>BSWB01000006.1:41940000-51940000 GCA_033239125.1 Fagopyrum homotropicum | reverse complement strand
CTCAATCCGACTTTGGCAAGACACAAACACCCGGGTATGTGAATGGTGCCGAGTTACTCATCGTCATGATTGACTTCCCCAAACCTATTAATTCTATTCTTTGAATGCAAAAACTTGCTTTCATGGCCCTCCCACATCAAACATGCCAAAACACAACTCCTCCAAATTCCCGGATGGGTAAGGGAGGCAATTATTTCATTGAGGGGCTAAATGAACAAAGAAAGGAGAAAGAAAGATCGAATTGCCTTAATCATTTCATAAAGAAGTATAAGAACTCATCATGTGATTTCAACCTCGATTTCTCAATATGATTTAAATAAAACTCTTCACATTATGAAACTTGCAAGAAAGGATAATCAACAAATTCAATTCTTTTTCAATTCATTATTCGTTTAGGCATACAATTGTCATCAAAACTCAATCCGCAAGTGGTAACTATCATAGAAATCATCTTCAACTCTTAGAAGCACAAAACCTTTTTAGAATTTTTTTTCAAAATTTTTCACATTTTTATGGGTTTTTCAAAAGCTTTTTCATGCAATGCAATAATGAAACGTGTGATAATGAAATGAAACATGCAAAGTGTCATCGAATCAAGGCAAGCAAAGTGAGTAGAGTTATTACAAACGATAGTCACACCCCACCCCATACTTGAGACAAACATTGTCCCCAATGTTCAAAAAGAAATAAGGAAAAGAAAGAAAAGAAAAAATAAACTCACTAGACGGCGGTGGGGCGGCTGAAGCTGTCAACTGGCATAGCTCATCACTGCGGTGGAGGTGGTGGCGGGAACGGGAAGAAACGGGAGTCGAAGTTCCGCCCAAACTGTTGGCGGTAGATGTCCCTCATCATCCGGTCATGCTCATCAGCTCGTACATCTCTAGCGTCCTGACGGATCTCCAAATTACCGACCCTCCTGGAAAGGTCGGTAGCCCACTCCGGTAGCTGCTCATACCACTCCGGTGCCTGACTGTACCATGCGGGTGCATCCTGTGGGGCCGGTGCTACTGGTGGTTGTGCATACCATGGGGGAGGAGCTCCCATCCACTCCGGCTGTGCTCCATACCAAGCAGAAGGAGCATCTATCCATGTCGGTCTCTCGCTCACACTAGCGCGGCGAGAGAAAGAAGCACCGGAAGGTCTAGAAGGACGGGGAGACTGTCTAGGTGGGTCCGGGAAGATGTCCGGCTGATCCGGGAAGGTACCAAAATCCTACTCATCCCCTCCTCCTATATCCTCATCAACATCAACAGCTGGAATCTCATCGGGAATGTAGGGGGGGTGCCGCTAACCTATTCGCATGCATAGCAGCGAATGTCTCCTTCCAATTATGGCGTCCAACCATAATGGAATACTCGGGAAGCCATGGAATGCCTCTGCCTCCTCTATCCTCCCATGGCATAGCAGCAGTAGGTGGACCTCGGTTCCTAGGAAAGATCAAACCTCTAGTCATAAGGCTCTTGAGACCCAAAGGTCTCGCTGCTATCCTAGTACAAGCAGAGCAATCAATCCCAACCTGCATAGCTATGTGGGTCACTATCCCACCATACCCAATGTTCCCGGCCCTCTTGTTCTTAAGCTTACTAATGGTGGAGGCTAAGAGGGTGGCACAATCGGCGGGTCTACCGTGTAGCATAGCATAGAGAAGGAATAGCTCGTCGGTCTTAATCTTTTGCGGGGTCTCGGTCCTAGGGAATAGGCACTCGGAAAGAACCCTATGATCTATCTTCAAGGCTAAGTGGTAGATGAGCTTAGCCTTGGTATCAGCCGGTTGCCAGCGGTCCTCGCTAGCATAGGTCATAACTATCTCCTCCCAAAAATCCTTAGCGTATACACCGCTAGGGAAGCGACCGTTAAAGGTCTCATGGAACCCAAAGAAGGCTCCAAACTGCTGGATGGAGAACTCATAGTCCGTCTCCATCAATCTAAAGGACACCGTCCTATCTACGTGGCTATGCTCGAAGGATATAACAAACTCCCTCGTAATCTCCTCATAAGCATCCGCTCTAATAGCGGAGAAAACAATCAATCCGGCTCTATCCAAGAGCCATGTCAAATCATTAACCACATTAAGTGGCTCTAACTCCTCAAGCAAGAGGTATCTAGGTCCAATGACCGGTCTTTCCTCGATCTTTTCTAAATCATCGAGGTAATTAGAGTGAATGGTTGGGATTCTAGGGCGTGGAGGTGATGGTTCCCTAGGAGGGGCATGGGAAGAGGAGGAACTATAACCCTTTCTCTTCTTTTTCTTTCCTGCACTTCGTGTGAACATTTTCCCAAATCCAGAAAAAACCACGGTCTGTTCTTAGTTTTCCACAGCCGTGGAAGTCCAAGAGACCGTGATTCGGCTCTGAATTGCTCAAATCTCAATCAAATCAACAACAAACTCAACAGAACTTGTCCTAGGCTAATTCCAATCTCAATCCTATGCAGATTCTCTAAGTTCTTGCGAAAATTTAACCCGAATTGACAAAGAAGAGAAGAATAGTAAAAACCTAGGTTTTTGGATCTTTGAATCCAAATTCCGCTTTCTTGATGGATTGTTCGCTTGTTTTGTCGATTGGATCTTGTAGAGGAATGAATTTGCTCCACTTTTGCACCAAGAATCATTCGAAACGATTACCGAATGAAGAATTGTGAGAGGGGGAGAATTTTCGGAGTTTAGGGCGTGGAAAGGGGCGTGGAAGAGGGATTTTGTGGTGTTTTTGTGAAGGAAGGTGGTTTATATAGTGGCCGTAAAATTTTTTGAAAATCACGGTCACTCGGGCGTTTCCACGGCCGTGGTTTTGTACGGACCCATGGTTTTTGGTGATTTTTCTCAGATTTTTAAGAATTACGGTCACTGTAGCCTCCACGACCGTGGTTTAGGGCGTGGAACTCTCTGTAATGTGCCAAATTCCGAGTTTCGTCAATTTCTTCCAACTTTTTCCTTTCCCATTGCCTATTCCATTGCTCCTACATCCAAAAATACAACATACGGGAAGGTATCGAGGGCAAAAAACAAAACAAAAACGTCTAAAATAATCTAATCTACGAATGACAAACAAAAACATAAGTGCAATACCTTGGGTTGCCTCCCAAGAAGCGCTTGTTTAAGGTCCGTAGCTAGACCGTACTTGCACCTATTCGAGTGCGGTAGGTGCGAACTCCTCAGCTTGGAGTTCCGGTGAGTACTTCTTGAGTCGTTGATCGTTCACCTTGAAGCTTCCGCCCTTGTCACCCCATACTTCAACTGCACCATGGGGAAAAACATGTTTGATTAGATAAGGTCCGGTCCAACGAGATTTAAGCTTACCTGGAAAGAGCCGAAGTCTCGAATTGAAGAGGAGAACTTGATCTCCTTCCTTGAGGTCCTTTGGAATGATATGCTTATCATGCCAACGCTTCGCTCTCTCTTTGTAGATCTTGGCGTTCTCGTAGGCGTTTAAGCGAAGTTCTTCAAGCTCGTTAAGGTCCAAGAGGCGCTTCTTGCCCGCTTCCTTCATGTTGAAGTTCAACCACTTTACCGCCCAATACGCCTTATGTTCCAGCTCTACCGGTAAGTGACAAGACTTCTCATACACAAGGTTGTATGGTGTCGTTCCTATGGGAGTCTTATATGCAGTCCGGTATGTCCACAATGCGTCATCTAGCTTCAAAGACCAAATTTTCCTTGTCTTCGAAACTGTTTTCTCTAGGATTCCTTTAATCTCCCGGTTTGAAATCTCCACTTGTCCACTCATTTGTGGATGGTAAGGGGTGGCGATCTTGTGAGTCACCCCATACTTAGCTAGTAGAGCTTCGAATCGTCGGGCAATGAAGTGAGAGCCTCCATCACTAATGATAGTCCGTGGTGTCCCAAATCGTGGGAAAATAGTCTTGTTAAAGAACTTAACTTCAACCATGGCATCATTAGTGGGAGAGGCAATTGCTTCAACCCATCTCGAAATATAATCTACAACTAGAAGTATGTATTGGTTTCCACAAGATGATGGGAAAGGTCCCATGAAATCTACTCCCCAAATGTCAAAGATCTCTACCTCCTGAATGTTGTTAAGAGGCATTTCGTTTCTCCTAGATATGTTCCCTATTCTTTGACAAGCATCGCAGCAGGAAACAAAGGTTTGCACATCTTTAAATAAAGTAGGCCAAAAGAATCTAGATTGTAATACCTTAACGCTAGTCTTGTTCGAGCTAGAGTGTCCTCCACAAGGTAGTGAATGACAATGACGGATGACACTTTGCATCTCGTCTTCCGGCACACATCGTCGAATGATGCCGTCAGGACCTCTCTTGAAGAGGAGAGGTTTGTTCGAAAAGTATTCCCGGACATCCTTAAAGAACTTTTTCCTTTGTGCACATGATAATCCGGGTGGTATTTCCTGGCAAACCAAATAATTAACAAAATCAGCAAACCATGGTTCGTTACCTTTAGTAATTTTGTCGATGCACTCCTCGATGATGTGTAAATGCTCATCTGGAAAAGAGTCATCTATAGGTAGATTGTCGTCCTCTAGATGTGGTAGACAACTCAAATGATCTGCAACAGAATTTTCCGAACCCTTCTTGTCACGGATCTCTAGATCGAATTCTTGTAGGAGAAGAATCCATCTAATCAGCCTTGGTTTCGCATCCTTCTTTGCAAGTAGATACCGGATAGCAGCATGATCCGTGTATAAAATCACCTTTGCACCTACAAGATAAGAACGAAACTTTTCAAATGCATAGACAATAGCTAGAAATTCCTTTTCAGTTGTGGCATAGTTAAGCTGCGCTTCATCTAGCGTCTTGCTAGCGTAGTAAATAGCATGGGTTCGTCCTTCCTTCTTTTGCCCAAGCACAGCTCCTATAGCTAAGTCACTTGCATCACACATGACCTCGAATGGAAGATTCCAATCTGGAGGTTGAATGATCAGGGCTGAGATTAGAGCTTCCCGAATCTTATGAAACGCATCTAAGCACTCCTGCGAGAAATAAAAAACTGCATCCTTCATCAATAGATTAGTAAGCGGTTTTGATATCTTAGAGAAATCCTTTATAAAACGTCTATAAAATCCAGCATGTCCTAGAAAGCTTCTTATTCCCTTCACCGAAGATGGAGGAGGGAGATTTTCTATAGTTTCTATCTTAACCTTATCTACTTCAATCCCTCTACTAGAGATCAAGTGTCCTAATACAATGCCTTCTTTCACCATAAATTGACACTTCTCCTAATTAAGAACTAGGTTAGTGTCTTCACACCTTTGTAGCACAAGAGAGAGGTTAGAAAGACAATTATCGAAAGAGGAACCATAAACAGAAAAGTCATCCATGAAAACCTCCATGACTTCCTCTATGTACTCCGAGAATATAGCCATCATGCACCTTTGGAAGGTGGTTGGGGCGTTGCAAAGCCCGAACGGCATTCTCCTATAAGCAAACGTACCCCACGGGCACGTGAATGTGGTCTTCTCTTGATCGTCCAGATGTATCGGGATCTGAAAGAAACCACTATAACCGTCAAGATAACAAAATTGTGAGTGTTGTGCTAACCTCTCAAGCATTTGATCGATGAATGGCAATGAGAAGTGGTCCTTCCTCGTTGTGTTGTTTAGCTTGCGGTAGTCTATGCACATCCTCCATCCCGTCACGGTTCGTGTAGGAATGAGCTCATTGTTCTTATTGGTGATTACCGTCATTCCTCCTTTCTTTGGAACAACCTGTACGGGACTCACCCACTTGCTATCGGAGATAGGGTAGATGATACCTGCATCAAGTAGTTTAAGAATTTCCTTCTTGACAACCTCCTTCATTGTCGGATTTAACCGCCTTTGAGGTTGTCGCGAAGTTCTAAAATCTTCTTCCATTAGGATCTTATGCATGCATAATGAAGGCTTAATTCCTACTAGATCCTCTATAGTATAACCTAAGGCTTTCCTATGTCTCTTTAGAACAACCATAAGCTTACTATGTTCATCTTCACTTAGATCGGAACTAACAATTACCGGGAAGGTGGAATTAGATCCTAGAAATGCGTACCTTAGATGTCCAGGAAGTGGCTTCAATTCCATCACTATTGGAGTCTCTAGTGGCTCTTGAGGAGTGTCCAATGCTTCCTTAGAAGTCTCTAAGGTTATAGAAGTTGTTGGAGAAGAATCAAGAGAAGTGGTAGAAAGAACGTAATTGTCTTTAGATTTTCCCAAAATTACGGCACCTCTGTTTCCTCCACGGCCGTGGTTTAGGGCGTGGAAATCAATTACGGCACCTTTGATAGTTCCACGGCCGTGGTTTTGACCATGTAACTTACTGGAGTCCTCTGAATAGCTAATTACGGTCATGTTGGTGGGAACCACGGCCGTGGAATAGCACAACTGGCCGTGGTTCCTCACGGTTTTTGACCCATCGTAGAGTTGTTCAAACTCTTCTTCATGTACTTCCTTTTGCTCCTTTAAAGCTTCAATTTCCTCATTGCATTCCTCTTCCTCTCCTATGTCCATAATGCTCATAGTGATCACCTTTTGCAAAGGATCTTTGAAGAGAATCGAACTTACTTCCTCTCTAGATGCCTCTTCGTCATGGATGTTAAACATATCCTCTTCAAGAGCCGGTTCTTTCATCAAAGTAGAAAGAACGAACTCTACCTTTTCTTCTCCTATGTCGAAGGCGAGTCTAGCATTCTTGCAATCCACCATACAACCGGATGTTGCAAGAAATGGTCTTCCGAGTATAATCGGGACCGGACTATCTGCAGGAATGTCAAGCACAACAAAATCTATTGGAACATAGAACTTACCAAGCTTGACCGGGACATCTTCAACGATACCGATAGGACGAGTTATGGATCGATCCGCCATATATAACGTCATCTTCACCGGTTTAGGTTCGCCTAGACCGATCTTCCTACATAAGGCAAGCGGAATGATGCTAACGCTTGCTCCTAAATCACATAATGCATCATATGTGACATCTCCTACTCCTATTGGAACACAAAATGATCCCGGATCTTTCAGCTTTGGGGGCATCTTTTCCTTCATCGTCTTGATGAGATCCGACAAATCCGAACTCATCTTGACTTCTCCAAAGTCTTCTAGTTTCCTCTTGTTAGAGAGGATCTCCTTTAAGAACATTCCATATGTTGGCATACCTACAATTGCATCAATGAAAGGTATATTAATATGCAGTTTGCTCATGAGTTCAATGAACTTACCGAATTGCTTGTCTAGACGCGCTCTTGCTCTAGATTATGGGAATGGTAGGGGAGGTTTGTAAGTTGGAGGAGGAATGTAGATGTCTTCCTTCTCCTTCCCCTTTTCCTTCTCCTTTTCGACGGGAACCTCCACAAACTTAGGCTGGGGGTCGGTGGTTGTTGCTCCGCTCCTAGTTGTGATAGCCATCACCCTTCCTTTCGGGTTATCCTCCGTCTTTCCTGGAAGTTTTCCTTGATTTCTAGGAACTTCCTTAGCATTGCTAAACATTTGGTTTTCTAAAACCTTTTGGGCTTTATCAACCTTAGTGATGTGACTCTCCAATCCTTGAAGCTTTCCCAAGATCGTTTCCAACATCGGATCGGGCTTCTCTTTCCCCGAAGTGGTTCCACTATTAGATGTTTGCCCCTGGCTTTTCAAAGGAATGGAAGAAGAAGATGGTGGAGTTAGTGAATTTCCTGAATTGGGATAAGAATTACCAGAGTTTTGTTGTTGGTTGGAACGCCAATTGTTGTTGTTTGAACCCCTATTGTTGTTCCAATTGTTATTCCGGTTGTTGTTGTTCCAATTGTTCCGGTTGTTGTTCCGGCTGTTGCGATTGGTGTTCTCATTCCCATTGTGGTTATTGTTGTTTCCTAAATAACCAACATCTTGCTCCTTAGGCTTTGGAAAGCTAGCCTTGATGACTTCCTTCAATTCTTTAATCTCGCTGTTGAGAGAAAAGATTTGAGTTTGAGCAGCTTGTGTTAGTTTTGCTCCTTGCTCCACTCGATTAGCTTCTACTTTCCGGTGAGAATACTTCTCAATGACTCGGGCTTGCTTCTCAATGAAGTCCCAAGCGTCATCTTCCCTCATGTCCATGAATGTGCCACATGAAAGGGATTGGAGCTTGAATTGTGCTCCACATCCAGTCCCTTATAGTATATCTCCAATAGCTCCAATTTGGAAATGCCATGGTGTGGGCAATCCAATAATAAATATTGAAATCTTTCCCAAGACTAAAACAAACTTTAATTAGACCTCATAGAAAATGCATTAATTTTACCTCTCAACTCCGCCGTCTTGGATGGCGGAAAGAATTTGGTTAGGAACTCCGAAGAAAGATCCTCCCATGTGTTGAGTCTTCCATTTGGAAGAGCTTGATACTAAGACAAAGCTTTCCCTTTCAAAGAGAAAAAGAATGGCTTGATCTTGTAATTATTGGTGGTTGCATTCTTTGGCTTCATCGTCTCCATCAAGATCTCAAAATTCTGTAAATGTTGATGTGGAGATTCGACACTCGTTCCTCCAAACTGGCTTTGGCGAACGATGGTAATAACTTGTGGGTTAAAGCTAAACCCCTGAATATCGTCAGTATCAAAGTTCACACCTAGACGGCGTGGTTGCTGAATTGGATCCATTCTTTGGCCAAGAGTTCTTGGCTCTTCATCTACACGAGCGGCTCTCGCACCCCCAGCTGGGATACGAAAATTAGCGGCCGGTCTTGGATTATTCTGGTTCGCATTGATCGTTAGATCAATGTCCTCTAGTGGTGCCATGGAGGAGTCGCTATCCTCATCGGATGAGTCGGTTCTAACCGATCTTGTCGGTTTCCTTCTCTTCTTCTTGGAATCACTCATCTCCAGCCTCATTTGAAGCATCATGTCCTTGAGCTCATCAATTTGTAATTGATGACGATCCGATTCTTCCTTGCGAGTTTTCTCGCTCCATCTAAGTCGAGCTTCGGAATCATCCAACTCCTCTTGGATATCCCTCTCTTTACTTTCAGCCATCTTTCTTTCTTTGAGCTTCTTTCTCAAAGTCTTCTCAAGTTCTTGATCAAGAGGTAAGAGGTCTTTGTTGGTGTTAGACCTGCGCATATACCTAAGGTAACCTGCAAATATCACTCACAAGAGATATCAAATAACAAGAGCAAAGCTCCCAAGCTTGACAACCGATAACCGGATTCGGCCTAAACCAAATCCCCGGCAACGGTGCCAAAAACTTGTTCTTTGGTGAATGATAACACGATTTATGACTTAGATTTAGGTAATCATTTAGATAGATTTCTCACTCATTCATGCATGGTTTAGCACTAATTCACGACGTTTACATTCAATCCACGTAATTTGTCGAGATAGACGTCTACACGGACTTGTGCATTGCTTTGTAGGTATTTCGGGGGTCTTTTGGACATTAACCGATACATTCGAGGGCCAAGCATCATGGTGGTACACATCCAAAGCTTTGGAAGAGCATAATTGGAGTAACAAAGGAAACAAAGACCACTATTGGTGCAAGCAATGGAGCAACTCATGGCTAGACGATCATAATATGCTTCTGCTGAAGAAAATCGGACCAACTGCCAGGAAAATCGGCCGATTTATTCCTCTGGGTCGATTTTCCTGCCTTTGACAGCTTAAGCCACGTGTCCCACGATCTCTTGATCCGGCCTTGCTCTTGGTGGAGAATATAATTGGTCTTGCAAGCTGTTGCTGAGGACATCTCTCCTCTCCCACATTCTCATTTACAGCTCATCCATTGGAGGCAAGATTGGGAGGAGAAAAAAACTCTCGAGGATTGAAGGAAGAAGAAGAACACCATCCTAGGAGTGATAGTGAGGTTTTGAGTGATTTTGAGTTGTTTTTGTAGTCTTGGATTGAAGAACTATTGCAAGGATTGTTAAGAACGTTTTTGATCTTCAATTAAGAGTTTGTAAGTCTTGCTACAGTTTAGATCAAGCTGAGATTTATTGATTTTGCTTGCTTATCTTTCATTATTCATCTATGAGAACCATGTATGCTTGTATGATGATTTTGGATCTTGATATGCATACTATTGGCTAGTTTATTGTGATTCTGGAGTGATGGATTGATGGTTATGGCTTGGGTGATGATAGGATGGACTAATATGTTAGTTTAGGATGATTTGTATGCACGAAACCCAAACCAGTCAGAAAAATCGCCCTGTTCATCATGCTAAATCGGCCGATTTTCATAAGATCCACCCGATTTTCTTCTCTGTTGATGTTTAATTGATAAATCTGTATGTTAGGGTGCTAGGTTGTTGAAATCCTAGGGTTTATTAAGCTTAATTTAGCTTGGGATCCCCTAATGCTATCAACCTAAGTGAGGAAAGAGATCTACCCGATGATTTCCGATCTTAGAAACCTAGAATGATGAATGCTAGGTAGTAGTGAGCCTCATAAGCCGCTATTGGATCGAGTGTGCTAGGATTATTGCTTGAGACTTCCCTATTCCGAGACTTACCCGGTAAGGAGAGGGTTACCCCTTAAGTAGTATCCGGTTTGTGTAGAATTCCCTATTTTAACCCCTTGAGACCTACCCGGTAATAAGAGTTTGATGCGGGACTAGTGAAGTGAGAGACCTACCCGGTAATTGCCTCCATTAGTTTAACACTCTTTCCTAACACCATAGCTTGTCCTTAGAATCCTTAGAACCTTGAGTCCAATGCCATAACCGGAAATCTTGACCTCTAGAATCCATTTTTCTCTCTTTGATCTCCTACCTTGTGTTTGTGTCATTTGTTTGTTTGCTAGCTTGAGTTGTTAGTTTGTTTTATTACCTTGCTTGATTTGTGATCTTTGCTTGATCACCACAAAAACCCAACCAAAAATATCATCATTTTCATTTCTTTATTCCTTTCTCCTTTCTTAGACTAGATCCACACTATCTATGACCATTGTTTGACTCGATTTCACCTTAGTTTTTGTGTTCGACCTCGGAATACTATCCCTACTACAAACGTCCCGTACACTGCGGGTTCGCTAGGAGTTAGGATAAATATAACGAGTATAAATTTAAAGCTTATTGCGATTCACACACACATCCTGAGCGTAACAAGTTTTTGGCGCCGTTGTCGGGGACTAGGTCTAGATTGAGTCTATTTTGTGATTGTTTATAGTGTAGATCTTTCTTGTTGCTTTTGATCTCTCTTTGATGTGTGTTTTTGCTTTTCAGGACATCTCTTTCTCTTTAGGTGTATGCGAAGATATCGTGGCAAGGATTTAGCTCCATTCGATCCCGAACCGGAGAAAACCCTTAGATCTAGATCCAAGAGTATTAAAAAGGGAAAGGAGATGGCCGGAAGAGATCTCCAAGCTGAATTGGATGAAGCCTTAGAGCAAATAAGGCTAAGAGATGAGCTCTTGGAGGAGGAAAGGAGACTTGCCAATGAGAGGCAAGAGGCAACTAGGAGGGAGATTGATGAGATTAGGCAAGCCCTTGTTCAAGGAGAGCTTAATCGCCAACAACCTCCACCTCCACCACCACAACCGCAGCCGGCGGCGAATGTTAGGGTTGTACCCATTGCTATTGAAGAGCCACAAAATTTGGGGAGACGTATGGATCCGGCACAAAGATCACACTGTCCGGGTGTGAACTTAGGAGATCCCGCAGCCCACAACTACGAGCTCCACCCTCAAGTTCTACAAATGATCCGGCATAATCAATTTGGAGGGATGGAAGGAGAGTCTCCTCATTAACACTTGATGAACTATGAGATTTTGATGGAGACTCTTAGACCGCCAAGATTGGAGAGCAACAACCATAAGCTTAGGGCTTTCTCCTTCTCTCTTAAGGACAAAGCCTTAGCTTGGTATCAATCTATTCCACAAGGGCGAGTTGGTACTTGGGAGGAGATGACAACCGAGTTTTTAACTAAGTTCTTCCCACCTTCCAAGACTACCGAATTAAGAGGGAAGATCAATGCCTTCGTGATGAAGGATAGAGAAAGTTTGTTCAAGTTTTAGGAGAGATTCAAAGACCTTCTCCTAGATTGTCCACACCATGGCATACCGAAAATTGAGCTATTGGAGATCTACTTCAAGGGACTTGATGAAGATAGCCAATTGAAGATTCAATCACTTTCCGGTGGGACTTTCATGGAGAAGCATGTGGATGATGCTTGGGAGTTTATGGAGAAGCAAGCTCTAGTGACTGAGAAATACTCCCATAGGAAGAATGAAGGGAGAAAGGCGGGAGCATATGAGGTGAGTGAAGTCACCATGAGCAATTTCAAGCTTGACGCCATCAACAATGAATTGAAGTCCTTGAGGGAGTTGTGTGCTACAACTTTGAAGAATCAAGCAACTCCTCAAGTGCTTCCACAAGCTAACTTGTCTTCCAAGGAGGAGGATGTGAATTACATGGGAAGGGGCAATTACAACAACTATCAAGGCCCAAGGAACGTCAACAACAACCGGAAATTCAACAATTACCGGCCCAACCATAACCATCCCGGGTTTTCTTACTCTAACCCGGATGGAGCCTTGAACCCTCCCGCTTCCACAAGCACAACTCCACCACCAAAGGCTTCACAAGAACCTCCACCCGGATTTACTCAACCTCCAAAGGATAGAACCGAAATGATGTTTGAGCAATTGCTTGGAAGGTTGAGTGGTCTTGAGAGCACGGTGACTTCCATTTCCAAAGCTCAAAAAGTGTTGGAGGCACAAGTGTTCCAAAAAGCGGGTGAAGCCCATAGAGATCCGGGAAAGCTTCCCGGAAGGACCGAAGACAACCCAAGAGGCCAAGTGTTGGCTATTACAACGAGGAGTGGGTTGACCATGAAGGATCCTTTGCCCAAGGACAATGCTAAGGGGAAGCAAGTAGTGGTAGAAGAGGAAAAATTGCAAGGAGATGGAGACAAGAGCAAAGATGTCGAGCCAACATATGTGGCACCGCCTCCATACAAGCCACCACTACCGTTCCCTCAATCACGAGCAAGAGCTCGCTTGGACAATCACTTTGGTAAATTCCTTGAACTTATGTCCAAATTACATATTAATATTCCGTTCATGGATGCTATCTTAGGTATGCCGGCATATGGCAAGTTCTTGAAGGAAATACTCTCCAACAAAAGGAAGTTGGAGGAGTTTGGGGAGATAAGAATGACAAAGAGATCCTCGGAGTTGATTCAAACAATGAAGGAGGAGATGCCTCCTAAGCTAAGGGATCCGGGATCCTTTTGTGTGCCAATCGGAGTAGGAGAAGTGAAGTATGATGCCCTATGTGATCTTGGGGCAAGTGTAAGCATCATCCCGCTTGCACTTTGTACCAAGGTTGGGCTAGGAGAGCCAAAACCGGTCAAGATGACCCTTTACATGGCGGACCGCTCAATCACTCATCCGGTTGGAATCTTGGAAGACATTCCGGTGCAACTAGGGAAGTTCTATGTCCCCATAGACTTCGTTGTTTTGGACATCCCGGCGGACTATCCGGTTCCTATCATCTTGGGGAGACCTTTCCTAGCTACTTCCGGATGTCTAGTAGATTGATGGGACTCTCTCCTTCAACATTGGAGAAGAAAACATCAAGTTCAAGCTATCCACAATGATGAAAGGGCCAACCCTTGATGAAGATGTATTCAACTTAGTTGAAGAAGAGGAGTCTAGAGAGGTTGTGAGCTTAATCTTACTCAAGGACCCACTTGAGAGGGTTCTTAGCTCAAGCTTGATGGAAGAAGGAGTTGAGGAGAGTAGTAATGAAGTAATCAAGGCCTTGAATGTATTAGACGAGCTACCAAGTGTTGGATTTGAAGTGCTAGAAGAAGAGAGAAACAGGCAGAAAAATCGGCCTGACTGGACAAAATCGGCCGATTTTTGGCCTTGTGCTGAAGTTTCATCCAGTTTGGCAAAAACAAAAACTCAGATCGACCCACCCTCAGGAAAATCGGCCGATTTTTCCTCCTGGGTCAATTTTCCTGAGTCTTTTCAGCACCAACCACTTGAATGTGAGCAATCATCAAGGGACTTCAAGGAGGCTTCCATGGCTTTGCAATCATCTCAACCTACATTGTATGGATCATCTCCAACCGAAAAAGGTCCTCCTCAACTTGATCTTAAACCCCTCCCCTCTCATTTGAAGTATGCTTTTCTTGGTGATAATTCAACATATCCGGTGATTGTTAATGCATGCTTGAGTGATGATGAACTTGCTAAGTTGTTGCATGAACTAAGATTGCATAGGAAAGCCATTGGCTATACTATTGATGATTTGGTTGGCATAAAACCCTCTTTGTGCATGCATAAGATAATGATGGAAGATAACCATAAACCCTCTATTGAACATCAAAGAAGATTGAATCCTATAATGAAAGAGGTAGTCAAAAAGGAGATCATTAAGTTGCTAGATGCGGGAATTATCTACCCTATCTCGGATAGTAAGTGGGTTAGTCCCGTTCATGTGGTGCCTAAGAAGGGAGGGATGACCGTAGTGACCAATGAGAACAATGAACTAATCCTGACTAGGACAGTTACGGGGTGGAGAATGTGTATTGACTATAGAAAGCTTAACATGGCCTCTAGGAAAGATCACTTCCCTCTCCCTTTCATTGACCAAATGCTAGAGAGGTTAGCTCAACATTCTCATTTTTGCTATTTAGATGGCTATAGTGGATTCTTCCAAATCCCTATCCACCCCGATGACCAAGAGAAAACCACATTTACATGTCCATGGGGAACTTTTGCAAATAGGAGAATGCCATTTGGGTTGTGTAATGCACCCGCCACCTTCCAAAGGTGTATGATGGCTATCTTTTCGGAATACATTGAAAATATCATGGAAGTGTTCATGGATGATTTCTCTGTTTATGGTTCTTCCTTTGATAATTGCTTGGCTAACTTGTCATTAGTATTGCAAAGATGTGAGGAGACAAATCTTGTCTTAAATTGGGAAAAATGCCACTTCATGGTAAGTGAAAGTATTGTGTTAGGACACTTGGTGTCTAACCGTGGCATTGAGGTTGATAGGGCCAAGATTGAGACGATAGAGAAGTTGCCACCACCTACCTCGGTGAAAGGGGTAAGGAGTTTGTTAGGGCATGCCGGTTTTTACCGGAGGTTTATTCAAGACTTCTCTAAAATTTCTAAGCCCCTTACTAACCTACTAATGAAGGATGTTGAATTTGTTTTCTCCAAAGATTGCCTTGAGGATTTTTGTAGGTTGAAGAACGCCTTGATCTCCACACCTATAATGCAACCTCCGGATTGGAGTTTACCATTTGAGATCATGTGTGATGCAAGCGATGTAGCCGTTGGGGCTGTTTTGGGGCAAAGAAAAGATGGGCGCACTCACGCCATTTATTATGCTAGCAAGACGCTAGATGATGCCCAACTCAATTATGCCACAACCGATTTGCGCATCACGATCTTAGCGTAACACCAAGCCTCATGGTGGTACACATCCAAAGCTTTGGAAGAGCATAATTGGAGTAACAAAGGACACAAAGACCACTATTGGTGCAAGCAATGGAGCAACTCATGGCTAGACGATCATAATATGCTTCTGCTGAAGAAAATCGGACCAACTGCCAGGGAAATCGGCCGATTTATTCCTCTGGGTCGATTTTCCTGCCTTTGACAGCTTAAGCCACGTGTCCCACGATCTCTTGATCCGGCCTTGCTCTTGGTGGAGAATATAAGTGGTCCTGCAAGCTGTTGCTGAGGACATCTCTCCTCTCCCACATTCTCATTTACAGCTCATCCATTGGAGGCAAGATTGGGAGGAGAAAAAAACTCTCGAGGATTGAAGGAAGAAGAAGAACACCATCCTAGGAGTGATAGTGAGGTTTTGAGTGATTTTGAGTTATTTTTGTAGTCTTGGATTGAAGAACTATTGCAAGGATTGTTAAGAACGTTTTTGATCTTCAAAGAGTTTGTAAGTCTTGCTACAACTTAGATCAAGCTGAGATTTATTGATTTTGCTTGCTTATCTTTCATTATTCATCTATGAGAACCATGTATGCTTGTATGATGATTTTGGATCTTGATATGCATACTATTGGCTAGTTTATTGTGATTCTGGAGTGATGGATTGATGGTTATGGCTTGGGTGATGATAGGATGGACTAATATGTTAGTTTAGGATGATTTGTATGCACGAAACCCAAACTAGTCAGAAAAATCGCCCTTTTCATCATGCTAAATCGGCCGATTTTCATAAGATCCACCCGATTTTCTTCTCTGTTGATCTTTAATTGATAAATCTGTATGTTAGGGTGCTAGGTTGTTGAAATCCTAGGGTTTATTAAGCTTAATTTAGCTTAGGATCACCTAATGCTATCAACCTAAGTGAGGAAAGAGATCTACCCGATGATTTCCGATCTTAGAAACCTAGAATGATGAATGCTAGGTAGTAGTGAGCCTCATAAGCCGCTATTGGATCGAGTGTGCTAGGATTATTGCTTGAGACTTCCCTATTCCGAGACTTACCCGGTAAGGAGAGGGCTACCCCTTAAGTAGTATCCGGTTTGTGTAGAATTCCCTATTTTAACCCCTTGAGACCTACCCGGTAATAGGAGTTTGATGCGGGACTAGTAAAGTGAGAGACCTACCCGGTAATTGCCTCCATTTGGTTAACACTCTTTCCTAACACCGCAGCTTGTCCTTAGAATCCTTAGAACCTTGAGTCCAATGCCATAACCGGAAATCTTGACCTCTAGAATCCATTTTTCTTTCTTTGATCTCCTACCTTGTGTTTGTGTCATTTGTTTGTTTGCTAGCTTGAGTTGTTAGTTTGTTTTATTACCTTGCTTGATTTGTGATCTTTGCTTGATCACCACAAAAACCCAACCAAAAATATCATCATTTTCATTTCTTTATTCCTTTCTCCTTTCTTAGACTAGATCCACACTATCTATGACCATTGTTTGACTCGATTTCACCTTAGTCTTTGTGTTCGACCTCGGAATACTATCCCTACTACAAACGTCCCGTACACTGCGGGTTCGCTAGGAGTTAGGATAAATATAAAGAGTATAAATTTAAAGCTTATTGCGATTCACACACACATCCTGAGCATAACAGTGAAACTCTGTTCCGTTGCTGGAAAGAAAACTTCGTATGTACCTAAGAACACAAATCTGCAAGAACACTCAAGTAGAAAGATCAAAAGCAAAAGCAAGTATCTAGTCCCCGGCAACTGCGCCAAAAACTTGTTCGCTCCTAAGCGTGCGTCCAATCAAGCTTTAAATTTATAAGACTAGAATCAAGCAAGCGAACTCGCAGTATACGGATCGGCTAGTAAAACAAGAATTCTAGAGTATCGAACTCAGGGATTTGGGGGAACAAATTCAGTTCGCAAATTGTCAAGCAAGTAAATGTAATAAGCTTTGCAAATATTGGGAAAACAGCAACCCTAAAGATCCAGGTATCCAATTGTGGCAATCGATTCATGATATACTATAGATATAAGGACAAAGTTGAGGTTTGCAAAGGTATACTAAGGTAAGATAATGTACGGTGAAGTTCCAAAACTCTATATGACTTATCTAAGGACACTATCTATAAAGGTTGTTGAGGCTTCAGTATAGAAAGGATCTATGGATAAGAATTAATCTCAAATGCCCAAACTTGTAACCCAAGGATCAAAACAAACAAAAACGATTAAGGTTGTGACACTCGAAATTGAAATAGAGGGTGATGAGTCTCACTACTACCTAGAAAAGGGCAAGCCAAGACTAGATTAAAGCTAATCTTTAACCTTGGATCAAAGTAAAAGCAAAGTTCGTAAACTAGGGTAAATCACGGGTAGTTCTTGAGTTCCACGGCCGTGGAAGTTCAAGAACAGACCGTGATCTTGGTTCGTCGACGAGATCTCTCTAACTCTCAGGGTCCAATCAATTTACGATCAATCTATCATCATCTAAGCCACAACTATCAACCCTTCACCTTAGAATTGCTAAAGTGTTTTAGCCAATAACCATTGTCATCAAATCAAAATCAAGTTTAAGAAGAGTGAAAGATGAAAACCCTCGAAAATTCAAATATAACTCAAAGTCATTCTCAAATCCAAAGCACAAATTGGAATACTCAATGGATTCAGAATATAACACAAAATCTCACAATAATCTAGGGTAAATATGAAAGACAGGTTGTCAATCCATCTTCAATAACTAACCCTAAGAAAGAGGTAAAAACCTTCGGCGAACTTCAATCCACCCTAGGTAAGAATATTCCAAGCCAGGTAAGCGGCCGTCACGTCTCCGCGAGATCCAACGCCAATGTTCCGGGAATAGGTCGTAAGCGTCGATGTCCAAAACTCTCTTCTCTGGCCTTTTTATAAGACGGGGCAAAAGTAACCGTCCCGGCCCATCACATAAATAACGTGGTAAATGAAGTCTCGTCAAAAGATCGCCTAAATCACGGTCTCAAGGGATTCCACGACCGTGGTTTAGGGCGTAGAATTGGATTACAGTGTCTCTCATCCTCCACGACCGTACTTTAGGCCGTGTAACTCACTAGAATGCTCCACGCTCATGATGCCAAGATCCACGGCCGTGGTTTAGGGCGTGGACTCTTCTACGGCCGTATTTTAGGGCGTGGAAGAGTAGATTGCTTGTGATTTCCTTTGTGTCGTGCTATTCTCCATCCTAGCTCCTTCTTGGGCTTTCTTGATGTGTTCCTAATCCTTGGATATGCTCAAATCCTCTCTTATCTCTCTCAAATGGTCCGGTTTCAGCTCTTACTCACCTATAATGTAGACCTCCATATCGAGAATATAGATAAACAAGCTAACAAATGCTTCAATACCTTATCCATGAACACTATAATGAATGAAAAACAACTAGAATAATTGCCTAGAATATCGCAATATTTCATGCTAACAAATCTCAAACCAACTACTCAACCTAAGAGAATAGAACTAACCTTTACCGGGTAAATCTCAGGTCAACTCACAAAGGCAAGGTGAAGGCACACTCAAACCTAATAAAGGATGAACCTTTATTACCTAGAACTGATCATCGTTGGCAACTAAGAAAGGGAATCACCTGCTAAGTCTCTTCCCAAGCTTAGATGTAAGCTTGAAAGGCTCAACAAGGCTAGAATTTGCCAAATCTATAACCTAAGCTTAAGGATAAAACATGAACGGGTAAACAGGGGTAAATCTCAGATTGTTCTTGCTCAAATCTCGGCCGAGATTCCTGAGATCAATCCGAGATCGGTAGCTGCGTAGGTTAAACTCAACCTTCAAGATCCAACCTAACTTAAAGGTTCATTTTATAATAATCTATACCACAACCATCAACTAATCACCCTAGAATCGCAAGGGTTCTAGCCAATAACAGTCATATTTGAATCAAAGAAGATATACGATACCAAATAAGGCATAAACCGAAATATCCAAGAGAAAGAGCAAATAATACATAACAAAGGGTCTTCAAATATCAAAATGAAATAAAGCCATAACAAAGGTTTGACCTTGTGTTCAAAACAACGAAAAAACAACAACTAAGTATACCCCTTCAAGAATACTGACAAAACTCCAAAGTGTTATAACTACTAACAATACGAATCTTCAATCACTTGATGTTGTTCTTCCTTCTAACTCGTACGCGCTGTCTTTCTCTATGTATTCCGACTCTATCCAACTGTCCTTAATACTCGTCGTGAAAAAGGTCCTTTTCAAACTCTGCAGCCACCGTTCTTTAATAATAAAAACTAGAATTTGGACTTTGGACTGCGGGCCGTTTTTAGGGATATCTCGGACGAACCCGAAATAAATCTTGGCCGAGATAATTCCTATCCATCCGAGATTTCTCTTCAGCTATGTACTTTCTTCTTTTCCTTGCTTGCATTCCACTTGCATCCTTCTTCTTATAATCCTTGGTCTTCTTTTGTACTTTAATATAGTCCAATATGTTGTCCTTTTGTCTCCTTGTACTTCCATGCTTCCTTTTGATCCAAAAATGTGTTATATTTTCTACAATTGCAACAAAACTATGTGTAGAACTCCATTCTCACAAAGTAGGCAAATAATGGCATAATCGATATGAATATATGTCCATGCATGCAAAACAAAGGGGAAATCTATCTAAATGTATACCTAAACTAAGGTCATAATTGATGTCATCAAAATACCACATACTTGCCTTTGCTTGTCCCCAAGCAAGGTTCAAACTTAGGATACAAGATAAAATGGATTATGAACATGCAAGACAATGAAAACTTACAATATTTTGTTTTCTTCTATTCATAGATCACCCTTAGGGAATGTTTCATAGCAAATAACAATCATCACATGATCAAAAAGAGATATAGACATGAAAAGGATAATTACACTTTACATAAAATCATAGCATGCATAGCAAAATAGACTTATCAAAATCAATCATGAAAGATCCAATTTAAACCACCATGTCAAATCCCATACTCAAAGGTCTTAAAGGATTTTAAATAGAGGCCAATAAATGCGTTAGAGGTGGGATGTATATAAGGTATGTGGTGCAAATCCAGGAAAAGGATAGAAACTCCACAACTGAAAATATAACTCAACATCCACCAAACAAGCACTTCTTCACTTCTTTTTATTTACTTGAGAACATGGATAGAGGAGCACAAAAACCGAAGCCTAACTTGGAAATCAGCTAGCTCAATTTTACGAGATGCCTCAAACTTGATGCACATACCATGACTTGTTAGGACTATCAATCAATCAAACTTTGGCAAGACTGAAACACCCAGCTATGTGAATGGTCTACAGGCATAAATCTCGACTGAGATTCGCCATTGTCGAAAGCCACAAGATCTGGTTGTAATCTTATTAGCTGATAAGTATTTTTTATTATTTAATACCTTTAAGCTCTTAAACATTCTAAAGGTATTTGTTGGTTTTTAATCCTATCTTTTAGGATTATATTTTAATTAGATTTCTAATATTTTAAGAAATATCATAATTTATTAAGAAAGAATTGGCGGTATAGGGCCCCAAATTGTTACTCTTTTGATAGCATGAATTATAGTCTATATTTTAGGATTTGTTTGGACGTTTTATCTTTCATAATCTGCTTGTTAGCATGTATATTATGTGATTATATTACCATTTCATCTACCTTTGCGAGAATCGAGGTCTACACCTAATTTTGTTGTAATCGTAGGTAAAATGGCACGTTTTGCATCGAAAAGGAGCAAAAGGAGCTATGGAGTCATTGGAGCTACATTCAGGAACATAAGGAACCATCCAGGAAGCATAGCCATGGATTAGAGATTCACTTTGGACCAAATTTGAGAGATTTCACATTCAGTTGTGACTCACCTCGGTTGACCACAGATTCACCTCGACCGAGGTGATCCAGAGAAGTCGACTCGGCCGAGGCGAACACTTGGGACGCGGCGAGAATATTTTATTCTTGGCTGAGATCTTTTATCTTTGGAAAGAGATCTTATATTTTTGGGCTTGGCTCCTGGAAGGAAGAAGATATGCTAGATCATATATTTTACCTATTTTTATGGGAAGAGATCTTTCTAAGATATTTTATCTTTGGAGGGTTATTTTCCTATAAAAAGGGTCGGATTTCCCACAAATCCGACAGCCGCATACAGTTGGAGATCGTGCTTAGACATCCAAGCACACAACAGCCATACTCCAGTTGGGAGATTTGAAGAACCTTTTTGAAGGTTGAAGGAAGATTGAAGATTATAGCTTTTATAGCTTTTGAAGGGTTTTTGTAAGATTATCTTAGATTCCCTTCCTTGTTGTCTTGCCTTGTTGGATTTCTATCCAAAGAACGCTTTTGTTGTGATATTTGATTCAGTTATTGAAGTCTTTTCATTAAATTCTTCTTGTTCAAATATTCACCTTCTTCCCATATATTTGATCATTGCTTTCATGATGATGAGTGGCTAATTTCCTTGTGTGATTCTAGGGTGATTGGCTGAAGGTTGTGGGAAAAACAATGATAGAATGATCTTAATCACAGTAGGACCCTGAAAGTTCGAGTTTTTAACCTTAACCCTAAGCACCTCGCTCAGTCGATGAACATCTCGGCCGGTGTGGAATTTGGCTGACCGAAGTGACTTATCTGATCCGAAACTGAGAGTTAAGTGTTAGAGTTTGCCAAATCCTATCCTTATTACACCTTTCCTGGTTCAACGCAAGCTTAGGATGAGACTTACCCGGTAATTCCTTAGTTTGTTTACCTAAGATCATAAGTGTAGGTAATAAAGGTTTATCCTTTATTGGAGTTTGAGTGTGCTTTCATCCCATCTTTGTGAGTTAGCCTGAGACTTACCCGGTGAAGGTTGATTCTATTCCCTTAGATGGTGTGTTAGTTTGAGGTTATAGTTCTTTATCTTAATTCCTTGAGAGTTACCCGGTAATAGGAGTTACGGTTTAGGATTAGTGAGTAGTGAGACTTACCCGGTGATCTATTCCACTTTAGTAACATCTTCCCCATGCAAAAATCTCAGCTTTGTCCGCTTATCTTTAGATCTTGAGTTGGAACCACAACTAGATGCTTTAATTCCTAGAATTGCATATTTCCTTTATTGACTTCTATATCATCTTTGATTGTTTTGATTACCTTTTGTGGTTAGTATTTACACAAGCATACCATAATTGGACTTTGTTTCACTAAGTCCCTGTGATCGACCCCTGGAATTCCTTGCTTTTTACTACGATTGACCCGTACACTGCGGGTTCGCATCCTTGTTACTCTTTGTTTTTTTTTTGATACATAGGTAAGCGATTAGACGGATCAGTTTCTAGAAACCGATCGGCCTAGAGCATCCTTACGGATGAGGTCTTGAACATCTTCGGGAATCGCCTTCACGTCCATCTTGGCCAGGTGTCCGTGTTTTGCAATCTTGTCCGTGACCGAATTGATTTCCCTGTAAATATGTTGAACGTTGCAATATGGGAAGTCTGAGATCGTTTTTGTAATATCGTTGATCAGCATATCCAGTTCCCATGGAGGTTTCCAAAGATGGTTAATCGAGTTAATTAGGACCAAATTATCTCCTTCAATCTCGATCGATGGGAAACCACTCTCTTTTGCCTTTTGAATGCCCATCCGTAGCGCTATAGCCTCTGCTTCAAAGACAGATTGGGCATAGCACGTACCGTTTCCTATTGCAATAGGAATCGCACGATGATCTCTAATGATAAATCCAAAGGAGAATTGGTTTGTAGCATTTTGAGATGCATCGAAGTTAAGTTTTTTGTTTCCCTCTTCTGGTCTTCTCCACTTTAAGTTTTTCTTTCTTCTTCTTGTCTTTTTGTTCACTGTGTTATTATTGTCTTGGTTCTTATGTGCTTCCACCCAAGGAGTTATTTGACTCATTGCTTGTGGCTTAAACATTTGTGGAATTTTAGAGTTGTGAAATATGAACTGATTCCTAGCCATCCACATGTGCCACCAGATGACTACCAAAAGCCTGAACTCGGAGGTTGACACTTTTTCTTTGATATGAAGGATAGTTTCTGTAATACCGTTGTTGTCAATGTCAAAGTTCTTTATTATGTTTGTGATTTTGTCATCATCAACTGCCACTTCCAACGTAGGACACTGAAAGAAGAGATGTTTCGCACTTTCTGTATGATGGTTACAGAAATCATAATTCATAACTATGGGGATTTTTTACCGATCGAGATTCTGTTTTGTTGGGAGGCCGTCTAATGCTAATTTCCATAAGTAGTTATAAATTTTTGGCATGATGTCCATTTTCCATATCCAAGTTTTGTCCGCTGTCACACCCATTTTCTGCTTTTGAATTAACTTCATAGCAAATTTAGTCGAGTACCATCATTCATCATTTTCAGTCCAATATAATCTATCCCTGATATTATTAATGGGTAGATTATAGTTTTTGATTCTTTTAATAATATCAATAGACAGGATCGTATTTAGTTGATTCAAACTTTGATGATTCCACATATTGTTAGTGATATAATAATAAACAGACTGAAACAGATATTCCGGATTTATATTGTTCACCATTTCCATCAATGGTTTATCTATAAGCCATTTATCGTGACAGAAACGAACTGTATCACAATCTCCCACTCTCCACCTTAGTCCTTTATCTAAATCTTTTCTAAGTTTAATTAGATTCTTCCATTGGCATGAAGAATTTGACCCACACTTGTAGTTCCATAAGCAATTTCCTTTAAGGTATTTTTCACTTACGATTTTTACCCAAATATTGTCTGGCTCGACCATAATTTTCCACAAAAGTTTCATTTGTAATGCTTTATTCATATCTTCAGACTTTCGAATACCAGTGCCACCTTGGTCTACAAATTTTGTCCCAGCTGATCAGAGGGTGAAAGGTAGGTCATTTATTCCAAAAGAAAAGTCTATTAATTTTATCTAGTTCATTATGAATACTGGCTGGTAACATGAAGGCTTGCATAAAATAAATTGGTTTGGCATTGAGGTTTGCTTTAATTAAAGTTATTCGACCTTCTTGAGACAAGGACGAAGCCTTCCATCTGGATAATTGTTGTTTTGTTTTAATAATTACTAAATTAAAAATATCTTTATTCACACGGCCATTAATAATCGGACAACCTAAGTATTGTTCAAGACTAGTAGTGCTACTAATTCCAATATGTGCCTGGATTCGTCTTTTCGTACTTTGGTCAATATTAACAATAGTTTAAAAAGCCGATTTGTTAAAGTTGATAATCTGGCCCGAGATGTCACAATAATTTTGTAGAACTGATATAATTTTATTACTAGCTTGCACAGTTATTTTTGTGAATATTATAATGTTATCAGCAAAAGCTAAGAAAGGGATTCTACTCCCATTTCTAGTAATTGGAAAACCAATCGATTTTGGATTTTCATCGGATATTTTCTGGATATTTCTAGATAAGACCTCCGCACATAGGTTAAATAAAAGAGGAGATAAGTGTGATATCCGGAAAATTTTTAATTCCGATGAATCCGAATCAAATCGGTTTTTCTATCGGTCAACATTTCTAATCCTACGTAAAGTTTACTAAAGTAAATTCTATTATTTTATGTACTATTTTAGTCACATAAAATGATAGAATTTCAAATCTTAAATTAAGTTATGACATGGTTATGAACAAGTTTCCGACAACCTTTGACGAGTTTATGACGGGGACACGACAACGGTTGACAAGACCATGACAAGGTCTTGACAACCTCCAGCCCAACTTTCTTCCTTGTTTCCGGGCCAGTTTTTTTTGCTCAGATTACCTCAGCCCAGACTGCTGGTGTCTCCAACCGGCCCAGATGGCAGCAATCTCCTCGGGTGACCCAGCAGCTCGCAGCCCAGGAAGGAGAAGGGCCGTTGCTTCCTAACCCTCGCAGCCCAGGAAAGCCCAGCGGATAGCACATATTGCCCACGTCACTGGCCAGCAGTTACGTCTTTTACCATCCTTCCCTCTTGACTCCACTCTCTCTCTCATATCGTGAAGATCCCACATAATCAGCCCCGTATCTCGCCTTTCCTATCTCATGTATATCCTGCTTCGAACCTTCCTTACGCGCCCACCATATCGACTACAGACGCAGCGCATGTGCTTCCCCTTCTCTCGCCGCAACTGCTTGACAAACCTCAACTTCGGGAGCCGGTAAAGCGCAGCCGAGGTGAGCCTTCTTCTACCTCCCCTTTCTGATTTTATCTTCCAGCACCGATACCTTCCTCACCTAGTGCCGACAGCAGGACGAGGAAGCCTCCATCACCGGCAAAGACGCTGAAACCGTGCAAGTGCAGCCCTATCCAGACAATCAAGCTCAGCAACCTATCTTTCCGAGTAGCCTAGCAGCAGTGCCTATTTTCCTTCCTTCGCCTGTAAGTGGACGAGGACGGTTGGCAGTCAACAAAGGTAGACGTTGGCATCTACGACAGCCTTGCTGTCATTGCCTCTGTCGGGAGCAGTAGCAGACCATGGGCGGACTTCCTCTAGTGGATGTAAGGGATGAAGGCCAGACTTCTCCTCCTACCTTCCATAACAAGCAAGCCATCTCCTGCATCACGACCCTGCAGAATCCAAGCTGAACGTAAGGCACTTCTCCCATCTCTCTTCGTCTCCTTGCCTCCACAGTAGCAAGACTAGAGCAATAACCTTCCCTCTCCTCTCTTTTGAGTAGCCATCAACAAGAAGTAGCCTTGACACCCTCCTATGATTTTATATCCAGAAGAATACCCATGAAAGTGTATATGTGTCACTTGCAGCAAGGCTTGAAATGTGGATCTGTAGCACATCTAAAAGTCGAAGAGAAGTGGAGGCTGTAGAGTTTTCGAGCCAACAATGTGTGAGGGACTTTGCAACCTAAGACGCCAGTGGTGAGAATAGAAACATACATCATTTACACATTCTGAATTTGTATTTCAGAAAATTATGGTATGCAGTCATGTGAGAGCCTATGTTTCGATAGGTTAGAATTATAATCCACCGTTCAGATTTTAGTAGGACTTAGAGTGATATGTATGCTGTGACGTATCAAAAGTTGGAGTCGATCCAACGGTCAGATCTGGATCTATAAGAGTGCAAAGTGGGCTGTTTGTACAGTTTGTGAAATGACTAAAAATTTGACTAAGTATAGAATTCCTGAATTTTGTATCCAACTTTGGAGAATTGTGTAGAAGTGGTTGTTGGGTATTTTTGAGATTTTCTTGCTTCTATGAGCAGAGTATATCATGTAGAAGACCTAGATATTTTATTTGGAATTTTTATGTTTTTATTCGGTTCTCATATCTTAAGCCAAAGTTGGACCTTAGGGACTTTTTATGAAAGTCAAGAATGTGATTTACACTTCAAAAACTTTAACAAACTTACTTTTGAGAGTGAGAGTGTGGTTTTGAGTTTTAAAGAATAGTTTAGAACTTTGTTAAAGAATTTTATAGAGTTTCGGGACCGGGGGTAAAATAGTCATGTTACCTTAAGAGGGCATTTTAGTAATTTTCTCTTGATGAGTTTGTGCATCTTAGAAGTTATAGACTTCTAAGATTATGGGATGTATCTTGATCCACGTGCCTTGTATGACAGGCGTTTGAGTTTCTACGGTTGCAGACCGAGTTGAGATTGTGAGAGTTGTGGTTTGATTCAGGTAAGTCCTTGCGACTTACTTAGCTGGTTTCTGAATATTAGTTGGGTGATAATGGTTGTGTGTGTGAAATGTGTGCTATAATGAAAATAACAACTTGTTAGGACGACCGTGGTTATTATGTTTTAAGGCCCAAGTGTATGTATAACGGGCCGTGACATCACTGCCCAGCTCTGCCAGGATACTGGGAGGTTCTCTATACCCAGACCATACATGTACACGGTGAGATGCATCGGATCCACTCCTGATGGGTACACAGGGGTGGAGGCGAGGTTTGGGAATCCCTCGTGTCACAAAATAAGTATCATTAGTAAGAGTGAATGACTTAAATGAAGATAATAAATGGATTGTTTGAAAGCATGATGAGTGTTATTATTTTATGTGTGTGTGCTATTATTATTCTCCTAATGTTTAGATAACTAGCTAATGGTCGTTTTGTTGTGTTTTTAGATTTACCGCAGGTTAGAACAGCAGCTGAGTGATCCGGAAGTAGTGGTCAGCCGGGTCTCCGTACTCCTTAGAGTGGGGGTTTGGGTTGTTGCTTTGTTGTTCTTTTCCTCTTGTTAAGACAGTTAGTCTTTTACGTCGTTTAAGTACTATAGGCTGTTAGACGTTGTTGCATTCATCTCTTAAATATACTATTTTTATAAATTTTGGTTTTCTTATTTGTGTCTTGTTGCAAGATCCTAGTAATATTGTTGCCAAACTAATGTCGGGACCCATTGTGAGGTCCTAACCAGTAACGTCCCGAGTCCGGAGAATTCGGGGTGTTACAACAAGGAATCACCTTGTCGGAGCCCACGTTGTGGGCAAAAAATACTAGTAGGAGAGTCATTGATCAAAATGGAAAAAGATACTGTGGAAATACACTCTTGAATCTAGTTTCTAAATTTTTCTCCGAATCCGAATTTTTGTAGTACTGCTTTTAAGAACTCCCATTCAACTTTATCATACGCTTTTTCCATATCTAATTTAATGGTCATATATCCGTCTTTTCCTTTTTTTGTTTTAAAACCATGAAAATTTTTGTGTGCTATAAGAACATTATCATGAATTGCTCTATTTTTAACGAAAGCGCTTTGTAATGGATGAATCAAAGTAGGGAGAACGACACTTAATCTTTTTGCTAAGATTTTAGCGATATTTTTGTAGACCGTTGATAATAGACTTATCGATCTATAATATGATGTTGTAGTTGGGTTATCATTTTTCGGAAGAAGCGCGATAAATGTATGATTTAATTGTCTAAGAATTTTTCCAGATCTATAAAAGCTTTTGACAGTGACCGAAGGTATTTCTATGGTCGTCTATACCCAATCAAAAGTAAATCCTGACTTAGCACTAAAAACAAGTATAGTGATGAAGTAAGGGTCGAACCAAGAGAGTTGAGGGTTTTAGATGCAATTATTGATTATGATGACAAGTGACACAAAGGGGGGGGGGGTTTGGTTGAATTGATGCACAAAAACTTATGAAAACGATGAATACGACAAGTAAGACAATAATGGGTGAATCTACATTAGGTTGATTCTAAGCATGCAATTGCTACTTTGGTGCGTTCCTTTTACAAGTTTTTAAGTAAGCTCCCGTCTCGATCATACATATGTGTTGAGCCAACCGGCATCAACACAACTTAACTTATTACAGTTCCGTAAACCTACAAGAACAAATAATAAGTTAGCATTCAAACAAAGACTAAGGGATATAAAGAAAAGATTAAAACCGTTAAACTTATCTTTATAATTGTGTCCCTTTTCTTTAAGTAATTACAACCCGTTATTACTTAAAGTTGCTACTAGATTAAAGACCCGAACCCGGAACCTATTAATCCTAGTTGTTTACATGCACTTTAGAACCTAAGGTGATCAATCTTAAGCAATAGTTAACATGCAATTTAAACAATGAAGATCAAGGAAACACAAAGCATTACTGAATAAAAACTTATCCTAAAAGAACTTACAACCAAAGTAACAAAGCAGCTTCAAACCAACCCAATGTAGCAAGGGAGTTAGCAACTCAATATAATGGAAACCTCAAGTCTAAAATGGATTTTGTGAAGAAAAGCATGGATGATTCTAGCAATCAGCCATGGACTATTTATACTACAAAAGACACTAAATTAGGAGTAAATAGCCGGCCTAAAACAGCCACCTTTAATGCCATAAAGGTGGTGTAAATAGCCGCAGTAAAGCTTCTGGCGTTAAACCGCAGGGGCGGCCTTCAGGACCCGTAGGGGCGTTTTAGGCAGAATCGGTTGATCTTCTTCAGAACCGCTGGGGCGGTGATAGCATGAACTATTGTCTATATTTTGGGGCCTGTTTAGACGTTTTATCTTCAATAATGTGCATGTTTGAATGTATATTATGTGATTATATTGTCGTTTCATCTACCTTTGCGGGAATTGAGGTCTACACCAAGTTTCGTTGTAATCGTAGGTAAAATGGCACGTTTTATATGAAAATGGAGCAAAAGGAGCTAAGGAGTCATTGGAGCTACATTCAGGAGCTTAAGGAAGAATCCAAGAATCATGGAATTGGATTAGAGATTCACTTTGGACCAGATTTGAGAGATTTCACATTCAGTTGTACTTCACCTCGGTTGACTACAGAGTCACCTCGACCGAGGTGATCTAGAGGAACTGACTCGACCGAGGCAAACACCTTGGACGCGGCAAGGATATTTTATTCTTGGCTGAGATCTTTTATTTTTGGAAAGAGGATCTTATATTTTTAGGCTGGATTCCTGGAAGGAAGAAGATAATTTAGCCCACATATTTTACCTATTTTTATGGGAAAAGATCTTTCTAAGATATCTTATCTTTGGAGAGTAATTTTCCTATAAAAAGGGTTGGATTTTCCACAAATCCAACATCCGCTATCACCCGGGAGACCGCATACAACCGCTTAGGGCTGAAGATTGTGCTTACAGCCGTTTTATCCCACCATTGCTGGGAGATTTGAAGAACCTTATTGAAGGTTGAAGGAAGAAAGTTGGTAGCTTTTATAGCTTTTGTGAAGGGTTTTGTAAGACTTTCTTAGATTCCCTTCTTTGTTGATTGTCTTGTTGGATTCTGATCCAAGGAACGCCTATTGATTGATAATTGATTCAGTTATTGAAGCCTTTCTCTTAAGGTTTTCTTGTTCAATTATTCTCTTTCTTCCCATATATTTGATTATTACTTTCATGATGATGAGTGGCTAATCTCTTTGTGTGATTCTAGGGTGATTGGCTGAAGGTTGTGGGAAAAACAATGATAGAATAATCTCAATCACAATAGGACCCTGAAAGTTCGAGTATTTAACCCTAGAACATCTCGTTCAGTCGATGAACATCTCGGCCGGGGTGAAATTCGTCTGACCGAGGTGACTTATCTGATCCGAAACTGAGAGTTAAGTGTTAGAGTTTGCCAAATCCTATTCTTATTATACCTTTCCTGGTTCAATGCAAGCCTAGGATGAGACTTACCCGGTAATTCCTTTGTTTGTTTACCCAAGATCATAAGTATAGGTGATAAAGGTTTATCCTTTATTGGGGTTTGAGTGTGCTTTCAATCCATCTTTGTGAGTTAGCCTGAGACTTACCCGGTAAAGGTTGATTCTGTTCCCTTAGTTGGAGTGTTAGTTTGAGGTTATAGTTCTTTTCCTTAATTCCTTGAGACTTACCCAGTAATAGGAGTTACGGTTTTGGATTAGTGAGTAGTGAGACTTACCCGGTGATCTATTCCACTTTAGAAACACCTTCCCTATGCAAAAATCTCAGCTTTGTCAGCTTATGTTTAGATCTTGAGTTGGAACCACAACTAGATGCTTTAATCCCTAGAATTACATATTTACTTAATTGACTTTTTATAATCTTTGATTGTTTTAATCGCTTTTATGGTTAGTAGTTGCATTGACAAACCTATACCTGTTTTGTTTCACTAAGTCCCTGTGATCGACCCCTGGAATTTCTTGCTTTTTACTACAATTGACACGTACACTGCGGGTTCGCATCCTTGTTTTAAGCTTACATCTAGGGTTATAAATTTAAAGCTTGCACACACCGTTAGGAGCGAACAAGTTTTTGGCGCCGTTGCCAAGGACTTGGTCTAGACCGAGCCGGTTGCGGTTTGCTTTCGGGGCACTTGCCCCTGTTTGTATTAACCACTCTACTTGAGTGACTTTCGCAGGTTCTCTTTCTTAGGTTTATGTGAAGAACCCGCACTGGGAAGGAAATCGTTTCTTACGATCCCGAACCAGAAAAGACATACAAAAGACGCTTGAAAGAAGCGAAGATGGCCGACCAAGACAATCGCGATCTTGAGGCCGAATTGAAGGAGGCGTTAGAACAGCTACGCCTCAGCAAAGAAGAGCTTAGACTGGAGAGGGAAGAAACTCGCACAAGGACTAAAGCGATCGAAGCAGATATGGCAGCTTTACGAGACCAGTACCTACCTCGACCGAACCCAGATCCTCGACCGAGGCAGAATCCAATACTTGTTGCCCCGGCCGAGATACTTCCACCTCGGATGCCAGTCCGAGACGTTCTTTTTGCAGGTATTCCACAAACCCTAGGGCAGAGGATGGACCCTAATCAACAACTGAGGCGTCTAGGAGTCGACCTAGGTGATCCAACGGACCATGATTATGAGCTTCGACCGCAAGTTCTTTCCATGATTCGCCAATGCCAGTTTGGAGGGCTAGAGAGGGAATCTCCGCATCAACATCTACAAAACTATGAGATCTTGATGGAGACCTTGAGACCTTCAATTCTGGAAAACAACAACTACAAGCTAAGGCCTTTCTACTTCTCTTTGAAAGATAGAGCTCTTACTTGGTATCAATCTCTTCCTCCAGGAAAAATCAGTACTTGGGAGGAGATGACGACGGAATTCTTGACTAAATTCTTTCCCCCCTCTAAAACCGCTGAAATGAGAGGGAAGATTAATGCATTCATCATGAAGGACAAGGAGAGCTTGTCCAAGTCATGGGAGAGATTTAAAGACATTCTTTTGGATTGCCCACATCATGGGATTCCAAAGATAGAGTTGTTGGAGATATACTTCAAGGGACTGGACGGAAGCACCCAGTTCAACCTCCAACTACTATCTGCCGGCACGTTAATGGACATGCCGATTGATGAAGCTTGGGAGTTCATAGAAAAGCAAGCTTTGCACATGGAGAAATACTCCCACCAAGGAGCTAAAGGTGGAGTTAAAAGAGTCAACTTTCAAGATGCTCCGCCTAACAACAATCAACTCACGTCTTTGAAGAATGACGTGAAACAATTGAAGGAACTCTTAGTTGCTCAAACCAAGAAGGAAGATCAAGGATCAAGGAACAACAATGGATACCGTAACAACAACAACGGTTCCCGGAACAACAACTACAACAACAATAGAGGATCCAACAACAATAATTGGAGGGCAAACAACCAAAATTCAGGTAACCATCATTCTAATTCCAATTCGAATGATTCCTCTAATCCTTTCCTCTCTTCCTCTTCTTCTTCTACTCCATTAAAGAGCCAGGAGCAAGGATCGAGTTCGTCCCAGCCAGAAAAGAAAGACGCAGTGCTGGAGGCCATCTTGATCAAGCTCAACTCTATGGAGACATCCATGACTTCATTTTCGAAGGCACAAAAAGCCTTAGAACAACAATTCTTTAACAAGGCGAATGAAGCGCCAAGAGATCCAGGGAAGCTTCCAGTAAGGACGGAAAGCAACCCTAAGGGCCTGATTATGGTCATAACAACGAGGAGTGGACTGAAGACTGCATATCCAGTGCCTCGGTCGATGCCAGTGCAGACGAAGACCACCTCGGTCCAAATGCAGTCAAAGAACACTTCGGCCGAGATGCCAACCGAGGTGGAGCCACAGAAAGTGGAGGAGAAAACTGAAGTTTATGTTCCACCTCCTGCATATAAACCACCACTTCCATTCCCCCGGTCAAGGGCTAGAGCACATCTAGACAAACATTTTGGTAAGTTCCTTGACTTAATGAACAAACTACACATTAATATCCCTTTTCTTGATGATATCCTAGGGATGCCCGCCTATGGGAAATTCTTGAAAGAGATTCTATCAAGGAAGAGGAAGCTGGAAGACTTTGGTGAAGTAAGGATGACATCTAAATCCTCGGAGCTTATTCAAATCATGAAGGAGAAGATGCCACCAAAATTGAGAGATCCTGGCTCATTTTGCATCCCCATTCAAGTTGGAGATGTTACTTGTGAAGCCCTATGTGATCTAGGAGCCAGCGTGAGCATCATCCCGCTGGAGCTATGTGCTAAGATCGGACTTGGAGAGCCCAACCGGTGAAGATACGATTATACATGGCGGACCGCTCCATTACCCATCCTGTGGGCATTTTGGAAGACGTTCCGGTTAAGTTAGGTAACTTCTATTTGCCTATAGACTTTGTTGTGCTTGACATTCCCGCATATTATCCCGTTCTCATCATTCTCGGGAGACCATTTCTAGCAACTTCGGGTTGCAATGTGGATTGTAAGAACGCCAAGCTAAAATTCAACATTGGCGGAGATGAAGTGGAGTTTGCATTACTTGCGGCTATGAAGGGAGAGCACCTAGGAGATGATATCTTCAACATCTATGATGAAGAAGAATCAAGAGAATTGGTGAGCTCTATCCTTATTAAAGATCCACTTGAAAAAGTTATTAGTTTTAGTTTAATGGAGGAAGGTATAGATGCTTCTTGTGATGCAGATATACGGAGCTTAAAAGCGCTGGAAGAAGATCCAGGAGCTAAAACTGAAAGACTAATGCAGGAGAAGAAGATCTCCAGTTTCGGTTCCAGTTGCAGTACCTCGACCGAGGCACTTTCTGGACCAAATGAGGTGACTGAAGAAGTCAACCTCTCTGGACCTCGACCGAGGTTGAAAGCGAGATGATGTCAACTGAGACTACTGAAAATAACAAACTTCTTACTCCCCTCTTTGACATTCATCTTCAGTTGGTGGAACATTCTCTCCACCAACTTTCTGATAATAAAGGACCTTGGTATGCCGATATTGTTAATTATCTTGTTTGCCAGGAAATACCACCCAGATTGACGTACACTCAAAGGAAGAAATCCTTCAAGGACGTACGCCATTACTACTGGGATGAACCGCTGCTATTCAAGCGCGGACCGGATGGGATGCTTCGAAGATGCATTCCGGAAGATGAAGTTAATAGCGTCATACGGAATTGTCACTCACTTCCTTGTGGAGGACATGCTAGCGCCAACAAAACATGCGCTAAGGTATTACGTTCCGGTTTCTTTTGGCCCACATTATTTAAGGATGTGCAAACGTTTGTTGTCTCTTGTGATGCATGCCAAAGAACAGGGAATTTATCTAGGAGGAATGAGATGCCACACAATAACATACAAGAGGTTGAGATCTTCGATGTATGGGGCGTAGATTTCATGGGACCTTTCCCATCATCCGGAGGAAACCTCTATATTTTTCTAGCAGTTGATTACGTCTCTAGATGGGTTGAAGCCATTGCTTCCCCCACTAATGACGCCATGGTGGTTGTGAAGTTCTTTAACAAGACTATCTTTCCACGTTTTAGGACTCCACGCATCATCATCAGCGATGGAGGGACGCATTTCATCAACCGGAAGTTTAAGGCACTTCTATCGAAGTATGGGGTAACCCACAAGGTAGCAACCCCTTATCACCCTCAAACTAGTGGACAGGTCGAGATCTCGAATAGAGAAATTAAAGCAATCTTGGAGAAGACCGTCTCTAGAACTAGGAAGGATTGGTCCATGAAGTTGGACGATGCTCTTTGGGCTTACAGGACGGCATTCAAGACTCCCATTGGTACCACCCCTAATAATTTGGTATATGGGAAGTCTTGCCATTTTCCCGTTGAGTTAGAACACAGGGCGTATTGGGCGATCAAATGGTTGAACTTCGACATCAAGGAAGCCAGCGAGAAGCGGCTATTGGATATCAATGAGCTGGAGGAGCTACGTTTGAACGCTTATGAGAATGCCAAAATCTATAAAGAAAGGACGAAGAAATGGCATGACAAGCGCATCATTCCTAAGGAGCTTAAAGAAGGAGACTTAGTTCTACTCTTCAACTCCCGTCTCCGCCTCTTTTCAGGTAAGTTGAAATCTAGATGGACCGGACCTTATGTTGTGAAACATGTTTTCCCTCATGGTGCAGTTGAGATTTGGGGAGAAACGAGTGGAAGCTTCAAGGTCAACGGTCATAGACTTAAGAAATACAAACCGGAAGTTCCGGTTGAGGAGGTTGCACCGCTACACCTTGTTTAAGGATGCCGTACGGTCCAGCTAGCGACCTTAAATCAAGCGCTTCTTGGGAGGAAACCCAAGGTATTGCTTTCTTTTCCCTTTTCCTAGTCTAGCTTTAGATAGTTTGCTTTGCTTTGTTTTTGGCGTCCTAGACAAACAACAGGTGACATCTAAGGAAGGAATACAACCCAGGAACACAACTGGAAGGACAGAAGTTCGAGAATTTGAGAAGACGGAGTTTGACTGAGACACATCTCGGTTGCTGTCACAGCACCTCGACCGAGATGATTCTTGAGCAACCAAGGCAACTAGGGTTTCTGAAGATCCACCTCGGTCCGTACCACCTCGGTCCAGTCGAGACCATCTCGACCGAGGTGACAGCAGTTCCAGAAAAGGGTATAAAAGGGGGCTGAAATTTCTCTCTCCTCCTCTACCTCCCTTCTCGACCGCGGCGCACTTCTCACCTCGCTCCTTCGTTCTTCGCTCGTTTTCGACGCTTCTCGCTTCTAAACTGAGAGGAAAGGGAAGAGGATCGCGTTGCAAGCGCAAATCTGCAGCAAAAACGAGCCGGATCAACCGAATCTGGGTAAAATCCGAAAAAAAACCCTAACCCTCCTCTTTTCCACTGTTTCCTTTTGATTTGGGCTTTGGTTGCCCCTGCATTTGCTGAGAAAAGGATTAAGTACCACATAGGAACCTATGGTAGTGATTTTGGGGGAAAAGAACTGGATTTTTGAGGGAATCGATCGAGCAGTTTTTCGCCTCGGTCCAGTCGGCCTGTGCCTCGGCCGAGGTGTTCTACAGAGTTGTCAGGGCAACCAAGGTGATCTGACAGGTTGCAGAAAAATGATTTCTGAAAGGCAGTTGGTCTTGAGGGACAGATCTTCTCCTTCTCCTTCTTCTTCCTCCCGCCGTACTAGATCGGTGATCCACGAGCGACACTAGGTCGATTATGACCGTATAGCGGCCCGTCCAGTCATTACACCACGCTTCCTGGACATACCTGCTTTTGATTGCCTCCATATTGATGAGGACTTGAGGCGTATGATATCTACTGTGGGCCTGGAGCAGTTCACAAAGATTAGAGCTCCGGCCTACTTAGAGCCGACCTTGGAGTTTGTCAGCTCCGTCACTTACTTGCCCACTGAGCGCGCCATCAAGTACCGGTTGATGAACCGGAACTATCTAGTTCCCTTAGACCACTAGCGGGACATCTTTGGCTTCCCGATCCCGACTGTTGCTGATTTTCCCTCTCGAGCTGTAGCTCGAGAGTTCTGGGGACAGATTGCTCACGTGGTTGAGCACGCTGATAGATGGATACCTGGAGATTCCAGGGAGCGGATCACTTTCCATCTTGCTTTTAGATTAGCCCACATGATCTTTAGTGAGACTCTTTTGGCGCGTATTGAGACGCCCCAGAAGGTCAGACAGGGCGAGCTTCTTAGTTTATACTGCATGGTGACCGGAGGAGTTCCGGACTTTGGGATGATGCTGGCGGAGGATCTACATAAGATCAAGGCAAAAGCCAAGGGAGACATCTGTTGTGGAGGTATTGTGACTCATATAGCGAGTTACATGGATTTGGACCTCAGTGCTTGTACCATGATGGCGGCTGCCAAGCCGCTCGGACTTCAGGAGATGATTACTCGGAGGATACTGGTTCCCCGAGGACTTACTACGCCGTATGTGGCGATGCCATGGGAGACGACTGCGCCTCAGGGGATCATATGGTCAGCTCAATTCTCCGTGTTTGATCCACATTACTAGCAGACTATGTGGTTCCCACTGATGGAGGATGCTAGAGAGGCAGCAGCTACAGCAGCTCAGGGGCCAGTTGAGGAGGATGAGGCTGAGGATGATGATGATGATGTTGATGAGGATGGTGGTGTTCCTATGGACACGGACACGGATACAGCTGGGACTAGTGCGCCGGTCATTGATTAATGATGACGAGACTGAGGAGGAGCCGGCTGCAACACTAGCACGTCCCGCTAGGCGTAGGGTACGTAGGCAGAGGGATCCAGTTGCTCACCGTCGGATCGATGATCTGACGGATCAGATGATAGATTCCTATGCTGTCATGTCCCTAGAGATCAGAGAGATGTAGGAGAGACTACACTACCAGCACGTGATGGCTGAGATTCAGTTTCAGCATGTGATGGGCTATCCTTTCGACCCATCTCAGCAGCCGTATGTGCCACCACCACCACCACCACCACCACCACCGGATCGTGATTATTGAGAGCTTGCAGGATTTTCTTTCTTTATTTATTATGCAGCTCAGCTATGTCCGGTGAGTACTTTCTTTTCTAGACTTATTTTGACCCATTGGGACAATGTGTCCCAAGTATGAGGTATTTGATGTATTATTTGACTATGGATGTATGACTTGACTCTATCGAATATTTATGTTTTATTTTGCTTTATGTGCTTATCTGAGATTACATGCATGCATACATATTATTTGATTGAGAAAAACGTCAAAAACTGGTTTGAAAGTTGAAAAAAAAAAATTTTATGACCTCGACCGAAGTGATTCTGGCCGAACGAGGTACTTCACCTCGGTTGACTAGAACATCTCGACCGAGGCGGTTTAACTGAAAAGAATTTCGAAACGATTTTTGTGCTTCTTATCTGGATATGACCTCAGTGAAGACTTTGTCTGCAGATTGGTTTTGAAATCTCTATATGTTTGAAAGGTTTTATGATATGTTTAAGTTGCTAAATGTTTTGTTTGAAATTTTGGCATGTTTAATACTTTGTCTTTATCAAAATTATGTTGAATTTGAAGGTTGACACCACAAGATAAGTTCTCTCACTTTCTTCCTGGAAAGACCAAGCCAATTCATTCTTTTCTCTTCTTCTTCTTGATCATGCTTAGCCCCTCATATACATATTTGCCTTCCTTTACCTATCCGGGAATTTGGAAGCAAGCAAGTGAAAAGCAGGTGAAAGAAAAGTTGAGAAGTTGGCTGGAAGTGAAAGTGTTAGAAAGAAACAAATAGGTTTGGGGAAGTCAATCATGATGATGAGTAACTCGGCACCATTCACATAGCCGGGTGTTTGTGTCTTGCCAAAGTCGGATTGAGCGATATTCCTAACGGGTCATGGTATGTGCATCAAGGGGTTTGATGCATCTCAAAAAATTGATGATTGCTAATCTCCCAGGCTTCGGTTATTGTGCACCTCTTTCCATGCATCCCAAAAAGTAAAGTAAAAAAAGAAAAGTGTGAAATAAGCAAAGCTTATTGGTGGATGATGTTGAAAGTCAAGTGAAAGTGAAGTGATATCCTTTTCCCGGATTCTAGCACCACATTACCTTCTATACATCCCTACCCTACATGTTTCTTGACCTTTCTTTTGGGAAGCCCTTGAGACCTCGAGCTTGTTGATTGACTTAGTGGTTTAAACTGGATTATACATGATTAATTTCGATAATTATGATTTATTATGCATTCTATGATTTTATGCAAAGATGAACAACTTTCTCATATTTATAAAATGTTTTGATCATATTTTGATTTTATATTCCATGAAGTATTCTCTTAGAGTGATCTATGATTGGAGCACACCATCAAAAATATTTTGAAAGACTTTTTCATTGATTCTTCATGACTTATAATCTATTCTATCTTGTATTTTATATTCGGAACTTGCTTGGGGACAAGCAAGGGCTAAGTATGGGGTATTTTGATAGCATGAATTATTGTCTATATTTTGGGGCCTGTTTAGACGTCTTATCTTCAATAATCTGCATGTTTGAATGTATATTATGTGATTATATTGTCGTTTCATCTACCTTTGCGGGAATCGAGGTCTACACCAAGTTTCGTTGTAATCGTAGGTAAAATGGCACGTTTTATATCAAAATGGAGCAAAAGGAGTTAAGGAGTCATTGGAGCTACATTCAGGAGCTTAAGGAAGGATCCAGGAATCATGGAATTGGATTAGAGATTCACTTTGGACCAGATTTGAAAGATTTCACATTCAGTTGTACTTCACCTCGGTTGATTACAGAGTCACCTCGACCGAGGTGATCCAGGGGAGCTGACTCGACCGAGGCGAACACCTTGGACGCGGCAAGGATATTTTATTCTTGGCTGAGATCTTTTATTTTTGGAAAAAGGATCTATATTTTTAGGTTGGATTCCTGGAAGGAAGAAGATAATTTAGCCCATATATTTTACCTATTTTTATGGGAAAAGATCTTTCTAAGATATCTTATCTTTGGAGAGTAATTTTCCTATAAAAAGGGTTGGATTTTCCACAAATCCAACATCCGCTATCACCCGGTAGACCGCATACAACCGCTTAGGGCTGAAGATTGTGCTTACAGCCGTTTTATCCCACTATTGCTGGGAGATTTGAAGAACCTTTTTGAAGGTTGAAGGAAGAAAGTTGGTAGCTTTTATAGCTTTTGTGAAGGGTTTTGTAAGAGTTTCTTAGATTCCCTTCTTTGTTGATTGTCTTGTAGGATTGTGATCCAAGGAACGCCTATTGATTGATAATTGATTCAGTTATTGAAGCCTTTCTCTTAAGGTTTTCTTGTTCAATTATTCTCTTTCTTCCCATATATTTGATTATTACTTTCATGATGATGAGTGGCTAATCTCTTTGTGTGATTCTAGGGTAATTGGCTGAAGGTTGTGGGAAAAACAATGATAGAATAATCTTAATCACAGTAGGACCCTGAAAGTTCGAGTCTTTAACCCTAGAACATCTCGTTCAGTCGATGAACATCTCGGCCGGGGTGGAATTCGTCTGACCGAGGTGACTTATCTGATCCAAAACTAAGAGTTAAGTGTTAGAGTTTGCCAAATCCTATTCTTATTATACCTTTCCTGGTTCAATGCAAGCCTAGGATGAGACTTACCCGGTAATTCCTTTGTTTATTTACCCAAGATCATAAGTATAGGTAATAAAGGTTTATCCTTTATTGGGGTTTGAGTGTGCTTTCATTCCATCTTTGTGAGTTAGCCTGAGACTTACCCGGTAAAGGTTGATTCTGTTCCCTTAGTTGGAGTGTTAGTTTGAGGTTATAGTTCTTTTCCTTAATTCCTTGAGACTTACCCGGTAATAGGAGTTACGGTTTTGGATTAGTGAGTAGTGAGACTTACCCGGTGATCTATTCTACTTTAGAAACACCTTCCCTATGCAAAAATCTCAACTTTGTCAGCTTATCTTTAGATCTTGAGTTGGAACCACAACTAGATGCTTTAATCCCTAGAATTACATATTTACTTAATTCAATTTTTATAATCTTTGATTGTTTTAATCGCTTTTATGGTTAGTAGTTGCATTGACAAACCTATACCGGTTTTGTTTCACTAAGTCCCTGTGATCGACCCCTGGAATTTCTTGCTTTTACTACGATTGACCCGTACACTGCGAGTTCGCATCCTTGTTTTAAGCTTACATCTAGGGTTATAAATTTAAAGCTTGCACACACCGTTTGGAGCGAACAGGCGGCTACACAACTCCGCTGGGGCGGATCTTTAATGCACTTCAACGTCTAACCTTTCGCCTTCCTGACGTTTCTGTTGTCAAGGCGCAGGGGCGCCTCTAAGGTCAGCGCATGGACGGTGGCCATGACTCTTCGTCTTCCAGCTCCCAGGGCGAGGCGCAAGCATGGCGCAGTGGAAGGCGCAGGGGCGCTGGTCTTCGTCTCTTCAGGGTAGGTCACCGCAGGGGCGCCGATGGGTGGCGTAGGGGCGGTGACCTGCATCTTGGCCAGCGCTGGTGAAGGCGGAGGGGGCTCTCTGGTGGAAGGCGTCACCCGCTGGGCCGGCTGCAAGGTCCCGCTGGGGCGGGGAAGTAGCAAAAGCTTCACTTCGTGATCTCTCTTCACTCCTAAGTTCTTATAACTCCTTCTTTAGCTTCTTTTAGTCTTCTTCTTCTGGATCAAGGAGTTAGTAGCATAAACTGACTCTAATGTAATAAAAAGACTCTAAAACTACCCTAAATGATAGTGATTTCATCACCTATCAAACTCCCCCATACTTAGACCTTTTACTCGTCCCGAGTAAAATAAATAAAAGTAGTTAGACTCAAGGTCTCAGGAAGCAAGGGAAAGAAAGAAAAGATAATGAAAACAAAAGAAGAAAAGAAGGAATGAAAAGAGAGGAAATGTGAGAGAAAGAAATACTATCATCCTTATCGCTCCAAGAGTGGCCTACCCGGACAACCTCCTTATGATTCCCCTTCTTATGTCGCCAAACGCCGGAAGGGAATCCTACACTCGATGTCGCTCGTTTTGCCAAGGCGCCCTTTCGGGTTTTCACCTTGCCACTCTTCTTCTTTTCTCTCTTAAGCTCACATCCCTCAAGTCCAATTTTGCACCAACCTAAGGTTGGTTGGACTACCTTTTTTTTACCTAAACCGCCCTTTCAGGTTTTCGGTTTATCCAAGGATTTTCATGCCTTTTTCATTTCTTTGGCTTTTTCTTATTTTTTTTTTAAATTGGAAACTGAATATTAAAATGCAAGAAACAACAACTCAAATAAAATGCAACTATACATGATAATTCCCTCCCCCATACTTGAAGTGCACTTTGTCCTCAAAGTGAAAATGAGTCAAAGATAAATATGGGAGAAGGAAGAGAAGTGTACCCCTCAATGTGATGGTCCGGATGGACCACCAGGACCGGCCTTCGGCGGATACGGGAAATGGGAGAAGAAATACTCCTGCCGGCGGTAGATGTCCTCAATACGATCCTCCTGGGCCTGCATCCAACCCCCGAAAGAGGTCTCAAAACTAGCCTGCCAGGCTAGCTGCTGAGCCTCCAGCTGCCGCTGCTGAGTTGCCTGCCATGCCTCGTGCCTCTGGTCAAAGTGTGAGGTCATGGAGGTGGCAAAGGTGTCCTACCAGCTCTGTTGCTGCTCCAGCATAGTCCGTTGATAGTCGGACTGCCAAGCCCGGTGCTGGGTCGTCATGGCCGCCATCTGAGCCTGAAGGCTCGCAAGGGCCGGGTCCTCCTTTGGTTCCGCAGTAGGCATCTCCTCGTCGTTGGGGACGGGTAGGTGCTACTCCTGGTGAGCCCGACTGGAGCTGGCAGCATGCCTCTCCACAATGGCCACTAGCGGCCTCCTCGGCACAAAAGGATCTGCCGGAATATAGAGGTCTGAAAACTCCTCCCCCAATGGTAAAGGTCGGGGAAGGTACGTCAGGTGGCTCCCATCAGCAAGGGAGATCCAGAACAGGTTCTCCCCGTCCCGTCGGAGGAGCTTGCACCTCCTAAGCATCCCCTTTGTGTAAAGGGAAGCCTCCAGGCCATCCTCTAGGCCGGAAAGGTCCATGACCTGTGAAGCGATCAAGGAGATCACCCTACCGCCGACAATGTCCCTCGGCTCATTCCTCCTAATCCGCTTCAAAGCGGAGAGGAAGAGAGAAGGCCAATCTAACATCCTCTCACTCTGTGGGAGGCATGCGTAGATGAGAGGAAGGTCCTTGAGAGAGACCTTGGCCTCAGCATAGTCCGTTGATCTTGTTGAACTTGAAGCTAAGTCCAACACACACATGGTCTTCCTTCTCCATGGTGAAGGTAGCTATAAACTGTCGGCTTAGCTCGGGATAGGTTGGGGTGCTCCTGTGTAGGAAGTTCCCGAGGCCAACGTTCTCCAGAAATGATTGCATGCTCTCCAACATGCCTAACTTCTCCAATGTAGGAACGTGTAAAAATCAAGTTGCATACACAACTCGCTCTTGCACAATCCTATACCGGTCCTTCTCACCTTCGGTCATCTTGTACTTCCTTGGAGCATCCATACTTGTAATGATTTGATGAAAAGATTAGTAAACGTTTGGAACAAGGAAGAGGAAACGACCTTTCTGTTGTGTTTTCCGCAGGGGCGGATGTAGCAGGCGCAGGGGTGGTGAGACGCGGGGGCGGATGCAGACAGGCGCAGGTGCAAGTGAACAGCAGAGGGCGATTCGCAAGAGCTTCGAAGGTGGTGGCTTCTGTGGTTGCTCCGGCAGTGGTGTTGGTGCAGGCGACGTCGGAGGAAGCGCAGAAGTAGGAATCTTCGCAGAGGGAGGTATGTGGCTTTTGGTAGGAGGGCAGGTGGCGCAAGGGCGTTGGTAGTGGATCTTTAGTGTCGGAGGTGGTGCAGGGGCGTCGGAGAGGGTGGTGGCGATGCTTTTTCTGGGGGTGCAGGGGCATTGATGCTTGAGAGGGCTAAGTTGCGAGGAGGTTTTGTGGTTGGTGAGGAGAGTTGGTGGCTGGTGCGTGGTAGGTATAGGTGTCTTTTCGAGATCCTAATTTTTTTTCTTTTTTGGGTATACCCGCAGGGGCGGGGGTTTGACACCGCAGGGGCGGCGACAAGGAAAAGGGGTACGCAAGGCCAGCGCCGGGGGCGGCGCTGGAACTTTGTGTCAAGGTTGGCCGCCGCAGGGGCGTGGGGGTGTCACCGCGGGGGCGGTGACTGTGATGTCACAACGCAGCCCTAGCGCCGGGTACGGAGCTGGGCATGGGTGTCACCGCAGGGGCGGGTTTCAGATTCGCAGGGGCGGTTTTCTTGACAATAGCTCCTCTTCTTATTCTTTCGGGTTGCCTCCCGAATTAGCGTCTTTGTTTTATGTCGTTGGCTCGACGTAAGACCTTTAATTCTCTGTATGTGCCTCCTCTAATACCATTTCGTCAATCGGATCGTTCTTGACTCCCTCAAGGTAGAGCTTTAGCCTTTGTCCGTTCACCTTAAATACCTTGTGCGTTTGGGGGTCATAGAGATCCATAGCTCCGTGAGGATATACTTCGGCTATTATGAACGGCCCTGTCCATCTTGAACGCAGCTTACCTGCAAAGAGTTTCAAACGGGATTGAAAGAGAAGCACCTTATTACCTACCTTGAAATCCTTTCGGAGAATATTCTGGTCATGCCATGCTTTTGTCTTTTCTTTGTATGTTGTGGCATGATCATATGCATCTAGGCTTAGTTCCTCCAACTCTTGCAATTGGAGCTTCCGAAATTCCCCAACTTCTTCTATGTTCATGTTGCACTTCTTTACCGCCCACCAAGCTTTGTGCTTTAACTCCAGCGGTAGGTGGCATGCTTTTCCAAACACAAGCCTAAAAGGTGACATTCCGATGGGAGTTTTGTAGGCTGTCCGATATGCCCATAGAGCGTCATTTAGCCTTGCACTCCAATCCTTCCGCCCGGGAGAAACTGTCTTTTCAAGGATGGTCTTTATTTCCCGGTTGGAAACCTCAGCTTGGCCGTTAGTTTGTGGGTGGTAAGCTGTTGATACTCTTTGATGAACATGGTACTTCTTAAGGAGAGCCGTGATCGTTTGTTGTAGAAATGTGTACCCCTATCACTGATTAAGGCTTTCAGGATTCCAAATTTAGCAAAAATATTTTCCTTAAGGAATGCTGCAACCACTTTTGAATCATCAGTTTTAGTGGCCTTTGCTTCCACCCACTTGGAAACATAGTCCACCGCAAGCAAAATATAAGTGTTCCCGAATGACATAGGAAATGGTCCCATGAAATCAATTCCCCAAACGTCAAATATTTCACAAAATATAAGAGAGGATTGGGGCATTTCATGTCTCCTTGAAAGATTTCCTACTCTTTGGCATCTATCACACACTTTACAAAACGTAAAAGCATCTCTAAAATGTGTGGCCAAAAGAAACCGGCATCCAAAACTTTTCTTGCAGTTTTGTTAGCTCCAAAGTGCCCCCCACATGCTTCAAAATGACAGAAAGTTAGGACAGATTGTACCTCATTGTCCGGAATACAACGTCGGATAACTTGATCGCTACAATGTTTCCATACGTACGGATCGTCCCAGACATAGTGTCTAGCTTCAGCCTTTACCTTCTCTCGTTGTGCTTTGGTGAAGTCTGGAGGATATTCTTTCCTGACAATAAAATTTACAATGTCAGCAAACCAAGGCTTAAAAGATTGAAGCTTAAAACAAACCTCTGTCAACAATTCCGCAGGGGCGCCTAGCATGAGCCGCAGGGGCGGCTGTCCGCATGGGCGGCTGGTGTGAGGCGCGGGGGCAGTTACACAACAGAGAGTTGTGTAAAATATATCGTTTGAAAAACTTCCGGCTATCTCTCTTCCCTTTCTTGGATCTTCCTCCTCTTGCACTAGTCTGCTCAAATGATCTGCCACCAGGTTCTCAGCTCCCTTTTTGTCCCTTATCTCTAGATTAAATTCGCTTAGAAGGAGCACCCAACGGATCAATCGTGGCTTCGCCTCCTTCTTTGACATGAGGTACCTAAGGGCTTCGTGGTTAGTGAAAATAATTACCTTTACCCCAAGTAAGTATTGCCTGAACTTTTCAAGGGCAAAAACTACCGCCAACATCTCCTTCTCGGTGGTGGAGTAATTCATTTGTGCTCCATTAAGTGTCATAGACGCATAATGGATCACATGGGATGCCCGTCCGTCTTTTTGTCCTAAGACAGCTCCGACGGCGTAGTCACTGGCGTCACACATGATTTCAAAGGGTTTCTCCCAATCTGGAGAACGGATGATCAGGGCGGTGGTAAGACATGCCTTCAAAGTATCGAAAGCCTTCTTGCAATCCTCATCCACTATGAAGGTGATATCTTTCTTGAGAAATTCACAAAGAGGTGCTGAGATCTTTAAGAAATCTTTGATGAACCGTCGGTAGAAACCTGCATGTCCAAGAAAAGATCGGATTTCCCGAACATTAGTAGGATAAGGTAAATTTTGAATAACATCAACCTTTGCCTTATCTACCTCTATCCCTTTTGAGGATATTACATGTCCTAACACAATTCCTTTTTCAACCATGAAATGACATTTTTCCGAATTAAGAACTAAATTGGTTTCCACACATATTTCAAGAACAAGTTTTAAATGCCCTAAACATGCGTCAAAACTGTCTCCATGGACGGTAAAATCATCCATGAAGACTTCAATGAAATTCTCTATGTATTCGGAGAAAATACTTATCATGCACCGTTGGAAAGTGCCGGGTGCGTTGCAAAGTCCAAATGGCATTCTGCGATATGCAAAAGTGCCAAATGGGCAAGTGAACATCGTCTTCTCTCGATCTTCTGGTGCGATGGCTATTTGAAAATAGCCCGAGTATCCATCCATGAAACAATAGTACTGATGACTTGCAAGACGTTCCAACATTTGGTCAATAAAAGGTAATGGAAAATGGTCTTTTCGTGTTACCTTGTAGAGTTTACGATAGTCAATACAAACTCTCCATCCGGTTTGTGTTTTGCTTGGGACCATCTCCCCATGTTGATTTTCCACCATGGTGATGCCTCCCTTCTTTGGAACCACTTGAGTTGGACTAACCCAAGTGCTATCCGAGATAGGAAAGATCATATCTGCTTGGAGGAGTTTCAACACTTCCTTTTTTACGACATCCATCATTGGTGGATTCAACCTTCTTTGAGGTTGCCTAGAGGGTTTGGCCTCATCCTCAAGTAGAATCCTATGCATGCAAGTGGAAGGACTTATTCCTTTGATGTCCGCAATACTCCATCCAAGGGCCGTCTTGTGCTCCTTTAGTACGTTTACCAACTTATCTTCTTGCCCGGTGGTCAACTTGTTGGAGATAATCACTGGCAAGTATTGTGTGCTCCGAGGAAAACGTATTTTAGGTGCGACGGAAGGTCCTTCAATTCTATTTCCGGTGCCTGCACTATAGATGGAACAAGCTTCTCGCTTGGGGTTAGCAAAGTGGGCCCAATGGCCAAATTGGAGATAGGTAGCCTTTTATGTCCATCTAATTGGGCTAGGACCTCTTTCATGCTAGATGTTAATACATAATCCGATTTGAAATTATCAATGTCATGCTCAATCACATTCTTTAATTCATCCACATCCGAATTATCAAAAACATCTTGCATAAAAGGTTCAACAATGTCAACAGCACATAAAGAATGATCATCATTAGGAAATCTCATCGCATCATAGATGTCAAATTCAACTACCTCACCGTCAAACTCCATGGTTAATTTGCCACTAACATAGTCAATTTTAGTCCTAGCCGTTTTTAGAAATGACCTACCTAACAGAATAGGTGCAGCATGTGAATCATTTTCCATATCCATTACAAAAAATCAGCAGGAAATATTAGGTTGTCTACCATTACTAACACATCTTCAACTATCCCTTTCGGGTATACATTAGATTTATCAACAAGTTGTACTACAATCCTAGTTTCCATTAGTGGTCCGAGACCTACAGATTTGTAAATGGAAAATGGTCAAACATTTATAGAAGCACCAAGATCAAGCATTGCTTTCTCAAAACGGGTTTCCCCTATGACACAAGGAATGCTTACCATGCCCGGATCGCTGCATTTCTTGGGCATTCTTTGTTGAAAAACTGCCGACACATGCTCACTTACTTTCACTTTATGTTTCCCCTTAAGCTTTTGATTCCTCTTGATAGTGCAGAGTTCCTTCAAAAAACAAGCATACTTAGGAATACTTTTCACCAATTTAAGGAGGGGAATGTTTACCTCGCATTTGGAGAAAGTCTCAAAGAGGTCTTTGTCCTCAATGATTCTTCGCTCCTTCAGAGCCTCTGGAAAAGGAACTGGGGGTTTCACAAAGTACAGTGGTGGAAAGTTGGACCGGACATAGGTATCTCGTTCAGTAGAACCTTCTGTTGGGTTTTCCGCAGGGGCGTCAGCCTGTAGGCGCAGGGGCGGCTCAGTGGTTGTCACCGCAGGGGCGGGGGCATCCAGCCGCAGGGGCGCCGGTTGTTTTGTGCTGGCCGCAGTTGTGGCCGCTGGGGCGGCTCTAGGTGCGGGAAAGTCGACAGGAGGTTCCTTTGCTGGTTTTTGTTGGACTTGCTTCCCACTCCTTAATGTTAAAGCGCTAACAGTCTCCTTGGGACTGTCAAGTGTTTGGAAGACTAGTCCTCCAGCAATTCTTGACTCGGTCCGCGAAATGGCTTCCGCCATTTGGCCAACCTGCTTCTCAAGATTCTTGATGCTTGATTATGTTGTCTGGACATGAGTAGCAAAGTTTTTAGTCAAAACCTGCAACATATCTTCAGTTGTTTGTTACTTACCTTGACGAGGTGATTGTTGCTGGTTTTGTTGATCCCTCCAACGAAAGTTCTATTGGTCATGCCAATTTGGCATGAAATTCTGTGCATAGGGATCGTTCCTAGGTCTTTGCTGATGCGGTTGTCCATAACCCATTGCGTTTACTTCTACATCGTCATCTTGGACTTGTGGGCACATGTCTGTGGGATGGTACGGGTCAGCGCATACTCCACAAGCTTTGAGCTGTTGTGGTGTTCCCATAAGTGTTAGCCTCTTCATCATTTCCTTCAATTCCGCTAGCTCGGTGGAAATCTCACTCTTTCCTGAACTCACAACATGAACTCCTTTCTTAGCCGGGGTCCTTCCAAAGTTCCGAGTTCCTTCCGCTAGTTCCTGCATCTTTTTCAAAGCAAGGTCAGGGGTTAAGTTAAGAATATTACCTCCACAAGCCGCATCGACGATCCTCCTTTCATTGTCTAGCAAGCCATTGTACAAGTACAAGACTAGATCTTGAGTTGAATATCCGTGAAAAGAACAGCTGGATCGGAGACGCGCAAACCTCTCGAAGTACTCGTAGAGAGTTTCGTTCGCCTCTTGCTCGATGTTGCTTATAGCCTTCTTCAAGCTATTGGCCTTTTTGGCCGGAAAGTACTTCTCCAAAAACGCCTTGTGAAGGTTCTCCCAAGTGTCAATGCTTCCGGATGGAAGGTGGTAATACCAATCATCCGTAGAATCTTTGAGCGTGAAACCGAATGCTCTCATCTTGATTTGTTCTTCAGTAATGTTAGCTGGCTTCATACTCATACACACGGTATGGAACTTTCCAAGGTGTTTGATTGGATCTTCACCACTTAGCCCATGGAATGATGGAAGTAGGTGAATAAGGCCCGGCTTGAGCTCAAAGTTGACTCCTTCCCCCAATGCCGGTATAGTGACCGCAAGAGGGTTTTAAGCCAAAGTGGGCTACGTAAGTTGACGAAGAGTACGGTCAGCCATCTCTTGTTGAAGTTGTTGTTGTCTTCGTTGCCGGTTGTGCGTCCTCTCAATTTCTGGATCAAAAGAAGCAAAGCTGGAATTAGTAGCACGGGTTTGAACCATAAAATGTTTCAAACCAATAATCAATAATAACAATAAAACACAAAAACTCCACGGCAACGGCGCCAAAATTTGACCGAAGGTATTTCTATGGTCGTCTATACCCAATCAAAAGTAAATCCTGACTTAGCACTAAAAACAAGTATAGTGATGAAGTAAGGGTCAAACCCAAGAGAGTTGAGGGTTTTAGATGCAATTATTGATTATGATGACAAGTGACACAAAGGGGGGGGGTTTGGTTGAATTGATGCACAAAAACTTATGAAAACGATGAATACGATAAGTAAGACAATAATGGGTGAATCTACACTAGGTTGATTCTAAGCATGCAATTGCTACTTTGGTGCGTTCCTTTTACAAGTTTTTAAATAAGCTCCCGTCTCGATCATACATATGTGTTGAGCCAACAGGCATCAACACAACTTAACTTATTATAGTTCCGTAAACCTACAAGAACAAATAATAAGTTAGCATTCAAACAAAGATTAAGGGATATAAAGAAAAGATTAAAACCGTTAAACTTATCTTTATAATTGTGTTCCTTTTCATTAAGTAATTACAACCCGTTATTACTTAAAGTTGCTACTAGATTAAAGACCCGAACCCGGAACCTATTAATCCTAGTTGTTTACATGCACTTTAGAACCTAAGGTGATCAATCTTAAGCAATAGTTAACATGCAATTTAAACAATGAAGATCAAGGAAACACAAAGCATTACTTAATAAAAACTTATATTAAAAGAACTTACAAGCAAAGTAACAAAGCAGCTTCAAACTAACCCAATGTAGCAACGGAGTTAGCAACTCATTACAATGGAAAACTCAAGTCTAAAATGGATTTTGTGAAGAAAAGCATGGATGATTCTAGCAATCAGCCATGGACTATTTATACTACAAAAGACACTAAATTAGGAGTAAATATCCGGCCTAAAACAGCCACCTTTAATGCCATAAAGGTGGTGTAAACAGCCGGAGTAAAGCTTTTGGCGTTAAACCGCAGTGGCGGCCTTCAGGACCCGCAGGGGCGTTTTAGGCAGAATCGGTTGATCTTCTTCAGAACCGCTGGGGCGGCTACACAACTCCGCTGGAGTGGATCTTTAATGCACTTCAACGTCTGACCTTTCGCCTTCCTGACGTTTCTGTTGTCAAGGCGCAGAGGCGCCTCTAAGGTCAGCGCAGGGGTGGTGGCCAGGACTCTTCGTCTTCCAGCTCTCAGGGCGAGGCGCAAGCATGGCGCAGTGGAAGGCGCAGGGGCGCTGGTCTTTGTCTCTTCAGGGTAGGTCACCACAAGGGCGCCGATGGGTGGCGCAAGGGCGGTGACCTACATCTTGGCCGGCGCTGGTGAAGGCGCAGGGGGCGCTCTAGTGGAAGGCGTCACCCGCTGGGGCGGCTGCAAGGTCCCGCTGGGGCGGGGAAGTAGCAGAAGCTTCACTTCGTGATCTCTCTTCACTCCTAAGTGCTTATAACTCCTTCTTTAGCTTCTTTTAGTCTTCTTCTTCTAGATCAAGGAGTTAGTAGCATAAACTGACTCTAATGCAATAAAAAAGACTCTAAAAACTACCCTAAATGATAGTGATTTCTTCACCTATCAGACAGCTGGAGTAACTGTTTGACCGACTATCTGCCAATACTTCTTATAGAAACCCGCATTCATCCCATCGGGTCCCGGGGATTTCTCATTGCCTATATCAAATAGGGCTTCCTTGATTTCGTTTGTAGTGAATGGAAGTACCAGGTTTATGTTATCGTTTTCCGTTATTTCTGATTGAATTACTTGAAGTTGATTTTGGAGTTTACTCATGTCAATTAACGATGATGTGAAGCGCACTTTATAGTAATTAATAAATTCTTCATTGATATCAATCTCCTTTGCCAATACCACACCATCATTTTTTGTTATTGTTGTTATATCTTTTTTATTCCTTTGGCCCGTTGCTTTCCTATGATGGGATTTAGTATTTTTGTAACCTAATTGGAGGTTTCTCGTTTTAGCTCTTTGTATCCAAAACTTGTTTTGGTATTCCACAAGGCACTCTCTTTTCCTACTTAATCTATTAATTTTATCATTCAAGCCTTGGTCAAAACTAGCAAAATTGCTTTTTTGTATCTCTTCTAGTTCATCGTCCACATTTTGCAATTGTCTGTGAATGTTACCAAATTTATCTCGACTCCATTGTTTCAGTTTTTGTTTTAGTAGATTTGTCTTTTTTACAAGATTGAACATATGGGTCCCGGGGAATTGGGTCCTCCATACTTGTTTGATAATATTTTCGCAGCCTGGCCTTTGCATCCACATTGTTTCAAATCTAAACGGTTTATTTTTTATGGTGGTTTGTGCGTTTTGAAAGTAACATGAAATCATACAATGGTCAGAAGTTGTAAACGCATGATTTCTCGTATGCATTCTTGGGTATTCTTGGACAATTTCCATTGAGGTCATGACTCTGTCTAATTTTTCATATGTATTATTATCTCCTTCTTTTCTTCTTTTCCAAGTAAAATTATTTCCTTTCGTTGGGAGGTTTTGTAGGTTATGTTTGTTAGAGAATTGAGTTAGCCTATCGAATTTGTTGTTCGCGAGACAAGCTCCTCCACTTTTATCAGATGGTGCCACTAGCTCATTATAGTCTCCTATAGCAATGGAATGTTAGTATTGTTTAGTTCATTGCTGAGTTGTAGCTAGAACGCATTTTTGATTTGTTCATTCGGGGGTGCGTAGATAAACACAATCATTGATTCAAAATTAGTGCTTAAGTTAGTGTGCTTTACCATTACATATCTCTCCGATGCTTTACAAATTTCTATTTTTTCTCCCTTAATTTGATACTCTTTCCAAAGAAGACACAATCCTCCCGCAAAGCCCATTGCCGGAATGAAAAAGATTCTATCAAAACCCGCGTTCTTTCAATCTCTTTCTTCCGGTTCGTCTTTAGCTTTAGTTTCCGCTAGCATGATCATTTGGATGTGTTCATTTTTGCAAGTAATATTCATATTAATCCAAAATTTTTTCTTCTTCATACCCCTACAATTCCAAAAAGCAATCTTCATTTTCTTAACTTTTTTAAAAAAGGTAGTTATGCCCCTTTGTTCTACACCTAGTCTGCTTCATTGTAGTTTTCCTGGATTTTGAGTTAAACATCAATACGAGATCGTTTATTTCCTTAGAAGATCTTGAGACCCGACTTCTCTTTATACTCTCTGTCAACTTTCTCATTCTGATATTCTCTCTTGAAAAAACATTCCTAGAGAAATACTTCACAGCAAAGAAATACTTCACAGGAACATTGAGCAAGAAGATGATGAGACTCTATATGAGTACTATGAGCGATTCGCAAGGCTTCGCTCATGTTGTCCAGTCCATGGGTACTCTACCCAAGACTTGGTGTTGTATCTATACAGCGATTTGCTGGACAATGAAAGAAGGATAATTGATATAGCATGTGGAGGTAACATTCTTAACACCACTTTTGAGCTTTCCATGGACAAAAATCCAGAAAATGGCGGAAGGAACAAGAAATTTTGGTAGAAATCCTACCAAAAGAGGGGTCTATATTGAACACCCCAACAACCCTGAAGTGTCAAGCGACATTATTGAACTAAAGAATATGGTGATGAGATTAACGTTGTTGGGAACACCTCGGCAATTAAAAGCATACGGTGTTTGTGTTGATCCATCCACCCCTCAGAAACATGCCTCCAAGTACAAGAAGATTCCACAACTGAAGTGAATGTCGTGGGAGGCTATGGACAACAAAGGTCCAAACTTGATTACTAACAATTTTGAATTAGTGAATGATAATATTACTGAATGTTTACGTGCACCTTTACTAGATTTTCTAACTGCGTGAATCTTAAAAACTTAAACTGTTATTATATTGTGATTGTGCATTACATCTTGACAACACAATGTGGTGAAAGAAATCTCACCTTCAAGAATTGACACTGTAATACCCGGAAATTTAATTTCCGGTAAATCCCGAGTCATCATAAACCTTGTCATATTATGTGAAGAGTTAAGCACATAAAATGCTTTTGTCAACTTCTATAATTTTATGTGAGGCTTCAATCTTCTTACATAATCCTTAGTTTTATAAATTAACACATCTTATCATTTTATGTGAGGACCTTACTATATCCTATGTGACACCGGTTTCTTATCCTTTGATCATTTTTATCATTTTATGTGAGCACCTTACTCACATAAAATATACAAGTCAATCTACCTTCTTTATTCTGTAAATTGGACCCATCCAGGCCCATCTGTATCATGTATTCCGGGCCCATTATGAAGCTGAGTTTTGGTCTACGAACCCTACCATTCGGGCTTGTCAGAAATGAGCCATTTGGGCCCATTAAGAAACCCTCATTCCTTCACCCTTTCACGTAACTCCAGCAAACCCTAAGGGACGCAACTCTCCTTGCTTCCCACGTGAAACCTAGGCGGCTGCCCTCCTTCTCCCTTGCATCGCCTAACCGTCGCCTTCCTCCTCCACTCCAGGCCGGCGCCGACGACGACCGCCCCTCCTACGCGCAACCGTCCACCACCAGGGCTCGTAGCAGGCGCTCGTGTACGCAGCAGACCGGAGCCTTCTCTGATCACCGCACCCTCCTCTCCGCCTTCTGCACACCAACGACAGCAACGCTGGGTTGCAGGCGGCCGTCCTCGCTCTCACAAGCAAACCAACCGCCGTCTGTCTCTTCTCCCCTCGCCTCCTTCGGACTCGACAGAAGACGCCTCCTCCTCCCCTTTAGTCCAAGACAGTGGCGGCATTCTATCCTTCTGTTCGTGCACAGCAGCGCCAGAGGACAGCCACAAGGGGCACAAGGCCGCTGGGGCTGTGGCCCAGGAACGTGATGAGGACATGGGCAGGGCCGGATCTGCGTACAACTGCTCGTCTCCCTTTTTGTCTTCTCTTACGCTCAGAACCGTCCATCTCCAGCGTCTCCAGCCTCTTCAGCGCAGCAGCCCACAGCAGCAGTCAGACGCAGCAGCAACCCGCCACAGCAGTAGTCTCCCAACGCAGAAACGTCTGATGCAGTCGGTCCTAGTCTGAAGCTGCAGCCCCTGTTGACAAGCCATAGAACCAGTGCAGTCATGTAAGCCATCTAACCCTTGTAACCCTTGCTACACTACACTTCAGTCCACCTTTTCCTTGCCTAACGTGTACCCGTTTCGTCTGTTAAACCTACTCAAAACAACCGTAGGAGAGCTGTATAGATTCTTGCGTTTTCCAGAATTTTCGGAAGTGTTGAGCAGTCAATTTCGGGTCCATTTTTGGGTACGCTAGACTCTTCCTTTCTGGCTGATTTTCGGATATGTTTTAGTCGATATTGTATAGTATAACATACTAAAATTTGAGAGCAATCCGAGCTACGGTTTGAGAGTTATTGTGTTCCAAAGTTGACGCCTCATGTAGTTTGTATATATGTGCTGAGTGTTGGGAAAACAGCAAGTGATGCTGTTTTGTGAGAGGGTTTTGAATACGTTTTTGATCTCCGTTGGGCTTGAATTTTGGATATGATATAGTTGACATATTATTATAGAACATATTAAAATTTGAGAAGCATCCAGCGAGTGGTTTGGGATTTATGATTTTTCAAAGATTTATTCATAAACAGTTTTTCTGTTGTGCTGAATTTCGGTTTTGTGAGATAGTTTTAAATAGGGTTTTGATCTCCTTTGCGGCTGAATTTTGGATATATGATAGATAAGATTTTATAGTAGAACGTATCAAAATTTGGGATTAATCCAGCGAGTAGTTTAGGAGTTATGATTTTTCAAAGTTAAGACAATGTGTTGTTTGTTAAGTGTGGTAACCAACTTTGGAAATTTTTGTAGAAGTGATGGTTGAACAGTTTTAAGAAATTCTTTCTCCTATGAATATATTGGATATCATAGATGATCTAGGGAATTATTTCGGAATTTTTATAAGATTATTCGAATTTTATATTTGAAGTTGTAGTTGGACTTTAGTGACTTTTCGGGAAATAGAAAATGGGTAGTTTTTCTAGTTGTTACCTAAAATCATCCTAGGGAGTAGAATATGGTTAGTTAGCCTCAAATTATAATTTAAGTACATATTCTGAGTTTTTGGAAGTTCAGAGACTAAGGGTAAAATAGTCATTTTACCTTAAATAAACACTGTAATAACTTCTACACAGAGAATCGTATATCTTAAGAGTTTTAGATTTATAAGTATCCAGGGAAATGTGTTGACCCATGTGCCTCCTCTGACAGGCAACTCAGTTCGGCACTTACGGATTTAGTGGTGGTTAAGAGAGAATCGAGATTGATTCTGGTAAGTCCACGGACTTACTTAGCTGGCTTCTGGTATGAGTGTATTGTGTATGAGTGGTGTTTGTTAGTTACGATAAACAACGAAACCGGATTATGCCGACTTTATTATTTACGTAATTGACCCAAGTGTATGATAACGGGTCGTGACATCATCTGCCTAGCTCTTGCGAGAGTCTAGGAGGTTCCCTATGACCAGCCCAGTCCGGTAGACGGTCAGATGCATTAGTACCATTCCGCGTTGGTAAACGGGGACAGGGGCGAGGTTTGGGAATCCCTCATGTCACAAAATAAGTATCATTAGTAATGACCTATCACCTAATTAAAGATAATAAAAGGATTGAGTGTTGCATGTTGATTGTGTATGATGTGTGATTGTGCTTTTACCTTTATACTTATGCATAGAATGTTAGCTAACGGTTTTATACCGCTTGTAGATGCCTTGCAGGTTAAGACAGTTGTAGAGAGATCCGGAGGGAATGGTCAGCCGGGTCCACGTACTCATTTAGTTGGGGACGGGATGTCTTCTGTTCTTCTTATGTGTCGTTTTGGTACCTTTGCTTTGTAAGGCTGATTCATATTCCTCATGTATATATTGTTTAAAGTTTTCAAATGTTTTAAATACTTTTGTGCCTTGTTGTAAGATCCAAGTTAAATTGTTGTCAAACTAAGGTCGGGACCCATTGTGAGGTCCTAACCAGTAGCTCCCCGAGTTCTAAGAATTTGGGGTGTTACAATATGGTATCAGAGCTCTGGGTTGGCAACAATGGCACTTGAAATCTTCTGAAAGACCGATTGTATAAAATAACTAGAACCCGAAAGGGGTCTAAAATTTTCAAAACGGATTTATGTTTTTACACGAGCATAGTCGGGTTGTGGGTTAGTAGTACGTCGGACTACCATCGCTCTCCGTGGATCTCTGCAACTTAGAATGATAGGTGTGTTAGTTAGTATATAGACTTATATCGATATGTTCTAATGTATGATTATATATATGTATTTGTATAGCATGTTAGTATCCTATAGGATATTTTGTATCCTTTAGTTGTGATATAATGAAGCGATTTCGTCTCATTATAAATCGGTAGCGGACTGGAAGAGTTTTCAACACGAGGCAATGAAATCGAACCCTGAATTGAGTATTATACTCGGGTAGGCTGCTTGGTGATCCTTACAAAGTATCCAAACAACAAGTGAGCAAGGAAGTAAAGTTGTGAAGATAATTGTTATCACAAGCACAATCAGATGAGGAAGAAATTCCTAAGTCAACTCAGATAGAAGAAATAGAAGGTCATACAAGGGACTTGGTTGTATGAAGCCGAGAGATGAATTATAGGAACCATGCAAGAGACTACAAGAGTGCGGAGTAGAGATAATAATATTGGAACGAGACAAGTAGAATTGAGTACAACCAAGATTGCGGAATCAAGGACATTACCATCGAGGCGGATGCCCCATAGACCATTATGGGCATGAGAAACCAGAAGAGACAAAGTGTCAATCCGGGCGCGAGAATCTAAGGTGCACGGAATGAAGACCTACAATTGAGTGTAAAAGCGAAAAGTCAGACCCCACAAGCGTGGGGAGGTTTGACCTCCTCAGAGATATAAGTAGTTTGAAAGAAATCGCGACGCCAATATCTAAAGAATGGAAGCCTGTTGCAGGGTCAACGGAGTTTCGTGAAGGCGATATTACCACTAACTCTAGTGGAGAAATCTGTATGGGAGAACGGTCATGCTAAACCCGAAAGTCCAGGGTAACCCGAATTATCACGGGACCTAAGCCATCAACACAGATGGTCCATGCAAAAGGAACTGCAAGAGGATGATCATTACGGCCATAAGAATTTCAGAGACGCTTGCAAGCTATCGTGGAAACTTGAAACGACAATTTATGCCAGATGAATGACACAATTGGACTAGAGAAAAGGAGTTAGTCCATAAGAAGCGGAAGGGTGGAAGGTAGAAGAACTAAAGAAGTAGAAATGGATTTTTGTGAGCAACTGTTTACCTACTAGCTAAGGAAAAATTTGACATATCGCAATTAGCACGGAATGGAGACGTACAATTTAATGTAAGAGCAGTAGACTTTACAAGCCTAGAGACATTTTTGGCTTCTTCAAAGATAAGAATTCTGAGAGGAATCGCAACGTTAGTATCGAAAGGATTGAAGCCCTATAACATAGTCAACAGATATTTGGAAGGAAATATTACGAACAACACCAATTAAGGAACCTGTGCTTGAGAGAATCGTGTGGTGGACTCAAGAGCCCAGGGTAACCGCCATTTATAACAGAACATAATTCATCAACACCGACGGTTCCTGTAAAGGGACTACAATTGGGATGTAATTAAAAGTCATCGGAACTACAAGACGCTTACCATCTATCGTGGAGTGTGAGGAACGACTTTTAACGTTAAGCGAATGGCACAATGAGACTTGAGAAGGAGAGTTGTCCCAAAGGAAGCAAAAGAGTGAAAGATAAGACGAACTAAAGAAGGATAAAAGGATTAATCTAGTAGGTGATGTGCACCAAAAGTTTAATACCAGTAGAGGTATGAAATTGAGATAAGTCACTTATTGACTGACCGATGTCAACCAAGGACGTGCAAGTATTGTTTGGTATCGACAAGTTATGTGCCGTTAAGAAGAAATATTTGTGATTGTGGATCTATGGAGTAGCTTTACCGACGCCTTAGAGGATTTCCTCAAGTAGGCAACAACAATCTTCTTGGATGAATTAAAGGTATAAAGAGAAACGTTTTAAGGGTTACTTCTTGGCTAGTTAAGATCAAACTCCAGTCAAGTCATGGAGTTTGGATCCGTGGTAGAAGAATTAAGAAAGTAAACGGAAGAAGTTGTTTTTCAATCGTTGTTTTATTTTTCTTAAGGCAAGTAAAGACGGTACTTGGTAATTCATCCGTATAAGACTCATGGTGTAATTGGAAGAAAGAGTTTTGGAGTCAATCAATTTATACTTATAGAAAAGGTTCTTAGGATTTATGAGTGACAATAGGATAATCAGAGTAGCGCAGCGGAAGCGTGGTGGGTCCTAACCCATAAAGCAAGAAGCTCAAGGGTACTGATGGATGTCGTGTCGAGTTTAAGATGGTGATAGTCGGTGAAATGCATTCTAGCTGGAAGAAACGTGAGATAGGCTATGTGAGTGACCGGAAATGTTGTACGGAAACTTATGTGCATGTAAAGGTAATAGAAGGAGTCTGGTACCCTATTACGGATCCGAGTTGCGTTTTGAGTCAAAGGGATACTATCGGGCTGGTAACCACGGTGGATAAAAGAGTGCACTGCTGATGGTATGCTACCAATTATTGAGTAGTTATGAACAAGCGATGGTGATGTGAGATCACCTTGTGTCTAGTGTTGTCATTGCGGACACATTCTATGTCACGTAAGATCCTGGATACTGCGTAAGAAGTTTGAGGTGAGCTAGAGATCTATAAAATAATATGATGATGTCGATAGAACACAAATATTGACCACCGGAATTGGACTGTTATGTTATATCAAGTTTAAGACCAAAAATGAGCAGATGATTATTCTTTAATGGAGGAACCATATGACAGAGTCATATTAGGAGACAAGACCAAGTGAGTTGTGATACAACTAGCCTTAAGCACGTAGTAAGTGTCGGGAAATGTATAAGGGAGATATCCTAGATCGGATACTCGAAACCTTTTTAGAAGACCAGAAGGAAAGGAATTGGAATAAATTGCCTCACGAAGGTCATCAAGGAATTGGGAGGTGAGTTCTGTAAGGCAACCATGTGAGATTTTGAAAAGCGGTTTAGGAGTGATTAATGGATTAGTTTTCCTCATTCCATCGGAAAGTGTGACCCTAGTTCTACACGGATTCAATTGGAGGAGATACCTACCAAACACGAGTTAGGTCATCAGATTGAAAGATCGGACAGTTGAGCCGGATGGTACCGGTGAGATACCCAGTACACACTCTAGAACGTGGTAGTATGCGCTTTTGAGGTAATTACATGAAAAGACTTTTGAGTCAGTGGTTTTATGAAAAGCCGACGAAGATACCTGATATCTTGTGGACAATATGAGACGTAACCTTTCAGAGATCTATACGAAGATAGTTGCGACCTTAGGATCAATGAGTTAGTACTCGGTCTGTATCGCTGTGATATTGTGTGACTACTTGTTTGTTTCATGCTTGAGTGTTTTGTCAGTGATGTGTATTTTATTGGTAACCTTTGATGTGCGGGATACTTAGATATAGAAACGACAAGACTTATGATGTAGTAATTAGGTACACTAGGTTGTACCTTTATTTGTTCCTTGAAGACCGACCTTACGATTGACGTATATTAAGTTTCGGGGCGAAACTTATTTTAAGGGGGTACTGATGTAATACCCGGAAATTTTATTTCCGGCTATCTTAGGAACAAATCAGAACAAGATCGATTGTGACCCTTTCGGGCCCTTTATTTATTTTGTAGCAACTCCGACTATATGTCGTTATCTTTTAAGTTTCGGGACGAAACTAATTTTAAGGGGGTACTGATGTAATACCCGGAAATTTAATTTCCGGTAAATCCCGAGTCATCATAAACCTTGTCATATTATGTGAAGAGTTAAGCACATAAAATGCTTTTGTCAACTTCTATAATTTTATGTGAGGCTTCAATCTTCTTACATAATCCTTAGTTTTATAAATTAACACATCTTATCATTTTATGTGAGGACCTTACTATATCCTATCTGACACCGGTTTCTTATCCTTTGATCATTTTTATCATTTTATGTGAGCACCTTACTCACATAAAATATACAAGTCAATATACCTTCTTTATTCTGTAAATTGGACCCATCCAGGCCCATCTGTATCATGTATTCCGGGCCCATTATGAAGCTGAGTTTTGGTCTACGAACCCTACCATTCGGGTTTGTCAGAAATGAGCCATTTGGGCCCATTAAGAAACCCTCATTCCTTCACCCTTTCACGTAACTCCAGCAAACCCTAAGGGACGCAACTCTCCTTGCTTCCCACGTGAAACCTAGGCGGCTGCCCTCCTTCTCCCTTGCATCGCCTAACCGTCGCCTTCCTCCTCCACTCCAGGCCGGCGCCGACGACGACCGCCCCTCCTGCGCGTAACCGTCCACCACCAGGGCTCGTAGCAGGCGCTCGTGTACGCAGCAGACCGAAGCCTTCTCTGATCACCGCTCCCTCCTCTCCGCCTTCTGCACACCAACGACAACATCGCTGGGTTGAAGGCGGCCGTCCTCGCTCTCACAAGCAAACCAACCGTCGTCTGTCTCTTCTCCCCTCGCCTCCTTCGGACTCGACAGAAGACGCCTCCTCCTCCCCTTTAGTCCAAGACAGCGGCGGCCTTCTATCCTTCTGTTCGTGCACAGCAGCGCCAGAGGACAGCCGCAAGGGGCGCAAGGCCGCTGGGGCTGTGGCCCAGGAACGTGATGAGGGCATGGGCAGTGCCGGATCTGCGTACAACTGCTCGTCTCCCTTTCTGTCTTCTCTTACGCTCAGAACCGTCCATCTCCAGCGTCTCCAGCCTCTTCAGCGCAGCAGCCCACAGCAGCAGTCAGACGCAGCAGCAGCCCGCCACAGCAGTAGTCTCCCAACGCAGAAACGTTTGATGCAGTCGGTCCTAGTCTGAAGCTACAGCCCCTGTTGACAAGCCATAGAACCAGTGCAGTCATGTAAGCCATCTAACCCTTGTAACCCTTGCTACACTACACTTCAGTCCACCTTTTCCTTGCCTAACGTGTACCCGTTTTGTCTGTTAAACCTACTCAGAACAACCGTAGGAGAGCTGTACAGATTCTTGTGTTTTCCAGAATTTTCGGAAGTGTTGAGCAGTCAACTTCGGGTCCATTTTTGGGTACGCTAGACTCTTCCGTTCTGGCTGATTTTCGGATATGTTTTAGTCGATATTGTATAGTATAACATACTAAAATAATTCCCTAGCTGACAGTGTGGCCATTTGTTCGATTCTTGTATCAGTATGAGTACGTAAGTGCATTGTGCTAGCTAGTTGTAGGTTTCTTGCTAGTGCTTTGGGCATGAATGTTTTCTGGTTATTGATCAACATCTTGTGTTTTTCTTGTGTTACTGCTATTCTACTTTCTCTGAATGGTTAATTTGCTTGGTTACTGTTTTCTTGTAATGATATTATTTGTAGACAAAAGTTGTAGGATTTGGAAAGGTTCGACATAAAAGATTAGTGAATCTAATAGGATATTGTGTAGAAGGGGATGAGCGATTGTTTGTAGCTGAGTATATGCCAAATGATACACTTTCAAAGCATCTGCTTCACTGTAAGATTTCTCTTGTTTTAGTTATACAAAACAAAGCAAAAGATGATTCTTAGACCATGTGCACCAGGTAGCCCGGGGTTACTAATTTTTTCCTGCCACATCAACAAGATTCTGCCACGTCAGTTTAGTAGCCCCTCTTCACTTATTTTCACCCACAACATAGAGCCTTTGGGTTACTATTTTTCACTTTTTATTTTCTTATTTGTTTTCAATAAATTAATGAATTGTATATTCATATATCAATTATTATAAATTACTATTACTAATACTATTATAAATAAAGATCAGCCGTAAAATTTAAAATGTAAATATATTTTAAAATTAATAAAAGAAAATTTTAAATAACAAACAACTTAATTAAAACTTAATTTAAATAATAACCAACATAAAAAAATTAAATACCAAACGAGAGAAGTTGATGGATGATTTGCTCAAAGAACTTAATGTCTCGATCATTTTATGTCTAATATTTATTTTTAAATTGTGTTTTTTATTTTAAAAATTCAAATACATATATAAAATAAATAAATATCATATTAGATTGATATGATAAAGCCTTATGCAAAAAATAAATTTCAAAGAAAGAATTTGGCCTACTAGCCCTTTTTAAGTTTTGTGTTTAGTAAATGTACCCCATAATTTTTTACCACTTTCATTTAATGGTAGGTAAAACTAATTAACCCTTCAATTAAAAAAGAAAGAATATTTGATCGTTGTTATATAAGTTTTGATTTTAATTACTGAATTTATTTTTTATTTTATTTTATTTTATTTGCCTTTTTATTATCTGTTTTCATACCAGATTTTCACACCGGACATTTACATACCAGACATTTACATATCGGACAATTACATACCGGACATGTTACATACCGGACATTTACATACCGGACATTGCATACCGGATGGGTATATATTTGCAATCAAACACGTTGCATCTCTCCCTTACGTGTAGCTTCCTTGCAATTCAGTATTGACTAACAACATATGGCTCCATGTTTTATGCGCAATGTCGTCTGATAACACGATTTATGACTTAGATTTAGACACTCATTTAGATAGATTTTCCGCTCATTCATGCATGGTTTAGCATTAGTTCACGACGTTTCCACTCAAATCACGTATTTTGTCGAGATAGACGTCTACTCGGACTTTTGCTTGCTTTGTAGGTATTTTGGGAGATTTAAGAGCCTAATCGATACATCCGAGGATCATTCCTCGAGATGACACACTTCCGGACTCATTGGAATGCAAGCTAAGGGATAAGGAGGACTCATGGAACCTTGCCAACACAAGCCATGCACCAAATCATGGTTTAACGAGCCTAGGAGAAGCTTCTGGAGCAAACCACGGTCTGGACCAAGACCACGGCCGTGGACTATGCCCGTGGTTCTTGCCAGGACCACATTGACAGCTGGCCACGATCTCTTCCATTGCTCTTGCATCTTAGTGGGTATTTAAAGGATTTTGCAGGCTGTAAATGGGGATCCTTCTCCTCTCTTTTGACCTATCTTCTTCCCCAAAACACTTCTCCATTGTTGCCTCTCTTCCAAGCACCCATTAGGGGTGTTCTTGGAAGAGATTAGTGTAGTTTCTCGTTTTAGAGTGAGATTAGGGTGGTTTTGAGAGAGGAGTTCATTGTTGACAACTTGGATTAGCTCTTGGAGCCTTGTAAGAATTTGGTAACTTCTTCTCTATGCCTTTAATGTCTTTTCTTGGAATTGTTCTTTATTATTTAACCATGACTTGCAAGCATGCTTATTTGATGAAGTTTGATCTTGAAATGTTTGTTGTTGGCTAGATAGATGCGATTCTAGGGTAAGGAAAGAAGGGTTATGGCTAGGACTATGATAGGATGAACTTAGATTTACCCTTGGATGACTCGATTTCTTGAACGAGGTCTCTGTTGAAGTCCACGGTTTGTTCATGCCATTCCACGGCTGTGGTTGTGGTAGAACAACCCGTGATTCTCCCTGGTTCGATGGATCTAGCTTTAGTTAGTTAGAATGTTGAAATCCTAGTGTTTGTTGAGCTAATTCTATCCTAGGGTGACCTAGTGTTAGCAATTAAGTGTTTAGAAGAGACTTACCCGGTGATTCTTACTCTTAGATTCAAAAGATGACTAACCCTAGGTAGTGGTGAGCCTCACGAGCCGCCATTGGACTAAGTGTGCTAGGATAGTTGTTTAGGACTTCCCTTTCCGAGACTTACCCGGTAAGGATAGGTTAGACCCCTAGGTAACAATCCGGTTGGTGTAGAATTCCTATCCTTAGGTTCTTAGAGAATTACCCGGTGATGAGACCTTAGGAATGGACTAGTGGACCATGAGACCTACCCGGTAATTGATCCCAATCTAGAAACGCTTAATCCCAACATATCATAGTTAATCCAAGAAATGAATAGAAAGCTTGAGTCTATGCCATAACCGGGACTTCCAAACTCTAGAATCCGCTTTGTTACTTCCATTCTCCTATCTTTTGTGTTAGTGTGTTTGTGTTGCTTGAATGTGTTCACATACTTGTGATCTTTGTTCGATCACCCAAAACCCTCCAAAAACATTGTGTCTTCCGTTTTCTTTATTCCTCATCTTATCTTAGTCTAGATTCACACTATCTTCGATCATTGAATGACTTAGTTTCACCTCAGTCCTTGTGTTCGACCTCGGAATACTTTCCTTTCTACAAAACGACCCGTACACTGTGGGTTTCGCTAGGTAGTTTAGGATTTAGTTCGAGTTATAAATTTAAAGCTTTTTGTGCTACTAATCCTAGCTTAACAAGTTTTTGGCGCCGTTGCCGGGGACTAGGTTAAGATTAAGTCATTTGCTTTTGATTGTTTTTAGTGTTTATCTTTCTTGTTACTTTTGATCTTGTGTTGTTTTTGTCTTTGCCTTTTCATGTTTGCCATGGACGAATTGTACCTCCAAGACAACCTTGACAACATGGAGTATGAGGAGTGGATGGAAGGCCAAGATCTAGGACCTCTCCATGATGAGTTTGAGTATTGGGAGAAGTTCAATGTCTATCATGAATCCCATGATCAAACTCACATGATTACATTACCTCATGAGGAACCTCACCATCAACTTCATGAAGATCGATTGGAATCAATGCTAGAGAAAATGTTGAGGAAGATGGATGATCTAGAAAGCAACCTTACTTCCATTTCTAGTTCCCACATGGAGCTTGAAGCGGAAGTATGTCATCAAGAGGAGGTTCACTATGAGGAGATCCAAGAATTACCCGATTCAACCATAACCAATAGAAGCCTTGAGGAAGAGTTGAATGAAGCTCGGGAGCAATTGAGGCTAAGGGATTTGGCCCTGAAGGAAGAAAAGAGATTGAATACCGAGAGAGAAGAACAAATGAGGAGGGAGATTGAGGAGATTAGGAATGCTCTTGTGCTAGGAGATCCTACCATTCTTCAAGGTTCACCTCCATCTCCTTCGCCTTTAGAGGAGTGCAATGAAGTATTCTCATCCCCGGACATCCTTGCCATCAACCCCGGAACCATACATGAAGAGCTCACTTGGAACGGATGCAACAGAGTGAACCACGGCCGTGGAGGACAAACCACGCCCGTGGAAGACTACAGAGAGAATCACGGCTGTGGAGTACAAACCACGCCCGTGGAAGGTTCTGTCCTAGACGATCCTAAGCTAATTTCAGCTCCCTCCGACCCTTTCTTGCTTGCTCGGAGTACACACGAAGATTGGAGCCCCTTTCCTAAGGACTCTCCATTATTGAATGATGGAGGCAAGCATGATGGATCCATGATGGTTATGAAGTACTTCAATGAAGGATTCTTTCCAAGAATCGGTTTTCCTCGGATCATAGAGGATGAGGATGACAAGCACTTCACCGGAGTGACCGCGGAGTATAAATTGCCTAAGTATGGGGTGACACCTATGGTTGCAACTCTATACTATCATCAAGGAAGCGGTGATGAAGGAGTCTACCACTCACCGGTGAAGAGAGAACTTAAAGCTTATTTGGGCATCAAGTGGCCCTTGCTTGTCATCATGGATTCCGGAAAGAGATGGTTGCTTGGACTCCTCAAGCAAACCATGGTATTCGAGGTGGATTGACATATCCACGGAGTTTGGTCAAGCTAATGACCTAAAAGAAGCGCTTAATGGGAGGCAACCCATTGGTACAACTCTTTCCCTTTTCTCTTTTTTTTGCCTTTGTTTTTGCTTTTGTTTGTTTTTGTGTTTTGTGTTTGTGGTAGATTTTAGGTAATGAGGAAGCCTTGCAAGGCGAGTTGATGACGATGATTCCGTTTTCAAACATGGGTGGAGCGGACGTGAGGCTTGGACGGCTTGAGGTGTCTTGTTAGATGGAAGAGCTCCCATCTCACATATACCTTGGCGCGGGTCTCGACGTTGGAATGATTATGAAGAGCTCTCTACCATGCTTGATCGATCATCTATCACGACCACTCCACACGAGTTCATCCCAAATACCGAAGCAAACCATTTTACATTGTGAGAACCTTCTTTCACTCTCTTTACTTGAATACCACATTGGGGACAATGTGTTTCTAAAGTATGGGGTGGGGTTTGCATGATCTTTTGCATGACTAGCATCTAGAGTAGTTTCTTTTTAGTCACATGTTTTATTATATCTTGCATTGTACATACATATTTCGAAAATTCCAAAAAATCAGAAATTTTAAAAAATTTTGTGCTTTCTAGGCTTGGATATGACCCTAATGATGAACCTTGTCTTGTGGATTGGCTATGGATGGCCTTGTGTGTTTAATTGATGATGCATATGTGGACTTGAAATACTTATCTTGAATTCCATGAATGACTTGTGATTATGATGCTTGCCTTGATTTAATTGAGGATTGAAAGTCGAAATTGCATGCTAGTTCTTGCACATCAATTAGGAGTGATTAAGGCAATTCATCTTCCTCTACTTCTCATCTTGATCATGTTGTTTGAGCACCTCAATTGAGATAAATTTGACCTCTTTGACCCATCCGGGAATAGGAGCATGTTAGTGTGTTGATGTGTGTGAAAAGCAAGTGTGGGGTGAAGTTGTTGATGAAAGGAATGTCATAAATGAAGTGCTGAAATTGTTGTGAAAGTGTAGCCAAAAATATAGGTTTGGGGACATCGGTTTAAATGACAAGTAACTCGGTACACTTCACATAATCAGGTGTTGGTGCCTTGCCAAAGTCAAATAAACCGATAGTCCTAACGAGCTTTGGTATGTGTGCCCGGTGTGGATGCACCTCGAAAAATAGAAAAAGCCCGAGGATGGCTAATCACCAAGGTTTCGGCTTTTGTACACCAATGTCATTGTCTCTTAAAAAAAATGAAGAAAAATATACACTTGAGGGAAGTTGATAAGAAATGTGAAGTTGTGGTTGTTTAGTTCCTTTCCCGGATTAGCATCACATAGCCTAGAAAATTCCCACCTAATCACAACGTTTCTTGGCCTTCTATTTTACAAGTCCTTTTGACCTACTTGCATGTGTGTAAGACTAAGTGATTTAGATTTGATATACTCATGATCATCTTGACTTCTTCATCTTTACATTTCATTGCATGCTATCAAGTTCAGTGTAATTGTCTTTCCATGCTTTCATTTATTTGATACATAATTGCTTGTCCATTGCCATGAAACATGACTATGAAGGTGATCCAATATTAGAAGCACAACTCCAAAAAGATTTTGCCATTTTTCTGCATACATAAATCATGTCATCTCTTAGTCTATAGTTGGGAATTTGCTCGGGGACAAGCAAACCTTAAGTATGGGGTATTTTGATAACACGATTTATGACTTAGATTTAGACACTCATTTAGATAGATTTTCCGCTCATTCATGCATGGTTTAGCATTAGTTCACGACATTTGCACTCAAATCACGTATTTTGTCGAGATAGACGTCTACTCGGACTTTTGCTTGCTTTGTAGGTATTTTGGGAGATTTAAGAGCCTAATCGATACATCCGAGGATCATTCCTCGAGATGACACACTTCCGGACTCATTGGAATGCAAGCTAAGGGCTAAGGAGGACTCATGGAACCTTGCCAACACAAGCCATGCACCAAATCATGGTTTAACGAGCCTAGGAGAAGCTTCTGGAGCAAACCACGGTCTGGACCAAGACCACGGCCGTGGACTATGCCCGTGGTTCTTGCCAGGACCACATTGACAGCTGGCCACGATTTCTTCCATTGCTCTTGCATCTTAGTGGGTATTTAGAGGATTTTGCAGGCTGTAAATGGGGATCCTTCTCCTCTCTTTTGACCTATCTTCTTCCCCAAAACACTTCTCCATTGTTGCCTCTCTTCCAAGCACCCATTAGGGGTGTTCTTGGAAGAGATTAGTGTAGTTTCTCGTTTTAGAGTGAGATTAGAGTGGTTTTGAGAGAGGAGTTCATTGTTGACAACTTGGATTAGCTCTTGGAGCCTTGTAAGAATTTGGTAACTTCTTCTCTATGCCTTTAATGTCTTTTCTTGGAATTGTTCTTTATTATTTAACCATGACTTGCAAGCATGCTTATTTGATGAAGTTTGATCTTGAAATGTTTGTTGTTGGCTAGATAGATGCGATTCTAGGGTAAGGAAAGAAGGGTTATGGCTAGGACTATGATAGGATGAACTTAGATTTACCCTTGGATGACTCGATTTCTTGAACGAGGTCTCTGTTGAAGTCCACGGTTTGTTCATGCCATTCCACGGCCGTGGTTGTGGTAGAACAGCCCGTGATTCTCCCTGGTTCGATGGATCTAGCTTTAGTTAGTTAGAATGTTGAAATCCTAGTGTTTGTTGAGCTAATTCTATCCTAGGGTGACCTAGTGTTAGCAATTAAGTGTTTAGAAGAGACTTACCCGGTGATTCTTACTCTTAGATTCAAAAGATGACTAACCCTAGGTAGTGGTGAGCCTCACGAGCCGCCATTGGACTAAGTGTGCTAGGATAGTTGTTTAGGACTTCCCTTTCCGAGACTTACCCGGTAAGGATAGGTTAGACCCCTAGGTAACAATCCGGTTGGTGTAGAATTCCTATCCTTAGGTTCTTAGAGACTTACCCGGTGATGAGACCTTAGGAATGGACTAGTGGACCATGAGACCTACCCGGTAATTGATCCCAATCTAGAAACGCTTAATCCCAACATATCATAGTTAATCCAAGAAATGAATAGAAAGCTTGAGTCTATGCCATAACCGGGACTTCCAAACTCTAGAATCCGCTTTGTTACTTCCATTCTCCTATCTTTTGTGTTAGTGTGTTTGTGTTGCTTGAATGTGTTCACATACTTGTGATCTTTGTTCGATCACCCAAAACCCTCCAAAAACATTGTGTCTTCCGTTTTCTTTATTCCTCATCTTATCTTAGTCTAGATTCACACTATCTTCGATCATTGAATGACTTAGTTTCACCTCAGTCCTTGTGTTCGACCTCGGAATACTTTCCTTTCTACAAAACGACCCGTACACTGCGGGTTTTGCTAGGTAGTTTAGGATTTAGTTCGAGTTATAAATTTAAAGCTTTTTGTGCTACTAATCCTAGCGTAACATCGTCTAGTATGGAAAATTTAGCAGCAGAAGAAGAAAACCATATAGTGAGTTAACATAAAGCGCATTCTTTAGTCCTCGTCTGATCATACTTGTATGACATAAATGTTCTATTGCAAGCAGCAAAACACATACCAGAAAGAGTAGGGTTTGCAGGGATCGAATCGAGTAGGGTTTGCGGGGATTGAATCGAGTTAGTATCATCGCTCATCGTCGCCGACAACTTCAACGCCGGTGTGAAGGTTTCGAGCCACACACCAACAAGAGGAGGGTGCCGGTGTGAAGGTTCCGGGTCTTTCGGCAACTTCAACGCCGACAACCCTAATGTTGCCAAACCATAATCAGAAGCAAATGGGTGAGGAAGTGGCACAAATGAGAGAGGGGAAGGTGAAACCCTTTTGTTGAAACTCTTCCATATCCAAAGATCGAAGGAAGTAGAGGAGAGAGAGGAGGGATGGGTAGCGTTTGAGAAGAAGATACGGGAGAAGAAAATAAGTGACGGCTAGGATTCACATTAAAAATGGGATAGGGGTACATTTTCTATACTCAAAAATATAAAAAGCCTAATTACTAAACATATTTTTCAAAAAGGCTTAGTTACCTAATTGACCCAATTTCAAAACGTTACATGTTCACTACGTAAAACTCCATATACGTTACAAGAAGTCAAAAAAAATTTTATCGAAACATATGCAAAATGAGTGTCATTGGATAGATAAAATTAAATGTTATTCAAAAATTTTTTAAGTTAATATTTATACAGGAAAAGGGGTTTTAAAAATTAATTAAAACCCCCTTGCCACGTGGCGCGCCTGGTCCCTGACTGCAGCCAAAACGACGTGATTTTATCAAAGAATTAAAAAAAAAATGATTAGAAGATAGGAGTTGATGCCAATTCAGACGTCCACCATCAAGGCTACTAAGCCCTTCTTACCGCCATGTCATCATTTTGATGGCATGGAAGGGATTTATTAGTCCCATTACCCTCCATTGTCGAGGGTCTTATGTGCCAGAATTTGTGGCATTGATTGGACTATTCAGTTTGGGATGCGCAGAGCCAAATGATACCTAAAATATTTCCAGTTCACAATCCAATCTGAACTATAGGGTGCTAGATCAATATTCACATTCAAGCTTTTACTTTATTTTTTGTGCAAAACATCATGGTAAGTATATATCCTAGGAGGTTCATGCTCCCTTAAGACTAGAATCACATATGTACAGGCATCATGGTTTTCTTCTAGAGGGAGGTTGTTAATTAGTGGAAGACCACTTTGTCTTTGAATTCATAAGGTCCAGTCTGAGTCCAAGCCAAAAATCTGAAGGTTGTCAGGGTGATTCTAGTTTGGAGACGCCCAATTCAAAATAGTTGTTTTAAATGTGTTATGCATTGGACTTCGGTTTTTGTGGATGTATACTTTTTTCCTTCTGCAAAGTTTGAGTACAGGCATTGCATTCCTATATAGTAATCTCACACCATACTTACAACTGATACAAATTGTCTTTTAGACCAATTATGTCACAGCTTTTCACTTCAACAAACATTAAAATATGATAGAAGCATAAAATATACTTCACAGATAGAAATGGCCGAATGATAAGTGATAACACACATGATTTGTATAATAACCAAGTATAGACCTTGGTAATGGTGACTAAATAGTTGGTTACTTTGTTCTTGTTGAATTTGTTATACTGTATATATGGCTATAAAGAAAGAAGATTTTATTTACTCCCCATCACACTTTATATTGCCTTGTGTTTAGACACTCCATTCTTCACCCCATACAATTATAAACTTCTATTACTCATTGCAGGGGATAAACAACCACTGCCCTGGGAGATGCGAGTTAGAGTTGCGTACTACATCGCATAAGCACTCGATCACTATAACAAAGAGAATCGGAAATTTTATCATGATTCAAATGCATATATAGTTCTTTTTGACGAGGTAATTTCCATGTACACACTACTGCTATTCTTATTTGTAGTTCATATCCGGTGGAGTATATTTATGGTGTAGAAGATCCTACATGATCAAAGGTTTATGTACTTATATTAAGTGTGTTTACACGTTTATAATGCTTAATCAAAGGAAGACAAAGATGAGTTGCATTATTACATTGTCCTCATTCTAATTTTTGAGCTTCAATGCTGCAGATTAAGGCACTAATTAATGAGATTTGTAACGCAATTGGAAGCATCATAAAATTCAGGTTTATTTGATATATGTGGTAGAAACCTGAATCTTGAAAACCTGAATTTTTTTGGTCATGGAGCTGTCTTGCATTATTTGATATAAATGTATGCAGTCAGTAGTGATATTTTGGTGGCTTTTTATCAATTTCCTTCAAGAAGTTGTGAATTACCTCCAGATTTTCTTGACATTCAAAGTTTCAGAGATAGTGACGTTGTTGTTAATTATCTGAGGCGTTCCTAGGATGCAGTGGTGAGCATTATGGGATGAGAAGTTAAATTGCAAGTGAAATACTCTTACCAGATTTATGATACTCCGAGTTCATAATTTAGAACATATTTGTGTATTTTTTACAAGTTGAGTGTAGATTTGACAAGTTTTGTGTAGTTATGACAGATTTTGTGTATGGGAGTGTTAGTTTTGACAGTTTTTATATTCAAAATCCGCATATATATGCGGGTTTTGAATTTTTTTTTTTCATGCCCAATCAAAATAAGGTGAGGAAACAAGAAAACAACCGCCTAAACAGAGTCTGTCACCTAAAGATTAGGCGACAACATGACAAAACCGCCACCTAAACGAAGTCCGTCACCTAATAATTAGGCAACAAAACAAGAAAACCGCCACCTAAAACTATTATGTCACTCCAATACTTAGGCGACGAGCCAGCCACTTCGTCGCTAGAGAATGGATTAGATGACGAAGTTTTGTTAATCCGAGGCCCGAATACTCGGGGACGGTTATGTTGCGACAGATTCAGGCGACGGAATATTCGTCGCGAGAATCATTAGGCGATGAAAATGGTATTGTGGTGACGGCTTTCTTCCATCGCCCGAGTGTAAATTTGGGGTAGTGATATAATATAAAATGTTTGTGATATGCATTATTTTACGTTGAAAACTAATATAAGTTTTTGTGATTTATATTATATTAATATTCATCATTTTATTTCTCACTATTATTACCAAAAGTATGGATATCATTAGCAAACCACAAGCGTACTTTTTCAACTTAATCATTTGTGCTATGATTTTTGGTTTACATTTTATTATCCGTGTTATTACAAATAATAAAGATAACAGTTTTTTGTCCTTATATTGAACCAACTATATATATATATATATGCGTTTTTGTTTATACTATCAGCATACACAGTTGTCACATCTTTTCTTAATAATCATTTGTGCTATAAACTATATATGTGTTTTTGTCCTTATATATTCGTTTTTGTTTATATTATATTGAATGGATGGAAGGGTAAGACTTCTGTTTTTCTCTTTTGACGTGGCCTCGTGTGTTTGTGTTGATTATACAAGCTTGTGAGTTTTCACTTATGTGTGCGTCCAGGTAATGGATTCAGCTATGAACACAATGAACAAGAACTTTGAAGATGACTGAATTGGGAATTCTTCGTCGTTATAAACGAGTTTATAAAACTTTTTCTGAAACTAGGCTCGGGTGAAAGTTTTTTCCGAAAATACACGAAGGTTTGGTATAGAAGCGCGGTGAGTCACCGCGTTTCTTCCGTAAAGAAACGTGGTGCATAACCGTCATAAGAAAATCAAACGGGAATTTTTTTTAAAAAAAAAGAGGAGAGAAACGCGGTCATTGACCGCGTTTCTAGTGTAAAACAAAAGGTATTTTTTTAAAAAAAAATACACTATGCAAGTATTTTTTTTTTTTAAAAAATACACTAGAAGCGCGGTGAGTCACCGTGCTTCTATTATTTTATTTTTTATAAGCTTCTATTATTTATTTTTTTTTTTAAATTGCTAAATGTAAAAACGCGGTCAATGACAGCGTTTCTCTCCTTTTTTTTAAATTTCCGTTTGATTTTTCTATGATGGTTATGCACCGCGTTTCTTTACGGAAGAAACGCGGTGACTCACCACGCTTCTATTTCAAACCTGACAACCTCGTGTATTTTGGGAAAAAACTTTCTCCCGAGCCTAATTTCGGAAAAAGTATTATAAACTCGTTTATAACGGCAAAAAATTCCTGAATTGGAGCCTCCTTATGCTACAGTTATGGCTTGGAATCCTAAGTCAAATAGATTTATAAGAAAAGACTTGTTTAGTAATGTCATAGATTTTGGCTGAGTTCTGTGACAACAAGTGCTTGATTATGATTTGTGTGAGTTTTTACTGACCAAATAATCGCTACTTTGTGGCTTCTGTATTATCCATGTCAGATTTGAGGGGTTATTCGAGTATAGTCTCCCTCATGATCTTCGTACGGCGTCTTCGCAATCCCTAGGGCGGTTGGGCCTTGCGCCCTGCTGCCGGCAGTCCCCTGGGCTTCCTCCGGCGTGGAGGCTCTCTCCTCCGGCGTGGTGGTCCGTCCTCTCTGCCCGTCTCCGGCCCTCTCCTCCCTCTCAGTTTACCCTTATGTCCTTGTCCCCTTCGGCGTCTCTCCCCCGTCCCCTTCGGCGCCTCTCAATCTACCCTTCGGCGTGGTGTTCCCTGGGCGGTGGAGTTACCCTTTGGCCCGTCCCTGGCTGTGGTCGGCCTCCCCTGGATGCTGAATGTGGTTGTTTGTCCTTCCGGCGCCATACTTCTCTCTTCTGCTGTCTGTTTTCCTCCCCTAAGGCGTTCCTTATGCCATGGTTAGTCCCTCTTCTCCTTTTAGTTTTTCTTCCAGCTGTGGTGGGTCTACTGTCTGATTTTGGTTGACTATGCACTTGTATGCTTGAGGTTGTGTCTATTTTCTTGTCGGCTTTGGTTTTGTGTGGAGTTATTGTGGTGTCTTGTGCTTTGAGTTTGGTGTTTCTTGTGTTGGCATGCGTGTTGGTTGTCTGGATGAGAGGATCGGGTTCTGCTTCACCTGTACGGGTTCACTGCCCCTTCGTTGGGCATGACGGTTGTCGTGATGGTGGGGGTAAGGGGCTTACCCCGGCTTACTTCATCAGGCACTTACGAGATATCCATTTGTGTGATGACGTCCTTCCCGGGTTTAAGTCTCTTATTGGCTCTGATCATGGCGTTTATGATAAGTTTGTGGCGGTTCTTAGGCAACTCGGTCTTTGGTTCTGTGGTGAATGTTGTGTCACTCACACGGTGTCTAAGAATTGTGTTCATTCAGATGGTGTGGTTGTTGCTCCTTTGTCTAATGATGGGTCGATTGCTTTCTCTATTCATGGTTTTCCGCGGCCTTCTCATGTTGTCGCCTCTTCTTTGGATATCGTGGATGCAGTGGTGGGCCAGAATGCCCTCGATCTTGATGGTGTGTTTGATGTGTCCTTGGTGAAGAAGGTTTTTTAGGCCGATGTTCTTACTGTGAAGAACGTCTTGTGGAAGTGAAGATTGGGTTTTGCTAGGGTTCTCAAAGACGCCCTTGATTGGGTTCTTTCTAATCCCTCTTGTGTGTCCGCGTGGGTTTGTCTCCTTATCTTACCTCGTTGTATCCTTCATCGATATAAGCCTAAGTCATGTTCTGAAAATCGGTCGGGTGTGAAGCGGGGTTTGCAGGCTGAAAGTATTGCTAGGGCTACGCGGTTGTGGAAAGAACCGGGAGGTATTAGATGTCTTATTGAGGAACTTCTGGCTTCTGTGATTGATTCCCGCCCCAGGGATGCTGATGATAGCCCTGTTGGGCTAACTTGACACAGTGTAAAAGGAAGATTAGCGATGGTCATTTTGCGGCTGCTCCGTATCCTCACCTCCTCGGGTGTTGCTCCCATGTCTGAGGATACCCTCCGTTGACTTCTAGATATGCACCCGTCTTCCCCGCCTCCTTCCTTATCCTCTCCAGTCAGATCAAGAGTTGCTCTTCAGGTTAACAAGAGTTTAGTCCTTGATAGGATTAGGAGTTTTCCTAAAGGCACCTCTTGTGGTAGGGATGGTTTGCGGGCCCAACACTTGTTGGATGCCCTTAGTGGTGGGGCTGTTGCTATTGCTGATGATCTGGTTGAGTCGATTTCTAGGGTGTTTAACCTTTTCCTTAGGGTTTGTTGCCCGAACACCCTTAGTGAGTATATTGCTAGTGCTCCTCTTATGCCTCTCCTTAAACCGGGAGGCGGGATTCACCCTATCGTCGTTGGCTCTATTTGGAGACGTCTTGTATATATCTAAAGTTGCGGCTTCTACTATCGGTAAGTCCCTTGGACCTTATTTTGAGGACGCTCGGTTCGGGGTTGGGGTTTCAAGCGGTGGGAGGCAGTTTTGCATGCGGTCAATCGGTTAGTGGAATCTCAGGGCGAAGATGATAGTCTTTCCATGCTTCTGGTCGATTTCAAGAATGCTTTTAATCTCGTGGATCGCACTTCTATGATTTCTCAAGTCCAACTGGTTTGCCCCACTATTTCTCCTTGGGTTGAGTTCTGTTATGCCCGTCCTGCACGTCTATATTATGGAGAGCATGTCCTTTATTCTTGTAGGGGTGTTCAACAGGGGGACCCTTTTGGCCCGCTGCTTTTCTCGTTGGTCCTTCATCCCCTTATCCGAAAAATTTCGAATTGTTGCCGGTTGAAGCTTAATGCTTGGTACCTTGATGATGGGACATTGATTGGTGATACCCTAATGGTCAGTAAGGCGCTTGACATCATCAGGACGGATGGACCCGCATTAGGTTTGTACCTTAATATCGGTAAAACGGAGATCTTTTGGCCGAAGGTTGATCCGCATAGCTATGAGCCTGGTGTTTTTCCTGAGCATATTGCTAGACCTCTTGATGGGGTTAAGTTGTTAGGTAGTGTTGTTAGCCTTGACCCGGCCTTCTGCTCTCGGTGTGAGCTTCTGCTTCTTCGAGCTTGTTCCGGCGTGTCCCGTCTTTACTTTGCTATGCAGACTGCTCCCCCCTCTCATTTTTCCGAGGCTATGGGGTCTTTGATCATGCCCTTCGCTGTTCTGTTGAGCAGATTGTCACTACTGGAGGGGCTGGATTTGGCCCCCTTCAATGGCGGCTCTCCACTTTGCCGATTAGTGACGGAGGGCTTGGTATTCTTTCATGTGCTGATACTTACTCGTAGCTTGCAGGATCAGATATTGAGGTTTTCTGGTGTTTGAGGTGATGGAGCCGCTTTTGAGTTGGTTGCTGCTTGTTTGGTCAACTTCTGTAAAGACTACGACTCGGATATGACTGTGATACGCCCAGCCCCCCCCCCCATTTAATGAAGAAATTGGCTGGATGTTATTACAATATCGTATTTAAGGGTTTTCTGAGGGACTTTGACCTTACGGTTAGGCAGAAGGTCTTAGTTGAGAACTTGAGGCTACCCTTGACTCAGCATTGGCTTAAAGCGGTCCCGGTTTCTGGACTTGGTCAGGTTATGAACCCGGCTACTTTTCGGACCGTCGTTAAGTATCGCTTGGGCATTGAGATGTTTAGGGAGGGTTCCAAGTGCCCAGCTTGTGAGAAGGACATTTTGGACGCTTGGGGTGACCAAGCTCTTGCTTGTGCTGCACAGGTTGGTATTAAGCATTGGCATAACATGGTGCGTGATGTCATTTTTGATGAGTGTCTTAAGATTGAGATCTCTGTCCGAAAAGAGGTCCATACTGGTATGGTTGATGGTAGTGGTGGGGAGCTGCGCCTGACCGACATCCTTTTCTATAATTGGTTTCAGGTCAAAGACACATGTGTTGACATCCCTGGTACATCTCCTTTCTCTTTGCCTGACCTTTCTAACTTCATTCCGGATAAAGCTGTGAGGGTCGCTGCTGATAACAAGAGGAAGAAGTATGCAGAGGTTTGTGGCTTCATGGGGTATCACTTTCTTCCCTTTTCCTTTTTCACGTTTGGCGACTTGGGTGACGACGCAGTGGAACTTCTTAAAAGGTTGTGATCGGTTGCTGAAGAGTTGTCCGGATATAGTAGGAGTACTTGTTTTATTTTGACTAGGATTGCGTTTACCATTCAAAAGGGTTGTGGAGCCCAACTTGTTAGTCGACTCTCATCCAACGGCTTGTAATGTGTTTTACCTTCGGTTATAATAATAATAATAATAATAATAATAATAATAGTAATAATAATAATAATAATAATAACCATAATAATAATATTTAATAATAATCATAATAATAATAAATTTTATTTTTATTCAATGATTAATGATTTCATTCATTGATTCCTTTCAAACCAAACATAAAAAAAAGTATCATTGAAGTCAATGAATTCATTCGTAAATATAATCAAACATACAATAAAAATAACCCTTTTCGTTTCCTTTTTCTTCTTTTTTCATTCCCTTTACGTTTCTCCTTCCCTAACCAAACGGGCCCTTAGTCTATATGTGTATCATTATTCATGAAACTTTATGAAATCATTCTGTGTGGTTTCATGCAAAATGCACTTCTTTTTCCACATTTTGTTTCCATATAGGGTATCAAAAGTAATTAAATTCTATTCCAATTACTTTAAATCCATAAGGAATGATTTTAAAAACTTTCATGAACAAAAGTATACGTAAAGACTAGATTCGTTTCCATTCCGTTTTCGATTTCGGAGTTAAAACCAAAAGTGTGTTAATATTTGATTTATTTAGTTAAATGAACCTGCAGCCAAAAGGGATGTTTTTACAAGCCGCGCCAAACTGAAGTAGGTCGGGTAATATAACAACGTTAATAAAGAGCTACTCGTGTAGCCATATTAAGGTTGGTTCGAGCCACATGAAACGAATTTAATTAAACCGATCTTAAATTTAGGTTGGATATATATATATATATATATATATATATATATAGTATAGATCCTATGAGAACACCCCTTAACGTGAGAACATGAGAACAGATTCATAATTATTATTAGTTTTGTTACGAATGTGCCATATCATTTAATGTATTATTCGTAGTTATTGTTGGTTGAGTGGATTATTCGTAGTTATTGTTGGATTCCTAATTATTACTATTCGTAGTTATTATTATTTTTGATATCTACTTTAAATCTCAACCCTTAATACTCACATCCAACGGTGTGCGATTGTTCTCATGTTCTCACGTTAGGGGTGTTCTCATGGGAACGCGATTGTTCTCATGTTCTCACGTTAGGGGTGTTCTCATGGGAACCACACCCTCTATATATATATATATATATATATAAAAGGTGGAGAACTTAAGCCAACGGAGCTTTGATCGAACTGACCCGAGGTCGGATAGCTGCACTCGTATAACATATCTACCAGCTATTTTTGATTTGAACATACAGAAAAAATTAAGAATAATTTGAAAAGAAGAAGAAAAGAGTAGCTAAATGGTTTACACATATGAAGCTTGACCGACCATCTTAACACCGGCACGAAAATCTTCACACTGCCTCATTTGAGGGAAAATAGAGCTGATATGATCAACTCCACTCTTCCTCTCACAATCATATTTGGGAGGAAAATGAAAGCAAGGCTCGATCGACAAGGTTCTCGTGCAGGGAGGATCCCGGAACTTGTCCCCCTTCGTCATATACATTATCCATGGATTAACTGCTCCTAAACCCCGAGCCACGTATCCAAAAGTCGAGAACCCACTCGTCACCAACTCATCACACAGACTCAGCAAATACATCTCCGTCAACGCCTTCACATGATGATTATTGTTATGGAACCTCTGAACCTCCTCATGGCTCGGTTGAAAAACTCGAACAACCTCACCGGACGTCGTTTTCCCCGTCTTGTAAATCGCCGTTAGATTCTCCGAGTACTCTTTGTATAGAGAAGTCACCAACACAGCTTTCGTCTTGTTCGCCGATTCAGTATCTTTGCTTTCATCAACTTGGGGCAATACTTGATTGCTTAGCGCGCAAGCAAGGATTTGCTCCATCACTGTTCTGGCTGGTGTGACCTTGGGATAAAATACTCTTACTTGGATCCCAAGTTTCTTATCCGCCTTTGCAAAATTGTCTTTGTAAAATCGTGTGATTTGGGTCCATGCTTCGTTTGACGGGCTTAGTAAGTACCTTCCCAGGTGGTGAAAGACTGTGTCTTTCTCCGGGAACATTGCGTTCATCTCTTCTTGGAAGGACGGAATCATGAAAAGAGATGGGACGAAGTACTGATCGGAGATGAGGATCAAGAAAGGTGCCTTCTTGAGAATTGTCTGGCCATCGTCGCAATGGAAATATCGCTCGCGCTCATGGCTCTCGTGCACCAAATTCACATAAACGAATGGCGGAACATCAATTGTATGAATGCCAGCTACGTTCTTCACCAAGTTATCGTATGTTGGTAGATGAGTAAAATTGTGGTTGTGGGGGAAATCATTGGGAAGATTCCATGTGGAATTGAGAAACGGCTCGCAAAAGACGCCCGACATCTCGGACTCGAACGACACCAGGAGAACTCGGTCGGTGAGGATGGCGTAGAGGAATGTTGCAGCTAGGCTGAGCATCCGATTTCCGAGGCCATTGACAGGCAGCCAAACTATGTAATTGCAGTCTGTGGTATTTGTGTTGTAATACTGCTTGGAATTTGGCCCACATCGGCTGTGGAGACGCTCGTAGCTTCGTAGCTTGGAGATGAGATGCGAGGATGGCTTGTAAGGAGAGGGTTTTCGGTACAGGTGGGACTCGTACCGGCTTAAGCAAGATTCCTCGTCAAACCCAACCGGAATCAGTCCGTCCAGAAGCTTTTCTTCTCTACCTGAAAATAAAGGATGGCTGTTAATTTTTCTTTTTACATACGGCGGTACATGGAGGGGATTCACGTAAAATGACCCTAGGCACATCAACTTTCAGAGTTTTGGGATGCACGTAAAGTGAACATACACGCATAAATTTTCAGGGTTTCATCGTAAAATTAATTGGCAATAGGAGAAGTAGAGCTACGACTTATACGTTGGCTTCAGGTATTATCATATTGTCGCAAAAATGTTCAAACACACACAAATGGGATGGTGTACCTACCCAAGTACACCAAATGAATGTTCTACCTTCCCTCTACTTGTAAATTACAACTCCTTAGTACAAACACTGAATGTAGGGAATTATGTGTTCATTGAGATTCATTCACACGTACTATTTACAAATTCAGCTAAGTAAACGTCGTGAACCGTGGTCAGTAAAGCTAAGTAATGCCAAAGAAGACTTGTTTTAACGGTTTTTTCTCTTGAAAGCTTTGTAAAATTCCAAAAAAAAAATGAAACTCATGCAAATCACAATACAAAACAATGGTACCTTCATCGTCCTCAGCTTTTTCCCGCTGAAAAGTCTCGAATTGTTTGCGCAAGCTCCAGAAGGATGTATACGTGGAGTTTTGGTAGATGAAGAGAGGCAGAAAGATGAACAAAACCAGACCCAATATGGCTCTGCAACTGCTTGTAATGGGTTTCAATGCTCTTCTTTGCTCCATTTCCTCTGTGGTTTCTGAGTTTGACCCTTTGTACTTCATCGTTGAGAAGACGAAAAGGATTTGTAATTCCAAAATGGAAAATCAATGGACGAGGCCAGATTTAAAGTGCATTGAAAAAGGGGTTTTTTAAGGTTTGGTGATCAATATTGTTGACATGAGTATGGAAGATGGATGAAGGAGATGGAGATGTCGTGGAGAAATAATAATTTTCATGACTGGATTTCTTTATACATGAGGAGGATAGAATATAAACTTTTAAATGTCAAATACGCGAAAGATTCAGTTATTGGTATCATATATAAATACAATACTTTATTTTAATGTTTTCCTAAACCTCCTCTCTTACTTGATTCCACGTTTTGTTTTAGCGTGTCATATAATCTAATTGAATAAATGTAAACTTTTATATATATATATATATATATATATATATATATATATATATATATATATATATATATATATATATATATATATATATACTACGAGAACACCACTAACGTGAGAACATGAGAACAGATTCGTAATTATTATTAGTTTTGTTACGAATGTGTCATATCTTTTAATGCATTATGCGTAGTTATTGTTGGTTGAGTGGATTATTCGTAGTTATTGTTGGATTCCTAATTATTATTATTCGTAGTTATTATTAATTATGATATTTACTCTAAATCTCAACCCTTAATACTCATCATCTAACGGTGTACGATTGTTCTCATGTTCTCACGTTAGGGGTGTTCTCATGGGAACCACACCCTATATATATATATATATATATATATATATATATATATATATATATATATATATATATATATATATATATAGTAAGATCCTATGAGACCACCTCCTAACGTGAGAACATGAGAACAGATTCGTAATTATTATTAGTTTTGTTACGAATGTGCCATATCTTTTAATGTATTATTCGTAATTATTGTTGGTTGAGTGAATTATTCGTAGTTATTGTTGGATTCCTAATTATTATTATTCGTAGTTATTATTATTTTTGATATCTACTCTAAATCTCAACCCTTAATACTCACATCCAACGGTGTACGATTGTTCTCATGTTCTCACGTTAGGGGTGTTCTCATGGGAACCACACCCTATATATATATATATACTATAAATCCTATGAGAACACCCCCTAACGTGAGAACATGAGAACATATTTGTAATTATTATTAGTTTTGTTACGAATGTGTCATATCGTTTGATGTATTATTCGTAGTTATTGTTGGTTGAGTGAATTATTCGTAGTTATTGTTGGATTCCTAATTATTATTATTCGTAGTTATTATTATTTTTGATATCTACTCTAAATCGCAACCCTTAATACTCACATCCAACAGTATACGATTGTTCTCATGTTCTCACGTTAGAGGGTGTTCTCATGGGAACCACACTATATATATATATATATATATATATATATAATGTTTATGTTTTATGTGAGAATTGTTTTTCTGGGGGAATTGTGTATCAAACGCGGTTTTGGTGGGTGCACGCAAGTACAGGGACTGACTATCTCAACCTTAATAGGGGTTGTTCTATAAATCAAATCATACTATTGGAAATTCGTTAAAATGAGGTTGAAATTTTGGTAATGGTTCAGTTGTAGTTTCAAATGAAGATATTAAAAACTACCACTCGATCTACAAATTGAACCCGTGTTTACCTGAGGTTCACACGACTCTTTAATTCAAACCCCGAAATTACTAATTACCTATTAAATTAAGAGTAAAAGAGGTAAGTAAGCTGTTCTTGTATCAATGTAGAATGAGTAGCGGTTATGTATCAACGAGAATAAACTAGACCTCTTGCAAATTTACATAAAAGATAAATTCTCCAATAATTGAATATCCTCCCAAAATTAATAAGATTTTCTCCTTTAATTAATATGGCTATTTTGTAAATAAATAAAGAAAATGATATTTATTAGCTACAATTAAGGAATCGGTTTCACCCAGAAAAATCTCTTTCAACGTCATTCCATTATCACGATAACCACCATTTTTAGAGCGATAACCACCATTTTTCACAGATAATCGATCATCGTCATCCAAAATCGTTGCTTATGTGCGGTTGGTAGGGAATTCAGTTTATAAATTGACAAAAATCGTTAAGGATCGGAATCGACGAAGATATCATTCGATTTCAGGATTTGTATCTGCAATCATTGCTTCTTTTAGTTTTCTGAAATAAGAGATAAACAAAATTAAAAGGGCAACTGATTTTTTAATATTACTTTATTTTCTTTCTTTCAGTTTTGGGAAATAAATAAAATAAATAAATTATTTATTTATTTTAATAATATATTAAAACAGTGATTTTTTTTTAATTTTTTGAAAGGGTTCTTATTTTATTAATTTTTTAAATAAAGTATAACACTTATTTTTTAGATTTTGTTAAAAAATGCTAATCCAATTTATTTATTTTTAAAATAAATAAAACACTGATTTTTTGAATTTTTTAAAAATTATTTTATTTATTTATTTTTAATTTAATATAAAATATTTTATAAAAAAATTACTGTTTTACTTTATTTTAAAATAAATAAATTATTCTTTCTATTTTAATTTGTTTTTTATTTTAGTTTATTTTATTTTTTATGTTTTTAATGGAATTTAAAAAAGTGTAATGAATTTGGGCAAAATCGGGAAACAACATAAATTTAACCATCCGAACTTGAAAAAACTCTTGATAAAATCCGGAATACCCCAAACTAAGAGGGTACCATCCGAAATTTTCCTAGAAATAATTTTCCAAATCCTATATTACATGAATAATCATTGGTGAACCAAAAAGGTACAAGTAAATCACAATAACTACAACCACATTATAAGAAAATCAACTACAAATCTGTGAAAATAAAACACAACCCCATATATATATATATATATATATATATATATATATATATATATATATATATATATATATATGTATATATATATATGTATATATATATATATATATATGTATATATATATATATGTATATATATGTATGTATGTATATATATGTATGTATGTATATATGTATATATATGTGTATATATATATATATATATATATATATATATACAGACTCATATGTAAACAGCCCTTATAGTGTTCAATGAGAACGAATAGCGACTCTTGATCTGATTAATCCAAAGGCTCAAATGTTACCTAAATATTCTCTAAAAAATACAAACCACTCTCCTGATTGGAATGTGTAATACACTCTCCAAATTAAGGCAATTTCGATTTTTTTTAATAATTATAAATAAAATCTTCTTCCACTATTTTAGGTAGTTACAATTTACAGAATCTTCCAATTGATTAATAAGGATATTAAAGAATATCAACACAATCGTTCGAACGCATAATCATCCATTTGGCTGCAACGTTGTGCTGAAACTACATGGTCTCCATTGTCGCCGGAAACCTAACCAAATCTTTGCGGAATAATTAACAATAAGTAATTCGTTTTCAGTATACAATCTACCCATCATCAACCACTCGGTTTTTGTTCTTCAAACGGCTTGAGTCATTTTACAGTCTTACGTTTTTTATCATTATATGTCCACATTTATCGGTTGATTTGTGTAGGGCATTCTGGCATGCAACATTTTCGACATCAATGGAAGAAGGTAAGTGAATGTGAAACATCATACACGATTAAATTAATATATCAAAAGATATTTGGTTTCATATTAACGAATATATGTGACTATACTTCCGAATACGTTCTATAACATGGTTACGAAAACAGATATGACACCGGTTATGGTTTACCCACTCATCAAACATTAAACATAATCGTAATCGTTAGCTATATTTCAATTATCAGATTATAAATATGTAGTGAATTTTTTACAGATTCCGGAAACAAAAGTGATTGGGATGTTGATGGATTCGGCATTGATGCTAACATGAAGAGTATGGATGATTTTTATGAAGCAGCGGCAAATAAAGAGCTCAACGATGCAATAGACATTACGCAATCACCGGTGAAAACAAAATATTGGACTCCACAGTACGATGAATCCATACATCCATGTATTGAAATGTGTTTCAAGACACCGGAAGAGGGTATCGATTTTTATAAGGCGTATGCTAAAAAGGTCGGTTTTGATGTTCGTTTGTCATCTTCCCGTGTATGCACAAAAGACGGGACTCTATTGCATCGTCGCATATTGTGTAGTTGTTCTCAAGTTGTTCTCAAGGAAAATGTACCCACTACCGGAAAGTGTCAAAGAGTTTCACTCTTTATATCATGTACGTTGTGAAACTTGTCTTAGATGAATGTGATATTTCGTAATCGGTGAACTACTATAATGAATTCTATAACCAACTGTGGTGTTACATGTTATATTTACTTGATCATACGCACTTAATTCGTTCATCTGAATCCGGTACACGAACAATATAATATCCAGAACTTATATCGAATATATTCGGCAACTATATCCTTTATATTCCATACTTATATCGTTTATATTCAATAAGAAGAAAGCTTACTAATCTATCATTTTTTTGTATGGTTATCGGTGTTTGCATACAAGATAATGTTCGTCTTCCTATGTTGGTTGTGTTATTCTCACCGTTTTTGTGAAGACAAATTATTTCCAAAAAAGGAACCATTGATAGAAATATTATTTCCGGTAATATAGAAATATTTATAACTATATTCGTTAATATAAAAATATTATTTCCGGTAATCTTGTTTGTAATACGATTACATTTTATAGTATTGAAACACCAAATAAGAAAGTGTAAACTCCATTACCCAAGTGTACATGTAGCGTTCATTAACATATGACACACTAAAATATTCTATATCCGGTAACTATATCTTGTATATTCTATAAAATATATCGTTCATATTCGGTAAAAATTACATTTTCTAATCCATCATATTATCTATGGTAAACGGAGTTTGCATACAAGATAACTATCGTCTTCGTATGTTTCCTCAAATGTAAAGGTTGTGCTCTTTAACATGCAACACCTAATATATGAAGCATCCATTAACTATATCATGTATATTCTGAAATTATATCGTTCATATTCGGTAATGAGTACACCTACTAATTTATCATATTATGCATGGTAAACGGTGTTTGCATACAAGATAAAGATTGTCTTCCAATATTTGTTGTGTTATACTCACTGTAGTAAAAGAGTTTTCCGAAACAACATATCAAAAGAGTTTGACATTGTAGCATAGAACTTTGACATTAATAAAGACAAGAGTGTCAAACGCATTAATCCTTACATAAGTAATTCAAATATCCAAAAAGAGAAAGAAACTGTAGCATATAGTTTTGACATAGTGTAGCAAAACAGTTGTCCGGAACAACATATCAAAATAACAACTTGAATCGTCTATTCCTCATCATCCATAGCATTGTCAGTCTTCAATGCCCCTCTAGCAACTATACGCGGAATTTCTGGCAACGTTGTGTTTTACCATATCAAGATTTCTGAAATCTTCCATGTGATCAGTTGATATTATGCACTTGTTCAGTTCGTAGTTGAAAACGTTGTACATTTCTTCGAACTCAACGCCCCCTTCGTCACCAATTGAAAGTAGTTGCGTACAAGTCTGTAACAATTTTTAACATTATCTTCCACATAGAAACAAAACAGCTATTAGTGAATAAAAAAGTAGTATGCTATCGAATATAAATAATAAAAGGACCGAATAGCGAGTTGTATTTCCATTTTACCATGCATTAAACCCACACAAAAAAAGATCTTTGGTGAATTTTCGCCTCTAAACCACTCAAGTGCGTTAAGATACGATGCCCAAGCATCCACAAGTGCGTTCAAAAAAAAACTCATAGCCCTTAACACCAATCATTTATGAACAAACAAGTATTGAATGGCTGCAGCCTAACTCGCATTCGACTGGGCATGAACGAACATTCAACAACAATAGACAACCAATCCAATTCGGCAACCATATTTAAAAATAAAAAAACAAATCCGAAAATCATAATCGGAATCAATACTCCGGAAATTACATTGATATCGACAATACCTCGAGTGACGGAGGGGAGCGGCGAGACGAACAATACTCTAATCTGAATGACGATTGACATTGAAATGGTGATTAGGCCGTTGTGTGCTCCGAATACCGGCGCACATGTTCGCTCCAAATGGTGTGTGCAAGCTTTAAATTTATAACCCAAGATGTATGCTTAAAACAAGGATGCGAACCCGCAGTGTACGGGTCAATCGTAGTAAAAGCAAGAAATTCCGGGGTGTCGATCTCAGGGACTTAGGTGAAACCTAAGCAAGTATAGGTAGGATATGTAATTACTAACCACAAATGCGATTAAAACAATCAAAGATGATAATGTAGTCAATTAAAGGAAATATGCAATTCTAGGGATTAAAGCATCTAATTGTGGTTCCAACTCAAGATCTAAAGATAAGCGGACAAAGCTGAGATTTTGCAAAGGGAAGGTGTTACTAAAGTGAAATAGATCACCAGGTAAGTCTCACTACTCACTAATCCCAAACCGTAACTCCTATTACCGGGTAAGTCTCAAGGAATTAAGGAAAAGAACTATAACCTCAAACCAACACACCACCTAAGGGAATAGAATCAACCTTTACCGGGTAAGTCTCAGGCTAACTCACAAAGATGGAATGAAAGCACACTCAAACCCCAATAAAGGATAAACCTTTATTACCTACACTTATAATCTTGGGTAAACAAACAAAGGAATTACAGGGTAAGTCTCATCCTAAGCTTGCATTGAACCAGAAAAGGTGTAATAAGAATTGGATTTGGCAAACTCTAACACTTAACTCTCAGTTTCGGATCAGGTAAGTCACCTCGGTCAGACGAATTCCACCCCTGCCGAGATGTTCATCGACTGAACGATTCCTCTAGGGTTAAGGATAAAGACTCGAGCTTTCAGGGTCCTATTGGAATTTAAGATTATTCTATCATTGTTTTTCCCACAACCTTCAGCCAATCATCCTAGAATCACACAAAGAAATTAGTCAATCATCATCATCAAAGCAATAATCAAATATAAGGGAAGAAAGTGAATATTTGAATACAAAAACTTTAAGAATAAGGCTTCAATAACTGAATCAAATATCACACAAACAAGCGTTCCTTGGATCACAATTCAATAAGACAATCAACAAGAAGGGAATCTAAGAAAATCTTACAAAACCCTTCACAAAAGCTATAAAAGCTATCAACTTTCTTCCTTCAATCTTCCTTCCTTCAACCACTATAATGACAGCGGGATTTCCGGTGATGCGCCGGCTGTAGCGGGTCTAGCGGCTCTAGCGACCTCCTTCAATCGTGGAAAATCAGCCCTTTATATAGGAAAATTACCCTCCAAAGATAAAATATCTTGAAAAGATATTTTCCTAATAAAATATATCTATCTCTCATAAATAAATCCCTAAAATATATGATCTTCCTTCCAGAAATCCAGCATAAAAATATAAGATCTCTCCTTCCAAAAATAAAAGATCTCAGCCAAGAATAAAATATATCTCGCCGCGTCCAAGGTGTTCGCCTCGGTCGGGACGCTTCTCTGGATCACCTCGGTCGAGATGGTACTGTAGCTGACCGAGGTGACTCTAAACTGAATATGAAATCTCTCAAATCTGGTCCAAAGTAAATCTTTAATCCAATTCCATGCTTCTTGGATTCTTCCTTAAGCTCCTGAATGTAGCTCCAATGACTCCTTAGCTCCTTTAGCTCCATTTTGATGCAAAACGTGCCATTTTACCTACGATTATAACGAAACTTGGTGTAGACCTCGATTCCCGCAAAGGTAGATGAAATGACGATATAATCACATAATATACATCCAAACATACAGATTATTGAATATAAAACGTCTAAACAGGTCCCAAAATATAGACTATAATTAATGCTATCAAAATACCCCATACTTAGCCCTTGCTTGTCCCCAAGCAAGTTCCAAATCTTAGATACAAGATAGAATGGATTATAAGTCATAAAAATCAATGAAAAAGTCTTTCAAAACATTTTAATGGTGTGCTACAATCATAGATCACTCTAAGAGAATGCTTCATGGAATTTAAAATCAAAATATGATCAAAACATTTGATAAATATAAGAATGTTGTTCATCTTTGCATAAAATCATAGAATGCATAATAAATCATAATCATCGAAATTAATCATGTATAATCCAGCTTAAACCACTAAGTCAATCAACAAGCTCGAGGTCTCAAGGGCTTTCAAAAGAAGGTCAAAAAACGTGTGAGGGTGGGATGTATATAGGGAATGTGGTGCTAGAATCCGGGAAAAGGATCTTTACTTCACTTCCTTTGAATTTCAACATCTTCCACCAATAAGCTTTGCTTATTTTTACTTTTTTACTTTTTGGGATGCATGGATAGAGGTGCACAATAACCGAAGCCTATGAGATCAGCAATCGTCCATTTCTCGAGATTCCTCAAACCCTTGATGCACATACCATGACCCGTTAGGAATATCGCTCAATCCGACTTTGGCAAGACACAAACACCCGGATATGTGAATGGTGCCGAGTTACTCATCATCATGATTGACTTCCCCAAACCTATTTGTTGCTTTCTAACTTTCAGCCAACATCTCAACTTTTCTTTCACTTGCTTTTCATTTGCTTGCTTCCAAATTTCCGGATAGGTAGAGGGAGGCAAATATGTATATGAGGGGCTAAAGCATGATCAAGAAGAAGAAGAGAAGAGAATGAATTGCCTTGGTCTTCCCAGGAAGAAAGTGAGAGAACTCATCATGTTGTGTCAACCTTCAAATTCGACATAATTTTGATAAAAACAAAGTATTAAACATGCCATAAATTTCAAACAAAGCATTTAGCAACTTAAACATATCATAAAACCTTTCAAACATATAAAGATTTTAAAACCAGTCAGCAAACAGAATCATCACTGAGGTCATATCCAGATAAGAAGCACAAAAATCGTTTCGAAAACTGTTCCAGTTAAGCCACAGCGGTCGAGATGTTCTAAGTCAACCGAGGTACTGCACCTCGATTGGTCAGAGTCACATCGGTCGAGGCAAAAAAAAAAAATTTAAACCAGTTTTTGACGTTTTTTTCAATCAAATAACCTGTAGGCATGCATGTAATCTCAGATAAACACATAGAGCAAGATAAAACGATAAATATCCATCAAGAGTCATACAAGCGTACACATAAGTCATATAAATACATACCCACATACCCCATACTTGGGACACATTGTCCCAATGGGTCAAAATAAGTCTAAAGAAACAGAGTACTCACCGGATAAAGCTGAGCTGCATAATAAATAAAGAAAAGAAAATCTTGCAAGCTCTAATCCTCTAGTCCCGATCCGGTGGTATTGGTGGTGGCACGAATGGGTACTGAGATGGGTCGAAAGGATAGCCCGTGATATGCTGAAACTGAATCTCAGCCATCCTGTGCTGGTAATGTTGTCTCTCCTACATCTCTCTAATGTCGAGGGATAAGGCGGCGTAGGAATCTATCACTTGATCCGTCAGATCATCGATCCGGCGGTGAGCGACTGGATCCCTCTGTCTACGTACCCTACGCCTTGCTGGACGTGCTGGTGCTAAATATGGCTCCTCCTCTGTCTCGTCGTCGTCCAGATCGACGACCGGCACACTAGTCCCAGCTGTATCCGTACATGTGTCCATGGCAGCATCGCTATCCTCATCCTCATCCTCCTGCTCCTCAGCCTCCTCATCCTCGTCCTGTCCCTGAGCTGCTGCATCTCTGGCATCCTTCATAAGCGGAATCCATGCGGTCTGCCAATAATGCGGGTCATAAACAGAGAATTGAGCTGACCACCTAATACCCTGAGGTGCAGTCTGCTCCCAGGGCATCGCCACATACGGCGTAGTAAGTCCGCGAGGAACCAATATCCTTCTAGTGATCATCTCCTGCAGCCCGAGCGGCTTGCCAGCCGCCACCATATTACACGCACTCAGATCCATGTCCATGTAACTCGCAATGTGAGTCACTATCCCTTCGCAACAGAAATCTCCCTTCGCACTCGTCTTTATCCTGTGGAGATCCTCAGCCAACATCACTCCAAAATCCGGAACTCCTCCGGTCACCATGCAGTAAAGACTCAGCAGCTCACCTTGTCTAATCTTCCGGGGCGTCTCAGTACGCGCCAGAAGAGTCTCGCTAAAAATCCGGTGAGCAAGTCTAAAAGCTAGGTGGAAGATAATCCGCTCCTTGGAATCTCCGGGTCTCCACCTGTCAGCATGCTCAACTACATGAGCTATCTGTCCCCAGAACTCTCGAGCTACAGCTCGAGAAGGAAAGTCAGCAACTGTGGGGGCTGGGAAGCCGAAAATGTCCCTCCAGTGGTCCATAGGAACTAGATAGTTCCGGTTCATCAACCGGTACTTGATGGCATGCTCGGTAGGCAAATAAGTGACGGAGCTAACAAACTCCAAGGTCGGCTCAAGATAGGCTGGAGCTCTAATCTCAGTAAACTGCTTCAGTCCCACCATAGATATCATCCGCCTCAGATCATCATCCACGTGGAGGCAGTCAAATGCAAAAATGTCCAGAAATCGTGGTGCAACCACTGGACGTGCCGCTATGCTGTCATAGTATATCTGGTGACGCTCATGGATCACCGGTATGGAGCGGCGTGAAGAAGAACAAGGAGAATGAGAGGATCTATCTCTCAAAACTAGCTACCTGTTAGAACTCATCTATTTTTTTCCCACTGTCACACCACCTCGGTCACTATGACAATTCTCAAGAACACCTCGGCCTAGGCCCAGGCCGACTGAACCGAGGCGAAGTGCTGCTCGATCGAAACTCTCAAAAATCCAGTTATTTTCCCCTAATATCACTACCAAATGTTCCTATGGGGTACTTAATCCTTTTTTAGCACAATGCAGGGGCAACCAAAGCCCAAATTGATCAAAAATAGTGAAGAAGGGAGAGTTAGGGTTTTTTCTCGAATTACCCCAAATTCGGTCGACTTGGAGCGTCTTTGTTGCAGATTGTTGCTTGCAAACCGATCCTCTACCCTTTCCTTGCAGTTTGGAAGCGAGAATCGTCGAAAACGAGCGAGAATCGGCAAACAAGGTGAATTTGGGCGTTTCGGTCGAGAGGGTGAGAGAGGGAAGAGAGAGAAATCTCAGCCCCCTTTTATACCCTTTTCTGGAACTGCTGTCACCTCGGTCGAGATGGTCTCGACTGGGCCGAGGTAGTACGAACCGAGGTGGATCTTCAGTAACCCTAGTCGCCTCGGTTGCTCAAGAATCATCTCGGTCGAGGTGTTGTGACAACAACCAAGATGTGTCTCAGTCAAACTCTGTCTTCTCAAATTCTCGAACTTCTGTCCATCCAGTGTTGCTCCTGGGTTGTATCCCTGTTCGCCCCTAAAGGTGTGTGGAAATAAGTTTTAAATTTATAAAACTAGAATCAAGCAAGCGAACCCGCAGTGTACGGATCGGCGTAGATTAGCAAGTATTCCAGAGTATCGAACACAAGGATTTGGGTCGGAACAAATTCAATTGCAGATTATCAAGCGAATAAATATGAGAGTTTTGCAAATATTGGGAAAACAACAATCCTAAAGATCCAGGCATCTAATTGTGGCAATCGATTCAAGATATACTAATGATATAAAGACAGAGTTGAGATATGCAAAGGTATACTAATGTAAGGTAATCGTACGGTGAAGTTCCAAAAACCTTATGTGACTCACCTACAAGACACTCTCTATACAGGTTGTTGAGGCTTCAATATAGAAAGGTTCTAAAGGCAAGAATTAATGTCAAATACCCAAACTTGTAATCCAAGGATCAAGACTAACTTAACCGATTACGGTTGTGACACTCACAATCGAGGTAGAGGTTGTTGAGGCTTCACTACCACCTAGAAAAGGCAAGCCTAAACTAAGTTAAAGCAAATCTTTAACTTTGGATTAAAGTAAAGGCAGGTTCGTAAACTTAAGGGAAATTACGGGTAGATCTTGAGACTCCACGGCCGTGGAACTCAAGATCAAACCGTGATTTAGGGTTCGTCGACGATTCTCTCAAACTCTCAGGGTCTAATCTGTTTACGATCGATCTATCATCATCTAAGCCACAACTATCAACCCTTCACCTTAGAATTGTTAAGGGTTTTTATCCAATAACAGTCATGTTGATATTAAATTCAAGAATTAAAAGATAGAAAGATGAAAACTTCCGAAAACTTTCAATAAACTTCAAACCAATCTCAAAGTCACAATCAAGAATGAATATTGTCAATAGATTCAGAATAAGCCAAACAAACACAATCTTAGGAAAGAAGGAAGAACGGGGTGTCAATCCGTCTTCTAATTCAAACCTAAACAAGAAGATGAATCTTCTTGCTACAATCTTCCAAAAGCTTCGATCTTTTCCGTCAATCCGGAAATCTCAACAGCAATCTCCACCAAAAGTGCGAGATTAGGGCAAAATCCCAACACAAACTTTGATCTCCAATGAGATGTGAATTGCCTCTAAGCGAGGTTTGAACGAGGTCGCAAAAGTGCGTCTAAGCGGGGCTAAGCGAGGATGACGGAATCTTGCTTCGTCCGTCTTTTTATAGGGCAAGATAAAATATCGGCCCGGCCCAATCTTCAAAAGATCGTGGCTTCAAAATGTGGCGAAAAAGATCGCTAAGATCGCGGTCGTGGAAGGTTCCACGACCGTAATTTAGAGCGTGGAAAGTGTCACGGTTTGAACCATGGATTCCACGACCGTAATAGTTACTGGAATGCATCACGCCTCTCTTTGCAGGGTTCCACGGCCGTGGAACTAAACGTGGTTTGTAGTACGGCCGTATTTTAGAGCGTGGTTTAGGGCAAGAACATGATTCTTCCCTAGCCTCGTGCATTCCTCAAGTTGAACTCCAATTTGCTCCCAATAATGTCCTCAATCCATGGACATACTCAATCAACTCTTCTTTGCTCGATTTCGTTCGGAAATGACTCTCAATCACCTATAATCAACATAAAGCTAATGTAGACATCCATATCGACAATATAGGCAAACTAGCTCACAAATGCAACGATGCTAAATCAAAGACTATCAATATGAATCAAATACACTTAGAAAACGTGCCTAAAATATCACAATATTTCATGCTAACAAATAACCCCATACTTAACACTTGCTTGTCCCTAAGCAAGGTCTTTCAAAAAGCTTTAAACAAAAGTTAGGATGAAATATGTGTACCTTCTCAAAGCAATACTTCTTTTGGAGGAATGTGCCTTCTAAAGAATAGATCATTCTCAAACCTTGCTTCAATTGTTTATAAGACTTTCATACACTTATCCAAAGAGTAAAAAGTAAAGAAAACTCATGAATCAGTTAAACTTCTAAACAAGCATCATAACCTTCAAACATTATCAAAATCAATCATAAGAAACTTCAATTTAGATCACCAAGTCATATAACATTCTTTTGATCTTAAGGACTTTCAAAGAAAAGGTCTAGAATGTGGAAAGGGAGGGAAACTTTTAAGGAATGTGGTGCATGAATCCGGGAAAGTGGACAACTACCCTTCTTCTTCTTTTGCGGTTTCCGCAACACTTCAACTTAGAGCTTCGCTCTTCTTCCTTTCATTTTTCGACTTTACTTTTGGAGTTATGGATAGAGGTGCACAAAAACCGAAGCCTAGGAGATTGGCGTTTCTCAATTTTTATGAGATGCCTCAAACCCTTAGCGCACATACCATAATCCGCTAGGAATATCGCTCAATCCGACTTTGGCAAGACACAAACACCCGGCTATGTGAATGGTGCCGAGTTACTCATCATCGTGATTGACTTCCCCAAACCTAGAATTCCTTTCTATTCTTTTGATTGCAAAGAATTGCTCTCATGGCCATCCCACATCAAACATGCCTTTTTCATTCACTTCTCCAAGTTCCCGGATAGGTAAAGGAGGTCAATATTTCAATGAGGAGCTAAAATGATCAAAGAAAGAAGAAAGAAAAATCGAATTGCCTTAATCATCTCAACAAGAAGTATAAGAACTTATAGTGTGATTTCAACTTCAATTTTTCAACATGATTTAGACAATATTCATCACATTATAAAACTTGCAAAAGAGGTAAAATTCATTCATTCAAATTCTTTTCAATTCACTATTCTTTTAAGCATGCAATTGTCATCAAACTCAATTCACAAGTAGTGATTATCATAGAAATCATCTCAATTCATTAGAAGCACAAATTTTTTTTTAAAATTTGTCAATTTTTATGGGTTTTTCAAGTTCTTTTTCATGCAATGCAATAATGAAACGTGCAACAATATAATGAACATGCAAATAGTCTCGAATAGAAGCAAGCATAGTGAGTAAGAGTTATTACAAACTTTTAGTACATCCCACCCCATACTTAGGACGAACATTGTCCCTAATGTTCAAAAGAAAGAAAGAAAAGAAGAAAAGAAAAAGAAACTCACAAAGTGGTGGCGGAATGTCTAAAGCGAACGGTCAATCATCAAACTCTCATCACTGCGGCGCTGGTGGAGGCGGGAATGGAGAGAAGCTAGGATCATAGAACCGCCCAAACTGCTGGCGGTAGACATCCCTCATCATGTGGTCGAGGTCGTCTAGGCGTCCGTCTCTAGCATCGGCTCGGATCTCCAATGCTCCTACTCTCTCTGAAAGTCCGGTAGCCCAATCCGGCATCTGCTCGTACCATCCCGGGGCCTGACTATACCATGCTGGAGCGTCGGATGGTGCCGGTGGTGCTGTCTGCTCTGTGGACCAAGGAGGGGGAACGCCATACCATGTAGGAGATGTGGTCATCCACGTAGGCCTCTCACTCACGCTAGCGCGGCGAGAAGACGAGCCTGAAGCTCGTGGTGGACGTGGTGAACGTCTAGGTGCATCGGGGGCCGCCTCCGGCTGATCCGGAAACGTGCCAAACTCCTCCTCAGCTCCTCCTCCACTCTCAAACTGATCTCCCATCTCCTCCTCAACAACCGGCGGTGGGACATATGGGGGAGCTGCTATCCTGTTCGCATGCATAGCAGCGAACGTCTCCTTCCAATTATGGCGTCCTGCCATAATGGAGTACTCCGGTAGCCACTCTATACCCCTACCCGTCCTGGTCTCCCATGGCATGCCCGCATAAGGCGGACCTCTATGTGTGGGGAAAATGAGACCCCTAACCATGAAAGCATGTAGCCCTAAAGGTACGGCCGGTATACGGGTGCAAGCAGAAAAATCAACACCAAAACTCCTAGCAATGTGGGTAACTATCCCACCATATCCTATGTTGCCCTTCTTCTTATTCTTGAGCTTGCTCATAGTAGCAGCCAAGAGAGTAGCACAATCAGCACGGCGTCCATACAACATGGAGTAGAGCAAGAAGAGCTCATCCGTCTTGATCTTTTGGGGCGTCTCCGTCCTAGGAAAGAGACACTCCAAAAGAACACGATGAGCAATCTTCAAGGCTAGGTGGTACATCAACCTAGCCTTGGTGTCAGCGGGTTGCCAGCGGTCCTCGCTAGCGTAAATCATCGCCACCTCCTCCCAAAAATCCTTGGCGTAAACGCCACTAGGAAATCGACCGTTAAAGGTCTCCTGAAACCCGAAAATGGTCCCAAACTCACGGATGCTCAAATGGTAGTCTCTCTCCATGAGACGGAAAGAGACGGTCCTGTCTACATGGCTGTGCTCAAAGGATGTCACAACCTCCCGTGTAATCTCCTCATAGGCGTCTTCTCGGATAGCCGAGAAGACAATAAGTCCGGTTCTATCCAAGAGCCAAGTAAGATCATCAACAATGTTGAGAGGAGCTAGATCCTCCAACAACAAGTATCTAGGGCCAATCATTGGCCTCTCCTTGATCCTCTCGAGTGCATCGAGATGATCGTCGTGTATGGTCGGGATTCTAGGGTGAGGAGGTGAGGATGGAGGTGAAGGTGAGGATGGAGGTGAAGGGGAAGAGGGTGGTGGTGCCCTAGAGGATGAGGAGGAGGAGGGATTACCCTTCCTCTTCTTATTCTGATCATTCTTCTTCTCTTTTATCCTCCCCGAAACTCTTCTCACAAAATCCATTCTGCTCAAAATTACGGTCTGTTCTTATGAAAACCACGGCCGTAATTCACCCAGAGACCGTGATTCGTCTCAGAAAATCACAAATCTCAGCAAATCAGCAATCAATCTCCACAACAGGCAGTCCTAATCTAATTTCTTCCAATCTCAATCAGTTCTTCCTAAAAATCTCTAACAAAAACGAACCAAATCGGCAAGAATCAAGAAGAAAGAAATAACCTATTTTTCGGATTGAAAAATCCGAATTTCGCGTTCGTTGATGAGTTTCCGCTCGATTCGTCGCTTGGATCTTGTTTGTGGTTGAATTTGCTTCAGTTTAGGAGGAAGAATCGTTAAAAACGATTAGGAAACGAGTGATTGAGAGAGGGTCGTGGATTTCGGCAATTAGGGCGTGGAAGGAGGATTTTTGGGTGATTTTTGTGAAGAATGTGGCTTATATAGTCGCAGGTAAAAATTTTGAAAATCACGGTCTGTCGGGGTGTTCCACGGCCGTGGTAGTGTACGGAACCGTGGTTTTGGTGATTTTTCAAAGGCTTTTGGAAATTACGGGTACTGTAGCTGTCACGACCGTGGTTTAGGCCGTGGAACCCTCTGTAAAGCTCCAAAGTCCAAATTTCGTCACTTTTCTTCGACATTATCCTTCTCTTTCCCTTTTCCATCGTTCCTACATCCAAAAACACGAACATACCGGAATAAATCGAGGCAAAAACAAAGCAAAATCGTCTATACTAAGCTAATCTATGAATTGAAAACAAAAACAAAAATGCAATACCTTGGGTTGCCTCCCAAGAAGCGCTTTGTTTAAGGTCCTTAGCTAGACCAATCTCGCACTTATTCGAGTGCGGTAGGCGCGAACTCCTCAGCTTGGAGTTCCGGCGTATACTTCTTGAGTCGTTGGCCGTTCACCTTAAAAGTTCCGCTCGCTTCACCCCATACTTCAACTGCACCATGGGGGAAAATACGCTTAATTAGAAAAGGTCTGGTCCAACGAGATTTAAGCTTACCTGGAAAGAGGCGAAGCCTTGAATTGAAGAGGAGAACTTGATCTCCTTCTTTGAAGTCCTTTGGAATGATATGCTTATCATGTCAACGCTTTGCTCTCTCCTTATAGATCTTAGCGTTTTCATAAGCGTTCAAGTGGAGTTCATCCAGCTCATTGATGTCTAGGAGACGCTTCTCTTCCGCTTCCTTCATGTTGAAGTTCAACCACTTGATAGCCCAAAACGCTTTGTGCTCCAACTCTACCGGCAAGTGACAAGACTTCCCATACACATGGTTGTATGGTGTGGTTCCTATGGGAGTCTTGTATGCAGTCCGGTATGCCCATAATGCATCGTCAAGCTTCAAGGACCAATCCTTCCTAGTCCTTGAAACCGTCTTCTCTAGAATTCCTTTGATCTCCCTATTTGAGATCTCAACTTGTCCACTTGTTTGTGGATGGTAAGGGGTAGCGATCTTGTGAGTAACCCCATACTTAGCTAGAAGAGCTTCAAAGCGCCGGGCAATGAAGTGAGAACCTCCATCACTAATGATCGTCCTTGGCGTCCCAAATCGTGGGAAAATGGTCTTGTTGAAGAACTTAACCACCACCATGGCATCATTGGTGGGAGAGGCAATTGCTTCCACCCATCTAGAAACATAATCCACCGCCAATAGTATGTATTGGTTTCCACAAGAGGATGGGAATGGTCCCATGAAATCGACTCCCCAAACGTCAAAAATCTCCACCTCTTGGATGTTGTTGAGGGGCATCTCATTCCTCCTAGAGATATTGCCTGTTCTTTGACAAGCATCACAACAAGAAACAAAGGATTGCACATCTCTAAACAAAGTAGGCCAAAAGAATCCAGATTGCAATACCTTTGCACTAGTTTTGTTCGAACTAGCGTGTCCTCCACAAGGTAGTGAATGACAATGACGGATGACACTTTGCATCTCATCTTCCGGCACACATCGCCGAATGATGCCATCCGGACCTCTCTTGAAGAGGAGAGGTTCGTTCCAAAAGTATTCCCGGACGTCCTTAAAGAACTTCTTCCTTTGTGCGTAGGATAGTCCGGGCGGTATCTCCTGACAAACCAAATAGTTAACAAAATCAGCAAACCATGGTTCGTTACCTTTGGAGATCACATTGATGCACTCCTCAATAAGGTGTAGGTGTTCGTCCGGGAAGGAGTCGTCGATGGGTAAATGGTCGTCCTCTAGATGTGTTAGGCGACTCAAATGATCCGCAACAGAATTTTCTGAACCTTTCTTGTCGCGGATCTCAAGATCGAATTCTTGTAGGAGAAGAATCCATCTAATTAGCCTTGGCTTCGCATCTTTCTTCGCAAGGAGGTACCGGATCGCAGCATGATCCGTGTAGACAATCACCTTTGCACCTACAAGATAAGAGCGAAACTTGTCAATAGCATAGACAATGGCTAAAAACTCTTTTTCGGTAGTGGCGTAGTTGAGCTGCGCTTCATCTAGCGTCTTGCTAGCATAGTATATGGCATGGGTTGCCCCTTCCTTTCGTTGTCCAAGAACAGCTCCAATAGCTACGTCACTAGCGTCGCACATAATCTCAAAGGGAAGAGTCCAATCCGGGGGTTGGATAATAGGTGCTGAAATTAGAGCTTGCCGAATGGTGTTAAACGCATCCAAACATTCCTGCGAAAACTCAAAAACCGCATCCTTCATCAATAGATTAGTGAGAGGTTTTGATATCTTAGAAAAGTCCTTAATGAAACGTCTATAAAATCCAGCATGTCCTAGGAAACTTCTTATCCCTTTCACCGAAATTGGGGGAGGAAGCTTCTCTATGGTCTCTATCTTAGCCTTGTCTACTTCTATCCCTCTACTAGAGACTAAGTGGACTAATACAATTCCTTCCTTAACCATAAATTGACACTTCTCCCAATTAAGAACTAGGTTAGTGTCTTCACACCTTTGCAAAACAAGAGAAAGGTTAGAAAGGCAATCGTTAAAAGAGGAACCGTATACGGAGAAGTCGTCCATGAAGACTTCCATGATTTCCTCTACGTATTCGGAGAAGATGGCCATCATGCACCGTTGGAAGGTGGCTGGGGCGTTGCATAGCCCGAACGGCATTCTCCTATAAGCGAACGTACCCCATGGGCACGTGAATGTGGTCTTCTCTTGATCATCCGGGTGTATCGGAATCTGAAAGAAACCACTATAACCGTCAAGGTAGCAAAAATGTGAGTGTTGTGCTAACCTTTCAAGCATTTGATCAATGAATGGCAATGGAAAATGATCCTTCCGCGTTGCATTGTTGAGCTTGCGGTAGTCTATGCACATCTGCCATCCAGTCACGGTTCGGGTAGGAATGAGTTCGTTGTTCTTGTTGGTGATGACCGTCATTCCTCCCTTCTTCGGAACTACTTGAACCGGACTCACCCACTTACTATCGGAGATAGGGTAGATGATACCTGCATCAAGAAGTTTAAGAATTTCCTTCTTGACAACCTCCTTCATGGTCGGATTCAACCGCCTTTGAGGTTGTCTCGAAGTTCTAAAATTCTCCTCCATTAGTATTTTATGCATGCATAGGGAGGGTTTAATTCCTACTAAGTCCTCAATAGTATAGCCTATAGCTTTCCTATGTTTCCTAAGGACAATCATGAGCTGATTATGTTCACCTATGCTTAGATCGGAACTAACAATAACCGGAAAGGTAGAATTAGATCCTAGAAAAGCGTACCTTAGATGAGTAGGAAGTGGTTTGAGTTCCATTGCTTTCGGAGCTTCCAATGATCCTTGAGAAGCGTCCGATGTCTCCTTAGAAGTTTCTAAGGGTGATGAGTGTGTGGGAGAAGAGTTAGAAGAATTTGAAGAAGTGTCTCGATCACTCCTTTCCACGCCCAAAATTACGGGTTCCTCATGGCTTCCACGGCCGTGGTTTAGGGCGTGGAAGGGAAATACGGTTGTCACATCTTCTCCACGACCGTATAACTCCCTGGAGTGAGGTATGGTTTTGGTTGTGAGATCCACGGCCGTGGAATACAAGGTATAACCGTGGATTCTCACGTTTTCTGCCTCATCGTGAAGTTTCTCAAACTCCACTTCACCTATCTCTTCTTGTGCCTCTAAGGCTTCAATTGCCTCATTGCACTCTTCTTCTTCCCCTACATTGGTTAGACTCATAGTGATAACTTTTTGTAAATGATCGTTAAAGAGAATCGCACTTACCTCCTCCCTAGACAAACCTTCTTCATCTTGGATATCGAAAATATCCTCATCAAAGATTGGCTCCTTCACTAGAGTAGAAAGAACGAACTCTACTTTCTCTTCTCCTATATCAAAAGCGAGTCTACCATTCTTGCAATCGACCATGCACCCGGAAGTTGCAAGAAACGGTCTTCCGAGTATGATCGGGACCGGACTATCTGCAGGAATGTCAAGCACGACAAAATCAATGGGAACAAAGAATTTACCTAGCTTGACCGGGACGTCTTCTACAATACCGACGGGGCGAGTGATGAATCGATCCGCCATGTACAACGTCATCTTCACCGGTTTAGGGTCGCCTAAACCGATCTTCTTACATAATGCAAGTGGTATGATGCTCACACTCGCTCCTAAGTCACATAACGCATCGTATGTGACATCTCCCACTCCTATGGGAATGCAAAATGACCCCGGATCCTTTAGCTTTGGGGGCATTTTCTCCTTCATGGTTTTGATGAGATCCGAAGAATCCGAACTCATCTTAACCTCTCTGAAGTCTTCTAGCTTCCTCTTGTTAGAGAGGAGCTCCTTCAAGAACTTGCCATAAGCTGGCATACCTACAATAACATCAATAAATGGTATATTAATATGCAGCTTGCTCATGAGTTCTATGAACTTACCAAATTGTTTATCTAGGCGCGCTCTCGCTCTAGATTGAGGGAATGGTAGGGGAGGTTTATAAGCTGAAGGAGGAACGTAGACATCTTCCTTCTCCTTCCCCTTCTCTTTCTCCTTGTCCTTCTCTACAGAGACTTCAACGAACTTAGGTTGCGGATCGGTGGTAGTCACTCCGATCCTAGTTGTGATTGCCATAACCCTTCCCTTAGGGTTGTCCTCCGTCTTTCCTGGAAGTTTCCCTTGATTCCTAGGAACTTCCTCCGCATGGTTGAACATTTGGTTTTCCAAAACTTTTTGAGCTTTGTCAACCTTGAAAATTTGATCATCAACCTTAATGAAGCGGTTCTCCAACCCTTGAAGCTTTCCCAAAATCGTTTCCAACATGGGATCGGGCTTCTCCTTTCCCGAATTGTTTCCTCCATTAGATGATTGCCCCTGGCTTTTCAAAGGAGTAGAGGAAGAGGAAGGTGGAGTTAGTGAATTAGAGTTGGAAGGATAAGAGTTACCGGAGTTTTGTTGATTGGAGCGCCAATTGTTGTTGTTTGAACCCCTATTGTTGTTCCAATTGTTGTTCCGGTTGTTTTTGTTTCCATTCCAATTGTTATTCCGGCTGTTGTTCCGGTTATTGTTTTTGCCGCCATTGTTGTTGCCCAAATAACCAACATCCTTCCCTTGTTGCTTTGGGAAGTTGGTCTTGATAGCCTCCTTCAACTTTTTGATCTCATTGTTGAGGGAGAAAATCTGATTTTGAGCTTCATGTGTGAGCTTTGCTCCTTGCTCCACACGATTTCCCTTCACTTTCCGGTGGGAATACTTCTCTATGACCCTTGCTTGCTTCTCAATGAAGTCCCAAGCGTCATCTTTTCTCATGTCCATGAATGTTCCACATGAGAGGGATTGGAGGTTGAATTGCGTTCCCGCATCTAACCCCTTATAGTAAATCTCCAGCAAGGCAAGTTTGGATATGCCATGATGAGGGCAATCCAAGAGCAAATCCTGAAACCTTTCCCAAGATTGAAACAAACTTTCGTTAGATCTCATGGAAAAAGCATTAATCTTACCTCTAAGTTCCGCCGTTTTGGATGGCGGAAAGAATTTGGTGAGGAACTCCGCGGAAAGGTCTTCCCACGTGTTCAGTTTCCCACTAGGAAGAGCTTGATACCAAGACAACGCTTTCCCCTTCAAGGAGAAGAAGAACGGCTTGAGCTTATAGTTGTTGGTAGTAGCGCTCTTTGGTCTCATCGTCTCCATCATACACTCAAAGTTCTGCAAGTGTTGGTGTGGAGATTCAGCGCTTGTCCCGCCAAATTGGTTTTGGTGAACAAGAGTAATGACTTGAGGGTTGAAGCTAAACCCTTGCACGTCATCAGCATCAAAGTTCACGCCCAAACGGCGTGGTTGTTGTGTTGGATCCATCCGCTGGCCAAGAGTTCTTGGCTCTTCATCTACACGTTCGATCCTCGCATTCCTAGGTGGAACACGACGATTAGCAGCTCCCCGTGGATGGAAAGGATTCACATTGATCGTGGGATCAATCTCCTCTAACGGTGGCATGGAAGAATCACTATCATCAGTGGATGAGTGACCTTTTCTTCTAGACCTTGATGCTTTCCTTGAGGATTTCTTGCTTCCCTTATTCTTAAGGTCGCTTAGCTCTATCCTCATCTGGAAGATCATGTCTTGTAGATTGTTAACTTGAGATTGATGACGATCCATTTCATCCTGGCGGAGGGTCTCATTCCATTGGAGTTGAGCTTCCTTCTCCGTCAACTCCGCTTGAAGATCACGTTCGTGTCCTTCAGCCATCTTCTTTTCCTTGCGCTTTTGCCTTAAAGTTTTCTCTAGCTCTTGATCAAGAGGTAAGAGATCTTCGGTGTTCCTAGACCTGCGCATGCACTAAAAGTAATATCAAATAACAAGAGCAAGCTCCCAAGCTTGACAACCGGCTACCGAATTCGGCCGAAACCAAATCCCCGGCAACGGCGCCAAAAACTTGTTCGCCCCTAAAGGTGTGTGCAAATAAGCTTTAAATTTATAAAACTAGAATCAAGCAAGCGAACCCGCAGTGTACGGATCGGCGTAGATTAGCAAGTATTCCAGAGTATCGAACACAGGGATTTGGGTGGGAACAAATTCAATTGCAGATTATCAAGCGAATAAATATGAGAGTTTTGCAAATATTGGGAAAACAACAATCCTAAAGATCCAGGCATCTAATTGTGGCAATCGATTCAAGATATACTAATGATATAAAGACAGAGTTGAGATATGCAAAGGTATACTAATGTAAGGTAATCGTACGGTGAAGTTCCAAAAACCTTATGTGACTCACCTACAAGACACTCTCTATACAGGTTATTGAGGCTTCAATATAGAAAGGTTCTAAAGGCAAGAATTAATGTCAAATACCCAAACTTGTAATCCAAGGATCAAGACTAACTTAATCGATTACGGTTGTGACACTCACAATCGAGGTAGAGGTTGTTGAGGCTTCACTACCACATAGAAAAGGCAAGCCTAAACTAAGTTAAAGCAAATCTTTAACTTTGGATTAAAGTAAAGGCAGGTTCGTAAACTTAAGGGAAATTACGGGTAGATCTTGAGACTCCACGGCCGTGGAACTCAAGATCAAACCGTTATTTAGGGTTCGTCGACGATTCTCTCAAACTCTCAGGGTCTAATCTGTTTACGATCGATCTATCATCATCTAAGCCACAACTATCAACCCTTCATCTTAGAATTGTTAAGGGTTTTTAGCCAATAACAGTCATGTTGATATTAAATTCAAGAATTAAAAGATAGAAAGATGAAAACTTGCGAAAACTTTCAATAAACTTCAAACCAATCTCAAAGTCACAATCAAGAATGAATATTGTTAATAGATTCAGAATAAGCCAAACAAACACAATCTTAGGAAAGAAGGAAGAACGGGGTGTCAATCCGTCTTCTAATTCAAACCTAAACAAGAAGATGAATCTTCTTGCTACAATCTTCCAAAAGCTTCGATCTTTTCCGTCAATCCGGAAATCTCAACAGCAATCTCCACCAAAAGTGCGAGATTAGGGCAAAATCCCAACACAAACTTCGATCTCCAATGAGATGTGAATTGCCTCTAAGCGAGGTTTGAACGAGGTCGCAAAAGTGCGTCTAAGCGGGGCTAAGCGAGGATGACGGAATCTTGCTTCGTCCGTCTTTTTATAGGGCAAGATAAAATATCGGCCCGACCCAATCTTCAAAAGATCGTGGCTTCAAAATGTGGCGAAAAAGATCGCCAAGATCACGGTCGTGGAAGGTTCCACGACCGTAATTTAGAGCGTGGAAAGTGTCACGGTTTGAACCATGGATTCCACGACCGTAATAGTTACTTGAATGCATCACGCCTCTCTTTGCAGGGTTCCACGGCCGTGGAACTAAACGTGGTTTGTAGTACGGCCGTATTTTAGAGCGTGGTTTAGGGCAAGAACGTGATTCTTCCCTAGCCTCGTGCATTCCTCAAGTTGAACTCCAATTTGCTCCCAATAATGTCCTCAATCCATGGACATACTCAATCAACTCTTCTTTGCTCGATTTTGTTCGGAAATGACTCTCAATCACCTATAATCAACATAAAGCTAATGTAGACATCCATATCAACAATATAGGCAAACTAGCTCACAAATGCAACGATGCTAAATCAAAGACTATCAATATGAATCAAATACACTTAGAAAACGTGCCTAAAATATCACAATATTTCATGCTAACAATCCCTTCCTTAGATGTCACCTGTTGTCTGTCTAGGACGCCAAAAACAAAGCAAAGCAAAGCAAAAGCAAACTATCTAAAGCTAGACTAGAGAAAGGGAAAAGAAAGCAATACCTTGGGTTGCCTCCCAAGAAGCGCTTGATTTAAGGTCGCTAGCTGGACCGTACGCCATCCCTAAATAAGGTATAGTGGTGCAACCTCCTGAACCGGGACTTCCGGTTTGTATTTCTTAAGTCTATGACCATTGACCTTGAAGCTTCCACTTGTTTCTCCCCAAATCTCAACTGCACCATAAGGGAAAACATGTTTCACAACATAAGGTCCTGTCCATCTAGATTTCAACTTACCTGGAAAGAGGCGGAGGCGGGAGTTGAAGAGGAGAACTAAGACTCCTTCTTTGAGCTCCTTAGGGATGATACGCTTGTCATGCCATTTCTTCGTCCTTTCTTTATAGATCTTGGCATTCTCATAAGCGTTCAAACGCAGCTCCTCCAACTCATTGATATCCAATAGCCGCTTCTCACCGGTTTCCTTGATGTCGAAGTTCAACCATTTGATTGCCCAATATGCCTTGTGTTCTAACTCAACGGGCAAATGACAAGACTTCCCATATACCAAATTATAAGGGGTGGTACCAATGGGAGTCTTGAATGCGGTCCTGTAAGCCCAAAGAGCGTCGTCCAACTTCATGGACCAATCCTTCCTTGTCCTAGAGACTGTCTTCACCAAGATCGCTTTAATTTCTCTATTTGAGATCTCGACCTGTCCACTAGTTTGAGGGTGATAAGGGGTTGCTACCTTGTGGGTTACCCCATACTTCGATAGAAGTGCTTTGAACTTCCGGTTGATGAAATGTGTCCCTCCATCACTGATGATGATGCGTGGAGTTCCAAAACGTGGAAAGATAGTCATGTTGAAGAACTTCACAACCACCATGGCGTCATTAGTGGGAGAGGCAATGGCTTCAACCCATCTGGAGACATAGTCGACAGCTAGGAGAATGTAGAGGATCCCTCCGGATGACGGAAAAGGTCCCGTGAAATCTACTCCCCATACATCAAAGATCTCAACCTCTTGTATGTTATTGAGTGGCATCTCGTTCCTCCTAGATAAATTCCTTGTTCTTTGGCATGCATCACAAGAGACAACAAACGATTGCACATCCTTAAATAATGTAGGCCAAAAAAAACCGGAACGTAATACCTTGGCGCACGTCTTGTGAGTGCTAGCATGCCCTCCACAAGGAAAAGAGTGACAATGTCGTATGACGCTAGTAACTTCATCTTCCGGAATGCATCTTCGAAGCATCCCATCCGGACCTCTCTTGAATAGCAGCGGTTCATCCCAGTAGTAATGGCGTACATCCTTGAAGAATTTCTTCCTTTGAGCGTGCGTCAATCCGGATGGTATTTCCTGGCAAACAAGATAATTAACAATGTCAGCATACCAAGGTCCTTTATTATCAGAAATTTGGTGAAGAGAATGTTCTAACAACTGAGGATGAATGTTAGAAAAGGGAGTAAGAAGTTTGTTATTCTCAGTTGACATCATCTCGCTTTCGACCTCGGTCGAGGTCCAGAGAGGGTGACCGAGATGTTCTTCAGTCAAGAACATCTCGCTTGGTCTAGAAGGTGCCTTGGTCGAGGTACTACAACTGGGACCGAAATTGGAGATTTTATTCTCCTGGATTAGTTTCTCAATCTTAGCTCCTGGATCTTCCTCCAGTGCCTTTAAGCTCCGTATATCTGCATCACAAGAAGCATCTATACCTTCCTCCATTAAGCTAAAACTAATAACTTTTTCAAGTGGATCTTTAATAAGGATAGAGCTCACCAATTCTCTTGATTCTTCTTCATCATAGATGTTGAAGATATCATCTCCTAGCTGCTCTCCCTTCATTGCCGCAAGCAATGCAAATTCCACTTCATCTCCGCCAATGTTGAATTTTAACTTGGCGTTCTTACAATTCACAATACAACCCGAAGTTGCTAGAATGGCCTCCCGAGAATGATAGGAATGGGATAATCTGCGGGAATGTCAAGTACAACAAAGTCTATAGGTAAATAGAAGTTACCTAACTTAACCGGAACGTCTTCCAAAATGCCCACGGGATGGATAATGGGGCGGTCCGCCATGTACAACCGGATCTTCACCGGCTTGGGCTCTCCAAGTCCGATCCTAACACATAGCTCCAGCGGGATGATGCTCACGTTGGCTTCTAGATCACACAATGCCTCACAAGTGACATCCCCAACTTGAATGGGAATGCAAAATAAGTCGGGATCTCTCAACTTGGGTGGCATCTTTTCCTTCATGATTTGAATGAGCTCCGAGGATTTAGATGTCATCCTTACTTCACCAAAGTCTTCCAACTTCCTCTTCCTTGATAGAATCTCTTTTAAGAACTTCCCATAGGCGTGCATGCCTAGAATGACATCAAGGAGAGGGATATTAATGTGTAGTTTATTCATCAAGTCAAGGAACTTACCAAAATGTTTGTCTAGATGTGCTCTGGCCCTTGACTGGGAGAATGGAAGTGGTGGTTTATATGCAGGAGGCGGAACATAAACTTCAGTTTTGTCCGACGCTCTCTGTGGCTCGACTTCGGTTGACATCTCGGCCGAAGTGTTCTTCGACTGTACCTGGACCGAGGTGGTCTTCGTCTGTATTGGCATCGACTGAGGCACTGGATCTGTAGTCTTCAGTCCACTTCTCGTCGTTATTTCCATGATATGTCCTTTAGGGTTGCTTTCCGTCCTTGCTGGAAGCTTCCCTGGATCTCTTGGCGCTTCATTCGCCTTGTTAAAGAATTGTTGTTCTAAGGCTTTTTGTGCCTTCGAAAATGAAGTCATGGATGTCTCCATAGAGTTAAGCTTGATCAAGATGGCCTCCCACACCGCATCTTTCTTTTCCGGCTGGGACAAACTTGATCCTTGCTCCTGGCTCTTCAATGGAGTAGAAGAAGAAGAAGAAGAAGAGAGGAAAGGATTAGAGGAGTCATTCGAATTGGAGTTAGAGTAAGGGTTACCCAAATTTTAATTGTTTGCCCTCCAATTATTGTTGTTGGATCCTCTATTGTTGTTGTAGTTGTTGTTCCGGGAACCGTTGTTGTTGTTCCGGCACCCATTGTTGTTCCTCGAGCCTTGATATCCTTCATCTTCTATCTTGGTTTGAGCAACCAAAAGATCTTTCAATTGCTTCACATCATTCTTCAAAGAGGTGAGTTTATCATTGTTTGGTGGTGCTTCTTGAAAGTTGACTCTTTTAACTCCACCTTCAGCTCCTTGGTGGGAGTATTTCTCCATGTGCAAAGCTTGCTAATCTATGAACTCCCAAGCTTCGTCAATCGGCATGTCCATGAATGTGCCGGCGGATAGTAGTTGTAGGTTAAACTGGTGTTTCCGTCCAATCCCTTGAAGTATATCTCCAACAACTCTATCTTTGGAATTCCATGATGTGGGCAATCCAAAAGAATGTCTTTAAATCTCTCCCATGACTTGGACAAGCTCTCCTTGTTCTTCATGATGATGCATTAATCTTCCCTCTCATTTCAACGGTTTTAGAGGAGGGGAAAATTTAGTCAAGAACTCCGTCGTCATCTCCTCCCAAGTATTGATTTTTCCTGGAGGAAGAGATTGATACCAAGTAAGCGCTCTATCTTTCAAAGAGAAGTAGAAAGGCCTTAGCTTGTAATTGTTGTTTTCCAGCCTTGAAGGTCTCAAGGTCTCCATCAAGATCTCATAGTTTTGTAGATGTTGATGCGGAGATTCCCTCTCTAGCCCTCCAAACTGGCATTGGCGAATTATGGAAAGAACTTGCGGTCGAAGCTCATAATCATGGTCCGCTGGATCACCTAGGTTGACTCCTGGACGCCTCAGATGTTGGTTAGGGTCCATCCTCTGCCCTAGGGTCTGTGGAATACCTGCAAAAAGAGCATCTCGGACTGGTATCCAAGGTGGAAGTATCTCGGCCGGGGCAGCTGGAGCTGGGTCCTGCCTCGGTCGAGGAACTAGAGCTGGTCGAGGTAGATATTGGTCCCGTAAAGTCGCCATATCTGCTTCGATTGCTTCCGTTCTTGCGCGAGTTTCTTTCTTTTCCAGTCGCAATTCTTCTTTGATGAGGCGTAGTTGTTCCAATGCCTCCTTCAATTCGGCTTCAAGATCGCGATTATCTTGATTGGCCATCTTAGCTTCTTTCAAGCGTCTTTTGTATGTCTTTTCTAGTTCGGGATCGTAAGGAACGATTTCCTTCCCAGCGCGGGTTCTTCCCATAAACCTAAGAAAAAGAACCTGCGAAAGTCACTCAAGTAGAGTGGTTCGTAGAAACAGGGGCAAGCGCCCCGAAAGCCAACCGCAACCGGCTCGGTCTAGACCAAGTCCCCGGCAACGGCGCCAAAAACTTGTTCGCTCCAAATGGTGTGTGCAAGCTTTAAATTTATAACCCAAGATGTATGCTTAAAACAAGGATGCGAACCCGCAGTGTACGGGTCAATCGTAGTAAAAGCAAAAAATTCCGGGGTGTCGATCTCAGGGACTTAGGTGAAACCTAAGCAAGTATAGGTAGGCTATGTAATTACTAACCACAAATGCGATTAAAACAATCAAAGATGATAATGTAGTCAATTAAAGGAAATATGCAATTCTAGGGATTAAAGCATCTAGTTGTGGTTCCAACTCAAGATCTAAAGATAAGCGGACAAAGCTGAGATTTTGCAAAGGGAAGGTGTTACTAAAGTGGAATAGATCACCGGGTAAGTCTCACTACTCACTAATCCCAAACCGTAACTCCTATTACCGGGTAAGTCTCAAGGAATTAAGGAAAAGAACTATAACCTCAAACCAACACACCACCTAAGGGAATAGAATCAACCTTTACCGGCTAAGTCTCATGCTAACTCACAAAGATGGAATGAAAGCACACTCAAACCCCAATAAAGGATAAACCTTTATTACCTACAGTTATGATCTTGGGTAAACAAACAAAGGAATTACCGGGTAAGTCTCATCCTAAGCTTGCATTGAACCAGAAAAGGTGTAATATTTTAACACAACCTTCAGCCAATCATCCTAGAATCACACAAAGAAATTAGTCAATCATCATCATGAAAGCAATAATCAAATTTAAGGGAAGAAAGTGAATATTTGAACACCAAAACCTTAAGAACAAGGCTTCAATAACTTAATCAAATATCACACAAACAAGCGTTCCTTGGATCACAATCCAATAAGACAATCAACAAGAAGGGAATCTAAGAAAATCTTACAAAACCCTTCACAAAAGCTATAAAAGCTATCAACTTTCTTCCTTCAATCTTCCTTCCTTCAACCACTATAATGACAGCGGGATTTCCGGTGATGCGCCGACTGTAGCGGGTCTAGAGGCTCTAGCGACCTCCTTCAATCGTGGAAAATCAGCCTTTTGTATAGGAAAATTACCCTTCAAAGATATAATATCTTGAAAAGATATTTTCCTAATAATATATATTTATCTCTCATAAATAAATTCCTAAAATATATGATATTCCTTCCAGAAATCCAACATAAAAATATAAGATCTCTCCTTCCAAAAATAAAAGATCTCGGCCAAGAATAAAATATATCTCGCCGCGTCCAAGGTGTTCGCCTCGGTCGGGATGCTCCTCTGGATCACCTCGGTTGAGATGGTACTGTAGCTGACCGAGGTGACTCTAAACTGAATGTGAAATCTCTCAAATCTGGTCCAAAGTAAATCTTTAATCTAGTTCCATGCTTCCTGGATTCTTCCTTAAGCTTCTGAATGTAGCTACAATGACTCCTTAGCTCCTTTAGCTCCATTTTGATGCAAAACGTGGCATTTTACCTACGATTACAACGAAACTTGGTGTAGACCTCGATTCCCGCAAAGGTAGATGAAACGACGATATAATCACATAATATACATCCAAACATACAGATTATTGAAGATAAAACGTCTAAACAGGTCCCAAAATATAGACTATAATTCATGCTATCAACACACAGCACCGAATACCGACGCACGCAGCACCGAATGTAGATTGGAGGTCGAGCACAACACCGGCGAGACCAACGGCGCCGAATACCGGATGAAGAAGACGGCACCGAAAACTGTAAAAGATTTAGGGGTTTTATTTGAGGGGTATTATTTTAGGGAATATTACATTAATCCGCAAAACCCTAATCGGAATCAATGAACTAGAAATTTCATTGTCGTCGACAATATCTCGAGTGACGGAGGGGAGCGGCGAGTAGAACAATACACTAATCGGAATGACGATCGGCATTGAAATGTTGATTAGGAGGAAGAACACAACACCGGCGAACACAGTACCTAATGTAGAATGGAGGGGGAACACAACACCGGCTTGACCAACGACACCGGATACCGGAAGAAGAAGTCGGCACCGATGGTATACTTGAGGACGAACAACACACTATCTTGATTAGGCGGAAGAAGAGGAAGCGATAACTGTAAAAGATATAGGGATTTTATTTTAGGGAATTTTAATATTGGGGTAAATATGGTGTGGTGTGTATCACGCTCCTATTACTTCCAAATATGTTGTTTAAATTTTTATTTTTATATTTTTTTTCCTTAAAATCTCACTTAATCACAGCCATCCATTATAACAATCCAACGACTCTCTCTCTCTCTATATATATATATATATATATATATATGGGGTCCGGTTCCGGTGAGGAGGACCCTTACAGACAGGAATAAGGAGAGCCGGGATGGTGACATGTGGCATGCCACATCACCGTTTTTTTCTTTCCAGATTTTCATTTTTGTACAAGTATGTATTTATTTTTTTTACATTTATGGTGTTTATAAATATGCTATTCAAATTTATACTTTTCTTTAAAATTGTGTTTATAAAATTCACAGATCGATTACATAAAAAATTGTGAAATCAAAGAGAATACAAGACGATTTAGGTTTTGTTTCCTCGAATTTCTACTCTCACTGTTTAGATTTTCATTCTTAAGGTTTATATTTTATTATGATTGATGTTTGTGTTCGAAATCAAATTTGTTTGAATCATTTTGTGTTTGATCAGTTTGATTGAAAAAATACATGTATATACATATGTTGAGTTGGTTTAATAGCTCCAATTAAATTATCTATATGCTCTTTTTAGTGTGCACGCAATCTGTTCGGCAAAATGCCTTATAGAAAAATAGTTTATAATATTCACACGAACAATGACATCGAAAGTATGAACACTGACGAATAAAAACATGAACAATGACGTATAAAAGTATGAACACCGATGACTTATCTATAACTTTGACACGTACATAACATATTATGATCATCTTTTAACGTTTTGTGAGAGTTTTTTTATTTTCTGTGGTTATATATTGTAAATGAACGTCTATGCATTATAAAATGAACACAAAAGAATAAATGGACATGACATTTTGATGAATAAAAATACTATGAACACCAATGTATAAAAACATGAACAATGACATATAAAAGTATGAGCACCGATGACTATTTTGAACGTAACGGTATTTTTTCAGATTTTAAGTTAATTTACAAAAATGCTATTAATGATGAGCGTGTGAGAGCCCTTGATTTAGGGGGGTGTATTCAATTAAGATTTTATAGGATTTTTTTGGAGTTTAAAAGTCTATAAGTATTCAACAAAGATTTTTAAAAGTCCATATAAATCTTTTGGTATTCAATTAAGATTTTAAATTTTCCATAAAATTCCGGCGGTATTTAAAAGTTTCTTGATTTATAAAGAATCTATTATTTCATTGATTTTGTAGGATTTTTTACCAGTCATATAAATACCTAAACCCTAAAGAAGTCTTCTCCCAACACATCAGATTTTCACGTCAAACTACCGCACTGAAGAACCCTAACAGTCAAATCATCGTTTTCGAGTGCTTAGGCTCGGTGTATCGTCGAAGGTTAGTTCCTTCTCGTGTTTTCCGTCATGCTGATTGTAAACTTGCTCGTTTATGTCATGTTGATGTGCCTTGAATTGGTTGTTATTTTGCATGTTCATTGAGGAACTAGGGCTGACCTTTCTTGTTTCTTCATTACATTGGAGACGACTACTGCAAATTGAAGTATGAAATAAATGATTTTTAGACCTTCTATTATGTTAGTTTTTGGTGATGCATTTGTGCCAGTTTTTTATGTGATTTCTTGCGCGTGCCATCATGTTGCCGTAAATAATGACAAGTTAGGCTGATGCTTCTGTGTATTTGTGGCCTTTATGATTTGTTTCTAAACAATAGCTGTTTTGGGGGTGAACATGTCAACGCATAACTACAACCCCTGCCCACTTGCTAGTTTCTACATATTTATGTATTATCCTCTTCCTAAGTGTCTTGCTAGACAACTTCTAATTATTAGTCTTTAATCTTCTTCCCTAACTTAAGTACTGAGTATTGTCTTCTATACATAGAGTAGTGGGGCATGTAATCTATCTTTTAGCTAATTAATTTAATTCCATTGAAGACTTGAAGTATCAATTTTTCATCTGTTTGTGAGACATTTGTAATTCAGCCACATATCCTAATTACTTAAGGTTATATAATTAGCTAAAACTAACACCTAATCAAACCTCAGATGACACAAATTTTACAGTAATTCATGATCTCCAAAGCAAATTCAATATTTTTCGATCTCGAATTTTTTCCCTAATTGTAGCATAGACTAGAGTGAAAGAGGGGCCAAGGATGAACTTACTTTTTAGTATACACCAACCATATATCTAAGATATTCCAACTCTACACATGATCTAATTATGGCCCCGTAACAAACAGTAGGACTAATTGTAATTAACAATGTTAAAAAGTGAAAAATAGGCTTAACAAACATGCTTGAAAAAAGAAAGAATTAATCAAGGCAAAAAGGAAGCAAACGAGCACAGTGACTTCTATTGTGATATACTTAGCACTCAAAAGTTGATTGCTAATTACGATTAATTTAAGCAACTAAGGGCACTTATGGGTTCTTGAGACGAGAAATGTTTTTTAATTCTAATCATAAATGTCTGTTAGTTTTTTTTAATCAATTCCAACTCCATGTACATGCACAACTACATTACCTTTTGAGCCTCTCTAGCACGGTCTGTAACCATAGCCCATGACAGCTCTGGCTATATGGTTCACCAACTACTCATTTGAACAAACTCTCTTTATTGTTATTGTTATTGTAGACTATAAGTATCACTAATTACTGTGACATTTGCTTCACGTAAATTTGCTTGATTTTCATATTTCTCAAGTTCAATTACATACTTTAAGCTTGCTTTATGTTTGTTGTGAACTTTAATAGATTGATAATTGTGTGTTATTTTTCTAGATAATTTATTTTGATCATGGATAATATGTTAGTATATCAACTAATTAAAAATTTACTATATAAAGTAGTCATACTACATGGGTGATTCTCAACAAGATGGGAAAAAAAGGGGAGTTTACGAGCAATGGACTAAGGAAGAGAGCAATGCACTATTAGAACTCATGGTTGATGGTGCCTCTCGTGGATGGCGTGACAATAGTGGAATTTTTACGAAGCAAACGATAGAAGAAAGGATACTCCCTGCTCTTAACAACAAACTTGGTTGTCATAAAACCTACAACAATTATCAAAGCCGATTGAAGTGGTTCAAAAAATGTTGGGCTTCTTATAATACTCTTTTCCGATTCAGCTCTGGTTTTGGATTTGACTCAAACACAAAAAAGTTCACCGCACCAGATGAAGTTTGGGAAGATTACATAAAGGTGAGCTTGGTAAAACCGTATTCCTTAGATCTCATGCATATTGAAACTTTAATAATAATTACCTTGAATTTTTCTTTCTCTAGGCTCACCCTACCTATTCCAATTTTCGCTATGGATCATTTCCTGATTATGAAGACTTGGAATTAGCTATAGGGAATGGTGTTGCTGTTGGAAAAGGCTCAATTGGGTTAGGTAGTAATGTTACGGATGCCACGACATTCAACAATGATCCTAGAGGAGATATAAGCATAGAAAACTTGGTGTTTGATGGTGAGAATGAAGGGTTTGTGTTACCAACTCAAAATGATCCAACATTAAACTCTTCACCACCTCTAGGATCCCCTGAAGTTTTAGAGGTTCCCAAGAATGGAAGTAATGCAAATAAAAGAGGGAGAACCGAGTATGAAAGAAGTTCTAGCTCAAGTGGAAAGGCCTCTCAAGGTGCCGTTATGGAACAACTTCAAAAACTCACGACCACCTTTGAAGGAGTTTATAGCCTTTTGGAGAAAAGAGATGGTCTCCTAGAAAAGAGAGAGAGAGAGAGGGGATATACAACTTGGGATGCCATCATGGAGATTCCAAATTTAAATGAAGATGCTCGTTTGACGGCGTTTGACTTGCTTAACACCAAAACAAAAAAGGATGGCTTCTTGAAAATGACTCCTACACAACGAGAAACTTGGATACTCCGCAAGATGAAGGAATAGCAAGTCTTTGTTTGATTGCTTTTGCTATGTTATGCTTGTTTTGTTTTTGGTGATTTGTAGAATTATTATAATTATCCATGATTTGAACTATAACATGACATTGAGATTGTCTTTTATTTTATTATTATCTCTAGATTCGGTTTTGAATTTTTTTTATCTTACAATATAGTGAATTATATATTAACATCTCTACTATTTGTCAATTAATTTTCAACACATGAAATTAGGTTTGGAAATGGTTCTTCTATGGGACGAAGAAATTGTTGAAGAAGAAATTGTTGAAGAAGAAATGGAGGAAGAAATGGAAGAGGAAATGGAAGAAGAAATATATGAAACAATGAAGTACTTATTGACGATAATTCAAGCCGTCATCATCCTATTAAAAGATAGCAAGATTACGGTGCATCAACGTATTGAATCATCTCTTAAGCGAAGATCGGTAAACCGACTAGGATATTATTTTATACAAGATATGCTGAAGGGAGATCCCCACATTTTTCGAGATTTACATAGAATGTACCCTGATGTGTTTCTAAAGTTGTGCGACATCATTAGACAGAGTACTCCTTTGGAAGATACAAGATATATTTGTGTTGAAGAAATGGTGGCTATATTCTTGATTATTGTAGGCCACAATGATCGCTATTGTAATGTTCGTCAAAGATTTGGCCGTTCGCACTTTGCTACTAGTATCAACTTCCACAAAACCTTGAAGGCTTTAAACACGATAGCACCACAAATGATGGTCAAGTCCGGAGGTGTGCCCTCTAAAATTAGGGAAAGTACAAGATTCTACCCTTATTTCAAGGTATGATTTGTGTTTAAAAGTTAAATTAGGAGATTGCTTTTTCTTTTCCATATACCTTACTCAAGTTGTTTATATTTTATTCTCTTAGGATTGTATTGGTGCTATTGATGGAACCCATATTCCCGCCATGGTAAAGGGTCGAGATGTAAGTAGCTACCGTAACCGTCATGGTACTCAATCTCAAAATGTTTTGGCAGCTTGCAACTTCGATTTGGAATTCATGTATGTACTTAGCGGATGGGAAGGCTCAGCACACGATTCAAAATTGCTAGCTGATGCATTATCAAGAAGAAATGCACTTGAAGTCCCTCAAGGTAATTATATAGTATATATAATTTTCAAATAAATATTTTCATTGTGTTCGTCATGGTAATAATAAAATATTATACTTGTAGGAAAATATTTTCTCGTGGATTGTGGATTTCCAAATCGACGTCAATTTTTAGCTCCATTACGCGGTGTACGATATCATTTAAAAGATTTTGGTGGTCAAGGTCGTCATCCGAGAAATGCTAGTGAGCTATTCAATCTCCGTCATGCATCAATGAGGAATGTGATTGAGAGAGTATTTGGTATCTTTAAATCGCGGTTTACAATTTTCAAGACCGCACCTCCATTCCAATTTGTGACACAAGAGGAGTTGGTTTTAGCTTGCGCCGGAATACACAATTTTCTTAGAAAAGAGTGTCGTTCAGATGAGTTTCCGATTGAGGAAGAAGATGTTCAACAAGTCGGTGGTCAACAAGAAGGTGGTCAATCTTCATCAAATCTTCACATGGAAGATGAAAGTGTTGAATTCCTTTCTCAAACCCAAAGACAACAAAGAGCGGATGCAAATGCTTGGAGAACTACTATTGCCAATGCTATGTGGAATGATAGGCCTGGAAATGATGATGGTGAAAATGAAGAAGATAATAATGACGACCAAGGCGATGAGGATCATGAAGAACACATGGAGGTTGAGAGTTAAGAGGTTATTGATCATAATAAAATGGATTACTATCCGATTATATTAATTTGTCATTTATTCTAAGTTTTGTCGTCGCTGACAATCGTTCCTTGTTTTTCTTGAATTTGAATTGAAAATTGTTGCCATGTATTAATTTACATATTGATTGGTCGTTGGAATTTATGTGCTAGATAATTAAAATGAAAATTTTGGCCATTAATAAATCTGGCAGAATTTGACAGAATCTGACAGAATCTGTGTAAACTCTGTATAGAATTAAAATATCCCACAGAATCAGCAAATTCTATGGATTATTAAAAATCTGTCAAAATCCTATAAAATCTAGATTGAATACACCCCCCTTAATTTCATCCAATGACTTACAACTCTCCTAATTCCTATCTAAGCTTTCTCCTCACTTGAACTAAAATCTATATATATTGTAGAAGTTTACGCTCATGCTAATCTTACATTCTCTATACCAACTATTCAAAATTGATCAAGGATTTCGTAATTCAGCTTACAGATTTGTGAAATGAATAACTAGATTATCGTGGAAGATGTTCACTTCCTCTATTCCGGAGACCGAGTTCACACCCAGCAAACACCCAGCAATGATCGAAGCTTAATCGAAGCTTCTTCACAAGAAAAAACCCACATTCCCAATTCAACCGTGGCATACTTTTCAAAAGGGCCTGGCCCTGGGGCTTTTGTAGTTCTCTGTTTGGACATAGGGCATATGATGCATGTATTCAAATGGGCACGAGCAACTGAACACGCAGTACTAAACCTATTCAAACCCGAATCCAGTACGGCGGACATTAACTAAGTCAGACCCATTTATTCGGGTTGAGCCGGATTACTAGGCCTAATTGCAGCTGGGTCAGGTGGGACGACCCTACCTTGAACACAAGTATATGCACTATACATTTCTTAGTGATCGGTTTTGAACTGGTTCTAGTTCCGGTCGAAACCGTTTCAAAAAAATGGATCTGGTCTGGGGACAACTGGTATTTGTATCATCCAAATTTTGCATCAGCATGTGAATAAGAAGTATTAACTATCAAACAAGCTAAAAATATTCATGTGATTCATTTGGGTACAACTTTTTTCTGGGTTTTGAGTTACGGCATTCAAAAGTCATGAATAAAGCTAATAAATTTGAGTCAAATGGTATCCTTCGATTTACACAATCGTTGTACATATATATAGAGCAAGATGTATCATGTATGAATGAATCAAAGTTGACTAACCATCTTGACTCCTGTTCCAATATCTTCACAGCGCCTCATGTGAGGAAAAACTGAGCTAATATGCTCGACTTTGATCCTCCTCTCGCAATCATACCTTGGAGGATAATGAAAGCAAGGTTCCACTGACAATGCTTTCACGCAAGGCGGATCCCTGAAGCGGATACCAACAGTCTTAAGCATTATCCATGGCCTTATTGCTCCCAAAGCCTGAGCCACATACCCAAAAGTCGACTGCCCACTCGTCACCAACTCATCACAAAGACTCAACAAATACATATCTGTCAATGCCTTAATGTGATGGGTATTGTTATTGAATCTCTGGGTTTCCTCGTGGCTCGGCTGATACACTCGCACTGCCTCGCCCGTTGTTGTATTCCCCGTCTTATAAAACGCTCTCAAATCCTCCGAGTATTGTTCGGATAGGGACGTTACCAGTACGGCCTTCAAGGCCGTGTCGCTCTTTGCTGCAATGTGATCAACTTTGGGCAAAACGTCATTCTTTAGAGCGCAAGCAAGGATTTGTGCTGTGATTGTCTTGGTTGGTGTGACATCTGCAGTAAATACTCTCACTTGAATCCCCACTTTCTTATCCGCTTTCAAGAAGTTGGCTGTGTAGAATCTCGTGATCTGCTTCCATGCTTCATTAGAAGGGTTAAATAGGTACCTGCCCAAATGGTGGAACACCGTGTCTTTCTCTGGAAACATGGCGTTCGCCTCTTCCTTAAAAGATGGAATCATGAAAAGGGATGGCGCAAAATACTGATCCGACATCAGGATCAAGAACGGTACGTTCTTGATGATCTTCTGGCCTTGATCACAATGAAAGAATCGCTCACGCTCTTGTCTTTCATGCTGCAAATGAGCGTAGACGAATGTTGGAAGAGCCGTATTATTATTCTTCACCAAACTTGCATATGTTGGAAGACCATCAAAGTGGTGCCTGTGGGGGAAATCATGGGGAAGCTTCCACGTTGAATCAAGAAACGGCTCACAAAACACACCCAACATTTCAGACTCGAATTCCACGAGAAGCACTCGGTTAGTGAGGATTGCGTAAAGGAATGTTGCTGCTAGACTAATCATCCGGTTTCCAAGCCCATTCACAGGCAACCAAACAATGTATTTGCAGTCTATGGTGTTTCTCGTCTGCTTTCTAAGTGTCTTGTGGTACTGCCTCGATTTTGGCCCACATCGCTTGTGGAGGTGCTCATAGCTCCGTAGCTTTGATACGAGGCTCGATGATGGCTTATGGGGTGAGGGTTTTCGGTAGAGATGGGATTCGTATCGGCTTAAGCAAGATTTCTCGTCAAATCCACCCCGAATCAACCCGTTGAGAAGTATGTTTTCGGTGATACTGTTGCTTGGCAATGTGTCATTTTTGGGTTTTGCCGCGGACGGTGATGGAGCCGGTGCATTTCTCAACTCTTGTGATATGGGATTTTCGGGTTTTGGTTTTCGGCCTGAAAAGTGAAAAATACGGTATAAAACTATAATGAAATACATTGATTATGGAAATTGTGTTCGCTGCATGTATTAATATGAAAATCAAAGACATTGAAGACAAATGTGACCGTTGTATAGATACACAATTCAAAGTATGAAGAACCGGTCGAGTATCTAAATGTAGTACGATGTTAGAGCATGTACCTCACTCCCCATCATCAAGTACATTCAATTGCATTGAATATAGCGTGTGAGAAAACATTACACGTTACCTCTTTTTCTTCCCCCCTATAACATTAAAGTAATTTTACCAAGATCGGAAAGTCGAGCCTAATTCGTACCTGTGGGTGCCAGAGCAACAGCAAGGGTGTAATCTTGAGCTGCCGGAGATGATGCGGGTGCGACTTCCGGTGTATTTTGACTCCGATGTTGGTTCGGTTTCCGCAAACTCCATACGGAAGCATAAGAGGAGTTTTGGTATATAAGAAGAGGCAGGAAGATGATGAAAAACATACCCAAGAGTACTCTGCAGCTGTTGGAGAAGGATATGAATCCTCCTTTATCCATTTCCGCTCTGTAAAGCTTGAGTTTGACCTTTTACTCCTCACCATTGAAAAGGACCATATTTGCAATTCCAGAGCGGCAAATTTAAAAAAAGGAGAAGAGTTGATTGATCGATCCGCTTTGACTGTTTATTGTTCTTGATTGTGATTAGGGAAGAGATGTGACAGAGAAGAAGAATGAATAATGGATGAGAGAGAGGAGTATTCATAATGAATCTCCATGGCTGGACTTGTGAATTTGAAGGAAATTAAAATTTGTAAAAGGAAAATAAGCAAATTATTCCATTATTGGCAGGATATGTAACATATTCTACCAAGGCTCCTTTATTTGTTTTGATACAATTTTAGTCATTTCACCAAGTTTAAGTAAATTATTTGAAAATAATGGGATTTTTTTAATTTCGAATTGAAATTTACTTGTAGTGCTTATGATTTTAGCTTAAAGACGAATAACACACAAAACATTAATAGAATAGACTAGGATGTGATGAATAATGGCCAAAAACAAACATGCAAGAAAACAATTGAGCAATTCTAATCACATTTGGTCCCTGTGAAGTGTGAATAGTGATATTTTGAGATTTACTATGAAGACACAGCAAGAACAATGTGATTTTTAGTGTTCATATAGATTCACCTCCATCACAAATTTGGATCCCTATGGATATTCTGAATGATAAGTATTACATCCAACCTCGTGCGTTTAAAACTAATATTGAACGTGGGATTCACAAGAGAAACACACATCAAGGTGTCGGCTATCATAGACTTATTATTTTCTTATGGATGCGGGTGCACAACGCATGTCTTATGCATCCAACACCTTTCCTTATCGTATTTAGTATATTGTATTTCAAAACTTATTCAGATGGGATTGTAATTGTAATTGTAATTCTGTGTTTAAACTAATATGAATAATGTAATGTTCAAACTCGACTCGTTTATAAATGAGTCGAGCCTAAATTTTATACGAGTTTTAAAATGGGTTTATATTCGGCTCATTTAGAAAGTAAACGAGCTGGAGCCCGAGTAGCTCAGCTAAAATAATACTCTTATAGTTTTATTTTTGTCGAACGAGCCGAGCTTTGACATGTTCAAACTCAATTCGCTTATAAACGAGCCGAGCCTGAATTTTATACGAGCTTTAAAATGTGTTCGTATTCAATTCGTTTAGAAAATGAACGAGCTCGAACCGAAACCGGATAACTTGTCTTATATTACAACCCTACTTGTAGGTAGAATTTTTTTTTCTTGTAGCTAATTTATTTATAAAAAGTCTTAATTTCTAAATAAGCACAGTAAAATTAATATTTGGATTGTGTAAAAGTTACAAATGTATGAAAGAGTTATATATATATACTTTTGATTTTAAAAGTAGAATTTTTTTACTTGTAGATAATTTATTTATAAAAAGTCTTAATTTCTAAATAAGCACTTAGGATAATTTGACATACTAAGTTTTTTTGAGTTTTTGTTAAAGAAAGTGTACCCCAAATTTTTTACCACTTTCATTTAATAGTAGGGAAAAATTATTAACCCTTCTATTTAGAAAGAAAGTTAGAAAGAAAGAATAACTAAGGTTTGTTGTCTAAGTTTTAATTTTTAATTACTGAATTTATTTATTTATTTTTTTTGACTTTTTTACTTTCTTTATTATTTTCTTTTTTATTTTTTGAAATAAATTTTTCATACCAGAATTTTCACATACCAGAATTTTCAAATACTAGAATTTTCACATACCAGAATTTTCAAATACCAGAATTTTCAAATACCATAATTTTTACATACCATAATTTTTACATACCAGACGTTTATCATACCAGAAATTTCTCATACCATAAATTACATACCAGAAATTTAACTAGATTTTTCATACCTGAAAATTACATATCAGAAGTTTATCATACCAAAAGTTTATCATACCAGAATTTTCCCATACCAGAATTTTCAAATACCAGAAGTTTATCATACCAAAAGTTTATCATACCATAATTTTTTCATACCATAAATTACATACCAGAAATTCAACCAAAATTTTTATACCAGATAATTATATACCATAAAGTTTTATTTCAAAATTAATTATACTTCCATTGTAACCAAGGCGCTTACCTAGTCCACCAGCAATTAGAACAAATGCAGCATTCCTTGCTTCACTAACACCAACCTCTTCATATTTGACAAAGTTGTCATCACCAAAATAGATATCAGTACATTAGTCATTCAAAATGAAAACAAACACAAAATGAAAACAATCAGCCATGAAATCAAATGAATATCAGTACATTAGTCATTAGAGTACCTAATGAAGTCATAGAAGCTCTTGAACATGTAGCAAGAGGCATAAATCCTAAAGACACACAAAATGAAAACAATCAGCTATGAAATCAAATAGAATATCAAACATCATCCCGAGCTAGGGTTTTGGCACACTAGTGGAGGCGGATTTGCGGCGGAGATCGTGTAGGCGAAGGCGGCTACTGACGTGTTCGTCCGGCAAGGCGACGGTGGCGGCGGTGGCGTCGGCTTCTATTCTCAAACTAATTGGCGCGAAGGGAGACGGGCGAGGATTCTGGTTTGAGAAGCGAATGCGGTGGCTCGGGTTCTGGTATCCGGTGCTCTTGCCATCGGTAATGGGGGCCTCGCTTCGAATCCGGCTCGAGATCTGTTAGTGACGAGGAAAGGCTCGCGCGAGGAGGGAGGCGGTGGCTCCTTGGAGGCGACAGCTCCAGCGGAGGGAGGCAGGTGGCACACGACGCTGGTGGTGATCGAAAGCACAAGCGTCTGACCTTCCCACACAGATGGAGAGAAATGGAGGCTGAGTGAGAGTGGAGGAAGAAATGAAGATGAGGCTGCGTGAATTAGGGTTAGAAGATAAGCAGTAAAAAAAGAGAATTTAAAATTTGGGGTATATTTTATTAATAGAAAACATGAAAAAGCCTAGTTTATATTATACCTTTTCAAAAAAGCCTACTTACCTAATTAACCCTAAAATTAATATTTGGAGTGTGTAAAAGTTACAACTGTACGAAAGAGTTATATATATACTTTTGATTTTAAAAAGTAGAATTTTTTTTCTTGTAGATAATTTATTTATAAAAAGTCTTAATTTCTAAATAAGCACAATAAAATTAATATTTGGATTGTGTAAAAGTTACAAATGTATGAAAGAGTTATATATCTATATATATATATATATATATATATATATATATATATATATATATATATATATATATATATATACACACTTTTGATTGTTTGAAATATATAATTGTGTATTAATGAGGACTATATTTATTATAAAAAGGGTTTATTTATGTTGATATCAAAGACATGAGGTATGGTTACGCATCCGTCAAGCGCAGTCGTAGCCATTTTCCATTATTTTTGAACGAAATGAATCTGTCGCTACGGCTACGCATCGCGTACGCGTAGTCGTGGTACGAATAGCATGTTTAAGGTGGTACGAATAGCAATCTCGCTAATTTTGTTAGAATATGATCTCTTTTGAAAATTTAAGACTAACTTAATCTTATACAAAAATCTTCAAGATTATGTGTTTATTATTACCTTTTAATTCACTCATACTCCCTATAATTTGAATTAACGTAATAAATTGGGTAAAATGGTTAAGTAGGTAGGTTTTGTAATGGTGTATATAAACTAGGCACTTATGTGTTTTAGTTGACAAACTAGGCTCCTTCATTAATAAAAAAAGACCATATCTTTCTCTCCTATTTATAATTATTTATTTTCTTTAATAAATATGCTAATTGATGCTAATAACCGCTAAACAAGGATGTTTTAAACAACCTTCTTCTTTAATCGTTGCTGGATATCACCGTCATTCTTCTTAAAAAATAGAAGATGGCGTTTGACTTTCTTGTGTTCGGCATCCGCCATTCAAGTCGAACACTATGTCTCCGCCATTTTTTACAGAAAAAAAACACAACGATTTTTATGAAACGGAGTGAAGCAACTTGATCGAGATTTGCGTTCGAGTCGAACACAACGATTTTGTAATCTTCCAATCTTCAGGCATCGATTATACAATGCGATTCGATCAAGATTTGTGTTCGAGTCGACATCATCAAACAGTTGGTACGTGTTCTTTGTTAAACTTTCATCGGTCGTTGCATACTTCGATGTTAACTGCTTCAATTGTGTTGTTGTAGTTTGTGTATGCTTCTAATATTGTGTAGGCATATGTATGTATTTAATCGTACATATTGTTTGTATTTTTTGCTTAATTGAGTTCTTATGTAAATGTACATTGGTGATTGTTGTTAGTTATGTACCATATTCATCGTTTTTCCCTTCTTGTGGTACAAGTGTACAGTATTTTGTGGGTCTATTATGTACATAAAATAGTATTTGTTGTATCTGATATACGCCATTTTGTGTACATGAACGATGTACACGTTTATGTACATACTGCATTGTATGAATATATGTTTTGTGTACATAAATTATGTAAACGTTTATGTACATACTGTATTGTATGTAGATGTAGAGGATGAAGACGGTGATTATTCAAGACAAGTTGAAGATGACGACGACCAATTTTGAAGAAAGTTTGACGAGTTTCAATGGAGTAGATGAGAGGAAGAGAGAGAATTGCTTCTGATATTTGAGGATTTATTTTTACGATTGATAGAAGGTGTAAAAGATTTGCGGAATCTTTCTTATACAGTTTCTTTTTTTTTTAAACGGTTTTGAAATACTTGGCGGTTTTTAATAAACACAATTAACTAACAACTCTAACTTCTTTCCTTAATTTTAACATATTTCAATTATTTTATCTTTATTTTTAATTAGAAATTTGATAGGGGCATAGTTAGTATTCAACAAACAAAAAGTGCCTTACTAGCTAAATTTTCTCTAATAAATTTGGATTACTCTAAAACAAGAAATTACAAGATTTCTCTTTGGATATAAAACGTCGACTACTCTTCATCGTAACTACTCTTCATGTTGAAAATTCAGTTTCTCGATAATATAATCGTGTACAAGAAAAATTAGTTATAATAATTCTTGTACGATAAATTTATTGTACAAGAGAAGTCAATTATCGTAATTAACGTATATTTATAATTTTCAAAAGAAGGTAATTTGTGAGATCTAACTTGTCCGGTTGATATTAGTGTAGGAGGGAGGGACTATCAACCAGAGATCAATTCTTTGTGGCTATATTCGTTTATTTTATTTTTTTTCACCTTCTTGTAAGAATTATAATGTATAAGAAAATTTAAGAAATATAAAATTAAAAGAAAATACGTCTCATTTACAAGAATAAGTTACAAGCATGAAACGTCTAAATTAAGATGGAATTTATTATAATAAATAAGGACAAATATGCCATTATCGTTTTAATAAGGCTATACACCTAATTATTTATAGACCTGGGTTATCTACTAAACAAAATTTATCATTTGATACATTTTATTTAATTACCTCTACTCCGTATATGATTATATGATCGATAGGTTTAATCATCAAACCTATCCTAATCCTAATGTGGATACCTAAATAATGCTCTTAATATCATCAATCAATATATCAAACTTTGATATATTGATATTTCTGGAGATATCAAAATAATACTCTTAATATCAATCCAATCTATGAGATTTATATAAAATTTGATATTTTTTCAACGTACTAAACACCGAATATTAACTTGATATCATCAATCAATATATCAAACTTTGATACAAGTATTTAGAATTTGATAGCCATATCGTAATCCTAATGTGGATGCCAAACAAACCTTTAATTAATTACATAAATTTGTAGATGATTAATGTCGACACATTAATAATAAATAGATAACGACTTTAATATATAAAGTTGGTGCAGTCTCAATGTACTTATATGTTGGATTTGGAGACTTTAATATATAAAGTTGGTGCAGTCTCACTGTACTTATATGTTGGATTTGGAGTCAACGTGCATATACACATGTGGACATGACACGCTATATTTGACGAGTTGAAATCTTTGAAAATTACGTGGAAACTAAAGTAGTTTCACCTGAAATGCTAGGCTAGGGTTCCTAGAGGGCAATGCATTGAAACGTAGGTAGGAGGCAAATGTCCAAGCCCACAGTAGAGAGTGGGCCTCAAACAAGTGCATTGTAGGCTTGCTGCGGCAGTTGGGCTTTCGATGGCTGAATGGTTTGCGTGATATTACATCGTTTTAGATTCAGACATTTTCGTTACCATTTTCTTCTTTAACCAAATAGAACCTTTTTTTATTAAAAAATATTGGTGACTAATGTTATTTGCTCATAAAATCGCAAATATGTAGGAGTATGCCGAAAGTATATACAATGCAACCGAGTTTTAATTTGCATTATTTGGAGATTTATGATTAACGGTTAATCCTACAACTAACTTTGATTTAACAACTTTCCAAACCATCCATCCTCCCAAACTTGTTAACAAACTTTGAACCCCCATCCTAAATTTTCCCCCTAAGCAATTATCTTAAAATTTGTCCCCATTTCTCTCCCCCCACAAGCCACCGATCGATCTCACAATGCTCGATAACAAACTTTGAATCCCATCCCAAATCAACAACAGCCTATTTCATTCCCCAATGCAAAGCGCTGCCGATTGATTTCTAAATGAAACGATGGAAACCGATCCTGGTGACATTTTGAATTATTTGCCATTGAAGAGGCCACTACATCGATAGTTGCTACATTATACATGTATCATTGATCCCTAATCGATCCATCTAGGCTGCAAACATGTTCCACAAAATGTTGAAACGAGGGCACCGTAAGGGCTCTAAAGGAGATGATCACCACCCTACTACCGCCACTCAATCGCCAGGTAATAAAGGCTCCGGCGCTGTCTCTGCCTCCAACATCGTCGTCAATCACGCTTCTCGGGTCGGCCCCACCGGCTCAAGCGCTCCCAATCCTCCTCCGCCTACAGACACGGTGGTAATCCCGGCTGCACCGCCACCTGGCACCATTGAAACCCTACCGTCGTTGAAGGATGTTACGGCGACAAATGAGCGTCAGACTCTATTCCTAAGAAAGTTGCAGATTTGTTGTCATATATTCGATTTCAGTGAAGCGATGAAATCGGTCCGTGAGAAGGAAATCAAGAGGCAAAGTCTTTTGGAGCTAATTGAATTCATCCAAACGGGATCTGAGAAGATTCATGAGACGTTACAAGAAGAGATGATCAAAATGATTTCCATCAATATATTTCGAGGTTTGCCTCCTGCATCCTATGAAAATACAGGAGTCATTGCATCTGATCCAGAAGAGGAAGAACCTTATATTGAGCCCTCATGGACCCATTTACAGCTTGTGTATGAGCTGCTATTGAGGTATGTTGTATCAAAAGGTACGGACACTAAAGTTGCCAAACGTTACATTGATCATCTCTTCGTCTTAAAACTACTTTACTTGTTCAATTCGGAGGATCCGAGGGAGAGGGAATATCTTAAAACCATCCTCCATAGGGTATACGGGAAGTTCATGGTCCACCGCCCGTTCATCAGAAAGGCCATAAATGATATAATTTTCCGGTTTATATACGAGACAGAGAGACACAGTGGGATCGGCGAACTTCTTGAGATTCTTGGGAGTATAATAAACGGTCTCGCTGTGCCTATGAAAGAGGAACATAAGTTGTTTTTGAGGAGGGCTCTAATTCCACTCCACAGGCCTAAGTCCCTTGCATTGTACCAGCCGCAGTTGTCGTACTGTATTACTCAGTTTGTTGAAAAAGATTACAAATTGGGAGTTATTGTGATTAAGGGCTTGCTTAAATATTGGCCTGTTATCAATTGCCAGAAGGAACTTCTTTTCCTTGGGGAGATGGAAGAAGTTCTTGAAGTAACACAGCCTGCAGAATTTCTGAAATGCATTGATCCTCTTTTCAAACAGATTGCCCGCTGCATCAGAAGCCCCCATTTTCAGGTTTGGTTACTCATTCAACTAGAATAGAAATCTTAGTGTAAAAACTTTGATTTGATGAACTTTAAGCGCAATTTGCAGGTGGCAGAAAAAGCGTTGTTTCTGTGGAACAACGAGTACATTGTGAATTTGATTGCTATGAATAGGGGTTTGATTCTTCCCATCCTATTTGAGTCATTGGAGAAGAACATCCAAAGTCACTGGAGCCAACCCATCAATGGGCTAACAGTCAACGTCAGAAAGTTGTTCCAGGACATGGATCCTGAGTTCTTCGAGGAGTGTTGGAAGCAACACGACGAGAAGGTAGCGAAATCAGAAGAGGTAGAAGAACAAAAAGCTTTGGCATGGAAGAGGATAGCTGAAGCTGCTGGAAAGTGAAAATGATCCCGAATTTGTTTTTAATTGTACGTAAGATGGATGTTTATCCATTCTCTCTGAGAGCTTCTTGAGTTGTAGACACAATTAAGTGGGGCTTCCTTCCTACTATGCTTTTGTTCGGTCCGTTTTCTTCTCTAATTTTTTTTATTCGCAAAATATCATTTTGACCAAAAGATGCGAACAACAGTGAATTGTAATCTTCGTATTAAGAATTATTTCATTCTTAATTATATTATAATCCATATCCATTGATTGCCCTTCTGCCCTGCTACTCAATCTATCCTTTCTGGAAGGCAAGATTAGCCGATCCTCTTTATCCCGAGTTACCATCCCCTTCGTAGTCTGGTATCGAGGTACTAAGGCTTCATTCGTAGGAATTGGCTGGTCCAAATCCGTCACATTTATCGGGAGGCTAACATTGTTGCCGATCACATGACATCACTTGCTTCTTCATATCCTTTAGGTTACTTTTATGTTCTGAATCCTCCTGTTTCTATAATTCCTAACTTGAAAAACGATGCCCGCGGAGTGGCTACCCGCAGGTTAGTCCCTTGTTAGCCATTTACGCGTTTTGAATAATATTACGGCAAGGCCGTAGGCCCCGTAGTCACTACACAAAAAAAAAAAATTATGGTTGAATAATTAGTTAGGTGTCGGAAAATATATTATAAACAAGACTTATTCGTTGGTGCAATGCGAGTTTGTCTGCATGCTCTTTAAGGTTGCAAAACAATTCTTTACTGATATCTACACTTTTTTCTTTTCTCAGAACATGGATTAGTCTGCATATATATATATATATATATATATATATATATATATATATATATATATATATATTTATATATACTTAACTAATTGGTAGGCAGAAGCAATGTGTGCACGTAAGCTCTATATATAGAATTGTATTATCTTATGATCTTATCCACCCGCCTACAACGTGTTCTTTCGAATTAATAATAACACACTATAAGATGAGGGGCCTCTATTCTCACACTAGCAACTGAAATCACAATAGAGTTGTAGCAGGAAACTAATAAGCAATATAATGTTGTCATGTAAAAACAACTTCCGGAAATGGCCATGGTCACCCGAGGAAGACAAGTGCCTGAAAGGCTATGTCAAACTTCTGGGTGAGAGGAAATGGGATGCAATTGCAAAAGCCACAGGTAGATGGATGAAGAATTTATGTCTGTTTCAAGGACGTTCATGCATGTCATATTTACAGAATATGTCCACTGTTTATGTACTCTATCACTTACTATGAGTATAACATTGCACGCGGGCCTTAGGAGGACCGGGAAGAGTTGCAGGTTGCGTTGGTTGAACTACCTTTATCCTAATCTTAAGCATAGTCCTTTATCAATCCAAGAGCAGCACTTAATTATTCGGTTGCAGCAGAAATGGGGTAGCAAGTGAGTATATTTTCATTCGGTTCATATTCGAGTTTTTATTCAGGGTTTTTCCAAAACTATAATACTGTGGATTTTGCAGATGGGCAAGAATTACTAGGAGGTTGTTAGGAAGAAGAAGAACAAACAAAGAGATCAAAAACTACTGGAGAGGTTACATGCGGAGGAAAAAGACAGAAATTGTTGATGATTTTAAAGGACATCAGTTGGGTGATGAAGTGAGCCCAGAAAAGCTGCGCTGGGGCAGCTGCACCGCTACTCATCAGAGTGGGAGTTCAAACGTTATAAGGTCACCATACGAAGACCACTTTCCGAACTAGATTTCTATGTTGTCAATTAATGCAGAGGTGAGTTTCTCTTGGTACATGACTAGTTGTAGTAACGGATCGGAAAACTAGTGAAAGCTATACTTATTGGAGTTGTAATGTAGAGAGTAATACAAATGTTGTGGACTACGCAGATACATTGTGGCACTACTTCCAATTTTAGCTGTTTATTCCAATGGAAAGTTGGTTACACATGTATACAACCCTTGGCATCATGTCTTCATCAACAACTTTTTCATTTGTATAGTTGTTTTTGTATTTCTTTGGCTACTTTTCGAGTTAGGTTGATGACTCTAGCAAGGGGCAGAGCCAACGACTTGTGGCTTAGGTTTTAATTTCAATCGTTACTTTCATCTGACGGCGCATTTGATTTGTCAAACGCCGTAGTTGATACATAGTAAATTCTGCCGTTATGTTGAAATTTCGATCATAATATTATTTGGTTGTATGTTGTTGCAACCAGCCGTTAAACACATTTGTATAGTTGTTTTTTTTCCTCCCCGGTCGTTAGGTTGTTTTTTTTTCACTTGTAATGATTATTAGCCTTGGCTAACGATTGTTAAGTTGTTTTTTTTTTCCCTTCAACATCTTCTTCGATTTCTGGTTTGAGGAGTGTGAAATTGAACTGAAACAAAACTTGAAGTTTCTGCTTCTATCATCTCCTTGTAACATGCATGAGTTTGGGTAGTTGCTTTTAACACGATTTTTATTGATTGGTTTGATACATTGAAACCGAGCACACTTGATATTATAAATGAACACATTTGATATTACATATGTGGGGAAGAAGGAAAATAATCGTTCTCTTGAGAAAAGAAAGTAAATAAAAATGTTGAAAAAGTTGAACATAATTAGACTGAAAATGAACAATTTGTGAAGAAAATATGAACCTCGTCTATCTAAAAATGAACTTCTATACACTGATTTTTGAACAACCTTACATGAATTTGGGAAGGTTGGATATTAAATCTTTGTAAGAAAAAAAAATGGCTTGTGTAAAAAATGAACTAATTGAACCTTATATTTGTACTAATTTTCAGACTCGGTCACATTATGTACTACTACATCTGTGACATTGGGTACAACTACATCTTCTCCGCTAGTTACTACATCATCATTGTTGGGTACACAATATATCTTTCCATTGTATTCTTGTATGTAATAAATGATCATACTATAATGGCAAAGACAATGTCATATTCATTGAAACATTGCATCTAAAGCTTGGAACATGTAAAAACTGAACATAATTTGAATAGAAAATGAATGTTATGTGTAGAAAATATGAACCCCATGTAGCTAAATAAATAAAGTAACATGATCTTACTTTCAACTACTTTACATATTCAATCATGTTGTCAATGTGTTGCCACCAGAACAAGCGAGGAACAGAGGGAGCCGTAAACATTATATATAGATGCACAAGAAAAATATGTGAAAGAAACGAAAAAGCAAGAGAGAAAGTGCAAAAAGTGTGGTAAATGTGGACATGATCGACGTAACCGTGAGAGCTTCATCACAGCAAAATGAACTCCATAATCTAGAAATATGAATGTTGTATAAAAATTTGAACTTCTTTATGCTAGAAAATGAACATTTTTTGTTTAGTGACAACATTTATTTTCTAGTAAACATTGAAATAAGTACATTGGCTTTTTGGTGATGTTTATATTATTGTATTTTGCCTTTATATATGTAACACCCCAAGTTTTGGGAACTCGAAGCGTTATGGGATAGGACCTCACAATAGGTCCCGACCCTCAAAGTAACAACAATAACATCGGATCTTACAACAAAACACAAATAAATGAAAACCAAAGGGACAACAAGGAAAGCGTTAAAGACTCGCAGCCGAGTTCAAAACAAAAAGGAAAAGAACAACAACAAAAATATAAACCCGATCTCGTCCTATATGTATGGGAACCCCGGCTGACCACACCATCCGGATCACTCAACAACATCTCTAACATGCAGGACATCTACAACATCGGTATAAACCATTAGCTAGCATTCTAGATATTAGAAAGATAGTAAATGCACAAACACACATAAGATAATATAATCATAAGGCATGCTCGCGATCAACCGATTATTATCTTTCATTAAGTTAATCCCTTTACTAATTCAACCTATGGTGTCACACGAGAATCACTATAATCTCGCCTCTGTCCCCTTTCACCAACAGGAATAAGGTAGATGCATCCCTTTGTCACCTACTGGACTGATCGCAAGAGCACCTTCCATTTTCCCCATTTTGAATTGGACAAGCGGTCAACAGCTGATTGTAATACACTTGGACCAATTAAGGTATAAGAGGATAATCCTATTCCAATTATCCGTTATAACGATAAACACAACACAAACCAATATACGGAAGGTAGCTAAGTAAGTCCAAGAGACTTACCTCACTCAAAGGCCAGCTACAACTCAGTTTCCCAAAGGAAAGGAAATAATTCCTACTCAAACAAGGCATAACGAATCAAGAACAAAACGATTGCTAAAAGCCTATAACATCTAGTCTCCATGATCTCTAAGAGATCTCCACAAGCTAGGGTCACAAACCCTAGTCTTACAGATTTCCAAGGGTCAACGACATCAACACAACATAAGGGGAGGAACGAGGAAACAAGGAAGGGAAGCACCTCACCAAAGATGGGAGGTACTGTAGAAAAACCGCGGGGGTGGCCAGATAGCACCGTAGGGGAGGCACTGGGCAAAAGCCGCGGTGGCAGGAAGGTGCAGGCGCAGGGGCGGTTCTGTGACAAAAAGCGGCGTCGACTTCCTTTTTGACACCACGTCACAACCAAGGAACCAAAGCTCGAATCTTTGTTCCACACACTTCAAATATTAACCAAGGGAGCCTGTGAACATCAACTATCAACAACGGAAGGGCCAACAAGAATCAAGGCTCGATCTTGATCCTTGTGAAGAAGAAGAAGAACGGAAGAGAAAGAGAAATAGAAGGAAGAAGCATGCAACAGGCTCATGAACGTGAGAGAGATCAAAGGGGAGGAAGACTTACACGTTCTGCAAAAGATCACAAGGAAAGGGTTGTAGCTTTTCTCAAGGTTGAAGAAGAAGTAAGCAAGAAACGGAAAAATGAAGAGAAGACGGGAATATAAAGAGAACGGCTGAAAAAGATAGAAGGAAGGATGTTTCTACGGTTAGAAGATCATTAGGAAAGTTGGCCCAAAAGATAAAAGATCGGATCTTCTATCTTAAGGAAATATAAGCCGTAGGGGCGGCTGACCCTGCCGTGGGGCGGCTGGCCGCAGGGGCAGTGAAGGTCAAAACAGGGTCGTTACATCAGATCCCCCTAAAAAGAAGTTTTGTCCCGAAACTTGCAACGAACCACAAGATGACACGACCACAAGGGTGAAGCAGAAACACTGAACTCAACTCATAACAACTCATAATCCCTCTCGGGGCATATAGCTCAAAACTTCACACAACTTAACAACGGAAACTAAAACTCCAACATCTACGCTATAGGTACATCCAACTCAGCATAAAACTCTGGATAGTTCCTCTGGATACTATCCTCTGTATCCCAAGTCACCTCATCTGCTCCTCGCATCGACCATTGAATCTTCATCATCGGTATGTCCTTCGATCGCAAGCGTCTCGTACTACGCTCTAAAACAGCTACCGGGTGCTCTACGGACGTATGGTCTGGCTCGACCACTAGATCCTCATGATTGACGATGTGTCTCGGGTTTGGTACGTACTCCCGTAACTGAGACACATGGACGATGGAGTGAAGACCCTCTAGTCTCGGTGGCAATGCAAGTCTGTATGTTATCTCTCCAACTCGCTCAAGAATCTCAAAAGGTCCGACATATCTGGGACTCACCTTCCCCTTGACGCCGAAACGTCTAACACCTCGTGTCGGGGATACCCTCAACCGTACCTGAGCTCCCACTCTGAACTCTAGAGGTCATCGCCTATTATTCGCGTAAGACTTCTAGCGACTTTGTGCTGCTAACATCTGCTCTCGGATCATCGCTACTCGAGCCATATCGTCCTGTATCTTCTCAGGTGCTACCCTGCTACCACTACTCGGCTAATCCCAACATAGCGGGGTACGACATCTCTGTCCGTATAAAGCCTCATAAGGAGCCATCTTGATTGACACGTGTCAATTGTTGTTGTACAAAAACTCCACTAAGGGAAGGTGATCTGGTCACACCTGTCCCAGTCTAACACGAAGGTTCTCAGCATATCCTCAAGAGTCTAGATGGTTCGCTCAGACTGACCATAAGTAGTCGTGAACTACAAACGCGTACCTAGGGCGGCATGCTCTTGCTGCAAAAACCTCGAAGTGAACCGTCCTCTCTATCAGAGACTATAGTCTTAGGTACTCCATGAAGTCGCACTATTTGTCTTGTGAACTCCTCTGCTAATCAACTTACCGGCCACATTTCCTTGATAGGAATGAAACGTGCAGTCTTCGTCAGTCGATCTACTATAATCCATATAGCATCAAAACCTCAAATCGGTCTTAGACCGGTAACAAAATCTATCGAGATGTCCTCCCACTTCCACTGGAGAACGGAAAGGGGGTGTAGCTCTCCTCCTGGTCGGTGATGCTCGATCTTGACCTGCTGACATGTCGCAGACTAAGCTACATATCTCGACACGTCTGGCTTAAAACCTCCCCACCAGAAGAAGTGTTTGTTATCCTGGTACATCTTACTCGCACCGGGATGCACTGAGTAAGGTGTAGAGTGAGCGTTTTATAAGATCAGTTGTCTCAGCTCTCGATCTAAGGGTGCACATACGCGATCCTGGCGTCGCAAAACTCCATCTGCACCGACTGCAAACTGAGTGCCTCTCCTTGAGACATCCTGTTCTGGATCCGTGTCAAAGTTGGGCCACTCTCCTACTTCTATCGGATTTCTACAATAGATCCGGTAACACCTCCAAGGTGGAAAAATGGCTATCGGAATCCGGAAAGTGGATATCCATATCTAACCATGCCAAGTCTCGTTGTAATTGTGGCTATGTTTTTAGCGAAACGATCCCCATCTCATGGAGAGTCTTCCTACTTAGAGCATCAACTACCACATTTGCCTTTTACGGATGGTACAGATATATAGATCAAAGTCCTTGATCAACTCCAACCATCTCCTCTGGCGGTTATTCAACTCCCGCTGAGTGAATATGTACTTTAGACTCTTATGGTCTGTGAAAATCTGACACGTAGCTCCGTACAAATAATGCCTCCAGATCTTCAAAGCATGACAGATAGGTGATGGAATCACTATAATTTAGGTTAGTTGTTAGAGTCTTTTTATTGCATTAGAGTCGTTTTGTGCCACTAACTTCTTAATCTAGAAGAAGAAACCAAAAAGAAACTAAAATAGAAGTTAGAGACACTTGGGAGTTGAAGATCATCCATGAAGACAAGCCTCTAATGCCACACCGCCCCCACGGAGCAGTGTCACCGCCCCTGCGGATGACACTACACTCCGGAACGCAGCCTGCGCCTTCGCCATCGCCCAGAACAAAGACTGCCACCGCCCCTGCGTCCCTCTATGGTGCCCCTGTGGTGACTTATCCTAGAGAAACGAAGACCGGCGCCCCTGCGCCTCTACCTGCGGACCACCCTGCGAAGCTGTGAAGCCGAAAAGCCAGTGTCACCGCCCCCGCGGTGACATTGGGCCGCCCCTGCGGCTCGACATCAGAAGCGACAGAAAGATGAAGAGTCAGGCATTTGAAGAACATTAAAGATCCGCCCTGCAGAATTGCCAGGCCGCCCCTGCGGCCACGAAGAACTTCAAGCGTTTTTGCCTAAACCGCCCCTGCGGTCTTGAAGGCCGCCCCTGCGGTTGTGCGATAGAGACTTTACTCCGCCTGTTTGCACCACCTTTATGACATTAAAGATGGCTGTTTAGGCCAGCCATTTACTTCCATTTAGTGCCATTTGTAGTATAAATAGACCTATGGCTTATTGCTAGGATCATCCATCATTTCCCCACTTTATTCTCTCTTTTCTCTTGCTTCCTTTGTGTAATGAGCTTCTAGATTCCTTGCTACATTGGATTGTTTCGAAGCTGTATTGCTGCTTTGGTTGTAAGTACCTTTTAATATAAGTTTTATTCAGTTCATGTTTTGTATTCCTTGAGCTTTAATTGTCTAATTACATGTTTTCTTATCACTTAAGATTGATCACCTTAGTGTCTAAATTACATGTAAAGAACTAGGGTTAATAGATTCCGGGTTCGGGTCTTTAATCTAGTAGAAACTGATAACACGATTTATGACTTAGGTTTAGGCACTCATTTAGATAGTCTTTCCTCTCATTCATGCATAGTTTGCACTAGTTCGTGACAATTTGCACTTCATGTATTTTGTCGAGATAGACGTCTACACGGACTTTTGCATGCTTTGTAGGTATTTTAGGAGTTTTAGGAGCTTATTCGATACATTTGAGGATCGTTCCTCGAGATGACACACCTTCGGACTCATTGGGATGCAAGCTAGGGGCTAAGGAGGACATATGGGACCTTGTTGGTGCATGCCATGCACTAAATTGAGGCTTGATGATCCAAAACAAGTTGAGGCACCAAAACCATGGCCATTGGGACTTCCACGGGCGTGGTATTGGCCGTGGTTTTCCCCAGACAGCTGTGACAGCTGTCCCATGATCTTCATGGCCGACTCTTGCAAATTTGGAGGATAAAAGGTGGTCCTGCAAGGCTGTTAGGGACAGACCCCTCACTCCCATTCTCTCCCACACTCTCAACAAACAAAGATTCTCTCATTGGAAGATTGGATTGGAGCTACTCTTGGAAGAGAAGAAAAGCTTCCATTGGAGAAGCAGAGAAGAAGACACCATTCTTAGTTTTTCATAGTTTTGAGTGAGATTTGTGAAGACGTTTTGCAAGGTTTTGTAAGAATTGATTGAACCTTCTTTTGAAGGGTTGTAAGTCTTTCTAAAACTCATATTCAGCTTGGTTTTCTTTGCTCTACTTGTTCATCTCTTTCTCTTCATTTTCTTGCTAATGGAAGTCATGATTTTATGCTTGATGACTTTGATTGTGATGATGCATGTTGTTGGCTAAATAGATGCGATTCTAGGGTAAGGAAAAGATGGTTATGGCTTGGACTATGATAGAATGGAGTTAGATGTACCTTTGGATGAATTGTTTGCTCGAACCTAGCCTCTGTTGTAAACCACGGTTTGTTCTATACATGCCACGACCGTGGTTCTTGATGAACAACCCGTGATTTTGACTGACTTGCTTGATTTGATGAATCTAAGTGCTAGGATGTTAGATTGTTGAAATCCTAGTGTTTGTTGAGCTAAATCTATCCTAGGGTGACCTAGTGTTAGCAACGAAGTGTTAGAAGAGACCTACCCGGTGATTCTTGCTCTTAGATACCGAAGATGATAAAATCTAGGTAGTAGTGAGCCTCACAAGCCGCTATTGGATTGAATGTGCTAGGATAGGTGTTAGGGACTTGCCTTCCCGAGACTTACCCGGTAAGGAGAGGTTAGATCCCTAGATAACCATCCGGTTTGTTGAGAATTCCTATCCTTAGGCTCTTTGAGACTTACCCGGTGATGAGACCTTAGGAACGGACTAGTGGACCATGAGACCTACCCGGTGATTGATCCCAATCTAGAAACACTCACTCCCAACATACTATAGTTGATCCAAGGTTGATTAGAAGCTTGAGTCCAAAGCCATAATCGGAATTTCCAACCCCTAGAATCCACTTTTCTCTCTTGATTTCTTATCTCGTGTTTGTGTTTGTTTGTTCACCTTGATAGCTTAGTTATTTGTTAATCTTGCATGATTTGTGTTCTTTGATAGATCACCATAAAACCAACCCAAAAACATTGAGATTTTCATTTCTTTATTCCTTTCATCTTTTCTTAGCCTAGATCGACACTATCCTTAGTCACTATTTGACTCGATTTCACCTCAGTCTTTGTGTTCGACCTCGGAATACTTTCCCTACTACAAAACATCCCGTACACTGCGGGTTCACTAGGAGTTAGGAAAAATATAACGAGTATAAATTTAAGACTTTTGCGTGTCACGTTCTTAGCTTAACAAGTTTTTGGCGCCGTTGCCGGGGACTAGGTTAAGATTGAGTCGTAGTTTGTGATTGTTTATAGTGTAGGTCTTTCTTGTTGCTTTTGATCTCGTTTGGTTTGTGTCTTTGCTTTTCAGGACATCCCTCACTCTTTAGGTGCTTGCGAAGATCTCGTGACAAGGATTTAGCTCTATTCGATCCCGAACCGGAGAAAACCCTTAGATCTAGATCCAAGAGCATTAGAAAGGGAAAAGAGATGGCCGGAAGAGATCTCCAAGCTGAGTTAGATGAGGCTTTAGAGCAAATTAGGTTAAGAGATGAGCTCTTGGAGAATGAAAGGAGACTTGCCAATGAGAGGCAACAAGCAACTAGGAGGGAGATTGAAGAGATTAGGCAAGCTCTTGTGCAAAGAGAGCTTAATCGTCAACAACCTCCACCTCCACCTCCACCGCAACCGGCGGTTAATATTCGGGTTGTGCCCATTGCTATTGAAGAGCCACAAACGTTAGGGCAACGTATGGATCCGGTACAAAGAGCACACCGTCCGGGTGTGAACTTAGGAGATCCCGCAGCCCATGATTACAAGCTCCGCCCTCAAGTTCTACAAATGATCCGGCATAATCAATTTGGAGGGATGGAAGGAGAGTCTCCTCATCAACACTTGATGAACTATGGGATCTTGATGGAGACTCTAAGGCCGCCTAGATTGGAGAGCAACAACCATAAGCTTAGGGCTTTCTCCTTCTCAATTAAGGATAAAGCCTTGGCTTGGTATCAATCTATTCCACAAGGGCGAGTGAGTACTTGGGAGGAGATGACAACCGAGTTTTTGACAAAGTTCTTCCCACCTTCCAAGACTACCGAGTTGAGAGGGAAGATCAATGCCTTCGTGATGAAGGATAGAGAAAGCTTATTCAAGTCTTGGGAGAGGTTCAAAGACCTTCTTCTAGATTGTCCACACCATGGTATACCGAAAATTGAGCTATTGGAGATCTAATTCAAAGGGCTTGATGAAGATAGTCAATTTAAGCTTCAATCTCTTTCCGGTGGGACTTTCATGGAAAAGAATGTGGATGAAGCTTGGGAGTTTGTAGAGGAACAAGCTTTGGTGATTGAGAAGTACTCCCATAGGAAGAGTGATGGGAGGAAAGCGGGAGCATATGAGGTGAGTGAAGTCAATATGAGTAACTTCAAGCTTGATGCAATCAACAATGAGTTGAAATCTTTGAGGGAGTTGTGTGCTACAACTTTGAAGAATCAAGCAACCCCTCAAGTGCAAGTGCAAGCAAACTTGTCTTCCAAGGAGGAAGATGTGAACTACATGGGAAGGGGCAATTACAACAACTATCAAGGCCCAAGGAACTTCAACAACAACCGGCAATTCAACAATTACCGGCCTAACCACAACCATCCCGGGTTTTCCTATTCTAACTCGGATGGAGCCTTGAACCCTCCCGCTTCCACAAGCGCAACTCCACCACCAAAGGCTTCACAAGAACCTCCACCCGGATTTACTCAACCTCCAAAGGATAGAACCTAGATGATGTTTGAGCAATTGCTTGGAAGGTTGAGTGGTCTTGAGAGCACGGTGACTTCCATTTCTAAGGCTCAAAAGGTGTTGGAAGCACAAGTGTTCCAAAAGGCGGGTGAAGCTCATAGAGATCCGGGAAAGCTTCCCGGAAGAACCGAAGACAACCCGAGAGGCCAAGTGTTGGCTGTTAGCATGAAATATTGTGATATTTTAGGCACGTTTTCTAAGTGTATTTGATTCATATTGATAGTCATTGATGAAGCATTGATGCAATTGTGAGCAGGTTTATCTATAATGTCGATATAGAGATCTACACAAATTTTATGTTGGTTATAGGTGATTGAGAGCTATTTCCGAACGGAATCGAGTAAAGATGGAGTTGTTGAGCAATGTCCATGAATTGAGGATATTCATAGGAGTTAAGAGAGTGCCAACTTGAGGAATGCACGAGGCTAGGGAAGAATCACGTTCTTGCCCTAAACCACGCTCTAAAATACGGCCGTATTACTTTCCACGTTCAGTTCCACGGCCGTGGAACCATGGCTAAGGAAGCGTGGTTCATTCCAGCAACTTCTACGGCCGTGGAGAAGATGGTTCAAACCGTGTTGATTCCCACGCTCTAAATTACGGCCGTGGAACCTTCCACGACCGTGATCTTGGCGATCTTTTTCGCCATATTTTAAGCCACGATCTCCTATGCAATTGGGCCGGGCCGATATTTTATCTTACACTATAAAAGGACGGACGAAGAGAGATTCCGTCACCTCGCTTTAGACCTCTACTTCTGCTTAGACGCACCTTCACTTACACTTTGCTTTTGCCCTAATTTTGCATTGGGCGGAGATTTTGTTGAGAGATTTTGGCGCATTGCTATTGGCGATTTCCGGATTGACGGAAGATCGAAGATTTGGAAGATTGTTCGCAAGGAGATTTCGCTTCTTGCTTAGGTTTGATTTAGAAGACGGATTGACATCCCGTTCTTCCTTCTTATCTAAGATAGTGTTTGTTTGTTCTATTCCGAATCTAGTGACGATATTTGTTCTTGATTTTGGCTTTAAGATTGGTTTGAAGTTTATTGAAAGTTTTTAGAAGTTTTCATCTTTCAATCTTTTAATTCTTGAATTTGATATCAATATTACTGTTGTTGGCTAAAAACCCTTAACAATTCTAAGGTGAAGGGTTGATAGTTGTGGCTTAGATGATGATAGATCGATCGTGAACAGATTGGACCCTGAGAGTTAGAGAGAATCGCCGACGAACCTAATCCACGGTCTGTTCTTGAGCTTCCACGGCCGTGGAACTCAAGAACTAGCCGTAATTTTGTGTTAAGTTACGAACCTGCTTTTACTTTAATCCAAAGTTAAAGATTTGCTTTAACTTAGTTTAGGCTTGCCTTTTCTGGGTGGTAGTGAAGCCTCAACATCCTCTACCTCGATTGTGAGTGTCACAACCTCAATCGGTTTAGTTAGTCTTGATCCTTGGCTTACAAGTTTGGGTATTTGACATTAATTCTTGCCTTTAGAATCCTTCTATATTGAAGCCTCAACAACCTGTATAGAGAGTTTCTTATAGGTGAGTCATATAAGGTTTTTGGAATTTCACCGTACGATTACCTTACGTTAGTATACCTTTGCATATCTTAACTCTGTCCTTATATCATTAGTATATCTTGAATCGATTGCCACAGCTGGATTCCTGGATCTTTAGGATTGTTGTTTTCCCAATAATTCGAAAAGCTCTTACATTTACTCGCTTGATAACCTATAACTGGATTTAACCCCCCAAATCCCTGTGTTCGATACTCTGGAATTCTTACTTAACTACGTCGATCCGTACACTGCGGGTTCGCTTGCTTGATTCTAGTTTTATAAATTTAAAGCTTATTTGCACGCACGCTAAGTGGCGAACAAGTTTTTGGCGCCGTTGCCGGGGATTTGGTTTAGGCCGAATTCGGTTTTCGGTTGTCAAGCTTGGGAGCTTCTCCCTTGTTATTTGATATCTTTTTGAGTGCATGCGCAGGTCTAGGAACACCGGAGACCTCTTACCTCTTGATCAAGAGCTTGAGAGGACTTTAAGGCAAAAGCGCAAGGAAAAGAAGATGGCTGAAGAACACGAACGTGATCTTCAAGCGGAGTTAGTGGAGAAAGAAACTCAACTCCAATGGAATGAGAATATTCGCCAGGATGAAATGGATCGTCATCAATCTGAAGTTAACGATCTAAAAGATATGATGTTCTAGTTGAGGATAGAAATAAGAAACCTTAAGAATAAGGGGAGCTAGAAATCCTCAAGAAGAGCATCAAGATCAAGAAGAAGAAGTCATTCATCCGCTGATGATAGTGATTCTTCCATGCCACCGCTAGAGGAAATTGATCCCACGATCAATGTGAATCCTTTCCATCCACGGGGAGCTGCTAATCGTCGTGTTCCACCTAGGAATGCGAGGATCGAACGTGTAGATGATGAGCCAAGAACTCTTGGCCAAAGGATGGATCCAACACAACAACCGTGCCGTTTGGGCGTGAACTTTAATGCTGATGATGTGCAAGGGTTTGGCTTCAACCCTCAAGTTATTACTCTTGTTCGCCAAAACCAATTTGGCGGAACAAGCGCTGAATCTCCACACCAACACTTGCAAAACTTTGAGTGTATGATGGAGACAATGAGGCCGTAGAACGCTACTACCAACAACTATAAACTCAAGCTTTCTTCTTCTCCTTGAAAGGGAAAGCGTTGTCTTGGTACCAAGCTCTTCCTAGTGGGAAACTAGACACGTGGGAAGACCTTTCCGCGGAGTTCCTCACCAAATTCTTTCCGCCATCCAAAACGGCGGAACTTAGAGGTAAGATCAATGCATTTTCCATGAGGTCTAACGAAAGTTTGTTTCAGTCATGGGAAAGGTTTCAGGACTTGTTATTGGATTGCCCTCATCATGGCATATCCAAGCTTGCATTGCTGGAGATATATTATAAGGGGCTGGATGCGGGGACACAATTCAACCTCCAATCCCTCTCATGTGGAACATTCATGGACATGAGAGAAGATGACGCTTGGTACTTCATTGAGAAGCAAGCAAGAGTCATAGAGAAGTATTCCCACCGGAAAGTGGAGGGAAATCGTGTGGAGCAAGGAGCAAAGCTCACACATGAAGCTCAAAATCAAATTTTCTCCCTCAACAATGAGATCAAAGAGTTGAAGGAGGCAATCAAGACCAACTTTCTAAAGCAACAAGGCAAGGATGTTGGCTATTTGGGCAACAACAACAATGGCGGCGAGAACACAAACCGCAACAACAACAACAACAACCGGAACAACAACCGGAACAATTGGAATGGCAATAACAATAACCGGAACAACAACAATTGGAACAACAATAGGGGTTCAAACAACAACAATTGGCGCTCCAATCAAAAAAATTCCGGTAACTCTTATCCTTCCAATTCGAATTCACTAACTCCACCTTCCTCTTCCTCTACACCTTTGAAAAGCCAGGGGCAAACATCTAATGGAAGAAACACTTCGGGGAAGGAGAAGCCCGATCCCATGTTGGAAACGATTTTGGGAAAGCTTCAAGGCTTGGAGAACCGCATCATTAAGGTTGATGATCAAATCTCTAAGGTTGATAAAGCCCAAAAGGTTTTGGAAAACCAAATGTTCAACCATGCGGAGGAAGTTCCTAGGAATCAAGGGAAACTTCCAGGAAAGGCGGAGGACAACCCTAAGGGAAGGGTGATGGCAATCACAACTAGGAGCGGAGTGACTACCACCGATCCGCAGCATAAGTTTGTTGAAGTCCCCGTTGAGAAAGACAAAGACAAGGGGAAGGAGAAGGAAGATGTCTATGTCCCTCCTCCGGCTTACAAGCCTCCCCTACCATTCCCTCAATCTAGAGCGAGAGCGCGCCTAGATAAACAGTTTGGTAAGTTTATAGAACTCATGAACAAGCTGCATATTAATATACCCTTCATTGATACTATTGTATGTATGCCGGCTTATGGCAAGTTCTTAAAGGAGATCCTCTCCAACAAGAGGAAGCTAGAGGATTTTGGAGAAGTTAAGATGAGTTTGGATTCTTTAGATCTCATCAAGACCATGAAGGAGAAAATGCCCCCAAAGCTAAAGGATCCGGAGTCGTTTTGCATTCCTATAGGAGTGGGAGATGTCACATATGATGCATTATATGACTTAGGAGCAAGTGTGAGCATCATACCACTTGCATTATGTAGGAAGATCGGTTTAGGCGACCCTAAACCGGTAAAGATGACGTTGTACATGGCGGATCGATCCATCACTCGTCCCGTCAGTATTGTAGAAGACGTCCCAGTCAAGCTAGGTAAATTCTTTGTTCCCATTGATTTTGTTGTGCTTGACATTCCTGTAGATAGTCCGATCCCGATCATACTCGGAAGACCGTTTCTTGCAACTTCCGGCTGCATAGTCGATTGCAAGAATGCTAGACTCGCCTTTGACATAGGAGAAGAGAAGGTAGAGTTCGTTCTTTCCACTCTCATGAAGGAGCCAATCTTTGATGAGGATACATTCAATATCCAAGATGAAGAAGGGTTGTCTAGAGAGGAGGTAAGTGCTATTCTCTTCAAAGATCCTTTGCAAAAGGTTATCACTATGAGTCTAACGACTGTAGGGGAAGAAGAGGAGTGCAATGAGGCAATTGAAGCCTTAGAAGCACAAGAAGAAGTGGGTGAAGTGGAATTTGAGAAGCTCCACGACGAGGCAGAAAACGTGAGAATCCACGGCCATACGCTATATTCCACGGCCGTGGATCTCACCACCCAAAGCATGACTCACTCCAGAGGGTTACACGGCCGTGGAGGAGGCAGAGCAACCGTAACCACTTTCCACGCCCTAAACCACGGCCGTGGAGGGTGCAATGAAACCGTAATTTTGGCCGTGGAAGGGGACGATCGTGCCACTTCTTCAACTTCTTTTGATTCTTCTCCTACACCTTCTACTCCCTTAGACACTTCTAAGGAAGCATCGGATGCTCCTCAAGAACCATTGGAAGCTCCGAAAGCAATGGAACTTAAACAACTTCCTACACATCTAAGGTATGATTTTCTAGGACCTAACTCTACTTATCCAGTTATTGTTAGTTCTGATCTAACCATAGATGAACATAGTAAGCTTATGGTTGTCCTTAGGAAACATAGGGAAGCCTTAGGCTATACCATAGAAGACTTAGTAGGAATCAAACCCTCCCTATGCATGCATAAAATATTAATGGAGGAAGACTTTAGGACTTCAAGACAACCCCAAAGGCGGTTGAATCCGACCATGAAGGAGGTTGTCAAGAAGGAAATTCTTAAACTTCTTGATGCAGGTATCATCTATCCTATCTCCGATAGTGAGTGGGTGAGTCCAGTTCAATTAGTTCCGAAGAAGGGGGGAATGACGGTCATTACCAATAAGAACAACGAACTCATTCCTACCCGAATCGTAACGGGATGGCGGATGTGCATTGACTACCGCAAGCTCAACAATGCGACAAGGAAGGATCACTTCCCACTACCCTTCATCGATCAAATGCTTGAAAGGTTAGCACAACATTCACACTTCTGCTATCTTGACGGTTATAGTGGTTTCTTTCAGATTCCGATACACCCGGACGATCAGGAGAAGACCACATTCACGTGCCCATGGGGTACGTTCGCTTATAGGAGAATGCCGTTCGGGCTTTGCAACGCCCCAGCAACCTTTCAAAGGTGCATGATGGCCATCTTCTCCGAATACATAGAGGAAATCATGGAGGTCTTCATGGACGATTTCTCCGTATACGGTTCCTCTTTTAACGATTGCCTTTCTAACCTTTCTCTTGTTTTACAAAGATGTGAGGACACTAACCTAGTTATTAATTGGGAGAAGTGTCAATTTATGGTTAAGGAAGGAATTGTATTAGGTCACTTAATCTCTAATAGAGGGATAGAAGTAGATAAGGCTATGATAGAGACCATAGAAAAGCTTCCTCCCCCAACTTCGGTGAAAGGGATAAGAAGTTTTCTAGGACATGCCGGATTCTATAGACGCTTCATTAAAGACTTTTCTAAAATATCAAAACCTCTCACTAATCTATTGATGAAGGATGCGGTTTTTGAGTTTTCGCAGGAATGTTTAGATGCGTTCAACACAATTCGGCAAGCTCTAATTTCAGCACCTATTATCCAACCTCCGGATTGGACTCTTCCCTTTGAGGTTATGTGCGATGCTAGTGATGTAGCTATAGGAGCTGTTCTTGGACAACGAAAGGAAGGGCGAACCCATGCCATATACTATGCTAGCAAGACGCTAGATGAAGCGCAGCTCAATTACGCCACTACCGAAAAAGAGTTTTTAGCCATTGTCTATGCTATTGACAAGTTTCGCTCTTATCTTGTAGGTGCAAAGGTGATTGTCTACACGGATCATGCTGCAATCCGGTACCTCCTTGCAAAGAAGGATGCGAAGCCAAGGCTAATTAGATGGATTCTTCTCCTACAAGAATTCAATCTAGAGATCCGCGACAAGAAAGGTTCAGAAAATTCTGTTGCGGATCATTTGAGTCGCCTAACACATCTAGAGAACGACCAACTACCTATAGATGACTCCTTCCCGGACAAACACCTACACATTATTGAGGAGTGCATCGATGTGATCTCCAAGGGTAACGAACCATGGTTTGCTGATTTTGTTAAATATTTGGTTTGCCAGGAGATACCGCCCGGATTATCCTACGCACAAAGAAAGAAGTTCTTTAAGGATGTTCGGGAATATTTTTGGAATGAACCTCTTCTCTTCAAGAGAGGTCCGGATGGCATCATTCGGCGATGTGTGCCGGAAGATGAGATGCAAAGTGTCATCCGCCATTGTCATTCACTACCTTGTGGAGGACATGCTAGTTCGAACAAGACTAGCGCAAAGGTATTGCAATCTGGATTCTTTTGACCTATTTTATTTAGAGATGTGCAATCCTTTGTTTCTTGCTGCGATGCTTGTCAAAGAACAAGTAATATCTCTAGGAGGAATGAGATGCCCCTCAACAACATCCAAGAGGTAGAGATTTTCGACGTTTGGGGAGTAGACTTTATGGGACCATTCCCATCCTCTTGTGGAAACCAATACATACTATTGGCGGTAGATTACGTTTCTAGATGGGTGGAAGCAATTGCCTCTCCCACCAATGATTCCATGGTGGTGGTTAAGTTCTTTAACAAGACCATTTTTCCACGATTTGGGACGCCAAGGACTATCATTAGTGATGGAGGTTCTCACTTCATTGCCCGGCGCTTTGAAGCTCTTCTAGCTAAGTATGGGGTTACTCACAAGATCGCTACCCCTTATCATCCACAAACAAGTAGACAAGTTGAGATCTCAAATCGGGAGATCAAAGGAATCTTAGAGAAGACGGTTTCAAGGACTAGGAAGGATTGGTCTTTGAAGCTTGATGACACATTATGGGCGTACCGGACTGCGTACAAGACTCCCATAGGAACCACACCATACAACCTTGTGTATGGGAAGTCTTGTCACTTACCGGTGGAATTGGAGCATAAGGCGTTTTGGGCTATCAAATGGTTGAATTTCAGCATGAAGGAAGCGGGAGAGAAGCGTCTCTTGAACCTTAATGAGCTGGAAGAACTCCGCTTGAACGCCTATGAAAACGCCAAGATCTATAAGGAGAGAGCAAAGCGTTGGCATGATAAGCATATCATTCCAAAGGACTTCAAAGAAGGAGATCAAGTTCTCCTCTTCAATTCAAGGCTTTGTCTCTTTCCAGGTAAGCTCAAATCTCGTTGGACCGGACCTTTTCTAATTAAGCGTATTTTCCCCCATGGTGCAGTTGAAGTATGGGGTGAAGCGGGCGGAAGCTTTAAGGTGAACGGTCAACGACTCAAGAAGTATACGCCGGAACTCCAAGCCGAAGAGTTTGCGCCTACCGCACTCGAATAAGTACGAGATTGGTCTAGCTACGGACCTTAAACAAAGCGCTTCTTGGGAGGCAAACCAAGGTATTGCATTTTTGTTTTTGTTTTCGATTCATAGTTTAGCTTAGTTTAAACGTTTTTGCTTTATTTTGCCTTCGATTCCTTCCGGTATGTTCGTGTTTTTGGATGTAGGAACGATGGAAAAGGAAAAGGGAAGGATAATGTTGAAGAAAAGTGACGAAACTTGGACTTTGGAGCTTTACAGAGAGTTCCACGGCCTAAACCACGGTCGTGACAGCTACAGTGACCGTAATTTCCAAAAGCCTTTGAAAAATCACCAAAACCACGGTTCCGTACATTTCCACGGCCGTGGAACCCCCCGACAGACCGTGATTTTCAAAATTTTGCCTGTCACTATATAAACCACGTTCTTCACAAAAATCACTTCACCAAACCACTTCCACGACCCAAAAACGCCGATTCCACGCCCTTCCTTCCAAATCTCCGTTCGTTAACCGTTTTCGATGATTCTTCTTTCCAAATTGAAGCAAATTCGACTACCAACAAGATCCAAGCAACGAATCGAGCGGAAAATCACCAAGGAACGCACAATTCGGATTTTAAAATCCGAAACCTAAGTTTTTTCCACTCTTCTTGATCTTTGTCAATTTGGTTCGTTTTTGCTAGAAATTATAGGAGAACTGCTTGAAACTGGAAGGAATTAGACTAGGGCTGCCTGATTGCTGAATTTGAGTGCTGATTGTTGAGTTTTGAGAAAAACTGAGACGAATCACGGTCCCTGGTAGTTCCACGGCCGTGGAATCATCAAGAACAGGCCGTAATTTTGAACAGTGATGGACTTTGTAAGGAGAGTTTCTGGGAGAATCAAGGAGAAGAAGAATGACCAAAACAAGAAGAGGAAGGGTAATCCCTCTTCTTCTTCATCCTCTAGAGCACCACCACCCTCTTCCCCTTCACCTCCATCATCACCTTCATCACCCTCACCTCCTAGCCCTAGAGTACCTACCATTCATGAGGATCACCTTGATGCATTCGAGAGGATCCATGAGAGGGTTGTGATTGGACCTAGGTACCTATTGTTAGAGGATCTAGCTCCCCTTAACATTATAGATGACCTTACTTGGCTCTTGGATAGAGCCGAACTAGTTGTCTTCTCGGCTATCCGAGAAGACGCCTACGAGGAGATTATGAGGGAGGTTGTGACGTCTTTCGAGCACAGCCATATGGATAGGACCGTTTCTTTCCGTCTTATGGAAAGAAACTATGATTTTTCCATCCGTGAGTTCGGGACCTTCTTTGGGTTCCATGAGACCTTCAATGGTCGCTTTCCTAGTGGCATTTACGCCAAAGACTTTTGGGAGGAAGTTGCTATGATATACGCCAGCGAGGACCGCTGGCAACCTGCTGATACCAAGGCCAAGTTGATGTATCACTTGGCCTTGAAGATTGCTCACCGTGTTCTTTCGGAGTGTCTCTTCCCTAGGACGGAGACTCCCCAAAAGATCAAGACGGATGAGCTATTTCTGCTGTATTCTATGCTGTATGGGCGCCGAGCTGACTGTGCCACCCTCTTAGCTGCTACTATGAGCAAGCTTAAGAACAAGAGGAAGGGCAACATTGGATATGGTGGGATAGTTACCCACCTTGCTAGGAGCTTGGGAGTTGATTTTTCTGCCTGTACCCGCATACCAGCCGTACCCTTAGGACTTTATGCCTTCATGACTAGAGGTCTCATCTTCCCCACCCATAGAGGTCCGCCTTATGCGGCCATGCCTTGGGAGAGCAGGGCAGGTAGGGGTATAGAGTGGCTACAGGAGTACTCCATTATGGCTGGACGCCATAATTGGAAGGAGACGTTCGCTGCTATGCATGCGAACAGGATTGCAACTCCTCCATATGTCCCACCACCGCCCGTAGTTGAGGAGGAGGAGATAAGGGATCAGTTTGAGGGTGGAGGAGGAGCCGAGCAGGAGTTTGGCACGTTTCCGGATCAGCCGGATGCGGCCCCCGATGTGCCTAGACGTTCTCCACGTCCCGCCAGAGCTTCAGGCTCGTCTTCTCGCCGCGCCAGCGTGAGTGAGAGACCCACTTGGGCAGAGACACCTCCTGCATGGTATGGAGCTCCACCTCCATGGGCTACACAGACACCATTTGCACCAGCACTAGCACCAGCACCGTCCGACGCTCCAAAGTGGTATAGTCATGCTCCGGGATGGTATGAGCAGATGCCGGATTGGGCTACTGGTCTTTCGGAGAGAGTAGGAGCATTGGAGATTCGAGCCGATGCTAGAGATGGACGCTTGGACGACCTCGATCACATGATGAGAGATGTCTACCGCCAGCAGTTTGGGCGGTTTTATGATCCTAGCTTCTCTCCATTCCCGCCTCCACCAGCGCCGCAGTGACGATGATATGATGACCGATTGCTTTAGCCGCTCCACCGTCATTTTGTGAGTTTCTTTTTCTTTTCTTTCTTTTTTTTTGAACATTAGGGACAATGTTTGTTCCAAGTATGGGTGGGGTGTGACTAAAAGTTGTAATAACTCTTACTCACTTTGTTTGCTTCTATCGAGACTATCATTGCATGTTCATTATATTGTTGCATGTTTCATTATTGCATTGTATGAAAAAGAGTTTGAAAAACCCATAAAAATTGAAAAATTTTGAAAAATTTTGTGCTTCTAAGGAATTGAGATGATTTCTATGATAATCGCTACTTGTGAATTGAGTTTGATGACAATTGCATGCTTAAACGAATAGTGAATTGAAAAGAAATTGAATGAGTTGATTATACCTCTTTTACAAATTTCATAATGTGATGAATGTTACCTAAATCATGTTGAGGAATTGAAGTTGAAATCAGACTATAAGTTCTTATGCTTCTTATTGAGATGATTAAGGCAATTCGATTCTTTCTTTCTTCTTTCTTTGATCATTTAACCCCTCATTAAAATATTGACCTCCTTTACCTATCCGGGAATTTGGAGGAGTTGATTGAAAAAGGCATGCATGATGTGGGAGGGCCATGAAAGCAATACTTTGCATCCAAAGGAATAGAAAGAAATTATAGGTTTGGGGAAGTCAATCACGACGATAAGTAACTCGGCACTATTCACATAGCCGGGTGTTTGTGTATTGCCAAAGTCGGATTGAACGATATTCCTAGCGGATTATGGTATGTGCGCTAAGGGTTTGAGGCATCTCATTAAAATTGAGAAACGCCAATCTCCTAGGCTTCGGTTTTTGTGCACCTCTATCCATAACTCCAAAAGTAAAGTCGAAAAATGAAAGGAAGAGAGCGAAGCTCTAAGTTGAAAATGTTGCGGAAACCGCAAGAGAAGAAGAAAGAGTAGTTATCCACTTTCCCGGATTCATGCACCACAATCCTTAAAGTTTCCTTCCCTTTCCACATTCTAGACCTTTTTCTTTGAAAGTCCTTAAGATCAGGAGAATGTTATATGACTTGGTGATCTAAATTGAAGTTTCTTATGATTGATTTTGATAATTTTTAAGGGTTATGATGCTTGTATGGAAGTTTAATTGATTCATGAGTTTTCTTTGCTCTTTACTCTTTGATTAAGTGTATGAAAGTCTTATAAACGATTGAAGCAACGTTTGAGAATGATCTATTACTTAGAAGGCACATTCATCCAAAAGAAGTATTGATTTGAGAAGGTACACATATTTCATCCTAACTCTTGTTTTAAAGCTTTTGAAAGACCTTGCTTAGGGACAAGCAAGTGTTAAGTATGGGGTTATTTGTTAGCATGAAATATTGTGATATTTTAGGCACGTTTTCTAAGTGTATTTGATTCATATTGATAGTCATTGATGAAGCATTGATGCAATTGTGAGCTAGTTTATCTATAATGTCGATATAGAGATCTACACAAGTTTTATGTTGGTTATAGGTGATTGAGAGCTATTTCCGAGCGGAATCGAGTAAAGATGGAGTTGTTGAGCAATGTCCATGAATTGAGGACATTCATAGGAGTTAAGAATGTGCCAACTTGAGGAATGCACGAGGCTAGGGAAGAATCACGTTCTTGCCCTAAACCACGCTCTAAAATACGGCCGTATTACTTTCCACGTTCAGTTCCACGGCCGTGGAACCATGGCCAAGGAAGCGTGGTTCATTCCAGCAACTTCTACGGCCGTGGAGAAGATGGTTCAAACCGTGTTGATTCCCACGCTCTAAATTACGGCCGTGGAACCTTCCACGACCGTGATCTTGGCGATCTTTTTCGCCATATTTTAAGCCACGATCTCCTACGCAATTGGGCCGGGCCGATATTTTACATTACACTATAAAAGGACGGACGAAGAGAGATTCCGTCACCTCGCTTTAGACCTCTACTTCTGCTTAGACGCACCTTCGCTTACACCTTGCTTTTGCCCTAATTTCGCATTGGGCGGAGATTTTGTTGAGAGATTTTGGCGCATTGCTATTGGCGATTTCCGGATTGACGGAAGATCGAAGATTTGGAAGATTGTTTGCAAGGAGATTTCGCTTCTTGCTTAGGTTTGATTTAGAAGACGGATTGACATCCCGTTCTTCCTTCTTATTTAAGATAGTGTTTGTTTGTTCTCTTCCGAATCTAGTGACGATATTTGTTCTTGATTTTGGCTTTAAGATTGGTTTGAAGTTTATTGAAAGTTTTCGGAAGTTTTCATCTTTCAATCTTTTAATTCTTGAATTTGATATCAATATTACTGTTGTTGGCTAAAAACCCTTAACAATTCTAAGGTGAAGGGTTGATAGTTGTGGCTTAGATGATGATAGATCGATCGTAAACAGATTGGACCCTGAGAGTTAGAGAGAATCGCCGACGAACCTAATCCACGGTCTGTTCTTGAGCTTCCACGGCCGTGGAACTCAAGAACTAGCCGTAATTTTGTGTTAAGTTACGAACCTACTTTTACTTTAATCCAAAGTTAAAGATTTTCTTTAACTTAGTTTAGGCTTACCTTTTCTGGGTGGTAGTGAAGCCTCAACAACCTCTACCTCGATTGTGAGTGTCACAACCTCAATCGGTTTAGTTAGTCTTGATCCTTGGCTTACAAGTTTGGGTATTTGACATTAATTCTTGCCTTTAGAATCCTTCTATATTGAAGCCTCAACAACCTGTATAGAGAGTTTCTTATAGGTGAGTCATATAAGGTTTTTGGAATTTCACCGTACGATTACCTTACGTTAGTATACCTTTGCATATCTTAACTCTGTCCTTATATCATTAGTATATCTTGAATCGATTGCCACAGCTGGATTCCTGGATCTTTAGGATTGTTGTTTTCCCAATAATTCGAAAAGCTCTTACATTTACTCGCTTGATAACCTATAACTGGATTTAACCCCCCAAATCCCTGTGTTCGATACTCTGGAATTCTTACTTAACTACGTCGATCCGTACACTGCGGGTTCGCTTGCTTGATTCTAGTTTTATAAATTTAAAGCTTATTTGCATGCACGCTAAGTGGCGAACATTGGCCATCACAACAAGGAGTGGGTTGAGCATGAAGGATCCCTTACCTAAGGGAGGTGACAAGGGGAAGCAAGTAGTGGTAGAGGAAGAGCCATTACAAGAAGATGGAGGCAAGAGCAAGGATGATGAGCCAACATATGTGGCACCACCTCCATACAAGCCACCACTACAGTTCCCACAATCACGAGCAAGAGCTCGTTTGGACAAACACTTCGGTAAATTCCTTGAACTTATGTCTAAATTGCATATTAACATTCCGTTCATGGATGCTATTCTAGGTATGCCGGCATATGGCAAGTTTTTGAAGGAAATACTCTCCAACAAGAGGAAGTTGGAGGAGTATGGAGAAGTGAGGATGACGAAGAGGTCCTCGGAATTGATCCAAACCATGAAGGACGAGATGCCTCCTAAGCTAAGAGATCCGGGATCCTTTTGTGTGCCAATTGGAGTGGGAGAAGTGAAGTCTGAAGCCCTATGTGATCTTGGGGCTAGTGTAAGCATCATACCGCTTGCACTTTGCAACAAGGTTGGGCTAGGAGAGCCAAAGCCGGTCAAGATGACCCTTTACATGGCGGACCGTTCGATCACTCACCCGGTTGGAATCTTGGAGGACATACCGGTGCAACTAGGGAAGTTCTATGTGCCCATAGACTTCGTTGTTTTGGACATCCCGGCGGACTATCCGGTTCCTATCATCTTAGGGAGACCTTTCCTAGACACATCCGGATGCTTGGTGGATTGTAAAAATGGAATTCTCTCCTTCAACATTGGAGAAGAGAATATCAAGTTCAAATTATCCACAATGATGAAAGGGCCAGCCCTTGGTGAAGATGTGTTCAACATTGTCGAGCAAGAGGAGTCTAGAGAAGTTGTGAGCTCGATCTTGATCAAGGACCCCTTGGAGAAGGTTCTTAGCTTAAGTTTGATGGAGGAAGGAGTGGAGGAGGCCTGCAATGAAGAAATCAAGGCTTTGGAAGCACTGGAAAAGGAGACAAGAGCTGAATTTGAAGCACACGAAGGTGTGCTGAATTTCTGTGAAAACCACGGCCAGGTAGGGGAAACCACGCCCGTGCAAAGTCCCGTGGAACTCCTTGGAATGCTCAAAAAGGCTAGCTTTGCAAGTTCCACGGCCTTGGTTGTGCCAGAGCCCGTAATTTTGCCCGTGGTTTCTCCAGAAACTGCCTTAGTTGTTGATCAAGCTTCAAGGAGTCTTGAGGAGTCTTCCAAAGCTTTGGATTCATCTCAACCTACGTTATATGGAGCGTCTCCACTCGATAAAGGTCCTCCTAAACTTGAACTTAAACCCCTCCCCTCTCATCTTAAGTATGCTTTTCTTGGTGAGAATTCTACATATCCGGTGATTGTTAATGCATGCTTGAATGATGATGAGTTGAGTAGATTGTTGCATGAGTTGAGATTGCATAGGAAATCCATTGGCTATACCATTGATGATTTATTTGGCATTAAACCTTCTTTGTGCATGCATAAGATCTTAATGGAAGATAATTATAAACCTTCTATTGAACCTCAAAGAAGACTAAACCCTATCATGAAAGAAGTAGTCAAGAAAGAGATTCTTAAATTGCTAGATGCGGGAATCATTTTCCCGATTTCGGATAGTAAATGGGTTAGTCCCGTGCATGTAGTTCCTAAGAAGGGTGGGATGACCGTAGTAACTAATGAGAATAATGAACTAATCCCAACTAGAACGGTTATGGGATGGAGGATGTGTATAGACTATAGGAAACTAAATGTGGCCTCTAGGAAAGATCACTTCCCTCTTCCTTTCATTGACCAAATGCTAGAGAGATTAGCTCAACATTCTCACTTTTGCTATTTAGATGGTTATAGTGGATTCTTCCAAATCCCTATCCACCCCGATGACCAAGAGAAAACTACATTCACATGTCCTTGGGGTACATTTTCATATAGGAGAATGCCATTTGGGTTGTGTAATGCACCCGCCACCTTTCAAAGGTGTATGATGGCCATCTTTTCTGAGTATATTGAAAATATCATGGAAGTGTTTATGGATGATTTTTCTGTTTATGGATCTTCCTTTGATGATTGTTTAGCTAACTTGTCTCTAGTGCTAAAAAGATGTGAGGAGACTAATCTAGTCTTGAATTGGGAGAAATGCCACTTCATGGTAAGTGAAGGTATTGTGTTGGGACACTTGGTGTCCAACCGTAGCATTGAGGTTGATAGAGCTAAGATAGAAACCATAGAGAAGTTGCCACCACCTACCTCGGTGAAGGGGGTAAGGAGTTTTCTAGGGCATGCCGGTTTTTACCGGAGATTCATTAAAGATTTCTCTAAGATTTCTAAGCCTCTTACTAACCTACTAATGAAAGATGTTGAGTTTGTTTTCTCCAAAGATTGCCTTGAGGCCTTTTGTAGGTTGAAGAATGCTTTGATCTCCGCACCTATCATGCAACCTCCGGATTGGAGTTTACCGTTTGAGATCATGTGTGACGCGAGTGATGTAGCCGTTGGGGCTGTTTTGGGACAAAGGAAAGATGGTCTTACACATGCCATCTATTATGCTATCAAGACGCTAGATGATGCCCAACTTAATTATTCTACCACCGATAAGGAGTTGCTAGCGGTTGTGTATGCATTTGAGAAGTTCCGCTCGTATCTTGTTGGAGCGAAGGTCATTGTGTATACGGATCATGCTGCGATCCGTTATCTCCTTACAAAGAAGGATGCCAAGCCTCGGTTGATTCGGTGGATCCTTCTTCTTCAAGAGTTTGACTTGGAAATCCGAGATAAGAAAGGGTCCGAAAATTCTGTGGCGGATCACCTTAGTAGACTCCCACCATTGGAACTTGAGAGAGATGACATCCCGATTGATGACTAATTCCGGGATGAGCAATTGCAAATGGTGGAGGAGTGCTTGTTTCAAGTGTCAAGGGGAAGTGAGCCATGGTATGCCGACATTGTAAACTATCTCATTTGTGAGGAGGTGCCACCCGGTTTATCCTATGCCCAAAGGAAGAAATTCTTCAAGGATGTGAGACATTAATATTGGAATGAACCGCTTTTGTTCAAGAGAGGGCCGGATGGAGTCTTTAGGAGATGCATACCGGAGGATGAGGTGGAGAGTGTGATCCGCCATTGTCACTCCTTGCCATGTGGAGGCCATGCTAGCTCACACAAGACATGTGCTAAGGTGTTACAATCGGGTTTCTTTTGGCCAAGTTTGTTCAATGATGTGCAGAATTTTGTGGTAGCTTGTGATGCTTGCCAAAGAACGGGCAACATCTCAAGGAGGAATGAGATGCCCTTGAACAACATACAAGAGGTGAAGATATTTGATGTGTGGGGTGTGGACTTCATGGGACCATTCCCCTCTTCTTGTGGCAACCTCTACATCCTATTGGCGGTGGACTATGTTTCGAGATGGGTGGAGGCAATCGCCTCTCCCACAAATGATGCCAAAGTTGTGGTGCGGTTCTTCAACCGAGTGATCTTCCCTAGGTTTGGAACACCAAGGGTGATCATAAGTGATGGAGGGAAGCACTTCACCAATAGGAACTTTGGGACACTTTTGGCTAAGTATGGGGTGACTCATAAGGTGGAAACACCTTACCATCCCCAAACTAGTGGCCAAGTGGAGATCTCCAACCGGGAGATAAAGGGAATTCTTGAGAAGACGGTCTCTAGGACGAGAAAAGATTGGGCTATGAAGCTCGATGATGCTTTGTGGGCATATAGAACCGCTTTCAAGACACCGATTGGCACCACTCCTTACAAGCTAGTCTATGGCAAGTCTTGCCACCTTCCGGTAGAGATGGAGCATAGAGCATATTGGGCTATAAGGTGGTTGAATTTTGACCTCAAGGAGGCCGGAGTGAAGAGATTGCTAGACATGAACGCTCTTGAGGAGATCCGGTTGGATGCCTATGAAAACGCCCGGATCTACAAGGAAAGGACCAAACGTTGGCATGACAAACGCCTCATCCCGAAGGAGTTGAGTGAAGGCGACCTTGTCCTTCTCTTCAACTCAAGGCTGCGGCTCTTTCCCGGAAAGCTAAAGTCAAGATGGACGGGTCCTTATGTGGTGAAGAAGATCTTTCCCCATGGAGCGGTTGAGATAGGAGGGGAGCATTGTGGAGATTTTAAGGTGAATGGGCACCGTTTGAAGAAGTATATCCCGGGAGCTCCGGTGGACATGATTGCCCCACTTCACCTTGAGTGAGACGCCCCCGAGTTTGGTCAAGCTAATGACTTTAAAAAAGCGCTTGATAGGAGGCAACCCATTGGTAACATCTTTCCCTTTTCGTTTTTGTTTTTGTTTTTGTTTTAATTTTTCTGTTTTTGTGTGTTTGGTGTGCTTTGTGCGTGTGCTAGAGTCTTGGTAGCATAGAAGCCTTGCATGGCATGTGGATGATGATGATGAGTCCCTCATCAATTTTGGGTGGAGCGGACGCGGGACTTGGACGGCTAGCGATACCTAGCGCGGGTCCCGATGCCATAACGAACACTTTGAGCTCTCTACCATCGTTGATAGGATCATCCGACATCACTTCATTTGAGTAATCCCAAATACCGAAGCAAACCATTTTTACATTGTGAGAACCCTCTTTCACTCTTCTTTACTTGAATACCACATTGGGGACAATGTGTTTCTAAGTATGGGGTGGGGTTTGCATAATCTTTTGCATGATTAGCATCTAGGGTAGCTTCTTTTAGTCACATGCTTCATTATGTCTTGCATTGTACATACACATTTCGAAAAATCCAAAAAAATCAGAAAATTTTAAAAAATTTTAGTGCTTCTAAGCTTGTGGAATGACCCTTATGATGAAATTGTCTTTTAGATTGGCTATGGATGGCCTTATGTGTTGAATAGATGAATGAATATGTGGACTTGAAGTACTTATCTTGAATCCCATGAATGGATTGTGATCACGATGTTTGTCTTGATTGGATTGAGTATTGAAAGTCGAAATTACATGCTAGTTCTTGCACATCATCTAGGAGTGATTAAGGCAATTCATCTTTCTCTACTTCTCATCTTGATCATGTTGTTTGAGCACCTCAATTGATATAAATTTGACCTCTTTTGACCCATCCGGAATAGGAGCATGTTAGTGTGTTGAGTGTGTGAGGAGCAATTGTGGGGTGAAGTTGTTGATGGATGAATGTTATGAATGAAGTGCTGAATTTGTTGTGAAAGTGTAGACAAAAATATAGGTTTGGGGACGTTGGTTTAAATGACGAGTAACTCGGCACCATTCACATAATCTGGTGTTTGTGCCTTGCCAAAGTCAAATAAACCGATAGTCCTAACGAGCTTTGGTATGTGTGCCCGGTATGGATGCACCTCGAAAAATAAAAAAGCCCGAGGACGGCTAATCACCAAGGTTTCGGCTTTTGTACACCAATGCCATTGTCTCAAAAATAAGTGAAAGAAAAGAAAGAAAAGATGGAGAAAATATACACTTGTGGGAAGTTGATAAAAATGTGAAGTTGTGAAGTTAGTTCCATTCCCGGATTAGCATCACATAACCTAGAAAAATTCCCACCTAATCACAACGTTTCTTGGCCTTTTATTTCACAAGCCCTTGTGACCTATTTGCATGTGTGTAAGACTTAGTGATCTAGATTGAATATGCTCATGATCATCTTGACTTCTTCGTTTTTACATTTCATGCATGCTTTCGAGTTAAGTACAATTGTCTTTCCATGCCTTCACTTATTTAATGCATGATTGCTTGTCCATTGCCATGAAACATGACTATGAAGGTGATCCAATAATTAGAAGCACAACTCCAAAAATATTTTCGATTTTTCATGCATGCATAAATCATGTCATCTCTTAGTCTATAGTTGGGGACTTGCTCGGGGACGAGCAAACCTTAAGTATGGGGTATTTTTGATAACACGATTTATGACTTAGGTTTAGGCACTCATTTAGATAGTCTTTCCGCTCATTCATGCATAGTTTGCACTAGTTCGTGACGATTTGCACTCAATTCATGTATTTTGTCGAGATAGACGTCTACACGGACTTTTGCATGCTTTGTAGGTATTTTATGAGTTTTAGGAGCTTAATCGATACATTTGAGGATCGTTCCTCGAGATGACACACCTTCGGACTCATTGGGATGCAAGCAAGGGGCTAAGGAGGACACATGGGACCTTGTTGGTGTATGCCATGCACCAAATTGAGGCTTGATGATCCAAAACAAGCTGAGGCACCAAAACCACGGCCACAGGGACTTCCACGGGCGTGGTTTTGGCCGTGGTTTTCCCCAAACAGCTGTGACAGCTGTCCCACGATCTTCATGGCCGACTCTTGCAAATTTGGAGGATAAAAGGTGGTCCTGCAAGGCTGTTAGGGACAGACCCCTCACTCCCATTCTCTCCCACACTCTCAACAAACAAAGATTCTCTCATTGGAAGATTGGATTGGAGCTACTCTTGGAAGAGAAGAAAAGCTTCCATTGGAGAAGAAGAGAAGAAGACACCATTCTTAGTTTTTCATAGTTTTGAGTGAGATTTGTGAAGACTTTTTGCAAGGTTTTGTAAGAATCGATTGAACCTTCTTTTGAAGGGTTGTAAGTCTTTCTAAAACTCATATTCAGCTTGGTTTTCTTTGCTCTACTTGTTCATCTCTTTCTCTTCATTTTCTTGCTAATGGAAGTCATGATTTTATGCTTGATGACTTTGATTGTGATGATGCATGTTGTTGGCTAAATAGATGCGATTCTAGGGTAAGGAAAAGATAGTTATGGCTTGGACTATGATAGAATGGAGTTAGATGTACCTTTGGATGAATTGTTTGCTCGAACCTAGCCTCTGTTGTAAACCACGGTTTGTTCTATACATGCCACGACCGTGGTTCTTGATGAACAACCCGTGATTTTGACTGACTTGCTTGATTTGATGAATCTAAGTGCTAGGATGTTAGATTGTTGAAATGCTAGTGTGTGTTGAGCTAAATCTATCCTGGGGTGACCTAGTGTTAGCAACTAAGTGTTAGAAGAGACCTACCCGGTGATTCTTGCTCTTAGATACCGAAGATGACGAACTCTAGGTAGTAGTGAGCCTCACAAGCCGCTATTGGATTGAATGTGCTAGGATAGGTGTTAGGGACTTGCCTTCCCGAGACTTACCCGGTAAGGAGAGGTTAGATCCCTAGATAACCATCCGGTTTGTTGAGAATTCCTATCCTTAGGCTCTTTGAGACTTACCCGGTGATGAGACCTTAGGAACGGACTAGTGGGCCATGAGACCTACCCGGTGATTGATCCCAATCTAGAAACACTCACTCCCAACATACTATAGTTGATCCAAGGTTGATTAAAATCTGGAGTCCAAAGCCATAATCGGAATTTCCAACCCCTAGAATCAACTTTTCTTTCTTGATTTCTTATCTCGTGTTTGTGTTTGTTTGTTCGCCTTGATAGCTTAGTTATTTGTTAATCTTGCATGATTTGTGATCTTTGATTGATCACCATAAAACCAACCCAAAAACATTGAGTTTTTTATTTCTTTATTCCTTTCATCTTTTCTTAGCCTAGATTGACACTATCCTTAGTCACTATTTGACTCGATTTCACCTCAGTCTTTGTGTTCGACCTCGGAATACTATCCCTACTACAAAACGTCCCGTACACTGCGGGTTCGCTAGGAGTTAGGAAAAATATAACGAGTATAAATTTAAGACTTTTGCGTGTCACGTTCTTAGCGTAACAGGAACCTTTAGGTAAAACTGGTTGTAATTACTTAAAGGAAAAGGACTACAAATATGAAGATAAGTTTAATGGTTTTAATCTTTTCTTTATATCCCTTTGTCTTTGTTTGAAAGCTGACTTGTGATTTGTTCTTGTAGGTCTACGGAACACTGAACTTGTTAAGTTGTGTTGATGCCGGTTGGCTCAACACAAACATATGATCAAGACGGGAACATTACTTGAAAACTTAAAAAAAGAACCAACCAAAGTAGTATTATCTTATTCATCTTATTTCTCACTTGCTTATTTTTTTGATATCAATTCAGTCCAACCCCCCCCCCCTACTTTGTTCTATAATCAATAATTGAATCTAATAAAAATATCACCAAACTCTCTTGGGTTCGACCCTTTCTTAACCACTATACTTGTTTTAGTGTTAAGTTGGGAATTTGTTTTGATAAGATAAAAATGACCTAAGGAAAAGTTCTTGTCAAATTTTGGCACCGTTGCCGGGGAGTTTAGTTGTGTTTTTATTTTATTTCTATTATTGATTATTGGTTTGGACCGTTTTTATGGTTCAAACCCGTGCTACTAACCCCGGAATTGTTCCTTTTGATCCAGAAATTGAGAGGACACACATCCGGCGAGGTAGACAACAACAACTCCAACAAGAGATGGTTGACCGAACCCTTCGCCAACTCACTCAGCCGAACTTTACTCAACACCCGCTTGCGGTTACTATACCGGCAATAGGGGAAGGAATCAACTTCGAGCTCAAGCTGGGTCTCATTCACTTGCTCCCATCCTTTCATGGGCTAAGTAGAGAAGACCCCATCAAGCACCTTGGGAAGTTTCATACCGTGTGTATGAGCATGAAACCGGCCAACATTACCGAAGAGCAAATCAAGATGAGGGCATTCGGTTTCACACTCAAGGATGCAGCGGATGATTGGTATTATCACCTTCAATCCGGGAGCATCGACACTTGGGAGAACCTCCACAAGGCGTTTCTAGAGAAATACTTTCCAGCCAAGAAGGCCAATAGCTTGAAGAAAGCTATAAGCAACATCGAACAAGAGGCGGATGAGACTCTCTATGATTACTTTGAATGGTTTGCATGCCTCCGATCCAGGTATCCTTTCCATGGATATTCAACTCAAGATCTAGTCTTGTACTTGTACAATGGCTTGATTGACAACGAAAGGAGGATCGTCGATGCTGCTTTTGGAGGTAACATTCTTAACTCTACCCCTGACCTTGCTTTGGAAAAGATGCAGGAACTAGTTGAAGGAACTCAAAACTTCGGAAGGACTTCTTCCAAGAGAGAAGTTCATGCCATAAATCTTGGGAAGAGTGAGATCTTCACTGAACTTGCTGAGCTGAAAGAGATGGTGAAAAAATTGACACATATGGGAACCCCGCAACAGCTTAAGGCATATGGAGTGTGTTCCAACCCATACCAACCAACGGACATGTGTCCTCAAGTCCAGGATGACGATGCTGAGGTGAATGCGGTGGGCTATGGACAACAACAGCAACAAAAGCCTAGGAACGATCCTTATGCGCAGAATTTCATGCCGAATTGGCGTGATCAACAAAACTTTCGTTGGAGGGATCAACAAAACCAACAGTAGAAGCAACCCCGACAAGGTAAGTATCAATTAACTGAGGATATGCTTCAGGTTTTGACTAAGCATTTTGCTACTCATGTCCAAACAACAGAATCCAACATCAAGAACCTTGAGAAACAGGTTGAACAAATGGCGGAGGCCATTACAAGGATCGAGGCTAGATCCTCCGGAGGATTGCCTTCCCAGACAGTTATAAACCCCAAAGAGAATGTTAGTGCCCTAACATTGAGGAGTGGGAAGCAGATCCAACAGAAACCAGCAACAGAAGGGATGAACAAACCCTCTGACGAGTTTGCCGCACCCACAGCCGCACCTGCGGCTGCAACTACGCTGAGCCCTGAGCAGACACCGCCCCTGCGGCTGGAGGTCCCCGCCCCTGCGGTGACAACCCCTGAGCCGCCCCTGCGCCTGCAAGCCAGCGCCCCTGCGGAAAAGTCAACAGAGAGTTCTGCTGAGAAGGAGTCTTACATCCGACCTGAGTTTCCACCACTGTACTTTGAGAAACCACCAACTCCTTTCCCCGAGGCACTAAAGGAGAGAAGAATAATTGAGGACAAGGATCTCTTTTAGACCTTCTCCAAATGCGAGGTAAACATCCCTCTCCTTAAGTTAGTGAAAAATATTCCTAAATATGCTTGTTTCTTGAAGGAACTCTACACCATCAAGAGGAATCAAAAGCTGAAGGGGACATAAAAAGTGCAAGTGAGCGAGCATGTGTCCGCCGTTTTCCAACGTAGAATGCCTAAGAAATGCAGCGATCTGGGCATGGTAAGCATTCCTTGTGTTATAGGGGAAACCCGTTTTGACAAAGCTATACTTGACCTTGGTGCTTCCGTAAATGTCCTACCATATTCTATCTATAAATCACTTGGCCTTGGGCCATTAGCGGAAACTCGGATTGTAGTACAACTTGCTGATAGATCTAATGTGTACCCAAAAGGGATAATTGAAGATGTATTAGTAATGGTAGACAATCTAATTTTCCCTGCTAATTTCTTTGTAATGGACATGGAAAAGGACTTACATGCTGCACCGATATTGTTGGGGGACCCTTCCTAAAAACTGCTAGGACTAAAATTGATTATGTTCGTGGCAAACTAACCATGGAGTTTGATGGGGAAGTAGTTGAATTCGATATCTATGATGCAATGAAATTTCCTATTGATGATCATTCTTTATGTGCCATTGATATTATTGAACCTTTTGTGCAAGATGTTTTTGATATTTCTGACATTGACGAATTGAAAAACATAGTTGAGCATGGCAATGATGATCATAATTCAGAATATGCATTGACACCTAGGATGAAAGAGGTCTTAGCCCATTTAGATGGGCACAAGAGGTTACCTATCTCCACTTTGGCCATTGGGCCCACTTTACTAACCCCAAGCGAGAAGCTTGTTCCATCTATAGTACAGGCACCGGAGATAGAGTTGAAGGACCTTCCACCCCACCTCAAGTATGCTTTCCTTGGAGACAACAATACCTTGCCGGTGATCATCTCCAACAAGTTGACTACCGGTCAAGAGGACAAGTTGGTAAAAGTGTTGAAAGAACACAAGACGGCCCTTGGATGGACCATTGCGGACATCGAAGGGATAAGTCCATCCAATTACATGCATAGAATCCTACGTGAGGATGAAGCAAAATCATCCAGGCAACCTCAACGAAGGTTGAATCCGCCAATGATGGACGTGGTCAAGAAGGAGGTATTGAAGCTACTCCAAGCGGATATGATTTTCCCCATTTCGGGTAGCAATTGGGTTAGTCCAACCCAAGTGGTTCCAAAGAAGGGAGGTATCACGATGGTGGAGAATCAACATGGAGAGATGGTCCCAAGTAAAACGCAAACTGGTTGGAGAGTTTGCATTGACTACCGCAAACTCAACAAGGTAACACGTAAAGACCATTTCCCATTACCTTTTATTGACCAAATGTTGGAACGTCTTGCAGGTCATCCATACTATTGCTTTCTGGATGGATATTCGGGCTACTTCCAAATAGCCATTGCTCCGGAAGATCAAGAAAAGACGATGTTCACTTGCCCATTTTGCACTTTTGCGTACCGCAGAATGCCATTTGACCTTTGCAATGCCCCCGGCACGTTCCAACGGTACATGACAAGTATTTTCTCCGAATAAATAGAAAATTTTATTGAAGTTTTCATGGATGACTTTACCGTCCATGGAAATAGTTTTGATGCATGTATAGGACATTTAAAACTCGTTCTTGAAAAATGCGTTGAAACTAATGTAGTTCTTAATTTGGAGAAATGTCATTTCATGGTTGAGCAAGGAATAGTGCTAGGACATGTGATATCCTCAAAAGGGATAGAGGTAGATAAGGCAAAAGTTGATGTTATTCAAAGTTTACCTTATCCTACTAACATTCGGGAAATCCGATATTTTCTTGGTCATGCAGGTTTTTACCAACGTTTCATCAACGACTTCTCAATGATCTCGGCACCCTTATATGAATTACTCAAGAAAGACGCCACCTTCATAGTGGACAAAAGCTGCAAGAAAGATTTCGACACTTTAAAGGCATGTCTCATTAGTGTACCAATCATCCGGTCTCCGGATTGGGAGAAACCTTTCAAAATTATGTGTGATGCCAGCGACTACGCTGTAGGAGCTGTCTTAGGACAGAAGGATGGAAGATCCTCACACGTTATCCATTATGCGTCCATGACACTTAATGGATCACAAAGGAATTACTCCACCACCGAGAAGGAGATGCTAGCGGTGGTTTTTGCCCTTGAGAAATTCAGACAGTACATTCTGGGAGTAAAGGTAATTATTTTTACTGACCACATGCAACTCTTAGGTACCTCATGACGAAGAAGGAGGCCAAGCCATGGTTGATTCGGTCGGTGCTCTTTCAAAGCGAGTTCAACCTAGAGATACGGGACAAGAAGGGGGCTGAGAACCTGGTGGCCGATCATTTGAGCAGGCTAGTGAAGGAAGAGGAAGATCCAGCCAAGGGAAAGGAAATAGTTGGAAGCTTTCCAGACGACACCTTCTACACAACCCTCTGTTGTGTAACCGCCCCTATGGCTCAAGAAACCCGCCCCTGCGGTTTGAACTAGGCGCCCCTGCGGAAATGTCGGCAGAGGTTTGTCTTAAACTCCAATCTTTTAAGCCCTGGTTTGCTGACATTGTGAACTTCATTGTTAGGAATGAGTACCCTCCAGACTTCACCAAGGCACAACGAGAGAAGGTGAAGGCAGAAGCTCGATACTACGTTTGGGACGACCCCTACCTTTGGAAGCATTGTATTGACCAAGTAATCCGCCGTTGCATCCCGGACAATGAGGTACAATCTGTCCTAACATTCTGTCATTCTGAAGCATGTGGGGGGCATTTTGGCGCCAACAAAACTGCAAGAAAAGTTTTGGATGCCGGTTTCTTTTGGCCACACATTCTTAGAGACGCTTTTGCGTTTTGCAAAGTGTGTGATAGGTGCCAAAGAGTAGGAAACATTTCTAGGAGACATGAAATGCCTCAATCCTCTTTTATATTCTGCGAAATATTTGATGTTTGGGGATTGATTTCATGGGTCCTTTTCCTACTTCCTTCGGGCATAAATATATATTGTTTGCGGTGGACTAAGTTTCCAAGTGGGTGGAAGCGAAGACCACAAAAACTGATGATTCTAAAGTGGTTGCAGCTTTCCTTAAGGATAAATATTTTTGCAAGATTTGGAATCCCAAAAGCTTTGATAAGTGACAGGGGCACCCATTTCTGTAACAAGACGATCACCGCTCTCCTTAAGAAGTACCACGTTCACCAACGAGTGTCGACAGCTTACCACCCACAAACAAATGGCCAAGCGGAGGTGTCCAACCGGGAAATCGAAACCATCCTTGAAAAGACGGTTTCTCCTGGAAGAAAGGATTGGAGCTTGAGACTAAAAGACGCTCTATGGGCATACCGGACAGCTTACAAGACTCCTATAGGGTTGTCTCCATTCCGGCTTGTGTTCGGAAAAGCTTACCACCTTCCGGTGGAGCTTGAGCACAAGGCTTGGTGGGCGGTGAAGAAGTGCAACATGAATGTAGAAGAAGTGGGACAATTCCGGAAACTCCAATTGCAAGAGCTAGAGGAATTAAGACTAGATGCATATGACCATGTCACATCATATAAAGAAAAGACCAAAGCATGGCATGACCGAAACATCCTCCGGAAAGACTTTAAGGTAGGTAACAAACTCATTCTTTTTCAATCACGTTTGAAGCTTTTTGCAGTTAAGCTGCGTTCAAGGTGGACAGGTCCGTTCGTGATAGCTGAAGTGTACCCTCATGGCGCTGTGGACCTCTACGATCCACAAACACACAAGGTTTTCAAAGTCAACGGACAAGGGCTCATGCCTTACCTTGAAGGGGTGAGGAATAACCCCATCGATGAGATGGTACTGGAGGAGGCCCAAGCAGAAAAGTAGGGTCCCTACGTCGAGCCAACGACGTAAAACAAAGGCGCTGCTCGGGAGGCAACCCGAACAAATAAGAAGAGGAGCTTCTGTCAAGGAAACCGCCCTTGCGGCTCATTTTGCCCGCCCCTGCGGTGACACCCTTGCCCAGCGCCGCCCCCGGTGCTGGGCATGCGCCTGAAACAACCCTGTCACCGCCCCCGCGGTGGCATCCCTACGCCTTTACGGCGACCACCCTTGACACGCATCCTCAGTGCCGCCCCCGGCGCTGAGCTTGTGCCCCTCCTCTTCCTTGTCACCACCCCCGTGGTGACAAGCCCCCGCCCCTACGGGTCTACCTAGAAAAGAAAAAAAAATAGAAATTCCAAAATTTCCCTACACCTACCCCTCCAACCCCTCTCTCTCTCCTCACCTACCACTCATCTCTACCACTCCCCCCTCTCTCACAATGCCCCTGTGCCCTAACCCCTCTCTCACAAACCGCCCTAGCTCACGCCCCCTGCACCATCTCCTCACCGTAGCCACCACGCCGAAGCCGACGCCCTTGCGCCACCATTCTCCCTCGCCCAACCGCCAAAGTCCCTCAATCTCTCAAAACCCTCAACCCTCAACCCCACTATACCCCTCACCACCCACACACACTCTCCACCACCTCCGGCGACTTCACCACCAGCCAAAAGCCACCGGAACGCCCCCCGGCTCCTCCACCTTTGCAGTTGTCAGAAATCGCCCTTTGCACTTCTCCCGCCCCTGCACCTGCAAGCTTCCTACCCTGCGCCTCGCCGCCCCTGTGCATCGTTCAGCCGCCCCTGTGGAAATAGCAACAGAGGGTTCGTCTCTTTCTCCAATTTCTGAACTTTCTAATTCTTTGCTTGATTACTTGCAAGAATGAAACCACAGAGAAAGTATAAGATGTCTGAGGCCGAGAAGACTCGTTACGGGATTGTGCAAGATCGGGTTGTGTATGCAACTCGGTTTTTGCACGTTCCCATATTGGAGAAGCTTGGCATGTTGGAGAGCATGCAGTCCTTCCTCACCAACGATGGGCTCGGGGTTTTTCTTAACAAGAGTGCTCCAACATATCCCGAGCTTAGCCGACAGTTCATAGCCACCTTCACCATGGAGAAAGAAGACCATGTTTGTTTTGGACTTTCCTTCAAGTTCAACAAACAGAAGTACACATTGGACTACACTCAACTACAGGAGGCCTTTGGGGTGACTCTCTACGCCTCAGAGAACTGGTGGGAACCCATCCCGACCCCCGACCTATGTGAGTTTGTGCAGGCTGCCACCGGCTCGAAGTTTCATGCCGGGGGTGAGTATTCCAACAAACTCATTCACCCTTGCTTGAGGCTCCTCTCCAAGATCCCCATGAGTGTCTTCTGTGGACACAAGGAGGAGAACAAGGTCGCCCTCAAGGACCTTCCACTGCTGTATGTTTGCCTCCCGCTTAGTGAGAAGGTGCCGGATTGGCCGTACCTCTTCCTCACCACTTTGAAGCGGATTAGGAAGAACGAGCCAAGGGATATCGTTGGCGGTGGGGTGATCTCTTTGATCGCCGAGCAGGTGATGGACCTTTCCGGCCTTGAGGATGGGTTGGAGTCCCCACTCTACACAAAAGGGGTGCTTAGGAGGTGCAAGATCCTCAAGAGGGATGGGGAGAACCTTTTTTGGCTTTCATTTACAGATGGGAGCCACATCACATACCTTCCCCGGCCACTTCCCTTCGGAGATGAGCTTTCAAAGTTGTACATCCCGGCGGATCTAATTGTACCGAGGCGGCCTCAGGTGGCCATTGTTGAGAGACACGCAACGAGCTCTATCCGGGCTCCTTATGAGGATCACATGCCCGTTCCGGATGATGAGGAGATGCCCATTGCAACACCGGATGATGGCCCCGCACTTGAGAGCCTTCAGGCTCAGATGGCAGCCTTGACTACTCAGCATCAGGCATGGCAGACCGAGTACTAGCGGACCATGCTTGAGCAATAGCAGGCGTGGCAGTCCAGTTTCGCCACTTCCATGACTACTCACTTCGACCGCTGACAAGATGCTTGGCAGGCAGCTCAGCAGCAGCAGCTAGAGGCTCAGTAGTTGGCTTGGCAAGCCAACTTTGAGACCTCATTTGGCAGCCGGATGGACACTCAGTAGGCCCGCATTGATGAGATCTACCGCCGGCAGGAGCACTTCTTCTGACACTTCCCATATCCCCCGGAGGAGGGTCCTGATGGTCCATCTGGACCATCCCACTAGTGGGTATCATCTTTTTCCTTTCTCCATATTTATCTTTGCTTTCATTTTCCACTTTGAGGGCAAAATGTGATTCAAGTATGGGAGAGGGAATATCATATGCATGTATAGGTTATTTGTGATTGATTTGAAGTTTCATGTTTTGTAATTCAGTTTGAAATTCATACAAAAAAAAAGAGGAGAAAAAGCCAAAGAAAATGAAAAAAGGCATGAAAATCTTTGGATAAACCGAAAACGCAAAAGGGCAGTTTAGGCAAAAAGAAGATAGTCCGACCAACATTAGGTTGGTGCAAAAATGGACTTGAGGGATGTGAGGAATTTGTGAGATCACCATGAAAAGAAGAAGAGTGGCAAGGTGAAAACATGGAAGGGCACCTTGGCAAAATGAGCGACACCGACTGTAGGTTTCCCTTCCGACGTTTGGCGGCATAAGAAGGGGAGTCATAAGGAGGTTGTCCGGGTAGGTCACTCTTGGAGCGATAAGGATGGTAGCTCTCTCACTCTTTTTCTCACATGTTCTCTCTTTTTCCTTCTTTCTTCCTTGTTTTTTTTTCTTTTGTCTCCATTTTCTATGCCTCTCACCCATGCTTCCTGAGGCCTTTGAATCTAAACTACTGTCATTTTCTATGCCTCTCATCCACGAAGACAAGCCTCTAGTGCCACACCGCCCCACGAATCAGTGTCACCGCCCCTGCGGGTGACACTACACTCTGGAACGCAGCATGTGCCTTCACCAGCGCACGGAACGAAGACTGTCACCGCCCCTGCGTCCCTCCATGGCGCCCCTACGGTGACTTATCCTGAAGAAGTGAAGACCGGAGCCCTTGCGCCTCTACCTGCGGACCACCCTGCGGAGCTGTGAAGCCGAAAAGCTAGTGTCACCGCCTCTGCGGTGACATTGGGCCGCTCCTGCGGCTCGAAATTAGAAGCGACAGAAAGATGAAGAGTCAGGTATTTGAAGAACATTTAAGATCCTCCCCTGCGGAATTTCTAGGCCGCCCCTGCGGCCACAAAGAACTTCAAGCGTTTTCGCCTAAACCGCCCCTGCGGTCCTGAAGGCCGCCCCTGCAGTTGTGCGACAAAGACTTTACTCCGGCTGTTTGCACCACCTTTATGACATTAAAGGTGACTGTTTAGGCCGGCCATTTACTCCCATTTAGTGCGATTTGTAGTATAAATAGACCTATGGCTGATTGCTAGGATCATCCATCATTTCCCCATTTTATTCTCTCTTTTCTCTTGCTTCCTTTGTGTAATGAGCTTCTAGATTCCTTGCTACATTGGGTTGTTTCAAAGCTGTATTGTTGCTTTGGTTGTAAGTACCTTTAAATATAAGTTTTATTCAATTCATGTTTTGTATTCCTTGAGCTTTAATTGTCTAATTACATGTTTTCTTATCACTTAAGATTGATCGCTTAGTGTCTAAATTACATGTAAAGAACTAGGGTTAATAGATTACGGGTTCGGGTCTTTAATCTAGTATGAACCTTTAGGTAAAAACTAGTTGTAATTACTTAAAAGCAAAGGAATACAAATATAAAGATAAGTTTAATGGTTTTAATCTTTTCTTTATATCCCTTTGTCTTTGTTTGAAAGTTAACTTGTGATTTGTTCTTGTAGGTGTACGGAACACTAAACTTGTTAAGTTGTGTTGATGCCGGTTGGCTCAACACATACATATGATCAAGACGAGAACATTACTTGAAAACTTATAAAAGGAACCAACCAAAGTTGTATTAATTCAGTCCAACCCCTATACTTGTTTTAGTGTTAAGTTGGAAATTTATTTTGATAAGATAAAAACGACCTAAGGAAAAGTTCTTGTCAGTGAACAACAACAGCTAACTCGAGATCATGAGCAAGGTAATTTTACTCATACGTCTTCAGCTATCTCGACACGTATGCAATAATCTTACCCCTCTTCATTAGAACACATCACAAGCCGAGTTTGGATGCGTCGGTATAAAGCACAAAGTCTTCAATGCCCTCTAGCTGAGCTAAGGTAGGAGCTAAAGTTAACCCCCTCTTCAACTCCTCGAAACTCTACAGGCACGGCTCGGACCACACGAATCTCGTAGACTTCCTTAGGATGGAAGTGAGTGGCCGGGCAATGACTGAAAAGCCCTCCACAAAACGACGGTAGTAGCCCGCCAAGCCTAGGAAGTTGCGTACCTCCTTGACATTCCTAGGAGGCGGCCAAGATGCTACACAATCGATCTTCTCCGGATTTACCTTGATCCCTTCAGCAGATACATTGTGACCAAGGAAGGCCACCTCAAACATCCAAAACTCGCACTTAGAGAGGTTAGCGTACAACTCTCATCCTACAAGACTTGGAGTATGATCCTTAAGTATCATGCGTGCTGCTCTCTGCTCCGAGAGTATACTAGAATATCATCGATTAAGACCACCACGAACTGGTCTAGGAAGTCGATGAAGATGCTGTTCATCAGATCCTTTAAAACGGTGGGCACATTCGTCAGCCCGAAAGGTATCACTACAAACTCGTAGTGGCCGTATCTGGTCCGAAATGCCGTCTTGGCTATGTCTTGCTCTCTCACCCTCAGCTGGTGATATCCGGATCTCAAATCCATCCAAGAAAACACAAAAGCTCCGTCAAGTTGGTCCAAAAGATCGTCGATACAGGGAAATGGGTACTTATTCTTGATTGTCACCTTGTTAAGCTCTCGGTAGTCAATATATAACCTCATCGACCCGTCTTTCTACACGACGAAGAGTATTGGTGCGCCCCCAAGGAGATACACTAGGGCGGATGAAGCCCTTCTCAACTAACTCCTCGAATTGCTTCTTAAGCTCAAGCATCTCGATAGGCGCGATGCGGTAAGGAGCCTTCGAGATCGGTCTCGTCCCGGGCTCTAGATCAATGCCAAAGTCTACACTCCTTTGTGGAGGTAAACCTGATGGCTCTCCGAAAACGTCAGTAAACTCGCACGCTACCAGAATCTCCTCCAACATTAGGCTCATACTATCCTTAATGGCATAACACCAAAAAGCCTCGCAACCCTGATCGATAAGTCTCGCACCTCGGACTACACTGATCACTGTACTGGTCTTTCCGATACCCCATCCTCGGAAAATCTCTACATGGCATGACTCCGTAGTTGTAACACCCCAAATCCGCGGGACTCGGAGTGCAACATTGGGCTAGGATCTCACAATGGATCTTGACCCTAGCCTGACAACAAGTTCACTGGATCTTACAACAAGGCACAAGTAGATTAAAACCAAATACATAAAACTGTATAAAATACATCAAAAAGGTTTTACAACAACAAAGCCGAGTACAAAACAACATCCATAAACACAGATACAAAAGATCCCATATCCCACGTAGTTCTAATGTACAGAAGTCCTCAGCTGGTTACTCCATCTGGCTCACTCTGCAGTCTTCCTAACCTACAGATCATCTACAACACGATATACACCGTTAGCTACAACAATGAATAAGTATGAAGGTAATAGCACAATCACACATCCACATCTCATACATGCAATGCCACACATATTCATTTATTATCTTTCAGTTATGTTATTCCATTACTAATTCAACTTATTTTGTAACACGAGGAGCCTCAAGAACCTCGTCCTATCCAACGTAACACAAGCGTTTTGCATGGGGGTGATCATCACTCGTCCCCTCCTGTGAGATCATCTTCAGGGCACCTCCTCCTACCCGCAGGTGGAGGCAAGTGGTCACGACCCGTTATAATACACTTGGGCCATTTAATATCATAAACGGTCACCCTAGTCCAATTTAGGTTGTAAATGCGCAATCATATGAACACACACAACCATCACAATCATACAAACTCACAACTGAACGCTAAGTAAGTCCTATGCACTTACCTGTAATACTCGTATCCAATACCACGTCATAGCTTCCCCTTGGGGAAGTAATCAACACCTGCAATAGCAAGGCACACAACATCACAAACTGCAAGGGTTAGGAGACTCGTCTCCATAACCAGAACCAACCTACAACTTCAATCTAAACCTCAAGACCATAACATGCTCACAGATGCCTACAACATAACCTCAACATCACACGAGTGTCTAAGGCACATCTCTATCATACAACTCATCCTAACTAAGCTAGCCTAGCCAACATCTAAGCCAAGGCCAAAGGAAAGGGAGGAAGGAAACATACCAACAAGGTATGCACTAAATGCACCAACATAAGCAAGAACTCAAGGCTGAACCACAGAGGCGCAGGGGCGGCTCACTCAAGGTGCAGGGGCGGCTCACAGGCAGGCGTAGGGGTGGTCTGGTGCAGGCGCAGGGGCGGCTGTCTGTGCAGAAGCTTCGCTCCGACTTCTCTTCAATCTCATTCTCGACTCTCTTCACTTCTTCACCACACCACAACAACACACATACATACACACATACATACATACATACATACATACATACATACATACATACATACATACATACATACATACATACATACATACATACATACATACATACATACATACATACATACATACATACAAACATACATACATACATACATACGTACGTACCTACATACATACATACATACATACATACATACATACATACATACATACATACATACATACATACATACATACATACATACATACATACATACATACATACATACATACATACATACATACATACATACATACATACATACATACATACATACATACATACATACATACATACATACATACATACATACATACATACATACATACATACATACATATATACATACATACATACATACATACATACATACATACATACATACATACATACATACATACATACCTACCTACCTACATACATACATACATACATACATACATACATATACATGTATGAATATCAAAACATTCAGGAAAGGGTCCAACACAAGTCTAACTTGTGATTCTAAGCTAAGAAGGAATAAGGAAGCAAGAAAGAAGAAGAAAGGAAGATGGAGGTGAAGAACTTAGCATAGTAACCCTAGGTAGCAACTAGGAGCATCCAACACATCTCATAACCTCATCACAACAACAACAACTCTCAGCCACAAGCTCATGATCATCCAAGCCTCAAACCACAAACAACTCTCAAAACTCACACACATAAGATCAAAGAGAGATCAAAGAAGATCAAGGAAGAAGAGAGGAGAAGATAAACGTGAGGAGGAAGAGAGAAGCTGGAGAGATGAAGAAACCCCTCTTCTGAAGCTAAGGGATATCCTCAAATCCAGCCTCAAAGAAATCTTGTAGTCGATCTCTCCTCATAGCTGCAGGGCAATAGCGATCCCTGATCACAGTCTTCAGCTGCTCATAACTTGTGACCTTACTACGAATGGTCCTCCACCAGTGACGAGCCTGATCCTGTAGCAATGTTAGTGCTATATCGACTCGATGACCCTCTGGGCAATGGATCGCCTCCATAGCAGAATCCAACTGGCCTAGCCAAAGCTCTACCTCCAATCCAGTCTTGCTTCCGAAAGAAGGAACTCTCAGCTGGTTGAAAGACTTCAACCAACATTCGGGTCTCATCTCTCTCACCTCATTCGGAACTCTAGCAACCTCAGCAACTCTAGGAGGTACAACAACAACCTGTGTCACTCTCTGGGAAACCTCAACTGATCTTGTGGGTACTAGCGATGTTGGTGCAGGTCCTCCAATCATGATAGCTTCCTCAACTCTCTGCACGTAGTCGCGATATGTAGATGTTCCGATGAACACTCGGCTGGACTCAGTCGATTATGCTCTCTACACTCCGGACCTAGCAGCGGTCCCGTTCCTAGCCTCGGGAACAACACTCTCAGCAACCTGTTCAATGAACGCCTCAACAATAGGCGGTTCATCAATTGAGGCTTGACCCCGAACTCTAGCTAGTGGAGGTCTTCCTGCACGTCCTCGTCCACTAACTGCAAGTGGAAGAGGTGGTCGACCCCTTCCTTTCCCTACCGCAGATGTAGCTCTAGTACATGTCATATGTGATAGGGATATATAGATATATAAGGTCATACTATTGCAGAAATCCAGAAAAAGCACATAAAGGCCAACATAAAAGAAAACTAACTGCTGAGATCCACAGAGGTAGTGGTGGTCGCCCGTACATCTATCCCAGATCAACAAGTTTAAAACAAAACCCCCTTTTGAAAATGTAGACCCCTTGCGGGTTTTGTTTATTTATCTATTCGATCTTTAGAAGATTACTAGTGCCATTGGTGCCAACCTAGAGCTCTGATATCATATTGTAACACTTGAAGTTCTGGGAACTCGAAGAGTTATGGGCTAGGACCTCACGATTGGTCCCGACCCTCAGAGAAGCAATAATAACATCGGATCTTACAACAAGGCACAAATAAATGAAAACCAAAACTGTTATAAAAACCAAAGGGACAACAAGGAAAGCATCAAAGACTCACAGCCAAGTTCAAAATAAAAAGGAAAGAAACTACAATAGAAATATAAACCCGATCCCTCCCTATATGTACGGGAACCCCGGCTGACCACACCATCTGGACCACTCAGCTACATCTCTAACTTGTAGGGCATCTACAACATTAGTATAAACCGTTAGATAACATTCTAGATATCAAAAAGACAGTCCACAAACACACATAAGGTAACATAATCATAAAGAATGCTCACACTCAACCAATTATTATCTATCATTAAGTTAATCACTTTACTAATTCAACGTATATTGTCACACAAGAATCTCTATGATCTCGCCTCTGTCCCCTTTCAACAACAACAATAAAGCGAATGCATCCCTCTCTCACCTGCTGGAGTGGTCGCAAGAGCACGTCCCACTTTTCCCTATTTTGAACTGGACAAGCGGTCACCGCGTAGTTATAATACACTTGGGTTAATTAAGGTATAAGAGGTCAATCCTATTCCAGTTATCCGTTATAACAATAAACACAACACAAATCAATATACGGAATGTAGCTAAGTAGGTCCAAGGGACTTACCTCACTTAAATGTTAACTCAAAGGTCAACTACAACTCAGTTTCCAGAAGGAAAGGAAATAATTCCTTCTCAATCAGGGCATAACGAATGAGGAACAAAACGATTGCTAAAAGCTTATAACATCTAGTCTCCATGATCTCTAAGAGATCTCCACAAGCTAGGGTCACAAACCCTAGACTTACAGATTCCCAAGGGTCAACAACATCAACACAACATAAGGGAAGGAACGAGGAAACAAGGAAGGGAAGCAACTCACCAAAGATGGGAGGTACTGTAGAAAAACCGCGGGGGCGGCTAGATAGCACCGTAGGGGCGGCACTGGGCAAAAACCGCCGGGGCGGGAAGGTGCAGGTGCGGGGGCAGTTCTGTGACAAAAAGCGGCATCGACTTCCTTTTTGACAGCACGTCACAACCAAGCAACCAAATTTTGAATCTTTGTTCCACACACTTCAAATCTCAACCAAGGGAGCCTGTGAACATCAACGTATCAACAACGGAAGGGCCAACAAGAATCAAGGCTCAAACTTGATCATTGTGAATTATAAGAAGAAGAAGAACGAAAGAGAAAGAGAAACCGAAGGAAGAAGCATTCAACAGGCTCATGAACGTGGGAGAGATCAAAGGGGATGAAGACTTAAACGTTCTGCAGAAGATCACAAGAAAATGGTTGCAGCTTTGCTCAATATTGAAGATGTAAGCAAGAAAGGGAATAAGGAAGAGAAGGTGGAAATATAAACGGAACGGTTGGAAAAGATAGAAGGAAGAACGTTTCTAGGGTTAGAAGATCATAGGAAAGCCGACCCATAAGATAGAAGATCGGATCTTCTATCTAAGGAAAAAAATAAAACGAAAAAAACAGATCGTGCGCGATTTGGAGTTAGCCTAAGGGGCGGCTGAACCGGCCGCCGGGGCGGCCCTCTTCACCGCGAGCGGTGAAGGCTAAAACAGGGTCGCTACAATATAGTAGTATGTTCATCGTATTTGAAATGAAATTAAAAATAAAATCCAAAATTTCAAATTTGAAAATATGAACTCGTCCAACAGTAAAATTGAACACCATTGTTTCAAAAAATGAACTCCTAAAGACAAAAATTGAACATTAGGATTGAAATGTATTTTTCAATTAAAGATATTGGATTCTAGGTGAAGTCAATGTTACATTTTATTTAAGGTGGATATGAAAGATGAACATATTAGTCTGAAAAGTGAACATATGGTGTATGATAAATGAACTCTATGCACTTTATATATAAAAATACTTTTTTTTAGTTTAAATAACGTGATGCCAATGTTATTAATAGGTTGAGTTAAGAGTTGTCTTCCAATTTTTGTAATGCTTTAGAATTAAATATTCGTCCATGTTCCGAAGATTTTCTGCATTTATATAGGTATGATTTCCCTTTAGTTGATAGAAGAAGAAAGCAATTGAAAATTATCGATCATATATCGTAAAATCTAAGAGCAAAATTATATTGTAACACATTATTCATGATCTCGAAAAGCTATAAAAAAGGATATAATCATGGCTACACTTAAGGGATAAAGTATTATAATACATTTGTCCATGATATTTGAAAACTCCACCTTGATTATAAAGGTTTTACAGGTGCTGTTGATGGAAGAGTTAAACACAAATGAAGTAGTTTGATACACTAAACCATGAATTATTATATTTTGAGACGTTTGGTTGGTTTGGATTTAGTACAGGATTTGTCAAAAAATTCAAAGGCCTTGCAATGGATTTCAAGGGCACAAGGAAGACAAGAATGCACAATGAAAGATCTCAAAAGCCTTGAAGTAGATTCCAAAGAAACAAGGAAGACAAGGCTGCACAACGAAAAGATTTCAAATCACAAAGAAGATCTTTCACGAGAAATTTGCTCAAACAAGAAGATTTGAGAAGATATGACCAGGAGATGATCTCAACCGACCAACAAACAAGATCTTACAAAGATCTTTAACTAAAAAGCACGAAGATTTTCTCATCTGGTTTTGAAGATTGTTATAACAATTAACGAGAAGATTAAGGAGCCAAGAGATCAACGTGTTCTCTAGAGATGAAGATCTACAACGTCTATCTCATCTCAACCAGGAAGCGATCTTCATGGAGAAGAAGAATTATCTTCGAATGGTCATCTCTCCAACGGCTAGAAGACCTCTCCATAGAAGATTATAAATGAAGATGGCAATTGAAGAACAGATACACAAGCCTGCACAGAAACATCTATAGTCTTCAAGTGGTCCAAAGTTATCTTCATTTCGAAACATAGTTTTACTTTCTCTCCTTCTAAAAAGCTTTATCCCCTAGAGAGAGATAAAACTCAAGAACTCCATTGGCATATCTAAAGAGTGTTGTACTCGAGTGTGTGTTACTCTGCGAAGTAACTAGGCTATTATAGCAAAGTGAAGAGTTGGAGCTAGATCGTAGCATTGGCTATAGTGAGAGAAGAAGGGGATTTCTTTTAGTTTGTATCTTGGACTCTTTAAAGCTGATAATAGATAGTTAGATCCTAAGGCTATCCCCTGGGACGGAGAGTAGGCTATTTAGAGCCGAACTTCGTAAACATATCCTTGTGTCAATCTTTTACATTCCGCAACATATCTTGTTTATTGTGACTAACTTTGTTTTCCAGGAGTTCAAAGTCAAGGCCCTTAAAAGTAGTTTCAAAGCCCTTGGAATCAAAGTTTCACAACAGACTGAGATCGACATCAGGGCCCTTGAAATTGGTTTCAAGGCCTTGAGATTGGTTTTGCGAAAAGTTCCCATACTCTATTCAACCCCCCTTCTAGAGTATCTTTTAACCTTTTAGTTCACTTACCGGTTCTTCAATTGGTATCAGAGCTAGACTCACGTATACTGATTTAACCATCAGTGAGACTAATCATGAATCCTGTAGGTGATGGTGGATTTGCTCAAGGAAGATCATCATCTCGACCACCGCTCTTCTGTGGCAATAACTTTGCTCATTGGAGAGCACTCATACGTATGTTAATTATTGATTAGGACACGGAGGAGCATTGTTCAGAATGGCCCAAAAGTCCCTTCTATAGCTGTTGAAGGTGTCCAAGTGCCGAAGAAAGAAGCTGACTTCACACAAGCTTACCTGATAGTGTGTCAACGAACTACAAAGCAATGAACCTACTCTACTACGGATTAGATGCCGATGAATTCAACCGTATCTCATCATGCAAGAGTGCAAAGGAAATATGGGACAAACTCGTTGTCACCTACGAAGGAACAAGTCAAGTCAAGGAAACAAAGATTAACATCTTCCTTAGACAATACGAGCTATTCAAGATGAATCCAAATGAAACAGTCAAGGAAATGTTCACAAGATTCACTGAGATTGTGAACAACTTTGACTCACTAGGAAAGATCTTAACAAATGAAGAGAAAGATAGGAAGGTTCTAAGGAGCTTACTTAAAGCTAAGTGGGGACCAAAGGTGACTGCTATCGAAGAAGCTCAGAATCTCTCAACTCTTCCTCTTGATGACTGTTCAATCAAAATTTTGTCCGTCAAAGTCTTAAAATTTATAAAACTGAAATTAAAGCAAAAGTGAACCCGTAGTGTACGGATCGGCGTAGTAAAGCAAGAATTCCAGAGTATCGAACTCAGGGATTTGGGGTAACAAAATCAGTTCACAAATTGTCAAGCGAGTAAATGTAGAAGCTTTGCAAATATATTGGGAAAACAACAATTCTAAAGATCCATATATCCAATTGTGGCAATTGATTCAAGATATTATATAGATGTAAGGACAGAGTCGGGATTGCAAAGGTATTTCTAATGTAAGGTTATGTACGGTGAAGTTCCAAAACCCTATATGTCTCACCCAAAGGCTTTCTCCATAAAGGTTGTTGAGACTGCAGTATAGAAAGGATCAAAGGATAAGAATTACTCTCAAATACCCATGCCCAAACCCAAGGAATCAAAGACAAGCCAAAACGGTTAAGGTTGTGACACTCGAAACCGAAATAGAGGATAATGAGTCTCACTACTACCTAGAAAAGGCAAGCCAAGGCTAGATTAAAGCATATCTCTAACTTTGGATCAAAGCAAAAGCAAAAGACGTACGATAGAGGAAACCACGGCTGGATCTTGAAGAACCACGACCGTGGAACTCAAGAACAGACCGTGGAAAATGTCGACGATAAGGTTTCTCGCAACTCTCAGGGTCCAATCTGTTTAAGTTCAATCTATCATTATCTAAGCCACAACAATCAACCCTTCACCATAGAATCGCTAAAGGGTTTTAGCCAATAACCGTCATCATTAAATCAATAATCAAATTTAAAAGGGAAAAAGGGTAAAACCTCGAAAACTCAATAATAATCGAATAGTCAATCTCGAAGACAAACAATAAGTATGTGTTCAATGTATTCAGAATAGGGAACAGAAAACCTCACAACAATCTCTAGAAACAATGAAGAACGGGGTGTCAATCCGCCTTCAAATGTAAACCCTAAGATCTTCTCTAAGTACGAAATCTCGAAATGCATCCTTCTCGGGATCTTCCCTGTACACAATGGAATCTTCCTCAACAATCTCCTAAGTAATGTAGCGTGTGCACCCGTCCCTAATTTCTCCTATCTTCAGCCTTCTTATAGGGAAAAAGTAGGGTTACGAAAAGCCCGATAACCTTCGTTGACGTGGCAAATATGACACATGACAACCGTTATAAGAATCACGGTCTAGTGTAAACTTCCACGGTCGTGGAACCTTTTTGTTGCTCTCGACATAACTTTCCACGCCCTCAATACTAAAACCACGGTCGTGGTTCCCTTGGTTTGGCCGTGATTTCTCAAATTCCTTTGTAAAAGCCTTTGTTTCGTAAAGTTCTCTAATCATGCTCCTTCCTTAGCTTCTCCAATGCATCTCTTGATGCCTAGCATGATCAAATACTCCTACTCTCTCATATATGCTCCAATCCAAGCCTTTATTCACCTAAAAACACAACAAAGCTTGTGTAGATCTCTATATCGACAAAATAGGTGAATGTGCTCATAAATGCTTCAAACTCTTGTCCATGTACACAACTAAAAGGGAAAAACAATCAAAACAAGTGCCTAAAATATGGTCAAATTTCATGCTATCAAAATACCCCATACTTGTCGCTTGCTTGTCCCCAAGCAAGGTTTTCAAAAGCTTAGAATACAAGGTAGGATGAAATATGAATCCAAAACAAGGTAAAAACAATCTTTATGGTATCGTGCTTCTAATCAATAGATCATTCTCAATTCTTGCTTCATGCTTCCTTTAAAACATCATATACATAAATCAAAATATGTCAAGCAAAAGGAAACATCATAAAATTGCATAAGCTCGGAGACAAACATCATAACCTTCAAGCATTGTCAAAATCAAACATGTGAAACTTCAATTTAGATTACCAAGTCAAACATCATTCTTATGATCTCAAGGACTTTCAAGTAAGGTCAAGAATATGAATAGGTGGGAAATTTATAAGGGAATGTGGTGTATAAATCCGGGAAAAAGGAACAACACAAACTCTTTCTATAATTTGAACCAGCCACCAATTAGAGCTTTGCTCTTTATTTTAGCACAAAAATTTTCGACTTTACGTTTTAGAAATATGGACAGCGGTGTACAAAAACCGAAGCCTAAGAGATTGGCGTTTCTCAAATTTCGAGATGCGTCAAACCCTTGATGCACATACCATAATCTGTTAGGAATATCGCTCAATCCGACTTTGGCAAGACACAAACACCCGGCTATGTGAATGGTGCCAAGTTACTCATCATCATGATTGACTTCTCCAAACCTATTTTTCTATACTTGGAATTCACAAAATTTCTTTCATGGCCCTCCCACATCAAACATGCCAAAATCAACTCTTCCTAATTCCCGGATAGGTAAAGGAGGCAAATATTTTCATTGAGGGGCTAGGTGATTAAGGAAAGAAGCAAGAAAAATCGAGGTGCCTTAATCATCTCATAAAGAAGTGCAAGAACTTATATTGTGATTTCAATCTCTATTCCTCAATATGATTTAGATAAAACTCTCACATTATGAAACTTGCAAGAAAGGTTAAACAACATACTCAATTTCTTCACAATTCATAATTCAATTCAAGCATACAAATGGCATCAAAAATTCATTCAACAAGTAGATTCATCATAGAATTCATCTCCAATCTTAGAAGCACAATAGTTTTCAAAATTTTTATGGGATTTTCAAAGCTTTTTAATGCAATGCAATAAACAAATGTGTGACCATAAAAGAAAGATTCAAGTGTTCATGGAAATAAGGTAAAGCAAGTGTACCGAGTTATTACATAAACGAGAGTCACACCTCACCCCATACTTAACATACACATTGTCCTCAATGTTTAGGAAAAATAAAGAAAAGAAAAAGAACTAAGAAAACTCACTAAGGCGGTGGAGTAGCTCGAAACATCCATAGTCAATCACTGCTGAGGCGGTGGAAGTGGTGGTGGATAAGGAAAGAAGTCGGAGCTGAAAGGTCGCCTAAACTGCTGGAAATAGACGTCACGGAGGATCCTTGCGTTCTCTTGCCTCTCTTCATCATGCTCCTCCTGGCGGGTCTCTAAGTGGTCCATCCTCCTAGAAATATCACCCGCCCATGTCGGCTGCTGTCCATACCAAGAAGGAGGCTGTTGTACCCACTCCCGCGGCTGCTGAGTCCATGCAGGAGGCTGCTGGTACCAAGGTGGAGGAGCTCCCATCCAATCCGGCTACTGGCCATACCAATCCGGTGCACTACTCATCCATGTGGGGCGCTTACTAACGCTAGCTCGGCGAGAGGAGGAAGAAGCGGAAGGTCTCGGCTGGTAGGTAGATCTCCTAGGTGGCTCCGGCATGTCAGTTGGCTGCTCCGGGAATGATCCAAAGTCCTGCTCATCCCCTCCTACATCAGGGAAATCACCTCCTCCCATCTCCTCGTCCTCATCAACTGCAGTTGCAACTAGAACCTCATCTGGGATGTAAGGAGGAGCTCCTAACCTGTTAGCATGCATAGGAACAAAGGTCTCCTTCCGGTTCTCTCGGCTGAGCCTAAAAGAGTACTCCGGGAGCCATGGAATGCCTCTACCACCTCTATCCTCCCAAGGCATGGTTGCGGTAGGTGGACTACGATGGTGAGGGAACAAGAGTCCTCTAGTCAAAAGACCATTGAGCCCCAAAGGTCTCGCAACAAGTGCTCTCGTACAAGCGGAATAATCAACCCCTAGTTGGTTTGCAATATGTATAACCATGCCTCCATATCCTATATTTCCTGCTGATTTATTCTTCACTTTACTAAGGGTGGAGGTGAGCAAGGTTGCACAATCCGGAGAGTGACCGGAAATCATGAAATACAAGATGAAGAGCTCATCGACCTTGACCTTTTGAGGGGTCTCGGTCATCGGGAATAGGCATTCTGAAAGGATCCTCTGGCTATCTTAATAGCTAGATGTTAGATGAGCTTGGCCTTCGAATCGGCCGGTTGCCAACGATCCTCATGACTGACTATCATAGCTATCTCTTTCCAAAATTCCTTAGCCTTAACTGTTCGAGGAAACGTTCCATTGAATGTCTCATGGAACCCAAACATCGTCCCAAACTGCACAATGGAGAAATTGTAGTTCCGCTCCATCAATCTAAAAGAAACCGCTCGGTTACCGGCGTCATGCTCAAAGGAAGTAATGAACTCCCTAGTGATCTCCTCATATGCATCCTCCTTAATGGCGGAGAATATAATCAAGCCGGCCCTATCAAGCAACCTAGTCAAGTCCTCGACCACATTCAGTTCTTGAAGTTCCTCCATGACAATAAACCTAGGAGCTATCACATTCCACTAAGAAATATTTTCCATGGATCTAAGGTAATCGTTATGGATAGTGGGGACTCTAGGGACTTGTGGTTCTACAGGAGGGGGTTGGGAAGAAGACCCATCACCCTTTGACTTCTTGGTTCTGTTGGATTTCCTAGTTCCGAACATTTTCTCACAAATCAGCAAAAACCATGGCCTGTTCTTCAGAAACCACGGCCGTGGACCTGTACGGCACCCGTGGAATTGTTCGACTTCACTAAAAAATTCAGCAAATTCATAGCAAACTCAGCAACAACAGCCCTAAACTATTTCTAAGTTCAATTCCGTCCAGTTCTCCTAGAATTTTGCAAGAAAAACAAACAAATTCAACCAAGAAGAGATAGAGAGAAAGCCTAGGGTTTGGATATGGGAAAATCCAAATTCCTTTCCAATTGTCGATTGTTCGCTCAGTTTCTTGTTGGAATCTTGTAGAGGATCCGATTTGCTTCACTTTAGGTTGAAGAATCGTTTGAATCGGTCATCGTATGAAGAATCACGAGGGTGAGGTTGGTTCGGCGTGGTTTGGGGCGTGGAAGGTTGAAAGTGTGAGTTTTTGTGAAGAAGGAGGAGTTTATTTAGTGGCCGTACAAATTTTGAAAACCACGGCCAGTCGGGGTGTTCCACGGCCGTGGTTTTGTACTTTTGCCCGTGGAATTTGGCGTTTTTATTTTCTTTAGCTACGACCTTGTTTTCCACGGCCTAATTTAGCAAACCACGACCGTGGTTTTGCTCTTTTGGCCGTGAAATCCTCTGGTCTCGCCAAGAATCCAAGTTTCGTCATTTTTTCGGCTTTTCCTCTCATTTCCTCATTCCTTATTCCTGGCATCCAAAGACACAAACATACCGGAAGGTATCGAAGAAAAACAAACAAAAACATCTAAACTAATCTAATCTAAGATGGAAACAAAAACAAAAACAAGAATGCAATACCTTGGGTTGCCTTCCAAGTAGCGCATTGTTTTGGGTCCGTAGCTAGACCGTTCCTTTGTTTAAGTGAGGACAATTGGAGCGATTTCCTCAGCTTGGAGCTCCGGTGAGTACTTCTTGAGTCGTTGACCGTTCACCTTTAAACTTCCGCACTTCTCACCCCATACTTCAACTGCACCATGGGGAAAAACACGTTTAATCACATAAGGTCCTGTCCAACGAGATTTAAGCTTACCTGGAAAGAGCCAAAGTCTTGAATTAAAGAAGAACAAGGTCTCCTTCTTTGAGATCCTTTGGAATGATATGGTTATCATGCCAACGCTTCGCTCTTTCTTTGTAGATCTTGGCATTCTCATAGGCGTTCAAACGGAGTTCTTCTAGCTCGTTAAGGTCCAAGAGACGCTTCTCGTCCGCTTCCTTCATGCTGAAGTTCAACCACTTTACATCCCAATATGTCTTATGTTCCAGCTCTACCGGAAGATGACAAGACTTCCCATACACAAGGTTGTAAGGTGTTGTGCCGATGGGAGTCTTGTACGCTATCCTATACGCCCACAATGCGTCATCCAACTTCAATGACCAATCCTTCCTTGTTTTTGACACCGTCTTCTCAAGGATTCCTTTAATCTCTCTATTTGAAATCTCCACCTGTCCACTTGTTTGCAGATGATAGGGTATGGCGATCTTGTGAGTCACCCCATACTTAGCTAGTAGAGCTTCGAATCGTCGGGCTATGAAGTGTGAACCTCCATCACTAATGATGGTTCGTTGTGTCCTAAACCTTGGGAAAATAGTTCTATTAAAGAACTTGAAAACCACCATAGCATCGTTAGTTAGAGATGCAATAGCTTCAACCCATCTCGAAACATAATCTACAACTAGAAGTATGTATTGGTTTCCACAAGATGATGGGAATGGTCCCATGCAATTGACTCCCCAAACGTCAAAGATCTCCACCTCTTGAATGTTGTTGAGAGGCATCTCATTCCTCCTAGAGATATTTCATGTACTTTGACAAGCATCGCAGCAAGCAACAAAGGTTTGCACATCCTTAAATAAAGTAGGCCAAAAGAATCCGGATTGCAATACCTTAGCGCTAGTTTTATGAGAACTAGCGTGTCCTCCACAAGGAAGTGAATGGCAATGACGAATGACACTTTGCATTTCGTCTTCCGGCACACATCTTCTAATGATGCCGTCGGAACCTCTTTTGAAGAGTAGAGGTTCATTCCAATAGTATTGGCGGACATCCCTAAAGAACTTCTTTCTTTGTGCGTAGGACAATCCGGGAGGTAATTCCTGACAAACCAAATAATTCACAAAATCAGTAAACCAAGGTTCGTTACCTCTAGAAATCGTATAGATACACTCTTTCATTATGTGCAATTGTTCGCTTGGGAAGGAGTCATCGATGGGTAAGTCGTCACTTGTAGTGTGTGGTAGACGACTAAAGTGATCCGCAACAGAATTTTCGGATCCTTTTTTGTCGCGAATCTCTAGATTGAATTCTTGAAGAAGAAGAATCCATCTAATCAGCCTTGGCTTCGCATCTTTCTTGGTGAGCAAATACCGTATTGCTGAATGGTCCGTGTATACAATCACCTTCGCTCCTACAAGATAAGAACGAAACTTTTCAAAAGCATATACAACGTCAAGAAATTCCTTCTATGTCATGGCGTAGTTGAGCTGCGCTTCATCTAGCGTCTTGCTAGCATAGTAGATGGCATGAGTGCAGCCTTCTTTCTTTTGTCCAAGCACCGCTCCAACAGCTACGCATTTGCATCACACATAACCTCGAATGGGAGATTCTAGTCCGGAGGTTGGATTATTGGGGCTGAGATGAGGGCTTCTCGAATCTTATAGAAAGCATCCAAACATTCCTGCGAAAATTCAAAAATAGCATGTTTCATCAATAGATTAGTTAGCGGTTTAGAAATTTTCGAAAAATCTTTGATGAATCTCCTATAAAATCTTGCGTGTCCTAGGAAACTCCTTATCGCCTTCACCGAAGATGGAGGAGGAAGCTTCTCTATCGTCTCGATCTTAGACTTGTCAACTTCGATCCCTCTATTGGAGATCAAATGTCCTAACACAATGCCTTCTCTAACCATAAATTGACACTTCTCCCAATTTAGAACAAGGTTAGTGTCCTCACATCTTTGCAAAACAAGAGAAAGGTTAGCAAGGCAATTGTCAAATGAGGAACCATAAATTGAAAAATCATCCATAAAAACCTCCATGATTTCTTCAATATATTCCGAGAAGATGGCCATCATGCACCTTTGAAAGGTGGCTGGAGCGTTACAAAATCCGAATGGCATCCTCCTATAAGAAAACGTACCCCATGGGCACGTGAATGTTGTCTTCTCTTGATCATCCGGGTGAATCGGGATCTGAAAGAAACCACTATAACTGTCAAGGTAACAAAAATAGGAATGTTGTGCTAACCTCTCAAGCATTTGATCAATGAATGGTAGCGGAAATTGGTCCTTTCTCGTCACATTGTTCAGCTTGCGGTAATCGATGCTCATCCTCCATCCTGTTACCGTTCTTGTTGGAATGAGTTCGTTGTTCTTGTTGGTCACAACAGTCATTCATCTTTTCTTTGGGACAACTTAAACGGGGCTCACCCACTTGCTATCGTAGATAGGATAGATGATATCTGCGTCAAGTAACTTAAGTATTTTCTTCTTCACGACCTCTTTCATGATCAGATTCAACCGTCTTTGAGGTTGGCGTGAAGACTTATAATTCTCTTCCATTAGAATCTTGTGCATACATAAAGATGGTTTAATTCCTACAAGATCCCCTATGATATAGCCTAGAGCTTTCCTATGTTTCCTCAAAACAGCCATAATCTTCTCATGTTCATCTTCACTCAAATCGGAACTAACAATAACAGGAAACGTAGATTTAGTTCCAAGAAATGCATACCTAAGATGTGTGGGAAGTGGCTTCAATTCCAAGGTTGTTGATACCTTTGGAGTGTCTTGAGGGTTGGCTGATGTCTCCTTGGATGTCTCCAAGGGTGTGGAAGTGTTGGAAAAAGAATCATGAATGTTTGTAGAAGGAACGTAGTTGTCTTAAGCATTTTCCAAAACCACGGTGTCACTGTTACTTCCACGGCCGTGGTTTGTGTCTTGGAGGCCGTGGAATGTGGTTTGAATTAAATCTTTGCTCTCGACATAACTTTCCACGGCTGGAATAGGTGAAACCACGCCCGTGGAAAAGCACGATTGCCCGTGGTTCTAACGTCTTCGGAGCTATCGTACAATTTTTCGAATTCTTCAATTTGCGCTTCTCCTAGCTCCTCCAAAGCATCAACCACAACATTGCAATCCTCTTCTTCTCCTCTTTCCATGATGCTCATGGTTATGACCTTTTTCAATGGATCTTTAAACAAGATCGAGCTTACTTCCTCTCTAGATACTTCTTCGTCATAGAGGTTGAACATATCCTCTCCAAGAGCAGGTTCTTTTGCCAAAGTTGAGAGAACAAATTCAACCTTCTCTTCTCCTATATCGAAGGCTAGCCTAGCATTCTTGCAATCTACCATACAGCCGGAAGTTGCAAGAAAAGGTCTTTTGAGTATGATCTGGACTGGACAATCTGCAGGAATGTCAAGCACAACAAAATCTATATGAATATACAACTTACCGAGCTTGACCGGGACGTCTTCAATGATTCCTACGGGTCGAGTTATGGAACGATCCGCCATGTACAACGTCATCTTTACTGGTTTAGGTTCACCTAAACCGACTTTCCTACACAAAGCAAGCGGAATGATGCTTACACTTGCTCCTAAATCACAAAGAGCATCGTATGTGACTTCTCCAACTCCTATTGGAATACAAAATGACCCCGAATATCTCAGTTTTGGGGGCATATTTTCCGTCATTGTTTTGATGAGCTCCAAAAATTCTGAACTCATCTTGACTTCTCCAAAGTCTTCCAACTTCCTCTTGTTAGAGAGTATCTCTTTCAAGAACTTCCCGTAAGCGGGCATACCTACAATTGCATAAATAAAAGGTCTATTAATGTGCATTTTTCTCATTAGATCAATAAACTTACCGAATTGCTTGTCTAGACGCGCTCTTGCTCTAGATTGTGGGAACGGTAGAGGATGTTTGTAAGCTGGAGGAGGAACATGAACATCCTCCTTCTCCTCTCCTTGCCTTTCTCTTTCTCAACGGGGACTTCAACGAACTATTGTTGTGGGTCGGTGGTTGTTACACCACTTCTAGTTGTAATAACCATCACCCTTCCTTTCGGATTGTCCTCCGTCTTTCCGGGAAGCTTCTCTTGGTCTCTAGGAACTTCTCCAGCCTTGTTGAAAACTTGGTTTTCTAAAGCTTTTTGTGCTTTATCAACCGAAGTGATATAATTCTCAAGTCCCTAGAGCTTCCCCAAGATTATCTCTAGCATAGGATCATGCTTATCCTCTCCGGTTTACTTGAGCCATTTAAAGTTTGACCCTGACTTTTCAAAGGAGTAGAAGAAGGTGGAGGCGTTAGTGTATTTTCAGCATGTGAATAGGGATTACCGGGGTTTTGTTGGTTAGATCTCCAATTGTTGTTGTTGGAGCTCCTGTTGTTGTTATTCCAGTTATTGTTCCGGTAGTTGTTCCTATTGCCTTGTTTATTGTCCCTTCCTAGGTAGCCAGCATCTTGCTCCTTCGTTCTTTGAAGTCTAGTTTTTATGACTTCCTTCAACTCCTTGATCTCATTGTTGAGGGAAAATATTTGAGTTTGTGCAGCATGAGTTAACTTTGCTCCTGGATCTCCCGAATTCCGATTCCCATCATCGACTTTCCTATGGGAATACCTCTCAATCACTTGGGCTTGCTTCTTAATGAAGTCCCAAGCGTCATCCTCTCTCATGTCCATGGTAGTTCCACAAGAAAGGGATTGAAGCTTGAATTGCGTTTCCACATCTAGCCCCTTGTAGTAGATCTCCAATAGTTCCAGCTTTGAAATGTCATGATGCGGGCAATTCAATAGAAGATCTTGAAACCTTTCCCAAGATTTAAACAAGCTTTCATTAGGTTTCATGTAAAAATCATTAATCTTACCTCTCAACTCCGCCATCTTGGATGGCGGAAAGAACTTGTTGAGAGATTCCGAAGTCAAATCCTCCCATGTGTTAAGTCTTCCAGCGGAAGAGCTTGGTACCAAGACAAAGCCTTGTCCTTCAAAGAGAAGAAGAACGGTTTTATCTTGTAATTGTTGTTGACGGCTCTTTTCGGCTTCATTGTCTCCATGAGAATCTCGAAATTCTGTAAGTGTTGGTGTGGAGATTCAGCATCCGTTCCACTAAATTGACTTTGGCGAACCATGGTAATAACTTGCGGGCTAAACCCGAAATCCTGGGCGTCTTCACCTCCAAAATTTACACCTAAATGGCGTGGTTGCTGAATCGGATCCATCCATTGTCCAAGAGTTCGTGGTTCATCCTCGACATTAACGGCTCTCACATCTCTAGCGGGTATGCGAGGATCGACATGTGCTCTAGGATTTTCACGGATTGGATGGATTATTGGGTCAATATCCTCTAGATCTGGCATATCGTCATCGTCGGATGATTCAGCTCTAATGGATCTAGTTGACTTACCTTTCTTACTTCCGGCGCCTTTATCTAATTGCATTTGTAGAATCATCGCCCTAAGCTCCTCAATTTGAGCTTTATTTCTCTCTCGATCAGCTCGAGCAACAGCTTGCTCCTCATAACATAGTCTTTCACTTGTATTCAATTGAGCTCTAGTCTCATCCAACTCTTGTTGGTTGTTCTTCTCGTTATGTTCAACCATCCTTTTCTCCCTTAACTTTTGCTTCAAAGTTTTCTCAAGTTCGGGATCAAAAGGGACAAGGTCTTTCACGGATCTAGACCTTCGCATATGCCTAAAAATTCTGCAAATTCACTCAAAAAGAAAAATCAAATAATAAGAGCAAAGCTCCCAAGCTCTACAACCGAGAGCCGAATTTGGCCTAAACCAAATCCCCAGCAACGGCGCCAAAAACTTGTTCTCTCAAAAGTGTGTGTGTAAAAGTCTTAAAATTTGTAAACCTGAAATTAAAGTAAAAGCGAATCTGCAGTGTACGGATCGGCGTAGTAAAACAAGAATTTCAGAGTATCGAACTGAGGGATTTGGGGGGAAAAATCAGTTCGCAAATTATCAAGCGAGTAAATGTAGAAGCTTTGCAAATATATTGGAAAAACAGCAATTCTAAAAATCCAAGTATCCAATTGTGGCAATTGCTTCAAGATATTCTATAGATGTAATGACAGAGTCTGGATTGCAAAGGTATTTCTAATGTAAGGTTATATACGGTGAAGTTCCAAAACCCTATATGTCTCACCCAAAGGCTCTCTCTATAAAGGTTGTTGAGGTTGCAGCATAGAAAGGATCAAAGGATAAGAATTACTCTTAAATACCCATGCCTAAACCCAAGGAATCAAAGACAACCCAAAACGGTTAAGGTTGTGACACTCGAAACCGAAATAGAGGATGTTGAGTCTCACTATTACCTAGAAAAGACAAGCCAAGGCTAGGTTAAAGCATATCTCTAACTTTGGATCAAAGCAAAAGCAAAAGACGTACGACAGAGGAAACCACGGCTGGATCTTGAAGAACCACGGCCGTGGAACTCAAGAACAGACCGTGGAAAATGTTGACGATAAGGTTTCTCGCAACTCTCAGGGTCCAATCTGTTTAAGTTCAATCTATCATTATCTCAGCCACAACTATCAACCCTTCACCTTAGAATCGCTAAAGGGTTTTAGCCAATAACCGTCATTATTAAATCAATAATCAAATTTAAAAGGGAAAAAGGGTAAAACCTCGAAAACTCAATAATAATCAAATAGTCAATCTCGAAGACAAACAATAAGTATGTGTTCAATGTATTCAGAATAGGGAACAAAAAACCTGACAACAATCTCTAGGAACAGTGAAGAATGGGATGTCAATCCGCCTTCAAATGTAAACCCTAAGATCTTCTCTAAGCACGAAATCTCGAAATGCGTCCTTCTCGGGATCTTCCCTGTACACAATGGAATCTTCCTCAACAATCTCCTAAGTAATGTAGTGTGTGCACCCGTCCTAATTTCTCCTATCTCCAGCCTTCTTATAGGGAAAAAGTAGGGTTACAAAAAGCCCGATAACCGTCGCTGACGTTGCAAATATGACACGTGGCAACCGTTATAAGAACCACAGTCTAGTGTAAACTTCCATGTTCGTGGAACTAGTCGTGGAACCTTTCTGTTGCTCTCGACATAACTTTCCACGCCCTCAATGCTAAAACCACGGTCGTGGTTCTCTTGGTTTGGCCGTGATTTCTCAAATTCTTTGTAAAAGCCTTTGTTTCATAAAGTTCTCTAATCATGCTCATTCCTTAGCTTCTCCAATGCATCTCTTGATGCCTAGCATGATCAAATACTCCTACTTTCTCAGATATGCTCCAATCCAAGCCTTTATTCACCTAAAAACACAAAAAAGCTTGTGTAGATCTCTATATCGACAAAATAGGTGAATGTGCTCATAAATGCTTCAAACTCTTATCCATGTACACAACTAAAAGGGAAAAACAATCAAAACAAGTGCCTAAAGTGTGGTCATATTTCATGCTATCAATGACCTCCTTGGAAAACTCATCACACATGAAATGGTTCTTGGTGAAGAAGATGAAGAGCTCCCATCCAACTCTAAGAATTTGGCATTAAAATTCAAGAAAGGATGAATTACCATCAGACGAGGAAGATAGTGATGATGATGATTAAGAAGATGCAATTGCCATGATCTCTAAGGGTCTCGCGAGAATTCTCAAGTTAAAGAAACAATGTGCTAACAATAGAGAATATCCACGAACATCAAAACCGTAAGGTAAGTTTTCAAACTCTAATGAGAAAACTAGAGTACTTACTTGTTTTGAATGTGGTAAAACAGATCATCTTGTGAAGGATTGTCCACAAAAGAAGATGACCAACTTCAAGAAAAATGATCGAAAGAAGAAAGCTATGGTAGCTTCATGGAGTGATTCAAAATCACCAAATCAATCAAAAGACGAAAAAGAACAAGCAAACTTGTGTCTCATGGCCGATCATGAAGAAGATTCAAATCTATATATTGACAATATGGTAAGTACAATTATATCTAAACCAGAATCTAACCTGAAATAATTCCTTAAAGATATTATCATATGTGACAAGGAACATAGAATAAGGATAAGTTCTTTAAAAGAAAAGTTGCTTGAACAAGAAAACTAACTAAGTGAGATGTCTTTGGACATTGAAAATCTTAACACAGAATGATGACAATATCAAGGCCTTGGAATCAGAAAACATGATTCTCAAGGACAACCTCTCCTCTCTTCATCAAAACTATATCGATCTAGAGAAAGAGAAATTTGATCTAACTTTTATGTGTCAAGACCAGAAGTCTGCACTTGTTAAGTTTACTCGTTCAAAAGCTAATCTTGAGAGAATGATGGGTGACAACAGTCATCCCTTAACAAAAATGGTATAGGTTATCATAGGAGCTTTCCTAGAAAACGTACCACCACTTTTGTCAAAACCAAATGAAGTATTCATATGCCTACTTGCTTCTACTGTTGTAAAAAGGGTCATGTTAAATCTACATGTCCTTATAGAAGAAATGATCCTTATACTATTAGAAACACCTATCCTTTATGTTTGAAAAAACAGGTCAAACAAATTAAATTTGGGTTCCTAAAGGTACTAGACCACCAAACATGATCGAGCCTGAATATGGACCAAAATATGTCATTTGGTCGATCCGGAAAGGTTGATGTTTGTTGTTTTGCAGGATATCACCAAGGTAAAGGAGCATAAATGGATATTAGATAGTGGTTGCTCAAGACACATGAGTGGAAAAAACTCTTTATTCTCAGATTTTAAGAAGCAATCATCTGAAACCATTACGCTTGGTGATAAAGGAAAGTGTGACATTATTGTCATTGGTAAAATATGTTATAATTCATCTAACTTTATTGATGATATTTATTTGGTTGACGGTTTGAAGTATAATCTGCTTAGTATTTCTCAAATATGTGATAAAGGCAACAAAGTTTTATTTGATTTAGAAAAATGTGAGGTTCAAGACAAAAAGACGGGTAAAGTTGTGCTTACTGCCCCTAGATGTAACAATGTATATTCCATGAGTACTAACCAAGTTTCAGGACCTAAGCTAAAATGTCTAAAGGCCTTGACTGATGGTCCAAGGCTTTGGCATTGAAGACTTGGTCACGTAAGCATGCACACAATGCAAAAGCTACTTACAAAGGATTTGGTACGTGGTTTACCAAACCTAAATTTCAAGGTAGATGAACTATGTAAGGCTTGTACACAAAGCAGTACATCCTTGTTATTGTGGATGATTTCTCTCGTTTCACATGGATTTCTTCTCTACGAGAAAAATCTGAAGCATTATTTGAGTCTTCAAAATTATGTAAGGAGTTACAAACTTTGAAAAACCTACCAATCGTTTCTATAAGAAGTGATCACGATAGAGAATTTGATCAACTAAAGTTTGATTTGTTTTGTGCAAAATATGGTATTTCACATAACTTTTCAGCTCCTAGAACTCCTCAACAAAATGGATTTTTGGAACGTAAGAACCGCACTCTTGAGGATATGTCTAGGACGATTCTTTTAGAAAACAATTTGCCAAAAAGTTTTTGGGCTGAAGAAGTAAACACTTTAAATTATATTTTGAATAGATGTTTTAATTCGCCCTATCTTGAAAAAAGACTTCTTATGAACTCTTTAAAGGAAGGAAACCAAATATTTCATATTTCAAACCCTTTGGATGTACTTGTTTTGTTCATAACAATGACAAAGATAACCGTGAGAAATTTGATGCACGTAGTAATGAAGTAATATTCATTGGATATGCTTCAAGTAGCAAAGCTTATCGTGTCTATAACAAACGTACCAAAATTGTTGAGGAAATCATTCATATTATTTTTGATGAAAGCAATGATGGTACTTTGAGTGAGAGTTTTGCAGATCTAAATCTGAATCAACGAAAAGATCATAATTCGGACGAAGAGGAAGATCCTAAAGATCAAGAAAGGAATATGCAAGAAAAGATTCAAGATAGCGAAGAAAACCCTCAAGACCTTGAAACACATCTTCAAGACCTTGAAACAGAAAATTGTGATGACAGAACTCCGTTTCAAGGGCTTGAAACTCAATTTCAAGGCCTTGAGATTGGATCCAAGGGTAATAAATCAACGGTACCTGAATCTAGTCAAACGAATGAGGCTCAACCTTCTAGATCTGTTTCATCTGTCAAACGAAGAAACGTTCAACACTCTTTATATCATCCACAAGAGAATGTGATCTCAGATTCAAACTCGATCTAAAGTGAACAATCTATGTGCTTTTTCCGCCTTTGTGTCTCTTGTCGAGCCAAAGAACTATGTCCAAGCTCTTCAAGAACCTGATTGGATCATTTCCATGCAAAATGAACTAAAGGATATTGAGAGAAATAAGGTCTGGACTCTTACTTCAAGGCCAAAACACCAATCCGTCATTGGCACGAAATGGGTCTTTCGAAATAAGTTGGATGAAAGTGGCAAAGTCATACAAAATAAAACACGACTTGTAGCACAAGGCTATAACCAAGAAGAAGGTATTGATTAAGAGGAGACTTTTGCTCTAGTTGCCAGGTTAGAAGCCATCTGTATGCTACTTTCATTTGCATCTTTTAAGAACATAAAACTTTTTCAAATGGATGTAAAATATGCTTTTCGAAATGGCTTCTTAGAAGAAGAAGTCTACGTTGCTCAACCTCCTGGTTTTGAAAATGATGAATTTCCAGATCACGTTTTTAAATTAGACAAAGCTCTTTATGGTCTTAAACAAGCTCCTAGAGCCTAGTATGAAAGATTGTCTAAATATCTTCTTGAAAACAAATTCAAAAGAGGTTTGATTGATAAAACATTATTTATCAAAACCAGAGGCAACGACATTCTAGTAATATAAATCTACGTTGATGATATATTATTTGGTGCTACTAATGATTCCCTTTGCAAGGAATTTTCAGATATTATGTGTAGGGAATTTGAAATGAGCCTAATGGGAGAGCTTAATTTCTTTCTTGGACTTCAAGTTTCACAAGCAAAGCAAGGAATTTTTATCAATCAAAGCAAGTATACTAAAGACTTGCTTAAAAAGTACAAAATGGATCAATCTAAGATTACAAAGACTCCTATGAGTTCAACACTTTCTCTTGACCATGAAAAGGATGGCAAAAGTGTAGTACAAAAGGAGTATCGAGGTATGATAGGTTTATTGTTGTATCTAACTGCTAGTCGTCCTGACATTATGTTTAGCGTGTGCATGTGTGCAAGATTTCAAGCTGATCCTAAAGAGTCACATTTGATAGTTGTGAAAAGAATCTTTCGGTATCTCAATGACACTAAGGATCTAGGGTTATGGTACCCACGTCAAAGCTCGTTTCACCTTGTTGGCCATTCAGATGTAGACTTTGCAGGTTATAAGGTTGATAGAAAAAGCACTTTTGGATGTTGCCAATTCTTAGGGTCATCCCTAATCAGTTGGCACTCCAAAAAGCAAAATTATGTCGCCCTATCCACAGCCGAAGCTGAATATATAGCTACGGGAGCCTGTTGTGCACAAATTCTATGGATTGCTCAACAACTTCGTGATCTTGGCTTTGATTTAAAAGGTATTCCTATAAAATGTGATAATACTAGTGCTATTTCGATAACCAAAAATCGTGTGCAACATTAAAGGACTAAGCATATTGATGTAAGGCATCACTTCATACGTGATCATGTTGAGAAAGGTGATGTTTTGATTTCTTTTATATCTACTAACTTGCAGCTTGCAGATATCTTTATCAAGCCTCTTCCTAAGCAACAATTTAATTTCATTAGATTGGAACTTGGTATGTTGAACAAGGAAGCATTAACGTAGGGGGAGTAAAAGAGTTTATTTGTTCCAACGTATGCAACCCAATTAATGTTTTCAAGGGCCTTGAAATGAAATTCAAGGATCTTCAAACACGTTTCAAAGGGTATATTAATCAAACGGATCAATTAGGAATTCATATCTTTTAGATATGCAATTATCTAATTTTTGTTGTTTAAAAGGGATTTCAAAAGGCTTTATTCTCAGATTCAAAGGATTTTGAAAAGTGGTTAGCAAAATTTATGGAAAGAATTTTAATCAACAATGATTTTCCCAACATCATGAATATCTTAGTGATCTTACGTTGATATGAGTTCTTCCCTTAAATACCACTTCTCTTCTTTCTTTATCTCTTCCGCTTCATTTTCCCTTTGAAAGTACGGTGCTTTACTCTTTCGTTTTTTTCACAAACCCTCTTCGTCTTTCTCTCAAAAATTCTCATGGCATCTAAGAGATCCTCAGTGGATGAAGCAACATCATCTGCTTCCAAAATACAAAGAGTAGTTCAGATTTCATCCGACTCGAACTCAGATTCAAGCTCAGGGTCCGATTCAAGCTAAAGTTCTTCAGGTTATCTGAACGACGCAGAAATTCTTGCCAAGAAAGGGCTTCCATCACACTGGTTTGGAAGTCAAACAACCTTTAAGAAATGGATGACTGAGTTTGATGACCGAAGTGAATGCATGTGCGAACTTGTAAATAGAGAACACTTCACCTGTTTTTATTTACCAGGACTTGAGTTGCTACAAGCAAGCTCTATCTGGATAATGCTTAATCCAGGACAAGCCTCCTTCCCACGATTAACCAAGCTGTTCTACGCAAACTTAATTGCCATAAGAGAAAGGGGAGAATGGGTTCTGAATTCAGTTGTCAAAGGAAAGAAAATTACCATTACTATTGGGATTATTGCTGATATTTTTGGTCTTCCTCGATATGATGTCTTTGATCATCCTACCCCTGCTAGAACCATTCAATTAGCTAGAGAACAGATTCTTCTTCCCAATGCTTTACCACAACCCAATACCACTTGTTTAACCCTTGAAGCCAGAATTATTTGTGTTATTTTTGATAAATGTGTGGTACCAAGGTTTACTAATAGAGATGTGGTGACCAACACATTGTTGGCGTTTGTGTATCATGTGATAGATGGGTTAAAGGCTAATCTTCCTGAAATTATATTGTCCCATATGGTCAATGTGTTAAATTCTCCTAGTGATTATCACTTGTCTTATGGAAATTTGCTTCCAAAGATCTTTCAACATTTTTCTATTGACTATTCTAATGAGGTGCAACACATTGTGTGTGGAGAAATGGATGAGATATTCTTTGACAATTTAGAAATTAAGAGGACAGAAGTTGACTATAGAACAGTCTGGGTTCTGAAAGAGCAACCAACTTGAAATTATACCACAGTGCAGCGTCTGGAAGCTGTAGAGAGTGATATGGACTCACTAAGAACCGATCTTGTCTTTTTCCGAGCTTCAGTGACCGACAAGAAGGATGAAACACAAGAATTACTGGGTATTTTTAACTAGAAAATCAATCAAATGTTTCATGTTAATGCCCTTTCTCTTACAGCTGCTAGTAGCATCAATTCTCTTTCAAAAGAAGATGGACAAGCGACCACGAAGGATGTTGAAAAGGTCATGACACATTGTCATAAGATTATCAAAGATAATCCTATTTGCCAACCTTCATCAGAGGATCCAGAAATTCTAACTATTGAAGAATTTGGAGTGTTCAAAAAGTATGATAAGATTTATGATCAAAGAAGAACAGATCTTTCTCGCAAAGAACTTGACCTCATCATTGCCCAGAATTGATGGAGTAATATGTGTTTAAAGGAGCATTATGGGAAAGGAAGTTCATCCAGATGGTACAAAGAAAACTGAAGCTCTCAGGATGTCATGACTGTAAAGGCCCTTGATATTACTATCAAAGGCAAGTTTTTGAAAAACTTTTTTGTGGTTTTTGTGGAAATACTCATAGGCTATAATGGTTATAAAACTCTCGTGCTTTAACTATTTTTCTCCCTTGTTGAAAGACAAAATATATATGCATTGCTAAACTAACAAAATGCAGGTATGAAAAACATTTGTGTTGTCTTCCATCAAGGGGGAGATTGAAAACTCCACCTTGATTATAAAGGTTTTACAGGTGCTGCTGATGGAAGATTTAAACAAAAATGAATTAGTTTGATACACTAACCAATGAATTATTATATTTCGAGATGCTTGGTTGGTTTGGATTTAGTGCAGGATTTGTCAAAGAATTCAAAGGCCTTGAAATGGATTTCAAGGGAGCAAGGAAGACAAAGATGCACAACAAAAAGATCTCAAAAGCCTTGAAGTAGATTCCAAAGAAACAAGGAAGACAAGGATGCACAATGAAAAGATTTCAAATCACAAAAAAGATCTTTTATTAGAGATTTGCTCAAACAAGAAGATTTAAGAAGATATGATCAGGTAAAGATCTCAACCGGCCAACAAAGAAGATCTTACAAAAATCCTTAACCGAAAATCACGAAGATTTTCTCATCTGGATTTGAAGATTGTTACAACAATTAACGAGAAGATTAAGGAGCCAAGAGATCAACGTGTTCTCAGGAGATGAAGATCTAAAACATCTATCTCACTCAACCAGGAAGCGATCTTCATGGAGAAGAAGAATTATCTTCGAACGGTCATATCTCCAACGGCTAGAAGACCTCTCCATAGAACATTATAAATGAAGATGGCAATTTAAGAACAGATACACAAGCCTGTACAGAAACATCTATAGTCTTCAAGCGATCCAAAGTTATCTTCATTTCGAAACATAGTTTTTCTTTCTCTCCTTCTAAAAAGCTTTATCCCCTAGAGAGAGATAAAACTCGAGAGCTCCATTGGCATATCTAAAGAGTGTTATACTCGAGTGTGTGTTACTCTGCGAAGTAACTAGGCTATTATAGCAAAGTCAAGAGTTTGAGCTAGATCGTAGCATTGGCTACAGTGAGAGAAGAAGGGGATTTCTTTTAGTTTGTATCTAGGACTCTTTCAAACTGATAATAGATAGTTAGATTCTAAGGCTATACCCTGGGACGGAGAGTAGGCTATTTAGAGCCGAACTTCGTAAACATATCCTTGTGTCGATCTTTTACATTCTACACCATATCTTGTTTATTGTGACTAACTTTGTTTTGCAGGAGTTCAAAGTGAAGGCCCTTGAAAGTAGTTTCAAAGCCCTTGGAATCAAAGTTTCACAACGAACTGAGATCGACATCAAGACCCTTGAAATTGGTTTCAAGGTCTTGAGATTGGTTTTGCGAAAAGTTTCCATACTCTATTCAACCCCCTTCTAGAGTATCTTTTAACCTTTTATTTCACCTACCGGTTCTTCAATATTAAATTCAAAAAGCTATCAAAAAAGTATATGATCATGGTTACATTAAGAGCCAAAATACTAAAGTCTAACTACAGTTTTAACATCAAATCTATCGTCACGTTTTTGTATCTTTAATAACATCTCTTGCCTCGTTCAAAGAAGAAAGGGAAATGGCATTCAAATACTTCTCTCTACATGATGCTAGGTTCTTCTTTTTCGATATTTTGAAGCCACAATTCAAACTCTAAGTTCTACCACTCATATAAGTCTTTAGGTACCTCATAAATGTACACCACAATTGCTATCATCTTTTGAGTTGGTCCACGTTATACCAACACAATTAGGCTCAAAACTTCGGACCATTCCACCCTTTCTTGGAATATCATGACATATGAAGTACCTGACCACCATTTGTTTCTACAAAAATATAACAAATATTATCAATTTGTAATGATAAGATTCAAAAAACATTAGTAAATGTAAAATAAGATAAATAAAGAGCACACCATTATAAAAAGTGAACTACATATGCATAACAATGTGAACACCTAAGACATAAAATATCAACTACATGTGCATAAGACCACTTACAACATTGGGTATTTTTTCATGAGAAACTTTATTTTGGGTTGAATTATATCCTAGCAGTAAAATTTCCCATAAAAAATCCAGATTTTCCAAAAACAAATTCTATTTGAAAAAAAGATCTTACCTTTACTTTTCTGCAGGTTTTGCAGGATTTGCACACTTGGGCCCACCTCCAAACTGGCCAAACAACTACTTCTTTGCCTTTTCAATTTGTATTTTGATTTTTTCTTTTTTTTTTTGCTATAATACAACCGTTAAACTATAACGGTTATATTTTTAAAAAAAAAGGTTTTCAAAAAAAAATTATATCAACGTTCGTATTTTCCCACCTCTAAATACAGACACCCATTTTGACATATTCATGACACACCACAAAAAGCCTCATTTCTCTTATTCGTCCTTTCAAAATCGTAAGAAAATGTGTTCTTTTGTTCAATTTTTGGAAGATATGGATCCAAATAATCTTCATCGGCCCACGATAAATTTCAACGATTTAGATCATTCTTTTATCAATCATCCTCAATTTTCTCAGTTTCTTGCAAATGTAGGAGATTTTTTTCCAACACAACAACCAATTCCAAAAGCAATGACTCAACCGACTTACCAAAATTTTTTCCCTAACTCTCAAAACTATGAGAACACTTCACAAGTTTTTCAAGAAAGCAATACCCAAACAATTAGTGATGAAGAAGATATCGTTCCGGAGACAAAATATATTTCTCTGGAATCAATATTGCCACCTCCACTAGGCAACCGCAATAATCCAATTCCGGTTGCAACAAACAACCGTGGTTGGTTTGTCAAAGAAGAAGAAGCTCTAATTAAGGTCTACTTTACCAACTACACATACTCCATTATTGGCAAAGATAATATATTTTGTTGATATTTTGAGAGATATACGTCACTCATATGAAACGGCTCGTCAACATCGACCACATGAGATTCCGGAACACAATAAGAACATGTTTCCAATGTAACACCCAAAATTCTAGAAACTCGGGATGCTACGGGCTAGGACCTCACAATGGGTCTTGACGCTTAGCTTGACAACAATTTCACCGAATCTTGCAACAAAACACAAATAAATGAAATTCCGAAATATAAATAAAGTAATTAAACGTTTAACATAATAAAAGAAATGTACTCTCAGCCGAGTTCAACAACGTCAACACAAAATAATAAAACCCAACTCCCGTCCTATAATGTAGGGGACTCCCCGGCTGACCACTCCGACCGGATCGATCGACAACATCCTTAACCTGTAAGGCATCTACACAACGGATAAACCGTTAGCTAAGATTCTATCAATCAAAATAATTATAACAACACAATCACACATCAGAAGATAAAACACAAAAACATGATTTCACACCAATCTAGTTATTATCTTTCATTAGGTTATACACTTTACTACTTCAACTTCTTTTATGATACGAGAATCTTCCGAAACTCACCTTTGTCCCCTTATACCAACATGAATTGATCCAATGCATCTCACCGTTTACCTGCCTGGACTAGTCGTAGAGAACCTCCCAGTCTCTTGTAGAAGTGAAAAAGTTGTCACCGCCCGGTTATCATACACTTGGGTCAATCACATATAAGGTCGTCCTAACATGTTCTTAACATTAAACATATAGCACACACAACTATCATAACTATGCTAACATATAGAAGACAACTAAGTAAGTCCAAGGGACTTACCTGTATCTAAGGAAATCCCCACTCAGATATCACCCTCAGCCTCCCGCATGAAAGAATCTATGCTTGCTCTGACAAGGCATCCCAAATCAGAATCTAACCAACATGCTAGAAGTTTTCACATTTAGTCTCATTGACCTCTACAAGGTCATATATCAATGTGTTAGAAGGTTCCTACTTCTAGTCGCAATGATATTTACAAGATCACACCACCATGTTAAGATCTACTAATTCTAGTCTCAAGACCGTCATGGATCAACAACAACACAACTAGCTCAAGGGTTCTGAAACCACTCCCAACACTTATGAATCCACAAGCCACTAACATGCATTCACACTAGTTCATCTAGGGTCGAACCTAGCATGATCTAACTCTAAGAACAACAAGGAATCAAGGAGGGGAGTGACATACCACAAAGACGTTACCTACTGGAGGTAAGGCGCGACCGTGGGTAAAGAAAGGTGTGATTGAGGAAAGGATAAAATAGTGTGACCATAGCAAGGAGGCCACACCTGTGGTGCCAGGGGACGCACTCGTAGCTCTGTGGGGCTCACCTGCGTCGCCTTGAGCCTCCCCCGCAGTTTCGGTGAGAAAGGCGCACCTGCGGCTAGGTCATGCCGCGGCTGCGATTGAACTCCAGAAAAGAATGATATGTCGTCTCTTCGATGTGCAGCGGGCTTCCCGGTGCCTCTTGGATGGCTTGCTCTGCCGTAAAATTACACCACTCGATCACAACTCTACTCCACTACCTAGACGAGATCAACACAAGCAATACAAGAAGGGAACAACCTTGAGTGAGTCTTGCTCCAAAGCTCACACACAAGGGGTGAAGGAAGGATGAAGAAGGAGAAGAAGAAGTAAGGAAGAAATGGAGGATGAGAACCTACCAACAACCAACAGATGCTAAGGATCATCGATCTTCATTTCACAAGAGGAACAAGTTCACTTGTATGAGGATGAACAAGGAGGGGTCAAGGAAGAAAATGGAAAAAAAGAGAGAAGAAGAGGAAGGATAGAACGTGGAGTAGGAAAAAATCATTAAGAGGATGGCTGGGTTATGAACGGATCTTAAAAGAAGCAGCAACCCTAGGGAAATCTAGAGATAGAAAAGAACGGAAAAGGAAATAACGGACGACGGTTACGAAAAGATCGCACACGATCTGCTGTAAAAATGCACCCGCAGTAACCACGTTGCCGCGCAGCGGGCTCCTGGGCCCGCAGGTGTGGAGACTCCCTTTCGGCACTACTTATGTGGTTCATAAAGAAGTGTCGAAGGACCAAAAATGGAATGAAATTTCCGGTTGTTACATTAGTTCCCTCTAAAAACAATTTTCATCCCAAAACTTAGAGGAAGATGATCCTCCCTATCTCACATGCCGAGGTAAGCCGACTAGAACTCATGAAGCATCAACCTTCTAATTTCTCTCACGACCTACTCATGCAAACATATCAAGATCTAACACATCATACACCACATTCCCATATGGGACACATAAACATGTAATAACACATATGCACACGAACTCAACAAGGAAGGAACTGGAACTCACCCGTCGATCCTATAGATGCCTCTAGCTCGGCGTAGAACTCTCGATAGTTCCTCTAGATACTATCTTGTATCTTCTAGGTAGCCTCGTCGGTCCCTAGTCTCGACTACTACACTCTCCTCATCGATATGTCCCTCGACCGCAAGCATCTCGTACCACGCTCTAGGACAACTACCGGATGCTCTGCAAACGTGTGGTCTGGCTCAACCACTAAGTCATCATGACTAACAATGTGTCTCAGGTCTGCTATGTACTCCCGTAACTAAGACACATGGAAAATTGGGTGAACACCTTCTAATCTCAATGGCAACGCAAGTCTGTATGTAACCTCTCCAACTCGCTCAAGAATCTCAAAAGGTCCGACATAGCAGCGACTCAGCTTCACTTAATGCCAAAACGTTTGACGTCTCGCGTTAGTGATATTCTCAATTATATCAGAGCTCCAACTCTAAACTCTAGAGGCCTGCGACTCTTATCAGCATAGGACTTTTGACAACTCTGTACGGCCAACATCTGCTCTCGGATCATCGCTACTCGGGCCATGTCATCTTGTACCTGCTCGGGAACTACTCCTCTAGCACTATCCGCTTCATCTCAAAATAGTGGTGTACGGTATCTCCGCCCATGCAACGCCTTGTAAGGAGCTATCCCAAACGACGCGTGTGTTCGCCCCTAGAGGTGTGTGCAAATAAGTTTTAAATTTATAAAACTAGAATCAAGCAAGCGAACCCGCAGTGCACGGATCGACGTAGTTAAGCAAGAATTCCAGAGTATCGAACACAGGGATTTGGGTGGGAACAAATTCAATTGCAGATTATCAAGCGAGTAAATATGAGAGTTTTGCAAATATTGGGAAAACAACAATCCTAAAGATCCAAGTATCCAGTTGTGGCAATCGATTCAAGATATACTAACGATATAAAGACAGAGTTGAGATATGCAAAGGTATGCTAATGTAAGGTAATCGTACGGTGAAGTTCCAAAAACCTTATATGACTCACCTACAAGACACTCCCTATACAGGTTGTTGAGGCTCCACTACCACCTAGAAAAGGCAAGCCTAAACTAAGTTAAAGCAAATCTTTAACTTTGGATTAAAGTAAAAGCAGGTTCGTAAACTTAAGGGAAATTACGGGCAGATCTTGAGACTCCACGGCCGTGGAACTCAAGAACAAACCGTAATTTAGGGTTCGTCGACGATTCTCTCAAACTCTCAAGGTCTAATCTGATTACGATCGATCTATCATCATCTAAGCCACAACTATCAACCCTTCACCTTAGAATTGTTAAGGGTCTTTAGCCAATAACCGTCATATTGATATCAATTCAAGAATTAAAAGATAGAAAGATAAAAACTTCCAAAAACCTTCAATAAACTTCAAACCAATCTCAAAGTCACAATCAAGAATGAATGTTGTCAATAGATTCAGAATAAGCCAAACAAACACAATCTTAGGAAAGAAGGGGAAACAGGATGTCAATCCGTTTTCCAATTCGAACCTAAGCAAGAAGAGAGATCTTCTTACAACAATCTTCCAAAAGCTTCGATCTTCCGCCAATACGGAGATCTCAACAGCAATCTCCACCAAAGGTGCGAGATTAGGGCAAGTCCCAACACGAACTTCAATCTCCAACAAGATGTCAATTGCTTCCAAGCGAGTACCACCAAGGTGCGTCTAAGAGGATCTCAATGCCCTAAGCGAAGACGGAATCGTACTTTGTCCGTCTTTTTATAGGGCGAGATAAAATATCGGCCCGGCCCAATCTTCAAAAGATCGTGGCTTCAAGATATGGCGAAAAAGATCGCCAAGATCACGGTCGTGGAAGTTTCCACGACCGTAATTTAGAGCGTGGAATGTGTCACGGTTTGAACCATAGACTCCACGGCCGTAATATCCTCTGGAATGAACCACGTTTCCTGGCTATGGTTCCACGGCCGTGGAACTGAACGTGGTTTGTAGTACGGTCGTATTTTAGAGCGTGGTTTAGGGCAAGAACGTGATTCTTCCCTAGCCTCGTGCATTCCTCAAGCTGTACTCCAATTTGCTCCTAAGAATGTCCTTAATCCATGGACATACTCAATCAACTCTTCTTTACTCGATTTTGTTCGGAAAAGACTCTCGATCACCTATAATCAACACAAAGCTAGTGTAGACATCCATATCGACAATATAGGTAATACTAGTTCACATATGCAATAAAGCTAAATCAAAGACTATCAATATGAATCAAATACGTTAAGAAAACGTGCCTAAAATATCACAATATTTCATGCTAACAGCGTGCCAACTATTGTTATATGAGAACTCAACCAATGGAAGGTGATCTGGCTACACCTATCCCCAGTCCAACACACAAGCTCTCAACATGTTTGCAAGGGTCTATATTGTCCTTTCAGAATGCCCATCTGTCTGAGGGTGATAAGTGGTCATGAAGTGGATGCTCGTACCTAAGGCGGTGTGCACTTGCTACCGGAACCTTGAGCTAAAACATCCATCTATATCGGAGACGATGGTCCTCGGTACCCAGTGGAGTCTCACTGTCTATCTAGTGAACTATTAGCATGAAATATTGCAATATTCTAGGCACTTTTTCTAGTTGTTTTTCATCCATTATAGTGTTCATTGATAAGGCATTGAAGCATTTGTTGGCTAGTTTGTCTATATTTTTGATATGGAGGTCTTCATTAGCTTTGTGTTGATTATAGGTGAATAAGAGCTAAAACCGAACCGTTTGAGAGAGATAGAAGAAGATTTGAGCACATCCAAGGATTAAAGACACATCAAAGAAGTCAAAGGAGATGCTAGGATGAGGAATGGCACGACACAAAGGAAACCACAATCGATTTATACTTCCACTCTCTAAAATACGGTCGTAGAGAAGTCCACGCTGATAGCATGAATTATAGTCTATATTTTGGGGTTTGTTTGGACGTTTTATCTTTCATAATCTGCATGTTTGTATGTATATTATGTGATTTTACTACCATTTCATCTACCTTTGCGAGAATCGAGGTCTACACCTAGTTTTGTTGTAATCGTAGGTAAAATGGCACGTTTCGCATCAAAAAGGAGCAAAAGGAGTCATGAGTCATTTGGAGCTACATCCAGGGAGCACAGCCATGGATTAAAGATTTACTTTAGACCAGTTTTGAGAGATTTCACATTCAGTTGTGACTCACCTCGGTTGACCAGAGATTCATCTCGACCGAGGTGATCCAGAGACGCCAACTCGACCGAGGCGAATACCTAGGACGCGGCGAGAATATTTTATTCTTGGCTGAGATCTTTTAAAATTGGAAAGAGATCTTATATTTTTGGGCTTGGCTCCTGGAAGGAAGGAGATATGCAGAATCATATATTTTACCTATATTTATGGGAAAATATCTTTCTAAGATTTATTATCTTTGGAGGGTTATTTTCCTATAAAAAGGGTCGGATTTCCCATAATTCCGGCATCGGCTATCAAGGGCCGCATACGATCCGCTTAGAGCTGGACATCACGCTATACCGTCGATCAGGGTTTATAGCACACAGCAGCAGCACCCTACTCCAGTTGGGAGAGATTTGAAGAACCTTTTTGAAGGTTGAAGGAAGATTGAAGATTGTAGCTTTTATAGCTTTTGAAGGGTTTTTGTAAGATTATCTTCAATTCCCTCACTTGTTGTCTCGTCTTGTTGGATTGCTATCCAAGGAACGCTTTGTTGTGATATTTGATTCAGTTATTGAAGTCTTTTCATTAAATTCTTCTTGTTCAAATATTCACCTTCTTCCCATATATTTGATTAATACTTTCATGATGATGAGTGGCTAATTTCCTTGTGTGATTCTAGGGTGATTGGCTGAAGGTTGTGGGAAAAACAATGATAGAATAATCTTAGATTCCAGTAGGATCCTGAAAGTTCGAGTCTTTAACCTTAACCCTAAGCACCTCGTTCAGTCGATGAACATCTCGGCCGGGGTGGAAACTGGCTGACCGAGGTGACTTATCTGATCCATAACTGAGAGTTAAGTGTTAGAGTTTGCCAAATCCTATTCTTATTACACCCTTCCTGGTTCAAAGCAAGCTTAGGATGAGACTTACCCGGTAATTCCTTAGTTTGTGTACCAACGATCATAAGTGTAGGTAATAAAGGTTCATCCTTTATTGGGGTTTGAGTGTGCTTTCATCCCATCTTTGTGAGTTAGCCTGAGACTTACCCGGTAAAGGTTGATTCTATTCCCTTAGATGGTGTGTTAGTTTGAGGTTATAGTTCTTTATCTTGATTCCTTGAGACTTACCCGGTAATAGGAGTTACGGTTTTGGATTAGCGAGTAGTGAGACTTACCCGGTGATCTACTCCACTTTAGTAACACCTTCCCCACGCAAAAATCTCAGCTTTGTCCGCTTATCTATAGATCTTGAGTTGGAACCACAACTAGATGCTTTAATCCCTAGAATTGCATGTTTGCTTTATTGACTTCTTATTCATCTTTGATTGTGTTAATCGCTCTTGTGGTTAGTATTGACATAAGCACACCGTATTGACTTTGTTTCATCGAGTCCCTGTGATCGACCCCTGGAATTTTCTTGCTTTTACTACGATTGACCCGTACACTGCGGGTTCGCATCCTTGTTTTAAGCTTAAGTCTAGGGTTATAAATTTAAAGCTTGCACACACCGTTTGGAGTGAACAAGTTTTTGGCGCCGTTGCCGGGGACTTGGTCTAGACCGAGCCGGTTACGGTTTGCTTTCGGGGCACTTGCCCCTGTTGCTACTAACTACTCTTTCTATGAGTTTTGTAGTTTTCAGGATTTTCGATGACTACATTTGATCCAGCCTGGATAGTAAGGCAAAGTGCTAGGGCGGACCATTATGAATACTTGGAGGAGAAGTACTCCTTCTATTGGTTCAACAATGAATGGGAAAGAGAAGAGACCATTAAGCATGAACTTGCAAAGTGGGATGAACTGAATGTCCCTAAAAAGATTTGTGAGCAACCCCTTGAAGATTCTCTTGAATCAAGATGGGAGAGGTTGATGAAGAAGGTGGAGGAGCTCAAGGAAAGCACCCTATCCTATGCTAAGCCGGAAGAGGAGCATAAGGAAGTGCTGCAAGTTCCAAGCATTCCCCCAGTCGAACCAAAAATTTCTCCTGAAACTTCTGAGGAAGAGGAGGATATGGAAGGTCTCGATCTGACTGTTGAGACCTCGGTCGAAGTGGAAGAGATCTCGGCCGAGATGGAAGAATCTGCAAAACTGGAAGTAGAAGATGCAGAGAACCCTGGTCAAATTACTGAGATTGTGACCAAGGTGGAAGAAAGATCAACTGAGTTGAGAGAGATTTCATGTGTTGGTTATCAACCTAACATGAAACCTGATCCGAGCTTTGGAGAACTTTACAAGGTAAGTTCTCTTACTCCATTCGAATTCCCTATTAAAATTTCTGAATTTTTCAGGAAAGCACCGGAGAGTTGGAGGTCTCTTCCGAAAGAACCTCCAAAGATCAAGATGAAGTCTTCCTTTAAACTGTTGGAAGAAGATACTCCTTGGATTATAAGGAGTGGAGTTTGCAAGCACTACACCGTTAAGGCGATGAAGTGCCTCTTGTTCAAGTATGGGGTCCCTCGCATGCTAAGGACCTTGTACCATCCCCATGCTAAAGATGGGGAAGCTACTAGGATTCTCGAGAAGTTGTTTTCTCGATCAAGGAAAGGATGGGACGCAAGGATAGATTATGTCCCATTGAAGTGCAGGAAGGCTAGAAGGATTCCGGTGAGAATCAAACCGTACAAGCTTGTACGTGGGAGATCTTACCATTTGCCGGTGAAATTAGAAACCGGAACCTTTTTGGAAGAATTTTATGATGGATGTGATGAGCACTCCATGGTGTTCAAGGTACATTGAGTAATTCTATGGAGAAGGGTCCAGCTAGCGACCTTAAACCAAGCGCTTCTTGGGAGGCAACCCAAGGTATTGCTTTCTTATCCCTTTTCTAGTTTAGTTTAGATAGTTGCTTTGTTTTTGTTTTCCTCTAGACAACAACCAGGTATTCCAAAAGGAAGGATCACAGTTCAGGAGCTACACTGGAAGAACAAAATTTCGAGAAGTTGAGGAAACGAGCTTTACTGAGATACATCTCGGGTACTGTCAGAACACCTCGACCGAGATGTGCTTCGCCAACCGAGATGGGCTTATCTGGGAGCTGTTTCTTACTTCTTCATGCAGTTTAGCTATGTTCGGTGAGTATCCTGTCCTTAGACTTATATTTGACCCACTAGGACAGTGTGTCCCAAGTATGGGGTGTTTGTGTTTATATGATGACTTTGATGTATTTATTTGATTACTTTGATGTATGACACTTTATTTATCGGATATTTTCATATTTATGCTTCAGTTGCCTTTATATGATTATCTGATATTACATGCATACCTACAGGTTATTTGATTGGAAAAAAAAACATCGAAACCGAAAAAAAAAAAATGGTTTTAAAAAAAATTTTTGACCTCGACCGGGGAGATTCTGGCCAAACGAGGCATTTCACCTCGGTTGAACCAAGAACATCTCGACCGAGGTAGGTTACTGAGAGTTTTCGAAACGATTTTTTTTGTGTTACTTATCTGGATATGATCTCAGTGAAGATTCTGTTTACCTACTGGTTTTAAATTCTTTATGTGTTTGAAAGGTTTTATAATATGTTTAAGTTGCTAAATGCTTTGTTTGAAATTATTAGCATGTTTAATACTTTGTTTTTATCCAAATTATGTTGAATTTGAAGGTTGACACCGCAGGTTAAGTTCTCTCACTTTCTTCTTGGAAAGACCAAGGCAATTCATTCACTTCTTCTTCTTCTTCTTGATCATGCTTAGCCCCTCATATACATTTTGCCTCCCTTTACCTATCCGGGAATTTGGAAGCAAGCGAAGTGGTGAAAACAAGTGGAGTTAAAGTTGAGAAGTGGCTGGAAGTGAAAGTGTTAGAAAGCAATAATAGGTTTGGGGAAGTCAATCATGAAGATGAGTAACTCGGCACCATTCACATAGCCGGGTGTTTGTGTCTTGCCAAAGTCGGATTGAGCGATATTCCTAACGGGTCATGGTATGTGCATCAAGGGTTTGATGCATCTCAAGAAATTGATGATTGCTAATTTTCCAGGCTTCGGTTATTGTGCACCTCTGTCCATGCATCCCAAAAAGTAAAGTAAAAAGAAAAAAAAGTGTGAAATAAGCAAAGCTTATTGGTGGAAGATGTTGCAAGTGAAAGTGAAGTTCATCCTTTTCCCGGATTCTAGCACCACATTACCTTACACACATCCCTACCCTACACGTTTCTTGACCTTTCTTTTGGGAAGCCCTTGAGACCTTGAGCTTGTTGATTGACTTAGTGGTTTAAATCGGATTATACATGATTAATTTTGATAATTATGATTTATTATGCATTCTATGATTTTATGCAAAGATGAACGACTTTCCTATATTTATAAAAGGTTTCGAGCATATTGAGTTTTTAAATTCCATGAAGTATTCTCTTAGAGTGATCTATGATAGTTGCACACCATAAAATAATTTTGAAAGACTTTTTCATTGATTTTCATGACTTATACTCCATTCTATCTTGACTTCTATATGAGGAACTTGCTTGGGGACAAGCAAGGGCTAAGTATGAGGTATTTTGATAGCATGAATTATAGTCTATATTTTGGGGTTTGTTTGGACGTTTTATCTTTCATAATCTGCATGTTTGTATGTATATTATGTGATTTTACTACCATTTCATCTACCTTTGCGAGAATCGAGGTCTACACCTAGTTTTGTTGTAATCGTAGGTAAAATGGCACGTTTCGCATCAAAAAGGAGCAAAAGGAGTCATGAGTCATTTGGAGCTACATCCAGGGAGCACAACCATGGATTAAAGATTTACTTTGGACTAGTTTTGAGAGATTTCACATTCAGTTGTGACTCACCTCGGTTGACCAGAGATTCATCTCGACCGAGGTGATCCAGAGACGCCGACTCGACCGAGGCGAATACCTAGGACGCGGCGAGAATATTTTATTCTTGGCTGAGATCTTTTAAAATTGGAAAGAGATCTTATATTTTTGGGCTTGGCTCCTGGAAGGAAGGAGATATGCAGAATCATATATTTTACCTATATTTATGGGAAAATATCTTTCTAAGATTTATTATCTTTGGAGGGTTATTTTCCTATAAAAAGGGTCGGATTTCCCATAATTCCGGCATCGGCTATCAAGGGCCGCATACGATCCGCTTAGAGCTGGACATCACGCTATACCGTCGATCAGGGTTTATAGCACACAGCAGCAGCACCCTACTCCAGTTGGGAGAGATTTGAAGAACCTTTTTGAAGGTTGAAGGAAGATTGAAGATTGTAGCTTTTATAGCTTTTGAAGGGTTTTTGTAAGATTATCTTCAATTCCCTCACTTGTTGTCTCGTCTTGTTGGATTGCTATCCAAGGAACGCTTTGTTGTGATATTTGATTCAGTTATTGAAGTCTTTTCATTAAATTCTTCTTGTTCAAATATTCACCTTCTTCCCATATATTTGATTAATACTTTCATGATGATGAGTGGCTAATTTCCTTGTGTGATTCTAGGGTGATTGGCTGAAGGTTGTGGGAAAAACAATGATAGAATAATCTTAGATTCCAGTAGGATCCTGAAAGTTCGAGTCTTTAACCTTAACCCTAAGCACCTCGTTCAGTCGATGAACATCTCGGCCGGGGTGGAAACTGGCTGACCGAGGTGACTTATCTGATCCATAACTGAGAGTTAAGTGTTAGAGTTTGCCAAATCCTATTCTTATTACACCCTTCCTGGTTCAAAGCAAGCTTAGGATGAGACTTACCCGGTAATTCCTTAGTTTGTGTACCAACGATCATAAGTGTAGGTAATAAAGGTTCATCCTTTATTGGGGTTTGAGTGTGCTTCCATCCCATCTTTGTGAGTTAGCCTGAGACTTACCCGGTAAAGGTTGATTCTATTCCCTTAGATGGGGTGTTAGTTTGAGGTTATAGTTCTTTATCTTGATTCCTTGAGACTTACCCGGTAATAGGAGTTACGGTTTTGGATTAGCGAGTAGTGAGACTTACCCGGTGATCTACTCCACTTTAGTAACACCTTTCCCACGCAAAAATCTCAGCTTTGTCCGCTTATCTATAGATCTTGAGTTGGAACCACAACTAGATGCTTTAATCCCTAGAATTGCATGTTTGCTTTATTGACTTCTTATTCATCTTTGATTGTGTTAATCGCTCTTGTGGTTAGTATTGACATAAGCACACCGTATTGACTTTGTTTCATCGAGTCCCTGTGATCGACCCTTGGAATTTTCTTGCTTTTACTACGATTGACCCGTACACTGCGGGTTCGCATCCTTGTTTTAAGCTTAAGTCTAGGGTTATAAATTTAAAGCTTGCACACACCGTTTGGAGCGAACACACGCCCAAAACCACGGTCGTGGATCTTGGCATCATGAACGTGGAGTATTTCAGAGAGTTACACGGTATAAAGTACGGCCGTGGAAATCATATGGAACCGTAATCCACTTCCACGCTCTAAACCACGGTCGTGGAACTCCATGTGACCGTGATTTAGGCGATCTTTTGTCGAATTAATTATTGCCACATCATTTACGCACATGGGCCGGACGGTTATTTTATCCTTCCTTATAAAAAGGATGAAGGGGAGAGAATTTAAAACACGTGCTTAGGGCTGCATTAGAAGTCCGGAGATTTGCGCTTGCAAACGGGATTCGCGGGGGTTTGAAGATTTGGAGTTTCTTGTGGCGAAGGTTACGCCTTTTGTCTTTAGGTTTGATTAGAAGACGGATTGACACCCCGTTCTTCGTTCTTATCAAGGATTATTATTGGTTTGTGTTTATTCCAAATCTGATATACATGATTATCTTTGTGTGTGGATTTGAGATTGATTTGAGTTTTATTGAAGGTTTTCGAAGGTTTTCATCTTTCATTCTTCTTAAACTTGATTTTGATATTATAATGACAGTTATTGGCTAAAACCCTTTAGCAATTCTAAGGTGAAGGGTTGATAGTTGTGGCTTAGATGATGATAGATCGATCGTAAACAGACTGGACCCTGAGAGTTAGAGAGATTTTGCCGACGAACCAAAATCACGGTTTGTTCTTGAGATTCCACGGTCGTGGAACTCAAGATCTGCCCGTAATTTATACCAGTTTACGAACTTTGCTTTTACTTTGATCCAAGGTTAAAGATTAGCTTTAATCTAGTCTAGGTTTGCCCTTTTCTAGATAGTAGTGAAGCCTCAACAACCTCTACTTCGATTTCGAGTGTCACAACCTTATTCGGTTTAGTTAGTCTTGATCCTTGGGTTACAAGTTTGGGTATTTGAGATTAATTCTTGTCTTTAGATCCTTCCTATACTGAAGCCTCAACAACATTTATAGAGAGTGTCTTTAGATAATTCATATAAAGCCTTGGAACTTTACCGTACATTGCTTTACTTTAGTATACCTTTGCAACTCTTAACTTTGTCCTTAGTTCTTTAGTATATCTTGAATCGATTGCCACAATTAGATACCTGGATCTTTAGGGTTGCTGTTTTCCCAATATATTTGCAAAGCTTTACCCTTTTACTTGCTTGACAACTTTACAACTGAATTTGTTACCCTCAAATCCCTGAGTTCGACACTCTGGAATTCTTGCTTTACTACGCCGATCCGTACACTGCGGGTTCGCTTGCTCGATTCTAGTTTTTTATAAATTTAAAGCTTGATTGCACGCACGCTTTAGGGCAAACATGAACTCCTCAATTTACCGACTCACCGGCCATGTTTCCTTAGTATGAATAAAACGTGCGGTCTTAATTAGTCGGTCTACCACAACCCAGATAGCGTCGAAGTTCCTACTCGGTCTCAAAACGGTGACGAAATTCATGGAGATGTCCACTCACACCCACTACAGCACTGTAGTGGGTGAAGCTCTCTTCTTGACCTGCGGTGCTCAACTTGACCGGGTGACATGTTGAACACTGACTATATGCCTAGCCACCTTGGGTTTAAGCATTTCCCACCAGAAAGAACGTCTCACGTCCTAATACATCTTACATTCACTTAGGAGTACCGAATAAGTGTAGTGTGAGCCTTCAATAAAACCTTCTACCTCCGCTCTTTGCCTGAAGATACACATATGCGCTCACAGCGTCTCATCACCCAGTCAGCACCTACGGTGCCTTGCCTCGAGACATCCTGCCTCAGATTCTGGTCAATGCCGGATATCTCTCCTACTTCTGTCAGATCACTCCCAATAGATTAGATAGCGTCTCCAAGGTAGATAAGTGGATGTTTGTATCCGGAGATTGGATAACACTCTAGCCATGCTAGATCCCTCTATAACTGAGGCTGAATTGTACGTCGAAGTATCGTCTTCGCACAAGGCGTCTTCCTGATAAGGGTGTTGACGACCACATTGCCCTTCCCGGATGGTACAACATCTCCTGATCAAAGTCTCTGGTCGGATCTAGCCATCTACTCTAACGGTTATTCAACTCTCACTGAGTGAAAATATACTAAAGACTCTTATGGTCTATGAAACTCTGGCATGACATTCCATAAAATTGACGTCATATCTTAGGGGCATGTACTACTGTGGCTAACTCTATATCCCTCGTCGGGTAATTCTTCCCATAAGTCCTCTACAGTCCCGACACATTAGCAAGGACCTTTCCCTGCTGCATCAAACACATTTCAAGCCTGCTTGGATGCATCATAATTCATTACAAAGTCCTCAAGACTCTCCGATTGTGCAAAAAGAATTTAGAGTAAAGGTTACTTACCTCTTTAGCTCTTCAAAGCTTTAGGGACACGGTTGGGACCAACTAGTCAAATAGCCTTCCTCGATAGGTAGCAAGTGGTCGGGAAATCACCGAAAACCCTTCCGTAATCCGGCGATAATAGCCTCCAAACTTAAAGAGGTACGTATCTCCTTAACTTTTCTGAGAGGTAGTTACAAAAATACCGAGTGGAATTTAGCTAGATCAACCTTGGTCTCTCCAGTTGTAATTACGTGACATAGGAAGCCACCTCAAACATCCTAACTTACACTTGGATAACTTGGAATATAACTCTCATCCTACATGAATCGTAGCACTAACATCGAGTGTCGTGCTTTCTGTTCTCGACTCCGAGAATACGCTTGAATTGTCATTAAACACCATTGTAACCCGATCTATAAAAGTCATTGAATACCCATCATTAATTCCATAAGATGTCAAGTGCACTCTTGAGCCTAAATGGCCTCACTACAACTGGTATTGGCCATACTAGGTCCGAAATGTTGTCTGAAGTATGTCCGGTTCACTCACCTTCAACTGGTGACATCCCGAACTCACGTCGATCATGGAGAACATTGTAGTCTCACGCAACTGACCTAACGTGTCGTCAATACGGGAAAATGGATTTTCTTCTTGTCGTTCCTCTTACGCACCTCTTGATAGTCGATGTACGACTTCACCATCCCGTCCTTCTTTATCACAACAGTACTAGTATGTCCCATGGGGAACGCTAAGGTTGCAGCGTTGCTATCCTCTAACTACCACGGAAAAGGTACCCCGTTGCATGCCGTAGCCACCATGGCTCTTCCTTGTGAGTAAGGAAATTTGACTCGTCTTACGCTCACGAAAACACATTATCCGTTCCTTGGAACGGATTACCAAGCAACCACTTTATTTACTTCCATAACGTATAGAGGTAATTGAAGCCTACGCCTTCCTCTTGCTCTTCTAGTTCTTTGTACACTGATCAACCTTATAATTCTGCTCCGTGTCATATACCCATATGCCGATCCAATAACTCGGAAAGTCCGCTAGGGTCGTTACCACTCCTCCATGGGAGGTTTGTTTACAGTTACTAGCTTTGACCCCATTCAATGCTACTTGAAAAGACGTTCGTGGTTCTACTAATATATCCCAACTACCGACATTGAACTACCAGGGAGAAATCCTCCAAGATGTTATTACCGCTCCTTTATAAATTTATAGTATGGGTTACTCTTCCTATTTACACTCATCAATAGACAACCCACACATGTGTGTTCTCGGCTGTCACCGATTAGTTATAGTTGACCTTCCCCAAGATCAACGACTTACCATTCTCCCATACCTTCCACGTTACCATCCCCGTGAAGGCCACACTCTTAAGTTACTCTGCCTTAAAATCCTCTAGCTCATTCCATGATGTCTTGTAAGTGCATCTTCTCAAATACCCTTTCCTTAGTTATCAGCCACTCGGGGTTCTCTTGGTTGGTATCTTGAGTCTTTCGATAATTGAAAGATCTTTGTTGAGTCTTATATCTCTTTGTGACTATCATTTACAAGAACTTCTTCTTGGCGTTGCTTAGCCTTATCACCACATAGGAAATCGTTTGACTCCGCTAAAGAAGTTCTACCAAGGGAATCCCCACAACGTGACTTTTCTCGTAACCTTCGTATGTCCGAAGAAGCCACCAACTTAGGGTCTCGGAAAATTGACGCTCCACCTTCTGATCCTCCGTAAGCTTACTTACGCGTCTCTTAAATCTTCGTACTTGGTCCGACCACACTTCTCTTCTTGACTCCCATTCTTAGGCGCGCCTAGGGGAACTTTCACCTTAATTGGAATGCCACTTTCATCCTCGAGTGAGACTGTACTCCTCTCTACTTGATTCGCGTCTTTAGTATATCAGTGCGGCACTTGGAAGAACCTAAGTTTGTTGTCTCTAGTTTGGTTCATTGATGCTCAATTAATACTTCTACGTAACCTCTCTCATACCTTCATATTGCTAACTTACTTGTATAGCTTCCAAAAATGGTTTTTCTTAAGTTGATTCGGTTCCCCTCTAATTGTTTGTCCTTGCAGTTAATGTCATCTCTAGTCTTCATATGATTGCTTCAACGTTCTCTAAAGGAGTTTGAGGAATCACCAGGGGGTTCGCTAGAACGTGATGCTCAAATCAATAACATGAGCATACTCATCTTTGTATGGACACTCTCCTAAGCAAAAAGGTGGTATCCAAGGAGCGATGGTCACTTCCCGTCAGCTTAACTAACAGGTCAACAATCACTACTATGATACTAGCATACCACGTGTATATGTATATAACTATATATAAGGATATGCTATCGCTACTACAATCCTATCAAGTCCAGAAAAGCAAACAACAATCCACAACCAAACTAGGCTACTGAGATCCACTAAAGTAGTGGTGGTCCTCCGTACATTCTATCCCAGACCGACTATGCACACATTTAAAACCAAAACTCATTTTAAAATCCAAACACCGTTCGGGTTCTGTTTATTTATCTACTCGACCTTTCTAGAAGATTCTGAGTGTCATTGTAGTCAACCTAGAGCTCTGATATCATATTGTAATACCCCAAAATTCTAGGAACTCGGGATGCTAAGGGCTATGACCTCACAATGGGTCCTGACCCTTAGTTTGACAACAATTTTAATGGATCTTGTAACAAGGCACAAATAAATGAAATTCCAATATATAAATAAAGTGATTAAAGGTTTAACATCATAAAAAAAACGGACTCTCAGCCGAGTTCAACAACGTCAACAGAAAGACAACACAAAATAATAAAACCCAACTCCCGTCCTATAATGTACGGACCCCTTGGCTTACCACTCCTACCGGATCATTCGGCGCATCCCTAACCAACAAGACATCTACACAACGGATAAACCGTTAGCTAACATTCTATGAATCAGAATAATTATAATAGCACAATCACAAATAAGGAGATAAAACACATAAACATGCTTTCACACCAATCCAGTTATTATCTTTCATTAGGTTATACACTGTACTACTTCAACTTTTTTGTGACACGAGAATCTCCCGAAAATTGCCTCTATCTCCTTATACCAACAGGAATGGATCCGATGCATCTCACTATTTACCTGCCTTGACTAGTCGTAGAGAACCTCTCAATCTCTTGTAGACCTGAAAAATTTGTCACTTCTCAATTATCATACACTTGGGTCAATCACATATAAGGTCGTCCTAGCATGTTCTTAACATTAAACATATATCACACACCACTATTATAACTATGCTAACACATAGACGGCAACTAAGTGAGTCCAAGAGACTAACATGTCTCAAAGGAAATCTCCACTCCAATATCACCCTTAGCCTTCCGCATGAAAGAATATATGCCTGCTCAAACAAGGCATCCCAAATCAAAATCTAACCGACATGCTAGAAGTTTTCACATCTAGTCTCATTGACCTATACTAGGTCATACATCAACGTATTAGAAGGTTCGTACTTCTAGTTTCAATGATCTTTACAAGATAAAACCACCATGCTAAGATGTACTAATTCTAGTCTCAAGATCCTCATGGATCAACATCAACCCAACTAGCTCAAGGGTTCTTAAACCACTCCTAACACTTTTACATCTACAATCCACTAATTGAGTTTCACACTAGTTCATCTAGGGTTCAACCTAGCATGATCTAACTCCTAACACTTTTACATCTATGGTACCCACTGGAGGTAAGGCGCGACCGCGGGTAAAGGAAGGCGAGACCATGGAAAGGAAGAAACAACGCGACCGTATCAAGGAGGCCGCACCCGCGGCACAAGCGGCCTCACCCGCGGCTTTGTGGAGGGCGCACCCGCGCACCCTGAGCTGCTCCCACGGTTTCGGTGAGGAAGGCGCACCCGCGGCTAGGTCATGCCGCAGGTGTAGTAAAACTCCAGAAAAAGACGATATGTCGTCTCTTTGATGTGCAACAAGCTTCCCAGTGCCTCTTGGATGGATTGCTCAGCCCTAAACGTCGACCACTCGATCACAACTCTACTCCACTACCTAGACGAGATCAACACAAGCAACATAAGAAGGGAACACCTTTGAGTAAGTCTTGCTCCAAGGCTCACCCACAAGGGGTAAAGGAAGGATGAAGAAGGAGAAGAAGAAGAAAGGAAAAGAGGGAGGATGAGAACCTACCAACAGCCAGCAGGTGCTTAGGATCATCGATCTTCAGTTCACAAGAGGAACAAGCTCACTTGTACGAGGATGAAAAACGAGGGGTCAAGGAAGAAGATGGAGGAAAAAGAGAAGAGGAGGAAGGATAGAACGTGATGTAGGAAGAATGCACTAAGAGATCGGCTGCTAGGGTTAAGAACAAATCTTAAAATAAGTAACAACCCTACGGAAATCTAGAGATAGAAAAGAACGGAATAGGAAATAACGGACGACGGTTATGAAAAGATCCCACATGATCTGCTGTAAAACCATACTCGCGGCAAGACCTTCCGCGACCGCAACAACCAAGTTGCCGCACCCGCGGGCTCCTGGGGCCGCAGGTACGGAGACTCCCTTTCAGCACCACTTATGTGGTTCCTAAAGAAGTCTCAAAGGACCAAAACCGGCATAAAATTTCCGGTTTTTACAATCGACTCATTGGAAAAAGATGAGTGTTGATTTACTCATTTGAGCCGGTGCTTTGGAAGAAGCTGGTCAAATTACAGGAAGTGGATACGATGAAACTGATGTACAAAAAATGCGCATCAAATATTTAGAAGGTCTTTCCAAGGTACACCAAGGAATTTCAAATATCAGAGTGCTTGGGAGATGGTGAACAAGTATCCAAAGTGGATAAAATTCATGAGTTGGGGTTTGAATAAGAAGAAAGGAGGAAAGTTGATGTTGAACGCAAGGCGGAAAATGATCTCGAATATAACAAAGGTAGTGACAAGAGAAAGAGGGACGATGCTAGCGGTAACTTCGTGTCTGCAGGTACAAGTCGTCCAGATGGTGTGAAGAAAGTCAAGGCTAAGAGAAAAGGAAAAGGGATTGCAACAGAAAATTTATCCAAAATGGGTGTATAGATTAAGGCTTACAATGATCAATGGAGTTTTGACATAACTCTAAAATAAGAGACATTTGAGTTTGAGAGGCATAAGGAATGACAAGATAAATACAATTGGAATCAGAGGAGGAAAATTTTCAACTTCAACCAGAGAGAATGAAGGATGAGAAGCAGAAAAAAAAAAAATTGATATGTTACAAGTGTTGTTGTCTCAGACATTACTAACCCCAAGGGAAGACAAGCTAAATGAGAAATTACTCATGGATCTTGACGATTACATCTAATTGCTCTAAGTCAAGTTGAAGGAGAAACTGAAGAAGTCAGAAGTGTGATTTTATTATTTACGTAAGTTTAATTTGATGTTTGTTATAAGTATTAGTCTTCTATTAAGTTTCTTTTAATTTGAAGCCTTTTTTCATTGTCATGTTTATGTGTTAGTGGATAATCAAATCCATGTCATAGTCATCTTACAACAATGAAATGTGTGTTAGTGAATGATCACATCTATGTCATATTCATCTTATCACCATGAAATGTGTGTCAGTGAATGATCACATCTATGTCATAGTCACCTTATCACAATAAAATGTTTGCAAGTGAATGATCACATCTATGTCATAGTCATGAAAAATAATGGCATTGACCAAGAATCTCTTCATGACAAACAATGACATTGTATTGTCGTATCTAAATCTATATGCTGAATAATTCATACCATATAATAGCACTATCTGAATAAATTTCAATATCAACTCAAAACATCCATTGAAAAGAACCCATCCACAAAAATAATGTTATTTCAAAGAAGCTCTTCAAGCTCAAGTTCTTCATCTAATAGTGATGAAGAAATCCCATAACTATTGACAACTTTGTCAATAATCAATTACCATCTATATTGTTCCACCACCACCGCCTCAAACACATCTCAATAATGAAGATGTTGAAGTTGTGGTTCAAATGGATAGGAATCGTGATGAAGGGCATAATCAGTTGTTTTGAGACTACTTTGTGGATCTTGTAGTATACAATGAGAATCAATTCCGGACGAGGTTTCGAATAAAGAGGCCTTTGTTTGGCAAGATTGTGAACAAAGTGGTGTGAAATGAGAGTTTTTCCAACAAATACGAAATGCAGCTGGGAAATCAGGGTTGTTTGAACTCCAAAAATGCACTAGATGAATGAGAATGTTAGCGTATGAGGTGGCTCCCGATGTAGTTGATGAGTACTTGAGGATGGGTCAAACAACTACACAAAAAATTCTACAAAATTTGTGAAATAGTAATCAAAGAATTTGAAGCTGAGTATTTACGAAGTCCTACCGATGAAGACCTATGAAAGATTTGCTACAGAATTGAACAACGAGGATTTCCAGGCATGATTGGAAATATTGATTGTATACATTGGGAGTGGAAGAATTTCCCTAATGCATGGAAAGGTCAATATTACGGAAACAAGAACGCAACCCTTATTCTAGAAGCCTTTGCGAATGAAGATCTATGGATTTGACATTATTTTTTCGGTGTTTCAGGTTCATGTAATGACCTTAATGTACTTTACTGTTCACTAGCATTTAGTGATGTTTTGCAAGGTCGGGCCCTCTTGTAAAGTTTAACGTCAATGGTCATGAATACATCATGACATACTACCTAGTTGATGGTATTTACCCTAGTTGGGCTACACTTGTGCAAGAGTTTACCCATCCACAAACTCCTAAGCAAAGTGTTTTTGCTGATTGTCAAGTTGGTGCACATAAGGATGTTGAACGTGCATTTGGAGTTCTACAGACGAGGTTCGCTGTTACGCTAAGATCGTGTGATGTGCACGCAATAAGCTTTAAATTTATACTCGTTATATTTATCCTAACTCCTAGCGAACCCGCAGTGTACGGGACGTTTGTAGAAAGGTAAGTATTCCGAGGTCGAACACAAAGACTAAGGTGAAATCGAGTCAAGCAATGATCAAAGATAGTGTAAATCTAGGGTAAGATAAGATGAGGAACGAAGAAAATGGAAAACGCAATGTTTTTGTTGGTTTTTGTGATGATCAAACAAAGATCACAAGTCAAGCAAGGAAATAAAACAACTAACAAATTAAGCTAGCAAACGAGTAAGTAACACAAAACACAAGTATATGATCAAGAGAGAAAAGTAGATTCTAGAGGTCAAGATTTCCGGTTATGGCATTGGACTCAAGGTTCTAAGGATCCTAAGGACAAGCTGCGGTGTTTGGGAAAGAATGTTCTCTAATGGAAGCGATTACCGGGTAAATCTCTCACTTCACTAATCCCGCATCAAACTCCTATTACCGGGTAGGTCTCAAGGGGTTAGAGTAAGGAATTCCGTACAAACTAGATGCTACTTAAGGGTAACCCTCTCCTTACCGGGTAAGTCTCGGAATAGGGCAATCTCAAGCAATAATCCTAGCACACTCGATCCAATAGCGGCTTATGAGGCTCACTACTACCTAGCATTCATCATCTTAGGTATCTAAGGTCGGAAATCATCGGGTAGATCTCTTCCCTCACTTAGATTGGTAGCATTAGGTGATCCTAAGCTAAATTAGGCTTAATAAACACTAGGATTTATACAACCAAACACCCTAGCATGCAGATTTATCATTTAAAGAGCAAGAGAAGAATAAATCGGGCTGTTCTACAGATAAATCGGCCGATTTATCTGATGAACAGGTCGATTTTTCCTTCTGTTGTGAGTTTCGTGCATATAAATCATCCTAAACTGACATATAAGCCCATCCTATCATCACCCTAGCCATAACCATCAATCCATCACTCTAAAATCACAAGAAACTAGCCAATAATATGCATATCAAGATCCGAAATCATCAAACAAGCATACATGGTGTTCATAGATGAGTAATGAAAGATGAGTAAGCAAAATCAATAAATCTCAGCCAAATCCGAGTTGTAGCAAGACTTACAAACTCTAAAATGAAGATTCAAAACGTTCTTAACAATCCTTACAATTAGTTCTTCAATCCAAGACTACAAAATCACTCAAAATCCCTCTAAACTCTTAGAATGGTGTTCTTCTTCTTCCTTCAATCCTTGAGAGCTTTTCTTCTCCTCCAATCTTTCTCCAAAATTCAATGAGCTGTCAATGAGAGTGTGGGAGAGGAGAGATGCTCAGCAACCACCTGAGGGACCACTTATATTCTCCACCAAGAGCAAGGACAGACAAGAGATCGTGGGACACGTGGCTTAAGCTGTCAAATGCCTAAAAATCGACCCAGTGGACAAAAATCGGCCAATTTAGCTGCTACTTGGTCCGATTTTCTTCAGCAGAAATGTGCTATGATCGTCTAGCCATGAGTTGCTCATTTGCTTGCACCATTAGTGATCTTTGTGTCCTTTGTTGTTCAAATTATGCTCCTCCAAGGCTTTGGATGTGTACCATCATGAGGATTGGCCCTCAAATGTATCGATTAACGTCCAAAAGACCCCGAAATACCTACAAAGCAACGCACAAGTCCGTGTAGACGTCTATCTCGACAAAACACGTGAATTGAGTGCAAACGTCGCGAATTTGTGCTAAACCATGCATGAATGAGTGATGAATCTATCTAAATGATTACCTAAACCTAAGTCATAAATCGTGTTATCAAAAATACCCCATACTTAAGGTTTGCTCGTCCCCGAGCAACTTCCCAACTATAGACTAGAGATGACATGATTTATGTATGCAGAAAAATGGCAAAATCTTTTTGGGTTTGTGCTTCTAATTTTTGATCACCTTCATAGTCATGTTTCATGGCAATGGACAAGCAATCGTGTATCAAATAAATGAAAACATGAAAAGACAATTACACTTAACTTGATAGCATGCAATGAAGTGTAAAGATGAAGAAGTCAAGATGATCATGAGCATATCCAATCTAAATCACTTAGTCTTACACACATGCAAGTAGGTCATAAGGACTTGTGATATAGAAGGCCAAGAAACGTTGTGATTAGGCGGGAATTTTCTAGGCTATGTGATGCTAATCCGGGAAAGGAACTAAACAACCACAACTTCACATTTCTTTTCAACTTCCCTCAAGTGTATATTTTTCTTCATTTTCTTTTCTTTCTTTTATCTTTGAGACAATGGCATTGGTGTACAAAAGCCGAAACCTTGGTGATTAGCCATTCTCAGGCTTTTTCTATTTTTCGAGATGCATCCACACCAGGCACACATACCAAAGCTCGTTAGGACTATCGGTTTATTTGACTTTGGCAAGGCACCAACACCCGATTATGCGAAGTGTACCGAATTACTTGTCATTTAAACCAACGTCCCCAAACCTATGTTTTTGTCTACACTTTCACAACAAATTCAGCATTCTATTCATGGCATTCTTTCATCAACATCTTCACCCCACACTTGCTTTTCACACACCTCAACACACTAGCATGCTCCTATTCCCGGATGGGTCAAAAGAGGTCAAAATTTTCATCAATTGAGGTGCTCAAGCAACATGATCAAGATGAGAAGTAGAGGAAAATGAATTGCCTTAATCATTCCTAATTGATGTGCAAGAACTAGCATGCAATTTTGACTTTCAATACTCAATTCAATCAAGGCAAACATTCATGATCACAAATCATTCATGGTTTCAAGAGAAGTACTTCAAGTCCACATATACATTCATCAATTTAACACATAAGGCCATCCATAGCCAATCCACAAGACAAGGTTCATCATTAGGGTTATATCCAAGCCTTAGAAGCACTAAAATTTTTAAAATTTTCTGAATTTTTTGGAATTTTCGAAATGCAAGACATAATGAAACATGTGACAATATTAAACTATCCTAGATGCTAATCATGCAAGTGATCATGAAAACCCCACCCCATACTTAGAAACACATTGTTCCCAATGTGGAAACTAAATAAAGAAGTGAAAGAGAGTCCTCACAATGTAAAATTGGTGATGCTTTGGTATTTCGGTTCACATTGAATGATGATGGTGGATGATCGATCAAGGATGGTAGAGAGCTCTTGATGTTCGTTATGATGTCGGAACCCGCGCTTGGCATCGCAAGCCGTCCAAGTTCCACGTCCGCTCCACCCATGCTTGATTGGAGATCATCACTTTCCCTTGTACAGAGGAAAAATCGTCCCATAGCCCAGGAAAATCGGCCGATTTGTCTGATGAACAGGCCGATTTTTCTGGGTGCTTTCCTCCTCGTCCATGTGCTTGGATCTTGTACCTTCAACTGGTCCATGAGGCTTTCACATGACCTCCAACATTTCACAACTCATGACAATCAACAAGATCTAGCACCTAAAAACACAAAAGAAGAACAAAGCACACCAAGAGTGAGATTAAACAAAAGCAAGAAAAACACAAGGAAAAATATATACCAATGGGTTGCCTCCCATTAAGCGCTTCTTTAAGGTCATTAGCTTGACCAAATTCAGGAGCGTTTCAATCAAGGTGAAGCGGGGCAATCACTTCCACCGGGGCTTCCGGGATGTACTTCTTCAATCGATGCCCATTCACTTTGAAGTCACCACAATGATCTCCTCCTATCTCTACCGCTCCATGAGGAAAGATCTTCTTCACCACATATGGCCCGGTCCATCTTGATTTGAGCTTTCCGGGGAAGAGCCGCAGCCTCGAGTTGAAGAGAAGGACAAGGTCGCCTTCACTCAACTCCTTCGGGATGAGGCGCTTGTCATGCCATCGTTTAGTCCTCTCCTTGTAGATCCGGGCATTCTCATAAGCATCCAACCGGATCTCTTCAAGGGCGTTTATATCAAGCAACCTCTTCTCTCCCGCCTCCTTGAGATCAAAATTTAGCCACTTAATGGCCCAATAAGCTCTATGCTCCATCTCTACCGGAAGGTGGCAAGACTTGCCATAGACTAGCTTGTAAGGAGTGGTGCCGATTGGTGTTTTGAAGGCGGTCCTATATGCCCACAAGGCATCATCGAGCTTCATAGTCCATTCTTTTCTTGTCCTTGAGACCGTCTTCTCGAGAATCCCCTTGATCTCCCGGTTGGAGATTTCCACTTGGCCACTAGTTTGGGGATGGTAAGGTGTTGCCACCTTATGAGTCACCCCATACTTAGCCAAAAGTGCCCCAAAGTTCCTATTGGTGAAGTGCTTCCCTCCATCACTTATGATCACCCTTGGTGTTCCAAACCTAGGAAAGATCACTCGGTTGTAGAACCGCACCACAACCTTGGCGTCATTTGTAGGAGAGGCGATTGCCTCCACCCATCTTGAAACATAGTCAACCGCCAATAGGATGTAGAGGTTGCCACATGAAGAAGGGAAGGGTCCCATGAAGTCCACCCCCCATACATCAAATATTTCTACCTCTTGGATGTTGTTCAAGGGCATCTCATTCCTCCTTGAGATGTTGCCCGTCCTTTGGCAAGCATCACAAGCTACCACAAAGCTTTGCACATCCTTGAACAAGCTTGGCCAAAAGAAGCCCGATTGTAGCACCTTCGCACATGTCTTGTGTGCGCTAGCATGCCCTCCACATGGCAAGGAGTGACAATGGCGGATCACATTCTCCACCTCATCCTCCGGTATGCATCTCCTAAACATTCCATCCGGCCCTCTTTTGAACAAAAGTGGCTCACTCCAATAGTAGTGCCTCACATCTTTGAAGAACTTCTTCCTTTGGGCATATGTCAATCCGGGAGGCACTTCCTCACACACCAAGTAGTTCACAATGTCGGCAAACCATGGCTCGCTTCCTCTAGACGCTTGGAACAAGCATTCCTCCACCATTTGCAATTGCTCCTCCCGGAATGAGTCATCAATCGGGATGTCTTCTCTTTCAAGCTCCAATGGTGGGAGTCTACTAAGGTGATCCGCCACGGAGTTCTCGGATCCCTTCTTGTCCCGGATTTCCAAATCAAACTCTTGAAGAAGGAGGATCCACCGAATCAACCTAGGTTTGGCATCCTTCTTTGTAAGGAGGTAACGGATCGCAGCATGATCCGTATACACTATGACCTTCGCTCCAACAAGGTATGACCGAAACTTCTCAAAGGCATACACCACCGCTAGCAACTCCTTCTCGGTTGTGGCATAGTTAAGTTGGGCATCATCTAGCGTCTTGCTAGCATAATAAATGGCATGAGTTTTCCCATCTTTCCTTTGCCCCAAAACAGCCCCAATGGCTACATCGCTTGCATCACACATGATCTCAAACGGTAAGCTCCAATCCGGAGGTTGCATTATAGGTGCGGAGATCAAGGCGTTCTTCAACCTACAAAAAGCTTCAAGGCAATCTTTGGAGAAGACAAAATCAACATCCTTCATTAGTAGGTTAGTGAGAGGCTTAGAAATTTTAGAGAAATCTTGAATGAACCTCTGGTAAAAACCGGCATGCCCCAAAAAGCTCCTTACCCCTTTCACCGAGGTAGGTGGTGGCAACTTCTCTATTGTTTCAATTTTTGCCCTATCAACCTCAATGCCACGGTTAGACACCAAGTGTCCTAACACTATACCTTCACTTACCATGAAGTGGCATTTTTCCCAATTCAAGACAAGATTTGTCTCATCACATCTTTGCAATACTAATGACAAGTTAGCCAAGCAATTATCAAAGGAAGAACCATAAACAGAGAAATCATCCATGAACACTTCCATTATATTTTCAATGTATTCCGAAAAGATAGCCATCATACACCTTTGAAAGGTGGCGGGTGCATTACACAACCCAAATGGCATTCTCCTATAAGCAAAAGTTCCCCATGGACATGTAAAGGTTGTTTTCTCTTGGTCATCGGGGTGGATAGGGATTTGGAAGAATCCACTATAGCCATCTAGGTAGCAAAAATGAGAATGTTGAGCTAACCTCTCTAGCATTTGGTCAATGAAAGGGAGAGGGAAGTGATCTTTCTTAGAGGCCATGTTAAGCTTTCTATAATCAATACACATCCTCCATCCCGTAACCGTTCTAGTGGGGATTAGTTCATTGTTCTCATTGGTCACTACGGTCATCCCACCCTTCTTAGGTACTACATGAATGGGACTAACCCACTTACTATCCGAGATAGGGTAGATAATCCCCGCATCTAGCAACTTAATGATCTCCTTTTTGACTACCTCTTTCATTATAGGGTTCAATCTCCTTTGATGTTCAATAGAGGGTTTGTGGTTATCTTCCATCAATATCTTATACATGCACAAAGAGGGCTTAATGCCAACAAGGTCATCAATGGTGTATCCTATTGCCTTTCTATGCAGTTTCAATTCATTCAACAATTTATCAAGTTCATCATCATTCAAAGATGCATTCACAATCACCGGATAAGTAGAATTTGAACCAAGGAAAGCATACTTTAAATGAGAAGGAAGAGGTTTAAGATCAAGTTGAGGAGGACCTTTTTCGGTTGGAGACGATCCATACAATGTAGGTTGAGATGATTGCAAAGCCATGGAAGCCTCCTTGAAGTCTCTTGATGATTGCTCATACTCAAGTTGTTGATGCTGAAAAGACTCAGGAAAATCGACCCAGGAAGAAAAATCGGTCGATTTATCTGGGGGGGGTCGATCTGAGTTTCTGTTTTGGCAAAACTGGCTGAAATTTCAGCATAAGTACAAAAATCGGCCGATTTTTGCCCTTCAGTCCGATTTTTCTGGCAGTTTTCCTCTTCTTCTAGCACTTCAAACCCAACACTTGGTAGCTCGTCCAATGCATTCAAGGCTTTGATTACTTCATTGCTACTCTCCTCAACTCCTTCCTCCATCATGCTTGAGCTAAGAACTCTCTCAAGTGGATCCTTGAGCAAGATTGAACTCACAACCTCTCTAGACTCCTCTTCTTCAACTATGTTGAATATATCCTCATCAAGGGTTGGCCCTTTCATCATTGTGGACAGCTTGAATTTGATGTTCTCTTCTCCAATGTTGAAAGAGAGAGTCCCATTCTTGCAATCCACTAGACATCCGGAAGTAGCTAGGAAAGGTCTTCCCAAGATGATAGGAACCGGATAGTCCGCCGGGATGTCCAAAACAACAAAGTCTATGGGCACATAGAACTTCCCTAGTTGCACCGGAATGTCTTCCAAGATTCCAACCGGATGAGTGATCGAGCGGTCCGCCATGTAAAGGGTCATCTTGACCAGCTTTGGCTCTCCTAGCCCAACCTTGTTGCAAAGTGCAAGCGGAATGATGCTTACACTTGCCCCAAGATCACATAGGGCATCATACTTCACTTCTCCTACTCCGATTGGCACACAAAAGGATCCCGGATCCCTTAGCTTGGGAGGCATCTCCTCCTTCATCGTTTGAATAAACTCCGAGGATCTCTTAGTCATCCTTATCTCACCATACTCCTCCAACTTCCTTTTGTTGGAGAGTATTTCCTTCAAAAACTTGCCATATGCCGGCATACCTAAGATAGCATTCATGAACGGAATGTTAATATGCAATTTAGACATAAGTTCAAGGAATTTACCAAAGTGATTGTCCAAGCGAGCTCTTGCTCGTGATTGAGGGAACGGTAGTGGTGGCTTGTATGGAGACGGTGCCATATAGGTTGGCTCTACATCTTTGCTCTTGCCTCCATCCCCTTGCAAAGTTTCTTCTTCATTCACCACTTGCTTCCCTTTGGCATTCTCCTTGGGCAAAGGATCCTTCATGCTTAACCCACTTCTCGTTGTAATAGCCAACACTTGGCCTCTTGGGTTTTCTTCGGTTCTTCCGGGAAGCTTTCCCGGATCTCTATGGGTTTCACCCGCCTTTTGGAACACTTGTGCTTCCAAAACCTTTTGAGCCTTGGAAATAGAAGTCACGGTGCTCTCAAGACCACTCAACCTTCCAAGCAATTGCTCAAACATCAATTCGGTCCTATCCTTTGGAGGTTGAGTAAATCCGGGTGGAGGTTCTTGTGAAGCTCTTGGTGGTGGAGTTGTGCTTGTGGAAGCGGGAGGGTTCAAGGCTCCATCCGGGTTAGAGTAAGAAAACCCGGGATGGTTATGGTTGGGCCGGTAATTGTTGAATTGCCGGTTGTTGTTGAAGTTCCTTGGGCCTTGGTAGTTGTTGTAGTTGCCCCTTCCCATATAGTTCACATCCTCCTCTTTGGAAGATAGGTTGGCTTGTGGAGGCACTTGAGGGGTTGCTTGGTTCCTCAAGGTTGTAGCACACAACTCCCTCAAGGACTTTAGCTCGTTGTTGATGGCGTCGAGCTTGAAGTTGCTCATGGTGACCTCACTCACCTCATATGCTCCCGCCTTTCTCCCTTCACTCTTCCTATGGGAATACTTCTCAATTACTAGAGCTTGCTTCTCCACAAATTCCCAAGCATCATCTACATGCTTCTCCATGAAAGTCCCACCGGAAAGAGATTGAAGTTTGAATTGGCTATCTTCATCAAGTCCCTTGAAGTAGATCTCCAATAGCTCAATTTTCGGTATGCCATGGTGTGGACAATCTAGGAGAAGGTCTTTGAATCTCTCCCAAGACTTGAACAAACTCTCTCTATCCTTCATCACGAAGGCATTGATCTTCCCTCTTAATTCGGTAGTCTTGGAAGGTGGGAAGAACTTAGTCAAAAACTCGGTTGTCATCTCCTCCCAAGTACCAACTCGCCCTTGTGGAATAGATTGATACCAAGCCAAGGCCTTGTCCTTAAGGGAGAAGGAGAAAGCCCTTAGCTTATGGTTGTTGCTCTCCAATCTTGGCGGTCTAAGAGTCTCCATCAAAATCTCATAGTTCATCAAGTGTTGATGAGGAGACTCTCCTTCCATCCCTCCAAATTGATTATGCCGGATCATTTGTAGAACTTGAGGGCGGAGCTCATAGTTGTGGGCTGCGGGATCTCCTAAGTTCACACCCGGACGGTGTGCTCTTTGTGCCGGATCCATACGCCTCCCTAGGGTTTGTGGCTCTTCAATGGCAATGGGCATAACCCTAACATTAGCCGCCGGCTGCGGTTGTTCCACCGGTGGTGGAGGAGGTGGAGGTTGTCGGCGATTAAGCTCTCCTTGAACAAGGGCTTGCCTAATCTCCTCAATCTCCCTCCTAGTTTCCTCTTGCCTCTCATTGGCAAGTCTCCTTTCTTCCTCCAAGAGCTCATCTCTTAGCCTTATTTGCTCTAAGGCTTCATCCAACTCTGCTTGGAGGTTCCTTCCGGCCATCTCTTTCTCTTTTCGGATGTTCTTGGATCTAGATCGAAGGGTTTTCTCCGGTTCAGGATCGAATGGAGCTAAATCCTTGCCACGAGATCTTCGCATACACCTAAAGAGAGAGATGATGTCCTGAAAAGCAAAGACACACACCAAAGAGAGATCAAAAGCAACAAGAAAGATCTACACTAGAAACAATCACAAAAATGACTCAATCTAGACCTAGTCCCCGGCAACGGCGCCAAAAACTTGTTACGCTAAGATCGTGTGATGTGCACGCAATAAGCTTTAAATTTATACTCGTTATATTTATCCTAACTCCTAGCGAACCCGCAGTGTATGGGACGTTTGTAGAAAGGTAAGTATTCCGAGGTCGAACACAAAGACTAAGGTGAAATCGAGTCAAGCAATGATCAAAGATAGTGTAAATCTAGGGTAAGATAAGATGAGGAACGAAGAAAATGGAAAACGCAATGTTTTTGTTGGTTTTTGTGATGATAAAACAAAGATCACAAGTCAAGCAAGGAAATAAAACAACTAACAAATTAAGCTAGCAAACGAGTAAGTAACACAAAGCACAAGTATATGATCAAGAGAGAAAAGTAGATTCTAGAGGTCAAGATTTCCGGTTATGGCATTGGACTCAAGGTTCTAAGGATCCTAAGGACAAGCTGCGGTGTTTGGGAAAGAATGTTCTCTAATGGAAGCGATTACCGGGTAAGTCTCTCACTTCACTAATCCCGCATCAAACTCCTATTACCGGGTAGGTCTCAAGGGGTTAGAGTAAGGAATTCCTCACAAACTAGATGCTACTTAAGGGTAACCCTCTCCTTACCGGGTAAGTCTCGGAATAGGGCAATCTCAAGCAATAATCCTAGCACACTCGATCCAATAGCGGCTTATGAGGCTCACTACTACCTAGCATTCATCATCTTAGGTATCTAAGGTCGGAAATCATCGGGTAGATCTCTTCCCTCACTTAGATTGGTAGCATTAGGTGATCCTAAGCTAAATTAGGCTTAATAAACACTAGGATTTATACAACCAAACACCCTAGCATGCAGATTTATCATTTAAAGAGCAAGAGAAGAATAAATCGGGCTGTTCTACAGATAAATCGGCCGATTTATCTGATGAACAGGTCGATTTTTCCTTCAGTTGTGAGTTTCGTGCATATAAATCATCCTAAACTGACATATAAGCCCATCCTATCATCACCCTAGCCATAACCATCAATCCATCACTCTAAAATCACAAGAAACTAGCCAATAATATGCATATCAAGATCCGAAATCATCAAACAAGCATACATGGTGTTCATAGATGAGTAATGAAAGATGAGTAAGCAAAATCAATAAATCTCAGCCAAATCCGAGTTGTAGCAAGACTTACAAACTCTAAAATGAAGATTCAAAACGTTCTTAACAATCCTTGCAATTAGTTCTTCAATCCAAGACTACAAAATCACTCAAAATCCCTCTAAACTCTTAGAATGGTGTTCTTCTTCTTCCTTCAATCCTTGAGAGCTTTTCTTCTCCTCCAATCTTTCTCCAAAATTCAATGAGCTGTCAATGAGAGTGTGGGAGAGGAGAGATGCTCAGCAACCACCTGAGGGACCACTTATATTCTCCACCAAGAGCAAGGACGGACAAGAGATCGTGGGACACGTGGCTTAAGCTGTCAAATGCCTAAAAATCGACCGAGTGGACAAAAATCGGCCGATTTAGCTGCTACTTGGTCCGATTTTCTTCAGCAGAAACGTGCTATGATCGTCTAGCCATGAGTTGCTCATTCGCTTGCACCATTAGTGATCTTTGTGTCCTTTGTTGTTCAAATTATGCTCCTCCAAGGCTTTGGATGTGTACCATCATGAGGCTTGGCCCTCAAATGTATCGATTAACGTCCAAAAGACCCCCGAAATACCTACAAAGCAACGCACAAGTCCGTGTAGACGTCTATCTCGACAAAACACGTGAATTGAGTGCAAACGTCGCGAATTTGTGCTAAACCATGCATGAATGAGTGATGAATCTATCTAAATGATTACCTAAACCTAAGTCATAAATCGTGTTATCAAAAATTGCAATTGTACGACAACCAACTCTTGCTTATGATGAAGATATATTAGCTGATATTATGAAGGCTTTTATTATTATTATTCATAACATGATAGTGAAGGATGACCGAGACACTTATAAAAAATGTTGAGGTCATAAGAAGATATTACAAACCCGATCTCCCGAATCCTCGTTCACGTCGTAGAGGTGAAGAGAGTACAAGTGCTACTGTTAACAATGATGAAGCTTTCTAGTTTTAAACTAGACGTCCGATCGATATTAACAAATACTTGGAGACAAGGGACACTATGCGTAATAGACGAACTCATCAATCCCTTAAAGATCACTTGATAGAGCACATTTGACAAAAGTTTGGTGATGTTAATCCTTAAAATTATCGGCATCTCCATGATGCGGTGATTATGTTTCATAATTTTATCATTGTTGTATTTTCATTTAGTTTTATGACGCTTTAATTTTCATGCATCGTGTTCTTACTTCATGTACCGTTATTTTATCTCAAAATTATTGATAATCATGTTATTTAATTAATTCTTTTAATAATTAATAATAATATTAATTTAAATTCTATTATTCAATCAGTTTAAAATTAAATAAAGAATTTTAAACTAAAATAATAAAGAGTTTTGTAATATCTTAATAATTAGTCATTATTTATTTAGTAAATAAAAATTGAAAAAAATATAGGAGAGAGAATGTGATGGGGTAGGTAAAAAAGTAGGAGAGAGGGTTGTGAGAGAGTTTTTAAATTTGTTGTTGGTGGGATAAGCATGTCCACGGGTCACCCGTGACCCGGCGGGTCACCGACCCGGCAGGTACGGGTTCCCCCGGGTCGTGGGTACGGGTAAGGGTCATGAGATCCTTACCCGTCGACCCGGATAACGGTCACATTTTTAAAAAATAAAAAAAAAATTCCTAACGGCTATATAGCCGTTGGGTTAGCCGTTGTAACGGCTAGTTTATAAAAAAATTAAAAAAGAATAAACTATAATAAATCTAACCCAAAAACATTTCTATAAATACCCCAAACCCAATTCATTTCATCTCACACCAATTCTCATTCAATCATCTATTTACTCTCTCAATCTCTCCATAATTTCCAACTCTTACATTCAATTACTCTCATAATCTCATATTCTCATTCTCTTATTTTGTTACTCTTACTACTACATTTTATTATTAAAAAAAATGTCTAGCCAAGGAAGACGTTCCGTTAGCGGTGCCGGTCCTTCATCCGGCGGAGGTGTTAGCCGAGGACGTCATTCCGTTAGCGGTCCTCCAACCGGTTCGGATTTAAGGCGGAGCTTATTAAGTGGAGATCACGAGATCCTCGAGGAGGAGGATATCAACATGGAATCACCTACTTTCCCCAACACCCAAGGATCCGAGACCCAATTCCCGGAGGAGCCGGAGGAGGAGCCACCGTTGAACAACACTTAACTAACGGCGGCGGTCTTCCGATTTTGGTTTACAAAAGGTGCTCCCGATGCCAACGGAGTTTACTATGCCAAATGCAATTTTTTGTTCGGCACAATACAAGTACAAAAAGGGAGAAGGCTACGGGAACTACAAGAGGCATATTTGGAACAAGCATCCTGAAAAAATGGGATTGGCACGAGGGCAAACACAACTTACCGGGTACGCATCTACCTCTAACTTACCTCCTTCTCTATTTACATATGATCATTCTTCTTCTTTGGATGCATTTTCGGAAATGTTAGCCGTAGATTCTTTGGCATTTAGTTTTGCACAAAATGTTGGTTTTAATGATTGGATGCAAAATCATGCTTAACCCGCATATAAACCGATTTCTCGCCAAACTGCTAAAAGAAAAATGATGCATAAATATAAAATTCATAAAGAAGAATTGATTAAATATTTTATGGAAAAAACGGTGATATTCAAGTTTCTATTTGTAGTGATATTTGGACCGACGGTTTTCAACAAAATTCATATATGGGTATTACTTGTCATTTTGTTGATAAATTTTGGATTTTAAACAAAAGAGTTTTAGCATTACGAGTTTTCAACGAACAACACACCGCCCAAAACATTGCCCGTTTGATTGCAAATGTTTTGGAAGAATATAGATTACTTTCACGAGTTTGTTCAATCAATTTTGACAACGCCTCCGCTAACACGGGTTCCATTAGAGATTTAACCAACTATTGTAAGCCGACGATTGGAGGTAAATTTTTTCACATTAGGTGTGCCGCTCATATTTTAAACTTGTGTGTTCAAGAAGGTTTAGCATACGTTGGAGATTTAGTACAGCCTATTCGAAAAATTCTTAATGAACTTTGGTCTAAAAAAAGTATACGTACTAAATGGTATGCATATTGTAAACAAAATAGCGTTTATCCTAAAAAATTTCCAAAAGATGTTTGTACAAGATGAAACTCTACTTACAAAATGATTTCCGAATTATATGAATATCGAGATCTCTAAGTGGTTTTGCCGCACAACATATTGACGGTGATTTTATTTTTGGTGAATCTTGGGTTTTAGTAAGAGATGTAATGGGGGTTTTTAAATATTTTTATGATGCTATTAACACTTTTAGTTATGTTTATACACCAACTTCAAACATATTTTGTTATGTAGCAATTAATATTGCATTTGTACTTCAACAAGGTCTTTTAATTGATAATATTTCACAAGCTATTTATACAATGCGAACTAAGGGCCCGTTTGGTTTTATCACCGGAAACGGAAACGGAATGGAAACGAATCTAGTCCATATGCATATCCTTATTCATCCAACTTTTTGGAATCATTCTTTGTGATTTGAACTAGTTGGAGTAGTATTTGATTAGTTTTGATACCCTATAGGGTAACAAAATGGAGAAAAACACATGCATTTTACATGAAACCCTATGGAATGATTCCAAAAAATTTCATGAACAAGACATACATATGGACTAGATTCATTTCCATTCCGTTTCCGTTTCCGGAATTACAACCAAACGGGGGGTAAATGGTTAGATTATTATACAACTATTCCCGATGTTTTTCTTGTAGCATTTGTGTTAGATCCTAGACGTAAAATGGATGGTTTAAAACAATTTTTAGAAAGTTATTATGAATTTTTAGATTTACAACAAAATCCCGATTGTCATGTTTCTACCATAATTGCTAGAGTTAGAAAATTATTTGATGAATTATTGGTTCAATATCGTGTTTCCGATCAAGGTCAATCTTCTCAACCCCCTCCTCGTCCTTCATCTTTAACTTCATCTAAATTTAAATCAATTGCTAGAGATTTGTTTGGCCCGAAAAGGGCAAAAACCACGTCGAGTTCCCATTCGGAACTCGACGAATATCTAACCATTTCTTTTGAGTTTGTCAATGATGAAGAAGAAGAGGATTTCAACATATTAGAATGGTGGAGCCGACCGGAGAGAATGAGGTTCCCTACCCTCTCAAGGATCGCGGCACAAATTCTCGCCGTTCCCGCCTCAACGGTAGCGGTTGAGAATACCTTTAGCCGGACTGGAAAGGTGCTCGATCCGACGAGATCAAACATTTTGCCCGAGACGTTGAAGGCACAAGTCCTACTAGCCGATTGGAGGAAAGCGGAAATACGAACACAAAAAAACAACCTCTCGGCGGAGGAAGGCGACGAAGATGACGACGAGCGACAACAAACGACATCGGATGTATCGGCGGGAGAGTCCGACGACTAAGGTAAGGGCCAATCGAGAATATAAACAAAGGTAAGAGAACTACGTGGGCTTTGATTCCTCCTCCCCGAGAGGATACGTTGGCAACCGGGATTCCGGTTCAAGCCCAATTCTTCCCTTTTTTTTTATTTAAGTTCAAGCACAATAACAATTCTCCTCTCTTTATTTTTTTTTTAAGTTTAAGTCCAATTATTTCTTCTTTTATTTTTTTAAGTTGAGGTGGCAAACCCGCCGACCCACCGGGTCTGATCCGTGACCCGCCGGATCGCCAACTGTAATATCCGTAATTTTGTTCCGGTTGTCCGAGTCAAATCGGATGGCGATCCGTTGACTGTTTCCCTTTCGCTCTACTATCTCTTCCTTCCGCAAATTTTATCATTTTATGTAGAATTAAATTCACATAAAATGATAGAATAATACCAAACCCTAGTTCTTATAATTAATTATTTAACGACGATTTGTGACGAGACCATGACAAAACAATGACGAGACGATGACAAAGGTGAGACGAGGTTAAGACGAGGCCCGACAACATATTGACAAGGCCACGACGAGTTTGACAAGCCTTGACAATCCAACCATTTTTTTTACACCTCTTGCTTTCAAGCCCATTTTTCCCTCTTCCTTGCGGCAGCCCATTCCCTGTTTCAGCCTTGAGTGACGTCGGCCGAGCTACTGGAGGAGCCCAACGAAGCAGCCGTTACACGACGCTACATCCCTCTGCGCACGATCTGAGCTTTCCTTCCCCACAGATCTCTTTCCTTATTCAGCCGGATTCTTTGCAACCGCTGCTCACGATCTCCTTCCTTCAGCAAACATTCGCCACTCAGTCTTCCAACTCTCGTCCCGTCAACTTCACAACCCTACAGCCTGCTCTCTACCCTCTCGACAGAACCGAGGAAGCCGCCAAGAGATTTCCGGCACGAATTCGCAGCCAGGTTTGCAACAACCTTCTATTCTGCACCTCCGTTGTCACAAATTAACCGACTCTCCTTGACTGTTTGTGCGCGAGCAGGAGGACGGAACACTCTCTTCGACACATTCGTTCGACTACGTTTGTGTAGGAGCCTCAGAAAAATCGCTGCTTTCTGCACGAAGGTGAGTACATCACAACTCCTTGACACTCCTCTTTTGCAGTCGACTCCCTTCTGTTTGTCTAACTCCGTCCCATCTATCCTCGTATTAGGGAGAACATACGAGCCTCCTTCAAAACCGAGAGAAGATACCTTAGAACCGTCAAACTGAAGAAGGTAAATTCTCCTCTCTCCGACAGCTTGATCCTATGTTCTCTAGGTGTAAACAGTTACGTTTTTATATAAGATTTGCATACGTTTATGGTTGTTGTGATGTTGTTGGAAGGGGGGGTTCGAGCCTGGGATGTGAGGGTAGGGGCTGAGCCTTGTGAGGTCCTCCTAGAGTGTCAAACTTATGATCTGTGGATAACAATAAAGATAGGACAGGCTGCTATAGAAGCTGAAGTGAAGAGCTTCTTTTCAAATCTCAGTTTGGTAGGCTTGGAACTGCAGTTTTTGAGGATCATTTTCGAGACTTTAGAATAATCATCCACCGTTGAATTTTGGATATGTCATAGACTGATATATGTAGTATATGGTGTTAAAATTTGGGAACGAGTTAACGGTCGGATTAGAATCTATGAGGCCTCAAAGTTGGACTGTAGGGCTGTTTTTCCAGCAGGGAATTATTTGGCTAAGTATAGAAGTACTAGTTTTTACTCCAACTTTAAGAAATTATGTAAGAGTTATGGTTTAATATTTTTTAGAGATTCTTGATCCTATGAGTAGTTTGAGTATCACATATAACCTTAAGAGTTATTTTGGAATTTTTAGAAAATTATCCGAGCTTCATATTTAATGTCAAAGTTAGACCTTAATGACCTTTCGGAAAATAGGAAAAGGTGTAAGTTGCTAATCTGTAACCAAACCCATCTTTAAGAGTTAGAATATGACTTTTGGTCTTAGTTTAAACTTAAACTATAGAATTTTTGGAAGTTTCGGGGCGAAGGGTAAAATAGTCTTTTTACCATAAATTAGCACTGTAATCGATTCAGTTCTAATAAGATCTACTAGCTTAGAATTTTAGACTTATAATTGCCTAGAAAGTACGTTGATGCACTTACCTCCTTTTGACAGGCAACTGAGTTGCTACAGCTACAGAGCGAGTTGGGTTTACAGAAAGTCGAGATTTATAACAGGTAAGTCCTTTGGGCTTACTTAGCTGACTTCTGAATATGAGTATGAATAATGATAGTGGTGTGTGAATTAGATGTTTAGAATTATAGGTTGTAATAAATATTTATCGACCTATACTTGGCCTAAGAGTAACGGGCGGTGGCATTCTACTCAGTTAGCCTGAGGGCGCTGGGGGTTTCTTTAGGGACTAGTCCATGCTCGGTTTGTAGTGATGCTACCGGCGGAGGTAAGCTAGACCTACACCCAGTTGGATAAGGAACGGAGGCGAGAACTGTTAAGAGTTCTCGTGCCACAACTGTAAAATTGAATAAGATGAATCACCTAAGTAATAGATAATAATCGGTTGTGTGCCAACATGATGTTTGTTTATATTACCTTGAGTGTGTTTGTGCTGTTATTATTTCTGCTTATATTTGGATAGTTAGCTAACAGTTGTTATGTTGTGTAGACGTACCATAGGTTAGAGCAGATGCCGAGTGATCCGGACGGTATTGGTCAGCCGGGGTGTCGTACTTTTTAGGGCGTGTTGTAGTGTCCTTGTTTTTGGGCTTTCCAGTTTGGATCTTGGTTTCTTTTTATCCGTTATTTTTATCTTATGTTTTCCGGCTGTTGGTTCTTCTGGTCACATTCATAACGTTGTTAAAACTTAATTTATGATTTTCGGTTTTTCCTTATTTGTGTCTTGTTGTAAGATCTTGTTAAGTTGTTATCAAACTAAGGTCGGGACCCACTGTGAGGTCCTAACCAGTAACTCCCCGAGTTCCGAAAACTTGGGGTGTTACAACATGGTATCAGAGCTCTAGGTTGACAACAATGGCACTCGAAATCTTCTAAAAGGTCGAATAAGTAGATAAACAGAACCCGAAAGGGGTCTGAGTTTTACAAAAGAATTTTTGGTTTTTAAAATGCATGCATAGTCGGGTTGGGATAGAAAGTACGGACGACCACCACTACCTCCACGGATCTTGGTATTCTTAGTATGATCACTTTAGACTTTTACTGCTTATGGTAGAATAGTTAGATTATAACTGTAGTTATTATTGCTCGTGCAGATGACACGTACTAGGGCTACACCAGCGACTGGCCGAGGTAGGGGTCGTCCCCCTCTTCCTCCAGCTAGACAGGATCGAGCTGATTGGACCCCTGCTGTTAAAGGGTGTGGTCGTGGAGGGTAGACCTCCACTAGGGAGAGGTAGAGGACGAGTCCCTCGAGAGGATCCACTTGCAGCGAGCATGCCAGATTTTGTTGTAGAAGAGGTAGCTGAGAGCATGGTTCCCGAGGTCGGGAATGAGACCGCTGCTAGGTCTGGAGCGCAGAGAGCACGTTCGACTGAGTCAAGACGTGTTTCTATTGGAGCATCTGAGTACAGAGAGTACAAAGCATACGTCGAGTGTATGGAGGAGGCTTCCAGAGCAGAGAGACTTACCTAGGTACCACTGGTACCGGCTAGGTCAGTTCAGGTGACACAAGGAATGCCTCAGGTGCCGGCTGTACCTGAGAGGAGAGTTGAGGCTGCTAGATCTCCTGCTGGGTCTAGAGCACCGAGGCCGGATGAGTGGTTGAAGGCTTTCAACTCTCAGAAAGTCCCCTCATTCAGTGGAGAGATAGGGTTAGAGGTGGAGCACTGGATTGGACACGTAGAGACTGCCCTAGAGGCAATACGTTACCCAGAGGATCGACAGGTGGATTTGGTGCAGACATGTTTCACGGAGGATGCTCATTCCTGGTGGAGGACCATTCGTAGCCGAGTCACCAGTTGGGAGCAGATGAGGAGCATTGTTAGAGAGAGGTATTGCCCTGTCTCGCTGAGAAGAGAGAGGTTTCAAGATTTCATTGAGGCGGGATTTGAGGATATTCCGATTGCTGCTTCCATCAAGAAGTTTCAGAAGGAGTTTACCCTACTTGGACCAGCTGCACCTCCGGAAGAGCAGCATGTTTACCTCTTCTCCCGGAGATTGAGAGAGTACCCGATCTTATCTAGCAGGATTTCGTTGCGAGTCTCTGTCAGACTATCAGGATAGGGCCTCTGCATATGAGAGAGATAGGCCAGTTTCAAGGAGAGTAGTTCAGTCTGGTGGGCCGGATAAGCAGCAAAAGACAGGACATGCTAGTAGCAGTGCAGTAGTAGCAGGTTATGGCGAGGACAGATTCAGGGGAGACCCAGCTATCACCCTATAGTACAGACTTCCGGTAGAGATCGACAATGCTTTAACTGTGGTAGCCGCGATCATATTAAGACAGACTACAAGAGGCCGCCTACTACATGCTTCACTTGCGGGAAGCCGGGACACAGGGCTACTTTCTGTCGTCAGGGTACAGCTCCTTTTTCGCTCCAAACGGTGTGTGCAAGCTTTAAATTTATAACCCTAGACTTAAGCTTAAAACAAGGATGCGAACCCGCAGTGTACGGGTCAATCGTAGTAAAAAGCAAGAAAATTCCAGGGGTCGATCACAGGGACTCGGTGAAACAAAGTCAATAACGGTAAGCTTCGTGAATACTAACCACAAGAGCAATTAACACAATCAAAGATGAATAAGAAGTCAATAAAGCAAACATGCAATTCTAGGGATTAAAGCGTCCAGTTGTGGTTCCAACTCAAGATCTATAGATAAGCGGACAAAGCTGAGATTTTTGCGTGGGGGAAGGTGTTACTAAAGTGGAATAGATCACCGGGTAAGTCTCACTACTCACTAATCCTAAACCGTAACTCCTATTACCGGGTAAGTCTCAAGGAATCAAGATAAAGAACTATAACCTCAAACTAACACACTATCTAAGGGAATAGAATCAACCTTTACCGGGTAAGTCTCAGGCTAACTCACAAAGATGGGATGGAAGCACACTCAAACCCCAATAAAGGATAAACCTTTATTACCTACACTTATGATCGTTGGTATACAAACTAAGGAATTACCGGGTAAGTCTCATCCTAAGCTTGCATTGGACCAGAAAGGTATAATAAGAGTAGGATTTGGCAAACTCTAATACTTAACTCTCAGTTATGGATCAGATAAGTCACCTCGGTCAGAAGGATTCCACCTCGGCCGAGATGTTCATCGACTGAGCGAGATGCTTAGGGTTAAGGATAAAGACTCGAACTTTCAGGATCCTACTGGAATCTAAGATTATTCTATCATTGTTTTTCCCACAACCTTCAGCCAATCACACAAGGAAATTAGCCACTCATCATCATTATGAAAGTATTAAAGTATATGGGAAGAAAGTGAATATTTAAACAAGAAGAATTTAATGAAAAGACTTCAATAACTGAATCAAATATCACAACAAAAGCGTTCCTTGGATGGCAATCCAACAAGACAAGACAACAAGTGAGGGAATTGAAGACAATCTTACAAAACCCTCCAAAAAGCTATAAAAGCTATAGACTTCAATCTTCCTTCAACCTTCAAAAAGGTTCTTCAAAACTCCCAACTGGAGTATGGTTGCAGCGTTGTATGCTGATCTTTCGGTGTAAGCGGCTTCCTGGATTTGTGGAAATCCAACCCTTTTTATAGGAAAATAACCCTCCAAAGATAATAAATCTTAGAAAGATATTTTCCCATAAATATAGGTAAAATATATGATTCTGCATATCTCCTTCCTTCCAGGAGCCAAGCCCAAAAATATAAGATCACTTTCCAATTTTAAAAGATCTTATCCATGAATAAAATATTCTCGCCGCGTCCTAGGTGTTCGCCTCGGTCGAGTCGGCGTCTCTGGATCACCTCGGTCGAGATGAATCTCTGGTCAACCGAGGTGAGTCACAGCTGAATGTGAAATCTCTCAAAACTGGTCCAAAGTAAATCCTTAATCCATGGCTATGCTCCCTGGATGTAGCTCCAAATGACTTATGACTCCTTTTGCTCCTTTTTGATGCGAAACGTGCCATTTTACCTACGATTACAACAAAACTAGGTGTAGACCTCGATTCTCGCAAAGGTAGATGAAATGATAGTAAAATCACATAATATACATACAAACATGCAGATTATGAAAGATAAAACGTCCAAATAAACCCCAAAATATAGACTATAATTCATGCTATCACTCCTTCACAGCAGGGATCTTCTCCTGCAAGTGCTGAGAGGAGTGGACAGAGACCTCCTCAGTACCGAGCACCGAGTCAGCAGCATTAGCAGTACCGGGCTTGAGGACATCCTGCTTCATACAGTACTACACAGGGATCAGGTCGTGGCAGGTGGTGTGGTGGTACCACTGACACTAGAGGAGGCCCGTCGAGAGTGTTTAAGCTGAGGAGTACTGAGCAGCCAGCAGCACTTGCGACCATAGGTACTATCTGGATCCATGACTTACCTGTGCGAGTTTTATTTGATATGGGTGCTACATACTCTTTTATATCAGATGCATGCGTAGATAGGTTGTCCTTATCTACAGTAGAGGGTGTACCTTTTGTGGTTGGTTTACCGGATGAGGGTAAGATTAAAGGATCCCGAGAGATTTATGACTGCCCTATTCATCTGGGGGGTCGGGATTGGCTAGTAAATTTTCTAGTCATGCCCTTAGCACATGAGGATGTGATTTTAAGAATAGATTGGATGACGAGACACGGAGCAGTCTTAGACATTGGTAGGAGGACGGTGACTGTCGCCACGGAGGAGGGTCACAGAGTGATATTTCGAGGTTGGGACCTCGGAAAGTCCGGCACCGTTATCAGTGTAGTGACGGCAGCGAGACTGATAGCACGGGGTTGTGAGGCCTTCTGGTGTTATGCCATGAAGGAACACAAGAGCTTGACAGTAGAGGAGATACCACTTGCATGCGAGTTTGCAGAGGTATTCAGTGACGACCTGCCAGGGCTACCCACACAGAGGAGTGTTGATTTCAGTATTGAGTTAGAGCCGGGCACGAGACCGATCTTGAAGGCCCCGTACCGTATGGCACCGATAGAGCTGCTTGAGCTGAAGAAGCAGTTAGAAGAGTTAGAAAAGAAGGGCTTCATACGCCCTAGTGTTTCTCCCTGGGGAGTAGCAGTGTTATTTGTGCGGAAGAAGGATGGATCGATGAGGTTGTGCATTGATTACAGGGAGTTGAACAAGGTCACCATCAAGAATAAGTATCCACTGCCTTGCATAGATGATCTGTTGGACCAGCTACATGGAGCATCAGTATTCTCGAGGATAGACCTGAGATCGGGTTATCACCAGCTGAGGGTTAGAGACCAGGACATACCTAAGACGACATTCCTGACTAGGTATGGCCACTATGAGTTTGTAGTGATGCCATTCGGGCTCACTAATGCGCCAGCAGTATTTATGGAGTTGATGAACGGTATTTTCATCGACTTCTTAGACCAGTTTGTAGTGGTCTTCATTGACGACATCCTAGTTTACTCTAGGAGTCGAGAGGAGCATGTCGGGCACTTGAGGACAGTATTACAGATTCTACAAGACAGCCAGCTATATGCTAAGCTATCGAAGTGCGAGTTCTGGATGTCAGAGGTGGCTTTCCTAGGCCATGTAGTGACTGCTGAGGGGATTAAGGTCAATCCAGCGAAGATTGAGTCAGTGTCTTCTTGGCAACCTCCGAAGAATGTTAAGGAGGTTTGCAGCTTTCTTGGATTGGCAGGTTTTTACCGCCGGTTTGTGGAAGGGTTTTCCCTGATTGCCTGACCACTTACTTGTCTTTTGAGGAAGACTACTCGGTTCGTCTGGTCTGAGTCGTGTCAGCAGAGTTTTGAAGAGCTAAAGAGGAGATTGACGGTTGCTCCGATTTTAGCACAGCCTGAGGGTACAGAGGACTTTGTAGTGTACAGTAACGCATCCAAGCTGGGTTTGGGGTGTGTCTTGATGCAGAGGGGTAAGGTCATAGCATATGCGTCTCGACAGCTGAAGCGTATGAGGAGAACTACCCCACACATGACCTAGAGTTAGATCTCGTAGTACATGCTCTTAAGATCTGGCGTCACTATCTCTATGGGGCGACCTGTCAGATCTTCACAGACCATAAGAGTCTGAAGTACATATTCACTCAGCGAGAATTGAATAACCACCAGAGGCGGTGGTTAGAGTTGATCAAGGATTTCGACCTTGAGATTCTATACCACCCCGGGAAGGCGAATGTAGTTGCTGACGCTTTGATTCGGAAGACGCCTTGGGAGAAGGCGATAGCCCAGTTGATAGTACAACCATAGTTGCAGAGAGATTTAGCTTGGTTGGAGGTAGAGATTCAGTTTCCAGATACAGCTCATCAGTTGGCCACCTTAGAGTTACTTCTTGATCTGTTGGGTGAGATCCGACAAAAGCAGGAGACATGTCCGACTTTGACCCGGATCCGTGACCGGATGTCTCGAGATGAGGCACCTCAGTTCACTATTGGTGCTGATGGAGTGATGAGACGTCAGGATCGCATCTGTGTGCCATCAGACAGTGAGTTGAGACAGAGGATACTAGGTGAGGCTCATGCTACCCCATACTCAGTACATCCTGGAGCGAGTAAGATGTACAACGATGTGAGACGTTCCTTCTGGTGGGGTGGTTTGAAGCCGGATGTGGCTCAGTATGTAGCTCAGTGTGCGACCTGTCAGCAGGTTAAGATTGAGCATCGCAGGTCCGGAGGAGAACTCCACCCACTTCCAATACCACAGTGGAAGTGGGAGGATATATCTATGGATTTTGTCACAGAGTTGAGGCTCAGCAGAGGTTTTGACGTTATTTGGGTGGTAGTAGACCGTCTGACGAAGACCGCACGTTTCATCCCGATTAAAGAAACGTGGCCAGTAAGCCGTCTAGCTGAGGAGTTTACCAAACATATTGTGAGACTCCATGGAGTACCGAGGACTATCGTCTCCGACAGGGATGGACGTTTCACCTTGAGATTTTGGCAGCAGGTACATACTGCTTTGGGGACGAGTCTCCACTTTACCACCGCTTATCACCCACACACCGACGGTCAGTCTGAGAGGACCATCCAGACATTAGAGGACATGCTGTGAGCCTGTGTACTGGATTGGGGACAGGTATGGCCCGATCACCTCCCTCTTGTAGAGTTTCCATATAATAACAGTTGGCACGCGTCTATTGGGATGGCCCCTTATGAGGCTTTGTACGGACGGAGATGTCGCACACCATTGTGTTGGGACGAGCCTCGTAGAGCTGAGGGAGTAGCTCGAGATCAGATACAAAATGACATCGCCCGGATTGCCTTAGTCCGAGAGCGGATGTTGGCAGCTCAAAGTCGTCAGAAATCCTATGCCGACAACAGGCGTCGACCACTAGAGTTTAGAGTAGGTGCACAGGTGTGGTTGAGAGTGTCACCGATGAGAGGCGTCCGGCGTTTCGGCATTAAGGGAAAGCTGAGTCCCCGATATGTCGGCCCATTTGAAATCTTGGAGAGAGTCGGGGAGGTTGCCTACAGATTAGCACTGCCACCGAGATTGGGGGGAGTCCATCCGGTCTTTCATGTATCTCAGCTGAGAGAGTACATACCGGATCCCAGACACGTCATCAACCATGAGGATCTGATAGTTGAGCCAAACCACACTTTTGTGGAGTACCCAGTAGCCGTCCTAGAGCGCAGTACTAGACGTCTATGTTCTAAGGAGATACCGATGTGGAGGATCCAGTGGTCTAGACGAGGAGCCGACAAGGCTACCTGGGAGACAGAGGAGAGTATTAGACGTAGCTATCCTGAGTTCTTTGCGGAGTTAGCCGCTACTTCTGTACAGACGAGTTAGTACTGTGATGATGTTTTGTTTGACCTTTATGAATTATGAGTTATATTGGATTGTGTGATGGTGTTTCTTTTATTTATTGTCTGATCATGAGGATTGAGTGGCTGCATGTTAAGAAACTAAATTTAATTGTCATCGAGACCAATTAATAATAATCTTGTTGAAAAATAGTTCAATTAGATACCTTATTCTAAGTTTCGGGACGAAACTTATTTTAAGGGGGCACTGATGTAATATCCGTAATTTTGTTCCGGTTGTCCGAGTCAAATCGGATGGCGATCTGTTGACTGTTTCCCTTTCGCTCTAGTATCTCTTCCTTCCGCAAATTTTATCATTTTATGTAGAATTAAATTCAGATAAAATGATAGAATAATACAAAACCCTAGTTCTTATAATTAATTATTTAACGACGATTTGTGACGAGACCATGACAAAACAATGACGAGACCATGACAACGCTGAGACGAGGTTAAGACGAGGCCCGACAACATATTGATAAGGCCACGACGAGTTTGACAAGCCTTGCTTTCAAGCCCATTTTTCCCTCTTCCTTGCGGCAGCCCATTCCCTGTTTCAGCCTTGAGTGACGTCGGCCGAGCTACTGGAGGAGCCCAACGAAGCAGCCGTTACACGACGCTACATCCCTCTGCGCACGATCTGAGCTTTCCTTCCCCACAGATCTCTTTCCTTATTCAGCCGGATTCTTCGCAACCGTTGCTCAAGATCTCCTTCCTTCAGCAAACATTCGCCACTCGGTCTTCCAACTCTCGTCCCGTCAACTTCACAACCCTACAGCCTGCTCTCTACCCTCTCGACAGAACCGAGGAAGCCGCCAAGAGATTTCCGGCACGAATTCGCAACCAGGTTTGCAACAGCCTTCTATTCTTCACCTCCGTCGTCACGAATTAACCGACTCCCCTTGACTGTTTGTGCGCGAGCAGGAGGACGGAACACTCTCTTCGACACATTCGTTCGACTACGTTTGTGGAGGAGCCTCAGAAAAATCGCTGCTTTTTGCACGAAGGTGAGTACATCACAACTCCTTGACACTCCTCTTTTGCAGTCGACTCCCTTCTGTTTGTCTAACTCCGTCCCATCTATCCTCGTATTAGGGAGAACATACGAGCCTCCTTCGAAACCGAGAGAAGAAACCTTTGAACCGTCAAACTGAAGAAGGTAAATTCTCCTCTCTCCCACAGCTTGATCCTATGTTCTCTAGGTGTAAACAGTTACGTTTTTGTATAAGATTTGCATACGTTTATGGTTGTTGTGATGTTGTTGGAAGGGGGGTTCGAGCCTGGGAAGTGAGGGTAGGGGCTGAGCCTTGTGAGGTCCTCCTAGAGTGTCAAACTTATGATTTGTGGAAAACAATAAAGACAGGATAGGCTGCTATAGAAGCTGAAGTGAAGAGCTTCTTTTCAAATCTCAGTTTGGTAGGCTTGGAACTGCAGTTTTTGAGGATCACTTTCGAGACTTTAGAATAATCATCCATCGTTGAATTTTGGATATGTCATAGACTGATATACGTAGTATATGGTGTTAAAATTTGGGAACAAGTTAACGGTCGGATTAGAATCTATGAGGCCTCAAAGTTAGGCAGTAGGGTTGTTTTTCCAGCAGGGAATTATTTGGCTAAGTATAGAAGTACTAGTTTTTACTCCAACTTTAAGAAGTTATGTAAGAGTTATGGTTTATTATTTTTTAGAGATTCTTGATCCTATGAGTAGTTTGGGTATCACAGATAACCTTAAGAACTATTTTGGAATTTTTAGAAAATTATCCGAGCTTCATATTTAATGCCGAAGTTAGACCTTAATGACCTTTCGGAAAATAGGAAAAGGTGTAAGTTGCTAATCTGTAACCAAACCTAGCTTTAAGAGTTAGAATATGACTTTTGGTCTTAAAGAAGAGTTTAAACTTAAACTATAGAATTTTTGGAAGTTTCGGTGAGAAGGGTAAAATAGTCTTTTTACCATAAATTAGCACTGTAATCGATTCAGTTCTAATAAGATCTACTAGCTTAGAATTTTAGACTTCTAATTGCCTAGAAAGTACGCTGATGCAGTTACCTCCTTTTGACAGGCAACTGAGTTGCTACAGCTACAGAGCGAGTTGGGTTTACTGAGAGTCGAGATTTATAACAGGTAAGTCCTTTGGGCTTACTTTGCTAACTTCTGAATATGAGTATGAGTAATGATAGTGGTGTGTGATTGAGATGTTTAGAATTATATGTTGTAATAAATATTTACCGACCTATACTTGGCCTAAGAGTAACGAGCGGTGGCATTCTGCTCAGTTAGCCTGAGGGCGCTGGGGGTTTCTTTAGGGACTAGTCCATGCTCGGTTTGTAGTGATGCTACCGGCGGAGGTAAGCTAGACCTACACCCAGTTGGATAAGGAACGGAGACGAGAACTATTAAGAGTTCTCGTGCCACAACTGTAAAATTGAATAAGATGAATCACCTAAGTAATAGATAATAATCGGTTGTGTGCCAGCATGATGTTAGTTTATATTACCTTGAGTGTGTTTGTGCTGTTATTATATCTGCTTATATTTGGATACTTAGCTAACAGTTGTTATGTTGTGTAGACGTACCATAGGTTAGAGCAGATGTCGAGTGATCCGGATGATAGTGGTCAGCCGGGGTGTCGTACTTTTTAGGGTGTGTTGCAGTTCCCTTGTTTGTGGGCTTTCCAGTTTGGATCTTGGTTTCTTTTTATCTGTTGTTGTTATCTTATGTTTTCCGGCTGTTGGTTCTTCTGGTCACATTCATAACGTTGTTAAAACTTAATTTATGATTTCCGGTTTTTCCTTATACGTGCCTTGTTGTAAGATCTTGTTAAGTTGTTGTCAAACTAAGGTCGGGACCCACTGTGAGGTCCTAACCAGTAACTCCCCGAGTTCCGAAAACTTGGGGTGTTACACCAATCCGGCGGGTTGGCATATTATACGGGTCCGGGTCCGGGTCACCCTTCCCGGAGCTTGACCCGGCGGGTCGGACCCGTCGACCCGGCGGGTCCGACCCGTGGACATGCTTATGGTGGGATAAAAAAAAATTGAGCAAAAAAGATATTGTGGATGAGAGGTAAATGAAGAGAGAGAGAGAGATATTTTTTTGTATCACTTGTATGAGTTTTCTAATTAAAAATACGAACATACAAGGAAAATCATATCATAAGGGGTATATTTGAGGAATTTTTTTTTTTTCGTTGTGCACTTCACACCAAGTAGGCTTAGTAGGTTACTTAGCTTATTGTCTAGTTACCTAATAAGGGGTTCACTTGAAAAAAAAAAAAAAAACTCTCATAGTAAATTCATCAAACGCCTTGTGAGCATCTAATAAGAATCAATATTTAGAGCAAAATATTAATACTAGTAGTTCTTTTGTATCATATACACTTATATAAAAGGATCAACACAAGCCATGAGAGACACAAAAATCAGAAAACGAGATAACCTTCTAAAGAAGGAAAAACAAACCGATTTTGATGCAAAAGAGTACGAATAATACCTTGTTCAACTAGTTTGCGCTTCATTTGAGCAAACTAAAAACTTGATTATGATGAAGAATGATTTGAGTGAAAGAGAACTAGGAGAAGTAAACCGTCTTTTTTGGTGAGTGATGTGAAGTGAGGAGACACTTCAATTATCACATATTACCGTAAGTGCACGACCATTGTCAACGTGAGTATATGATATAGCATTAAGGTCGAATCCCAAAAGACTTGTATTTGTCTAAGTGCTTTCAAGTTCAATTTGAAAGGGTCAAGTGTGTAAAAAGAAGACAAAGTGGGTGATCAAATATTTGGATTTGGGATAACAAGTAGGCAAGTAACACAATCAAGTATCAAGTATTAAGAAAACACTAGTTTTGGGACTATTACTTCCAAACCATAGCTAGTAGCATACTCAAGCAAGTCATGTTCAATCAATGAAGGGAAATATGAAGGTGGCATGTGTAATTAGGTGAGTTTTGTCACAATATATAGTCTCCAACCCCGTCTTTTCATGTGCATTATTTTGTACCAATATGTGTAATAATTTGTGTCGACATGTGCAATATTTTATCTTAATATGTGATATTTATACCAACATGAGTAATATTTTGTAGTTTGTACAAATTTATGCATACATTTTAAAAAATATTTTTTTAATTTCATATTCACTGCTTTGTACCAATATGTGCATTATTTTGTACCAACATGTGTAATACTTTGTGTCAACATGTGCAATATCATATTTGACCTTGCTAAGGACCTCCCCACCATTTGGAGCTCTTGGAACAGAAGCAACATTCTTAAACATGAGTCCATCGGGGATGCCACAGCCAACCCTAATCGTAGCTACACCTAGAACATGATCGTTAAGATCAAAGACAATCTTAGTTCCAACTTGACCCCTCACTAGATTCTGCAATCCAAACCCACTCACTTTCCAACCCCTAGAGCAAGCACATCTGGAATGGACTTAGCATTCCCAAGTGTAGTTTCATCGCTTGGTTAGCCGGACACCATAAACTCAAGCTTCCCACCCTTGCCAATGTAACACCCAAAGTTCTAGGAACTCGAAGTGCTACGGGCTAGGACCGTACAATGGGTCCCGACCCTTAGAGTAGCAATAGCACAACGGATCTTACAACAAGCCACTGACGAATGAAAACCAAAACTCAAAATAAAACCAAAGGTTTAAACAACGGAAAGCGTAAAAGACTCGCAGCCGAGTTCAAAACAAAAGGGAAAAATAACCACATAAACATAAACCCGATCCCGTCCGATAATGTACGGAAACCCCGGCTGACTACACCATCCGGATCACTTAGCAACATCCTGAACCTGCGGAACATCTAAAACGACGGTATAAACCGTAGCTAAGATTCTAGATACTAGCAAGAGCGTAAAGGCACAAACACATATAAGGTAAGGAAAACACATAGCATGCTTGCACACAATCGGTTATCATCTTTCTTAAAGTTATCCATTACTAATTCAACTTCTTTTGTCACACAAGAATCTCCCGAAACTCGCCTCCGCTTCCGTCTACCAATACGAATAGATCAATTCTATCCGTTACCTACGGGCCTGGGTTGCAAGAGCACATTCTAGTCTCCTGTAGAACTAGCCAAGTGGTCACCGCCCGGTTATCATACACTTGGGCCAATTAAGGTTATAAAGGGTGAATCATATTATGGTTATTCGTTATAAACATGATAAACAATACAAACAAGCCAAAACATTCAAACCAATATACGGAATGAAGCTAAGTAAGTCCAAGGGACTTACCTCCCTCGAAGGTAAACAAACTCACCAACAACTCAGGAACAACTCAGGAGCAACTCAATTTCCCTCAGGAACGGAGCAAGGAAAGTCTGTTCACACAAGCATCATGTATCAGGAACAAAACGGCTGCTAGAAGTCTATAACTTCTAGTCTCAATGATCTCTAAGAGATCCACACAAGCTAAGGGCTCAACCTTAGTCTTACAGCATACTCAGAGGTTAAGCAATAACCATAAGAAACCAGAAAAGGAACGAGGAAAGCAAGGAAGGAAGCAGCTCACCAAAGATGGGAGCTACTGCAGAGGAAACTGCAGGGGCGGCTGGACAGGCATAGGGGCAGCACTGTAGAGGCGCGGGGCGGATACGGTGAAGAGGCACTGTCAACTTCTCGACAATAGCAGAACCACGACAAGGCCAAAGATTATTCTTCCAACACTCTCACACTTCACAACTCAACCAAGGGAGCCTGTGAACATCAAAGGATCAACAATGGAACGCTCCACAAGAATCAAGGCTCAAGCTTGATCCTTGAAGAAGAAGAAAAGGGAAGAACGAAGGAGGAAACGAAACAAAAGAGAAGGAAAGTGCAGCAGTACATGAACGTGATGAACAACAAGGGAGGAAGAACTTACACGTTCAGCAACAACACAGGGGCAAGGCTGCAGCACTCTAGGGTTGAAGAAGACGTAAGCAAGAAACGGGAAAAGAAGAAAAGACGAGAATATATAGGGGAGACGGAAAAGATAAAAAGGAAGGATGTCTAGGGTTAGGAAAAAGATAAGGAAGCCGGCTCATAGATAAAAGATCGGATATTCTATCTATGGAAGGAAGATAAAGATCGGGCGCAATCTACAATGTATCCGCAGGGGCGGATCGCCTCAGCCGCAGGGGCGGCCTTCTTCACCGCGGGGGCGGTGAAGATCAAAAACGGGATCTTACATCAAATCACCCTAAAAAAAAGTTTTGTTCCGAAACTTGCAAAAGCCCAACGATCACAACAACACACATAAACAAAACTGAATCATATATTCCCACTCGGGGCACGTAACTAAAAGCGTCACAAAAAGCGTACAATGCAACAAAGCAAAAACCAAACAAAACGACTACGCTAACGGGGCATCCAGCTAACCGTAAAACTCCGGATAGTTCCTCTGGATACTATCCTTTGTTTCCCAAGTTGCCTCATCAACTCCTCGCATTGACCATTGAATCTTCATCATCGGTATGTCCTTCGAACGCAAGCGTCTCGTACTACGCTCTGAGACAGCCACCGGGTGCTCAATAAACGTGTGGTCTGGCTCGATCATTAGATCCTCATGACTGAGGATATGTATCGGGTCCGGTATGTACTCCCGTAACTGAGGCACATGGAAGACGGGGTGAACACCCTTGAGTCTCGGTGGCAAGGCAAGTCTGTATGTTGTCTCTCCAACTCGCTCAAGAATCTCGAACGGTCCGACATATCTAGGGCTCGGTTTCCCCTTGACGCCGAAACGTCTGACGCCTCGTGTCGGAGATACTCTCAACCAAACCTGAGCTCCGACTCTGAACTCCAGAGGTCTGCGCCTCTCATTTGTATAAGACTTCTGCCGGCTCTTCCCTGCTAACATCCACTCGCGGATCACTGCTACTCGAGCCATGTCATCTTGTATCTGCTCAGGAGCTACTCCGCTAGCACTACTCGGCTCATCCCAACACAACGGTGTACGACATCTCCGTCCGTATAAAGCCTCATAAGGAGTCATCCTGATCGATGCATGCCAACTGTTGTTATACGAAAACTCCACTAAGGGAAGGTGATCTGGTCACACATGTCCTCAGTCTAACACGCAGGCTCGCAACATGTCCTCCAGAGTCTGGATGGTCCGCTCAGACTGACCATCGGTCTAAAAATAATAGGCAGTCGTGAATTGTAGACTCGTACGTAGATCGGCATGAATTTGCTGCCAGAACCTCGATGTGAACCGTCCGTCTCTATCAGAGACTATAGTCCTAGGTACTCCATGAAGTCTCACTATTTGTCTAGTGAACTCCTCTGCTACTCACCGACCACATTTCCTTAATAGGGATGAAACGTGCGGTCTTCGTCAGTCGATCTACTATGACTCAGATAGCATCAAAGCCTCGACTTGGTCTCAAATCGGTAACGAAATCCTTATAGATGTCCTCCCACTTCCATTGAGGGACGGGAAGTGGGTGTAGCTCGCCTCCTGGTCTATGATGCTCGATCTTGACCTGCTGACATGTTGCACACTGAGCTACATATCTCGTGACGTATGGCTTCTGACCTCTCCACTAAAAAGAGCGCCTGATATCCTTATACATCTTACTCGCACCACGGTGCACTGAGTAAGGTTAAGAGTGAGCCTCTTGAAGGATCCTCTATCTTAATTCTCGAACTGAAAGCACACAAACACGCTCTTGGCGTCTCAAGATCCCATCGGCACAAACTGCGAATTGTGGTGCCTCTCCTCGAGACATCCGGTCTCAGATCTGCGTCAAAGCTGGACAACTCTTCTGCTTCTGTCAGATTTCGTCCAACAGATCAGGTACTATCTCCAAGGTGGACAACTGGCTGTCGGAATCCAGGAAGTGGATATCCATCTCCAGCCATGCAAGATCTCGCTGTAACTGTGGCTGAGCTATCAGCCTAGCGATCGCCATCTCCCGGGGAGTCTTCCTACTAAGGGCATCAGCTACCACATTCGCCTTCCCCGAGTGGTATAAGATCTCCAGATCAAAATCCTTGATCAACTCCAACCATCTTTTTTGACAGTTATTCAACTCCCGCTGAGTGAATATATACTTCAGACTCTTATGGTGTGTGAATATCTTACACGTAGCTCCGTACAGATAATGTCGCCAAATCTTCAAAGCATAAACAACGGCGGCTAACTCAAGATCATGGGTAGGGTAATTCTCCCCGTACGTCTTCAGCTGTCTGGATGCGTAAGCAATCACTTTACCCCTCTGCATCAGAACATATCACAAGCCCAGTTTGGATGCATCGCTGTAAATCACAAAGTCCTCAATACCCTCTGGCTGAGCTAGGATAGGAGCAAAGGTCAACCTCTTCTTCAACTCCTCGAAGCTCTACAGGAACGGCTCGGACCATACGAACCTCGTTGACTTCCGCAACAAGGAAGTGAGCGGTCGGGCAATCATTGAAAATCCCTCAACAAAACCCCGGTAGTAGCCCGCCATTCCTAAGAAGCTACGGACCTCCTTGACGTTCCTAGGAGGCGGCCAAGATGCTACTGACTCGATCTTCGCCGGATCTACCTTGATCTCTTCAGCTGAAATGATGTGACCAAGGAATGCTACCTCGGACATCAAAAACTCGCACGTAGAGAGCTTGACGTAGAGCTCTCTATCTTGTTAGACTTGAAGAACGATCCTCAAGTGTCCTGCATGCTCCTCTCTACTGCGAGAGTACACTAGAATGTCGTCTATGAAGACAACTACAATCTGGTCTAGGAAGTCGATGAAGATATTGTTCATCAACTCCATGAAGACTGTTGGCACATTTGTAAGCCCGAGTGACATCACTACAAACTCGTAGTGTCCATATCTGGTCCGAAATGCCGTCTTGGTTATATCCTGCTCTCTCACCCTCAGCTGGTGATATCCTGATCTCAGATTGATCCGTGAAAACACTGAAGCTCCATGCAGCTTATCCAAAAGATCGTCCATACGGGGCAATGGGTACTTGTTCTTGATCATCACTTTGTTCAGCTCTCGGTAGTCGATACATAACCTCATTTACCTGTTCTTCTTCCTGACGAAGAGGACTGGTGCGCCTCAAGGAGATACACTAGGGCGGATGAAGCCCTTCTCTGCTAACTCCTTGAGCTTCTTCTTCAACTCAAGCATCTCGATAGGTGCCATACGATAAAGAGCTTTAGAGATCGGTCTCATACCGGGCTCTAGCTAATTGCCAAAGTCTACACTCCTCTGTGGAGGTAAACTTGATGGCTCTCCAAAGACGTCAGCAAACTCGCAAGCTACTAGAATCTCCTCCAAAGCCGAACTCGTACTATCCTTCATGACATAGCACCAAAAATCCTTCATGGCATAGCACCAAAGTCTCGCAGCTCGCACTGCACTGATGATTGTACCAGTCTTCCCAAGATCCCATCCTCGGAAGATCTCAACATGGCCTGCATTTATAGTTACTATATTGTCCACTTGCCGATGTCCAAAACTGCTCGATGTCAATCCATCCAATCCATACCCAGAATAACTTCTTCATGTACTAAGTACATGACGAAGAAGTCAGCTAGCCAATCGTGACCTCCCAATCTAATAGGGAAATCGCGAACCTCTCGTGTACCTCAAATCTTACCCCGATCGGGTAATCATATAAAGAAGGGTCTACCTTCTACAGTAACTAAGGTCAATCTATCTACAAACGCATCAGATATAAAAGAATGCGTAGCACCGGTATCGAAAAGAACTCTGACAGGAAAGCCATTAATATGTGTGGTACCTATGGCTGTTGGCGCTGTCGTCTCTACACTCCTCAACTCATACACTTTGGTGGATGCATCTTTGGTGTTTGTAGATCCACCAACACGTCCTCTACCTCTCCCCTGTCCCAGAGTGGAACCCTAAGGAGTAGTAGAACCAAAAACTCTCTACTGATGATGATATTGTGATCTTTGTCCACTTCCTGCAGCACTAGCAGATGAAGAACCCTACTGTGATAATGCCTTACCCTGGCGGAAAAATGCAGCTCTGCGTCCGGGCTTGCCACAAGAAAAGTAAGTCATTGTTGGCTTCTTGTAAAGCATAAATCCAAGAAAAATCACATATAAAGGCAAACATATAAGAAACTCAAAGCGCTACGGGCTAGGACTGCACAATGGGTCCCAACCCTCAGAGTAGCAATAGCACAACGGATCTTACAACAAGGCACACACGAATGAAAACCAAAAATCAAAATAAAACCAAAGGTTTAAACAACGGAAAGCGTAAAAAACTCGCAGCCGAGTTCAAAACCAAAGGGAAAAACAACCACATAATATAAACCCGATCTCGTGTACGGGAACCCCGACTGACCATACCATCCGGATCATTTAGCAACATCCTGAACCTGCGGAACATCTACAACGACGGTACAAACCGTTAGCTAACATTCTAGATATGAGCAAGAGCGTAAAGGCACAAACACACATAAGGTAAATAAAACACATAGCATGCTTGCACACAACTATTTATCATCTTTCTTAAAGTTATCCATTACTAATGCAACTTCTTTTGTCACACAAGAATCTCCCAAAAATTGCCTCCGCTTCTGTTTACCAATAGGAATAGATCAGTATTATCCGTTACCTACGGGTTTGGGTTGCAAGACCACATTCTAGTCTCTTGTAGAACTAGACAAGTGGTCACCGCCCGATTATCATACACTTGGGCAAATTAAGGTTATAAAGGGTGAATCATATTCCGGATATCCGTTATATACATGATAAACAACACAAACAAGCCAAAATACGGAATGAAGCTAAACAAACTCAGCACCAACTCATGAACAACTCAGGAGCAACTCAGTTTCCCTCATGAACAGAGCAAGGAAACTCTGTTCAAACAAGCATCACGAATCAAGAACAAAACAGCTGCTAGAAGTCTATAACTTTTAGTCTCAATGATCTCTAAGAGATCTCAACAAGCTAAGGGCTCAACCTTAGTCTTACAGCATACTCAAGGGTCAAGGAATAACCATAAGAAACCAAGAAAGAACGAGGAAAGCAAGGAAGGAAGCAGCTCACCAAAGACGGGAGCTACTACAGAGGAAACGGCAGGGGCGGCTGGACAGGCGCAGGGGCGGACTGCAGCAGGGGCGGCACTGTAGAGGCGCGGGGGTGGATACGGTGTAGAGGCACTATCGACTTCTCGACGACAGCAGAACCACGACAAGGTCAAAGCTTGTTCTTCCAACACTTTCACACTTCACAACTCAACCAAAGGAGCCTGTGAACATCAAAGGATAAACAACGGAACGCTCCACATGAATCAAGGCTCAAGTTTGATCCCTTGAGAAGAAGAAAATGGAAGAACGAAGAAGGAAACAAAACAGAAGAGAAGCTAGGTGCAGCAGTACATGAACGTGATGTAGAACAAGGGAGGAAGAACTTACACATTCAGCAAGAACACGGGGGCAAGGTTGCAGCACTCTAGGGTTGAAGAACACGTAAGCAAGGAAAAAAGAAGAAAAGACGAGAATATATAGGGGAGGCGGAAAAGATAAAAAGGAAGGACGTCTAGGGTTAGGAAAAAGAAAAGGAAGTTGGCCCATAGATAAAAGATCGGATATTCTATCTATGAAAGGAAGATAAAACGAACGAAAACAAATCGTACGCGATCTGCAACGCATCCACAGGGGCGGATCGCCTCAGCCGCAGGGGCGACCATTATCACCGCGGGGGCGGTGATAGACCTCAAGGCCGTTGGGGCGGCCTTCTTCACCGCGGGGGCGGTGAAGGTCAAAAACTGGGATCTTACAGCCAAGCTCTACTCTTGGAACCTTGTCCCTAACCCTACCTGCAAGCTTTGCCACGTTGGACTTGAAGACGAACCCGACCTCTAGACCAATTGCACCTACACTACCCTTGTCCTTGATATTATATCAAAATGGACCTGAACCCCCCCTCCCCCCTCCCCCACATACACCTCTACCTTACCAATCAAACCTTTGGAGATGGCTTTGCATTCAAGCAACCCCACAACGAGTCTCATTCAATAAATCCGAACTTCTACCCTTACAACCTTCATCTACTTCACATGGAAAGAAAGGAATACCACCATATTCAAAAACACTACAAGCTCTCCTATGGCTTGTACTAATAATGTCATCCTTGTTGTCAAGAACTACACTTCTTCTCGCCGGAGTGACCAATCTCATGAATCCATCGGATGGGCAAAAATACTTGGAATTCATCTCAAATAGCTTTCTATCTCTACTTATCTTCTCCCCTCTGTTGTATGATCATCCAATGCCAAGTAGGCTATTGTAAATCCTAATCTTCAATACAAACTTAATTTTTCAAAAAAAAACATGTGCAATATTTGTACCAATACGTGCATTATTTTGTATCAATATGTGCAATATTTTGTATCAATACGTGTAGAAATAGATTCCTATCTACAAACTCTCTCCTCACTTATATATATATATATATATATATATATATATATATATATATATAGAGAGAGAGAGAGAGAGGGTGCGGTTCCCATGAGAACAACCTTATCGTGTAATCATGAAGAACAATCTTAGACCGTTGGATGATGAGTATTAAAGGTCGAGATTTAGGGTAGATATCATAATTATTAGATAAATAATATTCTGAAACTAATAATCACTATGAATAGTTCATTCAACCAACAATAACAACGAATAATGCATTAAACGATATGACACATTCGTAACAAAACTAATAATAACTACGAATTGTTCTCATGATTACACGATAAGGCTTGTTCTCTCATATATATATATATATATATATATATATATATATATATATATATATATATATATATATATATATATATAGATTTTAGTTCAAGTGAGGAGGGAGCTTGTAGATAGGAATTAGGAGGGTTGTGAGCCATTAGATGAATTTTAAATCAAGGGTTCTCACACGCTCATCATTAATGGCATTTTTGTAAATTGACTTAAAATCTGAAAAATACCCTTACGTTCAGAAATATTAATCGGTGTTCATACTTTTATATGTCATTGTTCATGTTTTTATGCATCGGTGTTCATAGTGTTTTTATTCATCAAAGTGTCATGTTTATTTATTCTTTTGTGTTCATTTTATAATGCATAGATATTCATTTACATTATATAAACACAAAAAAAATAAAAAATTCATCACAAAACGTTAAAAGATGACATAATATGTTACGTATGTGTAAAAGCTACAGATAAGTCATCGGTGTTCATACTTTTATACGTCATTGTTCATGTTTTTGTTCATTGGTGTTCATACTTTTCTATGTCATTGTTCGTGTAAATATTATAGACTATTTTTCAATGAGACATTTTGTCGAACAGTTCGCATGCACAATAAAAGGAGCATATAGAGAGAGGTTTGAACGTTTTGCATATGTCTCGTACTTGCTGTAAATTGTGTAAGTTTAGTGCTACACGTGAAATGCTTGTAATTTGTGTATCGTTAGTTTGTAATGTGTGAAATTGGTGATCAAATGAAATGCATTGAACAACAAGTACGAGACAATTGCAAAACAAAAGAAAGGGAGGCGTCAAACGTGGCTTTGCTTTTGTTGCTGTAAAACAAATCTCATTGGCTTTGTATAGCTGAATAACGTGTTAAGTGGGAAGCTGAAAGATTGTAGTAATCACTTCTTATTTATACTTTGTTTACAAATCTCCACCACATTTATATTCTGATATATATTCCGTTATGATATGTTACATTGCAGATTTTATCGAGTAAAAATAATTTGTTTCTCCAAATTAACTCACAAAATTAATAAAGAAAAGGCCTTAGATTTTCCAAAAGTAAACCCGCTTACCTCTCATCTTCTTTCTTTGTATAACCTCTCCTCTTCTTCCTCCGATTTTTGTTCCATATTAATTAATAAATTGGATGTATTTTCAGCTTGTACAAAAAAAAAAAGAGAAGAGCGGGACATCAGAACTACTGATCCGAAGTCCAAGTGAAAGAAAAAATAGTGAAAGCATACTTGCCTCGTTGTAGAGACTCAAGTAAGAATGAAGAAATTGTAGTTTAGCGCCCCTTTACTACACATCTCCCTCTCATCCTTAAAGGGTTTTGAAATTTGAGATCTAGGGTTTATTGTTGCTAATTTTTTAATATATATATATATATATATATATATATATATATATATATATATATATATAATATTTTTATATTTAATTTTATCCGGCTAGGCACGGGCTAGAGGTGTCCGGATTAGGCCCGGCGGGTCTAACAGGCCGGCCTTTTCGGTCCGATCGAATATCCTTCTTTGTTCATACCTGTTTATTTTTTTTGCACAAATAGACCGAACTGAACAGACTGTACGGGATCATGAGGTCTACCATTAGTGATAAAATAGAATATGATATCCAACACGTTTATCATAATATTTTATTAATTTTTTAAGATTAGTAACGGCACAGTTACATAGGGCCATTATATATGCTCATTTATTATATGGGCTGGATTATTAGAAAAACGGCCTTCACTTTCAAATTTTGGGAATATTTATTTGATTTCAACATAATGAGCGATATACATATAATTCAACAAAGTGACATATTATATGATATTTAATTTAATAGAAAAAGTTGATTAAAATATTAAGTAATCAGATTTTGAAACATTTATTCGAAGACAGAGAACATATAAAATGAAGTGTCGGTATGAGATTATCCGCTTGTACCCACCCACCACATAACTTAATAACTCCTTGAGGTTACCTCTATGACCAATCCATGTATTTGGAAAGGGATGACATCGTAGTTCAGTTATTGGTATAATAATTAGTATGTATTGCTCATATACTATACTGATTGTTTGCTTAAATTTTTAACACGTGTGAGTTTGGCGTGGGGTCGACGTCATTTGATATTGGTTGAGAGTCTTAACACGTGTAGAGGCCCAACACAGCCCAATGGGTCCATTCAGATTGCAGCAGGCAGCAGCCCAAGCAAAATCCAACACGTCTGATATGAAACAATAATATTGATGTGGTAGTGGCATAGCAGGCCACCAACGAGTAACGTCAAGACAACGACTCTTTTGAAGTAGCAATGGACGGTTTACAAAGAGGACGTGAGCCGTCGTCGATCTTTTGAAAAGAGTTGCCTTGTCCAAAATTTGTAAGTACGACAAGTAGACCGGTCCAGATTCAGGTAGCCCTCACGAAAAACCGTTGGTATAAATAGAGGAAGAAGTCTGTCCCGTCAAACCCGTCAGGCTGGATTCGGACACCGGACTCGGGTCGAAAAGCCCGGCCCGACAGCACGTTTAAAACCAAAAATATATATTATATTGTATTTATTATATATATTGAGTATACATAAAAAAATACGTAGTATAACTATTTTAAATATAATTTATTTTACATAAAATATTTTAAAAATAATTTAATTATTTTTTAAAAATAATATTAAGAACATTTTTTTGAAATATCTTTTTCAAAAAATTAGAAAACTGGCCCAAGCTTAGACAGGTGCGGCAGTCTTTTCAGACCCGGTAGTCAAAATGGGTCCTATTCTAAATAAATAAGTTTATTATTTTATAAAGTTCGGTTTGAATCCGGGTCAAATCCGGATATAAATATGTCCAATGAGAAGCTTCCGGGGAAGGCCAGGTGGGAACGCGGCTTTGTTTCTCCTAAAAGGCCGGCCCACTACCTTCCAGGTGTTGCACTTTCTTCGATTCTTCCCTCAATTTGGGTAACCAAATATCCACATTCTCCTTTATATAAACACACCCTTCACCTACTCTCAATCCCCACAACACAAAAGGTCTACCTTTTCAATTGAAGAATCGAAAGACGATGACGAAGTGGGTTGAAGTAGCTCCTGCCCCTGTAATCACTCCTCCTAGGAGAATCTCATCCTCCCCTAAACTGGAGACCATTTTCGAAGAAGGCTATCTGGGTAATCAAACCCCCGACAGCAGCTTCCACATGGAAATGGAGCTTCATTCTACCAACATAGCTGTTTACTTCCTCCCCCTCATCATCTCCATGGCTACTTACTACTTCCTTATTTCTCCTGCTAATTCCACTACTTAATTATTAGCTTGGGATCTACATCGGAGATGGAATTTCAAGTCTTATGCCGACCCACGACTCTTCGGGAGGTGCAAACAGATTTTGCTTCTTTTTTCTAATGCAAGATCTTGCAATTGGACGCATGAGGTTCATGGATTCTGCAAACATTTGGAAGTTATATTGGTAATTTGACGAAGAACATCGCTTCCTTTCAGATTGCCATGCTATTATTTTCATATATATGTTTGCTTTGTGTATTCTCCTACTCAGATGCAGTAAAGTGTAAAGGAACGTTTATTTGTGTGTTTTTGGGAAGCTTTAGCAGAAAATAAAAGTTGTAGGATTGGAGTATGGAACCTATTTCTTCAATAAATTGCATTTATACTAGTTATATGAACTCCATTTGGAGATGAAACGATCAGCTTTTTCTATTCAATGAGTAGTCTCTTATTTTGAGAAGAATATTGTCAACAAAGACGGCCAATTACGTAAACCCGGAAATAATGAAATGCTATAACGCCCCAAGCTGATTTGCGTGAGACATGGAAAAGTAAGCATGTCCAGGGGGTTACTCGTGGCCCGGCGGGTTACGGGTACGGGTTCACTGGACGGGTCGACCCGTCGACAGTCAATTTTTAAAAATAAATAAATAAAAAAATCGAACTCAAGGGCTAAAATAGCCGTTGGCGGCCGGGTCATCCCTTTTCTTTCTTTTTTTTTTTTAAAATCGTTTTTTAAAACAAAAGGGTCAACCCGCTGACCCGTCGGGTCTGACCTGTAACCCGGCGGGTTGGCCTTTTACACGGGTTCGGATCACCCTTCCCGGACACTCGACCCGTGGACATGCTTATGGAAAAGAAGGCTTAATCAAAGCTTCACCTGCACAATAAAATCCTATATGAAAAAATTACACAGGACGCGAATATAAGGCCAAATTCATTTCAAAAGTATTACTTTATTAAAAATACCCTAACATAATCTCATTTAATAAATATACTTTTAAAAAGTTTTACTATCGAATAAAATACATCTTTTCAAAAGACTAGAAACAAAATTGAAGTTTGCCTTAAGGATCTTGAGACTTGGCACCGTGTTTAGCATCCTCACCCTTGTCCTTAATGAAGAGATTTGTAAATCGAAAGCTTGTTTATTTCATTGACCATATAATGTTTATATAGGGAAAATAATAAGAGATAAGCCCAATACTCTAAGAGATAAGCCCAATACTCAAAGACTTCCCCTCAAGCGGCAGGTGTGGAAGAAATAACTCAAAGCTCAAATACCAGCGGCCAAAGTCGTTTCTGATACCGGCGGCCAAAGTCGTTTCTGATACCGTGGCCAAAGTCGTTTCTGATACCGGTGGCCAAAGTCGTTTCTGATAACGGTTGACAAAATCGTTTCTGATAATGACGGCCAGAGTCGTTTCTGATAACGGTTGACAAAATCGTTTCTGATACCGGCGGCCAGAATCGTTTCTGATACCGGCGGCCGAAGTATTCCCTATACCGACGGCAAAAGGTGTTTAAGGTTTTGTTTTGTGCGGAAGCGTAGTTTAAGGAAAGTGCTCTGATACTATGAAGAGATTTGTAAATAGAAAGCTTGTTTATTTCATTGACATGTAATGTTTATATAGGGAAACATAAAGAGATAAAGTAATAAACTAATAGCAAAAGATAAGCCCAATAATAAGAGATAAGCCCAATGCTCTAAGAGATAAGCCCAATACTCTAACAATTAGCACTATGACGAGTGTTGGGTTGCCAAGGATGTGCTTCGATATCTTCAATGTCTTTCCAGAGAAAATAGAATTTGGTTCTATGTCGAAATGAATTGCCATGGAAACCAACAATCCTAGCTGAAAGAAAAAGACGACGTCGCATAAAAATAAAATAAATTACAAGTGAATATTTACAGGTAGCATTTGCAATTAATCTAGGTGGAAGATAGATGTACCGGTGAAAATCGCTATTAGTAATCTAAACAATGCATGCGAAACGAGTAGTTTTGCTTTTCAGCTATGGAATCTAATTGCGTTTGTGGCAGGCATAGTTGGAGCCGATGCGAAGCCGATGAACTACTCTTATGGTACACGTAGTTGAAGTGGAATTTAAAAATAAAAAAAAACTCCAACTACGTTATTAGCAAGCGTAGTTGGAGTGATTTTTTTTTTATAAAAAAAGAACTTCAACTTTGGTTCCCATTACCGAAGTTGAATTAAAAAGAAAAAAAAAACTCCAACTACGCTATTGGCAAGCGTAATTGGAGGGAATTTTAGAAGAAAAAAAACTTCAATTTTGGTTTAACTTTTAACACCTAACTACGCTTTTGACAAGCGTAGTTGGAGTTTTTCTTTTTAAAAAATCCCAACTACGCATGCCATTAACGAAGTTATAGTTATTTAAAAAAAAATTTCATCAGCTCATGAACGGCTCTCCAACTACGCTTGTCAAACGCGTAGTTCGAACCCAGATGCGAAAAGCGAAACTACGCACTTCGCGTGCGTAATTGTTGTTACAAATAGCGTTTTTCTCCGGTACCTCTAAAATTTCTGTTAATATTATATATATCATCAGCTCAAATACCACAAGTGTGCATGACAAGGATCATGAAGCTAATAACAAACATACAGACCATAATTGCACTAGTTGTAAGACTTGAAATTTCAAGACTATGTCGCGTGACTCACCTACAACATAAACTTCCGCCGTAGATACTATGTGAATGTAAATCTAACCAATCTATATTCCTTAGTCGTAGAATCGACCAAAGACACTCAAACATAAGCACACAAGCAATTTGTTGACGCAGTTCGGTAGTATATAAAATACTCCTACTCTGCGAGATCTCAAGAGGGGAGATCCGATCCCAGGTTTCACTAGGTATCCAAGAACACAGATTACAAACACTGGACAAGAGATATACTAGCACCTTTCCTATAGATCTAGCAAAGAAAACAACAAAGACAGAACTCAGGAGATACAAAGAAGCAATAGTGAAGAAAAGCCCCCTCAAAGGCACCTTGACGAAGATCTGAGATCGATCTTCGTCTATTCTGCAAACCAACGAAGCAGATACAAGAGATAACAGATCTCTCTTATTCTTCTAAGGATCCTTCTCACTTCAGAGCGAGATTTGGAAGATCCATTCTTCTTCTCCTCTTCTTCTCTCTTTCTTTTTCCTTTCTTTCTCTTTGGACGACGAACACTCAAGATTCAGATCTAGGGTTAGGAGAGCTGCGTCTGAAAGCTTAAGTACCAAAGCTTAGCAAGGTCAAACGCATCGTTTAATGACACGCCCTTATTAACCCTTCAGCCCAGCTCATCAGAAACTCGCAAGCAGCTCTTTCAATCGTGGATCAAGGAGATGGGCCAGCTTCATTTGGGCTGGCAAGCCCAAGTCTTCAACTCTAGCCGGACAAGTAGACCAATACACAACAATACGTACAATACACATTACAACATTTGTATCTCCTAATATCATATAATAGCCTACACATATATAAGAACATTGTCACCATATCTATCACCAAGCTACATCACTTAATCTAAGTGGCAACATTGGATCAAGATAGGCATCAATGTCAAATACATAGCAAGCTTATCATATGAGTCTTATAACTCTCTACTTAGACTATAGTATAAGGTGCTAGTGTAATCTCTAAGTCCTAATGCTAATAATGTTACAAGAATCAATTAACATAACAAATGCCCTCCTGATTCTTGTATCATGTCAATCTGGTTCTGTTCCCCAATAGTGTGCCATGGATCATCCTTCCTGTCCGTCGTCAGTCTAGGACCTGCACAATCACTCAAGGAGCATCAAAAATCTGTAGAAAATTTCTACAGAAGGCAAATTTATCAGCAGTCACTATTTTTGTTCCAAAGTCTGCTGGATTTAAATCACCCTTAATTTTCTTAACTAAGAAGTGTTTCTTTTTAACCCTATCTCGAATGAAATGATTTCTAACATCAATATGTTTAGATCTTTCATGATAAACAGGATCTTTACACAAATACAAGGCGCTTTGACTATCCATATGAATCACAGGAATGCATGGTTTATGAGATATTTCACTAACTAAACCCTTAAGCCAGATAGCTTCTTTAGAAGCTTCAACAGCAGCAATATATTCAGCTTCAGTAGAAGATAAAGCAACCACAGATTGTTGTTGAGATTTCCATGAAACACAATTACCAGTCCAAGTGTAAAAATATGCAGTAGTAGATTTTCTATTATCCTTATTGCTAGCATAATCAGAATCTACATAACCAAACACTTCACCAATATTATCATGCTCAGAAAACATCAAACACAAGTCTTTAGTTCCACTTATGTATCTAAAAATATATTTCATAGCAGTCCAATGTAATTCACCAGGATTAGACATGTATCTACTCAACACACTTATACCAAAAGCAAGATCAGGTCTAGTGCATAACATAGCATACATGATAGAACCAACATCCACATCATAGGGAATTTTAGCCATTTTTTCAATTTCAGCTTGATTACTAGGACAGTGTTGCTTAGTTAAATCCAGGTGCCCTCCTAAGGGTATAGAAGTAGATTTAGAATTTTTCATATTGAATTTTTCTAAAACTTTTTCAATATAGTCGACTTGAGACAACCACATCCTTTTATGTTTTCTATCCCTTATGATTTTAACACCTAAAATTTTCTGTGCAGGACCCATATCTTTCATGTCAAAGTTTAACTTTAAATCTCTTTTTGTACCAGCTATTAATACAGCAGATTTACTAATAAGCAGAATGTCATCAACATATAATAACACAAACAAGGGATTCATGGAAGATATGCCTTTAAAATACAAACAGTAATCATAATTGCTTCTTAAAAACCCTAAGTTTTTCATGCATTCATCAAACTTAAGATTCCACTGTCTAGGTGACTGTTTTAAGCCATAGATAGATTTTTTAAGCAAGCAAACATGATCAGGTTTAGATTTATCTACAAAACCCTCAGGTTGTTTCATATAGATAGTTTCATCCAAGGTACCATGTAAAAAGGCAGTTTTTACATCCATTTGTTCTATATTCCAATCATGCACAGTAGCAAAAGCAAGCAACAGTCTCAATGTTTTATATTTGACAACAGGAGCAAATATATCAGTGTAATCAATTCCCTCTCTTTGGGTAAAACCCTTAGCAACTAACCTAGCCTTGTATCTAGGTGGTTCACTTAGTTTAGTAGCTTCTTTTAGTTTATAAATCCATTTACAGGGCACAATTTTTGCATTTTCAGGTTTAGCTATTAACACCCAAGTTTTGTTAACAATCATGGAATCTATTTCATCTTGCATGGCTAGTTTCCAATTTTTAGATTGTTCACAATTCATAGCTTGCCTATATGTGTCCGGAGTATAAGGATTATCAACAACATCACCAGTCAAGAAAGCATACTCAACCATATTAAAATCATTTGTAAACAGAACATATTCAGAATCATTGTATCTCCTATTAGGTATTCTGACCCTAGGATTTCTATCTCTCGTTAACTGATAGTTATTATCATCATTGTCATGCAAGTAATCATGTTGATCATGCATAGAATCACCAATGTCATGCAGTGAGTCATTATTATTATCATGCAATGCAACATCAGAGAGATGTGAAGGAGCAGTAGAGATATCACCTATATTTTCTACCCCCCTTGATTCTGACCTATAGTTCTCACTGCCTATAGCAGTGTTTTCATCAACATTTTCATCATTATTAGGAGAATTATCAACATCATAGTTCTCTTCACTAGTACTAGGTGTTTGATAATATCCTATATCAAATTCTTCATCTATTAACTGATCTTCTCTATTATGGTCGTTTGTGTAGAAATGAAAACTTCTAGTTGACTCAGTATCATTTTCAGTGTTACTATTATTATCCACAGAGTTATTATTTCTGATTTTAAAATAGAATTCTCTTTCATTAAAGGTTACATTTCTAGATGTTATTACTTTATATCCATGTGGTTGTATGAGTAACAATTTATAGCCTTTAACACCTTCAGGATAGCCTAACATTACACACTTCTGTGCTCTTGGGTGCAACTTCCCTTGTGTTATATGGGAATATGCAGTACACCCAAAGGGCCTTAAGTGGGTAATATTAGGCTTCCTTCCAGTCCACAATTCATATGGTGTCCTAAAATCTATTACAGATGAGGGAGACCTATTAATGAGGTAAGCTGCTGTAGTAACAGCTTCACCCCAGAGACTATGCTTCATACCAGCACTTATTAACATACATCTAGCCTTTTCTAAGAGGGTTCTATTCATCCTTTCAGCTGTACCATTTTGTTGAGGAGTGTAAGGGACTGTTAGATGTCTTTTAATGCCATTTGTTTTACAAAATTCATTAAAACTAGTATTACAAAACTCTAGACCATTATCAGTTTTAAGGCATTTAACTTTTAAATCTGTTTCATTTTCAACAGCTATTTTCCAGTTTTTAAAACTTTCAAAGGCTTCATCTTTAGTTCTCAACAAATATATCCAAACTTTTCTAGAATAATGGTCAATGAAAGAAATAAAATACTTCTTTTCACCTACAGTTTCTACATGAGAAGGACCCCATAAGTCTGAATGTATGTATTCTAAAGGTTTATTAGCTTTGTATAAAGATTTGTTGAAACTATTTTTATTAGCTTTACCAAACACACAGTTTTCACAAAAGCTAAGGTTTGTCAGTTTATTGGTTAAAATACCTTATTTATGTAACTGATTTAATCCATTATTTCCTATATGACCTAATCTGCTATGCCATAGAGTTGTTTGTTCTAGGTTGTTTTTATTAACATCAGTAGTGGAGAGATTTAATTCAGGTGATTGTTCTACAAAGTACAAACCACCCTTTTTAAAACTCCTAATAAGAGTAAGACCATTCTTGACAACTTCTCTTATACCATTACTAGTATTTATAGTACACCCTAAATCATCAAACATAGACTTAGATAGCAGGTTTCTCCTAAGGCCAGGAACCCATCTAACATTTTGAATAACCCTAATCTTTCCATCATACATGCACATAGGTATATTTCCTATCCCTTTTATTTTTAAAGCAGTATTATCACCTAACATGACATCACCAACATTAAAAATTTCTAAAGAACAAAACAAAGTTCTATCAGGGCAAGCATGCATGGTACATCCAGAATCTAATATCCACTCATCAGATTTGCATTTAAAAGGAATAGTACACATCAACAGTTCACTAGAGTACTGAGCATGGAGATCTTCAAATAAAGAAACATTATTTTCAGTATTTCCTTTATTAGATTCATCCTTCTTTTTCTTTCTACAGTCATTAATAAAGTGACCAAGTTTTTGACAATAAAAACATTTTTTATTTTTCTTGTCATTTTCACTACTAGGGCTCTTATCATAGGAATCATCTTTCTTATCCTTTTTATTTGACATATAATTCTTTTTAAACTTTCCTTTAGTAACTAAAACTTCAGACTTAACTTCAGATTTCTTATCACTAGGTTTGGTCTTAAAAATTTTCATGGATTCATTCTTATCAACAATGGATTCAATTATTTTTGTTTTAGTTAAAGTTTCAGTACTGTACTGTATTACATCTCTAAAGGTGTTGATGACATGAATTATGACCTATTTTTAGGCATGTATTTATATAGATTTTCCTTTTATTTTGCATGCATAGATATACATTCATGGCATTTATGGTTATATTTATCTACTTTGCAAGAATAGAGGTCTACACAGAGTTTTATTGCATTTGTAGGTAATTTGGCGAATTATAGAGCAAAATGGCACATTTAAGGATTAAGCCTTGAAGCGGGACAAAAAGGAGCATAAAAGGAATTTAGGACGCGGCCCAAAGTATTCTCTGATACCGTCTGACGCGCCAAAGTATTTTCTGATACCGTTGGACGCGGCCCAAAGTATTTTCTGATACCTTCGGACGCGGCCCAAAGTATTCTATGATACCGTCTGACGCGCCAAAGTATTTTCTGATACCTTATGACGCGGCCCAGAGTATCTTCTGATACCAGCGGATTCGACTTCTTTTCAGCCCAAATATTTAGGGTTTTATCTTTAAACCCTAGATTGATCCCTACATATATTCGAGAGCCTTCAACATTGAAGGGAGCCAATTTCTCCAAAGGGAGACTAGAGGGAGTTAATTTCTCCAAAGGGAGATTTAGGGAGAGTCAATTTCTCCGGAGGACGGTGACAGCCCCGGGACTTGGAGTTAAATTCTCCAAAGGATACTTAGAGAGGCAGACTTGGAGGTCTTGCTATTTGGAGGGAAGATTTGAGGAAGGACGCACTTCCCTTTTTGCGAAGTTGGAAGATTTTAGGGTTTCATTTGAAGGCGGATTGACATCCCGTTCTTCTTTGTTCCTTGAGATTTGTGAGAGATTCTTATTCTATCCTACATCTATTGAACGCAAGTTACGTTTGAGTTTTATTGACATTGGTTTTGTGTTTGTTATTGAGACTTCAAGGTTTTACCTTTTCTCCCTTTCATATTTAATTATTGATATCATAATGATGATTATTTGCTAAAACCCTTTAGCAATTCTAAGGTGAAGGGTTGATAGTTGTGGCTTAGATAATGATAGATCGATTGTAAATTGATTGGACCCTGAGAGTTAGAGAAATATCGTCGACACCCTAAATCACGGCCTGTTCTTAGGTTTCCACGGCCGTGATTCTCAAGAACTAACCGTGATTTACTTCAGTTTACGAACCTTGCTTTTACTTTAATCCAAAGTTAAAGATTTGCTTTAACTTAGTTTAGACTTGTCTTTTCTAGGTGGTAGTGAAGCCTCAACAACCTCTACCTCGATTATGAGTGTCACAACCTTAATCGGTTAAGTTAGTTTTGAGCTTTGGATTACAAGTTTGGGTATTTGACATTAATTCTTGCCTTTAGAATCTTTCTATATTGAAGCCTCAACAACATGTATAGAGAGTTTCTTATAGGTGAGTCATATAAGGTTTTTGGAACTTCACCGTACGATTACCTTACATTAGCATACCTTTGCATATCTCAACTCTGTCTTTATATCATTTAGTATATCTTGAATCGATTGCCACAATTAGATACCTGGATCTTTAGGGTTGTTGTTTTCCCAATAATTTGCAAAGCTCTTATATTTATTTGCTTGATAACCTACAATCGAGTTCGTTCTCCCCAAATTCCTGTGTTCGATACTCTGGAATTCTTGCTTAACTACGTCGATCCGTACACTGCGGGTTCGCTGCTTGATTCTAGTTTTATAAATTTAAAACTTATTTGCACACACCTTTTTGGGCGAACAAGTTTTTGACGCCGTTGCCGGGGATTTGGTTTAGGCCGAATTCGGTTTTCGGTTGTCGGGCTTGAGAGCTTTTGCTTTTTCTTTTAATCTTTTGGTATGAGTTTTTGAGTTTTCAGATTTTCCAATGGATGGAAGGAGCTTTGCAACGGCGAGGAATGAAATATGGAATCTCAGAGTTGAACTTAACGAATCTTTGGAGCAACATAGACTTAGGAACAAATCCTTGGAAAGAGAGAGATGGAGAAAGAAAGAGGTAGCTAAATGGAAGGAGAATAGACATTTGCTGGATTATTTTTCATTTTTTTTCAGTGAACAAAATGAAAGGGAGGAAGCTATTAAGAAGGAGCTTGAAATCTGGGAGGAGCTCTATACCGCTCGCGAGGTATATGAACAACCTCTTGAAGATCAACTTGAATCAAAGATCAAGCAATCAATGAAGGATCTCGATGACCTTGAAAAAAAATTGATCCTTGCTGAAATTGCTCGACTGGAGGAAGAAGCGGAACACCTAGACCCAATTGCTAATATTGTGGTCAAGATTGAAGAAGAGTCGGTTGTGCTTGAAGAAGAGGAAGAAGTGGTGAACCTTGGCCAAATTACTGAAATTGTGGCCAAAGTTGAAGAAGATCCAGCCGAGTTGGGAGATATTTCATGTGTGGATCATCATGCCAACATGAAACTTGTCCCAAGCCTTGAAGAACTTGACAAGGTATATTGTCTTACTTCCTTTGATATTCCTATTAAAATTTCTGATTTTTTCAGGAATGCTCCGGAGAGTTGGAGGTCTCTTCCAAAAGAACCTCCTAAAGTGAAGATGAAACCTCCATTGAAATTGCTGGAAGAAGATGCTCCTTGGACTACAAGGAGTGGAGTTAGCAAGCACTTCACCGTTAAGGCGAAGAATTGTCTTTTGTTCAAGTATGGGGTCATTCACATGACGAAGACCATACATCATCCCCAAGTTGGAGATGAGGAAGCTAAGAGGATTCTCGAGAAACTGATTTCTCGATCTAGGAAAGGATGGGATGCAAGGCTGAATTATGTCCCATTAAAGCATAGGAAAGCTAGGAGGATTCCGGTGAGAATCAAACCGTACAAGCTTGTACGTGGGAGATCTTACCACTTGCCGGTGAAATTAGGAACCGGCGATTTTTTGGAAGAGTTTAATGATGGATTTGAAGAGCAATCCAAGATGTTCAAGGTGCATTGAGTCATCTATGGACATAGGTCCAGCTAGCGACGTTAAATCAAGCGCTTCTTGGGAGGCAACCCAAGGTAATGAATCCTTTTCCCTTTTCTTTCTTAGATTAGAGTAGTTGTTTTTGCTTGTTTTTCCTCGATACCTTCCGGTATGTTTGTGTTTTTGGATGTCAGGAATAAGGAATAAGCAAGAGAAGATGAGAAAAGTCGAAAAGATTGACGAAACTTGGACTCTTGTCGAGAGCAACAGAAAGTTCCACGGCCGTGGTTTTGGCCGTGGAAATTCCCGACCCGAAAAAAAAAAAAAAAAAAATTTTTTTTTTTCGAAAAAAATTTTCGGCGGAAAGACGTTCCCCTTCTTCGTTCTTTGACAATGATTGGAATATTCAGAATTCCCTATTGAGCTTCTAAAGATTTCCACCACCGCCCGATTGATGATTCGCCATCTTACATTGTGAGTATCCTTTTCTTCCTTTTCTTTTCTTCACATTGGGGACAATGTGAGTTTTAAGTATGGGGTGGAGGTATTTGCAATACCATTTACATGTTTTATGTCTTGCATCATATGATTTTGAAAATTTTGAAAATTTTTAAAAGTTTTGTGCTTCTAGGATGGATATGATCTCTATGATAACATTTATTTTGTGGAATAGCTATGATAATTTTGATATGCTTGAATTGATTTATGACATATGTGGGATTTGAATACTTTGTTAGAATTTCATGCATGTTTGATAATTTGCTTTCATTCTAAATCATGTTGAGTGTTGAAGGTTGAAACCGCATATAAATTCTTACACTTCTTTATGAAATGATTAAGGCAATTCGACCTTTCTTTCTTCTTCTTTATTCATCTAGCCCCTCAATGGAATAATTGCCCCCCTAACCTATCCGGGAATTAGGAGGAGTTGAGTATTTGGCATATTTGATGTGGGAGGGCCATGAAAGCAATTTTTTGCATTCAAAGAATAGAAAAAGTTGTAGGTTTGGGGAAGTCAATCATGACGATGAGTAACTCGGCACCATTCACATAGCCGGGTGTTTGTGTCTTGCCAAAGTCGGATTGAGCGATATTCCTAGCGGATTATGGTATGTGCGCTAAGGGTTTGAGGCATCTCATGAAAATTGAGAAACGCCAATCTCCTAGGCTTCGGTTTTTGTGCACCTCTGTCCATAACTCTAAAAGTAAAATCGAAAAATGAAAAGAAGAGAGCGAAGCTCTAAGTTGGAAGTGCTGCGGGAACCGCAAAAGAAAAAGTAGAAGAGTTGGGTTATTCCTTTTCCCGGATTCATGCACCACATCCCTTATAAGTTTCCCTCCTTTCCGCATTCTTGACCTTACTTGAAAGTCCTTAAGATCATTGGAATGTGTTTGGCTTTGTGGTCTAAATTGGATTCCTCATGATTGATTTTGATATATTGCAAGTTATGATGCATGTTATGATTTTCTTACAAATTATGATTATCCTTTCCATGCTATATTTCCTTTTGACCATATGATGATTATCATTAGTTATGAAGCAACTTTTTGAGGGTGATCTATGAATATAAACACAACCAAAATATTGTGGTTTTTCTTTATTTTTACATATTCATAATCCATATCATCTTGTATTTTAAGTTTAAACCTTGCTTGGGGACAAGCAAGAGGCAAGTATGGGGTATTTTGATGACATGAATTATGACCTATTTTTAGGCATGTATTTATATAGATTTTCCTTTTATTTTGCATGCATAGATATACATTCATGGCATTTATGGTTATATTTATCTACTTTGCAAGAATAAAGGTCTACACAGAGTTTTATTGCATTTGTAGGTAATTTGGCGAATTATGGAGCAAAATGGCACATTTAAGGATTAAGCCTTGAAGCGGGACAAAAAGGAGCATAAAAGGAATTTAGGACGCGGCCCAAAGTATTCTCTGATACCGTCTGACGCGCCAAAATATTTTCTGATACCGTTGGACGCGGCCCAAAGTATTTTCTGATACCTTCGGACGCGGCCCAAAGTATTCTATGATACCGTCTGACGCGCCAAAGTATTTTCTGATACCTTATGACGCGGCCCAGAGTATCTTCTGATACCAGCGGATTCGACTTCTTTTCAACCCAAATATTTAGGGTTTTATCTTTAAACCCTAGATTGATCCCTACATATATTCGAGAGCCTTCAACATTGAAGGGAGCCAATTTCTCCAAAGGGAGACTAGAGGGAGTTAATTTCTCCAAAGGGAGATTTAGGGAGAGTCAATTTCTCCGGAGGACGGTGACATCCCCGGGACTTGGAGTTAAATTCTCCAAAGGATATTTAGAGAGGCAGACTTGGAGGTCTTGCTATTTGGAGGGAAGATTTGAGGAAGGACGCACTTCCCTTTTTGCGAAGTTGGAAGATTTTAGGGTTTCATTTGAAGGCGGATTGACATCCCGTTCTTCTTTGTTCCTTGAGATTTGTGAGAGATTCTTATTCTATCCTACATCTATTGAACGCAAGTTACGTTTGAGTTTTATTGACATTGGTTTTGTATTTGTTATTGAGACTTCAAGGTTTTACCTTTTCTCCCTTTCATATTTAATTATTGATATCATAATGATGATTATTGGCTAAAACCCTTTAGCAATTCTAAGGTGAAGGGTTGATAGTTGTGGCTTAGATAATGATAGATCGATTGTAAATTGATTGGACCCTGAGAGTTAGAGAAATATCGTCGACACCCTAAATCACGGCCTGTTCTTAGGTTTCCACGGCCGTGATTCTCAAGAACTAACCGTGATTTACTTCAGTTTACGAACCTTGCTTTTACTTTAATCCAAAGTTAAAGATTTGCTTTAACTTAGTTTAGACTTGTCTTTTCTAGGTGGTAGTGAAGCCTCAACAACCTCTACCTCGATTATGAGTGTCACAACCTTAATCGGTTAAGTTAGTTTTGAGCTTTGGATTACAAGTTTGGGTATTTGATATTAATTCTTGCCTTTAGAATCTTTCTATATTGAAGCCTCAACAACCTGTATAGAGAGTTTCTTATAGGTGAGTCATATAAGGTTTTTGGAACTTCACCGTACGATTACCTTACATTAGCATACCTTTGCATATCTCAACTCTGTCTTTATATCATTTAGTATATCTTGAATCGATTGCCACAATTAGATACCTGGATCTTTAGGGTTGTTGTTTTCCTAATAATTTGCAAAGCTCTTATATTTATTTGCTTGATAACCTACAATCGAGTTCGTTCTCCCCAAATCCCTGTGTTCGATACTCTGGAATTCTTGCTTAACTACGTCGATCCGTACACTGCGGGTTCGCTGCTTGATTCTAGTTTTATAAATTTAAAACTTATTTGCACACACCTTTTTGGGCGAACAGGTGTCAAATTGTGAAGGCAAAGATCCTAATAGGATAACAGCTAGGTGAGTATCTTTAATAGTGTCATCACATCTTTCTAAGTCCATTTCCATTTTTAGAAATCTATCTAGGTTATCATTCAAGGTCACATTCACATCCATCTTAAACGTAAACAACCTATGTAAAGTAGATATCCTAGAGGGCAAAGATTTTTTATTATACTGCTTATCTAAGGTATCCCATAAAATTTTAGCAGATGAGATACTTACAAACTGACGAGCCACGTCGTCAGTCAGTCTTATCATTATTTCAGCATGAGCCTGCTCATCCATTTCCATTTTCCTGGCTGCAGATGTTTCTGCCAAGTAGTCACCAGTTATGGCCCTCAAACATTTTTCCTTGGTCAGTATTGCTTTCATTTTGACCTGCCACATGATGAAGTCAGAGACTCCATCATATGGCTTGAGTCTGATGCTAGCTTCTGACATTTTTTATCTCTTGTAAACAAGAAGCAAAAAAGTTAGAAAACAGTCGAGAAAAGTGAATACAGATAGGAGGTCAGATAAGAGAGTAAAGATAAACACAGTAATAAAAACCAGTCAAGATGAACACTATTAGAACTAATCAGATTAAGTCCAACCACACAAGGCAGAACAATAAGCGGAAGCAAAAACAGATAGCAAGATATACACAGATATCAAGGAAAGCAAGGAAAAACCCCAAAAATTAGGGTTTCTGACAGATTCGAAAGACAAAAAACACAGAATGCTCTGATACCACTTTGTGAATGTAAATCTAACCAATCTATATTCCTTAGTCGTAGAATCGACCAAAGACACTCAAACATAAGCACACAAGCAATTTGTTGACGCAGTTCGGTAGTATATAAAATACTCCTACTCTGCGAGACCTCAAGAGGGGAGATCCGATCCCAGGTTTCACTAGGTATCCAAGAACACAGATTACAAACACTGGACAAGAGATATACTAGCACCTTTCCTATAGATCTAGCAAAGAAAACAACAAAGACAGAACTCAGGAGATACAAAGAAGCAATAGTGAAGAAAAGCCCCCTCAAAGGCACCTTGACGAAGATCTGAGATCGATCTTCGTCTATTCTGCAAACCAACGAAGCAGATACAAGAGATAACAGATCTCTCTTATTCTTCTAAGGATCCTTCTCACTTCAGAGCGAGATTTGGAAGATCCATTCTTCTTCTCCTCTTCTTCTCTCTTTCTTTTTCCTTTCTTTCTCTTTGGACGACGAACACTCAAGATTCAGATCTAGGGTTAGGAGAGCTGCGTCTGAAAGCTTAAGTACCAAAGCTTAGCAAGGTCAAACGCATCGTTTAATGACACGCCCTTATTAACCCTTCAGCCCAGCTCATCAGAAACTCGCAAGCAGCTCTTTCAATCGTGGATCAAGGAGATGGGCCAGCTTCATTTGGGCTGGCAAGCCCAAGTCTTCAACTTCAGCCGGACAAGTAGACCAATACACAACAATACGTACAATACACATTACAACATTTGTATCTCCTAATATCATATAATTGCCTACACATATATAAGAACATTGTCACCATATCTATCACCAAGCTACATCACTTAATCTAAGTGGCAACATTGGATCAAGATAGGCATCAATGTCAAATACATAGCAAGCTTATCATATGAGTCTTATAACTCTCTACTTAGACTATAGTATAAGGTGCTAGTGTAATCTCTAAGTCCTAATGCTAATAATGTTACAAGAATCAATTAACATAACATACTAGATAGCACCAGTAGTCCTTGATTTAAAATTCTTCGGGTGGTAACCAAACAATTTCTGAAATGCTGAATTTTTGTGAGGTGGTCTTAGATCCAACTGTTAATGCAAAAGCATGAATTTTATGAAAAGTTCTGAACTTAGTCCAGAGAAAAATAACAGGTCGGCTTTGGTTCACAATAGTCCCAACAAATACTAGGAAGAGCCATTTTAGTACCTCTGAATACAAGTTTCACCATATCAATCGATAATAATATTTTTAAAAAGAACACACCAGTTTCATCGTACTAAAAACTCATACTAGAAGTCATATCAGACTCATACTAGAGATTCATATAAAAAACTCTTACCAAAATCTCAACCAAAAACTCATACCAAAAACTCAACCAGAAACCATACAGAAACTCAACCAGGAACCATACTAGAAACTCATACCAGAAACTCAACCAGAAATCATACCAAAAACTCATACCATAAACCACTTACGATAAAAAATCGGCAGCAAAATATCTTGAAAACACTAATTTGTAATCTCTCTCTATATTCTCTCCATATATGTCTGTTTCTTTTTTAATAAAGGGGATAAAAACAGACCAATTACGTTTACCTAACATTAATGAAAGTGGTAAAAATAGAGGATATACGGTATACAAAACAAAATCTTATAAAAAAAGAGTCAACCTCAGCCAATTCTTTCAAAATATATTAAGGTCTTTTTTATTTACATGAATTGATAAAAAAAAAAGAACTAGCCATTCGTGGGATCTTCTATACTAGTTTGAGATCCCTTTGATCATAGGTTGGGTAGAGAGCACTCAACTTCATTCGGGCGGGTTGACGTTGTGTGTGAGAGAGATAAGTTACTTGAAGGTTAAAATGATAATCATATGGAATAGCAAATAATATGTATCTCCTAACATTCTCATTAAGTCAAAGTTGAAGGAGATCGAAGACTGCACCAAAAATCACCAAACAAGGGGTCTAGGGAGGCCCTTAGTGAATATATATCGGCATGCTGATGAGAGAAGAGACATCTAACACGTGAACCTGGTCGACGGAGACTTTCCCCCGAACAAAGTGAACAAGCTCAACATGCTTGGCGCTCATCATTGTCGTAGTATACCGGTGTGGATTTCTCAAAGGGTGGTATGGAGCTCGAGCATGTGATTATGGAGCCAACATGTCTCAATAACAACGTTGACAACACCCAGGGGCGGAGCCAAGAACTTTTGATGGATCGGCGAAAACTATAGAAAAAAATGCTAATATTTTAAAATTGTAATAAATTGTAATTATTTATTTGTTTGTTTTACATGAAAATTTTAATGTATAATTATACTTGTTATCAATATAAAAATTTTGAGTATTCATACCAGAAGAGTTACCTGAGCTCCTACAATGCAAAGGAAAACAGTGAGCATTGTGTAGAAAAATGTCGCTGCATTGAGTCAGAGGGCAGCCATGAAGTAGACGACTAGAAGGAAAAGTACATGTAGTCCAAGATCAAGTGGAATGTCACTTGTTCGTTGCAAGAAAATATGCACTTAACCTATACATATCTACTGATCTTTCCTTCTTTAGCATATTACTCTTTGTAGAAATGAGTTATTGTATAAAACATAAAAAAAATAAGTTAGGGTGGGTCATGTCCCAGTTAAATCCACCACTAGCAACACCCCTAAAGTTCTAGTACATGGATGTCTTGGATCATAGGTTGGGTGGACAACATTCAACCTAATTTGGACAGGGGTTGACATTATATGTGTAATTGTGTAATGAATAGCAGCAAGAACAACCAAGCCAAAACTGAATAGCTACATTAACCAAATACCGCAAAGCTTTTTTGAAAGATATGCCTAAATCTATGTTCTAACTTCTAAGTATAGCCAAAATGCGGTTTGTCAACATTCAACGATAATCAATAACACATGCTTATTAGCCGATTGATGCAATACGTAAAGGTCTTACTTCTTAGAAAAACAAAATCAAATTGTTACACTTGGAGCATCCTGCTTTCTAAAGCTGTTGTACATGGATGTCAACAATCATATGAATTGTTCTTTACTGAAATTTGAATTTCACTTGGTATTGGAGACGGTATATTTGTTGAGTGTATTAGGGAACATGTCACCACTTAGTGACGACATGCTTGCGTCGCTAAGGGAGATAGTCACCGTTTCCGACCGTCTCCGACTTAAAACGACCTCCATTGGATATGGTGAGGGTGAATGTTTAAGAGCTCGACAAGGGAGTGAATGATTGGTATAATGAAGTGCGGTGAAAAGGGACGGTGGTGAAACAATGGTACTAGGGTGATAAGAGGTATGATATGTTTTTTTTTGTAGATGTTGAATATAAGAAATATATTACATGTATAATCTTAGGGTACATTGTGATTAGGTTGATGGTCGTTGAGTTTGCTCCAGAAAAGATCTTACCTTTCAATGGTTCGAGACCGACATATAACGTTTTACTCCTTTTATAGTCCATCTTGTATTATCAATATTTTCAGCTATAAGTGTCGTAATCTTAATTATTTGAACCAGTGTGCAAACTGGCCTTTGGTGGCAGTATATGGATGGCCTGAAAGACAAAATAAGATGATGACATGAAATTTAATGAGAGATCATTGATCCCAATATGCTTGACCGATTATGTATTTTGGGGGATTTTAATGAGATCATGTCTCAGGATGAGAAAATAGGAGAAGGAATAAGGAAGCAAAGGTACATGGAGAAATTTCGTGTGGCAATAGAGGATTGTGGACTTAGGGATCTGGGATACAGTGGTCAAAAGTTCACATGGTCCGAGGTAGTCAAAGTCACATGGTGATTGAAGAAATGAGCGATCGGTTTATGGCGTATGATGGTTGGTATGTAAAGTTCCAAGTTTGAATGTCGTACACCTTGTTCGTTATAGGTCTAACTACAACCCAATAAATTTTGTCGGCGCCATCATATGGGTAATGTAGTGCTAAATTGGACAAATAAGAGGCGACATGGTGCGATACGCCAGAGTCCAGAAACTATGGGCAATTTGTTGAGAGACAGGGGGTGCAATAGTCTGTTGGTTGGTGGCGACATGAGCCTAGGGTGGACGTGATGAGCCACGAGTTGGACAAGATGGAACAAGAACATCAAAGGGTTGTTTTTGAAAGTTAAAACAGTGAGACAACGTGTGTCCCTAGACGTTACACCATTGACACTTCCCTAAGTTAGGTTTTGAGGGAGGACGAGGATCATGGTTGGCTTGTGGGGTAGGAATGTTGGTGCGAGAGTTGTTTAAGTTGTTGTGAGTATGAGTGATATTGGTTGTATTAGGAAAATAAGACATGTTTGGTTTTTGTGTCCAAGGATGAGCTCTTTATTAATGAGCTCTTTATTAACGAGCTTTTCTAAGAGTTCTTCATAAGTGATTGGGTTATCATGAGCATGTATTGCGTTAATCACAGACCGATAGTCACTGTCGAGACCTTTTAGAATGCGATAAGTGAACTCTTCTTTGTCCATATGTTTGCCAAGAAGAATGAGTTCATCCGCAAGGCGTTTTACTCCTTGTATATAATTTGTGGTAGATATATAAAGTCTCATGGTGAAGTGCTTGGGTTGATTCTTTACTTGTTTGATGTGACCTCTAGCCGGGTTGACATACAAGTGAGCGAGGTGATCCCATATGGATTTGGAGGAATTTGTCATTGAGAGAAGATCAGTAACCGATGCCGCGAGGGTGTCAATGATGGCTTTAAAAAAAGAGATTGTCTTGATAAACCCATGTTAGATATTTGGGGTTGGGAGTTTCAACTGGCGGTGTTGCAATATACATGGTAGTTATGTTTGGGGCTTGGTAGCTACCTTCAATCAGGGCCGTCTCAATGATTTTTGGGGCCCTTCTCAAAAAAACAATATTAGGCCCCTTAAAGAGCGGGAAAAAAAATTGAAAATTATCTATACAAAGTATGCCATTTACATTTTTTTAATCCATGAAGAAATCGTCCAAATTTGATTTGGAAAAGAAAAAAATTTCAAAAGAGGTAGCCATAAAAGTAAAATAAAAATTAAAAAGTGATTAAAAAATAAGAAAAAGAGTGATATGTTACCATCTAGACTAAGCGATTTTTGTAACGTATATTCAACTTTTTTTATACATTGGGGCCCCAAAATTTTGGGGGTCCTGTTCGAAGGGACCTTATGGACCCCCCATCGAGCCGACCTTGCCTTCAATGTATTTGCAGAGGCCACAACCAACCAGGGCAACTTCGATATGAAGTTTTCACGCAAGGTAGTGCTTGCGTTGAGTTTGGAAGCGTTAAGGAAGGAGACAACAAGGAGAGGGAAGGTATGTTCATGTTTGTTGGGGATGATGTTGGAAGAGTGTCCATTGGTAGCAATGAGTGAAACGGAACTTTTTTTTTACAACTTTGCTTGAAGGATCAAAGCTCTAATACCATAAAGAGGGATTTACCAAAAAAAAAATACCATAAAGAGGGAAGATGATACTGAGTATTGTATATTCAATGATGTAATATTCACTAAGAGTGTGGTACATATAGAGTTGGTTACATGAGCGAGTATCCCTTAATTCTAGGAGGGATATAGGCAAGAGATAACTTGCTTGTATAATATAGTACAAGATTGTATACATAGAATTATAGACATGTGGAAGAAGGGAAACACCGGATTACATATCTCTAACGCGCGGAACCTAAACATACTCCGAAAATCCAAAACCCAAATTCCTGAATATGAAATATTAAAAACAAACGCTTACACATGTGTTTGCAGCGCGTGAGTCAGAGGTGTAAATGGGATGGAGATTTCCCAAAATTCGCAGGTATTACCCGTCATGGGAACGGGGATGGAGATTTTAAACAGGAACGGGGATGAGAAAATATTAGATTCCACGCTTGGGGATGGAGATGGGTATGAAGATAGGGGTATCCGCCCACTCCCCGATTCGAACCCCAACCCGTTGGGGAATCTCAACGGGTAACCCGATGGGGATCCCCGATGAAAATTCTACCGGGCATAATTAAATATATAAAATTGTATTTATATCAGACTTTCATTGTAGTTTCATGTTTAGTTCAAAAATCATCGACGATTACTAAAATTTTAAACTATATAAACTTTTGTACTTAAAGACTACTTGTTCCTACTTACACAAATGTATTTTAACTTTAAATATTTATTTGATAATTATATGTGTAAATTATGCTAATGCTAACCTATATTAATTTGGTTTTCGATCATATGAGGATAACACCTCGTGAAATTTTTGAATATGTCGTGAACGTAAAAAAATCATGATGACCAAATGCGCATCACACTATATGTTGTGTTTTTTTTACGTGTCTTACTCTTTCAGATACGTGTTTTGATGTGCAAACTTAAAACCTAAACCATTAAATTAAAATGATAAAATAATATAATAGTTTATCTTGAGATTGTAATCTAACATTTAGTAAGATATAATTATTTTTAGTTTACACTAGTTTGTACTACGAGTCTCGATCCTACTTGAACAAACAAAACTTAATATATACACAATACACCTATACTTTGACAAATTGGATAAGGTGATGCGTTAAAAAACAAACTAAGCTACATCAACATTTCAACTAAAAATGTATATATTAATATAATATATAGTGACATTTATCTTGTAATCATGAACTAAAGGTTAGTAAATTATATACACTTTTGTACTTTAAAACTTAAGAGTATCAGACTCTCGTTCATACTTACACAACATATTTTTAAATATACGAGGATAACATTTCAATTAAAATATATATTATATGCGTAAATTATATACATTATAATGCTGACCTATATTAATTTGGTTTTCGATCATATAAGGATAACACCCTCATAAAAGTTTTTGAATACGTCATAAACGTCGAACCACGATGATTAAATTCGTGATAAACTACATGTTGCATTTTTTTTACGTGTGTATTAGTCTCTCAATCACATATTTTGGTGGTGGAATCTAAATCCTAAACCGTAAAATAAAAATGATAAAATAATATAACAATTTATCTTCAGATCGTAATCTAAATGTTAGTAAGATATAATTATATATTTTAGTTTACACAAGTTTGTACCACGAGTCTCGATCCTACTTGAACGAATGAAACCTAATAGATGAGATCGGGAATTGTTCGTCGTAGATGAAAGAGGAAATCGAACATTTCGTAATAATTCGGTACCAATAAAAATAAAATATATACATATAAGAATAGGGTGTAGGTGCATAGTTAGACGTCATCAATATACAACATCAAGTAACCACAAGAACAAATTTCCCTCGTTAGGTTCTAACAAATAATCAGATGTAGGTTGTGGTTAACATTACTAAAATATCTTCATTAGGTGTGATACTTGTAACACCCCGAATCCTCGGGACTCGGGGCGCTGCAAGAAGAGACCTCACAATGGGTCCCGACCATTAGCCTAATAACAATTTCACCGAATCTTTCCAACATGACACAAATAAAAAGGCAAAACAACATAGTTGAATGCAATGTGACATGAACCAGAATACGATACCAGGTGGAAACTCAGCCGAGTCCTCAAAACAACATACCGACAACGACTAACATACAAAAGACAACAGAAAATAATATATAAAAACCCTCATCCATTACCTATAATGTACGGAACCCCGACTGTCCACTCCTCCGAGTCACTCTGCGGTGTCCCTAACCTGCAAGACATTTACAACAATCGGTATAAAACCATTAACTAACATTCTAATCATGATAAAGATGGTAACGACACATACACATATCCACACGGAAACACACAACATGATATCACACAATTGGTTATTATCTTTTCATTTACGTCCTTCCATTACTAATTCAGCTTAGTTTTACGGGATCTCCTAAGTTCACACCCGGACGGTGTGCTCTTTGTGCCGGATCCATACGTCTCCCCAAAGTTTGTGGCTCTTCAATAGCAATGGGTACAACCCTAACATTCGCCGCCGGCTGCGGTTGTGGTGGTGGAGGAGGTGGAGGTTATTGACGATTAAGCTCTCCTTGTACAAGGGCTTGTCTAATCTCATCAATCTCCCTCCTAGTTGCTTCTTGCCTCTCATTGGCAAGTCTCCTTTCTTCCTCCAAGAGCTCATCTCTTAGCCTTATTTGCTCTAAGGCTTCATCCAATTCAGCTTGGAGGTCTCTTCCGGCCATCTCTTTTCCCTTTTTAATGCTCTTGGATCTAGATCTAAGGGTTTTCTCCGGTTCGGGATCGAATGGAGCTAAATCCTTGCCACGAGATCTTCGCATACACCTAAAGAGTAAGAGATGTCCTGAAAAGCAAAGACACACACCAAAGAGAGATCAAAAGTAACAAGAAAGATCTACACTATAAACAATCACAAAATGACTCAATCTAGACCTAGTCCCCGGCAACGGCGCCAAAAACTTGTTACGCTCAGGATGTGTGTGTGAATCGCAATAAGCTTTAAATTTATACTCGTTATAATTATCCTAACTCCTAGCGAACCCGCAGTGTACGAGACGTTTGTAGTAGGGATAGTATTCCGAGGTCGAACACAAAGACTAAGGTGAAATCGAGTCAAACAATGGTCATAGATAGTGTGGATCTAATCAAAGAAAAGGTCAAGGAACAAAGAAATGAAAATCTCGATATTTTTGGTTGGTTTTTGTAGTGATCAAACAAGGATCACAAATCAAGAAAGACAATGAAACAAGCTAACAACTCAACTAGCAATCAAACAAGTAACTCAAAACACAAGTATACGATCAAGAGAGAAAAGTGGATTCTAGAGGTCAAGATTTCCGGTTATGGCATTGAACTCAAGGTTCTAAATATTCTAAGGACAAGCTGCGGTGTTGGGAAAAGTGTTTCACTAATGGAAGCAATCACCGGGTAGGTCTCTCACTTCACTAGTCCCGCATCAAACTCCTATTACCGGGTAGGTCTCAAGGGGTTAAAATAAGGAATTCCGCACAAACCGGATACTACTTAAGGGGCAACCCTCTCCTTACCGGGTAAGTCTCGGAATAGGGGAGTCTCAAGCAATAATCCTAGCACACTCGATCCAATAGCGGCTTATGAGGCTCACTACTACCTAAAGTTCATCATCCTTGGTATCTAAGGTCGGAAATCATTGGGTAGATCTCTTCCCTCACTTAGATTGATGGCATTAGGTGATCCTAAGCTAAAGTAGGCTTAATAAACACTAGGATTTAAACAACCAAACACCCTAACATTCAGATTCATCATTTAAAGAGAAACAGGAGAATAAATCGGGCTGTTCTACAGCTAAATCGGCCGATCTGGTCATGAACAGGGCGATTTTTCTCACTGGTTTGGGTTTCGTGCATACAAATCATCAAAAACTAACATATAAGTCCATTCTATCATCACCCTAGCCATAACCATCAATCCATCACTCTAGAATCACAATAAACTAGCCAATAATATGCATATCAAGATCCAAAATCATCATACAAGCATACATGGTGTTCATAGATGGATAATGAAAGATAAGCAAGTAAAATCAATAAATCTCAACTGAATCCAAGTTGTAGCAAGACTTACAAACTCTTAAATGAAGATTCAAAACGTTCCTAATAATCCTTGCAATAGCTCTTCAATCCAAGATTACAAAAATCACTCAAAAGTCACTCAAAACCTCACTATCACTCCTAGAATGGTGTTCTTCTTCTTCTTTCAATCCTTGAGAGTTTTTCTTCTCCTCCAATTCCTTGCCTCCAATGGATGAGGTGTGAATGAGAATGTGGGAGAGGAGAGTCCCAGCAACAACCTGCAGGACCACTTATATTCTCCACCAAGAGCAAGGCCGGACAAGAGATCGTGGAACACGTGGCTTAAGTTGTCAAAGGCCCAAAAATCGACCCAGTGGATTAAATCGGCCGATTTTCTTGGCAGTTGGTCCGATTTTCTTCAGCAGAAGCATGCTATGATCGTCTAGCCATGAGTTGCTCCATTGCTTGCACCAATAGTGATCTTTGTGTCCTTTGTTGCTCCAATTATGCTCCTCCAAGGCTTTGGATGTGTATCATCATGAGGCTTGGCCCTCAAATGTATCGATTAACATCCAATAGATCCCCGAATTACCTACAAAACCGATAAAAGGTAGTGTAGACGTCTTTTCTAGAAATGTGCATGAATTGTGCGAAGACGTCATGAACCAATGCCAAAACGTGCATGAATGAGTGAGAAATCTATCTAAATGATTACCTAATCCTAAGTCATAAATCTTGTTATCAAAAATACCCCATACTTAAGGTTTGCTCGTCCCCGAGCAAATTCCCAACTATAGACTAAGAGATGACATGATTTATGTATGCAGAAAAAAAGGCAAAATCTTTTTGGAGTTGTGCTTCTAATATTGGATCACCTTCATAGTCATGTTTCATGGCAATGGACAAGCAATTATGCATCAAATAAATGAAAACATGGAAAGACAATTACACTTAACTTGATAGCATGCAATGAAATGTAACGATGAAGAAGTCAAGATGATCGTGAGTATATCCAATCTAAGTCACTTAGCCTCACACACATGCAAGTAGGTCAAAAGGACTTGTAAAATAGAAGGCCAAGAATCGTTGTGATTAGGTGGGAATTTTCTAGGCTATGTGATGCTAATCCGGGAAAGGAACTAAACAACCACAACTTCACATTTCTTATCAACTTCCCTCAAGTGTATATTTTTCTTCATTTTCTTTTCTTTCTTTTCTTTTATTTTTGAGACAATGGCATTGGTGTACAAAAGCCAAAACCTTGGTAATTAGCCATCCTCGGGCTTTTTCTATTTTTCGAGGTGCATCCACACCGGGCACACATACCAAAGCTCGTTAGGACTATTGGTTTATTTGACTTTGGCAAGGCACCAACACCCGATTATGCGAAGTGTACTGAGTTACTTGTCATTTAAGCCAACGTCCCCAAACCTATATTTTTGGCTACACTTTCGCAACAATTTCAGCACTTCATTCATGACATTCCTTTCATCAACAACTTCACCCCACACTTGCTTTTCACACACATCAACACACTATCATGCTCCTATTCCCGGATGGGTCAAAAGAGGTCAAATTTATCTCAATTGAGGTGCTCAAGCAACATGATCAATATGAGAAGTAGAGAAAAATGAATTGCCTTAATCACTCCTAATTGATGTGCAAGAACTAGCATGCAATTTCGACTTTCAATCCTCAATTAAATCAAGGCAAGCATCATAATCACAAGTCATTCATGGAATTCAAGATAAGTATTTCAAGTCCACATATGCATCATCAATTTAACACACAAGGCCATCCATAGCCAATCCACAAGACAAGATTCATCATTAGGGTCATATCCAAGCCTTAGAAGCACTAAATTTTTTTAAAATTTTCTGATTTTTTTTTTTGGACTTTTCGAAATATGTATGTACAATGCAAGACATAATGAAACATGTGACAAAATTAAACTATCCTAGATGCTAATCATGCAAGTGATCATGAAAACCCCACCCCATACTTAGTAACACATTGTCCCTAATGTGTAAACTAAATAAAGAAGTGAAAGAGAGTCCTCACAATGTAAAATTGGTGATGCTTTGGTATTTCGGTTCACATTGGATGATGATGGTGGATGATTGATCAAGGATGGTAGAGAGCTCTTGGTGTTCATTATGGCGTCGGAACCCGCGCTTGGCACCGCAAGCCGTCCAAGTTCCACGTCCGCTCCACCCATGCTTGATTGGAGATCATCACTTTCCTTTACAGAGGAAAAATCGCCCTGGCAGCCCAGGAAAATCGGCCGATCTGGATGAAGAACATGCCGATTTTTCTGGGTGATTTCCTCCTCGTCCATGTGCTTGGATCTTGTACCTTCAACAGTTCCATGAGGCCTTCACATGACCTCCAACATCTCGTCACACATGACAGTTAACAAGATCTAGCACCCAAAAACACAAAAGAAAAACAAAGCACACCAAGAGTGAGATCAAACAAAAGCAAGAAAAAGAAAGGGAAAAATATGTACCAATGGGTTGCCTCCCATTAAGCGCTTCTTTAAGGTCATTAGCTTGACCAAATTCAGGAGCGCTTCAATCAAGGTGAAGCGGGGCAATCACTTCCACCGGGGCTTCCGGGATGTACTTCTTCAAACGGTGCCCTTTCACCTTGAAGTCACCACAATGATCTCCTCCTATCTCTACCGCTCCATGAAGAAAGATCTTCTTCACCACATATGGCCCGGTCCATCTTGATTTGAGCTTTCCGGGGAAGAGCCGCAACCTCGAGTTGAAGAGAAGGACAAGGTCGCCTTCACTCAACTCCTTTGGAATGAGGCGCTTGTCATGCCAACGCTTGGTCCTCTCCTTGTAAATCCGGGCATTCTCATAAGCATCCAACCGGATCTCCTCAAGGACGTTCATGTCTAGCAACCGCTTCTCTCTGGCCTCCTTGAGATCAAAATTTAGCCACTTAATGGCCCAATGTGCTCTATGCTCCATCTCTACCGGAAGGTGGCAAGACTTGCCATAAACTAACTTGTAAGGAGTGGTGCCAATTGGTGTTTTGAAGGCGGTCCTATATGCCCACAAGGCATCATCGAGCTTCATAGCCCAATCTTTTCTCGTCCTTGATACCGTCTTCTCAAGAATGGCCTTGATCTCCCGGTTGGAGATCTCCACTTGGCCACTTGTTTGGGGATGGTAAGGTGTTGCCACCTTATGAGTCACCCCATACTTAGCCAAAAGTGCCCCAAAGTTCCTATTGGTGAAATGCCTTCCTCCATCACTTATGATCACCCTTGGTGTTCCAAACCTAGGAAAGATCACTCGGTTAAAGAACCGCACCACAACCTTGGCGTCATTTGTAGGAGAGGCGATTGCCTTCACCCATCTCGAAACATAGGCAACCGCTAATAGGATGTAGAGGTTGCCACATGAAGAAGGGAATGGTCCCATGAAGTCCACACCCCACACATCAAATATCTCTACCTCTTGTATGTTGTTCAAGGGCATCTCATTTCTCCTTGAGATGTTGCCGTCCTTTGGCAAGCATCACAAGCTACCACAAAGCTTTGCACATCCTTGAACAAGTTTGGCCAAAAGAAGCCCGATTGCAACACTTTCGCACATGTCTTGTGTGCGCTAGCATGCCCTCCACATGGCAAGGAATGACAATGGCGGATTACACTCTCCACCTCATCCTCCGGTATGCATCTTCTAAACATTCCATCCGGCCCTCTTTTGAACAAAAGTGGCTCACTCCAATAGTAGTGCCTCACATCTTTGAAGAACTTCTTCCTTTGGGCATATGTCAAACCGGGAGGCACCTCCTCACACACTAAGTAGTTCACAATGTCGGCAAACCATGGCTCGCTTCCTCTAGACACTTGGAACAAGCACTCCTCCACCATTTGCAATTGCTCATCCCGGAATGAGTCATCAATCGGGATGTCCTCTCTTTCAAGCTCCAATGGTGGGAGTCTACTAAGGTGATCCGCCACGGAGTTCTCGGATCCCTTCTTGTCCGGGATTTCCAAGTCAAACTCTTGAAGAAGAAGGATCCACCAAATCAACCTAGGCTTGGCATCCTTCTTGGTAAGTAGATAAGGGATCGCAGCATGATCCGTATAAACTATGACCTTCGCTCCAACAAGATATGAGCGGAACTTCTCAAATGCATACACAACCGCTAGCAACTCCTTCTCGGTGGTAGCATAATTGAATTGGGCATCATCTAGCGTCTTGCTAGCATAATAAATAGCATGAGTTCGCCCATCTTTCCTTTGCCCCAAAACAGCCCCAACGGCTACATCGCTTGCATCACACATGATCTCAAACGGTAAACTCCAATCCGGAGGTTGCATTATAGGTGCGGAGATCAAGGCGTTCTTCAACCTACAAAAAGCCTCAAGGCAATCTTTGGAGAAAACAAATTCAACATCCTTCATTAGTAGGTTAGTAAGGGGCTTAGAAATTTTAGAGAAGTCTTGAATAAACCTCCGGTAAAAACCGGCATGCCCTAAGAAACTCCTTACCCCTTTCACCGAGGTAGGTGGTGGCAACTTCTCTATCGTCTCAATCTTGGCCCTATCAACCTCAATGCCACGGTTAGACACCAAGTGTCCTAACACAATACCTTCACTTACCATGAAGTGGCATTTTTCCCAATTCAAGACAAGATTTGTCTCCTCACATCTTTGTAATACTAATGACAAGTTAGCCAAGCAATCATCAAAGGAAGAACCATAAACAGAGAAATCATCCATGAACACTTCCATGATATTTTCAATGTATTCTGAAAAGATAGCCATCATACACCTTTGGAAGGTGGCAGGTGCATTACACAACCCAAATGACATTCTCCTATATGCAAAAGTACCCCATGGACATGTAAAGGTGGTTTTCTCTTGGTCATCGGGGTGGATAGGGATTTGGAAGAATCCACTATAGCCATCTAGGTAGCAAAAATGAGAATGTTGAGCTAACCTCTCTAGCATTTGGTCAATGAAAGGGAGAGGGAAGTGATCTTTCTTAGAGGCCATGTTAAGCTTTCTATAATCAATACACATCCTCCATCCCGTAACCGTTCTAGTGGGGATTAGTTCATTGTTCTCATTGGTCACTACGGTCATCCCACCCTTCTTAGGTACTACATGAATGGGACTAACCCACTTACTATCCGAGATAGGGTAGATAATCCCCGCATCTAGCAACTTAATGATCTCCTTTTTGACTACCTCTTTCATTATAGGGTTCAATCTCCTTTGATGTTCAATAGAGGGTTTGTGGTTATCTTCCATCAATATCTTATACATGCACAAAGAGGGCTTAATGCCAACAAAGTCATCAATGGTGTATCCTATTGCCTTTCTATGCAGTTTCAATTCATTCAACAATTTATCAAGTTCATCATCATTCAAAAATGCATTCACAATCACCGGATAAGTAGAATTTGAACCAAGGAAAGCATACTTTAAATGAGAAGGAAGAGGTTTAAGATCAAGTTGAGGAGGACCTTTTTTGGTTGGAGACGATCCATACAATGTAGGTTGAGATGATTGCAAAGCCATGGAAGCCTCCTTGAAGTCTCTTGATGATTGCTCATACTCAAGTTGTTGATGCTGAAAAGACTCAGGAAAATCGACCCAGGAGGAAAAATCGGCCGATTTTCCTGGCAGTGGGTCGATCTGAGTTTCTGTTTTTGCAAAACTGGATGAAATTTCAGCACAAGGACAAAAATCGGCCAATTTTGCCCAGGCAGGCCGATTTTTCTGGCTGTTTTTCTCTTCTTCTAGCACTTCAAATCCAACACTTGGTAGCTCGTCCAATGCATTCAAGGCCTTGATTACTTCATTGCTACTCTCCTCAACTCCTTCCTCCATCAAGCTTGAGCTAAGAACCTTCTCAAGTGGATCCTTGAGCAAGATTGAGCTCACAACCTCTCTAGACTCCTCTTCTTCAACTATGTTGAATACATCTTCATCAAGGGTTGGTCCTTTCATCATTGTGGACAGCTTGAACTTGATGTTTTCTTCTCCAATGTTGAAGGAGAGGGTTCCATTCTTGCAATCTACTAGACATCCGGAAGTAGCTAGGAAAGGTCTCCCCAAGATGATAGGAACCGGATAGTCCGCCGGGATATCCAAAACAACAAAGTCTATGGGTACATAGAACTTCCCTAGTTGCACCGGAATGTCTTCCAAGATCCCAACCGGATGAGTGATTGAGCGGTCTGCCATGTAAAGGGTCATCTTGACCGGCTTTGGCTCTCCTAGCCCAACCTTGTTGCAAAGTGCAAGCGGGATGATGCTTACACTTGCCCCAAGATCGCATAGGGCGTCATACTTCACTTCTCCTACTCCGATTGGCACACAAAAGGATCCCGGATCCCTTAGCTTAGGAGGCATCTCCTCCTTCATCTTTTGAATCAACTCCGAGGATCTCTTTGTCATTCTTATCTCCCCATACTCCTCCAACTTCCTTTTGTTGGAGAGTATTTCCTTCAAGAATTTGCCATATGCCAGCATACCTAAAATAGCATCCATGAACGGAATGTTAATATGCAATTTAGACATTAGTTCAAGGAATTTACCAAAGTGATTGTCCAAGCGAGCTCTTGCTCGTGATTGTGGGAATGGTAGTGGTGGCTTGTATGGAGGCGGTGCCACATATGTTGGCTCAACATCCTTGCTCTTGCCTCCATCTTTTTGCATTGGCTCTTCTTCATTCACCACTTGCTTCCCTTTAGCATTCTCCTTGGGCAAAGGATCCTTCATGCTCAACCCACTCCTCGTTGTAATGGCCAACACTTGGCTTCTTGGGTTGTCTTCGGTTCTTCCGGGAAGCTTTCCCGGATCTCTATGGGCTTCACCCGCCTTTTGGAACACTTGTGCTTCCAACACCTTTTGAGCCTTAGAAATGGAAGTCACGGTGCTCTCAAGACCACTCAACCTTCCAAGCAATTGCTCAAACATCAATTCGGTCCTATCCTTTGGAGGTTGAGTGAATCCGGGTGGAGGTTCTTGTGAAGCTTTTGGTGGTGGAGTTGTGCTTGTGGAAGCGGGAGGGTTCAAGGCTCCATCCGGGTTAGAGTAAGAAAACCCGGGATGGTTATGGTTGGGCCGGTAATTGTTGAATTGCCGGTTGTTGTTGAAGTTCCTTGGGCCTTGATAGTTATTGTAATTGCCCCTTCTCATGTAATTCACATCCTCCTCCTTGGAAGATAAGTTAGCTTGTGGAAGCACTTGAGGAGTTGCTTGGTTCTTCAAAGTTGTAGCACACAACTCCCTCAAGGACTTTAGCTCGTTGTTGATGGCGTCAAGCTTGAAATTACTCATGGTGACCTCACTCACCTCATATGCTCCCGCCTTTCTCCCTTCACTCTTCCTATGGGAGTATTTCTCAATCACTAGAGCTTGTTTCTCTACAAACTCCCAAGCATCATCCACGTGCTTCTCCATGAAAGTCCCACCGGAAAGGGATTGAAGCTTGAATTGGCTATCTTCATCAAGTCCCTTGAAGTAGATCTCCAATAGCTCAATTTTCGGTATGCCATGGTGTGGACAATCTAGGAGAAGATCTTTGAACCTTTCCCAAGATTTGAATAAACTCTCTCTATCCTTCATTACGAAGGCATTGATCTTCCCTCTTAATTTGGTAGTCTTGGAAGGTGGGAAGAACTTAGTCAAAAACTCGGTTGTCATCTCCTCCCAAGTACCAACTCGCCCTTGTGGAATAGATTGATACCAAGCTAAGGCTTTGTCCTTAAGAGAGAAGGAAAAAGCCCTAAGCTTATGGTTGTTGCTCTCCAATCTTGGCGGTCTAAGAGTCTCCATCAAAATCTCATAGTTCATCAAGTGTTGATGAGGGGACTCTCCTTCCATCCCTACAAATTGATTATGCCGGATCATTTGTAGAACTTGAGGGCGGAGCTCGTAGTTGTGGGCTGCGGGATCTCCTAAGTTCACACCCGGACGGTATGCTCTTTGTGCCGGATCCATACGTCTCCCCAAAGTTTGTGGCTCTTCAATAGCAATGGGTACAACCCTAACATTCGCCGCCGGTTGCGGTTGTGGTGGTGGAGGAGGTGGAGGTTGTTGACGATTAAGCTCTCCTTGTACAAGGGCTTGCCTAATCTCATCAATCTCCCTCCTAGTTGCTTCTTGCCTCTCATTGGCAAGTCTCCTTTCTTCCTCCAAGAGCTCATCTCTTAGCCTTATTTGCTCTAAGGCTTCATCCAATTCAGCTTGGAGGTCTCTTCCGGCCATCTCTTTTCCCTTTTTAATGCTCTTGGATCTAGATCTAAGGGTTTTCTCCGGTTCGGGATCGAATGGAGCTAAATCCTTGCCACGAGATCTTCGCATACACCTAAAGAGTAAGAGATGTCCTGAAAAGCAAAGACACACACCAAAGAGAGATCAAAAGCAACAAGAAAGATCTACACTATAAACAATCACAAAATGACTCAATCTAGATTTAGTCCCCGGCAACGGCGCCAAAAACTTGTTACGCTCAGGATGTGTGTGTGAATCGCAATAAGCTTTAAATTTATACTCGTTATAATTATCCTAACTCCTAGCGAACCCGCAGTGTACGGGACGTTTGTAGTAGGGATAGTATTCCGAGGTCGAACACAAAGACTAAGGTGAAATCGAGTCAAACAATGGTCATAGATAGTGTGGATCTAATCAAAGAAAAGGTCAAGGAACAAAGAAATGAAAATCTCGATATTTTTGGTTGGTTTTTGTAGTGATCAAACAAGGATCACAAATCAAGAAAGACAATGAAACAAGCTAACAACTCAACTAGCAATCAAACAAGTAACTCAAAACACAAGTATACGATCAAGAGAGAAAAGTGGATTCTAGAGGTCAAGATTTCCGATTATGGCATTGGACTCAAGGTTCTAAAGATTCTAAGGACAAGCTGCGGTGTTGGGAAAAGTGTTTCACTAATGGAAGCAATCACCGGGTAGGTCTCTCACTTCACTAGTCCCGCATCAAACTCCTATTACCGGGTAGGTCTCAAGGGGTTAAAATAAGGAATTCCGCACAAACCGGATACTACTTAAGGGGCAACCCTCTCCTTACCGGGTAAGTCTCGGAATAGGGGAGTCTCAAGCAATAATCCTAGCACACTCGATCCAATAGCGGCTTATGAGGCTCACTACTACCTAGAGTTCATCATCCTTGGTATCTAAGGTCGGAAATCATCGGGTAGATCTCTTCCCTCACTTAGATTGATGGCATTAGGTGATCCTTAGCTAAAGTAGGCTTAATAAACACTAGGATTTAAACAACCAAACACCCTAACATTCAGATTCATCATTTAAAGAGCAACAGGAGAATAAATCGGGCTGTTCTACAGCTAAATCGGCCGATCTGGTCATGAACAGGGCGATTTTTCTTACTGGTTTGGGTTTCGTGCATACAAATCATCCAAAACTAACATATAAGTCCATTCTATCATCACCCTAGCCATAACCATCAATCCATCACTCCAGAATCACAATAAACTAGCCAATAATATGCATATCAAGATCCAAAATCATCATACAAGCATACATGGTGTTCATAGATGGATAATGAAAGATAAGCAAGTAAAATCAATAAATCTCAACTGAATCCAAGTTGTAGCAAGACTTACAAACTCTTAAATGAAGATTCAAAACGTTCCTAATAATCCTTGCAATAGCTCTTCAATCCAAGATTACAAAAATCACTCAAAAGTCACTCAAAACCTCACTATCACTCCTAGAATGGTGTTCTTCTTCTTCTTTCAATCCTTGAGAGTTTTTCTTCTCCTCCAATTCCTTGCCTCCAATGGATGAGGTGTGAATGAGAATGTGGGAGAGGAGAGTCCCAGCAACAACCTGCAGGACCACTTATATTCTCCACCAAGAGCAAGGCCGGACAAGAGATCGTGGACACGTGGCTTAAGCTGTCAAAGGCCCAAAAATCGACCCAGTGGATTAAATCGGCCGATTTTCCTGGCAGTTGGTCCGATTTTCTTTAGCAGAAGCATGCTATGATCGTCTAGCCATGAGTTGCTCCATTGCTTGCACCAATAGTGATCTTTGTGTCCTTTGTTGCTCCAATTATGCTCCTCCAAGGCTTTGGATGTGTATCATCATGAGGCTTGGCCCTCAAATGTATCGATTAACGTCCAATAGATCCCAGAAATACCTACAAAACCGATAAAAGGTAGTGTAGACGTCTTTTCTAGAAATGTGCATGAATTGAGCGAAGACGTCATGAACCAATGCCAAAACGTGCATGAATGAGTGAGAAATCTATCTAAATGATTACCTAATCCTAAGTCATAAATCTTGTTATCAGTCACCACCCGTTATCATACACTTGGGCCAAATTATAATATATAAGGGTCGTCTTAGTTCCGGTTTCGTTGTTATAATCATAACTAAACATACACAACCATTTACACATCGATGCTAATACAAGGAAGCTAGCTAAGTAAGTCTGGAGACTTACCTCGTCTCAAAGCTAAACCGACAATATCGCTCTAGCTTCCCGTAAGAAGATACTCAACTCCTGATCACAACAAGACACACAGTCAACATCTCTCTCATATGCTTGAAGTCCTTAGACTTCTAGTGTCAATGATCTTGCAAGAGCATACCAACTCACAAGCTAGGACAACACTCTTAGTCTACACAAACTCATAAGATCATAATTATAACATGTCCTAGGATATTCTCATCCTAAGATCCACAACTTTAACTGACATATAATCACAACCTCAAGCCTCACAAGTCAACCATACACTCATAACATAATAACCAACCCAAGGTCAACACACATCAAGCCTTAAAACATCAACAACCTCAAACACTTACTTAAGGTTCGAAAGTCACTACTTGGCACTCACAAGATTATGCTAGATCCAACCTCTCATGATTCTATCATATAACCTCACTATGATAAGAGGCGGACACAAGATCGAGGAAGAATATGTTTTTTAGTTTAGCCCGGAGTCCTGGTCAAGTAAGAGAGAAGCTAAAGAAGATTTGTTTTGGATGAAATGTGTAGAGTCTACGAGGCTTTGTTAGCCTTTTTCACAAGCTTGTTAGCACTAAAAGTCATACTAAAGTCTAGTTGAGAGAGAAAAAATAGAAAGCCATATGGCTAAAGAGTGGGTATGATTGAACTTATTCTGTTAGAAGGGTCTGCGATAATGTTATTTTTCAAGGCTGTGAGGCTAGCTTATCCTACCAAGATAAATCTACCCTCATCTAAAGGTTCTTTCCTAGGCCATTAGAAAGCTCTTCCTCCATCGGTCTACATAAAGTAAAGGAAGCTCTTTTCCTTTTAGCTGGCTTTTCTATGTGAGATGTATGACTATATTTTTGCTCGAACAAAATTCAACAGCTGTTTTTAAAATAATTTAGCCATTAAAATATTACTTTATAATTCCATGAATCTTGTTTTTCTTGAATGATACTTTTCCTGCACTAATGAAAGCGTCAAATGACAACAATTCTTAGTACTTCTCTTCGTGTAGCCTTTCTTTAAATCTCTAAGCACATAAGATAATTCTATTTTCAAATATAATAAAAACAACTTCAATCAACAACAAAATGAGCTACCAAGGATACAATTTAATATCCATGCTATTTGATCTTTGATATACCATTCAAGAAGAAAGTGAAATAAGAAAAATTGCAATCAAGCAACGACAGAACAATATATGTGTATAAGGCATTGAAGTTACCAAAGACTAGAGGCAAAGAAGGCACTAATAGGAATCACACATGTAGCATATCTGTAGGTCACCATAAATATGAATGTGAGTAGAAATTCATATAAGTAGGAAAAAAGATCATTAATTACATAAAAGACAATTCATTGTAACAAAATTCATTCATTAAAGGCACTTATATTTCAAAAGTCATGTTGACTGGTGTTACAACCTACACATTACATCTGATCATATATAATTTTGAATTAATTACAAATATGATAGTTTCAACAAAAAAAACTTTGAAGAAATGCTTACATTTCAAGAATGTTAACATGTTCAAATTTTGACTGACCTAAGCCATATTTTCCCAATGCATCTATCTATTATTACGTCCTTTACGATATGTCTTTACCATACAAATCGTGTCATCACTCTAGCTATCTAATGCATCCAAATAATGCCAAGAAAAGCCAGATCTGCAAGCAGTGGCTTGAAGCCACTAGAAGAAAGCAACTATAGTGTGACTGAATCTAATTCCAAATAGGGCCCATCTTCACAAATCCTGGTAAATAATGTAGAGAAAGGAAAGAAATTGATGATCATGTGAAGACTGCGGATGCCATAAGTAATGCCTTTAGCAAATTATAATAGTAGAGAGCAACAGTTGCCAAGTAGAATACTGAATGAAGGCATGCCACGGTGCATAAACAAGCTGAAATCTTAAAAAATAAAATAAAGATAGAAGCCAAAGCGCCAAACCTGTTTATTTTTATTTCCTACAAAAGCAATACCAATGAAGCGTGTCATATGCACAACATTGATGTTAGAGTATGGCTCACGAGCATAGAAACACCCATAGAACCTGCAATGTGATATCTGTTCTAGAATAAATATGGTATTAGGATAGCAACTGACAATACGTAATAAGAACATATATTCAAGGATATAGAACGTAGCAAACTAAAAATTAACCGAAGCTTTCAGGGATCTCTTTCATTAAAACAAAGGCCTACTACCATCTCATTTTTCTCTGGAGAAAGAAGACATCATACTTTGCTCTAAACACATAATTCCCCTTTCATGCCATCCACTCATAAGTCAATATGAAGGATCTATGTAAAGGAACTCACGAAGGCTTGCTTTCGGCCACAAGCTCTGCAACAGTAGTATCATTTCCTACTGAATTAGATATTCTTGGAGGAATATCAAAGGCAACAACCTTGTTTGTAACTTTAGTTGGCCATTCATTAGTTTAGCTAATTAAGGAATCCAAAATAGCGAGCACAACTACAATGAAAAAAGTTCTTAGTCATCTAAGGCAAGGAATCCTAAATTAAATAAGGATATGATAAGAACAAATCAACTATTCCAGATTCCTCTGCTATTGCCCGCAAACTAAACACATTAGCAAATTTTAGGAGGAGAATAAAAAGAACATTAACCACATCCTTGACAACTTTAATTAGAGTAGTGGCCTGGTTAGTATAACAGTGAAGGTGGCGTGAATTTGGCGGTTAACACAAAGGGTGGCAACAGAGAGTTAGGGAGCGGTGGGCAGTAAATCAAACAGTGGAGGGAGATCGCTCATGGAGATATTCAAAGAGGGAGAGCGAAGACGGAGATCGACATTCAGAATATGCATAGAATAATTAAACCCTAATAGATCGGATTGAAAGTAACATACAAAAATCAATATAAAAGCCAAAAGAAGGACATAAAACGACAACATTTATACCAAAAGCCGGCGACGACAATTCAAAACAGGAAGGCTGAAGAAGGAAAACATTCTAAAAGAAGAACCAAAAGAACAAATCTTGAAGAAGAATGAAAAAAAAGAAGAAGAAGAACACCTTAACTTGAGAGCTGATGAAAAATCAAAAAGTTTCGTCAACATCCCGATAAAGAAGAAAAAAAGGGGACAAATTTCTCAATACGTGTAATTGAGTAGGGCAAGAATCTGTACCTGCTTTTAGCGATTCAGATAAAAACAGGTCAGCGAAAGCACATTAGAACAAAGAAGAGATAAACGTACATGATGTAACACCCGTGTTTTGGCCTTCACCGCCCCTGCGGTGAAGAGGGCCGCCCCTCTTCCACCTGTTGTAGGGCAAGGACGGGGTCGACCACCTCTTTCACCTGCATTCCGTGGATGAGGACGTGTAGGGAGATCTCCACTAGCTAGAGGTCGGGGCCAATCCCCTGCTGCTGAATTGTGGAGGCGTTCGTCGAAGAGATTGTTGAGAGTGTTTTTCCCAAGGCTAGTATTGAGACCGCTGCTAGGTCCGGAGCATAGAGAGCACAGTCTACCGAGTCCGGTCGAGTGTCCATCGGGGCATATGCATACCGTGACTACTTGTAGAGAGTGGAAGAGGCTATCAGGACTGGAAGACCTACCCCAGCACCGCCAGTACCCGTGAGATCAGTTGAGGTTTTGTAGAGAGTGACGCAAGTTGTTGCCGCACCTGCTAGAGTTGTTGAGGTTGTGAGAGTTCCGAATGAGGCGAGAGAGCTAAGACATGGCTATTGGTTGAAGTCTTTCAACCAACTGAAGACTCCTTCTTAAAGAGGAAAGACCGGATTGGAGGTAGAGCTTTGGCTAGGCCAGGTGGATTTTGTTATAGAGGCGATCCGTTTCCTAGAGGGTCGTCGAGTCAATATAGCACAAACATTACTGGAGAATTAGGCTCATTACTAGTGGAGGACCATTCGCAGTAAGGTCACAAGTTATGAGCAGATGAAGATTGTGATCAGGGATCACTATTGCCCTATGATGACATGAATTATGCCCTATTTTTAGGCATGTATTTATATAGATTTCCCTTTATTTTGCATGCATAGACATACATGACATTTATGGTTATATTCACCTACTTTGCAAGAATAGAGGTCTACACATAATTTTATTGCATTTGTAGGTAAATTGGTGAATTATGGAGCGAAATGGAATATTTTATAGATCAAACCTTGAAGCGGGACAAAAAAGGAGCATAAAAGGAAGCTAGGACGCGCCAAAGTATCTTCTGATACCGTCTAACGAGCCAAAGTATCTTCTGATACCGTCTGACGCGCCACAATATTCTTTGATACCGTATGACGCGCCAGAGTATTTTCTGATACCAGCGGGCCCGACCTCTTTTCAGCCCAAATATTTAGGGTTTTATCCTTAAACCCTAGATTTATCCCTACAAATATTCGAGAGCCTTCAACATTGAAGGAGAGCAAAAATCTCCAAAAGGGGAGACTTAGAGGGAGCAGAAATCTCCAATTTGAAGACTTGGACGCTGAGATTTTGAAAGAAGATTTGGGGAAGGACGCACTTTCCTATTTTTGGAGTTGGAAGATCTTAGGGTTTACATTTGAAGGCGGATTGACATCCCCTTCTTCATTGTCCCTAGAAAGTTTGTGAGGTTTTTCTGTTCCTTTGATTCTACATCCATTGAACGCGGTTTGCAATTATTGTGTTTGATTGACATTTGTTTTGAGTTTATTATAAAGATTTCAAGGTTTTACCTTTTCTCCCATTCATATTTGATTTTTGATATCATGACAATGATTATTGGCTAAAACCCTTTAGCAATTCTAAGGTGAAGGGTTGCTAGTTGTGGCTTAGATGATGATAGATCTATCATAAATAGATTGGACCCTAAGAGTGTGAGAAAACTCGTCGACACCCTAAACCACGGCCTATTCTTGAGTTCCACGGCCGTGGTTCTTCAAGATCTAGCCGTGATTTCCCCTGGTTTACGAAATTTGCTTTTGCTTTGATCCAAAGTTAAAGATTAGCTTTAACCTAGCCTTGGCTTACCTTTTCTAGGTAGTAGTGAGACTCAACATCCTCTATTTCGGTTTCGAGTGTCACAACCTTAACCGTTTGAGTTTATCTTGATCCTTGGGTTACAAGTTTGGGTATTTGAGATTAATTCTTACCCTTAGATCCTTTCTATACTGCAGCCTCAACAACCTTTATAGAGAACGTCTTTGGGTAAGTCATATAAGGTTTTGGAACTTCACCGTTTCTTGACTCTGTCCTTAATTTTTTAGTATATCTTGAATCGACTGCCACAATTTGATATCCGGATCTTTAGGGTTGCTGTTTTCCCTAATATTTGCAAAGTTTCTACATTCTTACTTGCTCGATTACTTGAAACAGTTTTTGTTTCACCAATTCCTTGAGTTCGATACTCTGGAATACTTGCTAATCTACGCCGATCCGTACACAGCGGGTTCGCTTGCTTTTATTCTAGTTTTATAAATTTAAAACTTATTTGCACGCACGCTTTTGGGCGAACACCCTACAACTATGAGGAAAGATCAAATACACGATTTCCTCGAGGCTGGATTCGAGGATATCCCTATTGTTGAGACTGTCGGCAAGTTTCAGGAGGAGTTATCCCTATCTTGAGACTGTCGGGATCACCACGTTTACCTTTTCTCGCGGAGGTTGAGGGAATCTACTCGTTCTTATCTTGCTAGTTTCTGTTGTAAGTCTTTAATGGACTATCAGGTTAGAGCATCTTCTTACGAGAGAGAACGGCCGGGTCAGAGGAGAGCTTCTGAGGTAGGAGGTCTTGAGAAGAGGCAGAGGACTGGACCAACCAGCGCTGGAGTTGGAGCTTCTGGATTCGGGTGTAGTAAGACGTCGGGACACTCTGGTTTCCAACAAACTATGCAGAGTTCCGACAGAGGACGACAATGATATAACTCCGGAGGTGTCAGGCATATGTGAGCTTATTGTAAGAAGACTGCAGTGACTTGCTTTTCTTGTGGCAAGCCCGGACATAGTGTTGTGTTTTGCCATCAGGGCAAGGTGCTATCATAGTAGGGTTCATCACCTGCTAGCGTCGCAGGAGGTGGGCAACGGCCGCCTCAGTATCAGTCTCAACAACAGCAAAGAGTTCCTATTTTTACAGCACTCTCAGGGTTCCGCTCAGGGACAAGGTAGAGGATGAGGTGGTGGTACTTCCGACACTAGAGGTGCCTCAGCTAGAGTTTACGAGTTACGGAGTGTAGTGGATCTGGCAACTCCAGCGACCACAAGCACCATTCATATTAATGGTTTTCCTGTCAGAGTTCTTTTCAATATCGTTGCTACTCTATTCTTTTATATCTGATGCATGTATAGATATATTAGCCTTAGTTACCGTAGAGGGGAGACCTTTCTTCATAGGATTACTAGATGGGGGTAAGATTAGAGGTACACGAGAGGTTCGCGATTGCCTAATCAGATTGAGAGGTTGCGATTGACCAACTGACTTCTTCTCCGTGTACTTAGTACATGAAGAGGTCATTCTGGGCATGGATTGGATGGATCGACATCAAACAATTCTCGACATCGGCAAGAAGACAGTGACGGTGACTACAGAGTTAGACCATGTAGAGATTTCCGAGGGTGGATATCAGGAAGACCGATACAGTCATCAGTACAGTCTGAATTGCGAGACTTATCGGTCAGGGTTGCGAGGCTTTCTGGTGCTATGCCATGAAGGATAGTACGAGTCCAACGCTAGAGGAGATTTCGGTAGCGAGCGAGTTTGCTGACATTTTCGGAGAGCCATCGGGTTTGCCTCCATAAAGGAGTGTGGATTTTGGAATCAAGTTAGATCCCGAGACGAGACCAATCTTGAAGGCTTCTTACCACATAACGCCTATCAAGATGCTTGAGCTTAAGAAGCAGCTCGAGAAGTTAGTTGAGAAGGGCTTCATCCGCTCTAGTGTATCTCCTTGGGGTGCACCAGTAATCTTCTTCGGGAAGAAAGACGGTCGATGAGGTTATGTATTGACTACCGAGAGCTTCACAAGGTGACAATCAAGAATAAGTACCCATTCCCCCGTATCGACTATCTATTAGACCAGTTGCATGGAGATTCCGTGTTTTTGCGGATCGATCTGAGATCCGGATATCACCAGTTGAGGGTGAGAGAGCATAACATAGCCAAGACGGCATTTCGGACCATATACAGTCACTACGAGTTTGTAGTGATACCTTTCGGACTCATGAAAGCGTCCGCCGTGTTCATGGAGTTGATGAACAACATCTTCATCGACTTCCTAGACCAGTTCATAGTGGTCTTCATTGATGATATTTTGGCATACTCTCGTAGCAGAGAGGAGCACACAAGACACTTAAGAATCGTACTCCAAGTCCTGCAGGATAGAGAGCTTAACGCTAAGATCTTTAAGTACAAGTTTTGGATGTCTGAGGTGGCCTTCCTTGGTCACATTGTTTTCGCCGAAGGGATCAAGGTAGATCCGGCGAAAATCGAGTTTGTAACATCTTGGAGCCTCCTAGGAACGTCAAAGAGGTTCACAATTGCCTAGGTTTGGCTGGCTACTACCGCCGTTTTGTGGAGGGTTTTTTAGTGATAGCCCGACCACTCACTTCCTTGCTGAGGAAGTCTACGAGATTCGTGTGGTCCGAGCTGTGCCTGCAGAGTTTCGATGAGCTGAAGAGAAGGTTGACTTTAACTCCAATCCTAGCCCATCCAGAGGGCATAGAGGATTTTGTGGTTTACAGCGACGCGTCCAAGCTCGGCTTGGGATGTGTGCTGATGTAGAGGGGTAAGGTCATTGCATACGTGTCTAGACAAATGAATAGGGCTGATACATGAGACAAGCTTCTTGGGCTCGGCTCGCGTTCGGCTCGTCAAAAGCTCGGCTCGAGCTCGGCTCATTTATAAATGAGCCGAGCTTGATCATGTCAATGCTCAACTCGTTCCGGCTCGTTTGGGTAAAGCTCGGATCGTTCGTATAAAATAACACTATATGAGCATTAATTTAGACGAGCTACTCGAGCTCGGCTCGGGCTCGGCTCGTCAAAAGCTCGGCTCGGGCTCGGCTCGTTTATAAACGAGCCGAGCTTGAGCATGCTAAGGCTCGGCTCGTTCGGCTCGTATAACACCCTTACAAATGAAGACGTATGAGGAGAACTACCCTACTCACGATCTCGAGTTAGCTGTTGTGGTTCACGCTTTGAAGATCTAGAGGCATTATCTGTACAGAGCTATGTGTCAGGTTTTCACAGACCATAAGAGTCTAAAGTCCATATTCATTCAATGGGATTTGAATAACCGCAAAAGGAGATGGTTGGAGTTGATCAACGACTTTGACCTTGATATCTTATACTACCCGAGAAAAGGCGAATGTGGTAGCTGATGGCCTCAGTAGGAAGACTCTCAGGGAGATAGCGATCACTCGACTGACATCTTAGCCTCATTTACAACAAGACTTGGAATGGATAGAGATGGATATCCACTTTCCGAATTCCGACGACCACTTATCCACCTTAGAGATGTTACATGATCTGTTGGTAGAAATCCGACAAAAAAAGGAGAGTTGCCCAACTTTGACACGGATTCAAGGCAAAATGTCTCGAGGAGATGTGCCACTATTTGCAGTCGATGCCGATGGAGTTTTGAGACGCTAGGAGAGTGTATGTGTGCCCTCAGATCGAGAGCTGAGACATAGGATCTTACAGGAGGCTCACACTACATCTTACTCAGTGCATCCCGGTGCGAGTAAGATGTATCAGGACATCATACGCTCCTTCTGGTGGGGAGGTCTAAATCCAGACGTGATGAGATATGTAGCTCAATGTGCAATCTGTTAGCAGGTCAAGATCGAGCATCACCTACCCGGAAAAGAGCTACACCCACTTCCTGTTTCTCAATGCAAGTGGAAAGACATCTCGATGGATTTTGTCACCGGTCTGAGACCGAGTCGGAGTTTTGACGCCATTTGGATTATACTAGATCAACTGACGAAGACCGCACGTTTTATTCCTATCAAGGAGACGTGACCGGTGAGTTAATTAGCTGAGGAGTTCACTAGATAGATAGTGAGACTTCATGGATTGCCTAGGACTATAGTCTATGAAAGAGACGGACAGTTCACTTCGAGGTTATGGTAGTAGGTGCATGTTGCCATAGGTACGAGTCTACGGCTCACGACTGCTTATCATCCTCGGACCGGTGGTCAGTCGGAGTGGACCATCCAGACTCTGGAGGATATGTTGAGAGCCTGCGTGCTAGACTGGGGACAAGTCTAGCCAAATCACCTTCCCTTAGTGGAGTTTTCGTATAACAACAGTTGGCACGCATCGATCAGGATGACTCCTTACGAGGCTTTATACGGACAAAGATGTCGTACACCGCTATGTTTGGACGAGCCGAGTAGTGTTATCGGTGTAGCAGTTGAGCAGATATAGGACAATATGGCTCGAGTAGCGATTATCCGAGAACGGATATTAGCAGCACAAAGTCGCCAAAAGTCTTACGCGGATAAGAGGAGCATACCTCTAGAGTTCAAAGTGGGAGCTCAGGTATGGTTGAGAGTATCTTTGATACGAGTTGTTAGAAGTTTCGGCGTCAAAGGGAAGCTGAGTCCCAGATATATCGGACCTTTCGAGATTCTTGAGCGAGTTGGAGAGGTAGCATACATACTTGCTCTACCACCGAGATTAGAGGGTGTTCACCCGGTCTTCCACGTGTCTTAGTTACGGGAGTACGTACCAGATCCGAGACACATCGTCAGCCATGAGGATTTAGTGGTTGAGCCAGACCATACGTTTGTAGAGCACCCAATAGCCGTCTTAGAGCGTAGTGCGAGACGCTTAAGATCGAAGGACATACCAATGATGAAGATTCAGTGGTCAATGCGAGGAGCTGATGAGGCGACTTGGGAGACAAAGGATAGTATCTGGAGGAACTATCCGGAGTTTTATGCGGAGTTGGATGTACCCATAACTTGACGTTTGAGTTTCAGTTTCTTTTGTTGAGTTGTGTACACGCTTTTGTGACGTTTTGAGTGAGTTATGTGCCCCGAGAGGGAATATATGAGTTGAGTTCAGTGTTTCTTCTATGTTGTTGTGTGATCTTGTGGTTTGTTGCAAGTTTCGGGACAAAACTTCTTTTTTGGGGGATTTGATGTGACACCCGTGTTTTGGCCTTCACCGCCGAACGGTGAAGAGGGATGCCCCTGCGGCTGACTCCAGATTGCGCCCGATCTGTTTTATCCTATTTTTTATTTATTTTCTATCTTAGAAGACCCGATCTTCTAAGTTATGGGCCGGCTTTACTTTGATCTTCTAACCTAAAATCTACCTTCCTTTATCTTTTCCAACCGTCCTCAATATATTCCCGCCGTCTTTCTCATTTTCCTCTTCTTGCTTACATCTTCTTCAACCTTGAGCAAAGTTGCGGCCTTTCCCTTGTGATCTTCTGTAGAACGTGTAAGTCTTCATCCCTTTGATCCTTCTACACGTTCATGAACGTATATAATACTTTCTTCTTCTTTACGTCTTTCTCTTTCTTGTTCTTCTTCTTCACACGAATCAAGATCGAGTCTTGATTCTTGGTTATCCTTCGTTGATGATGAGTTGTGTTTCCAAACTCTTCGGTTGAGTGTTGTCGTGTGTGTGGATTGAAAGAACCAAGATTTGGTCCCTTGTTGAGTTCCTGTTGTCAAAGGTGAAGACGCAATTTCTATGCAAAAACCGCCCCCGCACCTGGTATGTCCTGCCCCCGCGACTGCAATCCAGTTCCTCCCCCGCGGTTTTGTCTGTTGCCCCTGCGGTTCTTCTGCAGTAAATTCCGTCTTTGGTGAGTTGCTTCCTTTCCTGAATTCCTCGTTCATTTCCTTGAGTTATGTTGATGTTGTTACCCCTTGGGAGTCTATAAGACTAGGGATCATGTCCCTAGCTTATGGTGATCTCTTAGAGATCATGGAGAGTAGAAGTTATAGACTTCTAGCGTTCGTTCGTTTCTTATTCGTGATGCCTTCTATGAACAGGCTTTCCTTCCTTCTTTCCTTCAGGAAACTGTGTAGTAGCTGACCCTTGTGTTACCTTCGAGAGAGGTAAGTCCCTTGGACTTACTTAGCTGTGTTCCGTATATTGGTTTGACCGTATTGGTTGTGTTTGTGTTGTTTATCGTTATAGCGGATAACTGGAATAAGATTGACCTTTATACCTTATGTGGCCCTAGTGTATTATAACCGGGCGGTGACCGCTTGTCCAGCTCAAAATAGGGAAACTAGGAGGTGCTCTTGCGACCATTCCAGCAGGTGACAGAGGGATACATCCGCTCTATTCCTGTTGGTGCAAGGGGTCAGAGGCGAGATCATAGGGATTCTCGTGTGACAACAAAAGTTGAATTAGTAAAGGGATTAACTTAATAAAAGATAATAACCAATTGGTTGCGAGCATGCTGTATGCTTACGTTACCTTATGTGTGTTTGTGTCTTTACTGTCTTTCTGATATCTAGAATGTTAGCTAACGGTTTATACCGATGTTGTAGATGCCCTGTAGGTTAGAGATGCTACTGAGGGATCTGGATGGTGTGGTCAGCCGAGGTTCCCGTACATTAAAGGATGTGATCGGGTTTATATTTCAGTTGTTGTTTTTTCCCGTCTATATACTCTACTAAAGTACACTACACTAATGCTGACGTGGCACCCGCAAAAATTTTTTCGGATTAAATTTTTTACTTAATAACGAATTAAGTCAAGGAATCTTTTTTTACTAAAACAAAATTAAAAAGAAACTATTCTTTTAAAATATTAATCTGAAATAAGTTAAGTATATCACGACTTCTCCTATACGTTTTATCAAATAATAAATATCAAAATCTAATAATATATACTGATTCCACATTTACGTTGGCTGATCATAAAACCTAAACTTCTCTTATACATTTTACTTCTCCTCCACGTTTTATCTCTCACGCTATATATGCAGATAATATATCATCTTGTTCTATTCAGTTTTTGTCTTCCAATATTGATCATATTTCTTTGTTTAAGCTAGGATTAGCAGTAGGCTTGCGTTCGCTCCAAATGGTGTGTGCAAGCTTTAAATTTATAACCCTAGATGTATGCCTAAAACAAGGATGCGAACCCACAGTGTACGGGTCAATCGTAGTAAAAGCAAGAATTCCGGGGTGACGATCTCAGGGACTTAGGTGAATAAAGCAAGTATAAGTTGTCAATATTACAACTAACCACAAAAGCGATTAAAGCAATCAAAGATGATAAAAAGTCAATTAAAGGAAATATGCAAATTTTAGGGATTAAAGCATCTAGTTGTGGTTCCAACTCAAGATCTAAAGATAAGCGGACAAAGATGAGGTTTTGCAAAGGGAAGGTGTTTCTAAAGTGGAATAGATCACTGGGTAAGTCTCACTACTCACTAACTCCAAACCAAAAGTTCCTATTACTGGGTAAGTCTCAAAGTACTAAGGAAAGGAATAATAATCTCAAACCAACACTCCAACTAAGGGAATAGAATCAACCTTTACCAGGTAAGTCTCAGGCTAACTCACAAAGACGGGATGAAGCCACACTCAAACCCTAATAAAGGATAAACTTTTATTACCTATACTTATGATCTTGGGTAAACAAACAAAGGAATTACCGGGTAAGTCTCATCCTAGGCTTGCATTGAACCAGGAAAGGTGTAATAAGAATAGGATTTGGCAAACTCTAACACTTAACTCTCAATTACGGATCAGAAAATCACCTCGGTCAGACGAGTTCCACCCCGGCCGAGATGTTCATCGACTGAGCGAGATACTCTAAGGTTAAGGATAAAGACTCGAGCTTTCAGGGTCCTACTGGATTTAAGATTATTCTATCATTGTTTTTCACACAACCTTCAACCAATCACCCTAGAATCGCACAAAGAAATTAGCCACTCATCATCATGAAAGCAATAATCTAATATACGAGAAGAGAATGAATATTTGAACACAAAAACCTTAAGGACAAGGCTTCAATAACTGAATCAAACAAACAAATCAGCGTTCCTTGGATTACAAATCCAACAAGACAAATCAACAAAAAGGGAATCTAAGAAAGTCTTACAAATCCCTTCACAAAAGCTACAAAAGCTATGAACTTCCTTCCTTCAATCTTCCTCCAACCTTCCAAAAATCCTTCATAACTGCAGTTTCTTCAATCCCCAGTTGTTATGATGGCAGCGGGTTGCTGAAATTGTTGGAAATCCAGCCCTTTATATAGGAGAATTACCCTCCAAAGATAATAATATCTTAAAAAGATAATTTCCTAATAAAATATATCTTAATCTCTAAAATAGATCTCTAAAATGTATAATCTTCCTTCCAGAAATCCAGCCAAAAAATATAAGATCTCAACTTCCAAAAATAAAAGATCTCGGCCAAGAATAAAATATATTTCGCCGCGTCAGAGTATTCGCCTCGGTCGCGACGCTCCTCAAGATCACCTCGGTCGAGATGGTATTGTGGCTGACCGAGGTGGCTCTAAACTGAATGTGAAATCTCTCAAATCTGGTCCAAAGTAAATCTCTAATCCATTTCCATGCTTCCTGGATTCTTCCTTAACCTCCTAAATGTAGCTCCAATGATTCCTTAGCTCCTTTAGCTCCATTTTGATGTAAAACGTGCCATTTTACCTACGATTACAACGCAACTTGGTGTAGACCTCGATTTCCGCAAAGGTAGATGAAACGACAATATAATCACATAATATACATTCAAACATGTAGATTATTGAAGATAAAACGTCTAAGCAAGTCCAAAAATATAGACTATAATTGATGCAATCAAAATACCCCATACTTGTCCCTTGCTTGTCCCCAAGCAAGTTTCAAATCTTAAGTACAAGATAGAATAGATTATAAGTCATTAAGATCAATGAAAAAGTCTTTCAAAACATTTTTATGGTGTGCTCAAATCATAGATCACTCTATGAGAATGCTTCATGGAATTTAAAATCAAAACATGCTCAAAACATTTTATAAATATGAGGAAGTTGTTCATCTTTGCATAAAATCGTAGAATACATAATAAATCATAATTATCGAAATTAATAATGTATAATCCAGTTTAAACAACCAAGCCAATCAACAAGCTCGAGGTCTCAAGGTCTTTTCAAGAAAAGGTCAAGAAACGTGTGAGAGTGGGATGTATATAGGGAATGTGGTGCTAGAATCCGGGAAAAGGATCTTTACTTCACTTCCTTTGAACTTCAACATCTTTCACCAATAAGCTTTGCTTATTTTTTTACTTTTTGGGATGCATGGACAGAGGTGCACAATAACCGAAGCCTAGGAGATCAACAATCATCAATTTCTTGAGATGCATCAAACCCTTGATGCACATACCATGACCCGTTAGGAATATCGCACAATCCGACTTTGGCAAGACACAAACACCCGGCTATGTGAATGGTGCCGAGTTACTCATCATCATGATTGACTTCCCCAAACCTAATTGTTTCTTTCTAACTTTCAGCCTACATCTCAACTTTTCTTTCACTTGCTTGCTTCCAAGTTCCCGGTTAGGTAAAGGGAGGCAAATATGTACATGAGGGGCTAAGCATGATCAAGAAGAAGAAGAGAAAAGAATGAATTGCCTTGATCTTTCCAGGAAGAGAGTGAGAGAACTCATCATGTGGTGTCAACCTTCAAATTCAACATAATTTGGATAAAAACAAAGTATTAAACATGCCACAAATTTCAAACAAAGCATTTAGCAACTTAAACATATTATAAAATCTTTCAAACATATAAAGATTTTAAAACCAGTCATCAAACAAAATCATCACTGAGGTCATATTCAGATAAGAAGCACAAAAACGTTTCGAAAACTTTCTCAGTTAAACCACCTCGGTCGAGATGTTCTAAGTCAACCGAGGTACTGCACCTCGATTGGTCAGAGTCACTTCGGTAGAGGTCAAAAATTTTTTTTTCTTAAACCAGTTTTTGACGTTTTTCTCGATCAAATGACCTGTATGCATGCATGTAATCTCAGATAAGCATATAGAGCAGGATAAAATCATAAATAAGTCATAAAGAGTCATACAATCATCCACATAAGTCAAATAATACACATCCGCATACCTCATACTTGGGACACATTGTCCCAATGGGTCAAATAAGTCATAAGAACAGAATACTCACCGGACAAAGCTGAGCTGCATAATAAATAAAGAAAAGAAATCCTGCAAGCTCTAATCCTGATCTGCCGGCGGTGGTGGAGGATATGGTATGTACGGATGCTGAGACGGGTCGAATGGATGTCCCATCATATGCTGGAACTGGATCTCCATCATCCGGCACTGATAGTGCTAGCTCTCCAGTATTTGATGAGTCTGGCTGTCCAACTCTCTGTGAAGGTCATCCAAACGTCCTCCTAAATCGACGGTCATGGCTGCATAGGAATCAATCATCTGATTTGTCAGATCGTCGATCCGGCGGTGAGCTAAAGGATCCCTCTGCCTTCGTACTCTACGCCTTGCAGGTCGAGCTGGTGCTGCAGCTGGCTCGTCCTCTGTCTCCTCGTCGTCTAGATCGACGACTAGCACACTGGTCCCAGCTGTATCGGTCCCTATATCTATGGCAGCACCACCATCATCATCCTCATCATCCTGCTCATCAGCCTCCTCCTCATCCTGCCCCTGAGCTACTGTTGCTGCTGCTGCGTCCCTAACGTCCTCAATAAGAGGAATCCACGCGGTGTACCAATACTGCGGGTCATAAACTGAAAACTGAGATGACCATGTAATACCCTGAGGTGCAGTCTGCTCCCAGGGCATCGCCACATACGGCGTAGTAAGTCCGCGAGGAACCAAGATCCTCCTTATAATCATCTCCTGTAGCCCAAGCGGCTTGGCAGCCGCCACCATAGTACAAGCACTCAAGTCTAAGTCCATGTAACTCGCGATGTGAGTCACTAGACCGCCGCAGCATATATCTCCCTTTGCCTTCGCCTTTATCTTGTGTAAATCCTCTGCCAGCATCACTCCAAAGTCCGGAACTCCTCCGGTCACCATACAGTACAGACTCAACAACTCCCCCTGTCTAATCTTCTGGGGCGTCTCAGTACACGCCAAAAGTGTCTCGCTAAAGATCCAGTGGGCTAATCTGATGGCCAGGTGGAAGATAATACGCTCCCTGGAGTCTCCAGGTCTCCACCTATCAGCATGCTCAACTATGTGAACTATCTGTCCCCAAAACTCTCGAGCCACGGCTCGAGAAGGGAAATCAAAAAATGTGAGGGTCGGGAAGCCGAAGATATCCCTCCAATGGTCCATCGGAACCAAGTAGTTCCGGTTCAACAACCGGTACTTGATGGCACGCTCAGTAGGCAAGTAAGTCACGGAGCTAACAAACTCCAAAGTCGGCTCAAGGTAGGCTGGAGCTCTAATCTCCATGAACTGCTCCAGCCCTACCATGGCAATCATCCGCCTCAAGTCATCAGCTACGTGGAGGCAATCAAACGCATCCGCATCTAGAAATCGTGGTGCAATCACTGGACGCGCAACAATGCGGTCATAATCTACTCGGTGACGCTCATGGATCATCGGTATGGAGCGGCGAAAAGAAGAAGAAGGAGAAGGAGAAGCGGATCCATCCCTCAGTACTAGCTGTCTATCTGAACTCATGTTTCTATCACTGTCAGACTATCTCGGTTGCCCTGACAATCCTCAAGAACACCTCGGTCGAGATGCAGGTCGACTGGACCGAGGCGATGTGTTGTTCGATCGTTACTCTTAGAAATTCAGTTATTTTCCCCCAATATCACTACCAATTGTTCCTATGGGGTACTTAATCCTTTTCCAGCACAATGCAAGGGCAACCAAAGCCCAATTTGATCGAAAACAGTGGAAGAAGAGGGAGTTAGGGTTTTTTCCGATTTACCCCAAATTCGGTCGATTTGGAGTGTTTTTGTTGCATATTGTCGCTTGCAAATCGATCCTCTACCCTTTCCTTGCAGTTTGGAAGCAAGAATCGTCGAAAACGATCGAAGATTTGAGAACGAGGTGAAACTGTGCGTCCCGGTCGAGAAGGTGAGAGAGGGAAGAGAGAGAAATTGATCTCCCTTTTATACCCTTTTTTGAAACTGCTGTCACCTCGGTCGAGATGGTCTCGACTGGACCGAGGTGATACGGACCGAGGTGGATCTTCAGTAACCCTAGTCGCCTCGGTTGCTCAAGAATCATCTCGGTCGAGGTGTTGTGACAGCAACCGAGATGTGTCTCAGTCAAACTTCGTCTTCTCAAATTCTCGAACTTCTGTCCTTCCAGTGTTGCTCCTGGGTTGTATTCCTTCCTTAGAGATAACCTGTTGTCTGTCTAGGACGCCAAAGACAAAGCGAAGCAAAGCAAAAGCAAACAATCTAAAGCTAGACTAGAAAAAGGGAAAAGAAAGCAATACCTTGGGTTGCCTCCCAAGAAGCGCTTGATTTAAGGTCGCTAGCTGGACCGTACGGTGTCCCTAAACAAGGTATAGTGGTGCAATTTCCTCAACCGGGATTTCCGGTTTGTATCTCTTAAGTCTATGACCATTGACCTTGAATCTTCCACTTGTTTCTCCCCAAATCTCGACTGCACCATAAGGGAAAACATGTTTCACAACGTAAGGTCCTGTCCATCTAGACTATAACTTACGTGGAAATAGGCGAAGGCGGGAGTTGAAGAGTAGAACTAAATCTCCTTCTTTAAGCTCCTTATGGATGATACGCTTGTCATGCCATTTCCTTGCCCTTTCCATGTAGATCTTGGAATTCTCATAAGCGTTCCAACGCAACTCTTCCAGCTCATTGATATCCAATAGCCGCTTCTCACCGGCTTCCTTGATGTCAAAGTTCAACCATTTGATTGCCCAATACGCCTTGTGTTCTAACTCAACGGGCAAATGGCAAGACTTCCCATATACCAAATTATAAGGGGTTGTACCAATGGGAGTCTTGAATGCAGTCCTGTAGGCCCAAAGAGCATCGTCCAACTTCATGGCCCAATCCTTCCTTGTCCTAGAGACGGTCTTCTCCAAGATTGCTTTGATTTCTCTATTAGAGATCTCGACTTGTCCACTAGTTTGAGAGTGATAAGGGGTTGCTACCTTGTGGGTTACCCCATACTTCGTTAGAAGTGCCTTAAACTTCCGGTTGATGAAATGTGTCCCTCCATCGCTGATGATGATGCGTGGAGTCCCAAAACGTGGAAAGATAGTCCTGTTAAAGAACTTCACAACCACCATGGCGTCATTAGTGGGAGAGGCAATGGCTTCAACCCATCTAGAAACGTAGTCGACAGCTAAGAGGATGTAGAGGTTTCCTCCGGATGATGGGAAGGGTCCCATGAAATCAACTCCCCATACATCAAAGATCTCAACTTCCTGTATGTTATTGAGTGACATCTCGTTCCTCCTAGATAAATTCCCTGTTCTTTGGCATGCATCACAAGAGACAACAAACGTTTGCACATCCTTAAATAATGTAGGCCAAAAGAAACCGGAACGTAATACCTTGGCGCATGTTTTTTGGGCGCTAGCATGCCCTCCACAAGGAAGTGAGTGACAATGCCGTATGACACTAGTAACTTCATCTTCCGGAATGCATCTTCGAAGCATCCCATCCGGACCTCTCTTATATAGTAGCGGTTCATCCCAATAGTAATGGCGTACATCCTTAAAGAATTTCGTCCTTTGAGCGTACGTCAATCCGGGCGGTATTTCCTGGCAAACAAGATAATTAACAATGTCAGCATACCAAGGCCCTTTATTATCACAAATTTGGTGAAGAAAGTGTTCCACCAACTGAGGATGAATGTCAGAAAAGGGAGTAAGAAGTTTGTTATTCTCAGTTGACATCATCTCGCTTTCGACCTTGGTCGAGGTCCAGAGAGGGTGACCGAGATGTTCTTCAGTCAAGAACACCTCGCTTGGTCCAGAAGGTGCCTCGGTCGAGGTACTGCAAGTGGGACCGAAACAGGAGATCTTCTTCTCCTGGATTAATTTTTTAACTTTAGCTCCTGGATCTTCTTCTAGTGCCTTTAAGCTCTATATATCTACATCACAAGGAATATCTATACCTTCCTCCATTAAGCTAAAACTAATAACTCTCTCAAGTGGATCATTAATAAGGATAGAGCTCACCAATTCTCTTGATTCTTCTTCATCATAGATGTTGAAGATATCATCTCCAAGCAGCTCTCCTTTCATTGCCGCAAGCAATGCAAACTCAACTTGATTACCGCCAATGTTGAATTGCAACTTGGCGTTCTTACAATCCACATTGCAACCCGAAGTTGCTAGAAATGGCCTACCGAGAAAGATAGGAACGGGATAATCTGCGGGAATGTCAAGCACAACAAAGTCTATAGGTAAATATAAGTTACCTAACTTAACCGGAACGTCTTCCAAAACACCCACGGGATGGGTGATGGAGCGGTCCGCCATGTACAATCGTATCTTCACCGGCTTGGGCTCTCCAAGTCCGATCCTCACACATAGCTCCAGCGGAATGATGCTCACGCTGGCTCCTAGATCACACAATGCCTCACAAGTGACATCCCCAACTTGAATGGGAATGCAAAATGAGCCGGTATCTCTCAACTTGGGTGGCATCTTCTCCTTCATGATTTGAATAAGCTCTGAGGATTTAGATGTCATCCTTCCTTCACCAAAGTCTTCCAACTTCCTCTTCCTTGATAGAATTTCTTTTAAAAACTTCCCATAGGCGGGCATCCCTAGAATAACAACAAGGAAAGGGATGTTAATATGTAGTTTATTCATCAAGTCAAGGAACTTACCAAAATGCTTGTCTAGATGTGCTCTGACCCTTGACTGGGGGAATGGAAGTGGTGGTTTATATGCAGGAGGTGGAACATAAACTTCAGTTTTGCCCGACGCTCTCTGAGGCTCAACCTTGGTTGGCACCTCAGCCGAAGTGTTCTTCGACTGTGCCTGGACCGATGTGTTCTTCGTTTGTACTGGCATCGACCGAGGCACTGGATCTGCAGTTTTTCAGTCCACTTCTCATCGTTATTGCCATGATTTGTCCCTTAGGGTTGCTTTCTGTCCTTGCTGGAAGCTTCCCTGGATCTCTTGGCGCTTCATTCGCCTTATTAAAGAATTGTTATTCTAAGGCTTTTTGTGCCTTCGGAAATAAAGTCATGGATGTCTCCATAGCATTGAGCTTGATCAAGATAGCCTCCAGCACCGCATCTTTCTTTTCTGGCTGGGACGAGCTTGATCCAGGCTCCTATCTCTTCAATGGAGTAGAAGAAGAAGAAGAAGAAAGGAAAGGATCAGAGGAGTTGTTTGAATTGGAGTTAGAGTAAGAGTTACCCGAATTTTGATTATTTGGTCTCCAATTATTGTTGTTGGATCCTCTATTGTTGTTGTAGTTGTTGTTCCGGGAACCTTTGTTGTTGTTCCGGTAGCCATTGTTGTTCCTTGAGCTTTGATATCTTTCATCTTCTTTCTTGGTTTAAGCAACCAAAAGTTCCTTCAATTGCTTCACATCATTCTTCAAAGAGGTGAGTTGATCATTGTTTGATGGAGCTTCTTGGAAGTTGACTCTTTTAACTCCACCTTCAGCTCCTTGGTGGAATATTTCTCCATGTGCAAAGCTTGTTTCTCTATGAACTCCCAAGCTTCGTTAATCGGCATGTCCATGAACGTGCCGGCGGATAGTAGTTGAAGGTTAAACTTGGTGTTTCCGTCCAGTCCCTTGAAGTATATCTCCAACAACTCTATCTTTGGAATCCCATGATGTGGGCAATCCAAAAGGATGTCTTTAAATCTCTCCCATGACTTGGACAAACTCTCCTTGTCCTTCATGATGAATGCATTGATCTTCCCTCTCATTTCAGCGGTCTTAGAGGGGGGAAAGAATTTAGTCAAGAACTCCGTCGTCATCTCCTCCCATGTGTTGATTTTTCCTGGAGGGAGAGATTGATACCAAGTAAGCGCCCTATCTTTCAAAGAGAAGTAGAAAGGCCTTAGCTTGTAATTGTTGTTTTCCAGCCTTGAAGGTCTCAAGGTCTCCATCAAGATCTCATAGTTTTGCAGATGTTGATGCGGAGATTCCCTCTCTAGCCCTCCAAACTGGCATTGGCGAATCATGGAAAGAACTTGCGGTCGAAGCTCATAATCATGGTCCGCTGGATTACCTAGGTTGACTCCTAGACGCCTCAGTTGCTGGTTAGGGTCCATCCTCTGCCCTAGGGTCTGTGGAATACCTGCAAAAAGAGCATCTCGGACTGGTATCCGAGGTGGCAGTATCTCGGCCGGGGCAGCTGGTACTGGGTCCTGCCTCGCTCGAGGGTCTGGAACTGGGTCTTGCCTCGGTCGAGGAGCTGGAGCTGGTCGAGGTAGATATTGGTCCCATAAAGTCGCCATATCTGCTTCGATCGCTTCCGTCCTTGCGCGAGTCTCTTCTTTTTCCAGTCGCAATTCTTCTTTACTGAGGCGTAGTTGTTCCAATGCCTCCTTCAATTCGGCCTCAAGATCGCGATTCTCTTGATTGGCCATCTTAACTTCTTTCAAGCGTCTTTTGTATGTCTTTTTTGGTTCGGGATCGTAAGGAACGATTTCCTTTCCAACACGTGTTCTTCGCATAAACCTACAAGAAAGAACCCGTGAAAGTCACTCAAGTAGAGTGGTTAGTAGTAACAGGGGCAAGCACCCCGAATGACAACCGCAACCGGCTCGGTTTAGACCAAGTCCCCGGCAACGGCGCCAAAAACTTGTTCGCTCCAAATGGTGTGTGCAAGCTTTAAATTTATAACCCTAGATGTATGCCTAAACAAGGATGCGAACCCGCAGTGTACGGGGCAATCGTAGTAAAAGTAAGAATTCCGGGGTGTTGATCTCAGGGACTTAGGTGAAACAAAGCAAGTATAATTTGTCAATATTACAACTAACCACAAAAGCGATTAAAGCAATCAAAGATGAAAAAAATTCAATTAAAGGAAATATGCAAATTCTAGGGATTAAAGCATCTAGTTGTGGTTCCAACTCAAGATCTCAAGACAAGCGGACAAAGCTGAGGTTTTTCAAAGGGAAGGTGTTTCTAAAGTGGAATAGATCACCGGGTAAGTCTCACTACTCACTAACTCCAAACCAAAACTTCCTATTACCGAGTAAGTCTCAAGGTACTAAGGAAAGGAATAATAATCTCAAACCAACACTCCAACTAAAGGAATAGAATCAACCTTTGCCGGGTAAGTCTCAGGCTAACTCACAAAGATGGGATGAAGGCACACTCAAACTCTAATAAAGGATAAACATTTATTACCTATACTTATGATCTTGGGTAAACAAACAAAGAAATTACCGGGTAAGTCTCATCCTAGGCTTGCATTGAACCAGGAAAGGTGTAATAAGAATAGGATTTGGCAAACTCTAACACTTAACTCTCAGTTACGGATCAGATAAGTCACCTCGGTCAGACGAGTTGCACCCCGGCCGAGATGTTCATCGACTGAGCGAGATACTCTAAGGTTAAGGATAAAGACTCGAGCTTTCAGGGTCCTACTGGATTTAAGATTATTCTATCATTGTTTTTCCCACAACCTTCAACCAATCACCCTAGAATCGCACAAAGAAATTAGCCACTCATCATCATGAAAGCAATAATCTAATATACGAGAAGAGAATGAATATTTAAACACAAAAACCTTAAGGACAAGGCTTCAATAACTGAATCAAACAAACAAATCAGCGTTCCTTGGATTACAAATCCAACAAGACAAATCAACAAAAAGGGAATCTAAGAAAGTCTTACAAATCCCTTCACAAAAGCTATAAAAGCTATGAACTTCCTTCCTTCAATCTTCCTCCAACCTTCCAAAAATCCTTCATAACTGCAGTTTCTTCAATCCCCAGCTGTTATGATGGTAGTGGGTTGCTGAAATTGTGGGAAATCCAGCCCTTTATATAGGAGAATTACCCTCCAAAGATAATAATATCTTAAAAATATAATTTCCTAATAAAATATATCTTCATCTCTAAAATAGATCTCCAAAATATATAATCTTCCTTCCAGAAATCCAGCCCAAAAATATAAGATCTGAGTTTCCAAAAATAAAAGATCTCAGCCAAGAATAAAATATATTTCGCCGCGTCAGAGTATTCGCCTCGGTCGCGATGCTCCTCAAGATCACCTCGGTCGAGATGGTATTGTGGCTGACCGAGGTGGCTCTAAACTGAATGTGAAATCTCTCAAATCTGGTCCAAAGTAAATCTTTAATCCATTTCCATGCTTCCTGGATTCTTCCTTAACCTCCTGAATGTAGCTCCAATGATTCCTTAGCTCCTTTAGCTCCATTTTGATGTAAAACGTGCCATTTTACCTATGATTACAACGAAACTTGGTGTAGACCTCGATTTCCACAAAGGTAGATGAAACGACAATATAATCATATAATATACATTTAAACATGCAGATTATTGAAGATAAAACGTCTAAACAAGTCCCAAAATATAGACTATAATTCATGCTATCAAAATACCCCATACTTGTCCCTTGCTTGTCCCCAAGCAAGTTTCAATCTTAAGTACAAGATAGAATAGATTATAAGTCATTAAGATCAATGAAAAAGTCTTTCAAAAAATTTTTGTGGTGTGCTCAAATCATAGATCACTCTAAGAGAATGCTTCATGAAATTTAAAATCAAAACATGCTCAAAACATTTTATAAATATGAGGAAGTTGTTCATCTTTGCATAAAATCGTAGAATGCATAATAAATCACAATTATCGAAATTAATCATGTATAATCTAGTTTAAACCACCAAGTCAATCAACAAGCTCGTGGTCTCAAGGTCTTTTCAAGAGAAGGTCAAGAAACGTGTGAGGGTGGGATGTATATAGAGAATGTGGTGCTAGAATCCGGGAAAAGGATCTTTACTTCACTTCCTTTGAACTTCAACATCTTCCACCAATAAGCTTCGCTTATTTTTACTTTTTTACTTTTTGGGTTGCATGGACAGAGGTGCACAGTAACCGAAGCCTAGGAGATCAGCAATCGTCAATTTCTCGAGATGCCTCAAACCCTTGATGCACATACCATGACCCGTTAGGAATATCGCTCAATCCGATTTTGGCAAGACACAAACACCCGGATATGTGAATGGTGCCGAGTTACTCATCATCATGATTGACTTCCCCAAACCTATTTGTTGCTTTCTAACTTTCAACCAACATCTCAACTTTTCCTTCACTTGCTTTTCATTTTCTTGCTTCCAAATTCCCGGATAGGTAGAGGGAGGCAAATATGTATATGAGGGGCTAAAGCATGATCAAGAAGAAGAAGAGAAGAGAATGAATTGCCTTGGTCTTCCCAGGAAGAAAGTGAGAGAACTCATCATGTGGTGTCAACCTTCAAATTTGACATAATTTTGATAAAAATAAAGTATTAAACATGCCACAAATTTCAAACAAAGCATTTAGCAACTTAAACATATCATAAAACCTTTCAAAAATATAAAGATTTTAAAACCAGTCAGCAAACAGAATCATCACTGAGGTCATATCCAGATAAGAAGCACAAAAATCGTTTCGAAAACTGTCTTAGTTAAACCACCTCGGTCGAGATGTTCTAAGTCAACCGAGGTGCTGCACCTCGATTTATCAGAATCACTTCGGTCGAGGTCAACAAAATTTTTTTTTTCAAACCAATTTTTGACGTTTTTTCTCAATCAAATAACCTGTATGCATGCATGTGATAGCATGAATTATAGTCTATATTTTGGGGTTTGTTTTGACGTTTTATCTTTCATAATCTGCATGTTTGTATGTGCATTATGTGATTTCACTACCATTTCATCTACCTTTGCGAGAATCGAGGTCTACACCTATTTTCGTTGTAATTGCAGGTAATTTGGTACGTTTTTGCATCAAAAAGGAGCAAAAGGAGTCATGAGTCATTTAGAGCTACATCCAGGAAGCATAGCCATGGATTAAAGATTCACTTTGGACCAGATTTAAGAGATTTACACGCAGCTGAAATTCACCTAGGTCAGCTACAGTGTCACCTAGACCGAGGTGAACACCTAGACCGAGGTGAACACCTAGACTGAGGTGAACACCTAGACCGAGGTGAACACCTAGACCGAGGTGAACACCTAGACCGAGGTGATCCAGAGGAGAGATTTCACATTCAGTTGTGATTCACCTCGGTTGACTACAGATTCACCTCGACCGAGGTGATCCAGAGAAGTCGACTCGACCGAGGCGAACACCTGGGACGCGGCGAGAATATTTTATTCTTGGCTGAGATCTTCTATCTTTGGAAGGTGATCTTATATTTTTGGGCTTGGCTCCTGGAAGGAAGAAGATCTTATATTTTACCTATATTTATGGGAAAAGATCTTTCTAAGATATTTTATCTTTGGAGGGTATTTTTCCTATATAAAGGGTTGGATTTTCCATAATTCAATCATCTTCGGATCACAACAGCTGGCATACCACGAAAAGAGACCCGCCTACAGCTGAAACATCACGCAGCAGCCTACTCCAAGTTGGGAGATTTGAAGAACCTTTTTTGAAGGTTGAAGGAAGATTGAAGTCCATAGCTTTTATAGCTTTTATTGAAGGGTTTTGTAAGATTGTCTTCAATTCCCTCAATTGTTGTCTTGTCTTTTTGGATTATTATCCAAGGAACGCTTTTGTGTGATATTTGATTCAGTTATTGAAGTCTTTTCATTAAATTCTTCGTTATTCAAATATTCACCTTCTTCCCTTATATTTAATACTTTCATTATGATGATGAGTGGCTAATTTCCTTGTGTGATTCTAGGGTGATTGGCTGAAGGTTGTGGGAAAAACAATGATAGAATAATCTTAGATTCCAGTAGGATCCTGAAAGTTCGAGTCTTTAACCTTAACCCTAAGCATCTCGTTCGGTTGATGAACATCTCGGCCGGGGTGGAATTCTTCTGACCGAGGTGACTTATCCGACCCTAAACTGAGAGTTAAGTGTTAGAGTTTGCTAAATCCTATTCTTATTACACCTTCCTGGTTCAAAGCAAGCTTAGGATGAGACTTACCCGGTAATTCCTTAGTTTGTGTACCAACGATCATAAGTGTAGGTAATAAAGGTTTATCCTTTATTGGGGTTTGAGTGTGCTTCCATCCCATCTTTGTGAGTTAGCCTGAGACTTACCCGGTAAAGGTTGATTCTATTCCCTTAGATGGTGTGTTAGTTTGAGGTTATAGTTCTTTATCTTAATTCCTTGAGACTTACCCGGTAATAGGAGTTACGGTTTAGGATTAGTGTGTAGTGAGACTTACCCGGTGATCTACTCCACTTTAGAAACACCTTCCCCACGCAAAAATCTCAGCTTTGTCCGCTTATCTATAGATCTTGAGTTGGAACCACAACTAGATGCCTTAATCCCTAGAATTGCATATTTGCTTTATTTGACATCTTATTCATCTTTGATTGTGTTAAATCGCTCTTGTGGTTAGTATTAACATTAGCACACCGTATTGACTCTGTTTCACCGAGTCCCTGTGATCGACCCCTGGAATTTTCTTGCTTTTACTACGATTGACCCGTACACTGCGGGTTCGCATCCTTGTTTTAAGCTTAAGTCTAGGGTTATAAATTTAAAGCTTGCACACACCGTTTGGAGCGAACAAGTTTTTGGCGCCGTTGCCGGGGACTTGGTCTAGACCGAGCCGGTTACGGTTTGCTTTCGGGGCATTTGCCCCTGTTGCTACTAACTACTCTTTCTATGAGTTTTGTAGTTTTCAGGATTTCCGATGACTACATTTGATCCAGCCTGGATAGCAAGGCAAAGTGCTAGGGCGGACCATTATGAATACTTGGAGGAGAAGTACTCCTTCTATTGGTTCAACAATGAATGGGAAAGAGACGAGGTCATTCAGCGTGAACTTGCGATATGGGATGAGAAGAATGTCCCTAAAAACATTTATGAGCAACCTTTTGAAGACTCTCTCGAATCAAGATTGGAGAAGTTGATGAAGAAGGTGGAGGAGCTCAAGGAAAGCACCCTATCCTATGCTAAGCCGAAAGAGGAGCATAAGGAAGTGTTGCACGTTCCAAGCATTCCTTTGGTCGAACCGGAAGTTTATCCTGAAGCTTCTGAGGAAGAGGAGGATATGGAAGGTCTCGATCTGACTGTTGAGACCTCGGTCGAAGTGGAAGAGATCTCGGCCGAGATGGAAGAATCTGCAAAACCAAAAGTGGAAGATGCAGAGAACCTTGGCCAAATTACTGAGATTGTGGTCAAAGTTGAAGAAAGACCAGCAGAACTGAGAGAGATTTCGTGGGTGGATTATCAACCCAACACGAAACTTGTCTCAAACTTTGGAGAACTTTGCAAGGTACATTCTCCTACTTCATTTGAATTCCCTATTAACATTTCTGAATTTTTCAGGAAGGCACCAAAGAGTTGGAGGTCTCTTCCGAAAGAACCTCCTAAGATCAAGATGAAACCTCTCTTGTAACCGATAGAAGAAGATACTCCTTGGATTATAAGGAGTGGAGTTTGCAAGCACTACACCGCTAAGGCGATGAAGAGTCTCTTGTTCAAGTATGGGGTCCCTCGCATGCTCAGGACCCTGTACCATCCCCAAGCTATAGATGGGGAAGCTGCTATGATTCTCGAGAAATTGTTTTCTCGATCAAGGAAAGGATGGGACGCAAGGCTAGATTATGTCCCATTAAAGTGCAGGAAGGCTAGAAGAATTCCGGTGAGAATCAAACCGTACAAGCTTGTACGTGGGAGATCTTACCATTTGCCGGTGAAGTTAGGAACCGGAACCTTCTTGGAAGATTTTTATGGATGTGATGAGCACTCCACGACATTCGAAGTGCATTGAGTAATCCCATGCCGTATGGTCCAGCTAGCGACCTTAAACCAAGCGCTTCTTGGGAGGCAACCCAAGGTATTGCTTTCTTCTCCCTTTTCTAGTTTAGTTTAGATAGTTGCTTTGTTTTTGTTTTCCTCTAGACAACAACCAGGTATTCCAAAAGGAAGGATCATAGTTCAGGAGCTACACTGGAAGAACAAAATTTCGAGAAGTTGAGGAAACGAGCTTTACTGAGATACATCTCGGGTACTGTCAGAACACCTCGACCGAGATGTGCTTCGCCAACCGAGATGGTCATTTCTGGGAGCTGTTTCTTACTCCTTCATGCAGTTTAGCTATGTTCGGTGAGTATCCTGTCCTTAGACTTATTTTAACCCACTGGGACAGTGTGTCCCAAGTATGGGGTGTTTGCACTTATATGTCTACTTGATGTATTCGACTACTTTTGACGTATTACATTTCATCAGATATTCTATTTATGCTTCACTTCTGCATTTATATGATTATCTGATATTACATGCATACCTACAGGTTATTTGATTGAGAAAAACGTCGAAACTGAAAAAAAAAATGGTTTTTAAAAAAAAATTTTTTGACCTCGACCGAGTCAGTTCTGGCCAAACGAGGTGCTTCACCTCGGTTGAACCAAGAACACCTCGACCGAGGTGTGTTAACTGAGAGTTTTCAAAAACGATTTTTCGTGTTACTTATCTGGATATGATCTCAGTGAAGATCTTGTTTACTGACTGGTTTTGAATTCTTTATGTGTTTGAAAGGTTTTATAATATGTTTAAGTTGCTAAATGCTTTGTTTGAAATTATTGGCATGTTTAATACTTTGTTTTTATCCAAATTATGTTGAGTTTGAAGGTTGACACCGCAGGTTAAGTTCTCTCACTTTCTTCTTGGAAAGACCAAGGCAATTCATTCTCTTCTTCTTCTTCTTCTTGATCATGCTTAGCCCCTCATATACATTTTGCCTCCCTTTACCTATCCGGGAATTTGGAAGCAAGCAAAGTGGTGAAAGCAAGTGAAGTTAAAGTTGAGAAGTTGGCTGGAAGTGAAAGTGCTAGAAAGTAATAATAGGTTTGGGGAAGTCAATCATGAAGATGAGTAACTCGGCACCATTCACATAGCCGGGTGTTTGTGTCTTGCCAAAGTCGGATTGAGCGATATTCCTAACGGGTCATGGTATGTGCATCAAGGGTTTGATGCATCTCGAGAAATTGATGATTGCAGATTTCCTAGGCTTCGGTTATTGTGCACCTCTGTCCATGCATCCCAAAAAGTAAAGTAAAAAGAAAAAGTGTGAAATAAGCAAGGCTATTTGGTGGAAGATGTTGCAAGTCAAAGTGAAAGTGAAGTTTATCCTTTTCCCGGATTCTAGCACCACATTACCTTACATACATCCCTACCCTACACGTTTCTTGACCTTTCTTTTGGGAAGCCCTTGAGACCTCGAGCTTGTTGATTGACTTAGCGGTTTAAACTGGATTATACATGATTAATTTTAATAATTATGAATTATTATGCATTCTATGATTTTATGCAAAGATGAACAACTTTTCTATATTTATAAAATGTTTTGAGCATATTGAGTTTTTAAATTCCATGAAGTATTCTCTTAGAGTGATCTATGATAGTTGCACACCATAAAATGTTTTGAAAGACTTTTCATTGATTTTTATGACTTATAATCCATTCTACCTTGTCTTCTATATGCAGAACTTGCTTGGGGACAAGCAAGGGCTAAGTATGGGGTATTTTGATAGCATGAATTATAGTCTATATTTTGGGGTTTGTTTTGACGTTTTATCTTTCATAATCTGCATGTTTGTATGTGCATTATGTGATTTCACTACCATTTCATCTACCTTTGCGAGAATCGAGGTCTACACCTATTTTCGTTGTAATTGCAGGTAATTTAGTACGTTTTTGCATCAAAAAGGAGCAAAAGGAGTCATGAGTCATTTAGAGCTACATCCAAGAAGCATAGCCATGGATTAAAGATTCACTTTGGACCAGATTTAAGAGATTTACACGCAGCTGAAATTCACCTAGGTCAGCTACAGTGTCACCTAGACCGAGGTGAACACCTAGACCGAGGTGAACACCTAGACTGAGGTGAACACCTAGACCGAGGTGAACACCTAGACCGAGGTGAACACCTAGACCGAGGTGATCCAGAGGAGAGATTTCACATTCAGTTGTGATTCACCTCGGTTGACTACAGATTCACCTCGACCGAGGTGATCCAGAGAAGTCGACTCGACCGAGGCGAACACCTGGGACGCGGCGAGAATATTTTATTCTTGGCTGAGATCTTCTATCTTTGGAAGGTGATCTTATATTTTTGGGCTTGGCTCCTGGAAGGAAGAAGATCTTATATTTTACCTATATTTATGGGAAAAGATCTTTCTAAGATATTTTATCTTTGGAGGGTATTTTTCCTATATAAAGGGTTGGATTTTCCATAATTCAATCATCTTCGGATCACAACAGCTGGCATACCACGAAAAGAGACCCGCCTACAGCTGAAACATCACGCAGCAGCCTACTCCAAGTTGGGAGATTTGAAGAACCTTTTTTGAAGGTTGAAGGAAGATTGAAGTCCATAGCTTTTATAGCTTTTATTGAAGGGTTTTGTAAGATTGTCTTCAATTCCCTCAATTGTTGTCTTGTCTTTTTGGATTATTATCCAAGGAACGCTTTTGTGTGATATTTGATTCAGTTATTGAAGTCTTTTCATTAAATTCTTCGTTATTCAAATATTCACCTTCTTCCCTTATATTTAATACTTTCATTATGATGATGAGTGGCTAATTTCCTTGTGTGATTCTAGGGTGATTGGCTGAAGGTTGTGGGAAAAACAATGATAGAATAATCTTAGATTCCAGTAGGATCCTGAAAGTTCGAGTCTTTAACCTTAACCCTAAGCATCTCGTTCGGTTGATGAACATCTCGGCCGGGGTGGAATTCTTCTGACCGAGGTGACTTATCCGACCCTAAACTGAGAGTTAAGTGTTAGAGTTTGCTAAATCCTATTCTTATTACACCTTCCTGGTTCAAAGCAAGCTTAGGATGAGACTTACCCGGTAATTCCTTAGTTTGTGTACCAACGATCATAAGTGTAGGTAATAAAGGTTTATCCTTTATTGGGGTTTGAGTGTGCTTCCATCCCATCTTTGTGAGTTAGTCTGAGACTTACCCGGTAAAGGTTGATTCTATTCCCTTAGATGGTGTGTTAGTTTGAGGTTATAGTTCTTTATCTTAATTCCTTGAGACTTACCCGGTAATAGGAGTTACGGTTTAGGATTAGTGTGTAGTGAGACTTACCCGGTGATCTACTCCACTTTAGAAACACCTTCCCCACGTAAAAATCTCAGCTTTGTCCGCTTATCTATAGATCTTGAGTTGGAACCACAACTAGATGCCTTAATCCCTAGAATTGCATATTTGCTTTATTTGACATCTTATTCATCTTTGATTGTGTTAAATCGCTCTTGTGGTTAGTATTAACATTAGCACACCGTATTGACTCTGTTTCACCGAGTCCCTGTGATCGACCCCTGGAATTTTCTTGCTTTTACTATGATTGACCCGTACACTGCGGGTTCGCATCCTTGTTTTAAGCTTAAGTCTAGGGTTATAAATTTAAAGCTTGCACACACCGTTTGGAGCGAACAGCATGTAATCTCAAATAAGCACATAGAGTATAAGGAAATCATAAATATCCGAATCAAGTCATACAATCATACATCAAATGTCGAATACATATCCGCATACCCCATACTTGGGACACATTGTCCCAATGGGTCAAATAAGTCTAAGAACAAAATACTCACCGGACAAAGCTGAGCTGCATAATAAATAAAGAAAGAAATTCTGCAAGCTCTAATCGCAATCCGGTGGTGGTGGTGGTGGCACTTACGGGTACTGAGATGGGTCAAACGAGTAGCCCATGACCTGCTGAAACTGAATCTCAGCCATCCTGCGCTAGTAGTGCTGGCTCTCCCGTATCTCCCTCATCTCTAGGGATAAGGCGGCGTAGGAGTCTATCATCTGATCCGTCAGATCATCAATCCGGCGGTGAACGACTGGATCCCTCTGCCTGCGAATTCTACGTCTGGCAGGTCGTGCTGGTGCTGCAGCTGGCTCGTCCTATGTCTCCTCGTCGTCCAGATCGATGACTGGCACACTAGTCCCAGCTGTGTCGGTCCCTGTATCCATGGCAACACTGCCATCATCATCCTTATCATCCTGCTCATCAACCTCCTCCTCATCCTGCTCATCAGCCTCCTCCTCACCTGCCCCTGAGCTGCTACTGCTGCGTCCCTAGCATCCTCAATAAGAGGAATCCATGCTGTGTACCAGTATTACGGGTCATAAACGGAAAACTGAGATGACCATCTAATACCCTGAGGTGCAGTCTGCTCCCAGGGCATCGCCACATATGGCGTAGTAAGTCCACGAGGAACCAAGATCCTCCTCGTAATCATCTCCTGCAGCCCAAGCGGCTTGGCAGCCGCCACCATAGTACAAGCACTCAAATCAAGGTCCATGTAACTCGCGATGTGAGTCACTAGACTGCCACAACATATATCTCCCTTCGCCTTTGCCTTGATCCTGTTGAGATCCTTTGCCTACATCACTCCAAAATCCGGAACTCCTCCAGTAACCATACAGTACAAACTCAGCAGCTCACCCTGTCTAATCTTCTGAGGCGTCTTAGTACGCACCAGAAGTGTCTCGCTAAAGATCCGGTGGACTAATCTGAAGGCCAGGTAGAAGATAATACGCTCCCTGGAGTCTCCAGGTCTCCACCTATCAACATGCTCAACTACGTGAGCTATTTGGCTCCAGAACTCTCGAGTCAGGGCTCGAGAAGGAAAATCAGCAATTGTGGGGGTCGAGAAGCCGAAAATATCCCTCTAATGGTCCATCGGAACCAAGTAGTTCCGGTTCATCAACCGGTACTTGATGGCACGCTTTGTAGGCAAGTAAGTCACGGAGCTAACAAACTCCAAAGTCGGCTCGAGGTAGGCTGGAGCTCTAATCTCAGTAAACTGCTCCAACCCCACCATAGCTATCATCCGCCTCAGATCATCATCCACGTAGAGGCAGTCGAATGAAGAAATATCTAAAAATCGTGGTGCAATCACTGGACGTGCAGCAATGCGGTCATAATCGACCTGGTGACGCTCGTGGATCACTGGTATGGATCGACGAGAAGAAGAGGAAGGAGAAGGGGAGGATTTATCCCTCAGAACCAGCTGTTTGTCAGGATTCATCTTTCTCTCTCACTATCAGACCACCTCGGTTGGCTGTCAGATCCCAAGAATACCTCGGTCGAGACGCAGGTCGACTGGACCGAGGTAGATGGCTGTTCGATCGAAACTCTCTGAAATCCAGTTATTTTCCCCCAATATCACTACCAATTTCTCCTATGGGGTACTTAAGCCTTTTCCAACACAATGCAGGGGCAACCAAAGCCCAATTCGATCGAAAACAGTGGAAGAAGAGGGAGTTAGGGTTTTTTCGATTCACCCCAGATTTGGTCAATTCGGAGCGTTTTTGTTGCAGATTGTCGCTTGCAAACCGATCCTCTACCCTTTCCTTGCAGTTTGGAAGCAAGAATCGTTGAAAACAAGCGAAAATCAGAGAACGAGGTGAACTGGGACGCCGCGGTCGAGAAGGTGAGAGAGGGAAGAGAGAGAAATCTCAGCCCCCTTTTATACCCTTTTCTGGAACTGCTGTCACCTCGGTCGAGATGGTCTCGACAGGACCGAGGTGATACGGACAGAGGTGGGTCTTCAGTAACCCTAGTCGCCTCGGTTGCTCAAGAATCATCTCGGTCGAGGTGCTGTGACAGCAACCGAGATGTGTCTCAGTCAAACTCCGTCTTCTCAAATTCTCGAACTTCTGTCCTTCCACTGTTGCTCCTGTGTTGTATTCCTTCCTTAGATGTCACCTGTTGTTTGTCCAGGACGCCAAAAACAAAGCAAAGCAAAAGCAAACTATCTAAAGCTAGACTAGAAAAAGGGAAAAGAAAGCAATACCTTATGTTGCCTCCCAAGAAGCGCTTGATTTAAGGTCGCTAGCTGGACCGTACGGTGTCTTCAAACAAGGTATAGTGGTGCAATCTCCTCAACCGGGATTTCGGGTTTGTATTTCTTAAGTCTATGACCATTGACCTTGAAGCGCCCACTTGTTTCTCCCCAAATCTCAACTGCACCATAAGGGAAAACATGTTTCACAACATAAGGTCCGGTCCATCTAGATTTCAACTTACCTGGAAAGAGGCGGAGGCGGGAGTTGAAGAGTAGAACTAAGTCTCCTTCTTTAAACTCCTTAGGAATGATACGCTTGTCATGTCATTTCTTCGTCCTTTCTTTGTGGATCTTGGCATTCTCATAAGCGTTCAAACGCAACTCGTCCAGCTCATTGATATCCAATAGCCGTTTCTCACCGGCCTCCTTGATATTGAAGTTCAACCATTTGATTGCCCAATATGCTTTATGTTCCAGCTCAACGGGTAAATGACAAGACTTCCCATATACCAAATTATAAGGGGTGGTACCAATGGGAGTCTTGAATGCGGTCCTGTAGGCCCAAAGAGCGTCATCCAACTTCATGGACCAATCCTTCCTCGTCTTAGAGACGGTCTTCTCCAAGATTGCTTTGATTTCTTTATTTGAGATCTCGACCTGTCTACTAGTTTGAGGGTGATAAGGAGTTGCTACCTTGTGGGTTACCCCATACTTCGATAGAAGTGCTTTGAACTTCCGGTTGATGAAATGTGTCCCTCCATCGCTGATGATGATGCGTGGAGTCCCAAAACGTGGAAAGATAGTCCTGTTAAAGAACTTCACAACCACCATGGCGTTATTAGTGGGAGAGGCAATGGCTTCAACCCATCTAGAGACGTAGTCGACAACTAGGAGAATGTAGAGGTTTCCTCCGGATGATGGGAAAGGTCCCATCAAATCTACCCCCCATACATCAAAGATCTCAACCTCCTATATGTTATTGAGTGGCATCTCGTTCCTAGATAAGTTCCCTGTTCTTTGACATGCATCACAAGAGACAACAAACGATTGCACATCATTAAATAATGTAGGCTAAAAGAAACCGGAACGTAGCACCTTGGCGCACATTTTGTGAGCGCTAGCATGCCCTCCACAACGAAGTGAGTGACAATGCCGTATGACACTAGTGACTTCGTCTTCCGGAATGCATCTTCGAAGCATCCCATCCGGACCTCTCTTAAATAGTAGAGGTTCATCCCAGTAGTAATGGCGTACGTCTTTAAAGAATTTCTTCCCTTGAGCGTACGTCAATCCGGGCGGTATGTCCTGGCAAACAAGATAATTAACAATGTCAGCATACCAAGGTCCTTTATTATCAGATATTGGGTGGAGAAAGTGTTCCACCAATTGAGGATGAATGTCAGAAAAGGGAGTAAGAAGTTTGTTATTCTCAGTTGACATCATCTCGCTTTCGACCTCGGTCGAGGTCCAGAGAGGGTGACGGAGATGTTCTTCAGTCAAGAACACCTCGTATGGTCCAAAAAGTGCCTCGGTCGAGGAACTGCAACTGGGACCGAAACTGGAGATCTTCTTCTCCTGGATTAGTTTTTCAACTTTATCTCCTGGATCTTCTTCCAGCGCCTTTAAGCTCCGTATATCTGCATTACAAGAAACATCTATACCTTCCTCCATTAAGCTAAAACTAATAAATCTCTTAAGTGGATCATTAATAGGGATAGAGCTCACCAATTCTCTTGATTCTTCTTCATCATAGATGTTGAAGATATCATCTCCTAGCTGCTCTATCTTCATTGCCGCAAGCAATGCAAACTCAACTTGATCGCCGCCAATGTTGAATTGCAATTTGGCGTTCTTACAATCCACATTGTAACCCGAAGTTGTTAGAAATGGTCTCCCGAGAATGATAGGAACGGGATAATTTTCGGGAATGTCAAGTACAACAAAGTCTATAGGTAAGTAGAAGTTACCTAACTTAACCGGAACGTCTTCCAAAATACCCACGGGATGGATAATGGAGCGGTCCGCCATGTATAATCATATCTTCGCCGGTTTGGGCTCTCCAAGTCCGATCTTCACACATAGCTCCAGTGGGATGATGCTCACGCTGACTCCTAGATCACATAATGCTTCACAAGTGACATCCCCAACTTGAATGGGAATGCAAAATGAGCCGGGATCATATCTCTCAACTTGGGTGGCATCTTCTCCTTCATGATTTGAATAAGCTCCGAGGATTTTAGATGTCATCTGTTACACTAGGATGTGATACGCAATGGGTTTTAAATTTATACTCGTTATATTTCTCCTAACTCCTAGCGCACCCACAGTGTACGGGACGTTTGTAGTAGGAATAGTATTCCGAGGTCGTACACAAAGACTATGGTGAGATTGATTCGATTTATGAATAAGTTTAGTGAAGATCTAGATTTAGAAAAGAGAAAGGAATAAAGAAATGAAAATCTAAATGTTTTTGGTGGGTTTTAGGTGATCAATCAAAGATCACAAATCATGCAAAATGAACAATCAACTAAGCTAGCAAATCAACGCAAACAAACAAGCTAAACACGCGGTATGGATCAAAAGAGAAAAGCGGATTCTAGGGGTTGGAAATTCCGGTTATGGCATAAGACTCAAGCTATCTAATCATCCTTGGATTAACTATGATATGTTGGGAGTGAGTGTTTCTAGATTAGGATCAATCACCGGGTAGGTCTCATGATCCAATAGTCCGTCCCTAAGGTCTCATCACCGGGTAAGTCTCTAAGAACCTAAGGGATGGAATTCTACACAAACCGGATTGTTACCTAGGTATCTAACCTATCCTTACCGGGTAAGTCTCGGAAGGGTTAGTCCTAAACAACTATCCTAGCACACTTAGTCCAATGGCGGCTTATGAGGCTCACCACTACCTAAGGTTTATCATCTTTGGAATCTAAGAGTAAGGATCACCGGGTAAGTCTCTCCTAACACTTAGTTGCTAACACTAGGTCACCCTAGAGTAGATTTAACTCAACAAACACTAGGATTTCAACATTCTAACAATCTAAAACTAGATCAATCGAACCAGGGAGAATCACGGGGTGTTCTACCAAGTCCACGGCCATGGAATGGCAAGAACTGACCGTGGTCTCCAACAGAGGCTCGTTCAAGTATACAAGTCATCCAAAGGTAAATCTAAGTGTATCCTATCATAGTCCTAGCCATAACCATCCTTTCCTTACCCTAGAATCGCATCTATTTAGCCTACAACATGCATCATAACAATCGAAATCATCAAGCATAAAATCATGGCTTCCATTTGCAAGATAATGAAGAGAAAGAGATGAACAAGTGAAGTAAACAAAACCAAGCTGAAAGTAAGATTGAAATGACTCACAACCCTTCCAAAAGAAGGTTTAGATGGTTCATACAACTCTAGAAATCGATTCCGAAATTCTTCACTACAAAAGCTATCAAAGTCTATCAATGTTGTGCTTTTCTCCTTCCTCTCCAATGGAGCTCTTCTTCCCCTTCAATGGTGTTTTCCTCCTTGAGAATCTTCTTGTTGAGAGAGTGTTTTGATTGGATGATATTGGATAATGGAGAGCTGCTCCAAGATGCATTCTCTCAGCAATGCAGGACCACTTTTATACTACAACCTTGCTAGAGTGAGCCATGAGATCGTGGCACAGCTGTCACAACCGACTGGCAAAATCCACGGGTAGTTCCACGGCCGTGATCTGGCAGTGAACCGTGGTTTGGTGCTTCAGCGTTGCCTTGGTTCATTAAGCTTTGATTTGGTGCATGGCTTGTGCTGGCAAGGTTCCTTGAGTCCTCCTTAGCCCTTAGCTTGCATTCAAATGAGTCCGAGGATGTGTCATCTTGATGATCGACCCTCAAACGTATCGTTTAAGCTCCTAAATCTCCCAAAATACCTATAAAGCAAGCAAAAGTCCGCGTAGACGTCTATCTCGACAAAATACATGATTTAAGTGCAAACGTCGTGAACTAGTGCTAGATCATGCATGAATGAGTGAGAAATCTATCTAAATGATTACCTAAACCTAAGTCATAAATCGTGTTATCAAAAATACCCCATACTTAAGGTTTGCTCGTCCCCGAGCAAATTCCCAACTATAGACTAAGAGATGACATGATTTATGTATGTAGAAAAATGGCAAAATCTTTTTGGGTTTGTGCTTCTACTATTGGATCACCTTCATAGTCATGTTTCATGGCAACGGACAAGCAATCATGCATCAAATAAATGAAAGCACGGAAAGACAATTATACTTAACTCGAAAACATGCATGAAATGTAAAAATGAAGAAGTCAAGATGATCAAGAGCACATTCAATCTAGATTACTAAGTCTTACAAACATGCAAATGGGTCATAAGGTCTTATGAAATTAAAGGCCAAGAAACGTTGTGATTGGGTGGGGATTTTTCTAGGCTATGTGATGCTAATCCGGGAATGGAACTAACTCTACAATTTTGTCCTCGATCAACTTCCCTCAAGTGTATATTTTCTCCATCTTTTCTTTCTTTTCTTTTTCCTTTACTTGTTTTTGAGACAATGGCATTGGTGTACAAAAGCCGAAACCTTGGTGATTAGCCATCCTCGGGCTTTTTCTATTTTTCGAGGTGCATCCACACCGGACACACATACCAAAGCTCGTTAGGACTATCGGTTTATTTGACTTTGGCAAGGCACCAACACCCGATTATGTGAAGTGTGCCGAGTTACTTGTCATTTAAACCAATGTCCCCAAACCTATATTTTTGTCTACACTTTCACAACAATTTCAGCATTTTATTCATGACATTCTTTCATTAACATCTTCACCACACACTTGCTTTTCACACACATCAACACACTAACATGCTCCTATTCCCGGATGGGTCAAAAGAGGTCAAATTTATATCAATTGAGGTGCTCAAACATCATGATCAAGATGAGAAGAAGAGAAAGACGAATTGCCTCATTCACTCCTAGATGGTGTGTAAGAACTAGCATGTAATTTCGACTTTCAATACTCAATCCATTCTAGGCAAACATCATGATCACAAATCATTCATGGGATTCAGGAGAAGTACTTCAAGTCCACATATGCATTCATCAATTTAACACATAAGGCCATCCATAGCCAATCCACAAGACAAGATTCATCATTAGGGTCATATCCAAGCCTAGAAAGCACAAAAAATTTTAAATTTTCTGATTTTTATGGGATTTTCGAAATGAATATATACAATGCAAGACATGTGAAAATATTAAACTACCCTAGATGCTAGTCATGCAAAATATCATGCAAACCCCACCCCATACTTAGAGACACATTGTCCCCAATGTGTAAATGAAGTAAAAAGAGTGAAAGAAGGTTCTCACAATGAAAAATGGTTTGCTAATGGTATTTGGGATTTCTCAAGTGGAATTGATGTTGGATGATCCTATCAACAATGGTAGAGAGCTCTAAGTGATCATTAAGGCGTCGGGACCCGCGCTAGGCACCGCTAGCCGTCCAAGTTCCGCGTCCGCTCCACCCAGAATTGACGAGGGGTTCATCATCATCATTCACTTGCTATGCAAGGTTTCCAATGCTACCAAGACTCTAGCACACACAAAACACACCAAACACACACAAAAACAGAAAAATCAAAAACAAAGACAAAATGAAAAAGGGAAAAACGTTACCAATGGGTTGCCTCCCATCAAGCGCTTCTTTAAGGTCATTAACTTGACCAAACTCGGGGGCGTCTCATTCTAGGTGAAGTGGGGCAATCATATCCACCGGAGCTCCCGGGATATACTTCTTCAACCGGTGCCCATTCACCTTGAAATCTCCACAATGCTCCCCTCCTATCTCAATAGCTCCATGGGGGAAGATCTTCTTCAGCACATATGGCCCGGTCCATCTTGATTTTAGCTTTCCGGGGAAGAGCGGCAGCCTTGAGTTGAAGAGAAGGACAAGGTCTGTAACAGTCAAAAATCGAAGATGACCTAATCGAGAATTTTAAGGAATTAAATCCGTTTTAACACGAGATACCTATCGAGGTAACCTCCTCCTAGATGATATTACAACCCGGTGTTATTTGGAGCATTTGGGAGCTTCAATTAACAAAAATGTAGTTGAGAAAAATGACCAGGACATCGGACATGTCCTAGATATGAAAAAACATGGAAAGGCAAAACGGCCAAAAGAGTCGCTATTTCGTTTCTTAGCGGCTAAGAAAGACGGCTTAGGAATACGCGTTTTTCGAGACAATTGCGGAATAATTATCCATACAATATTCCAGATTTATTATTCCAATTTCGAGAAGTTTGGAGAAAGGGGCTTAAACCGCTTTCGGATCGGTGAAAGGATAATTATCGACTCCGCTAAAGGATAATTATCGTCTTCGCTATAAATAGCGGAAATAACGTTTGTTAATTCATTTCCTTTCACGTTTTCTCGTAAAAGCTTTGATTTCTCTCAATCTTCAAACTCAGACCTACTCTTCGTTTCTAATCCGATTTCAAATCCATTTGAGTTTTTGGATTCCTCTCTTCATTCTCTTCATTTTGGTACCGAGTTTCTGCATTTCCGAGCAAGGGAAGGTCTGGTCGAGCATATATGATAATAGGGAGGTTCCGTCACTCAGATTCCGGTGAATTTGATGGTGTCCGAGCGTAGCCTGCGTCGTTGTGATTCCGAATCTTCTTTCGGATCGTCAATCGGGTTAGTAACGAATAAGTTATGAATTTATTCGTTTTCCTTATTGCGATTTGACCTAAATTGACCTTAGCCTTGTCAAAATGGATAATTGGAAATTCCATTATGCTCGTTACATTATTCTGGTGATTATGGGTTGTTTTTTTGATGAGATTTGATGACAGGTGGGTTCAGAAATTGCCTGCGGGCAAAACGTTGTTCTGGCGAAATTTAATTAATTAATTAAAGGTTAATTAATTAAATTGGGATTCTAGAAAATGCTATAAGCTAATTAAATTCAAAGGAATGAATTTAACTGGTGTTTGAAGCGAGAAGTTTAATACGAGGAATATGATATTCTCCGCAGGTGTTGTTGAAGGTTTTGGTTAACTATAACTTAGTTCTTTGTGAGCGTATCCAAGCACGATAAAGGATGATAGTCCGAGTGGGAAAAGTTTGCGAGGTTTTATTGTTCTTACCTGCGAGGTAAGTGTATATGAATTACACTTGCTTAATATATGTTACGTATTTAATATGCCATGATTTTATGCATGCTTGTGTGTATATATCTGTTTGTTATGGTTGTATGCATGCTTATATGTATATGAGTGAGACGACGATGATGATGAATTGATATTCTTTATGAAAGCATGCATGAGGTACATGAGATGATAATGGAAAGAATGTGATGAAAAAATATGATGAAAGCATGAATTTGAGTTATGATATGAAAGTGATAATATAGGATGGTAATTGATTAATTAGCCAAACTGGGTCCCGCACGGGGTTCCGGGGGACGAGGTCGCTACCTGATCTACAAGGGGCCTCAGAGGTCGCTACCTGATCTACAGGGGTCCTCAAGATAAGAAAAACAGCTAGGGGTCGCTACCTGATCTACAGGGGGCCTCAAGATAAGAAAAATAGTCCAAAATCGCAACCTGATCTACAGGGGGTCTTAGGACAAGATGGCCGAGGTCGCTACCTGATCTACAGGGGGCCTAGGACGCTATCGGGTTGGCCAACCGAAAGAAAAAAAATAAAGAAAGAAAGAAAAGAAATACGAAAGCACGTGAGAAAATATATCGTACGATCAGTTGGGGCTAGTTAGTTAATTATCACCTATGCATCGATGCAATCGAGTCTAGCATGTTATATGTTATGTTATGATTATTTATACGTGATGAGATGATATGAGATGTTTATATGAGATGATATGTTTATAGGTGATGTGTGATAACATGCTTGAATGTTTATGTGAAATCTGATGTGAATGGTTGTGGAATTATATGTGAATGTGGATATGTATGCATTGATCGACTTTGGAATGTGAGAAAGGGTATAGAGTGTCCTTTGGGGACTGGATATTAGATACTTATATATATTGGGAGAGTGCGATTTGTATACCCTTACTGAGCGTGTGGCTCATTGTTGTTATATCCACATTTTTCAGCTACTCAGACTCGGCCTGACCAAGGCAAGGACGTTGGACCCAACACCTGGATTTGAGATCATATCAAGTGGGCTGTTATGGGATGCTACCGCCTAGGATGTTTTGTGTGGTTTTAAACAGTTGTGTTTTGTTAAACAGGGTTTTATGACGTATGTTAGTATGTATATATGTTGTGAAAATGGTTGTAAGATAAAGTTTTAAAATTTTTCGTTTTCCGCTTTTCCGCTTATTGCTTTAAACAGGGTTAATTAACTAGTAATAAACTAGAAATGAAATAGGTGGGTCACATTTGGTTGGTATCAGAGTAGGGATATGATTCCTTGGCTTGGGTGTGAGAAGTTTTCTGAAAAGTTTTCTGAAAATTTTGCTTTGATTTTCTTTTAGATGGCGGAGCACAGCCTTGAAGGGTCCACAGAGTTTGTAGGGGGTGATCAGGAGCACCAGAAAGAGGTGCCAGTTCATGTAGTACCACCACCCCCAGGTATAGCAGGCATACCAGAGCTTGTGGCTTATTTGAGAGAGGTCATACCACCACAACCGCAACCACAGCCAACACCTCAACATGGTATTATTCCTGTTGAGATGGACAAGAACTTTGAGAAGATTCGCCGGTAGGGGGCGAAACCCTTCGAGGGGACTACGGATCCCTTAGTTGCAGAGGAGTGGTTGAGAGATACAAAGCCTATTCTTGATAGGATTATATGCCCTACTAAGAGGAGGGTTCAGTACGCTGAGTCATTGCTTGTGGGAGCAGCGAGAGATTGGTGGGACACAGTTCCACACGGTCGGGATATACCCCCACTCCTGACTTGGGAAGACTTCCTTAGGGAGTTTGCCGAGAGATATACTCCACCTGCCTATACAGAGAAGAAGAAGATTGAGTTCATGGAACTCAAGCAGGGAGGCATGTCCATTGCCGATTACGAGGTACAGTTCACTAGATTTTCTTGATATGCTCCTGAGGAAGTTGATACTGATATTAAGAAGAGAAACAAGTTTGAAAGAGGGCTGAATTTGGAGATTAGGAAGAAGTTTGCTACTCGGCCCTTGTCTTATTCTCTCCTCATTGATTCCGCCACTCGAGCGGAGGAGATGGTCTTGGAGAAGAAGGCTTTGACGGGAAAGAGACAGAAGACCGGGCAGAGTAGTAGTGCACCACCATCTAGCTCGCAATCTTTTGTACCCAGAAGTTACAGTGGACCACCTAGGGGACAGAGAGGTGGTTATCAAGGATATAGAGGTTCATGGAGTGGAGGCAGTAGATCAAGTGCTCCAGCCCCTACCACATCAGCTTCAGGATCCTATCGTCCACCGATTATATGTTATATGTGCCACCAGCCTGGGCACATAGCCCGAGAGTGTCGGAATAGGTCTGGATTACCGACACCAAGTACAGCTAGTAGCGTTGGAGACAATGCTCAGAGAGGTTCTGGTTCAGGTCGAGGTAGAGGTTATGGTCGAGGTGGATATTCCCAACAGACATCTTCCAGACCACCTGCACCACAGCCTCAGGGTCAGGCACAAGCTCGAGTATATGCTTTGGCTGGCGAGGATGCAGCTAAGACTACAGACGTCATTACCGGTAGGATTCTTGTCTTTGGCTTGTTAGCTTATGTTTTGATTGATCCTGGATCTACATGCTCTTTTGTATCTGAGTCTTTTGCTTTAAGATTGGGAAGGGTAGCTGAACCCTTAGGTTATATCATTAGAGTCTCGATGCCAGCGGGGGAGACCTTGACTATTGATATGTGTGTGAGATCTTGCCCCATAGTTATAGCTGACCGAGAATTTGTAGCTGACCTTATACCGTTATCTTTGAGAGAGTTTGATGTGATATTGGGTATGGATTGGTTATCCACCCATAGAGCCTTGATAGACTGTTATGCGAAGGAAGTAATCAAGGAGACAAATGGGTTGAGAGAAGTGATTTTCACCGGTGAGAGGAATGTTATTCCTACTTGCCTCATATCTACAGTAACAGCTTTTAGATTACTTTGGGAAGGATGTCAGGCTTATCTGGCTAGTCTGTCAGATTCTGCTATTGTTAGCCCCGGAGTATCTGAGGTGGATGTTGTCAGAGAATTTCCTGAAGTTTTCCTTGATGATTTACCTGGTTTACCTCCAAGTAGAGAGGTAGACTTTGAGATTGAGACATTACACGGTGCAACACCGATATCAATTGCTCCTTACAGGATGGCTCCGCTAGAGCTAAAGGAATTGAAGAAACAGCTAGAAGAGTTGCTCGAGAAGGGTTTTATACGCCCGAGTATTTCTCCTTGGGGTGCACCAGTGCTTTTTGTGAAGAAGAAAGATGGTAGTTTACGATTGTGCATAGACTACCGTCAGCTGAACAAAATCACAATCAAGAACAAGTATCCCTAACCGAGGATAGAGGACTTGATTGATCAGTTAAGGGGTGCTACAGTATTTTCAAAGATTGACCTTCGATCGGGATACTGGCAGTTGAGGATAGCAGAGAACTCAATACCGAAGACAGCTTTTCGTACTCGGTATGGACACTATGAGTTTACAGTTATGCTTTTTGGGTTGACGAATGCACCTGCAGCATTCATGGCGTTGATGAACTCGATCTTCCAACCTTATCTAGATCAGTTTGTCGTGGTCTTCATTGATAATATCTTGATATATTCCCGAGATGCAGATACTCATAGAGAACATTTGAGACGTATCTTAGGGATTCTGAGGGAGAGACAATTGTACGCGAAGTTCAGCAAGTGCGAGTTTTGGACGGATCAGATTGCCTTTCTAGGGCATGTGATATCACGAGATGGTATACAACCTGATCCATCCAAGATCAAGGCTATTACAGAATGGGAAATTCCGAAGAGCATTACGGAGATTCGCAGCTTCTTAGGACTTGCGGGTTATTACAGGAGGTTTGTAAAGAACTTTTCGATTATCGCGCATCCATTGACTAACTTGATAAAGAAGAATCAGCTGTTTATATGGGATAACAATTGTTAGCATGAAATATTGTGATATTTTAGGCACGTTTTCTAAGCGTAATTGATTCATATTGATAGTCTTTGATTGAGCATTGTTGCATTTGTGAGCTAGTTTGCCTATATTGTCGATATGGATGTCTACACAAGCTTTATGTTGATTATAGGTGATTGAGAGCCATTTCCGAACGGAATTTAGCAAGGATGAGTTGATTGAGTATGTCCACGGATTGAGGGCATTCTTAGGAGCAAATTGAGTGTCAACTTCAGGAATGCACGAGGCTAGGGAAGAATCACGTTCTTGCCCTAAACCACACTCTAAAATACGGCCGTACTACTTTCCACGTTCAGTTCCACGGCCGTGGAATCATGGCTAAGGAAACGTGGTTCATTCCAGCAACTTCTACGGCCGTGGAGAAGATGGTTCAAACCGTGTTGATTTCCACGCTCTAAATTACGGTCGTGGAACCTTCCACGACCGTGATCTTGGCGATCTTTTTCGCCACACTTTAAGCCACGATCTTTTAAAAGATTGGGCCGGGCCGCTATATCATCATACACTATAAAAGGACGGACGAAGGGAGATTCCGTCACCTTCGCTTGGACCTCCGCTTAGAGACTTTGCGACCTCGCTTTAGACTTGCGCTTCCGCATAAACTCATCCGACGTTTACGCTTGGAGTTGCCCTAATCTCGCACTTTGGTGGAGATTGTGATTGAGATTTCCGGATTGACGGAAGATCGAAGATTCGGGAGATTGTTTGCAAGAAGATTTCTCTTCTTGTTCAGGTTTGATTTAGAAGACGGATTGACATCCCGTTCTTCCTTCTTATCTAAGATTTTGTTTGTTTGTTCTATTCCGAATCTAATGACGATATTTGTTCCTGATTGTGACTTTGAGATTGGTTTGAAGTTTATTGAAAGTTTTCGGAAGTTTTCATCTTTCAATCTTTTAAACTTTGAATTTGATATCATAATGACTATTGTTGGCTAAAAACCCTTAACAATTCTAAGGTGAAGGGTTGATAGTTGTGGCTTAGGTGATGATAGATCGATCGTAAACAGATTGGACCCTGAGAGTTAGAGAGAATCGCCGACAACCTTAAATTACGGCCTGTTCTTGAAGTCCACGGCCGTGGAACCTCAAGAACTAACCGTGATTTCCCTTAAGTCTACGAACTTGCTTTTACTTTAATCCAAAGTTAAAGATTTGCTTTAACTTAGTTTAGGCTTGTCTTTTCTAGGTGGTAGTGAAGCCTCAACAACCTCTACCTCGATTGTGAGTGTCACAACCTTAATCGATTTAGTTAGTCTTGATCCTTGGATTACATGTTTGGGTATTTGACATTAATTCTTACCTTTAGAACCTTTCTATATTGAAGCCTCAACAACCTTTATAGAGAGTGTCTTGTAGCTGAGTCATATAAGGTTTTTGGAACTTCACCGTACGATTACCTTACATTAGCATACCTTTGCATATCTTAACTCTGTCCTTATATCATTAGTATATCTTTAATCGATAGCCACAGTTGGATACTTGGATCTTTAGGATTGTTGTTTTCCCAATAATTTGCAAAGCTCTTACATTTACCTGCTTGATAATCTGAAATCGAATTTGTTCCCCCCAAATCCCTGTGTTCGATACTCTGGATTTCTTGCTTAACTACGTCGATCCGTACACTGCGGGTTCGCTTGCTTGATTCTAGTTTTATAAATTTAAAGCTTATTTGCACACACGCTAAGTGGCGAACAAGTTTTTGGCGCCGTTGCCGGGGATTTGGTCTAGGCCGAATTCGGTAACCGGTTGTCAAGCTTGGGAGCTTGCTCTCGTTATTTGATATTTCTTTGAGTGCATGCGCAGATCTAGGAACACCGAAGATCTCTTACCTCTTGATCAAGAGCTTGAGAGAACTTTAAGGCAAAAGCGGAAGGAAAAGAAGATGGCTGAAGAACACGAACGTGATCTTCAAGCGGAGTTGGCGGAGAAGGAAGCTCAACTCCAATGGAATGAGAACATCCGCCAGGATGAAATGGATCGTCATCAATCTCAAGTTAACAATCTACAAGATATGATTTTCAAAATGAGGATAGAACTAAGCGACCTTAAGAATAAGGGGAGCAAGAAATCCTCAAGGAGGGGATCAAGATCAAGAAGAAGAAGCCATTCATCCGCCGATGATAGTGATTCTTCCATGCCACCGCTAGAGGAAATTGATCCCACGATCAATGTGAATCCTTTCCATCCACGGGGAGCTGCTAATCGCCGCATTCCGCCTAGGAATGCGAGGATCGAACGTGTAGATGATGAGCCAAGAACTCTTGGCCAAAGGATGGATCCAACACAACAACCGCGCCGTTTGGGCGTGAATTTTAATGCTGAGGATGTGCAAGGGTTTAGCTTCAACCCTCAAGTCATTACTCTTGTTCGCCAAAACCAATTTGGCGGGACAAGCGTTGAATCTCCACACCAACACTTGCAAAACTTTGAGTGTATGATGGAGACAATGAGACCGAAGAACGCTACTACCAACAACTATAAGCTCAAGCCTTTCTTCTTCTCCTTGAAGGGGAAAGTGTTATCTTGGTACCAAGCTCTTCCTAGTGGGAAACTAGACACGTGGGAAGACCTTTCCGTGGAGTTCCTCACCAAATTCTTTCCGCCATCCAAAACGGCGGAACTTAGAGGTAAGATCAATGCATTTTCCATGAGGTATAACGAAAGTTTGTTTCAATCATGGGAAAGGTTTCAGGACTTGTTATTAGATTGCCCTCATCATGGCATATCCAAGCTTGCATTGCTGGAGATTTACTACAAGGAGCTGGATGCGGGAACGCAATTCAACCTCCAATCCCTCTCATGTGGAACATTCATGGACATGAGAGAAGATGATGCTTGGGACTTCATTGAGAAGCAAGCAAGGGTCATAGAGAAGTATTCCCACCGGAAAGTGGAGGGAAATCGTGTGGAGCAAAGAGCAAAGCTCATAGATGAAGCTCAAAATCAGATTTTTTCCCTCAACAATGAGATCAAAGAGTTGAAGGAGGCTATCAAGACAAACTTTCCAAAGCAACAAGGGAAGGATGTTGGCTATTTGGGCAACAACAATGGCGGTGATAACACAAACCGCAACAACAACAACAATAACCGGAACAACAACCGGAATAACAATTGGAATGGCAATAACAACAACCGGAACAATAATTGGAACAACAATAGGGGTTTAAACAACAACCATTGGCGCTCCAATCAACAAAATTCCGGTAACTCTTATCCTTCCAATTCTAATTCACTAACTCCACCTTCCTCTTCCTCTACTCCTTTGAAAAGCCAAGGGCAATCATCTAATGGAGGAAACAATTCGGGGAAGGAGAAGCCCGATCCCATGTTGGAAACGATTTTGGGAAAGCTACAAGGGTTGGAGAACCGCATCATTAAGGTTGATGATCAAATTTCTAAGGTTGATAAAGCTCAAAAAGTTTTAGAAAACCAAATGTTCAGCCATGCGGAGGAAGTTCCTAGGAATCAAGGAAAACTTTCAGGAAAGACGGAGGGCAACCCTAAAGGAAGGGTGATGGCAATTACAACTAGGAGCGGAGTGACTACCACCGATCCGCAACCTAAGTTCGTTGAAGTCCCCGTAGAGAAAGACAAGGAGAAGGGGAAGGAGAAGGAAGATGTCTACGTTCCTCCTCCGACTTACAAACCTCCCCTACCATTCCCTCAATCTAGAGCGAGAGCGCGCCTAGATAAACAGTTTGGTAAGTTTATAGAACTCATGAGCAAGCTGCATATTAATATACCCTTTATCGATGCTATTGTAGGTATGCCGGCTTATGGAAAATTCTTGAAGGAGCTCCTCTGCAACAAGAGGAAGCTAGAAGACTTCGGAGAGGTTAAGATGAGTTCGGATTCTTCGGATCTCATCAAGACCATGAAAGAGAAAATGCCCCCAAAGCTAAAGGATCCGGGGTCATTTTGCATTCCCATAGGAGTAGGAGATGTCACATACGATGCGTTATGTGATTTAGGAGCAAGTGTGAGCATCATACCACTTGCATTATGTAGGAAGATCGGTTTAGGCGACCCTAAACCGGTGAAGATGACGTTGTACATGGCGGATCGATCCATTACTCGCCCCGTCGGTATTGTAGAAGACGTCCCGGTCAAGCTAGGTAAATTCTTTGTTCCCATTGATTTTGTCGTGCTTGATATTCCTGCAGATAGTCCGGTCCCGATCATACTCGGAAGACCGTTTCTTGCAACTTCCGGCTGCATAGTCGATTGCAAGAATGGTAGACTCGCTTTTGATATAGGGGAAGAGAAAGTAGAGTTCGTTCTTTCCACTCAAGTGAAGGAGCCAATCTTTGATGAGGATATATTCGATATCCAAGATGAAGAAGGGTTGTCTAGGAAGGAGGTAAGTGCGATTCTCTTTAACGATCCTTTACAAAAAGTTATCACTATGAGTCTAACAAATGTAGGGGAAGAAGAAGAGTGCAATGAGGCAATTGAAGCCTTAGAAGCACAAGAAGAGATGCATAAAGTGGAGTTTGAAAAACTCCACGATGAGGCAGAAAACGTGAGAATCCACGGCCACACACTATATTCCACGACCGTGGATTTCACAAACAAAACCGTATCCCACTCCAGGGAGTTATACGGTCGTGGAGAAGACATGACAACCGTATTTCCTTTCCACGCCCTAAACCACGGCCGTGGAAGACATGAGGAACCCGTAATTTTGGGCGTGGAAAGGGGTGATCGAGACACTTCTTCAACTTCTTTCGATTCTTCTCCCACACATTCAACACCCTTAGAAACTTCTAAGGAGACATCGGATGCTCCTCAAGGATCATTGGAAGCTCCGAAAGCGATGGAACTAAAACCACTTCCTACTCATCTAAGGTATGCTTTTCTAGGACCTAATTCTACCTTTCCGGTTATTGTTAGTTCCGATTTAAGCATAGATGAACATAATGAACTCATGGTTGTCCTTAGGAAACATAGAAAAGCTTTAGGATACACTATTGAAGATTTAGTAGGAATTAAACCCTCCCTATGCATGCATAAGATATTAATGGAGGAAGACTTTAGAACTTCAAGACAACCTCAAAGGCGGTTGAATCCGACCATGAAGGAGGTTGTCAAGAAGGCAATTCTTAAGCTTCTTGATGCAGGTATCATCTACCCTATCTCCGATAGTAAGTGGGTGAGTCCGGTTCAAGTAGTTCCGAAGAAGGGAGGAATGACGGTCATCACCAATAAAAACAACGAACTCATTCCTACCCGAACCGTAACGGGATGGCGGATGTGCATTGACTACCGCAAGCTTAACAACGCAACAAGGAAGGATCACTTCCCATTGCCATTCATCGATCAAATGCTTGAAAGGTTAGCACAACATTCGCATTTTTGCTATCTTGACGGTTATAATGGTTTCTTTCAGATCCCGATACACCCGGATGATCAAGAGAAGACCACATTCACGTGCCCATGGGGTACGTTTGCTTATAGGAGAATGCCGTTCGGGCTTTGCAACGCCCCAGCCACCTTTCAAAGGTGCATGATGGCCATCTTCTCCGAATACATAGAGGAAATCATGGAGGTCTTCATGGACGACTTCTCCGTATACGGTTCCTCTTTTAACGATTGCCTTTCTAACCTTTCTCTTGTTTTACAAAGGTGTGAAGACACTAACCTAGTTCTTAATTGGGAGAAGTGTCAATTTATGGTTAAGAAAGGAATTGTATTAGGTCACTTAATCTCTAGTAGAGGGATAGAAGTAGATAAAGCTAAGATAAAGACCATAGAGAAGCTTCCTCCCCCAACTTCGGTGAAAGGGATAAGAAGTTTCCTAGGACATGCTGGATTTTATAGACGTTTCATTAAAGACTTCTCTAAGATATCAAAACCGCTCACTAATCTATTGATGAAGGATGCAGTTTTTAAGTTTTCGTAGGAATGTCTGGATGCGTTTAACACCATTCGGCAAGCTCTAATTTCAGCACCTATTATCCAACCTCCGGATTGGACTCTTCCCTTTGAGGTTATGTGCGATGCTAGTGACGTAGCTATAGGAGCTGTCCTTGGACAACGAAAGGAAAGGCGAACCCATGCCATATACTATGCTAGCAAGACGCTAGATGAAGCGCAGCTCAACTACGCCACTACCGAGAAAGAGTTTTTAGCCATTGTCTATGCTATTGACAAGTTTCGCTCTTATCTTGTAGGTGTAAAGGTGATTGTCTACACGGATCATGCTGCGATCCGGTACCTCCTTGCGAAGAAAGATGCGAAGCCAAGGCTAATTAGATGGATTCTTCTCCTACAAGAATTCGATCTATAGATCCGCGACAAGAAAGGTTCAGAAAATTCTGTTGCGAATCATTTGAGTCGCCTAACACACCTAGAGGACGACCATTTACCCATCGATGACTCCTTCCCGGACGAACACCTACACATTATAGAGGAGTGCATCGATGTGATCTCCAAAGGTAACGAACCATGGTTTGCTGATTTTGTTAACTATTTGGTTTGTCAGGAGATACCACCCGGATTATCCTACGCACAAAGGAAGAAGTTCTTCAAGGATGTCCGGGAATACTTTTGGAACGAGTCTCTCCTCTTTAAGAGAGGTCCGGATGGCATCATTCGGCGATGTGTGCCGGAAGATGAGATGCAAAGTGTCATCCACCATTGTCATTCACTACCTTGTGGAGGACACGCTAGTTCGAACAAGACTAACGCAAAGGTATTGCAATCCGGATTCTTTTGGCCTACTTTATTTAGAGATGTGCAATCCTTTGTTTCTTGCTGTGATGCTTGTCAAAGAACAGGCAATATCTCTAGGAGGAATGAGATGCCCCTCAACAACATCCAAGAGGTGGAGATTTTCGATGTTTGGGGAGTTGATTTTATGGGACCATTCCCATCCTCTTGTGGAAACCAATACATACTATTGGCGGTAGATTACGTTTCTAGATGGGTAGAAGCAATTGCCTCTCCCACCAATGATGCCATGGTGGTGGTTAAGTTCTTCAACAAGACCATCTTCCCGCGATTTGGGACGCCAAGGACTATCATTAGTGATGGAGGTTCTCACTTCATTGCCCGTCGCTTTGAAGCTCTTCTAGCTAACTATGGGGTTACTCACAAGATCGCTACCCCATACCATCCATAAACAAGTGGACAAGTTGAGATCTCAAATAGGGAGATCAAAGATATCCTAGAGAAGACGGTTTCAAGGACTAGGAAAGATTGGTCTTTGAAACTTGACGATGCATTGTGGGCGTACCGGACCGCGTACAAGACTCCCATAGGAACCACACCATACAACCTTGTGTATGGGAAGTCTTGTCACTTGCCGGTAGAGTTGGAGCACAAGGCGTTTTGGGCTATCAAGTGGTTGAATTTCAGCATGAAGGAAGCGGGAGAGAAGCGTCTCCTAGACCTTAATGAGCTGGACGAACTCCGCTTGAACGCTTATGAAAACGCTAAGATCTATAAGGAGAGAGCAAAGCGTTGGCATGATAAGTATATCATTCCAAAGGACTTCAAAGAAGGAGATCAAGTTCTCCTCTTCAATTCAAGGCTTCGTCTCTTTCCAGGTAAGCTTAAGTCTCGTTGGACCGGACCTTTTCTAATTAAGCGTATTTTCCCCCATGGTGCAGTTGAAGTATGGGGTGAAGCGGGCGGAAGCTTTAAGGTGAACGGCCAACGACTCAAGAAGTATACGCCGGAACTCCAAGCTGAAGAGTTCGCGCCTACCGCACTCGAATAAGTGCGAGATTGGTCTAGCTACGGACCTTAAACAAAGCGCTTCTTGGGAGGCAACCCAAGGTAATGCATTTTCGTTTTAGTTTTCGATTCATAGTTTAGATTAGTTTAGACGTTTTTGCTTTGTTTTGCCTTCGATTCCTTCCGGTATGTTCGTGCTTTTGGATGCAGGAACGATGGAAAAGGAGAAGGAAGGGATAATGTTGAAGAAAAGTGACGAAATTTGGACTTTGGAGCTTTAGAGAGAGTTCCACGGCCTAAACCACGGTCGTGACAGCTACAGTGACCATAATTTCCAAAAGCCTTTGAAAAATCACCAAAACCACGGTTCCGTACAATTCCACGACCGTGGAACACCCCAACAGACCGTGATTTTCAAAATTTTGCCAGTGACTATATAAACCACGTTCTTCACCAAAACACTCCACAAAAGCCTTTTCCACGACCCTAAAATACCGAATCCACGACCTACTACCAAATCCTCGTTTCTTAATCGTTTTCAACGATTCTTCTTCCCAAATTGAAGCACATTCGACCACCAACAAGATCCAAGCGACAAATTGAGCGGCAATTCACCAAGGGACGCGCAATTCGGATTTTAAAATCCGAAACCTAGGTTTTTCCACTCTTCTTGATCTTTGTCGATTTGATTCGTTTTTGTTAGAAATTTTAGGAAGAACTTATTGAAATTGGAAGGAATTAGATTAGGGCTGCCTGATTGCTGAGTTTGAGTGTTGATTTCTGAGATTTGCGAAAAAACCAGACAAACCACGGTTCCTGACAGAACCACGGCCGTGGAAAGGCAAGAACAACCCGTAATTTTTGACAGTGATGGATTTCATAAGGAGAGTTTCAGGGAGGATTAAGGAGAAGAAGAATGATTAGAACAAGAAGAGGAAGGGTAATCCCTCTTCTTCTTCATGCTCTAGAGCACCACCACCCTCTTCCCCTTCACCTCCATCTTCACCTTCATCACCCTCACCACCTAGCCCTAGAGTCCCGACCATTCATGAGGATCACCTTGCTGCATTTGAGAGGATCGAGGAGAGGGCTGTGATTGGTCCTAGGTATCTATTGTTAGAGGAGCTAACTCCTCTTAACATTGTAGATGACCTTACTTGCCTCTTGGATAGAGCCGGACTTATTGTCTTCTCGGCTATCCGAGAAGACGCGTATGAGGAGATTACGAGGGAGGTAGTGACGTCCTTTCAGCATAGCCATGTAGATAGGACCGTTTCTTTCCGTCTTATGGAAAGAAACTATGACTTTTCCATCCGTGAGTTCGGGACTTTCTTCGGGTTTCATGAGACCTTTAACGGTCGCTTTCCTAGTGGCGTTTACGCCAAGGACTTTTGGGAGAAGGTAGCTATGATCTACGCCAGCGAGGACCGCTGGCAACCTGCTGATACCAAGGCCAAGTTGATGTATCACTTGGCCTTGAAGATTGCTCACCGTGTTCTTTCGGAGTGTCTCTTTCCTAGGACGGAGACGCCCCAAAAGATCAAGACGGATGAGCTCTTTCTGCTATACTCCATGTTGTATGGGCGCCGAGCTGACTGTGCCACCCTCTTAGCTGCTACTATGAGCAAGCTTAAGAACAAGAGGAAGGGCAACATTGGATACGGTGGGATAGTTACCCACCTTGCTAGGAGTTTGGGTGTTGATTTCTCTGCCTGTACCCGTATACCAGCCGTACCCTTAGGACTTCATGCCTTCATGACTAGAGGGTTCATCTTCCCCACACATAGAGGTCCGCCTTATGCGGCCATGCCTTGGGAGAGCAGGACCGGTAGGGGTATTGAGTGGCTGCAGGAGTACTCCATTATGGTTGGACGCCATAATTGGAAGGAGACGTTCGCTGCCATGCATGCGAACAGGATTGCAGCTCCCCCATATGTCCCACCACCAGTTGTTGAGGAGGAGGAGATGAGGGATCAGTTTGAGAGTGGAGGAGGAGCCGAGCAGGAGTTTGGCACGTTTCCAGATCAGCCGGATGCGGCCCCCGATGTGCCTAGACGTTCTCCACGTCCAGCCAGAGCTTCAGGCTCGTCTTCTCGCCGCGCCAGCGTGAGTGAGAGACCCACATGGGCTGAGACACCTCCTGCATGGTATGGAGCTCCACCTCCATGGGCTACAGAGACACCATATGCACCAGCACCAGCACCATCCGACGCTCCAGCATGGTACAGTCAGGCTCCGGGATGGTATGAGCATATGCCGGATTTGAGGAGGAGGAGATGCCGGATTGGACGACCTCGATCACATGATGAGAGACGTCTACCGCCATCAGTTTGGGCGGTTTTATGATCCTAGCTTCTCTCCCTTCCCGCCTTCGCCAGCGCCGCAGTGATGATTTGCATGACCGTTTGTTTTAGCCGCTCCACCGCCATTTTGTGAGTTTCTTTTTCTTTTCTTCTTTTCTTTCTTTTATTTGAACATTAGGGACAATGTTCGTCCCAAGTATGGGGTGGGGTGTGACTAAAAGTTTGTAATAACTCTTACTCACTATGTTTGCTTCTATTCGAGACTATCTTGCATGTTCATTATAGTGTTGCATGTGTCGTTATTTCATTGCATGAAAAAGAACTTGAAAAACCCATAAAAATTGAAAAATTTTGAAAAATTTGTGCTTCTAAGGAATTGAGATGATTTCCATGATAATCGCTACTTGTGAATTGAGTTTGATGACAATTGCATGCTTAAACGAATAGTGAATTGAAAAGGAATTGAATGAGTTGATTATACCTCTTTTGCAAGTTTCATAATGTGATGAATATTACCTAAATCATGTTGAGAAATTGAAGTTGAAATCATACTATAAGTTCTTATACTTCTTGTTGAGATGATTAAGGCAATTCGATTTTTCTTTCTTCTTTCTTTGATCATTTAGCTCCTCATTGAAATACTGACCTCCTTTACCTATCCGGGAATTTCGAGAAGTGAATGAAAAAGGCATGTTTGATGTGGGAGGGCCATGAGAGCAATTATTTGCAATCAAAAGAATAGAAAGAAATTGTAGGTTTGGGGAAGTCAATCATGACGATGAGTAACTCGGCACCATTCACATAGCCGGGTGTTTGTGTCTTGCCAAAGTCAGATTGAGCGATATTCCTAGCGGATTATGGTATGTGCGCTAAGGGTTTGAGGCATCTCATAAAAATTGAGAAACGCCAATCTCCTAGGCTTCGGTTTTTGTGCACCTCTGTCCATAACTCCAAAAGTAAAGTCGAAAAATGAAAAGAAGAGAGCGGAGCTCTAAGTTGAAGGTGTTGCGGAAACCGCAAAAGAAGAAGGAGTAGTTGTCCACTTTCCCGGATTCATGCACCACATTCCTTAAAGTTTTCTTCCCTTTCCACATTCTAGACCTTTTTCTTTGAAAGTCCTTAAGATCAAAAGAATGTTATATGGCTTGGTGATCTAAATTGAAGTTTCTTATGATTGATTTTGATAATGTTTGAAGGTTATGATGCTTGTATGGAAGTTTGATTGATTCATGAGCTTTCTTTGCTTTTTACTCTTTGATTAAGTGTATGAAAGTCTATAAACGATTGAAGCAAGATTTGAGAATGATCTATTGTTTAGAAGGCACATTCCTCCAAAAGAAGTATTGCTTTGAGAAGGTACACATATTTCATCCTAACTCTTGTTTTAAAGCTTTTGAAAGACCTTGCTTAGGGAAAAGCAAGTGTTAAGTATGGGGTTATTTGTTAGCATGAAATATTGTGATATTTTAGACACGTTTTCTAAGCGTAATTGATTCATATTGATAGTCTTTGATTGAGCATTGTTGCATTTGTGAGCTAGTTTGCCTATATTGTCGATATGGATGTCTACACAAGCTTTATGTTGATTATAGGTGATTGAGAGCCATTTCCGAACGGAATTTACCAAGGATGAGTTGATTGAGTATGTCCATGGATTGAGGGCATTCTTAGGAGCAAATTGAGTGTCAACTTCAGGAATGCACGAGGCTAGGGAATAATCACGTTCTTGCCCTAAACCACGCTCTAAAACACGGCCGTACTACTTTCCACGTTCAGTTCCACGGCCGTGGAATCATGGCTAAGGAAACGTGGTTCATTCCAGCAACTTCTACGGCCGTGGAGAAGATGGTTCAAACCGTGTTGATTTCCACGCTCTAAATTACGGTCGTGGAACCTTCCACGACCGTGATCTTGGCGATCTTTTTCGCCACACTTTAAGCCACGATCTTTTAAAAGATTGGGCCGGGCCGCTATTTCATCATACACTATAAAAGGACGGACGAAGGGAGATTCCGTCACCTTCGTTTGGACCTCCGCTTAGAGACTTTGCGACCTCGCTTTAGACTTGCGCTTCCGCATAAACGCATCCGACGTTTACGCTTGGAGTTGCCCTAATCTTGCACTTTGGTGGAGATTGTGATTGAGATTTCCGGATTGACGGAAGATCGAAGATTCGGGAGATTGTTTGCAAGAAGATTTCTCTTCTTGTTTAGGTTTGATTTAGAAGACGGATTGACATTCCGTTCTTCCTTCTTATCTAAGATTTTGTTTGTTTGTTCTATTCCGAATCTAATAACGATATTTGTTCCTGATTGTGACTTTGAGATTGGTTTGAAGTTTATTGAAAGTTTTCGGAAGTTTTCATCTTTCAATCTTTTAAACTTTGAATTTGATATCATAATGACTATTGTTGGCTAAAAACCCTTAACAATTCTAAGGTGAATGGTTGATAGTTGTGGCTTAGGTGATGATAGATCGATCGTAAACAGATTGGACCCTGAGAGTTAGAGAGAATCGCTGACAACCTTAAATTACGGCCTATTCTTGAAGTCCACGGCCGTGGAACCTCAAGAACTAACCGTGATTTCCCTTAAGTCTACGAACTTGCTTTTACTTTAATCCAAAGTTAAAGATTTGCTTTAACTTAGTTTAGGCTTGTCTTTTCTAGGTGGTAGTGAAGCCTCAACAACCTCTACCTCGATTGTGAGTGTCACAACCTTAATCGATTTAGTTAGTCTTGATCCTTGGATTACAAGTTTGGGTATTTGACATTAATTCTTACCTTTATAACCTTTCTATATTGAAGCCTCAACAACCTTTATAGAGAGTGTCTTGTAGGTGAGTCATATAAGGCTTTTGGAACTTCACCGTACGATTACCTTACATTAGCATACCTTTGCATATCTTAACTCTGTCCTTATATCATTAGTATATCTTGAATCGATAGCCACAGCTGGATACTTGGATCTTTAGGATTGTTGTTTTCCCAATAATTTGCAAAGCTCTTACATTTACCTACTTGATAATCTGAAATCGAATTTGTTCCCCCCAAATCCCTGTGTTCGATACTCTGGAATTCTTGCTTAACTACGTCGATCCGTACACTGCGGGTTCGCTTGCTTGATTCTAGTTTTATAAATTTAAAGCTTATTTGCACGCATGCTAAGTGGCGAACAACAGTTGTCAAGAGAGCTTTGAAGAACTTAAGAAAAGATTGACTACGTTCCCTATTCTAGTTGTACCCTCAGATAAGGGTAACTTTGTGGTTTACACCGACGCATCTGGGTGTGGCTTAGGAGGAGTTCTAATGCAGGAAGGGAAGGTGATAGCATATACATCTAGACAGTTGAGACCTCATGAGCAAAACTACCCTACACACGACCTAGAGCTTGCTGCTATAGTTCATGCTCTTAAGACCTGGAGGCACTATCTTTATGGTGATACATTTCCGGTGTTTACCGACCATAAAAGCCTGAAGTATATTCCCACTCAGAGGGATCTGAATCTGAGGCAGAGGAGATGGATGGAGTTACTCAAGGATTATGATTGCACTATAGAGTATCATCCAGGAAAGGCGAATGTGGTAGCTGACGCTCTCAGCAGAAAGAGCAGTGACCAAGGCAGTAAGGTCAACTACAAAGTTGAGCATCTATTAGCTCTCAAAGTTGTGAGAGTAGAGATGGATGTAAGAGGATCCGAGTTGATAGCTAACATTCAGGTTAGACCGTTGATTCTCGATGAGATTTCAACTAGACAAGATGAGGATGCTACACTGAAGAAGTTGAAAGCTAAAGTGGAAGATGCTACCACTACACACTTCCAGTTGTCTGATCAGGGAGTGTTATATAAAGGTACACGGATATGCGTACCCAACATTGAGGAGTTAAAGAAGAAGCTACTTGAAGAGGCACATTCCTCGAGGTATTCCATGCATCCTGGGAGTACGAAGATGTTTAATGACCTGAGGAAGATCTATTGGTGGCCCAGGATGAGACGAGAGGTAGCTGATTTTGTGGCTCGATGTCTAGTGTGTCAACAAGTGAAGGCTGAACACCAAGCACCAGCAGGAAAGTTACAATCTTTATCAGTTCCTGAGTGGAAGTGGGAGAGGATTACAATGGATTTTGTTGTTGGACTTCCTAGGACTTTCAAAAAGAATGACACGGTATGGGTGATTGTAGACAGATTGACGAAATCTGCTCACTTTCTACCGATCAGACAAGATAATTCCTTAGATGAACTAGTAGAGTTGTATGTGAGAGAGATTGTTCGACTGCACGGAGTCCCTGTATCAATTGTATCTGATAGAGATCTGAGGTTTACATCGCATTTCTGGGGAAGTCTGCAAACTGCCTTAGGTACAAGATTGCATTTCAGTACGGCATTTCATCCTCAGACAGACGGACAATCAGAGAGAACGATTCAGACCTCGGAGGAGATGATGAGATCTTGTGTTTTGGAGCTTAAAGGTAACTGGGATTCTAACCTGCCATTGCTCGAATTTGCGTATAATAACAGTTTTCATTCAAGTATGGGTTTGGCCCCTTACGAGGCCTTGTATGGAAGGAAGTGTCGCACACCTGTATGTTGGGATTTTGTGGGCATGCAACAGATTGAGGGTCCTGAACTTGTACAACAGACAATAGAGAAAGTACAAGTAGTAAAGCAGTGCTTGAAGGCAGCACAAGATCGTCAAAAGAGCTACTTTGATCGCCATAGACGAGAGATGACATATGAGATAGGCGATAGAGTGTTTTTGAAGGTATCTCCTTGGAGGAGAGTTATGAGATTTAGTAGGCATGGGAAGTTAGCACCGAGATACATTGGTCCATATGAGATCTTAGAGAAGATCGGACCACTTGCGTATAGATTGGCGTTACCACCTGAGTTATCAAGATTGCATGACGTCTTCCACGTATCGGTGCTACGGAGGTATAGGTCAGATCCGAGTCATATCATTCCCGAACCTGAGATAGAAGTATCTGAGAACTTGTCCTACCCAGAAGAACCAGTTGAGGTTTTAGGCAAGCAGGTTCGAAGATTGAGAAACAAGGAGATTCCGATGGTGAAGGTCAGATGGGGACATCATTCAGCTCGAGAGGCTACATGGGAAACCGAGCGAGATATGAGAGCTATATACCCTTATCTTTTTGAGTAAAAACCTCGAGAAATTGTGATCCAGTTGTGCATCCTTTTTATATATCTACGAGTTTGGTTCTACGTCCTTTCTTAAATTTCGGGACGAAATTTCTTAAAGTGGGAGATATTTGTAACAGTCAAAAATCGAAGATGACCTAATCGAGAATTTTAAGGAATTAAATCCGTTTTAACACGAGATACCTATCGAGGTAACCTCCTCCTAGATGATATTACAACCCGGTGTTATTTGGAGCATTTGGGAGCTTCAATTAACAAAAATGCAGTTGAGAAAAATGACCAGGACATCGGACATGTCCTAGATATGAAAAAACATGGAAAGACAAAACGGCCAAAAGAGTCGCTATTTCGTTTCTTAGCGGCTAAGAAAGACGGCTTAGGAATACGCGTTTTTCGAGACAATTGCGGAATAATTATCCATACAATATTCCAGATTTATTATTCCAATTTCGAGAAGTTTGGAGAAAGGGGCTTAAACCGCTTTCGGATCGGTGAAAGGATAATTATCGACTCCGCTAAAGGATAATTATCGTCTTCGCTATAAATAGCGGAAATAACGTTTGTTAATTCATTTCCTTTCACGTTTTCTCGTAAAAGCTCTAATTTCTCTCAATCTTCAAACTCAGATCTACTCTTCGTTTCTAATCCGATTTCAAATCCGTTTGAGTTTTTGGATTCCTCTCTTCATTCTCTTCATTTTGGTACCGATTTTCTGCATTTCCGAGCAAGGGAAGGTCTGGTCGAGCATATATGATAATAGGGAGGTTCCGTCGCTCATATTCCGGTGAATTTGATGGTGTCCGAGCGTAGCCTGCGTCGTTGTGATTCCGAATCTTCTTTCGGATCGTCAATCGGGTTAGTAACGAATAAGTTATGAATTTATTGGTTTTCCGTATTGCGATTTGACCTAAATTGACCTTAGGCTTGTCAAAATGGATAATTGGAAATTCCATTATGCTCGTTACATTATTCTGGTGATTATGGGCTGTTTGTTTGATGAGATTTGATGACAGGTGGGTTCAGAAATTGCCTGCGGGCAAAACGTTGTTCTGGCGAAATTTAATTAATTAATTAAAGGTTAATTAATTAAATTGGGATTCTATAAAATGCTATAAGCTAATTAAATTCAAAGGAATGAATTTAACTGGTGTTTGAAGCGAGAAGTTTAATACGAGGAATATGATATTCTCCGCAGGTGTTGTTGAAGGTTTTGGTTAACTATAACTTAGTTCTTTGTGAGCGTATCCAAGCACGATAAAGGAGGATAGTTCGAGTGGGAAACGGACTCAATAGTTGGTTTGCGAGGTCTTATTGTTCTTACCTGCGAGGTAAGTGTATATGAATTACACTTGCTTAATATATGTTATGTATTTAATATGCCATGATTTTATGCATGCTTGTGTGTATATATCTGTTTGTTATGGTTGTATGCATGCTTATATGTATATGAGTGAGACGATGATGATGATGAATTGATATTCTTTATGAAAGCATGCATGAGGTACATGAGATGATAATGGAAAGAATGTGATGAAAGAATATGATGAAAGCATGAATTTGAGTTATGATATGAAAGTGATAATATAGGATGGTAATTGATTAATTAGCCCAACTGGGTCCCGCACGGGGTTCCGGGGGACGAGGTCGCTACCTGATCTACAGGGGGCCTCAGAGGTCGCTACCTGATCTACAGGGGGCCTCAAGATAAGAAAAACAGCCAGGGGTCGCTACCTGATCTACAGGGGGCCTCAAGATAAGAAAAATAGTCCAAAATCGCAACCTGATCTACAGGGGGTCTTAGGACAAGATGGCCGAGGTCGCTACCTGATCTACAGGGGGCCTAGGACGCTATCGGGTTGGCCAACCGAAAGAAAAAAAAATAAAGAAAGAAAGCAAAGAAATACGAAAGCACGTGAGAAAATATATCGTACGATCAGTTGGGGCTAGTTAGTTAATTATCACCTATGCATCGATCCAATCGAGTCTAGCATGTTATATGTTATGTTATGATTATTTATACGTGATGAGATGATATGAGATGTTTATATGAGATGATATGTTTATAGGTGATGTGTGATAACATGCTTGAATGTTTATGTGAAATGTGATGTGAATGGTTGTGGAATTATATGTGAATGTGGATATGTATGCAATGATCGACTTTGGAATGTGAGGAAGGGTATAGAGTGTCCTTTGGGGACGGGATATTAGATACTTATATATATTGGGAGAGTGCGATTTGTATACCCTTACTGAGCGTGTGGCTCATTGTTGTTATATCCACATTTTTCAGCTACTCAGACTCGGCCTGACCAAGGCAAGGACGTTGGACCCAACACCTGGATTTGAGATCATATCAGGTGGGCTGTTATGGGATGCTACCGCCTAGGATGTTTTGTGTGGTTTTAAACAGTTGTGTTTTGTTAAACAGGGTTTTATGACGTATGTTAGTATGTATATATGTTGTGAAAATGGTTGTAAGATAAAGTTTTAAAATTTTTCGTTTTCCTCTTTTCCGCTTATTGCTTTAAACAGGGTTAATTAACTGGTAATAAACTAGAAATGAAATAGGTGGGTCACAAGGTCACCTTCACTCAACTCCTTCGGGATGAGGCGCTTGTCATGCCACCGTTTGGTTCTCTCCTTGTAGATCCGGGCATTCTCATAGGCATCCAACCGGATCTCCTCAAGAGCGTTTATGTCTAGCAATCTCTTCTCACCGGCCTCCTTGAGGTCAAAATTTAGCCACTTAATGGCCGAATAAGCTCTATGTTCCATCTCTACCGGAAGGTGGCAAGACTTGCCATAGACTAACTTGTAGGGAGTGATGCCAATTGGTGTCTTGAAAGCGGTTCTATATGCCCACAAGGCATCATCGAGCTTCATAGCCCAATCCTTTCTCGTCCTAGAGACCGTCTTCTCAAGTATCCCTTTTATCTCCCGGTTGGATATCTTCACTTGGCCACTAGTTTGGGGATGGTAAGGTGTTGCAACCTTATGAGTCACCCTATACTTAGCCAAAAGTGCCCCAAAATTCCTATTGGTGAAATGCTTTCCTCCATCACTAATGATCACCCTTGGTGTTCCAAACCTAGGGAAGATCACTTGGTTGAAGAACCGCACAACCACTTTGGCATCATTTGTAGGAGAAGCTATTGCCTCCACCCATCTTGAAACATAGTCAACCGCCAATAGGATGTAGAGGTTGCTACATGAAGAAGGGAATGGTCCCATGAAGTCCACACCCCACACATCAAATATTTCCACTTCTTGAATGTTGTTCAAGGGCATCTCGTTCCTCCTTGAGATGTTGCCCGTCCTTTGGCAAGCATCACAAGCTACCACAAAGCTTTGCACATCCTTGAACAAACTTGGCCAATAAAAGCCCGATTGCAACACTTTCGCACATGTCTTGTGTGAGCTAGCATGCCCTCCACATGGTAAGGAATGACAATGGCGGATCACACTCTCCACCTCATCCTCCGGTATGCATCTTCTAAACATTCCATCCGGCCCTCTTTTGAACAAAAGTGGTTCCCCGGCAACGGCGCCAAAAACTTGTTACGCTAGGATGTGATACGCAATGGGTTTTAAATTTATACTCGTTATATTTCTCCTAACTCCTAGCGCACCCGCAGTGTATGGGACGTTTGTGGTAGGGATAGTATTCCGAGGTCGAACACAAAGACTAAGGTGAGATTGATTCGATTTATGATTAAGTTTAGTGAAGATCTAGATTTAGAAAAGAGAAAGGAATAAAGAAATAAAAATCTAAATGTTTTTGGTGGGTTTTAGGTGATCAATCAAAGATCAAAAATCATACAAAATGAACAATCAACTAAGCTAGCAAATCAACGCAAACAAACAAGCTAAACACGAGGTATGGATCAAAAGAGAAAAGCGGATTCTAGGGGTTGGAATTTCCGGTTATGGCATAGGACTCAAGCTATCTAATCATCCTTGGATTAACTATGATATGTTGGGAGTGAGTGTTTCTAGATTGGGATCAATCACCGGGTAGGTCTCATGGTCCACTAGTCCGTCCCTAAGGTCTCATCACCGGGTAAGTCTCTAAGAACCTAAGGGATGAAATTCTACACAAACCGGATTGTTACCTAGGTATCTAACCTATCCTTACCGGGTAAGTCTCGGAAGGGTTAGTCCTAAACAACTATCCTAGCACACTTAGTCCAATGGCGGCTTATGAGGCTCACCACTACCTAAGGTTTATCATCTTTGGAATCTAAGAGTAAGGATCACCGGGTAAGTCTCTCCTAACACTTAGTTGCTAACACTAGGTCACCCTAGAGTAGATTTAACTCAACAAACACTAGGATTTCAACATTCTAACAATCTAAAACTAGATCCATCGAACCAGGGAGAATCACGGGGTGTTCTACCAAGTCCACGGCCGTGGAATGGCAAGAACTGACCGTGGTCTCCAACAGAGGCTCGTTCAAGTATACAAGTCATCCAAAGGTAAATCTAAGTGCATCCTATCATAGTCCTAGCCATAACCATCCTTTCCTTACCCTAGAATCGCATCTATTTAGCCTACAACATGCATCATAACAATCGAAATCATCAAGCATAAAATCATGGCTTCCATTTGCAAGATAATGAAGAGAAAGAGATGAACAAGTGAAGTAAACAAAACCAAGCTGAAAGTAAGATTGAAATGACTCACAACCCTTCCAAAAGAAGGTTTAGATGGTTCATACAACTCTAGAAATCGATTCCGAAATTCTTCACTACAAAAGCTATCAAAGTCTATCAATGGTGTGCTCTTCTCCTTCCTCTCCAATGGAGCTCTTCTTCCCCTTCAATGGTGTTTTCCTCCTTGAGAATCTTCTTGTTGAGAGAGTATTTTGATTGGATGATAGTGGATAGTGGAGATCTGCTCCAAGATGCCTTCTCTCAGCAATGCAGGACCACTTTTATACTACAACCTTGCTAGAGTGAGCCATGAGATCGTGGCACAGCTGTCACAACCGACTGGCAAAATCCACGGGTAGTTCCACGGCCGTGATTTGGCAGTGAACCGTGGTTTGGTGCTTCAGCGTTGCCTTGGTTCATTAAGCTTTGATTTGGTGCATGGCTTGTGTTGGCAAGGTTCCTTGAGTCCTCCTTAGCCCTTAGCTTGCATTCAAATGAGTCCGAGGATGTGTCATCTTGATGATCGACCCTCAAACGTATCGTTTAAGCTCCTAAATCTCCCAAAATACCTATAAAGCAAGCAAAAGTCCGCGTAGACATCTATCTCGACAAAATACATGATTTAAGTGCAAACGTCGTGAACTAGTGCTAGATCATGCATGAATGAGTGAGAAATCTATCTAAATGATTACCTAAACCTAAGTCATAAATCGTGTTATCATCATCCTTACTTCACCAAAGTCTTCCAACTTCCTCTTTCTTGATAGAATTTCTTTTAAGAACTTCCCATAGGCGGGCATCCATAGAATAGTATCAAGGAAAGGGATGTTAATATGTAGTTTATTCATTAGGTCAAGGAACTTAACAAAATTCTTGTCTAGATGTGCTCTGGCCCTTGACTGGGGGAATGGAAGTGGTGATTTATATGCAGGAGGTGGGACATAAACTTCAGTTTTGTCCGACGCTCTCTGAGGTTTAACCTCGGTTGGCACCTCGGCCGAAGTGTTCTTCGACTGTACCTGGACCGAGGTAGTCTTCATCAGTCCACTTCTCGTCGTTATTGCCATGATCTGTCTCTTAGGGTTGCTTTCTGTCCTTGCTGGAAGCTTCCCTGGATCTCTTGGCGCTTCATTCGCCTTGTTAAAGAATTGTTGTTCCAAGGCTTTTTGTGCCTTCGAAAATGAAGTCATGGACGTCTCCATAGCATTGAGCTTGATCAAGATAGCCTCCAGCACTGCATCTTTCTTTTCCGGTTGGGACGAGCTTGATCCAGGCTCCTGGCTCTTCAATGGAGTAGAATAAGAAGGAGAAGAGAGGAAAGGATTAGAGGAGTTGTTCGAATTTGAGTTAAAGTAAGAGTTACCCGATTTTTTATTGTTGGATCTCCAATTGTTGCTGTTGGATCCTCTATTGTTGTTGTAGTTGTTGTTCCGGGAACCTTGATAGTTGTTCCTTGACCCTTGATATCCTCCCTCTTCCTTTTGGGTTTGAGCAACCAAAAGTTCCTTCAATTACTTCACATCATTCTTCAAAGCGGTGAGTTGATCATTGCTTGGTGGAGCTTCTTGAAAGTTAACTCTTTTAACTCCACCTTCAGCTCCTTGGTGGGAGTATTTCTCCATGTGCAAAGCTTGCTTCTCTATGAACTCCCAAGCTTCGTCAATCGGCATATCCATGAACGTGCCGGCGGATAGTAGTTGAAGGTTGAATTGGGTGCTTCCGTCCAATCCTTTGAAGTATATCTCCAACAACTCTATCTTTGGAATCCCATGATGTGGGCAATCCAAAAGGATGTCTTTAAATCTCTCCCATGACTTGGACAAACTCTCCTTGTCCTTCATGATAAATGCATTAATCTTCCCTCTCATTTCAGCGGTCTTAGAGGGGGGAAGAATTTAGTTAAGAACTCCGTCGTCATCTCCTCCCAAGTGTTGATTTTTCCGGGAGGAAGAGATTGATACCAAGTAAGCGCCCTATCTTTCCAAGAGAAGTAGAAAGGCCTTAGCTTGTAATTGTTGCTTTCCAGCCTTGAAGGTCTCAATGTCTCCATCAAGATCTCATAGTTTTGCAAATGTTGATGCGGAGATTCCCTCTCTAGCCCTCCAAACCAGCATTGGCGAATCATGGAAAGAACTTGCGGTCGAAGCTCATAATCATGGTCCGCTGGATCACCTAGGTTGACTCCTAGACGACTCAGTTGCTGATTAGGGTCCATCCTCTGCCCTAGGGTCTGTGGAATACCTGCAAAAAGAGCATCTCGGACTGGTATCCGAGGTGGAAGTATCTCGGCCGGGGCAGCTGGAACTGAGTCCTGCCTCGGTCGAGGAGGTGGATCTGGTCGAGGTAGATATTGGTCCCGTAAGGTCGCCATATCTGCTTCGATCGCTTCCGTCCTTGCGCGAGTTTCTTCCTTTTCCAGTCGCAATTCTTCTTTGCTGAGGCGTAGTTGTTCCAATGCCTCCTTCAATTCGGCCTCAAGATTGCGATTTTCTTGATTGGCCATCCGAGCTTCTTTCAAGCGTCTTTTGTATGTCTTTTCTGGTTTTGGATCGTAGAGAACGATTTCCTTCCCAACGCGGGTTCTTCGCATAAACCTACAAGAAAGAACCTGCGAAAGTCACTCAAGTAGAGTGGTTAGTAGAAACAAGGGCAAGTGCCCCGAAAGACAACCGCAACCGGCTCGGTCTAGACCAAGTCCCCGGCAACGGCGCCAAAAACTTGTTCGCTCCAAATAGTGTGAGCAAGCTTTAAATTTATAACCCTAGATGTATGCTTAAAACAAGGATGCAAACCCGCAGTGTACGGGTTAATCGTAGTAAAAGCAAGATTTCCGGGGTGTCGATCTCAGCGGCTTAGGTGAAACAAAACCAATATAGGTAGTCAATATTGCAACTAACCACAAAAGCAATTAAAGCAATCAAAGATGATAAAAAGTCAATTAAAGGAAATATGCAAATTCTAGGGATTAAAGCATCTAGTTGTGGTTCCAACTCAAGATCTCAAGATAAGCGGACAAAGTTGAGGTTTTGCAAAGGGAAGGTGTTTCTAAAGTGGAATAGATCACCGGGTAAGTCTCACTACTCACTAACTCCAAACCAAAAGCTCCTATTACCGGGTAAGTCTCAAGGTACTAAGGAAAGGAATTATAATCTCAAACCAACAATCCAACTAAGGGAATAGAATCAACCTTTACCGGGTAAGTCTCAGGCTAACTCACAAAGATGGAATGAAAGCACACTCAAACCCTAATAAAGGATAAACCTTTATTACCTACACTTATGATCATGGGTAAACAAACAAAGGAATTACCGGGTAAGTCTCATCCTAGGCTTGCATTGAACCAAGAAAGGTGTAATAAGAATAGGATTTGGCAAACTCTAACACTTAACTCTCAGTTTCGGATCAGATAAGTCACCTCGGTCAGTCAAGTTCCACCCCGGCCGAGATGTTCATCGACTGAACGAGATGTTCTAGGGTTAAGGATAAAGACTCGAGCTTTCAGGGTCCTACTGGGATTTAAGATTATTCTATCATCGTTTTTCCCACAACCTTGAGCCAATCACCCTAGAATCGTACAAAGAAATTAGTCACTCATCATCATGAAAGCAATAATCAAGTATAAGGGAAGAAAGTGAATAATTGAACACAAAAATCTTAAAAACAAGGCTTCAAGAACTGAATCAAATATCAAACAAATAAGCGTTCCTTGGATCACAATCCAACAAGACAAGTCAACAAAGAAGGGAATCTAAGAAAGTCTTACAAAATCCTTCACAAAATCTATAAAAAGCTATGAACTTCCTTCCTTCAATCTTCCTTCAACCTTCCAAAAATCCCCCCTAACTGTTGGATGGTAGCGGGTTGTTCAATTTGTGGAAAATTCAGCCCTTTATATAGGAAAACTATCTTCCAAAGATAAAATATCTTGAAAAGATATTATCCTAATAAAATATATCTTAATCTCTAAAATAGATCTCCAAAATATATAATCTTCCTTCCAGAAATCTAGCCCAAAAATATAAGATCTCTCCTTCCAAAAATAAAAGATCTGAGCCAAGAATAAAATATAGTTCGCCGCGTCAGGGTGTTCACCTCGGTCTCGACGCTCCTAAAAAATCACCTCGGTCGAGATGGTACTGTAGCTGACCGAGGTGGCTCTAAACTGAAGGTGAAATCTCTCAAATCTGGTCCAAAGTAAATCTTTAATCCATTTCCATGTTTCTTGGGCTCTTCCTTAAGGTCCTGAATGTAGCTCTAATGATTCCTTAGCTCCTTTAGCTCCATTTTGATGCAAAAAGTGTCTTTTACCTACGATTACAACGAAACTTGGTGTAGACCTCGATTCCCGCAAAGGTAGATGAAACGACGATATAATCACATAATATACATCCAAACATGCAGATTATTGAAGATAAAACGTCTAAACAGGTCCCAAAATATAGACTATAATTCATGCTATCAGTGGGCATGCTCGACTGTTCGAGGATTATTTCTCTTTGACGCCGACCTACAACGATAGGTTGTTTCGACGAAGATTTCGAATGAGGCAACACATATTTCTTCGTGTTGTCAATGCTTTGTCCCAATCTTTTCCATTTTTTCTCCAACTTCCGGATGCTACTAGTAGGCTAGGCCTAAGCCCATTGCAAAAATGTACCGCAGCCATACGCATGCTAGCATATGGAGTGGGTGCCAATGCCGTTGATGATTATGTTCGCATTGGGGCGTCCACGGCAAGATCTTGTTTTGCCCAATTTGTTTATGGAATTATAACCTTGTTTGGGGACAAGTACTTACACAAGACAAATGTTATAGACATGCAACGCCTACTATACGTAGGAGAGCAACGAGATTGGCTTGAAATGATCGGTAGTATAGATTGCATGCATTGGAAATGGAAAAACTGCCCAATTGCTTGACAAGGTCAATATGTCAGGGGTGATAAAAAGCCAACTGTCGTGCTAGAAGTTGTTGCATCTTACGATTTGTGGATATGACATGCATTTTTTGGAACTCCACGTACGTGTAATGATATTAACGTTCTTGACCGTTCTCCAGTGTTTGATGATGTGTTGCATGGTCGAGCACCCACGTCAGATTTTGTTGTAAATGGTAATCATTACAACATGATGTATTACCTCGCCGATGTCATTTATCCTGCATGGATTGCATTTTTCCCGTCAATTCGACACCCATTTGGTGCAAAACATACATTGTTTTCCCAACGGCAAGAGTCATGCCGTAAAGACATGGAGCGAGCTTTCGGTGTCTTGCAAGCTCGTTTTGCTATTATACGTCATCCTGCGCTTGCATGAGACATTAATTTGATCGGAAAAATAATGAGGACATGCATCATTTTGCACAATATGATCGTTGAAGATGAACGTGATACCTATCAACTCTACTATGATCCATCCCAATTCGATCAAGTTGTTGTTAATGAGCCAATCGCCTCGGATATTCCATTTGAAATGGCCCAGTTTATACAAAATAGGAGTGCACTCCGCGACACGAGTATGCATTACCAACTAAAAGCAGACTTAGTTGAGCAGATATGGAAAAATTTGTTAATTTCGGTGATAATCACTAAACATTTGTAGTTTTATTTTTTTATTAAGTTGTTCGTTGTTTGAATTACGTTTTTATGTTCTTGTTGTTTATTTTAGTATGTATTTTTTGTTATTTTGGTTGTTATTTAAATTTTGTTTCTTTTTTATTAAGTTGTTTGTTATTTAAAAATATTTGATATGTTGGTTGTTATTTAAATTACGCTTTTTATTAAGTTGGTTGTTATTTAAATTTTTATTTTAGTAATTTTAAAATATATTTACATTTTAAAATTTATGGCTAATGTTTATTTATAATAATATTAGTAATATTATTTAATAATAAATGATATATAAATATACAATTCATGAATTTATTAAAAATAAATAAAAAAGTGAAAAGTGAAAAATTAGTAGCCCGGGGCTACCTGTTGTGAGTGAAAATAAGTGAAAAGATGGTATGGGGCTAAGTTGACGTGACAGAAATCTTACTAGCGTGGTAGAAAAAATTTAGTAGCCCCGGGCTACCTGTTGTACATGGTTAGTTAACAACTTAAAAATAAGTAATTGCACGAGAATCAAATTTTAAAAATGAAAATTATAGGATCCGGTGGGATGTTTAGTTGAAAATCAAAATAGTATAGATGGACTTTAAAATTAATTATTTTATAGAAGCGACAATTTAATAATATATAATTATTTAAGTTAAATACTGAAATCTCATAATGTTAGGCTATATAGGTACCGAAAAAAGACTATACAGGTACTGAAAAAAGCCGTTCAAACACGACACAAAGTTAAACCGGTGGTAAAAATAAGGAAAGAAAGAGACCGAAATTTTTTATAATGAAAAGGAACGGGAATTTTAGACGTACCGGCGAAAATTGCTATTGGTACTACAACTATGCACGCGAAGTGCGTAGTTTCACTTTTCACATCTGGATTCAAACTGCGCGATTGACAAGCGTAGTTGGAGCCGTTTTGAGCCGGTTGGAGCCGATGAAATTTTTTAAAAAAAAATAACTGCCTAAACGCTAATTGTAATCGTAGTTGGAGTTGTTTTTTTAATCCAACTTTCGTAATGGCTACAAAAGTTGGTTTTTTTTTTTTTTTTTTAATTCACTCCAACTACGCCGCTTACCACAAGCATAGTTAATCGGCTTCGTGTCGGCTCCAATTTACGTTCGCCACAAGTTAAATTTTGAAACTGAAAAACAAAACTTGGATAATTTAAATTACTAATTACATCTATACTCGACATCTAAGAAAAGGCCCAACTTTAATAAAGTAAAACATAAATGCCAATTATTCTTACAAATGAAGGAAGTTCATCAACCGTCTGTCGGTCTCCACCTTTCCAAAGTCGTCCGATTCCGACGCCAACGACGGAGTGAGAAAGAGGGAGAAATTTCACTTTGCCATGGATGAAGACTTCCATTCCTGTGATTACGACGATTATTACTGTGAGGACGGCGCTTACGATGTATACGACCGGGTGTATGCAGACATTCAGTTTGAACCCTATTTCAATTCCAACTCCGGCCCCGACTTCTATACCCACGCTGACATCGAAATCGAAGGCGCCTATAATGGAGGAAACATCAGCGGCTCAGAAGAAGTGGACGTCTACATTGAGGGCGGAGATGGAGGCGATCGTCACCAGAGTGATTTTGGTTTAGGTGGATACGACGGAAACGTCTACGAAGATATTCAAATTGATGGGCGAGGTACTCTGGATTGGGATATTCAGGGAGATGAAGATGAATATGACGACGACGATCATGTGGAGGATGAACTGATTCGAGACGAGGACGAGGATGAGAACGACTCTTTGAGTCTGTCTAGGTTAATGCACGATGGGATCAGAGCTGTGATAGAACAACTGGAGCCTTCCTTCTTAGACCAATTCGAGAACGCGGTGGTAGAAAAACTGGAGAGTTGGCTATTTTCATTGAATTGGACGATGCCAACTGTGAAGTTTTGGCCATTCTTCAGAGGCGTGCGATCATCGTCTTCTGGCACTGATAATGGAAATCGGGAAGAAGAGGTTGAAATTGACATTGTAGATAAGGGTAAAGAGTTGTTTCAGAGCCAAAATGGAACTTTATCTTGCCCAATTTGTATGGAGCTTTGCACTACTGATGCAGAACACTCTGCTTGGTATGAAACTATGAACTTTCGCAATCTCGATATGAAACTGACAAATCAGTCAAATATTTGATGTGGAGTCTAAACTCTGTGATGGTATATGTACCAACTTTAGCCTGTTTCTGCAATTTTTTGGCTGGATTTTGCAGTTCTCTTCCTTGCGGGCATCTATACGGCATGTCTTGTATCAAAAGATGGTTGCATCGGCAGAATCCAGGGAAGGTATGTTTTTGTTATGGTCGATTATTCTAGGGAAATAGCTTTGTAAACACTAGAACATACTATTGAATGACATTTAGTCCTTCTTTAGTGTCCTCAATGCAAAATGTTATGCAAGTTAGAAGATGTGAGAAGACTTTATGGATCATTCATGGTTGTGGACAAACATTTAGAGGAGGTATGATTGCTGTCTTGTCCACAATGAGGCTCACAAAATTAGGGCCGAAAATTATACTTCTCCTACACTTTAATTGTCTGTTTTGACTTGGAATCTTGATGAATGCAGAAAATTAGGGTTCTTGAGGCCAAGTGTGCTTCCTTGGAGCTGAAGGTGATTTTTGTTGATTCCTTCTTTAATTTCTTTTTAAACGTGAAAAGACTTTTTGTGACTTTGTCCCCTTTCTTATGCCATTTGAATACTTCTTAATTAGGGCCTCGTCATGATTTCACTTCGTTCTTGTTAAATTTTACCATACTTTTTGTAGTAATATCACCAGCAAAGAATGAAAATCGACAAAAAAGAGACTTAACCTTAGATGAGGCTTGTTTTCTGTTGTGGTGTCGTTTTCTGGCTCAAGAGTATAGGGCTGAAGTTGTTGATTGAGCTTGGCAAGATTAATCAGTTTGAACTCCTAACAGTCTGCGAAGTTGGCTCTTTTATCATCAATTCTTTTCTCCATGTCAGAACCTTCAGTAGTTTCATTCACGTTTTGAACTGTCATGTAATTATATTGGGTTTGTTAATATACTTCTAATATCCCAGGCCTCCTTTTTCAAATCAGGACTGGTTTTATCTTTTTAGAGTATACATCCGCAATTCCCACATTTATTTATTTATCATATTAATCTAATTCCTGAAGGAAAGGGGAAAATATCAAAGTAACTCTATTGTAATACATTATGGATTAAGCAATACATTGTGAGTTGTGCCATTTTCAATTACTAGTGTATAATAGTTGCACTGTGCAGGATTCGGAGTGGGAAAAGAAAGAAGCTGAGTGGCGGAAAAAGGAGGCGGAATTATCAAGGCTACTGCCGGTAAACGAGAAAAAGGTGCTCTATTTTCAACTACTAGTGTAGAGCAGTTGCATTGTGGCTTATGCACTGCACATTTCTGGTTATGATTGCTGGGTTGAGATATTTCACATCTTCATCCAATGATACAGGTTTTCGTGACCTCTCCGGTAGCATTATTAGGGTGGTTAGTGTATTAGTTTACAATTAGACCATCTTAGTTTTATGCAGAGTTTTAAGTATTGTATGCATAATCTCTCTGTGCTGTACAATATACATGATCCAATCATCCAGTACCCCAGTAATTAAAAATTAACGTTCACTATGGTTTGATGTCTCAGGTTGCTGATCTTCTGGATGTAGCTGAAGCTCATGCATAAAGTATGAAGTAAGTCTTCAACCGATTTGAAAGTAATATATTGTACCCCTTTTCTGGTATGAATCTCTTTGTATCTTATCATAGTGTGTTGGATAATGAAGTATTCAACCTTTTTCGTTGTTGCTAAATATTTTTTTTTTAATATTATCTTGACGGTTCATAGCCTGGTTCTTTGTAAAGATTTATCTTGGATCATATGTTGAAAACTGGATGAATGGCCAGCAAAATTTCATGGTGTTTGCATTCTGTCATCAGACAAACTCCTTGGCAATATTAGTTGATACATTTCTTGTTTTCTTATACGGATACAGACACAGGGAAAATAAAATGGAAAGTTATAGGTAATATTGCGACAGTTTTAATCTGTTTGTACGACAGCTTAGTGATAGCTAGGGATGATTTGGTACTTTGTATAACTTAATAACTAAGGTAGCTTAATGGTGAAATTTCTGACTATGCCATTTCCATGTTACCTTCACCCTTTTATCTATGTACTCTTTGATTGGTACCACGGGAACGTAATAGGTTGAAATTTTGTTGCCTGGTAAATTTTCTTGTTAATTTTCCAGATCTGATTTTTTCTTGCATGAAAAACTCCATTTCTTTCTCCTGAACCCTCTGTAGATGAATTACCTAAGGAGGAAACTTGCCTGAAAACCCAAAATGAAAAAGGGTAAAAGGAGGGGAGCCCGAGTAGACGTGAAGTATTCACATCTATATTTGGACATCGAATATGATCAATAGGAGCCTCATTATTGGGCATACTATAGGCATAAAAGACAATGTACGAATCACCGTTTTGCTCACAAGACCCTCCCCTATTTGCCTTGAATGCACATTACTACCAACCACCAAAGAGAACTTTCTAAGACAATTATGGAGAAGAACATGTATTTGTTTATTTCCTTTTTTGTTTTTCTTTCTCAATTGAATCACATTTTTTGATCTGAGACTTGATATTTCCTCTCCAAACAAGAATTATGTTCTCTCCATTCAAGGTAACCAACACTCTGGTGTTTGTGAATGGTCTCTCTTGGAGTCCTTACAGTAGTCATAGATCATGTAGTACCTCTGAACCCATCCCATTGCTGAATGTTGCTGCCTTGTTAGCCCACCAGAGGGATAGGGTGAGACTGAGCCAGGGCGGCACCAGCGAGGGGAATAGCCGGTGCATCCACTAGCTTTGAAGTTTGTGTACTGACCCACAAAGGGTTGGTACCTGTAATCAGCCTTGTATTTCCCTTCCTCTGTTGCCCAAGATGAGGCATCCCATATTGATCCATAAATCCACATTGGCCTCATTGGAAAGGTAGACGAACTCTTTCTTCGGTACCTTCTTATAGGTACATCATCCACCAAAAATCTGAAAATCAACCAAAATAACTGCCTTACATATATGTGCTTAAAATGTTGGGAACAGAGGTCATGAAACAAAGATAGCATTATATATTTATAAATGCTGGGAAGAAAGGTCATTGAAACAGAAACAGCGTCGACTAAGGATGTGTTTGGTGCTTATTGTGCCGAAGCCAATATAATATCAGTGTTAGTAACTTAGAAGTGGCATGTAGGAAATTTTGGAACACATTGAATCTTACATGATCTCGTTGGGGCTCCAAAAGATGGCATAGTGGTGAAACGCCTGGGTAGGATCAAACCAAAGATGGAATTTCATCTCCCTTCCAATAATTTTCCCGTCTCCGCTTCCTCTGATGTAAACATTTGTCTGCAACACATAAGGTTTTCCGAATGTCGTTCCTAGAAACTCTATATCTACTTCATCGTGATACCCTGGGTGAGCCTCTGCATTTGATAACTGCCCATAACAACTCTATCATTGTTAGAATACACCAAGGCTATAGACTAGCAATGAAGATAGACAGTGATTCTTAATTTCTTACGTACGTAGAATGCTGTGATAACTCCAGCAGTGTAGCCTGACTGGAGCTTGATTGAGGCACCGAAATACCCAGATCGGAAAGGCTTGGCCGACTTGAAGCCGCTTCCTGTGAATCAAAGGACTGAGTTTAATTACTACTCTATGAAGTGATATTGGAGAGCAGTTTAGAAAGTAAGGTACCGGAGCTGCGGTCTAGCCATATGGTCAAATCATTCTGATAAAGTCTCTGATGCTGAGCCCCCCATAGATTTCTGAAACCCTGGTAAAACCCCATCGATCTGAACTTAGAACTCGGGTAGTAACCAGGAGATGGTGGCCATGAAGCACTTGTTTGAGCTACTAACCTCAGAATGAGAAGCAAAAGGAAGGAGAGAAAGTGATCTGCCATGGAAAGGGATGACAAAGAAGATGGAAGAAGGCAACAATATATAGACAAATGTGAAATGATTGTGGAGGGCCTGGAGGGGACTACTGTAAGATCTCGTTGATGTGGGTCCAATCCTCTCCATGGATGCATTATATAAAAATTTGACACAAGTAATATTACATAGACTTCTGTGGGTAAGGGGTGGGCTGTGCTGAGAAGTGAGAATAAATAAGGTAGTTGGATCAGGTGGACGAAGCCCTTATAAATGTCGGAGTTCGAATAGTTGAAATCGTATATTGATCGGATTTCATAAGCATGGGCATGCATATGATTAATTGCATTCGGTGATTTTGATATCTGCTGCTGCGACGTGCTGTCGCTTTACTCTTCATGGACATTCTGTGCAAATTGTCGGCTGATCTAGCCTACAATTACAGATCCAGTAGAGACCATAATTTCATACTTAGGTAGCTCAAAAACACCAGAGTTGTGACAATCTTTTAACGTCAGCATTGTAACAATTATATGTTCTGAAGTAACTTTTTTCGTAAATTTTTAAAATATAGGAATTTATGGCTCAGAATTGTAACAATTATATGTTCTCGTTAAAAGCTGTCCGCTACTAGGTTCAAACTTACGTAAACACACAAAGTAATCGTGCGAATCGAGTCTTCTTACCATGGAACTACTTTCTAAACCTATTTGTAAGTTCTTTTTAAAGTTATTTATCAAAACAAAGTTTAATTATTTGAAAGCATGCATGGAGATTGGAGACCAATGGGTGGTATGCCATCTTGTCAATTTTATGATGGCTTTTCCTCCTTTTTTTGAATGTTGTCTTTTAGCAACTCATATTTCAAAGTATAATTAAATAGGCAGTGCAATATAATGCAGTTGGTGGGGTAAGGAAATCCTAATAATAATATGTGTAGGCCATCGGAACCAATTCAATTGTCAAAAAATGATACGTATGCAACAAAATAGCTCATTCTATTGGGAAAACAAAGAACGTAAACAGAGATGCATTAGCTTACCAAACTCAAGACTAATCAATATAATGGGATAATAACAAGCGAACCTTAAACTCCTAACCTTGACGCCGATTTCAGGCACCATAACATAACCTGGGAAATCAGCTCTTTTATTGCTTCTCTTATATTTTTGTTTTAACTTTTAACCCTTGTGCTTCAGTGGCTTGACCACCTCCCAGGTGAAGTCTGGATCATCACGCCCAAAATGACCATAAGCTGCAGTCTTTCTGTACCTGGATTTACCTCCCCTCTTCAAGTCAAGATTTGCAGCGATCATTCCAGGCCTAAAGTCGAACTTCTCCTTTATCAAACCCAAGATATCCTTGTCCGCTATCGTCCCGGTCTTGTACGTGTCAACGAAAACCGATAGAGGGTCAGCCACGCCAATAGCATACGAAACTTGGACAAGGCAACGCCTAGCCAGCCCCGAAGCTACAACGCTCTTGGCTGCCTGTCTAGCTATGTAAGCTCCACTTCTGTCCACCTTTGTTGGGTCCTTCCCTGAAAATGCACCACCTCCATGAGCACCCCACCCACCATACGTGTCAATGATTATTTTCCGGCCGGTTAACCCAGCGTCGCCATGTGGTCCACCGATGACAAATCTCCCTGAGGGGTTCAAATGGAAGATTGTCTTGTCATCCAGGTATTTGGCAGGGATGACAGGCTTGATAACATGCTCCTTCAAATTACTTGAAATCTTGTCATTTGTTATGCTCTCTTCGTGTTGAGTTGAGATGAGAACAGTGTGGACTCTAATAGGGACCATGGCTCCATTTTCATTCTTGTACTCTATAGTGACTTGGGTCTTACCATCAGGCCTGAGCCATGGACACGTCTTGTTCTTTCGAACTTCGGTCAGCTTAGCACCGAGCTTCGTAGCAAGGACATGAGTGAGAGGCATCAACTCTGGGGTTTCGTCAGTAGCATATCCGAACATGTGACCTTGGTCACCAGCTCCGATCTCCTCAGGCTTCTTTGTGAAGTGACCATGGACCCCTTGTGCAATATCCGGGCTTTGTTGCTCAATGTTCACAAGCACCTTGCATTTGCCAGCATCAAGACCTACATCAGCTGAGGTAAACCCGATTCCTCTACAAGTATCCCTTACTATCTTCTCATAATCGACTTTCGCCTTTGTTGTGATCTCGCCGAATACCATGACCATGTTGGTCTTTGTACATGTCTCACATGCCACCTTGCTTTCTGGATCTTGCTCCAAACACGCATCTAGAATGGCATCCGAGACTTGGTCACATATTTTGTCAGGGTGGCCTTCATTCACGGATTCAGAGGTGAATAGGAAGGTATCCATCACTGTTGATGAAGATCATGAAAGAAATTACCTCATCAACTTAAATAGTTAGCATCCAAAATCACGAACACAAAGAACAATAGGAGAAAGGGGCGGATTAGATCTACAGTTCTTCATTTTAGATCAAGACGCTGTTTCCAATAGCCAAGCAGAAAGAGTTAAAAGATAAAAATACACAGAATATTGCCATTTTCATCGATCTGGTAACCATACCATAACATTAAGAGAGGGACGAATCAGATCTAAAATTCTACATAATTCTCTATAAATACATTAATTTAGCATATCAAAACAGAAGCATGAGTATAGATCATAAAGGTCCCAAAACCAGAACAAACTAAAGCCGATATACAACGAGTAACAAATTTGAAGGACAAATGGAAACATGGGAAGAAAATCAAAATCCAAATCAAAATCAAAATGTGGAATTAATTATGAAAATGTATCCGATGTCGAAAGACGAAGCGTAAAATCAAAAAGTGGGAGGTAATAAGAGAAAAAGAAACAACACAGATGTTAGTGGGCGATGGAGTGAAAACGAACCTGAGAGAAGGTGTTGAGATCAAAAAATGGGGAAACAGAATGAAAGGAGGAAGGAGAGAATTAAAGGGCAGCGATATGAAAGGGAGAAGCGAGAGAAGGAGTTTATATACTTTTTCCTTCATTAAGACATGAGACTTTTTCAAAAGTTGCATGGGAGGAGACTATTTTATTACCCTATTTCCATTATTTCATCGTTCTGATAAGGAGACATTCTTACACACCCCTAGTGTATTTTTTTAGGATGAAATACTCGAATGATATAATGTGAGATAAAAAACTGTCCTATTAGAAAACAAAGCCCCTCCGATAAACAACAATCCTATGCCGATGCTGTTGGTTCCCGTAGAAACAACTGCCCGACTATGCTGCCATTCACTCATTGAATCTCGCGGTATGCGTGTCTCCTTACCGGATGGTGTTCGAGGTCTGGCCATAGCTGAGATTGATCCTGAGGTCGTTGTGTCCCTAGAAGATAAATGGAAAACCGAGGTAATCATTCAGGCAGTGGCGGCCGCAAAATTTTAGGGGGGGCAAAAATTATCAATAAAAATATCTATGAAAACAAAATATAGATAAAAACAAAGTCAATTTGTCATCTAGTTACGCAGTTTTGAGTACAAGTATATCAAAACTCCTTGACGTCTTTTCAAAACTCTTTCGCGGAAAATCATGTGAGAGAGGTTGACAAGGACCTCTAACCACATACTCTCTTCTCACATCCTGTCTAAATGAGGGATCATATTCATCCATAGCTTTGTGCAATCCCGGATCACTAATTACTTCATTACTCATATTTTCCGCTCGAGGTCATTTTTTCTCTCATATGTACACTAGCAAAATCATCATCATCAACTTCATCTATATTAACACTCTCACTAACAACATCATCTCTAGTATCATCTCTAGCAACATCACTTCTAACAACCTCATCTCTAGCAACATCATCGACATTAACCAATACTCAGTTGGTCTAGTGGGATGTGGTCCTAGACTCCTTAAGTGGTTAGCCTGGAGATTCGAAAAACTGATATTGGGAGGGTATCCCCCAACAATGGGCCACGATTTACTACCCGATCCGGACGTAGATCGGCAAAGCCGATCGAACCGGGTGTTCTAATTACCTCTTCAAAAAAAAATAATAATAAAAAACATCATCGACATCATTCACATTTACATTATCAATATTTTGAAGTTCTTAAGGAATTGAGGCCGAATCAATACTCGACAAAGTTTTTTTTTTCGCCCGAATAACAAATTTATCCATTTCCTAAACAAATTAATTAATCAATTACAATTAAACATAATTCAAAACTAAAACCCTAACGGACAAAATCAATCAGTAAATTATCATTCAATTCAACAAATTCAACAATCAATCATCCTCCAAACATCTAAATTAATTTAATCCATGTCTAACAAAAATTACAAATCAATTTTCAACAAAAATAACAATTTAAAACAAAAAAAAAAATCAGAATGTTAGGTCAACGAGAAAGGGGATTTACAGTAGTGAGGACTGAGGCGTTGAGTTGTGTGAGGCCGGGAGGAAAGATGGCGGAGTGGCTCACTGGAGTCATTAGTGTAGACTGGGCAGTGGAAAGAGGGAGGACATTGCGCTGCGAAAGTGTGAAGCCTGCGAGAGTGCGAGTGACTACAAGCCTGTGTGGAAGGAGGGATGAGATGGCTGACCGGCGAAGCCGCGAGACCCGTGAAGGTGTCGTCGACGAGAACTCGAGAAGGAAGGTTGGACTTCGGAGGGAGATGGAAGACGGCGACTGCGTCTCGCGCTCTTCGTGGAGATGGGAACCTAGACACCCAACAACCCTTTTCTGATATTTCTTTTCATTCTCCAAAAAACGACGTCATTTTGTAAAAAAAATTACAGTTAAAATTTTTTTTTCTGTGGAGGGTGGGGCAGCTGCCCCCAAGGGCCACCTCTGCATCCAGGTGCTTGGACGGAATGTTAGTTTCCGTTTATTAGAGCGAAGACTTTACCAACTATGGAGGTCATCAAGGCTTATAGACCATTATGGACCTTCCGAATGGTTTCTGTACTGTATGTTTTGATTGGGAGGATGACCTCCTTAGAGCTCTCATTGATGACGCATGTGAAGTTTATTTTCGGGCACTACATCACCGTTCGTCCCTGATCAGCGCAATTCAATTCCTACATTGACACATTAAGTACTTTGTTTGTATGGGCGAGACTCTCGGAACTCCCCCATGCAATTATATGATGAAGTAGTGTTGTAGGGCCTAGCAACGACTCTCAAAACCCTGATGAAAGTCAAATTTAACACATTATATGCAGCTAGAGTTCAAGTGGAATATGAAGGTCAGAATTCCATTTGTCACAAGTGCAGATTATATGGGCATTCAATTGAAAGATGTCCTCACACAAGTAAGACGTCGGTATCACGTACACAAGAAAGGGAACCAACTATTGTTGGTGAGAAGGATGCCTATCATAATAAAATGGATATCGAGAGCCCCATTAACACCAACCCCAAGCAGTCTTATGAAGCTTTCCTTAGACCGTGTATCAAGGCTGTCCAATGAGTTTCGGAGGCCCTCCTGGGTCAACGTTTTTTTTAAAATCAATTTTAAAGAATATATTTTATCAAGAAAAAAATGGACAAAAACTAAAATTACTTTTTTTATAAAAAATGCATGAAAGAATGAAAATAAAAAGTAAAACGAGACCATTTACACCTAATGTTGAGGAGATAAAAAATAAAAATAAGCAAAAGCGGAGATAAAAAAGATTACACCCCTTGTTGAAGATAAAAATAAGTAGTGTGGCAAGCACTCTTTTATTTGATAGATTAACTAAACATAATTATTATGGGCCCAAAAAAATAAGCAAAAGAGGAGATAAAAAAATAAAAATAAGCAGAAGAGGAGATAAAAAAAATTAATAGTTTTTCCTGTTGGTGCCCTCAAGGTTTGGACTTTCCTCTTGGTATCCACTAAGTTTTAAAATTTCTCTTGGTACCCTTGTGGTTCTATTTGTTTCCTCTTTATACCAATTCTTAATATATTACATTAAAAATTATTATTAAATAAAATTTTAAAAATAAATTTAAAACCAATCTCAATACATTTTTAAACTAATAGATTTATAATGAAAGTATTTTTAAATTATTTTCTAATTAAAAACTGTAACAACCAAAAATCAAAAATGGCCTAATCGGGAATTTTAAAGAATTAAACGGGTTTAACGGAATTAAACCCTAGAAAAATATAAAATAAATAGAAAGTAGATAAATTCCCGAAAGTCAAGCGATGAAAAATCGTTATTTTATGTTGTGAAGAATTCATGAAAGTTGCGTAAAAATATATCGGCTTTTGTATGTCGGTGTAAGTTTTAAAAAGAACTTTGGGTGAAAAGTGTAAAAATGGAAATAAAAGGGTAAAATGTGTAAAATGACAAGATAAACATGGATGTCTGCAAAGGTTATATGTGTGAGAAGGGGTACTAATTGTAGGCTGATTAATCTTCTTCATCAACTATCCTTGGATACAAAGTAAACTTTGGGGGAGGAGATACGTAAAAACTAAAGGAAGAAGAGAGTTGAGAGAGCTCTAGGAGATGGGAAACCAAGTTAAATCAAGCAGCCAACACCACCACCTTGTAGCCACCACTTCCACCATCATTCATCACCAGCAGTTGGCTGGAGAAGTCGCCGAAAAAGTTGCAGAAAACGGGAACAGAGGAAGAAGATAAATATCGAGATAGGCTGAAGGAGAAGAAGCATTTGTGGGATCAAATTTCGTCCAAAACTCACCAAACTTTAACTAAAGGTACCTCTCGAGGAAAGGAACACAATCATACTTTCGAATTTTCGTTTCGACATCGGAGTAAACAGTTATGGTCCTCGCAAGAAGTCTGTTTTGCTGAATTTTTCGATGTGTGATGTTACGTTGCGATGTAATTTAAAATACCTTCCCATGACCCGATCTTGCCGAAGTTTTGGTTCGTTAGTAACAGTCACCTATATTATATTAAAATTTGGAGTCGATCCAACGGCGGGATCGAAAGTTACAGGGGTTTTAAGTCAACGAATTGAACAACTCATTTTTGTGGTTGAGTTTGGTGGAAAAAGGCCATTTTTGGCTATGCTACATATGTTGCAAAAGGTTAAGAGTTGTTTGGTTGTAAGGTATTGATAAGAATATATATTAGTATATTTTTGAAGGTACGAGAAAGGGGATATAGTCCGGAGCGAGAAGTCGGACTTAGTTTTGGATCGAGAGCGAATTAGGGTTATCTTACTTGTAAGGTAAGTGTATATGAATTACACTTGCTTAATATATATATATATATATATATATATATATATATATATATATATATTATGTATTTATTATGCCATGAATTTATGCTTGCTTATATATATATGAGTAAAATGATGATGATGACTTGATATGATTTATGAATGCATGCATGAGGTACATGAGATGATAATGCAAAGAATATGATGAAAGAGTATGATGAAAGCATGAAATTGAGTTATGATATGAAAGTGATAATATAAGATGGTAATTGATTAATTAGTCCAACTAGGCCCCACACGGGTTTCCGAGGACGAGGTCGCTACCTGATCTACAAGGGACCTCAAAGGCCGCTACCTGATCTACAGGGGGCCTCAAGATGAGAAAATAGTCCAAGATCGCAACCTGATCTACAAGGGGTCTTAGGAAAAGATGGCCGAGGTCGCTACCTGATCTACAGGGGGCCTAGGACGCTATTGGGTTGGCCAACAGCAAGAAAAAAATAAAGAAAGAAAGAAAGAAAGAAAGAGAAGAAATATGAAAGCACATGAGGAAATATATCGTACGATCAGTTGGGGCTAGTTAGTTAATTATCACCTATGCATCGATGCAATCGAGTCTAGCATGTTATATGTTATGTTATGATTATTTATATGTGATGGTATGAGATGATATGTTTATATGTGGTATGATAACATGCTTGAATGTGTATATGTTATGTGTTATGGATGTTTGTGTACGTAATGTGAATGTGGATATGTATGTGTGCTTTGGAATGTGAGAACGGGTATAGTGTGTCCTTTGGGGACATGATATTAGATACTTATATATATTGGGAGAGTGCGATTTGTATACCCTTAATGAGCTTGTAGCTCATTGTTGTTATATCCATATTTTTTAGCTACTTAGACTCAGCCTGATCAAGGCAAGGACGTTGGACCCAACACCTGTATTTGAGATCATATCCGGTGGGTTGTTATGGGATGCTACCGCCTAGGATGTTTTGCGTGGTTTTAAAATAGCTGTGTTTTGTTAAACAGAGTTTTATGACATATGCTAGTATGTATATATGTTGTAAATATGGTTGTAAGATAAAGTTTTAAAATTTTACGCTTTCTGCTTTTCCTCTTATTGCTTTAAACAGGGTTAATTAACTAGTAATCAACTAGAAATGAAATAGGTGACACATTTTGGTTGGTATCAAAGCAAGGATATGATTCCTTGGCTTGGGGTTGTGGGAAGTTTTCTGAAAAGTTTTTGAAAGTTTCTTTCTTTAAGACGGTGGAGCACAGCCATGAAGGGTCGATTGAGTTTGTACATGCTCAGGGTAGAAATGATCAGGAGCGCCCTAAGGTGCCAGTTTAGCCCGTATCAATACCACCATCGGATATGGCTGGTATACCTGATTTAGTGAAATATTTGAGAGAAGTTATACTACCACAAACACAAAAGTTTTTCAGGCGGGTATTATTTTAGTAATGATGGACAAGAATTTCGAGAGCATTCGCCGCTAAGGGGCGAAGCTGTTTGAGGGAACCATTGATCCATTGATAGTGGGGGAGTGGTTAAGGAACATTGCGTCCATTCTAGATAGGGTTATTTTCCCTATTGAGAAACGGGTACAATATGTTATATCCTTGCTTGAGGGAGCAACTAGAGACTGGTGGGACACAGTCCCTAATGGACGTAGTACACCACCTTCACTGACATGGATGATTTCTTGAGAGAGTGTAATATGATATTAGGTATGGATTGGTTATCCACTCATAGAGCTTTGGTTGATTGTTATATAAAGGAAGTCACCATGGAGGTAAATGGGGTTAAGAGAGGTAATTTTTGCCGGTGAGATGAATGTTATTCCTACTTGCCTCATATCTGTAGTAACAACTTTTAGATTACCTCAAGAAGGATGTCAAGCTTATCTAGCTAGTGTGTTAGATTATACTATTGTTAGCCCCGGAGTATCTGAGGTGGATGTTGTCACAAAATTTCCTGATGTTTTCCTTGATGATTTATCTAGTTTACCTCCGAGTAGAGAGGTAGATTTCAAGATTGAGACATTACCAGGTGCAGCACCGATATCGATTGCTCCTTACAAGATGGATCCACTAGAGCTAAAGGAGTTAAAGAAAAAGCTAGAGGAGCTAGTTGCTTGAGATGGGTTTTATACCCCCGAGTATTTCCTTGGGGTGCACCAGTGCTTTTTGTGAAGAAGAAGGACGGTAGTTTACGATTGTGCATAGACTACCGTCAACTGAACAAAATCACAATCAAGAACAAGTATCCCTTACCGAGAATAGAGGATTTGCTTGATCAATTAAGGGGTGCTACAATGTTTTCAAAGATTGACCTTCGATCGGGATACTAGCAGTTGAGGATAGTAGAGAATTCTATATCGAAGACAACTTTTCGTACTCGGTATGGACACTATGAGTTTACAATTATGCCTTTTGGGTTGACGAATGCACGTGCATAATTCATGGCGTTGATGAACTCGATCTTCCAACCTTATCTAGATCAGTTCGTCGTGGTCTTCATTGATGATATCTTGATATATTCCCGAGATACAAATGCTCATAGAGAACACTTGAGACATATCTTAGGGATTCTGAGGGAGAGACAGTTGTGCGCAAAGTTCAGCAAATGCGAGTTTTGGACGAATCAGATTACCTTTGTCAACCTTGGGTAAGCAATTTCCCCCAAATTTACGATCAACCAGATTGAACTTGCTTGAAGCATAGTTATGCAGGAAAGGCCGAGCGACACGAAGAGTTCCCGGTCCACCAACTCACACATGCAAAGCTCTATGTCTTTGAATCCGTCGAGCCATTTGCTAACGACAGTATGACTACTGAACCAGGTAGATAGGAAGCTTGTCCTTGTGCAGATTTCAACATCGTCCATGGGAGATGAAGAGTCAGAGTCAAAATCAGAGGAGAGCTGAACAACCCTTTGACGTTTGGGGGCAGACGATGACACCTCATATGTGGAAGATCTCTTAGAAGCCATGGAGAATGTTTGAGAGAAGTTAAAACAGTTATTGGAAAAAGAAAGAGTAAAGCAGAGAGTTTGCAAATGAAGTTGAAGCGGAAGAAGTTAAAGAGGGAAGAGAGGTGGTATTTGAGGGAAGAAGTCACATCATCGTCGGTTCAATAATATTTTGAAAGAATCAAGATCTTGGGAGAACCGATTTTGATTAGGATTCTTTCATAAATTTTGTAACCAATTTACAAACATTCTTTGAATCTGAAAATAAGGACTTTTGAAATCATTTTAATAATACTTCTTTAAAATAATTTAGAGATCAAAATATCTAAAAGATATTAACCCCTAAATAGATCCGAGATTTTCAATGTTGCCCTTGAATTCCATTTCAAGGCCCTTGAAATGCATTTTAAGGCCCTTGAAATTGAAGAATGGGTTGCATACAAAGGAGAAAATAAAACGATTTAGTCCCCCTACTTTAATGCTTCCTTGTTCAACATATCAAGCTCTAATTTAATAAAATTGAATTGATCTTCAGGTAGAGACTTAGTACATATATCTACAAGCTGCAAGTCAGTTGATATAAAAGAAATCGAAACATCACATTTCTCAACATGATCACATATGAAGTGATGCCTTACATCGATATGCTTTGTCCTTCAAGGCTGCACATGATTTTTAGTGATCGAAATAGCACTAGTATTATCACATTTAATCGAGTACCTTTTAAATCAAAGCCAAGATCACGGAGTTGTTGATCTATCCATAGAATTTGTGTGTAATAGGCTCCCACAGCTATGTATTCTGCTTCAGCTGTGGATATGGCGACATAGTTTTTCTTCTTGGAGTGCCAACTGATTAGGGATGACCCTAAGAACTGGCAACATCCAGAAGTGCTCTTTCTATCGACCTTATAGTCTACAAAGTCTGCATATGAATAACCAACGAGGTAAAACGAGCTTTGACGTGGGTATCATAACCCTAAATCCTTAGTGCCATTGAGATAACGAAATATCCTCTTCACAGCTATCAAGTGTGACTCTTTAGGATCAGCTTTAAATCTTGCACACATGCACACACTAAACACAATGTCAAGTCGACTAGCGGTTAGATATAACAAAGAACCGATCATACCTCGATACTCCTTTTGTACAACACTTTTATCGTCTTTGTCATGGTCAAGTGAAAGTGTGGAACTCATTAGAGTTTTTGTGACCTTTGATTGATCCATCTTATACTTATTAAGCAAGTCCTTGGTATACTTGCTTTGGTTGAGAAAAATTACTTTCTTTGCTTGTGTAACTTGAAGTCCAAGAAAGAAATTTAACACTCCGATTAAGTTCATTTCGAATTCCCTACACATAATGTCTGAAAATTCCTTGCATAGAGAATCGTTAGTAGCACCGAATAATATATCATCAACAAAAATTTGTACTACTAATATATCATTCCCTCTTGTTTTGATAAATAAAGTTTTGTCAATCAAACCTCTTTTGAAATTGTTTTCAAGAAGATACTTGAACAACCTTTCATACCAAGCTCGAGGAGCTTGCTTAAGACCATAAAGAGCTTTTCCCAATTTAAAAACATGATTCGGAAATTCATCATTTTCAAAACTAGGTGGTTGAGCAACGTAGACTTCTTCTTCTAAGAAGACGTTTAGAAACGTACATTTCACATCCATTTGAAATAACTTTATGCTCATGAAAGATGCAAAAGAAAGTAGCATACATATGACTTCTAGCTTGGAAACCGGAGCAACAGTATCCTCATAATCAATACCTTCTTCTTGGTTATAGCCTTGAGCTACAAGTCGTGCTTTATTTCGAATGGCTTTACCATTTTCATCCAACTTGTTTCGAAAAACCCATTTTGTGCCGATGACGGATTGATTCTTTGGTCTAGACGTGAGGGTCCAAACTTTGTTTCTCTAAAACTCATTTAGTTCATTTTGCATGGCAATAATCCAGTCGGATTCTTGAAGAGCTTGAACATAATTCTTGGGCTCAATAAGAGACGCGAACGCTGAGAATGCAAATAGGTTCTTAACTCTAGATCGAGTTTGAACTCCTACGTTTGGATTTGAGATCACATTTTCTGGTGGATGGTATGAAGAATGTTGAAACTTTCTTCTTTTGTAAGATGGAAAAGATCCTGAAGAGTGGGGCTCGTTTGCTTGACTAGATTCAGGTACCGCTGGAGTATTGCCCTTGGATCCTATATCAAGGCCTTGAAGTTGAGTGTCAAGGCCTTGAAACGGACATCGCAGTTTTCTGTTTCAAGGTCTTGAAGATGCGTTTCAAGGTCTTGAGATTGCTCTCCGATATCTTGAATCTTTTCTTGCATATTTTTTTTCTCGAGCTTTAGGATCTTCTTCTCCATCAAAATTGTGATCTTCATGTTGATTCAGATTAAGATCTACAAAACTTTCACTCAAAGTATCATCATTGCTTTCATGAAATATCACTTGAATAATGACCAAGTCTTCTATGCCAAAGCCTTGAATCATTAGGTAAGGCCTTGAGACACTTTTGCTTACTTCCTAAAACTTGGTTAGTACTCATAGAATAAACATTGTTACATCTAGGAGTTATAAGCATAATATCACCCGATGTCTTGTCTTGAACTTCACATTTTTCTGAATAAAAAATCACCTTGTTGCCTTTATCACATATTTGAGAAATGCTAAGCAAGTTATACTTCAAACCTTCAACAAGATATACATCAATGAAGTTAGATGAATTATAACAAAATATACCAATGACAATAATATTACACTTTCCTTTATTACCAAGCATAACTGTTCCAGATGATTGCTTCTTTAGATCCGAGAACAGTGATCTTTTTTCACTCATATGTCGAGAACAACCACTATCTAATATCCATTTATGCTCCTTTACCTTGGTGATATCCTGCAAAACAAAAAACATCAACCTTTTCGGGTCGACAAATGACATATTTTGGTCCATATTCAGGCTCAATCATGTTTGGTGGTCTAGTACCTTTAGGAACCCAAATTTGCTTAACTTGTTTCCTTATACGTAGAGGATAAGTGTTTCTAATGATGTAAGAATCATTTCTTCTGTATGGACATGTTGATTTTACATGACCCTTTTTACAACAATAAAAACATGTGGGCATATGAATACTTCCTTTAGCCTTGACAAAAGTGGTAGTTGTTTTTCTAACATAACTGACATGATAACCTATACCATTTTTGTTAAGGGAAGATTGTTGCTCACTCATAATCCTTTCAAGGTTAGCTTTTGAACGAGTGAATTGAATAAGTGTTGCCTTCTGGTCTTGACACGTCACAGTTAGATCAACCTTTTCTTTCTCTAGATCGATATAATCTTGATGAAGAGAAGAGAGATTTCCCTTGAGAGTCACATTTTCTCTCAAGGAACTTATCCTTACCCTATGTTCTTTATCACATATGATTAGGTATTTAAGGAATTGTGTGAGATCAGATTCAGGTTGAGACATAATGGTACTTACCACATTATCAACGTAGAGATTTGGATCTTCTTCATGATCGGCCATAAGACAAAGGTTTGCTTGTTCTTTTTCGTCTTCTGATTCATTTGTGGAATCTAAATCACTCCATGAAGCTACCATAACTTTCTTCTTTTGATCATTCTTCCTAAAGTTGTTCTCTTCTTTTGCGGACAATCCTTTACGAGATGATGAGTTTCACCACATTCAAAACAAGTCAGAAGTTTAGTTTTCTTGTTAGAGTTAGAAAACTTACCTCGAGGTCTTGATGTTCGAGGATATTCTTTGTTGTTTGTAAACTGTTTCTTCATTTGAAGAATCTTCGCGAGACCCCTAGAGATCAAGGCAAATGGATATTCTTCATCATCATCACTATCTTCCTCCTTTGATGATTTCTCATCCTTCTTAGATCTTAGTGCGAGGTTCTTTGTGTTGGATGGGAGCTCTCCATCTTCTTCACCAAGAACTATCTCGTGAGTGATGAGTTTTCTAAGAAGGTCGTCAAGAGGAAGAGTTGTGAGATTTTGAGCTTCTTCGACGGCAGTCACTTTTGGTCCCCACTTAGCTTTAGGTAAACTTCTTAGAACCTTCATTACTTTTCTCTTTGTTTGTGAAGACTTTTCAAAGTGAGTCCAGGTTGTTCACGATCTCACTAAATCTGAGGAAGATACTTATCTTTGTTTCCTAGACTTGACTTGTTACTTCGGATGTGACATTTGTCCCATATTTATTTAACACTCTTGCATGATGAGACACGGTTGAATTCATTTGCGTTCAATCCACTGTAGAGCAAATTCATGGCCTTGTAGTTTTTTTGAAACACTATCCAAGTCGGCTTGTGTGAAATCAGCTTCCTTCTTTGCGACTTGGACTCCCTCAACTGTGGTGGTTGAGATTTTAGGGCCATTTTGAATAATGATCCATAGTTCCATGTCCTAATCAATAATGAACATTCGCATTAGTGCTCTCCAATGGGCAAAGTTGTTGCCACAGAAGAGTGGTGGTCGAAATGAGGATCTTCCTTGAGCAAATCTTCCATCACCTATAGAGTTCATGATTAGTCTCACTGATGGTTAAATCAATATACGTGAGTCTAGGTCTGATACCAATTGAAGAACCGTAAGGTGAATATTAAAGAATATAATTACCCCAGAAGGGGGGTTGAATAGAGTATGAGAACTTTTCGCAAAAACCTATCTCAAGGCTTTGAAAATGATTTCAAAGGCCTTGATGTCGATATGAGCTCTTTGTGATACAACTTGATTTCAAGGGCTTTGAAAGTGATTTCAAGGGCATTGACTTTGTCTACCTGCAAAACAACGTTAGTCACAGTAAAACAAGATATGGTGTGGAATTAAAAAGATCGACACGATGATATGTTTACGAAGTTCGGCTCTAGACAACCTACTCCTGTCGTAGGGTTTACCCGTAGGATCTAATTATCTATTATCAGCTTCAAAGAGTCCTAGATACAATCTAGAAGAAATCCCCTTCTACTCTCACTGTAGCCAATGCTACGATCTAGTTTCAACTCTTAACCTAACTATAATAGCCTAGTTACTTCGCAGAGTGACACACACTAGAGTATAACACTCTTTTGATATTCCACTAAAGCTCTCGTGTTTTTCTCTCTCTAAGGAATAAAGCTTTAGTAAAGAGGAAGACAAACTTCTTGGACCGAATGAAGATGCTCTGGATCACTTGAAGACTTTAGATTTTTCCGGGTAAGCTTGTTGTCCTTCTTCTTCAATCGACATCTTCATTTATAGTTTTCGATGGAGAGATCTTCTTGTCGTTGGGAAGATGATCGTTGTTGATGTTTCTTCTTCTCCATAGAAAACACTTCTTGGTTGAGATGAGATAACCGTTGTAGATTTGTCTTATCTTCTTCATCTTCTTAAAGCACGTTGATTCTTCTTCTCTGTAATATTCTCACGTTGTTGAAGATGTTTGGCGTTCAAGCATCGAGCTCTTCAGTTTTGTTGGGAATCTTTGGATGAAGATCTTCGAGATCTTTTAATATCAGTTTAGAAGAAGTTTTGTGCCCTGTTGAGGATCTTTGTAAGATCCTTTTTTGTTGGGCTAAATCTTTGGATGAAGATCAAGGCTTCGGCTTTTGATCCCTTGAAATGGTTTTCAAATTCTCCGTGTTGAACCTCTTCAATCTCAGCATTTGTCCCTTGTATCTGATTGGAAGACCTCCATCTATCCGTTGAAATGTTTATCAAGGCCTGCATACATTTAGATAAACACTAAAATAAACCAAGCAATCTAGAAATACAATCGATATTTTGTTAGTATAAAAACCGCTCATTTGTGTTAAGTCTTCCATCATCACATAATCAAGTATATACTCAAGGTGGAGTTTTCAATACTCCAAAGCACACAAGTCCGGTTTATTATCTTTTTATTATTTAGTCTTATCCCGTTCTAATTCAACTTAGGTTTGTGACACGAGAATCACCGTGATCTTGCCTCGGTCCCCACTTACCGGCAAGGAATGGTACCGATGCATCCGACCGTCTACCCGCACGGGCCAGTCGCCGAGAACCTCCTAGCTCTCGCAAGAGCTAGACAGTGATGTCACCGCCCGTTATTATACACTTGGGCCAAATATCAATGTATGTCGGTGGTCTTATTACCGCTTTAGTTGTTATAACATAAACAATAAATACACCGCCAACCACACATAGATGCTAATACAAAGAATACGAGGTAAGTAAGTCCGGAGACTTACCTCGCCCAACGCTAACTCTCACAACACTCTCGCTTCCCTTGGGAAGAAGCCCAAAACCTGCTTACAACAAGATACGTATCAACAACACGCTCACACTCAAGAAGTCTTAGACTTAAATCAAATGATCTACGCAAGATCATCTAACTCTAAAGCGAGGACCGTATCCTAGAGTCCATGATACAAACATCTCACAAGAAAGAATCTCACAACAACCCAGTAACTCACATGATCAAACACCACAACCTAGAAGGAGCAACCTAGCCTAGGGGTCTAAAATGCTCAAAACACTCGAATCCAACAACTACAACAAGCCTTATGGGCTCCTAGGTTCACAACCACTAGATGACATTCCCAACTATCCTAGGTCCACCCTAGGCATGCTACTAATCATGTATCAACCTCTAAACAAAGGAAGGAACCAAGAAGGAAGGAGGAGAAGAACCTACTGTGGAAGAAACGCAGCCGCAGAATCAAGTTGGCACGCTTGCGGAGGAGCTGTCACCGCCCCTAAGGCCTCTGGCGCCGGCATGCGGTGGTCTGGTGCCCTGGCGCCTCTCCTACGGCGGTCTGGTGCTGCCCCTGCAACTCTGAAGATCAGCCCCCGTGGTCGATCAGCCGAAGGTCATCTTCTTCCTCTCCGACTATGTATCGTGAGCTTCAATGACCTCCTTCTCTTGCTGGCTCTTCTCCAAACACCAACCATAGAACCTATGCTCTTCTCTACGCCTAAACTACTCTAGATCTTCTTCCATGGGAATGGAGAAGGAGAAGCTTACCAAACTAGATCCGGAGCTATCTCCCTGCTGGCCACACCTCAGAAGATTCAAGGAGAAATGAAGAAGGAAGCACAAGAGGAAGGGGGAGTGCAACTAACGTGAATGAAAGAGTGAGAGGAGAGAGGGAACAAGGATGAAAAGGTGGGAGGGGCACAATGGGTCAGTTGACCTCCTTGTCACCTCATGCTAGGAAACGAGGGGTCCGAAAGAGAAATGTGAGATAATGAGGGGACGGGATGGGATTTTGGAATAAATCCTGTTACTCAAACATTTCGTGCCTGCAGAAAACTGAGCCCAACCTGCGGGAAGATGAATAACCGCTCAATAACCGGAATAAAAATTCCGGACGTTACAACTAATCCCCCTAAAAACAAGTTTCGTCCCGAAACTTGCTAAACGTAAAAGTCATGATCAAACACGTCTCGAAAACCGCACAGAACACATAATATCAACTATCGGCCATCTAACCCAAACCTAATCGAATAACACATAAAGACCTCGCAAGTTACATACATATACTCACACGGATAACACATAAGATATCACGTCATAAATCACATAAACACAATCAAGGAAAGATCTCGGGACTAACCCGACGGTCCTATCGATGTCGCTAATCCTGCGTAAAACTCGGGGTAGTTCTTCTGGATACTATCCTCGGTCTCCCACGTAGCCTCATCGGCTCCTCGGCTCGACCACTGCACTCTCAACATCGGTATCTCCTTTGACCGAAGGCGTCTCGTACTACGCTCCAAAACTGCTATCGGATGCTCCACAAAAGTGTGGTTCGACTCGACCAATAGGTCCTCGTGGCTAACGATGTGCCTCAGGTCATGTGTGTACTCTCTCAGTTGAGATACGTGAAACACCGGGCGAATACCCACCAACCTCGGTGGCAATGCTAACCTGTACGCTACCTTGCCGACTCTCTCTAGAATCTGGAACGGACCGACATATCGGGGGCTTAACTTCCCCTTAATGCTGAATCATCGGACACCCCGCGTCGGTGATACCCTCAACCAAACCTGAGCTCCTACCCTGAACTTGAGAGGTCTACGCCTCCTATCCGCATACGACCTTAGATGGCTCTTCACAGCCAACATTCTCTCGGATCAAGGCAACTCTAGCCATGCCTGTACATGATCAGGTGCTACAATGCTAGAACTCCACGACTAGTCCCAACACAATGGAGTACGACATCTCCGTGCATACAATGCCTCATATGGTGCCATCCCAATCGACACGTGTCAGTTGTTATTATATAAAAACTCCACCAACGGGAGGTAGTCTGGCCATACCTGCTCTCAATCTAATACACATGCTCGCAACATGTCCTCCAATGTCTGGACAGTCCGCTCGGACTAGCCGTCAGTTTACGGATGGTAAGCAGTCGTGAAGTGAAGACTCAAACCTAAGGCGGCGTGTAACTACTTCCAAAACCTCGAGGTAAAACGCTGTTCGCCACTTAGCGTGCGTGCTAATAAGCTTTAATTATAAAACTAGAAATCAAGCAAGCGAACCCGCAGTGTACGGATCAATATAGTTGAGCAAGAATTCCAGAGTATTGAACACAGGGATTTGGGGGGTTAAATCCAGTTATAGATTATCAAGCAATTAAATGTATGAAGCTTTTCAAATTATTGGGAAAACAACAATCCTAAAGATCCAGGAATCCGGTTGTGGCAATCGATTCAAGATATACTAAAGATATAAGGGCAGAGTTGAGGTATGCAAAGGTATACGAATGTAAGGTAATTATACGGTGAAGTTCCAAAAACCTTATATGACCCACCTAAAAGACACTCTCTATAAAGGTTGTTGAGGCTTCAATATAGAAAAAATCTAAAGGCAAGAATTAACGTCAAATACCTAAACTTATAATCCAAGGATCAAGACTAACTAAACCGATTAAGGTTGTGACACTCACAATCGAGGTAGAGGTTGTTGAGGCTTCACTACCACCTAGAAAAGGCAAGCCAAGACTAAGTTAAAGCAAATCTTTAACTTTGAATTAAAGTAAAAACAAGTTCGTAAACTGACACAAAATTACGGGTAGTTCTTGAGTTCCACGGCCGTGGAAGCTCAAGAACAGACCGTGGATTAGGTTCGTCGGCGATTCTCTCTAACTCTCAGGGTCCAATCTGTTTACGATCGATCTATCATCATCTAAGCCACAACTATCAACCCTTCACCTTAGAATTGCTAAAGGGTTTTAGCCAACAACATTCATATTGATATCAAATTTAAGATTTAAAAGAATGAAAGATGAAAACTTCCGAAAACCTTGAATAAATCTCTAATCAATCTCAAATCCACAAATCAAGAACAATAGTGTTAATAGATTCGGAATAACACAAACAATCACAAATCTTAGATAAGAACGAAGAACGGGATGTCAATCTGCCTTCTAATCAAACCTAAGGATGAAGCGTAATATCTTTGCGAACAATCTTCCAAATCTTCACTCCTTCCGTCAATCCGGAATCTCAATAGCCAAGCGCAAATCTCTCCTTCACGATCTCCGCAAAAGCGTAAAACTAGGGTAAGCCGAAGTGTAAGCGAAGGTGAGCCTAAGCAGAGGTGACGGAATCTCTCCTCTTCCGTCCTTTTATAGTGTAAGATAAAATATAAGCCCGGCCCATTGCGTAGAAGATCGTGGCTTAAAATATTGCATAAAAGATCGCCAAGATCACGGTCGTGGAAGGGTTCCATGCCCGTAATTTAGAGCGTGGAATGTGGTCACGGTTTGTCACAGCCCTCCACGGCCGTGTAAGTTGCTGGAATGCACCACGTCTCTCTTGCCAAGGTTCCACGGCCGTGGACTTGAACGTGGAATCTAGTACGGCCGTATTTTAGAGCGTGGTTTAGAGGTAGTTCGTGATTTTCCTTAGCCTCGTGCTATTCTTCAAGTTAACACCATCCTTAGCTCCTAGAGATGTCCTCAATCCTTGGACATGCTCAATCAAACTCCATTCTCTCTCAATCCGTTCGGATTTAGCTCTTAATTGCCTACAATCAACACAAAGCTTATGTAGACCTCTATATCGACAAAATAGATAAACTAACTCACGAATACTTCAATGCTTTATCAATGAGTACCTATATGGATGAAATACACTTAGAAAATGTGCCTAAAATATCACAATATTTCATGCTAACAAATAACCCCATACTTGCCACTTGCTTGTCCCTAAGCAAGGTCTTTCAAAAGCTTTAAAACTGAAGTTAGGATGAAATATGTGTACCTTCTCAATCAAAACTTCTTTTGGATGAATGTGCCTTCTAATCAATAGATCATTCTCAAATCTTGCTTCATTCGTTTGTAAGACTTTCATATACATAATCAAAGAGTAAAGAGTAAAGAAAGCTCATGAATCAATCAAACTTCCATGTTAACATCATAACCTTCAAACATTATCAAAATCAATCATAAGAAACTTCAATTTAGATCACCAAGCCATATAACATTCTTTTGATCTTAAGGACTTTCAAACAAGGTCTAGAATATGGAAAGGGAAGGAAAACTTTAAGGAATGTGGTGCATGAATCCGGGAAAGTGGATAACTACTCTTTTCTTCTTCTCTTGCGGTTTCCGCAGCACTTTCAAGTTAGAGCTTCGCTCTTTCTTTTCATTTTTCGACTTTACTTTTGGAGTTATGGATAGAGGTGCACAAAAACCGAAGCCTAGGAGATTGGCGTTTCTCAATTTTTATGAGATGCCTCAAACCCTTAGCGCACATACCATAATCCGCTAGGAATATCGCTCAATCCGACTTTGGCAAGCCACAAACACCCGGCTATGTGAATGGTGCCGAGTTACTCATCATCATGATTGACTTCCCCAAACCTATAATTTCTTTTTATTCTTTTGAATGCAAAATATTGCTTTCATGGCCCTCCCACATCAAACATGCCTTTTTCATTCAACTCCTCCAAATTCCCGGATAGGTAAAGGAGGTCATTATTTCAATGAGGGGCTAAATGATCAAAGAAAGAAGAAAGAAAATCGAATTGCCTTAATCATCTCAAAAAGAAGCATAAGAACTTATTATGTGATTTCAACCTTAATTCCTCAACATGATTTAAGTAACATTCATCACATTATGAAATTTGCAAAATAGGGATAATCAATTCATTCAATTTCTTTTCAATTCACTATTTGTTTAAGCATGCGATTGTCATCAAAACTCAATTCACAAGTGGTGATTATCATAGAAATCATCTCTATCCTTAGAAGCACAAAATTTTCAAAATTTTTCAATTTTTTTTTTGGGTTTTTTCAATTTTTTTTTCATGCAATGCAATAATGAAACGTGTAACAATAGAATGAAACATGCAAGATAGTCTTAATAGAAGCATACAAAAGTGAGTAAGAGTTATTACAACTATTAGTCACACCCCACCCCATACTTGGAACAAACATTGTCCCTAATGTTCAAAGAAAAGAAAAAAAAGAAGAAAAGAAAGAAAGAAAAAGAACTCACAAAATGGTGGTGGAGCGGCTAAAACTGTCGATCTCAAAGTCGTCACTGCGGTGCCGGTGGAGGTGGAAATGGAGAGAAGCTGGGATCATAGTACCGCCCGAACTGCTGGCGGTAGACGTCTCTCATCATGTGGTCAAGGTCATCCACACGTGCATCTCTAGCGTCAGCTCGGATCTCCAAAGCTCCAACCCTGCTGGAAAGGTCGGTAGCCCACTCTGGCAACTGCTCGTACCAACCAGGCGGCTGGCTGTACCATGCCGGCACATCTGAAGGTGCTGGTACTGGTGGCGGTGGCGGCTGTGTAGACCATGGTGGTGGAGCTCCGTACCACGCAAGAGGGGCCTCCATCCAAGTGGGCCTCTCGCTGACACTGGCACGGCGAGAGGATGATCCTGAAGCTCTAGCGGGACGTGGAGAACGTCTAGGTATGTTAGGAACTGCATCCGGCTGATCCGGGAATGTGCCAAAGTCATCAGCTCCTCCTCCTCCTCCCTCATACTCATCTCCTCCTCTCATCTCCTCCTCCTCTACTACAGGTGGTGGTGGGATATATGGAGGGGCTACAATCCTGTTCGCATGCATAGCAGCGAACGCCACAAACTAGAGAATGCATTTTGAAAGATCAACCGGCTTGGAATTTTACCACTGTACAAAGACTAGAAGTAGTGGAAAGAGGCTTGGATTCTATGAGATATGAATTACTGAACTTCAGATCTGAGATCACTGATCGATTGGATGAGCCACATGATCTACTTGAGTTCCTAAATCAGAAGATAAATCAAATGTTCCATATAAATGATCTATCTCTCACAGTTGCAAATAGTATCAAATCGTTTACTGAGGAGGATGGCCAAGCAACTACACAGAATGATGAACAAGTTATCCATCAATGCTACAAGATTGTCAAGGATCGACCTATTTGTCAACCAACTTATGAGGATCCAGACATTTTGCAAATCGAGGAGTTCGGTATTGTGAAGAAATACAAAGATGCCACAAACCAATGACGAACAGAAGAATCCCTAAAGCACTTTGAACTCCAGAAAGCTAAAGACCGTTGGCGGAAGAAGTGCATGAAATAACATTACGGGAAAGGGCGTCTGAATCCGAGGTGGTACCACGAGTGAAGCCTCTCAGCCTTACCATGGATTTCGAGGCCCTTGGTTTTGATTTCAAAGCCCCTTGGTTTTGATATCAAGGACTTGATATATGTTTGAAAAAATTAGCTTTTTTTGTTGTTTTTGTGGTTTTGGAAACTTTCTTTGCTGGGTTTGTAATTGCTTTAAAACTTCCGCGCTTTAACTGTTTTTCTTCCTTGTTGAAAGACAAAGGGGGAGAAATAATTTGATCCTCAATTTCGATATTTCTGCATTTAAGTTTGTTTGATATTTAGATATGCATCGCTAACTCTAAAAATACAGGTACAATTCTTGTGTTGTCTTACATCTTGGGGGAGATTGAAAACTCCACCTTGAGTATATATTTGTATATTTGATGATGGAAGACTTAACATAACTAAGCGGTTTTTATTCTAACAAAATATCGATTGTATTTCTAGTTGCTTGCTTTGTTTGGTGTTTCTCTAAATGTATGCATGCCGTGAAAAACATTTCAAGGGATAAATGAAGGCCTTGAAATCAGATTCAAGGGAGAAGCACAGAGTTTGAAAAAGTTCAACATTGAGGCCTTGAAAGTCATTTCAAGGGATCAAAAACCAAAGCCTTGAAACAAGTTTCAAAGGATGGAACGACCGGAAGGATTTCAAATCTCTACCAACCAAATCAACCAAGAATCAAATGAAGATCTTCCAAGAAGATACACTCAACTAGAAGATCTCTGATAACGTGATTTATGACGTTAGTTTAGGGATTCATTTAGATAGTTTTTCCCGTTATTCATGCACGGTTTGGCATTAGTTCATGACGTTTACGCTTAATTCATGCATATTTCTAGAAAAGACGTCTACACGAGCTTTTGTCGGTTTTGTAGGTATTTCGGGGATCTTTTGGACATTAATCGATACATTCTAGGATCAAGCCTCATGGTGGTACATATCCATGGCCTTGAAGGAACATAATTGGAGCAATGAAGGACACAAGGACCCTTGTTGGTGCAAGAATGGAGCAACTCATGGCTAGATGATCATAACAAGTTTCTGTTGAAGAAAATCGACCTACACTCAGGAAAATCGGATGATTTTTCTGTCTGGGTCGATTTTCTGGCCTTTAACAGCTTTTGCCACGTGTCCCACGATCTCTTTGCCCGGCCCTTGCTTCTTTGTGGAGTATTTAAGTGGTCCTGCAGGATGATTTGAGGAACCTTCTCCTTCCTTTTGGACCCTTCTCCTCTAGCAATCTTCCCAAAAAGACTCTTCCATTGTAGCCTCTCTTCAAGGCACCCTTGTGGGTGTTCTTGAGAGAGATTAGTGTAGGCTTTAGTTTTGTAGTTAGATTTGAGTGATTTGTGTGAAGAAACTTGTTGAAGGTTGTAAGATCTGACTTGGAGCTACATTTGGTGTGTTGAAAGACTTGTTTTGAACTCAAATCCAGCTAAGTTTCATTGCTTTCATTTCCTTACTTCATCTTCTTGCTATGGATTCCATGTATGCTTGTATGATGATTTTAGATCTTGAAATGCATGTTGTTGGCTAGTTTATTGTGATTCTAGAGTGATGGATTGATGGTTATGGCTTGGGTGATGATAGAAATGACTTACATGTTAGTTTAGGATGATTTTTGTGGCCGAAACCTAAACTAGAGGAGAAAAATCGACCTGTTCTTCAGAGTAAATCGGCCGATTTTTGCTATGATCCACCCGATTTTTCCTTCTGTTGCTCTTTAATTGATGAATCTGTATGTTAGGATGTTAGATTGTTGAAATCCTAGTGTTTGTTGAGCATAATATAGCTTAGGGTGAGCTAATGCTAGCAAACTAAGTGAGGAAAGAGACCTACCCGGTGATTTCCGACCTTAGATACCTAAGATGATGAACTCTAGGTAGTAGTGAGTCTCATAAGCCGCTATTGGATTGAGTGTGCTAGGATTATTGCTTGAGACTTCCCTTTTCCGAGACTGTCCTGGTAAGGAGAGGGTTGCCCCTTAAGTAGAGTCCGGTTTGTGTAGAATTCCCTACTTTAACCCCTTGAGACCTACCCGGTAATAGGAGTATGATGCGGGATTAGTGAAGCGAGAGACTTACCCGGTAATTGCTTCCATTAGAGAAACACCCTTTCCCAACACCGCAGCTTTATCCTTAGAATCTTTAGAAGCTTGAGTCCAATGCCATAACCGGAAATCTTGACCTCTAGAATCCACTTTTTCTCTCTTTGATCTCATATCTTGTGTTTGTGTCACTTGTTTGCATTGCTAGCTTGAGTTGTTAGTTTGTTTTATTACCTTGCTTGATTTGTGACCTTTGCTTGGTCACCACAAAAACCCGACCAAAAATGTCATCATTTTCATTTCTTATTTCTTTCTTTTTTTTTCTTAGACTAGATTCATACTATCTATGATCACTTGTTTGACTTGATTTAACCTTAGTCTTCGTGTTCGACCTCGGAATACTATCCCTACTACAAAATGTCCCGTACACTGCGGGTTCGCTAGGAGTTAGGAGAAATATATCGAGTATAAATTTAAAGCTTTTGTGCTACACAATCTTAGCGTAACAAGTTTTTGGCGCCGTTGCCGGGGACTAGGTCTAGATTAAGTCATTTGATTTTGATTGCTTTTAGTGTTTATCTTTCTAGTTACTTTTGATCTTGTGTTGTTTTTGTCTTTTCCTTTTCTTGTTTGCCATGGACGGATTGTACTTCCAAGACGAACTTGACAACATGGAGTATGAGGAGTGGATGGAAAGCCAAGATCTAGGACCTCTCCATGATGAGTTTGAGTATTGGGAGGAGTTTAATGCCTATCATGAGTCCCATGATCAAGCTCACATGACTACATTGCCTTATGTGGAACCTCACCATCAACCTCACAATGACCGAGTGGAATCAATGCTAGAAGAAATGTTGAGGAAGATGGATGATCTAGAGAGCAACCTTGCTTCCATTTCTAGTGCCCACATGGTGCTTGAAGCGGAAGTATTTCAACAAGAGGAGATTCACCATGAGGAGATCCAAGAATTACCCGATTCAACCATAACCAATAGAGACCTTCAAGAAGAGTTGGATAAAGCTTGGGATCAAGTGAGGCTAAGGGATTTGGCCCTGAAGGATGAAAGAATATTGAATTTCGAGAGAGAAGAACAAATGAGGAGGGAGATTGAGGAGATTAGGCATGCTCTTATGTTAGGAGATCCTACCATCCTTCAAGGCTTACCTCCACCTCCTTCACCTTTGGAGGAGTGCAATGAAGTACTCTCACCCCCGGACATCCTTGCCATCAACCCCGGAACCACACTTGAAGAGCTCACGAGGGAGAGCCCTAAGTTAACTTCAACTACTTCCAATCCATTCTTACTTGCCCGGAGTACACACGAAGATTGGAGTCCCTTTCCTAAGGAGTCTCCCATGTTGAATGATGAAAGCAAGCATGATGGATCCATGATGGTTATGAAGCACCTCAATGAAGAATTCTTTCCAAGAACCGGCCTTCTTTGGATCATAGAGGATGAGGATGGCAAGCATCCCACCGGTGTGACCGCGGAGTACCAATTGTCTAAGTATGGGGTGGCACCTATGGTTGCAAATCCATACTATCATCAAGGAAGCGGTGATGACGGAGTCTACTACTCACCGGTGAAGAGAAAACTTAAAGCTTATTTGGGCATCAAGTGGCCCTTGCTTGTCATCATGGATGCCGGAAAGCGATGGTTGCTTGGACTCCTCAAGCAAACCATGGTATTCGAGGTGGATTGACACATCCTCTGAGTTTGGTCAAGCTAATGACCTAAAAGAAGCGCTTCTTGGGAGGCAACCCAAGGGTAACAACTCTTTTCCTTTTCTCTTTCGTCTTCGTTTTTGCTTTTGTTTTTGGTGTGCTTTTTTTTTCTTTTGTGTTTTTGGGTGCTAGATCTTGTTGTTGTCATGTGTGATGAGATGCTGGAGGTCATGTGAAAACCTCATGGAACTGTTGAGAAGAAGGTGCAAGATCCGAGCACATGGACAAGGAAGAAAGCACCCAGGAAAATCGGATTGATCTTGCACAAAATCGGCCGATTTTCCTGGGTAGATGGTCCGATTTTTCCTTCTGTCAAGGAAAGTGATGATCTCTAATCAAGCATGGGTGGAGCGGACGTGGAACTTGGACGGCTTGCGGTGCCAAACGCGGGTTCCGACACCATAATGAACATCAAGAGCTCTCTACCATACTTGATCGATCATCCACCATCATCATTCGATGTGAACCGAAATACCAAAGCATCACCAATTTTACATTGTGAGAACCCTCTTTCACTTCTTTATTTAGTTTCCACATTGGGACAATGTGTTTCTAAGTATGGGGTGGGGTTTTCATGATCACTTGCATGATTAGCATCTAGGATAGTTTCTTTTAGTCACATGTTTCATTATGTCTTGCATTGTACATATATATTTCGAAAATTCCAAAAAAATCAGAAAATTTTAAAAAATTTTAGTGCTTCTAAGCTTGGGAATGACCCTTATGATGAAATTGTCTTGTGAATTGGCTATGGATGGCCTTATGTGTTGAATAGATGAATGCATATGTGGACTTGAAGTACTTGTCTTGAATCCCATGAATGATTTGTGATTATGATGCTTGTCTTGATTGGATTGAGGATTGAAAGTCGAAATTACATGCTAGTTCTTGCACATCATTTAGGAGTGATTAAGACAATTCATCTTTCTCTACTTCTCATCTTGATCATGTTGTTTGAGCACCTCAATTGATGAAAAATTTGACCTCTTTTGACCGATCCGGAAATAGGAGCATGCTAGTGTGTTGAGTGTGTGAAAAGCAAGTGTGGGGTGAAGTTGTTGATGAATGAATGATGTGAATGAAGTGCTGAATTTGTTGTGAAAAGTGTAGAAAAAAAAATAGGTTTGGGGACGTTGGTTTAAATGACGAGTAACTCGGCACCATTCACATAATCGGGTGTTTGTGCCTTGCCAAAGTCAAATAAACCGATAGTCCTAACGAGCTTTGGTATGTGTGCCCGGTGTGGATGCACCTCAAAAATTATACACTTGTTGGGAAGTTGAGCAAAAATGAAATTGTGGAGTTAGTTTCTTTCCCGGATTAGCATCACATGACCTAACCTAATCACAACGTTTCTTAGCTTTTTCTTTTCTAAGTCCTTGATACCTAAATGCATGTGTGTAAGACTTAGTGATCTAGATTGGACATACTCATGATCATCTTGACTTCTTCATTTTCACCTCTCATGCATGCTTTCTAGTTAAGTATAATTGTCTTTCCATGCCTCCATTCATTTGATGCATGATTGATTGTCCATTGCCATGAAACATGAATATGAAGGTGATCCAATGTTAGAAGCACAATTCCAAAAAGATTTTGTTGTTTTTCTGCATACATAAATCATGTCATCTCTTAGTCTACAGTTGGGTCTTGCTCGGGGACGAGCAAATCTTAAGTATGGGGTATTTTGATAACGTGATTTATGACGTTAGTTTAGGGATTCATTTAGATAGTTTTTCCCGATATTCATGCACGGTTTGGCATTAGTTCATGACGTTTACGCTTAATTCATGCATATTTCTAGAAAAGACGTCTACACGAGCTTTTGTCGGTTTTGTAGGTATTTCGGGGATCTTTTGAACATTAATCGATACATTCTAGGATCAAGCCTCATGGTGGTTATATCCAAGGCCTTGAAGGAACATAATTAGAGCAATGAAGGACACAAGGACCCTTGTTGGTGCAAGCAATGGAGCAACTCATGGCTAGATGATCATAACAAGTTTCTGTTGAAGAAAATCGACCTACACTCAGGAAAATCGGACAATTTTTCTGTCTGGGTCGATTTTCTGGCCTTTAACAACTTTTGCCACGTGTCCCACGATCTCTTTGCCCGGCCCTTGCTTCTTTATGGAGTATTTAAGTGGTCCTGCAGGGTGATTTGAGGAACCTTCTCCTTCCTTTTGGACCCTTCTCCTCTAGCAATCTTCCCAAAAAGACTCTTCCATTGTAGCCTCTCTTCAAGGCACCCTTGTGGGTGTTCTTGAGAGAGATTAGTGTAGGCTTTAGTTTTGTAGTTAGATTTGAGTGATTTTTGTGAAGAAACTTGTTGAAGGTTGTAAGATCTGACTTGGAGCTACATTTGGTGTGTTGAAAGACTTGTTTTGAACTCAAATCCAGCTAAGTTTCATTGCTTTCATTTCCTTACTTCATCTTCTTGCTATGGATTCCATGTATGCTTGTATGATGATTTTAGATCTTGAAATGCATGTTGTTGGCTAGTTTATTGTGATTCTAGAGTGATGGATTGATGGTTATGGCTTGGGTGATGATAGAAATGACTTACATGTTAGTTTAGGATCATTTTTGTGGCCGAAACCTAAACTAGAGGAGAAAAATCGACCTGTTCTTCAGAGTAAATCGGCCGATTTTTGCTATGATCCACCGATTTTTCCTTCTGATGCTCTTTAATTGATGAATCTGTATGTTAGGATGTTAGATTGCTGAAATCCTAGTGTTTGTTGAGCATAATATAGCTTAGGGTGACCTAATGCTAGCAAACTAAGTGAGGAAAGAGACCTACCCGGTGATTTCCGACCTTAGATACCTAAGATGATGAACTCTAGGTAGTAGTGAGCCTCATAAGCCGCTATTGGATTGAGTGTGCTAGGATTATTGCTTGAGACTTCCCTTTTCCGAGACTGTCCTGGTAAGGAGAGGGTTGCCCCTTAAGTAGAGTCCGGTTTGTGTAGAATTCCCTACTTTAACCCCTTGAGACCTACCCGGTAATAGGAGTTTGATGCAGGATTAGTGAAGCGAGAGACTTACCCGGTAATTGCTTCCATTAGAGAAACATCCTTTCCCAACACCGTAGCTTTATCCTTAGAATCTTTAGAAGCTTGAGTCCAATGCCATAACCGGAAATCTTGACCTCTAGAATCCACTTTTTCTCTCTTTGATCTCATATCTTGTGTTTGTGTCACTTGTTTGCTTTGCTAGCTTGAGTTGTTAGTTTGTTTTATTACCTTGCTTGATTTGTGACCTTTGCTTGGTCACCACAAAAACCCAACCAAAAATATCATCATTTTCATTTCTTATTTTTTTCTTATTTTTTTCTTAGACTAGATTCATACTATTTATGATCACTTGTTTGACTTGATTTCACCTTAGTCTTCGTGTTCGACCTCGGAATACTATCCCTACTACAAAACGTCTCGTACACTACGGGTTTGCTAGGAGTTAGGAGAAATATATCGAGTATAAATTTAAAGCTTTTGTGCTACACAATCGTAGTGTAACAATCTCGACCAAAGAGGATTCGGTTAAAAAAGGATATCGCAAAGATCCTCAACAAAAAGCGCGATATTTCTTCTCAAGAGATATCGAAGATCTCCGTCCAACAATTCAAAAGATCTCGATGCCCAAAGACAAAGACCATCAACAACGTGAGAAGATTACAGAGAAGAAGAATCAACGTGCTTTAAGGAGATGAAGAAGATAAAGAAGATCTACAACGGCTATCTCATCTCAACCACGAAGCGTTTTCTATGGAGAAGAAGAATATCTACAACGCTTATACTTTCAATTGCTAGACGATTTCTCCATCGAAGACTATATATGAAGATGTCGATTGAAAAAGAAGGTACACAAGCTTACACGGAAATATCCACAGTCTTCAAGCGATCCAAAGCATCTTCATTCGATCCAAAATTTTTTTCATTCTCTCTTGATACAAAAGCTTTATTCCCTAAAGAGAGATAAACTCGAGAGCTCCATTGGTATATCTAAAGAGTGTTATACTCGAAGTCTTTTTTACTCTGCCAAGTAACTAGGCTATTATAGCTAGGTTAAGAGTTGGAGCTAGATCGTAGCATTGGCTACTGTGAGACAAGAAGGGGATTTCTTCTAGGTTGTATCTAGGACTCTTTGAAGCTGATAATAGATAGTTAGAGACTACGGGTATACACTAGGACAGAGAGTAGGCTGTTTAGAGCCGAACTTCGTGAACATATCATCGTGTCGATCTTTTCAACTCCGCACCATATCTTGCTTTATTGTGACTAACTTCGTTTTGCAGGCCTGCAAAGTCAAGGCTCTTGAAATCACTTTCAAAGCCCTTGAAATCAAGTTTTGTCACAAAGAGCTCAGATCGACATCAAGGCCTTTGAAATCAATTTCAATGCCTTGAGATAAGTATTTGCGAAAATTTCCCATCCACCTAACGGTTCTTCAATGGGGAACAAGGGGTCAGTTGACCTTCTTGTCACCTCATGCTAGGAAACGAGGGGTCCGAAAGGGAAAGGTGAGATAACAAGGTGGTGGGACGATATTTTGGATTAAAACCTATTACTCAGCATCTCGTGCTTGCGGAAAACTGAGCCGCACATGTAGGAAGACCGATAACCGCTCAATAACCGGAATAAAAATTCCGGATGTTACATCGGGGACGAGTTGGAGACGAAGTCCTCGGTAGACGACAGAATGAGAAAACGGAGACGAAGATGACGTGAGTGATGTGAAGAAAAGTGAAGGCGTTTAGAGGATAGAGGTGGAGTTTTGAAAGTAAGGAGTCTTAAAAGGTACTAGCACTGATGAGTATATATTCTGGCCAACCTATCAATAAAGTTATGAAGAGTTCAAGTTCTTGCTAGTGGAGATATTAGCCGGGAAAGTGGTTTTAATCCTGATTGACTGTTGGTCATTTAAAGTGTCCACTTTAAATTTTGTGGCTTAATGCATTTACTAGTTTTAAGTGTTATCGTTAGTAATCGTACTCTAAAATATATATTCCGTTGTATTTGGAAATGACTTTAGTTCCCAATACTAACGATCTACGATCCAACAATTGATGTAAGAGCATTGATAGCATGTTTTTATGTTATCTTTATAAATGTAGTTTTGTGTGTTTTTCCTTAGTTTTGCATGGGAAAAGACATTCACATCTTTGCTTATGCTTAAAAGTATCAAAGAATGTCTACTCCAGTTGTGTTCGTTTTTAGGTCTACAATGAAGCACAAAAGACAAATCTATGTCGATCCAAGGAGTACTCACCACATCCTCGTCATCAACAAAGACCCAAAGGAAGAAAAAAGCAAGAAAGAAAGGAACTCAAGGAGCAAGACAAGCAAGAAGCCCTAAAAGTGGACCCTCGAGTTTACAAAACTCGAGGTAAGAAGATTTGGAAACCCGAGCTAGAAACAAATCAAGTTACAAAAGTCCACTTAGGTCGAGTTCACTCAGGAAATTCGAGTAAAGAAGCACAAAAACTCGACCTAAGTTGAAGGGAAAACTCGAGCAAAGAACACCTTCCGGAAGGAGATTACACTTACTATGAGTGAAAGAGGCAACTCGACCTAAGAAGCACAAAAACTCGACCAAAGAAGCACCAAAACTCGTACTAAGTGTAATTCTCCAATGGTGCTTAAAAAATTCAAAGTATAGGCTCTTCAACCGATATAAGGTTACGCAAAACTCGACCCAGGCTACCCGGTGTGGACCACTTTTGTAACTAACTCACACTTGATGTTTGAGTTTATTAGGATGATTCTAGATGGGGAGAACCACGATTTTATCCTAAAAATAGAGGACATGACTACTTGTAATTGATATACCATCTTAGGAACAAAACAATTCTCTAAAAACTCTCTTTGTAAGCAAGATTGGCCGGTCGGCCTTGAAGTTTGAAGGTGTTCTTGAAGTTATTCTCAAATCTCTACTCTAATCCATTCTCAATCTTGTTTTGGCCATAACTTTGGATTGATAAGTCCGTTTTAGACCATTCTTCTTCCTACATTCTTTATTTTCAATCTAGTTTGTCACTATAATATTAATTTCAGATGTTTATGTTATGGATTTTTCGGTCATGAGTGAGTTGTCACCTTACTAGGAATTGGGGTGAAAACTCCAAATCATGTTAGGATTGTCTTGATCTATATTGTGCTTATAAAAATATAAATAAACAAATGCATGTATAGTAGCATATAGGAGGTTTCAAATATATTTAAATGGTCATCCATAATTGATCTTATTTTAAATGTCGGATGCTAGATTATTTAGCTCATTGTATATTTCCAAGCATGAATGAGTCATTATATGGATTAATCATCTTAGATGAGACCTATAAGTAGTTTGTAGATAATTGTGCAATGTTTGATGCCTATGATGCTTGAATAATGCTAGCTAGGACCGTGAGGATGGCTAAGTACATTTGTCATGTGAATGTTCAAGCTATGGCTATGTCAAATTGTGTAGACAAACAACAAACATCATGTGATGCTTGCATAGTTTAATATAGTCACTAGTTGTAAAGAATCTTATCAACTAATGAGTAAATAGCAAACACCTTGTGATACTCATTAGTTGGAAAAGCCAAATGTATTGACAAAGCATACCTATATCATGCTACATTAGTATTTGTGATTTAAACTCTCCTATTTTATCAAGCACAACATGATCAAGTATGTACCTAGTTATGATTTGGAGGAATATCCCCAATTTCTAGTGTTTTCTCCCATTGAATTTGATAGTTGATACTTGTTACCCAAAACCTCAAACATTCTCCCATTTATTTTACACACTCTTCCTTTACTAATTGTATGCGAGGCAAAGTCGGGATATACATCATATACTTACATTGACACGGCCGTATACTTGCGGTAATATATGACTAATGTGGTAATCAACCCACGAGACATCAAGCATATTGTTCTATATTGTGTTAAGATACTTGCAAGTTAAGATGAGTTCCTCAAACAACAGAGTGCCAAAAGGATCTTTCTGCAAGTTTCTGATACGCAAAAGAGAAGAATATGACATAAAAGGTTCCTCAAATGGAAAAAAAAACAAGTCAAATCTGTGTGTGGGGAATGTTTTCTCAATATCATAATAGGTGACATTGACTTACTAGACAAGGATGGGAAACCCAATGAGATCAAGGATTGGAAGGAGGAAGACTTCAAGATCATCGAAAAGAATCCTAAAGCGGACAAACTACTCATTGTCGATGTTAACCGTTGAGATCAAAGAGAGGTCATGACACACAACAACACATAGGATAAATGGGATGCACTCAAAAAGATTAATCAAGGAGAGGACATGACACACAACAAAACAAAGGATAAAGGTAGCACAGACGTTGAACGCAACGAATTCTAGCTTTGGAAACATAGTGTGAAAGGCTTCCGATGAAAGATATGAGCAGTGCAAGACTACTATGAACACTTTGTTGTTGTAGTTAATCAAATCGGTTTCCTTGGTGTCACAATCAAAAATTGGAAACATGTATCCGAACTCATTGGAATTGTTAGCTTTAAATGGCCCCAACTCACTGCTGCTTTTCGAGGAAACAAGATCACCAAGGAAATTGACTTAGAAAAAGTAATCGCGAAGTTCATGTCTATTGTTAGAGCTTGGCAAAGAAACATGGGAATTGAATCTCTTATCAAATTCGGTCCTAGAACAGATAAAATAGATCACTCTCGCTTTGAAGATCAACAAATCTCTCTATCACCTTCACAAAGGTAACGAGGCTTCAAAGGATGCTAATGACGAAGAGACGGTCCTAATCACTAAAGGCTTCAAAAAGTTCTAGAAAAAGAAAGTCAAGAAAAACCATATGAAAATAGGGAGATTATCTTCTACAATTGCCAAGAAAAGGGACGTATCTCTACAAGATGTCCTAAAACAAGGGTTGAAAGAGTCAAGCTAGAATAGGGAGTCTAGAAGGCCATGGTAGCTAAATCCGGATAATAGTGATTCAGAAGGAGATATGACTTACATGTCATTGAATAGTTCCCAATGACTATTAATGGAGCTATAGAGGAGGTAAGTAAATTTGATGAATCTAATGATGTTATTGCTGAACTTATGGCTAAATCCAAGAAAGAAGTGATAATAAACGATCAATTTTATTAGTCTAAAAATGGAACAACATGATTACACCTTTCCATGCTCATAGATGATCGATAACTATAAAATCAATAAGAGATGTGAACAATGGATTGTCTTTAGCGAATGCTTTTTCCATGAAAGGCAAGATAGCTCTCTTGAAGAATGAGTCAGTGGGTCCAGCACAAAACCATGATCATCAGCAATGAAAAGCAAGAACATCTAGATGCATTGGAAAGAAATGAAAGGACCTACATATGCAAAGGGATGGATCACAAAGAAACACAATTTGTTCCAAACAAAGATACTCTCAAAGAATCAAGGAATAATTATGATCAACTAAAAAACAATCTAGTGATAAATCTAAGGATACAAACTCAAAGCTTAACAAATAAGAATAGATTTATCATTGGGAGAATTGATTGTAAGAGCCTAGTTCCTGAGTTACTGAGAGAGTGAGAAGAGGGCCAAGTTTGTACCTAGACCACCCCTGCGAGACCTTGGAGGTGTCCCTGCGGTTTGCCAGGGCTGCCCCTGCGGCTCAAAGAGTCCGCCCCTGCGGCTCTATGTGCTGCAACCGTCTTCTTTGACCTTTTGACCCGTGTTTTACTCTTTTTACCCCTTTATAACCTTCATCTCCTTCCTTTGATGAGGGTTTACCATTCTCAGCTCCATCTCTCTCTCCTACATACATCTTCTTCTCTCTTCTCCCTTGGATCATCCTTGCTTGATTCTTCCTTGAGTTTAGTTAAGTTGTGAGAGATCTTTGATGGATTTGCTTGGTATTGTTGAGAGTTCTTGTTGCTGAGCCTTATGAGCCAGCTTGTGGTGGTGTTGGTGCTGTACTGATCTCCTGGAGAGCTTGGTTGGTAATCTTCCACTGCTTCTCTTCTTTCTTTCTTCTTTTCTTCTTCTTTTCTTCTCTTTCCTTAGATTAGCTTAGTTTCCTTAGGCTTGGATCATGTTCCAGCCATGTTTGGCTTGTGTTGATGTATATATATGTATGTTCTATATGTATGTTGTTGTTGGAGTGAAGGAGTAAAGAATTGAAGGAAAAAGTGAAGAAAAGGCTAAGGTGGTGTCTTCTGTTGTCCAGCTGCCCCTGCGCCACCTTGTAGCCGCCTCTACTGCGGCCAGGATCTGCCCCTGCGCCACCTGTGAGCTACCCTTGTGCCCACCTGCATGAGCAAGGTTCTTCTCTTGGTTCTACAGGTGTGTGTGTGCTTCTAGGCTTTCCTTAGGATGCCTTTGTTTCCTCCTTTCCTAGTGTGAGTGTATAGGATCATGCTTGAGGTGTGAGGTTATGTTTGGTTGAGGTTATGATCGGTTTATGCCTTGTATGGCTTTAAGGACTTAGGTTGGTGTTAGTTGAGGTTTTGAGGTTGAGTTTGATCCCTATGGATCCCTTTGGGTCTAGGTATGACTCCTTTGATGAATAGAGGTTGATATTTTTATATGTCTTGTTATTAGGCAGTGCCCCTCTCTCAGGGTTGGAGGTTGTTGTGGTTAAGTTGTGTTCGAGGTTGAGGTAAGTCCGTAGGACTTACTTAGCCGCCATCCTTATATTGGGTGTTTGCATGAGTGGTGTGTGGTTTATATGTTGCTATGATAGCATGAGATGCCGTTTATACCGACCTATGTTTTATTGATTGCCCCATATGCGTGGTTGTGATAACCTTTCCCTTTCATCCCACCGTGGAGTCTGGGAGGTTCTCTGATGTTAGGCCAGACTAACTTTACACGAAGGGCACAACCCACTCCCACAGGGTACACGGATTGTGTGGCCGATACTTGTGCAGCTAGCTAGCAGGCGCAGAGGCGAGGATGTATCGGTCCTCGTGTCACATAGTTTCATATATATTTATATATACGATTTGAGTGAATGACCATTATATTGAGATGATAAAATGGGTAATTGTGTGAAAGCATGCTGATGTGTTTTTTTTCCCTTGATTGTGATTGTGCTTATGCATTACTCTATATATGTGTATGGTTAGCTAATGGTTTATTACCATGTTGTAGATGCCCCACAGGATAGGCACGTTGCTGGGTGATCTAGCAGAGTGGCAGGCCGATGACGTCTCGTACATAGGTTGTTATGGGCTTTTGGGTTTGTTTACCTTTTCCCTCCTGCGTGAGGATGATCTTTCGTTACCTCTTGTGTGAGGGTGTTGGTTTATATACTCAGTTTTGTTGTCTTACCTTTTGGATGTACAGTTTATACAATTTTATGTATTTGTTTTTATATCTGTCAGTGTCATGTTGTAAGGTCCAGTGAACCTGTTGTCAAGATAGGGTCAGGATCCATTGTGAGATCATATCCCAATGTGGCACTCCGAGTCCCGCGGATTCGGGGTGTTACAGAGTTGGTATCAGAGCCAGATTGACAACAATGACACTTTCTACTTGCAATGAGGTTTGATAGGTAAAATAAACAAAACCCATATGGAGTCCGACATTTTCAAAGGCTTTTGGTTTTAAATGTGGTTTTGGGTTAGATGTACGAGAAGTCGCCACTTTTGCTATTGATCTCTGCAGCATAGTTATGTATATATGTATTGTGGTTTGTGTATGTGTATGTGTTAAGTATATATATATATATATATATACATGTTCGCTCCAAATGATGTGTGCAAGCTTTAAATTTATAACCCAAGATGTATGCTTAAAACAAGGATGCGAACCCGCAGTGTACGGGTCAATCGTAGTAAAAGCAAGAATTCCAGGGTGTCGATCTCAGGGTCTTAGGTGAAACAAAACCAATATAGGTAGTCAATATTGCAAATAACCACAAAAAAGCGATTAAAAAAATCAACGATGATAATAAAGTCAATTAAAGCAAATATGCAAATTCTAGGAATTAAAGCATCTAGTTGTGGTTCCAACCCAAGATCTCAAGATAAGCGGACAAAGTTGAGATTTTTGCAAAAGGAAGGTGTTTCTAAAGTGGAATAGATCACCGGGTAAGTCTCACTACTCACTAACTCCAAAACTACTATAATGATAGTGGGATTTTCGGTGATGCGCCGATCTGAGGATGGGTGAATTGTAGAAAATCCCGCTATCATTATAATGGATCTCAAACCAACAAACCAACTAAGGGAATAGAATCAACCTTTACCGGGTAAGTCTCAGGCTAACTCACAAAGATGGGATGAAGGCACACTCAAACCCCCAATAAAGGATAAACCTTTATTACCTACACTTATGATCTTGGGTAAACAAACAAATGAATTACCGGGTAAGTCTCATCCTAGGCTTGCATTGAACCAGGAAAGGTGTAATAAGAATAGGATTTGGCAAACTCTAACACTTAACTCTCAGTTTCGGATCAGAAAGGTCACCTCGGTCAGTCAAATTCTACCCGGCCGAGATGTTCATCGACTGAATGAGATGTTCTAAGGTTAAGGATAAAGACTCGAGCTTTTAGGGTCCTATTGGAATTTAAGATTATTCTATCATTGTTTTTCCTACAACCTTCAGCCAATCACCTTAGAATCGCACCAAGAAATTAGCAACTCATCATCATGAAAGCAATAATCAAATATACGGGAAGAGAGTGAATATTTGAACACAAAAACCTTAAGAACAAGGCTTCAATAACTGAATCAAATATCAAACAAATAAGCGTTCCTTGGATAACAAATCCAACAAGACAAATCAACAAAAGGGAATCTAAGAAAATCTTACAAAACCCTTCACAAAAGCTATAACAAGCTATCAACCCTTCCTAGATTGATCTTCAATCTTCCTTCCTTCCTTCAACCACTATAATGATAGCAGGATTTTCGGTGATGCGCCGATCCGAGGATGGGTGAATTGTAGAAAATCCAACCCTTTATACACGAGAATTATCTTCCAAAGATAAAATATCTTAAAAGGATAATTTCCTATAAAATATATTCATATCTCCTAAAATAAATATCTTCTTAAGATAATTTTATAGGAAATATCTTACAGGATAATTTCCTAATAAAAATATATCTTATCTCCTAAAATAAATATCTTCTTAAGATAATTTTATAGGAAATATCTTAAAAGATAATTTCCTATAAAATATATCCATATCTCCTAAAATAAATATCTTCCTTTCAGAAATCCAGCACAAAAATATAAGATCTCTCCTTCCAAAAATAAAAGATCTCAGCCAAATAAAATATATCTCGCCGCGTCAAGGTATTCGCCTCGGTCCAGCCTGTCTTGAAAATCACCTCGGTCTAGGTGGCACTGAAGAACACCTCGGTCTAGGTGATCCTGAAGAACACCTCGGTCTAGGTGACCCCGAAGAACACCTCGGTCTAGGTGACCCTGAGGAACACCTCGGTCTAGGTGATCCTGAAGAACACCTCGGTCTAGGTGATCCTGAAGAACACCTCGGTCTAGGTGATCCTGAAGCTGACCTAGGTGAATCTCAACTGCGTGTAAATCTCTCTAATCTAGTCCAAAACCAATCTTCTTCATCATTTCCATGCTTCCTGAGCACCTCTTTAAGCTCCAGAATGTAGTTCCAATGACTCCTTAGCTCCTTTAGCTCCATTTTAATCCAAAACGTGCCATTTTACCTACGATTACAACGAAACTAGGTATAGACCTCGATTCCCGCAAAGGTAGATGAAATGACAATATAATCACATAATATACATTCAAACATGCAGATTATTGAAGATAAAACGTCTAAACAAGTCCCAAAATATAGACTATAATTCATGCTATCAATACAGATGGCCTATATAGAGCCTTATTAGTTAGGTATGCATACCCCACAGATGGCTCGAACTAGAGCTACTGCCGCTGTAGGCAGAGGTAGAGGTAGACCACCCCGTCCTCCGGGTGTGATAGGTGAGGGACCAGTTCCCACTACTCACCCAACAATGGTGGAGGAGATACACGAGGAGGTTGCAGAGAGTGTTGTTCCAAAGACGGGGAGTGGTGGATCTAGGAGACCCCATTCACATCGAGTTCAGTCTGATGACGATGACCGTGTCTCCATGGCAGGACCGGAGTTTAGACAGTACGTCACACGTTTTGAGGAGGATATTAGAGCTAGCAGACGGGCCCTAGAAATACAAGTGCATGAGGGATCTTCTCAGAGATCTCAGGGAGCGACACAAGTGCCAATTGCACTAGCCCGTGCTGTTGATCTAGTTCGAGCTGTGGAAGAGATCCGAGGGCCTCGACCAGATGCCTGGTTGAAGGCAGTTCATCAGCAGGGAGTACCACTCTTCTCAAGAGAGATAGGGTTACAAACTGAGGTGTGAATAGGGCATGTAGACTCAACTTTAGAGTCTATCAAATGTCTTGAGGACAGACGGATAGAGCTATTACAGTCTCTATTCCATGATCTTGCATACTAGTGGTGGCGGACTGTACGGACCAGAGCACTAGTAATGAACACATGAGGAGCATGATTAGAGAGCAGCTCTGCCCTGCCTCACTGAGGATGGAGAAGCTGCAGGACTTCGTGGAGGCTGGTTTTGAGGATGTACCTATTACAGATGCCATCCGCCGCTTCCATACCGAGCTAGCTTTGCTGGGTCCAGCTACACCATCTTAGGACCAACATGTGTATCTGTTCTCTCGTCGTCTGAGGGAGAGCATGCGTTCATACATGGCGGGATTCCATTGCGAGTCCCTAGCTGATTATCAGGACCGGGCTTCTGCTTTTGAGAGGGAGGGAGTCAAACAGAGGATAGCTTCTCAAACGAGACGGTCTGAGAAGAGGCAGCGCACTAGGCAGACCAGTGGAGTTGGAGGAGCATCTAGTTCTAGACGAGACTAGAGACGTCAGAGATACCCCTTGTCTGTGTTGACTTCAGATAAGGGACGACAGTGTTACAACAGTGGTAACCCTGACCATTTAAGGCGAGATTGTCCCAAACCAGTTTTGACTTGCTTTACCTGTGGTAAAGTCGGACATCGAGCTGCCTTCTGTAGGTAGGGTGGAGTTGTATCTCAGCAGGGTTCTTCCCCTGCCAGTGTAGCCGGAGGTGGTCAGAGGACACCCCAGCAGCAGACACAGGGACAACAGAAAGTCCTAGAGCGTCCATCTACTCAAGGTTTTGCTCCAGGACCGAGTAGAGACAGAGGTAGAGATGTTGACACCAGTGATGCCAGAGGAGCCCGAGGGCGAGCTTTTGAGTTGAGGAGTGCAGAGGATCCACCTACACCGGCTGCTATAGGTACCATTCTGCTTCATGGTTTACCTATTAGAGTTTTGTTTAAAATTGGTGCTACACATTCATTTATTTTTGATACATGTGTTGAGCATTTGAGTTTAGCTACCATAGAGGGCATACCCTTTACTATAGAGTTACATGATGGTAGTCGGGTTGGAGGTACCCGTGAGATATGTAGTTGTCCCCTTCGTTTAGGGACTCGTGTTTTACTTGTTGACTTCTTAGTCATGCCATTGATGCATGAAGAAGTCATATTAGGTATGGACTGGATGCGTAGACACCATGCGGTTCTGGATATGGGTAGTTGGACTTTTACAGTCTCTATCGAGGTTGGTCAGATTGAGGTCTTCCGAGGTTGGGACCTTTGGGAAGACGGGTTCTGTCATCAGCGCCGTACGAGAAGCTAGATTGATTGCACAGGGATGTGATGCCTTCTGGTGCTACGCCATGAAGGATGGAGAGAGTCCGGCTTTGGAGGACATTCTAGTGGTCTGTGAGTTTGCAGACGTAAATACTGAGCCGTCGAGCTTGCCGGCTCAGAGGAGTGTGGACTTCAGTATAGAGTTGGAGCTTGTACGAGACCCATCTCGAAGGCCCCATATCGTATGGCACTTGCCGAGATGTTGGAGCTGAAGAAGCAACTCAAGGAGTTGGTTGAGAAGGGCTTCATACGCCCTAGTGTTTCATCATGTGGTGCACCTATCCTCTTCGTGCGGAAGAAGGACGGATCGCTGAGACTATGTATAGATTACAGAGAGCTGAACAAGGTGACCATCAAGAACAGGTATCCACTACCTCGTATTGATGATCTACTTGATCAGCTTCAGGGAGTGAAAGTTTTCTCCTGGATTGACTTGCACTCATGATATCACCAGCTGAGGGTGAGAGAGCAGGATGTACACAGGACGGCATTTCGTACCCGTTATGGACACTACGAGTTTGTAGTTATGCCATTCGGGCTGACGAATGCCCCAACAGTCTTTATGGAGTTGATGAACATTATATTCATCGACTTCTTGGATCAGTTTGTGGTGGTCTTTATTGACGACATATTAGTATACTCTCGTAGTAGAGAGGAGCATGCCGGTCATCTGAGGACGGTTTTGCAGATTTTGAGGGACAGAGAGTTGTATGCCAAGCTCTCTAAGTGCGAGTTCTAGATTTCTGAGGTTGCTTTCCTTGGATATATCTTCTCCGGCGACGGGATTATGGTTGACCCAGTGAAGATTGAGTTTGTTGCTGCATGGACGACACCGACGAACGTCAAGGAAGTGCATAGCTTTCTTGGCCTAGATAGTTATTATAGACGCTTTGTGGAGGGATTTTTTGTGATTGCCCGTCCACTGACTAGTCTTCTGATGAAGAACACCAGGTTTGTGTGGACCGACCAGTGTGCCCAAAGTTTTAAGGAGTTGAAGAGACATTTGACTTCTGCTCTTGTCTTGGCACAACCAGAGGGTTCTGATGATTTTGTGGTATACAGTGATGCATCCAAGCTAGGCTTGGGATTTGTGTTGATGTAGAGAGGCAGAGTGATTGTTTATGCGTCTAGATAGGTGAAGATGTATGAGGAGAACTACCCGACTCATGATCTGGAGTTGGCAGCGGTAGTTCGTTCTTTGAAGATCTGGAGACATTACCTGTATCGTGCTACATGTCAGATCTTCACAGATCATAAGAGTCTGAAGTATATTTTCACGCAGCGGGAGTTGAATAACCGCCAACGTCAATGGATTGAGTTGATCAATGATAACATGAATTATAGTCTATATTTTGGGACCTATTTAGACGTTTTATCTTCAATAATCTGCATGTTTGAATGTATATTATGTGATTATATCGTCGTTTCATCTACCTTTGCGGGAATCGAGGTCTACACCAAGTTTCGTTGTAATCGTAGGTAAAATGGCACATTTTGCATCAAAATGGAGCTATGGAGCTAAGGAGTCATAGGAGCTACATTCTGGAGCTTAAGGAAAAACTCTGGAAGCATGAAGTTAATAAAGAAGATTCACTTTGGACCAGATTTGAGAGATTTCACCTTCAGTTGAGGTTCACCTCGGTCAGCTACAGTACCATCTCGACCGAGGTGATTTTGAAGAGCGTCGCGACCGAAGCGAACACCCTGACGCGGCGAGATCGTTTATTCTTGGCTGAGATCTTTTATTTTTGGAAGGAGAAATCTTATATTTTTGGGCTGGATTTCTGTAAGGAAGATTATATATTTTAAAGATTTATTTTAGAGATTAAGATATATTTTATTAGGAAATTATCTTTTCAAGATATTATTATCTTTGGAGGGTAATTCTCCTATATAAAGGGCTGGATTTTCCACAAATTCGGCAACCCACTACCATCGCAACATTGGGGGATTGAAGAAGCTGCAGTTAGGAGGGATTTTTGGAAGGTTTAAGGAAGATTGAAGGCAGGAAGTTCATAGCTTTTTATAGCTTTTGTGAAGGGTTTTGTAAGACTTTCTTAGATTCCCTTCTTGTTGATTTTTCTTGTTGGATTTGTGATCCAAGGAACGCTTATTTGTTTGATATTTGATTCAGTTATTGAAGCCTTGTTCTTAAGGTTCTTGTGTTCAAATATTCACTTTCTTCCCGTATATTTGATTATTGTTTTCATGATGATGAGTGGCTAATTTCTTTGTGCGATTCTAGGGTGTTTGGCTGAAGGTTATGGGAAAAACAATGATAGAATAATCTTAAATTCCAGTAGGACCCTGAAAGCTCGAGTCTTTATCCTTAACCTAAGAACATCTCGTTCAGTCGAGGAACATCTCGGCCGGGGTGGAACTTGACTGACCGAGGTGACTTTTTTTATTCGGAACTGAGAGTTAAGTGTTAGAATTTGCCAAATCCTATTCTAATTACACCTTTCCTGGTTCAATGCAAGCCTAGGATGAGACTTACCCAGTAATTCCTTTATTTTTTTACCCAAGATCATAAGTGTAGGTAATAAAGGTTTATCCTTTATGGGGGTTTGAGTTTGCCTTCATCCCATCTTTGTGAGTTAGCCTGAGACTTACCCGGTAAAGGTTGATTCTATTCCCTTAGTTGGAGTGTTGGTTTGAGATTATAATTCCTTTCCTTAGTACCTTGAGACTTACCCGGTAATAGGTTCTTTGGCTCGGGATTGTGAGTAGTGAGACTTATCCGGTGATCTATTCCACTTTAGTAACACCTTCCCTTTGCAAAATCTCAGCTTTGCCCGCTTATCTTGAGATCTTGAGTTGGAACCACAACTAGATGCTTTAATCCCTAGAATTTGCATATTTCCTTAATTGACTATATTATCATCTTTGATTGCTTTAATTGCTTTTGTGGTTAGTTGCAATATTGACAACCTATACTTGCTTTGTTTCACCTAAGCCCCTGAGATCGACACCCCGAAATTCTTGCTTTTACTACGATTGACCCATATACTACGGGTTCGCATCCTTGTTTTGAGCACATATCTTGGGTTATAAATTTAAAGCTTGCACACACCATTTGGAGCGAACAAGTTTTTGGCGCCGTTGCCGGGAATTGGTCTAGACCGAGCCGGTTGCGGTAGTCTTTCGGGGCACTTGCCACTGTTGCTACTAACCACTTTACTTGAGTGATTTTCGCAGGATCTTTCTTGTAGGTTTATGCGAAGAACCCGCGTTGGGAAGGAAATCGTTCCTTACGATCCCGAACCAGAAAAGACATACAAAAGACGCTTGAAAGAAGCAAAGATGGCAAATCAAGAGAATCGTGATCTTGAGCCGAATTGAAGGAGGCATTGGAACAACTACGCCTCAGTAAAGAAGAATTACGACTAGAAAAGGAAGAAACTCGCGCAAGGACGGAAGCGATCGAAATAGATATGGCGACTTTACGGGACCAGTATCTACCTCGACCAGATCCACCTCCTCGACCGAGGCAGGACCCAGCTCCAGCTGCCCCGGCCGAGATACTTCCACCTCGGATGCAAGTCCGAGATGTTCTTTTTGCAGGTATTCCACAGACCCTAGGGTAGAGGATGGACCCTAATCAACAACTGAGGCGTCCAGGAGTCAACCTAGGTGATCCAGCGGACCATGACTATGAGCTTCGACCACAAGTTCTCTCCATGATTCGCCAATGCCAGTTTGGAGGGCTAGAGAGGGAATCTCCGCATCAACATCTACAAAACTATGAGATCTTGATGGAGACCTTGAGACCTTCAAGGCTGGAAAACAACAATTACAAGCTAAGGCCTTTCTACTTCTCTTTGAAAGATAGGGCGCTTACTTGGTATCAATCTCTCCCTCCACGAAAAATCAACACATGGGAGGAGATGACGACAGAGTTCTTGACTAAATTCTTTCCCCCCTCTAAGACCGCTGAAATGAGAGGGAAGATCAATGCATTCATCATGAAGGACAAGAAGAGCTTGTGCAAGTCATGGGAGAGATTTAAAGACATCCTTTTGGATTGTCCACATCATGGGATTCTAAAGATAGAGTTGTTGGAGATATACTTCAAGGGACTGGACGGAAACACCCAGTTCAACCTTCAACTACTATCCGTTGGCACGTTCATGGATATGCCGATTGACGAATCTTTGGAGTTCATAGAGAAGCAAGCTTTACACATGGAGAAATACTCCCACCAAGGAGCTGAAGGGGGAGTTAAAAGAGTCAACTTCCAAGAAGCTCCGTCAAACTATGATCAACTCGCCTCTTTGAAGATTGATGTGAAGCAATTGAAAGACCTTTTGGTTGCTCAAACCCAAAAGGAAGAGGGAGGATATCAAGGGTCAAGGAACAACAATCAAGGTTCCCGAAACAACAACTACAACAACAATAGAGGATCCAACAGCAACAATTGGAGATTCAACAATCAAAAATCGGGTAACTCTTACTCTAACTCAAACTCAAACAATTCTTCTAATCCTTTCCTCTCTTCTTCTTCTTCTACTCCATTGAAGATCCAGGAGCAAGGATCAAGTTCGTCCCAACCAGAAAAGAAAGATGCGGTGCTAGAGGCCATCTTGATCAAGCTCAACTCTATGGAGACATCCATGACTTCATTTTAGAAGGCACAAAAAGCCTTAGAACAACAATTCTTTAACAAGGCGAATGAAGCGCCAAGAGATCCAAGGAAGCTTCCAACAAGGACAAAAAGAAACCCTAAGGGACAGATCATGGCAATAACGACGAGAAGTGGACTAAAGACTGCAGATCCAGTGCCTCGGTCGATGCCAGTACAGACGAAGAACACCTCGGTCCAGATACAGTCGAAGAACACTTCGGCCGAGATGCCAACCGAGGTTGAGCCTCAGAGAGCGTTGGACAAAACTGAAGTCTATGTCCCACCTCCTGCATATAAACCACCACTTCCATTCCCCCAGTCAAGGGTCAGAGCACATCTAGACAAGCATTTTGGTAAGTTCCTTGACTTGATAAATAAACTACATATTAACATTCCTTTCCTTGATGCTATTCTAGGGATGCCCGCCTATGGGAAGTTCTTAAAAGAAATTCTATCAAGAAAGAGGAAATTGGAAGACGTTGGTGAAGTAAGGATGACATCTAAATCCTCGGAGCATATTCAAATCATGAAGTAGAAGATGCCACCCAAGTTGAGAGATCCCGGCTCATTTTGCATTCCCAATCAAGTTGGGGATGTCACTTGTGAAGCCTTGTGCGATCTAGGAGCCAACGTGAGCATCATCCCGCTGGAGCTATGTGTAAGGATCGGACTTGGAGAGCACAAGCCGGTGAAGATACGGTTGTACATGGCGGATAGCTCCATTACCCATCCCGTGGGCATTTTGGAAGACGTTCCGGTTAAGTTAGGTAACTTCTATTTACCCATAGACTTTGTTGTGCTTGACATTCCCGCAGATTATCCCGTTCTTATTATTCTCGGGAGACCATTTCTAGCAACTTCGGGTTACAATGTAGATTGTAAGAACGCCAAGTTAAGATTCAACATTGGCGGAGATGAAGTGGAGTTTGCATTGCTTGCAGCAATGAAGGGAGAGCATCTAGGAGATGATATCTTCAACATCTATGATGAAGAAGAATCAAGAGAATTGGTGAGCTCTATCCTTATTAATGATCCACTTGAAAAAGTTATTACCTTTAGCTTAATGGAGGAAGGTATAGATGCTTCTTGTGATGCAGATATACGGAGTTTAAAAGCACTGGAAGAAGATCCAGAAGCTAAATTTGAAAGGCTAATCTAGGAGAAGAAGATCTCCAATTTCGGTCCCAGTTGCAGTACCTCGACCGAGGCACTTTCTGGACCAAGCGAGGTGTTCTTGACTGAAGAACATCTCGGTCACCCTCTCTGAACCTCGACCGAGGTCGAAAGCGAGATGATGTCAACTGAGAATAACGAACTTCTTACTCCCTTTTCTGAAATTCACCCACAATTGGTGGAACACTTTCTCCAAAAACTTCTGATAATTAAGGGCCTTGGTATGCTGACATTGTTAATTATCTTGTTTGCCAGGAGATACCACCTGGATTGACGTACGCTCAAAGGAAGAAATTCTTTAAGGATGTACGCCATTACTATTGGGATGAACCTCTGCTATTTAAGAGAGGACCGGATGGGATGCTACGAAGATGCATTCCGGAAGATGAAGTTATTAGTGTCATAAGGCATTGTCACTCACTTCCTTGTGGAGGGCATGCTAGCGCTCACAAAACATGCGCCAAGGTATTACGTTCCGGTTTCTTTTGGCCTACATTATTTAAGGATGTGCAATCGTTTGTTGTCTCTTATGATGTATGCCAAAGAACAGGGAACTTATCTAGGAGAAACGAAATGCCACTCAATAACATACAAGAGGTTGAGATCTTTGATGTATGGGAGGTAGATTTCATGGGACCTTTCCCATCATCCGGAGGAAACCTCTACATTCTTCTAGCTGTCGACTACGTCTCTAGATGGGTTGAAGCCATTGCCTCTCCCACTAATGACGCCATAGTGGTTGTGAAGTTCTTTAACAGGACTATCTTTCCACGTTTTGGGACTCCACGCATCATCATCAGCGATGGAGGGACACATTTCATCAACCGGAAGTTTAAGGCACTTCTATCGAAGTATGGGGTCACCCACAAGGTAGCAACCCCTTATCACCCTCAAACTAGTGGACAGGTCGAGATCTCTAATAGAGAAATTAAAACAATCTTGGAGAAAACTGTCTCTAGGACGAGGAAGGATTGGTCCATGAAGTTGGACGACGCTCTTTGGGCCTACAAGACCGCATTCAAGACTCCCATTGGTACCACCCCTTATAATTTGGTATATGGGAAGTCTTGTCATTTACCCGTTGAGCTGGAACATAAAGCATATTGGGCGATCAAATGGTTGAACTTCGACATCAAAGACGTCGGTGAAAAGCGGCTATTGGACATCAACGAGCTGGAGGAGCTGCGTTTGAACGCTTATGAGAATGCCAAGATCTACAAAGAAAGGACGAAGAAATGGCATGACAAGCGTATCATTCCTAAGGAGCTTAAAGAAGGAGACTTCGTTCTACTCTTCAACTCCCGCCTCCGCCTCTTTCCAGGTAAGTTGAAATCTAGATGGACCGAACCTTATGTTGTGAAACATGTTTTCCCTTATGGTGCAGTTGAGATTTAGGGAGAAACAAGTGGAAGATTCAAGTTCAATGGTCATAGACTCAAGAAATACAAACCGGAAATCCCGGTTGAGGAGATTGCACCACTATACCTTTTTTAGGGACACCATACGGTCCAGCTAGCGACCTGAAATCAAGCGCTTCTTGGGAGGCAACCCAAGGTATTGCTTTCTTTCCCTTTTCTAGCTTAACTTTAGATAGTTTGCTTTTGCTTTTGCTTTGCTTTGCTTTGTTTTTGGCGTCCTAAACAAACAACAGGTAATCTCTAAGGAAGGAATACAACCCAGGAGCAATACTGGAAGGACAGAAGTTCGAGAATTTGCAAAGACGGAGTTTGACTGAGACACATCTCGGTTGCTGTCACAGCACCTCGACCGAGATGATTCTTGAGCAACCGAGGCGACTAGGATTACTGAAGACCCACCTCGGTCAGTACCACCTCGGTCCGGTCGAGACCATCTCAACCGAGGTGACAGCAGTTCCAGAAAAGGGTATAAAAGGGGGTTGAGATTTCTCTCTCTTCCCTCTCCCACCTTCTCGACCGTGGCGTCCCAATTCACCTTGTTCTCCAATCTTCGATCGTTTTCGACGATTCTTGCTTCCAAACTGCAAGGAAACGGTAGAGGATCGGTTTGCAAGCGACAATCTGCAACAAAAACGCTCCGAATCGACCGAATCTGGGGTAATTCGAAAAAACCCTAACTTCCTCTTCTTCCACTGTTTTCGATCAATTTGGGCTTTGGTTGCCCTTGCATTGTGCTGGAAAAGGATTAAGTACGCCATAGGAATAATTGGTAGTGATATTGGGGGAAAAGAACTGGATTTTTGAGAGTTTCGATCGAATAGTCATCTACCTCGATCCAATCAACCTGCGTCTCGACCGAGGTGTTCTTGAGGTTTGACAACCGACCGAGGTGATCTGACAGAGAGTGAAAAATGAGTTCTGACATGCAGATTGTTCTGAGGGATAGATCTTCTCCTTCTCCTTCTTCTTCTTCTCGCCGCTCCGTACCGGTGATCCATGAGCGTCACCGAGTAGACTATGACCGTATAGCGGCGCGTCCAGTGATTGCACCACGATTTCTAGATGTGGCTGCGTTTAGTTGCCTCCATGTGGTTGATGATTTGAGGCGGATGATTGCTATGGTAGGGTTGGAGCAGCTCATGGAGATTAGAGCTCCAACCTACCTTGAGCCGACTTTGGAGTTTGTTAGCTCCGTGACTTACCTGCCTACAGAGCAGGCCATCAAGTACCGGTTGCTGAACCGGAACTACATAGTACCGATGGACCAGTGGCGAGAGGTCTTCGGCTTTCAGATCCCCACCGTTGCTGATTTTCCCTCTCGAGCCGTGGCTCGAGAGTTCTGGGGCCAGATAGCTCAAGTAGTTGAGCACGCTGATAGGTGGAGACCTGGAGACTCCAGGGAGCGTATTATCTTCCACCTAGCCTTCAGATTAGCCCACCGGATCTTTAGCGAGACACTTCTGGCGCGTACTGAGACGCCCCAGAAGATTAGACAGGGGGAGTTGCTGTGTTTGTACTGTATGGTGACCGGAGGAGTTTCGGATTTTGGAGTGATGCTGGCAGAGGATCTCGACAAGATGAAGGCAAAGGCGAGAGGAGATATCTGCTGTGGAGGGTTGGTGACTCATTTAGCTACTGCGATGGGTCTAGATTTGAGTTCTTGTACTATGGTGGCGGCTGCCAAGCCGCTTGGGTTGTAGGAGATGATTACGAGGAGGATCTTGGTTCCTCGCGGACTTACTACGCCGTATGTGGCGATGCCCTGGGAGCAGACTGCACATCAGGGTATTAGATGGTCATCTCAGTTTTCAGTTTATGACCCACAGTACTGGTACACAACGTGGATTCCTCTTATTGAGGACGCTCGAGACGCAGCAGCAGGAGCCCAGGGGCAGGATCACGAGGGGGCTGATGAGGAAGCTGATGAGGATGATGATGGTGGTGCTGCCATGGACACAGGGACAGATACTGCTGGCACCAGTATACCAGTCGTCGATCTTGATGACGAGGAGACAGAGGACAAGCCAACTGCAGCACCAGCACGTCCTGCCAGGCGTAGAGTACGCAGGCAGAGGGATCAAGTCGCTCACCGCCGGATTGATGATCTGACGGATCAGATGATAGACTCCTATGCCGCCTTATCCCTAGAGATGATGGAGATACAGGAGAGTCAGCACTACCAGTACAGGATGGCTGAGATTCAGTTTCAGTAGGTCATGGGCTACCTGTTTGACCCATCTCAGTACCCGTACGTGCCACCACCACCACCACCGGATTGGGATTAGAGCTTGCAGGATTTCTTTCTTTATTTATTATGCAGCTCAGCTTTGTCCGGTGAGTATTCTATTCTGAGACTTATTTGACCCATTGGGACAATGTGTCCCAAGTATGGGGTATGCGGATATGTATTTGACATTTGATGTATGATTGTATGACTTGATTCGGATATTTATGATTTCCTTATACTCTATGTGCTTATCTGAGATTACATATCTGCATACAGGTTATTTGATTGAGAAAAACGTCAAAAACTGGTTTGAAAAAATTTTTTATTGACCTCGACCAAAGTGATTCTTACCAATCGAGGTGCAGCACCTCGGTTGACTTAGAACATCTCGACCGAGGTGGTTTAACTGAAACAGTTTTCGAAACAATTTTTTGTGCTTCTTATCTGGATATGACCTCAATGATGATTTTGTTTGCTGACTGGTTTTGAAATCTTTATATGTTTGAAAGATTTTATGATATGTTTAAGTTGCTAAATGCTTTGTTTGAAATTTGTGGCATGTTTAATACTTTGTTTTTATCCAAATTATGTTGAATTTGAAGGTTGATACCACATGATGAGTTCTCTCACTTTCTTCCTCGGATGATTAGGGCAATTCATTCTCTTCTCTTCTTCTTCTTCTTGATCATGCTTTAGCCCCTCATATACATATTTGCCTCCCTTTACCTATCCGGGAATTTGGAAGCAAGCAAGTGAAAAGCAAGTGAAAGAAAAGTTGAGATGTTGGCTGAAAGTTAGAAAGAAACAAATAGGTTTGGGGAAGTCAATCATGATGATGAGTAACTCGGCACCATTCACATAGCCGGGTGTTTGTGTCTTGCCAAAGTCGGTTTGAACGATATTCCTAACGGGTCATGGTATGTGCATCAAGGGTTTGATGTATCTCAAGAAATTGATGATTGCTGATCTCCTAGGCTTCGGTTATTGTGCACCTCTGTCCATGCATCCCAAAAATTAAAAAGTAAAAATAGGCAAAGCTTATTGGTGGAAGATGTTGAAATTCAAAGCAAGTGAAGTAAAGATTCTTTTCCCGGATTCTAGCACTACATTCCCTATATACATCCCACCCTCACACGTTTCTTGACCTTCTCTTTAAAAGACCTTGAGACCTTGAGCTTGTTGATTGACTTGGTGGTTTAAACTGGATTATACATGATTAATTTCGATAATTATGATTTATTATGCATTCTATGATTTTATGTAAAGATTAACAATTTTCTTATATTTATAAAACGTTTTGAGCATGTTTTGATTTTAAATTCCATGAAGCATTCTCTTAGAGTGATCTATGATTTGAGCACACCACCAAAAATGTTTTAAAATACTTTTCATTGATCTTTTTGACTTATAATCCATTCTATCTTGTACTTAAGATTTGGAACTTGCTTGGGGACAAGCAAGGGAAAAGTATGGGGTATTTTGATAGCATGAATTACAGTCTATATTTTGGGACCTGTTTAGACGTTTTATCTTCAATAATCTGCATGTTTGAATGTATATTATGTGATTATATCGTCGTTTCATCTACCTTTGCGGGAATCGAGGTCTACACCAAGTTTCGTTGTAATCGTAGGTAAAATGGCACGTTTTGCATCAAAATGGAGCTATGGAGCTAAGGAGTCATAGGAGCTACATTCTGGAGCTTAAGGAAAAACTCACGAAGCATGAAGTTAATAAAGAAGATTCACTTTGGACCAGATTTGAGAGATTTCACCTTCACTTGAGGTTCACCTCGGTCAGCTACAGTACCATCTCGACCGAAGTGATTTTGAAGAGCGTCGCGACCGAGGCGAACACCCTGACGCGGCGAGATCGTTTATTCTTGGCTAAGATCTTTTATTTTTGGAAGGAGAGATCTTATATTATTGGGCTGGATTTCTGGAAGGAAGATTATATATTTTGAAGATCTATTTTAGAGATTAAGATATATTTTATTAGGAAATTATCTTTTCAAGATATTATTATCTTTGGAGGGTAATTCTCCTATATAAAGGGCTGGATTTTCCACAAATTCGGCAACCCGCTACCATCGCATCATTGGGGGATTGAAGAAGCTGCAGTTAGGAGGGATTTTTGGAAGGTTGAAGGAAGATTGAAGGCAGGAAGTTCATAGCTTTTTATAGCTTTTGTGAAGGGTTTTGTAAGACTTTCTTAGATTCCCTTCTTGTTGATTTGTCTTGTTGGATTTGTGATCCAAGGAACGCTTATTTGTTTGATATTTGATTCAGTTATTGAAGCCTTGTTCTTAAGGTTCTTGTGTTCAAATATTCACTTTCTTCCCGTATATTTGATTATTGTTTTCATGATGATGAGTGGCTAATTTCTTTGTGCGATTCTAGGGTGATTGGATGAAGGTTATGGGAAAAACAATGATAGAATAATCTTAAATTCCAGTAGGACCCTGAAAGCTCGAGTCTTTATCCTTAACCTCAGAACATCTCGTTCAGTCGAGGAACATCTCGGCCGGGGTGGAACTTGACTGACCGAGGTGACTTTTTTTATTCGAAACTGAGAGTTAAGTGTTAGAGTTTGCCAAATCCTATTCTTATTACACCTTTCCTGGTTCAATGCAAGCCTAGGATGAGACTTACCCGGTAATTCCTTTATTTGTTTACCCAAGATCATAAGTGTAGGTAATAAAGGTTTATCCTTTATTGGGGTTTGAGTGTGCCTTTATCCCATCTTTGTGATTTAGCCTGAGACTTACCCGGTAAAGGTTGATTCTATTCCCTTAGTTGGAGTGTTGGTTTGAGATTATAATTCCTTTCCTTAGTACCTTGAGACTTACCCGGTAATAGGTTCTTTGGCTTGGGATTGTGAGTGGTGAGACTTACCCGGTGATTTATTCCACTTTAGTAACACCTTCCCTTTGCAAAATCTCAACTTTTCCCGCTTATCTTGAGGTCTTGAATTGGAACCACAACTAGATGCTTTAATCCCTAGAATTTGCATATTTCCTTAATTGACTATATTATCATCTTTGATTGCTTTAATTGCTTTTGTGGTTAGTTGCAATATTGACAACCTATACTTGCTTTGTTTCACCTAAGTCCCTGAGATCAACACCCCGGAATTCTTGCTTTTACTACGATTGACCCGTACACTGCGGGTTCGCATTCTTGTTTTGAGCATATATCTTGAGTTATAAATTCAAAAGCTTGCACACACCATTTGGAGCGAACAATCAAGAACTTTGACCTTGAGATTTTGTATCATCCTAGAAAGGCAAATGTTGTAGCTGACGCCTTGAGTAGGAGGACGCCTCGTGAGAAGGCGATTGCCAAATTGACAGTACAGCCTCAGCTATAGAGGGATCTTGCTTGGCTAGAGTTGAACATCCAGTTTCCTGATGAGGATGCCCAGTTATATGCTTTAGAGGTTTTACCTGGTATGTTGGATGAGATCCAACAGAAGCAGGGGACCTGCCCGACTTTGATGAGGATCAGAGAGAGGATGTCTCGTGGTGAGGCACCACAGTTTTCCATTGGGGCTAATGGAGTGATGAGGCGACATGACCACATCTGTGTACATGCCGATGCAGAGTTGAGGCAGAGGATCTTGCAGGAGGTTCACTGTACACCTTACTCCGTACATCCAAGTACGAGTAAGATGTATCATGATGTGAGACGTTCATATTGGTGGGGAGGGCTGAAGCTAGGTGTAGCCAAATTAGTGGCTCAGTGTGCGACCTGTCAGCAGGTCAAGATCGAGCATCGTAGACCTGGAGGTGAGCTCCATCCACTGCCAGTACCGCAGTGGAAGTGGGAGGACGTCTTCATGGATTTTGTGACCGGTTTGAGACCCAGTAGGAGTTTTAATGCTATTTGGTTTGTTGTTGATAGACTGACAAAGACGGCACGTTCCATTCGTATCAGAGAGATGTGGCAGTGAGCAGATTGGCTAAGGAGTACACTAGACAGATAGTGAGACTCCATGGTGTATCGAGGATAATCGTCTCTGGTCGAGATGGACGGTTTACCTCGAGGTTTTGGTAGCAGATTCAGACTGCTTTGGGGACGAGTCTACACTTCACGACTACGTTTCACCCCCAGACCGATGGTCAGTCTGAGAGGGCCATCCAGACCTTGGATGATATGCTACGAGCTTGTGTGTTGGATTGGGGACAGGGATGGTCTGATTACCTCCCACTTGTTGAGTTGGCATGCATCTATTGGGATGACTCCTTATAAGGCACTGTATGGACGTAGGTGCCGTACACCTTAGTGCTGGGATGATCCTAGCAGTATTAGTGGGATAGCGCCAGAGCAGATTCAGGATGATATGGCTCGAGTAGCGCTGATCAGAGAGAGGATGTTGGCTGCACAAAGTCGTCATAAGTCATATGCAAACAAGAGGCGTCGACCTCTAGAGTTCATGGTAGGACCTCATGTCTGGTTGAGAATATCTGTGATGTGTGGCGTCAGACGTTTTGGCATAAAGGGGAAGTTGAGTCCCTGATATGTCGGTCCTTTCGAGATACTAGATAGATTTGGGAGGGCAGCCTACAGATTAGCTTTTCCTCTGAGGTTAGAGGGTGTTCACCCTGTGTTCTATGTGTCTAAGTTGAGAGAGTTGACAAGAGCTTTTCCTAAGGTCGTTTTTATCTTATCAAAATAAATCCCGACTTAATACTAAAACAAGTATAGCGATTAAGTAAGGGTCGAACCCAAGAGAGTTTGGTGATATTTTTATTAAATTCAATTATTGATTATCGAATAAAGTAACAAGGGGGGGGGTTGGATGAATTGATGCACATAAAAATAGAAAACAAGTAGGAAAATGAATATGATGATGATGAGTGAATCTACACTAGGTTGATTCTTAACATGCTATTACTACTTTGGTGCGTTCCTTTTTACAAGTTTTCAAGTAATGTTCCCGTCTTGATCATATGTATGTGTTGAGCCAACCGGCATCAACACAACTTAACAAGTTAGTGTTCCGTAAACCTACAAGAACAAGTCACAAGTTAGCTTTCAAATAAAAACTAAGGGATATAAAGAGAAGATTAAAACCATTAAACTAATCTTTATATTTGTGTTTCTTTTCCTTTAAGCAATTACAACCCGTTATTACTTGAAGGTTACTACTAGATTAAAGACCCGAACCCGGAATCTAATAATCCTAGTTCTTTGCATGTACTTTAGAACCTAAGGTGATCAATCTTAAGTGATAACAAAACATGCAATTTAGACAAATAAAGATCAAGAAACACAAAGCATTACTGAATAAAACTTATATTAGAAAAGTACTTACAATCAAAGTAATAAAGCAGCTTCAAACCAACCCAATGTAGCAAGGAAACTAGAAGCTCATTACAAAGGAAGCAAGAGAGAATAAAAATGGGAAATGATGGATGATCCTAGAGATCAGCCATGGGTCTATTTATACTACAAATGGCACGAAATGGGAGTAAATTCCAGGCCAAAACAACCATCTTTAATGCCATAAAGGTGGTGCAAACAGCCGGAGTAAAGTCTCTATCGTTGAACCGCAGGAGCGGCCTTCAGGACCACAAGGGCGGTTTAGGCAGAAACGCTTGAAGTTCTTCGTGGCCGCAGGGGTGGCCTGGTAATTCCGCAGGGGCGGATCTTTAATGTTCTTCAAATGCCTGACTCTTCATCTTTCTGTCGCTTCAGATGCCGAGCCGCAGGGGCGGCCCAGTGTCAACGTAGGGGCGGTGACACTGATCCTTTGGCTTCACAACTCCGTAGGGTGAGACGCAGACAGAGGCGCAGGGGCCTCGGTCTTCGCTTCTTCAGGATAAGTTACCGAAGGGGCGCCAAAGAGAGGCACAGAGACGATGACAATCTTGGTTCCGGGCGTTGGCGAAGGCGCAGGCTGCGTTCCGGAGTGTAGTGTCACCCGCTGGGGTGGTGACAGGGCTCCGCGGGTGCGGTGAGGCACCAGAAACTTTGCTTCGTGAATGGTATTCAACTCCCAAGTGCTTATAACTCCTCTTTTATCTTCTTTTAGTCTTCTTCTTCTGGACCAAGGAGTTAGTAGCATAAAACGACACTATTGTGCTAAAAAGACTCTAAAAACTAACCTAAATGATAGCGATTCCATCACCTATCAAACTCCCCCCTTACTTAGACCTTTTACTCGTCCCGAGTAAAACACATGACAACAGTTTTTAGACTCAAAGGCCTCAGGAAGCATAGGTAAGAGGCATAGACAATGGAAAAATAAAAACCAAGAAAGAAAGAAGGAGAAAGAGAGAAAATGTGAGAAAAAGGTGAGAAAGCTACCATCCTTATTGCTCCAAGAGTGACCTACCCGGACAATCTCCTTATGACTTCCCTTCTTATGCTGCCAAACGTCGGAAGAAAAACCTACACTCGGTGCCGCTCATTTTGCCAAGGTGCCCTTTCGGGTTTTCACCTTGCCACTCTTCTTCTTTTCTTTGGTGATCTCACTTGGAACTCACATCCCTCAAGTCCAATTTTGCACCAACCTAAGGTTGATCAGACTACCTTCTTTTTGCCTAAACCGCCCTTTCGGGTTTTCGGTTTATCCAAAGATTTTCATGCCTTTTTCCATTTTCTTTGGCTTTTTTTTTTTTATATATGAATATCAAACTGAATTTCAACTCATAAGAACTAAAAGACACTCAAAAACAACTTAAGCAACTATACAAGCAATGATAATTCCCTCCCCCATACTTGAAGCACACTTTGCCCTCAAAGTGGAAAATGAAGCAAAGATAAATGTGGGAAAGGGAGAAATGATGATACCACTAGTGGGATGGTCCGGCTGGACCATCCGGACCCTCCTCCGGTGGGTACGGAAAGTGGCTGAAGAACTGCTCCTGCCGGCGGTAGAGTGTGTCGATGCGGGCCTGCTGAGCATCGATCCGGCTGCCAATGGAGGTCTCAAAGTTGGCTTGCCAAGCCAACTGTTGAGCCTCGAGCTGCTGCTGCTGAGCTACCTGCCAAGCATCCTGCCGGTGGTCAAAATGGGTGGTCATAGAGGAGGCGAAGCTGGACTACCACGTCTGCTGCTGCTCAAGCATGGACTGCTGGTACTCGGTCGGCCATGCCTGATACTGAGTAGTCAAGGCTGCCATCTGAGCCTGGAGGCTCTTCATGGCTAGACCGTCATCCGGTGTTGCAATAGGCATCTCCTCATCATCCGGTATGGGCATGTGGTCAGCAACAAGAGCCCGGCTGGAGCTCGCAACGTATCTCTAAACAATGGCCACCTGAGGCCGTCTCGGCACGAAAGGGTCAGCTGGTATGTATAGCTCGGAGAGCTCGTCTCCAAGTGGAAGCGGCCGGTGGAGGTATGTGATGTGGCTCCCATCTGCCAATGAGAGCCAAAAGAAGTTCTCCCCGTCTCTCTTGAGGAGCTTGCACCTCCTCAACATCCCCTCCGTGTAAAGTAGGGCCTCTAACCCATCCTCTAAGTCGGGGAGGTCCATCACCTGTAAAGCGATCAAGGAGATCACCCCACCACCCAAAATATCACGTGGCTCGTTCTTCCTAATCCGCTTTAAAGCGGTAAGGAAGAGGTATGGCCAATCCGGTACCTTGTCGTTCATGGGAAGGCAGGCGTACAATAGTGGAAGGTCCTTGAGAGCGGCCTTGTTCTCCTCCTTGTGTCTACAGAAGACACTCATGAAGATCTTGGAGATGAGCCTCAAGCAAGGGTGAGTGAGTTTGTTGGAATACTCATCCCCGGCTTGAAACTCGGATCCGGTGGCGGCCTGCCAAAACTCGCACAGGTCGGGTGTCGGAACGGGTTCCCACCAGTTTTCGGAGGCACAAATAGTCACCCCAAACGCCTCCTGTAGTTGGATGTAGTCCAATGTATACTTCTTCTTGTTGAACTTGAATGAAAGTCCAACACAAACATGGTCCTCCTTCTCCATTGTGAAGGTGGCGATGAATTGGCGGCTGAGCTCGGGGTACGTTGGGGCATTCATGTCCAGAAATTCACTGAGCACAGCGTTGGTGAGGAATGCCTGCATGCTCTCCAACATGCCCAATTTTTCAAAAGTAGGAACGTGCAAAAATTGAGTTGCATACACAACCCGATCTTGCAGAATCCTATACCGTGCCTTCTCAGCCTCTGACAACTTGTATTTCCTCTGGGGTTCCATTTCTTGCAATTGATCAAGTAAAGGAATTATAAATTTTAGAAATTGAATTAAGAGACGAACCCTCTGTTGCTATTTCCGCTGGGGCGGCTGTTGTAGGCGCAGAGGCGGAGCGGCGCATGGGCGTAAACTTGCAGACGTAGGGGAGGAGAGGCGTAGGGGTGTAAGCTTGCAGGCGCAGGGGCGGGAGAACTCTTGAGGGCGATTTCTGACAGCGACGGAGGTGGTGGAGCTGAGGAGCGTTTTGGTGGCTTCTTGTGGTGGAGATGTCGCCGGAGGTGGTGAGCAGTGGAGGGAAGAGAGTGTGAGGGGGAAAGGGTTGTAGGATTAGGTTTTTGAGAGATTGAGGGAGGTGTTGGTAAGGAGCGGGGGAGAGTGGCGCAGGGGCGTCGGGGCTGGTGGTGGTGGTGCTGACGAGATGGCAGGGGTGTGAGGGAGGCGTCTTGTGAGAGTTCCGGTGAGGGTGCAGGGGCGTAGTGTTCTTGAGAATGAAAGGTCGGGAGAGGAATGAGGGAGGAGAAGGGTTTGTGAAGTAGGTGTAGGGTATTTTGGAATTTTCATTTTTAGAGTCTTTTTTGGGTAAAACCGTAGGGGCGGGGCCTTGTCACCGCGGGGGCGGGGACAAGGGAGAGGTAGGCGCAGGCTCAGCGTCGGGGGTGGCGCTGAGAATGCGTGTCAAGGGTGGCCGCCGCAAGGGTGCATGCATGTCACCGCGGGGGCGGTGGCAAAGGATTTGCAGATGCAGGCCCAGCGCCGGGGGCGGCGTTGGGCCAGTGTGTCACTGCAGGGGCGGCGCCACTTGGCCACAGGGGCGGTTAGCTTGACTGAGGCTCCTCTTCTTATTCCTTCGGGTTGCCTCCCGAGCAGCGCCTTTGTTTTACGTCTTTGGCTCGACGTAATGACTCTACCTCTCTGATTGGGCCTCTGTTAGCATGAAATATGACGATATTTTAGGCACTTATTTTAGTTTTTTTTCCCTCTTTATAGTGTTCTTAAATATGTGTTTGAAGCAATTGTGAGCTAGTTCACCCACTTTGTCGATATAGTGATCTACACTAGCCTCTTTGTGTTTTTAGGTGAATAAAGCTTGGATCGGAGCAAAATGAGGAAGGAAAGGGATGTTTGATCATATTTTATGGCAAGGGATGCACTAGGAAGGCTAAGGAAGGAGCATGGATGGAAGATTGCACGAAATAAAGGAAAAGAAAAAGGAAAAGCAACTCCACGCCCTGAATTACGGTCGTGGAAGAGGATTTGGAGAACCACGCTCTAAACCACGGCCGTGGACTTAGCATCATGAACGTGGACTTGAGTTTTGAGCACTCTAGAGAGTTACACGGTCTAAAGTACGGTCGTGGAAATCCTATGGCACCGTAATCTAATTCAACGCCCTAAACCACGGTCATGGAAAGTTGTACTTGGCCGTGATTTATGCAATTCTGTGACGTGTCATATTTTTCCACGTCAGCCACGTCATTGGGCTTTCTCGTAACCCTACCTCGCCTTATAAAAAGGCTAGAGAAGAGAGTTTTCAGAAGGCTCGCTTACGCTTACTTTCGCGTACATTTAGCCTCCGTTGGAGAGACTTGTTGGAGATTGAAGATTGGTGAAAGGCGTACTTTTTGGAAGATTGTGTACTTTGGACATTCTAGGGTTTTTCATTCGAGAATGGATTGACATCCCATTTCTTTGTGATTTCTCTAGATCTTTGCCTTTTAGGTGTATGTGAAAGACTAGATCTACCAAAGATCTAATTCCTTTTGATCCAGAACTTGAGAAAACCTTAAGACGAAAGTTCAAAGAGAAAAAGATGGCTGAAAATAATGAAAGAAACATCCATGCTGAGTTAGATGAAGCTCAACGTCAACTTAAGTTGAGTGAGAAAGCTTGTGTAGACGAGGCAAAGAGTCATCAATTCCAAATTGATGAACTCAAAGCTATGATGTTGGACATGAAGTTGGAGCTGAATGATGCTAAGAAGAAGAAGAAGGTCAAGAAACCAACTAAGTCCACTAGAGATGATTCATCCGATGATGAAGACATCGATCCGGACATGCCGGAACTTGATGAAATCGATCCAGTGATTCATCCCGTCCGTAACAACACAAGACCACCAGTTGTTCCTCGCATTCTAGCTGGGGATGTGAGAGTTGCTAATGGAGGGGATTAGCCACGAATTCTGGGGCAAAGGATGAATCCAATTCAGCAACCACGCCGTCTAGGTGTGAATTTCGGAGCTGAAGACATCCAGGAATTCAGTTTCAGCCCACAAGTTATTACCATGGTTCGCCAAAGCCAATTTGGTGGAACTAGTGCTGAATCTCCACACCAACACTTACAGAATTTTGAGATTCTAATAACTATAAGATCAGGCCATTTTTCTTTTCTTTAAAGGATAAAGCATTGGCTTGGTATCAAGCTCTTCCAGCTGCAAAGTTAGCTACATGGGAGGATCTATCTTCGGAGTTCCTCACCAAGTTCTTTCCGCCATCCAAGACGGCGGAGTTGAGAGGTAAGATTAATGCATTTTCTATGAAAACTAACGAAAGTTTGTTTCAATCATGAGAAAGATTTCAGGACCTCTTATTGGATTTCCCACACCATGACATTTCATAATTGGAGTTGCTAGAGATTTACTACAAGGGGTTGGATGTAGACACACAATTCAACCTCCAATCTCTCTCTTATGGTACATTTATGGATATGAGAGAGGATGATGCTTGAGACTTCATTGAGAAGCAAGCCCAAGTGATAGAGAAGTATTCCCACCGGAAGATTGAGCCAGGAGTGAAGCTAACACAAGCTGCACAAACTCAAATCTTCTCCCTCAACACCGAAATTTAGGAGTTGAAGGAGGTCATTAGAGCTGGCTTTCAGCAATCAAAGGAGTAACATGTTGGCTACTTAGGCAACAACAACAACCACCAAGGGAACCGGAACAACAACTGAAACAATAATTGGAACAACAATAATTGGAATAACAACAACAACAACCGTAATTCCAACAATAATTGGCGTTCCAACCAACAACAACAGAATTCCGGTAATCCCTATGTAAATTCTGGAAATTCACTAACATCTCCTTCTTCTTCTACCCCTTTGAAAAGTCAGGGGCAAACATCGAATGGTTCAAATAAAAAAGAGAAGGAGAAGCCCGATCCTATGTTGGAGACAATTCTAGGAAAGCTTCAAGGGCTAGAGTGCTACATAACTAAGGTTGATAAAGCTCACAAAGCTTTAGAAAACCAAGTATTCAGCAAGGCTGGAGAGATTCCTAGCGATCAAGGAAAGCTTCCCGGGAAAACGGAGGACAACCCAAAGGGAAAGGTGATGGCAATCACCACTAGGAGTGGCGTTACAACCACCGACCCGCAGCCTAAGTTTGTGGAAGTTCCAGCTGAGAAGGAGAAAGACAAGGAGAAGAAAGATGTCTACGTTCCTCCTCCAGCTTATAAACCTCCCCTACCATTCTCGCAGTCTAGAGCAAGAGCGCACCTAGACAAGCAATTCGGTAAGTTTATTGAACTCATGAGCAAACTGCATATTAATATACCTTTCATTAATGCAATTGTAGGTATGCCAACTTATGGGAAATTTTTGAAAGAGCTCCTCTCTAACAAGAGGAAGCTAGAGGACTTTGGAGAAGTCAAGATGAGTTCGGAATCTTCGGAACTCATCAAAACAATGACTGAAAAGATGCCCCCAAAGCTGAGAGATCCGGGGTCATTTTGTGTTCCAATTAGAGTAGGAGAAGTCACATGTGATGCTCTTTGTGACTTGGGAGCAAGTGTGAGCATTATTCCACTTGCTTTGTGTGGGAAGATCAGTCTAGGCGAACCTAAACCGGTGAAGATGACGTTATACATGGCGGATCGATCCATAAATCGTCCTGTCGGTATCATTGAAGACGTCCCAGTCAAGCTTGGTAAGCTTTACGTCCCAATTGATTTTGTAGTGCTTGGCATTCCTGCAGATTGCCCGGTTCCGATCATACTCGGAAGACCATTCCTTGCAACATCCAGCTGTATAGTGGACTGCAAGAATGCTAGATTGCCGTTTGATATAGGCGAAGAGAAGGTTGAGTTTGTTATCTCAACCTTGGTGAAAGAGCCAGCTCTTGGAGAAGACATGTTCAATGTCTATGATGAGGAAGTATCTAGAGAGGAAGTAAGCTCGATTCCATTCAAGGATACATTGCAAAAGGTTATCACCATGAGCATCATGGAGAAAGGAGAAGATGAGGATTGCAATGAGGAGATTGAAGCCTTGGAAGAGCTAAAAGAAGTGCATGAGGAAGAGTTTGAAAAACTCTATGATGGGTCGGAAAACGTGAGGAATCACGGCCAGTCGTGCTATTCCATGGCCGTGGTTTCCACCAACATGACCGTAATCAGCTATTCGGAGGACTCTAGTAAGTTACACGGCCAAAACCACGGCCGTGGAACCATCAGTGGTGCCGTATTTGACTTCCACGCCCTAAACCACAGCCGTGGAAGTAACAATGATGCCGTAATTTTGAGGATTTCTGAAGATGATTACGTCCCTTCCATACATGCTCTTGAATCTTCTCCCACCACTCCTACACCCTTAGAGACCTCTAAGGAAGCGTCGGACACACCTCCAGACTCATCAAAGGCATCAATAGCAATAGAATTGAAGCCACTTCCCACACATCTTCGGTATGCATTTCTTGGAACTAATTCTACTTTTCCCGTAATTTTTAGTTCCGAATTAAGTGAAGATGAACATGAGAGATTAATGATTGTTCTAAGGAAACATAGGAAAGTCTTAGGTTACACTATAGAGGATCTTGTAGGAATTAAACCATCATTATGCATGCACAAGATTCTAATGGAGAAAATTTCAAGCCTTCAAGACAACCTCAAAGACGGTTAAATCCGAACATGAAGGAGGTTGTCAAGAAGAAGATTCTTAAGTTGCTTGATGCAGGTATCATCTATCCTATCTCGGATAGCAAGTGGGTGAGCCCCGTTCAAGTTGTTCCAAAGAAAGGAGGAATGACGGTTATAACAAACAAGAACAATGAACTCATTCCTACAAGAACCATCACGGGATGGAGGATGTGCATTGATTACCGCAAGCTGAACAATGCAACCGGGAAGGATCACTTCCCGCTACCATTCATTGATCAAATGCTTGAGAGGTTAGCACAACATTCCTATTTTTGCTATCTTAACGGTTATAGTGGTTTCTTCCAGATACTGATCCATCCAGACGATCAAGAGAAGACCATATTCACGTGCCCATGGGGTACGTTTGCCTATAGACGGATGCCATTCGGGTTTTGCAACGCCCCAGCCACCTTTCAAAGGTGTATGATGGCCATCTTCTCAAAGTACATTGAGGAGATAATGGAGAGTTTTATGGACGATTTTTCTGTTTATGGTTCTTCATTTGATAATTGTCTATCTAACCTCTCTCTTGTGTTGCAAAGGTGTGAAGACACTAACCTAGTTCTTAATTGGGAGAAGTGTCAATTCATGGTAAAAGAAGGCATTGTGCTAGGACACTTAATCTCTAGTAGAGGGATTGAGGTCGATAAGGCTAAGATAGAGACCATATAGAAACTTCCTCCTCCATCTTCAGTGAAGGCAATAAGAAGTTTTCTAGGACATGCTGGATTCTATAGACGTTTTATCAAAGACTTTTCTAAGATATCAAAACCGCTCACAAATCTATTAATGAAGGATGCCGTTTTTGACTTTTTGCAGGATTGCTTAGATGCGTTCAATAAGATTCGGGAAGCTCTCATCTCAGCCCCGATTATCCAACCTCCGGACTGGAATCTTCGATTCGAGGTTATGTGTGATGCGAGTGACGTAGCTGTTGGAGCGGTGCTAGGACAAAAGAAAGAAGGACGAACCCATGCTATCTACTATGCTAGCAAGACGCTAGACGAAGCGCAGCTCAACCACGCCACAACTTAAAAGGAATTTTTAGCTATTGTATATGCCTTTGAAAAGTTTCGTTCCTATCTTGTAGGTGCAAAGGTGATTGTATACACGGTTCATGCTGCGATCCGGTATTTACTTGCCAAGAAGGATGTGAAGCCAAGGCTGATTAGATGCATTCTTCTCCTATAAGAATTTAATCTAGAGATCCGTGACAAGAAAGGCTCGGAAAATTCTGTTGCGGATCAATTGAGTCGTCTACCACACATTGAAGACGACGAGCTACCTATAGATGACTTCTTTCCGGACGAACATTTACACATCATTGAGGAGTGCATCGACAAGAAATCAAAAGGTAATGAACCATGGTTTGCTGATTTTGTTAACTATTTGGTTTGTCAGGAAATACCTCCCGGATTATCCTATGCACAAAAGAAGAAGTTCTTTAGGGATGTCCGGCAATACTTTTGGAATGAACCTCTACTCTTCAAGAGAGGTCCTGACGGCATCATTAGGAGATGTGTGCCGGAAGACGAAATGCAAAGTGTCATTCGTCATTGTCATTCACTACCTTGTGGAGGACACGCTAGTTCTAATAAAACTAGCGCTAAGGTATTGCAATATGGATTCTTTTGGCCTACTTTGTTTAAGGATGTGCAAACCTTTGTTTCGTGTTGTGATGCTTGTCAAAGAACAGGAAACATCTCTAGGAGAAACGAGATGCCTCTAAATAACATTCAGGAGGTGGAAATCTTTGACGTTTGGGGAGTAGACTTTATGGGACCTTTCCCATCATCTTGTGGAAACCAATACATACTTCTAGCTGTAGATTATGTTTCGAGATGGGTTGAAGCTATTGCCTCTCCAACTAATGATGCCATGGTTGTAGTCAAGTTCTTTAATAGAACTATTTTCCCAAGGTTTGGGACACCACGGACCATCATTAGTGACGGAGCTTCTCACTTCATTGTCCGACAATTCAAAACTCTACTAGCTAAGTATGGGGTGACTCACAAGATCGCCACTCCCTACCATCCACAAACGAGTGGACAAGTGGAGATTTCGAATAGAGAGATCAAAGATCAAAGGCATCCTTGAGAAAACGGTCTCAAAGACGAGGAAGGATTGGTTCTTGAAGTTGGATGATGCATTATGGGCATATAAGACTGCATATAAGACTCCCAAAGGTACAACACCATACAACCTTGTGTATGGGAAGTCTTGTCATCTTCCGATTGAGCTAGAACACAAGGCGTACTGGGTTGTGAAGTGGTTGAACTTCGGCATGAAGGAAGCGGGCGAGAAGCGCCTCTTAGACCTCAATGAGCTTGAAGAACTCCACTTGAATGCCTATGAAAACGCCAAGATCTACAAAGAAAGGGCGAAGCGTTGGCATGATAAGCATATCATTCCAAAGGATCTCAAAGAAGGAGACCAAGTTCTCCTCTTCAATTCGAGACTTCATCTCTTGCCAAGTAAGCTTAAATCTCATTGGACTAGACCTTATCTAATCAAACGTGTTTTCCCCCATGGAGCAGTTGAAGTATGGGGTGAAAAGAGCGGAAGTTTCAAGGTTAATGGCCAACGCCTTAAGAAGTATTCACCGGAGCTGCCGGTTGAGGAAATCGCACCGATTACCCTTAGATAAACACAGGAACGGTCTAGCTACGGACCCAAAACAAGCGCTTCTTGGGAGGAAACCCAAGGTAATGGACTTACGTTTTTGTTTTTCTTTCTTAGAGTAGTTTATATTAGTTGTTTTTGCTTTGTTTTTCCCTTGATACCTCCGGTATGTTATGTTTTTGGATGTAGGAATAAGGATTGGGCAAAGAGAAGATGCAAAAGTTGGAAGGAATTGACAAAATTTGGATGTTGGCACACAACAGATACTTCCACGCCCTAAACCACAGTCGTGGAAGTAACAGTGACCGTAATTCTCCAAAATAGGCAAAAATTCACCAAAACCACGGCCTCCGTACATTTCCACGGCCGTGGAACACCCCGAGTGACCGTGATTTTCCAAAATTTTTACGGGCACTATATAAACCACCTTCCTTCACAAAAACTCCACAATTTCTCAAATCCACGCCTTTTTCCACGCCCTAATCGCCGAAATCTTTCCCTTTCTCGCAAATCTTCGTTTGGAGTCCGATTCGAACGGTTCTTGATCCTAAAGTGAAGCATTTTTGACAATATACAAGATCCAATCAACAATTCAAGTGAACAATCCCTACAGAAGAAGGAATTTGGATTTTAAAAATCCAAGACCTGGGTTTTTCTCCCCTTTCTCTACTTGTCAATTTGGTTCAATTCTTCGCAAGATTTTTAGGATAACTGATTGGAATTGGATTTGGAATTAGTCTAGGACAGTGTTTGGTGAATTTGGTGTGATTTGGTTGAGATTTGAGTGAAACAGAACAGAACCACGGTCCCTGTAGGTTCCACGGCCGTGGTTTTCCTAGAACAAACCGTGATTTCCCCTGTAATGGATAATTTGTTTAGGAGAAAGTCGAGTAGGAACAAGAAGAGGAAAGGTGATAGTTCCTCTTCCTCCCAAGTCCCTCCTAGTGAACCACCATCACCCCCACCTCCTAGAATTCCAACCATTCATGAGGATTACCTCGATGCCTTATAAAGAATCCAAAAGAGGCCCGTCATAGGACCACAATACTTAGTGCTTGAGGAGCTTGAACCGCTGAACGTAGTGAATGATTTGACATGGCTTCTAGATAGAGCTGGTTTGATATTCTTTTCCACTATTCGAGCGGACGCTTATGAGGAGATCACTAGGGAGTTCGTCACTTCCTTTGAGCATAGCGCCGTCGATACGACGGTTTCTTTCCGGTTGATGGAGGAGAACTATGAGTTCTCGATCTTGCAGTTTGGAGCCTTCTTTGGGTTCCAAAAGACCATCAATGGTTGGTTTCCTAGCGAGGTATACGCTAAGGATTTTTGGGAGGATATCGCTATGATATATGTTAGTGAGGACCGTTAGCAACCGGCTGACACCAAGGCTAAGCTCATCTATCACTTAGCCTTGAAGATAGCTCATAGGGTCCTTTCGAATGCCTTTTCCCTAGGACCGAGACCCCTCAAAAGATTAAGACCGACGAGCTTTTCCTCCTTTACTCTATGCTCCATGGTAGACCCGACGATTGTGCTACCTTCCTAGCCTCCAACATGAGTAAGCTAAAGAACAAGAGACCCGGCAATATAGGGTATGGTGGTATGGTCACTCACATTGCTCGCAACTAGGGATAGACTATTCCGCTTGCACTAGGATAGCGGCGAGACCCTTGGGTCTCAATAGTCTTATGACTAGGGGCATCATCTTCCCTAGACACCACGGTCCACCTACCGCCGGTATGCCTTGGGGGGAGAGAGGAGGTAGAGGTATCCCTTGGCTCCCCGAGTATTCCATTATGGCCGGATGCCATAACTAGAAGCAGACTTTTGCCGCCATGCATGCGAATTGGTTGGCAGCACCTCCTTTTGTGTTGGATGATGTCCCGGCTGCGGATGTTGAGGAGGAGATGGGAGGAGGTGATGATTTAGAGGGAGGAGGTGATTATTTAGAGGGAGGAGGTGATGAGCGGGACTTTGGCACTTTTCCGGATCAGCCGGCACACTTCCCCAACCCTCCTAGACGTTCCCCACGACCTTCCGGACCTTCCGTACCTTCTGGAGCCTCTTCCTCTCGCCGTGATAGCGTGAGTGAGAGGCCGACTTGGATGGACGCTCCCCCCGCTAGGTATGGGGAGCAGCCTTCATGGATGGGAGCTCCGCCTCCGTGGTATGATCAGGCACCAGCAGCACCGACTCCCCAGGACGCACCAGCATGGTATGGCCAGCCACCAGCTTGGTATGAGCAGCTACCGGCGTGGGCCACCGACCTTTCTAGGAGAGTTGGAGGCTTGGAGATCCACCGGGAGACCCAGGAGACACGGAGCCAGGAGCATGATGAGATGATGAGTGACATTTACCGCCAGCAGTTCGGGCGGTACCATAGCCATGACTTCCGTCCGTTCCCACCACCACCTCCTCCGCAGTGACGAGTTTGATGATCGCCAGTTTCAGCCGCCCCACCACCATCTAGTGAGTTTATTTTTCTTTTCTTTCTTTTCTTTATTTTCTTTTTGAACATTGAGGGCAATGTATGTTTTAAGTATGGGGTATGACTATGTGTGTAATAACTCTACTACATTTCCTTGCTTCAATCCATGACACTTTGCATTTTTCCTTTCATTGTCACACGTTTCATCATTTCATAGCATGAAAAAGACCTTGAAAAACCCATAAAAATTTGAAAATTTTGAAAATATTTGTGCTTCTAAGATTAGAGATGATTTCTATGATGAAAACTACTTGTGGAATGAGTTTTTGATGACAATTGTATTCTTAAATTGAATTATGAATCATGAGGAAATTGAGTATGTTGTTTATCCTTTCTTGCAAATTTCATAATTGGAAGGCTTTATCTAAATCATATTGGGAAACAAAGGTTGAAATCACAATATAAGTTCTTATACTTCTTTATGAAATGATTAAGGCACCTCGAATTTCTTACTTCTTTTTTTGATCATTTAGCCCCTCAAATGAAATAATTGCCTCCCTTACCTATCTGGGATTTAGGAGGAAGTTGAATTTGGCATGTTTTATGTGGGAGGGCCATGAAAGCAATTGTTTTCAAAAGTGTAGGAAAATTCTAGGTTTGGGGAAGTCAATCATGACGATGAGTAACTCGGCACCATTCACATAGCCGGGTGTTTGTGTCTTGCCAAAGTCGAATTGAGCGATATTCCTAGCGGATTATGGTATGTGCATCAAGGGTTTGAGGCATCTCAAAATTGAGAAACGCCAATCTCCTAGGCTTCGGTTATTGTGCACCGTTGTCTATAACTCCAAAAGTAAAGTCAAAAAATTATGTGCAAAAGTCTAAAGCAAAGCTCTAAGTTGGTGGAAGTTCAAATGGTAAAAAGAAAAGAATTTGTGTTGTCCTTCTTCCCGGATTCATACACCACATTCCTTTACAAGTTTCCCGCCTTCTTCCACATTCTTGGCCTTATTTGAAAGTCCTTGAGATCATAAGAGTGTTATTTGACTTGTTGATCTAAATTGAAGTTTCACATGCTTGATTATGACAATGCTTGAAGGTTATGATGTTTGTCTTGAAGTATTTGCAATTTATGAAGTATCTTTGTTTTGCATATTTTAGTTTATGTATATAAGCGTTTTCAAGGATAAATGAAGCAAGGTGATAACACGATTTATTGCTCAGTTTTAGGTAATCATTTAGATAGATTTCTCATTCATTCATGCATAGTTTAGCACTAGTTCACGACGTTTGCACTCAATTCACATACTTTGTCGAGATAGACGTCTACACGGACTTGTGCGTTGCTTTGTAGGTATTTCGGGAGATTTAGGAGCTAAAACGATACGTTTGAGGATCGTTCATCTAGATGACACACCCTCGGACTCATTAGAACACAAGCTAAAGGCTAAGGAGGACTCATGAAGCCTTGCCAACACAAGCCATGCACCAAATCACAGCTTAATGATCCAAAGCGAAGTTTCTGGAGCAAATCACGGTTTACTGGCACATTCCACGGCCGTGATTTTACCCGTGGATTTTGCCAGATTCTTGTGACAGCTGTGCCACGACTCTCATGGCCAGCTCATGCAAAATTTGTTATAAAAGTGGTCCTTCATTGGCTGAGAAAAGCATCTTGGAGCAGCTCTCCATTATCCATTATCCTCTAACAAAAATATTCTCAAAAACAAGAAGTCTTTCTAGGAAGGAAAGTGTCAAAGAGGAAGAAGAAGATCTCCATTGAAGAGGAGAAGAAGAACACACACCATTACCACACTTGATAGTTTTGTATTGAAGAATTCCAGATTCTATTTCTAGAGTTGTATGAATCATTTGAACCTTCTTTTGGAAGGATTGTGAGTTACTCTAATTCTATTTTCAGCTTGGTTTTGTTTTAGTTCACTTGTTCATCTCTCTTCCTTCATCATCTTGCAAATAGATGTCATGATTTTACGTTTGTTTGTTTCGATTTCTATTATGAACGTTGTAGGCTAAATAGATGTGGTTCTAGGGTAAGGAAAAGATGGTTATGGCTGGGGCTATGATAGGACGGACTTAGATTTATCTTTGGATGACTTGTGTGCATGAACGTAGCTGCTGTTAGAAATCACGGGTAGTTCTTGCCAAACCACGCCCATGGTTTAGATAGAACAAACTGTGATTTTCCCTGGTTCGATGGATCCTGTCTTAGATTTGTAGAATGTTGAAATCCTAAGTGTTTGTTGAGTTAAATCTATCATAGGGCGACCTAGTGTTAGCAACTAAGTGTTAGGAGAGACTTACCCGGTAATCCTTACTCTTAGATTCCGAAGATAACAAACCTTAGGTGGTGGTGAGCCTAATAAGCCGCCATTGGATTAAGTGTGCTAGGATAGTTGTTTAAGACTTCCCTTTCCAAGACTTACCCGGTAAGGATAGGTTAAGATCTCTAGGTAACAATCCGGTTAGTACAGAATTCCGTCCCTTAGGTTCTTAGAGACTTACCCGGTGATGAGACCTAGGGAATGGACTAGTGGATCATGAGACTTACCCGGTGATTGATCCCAATCTAGAAACACTTAATCCCAACATAGTTAATCCAAGGAATGAATAGATAGCTTGAGTCCTATGCCATAACCGGAACTTCCAACCCCTAGAATCCGTCTTTTCTTTCTTTGATCTATATCATGTTTAGCTTGTTTATTTGTGTTGATTCATAGTTTAGTTGATTGTTTACTTTGCACGAATTGTGACCTTTCATTGATCACTAAAAACCAACCAAAAACAATTGAGATCTTCATTTCTTTATTTCTCTCTTTTCTTAACCTAGATTTTCACTAAACTCAATCATAAACCGAATCAATCTCACCTTAGTCTTTGTGTTCGACCTCGGAATACTATCCATACTACGAACGTCATGTACACTGCGGGTGCGCTAGGGGTTAGGAGAAATATAACGAGTATAAATTTAAGGCTTATTGCGTGCACACTTTCTTAGCGTAACACAAGGTTTGAGGATGATCTATTGACTAGAAGCACTCCAACCAAAAATATTGTTTTGTTTTGTTTTGCATTCATATTTCATTCTACCTTATGTTCTAAGCTTTTAAAAACCTTGCTTGGGGACAAGCAAGTGGCAAGTATGGGGTATTTTGTTAGCATGAAATATGACAATATTTTAGGCACTTGTTTTTCCCTCTTTATAGTGTTCTTAGATATGTGTTTGAAGCAATTGTGAGCTAGTTCACCCACTTTGTCGATATAGAGATCTACACTAGCCTCTTTGTGTTTCTAGGTGAATAAAGCTTGGATCGGAGCAAAATGAGGAAGGAAAGGGATGTTTGATCACATTTGATGGCAAGGAGATGAACTAGGAGGGCTAAGGAAGGAGCATGGATGGAAGATTGCACGAAACAAAGGAAAAGAAAAAGGAAAAGCAACTCCACGCCCTGAATTACGGTCGTGGAAGAGGATTTGGAGAACCACGCTCTAAACCACGGCCGTGGACTTAGCATCATGAACGTGGACTTGAGTTTTGAGCACTCCAGAGAGTTACACGGTGTAAAGTACGGTCATGGAAATCCTATGGCACCGTAATCTGATTCCATGCCCTAAACCACGGTCGTGGAAAGTTGTACTTGGCCGTGATTTTGGCAATTCTGTGATGTGTCATAGTTTGCCACGTCAGCCACGTCATTGGGCTTTCTCGTAACCCTACCTCGCCTTATAAAAGGCTAGAGAAGAGAGTTTTCAGGAGGCTCGCTTACGCTTAATTTCGCGTACATTTAGCCGCCGTTGGAGAGACTTGCTGGAGATTGAAGATTGGTGAAAGACGTCCTTTTCGGAAGATTGTGTACTATGGACATTCTAGGATTTTTCATTCGAGAACGGATTGACATCCCATTTCTTTGTGGTTTCTCTAGATCTTTGTGAGGTTTCTGTTCCTATTCTTCTAGATTCATAAACATCATACTTTGTGTTTGGATTTCAAGATTGACTTTAAGTTTTATTTGAGTTTTCGAGGGTTTTCATATTTTATTCTTCTTAATTTGAATATTGATATCATAATGATGGTTATTGGCTAAAACCCTTTAGCAATTCTAAGGTGAAGGGTTGATAGTTGTGGTTTAGATAATGATAGATCGGTCATAAATTGATTGGACCCTGAGAGTGTGAGAAACCTCATTGACACCCTAAATCACGGTCTGTTCTTGGGTTCCACGGCCGTGGTTCTCAAGATCTAGCCGTGATTTTCCCTGGTTTACGAACTTTGCTTTTGCTTTTATCCAAAGTTAAAGATTTGCTTTAACCTAGCCTTGGCTTGCCTTTTTTAGGTAGTAGTGAGACTCAACATCCTCTATTTTGGTTTCGAGTGTCACAACCTTAACCGTTTTAGTTTATCTTTGATTCCTTGGGTTTGGGCATGGGTATTTGAGATTAATTCTTACCTTTAGATCTTTTCTATATTGTAGCCTCAACAACCTTTATAGAGAGAGTCTTTTAGTTATACATATAGGGTTTTGGAACTTCACCGTACATTACCTTACTTTAGTATACCTTTGCAATTCTCAACTCTGTCCTTATATCTATAGTATATCTTGAATCGATTGCCACAATTTGATACTTGGATCTTTAGGGTTGTTTTCCCCAATTATTTGCAAAGCTTCTATATTCTTACTTGCTCGATTACTTGAAACTGGTTTTGTTTCACCAATTCCCTGAGTTCGATACTCTAGAATACTTGCTAATCTACGCCGATCCGTACACTACGGGTTCACTTTGCTTGATTTCAGTTTAATAAATTTTAAGACTTTGACGCATACACTTTTGAGCGAACAGCCTCCTCCAGCACCATCTCATCAATCGGATCGTTCTTTACTCCTTCAAGGTAGGGCTTTAGCCTTTGTCCGTTCACCATGAATACCTTGTGTATTTGGGGGTCATAGAGATCCATAGCGCCGTGAGGGTATACTTCGGCTATCACAAACGGCCCCGTCCACCTTGAACGCAGCTTACCTGCAAAAAGCTTCAAACGAGATTGAAAGAGATGTACCTTATTTCCTACCTTGAAGTCCTTCTGGAGAATGTTTCGGTCATGCCATGCTTTGGTTTTTTTCTTTGTATGAAGTGGCATGGTCATACGCATCTAATCTCAATTCCTCCAACTCTTGTAATTGGAGTTTCCGGAATTCTCCCACTTCTTCTATATTCATATTGCATTTCTTCACCGCCCACCAAGCTTTGTGCTCTAGCTCTACCGGAAGGTGGCAAGTCTTCCCAAACACGAGCCTGAAGGGAGACATCCCTATAGGAGTCGTGTAGGTTGTCCGGTATGCCCATAGAGCGTCGTTTAGCCTTGCACTCTAATCGTTCCTTCCGGGAGAGACCGTTTTTTCGAGGATGGTCTTAATTTCCCGGTTAAAAACCTCAGCTTGGCCATTTGTTTGCGGATGATAGGTTGTTGACACTCGTTGGTGGACGTGGTACTTCTTAAGGAGGGCCGTGATCGTCTTGTTGCAAAAATGGGTAGCCTTGTCAATGATTAAGGCTTTCGGAATTCCAAATCTTGCAAAAATATTTTCCTTAAGGAAAGCTGCAACCACTTTTGAATCATCAGTTTTAGTGGCCTTTGCTTCCACCCACTTGGAAACATAGTCCACCGCAAATAATATATATGTATTCCCAAATGAAGTAGGAAAAGGCCCCATGAAATCAATTCCCCAAACATCAAATATTTCGCATAATATAAGAGAGGTTTGAGGCATTTCATGTCTCCTTGAAATGTTTCCTACCCTTTGGCATCTATCACACACTTTGCAAAACGCAAAAGCGTCTCTAAAAATGTGTGGCCAAAAGAAACCGGCATCCAAAACTTTTCTTGCAATTTTGTTTGCCCCAAAGTGCCCGCCACATGCTTCGGAATGACAGAAAGTTAAGACAGATTGTACCTCATTATCCGGAATGCAACGGCGAATTACTTGGTCACTACAATGCTTCCAAAGGTAGGGGTCGTCCCAAACGTAGTGTCGAGATTCAGCCTTCACCTTCTCTCGTTGTGCCTTGGTGAAGTCTGGAGGGTACTCATTCTTGACAATGAAGTTCACAATGTCAGGTGAAGTCTGGAGGGTACTCATTCTTGACAATGAAGTTCACAATGTCAGCAAACCAAGGTTTAAAAGATTGGAGCTTAAGACAAACCTATGTCGTCAATTCCGCAGGGGCGCCTAGGTTGAGCCGCAGGGGCGGACTCTTGAGGCGCGGTGTGTTCGCTCCAAACGGTGTGTGCAAGCTTTAAATTTATAACCCTAGACTTAAGCTTAAAACAAGGATGCGAACCCGCAGTGTACGGGTCAATCGTAGTAAAAGCAAGAAAATTCCAGGGGTCGATCACAGGGACTCGGTGAAACAAAGTCAATACGGTGTGCTTATGTCAATACTAACCACAAGAGCGATTAACACAATCAAAGATGAATAAGAAGTCAATAAAGCAAACATGCAATTCTAGGGATTAAAGCATCTAGTTGTGGTTCCAACTCAAGATCTATAGATAAGCGGACAAAGCTGAGATTTTTGCGTGGGTAAGGTGTTACTAAAGTGGAGTAGATCACCGGGTAAGTCTCACTACACACTAATCCTAAACCGTAACTCCTATTACCGGGTAAGTCTCAAGGAATCAAGATAAAGAACTATAACCTCAAACTAACACACCATCTAAGGGAATAGAATCAACCTTTACCGGGTAAGTCTCAGGCTAACTCACGAAGATGGGATGGAAGCACACTCAAACCCCAATAAAGGATAAACCTTTATTACCTACACTTATGATCGTTGGTACACAAACTAAGGAATTACCGGGTAAGTCTCATCCTAAGCTTGCTTTGAACCAGGAAAGGTGTAATAAGAATAGGATTTGGCAAACTCTAACACTTAACTCTAAGTTATGGGTCGGATAAGTCACCTCGGTCAGAAGAATTCCACTCCGGCCGAGATGTTCATCAACCGAACGAGATGCTTAGGGTTAAGGTTAAAGACTCGAACTTTCAGGATCCTACTGGAATCTAAGATTATTCTATCATCGTTTTTCCCACAACCTTCAGCCAATCACCCTAGAATCACACAAGGAAATTAGCCACTCATCATCATAATGAAAGTATTAAAATATATGGAAAGAAGGTGAATATTTGAACAAAGAAGAATTTAATGAAAAGACTTCAATAACTGAATCAAATATCACAACAAAGCGTTCTTTGGATAACAATCCAAAAAGACAAGACAACAATTGAGGGAATTGAAGACAATCTTACAAAACCCTTCAATAAAGCTATAAAAGCTATGAACTTCAATCTTCCTTCAACCTTCAAAAAGGTTCTTCGAATCTCTCCCAACTGGAGTAGGCTGTTGCTGCTGCGTGCTATAAACCCTGATCGACGGTGTAGCGTCTTCTAAGCACAATGTCCAGCCGTAAGCGGATGCCGGAATTATGGGAAATCCGACCCTTTTTATAGGAAAATAACCCTCCAAAGATAATAAATCTTAGAAAGATATTCTCCCATAAATATAGGTAAAATATATGATCTTCTTCCTTCCAGGAGCCAAGCCCAAAAATATAAGATCACCTTCCAAAGATAAAAGATCTCAGCCAAGAATAAAATATTCTCGCCGCGTCCTAGGTGTTCGCCTCGGTCGAGTCGGCGTCTCTGGATCACCTCGGTCGAGGTGAATCTGTGGTCAACCGAGGTGACTCACAACTGAATGTGAAATCTCTCAAAACTGGTCCAAAGTAAATCTTTAATCCATGGCTATGCTCCCTGGATGTAGCTCCAAATGACTAATGACTCCTTTTGCTCCTTTTTTATGCAAAACGTACCAAATTACCTGCAATTACAACGAAACTAGGTGTAGACCTCGATTCTCGCAAAGGTAGATGAAATGGTAGTAAAATCACATAATGTACATACAAACATGCAGATTATGAAAGATAAAACGTCCAAACAAGCCCCAAAATATAGACTATAATTCATGCTATCAAAATACCCCATACTTAGCCCTTGCTTGTCCCCAAGCAAGTTCCGCATATAGAAGACAAGATAGGATGGATTATAAGTCAAGAAAATCAATGAAAAAGTCTTTCAAAAACATTTTATGGTGTGCAATTATCATAGATCACTCTAAGAGAGTACTTCCTGGAATTTAAAAACTCAATATGCTCAAAACATTTTATAAATATAGGAAAGTTGTTCATCTTTGCATAAAATCATAGAATGCATAATAATTCATAATTATCAAAATTAATCATGTATAATCCAGTTTAAACCACTAAGTCAATCAACAAGCTCAAGGTCTCAAGGGCTTCCCAAAAGAAAAGGTCAAGAAACGTGTAGGGTAGGGATGTATGTAAGGTAATGTGGTGATAGAATCCGGGAAAAGGATGAACTTCACTTCCACTTTGACTTGCAACATCTTCCACCAATAAGCTTTGCTTATTCCACTTTTTTTTTCTTTTTACTTTACTTTTTGGGATGCATGGACAGAGGTGCACAATAACCGAAGCCTAGGAAATCTGCAATCATCAATTTCTCGAGATGCATCAAACCCTTGATGCACATACCATGACCCGTTAGGAATATCGCTCAATCCGACTTTGGCAAGACACAAACACCCGGCTATGTGAATGGTGCCGAGTTACTCATCTTCATGATTGACTTCCCCAAACCTATTATTACTTTCTAGCACTTTCACTTCCAGCCAACTTCTCAACTTGCTTCACTTGCTTTCACCACTTCGCTTGCTTCCAAATTCCCGGATAGGTAAAGGGATGCAAAATGTATATGAGGGGCTAAGCATGATCAAGAAGAAGAAGAGAGAAGAATGAATTTCCTTGGTCTTTCCAGGAAGAAAGTGAGAGAACTTATCTTGTGGTGTCAACCTTCAAATTCAACATAATTTGGATAAAAACAAAGTATTAAACATGCCAATAATTTCAAACAAAGCATTTAGCAACTTAAACATATTATAAAACCTTTCAAACACATAAAGAATTTAAAACCAGTCAGTAAACAAGGTCTTCACTGAGGTCATATCCAGATAAGTAACAAAAATTCGTTTTCGAAAACTCTCAGTTAACACACCTCGGTCGAGGTGTTCTTGGTTCAACAGAGGTGAGACGCCTCGTTTGGCCAAGACTGACTCGGTCGAGGTCGAAAAAAAATTTTTTAAAACCAAATTTTTTTCAGTTTCGACGTTTTTCTCAATCAAACAACCTGTAGGTATGCATGTAATATCAGATAATCATATAAAGGCAATGAAGCATAAATACGAAAATATCCGATAAATAAAATACATCAAAGGTGTCAAATACATCACGTAGTCACGTAGTCAAATAACAAACACCCCATACTTGAGACACACTGTCCCAGTGGGTATAATAAAAGGTCTAATCATGAGAGTACTCACCGGATAAAAGCCGAACTGCATAAAAGAAAATAAAGAAAATCCAGCAGCTCCTCAATAGTCTCGATCCGGTGGTGGTGGTGGTATGTAGGGATACAGAGTCGGATCGTAAGGATGGCCCATGATGCGCTCGAACTGCAGCTGAGCCATGATGTGCTGATGATGCTGCCGCTCCTGCATCTCGCGGATATCCAGCGATAATGCAGCATATGAGTCGATAACCTGATCCGTCAGGTCATCGATCCGTCGGTGAGCGGCTCTATCCCTCACTCCATGCCTCCTGCGTCTAGCAGGTCTGACTAGAGAAGTCTCAGATGGCGCCGGCTCAGTGTCCTCCTCGTCGTCCAGATCTATAATAGGTGGCGCGCTCGTCCCAGCTGTATCTGTCCCTGTGTCCATCGGGACGCCACCTCCTCTCTCATCTACTGTGTCCTCATCGTCGTCCTCATCCTCAGCCTCCTCCTCTGCAGCAGGGGCAGCTGCTGCCTCTCTGTAATCCTCCATCAGTGGAGCCCATGCTGTCTGCCAGTAGTGTGGATCAAAAACTGAGAACTGTGCAGACCACCTGATACCCTGAGGTGCAGTCAACTCCCATGGCATAGCGACGTAAGGTGTAGTCAAACCACGGGGAACTAGAATCCTCCGTGTGATCATCTCCTGAAGTCCGAGCGGCTTGGCAGCCGCCACCATAGTACACCTACTCATATCCATATCCTGATAAGTAGCGATATGGGTCACTATCCCTCCACAGCATATATCTCCCTTCCCTTTGGCCTTGATCCTGTGCAGATCCTCTGCCAGCATCAATCCAAAGTCAGGGTATCCACCTGTGACCATGCAGTACAAAGCAAAGAGCTCCCCCTGTCGGACCTTCTGGGACGTCTCAGTACGCGCCAGAAGCGTCTCGCTGAAGATCCTGTGGGCTAATCGAAAAGTAAGATGGAAGATAAGCTTCTCCCTGGAATCACCAGGGCGCCACCTATCTGCATGCTCTGTAATGTGGGCGATCTGACCCCAGAACTCTCTAGCTACGGCTCGGGTCGGGAAGTCTACGGCAGTGGGGGCAGGGAAGCCAAAGATGTCTCTCCAATGGTCTAGAGGTACTAGGTAGTTCCGGTTCATCAACCGGTACTTCACAGCCCTCTCTGTGGGGAGGTAAGTGAAGGAGCTGACAAACTCGAGGGTCGGCTCTAAGTAGGCTGGGGCTCGGATCTCAGTAAACTGATCCAGCCCTACGGTGGTGATCATCCTCCTAAGCTCTCCATCTACGTGGAGACAGTCAAAGGCAGAAATGTCCAGGAATCTAGGTGCGATCACTGGACGGCTAGCAATGCGCTCATAATCTACAAGGTGTCTCTCGTGGATCACCGGTATAGAAGGTCGGGATGAGGAAGAAGAAGGGGAAGGAGAGGATCTATCTCTAAGGGCTAACAATCTGTCAGAACTCATCTTCAATCAATACTGTCAGACTACCTCGGTCGACTGACAAACTCCAAGAATCACCTCGACCGAGGTGTAGGTCGACTGGACCGAGGCAAAGACAGTCGCGATTCCACTCTCAGAAATTCAGTTCTTTTCCCCCCAAAATCACTACAATTGCTTCCTAAGGGGTACTTAAATCCTTTCTCAGCAAAATCAGGGGCAACCAAAGCCCAAATCAAAGCAAACGAACGAGTTAGGGTTTCGACTTGTTTTACCTCGTTTCGGTCGATTCGCTCGATTTCTTTGCAGATCTGTTGTTGCAATCGATTCCTCTACCCTTCAATCACGGTTTAGAAGCAGAAATCTTCGAAAACGAGCAAGGAACGAGAGAGAGCGAAGTGGACTGTCGCCGCGGTCGAGGTGAAGAAGATAAAAAGGTAAAAATAAATTTTTTTTCCAATTTATACCGTTCCTGGATCTGCTGTCACCTCGGTCGAGATGGTCTCGACCGGACCGAGGTGGTATGGACCGAGGCGGTTCTGCAGAAACCCTAGTCGCCTCGGTTGCTCAAGAATCAACTCGGTCGAGGTGCTTTGACAGTAACCGAGGTGTTTCTGTCTTCTCAGAATCTCGAACTTCTGTCCTTCCAGTTGTGCTCCTCCTTAGATATTCCCTGTTGTCTGTCCAGAACGCCAAAAACAAAACAAAGCAAAGCAAAAACAAGAACTATCTAATCTAGACTAGAAAACGGGAAAAGAAAGCAATACCTTGGGTTGCCTCCCAAGAAGCGCTTGATTTAAGGTCGCTAGCTGGACCATGATGTGTCTCAAACGAGGTAGGAGGTTCCCTCACCCCATACTTCACATCCATCGTGGGGTGAAGTAAGTAGGTCCATCAAACGCTCCAAGACGTGTAAGTGCTCATCGGGGAATGAATCGTCTATGGGTGGGTTATCCGCCTCGCGGGAGGATTCCGGTAGCCGGCTGAGGTGATCCGCAACTGAATTCTCGGATCCCTTCTTATCGCGGATCTCTAGGTCAAACTCTTGAAGTAAGAGAATCCATCGAATAAGGCGCGGCTTTGCATCTTTCTTAGCCAACAAGTAACGAATGGCTGCATGGTCGGTGTAGACAATGACTTTCGCCCCTACTAGATAGGAACGAAACTTCTCGAAAGCATATACAACCGCCAATAACTCTTTCTCGGTGGTAGCGTAGTTGCGTTGTGCTTCATCTAGCGTCTTGCTAGCATAATAAATGGCGGTGGTCCGTCCATCTTTCTTCTGTCCAAGCACCGCTCCTACGGCTACATCACTAGCGTCACACATGACCTCAAAGGGCAAGGTCCAATCAGGAGGCTGGATAATGGGAGCGGAGATCAACGCTTCCTTAATCCTGTAAAAAGCATCAAGACACTCCTGCGAAAACTCAAAAACAACATCTTTATTCAAGAGGTTAGTTAGAGGTTTAGAAATTTTAGAGAAGTCCTTTATGAATCTCCTGTAGAAACCTGCATGCCCGAGAAAACTCCTCACACCTTTAACAGAACAAGGAGGAGGGAGTTTCTCAATAGTCTCGATCTTAGCTCGATCAACCTCAATACCTCGATTAGAAACGAGGTGTCCTAGCACAATGCCTTCATTAACCATAAAATGACACTTCTCCCAATTCAAAACAAGGTTAGTGTCTTCACATCTTTTAAGTACTAGAGAAAGGTTAGATAGGCAATCATCAAAAGAGGAACCATATACAGAAAAATCATCCATAAATACCTCCATGATCTCCTCTATGTACTCAGAAAAGATAGTCGTCATGCATCGCTGGAAGGTAGCGGGTGCATTGCACAATCCGAATGGCATCCTCCGATAGGCAAACGTCCCCCAAGGACAAGTGAAAGTGGTCTTCTCCTGATCATCCGGATGGATAGGAATCTGGAAGAACCCACTATAGCCGTCCAAGTAACAAAAGTGTGAATGCTGGGCCAACCGTTCGAGCATTTGATCAATGAAGGGAAGCGGAAAATGATCCTTCCGAGTTGCCGTGTTCAGCTTCCTATAATCGATGCAAACTCTCCAACCCGTAACGGTCCTTGTTGGGATCAACTCGTTGTTCTTATTCGTCACAACTGTCATCCCTCCTTTCTTCGGAACGACATGCACCGGGCTAACCCACTTGCTGTCCGAGATAGGATAAATAATACCTGCATCCAACAACTTAAGAACTTCCTTCTTCACAACATCTTTCATGATCGGATTTAACCGTCTTTGAGGTTCCCGTGAAGTCTTATGATTATCTTCCATTAGAATTCTATGCATGCAGAAAGAAGGTTTAATACCAATAAGATCATCCGTGGTGTAACCTATGGCTTTTCGATGCTTTCTCAGGACATGCATTAACTTAGATAATTCAGAATCGGAGAGGGAAGCACTAGCAATAACGGGATAAGTAGAATTCGGTCCAAGAAAGATATACCTCAAGTGACTAGGGAGTTGTTTAAGCTCCACTACTGGGGGTGCTTTCTGGAGGGGATCTTTGCTTCCTTTTTCCAGTGGAGTGGTGCCAGAAACTGGACTCGACGCAGTCTCAGTTAGAGTCGTCTCACCGTCGACCTCGGTCGAGGCGCATAGGCGTTGACCGATGTGTTCTTCAGTCGCCTCGCTCTGTCCAGAAAGTGCCTCGGTCGAGGTACTGCTACTGGGTCCGAGGCTGGAGATCTTCGCCTCCTGGATCAGCTTCTCAGTTTTAGCTCCTGGATCTTCTTCCAGTGCTTTTAAGCTCCGTATATCTGCATCACAAGAAGCATCTATACCTTCCTCCATTAAACTGAAACTTATAACTCTTTCGAGTGGATCGTTAATAAGGATAGAGCTCACCAATTCTCTTGATTCTTCTTCATCGTAGATGTTGAAGATATCATCAGTTAGTTGCTCCCCCTTCATGGCTGCAAGTAGTGCAAACTCCACCTCATCTCCACCAACGTTGAATTTCAACTTGGCGTTCTTGCAATCCACGTTGCAACCCGAAGTTGCTAGAAATGGCCTCCCGAGAATAATAGGTACTGGATAATCTGCGGGAATGTCAAGTACGACAAAATCTATGGGTAGATAGAAGTTACCTAACTTGACCGGAACGTCCTCCAAGATGCCCACGGGATGGGTAATGGAGCGATCCGCCATGTAGAGTCGAATCTTGACCGGTTTGGGCTCTCCAAGACCGATCTTAGTGCACAACTCCAGCGGGATGATGCTCACGCTGGCTCCTAAATCACAAAGGGCTTCACAAGTGACATCCCCAACTTGAATGGGAATGCAAAATGAGCCGGGATCTCTCAACTTAGGCGGCATCTTTTCCTTCATGATCTTGATAAGCTCCGAAGATTTAGATGTCATCCTAACTTCACCAACATCCTCCAGCTTCCTCTTCCTTGATAAGATTTCTTTTAAGAACTTCCCATAGGCGGGCATACCTAAAATAGCATCAAGGAAAGGGATATTAATATGTAGCTTATTCATCAAGTCAAGAAACTTACCAAAGTGCTTGTCAAGATGTGCTCTGGCTCTGGACTGAGGGAATGGAAGTGGTGGCTTATATGCAGGGGGTGGAACATAAGTTTCTGTCGTTCCTCCTGCTTTCTGTTGCTCCGCCTCGGTTGGCATCTCGGTCGAGGTGTTCTTCGACTGGATCTGGACCGAGGTGGTCTGCGTCGAGCGAGGTACTGGATCTGCAGTTTTGAGTCCACTCCTCGTCGTTATGGCCATGCACTGGCCCTTAGGGTTAGCTTCCGTCTTTGCTGGAAGTTTCCCTGGATCTCTTGGCGCTTCATTCGCCCTATTAGCAAGTTGTTGTTCGAAGGACTTTTGGGCCCTCGAAAATGAAGTCATAGAATTCTCCATAGCGTTAAGCTTGATCAAGATTGCCTCCAGAACTGCGTCTTTCTTTTCTGGCTGAGACGAACTTGATCCTTGCCCTTGGCTTTTCAATGGAGTAGAAGAAGAAGAAGAAGAAGGGGGAGAGAGGAAAGGGTTAGAGGAATCATTAGAATTGGAGTTTGAATGATTGTTACCGTGATTTTGGTTATTCGCCCTCCAGTTGTTGCTATTGGATCCTCTATTGTTGTTGTTGTAGTTGTTGTTTCGGGAACCGTTGTTGTTGTTGTTACGGTACCCGTTATTGTTGTTGTTCCTTTGCCCTTGCTCTTCCTTCTTAGTTTGAGCCATCAAGAGCTCCTTTAATTGCTTCACGTCGTTCTTCAATGACGTGAGTTGATTGTTGTTGGATTGAGTCTCTTGAAAGTTGACTCTTTTAACTCCACCTTCAGCTCCTTGGTGGGTATATTTCTCCATGTGCAAGGCTTGCTTCTCAATGAAGTCCCAAGCCTCATCAATCGCCATGTCCATGAAGGTACCGGCGGAGAGTAGTTGGAGATTGAACTGGGTGCTTCCGTCCAGCCCTTTGAAGTAGATCTCCAACAACTCGATCTTTGGAATCCCATGATGTGGGCAATCCAAAAGGATATCCTTGAACCGCTCCCAAGACTTGGACAAGCTCTCCTTGTCCTTCATGATGAAAGCATTGATCTTCCCTCTCATTTCGGCGGTCTTTGAGGGGGGAAAGAATTTGGTTAAGAATTTCGTGGTCATCTCCTCCCATGTGCTGATTTTTCCTGGAGGAAGAGATTGATACCAAGTAAGAGCTCTATCTTTTAAAGAAAAGTAAAAAGGTCTTAGCTTGTAGTTGTTATTCTCAATTCTGGGAGGTCGCAAGGTTTCCATCAAGATCTCGTAGTTTTGAAGATGTTGATGCGGCGACTCTTTCTCTAGCCCTCCGAATTGGCATTGGCGGATCATGGCTAAAACTTGCGGTCGAAGTTCGTAGTCATGATCTGCTGGATCTCCTAGGTTCACTCCTGGACGCCTCAGTTGTTGATTAGGGTCCATCCTTTGACCTAGGGTTTGTGGAATTCCTGCAAGAAGAACATCTCGGACTGGCATCCGAGGTGGAAGTACATCGGCCGGGGCATCTGGTACTGGAATCTGCCTCGGTCGAGGGTCAACAGGAGGATCTTCCCTCGGTCGAAGTAGAATCTGGTTCCGAATGACAGCAATCTCAGCTTCGATTGCTGCAGTCCTGGTGCGATTCTCTTCTTTCTCTTGCATGAGTTCTTCCTTGCTGAGGCGCAGCAGCTCTTGCGTCTCTCTCAATTGGGCCGCAAGATCGCGATCGTCTTGTTGGGCCATCTTTGCTTCTCTTAAGCGTCGCTTGTATGTCTTTTCTGGTTCGGGATCGTAAGGAACGATTTCCTTCCTAGTGCGGGTTCTTCGCATGTACCTAAGAAAGAACCTGCAAAAGTCACTCAAGTAGAGTGGTTAGACAAAACGGGGCAAATGCCCCAAGAGTAAACCGTACCGGCTCGGTCTAGACCAAGTCCCCGGCAACGGCGCCAAAAACTTGTTCGCTCCAAACGGTGTGTGCAAGCTTTAAATTTATAACCCTAGACTTAAGCTTAAAACAAGGATGCGAACCCGCAGTGTACGGGTCAATCGTAGTAAAAGCAAGAAAATTCCAGGGGTCGATCACAGGGACTCGGTGAAACAAAGTCAATACGGTGTGCTTATGTCAATACTAACCACAAGAGCGATTAACACAATCAAAGATGAATAAGAAGTCAATAAAGCAAACATGCAATTCTAGGGATTAAAGCATCTAGTTGTGGTTCCAACTCAAGATCTATAGATAAGCGGACAAAGCTGAGATTTTTGCGTGGGTAAGGTGTTACTAAAGTGGAGTAGATCACCGGGTAAGTCTCACTACACACTAATCCTAAACCGTAACTCCTATTACCGGGTAAGTCTCAAGGAATCAAGATAAAGAACTATAACCTCAAACTAACACACCATCTAAGGGAATAGAATCAACCTTTACCGGGTAAGTCTCAGGCTAACTCACGAAGATGGGATGGAAGCACACTCAAACCCCAATAAAGGATAAACCTTTATTACCTACACTTATGATCGTTGGTACACAAACTAAGGAATTACCGGGTAAGTCTCATCCTAAGCTTGCTTTAAACCAGGAAAGGTGTAATAAGAATAGGATTTGACAAACTCTAACACTTAACTCTCAGTTATGGGTCGGATAAGTCACCTCGGTCAGAAGAATTCCACTCCGGCCGAGATGTTCATCAACCGAACGAGATGCTTAGGGTTAAGGTTAAAGACTCGAACTTTCAGGATCCTACTGGAATCTAAGATTATTCTATCATCGTTTTTCCCACAACCTTCAGCCAATCACCCTAGAATCACACAAGGAAATTAGCCACTCATCATCATAATGAAAGTATTAAAATATATGGAAAGAAGGTGAATATTTGAACAAAGAAGAATTTAATGAAAAGACTTCAATAACTGAATCAAATATCACAACAAAGCGTTCCTTGGATAACAATCCAAAAAGACAAGACAACAATTGAGGGAATTGAAGACAATCTTACAAAACCCTTCAATAAAGCTATAAAAGCTATGAACTTCAATCTTCCTTCAACCTTCAAAAAGGTTCTTCGAATCTCTCCCAACTGGAGTAGGCTGCTGCTGCTGCGTGCTATAAACCCTGATCGACGGTATAGCGTCTTCTAAGCACGATGTCCAGCCGTAAGCGGATGCCGGAATTATGGGAAATCCGACCCTTTTTATAGAAAAATAACCCTCCAAAGATAATAAATCTTAGAAAGATATTCTCCCATAAATATAGGTAAAATATATGATCTTCTTCCTTCCAGGAGCCAAGCCCAAAAATATAAGATCACCTTCCAAAGATAAAAGATCTCAGCCAAGAATAAAATATTCTCGCCGCGTCCTAGGTGTTCGCCTCGGTCGAGTCGGCGTCTCTAGATCACCTCGGTCGAGGTGAATCTGTGGTCAACCGAGGTGACTCACAACTAAATGTGAAATCTCTCAAAACTGGTCCAAAGTAAATCTTTAATCCATGGCTATGCTCCCTGGATGTAGCTCCAAATGACTAATGACTCCTTTTGCTCCTTTTTGATGCAAAACGTACCAAATTACCTGCAATTACAACGAAACTAGGTGTAGACCTCGATTCTCGCAAAGGTAGATGAAATGGTAGTAAAATCACATAATGTACATACAAACATGCAGATTATGAAAGATAAAACGTCCAAACAAGCCCCAAAATATAGACTATAATTCATGCTATCACGGTGGCAGTTACACAACAGAGGGTTGTGTAGAAGGTGTCGTTTGGAAAACTTCCAGCTATCTCCTTTCCTTTGGTTGGATCTTCCTCTTCCTTCACTAGCCTGCTCAAATGATCGGCCACCAGTTTCTCAGCCCCCTTCTTGTCCCGTATCTCTAGGTTGAACTCACGTAAAAGGACCACCCATCGAATCAATCGTGGCTTTGCCTCCTTCTTCGCCATGAGGTACCTAAGAGCTGCATGGTCAGTAAAAATAACTACCTTCACCCCAAGAAGGTACTGTCTGAATTTCTCAAGAGCAAAAACCACCACTAGCATCTCCTTCTCGGTGGTAGAGTAATTCCTTTGCGCTCCATTGAGTGTCATAGACGCATAATGGATCACGTGTGAGGCTCGCCCATCCTTTTATCCTAAGACAGCTCCTACCGCGTAGTCGCTGGCGTCACACATGATTTCGAAAGGTTTCTCCCAATCCAGAGAACGGATGATTGGTGCGCTAGTGAGACACGCCTTCAAAGTGTCGAAAGCTTTCTTGCAACTTTCATCCACTATGAAGGTGACGTCTTTCTTGAGCAATTCACATAATGGTGCCGAGATCTTTGAGAAGTCTTTGATAAACCGTCGGTAGAAACTTGCATGACCAAGAAAAGATCGGATTTCCCGATTGTTAGTAGGATAAGGTAAACTTTGAATTACATCAACTTTTGCCTTATCTACCTCTATCCCTTTTTGAGGATATTACATGTCCTCGCACAATTCCTTGTTCTACCATGAAATGGAAAATTAAGAACTAAATTGGTTTCAACACATTTTTCAAGAACTAGTTTCAAATGTCCTAGACATGCATCAAAATTGTCTCCATGGACGGTAAAATCATCCATAAAGACTTCAATAAAATTTTCTATGTACTCGGAGAAAATGCTTATCATGCACCGTTGGAAGGTGCCGGGGGCGTCGCAAAGTCCAAATGGCATTCTGCGGTACGCAAAAGTGTCAAATGGGCAAGTGAACGTCATCTTTTCTTGATCTTCCGGCGCAATGGCTATTTGGAAGTAATCCGAATATCCATCCAGGAAACAGTAGTATGGATGACCTGCAAGACGTTCCAACATTTGGTCATAAAAGGTAATGGGAAATGGTATTTACGTGTTACCTTGTTGAGTTTGCGGTAGTCAATGCAAACTCTCCATCCGGTTTGCGTTTTACTCGGGACCATCTCTCCATGTTGATTTTACACCATTGTGATACCTCTCTTCTTTGGAACTACTTGGGTTGGACTAACCCAAGTGCTATCCGAAATAGGAAAGATCATATCCGCTTGGAGGAGCTTCAATACCTCCTTCTTGACCACATCCATCATCGGCGGATTCAACCTTCGTTGCGGTTGCCTAGATGGTTTCGCATCCTCCTCAAGTAAGATCCTATGCATGCAAGTGGATGGACTTATCCCCTTGATGTCCGCAATTGTCCATCCAAGGGCCGTCTTGTGTTCTTTCAACACTTTTACCAACTTGCCCTCTTGACCGATAGTCAATTTGTTGGAGATGATCACCGCAAGGTATTGTTGTCTCCAAGGAAAACGTACTTGAGGTGGGCGGGAAGGTCTTTCAACTCTATTTCCGATGTCTGCACTATAGAAGGAACAAGCTTCTCGCTTGGGGTTAGTAAAGTGGGCCCAATGGCCAAAGTGGAGATAGCCAACCTCTTATACCCATCTAACTGGGCTAGGACCTCTTTCATGCTGGATGTTAGTGCATATTCTAAATTGCAATCATTAATGTCATGTTCAATTATATTTTTTAATTCATTAATATCAGAAATATCAAACACATCTTGCACAAAAGGTTCAACAATGTCAATAGCACACAAAGAGTGATCATCACTAGGAAATTTCATTGCATCATAAATGTCAAATTCCACTACTTCACCATCAAACTCCATGGTTAGTTTGCCACTAACATAATCAATTTTAATCCTAGCAGTTTTTAGGAATGGTCTACCAAACAATATTGGTGCAGCATGCGAGTCATTTTCCGTATCCATTACAAAGAAATCAACAGGAAAAATTAGGTTGTCTACCATTACTAATACATCTTCAATTATCCCTTTCGGGTACACATTAGATCTATCAGCAAGTTGCACTACAATCCTAGTTTCCGTTAGTAGCCCAAGGCCGAGTGATTTGTAAATGGAATAGGGCAAAACATTTATAGAAGCACCAAGGTCAAGCATGGTTTTGTCAAAACGGGTTTCCCCTATGACACAAGGGATACTTACCATGCCCGGATCGCTGCATTTCTTGGGCATCCTTCGTTGGAAAACGGCAGAGACATGCTCACTTACTTGCACTTTTTGTTTCCCCTTCAGCTTCTGATTCCTCTTAATAGTGCAAAGTTCCTTCAAGAAACGAGCATATTTAGGAATACTCTTCACTAACTTAAGGAGAGGGATGTTTACCTCGCATTTGGAGAAGGTCTCAAAGAGCTCCTTGTCCTCAATGATTCTTCTCTCCTTTAGTGCCTCAGGAAAAGGAGCTGGAGATTTCTCATAGTACAGTGGTGGGAACTCAGGTAGGATGTAAGAATCCTTCTCAACAGAACTCTTTGTCGAGTTTTCTGCAGGGGCGCCAGAGTGCAGGCGCAAGGGCGGCTCAGGGGATGTCACCGCAGGGGCGGGGATATCCAGCCGCAAGGGGGGCGTCTACTTAGAGCTGGGTGCAGTTGCAGCCGCAGGGGCGGCTGTGGGTGCGGAAAACTAGTCAGAGGTTTTGTCTTGTAATTCTTTTGTTGGTTTCTGTTGGATTTGCTTCCAACTCCTCAATGTTAGGGCATTAACATTCTCCTTGGGGTTTATAACCGTCTGGGAAGGCAATCCTCAGGAGGATCTAGCTTCGATCCTTGTTATTGATTCCGCCATTTGCCCAACCTGTTTTTCAAGGTTCTTGATGTTGGATTTTGTTTTTTGGACATGAGTAGCAAAATGCTTAGTCAAAACCTACAACATATCCTCAGTTGATTGATACTTACCTTGTTGGGGCTGCTGTTGTTGGTTTTGTTGATCCCTGCAACGAAAATTTTGTTGATCACGCCAGTTTGGCATGAAATTCTGCGCATAAGGATCGTTCCTAGGCCTTTGCTGTTGTGGTTGTCCGTAACCTACTACATTCACCTCTGCATCGTCATCATGCACTTGGGGACACATGTCCGTTGGGTGATATGGGTCAACACAAACTCCACAAGTCCACATGCCTTTAGTTGTTGTGGGGTTCCCATAAGTGTTAATCTCTTCACCATCTCCTTTAGTTCAGCAAGCTCATTAGAGATCTTACTATTCCCGGAATTCACAGCATGAACACCTTTCTTGGAAGAAGTCCTTCCAAAGTTTTGGGTTCCTTCCGCTAGTTCCTGTATCTTTTCAAAAGCAAGGTCAGGGGTAGAGTTAAGAATGTTACCTCCACAAGCCGCATCGAAGATCCTCCTTTCGGTGTCAAGCAAGCCATTGTACAAGTACAAGACTAGATCTTGAGTTGAATATCCATGGAAAGGACAGCTGGATCGGAAGTATTTCTTGGCCGATGTTTCTTATAGTTTTCTTCAAGCTATTGGTCATCTTGGCCGGGAAGTATTTCTCCAAACAGCTCAAAGTACTCATAGAGAGTCTCGTCCGCCTCTTGCTCGATGTTGCTTATAGTTTTCTTCAAGCTATTGGTCATCTTGGCCGGGAAGTATTTCTCCAAAAACGCCTTGTGGAGATTCTCCCAAGTGTCAATGCTCCCGGATAGAAGGTGGTAGTACCAATCGTCCGCTGCATCCTTGAGTGTGAAGCAGAATGCCCTCATCTTGATTTGTTCTTCGGTAATGTTGGCTGGCTTCATGCTCATACACACGGTATGGAACTTCCCAAGGTATTTGATGGGGTCTTCACCAATTAACCCATGGAAAGATGGGAGCAAGTGAATGAGACCAGGCTTGAGCTCAAAGTTGATTCCCTCCCCTAATGCCGGTATAGTAACCGCAAGAGGGTGTTGAGCCAAAGTCGGCTGAGTGAGTTGACGAAGAGTACGATCAGCCATTTCTTGTTGAAGTTGTTGTTGTCTACGTTGCCGGATGTGTGTCCTCTCAATTTCTCAATCAAAGGGAACAAAACCGGAGTTAGTAGCACGGGTTTGAACCATAAAAACGGTCCAAACCAATAATCAATAATAAAAAATGAAATAAAAATAAAACTAAACTCTCCGGCAACGTTGCCAGAATTTGACAAGAGCTTTTCCTAAGGTCGTTTTTATCTTATCAAAATAAATCCCGACTTAATACTAAAACAAGTATAGCAATTAAGTAAGGGTCGAACCCAAGAGAGTTTGGTAATATTTTTATTAAATTCAATTATTGATTATCGAATAAAGTAGCAAAGGGGGGGGGGGGTTGGATGAATTGATGCACACAAAACTAGAAAACAAGTAGCAAAATTAATATGATGATGATGAGTGAATCTACACTAGGTTGATTCTTAGCATGCTATTACTACTTTGGTGTGTTCCTTTTTACAAGTTTTCAAGTAATGTTCCCGTCTTGATCATATGTATGTGTTGAGCCAACCGGCATCAACACAACTTAACAAGTTAGTGTTCCGAAAACCTACAAGAACAAGTCACAAGTTAGCTTTCAAATAAAGACTAAGGGATATAAAGAGAAGATTAAAACCATTAAACTAATCTTTATATTTGTGTTTCTTTTCCTTTAAGCAATTACAACCCGTTATTACTTGAAGGTTACTACTAGATTAAAGACCCGAACCCGGAATCTAATAATCCTAGTTCTTTACATGTACTTTAGAACCTAAGGTGATCAATCTTAAGTGATAACAAAATATGCAGTTTAGACAAATAAAGATCAAGAAACACAAAGCATTACTGAATAAAACTTATATTAGAAAAGTACTTACAACCAAAGTAATAAAGCAGCTTCAAACCAACCCAATGTAGCAAGGAAACTAGAAGCTCATTACAAAGGAAGCAAGAGAGAATAAAATTGGGAAATGATGGATGATCCTAGAGATCAGCCATGGGTCTATTTATACTACAAATGGCACAAAATGGGAGTAAATGGCCGGCCAAAATAGCCATCTTTAATGCCATAAAGGTGGTGCAAACAGCCGGAGTAAAGTCTCTGTCGTTGAACCACAGGGGCGGCCTTCAGGACCGTAGGGGCGGTTTAGGCAGAAACGCTTGAAGTTCTTCGTGGCCGCAGGGGCGGCCTGGTAATTCCGCAGGGGCGGATCTTTAATTTTCTTCAAACTCCTGACTCTTCATCTTTATGTCGCTTCAGATGCCGAGCCGCAGGGGCGGCCTTGTGTCAACTCAAGGGCGGTGACACTGACCCTTTGGATTCACAGCTCCGTAGGGTGAGACGCAGGCAGAGGCGCAGGGGCACCGGTCTTCGCTTCTTCAGGATAAGTCACCGCAGGGGCGCCAAGGAGAGGCGCAGGGGCGGTGACAATCTTGGTTCCGGGCGCTGGCGAAGGCGCAGGCTGCGTTCCGGAGTGTAGTGTCACCCGTTGGGGCGGTGACAAGGCTCCGCGGGTGCGGTGAGGCACCAGAAGCTTTGCTTCGTGAATGGTATTCAACTCCCAAGTGCTTATAACTCCTCTTTTATCTTGTTTTAGTCTTCTTCTTCTGGACCAAGGAGTTAGTACCATAAAACGACACTATTATGCTAAAAAGACTCTAAAAACTAACCTAAATGATAGTGATTCCATCACCTATCAAGAGTACATACAAGATCCGAGGCACATTGTGAGTTATGATGATTTGGTGGTGGAGCCAAACCACACCTTTGCTGAGCATCCTATTGCAGTCTTAGAGCGAGGTGTGAGTCGCCTGCGTTCGAAGGACATTCCTATGATGAGGATACAATGGTCTAGACGTGGACCTGAGGAGGCTACATGGGAGACTGAGGATAGTATCCAGAGGAACTATCTAGAGTTCTATGCTGAGATAGATGCTTCTAGGGTCGATGAGTAGATCTTAGTGCTATCTTGGTGAGTATGTGCTTATATGCTTTGATGTGCTTATTCCATACTAGCTATGTTATGTTTTATGATCTTATTATATCTTGTTGTGCTAGCGTGATGTATGTTATAGCTGGAGATGATTATTCCCTCCATGCTATTTGAGTATGATATATGTTTATAGCTGGAGATGGTTCTTTCCTCCATGATATCTGAGTTGATTAGGGTTCAGCTGGAGATGGCTCTTTCCTCTATGCTACTTGATGGACATAGTTTCAGTGGAGATGTTATTCCTCCATGCGATGTATATGATTATGTTTGGCTAGAGGTGTGCTTCCTCTATGCCTTGTGATGTGGTATGGCGAGAGATGTGATTCCTCTACGCCTTTGGGTAGTGTTATGGCCTTGTTTTCTGGAGTTGATGATTCCTCCATGTTTATGTTTGATGTTATAGAGTTGTATAGGTTTTGACCTTCTGAGCGGAGATGTGATACCTCCAATAGAGAGAGCGAGTTATACCTCAGCTTATGGGTCCGAGAGGTTTTGGGATCTTGCAAGTTTCGGGACGAAACTTGTTTTTAGGGGGGTGAGATGTAAGAGCCTAGTTGCTGAGTTGTTGAGAGAATGAGCAGAGGGCCAGGTTTGTGCCTAGACCGCCCCTGCGTGACCTTGGAGATGCCCTTGCGGTTTGCCTGGGCCGCCCCTGCGGCTCTGTGTGTTGAAGCCGTCTTCTTTGACACTTTGACCCGTGTTTTACTCTTTTTACCCCTTTATAACCTTCATCTCCTTCCTTTGATGAGGGTTTACCATTCTCATCTCCATCTCTCTCTCCTACGTACATCTTATTTTCTCTTCTCCTTTGGATCATCCTTGCTTGATTCTTCCTTGAGTTTAGTTGAGTTGTGAGAGATCTTTGATGGCTTTGCTTGCTGTTGTTGAGAGTTGTTGTTGCTGAGCCTTATGAGCTAGCTTGTGGTGGTGTTGGTGTTGTGTTGATCTCGTGGAGAGCTTGGTTGGTAAGCTTCCATGGCTTCTCTTCTTTCTTTCTTCTTTTCTTCTCTTTCCTTTGCTTAGCTTAGTTTCCTTAGGCTTGGATCATGTTCTAGCCATGTTTGACTTGTGTTGATGTATATATATATGTATGTTCTATATGTATGTTGTTGTTAGAGTGAAGGAGTAAAAAATTGAAGGAAAAAGTGAAGAAAGGGCTAAGGTGGTGTCTTCTGTTGTCCAGCCGCCCCTGCGCCACCTTGCAGCCGCCCCTACGCCGGCCAGGATCCGCTCCTGCGCCACCTGTTAGCCGCCCCTGCGCCCACCTACATCAGCAAGGTTCTTCTCTTTGTTCTGCAGGTGTGTGTGTGTGTGCTTCTAGGCTTTCCTTAGGATGCCTTTGTGTCCTCCTTTCCTAGTATGAGTGTATAGGATCATGCTAGAGGTGTGAGATTATGTTTGGTTAAGGTTATGATCAGTTTATGCCTTGTATGGCTTTAAAGACTTAGGTTGGTGTTAGTTGAGGTTTTAAGGTTGAGTTTAATCCCTATGGATCCCTTTGGGTCTAGGTGTGACCCCTTTGATGAATAGAGGTTGATATCTTTTTATGCCTTGTTATTAGGCAGTGCCCCTCTCTCAGAGTTGGAGGTTGTTGTGGTTGAGTTGTGTTCGAGGTTGAGGTAAGTCCGTAGGACTTACTTAGCTGACATCCTTATATTGGGTGTTTGCATGAGTGGTGTGTGGTTTATATGTTGCTATGATAGCATGAGATGTCGTTTATACCGACCTATGTTTTATTGATTGCCCCGTATGCATAGTTGTGATAACCTTTCTCTTTCATCCCGCCGTGGAGTCTGGAAAGTTCTCTGATGTTAGGCCAGACTGACTTTACAGGAAGGGCACAACCCACTCCCACAAGGTACACGGATTGTGTGACCGATACTTGTGCAGCTGGCTAGCAGGCGCAGAGGCGAGGATATATCGGTCCTCGTGTCACATAGTTTCATATATATTTATATATACGATTTGAGTGAATGACCTTTATATTGAGATGATAAAATAGGTAATTGTGTGAAAGCATGTTGATGTGTTTATCTTTCCTTGATTGTGATTGTGCTTATGCATTACTCTATATATGTGTATGGTTAGCTAATGGTTTATTACCATGTTGTAGATGCCCCACAGAATAGGCACGTTGCTGGGTGATCTAGCAAAGTGGCAGGCTGAGGACGTGTACATAGGTTGTTGTGGGGTTTTGGGTTTGTTTACCTTTTCCCTCCTGCGTGAGGATGATCATTTGTTACCTCTTGTGTGAGGGTGTTGGTTTATATACTCGGCTATGTTGTCTTACCTTTTGGATGTACGGTTTATACAGTTTTATGAACTTGTTTTTATATGTGTCAGTGTCATGTTGTAAGGTCCAGTGAACTTTTTGTCAATCTAGGGTCAGGATCCATTGTGAGATTCTAGCCCAATGTGGCACTCCGAGTCCCGCGGATTTGGGGTGTTACATTGATGCTATTGTTCAAATGCCTTGGTTTGAAATCTCCTCGGTCAACTCAATCACTTCAAAAATTCAATGGAAACAAATGAAGAGACACATCAAAAGGAGATAAAGCTCTGAAGATTTCTCAAAGAATTATACCTCAGAAAAGTTGGTATGTGTACACTCTTCTAGGAACTCCCTAGTTTCTCGACACTATTTCACAAAAGACACATGCTCGCGAGCAAATAAATCATCCTTGTTGCTCTTAAAGGAAGTAGCGGGAAAGAACCTAAGAATCACGATCCAATGCAAGAAGAAGTTATTCAATATCTAAAGAGTCAAAGGGACAAGATATTGTTCAAAGAAGCTATGTTGGAGTACCGTCTTACAAAACATGTTGGAATTATGGAGAAGCAGGTCATTGGTGTGCCCATTATGAGAAGCCGAAAGAAAAGACTAAGAACAATCCAAATGCTCTCAAATTTGCTCGCACAGATGGTAACTCAAGAACTGATCATGGAAGACCCCAGGGTCAAAAACCCAACAAACCAAAGTTTTGTTGGACTCGCAAGAACTGAGAACTGATACTATCAGTTAATTCAAAGTGGAAGATTGTTATTGTCCTTGACCAAAGTTGAACTGATTAAGTGACAGTTCTTCTCATCTCCTCATCCCGCTTTGAAACAAAAGGAGGAAGAAAAAAGGTTGCACAACTCCCAAACACAAGAAATGGATGAAGAATTGAAGCCACAATCTATATCCTACTTTTGTATTGATTATTCTTGCTCACTAATCTTGCAAATATGTTGTTTATTTGCTTTGCTACCGGTTTTGTGTTGATAATTATTAAACATGTCAAATCAAGAGTCAGAACTAGTATCAGTTACAATATGAGTCTTGTCCTACCAAGCTCCATATAGATTGTCTAGTTCTAAAAGAACGTAAAGACCTCTCCATGAGAGCATATGACAAGACCTCATACAAAAGAAGATTCACCAAGACTGAATAAGCAAATCAATAATATGGTCGTGAATCCAAAACAAAACAAGCTACTAGTTGGATACCGGGAATTTAGCCAAGTTACTAACCGAAGAAAACATGTCAAGTTCACTCTCCAAGCCAAAGAATTTTTTTTAATGATTGAAGGTCAAAGACTTCTATCCATGTTCTTGTAATCTATACTCTTTATTTTGTATAAATATTAGATAACATGAATTATTGTGAGTGAAGTCACATTAGGAACGCAGTTGACACCCAAGAGAAATCATGACTTTAATATTCATGATTGGAACATAAATAACCATGTTGTTCGTTGTCAATGATTAATTAGAAACTCAATTATTAGCAAAATATACATTCTTTTCACATCAAGTAACCGAAATTCTCATCTATGCAAATGATTGAATGTATTTATCCTAGCATGTCATACACATTATCTTGTTTTTATTTTTGATTGCACATGTTATATCACCATTCTTGTTCTACCCAAAAGAATCGATATGATGATCTAACCCTCTTCATAATGTCAAATGAAGATTGATTTTAAACCGTCCTTAAGCCACTTCAAGATAACTAAAATATTATCATTACCATGTAATAATTATTTGTTGCTTGATATGTTATTCAATTTCTTTCAATTGTCTAGCTAACCCCTTAAGAAATTTACTAGCCTTACTCTCCGCAAGTTATGGATTAGTCAAGAAATATAGTCACTTGGAAAGTTTCCTTGCTCAGAAATTCTCTTTTTATAGTTACAAGATTTCAAATAGTGAAAAGATTTGATTTGATTCACATATGTCAAAGATCCTTCGGAACAACGCATTGGAAGTTGAATTTAGGTGGTTATTGGCGTTCCTTTTTTATGTCCCACCGGCTACCAGGGTTTCCAAAACCCTTAGAAGGAAAATGAAGAACTGTTATTTGGTACAATTTGGTCTCTCAAATTATACCTATCAAAGCACACAACCTTTACTCAAAAGCTCTATATTTAACCATGACTTCCAACTCCAATGAAGACACGAACTCCCTTAACCCCGATCTTTCCTGCTCATGGTTGTCTCTTATTGATATATACCCAGATTTTGACTTTGATTCATTCTTTTTAAACATCACACCAAACCTTGATACTATCATCCTAGAAAACCTTGCTCATGATTCTTGCTCCCTGTCCAAAGACGAAGACCCTACAACCGTTGTGTTCATAATTGAAGGGCCTCCTACAAAATGAGGATATGATGCATGAAGAAGAGATTACTCCTTCTAAACGTGCATCCTCTTTGTTCTCCCTTGAAGAGCCTCTATGCCTAGAAAATTTACTGATCAACACTGAATGGTCTGAAAATTGAGTGCTCAAACGCAAACTTTCTGAGCATGAAGACACTAAGGCTCTTTCTACCTCTAAAGGGAAGGGTACCCAGTCCAAAAGGACTACTCTTGAGACAAATGAAAGGATCTCGTCTCCTCCATCTTTAACAGACTTTGCAAATACTAAGAAAAGGATTCCTCCTCCCACTATCTGCTTCATTGACATGGTTGGAAACCAGTGACTCATCACCTTTTGATTATGTATGAGGAGTTGAACAACATTGCCCTATAAGACATCGACAATGCTATCAAAGCACAAAGTTGGAAATATATCTGCATAGAATGAACAATCATGTCAAAAGATATGTTAATCAGTTTTACTCAACACTGATAATCACTCCAACGTACAACAAGTCGACTAAAAAACTAGATGAGTACATAAGACAATACTGCATCAATGTGAGGTGTGGTAGCTTTTCAAGTAAGATTTTGGAAAATGTCCTCAATATTCCACACCATTGTTGAAAAGATCACTTCACCGAAAAATGGCCTAAGGGTTCCGATGTGAGACCATCTTTAACACCAGGTCCAGTTACACGTTCAAAGGATAAGGCATTGAAGGATAAACCAACAACACCTTCACCTTCTTCAGATTCAATGGATGGAGAAATCACAAGGTAAAGAGACAAGGTGATTCAAGATGAAGTTATGAATATACTCATGAGTTGTACATTCAAGGAAACTCTCCTCACATTCAAGAGCTCCGTGGTGACATTATTGACTATTATAGAAGAGTCAAGTCTTGACCAAGAAGATCCACCAAGTAAGGAAGAAGAATAAGAGCTTGGAGGAGTTCCAGAGGAGAAAACTCGACCGATTTTTCAAATAAATTGACCGATTTTCCTGTAGTAAATATCGATCGATTTTCTGTTGCGATTTTCTTCATTAGAACGAGATTGCAAAAGATCCGGTCATGATCTTCTATCTTTTTTCGATTCTATCTTGTTTTAATTCCTTAAAGCTCTCATAATATCTTAAGGACGGAATCAAGGAACAACTTCTTGGACTCCAGAGAAGAACAATCGACCCACTAACAGGAAAATTGACCGATTTTTCGACCGATTTTCTTCTCAGAACGACAATGGAAAACATTATTTGCCCGATCCAGCAGGTCCCAAACCTCCTACTCAGTCCCATCCTTTGAATGAGCCTTCGAGTGACCATAAAGGGAGTACTCCTAACCCTATTTCACGATCTAGAGATATTGTTTGTTATAAATGTCAAGGTAGAGGTCATTATATGCGTGATTGTCCTAATAAACGACTTTTATTTATTAATCAACAAGGACAATATGAAAGTGAGGAAGAAACTGAGCATGATCATACCCATATCAATGCATTACATGAGCATGAGCATGATATTCAAAGTGATAGTAATTGTGAATATGGTGATTCTTTTATTGTTAAACGCACTTTGCATGCAAAAGTTGATTTATGTGAGGATAATCAACTTGAAAACCTTTTTCATACTCGATATCTTGTTCAAGAAAAGGTTTGTATCATGATTATTGAAGGGGGTAGTTGTTGCAACATTGATAGTGAGGAGTTGATCACAAAGTTGCAAATCACTACCTTCTACCATCCTCGACCTTATAAATTGCATTGGATGAATGATTGTGGGGAATTGAAAGTCAATAAACATGCTCGTATTGCGTTTACTTTGGGTAAATACGAGGATATTATTGTTTGTGATGTTGTGCTTATGCAAGCATGCCATATTTTGTTAGGCCGTCCTTGGCAATTTGATAGAAAGGTTATTCATGACGGATTTTCTAATAAACAATCGTTTAAGTTTAAAGGGAAATCCATTACTCTCAAACCTATGACTCCCTTGCAGATTGCTGAGCATTACGAAAATAAAAAGGAAAAACACAAGCTAAAGAACAAAGAAACAACTCTCAGAGAAGAAAAATTGAGAAGTTCTTCGAAGAATTGACCGATTTCTGAAGAAAATCGGTCTGTTCAAGGAAAAATCGACCGATTTTCTTGTAACTCATCTGATTTCTCAATGATCATATCCCTTTAGATCTTTCCTTAGTGAGTCAATATAAAAGCCTACTAACATTGAATTATGATGTGAAGGCCGCTTTACCTTTCAACATTTTACAGGCTTTGAATGAATACGAAGACATATTTCCGGATGAGATTCCCGCCGGACTTCCACCATTCCGATGCATTGAGCATCGGATTGACTTCATTCTAGGTTCATCACTTCCTAACCGCCCTGCTTATAGAACGAGTCCGCAGGAAAGCCAAGAAATACAGGATCAAGTACAAGACCTTTTGAACAAAGGCTATGTACGTGAAAGTTTGGTCCTTGTGCGGTTTCGGTTCTATTGGTGTCCAAAAAGGACATCACTTAGAGGATGTGTGTGGATTGTCTAGCAATCAACAATATCACTATCATGTGTAAACATCCCATTCCTCGATTGGATGATATGCTAGATTAGTTGAGCGGTTCCACTTTATTTTGAAAGATCGATCTTAAGAGTGGATATCATCAAATCCGAATGAGGGAGGGAGATGAATGGAAGAAAATATTCAAGACCAAATTTGGACTTTATGAGTGGTTGGTAATGCCTTTCGGTTTAAATACGCTCCTAGTACTTTTATGAGGTTAATGAATCATGTCTTACGCCATTTTATTGAAAAGTTTGTGGTTGTTTACTTTAATTTGATGACATCCTCATTTATAGCAAATCTATTGAGGAACATGAAGAATACTTAAGGGAAGTACTCGCAACTATTAGATCTGAATCTTTATATGGCAATATTAAGAAATGCAAGTTTAGTACTAATCAAGTGGTTTTTTTTGGATTTTTGGTCAGCACAAGAGGTCTTGAGGTGGACAAAGAGAAGATCAAACCATTCAAGAATGGCCTACACCTACCATCGTTGGACATGTGTGATCTTTCCATGGATTGGCAACTTTCTATAGGCGCTTTGTGAAGGATTTCAGCGCCATCGCAGCCCCTCTCACGCAACTCACAAAGAAGCAAGTACCGTTCGAGTGGGGAGAAGCGCAAGAGAAAGCATTCTCGGAACTAAAGAGGCGATTATCAAATGCACCTCTTCTTGCACTTCCGGATTTCACCAAACCATTTGAAGTAGAGTGTGACGCTTCAGGTATTTGTATAGGAGGACTACTCATGCAAGAAGGTAAACCTCTAGCATACTTTAGTGAGAAATTAAAATGTCCATGTTTAAATTACTCTACTTATAATAAGGAAATATATGCTTTATTTCGAGTTTTTAAAACATGGCAGCACTATCTTTGGCCTAATGAATTCATCCTTATAACTGATCATGATTCTTTGAAGCATTTTCGAAGTCAAGATTAGTTGGACAGGAGACATGGACGTTGGATGGAGTTCATTTAAACATTTCCTTATATTATCAAATATAAAAAAGGGAAGGATAATGTCGTAGTTTATGCCATTTTTAGGAGGTGTATTTTGATCATAACAATGGATTCTAAAGCCCTAGGATTCCATTATATCAAATATCTATACGAGGATGATGAAGACTTTGACGACATCTACACTGGATGCAAAAATCGACCCAATCTCAGGAAAATCGACCGATTTTCTACCCGATTTTTGCCCCAGTCGAGAGATAAGTATTATATTTTTGAAGGTTTTTTGTTCCATGAGGATAAAGTTTGTATTCCTAGTTGTTCTCTGAGATTATTATTAGTTGAGGAGGCTCATATGGAAGGATTAATGGGACACTTTGGAAGAGATAAGACTTATCATATGCTTCATTCTCACCTTTATTGGCCTCACATGCTTAAAGATGTTGAACATTTGATTAAGAGGTGTCTTGTGTGTCTAAAAGCGAAGTCAAGACTGAAACCACACGGTTTGTATACTCCTTTACCTATTCCTACATCACCTTGGTTGGACATTAGTATGGATTTTGTTGTAGGATTGTCATGGACTAAGAAGGGGAGAGACTCTATATTTGTGGTTGTTGATCACTTTTCCAAAATGGCTCACTTTATTGCTTGTCATAAAACTGATGATGCATATAATGTAGCTAACTTGTTTTTCAAGGAAGTTGTTAGATTGCATGGAATGTCAAGAACTATTGTGAGCGATAGAGATGTTAAGTTCCTTAGTTTCTTTTGGAAGACACTTTGGGGAAAGCTAGGTACAAAGTTGTTGTTTTCAACTTCTAATCATCCTCAAACAAATGGTCAAACGGAGGTAACCAATCAAACTTTAACTACTATATTAAAAGCTATTTTGAAGGATAATTTGAATGCTTGGGAAGATGTGTTACCACATGTTTACTTTGCTTATAATCGAACCTTGCGTTCATCTACTAACCTAATACCGTTTGAGTGTGTTTATGGAGTGAATCCTTTGACTCCCTTCGATCTTATACCGTTGCCTCTAGAGGAGCGAGGAGATTTTATTGCAGGAAAACAGGTGGAGTTCATAAGGGAGTTACATGAGAAGACACGTACATGGCTGGAGCAGAAAAGGAAATTTTGTTGCTTCCAAAGCAAATCGTAATCGCAAAGAGATGCTATTTAAACCCGGAGATCTAGTGTGGTTGCATCTACGGAAGGAGCGATTTCCGGACAAACGGAAGTCTAAGTTATCTCCAAGAGGAGACGGACCCTTTAGAGTGAAAAGGAAAGTTGGTAACAATGCTTACATCTTGGAACTTCCAGCTGATTATGCTGTAAGTATTACCTTCAGCATTGGCGACTTAAGTCCTTACGAGTTTAGAGATGAGCTTGCCGATGATTTGAGGAAGAATCCTTCTCAAGAAGGGGAGTTTGATGTGGGATCATCTTCAACACCAGGTTCAGTTACATGTTCAAAGGCTAAGGCATTGAATGATAAACCAACAACACCTTCACCTTCTTCGGATTCAATGGATGGAGCAATCACAAGGTCAAGAGCGAAGGCGATTGAAGACGAAGTTATGAACATACTCATGACTTGTACACACAAGGAAACTCTCATCAGTCTCAAGAGCTCATTGGTGACATTATTGATTGTTATAGAAAAGCCAAGCCTCGACCAAGAAGATTCACCAAACAAGGGAGAAGGATAAGAGCAAGGAAGAGTTACAGAGGAGAAAAATCGACCAATTTTTCAAATAAATCGACCAATTTTCCTGTAGGAAATATCGATCGATTTTCTATTGCGGTTTTCTTCATTGGAGCGAGATTGCGAAAGATCCGGACATGATCTTCTATCTTTTGGCGATTCTATCTTGTTTTAATTCTTTAAAGCTCTCAGAATATCTTAAGGGATTATTAGTTTCTATCTTTTTAGATTTTATATCTTATATATTTTAAAGTATCTTTGCAAGATTATCTTTAAATATATTTTCCTAGATTTAGTAGGTTTAATCTCCCTTATAAACATCCTTAGTGGGGGAGATTGTTTAGTAGATTAAATTAGATTTGATATATTTCCACTTAATTGTGAGACTCGTAGCTTCACTTATGAAGTTTGTGTTTTATTCATTAAATCATTCAATCAATAAAGAGAGCTTTTGATTGAATTGTTTGTGAAGTCCTTCCTAGATTGTGCTTGGGTGTGTTAATACTATTGAAGGTTGGTGCTCCTGGTCAATCATAGTCCCTCTTTGTGTCTATCTTAATTAGAAGACTTGTGTAAGGTTAAAGAACTGCGGGTTAAGGTAATCTTCTCGTTTAAGGGTTTTGACACATCATTGGTCAAGTTTCTTTTGTGGAACTATCTTAGTTCATATCTTACTATATATCTTTCATTTATCATTCCATAATCATCTTATTTTCTTTCCATATCATTCACTAATCCGTTTTTTGAGTTTCACGAAAAATCACCCTATTTCATCCAAATAAATCGACCGCTTTATTGTCTAGAACAAACCGATTTTTGTTCTATTTTAGAACTTTCAATCTAGATCGGGAACTACGGCTTATTCCCGCATCAAAGTGGTCAAGGGAAGAAGGTTATTAAGGAGGTAAGTAAGTTGGCCTTAGTTCCTAGCACAACAGAGATCATTGATGCATCTTTGTGTCAACTTCACTCACTCTTGTATCACTAAGTCATATCAAACATCATCCCAAAAATTGAAAAAAAGAAAAAAAAAGCAACCAAGATGGATGTCATGATCATACACAAGCTTATTCATAACTCCCAAATTAATGTCCTTATCATCATAATGCAACACATGTGGTACTATAAAAAAAATTAATGCTTTGTCATATGCTCCCATTATAAAAGTATTGCCAATGCTTTAGTTTTACATTGACGGTTCCACAATCATTGATCTCGCGGTAATTGAGAAACCATTGAATAAGAGGTTTATGGACGGATTGGGACTTGAGTTTCATGGAGAAAGGTGGAGAGTACCATCAAAGCACTACCCTAACGACAAAGGAAAAGCCAATCTTTGTGTTAGAAATACTCTTTCACGAAGTATGGAGAAAATTGTGAATGGACTTCAAGAAGATATGAATAGGTTGTCTCGGTTTACCGCTCAGGGAATGAGTGATGTGAATGAAGAAATTGTAATAAAGGTAAGATAAGGGAACACAAAAACAAACAGCTTGAAGACGTAATTGTGACAGAGTTGAATGATCAATAAACTTAAAGAGTGTTCGTTAATGCAACTGACTCATGACTTTCACCAACTTTTTGAAACCTTCCTCATCTCTTCTTTCACGTGTCACACTTTTGGTTTTATATCTACCTGTCTACTTGACTAATGATAACAATTTTTTGTTTGATGTGTTGTGATCTGGTGCATTCTTACTTATTTGCATACTTTTAAATTTATGTTACTTGAATGTCTTGATGAATGTTATCTTAATTTCTTTTTATCCTTTTCGATCATGTCAAAAGGGAAAGAGTTAGATTATTACAAAAGCCAAATTAACAAGCATGTTGTTCTCTAGCGTTCAAAAAAAGTAGTTAAGGTTGTTTTAACTTCTGAGGGGTACTCCTAACAGTTTTCCAACTAAGGAAGACCTTTTTCTCTATAAAGGAATTTCACAACTATTTTCTTCTAAGGGGAAATTTTTTTATCTATTTACGTTTATTCATTTGCATAAGTGAATCTTTTCTTATTAATTGTGCTTTTGTTTTTAGGGTTGTTTGCCACCATCAAAAAGGGGGAATTGTTAGGTTCCAAAAGAACTCATAAGTTATGATGTTTTAATGTCAACAAACAACTTTATATAAATGTTCTAACAAGTATTTCACAAGTTTACTTCTAGGGAACTAACACAAGAAAAAAAAAATTGTCATAGATCACTAAGTGAGTGTCGTACTACAAATGAATACATGTTGAAGCAAACAAGGGCGTTGAGCTTCACGAAACGCTAATTGTGGTGCACCAAGCCAAGATGTTACACAAAGTGAAAGCTACCGCAATCTTGAAGATACGGTGTGTTATTGTTCGAAACATATTTTATATATATTGACAAGATTCTCCGGAGGACCTTTATCTATCTAGTAAAATGTATCTTAGAAAGATATTTCATTCGAACAATTGAGTATCTTAGGATCTTTTAAGATAGGAAAGGAGATCGTTGACATTATCTATTCATTGGTCGGAGATGATAATAGGAAACAAGATCTTTTCAATTAAGTTAGTACGCTATATACACCCCTATGGTTATTATAGTAGATTAACTCTATTCAAAAGTATTTTCTATTGTACACGCTTAGTTATGTGAGTCCACTGAACGAGCGAAGTTGATGACAAGCTGGAGACGAAGTCCGTGGTAGACGACGGGAGATGAAGACGGAGACAACGACGAGATGAGTTTCGTGAAGAAATTTGAAGGCCTTTAGAGAATAGAGTTGGAGTGTATATTCCGGTTAACCTATCAATAAAGTTGTGTGAATATTTGAAGTGCTTGCTAGTGGATATACTAGCCGGGCAAGTGGTTTTAATCCCGATTGAATTGTTGGCCAGTTAGGGTTTTCACTTTTAATCTCGTATCCAAATGCATTTATTGTTTTTAAGTGTTAGTAATCGTACTCTAAAATATATATTTTGTTGTCATGAGAACCGACTTTAGTACCCAGTACTAACGATTTATGATCTAACGGAATGAAATATAATTATTTACTTTTGGGTATTGTCGTGACACAAACGAAGGTTACTCTTAATCTTCTCAAGGATGTCATCTACAATCTTCTAATCCTACCAAAACTCATCTTCTTTTGAATTTTAAGCACTTTGCTGGTGTTCGTGATCCAATAGACAATCCTTCCTTGTACAAATGATTAGTAAGGAGGCTGAATTTTTCAAAAAAAAAACAGAAGACTATATTTGTAGTTCAGTTTTTAATTCAGTTTATGCAATATGATTGTGTGGGCTTCTTGTCTCGATACTCGTCGGTGTTAGTGGTTTAATGCTTCTATTAGGTTTTCATCTATTAGCTAGAAGTCCAAAAGGCAATCCACAATGTCTCGTAGTTCTACAAAATCTAAATGCCGGGCTATGGTACAAGAAACTTATGAGATTGTTTGGGTTGTTCGACCGCCGAAATAGTTTGATTTTTGCCCTGCCAAATCCATCAAGTTATTTAGTGATAGTGTGTATGCTTTGCATATTGGAAGGAATCATGTTTTTCAGGAGCATACGAAACACATAAAGATATATTGTCATTTTACTATGACTTGCTCCAACTTTCCTATGTCCCCACTACTGATCAAATAGTTGATGTGTATACTAACACTTTACCTTATGCACACTAAAATTATTAACGGTCCAAGTTTGAGCAGTCCGGATCACCTATTGCACCATATATGTTTCATTGTCTGCTACATGTATTTTATTGGTCCACGTGTCATTAATATTAATTTTAAAAATAGTAAATAAATAAAGTAAAAAAAGGAAACAAAGATATCGTTAAGTGATGTTTCTTCTCTCTATCAATTCTCTCTTCTTCAGAATCTTCAACTCGCCGGAGAGGCAGACCTCTCGCTCTATCCTTTCCTTCATCCGGTGTGCCTCACCAGAGACCTCTCGGTGACCTTTTCTTCCGCCGTCGTCGGATACACTCATCCTGAGGGCATCGTTTCAGCATAAATTTGAAAGGGGCGCTCCTGTATCACAATCCTAGTTCACATCCTTTGAAATCGAACACCGTGAATGGGTTTGTGTCACTACAGTCTATCACAATTAATGGGTTTTCATGTACAAAACATCCCATTAAGTTCTCAATTGGCTGTCAAACTAAATAATTAACATACATAATTGCAGGAGGTTGAACTATTTGTTACTAAAAGCAATGCAAATACGAATAACAACCTAATCATCAGTATTTAGAATATGTATGCTATCTAGCCTCCACTCTTCATCAGCACAATTCTTAATCATTAGTATTCAGCAATTAACATACATAATTGCAAGAAGCTGTACATATCAAGATGAAAGAAATAGCTTCACAATTTTGTCCTTTAGATCTTAACTCATATTTTTGTTTTCTTTGTTGATTAGGAATATAGGATAGCTATTAGCTAGTATTATACTTGTATGTACTTCTATATATGAGAATAAGATGAGAGAGCATGTGATTGTGCTGGTGTTAATACGGGACCGCCCCTTTCAAAATTTTATGCTGAAATAATGCCCTAAGGACGAGTGTATCCGACGAGGCGCGACGGCAGATGGAAAGGTCAGCGAGAGCTCTCCGATGAGGCACGTCAGAAGAAGGAAAGAATGGAGCGAAAGGTCTGCCTCTCGGGCGAGTTGAAGATTTTGCAAAAGAGAGAATCGATAGAAAGAAGAAACATCTATTAACCATATCTTCTTTCCTTTTTTTTTAACTTAATTTTTTTTAAATTTTAAATTTTTTAATATTAATGACATGTGGACCAATTAAATATATGTAGCAGACAGTGAAATATATGGTGCAATAGGTGATCCGGGCTGAAGTTTGAGGGGTATATAAGTAAGAAAATGTATCATGTCAAGAGTTGACTCTGTTGAGGATCTCTATATTGAGAATCGTAAGGGAAAGTTTAGAACCAATCCAATTGTACAAATCTAGATCGGAAAGGTTTAGCAGAGGTGAGACGTTATTTCCTTAATTCTAAAATTGTCATTTGCTTCATACTGCGTAACTATCTCTGAAAGCCTATGGAGAACCATCGGTGGAGTACTCTCAAACTCAAAATTCGGACTTAGGGAAGAGAGAAAGAGATTACTACTTGAGTTGTCTTTAGAATGAGCATACGAGATCTCCTTTTATAAAGACTAGAGTAAGTTAATAGCTAGAGAGATTCACTTTCGTCCACCCATTCTCACAAAAATAGGTCCACATATCATGGAGAGTGGATATATGCAATTGATGTCATAGTATATTATGTACCACGGATCACTCACACAACTCAAGATCTCAAGATCCATCCCTCTCACATAAAGTAAGCATCTACCCACACATCATAAATGGCTTGCATACAAGGACATGTGTTACTAGGGTAAAATGTGGTAGATTTTCCTTTAAGTACATGGCAACTCTGAATGTCGTCAAAAAAACATCTTTTGCTGCCAGATCTTGAAGTCGATACCCTTAAACTTTTTCAACGTCAATGCAACATGCACTGATCCATCAATGAGCGGTTGTGTAGGCAAGGGGACGGTAATAGGACCATACCCACTCCCAGGAGGCAATGAGGTACCCTCATGGTTATTCCCTTTACCTCCTATGTATGTCCCACGTGGATTCCTAGCAAGCAGATTGATCACTGGAAAAGGAGTCCCAAATTGAATTTAGGGCCCGTTTGGTTTGAACTCCGGAATCGGAAACGGAATGGAAACGAATCTAGTCCATATGTATACCCTTATTCATGAAAGTTTTTGGAATCATTCCTTGTGATTTGAAGTAATTGAAGTTGAATTTGATTACTTTTGATACCCTATAGGGTAACAAAATATGGGGAGGCAAGTGTATTTTGCATGTAAACACAAGGAATGATTCCATAAAATTTCATGAATAAGGATATACATATGGACTAAATTTGTTTCCATTCCGTTTCCGTTTCCGGAGTTGGAACCAAACGGGCCCTTAGAGTGTGTGCGCAGTGGGGTTGACAACATTGTATATAACATCAAGATGATCATTTTCGCTCGTTGTCGAAATCTAATTCGGAAAATAATTAGTAGGAATTTATACAAAATTTAATTCACCTAGAAAAAAACTTCTAAAAGATCCGTAGAGATATTTATTAAGGGTAAAATGACTAACTAGTACCAATATTACTCTATTCAGAGTACTCATAGCATAAACTCATTTAGTAAATGAACCCCTATTTAACCTAATTATTTCATCTAAAAGGAGAATTATATATAAGGTAAAATTAGAGGGGTCTACATGTAACACCCCAAATTTTGAAAATTCGGGGAGCTACTAGTTAGGACCTCACAATGGGTCCCGACCTTAGTTTGACAACAATTTTACTAGGATCTTACAATAAGACACAAAAGTATTTAAAACATTTGAAAACTTTAAACAATATATACATAGAGAATATGTATCAGCCTTACAAGAAAACATACTAAAACGACGCATATGAAGAAGAGAAGACATCCCCGTCCCCAACTAAAAGAGTATGTGGACCCGGCTGACCATTTCCTCCGGATCTCTCTACAACTGTCTTAACCTGCAAGGCATCTACAAGCGGTATAAAACCGTTAGCTAACATTCTATGCATAAGTATAAAGGTAAAAGCACAAACACACAACATACACAATCAACATCCAACAATCAATCCTTTTATTATCTTTAATTAGGTGATATGTCATTAATAATGATACTTATTTTGTGACACGAGGGATTCTCAAACCTCGCCCCTGTCCCCGTTTACCAACGAGAAATGGTACTAATGCATCTGACCGTCTACCTGACTGGGCTGGTCGCAGGGAACCTCCTAGACTCTCGCAAGAGCTAGGCAGATGATGTCACGACCCGTTATCATACACTTGGGTCAATTACATAATATAATAAAGTCTAAAACTCCTAAGATGTAAGATCTTATTTGAACTGAAACTATTACAGTACTCATTTAAGGTAAAAAGAATATTTTACTCTTGATCCCGAAACTTCCAAAAATCTCGTAATACATACTTAAATTCTTAACTAGCCATATTCTACTCTCTAGGATGATTTTAGGTAAAAACTAGAGAAACTACACACTTTTCCATTTCCCGAAAAGTCACTAAGGTCCAACTTCAGCTCCAAATATGAAACTAGAATAAACTTATAAAAATTCCGAAATAATTCTCTAAATTATCAATGATATCCAATCTACTCATAGGAGCAAGAATTTCTTAAAACTGTTCAACTATCACTTCTACAAAAATCCTTAAAGTTGGCTACAACACTAAAAATGTCCTATACTTTGTCAAAATTCACTGCTGGAAAAACAGCTCAACCACTCTACTTTGGGACCTTATAACTTTTAATCCGACCGTTCATTTCTTCTCAAATTTTAACACAGTAAACTAAATATATCCATCTATGATCTATCAAAATTTCAACGGTGGATCTTCAATACAACTCCTTAACATTGGTCTACAATATCGACAGTTTCCAACTTCCCAAAACTGAAGAAAACACCATTTATTTACAGTAGATTTGTTTCTACTATTTTTAACACCCTCTTCTAACCCCAACTCATTACTGATCCCAAGGTCCTAAGTTCATCAGCAGCACACAGTACACTCTAACTTATTCCATTACAGAAGCTACGTAATCAAGGGAGGGAGAGGAGATCTAGTTATTCCACTCTTAGGAAATTCAGCAAACACTTAACAAAACAGCACACTGTCTTAACTTTGAAAAATCCTAACTCGTAAACCACTCGCTGGATTTATCCCAAATTTTGATATGTTCTACTATAAAACCTTATCTATAAGATATCCAAAATTTAGCAGCAAAGGAGGAGTATAACTTACTCAAATCTGTATCACGAAACTGTATCAACATGCAGTTTTCCAACAATTAAAAATTTCAGCACAACAAAAAAACTGCTTACGACCCAATCTTTGAAAAATCATAAATCCTAAACCACTTGCTGAATTCCTCCCAAATTTTAATATGTTCTACAACAATATGCCAACTATATCATATCCAAAATTCAAGTCCAACAGAGATCAAAAGCCCATTCAAAACTGTCTCACAAAAGTGCATCCCAAACAGTTTTTCTCAAACTCAGCACACTTAGAAAACTGCATGAGGAACCAACTTGAAAAAATCATATCTCCTAAACTAGAACTCGGAATACGCTCAAATTTCAGTATGTTCTACACTGCATTACCGACAACAACATATCCAAAAATCAGGAGCAAAGGATGAGTCTAGCTTACCCAGATCTAAACTCGAAGTTGACTATTCGTCAATGTTGGAAAACTGAGAGATTTAATAGCTCTCTGAAGTTGCTCCTTTGGTTGAAATGTATGGGTTTAAAGATGGTTTAGAGGCACCCATTGACACATAAACATGGAGGGGAAGTAAGGAGGTAGATGTGGGACTTACCCGGCTCCAAACTCGAAGGCATGAAGGACGAGGATGGCTCTCACGTTCATAGCCTTGTCGGAAACTAAAGAGGTCCAAAAGGAGGTTGTTGTGCACGACTCCAGGGGCTGGAAAGCGGCTGGAGAGGAGGGTCGAGGCTGATTCGACTGGGGAGGAGGGCACGCCTGCACTGCTGGTGTCGATAGTGGCTGGAGAACGCGAGGCTGGAGGTGCTGCGAGGAGCCGTTTTGCGTGCTGCACCAGGAGGAGATGCCAAGGCTGCATTGTTGTTGTTGTTGTGTACAGAACAAGAGCAGAAGATCGAGAGGAAGGAGAAGAGAGACGTGCTTGGGAGGGCTAGGGTTTCACGTGAAAGCAGCGGTTGGGAAGGAGAACAACTGTCAGAAGATTTGCAACTCCTTATTGGGCTTAACTGGCTTGTTCCTGACGGGCCCGGATGGTAGGGTTTCAAAGGCCAAACTCAGCTTCGTAATGGGTCCGGATGGCCTTGTCATAACTTAGTTATGGGTTTGTCAAATGGGTCAATTACTATAAGGCTTGCAAGAGTGTTTTAGGAATGATTTTATATGATTAAGTTTCACATAAAATCATAGAAGTTGGGAAAAGAATATTTTATGTGATTAACTCTTTGCATAAAATGACAAGATTTTAGTTGACTCAGGATTTACCGGAAATTAAATTTTCGGGTATTACACTACAAAACAAAAAACTATAAAAATGAGCATATTTAACCCAATTCTTTCATTTATTAATTATCAAGGTTCTACAAAACCTTGAATTCCGAAAGCGGCACTTCCGAAAACAATGTTGCCGGAAAATTCTATTTTTCCAAAATAAATAAATAATTAAATATTTATTTTTGAAAAATAAAATAAAGATAAATTATATAAAAAAAATAAATTTCAACTTAAATAATCGAATTCGATCCGAATTATTTTTCTAGAAAAACGATAATCCCAAAAATTAGATTTTATATCCGAAAATATTTTTATAAAATACTTGGAGAAACTTATAACGAAATTGTATTTTTGAGATAAATTTTCGCACAAATATTCGAATGATTCGAATGTTTTTCCCGAAAAAAAAACTATTTTATGAAATATAATGCTTCAAAATATTTATAACAAAATTAAATGTTCAAGATAAATATTCGAAACCCTTAACTACATAAAAATTCAAAACTAGTAATTTTTCAAAAAGAAATTTAAATTTTTAGTAAATATAATAAATTTGAAAAACAAATATGAATTTAATAAAAATCTAAATGAATATAAATAAAATCCGTGATAATAAATCGGAAATTCAACAATTCCAAAATTTGATCCGAAAGTTTGTCCCTAAATAACGGTTAGAACAATCTATATTTCTTCCCTAGAGAAAGCTTATAATGGTACCCAATAACTAATCCGTACGATTCGGTTCCTAAACCAAATTTTAGAGTTAATATTGTAAGACCTCAATATTGAGAATTGTAAGGGGAAGTTTAGAACTAACCCGATCATACAAATCTGATAGGAACGGTGATGTAGAGGCAAGATGGTATTTTCTTAATTCTAATATCGCCTCTATTACGAAGTGGTAGAGGAAGAGACGTTTTTTCCTAATCCTAAAACCACCCCTAATTTGAAGGGTTTTTATCGATTAAGAATCCCGAAATACAACCGCCCTTTTGCTTCAAACTGTGTAACCAACTCTAAAACCCTACACGAATCGTCGATGGAGTACTCGCACACTAATAATCTTTGAGCTTGTGGAGGAGAGAGAAGATAGCGGGAGAACACTGTTTGAGATGTGTTTAGAATGAAAGCATATGAGAGCTTCTATAGGAGGCTAGAGAGTTGATAGCCAAATATATTCACTCGCGTCCACCCATTCTCGCAAAGAATAGATCAACATATCTGGAAGAATTCATCAGATTGATGAATCAAGAAGAAATTGATTAGAGAATGATGAAGAAGATGAAACAAAATTATTCCATTGATCGATTATTTGATTTTGTTACAAGAGATATCAGCTTTATATATGAAGATGTCTTATTTACAGAAAGAGACTAGTACTTGTAAGTATTTACTATTAAGGTCCTATATTCTAACATCCCTCTCAAGTTGGAGGTTGTATAGACAACCCTAACTTTGACAAAATACCATGCTTGGATCCACTCAATGGTTTAGTCAAGATGTCTGCTAATTGTAAATGTGTAGGGATGTAAGATAATGAAATCAAACCATCTAATAGTTTGGTACGTACAAAATGATACTTGATATCTATATGTTTTGTTCTCTCATGAAATACAGCGTTCTTGGCTATATGAATTACAGCTTGAGAATCGCAATGAACTAGTACATGAGAGATTTATGGAACTTCAAGTTCATGAAGAAACCTTGTTAACCAAGCTAATTTTGTTATGATTCTTCTAAGACATTTGTATTCTGCCTCTACAGAAGACAAAATAATGGTGACCTGTTTCTTTGATTTTCATGAAATGGGAGAATTACCCAAAGAGATGTAATAGCCACTGATAGATTTCCTTGAGCATGGACAAGTTGCTCGAGCACTATCATAATAAGCTTGTAGTTTCAAATTATCTATTTTGGAAAGAATGAGTCCATAATGAATTGAAGACTTGAGATATCGAAGGACGTGAAGTGCTGCATTCCAATGGATATCAGTAAGAGCTTGCATGAAATGACACAAATGTTGAACTCACAATGATAAATATGGCCTTGTATTGACTAAGAAGTTCAACTTGCCTAGGAGCTGACAGAGTAGAGCCTAAATCGATCAGGTTTGAGCTTGACAGTGGGATCAAGAGGTAATGAAGCTGGAGAAGTAATCATAGAATCATAATTCTATAATAACTCTGTTGTAAATTTTCTCTTTGACATGATGATTCCTTGAGTTGTATGTATGTACTCAATACTAAGAAAATAGCTCAATGTACCAAGATGCTTGATTTTGAATGTAGAATCTAAGAATGCTTTCAAAGAAGCAATTTCATCTTTTTCATTGCCAATCACTAAGATACCATCCACATCAAGATAAATGACATTGTATCCTCTCTTTTTGTAAAACGAAGAATAATCATTCATAGAATGAACATATCCTTGAGAAACAAGAGATTCTGACAGCATTGAGTAATATTGTCTCGAAGCCTGCTTTAAGCCATACAATGACTTGTTTAATTTGCAAACTTTTCTTGGAAAATCACCATTCAATCCCAAAGGAATCTTCGTGTACACATCTACATCAATGTCTCCATGTAAAAAAGCATTATTAACATCCAATTGAGAAAGAGACTAACCTTTCTTGACATCTACAACAAATAGGCTCCTAATTGTGGTCATTTTTAATAATTGGAGAGAATGTCTCAATGTAGTCCAAGCCTGGTTTTCTGAGTACAACCCTTAATCACCAGTCTTGCTTTGTGTCTTTCTAAGGAACCATCAGCCTTGAACTTCAGTTTATAAACCCACTTTAAACTAATGTACTTCTTTCCTGGAGGAGCATCCACAATGGACCAGGTATTGTTTTTTTGTAATGCATCTAATTCTAATTCCATTGCTCTTCTCCAATCTGGAGAGGAGATTGCATCCTCATAGAATAGAGGTTCTATCATAGAATGTAAATGTGGAGAAATTGGTGCTGTTAAGAAAAAATGTTGTGATGGTGTGAAGGATTGTGGAATTATAGATGAACATGATGATCCACAAAAGAAATCGTTTAGATATGCAGCACGTGCTAAGACTCTAGATGATCTCCTAATATTTGTAGAATGAGAATTATCTGGATGAGGAAATGTAGTAGCTGAAATGATAGGTGAAGCAGTGTTCAAAGTAGGTGAAGTAGCATGGTTTGGTGAGGATGGTTCTATGACAGTATGATTTGATTGTGGTAGTTGATGAAAAAGAATGTCATCATAATGGGATATAGAATTTGGCAAAGGAAAGGAAGAATGTGATGAAGGTTTTGAATATGGAAAAATAGATTCATGAAAGATGACATCTCTGAAAATGAGTATTTGTTTTGTGTCTAAACAATAAAGTTGATAGGCTTTCTTACCATATGGATATCCAATGAAAACACATTTAAGAGGTCTAGGCTGAAACTTATCTCTCCCATTTTTTTTATCTCTTCCATTTTTTGGTAGATGCAAAATCATAAGTGTTATACTTTATTTAAAAAAATAAATAAATTAATTTTTCTATTTTATTTATTTTCCAAAACTAAAAGAAAAAAAATAAAGTAAAAGTGAAAAATAAATAAAATAAAAAGACTGATTTATTTATTTAATATTAAATTAAAATAGTGATTTTTTAAACTTTTTTAAAATAATTTTTATTTTATTTATTTTGAAAATAAAGTATAGCACTTATGTTTTTAGATCTTGTTAAAAAAAATGCTAATTCAATTTATTTATTTTTCAAATAAAATAAAACACTGATTTTTTTAATTTTTAAAAAACTTATCTAATTGATTTATTTTTAAATTAATATAAAAAAATTATTGTTTTACTTTAGTTTTAAAATGAATAAATTATTCGTTCTATTTTAATTTGTTTTGTAATATTAGTTTATTTTCTTTTGTATGTTTTTAATGAAATTTGAAAAAGTTTAATGAATTTGGGCAAAATCCAAAAAACAACAAAAGTTTAAGGGTATCATTCGAACTGGAAAAAATTGTTGGGAAAAATCCGAAAAATCCCAAACCACGAGGGTACCATCCGGAATTTCCCTTACCTTTTTTACGTTAACCGATTTCCTAATTTTTAGCTTATTTAATATATTTTAACAATTAATTATCTTCTATTAATATTGTAACCGCGTAATAAAGATGTTCTTAATATTTATTTTACTTTTTTAAAAATTGTTAAAAGCTTGGGGCGTAGTTTGTTTCTAAGAAAAAAAAAAATTGTCTTAGTAGCTTAATCTTCTCCATCATTTTATACATGAGTATACCAAATTGTAGTACTCAAAACCACGAAACTAACACTTCGTTTCCGGCGTTGGTTTTGGCCGGAACCCACCGGAAATCCAGCTTTGATTTTCAGCCCATGTTCCATAAAAACGATCCAACACTGTTCACCTTGGCCTCTTCTACTATATGATCCAAACTCTTTAGTGCCCCTTTGGTTGGAGCGGTGGAATGAAAACGGAATGGAATTGGATAAGGATTAGGAAAGGAAATGGGTGGAATGAAAACGGAATGGAATTGGATAAGGATTAAGAAAGGAAATGAATAGGCTGGGATTACTTTCATGTGTTAAAAGACCTCTAACCAAATGCATTTTTTGATCGATTCGGAATTATTCCGTTACCGAGAATGATTCCTAGCGCTTCCAAACGAGCCCATTTAGTAAAACTTCCAATTAGGAGAGTTTCCACTTAAGCAAGTTTCCTTTACTGACCTTATACCAACAGGTATTTTTTTGGACTTGGCGTAGACTAAATCTGGAAACTAAAATATTTCCACCAATTCTGATCGAATAATACAGTTATTATTTGACTTGTATAAGGTAAGTTGCCTGCAAGACGAACCTCTTATGTGCAACCAAAGCCATCATATTTGCAGGATTTGTTATCTTCTCACTGAACTACAAGCTACTTCTTATTTATGTTCTGCTGTACCAGTTTCTGAACCAGAGAGCATCAGTTTTCCATCCCTCCCCAGCTAAGCACAACCACCGCACAAGTACAGTGCTTGCTTTAAAGAAAAAGAGAGCTTAAATGAAACTAAGTTGCAAAGATTTCATTGTTCAAACTGACCAGGGATGGGTAATGACTTCATTCTTTTTTATCTGCAAAATCCAAACCAGTTCACATCCCCCCGTTGACAGCAATGACAGGTATTCTTCCCAACTTTTCATAATAGGTCAGAGGACTCTGTTCGGTTCCTCCATGCGTTCCAGAGCTCGGACTCAAACTGCAAACGAAGTTGCAAGATAACAGTTCTTAGCACACGGATATGGTTTTTTTTATTGTAATGCTAAATCCAGGATAAAACACAGGCAAACTAGATGAGTGATTGACATGGTTTTTTTATTTGAGAAAATTTTAATTTTGTATGAACACAAAACTGAGCACATAAAATCACAGGAATATCAGCAAACCTTGGCAGACGTGAAGGTACATTGTCCACTGAGATAAGCCACCACTATCTATCAACTCGGAGAACATTATTTTGCATACCTGTCCTGGTGGTTATTTCTCTCTCAGGATCAATTTTCCACTTCCCATCCACAACAAATTTTATCTGCAAACAATTGAAAGTCAGCTTTATGCAGCAAATGGTTGTTTGCCGAATGCAATGAAACCACATTATGTAAAATGGCTGAAAAACAACACAGCAGCTCAAAAGCATTGATGTCAGCTCCCAATTCTACAAGTCGTAGGAAGATAGAATAACAAAAGACTCAGAAATTAGGATGGTAGGTGTTTGCACCTCGTATTCCCCAGGATAAAGCCACAATAATGTAGACCAGAGTCTCAGATTCCTGTCAGCAAAGCATCGAGAGGTAAGGACCAGTAAATATAGGGAAAGGAAACAAATTGAGAATCATACAGCTTAGGGAGCCTTAGAGACTAGCAGTAAAATGTCCTACAAGAAAGGTCGCACATTCAATTTCAAACAGATGTTTAAGTCCTGATTCTTTGTCCGTTTCTATTGTAAATTTGTAACCATATGGCATCAACATTTGATGGTGAACCAGAAAAGTGTCTAAATAGAAATTACAAAAACTTTTGGTTCAGAAAGGACAACGATTCTTACTCTGTGAAATTGGAAAAATGCATCTTTCACCAGTTATAAAAGAAAAAAAAAATCAAAATCAGTATGCATCAAATGAAGAAATCAAATATTTTTCCAAAAAATTAACTTGATTGTGAAGAGAACGTTATGTAGATGCTTCTTACAAAATCATTCTTTGAACTTTTATGTTGTTGTAAGCTCTAGAAATAACAGAGTCAAATATTATATGAAAAAGAGAACAATGATGTGGACACTTTGCATCAGTTGAGACACAAGACATGTTCAACAGTGGGAAAAGAATGGAAACCGCACAAGAGTAGTTCCGTGAATGCTGATATCTCCACCGCAATGAGATATAGGTTTCATTCCAAAAATTTTGGCAGTTCAAGAAACCATGGTACATAGATGACAAACATTAATGGAAACAACAGACTACTCAACATTTGACTCTGCTATTCACACTGTAATGGGAAATAACGATATAAAATATCTATATAGCTTATAACAACTTAAACTGATGAGATATTAAAACCTTGACACGGAAGGGGTTTCGTCAGTAGACGATGCCTGTGGATCCATTATAATTCTTTGATGCCATCCATTAAAGCTACCTGCTAACTCTACTACCTGACCTTCTCCCATGTACTGTATCTGGACCTGAAACCTCAGAAGTAAAAAAAAAATGTTACATTAATGATGAATGGTAAAGTCCATTTGCTAGATCATGTAAAAGACAAAAACAATTCGTAGAAATGCAAAATTTAACGTTAGAAACAAAACATAAAATTTCACATAAGAAAACATAGCAACACAAATTTGTGAAAACTATGCTATTGTACACTTCGCCCCTCTACTTTTGACAAAACCATCGACAACAATAACTATTTGCATTGAGATGTTGGGAAAACTGTTTTTTCCAGAAGTTATATCCAATCTATATAAATTGAGTAAATCTTGAGACCAAACTCCAGAAGTTCTGTGCTGTTCAGAAGGCTTTGGATGACTAAAACAAATGATGCAGGCGCAATACCTCCTTCAGTTCAGCAAGGCTGCCTTCAGCAGCAACCAACTCTGCGTCCATCTCAGAAAGAAGCTTTTCAGTTTTCTTAATTTCATCCTCTGCCTGACTTTGCAAGATGGACAAAGCTTCCTGAAAATTATGTTCAAATTAATTAAAGAAAAATACCTTTTGTAAAATATTAGTTGGTGCACATATACGTAGATTATCTTCGCGACTGTGAAGAAGAACAATTTGATGGTCAGATCAAAGCATCCAATACAGAACATGCATGTGATCAAAGAAAATATTACAAGCTCCTCACTAGTATAGGCCTGAACTATATTTCAATTGTTCATCAGCTAATCAATTTTGACAATTAAATGAACTTTTAAATTTCACTAGAAACAGATAACATCCTGCCTTTTTGCCGAATTAAACTTATTTACAAATCAGAGTTCATTTTCCCATTAAGTACTTGCATCAGCTGAATCTAGGGTTATTAAATTACAGGAAGCTAAAATTTCAAATACCTCTTCCTTCTCAATCAATTCCTTCATTTGAGACAATTCCAGCTCCTTGAATTGCTGCACACATAATTGGAATAAAAAACAGTATGTATGAATATTATTCTGCATGTAATAAAAAGTTTTAATACAGAGTACAAAATGGTGATACACTGATACATTACCAGCTTATACTTAAGTTTTTCAACTTCAGCTTCATTCTCCGTTTCAATAGTCTAAACAAAAACAAAAGAAGATATAGTTGTTGAATCAATGTTCTGACCAAGACTATGTAGGATTGTAAGATAAAATACGAACAACCTTTATATTTAAATATTGGTCAACACCGGCATCAGATGACCTTTCATGGAATAAAGAACCATTAGCCCTGTAGAATATTTAGAGAGAACAAATGAATTAACTAACTCTGTGTAGCCTCTACAGAACAGGTTACGCGAGAAACCATAAAATAATACAGAAAGCTGGAAACGAAATGACTTGAGCCACTTCCAAGAACATGTATAAAGAAGAGGGGAAACTAGGATTCCAGAAAGTAGTAACACGTGCTCACATGCCACAAATAACCAAGGTGCTAAGTGCAAAGCTGCAAGTACATCACCAATGATCAACAATAATCTCCACAAGTATCAAACAGATAAAATTGTTTCAAATTTGCCAACATACCACCATACAGAATCCAATTTACAGAACTCAAGACAAATTATCATTTTATAAGTTATCATCCATAGGCACAGATATAAAAGCAACAATGATAATAAAAAAAAACGTGAAACAACAGTATTTATATCACAGGGCGATCAAAAACAGAAACATCATAGTTCAAGTATACAAAAAAAAAAACCTCATTATATGCCCTCCTGCTGCAGTATTGGCAATTGGTTTAGACATCATAGGAGTTCCAAGTCCATTCAAGAAAGATCCATTTCTGCCATTAGCTATCCTTGAATTCTCTTGATTTAGAATTGAAGATTTAGCTACTGGTGAATTCTTCTTATCATCCCCATATGGGTGACAATCATTCAGCCATATATTGTCATTAAGATCATCTGGACTCACAACAAATCACCACCAAATTTGAAAATCATTCTAAGGAACAGGAACGTAAAATATAAATAAACAAACAATCATCAAGTAACAACCTGAAAACTTGAAAAGAGATGATTAATAGGCCAATTATATGCAACAGAATGACATATTAATTATCATACGAAGAAAAACTAGCTGAAAATTTTGCAATTTAACATTTGCCATCGTTAGAATTGACGTCTGATTATCTCCCCCTTTCAGTATTTCCATGCAAGTCAAAAACAAAATCTTGGATAAACAAAGAGGGAGACCAGAGAGCTACACAAAATGGCTTGTGGTATTATACCATTTTTACCATCTGCCATGCTTACCAAATTGTGAACACACTACAGGTGTTAAGCATCTAAAAAACAGCAAGCATATAGATAAGGTTGCAGATTAAAGATATTTGACATTATATAACTTTGTGTCTTAAAATAGCACAATCTACAAGCTCCATCACAAAATAATAAAAATATAGTGAAGGAAGTTTACAGAGACGTTGGAAATGAAACATAGATAATATGGTTACAGTAAAAAGACTACGTTCACGAGAGAGGAAAACAAGCAGCTCAAAAAAGAGAGCAAAGAAAACACGTGATACGTGTTAGAAGCTTGTTAGAAAAAAAATTTTCATTCCCATTTACCTCCAAAAGCATCAAAGTCTAATATTCCACGTTTTAGAAACTTCTCCAACTTCTCTTGCAAGGATGAACCATTTGGTGGTACAATTGGCATGGTGTTCTTATTGTCCAGATAGACATATGATTCAGTTGTGGTTTGCAATCCATCTCCAGAGCTAGAAACACCTTTAGCTGAATCGAAAGTCACTTCAGTCACATTTTTATCCTGCTTATCCTGACCTTTTTAAGTACATACAAAAATCAGAAAGGAATTAGAGTAACTGTAAATGAATAATGACTTTCAAAAATCTGACCTGTTATATCATGTTCAAGTGCATGAACTACATTCTGTTCTTCCACTGAGCTATCCTCCAGATGAGGCCCTTTGGTTACTTCATGTGAATTGGAAAGGATCTCTGTGATAACTTTGTATCCTCTTCTCCTCACAATATTTGATAGGTCCTTCCTATCATTTGCAAACACAAAGTTAGGCGACAAGGATATTCTGATATTGAACCCCAACACTGGCATGTGACTGGACTTGGTACAATTAAGTGCTATCCTCTTTAAAGATAAAAGAGTATCCAAGCGTGCATCAACTATGATCAAGTGTAATTGACCATGTATCCCAAGGTAAAGAACGGCGAACCAAGAAAACAAGCTTAATTTCCCCCCAATTAAAGGGGTGTGGAGACAAATAATGATTTTACACTCACATCACAATACAAAATAATCACAGACATCTCCAACGTATACAATGCCACAAGAGAAGCAGAAATCACAAACGAAACAATCGAAATTACAAAAAGAACCTTCCATGATCGGCTAGCTCCTTAGTGGAAGGAACGTGTCCATGAGGGAATCCAAAGGAAGACACAAATTCAAGAAGCCCCTTGCGGAGATCCGCATCAGTCATCAGCTTCCTTCTAGCCCTACAAATTAGTCAACGAAAAATCCGGTAAAACAGAATACAAAAACTCAAAAAATGGGCATGCAAGAAAAGTGACGAGCACCTAGATTTTGGAGTCGAAGTAGCACAAGAAGTGACAAGAGGAGGGCGCCACTGGGAGCACAGACGACGACTAGGTGGACGGCAACAGAAGGGAGAGGGGGGAGTAGCGAAGAAGGAAGAGAACGCTGCCATGGGACTGGGAGGAACACGACTGTGAAGAACGAATTGGAGAAAAACTGAAACATCCGACTCTTCGCAAAGCTTCTTTCCCCATAAGCAATTTCGAGGCCGTGACTCCAGAGAATCAATATTGGTTTTTCTTTAAAAATTTAAAACAAAAAAGTTTGGATCCGTTACCAGAAAATACTGGTGGCCGAATTGTACGTCCCCGAATATTTCAGCTTTACACCGGTTACCCATTTTGATACCGCTTACAATAGCGAGCTATTAGCTAAGTGGGCTGAATTAAACGAACTCAAAACGCTTATTTTATGGCCCACTAAGAATTGGAGAGGAAATATAAGATTTTTTGATTTCTCCGGATCATTGCTTCTTAGTAAAAAAATATGTTGAAAATTTCTATACGAGAATTTATTTATTTAGAAAAACTGAAAATTTGTATTACTAAATTTATTTTTATAATAATTTTTCTGTAAATAAAATAAATTTTTAAAATACAAATATATAAGCTTCTGCCTACATTTATCAAATATGTAAACTTTTGAACCTCAGTTGCAAAATGTAATATAAAAATACATAGAAATGCCATCGATAAAAATTTAACTTGGTTTGAGACGTCACATCTAAACAATATAGTATATAACTATTAGGACAACCAAACATTTATATTCAAAAATATTTATTTACGAAGAATTTTACTTTAAGGTAGAGGATCATAAATCTTTACAAATTGCAGATCTTGGACGGTAATCTACCTCGCACACTCTTAGGGGTGTATTCAATTAAGATTTTACATGAACTTTTTGGAGTTTAAAAGTCTATGGGTATTTAATATAGATTTTTAAAAGTCCATATAAATCTTTAGGTATTCAATTAGAATTTAAAATTTTCCATAAAATTCCTATAATATTTAAAAGTTTGTTGATTTTAAAAAAATCTATTATTTTATTGATTTTGTAGGATTCTTTATTACTTTTATACAAACCTAAACTCTATAGAAATCTTCTCTCAACACATAAGATTTTCACAGAATATGTATTGAGTCTATATATAATTAAATATCCCACAGAATTAGCAAATTATATGATTATTAAGAATCAATCAAAATTTTTAAAAGTCTGGATTAAATACACCTTAGAGTTGGTTCCGAAAGGTGGATATATTAATTTTCAAGTATTCTTTATCTTGTTTAGTTAATTTAAAAAACAATCACATTAAATGAAGTTATTTACCTGTAAAAATAAACCCGAGAAATTATCCATGTTGGTGAAGCTGGGTAAAAACTATTGGAAGAGAGAAGGTTATACAATATAATACAGATATGTTATTTAATTTACACTAAAATTTTAAAAGAAGAATGTTGATGTTAGTATAATTCTTACTTAGTGGGATGTGGGGGAGAGGAAGGGCAACACAATCCGCCTACCAAATTAGAAGATATGAGCAAACACCTTTTTATGAAAATCAAGTGAATAAGATAGATCAAGGCTCTTTATAATAAAGTGTGTGAATGCATCTCATATTCTCATGGGATTCCACTCAAATAAAAAAAAAAAAAAAAAGTTTCCTTTGAAGATACACTACCATTTTATTACGTGATGTGGAATTTTGTTACCAAGTCATTGATTAGTATTATTACCATGCCCTCACCCACTTCTATATCAATTTCATAATGTTTCCACATGTCCACATGAATTAATGCCTGTGTTTTGGTTCTTTCCTTTGATGATGCACTACCATTTTATCCCATTTTTGGTTCTTTAGCTGTATCCGATTAATATGCTACATAATTGGGGACTTTCCAGGCTTCAGCAGCTCCTGACTCGTATGAAATTACGAGGAACGTTGAACATGTTCGTATACATTTTACCTATAAATAATGGTACTGAGTATAATTGTTTAAAAATAAACTCTCTATGGATAATCCCTCTCAAACCCTACCAACGGCAACCACCACCCCTACCTCCGAACAGTCTGACGGGATCGTCCAATCATATTTAGAGGTCCCGTGCCAAAATTAATACTAATTTAATATGATAAATAACTCATTTTTGAAGTTAATTTATGATAACTATATTAGTTAATAATTTTTTTTATCAACTAAGTTTGACAATATATTTAGTTAGTTAGTTAATTAATTAATATTAATTTATAAATAAAAATAGTCAATTAGAAGGTTTGAATTATCCACATAACTGATTATGTAAATCAATAAAGGATAAAGATATAAATTTTATTAGATAAATACTATTTTTTTTTAGTGTAAATTTAGACCAATAGTGATAAACTATCATTGAAAGAGAATAAAATTCATCATATAATCACATGAAAAAAGTTATAATAATTCTATCGAACTTAAATGTAAAATAAATAAATAAATAAATATTAAAATGAGAAAAGGGCCACCAATAATCAAAAATGTTTTTGGGAGAGAATGAATACTAGAGATCTTTCAGCTCTAGAGGATGACGATGCCCAAAGCACAAAACCTTACTCCCACGCCGCTAGCCGCCGCAAGTCCAAATCACCCAATTATTGAACGTGGAAAATCCGATCCTACTGATGCTGGATCTCTGACCCCTAATCAAGAGGAGCATATTCCAAATCAGTCCCATAATTCATGGAATCAGTTACTTTTTGGAGAAAACGCTTGGCGTAGACTTCCTATTCTGCCGACAAACCTTATCGAACCAGACAAGATCCAGATTGAGTTTCCCCGAGGGTCGAATGCAACCCCTTCGATCATTGTGGCTCCTGAAGTCGTCCAAGTTCTAAAAATCCCGTGGAGAAACTCTGTCATCTTGAAACTCCTAGGTAGGATGATATTCTCTCTAAGTTTGAAAAAACCATTAGACTTCTCAAAAAACATAAGGGGGAATGGTCTATAATCGATCTACCAAACGATTACTTTTTGGTGAGATTTGAACTAGATACAGATTTGATAGATGCCCTCTCTAGTGGCCCATGGAAAATGTTTGGGCACTAACTCCTTATGCAACAATGGCAGCCCTCATTTGACCTCATGACATCGGTAATCTCGACGACAAGCGTATGGGTACGTATTTCTAGACTATTGTTCTCCATGTATAACACTGAGGTTCTAATGGTCATTGCGTCAGCCATTAGGGTACCTCTTTGTATCGATGAGAAAACATTGATGAAGAACCGTAAGGTGAATATAAAGGATATAAATGCTCTAGAAGGGGGAGTTGAATAGAGTATGAGAACTTTTCGCAAAAACCTATCTCAAGGCTTTCAAACTGATTTCAAAGGCCTTGATGTCGATCTGAGCTCTTTGTGACACAACTTGATTTCAAGGGCTTTGAAAGTGATTTCAAGGGCCTTGACTTTGTAAACCTACAAAGCAACGTTAGTCACAGTAAATCAAGATATGGTGCGGAAATGAAAAGATCGACACGGTGAAATGTTTACGAAGTTCGGATCTAACAGCCTACTTTCCGTCCTAGGGTTTACCCGTAGGATCTAACTATCTATTATCAGCTTCAAAGAGTCCTAGATACAACCTAGAAGGAATCCCCTTCTTCTCTTATTGTAGCCAATGCTACGATCTAGTTCCAACTCTTAAACTAGCTATAATAGTCTAGTTACTTCGCAGAGTAACACACACTCGAGTATAACACTCTTTAGATATTCCAATGAAGCTCTCGTATTTTTCTCTCTCTAAGGAATAAAGCTTTTGTAAACTAAGAGGAAGAAAAACTTCTTGGATCAAATGAAGATGCTTTGGATCGCTTGAAGACTTTAGATATTTCCGTGTAAGCTTTTTGTTCTTCTTCTTCAATTGACATCTTCATTTATAGTTTTCGATGGAGAGATCTTCTAGCCGTTGGAAAGATGACCGTTGTTAATGTTTCTTCTTCTCCATAGAAAACGCTTCTTGGTTGAGATGAGATAGCCGTTTGTAGATCTTCTTCATTTCCTTAAAGCACGTTGATTCTTCTTCTCCGTAATCTTCTCACGATGTTGAAGATCTTTGTTGTCGTTCAAGCATCGAGATCTTCAGGTTTGTTGAGAATCTTTGGCTAAAGATCTTCAAGATATTTTAACATCCGTTGGGAAGAAGTCTGCGTCTTGTTGAAGATCTTTGCAAGATCCTTTTTGTTGGGCCAAATCTTTTTGGTCTAGATCTTCTAGTTGACCGAATCTCCTTGGAAGATCTTATCTTGATTCTTGATAAATTTGTTTGTTTGAGATTTGAATTCCTTCCAGCCGTCACATCCTTTGAATCATGTTTCAAGGCTTCGGCTTTGATCATTTGAAAAGGCCTCTGTGTTGAACCTTTGAAACGCTTTCCAATCTCTGCGCTTGTCCCTTGTATCCGATTTCAAGGCCTCCGTCCATCCCTTGAAATGCTTTTCAAGGCCTGCATACATATGACAAACATCAAAACAAACCAAATAATCTAGAAATAAATTCGATATTTTATTAGTATAAAAAACGCTCATTTGTGTTAAGTCTTCCATCATCACATATCCAAATATATAATCGAGGTGGGGTTTTTAATTGAACATGGATAGGAGAAATTTTTCTAGAGTGTGTGTTAGTATCAAACTCAATAAGCCGTTGAAAGGGGTTGTCTTGCTTAATGGAAAGAGGCTTCTGCTTGAATACGAGAATCTACATGCCATTTGTTTTGGATGCGAGTGATATGGGTATACAAAAGATAGATGTATGAATGTGGGAAGTCACAAAGCTCCCTAGGAGGGTATGGAAAATGGCAAGGCCATGCAAACCCTGTTAAGGTTCCTGCCATCGCCATGCGAACCATAGTAGAGGAGACTTTGCATTGGGCCCACGAGGTAGAAGGGCATGTTACATCCCATATCGAGAAATACAGTCAAGATAAGGATGAGTCTATCGAGGCTAGTGAGGAGGGAGGCCTGGGACCTTGGATGGTAGTCTCGAGATGGCGATTGCCCTATAAGGGGAAATCGGTGAAAGCTACAAACAACATGGGCCGGGGAGCTCAAGAAGGGTTACGTCCAACCTTGGGAAAAACGGAATCATTCAAGGGGAAGAATCAGGTGGTTGAGAAAGGGAAACTTGTTATGAAATAGAGGATAATCCGGGGGCTCACTATGTGTTATAAGAAGATGGCTCGGCAAGGGGGATATTGGTCGTCTTCTAGTGGTATGATTCCTGTCTCAAGGAAGGTTTCTAGTGTGATGCCTCCTTCTGGAGTCAAGCAAATAAGCATAATGCAACGTAGAGCCCTGTAAGATCTTGGCTTTGCGGCGCATGATGAGCAAGACAAGTCGGAGAATCCTCCAGGGCTTATGTGTAAGGGGAATGATTGTATGGAAACCGATACTTCCCATGGTGAAAACACCTCTCAAGTCTCGATTGTTCTTGACTCACAAACCTAGGAGGTTTAGGAGGTTGCCTGCTTCCAAAGTTATCTAATGATAGGTCCTTTTCCGGAGTTGCCGCAAAATTGTGAAACCTAGTTCCATAGAACAATTCGATATATGCTAAGGACGCATAGGCCTAATTTTTTTTGCTCTTTTTGAAATGCACTGCTCAGGTGTCACTACCATGAGTATTATTAATTAGATGGGTTTTGATTCTTGTTAGAGAGTTGAGGTGATGGGACAAAGTGGAGGTACATGGCTTTTATGGTATAGTAATTCTTGTCATCTACAAGTGGTTACTAAGGATAGACAATTTATACATGCTATTGTGGGTGGAGGGGTTAATACTTTTCATTAAATACCTGTCTATATCATTCCGGGTTCGTAACATAGGGGAATGGTTTGGCAATCTCTTCTTAATCTCTTTAGGTTGGTGACGACCCTGTTGTGCTAGAAGGGGATTTTAATCTTATCAAAAGGCTGGAAGAACAAGCTTCAAGGAGGTTATAACAAGCTGCCAAGAGAGTCGATAGCCTTTAAGGAATGGATGAACTATACTCAGTTGATAGATTTGGGTTATCAGGGTTCTCCCTTCACTTGGGAACGAGGAGGTGATGTTAATACCAGAATCTCGAAGAGATTGGATAGAGTCCTCATGTCTACTATTAGAATGAGGTGTCCGGATGCTTGTGTCAGACATATCCCCCGTCTGTCTTCCGACTATAATCCGTTACTTATTTCTTTCGATAGTACCGGAGTGAGTGATCATAGAAAAAGACCTTTCCGTTTCCAAGAGGCTTGGTTTTCACATGCAGACTTTAGTCATCTTATCAAGACGACTTGGGATAGAGTCGCTCCCCTTCTTGGGTCTCTACAGAAGTTTAAACTTGTTTTATGAAAGTGAAATAAGGAGGTCTTTGGGGATATTCACATGAGGAAAGAAGCTTTGGTAAAACAGTTGGAGGAGATCACTACGGAGATTGACTTTTGCACTGCGGATGCGCTTTTGGCTAGGGAAGTTGAAGTTACCTGGCATTTAGAGGAGTTTTGGGAGCAAGAAGAGACGTTATGATGTCAAAAATCTTGTCAAGACTGGATGGCGTAAGGGGATAAAAATACAAAGTTTTTTCATCTTTGTATGATTGTTCATAAACAACACAATTGGATTGATACCCTAAAAATGGAAGATGAGAGTTGGTGTCTTGACAAAGATGAGTTGGAAGCCCATGCCTTCAGTTTCTTGTAAGGAGATTTATGGCCCTCTTTCTCTTTCCAGCCTCAGAAAGATACCTTTGGGTGGCTTCCCTAGATTGACTCCTTTACAAAGGGATAGGTTGCGAAGGGTTTGTAATGAAGAGGAGATTAAAGCTGCGCTTAAGGAGATGAGATCTCTCAAGGCTCCTAGTTAGGACGGATTTTAACCCATCTTCTGTAAGCAGTGTTGTTCTACGGTGGGGTTGTCTCTTTTCACTTTCGTTTCTAATTTCTTCCGGGATGGTTCTCGTGTGAAGGGTTCTAATGAGACACTCATTGTCTTGATCGGGAAGGTGGCTAAACCGGAGGTCGTTAACCAGTTCCGACAAATTAGTCTTTGTAATGTGTGTTATAAAGTTATTATGAAAATTCTTGCCACACGTTTAAAAGATGTAATGAACCACCTGATCTCCCCGATGTAGTCTAGTTTTATTCCGGGTTGGATGATATCGGACAATGTGGTTCTTGTCTAGGAGGCAATCCATACTATGAAGAGGAAGAAAGGACGTAAAGGGTGGATGATTTTGAAATTGGACCTTGAGAAGGCATATGATATGGTGAGGTGGGAGTTTGTAAATGATACCCTCTATGATGTCGGACTCTCTCCGAGGTGGATTATTTGGGTATCGGCGTGTTTGGAAGCTACCTCGATGAACCTTCTTTGGAATCGTGAAGCCACAGAAGCATTCCCTATGACTAGAGGGTCGCAACAAAGAGACAGTTTGTCTCCCTATTTGTTTGTCCTATGTTTGGAGAGATTAAGCCATACGATAGAGAAAGTAGTGGATGCAGGATCACGGAAACCGATGAGGTTGTCTAGAGGAGGACCGACAATCTCTCATCTTTTCTTTGCGGATGACATCCTAATGTTTGCGGAAGCATTAATGGATCAATTGTTGTTGTAAGGAAGATCCTGAAGAACTTTTATGGTGCATCAGGTCAACGTGTCAGTCTCTTGAAATCTAGAATCTATGTATCAAAGAATGTGCAACACAATCTCGAAGGGATCTTAAGTGGGATGTGTGGTGTTCCTTCGACTCGGAACTTGGGAAAGTATTTGGACATTCCCTTACTTCACGATAATCTTTCGAGTTCAATATTTAACTCTCTTGTGGAAAGAATGTCTAGGAGACTTGCGGGTTGGAAGGCACATTCCTTGAGCTTAGCCAGGAGAACTACGTTGGTTAAATTTGTGTTGGTTGCTATGCTCACCTATCATATGAACACGGTTCTCCTCCCTAACAATGTGGTGACTGGTGAGTAGCATTGATAAAATATGCAGGGATTTTCTATGGGGAAGTTCTACATATACTAGGAGAGTGCATCTTTTAGGTTGGAATAAAGTTTGTCAAGAACGGGGTGCTAGAGGTTTAGGCGTCAGGAAAGTGGAAAGTATGAACATAGCCACACTTAGTAAGCTAGGTTAACGTTTGTTTTCAAACAAGGATCAACTTTGGGCTAGGGTTTTGTTGAGAAAGTATGTTGGCCAAGAAGTGGGGTGGCCTGATAGCTTGTTTGTTGGTGTGATAGCTCGTCAACGTGGAGAGGTATTGTATCTATGTATAATACAATTATTGCGCCAAATATTGGTTGGAGCGTCAAGAATGGGCGTTGTGCCCGATTCTGGTTAGATTTTTGGCTCGGAAATGAGGCTCTTGAGGGATTGTGCCAAACTATACTTACTCAGGAGGATGGGATTTTGCACGTCAGAGATGTGTTGCTTGATGAGGGTACAAGGGATTGGGGTTACCTGTCAAGCCGCCTAAACAATTTGGGCTTCCTAAGGGTCATTGCAACTTCATTAGATATTGCTCAAAGAGAAGATGACATGGTATGCTGGTTGGAATCAATGAATGAAGAGTTCACCATTTCATCATCTTTCCGTCTAGTCATGGAGGGGAGAGCCCGGGATCATGTCTGAGAGAGCCTGTTTTTACAGGTTTGGAAAATACAGGTACCCTAGAGAAATCGGTATTTCATGTGGCTTCTCGCTTGAGGAGTTCCTCTTACTAATTCTGAAAGATATAGATGTCACATGACTACTATCTCCTCGTTTTATTGTTGCCTGAATTTTGAAGAGTCCGTGTTAAATGTTTTTAGAGACTACCCGAGGGCAAATTTGATATGGATGGATCTTATGCCCATTCGCCATCAGATGTAGTTTTTTAGTATGGATTGGGATGTGTGGCTATACGTAAATATTTGCCTGAAAAAAATCTTTGTGTTAACTGAAGGGTGGAATGCCAAATTTTCTTGTAATGCTTGGTGGTTGTGGAAATGGCGAAACAAGAGTGTTTTCTTGGGTAAGGAGGTGGTTATGAACAAGCAATGTTTTCTAGAGACGAAGTTTGCTGAGAATGAGGGTGCGACTATGAGGGTGGTGACCTCGAATACCAATCTAAAAACGGAGAGACTTGTATCATTGTGTAAACCAAAGGTGGGATGGGCGAAGGTTAATTTTGACAGTGCTGTGAGAGGATCAGATGGACGGGCTTCGGAGGAGGCATTAATTAGAAGTGACACAGGGGAGTGGACTGGAGGAGTTGTGTCCAATCTTGGTTGTACCTTGGTGCCAGTTGCGGAATTGTGGGGGATTATTCATGGATTGGACCTTGCATGGGAGTTTGGCTTCTGACGTGTTGCTTTGGAGGTCGACTCTATGACTGTGTTCGACTTCATTAAGAAAGGAGTGTGTTCTTCGCACCTTTTGTCTAGTCTGGTGATTCATTGTCAAGGCTTCTTTATCCGGGATTGGCTTATTAATATCGGTCATATATTTCGAGAAGGGAATAGGGTGGCGGATTTGCTTGTTAACTTTGCCTTCTCTCGTGATATCAGGGTTCATAGATTAGGGTCTCACCCTTCTTGTGTTATTGCTATCTTGTTAGATGACATTAGGGGAGTTACCTTCCCTCAGGCTTCCCATTTTGCACTTCCCGTTTTCTAAGCAAACGCTTTAGCGTGGAGTCTTGTACTCCTTTTACCAAAAAAAGAGATTGAACACTAGACCAATGGATAAACATGTAAAAATTGTAACAAAAATTTCCACTAAGCCAACAAACCAATATTACTTAATATACTTATGTAAAATATATATGTGGCCATAAAAATTTAGAGGTACGTTGCCAATCGGCAAAATGGCACACCCTATTGGACGGGCCTACAATTTTATAATCTCTGCCATTGGTTTGTTTTAGGCCTGCAAAAAAATAGGCATCATTCTTCCTGAGGATCCGTCCTTGAATTCTCCGAAACGATCGGATCCTTTGCCGGCAAGAGCTTCATGGAAAGAAGTTGCGACTTGAGTAGTCGGAACGGTAAAGTTGAGAACAGTTCTTGATAGAGATTTTGTTAAAAGAAAGATTGGTGTTTCCTTCCCTGATGGTAAAGATGGGGATCCGGTGGTGACATTAGATAAGGATGTGTTTACAACTCTCACGATTGTCAGGCAAAAATCATTTGTCATCAAGGTTATTCGATTCACCATTATATTCCTAGTTATAGAATGGAAGTTAAGGTTGTTATGGAAATTTGGTAATCGGATGCAAGTCATCGATCAATGTAATGGGTTCTTCATGCTACGGTTTGATAATGAAACGATATTTTATCCGTCCTTACTAGAGGTCCATGGACGATTTTTGGGAGATGCATTGTCATGATATGTTGGTCACCGTATTTCAAACCATCATGTGATATTACTTCGGCTCTGGTGTCGGTTATATTAACGGACGTTCCTATGTAGTTTTATGAGGAATTGTTAGGCATCGGCAAACCGATTGTTATGGACCCGGAAAAAACTATTTACCTTTAGAGGTGATTCGCGTGAGCGTGAAGTTGAACTGAGTAAACCGTTTAAGAATGTTGTGATTATCGAAGGAATTCGATGCCTCATAAAATACAAATACTTAAATTCGATTTATTTGAAGTGTGGGAGGTATTGTCATCTAGTGCCGCGGTGCACGTTTATGAAATCTCCCTTGCAAGTTGTTTCAAATACTACTACGTTGAGGACTTCCTCGAGTAATACAGTTATAGGGATGACGAAGGAGGTTGCAGAGGATGACAAGTATGATAAGGAATAAACTGCCTTCTAGAGATGGTTACAACCCTTGGCTATTGGCTAAGTTCAAAAAGAGTAAAAATATTCAAATAGGAAAAAAAATTTACTCGGTTCGATTGTGGTCATGCAACCTTCAATTAGGAAAGGAGTTGTTGGAAATCAAGAAAGTATGTATGCAAGATAAAGGCAAGGGTATATATATATATACGCATTTATTTATTGTTTTGGCGGGGATTGAAGGAGATGGTAGTTTCGTCCACACAAAGAAGAGTGAACCTAACTTAGCTAAGGTGGTTATGATCGATGGACATGATTGTGTTGAGGAGTCGGTTGTTGATTCGGATTTTACACGGTCTAGTTCCAAAAGAGATTGAATTAGAGATAAGGGGCATCAACAAGCCCAGTTCAGCGGTGAATCAAGTAAGAAGATGAGAGATCGAATAGGAAGAGAAATAAGAATAGAGCCCTTGCGTGTAAAGCTTTTACAGCCAAGCTATTAACTAGAGCACATGTTGTTGTTGATAATGAGATGTTGGAAGTTACGACCTTGAAAAGAGCAAGGTAAGATTAACCAGTTAGCTCTCATGTTAATACTCATGATGTCAACATTGTGTGCACTATCACTCAGTTTAATGTTGGTCACAAAAAGGGTGGTGTATGGTTAGACATGTAGATTGAAGGCATGTAGCGGGAAAAGATCAATAGAAAATCACTAAGCATAATGCCCACCTCTTGAACGATATTGCCCAAGAGGGGAACTCGGGTTGCGCACATCCAAACTCTAAAGGTAATGATGTGGTCATGGAATCAGAGGAAGATTTTACAAAAGCGGATGTTGCACATGACAAGATGGGTATTGATGTGTAAAGGTACATATTATCATCTGAGCTACATCTATATTATATTTGTCATGGAGCTTCTTATGCTAAATGTGTATGGTGCTTGCAAGAAAGAATTTCGTATAGCTATTAAATACCTATGAAACCAACATAGTGTAGATACATCTAGTGAGAGGGTCATAAATATATATGAGAAGTTGAATTTTGTTGGTTGTGTGAGAATGGAGGCTTAAGGGTATGAAGGTGGTATATGGCTTTTATGGAAGGGTGGGCTTTTTAAGTGGAAATTATTGCCATTAATAAGGGTTTTATTCATGTGATTGTTCACCTTGGAGCTGAGTCTTTTCCTATGATTGTGGTTTATGCTCCGCCCAAATCTCAATGTTACAAGGATTTCTAGAAAGATATCGATAAGGAGTTGGATCATGTTAATGGTCCTCTTATTTTTGGGAGACTTCAATTACATTATGCACCAACATGAAATATGTAGAGGCTCAGAGAAGCTTCATTAGGATTCAGGAACTTTATATAGTCTCTCGCTTAACCACAATCTCATGGATCTTGGTTACTCCAAATCGGACTTTCCATGGGATGACGGTAAGGCTGCTCAAGTTAGAGTTTGTAAAAGCCTTGACCGGATTTTCATGAATGATAAGGCTAAGGCTTTGTGGGAAAATGCTTCGGGCCGTCATCTAGCAACCCGAAAAGAGACCTTTCCGCTTTGAAGTTGCTTGGATGGCACATGCTGACTTTTTCTACCTATGGTTCAGGATTGTTGGGCAACGAGCCTTGAGGCAAGTGTCTCTCTCAATTCTCTAAATATTCGTCATCGTATTTGGAACTGCTTGGTGTTTGAAAATATTTTTCACAAGAAAAGGGAAACTATTATAAGCTAGTGGAAGTCCAAAGTAAGCCCAATTTTGCGAATTGTACTCAATGGATTTTGGAAGAGCTAGTCTTAAATAAATGGCTAGATATGATTATGGACCATGAGGAAGTGTTATGGTTATAGAAGTCTAGAGAATAGTGGTTATGTTTGGGTGATCAAAATGCCTCATTCTTCTACAAATCTACAATTTATCAAAAGAAGACGGAATAGGGTTGATCGATTAGTTGATGGTTTTGGCCAAGGAATTAGCTCAGCCGCTAATTCCTTGCTATATCGACACTTCTAATTTTCCTACTATTGCAACACATGAGTGGGATGATACGGAGAAATATCTCTTGAATGATGAGATCTGGAAAGCTATTAAATGTATGGGCGCTTACAAGGCTCCGAGGGTGGATGGTTTACAACCCATTTTCTACCAAAGATGTTGGTCCATAGTTGGAGATCATGTGGTAGAGGAAATGATAAATTTTTTTGTTGGAAAACTAGAACTTATTAGCCAGTTCAGAAGAATTGCATTGTGCAATGTTAGGTATAAAGTATCACCAAAATCCTTATGCAAAGGTTAGAAGGAGTGATCAAACAATTTATTTGCCTTACTCAAGGGAGATTTATACCGGAAAGACTTATTCAAGATAATATCGTACTCACGCAAGAAATTGTACATTCCATGAGGAAGAAAAAGTCCGGAAAGAAGTGGATGCTCTTCAAATTAGATCCTGAGAAGGCATATAATAGACTCTGGTAGGATTTCGGTGAGGATACATTCATTGTTGTTGGATTCCCTACTAAATGGGTTGAGATGATACATACTTTCATTTCCAACAAGAATGCAGGTATTGTGAAAGGGAGAGAGTTGACTACTCAATTCAAACTTGAGAGAGGTTTGAAGCAAGGAGATCCGCTCTCACCCTACTTGTTTGTCCTATGCATGGAGAGACTTAGTCATCTCATACATGAGGCGGTCGAGGTTGGGGGCTGAAAACCTATTAACTTATCTTGTGGGGACCCTCTTTATCTCAATGTTTCTTTGCAGATGATATTTCTTTATTCCTGGAGGGTTCTACAAATCAGATGAAGATAGCGATGTGTTACTTGGGAGAGTTCAACCTTGCTTCTAGGCTTCGGGAAAGTTTGGAGAAATAAAAAAAAAAAATTGTTACTCTAAATGTTAACTCAGAGTTGAGGTTGAAATTGCCAAATAGGTGAAATTAACGTCACTGCTTGCTTGGGCAATTATCATTATCGTAGAGCGCCACTATTGCAAAAACGTGTTACTAAGGCTTCGTTTGTTTACCTTATTGATAAGATTAAAAGTCATTTGAGTGTTTGGAGATGTAATAGCCTTAGTTTTGCCTATAGACTAACGCTCACTGTTATGTTTTTTATTCTTGTATTGATCATGTAACATAGGACATGAGAATAAATCTAGCACTTTGTACTATGGTCTAAGTATAGAGTTGTAAGATGTTCATATGATAGTTTGCTATGTGTTTGATCTTGATGCCTATCATGATCCAAAGTTGCCACTTAGTTAACCTAAGTGAGGTAGCTTGGTGATTAATATGGTGACAAGATTCATATACATATGTATGCTATTGTGTGACTTAGGAGATACTTAGATGTAATGTGTGTATTTGTGTGTTGTGTACTTCTCCGGCTAAATTAGGAGACTGGCTTGGAGGCCCACTTGAAGCCCATCTCCTTGATCTGCTTTTGGAGGTATGCTTGATGATGTGTTGGTGGACCGGCCACTTGATGTTGTTAAACCGGTTCAATGGTTTGCTTAAGCTTGTAGCAAAACGTGGCATTTAACTTAGGCTCAGCTTGGTACTTAAACGCTTGGTTGCAGCTTCTGAAATCCTAGAGAAAGTGTGCGACTGCTGGTGTGCTTTGTCTTACAGAGAGAAAGAGAGAGAACCGAGAGAAGAAGAAAGGGGATCATCAAAATCTTGCTTTGAGCAAGAAGGATTCGTATGAGAAAAGAAGAAGAAGAGAGATTTGTTATCACTTGGTTATCTTCTCACCATTGCTTCGTTGGTTTGCAACATAGACAAAGATCAATCTCAGATCTTCGTCAAGGTGTCTTTGAGGGGGCTTTTCTTCACCTTTGCTTCTTTGTATCTCCTGAGTTCTTCTTTGTTACTTTCTTTGCTAGATCATAGAAAAGTGCTAGTCTCTCGTATGTCCTGTGTTTGTAACCTTGTTCTTGAAAACCTAGTGAAACCCGGGACCGGATCTCCCCTCTTGAGGTCTCGCAGATTAGGGGTATTTCATACAACCGAACTACGCCAACAAATTGCTTGTGTGCGAATGTTGTTTGTGTCTTTAGTCGGATCTACGGCTAGAGAGTCTAGAAACTTTAGAATTAACTATCACACTCACAGAGTCTGTCATCGCCTCTTTACGGTGTATGCGATGTCTTCACTTGTGCTTCCAGTGTCCACTTGTGATGACATAGAGAAACTCTACAGGTCATTCCTTTAAGATCCATTGAGGGGTCAAAGCGGTTACACACCCTAATCTGGAACAATGTATGTAACGAGGATTCAAGGTGGCCTAGGTTTAAACAATATGCAGGTTTTGAATCTTTCCCTTATGGCGAAACTAGGTTGGAGGAATAAGGTCCATAATCACCTAACATCATATTCATGACAATTGTTTTTTTTATTAATATATATTTAAATATTCCAATCCATTAGGTAACATGTTATAACTCGAATTCCTTTATATTTTACATTTAAAAAGTAATTATAATTGGTCACCTTTGAAAATGTTGGCTAAGTTTATCTTCTAGAACAATTCATTATTAAATGTTTCTGAAAAGGTCGCATGAATATATGCGTATGCTGACTTCCGGAGAATTGTACTGAATAGAGACTTGTCTTTTTCTTAATATCAGATCATACGTATTAATCACCTAGTCAAACCAAATTTAATAAATACATAAAATAGAGATTTTTAGGGAAAATAAATGCATAATTTTTCTATAAAATAATTTTAATAAATATGGGGGGAAAATAACTTCACTAATTACGAATCAACTGTTTACTAGTCTTATGTAATTGTTCAATTGATTATTCATTTATTCAATATAAATATTATTCACTTATTTTGACACGGTTGGTTTTGAACACAGAGGTTAAAAAAACTGTGAATAAAATTAAAAATTTATTATATAATATAATAAATAAAGATAATTAACCTCAATTATGAAGATAATAATAATAAAGTCAGAATAAAAATAATTAATTATGAAGTAATTTTGAATATAAATAGTCCAAAATCTAGGCAATAGGTACATACATGTGTACGGAGAGGTCCTAAATATAGTATAATATATAGAGAGGAAGGGTCGTTTACAAGCTTAAAAGTCATCGATTCGAATGTAAAGTAAGATTGTTTTTACAAATTGGTTGAAATATTATTTATCTATTATATGGTGTGAAACGATACAAATAGGCATGACAATAAGTGATTTTCAAACTACTGACTATTGGACGAATATAAAATACTCCATCAAATTAACATACTTAAGGATATTGTATTATTCGATTCATACTAGTGTAATTCCCGTGTCAAGACACGGGTAAACAAATCAAAAATATCGTTAAAAATAGTTTTATTGAATAGGTAAATAATTCATAAAATTTGTATTAACAATGTTGATGTATCATAATAACTTTAATGATAGAGTACTTTTAAAAAATTTAACTAAATAAATTATATTAGATGTTTTAAATATTTTTTTTAAAATAAAATATAATATTATATATCTTATCTAAAGTTAATGTCAGTAGACTATTTATGAAGATGATAAAGGTAAATAAAAAAATTATAAATAAATATAAATAAATTTTTGAAATTAAAATATAAATATTAAAATAGAGAATATTTAAAAAGTTCAATTACAAAATTATCTTAGGTAGTTTTAAATAATATATTTAAAAAACAAAGAAGATGTAATAACTATATTATAATAATTTACAGATTTGTTAAGCTAGTGAATATCTCCTAATTAGTATAATAATTATATTTTTTTTGAGGAAATATAATAATTATATATTTATATGTTAAAGTTAAGAAAATAAACTATCTAATCATTTTATAATTAAAAGTGGAAAATTTTTCAAGAAAAATATAAGAAGAATATATTAAGAGTATATTGAAGATTATGGTAACACTAAAAAAGGAAACAATATAACCATTATCTATATTAATGATTTTTATTTATTTATATATTAGTATAATTACAAAATTAAAATACACAAGAAAAAAAAATGTGGCATGAATTTAATGAAAAATATTTTTTTTAAAATTAAAGTATAAATGTTAAAATAGGGAATATTTAACAAGTTCAATTACAAAATTATTTTAGGTAGTTCTAAATAATATTCTTAAAAAACAAATAAGATATAATAATTATATTATAATAATTCATACATAATATTTCTTAATTAATATAAGAATTATATATTTATATGTAAAAGTTTGAATAATAAGCTATCTAATCATTTTATAATCAAAAGTGGGAAATTTTTTAAAAAACGATAGAAAATATTCCTAAACTAAGCGAATCTATTAGTTAGTTTAGTAAGATTCGGTTAGTTTAGGAAGAATTGGAATTGAATTTTGTACGATTTTTTTTTTTTTTTCGTTTTTATGAGTTTATTTTTTAAGAATCGGTTAGTTCATGAATAATTGTAATTGGAATTGGATTGTGTACTCCGGAGTAATTGGAATTGCATTAGGCTTGAAATTAGTTAGTTTAGTAAGATTCGGCTAGTTTAGAAATAATTGGAATTGAATTGTGTACGGGATTTATAATATTATTATAATAGCACAAATTAGTTAGTTTAGTAAGATCCGGCGCAGAAGATGACCAAAAATATATATATAATAATAATGTAACAGCACAAATTAAAATTTGATTTAAAAAAAATTCAGATTGTGATGAGAAACATTAAAGAGAAGAAGAAGCGAGAAGTGAGACTTGTCAGTGTTGTCACAACATCCGCCCGTCGAGAGGCTAAAGCTCGACGGGATAGACTTGCCTCAATATCGGTTCAGACACCCGTAGAGGCACCCTTCGAGGATTCTGTTGACGCATCACTTCATGCATCTGTTGATGCATCCGTTGAGGCCCGTGATCAAATCATCAGCGAGGAGGATGTGGGACCATCTTCACTTATTCCTGAGTACGATACGGAGGAGTTCTCACACGGTATTTCTCATCTAGATGACATTCTGGAGGGTGAGCATGAGCAGATACCTGTTCAGCCAGAGGAGGTACCTGAGTAGGTACCTGTTGAGGAGGAGCAACAACACGAGGACATACCAGAGTAGGTACCTGTTGAGGAGGAGCAAGAGCAAGAAGACGTACTAGGGCAGGTACTTGTTGAGGAGGAGCAGGAGGACGTACCTGTTTTATTGACATGCTACGTTGACCACAGAGCTAGCTTTATATGGGCAAGGATGGATCCCGGAGTGGTTAGAGTTGTTAGGAGACTCGACGTGATTAGTAAATTACGCGAGTGGCAGCGAGATCTAGATGACCTATTTTCGTGGTTTGGCTTGGCTAGACACAGCGGACTTACAGATTTGGAGGACGTTCAGTTTGGCGGGTCAATCGTTGGTTGATTACGGCGTTTGTCGAGAGGTGGCACCTAGAGACAAACACATTTTCATATGCCATGGGGGGAGATGGGTATAGCGTTGCATGATGTTCAGGTGATTATGGGACTATTAGTTGATGGAGATGCATTATTGACTTCCGTTGATGATAATGTCAGACATGATTGGTTGGTTCATCATTTTGGGTTATCTCCTCTTGAGGCTAGATGTCAGACTTGACAACTATTTTGCGACACTATTAAGACTAGATTCGGTGACATGTTAGACCTTCCAAAGCCTCCCATGACGCTATTGCATCTGCCTATTTGTTATTGTTCATATTGTCGGCCTTGGTAGTCGACAAATCTACCAACAGGATACGAGCATGGCTTATTGACCTAGTACGATATCATGTGAGGACAGAGGCGTATGCTTGGGGCACCGGGACCCTTGCAATGAACGGCGCATCCCATCCATCAACACTTGGATCGTGATGGTGTCTCCAAGCATGGCTTAATTTCGGTAAAGGGGCATCATCTTTTAGCCATACCTACAAATATGAAATTACAAAAAAAAATGGTTATTGAATATTGAGTTTAATTACAATAAATTGATTGAAAGTAAAACGTCAACCTACCGATACAAAGTGTGTGTTGTTTCATAAAACGCTATCGAACAAATGACTATAGGGGCCTCTTGGTTAGGAGTGGTGGCTATCATAGGTAGGAATGTTGATGGATGTTCCTAAAGACAACCAATGCAATCTGATAATAGGTGGCTGCGGCACATGCGGCTATAGGTATTTCCATCCAATGTTCTTTTGGACACAAAGACTTACTCTTCCAATAAACGTTTTGAAGGACTTTGTCAAACTGATTGAGAACGGTACACCGCAAAGATTAAAAAGTAACATTACGCTAAAATCAAGGATGCTAATTAAAACGTAACTTTATGAGATAATAACTACCTTCGAATACAATGCTCTTCTCAAATTTAACTCCATAAGCATATCCCTCCGTATTACCAAGTAATCTTCATCCGAGAATCCCAAAACTGCGCAAATTGCTCTATATCTATAGTGGCCGTCTCCTCGTACATCGATTGCTATCAATACATATGGATCCATGAACTTTGGAAATTCTCCTTGTCTCCAACGAAATTCAGCATCCGCTGGTTTTTTCCTTTACGATGCGCCTTAGTAGTAGGAGTTGACTCCGGGTGTAGAATCTACATCTTTTGCTTTCTTCCTTTTTGGCCGCCCTGGACCACGTGTAGTAGAATGCTCAAATGAACTAAGCTCTCTTCTTGTTGATCTCGGGGTTGGGGGTCGTCCCTTTCCCTTGACTTTTTTTGTTGACTTCTTCATCGTCGTACTCCCGGGGTTCTCGATGTCCTCCAGTAAAGATACAATCTTATCTTGCTCATCCGGGCTTAGCATATTTGAGTCCATTCTTTCTTTAAACCTATTTAGCATCGCTTGACTTGAGTTTGAATGATCATCATCATCACCAATATCATCATCGGGAAAATCAACCGGAATCCAATGAACTTGCTTCCAAAATGGGTTTATCCGACTCAAAGTGATAGGTCTACGAGTCCGGATTGTTATCCTAAAGTCATTGATGACATGAATTATTGTCTATTTTTTGGATATTGTTTTGGCGTTTTCTTATCATTATTCTGCATGCATGTACATGTATTCTCAGTGTTTATGTCATTATTCAGTTGCTTTGTAAGAACCGAGGTCTACACCACGTTTGATTGTAATTTTAGGGAATATGACACATCTTAGGTCGAAATGGAGCATAAGAAGCTAAGGAAGCTATTAGGAAGGACAAGAAGAAGAGCAGGAACTATACTGGAAGGATGAAAGCAAGATTCAGTTGAAGATACGAAGGCATGCACGCAGATCATTGCCGATCTCGGATCAACACATTGATGTATCTTGATAGCATGTATTATATTCTATATTTTGGGATTGGTTTGGACGTTTTATCTTCATAAATCTGCATGTATGGATGTATATTCTTTGATTATATTGTTGTTTTGTCTACCTTTGTTGGAATCGAGGTCTACACCTAGTTTCGTTGTAATTGTAGGGAAAATGACACGTTTTGGACCGAAATAGAGCTAAGGAAGCTAAGGAGTCATTGAAGCTACTTTCTGGAGCATTGAGGAGTTATAAGAAGATCTCAGGAAGCATGGAAATGATTTAAAAGATTGATTTTGGACCAGATTAGAGAGTTTCTTTCTCAACTGAGACTCACCTCGGTCAGCTACAGTATCACCTGGGCCGAGGTGATCTTCAAGAGCGTCTGGAACGAGGCAAACTGATGACGGGACATGAGATCTTTATTTTTGGCTGAGATCTTCTATTTTTGGAAATGAATATCACATATTTTTGGCTGGATTTCTGGAAGAAAGATATCTTTTTAGCTGATATATTTTGGAAGATATGGAGATGTATTTTAAGGAAATTATCTTTTTAAGATATTTTATCTTTGGAAGATAATTCTCCTATATAAAGGGTTGAATTTTCTACAATTCAGCCATCTTCAGATTAAGGATTTTCTAGAGGAAGTTTGAAGAGTTTTGAAGGAAGTTTGAAGGTTGAAGATCAAGGAAGAAAGAAAACAAGTTGAAGTTGGCTTTGAAGGAAGTTTGTAAGACTTTCTTAGTTGGTTTGATTGTTGTCTTTTCTGATTTTGTGATTGAGGAACGTTGTTTGTTGTTTGTTTAATTCACTCAGTTATTGAGACCTTTGTGTTAAGGTTTTCTTGTTTGAATATTGATTCATTTCTTATATATTTGATTATTGTTATCATGTTGATTGTTGGCTAAGTTCTTTATGTGATTTGTTCGCTCTAAACGGTGTGTGCAAGCTTTAAATTTATAACCCTAGATGTAAGCTTAAAACAAGGATGCGAACCGGCAGTGTACGGGTCAATCGTAGTAAAAAGCAAGAAATTCCAGGGGTCGATCACAGGGACTTAGTGAAACAAAGCAGGTATAGGTTTGTCAATGCAACTACTAACCACAAAAGCGATTAAAACAATCAAAGATGATAAAAAGTCGATTAAGGAAATATGCAATTCTAGGGATTAAAGCATCTAGTTGTGGTTCCAACTCAAGATCTAAAGATAAGCGGACAAAGTTGAGATTTTTGCAAAGAGAAGGTGTTTCTAAAGTGGAATAGATCACCGGGTAAGTCTCACTACTCACAATCCCAAACCGTAACTCCTATTACCGGGTAAGTCTCAAGGAATTAAGAAAAAGAACTATAACCTCAAACTAACACTCCAACTAAGGGAATAGAATCAACCTTTACCGGGTAAGTCTCAGGCTAACTCACAAAGATGGGATGAAAGCACACTCAAACCCCAATAAAGGATAAACCTTTATTACCTACACTTAGATCTTAGGTAAACAAACAAAGGAATTACCGGGTAAGTCTCATTCTAGGCTTGCATTGAACCAGGAAAGGTGTAATAAAAATAGGATTTGGCAAACTCTAACACTTAACTCTCAGTTTCGGATCAGAAAAGTCACCTCGGTCAGACGAATTCCACCCCGGCCGAGATGTTCATCGACTGAGCGAGATGTTCTAGGGTTAAGGTTAAAGACTCGAACTTTCAGGGTCCTACTATGATTAAGATTATTCTATCATTGTTTTTCCCACAACCTTCGGCCAATCACCCTAGAATCACACAAAGAAATTAGCCACTCATAATCATGAAAGCATTAATCAAATATAAGGGAAGAAAGAGAATAATTGAACAAGAAAACCTTAAGAGAAAGGCTTCAATAACTGAATCAATTATCAATAAACAAGCGTTCCTTGGATCACAATCCAACAAGACAATTAACAAAGAAGGGAATCTAAAAGAATCTTACAAAACCCTTCACAAAAGCTATAAACTTCCTTCCTTCAATCTTCCTTCAACCTTCAAAAAGGTTCTTCAAATCTTCCAACTATGGTGGGGTGAAACGGCTGCTCTAAGCGTGGTAAGCGGGATGGTATGCGGGATATTATGCGGGGTATAGCAGATGTTGGATTTGTGGAAAATCCAACCCTTTTTATAGGAAAATTACTCTCCAAAGATAAGATATCTTAGAAAGATCTTTTCCCATAAAAATAGGTAAAATATATGGGCTAAATTATCTTCTTCCTTCCAGGAATCCAGCCTAAAAATATAAGATCCTCTTTCCAAAAATAAAAGATCTCAGCCAAGAATAAAATATCCTTGCCGCGTCCAAGGTGTTCGCCTCGGTCGAGTCAGCTCCTCTGGATCACCTCGGTCGAGATGGTACTGTAGCTGACCGAGGTGAATCACAACTGAATGTGAAATCTCTCAAATCTGGTCCAAAGTGAATCTTCAATCTATTTTCATGATTCCTGGATTCTTCCTTAAGCTCCTGAATGTAGCTCCAATGACTCCTTAGCTCCTTTTGCTCCTTTTTGATGCAAAACATGCCATTTTACGTACGATTACAACGAAACTTGGTGTAGACCTCGATTCCCGTAAAGGTAGATGAAACGACAATATAATCACATAATATACATCCAAACATGCAGATTATTGAAGATAAAACGTCTAAACAGGCCCCAAAATATAGACAATAATTCATGCTATCATGATTCTAGGGTGATTGGCTGAAAGTTGTGGGAAAGATGATGATAGAATGATCCTTTACCTTAGTGAACCCTAAAAGCTCGAGCCTTTACCTTAACCGACGAACACCTCGGTAAGTAATTGAACATCTCGGCCGGGATGAGATATTACTGAACGAGGTGAGACCTTTCCTGAACCTTATCTGAGTTGAGAGTTTCTGTTTACCAAATCCTATCCTTGTTATACCTTTCCTAGTTCAACACAATCCTAGGACGAGACTTACCCGGTGATTCCTTTGTTTGTTTACCCAAGATCATGAGTGTAGGTAATAAAGGTTTATCCTGTATTGGGGTTTGAGTGTGCCTTAATCCCATCATTGTGAGTTAGCCTGAGACTTACCCGGTAAATGTTGATTCTATCTCCTTGGGTGGTGTGTTGGTTTGAGATTATAGTTCCTTTCCTTAGTACCTTGAGACTTACCCGGTAAAAGGATCTTTGGTTTGGGATAGGAAGTAGTGAGACTTACCGGGTGATCTATTCCCACCTTAGAAACACCTTCCCTATACAAACCTCAGCTTTGTCCACGTTATCTTTTGAGAACTTGAGTCGGAACCACAACTGGATGCTTTAATCTTTAAAATCCGCATTCCCTTTATCTGACTTTTATATCATCTTTGATAGCTTTGATTTGTTGCTTGTGGTTATTTGACAACCTGAATTGCCGTTCTTTGTTTCACCATAGTCCATGTGTTCGACCCTGGAATTCTTGCTTTTATTACAATTGATTCGTACACTGCGGGTTCGCTATTTGCAATTATTCTTGGTATAAATATTAAAGCTTGCACACACCTTTTGGAGCGAACAAATCTCGACCGAGATGGCCCACTGGGCCTGGCTCGAGGTCGACGACTATCATCCCAAGGAAAATAAATTATAATTTGACCTAAAATTCTTTTATAAGAATGGATGGTGAATGTGAAGTTTAGGAGGCTGAATCTTAGAGAGATCAAATGACGGTTAGGAAGACGACTATTGAAAGGAAGAAGATTTAAGGAAGGATGGCTTAGGGTTCAAGGAACCATAGCTTGTAAGGATTTTCTTGGGAAGTTACTTGTGAGTTTGTTATCATACTTTTTGAAACACATTGTTAGTAACGATTAGTGGTTTGTTTGCTTTGATTATTGAGATAGTTTTGTAGATTGTTCTACTCGCTTTTCTTGATATCTTGATATATTACTTGATTGCTTTGATAATGAAGATTGTTGGCTAAACACCCTGCAATTCTAGGGTGATTAGTTGAAGGTTGTAGTGTAAACGATGAAAGAATGAAAATTTATCTGAGTGGACCCTGAAAGCTCGCGTTAATCCTAGACCGAAACCTGTCTCAGGCTGTTCATTGAGCATCTCAACCGAGATCGATATAGAACAGCACGAGACGAACCACTGTTTTGCAGATCTCAAGTTTAGGTTATAGTTTGCCAAATATCCTTGTTGCACCCTTCTTGGTTTATATGCAAGTTTGGGATGAGACCTACCCGGTGATTCCTTTGCTTGTTTACCGATGATGATGAGTGTTAGGTAATAAAGGGTTATCCTTTATTAGGGTTTGAGTGTGCCTTCATCCTACCTTTGAGAGTTAACATGAGACTTACCCGGTGATGGTTAGTTCTATACCCTTAGGCGAGTGTGTTTATTTGAGTACTCGTACCTTTCCTTAGTTCTGAGACATACCCGATTATAGGAGCTTTGGTTTGGGAAAGTAGATAGTGAGACCTCCCCCATAATCTATCCCATAATTTAAACACTTTCCCTCAGCAAACCTCAGCTTTGTCCATGTTACCTTTCGAAATCTTGAGTTGAAACCACAATTGGATATTATGATCTTTAGAATCTGCATTTGCCCATCTTGATATACATCTTGTCTTTTGCTTTTGATCAGTACTATTGCATGCTTCTGAAGTTAGATTGCTTTGTTGTGATTATTCTCACCGATTCCTTGAGATCGACTCCGGAATATAGGCCCTTACTTCGATAGATCCGTACACTGCGGGTTCGCTTATCGTTAGGTCTATAATTCGGGATTTAAATTTAAAGCTTTGTCTACACACACCTTTTGGAGCGAACAAGTTTTTGGCGCCGTTGTCGGGAAATTGGTCAAGACCAATCCAGTGTACGATTGTCTAACTTTGAAGCTTCTTGCTTTGCTACTGATTATTCTATCTGAGTGTTCTTGCAGAACCTTTCCTTAGGTTTATGCGAAGAACAAGAGTTGGTAAAGAAATCGTTCCTTACGATCATGAACCATAAAAGACTTACAAGAGAAGGTTGAAAGAAGCTAAGAAGATCGTTGTTGCCAATAATGAAGGAGTAGAGGATCTTCAAGCTAAATTAGCTGATGCTCGAGATCAAATAATAATTCGAGATGAAGCTCTTAGGAAAGAGAGAGCTGAAACAATTACTCAACAAGAGCAACTTCGAGCCGACATGGCCGAATTAAGAGAGCAAATTCGGCTAGAGGATGAGGAAAGAGAGAGGGATGCTGGAGTTGTGATTTATCCACCGGTGCCCATTTATGTGCCGCCACCACCACCTCCACCGAGGGTTGAGCCAACTGACTCGTTTGTGAGCATTCTGCAAACACTTGGTCAACGGATGGATCCCGTCCCATAAGCACGTCGTCCGGGCGTGAACTTGGGAGATCCGGCTGAAAGAGAGTTTGAGTTTAGACTTCAAGTTATTACAATGATTCAACAAAATTGTTTTGGAGGAATGAAGAGAGAGTCATCACACCAACATTTACAAAACTATGAGGTTTTGATGGAAACTTTGAGACCTTCTAGAAGTGAAGATAACAATTATAAACTGTGTGTTTTCTTTTTCTCTTTGAAGGATAAAGAACTAGCATGGTACCAATCGCTTCCCACCGGAAGAGTTAACACATGGGAGGAGATGTGATGACATGATTTATGACACTAGTTTAGGCACTCTTTTAGATAGTTTACTTTCCATTCATGCATGTTTCCGCATTAGTTCGTGACGTTTACGCTTATTTCATGCATATTGTCGAAATAGACGTCTACACGAACTCTTGTCGGTTTTGTAGGTATTTTGGGGAGCTTTTGGAGCTTAATCGATACATTCGAGGATCATTCCTTATGGTGGCACACATCCGGACTCTTTAAGGAGCAAGCTAGGAGCAAAGGAGAACACATAGGACCTTGTTGGTGCATGCCTTGCACCAACTCATTGCTTGGTGATGCAAGGAGGATTTCTGGAGCAAAACCATGGCCCAGAGGCCATTTCCACGCTCGTGGTTTTGACCGTGGTTTCTATCTGGACCACTTTGACACTTGTCACGCGATTCCTTTGCCCGACCTTTGCTTTTTGGAGGAGTATTTAAGTGGACTTGTAGGCTGTATTTGGATCTTTCTCTTCCCTTTTTTGACCTAGCTTCTTCCCCCAAAACACTTCTCCATTGTAGCCTCTCTTCCAAGCACCCATTGTGGGTGTTCTTGGAAGAGATTAGTGTAGATTTTCATTTTAAAGTGAGATTAGAGTGGTTTTGAGTGAGGTTTCCATTGTTGACAACTTGGAACAGCTCTTGGAGCCTTTGTAAGATTTGGTAACTTCTATTCTAGCTCTTAATGTCTTTTCTTTGGATTATTCTTCATTATCTAGCCATGACTTGCAAGCATGCTCTATTTGTGAAGTTTGATCTTGAAATGTATGTTGTTGGCTAAATAGTTGTGATTCTAGGGTGAAGGAATGATGTTTATGCTTTGGACTATGATTGTATGGACTTCCATGTTAGCTTAGGATCGATTTTGTGTTCGAAACCCCAACTCAGTGTAGAATCACGGCCTGTTCTTCATGATTCCACAACCCTGGTTTCCATGATCCACCCGTGATTTTCTCTGTTGTGCTTGTACTGATGAATTTGGATGTTAGGATGTAAATGTGTTGAAATCCTAGTGTTTGTTGAGCCTAATCTAGCTTAGGGTGACCTAATGTTAGCAACCTTTTTGAGGGACGAGACTTACCCGGTAATTTCCTCTCTTAGATACACAAGATGATGAACTCTAGGTAGTAGTGAGCCAAAAAAGCCGCTATTGGATTGAGTGTGCTAGGATCATTGCCTAAGACATACCTTTTCCGAGACTTACCCGGTAAGGAGGGGTTTGATCTTTAAGTAGTGGCCGGTTTGTATAGAATTCCCGTCCTTAGGTTCCTTGAGACTTACCCGGTAATAGGACCTTAGGTTCGAGACTAGTGGAGCATGAGACTTACCCGGTAATTGCTCCCATTAGAGAAACACCCAACTCCGAACAACCACAACCTTCCTTTGATCTTTAGAAGCGTGAGTCCATTGTCACATTCGGATTTTCGAATCTCTAGAATCCGCTTTCTTACCTCTTATCTCTCATCTTTGTGTTTGTGTGTTTGTTTGCTTGTTTGTGTTGATATATTTATGATCCTTGTTTGATCACTCAAAACCACCAAAAAATATTGTGTTTTGCACTTTCTTTATTCCTCATCTCATCTTAGTTTAGATTTACACTATCTTTGATCATTGAATGACTTGATTTTACCTCAGTCCTTGTGTTCGACCTCGGAATACTTTTCTTCCTACATAACGATCCGTACACTGCGGGTTTCGCTAGATAGTTTAGGAATTTAGATCGAGTTTATAAATGTAAAGCTTTTTGTTCTACCTAATTAGCGTAACAAGATGACCGCGGAGTTCCTCACCAAGTTCTTTATGCCATCAAAGACGGCGGAGTTGACAGAAAAAATAAATGCATTTGTGATGAGGGACGGTGAAAGCCTCTTTAAGTCATGGGAAAGGTTCAAGGACCTTTTGTTAGATTGCCCACATCATGGGATTCCAAAGATTTATTTGCTAGTGATCTACTTCAAGGGTTTGGATGCGGAAACGCAATTCAAGCTTCAATCACTCTCAGCTTGAACGTTCATGGATAAACCAGTTGATGAAGCATGAAATTTTGTTGAAAAACAGGCTCTCACTATTGATAAGTAATCCCACCGGAGTGTTGATACAGGAGATCAAAGCTCAAGACCTCAAGAGCTGAACCTTACTTCCTCCAACATTAATCAAATAAATGCTTTTAACATTGACATGAAGGCTTCGAAGCAGTTATTGAAGACACAAACACAACAACCCAAGGAGCAAGATGTTGGGTGTGTTGGGAGAAGAAACTACCAAGGGAATAGGAACAACAACTATAGCAACAACAACAACCGAAACTACAATAATTGGAGATCCAATCAATACAATTCCCGTAATCCTTATTTCCATGCTGATAAAGGTCTAACTCCACCATCTTCTTCTGCCACTGCATTGAAAAGCCAGGAACCATCATCTAGTTTGAGTCATCCACCCAAGGATAAGTTGGAGGCAATGTTGGAAATTTTGATGGGAAATATGAGTGGATTGGAAGAACGGTTACTTCGATTTCTAAGGCACAAAAAGCCTTGGAAATCAAGTATTTAGCAAGGCCGGAGAAGTTCCTAGAGATCAAGGGAAGCTTCCAGGACGTACATATAATAACCCAAAGGGTCAAATCATGGCAATTACATCAAGGAGTGGTGTGAAGACCACTGACCAACAACCTCGATTGAATGAAGCTGTGAAGCAGCCCATCTCGACCGAGGCGATTTCTTGGTTAACCGAGGGAAACACAACAGGAAGTCACCTCGGAAAGGACCTCAACCGAAATACTTCTGGGTCAACCGAGGTGAAGGAAAAAGAAGAAATTTACGTACATCCTTGTTAGCATGAAATATTGCGATATTCTAGGCACTTTTTCTAGTTGTTTTTCATCCATTATAGTGTTTATTGATAAGGCATTGAAGCAATTGTTAGCCAGATTGTCTATATTTTCGATATGGATGTCTACATTAGCTTTGTGTTGATTATAGGTGAATAAGAGCTAAAACCGAACCAATTGAGAGAGATAGGAGAAGATTTGAGCACATCCAAGGATTAAGGACACATCAAGAGAGTCAAGGGAGATGCTAGGATGAGGAATGGCACGACACAAAGGAAACCACAAGCAAATTACACTTCCACGCTCTAAAATACGGTCGTAGAGAAGTCCACGCCCAAAACCACGGCCGTGGATCTTGGCAACATGAACGTGGAGTATTCCAGAGAGTTACACGGTATAAAGTACGGCCGTCGAACTCCATGAAACCGTGATTTAGGCGATCTTTTGTCGAATAAATAATTGCCACATCATTTACGCACATGGGCCAGACGGTTATTTTATCCTTATAAAAAAGCTGGAGAGGAGAGAATTTGACATACGTGCTTAGGGCTGTATTGGACGTCCGGAGATTTGGCTTGCAAAAGGTGATTCGCGAGGGTTTGAAGATTTGGAGTTGCTTGCGGTGGAAGTTACGCCTTTGTCCTTAGGTTTGATTAGAAGACGGATTGACATCCCGTTCTTCATTCTTATCAAGGATTGTTATTGATTTGTGTTTATTTTCCAAATCTGATATACATTATTCCCTTGTGTGTGGATTTGAGATTGAATTGAGTTCTATTGAAGGTTTTCGAAGGTGTTCATCTTTCATTCTTCTTAAACTTGATTTTGATATTATAATGACAGTTATTGGCTAAGACCCTTTAGCAATTCTAAGGTGAAGGGTTGATAGTTGTGGCTTAGATGATGATAGATCGATTGTAAACAGATTGGACCTTGAGAGTTAGAGAGATTTCGCCGACAAACAAAATCACGGTTTGTTCTTGAGGTTCCACGGCCGTGGAATTCAAGATCTGCCCGTAATTTATACCAGTTTACGAACTTTGCTTTTACTTTGATCCAAGGTTAAAGATTAGCTTTAATCTAGTCTTGGCTTGCCCTTTTCTAGGTAGTAGTGAAGCCTCAACAACCTCTACTTCGATTTCGAGTGTCACAACCTTAATCGGTTTAGTTAGTCTTGATCCCTGGGTTATAAGTTTGGGTATTTGAGATTAATTCTTATCTTTAGATCCTTCCTATACTGAAGCCTCAACAACCTTTATAGAGAGTGTCTTTAGATAAGTCATATAGAGCCTTGGAACTTCACCGTACATTGCTTTATCTTAGCATACCTTTGCAACTCTTAACTCTGTCCTTAGTTCTTTAGTATATCCTGAATCGATTGCCACAATTAGATACCTGGATCTTTAGGGTTGTTGTTTTCCCAATATATTTGCAAAGCTTTACCCTTTTACTTGCTTGACAACTTTACAACTGAATTTGTTCCCCCCAAATCCCTGTGTTCGATACTCTAGAATTCTTGCTTTACTACGTCGATCCATACACTGCGGGTTCGCTTGCTTGATTCTAGTTTTATAAATTTAAAGCTTATTTACACGCACGCTAAGTGGCGAACAAGTTTTTGGCGCCGTTGCCGGGGATTTGGTTTAGGCCGAATTTGGTTACCGGTTGTCAAGCTTGGGAGCTTTTCCCTTGTTATTTGATCTCCCCTTTGAGTGATATTTGTAGGTTATCTTAGGTATATGTGCAGGTCTAGGAACAACAAAGACCTCTTACCTCTTGATCAAGAACTTGAGAAGACTTTGAGGAAGAAGCTCAAGAAAGAAAGATGGCTGAAGATAAGGAGCGGGATTATCAAACAGAGTTAGCGGAATCCGAAGCTCAACTTAGATGGAGCGAGAAGACTCGCAAGGAAGAATCGGACCGTCATCAATTGCAAATTGATGAGCTAAGGGATATGATGTTTCAAATGAGGCTGGAATTGAGCGATTCCAAGAAGAAGAAGAGGAGGAAACCAGCAAGATTGGTTAGAGCCAACTCATCCGATGAGGATAGCGACTCTTCCATGCCAGCTCTTGAGGATCTTAATCCGACGGTCAACATGAATCAATTTAATCCAAGACCGGCTGCCAACTATCGTGTCCCGGCTGGGGGTGCGAGAGCCGCTCGTGTAGATGAAGAGCCAAGAACTCTTGGCCAAAGGATGGATCCAATTCATGTGGTACATTCATGGACATGAGGAAAAATGACGCTTGGGACTTCATTGAGAAGCAAGCCCGAGTCATTGAGAAGTATTCTCACCGGAAAGTAGAAGCAAATCGAGTGGACATGGAGCAAAGCTAACACAAGCCGCTCATACTCAAATCTTTTCTCTCAACTCCGAGATTAAAGAATTGAAGGAAGTCATCAAGGCTAACTTTCCAAATCAAAAGGAGCAAGATGTTGGTTATTTAGGGAACAACAATAACCACAATGGGAATGAGAACACACATCGCAACAACCGGAACAACAGCCGGAACAATTGGAACAACAACAACAACCGGAATAACAATTGGAACAACAATAGGGGTTCAAACAACAACAATTGACGTTCCAACCAACAACACAATTCCGGTAATTCTTATCCCAATACAGGAAATTCACTAACTCCACCTTCTTCTTCTTCCATTCCTTTGAAAAGTCAGGAACAAGCATCTAATAGTGGAAGCACTTCGGGGAAGGAGAAGCCCGATCCCATGTTGGAAACAATTTTGGGAAAGCTTCAAGGATTAGAGAGTCACATCACTAAAGTTGATAATCACATTACTAAGGTTGATAAAGCTCAAAAGGTTTTAGAAAACCAAATGTTTAGCAATGCTGAAGAAGTTCCTAGGAATCAAGGAAAACTTCCAGGAAAGACGGAGGATAACCCAAAAGGAAGGGTGATGGCTATCACAACTAGGAGCGGAGCAACTACCACCGACCCGCAGCCTAAGTTTGTGAAAGTTCCCGTCGAGAAGGAGAAAGAGAAGGGGAAGGAGAAGGAAGACATCTACATTCCTCCTCCAGCTTACAAACCTCCCCTACCATTTCCCCAATCTAGAGCAAGAGCGCGTCTAGACAAACAATTCGGTAAGTTTATTGAACTCATGAGCAAACTGCATATTAATATACTTTTCATTGATGCAATTGTAGGTATGCCAGCTTATGGGAAGTTCTTAAAAGAGATCCTCTCTAACAAGAGGAAATTAGAGGATTTTGGAGAGGTCAAGATGAGTTCAGATTCGTCGGATCTCATTAAGACAATGAAGGAAAAGATGCCCCCAAAGCTGAAGGATCCGGGGTCGTTTTGTGTTCCCATGGAGTGGGAGATGTCATATATGATGCATTATGTGATTTAGGAGCAAGCGTGAGCATCATTCCGCTTGCCTTATGCAGGAAGATCGGTTTAGGCGAACCCAAACCGGTGAAGATGACGTTAAACATGGCGGATCGATCCATAACTCGCCCCGTCGGCATAATTGAAGACGTCCCGGTCAAGCTTGGTAAGTTCTATAATCCTATAGATTTTGTTGTGCTTGACATTCCTGCAGATAGTCCGGTCCCGATCATACTCGGAAGACCGTTTCTTGCAACATCCGGTTGTATGGTTGATTGCAAGAATGCTAGACTCGCCTTCGACATTGGGGAGGAAAAGGTAGAGTTCGTTCTTTTCACTTTGGTGAAGGAACTAGCTTTTGAAGAGGATATATTCAACATCCGTGAGGAAGAGCTATCTAGAGAAGAAGTAAGTTCGATTCTCTTCAAAGATCTCATGCAAAAGGTGATCACTATAAGCATTATGGACATGGGGGAAGAAGAGGAATGCAATGAGGAAATTGAAGCTTTGGAGGAGCAAAAGGAAGTATATGAAGAAGAATTTGAGAAACTCTACGATGGGTCAGAGAACGTGAGGAATCACGGCCAGTCGTGCTATTCTACGGCCGTGGTTTCCACCAACATGGCCGTAATCAGCTATTCAGAGGACTCCAGTAAGTTACACAGCCAAAAACACGGCCGTGGAACAAACAGAGGCAGCGTAATTGAATTCCACGCCCAAAACCACGGCCGTGGAGGAAACAGGGGAGCCGTAATTTTGGGTAAATCTGAAGACAATTATGTTCTTTCTACCACTTCTTTTGATTCTTCTCTAACAACTTCTACACCCTTAGAAACTTCTAAGGAAGCAATGGACACTCCTCAAGAGTCATTAGATAGTCCTATAGTGATGGAATTGAAGCCACTTCCCGCACATCTAAGGTACGCATTTCTAGGACCTAATTCTACCTTTCCGGTAATTGTTAGTTCCGATTTGAGTATAGATGAACATAGTAAGCTTATGGTTGTTCTTAAGAAACATAGGAAAGCTTTAGGTTACACTATAGAGGACCTAGTAGGAATCAAACCTTCACTATGCATGCATAAAATTCTAATGGAAGAGGATTTTAGAACTTCGCGACAACCTCAAAGACGGTTAAATCTGACCATGAAGGAGGTTGTCAAGAAGGAAATTCTTAAACTACTTGATGCAGGTATCATATACCCTATCTCCGATAGCAAGTGGGTTAGTCCCGTATAGGTGGTTCCAAAGAAGGGAGGAGTGACAGTCATTACCAACAAGAACAATGAGCTCATTCCTACACGAATCGTGACGGGATGAAGGATGTGCATAGACTACCGCAAGCTAAACAACGCAACGAGGAAGGATCACTTCCCACTACCCTTCATCGACCAAATGCTTGAGAGGTTAGCACAACACTCACACTTTTGCTATCTTGATGGTTATAGTGGTTTCTTTCAGATCCCGATACATCCGGACGATCAAGAGAAGACCACATTCACGTGCCCGTGGGGTACGTTTGCTTATAGTAGAATGCCATTTGGGCTTTGCAACGCCTCAGCCACCTTTCAAAGGTGCATGATGGCTATCTTCTCAGAGTACATAGAGGAAATCATGGAGGTTTTCATGGATGACTTTTCTGTTTATGGTTCCTCTTTCGATAATTGTCTTTCTAACCTTGCTCTTGTGCTACAAAGGTGTGAAGACACTAACCTAGTTCTCAATTGGGAGAAGTGTCAATTTATGGTAAAAGAAGGCATTGTATTAGGACACTTGATCTCTAGTAGAGGGATTGAAGTAGATAAGGCTAAGATAGAGACTATAGAAAAGCTTCCTCCTCCAACTTTAGTGAAAGGGATAAGAAGTTTTCTAGGACATGCTGGATTTTGTAGACGCTTTATAAAGGATTTCTCTAAGATATCAAAGCCGCTTACTAATCTATTGATGAAGGATGCAGTTTTTGATTTTTCGCAGGAATGTTTAGATTTGTTTAATAAGATTCGGGAAGCTCTAATTTCAGCCCCGATTATTCAACCTCCGGATTGGAATCTTCCATTCGAGGTTATGTGCGATGCAAGTGACATAGCTATAGGAGTTGTGCTTGGGCAAAAGAAGGAAGGACGAACTCACGCTATCTACTACGCTAGCAAGACGCTAGATGAAGCGCAGCTCAACTACGCCACTACCGAGAAAGAATTTTTAGCAATTGTATATGCATTTGAAAAGTTTTGTTCTTATCTTGTAGGTGCAAAGGTGATTGTATACACGGATCATGCTGCGATCCGGTATTTACTTGCAAAGAAGGATGCGAAGCTAAGGCTAATTAGATGGATTCTTCTCCTACAAGAATTCGATCTAGAGATCCGTGACAAGAAAGGTTCGGAAAATTCTGTTGCGGATCATTTGAGTCATCTACCACATCTAGAGGATGACAATCTACCCATAGATGACTCCTTTCCGGACGAGCATTTACATATTATAGAGGAGTGCATTGACAAGATTAGTAAAGGTAATGAGCCATGGTTTGCTGATTTTGTTAACTATTTGGTTTGCCATGAATTACCACCCGGATTATCCTATGCACAAAGAAAGAAGTTCTTTAAGGATGTTCGGGAATACATTTTGGAATGAACCTCTCCTCTTTAAGAGAGGTCCTGACGGCATCATTCGACGATGTGTGCCGGAAGACGAGATGTAAAGTGTTATCCGTCATTGTCATTCACTACCTTGTGGAGGACATGCTAGTTCGAACAAGACTAGCGCTAAGGTATTGCAATCTGGATTCTTTTGGCCTACTTTGTTTAAAGATGTGCAAACCTTTGTTTCCTGCTGCGATGCTTGTCAAAGAACAGGGAACATATCTAGGAGAAACGAGATGCCTCTTAACAACATTCAAGAGGTGGAGATCTTTGACGTTTGGGGAGTAGACTTCATGGGACCTTTCCCATCATCTTGTGGAAACCAATACATACTTCTAGCCGTAGATTATGTTTCGAAATGGGTTGAAGCAATTGCCTCTCATACTAATGATGTCATGGTTGTGGTTAAGTTCTTTAACAAGACCATTTTCCCACGATTTGGGACACCACGGACTATCATTAGTGATGGAGGCTCTCACTTCATTGCCCGACGATTCGAAGCTCTACTAGCTAAGTATGGGGTGACTCACAAGATCGCCACCCCTTACCATCCACAAACAAGTGGACAAGTGGAGATTTCAAACCGGGAGATTAAAGGAATCCTAGAGAAGACGGTTTCAAGGACAAGGAAGGATTGGTCTTTGAAGCTAGATGATGCATTGTGGGCATATCGGACTGCATATAAGACTCTCATAGGAACGACGCCATACAACCTTGTGTATAGGAAGTCTTGTCACTTACCGGTAGAACTAGAACATCAGGCGTATTGGGCAATAAAGTGGTTGAACTTCAGCATAAAGGAAGCGGGTGAGAAGCGCCTCTTGGACCTTAATGAGCTTGAAGAACTCCGCTTAAACGCCTACGAAAATGCCAAGATCTACAAAGAAAGAGCGAAGCGTTGACATGATAAGCATATCATCCCAAAAGACCTCAAAGATGGAGATCAAGTTCTCCTCTTCAATTCAAGACTTCGTCTCTTTCCAGGTAACCTTAAATCTCGTTGGACCGGACCTTATCTAATCAAACGTGTTTTTCTCCATGGTGCAGTTGAAGTATGGGGTGAAAAGGGCGGAAGTTTCAAGGTGAACGGTCAACGACTCAAGAAGTACTCACCGGAACTCCAAACTGAGGAGTTTGCGCCTACCGCACTCGAATAAGTGCAAATACGGTCTAGCTATGGACCTTAAACAAGCGCTTCTTGGGAGGCAACCCAAGGTATTGCACTTATGTTTTTGTTTTTAATTCGTAGATTAGAGTAGTTTAGACGTTTTTGTTTTGTTTTGCCTTCGATACCTTCCGGTATGTTCGTGTTTTTGGATGTAGGAGCAATGGAACAGGCGAGGAAGAAGGAAAAGTTGGAGAAAGTTGACGAAACTTGGATTTTGGCACATTACAGAGAGTTCCACGGCCAAAACCACGGTCGTGGAACCCTCTGACACCGTAATTTGTAAAAGCCTGAGAAAAATCACCAAAACCACGGTTCCGTACAATTCCACGGCCGTGGAAACCCTCGAGTGACCGTAATTTTCCAAAAATTTTACGATTACTATAGGGATTTTCCGGATGGTACCCTCGTGGTTTGGGGTTTTCCAGATTTTGCCCAACACTTTTTTCTTTTCCAAGTGGTACCCTTATACTTTTGTAAATTTCCGGAATATACCCTAAACCCGGTTCAAGAATTAAAGATGTAAAAAAACTTAAAACTCAATCCGGTTTAAAGAAGAAAAATATTTCAAACCCACTTCTCCTATGGGAACTTGTTGTCGCCTCCCACCAGTGTCGTTAGACTGGAAGCCACCGCCCACTGCTCCTCTTCTCCCTTCTTCTAACCCTAAAACCCAAATCTCCTATTTTCAATCTATGTGTAATGAACAGGGACGAATGCGAGAGATTGAACAATAGTCTGACAAAGGAAAATAACAACCTCATCTATCGTTGAATGCGAGAGATTGAACTATGATTAGATTTTGCACGGTGAGAGATTGAACTGCCGCCATCGATGAATGCGAGAGATTGAATTTTTGCCATCAGCGGCTTATCTCAACGGTCACCACACTGCTCTCAGACTCAATTTTGTAAAAATTAGAAGATTCGTCTATCGTTAATCGCGCTTTTCTTCGAGCATGAATGAGACGCAGAGATGTCGCCGTTAACTGCTGCTAAAACTACAATGCCCGTCCTCTTCCACCAACTAAATCTGCATCATGAAATCAACAGTTTGAAACTTGGTTTTTGGCTGCACTCCACCTGTTCGTCATAATGTCCAAGAGAAGAAAGCTTCGATTGAAATTGGAAGATGATGAAAGTGGAACTGTAGAAGTGGGTTCTTTTTAATTATATATTTTTTTTACTTTGAACCGGATGTTTAAGTTTTAAATATTATGGTTTTTACATCTTTAATCCTTGAACCGGGTTTAGGGTATATTTCGGAAAATTGCAAAAGTATAAGGGTACCACTTGGAAAAGAAAAAACTGTTGGGCAAAATCCGGAAAACCCCAAACCACGAGGGTACCATCCGGAAAATCCCATTACTATATAAACCACCTTCTTCACAAAAATCACACCAAAACCCCTCTTCCACGACCCAAACAACCGTAATTCGTCCCCCTCTCTCAAATCTTCGTTCGTTAATCGTTTCGAGCGATTCTTGAACCCAAAGTGAAGCAAATTCAACCATCTACAAGATCCAAGTAACAAATCGAGTGGACAATCGCTGGAGAAGACGGAATTTGGATTTTAAAAATCCAAAACCTAGGTTTTTCCCTCTTTCTTTAATTTGTCGATTTGGCTAAATTTTCGCAAGAATTTTTAGGAGAACTGATTGGAATTGGATTGGAATTAGTCTAGGGTTGTTGTCTGGTGAGTTTGGTGTTGATTGATTGCGTTTTGAGAAATTCAGAGTCGAACCACGGTCACTGGGCATTCCACGGCCGTGGAAATCAAGAACGGGCCGTAATTTTGGGACTGAGATGGATTTGATTAGGAGAATGTCCACTAGGAATAAGAAGAGGAAAGGTGATGCTTCCTCCTCCTCCCAGGTACCCCCTAGTGAGCCACCATCACCCCCACCCCCTAGAATTCCAAAGATCCATGATGATTACCTCGATGCCTTAGAAAGGATCGCGAAGAGACCGGTCATAGGACCACGTTATTTGCTTCTTGAGGAGTTAGAGTCACTGAATGTGGTGAGTGACCTTACATGGCTTTTAGACAGAGCCAGCTTGATCATCTTCTCCGCTATTAGGGAAGATGCATATGAGGAGATCACTAGAGAGTTTGTGACCTCTTTTGAGTATAGTCATGTAGAGAGGACAGTTTCTTTTAGGCTGATGGAGGAGAACTACGAGTTCTCGATCTTAGAGTTCGGAGCCTTCTTTGGGTTCCATGAGACCTTCAATGGTCATTTCGCTAGCGGTGTATACGCTAAGGATTTCTGGGAGGACATTGCTATGATATATGCTAGCGAGGACCGCTGGAACCTGCTGATACCAAGGTTAAGCTTATCTATCACTTAGCCTTGAAGATAGCCCATAGAGTACTTTCTGAATGTCTTTTCCCTAGGACCGAGACTCCTCAGAAGATCAAGACGGATGTGATGTTTCTTTTGTATTGTATGCTGCACGGTATATCTGCTGACTGTGTTACCCTCTTAGCTTCCACCATGAGTAAGCTCAAGAAGAAGAGGGCTGGGAATATCGGATATGGTGGGATAGTCACCCACATTGCTAGACAGTTAGGGATTGATTTTTTTGCGTGTACTAGGATAGCAGCTAGACCATTGGGACTCTAGAGCCTCATGACTAGAGGTTTGATCTTTCCTAGGCATAGAGGTCCACCCACCGCTGCCATGCCTTGGGAGGATAGAGGAGGTAGAGGTGTTGCATGGCTCCTCGAGTATTCCATTATGGCTGGACGTCATAATTGAAAGCAGACATTCGCTGCTATGCATGCGAATAGGTTAGTAGCCCCTCCTTACGTTCCCCCTGAGGTACCAGTTGCAGATGAGGAGGAGATGAGATGAGGTGATAGTTTTGAGGGAGAAGGTGAGGAGCATGACTTTGGCACTTTCCCGGATCAGCCGACACACTTCCCTGACCCTCCCAGACGTTCACCACGACCATTTGGACCTTCAGCGGCCTCTTCCTCCCGCCGTGCTAGCGTGAGTGAGAGGCTGACATAGATGGATACCCCTTCTGATTGGTATAGATCACATCCAGAGTGGATGGGAGCTCCACCGACATGGTATGCACAGCCGCCGTCTGCACCAGCACCATCGGATGCACCAGCTTGGTACAGCTAGGCGCCGGGATGGTACGAGCAGCTTCCAGATTGGGCTACCGACCTTTCCAGGAGAGTAGGAGCTTTGGAGGTCCGACAGGACGTTAGAGATGTTCAAGCTGACGAGCATGACAAGATGATGAGAGACATCTACCGCCAGCAAATTGGGCGGAACTTTGACTCCATCTTCTTCCCGTTTCCACCACCACCAGCACCATAGTGATGACCATGGATGATTGTTAGCATTAGCCGTTCCACCGCCATTTTGTGAGTTCATTTTATTTCCTTCTTTTCTTTATTTCTTTTTTAACATTAGGGACAATGCTTGTCTCAAGTATGGGGTGGGGCGTGACTATCGTTTGTAATAACTCTACTCACTTTTGCTTGCCTTGATTAAGGACACTTTGCATGTTTCATTCCATTGTCACACGTTTCATTGTTTGCATTGCATGAAAAAGCTTTTGAAAAACCCATAAAAAATTGGAAAATCTTGAAAATTTTGTGCTTCTAAGAATTGAGATGATTCCTATGATAAATCTTACTTGCGGAATGAATTTTTGATGATAATTGCATGCTTGAACGAAATTATGAATTGGAAAGAAGTTGAATGAGTTGCTTTTCTTTACTTGCAAATTTTGTAATGTGAGAACTTCATCTAAATCAAATTGAGAAATTGAGGTTGAAATTACATAATAAGTTCTTATACTTCTTTATGAAATGATTAAGGCAATTCGATCTTTCTTTCTCCTTTCTTTGTTCATTTAGCCCCTCAATGAAAAAAACAGCCTCCCTTACCTATCCGGGAATTTGGAGGAGTTGATATTTGGCATGTTTGATGTGGGAGGGCCATGAAAGCAAAATTTTGCATTTAAAGAATAGAAAAAAATAGGTTTGGGGAAGTCAATCATGACGATGAGTAACTCGGCACCATTCACATAGCCGGGTGTTTGTGTCTTGCCAAAGTCGGATTGAGCGATATTCCTAACGGATTACGGTATGTGCATCAAGGGTTTGAGGCATCTCGAAATTGAGAAACGCCAATCTCCTAGGCTTCGGTTTTTGTGCACCTCTATCCATAACTCCAAAAGTAAAGTCGAAAAATGATGTAAAAAGAGAAGAGCAAAGCTCTAAGTTGAAAGTGTTACAAGACCGTAAGAGAAAAAGGAAAGAGTTAGTTGTCCACTTTCCCAGATTCATGCACCACATTCCTTATAGTTTCCCCTTCCTTTCCGCATTCTAGACCTTATTTGAAAGTCCTTAAGATTAAAAGAGTGTTATATGACTTAGTGATCTAAATTGAAGTTTCTTATTCTTGATTTTGATGGTATTTGAAGGTTATGATGTTTGTTTTGAGGATTGAGCAGCTTATGATGTTTCTTTACTTTACATACTTTGGTTTGTGTATGTGAGCGTTTTCAAGGATGATTGAAGCAAGGTTTGAGGTTGATCTATTGACTAGAAGCACATTTACCTAAAAATTGTTTTGTTTTTGAGATTGCATACATATTTCATCCTAACTTAAGTTCTAAAGCTTTAAAAGACCTTGCTTGGGGACAAGCAAGTAGCAAGTATGGGGTATTTTGTTAGCATGAAATATTGCGATATTCTAGGCACTTTTTCTAGTTGTTTTTCATCCATTGTAGTGTTCATTGATAAGGCATTGAAGTAATTGTTAGCTAGTTTGTCTATATTTTCGATATGGATGTCTACATTAGCTTTGTGTTGATTATAGGTGAATAAGAGCTAAAACCGAACCAATTGAGAGAGATAGGAGAAGATTTGAGCACATCCAAGGATTAAGGACACATCAAGAGAGTCAAGGGAGATGCTAGGATGAGAAATGGCACGACACAAAGAAAACCACAAGCAAATTACACTTCCACGCTCTAAAATACGGTCGTAGAGAAGTCCACGCCCAAAACCACGGCCGTGGATCTTGGCAACATGAACGTGGAGTATTCCAGAGATTTACACGGTATAAAGTACGGCTGTGGAACTCCATGAAATCGTGATTTAGGCGATCTTTTGTCGAATAAATAATTGCCACATCATATACGCACATGGGCCGGACGGTTATTTTATCCTTCCTTATAAAAAGGCTGGAGAGGAGAGAATTTGACAAACGTGCTTAGGGCTGCATTGGACGTCCGGAGAATTGGCTTGCAAACGGTGATTCGCGAGGGTTTGAAGATTTGGAGTTGCTTGCGGTGGAAGTTACGCCTTTTGTCCTTAGGTTTGATTAGAAGACGGATTGACATCCCGTTCTTCGTTCTTATCAAGGATTGTTATTGATTTGTGTTTATTTTCCAAATCTGATATACATTATTCCCTTGTGTGTGGATTTGAGATTGAATTGAGTTCTATTGAAGGTTTTCGAAGGTGTTCATCTTTCATTCTTCTTAAACTTGATTTTGATGTTATAATGACAGTTGTTGGCTAAAAACCTTTAGCAATTTTAAGGTGAAGGGTTGATAGTTGTGGTTTAGATGATGATAGATCGATTGTAAACAGATTGAACCCTGAGAGTTAGAGAGATTTCGCCGACAAACAAAATCACGGTTTGTTCTTGAGGTTCCACGGCCGTGGAATTTAAGATCTGCCCGTAATTTATACCAGTTTATGAACTTTTCTTTTACTTTGATCCAAGGTTAAAGATTAGCTTTAATCTAGTCTTGGCTTGCCCTTTTCTAGGTAGTAGTGAAGCCTCAACAACCTCTACTTCGATTTCGAGTGTCACAACCTTAATCGGTTTAGTTAGTCTTGATCCTTGGGTTATAAGTTTGGGTATTTGAGATTAATTCTTATCTTTTGATCCTTCCTATAATGAAGCCTCAACAACCTTTATAGAGAGTGTCTTTAGATAAGTCATATAGAGCCTTGGAACTTCACCGTACATTGCTTTATCTTAGCATACCTTTGCAACTCTTAACTTTGTCCTTAGTTCTTTAGTATATCCTGAATCGATTGCCACAATTAGATACCTGAATCTTTAGGATTGTTGTTTTCCCAATATATTTGCAAAGCTTTACCTTTTTACTTGCTTGACAACTTTACAACTGAATTTGTTCTCCCCAAATCCTTGTGTTCGATACTCTAGAATTCTTGCTTTACTACGTCGATCTGTACACTGCGGGTTCGCTTGCTTGATTATAGTTTTATAAAGTTAAAGCTTATTTGCACGCACGCTAAGTGGCGAACACTCCTCCTACTTACAAGCCTCCACTGCCATTCCCGCAGTCTAGAGCAAGAGCACGTCTAGACAAGCATTTCGGTAAGTTTCTGGACCTTATGAGTAAACTCCATATTAACATATCTTTCATTGATGCAATGCTAGGTATGCCCGCATATGGGAAGTTCTTGAAGGAAATCCTCTCTAACAAGAGGAAGATGGAAAATTTTGGTGAAGTAAAAATTTCTTCGAGGTCATCGGAACTCAGTAAGATCATGAAGGAGAAAATGCTACCCAAATTAAGAGATCCAGGATCATTTTGCCGTCCAATTGGAGTAGGAAAAGTCACATTGATGCATTATGTGATCTAGGAGCAAGTGTAAGCATTTTTCCACTTGCATTATGTGAGAAGGCCGGTTTAGGGAAGCCTAAACTAGTGAAGATGACGTTGTACATGGCAAATCGATCAATCACTCGACCCGTAGGCGTGTTGAAAGGCATCCCAGTACGGCTAGGTAAGTTTTACATTCACACATATTTTGTGGTATTGGACAGTCCTATAGATGTTTCTTGTAATGCAGATATAAAAGGCTTGGAAACTTTGGAGGAAGACCCAAGGGTTGCCTCTGAGGAAATTGAAGAGAAGACGAATGACTATCGCAATGTCGGACTAGGTCTCGTCCGGGACGCTTCAAAAGGAATCGAGATACCTGGATCCTTAAATACTCCTCATTCAATGATTGTCAGCGTTGCAAGCACTAGCCATGAACCTTCCAAAGCTTTACAAGACAATGCTAGGAAAGCGAAACCACCACTTCGCAAGATGATGGCAAAAGTTGCGAAGATTTACAAAGAACAGGCAAAGAAGTGGCAAGAAAAGCATATCACTCGGAAAGGACTCAAAGAAGGAGAATTTTTTCTTCTTTTAGATTATCATTCTCACATCCTCTCCAATAAACTGAAATTAAAATGGACAGGACCTTTTATTATAGAAAAAGTTTTTCCTTATGGTGCATTTGAAGTATGGGGTAAAAACTGTGGAATCTTTAAAGTCGACGGATGTAGGCTGAAGAAACACATACCAAATCCCCCGGTCGAGGAGATTGCATCCATGCATCTCACATGAACATGCAGAGCTAGGTCCAGCTAGCGACCTAAAATCAAGCGTTTCTTGGAAGGCAACCCAATGTATTGCTTTCTTTCTTGCTTTCTAGATTAGATTAGTGTCGTTTGTGTGTTTTGTGTCCAAGATAATAGGAACTAGGTACAACCCAAGAGAAAGATTAAAGAGGAAGCATGTGGATAGAGCTACAATTCGAGAAATTGGAAAGAAACGGCAACCGAAAGCCATTTCGAGAGCAATCTCGACCGAGATACAATTTGGGCCAACCGAGATGAGAGCAACAGAGAGTCACCTTGGTTGACCACCTCGGTCACCGACAACCATCTCGACCGAGATGCAATTGAATTTTCTGAAGGATATGAAAAGGAGAACGGCTTTCTCTCTCTTCACTCTTCTTCCCTCCCGACATCGTCTCGACTGAAACCAAATCCTAACCACCAAACCTTTGACTCTTGCTCGTTTTCTACGCTCTTTATCTTCAAATTGACGGGAACAGCACCACAACGACTTCTTCAACATCAAACTCCACTTCAGTCCACCGAAATTTGCAAAAACCGGGTAGTTTCATCCGAGATCCCCTTTTTCACATTTTGATCGATTCTGCTCAATATTGGGAATTGTTGTCTATTTGGTGTGTTGAAATTGAACGAGAAACCCCTTAGGAGGATTTTGGTAGTGAATTTGGGGACACAAAGTCACAGCTTTGTGATTTCGATCGAAGTGTTGTCCATCTCGGTTGAACCTAGTCATCACGGCCGAGACACTCTCAAGAAGAACCCGAGATCAAAACCCTAAACTGAGAAAATGCGTCGTTCAAACGGGCAATTAGCCATCTATGACCGCCCCGATGATGGAAACCATTCCCCCCACCTCCTTCACCACCATAGGTACCGATCATCCTTGGTCGGTTCCAAAAGGATTATGACCGGATATGCTCCCGACCAATTAACTCCCCCCCCCCGCTACGTCGACGTTGAGGACTTCAATTGCCTCCATGTTGTCGATGACCAGCAGAGGATGATCTCTCTCGTTGGCCTTCAGCAGTTTATGGCCGTCCAAAGACCGGCTTATGTGGAGCCGACATTTTAGTTTATCAGTTCCGTCACCCATGTTCCGGAACACAAAGGAGTAAAGTTCAGGTTGATGAAAAGGGGTACACCTTTACAGTGGAGAACTTCGGGACACTCTTCGGATTTCCACCACACACCGTCATCGACGTTCCCTCTAGGCGAGAGGTGAATGCTCTCTGGGGAAACATTGTCCACATTAGTTCAAGTGCAGATCATTGGCAGCCGGGCGACTCTTAGAAGAAGAACATCTACCATGTAGCTTTCCGGATCGCTCACAGGATTTGAAGTGAGATGATGATCGCCCGGACCCTGACGCCTCAGAAGATCCGACAAGGTGAGTTACTTGCTCTTTTCTATATGACTACAAGTGGAGTCTTGGATTTTTCCACCACACTGGTGGAGGAGTTGCACAAGGTCAAGTACAAGAAGAAGGGCGACATCTGCTTCGGAGGTTTAGTGACGTACATTGACGACACTATGGACATCGATCTATCTGCATGCACTTTGGCCGCTAAGGACAAACCCTTGAGGCTGTAGGAGTTTATCACCAGATGGATCTTGATCCCTCAAGGCTGTGGTCCACCATACGTGGCCATGCCTTAGGAGACCAGAGATGCGAAGGGGATTTCTTGGTCCCTACAGTTCACTATCATTGACCTGACCAACTAGTTGAGGATTTGGCGGTCATTTGTGCGAGATGTAGAGATTGACGCAAAGTTTGGCATAGACAGCGACAAGGAGGATAGAGGAGTTCCTATGGAGACCGGTATGCACTCTGCTGGTCCCAGTGCCCCAGTGTTTGAGTTGGTGGACGATGACGAGGAAACAAAGGACCATCGCCCTGCCCCAGAGACGCCAGCACCAGAGATGCCACTGTATAGACTGTGCCACTATAACACCCCGGATTCTCAGAACCCGGGATATTACTGGTTAGGACCTCACAATGGGTCCCGACCTCAGTTTGACAACAATATTACTAGGATCTTGCAACAAGACACAAATAAGAAAAACCGAAATATATAAAAGTAGTATTTTTTTTATAGAGATGAATGCAACAACGTCTAACAACCTATAGTACTTAAACCACAAAAAGACTTACTGTCTTTAACCAGAAGAAGAAACCACAAGGTAAACACCCAACCCCACTCTAAAGAGTACGGAGACCCGGCTGACCACTACTTTCGGATCACTCAGCTACTGTTCTAACCTGCAGTAAATCTAAAAACATAACAAAACAACCATTAGCTAGTTATCTAAACATTTGAAGAATAATAACAGCACACACACACATAAAAAAATGATAAACACTCAACATGCTTCCAAACAATCCATTTATTATCTTCATTTAAGTCATTCACTCTAATGATACTTATTTTGTAACACGAGGGATTCCCAAACCTCGTCTCCGCCCCCGTGTACCCATCAGGAGTGGATCCGATGCATCTCACCGTGTACCTGTATGGTCTGGGTATAGAGAACCTCCCAGTCTCCTGGCAGAGCTGGGTAGTGATATCACGGCCCGTTATACATACACTTGGGCCTTAACACATAATAACAACGGTCGTCCTAACAAGTTGTTATTATAAACACACATCGCACACACCACCATTATCATTCAACTAACATCCAGAAACCGGCTAAGTAAGTCGCATGGACTTACCTGAATCAAACCACAACTCTCACAATCTCAACTCGGTCTACAACCGTAGAAACTCATACGCCTGTCATACAAGGCACGTGGATCAAAATACATCCCATAATCTTAGAAGTCTATAACTTCTAAGATGCACAAACTCATCAAGAGAAAAATTACTAAAATGCCCTCTTAAGGTAAAATGACTATTTTACCCCCGGTTCCGAAACTCCCGGATTTGTCTATATCTTAGTTTCAAACTCTCCTTTGGAACCCATTTCCACAATCTAGTTCTTACAGAAAAGTTTGGTAAAGATTTATAATAGTTACACAAAATTCTAGATTTTCACAAAAAGTCGTTAAGGTCCGACTTTGGGTTAAGATACGAGGCTCGAACAAAAATATAAAAATTCCGAAATAAATCTCTAGATCCTCTATGATATGCATACTAAACATAGGAGCAAAGATCTCTCAAAAATACTCAACCATAACTCCTACATAATTCTCTAAAGTTGGAGTAAAAGCTAGAATTTCTATACTTAGTCAAATTTTCTCCTGCTGTAAAAACAGCCCAACTGCTCTACTTTGGAACCTTATAGATTCTAATCGGACCGTTAACTCGTTCTCAAATTTTAACACAATAAACTACATATATCTACCTATAACATATCAAAAATTCAACGGTGGATGTTCGTTCTAAGGTGTCGAAACTACCTCCTAAAGTCAGTAGATTAAGGCTGGAAAACAAGGCATGCAACAGGTCTCAACTTCGATCCTCCCTGTCAACATATATCACCATTTAATCTATCTAGAGGTCCCTAGTTCGAGTCTCACTGAGCAATAAAATTGTATACCCTAATCCACATATCCTAGGTTCAGCACATGGTGACAGTCATCAAACCATACACCCACAACCTCATCTAAAATCTGTATAAAAAAAAAACATCAGAAGATCCTTACATACCGGACTGCAGCAACTCAGAGGAAGTCCTCGTCGCTGGCTCGGTTCTGCTTCACCGTTGCAGGTTGGAAGGCCCAATTTTGTTTCACTTTTGACACTCCGATTAAGTCGAGATTGGAGATCCGTCCGGCACAGAGAAGAAGGATGTGAGGGCTATGACTTGATAGTAAGCAAAATGAAGAGAGGAAGGGGGACGTCCTTACCCGGATGGAAAAAAAAGGACGATCGACACTCACTCGATCTATGGGTTGGAGTAGTACTCAACGCTAGTGACGATGGTCTGGACAAGTTGACACTCTCACGGCTTCAACATCAACTGCATATGCGGAAGGCTCTCTCGTCCTGCTGTATACATCGGATGAGGTAGGTACTGACGTTGGGAGTCATATCAGATAGGAGGGGTAAGAGAAGGCTCGCCAATGAAAAGGGTTGCTTGCCGGAAGGTAGAGTCGAAGAAAGTTGCAACAAGTCGGGACGTAGAGAAGGAGATCGAAGAATGCAGCCCAGAAAGGAAGGAGATAGCTGTAACGACTGGGAAGGAAAGTAGAAGATCCGGCCTACGTGATTTGAGGTTTGAAACGTTAAAGATCTCTCTTGGCTCCAGTTCAGCACGCGTAAGGGGAGGAGCAGGCTGCAACTCGTTGGGCCGGTATCTCGACGGGCCTGCTGGCTGGTATGTGCAGCAGTCCGGGTTGAAAACAAGTAAGAGAGATGGGCTGAGGTAAGAAATCACAAGTAGGCTGAAGTAAGGAAGCACAAGGTGGGCTGAAGTAAAGGGTAGGAAAGGAGTGGTGTTGTTTTGTCAAGGCTTGTCACAGCCTTGTCAAAACGTGTCAAAGCTACGTCAAGCCCATGCATGGCCTCGTCATGGTCTCGTCATAACTCGTCATGGTCTCGTCTTGATCTTCTCAAAACTCGTCACGACTTTGTCAAAGACAAGTCATGTTATAATCTAGGGTTTGAATTAGGGTTTGCTATAAAATTAATCTTATCATTTTATGTGAAGTGATTTTACATAGAATGATAAAAATTTTAATATATTGTGTCCAATTAAATAGGCAGCTAAGGATCAAAAGATCGAAAACCGGTTTACTACGGAATTAAACGGAATAAAATTCCGGATATTACAGCCACCGCCAACGCTGCAATCAAGAGGCTCATTTGAGGATTGACGACCTCACTCGTCACATGGAGCAGTCATTCCGTACTCTACGTACGGACATAGGATGGCGCCTTGACACGCAGAACAACGACATAGGTGCCATGAGGCGTGAGATGCAGGAGAGTCATCACTATCAGCGCCGCATGATGGATATGCAGTTTCAGCAGCAGATGGAATATCCATTTGACCCCTCCTTGTACCCGTTCCACCCACCTCCTCCTCCGGATGCATGATCGAGCCTTCCACGGAGTTGCTACTATTTTAGTTTCTCTTTTTGTTTTGCGAATCTCCTTTGACATTGTAAATGTTTTTCTCTATACTTCTTATACCCATCGGGACGATGTGTCCTGAGTATGGGGTGCTTGAGATATTTGGTCTGTAATAACCGACTTATGTGCTTATGACTATTTCCATTGCTTCCATTATGTGCTTGGAGGTTATTTTGTACATTATATGCATTGTAACAAGATTTTTTATCGAAAAAACGTACAAAACTAGTTTGAAAAAAAAAATTTTGTCTCGACTAAAATGACTTATGGCCAAACGAGGTGACTATAACAGGAGATTACCTCGGTTCAGTACCTTGTTTGCCCTTAAGCATCTCGACCGAGATGGGCTTTGAAAACTTCAAATTTCGAAAAAATTTGTGCTTCTAAGCTGGATATGATCCCAATGATGATAATTGTTTGCTGATTAGTTTTTATGATCTTTATGTGGTTGAAAACATTTGTGATGTGATTAAGGTATGCTTGTTTTGTTTGAAATTTGAGCATGTTTAGTGAGTTGCATCATCCAAATCATGTTGAATTTGAAGGTGGATACTACGTCATAAGTTCTCTCACATCCTTACTGGAATAATTGAGGCCATTCATTATTCTTTCCTCCTCTTCTTGGTCATACTTTTAGCCCCTCATTGAAATATGTTTGGCTCCCTTTACCTATCTGGGATTTTGGAAGAAGGAATGTGAAAAAGCAAGTGAAGACGATGTTGGAAGGAGAAGAAGAAGAGTTAGAGAACAATTGGTTTAGGGACGTTAGTCATGAGGATGAGTACCTCGGCACCCTTCACATAGCTGGGTGTTTGTGTCTTACCAAAGTCCGATTGGTTGATAGTCCTAACGGGTCATGGTACGTGCATCAAGATTTGAGGCATCTCGAGAAATTGAGATTAGCTGATCTCCAAGGCTTCGGTTATTGTGCACCTCTATCCATGTTCTCAAAAAGTGAAAAGTGAAGAAATATGTTGAAAAGAAGCAAATAAAATCTTGTTGATGAAGTGATGTTCAAAGTTGTGAAGTTCTTATCTTTTTCCCATATTTAGCACCACAATATCCTTTATACATTCCATCCCTAACACGTTTCTTGACCTTTGATTGAAAGCCCTTGAGACCATGAGCATGTTGTTTGACTTTGTGGTTTAAACTATATTATTCATGATTGATTTTGATGAGTATGATTTGCTACACATTCTATGATCTCAAGTGAAGTATGATTAGCTTTCCTATATCTATGACTTGTTTTGATCATATAATGATTCTTACTAGCTATGAAGCATTCTCTAAGGGTGATGTATGGGAAGAAGCACGCAACCAAAAGTTTTTTGAAAGTTTTTTTGCTGAGTTTTAACTGATTATAAATCATCCTATCTTATGTCTAAGATATGAGCCTTGCTTGGAGACAAGCAAGAAGCAAGAATGGGGTATTTTGATAGCATGAATTATTGCCTATATTTCGGATATGATTTTGACGTTTTCTCATCATTATTCTGCATGCATGTAAATGTATTCTTAGTGTTTATGTCATTATTCGGTTACTTTGCAAGAATCGAGGTCTATACCACATTTGATTGTAATTGTAGGGAATATGGCACATTTTGGGTCGAAATGGAGCATAAGAAGTTAAGGAAGCCATAGTTCTACATTGTGGAGCATTAGGAAGGACAAGAAGAAAAGCAGGAACTATACTAGAAGGATTAAAGTAGGATTCAGTTGAAGATACGAAGGCATGCACGTAGATCACTGCTGATCTCGGATCAACACAATTATGCATCTAGACCGAGATGGCCCACTGGGCCTGGTTCGAGGTAGACGGCTCACAACCTAAGGAAAATATAATATACTTTGACCTAAAATTATTCTATAAGAAAGGAAGGTGAATGTGAAGTTTAGGAGGCTGGATCTTAGAGAGATCAAAGGACGGCTAGGAAGACGGCTATTGAAAGGAAGAAGATTTAAGGAAGGATTGCTTAGGGTTCAAGGAAGCATAGCTTGTGAGGATTTTCTTGGGAAGTTACGTGTAAGTTTGTTATCATACTTTCTGGAACACATTGTTAGTAACGATTGCTAGTTTGTTTCCTTTGATTATTGAGATAGTTTTGTTGATTGTTCTACTCGCTTTTCTTCATATCTTGATATATTACTTGATTGCTTTAATAATGAAGATTGTTGGCTAAACACCGTGCAATTCTAGGGTGATTAGTTGAAGGTTCTGGTGTAGACGATGAAAGAATGAACATTTATCTGAGTGGACCCTGAAAGCTCGTGTTAACCCTAGACCGAAACCCGTATCGGGCTGTTCATTGAGCATCTCAACCGAAATTGATATAGAACAACACGAGATGAACCACTGTTTTGCAGATCTCGAGTTTAAGTTATAGTTTTCCAAATCCTATCCTTGCTGAACCCTTCCTGGTTTATATGCAAGCTTAGGATGAGACCTACCCGGTGTTCCTTTGCTTGTTTACCGATGATGAGTGTTAGGTAATAAAGGGTTATCCTTTATTAGGGTTTGAGTGTGCCTTCATCCTACCTTGGAGAGTTAACCTGAGACTTACCCGGTGATGGTTAGTTTTATACCTATAGGTGAGTGTGTTGGTTTGAGTACTCGTACCTTTCCTTAGTTCCTTGAGACTTACCCGGTGATAAGAGCTTTGGTTTGGGAAACTGGATAGTGAGACCTCCCTTGTAATCTATCCCATAGTTGAAATACTTTCTCTCAACAAACCTCAGCTTTGTTCACGTTACCTTTAGAAATCTTGAGTCGAAACCACAATTGGATACTATGATCTTTAGAATCTGCATTTCCCCATCTCGCTATACATCTTGTCTTTTGCTTTTGATCAGTACTATTACATGCTTCTGAAGTTAGATTGATTTAGTGTGATTATTCTCACCAATTCCCTAAGATCGACTCCGGAATATAAGCTCTTACTACGATAGATCCGTACACTGTGGGTTCGCTTATCGTGAGGTCTATAATTCGGGATATAAATTTAAAGCTTTGTCTGCACACACCTTTGGAGCAAACAATCATGCACACATGGCACTTCATGAACCTCTCTCCAATAATTATCCCGACACACTTCATCATCTCTTGTATATCTAGCCTTGGTGTAGTTATTCCACATGAGTGTGAAACACTCGTTTATTACGTAGTCGCAAAGCAAGTCGAATATCGGTATACGTACCCCTCGTGCAATCCTCTCTCGTGACATCTACAGAGAAGCTTTTAATTATTGGGCTTGATCTGTGACCATCAAGTGTATGCTTTTACAAACCAACTCGAATCCTCCAACACTAGAATCTAGTGTTTGTTTCAACAACTTGTGCACGGACTTACACCTAAAAAAAGGTTTATTACAAAACGAAGAAATGTTTATCAATGTAGTGAATGATTAAACAACTTACGCATTTGACGTTCTTGTGCCGAAATGATGGTGTAGGTCACACCAAGCACGAACGATTGCTTTCTTGTACGGGGTAACCCATGTCGTCTCGAGATAGTTCATTAACATCGGATATGATTGCAAATAGTCTCTCATTTCCAACAAACGTCGTTGGTAGCTTCCATTGGATCTCGACTATAACAAGGCATGGCAATGGGATATGAAGATGGCTTATGATTCCTTATTGCACAAAACGAGGGCCGCTCTGTTAATAATGTGGCACTTTATATGGAACGTGAACAATGTATGCTTCACCTTGGGAAAAACTACACAGTGCGCTTATAAGACCTAGCTCACGATCGGTGACAATCACCTCCGGGGTCTTGCCGTACAACCAATAACTAACCCTCCTCAAAGCCCACTCGTAGTGATCTCTATTCTCTTGTGTCATGATACAAAAGCAATTGCGAATGTCTTATTTGTGCTAGTGATGCCTACGATCTCCAACAATGACATATTGTATCTAAAAGTAATATAAAGCAACGATTAAGTTCAAATTTTCTAGGAAAATATGATTGAGTGTAGGAAATAAAGTAAAAATGCGCCATGAATTGAAACTTACTTGTTGGTCTTATATGTCGAGTCCATCACAATAACATAGGGAAACATCTTGAGCAAATGCCTCGAGTCAAGATGTGAGATAAAGAAATCAATCACCTCATTAGAATCTGGACTTCTCTTGGTGTTCACATAATATCCACGTTCCGTAAACGTATGAAGTGCTTGTTGTAATGATCCTCTTCCTTCGTCTTGTTCCATTCTGATCTTCAAACTGGTTTTGTAAACTTGTCGGATGATGGTGACATTGTCAGGATCCTCTAATTGCATGGATTTTAAAATATGTCTCGGTTTTAAGCCGGAACTCAATTCACACTCCATCTTTCAGCTCTGCTTGGGAGTCAAGCGTCCTGCATATGCATGACCCCTTAACACCGAGGGAATTATGTGGTTGAAACAAACACATACACTTCTTCGAGTTTTTTTTCCGGCTAGAACTTGGAACATGGTCGGGATCAACGTCTTTTTCTTTTCTAGGTCCTCCGTGTCCATCACAAGCCAATTGTAAGATACGAAAACCCCTTCTATCCAACCATGATTTTTTAATGACCAACACCATATTCATTGCGTTTGCCAAATACCGAGTTCACCCCAATAAGTTGTCCCTATCCACAAAATATTCGTGAAGCTCAAATTTTGACAAATAATCGGTACCAAGTGCACGAGAATAGTGCATAACATCCTAAATAAAATAACATAGAGTATTATTTTTACAAAACACATATTATATTCTTAAATGTCTAAAGCTATTCTGACTAATTCTACAATTCCGATTCTCTTTTCTAACATTGTCTAAAGCTATTCCGACTAATTCTACAATTCCGATTCTCTATTCTAACATTGTCTAAAATTAAAATATAAATGAGTTTGTATACTTACTTCAAGTTGTGCGACAAGTTTGTTCGCTCCAAAAGGTGTGTGCAAACAAAGCTTTAAATTTATAATCTGAATAATAAACCTAACGATAAGCGAACCCGCAATGTACAGATCAATCATAGTAAAGACTTATATTCCGGAGTCGATCTCAAAGAATCGGTGAGAATAATCACAACAAAGCAATCTAACTTAAGAAGCATGCAATAATATTGATCAAAATCAAAAGCAAGTATTTATATCAGATTCTAAAGATCATAGTGTCCAGTTGTGGTTTTGACTAAAGATTTCTACAAGTAACGTGGACAAAGCTGAGGTTTGCTGAGGGAAGGTGTTGCTACTATGAGATAGATCACCGGCTAAGTCTGACTACCAACTTTCCCAAACCAAAGATCCTATCACCGAGTAAGTCTCAAGGAACTAAGGAGAGGTAAAAGCGCTCAAACCAACATCACGCACCTAAGTGTACAAAACTAACCATCACCGGGTAAGTCTCAGGTTAACTCTCAAAGGTAGGATAAAGGCACACTCAAACCCTAATAAAGGATAAACCTTTATTACTTAACACTCATCATCATCGGTAAACAAGCAAAGGAATCACGGTGTAAGTCTCATCCTAGGCTAGCTTATAAACCAGGAATGGTGCAACAAGGATAGGATTTGGCAAACTACAACCTAAACTCAGGATAGGCAAAGTAGGGGGCGATCTCGTTCTGTTCTATATCGATCTCGGTCGAGATGCTCAACGAATAGCCCGAGACGGGTTTTGGTATAGGGTCCACTCACATAAATGTCTATTCTTTCATTGTCTATACCACAACCTTAAACTAATCACCCTAGAATCGCAAGGGTGTTTAGCCAACAATCATCATAATCAATGCAATATCAATTATATCAAGAATATTAAAAAAGGGAATAAAGCAAGCAACAAAGATGTCTCAATTATCAAAGCAAACAAACCAACAAAAGTATCAATGATGTGTTCTAAAACGAGATGATAACAACTCAGTAGCAATCCCCAAAGAAATCCTCACAATCTAGGGTTCCTTCAACCCTAATCAATCATTCCTTCAAATCTTCTTTCTTTCAATCCTTCAAATCAGCCGTCTAAGAAAATCTTTGACGTCTCAGCGTCCTCCGACTTCCGTGGGGCGTCAATCCACGTTGGTGGGGAGTCTCCTTCAATGTTGAAGGCTAATAGATAGTTATAGGGAGATCAATCTAGGGTTTATAGCCTTAAAGATAAACCCTAGAAATTTGGGTCGAAAAAATAATGTTGAGCCCGCTGGTATCAGAGCGCACTCTAGCGGTATTGGAGCCCAACGTAAGCATCTCGTGTGAGATTTGGTTCGAGGTGACTCCTGTTATGTCCATCTCGGTTGACCTTGGATCATCTCGGTCGAGATGTGGTATCAAAGCCCGCTCCGAGGTATCAAAGATAACTTTGGGGTATCAGAGTTCACTCTGGGTGCGTGTTCTTGACTTTCTTTGCTCCTTTTATGCTCCAATGTAGTCAAATTGCTATCCTTTCAAATCCTTAAACTTTCATGCTCCCTTTTGATCCAAAATGTGCCATATTCTCTACTATTACAATCAAAACGTGGTGTACACCTCAATTCTTGCAAAGTAGGTGAATAACAATATAATTGATATGAATATATGTCTTATGCATGCAAAATAAAGGGAAAATCTACATAAATGAATGCCTAAATATAGGACATAATTCATGTCATCAAGATACCCCATACTTGCCTCTTGTTTATCCCCAAGCAAGGTTCAAACTTAAGATACATGGTGATATGGATTATGAATATGTAAAAACAAAGAATAACCACAATATTTTTAGTTGTGCTTCTATTCATAGATCACTCTAAAAAGATTGTTTCATAGCTAATGAAAATCATCATATGGTCAAAAGAAATTACATCATGGAAAGGATAATCACACTTTACAAGAAAATCACAACATACATCATAACTTGCAATATATCAAAATCAATCATGAGGAATTCAATTTAAACTACTAAGTCAAATCACATGTGCATTAAGGTCTTAAGGACTTTGAAAAATAAAAGCCAAGAAACGTGTTATGGGTGGGATGCATATAGGATATGTGGTGCAAAAAATCCGGGAAAAAGGAACAAACTCCACAACATCAACAACAACAACACAAAAAAACATTCGAATTGCCTTAATCATTCCAAAAAGATGTCTAAGAACTTATCATGCGGTTTCAACCTTCAAACCCCACATATGTCATAAAACAATTCAAGCATATAAAAATCATCGTAGCTATTCAACAAAATAATATCATCATAGAGATCATATCCATCCTAGAAGCACAAATTTTCCAAAATTTGATTATTTTTTAAAAAATCATATGCAATGCAATAGACAAGAAACATGCAAAAGGTATTGCAAATACCTCCACCCTATACTTAAAACTCACATTATCCCCATTGTGAAGAAAAGAAAAGGTGGAAAAGGATACTCATAGTGTAAGATGGCGAATCAGGCGAGGCAAATCATTCTTCGGTGGTGGTGGCGGCAATCTTTAGAAGCTCAGATAGGGAACTCTGAATATTCTGATTGGCATCGGAGAATTTTTGTTCAACGAAGAAGGGGAGCATGTGGCGGCCTAAAATATGTTTCTGATTTTTTTTTTTTTGTTCGAAAATTTTTTTCCCCGAAGGCATCTCGGTAGAGATGGTTTTTGGTCATCCGAGGTGGTCAACCGAGGTGACTCCCTGTTGCACCTATCTCGATTGGCTGAAATTGATCTCCGTCTAGATTTTTGTAGGCAACGAGATGGCTCCAGTTTCCGTTCTTTTCTCAGATTCTCAAACCTTGAATTTCGTCCATCTGCTTCTTTGAATTGTTTTCCTTCAAATCTTCTTTCTTTTAATCCTTCAAATCAGCCGTCTAAGAAAACCTTTGACGTCTCAGCATCCTCCGACTTACGTGGGGCGTCAATCCACGTTGGTGGGGAGTCTCCTTCAATGTTGAAGACTAATAGATAGTTATATGGATATCAATCTAGGGTTTACAGCCTTAAAGATAAACCCTAGAAATTTGGGTCGAAAAAAAGAATGTTGACTCCGCTGGTATCAGAGCCCACTTTGGCGGTATAAGAGCCCAACGGAAGCATCTCGATCGAGATGTGGGTTGAGGTGACTCCCTGTTACGTCCATCTCGGTTGACCTTGGATCATCTCGGCCGAGATGTGGTATCAGAGCCCGCTCCGAGTTATCAGAGATAACTTTGGGGTATCAGAGTTCAGGGTGCATGTTCTTGACTTTCTTTGCTCATTTTTATGCTCTAATGTAGTCCAACTGCTCTTCTTTCGACTCGTTGTGCTTTCATGCTCCCTTTTGATCCAAAATGTTCCATATTCCCCACAATTACAATCAAACGTGGTGTAGACTTCGATTCTTGCAAATTATGTGAATAGCAACATAATTGATATGAATATATGTCTTATGCATGCAAAATAAAGTGAAAATCTACATAAATGCATGCCTAAATATAGGTCATAATTCATGTCATCAAAGTTCTTTCGGATCACTTTATTTATCAACTTCGAACGGCGTAATAGAGCTTTCACCATTCGATTCGACATTTCCTTCTTCGAAAAACGTCGATATTTTAACGGATTTCTTTCTTTACGTTGTTGTGGTTTAGATGTATGTGAATAGTAAAATGATGAGGGATGTAATATATAGGCTCGTTTAATTTCCAATGGCTCTTTTCCAACGGCTACATTACAATGGATATATTTTTTTTAAAAGTAACGACAAGAAGGAGGCAGAGGCGAGCTTTGCATCCGTCTCCTTCTTGTGCGGGGCGGGCTCTACCTCCGTCTCCTTCTTGCGTGGGGCGGGCTCTGCTTTTGTTAGCCGGATGTCCGCTCCAATAGTAAGTCTGTATAAAAAAACTTATTTTTGTGTAAGAATTTAACATATATTTTTGAAAAGTATAGATTTATAAAAATCGTACGTTCTTATTGCTAATATCAAGCTTTCAAGTTTAACAATTAGTATGAAAAATAATTAAAAACTGGTACTACTATTAGAGTTGTTAATTTTGTATTTTATATAAACTCCATTATTCACAAATTAGCAGCTAAAATTTATATGATTTGTATTTCAGTTGCTAATTTTATGGCTCCTTCACATATTCCAATTTCGTGTCTCATTCTCTTGATTATTTATTCTAATTTTAAAAAATAAAATTCTAATTAAAAAGATTAGTTGATAATTTTAAGAGAGCTCGTCAATTGAAAGAGTGAGAAATGAATAACATGACGTTTGAAGGTCATGAGGATAACTACTTCAAGATCGTGGGGTTGGCTAATGCACCGTTGGATGGGTTCCGGATCGCTAGGGTAAGAACGGATGGGCTAGGGGTAGTAGTGCTATCTTTGGGTGTAGCAGGCGAGGCGGTTGAGGTAGGACAGAGTATGGTTGCCGCCAGCAATGGGGTTTTGTTAAGGTACATTATTGTGATCGGGGGTGTCACTGGTTGGCTTCGTCGGTGTGGGTTTTATTGCTCGTTGTAATGACCCGGGTTTCAAGTAACTCAAGGCATCATTAGGCTAAGTACCACACAGTGAATCCCATAAGCTAGCCTGATAACAACTTCACAAATAGATCTTGCAACAAGAAGCACGGAAAAATAATGAAAACATCCGACCTATCATTTCCAAAACATATACATAGTAACCATGCATACAGTTAGTATGTATAACCCAAAACGACATTTCAAAACATGAACCTGAATATTTAACCTTAAACACCAACCTAAAAACAATACATTTACACAATTGCACACAGGCAACAAAAGACTGACTTGTAAGCTTAGTTTTTAAAAGAAGTTCAATCAACTCTTGAGTAACACTTCCCTGGTTGTCCACGTCATGCAACTAGCGTCCCTATAACGTTTTTATGATCGGCATTACCTAAAAAGAATCAGTTTAAAACCGTTAGCTACCAATTATAATCTATCCACGAGAGATCATATCAATACAACACAACACAACACATGTATTCAGATACCATATAACGTGCTCATGAGATAATAACATGCTTTTATGATTGATACACGTGAATGTAGTATGAAATTTACAATTAGCGATGCCGGACCAAATCCGGAATCATTGCTTATATGGTTTATGACTTTTGTGTGAGCACCACTATTGCACATACTAGTTTAATTCAGACATTTTGCTCTTAGTTGGAGTCAGGCTGATCCAGCCTACGGGCCAGAATTTCTCGAGGCGGGTTAAAATCTTAACCCTTGACCACGTGCAATATTTTTCTGTTCATGTTAATGCAATCATTTACCATTTTAAGTAGGTGTGTGACCCGAGTTTGGAAAACCACCAGACTCGGTATCATTTCATATACAAGCGCAAGCGATATGGGATTGGACAAGTTTTGGCATTCACTTCAATTGTTAGCGACATACTTAATGGTTAAGCTCAACATCTTGACTTACGCTAGCGACGTGGGCAATATACCAATCTAATATCACCGCTATTGCTAACGACCTGAATAATGGTTAAGCTCAACGCCAATTACCCATTTTACATGCTCTTGACCTTTACATGTTTCCATCATATCACACGCTTCAACAAGTTTATCATGCCATACATTACCACGCTTGGACATACTAACACTTGTCAATTTAATCATTTCACATAATCATGGCATGATATACATAACAACAACAACATTAAGCATACTTTACATATCACATCATCATGTTCATCATAAAACACAACAAGCATGTCTTACACATAACGCATTACCCCGCATAACATCATTCACAGTTCAACAAAACATGATATAAATCTCTCAGGTACGGGTTTCTGCAGATCGAAGATAAGTAAGTCCGAAGACTTACTTGGATACCCTCACAAAACACTAACCTATAGTTAGACCAAAGTTGTCAACAATACTTGTCGAGAATACCATATTTCTCCTATTGAACTTCTCGCTTTAAACATCAATTAAATTCATTCCTTTGAATTTAATTAGCTTTACTACATTTCTCAAATCTTAATTTAATTAATTAGTTAAATATTGGCATCGTAACATTCTGTCCGAAGGCAATTTCGAAAACACCTGTTATCAGATCTTGTCATTCAAACAACCTAAGATTATCAAAATATTTAAATGAACATAATGAAACTTTCATTTAAGCCTAAGGTCCATTTAGGCCAAATCGCAATACGGAAAACGAATAAGGTCACAACTTATCCGTTACTAACCCGATTAACGAAGCGAAAGAAGATTCGGAATCATAACGAAGAAAGCTACGCTCAGACACTACCAAATTCACCGGAATCTAAGTGACGGAACCGGACAAGTAATGGATATGCTCGACATGGCCTTAACTTTTTTGAAAATGCGGTACCAAAATGAAGAGACCGAAGACAAGAATCCAAAAACTCAAATGGATTTGAAATGGAATACAAACGAAGGGTAGATCTGAGTTTGAAGGTTGAGAGAAATTAGTGCTTTTACGAGAAAATATGAAAGGAAGTGAATTTCTTCTATTTTTAGCAAAGACGAAAATTATTCTTTTAACAAAGTCGATAATTATACTTTTACCGACTTGAAGGTGGTTGAACCCCTTCTCCAAACTTATCGACATTGGAATAATAAATCCGAAATATTATGTGGATAATTATTCCGCAACTTCCTCGTAAAAGCGTATTCCTAAGCGTCTTTTTTAGCCATTAAGAAACAAAATAGTGACTATTTTGGTCGTCTTTCCTTTTCATGTTATTTCACATCTAAAACATATCCGATGTCGTGATTGTTTCTCTCAAATGAAATTTAAATTATTATAGCTCTCAAATGCACCAAATAACACTGGAGGGTAAAATTTATTCCCTGAAGGAAAAAGAAATTTTTTCCCACAAGGTCATTCAAACCCAAAAACACAAAAGTGGAATCCATGCTCGTCGATCACATCCCTTTTGCAAGTTAATCTAATATTACTATCATTGATTTGGTTTAATCCGCCACCTTAATCATCATTAGTTATAACTCTAAAATCCTACCTTTTACATCATATCCCTTTTAAGAAAGGTTTCGTCCCGAAACTTTAATATAATGCTCATCGGAAGGCTAGGCCGAACTATCACGTAAATAATCTATCTTTGCACTTTATGCAAGCATAATTATTCCACGCTACCAATCATCAAACTCACAATAGGGAAGTCTATCACTTCCTAAGTTAGAAAAAACAAGTAATTCACACAAGCACATAAATGACATCAACACAGAAGTACATAAGCGCATAAGTTAATAGAAAAGTTAAGTACTATTGTCTACCTCCGTCCCAATTGAGGCTAAAGTTGAACACCTTTGGATAATTCCTCTCCATGTGTTAAATTGTTTCCCATATAGGCTCTTCCGTTTCCTTACGGGACCATTGGATCTTTATTAATGGGATTTCTCTATTCCTTAACTTCTTTATCTTTCTGTCCAACACAACCATATGGAACTCGTCATAGGTCTGTCCAGGCATTATCTCAATAGCATCATAGTTGAGTACATGGCTCGGATCTGGTTGATATTGTTTCAACTGTGACACATGCAACATTGGATGTACAACATCCATTTTTGGCGGTAATGCTAAACAATATGCCGTTTTACCAATCTTTTCCAAAATCTCAAATGGTCCAATATACCGAGGAATCAGCTTCCCCTTGAAACCAAACCGTTTGACTCCACGAATCGGTGACACTTTCAGCCAAAGTTATGTCCCTGTTTCAAACTCCAATGGATGACGGCGCTTATAACCATAAGATTTTGTCTACTCAGTGCAACCAACATCCTTTCTCTAATCAAAACAACTTTTTCATTATCACTTTTGACTTTGTCTAGACTCGTATCAATGACATAAGCAAGAACATCCCAACACAATGGGGTTCAACATTTCCTTCCGTATAGTGCTTCATATGTTGACATCCAAATGGATGCACGCCAATTGTTGTTTTAGGTGAATTCGACCAATGGTAAATGATTTGGCCATATTGGGCCCCAATCAAGTACACAAGACCTCAACAAGTCCTCCAAGGTGTGAATAGTCCTTTTTCACTGCCCATGTGACCGTGGATGAAACGTTTTTATAAAATTCAACTTGGTTCCCATTACTATCTACACTTGACTTCAAAATCGGGAAGTAAACCATCCATCTTCTGTCTAAAGATATGGTCTTAGGAACTCCATGTAATCTGACTATCTAATTCACAAATTCCTCTACAAGCATGTTCACAACCAAATTTTCCTTGATAGAAATGAATCTTTTAGTCTTTGTTAATCGATCTACCACCACCCATATGGAGTCATAACCCTTGCTACTATGTATACTAGTTATGAAATCCGTGGTGTTGTGTTCCCATTCTACTTTGGTATATCTAATGTTTTGAGTTCTCTTCTTTGCCTTTGGTGTTCAATCTTAACTTGTTGAGACGTCTGACACCGTGATACAAACTCAGCAATATCCTTCTTCATACCTTGACACCAAAAGTATGGTCTAATATCTTGATACATCTTGTTCGATCTTGGATATATTGAATATGGCGTTGCATGAGCTTGTTGATGTCATTGATACGAGTCCAAACAAAGTCAAAAGTGATAATGAAAAAGTTGTTTTAGGTGAATTCGACCAATGGTAAATGATTTGGCCATATTGGGCCCCAATCAAGTACACAAGACCTCAGCAAGTCCTCCAAGGTGTGAATAGTCCTTTGTCACTAACCATGTTACCGTGGATGAAACGTTGTTGTAAAATTCAACTTGGTTCCCATTACTATCTACACTTGACTCTAGAATCGGGAAGTAAACCATCCATCTTCTAAAGATATGGTATTAGGAACTGTATGTAATCTGACTATCTAACTCACAAATTCCTCTACAAACATGTTCACAACCAAAGTTTTCTTGATAGATATGAATCTTCTAGTCTTTGTTAATCGATCTACCACCACCCATATGGAGTCATAACCTTTGCTACAACGTAGACTAGTTACAATATCCTTCGTGTTGTGTTCCCATTCCACTTTGGTATATCTAATGTTTTGAGTTCTCCTCTTGGCCTTTGGTGTTCAATCTTAACTTGTTGAGACGTCTGCCACCGTGACACAAACTCAGCAATATTCTTCTTCATACCTTGCCACCAAAAGTATGGTCTAATATCTTGATACATCTTGTTCGATCTTGGATATATTGAATATGTCGTTGCATGAGCTTCAACAAGAATCCTTCTTCCAATCTCATCGTATTGAGGAACACATATCTTTCCCTGGTATCTAATTATATTATCGGCATCGATATGGATATATAAAGGTTCACCACTTTCAACCATGACCTTGTTTTTGTTACGTCAAGATAACTTAGTTGTTTTTGCTGAATTTCTTCCAACCAACTGGCACTAACTTCAAGGTACACAAATACCTTCGGTTTTTTAGAATCTATATTTCAATGCCACGAAGAAATCAAATATTTTTGTATCTCCATTTGTACAGGTAATCGGGTGATCACTTTTTTCTTGAACCGACTTTCTACTAAAAGCATCAACCACCACGTTAGCTTTGTCAAGATGATATGGTATATGTAGGTCATAGTCCTTTATCAGCTCCAACCATCTTATCTATCCCATATTCAACTCTTTTTGAATGAATATGTACTTTAATCTCTTATGAACGGCCATGATCTTACACGTGGTTCGAAACAAATAATACCGCCAAATCTTTAGTGCAAGCATACAGTACTATTGTTAAATCCAAGTTCTGTGTTCGGTTGAGTGATGACATGAATTATGACCTTAGTTTCATTGTATTTAGATAGATTTTTCCCTTTGTTTTGCATACATGTACATATATTTGTATCAATTGTGCTTATATTTGCCTACTTTGTGAGAATAAAGGTCTACACATAGTTTGTTACAATTGTAGGAAATATGGTGCATTTTTTATCAGAAGGAAGCATGGAAGGACAAGGTGTCAAGAGGATAGCATACTGGAGCATATTGGAGTATAAAAGAAGAGCAAGGATCGTAAGAAGAAAGATGCAAGAGGAATGCAAGCAATGAGTTGAAGAAAGTAGTAACAGAAGAGAAATCTCGGTTAAAAAACAAATCTCGGCCGAGATTTATTTCGGGTTCATCCGAGATATCACTAAAAACGGCCCATGGCCCATGCGTCAAAACCCTAGTTTTAATTATTAAAGAAAAGGCGATTGAGAGAGTCTAGAGGTCGGAGATTGTTCGGAATTCAGAGAAACACGGTGCATTGTGGTAGAGAGTTAGAAGGAAGGATTACAACATCAAGTGATCAAATATTTGCATCGTTAGTAACAACACATAGAAGGATTGATAAGGTTTATGTGGATTTCTTGAAGGGAGATACTTAGTTGCAAGTTTTCATTGTTTTGAACACAAGGTCGAACCTTTGTTATTGCTTTGCTTCAATTTTGATATTTAAAGATCCTTTTCTAAGTATTCTTTTTCTTTTCTTGGCTTTATGTCTTGTTTGAACAAATATATCTTCATTGATTTGAATATGTCTGTTACTGGCTAGAACTCTTGCGATGCTAGGGTGATTGGTTGTGGTTTTAGTATAGATGATGATAGAATGAGCCTTTAAGTTAGATTGGACCCTAAAGGTTGAGTTTAACCTACACATTTATGAATCTCGCTTTGTTCTCAGGAATCTTGTTCGAGATTTGAGCAAGAAATATCCGAGATTTCCTCCTGTTGATTCGTTCATGATATATGTTGAGCCTAGGTTATAGATTGCCCAAATCCTAGCCTTGTTGAGCCTTTCAAGATTACATCTAAGCTTGGGAGGAGACTTACCCGGTGATTTCCTTTCTTAGTTGCCAATGATGATGAGTTTTAGGTAATAAAGGTTTATCGTTTACAAGGTGTGAGTGTGCCTTCTTTTTGCCTTTGTGAGTTAACCTGAGACTTACCCGGAAATGGTTAGTTTTATTCCCTTAGGTTGAGTGGTAGGTTTGATATTATAGTTCCTTTCCTTAGATCCTTGAGACTTACCCGGTAATAGGATCTTTGGTTTGGGATTAGTGGATAATGAGACCTCCCCCGTAATCTATCCCACCTTAGAAACACATTTCCTTAGCAACATCAACCTTGTCCATAGATCTTTAGAAATCTTGAATTGAAAACCACAACCTGACGCTATGATCTCTAGAATTTGCATTCTCTTTTGATTGATATATCTTCGTTGATTGCGTTGCTTTGTTCTTTGATAATTGTAAGTTATTACGTAGATTTGATATGCTGCTTGATTTCACCATAGTCTCTATGATCGACCCTGGAATACTTTCTTTTATTGCGATTGATCCGTACACTACGGGTTCGCTTATTTTCTTTTATTTCTGGTATAAAATTAAGACTATTTTCTTTCATATACACACACGTTTTGGAGCGAATAAGTTTTTAGCGCCGTTGCCGGAGACTTGGTTTAGACCAAACCAATATTTGGTTGTCTAGGGTAGATACTTGATTTTTCTACTGATCTTTCTGCTTGAGTGTTCTTGCGGAATTCTCTCTTAGGTTTGTGCAAAGATCTCGTGCCGGTAAGGAAGTAGTTCCATAGGATCCTGAACCGGAAAAGACTTACAAGAGAAAGTTAAGGGAACTAAGATGGCTTTAGGTGAAAGAGACCTTCAAGCTGAATTGGATGATGCTTTGGAGCAAGTAAAGCTTCGAGATGATGCTTTAGTTGAAGAAAGAGTTGTTGCACGTGAGAGGGAAGAAGCGATTAGAGTTGGGATTGATGAGATGCAAGCTAGTATGAGGTAGTTGCTCCTTGAGAGAAGGAACAATGCTAGAATTGAAGTACAACCACCCGTCGCGCCACAAGCTATACCTCACCTTCTGGTGAGGAATGTTAGGGTTGATCATTTGTGGTAGAGCCACAAACGCTTAAGCAAAGGATGGATCTAGCTCAACGATTACGTCATCCGGGAGTGAACCTTAGAGATTCAGCCGCACATGATTTTGAGCTTCGACCTCAAGTTCTTCAGATAATCCATCAGATTCAGTTTGGAGGAATTAAAAGGGAGAGTCTTCACACCAAAACTTGCAAAACTATGAGATACTTATGGAGACGTTGAGGTCCCCATGATTAGAGAACAACAATCATAAGTTAAAAGGGTTTTCCTTCTCCTTGAAGGAGAATGCTCTTGCTTGGTTTCAATCACTACCTTTTGAAAGAGTTAGCACTTGGGAGGAGATGACTACTGAATTCCTCACTAAATTCTTTCCACCATCAAAGACTACAGAGTTGAGAGGTAAAATTAACGCATTTTTGATGAAGGATAAAGAAAGTTTATTTAAGTCATAAGAAAGGCTCAAGGACCTTTTGCTAGATTGTCCTCATCACGGGATTCCGAAGATCGAGCTTCTAGAGATCTATTTCAAAGGTTTGGATGAGGAGACTCAATTCAAGATTCAATCCCTTTCTGGAGGGACTTTCATGGAGAAGCCAATTGATAAAGCATGAGAATTTGTGAAGAAGCAAGCATTAGTCATTGAGAAGTATTCCCATCAAAGAGTGGATAAGAGACTCCAGAGACCTGGAGTCTATGAGGTAAGTCCTACTAAATAATGCTCAACTTGATATTTTTAACTATGAGGTTAAGGCTTTGAAGGAGTTGTTCAAGTCACAAACACAAACACCGGCACAATCTAGATTGCCACCTAAGGAACAGGACGTTAACTACATGGAAAGAGGAAACTATCAAGGGTCAAGGAATTTCAACAACAATAGAAATTTTGAAGGAGGAAACGATTGGCGCCCTAATCATAGTCATCCCGGGATTTTCCTACTCAAATCTGGATGGCGCGCTAAATCCGCCCGCGTCCTCTAGTCAAGCTCCACCACCAAAGAATCAAGAACCTCCACGGGGATTTATTCAACCTCCAAAGGATCGTATGGAGGCAATGTTTGAGCAATTGATGGGGAGGTTTAGTTGATTGGAGAGCACCGTTACTTCTATTTCTAAGGCTCAAAAGGCCTTGGAAAATCAAGTGTTCAGCAAGACGGGAGAAGCTCCTAGAGATCTAGGAAAGCTTCCGGGAAAGGCAGAAAATAATCCCAAGGAGCAAGTGATGGCTATCACCACTAGAAGCGGTTTGAAGATTAATGATCCATTTCCCAAGACTATAAACAAAGAGAAGCAAATCATGATTGAGGAAGATCCACAACCAATAGAGAAGGAGAAGGAACCTGTTTATGTGCCTCCTTCACCTTACAAGCCTCAACTTCCATTCTCTCAATCAAGAGCTAGAGCGCGTTCAGACAAACACTATGGTAAGTTCCTTGAACTAATGAGTAAAATACATATTAATATTACGTTCATGGATGTCATTGTAGGTATGCTCGAATACAGGAAGTTTCTAAAGGAGATCCTTTCTAACAAGAGGAAGCTAGAAGATGTTGGAGAATTAGGGGTGACAAAAAGGTCATCCGAACTTATCCAAATTATGAAGGAAGAGATGCCACTGAAGCTAAGGGATCTAGATTCTTTATGTGTTCCTATTGGCATAGGAGACGTCACTTATGAAGCTTTGTGTGATCTAGATCAAGTGTGAGCATCATACCACTTGCATTGAGCGAGAAGATTGAACCTAGAGATCCAAGACCCGCCAAGATGACCTTGTATATGGAGGATAGATCAATAACACATCAAGTTGGAATCCTTGAAGATATTCCCGTCCAACTTGGTAAATTCTATATTCCAATTGATTTCGTGGTGCTAGACATTCCTACAGATTATTCAGTTCCGATCATTCTTGGAAGACCACTCCTTGCAACTTTGGGATGTCTGATTGATTGCAGGAACGCCACACTCTCCTTCAACATTGATGAGGAGAATATTGAGTTCACGTTGTCCGCTATGGTTAGAGGACCAACTCTTGGACACGACGTTTATAACATTTGCAAGGAAGAAGCATCAAGGGAATTAGTGAGTTCAATTTTACTTAAAGATCCTCTTGAAAAGGTCTTGAGTTTGAGCATAATGGAAGAAGGAATAGATGTATATTGTGATGCTGAGGTAAAAGGGTTAGAAGCCTTGGAGAGGGATCCAAAGGCTGTGTTTGAGAAATTTGAAGAAGGCACGCAAAACTGTGAAAATTTCGGTTCAAGCTCAGGAATCTCGGTCGATGCTCTTTTGGAGGCATCCCAGATTAACACTCTAGCAACCAATATCGACCAAATCTCGGTCGATATTTTCAAAGGGGAGCCGAAATTCCTGAGCCTCCGAAATCGTTTCAAATATCAAATGTGAGCGTCCTAGGATGCGACCATGCCTCTTCCGAAGCTACAAAAGCATTGCAAGGTGCCTTAGGAGGTCCAGAACCTTCACTTGAGAAACCTCCTATATTGGAGTTAAAACCTCTTCCATTGCACTTAAGGTATGCGTTTCTTGGACCAAACTTTACTTATCCGGTCATAGTGAGTGCTAATTTGAATGACGATGAACTCTGCAAGTTAATGCATGAGTTGAAATTGCATAGGAAAGCTTTAGGTTATACTATTGATGATCTTGTTGGTATTAAGACTTCTTTATGCATGCATAAAATTCTTATGGAAGATAATCATAAACCTTCACGAGAACCTCAATGACGGTAAAATCCGATCATGAGAGAGGTTGTGAAGAAGGAAGTGCTTAAGTTGCTTGATTTAGGTATTATCTTTCCAATATTAGATAGCAAGTGGTTGAGCCCCGTGCATGTGGTTCCAAAGAAAGGAGGAATGACCGTTGTCACCAACAAAAATAACGAGTTGATTTCCACAAGGACTGTAACAGGATGGAGAATGTGCATAGACTACAGAAGGTTGAACGTAGCAATGAGGAAGGATCACTTCCTCCTTCCTTTCATTGATCAGATTCTTGAAAGACTTGCACAACATTCCCATTTTTTCTACTTAGATGGATACAGTGGATTCTTCCAAATTCCTATCCATCTAGATGATCAAGAGAAGACTACCTTTATGTGCCCTTGGGGTACATTCGCTTACAGGAGAATGCCCTTTGGATTGTGCAACACACCTGCTACATTCCAACGTTGCATGATGGCTATATTCTCCGAATACATTGAAGAGATTATGGAGGTATTTATGGATGGATTTTTTATATATGTTTCATCCTTTGATAATTTATTGGCTAACCTTTCTCTAGTACTACAAAGATATGAGGACACTAATCTCGTCCTAAATTGTGAGAAGTGTCAATCTATGGTTAGTGAAGGAATTGTTTTAGGTCATTTAATCTCCAATCACGGGATTGAGGTGATTAGAGCGAAGATCGAGACTATTGAGAAGCTACCTCCACCTTCATCTGTAAAAGGGGTAAGAAGCTTCCTAGGACACGCTAGCTTCTATAGAAGGTTCATCAAAGATTTTTCTAAGATTTCTAAACCATTATCTAACCTACTACTAAAGGATGTGGTTTTTGAGTTTTTGAAGGAATGTCTAGATGCTTTCTATAGGTTAAAGGAAGCGTTGATATTCACTCCCATCATTCAACCCCCGGGTTGGAATCTTCCCTTCGAGATCATGTGCAATGCTAATGATTTACCCGTAGGAGCCGTACTTGGACAGAAAATGGATGGACACACTCATTCCATCTACTATGCTAGCAAGGCGCTAGATGAGGTTCAACTAAACTACGGTACCACGGAAAAGGAGCTTTTAGCGGTGGTCTACGCTTTTGAGAAGTTTTGTTCCTACCTTATAGGAGCGAAAGTCATTGTCTACACCAACCGCGCAACAGTACGGTATTTCCTCACCAAGAAAGATGCAAAATCACGGCTCATTAGATGGATCCTCCTTCTACAAGAGTTCGATCTAGAGATCTAGGATAAGAAAGGATCCCATAACTCGGTGGCGGATTATCTTATCCGACTACCTCCCATCGCACTAAAGAAGGACGACATTCCCAAAGATGACTCATTTCCGGATGAGCAGCCGCATTGGATAGAGGATTGTCTACACTAGATCTCCGAAGGTAATGAATCATGGTATGCTGATACTGTTAACCATCTAGTTTATCAGGAAATACCTCTAGGATTGTCCTTTGCACAAAAGAAGAAACTCTTTAAGGATGTGCGACATTACTACTAGAATGAGCCTCTACTCTTCAAGAGAGGTCCGGATGGGATGCTAAGAAGATGCATTCCTGAAGATAAAGTGGAGAGTCTGATAAGGCACTTCCATTTATTTCTTTGTGGTGGACATGCTAGTTTCCATAAGACATGTGCTAAGGTACTTCAATCCGATTTCTTTTGGCCTAACTTATTCAAAGATGTTCAAAAGTTTGTGGTTTCTTGTGATGCTTGTCAAACAACAAGGAACATATCTAGGAGGAATGAGATGCCTATAAACAACATCCAAGAAGTGGAAATTATTGACGTATGGGGAGTTGATTTTATGGGACCATTCCCATCATCTTGTAGGAACTTATACATACTCTTGGTGGTAGACTACGTTTCGAGATGGGTGGAAGTCATTGCTTCTCCTACTAATGATGCCACGGTGGTAGTGAAATTATTCAACAGGACGATTTTCCCAAGATTTGGGATGCCTCAAGTCATCATTAGTGACGGAGGGACACACTTCACCACCCGGAAGTTTGAAGCACTTCTATCAAAGTATGGGGTCATTCACAAGGTAGCAACTCCTTACCATCCTCAGACTAGTAGACATGTTGAGATTTCAAATAGAGAGATCAAGGGGATCCTAGAGAAACCCGTTTCTAGAATGAGGAAGGATTGATCCATGAAGCTGAATGATGCACTTTGGGCGTACAAAACCACTTTCAAGACTCCCATAGGTACCACAGCTTACAATTTGGTATATGGGAAGTCTTGTCATCTTCCGGTTGAGTTAGAGTATAAAGCGTATTGGGCAATCAAGTGGCTGAATTTTGACATGAAAGAAGCTGGAGAAAAACGGCTTTTAGACATCAATGAGCTAGAGGACATCTGCTTGAATGCCTATGATAATGCAAGGATTTACAAAGAAAGGACCAAAAATGGCATGACAAGCACATCATTCCAAAGGAGTTGAAAGAAGGAGACCTTGTCCTTCTCTTTAATTCTAGACTCCGTCTTTTTCCAGGTAAGCTCAAATCTAGATGGGTAGGACCTTACATTGTGAAACATGTTTTCCCCATGGTGCAGTTGACGTATGAGGTGAGAATAGCGGAAGCTTTAAGTAAATGGACATAGGTTGAAGATATATACACCGGAAGCTCAGGTTGAGAGGATTGCTCCCCTTCACCTTACATGATCCTGAGGATTTCGGTCAAGCTAGCGACCCTAAATCAAGCGCTTCTTGGGAGGAAACTCAAGGTAATTCCTAGTTTTTGTTTTCTTAGGTACATAGTTAGTTGTTTTGGGTGTGTTTTGTTTTTGTGTCTTTGATTGCAGGACTAGGTATTTTCCGACAAAAATGAACAAATAAGATGTGTCGAGATTGCTATAACTTCGAGATTTTGAGAGAAAAAGGACGTAAAGGCATAAGAGATAGGAAGACAAAAAATCTAGACTGAGGAAAAAAATATTTTGGTCCAAGGTTAACCGTCACGCATGCCGATTAAATTGAGATTTGCATAAAAGCTGAAAACGACTTCATCTTCTTTCCCAACCCTATTCTCACACCATTTTTGGCCGATCTCATCCCTAAATCCACAAAAATCTTGTTTCTTAATCGACTTTGCCCAATCTTGCTCCCAAATTGAAGAGAAGAGCATCACAAACAAGTATTCTAGGGTCATACAACGCCACAATTCATCCAATCGAGCAAATCTGGGTAATTTCGTTCCAAAACCCTCCTAGCTTCGCCCTACTTCAGTTCAGTTGTTTTTGGGTGATTTGGTTCATGTCCTAGCATTCATCAAGAATTAAAAGGGTTAGGAACCAGGTGGAAACATTGATTTGGCGAAATCTTTACAAATTCACCAATTTCAATCGAAGTTGGAGAAATCTCGATTGGCTGGAATTATCTCGGCCGATATTTTGTTGAAGAACTGCCCGAGATTTTCAGCTGCAATGGAACCTCTTCGTCGATCTTCAAGAGCCATTGTTGTAAGCAAGGGTTCTGGTTCTCAACAAGCTCCTCCGCCACCTCCACCACCTCTAGTACTCCTCGTTATTCAAGATTGGCACCGTACGAGGTATGATCGGATTTGTGTACGCCCCATCATTGCACCTAGATACCTTGTTCTTAATGATCTTGCCTACTTGAATGTTAGTGATGATTTGAGTATAATGATTGAGTGTGTTGGGCTTGAGGCCTTTGTGTATATTAAGGAGAATGCTTATGTCAGGCCTTTGTGTATAGGCTATGACTTTGTCATTCTGCATCAGAACACATCTCAAACCCATTTCAGACGCATTATTGTAAACAATGAACCCTAGAGTTCCATTCGGTTGAGTGATGACGTGAATTATGACCTTAGTATCGCTTGAATTTAGATAGATTTTTCCCTTTGTTTTGCATGCATAGACATATATTTGTATCAATTGTGCTTATATTTTCCTACTTTGTGAGAATGAAGGTCTACACATAGTTTTGTTGCAATTGTAGGAAATATGGTGCATTTTGGATCAAAAGGAAGCATGGAAGGACAAGGTGTCAAGAGGATAGCATACTAGAGCATATTGGAGTATAAAATAAGAGCAAGGATCATAAGAAGGAGGATGCAAGAGGAATGCAAGCAATGAGTTGAAGAAAGTACGTAACAGAAGAGAAATCTCGGTTGAATAAAACATATCTCGGCCGAGATTTATGTCGGGTTCATCCGAGATATCACTAAAAATGACCCATGGCCCATGCATCAAAACCCTAGTTTTAGTTATTAAAGAAGAAGGCGGTTGAGAGAGTCCAGATGTCGGATATTGTTCAGAATTCAGAGAAAGACGGTGCATTGCGGTAAAGAGTTAGAAGGAAGGATTACAACATCAAGTGATCAAAGATTTTCATCGTTAGTTATAACACATGGAAGGATTGATAAGGTTTGTGAGGATTTCTTGAAGAGAGATACTTAGTTGCAAGTTTTCGTTGTTTTGAACACAAGGTCGAACCTTTGTTATTACTTTGCTTCAATTTTGATATTTAAAGACCTTTTGCTAAGTATTCTTTTTCTTTTCTTGGTTTTATGTCTTGTTTGAACTCATATATCTTTATTGATCTGAATATGTCTGTTGTTGGCTAGAACCCTTGCGATTCTATGGTGATTGGTTGATGGTTGTGGTATAGATGATGATAAAATGAGCCTTTAGGTTAGATTGGATCCTGAAGGTTGAGTTTAATCTACGCAGTTATGAATCTCGGTTTGTTCTCAGGAATCTTGGTCGAGATTTGAGCAAGAAAAATCCGAGTTTTCCTCATGTTGATCCATTCATGATATATCTTGAGCCTAGGTTATAGATTGCCCAAATTCTAGCCATGCTAAGCCTTTCAAGCTTACGTCTAAGCTTGGGAAGAGACTTACCCGGTGATTCCCTTTCTTAGTTGCCAACGGTGATGAGTTCTAGGTAATAAAGGTTTATCTTTTATTAGGTTTGAGTGTGTCTTCTTCTTGCCTTTGCGAGTTAACCTGAGACTCACCCGGTAATGGTTGGTTTTATTCCCTTAGGTTGAGTGGTTGGTTTGATACTATAGTTCCTTTCCTTAGATCCTTGAGACTTACTAGGTAATAGGACCTTTGGTTTGAGATTTCTGGATAGTGAGACCTCCCCCGTAATCTATTCCACCTTAGAAACACCGTTTTTAGCAACCCCAGCCTTGTCCATAGATCTTTAGAAATCTTGAATCGAAAACCACAACCTGACGCTATGAACTCTAGAATGTGCATTCTCTTTTGATTGATATATCTTCGTTGATTTCGTTGCTTTGTTCTTTGATGATTGCAAGTTCTTACCTAGATTTGATATACTACTTGATTTCACCATGGTATTTGTGATCGACCCTAGAATACTTGCTTTTATTGCGATTGATCCGTACACTGCGGGTTCGCTTATTTGCTTTTATTTCTGGTATAAATTTAAGACTATTTTCGTTCATATACACACACGTTTTGGAGAGACCATTGAGCTAACACATGTGCAGTAGTCAATCTCTTATTTATATCTTCAAAGCTTGCTTGACACTTGTTAGTCTATACAAACTTTTTCTTCTTATGAACTAGGTTGGTCATAGGTCTAGTTATGATGGAAAACTCTTCCACAAAACGTCTATAGTATCCCGCGAATCCTAATAAACTACATATCTCTCTAACGTTTTTTGAATAGCTCCTATGCTAGCACAATTTCGATCTTGGATGGGTAAACTCTGACTCCATCCATAATAATCATGTATAGGATGTTACTTCTTTCATCTAGAAGTCACACTTGGACAACTTGGCATAAAGCTTCTCTTTTCTCAATACTTGGTTAAATGCTTGTAAATGTTTTGCATGTTCTTCATTACTTCGTAAGTAAACCAATATGTCATCTATAAAGACCACAAAAACCAGTACAAGTATCCAATGAAAATCAAATTCATCAACTCCATATCATCTATAACGACCACAACAAACCTGCCCAAGTATCTAATGGAAATCCGATTCATCAACTCCATAAACGATGCAGGTACATTAGTTAATCCAAATGGCATAACCACAAACTCATAGTGTCCATACCGAGTTCTTAATGTCGTCTTATGGTCCTTTTGAATCTCCAGGTGGTGATAGCCTGACCGTAGGTCAATCGTGGAAAACACCTTTGTACCTTGCAAATGATCTAACAAATCATCAATCCGTGGAAGAGGATACTTTTTCTTAATCTTCATCTTATTCAATTCTTTATAGTCGATACATATAATTTTAAATACCTTTCAAATCACCATTCTATAATCTTATGAGTTAGAGAGAGAACTATCACTTACAAGAAGTCACACTGAGGAGTGAAAGGTAGTGTTTTTTCCACAATCCCGACTATGCATATGATTTTATATTCATTAAAACCATATGCCACTAATGTCCAAAGTCTTTTCGGAACTTAAATCTCTTTTCAAAACCAACCCAAACTGAGTTGTAGTTATGTTGAATTATGTCTCATCTCAGGTCATATGTGCACTTATTGTCAACCGAAGCTCTAATATCAATCTGTAACGACCGGGGATTTAATTTTTTAAAAGAAGTTCAACCAACCCTTGGGTTAACATTTTCCCGACTATACACATCCTACAACTGATGTCCTTGCAGCATTTATATGATCAACATTACCTAAAAAGAATTAGTTTAAAACCGTTATCTACCGATCATAATCTATCCACGAGAGATCATATCAACACATCACAATACAATACATGTATTCAGATACCATATAACGTTTGCCGAAGGTGGACGGGCCTCATGTGTTTTTTCCATCTATATGAGATTTAGAGTAGTGGATACGTTCAGGAGGATTACGTGCCTACCTGTAGTATTTTGTGTTTTATTTTACTTTAGCCTCGCTTTGTAGGCATGTACATAAATTTTGTTCTTTTGATGTGGTTGAACCTTTAATGGGCTCAATCACACTCTTTTTTTTCTATGAATTTAACTTTACAACAACAAAAAAAGATACCATATATCATATAACGTGTCTACAATATGATATCATGCTTTTATGAATGATGCACATGAATGCAATATGAAGTTTACATTTAGTGACCTGGCCCAAATCTGGATTTCTCGTGGTGGGTTATAATCTTAACCACTGACCACATGCAATATTTTTCCGTTCATGTTAATGCAACAATTTACCATTTTTATTAGGTGTGCGACCCGAGTTTGGAAAACTATCATACTCGGTATCATTTCTTATACAAGCGCAAGTGATCCGGGTTTGGCCACCGACATTCACTACAATTGCTAGCGACCTGACTAATGCTTAAGCTCAACGTCATGGCTTACGCTAGCAACCTGAGCGACATACCGGCCCAACATCACTATTGTTGCTAGCGACATGACTAATGGTTAAACTCAACATCAATTACCTACTTTACATGCTCTCGACCTTTACATGTCATCATCATATCACACACCTCAACAAACTTATCATGTCATGTATTACCACGCCCCAACAAGCTAACACTTGTCAATTTAATCATTTCACATAATCATGGGCACGGTATACATAAAAACAACATTAAGCATGCTTTACACATCACATCATCATGTTCATAATAAAGCACAACAAGCATGCTTAACACATAACACATCACAATGCATAACATCAGTCACATTCAACACAATAGGATATAGATCTCTTAGGCACGGGATTCTACATATCGAAGCTAAGTAAGTCCGAACACTTACCTGGAGACTCTCACAAAACATTAAGCTATACTTAGACCAAAATCATCAAGAATACATGTCGAGAATATCATATTCCTCGTATTAAACTTTTCACTTAAAAATATTAGTTAAATTCATTTCTTTGAATTCGATTAACTTTACGATAATTACCGAATCTTATTTAATTAACCAATTAAATTTTGGCAACGTAACATTCTGCCTGAAGGCAATTTCAAAACCACCTGTAATTAGATCTTGTGATTCAAAAACCTAAGACCATTAGAATAATTATAGGATTATAACAGAACTTCCACTTATCCACTTTGACAAGTCTAAGGTCAATTTAGGCAAAATTTCAGTATGAAAAACGAATAAATTCATAACTTGTCCGTTACTAACCCGGTTGAAGAACCGACAGAAGATTCAAAATCACAACGATGAAGGTTGCGCTCTGACACCACCAAAATTCACTGGAATCTGAGCTACATAACCGGCCAAGTAAGGGATATGCTCGACTTGGCCTTAACTTTGTCGGAAAAACGTGGAAACTCGGTACCAAAATGAAGAGAACAAAGAGAGGAATCCCAAAACTAAAACATATATTGAAATCAGATTACAAACGAAGAGTAGATCTGAATTTGAAGGTTGAGAGAAATCAACGCTTTTATGAAGAAATGTGAAAGAAAATGAATGAATTCTCTCTATTTATAGCAAAAGTCGATAATTATCCTTTTACCGATCCGAAGGCGGTTTAAACCCTTTCTCCAAACTTCTCAAAATTGAAATAACAAATCCGGAATATCGTGTAAATAATTATTCCGCAACTTTCTCGTAAAACGCGTATTCCTAAGTCGTCTTTCTTAGCCGTTGAGAAACAAAATAGCGAGCTTTTGGCAGTTTTGCCTTTTCATATTAATTCACATCTAGAACATATCCGATTTCCTGATCATTTCTCTCAACTGCAATTTATTTATTGGAGATTTCAAATGATCCAAATAACACCGGAGGGTAAAAGTTATTCTGCGGAGGAAAAATAATTTTTTTCCCATATGGTCAATTCAAACCCAGAAATAGAAAAGTAAGATCCTTGCTCGTCAATTCCTCCCCATTTGCAAGTTAATTCAATATTACTATCAATGATTAGGTTTAATCCGTCGGCTTAATCATCATTATTTAGGATTTGAAAATCTTAACTTTTGAATAGAGTTTTATTTTGTGGGTCTCGTGGATGATTCAATAAGGATTGGACGTGATTCGGAGGTGATCGTTGTTGGATCTCTCTATGGAACATTGCTTGTAACACTTGACTAAGAGGTTCATATATAGCATTGTGGAGAGACAAATTGTTTATCTCTAGTTTCTAAGCAAGAGGTGTGTGTCTTCGTACTATTATTAACTTTCTGGTAGTGAGGACTATAAGTATTTGGTGTGAGGTTAGTCTTTGAGATCATTTACACCAACGAGATAATTAATCAACGTGTTTCCTTGCACACATGTTGAACAATGATCCCATGCACTCAACTTCTTGATACTTCAAATTATGATGAATTAAATAATACGGTGTTCACGCGTCCATAAATTCAGCAAGTTCCGAGTATTGCATATAAGCCCGAAATTGTTCATCCTAAAACCGAATGATTATAGGAGGATTAACCCATTTCATTCTCTACATGTCCCTATAACTGCAACCGTTTGACTTGATTTACACTTGACAAAATGTCTTAAGGTCTGATAGCCAAATTGGACTGAAAATCTTTCGGTTTAGTCCCATTGTTAAAGTCTATTGGATAGTAATGCGAGAGTTTAGTGCATATAAACACACATGTGTATTAGACCAAAATCCAACACATGAACTCAATGAGAGTTCATACTAAAACTAATTGGCTATAGAAGTAGTACTCCACTTATATATTAGACTCAGGTTCTCCAAACTTTAGAAGTGATAAATTATCTCCACCACCTGCAATCAATGTCTTGAAGCTGCCAATTAAGCTCGATTGACTATCACTCGCTTATAATAACCCGCGAATCCGAACGATCGGATCAATAAGGTTAACAGATGTGTGATGAAAATGCTACACTTACCCATTACCGACCCAATGTCATCCCTAATCCGATCCGACTAAAAAAACTGATCTATTAACTTGAAATCAATCCGAATCCGAATAAAATCGATGGTGTGATACGTTTGACCCACAAAGCAAATCAAAAAACCTTGAATTTACTTTGAATAAGGTTATGGGGAAACAGAATCAACCCGAAAATGACCGTACTAACCTAAATCGAAAACACCCTAACCTGAGTGGTATCTCTAATGGAAAGTAACAAATGGACGAACTTCAAACTAAATTTTGTTGATATAGAAAAGAATTTAGGGAATAATAGTATGAACAAAGTATGTACGAATTTAAGTGATAAGTCGTCGCAGCTAGTTAAGATATTGTGTAGAAGTTTATGGGAAAAGATAATAATAATGATAATAAACTATTGTGGTGGAGCCTTGGTTTGGAAAAGCAAAGTAAAGATAATTGAACCTTTAGTTTAGTTTGACCTTTTCCAATCTGAGCAAATTATAGAGATGTACTTGTCTTATATATACTACTCTCCCTTCTCTTTGTCTCAATCCTAAAAGACCAAACCCTTTCTTTCACCCTCCATCTCCAGCTTAGCTCCACTTGAAAAGAGCCATGGGAAGAGCTCCATGCTGCGACAAGGCAAACGTCAAGAGGGGGCCATGGTCTCCTGAAGAAGATGCCAAGCTCAAGGATTACATTTCTAACTATGGTACTGGTGGCAATTGGATCGCTCTCCCTCACAAAGCTGGTAACTTTCTTCATCAATTCATGCCCTCCTCTAATTAATTAATTACGAGTTTCTGTACTCATTCTTTGTGGTTTGAGCGCAGGTCTTAAGCGATGTGGGAAAAGCTGCAGATTAAGGTGGCTCAACTACCTCAGACCCAACATCAAGCACGGAGAGTTCTCCGATGAGGAAGATAGAATCATCTGCACCCTTTTTGCTACCATTGGAAGCAGGTGATTACTTGCATCATCGCCTACTTTAATTTTAATATATATAATACTGTCTCTCTTCCCTTTTTCTGTGCATTAATTATTTATGTATAATACGATATGCAGGTGGTCAATTATAGCAGCACAGTTACCAGGGAGGACAGACAATGATATCAAGAACTACTGGAACACAAAGCTGAAGAAGAAGCTAATCAACATGTCCAATACCATTAACCCTAATTTCAAAGCAAACAATCAACCTGCTGCGATCCTTCACAATTCAGCACCACCCTTCATGACTGAGCCTAATTACTATAATGCCCCTTCATTTCTGACGACCGAGTTTGACCAGGCTGGTTCGTTACTCAATTCATCAAACCAACAAGATGGTGGCTATTTCTGCCCTACCCCAATGCAGAATAACTATCTAGTGGCTGCGGGTGCACGGGAGCCAAGCAGCAGCTCCGACGATGGAAGCTACAACAATCACTATTATCAGTACCAAGGAATGAGTTTCCAGAATAGCGAGTCTTTGAGTCTGGGGGAGGCAGCTGCATCAATGGGATATGGATTAGAGGAGATTAGGCAGCTAATTAGCACTAACACCAGCACTTCAACTTCACAGAACGGTGATTCAAGCAACAGTAACAGCTACAGCTTTTACTTTGATGAGAAGAAGACGGAAGAAGGGGCGATGATGTACTATTGATGGTGACACTAGGTTAAAGTCGCTAAAATAAGGATTGTCAAGGCCTTGTTTGGAAGGGTAGGTTGAAAATTTCAAAGTTTGCTTTAGGGTTGGTAGTTGGTTTTTACTGATGACATGATGATGGATGGGAATTATTATGACCTGTGCGTATTTTTTTGTGACATAGTAATTGTCTTTATTCTTTTACCTTTCGTGCCTTTCTTTTTGGGAAATGATGGATATTCAATTCAAACTTCATATTGTACTTCATTTTCTTCGGTCAGACTAAAACTGCCAAAAAGAAAGGTTATTCTTTACTGTACAAATCAAAAACAAAACTTGCCATAGAAATCAGGGAAACCTTGGAAATTATAAAAACAAGTTATGACTCGAATGTGTGAGATAAGTATAGCGTGGTGAGTTTTATGATTCTAAAGTTAAGTGTAAACTCTAATTAATTAACCTAATTCAATAATTGTTAAAAAAAAACTTATGAGTCATGATTTGAAGTTATGATGCATACATACCCTAAATTAAGAAAGGGGTGTCCCATTACTATATATAGAGCTACATTTGTTGATGGTTAATTATGTTTATGAGCCTGTGTCGTATGTGGAAATTCATATCATGAAATCCCACTTATGTCGTCCATTTTGTCCCACTGCATTTTCTCAAGGTACAATTACAAATTATCTTACCACGTTTTTAGAGATAAGACTAATCGAGTTTAATTTGATTGAAAATCCTATATGGTGGAAAAAAAGTGTACGTACCAAATTTGTCTACAATGGTATTAATCATACATCTCAAAGTGGGTGAAAATTGAAATGACGTACGTATGACATATGTCGTGTATTTGCACTAGTTTTAGTTAATGGTGGCATTAGATTATCTTTAAAAAGCTAATGTGGACGGAATGTAAATTGTATAACCAAGTGTTACCAAATGTCAAAAGGAATGGCACCAACTGGGGCTACTGCCTACTGCTACTGCTTTAATACATGTCAAACAAGCTCATTTTTCTTCTAATCTCGTTGATTAATTATCATTAATACAAACTTGTTAATGTGTACTCATCAATTGAATGACAAAACACGGGCAAATAGAAGAACAATATATACTCTCAACACTTAATGACAAATTCTGAATACTCCAATTAGGGTTATTCATAAAGTTTGTAGCTAATGCGGAGAAGAAAGCATGTGGGTTGATTGACATTTGACAATGGTATGATTTGGTCAATTTGAGGGTTTTCAAGAAAATTTAAAAGGGGACCCACGAGAATGCCATCAATCATCGACTCATTTATCCTTTTATAAACAAAATTAAAATGTGTTGACAAAAAATTACATTCTCACCTCGCTGTATAATCTTAATTTGTTTCCAAACTTCACATGAATAAAAAGTAGAGAAAATTGTATAAACCGTACCTATTTTTTAGGCATACTAAACTATAATACCTCATCGTTTAAACTATAACAAAGGTACCTCAGCTATAAAGTCCGACCAAAGATTAATACCTAGGTTACTATTCGACCGTTAACTTTACAGATCTCTGTTAAATCTCAGAGACAAAATTGTCCACCTCCACATAAACCCTAAGCCCCAAATCTTTAATGTTCGGCTAGATGGAACCAAAATCGCAAGAGGATGAGATCTTGGAACTGCTGTTTGTGCGTAAGAGACTCAAGTTGTTCTTCCGTGCTCCATAGTCCACCGCTACCTCGCTAAACCCTCTTGCAAAACTGTTACGCTCAGGATATGTGTGATATGTGTACGCAATAAGCTTTAAATTTATACTCGTTATATTTATCCTAACTCCTAGCGAACCCGCAGTGTACGGGACGTTTGTAGTAGGGATAGTATTCCGAGGTCGAACACGAAGACTAAGGTGAAATCGAGTCAAACAATGATCAAAGATAGTGTGAATCTAGACTAAGATAAGATGAGAAACAAAGAAGATGGAAAAACACAATGTTTTTGTTGGTTTTTGTGGTGATCAAACAAAGATCACAAGTCAAGCAAGATAATAAAACAACTAACAACTCAAGCTAGCAAACGAACAAGTAACACAAAGCACAAGTATATGATCAAGAGAGAAAAGTAGATTCTAGAGGTCAAGATTTCCGGTTATGGCATTGGACTCAAGGTTCTAAGGATTCTAAGGACAAGCTGCGGTGTTGGGGAAAGAATGTTTCACTAATGGAAGCAATTACCGGGTAGGTCTCTCACTTCACTAATCCCGCATCAAACTCCTATTACCGGGTAGGTCTCAAGGGGTTAGAATAAGGAATTCCACACAAACTAGATACTACTTAAGGGGTAACCCTCTCCTTACCGGGTAAGTCTCGGAATAGGGAAATCTCAAGCAATAATCCTAGCACACTCGATCCAATAGCGGCTTATGAGGCTCACTACTACCTAGAATTCATCTTCTAAGGTATCTAAGATCGGGAATCATCGGGTAGATCTCTTCCTTCACTTAGGTTGATAGCATTAGGTGATCCTAAGCTAAATTAGGCTTAATAAACACTAGGATTTAACAACCTAACACCCCAATCATACAGATTCACCATTCAAAGAGCAATAGAGAAGGAAATCGTGTGGATCATAGGGAAATCGGCCGATTTACCTGTAGAACAGGTCAATTTTCCTCTCTGATTAATGCTTGGTTCAATCAATTCATCCTAAACTAACATATAAGTCCAACCTATCATCACCCAAGCCATAGCCATCAATCCATCACTCCAGAATCACAATAAACTAGCCAATAGTATGCATATCAAGATCCAAAATCATCAAACAAGCATACATGGTGTTCATAGATGGAAAATGAAAGATAAGCAAGCAAAATCAATAAATCTCAATTGAATCTAAGTTGTAGCAAGACTTACAAACTCTAAAATGAAGATCCAAAACGTTCCTAACAACCCTTGCAATAGTTCTTCAATCCAAGACTCTAAAATCACTCAAAACCTCACTATCACTCCTAGAATAGTGTTCTTCTTCTTCCTTCAATCCTTGAGAGTTCTTCTTCTCCTCCAATCTTTTCCCCCAAATTGATGAGCTGTGAATGAGAGTGTGGGAAAGGAGAGATGCCCAGCAACAACCTGTAGGACCACTTATATTCTCCACCAAGAGCAAGGCCGGACAAGAGATCGTGGGACACGTGGCTTAAGCTGTCAAAGGCCCAAAAATCGACCTAGTGAATTAAATCGGCCGATTTAGCTGCTAGTTGGTCCGATTTTCTTCAGCAGAATCATGCTATGATCGTCTAGCCATGAGTTGCTTCATTGCTTGCACCAATAGTGGTCTTTGTGTCCTTTGTTGCTCCAATTATGCTCCTCCAAAGCTTTGGATGTGTACTATCATGAGGCTTGGCCCTCTAATGTATCGGTTAATGTCCAAAAGACCCCCGAAATACCTACAAAGCAACGCACAAGTCCGTGTAGACGTTTATCTCGACAAAATACGTGATTTGAGTGCAAACGTCGTGAATTAGTGCTAAACCGTGCATGAATGAGTGAGAAATCTATCTAAATGATTACCTAAACCTAAGTCATAAATCGTGTTATCAAAAATACCCCATACTTAAGGTTTGCTCGTCCCCGAGCAAATTCTCAACTATAGACTACAAGATGACATGATTTATGTATGCAGAAAAATGGCAAAATCTTTTTGAAGTTGTGCTTCTAATATTGGATCACCTTCATAGTCATGTTTCATGACAATGGACAAGCAATTATGTATCAAATAAGTGAAGGCATGGAAAGACAATTGTACTTAACTCGATAGCATGCAATGAAATGTAAAGATGAAGATGTCAAGATGATCATGAGCATATCCAATCTAAATCACTTAGTCTTACACACATGCAAGTAGGTCATAAGGACTTGTGAAATAGAAGGCCAAGAAACGTTGGGATTAGGCGGGAATTTTCTAGGCTATGTGATGCTAATCCGGGAAAGGAACTAACCAACCACAACTTCACATTTCTTTTCCACTTCCCTCAAGTGTATATTTTTCTTCATTTTCTTTTCTTTCTTTCTTTTATTTTTGAGACAATGGCATTGGTGTACAAAAGCCGAAACCTTGGTGATTAGTCATCCTCGTGCTTTTTCTATTTTTTCGAGGTGCATCCACACCGGGCACACATACCAAAGCTCGTTAGGATTATCGGCTTATTTGACTTTGGCAAGGCACCAACACCCGATTATGCGAAGTGTACCGAGTTACTTGTCATTTAAGCCAACGTCCCCAAACCTATATTTTTGGCTACATTTTCGCGACAATTTCAGCACTTCATTCATGACATTCCTTTCATCAACAACTTCACCCCACACTTGCTTTTCACACACATCAACACACTAGCATGCTCCTATTTCCGGATGGGTCAAAAGAGGTCAATTTACATCAATTGAGGTGCTCAAACAACATGATCAAGATGAGAAGTAGAGAAAGATGAATTGCCTCATTCATTTCTAGATGGTGTGCAAGAACTAGCATGCAATTTCGACTTTCAATACTCAATTCAATCAAGGCAAACATTCATGATCACAAATCATTCATGGGATTCAAGATAAGCACTTCAAGTCCACATATGCATCATCTATTCAACACATGAGGCTATCCATAGCCAATTCACAAGACAATTTCATCATAAGGGTCATTCCCAAGCTTTAGAAGCACTAAAATTTTTTAAAATTTTCTGATTTTTTGGAATTTTCGAAATATGTATGTACAATGCAAGACATAATGAAACATGTGACAAAATTAAACTATCCTAGATGCTAATCATGCAAGTGATCATGAAAACTCCACCTCATACTTAGAAACACATTGTCCCTAATGTGTAAACTAAATAAAGAAGTGAAAGAGAGTCCTCACAATGTAAAATTGGTGATGCTTTGGTATTTCGGTTCACATTGGATGATGATGGTGGATGATCGATCAAGGATGGTAGAGAGCTCTTGATGTTCATTATGATGTCGGAACCCGCGCTTGGCACCGCAAGCCGTCCAAGTTCCATGTCCGCTCCACCCATGCTTGACTGGAGATCATCACTTTCCTTTACAGAGGAAAAATCGCCCTGGCAGCCCAGGAAAATCGGCCGATCTAGATGAAGAACAGGCCGATTTTTCTGGGTGATTTCCTCCTCGTCCATGTGCTTGGATCTTGTACCTTCAACTGGTCCATGAGGCTTTCACATGACCTCCGACATCTCGTCACACACGACAACCAACAAGATCTAGCACCCAAAAACACAAAAGAAAAACAAAGCACACCAAGAGTGAGATCAAACAAAGGCAAGAAAAAGAAAGGAAAAATATGTACCAATGGGTTGCCTCCCATTAAGCGCTTCTTTAAGGTCATTAGCTTGACCAAATTCAAGAGCGTTTCAATCAAGGTGAAGCGGGGCAATCACTTCCACCAGGGCTTCCGGGATGTACTTCTTCAAACGGTGCCCATTCACCTTAAAGTTACCACAATGATCTCCGCCTATCTCCACCGCTCCATGAGGAAAAATCTTCTTCACCACATATGGCCCGGTCCATCTTGATTTGAGCTTTCCGGGAAAGAGCCGCAACCTCGAGTTGAAAAGAAGGACAAGGTCGCCTTCACTCAACTCCTTTTGGATGAGGCGCTTGTCATGCCAACGCTTGGTCCGCTCCTTGTAGATCCGGGCATTCTCATAAGCATCCAACCGGATCTCCTCAAGGGCGTTCATGTCTAGCAACCGCTTCTCACCGGCCTCCTTGAGGTCGAAATTCAACCACCTTATAGCCCAATATGCTCTATGCTCCATCTCTACCGGAAGGTGGCAAGACTTGCCATAGACTAACTTGTAAGGAGTGGTGCCAATTGGTGTCTTGAAAGCGGTCCTATAAGCCCACAAAGCATCATCGAGCTTCATAGCTCAATCTTTCCTCGTCCTAGAGACCGTCTTCTCAAGTATCCCTTTAATCTCCCGGTTGGAGATCTCCACTTGGCCACTAGTTTGGGGATGGTAAGGTGTTGCCACCTTATGAGTCACCCCATACTTAGCCAAAAGTGCCTCAAAGTTCCTATTGGTGAAGTGCTTCCCTCCATCACTTATGATCACCCTTGGTGTTCCAAACCTAGGGAAGATCACTCGGTTGAAGAACCGCACAACAACCTTGGCGTCATTTGTAGGAGAGGCGATTGCCTCCACCCATCTCGAGACATAATCTACCGCCAATAGGATGTAGAGGTTGCCACATGAAGAAGGGAATGGTCCCATGAAGTCCACACCCCACACATCAAATATCTCCACCTCTTGTATGTTGTTCAAGGGCATCTCATTCCTCCTTGAGATGTTGCCCGTCCTTTGGCAAGCATCACAAGCTACCACAAAGCTTTGCACATCCTTGAACAAGTTTAGCCAAAAGAAGCCCGATTGCAACACTTTCGCACATATCTTGTGTGCGCTAGCATGCCCTCCACATGGCAAGGAATGACAATGGCGGATTACACTCTCCACCTCATCCTCCGGTATGCATCTTCTAAACATTCCATCAGGCCCTCTTTTGAACAAAAGTGGCTCACTCCAATAGTAGTGTCTCACATCCTTGAAGAACTTCTTCCTTTGGGCATATGTTAATCCGGGAGGCACTTCCTCACATACCAAGTAGTTCACAATGTCGGCATACCATGGTTCACTTTCTCTAGACACTTGGAACAAGCACTCCTCCACCATGTGCAATTGCTCATCCCGGAATGAGTCATCAATCGGGATGTCATCTCTCTCAATCTCTAAAGGAGGTAGTCTACTAAGGTGATCCGCCACGGAGTTCTCGGATGCCTTCTTGTCCCGTATTTCCAAATCAAACTCTTGAAGAAGAAGGATCCACCGAATCAACCTAGGTTTGGCATCCTTCTTTGTAAGGAGATAACGGATTGCATCATGATCCGTATAGACTATGACCTTCGCTCCAACAAGATATGAGCGGAACTTCTCAAATGCATACACAACCGCTAGCAACTCCTTCTCGGTGGTAGCATAATTGAGTTGGGCATCATCTAGCGTCTTGCTAGCATAATAAATAGCATGAGTTCGCCCATCTTTCCTTTGCCCCAAAACAGCCCCAACGGCTACATCACTTGCATCACACATGATCTCAAACGGTAAACTCCAATCCGGAGGTTACATTATAGGTGCGGAGATCAAGGCGTTCTTCAACCTACAAAAAGCCTCAAGGCAATCTTTGGAGAAGACAAAATCAACATCCTTCATTAGTAGGTTAGTGAGAGGCTTAGAAATTTTAGAGAAATCTTGAATGAACCTCCGGTAAAAACCGGCATGCCCTAAAAAACTCCTTACCCCTTTCACCGAGGTAGGTGGTGGCAACTTCTCTATCGTTTCAATCTTGGCCCTATCAACCTCAATGCCACGGTTAGACACCAAGTGTCCTAACACAATACCTTCACTTACCATGAAGTGGCATTTTTCCCAATTCAAGACAAGATTTGTCTCCTCACATCTTTGCAATACTAATGACAAGTTAGCCAAGCAATTATCAAAGGAAGAACCATAAACAAAGAAATCATCCATGAACACTTCCATGATATTTTTAATGTATTCCGAAAAGATAGCCATCATACACCTTTGGAAGGTGGCGGGTGCATTACACAATCCAAATGGCATTCTCCTATATGCAAAAGTACCCCATGGACATGTAAAGGTTGTTTTCTCTTGGTCATCGGGGTGGATAGGGATTTGGAAGAATCCACTATAGCCATCTAGGTAACAAAAATGGGAATGCTGAGCTAATCTCTCTAGCATTTGGTCAATAAAGGGAAGGGGGAAGTGATCTTTCCTAGAGGCCATGTTAAGCTTCCTATAGTCAATACACATCCTCCACCTCGTAACCGTCCTAGTCGGGATTAGTTCATTGTTCTCATTGGTCACTACGGTCATCCCACCCTTCTTAGGTACTACATGAACGGGACTAACCCACTTACTATCCGAGATAGGGTAGATAATTCCCGCATCTAGCAACTTTATGATCTCCTTCTTAACTACCTCTTTCATTATGGGATTCAATCTTCTTTGATGTTCAATAGAGGGTTTATGATTATCTTCCATCATTATCCTATGCATGCACAAAGAAGGTTTGATGCCAACAAGATCATCAATGGTGTATCCTATTGCCTTTCTATGCAGTTTCAATTCATTCAACAGTCTATTAAGCTCATCATCATTCAAAGATGCATTCACAATCACCGGATAAGTAGAATTTGAACCAAGGAAAGCATACTTTAAATGAGAGGGAAGAGGTTTAAGATCAAGTTGAGGAGGACCTTTTTCGGTTGGAGACGATCCATACAATGTAGGTTGAGATGATTGCAAAGCCATGGAAGCCTCCTTGAAGTCCCTAGATGATTGCTCACATTCAAGTGGTTGGTGCTGAAAAGACTCAGGAAAATCGACCCAGGAGGAAAAATCGGACAATTTTTCTGGCAGTGGGTCGATCTGAGTTTCTGTTTTTGCAAAACTGGCTGAAATTTCAGCACAAGGACAAAAATCGGCCGATTTCTGCCCTCCAGTCCGATTTTTCTGTCTGTTTTCCTCTTCTTCTAGCACTTCAAATCCAACACTTGGTAGCTCGTCCAATGCATTCAAGGCCTTGATTACTTCATTGCTACTCTTCTCAACTCCTTCTTCCATCAAGCTTGAGCTAAGAACTCTCTCAAGTGGATCCTTGAGCAAGATTGAGCTCACAACCTCTCTAGACTCCTCTTCTTCAACTATGTTGAATACATCCTCATCAAGGGTTGGCCCTTTCATCATTGTGGATAGCTTGAACTTGATATTCTCTTCTCCAAAGTTGAAGGAGAGAGTCCCATTCTTGCAATCTACTAGACATCCGGAAGTAGCTAGGAAAGGTCTCCCCAAGATGATAGGAACCGGATAGTCCGCCGGGATGTCCAAAACAACGAAGTCTATGGGCACATAGAACTTCCCTAGTTGCATCGGGATGTCTTCCAAGATTCCAACCGGATGAGTGATCGAGCGGTCCGCCATGTAAAGGGTCATCTTGACCGGCTTTGGCTCTCCTAGCCCAACCTTGTTGCAAAGTGCAAGCGGGATGATGCTTACACTTGCCCCAAGATCACATAAGGCGTCATACTTCACTTCTCCTACTCCGATTGGCACACAAAAGGATCCCGGATCCCTTAGCTTAGGAGGCATCTCCTCCTTCATCGTTTGAATCAACTCTGAGGATCTCTTTGTCATTCTTATCTCCCCATACTCCTCCAACTTCCTTTTGTTGGAGAGTATTTCCTTCAAGAACTTGCCATATGCCGGCATTCCTAAAATAGCATCCATGAACGGAATGTTAATATGCAATTTAGACATTAGTTCAAGGAACTTACCAAAGTGATTGTCCAAGCGAGCTCTTGCTCGTGATTGAGGGAACGGTAGTGGTGGCTTGTATGGAGGCGGTGCCACATAGGTTGGCTCTACATCCTTGCTCTTGCCTCCATCTCCTTGCAAAGTTTCTTCTTCATTCACCACTTGCTTCCCTTTAGCATTCTCCTTGGGCAAAGGCTCCTTCATACTCAACCCACTTCTTGTTGTAATAGCCAACACTTGGCCTCTTGGGTTTTCTTCGGTTCTTCCGGGAAGCTTTCCCGGATCTCTATGTGCTTCACCCGCCTTTTGGAACACTTGTGCTTCCAAAACCTTTTGAGCCTTAGAAATTAAAGTCACGGTGCTCTCAAGACCACTCAACCTTCCAAGCAATTGCTCAAACATCAATTCGGTTCTATCTTTTGGAGGTTGAGTAAATCTGGGTGGAGGTCCTTGTGAAGTTTTTGGTGGTGGAGTTGTGCTTGTGGAAGCGGGAGGGTTCAAGGCTCCATCCGGGTTAGAGTAAGAAAGCCCGGGATGGTTATGGTTAGGCCGGTAATTGTTGAATTGCCGGTTGTTGTTGAAGTTCCTTGGGCCTTGATAGTTGTTGTAATTGCCCCTTCCCATGTAATTCACATCCTCCTCCTTGGAAGATAAGTTAGCTTGTGGAAGCACTTGAGGAGTTGCTTGGTTCTTCAAAGTTGTAGCACACAACTCCCTCAAGGACTTTAGCTCGTTGTTGATGGCGTCAAGCTTGAAATTGCTCATGGTGACCTCACTCACCTCATATGCTCCCGCCTTTCTCCCTTCACTCTTCCTATGGGAGTATTTCTCAATCACTAGAGCTTGTTTCTCTACAAACTCCCAAGTATCATCCACATGCTTCTCCATGAAAGTCCCACCGGAAAGGGATTGAAGCTTGAATTGGCTATCTTCATCAAGTCCCTTGAAGTAGATCTCCAAAAGCTCAATTTTCGGTATGCCATGGTGTGGACAATCTAGGAGAAGGTCTTTGAATCTCTCCCAAGACTTGAACAAGCTCTCTCTATCCTTCATCACGAAGGCATTGATCTTCCCTCTTAACTCGGTAGTCTTGGAAGGTGGGAAGAACTTAGTCAAAAACTCGGTTGTCATCTCCTCCCAAGTACCAACTCACCCTTGTGGAATAGATTGATACCAAGCTAAGGCCTTGTCCTTAAGAGAGAAGGAGAAAGCCCTAAGCTTATGGTTGTTGCTCTCCAATCTTGGCGGTCTAAGAGTCTCCATCAAAATCTCATAGTTCATCAAGTGTTGATGAGGGGACTCTCTTTCCATCCCTCCAAATTGATTATGCCGGATCATTTGTAGAACTTGAGGGCGGAGCTCGTAGTTGTGGGTTGCGGGATCTCCTAAGTTCACACCCGGACGGTGTGCTCTTTGTGCCGGATCCATACGTCTCCCTAAAGTTTGTGGCTCTTCAATAGCAATGGATACAACCCTAACGTTCACCGCCAGCTGCGGTTGTGGTGGTGGAGGTGGAGGTTGTTGGCGATTAAGCTCTCCTTGAACAAGGGCTTGCCTAATCTCATCAATCTCCCTCCTAGTTGCTTCTTGCCTCTCATTGGCAAGTCTTCTTTCTTCCTCCAAGAGCTCATCTCTTAGCCTTATTTGCTCTAAGGCTTCATCCAATTCAGCTTGGAGGTCTCTTCCGGCCATCTCTTTTCCCCTTTTAATGCTCTTGGATCTAGATCTAAGGGTTTTCTCCGGTTCGGGATCGAATGGAGCTAAATCCTTGCCACGAGATCTTCGCATACACCTAAAGAGTAAGAGATGTCCTGAAAAGCAAAGACACACACAAAAGAGAGAACCAAAGCAACAAGAAAGATCTACACTATAAACAATCACAAAATGACTCAATCTAGACCTAGTCCCTGGCAACGGCGCCAAAAACTTGTTACGCTCAGGATATGTGTGATATGTGTACGCAATAAGCTTTAAATTTATACTCGTTATATTTATCATAACTCCTAGCGAACCCGCAGTGTACGGGACGTTTGTAGTAGGGATAGTATTCCGAGGTCGAACACGAAGACTAAGGTGAAATCGAGTCAAACAATGATCAAAGATAGTGTGAATCTAGACTAAGATAAGATGAGAAACAAAGAAGATAGAAAAACACAATGTTTTTGTTGGTTTTTGTGGTGATCAAACAAAGATCACAAGTCAAGCAAGATAATAAAACAACTAACAACTCAAGCTAGCAAACGAACAAGTAACACAAAGCACAAGTATATGATCAAGAGAGAAAAGTAGATTCTAGAGGTCAAGATTTCCGGTTATGGCATTGGACTCAAGGTTCTAAGGATTCTAAGGACAAGCTGCGGTGTTGGGGAAAGAATGTTTCACTAATGGAAGCAATTACCGGGTAGGTCTCTCACTTCACTAATCCCGCATCAAACTCCTATTACCGGGTAGGTCTCAAGGGGTTAGAATAAGGAATTCCACACAAACTAGATACTACTTAAGGGGTAACCCTCTCCTTACCGGGTAAGTCTCGGAATAGGGAAATCTCAAGCAATAATCCTAGCACACTCGATCCAATAGCGGCTTATGAGGCTCACTACTACCTAGAATTCATCTTCTAAGGTATCTAAGATCGGGAATCATCGGGTAGATCTCTTCCTTCACTTAGGTTGATAGCATTAGGTGATCCTAAGATAAATTAGGCTTAATAAACACTAGGATTTAACAACCTAACACCCCAATCATACAGATTCATCATTCAAAGAGCAACAGAGAAGGAAATCGTGTGGATCATAGGGAAATCGGCCGATTTACCTGTAGAACAGGTCGATTTTCCTCTCTGATTAATGCTTGGTTCAATCAATTCATCCTAAACTAACATATAAGTCCAACCTATCATCACCCAAGCCATAGCCATCAATCCATCACTCCAGAATCACAATAAACTAGCCAATAGTATGCATATCAAGATCCAAAATCATCAAACAAGCATACATGGTGTTCATAGATGGATAATGAAAGATAAGCAAGCAAAATCAATAAATCTCAATTGAATCTAAGTTGTAGCAAGACTTACAAAATCTAAAATGAAGATCCAAAACGTTCCTAACAACCCTTGCAATAGTTCTTCAATCCAAGACTCTAAAATCACTCAAAACCTCACTATCACTCCTAGAATAGTGTTCTTCTTCTTCCTTCAATCCTTGAGAGTTCTTCTTCTCCTCCAATCTTTTCCCCCAAATTGATGAGCTGTGAATGAGAGTGTGGGAGAGGAGAGATGCCCAGCAACAACCTGCAGGACCACTTATATTCTCCACCAAGAGCAAGGCCGGACAAGAGATCGTGGGACACGTGGCTTAAGCTGTCAAAGGCCCAAAAATCGACCTAGTGAATTAAATCGGCCGATTTAGCTGCTAGTTGGTCCGATTTTCTTCAGCAGAATCATGCTATGATCGTCTAGCCATGAGTTGCTTCATTGCTTGCACCAATAGTGGTCTTTGTGTCCTTTGTTGCTCCAATTATGCTCCTCCAAAGCTTTGGATGTGTACCATCATGAGGCTTGGCCCTCTAATGTATCGGTTAATGTCCAAAAGACCCCCGAAATACCTACAAAGCAACGCACAAGTCCGTGTAGACGTCTATCTCGACAAAATACGTGATTTGAGTGCAAACGTCGTGAATTAGTGCTAAACCGTGCATGAATGAGTGAGAAATCTATCTAAATGATTACCTAAACCTAAGTCATAAATCGTGTTATCAAAAACCCGCAAGCATGTCACGTTCTCTCTCCAAGTCTTTCCGGCGCCATCTCCGCTCCGACATCCGCCACCACCACATGCTCTTCATGCCGACCTTCATCGATGGCGTAATTACCCTTCAGTGTTTGAAGAGTAATTCCCTGGGAATGTACGTATTCATCCCCATGTTAGGTTCACCGAGGATGTCCTTCAGCTTGATTCAGATGAGCAATTGATTTAGGGATTCCTCGTGATTATGTTGAAATAGGACATAGGGCTTCCTGATGATAAGAGGTTGATGAAGTGGATTGATGAAGTGGTTGAGGATTGACAAAAAATATTAGAAGATTTGTTGAAACCTTAAGTGTTTGAAGACCTGATGATATGAGGTTGATGAAGTGGATTGATAAAGCGGATTGATGATTGACAAAAATCATTAAAAGATTTGCTGAAAGCCCCTTGCGATTTAGGTATTCTGTTTTTTGGTTTCTAGACTTTTTGTAAAGGGCCTCAGTCTTCCTTCAACTTTTAAAAGTCCTCTCGAGCTACTAGGCCAGACACAGAGGAGAGGAACTATTTCAAGCAAGGATGCTATAACCTCAAGCCTATTCCCGATTGTAGAAGCAGAAGGGCGGACAACTTAGACTAGTTGGACAGTTGAACATATGACCAAAGAGCTAGTTGCTAACAAGAACAACAAATCGAATTCATTAAATGGAAATAAAAAAAATTGAGAAAAAGGGAATGAAAGCGCTATTCGTGGACCGATTTCTACTTATTATTGGACATATTACTTTTTGTCATAGACCAATTGCCTCAGTGTTCGAAGAGTACTTCCCTGATGAAGTGGATTGAAGATCTCATCCTCTTGCGATTTTAGTTCCATCTAACCGAGCATCAGAGGTTTGGGGCTTAGGGTTTATATGGAGGTGGACAATTTTGCCCATTAGATTTAACACAGATTTGTGGAGTTAACGGGTGAACAGTAACCTGGGTATTAATCTTTGGTCGGACTCAATAGTTGAGGTACCGTTCTGTTAGTTTAAACGAGGGGTACTGACGTATAGTTAGACCAAAAGATGAGGTATTGTTTAGACAATTTTCTCTAAAAAGTATTCAAACTAATTAGTTCATTTCATAGAGAATAAACGGGAGCAAAAGGTCTACTACGGTCACAATACTAATCCGGTTCACTCATTTGCTCCGGAAAATCCGGACATCCTTAAGATATCCGTTTTAAACAAGGAAACTTTTTGAATCACCAAATCAAATAGGAATCGACATTTTAGACACCCCAATATCCTTAAAACAGTTATTTTTTAAAATATAAAAAAAATATAACTTTTTTAATCGAATTTTTAAAAACTCACATTCCCGCCTACAAAATGAACATAAATTGTCGTATTTAAAAATAAAAAACTATATAAACTACTTTAATTTCTTACGGTTTATATATATATATATATATATATATATATATAGGGTGTGGTTCCCATGAGAACACCCCTTAACGTGAGAACATGAGAACAATCATACACCGTTGGATGTGAGTATTAAGGGTTGAGATTTAGAGTAGATATCAAAAATAATAATAACTACGAATAATAATAATTAGGAATCCAACAATAACTACGAATAATCCACTCAACCAACAATAATTACGAATAATACATTAAACGATATGGCACATTCATAACAAAACTAATAATAATTACGAATATGTTCTCATGTTCTCACGTTAGGGGGTGTTCTCATAGGATCTATACTATATATATATATATATATATATATATATATATATATATATATATATATATATATATATATATATATATATATATATAAGTTTTTCGTCAATATAAGTGATGATGATTGTGATAACTTATAACTTTGTAAAAAAAATTCTTGACAAAATTCAAATAAACTTGAAAATATTTTACTTTTCTACTTTAAATCTGCAAATTCATTTTTTTTTAAATTAAAACAACTTTTTGTTTTAACTTATCGTTTATTGTACATATTACATAATACATACATAGTACTATAAGTCCGTAATGACGTTTATAAATTATAACTCATTTAATTAGTATTATATATGCATATATAGGATTTGGATCATATGAGAAGAAAACTTAAGGTTAAAAGTGGAATAAACCAAAAATCCTTAGATCATAAGGGTTGTGATCTGTCCAATAGTTATTGACGCTAAACCATTGAATAAGACGGTTAACGTCCGTTAAAAGAAAATTTATGAAGCTATATGCAACTTCTTTCCCTTCGATATCGTTTGTATTTGATCCAATTTCTCTATTGATTTCTTCCATCCAAATTCACTGATTTGATTTCTTCAATCCAATTTCGGTTGTGATTTTGTGTAATTTGAAATTTGATTTCATTGGAGAAAAAGTAAGAGTCGGTAAATGGATCACCATACTTCAACTTCTTCTATAACACCCCAAATTCTGGGAACTCGAAGCGCTACGGGGTAGGACCGCACAATGGGTCCCGACCCTCAGAGTAGCAACAGCAAACGGATCTTACAACAAGGCGCAGACGAATGAAAACCAAAACTCAATATGAAACCAAAGGTTTGACAAAGGGAAGCGTAAAAGACTCGCAGCCGAGTTCAAAACAAAAGGGAAACAACAAAAGAAACATAAACCTGATCCCGTCCGATAATGTACGGAAACCCCGGCTAACCACACCATCCGGATCGCTCAGCAGCATCCTAAAACTGCGGAACATCTACAACGACGGTATAAACCGTTGGCTATCATTCTAGATACTAGGAAGAGCGTAAAGGCACAAACACACATAAGGTAAAGAAAACACATAGCATGCTTGCACACAACAGGTTATTATCTTTCTTAAGGTTATCCATTACTAATTCAACTTCTTTTGTCACACGAGAATCTCCCGAAACTCGCCTCCGCTTCCGTCTACCAATAGGAATAGATTAGTACTATCTGTTACCTACGGGTCTGGGTTGCAAGAGCACATTCTAGTCTCCTGTAGAACTAGACAAGTGGTCACCACCCGTTATAATACACTTGGGCCAATTAAGGGTAATAAAGGGTGAATCCTACTTTGGTTATCCGTTATAAACATGATACACAACACAAGCAAGCCAATACAATCCAACTAATACGTGGAATGAAGCTAAGTAAGTTCAAGGGACTTACCTCACTCGAAGGTAACTCAAAAGCTCAACAACAACTTAGAGAACACTCCGGAAAAGCTAAGTTTCCCTCAGGAAAGGAACAAGGAAAGCCTGTTCACACAAGCATCACGAATCAGGAACGAAACGGTTGCTAGAAGTCTATAACTTCTAGTCTCAATGATCTCTAAGAGATCTCCACAAGCTAAGGGCTCAACCTTAGTCTAACAGCATACTCAAGGAACAAGAAACATCCATAAGGATCAAGGAAAGGAACGAGGTAAGAAAGGAAGGAAGCAACTCACAAGAACGGGAGTTACTGCAGAGGAAACCGCAGGAGCGGCTGGACGAGGCGCGGGGGCGAGGATGTGCAGGCGTGGGGGCGGCTGTGTGACAAAAAGTGTTGTCGGCTTTCTCTTCGATAGAACTCACAACAAGGGACACCAAAGCTCGAACCTTTGATTCCAACATGTCAAGACTCAACTCCAAAGAGCTTGAGAACAACGATACATCAACAACGAGAAGCCAACAAGAACCAAGGTTCAAACTTGATTCTCGGAGAAGAAGAAAAGAAGAGAAAGAAGGAGAAAACAAAAAGAAAGAAGGAAGCATGCTGCAGTACAAGAACGTAAGGAAGAACAAAGAATGATGAATTTACACGTTCAGCAAGATCACAAGGGAGCAAGGGAACGACTGCAACTCTTAGGGTTGAAGACGAATGCAAGAAATGGGAAAGGGAGGAAAAGGCGGGAATATATAGAGACGGGTTGGAAAGATAGAAGGAAGGACGTTTAGGGTTAGGCAGAAGATAAGGAAACCGGCCCATAAGATAGAATATTGGATATTCTATCTATGGAAGGAAGATAAAACGAACGGAAGAAATATCGGGCGCGATCTGTCGTCAGCCACAGGGGCGGTTGACCCTGCCGCGGGTGCGGCACACTTCACCGCGGGGTGGTGAAGGCAAAAGAGTGGGGTCTTACATCTTCTTTGATTGAATTTCATTTGGCTTTAGATCGATCATGAAACTAAGGAATTCGGAAAGTTCTTTTAGATCTTTCAGTTTGATTAATCAAGATAGTTATCCCTTGTTTTTTTTCTTTCTTCATCCTATAATGTGAAATTAGTTAGGCTGAATTTGCAATGTGGGTCTTTTACAATGTAGAGTTTAGATTTAGGGTCTCTTATCATTTCATTTAAAAAATGGGCTCCTATTGTAGAAAAAATCAGAAAAAGTAAGGGACACAGAAAAGTAAGGGACATAAGTTCCATCTGATTTGATGGGTGACATGTAGAAAAAATCAGAAAATAGCCCAATCAATTCAGTCAGCCCATCTTTTTCCCTCCTTTGTCCCTTCTTCTTCCCTCCTTTCAAACGTAAATTTATTTCTGGGTAGCCATATTGAAACGCAGAAATCTGGACTGCTTGTTGAGCTTCTTCACCGGAATGTATTTCTGGGTAAGCAGTGTTTGTTCCTATTTTTGGGTAATCTCAAACTTCCTGGGTAATGTATTTGTGGGTAATCTGAAACTTCTCATCTCTTCTTTTTGTGAATCTAAAACACTGAAACTTCCTGTTCTATTTATGGGTAAGCAGTGTTTGTTTACATTTTCTATTTGTGGGTAAGCAGTGTTTGTTTGTATCCATGGATAATCTCCAACTTCTCATCTTACTGGATAATGTATTTCAGGGTAAGCTGAAACTTCTTATCTTCCTGGGTAATGTTTTTTGGGTAATCTAAAACAGTCAAATTTCCTGGGTAATGTCAAACTTTTTGGGCAATCTATTTCTGGGTAATCTCAAAATTTCTGGGTAATGTATTTCGGGGTAATCTATTCCTGGGTAATCTATTTGTGGGTAAGCAGTGTTTGTTTGTATCCATGGATAATCTCCAACTTCCAATTCTCATCTTCTTTGGTAATGTATTTCGGGGTAAACTGAAACTTCTCATCTTCCTGGGTAATGTATTTCGGGGTAATCTAAAACAGTCAAACTTCCTGGGTAATGTCAAACTTATTGGGTAATCTATTTCTGGGTAATCTCAAAATTCCTGGGTAATGTATTTCGGGTAATCTATTCCTGGGTAATCTATTTGTGGGTAAGCAATGTTTTTTTCCCAAAAAATTAACATCAAATCATCTCAAAAAAAAGCCTGCACCCCTGTCTTTTCAATTCAATATCCACAGTAGGCTAATTTATACTTTTCAGACCAATTTTTGTAGTTAGTTTGTTAGAGGCCTATTTCACAAAATGAAAAATTTTGAGGTCCTCTTTCTCTCATTATTTCAATTAGTTATTAACTTTGTTACTCATATATGTCAAATTATGTTTGAAGCTGTGTATTTTCTTAACTGATTTTTGCTTCTTTCTCATTGTTTTTCTTCATAATTTATGCTCAAACAAGGTCGCGTATATATATCCATGGATGCGATGAGAAAGACATTCGAAAAAACGAAGGCCGAGTTTATTCGATTGTGGAGGAAAAAATGGTTAATGAACGCTCATCCTTTTACTCCTTGATGATTCTTGAATCGAACAATATTAGTTAACAATTAGTGATATAGTTGAATAGTTGACTATAAAGTTGAACAATTAGTGATATATAGTTGAACAATTGACTATAATGTTTAACAATTTGTCATATATTGGTACAATTTCACGTACAGTTAATTAATTGGTGATATTTTTATATTTTGTATAAATATCGCTTTTCTTGTGTGATTATTATGAAATTATAATCAATTTAGCTTTTATTAACTTTAAAATAAGTTAATTGACTTAGATAGTTTTTAATAATTAATATAATCATTTGCTATTTATTATATTTTTAAAGACATTTTTTTTATTGAGATTAAAGTGTTTTTCCAATATTCTTAAAATTTTCTTATATCTTATATATATTAAAGAAGAAGAGTATATTCTCACGTGTCCGTTTCTCGTTTCCGTGTCCGTACATCATAGCCTCTAGGAGATTGACCAAACTAATTGCTTTCCATTTATAAAAAAAAACAAAAAAACATACACAATAAGATTTTTGTACCAATGTCAAAACTTTTATGAAAGAGTAAAATGAAGAAGAAAAAAAACTAATAATCAACAAATATAAAAGAAAATGAAAATAGAAAATATAAAGGAAATTCCTTTATTTATAATTTATCCATAAAACATACATGATAAGATTTTTGCATAACCAATGTCAAAAATTTTGTGAAAGAGTGAAATGAAAAAATACTAAAAAATAACAAATATAAGAGAAACATGCAAATAGCAAATATAAAAGGAAAAAACTCAAATCTATAATCTATTTTTGTAAATATATCTTATTGCCCTATATAAAGTTTTGAGAGCATTGATTGACTAATTTTAAAACCTTATTTTTAATATTTGAAAAACAAGTACTTTTCACCTTTTAAACATTCAATAATTTCACTAAATTATATTTTCATTTTTCTTATGTCTCATATAAAATTAATTAATTACCGCATCATATTTTCTAATTAATTTTTTTTTAAAAAAAAACAACTCTAGTTGTAGCTCGACTTCCGTCCATCTCTAGACCGGTAAAGAGAAGTTTGACGGTGGTCGGTGATTTTCATGGTTTGAAGTTTGAGAGTGGTTGAACCTGAAATGAATGTAGAGCGTAAAATAGATTAAGCTTTGAAATTTATAAAACATAAGTGATTAGTTTATTTGAAATTTATAAAACATAAGTGATTAGTTTATTTATTGTAAGTTATGTGTTAATAGTTATACTATTTTTTAACAGATTATTAAGTTTAGATTATTTTTATTCTAAATTTAATTATTTGTAAAGTTTATAGTAATTTTAACATTTATATTATTTTCTTTGTAGACGGAGAAAGAAATGTATTTTTTGGTTTTTCATAATAATGAAAGCATTTATATCAAATATAACACTTTTTAAAATTCTGAGAAAATAATATTTGATTTTGACAAAAAAAAAAAATTAATTTTCCTTTGTAAAATTACTAGAAAAAGCAGGTGCTTGAAAACTAAGTAATGCTATAGACAAAGGTTTGAAAATCGTACAACTGTGATTTGTAAATCAATCCGATAGTAGGTCGTCCAACAAAACTCTGATTGACAATTAGGATGGAATTTGAATTATTGTAGGGTCATTACACCCTCTCTTTGTCAATTCCAAAAGTCGTCGCATTCTTCACCGTTTACCAATTCCTGATAACAAAGATGTGGGGTACATACCACCAAAACAGTTTGTATAAGATATTCCATAAGTCAAAAAGTATGAAACACACCAAAACTTAGAGCAAATTGACTCCTCTCTGCCCCGACTTTTGGCTATGCTACAAACATGCCCAGAAGGCCACAATCTGCAACTTCTCCACATAAAAGTATGAATCTCCAGAGTCACAAGGGGCGTCCAGTGTCCGAAAAAGGAAACTGTACGCCTCCTTCACTGTAAGGTATGAAGCAGAATACCAAACCCCCAACTTCAAAGCCCTAGAAGTCACCAATCCTCAATAATTGAGGGACCCAAATGATATTCACCTGGATTTCAGATCAACATTCCCTTTTCATACACCAAAATAGCCATTAGCCTCGCAATGATCTTAGTGGACGACATTTCGTCGCGTCTAACAGCTAAGAGGAAAGACAGTCAAGAAATATCATATCTTATCTGGGATTGATCATCAAGGGACACGGTGAATGTGATCTATCAGCATTAAATGATACAAATTATGCACCTTTTAACAACCATATACAGTATACAATGATAAGCTATATACAGAATACACAGTGACTGGTCTAGATGTAAAACAAGTCTATTTAGAAGAAATCCCACCTCCAATAGACCTTCTCCACAATCCCTCCACCACTACGAACCGCAAGATGTAGTGTTTCAGAAGCAGGAGGAATACCCCAAAGTAGTGGCACAGCGACTGTCATTGTTAGCTTCTCCTGCAATCCACCTTCACTGGCCTTCTGAGCAGCAACAATCTATACGGTCGTACACAAACATTGATCAAACCAATTACAAATTATACCCAGCATCTGTTTCTTTTAGAATAACCCATGGAAAATAAGATGAATCACAGAACCACATGAATGTATAAAGTGAACACACCTCCCCACCATGCTCAAGAACAGTATCCTCCACAACATCGCTAAGCATCTCAATTGAACGGCAGAACCCTATGATGCACAGCTTTCTGCCTGTATCAAGACCCTGAGGCAACTCATATACAGTATATGAATCAATGATCAGGTGATCAACCCCTTATTTTTCAAATGACAAAATCAGAGGAAAAGTTGCTATCAATAGTTATTAAACCAAGGTAACAACGTTATTATCAATAGATCAGCAATTGCTCACGTTTGTTGCAGCAATATTAAAGAGTGCACCCAGGCACAGGATCTGCTTTGGATCCATGTAGTCTTTCTCTTGAAACCTCTGATATTTATGAGAAACTCTTGGCTTTCCTTGTTTCCTCTGCAAGTCAAAAGCACAAAACCATTATGCTAGATGGAATATTTGACTCGACATTAAGATGAAGACCCATTAACATATATTGGACATTGCCGTGACATTCTCTAGATCAAAGTGAAACACTAACACTAAACTTAAAATCTGGTCCTTGATACTAATAGGAAATAATTCAGAAGAATGGACACTCTCATGAAAACCGAGAACAGTGGTTCAGATGGGCAAATGATCGAACCAATTTTGAAGAGATGTGAGCCAGTTTTGAGGATGATATAGAAAATATTGTGAACCAAAAAAAGTTGTGCACCAACTTATAAAACGGGTTCACATACTGAAGAAACATTAAACAATTCTCATTTCTCAGGGGAGCACGACCATTCACACATGAACTTCATTTATGTATACATATGAATGCATGTTCGTCATAATTTATTCATGGGAAAAAATTACTGTGTATTTCATGATTTAATAATTGTTCCCATTACAGGCTGGGCGTCTCTATATCCAATCCTTCCAGACACATTCTTCTGTGTGTTTTGGTCTTGAACAAAAACTTTAACCAAAATGCTTTAGCTTTTCATTATACTCACTTCATAAAAGGCTACAAAAAATGTACTTATCCATAACTTCCTACTTCCAATTATGGTTGATGTTGGACACATTTAGGAACCTTTTGATAACAAAATATTGAATTACCGCAATGCAGTTTTGGCTAACAAAGTGAAAATGCTAAATCTGTAACATCGTTAATTTGTATGGAAAAAGACTGACACTTCAATCCATTCATATAATAATATAATGGAAATGAACTTTTGATAACAAAAACATTTATGAGTGTGTGTACACAGCAACACAAACATGGCCTGCTTATCAAATAAAAATATACGTAACATAGAAGTTCAAATACTAGAACAAGGTAAACGGGTTTGCAACTTGAGAGCAAATATATCTAGCTAGCATATCAAGTAAGATGGTTAGAAGTAGTCAGCATGAGGAACCTTGTGCTAGTATTGGAAACCATATTAAGCACGTAGTAATGCAAAAAATTAGGCAAACAACGTGTCAATAAGTAAACACCTTATAATCTATAAGTGACCACGAGGAACCTGTATATATCTAGCTAGCATATCAGGTGAGAATCGCGAGATGGTTAGAATTAGTCAGCATGAGGAACCTTGTGCTAGTATTGGAACCCATATTAAGCATGTAATAATGCTAAAAATTACGCAAACATCGTGTTATCAGGTAAACATTGACAACTGACCATAAGGGACCATAAAGAACCTGTGTGTTACTTCTTTAGATCATTTTCCTTATAAAAAATGAGAAAAAATAAATGTATAAAGAAAGAGAAATGCAATACCTCTGCAGCATTGACACGTCGAGGAATCAGGGAACCTCCTATCTGAATCAACCCGTCCGCAGTGAACAAAGTGACCTTATCTTCTGAGACCCACTCAGTATCTTCATAAACATTGACAACACAATGAACCCAATTAATTTTTCTAAAAAGAAAAATGAGAATAATCGATAAGTAGTAACTTGATAACCAGTAATGAATGATTGGCACTGTACAAATATATATGTTTGGGCTCTAGTATTGGTAGGAGCAATGCAATTTTACTATTTGTTTTTTCAAGGGAAAGGCAAAGGACCTGGCGGGCAAGATTAGGTGACTGGGCCACTTCAAGTTTCCACCATGTGCAAAAATCACCAATGGGCTAAACTCGGCCTAGAGCATGTTTAAATCTAGGACGATCAGCCAATATAAATATTTTCAGAGTGAATCAAACAAATCTTCAAACAGTTAACTTCTGTCTCACCCTCACGGCTCACGGTAGACAATTGACTGATTGATCCTTAACCATGCACTTGTATTTCTTTTTCTTCATCTGTCTTCAGTATAGATACCACTTACTAGTTTCGCTTTGTTGAGAACTATATGTATGAATGTATGATAGGACAACTTATTAAGTGTTCATTTCATCACACATTCGGGTCGTTGGGGGCAAGCTCAACATATAAGTTGGTGAGATTTCATTCTAAAACCAACCGACGATAAGAGTACTCCACCGTCTTTATATACTAGACCCATTAACCCTTAATTAAGATCCTCCGCAGTTATCCAAGAAAACAACACAGTTAATTCTTAAGTAAATTCAAAATCCAGTCCACAATGACAGGTAATTGGCCGATACTTCAGACAGAATATGCCCAACCGCTTACGTTCAGTAAATGTAGAGGTTGACATTACGGTAAATGCGAACATAAATACTATCATTGATCAGGGCATAAATTCAGATGTTTGAGGTAATTACATCCCAGGTTCATCAACCCAGACACGACCAAACTATAATAACGGTGTTCTAATGCAATTACTAAGAACAGCAGATAGAATAGCGAAAAAACTATTTGATACAATCTAACGATTAAAAGAAGCCTAAATGGAGAAATATATGTATCAGATGTATTGAAAAAAATTCAAACTAATGGTCAAATCGCAAGATTGTAGAAACAAAGAATCAAGGAAAACGAGGGATTAAGAATGCGTACGAGCATGTCCATGATCGGAAGCGACAGGGTCCCAGGGATAAAATCCGTACGGATCGTCTGGTGTGGGAAAATTTGCACCGGAGGAATTGGAAGCTTTGGCGGAGGAGAGGTTGAGGAAGGGAGAAGATGAGAATGAACGGCGTGAGAATGTAAAGAGATGAGATGAAATTTCTCTGGAAAGAGAGGAATTCGGCAACAACGAAACAGAGGCCAAGGACCAAGCTGATGCTTCCGCCATTGAAGCTAAAGAGAGAGGAACGACGGTAATGAATTGGATCCGGAATCGCAGGAGAGAGAAGGATTCCGGTGGAAGCAAGGTGAAATGGTCAGGTCCAAACGGTGGAATAGTGGTACTTTGGAGGGGAAGACACGTGGGCTATACTCTAGGAAACAAAACGCTGTATTTCTGTAAATCGATGATCTATACGCAGCGTTTTCAAATGAGTTTCCATTTTTCTCCTCCACTAAAAAAAACTGGATAAAACGAAAAGCCCACTTTGGTGGCTTCTCTCCTTCGTGTTCCGTGGTGATAAAAGGTCATGGAATCCACTACGGATCAATAGAATCTGGAGTGAGAAAACACCATCAGAATTCAGAACACGCAGATATCTACGAAAAAATAGGGCGGTGCAAAATCGTACTGGATCAGAAAACCGGATCGGACCGGTTCAGGATTTTTCGAAAATCCAAGTTACGGTCCGGTCCGGTCTGGATTTTGGACCGTATAAAACCGTAACCCGGGTTGGACCGTAAACTACGAATTTTCGGTCCGATCCAATCCAGTTCAGTCCGATCCGGTCCATTCCGGTTCGGTTTTGAACCCGAAAACCTCACCAAAATTGCACAATCAAGGTACAATCCGGTCTAATCCGGTCCGCAATATTCAAAATTGCAAATTTATGTACAAACCGGTCCAACCCGGAACCGGACCGGTCCGGACCGTTACGGTCCGGTCCCGATCCGGTCTATGGTTCAAGGTTTTCTTAATTTACGGTCCACCGGTCCGGTCTGGACCGTATGCACAACCCTACGAAAAAATATAAATATTTTTAATTGCACACTTTTTATAGCGTGATAAAATTACAAGGAGCTTATTCAGACCCGGATAAATTTACTACCGACACCAATAAAAATAAGGCATCTCGCACCGGTGTGTGAAAGTAAAAAAAATGCAGAAATTTTTTTTTTTGGTTGTCTCGGAACAGCCTATTGCATGTCATGAGACAGTCTCGGTCAAGTTATATGCTCTCATACATAAGGTGCGCGAGGTCAAATGTCTTAGTCAAAAAAACATGGTTCCGATATAGTCTTGGGACAGGCCAAAAGCTTCATCATCACCCGTGAACTTACTCCCTTCATTTTCCATGCCCGTAAATTTTCTTTGCGAGAGAAGAAAAAAAAATTAAGCCAAAATCTTTGTTTTCTATTGTTGTTAGAAATGTTTGAAAATATTATGAAACAAACATGACGGTCCAATTTTACTGAAAATGAAATGTATAAACTCACAAAAAAGACTCAACTGCTCAAAACAAAGACAAAATAATGGAGTAAAGCAAATTTTAGTAACATTTTCAAATAACTTAAAGAGGTGGAATTGCAACTACAGGAAATTCAAGGCAAATTACCCAATAACTTAAACCAAAGACAGGAATCCTTTCATAGAAATCTCCTGACCAAAAAAAACCGTTTACTCTCCTTTCAGCAAAGATATTGGAGACAAAGAACAAAAAATAAACACCTGAAAAACATGGACTCAAATTTCAAATATTTCCGTCGTATTGCTACCGGAAGAAGAAATCAAAAATATTTAAAGGAACTAACAACCATAAATGGTACTACTCTATCTTCTGAAACCGAGATCCGGTTGGAGGTTAAAACAGATTTCTTGAGAAAGTACTCTAAAACTCAATTAGATCAATCTTTATTGGAGAACAAATTCCAACTTATTAAAAACAAAGTAAGTAACGAAGATAACATAAACCTAACAAAACCCCAAAAAATGAAGATATAAAAATTGTCATTTTCGATATTGGGTGTGATAAATTTCCAGGACCATATGGTATGTCGGCTGATTTCTATTAGAAATATTGACATATTATGGGAATTGATGTATCGAAAGTTGTGAAAGGATTTTTCAGAAGCGGGAAATTCCTTAAGCAAATCGACCACACATTGTTAACCATTTCAAACCTATTAGCCTTTGCTCAACAATATACAAAATTTCACAAAATTAATCACGAATAGAATGAAAATTATCATGCCTAAACTTGTTCACCCTTTGCAAGGCGCTTTTGTAGCAAATAGATTAATTCATGACAATATTTTAATTGGACACGAAATTTTCCACTCTTTTTGTTCAAAAAAGAGTAAGGAATGGTGGGTTATTGTCAAAATTGATATGGAAAAAGCATATGACCAAGTTAATTGGAAGTATATCATGTGCATTCTGAAAAAATTTGGGTTTAATAACAAATTTGTGGGATAGATTAAAGAATGTATAACTACAGTTTCTTTCTCCGTCCTTCTAAACAATGTACCAATTGAACAATTCTTTTCGAAAAAAGGACTTGGACAAAAAGATTCTCTATCTTTCCCCTTACTTGTACATCTTGGGGCGGAAATACTAACGCAAATGCTACAAGAAGATTGCAACAACTACGACAACCATATTGGATTATCCGTATGCATTTAAGCAACACCCGTCTCATTCTTATCTTTCGTTGATGATATGATCATTTTTGCTAAGGCAAATGTGGCTTCTTGTCAAAAAACTAAGCAAATCCTGGAAATTTATTGCTCTATATCAGGAAAAAAAATTAACTTCCAAAAATCGCGTTTCCAAACAATAAAAAATACTAGTGATAACAACATTGCCCAATTAAAAAAATGTTCTAGCCACGAGCCATACCACAACCCTCGACAAATATCTTGGATATCCAATCATTAATGGAAGAGTAACAAAAGAGACCTTCGGTGACATTAACCTTAAAACAAAACAACAACTTTTGAAGTGAAAAGCTAACTCTCTTTCGCAATAAGGGAGGAATACTCTCATAAACACACAATCTGGCTACTAAACCGACTTTTGCTATGCAAAATTTTATGCTCCCGAGTCATAATTAGGGTTGTGCATACGGTCCAGACCGGATCGGACCGGACCGGTGGACCGTAAATTAAGAAAACCTTGGACCGTAGACCGGACCGGTCCGGTTCCGGTCCGGACCGGTTTGTACATAAATTGTGCAATTTTCAATATTGCGGACCAGACTGGACTGGATTGGACGGTTTGTACCTTAATTGTGCAATTTTGGTGAGGTTTCCTGGTCCAAAACCGGACCGGAATGGACCAGATCGGACCGAATTGGACCGGATCGGACCGGAAATTCGTAGTTTACGGTCCAACCCGGATTACGGTTTTATACGGTCCAAAAACCGGACCGGACCGTAACCCAGATTTTCAAAAAAACCTGGACCGTAGACCGGACCGGACCGTAATTTCCGGTCCGGACCGGTCCGGTTTTCCTGTCCGGTCCGATTTTGCACATCCCTAGTCATAATCTTGAGAAGTTACATAAAACATATAAAAACATTTTATGGATCAAAGGAGACCAACGTAGGACAATCATTAGTTGAGATGTAATCAGTCAATTAAAAAAGAATGGCGGTCTTGGTTTAAGGATATCTTTGACCACAAACAAAGTTTTACAAATGAAGCTCTTGTGGAAAATCATAACTGAACCAAACAACATTTGGGTCAAAATTGTTAACAAAAAAATACTTAAAAATCATAACATCCTACACTACCAAAAGAAAGGATCAACGTCATGGCAATGGAACAACCTTATGAAGCTTATAAAAATGGACCAAAATACCAATCAAATTGACACAAATATCAAAGTTAGTCACTTTATAAAAGACTCAAAACAATGAGATATCACCAAAATTGATAACGAGCTACAAAGTAACGAAACATTATCAACCCGGATATTAGGGAAAAAAAAGTTATACTAAAAAATGAAATACAAGATAGATTATTTTGGAGAAGTAGCAAAAATGGTTGTTTCTCTACAAAATTTGCGGCGGAAATCATTGAGGAGAATTTGAACATTTCCCCAGACAAAAAGTGTGAATGAATTTGGACTTTTGATACCCAACCTAAAATTAAATCACAAAACAGAATCAACAAAAGCTAAGCTTGACGAAAGAAGAATTGACGTAACAAAACACTGTGAATTATGCAATCACCAACTTTAGGATGAGTTTTATTTGTTTTTGAATATCCTTTTAGCAAACAAATAATTTTCAAAATTAACATATCAATCTTGACCAAATTATACAACGCCAACATTGATAATAAAAAAGTTTACGGCATCCTACATAAATTAAAGAATAAAATCGGACTTAAAAAGTTAGGAAGCCTTGCAATTTTTATATTTTTTTTAAAAAAAAAGGTAAACGGTTAGGATGATATATCTCTTAGAGGTAGTTCACCCTAAAGCATCCTTGCGGATGAAAACACGAAGTTCGGGATTGTTAGAAAAACAAGTGTTGGGGTTTGATATTTTCAAATGGGTCAGTCGGTCAGCAACACAGTTGGTTTCTCTGAAAATATATTTGATATGAACTTCGTCAAAGAAACGGAGATCCAACATGGAGTTGGAAATAATCATCTCGACCTCCCACGGGCAACTCCACAATCCTTGGAGTGCCTTGATAACACAAATATTATCACCCTCGATTTCGATCTTTTTAATCTTTAATTTGATCGCCTCTTGTAGAACCGATCTGAGAGCATAAGCTTCAACTTTTATTACTGAGTTAAAGTTATTTTTTGACGCATCAAGGCTAACAACCTCACCCTTGTGATTCCGAATCACAAAGTCAATGGTGTTATTCTCGAATCGAGTTTAGATCTATCAAAGTTAAGTTTATGGGAACCAGGTTTTGGTTTATTCCACTTAATATTGTTTTTCTTCCTTTTGGAAGAGTTAATGTCCTTTTGTTGTTGTTTAATATCGTAATCGTCTTCATCAATGATGTTAGTTTTTCACAATTGAATTTGGTTTTTAATGAAGCCGATAACCTTATTGTAAGGACTAATAAGCTCGTTTTCATTATTTGGTGGAGTATCTGGTTCTTCAAAAGCAATGTCATTTTTGGCAATGAGCCTATTGGACCTAATACTACGGTTATCATTTTTATTAAAAACCAAATCCATATGTGGAAAAATAATATCATGGATGAGAACGATTACGATATAAAAAACAACAAAAGGACATTAAATCTACCAAAAGGAAAAAAAAACACAATATTAAGCGGGATAAATCAAATCTTGACTTCCATAAACTTAATTTTGATAGCTCAAAGCTCGATTTAAGAATAACATCCATTCGATTTCTGATTCCCGTGTTAGTCTCAATGAAAAAAAAAACTTTAACTCGATAATAAAAGTTGAAGTTTTTGCTCTTAAATCGGGCTTACAAGAGGCTATCAAACTAAAAGTAAAAAAAATTGAAATCAATGGTGATAACTTATATGTTATTAAGTCACTCCAAAGACTTTGGAGTTGTCTTTGGGAGATCAAGATGTTAATATTCGATTCTAGACTGGATCTTCGCTTCTTCCATGTCAGAAACGTGTTTAGAGAAACTAATTGTGTTGCTGACCGACTGACCCATTTGAAAATTTTCGTTGAAAACAAAAAGAAAGAAAGAAAGAAAGAGGAATTTAAAAATCCTGACCCTTTTTATTTGATGACTTTTATTTAAAAGATGAGAAATGGGTGATGATAAACCTTAGCCGAGGCCATGCTAGTATCTCCACCTCGCTAGTGTGTATTTCAAAATGAATACGTATGTTTATTGCTCCAGATTTGGTCGTATATGAAGATTTAAATAACATAATAAGCCGACCCGCAGGCCGCAGCAAATACATGATCCCCTTCTCTATCTCTATATATATATGTGAATATATGATCCTTTTCTCACTTGCCCTTTATTCATTGAAGGATCAAGACCTTCTCTCTATATATATCCCCAAATTTTATATTTATACCTATCCGTTGAGCATATACAAGCACATGAATAAGGTCTCTCTCTTTCTCGCCTGATGAATTTGCAACTGTTCTTACCTATTCCGGTTTTGATTATTGAAAATGCTAATCAGACGAGCTGATAATGAATAACAGGAGGCAGATAAGAATGGCGATGCGAGTGATGGAGGTGATGTCACCGTCACCGTGCTGTTGAGGGCGGCTTTACATTGTGAGGGATGTGCCCACAAACTCAAACGATCCATCAAGCACTTGGACTGTAACCATTTCTTTCCTATTATATCTATTTCATACCACTTTTCCTGGTTGATCACATAGGTTGTTTCGTCTGGATTCTGGTTATGTAAATTTAATATGAACTAATTGCCTTTTGTCTCTTAATGGAAATTAGCCTTTTTCATGCTTCAAAAGACAGTTTTATTACCATTCAGCATTAGGGTTGTGGACTGATCAGCATGTATTATTTCATGAAATATTAATTGCAACCATTGTGTGATGACTGTTGAAGGTGTTGAGAGCGTTAACACAAATTACAAAACTGGGAAAGTAACAGTGATTGGAAAACTCGATCCCATAAAGGTTAAAGAGAGGGTGGAGAAGAAGACCAAAAAGGCGGCGCATCTCGTGTCTCCTAGACTCGCCCACAAGAAGATCAATGACAATGGCGGTATAAAGTCTGATGAGAAGAAACCAGTTGATGATAGCAACAATGAAGAGCAAGTTGAGCCTAAAGAGACAAATCAAAATGTATTATATTGCTGACTTCTTCTAGTTTATAGCTTTTCAAATGCTCTAACAAATTTGTTTTGGCTTCTTCAATAGTTTGACGATTTATAATTTGGTAAATCGGTCTATTATATTAATACTATTAATATTAGTTTACTGTAAATTGTTTTTCCATTATAATATTTGAATCTTTTTAATATATATGAGCAATTATAAATTATAATACGTCAGTTTTTTCCATTCAATCTATTGGCTCATGAACCTATACTTTAATAATTTATATATAGTTCAATATTATTTAATCGTTTTTGCGTATTTATCTATATAGGATGCAGTAAAAACTATAGTGTTGAAGACGAGGGTCCATTGCGACAGATGTGCATACAAGATGAACAAGATCATCACCAAATATGAAGGTCATAATTTTAATTTGTAAATTCTGTTTTATCGTATCGAGTTATTAAATAATCGAAATTTACGCCGATTTCTTTAACATAGACCGATTTTGACGTATTATACCATCACCTAATATCTTTTATATATTAACCTAATAAAATTTTGTTACATGTATTGGACCTAAATCTGATATCCACTCATTAACTCGTACGTCACAATTAATCATATAATATATAATTAGATAATATATTAATAAACTAAGTGAAGTCAAACTAAATGAAGTCAAACCCTAGATTAGATAATACTCCCTCCGTTTCTCAATATATGTCATTAGGGTAAAAAACACACATATTAAGAAATCTAAAAGTAGAAGTTATAAAATTTAATGATGCTTAATAATTTTAAAAAATTGTATAAAAATAATGATAAAATGTAGAAAGTTGTATGGGAAAAGATGAATATTGTTTTGAAAATATAAATAATAAATGAAAAGGTAGTTAGAATTATATTTATAGAAAGTTTGAGTATTAATAAGACTTATAATATCAAATATTATGAAACAAAATTTTATAGTTCAAATGACAAGTATTGAGAAACGGAGGGAGTATTATAAAATCGGATATCTCATCCCTCACCCATGAGTCATGATGATTAATGACTTTTGGGCAGTGTAGGACGTATTCTACCTTGTTTTTAATACTTTGTAACCAATGAATGTAGGGGTAGAAGACGTAAATGTTGATCTTGAAAAGGGCATAATCACAATTAAGGGCACAATGGACATGGCAGCAATGCTACCACATTTGAAAACCAAGTTCAAAAGGGTGGTGGCGCTCGCGATACCACCTAAGATGGACGACGGCGGTGTAGCCGGTGGTGAAGACGGAGACGAGAAGGAGGACTCTAATCTCGTTGTTGGTAGTGGTGGCGAGACAAAGGAAGCTGTGAAACCGGAAACCACCAATAGTGGCGACGATGAAGGAAGTGGCAAGGCGGTGGAGAAGAAGGTTGAGGTGGTCAACAAAATGGAGTATAACGGCACTAACCCGTATGAGTATGGAGCCCATGTGTATAACCCACACCAAGAACAAAGGGAGTATATGCACGCGCCGGCAGATTATGCGAACACGTCACCACCTCCTTTTTATATGCACGCACCTCACTTGTTTAGTGATGACAATCCTAATGCTTGCTCCGTTATGTGAGATTTTGCGGATAAGCTGTATTATCCACTCCCTGTGCGGGATTGTATTTTAAATTAAATTTATAATAAATATTATGATATATTAAATATAATTAAAGTATAAAAAAAAATTGTTATACAATAGTAATGATGCGTTATTTCACCAATCTTCTCTATGTTATTCTAACAAATGAATCTCAACAACTTATTCACTTATTAACTAATTGATTTTTCTAAATGGTGATATAAATTCTTTTGTTTAAAATTTTAATTTTTGTATTTTAAAAAATTTAAGGGAAATTCCGGATGGTACCGTCATGTTTTGGGTTTTCCGGACTTTGCCCAACAGTTTTTTCGAGTTCGGATGGTACCCTTAAGTTTACGTTATTTTTCGGATTTTGCCCAAATTCATTAAAAATTTTCAAATTCCATTAAAAAAATATAAAATAAAATAAAGTAAAATTGAAAAATAAATAAAATATAAAGACTGATTTATTTTTTTTAATAATAAATTAAAACAGTGATTTTTAATTTTTTTTAAACAATCCTTATTTTATTTATATTTTAAATAAAGTATAACACTTATGTTTTTAGATTTTGTTAAAAAAATGCTAATCCAATTTATTTATTTTTATAATAAAATAAAATACTGATTTTTTTAATTTTGTAAAAATTATCTGATTTATTTATTTTTAAATTAATATAAAATACTGATTTTTTTAAAAACATTTACCGTTTACTTTATTTGTAAAACTAGTTTACATCCCGTGCCATGCACGGGTATTTGTTAAGAAAATATTTGAAATTGCGTATACTATGATATAAATAAAAGAATATGTTTTATATTTGGTGTGAAAGAGAATGATTTTCGACGCATCTAAACACGCTTGTATTAATAGAATATGATATAAGTATTTGTTACTCGTTTCCAACCCCTTACATCACAAGAAAAAAATTTTCACTATTCTATCAAGCAATACATTTACTCGACCAACAAAAATTTAATAGCATAATAAGCCAACAAAACAAATTAGGAAAAGAAAATATTAACAAAATTTACTAAGCATACTTTATTGTATTTTATTAATCATTAAAATTACGAAGGTAATATAAGATCATTAAAATATTTATTCCTACAAAATATTGACGTGTTAACTAAAATAAATTTTTTTAATTTAAATCAATCACAAGCAAGCGAGCTTAACGTATATTGTTTGAGCAACCACCACAAAAATAGAAAATACTCGATTAAAAATGCTAGAGTTTTAAATCATTTAGAATAACATCTTTATGAAGCATATCTCATTCAAACCATTTTCTTTTACTCCACGTTCAATTATACACATTTTAGACTTTAAAATTAAAAGAATTAAAGTATCATCAACAATTTAGAAATTACATTAAAAAAGTAATTCACAAAATTTTAACTTTCTAGGTGTTTTTTTAGTGTCTTATACAAAACTTGTTAAAACGTTGTTTTATATTTTAAATTTCAAAATTTTGAGGTTAAGTTTAATATTATTGACATAGTAATCATTAAAATTAAAATCGATCAATTACTTTTTTATAAAATAAAATAAGTATGTAGAAAATAAGACAATGGAACATATCTTATTCGTATAGAGAATCGTAACCTCATCCTTACTCACTCAATTGAGAACAACCAATTCCTCCAAGTGGATCTATATTTACATAAAAAATGAGCAATTGAATGAATAACAAATACTCAAATCCATCATTTTCAACTTTGAAAATGCAAATGGAATAAGTAGGCTTGAATAATGGAAAACTTGCAAGTTCATCTATATTTATATACGCATATTTTAATTAATTTTGTTACTTTCTCTCCATCATATCTTTGTAAAATATTAACCGAATAGTTCGAATAACCGAATAGTTTGAATCTTGAAATTATCCGTATCTTAATAATAGAAGATCTTATTTAGATAAAAATAATCACAAATAAAAAAATTATCTAATTATTTTATAACGGAAAGATTTTGATTGTTGAACTGCACACGGAGTCATCAAATCCATATATTCAAGTTTTTAAAGTTTAAAAAAAATCAATTTGGATAAATCCAAATTTTACGTTTAATTTTTAAAAAAATATCGTATTAGATAATATAAAATTGTTAAATCTAAAAATATTTAGTTGAGTAGAACAATCTAAATTTTTTAATCGTATTTTTTAATTAATTTAAAATTGTATTTTTTAATTAATTTAAAAATTGACTATCTAATTCTTCTAACAGACGTAGTTCATTTGAAAAATATAAAAAAAAATAAAACAAATAGCACCGTAAAAAAAAATCTAAAATGATTTGTTAAGTGTGATTGTTTAAAATTGAAGGCAAAAAAATCTGTAAAAGTTTAAAAACTATTTTTATAAAAATATTTTTATAAATTGATTGTTGATTCGGAAATTATAGCACATGAAATTTAATCGGTTGAGATCCATAGAAATATAGTTACATAATATTGTATAATAATTATTTAGTAATTCTTTTTCGATTTTTTAAGAATGAGAATTTAGTAATTCTTTTTCGATTTTTTAGGAATGATAATCTAGTTAATATTTGACAAAAACGTGAGGTGACATCCCTCGTTGATTTAATAGTGTATAATAATTATTTACTCTTTTCACATTAAAAAAATACACATTCTATCATTATTTTTATACAAATTTTTAAAAATACACATTCTACCTATAGTTTTTCTACTATATAATTTTTTTCTCTAATACCAAATATTGATAATATTAATAACCGGAGTAGAGCAATAATAGTTGTGAATATGAGTATAATTTTTTATTTATATATGTATTTGTTCATTTAATGTTGAGTGAAACATTGTCACAACATTAATAAAGATGGTCAAATCATTAGAAAACAAATGTAACTTCAATTTTTTTATTTTAATAATATGATTTAAGTGTATGAAACTTTATAATCATCTATTTACCAGTTACCACATCCTGTATATCACAAAATCAACCGGCAAATTTTCCAAACTCCACAAATGAAACCCATATGTATATATATATAGCACATGTCAGTCAAGATTTTCCCGGATGCTTGCAAACTCCACAAATGAAACTGCAGATCACATTCAAGATTTTACCAAAATACAAACACCCAACAAAAACACTGCAAATCAATGTCTTATGGTAAATTACTAAGTTTCACAAATACCCACATCATAATTTCACATGAAATGAAACCCTAATATATATATATATATATATATATAAAAGAAGAAATCTTCCCCATTACAAAACCCTTGATTCGATCTCAACCCATCGGCGGAGGTGGCGGCGGTAAGGCGGCAATGGAGGATTTTCCCGGATGCTTGCGTTTCTTCTTCTCATAGCTAATCCCACGAGCTTTAGACTGCAAATCCCTAACTTCACTTAGATAGAGGCGGACAACACGGCCCCAAACGGGTTATTCTCGGGCTTACATCCGTTCTCTTTGAAAGCAGCTCGGAGGCGGCCGATAAGAGCGTCGAGATTACCCCAAGCTTGACGGAGAGGACACGGGCAGGGTCCGGGTGGGTTAGGGTGGCCGTCAAAAGCTGCAAACTGGTCCAAGTAACGAAGAAATTCAAGGACATGGGCTCCACTGGTTGGATTTGAAGAAGTGGGTATTTGTGATTGATTATGGACAAAAAAAAAAAAAAACGAACAATTAATTAAAGATGAACAATCAAATTCAAGCAACATATATTTTGAACAATAATAGCACAACAATAATAAAAGAGAAGGAGGGTGTGAAATCGAATGTAGAGAAGAAGTATATATAGGCAATAATTTAGGTCTAGTCAAAGAAGCTTCTTTAAGAAGATTAACAAATTCAAATTAGTAAGATAAGATCGAACTATCAAATTTTAAATGTGATTTAACAAATTTATTAAGATATTCAATTAAGATTTGATCTTAAATGTTGAAAATATTAATTTTTGAAATTAAGTTGAATTTTGAAATTACGTTAGAATAGAACTTCTCCCACACGTTTTAAGATTTGATTTGATTTACTTAACTGACATTAGTGTTTATTAATTTTTTATTAAAATATTTTTCGGAAAAAATTGATTAGCGTATAACAAAAATTTGTAACAATATTTTTATTATAAAATTATAATAAAAATAATTAATAATAATAACAATTTACTAATTACTTTAAAGATTAATTAAAATGGCATTTTAGTAAATATTTCACAAAAAATCCTATGTGGCATTACTCGTTGAACGACACGTGGCGGTAGTGTCCTTAGTTTTAGTAAGTAATATAGATATATAAATCATTCTTTATATTTTATTTTTATTTTTCAATTTTACTTAATTTTCTTTTATATTTCTATATGGAATTTGAAAATTTTTAATGAATTTGGGCAAAATCCGGAAAACAACGAAAAATTAATAGTACCATCCGAACTCGAAAAAATTGTTGGGCAAAATCCGAAAAACTCCAAACCACGAGGGTACCATCCAAAATTTTCCTAAATTTAAATTGATATTGTTAATTTTCTTTTATATTGTTAACCAAGAATTTTAATTTTTGTTTGAAAAAGAAAACTTAGAGGGCGGTTGATTATATTGTTATTCAAATAACAAGTTTTTTGTGTTAATATTTTATTTGATTTTTAAAAAACATTTTTATAATAAGTTTTTAAATATAATCATAATTTACCTTGTATTTTTTTTATAAAACAATAAATTTTAATATTAATAATAGAAAGCCACAATGCACACAACACACTAAAATTAGATGCCATAGCCTAGTTTTATTAAAACTTGCAAAGTATGCTCAAAATCTTTCATTTTCAATTTTTCTAGTTTGTTGTTTCTTTTCTCTAATAGCTCTATCTTTATTTTTTTAAATTTTCTACTTAATTATTGATCAGATTCAACATTTGAAGGCTCAAATTACATCTACAACGAACAGTGTATGTTTTCCATGTACATTATTTTCAAAAAATAATACAAACAAAATCAATCTAATATGCTACTTTTGTTTTCTTTATTTAGGGTTTAGTTAAATATATATAAATTCATTTTTTTTCACTTTAGAGTTGTTTTTGATGAAGTAAAGCCTTAATCATGTTAGAAATGCGTGAATTGATATTATTAGACAACAAATTTGGTGGGTAGATGATTGAAATACCCAAAATTGGGAGACTCACATTGAGTGACAATGTGGAAGCAACGTTTTCACGTTAATACCGTTGTTTAGATAACATTTTCACATTAATATCATTAGAAGTCAATGTGAACAAGTCATCTTTATATTGATTGTCATTATGGTTAACTTTTGTTCACGGCACGCATCATTGTAGGTTGATATTTGTAATATATGGTAAAATTGAGACGACTCTTTTTTTTATATATAGTTTGATGGGTCCTTTTTTTTTGTTATGTTTTAATATTTATTTTTTTCAAATAAGAACTATTTTTTTTTGCACAATATAAATAAAGTGATCAAATTGAAAAAGTTGGTTTGAAAACTACATGAGTTTACAAAGTTTAAAAGCTAACATATTTAATTATAAAAAATAAAATTTTTATTGTTTTTCTATTCTTGAAAATAGGGCACCAAAAGAAAAGTATCATACATATTACGCACCCAAAAAAAATTGAAGGATATCAACCGAAAAAGACCAAATTTGGAGGATACCAAAGAAGAAAAAAAAGTTGTTGGACATCAAACGAAAAAGACAAAACTACTTATCACTCGAGCTGGTCAAACCTGGTCAACATCAAAAGCCTATCCAGGCCGAAAAGCCCGACCCGGATTAATTAAAAAATAATAATTACTTAAATTAAACAATATAGGTATTGTGTATATAATATATAGTATTTATTAATAAATTTAACAAATATATTTTCTAAATAGAATTTAAAAAAACGGCCGCCTGCCCGGGCTGTCGGGCGGGTACGGCCAGGGGTCTGAGCCCCGTATCCGGGCTCGGCCTAGATCTGGCCCAGATGCAAACATCTAAACTATATTATGTTCATGTTTCATGCATTTCACACAATCAATCATGCCATATCTAAACTACATTCTGTTCATGTTTGAAACTCCATACAAAATCATAGACAGAATGTAAGATACAGTGAGGAAGCCTATTGGGTCGATTTTTGTTTGAATTGAATATACAGTGTTGGGTTTTGGTTGGAAAGCCCAGTGGGGCGGTCAGTACCTCCCTGGGGGAACTTGAAAGTTTTGATACAAAGAGTACCTAATGAAGAAAGAATTCAAGAATCCTGACCTTTTTTTAATTGATGCCTTTTATTTAAAAGATGAGAAATGGGTGATTATAAACCTTAGCCGAGGCCAAGAGGCCATATATGCCAGTATGTCCACCTCGCTAGTGTGTATTTCAAAATGAATACGTATGTTTATTGCTCCAGATTTGGTCATATACTAAGATTTAAATAACATAATAAGCCGACCCGTAGGCCGCAGCTCATCCACTTACTCAAATATGAGGTGGATCCAGCAAAAACATGATCCCCTTCTCTATCTCTCTATATATTATATGTGAATATATGATCCTTTTCTGACTTCCCTCTTAATTCATTCAAGATTCAAGACCTTCTCTCTATATATATCCCCAAGTTTTATATTTATACCTATCCGTTGAGCTAATACAAACCATATATTTAGCCATGAATAAGGTCTGTCTTTCTCGCCTAATTGCTTTGCAACTCTTCTTACCTAGCTATCCCGGTTTCGATTATTGAAAATGCTAATCAGTCGAGCTGATAATGAATAACAGGAGGCACATAAGAATGGTGATGCGAGTGATAGAGGTGATGTCACCGTCACCGTGCTGTTGAAGGCGACTTTACACTGTGAGGGATGTGCCCACAAACTCAAACGATCCATCAAGCACTTGGACTGTAACCTTTTCTTTCCTATTATATCCACTTTTTTCTGATTTGCCCATTCAGCTTCAGAGAATTCTTTGCAATTTTGTAGTACTGTACACTTACCTCTGGTTGATGATCACATGTAGGTTGTTTCGTCTGGATTCTGGTTATTATCAATTACTGGTTTTTATTTAAATATAATTTTGAAATTGTCAAGTACACATCGATAGAGTGATGTTATGCATCAGGAAATTTGAGTCGTAATAACTTTAATGTATATTTAGTATGAATTGATTGCCTTTTGTCTCTTTATGTAAATTAGCCTTTTTCATGCTTCAAAAGACAGTTTTATTACCATTCAGCATTAGGGTTGTCGACTGATCAACATGTATTATCTCATGAAATATTATTATTTTTGCACGTACGTGATATCATTGTGTGATGACTGTTGAAGGTGTTGAGAGCGTTAACACAAATTACAAAACCGGGAAAGTAACAGTTATTGGAAAACTCAATCTCACAATGGTTAAAGAGAGGGTGGAGAAGAAGACCAAAAAGGCCGCACATCTCGTGTCTCCTAGACTCGCCCACAACAAGATCAAATACAATGGCGGTATAAAGTCTGATGAGAAGAGACCAGTTGATGATAGCAACAACGAAGAGCAAATTGAGCCTAAAGAGACAAATCACAATGTATTATATTGCTCACCTCTTCTACTTTATAGCTTTTCAATTGCTCTAACTGATTGGTTGTGGCTTCTTCAATAATTTGACGATTTTATAATTCGGTAAATCTGTCTATTATATTAATACTATTAATATTAGTTTAGTGTAAATTGGTTTTCCATTATATATAATATGTATGAGCAATTATAATACGTCAGTTTTTTCCATTCCATTATTGGCTAATGAGCCTACTTTATATATATATATATATATAATATTTGATCGTTTTTGCGAATTTATCTATGTAGGATGCAGTAAAAACTATAGTATTGAAGACGAGGGTACACTGCGACGAATGTGCATATAAGATGAACAAGATCATCAGCAAATATGAAGGTCAGAATTTTAATTTGTAAACTCTGTTTTATCGTAATCATGCTTGAGTTATAATGGAAGCGAAATTTACATACCTATTTCCGTAACGCAACAATCAAATCAATCTTTAACGCGGGATTTACAATTCAAATAAGCGTCGTAGAAGGATAGAGATTGAAAAATGGTAGATCTATTTTGACGTGTTGGACCATAACCTAATATTTATATAATGACCTAATAGAATATCATTAACAATGAGCCAAAATCTGGTAGTCACTCATTAAGTCCATACCACAAACATTTAGTCGTATAATATAAGGGTATGTTCTTTTCCCATATCCTGATATGAGATATGTGTATGGATATCACAGATCTGATATCAATGTTTCGTCGTAATTGAGTATATAGGTATCAAATTGATTTACCCATATATCAATCCTTTGTTTTTTTTATATTTTCTGATATATTTACAAATAGTCCGGTACCAGATTCTTCTCTCTCACTTGTACCTCTTGATATCTGATATACCTCACCATCTTATCAAACGCAAGTATTAGATATAAATATCAATCTCATATTCATACCCTGATATCGATACCGATACCTAATATACTGATACTAGATATGGAAAAGACAAGATAGAATACGTCCTAGTCTCCTAGACTTGCCCAAAGTCATTAATTAATCATCATGACTAATTGTGTATGTAAGTTCATATAATTAGATTTATAAATAAATTTTACAAATTCATCCAATCCGGTAAGTCATATGATATAATTGTGTATATATCATGTAAGCCCAAGTCATATAATATAATTGTGTATATATCATCGAAGCCCATATAATTAAATATATAAATAAATTTTACAAATTCATCTAATTCAGTATACATGTGAATAAACTAAGTGAAGTCAAACCCTAGATTAGATGATATTATTAAATCGGATATCTCGTCCATCTCCCATGAGTCATGATAATTAATTAATGACTTTTGGGCAGGTCTAGGAGACTGGACGTATTCTATCTTGTCTTTATACTTTGTAACCAATGAATGTAGGGGTGGAAGACGTAAATGTTGATCTTGAAAAGGACAAAATCACAATTAAGGGCACAATGGACATGACAGCAATGCTGGCATATTTGAATACCAAGTTCAAAAGGGTGGTGAAGCTCGCGATACCACCTAAGATGGACGACGGTGACAAAGACGGAGACGAGAAGCAGGACTCTAATCTCGCTGTTGGTAGTGGTGGCGAAACAAAGGAAGCTGTGAAACCGGAAACCACCAATAGTGGCGACGATGAAGGAAGTGGCAAGGCGGTGGAGAACAAGGTTGACGTGGTCAACAAAATGGAGTATAACGGCACTAACCCCTATGAGTATGGAGCCCATGTGTATAACCCACACCAAGAACAAAGGGAATATATGCACACGCCGACAGATTATGCGAAGTTGCGAACACGTCACCACCTCCTTTTTATATGCACGCGCCTCAGTTGTTTAGGAGGTGTTATATTTACACCCCTTATTAGTCAAAATCAATAATAATTACCCTTATTATCATTCAGTTTAGTGATTGCAATGATTACCCTTATTATCATGATTGCAACAAACGGGTGAAGAAGGTAAACATAAGGCACTATTTTGAGCATTTACAACAAACAGTAAATATGTATATTAATCTAATACTCTTATGTAATATAATCTAATAATTGTTAGTTTAGTTATACTTAAAAAATACATTAGGTTTAGAAAATCTACAAAGGTACGTATACGTCTCTAGATAATTAATGTAACTATATAAATATTGTAACGTAAAATTAATTAATAAGTTGGTTTAAGTTTATCTCATATCGATTGAATTTATTTTTTGAGACATGTCTCGGCACTATTAGTAGTATTATATATCTTCTCAAACTATAACATTATCCAAGTTATAGACGTCCCTTGAAGATCCAGTTTTGAATCCGACAATATCCACTAAATGATGATCCGAGTCCGATCAGGAAATATTTTTTGGATCACTGGATCGGATACGGATAGAAGTTTTGGGAATAAATTTGGATTGCAATTCCATTATCCATGAATGATTGGCACAATATATTTGCTAATTCGCATCAGAAGTGCGGAATTAGTGTTCAATTAATTTCGCATTTAGAGTGTGAAAGCAAAATTCAAGTTTAACTAATTCTGCACTAGGGTACGAAAGCAAAATTGAGTTTAATTCATCCCGCACTTGGTGTGCGAAGCGAAATTGGTTTAACTAATTCCGCGATTGTGGTCCAAAAGTGAAATTGAGTTTAATTCATTCCACACTTGAGGTGCGAAAGCGGAATTGAGTTTAATTAATTCCGTACTTGGTGCCCGAAAATAAAAATTGTTTTTAATCAATTCCGCACTTGGAGTTCAAAATCGAAATCCAAACAAATTTGTTTTTTTAAATGATATGATTTAATTCCACACCCGAAGTGCGGAATTGAGTAATTTTAAAAATAAAATATATAGATACATCTAAGATGTCCTTAAACTATTAAACTATTATTAATGAATGATGTTCAGAAATGTAATTTATTAGTTTTTTTTTGATAATTTGGTGCAGTATTAACGAATTAAATGTACATTAGCTGCCTCTTGATCATATTATTATGATACATTCATCAAAGCATTTCTACTTTTAGGCTGCAATAGGTGAAAACAATTGTTACTTTCTACTTTTAGGTTGCAACAGACAAGAACAATTGTTATTTTATCATAAAAACAATAAATGAGAACGTATATATATAATGCGTTTATTAAAACAACAAACTTTTGCTCGTTTATACTCAAGTTCGAACCCGACTTACCTAAATTAAACTGAGCTTAGGACTTGTGTTTATACTTGCCTTATATTATTCAAATGAACGAGCCGATGTTAAATATTTCAACTCATATAACAACCCTATAAAGGATCGACACATATAGTCGTTAGAGATGATGAACTAAACGAGCCAAATAATAAGAAAGAATTTAAAGAAATAGGCTCTTGTTTGTGGGTTTTTTTTTTGTATGCCCTTCTAATTTTCAACACTAATTTTTTTTTTTGAAACAATTTGGTTTACTTGGCTTTTTCTAGTTTTGTATTTAGTAAATGTACCCCTTGAGAGTAGAGTGTGTAGATTTTGAAAATAAATACAAAAGGTTGAGATACATTTACTTAATTAAAACATTAGGAAGCCTAGTTACTACTCTAGTTTTTCAAAAAAGCCTAGTTACCAAAACTCAGCTCCACCGAAGTCATCGACCTTCCAACCAAAGTCAGCGCCGACATGGAAGGATTCAACATACGGCGCCGAAACCCATTGTCGCCAGCATCTCGACCAAAAGGAACCAATCGGAACCGCGTGCAAGTGCTCGGAGCAATGGCAACGGTGGCGGATCGGGGAAACGATGAATGGATCTAAGCGGTTTGGTACGTTATTGTTCTCTGTCTGACAAAAAACTATTGAAAAGTTACTTCTCACGATGGCAACGTTCTTCTGGTTCCTCGCCTTCCTTTATCGTGTCTTCTCTCACCGATTAGGCTATCGTATGTGTTCGCTCCAAAAGTTGTGTGCAAGCTTTAAATTTATAACCGAGGAAATATGCTTAAACAAGGATGCGAACCCGCAGTGTACAGGTCAATTGTAGTAAACGCAAGAAATTTCAGGGATCGAACACAAGGACTTAGGCGAAACCAAGCACATAATCGGTTGTCAAGTAATGCAATTAACCAAAGCAATTAAAGCAATCAAAGATGATATAAGTCAAATAAGGGGAAAATGCGGATTCTAGGGATTAAAGCATCCAGTTGTGGTTCAAACTCAAAATCTAAGGGAAAGAACTAAAGGAAAGAACTAAAACCTCAAACTAACACACCAACCAAGGGAATAGAATCAACATTTACCGGGTAAGTCTCAGGCTAACTCTCAAGATTGGAATGGAAGCACACTCAAACCTCAATAAAGGATAAACCTTTATTACCTATCGCTTATGATATTCGGTAAACAAGCAAAGGAATCACCGGGTAAGTCTCATCCTAGGCTTGCATTGAATAAGGAAAGGATTAACAAGGATAGATAGGATTTGGCAAACTCCAACACTTAACTCGTATGGGATTCAGATAAGGTCACCTCGGTCAGACAAAATCCACCTCGGCCGGGGTGTTCATCCACTGAGCGAGGTACTCTAGGGTTAAGGTTAAAGAGTCGAGCTTTCAGGGTCCGGCTAGGGTTAAGATCATTCTATCATCGTCTTTCCCACAACTTTCAGTCAATCACCCTAGAATCGCACAAGGAAATTAGCCACTCATCATCATGAAAGCAATAATCAAATATATTAGAAGGGAATGAATAATCGAACAAGAAAACCTTAAGAACAAGGCTTCAATAACCGAATCGAACAAGTGACAAATCAGTGTTTCAAAAGTCACAAATCAACAAGACAACAAACCAAAAGTAACCTAAGGAGATCTTACAAAACTCCTTCAAAAGCTATCTTCAAACTTGATTCCTTCCTTCCTGGAACTTCAACCTTCAACTTCCTTCAAACTTCGGAGAACTACTGCTCCTTTGATCCGGAAAATCCGCGATGGCTGAATTGTGGAAAATCCAACCCTTTATATAGGAGAATTATCTTCCAAAGATAAAATATCTTAAAAAGATAATTTCCTATAAAATATATCCATATCTCCTAAAATAATATCTTCCTTCCAGAAATCCAGCAAAAAATATAAGATATCCTCCTTCCAAAAATAAAAGATCTCAGCCAAAAATAAGATCTCGCCGGCGACAAGGTGTCCGCCTCGGTCCAGCCTGTCCTGAAGATCACCTCGGTCGAGGTGGCACTGAAGAACACCTCGGTCTAGGTGACCCTGAAGAATACATCGGTCTAGGGGACCTTGAAGAACACCTCGGTCTAGGTGATCCAGTAGCCGACCTAGGTGAATTTCAGCTGCGAGTAAATCTTTCTAATCTGGTCCAAAATCAATCTCTGTCCAACTTTCATGCTTCCTGAGATCTTCTTTAAGCTCCAGAATGTAGCTCCTATGACTCCTTAGCTCCTTTAGCCCCATTTCAATCTAAAACGTACCATTTTACCTCCGATTACAACGAAACTAGGTGTAGACCTCGATTCTCGCAAAGGTAGATGAAATAACAATATAATCACATAATATACATCCAAACATGCAGATTATTGAAGATAAAACGCCTAAACAAATCCCAAAATATAGACAATAATACATGCTATCAGTATGGGTTGTTAGGGCACAACATTTGATTCCCTCCATCGCACCATCACTGCTCACGCCGAATCCACCGCCATTGCCAACGGCGATCTGAGTTCGATGACGGAGTTGAAAACCTGCGGATCTACGACTGCGGAGGACGGTGGCCGTAAGGTTTGGTTTGGCGATGCGGTGGTCCAGTGCAAACGTGGAGCATCAACCATTATTTGTACTCTTCCCTTTGTAACCTCTGTAAGTATTCATATCTTTACGCCATTAAGGCATTAACATTAATCTAAATAAATTAATTAAAGTGATTATATTGTTTAATTAGTGATTAGATGGTTTTTGCTGGTTCTTCTGTGGTAGGCGGAGAAGGGAAAATCTAAAGAACTTCAATAAAAATAAAAATAAATCAAAATCAAAATAATAATATAGAAAAAATAAAAATAAATCAAATCTAAATAACTTCAATAAAGAATGCGACCTTACAGTTGAATATTTACATGATTGAATTTATGTAACTCGATTGAGTTTGTGTAAGTCGATTGGGTTTGTATAACTCGATTGGGCTTGTGTAAATGACGGGCTTGTGTAAATGACGGTCTTGGGTAAATGACGGACTTGTGTATTAAAATTATGTAACTGAAAATTGTGTATTAATACTGTCACGACTAGACAATACACAAGTTCAATTAACTGAAAATTGGATAAATGTTTGGTTGTTGACGCACGAAATAAGAGGCGAGTAATAATAGTCAACTGACAATGAATGAAAGAATCATGTTTAGAAACCTTCGTAAACAATATGATAACCTTGTATCTTCAACATTCATATAAAAGTATTTAATTTTTTCCTTAAAAAGTGGCACAATATATTTTCAATAATAACTAATTATATAATTAATTTAATCATTAATAATAATTAATATTAAATATTAGTAATTATTAGTCATTAATAATAATTATAATAATAACTAATACTAATTAATAATAAATTAACAAAAAAAAATGAAAGCATTGGTTCTGCGGTAAGTTTTCCCATGATTCAAACTTGTAATCATTTCCAATTTTAATGATTTGGATGTGATGTGACAATAATTCTTGAATTTGGGGTGCAAATAATTTCCCCCTTGTTTAGTGATGACAATCCTAATGCTAGCTCCGTTATGTGAGATTTTGCGGAACCAGTGTATTACCAGCGCCTTCTGCAAAATTGTATTTTAAATTTAACTAGTTCAGTGCCCGTGCCAAGCACGGGTTTTGTTTTATTTTTTTTAATAAATAATAATATATCTTATAATTGAAATTTAATTAATCAATTATTAAAATAAAAAAAATTTCGTGACCTGTATGTGTTTGATTTCATTTGTTTTTCAATAAATAAAAGTATATATAAAAATTACATCATACTTAATCAACAATTAATATAAACTTTTTTCGTGACATGCATCTGTTAAATTGGACATTTAGCACCAGCAAGCCAAATTATACTACATATTGAGTTACACGAGATTTTTAAAGGAAGATCCCGGGAGGACTACGATGTCACCGAATTCCTCCCACCTGCAAAGAAAAAATAATTGAAGAAAAAATTGTTTATTGCTTGCTCGAGAAGATTTATATACGAAGTTTATCCGATAAGTTTTGTTTGATTGCTCGAGAAGATTTATATAAGAAGTTTATCTGATAAGTTTTGTTTGATTCGCTTAAGATTTAATTTACCGAATCTTTATAATGAAGCATTCAACTTATATTTTAAAATTTAGATTTATTTATTACGAAATGAATTTGAATTAAACGGCACCATGAATGACATATTCGGTTAAGATTTTATTGGTGTAATCTTCATATTGAAAAAACGTTCGGCTTATATTTTACATTTTAAAATTTTATTTTGTTTTAGAAATGAATTTGTGGATGATCTTTTATATTTTTATTTATTAATTAACAAATCGTACATATTTTTTTAACAGTCTTGATTTTTTCTGACGAATTTAAAATTTAACATATATATTTTTCATTTAATGAAAAAAATTTATTAATTAACAAACCGTACAGATTTTTAAAACTAATTTGATTTTTTGGATGAATTTTAAATTTTAACATTTATATCTTTGATTTAATAAAAAAAAGTTTTTCTAATTAGAAACAAACCGTACTGATTTTTTTAAACTGATTTGATTTTTTGATGAATTTTTAAACATTTATATTTTTGATTTAATAAAAAAGGTTTTTCAAATTAGCAAATCATACAGATTTTTCAAAACTTCTTTGAGTTTTTGGACGAATTTTTTTTTCATTTAAATTTAAAATAATTTTATAATAAAATAAAAAAATTTAGTTTAATTTTTGATTTAGTAATAAATTTAATTTGATAAAAAACGTGAGAGTGTCACATCAGCTTTATGTCGTTCGTTTTAGTAAAGTATATAGATATAGATTTACGTATCAAATTCTATTAAAAAATAGTAAAAAAAAACATTTACGTATCAAATTCTATTAACATATAGATTATGCTTTAAAAAAAAGATTTGTAAATTGCAATGAATTTTGAAAATTCAGAAAATTTACGTATAAAATTCTATTAAAAAATAGAAAAATATTTTTTTATAAATTGTGGTTGTTAGAAATTTAAATCAAATTTCCCCTAACATTTAGGGATTTTAATTAAAAGAAATTTTAATTAATTTAATTTTTTTAATATAAATTATGGTGGTTAGAATCCCTTATAAAATTATAATTAAAATAATTAATAATAATAACAGTTTACTAATTTTTAGTAAATATTTTACAAAAAAATTCTATGTGGCATTACTGGTTGATTGACATGTGGCGGTAGTGTCCTTAGTTTTAGTAAGTAATATAGATTTTGAATTTAGTTAGTATTGAATATGAACGGTTTACGTAGACGCTCAACGTGAGTTAGTTTTTGTTGGTTGAGCTTCATCGGAATTCGTTTGTTGCCTTTAGCTTTTTTTTTATAAAATTATCATAAACATTTTACTAAGCTCATTGTTAATACATAACAACCAAGTGCAAGCAACTACATACAAATGAGCATTTCATGTGTTAAAAATTAGGATCAACCACATCATAAAAAATTAGATTCAAAAATTAGGATGAGTCAAGTTTTAACCTACACATGTAACCTAAAATTCTATCTGTCATCACGAATTGCTTGATCCATAGTTCAACTTGTATTACCTACAAGCCAAACATCGAGAACTTACTTTATTGTGATTTTCATATTCTTACTCTATAGTAAAATTGCGAGAATGAAAATGTAGTTACATGCAACAAAATAATACATCAAGAAAAACACTCAATTATTAGAGTGGTTCGGATAAAATAGTTTCTCTCGGTATAAAGTAATAAACTTGTATGCAAAACGTTATTTATTAAAATAATTTGATATTTATCAATTGATAAAATATAATAGAGTAGAATGAATCTTTCTAATGTATATATGATTTTGTTAGTGGCCCACTCTTCATTTTCCTCCTTAAAAATATGACCTTATCAAACCCAAATTGTATAGATTCTTCTTGACTATGCTTCCCAAAGATACCAACATGGCCCCACCGACACCGTCCTCATCCAAAGCCAGCTCCTCAACCTTCAATTTGCCTACACCAATCTTCTCCTGGATATTCTCAACCGCCTTGGTGCTTGGGATGAGTCCATTTGCGTATGTCACGTAGAAGGTGTTGGCGGATAAGTTCCCACTTGTAGATATTCATCCCCGATTATGTTCAAACCATTCTCGCGAAATGTACAATTACATATGCTAATATTCATGGTCTGTCATGTGTGCAGAGTTCAAGCCTCACACCCTTTGGATAACAACAAATTTAAAGATATTAAATATATAGTTAAAAGCATATATTAATGAGTAACACTATCAAGTACCTGAGAAGTTCTTCTCTCGACAACAGTTTTTAAACACTCAACAACTCGTTGTTTTTCTGCTTCGGAGCTAATAGGGGCTCCATTTTTATGCCGGGTGTAGAACCCTTGTTAAACAATAGTACCGAAATGATGAAATTTAGAATTAAGTATATCAATATGAAAACGAAACAAATTCATGAACTTGAAAAAGTTATCTTCAATTCGAAAATCAGAAATTATATGAATGAGTAGATCAATCCGAAATCGAAAAACGAACGTACCTGAAAGTTGTATTCAAGCCGGAAATTTATAATTAGAACCTGAACCCTGAAAAAGAAACGAAACATAAAAATATTAAGTAGGTTTGGAACCGAAAGTTCTAAGAATAAGTAGGTCTACCTGTATAAGAAGAAAACGTTGATTTGGCTTATGAGAAAACGTGTTGAGTATATATAGTGAAAACGATGTGCGAAGTGTAGGTGAGAAGTTTTCGTATCGTACACGAGAAGTTTATTTAGCATTCCGATATGATAAGAACTTTTTGAGTAATTTTTTAACAGATTTTGTTAATTAAAACTGACTCACTTTTTTTGATAAATAATCAATTCCGTTGTGGTTTAATTTTTTTTTTGTAATTTCGAAAATATATTCCGTTTGATAAAACTAATTGGAATTTGGTTTTGAGTCGGTTTTAACGTAATTTCAGTGTAAATATAGTATTTATGGATTAAAAACCAATTAATTTTTAATTCAACATTCAGTTATGAGCCAAAAGTTCAGCAGGATACTAATCAAACGAAAAAAAGTTTAAATCACAACGGAGTTGATTATTTATGTGGGGAGCAAAAAAATCTAGATTTATTATTTAAAAAAAAGTTCAGAAGTTTATCAATTAATTTTTTATTGAACTATTCATGTCATTCAATTTAAGTTTGTTAATTGAAAAGGTAATTTTAAATCTGTTATGATTTTTATTCTACTTTGTTCAAACTGATTTGAATTTATTGTTTATCATTTTTTTTGTTTGAATCCGGGAAGATAGAGTAACAGATTAATGTTTATCAATTTTATATTAGATTTATTTTCAAAAAAAATAGGAATGGCATATTAGTAAATATTTTACAAAAAATCCTATGTGGCATTACTGGTTGATTGACATGTGGCGGTAGTGTCCTTAGTTTTAGTAAGTAATATAGATTTATAATAAATATTATGATATATTAAATGTAAGGTTCAAAGTATTAAAAATTTGTTGTGCAATAATAATGATGCATTATTTCATAAATATGTTATTTCTAACAAATGAATCTCAATAGCTTATTCACTTATTAAGTAATTAATTTTTTTAAATGATGATATATATCTTCTTATTTAAAATTTTAACTTTTGTATTTTTATAAATTTAAATTGATACTGTTAACTTTTTTTTTATAAAAAAATTATGACTATAAAATCTATTAGTTTTTAAATAATTAAAAAACTTAATTAAAATTTTTAGGTTGTTGTTAACTTTTAAAATAACACGTGGCAGTTAGATTCTCATGATTAGACTCGTGAAATTATGTGATTCTCCTATAACATACATAAAATTGGGTTAATTATGTAAGTAGGCTTTTTTGAAAAGGTATAATATAAACTAGGCTTTTTCATGTTTTCTATTAACAAAATATACCCCAAATATTAAATTATCTTTTTTTACTGCTTATCTTCTAAACCCTAACTCACGATGTCTCATCTTCATTTCTTCCTCCACTCTCACACCGCCTCCATTTCTCTCCATCTGCGTGGGAAGGTCAGACGCTTGTGCTTTCGATCACCACCAGCGTCGCGTGCCACCTGCCTCCCTCCACTGGAGCTGTCGCCGCCAAGGAGCCACCGCCTCCCTCCTCGCGCGAGCCTTTCCTCGTCACTAACAGATCTCGAGCCGGATTCGAAGCGAGGCCCCCATTACCGATGGCAAGAGCACCGAAGACCAGAACCCAAGCCACCGCATTCGCTTCTCAAACCAGAATCCTCGCCCGTCTCCCTTCGCGCCGATTAGTTTGAGAATAGAAGCCGCCGTCACACCCGCCACCGTCGCCTTGCCGGACGAACACATTAGTAGCCGCCTTCGCCTGCACGATCTCCGCCGCAAATCCGCCTCCACTAGTGTGCCAAAACCCTAGCTCGGGATGATGTTTGATATTCTATTTGATTTCATGGGTGATTGTTTTCATTTTGTGTTTGTCTTCAGGATTTATGCTTCTTGCTACATGTTCAAGAGCTTCTATGACTTCCTTAGGTACTTGAATGACTAATGTACTGATATTCATTTGATTTCATGGCTGATTGTTTTCATTTTGTGTTTGTTTTCATTTTGAATGACTAAGGTACTGATATTCATTGTAGTTTATGAGAGCATCAGTTTTAAAAAGCTCGATTAATGAAACATCATGGAGGACTTGCGTCCACGATCAGTTTCTAGATAAACATCATCATCTGCTCAACGAAAACCCAGACTTTTTAGAAGAAGACATTGCGGAAACACATCGAAATGATGAATCAGCAAAGGAAAACATCAGCAAAAGTTGAAAATCTCAGAATACAGCAAAGACGATAATGAATTCGAAGCCCGAACGGCGGTCGAGTGTCAAAGCATATGCTCGAACTAGTCAAATTTGTGTTTGCTCTCATAAACTGATGACAACTTTGTCAAATATGAAGAGGCTGGTGTTAGTGAAGCAAGGAATGCTGCATTTGTTCTAGTTGCTGGTGGACTAGGTGAGCGCCTTGGATACAATGGAAGTATAATTAATTTTGAAATAAAACTTTCTGGTATATAATTATCTGGTATGAAAATTTTGGTTGAATTTCTGGTATGTAATTTATGGTATGAAAAAATTATGCTATGATAAATTTTTGGTATGATAAACTTCTAGTATTTGAAAATTCTGGTATGGAAAAATTCTGGTATGATAAACTTTTGATATGATAAACTTCTGGTATGTAATTTTCAGGTATGAAAAATCTGGTTAAATTTCTGGTATGTAATTTATGGTATGAGAAATTTCTGGTATGTAATTTATGGTATGAGAAATTTATGGTATGTAATTTATGGTATGAGAAATTTCTGTTATGATAAATTTCTGGTATGTAAAAATTATGGTATGATAAAATTTTGGTATTTGAAAATTCTGGTATGTGAAAATTCTGGTATGAGAAATTTATTTCAGAAAATAAAAAAGAAAATAAAAAAGAAAGTCAAAAAGTCAAAAAAAATAAAGGGAGAATTTGACATACTAGACTTTTTTGAGTTTTTGTTTAAGAAAGTGTACCCCAAATTTTTTACCACTTTCATTTAATAGTAGGTAAAAATTATTAACCCTTCTATTTAGAAAGAAAAGAATAAATGATGTTTGTTATTTGTTATATAAGTATAAGTTTTAATTTTTAATTACTGAATTTGTTTTTTTTATTTATTATTTTTCTTACCTTTTTTATTTTTATTATTTTTATTTTTATTTTTATTTTCTGGACTAAATTTCTCATACCGGAATTTATCATACCAGAATTTCTCATACCATAATTTCTCATACCAGAATTCTTATACCAGAAATTTCATACCAGAAATTTTTCATACCAGAATTTTATTTTTCACATACCAGAATTGTATTTTTTCACATACCATAATTGTATTTTTTTCACATATCAGAATTTTTTTCATACCATAATTTTTTCATACCAGAAGTTTTTTTTTGGGTCCTTTTTTATTTTTCATAATTTTCTGGTATGAGTTTCTGGTATGAAATTCATACCAGAATTTTTTTTTATCCTTTTTTATTTTTTATAATTTACATACCGGAATTTTCACATACCGGAATTTTCACATACCGGAATTTCACATACCGGAATTTCACATACCAGAATTTTCACATACCGGAATTTCACATACCGGAATTTTCACATACCGGAATTTCACATACCGGAATTTCACATACCAGACACGTACATACCGGACATGTAAATATCGTACATGATCTCATTTACATACCAGACATTTACATACCGAACATTTTACATACCGGATACCGAACCTTCTTCTTCGTACATATAACGCCACCCAAAACCCAAATATTCTAAAACACATATCATATATTCGTAATAAAAAAAACACAAACAATTATCGGAAAATAATAAATTTACCACTAGAGACTAGAGAATTATTCATGAGATAATATTATATATTTTAATTACTATTAATGTTAATAAATGATACGACTTCTCCACTAAAAAAATACAAGACATTGACAAGACATAATTAAACTAAAAGAAACAATACAATAAAAGATTAACTTAATACAATTCATTACAATGAATCATGATGATAATTTACCATTAATTACGGGCAAATTTTTTAAATTTGCAATAATGGCTTCTACATACATAACGTTTTATTTCTCTATAAGAATGAGGAAAGCAAATATAATGAAACGTTTGTGTTAGCACTGTCAGAGCATTGTGCGTTGTGGAATGTCTTCACTTAAAAATTTAATTGGGTACACTTACTTAATTAGAAAACTTAAAAGCCTACTTACTATAACAAAATCTCAAAAAGGCCTAGTTTCCAAATTAGCCCAAAAATAAATAATAAATTCAATAATTAAAAATTAAAACTTAGACAATAAATGTTAGTTATTCTTTCTTTCTAACTTTTTTCTAAATAGAAGGGTTAATAATTTTTACCTACTATTAAATGAAAGTGGTAAAAAATTTGGGGTACACTTTCTTTAACAAAAACTCAAAAAGGTCTAGTATGTCAAATTATCCCTATAAAATTTGGGTTAATTTGGTTAGTAGGTTATTTTGGGTTTTAGTTTTAGTAACTAGCCCTATTCTATTTTTTTATTAAGTAAATATACCCTGATTTCTTTTTTTACTGTTATAGGATTTTATTTATCCCACCTTTTTTAATCCAAATTGCAAAAGGAGTCCAGATGTTCTCATAGCTCAAGGTCTAAGTTTCTGCCTTTTTAACTCATACCAATTTCACCGGGATCATGTGTGCACAAGTTCCGTGCGTTGCTGCTGTTGAGAATATGTACCACTTTGACGCTCATGACAAGAGCTATTACCCATTTGGCCGAGGTTCTGGCTCTCATGCATGCAGCTGATCCTCCCAGACTTTTTAATCAATGGTTAATATTATGCTTCTTTAATTGTTTTAGGGGGGAAAAGGTAATGACAATTGATCGCTTCAAATATTTCCACATTTACAGGTTGTCCAACAAATATGGTATCTTTACCCAACTAGTTTGTTGTCCACTCCCCATTTTTTTATTGCTTCCTTAATTTATTATTATGCATTTTTTTATTATAATATAGTAATACCAGAGAAACTCTAATTGACAAATATGATTGTGAAGAGCAAATATTGGTGCTAGAGTGTAAATCGAGACTCCACCTAGAAGATGGGTATACCGGAGAAACTGAGATTCCTGTAATATTATGGCTATGAGTCTCTACTATAATTTTACTTCCTTCCAGTTTAAGTATAAACCTAGTTGATGATGATACATCTACTTGTATGTTTATTAGATGATGTGGACTGTAATTATATTGTAGCTAACTGTGTTGCCGATGGATTATGTCGAAAAATTTTGGTATGAATTTTTTGGTATGAATTTTCTAATATGAATTTTCATATTAGAAAAATTCTAGTATGAGTTTTCTAGTATGAAAAAATTATGGTACGTTCATTATAGAAAATTAAAAAAAAATAATAAAAAAATAAAATAAAAAAACAAATTCAGTAATTAAGAATTAAAACTTACACTTACATAATACTAACAAACATCCATTATTCTTTTTTTATTAAAATAGAGGGGTTGATTATTTTTACCTACCATTAAATAAAAATGGTACAAAATTATGGGGTACTTACTAAACACAAAACTAAAATATATTGGCATCTTACCAGATCCTGTAACAATCTCAAATTTTCTGTCTGTTGTTTGAATGATTTTGGCAGAACAATGCAGGCTGAATTGGTCAAAACACCGTTACATTTCTACCAAAATGGGAGTCTTGATAAATCTTTTGACTTGTTCCTTGTCCGGTATGTAAATGTCCGGTATGTAAAATGTCCGGTATGTAAAATGTCCGGCATGCAAAATGCCCGGCATGTAAAATGTCCGGCATGTAAAATGTCCGGCATGTAAAATGTCCGGCATGTAAAATGTCCGGCATGTAAAATGTCCGGCATGTAAAATGTCCGGCATGTAAAATGTCCGGTATGTAAATGTCCGGTATGTAAAATGTCCGGTATGTAAATGTCCGGTATATAAAATGTCCGGTATGTAAATGTCCGGTATGTAAAATGTTCGGTATGTAAATGTCCGGTATGTAAAATGTCCATTATGTAAAATGTCCGGTATGCAAATGTCCGGCATACAAAATGCCCGGCATGTAAAATGTCCGGTATGTAAATGTCCGGTATGTAAAATGTCCGGTATGTAAAATGTTCGGTATGTAAATGTCCGGTATGTAAAATGTCCGGTATGTAAAATGTCCGGTATGCAAATGTCCGGCATGCAAAATGCCCGGCATGTAAAATGTCCGGTATGTAAATGTCCGGTATGTAAAATATCCGGTATGTAAAATATCCGGTATGTAAATGTCCGGTATGTAAAATGTCCGGTATGTAAATGTCCGGTATGTAAAATGTCCGGTATGTAAATGTCCGGTATGTAAAATGTCCGGCATGCAAATGCCCGGCATGCAAAATGCCCGGCATGCAAAATGTCCGGCATGTAAATGTCCGTTATGTAAAATGTTCGGTATGTAAAATGTCCGGTATGTAAATGTCCGGTATGTAAAATGTCCGGTATGCAAATGCCCGGCATGCAAAATGTCCGGTATGTAAATGTCCGGTATGTAAATGTCCGGTATGTAAATGCCCGGTATGTAAAATGTCTGGTATGTAAAATGTCCGGTATGTAAATGCTTGGTATATAAAATGTCCGGTATGTAAAATGTCCGGCATGGCATGTAAATGTCCGGTATGTAAATGTCCGGTATGAACTCAGAAAATAAAAAAAATTAAAAAAGTAAAAAGAAAATAAAAAGAGAAAAAACAAAAGCAAATAAAAAATTAAGTTTAGTAACTTAATTATTTGAAAAGTCCTCCTATTCTTTTCTCTTCTTTTTTTAAATAGAAGAGTTTCTTTTTTTTTTTTTCAATAAAGGGGTTAATTATTTTTACCTACCATTAAATGAAAGCGATAAAAAACTATGGGGTATATTTACTAAACACAAAACTAAAAAAGGCCTAATACGCAAAATTCTTTCATAAAATTTTTGGAGGGACTATACTTTTTTTTTTTTTTACTTTTTTAGAAAATAAAAAATTTTATAAAATAAAAATAAATATCTAATAAAGGATATGTTTTTTTTATTGAACTTTTCAGTTTTGTGATTTTTTTTTTCTAGATGCCAATTTTATTTGTAATGACCTTTTGTAACATGTAATATTTCAATTCCGCAGCTTACAAAAGCTTACTTTGAAAAACATTTATGAGCCTCTTAGGTCATGTTTATCAAAACTTTTATAATTTGAGGTTCTAGGATATTTTTTTTCTATCTTTGTCAACTCACTCAAACATCTTATATCCTTCAATTGCTCAATCCATTTTATTAGAGCATTCATATAAGATTAGTTCATTTATACTATGAATTATTTATATATATATATACACTCGTCAATTTATATTTTTGTACAATCTAAAATATACATGAGAAATGATAGTTCATGTAATTATATATATTATACAAAGGTAAGAGAACAAGAAGGATCAACATCTAGAATTGACCGTCTTAGAGAGTCCTTTCGAATGAGGTCTTCATGGTCTTACAGAAGGTTGTCGTCACTCGTATTTGAGCAATGACCAAAAGATGTGAGCTTATCTGCGACAACATTGATTTTCCTACAGACATGATGGACTTTAACTTGTGTACACCTTGAAGTCAAAATGGAGATGTCAGATTTGATCATCTCCGCTTCCCATGGCGGTTTTCATATCTGATTGATTGAGTTAATGAGTTCAAGGTTATCCCCCTCGATTTCAATGATGTTGAGTCCTAAATATATGGCCTTTTGAAGGCCTTCTCTAAAAGCATAACCTTTCGCTTGAAGGGTAGTTTATGCTCCACATCGACCCATTCCCGTAATAAACGTTAAGCATGGTGGTCTCGAATGATAAAGTCAAAGGCATGTTGATCATTAGAGTTTTTAGAAGCATCAAAATTAATTTTAATAGAGTTCAAACTTGGTTTCTTTCATTTATTGTTTTTGTCTTTTGTTCTTTGTTTTGGAGGCCTTGTATTACAGTTTGGTGTTTTTGAAGTAGCCTCATCCCAGTCTTTAATTTGTTTTTGGATCAATTGATTTAAATATGTGGTATTTTTCTTGTTAAAAATTGTTCGGTTTCTCGTTAGCCAAAATTTCCTCCACGTAACCACTATTTGTCTTAATTTTGTTGAGTTGCATTATTCCTTTATCTCCATGATGATCTCCATTACTTTGTGGTATGTAGGATCACAATTGTGTAAGAGAGTTTTAATTTTATCATTTTTGATATTATGTAATGTATACAGGCATTTGAAAAAGAGGTGTTTAGCACTCTCTATCGGCTGATGGCAAAGTTCGCAGTGCATTAAGACCAAAACTTTTTATTTTTCTAGGTTCTCTTTTGTTGAGATGCTATCTAAGGACAATTTCCACAAAAAGTTTTAAAATTTTTGCATTATGTTAATATTCCAAATCTATGTTTTATCACCTTGTGTTCTCACTTTACGTTATTAAATAAGATCTAATGTTGATTTGGTAGAGAACCATCATTTTCAGTTGATGCCCAATACAACCTGTATTGTATTTCATTTTGAGGTAGGTTGCACATGTTTTATTTTCTAATAATGTCATGCGGTAATAGACTACCCAGTTGAAGAATTTATTATTGATCTCATTGTTTACTTGTTATAAAGTTGCTTACTAGAGCAACCATATTGATCATTGTTTTGTCATTCACCAAAATTTCTAAAGGTTGGTCGGTTAGCTATCAATCTTTCTAGAATCTATTTTTTCCATCACCAATGCTCCACTTGAAACCTTTTTCAAAGTCTTCCTTTAAATTTATAGGGCCCGTTTGGTTGGAGCGGTGGAATGGAAACGGAATAGAATTTGATAAGGGTTAGGAATGGAAATGGAAATGATGCAATTACTTTCATGTGATAAAAGACCTTTAACCAAACGTATTTTTTTGATTGATTCGGAATCATTCCGTTACCGGGAATGATTCCTAGAGCTTCCAAACGGGCCCATAGTTTATTCCATTGTTATAACGTGTTGTTTCTGGATTTGTAGTTCCATAAGCATGTTCCTTTGAGGTAATTCTCTTCTACAATTTTATCTCAAATGTTTTCTGATTATGCCATTAGTATCCATAGTAGTTTCTTTTGTAAAGCCTTGTTCATATCTTCCGCTTTCCTAATTCTTGTTCCTTCTAGCGTTTTTGGTTTCATATTTTATCTCAGCCGATGAGGGGGTGGAAATCTAGTCCCTTGTTAGAGAAGAAATATCTATTTATCTCGTCAAGTTCTATATGAATACTTTTAGAAAGCATGAAGGAATGCATTAGGTAGCTTGGTTTTTCAATGAAGAGAAATGAAGTCCTTATCTGACAAGCGAGACTCGATAAGCTTGCATACACGAGGAAGAAGACGGAAGGTGGCTTTTGGCATCAAGACACACCCGCGACCAAGTGTAGACACCCCTGAGGCCAAGGTGTTTCCGCCCCCGCGGCTCAGACACGCCGCACCATCGGCTCGGAGGGAGCCACCCCGCGGTTCGTGACAGCCGCCCCCGCGGTCAGGGCCCCTAGGTGCCCTTGCGATACATGGTTGCCACCTCCGTGGCGATCTACTACTGTTGTTGTTGCGTGATGATGACGAAGGGAAGGAAGGTCTAGCCGGTGCTACTATCGTCCATCGACCACGGTGCAGGCTGGTTCGTGCTGCTAGTGTCGATAGGTGTGGAAGAACTGCTCTGGTGCGCTGCGAGGAGGACGGCAAGACCGAGAGCGGTTGTCATAGTGTTTTGTTAGGAAAGGTATCAGGATCATCCTCAGCATGCGAGACCTATCGAGGAGGAAGAACAATTGCGGCTCGAAGGCGACAGCGCGGTGAGATGATCGGCATCACTAGTGGCGTGAAAGGGAACCACAGTGCCGGCTCTTCCAGTGACGTGAGAGGGAGGAAGGAGGCTAGGGTTAGAGAAGGGAAGAGGAAGGGTGAGAGTATTTCACGTAGGAGGCAAGGAAAAGGAAGAAGGCTATTGCCATTCACTCATCCACCAAAATGGGCCGACTGGCCCACTCGTGATGTAACACCTCAAGTTCTGGGAACTCGAAGTGCTACGGGCTAGGACCGCACAATGGGTCCCGACCCTCAGAGTAGCAACAACACAATGGATTTTACAACAAGGCACAAACGAATGAAAACCAAAACTCAAAATAAAACCAAAGGTTTAAACAAAAGGAAAATATAAAAGACTCGCAGCCGAGTTCAAAGCAAAAGGGAAAGCAACAACATAAACATAAATCCGATCCCGTCCTATAATGTACGGGAACCCCGGCTGACCACGTCATCCGGATCACTCAGCAACATCCTGAACCTGCGGAACATCTACAACGACGGTATAAACCGTTAACTAACATTCTAGATATCAACATGAACGTAAAGGCACAAACAAACATAAGATAAAGGTAAACATATAGCATGCTCTCACTCAACCGGTTATTATCTTTCTTAAAGTTATCCATACTAATTCAACTTCTTTTGTCACACGAGAATCTCCCGAAACTCGCATCCACTTCCGTCTACCAATAGGAATAGATCAATATTATCCGTTACCAACGGGCTTGGGTTGCAAGAGCACATTCTAGTCTCTTGTAGAACTAGACAAGTGGTCACCGCCCGGTTATCATACACTTGGGTCAATTAAGGTTATAAAGGGTGAATCCTATTCCGGTTATCCGTTATAAACATGATAAAAAAATATAAAAAGCCAAAACACTCAAACCAATATACGGAATGAAGCTAGTAAGTCCAAGGGACTTACCTCACTCGAAGGTAACTCAAATCTCAACAAACAACTCAGAGACGGCTAAGTTTCCCACAGAAAAGGAGCAAAGAAAGCCTGTTCACACAAGCATCACGAATCAGGAACGAACGGTTGCTAGAAGTCTATAACTTCTAGTCTCAATGATCTCTAAGAGATCTCCACAAGCTAAGGGCTCAACCTTAGTCTAACAACATACTAAGGGGTCAAGGAACAACCATAAGAAACAAGAAAAGAACGAGGAAAGGAAGGAAGGAAGCAGATCACTAAAGACGGGAGCTACTGCAGAGGAAACCGCAGGGGCGGCTGGACAGGCATAGGGGCGGCTATCCGCGGGGCCGGAACAACAGGGGCACGGGGGCGGTTTCTGCAACAGAAATGCTGACTTCTCCTTCGACAACAAGGAAGTTCACCAAAGGCCAAGGCTTGTCTTTCTCAACGCACAACCACTTCACAACTCAACCAAGGAAGCCTGTGAACATCAAAGAATCAACAACGGAACACTCCACAAGAATCAAGGATCAAACTTGATTCTTGGATAAGAAGAAAAGAGTAAAACGAAGAGGGAAACGAAACAGAAGAGAAGCAAGGTGCAATAGCACATGAACGTGATGAAGAACAAGGGAGAAAAAACTTACACGTTCAGCAAGAACACAGGGGCAAGACTGCAACACTCTAGGGTTGAAGAAGACGTAAGAAAGAAACGGGGAAAAGAAGAAAAGACAGGAATATATAGGAGAGGCTGGAAAGATAAAAAGGAAGGACGTCTCATGTTAGAAAGAAGATAAGGAAACCGGTCCATAAGATAGAAGATCGAATATTGTATCTATGGAAGGAAGATAAAACGAACGAAAACAGATCGGGCGCGATCTGCAGCGCATCTGCAGGGGTGGATCGCCTCAGCCACAGGGGCGGGCGGCCACAGTGGCGGGCCATTGTCACCACGGGGGCGGTGACAGACACCAAGGCCGTTGGGGTGGCCTTCTTCACCGCGAGAGCGGTGAAGGTAAAAATTGGGATCTTACACGTGACCGGCCCAGATGGCGAGTCTAGATGAATAAAGCTCTTGTAACGGCCTAAGAAAATAGACGGTTTTGGCGTATTTTATGTGAATAAAGCCCTCACATAAAATGATAAAAAGAACGAAGAAAAAGAAATAAGAACCCGGTGGCACAAAGAATGATAAGAAGCCGGGAAAAAGTCCAAAACCGGCCAAGGTTAGGTTTGCTTCAAAAAAACTCGGAAGTAAAATTTTCGGATATTACATCACATGTGCCCTTGTGTCAACCTGAAGCTCTGATACCAATGTGTAACGACCTGAGTTTTTTATAATCCAAGATGTCACTAGGCTAAGGACCACATAGTGAGTCCCTTCAGTTAGTATGACAAAAACTTCACAAATAAGAACTTGGTACATGAAGCCCCAAAATAAAGAAAACATCCAACATGTCATTTAGAAAAATTTATATAAAACCACAATGCATGTAGTTAGTATATATCAAAACATGACAACCGAACAATTTTCCTGAAACCTTAGTCCGAATACAACACATTTACACAGTTGCACACATGCAACAAAAGACTAGCTTGCAAGCAATTAGTTTCAAAAGAATTTCAATCAACCCTTAGGTTAACACTACCCAGTTGTTCACTTCCTAAAAATGACGTCCTTGCAACGTTCCTATGATCGACATTAACTAAAAAGAATCTCTTTAAAACCATTATCTACTAATTATAATCTATCCATGAGAGATCATATCAACACATCATAACAGAACAGATGCATTCATATATCATATAACGTGCTCATGAGATGATATCATGCTTTTATAAATGATGCACATGAATACAATATGAACGTTACAATTAACGACCCGGACCAAATCTAGAATAATTGTCTATACAGTTCTAGCTTTGGTGTGAGCACACTATTACACAAATTAGGTTAGTTAAGACATTTTTCTCTTACTTCGAAGTCAGGCGGATCAAGCCAACGAGCCAAGATTTTTCGTGGCGGGTTATAATCCTTATCTTTGACCACATGCAACATTTTCATGTTCATGTTAATGCAACCATGTACCATTTTAATTAGGTGTGCGACCCAACCCTAAAAAACTATCAAACTCGGTGTCATTTCTTATACAAGCGTAAGTGATCCGGGCTTGACCAAGCTTTGGCATTCACTGAAATTGCTAGTGACCTAGCTAATGGTTAAGCTCAACGCCTTGACTTACTCTAGCGACCTGAGCGACGTACCGGCCCAATATCACTACTGCTACTAGCAACCAGACTAATAATTAAGCTCAACGTCATTTACCATTCTTTACATACTCTTGACCTTTATATGTCGACATCATATAATACGCCTCAACAAGCTTATCTCATACATTAACACGCATCAATAGACTACCACTTGTCAATTTAATCATTTCCATAACCATGACATGATATACGCAACAATAACATTAAGCATGTTTTACACATCAGATCATCATGTTCATCATAAAACACAACAAACATGCTTCACACATAACACATAACACATCACAGTACATAACATCATTCACAATTCAACACAATAAGATATAAATCTATCAGGCACGGGTTTTTGTAGATTGAAGCTAAGTAAGTCCGAAGACTTACTTGAATACGCTCACAAAGCAACTAAGCTATAATTAGACCAAAGTCTTCTACAACACCTGTGAGGAATATCATATTCCTCATATTAAACTTCTTGCTTCAAATATCAATCAAATTTATTCCTTTGAATTTAATCAGCTATGTGACATTTCTTTATTTAATTAATTAATCCTTTAATTTATTAAACTTTGGTAGCGTAACGTTTTGCCCGAAGGCAATTTTGAAACCACCTGTACTTAAATCTTGTCATTCAAACACACTAAGATCATCAAAATATATAATTAAACAAACATAATGGAACTTCCATTTATCCATTTTGACAAGCCTAAGGTCATGTTAGGTCAAATCGCAATAAATGAATAAATTTATAACTTATCCCTTTCTAACCCGGTTGACAAACCGAAAGAAGATTCGGAGTTAGAACGATGAAGACTGCACTCCAACACCACAAAATTCACCGGAATCTAGCGACAAAACCGGAATAAATTTATAACTTATTCGTTTCTAATCCGGTTGACAAACCGAAAGAAGATTCGGATTTAGAACGATGAAGACTGCACTCCAACACCACAAAATTCACCGGAATCTAGCGACAAAACCGGAATAAATTTATAACTTATCCGTTTCTAACCCGGTTGACAAACCGAAAGAAGATTCGGAGTTAGAACGATGAAGACTGCACTCCAACACCACAAAATTCACCGGAATCTAGCGACAAAACCGGCCAAGTGAGGGATATGCTCGACATGGCCTTAACTTCATCGGAAACGCACAAGCTCGGTTTCAAAATGAAGAGAATGAAGAGAGGAATCCGAAAAACCCAAACGGATCTGAAATCAGATTACAAACAAAGAGTAGATATGATTTTGATGGTTGAGAAAAATCTGTGCTTTTACGAGGAAATCTGAAAGGATATGAATTAATAAATGAATTTTCACTATTTATAGCGAAGACGATAGTTGTCCTTTAGCGAAGTCGATAATTATTTTTTCACCGATCCGAAAGTGGTTTGATCCTTTCTCCATATTCGAAATTGGAACAACAAAATTGAAAATTGTCTGTATAATTATTCCACAACACTCTCGGAAAACACGTATTTCTAAGTCGTCTTTCTTAGCCGCTAAGAAACAAAATAGCGATTTTTTTGACCATTTGGCCTTTACATGTTATTTCACATCTAGGACATATCCGAGATCCTGTTAATTTCTCTCAATTACAATTTTATTAATTGGAGCTCCCAATTTCTCCAAATAACACCGGAGCGTAAAAATAATTTTCTGGAGGAAAAAATGAAAATATTCTCGTAAGGCCAAAATTACGCTAGGAACATAACGGTGAAATACATACTCGTCATTTACGCACTACTATTCACGATTTATGAGTCAATTACTATCGACGATTAAGGTAATCACCCTTAATTATCATTAATTAGGATTAAGAAATCATAGTTTTTATACATGCGACCCGCATGCTCATTGCGGATGAGCGTTAGACCTGACGCACATACTATAGATACTATATGCAAACATATAGAATAAAGGGTGCTTTATGTACATTAAAGAGAAGCAGTCATAGTTTATTACACATAGACGCATGTTTTATAAACCCTACAATGTATTTGGGAACGAATACTCTAAAGTAATATCAATTCTACTATACTTTCTATCTTTGTTGATTATTCTTCTTATGGTATTAAAACTCAAAGAAGAGATTTACGTGTAGATTCATAGCACCACAATTCTCGCTTAATAATCATTCCGATTACAAGTAAATTTCCACAAAAATTTCCCTATTTTTTCCTCGATCATGTTCTTGGTGATCACATGGCTAATCAAAGATCGAATGAGGATGAAATCAATCCTTTATCTGGAAATGTTGAACGTGCTTTACTAAGCAATTCAATATATCCATTGTACCTAGCACCATCGGACAACCCATGAATGCAATTGGTATGTCTTGTTCAATGGATCGAACTTTTCGGCATGAAAAGGAAGTATTCAAATGGCATTTAGGGCTAAATTGAAGCTAGCCTTCATTATTGGATCTTGTAGCAAGGATAAAGACGATGAGAAAAAATATGTGTGATGGACACGTGCAAATTATATGATTCGTTGATGGATCATGCAATTTACTGATTTACCATATTCACAAGAATCTTGGATCAATGAAACAGGAAAACGCTATTGTAGTGGTCTATTATGGAAACTCAAGAAGCTTTGGGATGAGTTACATGCTTATGATGCTTTACCTACTTGTGAATGTGTTGGCCTTTCACATTAAAAATATGAGATACTAAAAAAATTATCTGAGAGAGAAGCCAATATTCGTTTACTTCATTTCTTAGGGGCTTAGTGATCAGTTCAATCACATTCAATCCACCATTTTATCTCTAGAAAAATTGCCATCTTTGAGCAGAGCGTTTCATATGATACTCCAAGTTAAAAAGCAGAGAGAAATCATCACCAACATGTCCATTCTGCATGATGATTTCGTTGTCAAGAGATATGTCCCTAGTCGACAGGCTGGAGGAAGCAAACAAGATTATCAAAAAGATAAGCGGGACATAAAGTGTGACCATTGCAAAGAGAAAGCCATCTCAAGGAAGTTTGTTTCAAGTTACATGGGTTTTCAGAATGGTAATATGGTCCAAAGATAAGCGGTTCAATGTTGTGGTTCAATGTGATTGATTAATAATGAGGTAGAACTAATTCAACATTATTTGCAAGATTTATTGTGTGAGCTTGGTATCCTACACCAAAAATGTGTTCCTTATGTCCTACAACAATGCTCGTGTGGAACGCAAACACATGCATCTTCTAGAGACTGCTCGAGTTATTCGATTACATGTCCATCTTCCCTCAAATTCGGGGTGAGTGCATCCTTTTTGCTACATATCTAATCAACCTTATACCCTCATCTGTTATCAATTGACAGGTTCCCTTTGAGTTACTTCACAAGCAAAAACTTTCTCTTGAGCATTTACATATTATTGAATGTCTATGCTATTCTCTCATCCCCTTTAAAGACAAATTTGAAGTTGTTTCATGACCTTGTATTTTCATTGATTATCCCCAAACTAAAAGGGATACAAAGTCTATGACATTCAAAGTTATATATCTTTTGTTACACACCGTGCAGTTTTCAAGGAGCATGTCTTTCCTTTTGCTCCACCGGCTACCTTAACTCAATCCACACAATCTACTTTACCCCTAATCTCACCCTATTCCGTTGATGATGTTATCTCAACACTTATTCCGGCTACTCCACTTATCGACATGCCACTTTCCTCTCCTACTCCACTTGTCGACGTGTCACCATCCTCTCCTACCACTCCTACTTCTCCTTCTTTCTCAACAGTTATTCCGACTACATTTGTTCTTCTATTACCTCCACCCTTCTTCTATCTTGTCCCAATTACAAACCCATAACTCAAATCTTCCTTACCTCCATTCTATTTGTAATGTCATTTCTACGTTTGAACCTACACACTACAACCAAGCAAAATACCATCTTGTCTGGATAGTTGCCACGTATAAAGAATCGGAAGCTTTAGAAAACAATTGCACTTAGGAACTCACACCTTTGTTGCTTGGTCATAATGTTCAAGTGAATTTACAAGGTGAAGTACAATCAAGATGGTTTTATGGAGCACTACAAAGTCATATTACTTGCAGAAGGATACAACTAGGTTAAGACCAAAGATTCAAACATACCTTCTCCCCAGTGACTATGTTCATCACAATAAGAGTTTTTCTAGGCATGATAGCTGCCAAATCCTAACCACTAGACCAATTATATATAAATAACGTCTTTATTCATGGGTTTTTAGACGACGAAGTTTACATAGATCCTCCCTAGAGTTACAATCGAGTTCTTTCTGGTCAGATGTGCCTATGTGAGAATAAATACTTCGAAGTGATATGGATTATATTCTACTTTCTATCTTTGTTAGCTACTCTTCACAAGTACATTGCGACGACATTGTGGTTACGCAGCATTTTTAGAATTTGCGTTAGTTCTGCGTTTTGTAAATTCATCGTCGAACATTAGACCCGTAATTTTTAATATAAATTCTATAAATTCCAAAGCTATGGCTCCGATTGTAGTATGACTGAAGTGTGTGAGTTGACTTGTTAACTTTTCGCCCCCTTTCTCTTCCTCTTCTCCTTTTCTACCTCTTCACGTCGAGGGTTCCATCCAAGCTATGGCCCCGACAAAACGGAAGACAGCAAGGGTTCTCCCTAAAACTCCTCTTTTTCTTACCCTCTTCTCCCAATTTCTGTCTCCTTTTTAACTTCTCTTCTTTCAGGGCGAGCACAGAATGGATGCTGCTTTTGATGCTTTGCTTCCCATGGGATTTCGCAAAACCGCCATTCGTAAGAAGGTCCTCGAGTTGCTTGAGGTGATATTCTAACCAACAAAATTCATTTTGCTACTGTCTTGTGGGGAATATTTGTATAAAAAGGTTGTTTTGTTGTTGTTTTCTCCAGGTTTATGGTAAGCCTGATGGTTGGATATTCATTGAAGAAGCATCCTACAAGTTGCTCATTGAATCACTCCTGGGCGGGGAAGAAGAATCTGAACCCGTTCCCTCTTCGTTGACGGTGATGTTTCTTTTTTATCCCCACATTATGGATTTAGGGTTGCTTCATATTATATATGTTTTATTTGGCTTGTTCTGGATTTACGGTCTTGGAAACTGAGATTTGGTGTTATTTGTGATATTTTATCATTTTATCATTTGTAGGTTTAGGTTTAGCACAGTTGGAAGGATAATTGCATGTTGATTGAATTTACTGTCAATATGTGATGTACTTTGTGCAATCTTGAGTAGGATTACTTATTTGGTAAGGTAAACTGTTAAAAGTATGATGGATTTGTCAGACGCTTCCATATAAAATCTGCTTACAGTTGTTATATAGTTTTTTTTTTACTTTGAACTAAAAGCATGAACTCCAATCAGGTAGATCCAGTCGATCTTATTATAGCTTGTTGCTGAAAATCAGAAGCTTGATATCAGGCAACTGCATCTAGATTTCAACTGTTCTAGGACTATATCTCTATGTTTCTCATATATCTACCCAAAAACTATTGGTTCCAAATTTTGATAGATGAAATTCTAGAATGAGAATATTAGGGTGAGTTAAGAAAGGATCGAGTTACATTTCTAAGAGTGACTGAGCAGGTTTAAGAGAAGTTACAGATTTGTAGTCTTTCTTAGTGAGTATACCACAACAAGTCAACATTGCAGGATATCTCTTGAAATGTTTCTCATTTTCACTCATTGCAATGCTAGGCTCCAACATAAAAAGTTGCTGATGGTTTTTCCAATACAAAGCTAAGTTGTTAATTGAATTAGATGGAAGTCCTGATCACTGCAATTTGACTAGGAGTCTAGGATTAGTTGCATTTAGATGCCCAAGATTTGAAACTACGAGATGATGTTTTTCCCCTCAAATGCGCGTACATGTTCCATTCTGCAAGTGTGATCTTTTGTTATCCATATTGATCTTATTTCAAAGGTCTGCTACCTATTTTTGCTTACGAGTTACTACTATTGGGACCACTCTTTCAAGTTCTAACTCTTATGTCAAGAATAATTTGTTTAATGGTTTTCATTTTGCAGCATGAGGTGGAAAATGAGAACAGTTTTCTTGGTGATGCTGGTTCATCTTCAGCTGCTGGACCCTCAAATGCAAATTTGATTTCTGCCCTGGATATGGTGGATTCTGAAAATAGTACTCATCTTCTTGCCCTCTATTGTTCAATTGATACGTGTTCACTCCTTATCAATATTATTGTGCTTTGATTGCCATATTTTGTTGATTTTGAGTTATACAAGCATCATTCAAAAGTTTGTAGTTATTTTTTCCTTTGTTATGTTGTCATTGACTCATTATTACCAATTTGTGTTTCGCATATAAAATATTGGGTTATGGTTTCATATATCATTTGCATCATAGCTATGGCTTCATGTTTTGATCTTGAATCAAGATCAAAACATGAAACTATAGCTGTGACCAAATGAAAACATGTAACCATAGTGCTGACCCAAGTGAAAACATGAAATTATAACACAATAATTTTTTGGAAATATAAAATTGTATCCTAATTATAATCACAGTTCACTCTTGAATCACTTGTTATGTATAAAGGTGATTCCAAAAAGGCGAGAAGCAAAACATCCACATGTTGAGACAATGACGTATGTAGTTGCCCTCTCTCTGATGGGGTGAATGCTGATCACATGTTCTTTGATTGTCATGCTATTTAATCACAGAAGGTTGCTTTTTTACTAATTCCACTAGTATTTAAGAAACGTGTACTCATTAGCTGATATATATGATTATTAGTTGGTCACTTATGATCATTATGCTTGCTGATAGTTAAAAAGAAACTGTTGCTGGTTTTTATTAGAAAGAGGTTCTACCGTTCTAGACTATTTGTGGATTGAGTGTGTTTTATTATAATCAGTTCTGTTTTTTGTTGATGGACCTTGTGGATAGAAAGACTAAAGTGATTAGGTTGGTGACTTATGCCTAATTAGCATATACATAAGCCTAGATTCTTATGTAAATTATTCATGCTGTTACTTGTAGTTAGAATTTTTCCTTAGTCAGCTAGAAACATCTTTTACTGGTAATCCGGAGTAGTTGAATTCCACCAAGAGCAGCTATCTGTGGATGATTTACTGTGTGCTTGTTTTTGTGTATTTTTGCCCTATAAATCAAAACTTGCATTATTCTGCTACTTTGGATTTGCGCTATATTCGTATGGTGCCCTTTTGTGTGGTGCAGTTGAGTTTATTGTAGATTCATGACAGGACCATGGATTTATTTCCCCCAAACTTATAGGCATGTTTCCATACTTTTGAGCAGAAGTTTTGATTGTCATTCGTCATGCATAGGAAGTATAGTTAGTGTGTTCCTTACACACCCATTGAAACAGAGAAAGCATATGCTGTACACCAGTAACGAGATGACCATCACAGACTATTTCTCAAAATACAGTGTTTAAAACTAATTAAATTTAGTAGTAGCAGTAATCAAGTTCAGGTTCATAATACAATTAATAGCCATGCCCATGGAAGCCTTTTAAATAAAGACGAACAATTTGATTTCACTATTGTCTTTTCTTGTGAGCCTTCTTTGGAAGTGTAGATTTGAGATTTTACTCTCTTTCCAACGTCCATGTTTGAGGTGGAAACGACAACAGCAGTTTTAAGGTCCATGCATACCTCAGCAGATCGCTGTTACGATTTTATGTACTGATAAATAAGTTGTTTGTTTCTCCGTGGTTTGCAAACATGGATGGCTCTGAAAGGTCATCTGTACACGCGAAACCCTTTAGTTGAAGAGATTAGAGACGGTAATGCGAGACTTGGTATTACTAATAGAACTCTAGCTAATTATTGTTAAATTGATGAATATTGTGTGGATTCACTGGTAGTTTTCACCAGCTGATAGAATTTAGACGAATATATGGTTATGGGACTTGAAGAATTACCATAAACTTCATTGTCTTTGCAATAAGCTTTCTGTGCTTTACTTGGATTTGGCTTGTCATTTTACACAATCAGCTAATTGGTTACGTAGAGCCTCTTGATAAAGACCTGTTTTCCTACAATGTTTTCTGGGTGAATTTTATTCCTGTTTGGATAATCATTAAAAATCACAAGCACGGTGGAAATTTGAACTCAAATTAACAATTACGGAAGTTAGGGTGTTATAAAGAATGCAAGTTGATTAATAGATGATCTTTTGTTGTTTTCTCCACGGCCTGTGCAGATGATGATTCGAATCAAGATTCTGCTATCACCTCGACAGATGGTATATCTTGTTGTAAGCAAGAGAATGAGCATACTCCACCTCCACCTCCTCCAGAGTCAGAGTTTGTTCCTCCTCCACCTCCTCCACCTCCTCCACCTCCTCCAGAGTCAGAGTTTGTTCCTCCTCCCCCGCCTCCACCAGTGGAGGACATGGCTAGCGAACCCCTAAAGGCAAAGCGAAAGCCATGTTACGGGTGGTGGGGAGAGGAGACTGATATAGTGTACCTTCCCCTAATGAAGGTCAGACAGCATAGGCCATCTCAAGGACCAGCATAATACAAGACACGGACGCTGGCTCTACGAATCTAGGTGAAGTTAGTACATAAGAAGTATTAATGTATCTTAAAGAAGTACTGAATATACTCTACATAAGATATGCTATCTTATAACAACAGTAAGCGAAAATGACTTCCTTTTGACTGGCATAGTTTCAATCTTAATCACAAAGATAGGCCATCAACAAATCAATATCCATATGTAGCTTTCTTAGGATTTACATTACACATATATATGAAACATCATTTTTTGTGAAACATGTTATGACTTCCTTTTGATTCATTGCATAGTAAAAAAAACAAAAACTAAACAAGAAGAAAAGAGAAAAAGGGTTATCTTATAACAACAGTAAGCGAACATTTATTTTGGAAGGGGAAATTTTTGATATCTTCAAGGGACTGCATTTTGGCGATCATCAAAGCCCTCTTTCCTTCATGACATGCCTCCTTAGACCAGGAATATGCACATTCATTATGTAATCTTCCCAGTTTATGTTTCCAACATCAAAATGGAAGGTTCTCCTCTCTTCTTCGGACATGCCATCGATCAGTGAATGAGTGCTTGTGTTATCAAACCTGCAAAGGATTCATGCATTTTCACATCTGCAACAATTGTACACAAGTTGTATATATGTTTAACTACACATACCTTCCTCCATAGAAACTGTAAGGATCATAAACACTAGCAAGGTACTTTGCTTGCTCCATTGATTTCTTGCATATCTTCTCGATCTTCCTCGACAGGTTCCCATTCATGGAGACGCTTGTCGGAGTGATAGGTGTTGAGGAGCCAATCTTTATCATCATCTCCCTCCACACATGGGCCGAGAAGTCGTCTATGGAGGTGTAGAATCTGAAGGGTTCTACTTGGATCGGCTTCCCTTTAGAGTCCGAACATGGAAGCCTAACAAAGTGTTGGTAGATTAGGTTTCCCAAGTCCTTGTAAACTAGAGGGTTTACAACCGACGAAGCAACTTGATAGACATTGATTTCCGGCTTTCCTGATCCTCCATGCTTTGCTATCGCTGCTAGTGTCGCGTTCACTACCATGTCAGCCGGCACCTGCCGGGATGCATTGTACACAAGATTTTAGTATGAAAAGTAGTTTGTTTATACATCATGTCCAAAGATGGATGCTTTACCACATCAATGACCCCATTTGGGTCGACGGGGAACCCCAAGAGGTGTCCTTTTCCATAGTATGTCACTACAGGATCCATCATCCTGAAAGATTTCATAGGACATGAAAGTAGAGTAAGAAGACAATAACCCTTTGACGAATATAGTCATTAAAAGTTACCTATTGCCTTCAATCCATCCAGGGAATGGATCTAGATAGGTGCTCTCAATGACACTAGGCCGGAGTATGACAACCGGCACATCTCCTCTCATGCTACTTAGCAGCATCTCTCCCATCGCCTTCGTGAACACATACGTATCTTGCCATCCATGCTTTCTCGCCCTATTGTTACACAATTCGTAATCAATCAATCAATCTAGCATGGGGGCAATGCCATAAATTGTGCAATGAAGGCAACTTACCTTTCTAGGCCAAGCTCTTTCATCTTCTGAGCTCCATTGGCCTCAGCCGAGCTCAAAGCTAAGTTTATCTCATCTTCAACTTGAAGCGTAGGGAGCACAGTTTGCGCCGTTTCAGACACAAGATTCTCCCTAGCAATACATTCTCCGATGCTAAATGGCTTCTCCATGATAATTCCTTGTCTTTGTCCATTGACATAAGCTACATAATGAAAACACAAAACAAAACAAGCATTTCTCCTGTGCTTTGTGATGATCATAAAGGATAGTGTAACTTACCTGTTGATACTTGGAGGAAAAGTTTAAGCTTCTTGCATTTTCTAGCAAAAGCCATGACCCGGCCAGGCCCTTTTGTGTTAATATCAATAGCAACATCGTACCTGAAAAGACATGGAAACTCAATCCATCAAACCCTTTCACAGCATGATTCATGATAATATCAAAAGAAACAGATCCTAGAGCCGACCTTTCATGAAAGTTGGTATTGGCAGCCGAGTTTATGACGATATCCACGTCTTCAACCATGGCTCCCATTAAATCATCTTCCAATCCGAGACTTGACTCACATACGTTTCCAACAACCGGAACCAGTTTGCTCATCATGAAACTCTCGTATGATTTCCCATGAGATTGTTGAAGGCACTTGAAAATCTCTGCATTTATAATCTGTATACCAATAACATACCAACCAACCAACTTATAACAAAACAAGAGTAAAGTAATTAAAATCATAAATTGCAAAAAGAAATGAAATTACTTCATTTTTCAATCTCTTGATTGCAGCTTCCTTATTCTTGGCTTTGATGAGGACATAAATCTTGCCCACATCAGGAACGGTCCTTAGGAGCTTTTCGATCAAAACTGCATCATCCGAAACAATTAAGTCCAAGAAAATATAATCTACAGAAATACATTTTAGGAGAAAAATAATGACCTTTGGCGAGAAAGCCAGTAGCACCAGTTATAAAAAAGGCCTTCCCTTTAAGAAACTTAAGAATTCCAATTCCTTCTTGAACTTGAACCAAAGAGCCACCACCATTAGGCATTAGTTCTCTAACTGCCAGCTCAGCCTTCTCCTTGGTGGTCAAGACTAGACTGCTACTGCCACCATTGGCTTCCATAGTAGTGGCGCCATTGATGAGCACAGATCTATCAGTCGACAAAACCGAAGATGACGAGAATTTGAGATGATGATCAGCTGCTGATCTGGTGACATTGCCGCCATTGTTGGTATGGCAGTATAACAAGAGTCTCTTGGAGAAACGCTGAAGGCTCAAATTGGGTTGATCCGAAGGCGGCCCTTTGGGAGAAATGGCGAAAGCATTTTGGAACAAAGCCCCCATCATTGTCCAAAGAGAAGAACTTGAGAAGAAGGGGATGTTAGAAGGAGAAAAGGTAAACAAGAAAAATGAAAAAAAGGGTGATTCAGTAAGTTGGTAGGATTTTGTTTAGAGTTGAAAAACAAAAAAGAAACAAGTAAACAAACCAGTGATTACAAGAAGGAAATGGGTTTAAATTTGGTGCTGAGGGGGAAGAAAGGCAGTGTGATGGGATTAAAGATTTAAAGCATGCAAGAGAGGAGATGTAAGTTAGGTTATTGAGTAAAGAATTTGGTGATGTTTTTATAAGGGGGTTTGGTCTCTGGGGGGCTCTCTTGTTGCCACCGTCTATTTGGCTCATACCAACGGCTATTAAGGTGGAGGGAGAGGCTTCCCTTTTTCTTCTTCTTAAACAATGCAAAAGAATATAAAGCTTGTGGGCGAAGAAAGAGATCCAGGGGTTGCATCCATCCAAATAATAGGGTTACTCATCAATATTTGAGCTGCTTTTATCACGGAACTATTCACTACTCAAAATGCGGGTGTAAAAGAATAACAAATTATGCATCAAATATATATATAATAAGAGCTTTTGGAAATTTTGGATCAAAATTTTAATCTACAAATGTTACATCTCAAACCCGTCAGATAAGTCCAATCAAATTTTATTACAAAACTATTTGATATCCATCACCAAATTTTTATGTTAGACCTTTTATGATTGATATGAGAATATTTAATCCTCCACAATATACTATAGACTAAAAACTTGTATATGAAAAAAAGTGAACATTTAATGAAGATGATTTGCTCAATTTACAATGAAGAATTCCCACCAACAAAAAAAAAAAAAAAAATTTACAATGAAGAACGAAAATATAAAGAGGGCTTCTAAGAAAAATTTCCTTCCATAAGGAATGTTCGGTTCATGAGATGATTGTGGTTTATGAGGTTGAAAATTTTATAAATATTTCAAGAGAGAGATTATGGGATGAAATAGACTTAAATGAGAATGACAATTTCCCTAAGTAAACACTGAACGGGACCATAATCTTGCTTTATCTTCATAAACTATCTTGAGGTAGCTTAAATAAGCTTTCTTCATCTACTATGAGCTTTGATTTTTTATTTAAAAAAATTTTCTATCACCTTGAATCCTTGATAAGCTTTATAAACTGAGTATAAACTCCTAAAAAGGTTCTCAAACACACTACATTTTCTTGGCTTTAATTTTTGTAGATACTAACTTAAGGTTGTTTATGTGCTCGTTTGTGAGATTATAACACCAAGTTGTTTGTCTAATTCTTATCAAACTCTATACTCACTTATACTCACTTGTGAGATTACAACACATTTACCTAATTAAGTTGTTTTAATACTGCTTATTGGAGATTACAACAACTTGTAAACATGTTAATATTCTTCTCTTTATTGAAAATTACAACAACTTTAACGCAAAACCGAACATAAAAAAACTAACTCAATGTATCTTGTGTTTTAAGTTCTTGTCCATATAAAAAAAACTGAAAAATAAATAATTTATATAAAACAAAACGGATATAGACATGGTCAGAATTTGTAGTTTTTCCAAATTAAATGGGTGGTCTCAAGTTCAATTTTTTATTGCAAACTTAAATATAACAACTATATTTTAAAAATATATAAATATTTTAAAAAAGGATTTGAGATGAGATAAGAAGTACGAATGAATCTCGGCCCTTATCTGATCCGTCCAAACTTAGCTTCAACGATCTAAAGATGATATGTCTATACCCGCCCTTTAACCGGATAGAATGACTTGATGTGCTCTTCCTATGTACTGAGCACGAGTTTCCACCAACACTCTTCCTCTCTTATTTTTTATGTGATGTTATCTTGTTTAAAGATGGTATGGATGAGACGATTTTGAGATAAGAAAAAAGGTGTAGAAATGAAAGCAGATTTGGGATATGAAGTGCAAGATCGATCGACCTCTTACCTTAGATCTCCTCAACTAGAGTTTATTTCCCTCATAATCTCACTTTGTGATTAAAAACTTCCGTTTTGAAGTCTCTCACCTCAAGAACACTTTTAATCATCTCATCTAAGAGGGCGAAAACTAAACATCTCACCTAGAATGCTGGTTTTTGTTTTAAAGTAGACAACTATGAAAGCACATAGGCTAAACTCACTTCATTGATCTTATATTTCTTAGAATGGGCCATGTACAAGGCTTTATATAGCATCAAAATTCAGCCTAGAAACTCTCCTAGTAAGTGCTAGATATGCTAATGGTTTTTAAAAGGGAAATGCAAGAAATAGGAATAGTTTTTGTAGTAAATTCAAACACATGAATGACCATATTTGATCTGTATCCAAAGATGACTTTTGAAGTTTTGGACACCAAATCAACGAGGAGGAAACGAGATGCTTGACTGGCCTTAAAAGAAAAGAAGATACCATTGTGATGCCTTGACTTCATTGAATGCAAGTGTGGAGATGCCTTCAGTTTTTTCTAAAATGTTTATTTGTTAACCTTGCCTTGTTTAACACATATTAAAATACACAATATGTGTATGAATAATTGCATCAATGGGCTTGGATTGGATGTTCATATGTCTTGCATATCCATCTTCCATGGCCCCATGCATGATCATGGTCAATAGCCCATACAAGTATTGTTGTAATTGCTACAAAGTTGTAGATCTTGAAAATAACTTTAAAATTATTATTCACGGGTCTTCTAATTTTACATATTGTCTCCGTTATAGGTGTTTTATTGAGAGTGTGCAAACTTGACAACTTAGCCAGAGCAAGTAGAATTTAACGTGACTTAGGCATGCTCGGAGTGAGCGTTTTGGTTGATTTTGATATTTTTCGGCTTAGTTTCAGGCATGACCACCAATACAAACGGAATTTCTGTCTCTCCAAGCGAGGCTTCCAACGGTTGATGAGACATTACTTATTGAATAATCTTAGTTTGTTTTAACTTGGACGGTTGGTGGCGAAAGCGATCGGTGTCAAGTTGTTAATGAGGACACTTTATTTTTCCAGAATGATATGCATCACCCCATTCCCCTCAAAAAGAATTTGTTCTCGAATCCATCATCTCGTCCTTGGGTTTGTCACCAAGTTCAACATTGGTTGGTGACTTCTTAGTTGGAGATCTGAGGCCACCTTCTTGATTTGAAGGAGCTTTCCTTAGAGGAAACCGTGTCTCAAACATTATCTTCAAGTCCTCTAATCGAGTTTCAATTCGATCCAACCGACTCTATATAGTCTAAAAATCGTTGTTTTAAAGGACTCTTCTAGGAGGTAAGCGCTCATCCAACATTCTATGAATGACTCGGACCATTTCTCGTCCGTCTTCGGAGCTTTGAGGAATTTGTGTTGTTGGGCTCTGACCAAAATACCAAAGGGTCATTTGAAGAGAATGTTGGGTCACATATGGTTGAAAAACGTCGCTTTTGGACATTCTTACGCTTTCTTAGATCAAGTACTTAACACAATTTGTGGTGCTTGTAGTTAACTTTCCAACATATCTTGAATCTTCTCAAACAAACTTCCAAATAAGAAGTTAAGAACATTATTTTAAAGTGCAACCATTTGCATCGGGTTCCCGGATCAAATCATCGTCTTCACCGTTTCAAAAAAAGATCCGTCCTCAAGTCTTTCTGTTTCTTTATTGACTTTCATTGAATAAAGTTGTAATACCAAATGATACACCCCAAAATAAGGATCCAATGATGCAAGAGAAAAATATGAACTAAAATAAACACATACACCTTTTCATTGGGTTTTGATAATGGAAAATAAAATACAAGATATGTCTTGCTAGAGCTTCAATCATCTCACCATTTACTATGCAATACTCACGTTAACAAGCATAAGCATATCACTTATAAGAACTAATGCATTCATCCTCTCATCTCACAAAGACAACTCACTCGACATCGAACAAAAAACCAAGGGCATTCACACACACACACACTATTTTTTCAAAAATTCTTAACTAACTACAATTTTTTTTTTGCGACGGCAAAAAGCCCTTTTGCGACGGCATCAACTTTTTGCGACGGTGTTGCGTTGGCAAAAACGCCGTCGTGAACTGGACCGTCGTAAAAGGAATTTACGACGGTAAATTACCGCCGCTAAATGGCTTGCGACTTGCCGTCGCAAAAAGTGACGGCCATCCGCACTTTTTCAAATTAGCGACGGATAATGCCGTTGCAAAAGACGATGACGTGTTTTTGTCAAACCTTTGTGGCGGCACGTTGCCGTCGCAAGAAAAAATAACAGCTGACAATTTATTTATTGTGACGGATGTTCCCCGTCGCAAAAAGTATAACATATACATTATTCAAAATTTATGCGGTTTGTTGCTGACGCAAATGTTACACCTGAATTGAATTTCATACTATTTTATTATGCAATAATTTCAAATAAATTAAAGAGCAATCAAATAATAAAAGTGCAATATAGCATATCCCATATTGAAAGTTATCACCATCACCAAACGTAAAAGATACATAATTCATATTCGTCCCTAAAAGAAAAATACTTGTTGAGCAACTTCATATTCATATTCGTCTCTAATTCATTTTTGTCCCTGAAAGGTACCATCATCACCCAACGTAATTGATACAAAATGAAATATATTTAAACGTTTTCACTTGAATTTTCTTCTTGAGCAACTTCATTAGCGGCGGGCTCTTTTTGACATTCATCTCCAATAGACTCGTTTTGATGACCATTTGTTGCACCCTACAAAACCAAAATAAGCGTAACATTAGCAAAATACATTTCCCCAACATTTAATAAATGCAACCTAAATAAATAGTAAACCAGTATTAGAGAAAGAAAATGCACTTCAATTTTGAACACAAAACTTAAATACTCCATACAACTTACGGGACCACTACAACTCCAGGTTCCTCAACCAATTCAAAACCATTTCACTCATCATACTATTCACAAAAGTTCCTCTAATCCTCTTACAGTTAACCAATACAAATAACATCTAACAACTTTGCTGGATATGCTTCAAACTTACACTTCAAATTACTTCATCTAACATAAGAGCACCCACCTAGCAGCATTCAATCCATTATCCAACCACATTCACCAGTAACCACAAATTCATTTTTTCAACCCAAATTGAATATAACCCAGATGTAATAAAATATAACATATATATAATTGATCAAATTCAGATCTCCCGCCACAACCCACCCATTGAAAAACATCAAAATTGGTAGCAAATCACGATTGGTAGCATATATGAAAATATAACTCAAAAAACAAATTTAACGAACCTGAACAAGTGAATTTGCACTTCTCCCACCACTGCTTTCCACAAGTGCAAGCCGATCAAGAACTTGTTGATATTTTCTCTCAGTTTCTCGTGACATGTCCTCATTTTCTTTTCTTACCTCTCTAATCACATTTTCAGTAATCTCTCTGGTAAGCTTTTGTATGAAATCTGGTGTGTAAGTAGCTGCTTGTTGTTCAAATTGGTACACCGAAGTATGAGGGACACCTCTACCATAAGTTCGACAATAACCATGGGCGTCCTCTCCCATTACTCTATGAAACACTTTGTCTCTCACAACAGTAAGGTGTTGTTGATCTTCAGGTTCCTTACTTAATTCTTTCTCGAAGTCCTTCTACATTATTTTACACATAAATCAGATCAACATCAAGTAGAGAACACAAACCTAATTATGTCCAATGATTAATTTATAAACTTACAATTGCCTCCATAACATACAACTTCTCTTACTTCGGCAAAGGATCTTCGACCAGTGATATGAAGTGGACCAAGCTTCTCTCAATTGCTAGAGTTTCTCGCTGATTCCGCCTACAATAAAATACGACATATCAATATCAGATTGTTAGATCAGCAACTTCTATAGGGTGAAATAAAAAATAACTTTGAGATATTGTACCTTTGCTTCAGGAGAGCGCCATCTGACCCCTCATCATCAAGCAAATCATCACTTTCAACGTTCACATGTTAGTATTCTTTAGACTCTACTGTACCAACATTAAGCCAACCTTGTCCTGAAGGGTCTTGGTTATACCACACTTGTCGGGCTTGAGATTCCAAGATAAAAGGTTCATCCCCAACCCGATCATTTTTGTATAGTAAATTTCGAAAGTTAACCAAGGTAAAGTTGTCGGGATCCAACTTCACTCCACTTGATGGATGTGCCCACTCACACTTGAATAATACATACTTAATATCTGCCGAGTATGTAACCTTGATGATATCTGTCAGTCTCCCATAATATGGTACACGATCTCCTTCTACACATACACCATAATTTTGCCTCGTTCGTTTGTTGTCTACACTTTTAACCCGAAAAAAGTATCCATTGGACATATACGAGGTTAACTTGGTTGCTGAAGGAGAAGGAGGGTTAGACAAAGCCACAACCTCTTCAGATAAGGATACCAATTCATCTTCTTGCAAACTTTGAACCTATAATGACACATATAGTTTCGTTGATTAGGGTCATATCAAAAATTGACTAGTGCATATATAACTTATTTACATATACATTGGAGTTGGATACTCACATGAGTCTTAAACCAGTTAGGAAACTCGTTAAAATGAGTTGTTGTCACCAACTCTTCACTTGCATTAGGGATTGAATCTTTTATGAATCTGAGATGTTCACTGTAAAAGATGTGTAAGATTAACCAATAAGATTGCATTTTCCATATTCTTTAGTATATGGAAAACAATATTTAATTTGATTACTTACTTTAGATAGGGTGTGACTGCGTCAGTGTGGAACAAAACCCATCGATGAATTTGTGTCCGAGTAACTTCTGTCATAATGAAGCTCTTTCCCTTTTTGTCATCGTCATCTTTCCTTCTAGGAGGTCTGTTTGTCTTGCTCTCCACATCTTTGAGATATTGAGCGCAAAAGTTCATGCACTATTCCATCAAGTATCCTTTCGCAATTGATACTTCCGGAAACGCATTTTGTCTTACATAGTTCTTCAAAGTAAGCAAAAACCTTTCTATAGGGTACATCCAACGGAATTGAACTGCCCCACCTATTAAAGCTTCTTCAGCTAGATGGATCGGTAAATGCTCCATAATGTCAAAAAACGATGGTGGAAATATTTTCTCAAGATCGCAAAGAGTTGCAATGATGTCGGTTTTTGCCTTCTCCAAATCAGCAACACTATTGGTTTTCGAGCACAATACTTTGAAGAAATTTCCTAAATCAATCAGCCCCGAAACAACCTTTTTTGGTAAGGAACTCCGTACACATAATGGAATAAGTTGTTGTAGAAGGATATGATAGTCATGGCTTTTTAGCCCTCCAATAGAACGATCTTTCAAATTAACCCTTCGTGCAATACTAGAACAAGAGCCATTTGGCATTCTTGACTTGGACAAGCCCACTAAAAACTTATCTTTCCCATCATTGTTCATCTCATATTCAGCTCTCTCAAAATACTCTACACCAAACTCTCTCACCTTCACATGGTATTGCTTTCTGATACCCAATTCTTCAAGGTCACGCCGAGAAGCCAGATTATCCTTACTTTTGCCTTTAACTCCCATTATTGTAGAGACAATATTTTCAGCCACATTTTTGTCAACGTGCATGGAATCCATACTATATGGCAATAAATTGTCTACCCAATATGAGAGCTCATATAATATGCTTTTTTTCTTCCAATTGTGCTTCTTCTTTTTTGATGGATCCTTTTCCGCTTTATCAGGCCCCATGTTATGTCTTAAGATCATGTCATCCTTTTTATATTGAGTAAGCACTCCATTGGATTGAAGTTGTAAGAGATGTTGAGCTCCGGTCATCCTAGGGGGATGTTCATCAAAATCCCGTCCAATGTGGAATGACTTTGCATCTCTCCGGTATGGGTGATTATAGGGTGTGAACCTCCTACTCTTGCTATAAGACCACTTGCGCCCATTCTTTAACCATTTTGACCCTAGAGCCGTGTTGCATTTTGGACATCCATATTCGCCTTTAGTACTCCACCCGGACATATTAGCATATGAAGGAAAGTCATTAATGCTCCAAAGAAGTGCAACTCGCATTTGAAACATCTGATTGATTGAAGCATCAAATTTTTCTACACCCACTTCCCACAACTCCTTTAGTTCTTCAATTAGTGGCTCCAAATACACATCTATCTTAACACCGGGCCCTTTTGGTCCATCAATAAGCACAAAATGATATATATATGGCTGTTTCAAGATAAGTTTTGGCGGCACGTTATATGGAATTATCACAACAGGCCAAGTACTATGCTTTAAATTTTGATTCCGATATGGATTAAATCCATCAGAGGCGATTCCTAGTCGTACGTTCCGAATATCAACTGCGAAACTTGAATGTTTGGCGTCAAGATACTTCCAATCAGGAGTGTCAGCTGGATGTCTAAACACACCATCATCTAGACGCTTCTCACCATGTCATTTCATGAGGTTTGCTGATTGAGGCGTCGTAAAAAGCCTTTGCAATCTTGGTATCAGTGGGAAATATCTAGCTTGTTTAGCAGCTCTTCGAGTTCCAGATGCATAAGAAGTTCCACTCACTTCCTTCCATCGAGATGCATTGCATATCAAACATTCATCAAGACCCTCATTTTCGTTTCTAAATAGCATGCAATCATTGGGACACGCATCCACTGTTTTAAATGTGAAACCCAAATCCTCCACTAACTTCTCACCTTGATAGTAAGTTTTAGGAAGATTGACATCTTCTGGCATGACCTCGCTAAATATATATCAAACAAATCTTTGAAAGAGGTGTCTGTCCAACCAGGTAAGCTTTTCGCTTGTAGAAGGCGAACAACAAAGGACAATGCAGTGTGCTTCTTGGATTCAGGATACAAAGGCAAGTTTGCATTTTGCATCAAATTTAAAAACTCCCTAGTAGACTCGGTTGGGCCTGGTGTAGCATCCTCACTTTCAGTCATACTATTATCACCTTCTGGTATAGGCAGATTAGTTGTTCCTATTGCATCTTGAACTAATCTAGTCATCTCAACATCCATATAACTCTCTTCTTCTAGTACCACCTCATCCATTTGAGCAGGTTCCTCAAACCGGGGAAACGTTTCACCATGTTTCGTCCAAATCTAATAACGCACCCAAAATCCATTGAGCTGAAGATGTTCTCTCACAATTGATCTTCCTAAAAGAATCCTGTTTCTACATTTTCTACAGGGATAATATATGGTAGAACCAATATCCTTGTTTGCATACACGAAGTCTAAAAATTCATCTAACTTGGTAAAATATGAGACCGAATATCTAGTTCCACAATCAATCCATGACTTGTCTAAAGACATTATAATATCGATTACACCTACACATATTTGCAAATATATATATATATATTTAAACTTCAGAGGTAAAAGTAATAATATATATATAAATATATATAAGTGTCCATAACCATGTATCATGTATGTAATTTACAGAAAAATAAAAAAGAAAATAAATGTTAAAGAGATGTAATTAAAAAAGAAAAAGAATCATCAAAATTCAGAATCCTAAACCTACATGATGTGCAACACTAATTAAGAGACCAACATAGAAGGATCCATCAGAATTCAGAATCCTAAACAAAAAAAGAATCATGCTATTAAATAGAAAAAACTAAACCCTTTTGCAATTAACTTATAATAATATGCTCTTCTTCAAGAATGAATGAATAATGGGGGGTAATTAGTAAGGAGAAATCTAAGTATCAATAGTCTTTTTTATGTACTACCTAACTAGCTACTTAACTTGAGGGTGCGGAAATTTTTTGTGTTGGATTATTCCAAACTTCATTGATATTTTCTTATATCGTATTAAAGCTACTAATACTAAGATGTAGATCACAAACACTAAACTTGCTCTTTAATCTTCCTAAGTATAACTTAATATTACTCTTATAAGTACGCAAGCTTCAAAACAAGAACATGGGGTAAGAAGAGGACGTTCAGATACTGATAAGGATGATATATAAATCCGTCTTTATTCATGTCAACATCAATGAATTCAATTACAACAAACCAAATATCATTCATGAAATAGAATCAGTAAACTACTTGATCAAGGCTCTAAATACTGAAAACACACTTACAGAATACGCTGCCACTAACTCAATTCAAACCAAATAAGGCAATTAGTCTAATTCAGCAAATATCCAAATATGGACTGCAATCATCTATGAACATAAATCGTTTTCAATGAAGGCCGCCGTAAATTAGGTCAATATTTCCACACCAAAAACCATAAAATTGAGAAAATCCAAACCATACCCAGAAACCAGCTAAATCAGCAAGAACAAAAGAGAAAACAAAAATTAGAAACTAAATATACAAAGCAGAGAAAGACCCAAATTTCAGCACCTTTTCACTAGAATTATGACAATAATAGTAAATATAAAATTTCTAAATGGACAACCATTTTGATTATGGAATTGGTATTAACTGAAGTTTGATTACTTAGAAGGAAAAAGAACTAGACAAAACTAAGCAGTAAATTCAAGCTATAACTCAGCCAGAAATGCACTAAACTAAAGCCCAATGATTAAAACAGTAAAAAATTGGACACCGGACAATAAAGCAGTAAATTGAGGCAAAGTTTGATAGGAAATCTCTTTTATAAATTAGAAGAAAAAACTGTGAAGAATTTTTTACTAAAAAGGAAAGGAATTTTTCACTAAAAAGGCAAAGTTTGAAAAATGTCATTAGAGCTCCTTCACTTTTTAAACAAACCCGAATATGAACACATTTTAAATCTTATCTACAAATTATACTTGGTTCGGATTCGATTCACCCACAAAAGAGTCGAGTAACAATCAAAGCCATAACAGGTGAAAAGCGAAACTGTGTAAAATAGAGACCAAAATAGCTTGAGTTGCATACTTTGGTGTTAGAAGGCATGATAAAATGTTCGAACAAGTTCCAGTGAAAATATACAAGAAAGCTGAGAAGCTTTACTAAAGTGTATTAAGTTACAAAACATGATTACAGAAAAGTAACCCTACCATGCTAGGAGTTAGGACTACAGGACCATCTAATTCATTAAGAAATGACATAAATTAAACATCTAGAAGATAAGTACCTCCCGCCTGTTTGCCTAACAAACCTTATCAGTACCTTTATCAGTACCTTGATAGAGATAATAATCTTTGGTCAAATTATTAATTAATTTATTTATATTCATTAAATTATTAACGTCGAACAAGTTCCAGTGAAAATATACAAGAAAGCTGAGAAGCTTTACTAAAGTGTATCAAGTTACAAAACAAGATTACAGAAAAATAACCTTTCCTTTAGCAATTCTAATTTGAAGTATAGGTAGCAAGATTTATGAAAATAAAATTCCTTTCCTTTTTAGTGAAAAATAAAAAGAGTTGATTATTCTTAAATACATGTCTTTTGTCGTGTTACGTGTTTTATTTTTGAAGTACATATCTTAGGCCCAAAATACCCAAAGTAAAAAACCAGAGCACATGAAAGAAAGACGAGTCCTTTTCAAATTTGCATTCATTTTCATGTCAAACCCAAAGTACAGCCAGAAAGCTCTGCATTCTCCATCAGATTCATTCATTCCATTTCACCTTAATTTACAAGAAATTAAAAAGATGACCCCAATTTTTCATCTTCTTTTCTAAACAAGGATAATATCTTATTATTACACCAATGTCTAATCCACAGGCCACCTTCAGATCCTGACCAGAAAATGTATGATTGCTCGTTTAGAGTTTACCATATTTTGGTTTCAGCTTTTTAATAAGTTGCATATTGCATTTTGACCTTTACAAGTTGAAGAAATGCCAAATCTTGCTACTTCTGTAATCAATTCTAACTTTAATTCAATTATTCAGGAACAAATAATAATAAGACAACACATGTACAAGAGAAATCAGGCACATTCACACAACTAGCAAAGAGCTACTGTGGGGGAAGTTACTTCGTGTAGCAAGCTGTTTGAATGTTTGAAGTGCTTTTCCAATTCATAGATTAATTCTGTATGCATATTCATGTAATTACAATTCAAGAGTGAGCCTGACATTGGTTTAGAATAATGGTATCCACTATGAACAAAAATTATATAGAAGTCTCTCTAACATCAAAATGGAAAAAACAAGAAGCTGCTACACAACACAAATAATGATAACTTTCCAATTTCATGACTTCTAACCCTTGAAACTTCTATGTAAACCCCTTTATACCTCTATGATAATGTAAGCTCTTAGATTATCTTTAACACTAAAGTTCAAATTAGCAAAAGAACTATTTTATTTCAGCCAACAATCCTCAAGCAATTATACAAATAGGTGGTGGGCAACTAAGAAAAAGAAGAACAATTTGCAATATAGACCATAAGGTCCATAACAAACCTGAATAACTCAATCAAACTCCTTGATAGCACCCACTTTAGTTCATATCACCAACCAAACGAGGAAATTGGTTTCCCCTCTTAAGCAACTTCGAAATCAGAAACTCGCAGAAATTCGAAAGAAGATTCATACCTTGTTTTGGGAGAGTTTGTTGTGCATGCCTTTTGTGAACCCGCACAAGTCTGCTCGAGCTTTTCGCAGGGTTACCTTGATTGCGAACTTCGCATAGGATCGTGATGACTCTTCTCCTTCACAAGTTTGTGTTTAGGTCTAGATGACTGGACACAAGTTTTTTTTTCTTATAAATATTGTATTTTACAATTTTTTTAGGGATAAAGCAAAATTGGTACAAAAGGCTCTTTCTTGCGACGTCAAAGAAAGTATGTTGCGACGGCAAATCATTCCCGACGCCAAAGATATGTTTTTTTGCGACGGCATACATACCCTGTCGCAAGTATATCTACTATTGACGACTGTATGGGCTTTGCCGACGCAAACCTAACGGCGGTTGTACACGCCGTCGTTGTGCCGTCGTAAAAACACTACCAATGGCGACGAGAGTTTACAGCCGCAAAATCCGTCGCAAAAGTAATTTTTTTTGTAGTGACTCTTTATCTTTTTATTTTATGAACCATGCAAACCTTTAAATAGGAAAAACAAGTCTAGATGAACTTTCAAAAGTTTGTCCAAAAGTCAATTTCAATAATTGACCTTAAAGATCCACATAATGATTCATTGGTTTGGATTCTTCACTTTTGACCAAACTTCATACTTCTAAAAGAACTGCATTTATGAGGATTCGCTTGGACATGTCATATCTAATGATCTTCATGAATGTTATATCCCTTAAATCATCGTTCTAAAAAGTAGTTGGAGGCCTCCATTGGACAAAAGTAACCTCATTTATGGAAAAAATACTAAAGGGTCATCTAGAGAGAATTTCAAGTCACATGTGGTTGAAAAACATCGGTTTTGGGCATGCTTAAGTTTTCACTAGATGAAGTGCTTAACACAACACTTGTGGAGTTTGAAGTTAGCTTTCCAACACATCTTGAATCGCCTTAAAGAGACTTCCAAATAAGAAGTGAAGAATAGTATATTTAAGTGCATCCATTTGCATTGGGTTCTCGGATCACATCATGACTACTCTGCATTTGCCGGTCTAATGTTGTGTTTGCTAGTCTAATGTTTTGTAATAAAATTTCTTTTTATCAAACTCACTATACGATGAGGTGTCATCTATGAAGTGTTGTGTGGCTCCATTTACTTACTTTTAAATGCTGTGAAATTCCGGATGGTGTCCTTGTAGTTTAAGATTTTTCAGATTTTTTCCAATAATTTTTTTACTGTATGGATGGTGCCTTGACCTTAAAAATAACGTAAAAAAATTGAAATTGAAAAGAAATTAGACCCACCAAAAACCCCCGGAATGGTCATTCTCCTCTTCTCCTCTTGAAAGAGAAATTTGCCTCTATAGAACCATCGTGAAATAGAAATCTACATCTCTTAGTCTCTATCGATTCTCCATTGGTTTCTCACTTTCTTCTAGCTTGTTCAGATTTGGACATTAGAAAACCCTAATTTTCTAATTTCAGTCCGATTTCAGATTCTGATTTCACATTTAGAGTGATTCTTTGTTGTTGGTATGTAGAAGGTCCCTGCTTACTTTTCTTATTCTCAGCGTCAGGCTACCAAGGATGCGGGTGTTATTGCTGGTGTTAATGTGATGCGTATCATTAATGAGGTATATATACCTACTTGTTTCCATTTTTCGATTGGATTTAGTTTTGGATGTATAATATGATTTTAATTTGGGATGTAGAACTAAAATGATTGGTACAATTTAGGACAATCCAATTCTTTTTGTTTGTTTTAGCTCTTACAAAACGAATATAACTATATGGGTAAAGATAGGATGAGATATACCATATTGGGTAAAGAAAGACCAAAAAGCAACAAAAAGAGTATAAGAACAGAGTACGTAATCGTTATCAAAACCATATGACTTAGCCATATCTACTTCGATAAATATGTATGTACAAGTGTAAGATCAACATCGATCAATCTCAATTAATAGTTATTTGTTTCAAAAGATTCCCGAGCTTCATGATGGGTCGGTATGATTGTTTGCATTGAGGAATACATATTATAGATAAGTCAAGTGTCTATTCTGATTGCTTTTGTTCCAACTTTAGTGTGTATTTTAGAATACATATTGTTGATGAGCTAAACTTTACTTTTCTAGTTTCCTAATATATCTGCGAACATATCATAATTGCAAGTCACCCAAATTTAAAGAATACATAGCTTTCTATGTATTACGTTTGTGCCTACATGTCATATAGTTTAACGTTTCATGAAGCCAATCTCAACACATTGGATGAAGATTCGTCGCGCGGTTTCACTTTATTTTACGATAAGTAATATTCCTTTGTTCGACATGGACTCCTTTTTGTCCTTGATGTTGTTACTTGTTACTCTCTAAGCTCCCTCGCAATCAACCAACCTTTACATCTCTCTATGGCTGAATGTCTTTTATCATATAAAAGTTGAACAAGTCAATGTATAAAAGCTCAAATCAAAGTAGTTAAAGGATATGAAGTACATCTTATGATATTACATACCTAGCACTTACTACAATGAACAATACATGACCTCTTTCCTTTTTTCCCCAAGGTTTTCATGTCTTCTGTTTCTTGGTGGCCTACCTACTCATTTCTTCATTGTTAGGGACTTATGTTTAATAAAATAAAAAATTGGGGTTGTCAATGCAAGGTGGAAGTTAATTGAATATGTCATATGGTAGTTTTGCATAAGTAACCAACTTAATACATAAGACTCTAATAAATTTGGTCCAAATATCTTGAATTGCTTTGACTGCATGTTTGAAAGGGATCCCGTAATTTGTCATTCTCTAAAAGCACAAGTATGGTTGTTGAGGTTCATAGGAAAACATGATCGGTATTGCTTGACTTCACACTATGTACTTGATGCTTGAAAAAACTATGAAAGTTTTTTTAAATGATTTTACTTATTAGCACCATATACAACATGAAAAGCAATCAACACAAAGTGGTTTTAATTGATCATACATGAAGCTCACGAGAAATAAAAAGGCTCTTATGCAATTTTTTTTTTTTGCAATTTTTGGTGTAATCTCATTCAAAGGCCAAATATTTGCCTCTTCTTTCCATTTTACTTATTTAACTATGTGTGTTCTTCTAAACCGTACATTTTATACAATTTAGTATGTAAAATTTTATTATATGGTTATATGCATTAAAACAAACTCAAACACAAAAATCGAGCATTCAAGTAATGACAAGATCGGGTTGACTTTATGTGCTCCTACAGTAGAATTGAAACTCTTGACAAAGATGCTCATGTAACCACTTTACAACACCAAGGTCAACTTCCTTCTACATCATCTTCACTACCTTATTGTAGATGAACTCGGAATATACTTCACAACATGCCCAAAAAGTAATGCATCCGGCATCCGAGATATTATTTTTTGAAATTGACACACGTCTCTACAACAAAGACATCTAGATAGCCTGGGTCAAATGCCATCTATTTGCGGCTCAATACCTACAAATTCGACTTTCAAATTAATTAGAGTTCAAATGACCAATATGTAGTACTAGATAAAGTTGTATGAATATCTTTTGTAGGTTTGATATAATAGTCAAGTTATCCCTCACAATGTCCTTCAAACTATCTTTCAGATGCCAAAAGCATCGTGACCATGTGCTCTTACTTTCATTTTTGTATACATCGTATGATAGCGGAAAAATTTGAACATTTTCATCTACAACTATTACAAACAATACAACTCTACCAAATTTTCCTTGCAAAAGTCAACCATAAACCCCAATAAAGCTTCTACATCCTCTAAAACCCCTCAATCATTGACTTTAGGGATATGAAAATGTTCCTTGAATTGACTTTTCTAGTGGTTTATCAGCAAGTTGTGAAGCACAATGAACCTTAAAATTGGGTTTGTAAATTTTAAAACCTCATACTAAATTGAAAACTTTTCATACGAAGTGTCATGATTTTTCTAGAGTTGCTCTAAACAAGTTTTCATTGTTTGACCCTTTTTCTCTTTAGTTGAACATCATATCTCAACTTAATAAGGCCTTTTATTTCCTTCCCTTAAATATATGAATTCACTTTTACATTATCCATTATCTTGTATGCCGCCCAACGCCTGATTGTCATATGATTGAACCCAGACAACCTCGTTCAAGTATAATCTCTCGTTAACGTTTTATAGCCCAAATGGTAGTTAAGAATCATGAATTCTTAATTCACAACTTGGGTCAATACAAGCGGCTTTTCAATCTTGTAAAATTAGATTTTGATAGTGACTATGATGACCCCTTGTTGACTAAAAAAATATCTCAAAACATGAGAAAAATGTTCCTTGTCAAAGAAAGTCATCGAAAACTTAATCTTGATCAAACCGAATACATTATTGCTATGAAACTCACCATTCTCATCAAATATGTCAAAGTATGGATCTTTATATGTCTCATATTTTTTATTTGTCAAGATTGTGTCCATTAACTACAAAAGCCTAAGAAGATTCATCTTCATCAACTAACGTATCTTCACAAATAGTTGGATCCTCTTTAGAACTATTGGACAATTGATATTCTTCACCATCACTATCAACAATGTCAATATCACCCACAATATTATCAGTCTTGATTGTCAAAACTCATTTCGTTCTACTCAAGCTAATAGAAGTCATTTGAGTATCAAATGCAATTTCTCTTTTTAGCAGGAAAATCAATCTATTTTCTTCTTGTAGTTGTTTGAGAGATCCTTCTTTTTTGCAAGCTTAAAGGCATATGGTTCAGTTGCAAAAAAATTTATGTTGATACATTAAGGTTCATTGGATCCGTTGGATGATCTGTTAGTGAGATTAAAGTGGGATGAGTTTCGTCCATATAACCTTGGATGAGATTGGAATGGTATCATTTGTTGGCTGTAAAACCCCAAATCCGCGGGATATCGGAATGCTATGGACGAGACCACACAATGGGTCCCGACCCTTAACTTGACAACAATCTCACCGGACCTTTCCAACATAGCACAAATCAAGGCATAAAACTCAAAATAGTTTATGATGTACGCAAGAAAGGAAAGGAAGGGATACAAGTTGGAAACTCAGCCGAGTCCTCAAAACAACATAAAACATAAAGGAATCCAAAACGTACAACACGACATAATCCGACAATACAAGGAAAACCCAAAAACGCCCCCGTCCTATAATGTACGGAGACCACTCGGCTGTCCACTCCTCCACCTCACTCGGCGGCATCCCTAACCTACAAGGCATCTACACAAACGGTTTAAACCGTTAGCTCACATTCTAGGCATTATAAGAATAAAAAGGCACAAACACACATGAGAACACAAAACACACAACATGCTCATATACATACACATTCGTCACTTATTATCTTTTTTTAGGTTATTCCATATCTAATCCATTCGTTCAAGTGTGACACGAGAGTCTTATAACTCTCACCTCTGTCCCCGTGTAACCAACAGGAATGATGCGGCGCTCAACCCGTATACCCTGAGGGAGTGATGAAGAAGCCCGCTCGTATACCATGTATGGCCTGGTCGAAGAGATCCTCCCAATCTCCCTCGGGAGCTGGGCAGTGATGTCACCGCCCGATAATAATAATAACAATGGGCCAATCATTATGTCTAGTCAAGTAAACCTAATCTGGTTTCATGCTCAAAAGCGATAAACACACACCACCATAATGTTTTCAAATAATGCGTAAAAGCGGCTAAGTAAGTCCGAGGACTTACCTCGTCTCAAGCTAATCAAAACAAATGATCTCAAATTTCCGTATGGGAACAACCAAGGCCTGATCACAACGATATATACAACAACATCAATCTCACAACTCAACTCCAAGACTCTCCAAAGCTAGCAACCTATCATGGAGTTAAACAACTAGAATCTAGGAAAGTTCTCTTGAACCATTAAGAGGTCAAGAACAAGCTAAACAAAGGAAAGAGGGAACAACAGCCCACAACCTATAAGAGTTCAAGCACCACTCAAAGCTGGAATAAGAAGGTAAGATGGAAGAGAGACCATAAGGTCTTCAAACACACAAGATCACTAGTGATTCCAACTAACACAAGGACACCTAGGTTCAAGCCACTAGATGGAACTCTCATAAGTCCTAGGTCCACCCTAAGCAAGCTTCTAACTAGGTATAAACATAAGGTCGAGGGAAGGAACGAAGAGAAAGGGAGGAAGAAGCCTACTGGTGATGGAAACGCAACCGCGAAAGCAAGTTGACGCCCCCGGCGGGAAGCTGTCACCGCCCATGCGGACCCCTGGAGACGCACCTGCGCCTGGTGGCCGCCCCTGCAGCGGTTCTGGCCGCCCCTACGGTGGCCCTGGTCCGACCCTGCACCTCTGGTGGTCCGCCCCCGCGGTCGTACAGTAGAGGCTTCGTCTTCTTCGTTTCTTCGACCGGTTCTTTGCTTCAAATGGTTCCTTCTCTGGCTGGGCCTTCTCCAATCACTTCACCACAAGTCTAAGCTTCCTCACCTCGACCTAAACAAGCTAGAAAAAGGGACATGCAAAGGTTTTACAAGATTTCCCCTCAAAGCTTCCTCCATAGCCATGGAGGTAGAAGAAGAGGAAAGAGGAGAGAGATTCACACCAAAGGAAAGAGGGGAAGGAGAGAAAGCTTACCACCACAGATCCGGAACTCCTAGGCTGCAGCTTCCAACCAAGCTCTCCCAAGGAGGATGAAGATGGAGACACAAGGAAGAGAGGATTGAAAGAGGAAGAATGAGCGTGAAATGGAAAATGGGGAAATGAAGAGAGGGAATAATGAGGCTGACAAAAGGGGTGGGGATACCCAAGGGTCAGCAACCCCTTTTGTCCCCTCACTCCTCTTCCCAAGGTCGGAAAGTAAAAGAGACTCCCAACCCGCGTTAAAACTCGTAGTCAACAAACGTGCCTGCGGGAAATAAGTCGCTGACGCCGAAAGGTCGGAAACACCTCGACTTCCGGAAATAAAATTTCCGGATGTTACATTGGCCCCCTTGTCTCAATCAAACTCATTACCTACAAAAGATTCTCGCATGGGGTGCCTGCAAAACCAATGAAAATTTTGATAAATGACCTATCATGAAATAACCTACATCTCCAACGGATCATTGTCATTCTCCATTTTACAGCTTCTAAAGCTGTACACATACCACAAGTTTGGAGTCTTGGCAAACGTAAAACTCACAAAACAACACTCGAAAATCGTATAGAGCATGTAAGGTCGCCTATCGACTCTAAACTCCAAGTCAATCTCATAATCACATCAACATCTCGAAAGGTAAACATACATACGCACATATAGCATCAACATCATCTCATCACAAATCATATAACGTAACCAAGGAAAAACTCGGGACTTACCCGACTACTCTATCGACGTCGATCACTACATCGGCGTAAAACTCGGGATCGTTCATGCGGATACTATCCTCCGTCTCCCATGTGGCCTCGTCGGCTCCTCGCCTCGACCACTGGACCCTCAACAACGGTATCTCCTTCGATCGAAGGCGTCTCGTACTCCGCTCTAAAACGGTTATCGGATGCTTAGCAAAAGTATGGTCCAGCTCGACCACAAGGTCCTCGTGGCTAATGATGTGCCTTGGGCCATGGATGTACTCCCTCAACTGAGACACATGGAATACCGGGTGTATACACTCCAACCGGGGTGACAGTGCTAGTCGGTATTCCACCTCACCAACTCTCTCTACTATCTCGTATGGACCGACATATCGGGGGCTCAACTTCCCCTTAGTGCCGAATCGTCTAACATCCCGTGTCGGTGATACCCTCAGCCACACCTCGGCTCCTACCCTGAACTCGAGACGTCTACGCCTCCTATCCGCATACGATCTTTGACGACTCTGCGCGGTCAACATCCTCTCCCGTATCAAAGCAACCCTAGCCATGTCATCTTGCACCTGATCCGGAGCTACAACACTAGAACTTCCCGGCTCATTCCAACATAAGGGAGTGCGGCATCTCCACCCATACAATGCCTCATACGGTGCCATCCCAATCGACGCGTGCCAACTATTATTATACGAAAACTCCACCAATGGGAGGTGGTCTGGCCATACTTGTAATAGCTAGGATTTCCGAATTCTAATTAATATTGATTAACTTAATCATTGATAGTAATTGACATATAACTCGCGAAGATTGCGTAAGTATTGAGTATAAGTCCTACCGTTATGTTCCTGGCGTAATTGTGGGCTTATGGTGAAAATTTTCACTTTTTCCCCCGGGTAATTATTTTTACCCTCTGGTATTATTTGGAGCATTTGGGAGCCCCAATTAATAAAAATGCATTTGAGAAAAATGATTAGGACATCGGACATGTCCTAGATATGAAATAACATGGAAAGGCAAAACGGACAAAAGAGTCGCTATTTCATTTCTTAACGGCTAAGAAAGACGGCTTAGGAATACACATTTTCCGAGGCAATTGTGGAATAATTATCCCTACAATATTCAAGATCTATTATTCCAATTTCGAGAAGTTTGGAGAAGGGGGTTCAACCCGCCATTGGATCAATAAAAGGATAATTATCGACTTCACTAAAGGATAATTATCGACTTCACTATAAATAGCGAGAAATCGTTTATTAATTCATTTCCTTTCACATTTCCTCATAAAAGCTCTAATTTCTCTCAAACTTCAAACTCGGATCTACTCTCCGTTTCTAATCCGATTTCAATTCCGTTTGAGTTTTTAGATTCCTCTCTTCATTCTCTTCATATCGGTATCGAGTTTCTGCATTTCCGAGCAGGTAAGGACCTGGTCGAGCATATATGTCACCAAGACAGTTCCGTCGCTCAAATTCCGGTGAATTTTATGTTTTACATGTGTAGCCTGTGTCATTGTGATTCCGAATCTTCTTTCAGATCGTCAATCGGGTTAGTAACGAATAAGTTATGAATTTATTCGTTTTCCGTACTGCGATTTGGCCTAATTGACCTTAGGTTTTTCAAAATGGATAATTAGAAATTTCATTATGATCATTATATTATTCTGGTGTTTATGGGTTGTTTGTTTGATGAAATCTGATGACAGGTGGGTTTAGAAATGGCCTGCGGGCAAAACGTTATTCTGGTGAAATTTAATTAATTAATTAAAGGTTAAGTAATTAAATTAAGATTAAATTTGAGATTGAGGAATATTGATAGATGCATGCTAGGTGTCAGGATGAGTTGAGGATCATGATGATGTTATGGATATCGGTTATGGCTTTAAGGTTTAGTATGTGTACGAGTATGATGAGATGTTATGTTGAGGATATGCCTTAGGCATCTATGAATGTGTTGAGGATCTGAGGTTTAGATTTGAGATATAGGTTGGTTGTGGTTAGTGAGATGAGTCTCCTAACCTTTGCAGTATGTGATTGTGTGTGCCTTGCTATTGCAGGCGTTGATTACTTCCCTAAGGGGAAGCTGTGACGTGGTACAGGTTACGAGTATATCAGGTAAGTCCATAGGACTTACTTAGCGTGCAGTTGTGGATTGTATGATTGTGATGGTTGTGCGTGTTCATATGATTGTGCGTTTATAACCTAAACCGGACTAGGATGACCACTCATTACATTTATTTGGCCCAAGTGTATTATAACGGGCGGTAACTACCGGTCTCCGCCTGCTGGTTAGGAGGAGGTGCTCTGAAGATGATCTCATAGGAGGGGACGAGTGAAGGTCACCCCATGCAAAACTCCTGTGTTACGTTGGATGGGACGGGGTTCTTGAGGCTCCTCGTGTTACAAAAGAAGTTGAATTAGCAATGGAATAACGTAATGAAAGATAATAAATGAATGTGTGTGGCATTGCATGTTTGAGATGTTGATGTGTGGTTGTGCTATTACCTTCATGCTTTTCATTGTTGTAGCTAACGGTTTCATACCGTGTTGTAGTGTTCTGCAGGTTAGGAATACTGCAGAGTGAGCCAAATGGTGTGACGAGCCGAGGACTTCTGTACATTAGGATGCGTGGGATGTGGGATCTTTTGTGGTTGTGGTTGATGTTGTTGTTTTGTACTCAACTATGAGTTTGTAAACTCTTTTGATGTATCATACTCAGCTTTTATGTATTTGATTTTAATCTACCTGTGCCTTGTTGTAAGATCCAGTGAACTTGTTGTCTGGCTAGGGTCAGGATCCATTGTGAGATCCTAGCCCAATGTGACACTCCAAGTCCCGCGGATTTGGAGTGTTACAGAGTTGGTATCAGAGCCTTAGGTTGACAACAATGGCACTTGCTATCTGCAATAAAGGTAGAGTGGATAAATAAACAGAACCCACATGGGGTCTAACTTTTCAAAAGGTTTTGGTTTTAAGCGAGTACAGATGTTTTGGGATAGTATGTACAAAAGTCGTCACCCATCTAAGGATCTCGACAGTGTATATATATATATATATATATATATATATATATATATATATATATCTTTTATGTGCTGATGTTTATGCATGTAGTAATGAGTATTATATATATATATATATATATATATATATATATATATATATATCGATACATATGGCATATATATAGCCTTATAAGTTTAGGGGCGTATATTCTACAGATGGCTCAAACTAGAGCAATATCTGTACTGGGACGAGATAGGGGTACACCCCCTCTTCCTTTAGTAGCGCCAAGTCAGGGACCAATATCCGCTGTTGCCTTTGGCAGAGAACGAGTTTGAAGAGGATGATCGTGTCTCCATGAGTAGATTCGAGTTTCAAGAGTATATGTAGCAAGTATATGAGGCGGCGATAGCGGGTAGATATACACCGGATTTTACCAACATCTGTGAGATCAACTGAAGCTTATGGATTAGAGAAGAAACAACGGGTTGAATCAGTGAAAGATGAGGTTGGATATCCGGGTTGCAAAGCGAGCCCGACTTGTGGACGTTTGAGTACTTCTCGTTCACACGGACTTCTAGTGAAACGAGGACTTTTTACAATTGTGGGAAGCCTGGACATGTATGACCACAGTGTCCAAGATCGCCAGTGACTTGCTTTACCTGTGGTAGACAAGGTCATAGAGCTGTTTTCTGTAAGCAAACTGGAGTGGCATCATGACAGGGTTTTATTTCTACTAGTGTGACGGGAGGTGGTCAGAAGACACCTCAGCAGCAGACGCGGGGGCAATAGAGAATTTCAGATCATTTGCCTACTCAGGAATCCGTTCCTAGGCTGAGTAGAGGTAAGGGTCGTGGTAGGAGTACCACGGATACTAGAAGAGCTCAAGGTAGAGCCTTTGAGATGGGAAGTGCAGAGGAGCCACCCGTACTAATGGCAGGGATGAGACGTATATGTCTCAACTGTGGTTATCCAGATCATGTGCGCTTTGAGTGCCCCATGACATCGATAGCTTGCTTCACCTGTGGTGAACTAGGCCATCTGGCCCTTTTCTGTCAGCAAGATAGTGTTTCTTCTCATCAAGACCTTCCTCTTTCCGATGCAGAAATAGTGGAAGTGGAGGCTGTAGCGATGACCTTAGTGATACCTGAGGAGCATAGGTCTGAGATTGAGTAATGATATGCAGTAGAGCTTCCGGCGCTAGCTGTTACAGGTACCATTCTTGTTAATGGTTTACCTAGTGGAGTTTTGTTTGTTGTGAGTGCTATGCACCTCTTGTCTTTCGATGCATGTGTTAATAGTTAACTGGTGGGATACAGTAGAAGATAGATCTTCCTTTATAGGATTACGAGTTACGGGTCTTAGGTACCCACGAGATATGTGGTTGTTCCCTTTGTTCAAGGACTTGTGTATGGCTTGAAAACTTCTTTGTCATGCCTTAGGTGCATGAGAAGGTCTTTATGTGTGTGGTGCATGAATAGATATCATGTTGGTTTAGATAATAGTAGGAGGACTATTCTAGTATCTACTGAGATCGACTAAGTAGAGGTTTTCCGAGGTTATGACCTTTGAGGAGGTGAGTTGTCTTTAGTGCCGTATGAGCAGCGAGGTTGATAACACCAGAGGGTGATTTTTTTTTAATGTTGTGCCATGAAGGAAAGAGATAGTTCAACGCTGAAGAGTATTCCAGTGGTATATGATCTTATAGACGTGTTACTGAACCGTCTAATCTATCGCCTCAGCGAAATGAGGACTTTGATATTGTGTTGAAGTATGGTACGAGATTGGTTGGGAGAAGGCCTATGAGGTATATGGCTTGTTGAGTTGTTAGAACTTGAAAAAGCAATTTGAAGAGTAGATTGAGATGGGCTTCGTTTGCCCTAGTATATTCATCGCTATGTATTGATGACTTGTCGGATCAACTAAGAGAAAGAATTGTGTTCTCAAGATTTCCATATGTTTATGATATCATCAGTTAAGGATGAGAGAGCAGCGTGGGCATAGAACAGCATTCCATACCCGTTATGGACATTACGAGTTGTAGTGCTGTCATTTGAGTTGAGGAACGTCCTAGTAGTCGTAATAGGAGTTGATGAATAGTGTCTTCATCTACTTCCTTGATCAGTTGGTGGTAGACCTTATTGATGACGTTTGGTGTACTCTCACAACGGAGAGGAACGTATCGGTTATTTGAGGACGGTTTTGCAAAATCCGAGGGATAGAAGCCAGTGTGCTATGCTCCCTAAATGTGAATTGAGATGCCAGAAGTAACCTTCAAGGTCATGTTGTTCCGCCAGTAGGATCATGATTGATGTGACGAGGAGTAAGTATGAAGTCTTATGGATGATACTGATGAACGTTAAGGGAATGCGTAGTTCTCGGCTCAGCCGATTGCTACCAACGCTTTGAGGAAGGATTCTATGTGATTGTGCATCCAATTACGAGTCTTCTGAGGAAGACCACCATAAGTGTGTGGTTGAAGTAGTATGTCGGAGTTCTGAAGAGTAGAGGAAACATTTGAACTCTGCTTCTATTCGGTGATAATCAGAAGATTTTGGGAATCACGTGACTACGGTGCTGAGAACGTATGAGGAGAATTGCCTGACTCATGATTATGAGTTAGTAGTGGTAGTTCAAGTGTCCAGATTTGAAGACAATATCGGTGTGATATTTCATGTTAGATTCCCACCGATCATAAGAGTTTGAAGCATATTTTTATGCAACATAAGCTGAATAACCGCAAGCGTCGTTGACTGGAGTTGATCAAGGAGTTTGATCGTGAAGTTTGGTACCATTTTGGCAAGTGGCAAGGAGAATGTGGTAATTGATACCTTGAATAAGAAGACGCCTCGAGAGAAGGCGGTTGTTGGAATTGTTGTACAACCTCGGTTGCAGAATGATCTAGCTTGGTTAGAGTTGGACCTACAACTGTTGATAAGGACGTTAGTTTGATGTTTTAGGTGTTCTACCTGATTTGTTGGATGAGGTCCAACAAAAGTAGGGGACTTGTCTGACCCTGAGGGAGTTTGATGGAAGGATGTCTCATGGCAAGACACCACAGTTCTTTAACGGAGCAGAAGGAGTATGAGGTGCCGTAACTGGGTCTGTATAACCGCTTATGCAGAGTTGAGTGGAGAAGATTTCAATAAACCCATAGTACACCTTCTTTAGTACATCCATGTACGAATAAGAGGTACCTTGAAGTAGTAGATCAGGTTAAAGTGTTACTGACCTGGAGATGAGCTCATCCACTACCAATGTTGTAGTGGAAGTGAGAGGACCTTTCTGTGGACTTGTGATGGTATTGAGACCCAGTAAGAGTTTTGGTGTTATCCAGATTATTTGTAACAGATTTACGAAGTCGACACGTTCCATCTCTATTGAGAGACGTGGCCAATGAATGAAATAACAAAGGAGTACACTAGACAGATGGTGGGACTCCATAAGTGTACCGGGGACGATCGACTATGATTGTAGTAGACGGGTTACTTTGAGGTTTTGATAGCAGATTCAGACTGCTTGGGGAATGTGTCTACACTTCATGATTGAGATTTACCTCAGATAGACGGTCAGTCTGAGAGGACCCTCCAGACCGTAGAGAACATGTTGCGAACTTGTGGGATGGATTGAGAACAGGGACAATCTGTTTATCTCCAACTCGTTGAATTCTTATACCACGACCGTTGGCATGCATCTATAAGGATGGTCCCTATGAGAGATTGTGTAGACATAGGTGTCATACACGATTATGCGGGGATGAGCCTGGCAGTACCAGGGGGTTAGCGCCAGAGCAGATTCAGGATGACATAGCTCGAGTAACGTTAATCAGAGAAAGGATGATGGCTGCACAGAGTCACCAGAAGTCGTATGCAGATTGGAGGCGTCGACCTCTAGAGTTCAGGGAAGGAGCTCATGTCTGGTTGAGAGTATCTCCGACGTGAGGCGTCAGACGTTATGGCATAAAGGGAAAGTTGAGTCCCGATAGGTCGGTCCTTTCGAGATACTAGATAGAGTTTGGAGAGTAGTGCACATATTGGCTTTGCCACCGAAGTTAGAGGGTGTTCACCCTATGTTTCATGTGTCTCGGCTGAGGAAGTACATACCAAATTTGAGGCATAGTGTGAGTCATGATGATCTAGTGATTGAGCCGGACCACACTTTTGCAGAACAACCTTTTGCGGTTCTAGGAAGAGAGGTGTGAGACGCCTGCATTCGAAGGATATTCCTATGATGAGGCTATGCGGGAGACTGAGGATAGTATCCAGGGGAACTATCCAGATTTTTACGCCGGGACAGATGCACCTGTAGGATCCACGATTAGATTTTGGTGCTATCTTAGTGAGTGTATGTTATGCTATGTGCTTATGTGATATGCTGTGTTTTCGTGCTAGCTGTGAGTTGTGCATATGATTTGTTAGATCTTGTTTGCTAGTACGATATAGGTATAGCTGGAGATGGTTCTTTCCTCCATGCTATGGTGTATGTGTTAGGATTAGCAGGAGATGGTTCTTTCCTCCATGCTATCTTTGATGGACATAGTGTGAGTGGAGACGGTTTCCTCCACATAGTTGTGTTACGAGTACGATTGGCTGGAGACGGCTTTCCTCCATGCCTTGTGACGTGGTTAGTAGTTGGCTAGAGATGATTTTTCCTCTATGCCTTTGGATAGCGTTATGATCTTGTTGTTGGAGTTGGTGATTCCTTCATGCTGTGTTTTGAGGTTATAGAGTGTTATAGGTTGATACGTTTGAACGGCGATGTGATACCTCCGATAGAGAGAGTGTTTATACCTCGGCGTATGGGTCCGAGAGGATTTGGGAATTGTTCAAGTTTCGGGACGAAACTTTTTTAAGGGGTGTGTGATGATAGATAGGATTTCCGAATTCTAATTAATGTTGATTAACTTAATCAGTGATAGTAATTGACATATAACTCGCGAAGATTGCGTAAGTATTGAGTATAAGTCCCACCGTTATGTTCTTGGCGTAATTGTGGGCTTTTGGTGAAATTTTCACTTTTTTCCCCGGGTAATTATGTTTACCCTCCGGTATTATTTGGAGTATTTGGGAGCCCCAATTAATAAAAATACGGTTGAGAGAAATGATCAGGACATCGGACATGTCCTAGATATGAAATAACATGGAAAGGCAAAACGGACAAAAGAGTCGCTATTTCATTTCTTAACGGCCAAGAAAGACGGCTTAGGAATACACGTTTTCCGAGGCAGTTGTGGACAAATTATCCCTACAGTATTCAAGATCTATTATTCCAATTTCGAGAAGTTTGGAGAAGGGGGTTCAACCCGCCATTGGATCGGTAAAAGGATAATTATCGACTTCACTATAAATAGCAGAAAATCGTTTATTAATTCATTTCCTTTCACGTTTTCTCGTAAAAGCTCTGATTTCTCTCAAACTTCAAACTCATATCTACTCTCCGTTTCTAATCCGATTTCAATTCCTTTTGAGTTTTTGGATTCCTCTCTTCATTCTCTTCATATCGGTACCGAGTTTTTGCATTTCCGAGCAGATAAGGACCTGGTCGAGCATATATGTCACCAGGACAGTTCCGTCGCTCAGATTCTGGTGAATTTGATGTTGTACATGCGTATCATGCGTCCTTGTGATTCCGAATCTTCTTTCAGATCGTCAATCGGGTTAGTAACGAATAAGTTATGAATTTATTCGTTTTCCGTACTGCGATTTGGCCTAATTGACCTTAGGCTTTTCAAAATGGATAATTAGAAATTTCACTATGATCATTATATTACTCTGTTGTTTATGGGTTGTTTGTTTGATGAAATCTGATGACAGGTGGGTTTAGAAATGGCCTGCGGGCAAAACGTTATTCTGGTGAAATTTAATTAATTAATTAAAGGTTAAGTAATTAAATTAAGATTAAATTTGAGATTGAGGAATATTGATAGATGCATGCTAGGTGTCAGAATGAGTTGAGGATCATGATGATGTTATGGATATCGGTTATGGCTTTAAGGTTTAGTATGTGTACGAGTATGATGAGATGTTATGTTGAGGATATGCCTTAGGCATCTATGAATGTCTTGAGGATCTGAGATTTAGATTTGAGATATAGGTTGGTTGTGGTTAGTGAGATGAGTCTCCTAACCTTTGCAGTATGTGATTGTGAGTGCCTTGCTATTGCAGGCGTTAATTACTTCCCCAAGGGGAAGCTGTGACGTGGTACAGGTTACGAGTATATCAAGTAAGTCCATAGGACTTACTTAGCGTGCAGTTGTGGATTGTATGATTGTGATGGTTGTGTGTGTTCATATGATTGTGCATTTATTACCTAAACCGGACTAGGATGACCATTCATTACACTTATTTGGCCCAAGTGTATTATAACGGGCGGTAACCACCGGTCTCCGCCTGCTGGTTAGGAGGAGGTGCCCTGAAGATGATCTCACAGGAGGGGACGAGTGAAGGTTACCCCCATGCAAAACTCCTGTGTTACATTGGATGGGACGGGGTTCTTGAGGCTCCTCGTGTTACAAAAGAAGTTGAATTAGTAATGGAATAACGTAATGAAAGATAATAAATGAATGTGTGTGACATTGCATGTTTGAGATGTTGATGTGTGGTTGTGCTATTACCTTCATGCTTTTCATTGCTGTAGCTAACAGTTTCATACCGTGTTGTAGTGTTCTGCAGGTTAGGAATGCTGCAGAGTGAGCCAGATGGTGTGACAAGTCGAGGACTTCTGTACATTAGGATGCGTGGGATGTGAGATCTTTTGTGGTTGTGGTTTATGTTGTTGTTTTGTACTCGGCTATGAGTTTGTAAACTCTTTTGATGTATCATACTCAGCTTTTATGTATTTGATTTTAATCTACATGTGCCTTATTGTAAGATCCAGTGAACTTGTTGTCAGGCTAGGGTCAGGATCCATTGTGAGATCCTAGCCCAATGTGACACTCCAAGTCCCGCGGATTTGGGGTGGTACAATACCTGCCCCCGGTCTAGTAGACATGTGCACAACATGTCCTCTAAGGTCTGAATAGTCCGCTCTGATTGGCCGTTAGTCTGGGGATGTTATGTGGTGGTGAAATGAAGACTCGAAACTAGGGCGGCGTGTACCTGCTGCTAGAACCTCGAGGTAAAATGCCCGTCCCTATCCGAGATAATGGTCCTCGGTACTCCGTCCAATCTCACAATCTGACGGGTAAACTCCTTGGCTTGACGACTCACCGGCCACATCTCCCGGATGGGGATGAAACGTGCGGTCTTCGTCAACCGATCTACTACTACCTAAGTCGCGTTGAAGCTCCTACTCGGTCTCAACCCGGTAACAAAGTCCATCGATATATCCTCCCACTTCCACTACGACACGGGCAGTGGGTGAAGCTCTCCTCCGTGTCTCTGGTGCTCGATCTTGACCTGCTGGCAAGTCGCGTATCGGGCAAGATATCTCGCTACATCGGGTTGAACCCGCCCCACTAGTAAGATCTCCTAAGGTCCTGATACATCTTACTCGTGCCCGGATGCACAAAGTAAGGTGTAGAATGTGCCTTACACAAAATCCGCTCTCTCAACTCGGGGTCTGACAGTACACAAATACGCCCCTAGCGTCTTAGTAAGCCATATGCTCCCACCGTAAACTGCGGTGCCTCACCTTTGGTCATCCTATCTCTGATCCTCCTCAAAACAGGACATCCCTCCTGCTTCTGCCGGATTTCTCCGGACAAGTCAAGAAGTACCTCCAACTCGGAAAAATGACCGTCCATATCCGGGAATCGGATATCCATCTCTAACTCCATCATATCCCTCCTCAGCTGTGGCTGAACAGTAAGATGTGCTATAGCCTCCTCTCGAGGACTCCTCCTACTCAAAGCATCGGCGACTACGTTCGCCTTCCCCGGATGGTACAAAATCTCCAAATCAAAGTCCTCAATCAGCTCCAACCATCTCCTCTGGCGGTTATTCAACTCCCGTTGAGTGAATATATACTTCAGACTCTTATGTTCTGTGAAGATCTGACACGTAGCCCCGTACAAGTAGTGTCGTCAAATCTTTAGGGCAGGAATCACTGCCGCTAGCTCAAGATCATGGGTGGGATAATTCTCCTCGTACGGCTTCAGCTGCCGAGAAGCATACGTAATAACTCTACCCCCTACATCAAAACGCACCCCAAGCCTAGCTTGGAGGCGTCACTATATACAACAAAATCATCTATGCCCTCAGGCTGGGCCAAAATAGGAGCGGAGGTCAACCACCTCTTTAGCTCCTCAAAGGTGCTCTAACAAGGCTCGAACTAGACGAACCTAGTTGACATCCTCAACAAGGAGGGAAGCGGGCGTGCAATCACGGAGAAACCCTCAACAAATCGGCGGTAATACCACGTTAAGTCCAAGAAACTACGCACCTCCTTGACCGTCCTAGGAGGCGGCCATGAAGAAACGGACTCAATCTTCCTCTGGTCAACAATGACACCCTCGGCGTAAACTATATGACCTAGGAATGCCACCTCGGACATCCAAAACTCGCACTTAGAGAGTTTTGCATAAAGCCCTCTATCCTGAAGGACTCGAAGAACCGTCCTCAGGTGTCCCACATGCTCCTCCCTACTCCGGGAGTAGACTAAGATATCATCTATAAACACTACCACGAACTGGTCTAAGAAGTCAATGAAGATGCCGTTCATCAACTCCATGAAGACGGCGGGTGCATTCGTGAGCCTGAATGGCATCACGAAAACTCATAATGGCCATATCTCGTCCTGAATGCCGTCTTCGGCACATCCTCCTCTCTCACCCTCAGCTGGTGATAGCCCGACCTCAAGTCTATGCGTTAAAACTCGGAGGCTTCCTGTAACTGGTCTAACAGATCATCGATGCGCGGTAGAGGGTACTTGTTCTTGATGGTGACTTTTTTCAATTCCTGGTAATCGATGCAAAGCCTTAAAGATCCGTCCTTCTTCCTGACAAAGAGGACCGGTGCACCCCAATGGGAAACGCTCGGGCGTATAAAACCCCTCTCAACTAACTCCCCGAGCTGCTTGCTCAGCTCCAACAACTTGATCGGCGCCATGCGGTATGGAGCCTTGGATATCGGCCTCGTGCCGGGCTCCAACTCAATAGCAAAATCAACGCTTCTCTGCGGTGGTAATCTGGGTGGCTCCCCGAAAACATCCTCAAACTCACATGCCACAGGAATATCCTCCAGCGATGGTCCCGTCTCCTCCTTCATGACATAGTACCAGAAGGCCTCGCATCCCTGTCCGATAAGTCTTGCAGCTCGGACCGCACTAATGACTGTACCGGTCTTCCTGAGGTCCCAACCTTGGAAAATCACCTCGTGTCCCGTCTCCGTGGTAACTGTCACGGTTCTCCGGCTGATGTCCAAAACGGCTCGATGGATGTCCATCTAGTCCATGCCAAGGATGACTTCTTCATGCACTAAGTGCATGACATAGAAGTCGGCTAATAAATCTCGGTTTCCCAAACGTATGGGACAACCGCGTACCTCTCGGGTATCACTAACCTTACCCCCATCGGGTAACCCCACAATGAAGGGTCTCCCCTCTACCGTAACTAAGGATAACCTAGCTACACAATCATCAGATATAAAAGAGTGTGTGTCACCCGTATCAAATAATACTCGGACCGGAAGTCATGGATCTGAATAGTACTTGTAGCTGCTGGCGCCGCTAGATCAACAACGCTCCTCAACTCAAACACCCTTGAATGTGTGCCACGAGTCTCTTGTGTAACTCCACCAAAACCTCTACTATGGCCCTGAGCTGACCCTTGTGTACGCGTCTAACTCTGTCCCCTCTGCAGAAAACTCTGAGCCTGAACCTGAGATGTCCTCTGTCCTTCACCTGTCCCGCTAGCAGGTGAAGACCCCTGCTGTGACGGTACCCCGCCTCGTATGCAATAAACCGCTCTATGGCCCGTCTGGCCACAAGAGAAACATGTCACCAGAGGCTTTCTACAATCGGGCCTAAGATGATCATGTCCTCCGTAGTTATAACACCGCCTCCCTCTGTCTGGTGCTCGAGTAGCAGGCAGATGACCCGTACGTCCCTGGGCCGGGCTAGGGCCCTGTCCTAAGGCTCCTGCCTCTAAACTAGCAGGTCCCGTCCTCTAACGGTTGTCCAGTCCTCCGGACTGCGCCCCTCTCCTAGCTCCTGGTCTGTCTCTCTCGTATGTCGAGGCTCGTCCTGGTACTCGGCTAGGGAATCAAAACGGAATCCCGCAAGGTATGCACGGGTAGACTCCCTCAGCCTCCTGGAAAAGAGGTAGATATGCTGGTCCGCCGGAGGTGCCCCGGGCCTCAGCAAAGCCAACTCCGCTCGGAAACGCCTAATCGCCTCGATAACGGGACGTCCTCAAACCTAGCCTCTAAGAAATCCTGGACTCGGTCTCTCCTCAATGAATCTGGGCAGAAAGTCTCTCTAACGAGTCTCAGCAGCTGGTCCATCCTAGTCCCACCTCCTCGTACCGACCTCCACCAATACTTGGCCTGTTCTCTAAACAAAGTATGAACTACCTCCACCTGCCTCTCCTCCAAGCAACATATCGCCTCTAGTGCTGTCTCCACGTGCCCGATCCAATGCTCGACCTCTAACCCTACTATCCCGTCGAAGTAAGGTACATGGTGCTGGTTGAAAGCCTTCAACCATGAATCAGGTCCAGGAGACCTCAGCTCGTCTCTAGCCGTAGCAATCTCCACAACCGGCTCGGGTACAACTACTGCCGGTGCAACAATCTCTGATACTACCCTAGTCTGTGTAACCCTTTGTGAGACCTCATCCGATCTCGCAGGTGCAGGCATTGGCACGGGTGGTGCTGGAGGTGGTGTTTCAGTCCTATACGCCTCCTCAACTCCACGTACATAATCCTCAAACACGGTAGCCCCAATCGATGCTCCCCCGGTCCTAGCAGATGAGGAACTACGCGCCCCAGACCTCACAATTGTCCTTTCCCTTCCCTCGGGAATGACACTCTCCGCTACGTCTTCTACGGGAACCTCAACTGCTGGCGGATCCACAACTGGTGGGTCCGCAATGGGGATACGTCCCCGACCCCTCGCGCCTGGAGGTCTTCCTACTCGTCCCCGTCTCGGGACGGTAGGAGGAAGTGGTGCTCTACCCCGGACGGGTCCTACATAAGCGGTCGCTCTCGTACGTGCCATCTGGTATCGTTTCGCGTTTATTTATATATACAATTTGATATGTACGTCATACTTATAATATTACTTATGAAAGAAGACTTATCAAAGTATGGTAGGTAAGAAGCCGAAATCCAAAGTACAACCAAGGCATAAAAGCCCAATCATCCTAAGGTCATATACATACATATATATATATATATGGATATATATATATATATATAGAAGACTTATCAAGATTTGATGTATATATATATATATACATACATATATATATATACATCAAATCTAGAAATCTACGTCGCCGAGGTTTGAGTGAGGAGTGGAGGTCCCGTACATTCTAACCCAATCCCGACTCAGGCATATGAATTTTGAAAAACGAAAAGTCAAAACTCGTGGGGGTTCTGTTTATTCCTCATTCGGCCTTTAGAAGGTTGTGAGTGCCATTATTGTCAACCAGGGCTCTGATACCACTTTGTAACACCCCGAATCCACGGGATATCAGAATGCTACGGGCGAAACCACACAATGGGTCCCGACCCTTAGCTTGACAACAATCTCACCGGACCTTTCCAACACGGCACAAATAAAGGCGTAAAACTCAAAATAGTTTATGATGTATGCAGGAAAAGAAAGGAAGGAATACAAGTGGTAAACTCAACCGAGTCCTCAAAACAACATAAAACGTAAAGGAATCCAAAACGTACAACATGACATAATCTGACAATACAAGGAAAACCCAAAAACGCCCCCGTCCTATACTGTACGGAGACCACTCGGCTGTCCACTCCTCCACCTCACTCAGCGGCATCCCTAACCTACAAGGCATCTACACAAACGGTTTAAACCGTTAGCTCACATTCTAGGCATTATAAGAATAATATGGCACAAACACACATGGGAATACAAAACACACAACATGCTCATATACATACACATTCGTTACTTATTATCTTTTTTTTAGGTTATTCCATATCTAATCCATTCGTTCAATTGTGACACGAAAGTCTTATAACTCTCGCCTCTGTCCTCGTGTAACCAATAGGAATGATGCAGTGCTCAAACCGTATACCCTGAGGGAGTGATGTAGAAGCGCGCTCGTATACCATGTATGGCCTGGTCGTAGAGATCCTCCCAATCTCCCTCGGGAGTTGGGCAGTGATGTCACCGCCCAATAATAATAATAACAATGGACCAATCAATATGTCTAGTCAAGTAAACCTAATCCGGTTTCATGCTCAAAAGCGATAAATACACACCACCATAATGTATCCAAATAATGCATAAAAGCGGCTAAGTAAGTCTGAGGACTTACCTCGTCTCAAGTTAATCAAAACAAATGATCTCAACTTTCCGTATGGGAACAGCCAAGGCCTGATCACAACGATATATACAACAACATCAATCTCACAACTCAACTCCAAGACTCACCAAAGCTAGTAACCTATCATGGAGTTTAACAATTAGAATCTAGGAAAGTTCTCTTGAACCTTTTAGAGGTCAAGATCAAGCTAAGCAAAGGGAAGAGGGAACAACATCCCACAACCTATAAGAGTTCAAGCACCACTCAAAGCTGGAATAAGAAGGTAAGATGGAAGAGAGACCATAAGGTCTTCACACACACAAGTTCACTAGTGATTCCAACTAGCACAAGAGCACCTAGGTTCAAGCCACTTGATGGCATTCTCATAGGTTCTAGGTTCACCCTAAGCATGCTTCTGACTAGGTATAAACATAAGGTCTAGGGAAGGAACGAAGAGAAAGGGAGGAAGAAGCCTACTGGTGAAGAAAACGCAGTCGCGGAAGCAAGCTGGCACCCCCGGCGGGAAGCTGTCACCACCCCTGCGGACCCCTGGAGCCGCACCTGCGCCTGTTGGCCGCCCCTGCGGGGGTTTTTGGCCGCCCCTGCGTCTCTAGTGGTCCGCCCCTGCGGTCGTACAGCAGAGGCTTCGTCTTCTTCGTTTTGTTCGATTGGTTCTTTGCTCCAAATGGTTCCTTCTCTGCCTGGGCCTTCTCCAATCACTTCACCACAAGCTTCCTCACCTCGACCTAAACAAGCTAGAAGAAGGAACTTGCAAAGGTTTTACAAGATTTCCCCTCAAAGCTTCCTCTATAGTCATGAAGGTGGAAGAAGAGGAAAGAGGAGAGATTCACACCAAAGGAAATAGGGAAAGGAGAGAAAGCTTACCACCACATATCCGGAACTCCTTGGCTGCAGCTTCCAACCAAGCTCTCCAAAGGAGGATGAAGATGGAGACACAAGGAAGAGAGGCGTGGAAGAGGAAGAATGAGCGTGAAATGAAAAATGGGGAAATGAGGAGAGGGAATAATGAGGCTGACAAAAGGGGTGGGGATACCCAAGGGTCAGCAACCCCTTTTATCCCTTCACTCCTCTTCCCAAGGTCGGAAAGTAAAAGAGACTCCCAACCCGCGTTAAAACTCGTACTCAACAAACGTGCCTGCGGAAAATAAGCCGCTGACGCGGAAAGGTCGGAAACACCTCGACTTGCAGAAATAAAATTTTCGGATGTTACATTGGCCCCCTTGTCTCAATCAAACTCATTACTTACAACAGATTCTCGCATGGGGTGCCTTCAAAACCAATGAAATTTTGGATAAATGACCTATCATGAAATAACCTACATCTCCAATGGATCATTGTCACTCTCCATTTTACAGCTTCTAAAGTTGTACACATACCACAAGTTTGGAGTTTGGGGAAGATTTAATCCCTTTTCTGCAACTCCTTCTAACAACTGAATATAGATATCCAACACATTACACAAATATGCTTTATCCGCCACTATATGAAATCCCTCATCCAGATTATGGAATAAGCGTAGCACTTTTATCTCCCATTGAAGAAACTTGAAAATGAAAAATGATGCTCTAACTACTAATATATATTCTGCAATGAGCGAAATCTGATGTGTAGAAATAGAAACCGGAAGTGAAAAATTGTCAAGTGAGAGTTACTCCAAGTTTAAAATATGAACATAAAAACATGTAGGTTTATGTACCTGCTGCAAAAATTGATGCATATACAATCATAAAACAGGCGGTTGATCACACATGTAAATTTCACACATATACAACAAATGTAAGACTTGAAGCTTGAACTAGCAAGCGTGAATAATCAAAAGTTCAATATCACACATGTAATTTAAAAAAAAACTTGATTAGTACCAAAGCGAAGTCACTTTGAACCAAAATCTGAAACCGGACCCAAGTTAAAGAAATTAAGGTTTTTGAATGTTCAGTTCAAACTAAGACAAGACGGGAGTAATTGCGAAACCAATGGAGAATCGATAGAGAAGCGGATAATTTTTTTTATCAATGCTTTAATTTCTTTTTTATTTCAATTTGTTTTCTTTCTTTCTTTTAATTTATTTTTATTTTTTGTGGGCAAACCGATGATAAACGCCGGTTTACAAGTTTAACGAATTTGACAGATGTGAAAACAATGAAAACTTATGGCGTCATTTGGACTAAAAAAAATTGTTGCACAAAATCAGAAAACCCCTAAATACAAGAATCTAATTATTAGGTACACGTTTTTTTTGGTATTCCACCTCTTACTCATTTTTGTTCCAAAAAAGAAATTATTAACTACACTTGGTTGCTATGATGCACGGACACTTCTAGAAGGCGGCGTGTCCCGTGTCCTGCCGTGTCGGAAACGGGAACACAACCGGACACGGCTTGGACACGGTCAAATATGACCGGACACGGTCAAGACACGTTTCCAAGGTAGGACACGTCTAGGACACGGTGATGACGCGGATTGTGTCCGGTCAAGACATGATCAACGAAATAAAAACTTATATACCGTAATATTTTTTCTTCTTCCCATTTTTTCCGACTAAACCTAGTTCCACATGACCACCGCGATATTTTTTCTCCGGCTCTAATGTTAAAATGTTGTTCCGCTGGCCGACTCTTCTCTCTATTTTTCTTATGATTTTATAAATTTATTTTGAATCTTTGATTATTAATTTATTTTGTAATTTTTATTTGTGGAATGTTGATTATGTTATTCTAATTCTTTCACTTTTTATAATTCACAAATATTTATTATTATTTTTCTTTATTGATCATGTTGTTCGGTTATTGTTCATTTGCAAATGAATGATTCATTCTTCAACTTTGATACTAAGTATGATTATTTCAGATTATAAAACTAAATATGTTTATTTCTATGTTTTGTAAGACTGAAAATGTTTGTTTCTAAGCTTTTGTTTCGATTATTTTATCGTCATGTTAATATTTTTATCAACTCATATATCATTGATTTTTGAAACAATTTGGTTTATTAGGCTTTTTCTAGTTTTGTGTTTAGTAAATGTACCCCTTGAGAGAAGAGTGTGTAAAGTTTGAGAATAAATACAAAAAGTTGGGGTATATTTACTTAATTGAAACATTAAAAAGTCTAGTTACTACTCTAGTTTTTTAAAAATGCCTAGTTATCAAAATTGCCCATGATTTTTTTTCATATATATGTATCTCATTATGATATAGTAATTTTATATTTCAATATCTTTAAAATAATATATTAATTATTCTACTCGCCGTGTCCCCGTTTCCTATACTTTTGAGAATTGTCGTTTCCCCGTTTTTCGCCGTGTCCGTGCATCATAGCTTGGTTGTATTCACCAATATTTGCAAACCATATCGTAGACCATGGATTAACCGCATTCTATATGTTTAGCATCCATTTACTTACACAAGTTGAGATGTTTCGCAATCATATCCTATGCTAGACTATGGATTAACTGCATTTTATATGCTTAACATCTATTTACTTGCACAAGTTGAGATATTTCGCAATCATATCCTAGTGTCTATCTATTTACTTCGCGTCCGTCCAAAATTTCCATCAAGTATTTTATTTTCTACATTGTGCACTCACACAAGTTGAGATGGAAGATACAAATAATCCAATCCTAAACTATTGATTGAAATTGATATTATTATTATGTATTGAAGAAAAAATTACACAAATGAACATCAATCGCCTTCACTTGATGAAGTAGACTGAAGAGGAAAACTGAAAATGCACAAGCAACGTAATGTACAAAGAGCTCATGACAAGAATAATATACAATTGCAAAACAAATGTGTACTCACTCACTCAACTCTCCTACTAAGGTTTCATCGCACGCTTCGAGTAGCTACAAGATCAAACCTTCCTTGACGATTATCTCAAGCGAATGCGCCAACTCCGACATGCTAGGCCGCTGGTTAGAGTTCTCTCTAACCGCAGTCTCTGCCACGTCCGCCAGCCGAAGCAACGGTTCCACGTTCCTCGGGAGAGCCGTGTAGCGATCAATTATAGCCGCTGCCTTCCCCTTCCTTATTAGAGGCACTGCCCAATCAACGATGCTTGGAGGCGTGTAATCTATGTCATAAGCCTTCCTTCCACTTAGGATTTCAAGCAATACAATTCCAAAGTTAAACACATCACCTCTCATGTCCTCGACTAGATCTTTATCACTTAGATTTGAGCACCCGAAATCAGAAATCCTAGCTCCCCAATCCGAATCCAGGAGAATATTTGATGTCTTCACGTCTCGATGAACGATAGGAGGAACCGGCTCGTTATGGAGGTACTCCAGACCCTTTGCAGCCTGCAACACAACCTTTAACCGGAGGCTCCAATTCAGAGGCGAGAGGCCGCCATGGAGGTGATCATGTAAGGTTCCGTGGGGCATGTACTCGTATACGAGAAGCCGCTCACCCATTTCCGTGCAATAACCCAACAAGTTAACAATATTTGAATGCCTAAGCTTACAAAGGATCTCAAGCTCCGTCTCAAATTCGCGGATGTTGGTGTGGATAATAGTCGCGGCGTTTGCTCTCTTCACAGCCACTTGTTTCCCATCGGTCAACACAGCTTTGTACACGAAACCATAACTTCCTCTTCCAAGCTCATTGAATTCCTTGAAGCCGTTCGTTGCATCCTTGAGTTCCGAAAGCCGGAAAATCTGAGCTTCTCCTGGGCAAGGAGAAGAATTTGCAGGAGGGTTCGGATCAGCATTGGCGTCCGCCTCCATGTCCTGCTTCCCGATACATGATCTGAACTGCTTCTTAGGACCATGCTTCCCCTTGAAGAAGAAAAGATAAGGGAAAAGACACCAACCTATGATGATCAGTAAGAACCCTGCGATTGCAGGCCCTAGTATGATCACCAAACGTTTCATTTGCCGTTGATGCTTCTTCTGCATCTCCACGGCTTGCAGGCCGCAAACTCCCCAACATGAGCTGTTTTGGCAAAGGGAACAATCGGTGCACACCCTATCAGCATTCCGAGTGCAGGGGCTTGACAGAAAGAAGCCCTTGGAGCAATTTGAAGCACATGGAGAGCAAATTGTAAGATCTTTTCTAGCACAAAGACTGGTCAAACCAGGCTCATTCAAAGTACTAGCATTGAAAGCAAAATCATTCTCCCCACAAGACTCCAATTGGCATAAACCCGGGCTACAAAGCTGCAAAGGCGGATCATAATCTGCTGGCACGGTTGAAGGATCATAGAACCAGCAATCAGTAACCAAATCAACTTCCCTAATACCACAGGTGACTGCATCAGATGAAGCTATGGCGAAGAAGCCGGAATTCCTTGGGACGGCGGAGGTGTTGTATCGCCCCCAGCACTCGATCTCGTGGGTATCCTGTCGAATTCCGCAGAAATGATAATCACTAGCTGTCAATGACACAAAAGGAACTCCAATAGGAAGATCCTTGTAAGTAGCACTATCGCCCCAACACTTGACTTCCCTTGAATCTTGTGAAATCCCACATATACTATTCCTGCCAGAGGTCAAACTCGCGAAATTATCTGCAACTTTGGAGATGCCTACAGTTGACGAGTTTGGTCCCCAGCAGAAAATCCCCCCATCTTTTATATTCCCACAGCTAAATCCATCGCCAGATACTAGATCAGTCAACGTCAAAGTGGTAAGACTCTGTTCGTAAAACAGAGTACTCTGTTCAGAAATCAAACCCCCCTGGTTGGATCTTTGAACAACGTCCCAACAATCAACCGAGCCCAGATCCGAATCCGAGTAATATGACCCTTTGACCGCGCACACATGACTCCTACCGGCAGCTATGCTGGAATATGAATTGGTTCTAAACGAAGAAGGCACTAGATTTGTACCTGTTGAATCCCAACAAAACGCTTGCGAGGTGTTCGACAAAAGTCCGCACATAAAGTTTTCGCCGCCAGAGAGAGCGGCGAGAGAAGGGACGCCAGTGAAATTGCTGGGGGAGGAGGAGGAAGTTCCATTCCTGGCCCAGCAGATTGAGGCCTGCTGGCCGCCGGCATCGATGGCGCAGAAGAAGGAGTCGTCACCGAAGGAAGCGGCGATGGGGCTCATGGATCCAAAGCCAGATCCATGAATGGAGAGGCGGAGGAGGATGAGGAGTATGGGGAGAGAAGAAGAATAAGGGAAGATCATGGTGTTGGTATATGAGATTGGGTAATCGGGACCAATTGGGTCATGGATGGATTACAGTGTCAGTGGAGTTGCTGAAGATAGTGCTGTGGAAGAGATGGGATGAAGAAGAAGGCGACGGAGATGGAGAATTATTATAATAAGCATATTGGGAATCGAAGAGCTGTCACTCTTTGTGATTGGGATTGTGAATTTAGTGTGGGGGCAGAGCGAATGGAAGGAGGCGAGCTCCTAATTTTACAGTTTCTATGGGCTTCTGCATCTTCTGACCGTTGAGAATCAGCCTTGAGATATTGCATCCTTATATATAGCTGCATCACTGCACTATTTCTTTTACTTTTTCTTATATATAACAAAATAATGACCGTCGTATTATTTCTGTATTACTCGACAAATAACTCACCTGAGTAGGTTACTTATCAACTCATCACCCGAGTAGGCTTCATTGCATATGCATTACCAGTTTACTGCTAATTGCCAGTGTCTAAGCTGTAAGGAAAAGTATATTTTACTTGCGACACTTGCACAGACTATTTTTTTGACAAAACTAGTTCAAACATCATGAATTTTGGCCTTTAATTTGTGTTGTTACAAGAAAAATAAACTATAGGGCAATAGTTATTAATGACAGCAATGTTATATGGACGACTGCACTATTTGTATTCGAGTATTTATTAACAAAATATCACAAACTAGTGTTGGAAAAAGCTATTTTATTTGTAACTTATAGTATTTGTGTTTATCTATCTCGGGACCGAACCATGTGTAGGGCGTTAGGCATAAGTCTAGTGAGTCATCATATAAACACACGAGATTTCATCATAAAATCAATTGTCAAGGAGGAGTAACTCATTGTTATATATTAGTCTCACAACGTCTTGTATTATCAATATAATTAGGGGTCTAATACGAGCCGAACGAGCCGAGCATCTAGGTGCTCAAGCTCGGCTCGTTTTTTATACGAGCCGAGCCGAGCCTGAAAAATTTTACGAGCCTACATTCAGGCTCGGATTCGGCTCGCGAGCTTTTTCAAAAGCTTGGGCTCGGGCTCGGGCTCGGGCTCGGGAAGCTTGTTTTTTATACGAGACGAGCCAAGCCTGAAAAATTTTACGAGCCTACATTCAAGCTCGGATTCGGCTCACGAGCTTTTTTAAAAGCTTGGGCTCGGGCTCGGGAAGCTCGTTTTTTATACGAGCCGAGCTCGGCTCGTGGGCTCGGGCTCGCAGAGCTCGTTCGGCTCGTTTGGGCTCGTCTGCGAGTAAGATTATTAAGTTATTTGAACACATTTAACCTGTTAAGCATGAAAATGATGTCCGCTTACATTGAAGCATTCAAACCGAATCAAACATCTAATAATCCAACTCCAAAATATTAAAAAACTACATGTTTCACGTGCATTGTATGTTCACCCAAATTTAAAACACACGTTAAACAACACCAAACCAAATTAAAAATACAAAGTGTGTTCAAGCGTTCAACACAACCAAAGTTACAAAGACTTAAAGACACAAATGAACCCTTTCAAGCTTCAATGAGTACTTCAAATCTTCAAGGTTCAGAACTCAAAAGTCATAACCATCCTGTAAAAAAGCAAATTCAACAAGTAAATTAGAAATAAGTCAAACAATTGAGTCATTCAATCAACAACAAAACCGAACAACATTGTAATAATCAATCATACCAAAGTGACCAAAGAAGGTCTTCTTCAACAACAATTCATCAAGACAGCAACATAATAGTCTACCAAACATACCTGAAAAAATCAAGATATCCAAATATCTAACAACAATATGAAATTCCGGTTGGTACCCCTGTGGTATGGGGTATTCCGCAATTTGCCCAACAGTTTTGTTAAGTTCAGATTTTACCCTTCAGTTTTGAAAATTTCCGGATTTTGCCCACTACACACAATTTTATTAACCTTGGTTAAATATCTTAGTTAACGTTTAAAAAAAATAAGGGGAAAAAAATTTCACGCGCCTTGCCTGTTTTCTTCTCCTTCGATGGAACTCCCTGAGCTTGCTCTCATGAAGATAGGTTCTCCTCCTCCATCAAAGACTTGAAGCCGTACTCCTCTTCCATCCAGGTTTGAAACCCTAATCTCTCAAGTTCGGAACCCTAATCCTTAATTTACCTAAACGTACAAATCGTCCCCGCCTTCAATCGAAGACTATCAATTTCGGAACTCCCTTAGCTTGTAATGGTCTTGTTGTTAGAATTCACATTCAAACAAACCACTGCTTGCAGATGGAAGTGTATGTTCACTTGATTTTCAAAGCCTTCGGTCCAATTGGGATTGAAGTATGCAAGTTGTTTCCCTTGCTGTTGTTCCCTTGTTGTTTGATATTCGTGGACCTTTATTGCAAAACATATTCAAAGATCAGGCTGTGTTTGGTATCAGAGTGAGTTAGGTCCATTTGGGGTTGAGGCTGATGTAAAGAGATAAGCTTGAGGTACCTCTCAAAGGAGTTTAGGGCCATAACAGTAACTTTACCACACAATTCTATATGATTTTTATAAGGAAACAAATTGAGAGGGCAAACCGATAGGTTCATCTATACTGAATTGTTTGAGTTGGGTTGCTGATTTTTTAGTTGCTGATTTTTAGTTGCTGATTTTTTTTGTAATAGAGATCAATCTTGTTAAGTTGCTGATTTTTAAAGCTATTTACTTGACATATGCAATTTTAGTAATTGTAACCATCAGTGATGAGTGCAGCATGTTGTTTCTTGAGCAACATGACTTCATAATGATTTTTAAAGTTGTTTACTTGACATATTCAATTAACTTTATGTTTTTGAGATCCTCTTAGTACTGTTTGTTATTTCTAATATTTTATAAAACATTTTAGGCAATGCTGATGTCCTCTATAAATCATTCTGATTTCATAATGATTTTCACAGTTGTACAGTATTTGACTTGTTTGTTGTATAAATTATGTAGATTCAATTGACTAATGTCACTCAATAATATTTGTTTAGCAGCATACAATGAGTGTTAAGAAGAAATGATTGCAGATGTTCTTAGTATCAACAACTTGACTATAGTTTCCTCACCAGCTTATGGAGTTTTCTTAGTATCAACAACATTTGTAAATGTTTGTCTATAAGTCTACACATGTTATGCTGCTCATATTCCCTATTTGCAGGTTGGTGTCCTTATCGAAGAACCCTTCCTTGTGCTTGCTCTGGATGCGCTATGCAAGGCGATCAGCTCCAACATCCAAGAAATATTGGATACCGAAAATACCATACAAAAACAGGTGGAAACTAAAAGAAAGAACCAGTGCATTGAGCATACGCAAAACGGATGGCCAGACTCGTAAGATGATTAGATCTCTATTTCAAGGCATCATCCTGAAGATTGGACTACATATTAGTTCTACTTCTTGGTTGTGTCCCAATGCTAATGATAAATACTAAACGCCGAGAATTGTGGGTTGAACTGGAGAGTATGGTGGCTCCTGTTAGATGCTTTTCGTTTGTAATGCTGAAACGTTGCTGCTGTAAATATTTATAGAAATTGTACTGCAAATAGGACTTCTCTGGTGACCATAGGGTTTTACTATAAGCTTTCAAAGTATATAGTAACTAGAGCTGATACTATCCGGTTTGTACAATATTCTTGAATTTAGTTGTAGCAATCAATGCCTGCTAATTTCATTGCTCAGACTGAATTTGGAAACAACTTGCATAATCCATTTGCATAAACAGACTTTGGCGTTGTCAGCTACTAAAAATCAGCAACTAGTACAATTCAGTATAGATGGACCTATAGGTTTGCCCTCTCAATTTGTTTCCAAAAATTATATAGAATTGTGTGGTAAATTTACCGTTTAATAATGGACCTAAACTCCTCTGAGAGATACCTCAAGCTTATCTCTTTACATCAACTTCAATTCCAAATGGACTTAAGTCACTCTAATACCAAACGCACCCTGATCTTTGAATATGTTTTGCAATAAAGGTCCAGGAGTATCAAATAAGAAGGGAAAGAACAACAAGGAAAACAACTTGCATACTTCAATCCCAAATGGACCGAAGGCATTGAAAATCGAGGGAACATACACTTCCATCTGCAAGCAGTGGTTTGTTTGAATTTGGATTCTAACAACAAGATCATTACAAGCTAAGGGAGTTCCGAAATTGCTAGTCTTCGATTGAAGGCGCAAGCGATTTGCACGTTTAGGTAAATTAGGGATTAGGGTTCCGAAATTGAGAGATTAGGTTTCAAGTCTGGATGGAAGAGGAGAACGGCTTCAAGTCTTCGATTGAAGGTGCCAATGAGCTTCAAACCTAGCTTCAAGTCTTCGATGGAAGAGGAGAACCGATCTTCATGAGAGCAAGCTCAGGGAGTTCGATCGAAGAAGAAGAAGAAGAAGGCAATCAAGGCACGTGAAAAAAAAAATTTCCCCTTATTTTTTTAAACCTTGACTAACATATTTAACTAAGGTTAATAAAATTGATTACAGTGGGCAAAATCCGGAAATTTTCAAAACTGAAGGGTAAAATCCGAACTTGAAAAAATTGTTGGACATATTCCGGAATACCCCATACCACAGGGGTACCAACCGGAATTTCCCTAGACTAAATTATAAAAAATACATGTAACTTACAAAATAAAGAGCAAAATGAGAAATACTTACATCAAACATGATGTTCGTAACGAAACCAGTTTGCTCCACAAAGAAGACCTTCAATTGTGTCATCACCCAAAGAACATCGATCGTCGCTAATAACTCTACGTCCGGCGCTGAAGGCCGACTCAGAAGGTACAATAGTTACCGGAATTGAAAGAATGTCCCGTGCCATCTTTGATAAGGTTGGAAATTTCAAAGTATTTTATTTCCACCGCATCAAAACATCAAATTGATCACCACCATCAACGAGCGCACTTTCCTCGAGATAAATGTCTAACTCTTTCTTTGCTTGAGTTGGAATAGCATGAAGTCTTGTCTTTCTCCATGATTCAAACACATTTCTACCTTGACTTCCTTCACTAGAGCTTTCAACCATGCGCCCTTGACCATTTTCTTCCCTTACTCCACCTCTAAACTTAGCAACATTATCATCAAATAGAAGATGCATTTCTTGCACAACATCGGCTATCCTTTCTTCTACCTCTACTTCCCCATACAAGTTCTCATACACAAACCGAATCAAATCCAACTTGTTCCTAGGATCCAAAATAGCAGCTATTATCATGAAAATATTACACTCCTTCTAATACTTGTCAAACTTTGATTTCATGCTCCTAACTATAAGATTCATGAAATCTCTTGGATCATTCTCCTTCTCATCTAAGATGTGTTTTATCCTCCAAATTTCAGGCAAATATAAATTAGCAGTTGTATACTCACGACCAGAGAAGACTTTTGTTACCTCATCAAAAGCAAACAAGAACTTGCACACATCGGTAGCTCTTTCCCAATCTTCTCCGGAAGGTAAAGATTGATAAAAAGGATCTCTACTTGCAAATCTAGCAAAAGCATCCTTAAAAATAAGAGCTCTTTCCAACATATAAAATGTTGAGTTCCAGCGGGTCACATAATCAAGAATCAACGTCTTGTTAGTAGGAAGACACATGTTTTTGAAAACTTCATTCCACTTGTGAAGACATGAAGAACTCAAAAGTATGTACTTCACACTCTCACGAACATTCTCAATAACAGATTTTATAGAAGACAATCCATCTTGTACAAGAAAAGTTAGTATATGAGCACAACACCTGATGTGAAAGATCTTTCCACCAAAGTAGAGCGCATTTCTTCCTTCAAATTGCTCTTTCAAAGATCTAATAGCTGCCTCATTAGAAGAAGCATTGTCAAATGTAATAGTAGAAATTTTATCTTCTATTCCCCATTCTGACAAACATGCATATATCTTATCAGCAATTGCAACTCCGGTGTGCGGTGGAGGTAACAAACAAAAGTTCAATATCCGGTTCTGCAACTTTCATTCATTGTCCAAAAAGTGACCAGTGATGCACATATACCCTTTTGTTTGGTTAGAAGTCCACAAGTCAGACGTCAAACTAATCCTCCCAACATCAGCAAACATCAACTTCATCATTTGTTTTTCTTGCTTGTACAACTTCATGCAATGGTCTTTAATAGTAGCACGACCATAAAACTCATACTTCTGGTTTAGTTGCCTACAAAACATCCTGAAATTGATGTGTTCAACTATCATAAAGGGATACTCGTGCACCATAATCATCTTTGCAGTGAAGTCTTTGATTAGCTCTTTGTCATACTTGTAAGTTGTAACTGCACCGGTCTCGAAAGCATCAGCACTCAACATTGTTTGTATGGAACCGGTTCCTTGACCCGAGATTTTTGCCTTACGTATGATACATGAGTCAATATGCCTTTTGAAGTGTGTTGTTGGTCCCCCTTTGGTATAAGACAAATGAGTTGCGCAATGGTTACATTTCACAAACGTAATTCCATTTTCTACCACCTCAGTGACATCATTCCAAACTGTTGACGTCCTTCTCTTTTTTCTTTTTCTGTCAGTTTCACTCTCTTCAGGCGGAACCGTTGATCCTATTGTATTCTCAACTTCATCATTTGTCTCATCGGGAGTTGTAATGTCAACTTCATCAATTGGAGAGCTCATTGCTAAAAAATAGGTTAATCAACAACTTACAATTATAACTCAAAAAAGCTCATCAGCAAACACCAAGTATTAAAATAAACATACGACTAAGAGTAATTTAAATAAACGAAACAACAATACACATACTTAATCAAACCCTTGGGTCATACTTCAAATAAACATTACTCAACAAACACCAAATAGGGCTACAATACACAATACACATACTTAATCAAATAAACATTACAGTAAACAGCAAAACGCAAGACATGAAATGACTGTCAATAGCACAGTAAACCTCGATTCATAGAAAGAAACACAGTATACCAAACTATTAATGCACCATTGTATTACAGTAAACAGCAAAATGCAAGACATTACAGTAAACAACTCAGCAAACAGCAATCAACATATCATTCAATTACGAAACAACAATCAGCATATCATGATACAAGACGATACCCGAAGGACGAGACCAAGAGAGTGAGCGTACCTGAGGCTGAGAGAGACCGGAGATTGCTCGGAGTTGGAGTCGCAGAGTCGCTAGTCGTCCAACCCTAAAGTCGAGCCCTAAAGTCAGAGAAAAATGGAAAGTCACTGCGAGTCTACGAGAGAGTCGAAAGAAAGTATACCTGAGGGGAGTGATGGCCGGTCTTCGCCTTCGGAGGCTTATTCCGGCGCTTGCGAAATCAGATCTGTCGTCTCGTCGTCGTCGAGTCCTATATTTCATTCCAAGCCCAAAAGTCAGATCTGTGTCTGCCGCGCGAGGTTGCGAGAGAGAGAGAGAGAGGCGAGAGCGTACCTGAGAGGGGAGTTTCGTCTTCGTCGGCCGAGGGTTGCGGTCTGCCGTCGTCGTCGCCGGTCTTGTTGCTAGTGAATCGCGTGCGTCAGTGGCAGTGCGTGCTGCTCTTTGCCTTTGCCTCTTTCACAAATTCACAATTGCGTCGAGCAGCAAAACAAAACCCTTATTTTTTAGGCGCTAGTACTGTTTTTTTTTAAACGAGTCGCTCGTATTCGGATCGTATTCGGCTCGGGCTCGTGACGAGCCCAACATCAGGCTCGTATTCGGCTCGTTTTGTAATATGAACAAGCCGAATACGAGCTTTTGGCGAGCCAAGCCCGAGCCAAGCCCGAGCTGCTCGTTTCATTTTACACCCCTAAATATAAGACACATTTTCTTTCCTTACATCTCAACAATTTGAAAGCATGTTTCTTATCTAACGTACCTTTATAAATTTCGGTTGGCATGTCCGAAGAAATTCAAGAGGTACATGCGACGAGTTTGTCTTGGATAGGTTGGGCCCAACCCGTTTTTTTATATAATCAATTAGGGTTAGTATTTTGGTACGGAAACGGGTAAGCGGTCCATCGGAGCAAATTCGCAAAGCCTCGTCTTCCTCCTCAACGGACATGGTAGTCAAGGGTGCATTAGTTCCCCCATCTTAGACGTGAAACATCCCCGTTTCACTATCGTCAAAGAGGAGATCAACTTAAGGGGCAAGGTCCTTGACGTTGAACGTCGGGTGCACGCCGTAGGTGTCGGGAAGCTCTAACTTATAGGCATTCGGAGCATGGATAGATAAATGTGGAATGGTCCATCTCCACGGTCTGAGAGATTTCATTTGTAATGAGATGGAAATGCTCATTCCTTAGGTGGAACTAGACAAGATCATCGGGCTTGAAAGAGATGTCGCGGCCTTTGTTGCGTTGTTCGGCAAGTTATGCGGCGTGACGTTCGAGTTGTGGCTGAGTCCACTCGTGAAGCTCAATGATGGAAGTGACCCTAGATGCGGCGGTGATGTGTTCTCCGTCCTTGAGGGGGCGTGGAGTGAAGTTCATTGGGGTGTATGGATTGAGGTTGTAGATAACTTCGAAGGGTGATAGTTTCGTCGCGAAGTGCCTAGACCTATTATACGAAAACTCCATAATCAAAAGTAAGTCCTCCCATCTACATGGGTTTGTCCTAAGGTTGCTCTAAGGAGAGCGCCTAAAGTCCGATTGGTGACCTTCGTCTGACCATCGGTTTAAGGATGATAATTACTTGAGAACAACAAGTTGGTCCCATGTTTTCCCCATAAAGTTCTCCAAAGTTGACTCAAAATTTCACATCCCGATCACTAAAGATCAAACGTGGTGTCCCATGTAAGCGCACAATATTGTCAATGAATAGTGTAGCAATTTCGCTTGCATTATGTGTGCTCTTACATGCAATAAAATAAACCATGTTGGAGAAGCGATCGACTACCACAAAGATGGAGTCTTTTCCTTTTTTCGTTATGGGTAGGCCAACAACAAAGTCCGTAGAAAAGATCATCCCAAGGTCCCATTGGTATACGCAAAGGAGAACACAATCCATCCGAGCCTTTGTGCAATTTCGCATGGTGACATGTGATGCAAGAGTTACAAAAACCGTGTCACATGCTTGCGCATGTATGGCCAAAATAAGTGCTCTTTGAAAGCAACTAGAGTCTTGGTTGCTCCAAAGTGGCTATAACCCTAATGGGCCTTCTTTATCAAGAAAATGGCATATAGACGTGCGCGGGATACAAAGCTTTCCCACGTGGAATAAATAGCCAACGTTAATGATGTAGGTCTTGTGCTCTCGGAAGCCGAGGCATTGGGCAAATATATCCTTGAAGTCAAGATCTGTGGCATATAACTCTTTAAGAAGACTAAAGCCATGGATATTGGCGTCCATATGCACAAGAAGGATATACCAGGCGAGAAAGAACATCGGCTACCACATTCTCTTTGCCTTTCTTATGCCGAACGACATAAGGAAAGGTCTCAAAAAAATTTACCCAATTTGTGTGATGCCGACTTAGAGATGTTGGCCCTTGAGATATGAAAGAATCATATGATCCAAATGAATCACAATTTCTTCGACCGCAAGTAGTGTTGTTGGAACTTGACGAAGGTCCTCGAATGGCATGACAAGCCACTCATATAGGCCAAATGGCATGAGACACATGAACGTGGACGGGGCATTGGAGACGCCAAATGGAATGACAAGCCACTCATAGAGGTCATACTTTGTCTTGAATGTCGTCTTTCACTCGCCACCTTTGGCCGTCCGGATTTGGTGGTAACCGCTCCGGAGATCAATCTTGGAGAAGATGTTGGCGCCGTCGAGCTCGTCCAAGATGTCGTCAAGTTGTGGTATCGAGTGACGGTACTTGACGGTGATTTGGTTAATGGCTCGGCAATCTACACACATTCGCCAATATACGTCCTTTTTGGGCACTAAAATGTCCGGCACTGCACAAGGTGATAAGGACTCACGGACATGTCCCTGGTCTAGGAGATCTTGTACTTGGCCTTGTAGCTCATTTGTATCTTCTAGACTTGCACAGTAAGCGGAACGGTTGCGCAAAGATGCGTTGGGCACCAAGTCACTTTGGTGCTCGGTTTCTCGGATTGTTGGCAAGCCGGGTGGTAGGTCATTTGTCAAGATGTCCTGAAATTCATACAACAACAAAGACACCTCATGTGGTATATTACTTGGGTGAGGGAAGTATATAAACAAAAGGAACAAGAAATAAACAAGAGAACTTGCCTTCCATGACCGGTATCAAATCGTGTCATCTTGGATAAAAGAATATGCAGCTCACACCGTCCTTGAATGGTAGGAGAAGGTTGTTAATGCGTCCTTGACTAATGGCGTTATTGAGATGTCGAGAACGCATGAGATCTAGAACGGGCTAAGAGTCGACTACTCCTTTGCGTGCGAATGAAGACGGTGCGACGAACCAGGAGAAATTAGATTCGAAGAAGATAATAGAGATGGTGAAGGAAATTTTGAGGAGTGATCAAGATCGATTGAGAGTATCGAGATTGATCGAGCGTTGTCGTAATGATTTGACAACCCAAGCTAAAGGAGGAGGCGATTTGCACTTCAACTAGGCTTTAGCCATAAAAGAGTTCGTGAATAGAAAATGAACTGAGCTTCTCTAATATAGAGGAGCCGTGTCATTTTAAGAGAAAATTAAAAAATCATTCAAATAATTTGGAAATCATAAAAATACGAGAAATAACGGAACATGAGCCGTGCAACGAGCCTTATTTCCGTTAACACCAATATGTTCCGAGGTGCGTTAGACAAAGCGATGTCGGGATGAGAGCGTGTTTGAGCCACGAAGGATTGAGTGGCTCTCGCAATGGCTTTGTGGCGCGATCTAGTGATAGGTCCATCGGAGCGCACACCAAAGGCTCGGTCTTCGTCCACGGGTGTCATAGTAGGTGGGGGCGCATCAATTGCATTTGTAGGAACGATGCTTCCTTTACTACCCACGACTCGATACCATGGAAATGATGGGTGGTATCACATGATATAGGATTAATAACACCTACAACATCAGGAGAACTCCGAGGAGGATCAAATGTTGCATGTGCCTTGGCAACTTTATCAAAGTTTGTTGCCTCTTGCGTTCTACATAATTAATCAAAATTTAATGCTGAGTCATAGGCAAAAGTGTGACTCGTTTCCCTTTATATTAGAATATGTATCGGTTAATATAACCATCATAAAACGATCTACGATCGTATTACCATGGTAGTCCAAACAATACATGTGTGGCATCCATATTGATAACATCTCAAAGTATCTTATCAACATAAACACCGATGGAAAATGTCACGCAAGCTTGTTGTGTGACGGAGTTACAACCCTTATCGGAAATCCATTGAAGTCCATAAGGTTTTGGGTGGGGTGGGGGAAACTGAAAAAGTTTTATCACTTTTTCGTAGACAATGTTACTACATGTACCCCCGTGAATGATGAGAGAAAGACTAGTATTATTTACCAAGAAACTAGAATGGAAGAGATTCTCGAGTTGATCAATAGGGATGAATTATTTAATAGCCAAAATACGACGAGACACAAGGGAAAAATTACCGGGGTGTGCCAGGCCACAAGAAATTTGTTCTTCGCACGGCTGTATGCCATAGTTGGGGTCAACGTCTTGGTCATCCTTCATGATGATATCATCCTTCTTCTTCTTCTTCTTCTTCTTCTTCTTCTTCTTCTTCTTCATATAATGGGTTGGAAAACAACACACACTTGGTATTGGGGCAATCATGTTGGACGTGACCGAAACTACTACACTTGTAACACATGGGCTCTCGTGGGCGTGCCACCAGTGGAGGTACTTGAGTGGCGCAGCCGGGAGACGGTTGTGCCAGGGAAACGAAGCCACGAATAGGTACCTTCTCGGTGACCACTTGGCTTGAACCATCCGTTGGACTCCTTTGGTGGCGCAAAAATCTTTACAAGTAGACACATCTCGCGCACGACTACTAGATAAGGAAGTATACCTTGTATATTGAGATATTTCTATTTGTTGCTTGTGTAGCTTCATGGCCGCATGACATAATGCTCCCAAGTCCTTGTCCATAACTATCTCAAGTGGATGCTAGATTGACATATTAAACCCACTCATGAACTTGTGCGTAGAACGGCGGCAGAGGCCGAGATTCCGGCCTTCATGTGCATGTCCTCAAGCTTAGCTAAGTAAGCCACCGGAGTAAGATTGCCTTGTAGGATCTCAGAAATTTGCAACCGCATGTCATTCTTGAAGTCGTCAGGCACGTACTTCTTGGTCATGACATAGATAATTACATCAAATGTATTGACCGGTGTCCATCCTCAGTTTTCATAGTTGGTCTCATACTAATTCCACCAAGACTTGGCATCACCTTCAAAGTAGAGGGTTACCACTTTGATCTTTTTGTACTCCTCATAATGAAAATGCTTTAAGGCTTTCTTCATGTCCTGTGCCCAATCAAAAATAGCACACGGATCATATTCATTGTAAAAGATAGGAAATTTAACCTTACCTTACCTACGAACTTTGTAGGGATCCAGGCGGGGTGATGTCATATAGGCATCTTTGGGATGGGCTCGCCGTTGACGATCGTGTAGCTGTTGGCACCCATTCATGTGTTGTGCATGCCTTGACGGGTTTGGAGGAGACAATCATTCTTCTCCTCGGTCTTGGTTATTATAAAGTTCTCGGATGGGTGGGGGCCATGGAGGAGACGACCCTTCTTCTCCTCCGTATCTACATAGAGCAAATTATCCGGAGAAGGCCCAAGGTTCTCTTCCTTCTCATCAAGGGACTTATGGTCATCAAGTTGCAATGGATGTTGACTTTCAATGACGGATGCAAGCCTTTGGTCGTTGGATGGTTCCGCTACCACAATACCTTTGCCCTTGTGACGGGCATCGACCAATGAATCATGGACCAAGGTATCATTTGGAGTTGTTGGCGTGGGACGTTGAGTGGACGTCATGAGGGCATGAACTTGCGCCTTCAATGTTTTATCTCTTGCCTAAGGGAGGCGTTTTCATTGGATACAAAGGCATTAAGCACTTGTCGGTCATAGGAAGCCTTAGAATTCTCCAAGTGAATGTTAGTCATAGTTCTAACACAACACACACAATTGCAAGCAATCAAATGAGCAAGGTGACGAGTTAAGTCAAGGTAACTTGTTCGCTCAAAAGTGTGCGTCACTAAGTCTTAAATTTATAAAAACTGAAATCAAGCAAAGAGAACCCGCAGTATACGGATCGATATAGTAAAGCAAGAATTCTAGAGTATCGAACTCATGGATTTGGGGGATCAAATTCAGTTCGTAAATTGTCCGGCAAGATAAAAAGCTTTTGTAAAGATAATTGGGAAAACAACGATTCTAAAGATTCAGGTATCCAATCGTGGCAATCGATTCAAGATGTTCTAAAGATGTAAGGACAGAGTTAGGATTGCAAAGGTATAGATCTAAGGTAGGGTGTTGTACGATGAAGTTCCAAACCTATAAGTCTCACCTAAAGACTCTCTTAGTAAAGGATGTTGAGTCTCGTTATGAAGAGAATTAAATGACAAAATTAAACTCTCAAATACACATGCCCAAACCCAAGGGAATCAAAGATAAGCCAAACAAGTTAAGTATGTGACACTCGTAACCAAAGTAGAGGGTGGTGAGTCTCACTACTACCTAGAAAAGGTAAACCAAGGCTAGGTTAGGGCCAATATTTAACTTTGGATCAAAGAAAAAGCAAAGAACGTACGATAGAGGAAAACCACGGTAAGATCTTGAAGAACCACGGCCGTGGAACTCAAGAACAAACCGTGGAAAGGCTCGACGACGAAGATTCTCGCAACTCTCAGGGTCCAATCTGTTTTGGTTCAATCTATCATCATCTATGCCACAACTATCAACCATTCACCTTAGAATTTGTAAGAGCCTTAGTTGTAGGACCCTTGAGTCCTTGCTGAGCTTGGTGCTGACCCTGGCAGCCGCCCATGTGGACCTAGGTGGCCGCACCTGCGACTGGGCGCCTCTACGCCTCACAGAGTCCGCCCCTGCGGCTTTGTGTGGTTGCAGCCGCCTTCGTTGACCCTTTGACCTGTGCTTTGCGGTTGGCGTCCTTTATAAGCCTCCCATTGCTTCTATGAGAGGGTTTCTTTATCCTCTTCAGCTCCATTCCCCTCTGTACATTCTTCTTCTTCATCTCCTCTTATTTGATCTTCCTTTGATCTTGTGAGAGAGTTTTGAGAGTTTGATGGTGGTTTTGAGCTTGGATGATGATGGTCTTGTTGTTGGGAGTCTTTGTTGATGTGTTGAGGTTGTGAAGGTGTTGATTGTTCTTAGTTGCTGCTTAGGGTTCTACTGTGGTAAGATCTCCATCTCCATCTTCTTTCCTTCTTCTTCCTTTCTTCTTTCTTTCTTCTTTAGCTTAGGATCACAAGTTGAGCTTGTGTGGATCCTTTCCTGATGTTTTGATGTTCATACATGTGTATATATGTATGTGTGATGTTGTTGTGTGATGAAGAAGTGAAGAGAGTCGAGAAAGAGATCGAAGAGAAGTCGGGGCCAACCTTCTACACAGATAGCCTCCCCTGCGCCTGAACCTAGCCGCCCCTGCGCCTGTTGTGGGCCGCCCCTGTGCCTTGAGTGAGCCGCCCTTGCGTCTCACTGGTTTAGCCCTGCGTCCTTTGTTTCTGCTGGTGCGTTCAGGGCATACCTTGTTGGTATGATTCCTTCTTTCCTTTCCTTTGGCCTTGACTTAGATGATAGCTAGGCTAGCTTGGTTAGGATGAGTTTGATGAGTTTATGATAGAGATGTACCTTAGGCACTTGTGTTTATATTGAGGTTAGGCCTTAGGCATCAGTGAGCATGTTATGATCCCGAGGATCAGTTTGAGGTTGTAGGTTGGTTATGGTTATGGAGACGAGTCTTCTAACCCTTGATGTGCGCCTTGATATTGCAGGCGTTGATTACTTTCCCAAGGGGAAGCTGTGACGTGGTACTGGTTACGTGACCACTTTGTGAGTTTGTGTGATTGTGATGGTTGTGTGTGTTCATATGATTGTGCATTTATAACCTAAACCGGACTAGGATGACCATTTATTACATTAAATGGCCCAAGTGTATTATAAGGGTGTATACCGTGTTGTACATGATCTGCAAGTTAGGAAGACTGTAGAGTGAGCCAGATGGAGTGACCAACCGAGGACTTCTGTACATTAGGGTTGCGTGGGATATGGGATATCTTTTGAATCTGATGTTTATGGATGTTGTTTTGTACTTGGCTTTGTTGTTCTAAACCCTTTTGATGTATCTTATACAATTTTATGTATTTGGTTTTCATCTACTTGTGCCTTGTTGTAAGATCTAGTGAACTTGTTGTCACGTTAGGGTCAGGATCCATTGTGAGATCCTAGCCCAATGTGGCACTTTGAGTCCCGCGGATTCGGGGTGTTACAGAGTTGGTATTAGAGCTTTAGGTTGACATATCCGCAATAAAGGTAGAGTGGATAAATAAACAGAACCCGAAAGGGGTCTGACTTTTTAAAAGGTTTTGGTTTTAAAGCAAGTACAAATGTTTTGGGATAGTATGTACAAAAGTCGTCACCCTTTTGAGAATCTCGACAGTATATATATATATATATATATATACATATACATATATACGTATGGCCTATATAGAGCCTTATAAGTTAGGTGTGCATATCCCGCAGATGGCTCGGACTAGAGCTACTACTGTTGTAGGCCAAGGTAGAGGTAGACCACCTCTTCCTCCAAGAGGGATAGGACAGGGACCAGCTCCCGCTGCTGATCCACTAGTGGTGGAGGAGGCTCTTGAGGAGGTTGTTGAGAGTGTCATCCTAGAGACGAGGAGTGGTGGATCTAGGAGACAGCAGGCACATCGAGCCTAGTATGATGAATTAGATCGTGTCTCCATGGGAGGACCAGAGTTTAGAGAGTACCTTAGACATTTTGCGGAGGCCATTAGAGCAGGCAGACGAGCCCATACCTACCAGGGCAAGAGAGATCATCTGAGAGATCCCATGGAGCCACTCAGGTGCCAGCTATGCCGGCACATGCTGCTGAGACTGCTAGAATTGTAGAGGGGACCAGAGGGCCTCGACCGGATACTTGGTTGAAGGCGTTTCATCAGCAGGGAGTACCACCCTTCTCAGGACAGATTGGGTTAGAGTCTATTAGGTGTCCTGAGGACAAACGGATAGAGCTGGTTCAGTCTCTATTTCGTTACCTAGCTCACTAGTGGTGGGGGACAATTCGAGCACGAGTTACGAGATATGACTAGATGAGGACCTTCCTGAGGGAGCAGTTCTGCCCTGCCTCACTGAGGAGGGAGAAGCTGCAGGATTTTGTGGAGGCGGGTTTTGAGGATGTACCTATTACAAATGCTATCCGCCGCTTCCAAACTGAGTTAGCGTTGTTGGGTCCAGCTGCACCATTTGAGGACCAGCATGTGTATCTGTTCTCCCGTCGTCTGAGGGAGAGCACACGTTCGTATATGGCAGGATTCCACTGTGAGTCATTGGCAGACTACTAGGATCGGGCCTCTGGCTATGAGCGAGAGTGAACTAGTCAGAGGAGGACTTCTCAGACGAGTCGGTCTGAGAAGAGGCAGCGCACAAGACAGACTGGTGCGGGAGCATCTGGATACGGGCGAGGCCAGTCTTAGGGCCGCTCGAGTGGTCCAGTGTCTGCATAGACGACTGAGAGAGGCCGGCAGTGTTACAACTGCGGGGCCTATGGACATTTGAGGGTTGAGTTCCCGAGAGCCCCATTGACTTGCTTCTCGTGTGGGAAGCCAAAACACAAAGCTACGTTTTGCTGTCAGGGCAAGCCGTTATCACAACAGGGTTCTTCCCTTACAGGTGTAGTAGGAGGTGGGAAGAGACCACCTCAGCATCAGGCACAAGGACAACAGAGAGTCCCAGACACACCTGCTACTCAGGGATCAACTCTAGGACCGAGTAGAGGTAGAGGTAGAGATGTTGGTACTAGTGATGCCCGAGGAGCTCGAGGCCGAGTTTTTGAGCTGATGAGTGTTGAGGAGCCACCAACACCAGTTGCTACGGGTACCATTATGTTACATGGTTTACCTGTTAGAGTTTTATTTGATACGGGTGCTACATATTCCTTTATTTCTGCTTCATGTGTTGAGCGTTTCTAGTTTATCTACCATAGAGGGGACCCCCTTTACCATAGGGTTACCATATGGTAGTAGGGTCAGAGGTACCCGTGAGATACATAGTTGTCCCTATCGCTTAGGGACTCGTGTGTTGCTTGTTGACTTCTTAGTCATGCCCTTAATGCATGAAGAAGTCATATTAGGTATGGATTGGATGCGTAGACACCGTGCGGTGTTAGATGTGGGTAAGAGAACTGTTACAATCTCTACCAACGTGGGTCCGATAGAGGTCTTCCGGGTTTGGGACCTTGGGAAGACGGGATCTGTTATTAATGTTATACGAGCAGCGAGACTGATAGCACATGGATGTGATGCCTTCTGGTGTTATGCTATTAGGAAGCAGATAGCCCAGCTTTGGAGGATATATCAGTGGTCTGCGAGTTCACAGACATGTTTGTAGAGCCGTCTAGTTTGCCGCCTCAGAGGAGTGTGAACTTTGGCATCGAGTTGGAGTCTGGCACGAGACCGATCTCGAAGGCCCCATATAGTATGGCACCTATCGAGATGTTGGAGCTGAAGAAGCAACTCGAGGAGTTGGCTGAGAAGGGCTTCATCCGCCCTAGCGTATCACCATGGGGTGCACCTGTCCTCTTTGTGCGGAAGAAGGACGGATCGTTGAGATTGTGTATAGATTACAGAGAGCTGAACAAGGTGACCATCAAGAACAGGTTTCCACTGCTTCATATTGATGATCTACTTGATCAGCTTCAGGGAGCGATAGTATTCTCCCGGATCGACTTACGTTTAGGATATCACCAGCTGAGGGTGAGAGAGAAGGACGTGCACAGGACGGCATTTCGTACACGTTATGGACACTACGAGTTTGTAGTTATGCCATTTGGGCTGACGAATTCCCCACCAGTTTTCATGGAGTTGATGAATAATATCTTCATCGACTTCTTGGATCAGTTTGTGGTGGTCTTTATTGATGACATTCTGGTATACTCTCGTAGCAGAGAGGAGCATGCCAGACATCTGAGGACAATTTTGCAGATTTTAAGGGATAGAGAGTTGTATGCTAAGCCCTCTAAGTGAGAGTTCTGGATGTCTGAGGTTGCTTTTCTTGGACACATCGTCTCCGCCGACGGGATCATGGTCGACCCGGCAAAGTTTGAGTCTGTTGCTGCATGGTCGATGTTAGCATGAAATATTGCGATATTCTAGGCACTTATTCTAGTTGTTTTTCATTCATTATAGTGTTCATTGATAAGGTATTGAAGCATTTGTTAGCTTGTTTATCTATATTCTCGATATGGAGGTCTACATTAGCTTTGTGTTGATTATAGGTGAATAAGAGCTGAAACCGGACCATTTGAGAGAGATAAGAGAGGATTTGAGCATTCCCATGGATTAGGAACACATCAAGGAAGCCAAAGAAGATGCTAAGTTTGAGAATGGCACGACACAAAGGAAACCACAAGCAATTAACACTTTCCCGCCCTAAAATACGGTCGTAGAAGAGTCCATGCCCTAAACCAAGGCCGTGGATCTTGGCATCATGAGCGTGGAGCATTCCAGAGAGTTACACGGCCTAAAGTACGGTCGTGGAAGATGAGAGACACCGTAACCCAATTCCACGCCCTAAACCACGGTCGTGGAATCCCTTGAGACCGTGATTTAGGCGATCTTTTGACGAGTCTTCATTTACCACGTTATTTACGTGATGGGCCGAGATGGTTACTTTTATCCGTTCTTATAAAAAGGTCAGAGAAGAGAGTTTTGATCATCGACGCTTACGGCTTATTCCCGGGATATTAGGGTTGGATCTCGCGGAGAAGTGACGGCCGCTTACCTTGCTTGGAACATCCTTGTCTAGGGTGGATTGAAGATCGTTCAAGGTTTTTTACCTCTTTCTTAGGGTTAGTTATTGGAGACGGATTGACAACCTGTTCTTCATATTTACCCTAGATTATTGTGAGGTTTTGTGTTATATTCCGAATCCATTGAATATTCCGATTTGTGTTTTGGATTTGAGATTGACTTTGAGTTATATTTGAGTTTTCGAGGGTTTTCATCTTTCATTCTTCTTAAATTGATTTTTGATATCATGACAATGGTTATTGGCTAAAACCCTTTACCAATTCTAAGGTAAAGGGTTGATAGTTGTGGCTTAGATGATGATAGATCGATCGTAAATTGATTGGACCCTGAGAGTTAGAGAGATCTCGTCGACGAACCAAGATCACGATCTGTTCTTGAACTTCCACGGCCGTGGAACTCAAGATCTGCCCGTGAGTTACCCTAGTTTACGAACTTTGCTTTTACTTTGATCCAAGGTTAAAGATTAGCTTTAATCTAGTCTTGGCTTGCCCTTTTCTAGGTAGTAGTGAGACTCATCACCCTCTATTTCGATTTCGAGTGTCACAACCTTAATCGTTTTAGTTAGTTTTGATCCTTGGGTTACAAGTTTGGGTAATTGAGATTAATTCTTGTCTTTAGATCTTTTCTATACTGAAGCCTCAACAACCTTTATAGAGAGTGTCTTTCGATAAGTCATATAAAGCCTTGGAACTTCACCGTACATTGCTTTACCTTAGCATACCTTTGCAACTCTTAACTCTGTTCTTAGTTCTTTAGTATATCTTGAATCGATTGTCACAATTAGATACCTGAATCTTTAGGGTTGCTGTTTTCCCAATATTTGCAAATCTTACTATATTACTTGCTTGACGATTTGCGAACTGAATTTGTTCCCCCCAAATCCCTGAGTTCGACACTCTGGAATTCTTGCTTTACTACGCCGATCCGTACACTGCGGGTTCGCTTGCTTGATTCTAGTTTTATAAATTTAAAGCTTATTTGCACGCACACTTCGAGGCAAACAGTCGACACCGACGAACGTCAAGGAAGTGCGTAGCTTTCTTGGCCTAGCCGGCTATTATACACGCTTTGTGGAGGGATTTTCTGTGATTGCCCGTCCAGTAACGAGGCTTCTGAAGAAGACAACCAGATTTGTATGGACCGACTAGTGTGCTCAGAGTTTTGAGGAGTTGAAGAGGCGTTTGACTTCTGATCCTGTCGTGGCACAGCTAGAGGGTTCTGATGATTTTATGGTCTACAGTGATACATCCAAGCTAAGATTGGGATGTGTGTTGATGCAGAGAGGTAGAGTGATTGCTTATGCGTCTAGACAGTTGAAGACGTATGAGGAGAACTACCCGACTCATGATCTGGAGTTGGCAGCGGTAGCATCACTTGTATGGAGCCACCTGTCAGATCTTCACAGACCATAAGAGTCTAAAGTATATTTTCACGCAGCGGGAGTTGAATAACCGCCAGCATCGATGGCTTGAGTTGATCAAGGACTTTGACCTTGAGATCTTGTATCATCCTGGAAAGGCGAATGTTGTAGCTGACGCCTTGAGCAGGAAGATGCCTCGAGAGAAGGCGATTGCCAGACTGACTGTACAACCTTACCTTCAGAGGGATTTAGCTTGGCTAGAGATGGACATCTAGTTTCCTAATGATGATGCCTAGTTGTTTGCTTTAGAGGTTCTACTTGGTCTGTTGGATGAGAACCAACAGAAGCAGGGGAGCTGCCCGACCTTGGTGAGGATTAGAGAGAGGATGTCTCGTGGAGAGGCACCAGAGTTCTCCAAAGGAGCGGATGGAGTTATGAGGCATAATGACCGTATCTGTGTACCCGCTGATGTAGAGCTGAGGCAACGGATCTCACTGGAGTCCCACTGCACACCTTACTCTGTACATCCTGGCACAATTAAGATGTACCATGTTGTGAGACGCTCATATTGGTGGGGAGGGTTGAAGCCCGATGTAGCCAGATTTGTGGCTCAGTGTGCGACCTGTTAGTAGGTCAAGATCGAGCATTGTAGACCTAGAGGTGAGCTCCATCCACTACTAGTACCGCAGTGGAAGTGGGAGGACGTCTCCATGGATTTTGTGATCGGATTGAGGGCCAGTAGGAGTTTTGATACTATCTAGGTGGTTGTGGATAGGCTGACGAAGACGGCACGTTTTATTCCCATCAGAGAGACGTGTGTTCGCCACTTAGCGTGCGTGCAAATAAACTTTAAATTTATAAAACTAGAATCAAGCAAGCGAACCCGTAGTGTACGGATCGGCGTAGTAAAGCAAGAATTCCAGAGTATCGAACTCAGGGATTTGGGGGAAACAAATTCAGTTCGCAAATTGTCAAGCAAGTGAATGTAATAAGCTTTGCGAATATTGGGAAAACAGCAATCCTAAAGATCCAAGTATCTAATTGTGGCAATAGATTCAAGATATACTAAAGAATTAAGGACAGAGTTAAGAGTTGCAAAGGTATACTAAGGTAAAGTAATGTACGGTGAAGTTCCAAGACTTTATATGACTTTTCTAAAGACACTCTCTATAAAGGTTGTTGAGGCTTCAGTATAGAAAGGATCTATGGACAAGAATTAATCTCAAATGCCCAAACTTGTAACCCAAGGATCAAGACTAACTAAACCGATTAAGGTTGTGACACTCGAAATCGAAGTAGAGGTTGTTGAGGCTTCACTACTACCTAGAAAAGGGCAAGCCAAGACTAGATTAAAGCTAATCTTTAACCTTGGATCAAAGTAAAAGAAAAGTTCGTAAACTAGGGTAAATCACGGGTGGATCTTGAGTTCCACGGCCGTGGAAGCTCAAGAACAGACCGTTATTTTAGTTCGTCGACGAGATCTCTCTAACTCTCAGGGTCCAATCAATTTACGATCGATCTATCATCATCTAAGCCACAATTATTAACCCTTCACCTTAGAATTTCTAAAGGGTTTTAGCCAATAACCATTGTCATCAATTCAATAATCAAGTTTAAAGAAGAATGAAAGATGAAAACCTTCGAAAGCTCAATTATAACTCAAAGTCAATCTCAAATCCAAACACAAATTGGAACATTCAATGGATTCAGAATATAACACAAAACCTCACAAAATCTAAGGCAAGTATGAAGAACGGGATGTCAATCCGTCTTCAATATCAAAACCTAAGAAAAGGGCGCAACTTCCGCCACACAAGATCTTCCGAAATCCAAATTGTCGGCGCTTCCGCTAAGTCTCCTCGAACTCCCTCCAATAACCCTAAGCAAGTATAAGCGATAAGCGTGGATGTACAAAACTCCCTTCTTTGACCCTTTTATTAGAAAGGATAAAATAACCGTCCGGCCCATTTGCGTAAATGATGTGGCAATAATTGATTCGTCAAAAGATCGCCTAAATCACGGTCTCAAGGGGTTCCACGACCGTGGTTTAGAGCCTGGAATTGGATTACGGTTCCATATGATTTCCACGACCGTACTTTATACCGTGTAACTCTCTGGAATGCTCGACGTTCATGATGCCAAGATCCACGGCCGTGGTTTAGAGCGTGGACTTCTCTACGACCGTATTTTAGAGCGTGGAAGTGTAAATTGCTTGTGGTTTCCTTTGTGTCGTGTCATTCCTCATCCTAGCATCTCCTTTGGCTTCTTTGATGTGTTCCTAATCCTTGGATGTGCTCAAATCTTCTCCTATCTTTCTCAATTGGTCCGGTTTTAGCTTTTATTCACCTATAATCAACACAAAGCTAATGTAGACCTCCATATCGAAAATATAGACAAACTAGCTAACAAATGCTTCAATGCCTTATCAATGAACACTATAATAGATGAAAGACAACTAGAAAAAGTGCCTAGAATATCGCAATATTTCATGCTAACAACGTGACCGGTGAGCAGATTGACTGAGGAGTACACTAGACAAATAGTGAGACTCCATGGGGTACCGAGGACGATTGTCTCTGATCGAGATGGACGTTTTACTTCGAGATTCTGGTAGCAGAATTAGACTGCTTTGGGGACGAGTCTACACTTCACGACCGCGTTTCACCCACAAATAGATGGTCAGTCAGAGAGGACCATCCAGACCTTAGAGGACATGCAGCGAGCCTGTGTTGTGGATTGGGGATAGGGATGGTCTGATTACCTCCCACTCGTTGAGTTCTCATACAACAACAGTTGACATGCATCTATTGGGATGGCTCCTTATGAGGCACTATATGGACGTAGGTGTCGTACACCTTTATGCTAGAATGAGTCTAGCATTATCAGTGGGATAGCGCTAGAGCAAATTCAGGATGATATGGCTCGAGTAGCGCTGATCAGAGAGAGGATGATGGTTTCATAGAGTCGCCAGAAGTCATATGCAGACAAGAGGCGTCGACCTCTAGAGTTCAAGGTAGGAGCTCATGTCTGGTTGAGAGTATCTCCGACGCGAGGCATTAGACATTTTGGCATAAAGGGGAAGTTGAGTCCTCGATATGTCGGTCCTTTCGAGATACTGGATAGAGTCGGGAGAGCATCCTACAGTTAGCATTGCCTCCGAGGTTAGAGGGTGTTCACCCTGTGTTTCATGTGTCTCAACTGAGGGAGTACATACCAGACCCGAGGCACATTGTGAGTTATGATGATTTGGTGGTTGAGCCGGACCACACTTTTGCAGAGCACCCTATTGTAGTCCTATAGCAAGGTGTGAGACGCCTGCGTTCAAAGGACATTCCTATGTTGAGGATACAATGGTCTGGACGAGGACCGGATGAGGCTACATGGGAGACCGAGGATAGTATCTAGAGGAACTATCCAGAGTTCTACGCCGAGATAGATGCACCAGTAGGATCCACGAGTAGATCTTAGTGCCACCATGGTGAGTGCATGTTATGCTATGTGTTTATGTGATATGATGTGCTTTTCGTGCTAGCTGTATGTGTATATGATCTATTAGATCTTGTTGCTAGCGCGAGATAGGTATAGCTGGAGATGGTTCTTTCCTCCATGCTATGGTGTGTGTGTTAGGATTAGCAGGAGATGGTTCTTTCCTCGATGCTATCATTGATGGACATAGTGTGAGTGGAGACGGTTTTTCCTCCATGTAGTAATGTTATGTGTATGTTTTGGATGGAGACGGTTTTCCTCCACGCCAGTGTGATGTGGTTAGTGTTTAGCTAGAGATGATCTTCCTCTAGGCCTTGTTTAGAATTGATGATGGTTGCTGGAGTGATGTTACCTCCATGCTGCGTTTGAGGATATAGAATGTCATAGGTTGTGTTATGATACCTTTGAGAGAGGGAGAGCTATACCTCAGGTTTTTGATCCGAGAGGATTTGGGATCTTGCAAGTTTCGGGACGAAACATGTTTTTAGGGGAGTGTGATGTAAGAGCCTTAGTTGTAGGAGCCTCGAGTCCTTACTGAGCTTGGTGCTGACCCTGGCAGCCGCCCCGGAGGACCCAGGTGGCCGCACCTGCGGCTGGGCACCCCTGCGCCTCACAGAGTCCGCCCCTGCGGCTTTGTGTGGTTGTAGCCGCCTTCGTTGACCCTTTGACATGTGCTTTGCGGCTGGCTTCCTTTATAAGCCTCTCAATGCTTCGGTGATAGGGTTTCTTCATCCTCTTCAGCTCCATTCCCCTTTGTACGTTCTTCTTCTTCCTCTCCTCTTCTTTGATCTTCCTTTGATCTTGTGAGAGAATTTTGAGAGTTTGATGGTGGTTTTGAGCTTGGATGTTGATGACCTTGTTGCTGGGAGTCTTTGTTGATGTGTTGAGGCTGTGAAGTTGTTGATTGCTCTTAGTTATTGCTTAGGGTTTTACTGTGGTAAGATCTCTATCTCTATCTTCTTTCCTTCTTCTTCCTTGCTTCTTTCTTTCTTCTTTAGCTTAGGATCACAAGATGAGCTTATGTGGACCCATTCCTGATGTTTTGATGTTCATACATGTGTATATATGTATGTGTGATGTTGATGTGTGATGAAAAAGTGAAGAGAGTCGAGAAAGAGATCAAAGAGAAGTCGGGGCCAACCTTTTGCACAGATAGCCGCCCCTACACCTGATCCTAACCGCCCCTGCGCCGGATGTGAACCGCCCCTGCGCCTCACAGGTTCAGCCTTGTGTCCTTTGTTTCCGCTGGTGCGTTTAGGTCTTACCTTGTTGGTATAATTCCTACTTTCCTTTCCTTCGGCCTTGGCTTAAATGATAGCTAGGCTAGCTTGGTTAGGATGAGTTTGATGAGTTGCATGATAGAGATGTGCTTAGGCACTTGTGTTTATATTGAGGTTATGCCTTAGGCATATGTGAGCATGTTATGATCCCGAGGATTAGTTTGAGGTTGTAGGTTGGTTGTGGTTATGGAGACGAGTCTCCTAACCCTTCCAGTATGCGATGATGTGTGCCTTGTTATTGCACGCGTTGATTACTTCCCTGATAGCGTGAATTATAGTCTATATTTTGGGGTTTGTTTGGACGTTTTATCTTTCATAATCGGCATGTTTGTATGTATATTATGTGATTATATTACCATTTCATCTACCTTTGCGGGAATCGAGGTCTACACCTAGTTTTGTTGTAATCGTAGGTAAAATGGCACGTGTTGCATCAAAAAGGAGCTATGGAGTCATTGGAGCTACATCCAGGAACATGAGGAACCATCCAAGAAGCATAGCCATGGATTTAAGATTTACTTTGGACCAGATTTGAGAGATTTCACACTCAGTTATGACTCACCTCGGTTGACCACAGATTCACCTCGACCGAGGTGACCCAGAGAAGTCGACTCGACCGAGGCGAACACCTAGGACGCGGCGAGAATATTTTATTCTTGGCTGAGATCTTTTATCTTTGGAAAGAGATCTTATATTTTTGGGCTTGGCTTCTGGAAGGAAGAAAATATACTAGATCATATATTTTACTTATTTTTTATGGGAAGAGATCTTTCTAAAATATCTTATCTTTGGAGGGTTATTTTCCTATAAAAAGGGTTGGATTTCCACAAATCCAACATCATGCTATACCATCGATCAGGGTTTATACACCGCAACAGCCATACTCCAGTTGGGAGATTTGAAGAACCTTTTTGAAGGTTGAAGAAGGAAGATTATAGCTTTTATAGCTTTTGAAGGGTTTTTGTAAGAACATCTTAGATTCCCTTCCTTGTTGTCTTCCTCTGTTGGATTTATATCTAAGGAACGCTTTGTTGTGATATTTGATTCAGTTATTGAAGTCTTTTCATTAAATTCTTCTTGTTCAAATATTCACCTTCTTCCCATATATTTGATTATTGCTTTCATGATGATGAGTGGCTAATTTCCTTGTGTGATTCTAGGGTGATTGGCTGAAGGTTGTGGGAAAAACAATGATAGAATAATCTTGATCACAGTAGGACCCTGAAAGTTCGAGTCTTTAACCTTAACCCTAAGCATCTCGTTCAATCGATGAACATCTCGTCCGGGGTGGAATTCTTCTTACCAAGGTGACTTATCTGATCCTAAACTGAGAGTTAAGTGTTAGAGTTTGCCAAATCCTATTCTTATTACACCTTTCCTGGTTCAATGCAAGCTTAGGATGAGACTTACCCGGTAATTCCTTAGTTTGTGTACCTAAGATCATAAGTGTAGGTAATAAAGGTTTATCCTTTATTGGGGTTTGAGTGTGCTTTCATCCCATCTTTGTGAGTTAGCCTGAGACTTACCCGGTAAAGGTTGATTCTATTCCCTTAGATGGTGTGTTAGTTTGAGGTTATAGTTCTTTATCTTAATTCCTTGAGACTTACCCGGTAATAGGAGTTACGGTTTTGGATTAGTGAGTAGTGAGACTTACCCGGTGATCTATTACACTTTAGTAACACCTTCCCCATGTAAAAACCTCAGCTTTGTCCGCTTATCTTTAGATCTTGAGTTGGAACCACAACTAGATGCTTTAATCCCTAGAATTGCATGTTTTCTTTATTGACTTCTATATCATCTTTGATTGTTTTAATCGCCTTTGTGGTTAGTATTTACATAAGCATACCGTAATTGGACATTGTTTCACTAATTCCCTGTGATCGACCCCTAGAATTCCTTGCTTTTTACTACGATTGACCCGTACACTGCGGGTTCACATCCTTGTTTTAAGCTTACATCTAGGGTTATAAATTTAAAGCTTGTACACACCGTTTGGAGCGAACAAGTTTTTGGCGCCGTTGCCGGGGACTTGGTCTAGACCGAGCCGGTTACGGTTTGCTTTTGGGGCACTTGCCCCCGTGTCTTCTAACCACTCTACTTGAGTGACTTTTGCAGGTTCTTTCTTAGGTTTATGCGAAGAACCCGCGCTGGGAAGGAAATTGTTCCTTACGATCCCGAACCAGAAAAGACATACAAACGACGCTTAAAAGAAGCGAAGATGGCCCAACAAGACAACCGCGATCTTGAGGCCGAATTAAAAGAGGCGCTAGAGCTGCTACGCCTCAGTAGGGAAGAGCTAAGGCAGGAAAAAGAAGAAACTCGCACCAGGACTAAAGCAATCGAAGCAGATATGGCCGCTTTGAGAGACCAATATCAACTTCGACCGAGGGAAGATCCAGTTGCTGACCCTCGACCGATGCAGGTCCCAGTTGCTGACCCTCGACCGAGGCAGGTCCCAGTACCTGACGCCCCGGCCGATGTACTTCCACCTCGGAGGCCAGTCCGAGATGTTCTTCTTGCAGGAATCCCACAAACCCTAGGTCAAAGGATGGACCCCAATCAACAACTGAGGCGTCCAGGAGTTAACCTAGGAGATCCAGCGGACCACGACTATGAACTTCGACCACAAGTTCTATCCATGATTCGCCAATGCCAGTTCGGAGGGCTAGAGAAGGAATCACCACATCAACATCTTCAGAACTATGAGATCTTGATGGAGACCTTGAGACCTCCGAGGATCGAAAATAACAACTACAAGCTAAGACCTTTTTACTTTTATTTAAAAGATAGAGCTCTTACTTGGTATCAATCTCTTCCTCCAGGAAAAATTAGCACATGGGAGGAGATGATGACGGAATTCTTGACCAAATTCTTTCCCCCCTCAAAGACAGCTGAAATGAGAGGGAAGATCAACGCTTTCATTATGAAGGACAAGGAGAGCTTGTCCAAATCATGGGAGCGGTTCAAGGACATTCTTTTGGATTGCCCACATCACGGGATTCCAAAGTTAGAGTTATTGGAGATTTATTTCAAGGGACTGGACGGAAGCACCCAGTTCAATCTCCAACTACTCTCCGCCGGTACCTTTATGGACATGGCGATTGACGAAGCTTGGGACTTCATTGAGAAGAAAGCTTTGCATATGGATAAGTACACCCACCAAGGAGCTGAAGGTGGAGTTAAACGAGTTAACTTCCAAGAAACTCAGCCCAACAACAATCAACTCACGTCTTTGAAGAATGACGTGAAGCAATTGAAGGAACTCTTGGTTGCTCAAACCAAGAAGGAAGAGCAAGGGCAAAGGAACAACAACAATGGATACCGTAACAACAACAACGGTTCCAGGAAAAACAATTACAACAACAATAGAGGATCCAATAGCAACAACTAGAGGGCAAACAACCAAAATTCTGGTAACAATCATTCAAACTCCAACTCTAACGATTCCTCTAACCCTTTCCTCTCTTCCCCTTCTTCTTCTTCTTCTTCTACTCCATTAAAGAACCAGGGGCAAGGATCAAGTTCGTCTCAGCAGGAAAAGAAAGACGCAGTTCTGGAGGCTATCTTGATCAAGCTCAACGCTATGGAGACTTCTATGACTTCACTTTCGAAGGCCCAAAAAGCCTTTGAACAACAACTTGCAAGTAGGGTGAATGAAGCGCCAAGAGATCCAAGGAAGCTTCCAGCAAGGACGGAAAGCAACCCTAAGGGCCAAATCATGGCCATAACTACGAGGAGTGGACTGAAAACTGCAGATCCAGTGCCTCGGTCGGTGCCAGTACCGACGAAGACCACCTCGGTCCAGATGTAGTCGAAGAACACCTCGACCGAGATGCCAACCGAGGCGGAGCCACAGAAAGCGGAGGGGAAAATTGAAGTTTATGTTCCACCTCCTGCATACAAACCACCACTTCCATTCCCCCAGTCAAGGGCCAGAGCACATCTAGACAAGAACTTTGGTAAGTTCCCTGACTTGATGAATAAACTGCATATTAACATTCCTTTCCTTGATGTTATTCTAGGAATGCCCACCTATGGGAAGTTCTTGAAGGAGATCCTATCAAGGAAAAGGAAACTGGAAGATTTTGGTGAAGTTAGGATGACATCTAAATCCTCGGAGCTCATACAAATCATGAAGGAGAAGATGCCACCTAAGTTAAGAGATCCCGGCTCATTTTGCATTCCCATTCAAGTTGGGGATGTCACTTGTGAAGCCCTTTGTGATCTAGGAGCCAGCGTGAGCATCATCCCAATAGAGCTATGTGTGAAGATCGGACTTGGAGAGCCCAAGCCGGTCAAGATTCGACTATATATGGCGGATCGCTCCATCACCCATCCCGTGGGCATCTTGGAGGACGTTCCGGTCAAATTAGGTAACTTCTATTTACCTATAGATTTTGTTGTACTTGACATTCCCGCAGATTATCCGGTTCCTATTATTATCGGGAGGCCATTTCTAGCAACTTCGGGTTGCAACGTGGATTGCAAGAACGCCAAGTTGAAATTCAACATTGGCGGCGATGAGGTGGAGTTCGCATTACTTGCAGCCATGAAAGGGGAGCAGCTAACTGATGATATCTTCAACATCTACGATGAAGAAGAATCAAGAGAATTGGTGAGCTCTATCCTTATTAACGATCCACTCGAAAGAGTTATTAGCTTCAGTTTAATGGAGGAAGGTATAGATGCTTCTTGTGATGCAGATATACGGAGCTTAAAAGCACTGGAAGAGGATCCAGGAGCTAAAACTAAGAAGCTAATCCAGGAGATGAAGATCTCCAGTTTCGGTCCCAGTTGCAGTACCTCGACCGAGGCACTTTCTGGACTGAACGAGGCGACTAAAGAACACCTCGGTCAACGCCTTTGCGCCTCGACCGAGGTTAATGGCGAGACGACTTCAACTGAGACTTCTGAAAGTCCAGTTTCTGGATCTACTCCACTGGAAGGAGGAAGCAAGGATCCCCCTCAGAAAGCACCCCCAGTTGTGGAGCTTAAACAACTCCCAAATCACTTGAGGTATGTCTTTCTTGGACCAGATTCCACTTATCCCGTTATTGTTAGTGCTTCCCTTTCCGAAACTGAATTATCTAAACTAATGCATGTCCTGAGAAAGCATCAAAAGGCTTTGGGTTACACTATTGATGATCTTATTGGCATTAAGCCTTGTTTCTGCATGCATAGAATTCTAATGGAGGATGATCATAAGACTTCACGGGAACCTCAAAGACGGTTAAATCCGATCATGAAAGAGGTTGTGAAGAAGGAAATTCTTAAGTTGTTGGACGCAGGTATTATTTACCCTATCTCGGACAGCAAGTGGGTTAGCCCGGTGCATGTAGTTCCGTAGAAAGGAGGGATGACCGTTGTGACGAATAAGAACAACGAGTTGATCCCAACTAGGACCGTTACGGGCTGGAGGGTTTGCATCGATTATAGGAAGCTGAACACGGCCACACGGAAGGACCATTTTCCACTTCCCTTCATTGATCAAATGCTCGAGCGGTTGGCCCAACATTCACACTTTTGCTACTTAGACGGCTATAGTGGATTCTTCCAGATTCCCATCCATCCGGATGATCAGGAGAAGACCACTTTCACTTGTCCATGGGGGACATTTGCTTATAGGAGGATGCCATTTGGATTGTTCAATGCACCCGCTACCTTCCAGCGATGCATGATGGCTATCTTTTCCGAGTACATAGAGGAGATCATGGAGGTATTTATGGATGATTTTTCTGTATATGGTTCCTCTTTTGATGATTGTCTATCTAACCTTCTCTAGTGCTTAAAAGATGTGAAGACACTAATCTTGTTTTGAATTGGGAGAAGTGTCATTTTATGGTTAATGAAGGCATTGTGCTAGGACACCTCGTTTCTAATCGAGGCATTGAGGTCGATCGCGCTAAGATCGAGACTATTGAGAAACTCCCTCCCCCTTGTTCTGTTAAAGGTGTGAGGAGTTTTCTCGGGCATGCAGGTTTCTACAGGAGATTCATCAAGGACTTCTCTAAGATTTCTAAACCTCTAACTAACCTCTTGAATAAAGATATTATTTTTGAGTTTTCGCATGAGTGTCTTGATGCTTTTTACAGGATTAAGGAAGCGTTGATCTCCGCTCCCATTATCCAGCCTCCGGATTGGACCTTGCCCTTTGAAATCATGTGTGACGCTAGTGATGTAGCCGTAGGAGCGGTGCTTGGACAGAAGAAGGATGGACGGACCACCGCCATTTACTATGCTAGCAAGACGCTAGACGTAGCCCAACGCAACTACGCTACCACTGAGAAGGAGTTGTTGGCGGTTGTATACGCTTTCGAGAAGTTTCGTTCCTACTTAGTTGGGGCGAAGGTCATTGTCTACACCGATCATGCAACCATTCGTTACTTGTTGGCTAAGAAAGATGCCAAGCCACGCCTTATTCGATGGATTCTCTTACTTCAAGAGTTTGACCTAGAGATCCGCGATAAGAAGGGATCCGAGAACTCCGTTGCGGATCACCTCAGCCGGCTACCGGAATCTTCCCGCGAGAAGGACGACCCACCCATAGACGATTCATTCCCCGATGAGCATTTACACTTGTTAGAGCGTTTGATAGACTTACTTACTTCACCCCACGATGGAGGTGAAGTATGGGGTGAGGACACCTCCCATCACGTTTGAGAGGGCATTATGGTCCAGCTAGCGACCTTAAACCAAGCGCTTCTTGGGAGGCAACCCAAGGTATTGCTTTCTTTTCCCTTTTTCTAGTCTAGCTTAGATAGTTTGCTTTTGCTTTGCTTTGTTTTGTTTTTGGCGTTCTAGATAGATAACAGGAGACATCTAAGGAAGGAGCATAACTTGAAGGAAAGAAGATCGAGATTTTGAGAAGACGAAGTTCGACTGAGGCATCTCGGTTGCTTTCAGAGCACCTCGACCGAGATGATTCTTGAGCAACCGAGGCGACTAGGGTTTTCTGAAGAACTGCCTCGGTCCGTACCACCTCGGTCCAGTCGAGACCATCTCGACCGAGGTGACAGCAGTTCCAGAAAAGGGTATAAAAGGGGTGAAGATTTCTCTCTCCTCACTTTATTCTTCTCCCTCGACCGCGGCGACAGTTTCACCTCGCTTCTCTGATTCTTGCTCGTTTTCGAAGATTTCTGTCTCCAAACTGCGATTAAGGCTTAGAGGATCCCAGTGCATCATCGATCTGCAAGAAAATCGAACCGATTCGGCCGAACGAGGTAAAATAAAACCGAAACCCTACCTCTCCGATTTCGCTTCGATTTGGGCTTTGGTTGCCCTTGCATTTGCTGAGAAAAGGCTTAAGTACCCCATAGGAAGTAGTTGTAGTGATTTTGGGGGAAAAGAACTGAATTTTCAGAAGGAATTAGAACCCAGTTTTCCGCCTCGGTCCAGTCGAGCTGTGCCTCGGCCGAGGTGATTCTTGAGTGTTGTCAGTTGACCGAGGTGACCTGACTGAATTGAAAATGAGTTCTGACCGACGCCTTGCCCTTAGGGATAGATCCTCACCTTCCCCTTCTTCCTCTTCTTCCCGACCCTATCGACCGGTGATCCATGAGCGACACCAGGTCGATTATGACCGTATTTCCGGCCGTCCAGTGATTGCACCACGCTTCCAAGACGTGTCTACTTTTGATTGCCTCCAGGTAGACAGAGACCTTAGGAGGATGATATCCACTATAGGGCTGGATCAGTTTACTGAGATCCGAGCCCCAGCCTATTTGGAGCCCACCTTAGAGTTCATTAGCTCCTTCACCTACCTCCCTACAGAGAGATCTGTGAAGTACCGGTTGATGAACCGGAACTTCTTAGTGCTACTTGAGTACTGGAGAGAGATTTTTGGCTTTCCTGAGCCCACTGCTGTTGACTTCCCTTCCCGATCTGTAGCTAGGGAGTTTTGGGGACAGATTGCCCACATTACTGAGCACGCAGACAGATGGCGCCCTGGAGATTCCAAGGAGAAGGTCATCTTCCATTTAGCCTTTAGGTTAGCCCACCGGATATTCAGCGAGACACTTCTGGCGCGTACTGAGACGCCCCAGAAGATCCGACAGGGAGAGCTTTTCAGTTTATACTGCATGGTTACTGGGGGTATCCCGGACTTTGGCTTGATGTTGGTAGAGGATCTGCACAAGATCAAGGCCAAGGCAAAGGGAGACATCTGCTGCGGAGGGCTTGTCACCCACATCGCTAGTTATCAAGACATGGATCTCAGCGCTTGCATGATAGTGGCGGCTACCAAGCCGCTTGGGCTGCAGGAAATGATCACTCGGCGGATTCTGGTTCCCCGAGGTTTGACTACACCGTACGTGGCTATGCCGTGGGAGCTGACTGCAACACAGAGGATCAGGTGGTCTGCCTAGTTTACTATTTTTGACCCACATTATTGGCAGACCACTTGGGCTCCACTGATGGAGGATTACAAAGAGGCAGCAGCTGCCCCAATTGAGGAGGAGGCAGATGATGAGGAGACAGTTGATGAGAGAGAGGGTGGAGTCCCGATGGATACAGGGACAGATACTGCAGGGACGAGCGCACCAGTTATAGATCTGGATGATGAGGATACTGAGCCTGCACCTGCTGCATCACCTGCTAGGCGTAGGACACGCCGTCATAGAGATCTCGAGGCTCATCGTCGGATCGATGATCTGACGGATCAGGTTATTGATTCATATGCTGCTTTGTCACTGGATATCCGCGAGATGTAGGAGCGGCAGCACTACCAGCACATGATGGCCCAGATTCAGTTTGAGCACGTCATGGGCTATCCATTCGACCCGTCCCAGTATCCGTATGTGCCACCACCACCACCACCGGATCGTGACTACTGAGAGCTACAGGATTTTCTTTTCTTATTTTTATGCAGTTCAGCTTATTATCCGGTGAGTACTTTTACCTTAGACTTATTTTGACCCACTGGGACAGTGTGTTCTAAGTATGGGGTATTTATTTGATGTACTTGACAGTTACTTGATGTACGACTCTAGTTGACCGGATATTTATCTATATTTATGCTTCACTTTTGCATCTATGTGTTTATCTGAGACTACATGCATACTTACAGGTTATTTGATTGAGAAAAACGTCGAAACTGAAAGAAAACTGGTTTTAAAAACAATTTTGGACCTCGACCGGTGCAGTTCTGGCCGAACGAGGTGTTTCACCTCGGTTGACCTAAGAACACCTCGACCGAGGTGGGTTAACTGAGAGTTTTCGAAACGATTTTTGTGCTTCTTATCTGGATATGATCTCAGTGAAGATCTTGTTTACCGGCTGGGGTGGAATTCTTTATGTGTTTGAAAGGTTTTATAATATGTTTAAGTTGCTATATGCTTTGTTTGAAATTATTGGCATGTTTAATACTTTGTTTTTATCCAACTTATGTTGAATTTGAAGGTTGACACCGCAAGATAAGTTCTCTCACTTTCTTCCTGGAAAGACCAAGGCAATTCATTCTTCTCTCTTCTTCTTCTTGATCATGCTTAACCCCTCATATACATTTTGCCTCCCTTTACCTATCCGGGAATTTGGAAGCAAGCGAAGTGGTGAAAGCAAGTGAAGTTAAAGTTGAGAAGTTGGCTGGAAGTGAAAGTGTTAGAAAGTAATAATAGGTTTGGGGAAGTCAATCATGATGATGAGTAACTCGGCACCATTCACATAGCCGGGTGTTTGTGTCTTGCCAAAGTCGGATTGAGCGATATTCCTAACGGGTCATGGTATGTGCATCAAGGGTTTGATGCATCTCAAGAAATTGATGATTGCTGATTTCCTAGGCTTCGGTTATTGTGCACTTCTATCCATGCATCCCAAAAAGTAAAGTAAAAGAAAAAGTGTGAGATAAGCAAAGCTTATTGGTGGAAGATGTTGCAAGTCAAAGTGAAAGTGAAGTTCATCCTTTTCCCGGATTCTAGCACCACATTACCTTACATACATCCCTACCCTACACGTTTCTTGACCTTTCTTTTGGGAAGCCCTTGAGACCTTGAGCTAGTTGATTGACTTAGCGGTTTAAACTGGATTATGCATGATTAATTTCGATAATTATGACTTATTATGCATTCTATGATTTTATGCAAAGATGAACAACTTTTTTATATTTATAAAATGTTTTGATCATGCATTGATTTTAAATTCCATGAAGTATTCTCTTAGAGTGATCTATGATTGTTGCACACCATAAAAAATGTTTTGAAAGACTTTTCATTGATTTTCTTGACTTATAATCCATTCTATCTTGTCTTTTATATGCGGAACTTGCTTGGGGACAAGCAAGGGCTAAGTTTGGGGTATTTTGATAGCTTGAATTATAGTCTATATTTTGGGATTTGTTTGGACCTTTTATCTTTCATAATCTGCATGTTTGTATGTATATTATGTGATTATATTACCATTTCATCTACCTTTGCGGGAATCGAGGTATACACCTAGTTTTGTTGTAATCGTAGGTAAAATGGCACGTTTTGCATCAAAAAGGAGCTATGGAGTCATTGGAGCTACATCCAGGAACATAAGGAACCATCCAAGAAGCATAGCCATGGATTTAAGATTTACTTTGGACCAGATTTGAGAGATTTCACACTCAGTTATGACTCACCTCGGTTGACCACAGATTCACCTCGACCGAGGTGACCCAGAGAAGTCGACTCGACCGAGGCGAACACGTAGGACGCGGCGAGAATATTTTATTCTTGGCTGAGATCTTTTATCTTTGGAAAGAGATCTTATATTTTTGGGCTTGGCTCCTGGAAGGAAGAAGATATACTAGATCATATATTTTACCTATTTTTTATGGGAAGAGATCTTTCTAAGATATCTTATCTTTGGAGGGTTATTTTCCTATAAAAAGGGTTGGATTTCCACAAATCCAACATCATGCTATACCATCGATCAGGGTTTATACACCGCAGCAGCCATACTCCAGTTGGGAGATTTGAAGAACCTTTTTGAAGGTTGAAGAAGGAAGATTATAGTTTTTATAGCTTTTGAAGGGTTTTTATAAGATCATCTTAGATTCCCTTCCTTATTGTCTTCCTCTGTTGGATTTATATCCAAGGAACGCTTTGTTGTGATATTTGATTCAGTTATTGAAGTCTTTTCATTAAATTCTTCTTGTTCAAATATTCACCTTCTTCCCATATATTTGATTATTGCTTTCATGATGATGAGTGGCTAATTTTCTTGTGTGATTCTAGGGTGATTGGCTGAAGGTTGTGGGAAAAACAATGATAGAATAATCTTGATCACAGTAGGACCCTGAAAGTTCGAGCCTTTAACCTTAACCCTAAGCATCTCGCTCAGTCGATGAACATCTCGGCTGGGGTGGAATTCTTCTGACCGAGGTGACTTATCTGATCCTAAACTGAGAGTTAAGTGTTAGAGTTTGCCAAATCCTATTCTTATTACACCTTTCCTGGTTCAATGCAAGCTTAGGATGAGACTTACCCGGTAATTCCTTAGTTTGTGTACCTAAGATCATAAGTATAGGTAATAAAGGTTTATCCTTTATTGGGGTTTGAGTGTGCTTTCATCCCATCTTTGTGAGTTAGCCTGAGACTTACCCGGTAAAGGTTGATTCTATTCCCTTAGATGGTGTGTTAGTTTGAGGTTATAGTTCTTTATCTTAATTCCTTGAGACTTACCCGGTAATAGGAGTTACGGTTTTGGATTAGTGAGTAGTGAGACTTACCCGGTGATCTATTCCACTTTAGTAACACCTTCCCCATGCAAAAACCTCAGCTTTGTCCGCTTATCTTTAGATCTTGAGTTGGAACCACAACTAGATGCTTTAATCCCTAGAATTGCATGTTTGCTTTATTGACTTCTATATCATCTTTGATTGTTTTAATCGCCTTTGTGGTTAGTATTTACATAAGCATACCGTAATTGGACTTTGTTTCACTAAGTCCCTGTGATCGACCCCTGGAATTCCTTACTTTTTACTACGATTGACCCGTACACTGCGGGTTCGCATCCTTATTTTAAGCTTACATCTAGGGTTATAAATTTAAAGCTTGCACACACCGTTTGGAGCGAACATTCCCCAAGGGAAAGTTGTGACGTGGTACTAGTTACGAGTATTATAGGTAAGTTCATAGGACTTACTTAGCGTTCAGTTGTGAGTTTGTGTGATTGTGATGGTTGTGTGTGGTCATATGATTGTGCATTTATAACCTAAACCGGACTAGGATGACCATTTATTATATTAAATGGCCCAAGTGTATTCTAACGGGTCGTGATAACTTGCCTCTGCCTGTAGGTAGGAGGAGGTGCCCTGAAGATGATCTCGCAGGGGGGGACGAGTGATGATCACCCCCATGCAAAACCCTTGTGTTACGCTAGAAGGGACGAGGTTCTTGAGGCTCCTCGTGTTACAAAATAAGTTGAATTAGTAATGGAATAACGTAATTGAAAGATAATAAATGAATGTGTGTCGCATTGCATGTATGAGATGTTGATGTGTGTTTGTGCTATTACCTTCATGCTTATTCATTACTATAGCTAACGGTGTATACCGTGTTGTAGATGATCTGACGGTTAGGAAGACTGCAGAGTGAGCCAGATGGGGTGACCAGCCGAGGACTTCTGTACATTAGGGTTGCGTGGGATATGTGATATCTTTTGTATCTGATGTTTATGGATGTTGTTTTGTACTCGGCTTTGTTGTTGTAAACCCTTTTGATGTATCTTATATAGTTTTATGTATTTGGTTTTCATCTACCTGTGTCTTGTTGTAAGATCCAGTGAACTTGTTGTCAGGCTAGGGTCAGGATCCATTGTGAGATCCTAGCCCAATGTGGCACTCCGAGTCCCGCGGATTCGTTGTGTTACAAAATCGCTTAAGGGTTTTAGCCAATAATCATCATAATGAAATCAATAATCAAGATTAAAAGAAGGAAAAGATAAAACCTTAAGAACTCAATAGGAAACACAAAATCAATCTCAATCAACTCAAAATCCGTACTTGCATTTAATGAATATAGAATAGAGTAAGAAATCACTCATAATCTTAAAGAACAAAGAAGAATGGGATGTCAATTCGCCTTCAAAGTGAAACCCTAAGATCTTCCAACTTCACAATATCAAAATGCTTACTTCTCCAAATCTTCTTTCCAAAATCTTCTCGCAATAAGATCTTCCAAAGGTATGCAACCAATGTGTAGCGCGGGATCCATTTTCTCTCTTTCTTCAGCCTTCTTATAGGAGAAAATAGGGTTTCGAAAAGCCCATAATTGTTGCTGACGTGGCAAATATGACACGTGGCAGCCGTTAGAAGAATCACGGCCAAGACCAATTTTCCATGCCCATGGAAACCACCGTAAAATGGCATATTTGCTCTTGACATACATTCCCACAGTCTTAATTAAAATTAAATACCAAAACCACGGCCGTGGTTCCTTGTACTTGACCGTGGAATTCCAAAAACGTGCATGAAATCTCTTGTTTCCCAAAGCTTTCTACTCATACTCCTTCCTTAGCTAGTTCAATGCATCCTCTTGACGTCTAGCACGATCAATCACTCCTACATACTCCATTTATACTCCAATCCAAGCCTTTGATCACCTAAAAACATAACAAAACTTGTGTAGATCTCTATACCAACATAATAGGTGAAAGTTCTCATAAATGCTTAAAACTCATATCCATGTACACAAAAGAAGGGGAAAAACAACCAAAACATGTGCCTAAAATAACGTCATATTTCATGCTATCAAAATACCCCATATTTGTCTCTTACTTGTTCCCAAACAAGGTTTTCAAAAGCTAGAACATAAGGTAGGATGAATGCAAAACAAGGGAAAACAAATCTTTTTTATATTGTACTTCTATTCAATAGATCACTCTCAAATATTGCTTCATGTTTCCTTGAAAACTTCTATATACACAAAACAAATCATGTCATGAGAAAGAAACATCATACATTGCAAAAGCTCCAAGACAAACATCATAACCCAAAGTAATGTCAAAATCAATCATGTGGAAATCCAATTTAGATCACTAAGCCAAACAACAATGCAAAGATCTTAAGGACTTTCAAGTAAAGGTCCAGAAACGTGAATGGGTGAGATGCATATAGGATATATGGTGCAAAAATCCGGGAAAAAGGAACAACACAACACAAGCTTGAAGAACATTGCTTCCCAAACATACTTTGCATGCGAACTTTTCTTTTACTTTACTTTTTGGAAATATGGACAGCGGTGCACAAAAACCGAAGCCTAGGAGATCGGAGATTCTCAATTTCGAGATGCCTCAAAGCCTTGATGCACATACCATATTCCGTTAGGACTGTCGTTCATTCAGACTTTGGCAAGACACAAACACCCGGCTATGTGAATGGTGCCGAGTTACTCATCCTCATGTTCAACGTCCCCAAACCTATTTTTCTACACTTTGAATGCATAATCTTTTTTTACTTTCATGGCCCTCCCACATCATTCATGGCAAAAATTACACTCTTCCTAATTCCCGGATAGGTAAAGGAGGCAAAATTTTTATTGAGGAGCTAAATGAATAAAGAAGAAGCAAGAAAAATAGAGGCGCCTTGATCATTTCAAAAAGAAGCGCAAGAACTTATAATGCGATTTCAACTTTCATTCCTCAACATGATTTAGACAAGAATTTTTACATTATGAAACTTGCCAGAAGGTTAAACAATATACTCAATTTCTCTACAATTCATAATTCAAATCAACCACATAAATGTCAACAAAAATTCAATTCACAAGTAAATTCATCATTGAGGTCTTTTCCAATCCTAAAAGCACAATTTTTCAAAAAATTTCAAATTTTTATGGGTTTTTCAAAGCTTAAAGTGCAATGCAAAAAGGAAACGTGTGACAAGAAAATAAAAGATGCAAGTGTTCATGGATAAGAACGAAGCAATATGTCAAGTTATTACATCACATGAGAATCATACTCCATCCCATACTTAAGATACACATTGTCCCTAATGTGCGAAAAAAAGAAAAGAAAAAGAACAAAGAAACTCACAAAGGCGGTGGAGCAACTCGAACCGAACAAGTCATCACATAGGAGGTGGCGGTGGTGGGAACGGGAAGAAGTTTGGGTCGTATGGATGCCCAAACTTCTGTCGGTAAACGTCTCGGAGGATCCTTGCGTTGTCACGGCGCTCATCCTCATGATTATCAAAGCAAGTCTCTAGAGCCTCCATCCTCTCCGTAAGTCCGGTGACCCATGTCGGCTGATCGTCCATCCATGTTGGTCACTACGACATCCACTCCGGCGGTGCTCCCATCCAAGATGGTGGAGCATCCATCCATGTCGGCGGTGCATCCATCAAAGTAGGTCGCTCACTCACGCTGGGACGCCGGGAGGAAGAAGAAGCGGAAGGCCGCTGCTGGTAGGTAGATCTCCTAGGCGGCTCTTGGAAATCCGCCGGCTGATCCGGAAAATCTCCAAAAGCCTGCTCAGCAGCTCCAGCATCCTGGAACTCATCACCATCCATCTCCTTATAACCATCCTCATCAACAGCAGCCGGCACATCCTCGGGATAATAAGCTGGAGTTCCTAGGAGGTAGGCATGCATCGGAACAAATGTTTCTTTCCTATTCTGCCGGTTCCGGATGGAGTAATCAGCGCTCCATGGAATGCCTCATCCTCCCTTGTCTTCCCAAGACATGGAGACAAATGATGGATCTCGGTGGCAGGGAATCAAGAGTCCCCTAGTCATGAAACCTTGAAGCCCTAGAGGCCTCGCGGATGCCACTAACTCACAAGCCAAATAATCAATCCCTAAATGCTTTGCAATGTATGTAATCATCCCACCATAACCTATATTCTCCTTAACTTTGTTCTTGATCTTGCTAAGAGTAGCAGCAAGCATAGTGGCGCAATCCGGAGTGGCACCGGCCGCCATGCAATAAAGGATAAAAAGCTCATCAGCGTTGAGCTTTTGAGGAGTCTCAACCCTAGGGAAAAGGCACTCGGAGAGGATCCTATGGGATATCTTAAAGGAGAGGTTATAGATCAACTTGGCTTTTGAATCAACGGGTTGCCAACGGTCTTCGTGACCCACTGCCATAACAATCTCCTCCCAAAGCTCTCGAGCGCGAGAACTCCTAGGAAATTTCCCATTGTATGTGTCTACAAAGCCAAACAACGCTCCAAACTAAATTATGGAAAGGTGGTGAGTGTGGTCCATCAAACGGAAGGAGCTACCGTTCGGTTTACGACACTTTAGTCAAACGAGCTTATGAACTCCATTGTAATCTCCTCATAAGAGTCCTCTCTAATGCTAGCAAATGTAGTAAGTCCAGCCCTATCAAGCATCCACCTAAGATCATTTACCATATTTAGATCCTCAAACTCTTCAAGCACAATATACCTAGGGGCAATAACATTGCGTTTTTGGATCTTATCAAAGGCTCTCTTGTGGTTCTCATGGATTGTAGGGATCCTAGGAATAGGTTGAGGAGCGGGAGGGGGTTGGAAAGAGGAGCCTTCGCCTCCTTTTTTTTTGTTTTGGTTGGATTTGCGAGTCCCAAACATTTTTCAGAAATCACGGCCCGTTCTTGGTGAAACCACGCTCGTGGTTTTGTACGACAGCCCATGGAAGTGCACGATTTTGCTCAAAAATCCAAAAATTCCACAACAAACTCAACAACAGAAATCCTAAACAGTTCAATTCCGTTCAGTTCTCCTAAAAATCTTTGAAAAAAACAAAGGAAATCAACCAAGGAAAGAGTTGAGAGAAAACCTAGGTTTTGGATTTGTTGAAATCCAAAATCTTGCCCGATCGTTGAATGTTTGTGCTGTTTGTTGTCACAATCCGCAATCGAATGAAGTTTGCTTCAGTTTGGAGCAAATAATCGCGCAAAACGATCACCGAACGAAGATTTGAGGTTTGAGGAGATGAGGCGTGGAATAGGGCGTGGAGGAGAAGGTAAGAACTTGTGGTTTGTGAAGAAGAAGAACTTATATAGCCCCGTCAAACTTTCAAGAATCACGGCCTCACTGTTACTTTCACGGCCGTGGAATTGTATGGCCGACCGTTATTTTGCTCTTTTTTCTTTTACTACTCTCGACCTATTTCTCCACGGCCTCAAATTAACGAAACAACGGCCGTGGAATCGCATTTAAACCCGTGGAAATCCTTTTTTCTGCCAAAAATCCAAATTTCGTTGTTCCTTTGGCTTTCTTCACTTCTTTTGGTCGTTCTTCAACCCTGACATCCAAAGACACAAGACATACCAGAAGATATTGACGAAAAACAAACAAAACAACCTACACTAATCTAATCTAAGAAAAACGAAAAAGAAAAACAAGAATGCATTACCTTGGGTTGCCTCCCTAGTGGCGCTTTGTTTTAGGTCCGCAGCTAGACCAATCCTTTGTGCTTAAGTGAGGAGAATCGGTGCGACTTCCTTAGTTTGGAGTTCCGGATAGTACTTCTTTAGTCGTTGGCCATTCACTTTGAAACTTCCGCACTTCTCACCCCATACTTCAACTGCACCATAGGGAAAAACGTGTTTAATAACATAAGGTTCTGTCTAACGAAATTTAAGCTTACCGGGAAAGAGTCGAAGCCTAGAATTGAAGAGAAGAACAAGGTCTCCTTCTTTTAAGTATTTCGGAATGATGTGCTTATCATGCCAACGCTTCGCTCTCTCTTTGTAGATCTTGGCGTTTCATAGGCGCTCAAGCGGAGTTCTTCTAGCTCATTAAGATCCAAGAGACGTTTCTCTCCCACTTCTTTCATGCCAAAATTCAACCACTTGACAACCCAATACGCTTTGTGTTCCAGCTCCACCGGAAGATGACAAAACTTTCCATACACAAGATTGTATGGTGTTGTGCCAATGGGAGTCTTGTATGCCGTTCTATATGCCCATAATTCGTCATCAAGCTTCAACGCCCAATCTTTCCTTGTCCTAGACACCGTTTTCTCCAGAATTCCATTGATCTCCCTATTAGAAATCTCCACTTTTCCACTTATTTGTGGATGATAAGGTGTGGCGATCTTGTGAGTCACCCTATACTTAGCTAGTAGAGCTTCATATCGACGGGCAATGAAGTGTGATTCTCCGTCACTAATGATGGTTCGGGGTGTCCCAAACCTTGGGAAAATAGTTCGATTAAAGAACTTAATAACCACCATCGTATTATTAGTTGGAGAAGCAATAGCTTCAACCCATCTTGAAACATAATCTACAGCTAGAAGCATTCCTGCAAAAACTCAAAAACAACATCTTTATTCAAGAGATTAGTGAGTGGTTTAGAAATCTTCGAGAAATCCTTGATGAACCTCCTATAAAAACCTGCATGCTTAAGAAAACTCCGCACACCCTTAACAGAACAAGGGGGAGGAAGTTTCTCAATAGTCTCGATCTTAGCTCGATCGACCTCAATACCTCAGTTGGAAATGAGGTGTCCTAGCACAATTCCTTCACTAACCACAAAGTTACACTTCTCCCAATTCAAAACGAGATTAGTGTCTTCATAACGTTGTAGCACTAGAGAAAGGTTAGACAAGCAATTAACAAAAGAGGAACCATATACCGAAAAGTCATCCATGAATACCTCCATGATCTCCTCTATGTACTCGGAAACGATAGCCATCATACAACGCTGGAAGGTAGCGGGTGCATTACATAATCCAAATGGCATCCTCCTATAAGCGAATGTCCCCCATGGACAAGTGAAAGTGGTCTTCTCTTGATCATCCGCGTGGATAGGAATCTGAAAGAAGCCACTATAACCATCTAAATAGCAAAAATGGGAATGCTGGGCTAACCGTTCAAGCATTTGGTCGATGAATGGAAGTGGAAAATGGTCCTTCCGAGTGGCTACATTCAACTTCCTGTAATCGATGCACATCCTCCAGCCCGTAACGGTCCTTGGTGGAATCAACTCGTTGTTCTTATTCATCACAACGGTCATCCCTCCTTTCTTCGGAACCACATACACTGGGCTCACCCACTTGCTATCCGAGATAGGAAATATGATACTTGCATCCAACAACTTAAGAATCTCTTTCTTCACAACCTCTTTCATGATCGGATTTAACCGTCTTTGAGGTTCCCGTGAAGTCTTATGATCATCTTCCATTAGTATTCTATGCATGTAGAAAGAAGGCTTAATACCGATAAGATCATCAATAGTATATCCCAAAGCCTTTCAATGTTTCCTCGGGATATGCATTAGTTTAGAAAATTTAGTTTCGGAAAGGGAAGCACTTACGATAACGGGATATGTAGAATCCGGTCCAAGGAAAACATACCTCAAGTGACTTGGAAGCAGTTTAAGCTCCACAACTGGGGGTGCTTTCTGAGGGGGATCCGTGCTTCCTCCTTCCAATGGAGTAGACTTAGATCGAAGAACTGGACTTTCAGAAGTCTTAGTTGAAATCATCTCGCTTGCGACCTCGGTCGAGGTCCGAGGTGGGTGACCAAGATGTTCTTCATATAAGAACACCTCGTTTGGTCCAGAAAGTGCCTCAGTCGAGGTACTAGAACTGGGACCGAAACTTAAATTGCTTCTCTTCTCCTGGATTAGTTTCTCAATCTTAGCTCCTGGATCTGCTTCCAGTGCCTTTAAGCTCCGTATATCTGCATCACAAGAAACATCTATACCTTCCTCCATTAAGCTAAAACTAAGAACTCTTTCAAGATGGTCATTAATAAGGATAGAGCTCACCAATTCTCTTGATTCTTCTTCATCGTAGATGTTGAAGATGTCATCTTCCAGCGGCTCTCCTTTCATTGCAACAAGCAATGCAAATTCCACTTGATCTCCACCAATGTTGAATTTCAACTTGGCGTTCTTACAATCCACATTGCAACCCGAAGTTCCTAGAAATGGTCTTCCGAGAATGATAGGAACGAGATAAGCTGCGGGTGTATCAGGTACAACAAAGTATATAGGTAAATAGAAGTTACCTAACTTGACTGGAACGTCTTCCAAGATGCCCACGGGATAGGTAACGGAGCGATCCGCCATGTATAGCCTTATCTTCACGGGCTTGGGCTCTCCATGTCCGATTCTCTCAAATAGCTCCAGCAGGATGATGCTCACGCTGGCTCCTAGATCACATAATGTCTCACATGTTACATCCCCAACTTGAACGGGAATGCAAAATAAGCCAAGATCTCTCAATTTGGGTGGCATCTTCTCCTTCATAATTTGAATGAGCTCCGAGGACTTAGATGTCATCCTAACTTCTCCAAAGTCTTCCAACTTCCTCTTCCTTGATAGAATCTCCTTCAGAAAGTTCTCATAGGCGGGCATCCCTAGAATACCATCAAGGAAAGGGATGTTAATGTGTAATTTATTCATCAAGTCAAGAAACTTACCAAAATGCTTGTCTAGATGTGCTTTGGCCCTTGACTGGGGGAATGGAAGTGGTGGTTTATAAGCAAGAGGAGAGACATAAACTTCAGATCTGTCCTTCAATTTCTGGGACTCCACCTCGGTTGGCACCTCGACCGAAGTGTTCCTCGTCTGATCCTGGACCGAGGTGTTCTTCGTCTGCACTGGTACTAACCGAGGTACTGGATCTGCAGTTTTTAGTCCACTTCTCGTCGTTATTGCCATAATTTGTCCTTTAGGGTTGCTCTTTGTCCTTGTTGGGAGCTTGCCTGGATCTCTTGGCGCTTCATTCGCCTTATTAAAGAATTGTTGCTCTAAGGCTTTTTGTGCCTTCGAAAATGAAGTCATAGACGTCTCCATAGCGTTGAGCTTGATCAAAATTGCCTCCAGCACTGCATCTTTCTTTTCTGGATGGGAGGAACTTGATCCAGGCTCCTGGCTCTTCAATGGAGTAGAAGAAGAAGAGGAGGGGTTATAAGAATTATTAGCATGAGAATAAGGGTTACCCGGATTTTGTTGATTAGATCTCCAATTGTTGTTGTTGGAGCCTCTATTGTTGTTGTGATTGTTGTTCCGTGACCCTTGGTTGTTGTTTCTTCCTTGATATCCTCCATCTTGCTCTTTCTTTGTGTGAGCTACTAAAAGCTCCATCAATTGCTTTACATCATTGCTAAGCGAGGTGAGTTGATTTCCATTTGATGAAGTGTCTTGGAAGCTAACTCTCCTTGCTCCATTCTCGGCTCCTTGATGGGAGTACTTCTCCATATGCAAAGCTTGCTTTTTAATGAATTCCCAAGCTTCGTCTATCGTCATATCCATGAATGTGTCAGCGGAAAGTAGTTAGAGATTATATTGAGTAGCTCTATCCAATCCCTTGAAGTACATCTCCAGCAACTCTATCTTTGGAATCCCATGATGTGGGCAATCCAATAGAACATCTTTGAATCTCTTCCATGACTTGGACAAACTCTCCTTGTCCTTCATGATGAATGCATTGATCTTCCCTCTCATTTCAACGGTTTTGGAGGGAGGAAAGAACTTTGTGAGAAACTGCGTCGTCATCTCTTCCCAAGTGTTGATCTTTCCGGGCGGAAGAGATTGATACCAAGTAAGCGCCCTGTCTTTCAAAGAAAAATAGAAAGGCCTCAACTTGTAGTTGTTATTTTCCAGCCTTAAAGGTCTCAAGGTCTCCATCAGAATCTCATAGTTTTGCAAATGCTGATGCGGAGTCTCCCTCTCTAAACTTCCAAATTGGTATTGTCGGATCATAGATAGAACTTGCGGTCGAAGTTCGTAATCATGCTCCGTTGGATCACCTAGGTTGACTCCTGGACGCCTCACTTGCTGATTAGGGTCCATCCTCTATCCCACGGTTTGTGGAACTCCAGCAAAAAGAACGTCTCGGACAGGCATCTGAGGTGGATGTATCTCGGTCGGGGCAACATGGACTGGGTCTTGCCTCGGTCAAGGATCTGGGATCGGGCGCGGCAGAAACTGGGCCCGTAGAGCGGCCATACCTGCTTCGATCTCTTCAGTTCTTGCGCGAGTCTGCTATCTCTCTCGCTGCAGTTCTTCTTGGTTGAGGCGTAGCTGTTCCAACGCCTCCTTCAATTCGGCCTCAAGATCGCGATTGTCTTGATTGGCCATCTTAGCTTCTTTCAATCTTTGTTTGTATGTCATTTCTGGTTCGGGATCGTAAGGAACGATTTCCTTTCCAGCACGGGTTCTTCGCACAAACCTAAAAAGATCCTGCGAAAATACTCAAGTAGAGTGGTTAATAACAACAAGGGCAATTTCCCCGAAAGACAACCGAAACCGGCTTGGTCTAAACCAAGTCCCCGGCAACGGCGCCAAAAACTTGTTCATTCCAAAAGGTGTGTGCAAGCTTTAAATTTATAACCCAAGAAGTATGCTTGAACAAATATGCGAACCCGTGGTGTACGGGTCAATTGTAATAAAAAGCAAGAATTCCAGGGGTTGATCACAGGGACTTAGGTGAAACAAAGCACAGAATCAGGTTGTCAAATATAGCAATTAACCAAAAGCAATTAAAGCAATCAAAGATGATATAAAAGTCAAGTAAGGGGAAATCCGAATTCTAGGGATTAAAGCATCTAATTGTGGTTCCGACTCAAGATCTCAAAGGATAACGCGGCCAAAGCTGAGGTTTGCAAAGGGAAGGTGTTTCTAAGGTGGGAATAGATTACCGGGTAAATCTCAGTACTCACTATCCCAAACCAAAGCTCCTATTACCGGGTAAGTCTCAAGGTACTAAGGAAAGGAGCTATAATCTCAAACCAACACACCACCCAAGGGAATAGAATCAACCTTTACCGGGTAAGTCTCATGCTAACTCATAAAGATAGGATAAAGGCACACTCAAACCCCAATAAAGGATAAACCTTTATTACCTACACTCATGATCTTAGGTAAACAAACAAAGGAATCACCGGGTAAGTCTCATCCTAGGCTTGCATTGAACCAAGAAAGGTGTAATAAGGATAGGATTTGGCAAAATTAAACACTTAACTCAGATAAGGTTCGGGAAAGGTCACCTCGTTCAGTCAGATTCCACCCCGGCTGAGATATTCATCGACTGAGCGAGGTGTTCTAGGGTTAAGATAAAGACTTGAGCTTTCAAGGTCCTGCTGGGATTAAGATCATTCTATCATCGTCTTTCCCACAACTTTCAGCCAATCACCCTATAATCGCATAAGAAACTTAGCCAACAATCATCATGATAACAATAATCAAATTAATAGGAAAGGAATCAATATTCAACAAGAAAACCTTAAGGAAAAAGGTCTCAATAACTGAATCAAATATCAAACAACAGGCGTTCCTCAATCACAATTTAGCAAAGACAATCAACCAAAAAGACAATCTAAGAAAGTCTTACAAACTACTTCAAAAGCTAACTCCAAACTTTGAATCCTTCCTTCCTCGAACTTCAATCCTTCAATCCTTCCTTCAAAACTTCCCGAAAATCCCTCAATTGTTGGATGCTCTCAGCATGTAAGCATGGCTGAACTTGTGGAAAATCCAACCCTTATATATAGAAGAATTATCTTCAAAAGATAATAATATCTTAAAAAGATAATTTCCTAGAAAATATATCCATATCTCTAAAATAGATCTCCCAAAAATATTATCTTCCTTCCAGAAATCCAGCCAAAAATATAAGATATCTTCTTTCCAAAATTAAAAGATCTCAGCCAAAAATATATCTCGCCAGTGACAGGGTGTTCGCCTCGGTCGGGACGCTCCTCAAGATCACCTCGGTCGAGGTGACACTATAGCTGACCAAGGTGAATCTCAACTGAATGTGAAATATCTCAAATCTGGTCCAAAGTAAATCTTCTTAATCATTTTCATGCTTCCTGAGTTCTTCCTTAAGCTCCAGAATGTATCTCCAATGACTCCTTAGCTCCTTAGCTCCATTTCGATGCAAAACGTGCCATTTTCCCTACAATTACAACGAAACTAGGTGTAGACCTCGATTCCCGCAAAGTTAGACAAAACAACAATATAGTCAAAGAATATACATCCATACATGCAGATTTATGAAGATAAAACGTCTAAACCAATCTCAAAATATAGACTATAATACATGCTATCAAAGCTTCGTTACCTCTAGAAATATGATCTATGCACTCTTCCAATAGATGCAATTGTTCGTCCGGGAAAGATTCATCCATAGGTAAGTCGTCATTGGTGACATGTGGTAGACGACTCAAGTGATCCGCAACAGAATTTTCGGGTCCTTTCTTGTCACGAATCTCAAGATCGAACTCTTGAAGGATAAGAATCCATCTAATCAACCTTGGTTTTGCATTTTTCTTGGCAAGCAAATACCGAATGGCTGAATGATCCGCGTATACAATCACCTTCGCTCCTACAAGATAAGAACGAAACTTTTCAAATGCATATACAACGGCAAGAAATTCCTTCTCCGTAGTGGCGTAGTTGAGTTGAGCTTCATATAGTGTTTTACTAGCATAATAGATGGCATGAGTGCGTCAATCTTTCTTTTGTCCAAGCACCGCTCCCACCGCTACGTCACTTGCGTCGCACATGACCTCAAATGGAAGACTCCAATCTAGAAGTTGAATTATTGGGGCTGAGATTAAGGCTTCTCGAATCCTGTAAAAAGCATCTAAACACTCTTTCGAAAATTCAAAAATAGCATCCTCATCAATAGATTAGTTAGAGGTTTAGAGATTTTCGAAAGTCTTTAATGAATCTCCTACAGAATCTAGCATGTCCTAGAAAACTTATGATCCTCTTCACCGAAGATAGAGGAGGAAGCTTTTACATTGTTTCAATCTTAGCCTTTTGAACTTCAATCCCTCTATTAGAGATCAAGTGTCCTAAAACAATATCTTCCCTAACCATAAAATGACACTTCTACCAATTTAGACCTAGGTTAGCGTCTTCACATCTTTGTAGAACAAGAGATAGATTAGCAAGACAGTTATTAAATGAGGAACCATAAACAGAAAAATCATCCATAAAAACCTCCATGATTTCCTCAATGTACTCCGAGAAGATGGTCATCATACACCTTTGAAAGGTGGTTGGAGCGTTGCACAATCCAAATGGCATCCTCCTATAAGCGAACGTACCCCATGGGCACGTGAATGTGGTCTTTTCTTGATCGTCCGGATGAATCGAAATCTGAAAGAAACCACTATAACCATCAAGATAGCAAAAATAAGAATGTTGTACTAACCTCTCAAGCATTTGTTCAATGGCGGGAAGTGATCCTTCCTCGTCACATTATTCAGCTTGTGATAGTATATACACATCCTTCATCCCATCACCGTTCTTGTTGAAATGAGTTCGTTGTTCTTGTTGGCCACAACGATCATTCCTCCCTTCTTTGGGACAACTTGAACTGGACTCACCCACTTGCTATCGGAAATCGGAAATATGATACCTGCATCAAGAAATTTAAGGATCTCCTTCTTCACGACCTCTTTCATGATCGGGTTTAACCGTCGTTGAGGTTGACGTGAAGGCTTATAATCCTCTTCCATTAGTATCTTGTGCATACATAAAGATGGTTTAATTCCTACAAGATCCTCTATGGTTTAGCCTAAAGCTTTCCTATGTTTATTCAAATTAATCATAAGCCTATCATGCTCATCTTCACTTAAACTAGAACTAACTATAACGGGAAACTTAGAGTTAGATCCAAGAAAAGCGTACCTTAGATGTGCGGGAAGTGGCTTCAATTCCAAAGTAGTAGATGCCTTTGGTGTGTTGTGAGGGCTGTCCGATTTCTCCTTGGATGTCTCCAAGGGTGTGGAAGTGGTAGAAGAATAAGGTAGAACGTTTGTAGAAAGAACGGAGCCTTCCTCGGAATTTTCAAGTTCCACGGCACCACTGTTAGTTCCACGGCCGTGGAAAGTATATTTTTGACCGTGATTTTGTGTGTTTTCCAAGTGGTTGCTCTCGACATACTTTTCCACGGGTGAAATTAAAGAAACCACGCCCGTGGAAAACACCGATGAACCGTGGTTTCTGGTGTTTTCCGAACCATCGTACAATTCTTCATATTCTTCAATGTGCACCTCTTCTAACTCTTCCAAGGCCTCAACCTCAACGTTACAGTCCTCTTCCACTCCCTTTTCCATGATGCTCATGGTAATAACCTTTTGTAACGGTTCTTTGAACAAGATCGAACTCACTTCCTCTCTAGAATCCTCTTCATCATATAAGTTGAACATATCCTCTCCAAGTGTTGGTTCTTTTGTCAAAGCTGAGAGAACAAATTCAACTTTCTCTTCTCCAATGTCAAAGGCCAATCTAGCGTTCTTACAATCAACCATACATCCGGAAGTTGCAAAAAAGGTCTCCCAAGTATGATTGGGACCGGACAATCTGCAGGAATGTCAAGCACAACAAAGTCTATAGGGATATAGAATTTACCAAGCTTAACCGGGGTGTCTTCAATGATGCCAACGGGTTGAGTAATGGATCGATCCGCCATATATAACATCATCTTCACCGGCTTAGGTTCACCTAAACCGACATTCTCACACAATGAAAGTGGAATGATGCTCACACTTGCTCCCAAGTCACAAAGTGCATCATATGTGACTTCTCCCACTCCTATTGGTATGCAAAATGACCCCGGATCTCGTAGCTTTAGGGGCATCTTTTCCGTCATTATTTTAATGAGTTCCGACTACTCCAAACTCATCTTAACTACATCAAAATCTTCAAGCTTCCTCTTATTTGAGAGGATCTCTTTCAAGAACTTCCCATAAGCGGGCATACCTAAAATCACATCAAGAAAAGGTATGTTAATGTACAGTTTACTCATGAGATCAACAAACTTACCGAAATGCTTGTCTAGACGCGCTCTTGCTCTAGATTGTGGGAATGACAAAGGAGGTATATAAGTTGGAGGAGGAATATAGACATCTTCCTTCTCCTTTTCCTTCTCCTTCTCAACGGGAACCTCAACGAATAATGGTTGCGGGTCGGTGGTTGTTAGACCACTTCTTGTAGTAATTGTCATCACCCTTCCTTTCGGATTGTCCTCCGTTTTCTGGGAAGCTTCCCTTGATCTCTAGGAACTTCTCCGGCCTTGTTAAACACTTGATTTTCCAAAGCTTTTTGTGCTTTAGAAATCGAAGTAATGGAATTTTCCATTCCTTGCATCTTCCCCAAGATCGTTTCCATCATCGTATCAAATTTGTCCTTCTCCGGCTGGTTTGAATTATATGAAGCTTGCCCCTAACTTTTCAAAGGGGTAGAAGAAGAAGGAGATCTTAGCGCATTTTCAGCATGGGAATAAGGATTACCGGAATTTTGTTGGTTGGATCTCCAATTGTTGTTGAAGTTCTTGTTGTTGTTGTTCCAATGGTTTTTCAGGTTATTATGTCTATTCCCTTGATTGTTCTCCCTTCCTAGATAGTCAACGTCCTGCTCCTTTTTCGATTGAATGTTGGATTTTAAAACTTCTTTCAGCTCCTTAATCTCATTGTTGAGGGAGAAAATTTGAGCTTGGGTTGCTGGATTCAATCTTGCTCTTGGCTCTCAGGAATCTTGATTCCCACTCTCAACCTTCCTATGTGAATACTTCTCAATCACTAGAGCTTGCTTCTCAATAAAATCTCAAGCATCATCATCCATCATTTCCATAAAAGTTCCACAAGAAAGGGATTGAAGTTTGAATTGAGTTTCTACATCTAATCCCTTGTAGTAAATCTCCAATAATTCCAACTTTAAAATGCCATGGTGTGGGCAATCCAATAGAAGATCTTGAAACCTTTCCCAAGATTTAACCAAACTTTCATTAGGTTTCATAGAAAAAAACATTTATTTTACCTCTGAACTCCGCCATTTTGGATGGCGAAAAGAAGTTGGTGAGGAATTCCGAAGTCATCTCCTCCCATGTGTTAACTCTTCCAGCCGGAAGAGCTTGATACCAAGCTAAGGCTTTGTCCTTCAAAGAGAAGAAGAACGGTCTCAACTTATAATTGGTGTTGATTGCTCTCGGAGGCTTCAAAATCACCATAAGAATCTCATAATTCTGCAAGTATTGATGCGGAGATTCTGTTTCCATTCCACCAAACTGACTTTGGCGGATCATAGTAATGACTTGAGGGCGAAACCCATAGTCATGCTCATCCGGATCTCCAAGATTCACGCCCAAATGGCGCGGTTGTTGATTCGGATTCATACATTGCCCAAGAGTTCGCGGTTCAACCACGATAGGAGCAACTCTTGCATCTCTAACATGAACACGAGGATTAAGTGGCGTATTAGCTGGATGAATTTCTTCTAGCTTAGGCATATCATCATCGGATGATTCGCCTTTATTATCCAAGGCGGCTTTCTCCAAGTGTGCTTGTCGTACCATCGCCCGGATTCCATCCAATTCAGCTCGAAAACGCTCTATATCAGCGCGAGCTACAGCTTTTTCCTCAAGAAGTCATCTTTCACTTTCATTAAGAAGAGCCCGAGTTTCGTCCAACTCAACTTGAAGATTCTTTTCATTGTGTTCAGCCATCTTTTTCTCCCTTAACCGTTTCTTTAGAGTCTTCTCCGGTTCAGGATCAAAAGGAACGAGGTATTTCTCGGATTGAGACCTTCGCATATACCTAAAGAGAAATCTACAAAATCACTAAGGTAGATAGATCAAATAACAAGAGCAAAAGCTCCCAATCTAGACAACCGAAAACCGAATTTGGCCTAAACTAAATCTCCGGCAACGGCGCCAAAAACTTGTTCGCTCAAAAGTGTGCGTCACTAAGTCTTAAATTTATAAAAACTGAAATCAAGCAAAGCGAACCCGCAGTGTACGGATCGGTATAGTAAAGAAAGAATTCTAGAGTATCGAACTCATGGATTTGGGGGATCAAATTCAGTTTGTAAGTTGTCCGGCAAGATAAAAAGCTTTGGTAAAGATAATTGGGAAAACAACGATTCTATAGATTCAAGTATCTAATTGTGGCAATCGAGTCAAGATGTTCTAAAGATGTAAGGACAGAGTTAGGATTGTAAAGGTATAGATCTAAGGTAGGGTGTTGTACGATAAAGTTCCAAACCCATAAGTCTCACCCAAAGGCTCTCTCAATAAAGGATGTTGAGTCTTGTTATTTAGAGAATCGAAGGACAATATTAAACTCTCAAATACCCATGCCCAAACCCAAGGGAATCAAAGATAAGTCAAACAGGTTAAGGTTGTGACACTCGTAACCAAAGTAGAGGGTGTTGAGTCTCACTACTACCTAGAAAAGGTAAACCAAGGCTAGGTTAGGGCCAATCTTTAACTTTGGATCAAAGCAAAAGCAAAGAATGTACGACAGAGGAAAACCACGGTCAGATCTTGAAGAACCACGGCCGTGGAACTCAAGAACAGACCGTGGAAAGGCTTGACGACGAAGATTCTCGCAACTCTCAGGGTCCAATCTGTTTTGGTTCAATCTATCATCATCTATGCCACAACTATCAACCCTTCATCTTAGAATCACTTAAGGGTTTTAGCCAACAATCATTATAATAAAATCAATAATCAAGATTAAAAGAAGGAAAAGATAAAACCTTGAAAACTCAATAGCAAACACAAAATCAATCTCATTCAACTCAAAATCCGTATTTGTGTTCAATGAATATAGAATAGAGTAAGAAATCTCTCACAATCTTAAAGAACAAAGAAGAACAGGATGTCAATCCGCTTTCAAAGTGAAATCATAAGATCTTCTAACTTTGCAATATCAAAATGTGTACTTCTCCAAATCTTCCTTCCAAAATCTTCTCGTAATAAGATCTTCCAAAGGTATGCAACCAATGTGTAGCGTGGGATCCATTTTCTCTCTGTCTTCAACCTTCTTATAGGAGAAAATAGGGTTACGAAAAGCCCATAACTGCTACTGACGTGGCAAATATGACATGTGGCAGCCGTTAGAAGAATCACGGTCAAGACCAATTTTCCACGCCCGTGGAAACCACCGTGGAATGGCATATTTGCTCTCGACATACATTCGAACGGTCTTAATTAAATTAAGTACCAAAACCACGACCGTGGTTCCTTGTACTTGACCGTGGAATCCCTAAAACGTGCATGAAATCTCTTGTTTCGCAAAGCTTTCTACTCATACTCCTTCCTTATCCAATCCAATGCATCCTCTTGACAGCTAACATGATCAATCACTCCTATATACTCCATTTATGCCCCAATCAAAGCCTTTATTCACCTAAAAACATAACAAAGCTTGTGTTGATCTCTACACCAACATAATAGGTGAATGTGCTCATAAATGCTTCAAACTCATATGCATGTACACAAAAGAAGGGGAAAAACAACCAAAACATGTGCCTAAAATAACGTCATATTTCATGCTATCATTTCCCAATTTAAGTGTGTTACGGTCTGACTTTGGGAAGGTCGCTTGTCGGTTAGACAAGTAAGGCAAATCCAACAAAAATGAACCAATTGCAAACATATAAACAAAAGATAGTTTACAAATGTATGTAAGAAAATGGAGAGATATAAGATGGACGGATTGTTTAAACGGCAAGTATTACTTGCTTTGGTCTTGTGACCTTTTAAAAAACCTAATTTTTCGGATGGCCCATAGTCCTATTGTGCTTCTTTTCACTTTGTTTTTGTTTTTGTTTCCTTTTGAAACTTTTGAATGCAAATTTTCAATGGTGAATAATGCAAGATAGGAATCAAAATTTTGAAATAAATCCATTTTGGAGAGTTTTTTTGAATATCAAGGATGAGATATCCTATTTTTGTAAACAAAATACCCCAAGAAATTTTGTGAAATTAATTAACAAAGTTGTCGGATTGGGTGGGTTATGACAAAGACGTGTTAGATAAATGGTTTGATGGTAAACTGAATATCTCCTAAGTTTGCTTGACAAAATAGATCAAAGAAAAAAATTCAAGAAAACTTAGAAGAACACATGATGAACGATGAAGAACATGATAAAAATCATAAAGAACAATCAATAATGAAAGGATAAAAGTATGATAGTAATAACGCACAAAAATAAGAGTAAAGAGAACATAACTTCAATCCCTTTGCTTTGATGTCAATTTGATGTGTCCTTGGATGCGTTCATAGATAAACTTCAGGTCTAGATCGAGCTAGTGCTTCAACTACTCCGTTGTTGATGTGCAACTGGAACAAATTATAGAATATGGTTGGCGGAAGCTTTGAGATGGATGTAGAAACGATTGGTTGATCCGGTCAAGGTTGATCGAGCAAGTCGTGAAGTGGAGTGGATAGGTTGATTCTTGAAGAATCCTCGAATGTGAAGGCTTAGATTAAAAATCCAGGAAGAACTTTGAGAGGGAAGTTGTGATGCCTAAAATCAAGGAGGAGGTTTTACCTTCAACTTAACTTGATTAAATTCAGACATGATTTACAAGTGAGGTCAATCATCCCTTATATAGACGATGTGGCCTAAAGGGATCCAATAGAAAATCATTGAAGAGTGGTCCAATATGAAAAGCCTAAATGAAAACCAATAGAAAAAGACCTAAAGGGGAACCAATAGGAAAATGCCTAATGGGGTCCAATGGAAAAGCTTAGAAGGAAATATTTCATAAGAAATATCGCTTTTATTATTACATATCCAAAGATGAGAAATGTTGTCAAAACGGATCAACTTCATGCCATTGCGTAGTGAAGACAAGACATGCCGCTATCCGGGCTAAGAGCGGCGATGGTACGAGTGAGGCGGGCGCCGGTAGTCTATACCATGACAGAGTGAAGACAATGCATGCCGCTAGCCGTGGCAAGAAAGGCCATGTTACGAGCAAGGAGAGAGTTGGTAGCTTGGGCGATGACTTTGGCACGGGAACGGGTGAGTGGTCCATCAAAGCGAACCCCCAAAGCCTCATCTTCCTTGTCAACAAACACGGTAGTGAAGGGTGCATCACTAATTATCAATGCCTATTGCTACTTTGACTATGCCACATGCCCTACTACCAGATGTTCTAGTGTTCTACCACGGGTTACCACATCCTTCTACGTACTTGCCCGATCTTCTGAAAAACTAAGAAGCAAGTCAATGTTTCTAGATCATTGGTTGAAACTGAATACAAGGTCTTGACAACCACCACTTGCGAACTTCTCTAGCTTTGCTCTATTCTTCTATCTTTTGGTGTTCATCATACACTTCCAATTGTGACAATCAAACAGCGATTCACATTGTCAACAATCCAGTATTTCATGAGCGAACCAAGCACATTGACGTTAATTTTCATACAGAGAGATCAAATCACCGGGGTTACAACTCGTATCATTTTCACGTATGGAATTAACCAGCTGATAGATATTATGACCAAAACCTTAGGTACTTCTCGTTTCTAGTTTACATTGTCCATTCACAGGGTTGGAGTTGTCGCTTCCCCACTTCCAGCTTGATGGGGAGTGTTAGAGATAGGGTTATATTCGTGTTTAGCGAAGTTATTAAGTTAACCTAAGAGTTAGTTTTTTGTGTATATATATTGGTACACATTCAATCAATAAAATCATATTATAAGTTTACCAAACTCTATAATTTTCTTATCTATTTTTAAATTAATACTTAACAAAATTACATCCGTAATATCATTAAGTGGATTAATAAATTCAAACAAAAAAGAAGTTGTGTTTACTTGTATCTCACGCCAGATATGAAGAATTCATGAAAATGAAGTAAGGTGTATAGTTTGAATTAATAAATTCAAACTCTATAATTTTCTATTATTTGTAAAAAAAAAAAAATATTTGATATGCTAAATGTATAGTTTGTATTTTTGAATCATACGTACAATTATGTTAGATCCATATTATTCGCAAGAAACTAACACCCAAAAAGCGGGAACACAATATATAGTGTATGCTCGAAATATATTTAATCTATGATTTTTCCAACCTAGTGCTTCATTTGGAAGAACTTGTTTCAAAGTTAATGATTTAGTACGTAAATCGATTAATCCATCACCATGTATGTAAATCGATTCGACCATTAACGTTAATGGTCGGATTTAAGCAAGCCAAACCACACTTAAGATGTTATGAACAGTTTATTTTAGAGCTATACCATAGTATCTACACCATTTTTTCAGTTATATTTCTAAACATAGTTTCAAAATCTTAATTGAAAAAGAAAAAATAACTAAAAATAATACAAATACCAATAATAATACGCCATACTTTTCCGGCAAAAACTCTAGCTCCGACGATGACGTGGCAGCCGGAATGTTACATGTCATCAAATAAATTGATTAAATGTGTGGGGTGGATTTTATTTTTTTTAAAAATTAATTTAATAATATTAAAAAATAAAAAATTAATATTTTTTAAATTCTAAATAATATTTAAAAAAACATATTTGTACAAATGTTTTTACAAAAATATTTTTTGTAAAAAAATAATTAAAATAAAGTTTGAACATTTTTTTAAACAAGTGGGTACAAAAATGTAAAAATATTTTTTTTTTTTAAGAAAATTTTTTATAAAAAAATTTTACAAAAAATTTGGGAAGAAAATTATTTTGTAGGGATCAGGTTACAAGAGTAAAAAAAAACAATTAAATTCGAATGTTCATTTCACAAATTATTTTTTTAGAATTAAAATTTTCATTTTGTACAAAAATCCGAAAATAAATTTGATTAAAAAAAATATTGTAAAAAATATTATATTTTTATATTTTTTGGAAATATAAAATATTATTACATTTTTTTACAAAGCTATTTATATTTTTTTTCAAACTTTATTTTTAAAAATTATTTTTTTAAAAATAAATATTTGTACAATTTTTTAAAAAAATTATTATTTAAAATTTTAAAAATAAATTATTTTTTAATATTTTAAATATTATTAAATTATTTTTTAAAAATAAAATTCACATCACACATTTAACCCACATTCCTTTGATGACATGTAACATTCCGGCTGCCACGTCATCGTCGGAACTAGGGTTTTTACCGGAAATATATGACTTTTGGTAAATACATTGATAGTTTGTATCGCTCCTAGTAATTTTTAAAGTTCGTATTATTTTCTATTCAACGTTGATAGTTGGTATTATTTTGGGTTATTTTTCCATTGAAAAAATAATCATTCTAACAAATAATAAAAGTACATGAAAAATTAAAAAAAAATACAATATTAACCTTATCTTTTGTATTTTAGTTGATCAAATAACAAATTCATATATTAAATAAATTATAAAATTAATATTATACTCTTTATTAAATAAGAACACCTTAATATATTAAATACTTAAATTATATCTATTAATTTACTAATCAAATCATAATTAAGACGATATCACGTTAGTTTGTTTGATATGGTTTTAAAAAATTATAATTTTTACAATTTAAATATCCAATACCTTTATAAATAAACTCTACCACCTCACCTCCATGATTTTTTTTATACAAAGTTAAGTATCCAAGATTGGTCAAAATGTAAAAGTTGACCAGCACTAGTACAAAAAGGTGGGGTAGATCCAGGTTATATTGTACATAAAAACCCGATTATTATAGCCTCGTTAACGAGCGCGAGGTTCGGGTTTTCGCACCACTGTATATTTTACCATATTATTTTTTTTGGACCCCGAATTTTTAATAACCGGGGTAATTTTATGACCTCAGTTTTTTAATAACCGGGATAATTGTTCATACCCCGGTTTTATATAGTAATCGGGGTATGTTTCGGACTCCGATTTTTTATAATAACCGGAGTATTTTTTGGACCCAGTTTTTTTATATAATAATAGGGGTCCGAGAATTTCCTATGGGTTTATAAAATTTAGAAATCTACCCCGGTTTCTACATAAAATCGTGGTAATTTTTTAACAGTAATTTATTATTTTTAATACAGAAACCTACTTTAATTAAATAATAGTATGTATTGTAACCGAAATTATTCATCAGTAAATAAATAATGTTGAGCTAAGATGGTTAAGTAAAATTATCATGTAATTAATATTTCAATTCTATAATCTGAAAGTAACATCAAAAAATAAATCAAGCTTCTATCGTTCTCCGTTCCGAAAGTAGCTTACATATCTTACCAAAAGATTGTGAGAACCGGGTTTTTAGGGTTTAGGTGAGTCGTCGCGGTCTCAGGATCATGTAATAATTATTTCAATTATATAATCTAAAAGTAAAATAAAAAAAATAAATCAAGTTTCTACCGTTCTTCATTCCGAAAGTAGGTTACATATCTTACCAAAACATTATGACGACCAGGTTTTAGGGCTCACGTGAGTCACTGCGGTCACGGGAGGTTGCTTACCCGCGGGTGCGGCTGCTGTTTCCTATGGGTGCGGGTAAACAGTAGATTACGATCTTTCGGTTTGTAACCGTCAAGATCTCCTTCATTTTCCGTCTTTCTCTCGATAACTTTTTCCCCCTTTTGCGTCTCCAGCCTCCCAAAACCTTCGGTCGCCTCTTCTTTCTTTTCCTCTTCTTCCGTATTTTCCGTTCCTTCTCTTCTTCCTCTCCTTCAACCTTCTTTTTCAATCTTTCATGAGTAAAGTTCTCAGCTTCTGGTGAACATTTACGGATTTTCAAGCAAAGGTCCAGTCCGGTGCTTTTCCCGGAAGAGACAATAAGCTATTCTCCCTCTTCTTTCTTCTTGAATCCTCATGTTATAAATCAAGGATCTCCTTAATTCTCCCTTTTGTGTTCGTATCTTGTGACGATTGTTAAATCCAGGGAGTTAACATAGTTCCAGTTGGTAGTGGACAACAGAAGGAGAGCAACGCCGGACAAGGAGGTTCCAGAGGCTCGCTGCACACCGAAGGGACGAGAGATTGAGCATCTACAGTTCGTCCGCGATCACGCCTGCATCTTGCCCAGTCATGCCTGCCCTATGTCACCACACCCGCGCCTCTTGACCACCACGGTCACACCTCACTGTCGCGCGGTCGTGCCGACATTGCTTCCCCGCGTTTGCGGCATCATTCTAGTGAGCTCTTAAGTCGTCCTTTTGACTTAAGAGTTGGATATAGGTATATGATATTTCCTTCCTAGTTACCTTATGATTCTTATATGAGTATGTAGAGGAGTGTGTATGGTATATAACGTTTGAATGTATGTTGGATTAGAATTATGAGGAGTATATGATCTTATGATGATCATTGAAAACTAGAATATGGAAACTTCTAGTGGTCGGTGGTATATGATGTTATGCCTTTGTTTATTCAGGCGGTTGGTATTCTAGTACGGTTTGGGAAGTCTGATTAGTGGGACATAGCCTATTATATGTAAGTTCTTGAGACTTACTTAGATGCTTTCGTATTTTGGTTGAGTACATGAGTGGTGGTTGTTTATGTTGTTATAGCATGTTATTGGTTTAAGTATAACCGATGTGTAATTGGCACAAGTGTAACGGGCGGTGACATCATCGGCTCAGCGCTCTTGAGGGAGGATGGGAGGTTCTCCGCAACAAGGTCATACATGATATACGGGGAGGGTACTGATCCACTCCATATGGTATACAGCGAGGTGCGTCGATCCACTCCAGCTGGATAAAGGGACGGAGGCGAGAGTCTTAGACTTCTCGTGCCACAAGTATAATTAAATTATGAGTGTATGATGTTAAGCAAGATAATAAAACGGATTGTATGTTAGCATGCCCTTTGTTTATATTCATGCTTTATGTGTGTTTGTGCTTATGTGTTCTTACTTATATGAATGGTTATATAACGGTTTATCCGTGATGTTAGATGCTTTGTAGGATAGGATAGTTGCCGAGTGATCCGGATGGTGTGGTCGGCCGGGGTTCTCATACATTTTAGGACGGGTGGTGGTTTAATTGGTTTCCCTTGTTGTTAAAATTAGTATTACAGATTGGATATTATTGTTGCTCGGCTGAGAGTCTGTTGGTTATCTTGACATTGTGTCTTGTTGTAAGGTCCGGTAATATTGTTGTCAAGTTAGGGTCGGGACCCATTGTGAGGTCCTAACCCACAGCGCCCCGATTCTAAGATTTGGGGCGTTAAAAAGATAACAAAACACTTTTTGTCTATTGTCTCTACAAGAAAAATTAAGCTAGACAAGTCAATCAGTCAATGTCAATGCATTCTTGAATGAGAGGCTCCACAAACTCGAGTCACTCCTTGTGCAGTTCATGAAGATGGTCTTTGTCATACGACTTTGGTGAGCCTTCAAACTACTAAAAAATTAAAAATAAAGCAACAAAAGTATATACGTAAGCAAAAATTATATAACAACAATTTTATATTTTGATATTTTATATTATAGTAAGTACACATGCATACCATTTGTGGAATATCATGCACATCGATTTCAATAATTTTCCACATATAACGACAAGTAACTAGTTTTTTCATCTTTTCGTAGTTTAGGGGCCTAAAATATTAAAGAAAATTTATCGCTCAATATACAAATATGTTATTTACAATCTCATTTAAGAAAACAAAATCAATTAAAATATAACCTTGATGATGTTCCAACACAATACTCGCTTTCTTGTCTTGGGATCTGTAGGAGGTGTCCTTGTTTCATTAAAATTTTCCATAGAACCAAAAAGAAATACAAAGTAACATATGCATCAATAGCTATCAATCGATGAAATAAGCAAAATTTTGAATGGATAATATTACGTGTCATATATCTTACAGTCTAGCCACGATCCAAAAATCAGTTCTAACTTCTTCATGCATTGGATCCAACCAATAAACAACACATTCTAAGGGATCGATCACCGCCAACATCCAATGAAGACTACGAATAAAAAAATCCACACAAATAGGTTACTAGTTAGATAAACCAAAATTTAATATATCATGTAATATAATAACAATTAACTTGCCCTCCGTTATAGGGGCAAACCATAAACGTCTTGTCATATCAGAATTCCACATAGAGTTAGTCGTATATTCAACTCTCTTATCAACACGTCTTTCGGTACCAACCGGCCAAACCAAGTTTGTTGGGGAAAGAAGGGAAATTTTGTTTGGATTGTAATTTTCAAACAAGCACCTATCATGCATAATCAAATGAGATTAACAACCTTAAAAGTCTCTAATACTACTACAGAATTGATTAGTAGATAGACAACAACAAAAACTTGATCAAACAAAATGTTATAGTAGATCAAAACGTACTATGTCTTGCCATTTTCCCACATAATGTAAAAAAAATTCAAACAAAGCAATTTGGATAGAATTGATAGTCTTGTAATAACAGACACATAATTCAAATAAAAAAATTAATGGATCTGTATTGTTAAATACATATTTGATACACATCTCAATATGCCTCGTCTCTAGTTCTTGTTCATCTAGCCATATTTTCATCTCTCTCTTTCCAAAGTGCAACAAGTACTCTTGATGACAAATTGAAGTTGACATATTGACCGCAACATCTACACCATCAACCGAATTTATCATTGACAAGCACCTCATCGCCACACTATCACTCTTTCCATGGGTGTACATTCTATGCATTCCCCATCGATGTGCATATGAACATTTTTGGAGGTTTTAGATGCTTTTGAACTCTCATGAACATCATTTATAAGAAATTAGAAGTGACCATGCACTTTGGCCATGCAATGTAACCTCCGATTACATATTTGACATGACAACCTCTTCCGTCTGTTTTGACAATTTTGTAAACTCATGATCAACCTCAACTATGGCAACTACAACCTTGCAAGTTTCTGCATCCAACGACTTGCCATGAAGTATTGTAATTTCTTCGTCTTTTGGAATATAAACTTGCCTTGTAGCTACCATAAATGTTGGAGTAAGCCAATAAAGCTCACATTTTTTTTCACACACCCTAACAATTAATTAATATATATATATATATATATATATATATATATATATATATATATATATATATATATATCAATTATGACACTTAATCAATATAATATACATGAAAAAAACATATTACATCAACATAAAATATAGATGATGTCTTCTGTAACACCCCAAATTTTTCAAAATTCAGATTTACTAGTTGGGATCTCACAATGGGTAACGACCATAGTTTGACAACAATTTTACTAGATCTTACAACAAGGCACACATGTGAGTAAAACACTTTGAAAACTATAAAGTATATTTGCATGAATGTATAACACGTGACATCCTTACAAGACATAAGTATCATAATAACGTGCATATCTAAATGAGTACGTGGACCCGATTGACCATCTGCTCCGGATCTCCCTACAACTTCATGTACCTACAAAATATCTAACAACACGGATAAACCGTTAGCTAACACCCTACATATTAGAAGAATCACACAAACACAAACACACACCATGGAAAAATGAAACACATAGAATGCTCTCATAGAATTCATTTATTATCTTAATTAAGGTCATCCACTTCTAAATCCAATTTATGCTTATGGAACGAGAAGTGTAAGACTCTCACCTCCGTCCCTTTATGCAACAGGAGTGGTTCAACGCACCTCCCCGTACACCATGTGGAATGGATCAATACCCTCCCCATATACCATGTTTGGCCTAGTCGCGGAGAACCTCCTAGTCTCCCTCAAGAGTTGAGTAGATGATGTCACCGCCCGTTATACTTAGGCCAAATATAAGTCGGTCATACTAATCCAGTTATCATAATTAAACATACAATATCTCATAGCACTCATGTCATTCAAACAATACACAAACGTAGCTAAGTAAGCCAAAAGGACTTACCTGTACCAAGTCAAGTCCCGTCAACAATATCACTCGATTCCGTTCGAGTACGATCTCAAATGTTTGATCATAACATGAAATTTGTATCAATATAACTTATCCGACATCTAGAAGTTTCAACTTCTAGGTCAACTACGAATATCCAAAAAACGTAATAAACTAACTCTTTTCTGAGAAAAGACGATTTTACCCCTAGGATCCGGAAACTCTAAAGGGTCTATAAATTCCCATGAACTTCTACTAGAAACCCAAGACGTGATGTCCTACTATACGAAGAAAGGATTTACTGAGTTTGAAAGATGCCCGACTTTCAACTCCTTATCTAAACTAACTAAGGTCCAACTAACACGTAACTCCTAAATTTCAAACATTCTAAGAATGCCTACTTACTTGCAAAGCCATGTCTACTCCTATAATATAATTCAATAAGGTTACACAAACCCCAAACCATCTCCAAGAACACAATTCTAAACCTAGCCAAACACTTCTATCAACAAACTATGCTTATATCTAACTTCGGAACAACACAAAATTGCATCTAACCGTTGGATCGCTCTCTAAACTTGATACATAACACTATAAATATCCATAAACAACATATCAAAAATTCAAGTCCATTAGAGGTATCTATTCCATTTAAATATGTATCACAAAACTGCATCACAAGTAGTTTCTTCAAGAGGAGCAACACAACAATGCCAACAAACAATTAGAATGGTACAGATTATAGAACAAATAAAGATGTAGATATGCAAACAGAAGGAATGAAAAAAAAACAATTCAGACTCGATAATATTGGTAAGAGCCTAACCAAAAGCTTTCGTTAATCGATTTTGAAGGAAGAACAAATCAGGGAGAGATAGAGAATCGCCCGTTTCTTGCCGATAAGAGTTTGAGAGTTGAGGTGGAGAATCGCTCGCCTCCGCTTGCCAATCGTTTCTCGTAGTTGCCACTCGCATTTTTTGTCATCTGGTAGAGTCGAGACTTAGAGTTTTGGATTTGGGAACACGAACGTATTGGAGAGTTGGGAGATAGGGATAGACCATTAGAAATGTAAGGGCTAAGTGAGCATAATGACGTTAGGGTTGTTTTTAATTCCAAACAGTGTCATTTTGAAAAAACATAATTGTCCGCGGTTATACATATATCCGTGGTCGAAAATTTCCTTGATCTCGGTTCTTCAAAACCACTACAACATAAGAAAGGTTTAGGGGGGTCTTTGTACTAGTGAGCATCGTTTCGGATGAGATTTTCAACGTCCCGTGGAAGGTTCCCATCGCCCGTGTCCAAGCAATGACCAAGAGGTACGAGTTTATCCACGGCAACGTTGATTTCCCTAAGGAAATGTTGGACTCTAACTTGTGTACACCTTGAAATCAAAATGGAGATGTCAGAAATGATCATGTCCGTTTCCCATGACGTTTTCCAAATCTGATTGATTGAGTTAATGAGTTCAAGGTTATCTCCCTCAATTTCAATGGTATTGAGTCCTAAACTTATGGCTTTTTGGAGGCCCTCTCTTAGAGCATAAATTCCTATTGAAGAATAGTTTATGCTCTACATCGAGCCATTCCCGTAGCAAGTGTTACAACATTGTGGTCTCGAATGATAAAGTCAAAGGCACATTGGTCATTAGCGTTTTTAACAACATCAAAATTAATTTTGAGAGAGAGATTAAAATTGGTCTCTTCCATTTAATTTTTTTTGTCTTTGTTTTAGAGGTTATCTGTTATAGTCTGGTGTTTATGAAATAGCATCATCCCATTATTTAATTTGTTTTTGGATCAATTGATTTAGATCATGTGGTGTTTTTTTTCTTATTGAAAATTGTTTGGTTACTCGTAAGCTAAATGTTCTACCATGTAACCACTATTTGTCTTAATTTTGTTGGGTTATATTTTTCTTTTATCTCCATGATGATATCCATTACTTTGTGGCATGTTGGGTCACAATTGTGTAGGAGCGTTTTAACTTTATTATTGTTGATATTATGTAGTGTATATGGGCATTTGAATAAGAGGTGATTGACACTCTCCATCGGGTGTTGAGAAAGTTTGCGGTGCCTTAAGACCGAAACTTTTTGTTTTTTGTAGGTTTTCTTTTGTTGGAATGTCATCAAGGGGCATGTTCCACAAAAAGTTTTTAACTTTTGGCATTATGTTGAGATCTCACGTCCAGGTTTTGTCACCTTGTGTTCCCATCTTATGTTTTTTGATAAGATTCATTGCCGATTTGGTAAAGAACCATCATTATTACTTGATGCCCAATACAACATGACTTGCATTTCATGTTGAGGTAGGTTGTACGTGTTTAATTTTCTAATAATGTCAAGTGGTAATAGACTACCCATTTGAAGAATTTTTTGTTGCTTTCATTGTTTATTTGTTATAAAGTTGCTTACTATAGTAGCCGTATTGATCAATGTTTTGTCGTTCACCAAATTTTCTAGAGGTTGATCGGTTATCCATCGATCTTTCCAAAATCTAATGGTTTTTTCATCTCCAACATTCCAATTGGAACTTTTTTTAAAAGTTTTCCTTTAAGTTTGTTAATTTTTTCCATTGTCATGACATGTTGTTTTTGGGTTTGTAGTTCCATAAGCATGTTCCTTTGAGATATTTCTCTTCTACAATTTAAACCCAAATATTGTCTGGTTATGCCATTTGTTTAGAAATCTTGTGCAAGACACAAAGACTAAATCAATAGTCCCTCTCATTTTCATTATTTGGCATTATAAAAAACCACACAAAGACTAAATCAATAGTCCCTCCTATTCTCATTTGTTTAGAAATCTTCCGGCATGGGTATGGAGTGTGCTCCATACCCATGGCGGAATTATGGGGCATGGTTCATGGTTTTAAAGTTGCTTGGGAGTTGGGTTTTCGTTCTGTAATCTTGGAAATTGATTCCCTTATGAGCGTCCAACTTCTCAAGCATTACATTGCCCCTCAACACCCACTCGCTAGTCTGGTACGTACGTGCCAAGACTTCCTGAAAAGGGACTGGAATATCCAGTTTCGTCACGCCTATCGTGAGGCTAATAGGGTTTCGGATTACATTGCTAATTTAGCTTTGAACTTTCCGATTGGGCTGAATGTATTGAGTGACCCGCCGGAGGGTATTATTGATCTTTTACATGACGATGTAAGAGGTCGAGCTATCCCCCGTGTGATGACTACTTAGCTCCTTTTTTATTAATAAAAGCGCGTCCAGATGCGCCGGAGATCACTGAATCTCCTTCCCACCAAAAAAAAAGAAAACTAAAAGTAAAAGTGGTGATGTTTATTGATGCACTATAACTTTAAAAAGAAATTGTATAAAAATAATTGTAGAATGTAGAGTGTTATACTAGAATAGAGAAAATAGTTTTTAAAAATACAAATAAGAAAGAAAAATAGATAAAATTATATTTTTAAAGAATTTAAATATTAATAAACTTATAATTGCCAAATGTTATGAATCAAAATTTTGGTAAATATTGAGAAAGAGAGGGAGGGAGTATAAATGCATATTTTGAAATAGGAAAAATAACCCAAAATAATACCAACTATCAACATTCAACCCAAAATAAATACCAACTTTGAAAATTACTAGGAGCGATACAAACTATCAACGTATTTACAAAAAAATAATATGTCTTACTAGCTCCGGTGTTGACGTTGCAATTGAAATTTGACATGTCATCAAGAAATAACTATGTGATGTGTATTTTATTTTATATTTTTAAAACAAGTTAATAACATTTAATATGTTAAAAATATAAATTACTTTTCTAAATAATAACTACGTAACTATTTTTCTTATAAAAAAATTATAAATTTTTAAAAAGTTAATAAAATAAAATTGTAAGAAAATATTTTTTAAATAATTTTTTTTGTACTTTTAAAAAAAAGTTCTTGAAATTTTTTAAAAACTTTTTTAGAATTTTATATATTTTAAATAATTTTTAAATAAAAAATCAATTTTTTTTTAATTTTTTTATTAAAATTAAATTAAAATATATAAAAAAAATTCAAAAAAAGTTTAAAAAATTCACAAGAAAACGATTTATTTTTAATATATATATATATATTACAAAAAAAAATTTAAAAATATTTTTTTACAAAAAAGTTGTACAACTTAATAAAAATAGTTACAAAATTATATTTTAAATATAATAATTAAAAATTTTAATTAATAATTCTTTACAAATTTTATGTGTTATTAACTTGATTTAAAAAAAATACCCACATCACACAATTAATCCATTTTTTTTATGACATGTCAAATTCGGGTTGCCACGTCATATCCTGAGTTAGTATTTTCGCCGGAAAAGTAAGACATATTATTTTTGGTAAATACGTTGATACTTTGTATCGATCATAGTAATTTTCAAAATTGGTATTATTTTAGATTAAATGTTGATAGTTAATATTATTTTGGATTATTTTTTCTTTAAAATAAAAATATGGTATGATCCAATGAAAAACGAATATATATGATTGAGAATAGGCATTATTAAGCAATGTGAAACAGTAAGAAGGATCCTGATTTGATTGGAAAATAAGAAAGAAAATGAGAGGCGGCGGTGGAAGTCAAATATTTAGAGGAGATCCGGGAGGGACCACACTTTATTATTAATATTAATAATATATCTAAGCATCCCATGTGCTTCCTTCATCGCCTTGTCTCCTCTTCTTGCTCAATAACTATTTTCAAATATCATAATTTATTGGAGAATTTAATTAAACATTATTATTATTGTTCGTTTAATATTGGTAGTTAATCAAAAGTCAATGACCAAGTTGGTGCGTCTTCGCATATGCATATCGGAAGGTCACAAACTCATTCGCCCGATCTCTCGTTGGTGGGTCTTCGAACATGGAGACAATAGTATTTTGAGCTACATATATAAGCAGCTAAACGACTGCAAAATATTTATCATTTGCCGCACCAAATTGTAATAATATCTACTCTCTTAATCTCTTATATTATAATAATCATATATTCATATGCGACTGTAAACAGGCGACAGAGCCAAGCTAGTTCAACGCTCACCCTTCTCATGGACTTGTCTTCAACCTCTGCCCAAGGAAAAAACATCAAGTCACCGGTAGATCGTTGAGAATTTCAAAAAGAGGTACAATCATGATCACAGTAAGAGAAAAAGTTTGAGAATTATTCACTAAAATTCCCAAGTTTGATGTGTACTTTTGTTAAAGTTCAACCCGCATCGTAGTTTAGGGGTCGTGTGCATACAAACTAGTTCAAGTTCAACACATAAATTTAATGAGGTTTCATCATGTAACCAATTGACAATAAGTGAAGTAGCCTACCGACCTTATGTATAAGATTTGTAATCTCTCAACTTTAAGTTCGGGAAGTTTATTATCTCAAATTGTCCCTGCAAGTGAGGCTAGGGGAACAAGTTTTATTGACACTTGGACAAACGGGTCGACGACATGTCCCCTTCTCTTGAATTCGACCCCAAAATGATCACCCATTGTTGTGATGATCTTGGAGCAATTTTGGATCAGGCCTAAGATTTTGGCCCAAAAGGTCATATGACGGCCCTATGCTCGATCGGTCCGCTTCGACAGTTATCTTTCCTGCTTTGTTTTCTATCTTATCCTTAATCCGATCTTATCTTAATAGAAAATAAGATCGAGTAATTGATTATATCTTAATAGAAGATAAAATCCTTAGAGATCTAAGGTTTTTGGGTTGCTTCCAGACCCTATAATTAAAGATCTTCAGTCATTAGGTTAAATATCCTTTTCTAGCATTTTACAAAGCTTTCAGGCGAACTTTATAGAGCCGGTCATACGGTATGTACCCCGTCGGACGACAACTTTCTTTGTCGAACAATAAAATACACGCCCTACTTGTTCTAAGGTATTTGTGGTAATCCTCCTCTATTCTAGGGTCTGGTGAGGCTCACATGCTTGATGTGTGACATTGCATTGATTTTATATATTGTTTGTGTGTCTATAAGTTATGATAGTATCATTTATACTATGTATTCTAAAAAAAGGGTGACTTTAACTCGAAGTGACAATGGAGTTCTCACTCCTCAATGCTTCGTTTAATGTGATGAATCGACAATAGCCTTGGGCGGCCTTGGGTACAGAGTGACAATTATGGTGATACCATCGATGTGCCGCAAACGACGACCTATCACGAAGTGATAATCAACGAAGTTGTCTTTAATGACTCTAGCATTCTTTTGATATTGTGGAATTGCCTCTTGAGATCTATTATTTGCATGTCGTGGTGATTTGGATTCTAAAATGTTTCATCCTTATTTAGACTTTGTTACTTGAACTACTTCTTGTCCTATCAGTTCTCCGAACATCTAAAGATCCAACTTTTCTCCCATCTTTTCACGCCCTTTTATATTATTCATGTCAAAATTAATTTGTAAGGCAAACTATCGTTTTCCTTGTATTCAATCTTGTCTCATTGTACTACCACGGATCTTGTAAGTGTTTGCAGGACCTGAGGTTTACACTTCAGTCTTCATCAATATTCCTTGGACATTGCATAAATTTACTAAGGAGTTGGATTGTGAAGCACAAAATCAGTTTTGTTTGTATCAGGAAATTCATTTCACCGACCAATACTTATATATTTGGATTTGGCAAAGATCTTGGTTTATGGACAATAGTTTGGAGTTAAACTCAAGATGATTGATTAAGGAAGTAGTGGATGATAGATCATGTTTGGTTAGGATCTGCACAGAGAATTTTTATTTGGTAAGAACCATGTCATTATGAACAACTAGATAATCAATCCTTAAAAGGAATGTAGGTGACCAATATCTTTTATTTTGAACTCATTGTTCAAGAGGATTTGCGAGTTGATATTTCCTCCAAAGTAATGCTAATTAATGTCAATGATATTATTCATATATACAACAACAAAGATAGAGGAAGATACATGTTTCTTGAAGAAGGGAGAATACTCATCCATGTTTGAACAAATCCGTTAGACTTAAGAGTAGTAGAGAGTCGTGTGAACCATTGTCAAACTGCTTGTTTGAGTCCATAGAGAGATTTTCTAAGGAAAAAACGGTGGCTTTTTATTGAACATACAAAGATAGAGGAAGAGGGACATTTCCTGAAGAAGAGAGAATAATCGTTCAAGGTTGGACAAAGCTGTTAGACTTAAGCTAGTAGTAGAGAGTCGTGCATGCCATTACCTAAGTGTTTGTTTGAGTTCATAAAGAGATGTTCTCAAGAGAAGAATTGTGGCTTTTTGTTGAACATACAAAGATAGAGGAAGAGGGACATTTCTTGATGAAGAGAGAATAATCTTTCAAGGTTGGTAGAATCTTTTAGACGTAAAGTGTAGTAGAGAGTCGTGCATACCATTGTCTAGATGTTTGTTTGAGTCCATATAAAGATTTTCTCGATCGATGGAATCTAGTTTTATGATGAATATGCAAGCTAGAGGGAGGTTTTTTCGAGCGATGGAATCTGATTTTCTCGACTTCCTCATGTAATTTGTCATGGAGAAAACAGTTATTAAAGCCTTTGATTGCAATGAAAACTAGATTTCGAATGGTGATGATATTCACAATACGTGAAAATGTTTAGTACAATCAACTCTTTCTTGTTGAGTAAAGTCTTTAACAACTAATCGATCTTTTAGTCTTTCAATGTTACCATTAGCTTTGTGTTTGATCTTGTACACCCTTTTGCAACCAATAGGCTTTTTAAATCTCAAAGCAGTTACACTAGGTCTCTTGTGTTGTATTTGTCATCGAATGCTTGGAGCTCTTGCTCCATATACGTGACCCAATGAGGATCTTTAACAAATTGAGCGTAGGATGTTGGTTATGTTTCTATAGGAAAAGAGTCGTGGATGTCATAAGTGAATAATGACAAGATAAGGTAGAGGTGATATGTGAGGATAATAACAAAAGGAGGTAGTAGATGCTTGACATATATAGCTATCAAGGTATGAGGGTTTATTTATGCTCTCGGTTATATATTACTAGTCTAATATCCGTACCGGGTGCGGGATTAGTTTAAAAATTATAAAATAAATCTAATTATTAATTAAATAATTATTAGATAAATAAATCACAATTTTTTAAAAAAAGGTGTTAACATCCTTTAATGTAGCAAAAAAAAAATGTTACGAAGAATATATTAGTACAAACCTGATTAGATCATATAGCAAAAGTTAATTAATATATTTAGTATTAATAATTACCAAAGTCTTAATAAAAAAAATTACGTAACAAATTTCAATATAATTTTTTTAATATTGTTATCTATAAAATTATTAACTAAACAAAATTAAATTTTCAAAAATTCATTTTTTAAATTCAATTTCTTAAAAACAAATTCGATTTAATAGTAGGTAATATGTTATATTTAAATCTATAGTTTGTTTTCAAAATTAAAATTTTAAAATTACATCAATAAAATTGTATACATATCAACTATTTGTGTGTATATTTTTTAAAAAAATCAAAATTACCTAAAAATGACATCTGGTAGCGAACAGATGAGAAAGTGACACATGACATTAAGCATTTTGGATTTAATATAGTATATAGTATATAGATATAGATTATTGATATAAATTTATATATTTATATTTGAAAGTTAAACTATGAAATAATCTAATCATCTTATAAATAAAAGTGAAAAGATTTAAAAAATTTTTTTGATAAGTTATTCTAAAATATGTAAAAGATTGTGGTAAGATTACAAAGTAAGAATGTAAGATATTAATTTATGTTAATTATTTATATTTAAAAATTGTGTTTGGTAAGTAGATATTTATTATGTATTATAAATAGTTATTTAAATATGAAAGATGTCAAATATGTATATTCTTTGAAAAATCAAAACCACGTAAAAATGACACGTGGCGACAAATAGATAAGGAATTGACACATGACATGAAGTGATTTGACTTTAATAGTAGTATAGAGATCATCTTATAAATAAAAATGGAAAGATTTAAAAAAAAATATTTGATAAGATATGTTAAAGTATGTAAAAGAGTGTGATAAGATATCTTAAAGTGATTTGACTTTAATAGTAAGATATTAATTTATGTTAATTATATAATTTTAACATATAGAGTTTAATTTAGATATTTAAAAATTATGTTTGGTAAGTAGATATTTATTATTATTATTATTATAGGATAAATTGGGAAACAAGATCAACTATTTTTTTAATTAATAATGTAAAACTCTAAGAAAATGTCATGTATCAAGATGAACCAAATGTAAGAAAATGTTTTGGGTTTAATATAGAGTATAGATTTGTGGTGAAACAAGTAAAGAAGGTGGAAGAATAGGGGGTAAAGTTAGGAATGAAAGAATCTGCTATCTGCAAAGGATGGTGATTGTGAATGCTAGGAGTAGATGATCGAGTAAGGTAAGGAATCGGAAGATGCTAATTGCGAAGGGATGTTTCCATATCTTTTGTACCTTAGCATATGATCTATCATGAGTGTTTAGGGTAAGTAGGTAGTTTATGTATCTTGGTGTATAAAGTAGGCACTTTTTGTTTTCAATTAACAAACTAGGCACCCTATTTTATGTAGAAAAAGATAAATTGATAAATATTAAATGATATTGCCATAAATGTTAATATTCTATCTCCTTAAATATGTAACGGATTTGACAAATTAAAATAATTGATAAACTAAATTATTACGTCAAATTAGGAAAGAAATTATAACAACTCCTAAAATAACTTCTCACATAAATACAGAAATCTTTCATTATTTTTCTTCGTCTACCTTTCTAATCTCCATTTTTTCGATTTTAAGAAACTCGAATATCATCAATGGAGGTTTGCTCTTTAATTATTTATTTATTTATCATAATTAAAGAAATATGTTGTTATTAATTTCGTGGTTATGTACATATGCTGATACATATTTTTGTGACTTTCTACATAACGATTACGTTTATGTAGTACAAGTGTATGTCATTTTGACAATGTTTGGTTACACAAATTCGTCATTTACAGAATGTTTGGTTATACAAGTATTTTATGTATTAACATTGTGTAGTTGAAATTGTGTAATTGAAATTATGTATTTACATTGTGTAATTGAATATGTATGTCCAATGCATTTTATGTAGCTGATATTTGTGTATTATGTATTAACATTGTGTAATTGAAATTGTGTACGGACATTGTGTAATTGAAATTATGTATAAAAATTGTGTATTAAATATTGTGTATCGGCAAAAGAATACACGAAGTTTAATTAGTCGAACTGGTAGCTTTGAAACAATCTTTTACTTATTATAATTAAGAAGAGAAATAAGAATATTTAGTTTCCCGATTTAACAAAATTTATTTGATTATTAATAGGAGAGAGAAGAATCTTTAAATTTCCATAATTTTGGCCATATCCACTCAATTTTATCTTTATTTTTTAATTGTAAAAATAGGATATTTAGTTAGTCTACAAATTACAAAAAGTATCTTATTTCACCAATATGCTCATCTATCATTTTGCTTTTAAGAGTTGATTTTCTCGTATTTGTCCTTTTGAAAAGGTCCTTAGATCCTTTTTATCCTTGAGAAACATACATTACATCAAATTCTTCCCAAAATTTGACAAGGACGGTTAAAGATTTTTTTCTTCATGTGAAGAAGCACAAATGGAGAGAGAATAATCAAAATGAATTGTATTATTTCATGTAATGTTTACCAAATGATATGTAGCCTATCTATAAAATCAATACTATGCATATATGGTTCTTTGTACTAATGTCAATTATCTTGTTACATAGACGAATACATTCTTGTGATAAACGAAAAAAGCTATATGTATGATTAGTTAAGGGTCCATTACATAAATCCAATAAATAAAAAGTTTTGAAACAATTATTTATAAGAAAATAAGTTACAAGTCTATACTCTAAAGTATTCATTATTATACGATGAATGTGAGATAGGCAACACCCTGTTACAGGTGGAGCAACAGGGATCAAAATCAAACAAAGTAAAAAAATTTATAGATATCATTTGGTCCGTGCATTTGTTTATACTTTAAATGTCGACGAAGCATGTGGCCACGTCGGATCAAGTTGCCGCATTATCCTGTGCATACACGTGGTCGGCCTTGTCTTGCCTGTTTACTGGACCCCACACCAAAATCTGTGAGTATCCTCACGCAGTCGGACCCATTTCGGCCCATCATGTTTTACATAAGCCTCCTGGCCCACTTTTATTTTTTGCATATTATCATGGGAAAATACGATAATATTTTCTTAAAAATTAAAAAAAATGGTGTTTTTGTTGTGTTGTGCAGTATAGCATCAAATTCAAAGCATATGCTGTGTTGTTCAATTATTATATATTCATACGATTTGGTTGTTGCCTATCAAAATGAAATCTGTGAGTACCTCAAGCATAGAGATCACTCATTCGATGTTTCTCACTCTAAACCAGACTTGTGGGGATCGTGAGTTCTTTTTTTCGAGGTCACCCTTTCTTAACACAATTATCCGAGGTACAAACTAATAATTCAAAATTTCACGTCTCCTTAATCAAAACAACATAAGTTTGTGAATCTAAATTCAAATTGTTTTATCTCAACTTGATCAAGTCGGCTTCTATCAGTTATTTGTCCTTGAAATTTTTTCAAGTTTATAATCTTTAGAAAATCAAAAGATCGTATAAAACAATTTACGATTAACAAGATATTTATTTTACACTAAAAGATTGGAAGTCAAGGAACGTTACATATTAGGAATTTAGGGTTTGATTTAGAAAAGAGAGTAGTAATTTCGGATTTTTTAATCAAAGTGTCGGGTGAACAAGGAGGTAGGTGGTGAGTCGGATTTTTAAAAGTGCGTATAATTCAATTTAGGCCAAATTAGCTGAGTAAGCGTTTTTTGACATTTCTCTTTAGTAATTAGGCTCATAATATAAATATGTGTAATAAATGTACCCTCGAATTAAACCCCTTACCTTCTAATTTCAATTTAATGAAAGTGGTAAAAATTGAAGAGGTACAGAATTCTAATAAAAATAAAAAAGGGCCTATTTGACCGAATTTTTCCTTCAATTTATCAAATAACCATCGTTTGTCGTTGAGATTGTCCTTCTTATATGACATGTAATAAAGATATAAAGTAACATCAAATACCGTAGGAAAGACAGTTGTATGATTGGTGAATCATATATATATATGAAAGAAATGCCCCCATTAGCAAAAATGACTATGCATGTCATATGTCCGACTCATGTTGCGTACGAATACTCCATTATCAGGATGAAAATTACAAAGAAATATAATTTGTTTTTCAATCTTGTAGAAATAAATTATGAGAATACGGAAAATTACAAAAAAAAATTACGAGGTTGGGCCTTAATCCATCTCAGGATGAAAGCAAAAAATACATATATTGTAGGAATTGGGCCTTGAAGTTGTTGTCTTGTAGATGGCACGACTAGTAATTTTGTCGGTCTATTGTTGTTCCACGACCGGCCCACCGACTCATTACACTCTATACAACTAAAAAAACTTTCTTGGTTAATGTTGCAAAAGATCAAGGGATAAATAATAGAGTTTTTTTTCAGTTAGAAAAGAATAAAATTACAAGATACGCAATGTTCAGCATGTCTCATGAAACCTCTCAACGCAGTCTCTCGTCGTTGAAGTTGAGTAGTTCAACACTCTCCTAGTGTGTTACGTCGCGCGTCTTTTAAATATGATGTCCTACTTTTAACAAAACTAGTTATATAGCCCGCACCTTGTGCCGGTATCTTTATAATATTAGTCGTACGAACTTAAGATATATTTATGAAATTTTATAATAATGATTCGGATTTAATTATTGTCAAGACGAAAAAATAATCACAAATAAAGAAATTATTATTCTACACTTCATAAATTTAATCCTTATACAATGCACAATTATTTTTAAAAAAATTACAATGCACAACTTCGTTATAGACTTATAACTAAACTACTTTAATGTATTGTAATTATCTAAAAGAAACCGAAATATAATTTTGTAAAAATAAAGAATTTGAAACGAAATGTGTGATAAATAATAAAATAAAAATTGAAAGTTTTAAAAAAAAATACACAAAAAGTTGAAATAAAGTTTAAAAATACAAACAAAAGCAAAAACAAATTATTGGATGAACAAAATTTAAAATCTGGAACTTTATTCTTGTAACAACCGACGTAATATAAAAAGAATATCCGTATTTTATGATTAAAAAACATAATAGGACAACAAAATACTTAGATAAAAAAGAATACACTTAGGGCCCGTTTGGTTCCAACTCCGGAAACGGAAACGGAATGAAAACGAATTTAGTCCATATGTATATCCATATTCATGAAATTCTATGGAATCATTCCTTGTGTTTACATGCAAAATGCACTTGTCTCCCCATATTTTGTTACCCTATAGGGTATCAAAAGTAATCAAATTCAACTTCAATTACTTCAAATCACAAGGAATGATTCCAACAACTTTCATGAACAAGGGTATACATATGAACTAGATTCGTTTCCATTCCGTTTTCGATTCCGGAGTTCAAACCAAACGGGCCCTTAGAGTAATATTTTTATTTAAAAAACATACATTTTCAATAAATCATTTATATTTAAAAAATCAGAATCTGAAAATTTGTAAATTTAAAAAACAATTTATAGATGAAGATAAAAAAAAATTCTATAATATAAAATTAAACAAAATCTCATCCAATAACGGATAAATTAGTATTAATTTAGACAATTATAAACAGTTTTCAAGTTCTCAAAGTATCAGCCTTAATTGATAATCGACGTGGGATAACAAATTCGCTAAAAACATTAAGTAAAAGACCCATAAAAAAGTAGTTCAAAGACCATAAAACATATATTAATCCCTTATGAATAAAAATTATAACTCATCTTAGCTAAAAGGCAAAATATATCATTTGTTTAATCTTTAATATCCGTTATTAACCTTTATTTATATAAGTTCTCAAACCATGTTTTATAAATTAAAAATTATACTTCAACTCAACCAAAAATCGCTGAAAATACTTCGCGACCCACAAAATAGTGGTTTAACGACCCACAAAACAGTAGGTCAACGACCCACAGAACAGCAAACCAACGACTCACAAAATAGATATTAATCCGTTATAAGTAAAAATTATACTTAACTTAACCAAAAGGCCAAATAATACGTGATTTGTTTAGTCTTCAAACCCTCTATTTATACAAGTTATCAAACTATCAGACTTACTTATAATCAATGTGGGATACGGAATTCCGTGAAATTTTTTAACGTAAATAGATTGAGCTTATAATCCTTCAAAAATAAATTAAGAAAAAAATAAAAATCTTCCCAATAAATAAATTACTTAAATTTCGACGGCTTAATAATAAAAGAAATACGTAAACCAAATTATTTTTAAAATATTTAGGAGATCTTTTTAGTTAATTTTACAAAATTTTGTTTTATTTTTGGATTAATAAAAAAGATTTTATGGTTTAATAAGTTAATTAAAAAAATATTTAACCCTACAAAATTTGTGAGAATGACACGTCAGCTTTAGTGTCTTCTGTTTTAGTATAGTATTTATATAAGTTCTCAAACCATGTTTTATAAATTAAAAATTATACTTCAACTCAACCAAAAATCGCTGAAAATACTTCGCGACCCACAAAATAGTGGTTTAACGACCCACAAAACAGTAGGTCAACGACCCACAGAACAGCAAACCAACGACTCACAAAATAGATATTAATCCGTTATAAGTAAAAATTATACTTAACTTAACCAAAAGACCAAATAATACGTGATTTGTTTAGTCTTCAAACCCTCTATTTATACAAGTTATCAAACTATCAGACTTACTTATAATCAATGTGGGATACGGAATTCCGTGAAATTTTTTAACGTAAATAGACTGAGCTTATAATCCTTCAAAAATAAATTAAGAAAAAAATAAAAATCTTCCCAATAAATAAATTACTTAAATTTCGACGGCTTAATAATAAAAGAAATACGTAAACCAAATTATTTTTAAAATATTTAGGAGATCTTGTTAGTTAATTTTACAAAATTTTGTTTTATTTTTGGATTAATAAAAAAGATTTTATGGTTTAATAAGTTAATTAAAAAAATATTTAACCCTACAAAATTTGTGAGAATGACACGTCAGCTTTAGTGTCTTCTGTTTTAGTATAGTATTTATATAAGTTCTCAAACCATGTTTTATAAATTAAAAATTATACTTCAACTCAACCAAAAATCGCTGAAAATACTTCGCGACCCACAAAATAGTGGTTTAACGACCCACAAAACAGTAGGTCAACGACCCACTGAACAGCAAACCAACGACTCACAAAATAGATATTAATCCGTTATAAGTAAAAATTATACTTAACTTAACCAAAAGGCCAAATAATACGTGATTTGTTTAGTCTTCAAACCCTCTATTTATACAAGTTATCAAACTATCAGACTTACTTATAATCAATGTGGGATACGGAATTCCGTGAAATTTTTTAACGTAAATAGATTAAGCTTATAATCCTTCAAAAATAAATTAAGAAAAAAATAAAAATCTTCCCAATAAATAAATTACTTAAATTTCGACGGATTAATAATAAAAGAAATACGTAAACCAAATTATTTTTAAAATATTTAGGAGATCTTGTTAGTTAATTTTACAAAATTTTGTTTTATTTTTGGATTAATAAAAAAGATTTTATGGTTTAATAAGTTAATTAAAAAAATATTTAACCCTACAAAATTTGTGAGAATGACACGTCAGCTTTAGTGTCTTCTGTTTTAGTATAGTATTTATATAAGTTCTCAAACCATGTTTTATAAATTAAAAATTATACTTCAACTCAACCAAAAATCGCTGAAAATACTTCGCGACCCACAAAATAGTGGTTTAACGACTCACAAAACAGTAGGTCAACGACCCACTGAACAGCAAACCAACGACTCACAAAATAGATATTAATCCGTTATAAGTAAAAATTATACTTAACTTAACCAAAAGGCCAAATAATACGTGATTTGTTTAGTCTTCAAACCCTCTATTTATACAAGTTATCAAACTATCAGACTTACTTATAATCAATGTGGGATACGGAATTCCGTGAAATTTTTTAACGTAAATAGATTGAGCTTATAATCCTTCAAAAATAAATTAAGAAAAAAATAAAAATCTTCCCAATAAATAAATTACTTAAATTTCGACGGATTAATAATAAAAGAAATACGTAAACCAAATTATTTTTAAAATATTTAGGAGATCTTGTTAGTTAATTTTACAAAATTTTGTTTTATTTTTGGATTAATAAAAAAGATTTTATGGTTTAATAAGTTAATTAAAAAAATATTTAACCCTACAAAATTTGTGAGAATGACACGTCAGCTTTAGTGTCTTCTGTTTTAGTATAGTATTTATATAAGTTCTCAAACCATGTTTTATAAATTAAAAATTATACTTCAACTCAACCAAAAATCGCTGAAAATACTTCGCGACCCACAAAATAGTGGTTTAACGACCCACAAAATAGTAGGTCAACGACCCACAGAACAGCAAACCAACGACTCACAAAATAGATATTAATCCGTTATAAGTAAAAATTATACTTAACTTAACCAAAAGGCCAAATAATACGTGATTTGTTTAGTCTTCAAACCCTCTATTTATACAAGTTATCAAACTATCAGACTTACTTATAATCAATTTGGGATACGGAATTCCGTGAAATTTTTTAACGTAAATAGATTGAGCTTATAATCCTTCAAAAATAAATTAAGAAAAAAATAAAAATCTTCCCAATTAATAAATTACTTAAATTTCGACGGCTTAATAATAAAAGAAATACGTAAACCAAATTATTTTTAAAATATTTAGGAGATCTTGTTAGTTAATTTTACAAAATTTTGTTTTATTTTTGGATTAATAAAAAAGATTTTATGGTTTAATAAGTTAATTAAAAAAATATTTAACCCTACAAAATTTGTGAGAATGACACGTCAGCTTTAGTGTCTTCTGTTTTAGTATAGTATTTATATAAGTTCTCAAACCATGTTTTATAAATTAAAAATTATACTTCAACTCAACCAAAAATCGCTGAAAATACTTCGCGACCCACAAAATAGTGGTTTAACGACCCACAAAACAGTAGGTCAACGACCCACAGAACAGCAAACCAACGACTCAAAAAATAGATATTAATCCGTTATAAGTAAAAATTATACTTAACTTAACCAAAAGGCCAAATAATACGTGATTTGTTTAGTCTTCAAACCCTCTATTTATACAAGTTATCAAACTATCAGACTTACTTATAATCAATGTGGGATACGGAATTCCGTGAAATTTTTTAACGTAAATAGATTGAGCTTATAATCCTTCAAAAATAAATTAAGAAAAAAATAAAAATCTTCCCAATAAATAAATTACTTAAATTTCGACGGCTTAATAATAAAAGAAATACGTAAACCAAATTATTTTTAAAATATTTAGGAGATCTTGTTAGTTAATTTTACAAAATTTTGTTTTATTTTTGGATTAATAAAAAAGATTTTATGGTTTAATAAGTTAATTAAAAAAATATTTAACCCTACAAAATTTGTGAGAATGACACGTCAGCTTTAGTGTCTTCTGTTTTAGTATAGTATTTATATAAGTAAAAATTATACTTAACTTAACCAAAAGGCCAAATAATACGTGATTTGTTTAGTCTTCAAACCCTCTATTTATACAAGTTATCAAACTATCAGACTTACTTATAATCAATGTGGGATACGGAATTCCGTGAAATTTTTTAACGTAAATAGATTGAGCTTATAATCCTTCAAAAATAAATTAAGAAAAAAATAAAAATCTTCCCAATAAATAAATTACTTAAATTTCGACGGCTTAATAATAAAAGAAATACGTAAACCAAATTATTTTTAAAATATTTAGGAGATCTTGTTAGTTAATTTTACAAAATTTTGTTTTATTTTTGGATTAATAAAAAAGATTTTATGGTTTAATAAGTTAATTAAAAAAATATTTAACCCTACAAAATTTGTGAGAATGACACGTCAGCTTTAGTGTCTTCTGTTTTAGTATAGTATTTATATAAGTTCTCAAACCATGTTTTATAAATTAAAAATTATACTTCAACTCAACCAAAAATCGCTGAAAATACTTCGCGACCCACAAAATAGTGGTTTAACGACCCACAAAACAGTAGGTCAACGACCCACAGAACAGCAAACCAACGACTCACAAAATAGATATTAATCCGTTATAAGTAAAAATTATACTTAACTTAACCAAAAGGCCAAATAATACGTGATTTGTTTAGTCTTCAAACCCTCTATTTATACAAGTTATCAAACTATCAGACTTACTTATAATCAATGTGGGATACGGAATTCCGTGAAATTTTTTAACGTAAATAGATTGAGCTTATAATCCTTCAAAAATAAATTAAGAAAAAAATAAAAATCTTCCCAATAAATAAATTACTTAAATTTCGACGGCTTAATAATAAAAGAAATACGTAAACCAAATTATTTTTAAAATATTTAGGAGATCTTGTTAGTTAATTTTACAAAATTTTGTTTTATTTTTGGATTAATAAAAAAGATTTTATGGTTTAATAAGTTAATTAAAAAAATATTTAACCCTACAAAATTTGTGAGAATGACACGTCAGCTTTAGTGTCTTCTGTTTTAGTATAGTATTTATATAAGTTCTCAAACCATGTTTTATAAATTAAAAATTATACTTCAACTCAACCAAAAATCGCTGAAAATACTTCGCGACCCACAAAATAGTGGTTTAACGACCCACAAAACAGTAGGTCAACGACCCACAGAACAGCAAACCAACGACTCACAAAATAGATATTAATCCGTTATAAGTAAAAATTATACTTAACTTAACCAAAAGGCCAAATAATACGTGATTTGTTTAGTCTTCAAACCCTCTATTTATACAAGTTATCAAACTATCAGACTTACTTATAATCAATGTGGGATACGGAATTCCGTGAAATTTTTTAACGTAAATAGATTGAGCTTATAATCCTTCAAAAATAAATTAAGAAAAAAATAAAAATCTTCCCAATTAATAAATTACTTAAATTTCGACGGCTTAATAATAAAAGAAATACGTAAACCAAATTATTTTTAAAATATTTAGGAGATCTTGTTAGTTAATTTTACAAAATTTTGTTTTATTTTTGGATTAATAAAAAAGATTTTATGGTTTAATAAGTTAATTAAAAAAATATTTAACCCTACAAAATTTGTGAGAATGACACGTCAGCTTTAGTGTCTTCTGTTTTAGTATAGTATTTATATAAGTTCTCAAACCATGTTTTATAAATTAAAAATTATACTTCAACTCAACCAAAAATCGCTGAAAATACTTCGCGACCCACAAAATAGTGGTTTGACGACCCACAAAAGAGTAGGTCAACGACCCACAGAACAGCAAACCAACGACTCAAAAAATAGATATTAATCCGTTATAAGTAAAAATTGTACTTAACTTAACCAAAAGGCCAAATAATACGTGATTTGTTTAGTCTTCAAACCCTCTATTTATACAAGTTATCAAACTATCAGACTTACTTATAATCAATGTGGGATACGGAATTCCGTGAAATTTTTTAACGTAAATAGATTGAGCTTATAATCCTTCAAAAATAAATTAAGAAAAAAATAAAAATCTTCCCAATAAATAAATTACTTAAATTTCGACGGCTTAATAATAAAAGAAATACGTAAACCAAATTATTTTTAAAATATTTAGGAGATCTTGTTAGTTAATTTTACAAAATTTTGTTTTATTTTTGGATTAATAAAAAAGATTTTATGGTTTAATAAGTTAATTAAAAAAATATTTAACCCTACAAAATTTGTGAGAATGACACGTCAGCTTTAGTGTCTTCTGTTTTAGTATAGTATATAGATTTTATTTTGAAGATCGGGAAGTAGAAAGTCGATACAACATCAGCGTATTTTGCAGGCTTTGTCTATTTGGGGAGAGACTGAGAGTGTTTCGAGTCTAGTGGAGTCCTTGTTAGACCCTTCGTAGCATAGGCCTTTTGAGATGGTTGATGGTGGCTCACGCGATAGAGATGGTTTAGAGAGAAATCCTAACATCAAGAAATGTCTCCGCAAGGTTTCGGATGGGCATTTTACGGCCGCTGTTAAGGTTTTGTGTTCTTCTGGTGTTGCTTCTTACAATGAGGAGACTTTGAAGGTGTTAGAGGCTAAACATCCCCACAAACCTCCACCTTCTAAGTCTTGCACTACCTTTTATGAACCACCCCTCGTTGTTGATATCGATTTGGTATTTAAATGCATCAAGTCCTTTCCAAAAGGTACTTCTTGCGGTAGAGATGGTTTGAGGGCACAAGACATCTTAGACGCTATGTGTGGTGAGGGTTCTTCTGTTGCCACGAGTCTTTTGAGAGCGATCACCTCAGTGGTTAACTAGTTAAGTGCCCGCACCTTGTGCGGGTGCGGGTTTTGTTTAAATAAAAAAAGTTAACATTTTGACTTTTATACATCATATATTGGATATTAATCTATTAAAATTTTTTTTATTAACTAATATGACTAACATATGTGAAGATTAAATTATAATTTTTTAATAAATAAAAAGACATAAAAAAGTCTATTACAAAGATTATTATTAGAGTATTAATATTTGTAGTTCAATATATTATCATTTTTACTTGATAAAGCTTAATAAGCAAGATTTGATTGAGTTTTAAATTTAAAAAATGTGTAAAATCTTGTTAGAAAACAAATTTTGAAATATAAAATTTAAACTTAAAATTTTTAAAACAAAATAAAAAATTAAAATTGGGCCTCCATTATTTTTGCAAACTATAAAAACATAATATCTACTATATGTTTTGATTTTTTATATAAATTTGTTTTTTAACTAATCTTTGCGTAAAGCTGGTGTGTGGCCTGGTGATATATTTAATAAAGATGATTTAGCATGTTGAATATCTATTAATTATAATTATAAAAATTTATAAAATAAAATGACCAATCTGTAAACATCTTGAGGCAACGTTGTATATAAATTTTTTATATTAACAAATTCAATATTATATATATTCGATCCAAAATTCATATACAAAATATGATTCTATTACTTAGAAAAATATAATTTGTTATAAATGTCAAATTAAGATACAAAGTTAATCCCATATCTCAAAATTTTAAATTTTAAAAATATTCTTCAACAATTCTTTTAATTATTAACATATAATTTGATAATTCACCGTTGATTTAAAATCTATTTAATTATAAAATATGGGTTGTTACAACTTCGAAAATTTGCTAAACCACGGCAATTATTTATTTCTAAGATTTGATTGTGAAAAATAATTATAAAATCTCGTTTGTTAAGACTTTCAAAATCTAGTTTGTTATTAATATCATATAATTTTTATTTCTAAGATTTGATTTGTAATATTGTTGTATATCCGTAACTTGATTAAAAAAAATCTTATGTGACATGTTTTGGACGTGACGTGACATTACTGACTGTTTATTAATGTTTATAGAAATTATTTTGTAAAAGAAAAATGGCAAATATGTAAATATTTTGTGGCATATCTGTAAATATATTGAAAAAAGTCCTAGGTGGCATGTCTTAGGCGTTGACATGTGGACTAAATGGGTTTTGTTTTAGTAGTATATATAGAATTGTGGTTGGGAGGCAGGTGTCCTATTTGCCCTAAAACGTGCGTGCAATCAAGTCTTAAATTTATAAAACTAGAATAAAAGCAAGCGAACCCGCAGTGTACGAATCGACGTAGATTAGCAAGTATTCCAGAGTATCGATCACAGGGAGATGGTGAAACAAAATCAGTTTCAAGTAATCGAGCAAGTAAAGTATAAAGCTTTGCAAATATTGAAGAAAATAGCAACCCTAAAGATCTAGGTATCTAATTGTGGCAATTGATTCAAGACATACTATAGATATAAGGACAGAGTAGAAAATTGCAAAGGTATACTAAGGTAAGATAATGTACGGTGAAGTTCCAAAAACTTATATGTCTAATAAGAAGAACTCTCTATAAAGGTTATTGAGGCTGCAGTATAGAAAGGATCTAAGGACTAGAATTGATCTTAAATACCCAAAATTGTTACCCAAGGATCAAGATAAACTCAAACGGTTAAGGTTGTGACATTCGAAACCGAAATAGAGGATGTTGAGTCTCACTACTACCTAGGAAAGGCAAGCCAAGACTAGGTTAAAGCTAATCTTTAACCTTGGATTAAAGTAAAAGCAAAGTTCGTAAACTGAGGTAAATCACGGGTAGATCTTGAGAACCACGGCCGTGAAAGCCCTAGAACAGGCCGTGATTTAGGATGTCGACGATATTTCTCTAAATCTCAGGGTCCAATCAATTTACGATCGATCTATCATCATCTAAGCCACAACTATCAACCCTTCACCTTAGAATTGCTAAAGGGTTTTAGCCAATAACCATTGTAATGATATCAATATTCAAATAAAAGAGAATGAAAGATAAAAACCCTTGAATACTCAATAAAACTTCAAAACCAATTCTCAAAACCGAAACACAAGAAGCAATGTTTAATGGATTCAGAATGTATAACACAAAACCTCACAATGATCTAAGGTAAGTATGAAGAATAGGTTGTCAATCCGTCTTCAATATCAAAACCTAAGAAAAAGGCTAAACCTTTGCGTTTCCGCAACCTTCGGCGATCTCCAATCAACCCTAGGCGAAGTCCTTGCGGAATGTATGCGGCGTCTCTGCAAGCTCCAAGCGGAATCCCAAAAACTCTCTTTTCCGGCCTTTTTATAAGACGGGAAATATTTGCCGTCAAGGCCCATTACGTAAATGACGTGGCAAATAATTGTACGTCAAAAGATCGCCTAAATCACGGTCTCAGGGCTTTCCACGATCGTGGTTTAGAGCGTGGAAAAGGATTACGGTGTCTTGTGACTTCCACGACCATAATTTAGGCCGTGTAACCTACTGGAGTGCTCCACGCTCATGATGCCAAAATCCACGGCCGTGGTTTAGAGCGTGGACTTCTCTACGGCCGTAATTCAGGGCGTGGAAGTGCATATTGCTTGTAGTTTCCTTTGTGTCGTGACATTCTTCATCCTAGCTCCTTTCTTAGCCTCCTTGATGTGTCTCCTAATTCTCGAACATGATCGATCACTCCCTTTTCTCTCTAAATTGCTCTTATTTAGCTCCTTTTCACCTACAATCAACACAAAGCTAGTGTAGACTTCCATATCGACAATATAGATGAACAAGCTAACATTTACTTCTAAACTTCATCCATGTACACAATAATAAGGTAAAAACAGCCAAAATAAGTGCCTAGAATATCGTAATATTTCATGCTAACAAAATACCCCATACTTGTCACTTGCTAGTCCTCAAGCAAGGTTTTAAAAAGCTTAGAATACAAGTTAGGATGAAATATGCATGCAAACTCAAAACAAAATCACCCTTTGGGTAAATGTGCTTCTAGTCAATAGATCATCCTCAAACCTTGCTTCATTCATCCTTGAAAACACTTTTATACATAAACCAAACAATGTAAAGCAAAGAAACATCATAAATCGCTTAAACTTCAAGACAAACATCATAACCTTCAAGTATTTTCAAAATCAAGCATAAGAAAGTTCAATTTAGATCACCAAGTCAAATAACATTCTTTTGATCTTAAGGACTTTCAAGTAAGGTCTAGAATGCGGAAGGGAGGGAAACTTATAAGGGATGTGGTGCATGAATCCGGGAAAATGAATAACTCAACTTTTTTTCTTTTTACTTTGAATTGCAACACCATCAACTTAGAGCTTTGCTCTCTTCTTTTTCACATTATTTTTCGACTTTACTTTTGGAAAGATGGGCAGAGGTGCACAAAAACCGAAGCCTAGGAGATCGGCGCTTCTCAAATTCGAGATGCCTCAAACCCTTGATGCACATACCATAATTCATTAGGAATATCGCTCAATCCGACTTTGGCAAGACACAAACACCCGACTATGTGAATGGTGCCGAATTACTCATCATCATGATTGACTTCCCCAAACCTATTAATTCTATTCTTTGAATGCAAAATTTTGCTTTCATGGCCCTCCCACATCAAACATGCCAAATATCAACTCCTCCAAATTCCCAGATAGGTAAGGGAGGTAATTACTTTTATTGAGGGGCTAAGTGATCAAAGAAAGAAGTAAGAAAATCGAATTGCCTTAATCATTTCATAAAGAAGTATAAGAACTCATCATGTGATTTCAACCTTAAGGTCTCAATATGATTTAGATAAAACTTTCACATTTTGAAACTTGCAAGAAAGGATAAACAACACATTCAATCTCTTTTCAATTCATTATTCTGTTTAAGCATATAATTGTCATAAAAAACTCATTCCACAAGTGAGAGCTATCATAGGAGTCATCTCTAAACTTAGAAGCACAAGAACATTTTCAAAATTTTTCAAAATTTAAAATTTTTTATGGGTTTTTCAAATTTTTTCATGCAATGCAATAATGAAATGTGTGACTATGGAAATGAAACATGCATAGTGTTATGGATAGAAGCAAGCAATTGTAGTAGAGTTATTACACATAATAGTCATACCCCACCCCATACTTAGAGCATACATTGTCCTCAATGTTCGAAAAGAAATAAAGAAATGAAGAAAAAGAAAAATGAACTCACTAGACGGCGGTGGGGCGGCTGAAACTGTCAATCATCATAGCTCATCACTACGGAGGAGGCGGTGGTGGAAATGGACGGAAGTCATGGCTGTAGTACCGCCCGAACTGCTGGCGGTAGATATCACTCATCATCTCATCATGCTCCCGGCTCCGAGTCTCCTACGCCTCCTGGTGGATCTCCAAGTCACCAACTCGCCTAGAAAGGTTGGTAGCCCACTCCGGTAGCTGCTGGTACCAAGCTGGTGGCTGACCGTACCATGCCGGTGCGTCCTGTGGAGTCGGTGCTGCTGGTGCTGCTGGTGCCTTGTCATACCAAGGAGGCGGAGCTCCCATCCATGAAGGCTGCGCTCCATACCAAGCGGGAGGAGCGTCCATCCAGGTCGGCCTCTCATTCACGCTAGCACGGTGAGAGGAAGAGGCTCCAGAAGGTCCGGTGGGTCGTGGTGAACGTCTAGGAGGGTCAGGGAAGTGTGCCGGATGATCCGGAAAAGTGTCAAAATCCTGCTCATCACCTCCTCCCTCAAAACCATCACCTCTTCCCACCTCCTCATCAGCATCTGCAGCCGGAACCTCATCGGGTACATAAGGAGGTGCCACTAGCCTATTCGCATGCATAACAGCGAAAGTCTGTTTCCAGTTATGGCGTCCGGCCATAATGGAATACTCGGGAAGCCACGGGATGCCTCTACCTCCTCTCTCTTCCCAAGGCATACCGGCGGTAGGTGGACCGCAGTGCCTAGGGAAAATGATACCTCTCGTCATCAAGCTGTTGAGACCCAAAGGTCTCGCTGCTATCCTAGTGTAGGCAGAAAAGTCTATCCCTAGCTGCGTGGCAATGTGTGTAACCATACCACTATATCCTATGTTACCGACTCTTTTGTTCCTGAGCTTGCTCATGGGGGAGGCTAGGAGGGTAGCACAATCAGCAGGTCTACCGTGAAGCATATAATAGAGGAGTAAAAGCTCGTCAGTCTTGATCTTCTGAGGGGTTTCGGTCCTAGGAAAAAGGCATTCGGAAAGGACCCTATGGGCCATCTTCAAAGCTAAGTGGTAGATGAGCTTAGCTTTGGTGTCGGCCGGTTGCCAACGATCATCACTAGCATAGATCATAGCTATCTCCTCCCAAAAGTCCTTAGTGTATACACCGCTAGGAAAACGACCATTGAAGGTCTCTTGGAACCCAAAGAAGGCTCGAAACTGCAAGATTGAGAACTCATAGTTCTCCTCCATCAACCTATAAGGAACCGTCCTATCCATGGCGTTATGCTCAAAAGAGATGACAAACTCTCTAGTAATCTCCTCATAGGCGTCTTCTCTAATAGCGGAGAAGACTATCAAACCAACTCTATCTAAAAGCCATGTCAAGTCATTCACTACATTCAGCGGCTCTAGCTCCTCAAGCACCAAGTAGCGTGGTCCTATGACCGCTCTCTTCTCGATCCTTTCTAAGGCATCGAGGTAATCCTCATGGATGGTTGGAATTCTAGGAGGTGGGGGTGATGGTGGCTCATTAGGGGGGTTTTGGGAGGAAGAGGAAGTGTCACCTTTCCTCTTCTTGTTCCTAGTCGACTTCCTCCTAAAAAAATCCATTGCAGAGGAAAAATCACGGTCTGTTCTACATAAACTACGGCCGTGGAACCTACAGGGACCGTGGTTCGGTTCTGTTTTGCTCAAATCTCAACCAAATCACACCAAATTCAGCAGACACAGTCCTAGACTAATTCCAATCCAATTCCAATTAGTTATCCCAAAAAATCTTGCAAGAGTTGAGCCGAATCGACAAAGTAGAGAAAGAGAAGAAAAACCTAGGTTTTAGATTCTTAAAATCCAAATTCCGTCTTCTGTAGGGATTGTTTGCTTGATTTGTTGATTGGATCTTGTAGATGATCGAATTTTCTTCACTTTAGGCTCAAGAATCGTTCGAATCGGACTCCGAACGAAGATTTGAGATCGGGGGAGTGGTTTCGGCATTCCGGTCGTGGAATAGGGTCGTGGAATGGGGTTTTTGTGTTGTTTTTGTGAAGAAGGTGGTTTATATAGTGACCGTAAATTTTTTGGAAAATCACGGTCTTTCGGGGTGTTCCACGGCCATGGTTTTATACGGAACCGTGGTTTTGGTGATTTTTCTTAGATTTTGGAAATTTACGGTCTCTGTAGCTTCCACGACCGTGGTTTAGGGCGTGGAACTCTATGTAATGTGCCAAAATCAAAGTTTCATCAATTCCTTCGAACCTTTTCACTTCCCTTTGCCTATTCCATTGTTCCTACATCCAAAACACGACATACCGGGAGGTATCGAGGGCAAAACAAAGCAAAAACGGCTAAACTAAACTAATCTAAGAATGAAAAACAAAAGCATAAGTGCAATACCTTGGGTTGCCTCCCAAGAAGCACTTGTTTAAGGTCCGTAGCTAGACCGTACCTGGATCTATTCGAGCGTGGTGGGTGCAAACTCCTCAGCTTGGAGCTGCGGTGTATACTTCTTAAGTCATTGACCGTTCACCTTAAAACTTCCGCTCTTTTCACCCCATACTTCAACTGCGCCATGGGGAAAAACATGTTTGATTAGATAAGGTCCAGTTCAACGAGATTTAAGCTTACCTGGAAAGAGCAGAAGTCTCGAATTGAAGAGGAGAACTTGATCTCTTTCTTTGAGGTCTTTTGGAATGATATGCTTATCATGCCAACGCTTCGCTTTCTCCTTATAGATCTTGGCATTCTCATAAGCGTTTAAGCGGGGTTCTTCAAGCTCATTAAGGTCCAAAAGGTGCTTCTCGCCTGCTTCTTTCATGCTGAAGTTCAACCATTTAACTGCCCAATACGCTTTATATTCCAGCTCCACCGGTAAGTGACAAGACTTCTCATACACAAGGTTGTATGTTGTTGTTCCTATGGGAGTCTTGTATGCAGTCCTATACGCCCACAATGCATCATCTAGTTTCAAAGACCAATCCTTCCTTGTCTTCGAAACTGTTTTCTCTAGGATTCCCTTGATCTCCCCATTCGAAATCTCCACTTGTCCACTCGTTTGTGGATGGTATGGGGTGGCGATCTTGTGAGTCACCCCATACTTAGCTAGTAGAGCTTCGAATAGTCGGGCAATGAACTGAGAGCCTCCATCACTAATGATGGTCCGCGGTATCCCAAACCTTGGGAATATAGTTCTATTAAAGAACTTAACCACAACCATGACATCAATAGTTGGAGAGGCAATTGTTTCAACCCATCTCGAAACATTATCTACAGCTAGAAGCATGTATTGGTTTCCACAAGATGATGGGAAAGGTCCCATGAAGTCTACTCCCCAAACGTCGAAGATCTCTACCTGCTGAATGTTGTTGAGAGACATCTCGTTTCTCCTAGATATATTTCATGTTCTTTGACAAGCATCGCAGCAGGAAACAAAGGTTTGCACATCTTTAAATAAAGTAGGCCAAAAAAATCCAGATTGCAATACCTTAGCGCTAGTCTTGTTTGAGCTAGCGTGTCCTCCACAAGGTAGTGAATGACAATGACGGATGACGCTTTGCATTTCGTCTTCCGGCACACATCTTCGAATGATGCCGTCAGGACCTCTCTTGAAGAGTAGATGTTCGTTCCAAAAGTATTCCCGGACATCCTTAAAGAACTTCTTTCTTTGTGCATAGGATAGTACGGGTGGTATTTCCTGAGAAACCAAATAGTTAACAAAATCAGCAAACCATGGTTCGTTAACTTAAGTTATTTTGTCGATGCTCTCCTCTATGATGTGTAAATGCTCGTCCGGAAAGGAGTCATCTATAGGTAAGCTATCGTCTTCTAGATGTGGTAGACGACTCAAATGATCCGCAACAAAATTTTTCGAACCTTTCTTGTCACGGATCTCTAGATCGAATTCTTGTAGGAGAAGAATCCATCTAACCAGCCGTGGCTTCGCATCCTTCTTTGTAAGTAGATACCGGATCGCAGCATGATCCGTGTATACAATCACTTTTGCACCTACAAGATAAGAGCGAAATTTTTCAAAGGCATAAACAATAGCTAGAAATTCTTTTTCAGTTGTGGCGTAGTTAAGCTGCGCTTCATCTAGCGTCTTGCTAGTGTAATAGATAGCATGGGTTCGGCCCTCCTTCTTTTGCCCAAGCACAACTCCTATAGCTACATCACTTGCATCACACATAACCTCGAATGGAAGATTCCAGCCCGGAGGTTGGATGATCGGGGCTGAGGTTAGAGCTTCCCGGATCTTATGAAAGGCGTCTAAACAATCATGCGAGAAATCAAAAACTGCATCTTTCATCAATAGATTAGTAAGCGGTTTTGATATCTTAGAGAAGTCCTTTATAAAACATCTATAAAATCCAGCATGTCCTAGAAAGCTTCTTATCCCCTTCACCGAAGATGGAGGAGGGAGCTTTTCTATGGTCTCTATCTTAGCCTTATTTACATCAATCCCTCTATTAGAGATCAAGTGTTCGAGTACAATGCCTTCCTTCACCATAAATTGACACTTCTCCCAATTAAGAACTAGGTTAGTATCTTCACACCTTTGTAGCACAAGAGAAAGGTTAGAGAGACAATCATCAAAAGAGGAACCATAAACAGAAAAGTCATCCATGAAAACCTCCATGATCTCCTCTATGTACTTTGAGAAGATAGCCATCATGCACCTTTGGAAGGTGGCTGGGGCGTTGCAAAAGCCCGAACGGCATTCTCCTATAAGCGAACGTACCCCATGGGCACGTGAATGTGGTCTTCTTTTGATCATCCGGATGGATTGGAATCTGAAATAAGCCACTATAACCGTCAAGATAGCAAAAATGAGAATGTTGTGCTAACCTTTCAAGCATTTGATCATTGAAGAGTAATGGGAAATGATCCTTCTTAGTTGCATTGTTTAGCTTCCGGTAATCAATGACATCCTCCATTCAGTCACGGTCCTTGCAGGAATGAGCTCATTGTTCTTATTGGTGATAACCGTCATTCCTCCCTTCTTTGGAACAACCTGTACGGGGCTCACCCACTTGCTATCGGAGATAGGGTAGATGATACGTTCATCAAGTAGCTTAAGAATCTCCTTCTTGACAACCTCCTTCATGATCGGATTTAACCGTCGTTGAGGTTGTCGCGAAGGTCTAAAATCTTCTTCCATTAGGATCTTATGCATACATAATGAAGGTTTAATTCCTACAAGATCCTCTATAGTGTAACCTAAAGCTTTCCTATGTTTCCTTAGAACAACCATAAGTTTACTATGTTCATCTTCACTTAGATCGGAACTAACAATTACCGGAAAAGTAGCATTAGTTCCTAGAAATGCGTACCTTAGATGTGTGGGAAGTGGCTTCAATTCCATCACCATTGGAGTCTCTAATGGCTCTTGAGGAGTGTCCAATGCTTCCTTAGAAGTATCTAAGGATGTAGGAGTGGTTGAAGAAGATTCAAGAACATTGGTGGAAAGAACGCAATTTTTCTCGGAATTTCCCAAAATTACGGCACCACTGTTACTTCCACGGCCGTGGTTTAGGGCGTGGAAGTCAATTACGACACCTCTGGTAGTTCCACGGCCGTGGTTTTGGCCGTGTAACTCTCTGGAGTCCTCCGAATAGCTGATTACGGTCATATTGGTGGAAACCACGGCCGTGGAATAGCACGACTGACCGTGATTCCTCACATCCTCTGACCCATCGTAGAGTTTTTCAAACTCTTCTTCATGCACTTCCTTTAGCTCCTCCAAGGCTTCAATTTTCTCATTGCAATCCTCTTCTTCTCCTTTCTTCATAATGCTCATAGTGATAACCTTTTGCAATGGATCCTTGAATAGAATCGAGCTTACTTCCTCTCTAGATGTCTCTTTGTCATAGGTATTGAATATATCTTTTCCAAGAGTTGGCTCTTTCACCAAAGTAGAAAGAAAAAACTCTACCTTCTCTTCTCCTATGTCGAAGGCGAGTCTAGCATTCTTGCAATCTACCATACAACCGGAAGTTGCAAGAAACGGTCTTCCGAGTATGATCGGGACCGGACTATCTGCAGGAATGTCAAGCACAACAAAATATATTGGAACATAGAACTTACCAAGCTTGACCGGGACGTCCTCAATGATACCGACGGGACGAGTTATGGATCGATCCGCCATGTATAACATCATCTTCACCGGTTTAGGTTCACCTAAACCGATCTTCCTGCATAAGGCAAGCGGAATGATGCTAACGCTTGCTCCTAAGTCACATAATGCATCATATGTGGCTTCTCCCACTCCAATTGGGACACAAAATGACCCCGGATCCTTCAGCTTTGGGGGCATCTTTTCCTTCATTGTTTTGATGAGATCCGATGATTCCGAACTCATCTTGACTTCTCCAAAGTCTTCCAGCTTCCTCTTGTTAGAGAGGATCTCCTTTAAGAAATTCCCATAAGCGGGCATACCTACAATTGCATCAATGAAAGGTATATTAATGTGCAGTTTGCTCATGAGTTCAATAAACTTACCGAACTGCTTGTCTAGACGTGCTCTTGCTCTAGATTGTGGGAATGGTAGGGGAGGTTTGTAAGCTGGAGGAGGAATGTAGATGTCTTCCTTCTCCTTCCCCTTTTCCTTTTCCTTTTCGACGGGAACTTCAACAAACTTAGGCTGCGGCTCGGTGGTTGTTGCTCCGCTCCTAGTTGTGATAGCCATCATCCTTCCTTTCGGGTTGTCCTCCGTATTTCCTGGAAGTTTTCCTTGGTTTCTAGGAACTTCCTCAGCATTGCTGAACATTTGGCTTTCTAAAACCTTTTGAGCCTTATCAACCTTAGTGATGTGATTCTCCGGCCCTTGAAGCTTTCACAAGATCGTTTCTAGCATGGGATTGGGCTACTCTTTCCCCGAAGTGCTTGGGTTATTAGATCCTTGCCCTTGGCTTTTCAAAGGAATGGAACAAGAAGATGGTGGTGTTAGTGAATTTCTTGAATTGGGATAAGAATTACCGGAATTTTGTTGTTGGTTGGAACACCAATTGTTGTTTAAATTCCTATTGTTGTACCAATTATTGTTCCGGTTGTTGTTGTTCCAATTGTTCCGGTTGTTGTTCCGGCTGTTGCGGTTGGTGTTCTCACTCCCATGATGGTTATTATTGTTTCCTAAATAACCAACATCTTGCTCCTTAGGCTTTTGAAAGCCAGCTTTTCCTTCAACTCTTTAATCTCGGTGTTGAGAGAAAAGATTTAAGTTTGCGCAGCTTGTGTTAGCTTCGCTCCCTGCTCTACTCGGTTAGCTTCCGCCTTCCGGTGAGAGTACTTCTCAATGACTCGGGCTTGCTTCTCAACGAAGTCCCAAGCGTCATCTTCCCTCATGTCCATGAATATGCCACATGAAAAGGATTGGAGCTTGAATTGTGTTTCCACATCCAGCCCCTTGTAATATATCTCCAACAACTCTAACTTCGAAATGCCATGGTACGGGCAATCCAATAATAGATCCTGAAATCTTTCCCCAAGACTGAAACAAACTTTTATTAGATTTCATAGAAAAAGCATTGATTTTACCTCTCAACTCTACTGTCTTGGATGGCGGAAGGAACTTGGTTAGGAACTCCGAAGATAGATCCTCCCATGTGTTGAGTCTTCCATTTGGAAGAGCTTGATACCAAGATAAAGCATTCCCTTTCAAAGAGAAGAAGAATGGCTTGATCTTGTAGTTGTTGGTGGTTGCATTCTTTGGCTTCATTGTCTCCATTAAGATCTCAAAATTCTATAAATGTTGATGTGGAGATTCAGCACTCGTTCCTCCAAATTGGCTTTGGCGAACGATGGTAATAACTTGTGGGTTAAAGCTAAACCCCTGAATATCTTCAGCATCGAAGCTCACACCTAGACGATGTGGTTGCTGAATCGGATCCATCATTTGGCCAAGAGTTCTTGGCTCCTCGTCTAGACGAGCGGCTCTCGCACCCCCAGCTGAGACACAAGGAATGACGACTGGTATTGGATCTTTCCGGACTGGATTGATCATTGGATCAATCTCTTCTAGTGGTGGCATATCCGGATCGAACTCTTCATCATCGGATAATTCCACTCTAATGGACTTAGTTGGCTTCTTGACCTTCTTTTTCTTAGCATCATTTTGTTCCAACTTCATGTCCAATATCATAGCTTTGAGTTCATCAATTTGGAATTGATGACGCTCCGCATCTTCCTTACGAGCCTTCTCACTCAACCTATATTGAGCTCGAGACTCCTCTAACTCCACTTGGAAATCTCTCTCTCTATTTTCAGCCATCTTTCTTTCCTTAACTTTCTTCCTAAGACTTTTCTCAAGTTCCGGATCAAAAGGTACGAGGTCTTTGTTGGATCTAGACCTGCGCATATACCTAAGAGAACCTGCAAATAGCACTCACAAGAGATATCAAATAACAAGAGCAAACCTCCCAAGCTCGACAACCGAAAACCGAAGTTTGGTCTTGACCAAATCCTTGGCAACGGCGCCAAAAACTTGTTCGCCCTAAAACGTGCATGTAATCAAGTCTTAAATTTATAAAACTAGAATAAAAGCAAGCGAACCCACAGTGTACGAATCGGCTTAGATTAACAAGTATTCCAGAGTATCGATCACAGGGAGATGGTGAAACAAAATCAGTTTCAAGTATTCGAGCAAGTAAAGTATAAAGCTTTGCAAATATTGGGGAAAATAGCAACCCTAAAGATCTAGGTATCTAATTGTGGCAATCGATTCAAGACATACTATAGATATAAGGACAAAGTAGAGAATTGCAAAGGTATACTAAGGTAAGATAATGTACGGTGAAGTTCCAAAACCTTATATGTCTAATAAGAAGAACTCTCTATAAAGGTTGTTGAGGCTGTAGTATAGAAAGGATCTAAGGACTAGAATTGATCTTAAATACCCAAAATTGTAACCCAAGGATCAAGATAAACTCAAACGGTTAAGGTTGTGACACTCGAAACCGAAATAGAGGATGTTGAGTCTCACTACTACCTAGGAAAGGCAAGCCAAGACTAGGTTAAAGCTAATCTTTAACCTTGGATTAAAGTAAAAGCAAAGTTCGTAAACTGAGGTAAATAACGGGTAGATCTTGAGAACCACGGCCGTGAAAGCCCTAGAACAGGCCGTGATTTAGGATGTCGACGATATTTCTCTAACTCTCAGGGTCCAATCAATTTACGATCGATCTATCATCATCTAAGCCACAACTATCAACCCTTCACCTTAGAATTGCTAAAGGGTTTTAGCCAATAACCATTGTAATGATATCAATATTCAAATTAAAGAGAATGAAAGATAAAAACCCTTGAATACTCAATAAAACTTCAAAACCAATTCTCAAAACCGAAAAACAAGAAGCAATGTTTAATGGATTCAGAATGTATAACACAAAACCTCACAATGATCTAAGGTAAGTATGAAGAATAGGTTGTCAATCCGTCTTCAATATCAAAACCTAAGAAAAAGGCTAAACCTTTGCGTTTCCGCAACCTTCGGCGATCTCCAATCAACCCTAGGCGAAGTCCTTGCGGAATTGCGGCGTCTCTGCAAGCTCCAAGCGGAATCCCAAAAACTCTCTTTTCTGGCCTTTTTATAAGACGGGAAATATTTTCCGTCAAGGCCCATTACGTAAATGACGTGGCAAATAATTGTACGTCAAAAGATCGCCTAAATCACGGTCTCAAGGCTTTCCACGACCGTGGTTTAGAGCATGGAAAAGGATTACGGTGTCTTGTGACTTCCGCGACCGTAATTTAGGCCGTGTAACCTACTGGAGTGCTCCACGCTCATGATGCCAAAATCCACGGCCGTGGTTTAGAGCGTGGACTTCTCTACGGCCGTAATTCAGGGCGTGGAAGTGCATATTGCTTGTAGTTTCCTTTGTATCGTGACATTCTTCATCCTAGCTCCTTCCTTAGCCTCCTTGATGTGTCTCCTAATCCTCGAACATGATCGATCACTCCCTTTTCTCTCTAAATTGCTCTTATTTAGCTCCTTTTCACCTACAATCAACACAAAGCTAGTGTAGACTTCCATATCGACAATATAGATGAACAAGCTAACATTTACTTCTAAACTTCATCCATGTACACAATAATAAGGTAAAAATAGCCAAAACAAGTGCCTAGAATATCGTAATATTTCATGCTAACAAAATACCCCATACTTGTCACTTGCTTGTCCTCAAGCAAGGTTTTTAAAAGCTTAGAATACAAGTTAGGATGAAATATGCATGCAAACTGAAAATAAAATCACCCTTTGGGTAAATGTGCTTCTAGTCAATAGATCATCCTCAAACCTTGCTTCATTCATCCTTGAAAACACTTTGATACATAAACCAAACAATGTAAAGCAAAGAAACATCATAAATCGCTTAAACTTCAAGACAAACATCATAACCTTCAAGTATTTTCAAAATCAAGCATAAGAAACTTCATTTTAGATCACCAAGTCAAATAACATTCTTTTGATCTTAAGGACTTTCAAGTAAGGTCTAGAATGCTGAAGGGAGGGAAACTTATAAGGGATGTAGTGCATGAATCCGGGAAAATGAATAACTCAACTTTTTTTCTTTTTACTTTGAATTGCAACACCATCAACTTAGAGCTTTGCTCTCTTCTTTTTCACATTATTTTTCGACTTTACTTTTGGAAAGATGGACAGAGGTGCACAAAAACAGAAGCCTAGGAGATCGGCGCTTCTCAAATTCGAGATGCCTCAAACCCTTGATGCACATACCATAATTCGTTAGGAATATCGCTCAATCCGACTTTGGCAAGACACAAACACCCGACTATGTGAATGGTGCCGAGTTACTCATCGTCATGATTGACTTCCCCAAACCTATTAATTCTATTCTTTGAATGCAAGATTTTGCTTTCATGGCCCTCCCACATCAAACATGCCAAATATCAACTCCTCCAAATTCCTGGATAGGTAAGGGAGGTAATTACTTTTATTGAGGGGCTAAGTGATCAAAGAAAGAAGTAAGAAAATCGAATTGCCTTAATCATTTCATAAAGAAGTATAAGAACTCATCATGTGATTTCAACCTTAATTTCTCAATATGATTTAGATAAAACTTTCACATTATGAAACTTGCAAGAAAGGATAAACAACACATTCAATCTCTTTTCAATTCATTATTCCGTTTAAGCATATAATTGTCATCAAAAACTCATTCCACAAGTGAGAGCTATCATAGGAGTCATCTCTAAACTTAGAAGCACAAGAACATTTTCAAAATTTTTCACAATTTAAAATTTTTTTATGGATTTTTCAAACTTTTTTATGCAATGCAATAATGAAACGTGTGACTATGGAAATGAAACATGCATAGTGTTATGGATAGAAGCAAGCAAATGTAGTAGAGTTATTACACATAATAGTCACACCCCACCTCATACTTAGAACATACATTGTGCTTAATGTTCGAAAAGAAATAAAGAAATGAAGAAAAAGAAAAGTGAACTCACTAGACGGCGGTGGGGCGGCTGAAACTGTCAATCATCATAACTCATCACTACGGAGGAGGCGGTGGTGGAAATGGACGGAAGTCATGGCTGTAGTACCGCCCGAACTGCTAGCGGTAGATATCACTCATCATCTCATCATGCTCCCGGCTCTGAGTCTCCTGGTGGATCTCCAAGTCACCAACTCGCTTTGAAAGGTCGGTAGCCCACTCCGGTAGCTGTTGGTACCAAGCTTGTGGCTGACCGTACCATGCCGGTGCGTCATGTGGAGTCGGTGCTGCTGGTGCCTTGTCATACCAAGGAGGCGGAGCTCCATCGATGAAGGCTGCGCTCCATACCAAGCGGGAGGAGCGTCCATCCAGGTCGGCCTCTTATTCACGCTAGCACGGCGAGAGGAAGAGGCTCCAGAAGGTCCGGTGGGTCGTGGTGAACGTCTAGGAGGGTCAGGGAAGTGTGCCGGCTGATCCGGAAAAGTGCCAAAGTCCTGCTCATCACCTCCTCCCTCAAAACCATCATCTCTTCCCACCTCCTCCTCAATATCTGCAGCCGGAACCTCATCGGGTACATAAGGAGGTGCCACTAGCCTATTCGCATGCATAGCAACGATAGTCTGTTTCCAGTTATGGCGTCCGGCCATAATGGAATACTCGGGGAGCCACGGGATGCCTCTACCTCCTCTCTCTTCCCAAGGCATACCGGCGGTAGGTGGACCGCGGTGCCTAGGGAAAATGATACCTCTCGTCATCAAGCTGTTGAGACCCAAAAGTCTCGCTGCTATCCTAGTGCAGGTAGAAAAGTCTATCCCTAGTTGCGTGGCAATGTGTGTAACCATACCACCATATCCTATGTTACCGGCTCTCTTGTTCCTGAGCTTGCTCATGGTGGTGGCTAGGAGGGTAGCACAATCAGCAGGTCTACCGTGAAGCATAGAATAGAGGAGGAAAAGCTCGTCAGTCTTGATCTTCTGAGGGGTTTCGGTCCTAGGAAAAAGGCATTCGGAAAGGACCCTATGGGCTATCTTCAAAGCTAAGTGGTAGATGAGCTTAGCTTTGGTGTCGGCCGGTTGCCAACGATCATCACTAGCATAGATCATAGCTATCTCCTCCCAAAAGTCCTTAGCGTATACACCGCTAGGAAAACGACCATTGAAGGTCTCTTGGAACCCAAAGAAGGCTCCAAACTACAAGATTGAGAACTCATAGTTCTCCTCCATCAACCTATAAGGAACCGTCCTATCCATGGTGTTATGCTCAAAAGAGATGACAAACTCTCTAGTAATCTCCTCATAAGCGTCTCCTCTAATAGCGGTGAAGACTATCAAACCAACTCTATCTAAAAGCCATGTCAAGTCATTCACTACATTCAGCGGCTCTAGCTCCTCAAGCACTAAGTAGCGCGATCCTATGACCGCTCTCTTCTCGATCCTTTCTAAGGCATCGAGGTAATCCTCATGGATGGTTGGAATTCTAGGAGGTGGGGGTGATGGTGGCTCATTAGGGGGGTTTTGGGAGGAAGAGGAAGTGTCACCTTTCCTCTTCTTGTTCCTAGTCGACTTCTTCCTAAACAAATCCATTGCAGAGGGAAAATCACGGTCTGTTCTACATAAACTACGGCCGTGGAACCAACAGGGACCGTGGTTCGGTTCTGTTTTGCTCAAATCTCAACCAAATCACACCAAATTTAGCAGACACAGTCCTAGACTAATTCCAATCCAATTGCAATTAGTTATCCTAAAAAATCTTGCAAGAGTTGAGCCAAATCGACAAAGTAGAGAAAGAGAAGAAAAACCTAGGTTTTAGATTCTTAAAATCCAAATTCCGTCTTCTGTAGGGATTGTTTGCTTGATTTATTGATTGGATCTTGTAGATGATCGAATTTGCTTCACTTTAGGCTCAAGAATCATTCGAATCGGACTCCGAACGAAGATTTGAGAGAGGTGGAGTGGTTTCGGCGTTCCGGTCATGGAATAGGGTCGTGGAATGAGGTTTTTGTGTTGTTTTTGTGAAGAAGGTGGTTTATATAGTGACCGTAAATTTTTTGGAAAATCACGGTCTTTCGGGGTGTTCCACGGCCGTGGTTTTGTACGGAACCGTGGTTTTGGTGATTTTTCTCAGATTTTGGAAATTTACGGTCTCTGTAGCTTCCACGACCGTGGTTTAGGGTGTGGAACTCTATGTAATGTGCCAAAATCAAAGTTTCGTCAATTCCTTCAAACCTTTTCACTTCCCATTGCCTATTTCATTGTTCCTACATCCGAAACACGACATACCGGGAGGTATCGAGGGCAAAACAAAGCAAAAACGACTAAACTAAACTAATCTAAGAATGAAAAACAAAAGCATAAGTGCAATACCTTGGGTTGCCTCCCAAGAAGCGCTTGTTTAAGGTCCGTAGCTAGACCGTACCTGGATCTATTCGAGCGTGGTGGGTGCAAACTCCTTAGCTTGGAGCTGCGGTGTATACTTCTTAAGTCGTTGACCGTTCACCTTAAAACTTCCGCTCTTTTCACCCCATACTTCAACTGCGCCATGGGGAAAAACATGTTTGATTCGATAAGGTCCAGTTCAACGAGATTTATGCTTACCTGGAAAGAGCCGAAGTCTCGAATTGAAGAGGAGAACTTGATCTCCTTCTTTGAGGTCTTTTGGAATGATATGCTTATCATGCCAACGCTTCGCTCTCTCCTTATAGATCTTGGCGTTCTCATAAGCGTTTAAGCGGGGTTCTTCAAGCTCATTAAGGTCAAAAGGCGCTTCTCGCCTGCTTGTTTCATACTGAAGTTCAACCACTTAACTGCCCAATACGCTTTATATTCCAGCTCCACCGGTAAGTGACAAGACTTCTCATAGACAAGGTTGTATGTTGTTGTTCCTATGGGAGTCTTGTATACAGTCCTATACGCCCACAATGCATCATCTAGTTTCAAAGACCAATCCTTCCTTGTCTTCGAAACTGTTTTCTCAAGGATTCCCTTGATCTCCCTATTCGAAATCTCCACTTGTCCACTCGTTTGTGGATGGTAAGGGGTGGCGATCTTGTGAGTTGCCCCATACTTAGCTAGTAGAGCTTCGAATCGTCGGGCAATGAACTGAGAGCCTCCATCACTAATGATGGTCCACGGTGTCCCGAACCTTGGGAATATAGTTCTATTAAAGAACTTAACCACAACCATGACATCATTAGTTGGAGAGGCAATTGCTTCAACCCATCTCGAAACATAATCTACAGCTAGAAGTATGTATTGGTTTCCACAAGATGATGGGAAAGGTCCCATGAAGTCTACTCCCCAAACGTCGAAGATTTCTACCTCCTGAATGTTGTTAAGAGGCATCTCGTTTCTCCTAGATATATTTCATGTTCTTTGACAAGCATCGCAGCAGGAATCAAAGGTTTACACATCTTTAAATAATTGCCGTCAAGGCCCATTACGTAAATGACGTGGCAAATAATTGTACGTTAAAAGATCGCCTAAATCACGGTCTCAAGGCTTTCCACGACCGTGTTTTAGAGCGTGGAAAAGGATTACGGTGTCTTGTGACTTCCACGACCATAATGTTGGCCGTGTAACCTACTAGAGTGCTCCATGCTCATGATGCCAAAATCCACGGCCGTGGTTTAGAGCGTGGACTTCTCTACGACCGTAATTCAGGGCATGAAAGTGCTTATTGCTTGTAGTATCCTTTGTGTCATGACATTTTTCATCCTAGCTCCTTCCTTAGCCTCCTTGATGTGTCTCCTAATCCTCGAACATGATCGATCACTCCCTTTTCTCTCTAAATTGCTCTTATTTATCTCCTTTTTACCTACAATCAACACAAAGCTAGTGTAGACTTCCATATCGACAATATAGATGAACAAGCTAACATTTGCTTCTAAACTTCATCCATGTACACAATAATAAGGGAAAAACAACCAAAATAAGTGCCTAGAATATCGCAATATTTCATGCTAACATGTCCCCTGAGTTTGGCCGAGTTTGTGGCTTCGGCTCCTCTTACGCCGCTGCTGAAGCCTGACAATGGGATTCGACCCATTGCAGTTGGTACTATATGGAGACGGTTGGTGTCTAAAGTTGCTATGAAGGGTGTGTATAAGGATATGGGAGGATATTTGAGAGATATCCAGTTTGGAGTTGGTGTTTCAGGTGGTGCAGAGGCTATTCTACATAGTGTTAATAGAGTTTTGAGTGATCGCTATGCCGATGGTTCTTTAGCTATGTTGACAGTGGATTTTTCCAATGCCTTCAACTTGGTGACAAGACTATTTTGCTTAGGGAGGTTAGAGAGAGATGCCCGTCTATCTCCTTATGGGTTAATTTCTTGTATGGTCAGGCCGCCCGGTTGTACATTGGAGATAGATTTATTTGGTCGGCTACAGGTGTGCAACAAGGAGACCCTTTGGGGCCCCCTCCTCTTCTCTCTTGTCTTGCACCCGCTTCTGCATAGTGTCAGAGAACATTGCAAGCCTATTCTACATGCTTGGTATCTTGACAATGACACCATTATTGGTCGGTCTGAGGAGGTGGCTAGAGCTCTTGATATCATTCGTGAGTTTGGTCCGGGTTTAGGCCTAATGCTGAATGTTCGCAAAACTGAGCTCTTTTGGCCTTCATGCGATGGGTCGAAAGTTAGAGATTGACTATTTCCACATGACATTGCAAGGCCGGCGTTGGGTGTTAAGTTGCTAGGTGGGGCTGTGAGTAGAGATGAGGAGTTTGTTAGATAGCTTGTCATGAAGAGAGCTGTTAAGGCGGTTGAGTTCATGCATCTTCTTCCACAGTTGAGGGATCCTCAAAGTGAGCTTCTTCTGCTTCGTTCTTGTATGGGTGTTGCTAAGATTTATTTTGGCATGAGGACTTGTCATCCGGAGCATTGGGAGAGTGCAACAGCTTATTTTGTTGTTGAGCTCCGTAGATTAGTCGAGGATATTGTGGTTTGTGGGGGCCTGTTTTTTGGAGATCTTCAGTGGCGTCTTGCTTCTTTGCCTATTCGATTTGGGGGGCTTGGTTTATATTCTACTATGGAGATGTCTTCCTTTTCTTTTGTTGCCTCTAGGGTCCAGTCTTGGGAGCTCCAAGACCACATTTTGCGGGAAAGTGGAGTTGTAAAAATGGGCTCTGAGTTTTATGAAGCCCAACACGCTTTGGCGAGTGCTTTTTTCGGTAAGACCATGCAGGAGGTGGAAGTTATTTTTGATTTGACCCTTAGACAAAAAGCGGTTTTCATGTGTCTTCAATCCACACATAGCCAAGATTTCCTTCTTGCCATACCCATTGATGGACTTGGGCAATGTATTTTCCCGATTGAGTATCGTTCGGTTCTTAAGTATCGCCTTATGATTCCTCTATACCAGGTTGATGAGATTTGTCCTATGCCCAATTGTCGGAGAATTCTAGATTCTTTTGGGGAGCATGCGGTTCATTGTAAAGATCTTCATGGCTTCAAATATAGACATGATTTGGTCCGTGATGTGTTGTGTGATGTGTTTAGGAGGATAGGGGTCTCGGTTAAGAAGGAGCGCTGTGTCATTCTTGACTGACCCACGTGACGGGAGATCCACCTTTAGGCCGGCGGATGTCTTGGCATTTGGATGGGCGGGTGGAAAGCATGCTTGCATCGATTTGACTGGAGTTTCCTGTAACACCCCAAATTCTGAGAACTCGGGGAGCTACTGGTTAGGACCTCACAATGGGTCCCGACCTTAGTTTGACAACAATTTAACTTGGATCTTACAACAAGGCACAAAAGTATTTAAAACATTTGGAAACTTTAACCTGCAAGATCCAAGTTAAATTGTTGTAAGATCCAAGTTAAATTGTTGTCAAACTAAATAAGTACGTGGACCCGGCTGACCGTTCCCTTCGGATCTCTCTACAATTGTTTTAACCTGCAAGGCATCTACAAGCGGTATAAAACCGTTAGCTAACATTCTATGCATAAGTATAAAGGTAAAAGCACAAACACACAACATACACAATCAACATGCAACACTCAATCCTTTATTATCTTTAATTAGGTGATAGGTTATTACTAATGATACTTATTTTGTGACACGAGGGATTCCCAAACCTCGCCCCGCGGAATGGTACAAATGCATATGACCGTCTACCTGACTGGGCTGGTCGCAAGGAACCTCCTAGACTCTCGCAAGAGCTAGACAGATGATGTCACGACCCGTTATCATACACTTGGGTCAATTACGTAAGTAATAAAGTCGGCCTAATCCGGTTTCGTTATTTATGATAACTCACTCATACACATTACACTCATACAAGAGTCAGCTAAGTAAGTCCGTGGACTTACCTGAATCAGATCTCGACTTTCTAATTCGCAAATCGATCTGTACAGTAGGAATTCAGTGGCTTGTCAAAGGAGGCAAGTGTGTCAGCACACTTTCTAGGTGATTAGAAGTCTAAGACTTCTAAGATAGTAGGTCTTAATAGAACGGAATTGATTACAATATTAATTTATGGTAAAATGACTATTTTACCCTTGGTCCTGAAACTTCTAAAAATTCTATAATTTATGTCTAAACTCTTATTTGAGACTAAAATGTCATATTCTAACTCATAAAGATGAGTTTGGTTACAAACTGGCAATTTACACATTCTTCTTATTTTCCGAAAGGTCATTAAGATCCAACTTCAGCTTCAAATATAAAACTCGAATAAATTTACAAAATTCCCAAAATAATTTCTTAGGTCCTCTATGATATCCCATCTACTCATAGGAGAAAGAATTTCTTAAAACTGTTAAAGCATCACTTCTACAAAAATTTCTAAAGTTGGTTACAACACTTAACAAACAACACACTGTCTTAACTTTGAAAAATCATAACTCCTAAATTACTCGCTGGATTTATCCCAAGTTTTGATATGTTCTACTGTAAAATCTTATCTATAATATATCCAAAATTCAGTCGCAAAGGAGATCAAAATCCTAATTAAAACTATCTCACAAAACCGAATTTCAGCACAACAGAAAAACTGCTTACGACTAAATCTTTGAAAAATCATAAATCCCAAACCACTCGCTGGATTTCTCTAAATTTTTAATATTTTCTACAACAATACGTCAACTATATCATATCCAAAATTCAAGCCCAACGGAGATCAAGAGCTTATTCAAAACCATCTCACAAAACAGCATCACCTGCTATTTTTCCCAACACTCAGCACATTTATAAAAACTGCATGAGACGTCAATTTTGGAACACAATAACTCTCAAACCGTAGCTCCAATGCTTCCCAAATTTTAGTATGATATACTATGCACTACTGACTACAACACATCCAAAATTCAGCAATGGAGGAGGTGTCTAACATACCAAAATCTGGACTCGGAAATGCATGCTTGTCACTTCTGGAAAACTCGGAAAACAGCATGAATCTTTACTGCTTCATCTATGATTGTTCTGAGTATGATAAGGAGACGTAAATGGTATCTATAAGGTATGAAAAATGTGGAAGGAAGTGCATGGACGGAAAGGGGTATAACCTTACTCAATTCCGAGACTCGAATGCACTAGGCTGCTGTAAGTTCTCTCCTCTGCTGGCTCCTTTCCTTGCACTTTCCTATGGTTGGGACATTGCTGAATGTGTGCAGAAGCCAGCCAGATGCAGCGTGAATGTGAAGCATGAATGTGGATTGGTAAATGAGGCAATGGCATTGCAACCTTCTCTCTTCTGGCGTGAAAGTAGGAGCTGTTACAGATTTTTAAATGCCTCATTTATGCAGCTGTTACAAGGGTTGTGGACTGGATGAGATGTGCAGCTGCTCTTCCTTTGTTGGGCTGGCGTCTCACTGGGCTGAAGCAAGGAGTGTGGGCTGGTGCTGGAGCTGAAGCAAGCAGTGTGGGCTGGCGCTGGATCTGAAGCAAGGCGTGTGGGATGGCACTGGAGCTGAAGCAAGCAGTGTGGGCTGACGCTGGAGCTGGGCTGAGGCTGCTTCAATCCGCCAGTAAGGGGAAGAGCAAGGCTGGGCCAATTAAATCCAAAAGCAACAATGGGCTGAAACAAGGCAAAAACAAGTGGGCTGAAAGTTTGTCCAGAACTTGTCAAAACTCGTCATGGCTTCGTCAAGCCCATGCATGACTTCGTCACAGAGTTGTCGGGCTTCGTTATGACCTCGTCTCAGCTCTGTCATGGTCTCGTCACAGCTTTGTCACAGTCTCGTCTCAGCCTTGTCATGATCTTGTCTAAAGTCGTCGTTAAGGATTAATTATAAGAATTAGGGTTTGATATAATTCTATCATTTTATATGAATTAAATTCTACATAAAATGATAAATAATTATAAGAATTAGGGTTTGATATAATTCTATCATTTTATGTGAATCAAATTCTACATAAAATGATAAAATTTGTGAAGAAAGAAATACTAGATAGAATGGGAACCGTCAACGGCTCGAAGTCCGAATTGATTCGGAATTAAACGGAATAAAAAATTCCGGATATTACATTTCCCCACTTGTTTGTTTGGGTAGTGGGCCATTTGTGGCGGGTAAGGCGACGCTTAGTGCGACTTTTGCTAAGGTGGCCAAACATGAGAAAGCTTGTATTGAAAATCAACATGTGTTTCTTCCGTTCGCTTTTGACACCTTTGGTTTCCTTGCGCCCGATGCTATTGAAATTCTCAAGAGGGTGCAACGATTTTGCATGGAAACGTTATGTCTCCTAGGTCTTCTGATGTTGTTTTTAGGAGGATCGGATTCGCTTTTCAGAAAGGATTGGCGGTACAACTTGTTGCCCGTCTTCCTTCTAGTTCGATGTAAATTTGGTGTCTTGGAGATTTGAATAATACCATTAATTGTTTACCCAAAAAAAAAATTGAAAAGATTTTTTATAAATGTAGATGACACGTAAAGTTGTCTATAATTGTGTGGTTTTTACACGTTCGAGCATATATACACGATAGGTTCGAGCAAAACAATAAACCTAGTGAGTATAACGTGGAGTTTCACATGTTCGAACGTACATACACATTAGGTCCGAACAAACTTATATATTCCTAGTGATGTTCTATCATAAAATCAAATAAAAATTACAATATCTCACCAAACTTTTATAATAGGTTGACTATTACTTAGTATTCGACGTGTTTCTTTTTCATAATAGATATGATTAAAACAAATCTAAATATTAAATATTAAAGACCTAGTTGGTTGTATCGAAGGAAAGAAAATAAAATGACATGAATATGATTCATGTATGTGTCCTTACTCATTAGTGTTTGAGAATCATTTCATGCAGTTTGAAGTGAATGAAGTGGTAGTTGATAATATCCTATAAACTTTAAATTGAAAATAAGAAAATTTTCACACTAATGATTAATTTTATAAAATGAATAATAATGTGAATGTAAACTATTTTTGTTTCTTTTTTATTTTCATAATTATAACCAAACTACTCATAAATCTTTCATGTTAAAATAATTTGTTGTACGTTTGTGAAATTTTCTAAGCTTGTTTGAAGTAGATTGTTGGAATGTATCCCTAAAACTTGTATTATTAAATAACTTGAAAAAATAAATTAAATATGCTCTTTTTTTTTATAGGATTTTATTTTGTAGAACCATCTAATTTTATTCTATATATAATTTTCCTAGAAGGAAAAATTGGATTCAATATGAATATATTTACTAAATGAGGTTATGCTATGTGTACTTTTAATAGAGTAATAGTGGTAAAAGACAAGTTAGTTAGTCATTTTATCTAGATAACTTTTGTTACACCGGACACTTGTCAAGTTGGCCAATTAGCGATCATTTTTCTGTGGAGTTTTCAAAAAGAAAACATGTTCAATAGACTACTTGTTTTAAATACAAAATAATCTTTAACTCCTATAAGCTACATGTTTTGAAATGGACCATTATGATTGCCATTTTATAAGCGGGGTGTTATGTACACGGCGATGGAATTCACAAATACATTGCGCAATCGGATCCGTAGCTGTCACGGTTACAGGTTTCGAAACCGTGAGATTTTTTTTCCTGACTGTTGACACAGATCCGGTTTCCGGAATCGTGACAACGTCAGTTTTTTTTGGGTTAGAATTCGCAATAAAAATCATCACGGATCCGGAACTTAAACCATCATGGTTACGAATTCCGGATCCGAGAAAAATCTTTCACGGATTCAAAACCCGTAATCATTACGATTACAATTTCCAGTTCCGTTGCGCGTTTGTGAATTTCATCATCGTGCGTTTACGATTTACGACTTCCGTTTTATAACTATATTTTTATTTATGGATTATTTTTTGGAATAATAACATTCACCGATTCATAAACACCAATAGTCAATCTTGGTATATTTATTAAGGAATCAATCATTACATATCTGGTTCCATAACAACAATTGGATCAAACTATAATGCAAAATCTACAATCCGAATGAGTGACACAAGTATATTATCTTTCTCAATCAAATCTTCGTGAGGTTTCCTTAGATTTTCTCTTTGATGGGTAGAGAATGGAAAACGATATATCGATTTGACGTAGTGAGGTCATAACCTAATATCCTTTATATATCTACCTAATATAAGCTCATGAAGCCTATCGAGTGAAAGCATCCCTCTTTGCTCAAGTGAGGCTTCACTTGAAACTCCGGTCTTGGAATTCCTTGGCTCTTTTAGCTTCATGTAAACATCCAATTGTGATTTACTTCCTTCCTTTGCTCCATTAGGTTGGTGATGTATTGATGATTGTTTCTTAAAATAGTTGGGAGATTGAATGTCTTCATTTAAACTTCATTTGAGGCAAAACACCTCTAAAGACAAAACACAAATGGAGTAAACATTCTTTTGACATTTAAAGCTTGAGCTAAGATGTGAATGCCCAAACCGTGCAAAAAAGTCAAAATCACGGAAAAACACATCTAGAAACATAGAATGAAAAAATGCTATCAACAAATATATCAAATCTCAATCAATAACAAATCTAAAAAGAATAAAAATCATACTATGAGGGAAACAATTATGCTCGGCTAGTATTAAAAAAGTTTCACGCTCAACTCTTACATTTTGCATAGAAAAACCATAAACTACCATAACACATTAAATACATGTATTCATAAGAAAAAAATTAATATCGATATAATAGATTATTCATGCAAGTCGGTCACTTCAGACCCTAGAACAAAAACAATTTAACTAGAAATAATTTTAAAAAATTCACGCTTTTTATTGATCCAAGAAATTCACAGAAGTTAGCCGACCAGTGAAGGGAAATCGGTTGAGTTGTACGGAAAACTAACCTTTGAAACATTCGATTTAAAAGTATATAAAAAAAAACTAATGGTGAAAATGCCTTATTTATTGGATGAATACTAACATACTCCTCTAAGGGTTTGTGATCTAAATCTTCCAAACTCTATTTCTAAATAAAAGATAAAAATGTCCAAGTAGACATGCTAAAAGACAATGTAAAATAAAAAGGAGAAATGGACAACATGATCGTCTAAAAATCGTTGGGCGTGAGACAGATCGACTGACCGTGTGGGACCATTCGACTGATCTGTATCGAAATGTATCAAAATGTATGAAAAGACATCGTTCGAGAGAAATGGTCAAAAACTCGAACATCATAATTATAGTATTAGTGTTGTCAACTACACATCGGCTAATAAAACAAGGTTTGATAGATTTAGATACATATTGGTACATTTCAATATGTTTGATTATGGTCATGAACTCACCTAATTATACAACTGTTATACCCCATTAAAACAGGTCAATGAACATTGGAATCATGATAAAAAGCACTATCAAAATGAATACCATGGAAGTAATATAAATAACTTGATTTAAAGTTTAACGCTTTAACAAATCTATCCCTATAATCTAATGGAATATCTTTGATCTACTATGTTTATATTTCTATTTAACAAACAAAACATCAATCTTTGAGACGAAACCTAATTTAAAGAAAAAAGTTCTAGAGAAATTTAAAAGCAAGAACAAAATAACAAATAAAGTGCTATCAACTCCCAATTTTTTCTATCTATTATCTGAATCTAGGGGTTATCTAAAATATTCGTCTCACAAAAATCTTAAAGACTTTATATGTTGTGCGCAAAGAACTTATAAATAATAGTTGAAATTATTTATATTATATGATCAGTGACAAAATTGGTTAGGTAGATCCGATGGATGTCTTTGACTATAAAGTCTATAATATAATATAAAAGAGAAATGCCTAATCTAATCCCACTCTTCTTTATGAGTAAAACTAATATCAAACATATGGATATTTGAGCCTTTGTCCACTGACCTTGAAGGCTTACTCTCCTTTCTTAAAAATGTCTATCATTCCATGAGGGTAGACCTTCTTTACCACAAACGGACCGTTCCACCTTAGATCTTAACTTGCCCGCGAAGAGCCTCAACCTCAATTTGCAGAGTAAGACAAAAGCTCATTATTTCAAGCCCTTTGACACAAAGTTATTGTCTTGCCATTTCTTGACACGCTCCTTGTTAATCAGTCGATGTAGGTGAAAAAACAAAACGATTGGTCTCAACATCATCTAGTTTGGTAGGATACGTCAAAACAAAAAAAAAAAAATCAACTAATCAGTTTATGTTGTGAAGATGTTAATCCCTTGATGAAGAATGGAAACTTTAATAGAAAGAATCTAGATGTGAATTGTTAATAAACTATTCTTATGTTTTTTTGGAAATATGTGTATGGTAAAGCATTGGTTAATCGTGGACTAAAACTTGGCAACATACTACAACGCTTGTTTTGCATAAATTTTTTTTATCTTGACAAGTACTGGAGTAAAAAGTTTGAAAGCGTTTTTTGAACTATTTCAAAGTTATCAGAGCAACCAATCCAACCTATAGTGTTTACGGCTACATGAAAATAATCAAGATTAACGAAAATGGACCAACCCAAAACGTGATATTTACATCTTGGAGAAGTGATCTAAATGACAAAACACCCCAAAAACAAAGCGCACCTACAAGAAACAACATGAACTCAAAACAAACATAAAAACTACAATTAAATCATAACGACAAGTAGTGTTAGAATCATGGGTCATAACTTGACCCGAACTCGCTCTATGCCAAAAATGGAAATCAAATTGGAAACACATGATAAATCTTGACATTTATATGAGATATTTTAATATTGCAGTTACAAATAAACAACAAGCAAGTGAGACGATATTATGAAGTCGAATCCCATATATAGATTCCTAAAAACCTCATCGAATCAAACATTAACAAGATTATATATAATATGAGCATAAGAATCAATGCAAAACAACCATACTAAAAGAAAAACAAAAAACGAGAACAAACTTTCTAGTGAGTCTTTACACGTAAAATGTAGATGAAGAATCGAGTAGGGGATAAATAAGGATAGAAATACTCTAGAAAGGGGGTTGAATATAGTATGAGAACTTTTCACAATATCGGATATCAAGGGTTTGAAATAAATCTTAAGGCCTTGAAGTTAATCTTTGTAATCTGTGACAAAACTGATTCTTAATACCTTGAAGTGAATCTCAAGGTTTTGACTTAGAAACCTGCAGAAAGTTGCTAGTCACAATATAAACGATATAGAGTGCAGAAATGAAAAGATCGACACACGATATATTTACGAAGTTCAACTCTAACAGCCTACGTCTCCGCCTAGGGTTTTCCGACCCTAGGATTTAACTATTTATTATGTACTTTGGTTGAGTCCTAGATACAACTGATGACATGAATTATGAACTATCATATTCATGCATATTGTGAGTATTTCACTTTAGTTTTACATGCATTTGACAAGAATCAATAGCTTTAAGTCTATAATCATATACATTGCAAGAATAGAGGTCTACACAAGTTCTTGATGTAATTGTAGACAAAATGGTGGAGTTTGGATGCGGAAATAGATCAATACTGGACTTAGCAGCACGGTGGATCACTTAGGAGCTGAAAAGATAGGACAAGATATGCTAAGATACTATAAAGAAGGATAGAAGATGGAGCTAAAAGATAACACACTGCATAAGAGAAAAATAGGATCAACATGAGAAGGAATCGGCCGATTTCTATCTATTTCGCCCGATTTTTATAAGTCTTACCCGATCTTTATCAAAACTTCGTCAAAAGATAAGATTCAAAACCCTAGCTTTCTTCAATGAATAAAGGATGTCTAGCAACACCTATGGCATTCAGATTCACATCAAGAAACCCTAGAAGACAATAACAAGAAGGAGAGACGCATTTGAGATTCAAGATTGAAGATATTAAGTGAAGTTCATTGAGTTTACTTTAGTTTTTAGATTCTTTTGCTTTTAAACGCAAAATTCGGAGTTTTTGTTATAATTTTCATTCAGTTTTGATTGTCAAAGACCTTTGTTAAGGATTTCTTGCTTTTATTCAAGTTTCACAAGTTCTTTACTTTCTTAAATCCATACTGCTTTCTTGATATAATCATGTGTGTTATTGGCTAAAACCTTTGCGATTGTAGGGTGATTGGTTAAAGCTTGTGGTTTAGATGATGATAGACTGAGCCTCACGTTGAGATTGAACCTTGAGATTTGTTTTTACCTTTGTAGAGAAGAAAAATCAACCTGTTCTTGGTGAAAAATCGAGCTATTTTTATACAAGAATAGACCGATTTTCTTTATGTCGTACCTTTGATGCTTTATCCTTAAGCATTGGTTAAAGATTGCTTAAACCCTAGCCTTTTTGAACCTTCCTAACCTATATACAAGCTTGAGAGGAGACTTATCCGGTGATTTCCTTTCTTGGTTGTCAACGATGACGAGTTTTAGGTAATAGAGGACTCAACACCCTTTATTAGGTTTGAGTGTTCCTTCCCCTTCCCTTTGTGAGTTAACCTGAGACTTACCCGGTGATGGCTAGTTCTATTCCCTTAGGTTGAGTGGTTGGTTTGAGATTATAATTTATTTCCTTAGATCCTTGAGACTTACCTGGTGATAGGACCTTTGGTTTGGGATAGTGGATAGTGAGACCTTCCCCGTGATCAATCCCACCTTAGAAACACCTTTCTTTCGCAATTTCAGCTCTGTCCATAAATCTTTAGAAGTCTTGAATCAAAAATCACAATTAGATACCCTGATCTCTAGAATCTGCTATTTCCAATGTTTAAACAAAATCTTGTCTTCGTCTTTTATTATTGCAAAATCTTCTAACTAGATTTCTTTATTCCTTGGTTTCACCACAATCTTTGTGTTCAACCCTGGAATACTTGCTATTATTGTGATTGATCCGTACACTGTGGGTTCGCTAATTGTTTTTATTCTTGCTATAAATTTAAACCTATTTTCGTTCAATATACACACACGTTTTAGAGCGAACAAGCTTTTGGCGCTGTTGCCGGGGACTTGGTCTAGACCAAGAGGTATTTCGGTTGTCTAGTTAAGGCTTTTTTCTTTTTCTATTAATTATTTTGCTTGCATGAATTCTCTTTTCCTTTTAGGTTTATGCAAAGAACTCGCGCCGGTGGAGAACTCGTTCCTTACGATCCTGAACTGGAACAAACCATCCGAAGAAGGTTAAGAGAAGTTAGTAGAAAAAGGATGACTGATATAGAGTCCAAGTTGCGTTGGAACAAGCCTTGGAACAAATAAGGTTTGCAAATCAACGAGCACATGATGCGGAAGAAAGGGCGCGTGAAGCAAAAGAAGCAGCGTGTGACAGGGAGGAGGCACTTCAAGCACGAGTGAACGAGATGAACACCAATATGAGAGACATGCTCCTTCAAAGAGGAGGACACGTCTGCGTTGAGATTCCACCTCCTATTGCTGCTCATCCTAATCCACAAGCTGCGGCACCCACCCTCCGGTGAGGAACGTTAGAGTTGATCAAATTGTGGGAGAACCACAAACGCTTGGACCAAGAATGAATACAACGCAATGTACGCGCACTATTGGAATAGATTTTGGAAACCCAGCCGACCATGATTATGAGTTCCGCACTCACGTTATTACTATGATCCGCCAAAGTCAATTTGGAGAGTCTTCTCATTTACATTTACAAAATTACGAAATTCTTATGGAAACATTGAGGCTCCCTAGATTAAAAACTAACAATAATAAATTACTAATCCTACAAAAAATCCAAAGAGAACTTTAAGATACAAAACCTCCCACACCAGACCATTAGATAGCTCCCAATTTTAATACCTTAAACTCCCGTGGCAACCTACGACATATCAAAAACGTACTCTCAAAGTTGGCAGATCACAACCACTAATCTGGAAACAAAACAAGGTGGAGAAGGAGGTTTTAGGTTCGACTGCCACTGCCCACAAAAATCAGAAATTGTATAACCGTACATGCTCCCGGTTCGAAACCCCCTAGCAGCACTACCTATAGACAGGCTCAGCATAACCTACCCTCAGATAGATTCACAACATACATCCTACTACCCCACTGAACCGAAGTGATACAATATCCACATACCTAGCTCTAAAGTCATACCACAAAACCTCAGTACTCTCCCAACTCAAAAGGCTTCAACCCCGTAACGTGTTGCTGCAGCCCAACACCTGATCCAATGCAACGACACTAGGACAAGAAAGAAACAAGTTGGGAAATAAGGGAAGACTCACTGTAGGAATGCGGTCCCATCGAGGCGCCCGATAACAGACCAAGGCGAGGAGGAGAAAAGACCAAGGCGGCTTGATGATGATACAACAACAGAAGGGTTCAGTCTTGGCTTGCTGGGTCCGAAGATAGGTCGAAACTACGTGCGGAAATCGATGGAGAAGGTGTTGCCTTGTTGCTGGTCGTTTGTGTGCAAAGAGAGAGGGGTGGTTATCTGATGTGTGCCGCCGACGAGGAGTCCTTGGTTGCTGCACCTGGGTACCTCCGATCAGAGATAGAGATGGCGATGGAAAGAGAAGGAGGGACGAGGAAGGTTACCTTGTTGATGAAGATGGCGGCGCCTGTTGTCGTCTGTTTTGGGCGAAGGGAGAGCAGCGTCTTTCGCTGAGGAGGCTCGCTAGGTTACACTCTTGGAAATCGTCGGTTTTGGAAGGAAAGGAGAGTAGCGTAAGTTTGTTGGGAAAATAGCACGACCTGGTGTGGGAAGGAAGGTAAGAAGATCGGCCGTTACGGTAAGCATCAATAAAACAACTGAAAGAAACTGAAGGAAGGGGCTGGTGGGCCAGCTTCCATGTTTGTTGGCACTCCCGGCCTAGTTGGCGCAAGTGAGGAGTAGAACAGGCTGGTGGACTTCCTTGTTGTTAGGCGGATGGTCTAATTGATGGGCCCGAATGGTGTCATGCATGGGCTAATTGTTTCTAGTTGGACTAACTTAAAAGAATGTGATTATTGTATGAAACGATTGATAGAATTAGAGTCTAATATGTGAGTCATCCTCACATAAAATGATAGAAATTAATTAAATCATGATACAAGAAATCAAGCTAGTCAAAGTCCGGTTTCACTCAGAATAAAATTTTCGGGTATTACATCAGTGATAGAAGGCTTTATCTGAATCTTTTGCTCTTGGCAATGAGAATTGTAATATTGAAGGCTTTTTTTTTTCTTTGAAAAGTTAATTGTATTTGAGAAAGGGATTTACAAGCTGGTTCGAACTCTAGTTCAGGATTACATGCATCGAGAAGCAAGGACATAAGTAACATGTCATGAGTCACAGTATGGTAAGGGTATAGCTGCCTCAGTCAAGGCTAATGTTCAGCAGTCCAGCATAGAGGCGGGTATTGGAGGATCTATCCTTCCATGAGGCTTCAAAGTGGAGCTTGATGGATTGAATGATGTTGGCCGCGCAATCAATTGCTCTGGTGAATTCCTTGTTGTAAATCATTTTGTTGCGTGCAGCCCAAATGTGGTAGACGAAGGATATAATGGAGGCAATCCTTATGCAGTCAATCAGTTTCATGTTGCCAGTAATACTGGAGCTCAGCCAGTTCCAGATGTTAGCCAGATAGGGAGCAGGGAAGGGAGTTCTAGTCCATCTAGATACGATATCAAGTACCAGGGAGCCATAGCTGCAGTGAAGCCAAAGGTGATCATCATTCTCTGGTGCACTCTGGCTAAGCTTGCAAGTGTCATTCTCAATCATGTTCCATGCTTTGATCCTAGCCAAAGTGGGGAGTTTTCGGAGGGCAGCGATCCAGGCAATGTAGCAACATTTAGGGATGTTGGAGCGGTGCCAAATTGCGTGGAAAGGGTTCGGATGCCCAGGGGGAGGATTGGGCTTGAGTAAGCCGTAAACATGCTTATGTGAGAATGTTCCGTTAGGGCCAGCAAGCAGGTTTCCACTTCCACCCAAACTCAGGATGTCATTACGGATGTTGAGTAAGCATTTCCAGAAGGCACTATGATGGGTTTTCGGTCTACAGCTCCAAATACTCTCATTCCGTTTGAGTGTATGTTTTGCAATCCACAGAGTCCAGATGTTGGTGCCACCTCTATCGATATCATAGATAAGTCGAGAGAGAGCAACCTTGTTCCGGATAAGCAAATCAGGGAATCCCAACCCACCATTGGATTTAGGAGAGCAGATGGTATGCCAGGCGACCAAGGCTCGTTTGCTGTTCTCAATGCCGGACCAAAAATAAGAGCGTATGAGCCTATTGATCATGTTAATGACTTTGACAGGCAGCAGAAACATGGTACTCCAATAGTAGTTGATTGAGAAAAGAATGGACTTCACAAGCTGGGCTCTTCCTGCGTAGGACAGTGACTTCGCACTCCATGATTGAATACGCTTTGTTATTTTGTGAATCAAGGGAGTATAATCATTGATCAGTAGCCTGCAGCTCCCAATCGGAACTCCCAAGTAGAGGAAAGAGAGGCTACCAATGGCCATGCCAGTTATGTTGGATGCACGCATGATCTCATCCTCCTGCATACCACCTGTAAAGAGCAGGGACTTGGCCGTATTGATTCTCAGACCCGAGGCGTCACCAAAGGCATCTAGAGTATCTTTTAGCATTTTGATGGAGCAAATGTCACCTCTACAAAGCATCAGAAGGTCGTCTGCAAAGATGAGGTGAGTGATAGCTGGGGAGGTACATTTCGGATGAAAGTTAAACTCCGGGTTAGCAGTTTTTGACCGAATCATTCTAGTGAGGAACTCCATCACAATCACGAAGAGAGATGGGGATAGTGGACATCCCTGTCTAAGCCCACGTTCACCAGGGAAGTGCCCACGTAATGAACCGTTAATGTTCACCGAGTAAGTAGCAGTTGAGATGCATTCTTTTATAAGCCCAATAAAGTGATCCAGAAAGCCCATCTTTTGTAGACACTGAATGATAAAGACATGGCTAACAGAATCAAAAGCCTTAGAGATATCGACCTTCATGGCAGCCCTTGGTGATAGATGCTTTCTCCCATATTTATTGAGCAGTTCTTGGCAGACAAGAACATTGTGTTTGATCGATCTTTTGGAGACAAATGCGCTTTGGTTGAAGCTGATGATTCTAGGGAGCACTGCGTTAATTCTGGCTGAGAGTATTTTGGATATCACCTTATAGATCGTATTGCAACAGGATATGGGTCTATAGTCTAATGGTGCAAGGGGGCTGTCGTGCTTGGCTATCAGGGATATGGACGCATGGTTCACCTGTTTCAGAAGTTTACCATGAGTAAAGAAGTCCTGGATAGCAGTCGTGACGTCCGAGTTGATGATATCCCATGTGTACTTGAAGAATTTAGAGCTGTAACCATCCGGACCTGGGGCCTTATTATCACCAATACTGAAGAGCGCCCTTTTGATCTCATCAGTGGATACCCTCAGATTCAATTTATCTACTTCTCCAGGTGCAAGAGAAAGGAGGGCAACATCGGGAATTGTAGTCAGGTTTGCAATGCTAGCACGACTAAGCGACTGTTTGAAGTGGTTTATAAAAACCGTATCAATGGTTCCTTGATCATATGTGATCGTTCCATCCGAGAGTTGCACAGACTTGATGCTATTGAAGCTTCTTCGTGCTTTAATGCTTCTGAAGAAGACTGAGGAACATTGATCTCCGTGAGCAATCCAGTTTACCTTAGCAAGCTGGGTTATTGTGACGTGCAGGTTGTTATAACTCTCCTTCAGTGCGTTGGAATGGAACCTTTCCTCCTCCTGGAGCATCGTGTTGTGTGGTTCAGTTTGTAGCCCTGCCTGCTTCTCAGTGAGCTTGCATTGATGATCCTGAATCTTGGTTTGGAGCTCTTCAAACTTGGTACTTGGGAATCTTTTGAGAAGTGGCTTTAGTAGTTTTAGCTTCCGAGTGAGTTTGAACATCGGGTTCCCTTCAATCTCAGCTTCCCAAGCGTGAGAGACTGGATTCAGGAAGGATTCATGGCTAATCCAGGCGTTGTTAAATCTGAACGGGGCATTCCTAGTTGTGTTAATCTCCTCAGTAATAAGAATGCAAGGAGAATGATCCGAGACAAGAGCATGATCAAAATGAGCCTTGGAGAGGGGGAAACATGCATGCCAGGAGGTGTTGGTGATAATACGATCCTGTTTGCACCAAATCCTGGAGCCAACCTGTTTGTTGTTCCATGTATACTTGAAGGCTTTATTCTTTAACACTAGGAAAACTAAAGCAGTTTGTTCCGAATCAAAGGATTCGTGGCTCACAATTACAGATATGTTATTTATTTTACCAAACGAAACACCACCAAAATGGTATCCTGATGTTGGTTTTTTTTATGGCTATGGATTTATTTAATTTTGCACTTGTTTTGGTTGTTGCTGAATGTGCAGATACTCTTTTAATGTTACAATGAGGTATATTTGAAACTCCATGAACTGGAGAGCAGAAAAAAGGATTATGCCAATAAACTAAGGCGTGCTTTCTTCACCAAAATCATGAACATGTCAAAAATTCTCAAGTTCAACCACCAATTGGGATTGCGTGTGGAGAGTTTTATGAAATTCTCTGGCTCTCTCATATAAATGGAACAAATGAAATGCCCCCTACACGATGTGTAACCCTTGGAGTTTTGCTTGTTGTTGTGATCAACTCCTTTTTTCCTTTTTCTTTTGTTCTAAAGAACCCACTGTTTTGGTTTTCTAAAAACAATGATCCTTTTAGTCTTGATTACAATCTTATGAGGCCTAAAGCCTACTATAATTCTCATCCTTACAATTATTGTTGTTGCCTTGCTTTTACCAAGCTGACCTCTTTTTAGTGTCATGATCTTGAACGATTTGAGTTTATCTTCAATTGTCTTATAGTCATAAAAAGACTCATGGTGTGTTTTCCATTGTAGATTTGCTTTACAATTTATCCTCTGTTTATAACAAACCTGCCAAAATTTGGTGAATGCTCTTCTTTTGACATCTTGATGACCACAAAAATTTCTACATACAAGGTTCTAATGTCCTATTGTTTCTACTCTCCTGCATCTTTCGAGCTCAAGTTCCTATATTGTCATTCATATGACCATTCTTTCTTCTTGTTGCTTGACTTTAATGACTACGACCCTGCTACTTGCAAAGTTCATTACAATTTAACCCTAACACGATGGATTCTAAGATCACTAGGCTATACCGCCTTCTTTATGGAAAAAAGAAAGGTAATTATGATTATTAGTTTTTTGAACATTAGAGGAATGGGCCGGAGTAACCTCTGTACAAACCTCGAAGCAGTTTGTAAAATACACAAGATCAATGTTATTGCCCTTGCAAAAACAAAATAAAAAAACACTTGATAACTGCCTTTGGAAATCAGCTGGCTTTGACAATATTGTAACATCCGGAATTTTTATTCCGGTTGTTGGGGCGGTTTATCGGTCTTTTCGCAGGCACGACTCAGCTTTCCCGCAGGCACGATGTGCCGAGTGATGGGTTTTTAACTCATTTCCTTTCCAACCCTTCGTTGGGTGAGTGACCTTTCGTTTTATGAATACCGACCCCCTCGTTGCCCTCTCCTTTGCTTACCCATCAGTTGAGTTTCCTCTCTCCTCCCATTTCACTCTCACGTGAAAGTGTTTCTCCTCTTATCTCTCTCTCTCTCTCTCTTTTGTCTTGAGAGCTCTTGATGGTTTCTCCATAGGAATCACCCTTCCTCATCCTCTTGTGATTGATGTCCAGCAAGTTAGGGGTTGTAGATACGAGCTAGGGTAAGCTCATTTTCTTCTTCTTCATCTTCTCCCTTCTTCTTCCTTCTTCTTCCTTGAGCTTCAATGGTGGAAGCCATGAATTTCACTCAAGATCTTCCTTTTGGCTTGCATGTGAGTGGATCGTGTTTCAGACGATTGTTTGTGTGGATCCAAGTGTTGAATGTTCTGGAGCCAAGCAAGGGGCTAGGAGGCCTTGGAACATCAAGAACCAGTTAGAAAACTCGTCGGGATCGCCTTTCTAGAGTTCGACCGCACCAAGGCTGGACAACGCCGTGGGGGCGGCCCTTGCACCTGAGCCGCAAGGGCGGCCCAGTGAGCCACAGGGGCAGCCAGCCTGAGCCGTAGGGGCGGCCACTACCTGAGCCAAACCTCCCGTGCGGCCTTCTTCTCCTCTTTGCGATTGTTCTTCCTTCCTTCCGTGCCGCGTCTTTGCGCCAGTGAGTATCCTCCCTTAAGCTTGTATTCCTAGCTTATCCTAGAGTGTATTGATGTTAGAAGCATGCTAGGATGGCTTTAGATAACCTTGTGGAATGCCATGTAATGGCCTTGGACCTTAGATGAGAGTTTGAGGTTATCGATGTTCTTAGACTTGTTGAGTGTTGGGGCTTGAGTTGGTTATCATGTGGTGAGTGTGTGGATGTCCTTGTGAGACTAGGACACGTGTATCCTAGCTTGGGTTAGGATGGTTGTGTTTTGTGAGTTGTAAGGACTAGGAGTATTACCCTAGTCTTGAGCGTATATGATCTTGTAGGATGATATAGGACTAGAAGTCTAAGGACTTCTAGCTTGTGAGTTGTTGTTGATGTGTGCCTCGTTTTGATCAGGCCTTGGTTGTATTCCTACGGAAGTTGAGATCGGTTTTGGTTAGCTTTGAGACAAGGTAATTCCTCGGACTTACTTAGCCGCTTTTATGCATTATTTGGATACATGATGGAGGTGTGTGTTTTATCGCTTTTGATCATGAAACCGGATTAGGACAACTTGGTTACATATATAGTTGGCCCATTGCTTACTTTTATTGTCGGGCGGTGACATCACTGCCCAGCTCCCGAGGGAGAGTGGGAGGTTCTCTGCGACCAGGTAATACATGGTATATGGGTGGGCTTTTTCGTCACTCCATATGGTATACGGGTTGAGCTCCGCATCACTCCTGTTGGTTTCACGGAGAAAGAGGCGAGAGTTATAAGGCTCTCGTGTCACACTTTAAACGAATCGAACCAGTAATGGAATAACCTAAAAAGAGGATAACAACCGGATATGTATGTATATGAGCATGATTTGTGTTATGTGTACTTATGTGTGTGTTTGTGCCTTTGCTATCTTTATAATGCCTAGAATGTGAGCTAAAGGTTTTATACCGATGGTTGTAGTTGATGTGCAGGTTAGGTGTGACCGAGTCATCCGGAGGAGTGGGCAACCAGGGTTCCGTACATCATAGGGCGAGTTTGGGGGTTTGAGTCCGTGTATTGTTATTGTATATCGTGTATTGCTGGCGTTATTGTATAGACGGCTGATGTCTTTCCTTTCTTGATGTATTCGGGAATCATATCATTGCATTAAATTTATTTTTGTGTTGGTCTTTATTTGTGCCTTGTTGGAAAGGTCCGGTGAAATTATTGTCAGGCTAAGGGTCGGGACCCATTGTGAGGTCTCGCCCGTAGCATCCCGAGTCTAGCGGATTCGGGGTGTTATAAATATGATCTATTATCCAGCAATTGGAAGAGCCATGGTTTTATGCCTCCTCTAGATAGAAAATTAACTTAGAAACCAAAAAAATACCTTCAAAGTTAAAAATAATAGATTCATCTGTATTGAATTCATATGTTAAAACACGAATCATAAAAATGAATATCATTTTTACATATGCTCCCCGACAAGAAACCCTGAAAAACCAGTTCTAGGACTTATTATCCAAATTCATCCAAGATTCCGTGTAACATCTATGTTTTGCCTTCACTACCCCCGCGGTGAAGGGGGTCACCCCTGCTGTCAGCCGCCCCTATAGCTAACCCCATATGACGCCCGATCTGTTTTATTTCGTTTTATTTTCTTCCTTTCTTATAAGATCCGATCTTCTATCTTATGGGCCGGCTTTCCATCTATCTTCTAACCCTAAATCTGATCATCCTTCGTTCTTTCCAAACCGTTTTCTATAAATTCTCGTCGTCTCTTCCTTTTTCCGTTTCTTGCTTACGTTTTCTTCAACCTCGAGCAAGCTGCATCCTTTCCCTTGTGACCTTGTACAGAACGTGTAAGTTCTTCTTCCCTTTGATATTCCTTACATTCTTGAGCATGTTGCATGCTTCTCCTCCTTCTATTTGTCTTTCTCTTTCTCTTTCTCTTTCTCTTTCTCATTCTTCTCCTTCTTCTTCTTCACATGAGTCAAGATCAAGTCTTGATTCATGGTTGTCTTCTGTTGTTGATACGTATATGTTTCCAGGCTTCTTTGGTTGAGAAGTTGCGTTTGTGAATCAAAGGATCAATCTTTGGTCTCCTTGTTGTGACATTGTTGTCAAAAGAAGTCCCGAAAATAGCTTCAGTCAGTGCACCGCCCCCGCGGCTGCACTCTGCCGGCCTTGCGGATTTGCCCAGAACCGCCCCCGCTCATTTGTCTGTCGCTAATAGCATGTATTATAGTCTATATTTTGGGATTAGTTTAGACGTTTTATCTTCATAAATCTGCATGTATGGATGTGTATTCTTTGATCATTATGTTGTTTTGTTTACCTTTTCAAGAATCGAGGTCTACACCTAGTTTTGTTGTGATTATAGGCAAAATAACACGTTTTGGAGCGATATGGAGCTAAAGGATCTAAGGAGTCATTGGAGCTACATTATAGAACATCTAGGAGCTACAAGAAAGGCTTATGAACCATAGAAGTTGGACAGAAGATTGATTTTGGACCAGATTAGAGAGATTTATACGTAGCTGAGACACACCTCGGATGGCTACAATGTCACCTCGACCGAGGTGATCTTTCTATTGGGCTGGACCGAGGCGAGCGGCCCACAGCCCATGAGATCTTTAATTCTTGGATGAAGATCTTTTATTTTTGGCAAGTGATTTTCCTATATATTGGGATGGATTTTCTGGATGGAAGCATGTCTTAGAGCTCGAAGTTGAAAGATTGAAGATATTCCAATGAAGGAAGGAAGTTGGCTTTGAAGATCAAGTTGAAGGCTTTGAAGGAAGTTATAAGGTTTTCTTAGATTGTTTGATTGTTGTCTTTTTGGTTTGTGATTGAGGAACGCAGTTTGGTTGATTGATTGATTTATTGAGACCTTTGTGTTAAGGTTTTCTTGTTTGAATATTGATTCCCTTTTCATATATTTGATATTGTTATCACGATGATTATTGGTTAAGTTCTTTGTGCAAATCTAGGGTGATTGGATGAAACTTGGGGGAAAGACGATGAAAGAATGAGCCTTTACCCCAGTGGACCCTGACAGCTCGAGCCTTGCGTTAACCGACGAAAACCTCGGTCAGTTCGTAGAACATCTCGACCGAGATGGAACATGAACTAAACGAGGCGAGACCTTTCCCGATCCTTATCTGAGTTGAGGTTCCGGTTTGCCAAATCCTATCCTTGTTATACCTTTCCTGGTTCAACGCAAGCCTAGGATGAGACTTACCCGGTGATTCCTTTGCTTGTATACCCAAGATCATGAGTTTTAGGTAATAAAGGTTTATCTTTTATTGGGGTTTGAGTATGCTTTCATCCCATCTTTGAGAGTTAACTTGAGACTTACCCGGTAAAGGTTAGTTCTATCCCCTTGGGTGGTGTGTTGGTTTGAGATTATAGTTCCTTTCCTTAGTACCTTGAGACTTACCCGGTGAGAGGATCTTTAATTTGGGATAGTGAGTAGTGAGACTAGCCCGGTGATCTATTTCCATCTTAGAAACACCTTCCCTTTGTAAACCTCAGCTTTGCCCACGTTATCCTTTGAGATCTTGAGTCGGAACCACAATTGGATGCTTTGACCTCTAGAATCTGCATTTTCTTTATCTGATTATTACATCATCTTTGATACTCTTGCTTTATTGCTTGTTTTTATTGACAACCTGAATTACCGTGCTTTGTTTCACCATAGTCCCTGTGTTCGACCCTGGAGTATTTGCTGTTATTACAATTGATCCGTACACTACGGGTTCACGTTATTTCAGGCTTATATTTTAGTTTATAAATTTAAAGTTATATCGTTCACCATACACACACGTTTGAGAGCGGACAAATTTTTGGCGCCGTTGCCGGGGACTTGGTCAAGACCAAGTTGGTTTCGGTTGTCTTTTAGGGTTGATGCTCTTGTTGCTATTGATTACTGTACTTGAGTGATTTCGCAGGATCTTTCCTTAGCTTTATGCGAAGAACTCGTGCTGGAAAGGAAATTGTTCCTTACGATCCAGAACCAGAAAAAACATACAAAATAAGATTGAAAGAAGCTAAGATGGCCGATCAAGATAGTCGAGATCTTGAAACCGAATTAAAGAAGGCATTGGAACAACTTAGCCTCAATAAAGAAGAATTGCAGAGAGAGAGATGAGAATCGTGCAAGAACTGAAGAGATTCAAGCTGATATGGCCGCACTACGAGCTCAGATTCAACCTCGACCGGTCCCTGTTGCTCGACCGAGGCAGCATCCAGCCATAGTTGCACTGGCCGAGATACACCCATCACCTTGGATGCCGGCTATGGTAGACCGAGGTGATCTTTTTGCTGGAGCTCCGCAAACCCTAGGTCAAAGGATGGACCCAAATCAGCAAGTGCGGCGTCCGGGAGTTAATCTAGGAGATCCAGCTGAGCATGATTATGAACTTCGACCTCAAGTTCTAACTATGATTTGATAATGTCAATTTGGAGGCAAGGAAAGAGAATCTCCACATCAACACATTCAAAACTATGACATTCTTATGGAAACTTTGAGACCATCGAGAGTGAAGAACAACAACTACAAGCTAAGGCCTTTATACTTCTCTTTGAAAGACAAAGCACTAGCTTGGTATCAATACCTTCTAGCTGGAAGAGTTAACACATGGAAAGAGATGACTACGGAGTTTCTTACTAAGTTCTTTTCCCATCAAAGACCACTGAATTGAGGGGTAAGATCAATGTTTTTGTTATGAAGGATAAAGAAAGTTTGTTCAAGTCATGGGAGAGGTTCAAGGACCTTCTATTGGATTTCCCTCACCATGGGATTCCAAAGATCGAGTTGCTAGAGATTTACTTCAAGGGGTTGGATGAGGAAACTCAATTCAAACTCCAATCACTTTCTACTGGAGCTTTTATGGATACAACGGTTGATGAAGCTTGAGAGTTTATTGAGAAGCAAACTTTACACATGGAGAAGTACTCCCATTGAAGAGTCTAAGATGGAGCGAGGTGATTTAGCTTTCCGGATACAAGTCTTACAAATTCAAGTGTTGCTCAACTCACCACGTTCAACAATGAAGTCAAGGCATTGAAGGAGCTTTTGTTAGCTCAAACTAAAAAGTAGCAAGTTGTTAGATATGTACGAAGAGGACACTATCAAGGGCCACAGAACAATAACAATTACAACAACAACAGGAATTTCAACGACAATTAGAGATCAAATCATCAAAATCTCGGTAACCCTTATTCTCATGCTGAAAATGCTCTTAACCTCCCTTCTTCTTCTTCTTCTTCTTCTTCTTCTTCTTCTTCTTCTTCTTCTTCTACTCCATTGAGAAGCCAGTAGCCATCTTCAAGCTCATCCCAACCGCCCAAGGAGAAGCTGGACGCTGTGCTAGAGGCTATTTTGATCAAGCTCAACGCTATGGAGACTTCTATGAACTCGTTTTCGAAGGCACAAAAAGCCTTAGAATAACAAGTTTTCAACAAGGCCAATGAAGCACTAAGAGATCCTGGTAAACTTCCAGGAAGGACAGAGAACAACCTAAAAGGGCAAGTCATGGCAATCACAACACGCAGTGGATTGAAGACCGCAGATCCAGTACCTCGGACGGACCATATCAAACAAGGAACACCTCGGTCGAGGTGCCAACCGAGATGGAGCCCCAGAAAGCGAAAAAAAAGCTGATGTTTATGTTCCACTACCTGCTTATAAACCTCCACTCCCGTTCCCTCAGTCTAGGGCGTGGACATATCTATACAAGCACTTTGGTAAGTTTTTTGACCTTATGAATAAGCTACATATTAACATCCCTTTCATTGATGTTATCCTAGGAATGCCCGCCTATGGGATGTTTTTGAAAGAGATCTTATCAAGGAAGAGAAAGTTGTAAGACTATAGAGAAATACGGATGACCTCTAGATCTTCGGAGCTCATTCAAATCATGAAGGAGAAGATTCCACCTAAGTTGAGAGATCCCGGTTTATTTTGCATTCCCATCCAAGTTGGGGATGTGACTTATGATGTGCTTTGCGATCTAGGAGCTAGTGTGAGCATCATTCCTCTAGCACTTTGTGAGAAGATCGGCCTTGGAGTTCCCAAGCCCGTGAATATGACGTTATACATGGTGGACCGTTCCATTACCCGTCATGTAGGTATCTTGGAGGACGTTCTCATCAAGCTAGGTAATTTCTACATACGTATAGACTTTTTTGTGTTGGACATTCCCGCAGATTATCCCATTCCTATCATTCTTGGAAGACCATTTTTGGCAACATCGGGTTGCAACATTGATTGTAAGAATGTCAAGTTGAAGTTCAACATTGGTGGCGATCATTTGGAGTTTGCACTATTGGTTGCAATGAAGGGAGATCCTTTGGAAGATGTCATCTTTAATATCTATGATGAAGAAGATTCTCGAGAATTGGTGAGCTCTATCCTTATTAAAGATCCTCTTGAGAAAGTTTTGAACTTTAGTATGATGGAGGAAGGTGTAGATGTTTTGTGTGATGCAGATGTACGAAGCTTGGAAGCATTGGAAGCAGATCCAGGAGCTAGATTCGACAAACTGATTCAGGAGAAGAAAAGAACATTAGGTTTCAGTCCCAATTCCAGTACCTCGACCGAGACAGTTTCCGGAGTGGGTGAGGTGACCCTATTTGAAGAACACCTAGGTCCATCAACTCGGACCACGACCGAGACAATAAGTGAGATGAAGTCAACTGAGAAGGACGATCTGTCCATTGATGATTCATTTTCTGATGATCATTCGCAGTTGGTGGAGCATTGGCTTTGCCAAGTTTCTAATGGTGAAGAGCCTTGGTATGCTAATATTGTTAACTATCTTGTTTATTAGGAAATACCTCTGGGATTGACGTACGCTCAAAGGAAGAAGGTTCAAGGATGTTCATCACTACTATTGGAATGAACCTCTACTCTTCAAAAGAGGTCCATATGGGATGCTTCGACGATGCGTGCCGGAGGATGAAGTTGCTAGTGTCATACGGCATTGCCACTCACTTCCTTGTGGAGGACATGCTAGCACTCACAAAACATGCGCTAAGGTATTACGTTCCGGTTTCTTTTGGCCTACATTATTTAAGGATGTGCAAGCGTTTGTTGTCTCTTGTGATGCATGCCAAAGAACAGGGAACTTGTTTAGAAGGAATGAGATGCCACTCAACAATATTCAGGAAGTCGAAATCTTTGATGTGTGGGGAGTTGATTTCATGGGACCTTTCCCATCATCCGCGGGAAACCTCTACATCCTCTTAACTTTTGACTACGTTTCCAGATGGGTGGAAGTCATCGCCTCTCCCACTAATGACGCCATGGTGGTTGTGAAATTCTTCAATAGAATTATCTTTCCACATTTTGGGACACCGCGTATCATCATCAACGACGGAGGGACACATTTCATTAACCAGAAGTTCAAGGCACTTCTATCGAAGTATGGGGTAACCCACAAGGTAGCAACCCCTTATCACCCTCAAACTAGTGGGCAGGTGGAGATCTCTAATAGAGAAATCAAGGCAATTTTGGAAAAGACCGTTTCAAGAACAAGGAAGGATTGGTCCATGAAGCTGGACGATGCTCTTTGGGCTAACAGGATCGCATTAAGACTCCCATTAGTATCACCCCTTATAATTTGGTATATGGGAAGTCTTGTCATCTACCCGTCGAGTTGGAGCACAAGGCGTATTGGGCAATCAAGTCGTTGAATTTCGACATCAAGGAAGCTGGAGAGAACAGACTTTTAGACATTAATGAGCTGGAGGAGTTGCGCTTAAACGCTTATGAGAATGCCAAAATCTATAAAGAAAGAACGAAGAGATGACATGACAAGCATATCGTTCCTAAGGAGCTTAAAGAAGGAGATCTTGTTCTACTCTTCAACTCCCGCCTCCGCCATTTTCCAGGTAAGTTGAAATCTAGTGGACAGGACCTTACGTTGTGAAAAATGTTTTTCCCCATGGTGAAGTTGAAGTATAGGGTGAAGCTAGTGGAAGCTTTAAAGTCAACGGTCATAGATTATAGAAGTATCAACCGGAAATCCCGGCTGAGGATATTGCACCCTTACACCTTGTTTGAGGATGATGTACGGTCTTGCTAGCGACCTTAAACCAAGCGCTTCTTGGGAGGCAACCCAAGGTATTGCTTTCTTTTCCCTTTTCTAGTTTAGTTTAGATAGTTTGCTTTGTGTTTTGTGCGTCCTCCTAGACAGAAATCACGTACTCTCTAAGAAGAAATTACAACTCAGGAGCTACATGGAAGGACTGAAGTTCGAGAAATTGAGAAGACGGAGTTTGACTGAGACACATCTCGGACGCTGTCACAGTACGTCGACCGAAGTGTTCTCCGTCAACCGAGGTGCCTAAGTCTGACATCCACCTCGCTCTGACACCTCGGTCCACCCAGGAACACCTCGACCGAGGTAAAATAAAATTCAGCGAGGGGTATAAAAGGGGTTCGACATTTCTCTCTCCTCTCACTTTCCCTCTCTTCGCTCTCCTCGACCGCGGCACACCTCCTCGCTCAGATTCTCGATTCTTGCTCGTTTTCAAAGATTTTTGATTCCAAATCCTCAGAAGAAGTATGAGAATCAGTTCCCAAGCAACAAACAGCACAAAGATCGACTCAAATCGGCACATTTTGGGGTATTTCACCAAAACCCTAACTCGGTTCTTATTTCTTCGATTCTGTATAGATCTGGCTTTAGTTGCCACAGATTGTTGTTGAGAAGAATACAAGTATCCCTTAGGAAGCAATTGGTAGTGTTTTTTGGGGGAAAATCTTGCAGTTTCTGGATTTTATCTCGCACAACACTTCGCCTCGGTTGACTCGTCTGCGTCTCGGCTAAGGTGTTCTTGACCCAACCGAGGTGAACTTCAGTCATGAGCAGTTCAAGGAGATCTGATCGTCAGTTGGCCCTGAGAGATAGGCCAAGTAGTTCCCACCACTCTTCTCCTTCTTCTTCATCTTAGTCTACCATCCCGGTGATCCACGAGCGACATCATCGGGATTTTGATAGGATATGTGGACGCCCCATCGTTTCCCCACATATTGATTACTTCGAGTGCCTTCACGTGGTGGAGGACTTGAAGAAGATGATATCCATGGTTGGCCTTGAGGACTTCATGGCCATACGAGCACCGGCTTATCTAGAGCCGACTTTTGAGTTTTTGAGCTTAGTTACCTACGTACCGGAGCGTAGAGGAATCAAGTACAGGTTGCTAAACAAGAACTATGTGGTTCCCTTAGATCAGTTTGGGGAGATATTTGGATTCCTGACCCCCACCGCTACAGATTTTGCTTCTAGAGCACAGGCTCAGAGTTTCTGGAGGGAGATAGTCCACGTGATTGATCACCGTGATAGATGGAAGCTCGGAGATTCCCGGGAGCGGATCATCTTTCACCTTGCTTTCCGCCTAGCTCACAAGATCTTTAGGTAGATGCTTCTAGCGCGTACTGAGACGCCCTAGAAGGTCCGACAAGGTGAGCTCTTTAGTTTGTATTGTATGGTTACAGGGGGAGTTGCTAGATTTTGCTACCATGTTGGCAGAGGATCTTCACAGGATCAAGGAGAAGGCGAAGGGCGACATTTGCTGTGGTGGGTTGGTGACCCACGTTGCTACTTCTATGGGTTTGGACTTATCTTCTTGTACGTTGGTTGCGGCTCCGAAGCCGCTAGGTTTGTAGGAGATGATTACGCGGCTTATACTCGTTCCCCGTGGTCTTGGCACACCTTATGTTGCCATGCCATGGGAAACGAAGTTTCCTCAGGGCATTCTTTGGTCTTCACAGTTTTCAGTATATGATCATCAGTATTGGTCGGCTGCGTGGTTCCCTTACATGCAAGAGGATGCTGCTAGAGAGGCAGTTGAGACAGATGATGATGGCTATGGAGGAGATGATGCCATGGATACCGGTATTGATATCAGCGGCCCTAGTATTCCCACCGTTGACCTTGATGATGAGGCCACGGAGGACGAGAGGGAGGCGTCTGCACCTCCAACTGACATGCCACCACCACCTCAGCAGCGAGCCCGCCGCCGTAAAGATCCTGAGGCGCATCAGAGGATAGATGATCTTGAGAGGATGATGGATTCCTACGCCGCCCTAAGACTTGATGTCACCTAGCATTTCGATGCCCAGACCAGATCTATAGAGGGATGGACACACCGGATGGAGGAGAGCCAGTACTTCACACGACGGATGATGGAGGTGCAGTTCCAGCAGGTTATGGGCTATCCATTCGACCCGTCACAGTTCCCCTACATTCCACCACCACCACCGCTAGTTGACGAGGATTGAGCTTATGGATTTATTTTCTATTTATTATGCAGTCCAACTTTATCTAGTGAGTACTTGTTTCTCATGACTTATATTTGACCCATTGGGACAATGTGTCCCAAGTATGGGGTATTTGTATTATTTGACCTACTTGCTATGGTTGTATAACTCTTGTTGGATATTATCGTTTATTTGGTTCTATGTGCTTATGTGTCATTACATGCATTGCATACAGGTTTTCTGCTTGAGAAAAATGCAAAAAACTAGTTTGAAATTTTTTTTTTGGCTCGACCGAGACGTTCTTGACCAAACGAGGTCGTGAAACCGAGACACATCTCAGTTGAACACCTCGGATAACGTCAGATCACCTCGACCGAGATGGATTTTTTAACTGAGAAGATTTTCGAAACGTTTTGTGCTTCTATTCTGGATATGACCTCGATGAAGATATTTGTTTGCTGACTGCCTTTGAAATCTTTATATGCTCGAAAGGTTTGATGATATGTTTAAGTTGCTAAATGCTTTGTTTGGAATTCTAGCATGTTTAATACTTTGTTTTTATCAAAACTATGTTGGATTTGAAGGTTGACACCACATTATGAGTTCTCTCACATTCTTCTTGGGATGATTAAGGCACTTCATTCTCTTCTTCTTCTTCTTCTTCTTGACCATACTTTAGCCCTTCATATACATATTTGCCTCCCTTTTCCTATCCGGGAATTTGGATGCAATTGATAAAAAGCGCGTGAAGTGAAGTTCAGATCTTGGCTGAAAGTGGTAGAAAAAAAATTAGGTTTGGGGACGTTGATCTTGATGATGAGTAACTCGGCATTATTCACATAGCCGGGTGTTTGTGTCTTGCCAAAGTCGGATTGATCGATAGTCCTAACGGGTCATGGTATGTGCATCAAGGGTTTGAGGCATTTCGAGAAATTAATGATTACTGATCTCCTAGGCTTCGGTTATTGTGCACCTTTGTCCATGTTCCCAAAAAGTAAAGTAAAAGTAAAAATAAGCAAAGCTTATTGGTGGAAGATGTTGTGATTCAAAGAAAGTGAAAGTAAGATCCTATTCCCGAATTCTAGTACCACATTATCCTATATACATCCCACCCTGACACGTTTTTTGACCTCTTTTGGAAGTCCTTGAGACCTCGAGTATGATGATTGACTTGGTGGTTTAAACTGGATTATACATGATTGATATAGATAAATATGATTTATTATGCATTCTATGATTTTATGCAAAGATGAATGGCTTTCTTATATTTATAAAATGTTTTGACCATGTCTTGATTTTATTTGCCATGAAGCATTCTCTTAGGGTGATCTATGAATGGAGCGCACCACCAAAAAGTTTTGAAATGTTTTTCATTGATCTTTTTGATGACTTATAATCCATTCTATCTTGTATCTAAGATTTGGATCTTGTATGGGGACAAGCAAGGGAAATGCATGGGGTATTTTGATAGCATGTATTATAGTCTATATTTTGGGATTGGTTTAGACGTTTTATCTTCATAAATCTGCATGTATGAATGTATATTCTTTGATCATTATGTTGTTTTGTTTACCTTTGAAAGAATCGAGGTCTACACCTAATTTTGTTGTGATTGTAGGGAAAATAACACGTTTTGGAGCGATATGGAGCTAAAGGATCTAAGGAGTCATTGGAGCTACATTATGGAGCATTGAGGAGCTACAAGAAAGGCTTAGGAACCATGAAAGTTGGACAGAAGATTGATTTTGGACCAGATTAGAGAGATTTACACGTAGCTGAGACACACCTCGGATGGCTACAATGTCACCTCGACCGAGATGATCTTTCCGTTGGGCTGGACCGAGGCGAGCGGCCCACAACCCACGAGATCTTTAATTCTTGGCTGAAGATCTTTTATTTTTGGCAAGTGATTTTCCTATATATTGGGATGGATTTTCTGGATGGAAGAATGTCTTAGAGTTGGAAGTTAAAAGATTGAAGATATTCCAAGGAAGGAAGTAAGTTGGCTTTGAAGATCAAGTTGAAGGCTTTGAAGGAAGCTGTAAGATTTTCTTAGATTGTTTGATTGTTGTCTTTTTGGTTTTTGATTGAGGAACGCAGTTTGATTGATTGATTGTTTGATTGAGTTATTGAGACCTTTGTGTTAAGGTTTTCTTGTTTGAATATTGATTCCCTTTTCATATATTCGATTATTGTTATCATGATGATTATTGGCTAAGTTCTTGTGCAATTCTAGGGTGATTGGTTGAAACTTGTGGGAAAGACGATTAAAGAATGACCCTTTACCCCAGTGGACCCTGAAAGCTCGAGCCTTACCTTAACAGACAAACACCTCGGTTAGTTTGTAGAACATCTCGACTGAGATGGAACATGAACTGAACGAGGTGAGACCTTTCCTGCTCCTAATCTGAGTTGAGGTTCCAGCTTGCCAAATCCTATCCTTGTTATACCTTTCCTGGTTCAACGCAAGCCTAGGATGAGACTTACTCGGTGATTCCTTTGTTTGTATACCCAAGATCATGAGTGTTAGGTAATAAAGGTTTATCCTTTATTGGGGTTTGAGTTTGCCTTCATCCCATCTTTAAGAGTTAACCTAAGACTTACCCGGTAAAGGTTAGTTCTATCCCCTTGGGTGGTGTGTTGGTTTGAGATTATAGTTCATTTCCTTATTACTTTGAGACTTACCCGGTGAGAGGATCTTTGGTTTGGGATAGTGAGTAGTGAGACTTACCCGGTGATCTCTTCCCACCTTAAAAACACCTTCCCTTTGCAAACCTTAGCGTTGTCCACGTTATCCTTTGAGATCTTGAGTCGGAACCACAATTGGATGTTTTGACCTCTAGAATCTGCATTTTCTTTATCAAATTATTACATCATTTGTGATACTCTTGCTTTATTGCTTATTTTTGATTGACAACCTGAATTACCGTGCTTTGTTTCACTATACTCCCTGTGTTCGACCCTGAAGTACTTGTTGTTATTACAATTGATCCGTACACTGCGGGTTCGCATATTGTTTCAGGCTTATATTTTAGGATATAAATTTAAAGCTATATTGTTCACCATACACACATGTCTGAGAGTGAATAGTTGCCCCTACGGTTCCTCTACAGTATCTCTTGTCTTTGGTGAGTTGCTTCCTTCCTTGTTTCCACGTTCCTTTTCCTTGATCCGGGTATTGATGTTGTTCCTTGGGATATCTGTGAGACTAGGGATCGTGTCTCTAGCTTATTGGAAATCTCTTAGAGATCATTGGGACTAGAAGTTGTAGACTTCTAGCTTTCGGTTCGTTTCTGATTTGCTATGTCTTGTTTGAGCAGGCATTCATTCCTTCCTTTGGGAAACTGAGTTATAATTGACCTTTGTATTGACCTTCGTGTGAGGTAAGTCCCTTGGACTTACATAGATGTGCTCCGTGTATTGGTTGGATTGTATTGGTTGTGTTTGTTTCTTTATCGTTATAACGGAAACCGGACGAGGATGACTTATACCTTGTATGGCCCAAGTGTACTATAATTGGGCGGTGACCGCTTGTCCAACTCAAAATGGGAAAACTGGGAGGTGCTCTTGCGACCAGTCCGTAGGTAACGGAGGGATGCATCGCCTCTATTCCTGTTGGTGAAAGGGGACAGAGGTGAGATCACGGTGATTCTCGTGTGACAACATAAGTTGAACTAGTAAAGGGATTAACTTATTGAAAGATAATAACCGGTTGTGTGAGAGCATGCTACGTGTTTACTTTCTTATATTTGTTTGTACCTTTATTGTCTTTCCGATATCTAGAATGTTAGCTAACGGTTTATACCGAAGTTGTAGATGCCCTGCAGGTTAGGGATGCTGCTGAGTGATCCGGATGGTGTGGTGATTTGGGGTTTCCGTACATTATAGGACGGAATCGGGTTTAGCTTATGTTGTTGTCTTTCCCTTTTGTTTTGTACTCGGTTACGAGTTATTTGCGTTTCCCTTGTTATAACATTTGGTTTTTATACAGTTTTGGTTTTCATTTATTTGTGTCTTATTGCAAGATCCGATATTATTGTTGTTACTCTGAGGGTCGGGACCCATTGTGCGGTCCTAGCCCGTAACGCTTTGAGTTCCCAAAAATTGGGGTGTTACATTCCGACAATCCTTGTATTGTCCTTGTGATAGCATGAATTATAGTCTATATTTTGGGGTTTGTTTGGACGTTTTATCTTCAATAATCTGCATGTTAGCATGTATAATATGTGATTATATTACCATTTCATCTACCTTTGCGGGAATCGAGGTCTACACCTAGTTTTGCTGTAATTGTAGGTAAAATGGCACGTTTTGCATCAAAAAGGAGCAAAAGGAGTCATGAGTCATTTGGAGCTACATCCAGGAAGCATAGCCATGGATTAAAGATTTACTTTGGACCAGTTTTAAGAGATTTCACATTCAGTTATGACTCACCTCGGTTGACCAGAGATTCATCTCGACCGAGGTGATCCAGAGACGCCGACTCGACCGAGGCGAACACCTAGGACGCGGCGAGAATACTTTATTCTTGGCTGAGATCTTTTATCTTTGGAAGGTGATCTTATATTTTTGGGATTGGCTCCTGGAAGGAAGAAGATCTTATATTTTACCTATTTTTATGGGAAAAGATCTTTCTAAGATTTATTATCTTTGGAGGGTTATTTTCCTATAAAAAGGGTTGGATTTCCACAAATCCAACATCTCGCTTAGATCTCGCTTACATCTCGCTTACATCTCGCTTACATCTCGCTTACAACCCGCTTACGCCGAAAGATCCGCTAAGATTTATGGGAAAAGATCTTTCTAAGATTTATGGGAAAAGATCTTTCTAAGGTTGAAGGAAGATTGAAGATCATAGCTTTTATAGCTTTTTGGAGGGTTTTGTAAGATTGTCTTTAATTCCCTCACTTGTTGTCTTGTCTTGTTGGATTTATATCCAAGGAACGCTTTTGTTGTGATATTTGATTCAGTTATTGAAGTCTTTTTCATTAAATTCTTCTTGTTCAAATATTCACCTTCTTCCCATATATTTAATACTTTCATAATGATGATGAGTGGCTAATTTCCTTGTGTGATTCTAGGGTGATTGGCTGAAGGTTGTGGGGAAAACAATGATAGAATAATCTTAGATTCCAGTAGGATCCTGAAAGTTCGAGTCTTTAACCTTAACCCTAAGCATCTCGTTCAGTCGATGAACATCTCGGCTGGAGTGGAATCTGGCTGACCGAGGTGACTTGTCTGATCCTAAACTGAGAGTTAAGTGTTAGAGTTTGCCAAATCCTATTCTTATTATACCTTTTCTGGTTCAAAGCAAGATTAGGATGAGACTTACCCGGTAATTCCTTAGTTTGTGTACCAACGATCATAAGTGTAGGTAATAAAGGTTTATCCTTTATTGGGGTTTGAGTGTGCTTCCAACCCATCTTTGTGAGTTAGCCTGAGACTTACCCGGTAAAGGTTGATTCTATTCCCTTAGATGGTGTGTTAGTTTGAGGTTATAGTTCTTTATCTTCATTCCTTGAGACTTACCCGGTAATAGGAGTTACGGTTTAGGATTAGTGAGTAGTGAGACTTACCCGGTGATCTACTCCACTTTAGTAACACCTTCCCCTTGCAAAAATCTCAGCTTTGTCCGCTTATCTTTAGATCTTGAGTTGGAACCACAACTAGATGCTTTAATCCCTAGAATTGCATGTTTGCTTATTTGACTTCTTATTCATCTTTGATTGTGTTAATTGCTCTTGTGGTTAGTATTCACGAAGCTTACCGTTATTGACTTTGTTTCACCGAGTCCCTGTGATCGACCCCTGGAATTCCTTGCTTTTACTACGATTGACCCGTACACTGCGGGTTCGCATCCTTGTTTTAAGCTTAAGTTTAGGGTTATAAATTTAAAGCTTGCACACACCGTTTGGAGCGAACAAGTTTTTGGCGCCGTTGCCGGGGACTTGGTCTAGACCGAGCCGGTACGGTTAGCTCTTGGGGCGCTTGCCGCCGTGTCATCTAACCACTCTACTTGAGTGACTTTTGCAGGTTCTTTCTTAGGTATATGCGAAGAACCCGCACTGGGAAGGAAATCGTTCCTTACGATCCCAAACCAGAAAAGACATACAAGCGACGCTTGAGAGAAGCGAAGATGGCCCAACAAGACAACCGCGATCTTGTGGCCGAATTAAAGGAGGCGTTAGAGCTGCTACGCCTCAGCCAGGAAGAGCTACAGCGAGAGAAGGAAGAAACTCGCACCAAGACTGAAGCAATCGAAGCAAAAATGGCCGTCATACGAGACCAGATTCTACTTCGACCGAGGGACGACCCAATTCCCGATGCTGGACCGAGGCAGGTTCCAGGTACTGACCCTCGACCGAGGCAGATCCCAGTACCAGACGCCCCGGCCGAGATACATCCACCTCGGATGTCAGTCCGAGATGTTCTTCTTGCAGGAATCCCACAAACCCTAGGTCAAAGGATGGACCCTAATCAACAACTGAGGCGTCCAGGAGTCAACCTAGGAGATCCAGCGGACCATGACTATGAACTTCGACCGCAAGTTCTATCCATGATCCGCCAATGCCAATTCGGAGGGATGGAGAAGGAATCACCACATCAACATCTTCAAAACTACGAGATCTTGATGGAAACCTTGCAACCTTCCAGAATTGAAAATAACAACTACAAGCTAAGACCTTTTTACTTTTCTTTAAAAGATAGAGCTCTTACTTGGTATCAATCTCTTCCTCCAGGAAAAATCAGCACATGGGAAGAGATGACTACGGAATTCTTGACCAAATTCTTTCCCCCTTCAAAGACAGCTGAAATGAGAGGGAAGATAAATGCTTTCATTATGAAGGACAAGGAGAGCTTGTCCAAGTCATGGGAGCGGTTCAAGGACATCCTTTTGGATTGCCCACATCATGGGATTCCAAAAATCGAGTTGTTGGAGATCTACTTCAAAGGACTGGACGAAAGCACCCAGTTCAATCTCCAACTACTCTCCGCCGGTACCTTCATGGACATGGCGATTGACGAGGCTTGGGACTTCATTAAGAAGCAAGCCTTACACATGGAGAAATATACCCACCAAGGCGCTGAAGGTGGAGTTAAAAGAGTCAACTTTTAAGAGACTCAATCCAACAACAATCAACTCACGTCTTTGAAGAATGACGTGAAGCAATTGAAGGAACTCTTGGTTGCTCAAACCAAGAAGGAAGAGCAAGTACAAAGGAACAACAACAATGGATACCGTAACAACAACAACGGTTCCCGGAACAACAACTACAACAACAACAATAGAGGATCCAATAGCAATAATTGGAGGGCGAACAACCAAAATAACGGTAACAATCATTCAAACTCCAACTCTAATAATTCCTCTAACCCTTTCCTCTCTTCCCCTTCTTCTTCTTCTACTCCATTAAAGAGCCAGGGGCAAGGATCGAGTTCGTCTCAGCCGGAAAAGAAAGACGCAGTTCTGGAGGCTATCTTGATCAAGCTTAGCGCTATGGAGAATTCTATGACTTTATTTTCGAGGGCCCAAAAGTCCTTCGAACAACAACTTGCAAGTAGGGCGAATGAAGCGCCAAGAGATCCAGGGAAGCTTCCAGCAAAGACGGAAAGCAACCCTAAGGGCCAGTGCATGGCCATAACGACGAGGAGTGGACTTAAAACTGCAGATCCAGTACCTCGTTCGACGCAGAACACCTCGGTCCAGATCCAGTCAAAGAACACCTCGACTGAGATGCCAACCGAGGCGGAGCAACAGAGCGGAGGGGAAAACTGAAGTTTATGTTCCACCTCCTGCATTCAAACCACCACTTCCATTCCCTCAGTCCAGAGCCAGAGCACATCTAGACAAGCACTTTGGTAAGTTCCTTGACTTGATGAATAAGCTGCATATTAACATTCCTTTCCTTGATGCTATTTTAGGAATGCCCGCCTATGGGAAGTTCTTAAAGGAAATCCTATCAAAGAAAAGGAAATTGGAAGACTATGGTAAAGTTAGGATGACATCTAAATCCTCGGAGCTTATTAAGATCATGAAGGAGAAGATGCCACCTAAGTTGCGAGATCCCGGCTCATTTAGCATTCCCATTCAAGTTGGGGATGTCACTTGTGAAGCCCTTTGTGATCTAGGAGCCAACGTGAGCATCATCCCGCTGGAGCTATGTACGAAGATCGGACTTGGAGAGCCCAAGCCGGTCAAGATTCGACTTTATATGGCGGATCGCTCCAGCACCCATCCCGTGGGCATCTTGGAGGACGTTCCGGTCAAGTTAGATAACTTCTATCTACCTATAGATTTTGTTGTGCTTGACATTCCCGCAGATTATCCTGTTCCTATTATTCTCGGGAGGCCATTTCTAGCAACTTCGGGTTGCAATGTGGATTGCAAGAACGCCAAGTTGAAATTCAACATTGGTGGCGATGAGGTGGAGTTCGCATTACTTGCAGCCATGAAAGGAGAGCAGCTAACTGATGATATCTTCAACATCTACGATGAGGAAGAATCAAGAGAATTGGTGAGCTCTATCCTTATTAACGGTCCACTCGAAAGAGTTATAAGTTTTAGTTTAATAGAGGAGGGTATAGATGCTTTTTGTGATGCAGATATACGGAGCTTGAAGGCACTGGAAGAAGATCCAGAAGCTAAAACTGAGACACTACTTCAGGAGACGAAGATCTCCAATTTCGGTTCCAGTTGCAGTACCTCGACCAAGGCACTTCCTGGACTGAGCGAGGCGACTGAAGAACATCTCGGTCAACGCCTCTGCGCCTCGACCGAGGTCGATGGCGAGACAACTTCAACTGAGACTTCCGAAAGTCGAGTTTCTGAATCCACTCCACTGGAAGGAGGAAGCAAGGATCCCCCTCAGAAGACACCCCCAGTAGTGGAGCTTAAACAACTCCCTAGTCACTTGAGGTATGTCTTTCTTGGGCCGGATTCCACTTATCCCGTTATTGTTAGTGCTTCCCTTTCCGAATCTGAATTGTCTAAGTTAATGCATGTCCTGAGAAAGTATCGAAAGGCTATAGGTTATACCACGGATGATCTTATTGGCATTAAGCCTTCTTTCTGCATGCATAGAATTCTAATGGAGGATAATCATAAGACTTCATGGGAACCTCAAAGACGGTTAAATCCGATCATGAAAGAGGTTGTGAAGAAGGAAGTTCTTAAGTTGTTGGATGAAGGTATTATTTATCCTATCTCGGACAGCAAGTGGGTTAGCCCGGTGCATGTCGTTCCGAAGAAAGGAGGGATGACCGTTGTGACGAACAAGAATAACGAGTCGATCCCAACCAGGACCGTTACGGGCTGGAGGGTTTGCATCGATTACAGGAAGCTGAACACGGCCACACGGAAGGACCATTTTCCACTTCCCTTCATCGATCAGATGCTCGAGCGGTTAGCCCAGCATTCACACTTTTGCTACTTGGACGGCTATAGTGGATTCTTCCAGATTCCTATCCATCCGGATGATCAGGAGAAGACCACTTTCACTTGTCCATGGGGGACATTTGCCTATCGGAGGATGCCATTTGGATTGTGCAATGCACCTGCTACCTTCCAGCGATGCATGATGGCTATTTTTTCCGAGTACATAGAGAATATCATGGAGGTATTTATGGATGATTTTTCCGTATACGGATCCTCTTTTGATGATTGCCTATCTAACCTTTCGCTAGTGCTTAAAAGATGTGAAGACACTAATCTCGTCTTGAATTGGGAGAAGTGTCATTTTATGGTTAATGAAGGCATTGTACTAGGACACCTCGTTTCTAATCGAGGTATTGAGGTCGATCGAGCTAAGATCGAGACTATTGAGAAACTCCCTCCTCCTTGTTCTGTTAAAGGTGTGAGGAGTTTTCTCGGGCATGCAGGTTTCTACAGGACATTCATCAAGGACTTCTCCAAGATTTCTAAACCTCTAACTAACCTCTTGAATAAAGATGTTGTTTTTGAGTTTTCGCAGGAGTGTCTTGATGCTTTTTACAGGATTAAGGAAGCGTTGATCTCCGCTCCCATTATCCAACCTCCTGATTGGACCTTGCCCTTTGAGGTCATGTGTGACGCTAGTGATGTAGCCGTAGGAGCGGTGCTTGGACAGAAGAAGGATGGCCGGACCACCGCCATTTACTATGCTAGCAAGACGCTAGACGTAGCCCAACGCAACTACGCTACCACTGAGAAGGAGTTGTTGGCGGTTGTATACGCTTTCGAGAAGTTTCGTTCCTACTTAGTTGGGGCGAAGGTCATTGTCTACACCGATCATGCAACCATTCGTTACTTGTTGGCTAAGAAAGATGCCAAGCCACGCCTTATTCGATGGATTCTCTTACTTCAAGAGTTTGACCTAGAGATCCGCGATAAGAAGGGATCCGAGAACTCCGTTGCGGATCACCTCAGCCGGCTACCGGAATCTTCCCGCGAGACGGATGACCCACCCATAGACGATTCATTCCCCGATGAACACTTACACTTGTTGGAGCGTTTGATGGATTTACTTACTTCACCCCACGATGGAGGTGAAGTATGGGGTGAGGGCACCTCCCATTACGTTTGATGACGCATCATGGTCCAGCTAGCGACCTTAAACCAAGCGCTTCTTGGGAGGCAACCCAAGGTACTGTTTTCTTTTTCCCGTTTTCTAGTCTAGATAGTTTGCTTTTGCTTTGTTTTGTTTGTTTTTGGCGTCCTAGACAGATAACAGGAGACATCTAAGGAAGGAGCATAACTGGAAGTTCAGAAGTTCGAGAATTCGAGAAGACGAAGTTTGACTGAGACACCTCGGTCCAGTCGAGGCCACCTCGACCGAGTTGATTCTTGAGCAACCGAGGCGACCAGGGTTTCTGCAGAACCACCTCGGTCCATACCACCTCAGTCCAGTCGAGACCATCTCGACCGAGGTGACAGCAGTTCCAGGAACAGTATAAAAAGGAAAAAAAAATTTTGTTTTTACTTTTACCTTCTTCGACTCGACCGCGGCGCTCCTCATCTCGCTTCCTCAGATCTTGCTCGTTTTCGACAATTTCCGCTTCCAAACTGCGATTGAAGAGTAGAGGATCCAATTACAAGTACAGATCTGCGAAGAAATCGAACAAATCGACCGAAACGAGGTAAAAACAGTCGAAACCCTAACTCGTTCATTCGTTTTGATTTGGGCTTTGGTTGCCCCTGAATCTGCTGAGAAAAGGCTTAAGTACCCCATAGGAAGCAATTGTAGTGAATTTTGGGGGAAAAGAACTGGATTTTTGAGATTTGAATTGCAAACTGTTACGTCTCGGTCCAGTCGAACTGCATCTCGACCGAGGTGATTCTTGGGGATTGTCAGCGACCGAGGTGCTCTCACAGTAGCTGAAAAAAAAATGAGTTCCGAACGTCGCCTTGCCCTCAGAGATAGATCCTCACCCTCCCCTCCTTCCTCTTCTTCCCGACCTTACCGCCCGGTGATCCACGAGAGATGCCGGGTAGATTATGAGCGTATAGCTAGCCGTCCAGTGATTGCACCACGTTTCCTGGACGTGTCAGCTTTTGATTGCCTAGGGGTAGATGGAGACCTTAGGCGGATGATCACCACAGTTGGGCTGGATCAGTTTACTGAGATCCGGGCCCCAGCTTACTTGGAGCCGACCCTAGAGTTCGTTAGCTCCTTTTCCTACCTTCCCACAGAGCAGTCTGTGAAGTACCGGTTGATGAACCGGAACTTCATAGTTCCCTTAGAGGTTTGGAGAGAGATTTTCGGCTTTCCTGAGCCCACCGCCACTGACTTCCCTTCCCGATCTGTAGCTAGGGAGTTCTGGGGGCCGATTGCCCATATTACTGATCATGTAGATAGATGGCGCCCTGGAGATTCCAGGGAGAAGGTCATCTTCCACCTTGCCTTCAGATTAGCCCATAGGATATTCAGCGAGACACTTCTGGCGCGTACTGAGACGCCCCAGAAGATCCGACAGGGTGAGCTTTTTAGTCTTTACTGTATGGTTACGGGGGGTTTCCTAGACTTTGGCTTGATCTTGGTAGAGGACCTGCACAAGATCAAGGCCAAAGCGAAGGGAGATATCTGCTGCGGAGGTCTAGTCACCCACATAGCTGCTTTTCATGGGATGGACCTCAGTGCTTGTACGATGGTGGCGGCTCCGAAGCCGCTTGGATTGCAGGAGATGATCACTCGGAGGATTCTAGTTCCCCGAGGTCTGACCACTCCATATGTTGCTATGCCGTGGGAGCGGACTGCGCCACAGGGGATCCGCTGGTCTGCCCAGTTCACAGTTTTCGATCCACATTATTGGCAGACAACTTGGGCTCCACTGATGGAGGATCATAGGGAGGCAGCAGCTGCCCCAGCTGAGAATAAGGAGGAGGAGGATGACGATGACGAGGATACAGTGGATGAGAGAGATGGTGGAGTCCCGATGGATACAGGGACAGATACTGCAGGGACGAGCGCACCGCCGATCATAGACTTAGATGATGATGAGACTGAGCCTGCACCAGCTGAGACTTCTCCGGTTAGACATGCTAGACGCAGGAGACACAAAGGGAGAGATCCAGCTGCCCATAGACGGATCGATGACCTGACGGATCAGGTTATTGATTCCTATGCTGCATTGTCGCTGGATATCCGCAAGATGCAGGAGAGGCAGCATTATCAGCATATCATGGCCCAGCTTCAATTCGAGCGCATCATGGGTCATCCATTCGACCCGACTCAGTATCCATACGTGCCACCACCACCACCACCGGATCGCGACTATTGAGGAGCTGCAGGATTTTCTTTATTCTATTTTTATGCATATCAGCTTTTTATCCAGTGAGTACTCTCATTTCCAGACATATATTGACCCACTGGGACAGTGTGTCCCAAGTATGGGGTATTTGTATTTATGTGATGACTTTGATGTACTTATTTGACTACTTTGATGTATGACGCACATTTTATCGGATATTTTATTTTTGCTTCACTCTTGCATTTATCTGTTTATCTGATATTACATGCATACCTACAGGTTATTTGATTGAGAAAAACGTCGAAACTGAAATAAAAAAATGTTTTTAAAAAAAAAAAAGAAAAATTTTTTTTGACCTCGACCGAGTCAGTCTTGGCCAAACGAGGCGTTTCACCTTGGTTGAACCAAGAACACCTCGACCGAGGTGGGTTAACTGAGAGTTTTCGAAAATTATTTTTGTGTTACTTATCTGGATATGATCTCAGTGAAGATCTTGCTTACTGACTGGTTTTAAATTCTTTATATGTTTGAAAGGTTTTATAATATGTTTAAGTTGCTAAATGCTTTGTTTGAAATTATTGGCATGTTTAATACTTTGTTTTTATCCAAATTATGTTGAATTTGAAGGTTGACACCACAAGATAAGTTCTCTCACTTTCTTCCTGGAAAGACCAAGGCAATTCATTCTCTTCTCTCTTCTTCTTCTTGATCATGTTTAGCCCCTCATATACATTTTTCCTCCCTTTACCTATCCGGGAATTTGGAAGCAAGCGAAGTGGTGAAAGCAAGTGAAGTTAAAGTTGAGAAGTTGCCTGGAAGTGAAAGTGCTAGAAAGTAATTTTAGGTTTGGGGAAGTCAATCATGAAGATGAGTAACTCGGCACCATTCACATAGCCGGGTGTTTGTGTCTTGCCAAAGTCGGATTGAGCGATATTCCTAACGGGTCATGGTATGTGCATCAAGGGTTTGATGCCTCTCAAGAAATTGATGATTGTTGATTTCCTAGGCTTCGGTTATTGTGCACCTCTGTCCATGCATCCCAAAAAGTAAAGTAAAAAGAAAAAGTGTGAAATAAGCAAAGCTTATTGGTGGAAGATGTTGCAAGTCAAAGTGGAAGTGAAGTTCGTCCTTTTCCCGGATTCTAGCACCACATTACCTTACACACATCCCTACCCTACACGTTTCTTGACCTTTTCTTTTGGGAAGCCCTTGAGACCTTGAGCCTGTTGATTGACTTAGTGGTTTAAACTGGATTATACATGATTAATTTTGATAATTATGACTTATTATGCATTCTATGATTTTATGCAAAGATGAACAACTTTCCTATATTTATAAAATGTTTTGATCATGTATGGACTTTAAATTCCATGAAATATTCTCTTAGAGTGATCTATGATTGTAACACATCATAAAAATGTTTTTGGAAGACTTTTCATTGATTTCTATGACTTATAATCCATTCTATCTTGTCTTCTATATGCGGAACTTGCTTGGGGACAAGCAAAGGCTAAGTATGGGGTATTTTGATAGCATGAATTATAGTCTATATTTTGGGGTTTGTTTGGACGTTTTATCTTCAATAATCTGCATGTTAGCATGTATAATATGTGATTATATTACCATTTCATCTACCTTTGCAGGAATCGAGGTCTACACCTAGTTTTGCTGTAATTGTAGGTAAAATGACACGTTTTGCATCAAAAAGGAGCAAAAGGAGTCATGAGTCATTTGGAGCTACATCCAGGAAGCATAGCCATGGATTAAAGATTTACTTTGGACCAGTTTTGAGAGATTTCACATTCAGTTATGACTCACCTCGGTTGACCAGAGATTCATCTCGACCGAGGTGATCCAGAGACACCGACTCGACCGAGGCGAACACCTAGGACGCGGCGAGAATACTTTATTCTTGGCTGAGATCTTTTATCTTTGGAAGGTGATCTTATATTTTTGGGCTTGGCTCCTGGAAGGAAGAAGATCTTATATTTTACCTATTTTTATGGGAAAAGATCTTTCTAAGATTTATTATCTTTGGAGGGTTATTTTCCTATAAAATGGGTTGGATTTCCACAAATCCAACATCTCGCTTACATCTCGCTTACATCTCGCTTACATCTCGCTTACAGCCCGCTTACACCGAAAGATCCGCTAACACCGCCGCAGCCATACTCCAGTTGGGAGTTTCGAAGAACCTTTTTGGAGGTTGAAGGAAGATTGAAGATCATAGCTTTTATAGCTTTTTGGAGGGTTTTGTAAGATTGTCTTTAATTCCCTCACTTGTTGTCTTGTCTTGTTGGATTTATATCCAAGGAACGCTTTTGTTGTGATATTTGATTCAGTTATTGAAGTCTTTTTCATTAAATTCTTCTTGTTCAAATATTCACCTTCTTCCCATATATTTAATACTTTCATAATGATGATGAGTGGCTAATTTCCTTGTGTGATTCTAGGGTGATTGGCTGAAGGTTGTGGGGAAAACAATGATAGAATAATCTTAGATTCCAGTAGGACCCTGAAAGTTCGAGTCTTTAACCTTAACCCTAAGCATCTCGTTCAGTCGATGAACATCTCGGCCGGGGTGGAATCTGGCTGACCGAGGTGACTTGTCTGATCCTAAACTGAGAGTTAAGTGTTAGAGTTTGTCAAATCCTATTCTTATTACACCTTTTCTGGTTCAAAGCAAGCTTAGGATGAGACTTACCCGGTAATTCCTTAGTTTGTGTACCAACGATCATAAGTGTAGGTAATAAATGTTTATCCTTTATTGGGGTTTGAGTGTGCTTCCAACCCATCTTTGTGAGTTAGCCTGAGACTTACCCGGTAAATGTTGATTCTATTCCCTTAGATGGTGTGTTAGTTTGAGGTTATAGTTCTTTATCTTCATTCCTTGAGACTTACCCGGTAATAGGAGTTACGGTTTAGGATTAGTGAGTAGTGAGACTTACCCGGTGATCTACTCGACTTTAGTAACACCTTCCCCTTGCAAAAATCTCAGCTTTGTCCGCTTATCTTTAGATCTTGAGTTGGAACCACAACTAGATGCTTTAATCCCTAGAATTGCATGTTTGCTTATTTGACTTCTTATTCATCTTTGATTGTGTTAATTGCTCTTGTGGTTAGTATTAACGAAGCTTACCGTTATTGACTTTGTTTCACTGAGTCCCTGTGATCGACCCCTGGAATTCCTTGCTTTTACTACGATTGACCCGTACACTGCGGGTTCGCATCCTTGTTTTAAGCTTAAGTCTAGGGTTGTAAATTTAAAGCTTGCACACACCGTTTGGAGCGAACACCTTGGAGACCTAAACGAGATTCAATATCACTTGGAAAAACATGGCGGTGGCCCGATCAACACAAACAAATTAAATAGATTAATAAACTTCGAAAACACATACAACCTAGAGGATGTGAAAACCTCCGGCAGTGTTTTCACGTAGAGGAAAAAATGTAACAGACCTAATAACATACTTGAAAAACTTGAACGTGTCATGTTTCATAACCAAATCCTTCAATGGTATCCAAATCTAACAATAAAAAATCACACATTTGCACTATCAGACCACTGTCAAATTTCGCTTAATATTTCGGTCTCAAAAAATTTCACACCTCAACCTTTTAAGTTTGAAATGATGTGGACCAAACAAAAATCTTTCGAAAATATAGTCAGAAAAACTTGGTGATCAAACTTCACGGACAATGAAATGTTCAACCTAACAAAGAAAATACAACTAATGAAAACAAAAGTAAAGGATTGGAGTAAAACAAGGATATCGAAGCCAAACTCAAAGAAATTCAGAGCAAAACTCTTTCAACCCAAAACCAAAGAGATTACCTTCTACAAAAAAACCTCCAAACCAAACAAAATCATCTTCTTGCATCTCATCAAAGATATTGGAGACAAAAAACCAAAATTAAACATTTAAAAATATTGATACGAATTCGAAATATTTCCACCGTATTACTATGGGTAGAAGAAACCGCAAACACAAACACATAACAGAACTGACAACTACTAATGAAATTCTTTTATCTAGTGAAAGCGAGATCCGCTCTGAAGTAAGGTCGGAATTTATGAAAAAAAATATTAAAACACAATTGGATATTGCTCTCCTTGAGGAAAAAAAATAAAACTAATCAAATATAAAGTAACAATGAAGACAATATTAACCTAATAAAGGCACCGACCAATGCTGAAATTAAAAATGCTATCTTCGACATTGGGTGCTATAAATCCCCAGGCCTTGATGGCACGCCTGCTGGATTTTACCAAAAATATTGGCACATCGTGGTAAACGACGTAACAAAAACAGTTAAAAACTTATTTAGGAGTGGAAAAATGCTTAAACAAATAAACATACTTTCATAACTCTTATCCCTAAAATGGAATCCGACAACAACTAACCATTTCAGACTAATTAGTCTATGTATTACTAGTTATAAAATCATAGCAAAAATCATTACAAATAGAATGAAATCGATTATCCCAAAACTCATTCACCCGCTCCAAGACGCCTTTGTCGCAAACAGATTAATCCATGACAATATTCTCATTGCACACGAGATTTTTCACTCCTTTAGAACAAAAAAGATAAGGAAGGATGGATGACCATCAAACTGGATATGGAAAATGGTTTTGACCAAGTTGAGCGGTCTTTTATCTTTCGAATTTTGGAAAAATTCGGATTTTGTAACAAATTTGAGGGATGGATTAAGGAATGTTTATTCACAATTTCTTTCTATGTCCTTGTTAACAATGTCCCCACTGAGCAATTCTTTCCTGAAAAAGGAATCAGACAAGGTGATCCCCTATCCCCATTTTTTTTTCATTCTTGGAGTTTAAATCCTGACACAAATACTTTAAGATGATTGCAATAATTATGATAACCATATTGGATTTCCTCTTTTGTAGACAAGGAACCTCAATCCTTTCTTATCTTTTGCAAATAATATGATCATTTTTGCTAAAGCAAACACGACCTCTTGCCAAAGAACAAAACAAATTTTGGAAATGTATTGCGCCATATCGGGACAAAAGATCAACTATCAAAAATCTATTTTTCACACAACAAAAATACAAATGAAAACAACGTAACCCATGTCACGCTCAGGATGTGTGTGTGAATCGCAATAAGCTTTAAATTTATACTCGTTATATTTATCCTAACTCCTAGCGAACCCGCAGTGTACGGGACGTTTGTAGTAGGGATAGTATTCCGAGGTCGAACACAAAGACTAAGGTGAAATCGAGTCAAACAATGGTCATAGATAGTGTAGATCTAGTCTAAGAAAGGAGAAAGGAATAAAGAAATGAAAATCATGATGTTTTTGGTTGGTTTTTGTGGTGATCAAGCAAAGATCACAATTCAAGCAAGATAATAAAACGATCTAACAATTCAAGCTAGCAAGGTAAACAAGTAACTCAAAACACAAGTAAGTGAACAAGAGAGAAAAGTGGATTCTAGAGGTCAAGATTTCCGGTTATGGCATCGGATTCAAGGTTCTAAGGATTCTAAGGACAAGCTGCGGTGTTGGGAAAGAGTATTTCACTAATGGAAGTAATTACCGGGTAGGTCTCTCACTTCACTAGTCCCGCATCGAACTCCTATTACCGGATAGGTCTCAAGGGGTTAGAGTAGGGAATTCTTCGCAAACCGGATACTACTTAAGGGGTAACCCTCTCCTTACCGGGTAAGTCTCGGAATAGGGAAGTCTCAAGCAATAATCCTAGCACACTCGATCCAATAGCGGCTTATGAGGCTCACTATTACCTAGTAATCATCATCTTAGGTATCTAAGGTCGGAAATCATCGGGTAGATCTCTTCCCTCACTTAGATTGATAGCATTAGGTGATCCTAAGCTAAATTAGGCTTAATAAACACTAGGATTTAAACAACCTAACACCTTAACATACAGATTCATCAATTAAAGACCAACAGAGAAGAAAATCGGATGGATCATGGGAAAATCGGCCGATTTACCTGATGAACAGACCGATTTTTCCTTCTGTTGTGAGTTTCGTGCATACAAATCATCCTAAACTAACATATAAGCCTATCCTATCATCACCCTAGCCATAACCATCAATCCATCACTCCAGAATCACAATAAACTAGTCAATAATATGCATATCAAGATCCAAAATCATCATACAAGCATACATGGTTCTCATAGATGAATAATGAAAGGTAAGCAAGTAAAATCAATAAATCTCAGTTAAATCCAAGTTGTAGCAAGACTTACAAATTCTTAAATGAAGATCCAAAACGTTCCTAACAATCCTTGCAATAGTTCTTCAATCCGAGACTACAAAAATAACTCAAAATCACTCAAAACCTTACTATCACTCCTAGAATGGTGTTCTTCCTGTTCCTTCAATCCTTGAGAGTTTTTCTTCTCCTCCAAGTCTTGCCTCAAATCCAATGAGTTGTGAATGAGAATGTGGGAGAGGAGAGGTGTGTCCAGCAACAGCTTGTAGGACCACTTATATTCTCCACCAAGAGCAAGGCCGGATCAAGAGATCGTGGGACACGTGGCTTAAGCTGTTAAAGGCAGGAAAATCGACCCAGAGGAATAAATCGGCCGATTTTCCTGGCACTTGGTCCGATTTTCTTCAGCAGAAGCATGCTATGATCGTCTAGCCATGAGTTGCTCCATTGCTTGCACCAATAGTGGTCTTTGTGTCCTTTGTTGCTCCAATTATGCTCCTTCAAAGCTTTGGATGTGTACCACCATGAGGCTTGACCCTCATATGTATCGATTAATGTCCAATAGATCCCCGAATTACCTACAAAACCGATAAAAGGTCGTGTAGACGTCTTTTCTAGAAATATGCATGAATTGAGCGAAGACGTCATGAACCAATGCCAAAACGTGCATGAATGAGTGAGAAATCTATCTAAATGATTACCTAAATCTAAGTCATAAATCGTGTTATCAAAAATACCCCATACTTAAGGTTTGCTCGTCCCCGAGCAAATTCCCAACTATAGACTAAGAGATGACATGATTTATGTATGCAGAAAAATGGCAAAATCTTTTTGGAGTTGTGCTTCTAATATTGGGTCACCTTCATAGTCATGTTTCATGGCAATGGACAAGCAATTATGTATCAAATAAATGAAAGCATGGAAAGACAATTGCACTTAACTTGATAGCATGCAATGAAATGTAAAGATGAAGAAGTCAAGATGATCATGAGTATATCCAATCTAAATCGCTTAGCCTTACACACATGCAAGTAGGTCAAAAGGACTTGTAAAATAGAAGGCCAAGAAACGTTGTGATTAGGTGGGTATTTTCTAGGCTATGTGATGCTAATCCGGGAAAGGAACTAAACAACCACAACTTCACATTTCTTATCAACTTCCCTCAAGTGTATATTTTTCTTCATTTTCTTTTCTTTCTTTTTTTTTTTTTTTATTTTTTATTTATTTTTGAGACAATGGCATTGGTGTACAAAAGCCGAAACCTTGGTGATTAGCCATCCTCGGGCTTTTTCTATTTTTCGAGGTGCATCCACACCGGACACACATACCAAAGCTCGTTAGGACTATTGGTTTATTTGACTTTGGCAAGGCACCAACACCCGATTATGTGAAGTGTACCGAGTTACTTGTCATTTAAACCAACGTCCCCAAGCCTATATTTTTGGCTACACTTTTGCAACAATTTCAGCACTTCATTCATGACATTCCTTTCATCAACAACTTCACCCCACACTTGCTTTTCACACACTTCAACACACTAGCATGCTCCTAGTCCCGGATGGGTCAAAAGAGGTAAAATTTTTCATCAATTGAGGTGCTCAAACAACATGATCAAGATGAGAAGTAGAGAAAGATGAATTGCCTTAATCACTCCTAAATGATGTGCAAGAACTATCATGTAATTTCGACTTCAATCCTCAATCCATTCTAGACAAACATCATGATCACAAATCATTCATGGAATTCAAGAGAAGTACTTCAAGTCCACATATACATTTATCAATTTAACACATAAGGCCATCCATAGCCAATCCACAAGACAAGATTCATCATTAGGGTCATATCCAAGCCTTAGAAGCACTAAAATTTTTTAAAATTTTCTGAATTTTTTTTTTTTTGAATTTTTCGAAATATGTATGTACAATGCAAGACATAATGAAACATGTGACAAAATTAAACTACCTTAGATGCTAATCATGCAAGTGATCATGAAAACCCCACCCCATACTTAGAAACACATTGTCCCTAATGTGTAAACTAAATAAAGAAGTGAAAGAGAGTCCTCACAATGTAAAATTGGTGATGCTTTGGTATTTCGGTTCACATTGGATGATGATGGTGGATGATTGATCAAGGATGGTAGAGAGCTCTTGATGTTCGTTAATGGCGTCGGAACCCGCGCTTGGCTCCGCAAGCCGTCCAAGTTCCATGTCCGCTCCACCCATGCTTGATTGGAGATCATCACTTTCCTTTACAGAGGAAAAATCGGACCATCACCCAGGAAATTGTCCGATTTCTGTGAAGATCAGTCCGATTTTCCTGGGTGCTTTCTTCCTCATCCATGTGCTTGGATCTTGTACCTTCAACAGTTCCATGAGGTGTTCACATGACCTCAAAATTCTCGTCACACACGACAATCAACGAGATCTAGCACCCAAAAACACAAAAGAAAAACAAAGCACACCAAGAGTGAGATCAAACAAAAGCAAGAAAAAGAAAGGGAAAAATGTGTACCAATGGGTTGCCTCCCATTAAGCGCTTCTTTAAGGTCATTAGCTTGACCAAATTCAGGAGCGTTTTAATCAAGGTGAAGCGGGGCAATCACTTCCACCGGGGTTTCCGGGATGTACTTCTTCAAACGATGCCCATTCACCTTGAAGTTACCACAATGATCTCCTCCTATCTCCACCGCTCCATGAGGAAAGACCTTCTTCACAACATAGGGACCCGTCCATCTTGATTTGAGCTTTCCGGGGAAGAGCCGCAGCCTTGAGTTGAAGAGAAGCACCAAGTCGCCTTCACTCAACTCCTTCGGGATGAGGCGCTTGTCATGCCACCTTTTGGTCCTCTCCTTGTAGATCCGGGCATTCTCATAAGCGTCCAACCAGATCTTTTCAAGAGCGTTTATGTCAAGCAACCTCTTCTCTCCCGCCTCCTTGAGGTCAAAATTTAGCCACTTAATGGCCCAATAAGCTCTATGCTCCATCTCTACCGGAAGGTGGCAAGACTTGCCATAGACCATTTTTTAAGGAGTGGTGCCAATTGGTGTCTTGAAAGCGATCCTATATGCTCACAAGGCATCATCGAGCTTCATAGCCCAATCCTTTCTTGTCCTAGAGACCGTCTTCTCAAGTATCCCCTTAATCTTCCGGTTGGAGATCTCCACTTGGCCACTAGTTTGGGGATGGTAAGGTGTTGCCACCTTATGAGTCACCCCATACTTAGCCAAAAGTGCCCCAAAGTTCCTATTGGTGAAGTGCTTCCCTCCATCACTTATGATCACCCTTGGTGTTCCAAACCTAGGGAAGATCACTCGGTTGAAGAACCGCACCACCACCTTGGCATCATTTGTGGGAGAGGCGATTGCCTCCACCCATCTCGAAACATAATATACCGCCAATAGGATGTAGAGGTTGCCACATGAAGAAGGGAATGGCCCCATGAAGTCCACACCCCACACATCAAATATCTCCACTTCTTGTATGTTGTTCAAGGGCATCTCATTCCTCCTTGAGATGTTGCCCGTCCTTTGGCAAGCATCACAAGCTACCACAAAGCTTTGCACATCCTTGAACAAACTTGGCCAAAAGAAGCCCGATTGCAACACTTTAGCACATGTCTTGTGTGAGCTAGCATGCCCTCCACATGGCAAGGAATGGCAATGGCGGATCACACTCTCCACCTCATCCTCCGGTATGCATCTTCTAAACATTCCATCCGGCCCTCTCTTGAACAAAAGTGGTTCACTCCAATGGTAGTGCCTCACATCTTTGAAGAACTTCTTTCTTTGGGCATATGTCAATTCGGGAGGCACTTCCTCACACACCAAGTAGTTCACAATGTCAGCAAACCATGGCTCACTTCCTCTAGACACTTGGAACAAGTACTCCTCCACCATTTGCAATTGCTCATCCCGGAATGAATCATCAATTGGGATGTCATCTTTGTCAAGCTCCAATGGTGGGAGTCTACTAAGGTGATCCGCCACGGAGTTCTCGGATCCCTTCTTGTCCCGGATTTCCAAATCAAACTCTTGAAGAAGAAGGATCCATCGAATCAACCTAGGTTTGACATCCTTCTTTGTAAGGAGGTAACGGATCGCAGCATGATCCGTATAAACAATGACCTTCGCTCCAACAAGGTATGACCGAAACTTCTCAAAAGCATACACCACCGCTAGCAACTCCTTCTCGGTTGTGGCATAATTGAGTTGGGCATCATCTAGCGTCTTGCTAGCATAATAAATGGCATGAGTGCGCCCATCTTTCCTTTGCCCCAAAACAGCCCCAACGACTATATCGCTTGCATCACACATGATATCAAATGGTAAACTCCAATCCGGAGGTTGCATTATAGTTGCGGAGATCAAAGCGTTCTTCAACCTACAAAAAGCCTCAAGGAAATCTTTGGAGAAGACAAAATCAACATCTTTCATTAGTAGGTTAGTAAGAGGCTTAGAAATTTTAGAGAAGTCTTGAATAAACCTCCGGTAAAAACCGGCATGCCCTAAGAAACTCCTTACCCCTTTCACCGAGGTAGGTGGTGGCAACTTCTCTATCGTTTCAATATTGGCCCTATCAACCTCAATGCCACGGTTAGACACCAAGTGTCCTAACACAATACCTTCACTTACCATGAAGTGGCATTTTTCCCAATTCAAGACAAGATTTGTCTCCTCACATCTTTGCAATACTAATGACAAGTTAGCCAAGCAATTATCAAAGGAAGAACCATAAACAGAGAAATCATCCATGAACACTTCCATGATATTTTCAATGTATTCCGAAAAGATAGCCATCATACACCTTTGGAAGGTGGCGGGTGCATTACACAACCCGAATGGCATTCTCCTATATGCAAAAGTACCCCATGGACATGTAAATGTGGTTTTCTCTTGGTCATCGGGGTGGATAGGGATTTGGAAGAATCCACTATAGCCATCTAGGTAGCAAAAATGAGAATGTTGAGCTAACCTCTCTAGCATTTGGTCAATGAAAGGAAGAGGGAAGTGATCTTTCCTAGAGGCCATGTTAAGCTTTCTATAGTCAATACACATTCTCCACCCCGTAACCGTCCTAGTCGGGATTAGTTCATTGTTCTCATTGGTCACTACGGTCATCCCACCCTTCTTAGGTACTACATGAACGGGACTAACCCACTTACTATCCGAGATAGGGTAGATAATCCCTGCATCTAGCAACTTAATGATCTCCTTTTTGACTACCTCTTTCATTATAGGATTTAGCCTTCTTTGATGTTAAATAGAGGGTTTATGATTATCTTCCATCAATATCTTATGCATGCACAAAGAGGGTTTTATGCCAACCAAATCATCAATAGTATAGCCAATGGCTTTCCTATGCAATCGTAGTTCATGCAACAACTTAGCAAGTTCATCATCACTCAAGCATGCATTAACAATCACCGGATATGTTGAATTATCACCAAGAAAAGCATACTTTAAATGAGATGGGAGGGGCTTAAGATCAATTTGAGGAGGACCTTTTTCGGTTGGAGACGATCCATACAATGTAGGTTGAGATGATTGCAAAGCCATGGAAGCCTCCTTGAAGTCCCTTGATGATTGCTCATATTCAAGTGGTTGGTGCTGAATAGACTCAGGAAAATCGACCCAGGAGGAAAAATCGGCCGATTTTCCTGAGGGTGGGTCGATCTGAGTTTCTGTTTTTGCAGAACTGGATGAAATTTCAGCACAAGGCCAAAAATCGGCCGATTTAGTCCAGTCAGGCCGATTTTTCTGCCTGTTTCTCTCTTCTTCTAGCACTTCAAATCCAACACTTGGTAGCTCGTCCAATGCATTCAAGGCCTTGATTACTTCATTGCTACTCTCCTCAACTCCTTCCTCCATCAAGCTTGAGCTAAGAACCCTCTCAAGTGGATCCTTGAGCAAGATTGAGCTCACAACCTCTCTAGACTCCTCTTCTTCAACTATGTTGAATACATCTTCATCAAGGGTTGGCCCTTTCATCATTGTGGATAGCTTGAACTTGATGTTCTCTTCTCCAATGTTGAAGGAGAGGGTCCCATTCTTGCAATCTACTAGACATCCGGAAGTAGCTAGGAAAGGTCTCCCCAAGATGATAGGAACCGGATAGTCCGCCGGGATGTCCAAAACAACGAAGTCTATGGGCACATAGAACTTCCCTAGTTGCACCGGAATGTCTTCCAAGATTCCAACCGGATGAGTGATCGAGCGGTCCGCCATGTAAAGGGTCATCTTGACCGGCTTTGGCTCTCCTAGCCCAACCTTGTTGCAAATTGCAAGCGGGATGATGCTTACACTCGCCCCAAGATCACATAGGGCGTCATACTTCACTTCTCCTACTCCGATTGGCACACAAAAGGATCCCGGATCCCTTAGCTTAGGAGGCATCTCCTCCTTCATTGTTTGAATCAACTCCGAGGATCTCTTTGTCATCCTTATCTCCCCATACTCCTCCAACTTCCTTTTGTTGGAGAGTATCTCTTTCAAGAACTTGCCATATGCTGGCATACCTAAGATAGCATCCATGAACGGAATGTTAATATGCAATTTAGACATTAGTTCAAGGAACTTACTAAAATGATTGTCCAAGTGAGCTCTTGCTCGTGATTGTGGGAACGGTAGTGGTGGCTTGTATGGAGGCGGTGCCACATATGTTGGCTCAACATCATTGCTCTTGCCTCCATCTCCTTGCAAAGTCTCTTCCTCAATCACCACTTGCTTCCCCTTAGCATTCTCCTTAGGCAAAGGGTCTTTCATACTCAACCCACTCCTCGTTGTAATGGCCAACACTTGGCCTCTTGGGTTGTCTTCGGTCCTTCCGGGAAGCTTTCCCGGATCTCTATGGGCTTCTCCCGCTTTTTGGAACACTTGTGCTTCCAAAACCTTTTGAGCTTTAGAAATTGAAGTCACCGTGCTCTTGTTTGCCCCTAAAGGTGTGTGCAAATAAGCTTTAAATTTATAAAACTAGAATCAAGCAGCGTACCCGCAGTGTACGGATCGACGTAGCTAAGCAAGAATTCCAGAGTATCGAACACAGGGATTTGGGTGGGAACAAATTCGATTGCAGATTATCAAGCAAGTAAATATGAGAGTTTTGCAAATATTGGGAAAACAACAATCCTAAAGATCCAAGTATCCAGCTATGGCAATCGATTCAAGATATACTTAATGATATAAAGATAGAGTTGAGATATGCAAAGGTATACTAATATAAGGTAATCGTACGGTGAAGTTCCAAAAACCTTATATAACTCACCTACAAGGCACTCTCTATACAGGTTGTTGAGGCTCAATATAGAAAGATTCTAAAGGTAAAAATTAGTGTCAAATACCCAAACTTGTAACCCAAGGATCAAGACTAACTTAACCGATTGAGGTTGTGACACTCACAATCGAGGTAGAGGTTGTTGAGGCTTCACTACCACCTAGAAAAGGCAAGTCTAAACTAAGTTAAAGCAAATCTTTAACTTTAGATTAAATTAAAAGCAGGCTCGTAGATTTGGGAGAAATTACGGTTAGTTCTTGGTATTCCACGGTCGTGGACTCAAGAACAGGCCGTAATTTATGGTCTGTCGGCGATTCTCTCTAACTCTCAGGGTCTAATCTGTTTGCGATCGATCTATCATCATCTAAGCCACAACTATCAACCCTTCACCTTAGAATTGTTAAGGGTTTTTAGCCAATAACAGTCATGTTGATATCAATTCAAGAATTAAAAGATAAAAAGATGAAAACTTTCAAGAACTTTCAATAATCTTCAACCCAATCTTAAAGTCACAATCAAGAACGAGTGTTGTCAAAGGATTCAAAATAAAGTAAACAATCACAACCTTAGGAAAGAAGGGAAAACGGGATGTCAATCCGTTTTCCAAATCAAACCTAAACAAGAAGAGAGATCTTCTTGCAAAATCTTCCAAAAGCTTCGATCTTCCGCCAATCCGGAGATCTCAACAGCAATCTCCACCAAAAGTGCGAGATTAGGGCAATTCCCCGATGCGAAATTCGATCTCCAATGAGATGATCAATGCTTCCAAGCGAAGGTGCAAAATGAGGTAGCGGGCGTAAACGATCCTAAGCGTCGATGAAGCGTGGATTGCCAAAATTCCCTTCTAAGCCAAGATGGCGGGTGTAAGCGGTGATAAGCGTCGATGATGGAATCTCGCTTCGTCCGTCTTTTTATAGGGCAAGATAAAATATCGGCCCGGCCCAATCTTCAAAAGATCGTGGCTTCAAAGTGTGGTGAAAAGATTCGCCAAGATCACGGTCGTGGAAGTTTCCACGACCGTAATTTAGGGCGTGGATTAGGTCACGGTTTGTACCATATATTCCACGGCCGTAATAGTTACTGGAATGCATCACGCTTCTCTTGCAAGGTTCCACGGCCGTGGAACTGAACGTGGTTTGTAGTACGGCCGTATTTCAGAGCGTGGTTTAGGGCAAGAACGTGATTCTTCCCTAGCCTCGTGCATTCCTCAAGCTAAAACTCCAATTTGCTTACTAAGAATGTCCTTAATCCATGGACATATCAAATCAACTCTCCTTTGCTCGATTCCGTTCGGAAATAGCTCCAAATCACCTATAATCAACATAGAACTAGTATAGACATCCATATCGACAATATAGGTAATACTAGCTCACATATGCAGCGAAGTTCAATCAAAGACTATCAATATGAATCAAATACGTTTAGAAAACGTGCCTAAAATATCACAATATTTCATGCTAACAAATAACCCCATACTTAACACTTGTTTGTCCCTAAGCAAGGTCTTTCAAAAAGCTTTAAACAAGAGTTAGGATGAAATATGTGTACCTTCTTTTTGGGTGAATGTGACTTCTAAAGAATAGATCATTCTCAAACCTTGCTTCAATCGTTTATCAAACTTTCACACACCCATTCAAAGAGTAAGAAGCAAAGAAAATTCATGAACCAATTTAACTTCTAAACAAGCATTAAAACCTTCAAACATTATCAAAATCAATCACAAGAAACTTTAATTTAGATCACCAAGTCATATAACATTCTTTTGATCTTAAGGACTTTCAAAGAAAAGGTCTAGAATGTGGAAGGGAAGGGAAAACTTTAAGGGAAAGTGGTGCATAAATCCGGGAAAGTGGACAACTACCTTCTTCTTCTTATGCGGTTCCCGCAACACTTCAACTTAGAGTTTCGCTCTCTTCTTTTCATTTTTCGACTTCACTTTTGGAGTAATGGACAGAGGTGCACAAAAACCAAAGCCTAGGAGATCGGCGTTTCTCAATTTTTCAAGAGATGCCTCAAACCCTTAGCGCACATACCATAATCCGCTAGGAATATCGCTCAATCCGACTTTGGCAAGACACAAACACCCGGCTATGTGAATGGTGCCGAGTTACTCATCGTCATGATTGACTTCCCCAAACCTATAATTTCTTTCTATTCATTTGATTGCAAATAATTGCTCTCATGGCCCTCCCACATCAAACATGCCTTTTTCTCATTCACTTCTCCAAATTCCCGGATAGGTAAAGGAGGCTAATATTTCAATGAGGAGCTAGATGATCAAAGAAAGAAGAAAGAAAGTATCGAATTGCCTTAATCATTTCAACAAGAAGTATAGGAACTTATAACGTGATTTCAACTTCAATTTCCTAGCATGATTTAGGTAACATTTTCACATTATAAAACTTGCAAAAGAGGTAAAATTCATTCATTCAAATTCTTTTCAATTCACAATCCTTTTAAGCATGCAATTGTCATCAAACTCAATTCACAAGTAGTGATTATCATGGAAATCATCTCAATTCATTAGAAGCTCAAAACTTTCAAAATTTTTCAATTTTTATGGGTTTTTCAAGTTATTTTTCATGCAATGCAATAAGGAAACGTGCAACACATAATGAACATGCAACGATAGTCTCAAATGAAAGCGAACATAGTAAGTAGAGTTATTACAAACTTTTTAGTACATCCCACCCCATACTTAGGACGAACATTGTCCCTAATGTTCAGAAGAAAGAAAGAAAAGAAAGAAAAGAAAAAGAAACTCACAAAGTGGTGGCCGGAATGTCTAAAACGAACGGTCATGCATCAAATCACTGCGGCGCCGGCGGAGGCGGGAATGGGGAGAAGCTGGAGTCGTAGGGCCGCCCAAACTGCTGGCGGTAGACGTCCCTCATCATGTGGTCGAGGTCGTCGAGGCGTCCGTCTCTAGCGTCGGCCCGGATCTCCAACGCTCCAACTCTCTCTGAAAGTCCGGTAGCCCAATCCGGCATCTGCTCATACCATCCCGGGGCGTGACTGTACCATGCTGGGGCGTCGGATGGTGCTGGTGCTGGTGGTGGTGCTGCTGGCTGCTCCGTGGACCAAGGAGGGGGAACGCCATACCATGTGGGAGGTGTGGTCATCCACGTAGGCCTCTCACTCACGCTAGCGCGGCGAGATGACGAGCCTGAGGCTCTAGCTGGACGTGGAGAGCGTCTAGGTACATCTGGGGCTGCCTCCGGCTGGTCCGGAAACGTGCCAAACTCCTGCTCCGCTCCTCCTCCACAACAAGCAGACCTAGTCTAATTCCTTCCCGTCTCTATCAGTTCTTCCTAAAAATCTATAGCAAAAACGAACCAAATTGGCGAGAATCAAGAAGAAAGAATAAACCTCTTTTTCGGATTGAAAAATCCGAAATGCGCGTTTGTTGGTGAATTTCCGTTCGATTCGTCGCTTGGATCTTGTTTGTGGTTGAATTTGCTGCAGTTTGGGAAGAAGAATCGTTGAAAACGATTAGAAAACGAAGATTTGAGAGGGGGTCGTGGATTTTCGGCAATTAGGTCGTGAAAAGAGGGATTTTTGGGATGAGTTTGTGAAGAATGTGGCTTATATAGTTGCAGGCAAAATTTTGAAAATCACGGTCTGTCGGGGTGTTCCACGGCCGTGGAAGTGTACGGAACCGTGGTTTTGGTGATTTTTCAAAGGCTTTTGGGAATTACGGCCACTGTAGCTATGACGACCGTAATTTAGACCGTGGAACCTTCTATAAAGCTTCAAGGTCCGAATTTCGTCACTTTTCTTCGACATTATCCTCCTCTTTTCCTTTTCCATTGATCCTACAACCAAAAACACGAACATACCGGAAGAAATCGAGGCAAAAACAAAGAAAAAAAAACGTCTATTCTAAGCTAAACTATGAATCGAAAACAAAAACGAAAATGCAATACCTTGGGTTGCCTCCCAAGAAGCACTTTGTTTAAGGTCCGTAGCTAGACCAATCTCGCACTTATTCGAGTGCGGTAGGCGCAAACTCCTCAGCTTGGAGTTCCGGCGTATACTTCTTTAGTCGTTGGCCGTTCACCTTAAAACTTCCGCTAGCTTCACCCCATACTTCAACTGCACCATGGGGGAAAATATGCTTAATTAGAAAAGGTCCGGTCCAACGGGATTTAAGCTTACCTGGAAAGAGGCGAAGTCTTGAATTGAAGAGGAGAACTTGATCTCCTTCTTTGAAGTCCTTTGGAATGATATGCTTATCATGCCAACGCTTTGCTCTTTCCTTGTAGATCTTGGCGTTTTAATAGGCGTTCAAGCGAAGTTCATCCAGCTTATTGATGTCTAGGAGACGCTTCTCTCCCGCTTCCTTGATGCCGAAATTCAGCCACTTGATAGCCCAAAACGCTTTATGCTCCAACTCTACCGGCAAGTGACAAGACTTCCCATACACAAGGTTGTATGGTGTGGTTCCTATGGGAGTCTTGTACGCAGTCCGGTACGCCCATAATGCATCATCTAGCTTCAAGGACCAATCCTTCCTAGTCCTTGAAACCGTCTTCTCTAAGATTCCTTTGATCTCCCTATTTGAGATCTCAACTTGTCCACTCGTTTGTGGATGGTAAGGGGTAGCGATCTTGTGAGTAACCCCATACTTAGCTAGAAGAGCTTCAAAGCGACGGGCTATGAAGTGAGAACCTCCATCACTAATGATAGTCCTTGGTGTCCCAAATCGCGGAAAGATGGTCTTATTGAAGAACTTAACCACCACCATGGCATCATTTGTGGGAGAGGCGATTGCTTCCACCCATCTAGAAACGTAATCTACCGCCAATAGTATGTATTGGTTTCCACAAGAAGATGAGAATGGTCCCATGAAATCGACTCCCCAAACGTCAAAAATCTCCACCTCTTGGATGTTGTTGAGGGGCATCTCGTTCCTTCTAGAAATATTGCCTGTTCTTTGACAAGCATCGCAGCAAGAAACAAAGGATTGCACATCTCTAAACAATGTAGGCCAAAAAAATCCAGATTGCAATACCTTTGCGCTAGTCTTGTTCGAACTAGCGTGTCCTCCACAAGGTAGTGAATGACAATGGCGGATGACACTTTGCATCTCATCTTCCGGCACACATCGCCGAATGATGCCATCCGGACCTCTCTTAAAGAGGAGAGGCTCGTTCCAATAGTATTCCCGGACGTCCTTAAAGAACTTCTTCCTTTGTGCGTAGGATAGTCCGGGCGGTATCTCCTGGCAAACCAAATAGTTAACAAAATCAGCAAACCATGGTTTGTTACCTTTGGAGATCACGTTGATGCACTCCTCTATGATGTGTAAGTGTTCGTCCGGAAAGGAGTCATCAATGGGTAGATGGTCGTCCTCTAAATGTGTTAGGCGACTCAAATGATCCGCAACAGAATTTTCTGAACCTTTCTTGTCACGGATCTCAAGATCGAATTCTTGTAGGAGGAGGATCCATCTGATTAGCCTTGGCTTCGCGTCTTTCTTCGCAAGGAGGTACCGGATCGCAGCATGATCCGTGTAGACAATCACCTTTGCACCTACAAGATAAGAGCGAAACTTGTCAATAGCATAGACAATGACTAAGAATTCTTTTTCGGTAGTGGCGTAGTTGAGCTGCGCTTCATCTAGCGTCTTGCTAGCATAGTATATGGCATGGGTTCGCCCTTCCTTTCGTTGTCCAAGAACAGCTCCAATTGCTACGTCACTAGCGTCGCACATAATCTCAAAGGGGAGAGTCCAATCCGGAGGTTGGATAATAGGTGCTGAAATTAGAGCTTGCCGAATGGTGTTAAACGCATCCAAACATTCCTACGAAAACTCAAAAACCGCATCCTTCATCAATAGATTAGTGAGAGGTTTTGATATCTTAGAAAAGTCCTTAATGAAACGTCTATAAAATCCAGCATGTCCTAGGAAACTTCTTATCCCTTTCACCGAAATTGGGGGAGGAAGTTTCTCTATGGTCTCTATCTTAGCCTTGTCTACCTCTATCCCTCTACTAGAGACTAAGTGACCAAATACGATTCCTTCCTTAACCATGAATTGACACTTCTCCCAATTAATAACTAGGTTAGTGTCTTCACACCTTTGCAAAACAAGAGAAAGGTTAGAAAGGCAATCGTAAAAAGAGGAACCGTATACGGAGAAGTCGTCCATGAAGACTTCCATGATTTCCTCTACGTATTCGGAGAAGATGGCCATCATGCACCGTTGGAAGGTGGCTGGGGCGTTGCAAAGTCCGAACGGCATTCTCCTATAGGCGAACGTACCCCAAGGGCACGTGAATGTGGTCTTCTCTTGATCATCCGGATGTATCGGAATCTGAAAGAAACCACTATAACCGTCAAGGTAGCAAAAATGTGAATGTTGTGCTAACCTTTCAAGCATTTGATCGATGAATGGCAATGGAAAGTGATCCTTCCGCGTTGCGTTGTTGAGCTTGCGGTAGTCTATGCACATTCACCATCCAGTCACGGTTCGGGTAGGAATGAGTTCGTTGTTCTTGTTGGTGATGACCGTCATTCCTCCTTTCTTCGGAACTACTTGAACTGGACTCACCCACTTACTATCGGAGATAGGATAGATGATACCTGCATCAAGAAGTTTAAGAATTTCCTTCTTGACAACCTCCTTCATGGTCGGATTCAACCGCCTTTGAGGTTGTCTTGAAGTTCTAAAGTCCTCCTCCATTAGTATCTTATGCATGCATAGGGAGGGTTTAATTCCTACTAAGTCCTCAATAGTATAGCCTATGGCTTTTCTATGTTTCCTAAGGACAATCATGAGCTGCTCATGTTCATCTATGCTTAATTCGGAGCTAACAATAACCGGAAAGGTAGAATTAGATCCTAGAAAAGCGTACCTTAGATGAGTAGGAAGTGGTTTGAGTTCCATCACTTTCGGAGCTTCCAATGATCCTTGAGGAGCATCCGACGTTTCCTTAGAAGTTTCTAAGGGTTTTGAGTGAGTTGGAGAAGAATCAAAAGGAGTTGAAGAAGTATTCCGATCACCCTCTTCCACGGTCAGAATTACGGGCTCTCCATATGTTCCACGGCCGTGTAATCCACTGGAATGGAGGTCGATTCTGGTTGTGAAATCCACGGTCGTGGAATACAGGGTATGACCGTGGATTCTAACATTCTCAGCCTCATCGTGGAGTTTCTCAAACTCCACTTCATGCATCTCTTCTTGTGCTTCTAAGGCTTCAATTTCCTCTTTGCACTCTCCTTCTTCCCCTACATCTGTTAGACTCATGGTAATGACTTTTTGTAAAGGATCGTTAAAGAGAATCACACTTACCTCTACCCTAGATAAACCTTCTTCATCTTGGACATCGTAAATATCCTCGTCGAAGATCGGTTCCTTCACTAGAGTGGAAAGAACGAATTCTACTTCCTCTTCTCCAATATCAAAAGCGAGTCTACCATTCTTACAATCGACCATGCAGCCGGAAGTTGCAAGAAACGGTCTTCCGAGTATGATCGGGACCGGACTATCTGCAGGAATGTCAAGCACGACAAAATCAATGGGGACAAAGAATTTACCTAGCTTGACCGGAACGTCTTCTACAATACCGACGGGGCGAGTGATGGATCGATCCGCCATGTATAACGTCATCTTCACCGGTTTAGGGTCGCCTAAACCGATCTTCCTGCACAATTCAAGTGGTATGATGCTCACACTTGCTCCTAAGTCACATAAAGCGTCATATGTGACAACTCCCACTCCAATGGGAATGCAAAATGACCCCAGATCCTTCAACTTTGGGGGCATTTTCTCCTTCATGGTCTTGATGAGATCTGAAGAATCCGAACTCATCTTGACCTCTCCGAAATCTTCTAGCTTCCTCTTGTTGGAGAGGATCTCCTTCAAGAACTTGCCATAAGCCGGCATACCTACAATAGCATCAATGAAGGGTATATTAATATGCAGCTTACTCATGAGTTCTATGAACTTACCGAATTGTTTGTCTAGGCGTGCTCGCGCTCTAGATTGAGGGAATGGTAGGGGAGGTTTGTAAGCTAGAGGAGGAACATAGACGTCTTCCTTCTCCTTCCCCTTTTCTTTGTTCTTCTCTACGGGGACTTCAACGAACGTAGGCTGCGGATCGGTAGTAGTCACTCCGCTCCTAGTTGTAATCGCCATCACCCTTCCCTTAGGGTTGTCCTCCGTCTTTCCTGGAAGTTTCCCTTGATTCCTAGGAACTTCCTGCGCGTGTTTGAACATTTGGTTCTCTAAAACCTTTTGAGCTTTGTCAACCTTAGAGACTTGATCATCAACCTTGATGAGGCGGTTCTCCAACCCTTTAAGCTTTCCCAGAATCGTTTCCAATATGGGATCGGGCTTCTCCTTCCCCGAAGTGTTTCCTCCATTAGATGATTGCCCCTGGCTTTTCAAAGGAGTAGAGAAAGAGGAAGGTGGAGTTAGTGAATTTGAGTTGGAAGGATAAGAGTTACCGGAATTTTGTTGATTTGAGCGCCAATTGTTGTTGTTTGAACACCTATTGCTGTTCCAATCGTTGTTCTGGTTATTGTTGTTTCCATTCTAGTTATTATTCCGGTTGTTGTTCCGGTTATTGTTGTTGCCGCCATTGTTGTTGCCCAAATAACCAACATCCTTCCCTTGTTGCTTTGGGAAGTTGGTCTTGATAGTCTCCTTCAACTCTTTGATCTCATTGTTGAGGGAGAAAATCTGATTTTGAGCTTCTTGTGTGAGCTTTGCTCCTTGCTCCACACGATTTCCCTCCACTTTCCGGTGGGAATACTTCTCTATGACTCTTGTTTGCTTCTCAATGAAGTCCCAAGCGTCATCTTCTCTCATGTCCATGAACGTTCCACATGAGAGGGATTGGAGGTTGAATTGCGTTCCCGCATCCAGCCCCTTGTAGTAAATCTCTAGCAAGGCAAGCTTGGATATGCCATGATGAGGGCAATCCAAGAGCAAATCCTGAAACCTTTCCCAAGATTGAAACAAACTTTCGTTAGGTCTCATGGAAAAAGCATTAATCTTACCTCTAAGTTCCGCCGTTTTGGAGGGCGGGAAGAATTTGGTGAGGAACTCTGCGGAAAGGTCTTCCCACGTATCTAGTTTCCTATTAGGAAGAGCTTGGTACCAAGACAACGCTTTCCCCTTCAAAGAGAAAAAGAAGGGTTTGAGCTTGTAGCTGTTGGTAGTAGCGCTCTTCGGTCTCATCGTCTCCATCATACACTCGAAGTTTTGCAAGTGTTGGTGTGGAGATTCAGCGCTTGTACCGCCAAATTGGTTTTGGCGAACAAGAGTAATGACTTGGGGGTTAAAGCTAAACCCTTGCACATCTTCAGTATCAAAGTTCACGCCCAAGCGGCGTGGTTGTTGTGTTGGATCCATCCGCTGGCCAAGAGTTCTTGGCTCATTATCCACACGTTCGATTCTCGCATTCCTAGGTGGAATACGGCGATTATCAGCTCCTTGTGGATGGAAAGGATTCATATTGATCGTGGGATCAATCTCCTCTAACGGTGGCATGGAAGAGTCACTATCATCAGCGGACGAGTGGCTTCTTCTTCTAATTCTTGATCCCCTCCTTGAGGATTTCTTGCTTCCTTTATTCTTAAGGTCGCTTAACTCCATCCTCATTTGGAACATCGCATCCTGCAGTTTGCTAACTTCAGATTGATGACGATCCATTTCATCCCGGCGGAGGTTCTCGTTCCATTGGAGTTGAGCTTCCTTCTCCGCTAACTCCGTTTGAAGATCACGTTCGTGTTCTTCAGCCATCTTCTTTTCCTTGCGCTTTTGTCTTAAAGTTTTCTCTAGCTCTTGATCAAGAGGTAAGAGATCTTCGGTGTTCCTAGACCTGCGCATGCACTCAAAGTAATATCAAATAACGAGAGCAAGCTCCCAAGCTTGACAACCGGCTACAGAATTCGGCCGAAACCAAATCCCCGGCAACGGCGCCAAAAACTTGTTCGCCCCTAAAGGTGTGTGCAAATAAGCTTTAAATTTATAAAACTAGAATCAAGCAGCGAACCCGCAGTGTACGGATCGACGTAGCTAAGCAAGAATTCCAGAGTATCGAACACAGGGATTTGGGTGGGAACAAATTCGATTGCAGATTATCAAGCGAGTAAATATGAGATTTTTGCAAATATTGGGAAAACAACAATCCTAAAGATCCAAGTATCCAGCTATGGCAATCGATTCAAGATATACTTAATGATATAAAGACAGAGTTGAGATATGCAAAGGTATACTAATGTAAGGTAATCGTACGGTGAAGTTCCAAAAACCTTATATAACTCACCTACAAGGCACTCTCTATACAGGTTGTTGAGGCTCAATATAGAAAGATTCTAAAGGTAAAAATTAGTGTCAAATACCCAAACTTGTAACCCAAGGATCAAGACTAACTTAACCGATTGAGGTTGTGACACTCACAATCGAGGTAGAGGTTGTTGAGGCTTCACTACCACCTAGAAAAGACAAGTCTAAACTAAGTTAAAGCAAATCTTTAACTTTAGATTAAAGTAAAAGCAGGCTCGTAGATTTGGGAGAAATTACGGTTAGTTCTTGGTATTCCACAGTCGTGGACTCAAGAACAGGCCGTAATTTATGGTCTGTCGGCGATTCTCTCTAACTCTCAGGGTCTAATCTGTTTGCGATCGATCTATCATCATCTAAGCCACAACTATCAACCCTTCACCTTAGAATTGTTAAGGGTTTTTAGCCAATAACAGTCATGTTGATATCAATTCAAGAATTAAAAGATAAAAAGATGAAAACTTTCAAGAACTTTCAATAATCTTCAACCCAATCTTAAAGTCACAATCAAGAACGAGTGTTGTCAAAGGATTCAAAATAAAGTAAACAATCACAACCTTAGGAAAGAAGGGAAAACGGGATGTCAATCCGTTTTCCAAATCAAACCTAAACAAGAAGAGAGATCTTCTTGCAAAATCTTCCAAAAGCTTCGATCTTCCGCCAATCCGGAGATCTCAACAGCAATCTCCACCAAAAGTGCGAGATTAGGGCAATTCCCCGATGCGAAATTCGATCTCCAATGAGATGATCAATGCTTCCAAGCGAAGGTGTAAAATGAGGTAGCGGGCGTAAACGATCCTAAGCGTCGATGAAGCGTGGATTGCCAAAATTCCCTTCTAAGCCAAGATGGCGGGTGTAAGCGGTGATAAGCGTCGATGATGGAATCTCGCTTCGTCCGTCTTTTTATAGGGCAAGATAAAATATCGGCCCGGCCCAATCTTCAAAAGATCGTGGCTTCAAAGTGTGGCGAAAAGATTCGCCAAGATCACGGTCGTGGAAGTTTCCACGACCGTAATTTAGGGCGTGGATTAGGTCACGGTTTGTACCATATATTCCACGGCCGTAATAGTTACTGGAATGCATCACGCTTCTCTTGCAAGGTTCCACAGCCGTGGAACTGAACGTGGTTTGTAGTACGGCCGTATTTCAGAGCGTGGTTTAGGGCAAGAACGTGATTCTTCCCTAGCCTCGTGCATTCCTCAAGCTAAAACTCCAATTTGCTTACTAAGAATGTCCTTAATCCATGGACATATCAAATCAACTCTCCTTTACTCGATTCCGTTCGGAAATAGCTCCAAATCACCTATAATCAACATAGAACTAGTGTAGACATCCATATCGACAATATAGGTAATACTAGCTCACATATGCAGCGAAGTTCAATCAAACACTATCAATATGAATCAAATACGTTTAGAAAACGTGCCTAAAATATCATAATATTTCATGCTAACAGCTCTCAAGACCGCTCAACCTTCCAAGCAATTGTTCAAACATCATTTCGGTTCTATCCTTTGGAGGTTGAGTAAATCCGGGTGGAGGTTCTTGTGAAGCCTTAAGTGGTGGAGTTGTGCTTGTGGAAGCGGGAGGGTTCAAGGCTCCATCCGGGTTAGAGTAAGAAAACCCGGGATGGTTATGGTTGGGCCGGTAATTGTTGAATTGCCGGTTGTTGTTGAAGTTCCTTGGGCCTTGGTAGTTATTGTAGTTGCCCCTTCCCATGTAATTCACATCTTCCTCCTTGGAAGATAAGTTAGCTTGTGGAAGCACTTGAGGATTTGCTTGGTTCTTCAAAGTTGTAGCACACAACTCCCTCAAGGACTTTAGCTCGTTGTTGATGGCGTCAAGCTTGAAATTGCTCATGGTGACCTCACTCACCTCATATGCTCCCGCCTTTCTCCCTTCACTCTTCCTATGGGAGTATTTCTCAATCACTAGAGCTTGCTTCTCCACAAACTCCCAAGCATCATCCACATGCTTCTCCATGAAAGTCCCACCGGAAAGGGATTGGAGCTTGAATTGGCTATCTTCATCAAGTCCCTTGAAGTAGATTTCCAATAGCTCAATTTTCGGTATGCCATGGTGTGGACAATCTAGGAGACGGTCTTTGAATCTCTCCCAAGACTTGAACAAGCTCTCTCTATCCTTCATCACGAAGGCATTGATCTTCCCTCTTAATTCGGTAGTCTTGGAAGGTGGGAAGAACTTAGTCAAAAACTCGGTTGTCATCTCCTTCCAAGTACCAACTCACCCTTGTGGAATAGATTGATACCAAGCTAAGGCTTTGTCCTTAAGAGAGAAGGAGAAAGCCCTAAGCTTATGGTTGTTGCTCTCCAATCTTGGCGGTCTAAGAGTTTCCATCAAAATCTCATAGTTTATCAAGTGTTGATGAGGAGACTCTCCTTCCATCCCTCCAAATTGATTATGCCGGATCATTTGTAGAACTTGAGGGCGGAGCTCGTAGTTGTGGGTTGCGGGATCTCCTAAGTTCACACCCGGACGGTGTGCTCTTTGTGCCGGATCCATACGTCTCCCCAAAGTTTGTGGCTCTTCAATAGCAATGGGTACAACCCTAACATTCACCGCCGGCTGCGGTTGTGGTGGTGGAGGAGGTGGAGGTTGTTGACGATTAAGCTCTCCTTGTACAAGGGCTTGCCTAATCTCATCAATCTCCCTCCTAGTTGCTTCTTGCCTCTCATTGGCAAGTCTCCTTTCTTCCTCCAAGAGCTCATCTCTTAGCCTTATTTGCTCTAAGGCTTCATCCAATTCAGCTTGGAGATCTCTTCCGGCCATCTCTTTTCCCTTTTTAATGCTCTTGGATCTAGATCTAAGGGTTTTCTTCGGTTCGGGATCGAATGGAGCTAAATCCTTGCCACGAGATCTTCGCATACACCTAAAGAGTGAGAGATGTCCTGAAAAGCAAAGACACAAACCAAAGAGAGATCAAAAGTAACAAGAAAGATCTACACTATAAACAATCAAAAAATAGACTCGATCTAGACCTAGTCCCCGGCAACGGCACCAAAAACTTATCACGCTCAGGATGTGTGTGTGAATCGCAATAAGCTTTAAATTTATACTCGTTATATTTATCCTAACTCCTAGCGAACCCGCAGTGTACGGGACATTTGTAGTAGGGATAGTATTCCGAGGTCGAACACAAAGACTAAGGTGAAATCGAGTCAAACAATGGTCATAGATAGTGTAGATCTATTCTAAGAAAGGAGAACGGAATAAAGAAATGAAAATCATGATGTTTTTGGTTGGTTTTTGTGGTGATCAAGCAAAGATCACAATTCAAGCAAGATAATAAAACGATCTAACAACTCAAGCTAGCAAGGTAAACAAGTAACTCAAAACACAAGTAAGTGATCAAGAGAGAAAAGTGGATTCTAGAGGTCAAGATTTCCGGTTATGGCATCGGATTCAAGGTTCTAAGGATTCTAAGGACAAGTTGCGGTGTTGGGAAAGAGTATTTCACTAATGGAAGTAATTACCGGGTAGGTCTCTCACTTCACTAGTCCCGCATCGAACTCCTATTACCGGATAGGTCTCAAGGGGTTAGAGTAGGGAATTCTTCGCAAACCGGATACTACTTAAGGGGTAACCCTCTCCTTACCGGGTAAGTCTCGGAATAGGGAAGTCTCAAGCAATAATCCTAGCACACTCGATCCAATAGCGGCTTATGAGGCTCACTATTACCTAGTAATCATCATCTTAGGTATCTAAGGTCGGAAATCATCGGGTAGATCTCTTCCCTCACTTAGATTGATAGCATTAGGTGATCCTAAGCTAAATTAGGCTTAATAAACACTAGGATTTAAACAACCTAACACCTTAACATACAGATTCATCAATTAAAGACCAACAGAGAAGAAAATCGGATGGATCATGGGAAAATCGGCCGATTTACCTGATGAACAGACCGATTTTTCCTTCTGTTGTGAGTTTCGTGCATACAAATCATCCTAAACTAACATATAAGCCTATCCTATCATCACCCTAGCCATAACCATCAATCCATCACTCCAGAATCACAATAAACTAGTCAATAATATGCATATCAAGATCCAAAATCATCATACAAGCATACATGGTTCTCATAGATGAATAATGAAAGGTAAGCAAGTAAAATCAATAAATCTCAGTTAAATCCAAGTTGTAGCAAGACTTACAAATTCTTAAATGAAGATCCAAAACGTTCCTAACAATCCTTGCAATAGTTCTTCAATCCGAGACTACAAAAATAACTCAAAATCACTCAAAACCTTACTATCACTCCTAGAATGGTGTTCTTCCTGTTCCTTCAATCCTTGAGAGTTTTTCTTCTCCTCCAAGTCTTGCCTCAAATCCAATGAGTTGTGAATGAGAATATGGGAGAGGAGAGGTGTGTCCAGCAACAGCTTGTAGGACCACTTATATTCTCCACCAAGAGCAAGGCCGGATCAAGAGATCGTGGGACACGTGGCTTAAGTTGTTAAAGGCAGGAAAATCGACCCAGAGGAATAAATCGGCCGATTTTCCTGGCAGTTGGTCCGATTTTCTTCAGCAGAAGCATGCTATGATCGTCTAGCCATGAGTTGCTCCATTGCTTGCACCAATAGTGGTCTTTGTGTCCTTTGTTGCTCCAATTATGCTCCTTCAAAGCTTTGGATGTGTACCACCATGAGGCTTGACCCTCATATGTATCGATTAATGTCCAATAGATCCCCGAATTACCTACAAAACCGATAAAAGGTCGTGTAGACGTCTTTTCTAGAAATATGCATGAATTGAGCGAAGACGTCATGAACCAATGCCAAAACGTGCATGAATGAGTAAGAAATCTATCTAAATGATTACCTAAACCTAAGTCATAAATCGTGTTATCAACCCAATTAAAAAACATCTTGGCTATGAACCACACCAAATCTCTCGACAAATACCTTGGTTGTCCTATCATTAACGGAAGAGTAACAAAAGAAAACTTTGGGGATATCAATCTCAAAACTAAAAAAACAACTCACAAAATGGAAATCCAAGTCTCTTTTGCAACAAGGGAGAAAGACCCTCATAAAACATAATCTAGCAACTAAACCAACTTTTCCTATGCAGATCCCGGCCTATAATCTAAGGGAACTAGATGAAACTTATAAAAACTTCTTCTAGAACAAAGGAGATCATCACAAACCTATCATTAGTTGGGATGTGATCTGTAAAACAAAGAAAAATGGTGGGTTTGGGTTGAGTGGGGCTCACATTATGAACAAAGCACTACAAATGAAACTTTTAAAAAAAATCCTGGCAGAACCAAATAATATTTGGGTAAATATTATCAATGAAAAATACTTTAAAAATATTAACATCCTAAACTACCAAAAGAAAGACGCAACATCATGGTAATGGAATAACCTCATGAAACTCAAATCCGAGTTAAAAAATGTACTCATTTAGCATATTGGAAATGGTCAATCTATCAACTTCTGGCTTGATAATTGGCTTACACCATCTCTGCTTATAACAATAGCACAAAACATCAATCTAATTGACACAAATATTAAAGTCAATCAATTTATCAATAACTCAAGACAATGGGATGTCACCAAAATTAAAAGCGAACTACAAGACATCATTGACCAAGATCTTAGAGATAACATTCTGAAAAGTGTTATCCCAAGCAACGAAATTCACAATAGAATTTATTAAAAATGTAGCAAAAATGGGTGATTTACCCCAAAATCTGCTTATGAGATCCTTGAGACACAATCATGTTTTTCCCACCTTAACATTTGTGATTGGATTTGAAAACTTTATACGCAACCTAAAATAAAAAAATTTCTGTGGAAATTTTCACAAAATGGATTTCAACAGAAGCCAAGCTTGATGAAAGAAGAATCAGTGTTACAAGACAGTGCGAACTATGCAATCACCAACTCGAGGACCTGGTCCACTTGCTATTCGAATACCCTTTTACTAATCAAATTATTGGGAAATTTGACAAGACAATGTTGTTCGAATTCAACAAAATAAACTATAACAATAAAAAGATTGATGAAATCCTAATCGAAATTAAAAATAAATTAGGATTAAACAAGTTAGCTTGCATCGCAACCATTTGGTGGAGTATCTGGTTCTTCAAAAACAAAATCATTTTCGGTAACGAAGCGATCGGGTCCTACAACAATGTTACAATTTTCATCAAAGAAAAAATCCATAGGTTGAAAGCCAACTATTCCGATGAAGACAACTTCGACGTACAAGAACAACAAAAGAATGTGAATCCCACTAAAAGTAAAAAAACATAATATTAAATGGGATAAACCACAACATGACTTTCATAAACTAAACTTTGATGACTCAAAAGTAGACTCGGAAATAATATCAATTGGTTACGTGATTCGGGACCATAGTGAAAATGTTGTAAGTCTTGATGCAAAAAAATAACTTTATAAGTTGAAGTTTTTGCCCTAAAATCAGTCCTTCACGAGGCGAATATATTAAAAATCAAAAAGATCGAAATTGATGGGGGTAACCTCTGTGTTATTAAGGCACTCCAAGGTTGTTGGAGTTGTCCATGAGAGATCAAGATGATTTTTTCCGACTTCAAACGGGACCTCCGTTTTTTTGACAAAGTCCAAATTAGGCATGTCTTCAGAGAAGTATATTGTGGTGTAGACGATTAATCCATTTGAGAATTTCGACACCCAACACCACATTTTCTAATGATCCCGAACTTTGTGTTCTCATCTTTAAAGATGTTATAGGGTGGACTACCTCTAGGAGATAGTCCAACCTAACCGCTTTCCGTCATCAAAAATAAAATAAAATAAAATAGAGAGGTATAAGTACCTCTCCTTTACATACATGTATACAGTTCATATCATCAAAATTGACATGATAAAAAAACATTTGTACGACTGTGATTCAACAAGCCACAAACTAATGGACGGCATCATGTGAATAAAGGAAAAATGTAATCCAACACAACTAATACAAATAGTGGTTGTATGGTGGAATATTTGGCTAACTAGAAATCAATTAATTTTCAATAAGAAAAAAAATGTCACACGATTTGAGTCAGTTGATTCAAAAACAAATTAACGAGTTAAATGAGACTACCTAAAAAACCTTAGTAACAATGCACATCCACTAAAATAGCGACGGAAAACAAAAAACATCAAATGACAAAGACCTAATTTAGGCCTGTAAAAATTAACTTTGATACTTCTAAACACTCGATTGATCAATGCATTTTCTACTTTATCTTACTCATCAATTCAATAAATAAACTCAATATCTTTTGGTGATAACTCACCAATCCTTTTATTTAGAGGCCTAAATCAACGGTACTAGTTATTTCGTTTTGTAGTGATTTTATCGAAAAAAAAGAAAATGAAGATAAATAAAAAGTTTGAGAGGTTGAAAGGTGGAGGTTGTAGCTAGTAAGTCAAAGAAGGTAGACATTTGACTGACAAGAAGCAGAAGGTATCGCCATGGGTCCCCAATATCCAACTTCTTGCGTCACACCTCTCGATGTTACATATATACATACATACATATGGGGCCAAGAAGACCGACCAAAAATGTAACCTTAACGTGGCCCCTATCTTTGTTCTTTGAGGTATGGCTTTTTCGGTGGAACTTTTGTTCTTTAGTTAACCGAATTCATATGGTCAACTTTTGACCCCATACCCTATCATATGGTTAGTTAACTTAGTTATACATCTCAACAAAAGAAACGGACAGTAATAGTTGATATCTTTTACCTGATACGGAAAAAATTGATATTGTCGAGTTATTTCTAAATAAACTATGAAATATTCGATTTAAAACAAAAATCTTTAAGAAAAAACTCTAATTTATTAAGTTTGTAACCATAAAACTAGTTATTTTATTTTTTAATTCTTATCAAGGCGTTATAAATTTTTTTTATATATTAATTTAAGAACCTAGTATTTTAATAAAATTATTAATGAGGTTATGTTGGGTGTGTTTTGGAGCCCCATTTTACAAACATGTGGAAATTTAGGGGATTATGAAGTTTATAAAAAAAAATCATAAGTCACGAAATGAATATTTGAGAGGTTAATCTTATCCAAGCTTATGTTAGTTTGTGAAAGCTTAAATATTTTCATTTATTTCATAAGTTACATGAAATAAGCTTATAAAGATACTCTTAAAAAAAAATATTTATAAAGAAGAAAATTTATCACAAATAGTTAAAAATGTGTGGATGAAATTGTCGGACGTAGATTATAAAAACAAATATAATTGTATACAATTTAGTATTGGTTACTCCTCCTTGTCAATTAGTTTTAGGATGGAAACCTATGGGACTTATGCTCTCCACTCGGAGCTAAAATGCATGTGCACGGAAACAAGCGACAAAATTTGACCCGTTGAAATTTTACATGTTAACAAAGTTGTTAGATCTCGGGTCTTGTCTAATCGGGTTTATCAGCCTTAAGATATTGATCGCAAACCTAGACTAAAATTGTCCACTCCGATCGGGCTAGTCCACTTTGAGTATGTCGTCAAATGTCAACTGAATCAGACGATTGCACTCGGAGACCCGTGGAGAAGAAATTGTCTCACATAGATAATACATGAACATATAATCTACTATAATAGTTTGGTGCACTACTCAGTTAAATATTTTTTAGGACGAAACTCTACTAGATTCGTGCGTTAAACTCGGAAATAGAACTAATATATTTGTGCACTCCAACATCAACAGGCCGAACAAAATTAAACCAACAATTCAGTTGGCCGACTGTGGAAATGGGACCCTTGTATCTCAATAATAGGTGCCAAGGAGAAGTGGATCTGCTTTTACGCTTTTGATTTTTGAATATTCAACTTACAAGAGCATTTAATAATGAAAATGTTTCAAACGGTGCAAAATATCTTTCCAAAGTGAATGATATTAACGTGTTCTATAATTAATCCACCCAAAAACTGTACAGTAAGAAATTAGATTGTATTATTTTTTAGAGACTTTCAAACTTAGAACATTCTTATGAATAAGATATTTTATTTTGGTGTGGTCGATAATGTAACATATGGATAGCCGTGACCCAATTCTACACGCTTATAGACAATATTATTGACTTTCCTGAAGATGCGACGGATCCTAACCTGACGGAAAGTAACCATAATATTAGAAATATCTGAATTGTTAAGGTCAAGTTCCCATAGGTTTCCAAATTTTTTATAAAGAATTTGGTAAAGTAGGCTCTTTTTTATGGGTTTTTGTTTTGTATACCCCTCTAATTTTATACTCTAATTGACTTACCTCTTTTTTATGGGCTTTTGTTTTGTATACACCTCTACTTTTTACACTCTAATTGACTTACCACTATTACTCTATTAGGGGTATATTTACTAAATCAGATTATGCTATGAGCCTACTTAATAGAGCAATATTGCTAAAAGGCCTAGTTAGTGATATTGATCAATTTTTTAATCGAATGGGTAATTGTAAGGTTATCCCCTTCAATTTTATTATTTTTTTATTTTTCAAGTCACATGCTCTAATCAAACCTTCCTATAGCGCACATGCTTCAACATGGAGGACCGATATGTTTCAAAATTGTCCTTAGTCAAGGGTAATGGTTGGTGCCTATGATGCACGGACACGGACACAGGAAACGACCACAACGAGAAATGGGAAAGCGACAATCATCAAAAGTATGAGAAACGGGGACACGACGAGAAAAATAAATAATACATCATTTTAAATCTATTGAAATGTAGAATTCATATATCATAATGAGATACATATATATGAAAAACTCGATGATATATGAGTAGATAAAAACATTAGCATGACAACAAAATAACCGAAACAAAAGCTTAAAAACAAACATTTTAAGTCTTACAAAACATAGAAATAAACATATTTAGTGTCACAATCTCAAATAAACATACTTAGTTTCAAAATTGAAAAATGAAACCATCTATTTTGCAAATCAACAACAACCGAACAACATAAACAATCAAGGAAAAAAAATAATAAAATTTGTAAATCGGAAGAAGTGAAGGAGGAGGAGGAGGAGGAGGAGGAGACTTCGTCGAAAAAGAAGAATAAGAAGATCGGTGTGTTGCTTCCGGAAACCACAATCTCGTAGCTGGCCATATGAGGCTAGGTTGAGGGGAAACTTTTGTTGACCGTGTCTTGACCGAACATAGTCCATGTCCTCATCATGTCCTATATCTGAATAGTGTATTGACCGTGTTGGGTCATATTTGACCGTGTTCGTCGTGTCCCGCCATGTCCTCGTATCCGACACAGTAGGAGACGGGACACTCCACCTTCTAGATGTGTCCGTGCATTATAGGTTGATACATGTTGGTCTCTAAGGATAAATTCGAAGGTTGCTGAATTTAGAATCATCAATGTTTGGTTTAAGCACTAGTACAACTAGTTATTACTTGGTGGAATATTTGGTCCACTAGAAATCAAGAAGTGTCACTTAAAACATACATGTTTTGTTGAGTAGTGAACCACATATTCCACCTTGAAGTTCGTTTGGATTAAGCACTAATACAATTTAGAATCATCAATGTTTGGATTAAGCACTAGTACAATTTAGAATCCTTAGAGACCAACTCAACCTGGATTAAGCACTAGATGATAAATATTCCACCTTGGTTGGGTTGGTCTCTAAGGATAAGCACTAGTACAATATAGAATCATCAATGTTTGGATTAAGCACTAGTACAATTTAATCCAGGTTGGGTTGTCGATCTTTGGATTCCACCAAGTAAAACTTACCACTTGAAGTTCGTTTTTTGTTTTTCCATCATTTATGTTGTTCATCAGGAAGTGTCACTTAAAACATACATATTTTGTTGACTCATATGGATGGTTTTACAGAGTACATTGCATGAGAATCGAAACCTTTTGTTTCTCGAGATTTTCTTTTGTTGGAAGTCCATTTATCGAGAATTTTTGAAGAAAGTTTTTTTTTACTTTAGGCATATTATCCATTTTCTAAATCCAAGCATTATGATTCTGTGTTAGTTCTTTACTATAATGGATAAGGTCCATGACCGATTTTGTGGAGTATGAACCTTTATCCGAAGCATCCCAATATAGGCGATCTTGAATAAATTATTCGGAGTTGGTAGGACTTGATTGCAGTCATTATCTCCGGAGGAAGGGAGTTACCTAGTTTATTGTCTAGCTTATGGGAGTCCCATTTGTTATCACTTATGTAATTGCTAATTGTTTCATCCTCATTAATAGCAATATTATTTTCAAACAGTTTTATGAGTGTTTGATCTGCCACCCACTAGTTTTTACAAAACTTAATAGTCTTGTCATCACCTACATTCCATCGAAAACCTGACTCCAATTCACGTCTAACATTCATAAGTCTTTTCCATTTCTCGGAGGTATTTTTTTCGTTTTGTAGTTCCATAAGAATGAACATTTGAGATACTTTCGTTTATAATTTTAACCCAAATATTATCAGGTTCAACCATAATTTTCCACAATAGTTTCATTTGGAGAACCTTATTCACATCCTTTGCTTTCCTAATACCCACTTCACCTCTTTAGTTAGGCTTACAATTTTTATCCCAACTGGTAAGAGGATGGTAATTAGACCCTTTGTTCTAAGAGAAAGTTTGATTTATTTGATCTACTTCTTTATGTATACTTGTTGAGAGTATAAAACTTTGCATGATGAAGTATGGTTTAGCATTAAGGTTTGCCTTAATTAGGGTTGTTCTTCCTTATTGGAAAATCATGGATGCCTTCCATTTAGTTAATTTTTGTCTAGATTTTGTTATCACAACTTTAGAGACACTCTTATTTACTCTACCATTGATAATTGAACACCCAAGGTATTTGTTCAAGCAATTTGTAGAGGTTATTCCAATGTTTGATTGGATTTGTCTTTTCACGCTAGACCCAACATTGTTTGTAGCTTGAAAGGACGATTTCTGGAAGTTAACTTATTGCCCTGAGATGTGGCGATAATCATTCAAGAGATCTAGTACCTTAGTACTTGTTGATGTTGAGGCTTTGACAAATATTATTCTATCATCTACAAAGTCAAGAAATGGGACATCAGACCACCCCTAGTTATTAGAAATCCATTTTTTTTAATTCTAGTGACTTACTTTTTGTATATTTCGCGCAAGAATTTCTGCACCTAGATTGAATAGAGAAGTTGAGATCGGGTGACCCTAGTATAAACGTTTTTTGGGATATATTAGATTTGTAGGTTTATCGTTAATTAGAATGAAATAGAAAACGGTAGATGCATTCTCTAATCCAATTAACAAATTTCTTTTCAAATTCAAAATTTTCCAACACGGCAAGAATAAAGGACCTTTCAACCCTATCATAGGCTTTATCCATATCGAGTTTAATGGCCATATAACCTTCTTTCCCTTTTTCAGTTTTGAACAAAAAAAATTCATGGCAATAAGAGTATTATCGTGGATCGATCTGCTTTGCGTAAAGGCACTCTGAAGAGCGTGAATCAACTTTGGTAAAAATATCTTAAGTTTTTTTTCCGCAATAATGTTGTTGAGCATAGACTTATAGGTCGGTCTATAATGGTTAGTCAAGGTTGGGTTGTCGATCTTTGCATTAGAGTAATGAAGTTTTGATTGATTTGTTTTAGGATTTTACTCGTACGATAGAAGTTTTTTACCGCATGGATAACAATTGGTCATATTTAGATCTTCATTATCCACATCGGTTATTTAACTAGTGATTACCTCAAGGTATTGATTTAGGAAACTCTCGTTGATATGATTTGATCGGAAACGATCCTTGTAGCCATTACAATTCATTAATTATTTTATAATGCCCCAGTTTTTGCCTTCACCGCCCCTGCAGTGAAGAGTGTCACCCCTACGGCTATCCGCCCCCGCGGCAAGGTCAACCGCCCTGCGGTTTTGCCCTAGATTGCGCCGATCTGATTTTTATTCCGTTTGATTTCTTTCCATAGATAGAAGATCCGATCTTCTATCTTATGAGCCGAATTTCCTATGATTTTGTAACCCTAGAGACGTCCTTCCTTCTATCTTTTTCAAGCGTTTCCTTTATATTCCCGCTTTCTCTTCCTTTTCTCGTTTCTTGCTTACGTTCTTCAATCTTGAGCAAACTGCAGCCTTTCTTCCTTGTGGACCCTGCTGAACGTGTAAGTCTTCACCCTCTTTGATCTCTCTCACGTTCATGAGCTTGCTGCATGCTTCTTCCTTCTATTTCTCTCTCTCTCTCTCTCTCTTTTCGTTCTTCTTCTTCTTCTTCTTCTTCTTCACAAGAATCAAGATCGGGCCTTGATTCTTGTTGGCCTTTCCGTTGTTAATATGTTGTTGTTCACAGGCTCCTTTGGTTGAGTCTTGACGTGTGTGGAACAAGGTTCGAGCTTTGGTTTCGTTGTGTGTCGGTGTTGTAAAGAGAAAGGTCCCGACGACCTCTCCATCAGTGCACTGCCCCGCCCCATCGGTTGCCTTTTCCACGGCCCCCGCGCCTTTTTCTGGCCACCACCGCGGTTTCTCTGTAGTAGTTCCCGTCCTTGGTGAGCTGCTTCCTTTCCTCGTTTCCTCGTTCCTTCCCTTATGTTATGTTGATGTTGTTGACCCTTTGGAATCTGTAAGACTTGAGTTTGTGACCCTGGCTTGGGGAGATCTCTTAGAGATCATGGAGACTAGAAGTTATAGACTTCTAGGAATCATTTATTTCTTGATTCGTTATGCCTTGTTTGAGCAGGCATTCCTTCCTTTCCTTCGGGAAACTGAGTTGTAGCTGACCTTTGAGTTTACCTTCGAGTGAGGTAAGTCCCTTGGACTTACTTAGCTGCGTTCCATATATTGGTTTGATGGTTTTGGCTTGTTTGCGTTGTTGTTTATTATTATAACGGATAATTGGAATATGATTGACCTTTTATACCTTAATTGGCCCAAGTGTATTATAACCGGGCGGTGACCGCTTGTCCAGTTCAAAATGGGAAACTGGGAGGTGCTCTTGCGACAAGTCCACAGGTAACGGAGGGAAGCATCGCCTTTATTCCTATTGGTCAAAGGAAACAGAGGCGAGATCATAGTGATTCTCGTGTGACAAGATAAGTTGAATTAGTAAAGGGATAAACTTAACGAAAGATAATAACCATTTGAGTGCGAGCATGCTTTATGTTTACTTTACCTTATGTGTGTTTGTGCCTTTACTGTTTTTCTGATATCTAGAATGTTAGCTAACGGTTTATACCGATGTTGTTGATCTTCCGCAGGTTAGAGATCCTGCTGAGTGATTCGGATGGTGTGGTCAGCCTGGGTTCCCGTATATTATAGCACGGGATCGGGTTTTATATTTTTGTTGTTGTCTTTTCCTTTGTTTTAAACTCGGCTGCGAGTCTTTGACGCTTTCCTTTGTTGTTCCTTTGGTTTCAATAACAGTTTTGGTTTTCATTTATTTGTGCCTTATTGTAAGATCCGATGTTATCATTGCTACTTTGAGGGTCGGGACTCATTATGAGGTCCTAGACCGTAACACTTCGAGTTTCCAGAACTTGGGGTGTTACAATATGGTATCAGAGCTCTAGGTTGGCAATAATGACACTCGTAATCTTCTAAAGGTCAAATAGATAATTAAATAGAGCCCGCAAAGGGTCTACGTTTTCAAAAGGGAGTTTTGTTTAAAATTTGTCGGTCTGGGATAGATGTACGGGCGACCACCACTACCTCCGCGGATCACAACAATTAGTTTTCTTTTATGTTGGCCTTTATGTGCCTTTTTTGGATTTCTGTTGTAGTTTATAGCATGGACTTATATATCTATAGATATCCCTATCACAGATGGCGCGTACTATAGCTACATCTGTTGTAGGGCGAGGAAGGGGTCGACCAAATCTTCCACCTGTTATCCGTGGACGAGGATGTGCAGGGAGACCTCCACTAGCTATAGGTCGGGGCCAAGCCCCAGTTGCTGATACGCCTATCGCTGAGGGCGTTTGTCAAAGAGGTTGCGGAGAGCATTGTTCCCGAGGCTGGGAACAAGACCGTTGCTAGGTCCGGAGCACAAAGAGCGCAATCGGCCGAGTCCGGTCAAGTGTCCATTGAAGTTTCTGCATACCGCGATTACATGTAGAGAGTTGACGAGGCTATCAGGACTAGAGAACCAGCACCGCTAGTATCCGCGAGATCAGTTGAGGTTTTGCAGAGAGTGACACAGGTAGTTGCTGCACCTACTAGAGCTGCTGAGGTTGCTAGATTTCCGGATGTGACGAGAGAGCTGAGACCCGATTGTTTGTTGAAGTCTTTCAACCAGCTAAGAGTTCCTTCTTTTGGAGGTAACACCGGATTGGAGGTAGAGCTTTGGCTAGGCCAGTTGGATTCTTCTATGGAGGCGATCTATTGTCCAGAGGGGCGTCGAGTCAATATAGCACAAATGTTGCTGCAGGATCAAGCTCATCACTGTTGGAGGACCATTTGCAGTAAGGTCACGAGTTATGAGCAGATGAAGACTGTAACTAAGTAAGTCCTTTGGGCTTACTTAGTTACAATCTTATATTGGCTGAATGACATGAGTGGTGTTTTCTTTACGTGTTTGATATCGTGTTGTGGCTTAGGTAGTGTATATTAATCTACCGACCTATTTATTGGCCCACGGATAACGGACGGTTATTACTTGTCCAATTCTCCCGAGGTAGTCTAGGAGGTGCTTTGTGACCGGGCCAGATTTGGATATACGGGGACGGTACCGGTCCACACCACATGGTATACGGGTTGGTGCACTGATCCACTCCAACAAAATAGTGTCCGGAGGCGAGAGTCCATGACTTCTTGTATCACACTTATATTGAATAATGCGAATGACTTTAATGAAGATAATAATCGGATTTTTCAGTGATATCATGCTATGTGTTTACATGTTGCTTTGATGTGTGTTTGTGCTTATGTATTCTTCTGATATTGGATTGTAGTTAACGGTTTTGCAGTTTTAGGTAGTTGTAGAGAGATCCGGAGCGGATGGTCAGCCGGATCCACATACTCATATAGATGGGAACGGGGGCGTCTTCAGTTTCTTCATATCCGTTGTATTTTTATCGTTGTCTTGTAAGGCTGATACATATCATTCATGTAAATATGATTTAATGTTTTCAAATGATTTAAATACGTTTGTGCCTTGTTGTAAGATCCTACTAAAGTTGTTGTCAAACTAAGGTTGGGACCCATTGTGAGGTACTAACCAGTAGCTTCCCAAGTTTTGAGAATTTGGGGTATTACAACTAGGGGTTGGAATTGTAACACCCCAAATTCTTAGAACTCGGGGAGCTAGTGGTTAGGACCTTACAATGGGTCTCGACCTTAGTTTGACAACAACTTTACTAGGATCTTACAACAAGGCACAAATAAGGAAACCGAAATTCATAAAAACGGTGTTTTCATGTCATAAAAGTAACAACATACGTCTAACAACCAACAACGTACTTAAGATAATAAAAGTCTAAACAACATCATACTAAGAATGAAACATCAACAATATCCAACTTCATCTTAGGGAGTACGGAGACCCGGCTGACCACTACTTCCGGATCACTCAGTTGCCGCTCTAACCTGTGATAAGTCTAAACAACCAAAACAAATCAACTGTTAGCTAGCAATCTAAACGTTAGACAAATGAAAATAGCACACACACACAAAATAGCAAAACTAAACACACATCATGCTTTTAGAGAATCCATTTTTATTATCTTCATTTAGGTCATTCACTCTTACTAATGATACTTATTTTGTGACATGAGGGATTCCTAAACCTTGCCTCCGCCCCCGTGTAACCATCAGGAATGGATCCGATGCACCTCACCTTGTACTTGTATGGTCTGGGTATAGAGAACCTTCCAGTCTCATGTCAGAGATGGGCAGTGATGTCACCGCCCGTTATACATACACTTGGGCCATAAAAATAATAAAGGTCGTCCTATGCATGTTATAATTATCAAACAATCAACACACACCACTATCATCATTCAACTAACATCTAGAAACCAGCTAAGTAAGTTTCAAGGACTTACTTGCATCAAAGGTAATCCCAACTCTCATATCACGCTCAGCTTCCCGCAGGAAAGTACTTTATGCCTGAATTACAAGGCACACAAATATCATAGTCGAGTAGTACATGTTATCACAATAACTCAGCCAATACATAAGCATGTAAGTCACATAGGAATACATCCGAGTACTAACTCGTCAATACTATTCAACGTGGTTTTCCTTCCACAATCCCTTTGACCTCTAACGTAGAACACACCACGTTAACTTACAAGTCCTTACCTTGATCTATTTACTATCTTGACACGGAGTTTTCTATTTAGCTCCAAATTCTTGAGGTGCGGTAATAAGTCTACATCGAGACAATAATATCAACCACCTGATGGTCTCTCATGCTCGTCTTGTGAACTCTTCTACTAGGTGACTCATCTTATACACTTTCCTTCTCCGAATCGGTCTCTAACTGTCAGTTGATCATTACTACCCATTCCGTGTTGGAACCTCAGTTACGTTATACTCTTGCATAGATTCCATGAAGGTATCCTCATCTCAACACTTCATTTAAATTTAACATGACCCGCCTTTTGTTACATGACTTTCCTTCTCACTGGTTGAGCTAGTCTCTTGGTTTACACTTTATCGATCATTGTATTATCGGTCCGACAGTATGAATTTTATTAAACATCTACCGGTACCATTTATATACGAAACATCATATGCATATGATTTTCTGAAAAATCATATTTATCGCATCGCATTTATTATGTTTTCCTTATGCTCATGTCGCTTTACCTTCTTTAAATCTTTACACCTATTAGGGTAGTTAAATCTCTTTGAGTTTTCTCGTACATGCCTTATGGACCACGTTGATTGGTCTTATTACTTTCATCAACTCTTATGTCGTCAGTCGAGAATGGACTTCTAGCAGTCTAGCACACCAATTTTACGTAGTCTCACTACTACTCCTCCATCTACATATTATTGGTTATCAAGATTAGCTTGAATTGTCATTGGAGTACCACCACAAGCAGCAAAAGAACTATTGTTGGGCAAACGCGTTGTTGCCGGCCTTTGTCCTGTGCTGCACGCTCAGCTTCTGGCGACAAGGGCTTGCCGTGGTGCGTTCCTTGCAACATGTTGGTTCTACTTGGTGGCGAGTGCTTGACCGGTGGGCTCCACTAGTACCCAGATCTGGTGTACAAGGAGCAAGGGCCAGTGCAGATTGACAACATATATTTTCATTAAATTATGTTGGTGACCTGACCTCCGAAAACAAACTTTTTTATTCCATCGGAGGGTTGGTGAGAGCGAATGGATGTGGATGGGGCTGAAGGAGAGGAAGAATAAACTTGCAAATCAAGACGAGATAGGCTTCACTGAGTAAATTGAAGGTTCACTTGTGTTATATTGTGGCACACGTCTTTTTCCCTTGACTTTCCTTGTCAGCATTCTATCCAAACCTGCAATCATGGGAACACCCCACACTAGATTTCCTTATTCTCTTCTTCCATCACAACCCCGGATGAGGTGAAATGAGTCTATCACAAGTTCTAGAAGAAACTAAACATGTTGGAGATCTCACAATAATAAGAAAGAAAGGACACATGAAAATGCATGTCCATAGGCTAGAGCGCTTACAAAGGTTGTGTTTGGGAAAGCTAATTGATGACATGAATTATATGCTATCATATTCATGCATATTTCGAGTATATCACCTTAGTTTTATATACATTTGATGAGAATCATGTGACTTTTAATTCATATTCACATATATTTCGAGAATAGAGGTCTACATGAGTTTTTGATTGATTTGTAGGTAAAACGGTGGAATTTTGGTGCGGAAATGGATCAATATCAGGCTTGACATCATAAAGGATCATGAGAGAGTCTTAAAGATAGGAAAATATATGGGAAGATATCACAAAATAAGATAGAAGACGGAACTAAAAGATAACTCGCTTAGAAGACAAATATCGGGCATATTTATAGTAAATCGACCGATTTTCTCAGGAATGATCCGATTTCTATCTTAGATCGTCCGATTCAGTGTAGGATTGCAACAAAAGATCAAGATTTCAACCCTAGATTTTCCCTATAAATAGAGGACGTCTCTCCACATCCTAAATCATCCAATAACAATCCAAAGAAGAGCTGGAAGCATCAAGAAACCCTAGGAGAAGCAAGTTTGAAGATCGAAGTTCAGGATCAAAGCAAGAAAGGCGTTCTTGAGGTTTGTTAGTTTTTGATTATTTTGTCATTGTGAACGCAAATTTGAGTTTGTTTTGAGTTTTTTATTTGTTTTTTAGAGTTTACACCTTTGTTCAATGATCTATTCGTTTTATTTTAAGATTCAAAGTTTCTTTACTTTCTTGATTTAATCCCTTTCTTGATTTTCATAATGTGTGTTATTGGCTTAAACCCTTGTGATTCTAAGGTGATTGGTTGAAAATTGTGGTTGAGATGATGATAGAATGAACCTAACGTTGAGATTGGACCCTGAGAGTTGTGTTTTACCTTTGCAGAGAAGAAAAATTGCCTTGTTCTTGGTAGAAAACCGACCGATTTTCATTCAAGAACAACCCGATTTTCTCCTTTGTCGTACCTATCATGCTTTATCTTAAACAAAAGCTAAAAATTGCTTAAATCCTAGCCTTGTTGAACCTTTCTAACCTATATCCGAGCCTGGGAAGAGACTTACCTCGTGGTTCCCTTGCTTGGTTGCCAACGATTATGAATTATAGGTAATAGAGGATTCAAAACACTCTATTAAGGTTTAGTGTGCCAAAGCCTTTTTCTTTGTGAGCTAACTTGATTCCCTTGGGCTTGGTGTTTGGTTTGAGAATATAATCTTTCCCTTAGAATATCTATCTTATCGAGACTAACCATCCTTTATTTATTGCCTTTGGGTTGAGATAAGTGGGTGGTGGAGACTTAGCCGTACATTATCCCGTTTTAGAACATATTACCGTGCAATCCCAGCTCTGTCCATATATCTTTAGAAGTCTTTAACCGAAAATCACAATTGAATACCTTGATCTCTAGAATCTCTTTTTTCCCAATTATTACACATACCTTTGCTTTTGTCTTTGTTATTTGCATTATTTCCTTTGTTGGATTACTTTTATCGATTTTAATTTCACCAAATCTTTGTGATCGACCCTGAAGTATTTGCCATTGCTACGATTGATCCATACACCGCGGGTTCGCATATCGTTAAGGCTTATATTTTAGAATATAAATGTAAAGCGTTTTGCACACACCTTTTGGAACGAACACTAATCATCAATAATAATCTAATATCTCAAGTGCACAAACAATGGCAAGATGTAGTAAACCAAACCATCGTTAAACATCAAGTGTAATAGCATAGCATATTTCAATTTCTATAAGTAATGATGATGAGAATCGACTCAATCTACGCTAAATGCAATACCTTTGAGATTTTGTGTTTTTGAATGCATGCGGAAAGGTAAAGGACTCAAGAAAAGGCAAAAAAAGTTAATAATAAATGTGTAACATAAAAGGAAAACATGAAATGAGAATGTAAATATCGCACCCCATACTTGAACTACACATTGTCCTCGATGTGAAAAACAATTAAAGAGAAGAAAATACTCACAAAGCGATGCAATGCAAATGGTGGTAGGGAAGGGAATGTGGTAGATAGTGGAATGTTGTGGAGGCTTTCCGAAGTCCACTATATGTAACTTGCGATTCTTTGAATATCCCTACATGAAACTTAACTAGTATCCGCCATCCTAGAAAATGAAACAACAAAAGCTAAAAGGAAAAATAAAAAACAAAAAGGAAAAGGGGAAATAAAGTTCAAACTCACATGTGCGTCCCATGTGCTTGTTTTTAGTCATTATCTCGACCCATGTGGATTACTCCGGTGGAAAACCTTCACCACCAAGAAGGGAGGGTAGACAATTTGGGCGTCAGCGAAAGGGGGGAAGTGAACGGGGCCGAAGAGAAGTCTCTTGTATCGTCGTGGGCATGTGGAACGTTGTTCGCCTCAAAGCGTACGTGCAAATAAGTTTTAATTATAAAACTGTAACAAAAGCAAGTGAACCTGCAGTGTACGGATCGTCGTAGTTAAGCAAGTATTCCAGAGTATCGAACTCAGGGATTTGGTGAGTCAAATTCAGTTTCAAATAATCGAGCAAGTAAAAGTATAAAAGCTTTGAAAATATTGGGGAAAACAGCAACCCTAAAGATCCAGGTATTCAATTATGACAATCGATTCAAGATATACTGTAGATATAAGGACAGAGTTGAGGTTGCAAAGGTATAACTAAAGTAAGGTAATGTACGGTAAAGTTTCAAAACCTTATATGTCTAACCCAAAGACTCTCTGTATAAAGGTTGTTGAGGCTGCAGTATAGAAAGGATCTAAAGGTAAGAATTACTCTCAAATACTCATGCCCAAACCCAAGGAATCAAAGACAATCCAAAACGGTTAAGGTTGTGACACTCGAAATCGAAATAGAGGATGTTGAGTCTCACTACTACCTAGGAAAGGCAAGCCAAAGCTAGGTTAAAGCAAATCTTTAACTTTGGATTAAAGCAAAAGCAAGGGTCGTAAAATAGGGAAAATCACGGCTAGATTTTGAGATTCCACGGCCGTGGAACTCAAGAACAAACCGTGGTTTAGGGTGTCGACGAGGTTTCTCACACTCTCAGGGTCCAATCTGTTTATGATCGATCTATCATTATCTAAGCCACAACTATCAACCCTTCACCTTAGAATTACTAAAGGGTTTTAGCCAATAATCATCATCATGATATCAAAAATAAAGTTTAAAAGAGAAAGGGTATAAAACTTCAAAAACTCAATAATTATCCAATAACAAAAACTCAAATCCACAACAAAGTATGTTTGATGAATGCAAAAAAGTAGGAATAGAAATCGTCACGAAGATCCAGAGAAACAACAAAGAACGGATGTCAATTCGTCCTCCAATGTAAACCCTAAGATATCTCGAAAGTACACAATCTCCAAAATCACGTCTTTCACAAGCCACAATCCGAGTCTCCCATCCTTCGTCTTCAATCCCAAAAGTAAAATGAACCCTAAAGCAGCCGTCCTCGAAACTCCCTTCTCAAGCCTACTTATAGGGCGAAATAGGGTTACAAGAAAAGCCCAATAACCGTCGCTAACGTGGCAAATATGATACGTCACCTTCGTCATGGAAATCACGGTCTCATAACTTTCCACGGCCGTGGATTAGACCGTGTAACTTTCTGTTGTGCTTCAAACTCACTTTCCACGATCCATTGCCAAATCCACGGCCGTAATTTAGGGCGTGGAAATCCAAATTCTTGTGAAAGCCTTTATTTCGTGATGTTCTTCACTCATGCTCCTTCCTTAGCTTCTCCAAAGCATCTCTTTTCCATCAAGCATGATCAAATACTCCTTTCCTTCCACATTTTTCTCCAATCCAAGCCTTTATTCACCTATAAACAAAACAAAGCTAGTGTAGATCTCTATATCAACAAAGTGGGTGAATGAGCTCACAATTGCTTCAAACTCATATCTATGTACACATAAAAGAGGGAAAAACAACTAAAACAAGTGTCTAAAATAAAGTCATATTTCATGCTAACAAACGTTGTTCTTGAGGTGGAGGTAAAAGGGGGCTTTTGTTGTTGTCCGATGAGGTAGAGGAAGAGGAGTTCAATGGTTGTAATTGGTGGTGTATGAAGAAGGTAATGATGGATACGAGGAAGGGTGGGACATAGGTTTATTGTTCTTGCTTGACTGGAGACTAATGTAGGGAATTTTGGAATTCGGATTCTAGGGTGGTGAAACAGGATTTGAATGGGCTACATACGGCTTCACTCGCTGTATGGTGGCCGTTTAGTGAAACATTTTTTAAAACACCGTCTTCAACGGTTTGTGAATCGGCTTTGTTGGCCGTTTGCATGGTTGTATGTGGCCGTTTAGTAGTTGTCTGGAATTAAACTATGGCTATAACTTTTCGAGTTAATTTCGAAAAAAAAAAATTCTTGGAGGAGTTTGAAACGACTTGTGAACGGGTAGCAAAACGGCTTGGCTCGTTGTTTGCTTGGCTGTTTGAGGTCGTTTCTATCTGTTTCTGCTTGCGACGTTTTTCAATTAATTCAACATGCTAATTTAAATTCAACCCTTTTTCAGTTTTAATAGGGATGAACAAATGACCATCCAAATTCTCAAAACCATCTTCCAAAACAAAATCCATGTGTTCTAGGTGATTAAGAAGGTCTTGGTGAGTGTCCTCTAACTCAACAACTTGATATTCTAGGAATTTGTGGCTATCATGAAGTTCTCTTAGTTCTCGTTCCAAGGTGAAGTTATGTTCCACAACATCTTTTATGGTTCATTTGAGCTCGTGAATGGAAGTTCTCATCTCGATCTAGCTTTTGAGCACCTCTCTCAACATCAGTTTCAGAGCATACTCTGGGGAGTTTCCTGCAAGGCAAACACATCTACAGAGGGACATTACTCAATGATCAAACACTCTTCATCAACAATTGAATTAGTTGATCACATATATCATCATCAATGAGGGATCTTTTAGGGAGGTTATGAAGCGTAAACTTCATTATTTCTTTATCAAAACGAAAGATGATGAATCCCTCTTGAACGTCAATGAGAGCTTCGAAGGGGCATCCGACGATCACATGGACTTTAGTACCTACATCAATATCAACAGCCACAAAGTCTACAAGCATCTTGTGCTTGTCGCTCCTTACAGTAATGCTCTCAAGCATGCCTGCAAGTCTAATGAAAAACTTGCTTGCCAAAGTCAAGATGAATTTCACAGGGGAAAGTTATCCTAGTTCTATTTCTTTACACATTTTAAGTGAGATAACACTCACGCTAGCTCCTAAATCACATAAACAAGTGCGTTTTCTGCCACCGATGGTCAAATGGATGCAAAAGCTTCCGAGATCTCCCTTATTGGATAACATCTTTGTCTTGAGCATCCTAGGTGATATTAATAGAGTCGTCATAGTTGTGGAGTTTCTTGTTGGATAACAATCCCACCATAAACTTTGAATAATTAGGCATTCGTTTCAATACCTGTACAAGTGGAATCTCCAAGTAAAGCTTGTTCATTCACACTAGAAAATTTCCAAAATCTTCATCTATCTTCTTCTTGTTATGACCATGCGGAAAAGGAAGGAGAGGTTTATATAGCTTAGGAGGTGCAGTAACAACTATCTCTTTGGGTGCAACTTTCTCCTTAATTGATTTCTTTGTAGTTGTCTCAGTGGCGACAAGATCAGTAGTTTCTTTCCTCTTCGTAGTGTGATGGCGTAAACTCCTCTAGATCTGATTTTGGGGTTGCAAGGAGTTTTCCTTGGGATTTCTCCATTTATTGGCTGAGTTGGACAACTTGAGTTTCCAACATCTTCTAGTTCTTGCCAATTACTTCAATATTGGTTTTCATCTTGCTAAACCATTCCTCGAAACTAATGATCGAGTTCACAATGTCTCATATGGATCCTACAAGCGTTTGTTGTCCGTTTGTGAGCATTTCTCAAAATTTGTCTTGTGCGGTTTGTACGGGAGCTTTTTCTTGATCTGGGGTGGGATCTATGGGCGGAAAATTTCTCCAAGGGAATTGTGGAATAAACATTTGTAGAAAACGAGGTCTTGCGTAGGCGTTGTGTTGTGCCTTTGATAGTCTCTTTGGTTTCCAAGATAGTTGACTTGTTCCATGGACTCATAATATATCATGTCTTCATTGAAGGTTGAACAATCATCTATCTCATGGCATGTGCCTTTGCAAAAATGACAGTTTGTAATAATATCTAAATTAGCGATTGAGAAAGTGTTGTTAAGTTCAACAAGGTTAAACAAGGGTTGTACATTCTTAGATAACTTGTCAATCCTATCATCATCCTTGATGTTGTAGACATCTCGTGTCTTATTGCAAATTCTTGGCGTAATTCCATGTATGTTCAACAACATTTACAAGGTAGTCTCAAGCTTCATCTTCGTTCATCCTTGTGAATTTTTGGTGTCCACCAATTGTAGGTCGTTCAGTCCACTATAAAAATATTCAAGAAGTGTTCCCTTCTCAAATCCATGGTGAGGGCGTGAATGTAGTATTTCATTAAATCTTTCTCATGCGGAGTGAATGTACTTTCCATATTCCATGTCAAAGTGGGTAATCTTCTCTATAACTCTACAGTCTTATGGGGATGAAAATACTTGCTTAGGAAAGTTGTTGTTAATACCTCTCAAGTAGCAAAACTATTTAGAGGGTAATTTTGTAGCCAGTTTGCAGTCTTTCCTATCAAAGAAAAAATAAATACCTATATTCTCAAGACATCATGAGTAATGTTCTCATAATTCAAAGTGTTCATCATATTGTTAAAATTCTGCAAGTGTTGATGCAGGTTCTCATACAACATTCTTGAGAATTAATCATTCTGGATGAGCCTTATGGTGTCCGTCATGAGGGTGAAGTCTCGACCTCCAAGTGCAGGGAGCACAAAAGCATGATTTGACACTCTCTGTTTGAGATTATCCTATCATTCAACATTTGAGGGTGATGAGCCCTTTCAACAGCAAGTGCGACATTGAGCTTAGCAGTTTTGGCTTGAGGATCAACAACAGGGAGTTGATTGTTTTGGTCTGCTATTGCTTGACTTGCAAAAACATTCTTAGTAGATTTTTACTTGCAAGGGTGCACTCAATCTTGTTGTCAAGAGAGACAGGTTTACTTGGGTTAGAGACTCTTCGTATTCACCAATCTACCATGTGAATAAAAAAATAGCAATAAAACAACATAAAATAACCAAAAATTAGTTATCAACCCATTCTACCAACAGTGTCGGGCAACGGCGCCAAAAACTCGATCGTGGAAGTTTTAACCGTATGGTTAACAAAAAATAACCTCCCCCGCAAATATTAGGGGATCAAAAGTAGCATATTCGGTTATCAAATTCTCAGAGACAACGTATGATTTGAAGGATACTAATAATTAAAAATTTTAACTAAAAAGAAAGCAATAATGTGACAATTGGTAAAAGGGGAAATCAATAATAATCGTAGACATTTATATGATGAAAGCAATCTAAGGAAATAGAAATGTCCACTATAATGAATTAAGATATTAATGCATATATAAATATATATATATATATCATTAACATTGATATATGATTATTGCATGTAACCATCTAAAATAATCTTTGACATAGACAAACAAATACCATGTTTTTCAACTCGTGTAGCTCTCAATCCAGCGGTTCGGAAAGTATAGGAAAACTCATTACAAACTTATAAATTCGGAATAGACCAAGAAAAACCTTCGTTTTTGACTCTTCAATTAGAAAAAAGGTACAAAGACCGGAACTTTTTACGATAGTTAGAAATCCTTGAAGCTTTGGTAAACTAGTAATCTCAAAACCAAATTCTTTTCAATAAATCCTATAAAACTCCCTTCGCTTGTGGCTCTTCACTCTTCAGTCTTTTGTTTTATAAAGGAAAGCGGTTCGATCCCATAGACGGCGCGCCGACTATTGGATCGAACGGTCGAAAAAATCGGCAGACGGACTAACCGTCATGAATGACACAATCAAAGAAGAAAAAGAAAACATAAAAATACACCATAAAAACCCTAAAGCAGGGAAGTCTCCAAGGGAAACCAGAATGATCCAGTCCACCGGAAGCACGAGCATGAACGTTCATCTTCAAAGTAAGTACACAGACAAGAAGTCTGGGGAACAACTATGGACACCTCAGATTTGGACTGCAACAGAGCCATCAGGAGTCGATCACACATCCACGCCCCCTTCTTGACAAACACTCAAAACGCCACCAAAGACAGCATCAAAACAGAGAAGACAAAGCAGCGTCACACGGGTATCGTGATATAGAAATATGTACAACTTTCATGGTTATAAGAAAAAGATTTACAAGGGGAAACTTGTTCAAAAAGAGTTGGTAAAAATGGTTAATGCAAAAGATTTTTGCAAAAGAGAAGTGCTCTTGTTTTGATTGATCATAATAAGTTCTATTATGATTTTAAAGATCTTTATTTACAAGGGCAATAAAAATTTGAGAAAATTCACAATCGAACTTAATTACTACTAAATTTGTTAATCAATTTTGGTGTTAATGGTACCGTTGGACAAAAAAAATTAAGTAATAACTCAAATGACCTTAATGGAATTGTAAGGCCAGAGTCGTGCCGTTAGGCTGCAAGAGAGATCAAATCGCTGAAACCGCAAGGGCTTAAATCCGAAGAACAAGTCAGCCAACGTTATGAACATAACTGGTGTTTTGGGTAAAATTGTATTGTTATAATATGCTTTGATAGGCTTTGAGGCCTTTGACTTGTGCTTTTTATCACTACCATCAAAGAGTCCGACAAGTATGTAAATGAGTTTAAATGAGTTTCATATAAAGAAAGTGAATTACGCATAATACATTTGGTGATAACACTTTCTAAAGAAAGACATATATAAATTCACAAGAGTTTGGTTCGAAAGGACGAACCTTTAGTCTAACAACTACTTGACGGCTAGAGTAAGGAGAAATCAGAGTAATGTCTAATTCGAGATGAATCAACGTATCTAACCCTACAACTGACATATGATCATATATGGGACAATCTTGGAGTCAAGGGTTACACAAAATATATCCATTCCAAAATAAAAATCGAAAGATTTTATTTATTTCTTTGTGTAGTAGAAACAGAAACCATACGGCCTTCGAACGGCATATGGACTACATGTAAGCCGTTCCATGGCCGTTTCGCCAGGTCGTATCAGACAGTTTGGGCTAGACTCTGATATGGGCTTCATAAACTCTTCTATAGTGATGATGTGATCAAAACGGCCACCATGCGGCTAGCAATGCCGTTTCACTTAGTTGTTTTGCTTTATTTTTTTGCTTCAAATCGTAGATATTCACTTCAAGGTATATTCAGGGGACTTCGTGTTGTAGTTCCTCAGTTGTGTAAGGTATTCTCTTCAAATATGACTTCAAGGATGATGAATTTCTGGCACAACTGATGCCACAAATGAATAAAACACAGAAAATCAAAGTTAGATACCGCAATACGGAAAGTCGACACTTTCTATACAAATAGTGTTGTATAAGAGAACAACATAGGTATGAATTGCATGATTCTAATGCTTAAAAAGTGTTACATTTGACACTTATCAACCTGCAATGACATAAATATTCGCTCCAAAAGGTGAGTGTGCGTAAAAGCTCTAAATTTATATCCAACAATAATGCCTAACAATAGCAAACCCGCAGTATACGGATCAATCGTAGTATGGGCTGATATTTCGGAGTCGATCTCAGGGAATCGGTGAGAACAAATCAATAAAAGCTATCTAACTTGTAAAGCAATCAAGCAATGATCAATATATGAATAAGATGTAAGAATAATTAGGAATGCGGATTCTAAAGATCCAAGTATCCGTTTGTGGATTTTGATTCAAGATGTTTAAGGATATATACGGACAGAGCTGAATAACAACGGTATATGATCTAAGGTAGGATATCGTACGGTGAAGTTCCAACACCCTTTTGTCTCACCCAAAAGATTCTACTTAAAGGATGTTGAGTCTCGTCAAAAAGAGGTTCTAAGGATAGGATTATACTCTCAATACCAAATACCAAACCCAAGGAACTCAAAAGAAAGACAAAGGAAAAGGTTTTGACACTCTCCACCTTAATAGAGGGTTTCGAGTCCTCTATTACCTAAAATTCGCAAACGCTCGCAACCAAGCAAGAAAGACAAAGGAAAAGGCTTTGACACTCTCCACCTTAATTGAGGGTTTCGAGTCCTCTATTACCTAAAACTCGCAAACGCTCGCAACCAAGCAATGTTATGGGTTTGAAAGGCTTACAAATAGGGTTTGGGAAATCTTTAACTTTGGATAAGGGCAAAAGCAACACGTACAAAACAGGGAAAACCACAGTTGGATCTTGGGAAACCACTGGCGTGGTTCCTTAAGAATAGGCCATGAAAACCTCGCTCAAGGGTTTTGTCTCACAACTCTCAGGGTCCGATCTGTTAAGGCTCAATCTATCATCATCTGTACCACAACCATCAACCCTTCACCCTAGAATCGCAGGGGGGTTTAGCCAAGAATCATCATCATATACAATTCAACATTAGGAGAAGGATCAAGAATGACATTCAACCAAGAAAGATACAAAGATGAACAATGATAACTTAATAATCAATCTACCAAAAATCAGTAACTGAATCAAACAACAAGTAATCCCAGAATATGTATTCTTAATAGACAATAATCAAGAACCTAAGAAAATCTCAAAAAATCTCCAATCTCCTTCCAATGAAGCAATCGAATCTCCAACTTTATGTAATCCTTTAGAAGTATAAACGATGAATCCAAGAGTGTAGCCTTGTTCCAGCGTGTAAAGCGTCGTCCCCAAAATGTTGTCGTCGACCTCCTTTTATAAGATAAAATTAGGTCTAAAGGTTTCCTTCTTTCGTTGTTGACGTGGCAATAACGGACCGGCCTTTTCTGACAAAAACCACGGGTGACGTCATCAAAACCACGGCCGTGGTTTCTCCCGTGTTGACTCTAGACCTTTCTTTCCACGTGTGAAATCCCAAGGAATACCAAAACCCCGACCGTGGAAGTTCCTTCTCGGCCGTGGTTCCTCTATTTCGATGCTTTCCTCCTTTTCTTCACTTCATACTCCTTCCTATGATCCTCCAATGCTTCCTAATGAACTCCACATTGATCAATACTCCTTGAATGCTCCCTTTCCACTCCACTTTAGCGCCAATTCACCTAAAATCACAACAAAGCTTGCGTAGATCTTGATTCCAAGATAATAGGTGAATATGCACAATAAATCCTACGAAAACAAGTCCATGTACTCAAAAGGAAAGGGAAAACTACCAATATGCACATCTAAACTACGTCATATTTCATGCTATCAATATACCCCATACTTGCCTCTTGCTTGTCCCCAAGCAAGGTTCAATTCTAGAATACAAAGATGTATGAAATACGAAAGCAAAGACAAGGAAAAACACATATTTGTTTCGTGCTTCTATTCAAAGATCGCTCTCCAAACTTGTTTCGTAGATTTCCGAAAATCGTTGTGCGAGCAAAAAGACTCATGTCCTGAAAAGAATCATCATATCTTGCAAAAGTTTTCAAAACAAGCATCATAACCTGAAACAAAATCAAAATTGAAAAATTGAGATACATGGTCTGTAATAACTTTCCGAAAATCGTAGTATGAAGTTGATAGCATGTATATAGTCTATATTTTGGGATTGGTTTGGACGTTTTATCTTCACAAATTTGCATGTATGGATGTATATTCTTTGATCATTATGTTGTTTTGTTTACCTTTGTAAGAATCGAGGTCTACACCCAGTTTCGTTGTAATTGTAGGAAAATAGCACTTTTTGGAATGATATGGAGCTAAGGAAGTTAAGGAGTCATTGGAGCTACATTATGGAGCATTAAGGAGCAACAAGAAAGGCTCAGGAACCATGGAAATGGGATGAAAGATTGATTTTGGATCAGATTAGAGAGATTTATACGCAACTGAGATTCACCTCGGGTGGCTACAGTATCACCTCGACCGAGGTGATCTTCAGGATGGGCTGAACCGAGACGAATAATCCACCGGGCACGAGATCTTTATTTTTTGGTTGAGATCTTCTATTTTTGGAAAGCGAATTTCCTATATTTTAGGATGAATTTTCTGGATGGAAACATGTCTTTTTGGCTGATTTATTTGGAAGATTGGAAGATATTCTAAGGAAGGAAATTGCCTTTGAAGATATTTTTATCTTAGGAAGGTGATTCTCCTATATAAAGAGGTGTATTTTCTGGATATGAATTATCTCGGAGCTGCGTGTCTCCATATCAGAAAGCGAGTTTGAAGTTAAAGGAAGTTTGGAAGGTTGAAGAATCCAAGGAAGTAAACTTTGAAGGAAGTTGTAAGATTTTCTTAGTTTGTTTTGATTTGTTGTCTTTTTGGTTGTGATTGAGGAACGCATTTTGATTGTTTGATTGATTGTTTGATCGATTGTTTGATTGAGTTATTGAGACCTTTGTGTTAAGGTTTTCTTGTTTGAATATTGATTTCCTTTTCATATATTTGATTATTGTTATCATGATGATTATTGGCTAAGTTCTTTGTGCGATTCTAGGATGATTGGCTGAAAGTTGTGGGAAAGACGATGAAAGAATGAGCCTTTACCCAAGTGGACCTTGAAAGCTCGAGTCTTTACCTTAACCGACGAACACCTCGGTCAGTCGTAGAACATCTCGACCGACATGGGACACTAACTGAGTGAGGCGAGATCTTTCTTGATCCTTATCTTAGTTGAGGTTCCAGTTTGCCAAATCCTATCCTTGTTATACCTTTCTTGGTTCAACGCAAGCCTAGGATGAGACTTACCCGGTGATTCCTTTGTTTGTATACCCAAGATCATGAGTGTTAGGTAATAAAGGTTTATCCTTTATTGGGGTTTGAGTGTGCCTTCATCCCATCTTTGAGAGTTAGCCTGAAACTTACCCGGTAAAAGTTGATTATATTTCCTTATGTGGTGTGTTGGTTTGAGATTATAGTTCCTTCCCTTAGTCCCTTAAGACTTACCCGGTGAGAGGATCTTTGGTTTGGGATAATGAGTAGTGATACTTACCCGGTGATCTATTCCCACCTTAGAAACACCTTCCCTTGCAAACCACAACTTTGTCCACGTTATCCTTTGAGATCTTGAGTCTGAACCACAATTGAATGCTTTGACCTCTAGAATCCGCATTTTCTTTACATGATTATTATATCATCTTTGATATCTTTGCTTTGTTGCTTGTTTTTGATTGACAACCTGAATTACCGATCTTTGTTTTACCATAGTCCTTGTGTTTGACCTTGGAGTATTTGCCGTTATTGCAATTGATCCATACACTGCGGGTTCGCATATTGTTTCAAGCTTATATTTTAGGTTATAAATTTAAAGCTATATCGTTCACCATACACACACGTCTGAGAGCGAATACAAGTGAAGCAAAATCAAAAACACAAAATTGAAAATGGCTATCGTTAGGCATGCTTAACGATAGCCATTTTCAATTTTGTGTTTTTGGTAGTTTATTGGTAGATTTGTCAGTTGATATCGTTAGGCATCATTACCTGAAGCAAAATTAAAATTGAAAAATCACTATCGTTAGGCATTATTCTTGGTTTTCATTAAATCACCCGTGGAAACACAAGTCGATTGCCACCACGGTGAAAGACCACGGCCGTGGAAGTGTCAATGTAGCCGTGGCATCTGTAACTTTCGAGACTTATTTCCCTCTTCTTAAAAACATTCTTGGACATTCTTTTACCTCTTCTCCACCCCTACAAGCGTCTAGGAGTGTCTCGAAGAGTCATAATACTGGAACAAAGACATTCAGGAAGGTGAAAGTTTACAAGGAAAGATGGAAGAAGTGGCGCGATAGACATCGGATTCCGAAGGATTTGAAAGAAGGAGATCTTGTCCTTCTCTTTAATTCCTGATTTTGTCTATTTCCTGGTAAGTTGAAGTCTCATTGGACTGGACCGTTTTAAATTAAACGTGTTTTTCCCCATAGTGTAGTTGAAGTATGGGGTGAACAAGGTGGAGCTTTCAAGGTCGATGGCCAACGACTCAAGAAGTACACACATAAGAGTCAGATTGAGGGGATTGCACCTATCCTCATCACTTAAGCTGCAAAAAGGATTGGTCTAGCTACGGACCAAGCGCTTCTTGGGAGGTAACCCAAGATATTTCTTTCTTTCCCTTTTTCCATAGATTAGCGTAGATAGTTTGTTTTGTCGTTTTCGTTGGTTCGTTCCCAGTTTTCTTGTGTCTTTGGATGACAGGAACTAGAAAATCTCTAAAATATGCAAGGAATGCAAGAGAATAGTCGGAATTGTCAATTAAGGACTTAAAATAAGATTTCACGCGCAAAAATAGGAAACCATGGCCGTGGTTTGCTATTTTTACCCGTGGAAAACCATTTCGAGAGCAACAATAAGAAGAACCAGGGCCGGCCCAGAAACCACGGCCTAAACCACGCCCGCGGTTTCCAAAATTTTTGTGGGAGTATATAAGGAACACTTCATCTTCAAGCAACACAAAACTTTCCCCAAAAATCACGCCCTACACCGTAAAAACGGCGATTTCGCTTCCCCGGTGACCAGTTCCGCATACGTCAATCGTTTCGAGTGATTCTTTCACCACAACGAAAGCAATTCCGATCCAATTGAAGATTAAACACTCAAACAACACGGAATTGCAGAGAATCGACGGACATTTGGATATTTCAATCCAAACCTTAGGTTTTCTCTTCTTCCTTGATCTTGGGTTGATTTCTTCATATTTGCTAAAGATTTTGCTAGAGAACTGTTGAATTGAAACTTAGAACAAGCCTAGGACTTCTGTGTGTGAAGGAATTTGCTGAATCTTGTGATTTTAAGGAAATCGACAATTTCCACGGGTCGATCTTGATTTCCACGGCCATGGTTTTGCATTATCCACCCGTGGTTTTGCAAGTGATGGATGGTTTACGTCGTAGTGTCCATAATTTGTTTGGGAAAGGCAAGGGTTCTTTCTCCCAACTTCCACAACCACCCCCTCCTAGACTCCCTCGCATCATGGTTGACTTTAAAGATGCTTACAACACCATCCAACCTTGTACCATAGTGGCCCCTAGGTACCTAGTGCTTGAGGAGCTTGAATGTATGAATGTCTTGGATGATTTAAACATGATGATTGATAGGGATGGGCTTAGGGCATTCATAGGCATTAGAGAGCATGCCTACGAGGAGTTGACTATGGAGTTTCTTAGCTCTTTTGACCACAATGCTAGGGAGAGGACCGTTAAGTTCTGGATGATGAACCGGAAGTATAACATGTCAATTGGGAGGTTTGCTAGGCTGGTTGGGTTTGGAGAGACGACTCATGGGACCTTTCCGAGGCACACTAGGCCTAGTGCCTTATGGGAGAGCATAGTTATGGTTGTGAGTTCTGCTGATAGATGGCATCCGACCAACTCGAAGGAGAGTTTGATCTATAACTTGTCCTTCAAGCTTGCACATCGGATTATTTCCAAATGCTAATTTCCTAGGACCGAGACTCCCCACCAGCTTAAGGCCGATGAGCTCTTCATTATGTTCTGCATGGCCACCGACACTACTCCTGATTGTGCCACCATGCTTGCTGATAGCTTGAAGAAGATTAAAAGCAAAGCTAGGGGTGACATTTGTGTAGGTGGGATAGTGACTCACATTGCTCGTCAATTGGAGGTTGATTTTTCTGCTTGTGAGCTAGCCGCTGAGGCTAGACCTCTTGGTCTCGAGAGATTCATCGCTAGGGGTATTCTGATTCCCCGTCATAGACGTCCGCCACATGCTGCCATGCCCTGGGAGGACAAGAGTGGGAGAGGGATCCCGTGGAGGTCGGATTACTCCATTCAAAACCCTCATAACTGGAAGTTGACCTTCGAGCCGATGCATGCTGAGATGGGAGGTCCAGAGGTAGATGAGGACGATGCCGCAGTTGAGGATGTTGGAAGACAGGGTTTGGAGGACATGGACACTGGGACGGATGCCGGTCCTAGTGAGTACAAAGCTAAGAGTGACTATGGCAGCTTTCCGGAGCCGCCACCTGATTTCCCATCCATGGAAGTGCATCATGAGCCTCTGAGGAGATCGACAACTCGTCGACCCCGAGCTAGCCCTTCCCAACGCCGTGCCAGCACATCCGAGTGCCCTAGCTGGTTTGATGAGACACCTCCATGGGTTTCCGGGCTGTAGACGCAGATGACGGACATTACTGCCACCATGGGACGCATGGACAGCCGCCTCAGAGTCATAGAGGATGGTTAGAGGCTGATGCGGGACCTATACCAGGCTCAGTTCGGTCGTCTCTACGACCCCTCATGGTACACATTTCCACCGCCACTCGGTTGATGACATCCCACCTCTAGTAGCTTATTCAGACTTTGTAAGTTTCTGTACTTTTCTTCTCTTTTATTGCACAATTGGGGACAATGTGTAATTCTAGTATGGGGTGATTGAGATACATGGTCTGTAATAACTCTTTGATAGTTTATTTGTTCTATGTCCATCGTACTATGCATTTTCAGTTTCATTGTCACATGTTTTGGTTATTGCTTTGCATTATATAAGTTTTGAAAAATCAGAAAAATTGAAAAATTTTAAAATTTTTGTGCTTCTAGGATTGGAAAAAACCTCAATGAAGAAAATCACTTGTAGATTGGATTTTTGATGATTTTTATGTGTTTAAACGGAATTACGAATTGTGAAGGATTTGAATGTTTTGCTGAATTTTCTTGCGAGTTTGATAATTTGGAATTTGATATAAATCATGTTGAGAATTTGAAGGTTGAAACCGCTCTATAAGTTCTTACACTTCTTATTGATATGATTAAGGCACTTCGATTTTCATTCCTTTCTTCTTCTTGAATCACCTTCTAGCTCCTCATGTATATACATTGCCTCTTTATACCTTTCCGGGAATTAGGATGCAATTGTGTGAAAGTTGTGAAGTTTGGAGTTAAAAGTGGTGAATGTGTTAGAAAAATAGGTTTGGGGAAGTCAATCATGATGATGAGTAACTCAGCACCATTCACATAGCCGGGTGTTTGTGTCTTGCCAAAATCGGATTGAGCGGTATTCCTTACGAGTCATGGTATGTGCGATACGGTTTGAGGTAACTCGAAAAATAGAGTTAATGCTGATTTCCTAGGCTTCGGTTATTGTGCACCTCTGTCCTTGATCTCAAAAAGTAAAGTAAAAGAAAATTTTGCTAAAAAAGAAGAGCAAAGCTCTTATTGGTGGGTGTTGAAGTTCGCTTAAAGAAGTTGTGATGTTATTGTCCTCTTTCCCGGATTTTACACCACATATCCTATACATATCCCACCCTAACACATTTCTTGAGCTTCATTTGAAAGACCTTAAGATCTTTGAGATTGTAATTTGGTTTGTGGTTTAAATTGGACTTTTCCCATGATTGATTTTGATTTTGCTTCAGGTTATGATGCTTGTTTTGAAAACTTTTGCAAGATATGATGATTCTTTTTAAAACATGAGTCTTTTTGCTCACATAACGATTTTCGGAAAGCTATGAAACAAGTTTTGAGAGCGATCTTTGAATAGAAGCACGAAACCAAAAATATGTGTTTTTCCTTGTCTTTGCCTTCATATTTCATACATCTTTGTATTCTAGAATTGAACCTTGCTTGGGGACAAGCAAGAGGCAAGTATAGGGTATTTTGATAGCATGAAATATGACGTAGTTTAGATGTGCATATAGGTAGTTTTCCCTCTCTTTTGAGTACATGAACATATTTTCATAGCATTTATTGAGCATATTCACCTATTATCTTGGAATCGAGATCTATACAAGCTTTATTGTGATTTTAGGTGAATTGGCGTTAAAGTGGAGTAGAAAGGGAGCATTGAAGGAGTATTGATCGATGTGGAGTACATTAGGAAGCATTGGAGGATCATAGGAAGGAGTATGAAGTGAAGTAAAGGAGGAAAACATCGAAATAGAGGAACCACGGCTAAGAATGAACTTCCACGGCCGGGGTTTTGGTATTTCTTGGGATTTCACACGTGGAAAGGCAGGTCGAGAGTCATCACGGGAGAAATCACGGCCGTGGTTTTGATGACATCACCCGTGGTTTTCTTTGGAAAAGACCGTTCCATTATTGCCACGTCATCGTTCATACTTCTAACGGATTACATCAAGTTGGAGATTCAATTGTTGCATTGGAAGGAGATTGGAGACTTTGTGAGATTTTCTTAGGTTCTTGATTATTGTCTATTAAGAACACATATTTTGGGATTACTTGTTGTTTGATTCAGTTATTGATTTTTGGAAGATTGATTATTAAGTTATCATTGTTCATCTTTGTGTCTTTCTTGGTTGAATGTCATTCTTGATTCCTTCTTTAAATCTTGAATTGAATATGATGATGATTCTTGGCTAAACCCTCCTGCGATTATAGGGTGAAGGGTTGTTGGTTGTGGTATAGATGATGATAGATTGAGCCTTAACAGATCAGACCCTGAGATTTGTGAGACGAAACCCTCAAATGAGATTTTCCAAGGCCTGTTCTTAAGGAACCACACCCGTGGTTTCCCAAGATCCAGCCGTGGTATTCCCTATTTTGTACATTTCGCTTTTTCCCTTATCCAAAGTTAAAGATTATTGACAAAACCCTAACCTTTGTAAGCCTTTCTAACCCATAGCTTTGCTTGGTTGCGAGTGTTTGCGAGTTTTAGGTAATAGAGGACTCGAAACGCTCTATTAAGGTGGAGAGTGTCAAAGCCTTTTCCTTTGTCTTTCTTTTGACTTCTTTGGGTTTGGCGCTTGGTATTGAGAGTGTAATCCTATCCTTAGAACCTCTTCTTGACGAGACTCAACATCCGTTAAGTAGAATCTTTTGGGTGAGACAAAAGGGTGTTGAAACTTCATCGTACGATATCCTACCTTAGATCATATACCGTTGCTATTCAGCTCTGTCCGTATATATCCTTAAACATCTTGAATCGAAAGCTACAACCGGATACTTGGATCTTTAAAATCCGCATTCCCAATTATTCTTACATCTTATTCATATATTGTTCATTGCTTGCTTGCTTTACAAGTTAGATAGCTTTTGTCGCTTTGTTCTTTCCGATTCCCTGAGATCGACTCCAAAATATCAGCCCATACTACGATTGATCCGTACACTGCGGGTTCGCTATCGTTAGGCATTATTCTTGGATATAAATTTAAAGCTTTTACGCACACACACCTTTTACGCACACACATCTAAACTACGTCATATTTCATGCTATCAATAAACTAAACGGTAGATGTCAAAAACAAAAAAGATTAGAGGGATGGATAAGAGTAAGGGTGGAAAAAGATGTTAAAAACGGACAATATCAGCTGACAAATCTACCAATAGGATCCGACCGTGGATGATAGACTTGGACCGAGATCATGAGAGGACGAGTGCATATGCATGGGGCATTGAAACTCTTGCATATTTGTAGAAGGCGTTAGGGTACGAGTTGAGGAAGGGTGTGGAGATGTTGAGAGGTTGTACACCACTTCTATTGGTATGGTTTCACATGTTCACACCAGATTTCCATGTAAATATATGTTGTTTACATATTAAATTAATTTTATTCGTACAATTTTAGATATATGTGCACTTTCCATCGTAGGGTTTGCGGCGGCAGAGGATGCATGCATGCATGAGAACACACTATGGTCTTTGAGACTTGTCATCCCGAAGACACCGACTTCTACATTGTAAAGGATCCAAACCTTATGAGCATAGTTGGATGAGATGAGGGTTGAGGACGTGAAGCTCATGTCGTATGATGATCGGGTAAGGAGAGCATTTCATTTCAAGATATCGAGACATTATACGCATATCCGACATTCAAGAGGAGTGCTTCCTACGACAATTTGGATATGTCCAAACTATGGCACTACCCCGGATCCCTCCCATCCAAGAGTCCCGTCCAGGGAATTGACGCGCTTAGAAGTTTACCATATAACTCATGATCTTTGGGCTAACCTCCACCTTGGGAATACTATATTTTCATTAGATGGGTTGATCTTAGCGTTGTCTCCGTGACTTGTTGAGGAAGCGTACACCTCATTGTTCACTCTCTTCTTTGTTTTTTAATTCATTTGAGACAATGGGTCTTGAGTAAACGTTATCGGAGCAAAGAGATGCGATGAAGACTTGATGGATCCCCTCTTATTTTTTCTTTGTTTTGTTGACGAGAATTCGACCCTTTTCCCTTCTTCGGTTCCCTGATTCCCATATAAATGGAATAGCATATTAGAACTATCCCATCTCACATTGTCCCAATAATTATTGTTTTTTCAAGAGTAATTGTGTGGAAAGTAAATTATGTGCAATGTTAATACAACGAAACCAAATAATGCACAAGCACATAATTTTTTGGAGGGTTTAAATTATACCCAACTTCGTGCAATAATAATGTTAAATGGAAGATGAACTAAACAAAACTAATGGGACAAATTAAATGGCTCTACTTAAATGGACGTAATCGATCAGAAAGTGAGATGGTAAGAGAATGTGAATGAATTAGCATATTTTTTGCATGCTTTATCAGGTACTTTAGAACCTTTCTGGTTCATACTTATATGAATTTCCCAAAGAGACAAAGAAAAGAGGGCGCAGCTTGCTTTGTCTAAAAGGAGATTGTTTTTAGAACACTTGTTTTGAATCAAGTATTTGCTTTATATATGTTGAGCCTTTTCCTTGACAAATTAACACTCTGAGTGGCAAAAAGAGTAAATCGGAGTTGTTACTAAATGATTTACTGTGTTGAACAAGACTACTGCGGTCAAATAAATTATGTTTACGTTTCAAAAAAGAGATAGGATTGCAAGGCGTGACGTTTGGCGCGTGAGAGGTGGAAAAGCTAAAGCGTGTGAAAGCAATGACGTCGTGGTTATATAAAGGAGATGATCGAGTAGTTAAGATTCGTACTCCAAGCTAGCTAGCCTCTTCTAAGTCCAGTCTGCAGAGAGTTGATATCATATATATTAAGAATGGAGGGTTCAAATGAGATGAAGGTCGGAGGAGGTTCCTCCAGATTTCATAGGATATGTGTCTTCTGTGGGAGTAGCCAGGGAAAGAAGAGTAGCTACCAAGATGCTGCCATTCTACTTGCTCACGAATTGGTATATATATATATATGTTTCATTATTCAATATATATATAAAAGTGGAAATTAATTGTGTGTCTGCAGGTGTCAAGGAACATAGATCTAGTGTATGGAGGAGGAAGTATAGGCTTAATGGGGTTGGTCTCTCAAGCTGTTCACAGTGGCGGTCGTCATGTTATTGGGTCATAACCCTTCTTTTTTATTATTAATATAGGTTAATGACAAACATAATTCAACTCATTCTTGTTTGGGTAAGTGCAGAGTTATTCCGAAGACGCTGATGCCCCGAGAGATAACAGGAGTAACAGTAGGAGAAGTGAAAGCTGTAGCTAACATGCACCAGAGGAAGGCTGAGATGGCTAAGCATTCTGATGCTTTTATTGCTCTTCCAGGTATATATATATATAAATAATACTATCTTCCAAAAAGAAGAGCAAATTTAATTTAGTTTAAAAAAATGCATGCAGGAGGGTATGGGACGCTGGAGGAGCTGCTTGAAGTCATAACCTGGGCTCAACTGGGTATCCACCGCAAGCCCGTACGTTACTACCTAATGAGTCGACCAACGTAATTTGAGCTCATCGACCTCGACTCATTTTGCGGATTTACTGAACTTTTTGATTTGCAGGTGGGGTTACTGAATGTGGATGGGTACTACAATTCATTCTTGTCCTTCATCGATGAAGCTGTGGAAGAAGGGTTCATCAGCCCCAATGCCCGACGCATCATCGTGTCTGCTCCTACTGCTAAAGAGCTGGTCATCAAATTGGAGGAGTATGTTCCTGAGGTTGAAGAAGCAGTGACCAAACTATGCTGGGAAGTGGACCACATAACCTATCCTCAACTCTCTTAATTAATTTAAGACTTTGCTTTGATCAACAGTTGTACGTCATCCATTAAACTGTATCCGGTTAGCTATGATCATATGTACCGGACACGTTCTCTTGAGATGTGTATATTATATCAACTATGAATGAAAATCGAGCACTAGCTTTTGGTTAGTTGAATTGTAAATGAGAAGATCTAACAAGAGGGGCCCCTGTGTCGTAATGCATATGGGCAAAGATGAATTTTGTCTGAAACATGTTCAATTCTAATTTGGAAAAGCGAGGGATTGTGCGGTTATAAATATTTGATGGTATATCCTCCGAAGGCATCATTTTCAGATATTCTTGCTCGAGCCCTTTACTGGATGGGCTCGAGAATGGGTTTGGCCCAATAAGTTATTGTCACCTTGCGCTAACAATTCTAACAACAGAAACATAAATTTGATCATGTAAAACGTGTCTTCAACACATTATCATCTAATCTGTCTATTATAGTCCAATGCATGTCGTTAAACCAAACGTTGAGTTTCAATTGGGTATTTGTGATCTCTTATTGTCTTTGATACCAAATAGAGAATATGGTTACTGTACTTCACTTAGGGCTTGGTTTTCTTTGATCTTGAGAGAAGAAAAAGAGAGACCTCCTTTTGATGGATTCCGTGATGATTAACTCGATGATGCTTCTATGCTAGAGTTCTTCGTCCGAGAGTGAGTCAGACAAAGTGAAAAAGAGAATTTTTACTTGCTTTGTTATCTTTGTTCTTGTCTTATGAAACTTGTGTTCTTCTATCTCTTCATTTTCTTCTCCTCATTTTACATATGTTTTGTGTAACTTTTATAAGGTTCGTGTTGCTTGAATACTTTGTAGATTTTGGGTTGGATTTCCCCTCTGGAGATCCCGTAAAGTAAGGTTTAATTTTCTAAGCAAACTATGTCACCAATCCGGTGTCTCCTCTATTAATGTTTTTTGTGTCACACTCGATCAATTTAGATCGAGTCGTTATTGAGTACATTTTTTCGATCTCACTAGGAGTGTTGTGTAGAATTATGAAAAAGAATAGAATTCAACAAATAAGAAAGACAACCCACAAATTTATAGTGGTTCACCCATTAACGGCTACGTCCACTTTCAAAGAGATTTTATTGAGGAGCTTTAGATTACAGATAAACATATTATTAGAGACAAAGGGAACACTACATTATATAAAGTAACAAAACCCTTGGTTATACTTAGTTGTCATGTATAAGACTGAGTTAAACAGTACATGTCCAAACAGATGACAGGCATATTCAAGGCATTTCAACAAATCTCCATCTTGACTTGAATCCTCACACACATGCCAAATGCATTAGTCAATGCATAGACTAGCTCCCCTCTCTATCCAGATGTGCCCCTTGAAAACTCAACAACTTTTGACATTCAGTAAGTCGAAACAATGTTGAAACTTGTTGCTGGGTACCGGCTTGATGAATATATCAACAAAATTATCAACAACACCAACTTTCTTCACCCTGAACCTATTCACACTTCTAAAGAAATGATATTTGACGTCAATAAGCTTAGTCCTCTCATGATGAACCCGATCATTGACAAAATAGATTGCACTTAAACTATCACAATATATAATAGCTTGATCTTGATGTATACTTAGTTCACTAACCAATCCCTTCAACCAAATTTCCTCTTTAATTGCTTTTGTCAATGCATGAACTTTGTTTATGTTGTAGACATAGTGACATTTGTTGTAAGGTTATAAGGTTGTCTTCCAACTTACATCAGAACCATCAAGAGTGAAAACATAACCGGTCATAGATCTTCTAGTATCAACATATCCTACATAATTAGAATCATATTACCTTGTGACCAAGCACTATGTATCATTCCCAAAAACGAACCCAATTTCATATGTACCTCTAAGGTACAAAAATATCTTCTTCACAACTTGCTAGTGTTTTTTTCCTAGTTTCTCCATGAACCTTATCACGACACTAACAGTTTTGCCAAATTTGGTCTTGTACAACAATAACATACATTAAACTCCCTACCGCACTAGCATAAGGGACTCATGACATATACTAATCCTCCTCATCCGACTGAGGTGAAACAAAGTGGTAATATGAATGTTAGTATCACTAGGTGTATCAATAGGATTGGCCGATGACATTCCAAACCTTGACAACACCTTTTCAATGTAGGCTTTTATGATAATTCTTATGACCCCTATCTCTAAGAATCTCCATCCCTAAAATTTTACATGCTGCTCCTAGACCTTTCATCTCAAACTCAACACTTAGCAGATTCTTCAGTTTATGAATGTTATACTTGTTATTTGCAGCTATTAGCATATTAACTACATACACGGCCAGATTGGTGAGAGTTTCATCCTTCAGCTTGTTGTAGTACACACAACAATCATAAGCACTCATCTTGTAATCAATCTTTATTCTATAACTGTCAAATCTCTTGTACCCTACCTCAAATACTGCTTTAAGCCCATATAAAAAGCTATCTCAACTTCTAGACAATATTTTCTTTCTTTGACTTGGAAACCATCCAAATGATTTATGTATATGTATTCTTCTAACTCTTTATATAAGAAAGTCTTCTTTCTTTGGAACTTGGAAACCATCCGGTTAATTCAATTGATTCAAGTGTTTACGATTTTACATACCTTCCTGCATTCGTAGGATGAATAAACATTGCTCTAGAAACAACTTGTTAATGTGAGACTTTGTCATGTAGATGCTCTCCAGCTACAACCACAATTTGGCTACGGTGTCTTGGTTTGAAACCTCACATAAGAGGTCATATGCGAGACACATCATGATAGTCGAATGCGCCTTATCCTACTGAGTGGCCATCTCAACAACATCACCATTTTCTTATCGGATTCCTTCCTTGGCAACGGCCCCTACAACCTTGTTGTTTCGGCAATGCTCTCATCTTGATTTGCCACACCTAAAATTATTCTTCCATGTGAATTTGTTGATCTTCGTGTTGAAAGAAGACATTTTTCTCGCAAATTACAAAATAAAAAAAAAACAAAGAACCATAACTTTGATACTAGTTTGTTGTGCAAAATTAAAGGAAAGAACAATATTTTACAAATAAGAAAGACGGCACAAATATTAATAGTGGTTCACCCAAGAATGAATACTTTCACTTTGAGAGAGATTTTATCGGGGAGTTTTAGATTACAAATAAAAAGATGATTAGAGACAAAATAAACACTACAATATATAAAGTACTAAACACTGAGCTCAATAGTAAAGGTTCAAACAAATGACATGCATGTCTATTCAAGGCATACCAACAAGAATTCTAAGGATTACATGATACTCAAACGCAAACAACCTTTTTTTTTTAATCATAATACAAACAACCTTTTAACTAGGGCTGGTCATCGGACGGGACGGGATTGAGGTTGTCTCACGCCCCGTTCCGCAAATTATAAGCAGGATGGGACAGGATTGACAACCTTTTTTCTTTGCGCCGCGGGCCTTGTCCCACGTGGGATGGGACGGGTCTGATCCCGCAAGAATTACACATTGATTATATTCAACATTTGTACCCGTTTTCTCTCATGTTTAAATACACAAATGATAAAAAGAAAAACTCGACACCGAATTACCGATTCAATAGGTCTGCATTACTAGTTAACACATTCAAAACGAATACAAGTTACACCAAAGTGTGTCTTACCGATTTACATTCTAAAACCCTAGCACTACAGTATACTAATGATAGTTTACAAGTATATAACAGACTTTTACACGTTGTATATAAGTATATAACCGTATAAGACAATTAGTATTTACTACTCTTTTAGTATATTATTACTTTTATATTTTTTATCAATATAAAATTATAATTTATATATATATAATATTTATCTATATAATATTTGTAAAAATATAAAAATATTATTTGTATATATATGCGGGACGGGATTAACCGGGATGACAAGTTTCCGTCTCGTGTCCTGTCCCGCAAATTTATCACGGAGGTTAGGACGGGATTAACCGGGATGACAAGTTTCCCTCTCGCATCCCGTCCTGCAAATTTTTCACGGGACGGGACGAGATACCCATTTTTTTTCAAAACCCGCCGGGATCAAAACGAGACTAACCAAAATTTATGCTCACCCCTACTATTAACAACGATGAGATTACAAAGAGCTCAACACTCTTGTCCTACCAAAATATTCTATTTTTAATTATTGTTCTAATAAGTAGAAATGCAAAAAAAAAGAATAAAAAATATAGGCCGCTGTTATTTAGCGCATACTTAAATTACTAATAATGCACGTTTGTCCGTCACGGACAAACGTGCATTATTAGTAATTTAATAGAGGTTGTCCGTCACGGACAACCTACGTCTGTCCGTGACGGACAAACTTTATAATATCTTTATTTTATTTTATTTTATTTTATTTTTGGATAAATAATATCTTTATTTTATTTTAAATTAAATAAAAAAAATTATCTTTGGATAAATCTTATTTACGGATAGATAATATATTTATTTACATAAATTATATCTTTGGATAAATCTTATTTACGGATAGATAATATATTTATTTACATAAATTATATCTTTGGATAAATCTTATTTACGGATAGATAATATATTTATTTACATAAATTATATCTTTGGATAAATCTTATTTACGGATAGATAAATCTTATTTAAGGATAGATAATATATTTATTTACATAAATTATATCATTGGATAAATCTTTATTTTATTTTATTTTTGGATAAATAATATCTTTATTTTAACAAGCATAAATCTTATTTACGGATAGATAAATAATATATTTATTTACATAAATTAAAAACCATAAATCTTATCTTTGGATAAATAATATCTTTTTTTCCATAATTTAACAACCCTAAATCAATATTTTTCATCCTATAAAAACCGTAGTCAATCCCCTCCAACCCTCCTTCAGCCATCTATTCACAAAGTCTATTCTTATTAAAAAAGCAATTTAACAATGTCATACGAGGAAGATTATGATATTGATGATGAAGAAAGATCTTTGAGTTTTGAGAACGAAGACGAAGATATTGTTGAGGTAAGTTTTGTTTATTTTGATCATTAAAGTTGAAGTCATTAATCGTGTTTGAACTTAGATATTTAACCATTGATCGAGTAAATTGAATTTGATTATTACGTATATTTTTTCCGTTACGGTTGTTCGATGACTGTCCGTTACGGACAATCACTATCTGTCCGTAACGGACAGTCACCATTTGTCCGTTACGGACGATGGTGACTGTCCGTTACGGACAGATAGTGATTGTCCGTAACGGACAGTCATCGAACAGATTGACCAAATTTTTTTTTTAGGGTTTGGAGGAGATAGATGCGGACGTTGATAATCTTAGCATTGATGAAGGATCAACAGATGGCGTAAATGCATCCGTCTCAGAAGCGACGAATAATGATTACTCTAGCCTGTTCACAACCGACATAAACTTCAATAGTCGAGAGGAGGTAATAGGATGGGTTCGAAAAGTGGGACAGGAAAATAAAATGGTTTTTTTTGTTTGTCGGGTAAAGAAGTCCGTCCTCGGTAGTTTGGGAAAGACATGGTTGTCGTGCGAGAAATATGGAGCATACAACCCAAAAAAGGTGCAGCCAGCTCAGAGAAAGAATTCATCGACGAAGAAAAGCGGGTGTGAATTCATGATTCAGGTTTTTGAGACTTACCAAGGTTTATGGAAAGTTCACGTGCAGTGTGGTGTCCACAACCACAAGCTTGGAAAAAATTTAAAGGGTCATGCATTAGCGGGAAGGATGAACGAGGATGAGAAGAAGTTAGTAAAGAACATGTGGACCAGTAATTGCACCCCTGCCCAAATTGCGAGTGCTTTGAGCATTGATAAAGATAACAACACCAGGATGAGACAAATCTACAACCAGAGGCAAAAATTACGTAAAGAAGGTTTAGATCAAAGGACAGTCGCTCAACAATTCTTTTTCGAATGTCGTAAAGAGGGCTATTTCTGTGAACATAGGGGAAACAAGAACGGTGAAGTTACCGACATTTTTTTCGCACATCCGGAATCAGTTGCCCTCCTTAAAGCATTCCCTTACGTATTAGTAATGGACTCAACATACAACACCAACATGTAAGCTTTCACAGTTATTTACTTTTCCGTTAGATGTCCTTTTTTTATGTATTTAAAATTAACGCTTTGATATTATTTTTTTTTACAGATACAAGATGCCATTTTTTGAAATTATTGGGTTTACATCGACATGGCTGAACTTTAACGTTGCCGGTGCTTTTCTATCCACGGAGAAGGAAGAGAATTATGTCTGGGCGATTGAACAACTTGCAAAGCTTTGTAGGCGCGTCGAGAGGACACCAACTACAATTGTGACGGATCGAGAGAAGGCTCTTATGAACGCACTTGATCGTATTTTCCCAGAAACTCAGTTTCTTTTATGTCGCCGTCACATATTCAAAAACATTGAAGGAAGGGCTAGGAATAATCACATGAATAAAGAACTCGCTCGAATATTTGCCAATAGTTACTCGGGTTTATTTACATCCAAAACGGAAGAGTCTTACGAGAGACGGTTAAATGAACTTGAAGACAAGTGGAAGAGGAGAGGACATCTTCTGCAATATGTGAGGACGCAATGGCTAGATCCTTACAAAAGACGAATTGTTTCCGCGTGGACGGATCAATATCTGAACTTCAAAAGTAACACGACGAATAGGTACGTATTTCAAAGCAATTTAAAATTTTATTTATCCGATTTGACGTTAACTCTTTTATTTCTCAACAGGGCAGAAACTGCACACTCTGTTCTGAAACAATTCATGAAAACAAGTTCTGCGAAGTTGGATACAATTTTCAGGTTCTATCACTCTTTGATGAGGATTCAGTTGGATAAGATCCTCGATTCGTTCAACGAGAGCATTTCAAAAAAGATCACATGGACTTCTTGTGTTAAACAATTTCAGTCGTTGCACCACAACATCTCCCTCAAATCTTTTTTACTTATTATCGATGAGTACAATAAAGCTCGTGCTAACAAGCCCGATGGTCCGTGCACATGTTCATTTCCGACGACTCATGAAGAGCAATGGTCATCTCACCCCAAGGCATATGGGAATGCCTAGGATGAGCCGGACATCATGAAGAGCAATGGTCATCTCACCCCAAGGCATGTGCAGCTGGTTCACCTCGGGCTGCCATCTCTCGATAAAAGCGTCCAGTAGACGCACATTCAGATGCCTGTACATAAGACCCTGCAGATGGGTCAGTCCACTGGCGTACGCTAAACCCGACCAAGCCTCCTCATCCAGTGGTCAGGCGTCCAGCTGGCTGGCTCTGGTATGATAGTGAAGCGTATCACGATCCTACATAGAAAAAGAAATTTAATATATAACTAAAAATATTATAACATTAAAGATGCATTTATTAAACATATTTATTGCGTACTCACCATGCCATGCCAGACGTGGAGTGCGGTGTGAGCCTGGAAACTCCTGAGTATCTCTGGTATACGAGGTCCCCCTCCACAAGGACCTCGAAGATCGGGCTGAAAGGCCTGCCGAGTAGGAGGTACTGGTCTAGGACGATCGCCCAGAGCACGAGGAAGTACCTCCTCAAGTACCTCCTCCACAGGAGCTGGCGAAGGTGGCCTCCTCCCTCGGCGTCTCCTCTCAGCTGCAGGCTGCTGCTGTGAAGAAGAAGGAACAAACTCCTGCTCCCGCTGGGAAGAAGAAGGAGCATCCTGCTGCTCCTGTCGGGAAGAAGAAGGAGCAAACTGCTGCTCCTGCTGGTAAGGAGCACTCAGATCCTCGATCTGAGAATAATATCCGGCACCAAACGAAGCACCACCTCCAGTATAGGAGCTATGTCTGGCTCCGCTAAAAGCATGGTGAGGAGGGCTCAGTGGAGCAATGTCACGCGCAATACCAGATGTACTACGCCGCGTGACTCCCGACTCCTGTGTCGGGAACTGCTCCTCACCTCCAGAGTAAGGAACTGGCTCTCGGGCCTCGTGTCTAGAGTGGACATCCCGCTGTCCCCTCAGAGAACGCATGCCACTGTAGAATACTTTCCTGAAGTATCCCAATCCACTGAACCTCTTGGAGTACTTGTTTGGGTTCCTTTCCATCTGCAAACAAAAACAACAAATGTTAATAAAAAGGAAAAGAAAAAAAGGGAAAAAATGAAATTTTAAAAAAAAAGGTAAGTTGTCCGTAGCGGACAACTTACTTGTCCGTTGACGGACGAAGTGAGTTGTCCGTAGCGGACAACTAACTTGTCCACGGACAAGGAAGTTGTCCGTAGCGGACAACTAACTCGTCTACGGACAAGTTAGTTGTCCGTAGCGGACAACTCACTTTGTCCGTAGCGGACAAGTTAGTTGTCCGTCACGGACAGAAGACGCTTGTCCGTCGACGGACAAGCGTCTTCTTCGTTCAGCAGATCGCGAACGCCAACAATGGCGTTCGCGATCTGCTCAATCAACCTCTCTAAAACAACTAATTAACTTCAACCCTAACTCATATTCATCGATTTTAGACATATAAGCCCCTAAACCTCTCTAAAACAACCCAAATCGAACAAATTAAACCCTAAACCTAAACCTAACTAAAACAAACAAATTTAAACGAAACTAAAACGAGAAAGTTATGTTCTTACCTTATATAGCAGTAGAGAATACGAGAAATGTGGAGAGAGATTGAGGGAGATTGCAGCCGAAGATCGAGCGAGATCGTCGTAGGTGTTCGTCGCGGCGAAGAAAGGAAGAGGAAGAGGAAGAAAGGGAAAGAAAAGAGCGTGGCTGTCCTTATAGGGCAAATTGGGTTTGTCCGTCACGGACAGAAGGAGTTTGTCCGTGACGGACAACTTCACTCTGTCCGTGACGGACAAACCAAATCTGTCCGTGACGGACAGGTTATTCCTTCAATTGTCTTGGTATTTACAACATATATTTGTATCTTTTAGATCAACCAATAATGTGTACAACTTCATTAAATTAATGAGTTTAATTACCTGTAGTAACATTTTCGTTAAATTTTAATTTAGTAAGATCTTTGAATGAACATAACGAGTTGTAAAGAACATAATGAGATAAAAATATCAACTTAACGCTAGCCAGGATTATAAATTCCTGTCAATCCAAAATTACGTAACTTCATATCAATAAACGTTTCTTTTGTTCAAAATTTATAGATTTCGTGACAAACAAATAAAGTTTCAAGAAATAAACGTAAATTCATATCATACATATCTACGATCCAATGAAGGTAATGTTATTGAAAGGACTTAAACTTCCTTTTACAAAAGAAGATCAAATCAAAGATATTTTATTCAAAGGATTAACATTTTATTTCAATAAAGAAACCAAACTTACTTACAAACATAACAATTACAAAGGAATCAAAGTTTCAAGATCAATGTTACATTTTTAAGAAATTCAAACATAAACACGATCAAATCAAAATGACGTTATTGAAAACATTTAAACTTTCTGTTAACAAAAGACAATCAAAAGGATATTAAATTTCTTTCAAACAAACCAAATTTTATAACTTTAATCCAAACACAATTTTCATTTAATACATGTCACTTGTCCGTAACGGACAAGTGACATTTGTCCGTGACGGACAACGTCCATTTGTCCGTAACGGGCAAATGGAATGAAATTACTAAATCACGCCCATTTGTCCGTCACGGACAAATGGGCGTGACTTAGTAATTTGGCATGCGCCAAATAGCCTGGACGAAAATATATCGCATAAAACCAATTAAACATCTATCGCGCCATCTCATTACAAGTTGTTTTCGGTCATGATCGTCTCATAAAATTATCAATTTTATACATAAATGTAGGTGTAATTACTACATCACAATAATAAATCCGGAATTTAATACAAATTTAGAAGCATGTCTATATATTCCAAAACTAATTGTAGAGCGATGGTGTGGCTAACTAGGTTCCTCTCTCTAAACCACCTTTGGCGCTCTGTAAATCTTAATCTCATATCTCTTTTCTCTGCAGACAAAAAAACTATATTAAATCAGTTATTCTCACACTAATATATATGTAAAATCTCGAATGCAGGTTAATATCGCTCTCTGAAGACTTGAAATGGCGGCACAATCCTGGAGATGGTTTCTTCCTCTCGCGATCCTCTTCCTTGCCATACCCTTGCACGCCGCCTTCCCAGCAGACCCGCCAGAATACTCTCTCTCGCCGGTACCTGAATCAGGCGCCGATACAGAATATCCAATTTCATATCCACCGGTGAATTCCCCTACATTCTCGCCGGACGTCAGCTTTCCTTTGGCGTCTTATCCGTCAGTGGAAGACTCCGGAACTCCGTCTCCGTCTGAATCAATGTCAATGTCCATGGAAGATTCCGATGCGGACGCTTCTTCGGGCGAAGTTGACAGCTACCCTTCTTCGGAGTCCTTCTCCGCATTTACCGGGGAGGAGTCGTCCTCCTCCGGCGGTGGTAAGAAAGCGGGAGCTGTGTTTGGAGTTACGGTGGGAGCGGCAGTGGTAGTCTTCGCCGGAATAGTTTACAAGAAACGTCGTGAGAATATCCCGAGATCACGCGGATATGGATACGCCATCACTCGGAGAGAACCTATCTAGAAGTATGCCGAATGTGTGAGATTTCACTTCCTTGATTAATGTGATGTCAATATTATATATGTGTATTGCGTTGTTTTTATGTCGGTCACCTTACCCAAATCACATGCAAGGCGCACAATAGATATCTAATGTTGTGAATTACTTTGCTGTGCAATTGAATCATTCGTCCTTTCCGTGTTTCGTTATGCAATTCAATAACTTTGTTTTGAATTAGTTAAATAAGAGTTTCCTTCAATGTAACCTCTTTGCAAACTAAAATACACTACTTGACTGGTTACACCTTTGGTTTGTGCCTCAAGGCTTGGAACTTTGTTCAGCTGTATAGGACTTAATTGCTTTTCCAGACAGTTCTCAAGTTTGTGCGGTTGTATGCAGCTTGTTTAAGTTAAATTTAGGATCATCACTGTGCGTGGTTTGGTTGCTCAAACACTGACCCCGTGCTGTATTGAATTGAGTTCGGCCTTGAATGCACATCAATAGCCTTTGAGCATCCTTCTAAGACCTGATGACTAACTATAGCAATAACTTCTTAATGAAATGCAAAACAAACGTATCTTATATGCAATTCCTAAAGTATTGTGGGTGAAATGGCCTACCGAGTTCTTATTGCTTAGAGGGCCACCATATAGTATCGTATGTTTATTCGGTGACAACATAATTATAAGCTCCTCTTACTTTTTAACAAAAAAAAGGTAATATTAACAGATTGTGTCGAAATTATCCCTCTTTTATTGAAGAGACCATCTATAGAAGTTTGATACACTACATATCTAGTATACCATAAGAATGTAAAAACAGTTGACAGAAAAACCATCGATAGAAGAGAATATATAAAAACATCAAAAGACAAGAGCTTGAATCTCAATAAACTAATCAATGAAAAGCACAAGATGACAAATCAATCACAAAGAGCGAGAGAGAAAACAAAGACATAGGACATTGATGATTTTTTTTTTGTACAAATAATTTATTTTAGAGACGACATGAATGTTAGTCGAAGACCGAGCAATCAATTGCGAAATTCAAGAAATAAGTTTTCTAAGACTCCGTGACCCAAACAATATAGTTGCTACTCTAATTGGTCTCTTTGTATAAAGGTCAAAAAATAGTCACCCAACAATGATTGGCATGTCATGCTGCTCTTATAACGTTGCTGATAAGGTAAAAAAATGTCGACTGTTTACAGAACGAGCAGCTATTGTACAATGAGGTATTAAAGCTCCAGCTCTGCTTCTGCATTCTATCAAATGTCGACTGTTTACTAATATATATATATATATATATATATATATATATATATATATATATATATATATATATATATATATATATAGAGTTTGGCTCACATGTAAACCCCTCTTATAGTTTTTAATGAGAACACACATTAACCATAAGATTGTTTTGATCTAATGGTCTTAATTAAACCAAATTTTAGGAAATATTTTATTCCACTCTCCAATTAAAGAGGGTGCATTACACTCTCCATAGTAATTATAGTCAAATATGGCAGTTAGAGATTCTCTCCCTAACTATTATTATCCAAATCTTCACATTTACATCCAACTCTAGTTTTCAACGTGAATTCATATTGCCCTTTTAATTTCTCAATTCATCATTCACCATAGTTGATATCAACAACATTTCTAAATCAATTCAATTATCATCTCCATTCTTCTAGTTAATATTGTACAAAAGTATTCGTCTATGTTCATGAAAATATTCGTCAATATACTATTAATAATTCATTCATGATACCGATATTGTTCGTTCATGTCCAACAAATTTTAGTCGATTATTGATAACTGAAATTAATATTCAGTGGTACATAAATATTTATTTATATAGTGAAAAATATTCGCTCATAATCTGAAGAGACCAATGTTTCAATCTTCGGACAATTCGCGAACATATACGTATACGAAGATATTCGTCCATGTTACTTAAAGTATTCGTTAGTGTTACTAAATATATTCGTACATATGATATAATATATTCGTTGCAAAATTTAGTTGTTCAATTGTTTCCAATAACTTGTCGCTCATACACGGACAAACCACCACAATTCGCCGGATAAATGACATATAACCACGGAATATTTACAGCATTTAGTGTCGAATAAAAACTAAAGTACAATAATTTCATGTATATGACAATGGAATAACAAATTTTGTTCATCATATCAAAGAAGGTTTCAAGCACCACAAAAACATATTGAATCTTAATCTAAGCAAAATCAATGCCCTTCTCATTTTGCTAAATACACTAACATACATTAACGAATAAAAACTCAATAAACAGTGAATACAAATCCAATAACATATGCTTCTCTTGTACTGTTGAGGATGGGGACAACCATGAATTCCGGTTGGTCTGCAATGATGACAAATTTGGAGTCGTATAACAAGATTGTTGATGGTAATGATGTAATATCGACATGAGACTACGAGGATGAAGGAAAACGAGGCTTTTGAGGGAGAGCCATGGCGAATATTGATGGTGAGCGAGACGAAATTGGTCTCATATACGGTTGAGTCGCGATGCACGAGATTGAATGAATGTTGGAAGGTCACCTGAAGCATTCGAGGGAGAGCCACGGCGTTCAAGTCCGGATCTGCGATGAAAACCGGCCGGCCAAATCTGGTTTGGAGACGACGGTGGTGCCTTCATTGGACGAACGAAGAACGCCCTTGCTCTCCATTGGAGTCATTTTACAAATAATCGGTTATTGAGAGATGATGGAATATTTGAATGAGAGATTATAGGGTCAGATAAGGTAACAAATAAAATATTTTTATATATAATAATGGAGCAAATTGAGTGAAAATTGATTTTCACGCGCAGCCAATTCCCCACTCTCATTCTAATTTGTTTTATTTTTATTTTTTCCCCTATTTATTATGGTTAATCTTGACCATCTATTATTCTAATCTTACGGATTAGATTTGTTCTCATTGTACACCATAGGGGTTGTTTACATGGGAGTCTGATTCTATATATATATATATATATATATATATATATATATATATATATATATATATAGTAATTAGTAATATTTATTTATAAAGGTCAAAAAATAAACCACTTGACTGGTTATACTTTTGGTTTGTGCCTCAAGGCTTGGAACTTTGTTCAGTTGCATGTATAACACTCAATCGCTTTTGCAGACAGTTCTCTAGTTTCTGTTGTTGGATGCAGCTTCCACACACACACACACACATATATATATATATATATATATAGTTCAAGTAGGAGGTCTCTTGTGGATAGGAATTAGGAGAGTCGTGGTGATGTCACGTGACACCACCATAAAATGAACAATTAGTAATAAAAATTATGAACACTGCCTATAGCAAAAAAATGAACAATCATTAATAAAATTATGAACACTTACTTTGAAAAATATGAACACTTACTCTGAAAATTATGAACACACACTTGTAAAATAATGAACATCATATTTTTTTACACGATTTGAAACAAAAAGAAAACTTTTACAAAAATACAAAAATAAACATTTAGTGTTAAAACATGAACAATTAGTGTTGGGAAAAAATGAACACTTATTAATAAATATGAACACTTACTTTAAAAACCGTGGACACTTACTTTAAAAACCATGAACACTTACTTTAAAATCCATGAACAACACAGTTGTAAGAACAATGAACACATACTTGTAAAAATATGAACAACGTTTTTTTTACAATCATTAACACCATATTTTTATCAATAACTGTTCATTTTGTAGTGGTGACATGTGACATGTCACGTCACCTCTTTTTTTTTTTTCCTTCAGATTTTTTTTCCGAAAAAAAAACGGTGACTTGACATATCACGTGTCACCATCCTAGCTCTCCTCATGCCTATCCACAAGGGTGCTTCTCACCGGAACCGGCCTCTCTCTCTCTCTCTCTATATATATATATATATATATATATATATATATATATATATAGAGGGTGTTGTTCAGGTAAGACACATTACTCCGGTACGGGCTTGCGGCTGAACGTACAGCCGACACGTGTCCCGAATTATTATTATTATTTTTTTTCAGAAACGAGTGAAAGTAATAGTTCAAAACTTATTAAGGAATAGTTCATAACTTATAAAAGGATAGTTCATGAATTATAATAGAATAGTTCATAGTGCAAAATTTATAAAGGAGTGAAAATAATAGTTCAAAACTTATTATGGGATAGTTCATGAATTATAATAGAATAGTTCATGAATTATAATAGAATAGTTCAAAGTGCAAAATTTATAAAGGAGTGAAAGTAATAGTTCAAAACTTATTATGGGATAGTTCATAAATTATAATAGAATAGTTGAAAGTGCACAGTTAATAAAAAATAGTGCATAACTTATAAAATTATAGTTCATGACATATAAACGATTAATTTATAAATATATTGATATAATATATTAAAAAGTAATAGTTCATAAATTATATGGGAATAGTTCAAAGTTTATAGGAGAATAGTGCATAAATTATAACATGGTAATTCAAACAAATTTTCATTCGTTTCTGAAAAAAAAAATCATTCGTTTCAGAAGAAAAAAATAATAAAAAAATTCGGGACACGTGTCGGTCGTACGTTCGGCCGCATGCGTGTACCATAAATTATCAGCCGCACCTGAACAATGTCCTATATATATATATAGCTCTCTGGATTTTTTTTGGTTTGTTATAATTTTGAACTAGTATATTACCCGTGCCCTGCATGGGATATGATTTAATATCTATTATAGATATATAAATATAAAATTATCTTATTAGAGTTTAATATGATTTATGCCTTATAAATTTAAAATAAAGTTTTAATACACATTATGTAAAATCATCGTACAAAAACTTATAATACACTCTTTGTATACGGTTGAAAAAGTTTCAACCCGATTAACCCGTCCGAATTAACATTTCTACCAAAACGATTAAACACCGAAGTAACCATATCCGAAATGACCAAAGAACCGAATTAAGACGATCCATTATGAACAAAGAACCAAGACTACTTGAAACACATTCCAACGTGAACAATTGGTACCCGACCCAAACGACCCGAGACAAACCGCTTTAAAAACAAGCTTGTTTTTAACTCAACCACATTCAAACCCGGGCATGTTATTACCCGACCTGATGTCGACCCATTAGCCCGTTTGGCACCACCTTTAAGAATCGAAGATACCCGATACCCGTTTCAACCCAAACAATTGGTACCCGACCCATACCAACCCGACCCGAGACAACCCGCTTTAAAACCAAGCCTGTTTTGAACCCGACCCGATTTCAACCCGAACTTGTTATGACTCGACCTGAACCCGACCTGTTACCCCCGTTTGACACCTCTACATGTCGCATAGTTATATCTTTTTAGACGTTGTAAATAGTTTAACCATTCACTTGTATTATTAGGAGTTAAGAACATCGACTTGATTTTGGTATAACATCGATCTTAATGGTTCAAAGAACATCTCATTTGGTTTGACTTGATCATTCAAGTTTACCCAATATTTAAAAGAAACAAAACCGTAGGTTATACTTGGTCGTTAGGTATAAGAATGAGTTAAACAATAAAGGCTCAAACGGATGACAAGCTCATTCAAGGCATATCAACAAATCTATTCCTTGACTTGAATCCTCACAGACATGTTTGTTGAGGAAAAATGTGTATAAATTTCCCAAAACATTATTTTATTTCATTTTTAAATATATTTTAGTTCGACCCTATTTTTTATCCTCTTGATTCGAAATAATATAAATACCAAAATATTTAGGGGTTTTTATTAATTGGGCTGCACCCATATTTTTAAGGGTTGCCTACATATCTCTTTAAAGAGAATCAAGCCTTACGTAGTTCAATTGGTTTCATGCATCAGAGGATGTAATCTAGACCCACCTTCTATGAAGGGTTGCCTAAATATAACCCAACTATCATTTGCATGGTTTATATTTTCGTTCATGCATCAAAGGGATGAAATTAAACCCACCTTCTATGAAGGGTTGCTTAATTCTCCTAATATCATGTACATAATTAGATTATGTTTATTTTATTTTATTTTGTGTTTGTTTAATGTGACTGAATTTAGTGCATTATTTGTTTGCGCTAAATTTCCTACGTATCCTATGTTAGGAATTAAGTTGAACTTAGTTTAATTTAAGAGATTTTTTTGACCTTTTATATATATTTGAAAGTAGTTTTTTTTATGTGATTGAACTCAACCAATTTCGAGTCAAGTTTCCTACGTAGTCCGTTTTATGGACATCAAATCATACATAGTTCTTTTAATGCAATAAAATTTATCAAAGATTTAGGTGAATTTTGCAATATTTCATTATTATTGACTATATGCATATATGCATATTTCTGTCAACAGAAATAACGTCTCTTTTTTAATACCTATTTTGTGGTATATATTTGAATGTGTTGTAAATGGGCTTAAGCCCAATTGCTTATAATAAGCTTTATTTTGATAGTCAAAAATCATCTCACCAAAGTCAAACCACATATTCCCTAGCACACAATAGTGTTACTACTAAGATGACTACAGTAAAATGGCTCCTTTTTGGCTGAATAAATAAAAGAGTTAAAAGAAAGAGTTAAGTGTAGGTAGTGCATTTGAGACGGTGGATACGTCTCTTTTCAATTTTGTATACAAGTGATGAGAGTGATGGGTTGTAGATGGCCCAAGCCCAATCTGAATTCTATGACCCACAATTCATTTCATTAATCTGATCACCATTCTCTACTTTCACTGTAATCCATCGACACCTTCTTTTTTTTAGTCGATAGGGTTTTCCAAATTCACTTGCGGTTTCTCAGCAAACCCCGGAGCTAACACAGGCGATTCCGCATCAACTCCCAAATCACAAACAGGCAGTTGATCAACAAGCCCTAGTGCAATAACGGGCCTCTTCGCAGCAACGATTTTGTTCTTCCCTGAGCGAATCTTGCTCAACCTTTGGCATCCATTGGAGGAAGATTTGCGGCTCCTCTTGTTCATGGCGGTGACGGATAGACCAAAGATGATGGCCATGTATCAGCAGTGAGAACGGTAACAAGTCAAAGAGCTCCTGAGAAGCAAAGATTCGGAGTCGATTTCATGGTGCTGCGATGGACCAATTTCGAACACAATGAAAGGTTCCTAGGAGGAATTGTTAATTTTCACCATGTATGAAGAACTTCGGGTAAGTTTGAGTTCCAATCGATTTAAGATTTTCAATTCCATTCTTTTTTTTTTTGTTCTGGACTTGTCGAGATTACTCGCCATGTTGCGATCCGTAAGCGTCTTCATCAATTTGCTCACTCATGAATCAATCGGATAGATTTTATTTCTTAGATTTCTAAAATCAATTTTTAATGTCAGTTTTGCCCCAAAAGCGATTGCGGAAGCGAGATTTGGTGAGAATAGATTAGTTGTATGCTAGTTTTGATTTTCAACTTAATTATCTATTTAATTGAGGATCCCATCTTTACTTTCTGAACTTAGGGTTATTTGGGACAGACATGCTCGAACTGATCAAATTAATAAGAGACTTTTGTAACTATAATCATATCTTCCAATTTGACAAACTTATTTACGAGTTTATCTTTATTTTGCAAGATTCTCCCAAAAGAGGATGCACATATATTTGGACATTTTCTCTGGCTATACAGCTCTTCCCTATCTATTTTATTGGTCCAGAAGATGAGAAAAGTATATCCTTCTTATGTGTGCTGTTGTTTTTCAAATTGAAATTTATATTTAGCAAACATGAATTAGGATGGGTTGTAAATAAGTGCCAGTAGAACCCAATACAATACTGAATTTTGTCTTGATGTGGATGCCCATGGATTGGTTTTAGTGGTTAGAATTTTGGTTTGTAGCGGAGGAATCCATTGATTCCATCTGTCTACGAGTTTTGTAGATGAGGAATCCATCGATTCCATCCGTCTACGGGTTTGTAGCGGTGGAATCCATCGATCCCCTCCGTCTACGAGTTTGTAGCGGTGGAATCCATCGATTCCCTCCCTCCGTCTACGAGTTTGTAGCGGTGGAATCCATCGATTCCCTCCGTCTACGGGTTTGTAGCGGTGGAATCCATCGATTCCCTCCGACTACGGGTTTGTAGTGGCGGAATCCATCGATTCCCTCCGACTACGGGCTTGTAGAGGCGGAATCCATCGATTCTACCAATCTATGGGTTTAGTTTCATGGTGGAAGCCAAATTGCATCCGTACTGTCTTCAGTGTAGCGATCGAAATTGGTTTGAAGCCAAAACGACTATATGTCGGATACCATAGTTTTCCATGAGCATCCAAGTAGACCTTATTTCCTGTGTAATAAAACTTGCAAAGGAGTGGTCATAAATTTTCTTTTAGCTAGAGTGATACTAATTATGTGTAAAAAATAACAACAAGACTTGTTAATTTTATTCTTTTGAGATTAGAGTGGTCACCCTCTTGTATTGCATCTCTTTTACTCTTCTTTCAATTGTTTCTTTCTTTTACAGATGAAAGAACAATGAAAAAGGGGGAAGGATACTTACAGAAATTTGTTGCTGACTATGACAAGAAAAATTAGAAGACTAATGCTTCTTTTTTTACAACAGGAGAAACTGCAGAATGAAGACTTTTGTACTGGTTGTAATCGTTGGTTTTGTTGGCAGTGACTCTTGTTGTGATTTTTCTTCTGTAATTATTTTATCCTTCCTCCCCTAATATTGTCCCAGACTTCTCTTATTTATAGGGGCTGTTTGAAATAGTTAATTTAAACTGCTTAACAGTTAGTTACAAAACTGTCACACAGGAATAAAATTGTCAGACACTTAAATAAATTTAAGGATTAACTTTTTCCTTTTATCTATTTTTTTATCCATCAGCTTTATTGCTACCATAGGAATTTAACATTTTTTTTTTAATTATGAAACGATACAAAATTTCTATGAAGCAAGCATTTATATGTAGACCATACTATTAATGACTACTTTATATTTGGAGGATAAACTAAATGACTCAATTAAATTTATTTCATAATGTAAATAAACTTAATATTTTTAATTTCATAAAATAAATATATTTTATGAAATTTCATGGCCAAACAGTTGCCCCCAAACATTGGACGTGTGAATTCTTGAACGCGTTCAATGTTTGTCCTATATATCGATCATTTTTTTTTTACTTATACCTTTTAGGATTGTATCTAGCACATAAAATAACTAGACAACCTATGTAATTTCTTTGTGAATGGTCAAACCGACCACAATTCACTTGTCCGTTCTTGTAGCATCACTGAAAATCACTTAAGCCCACCTTCTAGGAGGGGTTGCACAAGTTACTTCATTATCATTTGCATAAAGAATGGGTTTTCACTTTGAAAGATGATTTTTTTTGTTATTGTGATTGTGGCTGCACCTAGCATTTCGACCAGCTAGACTACATACGTACCCTCTTTTTGAAGGATCAAGCCGTTCGTAGTTCTTTGCGAACTGATTTTTTTTTTCGCCCCTTCATCGTAAACATCACCGAAATAATTTGAGCCCACCTTCTATGAAGGGTTTCTCAAATCACTCAACTATCATTTGCATACTTAAGGGCTCAAGAGTATAACTATGCATGCTTTTTTTTTTTATATATATATGTTTTTTTTTCTTCTATTTATATAGTTCATATATAAATATGTATTTACACTTAATGCATTAAGGATTAAATTTAGACCCACCCGCAGGGTTGCCAAAATGTTAATCCATTATCATATGCATTTTTTTTTAAATCTCATTCATACGCATTACCAAAATAGCAAGAACCCACCTTCTATGAAGGGTTGCCCAAGTCATTTTGACTATCATTTGCGTAATGAGAATTTTATTTGATTTTTTTTTGATGACTGAATCCGACACATATGTTTTTGGTATCGAATTTCCTACGTACCCTTGTTGGGATCAAGTCTTGACGTAGTTCCTGAGGCAAAGGATGAGATCAATTGATTCTTCAAGTATCCCGGACCGTGATGCACGTCGGTGTGAGAACATTGACGATTTAAGCCTTTCCCATTTATTGAGGACATCACATTTATCTCCTTGCTGTCAACATCTAAAAGAGCGTATGCCTCTATTCTTCTTCTGTTTTGACATTTTATTCCCTTTCACACAATTTTTCTTGTGTGTAGGCTCAACAACATTTTCAAGCCTTCGGAACACTGAGATTCGATGTGCCCCAGTTATTGGATTCTCATGAAGTCTATCAAATACCGACACTCGAGGAGTCGTCTCCATATCTTCCGAAAACATTTGTTGTTCTTCTAGTGTCAATATTTCCGGCTCTATAATACTTGTTGTCAAGAGCCCTAATTCTTGAGAGATTTGTAAATCATTGCAATTGACCTCGTCCAAATTCTTTTGTAGAGTTTTCCTTTTTGGAAAGGACAACCGTCTGTGTACTTTGATTTTATGACTTTTGTATGATTTTGAGAATGGGGGCTTGTGGCAAGGACTTGAGACTTTTCCTTTCAAAACCAATCGTTTATTTCCACCTTTCTCATGCCCGGAAATTTGGCGGATGACCATAGTTTTTCTTGGAATGGACTGATTAATCTTCCGAATGGGGCAAGTATAACTTGTCATGAAAGACTGCATGATTTCCTCGACAGAGGTTAAAGGCTTTTCTCCCACCTTCCTCTTATCTTTTGGCTTATATTTAAATAACACCTTAGGTTGTGTGTTTTCACCGTTTCTCCCTCTTGAGGTCACATTGGATATTTGTGCAACTTTTTGAAGCGAATTTTCTTTGGAAAACTCCACACTTTTACTGCTTTTGTACAACGGTGTATTTGACTCAAAGCTTATACCATTGTAGAACTTAGCATCGGCATAGTTGACATTTTCCCCATGAAAAGGGTTGGAGTCTCCTCGGATAGTTCTTACATTTCCTTCATCATCGGTGTATTTCAGGCATTGATGAAGTGTGGAAGCTATGGATTTACTGGTATGTAACCACGGACGTCTCAGTAGGGCATTGTAGGAAGTGTTTGCATCAATTACATGGAAAAGAGCATCTTTGTAAAGATCATCTAATACCACTTTTAAAGCTATAGTACCCATGGCTCTTTGCCCAACTTGATTAAAGCCTTGTATTGTGAGCAAAGTAGGGGATAATTGATTAGATGTTAGCCCCATCGCTCTTAAGGTCTTGAATGGAAGGAGGTTTACAGCTGACCCACAATCAAGCAAGATCCGGTTAATCCTAGTATCTCCAATTGTGCCCGTCACATATAATGGCCTATTATGATGCTCCTCCCCTAACTGTAAATCTTCGTCAGAGAATGATATACAAGCCATGCATGAAGCGCATTGGATTATCGGAGCTAATGATACCTCGTTAATTTCAACTGGATCTACTTGGTCTTTATAATTTTCCGGATCTGTAAGGGCTTGAATGAGTGCCTTTCTCAAATCCTTTGACATTTGTAATGCATCATACACACTTAAACGTGTTGGGATGCGTTTTAGATGATTTATCACATCGTATTTGACTCCCTCTCTTTTAGGTACTTTTTGAGTTAAGTCCGATTCCTTAGGAGTAAGGTCTTTTTGTGTTCCTCCTTATCGTCTTGAGGTGACTTAGGAGGTTCTTTGCCAAGATATTCCTCAGGAGCTAATGCTTTTGAGTTTTCTTTAGAGGTCAACTCTTTCTCCTTTCCTTTTGTCACTGGAGGAGAAAGTTGGCGTCCGGATCGAAGAGTAACCGCATCTACTTCCGATTGCTCCTCTTCACAACTATCTGCCCAAGAGACCATACAACATTGAGCGGTTTCTTCACCCCAAAAATCTTCTTCATTTGAAGATTCATCTTTAATAATTTCCTCTGAGATGAAATCTTTCAAAGTAATGGGTATCCGTTCAGGTTGAGTGTAATCATCTTCGTGACTTTCCCATTGTTTCTTTTCTTTCTTAACTTTTTTGCTCTTAATATTCTTTTTCTTGTTTTTCTTCTGTCTCATGTTGCTTGTACTAGACTCTGGCTGACTTACACATCTAGTGAATACTTATTGAGGCTTTCTTCGACCGGCACAAGTTTGCCACTCAAAATCACTATCATAGTTGTCGTCATCGTCTGAGTACAAATCTTCAATGTCAAAGCAAGTCATTATCTCATATAATGTCGGAATCCCTGGACCATCTCTCGGCATATCGGGGTATGCCCATACAATGCGGACGTCATCTTCGTCTTCGACTGAAAACCGCACTGGTATTGCCATTAGAGGTAGAGAAACTGTCGGAATTTGTAAGGGGATCTCCGGATCTTCTACAACTGTTGAGACTGCGCTGGTGGTTTCTATGGCTTCTAATGCAGAAATTGTGTTTGATGAAGCCTTTGGAGCATGTGATGGTCCTCCTTCAATTTTGATTTCACCTTTGTTTACCATCCTTTCGATAATGTCTTTAAAGACATAACAATCTTTAATTGTGTGACTAATCAATTGATGGAATGGGCAATAGTTTGGGTCGCCCGTTTTGCCAACCTCTCTAGGCCTTTTTGGCTCTGGAAGAGTTATGAGTTTAGCAGTCATCAACTCATCAAAGATCCCTTGAACATCGTCATCATCAAAGGGATATTTCTTTTGTTTTCTTTCTTCAAGGGTAAGCTTTTTGCTAGCATCCCTTGACTTATTATTTTTTTCTTGAAATCTGGAATTGTTTCCGCCATAGGTTCTATTGTCTGTCTTAATGAAAGTCGCAAGAGAATCTCCTTTCTTTTGTGGCTTCTTGACTTCTTCTCTTCTACTATCGCCAATTTGAGGTCGACTAATGCTTTTGGCGTGACGTGTGAGTTGTCTTTCAACATTACACGCCTTCGAAACCAAAGCACTAAATGAGGTTGGCTCGGCACTTCCGACATGCACTGCTAATTCTGGAAGTAGATTATTTGTACACATTTGCACACATGCGTGCTCGCTTAGTTTTTCTGGGCATTGCAACCTGAGACTTCTCCATCTCGCAATAAAATCATTCGCGAGTTCATTAGGTTTTTGAAAGGTGTTTGCAAGATCCATGATTGAAACTTTGGCTTTAGAGCTCACAAATTGAGCTAGAAATGCCGTTTGAAGATCGTCCCATGTTTGGATGGACTCTGGTTGAAGTTGTGTATACCAGGTAAATGACGATCCCCTTAGGGATTGTACAAACTGTCTAATGAGTAGTGCATCTTCAAGTGCAGTTTCACCACATGCTGAATAGAAATTGGCTAAATGTTCATGTGGTGACCCATGAATCCCGTCAAATTTATCAAAGTTTGGTTTTTGATATCCAGGAGGAAATGGAATTGAATCATAGTGTGCCGGGTATGGCTTTCTATATCCGACAACAGAAGGGTTTTGGGCTTTTTGGAACTCCTTAATCCCTTGGGCAATCATCTCCCGGACTTCTTGAGGAGAGATGGATTGGTTATTGTGTGAGCCATCATGACTTGTACCTATATGTTCGCGCAGGTTTCCATGAGTTTGAGTTTCTGCTTGAGCTACGAGTGATGCTATTTGGGCATCCTTCTCGGCTAGTTGTTCTTGTAAATTTCGAAGTTGTTCTCCCATGCTTGTAGTTTCTGTAGTCAGCACTGGCATGCTATTTACTTCATCTTGAAGACCAATGTATTTCTTTTTTATACCGGTCATAGGTGGGAACTCTTCTTCTTGAAAAAGAGTAGTCTTATCTCCATACAAAGGAGAGAAAATGCTTTCTTCCGATAAGCTCCTTGATCCTGTTGTAGGACGAGGTGACGGAGATGGTGTCCTTGAAACTGTATCAGCAAAGGACATTTGCAAGGATTTAGACCTTGTAACGGGACCTGTGTAGGTCTGAGGTTGATCATCTTATGAAATTGCTTTATTTGTTTTTGACGAGACTCTCGTTTTTACAAGAGTCCGTGGGACTTGAACAATCTGCTTTTCGTCTTTATTTCTTTTTGACTTTGCAGACTTGATTATCTTGGCTTTAGATGCCTTTGGTAGACCCTCCTCATATGAAGTCATATTCACTTCAGCGGACCCTCCAATGAAGATGGGGATGGATCCAATGTATATTTGAGATGGTAAAACATCTTGGAAAGTCCTAGTTGGACCACTTTGTTTTGTTAGATCGTGCTTTGCCTCGCCTAGAGTTTTCTTTACTAACTCTAAGGCCGTAGATTGTGCTAGCCGACGAAGCGCCTTTGGCCTCTTGGACCCATTCTTGCGAGTCCTTCTTTTAGGCTTAGTGGTTTTTGTGGAGGTAGAGTGACTCTCCTTAACCCCTTCACCGGCCTTGATGACTTGGATAATGGTTTTGTAGGGGTGTCCAATTGTTGGCTTGGTGCCGCTGGTACTTGGTCCCATCTTATAAATAGTTTGGGACATGTTTGGCTTCTTGCTAGTCAGATGTACTTGGTCCCATCTTATAAATAGTTTCGGAGTCGATTTCATGGTGCTGCGATGGACCAATTTCGAACACAATGAAAGGTTCCTAGGAGGAATTGTTAATTTTCACCATGTATGAAGAACTTCGGGTAAGTTTGAGTTCCAATCGATTTAAGATTTTCAATTCCATTCTTTTTTTTGTTCTGGACTTGTCGAGATTACTCGCCATGTAGCGATCCGTAAGCGTCTTCATCAATTTGCTCACTCATGAATCAATCGGATAGATTTTATTTCTTAGATTTCTAAAATCAATTTTTAATGTCAGTTTTGCCCCAAAAGCGATTGCGGAAGCGAGATTTGGTGAGAATAGATTAGTTGTATGCTAGCTTTGATTTTCAACTTAATTATCTATTTAATTGAGGATCCCATCTTTACTTTCTGAACTTAGGGTTATTTGGGACAGACATGCTCGAACTGATCAAATTAATAAGAGACTTTTGTAACTATAATCATATCTTCCAATTTGACAAACTTATTTACGAGTTTATCTTTATTTTGCAAGATTCTCCCAAAAGAGGATGCACATATATTTGGACATTTTCTCTGGCTATACAGCTCTTCCCTATCTATTTTATTGGTCCAGAAGATGAGAAAGGTATATCCTTCTTCTTATGTGTGCTGTTGTTTTTCAAATTGAAATTTATATTTAGCAAACATGAATTAGGATGGGTTGTAAATAAGTGCCAGTAGAACCCAATACAATACTGAATTTTGTCTTGATGTGGATGCCCATGGATTGGTTTTAGTGGTTAGAATTTTGGTTTGTAGCGGAGGAATCCATTGATTCCATCTGTCTACGAGTTTTGTAGATGAGGAATCCATCGATTCCATCCGTCTACGGGTTTGTAGCGGTGGAATCCATCGATCCCCTCCGTCTACGAGTTTGTAGCGGTGGAATCCATCGATTCCCTCCGTCTACGAGTTTGTAGCGGTGGAATCCATCGATTCCCTCCGTCTACGAGTTTGTAGCGGTGGAATCCATCGATTCCCTCCGACTACGGGTTTGTAGTGGCGGAATCCATCGATTCCCTCCGACTACGGGTTTGTAGTGGCAGAATCCATCGATTCCCTCCGACTACGGGCTTGTAGAGGCGGAATCCATCGATTCTACCAATCTATGGGTTTAGTTTCATGGTGGAAGCCAAATTGCATCCGTACTGTCTTCAGTGTAGCGGTCAAAATTGGTTTGAAGCCAAAACGACTATATGTCGGATACCATAGTTTTCCATGAGCATCCAAGTAGACCTTATTTCCTGTGTAATAAAACTTGCAAAGGAGTGGTCATAAATTTTCTTTTAGAGTGATACTAATTCTGTGTAAAAAAAATAACAACAAGACTTGTTAATTTTATTCTTTTGAGATTAGAGTGGTCACCCTCTTGTATTGCATCTCTTTTACTCTTCTTTCAATTGTTTCTTTCTTTTACAGATGAAAGAACAATGAAAAAGGGGGAAGGATACTTACATAAATTTGTTGCTGACTATGACAAGAAAAATTAGAAGACTAATGCTTCTTTTTTTACAACAGGAGAAACTGCAGAATGAAGACTTTTGTACTGGTTGTAATCGTTGGTTTTGTTGGCAGTGACTCTTGTTGTGATTTTTCTTCTGTAATTATTTTATCCTTCCTCCCCTAATATTGTCCCAGACTTCTCTTATTTATAGGGGCTGTTTGAAATAGTTAATGTAAACTGCTTAACAGTTAGTTACAAAACTGTCACACAGGAATAAAATTGTCAGACAATTAAATAAATTTAAGGATTAACTTTTTCCTTTTATCTATTTTTTTATCCATCAGCTTTATTGCTACCATAGGAATTTAACATTTTTTTTTAATTATGAAACGATACAAAATTTCTATGAAGCAAGCATTTATATGTAGACCATACTATTAATGAGTACTTTATATTTGGAGGATAAACTAAATGACTCAATTAAATTTATTTCATAATGTAAATAAACTTAATATTTTTAATTTCATAAAATAAATATATTTTATGAAATTTCATGGCCAAACAATGTCAAATGCATTAGTCAATGTCCATACTAGCTCCTCTCTCTCTATCCAGATATGCCCCTTGGGCACTCAACAAATTTGTCATTTAGCAAGTCCAAACAGTGTTGAAACTTGTTGCGGGGTACCGACTTCGTGAACTTATCAACAATACCAACTTTCTTCACCTTGAAACTCTTCTCACTTCTAAAGAAATGATACCCGACGTCAGTATGCTTAGTCGTCTCATGATGAACCTGATCCTTGGCTAAATAGATTGCACCCAAACTATCACAATATACAATAGCCTGATCGTGATGTATTCTTAGATCAATGACCAATCCATTCAACCAAACTCCCTCTTTAATTGCTTTTGTCAATACCATGAATTTTGCCTCTATGGTAGACAAAATGATCGTTGGTTGTAAGGTTGGCTTCCAACTCCCATCAAAACCAACAAGAGTGAAAACATAATCGGTCATATATCTTCTAGTATCAACATCTCTTGATTAATCAGATTAATAACCTTGTGGCCAAACACTATGTATCATTCTCAAAAACGAGCCCGGTGTTAGATGTACCTCATAGGTAGCAAAATATCTTCTTCACAACTTTCTAGTGTTCTTTTCCTAGTTGCCCCATGAACCTTTTGACGACACTAACAACTTGTGACAGATTTGGTCTTGTGCAAACCATAACATACATTAAACTCCCTATTGAACTCGCATAACGGGCTAGTGACATATACTCCTTCTCATCTGATTGAGGTGAAAACTAAGTGGTAATATGGATGTAAGTATCACTAGGTGTATCAACAGGCTTGACCGGTGACATTCCGAACCTTGACAGTACCTTTTCAATGTAGCCTTTAAGTGATAAGAAAGGTTTCTTATGACCCATATCTCTAAGAATCTCCATTCCTAGACCCTTCATTTCATATTGAACACTATAGATGAGAGTTTCATCCTTCAACTTGTTGTAGTACACACAACAATCATAAGTACTCATCTTGTAACCAATCCTTATCATATAGTTGTCAAATATCTTGTACCACTGCCTCAAAGACTTATTTAAGTCCATATAAAGATTTCTTCAACTTGTAGACAAAGTTTTCTTTCTTTGGAACTTGAAAACCATCCAATTGAGTCATGATATTTCTTCTTCTTAATCTCTATACAAGAAAGTTGTCTTTACATCAAGTTATTTGAGCTCTAGATCCTAGTCTCACTAGTACAAAGACCCCCATAGACCTCACTTGTGTTGGAGCGGTTTGTAAGAAAAGAGATCAAGGGTATTTTTGGACCATGGTTATTTGTATAGCCGCAGACAATCGATTCTTTAAAAAAAAATTCGGACCCAGTTATATGAACTTACCGGGGTATAATATTCATTAATTGGACAATACCACAGTTATCATAAAGAACTGGGTCATATAAAATTCTCGGACCCCGGTTATTTAAATAACCGTGGTACGTTATTTAAAAAACCTTTATCGAATGACATCATTTTGAATATAAAAAACCCTAGTCTTTCAATGAATAGGCTCTCCTCAACCCTCTGTGATTCGGAAACTTGCACAACCCTGCTCCAGCCTCTATGATCCAGATACTCCTCAACCCTCAGGATTTTGGAAACCTCGCTCACCCCAATTAATTGCAAATGCAAGTGTGTATTGGGACTTAGCCACCCCGCCAACAAGAGAAAGAGGCATACGATGGGCTACTATCTTTGGGAACCATGATAATGTACAGTTTGTTTGGCCTGTGGAATGGTTTTTGGAAAGTGGGATTGCCCTAGTTAATTGCTCATATTCTAGTTCATTGCTCAAAGGTCCATAAATGCCTTTTTTATTGCTTTCCAAACCCGGAACTTGTGCATCAACGAAGTATGTAAATTAGTTACTAATCCTTTTGCTTCTTCCAAGGGAGGAAGTTTGTGGCTTCATAGGAACAACACGTGTGGAATTGATGAAAGATGAGATTGGAAGTAATAAACATTCATCATTTCAGTCCAGTCCAGTGAATTAGTGACCAAGTGTGTCTAACTATGCTCTCCAAATTCTTTCTTTTGACGACCCACAATTACGAGTTGCATTTTTCTACTTTATGGATTCTCGAGGGGGGGTCCTATCCCGAAGCCATTTCCAAGGCTCAAGTAGACTGATTTTTGTGTGAATCTCAAGCGATCAATCTAGAGTGGAGGTATAGAAGATCTCAAATTAATCTCTTACTACATTTTATTGTTAGTTAGGTAATCTTGCGATCAATCTAGAGTCGTGGTTTTCTATACGTAAGCCTTGTGTAGGGTCAATGAACAATGAGAAAGTTACTTCACAAGGTGAGTTTGGGATCATGAAGATTCTTGAAGGCAAGCCTTCTGTCAAGGTACTCGCAACTTGACTAATTTACAGTTTGTAAATTAATAACAAACATAATATGCATGTTGTTTCGGCCCTTGATAAATCAAGAATAATTAATTCAATAAATCAAGTGTTGGCCAATTATTTACACATTATTTTGGGTGACAGGCTTTGGTTGTGGGTCACAACCATGGGTTAGACCGGTGTTGCCAATATAAGAAGGTTATGCTTTGCTAGACATACTGGATATGGAGGCTATGGAAGCTGCACTAGAGGTGCAAGAATACTAGAGATCTCTCAACAACCATTCTCCATCAGTCTTGGATTAGGATGGAAGATGGTTCTGTACATAGCGAAGTCATCCTCAACCATTCAGTCAAATTCTCCAGGTTCTTTTACTTGCCTTCTTATTCAAGAGGAAAAAAAGTGACAAGTTAGAAAGGGATTCTGTACACATAATTGTTGGATTTGTATGTGGTATATAATTAATAGTGACTTTGCAATTTCACGAGCTTTTTTAATAGTATTGTAATTTAAGAATTCGATTGTAAATATTAATTTACGGAAGACCAAATTATATTTCACCTAAACCATTATAGCATCCTTGTGCATAGGTGGAAGAATATCTACTGAATAAGAAGCTTGTTGAAGATGAAATCTAGCACACTCGGTGTGATTGTGTATATTTTAAGGTGATGATCAACCATAATATAAAATATACACTAATAAAATTAGGTCAGAAATTGTCTATGGAAGACCAAATTTTATCTTACCTAAACCATTAGAGAATGCTTGTGCATAAGTGGAAGAATATCTACTGAATAAGAAGCTTGTTGAAGATGAAAGCTAGCACACTCGGTGTGATTGTGTAGTCTAGCCAAATTTAAGCGATTGGTTCGCAACTTTTTTCATTGAAAATTGTCACATGACAGTCCTAAAAGTCCGAGTAAAGCCCTATTGTGGACTTTGTTGTTGTATATACTCAGATAAATTGTGAAGCATAGCCTCATAGTTAACAATCAGAAAAAGTCCTGTGCTTTTTTAATTGAGTAAAATAGATGGATGACTTAGATTGAGCAGTTTTTGTTATATATATAAAGAGCTTTGGATTGGTAAACTTTTGAATGATGCTATTTGGTTTATTCTACAGATTAATTTCTTTATTGCTGCAAATGAATAAGTTAGTGATGAGATGATTTAATTGTAGGTCCTCTAAGGAGTAAAGTGCATGTATGGCTTGTTGGGTGTGGTAGACAAACTTCTGCTCCCATAATTTCTTGTAAGAAGATGCATCACTTCCAAAACCTTTATGAATTCCCCAGCACATTTTCTACTTACGATTTTTGTTGTTGATAATTGTGGCCACTATGATGATGAAGATTTGGTTTCATGGGGAGCTAAGTCTGAAAGATGGGCAAGAGTGTTATTTCTTCAGGTTACGGAAGGGCAATAAGTGAAGCCTCTGTTTATGGTATTTTTCATTGATCTATATGTTCAACTAAAGTAGGTATTACTAACTTTCAAATTTGATAAACTATGTAGATTTTGCTAACTTTCAATATTTTGACTATGTTTGCTCATACTTCTAGGTTACCATGATTCTAATTCTTTGTGTTCTACCACCAGTTCTTGAAGAACAAGGGAATAACTATCAGGCAACAAACAGATTGTATGCATTGGATTTCTGCAAAGTTTTTTGCCATCATCTTGAGCTTGGTTCATGAGCTGGAAATAATGCAGAGGAAAGCTGAGAAGGCTTGGTTTTTAGAATTGAAACTGAACCGGTCTTGCATGAACATTTGAAGGGAGAAGATTATGGTCAAATGTCATGCATTTTTAGATATTTTGCCAACAATTTTCTCCTTATTTGGTAATGAGAACTAAGCTAACCTTAATGTTAAGAAATAAAAGTGATATTGATTTTTTTGAAATCCAATTGCTTCTCTATCTGCAACACAGAACCTCATTTCCTGCCTCATTTTGCTACATATTCTAGCCCAGTGTGGCAGTCAATGCTCAGTAGTATGGAATTTTCAAGGGTTGTGACTGGAAGATTTTCTATTCAGTTTGCTTGATAACTTTATACTATTGTCTTTAATATGTTTCTTTGAATTCAAAGCTAAAGTGATTATTAGTGTATGTTTTTAGATCAGAATTGGTGTAGTAGAGTGAACTGTGGCCTTTTATTTTGAATTCAAACCTTGAATCCATGGTTCTTAAACCGAGGTGTTTTTTTTTTAGAAAAATATAGAATTGGGACCACGGTTATTAAAAATAATCGTGGTCCGACATTTGTAAAATAAAAACAAAAAATGTTTTGGCACCACGGTTTTTGGGTAAAACCGTGGTCCGAATTTTTTTTACCCCGATGACAATTAGCGAGGTCCGAGTAGTGTGTACCACAGTTTTTTTACCTCGCTCCCGTTAACCACGCTTTAAAAACCGGGGTCTACAACCCCTCTTTGTACTAGTGTGTACCACTATTGCTAGTTGCACTACGATAAAGGTATGTATGACTACTGGCGAGAAAATATCCTTGTAATCTACCTCTTTAACAACTTATAGAGAATAACCAACTATATCCTCAAAAGTGTACCTTTTTGGAGGTCTTCTCCAACTCTTCTTGAGCAACCCTCAACTAAACTCTAATGATTAGCTTATGGTGGTTGATTTTTTATGTTGTAGATGTTGATTCCACTAGCTTCACTGTCAAGCTAAGCATAGAACTTGGATCAAAGATGACACTTCTACTCAAAATATCTCTTTTCTCGAATGGAGACCAAACTCTACATCCCTTCACACCATTTTCATAGCCTACAAACACTCATTTCTTTGATCGAGGCTCAAGTTTACCCTTACTAACATGATACTAAACAATACAACCAAAAATCCTAAGATCGGAATAGTCAACAATATTACCAAGCCACACCTCATAAGTTGTTTTGTATTTTATGCTAGTGTGAGGTCCGCGTTTATCAAGTAATGTGATGTAGTCACTATTATTGCCCAAAACGTCCTATCTAGTTTTGCATTAGAGAGCATGCACCTCGCTCTCTCAATTAGAGTCTAATTCATCCTCTTAGCTACACCATTTTGTTGTGGTGTATGTATGATTGTATAATGACGAGCAATTTTAGCATCCTCGTAGAATTCATCATATTCCGACAAACAAAACTCCAAACCCTTTAACAGTTTTTGCAGCCATTTGATCTTCTTTTTTGGTAGATTCTCCACTAACGTTTTCACTCTTTGAAGTTTTTAAAATCTTCTCCTTTCTGTTTCATGACATATAGCCAAATCATTATTGAATAATCATCAATGATGTCAAGAGATACCTTTGACGTCCTAGAGACTCAACAAATCCGACCGCCAGCTGGTTGTCAGAGCAACTGAGGGGTTCATCTGTCAAAATCATGTGTGTGTTATTAGGTGAATGTTCTAAGTCTAATAAAGCAAGCTAATCAGTTCGGAGAGCCCAATTATGATGCCTGTGTGGTCCAGAGACTTGAATGGGCCTTACTTAAGGTGATTCAGAGACATGTCTAATAGATCAACAAAATACGCATCTCTCTTGGATTAGTTAATTGGTCTTTTGGAGCCAGCTGGTATATAACACAATCCATTCAGTCTTTCAAGTGTGCGAGACAACTTCAGATTAGGGCTCTCTTCCAGCTTCTATTCCAGAGACGAAGAACAACAACAAGTTACGAGGAGTTACTAGAGAGGTTCAAGTCTTCCAAATCACATCGGTTATGAGAAGGATTTGATTGATTCCAGTTGAAGACAACTTAATCCAGAAAGCTTCACCTCTGGATTGAATGTTTGAAAGCTTCGGATATGCTTTCGAGTGGCCCGTGAAGGGGGCGTTTCTCAACTTCTTGCTCTCGTTCTCTTTGGCTTGCTAGGACCTTAGATCTGTTCGAACTTGGTGTTTTGCTCGCATGCTCTTGAGTTGTAATCTGTAAACATGGTCTTTACAATAGTGATTGGGTGGGTCTCCCCTCTTGAAATTCCGCAGAGGAAAACCGAACTGCTTTATCAGTTTTTCTTGTGTCTCATCTTGGATTCCTTAGTGTTTTCTTGAGTTTCATAAAGAATTTAGTTTTCAAAATATATCGGATAAAAGCAACTGAACATCTTAAATTTAATTATTTATTTAATGGAAAATCACACCATCTCATTCCAAATTGTTTTGGGTCACGATCATCTCATAAAATTATCAATTTTATACATAAATGTAGGTGTAATTACTACGTCACAATAATAAATCCATGCCTGGCCTTTAATGAGTATGTCTCTGAAGGAGACTGTTTGGCTGTCCGAAGATTTTGGGTTGGAATGTGAAACGTCGTCAGGGAGGTGTGTTTTCTCATGGTTTTGGAGGGGAGTTGAAGTGTCGGTTTGAGTGGGTTGGGTTTGGGTGGGGGCTCCAGCTGGGGGGGTTATGGTGGTTTGGCTAGCAGGGAGAGTGGTGGTGGTAGGGGCTGCTGAGGGGGCTGGGGTAGGATCAGCCCCAGTGGTGTTTTCGTTGCAAGTATCGGGATCTTGTATGACTCCATCTTGTTGAACAGTGCCATGCAGGGAGAGAGCTTGCAAGGGGATAGTATCAGAAGGCTTGGCAGTAGGGATTTCAGGGGGCGTGGGTTTTGAAGGTTCCTTTGGTGAGGGGTTAGTGAGGCAAGGCTGATGAGGGAGTCTTGCAGGGGTGGTTTGGAGGGGTGGGAAGGTGGTTTGCGATGAGATCCCCATATCGATCTTAGTCATACCTTTGTGAATACGAGCGTTGTTCGATCTAATTAGGTCCTCCGGTATAGCTTCGAATGGGCTTGGCGGATCAGTGATGGCCTTTTGTTTTGTAGGGCTAAGGTGTATCTGTGAGAGTTTGATTGACTGTTTCTTTGGGCGTTTTGTTCCTCCCATGGCTGGGTGGCAGGGCAGGAGGGTGAGGGGTGGGGGGGGGGGGGGGGGGGGGTACGGCTGGGCAGCCACACCGGGGGATGGAGCACGGCGGCAGGCCTACTCCAGGGGGGTTTTGTGAAAGAGAGCGTTTTTTCTATAGTTGTTTGATGTCTTCTTGAATTGGCTTAGGTGGCTCTCTAGCTCTTTCATCCTTCATGGTCTTGGTTTCACTCTAAGGGCTGATGACTAATTATAACAATAATTTCTTACTGAAATGCAAAACATATGTATCTTATATGCAGTCCCTAAAGTATTGCGGGTGAAATGGCCTACTGGGCTCCTATTGTTAGAGGCCCACTATATAGACTCATTTGTTTATGAAGGGAGACCTAAGCCCCTCTTACTTTTCAAAAAAAACAAAAAAAAAATAACAATTGTGTCGAAATTCCCCGTCTCTTCTAATTTTCAGATTGTCTCAACAAGATCGGATTTTTGTCGTCAACCAAGTCGAAACTCACTCTTCTTCAGATCGGAAGTTCATCTTCTTCATATCGCAACTTTGTCTTCTTCAATCGGAACTTGTACTTCCTAAAGATCCGAACATCAAGTCTGCGAAAATTCGTTATAGGTATCGGGTTATTTGAAATACGTACGTTCACTACATATATCAAAATTAAATTTGGGTATTAGTTGAGAGGGATCATGTTTGGTAGTCTTCCAATTTGGGTATTTCAAATCTGCAAATCAAGTTTCATCACCAAGTCAGGTATTACAATTATTAATTGTAGTTTTATGGAACTCTCCTTGTGTAAATACTAGTTCAAAACGGCTAGAAACTACTTTTTGTATGTGTTGTTTTGTGTATTACTTTTGTAACTAAACTTTTGAAATTGCAATGTTATCAATTGCTTTGTGTATCTGTTGCTTCCGTAACTAAACTTTCGAAATTGCTTTGTGTATCTATTGCTTTGTGTAACTATTGCTTTTGTAACTAAATTTTCGAAATAAGTTGTGCAATTACTATGAGTTTTACATGAAAATGCTTTGTGTAATACGCTACTGTAACTAGACTTTTGAAATATCTTGCTTTGTGTCTTTGTTGTTTTTGTAACTGAACTTTTGAAAATTTAGAAACACCTTTGTGTATTTGTTGCTACGGTAACTAAACTTTCAAACTTGGCATGTATTTATGATGAATATTTGTGACTCAAGAATGACATTTGATTACATTATAACATATTGTGGGGGCAATTGGATGGTGGAAGATGGTGAATGAAAATTTTAATGGAAACTTGTCAGGTAAGCCTTTGTTTGTTGAAGAAGCAAGCACCTTCGACGATCTGAAAAATTTGGTTGCTTCACGATTTGAAATTTTTCTATCAGATTATGGAATAGATCTTGTCATACAAGAATCCTTTCAATCATGTACTCAATTTCACACTTCACTTGTGTAAACTACAATAGTTTCGTAACCCAGTTTCATACTACATGTTTCATTTCCATAATTCGGTAGTAAAAGGGAAATTCATACCTCAATTGTGTCACCACACAAATCTTCTAGCATTGTATCATCTACAAAATCCTTCTTTTCCACATCTTCATCTTTTTTCATAAGGTATAGCACCCTCCGTTGCAGCAACATGCTCGGATATCACTTGGTCTTTTACTTACTTTCTCAACTTATTTTATGTTCTTTTGCTTTCCAAATAGATTGTGATATTAATCATGATACCCAAATCCCAAAAATAACTCACCAACTCCTTTATCATCAGTCCATATTGCTCCACTTTTTGGGACAACTGTTTTTGTTCCCGTTGAATGTCATTTTGCTTCTCCATAATACAAGAAATTCAAGCCAGTGGAACATGGTCACCACTATAGTGTATATATTTACAAAACATCAGTGATGAGGGACCATCCTCAACATACCCTGCAAGTCCTCCAAGTCATACAATGGAAGAACGTGTCACTAGATCAAGGGCAAGAGTCGTCCATGATAAAGTGTCTAATATGTTAATGTCTATGGCATCTAAAGGAGCTAGTTGTAACCCATGTGTGTCTAAGGCTACCTTAGTCACTTTGATGACCATTACAACCCCTTTGAACGTAAAGAATACATCATGTACATGTGGGACATTCCCATGCAAGAGCAAGGAAGAAGATACACTTAATCCGGATTTGCTAGAAATAGAAAATTGAAGCTTCTATGGCATTTTATATCATCGATCATGATATATTATGCAAGACATTAAATACTTTAAAGGATCTTAAACAATTAAAGTTTTATTAGTATTTTTGTAATTAGTTTTAATTACATTTTGCATGTCTTTATCTTTTTAGAAAGAATGCTTTTAAGACATATAAAAGCCTTCCTTAATCTCTTTTTTAGTTAGAATTGTCCATCCAAAAACATTCATCGCTTTAAGAATTGTTATCCGAAAATTCAATCAATAGAGAGAAAGTCATTGATTCAATCATCATCTTGTGTGTATTATTCTCCTTAGAGATTGGTGTTACTAGTTCATCATTAGTCTCTCCTTGTTCTTGCATCGATATATGCTTGTGTAAGGTTGCAAATAGTGAGGGTTAAGGTAAGGCAATTGATTGGGTTTTGATAATCTTGATCAAAGTTCTTGTAAGTGATCTCCTTGGTTCTTTCTTGTTCATGTCTATCTTGAAACGCCCCTAATTTTAAGGCGCATTTTCAATTTTTCTCTGTATTTTATTATTTATTTTCATAGTTTTTATGAGTATATTTTTACACTTCGTATTTTATTTTTGTTAAAATTTCGGATAACTTACGGGTTTGTATATTCGTATACAAATTTATATCACTTAAATTAAAAAAAGTAAGATAAACCATATCCCTCACATTTCAAAATTTAAAAAGAAAACTCTAATCCCCTAGAATGAACGCGCCCAAACTCGCTAGCCTTCTCCCTCTTTAACCGCAAAGAAAACCACAAAACCTTGAAGAAATCGGCTACCGGATCCAAGCTTCCCCCAATGGTCATCTTTAATTCAATACAAAATCAGCAAAGACTATCTTGTTTCTTAACCCTGTGTCCGATTCGACTATGGAACCTCCAACTGATAACGATGATTCTTTGCCGGATTTGCTTCTAGTCTTCTCCTCCTCAATCGATTCTTTGATGTCTAAGGAAGATAAGCATGCCTTGCCTTCGATTTTGGGGGCGAAAACACCACTTCAGGCGGCGTCGAAGAAAAGCATGTTTCAAACCAGACCGAAGCCCTAGCCCTAAGACTTTACAACCGGCCGACTCAACACAACTGATGACATGAATTATGACCTATATTTAGGCATGCATTTATGTAGATTTTCCCTTTATTTTACATGCATAAACATACATTCATAGCAATTGTTCTTATATTCACCTATATTGCAAGAATAGAGATCTACACAGAGTTTTATTGCAATTGTAGGTAGTTTGGCGGGAGCAAAATGACGTATTTAAGGATTAAGCCTTGATGTGGAATAAAAAGAAGCATAAAAGGAAGCTAGGAACATGGCAGAGTGCACTCTGATACCTCGGAATGGGCTTTGATACTGCGAGAAGTGTGCTCTAATACGCAACGGAGTGAGATTTGATACCATATGGCTCAACATTCTTTTTCGGACCAAAAATTTAGGGTTTATGATCTATAAACTGCAGGTTATCTTTAAGCTAGGGTCTATCTTGAAGTTGCGATCTATCTTTAAGGTCAATGATTGTAAAACCCTAGATATATTTCTTTATAAATATCCTATATGCTTCAACATTGAAACGGACCCCCAACGACGTGGATCTTTGGATCGCTACATACTTTTGATTACGGTTTTGAAGGCTGATTTTACGGAAGATTGAATGAAGGAAATCTAGGAAGGATTACTTGGAGGTCAAGGTTCAACGAAGAAGATAAGGCCTGTTTGTAAGGTATTCTTGGAGGATTATAGTTAGTTGTTATCATCTTTTGGAAAACGTCCCGCATGATTAATTGTTTTATTGGAAGATTGAAGGAAGGAAATCTAGGAAGGATTACTTGGAGGTCAAGGTTCAAGGAAGAAGAGAAGGCACTTTTGTAAGGCTTTCTTGGAGGATTATAGTTAGTTGTTATCATCTTTTGGAACACGTCCCGCATGATTAATTGATTTGCATTATTGATTATTGAGAACCTTTGGTTGAGTGTTGTATTCCCTTTTTTTGACATCTTGATTATATACATTTTGATTGTTTTGAACATGATAATTGTTGGCTAAAATCATTGTGATTCTAGGGTGATTAGTTGAAGGTTGTGATATAGACGATGAAAGAATAAATCTTTATCTTGAGTGGATCCTAAAAGCTGGAGTTTTCCCTAAACCAAAACCCATGCCGGGCTGTTCTTGGAGCATCTCGACCAAGACCAGACAAGAACTACACGATATTGTCCACTGCACGTTCGATCTTGAGTTTAGGTTATAGTTTGCCAAATCCTATCTGTAACACCCCGAATCCGCGGGACTCGGAGTGCCACATTGGGCTAGGATCTCACAATGGATCCTGACCCAAGCTTGACAACAAGTTCACTGGACCTTACAACATGGCACTGACAGATATAAAAACAAATACATAAAACCGTATAAACTGTATAACCAAAGGTAAACAACAACATAGCCGAGTATGAAACGACATCCTCACACAGGAGGGAAAACATGACATCATCCTTACGCAGGAGGGAAAACATAAACAACCCCAAAACCAACCACCTAATGTACGAGAGTCCTCGGCCTGTCACCTTGTCAGATCACCCAGCAACGCCTATCCTGCAAACATCTACAACACGGTATGAAACCGTTAGCTAACAATACATATATAAGGTAATGCATAATCACAAGCACAATCATGAAAGATAAACACATTAGCATGCTATCACACATTTACCCATTTTATCATCTTTATATAATAGTCATTCACTCAAATCGTATATATATATAGATAGATGAAAGTATGTGACACAAGGACCGATACATCCTCGCCTCTGAGTGCTATATCCAGCTGTACGAGTATCGGTCACACAATCCGTGTACCCTGTGGGAGTGGATTGCGCCCTTCTTGTAAACCAGTATGGCCTGACGTCAGAGAACCTCCCAGACTCCATGGCAGGATGAAAGGGAAGGGTTATCACAGCCACGCAACGGGACAGTCAATAAAACATAGGTCAGTATAAACGATATCTTATGCTATCATAGCAAACATATAACGCACACACCACTCATGCAAACACCCAATATAGAGATGGTAGCTAAGTAAGTCCTACGGACTTACCTCAACCTCGTACTCAGCTCAACCACAACAACCTCCAATCCTGAGAGAGGGCACTGCCTAATAACAAGGTATAAAGATATATCAAACTCTATTCATCAAAGGGGTCACACATAGACCCAAAGGGATCCATGAGGATTATACTCAATCTATAAACCTCACAACCAACTAAACCTCAATATCTCAACATAACTCACAATTCCTCAAATCTCAAGGTATTATCTAATCAACATTCCTCAATCTCAATTCTAATCCTAATTTAATTAATTAACCTTTAATTAATTAATTAGATTTCGCCAGAATAACGTTTTGCCCGCAGACAATTTCTAAACCCCCTGTTAGCAGATTTCATCAAACAAACAACCCATAATCACCAGAATAATATAACGACCATAATGGAATTTCTAATTATCCATTTTGACAAGCCTAAAGTTAATTTAGGCCAAATCGCAATACGGAAAACGAATAAATTCATAACTTATTCGTTACTAACCCGATTGACGATCTGAAAGAAGATTCGGAATCACAGCGACGCAGGATACGCATGGACAACATCAAATTCACCGGAATCTAAGCGACGGAACCTGCCTAGTGACATATATGCTCGACCAACCCTTCATCTGCTCGGAAATGCAGAAACTCGGTACCGGTATGAAGAGAATGAAGAGAGGAATACAGAAAATCAAACGAAATTGAAATCGGATTAGAAACGGAGAGTAGATCTGAGTTTGAAGGTTGAGAAATTAGAGCTTTTACGAGGAAACGTGAAAGGAAATGAATTAATAAAGGATTTTCCGCTATTTATAGTGAAGACGATAATTATCCTTTAGCAAAGTCGATAATTATCCTTTAACCGATCCAAAGGCGGGTCGAACCTCCTTCTCCAAACTTTTCGAGATTGGAATATTAAATTTGAAATATTGTAGGGATAATTATTCCACAACTGCCTCGGAAAATGTGTATTCCTAAGCCGTCTTTCTTAGCTGTTAAGAAACGAAATAGCGACTCTTTTGGCCGTTTTGCCTCTCCATGTTATTTCATATCTAGGACATATCCGATGTCCTGATCATTTCTCTCAACTGCATTTTTATTAATTGGAGCTCCCAAATGCTCCAAATAACACCGGAGGGTAAAAATAATTACCCGGGGGAAAAAGTAAAAATTTCCCCAAACGTCCAAAATTACGCTAGGAACATAACGGTGGGACTCATACTGATCACTTGCAAAATCTTTGCGAGTTATATGTCAATTACTATAAACGATTAAGTTAATCAACATTAATTAGAATTCGTAAATCCTAGCTATTACACTATCCTTGTTGCAGCTTTCCTGGTTTATATCCAAGCCTAGAAAGAGACTTATCCGGTGATTCCTTTGCTTGTTTACCGATAATGATGAGTGTTATGTAACAAAGGTTTATCCTATGTTAGGGTTTGAGTGTGCCTTCATCCTATCTTTGAGAGTTAACTTGAGACTTACCCGGTAAAGGTTAGTTCTATTCCCTTGGTAGTGTGATGGTTTGTGAATATACTTCCTTTTCTTAGTTCCTTGAAACTTACCCGGTGATAGGATCTTTGGTTTGGGATAGTGGATGGTGAGACTTACCCGTTGATCTATCCCCATCTTAGAAATACCTTCCCTTTGCAACCTCAGCTTTGTCCGCACTTATCTTTAGAAATTTTGAGTCGAAACCACAACCGGATGCTTTGATATCTAGAATCTACATTCCTTTATGTAATTTATATACATCGTTGTTCTTTGTTGCTTGAGATTCGTATTACAACATAAAGATATATGGCATTGCTTGATTTCGCCATAGTCCTTGTGTTCAACCCTAGAATACTTGCTTGTATTGCGATTGATCCGTACATTGTGGGTTCGCTATTATTTGCTTGATTCTTGGTATAAATTTAAGACTTATTTTGCACACACTTTGGAGCCAACAAAAACCCAAAAAATTCAAAAACCCTAGCCCCCAAATACCCCTAGATCTACCATCCGTCATCTGAAATGGTAATATGTGGCAAGAAACGAGGTCCCTTTTCAATAATAGGGGATCTATGGCTTCCGATTTGTCAAAATGAAAGAAGGAGGACACCAGAGTGAGGCGGCTCGCAGAGGAAAAGGGTAAAAAGACGAAGAGATGGAATATACGTGAAGAGCACTGCGGTCAACACCGACGATGCCAGAAGGAGGCCGAGAAGATGAATGGGAAGACACTCTTAAAGGAAAGATGACCTTTGCGAGTAACTACTTTTTGGGCACCCTCAAAGAGCGATACTTGGATGACATTGGGCACGGGATTGACAAGGGTTGACAATCCCAAGGATACTTTCCAGTTGAACAATTTAGGACTACAAACAAAGATGGGATACTGCAAAGGTATTAACGCGGACTACCTAATTTCTTACCAAAGAAAAACTCGTAACTCTCTTATGAAAATTTCTAAACTTTGTTTTGGTTCGAACGAACTATTGTTGCCTATATTGAATAATGTTCTATCAAGGTGAATAAAAAATGAATCTAGAATCCCCAATATTTTACAATAACACGTTTGTTTGCTCTCATCTGAATATTGTTGATGTGCGTTTTTGGTTGACTAAACTCTCTAACACGTTTGTTTGCTCTTTTCTGAATATTGTTGATGTGCGTTTTCGGTTGACTGAACTCTCTAAGTCTGATATATTGAACTTTCTTGTCTAGTGAAAAAATAATAAACCTAAATCTCATACTATAGTTAATTGTCTATTTAAGAGAAATCAACCCAACATGAACAATAGTAAGAAACAAAGTGTGGGGATCTTTGCATTACTCCTGTTATTTTTAAGGAACATCTATATTACATTGTCTGTGGTTTCAGATTGTGTTACTACTGTTGGAGGTTGTTGTTGAGTTTCAGAAGTATTTTCAGGTCATCAAGTAACACAAGACAGAAGATGAACAAAGGAAGAATGGCTAAAGGAAATGGATACAATGAAGTAACCCCTTTATGCTCATATTCTAATTTTGTGTCAACAAAATTAGAATATGAGCATAAAGGAAGTTGGAAGTTATAATGTGATCATAATCAAAGGAAATATGAGAGTTGAAGAAAACTTGCTAAATACTGAGGAATGTAGAAATAAAGGTGTGGTGATACTCTTTTGTAAGACTAAAAGGAATACAGGAAAAAAATAATGATATATTAAGTTTGTTCAAAGAAAATTTTCAATGACGATACAAATAGTTTTGCATGGTGTAGAAAGGAGGTCCTATGTTATCAGTATAGTCAAAAATAAAATCCTACAAAACCCTGAACAAAGAATGAATAACAAGAAAGCAACGGAAAATGGGCTTCCATTTTCAAGTCATGTGAAGTTAGGACATGTTGTTTCGAAATGCTTTTAAAAAAATGAACAAAGTGAACAAAGCAAGATTAAAAAATCTTCAAGAGAAGTTGTAATTGCTAAAAAGCAAGCACGAGAGTCAACAATAATCAACATAATGTTAATAATTGGATTAGAATAATCACCAAAAACTGAACTGTGTTTTCAAAAACGAACAATGGAGGAAGATTTTGTCCTAATAATGACTATATGAGCACTATCCTAATTGTGAGATCGGTCAACAAATTCATTAGACCTACGCAATTATGGATGCGCCGATATAAGGACGACAATAAACGACATAGTATAAATACTAGGACTAAAATAATCAATGAAGAAATAATCATGGGGACAAACATGAGTGAAAATAATATTTACGACGACAACAAAATTTGTGAAAACGATATTGACACCAAAGCTAGAAAACTTTAAAATTTCCCCAAGAAACATGTTTCATTCCACTCCTTCTAACGGAGATGTCATATTATAATCCTAATCCGAATTTCTTGAATCAAAAGAAATATAAGGGAGAAGAAAAACTTCAGAGTATGGTTATTGAGAAAACAATAAGTGAGGAACTAAGGGTAGGAATAAAGGGATCAATACATCCCCACAAAGTATGACACATTAATGAATGCTCGCTCCAAAAGGTGTGTACAAGCTTTAATATTTATACCAAGAATAATTGCAAATAAGCAAACCCGCAGTGTACGGATCGATTGTAATAAAAGCAAGAATTTTAGGGTCGAACACAGGGGCTATGGTGAAACAAAGATCGGTAATTCAGGTTGTCAATAAAAAACAAGCAACAAAGCAAAGATATAAAAAATGATGTAATAACCAGGTAAAGAGAGTGCGGATTCTAGATATTAAAGCATCCAGTTGTGGTTCCGACTCAAGATCTCAAAAGATAACGTGGACAAAGCTGAGGTTCGCAAAGGGAAGGTGTTTCTAAGGTAGGAATAGATCACCGGGTAAGTCTCACTACTCACTATCCCAAACCGAAGATCCTTTCACCGGGTAAGTCTCAAGGTAATAAGGAAAGGAACTATAATCTCAAACCAACACACCACCCAAGGGGATAGAATCAACCTTTACCGGGTAAGTCTCAAGCTAACTCTCAAAGATAGGATGAAGGCATACTCAAACCCCAATAAAGGATAAACATTTATTACCTGCACTCATGATCTTGGGTATACAAACAAAGGAATCACCGGGTAAGTCTCATCCTATGCTTGTGTTGAACCAGGAAAGGTATAACAAGGATAGGATTTGGAAAACTGAAACCTTAACTCACACAAGGATCAGAAAAGGTCTCGCCTCGCTCAGTTAGTGTCCCATCTCGGTCGAAATGTTCTACGACTGACCGAGGTGTTCGTCGGTTAAGGTAAAGGCTCGAACTTTCAGAGTATACTGGGGTAAATGCTCATTATTTCATCGTCTTTCCCACAACATTTAGCCAATCACCCTAGAATCGCATAAAGAACTTAGCCAACATTCATCATGATAACAATAATCAAATATATAAGAAAGGAATCAATATTCAAACAAGAAAACCTTGACACAAAGGTCTCAATAACTCAATCAAACAATCAAACAAACAATCAAACTGCGTTCCTCAATCCCAATCAGAAAGACAACAAATTTAACCAAACTAAGAAAATCTTACTACTTCCATCAAATCTAACTTCCTTCCTTCCTTGATCTTCAAACTTCCAAACTTTCCAAACTTCCTTCAACTCTGGAGAACTGCAGCTCCAAGATCTCCCTGATTCCGAGATAATTTCTCTGAAGAAAATCCATCTCTTTATATAGGAGAATCACCTTCCTAATATAAAATATTTTTAAAGGCAATTTTCTTCCTTAAAATATTTTCCAATCTTCCAAATAAATTAACCAAAAAGATATGCTTCCTTCCAGAAAATCATCCTAAAATATAGAAAATTCACTTTCCAAAAATATAAGATTTCAGCCAAAAATAAATATTTTATGGCCGTTATAATATTCACCTCGGTCCAGCCTGTCCTGAAGATCACCTCGTCGAGGTGGTACTGTAGCCAACCGAGGTGAATCTCAACTGAGTGTAAATCTCTCTAATCTGGTCCAAAATCAATCTTCCATCTCATTTCCATGGTTCCTGAGCCTTTCTTGTAGCTCTTCAATGCTCCATAATGTAGCTCCAATGACTCCTTAGCTCCATATTGTTCCAAAACGTGCTATTTTTCCTACAATCACAACGAAACTAGGTGTAGACCTCAATTCTTCCAAAGGTAAATAAAACAACATAATGATCGAACAATATACATCCAGTCATGCAGATTTATGAAGATAAAACGCTCAAACCAATCTCAAAATATAGACTATAATGCATGCTATCAAAATACCCCATACTTGTCCCTTGCTTGTCCCCGAGCAAGATCCAAATCTTAGATACAAGATAGAATGAATTATAAGTCATCAAAAATACCAATGAAAAACATTTCAAAACCTTTTGGTGGCGTGCTCCATTCATAGATTACCCTAAGAGAATGCTTCATGGCAAATAAAATCAAGACATGATCAAAACATTTTGTAAATGTAAGAAAGTTGTTCATCTTTGCATAAAATCATAAAATGCATAATAAATCATATTTATCGAAATCAATCATGTATAATCCAGTTTAAACCACCAAGTCAATCATCATACTCGAGGTCTCAAGGGTTTCCAAAAGAGGTTAAGAAACGTGTCAGGGTGGGATGTATATAGGATAATGTGTTGCTAGAATCCGAGAATAGGATCTTTTCTTCACTTTCTTTGAATCACAACATCTTCCACCAATAAGCTTTGCTTATTTTCACTTTACTTTACTTTTTGGGAACATGGACAGAGGTGCACAATAACCAAAGCCTAGGAGATCAGCAATCATCAATTTCTCGAGATGCCTCAAACCCTTGATGTACATACCATGACCCGTTAGGACTATCGATCAATCCGACTTTGGCTAGACACAAACACCCGGCTATGTGAATGGTGCCGAGTTACTCATCATCAAGATCAACGTCCCCAAACCTAATTTGTTTCTTTCTAAAACTTTCAGCCAAGATCTCCACTTCACTTCACATGCTTTTCATCAACTGCATCCAAATTCCCGGATAGGTAAAGGAGGCAATATGTATATGAGGGGTTAAAGCATGGTCAAGAAGAAGAAGAAGAAGAAGAAGAAGAGAATGAAGTGCCTTAGTCATCCCACAAAGAATGTGAGAGAACTCACAATGTGGTGTCAACCTTCAAATCCAACATAATTTTGATAAAAACAAAGTATTAAACATGCTAGAGTTTCAAACAAAGCATTTAGCAACTTAAACATATCATAAAATCTTTCGAGCATATAAAGATTTCAAAACCATTCTGCAAACAAAATCTTCATCGAGGTCTTATCCACAAAAGAAGCACAAAACGTTTCAAAAATCTTTCAGTTAAAAACCCATGTCGGTCGAGGTGTTTTGAAGGTGTTTGAGGTGTTCAACCGAGATGTACCTCGGTTTTCACGAACTCGTTATGTCAAGAACATCTCGGTCGAGCTAAAAAAAATTCAAACTGGTTTTTTACGTTTTTCTCAAACAGAAACCTGTATGTATGCATGTAATGACAGATAAGCACATTGAGCATAGAAAACGATAATATCCAAGAGTCATACAAGTCATACAAATAAGTCACATAATACATCAAATACCCCATACTCGGGACACATTGTCCCAATGGGTCAAATATAAGTCTGAAGAACAGAATACTCACCGGACCTAGCTGAACTGCATAATAAAGATAGAAAATCGATCTATCACACTCTCATTCCTCATCAGCTGGCGGTGGTGGTGGTGGAATGTAGGGATGCTGGGAAGGATCGAATGGATAGCCTATCATCTGTTGGAACTGTATCTCCATCATCCGATGCTGGAAATGTTAGCTCTCCTCCATCCAGTGCTGCCATCCCTTCATCGATCTACGTTGATCATCGAAACGCTGGGAGATATCAACTGTCATGGCGGCGTAAGAGTCTATCATCTTCTCTGTAAGCTCATCGATCCGTTGATGTGCCTCGGGATCTCTACGGCGGCGGGATCCGCGTTGATGTGGCGGTGGTGGTGGTACCTCTCTCGTCCTCCGTGGCCTCATCGTCAAGGTCAATGGTGGGAATTTTGGGCCCGTCGGTATCAGTACCGGTGTCGATAGCACCTCCATACCCAGCAGCATCATTATCCTCCTCCTCCTCCTCAGCTACCTCTCTAGTTGTAGCATCTTGCATGTAAGGAAACCATGCAGCCGACCAATACTGCGATCATAGACAAAGAACTGGGAAGACCAAAGAATGCCCTGACAAGACTTCGTTTCCCATGGCATGGCAACATAGGGTGTGCCAAGGCCACGGGGAACGAGTATGCACCGTGTGATCATCTCCTGCAAACCCAGTGGCTTCGGAGCTACAACTAACGTACAACCAGATAAGTCAAGTCCCATGGAAGTGGTGATGTGGGTCACCAGCCCACCACAACAGATATCGCCCTTCGACTTCCCCTTGATCTTGTGAAGGTCATGTGCCAGCATGGAAGCAAAATCTAGTACTCCTCCTGTGACCATACTGAACAGACTCAAGAGCTCACCCTGTCTGACCTTCTGGGGCATCTCAGTACGTGCCAGAAGTGTCTCTCTAAAAATCCTATGAGCTAAGCGGAAGGCGAGGTGGAAGATGATCCGCTCCCGGGAGTCTCCGGGCTGCCATCTGTCTCTATGATCTGTAACATGGGCTATCTCGCCCTAGAAACTCCGAGCCATTGCTTGAGAAGGAAAATCTGTAACTGTAGGAGGTGGGAAGCCAAAGATCTCCCCAAAGGAACTGCATAGTTCTTGTTTAGCAACCTATACTTGATCACTCGATGCTCTGGCACATAGGTAACTGAACTAAGGAACTCCAAGGTCGTCTCTAGATAAGCCGGCGCTCTGATGGCCAAGAAATCCTCCAAGACAACCATTGAAACTATCTTCTTCAAGTCCTCCACCACGTAGAGGCACTCGAAGGCATCAACATGTAGGAATCGTGGGGCAATGATGGGGCGCTCACAAATCCGGTCATAATCCCGCTAGTGTCTCTCATGAATGACCGGGATGGTAAACTGTGTTGTAGAAGAAGGGGAGTAGTGGTGTGAATTGCTGGGCCTATCCCTCAAGGCCAACTGACGATTAGATCTGCGTGAGCTGCTCATGACTGGAAGAAAACCTTGGTAGGCCAAGAACACCTCGGCCGAGACACAGTCGAGTCGACCGAGGCGCAGTGCTGCACGAAGTGAACTTCTAAATCTGCAAGATTTTCCCCCCAAAAACACTACCAAAAGCCTCCTATGGGGTACTTATATCTTTTTCAGCAGCAACCTATGGCAACCAAAGCCAGATCAATGCAAAATCGATAAGAATAGAAGGAGTTAGGTTTTATGTTGAAATACCCCAAAATCTGCAAATTCGAAGCGTTGGTTGTGTTGTTTGTTGCTTGGAAACTGAATCTCTTGCTTCCTCTGATGATTTGGAGCCAAGAATCGTGGAAAACAGTTGAGAACTGAGAATTTGAGTGGAGAGGGAGCCGCGGTAGAGGTGAGCATACAGAGGAAAAGTGAGAGGAGAGAGAAACCGTCGCGCCTTTATACCCCTTGCTGAATTTGATAACACCTTGGTCGAGATGTTCCTGAGCGGACCGAGGTGTCATAGTGGATGTCAGACCTAATCACCTCGGTTAATGGAGAACATCTCGGACGAGGTCCTCTAACAGCACCCGAGATGTGTCTCAATCAAACTCCGTCTTCTCAATTTCTCGATCTTTTGTCCTTCCAAGTAGCTCCTGGGTTGTAATTCCTTCTTAGAGAGTACCTGATTCTTGTCTAGGAGGACGCAAAAAGATGAAGCAAAACTATCTAAACTAAGCTAGAAAAGAGAAAAGAAAGCAATACCTTGGGTTGCCTCCCAAGAAGCGCTTGGTTTAAGTTCTCTAGCTGGACTGTGTGTCATCCTCAAACAAGGTGTAAGGTGTCCTCACCCCATACTTTATCTTCATCATGGAGAGAAACAAAGGATTTCATCCAATTCTCCATAAAATGCAAGTGTTCATCGGGAAACGAGTCATCAATGGGTAGGTCATCCTTCTCGAGCGAGGTAGGAGGTAGCCGGCTGAGGTGATCCGCCACGGAATTCTCGGATCCGTTCTTATCGGGAATCTCTAGGTCAAACTCTTGAAGCAAGAGAATCCAACGAATAAGGCGCGGCTTTGCATCTTTCTTAGCCAGCAAGTAACGAGTAGCTGCGTGGTCAGTGTAAGCAATAACTTTCGCTCCCACTAAGTAAGAGCAAAATTTCTCAAATGCATAAACAACTACCAAAAGCTCCTTTTCGGTGGTGGCGTAGTTCAGTTGAGCTTCATCAGCATCTTGCTAGCATAGTAAATGGCGTTGGTCCGGCCATCCTTCTTCTGTCCAAGTAACGCTCCTACGGCCACATCACTAGCATCACACATGATCTCAAAGGGCAAGGTCCAATCGGGAGGTTGAATGATGGGAGCGGTAATCAACGCTTCCTTTATCCTGTAAAAATCATCAAGGCATTCCTGCGAAAACTCAAAAACATCCTTATTCAAAAGATTAGTGAGCGGTTTAGAGATTTTAGAGAAATCCTTGATGAACCTCCTGCAAAAACCTGCATGCCCTAGAAAACTCCGCACACCCTTAACAGAACAAGGGGGAGGAAGTTTCTCAATAGTCTTGATCTTACCTCGATTGACCTCGATACCTCGGTTGGAAACGAGGTGTCCTAAAAAAATTCCTTCGCTAACCAAGAAGTGACACTTCTCCCAATTCAAAACAAGATTAGTGTCTTCACAACGTTGTAACACTAGAGAAAGGTTAGCCAAACAGTTATCAAAAGAGGAACCATATACCGAAAAGTCATCCATGAATACCTCCATGATCTCCTCAATATACTCGGAAAAGATAGCCATCATACAACGCTGAAAAGTAGCAAGTGTGTTACACAATCTGAATGGCATCCTCCGATAAGCGAATGTCCCCTATGGACAAGTGAAAGTTGGTCTTCTCTTGATCATCCGAATGAATAGGAATCTGAATGAAGCCACTATAACCATCTAAATAGCAAAAATGGGAGTGTTGTGCTGACCGTTCGAGCATTTGGTCGATGAATAGAAGAGGGAAATGGTCCTTTCGAGTGGCCACATTCAGCTTCCTATAGTCAATGCACATCTGCCAATCCGTAACGGTCCTAGTAGGAATCAACTCGTTGTTCTTGTTTGTCACAACGGTCATCCATCCCTTCTTTGGAACTAGATGCACCGGACTCACCCATTTGCTATCCGATATGGGAAATATGATACCTGCATCCAACAACTTAAGAATCTCCTTCTTCACATCCTCTTTCATGATTAGATTTAACCGTCTTTAAGGTTCCCGTGAAGTCTTATGATCGTCTTCCATTAGTATCTTATGCATACAAAGAGAAGGCTTAATACCAACAAGATCATCAATAGTGTAACCCAAAGCCTTTCTATGTTTCGTCAGCATATGCATCAGCTTAGACAATTCATTTTCAAAAAGAGAAGCACTAACAATAATGGGATAAGTGGAATCCGGACCAAGGAAAGCATACTTCAAGTGAGTCGGGAGTGGTTTCAGTTCTAAGACAGGGGGTGTTGTCAAAGGTGGATCTGTACCTTATCTCTCCAGTGAAGAGGACTTAGATTGAAGTACTAGACTAATGGAAGTCTCAGTTGACATCATCTCGCTTGCTGTCTCAGTCTTGGTCCGAGATGAGTGACCGAGGTGTTCTTCAGATAAGATCACCTCGCTTGCTCCAGAAACTGTCTCGGTCGAGGTACTCAAAACTTTCTCAAGAGGATCTTTAATAAGGATAGAGCTCACCAATTCTCGAGAATCTTCTTCATTATAGATGTTGAACATGTCATCTTCGAAAGGCTCTCCCTTTATTGTAGCCAATAGTGCAAACTCCACGTGATCGCCACCAATGTTGAACTTCAACTTGGCGTTCTTACAATCAACGTTGCTGTAACACCCCGAATTCTCAAAACTCGGAGCATTACTGGTTAGGACCTCACAATGGGTCCCGACCTCAGTTTGACAACAATATTACTAGGATCTTGCAACAAGACACAAATAAGAAAAACCGAAATTCATAAAGATGTGTTTTTGAAAGGATGAATGCAACAAGGTCTAGCAGTCTATAGTACTTAAACAAAGGGAAAAGACTAATTGTCTTAACAAACTGAAAGAATAACAAAGCAAACATCCCAACCCCACTCTAAGGAGTACGGAGACCCGGCTGACCACTACTTCCGGATCACTCAGCTGCTGCTCTAACCTGTGGTGAATCTAAAAACACAACAGAACAACCATTAGCTAGCTATCTACATATTAGATGAATTAATAATAGCACACACACACATCATAGCAAAAGTAAACACTCATCATGCTTTCAAACAATCCATTTATTATCTTTACTTAGGTCATTCACTCTTACTAATGATACTTAATTTGTGACACGAGGGATTCCCAAACCTCGCCTCCGCCCCCGTGTACCCATCAGGAGTGGATCCGATGCATCTCACCGTGTACCTGTATGGTCTGGGTATAGAGAACCTCCTAGTCTCCTGGCAGAGCTGGGCAGTGATGTCACGGCCCGTTATACATACACTTGGGCCTTAAAACATAATAACCACGGTCGTCCTAACAAGTTGTTATTTTTATTATAACATACATTGCACACACACAACCATTATCACCCAACTAATATCCAGAAACCAGCTAAGTAAGTCGCAAGGACTTACCTGAATCAAATCACAACTCTCAATTTCTCTACTCGGTCCGCAACCGTAGAAACTCCAACGCCTGTCACACAAGGCACGTGGATCAATAATGTATCCCGCTTTCTTAGAAGTCTCCAACTTCTAAGATATATAATCGATCATAAAGAATTTACCAAAATACCCTCCTAGAAATATTCCTAGAATATTTCTAAAACTTCCTATGAAGCCCACAACCACAATCTACCACTCCCAAGAAGGATTTGGCTAGGTTGGAAGATTTTTTAACTTCTTAACTCCCATAAAAACTCTCTAGGATCCTACTTTGATCAATCCTTAAACATTGATAGCCAAATCCAAAAATTTCGAGCCTCCAAACTTTGTATCACTCTAATATAAGTCATGCGTAGTCTAAACCAACACGCTTATACTAAATTCCAAAATTTCAAGAAGGACTTAAACGCACCTTGCCCTATCAGATCAAACCCAAAAACTTAATTATACTTCAAATAAATACACGACAAAAGAACAAGAACACATATTAGTGCAATTTACACTAACGTACTAACCTAAGGAACGTCTAAAACGTGGAACTCATTTTCGCATATATATATATATATATATATATATATATATATATATATATATATATATATATATATATATATATATATAAGCTATGTATGACAGTAAGGTCAAGAGTGTAACTATGATTAAACCAATCAAAACACAATTAATTATAAGTTTATAAAAACCACTTCACTTTAATAATCATCACGTCTCCAAGTCAACTATCACTAACTTAAAACCATTTTGATAGAAATGAAACCGATACTCCCGAAGCAGTCACCATCCTAACATAGCCAAAACCGCATCCAAACAAGTCGAAGCAAAAATATGATACAACTTTAAAACCCAATAACCTATCCATTCTTCTGACTACCTACGTACCCTAGCCCACGAGCGCCAACTACCATGTCTACCCTGCGGTGCTACTGGAAGATAAACAGAAAGGAGACTCACCGTTAAACTACGTCTCGGTTGACCACAGGAGACAATCGAGATCAATGAGGGAAGGCTCGACTACACGCAGGAACGACAACCTAGATCGAGGAGTCCGATCGACTTGTGTAAGTTGTCCGGCTGTTGTCGACTGCGCACCAGGTTGGAGGACTTCATGATCCGCTGCGTTCGCTATCCTCATCAATAAGCAAGGTGTGACGTAGATAGAAAGGGAAGGTCAATGCCCTAACTGATCGGAAAAACGCAGAAAGGAAGGATGATTGTAGGCCTTACGTGTAGCAGCTAAACGAAGGATGTGGTGGTCTTCCGCTCGATCGAGAAGAACCGGAGGTACTACGGCTCCTGCTCCTCTGGTGTGCGACTGCGACGAAAGCAAGGATCCTTGGGTGGTTGCGTTTCAACGGCGAGTTCGATCGATCTATGTGCAGAAGACAATTGTTGCTATGGAGGTTGAAGATGACGGCAATAGTTTGGCTTGGAATGAGTGATGTTTGAAGAGAGGGGAAGAGAACAATACCCAGAAGGATCGATTGAAGAACGGCGGAATGGATATCAATAGGGATGTGGAAGTTAGAAGGATCCGTGACAAAATTGCGGGTGAGTTATTGGGAGAGAAGCAAATCGTTAAGATCCCTAAAAAGATGGACCGGTTGGCTACTTCATGAGGCCCGCTTCATGTGGCCCAGTTGGTAACATGGCCCACTAACCTTTAAGCTTGTCTCTTGGTAGGAGTTGTGTGATACGTGTAAATAACTCACACATAAAATTAGTTAAGTTGTATATTATATATGAGCAAATCTAACAATAGAAAAATAATAAAATAAAAATACAACTATCTCCGCATAAAATCCGGTTTACTTATATTATACCGGAATAATAAAATTTTCGGATATTATAGTTGCAACCCGATGTTGCTAGAAATGGTCTTCCGAGAATGATAGGAATGGGATAATCTGCGGGAATGTCCAGCACAACAAAGTCTATAGGTATGTAGAAGTTACCTAACTTCATCTTGCTCCTAGATCACAAACTGCATCATAAGTCACATCCCCAACTTGGATGGGAATGCAAAATGAACCGGGATCTCTCAACTTAGGTGGAATCTTCTCCTTCATAATTTGAATGAGCTCCGAAAATCTAGAGGTCATCCGTACTTCACCAAAGTCTTTCAGCTTTCTCTTCCTCGACAAGATCTCTTTTCGAAACTTCCCATAGGCGGGCATCCCTAGGATAGCATCAATGAAAGGAATTTTAATATGTAGCTTATTCATAAGGTCAAGAAACTTACTAAAGTGTTTGTCTAGATGTGCCCGCGCTCTAGACTGAGGGAACGGGAGTGGTGGTTTATAAGCAGGTGGTGGAACATAAACTTCAGCCTTTTCTTTTACTTTCTGGGACTCCATCTCGATTGGCACCTCAACCGAGGTGTTCCTCGCCTGATCGTGGTCCGACCGAGGTACTGGATCTACAGTCTTTAATCCTCTGAGTGTTGTGATAGCCATGACTTGCCCTTTTGGGTTGTTCTTTGTCCTTTCGAGAAGTTTTCCAAGATCTCTTGGTGCTTCATTAGCCTTGTTGAAAAATTGTTGTTCTAAGGATTTTTGTGTCTTCAAAAATGAGGTCATAGATGTCTCCATAGCATTGAGCTTAATCAATATAGCCTTCATCACAGCGTCCGGTTTCTTGGGTGGTTGGGACAAGCTTGATGACGGCTCCTGGCTTCTCAATGGAGTAGAAGAAGAAGAGGGGGTGTTAAGAGCATTTTCAGCATGAGAATAAGGGTTACCGGGATTTTGTTGATTTGATCTCCAATTGTTATTGGAACTCCTATTGTTGTTGTTGTTGTTGTTGTTGTTGTTGTTGTTGTTGTTGTTGTTGTTGTTGTAATTGTTGTTTTTCTGCGGCCCTTGATAATTTACCCTTCCTTGGTATCCAGCATCTTGCTTCTTCTTGGTTTGAGCTACTAAAAGCTCCTTCAATTCCTTGACTTCATTGTTGAGCGAGGTGAGTTGAGCAGCATTTGAATTTACATCCGGAAAGCTAACTCTCATTTCTCCATCTTTAACCCTTTGATGGGAATATTTCTAAATGTGTAAAGCTTGCTTTTCTATGAAATCCTCGGCATATCCATGAAAGTGCCGGTGGAAAGTAATTGGAGTTCAAATTGAGTGTCTCCATCCAAACCCTTGAAGTATATCTCCAACAACTCGATCTTTGGAATCCCATGATGAGGACAATCCAACAAAAGGTCCTTGAACCGTTCTCATGACTTAGATAAACTTTCTTTTTCCTTCATGATAAAAGCATTGATACTGCCCCTCAATTCAGCGGTCTTTGATGGGGAAAGAACTTAGTAAGAAATTCCGTAGTCATCTCTTCCCAAGTGTTAATTTTTCCAGCTGGAAGAGATTGATACCAAGCAAGCGCCTTGTCTTTCAATAAGAAGTAAAAAGGCCTCAACTTGTAATTGTTATTTTCCACTCTTGATGGTCTCAAAGTCTCCATCAGAATCTCATAATTTTGTAAATGTTGATGTGGAGATTCTCTCTCCAAACCTCCAAATTGACATTGTCGAATCATGGTTAGAACATGAGGTCGAAGTTCATAATCATGCTCAGCTGGATCTCCTAGATTGACTCTTGGACGCCACACTTGCTGATTCGGGTTCATCCTCTGACCTAGGGTTTGTGGAACTCCATCAAAAAGAACACCTCGGTCTACCATCGCCGGCATCCGAGGTGGTGGGTGTATCTCGACTGGTGCAACTAGGACTGGGTCTTGCCTCGGTCAATCAACTAGGACCGGTCGAGGTAAGATTTGAGCTCGTAGAGCGGCCATATCAGCTTAAATCTCATCAGTTCTTGCACGAGTCTCGTCTTTCTCTCGCTGCATTTCTTCTTTACTGAGACGAAGTTGTTCCAATGCCTCCTTCAATTCGGCTTCAAGATCTCGATTGTCTTGATCGGCTATCTTAGCTTCTTTCAATCTTCTTTTGTATGTCTTTTCTGGTTCGGGATCGTAAGGAACGATTTCCTTTTCAGCACGAGTTCTTCGCATAAACCTAAGGAAAGATCCTGCGAAATCACTCAAGTAAAGCAATCAATAACAACAAGGGAAGCAGCCCCAAAAGACAACTGAAACCGAACTTGGTCTTGACCAAGTCCCCGGCAACGGCGCCAAAAACTTGTTCGCTCCAATAGTTGTGTGCAACCTTTAATATTTATACCAAGAATAATTGCAAATAAGCAAACCCGCAGTGTACGGATCGATTGTAATAAAAGCAAGAATTCCAGGGTCGAACACATGGAGTATGGTGAAACAAAGATCGGTAATTCAGGTTGTCAATAAAAAACAAGCAACAAAGCAAAGATATCAAAGATGATGTAATAACCAGGTAAAGAGAATGCGGATTTTAGAGATTAAAGCATCCAGTTGTGGTTCTGACTCAAGATCTCAAAAGATACGTGGACAAAGCTGAGGTTTGCAAAGGAAAGGTATTTCCAAGGTGGGGATAGATCACCGGGTAAGTCTCACTACTCACTATCCCAAACCGAAGATCCTCTCACCGGGTAAGTCTCAAGGTACTAAGGAAAGGAACTATAATCTCAAACCAACACACCACCCAAGGGGATAGAATCAACCTTTACCGGGTAAGTCTCAAGCTAACTCTCAAAGATGGGATGAAGGCACACTCAAACCCCAATAATGGATAAACATTTATTACCTGCACTCATGATCTTGGGTATACAAACAAAGGAATCACCGGGTAAGTCTCATCCTAGGCTTGTGTTGGAATAGAAAAGGTATAACAAGGATAGGATTTGGAAAACTGAAACCTCAACTCACACAAGGATCAGAAAAGGTCTCACCTCGCTCAGTTAGTGTCCCATCTCGGTCGAAATGTTCTACAACTGACCGAGGTGTTCGTTGGTCAAGGTAAAGGCTCGAGCTTTCAGGGTCCACTAGGGTAAAGGCTCATTTTTTCATCGTCTTTCCCACAACTTTCTACCAATCACCCTAGAATCGCATAAAGAACTTAGCCAACAATCATCATGATAACAATAATAAAATATATAAGAAAGGAACCAATATTCAAACAAGAAAATCTTAACACAAAGGTCTCAATAACTCAATCAAACTGCGTTCCTCAATCACAATCAGAAAGACAACAGATCAAACCAAACTAAGAAAATCTTACTACTTCCTTCAAAGCTAACTTCCTTCCATCCTTGATCTTCAAACTTCCAAACTTCCTTCCAAACTTCCTTCAACTCTGGAGAACTGCAGCTCCAAGATCTCCCTGATTCTGAGATAATTTCTCTCCACAAAATCCATCTCTTTATATAAGAGAATCACCTTCATGAGATAAAATATCTTTAAAGGCAATTTCCTTCCTTAAAATATCTTCCAATCTTCCAAATAAATTAGCCAAAAAGATATGTTTCCTTCCAGAAAATCATCCTAAAATATAGGAAATTTACTTTCCAAAAATAGAAGATCTTAGCCAAAAATAAAGATCTTATGGCCGTTATAATATTCGCCTCGGTCCAAGCTGTCCTGAAGATCACCTCGGTCGAGGTGGTACTGTAGCCAACCGAGGTGAATCTCAGGTGAGTGTAAATCTCTCTAATCTAGTCCAAAATCAATCTTCCATATCACTTTCATGGTTCATGAGCCTTTCTTGTTGCTCCTCAATGCTCCATAATGTAGCTCCAATGACTCCTTAGCTTACTTAGCTCCATATTGTTCCAAAACGTGCTATTATCCCTACAATCACAACGAAACTAGGTGTAGACCTCGATTCTTACAAAGGTAAACAAAACAACATAATGATCGAAGAATATACATCCATTCATGCAGATTTATGAAGATAAAACGTCCAAACCAATCCCAAAATATAGACTATTCATGCTATCAATGAAGATCGCTTTTTGGAATTGTAGGGGTATGAAGAAAAAAAATTTCGGGATTGACATCAATATAGCATGTAAAAATGAGCACGTCCAAATGATAATGCTAGCCGAAACAAAATCAAGTTAAGTGTGGGATCTGACGTTATGTCATGGAAAAACGCAAGTATCGATAGAATATTTTTTATTCCGGTTGTGGGGTATAGGGGGTCTATGTTTTCTATGGAAGAAATATCAACTACATGATGAAAAAATTGAAATAATTAAACCCCCACGGTAGATTTCTAATAATTTAAGACACAGATTTCTTTACAAATTTCAAACTATGATCTTTTTCATCTATGCCCCACCGAACGAACAAATGAAAAATGAATTTTAGACACAGCTAACGGTTGAAATGAATGCTACAAATAAACCGATCTTATTGATTGGCGATCATAACGAACTGTTGGAACCAACAGACAAAAAAAGGGGGGCACCTCCCTCTAATTATAAATTTGACAGATTACAACAAATTTCACACTAATTTAGTCTAGTTGATCTACCAACCAAACGCAATGAATTCACTTGGAAAAACGAAAAAAGATTGTGAAAATCATGCATTTACTACTTCCAACCATTGTATGATATCAATCCACCTACTAAATAGTCATACAAAGTTTAAGAATAAACCTTTCAGGTTTGAATCAATGTAGATGCAAAGACAAGATTGTGAAAATCTTGTAAAACATGTTTGGAGAACACAATTCACAAGCACCCACATATTTAACCTTGCAAAAAAAAAACTAATATACTCAAACAAAAGCTAAAAAAGTGGAGTCGCGAAAAATTCGGGAATATTCATAAACAACTACATATGTTGATGGTGAGATCGAATCTCTCATAAAACAAAACTTTGCGTCTTTCAACCAACTTATTAATGATAAAATAATTAGACTAACAAGAAAAAGAGAATACCTTTTGGACTATCAACATAGGTAATGGGTGCAAAGAGCAAAGACAAATAATTTACAACTAGGCAATAATATTAATACGAAACTCGACCATAGGAAATAAAAGGATAGGAGAAATAAGAAAATTATGACAAAGATTACCGCAAATGATGGTACAATTGTGTAATGAGAATGTCTTACAAGACTACAAATACCATTTTTAAGGTTCAACAATAGACAACCACAAACTTCAGAAACAACTAGAAGTCATCCGATCAAAAATTTCAGAGAGTGAAAAACGGATCCTACAATGCCTTTCTCCACCAAGGAAATAAAAATAATGCCCTCTTTGATATTGGCAATGGAAAATCGCTTGGTCATGATAGTATGACAACTGGTTTCTATACAAAAATATTGGCATATCATGAGGCCGACAGTTACTCGGGCAACAAAAAGCTTCTTTAGAACCGGAAAAGTTCTCAAACAAATTAATCATATTTTCATTGCCCTTCTTCCAAAAATTTAAATCCTACAACAACTAACCACTATATACCAATTACACTATGCTCGACTGTATATAAAATAATTGCCAAACTTTTGGCCAAAAGACTAAGGGCCCGTTTGTATTAAACTGTAAAAACGAAAACGAAAACGAAATGGAAACGAATCTAGTCCATATGTATATCCTTGTTCATGAAACTATTTAGAATCATTCCTTGTGATTTGAACTAATTGGAGTCTAATTTCATTACTTTTCATATCCTATAGGGTACAAAATAGGTGAAACAAATGCATTTTGCACGATACCACAATGAATGATTCCAAAAAAATTTATGAACAAGGTGCACATATGGACTAGATTCATATCCATTCTATTTCCATTTCCGGAGTTATAACCAAACGGGGGGTAAGTGTAGTCCTACCAAAGTTAATTCACCCATTACAAAGTGTGTTCACTAAAAACATAGCGATTCATGATAATGTTCTCATCGCTCACGAAATCTTCCATTGTTTTAAAACAAAGAAAGGAAAAGAAAGTTTAATGGCAATTAAACTAGACATGGAAAATGCATACGACAAAGTTGAATGGGTGTTTCTAAAAGTAGTTCTTGAAAATTTTGGATTTGGAAAAAATTTTCGAAATTGGATCTATGAATGCAACTCTACAGTTTCTTATTCCATATTAATAAGTGACTCCCCTACAACGATTTTTGTCCCACAAAGAGGGCTTTGTCAGGGAGATCCCCTATCTCTCTTGCTCTTTAATTTGTGTGCGGAAATATTGGCTAGAAATATTCAAAATATGACTAATGAGAATCCTAAATCTCTAGGTTTCCCTATAACAAAAAATGGATCAAGAATCCTGTTTTGCTTTTGCGGATGACATAATAATCTTCACAAAGGTTACAATAGAAGCAAGCAATAAAATTCTATCGACTCTAACCAACTATTGTGATGTTTCGGGACATGTCATAAATTACCATGAATCAACATTTAAACTACCGCAAACATTGATCATAACAACAAAAGAAGAATCCAATCACATCTTGGCATCAACGCAACCACTAACCTTGAACAATATATCGGATGTCCTATCATTATCGGTATATTAAACAAGGACATTTTTAACATTGTCATACTAAAGTCCAAACAACAACATATAAAATGAAAAATATCATTTATGTCTCAAGAAGGTAGAATTACACTAATAAAAGCGAACCTGAATGCAAAACCAAGTTAATTTATGCATGTATTTTATGCTTCCAACAAGCATTCACAACAAATTAGACCAAATAAATAAAATTTTCTTTTGGAATAAGGGATCCAACTTCCATCTGCTAATTGGTTGGGATTTGCAAACCAAGAACCCTAGATGGTACTTGAAGTAGAAAAGCATAAGATATAAATAAAACACTACATATGAAACTACTATGAAAATTTATGGCCGACCCGGATAGCATCTGGGTTTAAATAGTCGAAGAAAAATACCTCAAAGGCTTATGCCTCTGGAATTACGAATGTGAAAAAACACATCATGGCAATGGAAGAATCTAATAAAATTGAAAGAAGACTTCAACAAAGGTCTTCGATGGCGTGTTGGAGATGGAAAAACGGTGAGATTTTGGAAAGACAAATGGATTACCAATAAATCACTTCAAGACAATGTGACTAACAAAGCATTAATAAACTCGACAAAATTCACCGCCTCGTATATTACACACAAGAAATAGAATAATCAAAAAGTAAATCGGTTGGGCACAATCCTGCCTAATAACATTATCGAAAAATTGAAAACTATAACCTTCTCATGAACGATATAAGAGATAAGTTATATTGGGCGGTCAATGAAGAAGGATGGTACTCAACTAAATCGACAATGGAAATAATCAAAAAACGGAAGGTGGGGGTAACCACAGACAAAATGTGAATATGGAAAATCAACATAATGCCTAACATTAAAATTTTCCTATGAAAATTGGCATTAGACGGAATACCGATCAAACAAAATATCGACAAACGAAAAATCTCTGTGGTAATGAATTGTGAATTTTGGAATCACCATACAAAAAGCGCCAAGCACCTTTTCTTTAAGTTTCAATATAGCTTGAAGATCATCGATAACCCAAAAATTTTATCCAGTTTACACAATTGTGATATTGACAAATGGAGCATTAGTGACATTCTTTCCGAACTACAAGGAAAAATCAGTTCATCGGAACTAAGAAATCTTGTGATCATTTGGTGGAATATTTGGATGGCCAGAAACCAAGTCATCTTTAATAAATAAAAAAAAGGCACCCAAAATTTGAATCTTCTAGCTACAAACAAAATTACTGAGTGGGAGAAGGGTAACACAAAAGTGATCGCGAACAACATGAAGAACCCGAATAAGAGAAGGAAAACCAAAAACATAAAATGAAATAGACCAAAGAATGGCTATATCAAACTAAACTATAATGCCTTGGGAAATTCATTGAATAATTTACTTTTGATTACATTATTATAAACCAACTTACCATTCCTATTGCTATAGAAAATGGAAGATGCAATGTCAAATCAGTGCTAGAGGTTGAAGCTCTCGCTCTACGTGAGAGCCTTAAAAATGTCAATGAGGTAGCCAATAGGTGCTACATCCATCGAAATTGAAGAAGATAATTTGATGCTAATAAATACGATTAATCAGATTTGGAAGCCTCCATGGGAGAGTAACACCCCGGATCCGCGGGACTCGGGATGCTACGGGTTGGGACCTCACAATGGGTCCCGACCCTTAGCCTGACAACAATTTCACCGGATCTTTCAACATGGCACAAATAAAGGCAAAACCGAAATTCCTTTTAATGCAAATGATAAGAAACCCGAAGGAAAACAACAAAAGACTTCAGCCGATAAACAACACCAAAGACCAAAACGCCATACACGCGGCATACTAACATAATAAACGAAGAATAAAACACAACCTGACTCCAACCAAAACCCACTCCTAAAATGTACGGAACCCCGGCTGCCCACTCTTCCGGATCTCCCGGCCGCATTCTTAACCTGCAAGACAATCTACAACAATCGGTATAAAACCGTTAGCTAATATTCGAAGCATTAGAATCAAGGTGAAAGGCACAAACACAAGTAAATCAACATAACACAATGTACACCAAATCACACAAGTCCGGTTTATCATCTTTTTATTATTAAGTCCTATCCCGTTCTAATTCAACTTCTTTTGTGACACGAGAATCTCCCGAAACTCGCCTCGGTCCCCACTTACCGCATGGAACGGTACGGATGCCTCCGACCGTCTAACCACACGGGCTAGTCGCCAAGAACCTCCTAACTCTACGCAAGAGCTAGGCAGTGATGTCACCGCCCGTTATCATACACTTGGGCCAAATAATAAAAAGGACGGTGGTCCTAATTCCGGTTTAGTTGTTATAAACAATAAAGAATAAACACACACCACCAAACACACATAGATGCTAATACAAGGAATACGAGCTAAGTAAGTCCGGAGACTTACCTCGTCACCACACTCAACTCACAATACTCTCGCTTCCTTAGGGAGGAAGCCCATAACCTGCTCACAAGAAGATAACTATATCAACAACCCACTCCCAATAGAAGTCTTAGACTTCTATACAAATGATCTACGCAAGATCATTTGACTCTCAATTCTAGGACCGCATCCTAAAATCCCTCATGCTCACATCACACTCAACACAAGCTAGAAGTCCTAAGACTTCTAAAACCTCGGATCTCGCAAGATCATAACTCACAACACCACTCAGATACTCTCGTTCTAGTCCACAACCTCAACAATCATACAACCTCAACCCCTAAATTCTCACAGCTCAACCCACACTTAAAGCCATAATCAACCTCACAAGATAATATCAACACCTCAGGCCTAATGATTCTCACAAGTTCAAACCATATACTCGAATCCTTATAACAACCTCACTAGACCGCAATACCACCTCAAGCTTAGAATCCACACCAATCCATCAAACAATATCAAATCCTCAAAGCTCACCTAAGGTTCAAAACCATTACTTGGCATTAACTCTAAGTTATGCTAGATCCATCTTAGCATGATACTAAAACTTAACATAACTAGACCGAGGGGAAAGTATACTCACAAGACGTCAGAAGACGGAAGTTGTTCAACGGATGTCGACTTGGACTCGTTAGGCCTTTATCGGGGCGCTTCCGAACCTAGCACCAAACTAAACAAATTTAGCTTATAAGCTAAATTTGAACGGAATAATGAACATATATAATCTAAGGAAAACCCCTCTTCTAAAACCCAAGTTAAAAATCGTAATTATAATATTCCGGGAAAATTGTATAAACTCATAAACTCAAGGTAAAACTCGTTCTCAAAGCCAAGGTTAATACCCACAATAAAATCTTTGCCATAAAACGAGATTAATCCAACAAAGGAATAATATGTAGTATATACAATTATAAGAATATCCCCCTAATTGAAACCCGAGTTTAAAAATCGACAATTACATTTTTAGGGCAAAGATGAAGAAATTCATAAACTTGGGTCATATTCTGAAAATGTAAATAAGGGTCATAATCTGTAATTTTTCAGCAAAGGATATAAATGCAAGATTTTAAAATGTGGGTAAAATATGTAAATATATAAAGCTGGGTACATTCCGTAATTATACCATATAATGGGGGGGGGCGATTTAATTAACTCTAAGGGTTTTGAAACCCGGTTGAATTGAAGGCTCGCTTTGCTGGGGAAAGGGAAGAGCAAAAGCGGTTGCAGGAGGCAACCCTAGCGGCGGCGAGGCTCCGGCGAGGGCGAAGGCAGAGGGCGACAACAGCCTCGGTCTCCGGCGGCCTGGCTCGAATGCTTCCTTCAGCGCGGCCCTGGATTAAGGCACAGATCCGTTCGACGCGCTATCTGGCTTCGACAGCTCCGGTGGCGGCGAAAAGGCGAGGCAAAGCAAGCTCTCTAGCGGTGGTCCTTCAAGGCGACGCATGCAAGGATGCTGCCAAGAGGCTGCCTGCAACTCCGGCGCTCCCGGCAACTGCGGCGAACAGAGAAGAAGGGAAGCGAGAAGCTGCAATTAGGTTGTGCTAGTGCTCCGGGAGGCTGGCGAGATGGTCCGGCGAGGAGAAGCGGGGCCGAAGTTTCTCGATCTAGCAAACGAAAGCAGATGGAGGCGGGAGGAAGGCCCAGCGAGCTGGCTTCTTGGCGGAGTTCAAAGCCGGTGGTGCAGAAAAAGGAGTTTGTAGAGAGTGAAAGAGGGAGAGCAGAAGGTGAGGGGAGAGGTGAGATCCTGAGCATGAGAGAGAGATTGAATCTGGGATGAGTGCAACAAAGGGGTCTGGTAGCAGCAGAAGTCGAGTAGCTGTGAGAGAGAGATTGAATCTGGGATGAGTGCAACAAAGGGGTCGGGTAGCAGCAGAAGTCGAGTAGCTGTGCAGATGTACAGGCTGGGGTCTGGGTTGCGTGGTAGACGAGGAGACGGTGCACCAGCCAAGGAATAGAGGAAAGAGAAGTGGAAAAAAAATAAAATAAAATAAAATAGGAATTTGAATTTAAAATAAACTTGATCATAACACTCGGAATGATTTTTAAATCGGGAATATTTTCCATAAACTAAAATACGGAACGTATGAATATACGTCAACACATCATTATATTCGAAAAAGAATAATTTTTGATATACAAATCATTCTCGTAAATATATTCTTGATAAAGATAAAATAATTTAAATTACGACCTAAATATACTCATAAAATATTTAAGCTACTAACATACCGATAAAAATGCGAATATATATATATATATATATATATATATATATATATATATATATATATATATATATATATATATATATATATATATATATATATATATATATATATATATATATATATATATATCGCAAACGCGCCAAAATTATGGGGCGTTACAGGGAGTTTGATATGATCATCTCTGACATCTCTAACATGATCTCCGGATTCACGCACTGAACCGTTACCTCATTTTCAAGGAGATCAACATTGTTGTAGATAGAATCGCACTACATAGACTTAGCTCATCCATTAACGTCGATGTTATTCCAGCCGATGTTAAAAAACATCAAGATGCTTTAGGTCGATCGATTTTTATACACATATCCCCTTATTAAGCTTAACTTTGTATAAAAAAAATATCGGTCACATTTCTTTGTGATTCATTCCTCTCTCTCTCCCGATTCTTCCATCCACCCGCTTCTTCTTTTCTCCTTCACACTCAAACAAAAACAAAGAGCAGCTCCTTCTTCCTCATCTTCTACTAACAACGACCGGACCAGGGGAGCCGCCACTGGTGGTGTTGTGCCGCCAGGCCAACCCGAGTCACCGGGACATTGCAACCTCCATACTAGTGTCGATATCAAAATGACACTACCTACGGATGAGTCATCACAATTCTAGAATGTTCTCTTGTATTTTGAGACTCTTGTTATTGGATAATTATAGTTGTCAATAGTACCACTGTTGTATGCCTTTGATTGGCTACTCTAAGCTGGCCTTTGTGTATTTATAGATGTGGATTTCCACAACAGTAATTCTAGGGGAAGATTAATACATTTCTAACATATTAGAATGGTATCAGAGCTTTTAGGCAAATGCCACTAATGGCTACTGAATACTCCTCATACTCCTCAGAATCTGAATCCAACAACCATGCTTCTCCTTCCTCTCATCGACTCAATATGGCACACAAAACCAACAAAACTTCTCACTTTCATCTATCAGCTCCTTCATCACAAACAAACTTACCTCAGAGAATTTTCTTCTTTGGAAGGCTCAAAGCTCCCCTATTTTGCGAGCTCAACATCTGTTTGACCTTGTTGATAGTTGTCTTCCCTGCCCAAAAAACACATCAGCCACCCTCAAAGAGTATAACTCCTGGATTTCGAAGGATCAGTTTGTTCTAGCCATCCTAACATGCTTTGTCTCTGAAGCAGTTCTTGTTCAAATCCTGGATTGTTCAACCTCAAGAGAAGCCTGGAAACATCTCCATGAGCTTTACTCTGCTCGATCGAGTGCACACATTGTGCATACCAGACTATAGCTTGCCACAATGAACAAAGGAGTATACAACATCACTGAGTAATTTAGCAAGGCACACAACCTAGTTTCCTCCATGACTGTTGCAGGTGAAGCAATCTTTGATTCCGAGTTCACTAGTCTCTTTCTTGCTGGGCTTGGTCCTGAGTATGACTCGGTCGTCACCAGTCTTTCAACACAGCTGACTCTCCCAACGCCAAGTGATATCTACTCCCACCTCCTAGTTCATGAAGCCTTGCTCATCAATCGGATGGTCTTCTACCTACACCAAGCCTCAACAACACAAGTAACACAACTAACAACAATACAGCCCCTGAGGCCAACGCTACCAACAACCAGAATTGCTCCAACAACAATAGCCGCAACAACACGCGTGACCGAGGACGAAGCAGGGGACAAGGTCGCAACACCACTTTTACTGGTACACCAGACACTTGCCCTGGCTGTCAAATCTGTTGCAAGCCAAGCCATTCTGCCCTTGAATGTTGGCATAGTTTTGATCATGCCTATCAGGCACAAGCACCGTCTTCAATGCAAGCACATAACACCAACTCTCCATAGTACCCAGATACAACGACTTCTCACCACTACACCCCAGACCTATCCAACCTTCGAATCAGTGCATACCCGTATCATGGAACAGCTCAAGTTTCCCTGGGTGATGGATCTTCTCTACCCATTTAGCATCAGGGCTCCTCCTCTTTCTTCACTCCTAATCGTATTTTCTCTCTTCAGAATCTCCTTCATACTCCCTCTTTGAATAAAAATCTACTTTCAGTTTGTAAATTTTGTGAAGATAATCCTGTTTTCTTTGAGTTTCACTCTACTTGCTTTTTTGTGAAGGATCTCTAGACTCGACAAACTCTACTCCAAAGAACCGTTGATGGCGGGTTGTATATGTTACCGGTCTCCACTGCTGCTTCACCGTTGCCGTCGCCATCTTTATCTGTTACTCAAGCCTCAAGCCCTAAGCTCTGGCACTTTCGCCTGGGTCATGCCTCCAATCAAGTGACACACAGAGTCCAATCCATGTTTTCCTCTTCAACAAGCCCAAAAGACCTTGATCCATATTCTTCTTGTTCTTGGGCTAAAGCCCATGCACTTCCTCACCCGCCTTCTTCTTCTAGAAGCAAAAAACCTCTTAACCTTCTTTTTATTGACATTTGGGGCCCAGCCTATACTTTGTATTATAATGGATACAGGTATTTCATTTCAATTATGGATGACTTTTCCAAATTCATTTGGCTCTTTCCAATTGCAGTTAAATCCATTGTCCCACAAATTTTTACTAAATTCATTAAACTTGTTACCAATCAATTGTCCACCTCTATCATTTCAATCCAAACGGATGGTGGGACGGAATTTAAACCCTTGATCCCGCTATTTTCCGAACTTGGCATTCATCATCGTCTCACTTGCCCTTATTCAACCACATAATGGCACAGTTGAATCCCGTCCTCGTTGAATTGTTGACATGGGACTTACTCTCCTCAAACATGCCTCACTTCCCTTAAAATTTTGGGATTTTACCTTCGAAACTTCCACCTATATCCAAAACCGTCTCCCAACTCCCCTTCTCCACAACAAATCTCCTTACGAAATTCTTTTTCGTCAATTACCAAATTATGCTTTTCTCAAAGTTTTTGGGTGTCTCGCTTTTCCCAACCTTTACCCATACAATCGCCACAAACTCAACTTTCACTTAACTCCAACCATATTTTTGGGCTATAGTTCCCATCATCATGGATACATTTGCTACGATTGGACTCATGACAAGCTTTATACATCCCATGATGTGTTTTTTTATGAACACACTTATCCATTTACCCATTCTTCCTCCCCTAGCCCATTACCCACTCCACGGGCTTTAATTCCCTTTGTAGCTGACTTTGGCCCATCAAATTTGGGCCCATCACCTCCTCCTGCCTCATCTACAAGCCTTCACAACCCACTTTATGCAAGCCCATAAACCTCTACTTCATTAACCCATTCCCAGTCTACTACTCCTCAACTCGACCCCCAATATGGAGCCTCCACTAACGCATCCTCTCAACACGATTCATCATCATCTCCACCGCCTCAAATCATCACCAAATCCAAACATTCCATCTTTAAACCCCTTGTTCGCCAAGATGGCACCATCCCCTGGCCTAATCCATCTTGTTCTCATACCATCTCAATCCTTGATGAGCCAACCTGCTTCACCGAAGCTTCTAAAAATCGAGAATGGCGGCTAGCCATGGAAGCAGAATTCCATGCCCTCCTTCAGACTAAAACTTGGTCCCTTGTACCATCGTCTTCACAACAAAACCTTCTCGGGGTAAAATAGGTCTTTAAAACAAAATGGCGCTCTGATGGAACGATTGAACGCCGGAAGGCTCGTTTAGTCACTAAGGGGTTCCTCCAGTTACATGGTCATGATTTCAATGAAACATTCTCCCCTGTTACGAAACCATCTACTATCCGTCTTCTCCTATCCTTAGCGGCGATGAAGCAAAGGACATTCCGGCAACTCGCATACACAACGCCTTCCTTCACGGTGACTTGGATGAGGATGTCTTTATACAACAACCACCAGGTTTTGTTAACTCTGCCTATCCCTCTCATGTTTGTAAATTACACAAATCCCTTTATGGCCTCAAACAAGCCCCAAGGGCTTGGTTTTCAAAACTTTCTTACTCACTTCTAAATATAGGATTCTCTTCTACTATCTCTGACTCATCCATGTTTGTCCATCGCTCAAGGGAAACGTTTGTATGTGTACTGGTGTATGTAGATGATTTGCTGGTTGTTGCGTCTAATCCTACTCTTACAGATTGCTTTGTGATTGCTCTTACCAAGGAATTTCCGGTCAAAGATCTAGGGGGCTTACACTTCTTTCTGAAAATTGAAGTTCACCGCACCTCAGATGGCTTCTACTTGTCTTAGAAACAATATATCAAAGATGTGGTAGCAAAGGCAAAAATGGACAAATCAAAATCAGTCTCAACTCCCCTGGCACAAATTTTCAATCTCAATTCACCTCCACTGAAGCCTTTGAAGATCCTACTTTATATCAGAGCATCATTCTGAGTCTCCAATACTTGGTGTTTACTCGCCCTGACATTTCATTTGTTGTTAATCGCTTAGCTCAACATATGCATCAGCCAACCACATCTTACTGGCAAGCAACAAAACAAGTCCTTCGCTACTTGAATTCCACTACAAATCTTCACCTTCACCTATCTTTGAAGCCCAAACCCCTTCTCTTTGATTTCTCTAATGCAGATTGGGGTGGTGATGTCTCTGATCGCTGCTCAACTAGTGCTTACTGCATCTACTTTGGTGATAGCTTAATCTCATGGAGCTCCAAAAAACAACCAATTGTAGCCTATCTTACAAAGGCTTTGTCTACTCAACGATTCAATGTGCTTCACTCCCAACTTTGTCTTACAAATTTTGAAGCAAGGGGGCCTACTAGCATGGATATCAAAATGACACTACCTACGGATGGGTCATCACAATTCTAGAATGTTCTCTTGTATTCTGAGACTCTTGTTATTGGATAATTATAGTTGTCAATAGTACCATTGTTGTATGCCTCTGATTGGCTACTCTAAGCTGGCCTCTGTGTATTTATAGATGTGGATTTCCACAACAGTAATGCTAGGGGAAGATTAATACATTTCTCACATATTAGAACTCTGTCGCAGCCGCTCGCCTCCATCCTTTCGCCCTCTTCTGTCAGTCGGTGCCTCGCGCCGCCCTTGCTTCTCTGCCTCTCCTCCGTCCGTCTCTTCTTCCAGTCACCATCGATTAGACTGTTTACCGCCCGACCTGAACCTGACCGGAGAAGCCAAAGTGTTCCCATCCCAATAACTTGTTTCCCAACATTCGTCTGAGCCTTCTACAACCCAGTCCGACGCTGACTGCTTTCTTCTGGCCACATCCGAGCTGGTGTGGGTTTTCCGGTGACCTTTGTGGACCGTTCCAGCCACCACCTCTCCCGATTCCTTCCTCTTTGCCCAATCTACGGATTTGGGTATATTTAAACCTAATTTTGTTTTTGCTAATTGTTTGGTTATTTGACTGATTGAGTTTTGAAATATTGTTTTTGATTGTTCACGTTGTTGATTTTGTGGCGGAATGAAGTATTTAAAAGGTCTATACAAATCCTAGCTTTTGCCTATAACCCACCCATTAAGATGGGATTAGATAAATTAACTTATAATTATAAGAGCGGTGAATTGTGTTACTTATCTAGTGATAATGTGTATATCGATTTGTGAAACATTTACTTTGATTAGGTTGATTGTGAATGGAATTGACGGGTTTTGATGTTTGATTGATTGTTTATCACCCGTGGGTAATTGGGTGACATTTGAGTAATCTTACCGAGAAAAATACTTGTAGGCGTTTATATGGATATTATTAAGTTTACCGTCGTTTATTTTGTTACATGAATGACTTGATGTTTTAAAGAATGTTGGATTATAATCTATTGAATTATCCATTTGTGATTCTTCAAGAGAATTTAATACTTTAAAGGAATGAGATTTACCAATGTTTTCATGGTTTGTGCGAAACGAGATTGTGCCCAACCATTGTGTGAACAATGATTCACGTGATTAGTGATTTCCGTGTACTTTCCGTGGTTGGGATAGAAGGTACCTTCATATTCAAGAAATATGCTTGAATATGTTTTCAAATTACTTTGTAAGGATTTTGGGAGAGAATAAAAGGATAATAGGGCTATTGTACATCACATGGGGCTTGGTTTTCTTTGATCTTGAGAGAAGAAAAAGAGAGAGCTCCTTTTAATGGCTTCCGTGATGATTAAGTCAATGATGTTTTTGTGTTAGGGTTCTTCGTCCTAGAGTAAGTCTACAAGAATGAAAAAGAGAGATAATTTTAACTTGCTTTATTATCTTTGTTCTTGTCTTTAAAGCTTGTGTGCTTTTATCTCTTCTTTTCCTTCTCCTATTTTTACATATGTTTTGTGTAACTTTTATAAGGTTCTTGTTGCTTGATTACTTTGTAGATTTTAGACTGGATTTCCCCTCTCGAGATCCCGCAAAGTAAAGGTTGCTAACCAAATTATGTCAGCAATCCGTTGTCTCCTCTATTAAGGTTTTATTTATCATACTCTATCAATTTAAGTCGAGTCATTACTGAGTACACTTTTCTATCTCACTTTGAGTGTTGTGCGAAACTATCATAAAGAACATAATTCAACAAACAAGAAAGACCACACAAATTTATAGAAGTTCACCCAATAATGGCTACGTCAACTTTCAGAGAGATTTTATTGAGGGGTTTCATATTAAAGATAAACATATGATAAGAGGCAAAGGACACACTACTATATATAAAGTAACAAAACTCTATCTTATACTTGGTCGCCAGGTATAAGACTAGGTTAAACAGTAAAGGCCCAAATAAATGACAAACCCATTCAAGGCATATCAACAGATCTCCACCTTCGTATTCAAGAAATAGGTTTGAAAATATTTTGAAAGTATTTATTTTGCATTTGGTTTTGAATACAGTTTCTAAAATAAAGGATGTTCGAGCATGTTTTTAAACTACTTTGTAAGGATTCTTTGAGATAGATTTCAGAAAGGAAACCAAGTTTTATCTCGTTATCAACTTATTCTCAATTGACACGTTTGTTTACACTCACATACTTATTTACATTGTTATGTGCATATTTGAAGCATGCTTACTTTGGTACTCATTTGTGTATTTCTATAAGTAATCATTTGATAATATACTTGATTTTATACTTGCCTAGTTCATATATTAAATTGCTTATGTACCAACTTAATATAGTACAATACTAACCCCACAATGGTGGGGCTGATTATGTTCATAACCAGGTTCAGGAGCATGGACGTGGACGACCTAGATAGCTAGTAGGAGTTTATGCTTTGGTTGAGCTTGGTGCTCTTGTGTTTTCCTCTAGGAGTTATTCCTAGTTTTTTATTTCAGTTGGGTTGGTGATATGTATCTCTAAACGTTGTTATTATGGCCTCGAGTTTGACCTGATTGTATGTGTTTTGAACCTTTATGTTTGATATGTCATGAGATGGCATTTGGTTTCGATACCTTTATCTTTACAAGTTTTTTTTTTGTTTTTGTTTTGTCTTTTAAAAGCCTGAAGGAATTCTTGTCCGGATTCTTGGCATTATAGTGTTCCCATTTTGGTGTGTTACAGAAGTTGGTATCAAAGCTAGTTTTGGGTTGAGTCGGGTATAAATGGAGGTTGTTTTGTTGTTGTTGTTAGGTCTAAGATCTCCATGCTCTTTCTTAGCTTAACTAGTTTACATCTTCATATGGTAAACATAAAAGGTCAAAGTAGAGGAACTCGAGGCAGAGGACGGGTCGTGGATTTGGCACAGGACGTGCAAGAAGCACCTCAAATGTTGTTGTAGACCCTCTAGTTGTTGGTATTGGTGTTCCATAGGATTTTGATGTCGGGTTTCAGACAATGTTGCAACGAATGATTGGCCAAGCAGTGGAGAGTGCTTTGGGTCCAATTGTACAAGAAACTTTAGCACAAAGGGACCCCACCGGCGCTACCCCAACCAGCACCTCCTCAAGTTAGTATGAGCTTCATATGGTAGAAAGAAGAGATGCTACTACTATTATAGTTGCACTTGAGAAGTTGAAGTCACCTATGTATGATGGATTTGGAGAGCCCACCGAAGTTGAGCATTGACTCAAGTAAATGGAAAAGTACTTTGCAATGGTAAGATGCCTTAAGGATCATAAATTGTCCAACGCCACTTTCTATTTAACTAAGTGTGCTGAAAATTTGGTGGGATACTGTGAAGCCTATGAATGATGATATGAGATGGGAGCAATTTAATAGCAAGATAAGAGCTCACTTCTACCTTGTGACGTTGCAAAAGGAAAAGAAGTATGAGTTTCTACACCCACCTGAAGAGGGTATGCTAGTGGTGCAGGCTAGTGCAAAATACAATGAGCTCCCCCCATATGATGCTGATATCATGAAAAGCGAAAAATTTAAGATCGACTATTTTGAGTCCTTTAGTTAGGACCCTTATAGATGGACATAAATATGAGACCTTAGAATAATACTATAGCCATACACTCAAGGTGGAAAGGGGAATTAAAGTTGAGAGGTTGCTTAACCAATGTTACAAGAGACAAAAGACTCAAGAGAACTATTCGAGTTCTAGATATGATGGTTTAGGTGGCCTCAAACTACCGATAGGTCAAGGCAGATGTCGGAATCTCAGAAATTCAGTGACTCTTGTCGGACCCTTCTTGAGGGTTATCTTTGCCATAATTATAAAAGTGATTGTCAATATAAGTCAGTTTGTCCAAGAGACCCTCAGAAATGCTTCAAGTGTGGTGGAATGGGTTATCTTGTCACTTTCTACAAGGATGGAAAAGGGTATAATTACAAAAAGAGACCCATACTTTATATTTACATTTAGAACCCATACTGTTGAAATTTACAAATATGTCCCGTCTGGATAATGACATAAAATTGTCCAAATTTATATTTACAAGAATGTCCCAAACTTTTAGGAAAGCATCAACTGCCCTAGATTGAATAATTACAAGATATGGTTTAATTTATAATTACATCAAATGTCCTTGATAGCATGTATTATAGTCTATATTTTGGGATTGGTTTAGACGTTTTATCTTCATAAATCTGCATGTATGGATGTATATTCTTTGATAATATTGTTGTTTTTTCTACCTTTGTGGGAATCGAGGTCTACACCTAGTTTCGTTGTAATTGTAGGGAAAATGGCACTTTTTGGACCGAAATGGAAGGAAGCTAAGGAGTCATTGGAGCTACTTTCTGGAGCATTGAAGAGTTATAAGAAGATCTCAGGAAGTATAGAAATGATTTAGAGGATTGAGTTTGGACCAGATTCGAGATGATTTATATTCAGCTGAGACTTACCTCGGTCAGCTACAGTATCACCTCGACCGAGGTTATCTTGAGGAGCGTCTAGACCGAGGCGAACACCTTACCGCCGACAAGATCTTTATTTTTGGCTGAGATCTTCTATTTTTGGAAAGAGAATATTACATATTTTTGGCTGGATTTCTGGAAGGAAAAATATCTTTTTCCTGATTTATTTTGGAAGATATGGAGTTATATTTTTAGGAAATTATCTTTTTAAGGTATTTTATCTTTGTAAGATAATTCTCCTATATATATGGGCTAATTTTCTACAATTCAGCCATCTTCGGATCACTGATTTCTGAAGGAAGTTTGAAGGAAGTTTTGAAGGTTGAAGTTCAAGGAAGGAAGGAATCAAGTTGAAGTTGGCTTTGAAGGAGTTTGTAAGATCTTCTTAGTTTGGCTTTTGTTTTTGTTGTCTTTTCTGATTTGTAATTGAGGAACGTTGTTTGTTGTTTGTTTGATTCAGTTATTGAGACCTTTGTGTTAAGGTTTTCTTGTTTGAATATTGATTCCCTTTCTTATAAATTTGATTATTGTTATCATGATGATTGTTGGCTAAGTTCTTTATGCGATTCTAGGGTGATTGGCTGAAAGTTATGGGAAAGACGATGATAGAATGATCTTAATCCCAGCAGTACCCTGAAAGCTCGAGCCTTTACCTTAACCGACGAACACCTCGGTCAGTTGTGGAACATCTTGACCGAGATGGTACATAAATTGAGCGAGGTGAACCTTTCCTGAACCTTATCTGAGTTAAGATTTTCAATTTTCCAAAACCTATCCTTGTTATACCTTTCCTGGTTCAACGCAAGCCTAGGATGAGACTTACCCGGTGATTCCTTTGCTTGTATACCCAAGATCATGAATGTAGGTAATAAAGGTTTATCCCTTATTGGAGTTTGAGTGTGCCATCATCCCATCTTTGTGAGTTAGCCTGAGACTTACCTAGTAAAGGTTGATTCTATTCCCTTGGGTGGTGTGTTGGTTTTGAGATTATAGTTCTATTCCTTAGTAACTTGAGACTTACCTTGTAAAAGGAGCTTTGGTTTGGAATAGTGAGTAGTGAGACTTACCCAGTGATCTATTCCCACCTTAGAAACACCTTCCCCTTGCAAACCTCAGCTTTGTCCACGTTATCTTTTGAGATCTTGAGTCGGAACCACAACTGGATGCTTTAATCTCTAGAATTCACATTCCCTTTATCTAACTTTTATATCATGTTTGATTGCTTTAATTTGTTGTCAGTAGTAATTTAACAACCTGATTACCGATCTTTGTTTCACCATAGTCTTTGTGTTCGACCCCTGGAATTCTTGCTTTTATTACAATTGATCCGTACAATGCGGGTTCGCATATTGTTTAAGCATACTTCTTGGGTTATAAATATTAAAGCTTGCACACACCTTTTGGAGCGAACAGTCCCAAACATTTAATTGTATATTCGACGGAATTTTGTGCTCGTGTAAATCGATGAGCTCGGACATGTGTAACTCGACCTTGTGTATACGAATGACTTTTGGGCTTATGAAACACGATTGGGTTTGGACTTGTGTAACTCGATTGGGCTTGGACTTATGTAACTCAATTGGAGTTGTGTAACTCAGCTGGGCTTGTGTAACTCACCCTTGTTTAAACGTCATACTTTTGGGCTTGTGTAACTCAATTGAGCTTGTGTAACCCAATCTTGTGTAAAAACAATGACATTTTTTACTTGTATAGTTAGAAAATGACTGATATTGTTATTTGCATAATTTAACATTGTAATTTAAGTGTGCATTAACATTTTATAATTGAAATTTGTGTATTAACATTGTGCATTAACACTATGTATTAATGTTGTGTATGAACAAGAAAATACACAAGTTCAATTAGTCTGGCTGGTATAAAGGCAAGAGAGAGGGTTTGGCATCCAAATTTCAAAACTCACTACATTAAAGTAGTGAGCCTATTTGACGCTACATTAAGCAAAAAGTCCTACTTAATCAACTCATCCCTAAATTTTTGATAAATTTTGTTAAATTTTTAATTATTCATATATTGAATATTCCTATACATTAAAGTAGTTACTTGGTGTCCACGCACAATTTTTAACTTTCGATCACATTCCCCTTTGTAAAACGAAACCATTTTAAGAGAAAAGATACTTTAAGAAAAATTAAAAATATAATAAATGTAATTTTGTTCGCGCATCTCCTTTTAAAGTACTTATAATAATATAAATATTTACAATTTATTAAAATTTAACCCGCACAAGATACGGGTAATACACTAGTATATTGTTTAACAAAAAAATTAACTCTTCAAGAAGGATCAACGACAATACAAAATCAAACACAAAAGTTAAATTAAAAAGTCACTTATAAGTGAGAATTGTTGGCTCGCCTGTATATTTACAATCTCTCTGACCCGGAAATTTATGATCGTAATTTCAAATAAACGATAGTAAATCTATATCTTCTAATATTTATAACGGATGATTGAAAATTTAGATTTTTTCTTTTAATTGAAATATAAACGAATATTTCCTTATGTGTAAACAATAAAAGGTAAACTAACAATACCCGAGAACACACATGTCTAACTTGAAAAGCAGATATGATAATCTCAAAGATATCCTCTATGCTCGCTGATTTCTTGTGTTTTAGTGTTAAACATTTCTTTGGAAAATCAACATTATTGTTGATAGGTTGGCTCTGCTTGGACACAACCCATGTTCATACTTCAATATCCTGCCACAATATATTGAAGACATCATCCTACTTTAGGGTGGTCAGTTTCGAAAAACTAACCCTTCCTTTTTCCTTACCTTTGTATTAAAAAAGAATAAGATAAAAGGTAAAGTAGAGGGATTGTCTCGTCTCAATCTCAACCGAGATAGAACCTGACGGGATTCAATCTAAAAATAAAAGGTTTGATCACGATCCCATTTCATATATAATAATATCCAAGATAGGACGTATGATGACATCAACTCCGTTTCATCCCGTCCCACGTCCTATTTAAAAAAATTAAAACTAAGAATATCAGTATTTATAGAACCATATAATCATGTGTTCAAGAGTTTTTAACATTATTGTACAATAGTGTGTGATAAAATCAACCTCAAAGTTACTTATTGCAACAACAAAAAAAAAGTTTCTTTTGATATGACTATGGAAATGCGGTTGGGATCATGAATCATATTAAAATAAATAATTAAAATCAGTCATTTTTAATGCTTGGTATTTGGTATTACATTAGAATGAAGGATTTCTAAAACATGTTATTTTGTTTTTATATAAATGTGTATTGGATATTTGTATTATATTAGTGTTTTCTAAAAAACAAAGACTTTTTGGATAAAATCACCTTTTATATAACAATTTTTAATAATCATCTTATAAAAACTATTTTTCTAATTGAACGACTTTTATTAGTTTTATCCAGAAAAGGTGATATATTTCATTGACCAAAATTTTTTATAATTTTTAAATATTAATTAAATTATTTTATAAAATAATTATTATGAAATAATTAAATATACTTAAATAAAATTGAGTAAGTGTTTTTATATATTAAAAATTAATTCCAATTTTATTAAATTAAGTAGTTAAGTTTAATAAAGGAATAATAAAGTTTATAAAGGTAGTTTTATTTTTAGAAAAAATAGTAAACAAGATCATACTTGTAACATCCCAAATTCTCAAAACTCAGGGAGCTATTGGTTAGGACTTCACAATGGGTCCCGACCGTGGTTTGACAACAACTTAACTAGATCTTACAATAAGGCACAAATAAGGAAAAACAGAAAATCATAAAATAAGGTTTTGTAATGTCATGAATGTGATCAAAGACCAACAGCCGACAACAATAATCTTAGAACTAAGTTTCTCAGAATATCATAACAGAAAGACCAACATAATAAAAACACTCCAACCCATCCTATGAAGTACGGAAACCTAGTTGACCACTACTTTCCGGATCCCTCAGCATCAGCTCTAACTTTTAGCACGTCTAAACAACAATAAGACAACAACTAGCTAACTATCCAAATACAAGTAGAATAATAATAGCACAAACACAACAAAGACAAAATAAAACAATCATCATGCTGATACACAAACCGGTTATTATCTGATAACTTAGGTGATTCACTTTATTCCGTTTTTAAAGTTGTGGTACGAGAAATCTAAGATTTCTCGCCTCCGTTCCTTATCCAACTATTGATGGTTTGGCACACCTCCGCCGGTAGCGTCCCCGCAAACTAAGTATGGACTAGTCCCTAAAGATCCTCCCAATCGCCCTCGGGCTTACTGGGCAAAATGTCACCGCCCGTTACTCTTAGGCTAAAATATAGGTCGGTAGTACGTAAATAATAATTATTCTTATACACATATAAGTCAAACACCACTATCATCATTCACACCAATATCCAAAAGTCAGCTAAGTAAGCCCAAAGGACTTACCTGAATCAACTCTCAACTCTGGAAATCTCAACTCAATTTGCAACCGTAGAAACTCAATCGCTTGTTATAAAAGACAAGTGAGTCAATAATGTATCCCCCTTTCTTGGAAGTTTACAACATCTAAGATACACAAGCTCATCAAGAGAAATTACTAAAATACCCTCATAAGGGTAAAAAGACTATTTTTCCCCTAGGTCTCAAAAACCCTAGATATATTCTAAGAATATTTCTAAACTTCCTATGAAGTCCAAAACCACAATCTAACACTTACGAGAAAGATCTAGCTAAGTTGGAAGATTTTCCAACTTCTTAACTCCCATGAAAAACTCACTAAGGATCTCACGTTGATCTAACTTAAAACACTCATACAAAAATCTTAAAATCCTAAATAAAATATCTAGCATTAATGCACTCTACTCACAAGAAGAAACAAAAGTCAGAAAGGATCAATAACTAATCCTACACAAAAATCTCAAGTTGACTCCTCAACACAAATTCTCCCATACTTAACCAAAAATCTGCACTTTACCAAACTGCACAACTAGCCTACTTTGGAGCCTTATAAGTCTAGATTTGATCGTTGGATCAAGCACAACTTGTAATACATCACAATCTGCACCTCACTCTATGTTCCATCAAAATTACATGTCCGTTAGATAGATCTAACTCATTCATATCTCGGTCCAAAACTGCTTCAACACACGTTATTCTCCAACACTTGGAATATTTCAGCAACACTAAAAAAAACTACTTACGAATCAAACTTTGAAAAATTGTAACTCCTAAACCACTCGCAAGATTCTTCTCAACTTTTGGATATGTTCTACTACAATATGCCTACTATATCATATCAAAATTTCAGCCAAAAAGGATGAGTATATATTACCCAAATCTGGCCCTAAAGGTGGATATTCGTCACTGTTGAAAACTTCGAAAATGAGTGGATCTCCACTGCTCTTCTCTGGATGTTCTGAGAAGGTTTATGTGGCATAAAACGCACCCCTTAGGCATGAAATTCATAGAGAGGGTGCAAGGGAGGAAGGGTTATGAATCATCAGCGATTCCAATACTCAAAAGAGAGAGAGTCGAGGACACAAGGCGTGTATGAGAGCCAGGAGGGCACCCACTTGTTGTTCAGTGCTGAAGGCAAGGTATGTGTGGAGGGGAGCCTGCTGAATCCTTGAAGACGACACAGATGGTTGCTGAATCTTGATCCCATCTTGATCGAGTCCAACTGCACCTCGATGCCCTCGTTGTGACGATGCTGGATGAGGAGGAAGTCGTTGCAGAAGCCTTGATCTACTCGCCCGAGGACTGGAGACTTCATGTGGCTCACTGGAGGCACCGTACAACGACTGGGTTTTGTAGAGGGCGAGGGCTCTCCTGGTGTACGTCTGTGTTGGTTGCTTCCGGTTAGGGTTTGCTTGAGAGGGAAGACGTCAAGTATGTGGACGCAGTGAAAGAGGAGGGTGCAGGTTGTAGGAAGGGGTTACCCGTGTTGTGTTTGAAGAAGGAAGGTCCTTGATTGCCCACGCCACATAAGGAAGGTGAGAAGTTGTTGGAGGGGAAAGCGTGGCTTACGTGAGGCAGAAAATGTAACACCCCGAATCCACGGTACTCGAGGCGTCACTAGGTTAGAGCTTCATAGTGGATCCTGACCCTAGACTGACGACAAGTTCACTGGATCTTACAACAAGGCACCGACAGATATAAAAACAAATACATAAAACTATATAGCAAAAAGGGTATACAAAACCATAGCCGAGTACAAAACGGTAATATCATATACAACATGTATAAACATCTCCAAAACCCATAGCACCTAATGTACAGAAGTCTTCGGCTAATCACTCCTCCAGATCACTTTGCATGCCTCCTATCCTGCAAAACATCTACAATAAGGTATGAAACCGTTAGCTAACCATTCATATATAAGATAACGCATATGCACAAACACAAGTCATGGAATCATAAACACATAATCATGTTGTCACACAGTTACCCGTTTCATTTATCTTTACCCGTTTCATTTATCCTTATAAAAACCTTGGCTACCCGTTTCATTTATCTTTGTAACGTCATACACTCCGATAGCGATAAATGGAGGCTTAACCAAAAAGCTAGCAAACAAAAAATAACTTGGTACCACGTTGAAGAGAACAAGATAAGGGACTCGTTGGTACAAATGAATTTGAAAACCGGTCGAAGACGAGTAATTTGTGGATGACTAAAGATGGATACGTACGTTCAGTGATTCTCTCAGCTTTCTCTAAGTGTGTTGCAATTGCATTGCAATTGAAGATGAGGATGCCGAACTCTGTCATTGTATATATATACACAATATAATATATATATATATATATATATATATATATATATATATATATATATATATATATATATATATATATATATATATATATATATATATATATTACACTACCGCCTCTTTTCAACTATAATTTTTATTTTGCTAATTGAAAAGCAAATGAAAAGTTAACTTATACCTCTGAATCTTTATACATTTATATCTACATATATAATATGATAAGATATGAAATGGAAATGAAGAATGAAGATGATAGCCACCTTCTTCATTTCTTATCTGTACAATTGTATATATAAATATATATACTAATATATAATATTTTATATAATGTTTATTCATATATATAATTGAAATGCGGTTATAATTTTTCGATCTTCAAACTTTATGAAACTGGAAGATAAAATCCGAAATATTATCGGGATAATTATTCCATAACTTTCTTGAAAAATGGGCATTCCTAAGCCGCATTTCTTAACCACTAAGAATCGGAGTAGCGACTCTTTTGAACATTTTGCCTTTTTATATTATTTCACACCTAGGACATATCCGATGTCCCGGTCATTTCGTTCAACTGCAACTTTATTTATTGGAGCTCTCAAATGCTCCAAATAACACCGGTTGTTACAAAAAGGAAGGCTCCAAATCCGGCGTTGTAGAAGGGAAGAGGATCCGGCTTGCACGTGCTGAAGAAGGGCTGACCTCTTGTTGATTTCCTGACGGGCGTGAGGGTTGGGCTTCACTGCTGGGCCGGCGTGCCATCAGGGCAAGGAAGGCTGCTAGGGCTTCCTGTGCAGGGGCTGCTTGAAGCTGACAGGCTGGAGGTGAAGCAAGGTTTGAGGGAAGCAAAATCCAAGGTCAAGCAAGGCATGAAGATGTGGGTTGAACCAAGGGGAAGAGATGGGCTGAAAACTTGTCAAGGCCTTGTCTTGGCCTTGTCAAGAGCTTGTCATGGGTTTGTCAAGTGCATGGCATGACCTTGTCAAAAGAGTGTCATGACCTTGTCAAAGACATAGAGATACAATTTAGGGTTTGCGTGATTAGGGTTTGGTTAAATAATTCATCTTTTTATGTGAGTTTAGACTTGCATAAAATGATAGGATTTGTGAGGGTAATTAACACTAGGTATCATAAACAAAGATTCGGTTTGACTCGGAAATAAACGGAATTAAAATTCTGGATATTACAATACCCTCCAATTATTTAAATTTGGAACCAAAGTCTTCATTACTATTGGAATTATTTTGGAATGAATTATTTTGTAGAATCATTTTCATTCCGATTTTAGGTCTTACCAATCATGGTATTAGTCATTCTGATACCGATTCCACATGAATCGTACCAAACGAGATTTGTCATGCTTTAATTAAAAAAAACTACCCTTCTTTGTTCTACACTAATATTCACATATTTAAAATTAAGAGAATTTCATCTTGGTATCCTCGAGGTAGTGTTTTTTCCTTTTGGTATCTACAAGTTTTCAAAATTCATCTGGATGTCATTAAACTCCTAAGACCTTCGTCTTCGTACCGATTTCATAATGTTTATAAATTAAACAAAAATTTTAAATTATTTAAGTTATTTTGTGTAAAAAAAATATTCTTCATATATTATAAATCGAATTACACGATTAATCTTAAATTTTAAAATTTTTCTTGTTAGCCTCAAAGTATTGTCTTTTTTTCTATTAGTATCTATAAAGTTCTAAAATTCTTCTTTGGTGTCGTTAAACTTCTAAAACATTACTTTTCATATCTTTTTTCTATGAAATATACTTTTTTTCATAAAGTAAAAAAAGAGAGTTAAATTCTCTAGTTTTTTGGTACACGTTTCATTTAATAAATAAAAAAAGAATTTAACTTATTATTGTAAAATAAACAAAAATAATTAAAGAAATAGATTTTTTGTCTTTATTTTATACAAAATTTTTCAAAAAATATATGTTATTTACTTCATAAAAAATAATTTTATTTTACAAGAGTATGTATAAACTAGTAGAAAATATTTTAAAATTGTAAGAGCATAATGATGAATTTAAAAAACCTATGAATACCAAAAAAAATTGCAAGTATCAAAAAACAACTCTCTAAAATTAAATAAAAAATTTCTGTTATCAGAAGAAGAAAAAACGGATTTTTATTGTTTTAGATAAGGTGGAATCATAAACGAAAATGTTCTAATATATTCATGATAATTTCTTCTTATCTTCATATAACTTCTTTTTTTTTTTGGTATCGAAGAGAAAGAAAGTACATTATAATCGTAGATTTTAGATGAAACATCATTTTCTAAAGATCTAATATATTAGTATTATTGATCAGTTCGATAGCATAAACAAAAAAAGCATAAACTCCTCCCAAAAATTGTAACACCCCAAATCCATAGGAATCGGAATGCTATGAGTTAGGACGTCATAATGGGTCTTTGACCCTAACCTGACAACAAGTTCACTGGATCATACACCAATGCACAAATAAATATAAAATAACTTTTATAAAACTGAAATATTAAAAATCATAATACATACAAAACCCCACAACCGAGTAACAAAATGATATCATCGTATACATATACATCCCAAAAACCCATACACATCCGACCTAGATGTACGGAAGCCCTCAATTGATCACTCCTCCAAATCACTCTACAGTCCTCCTATCCTGCAAAGCATCTACAACAACCTACGAATAAGAATAACGGTAATAGCACACATAACACATAAGCACAATAATACACACAACATGCTCCTACACATAAACTGTTTATTATCTTCATCAAATGATCCATTACCAATTCATTCTTGTGTGATACGAGGAGTAAAACAACCTCGCCTCTGTCTTCTTTCACAACACATGTTTGGAACTGGTGTCAATCATCACCACTTGGTGAACTGGTCGTAGAGAACCACATAGCTGCCACATTTTGAGCTAGACAAGTTATCACCGTCCGTTATCATACACTTTAGCCAATTAACACATATGGTCATCCTACTTCAGATAGGTTGTCAAATATAACACACATATACACACCCCACTATGACCATCACTACAACTCATAGAAGTTAGCTAAGTAAGCCCAAAGAACTTACCTGTCACAAGGTAATCCTAACCATAGTCAATCTCGGTTTCCCTCAGGAAACGATCAACGCCTGCACAAACAAGGCACATATATATATCAATCACTATTAGATGCTAGGAGATTTCACCTCATAGTCTCCAAGATCTCGTAAGATTATATATCCTATCATCATTCTCAATATCTCATCACTTATCCTCAGAGACGCCTAAGGCGTTCAACACATTCTAGTATCATTAATCTCATATATATATATAGGGTGTGATTCCCATGAGAACACCACTAACGTGTATACATAAGAACAATCCTACACCGTTGGATGGTGAGTTTAAGGGTTGAGATTTAGAGTAGATATCACAATTAATAATAACTACGAATAATAATAATTAGGAATCCAACAATAACTACGAATAATCCACTCAACCAACAATAACTACGAATAATACATTAACGATATGGCACATTCGTAACAAAACTAATAATAATTACGAATCTATTCTCATGTATACACGTTAGGGGTGTTCTCATAGGATCTATATATATATATAACCTATCATGCTCTCCAAGCAAACCATAGTACAGAGGAAGGAATCAAAAATACCAACACTTGTATGTCCTGGAAGAAGGCGCACCCGTGGGAATGAAGAGGCACGGGAGCGGTGACAAACCCTGGACGCCGCGGGGACGGTAACACTCCTGATGCCGCGGGGGTAGCGACTACAAGCCACGGGGGTAGTTTCCTTGACAGAGAAGAAACGTAAGAGAGAAAAGAAGGGAAACTTGTTGAATTTAACAAGGAAAGAAAAAGGAAAGAAGGGAAAAGAACAGAAACTTACTCTCTTCTATAGCTGAACTAATACGGAATCAAACCAAGTTTTGAACCTCGCAATATTCCACCACAACCATCAGCAACATCATCCTCACCATAATCACCTTCAATCTTGAAGAAATCCAAGGAGAATCCAAGAAGAAGAAACCAAGATAAGGAAACAAGAGAAGAAATGTAAGAGAGAGAAGGAAGTCTGAAAGAAGTGCAAACCCTCATCAGAAGGAAAAGAAGAAACTTAAAGAAGAAGAATAAATGAAATTTATGGCGGCAAAAAGGCGACGGCATACTCTGATCCACAGCAACCGCGGCCAACACTCGTCGCGACAACGGCGCCGCACCTGCGGCCAGACCAAGGCGCGAGTGTAGGGTCACTAAAGTGACATGAGTCTTATAAAAACCTTGGCCACCAGTCGCCTCCCCTCCGCTCCAAATGGCTTCCAACCTTCCACCAAGGCACAAGTCACAACAAAACACCCTAAGTTCAAAGATCAGGCCCAGGCTCCGCTGCTGTCTTCCATCAAAAATATCAAAAACCACCAAAAACTATGTGGGAAAACTTTTTTGTTGTGGGGAACCTAACGCCACCGCTATTATTCGCGATTGCACTCGAGCCTTTTCCGGAGTGATTTTCCCATCCACTTCTTCATCTTTCGTCTCCTTTGATCTCCTTAATTTCCCCCAAGTTCGAACCGGATCTCGTTTTTCTCAGCCCGCTTCATGTATTCAGACTGGTTTTTTTGGGGATTTCAGTGGGATGTTGAGAGGACGAGTTCTCTACGAAGGTTTATACTCTTAGCAATGGTTCATACGCTCGTGTGGTCGTGGATCCCTTTTGGGTTACTACAAATGGCTATCTTTGGCCCCCAACTTCGTCTCCTTTGTTATCCGGCGATTCTTCCGAGGTGGGGAAGTCCCTCTCTTTCTCCTCTGGTTGGATTTGCACCGAAAACTTTGTCCCAGTGGCTCGATTTCTCTGTCATTCTCTTTTGCCTCACCCCCATAAACATTCTCTTATTGTATTATTTATGCTTGCAAACTGCAATGGAAGTTGGGTTGTTTTCTTGTGGTCCGATTTGTGGACTTGTTGGCTCTCCTCTACCCTCCTTTTTGAAATTATTAATGTCATCAACTGACAATGCTAATGTCGATTTAGTGGATGCTAAATCTCACAAAATCAAGGCCTTAAAGTCATAACAATCTAACCGTCTACAAACGGAATTTACTTTGTATCTTTAAAGTCTTGTTATCAAGCATAACAACTCTTCTCGATGTGCTAGTTTTCTGTCAAAAGCACTTATTGGTGCTCCTATGAAAAATATGGATTTCTATAAACCCTAAATCTGCAAATCAAAAGCCTAAACAATCTACAACCAATGTTTTGAACTATCTGATGTTCAGATCTCTTTTGGCTTTTTAGCCTTTTTTCGAAATTGGACAGATTTTGCTATGTTTCTCTAGTTGCAAAAACCCTGCCTAAAATTGGTAGATGGAGTTCGTTTGACATCATAACAACCAATTCTCTTACAAACAAGTATTTGCATCTCGTGTGCACTAAACTGGCTACATTTATATAGCTATCCTTCCCTCTCTGTGTTACATAAGATCGATCACCTTTTCAAACCATTGATCAATGCGTAAGTAAATTACTCTCACCTTGCCAAAAGCCTACCAAATTTAATGTAGTTAAAAACTCCCCTTTACAATCACTATATCAACATTTGATCTTATCTTATTATGGATTCGATTTCTTTATCTTACTTTTTATTTTTTATATTTTTTTATTGTCGATTCAGTTTGACACTATATAAACATTTGATCTTATTTTACGCCGGTATATTCTTGAGTTTGCCTAAACAACTAGAACGTCATGAATAATTAGAGTTTACAAACAAAAACTTAATTTAGGTGAACACATGACATGAACCTTTAAAATATTAAATTTAAAAATCAAGATAATAACTAAATTTGTTAAGATTTTGAATTGTTTAATAGTACATACGGTAAACTATGGAGTTGGGCAGGTTGCAGCTGTGAGTTTTAAACCTTGTTCAAAATATATAACTATAACTATATCCCACCTTATTATCAATGGGATAAATGTTAATCTTTTAGTTTTTTTTAACTAAACTATATCTTAATTATAAACCTAAAACCCTACGCCCGAATTTGAACTCTCGAATTTAGTATCCGGATCTACCCGAATATTATAATTGAAGTTCAATAACCAAAATATATAACTGAAACATAATACTTGACTCAACTTTATCACAATTTTACTGAGGGAGCAACACAATATTTGACTCTAAAAACGCATGTCTAAAAAATAGGGGTAATTTTTTCGTCCTATATAATAAAATGTCCTTTTCATCCAATATTTGATTTTTTTTTTTTTTTTTAAGAAAATAATTTAAAAATAGGATTATAAGTTTTAATTATAAAAGCGTCACTTGAACTTAAGCATGGGAAAAACAAAAATATAAAACTCAAGTGGATAGAAGCAAAGTGATGGCCTAATTTAGAGATGAAGACAATAGGGGGTGGGGTGGCTATCTTCTCGAATTTTCCAAAAGCCAAAGTGTTGTGAAAAATGCATATGACTTATGTCACCTTCAATTCTTATAACAATTATCGAGTCTAGACAACCGACCATAACATTTTGTTTATCATAATAAGTGGCTCATTCATACACTTGGCATCATACCAACCTCTCATTATAGAATTATTTCTCAAATGGATATGTCATAGGGGCGCCACCTCATTATATTTTCCCGACTTCCAAAGTTTCACATGCATCTATCTATAGACTATTGCTATGCCAAGATTAATATGACTAATAATGTATGTTCCCTTCTAAATTAATTTTCTTTTCTATCACACTATGTGCCCGTTTAGTTGGAGCGGTGAAATGGAAACAAAATGGAATCAGTTAAAGGTGAGGAAATGAAATAAAAATGAAGGGGTTTCTCTAATCAAACGTAGTTTTTGATTGATTCAGAATTATTTTATTACCGGGAATGATTCTTTGTACTTCCAAACGAGCCCTAAAATTGTTCTGTGGGTGTGCAGCTTTTTCGCTTAAAATTGAAAATATATAAAAGAATAACATGTACTCAAACAAACTCTTCACAATCTGACGAAAATGAAAAGATTGGATAGAATCTTTATTTCCTCTATATTAAAATTTGTATTTTTTATTTGCTGAAAATGGCTTATGTCAGAAGACAATTGCTCAAAAAGATTTGGATGTAGGAGTAGCGGACCACAAGGAAAGGCCGGTCAATAATTTTTTTATTTTTTCCCTGCGTGGGTAAATTAATTAGAGAATGTGTCACGGGAGTATTTATTTATGATTTATATGTTATTGTTTTCGGTAAATTTAATTTATATGCTTTGTAAAAAGACATGTCATTTTCCAATCCAAGGTCACCCCCACTAAAGAGTAGCTTCTAGTCCTTTTTTTTCTTTTTTCTTTTTTTTTTTTTTGTGTAGAAAAAATTAGTGGTTCCTCGTAGCTTGGGCGGTGCAATTTCTATTTTCTCCTACACAATAATTAGGTTTCGATGATATCATGTGTATGGCAATCACATATGATCATTTCAAATAAAAAAAAATATATATATTTTTTTATAATCTCTTTGATTAAATAGTTGGAAATTGCTCTAATGGAGTTGTAGTTGATTGATGTGATCGAAAGTGACCTGTTTTGTTGCGGATGATTTGGGTGTGCTCATTTGGTCGGTTCCATTTTTTTTTGTTTTAGTGTTTCTCAATTATTTAGATTATACACTATTAAAGTTTAAAAAAACATGATAATATTATTAGTATTATCTCTAATCAAGAAATGACAAGTAACAACCCTCTACTACCCCTAGCAAAATTTGTAAGCACAATATAAGTAGGCCAGGGAGGCGACAAAGAACTGAATAATACAAATGCAAAAGGCCTAAACTTAAGACTCCAAAAAGAAATGTCAAATAAACAAATATTTACTCTCTATAATTGAATTAATAATATTTCTTAAATTAATAATTAGTATGCGGTAATGCATGATTCTCCCCTTCCGATAAATAGCCACGCCTTCCTCTCATTCCATCTCATACACAGCTCACTACCTTAGCTTTGAGTCTTGAACCACAAAACCACCTTCTTGCCTCATACAGCAACACCACAAGATGGGAAAGGACGTTGAGGTTGGAGAGCATGTTAGGGACTACCAAGACCCACCACCGGCGCCCCTCATCGATGTTGACGAGCTCGGCAAGTGGTCCCTCTACAGAGCCGTTATAGCCGAGTTCATTGCCACCTTACTCTTCCTCTACATCACCGTTCTCACCGTTATCGGCTACAAGAGCCAGAGTGCCACTGACCAATGTGGCGGAGTCGGAATTCTTGGCATCGCCTGGGCCTTTGGTGGAATGATCTTCGTCCTCGTCTACTGCACTGCTGGCATCTCCGGCGGCCATATCAACCCGGCAGTCACATTCGGGCTATTCGTCGCCAGGAAGGTGTCGTTGGTGCGAGCCATCCTCTACATAGTGGCCCAGAGCTTGGGTGCCATATGCGGTGTCGGACTCGTCAAGGCCTTCCAAAAGGCTTACTATGTCAAGTATGGCGGCGGTGCTAACGAGCTCTCCGCCGGCTACAGCACCGGCACCGGCCTCGCAGCTGAGATCATCGGCACTTTCGTGCTTGTCTACACCGTCTTCTCCGCCACTGACCCAAAGCGTAACGCTAGAGACTCCCACGTCCCCGTAAGCATTGATTCAAAAATCAAGCGCGTGCTTCATATATGTATATTATGCTAATTAAATGGTTAATTACAGGTTCTAGCACCCCTTCCAATCGGGTTCGCGGTGTTCATGGTGCACCTAGCCACGATTCCGGTCACCGGAACGGGAATCAACCCAGCTCGTAGTTTCGGGGCGGCAGTCATCTACAACGACAAAAAGGCTTGGAGTGACCACGTATGTAAATGAATTAATGAACTATCTTTATTTAATGTTTATTATTTTGAAAATTAAGATTATATTTATGATATATGTGTGCAGTGGATATTCTGGGTTGGTCCAATGGTGGGAGCGACCATAGCAGCAATCTACCACCAGTACATTCTGAGAGCAAGTGGATCAAAATCTCTTGGGTCGTTCAGGAGCGCCGCCAACTACTGATCCCAATTGAAAAGTGTACATAAAGCAATTAAGTTTAAGAGTGTTTTGTGTGTTCTTGTGGTAGCACCTTCTTTTCATTGGGTGCCCCGGGAGATGTCTGCTTTCTGCCAAAACTTGTAACGTTCGATCAATTGCGAGTGTTTTATGGTTCATCAATAAATTGTTCACCTAATATCCTCCTCTTCCTCTTTATGGCCCCTTAATTTGCCACTAAGATCAAATAAGTTAAAGAGAAGGCCAAAACTAATCTCATCCCACAAGTCCATCAATCTAATCCCAAAAAAACTTTTTAAATATTACTATCCGGTGTAAGTGTAACCCATCCAAATTTGATGAGGCGATTTTAGATATTGGATCATACCATGATGCGTGGATATTTTAATAACCGGGAGAATGTGAAGATTACGGTTTTAGGTATCAGAATACATGAGTAATTCGAACAATTCCTTAAAATGCTGTTCACATATTAGTTTTAGAATTCGAATCGTCCACCTTGAATGTTAAAATATTATGATTTCCAAGCCATCCATTATGTTACAGAAAACATGCATTTTCTATTTCTGCCTATGAATATATTATATATCAATCACAGGAGATAAGATGAAGATGAGTATTTTTAATTGGGACCACTTCTTTTCACTTTGCATTCTGTCCCGTTGTGCACAAAACGCGGTGTTTTGTTGCAGAGTTGCTTTTTATCCGTTCCGAGAGAAAAGAAAAAGAAAAAGAAAATACCGGAAATGTGACGGGTGTTGATTGGTTTGAGCTAAGTAGGCCGTTGTATGTATTGACTTTTTGTTATAGTTCATTTTAGGAAAATTCCGGACATAGTTTGGGTTTTTCGAATTTTGTCCAACAGTTTATTCGAGTTCGAATGGTACCCCTAAGTTTACGTTACTTTTCGGATTTTGCCCAAATTCATTTAAAATTTTCAAATTCCATTAAAAAATATAAAAGAAAATAAAGTAAAATTGAAAAATAAATAAAATATACAGACTGAGTTATTTATTTTAATAATAAATTAAAACAATGATTTAAATTTTTTTTTTAAAAGAATCCTTATTTTATTTATATTTTAAATAAAGTATAACACTTATGTTTTTAGATTTTGTTAAAAAAAATGCTAATACAATTTATATATTTTTCAAAATAAAATAAAATACTGATTTTTTTAATTTTGTAAAAATTATCTGATTTATTTATATTTAAATTAATATAAATACTTTTTTTTTAAAGAATCCTTATTTTATTTATATTTTAAATAAATTATAACACTTATGTTTTTAGATTTTGTTAAAAAAAATGCTAACACAATTTATATATTTTCAAAATAAAATAAAATACTGATTTTTTTAATTTTGTAAAAATTATCTGATTTATTTATTTTTAAATTAATATAAATATTATTTTTTTAAAAAAATTTACTGTTTACTTTATTTGTAAAATAAATAAATTATTTTTTCTATTTTATATTTATTTTTCAATTTTACTTAATTTTCTTTATAATTTTTAATGGAATTTGAAATTTTTTAATGGGTTTGGGCAAAATCCGAAAAACAACGAAAACTTAAGGGTACAATCCAAACTCGAAAAAACTATTGGGCAAAATCCGAAAAACCCCGAACCACGAGGGTACCAAAATCTGAAATTATTTTTTCTAATAATATGGACATGTTTACAACCTTGTTGACAAAAACTTGATGCTTGGTTTGATTGAATTTGTAGGAATGCTGTTACAACCTTGTTGACAAAATTTCTTTGTTGGAATGCTTCTTAAATGTGTTTAGTTGATAGTTTTTGTTTAGTTGAAATTGTTGGAGAACATCTTACAAATTGTACAGGATTGTTGATTGAAATATTGACTTTTTTTCCTCTTGATTTGAGCGCTAGTTTGTAATTTGAAATAATATGTGTCAAAATGTAATGTATTATCCATCTTGTGTTGTGTAAACAACTTGTGTGAATTTGGTCATCTAGCTTTACTAGACTTTTTTTTTGACTAACCTTTGTATATGTAAATGTTGATCACAAGGGCATCTAAGCGTCATATGGTCGAGAAGGCAAGGAAGTTGATAGAGAAGCCTGTATGGGATGTAGAACCACCTACAAAAAAGTGAATGGGTTTGGGACTCTAACTCACCTTTTGAGCAAAAACTATCACAAGTAATGAGCTTCTCATGCGTAAATATTCTTCGGCTGTTTCTAGATAATGATAACTTTGTTGTGATATGTAGAATTCTACAGTAAAAAAGGGACAACTATGAACCGAGGGCAGTAAAGTGGGTCTGCGGGACCTATGAAAAATTGTGAACATGCAGTAAGCTTGGTAGATATCAACAAGCATTAGGATAAAGATTGATGACCTTGAATCCTGCAACAATGCCTTGGTTGACCACGTTGCTGATATTATAACCAAGTACTACAACCACGACAAACGTTTCTTTAAAAAAACCGTAATCTACCAAAAAACTCGCATTAGAACCACAACCACGACCAGGAATCCGATTTATTAAACACGACCTAAAGCTAATCTTGAACGTGGACAATGCTATTTAGGTTTCTCCCAAGTGACGTAGCTAGGGTTAATCGTCGACAAACATTTCTTTCGCAATATAAGTTTTAGTTAATATCATTGTAGTACACTGTTTATGTAATAATGAGAAGCACCAGATGCTTGTAGGTCCCTTCTCCAAGCATTTGGTGTTTTCCATGAACCAAACACAAGAGAAGATACAAAATCACTTCCCAAATTTTTGGTTTACGGATAATATTATAGTTAGTCTTGTTTTTTTTTTAAATTCATTATGCAATCATTTTTTAATTTTACAAACACTAAATTGAAGATGATATACATATTATACTTACTCTTTGTAGGAGAATCCGATGAGACTTAAGTGTTAACCTCAAGCTCACAAATACTTACAAGACCCGATATAATAGAGGGGGTCATGCATGATCGAACACAAGGAAAGAGGTATCTTGTTTTAGCAAATTGATTAGGACACAAATAGGAGAAGACAAGATATATACAAACAAGAAAGAAGAGAAACAAAAGTCAAAAAATCAAAGACAAAAGCCTCAGCTCGTCCGACCCAAGTCAGGTTGATCGGGACAAAACGCAGTCAAAATACTAGAGAACAACAAGGCATAGAAAAAATTGGAGCAAAACCCTAGACTTAGGTAGGGTAAGTCATCTCACATGCCTTGGGAAAATCTCCCTACTACTTTGTAAAAAATATTATGAATAAGTACAAAAAGGTAAGAGAAAGTTTGGATCTTTAGAATGTTCAAAATTAGATTTGAAGGGGACAATAGCCAATCAACATACAACAACAAAAATAAAGCATTCTAAAATCTAGATCAATACAACATGCGTATAATAGATCTCAAAAGAAAATTCCATAATATTGAAAGTAAGTTAGAGTTTGTAAAGACAACTTCGTTGATTATCACATGTGGTTAGGTCATTGTTTACGGCACATCAATGTTGTCATCATGATTGTCACATACCCAAGACGGTTACCAATTCATCACATCGAACGAAGTATTGAGGTGTGAGGATTATGTTGTCAATTAAAGTCAAGGTCACCATTTGCGACACATATAGTATGATTAATACTACCATAACTCGTATACATCAATCATTACATATAATCATTCCAATATCATATATCAATGCAAGCCAGGCTCACTTGACCCTAGAAAATAGATGGATTATACACACATACCTTAGAGTAAAAAAGAAAAGATTTATTGATGATCAAAAGGGAGCATATCGTCAGACGGCGTAGGGTGTCGTACGATTATCACATGTGGTTAGGTCATTGTTTACGCCACATCAATGTTGTCATCATGATTGTCACATACCCAAGACGGTTACCAATTCATCACATTGAATGAAGTATTGAGGTGTGAGGATTATGTTGTCACTTAAAGTCAAGGTCACCATTTGCGACACATATAGTATGATTAATACTACCATAACTCGTATACATCAATCAACACATATAATCATTCCAATATCATATATCAATGCAAACCAGGCTCACTTGACCCTAGAAAATAGATGGATTATACACACATACCTTAGAGTAAAAAAGAAAAGATTTATTGATGATCAAAAGGGAGCATGTCGTTAGACGGCGTAGGGTGTCGTACGATTTGCAATTACAAGTTAGGAAAAAAGCTTCCTAAATGCGTGGGAAATGAGATCTCTAACCTAATAGCTGAAGAACCTTATTTATATGATTTGGAAAGATCCGGAAAACGCTAGATCTCCCTTGATCCTATCTTCTATTAACATATGATCGAATCTACTCGATCTCATCTTCTATTAAGATAAGATAAGATCAAGGAAACAAGATAAGATAAAAACAAGATAGGTGTCGTTCAAGCAGACCGAGCATGCCTCATCGTCTGACCTCCTAGGCCAAGGTTGTGGGCTTGACCCATAATTTCTCCAAGATCTTCCTTGCTACGTCAGGAGGTAATTTCAGGGTCTAATGCAGAAGTGTAAAGGGGCCGTCATACGACCTGGGGTCCAATTGACCACTCTTGTTCTTTCTCCTGTTGCCCTACTCTTCACTCTCATACTTCAATCAATTATTTTTGACCTTAACTTCATTAACCGTAGGGAAGCCTTTAGTGTGTATTTGGACAATCAGCTATAGATGTTTCATTTATGATATGCAATTGCCTACAATGCCTACAGTTACATAAACCAACTAGTAGATCCTCGAAATAGGAATATAAAGGAAATGGACCAAAATGATAAATTTATTAAGCTCAAAAAGGTAGGAAATGGATAAAATAATGATGAAAAAAGACCTTCTTTAGTGTGCTATCAAAATCCTACATGAAAAAGTACCTCCACAAGCAAATGGATGTCAATGTTGAGAATTGGTGTGCATGAGTGTTTAAGGGCCTCTAATTTAAGTGTCATGTGCATTTGTCTTAAAACCATGTTGTCATGTATGGTGTTCATTTTGAATTAAGTGTCATGTATTTGTATTAAACCATGTTGTCATGTATGATATTCATTTTGAATAAAGTGTCATGTATTTATCTTAAAATATGTTAACGTGTATGATGTTCATTCCATGTTAAACATTCGTTTTGTAACCGATTGTCATTTAAGTTGTACGTAGGATTGTGGCTTTTGTATTTCAAATGGAACATCAATAACTCATCTATAATATTTCTAGTTGTTTAAATCACATTGATATTCATTCATAAAATTTTCCAACAAATTACTACATTTTATAGCATGAAAATCACATAGTCATTACAACCCAATCACAAGTAAATTCAGCCTTCACAACTACATGCATAATATAGAGAAGCATCGCATGTAACTAAATTTACAAAGTAGTTGCCTACAAAAGGGATTATAAGTTTTTGGAACTGAACCAACATCATTAGTTTCATACAAAAGACATCAACTAGTACACCTTGGGCCTAGGATATAATATCATGAAAGAAAATAATGCAACACCACAATTATTGATCGTCAAAGTTTTACCAAAGTACAAACAAGTTCCCCTGCAAGGATACGAGATCAAATGTATTATAATCTGTGTCGAATTCACAAGGATTGTTTCTGATTTGGATGACAATAATAATTAATTATTTCAAGTGAAAAAAAAATAAAGTACACATTGGTAACAAGAGAAAGCAATTATGATCTAGCAACAATGGATGGAAGACGATCTAAGGAAACAAGAATCTCATTATAATGAGTTAAGATATTAATGCGCGCACGCGCGCAGCGCGCACACACACACACACATATATATATATATATATAAATATATATATATATATATATATATATATATATATATATATATATATATATATATATATATATATTTCATGAACATTGATATATGATAATTGCAGGTAACTATCTAAAATAGCATTGGACATAGACAAACCAAGACCATGTTTTTTAACTCGCGTAGCTCTTAATCCAACGGTTGGGCAAGTATAGGGAAACCATGAAGCATTTAGAAATTCAGGAAAGACCAAGAAAAACATTCGCTTGTGGCCCTTAGGTTTAAAAAGGTTCAAATACTGAAACTTTCTATGATGATTAGAAATTCTCAAATCTTTTCAATAAATATAATAAAAAAAACTTTTCTTTTGTCCCTTCACTTGTTTTTTCTAAACCAAGTAAAAACACAACTTCTTTCGAAGGTAATTAAAAGTTAAGAATAAAGTGTTCTGAAAAGAAGCAATAACAAAATCTCAATTCATAAAGATATGCAAACGGTAAATTAAACCATTATAGGGATCATCAAATTCTTTGATCAGAAGAAAGTTTAGCCAAGCATGATAGAATATAAAGTAAAACAATATATTAAATAAAGAAAATACTAAACTTACAAACATTTGTTTATAGTAGGACAAACCTTCAAAGCAAACTAACAACTATCTTGACAGATTAGATAAGAAGAAATTAGAAAACTACTGAATTCAAGAGGAATCAGCGTATCTAACCCTAAGGTTGGAGTATGCTTATATAAGGGTGAAATCAAAGTCTAGGATTTACACACAATATCAGCTTTCCAAAGATAAAATCGGGATTTTGGAAACCCTATGCCGCGGAGGCGAGATGACCAGCCAAGCGGTAGGTATACGACCACCCGACGGATGTATGGCTACCTTTGGTGGACATTTTATCTTTTGTTGAAGGTCATTTGGGTCGGACCTTGACATGAGATTTTGACATCGATCTATAGATCCAAACGACAAGCTAGACAGTAGTGTAACGGCCACCCTACGGCCGTACACATGCTGTTTGTTAGGCGTTTTGCCTGACTGATGCTTCTACTCTCGAATCTTTCACTTCAAATCTAATCTTGCGGACTTTGTATTGCAGTTCCTCAGTCATATAAGGTCTTCTCTTCAGCTTTGACTTTAAAGAGGATGAAATCTTGACACATTTGATGTCTTAAATGCCTGAAATAAACATAAAAAGCAAGGTAGATACCGAAATACAAAAAGTGGATAATTTCCGTATGAATAGACATATATTCCGTTCCAATAATCTTGGTCTTGTCGAGTTCTATGGACAACCGAATGTTTGACACTTGCAAAGTTATGAGATGTTTGTGCAAGCTATTAACTATTCATTGACGTGCATACTAGCCTTGTCTACATACTTGATGAGGTGATGAGTTACATTGAGGTAATCTTCCGCTGCAAGTAGACGCTCCATAAGTCCTTGTGTTATCTCTTGAATGCATTGAACGTCCGGATTGATTGATCGCTCATATATGAGGGAATTCTCAAGGTCACGAGCTAATTCTTTCAATGATAAGTAAATGACTAGAAATGTCAGAGCATTGGTATCAACTAGAAGAGTTGTCTAAACCCAACCCCAAGAAGGACGATAACCTTCGATGCCTAGAGACTCACTGAAAAGAAATGACATGGCGTGTGCATTATAATCTACAATAAAACACACCAATCGAGATGGATGATCCACAATCTGCCGAAAGATAGAAAACTAGATTTTGTAAATTAAATAGAATTTTGTAAATGACAAACTTAATTCATAGTGATATGCACACGTGTGTGTGTGTATATATATATATAAACGGAAGTTATATAACAACATTCACTTCAACATAAGAACCAAATAAAAAACAATGCCAAATAGAATTCTGTAAAGCAAAAACAAATTTCATGGTGATATGCACACACATACACACACATATCAAGATACAAAAATTAGTTTAAGCCAACAGTAAATATAACCAATTCTTAATAAGTAATATATATAAACAAACTAAATTCAAACAATATATTCCTAAGTATCACTTGAAAGTAATTTCAAGACACACACTCTATTAACAATTATGGAAATACACTTGATTCAACAAACATATATACATAATTTTCAAATGAATGGTTTCATTGCAAAATAACACTTTCAACTTCTCCCCAAGGACAACTTCTAACTAAGTTCAAGAAGCACATTCTCTTGTTCTAGTAAAAAGTTTCATTCATGAGCACATTCCCTTGTTAAGCAAGTAAAAATATATGAAAACTAATTTCAGAAAGCACATTCCTTTATTCACAAATGATGAATTTCAAGGTAAAAAATTCTAGTGAGTTAGCAATTACTGTCACCACTTTGAGATTCTCTACAACTTTTCTAAGGTGAGATTCTCTTTAAAACACAAAGTTTTAACCAATAACCATATCAAATTCTCCAAGCAAATACCCATCAACTTTTTGAGTAAATTCTAGCCAATTTTCTCCAAGAAAATTACAAAAGTCTAATTTAAAGTTGAAGCAACTTAGGTTTAAGAAGTTAGAGGTGATAGAAGATAATATAAGAACAATTGAAGTGTTGTTCATGCAACAAATTTAGAGATCGTAGAAGATGTGAGATAATCGTGTTACTTGTGTTATAGAGGCCAATTGGAAGGGAAGAGATGCTTGGATCACGTTACTTGGGTTCTAAGTTAAGAGGGTAATTGGAAAAGAAGGTTAAATTTGACATAATAAAATTTGATCAGCTTCTTCAGCTACCCTTTGAGAGTTGATGATAAGTGGCAAACATTCGTCTACCATTAGCTATGACATGCTCCATCAAGTCCAACACATGTTTCGTATCTACTTCAACATTTGAGAGGGTGATCGGAAGAGAAGGTTAAATTTTTAGCTGGTACCAGTGTTGGATGATTTTAGCTGTTGGTTAATAACATCGACTTGATCAAAATTTCATGGTACAAGCTTCATTTGAGATTTCATCGGATAGGATTTGGTTGCCCGTTCACATCCCAATATTTGACCTCCTCCGTAAAAGATTTCACGATAAGTGTATCGAGTTGTTGTATATTTACAAGAAAGCCAAGAAGCTCATTTAAGCATACCATATGTCGGGATTTATATTGGAGGGATTCTTTGGACAATTCATAGGTCCAGACTTAACTAGTGTAACACCCCAAATTCTCAAAACTCAGGATGCTACGGATTAGGACCTCACAATGGGTCTTGACTCTACCCTGACAACAAGTTCACCGGATCTCGCAACATGGTACAAATAACATAAAACCAAAATATCCAATAATGCAATAATGTCAAAACAAAACTAAGGATCAGACTCTCAACCGAGTACTATAATCTATAATGTCAAACTTAAATGCTTGAAATAAGAAATCCACGCATCCTGTCCTATAATGTACGGGAACCCGGCTGACCACTCCGACCGGATCACTCAACAACATCCCTATCCTGCAAGGCATATACAACACGGAATAAACCGTTAGCTAACATCCTACACATTAGAATGACCGTAACAACCTACACACACACAAAGAAGGAAAGAAAACACATAGCATGCTTACATGGAAGTTCATTTATTATCTTTGTTACGTCTTACACTTTCTAATTCAACTTATTTTGTGACACAAGGATCCCCCAAACCTCGCCTTTGTCCCTATGTACCAACATGACTAGATCCGATGCACCTAACTGTGCATCTATCTAGGCTAGTCGTAGAGAACCTCCCAGTCTCATGTTAGAGCTGGGTAGTGATGTCAACGCCTAGTACTACTTAATTGGTCCATATAACAATAAAGGTCATCCTACTCAAGTTATATTAAACACTCAAGTAAACACCACTATCACAATCATACTAACACACAAAAGGTCAGCTAAGTAAGCCCAAAGGACTTACCTGAATCAAGGTAATTCCAGCTATCCACAAATCTCAGTTCCCGCAGGAATACACTCCACCGCCTGATCACAAGGACATGTGGATCAATCGATTGTCCGACACTAGAAGTCTCTAACTCTTAGGTCAATCATGACTATCTCAAGTATATTCCAATTACCAATCCTTATTCATAATATTAACAATCCAACACTATCAATAGTTCCGAAAACTGTATCACACAGTTTTCCTACTCTTAACGTAACACAACAACGTCCTCAAAATTGCCTAAAGTGTTCATTCCACAAGATAACCCTTCATCACCACTAACTGACATTCACACTAGTTTTGCTAGGTTCCAACCTAGCATGATATTACTCTTAAACAAACGAAGACAAAATGCAATAAGAAAGGATCAACGTACCAACAATTGGTACCCATTGGTAAGATAATTGGACCGTTGAAGAAGGAAGTCGCGGCTGCAGACACAAGTTTCGGCACAAGGGCGGTGCGGGTAAGAATCCGCGACCGCGGTGACACTGAACAGGCACGATCGCGGTAGGCTTGGGGCGCAACCGCGACGAGGATTATAGATGCGATCTTCTTCGATCGCCGCTGATGCTCTTCGTCTAACTAAGCCAGACCAGAGGCTCAATTGCCCTTTCCTGCTGTTGTTGGGGAAGGTTTCACACACCAAGAATCACAATCAACAAAAACAATCAAGTGTAAGGTAAGGAATGGGAATCGATTTTTACTCTTTTACAACTTCAAGGGAAAACCAGGATTGCTTCTCATGCGTGTGAGAATAACAACAAACCCTATTGTTTCTTCACTACCTTTGTTGAACTGATGGAGATCGATGTTGTTGTTGACATTAAGGGAATAGAATGAACAGAAGAAGAGAAGAAGAGAAGGGAAGATAAGAGAAAATAGAAGACTTACGTGATTCTCCCAAGACTGATATTAGGGTTTTGAAATGGCTGAAGGAAGGCTGAAGGTAAGATAAAAGAATACGGAATTCGATCCAACGAAAAGGATAGAAAAGATTCAACGGTTACATAAGATAGGCCACGATATGCCAGAATACCGCACCCACGGCTAAACCCCACCACAACCGCGGTAACACTAGTGGTCGTGACCGCGGGCTGCTAGGACGGTGGCTGCTTCTTACCTTCCTCTCCTTGACTCCAAGGGGAGTCAAAAGGTGAAATAGGTTCTCGAACCCGGATAGAGATCCGAAGTTCGCAACTTTGGATCATGTTTCGAAAATAAAAATTATGGTCGTTACATCAGTTCCCCCTAAAAATTTGTTTTGTCCCAAAAATTAATTAATCATAGGTCACTTCGGTTTTAAAAACAGAAGCATACGACCGTATCACAAGAAAGCATTATTGATGTGGGGATAAGCCGCAATTCCCAATCTAGATTAAAAGTCATTAATAGGGATAAAAATCGGGTTGTTCTATAGAGAAGATCGGTCGATTTTACTCAAGAACGGGTCGATTTTTCAACAAACTCAGAATACGAATTAGTGAATGATATGAAAAGATAAGAAGATGATATGGAATGATAAATGAAAGAAAATATAGGAAGATAAGAACTAAGATAATTCCGCAAAAGAACCTTGACCAATGATGTGTCAAAACCCTTAAAGGAGAAGATTACCTTAACCCGCACTTCTTTAACCTTACGCAAGTCTAGTAATTAAGAGAAGCACAAAGAGGGACTAGTATGGACCATGAGCACCAATCTTCAATAAGATTAACACACACAAGCACAATCTAGCAAGAACTTCACAAACAATTCAACCAAAAGCTCTCTTTATTGATTGAATGATTAATATTGAATAAAACACAAACTCCATAAGTGAAGCTGCGAGTCTCACAATTCTGTAAAAATATATCAAATCTAATCTACCAAATAATCTCCCCCACTAAGGCTATTTATAAGAGAGACTAATCATACAAAGATTAGGAAAATATACTTAAATATAATCTTGCAAAGATATCTTTAAGATATATAAAATATAAAATTTAAAAAGATAGAATCTAAATAATCCCATAAGATATTCTGAGAGCTTTAAGAAATTAAAACAAGATAGAATCGCCAAAAAATAGAAGATCATGGCGGGATCTTTCGCAGAATTCGTTCCAATCGACAACAGAAAATCGAGCGATATTTCGTACAGGAAAATCGGTCGATTTTCTTCCTCTGGAACTCTCCCTTGATTTTATCCTTCATCCTTTCTTGGTGGATCTTCTTGGTCGAGACTTGACTCTTCTATAACAGTTAATAATGTTACCAACGAGCTCTTGAGAGTGAGGAGAGTTTCCTTGAGTGTACAAGTCATGAGTATGTTCGTAACTTCATCTTGAACCGCCTTCGCTCTTGACCATGTGATTGCTCCATCCATTGAATCCGAAGAAGGTGAAGGTGTTGTTGGTTTATCCTTCAATGTCTTAGCCTTTGAACGTGTAACTGGACCTGGTGTTGGAGATGGTCACACATCAATGACCCTTTTTGGGACTGTTCAAGCATAACACTTTAACTAATACCACAAGATCTAAGAAGATCACACATCACATTACAACATGGAACACAAACAACACATAATATCACACAAGTACATAAATCTCAACAAGTACAGAACCGGAACTAACCCGTCGGTCCTACAGATGTAGCTAGCTCTACATAGAACTCCGGATAGTTCCTCCTAATATTATCCTCTGTCTCCCAAGTGCCTCATCGGTTCCCCACCTAGACCACTGGACCCTCATCATCGGTATGTCCTTAAACTGTAAGTGTCTCGTATTCCTCTCCAAGGCAGCTACCGGATGCTCTACAAAGGTATGATCCGGCTGGACCACCAGATCCTCATAACTGATGATGTGTCTCGGGTCTAGTATGTACTCCTACAATTGAGATACATGAAAGACCGGGTGAACACCCTATAGTCTCGGTGGTAACGCGAGTCTATATGCCACCTCTCCAACTCGCTCTAGAATCTCGAATGGTCCGACATATCGGGGACTCAATTTCCCCTTAATGCCGACACGTCAGATACCTCGCGTCGGTGATATTCTCAACCAGACGTGAGCGCCTACTCTAAACTCTAGAGGTCGGTGCCTCTTGTCGGCGTAAGACTTCTGACGACTCTGCACTACTAACAAACGTTGTCAGCTCAGAGAAACTTGGGTCATGCCATCCCTATCTGCTCAAGAGCTACAACACCTGCCCCACTCAACTCATCCCAACATAGAGGTGTACGACACCTCCGCCCATGTAACGCCTCTTAAGGAGTCATTCTGATCGATGCATGGAAGTTGTAATTATAGGAAAACTCAACCAAGGCTGCATGCACCTGCTGAGGGTGATACATTGTCATAAAGTGGAGACTCGTCTCCAAAGCTGCATGCACCTGCTGCCAGAACCTCGAGGTAAACTGTCCATCTCTGTCGGAGACGATGGTCCTCGGTACCCCAGGGAGTCTCACTGTCTGTCTAGTAAATTCTTCTGCTATCCGACTCATCGGCCCCGTTTCCTTTACTAGAAATGACACGTGTGGACTTCATTAGTCGGTCTACCACTACCCAAATGACATCAAAGCTCCAGCTAGGTCTCTGACCCGTGACAAAGTCCTTCGAGATGTCCTCCCACTTTCACTGTGATATTGGTAGTGGATTGAGCTCTCCTCTTGATCTGTGATGCTCAATCTTGACATGCTGACAAGTCGCACACTGAGCTACATATCTCGCCACATCGGACTTCCTGTTTTTTCAATTAGTTTTGAATAGTTAAGAGAAAATAACCCCAAATAATACTAATCACCAACATTGAAATCAAAATAATACCAAATTTAAAACTTAGTAGTGGTAAAAGCTATCAACATATTTACATAAAATAATACTCCCTCCGTTTCTCAATACTTGTCATTTGAACTATAAAATTTTGTTTCATAATATTTGACATTATAAGTCTTATTAATACTCAAACTTTCTATAAATATAATTCTAACTACCTTTTCATTTATTATTTATATTTTCAAAACAATATTCATCTTTTCCCATACAACTTTCTACATTTTATCATTATTTTTATACAATTTTTTAAAATTATTAAGCATCATTAAATTTTATAACTTCTACTTTTAGATTTCTTAATATGTGTGTTTTTTACCCTAATGACATATATTGAGAAACGGAGGGAGTATGACTTTATTTTTTGGCAAAAATCATAGCTCTGGTGATGACGTGACAACTAATAGTCCACATCATCATCACTCAACAATAATAGTCCACATCATCTCTACCTATATGTGTTCATTTCTACCAAAACAATACGATTATAAAACTTATATCGCTAAGATTAGCTAATTAGTTCCTTCAAAAATAAATGAGCTAATTAAGCAATAGTTTAAAGCCGCCCAAACTTGTGGCTGAAAATTGTTCTTCTAATCTAACTAGTTTCGAAACAAACCCGTAATAAAATAATTTGATGATTTAAGATAAACAAAACGTAGCACATCATCTCACAATTTCAAAATCATTGACATTGACAATCACAAATCCAAAAGAAAGTGTAGACTATTAAGCCTAAAATTATAATTACAAGCAAAATGGGGCGGTGATACAACTATACAAAATTCTAATATTTCTATCATTCAATATTTAAAAAATATATGCACTAATTATCCATCATTTACAATTGAAACCCCCCTCAATAAATAGTAATACCCACCCAAAGCAACCTACCAAACCTGCACTTACAAATCTCCAACACAAACCCCCCAAATTAACAACCCATCCGTCAATGGCAAAAGACATTGAGGTCGGAGACCAAAGGGACTACCAAGACCCACCACCCGCGCCGCTCATCGATGTCGACGAGCTCGGCAAGTGGTCCCTCTACAGAGCCGTCATAGCCGAGTTCATTGCCACCTTGCTCTTCCTATACATCACCGTTCTCACCGTTATTGGCTACAAGAGTCAAAGTGAAACTGACCAATGTGGTGGTGTCGGGATCCTTGGAATCGCTTGGGCATTTGGTGGCATGATCTTCGTCCTCGTCTACTGCACCGCTGGCATCTCCGGCGGCCACATAAACCCGGCAGTCACATTCGGGCTATTCGTCGCCAGGAAGGTGTCGTTGGTGCGAGCCATCCTCTACATAGTGGCCCAGAGCTTGGGTGCCATATGCGGTGTTGGCCTCGTCAAGGCCTTCCAAAAGGCTTACTATGTCAAGTATGGCGGCGGTGCTAACGAGCTGTCCGCCGGCTACAGCACTGGCACCGGCCTCGCAGCAGAGATCATCGGCACTTTCGTGCTTGTCTACACCGTCTTCTCCGCCACCGACCCAAAGCGTAACGCTAGAGACTCCCACGTCCCCGTAAGCATTAATGAAAAAATCAACCGCGTGCTTCATATATGTATATTATGCTAATTAAATGGTTAATTACAGGTTCTGGCACCCCTTCCAATCGGGTTCGCGGTGTTCATGGTGCACCTAGCCACGATTCCGGTCACCGGAACAGGAATCAACCCAGCTCGTAGCTTAGGGGCGGCAGTCATCTACAACAACAAAAATGCTTGGAGTGACCACGTATGTAAATGATTGAACTATTATATATGTAATGTTTATTTTTGTTGATCAAATTGAGAATATATATATTTGTGATGCATGCAGTGGATATTCTGGGTTGGGCCAATGGTGGGAGCGGCCATAGCAGCAATCTACCACCAGTACATTCTCAGAGCAAGTGGATCAAAATCTCTTGGCTCCTTCAGAAGTGCCTCCAACCTCTGATCCCAACCTTCAATTATCCAAATCGAGAAACAACTGCAATCAATCTGGAATTTCTCAAATGAAAATTGTACATTAAGTAAATTATGGGTTGGGTTTGTTAGATTTGAGTGAATTTGGGATGTATTTGCTTTTTCTTCTTCTTTTCTGGTAGCACCTTCTTATAATTGCGTGCCCAGGAATTGTGTTTTTCCCAAGAAATATTATCTTGTCTACTACAAATCCTTTTGTGACTGATGAATAAATGGTTTATATAAAAAACAAAAGGTAGATTTCTCCATATTGGCTATCCACGACTCCACGAAGATGTTAACATGTCCCATCATTACCAAAAAAAAAAACATGTCCCATTGACCATAATTTTTATATCGAAGTTACCTTTTGAGTCAATTGAATTGTTTAGAATATAAATTCGTACTTCACAAGCTCTCTTGGGTGGATGTTAAAGTCGTATGCAGACGAAGCGTGGAGCGTTTGTATGCGAGCGCACATGCGTGTTAAGCTGAAAGCCAACCCATAAATCCAATTCTAAAATCTATAATAGGAGTAGACACGGACCTTATATACTATGTTCAGAATGTCACTTTAGACGTGAGAATATATTATCTCTAACCCGCCCAACAAATGCAACTAGGGTACATACCTAGTTGACAATTGCCAACATGTTGAGATTGGAAGCCGAATATAGGTTAACCCTCAGATACCATGTTAAAGTCCGATACAAACGCACCAGAGAGTAGAGATCGTGTGCATACGAGTGTACGTGTTCTCTAGATCCTAGCCCAACATATAAACTTAATGAGATTTCATTCTAAAACTAATTAGTAAGAGGAGGAGTTTTGCATCTCCTTGCTCTATACAGTTTCATCTATAGTTCCAACATGAAAACGTCCTAACACACATCCTCAAGTATAAACTAGATAAACTAGTTAACACTTCATTATTTTTCAAAATGGTATAAATGAAAAAAACTCTTTTCTACCCCTTTGCCAACCTTGGAGAACGTGCCTTCACGCGTTGCCCCTCCTCCCAGCCTTCCTCTTCACCCACCTTCCCTCCGTCGTCCTCAGTCATGGGAGGTCCGAAGAGGAACAAAAAGTTCTCCCCGAAAATCTCCGATCTTTCCCTAAGCCCGAAGTCTGCAGCCTTGGCTTGCTCCAACCGCTCCCCCTCAGCCACCAGTCCTTTTGAAACTGTCCCTGAAGAGCTCATCAGGTCAAACAATCAGCGGCTATCGAAAGCTCCTCCTCCCTCCCCGCCTCCCATAGACTCGGAAGTTCTTTTCCCACCTCTACCAATACCTTCTTCCCCATCACCAACCATCACCCAGACCCTCTTTCCACCTTTATCCCCTTCGACTCTTTCCAAGAGTGATACCTTTTCAGTTGAAGCCCCTCTCCCCCTTCTGTCTCCTCAATCCCTCCGTGCAATGATCCTTTGTCTCATTTTGCCCCTTCTGGTTCCCCGGTCTGCATTGATATGGCTTCCGGCTCGCATGCTGCTGTTGTGGAGGCTGCCGAGCCTTCTTCATTCAGAGATTTTTTCCACAACGTTTTGTTTCCCACACACGTGCAGCTCACCTTCGTCCCAGGGCTCGAGGATGGTGTTATTACTTTCACCGAGGAGGATGTTTCTGACACCCTTCATAAATGAACCCTCACTCTCATTAGGTACCCCGTGGGATCCCCTCTCTCTTTCCATAGAATGAGATCCTTCACCTCCCTATCCTGGAACTCATTTAAACAACCTGTTACCCTTCGCAATGATCACATAATATTCATATTCCAATCGAAAATGAGGAAGATCTTAATAGAGTTTTGCTTGGAAGCCCTTGGTTCGTATCTGGATCCTCCACTCTCATCTTAAAGCGCTGGATTCGTGGGATGAAACTAGACTACTCATCTCTTACCTCCATTCCTATCTGGGCTACGCTGCACGACTTGGATTTCAGGTTCTGGTCTCCGAAAATGTTGGAAAAGAGCGGATCGGCCCTTGGAATCCTTATCCTCACTGACTCACGATCTGCTAATCAAGAAAGACTTGGATTTGTCAAAATCCTTGTTGACGTGCCTGCTTCTAAGCCACTGGTCCGTTCTATTAGCTTTAAGGGTCCGGACGGTGAAGAGTTATCCCAAAAGGTTTCCTATGAATGGATCCCTGATCATTGTAGTTCATGCAAGGTTTTCGGGCATCGCTGTAACAACTCTCGTAATACTACCCATTCCTCTCAGAAGGATCTTCGTTGTCCCCCTCATCAACTCTTAAACAAGACCAACTCCTCTAAACCCTTGCTTCCTACCCCCGATAGCTCCTTTCTTATGGCTTTAAACCCTAAACCATACCTTGCATCTCGATCCACACCTATTATGACCTCTAACCCTAGCCTTCCCTCTACTAAGGAATCTTGTGTCACACCTGACTCTTCCCAGCCGGTTACTCCCCCGAATGCCTCCCCAGTTGTTGATTCTTCCCTTATACCTGATACCATCTCTACCTTGCCGCTCTCTTCTCCATCATTTTCTCCATCTACCACGTCCCCCCCCCCCTCCGGTCCCCTCCTCATCCACCAGTACTACTTCTCCTTCGGTTAACAAGAGTTGTCCGACTTTCTCTCAACCCCCCTCATGTACCGAAACATTTGTTCATGGAATGTTAGGGGCATGAATCACCCTAACAAGCATAAGGCGATTCAGGATATTGTTAAACTTCATAAGCTTGACGTGATTGCTATTCTCGAAACCAGGCTAAAGAGGCAAAAATTTGATAAGATTGCCAATCATCTCTGACCAAACTGGTCCCATATCTCCAACTTTTCTTCAGCCCATAACTGTAGGATTTGGATTTGGTGGAACCCGCAAATCCTTTATATCAACCCCTTCCTCACAACTTACCAGATCATCCACTGCCACATTCTCCCTCCCATTAACCTACCCTACGCTTCCCTTACGCCCCCAACCCTTCTCGAATGCTCCTTCATCTACGCTCATAACCTTCCCCAGGACCGCAACGCCCTTTGGGATGCCATTGCCTCCATTAGATTCCTCAATAACTCTAAGCCATGGGATTTGCTTGGAGACCTAAATGTTATGCTAACCCCGGACGAGAAAATCACAAAAAATACCCCCTCCATTTAGTTCGTCTTATCTTTCACTCTTCTGCTTCCTTTGGAACAACTCTCTTTCTCAAGTCTCACTGTGCCATTCGTCTGACGTCAAAAGTTGTTCCTAACACTCCACGATAGATTGTAAGCGCCTTGTAGTTCCGATGACTTTTAATTACCTCCCAATTGTAGTCCTTTTACAGGGACCGTCTGTGTTGATGACCTATGTTCTGTTATAAATGGGGGTTACCCTGAATCTTGTGTCCACCACACGATTCTCACAAGCACAGGTTCCTTAATCGGCGTTGTTTGTAATATTTCCTTCCAAATCTCTGTTGACTATGTTACGGGCTTCGATCCTTTCGATACTGGCGTTGTGATTCCACTTAGAATTCTTATCTTTAAAGAAGACAAAATATCTACAGGCTTGTGAAGTCTACCCTTCGCTCTTACATTAAGTTGTAAGTCTCCATTCCGTGTAAATTGTGATCTGTCAAAATTTCCTTAGCTAGTAGGTAAACAGTTGCTCACAACAATCCTTTTATACTTCTTTAGTTCGTTCTGCCTTCCACCCTTCCGCTTCTTATAGGCTAACTCCATTTTCTCTAGTCCGATTTTGTCATTCATTTGGCACAAATAGTCGTTTCAAGTTTCCACGATAGCTTGCCAGCGTCTTTGAAATTCTTATGGCCGTAATGATCATCCACTTGCAGTTCCTTTTGCATGGACCATCTGTGTTGATGGCTTAGGTCCCGTGATAATTCGGGTTACCCTAGACTCTCGAGTCTAGCAAGGCCGTTCTCTCATACAGATTTCTTTACTGGTGTTGGTGGTAATATCGCCTTCATGAACTCCGTTGACCCTGCTACAGGCCTCTATTCTTTGGATATTGGCGTCGCAATTTCTTTCAACTTCTTATATCTTCGAGGAGGTCAAAATCTCTCCACACTTGTGGGGTCTACCTTTTCGCTTTTACACTCAATTGTAGGTCTTCATTCTTTGCACCTCAATCCTCATATGCGGTTCGACACACAATCTCTTCAGATCTCTCATGCCCATAATTGTCTATGGGGCATTCGCCACGATTTTAACGTCCTTTATCTCGCCTTCTTGGTTGTACTCCGTTCTACTTGGTTCTTGTTCTAATGTTGTGATCTCCACTCGGAGATCTTCTCGTCTCCTGGATGGATCTTCTAATTCCATCTCTCAGCCTCTTATGCCTGAGTTCCTTGTACGACCTTCTATTGCTTCTAACTGAACTGACTCAGGGATTTCTTCCTCATCTGATTGTGCTTGTGGTAAAAATTATCTTCACAACTTTACTTCCTTGCTCACTTGTTCTTTGGATGCTTTCTAAGGATCACCAAGCGGCCTACCCGAGTATAATACTCAATTCAAGGTCCGATTCGATTGCCTCGTGTTGAAACTCTTCAAGTCCGCTACCGATTTATAATGAGGCGATAATCGCTTCATTATATCACAACTAAAGGATACAAAATATCCTTTAGGATATTAACATGCTATACATATACATATATATAATAATACATTAGAACATATCGATATAAGTCTATATACTAACTAACACACCTATCATTCTAAGTTGCAGAGATCCACGGAGAGCGATGGTAGTCCGACGTACTACTAACCCACAACCCGACTATGCTCGTGAAAAAAAAAACATAAATCCGTTTTGAAAATTTTAGACCCCTTTCGGGTTCTAGTTATTTATATAATCGGTCTTTCAGAAGATTTCAAGTGCCATTGTTGCCAACCCAGAGCTCTGATAGCATATCGTAACACCCCAAATTCTGAGAACTCGGGGAGCTACTGGTTAGGACCTAACAATGGGTCCCGACCATAGTTTGACAACAATTTTTACTTGGATCTTACAACAAGGCACAAAAGTATTTAAAACGTTTGAAAACTATAAACAATATATACATGGAGAATATGTATCAGCCTTACAAGAAAAGCTACTAAAATGATGCATATAAAGAACAGAAGACATCCCCGTCCCCAACTAAATGAGTACGTAGACCCGGCTGACCTTTTCATCCGGATCTCTCTACAACTGTCTTAACCTGCAAGGCATCTACAAGCGGTATAAAACCGTTAGCTAACATTCTATGCATAAGTATAAAAGGTAAAAGCACAAACACACAACATACACAATCAACATGCAACACTCAATCCTTTTATTATCTTTAATTAGGTGATAGGTTATTACTAATGATACTTATTTTGTGACACGAGGGATTCCCAAACCTCGCCCCTGTCCCCGTTTACCAACGCGGAATGGTACTAATGCATCTGACCGTCTACCGGACTGGGCTGGTCGCAGGGAACCTCCTAGACTCTCGCAAGAGCTAGGCATATGATGTCACGACCCGTTATCATACACTTGGGTCAATTACGTAAATAATAAAGTCGGCCTAATCCGGTTTCGTTATTTATCATAACTAACAAACACCACTCATACACATTACACTCATACAAGAAGCCAGCTAAGTAAGTCCGTGGACTTACCTGAATCAGATCTCGACTTTCTAATTCGCAAATCGATCTGTACAGTAGGGATTCAGTGGCCTGTCAAAGGAGGCAAGTGTGTCAGCACACTTTCTAGGTGATTAGAAGTGTAAGACTTCTAAGATAGTAGGTCTTAATAGAGCGGAATTGATTACATTATTAATTTATGGTAAAATGACTCCTTTACCCTTGGTCCTGAAACTTCTAAAAAAATCCATAATTTATGCCTAAACTCTTATTTGAGACTAAAGAGTCATATTGTAACTCCTAAAGATGAGTTTGGTTACAAACTGGCAATTTACCCATTTCCATATTTTCACTGATATTCTAACACTAAATATATTATGACTCAATTTTCACTGATATTCTAACACTAGACACCCCAAGATGTTCTTCAGTCACCGTTAATACACTAGTTGTTAATGCACTAGTTAAAATTTATTTAAAATAACCCTTAAAGAAAAACGATGTCTTACATCGTTTTTCTTTAATGTTACTAGACACCAGAATTTTCACTGATATTCTAACACTAAATATAATATGACTCAATTTTTACTATTTAATCTAAAGTGAAAATAACACTTAAAAAAAAATTATATAAGGAACTGTTAACACAGTAGTTGTTAAAGGGGTATCTTATTTGCGCCCATTAAGGGTCAAATCAAGTACCTTTTTTATTTTTATTTTATATTTTTCTTTTTATCCACAACTTTCTAGTATTTATATTTAGGGTACCTACTTTATAATAAGTTGCATTTATATCCTTGCTTAAAACTTTAAGTCGTATTTTTGTAATTTTGTGTGATCCTGTTATTTGGTATCAGAGCCAAGTGATTAAGTAAACTTAAAAAATTAAAAAATTAAAAAATTAAAAATTAAAAATTAAGTAAAACTGGAGGTTTCCGAAAATTGTCCACATAAATTAGCACCACATGCAAAACATTTAAACGCTGGACAAGGTCATCACGAAGCTATTTTAAATACTATAATCGACGATATTGCAGACTTAAAAGTAAGCTTAATTAAGTTGAGAACAACCCTTACAAAATATAGGGAAGAAATATCTGCTACCTTATTATCTATCAGAGAAGAAAATAAAAAATTAGTTCTTGAAATTACCAACGAAATTAGACATCTTGGTGCAACACCTTTCATAAACCCTCCAACAAAAAAGTCAGTCGGTTTTTCTTATAAGTATCCTTTTCAAAACGAAAATCCCCAAAAGAAGTTTTCAGTACCAAGTTTAACTAAAAATCCCGAAACGAAAGAAGAACAAGAAGAAAAGTTAGATAATCAAGGAGACTCTTGATATGTCTGACAAAGAAATGAGTTCTTTGAGTAGTGACGAATCTGGTTACTACACTGATGAAGAAGAAATGTATCAACAAATGGGATTAATCAAACTTAAAGACCTAGAAACTATTCCCTTAAGTGAAATTAAACGAAAACTAGATAAAAAGATGGGAAAAAGAGTTGTGGATGTTAACGAAGTGGAAGAAGAAATAGTTCCAGGACAAGAAGTTAACAAGGCCACTAGATCTTATTATCGAGAATACGAACAAGGGTCAACGAGTCAACAGAGAGTTAATCTAAAACCCAAAGAATTTTTAGAAAAAGCAGCAAAATTTGGAGTTAGAGTTATGCCAAACCATAGACCTAATAAAAGAGAACTTTTGCTTGAACCCATTAGTGAAACCGGATATAAGCTTAATCTAGATGGAGTAAGAAACCGAGAAGATGTGCTAGACTTTTGGAAGAAAAGTATGATGAGTGTCTTAAACATGAACGCTGAATGGAGATCTGCAAATTTCCTAAATTATATCGAACATAGTTTGTATGGAATTGTGGCAGATTGGTATGAATCAATCGATGGAGAAGTTAAAGAAACCTTAAGAGCAATAGAACCACCAGATGTTATGTTTAGGCAATTCTGCAAAGCCTTAGAATCTGAGTTTATTGCAGACAGAGATGATAAAGATAAAAAATTAATCGAATGGCAAAGAAAATTAAACACTCTTGAAATCTGTAATATGAGATATTTAGAAAACTATCTTTCAGAATTTGAGTACTATTATTATAAGGTCGGAGAAAACGGGATAAACCTTCAAATGTTATTCGATAAACTACCTAAGCCTATAAATGAAGAAATTAGTGAAGGGTACCAAGAATGGATAGAAAAATTCAATTCAAGAGATACCCTAGGAAATAGACTAAGGTTCATTAGAAAATGGGTAGAGAAGAAATGTCGAGAAGTTAAGGGAACTCAACATATGAAAAGACAATTTCTAAATTGTTGGGATCTTCCTGGTGAATGGGGATGTAACCGAAGAGATAATCAGAAAAATGGTTATGGAAGAAAATATTATAGGAAGAAAAGCTTTAATAAACAAAGAGGGGAAAAATATCAGAAAAAATATTATCGAAAACCCTTTGTTAAGAAAAGAAGATTTTTTAGGAAAGCCTCTTATTGTCCCGAGAAGAAAAAGAGTTGCAAATGTTGGGCTTGCGGGGAAATAGGTCATTATGCTAATGAATGTAAAAATAGAAAAAATAATAAACTTGCTGAAGCTTTAGGGAGCTTAGATTATATTGAAATAACAGAAGAAGAAGCTCTTGACCTAGCCTTAAATAATAATAAAGGAATTGTAGAGGTAGTAGAGGAAGAAGAAGAATCTGAAAATTCAGATTATGAGGAAGTATGTGAAATGATGCAAGGAGAGGATAGTGAAGCTCAAAGAAAAATGGAAGAAATGTTTTCTTCAGAAGAAACAACTACCCTAGCTCAATTACAAGAAGCTGATACTTCCATCGACGAAGAACAATTGGAAAAAATGCATAGATCAGGGGCTGAATTCCCGATCATTGCTAAAGAACAGTTCTTTAAAAGAACGTTCATTCCAATATTCTCCAAATTCGTATGTGAAGAGATGGCTGGAGATATCGTAGTAAAAAATAATGAAAATCAAGCTACTGAGATAAACTTGATTAATTGGAAAAATATCCAAAAACACAATAAAGACAAAAAATATAAGTACATTTATGTTTGTGCAATTCAGGTCATCATTACTCCATTACAAGACTTTGGTAAGAATGTGCATTGTATTAATTTTGTTTGTGACACTAGGCACAAGAAATTTAGTGATCAAACGATTAGTGGAGTAATATGCAATTTAAGTCAAGGACCAGTATCATGGGTATGTAGACCAAATTATTATGTAAGTTTAGAAGATCAGTTTGCGCATAAATTCCTAGCATTAAAATTGCTAACTGAAGGAATTAGTATGCACAAAGGGACTTGTCCTTTACAATTGAAATGGAAGGTCATTTACAAACTAGAAAATACTACCAATCCACCTGCTAGAACTCAAATGGTAAAAGCTGATAAATATGAAGTAGTTGGACCAGGACAAAAAGCTGTACCAGTCAAAGTAAGGCCTGACCAAATAAGTTTAAAGACAGTGTGGATTAATGCCTTCGAAAATCCTTCTAGTCCCAACCAAGGAAGAATTTTAACCGTTGATGAAGAAGGGAGAATACACACGAATTCTCATCCACCTCCAATAAATAGAAGTCTTTCCAGGAGTCAAAGTTATAGGGTTAATCCTCATTTTAACTTGCCTCCACAAAATCAAGTAAGTAGAAATCCTAGAGAAGAACCTTCCTTTAAAGTAGATGATGAAATTGCTAGCCTATTAGCAGCCCTAAACAGAAAATTAGAGGCTAATAACTTGGGAAAAAATATTAGGGAACCTGCTAGACATAGTATAGATCTAGGAAACACTAGATCTAGCTATAGACCACATCTGGAAAGTCCAGGACCTAGCAATCTAATAAATACATCACAAACACAAGGAGAAGCCTCGAGTTCTAAAAAAATTAATAGGCTATAAAACAAAAACAATTAGTCAGCCTATGTTTGAAGATGATGAAGAACTTAATTTGCAAATAGAAGTATGCTTAAGGATTACTAATCCAAACAGTATTTACATTCCTATCACCATATGCATCGAAGGTTTTAATAATTATGATTTATGTGCATTTGTTGATAGCGGTTGTTCTGTTTGCTTTGAAAAGAAAAATTTATTTCCTGCATTCATGTGGAAAACTGCATCTAAACCAATTCAGGTTAGGATAGCTGGTAATAGCATCATGACACATTCTGAGGTCATTCAGGATTTACCCATCATGATAGGAGGTTATCCATGCATAATTCCTATACTTTGGGCTACCGAGCAAACATCACATGACATGATAATAGGAAATAACTTCCAAAGATTATATTCTCCATGCACTCAAAGTCTAGGTGAAATGATATTCACTATAAATGGAGAAAAAGCCTTAGTAAAAAAGATGAAAGAAGCATACACTCATCAAACTATTGAATTCACGCGCAGTAAGCGTGGTGAGGAATATATTGTTCCTACTCAAAAAGAATTTGCACTTGCTATAAATGAAGTAACTCTCAAAGAACAAATAATAGATCAACAAAAAGAGTTGTGCAAAGAGTTATATTCTGAAAACCCATTAAAATTTTGGGATAAGGATAAATCATTTGCTACAATAGAGCTAAAAGAACCTAAATTGGTTATTAGAGTTAAGCAGATGGTTTACACTTATAAAGATCAACAAGAATTCAAGGAACAGATAGATGAGTTACTTAAAAAGAATCTAATTAGAGAAAGTAAGAGTCCTCATTCTAGTCCTGCATTTATGGTTAGAAATCATGCTGAAGAAAAAAGAGGTAAAGCTAGAATGGTAATTAACTATAAAAAGCTAAACGATAATACTGTCTTTGATGGCTATTATATCCCTAATAAAACAGTCTTATTTAATAGAATCCAAGGAGCCACTTGGTTCTCTAAAATGGATTGCAAAAGTGGATATTGGCAAGTTAAGATGGATAAAGATAGTATTCCGTTAACAGCTTTTAGTGCACCACAAGGACATTACGAATGGTTAGTTATGCCATTTGGATTAAAAAATGCACCTCAGATATTTCAAAGAAGAATGGATAAGATATTTGAAAACTTGAAACATTGTTGTCTAGTTTACATTGATGATATCTTAATCTTCTCAAAAACCCTAGAACAACATATGCATGATCTTAAAGCTGTAACACAAAAATGCATAAATCATGGCATCATCTTAGGACAGAAGAAATGCATCTATGCAGAACAAGAAATAGAGTTTCTTGGGTTAAAAATAAAAGCTGGAGAAATAGTATTGCAAGAGCATGTCCTAGAAAAGATAGAAAAATTTCCAGATAAAATAGAAGATAGAAAGCAATTAGAAAGGTTTCTAGGATGTCTCACGTATGCATCAGATTTTATTAAGGATTTAGCTAAGCTTAGAAAACCTTTACAAGTTAAGCTGAAAAAGGAACAAACTTGGACTTGGACCAATCTGGATACTCAGATAGTTCAAGATCTTAAGAAACGTTGTATGAAGTTACCAGTCTTAACTTTACCAAATGTGGATGATGATCTAGTACTGGAAACTGATGCAAGCAACTACCATTGGGGAGCTATCTTAAAAATAAAAAAAAGATAATAAGCTTTGTAGGTATAGTAGTGGAAGTTTCAATAAAGCCGAATCCAATTACACTACTATGGAGAAAGAAATACTTGCTATCCTAAAAGGGATAGATAAATTTATAATTTTTCTTGCTCCAAAACATTTCACTATCAGAACTGATTGCAAAGGAATATTAGGCTTTGTTCGAAATAATTTGAGTAACATGAAAGCGCAAGGGAGGCTCCTGCGTTGGCAACTCACACTAAATCAATATTCCTTTGATATTGAACATGTGCAGGGATCAAAAAACTCTCTAGCAGATAGCCTAACTCGAGAGCTTGCGTACGAGCATTCCCAAGCAATCGATGGCATCTTCCAGCAAACCAAAACTGAAAAAATCAATAGGAAAACTATATCACTCCTCAATGATAACGGAAGAGAAAGAAGAGTTGGACGAGATGGTGCAGTCTGCCCTCTACATGCAAGTAGAGGAGGTAGACAAACAAAAATATAAAGAAGAAACCGAATATCATCTAAGATGGGTAACACCTCTTAGTTACTACTATGTTAATCTTTTGCAAAAATTTTCAGAAAAAAGATCAAGAAATGGTTTAATCCTATCCTGCGACAGAATGACTCGAAGAATTCTGGAGTTGGAGTTAGTTCAGTTTATGTTTTGCCTTCCTTTTGATGTCCAAGAGAAGATGAAAGGCTACTGGAAGTACAAAGAGTTTCCTAATTGGTATTCATATGTGATGAGTGGAATAAAGTGTCCATATTATGATATCTATCATGAATGGAGTCCCTTGGTGAACCGATTCAACAAATCTGGATTAAAGGCAGTAAGTTTACCAACAAACCCATTTGAAGATTGTGACCTTTTATATGCATGGGATTATGGAATGTGTCAAGGGCTATTCGGAGGTCTTCCAACACCATGGAGTCCAATCAGGAAGCATTTCACGAAGTTTCAAAGTTATGTATTTAACAGGGTCAAGAAGTGGGAAGGAGCTGAGAAACTATTGTATTATATTCATCCAGCAAATATGGAGGTTGAAGCAGGAAGATCTAGAGCGCCACATTATTTGATCATATTTCGAACAATAACAGATCAGTTCTCCCAAGATCCAATTACGGTAAACCAACCCACCATCCAGAATCATATTCAAGCTAGGGCAAATGGATTTTTCTACATTTATGAGTATATCAAGCAACATCAGAAAGACAAGAACAGTATTATCTTCAAGGTTGGATTTACTACGGTCGTAATCCCTGAAATCTTAAGACCATACTTCTTAAAAGCAATCGAGTTCTCAGATTCAATTTCAGACTATATAAGGGACTTAGAATTGGGAAAATTTATGTCTTCAGAGTGCCAAGATTTTTTCTATGACACCCTCTTAAGTTGGGATGATGAATACGCAAAAAATATTTATGAAGCCCTTAATGAGGATGTTGATGAAGATTATGAAGATAATATCGGAGAAGAGGGGATGTACAACATCAATCATTGCATGGATTAGTCAGAAACATCATCATCACAAGCCTGAAGGAATCTCGTGAGTGTTGTGTCAGAGTCTATCTCTTTCTTTTAACTTTTTCTTTTGCTTTTTGAATTATTGAACGTTGGCACTGTTGGCCATGTGAAGAGAGTCAATAATGTCGGGGGTAAAATGGTAATAGAGCAAGGGCATCCAATGTCTCTCCAGCTCTATAAATAGACCCCTTGTGAGTCATTGTAAGGCATCGAAAGCCATAGAGTCTAAGAGTGAGAAACACCAAAAACTAGAAAGAGAAAGAGCAATCGATTTTGAGCTTACAGAGTAGTGGATTCTCCTCTCTCTAAGATCAAAACACTTCGATGGATCTTTCTAGCTTGAAGTGTTTGAAGTGAGTTGAGTCTTTTCAGTGTGTTTGAGTGCTTGTAATCCTCTTTCAAATTCAATAAAAGTTTGTTTTTAAGTAAGGGAAAGCTACTTAATTGAAAGCTATGTTTTGAATAATCTATTTTCTTGATTACATTCCCTTCATCCTCATAAAAGAGAGATTTGAGTGAGAGACTACGGTCTGAGGTAGGAAACGAAATAGATCTGTGCTGTGCTTGGGCTAAGGTAGTCTTGGTTGAGGATTAGCCATCCCTAGAAAACCGGAAGCTACAAGAACGCCGGTGGTCCAGTGATACTACGTCCAGGTATCGGTCAAAACTCTCTCATTAAAATTTCTTAATTACGGAGCATGGTGGGCATGTGATCATATAAAATTTATTATTCATAATATAGTTAGTAGATTATGGTAGCAAGTACCACGTAAAGTCCATATATTTAATCTAGTGTGTTTGTTGGTTTAAAAGTGTGTAATATATAAAGTTGGGGTTGAAAACTGTAATTTGGCAAAAAGTAGGGATAAAAGCTGAAATTGAAAAACTAGTAATAATTGGCCAATCATTGCCTATTAAGGGGTGCGAATAGTAAAATCCTTGTTAAATTGTGATCGTCCGAGTAATCCATCAAACGGATTCATAGTTATCGTCGTGGTAGGACTAGGACAGCCAACCGGTTTTAGAATTGTTTGGCTCTTAATGAAAACTCTTACGTTAAAAATAGTAGATTCAAGGAGCATGACACCTGCCATTGTACCAACCTTTCATTATAAAATATTTTCCCTTTGTTTGAAGAGACAAGCTACGCGATGACTATCACAATTTTGATGAGACCAAATCCTAATATTTAAACATATTTTGTTTTGATCGTAGATTTCAATGTAAATTAAAAATGTAATTATAATTTTTATATTAAATTTATTAAATATTTAACAATTTTTAACTTTACTTATGGGAGGTCGTAAACTAAACTTCTTTAATGTAAAAATAATTCGCGGGTATAATATTATTTATTTGTAGAATAACGTTATATCTTCACTTTTTCGACATATAAATATCATCTATTGTTTGTCTAATTTTCCATAAAAATTATTAAGTAGTGATAACTTTTATCCATACATTTATGTATAGATTTAAAAAAATCTAACAAAAATTTAAAAATAACACAATATGATATATATATAATTCACTATTGTTCAAAACCCGCACACAGTGCGGGTATTACACTAGTTTTCCCTTTGTTTGAAGAGACAAGCTACGCGATGACTATCACAATTTTGATGAGACCAACAGTTTTAGATCTACCTAATTTCTAAATTACAATTCCTATATCAACAAGTCTGAGATCAAAATTCCATTTTCTTGGACAAAAATATCATATTCATATATAAACATAATTATTTTAGGCATTGAAAATCTGGATATTTGAAAAATTAAATTTGACTATTTAGTGGGAATCTTTTCTAATGAGGGACGGTTTTAAAAATTAATTTAAATAAGTGTATATTATGCCTAAATAATTAATATATTACTATTAGTATTAAATTAAAATTAATGATAAAAATAACTTATATATTATTATTGGGACATATGTTTTTCCATACGTTGAAACTTGGTTAACTTCAATATAACATGCTAAATAATTGATGAGAAAATTAAATTAAACTTTCGTTTAGCATGAAATTTATTTAAATTTTGCTATATTTTAAATTGTGGTAAAACAAAACAATGTAAACAAATAGATTTATAATGAGAAAATCATCTAATATAAATTAGATCAATTAAAATAAAATTATTAATAAATTTATTACTTCCTCCGATCATAAATAAATGACTTTTTAGCCATTGACACAATTATTAAGAAAACTCATAAACAACCTTAATTTTATATAGTTTTTTCTCAATTTTATCACTTATTAAATGTCCACCACCCTTTTAGACCAATAAGAAAATATTTTATTATGAAAATATTTAATAAAAATAATTTTCAAGAACTATTCTCACCACTCTCTCTTAATTAATAACCTTGAAAACATAAAACGACATTTAAATTTGATCAAAATTTAGATCCTAGGAAGTCATTTATTTACGATCGGAGGAAGTAACTTATTTTGTTTGTAAGCCAAAAAATAGCAGCCTATTTTGTATAGGCAAGAATCGAACTGAGACTTCTTCAAATGTAAAGTACCCTCTACCATCTTGGCTACTGAAAAATTGCAAATTAAACCATTAACTTAATATATATCGACTTCGGCAGTCCAACCCCCCTCTATCTACGCCACTAGTCTTGATCGACAATCTAAGAGCTTCTACAATACTGACAATATTTTTAGCTATTTCTTAACATTAAAATAAAAATAAATGTTAAAATGGATGAAACGATGATAATATGAAGGACAATTTTGATAACTAGGCCTTTTTGAAAAACTAGAGTAGTAACTAGGCTTTTTAATGTTTTAATTAAGTAAGTATACCCTAACATTTTGTATTTATTCTCAAACTAGTTAAGTGCCTGCACCTTGTGCGGGTTTTGTTTAAATAATAAAGTATTATATTTTAAATTTTATACATTATGTATTGGATTAATAAAAATTATGTTATTAAATCATAAATAAATAATTTGTAAATATAGTGTGACAAATTTGTAAATAAATTGAAAAAATGCTAATTGATGACTTTAGAAATTAAGACATGGGCAAAATGAGGTTGTTTTATTATAGTATATAAATTTATTGAAATATTCAAAATTAAAAAAAAGAATAATTTTAAAATTTTAAAATTAATTTTTTTTTGAAAAAAGAAATAAGAAAAAAAAATTGTGAAATAAATTTCGAAATTAAAAATTAAATACAATAATTAACTTAAAAGATTATATTTTGAAAATAAAAAATAAGGTGAAGAAAATGAAATAAAATTTTAAAATGTGCATATATTATTTTTTTTTTGAAAAATTATAAAAACCGAGTTTCAAAAATATGAAGAAGATTTCAAAATCTTGTTTGTTAAAATTTGAAGATCTAGTTTGTTAGTAATATCTTATATTTTTTTTATTATAAAATTTTGTTAGATATATTCAACAAATTTGTTAATAAGCCAAACAAATTCTTACGTGGCAATTTTAAAATGTGATGTGGCATTGCGGATTGTTTATTAGTATTTTTAGAATTTATTTTATAAAATAAAAAATGGCCTATTTGTAAATATTTTATGGCATATCTGTAAATATATTGAAAAAAGTCCTAGGTGACATACCTTAGTGATCAACATGTGACCTTAAGGGTTCTGTTTTAGGGGGTATATTTACTAAACACAAAACTAGAAAAAGCTTAGTAAACCAAATTGTTTCTAAAAAAAATAAATCCGGCCTAGTTCATATCTGTTTCACATAAATTAAGAAAAATTTAGATTTTTATTTGAGTGTTTAGGGTAAGTAGGTAGTTTATGTTTCTTGGTGTATAAAGTAGGCACGTTTTTGTTTTCAATTAACAAACTAGGCACCCTAATTTATGTAGAAAAGGATAAATTGATAAATATTAATTGATATTGCCATAAATGTTAATATTCTATCTCCTTAAATATGTAACGGATTTGACAAATTAAAATAATTGATAAACTAAATTATTACGTAAAGTTATGAAAGAAATTATAACAGCTCCTAAAATAACTCCTCACATAAATACAACAATCTTTCATTATTCTTCTTCGTCTACCTTTCTAATCTCAATTTTTTCGATTTTAAGAAACTCGAATATCGTCAATGGAGGTTTGCTCTTTAATTATTTATTTATTTATCATAATTAAAGAAATATGTTGTTATTAATTTCGTGGTTATGTACATATGTTGATACATAATTTCGTGGTTATGTACATATGCTGATACATAATTTTTGCGACTTTCGACATAATGATTATGTTTATGTAGTACAAGTGTATGTCATTTTGACAATGTTTGGTTACACAAATTCGTCATTTACAAAATGTTTGGTTATACAAGTATTTTATGTATTAACATTGTGTAGTTGAAATTATGTAATTGAAATTGTGTAATAGAATATGTATGTCCAATGCATTTTTTGTAGCTGATATTTGTGTATAATGTATTAACATTGTGTAATTGAGATTGTGTATGGACATTGTGTAATCGAAATTATGTATAAAAATTGTGTATTAAATATTGTGTATCGGCAAAAGAATACACGAAGTTTGATTAATTTAACTGGTATAAGGGCGGGGGGCAACTCGTCCAGAGTTCGATTCCAACCTTTTGACACAATCTTTTACTTATTATAGTTAAGAAGAGAAATAAGAATATTTAGTTTCCCGATTTAACAAAATTTATTTGATTATTAATAGGAGAGAGAAGAATCTTAAAATTTCCATAATTTTGGCCATATCCACTCAATTTTATCTTTATTTTTTAATTATAAAAATAGGGTGCCTAGTTAGTCTACAAGTTACAAAAAATACCTTATTTTACCAATCTTCTCTTTTTATTTTTGTTATTGCTCAATAATAGGGCAGTAAAAGGGTTGTTTTAGCGGAGTTACTAAATTTAAAAAAATTTTAAAAACCATTGACATTTGGGATGGGGAAAGATTTTTAAGATAATGTTGTGAATTAAAAAAAAAAAGATGATAAATATTTTTAAGAGATGTAGGATGCACTCAAGACTCTTAATATAGAACTTGATATGACGCATGAGCTAGATACACATGTATTTCAGAAGAGAAAGGAGGGCCCCACACACCGCCTTGCAGGCTGCCTAACCAATAAGAGTATAGAGTTTTGGCAATTACGCATGATTGAGTCCATCACTGTCATTCACAATCACAAAAAACAAAAATAAATGCAATTTTAAGCCGACAAATGGGGTGGCTAATTATCTTGTGTTTTTCTTAATTATCTTTCATTTTATTAATATTAACAATCTCTTTCAATTCCGATTAATGGTTCAATAAATAGCATCCTCATTACATCCAAGTATCCAACCCACAGCTAGCTACCTACCTATAGTCACACAAGCACCCCCTCCTACTTAATTAATTTACCTCAAAGTAACAACATATCCGTCAATGGGAAAGGACATTGAGGTCGGAGCCCAAAGGGACTACCAAGACCCACCACCCGCGCCACTCATCGATCTCGACGAGCTCCGCAAGTGGTCCCTCTACAGAGCCGTTATAGCCGAGTTCATTGCCACATTGCTCTTCCTCTACATCACCGTTCTCACCGTTATTGGCTACAAGAGTCAAAGTGAAACTGACCAATGTGGTGGTGTCGGGATCCTAGGAATCGCCTGGGCCTTTGGTGGCATGATCTTCGTTCTCGTCTACTGCACCGCTGGCATCTCCGGCGGCCACATCAACCCGGCAGTCACATTCGGGCTATTCGTCGCCAGGAAGGTGTCCTTGGTGCGAGCCATCCTCTACATAGTGGCCCAGAGCTTGGGTGCCATATGCGGTGTTGGCCTCGTCAAGGCCTTCCAAAAGGCTTACTATGTCAAGTATGGCGGCGGTGCTAACGAGCTGTCCGCCGGCTACAGCACTGGCACCGGCCTCGCAGCAGAGATCATCGGCACTTTCGTGCTTGTCTACACCGTCTTCTCCGCCACCGACCCAAAGCGTAACGCTAGAGACTCCCACGTCCCCGTAAGCATTAATGAAAAAATCAACCGCGTGCTTCATATATGTATATTATGCTAATTAAATGGTTAATTACAGGTTCTGGCACCCCTTCCAATCGGGTTCGCGGTGTTCATGGTGCACCTAGCCACGATTCCGGTCACCGGAACAGGAATCAACCCAGCTCGTAGCTTAGGGGCGGCAGTCATCTACAACAACAAAAATGCTTGGAGTGACCACGTATGTAAATGATTGAACTATTATATATGTAATGTTTATTTTTGTTGATCAAATTGAGAATATATATATTTGTGATGCATGCAGTGGATATTCTGGGTTGGGCCAATGGTGGGAGCGGCCATAGCAGCAATCTACCACCAGTACATTCTCAGAGCAAGTGGATCAAAATCTCTTGGCTCCTTCAGAAGTGCCTCCAACCTCTGATAAACTGGAGAAGCAACTGCAAGCATATACTGGGGAATTTCTGAACTGAAATTGTAAACGACTAAATTAAGAATTTGATTTGCTAAATATGATTCAGTTTCGGATATGCTTTGTCTTCTTGCTCTTCCAGTTGTAACATTTATCTTTGCATGCCCATGGGCCATGGCAATCTCCATAATACCCTGTTAACTCCCCCTTGATAAATAAGACATTACTTATGGTTGATGAAAGCCAAAACCTTAGTTTCCAGGTTTTTGTAAGACCTTACAAGTTTTGGTAAAGTCATTACAGTGTCTGGTAAGGCCTTACCATATTACAGAAAATCTTGGTTTTCAGGTTTCAATAAGGCCTTACATAAACTGGTAAGACCGTACCAAAACTGGACAAAAACTACAAGTGAGTTACGTACGTCCAAATAGCTTTTCCTTCTTGTTGAGTTAATTAAGGGATTTGATTTTAACAAATCTTTGATTTGTTTTAATTAAATCTTCTTGAGATAAAATTGGAAGATTTCCTCAACCTCAACAAACCGTGCTTGACTTTGACTACTTGACTTCAACAAACAAAATCTCAACAACCCAAGATCAAATCTCAACAACCCAAGATATCCGAGGATCACGAAGGCAAGATCATTCTGGATCACGAAGGCAAGATCGTTTCTCAACGTACAAGAATGCTGATACGCTTGCCTATTTAAAGAGACAAAGAACAAGAGACAAAATACACGTTCATTGCCTACTGCGGAAACACAAGTGACGATTCGACTTATCTCACAAAGTATTGTTCTCACATTCGAAGCTTCATCATTCTACTTCCCTGAGAGTGTGAGATCTTTTTCGAGCTGATAGTACAATTCAACTAGGATCATACAAACCGTTATCACTACTAAACACGTTGGATACGAGTGTTGTATCTGGAGTACTTTAGTTTTCCTTTTCGAGTGTGTGAGTTGCTAGATAGGAAGTGTAAGACTTCTGAGTTTAGAAGAGGGAAGGTCTTCTGAAGATTGTATCTGGAACTCATCAAGAAGAAGGAAAATAAAGCTACTTGGAATCCTAGGGTTGAATCAATCCTAGGCGGGGACTAGGTCGTGTTGGTGACCGAACCTCGTTAACATATCGTGTGTCCTTTACTGCTCTTTATATTCCTGGTTTGTCTAAACCTTTATACTTAATTCCAATCTTAGAGAAACGTGTAAGGTCTTATAATTACGAGTAAGACTTTATCTCATTTGATAAGGTCTCATCTCTTTCGATAAGGTCTTACCTATCCTAAGATTGCGAAAAGTTTCCATATTCTATTCATCCCCCCCTTCTAGAGTATTGGATAAACTATTTTATCTGCCTATTCCGCATTTCAATTGGTATTAGAGCCTAATTCACGTCTTCTTAGATATTATTATCTGTGAGGCTAACTAATGGCAGGTGAAGGTCAAGGCGGATTTGGTCAAGGAAGATCAATTTCTCGACCACCTCTTTTTGTAGGAAACAATTTTATGCAATGGAAATCCTTGATGCAGATGTTTATCATTGATCAAGATTTAGAGCTTTGACATATTATCAAAAACGGACCTCTCACTCCTACCAAGGATGGTCCCGACAATACAACAGTAAACAAGACAAAAGCTGAATTCAATCAGAAAGATCTTGAAAGCGTGGCGAAAAACTACAAGGCTATTAATCTATTATATTGTGGTTTAAGTACTGATGAATTTAATCGTATATCTTCATGCAGATCCGCTAAAGAAATATGGGATAAATTAGTGGTCACCTATGAAGGAACCAGCCAGGTCAAAGAAACCAAAATTAGTATCTTTCTGAGGCAATATGAATTGTTTAAAATGATCCCAGATGAATCAGTCAAGGTAATGTTCACCCATTTTACGGAGATCATTAACAATCTTGACTCACTGGGAAAGACTTTCAACAATGAAGAAAAAGTCAGAAAGATATTTAGATGCTTGCCTAAAGCAAAATGGGGTCCCAAGGTAACCGCTATAGAAGAAGCACAAAACCTCAATACTCTTGCTCTTGATGATTTGCTGGGCAAATTAATCACCCATGAATTGATCCTCAATGAGGACGATGGGGATGTGCCAACAAACATTAAGAATTTGGCACTCAAGGCAAAGAAAGAGGAACCACTGGAAGATTCTGAAAGTAATGATGAAGATCCTTTTGCTCTTATCACAAGAGGACTAGCTAAAATATTAAAAATGAAAAAGCAATTCTCAAATAAAGAATATGCTGGATCATCTAAATACAAAGGTAAGTTTTCTAACCCCTTGAAGAAGAATCGTGTTCTAAATTGCTATGAATATGGTGAAACAGATCATCTTGTTAAAGAATGTCCTCAAAAGAAGAAGAACAAATTCAAGAAAAAGGAATTTGGCAAGAAAGCCATGGTAGCAGCTTGGAGCGATTCAGACTCCTCGAGTGATTCAGATTCTGAAGATGATCATGCAAACTTATGTCTTATGGCAAAATCCGACAAAAATCAAGATCAACATTTGGATGGAATGGTAAGAAATCTTATATCTAGTCCTACCGATGTTTTATCAGAAGTACTGAAAAACATGATTTCTAATGAAGAAATTTACAGCAAAGAAATTAACATTCTACAAGAAAAGCTTAATGATCAGGAAAATTGCATAAGAATGCTTTCGCTGAAAGTTCAAGATCTTGACAGCATACAATCAGATCTTGACACTGAGGTTAAGGCCTTACAATTGGAAAATTCCGATCTAAAGGCAAACCTCTCATCTCTTAAGATATGTAATACTGACTTAGAGATTGAAAAAGTGAAACTTTCTGAAAAATGTCAAGAACAACAAATAGATCTTGTGCAATTTACTAAATCTAAAGCTACTCTTGATAAAATGCTTGGAGAACAACAATTATCCTTAAATCGAAGTGGAATAGGATATAACAGGAATTTTCCTGCTAAACCCACTACCACATTCGTTAAGGCAAAAGGAAATTGGAGATCTCCTACGTGTTTCTTTTGTTGTAGAAAGGGTCATGTAAAGGAAACTTGTCCGTATAGAAGAACGGATCCATACATTATTAGAAATACCTTTCTTGTACGTCTAAATGAACGGGTAAAACATATATGGGTTCCTAAAGGGACTAGGCCACCTAACATGGTCTACCCCCATAATGGATCTAACTCTGTTTATTGGTCAAGCCGGAAAGGATGATTTTCCGTTTTGCAGGATATCACCAAGACTCAAAAATGGATAATGGACAGTGGTTGTTCAAGACATATGAGTGAGAAAGAATCTCTTTTCGACACTCTAAAGAAGAAAATCACTGGCACTATAACTCTTGGTGACAAAGGAAAATGTGACATTCTTGGTATCGGTAACGTTGGTCTTAATTCAAATTATATTATTAAAGATGTTTATTTGGTGGATGGCTTAAAATATAACCTTCTCAGTGTTTCTCAGCTTTGTGATAAAGGAAATTGTGTTAGCTTTGACAAGAGGAAGTGTGAAGTTCGAGATGAGATGACAGGAAATTTAGTGCTAACAGCTCACAGAGATAATAATATATATGCTGTTAATACTAACCAAATTGCAGGGACAAATTTAAAATGTCTCAAGGTCTTATCAGATGACTCAAGACTATGGCACAGACGACTTGGTCACATCAGTCTACATTCTCTTAACAAACTCAAATCAAAAGATCTTGTAAGGGGTCTTCCTGACCTAAAATTCAAGGTAAATGAATTATGCAATGCTTGCTCAAGAGGTAAACATACTCGTAGTTCTTTCAAAAAGAAGCAAGTGGTAAGTACTACTAGACCTCTTGAACTTCTCCACATGGATCTTTGTGGACCTATGCGCATCAAATCTCCCAAAGGCAAGCAATACATTCTTGTTATTGTTGATGATTATTCTCGATTTACTTGGGTTTTCTTTCTAAAAATGAAATCTGAAGCACTTTTATACTTCTCAAAACTTTGTAAGGAGTTACAAACTTTGAAAAACCTACCTATCGTTTCTATTAGAAGTGATCATGGTAGAGAATTCAATCAATCAGACTTTGATGCATTTTGTGAGAAATATGGTATTTCTCATAATTTTTCAGCTCCTAGAACACCTCAACAAAATGGGGTTGTGGAACGAAAGAACCGCACCCTAGAGGAAATGTCTAGGACAATGCTATTAGAGAATGATCTGCCTAAGTCATACTGGGCAAAAGCTGTTAATACAGCAAATTACATTCTTAATAGATGTTTGATTCGATCAATGTTAAAGAAAACTCCTTATGAGCTTTTTAAAGGAAGAAAACCAAGCATATCTTACTTTAAACCATTTGGATGTACGTGTTACGTGCATAACAATGGGAAGGATAATCTTGGAAAATTTGATGCTCGTAGCGACGAAGGTATATTTCTCGGATACTCGACTCAAAGCAAGGCTTATCGAGTATACAATAAACGTACCAAAGTAGTTGAAGGCAGTATCCATGTTTTGTTTGATGAAAACGATAATGGTATCTTGAGTGAGAGCTTTGTAGATCTTGATCTAAATAAACATGAGGAAGAAGAAGAAGAAGTTGATAAGAACGTCAGAAACATGCAAGAGCCATTTCAAGACCTTACAAACGTATCTCAAGATCTTACAGACGTGTCTCAAGACCTTGAAGCACCTTCTCAAGGTCTTACAAATGAAACCAATCTTGAGGATACATCACTACCTGAGCAACAAGAGCCGTCTTCCCCACTTCCTATTAATTCTGAACCCGATGCTTATAATCAGAGAAATGTCCGGAGGAAATTCAAACATGCATCATCCCATTCAACTCAGGATATTATTTCTGATCCCTCATCTGGAATACAAACTCTCTCTAAATTAAAAGACCTATGTGCTTTTCATGCGTTTGTTTCTCTTGTAGAACCTAAGAAATATACCAAAGCTCTTCAAGAACCCGACTGGATTATTGCTATGCAAGATGAGCTAAACGAGTTCGAGCGAAACAAAGTATGGACACTTACTGCAAGACCCAAAGGTAAATCAATTATCGGGACAAGATGGGTCTTTCGAAACAAGCTGGATGAAAGTGGTAATGTCATTCGAAATAAAGCTCGTCTTGTAGCTCAAGGTTACAATCAGGAGGAAGGTATTGACTACGAGGAGACTTTTGCTCCCGTAGCCAGGCTTGAAGCCATTCGTATACTTCTTGCTTTTGCATCTTACATGAGTATCAAACTTTTTCAAATGGACGTAAAGTGTGCCTTTTTGAATGGTTATCTAGATGAAGAAGTTTATGTCGCTCAACCTCCCGGTTTTGAAAGTAATGAATTTCCAGATCATGTTTTTAAGCTTGACAAAGCTCTTTACGGCTTAAAGCAAGCCCCAAGAGCTTGGTACGAGCGACTTTCAAAATATCTTCTAGAAAATAACTTCAAAAGAGGGTTGATTGACAAAACTTTATTCATTAAAACTCATGGAAAGAATATTCTTGTTGTTCAAATTTATGTGGATGATATCTTGTTTGGTGCAACTAATGAATCTCTTTGCAAGGAATTTTCTGACATCATGTGCAAGGAATTTGAGATGAGTATGATGGGAGAATTAAATTTCTTTCTTGGACTACAAGTACATCAAAGTAAAAAGGGTATCTTCCTCAATCAAGGAAAGTACACAAGAGACCTTCTGAAGAAGTTCAAGATGAATGAATCGAAAATAGCCAAAACACCAATGAGCTCTACTCTCTCTTTGGATCAAGACCTTACCGGCAAACAAGTAAATCAAAAAGAATTTCGAGGTATGATCGGATCTTTACTATATCTTACTGCTAGTAGACCTGACATTATGTTTAGTGTTTGCATGTGTGCTAGATTTCAAGCTAACCCAAAGGAATCACATCTCATTGCGGTAAAAAGGATATTAAGATATCTTAATGGTACAAAAGATATAGGTCTATGGTATCCCACACAAAGTAGTTTCAGTCTTATCGGATATTCCGATGCTGATTTTGCAGGATATAATGTGGATAGAAAAAGCACCTCAGGGTGTTGTCAATTTCTTGGTACATCTTTAATAAGTTGGCATTCCAAGAAGCAAAATTCGGTGGCTCTCTCAACAGCCGAAGCCGAATATATTGCTACTGGAGCTTGTTGTTCGCAAATCTTATGGATTGCGCAACAACTCCAAGATCTTGGATTCAACTTTAAGGATATACCAATAAAATGTGACAATACTAGTGCTATTTCTATTTCCAAAAATCCTGTACAACATTCAAGAACGAAACATATAGATGTGAGACACCATTTTATACGTGATCATGTAGAAAAAGGTGATGTGTCATTGACATTCGATCATTTCTACTGATCTACAACTGGCCGATATCTTTACAAAACCTTTACCCGAAGAGAGATTCAACTTCATAAGGTTAGAACTTGGTATGCTTAACAAGGAGGCACAAATGTAGGGGGAGCAATTATTGTTTTACAATATTGATCTTATTCCCTACATTAAGACCTTAACATGCATTTCAAGGTCTTACTAAAATCGTATTACAAACACTGATCTTATTCTTTCTATTAAGATCTTACAATACATTTCAAGGCCTTACTAAATAATAGTATGTTCTTGATTTTTATTTTTAAAAAAGATTAATTTGGATCAAATCTTTTAGTTATTATCTTAATAGATAACTAACTAATAGATTTTATTTGGAAATCTTTCGGTTTTAATTTTGATCTTTTAAAATTTCTTAAAATTTTACGAAGATTTCTTAAAAAGATTTTCCTCTCTCTCTATCTTATATCAAATCTTCAAAGATCTCGTTTTATGATTCCCTTCTGCGCTTCATAAATCCTCCGACCTCTCGTCTCTCTCACCTTCAAACCCTAATCGGCGATGGCTCCCAAACGTTCTTCAACTGCGTCCACTGCTCGAGCATCCAAGAAGCAACGATCATCCGCTAGAAAGGGCAAAGCCATTCTGAAAGAATATAATTCCGATTCTGATTCTTCGATGTCTACTCCATCTCCTTCTCGGAAAATTACTCAAGCCGTTTATCCCCCAGCCGCAAAGGACATACCTCAACATCGTCTTCGATCACCACCTTCGGGGTTTGAGGTTAGTAGTGAAGCACCATTCTCTTGGTTCTTAAACTATACTAAAGCGGGGATGTGGAAAGATGGTTTTGCCAATCGCCCCTTAAGTTTCTGTGAAAATGTTGATGTGAGCTTTCTTGAGTCTATGAATCTGCCGTGTGTTAATCTGCTGAAATGTTCTAATGTATGGAGCTTGTTTAATCTGGGTGATTTTTCATTCCCACGTCTTACTCGCCTCTTCTTTGTCAACCTCACTGCTCACCGTGAAAAGGGGATTCTGACTCTACATTCCCAGATAAAAGGGCGACAAATTACCCTTTCTGCTTCTTCCTTGGCAATCATTTTAGGGGTTCCTGAGGAAATTGACACCAAAACTCACCCTTCGAAAAATGTGTGTCTTGCCCATGCCCAAAAAACATTTTTTGAGAAACAAATCCCTTCTGTTGCTACTTCCTCAAAGCCAAAGCAAAAACAAACCCATAATGTTTTAACTTTAGAGGCCAAGATTGTGTTTACTTTGCTTGCTAGGTGTGTTTTACCACGAAAGCACTCCAGAGAGATTGTCACTGACAATCTCTTGGAAATTCTGGATTTGGTCCTTACTGGGTATGCTATTGATGTTCCTAACCTCATTTTATCCTACATGATGCACACTGTAAATACCCCTTTGACAACCCCTCTTCCTTATGCCAACTTATTTCCAAAGATCTTCGAGTTCTTTGAAATTGATACTACACATGAGGATAAGGTTTATCATAAAGGACACATTGATGAGGACTGTTGGGGAAGGCTTGAGGTTGAGAAAACTTTGTCTGGGGAATGGATTCTGAAGAAACATCAACCAACTGCTCAGCCTTCATCTGAACAGAGAATTCAGGATTTAGAAGCTGAAGTGGATGCTCTAAGGAAAGATCTGAATACTGCTCGTGCTGATATTGTGGATAGACAAGATGATACACATGAGAAGCTGTTAATGGTAAATGAGAAGCTAAACCAGTTACTGTTTTTGACATCTCTATCTCATAGGGCAACTACTACAATCATGCCTTTGGATGAGGATGCTGTGGAACACATTCAAGAAGTGTGTCAAAATGTTGTAATCAATTGTGAACGCAAGGTGCTAAAAAGAGGAATTCTTCGACCCATAGTACCTGAGCCATCTATCTTGACAGTGGAGGAATATGGTTTAGTCAAGACATATATAGAAATGAGCAGGAAAAACATTTAGCAAAATTGATGGCTTGGACCACAACTGGTGAGGCACAGGATAGATGGAGGGAAAAGGTGCGTGCTCGTTTTCGTGGACAACGAGCTGGTTCTTCTTCAAATTAAGGGCAATGGTTTGATGAAGTGGTTGAAGTCTCGGATGATGAAGATTAATCCTTTCACATTCTCCATTTTTCTTGCTGAAAGACAAAAAGGGGGAGAATATTTCTGAATGTTTTGAAAACCTTTGGTTTGTTTTGGTTTGGTTGTTTTTGGTTTTGAAAAACTTGCATGATTCGATCTTTTTCAAAAATTTGATCCTACATGTGATTATGCTATATTGTTTGTTATTGTGTTGTTGTGTTGTTCAAATGCAGGAAATAGATCATAAGTTTTGTCCATCAAGGGGGAGATTGTTAACTCCACCTTGATAAATAAGACATTACTTATGGTTGATGAAAGCCAAAACCTTGACTTCCAGGTTTTTGTAAGACCTTACAAGTTTTGGTAAAGTCATTACAGTGTCTGGTAAGGCCTTACCATATTACATAAAACCTTGGTTTGCAGGTTTCAGTAAGGCCTTACATAAACTGGTAAGACCATACCAAAACTGGACAAAAACTACAAGTGAGTTACGTACGTCCAAATAATTTTCCTTCTTGTTGAGTTAATTAAGGGATTTGATTTTAACAAATCTTTGATTTGTTTTAATTAAATCTTCTTGAGATAAAATTGGAAGATTTCCTCAACCTCAACAAACCGTGCTTGACTTTGACTGCTTGACTTCAACAAACAAAATCTCAACAACCCAAGATCAAATCTCAACAACCCAAGATATCAGAGGATCACGAAGGCAAGATCATTCTGGATCACGAAGGCAAGATCGTTTCTCAACGTACAAGAATGCTGATACGCTTGCCTATTTAAAGAGACAAAGAACAAGAGACAAAATACACGTTCATTGCCTACTGCGGAAACACAAGTGACGATTCGACTTATCTCACAAAGTATTGTTCTCACATTCGAAGCTTCATCATTCTACTTCCCTGAGAGTGTGAGATCTTTTTCGAGCTGATAGTACAATTCAACTAGGATCATACAAACCGTTATCACTACTAAACACGTTGGATACGAGTGTTGTATCTGGAATACTTTAGTTTTCCTTTTCGAGTGTGTGAGTTGCTAGATAGGAAGTGTAAGACTTCTGAGTTTAGAAGAGGGAAGGTCTTCTGAAGATTGTATCTGGAACTCATCAAGAAGAAGGAAAATAAAGCTACTTGGAATCCTAGGGTTGAATCAATCCTAGGCGGGGACTAGGTCGTGTTGGTGACCGAACCTCGTTAACATATCGTGTGTCCTTTACTGCTCTTTATATTCCTGGTTTGTCTAAACCTTTACACTTAATTCCAATCTTAGCGAAACGTGTAAGGTCTTATAATTACGAGTAAGACTTTATCTCATTTGATAAGGTCTTATCTCTTTCGATAAGGTCTTACCTATCCTAAGATTGCGAAAAGTTTCCATACTCTATTCATCCCCCCCCTTCTAGAGTATTGGATAAACTATTTTATCTGCCTATTCCGCATTTCATACCCGTTATGTTCACGAGTTTATGTTCGAACTTTCTCGAAGTTTTAATTTCTAGAGTATTTATTGGTCCCATCAACCTACCAATGCTATATTATCCGAAATAAAACAAACATAAAACTAGAGAGGAGATTCGTAAATGCTCATTACACCTCTTTGCTCCAACAACTTTCTTTCGAGACCTATAGTCTCAAATGAATAAATCTGTTCAAAGGCAAATAAGGAGGCCCGTATATTAATGTATACCCTCATAATCATTTTTTTCCATTCCCCTCTCTATTTTACCCACCTCTCTTCTCTTTCATCAATTCCTAATTTTCTGTTACCTCCATTGAAGTCAAGCTACATCTTCCTAGTTAAGGCATGACTTATATAAACATTACTTGAAGAGGACTTGATGTGCCTTCTTTTCTTTATCGGTCTTTGTTTTGTTGTTATCGATATGACACCGGCAAGTTGGGTCGTAAGACGCTGATTGATTAGCGTCTTAGGGTAAGTTCGGACGTAGGTAATTTAGCGTCTTCGGATAAGTTTTGGGCCACGCAGGTGAATTTAGCATACTAGGATAATTTTTGGGTCATATGACGCAGGTAATTTAGCATCCCATGGTAAGTTTCGAGCTCTGGACGCAGGTAATTGGCCCTAGGACGCAAATAATTTAGCATCCTAGGGTAAGTTCTGGGCCACCCTAGGACACAGATAAACTAGCGTCCCTTGGAGTAATACGAACAAACTCGTTTCTAATACCGGCGACCAAAGCCTTCTCTGATACCGGTGGCAAAAATCGGTTTTGATACCGACATTCAAAGTGATACGGGGATTAGCCACGAAGAACGGATCTAGACGAACAACTTTTTTTGAAGAAAGAAGAATACACGAAATTAACAAACAAGGACAACAATGAAAATAAGAAAACAGAAAGGGACAAGAAGAACCGAAAGGAACAATGATAGAACCCTTGGATTCGAGATCCAAGAACCAAACCAGTGACGATTCGACCCCGCTTCTTACAACTCCACACAATCGATATGAGAATCGAGAGCACAAAGAGGGTGCCTTGTTCGACTTGCCACACCAATCCCGAAGGAGATTGACATACACAAGAACGAGAAAGCTAGATCACACACACAAACTCACGAGACAAGAATGATTGAATTCTCTTGGATTCAATTCTGAAATGCTCTCAGCAAAACTTGTATAAAACTTGTCTAACCACAAAAGAAGAGGGAAAAGGCTTTATATACTTCCTAGGCCTTTTCTTCTAAAATAGAAAAAAGAAACTAATTACAATAATTACATTGAGAGAGAGTTAAATAAAGCCCAGCAAACATAGAACACTATTGGGCCTAATAAACTCTCCTATTCAGCCTCTCACGTCCACATACTTAAATGAATGTTCCAGCCATGCACATGCAAACATGTGAAACCCCTTGTATCTGATTTCAAGGCCCCCGTCTGTCCTTTGAAATCCTTTCCAAGGCCTGCTCAACATTTAGAAATACAATTTAAGCTACATTAATCATCTTGGTTGGGATGTGTTCGTGGGTGATCCACAAGATGGTTCTTAGACTTGATGAAGGTGGATTTGGTTGAGTTTCATGGACCATGTTTAGGAAAAGAGCATTCATCTCAGCTTGACGTTTAGCTTGCATGTGCTCTTGTTAGAGTCCCTTGAGGTGGTGAAGATGGAGTTAACTCAAATGATCCATCATCTTTCTCCCCTTCTTTGGAAGAATTCGACCTCGAATTGCCTTGATCATCATCCAGTAGCGGAAAAGGACTTAGATCCCTCACATTGAATGTGGGATCACAAGTATAATCATCCGACAAGTCAAGCACATAGGCATTGTCACCCGCCTTGTGTAACACCTTGAAAGGCCCATTTCCTCTTGGGGAGAGCTTGGATTTCCGAAGTTGTTGAAACCTCTCCTTCCTCAAATGTAGCCGTACAAGGTCGCTAGGTTCAAATATAATCTTCTTGCGTCCTTGATTCGCCTTTTCTGCATTGTATTTGCCTTTCTCCTCGAGCTTGATCCTTGTCCTACTATGTAGCTCCTTGATGTGTTCAACCTGCATTTTAGTACTTAAATCCACTTGCTCCTTCTTAGGTAACGGTGTAAGATCAAAAGGGGTTAGCAGATTAAATCCATAAACACACTCAAAGGGAGAGATGGAAGTAGATGAGTGGACGATTCTATTATAGGCAAACTCAACATGTGGCAAGACATCTTCCCATTCTTTTAAATTCTTCTTGATGACAGCCCTTAGAAGTGTTGTTAGGGTCCTATTAGTTACTTCTGTTTGCCCATCAGTTTGGGGATGGCTTGATGTATAAAATAACAACTTAGCTCCTATCTTTCCCCAAAGAGTTTTCCAAAAGTAACTCAAGAACTTAACATCCCTATCACTCACTATTGTCCTTGGAATACCATGTAACCTAACTACTTCCCGAAAGAACAAATCAGCTACATTGGCTGCATCATCAGTTTTGTGACAAGCAATAAAGTGAGCCATCTTAGAGAATCGATCTGCAACCACAAATATCGAATCCCTACCTCTTCTAGTCCTAGGCAATCCCACTATGAAATCCATACTAATGTCTTCCCAACGGGCTGTGGGGATTGGCAAAGGTGTATACAATCCATGAGGCTTCACTTTCGATTTAGCTCTAAGGCACTCTAAACACCTTTTAAGCACATTTTCAACATCCATAAGCATATGTGGCCAATAAAAATGTGAGTGCAGCATAGCATAAGTCTTATCCCTCCCAAAATGACCCATTAAACCTCCTTTATGGGCTTCTTCCACTAACAACAAACGAAGGGAACACCTAGGTATGCACACCTTATCTACTCGAGACAAAAATCCCTCAAACAAATAGAATTTATCTAAGGAACCTTTTTGCACACAAAGCTTATATGTTTCTCCAAAGTCAAGATCAGATTCATAGAGCTCCTTAATGTAAACAAATCCTAACACCCTAGCATCCAATGTAGTTAGCAATGTATACCTCCTAGAAAGAGCATCCACAACTACATTGTCTTTTCCCTTTTTATACTTGATAACATAGGGAAAAGTCTCAATAAATTCCATCCATCTACCATGACTCCTATCTAGTTTATCTTGACTCCGAAAATGTTTCAAAGATTCATGATCAAAATGCAAAATAAACTCTCTAGGCCACAAGTAGTGTTGCCATGTCTTAAGTACTCTAATAATGCATACAACTCGTTATCATATGTAGAGTAGTTAAGACCTGCCCCTTTAAGCTTTTCACTGAAAAAGGCAATAGGCTTACCTTCTTGCATAAGCACACCTCCTATGCCAATTCTCGATGCATCACACTCCACTTCGAAAGGCCTAGTGAAGTCAGGGAGAGCTAGTAAGGGTGCCTCGGTGAGAACCAACTTCAGCTTGTTGAAAGCACATTCTTGAGCTGCTTCCCACACAAATGGTGCATGTTTCTTGCAAATCTCCGTCAAGGGTGCAACAATGGTACTGAAGTCTCTCACAAAGCGCCTATAGCAACTTGCAAGCCCATGGAAACTCCTTACATGGCTAATGGATGTAGGTGTTGGCCAATCTCGAATAGCTCTAATCTTCTCCTCATCCACTTGTAGACCTTGTGCAGTCACTACAAAACCAAGAAATATAACTTCATTAGTGCAAAAGCTACATTTCTTTAGGTTGGCATACAAGTGTTCAGCCCTAAGGGTAGAAACAACTTCCCTTAGGCCATCTCCAATAAGGGGAGTTATATGCCCCCTTTAGCCTTACTTTATTGTAAAATGTCTGCAACAAAAAAAAGCTATATGGTTAAAGGGCTAAAGGGTGGTGCAAAGGACTAAATATAACCCTCAAGGTCACCCTTTAACTCTTCAAGTGGGACCACCATATTAAACACATTTGTTCCTTCTTTTTTGGGAGAAGGAGAGAGAAAAGTGAATACTTATAATATTTAATTAATAAAGGGCTAAATTAGCCCTTGTATTATTGGAGATGATTGAACTAATAATAAATATTAAATATTTTTGTAGGATTAAAATTTAGCCCCAAGACTATTATAACCCTTTGTTATTGGAGATGGCCTTAGATGTTCTCCATGCTCCTCTAGGGACCTGCTATAGATTAAGATATCATTAAAATACACTACAACAAATCTCCCAATGAATTGTCTCAAAACATGGTTCATTAAACGCATAAAAGTAGATGGAGCATTGGTTAACCCAAATGGCATAACAAGCCATTCATACAACCCAAATTTAGTCTTAAAGGGTGTCTTCCACTCGTCCCCCTCCTCCATCGGATCTGATGGTAGCCACTCCGAAGGTCTATCTTGCTGAATGTAGTGGCGCCATGGAGCTCATCAAGCATGTCATCGAAGTGGAGAATAGGGTGGCGGTACTTAATGGTTATGTTGTTGATAGCCCTACAACCAACACACATTCTCCAAGTGTTGTCCTTCTTAGGCACTAATAGGACAAGAACGGCGCAAGGGCTAAGGCTTTCTCTAACATATCCCTTATCTAGGAGGTCTTGGACTTGGGTTTGGATCTCTTGACTCTCCTTAGGGTTCATCCTATAGGCTGGTCTGTTAGGAAGTGTAGCTCCGGGGATAAGGTCAATCTGATGCTCTATGCCTCTCAAAGGTGGAAGGCCATGAGGTATCTCTTCCGGAAACACATCCTTAAACCCCTCTAGGATGGCTGTAATGGTAGGGGGTAAGATAGCCTTTGTTTCTTCACTCACTAAAGTTAGCTCCTTACACAACCTCATCAAAATGGTATCTAAGGGTTGGTACTCACTTTGGAACTCAAGTTTAGAAGCTAACAAGGCCGTAGGAGGCTGAGTTGTGGGCGTGACCAAGAGAGCACTAGGCTGTTGGCTAGGGGACGTGTCTATGACAGGTTCTTGGTGCCTGGATGACTTGCTCCCCTTCTTAGCTTGTCCTTGCTCTTGTTCACTCGCCTTCTTCTTCGCAAATGCCTCCGCAATCTGCATGGGTGTCATAGGGTTTAGAGTAATGGGTTTTTCATTAAAAGTAAATGAATACCTATTAGTAAAACCATCATGCATAACTCTCCTATCATATTGCCAAGGACGGCCTAATAACACATGACAAGCTTGCATAGGCACAACATCACATAAAATAGTATCCTCATAGTGTCCTAGAGTGAAAGTGATCTTAGCTTGCCTATTAACCTTCAATTCACCACAATCATTCATCCAATGCAGCTTATATGGTCTAGGGTGACAAAATGTAGGAATTCGCAACTTAGAGATCAATTCAGTACTAGCTATGTTGCAACAACTGCCTCCATCAATGATAACATTACACACCTTTCCCTTAACGAAACACCTAGTATGAAACAAGTTCTCCCTTTGGTTATCCTCACAAGGGCCAGGTTGTGCACTCAAAGTTCTCCTAGCTATCAAGGAGTTATCATGCTCACGATTTTCATCACAAACCACTATGTTTTCAAGCCCATTAGGTTCATCATGAGAATCAAGATCACAAAGCATGTAGTTATTAGCTAGAAATGAGCTAGGATGGTCAAATAACACTCTTTTAGCTAGTAAACAATCCCCATGCTCATATTCAATCCCATCGTCATCCAAATCATCATGATCATGCATAATAGGCTCAAAATCATCATTATCATGCTCATGCTCAGATTCGGACTCATATTGTCCTAAATGGTTGATTAACAACTTTTTCTTGATAGGATAGTCTTTCATCATGTGTCCTCTACCTTGACACTTAAAACACACTATATCCCTAGCTCTAGATGAAGGGTTAGAAGTACTCCCTTGTGTTCCTTTAGGAAAAGTAGCCGGGGGACTAAGAGGTGCTGTATAAGGTGCTTTACGCTGGCCTCCTTGTTCCGGGGTTGTTTTCTCCTTATTAGGCACTTCCCTATTGTAACTACCTTGTTGGCGGTTCTCTTGGTTCTTCCAAGAGCTGGAGACACCATAAGAAGCCTTTCCGCCTTAATTTCTCGCTTTCATCTTCCTTTCCACTTTGATTGCGAGATGGAGTAATTCTATCATAGAGGCATAGGGAAAAAGATCTACTTCGTTAGCAAAACTTGAATTAAGGATACAAAGATACCTAGCCATTGTTGATTCTTCATCTTCTCGCACATTGGCCTTTACCATGGCCATTTGCATGGCATTATAGGTCCCCTCAACCGTCATTGATCCTTGCCTTAGGTTCTCCAACTGTTGCCTCAATTCCCTTGTATAGTGTTTGGGAACAAACCGAGCTCTCATCAATGCCTTCATATGCTCCCAAGTAGCTACTGATGCATCCACAATTCTTCTCCTTTCCTTCACCAAATCATCCCACCATATCATAGCATAGTCAATAAATTCAAGGGTTGCGTAGTGTACCTTTTTGTGTTCGGGAAAGTTATGGCATGACCATAATTGCTCTATCTTTGCCTCCCATGCCATATACACATCAAGATCACATTTGCCCTCGAAACTAGGGACTTTCACCTTTAGTTTGCCAAGACCGTCATGTTCCGGTTCTCGGTCTCTCCTTTGCTGGACTCCATAGGGCTCACGTCTCCATTCATCGTTAGGTCGCCCTTCCTGATGCCTCCTTGGCTGATCTCGCCTTCTCCGTTCATTAGGCATCTATTCTGGTCTCCATTCCTCATTCTCCCCATCGTCCTTCTCTTCCTGGTCATAAACTGGATTCTGAAATTGGTGAGGATAGTTAGGCATATTATCATTAATAATAGGAGAAGAAGGGATATAAATATGCTCCTCAAAAGCAAGGTTTCCCCAAACAAGTTGGGAAACAATGTTGCCTAAACCATGGGCATGCCTAGAAGACTGTGGAACATTCGAATTCCTTGCTACTTGGAACGCAGCTTGCTGACTTTGAAGGGGAACTCGATCTTGTCCTTGGTTTTGCGCCCTCGAGTTGTCTCCTATCTCCAAGTTACCTCCTAGTGGTCGAGAGTCCGGGGTCACCCTAGAGGTCTCCAAGGTAGATACCCTTGTAGTTAGGCCATCAATGCTATCTTTCAAGCTCTTGATGAGACTGAACAACTCCGGTGTGATAGGCTCAGGGCTCTTTGAACCTGCGGGAGTCCCTGACATGATGCAAAATACTCAACAAGAGCAAACACGTTAGGTTAATTTAAACAAAAATACCTCACAAGTGTATCACTCAGAAAATAAGGTTCTCTCACTCTGTAGTGGTGTGATACAAGCTTGTTGATGGCTCGTCTTGTATTAATCAAAAACCTCACGTGAGTTCGATGCCTAGTCAAACTAAAGCTTTTAGATAGAAACAAGATTGATTTCTGTCACTTCAAAAATGTGTTTTACTCAACAAAATAGAAGAAAAGACTCAAACGGAAAGGACAAATTGCACGAATGTTATATGCAACTAGATGACTCAAATTTTAGAACTCAAGATAAGCTTTGAAAGAACTTACTCGTAAGACCCAAGAAGTGAACCCTAGACACCGTAGGATGAGGTTAAGGAAGGTTGAGCTATGGTGTTTGATGGCCGAAAATGGACAGTAGCTAGGTGTGGCTAGATAGGTTCAACGAGATGCTTGGTTCTTCATCCGAGTGAGACGAGATACTTGACTTAAGTCCTTTCTTGAAGTCCTCTTTGTTGCTGAATAACACTAAAATGAATGTAATAACACTAGGCTAATTACAAACTAAGAATAAGAAAGAATGAAACAAAACAATAAACTAGAATGAAATGAATAGATTTGATTCCTTTTCTTTCTTTTCTTTCTTTTCTTTCTTCTTTTTTTTATTTTTTTTTATTTCGGATTTCCTTTTTTTTTTATCCTTTTTCTTTTCTTTTCTTTTTTTTTTTTAACTCAAGAAATCAGAAGATAAGAAGAAACAAAAATTGAAAGAAATAAAACAAATTCTTCTTTGCAGATAAATGTGGGTCAGGCTGTTGCAAATCTTCAGGATAAGATCAAATCTCAGCTCCTATATTGTTGCAACTGATTCAACGTGCCATATCTGTAGGAGGAAAATAACTTCTTCAAGCTCTGCGCCGGATTTGTAGGAAATACGCTGAATCAACTCCAATTCTGCGTGTACTGGATGCATGAAGAGAAACAACCAAGTTTGGTTTTTGTTCAACTGGTTCAAGTGAGGCTAATGTGGCTGAGGAAAAAAATGGTGGTTGATGGTGGAGTGATGATGATTGGTGTGGTGCTATGGTGGTTTCTGGTGTCCAGAACTCACAATCAAAGGAACAAACTCGTTAGACTCAAACAAAGCTTAGAGTAGAAGAGAGAAACGGAAATAGACTCAAAGAAAAGACAATGATCAATTGCAATGATCAAAACAGACTCTTTTTGTAATTTTATGATTGATTTACCGACTCTTTTTGGTGGTTGGATGTTTGCCTCTAAACGTGCGTGCAAATAAGTTTTAAATTTATAAAACTAGAATAAAAGCAAGCGAACCTGCAGTGTACGGATTGGCGTAAATTAGCAAGTATTCCAGAGTATCGATCTCAGGGAATTGGTGAAACAAAATCAGTTTCAAGTAATCGAGCAATGAAAAGTGTAGAAACTTTGCAAATATTGGGAAAACAGCAACCCTAAAGATCCAGGTATCTAGTTGTGACAATCGATTCAAGATATTTTAAATATATAAGGACAGAGTTGAGAATTGCAAAGGTATACTAAAGCAAGTTTATGTACGGTGAAGTTCTAAAACCCTATATGTCTAACCAAAAGACTCTCTCTATAAAGGTTGTTGAGGCTGTAGTATAGAAAGGATCTAAAGGTAAGAATTAATCTCAAATACCCATGCCTAAACCCAAGGAATCAAAGACAAGCCAAAACCGTTAAGGTTGTGACACTCGAAACGGAAAGAGAGGATGTTGAGTCTCACTACTACCTAGGAAAGGCAAACCAAGGCTAGGTTAAAGCTAATCTTTAACTTTGGATCACAAAAAAAGCAAAGTTCGTAAACCAGGGGAAATCACGGCTAGATCTTGAGAACCACGGCCGTGGAAACCAAGAACAGCCCGTGATTTAGGGTGTCGACGATATTTCTCACACTCTCAGGGTCCAATCAAATTACGATCGATCTATCATCATCTAAGCCACAACTATCAACCCTTTACCTTAGAATTGCTAAAGGGTTTTAGCCAACAATCATTGTCATGATATCAATATTCAAATTATGAAGAATAAAAGATAAAAACCCTCGAAAACTCAAATAAAACTCAAAGTCAATCTCGAAATCCAAACACGAAGTAATATGTTTATGAATCTAAAAGAATAAGAACAAAAACCCTCACAAAGATCTAGAGAAGTCACAAAGAATGGGATGTCAATCCGTTCTCAAATGAAAACCCTAGGAAATATCCAAAAGTACACAATCTCCGAGTTTACGTCCTTCACAAATCTTCAATCCTCAAGCAAATCTCTAAGCAGCGGCTAAGCGTCCGTATGCGAAGGTCCCGAAAACTCTCTTCTGAAGCCTTTTTATAAGGCGAGGTAGGGTTACGAGAAAGCCCAATGACGTGGCTAACGTGGCAAAATATGACACGCCACAGAATTACCAAAATCACGGCCAAGAACACCTTTTCACGACCGTGGTTTAGGGCGTGCAACCAGATTACGGTGCCATATGATTTCCACGACCGTAATTTAGACCGTGTAACTTTCTGGAGTGCTCCAAACTTACGTCCACGTTCATGTTGCCAAATCCACGGCCGTGGTTTAGAGCGTGATTCCTCAAATCCTCTTCCACGACCGTATTTTAGGGCGTGGTTCTTCCAAATCCTCGTTTTTGCCTTAGTTTCGTGACATCCTTCATCCATGCTCCTTCCTTTCTCCAATGCATCTCCTTGCCATCAAATGTGATCAAACACTCCTTTCCTTCCTTATTTTGCTCCAATCCAAGCTTTATTCACCTAAAAACACAATGAAGCTAGTGTAGATCTCTATATCGATAAAGTGGGTAAACTAGCTCACAATTGCTTTAAACACATATCTAAGAACACTATAAAGAGGTAAAAACGACTAAAATAAGTGCCTAAAATATCGTCATATTTCATGTTGTTCGCCACTTAGCGTGCGTGCAAATAAGCTTTAATTATAAAACTAGAAATCAAGCAAGCGAACCCGCAGTGTACGGATCGATATAGTTAAGCAAGAATTCCAGAGTATCGAACACAGGGATTTGGGGGGAACAAATTCAATTATAGATTATCAAGCAAGTAAATGTATGAAGCTTTTCAAATTATTGGGAAAACAACAATCCTAAAGATCCAGGAATCCAGCTGTGGCAATCGATTCAAGATATACTTAAAGATATAAGGACAAAGTTGAGGTATGCAAAGGTATACGAAGGTAAGATAATCGTACGGTGAAGTTCCAAAAACCTTATATGACCCACCTAAAAGACACTCTCTATAAAGGTTGTTGAGGCTTCAATATAGAAAAGATCTAAAGGTAAGAATTAATGTCAAATACCCAAACTTGTAATCCAAGGATCAAGACTAACTAAACCGATTAAGGTTGTGACACTCGCAATCGAGGTAGAGGTTGTTGAGGCTTCACTACCACCTAGAAAAGGCAAGCCAAGACTAAGTTAAAGCAAATCTTTAACTTTGGATTAAAGTAAAAACAAGTTCGTAAACTGACACAAAATTACGGGTAGTTCTTGAGTTCCACGGCCGTGGAAGCTCAAGAACAGACCGTGGATTAGGTTCGTCGGCGATTCTCTCTAACTCTCAGGATCCAATCTGTTTACGATCGATCTATCATCATCTATGCCACAACTATCAACCCTTCACCTTAGAATTGCTAAAGGGTTTTAGCCAACAACAGTCATATTGATATCAAATTCAAGATTTAAAAGAATGAAAGATGAAAACTTCCGAAAACCTTCAATAACTTTCAAGCCAATCTCAAATCCACAAATCAAGAACAATAATGTCAATAGATTTGGAATAACTCAAACAATCACAAATCTTAGATAAGAATGAAGAACGGGATGTCAATCCGTCTTCTAATCAAACCTAAAGATGAAACGTAATCTCTTACGAACAAGTCTTCCAAATCTTCACTCCTTCCGTCAATCCAGAAATCTCAATAGCAAAGCGCAAATCTCTCAACGGCAATCTCTGCAAAAGCGTAAAACTAGGGTAAGCCAAAGCGTAAGCGAAGGTGACGGAATCTCTCTTCTTCCGTCCTTTTATAGTGTAAGATAAAATATAAGCCCGGCCCATTGCGTAGAAGATCGTGGCATAAAATATTACGTAAAAGATCGCCAAGATCACGGTCGTGGAAGGGTTCCACGCCCGTAATTTAGAGCGTGGAAATTGGTCACGGTTTGTCACAACCCTCCACGGTCGTGTAAGTTGCTGGAATGCACCACGCTTCTCTTGCCATGGTTCCACGGCCGTGGACTTGAACGTGGAATCTAGTACGGCTGTATTTTAGAGCGTGGTTTAGAGGTAGTTCGTGATTTTGCTTAGCCTCGTGCTATTCTTCAAGTTAGCACCATCTTTAGCTCCTAGAGATGTCCTCAATCCTTGGACATGCTCACTCTAACTCCATTCTCTCTCAATCCGTTCGGAATTAGCTTTTAATTGCCTACAATCAACACAAAGCTTATGTAGACCTCTATATCGACAAAATAGATAAACTAACTCACAAATACTTCAATGCTTTATCAATGACTACAAATATGGATGAAATACACTTAGAAAATGTGCCTAAAATATCACAATATTTCATGCTAACAAATAACCCCATACTTGCCACTTGCTTGTCCCTAAGCAAGGTCTTTCAAAACTTTAAAACTCAAGTTAGGATGAAATATGTGTACCTTCTCAAAGCAAAACGTCTTTTAGATGAATGTGTCTTCTAATCAATAGATCATTCTCAAATCTTGCTTCATTCGCTTATAAGACTTTCATACACTTAATCAAAGAGTAAAGAGTAAAGAGTAAAGAAAACTCATGAATTAATTAAACTTCCATGTAAACATCATAACCTTCAAACATTACCAAAATCAATCATAAGAAACTTCAATTTAGATCACTAAGTCATATAACACTCTTTTGATCTTAAGGACTTTCAAACAAGGTCTAGAATGTGGAAAGGGAAGAAAAACTTTAAGGAATGTGGTGCATGAATCCGGGAAAGTGGCTAACTACTCTTTTCTTCTTCTCTTGCGGTTTCTGCAGCACTTTCAACTTAGAGCTTCGCTCTTTCCTTTCATTTTTCGACTTTACTTTTGGAGTTATGGATAGAGGTGCACAAAAACCGAAGCCTAGGAGATTGGCGTTTCTCAATTTTTATGAGATGCCTCAAACCCTTAGCGCACATACCATAATCCGCTAGGAATATCGCTCAATCCGACTTTGGCAAGGTACAAACACCCGGCTATGTGAATGGTGCCGAGTTACTCATCATCATGATTGACTTCCCCAAACCTATAATTTCTTTATATTCCTTTGAATGCAAAGTATTGCTTTCATGGCCCTCCCACATCAAACATGCCTTTTTCATTCAACTCCTCCAAATTCCCGGATAGGTAAAGGAGGTCATTATTTCAATGAGGGGCTAAATGATCAAAGAAAGAAGGAAGAAAATCGAATTGCCTTAATCATCTCAAAAAGAAGCATAAGAACTTATTATGTGATTTCAACCTTAATTCCTCAACATGATTTAAGTAACATTCATCACATTATGAAATTTGCAAAAGAGGGATGATCAATTCATTCAATTTCTTTTCAATTCACTATTTGTTTAAGCATGCGATTGTCATCAAAACTCAATTCACAAGTAGTGATTATCATAGAAATCATCTCTATTCTTAGAAGCACAAAATTTTCAAAATTTTTCAATTTTTATGGGTTTTTCAAAGTTTTTTTCATGCAATGCAATAATGTAGCAATAGAATGAAACATGCAAGATAGTCTCGATAAAGCATACAAAGTGAGTAAGAGTTATTACAAACTATTAGTCACACCCCACCCCATAATTGGAACAAACATTGTCCCTAATGTTCAAAGAAAAGAAAAAGAAGAAAAGAAAGAAAGAAAAAGAACTCACAAAACGGTGGTGGAGTGGCTAAAACTGTCGATCATGCAAGTCATCACTGCGGTGCCGGTGGAGGTGGAAATGGAGAGAAACTAGGATCATAGTACCGCCCGAACTGCTGGCGGTAGACGTCTCTCATCATGTGGTCAAGGTCATCCACACGTGCATCCCTAGCGTCAACGCGGATCTCCAAAGCTCCAACCCTGCTGGAAAGGTCGGTAGCCCACTCTGGCAACTGCTCGTACCAGCCAGGCGGCTGGCTGTACCAAGCCGGTGCATCTGAAGGTGCTGGTGCTGGCGGCGGTGGCGGCTGTGTAGACCATGGTGGTGGAGCTCCGTACCACGCAGGAGGAGTCTCCATCCAAGTGGGCCTCTCGCTGACATTGACACGGCGAGAGGATGATCCTGAAGCTCTAGCGGGGCGGGGAGAATGCCTAGGCATGGCGGGAACTGCGTCCGGCTGATCCGGGAATGCACCAAAGTCCTGCTCAGCTCCTCCTCCCTCATAGTCATCTCTCATATCCTCCTCCTCTACAACTGGTGGTGGGGGAACGTAGGGAGGGGCTACCAATCTGTTCGCATGCATGGCAGCGAACGTCGCCTTCCAGTTATGGCGTCCATCCATAATGGAATACTCCGGGAGCCACTCAATGCCTCTCCCTGTCCTACTCTCCAACATCATAGCAGTAGATGGTGGACCTCTATGGGTGGGGAAGATGAGGCCTCTAGTCATAAGGGCCTGAAGTCCTAGGGGTACAGCAGCAATACGTGTGCAAGCAGAGAAATCTACCCCTAATGCTCTAGCAAGGTGGGTGACTATCCCACCATATCCAATGTTGCCAACCCTCTTATTCTTTAGCTTGCTCATGGTAGTAGCTAAGAGGGTGGCGCAATCAGCAGGTCTACCGTATAGCATACAGTAGAGAAGAAAGAGCTCATTTGTCTTGATCTTCTGAGGTGTCTCCGTCCTAGGGAAGAGACACTCAGAAAGTACCCGGTGAGCAATCTTCAAGGCTAAGTGATACATCAACTTAGCCTTGGTATCAGCTGGCTGCCAACGGTCCTCGTTGGCGTAGATCATAGCGATCTCTTCCCAGAAATCCTTGGCGTACACGCCACTGGGAAAACGACCATTGAAGGTCTCGTGGAACCTAAAGAAGGCTCCGAACTCCTGGATGGAGAAATCATAGTTTCTTTCCATCAGCCGGAAAGAAACTGTCCTGTCCACATGGCTATGCTCAAAGGAAACCACAAACTCCCTCGTGATCTCCTCGTAAGCATCTTCCCGAATAGCGGACAAGATGACTAAGCCGACTCTATTTAAGAGCCAAGTAATGTCCCCTATGACATGTAGAGGCTCTAACTCCTCTAATAGTAGGTATCTAGGTCCTATGACGTCCTCTTATGGATCCTCTCTAAGGCGTCGAGATGATCTTCGTGAATGGTAGGGATCCTAGGGCGAGGTGGTGAAGGTGATGATGGTGATGATGGAGGTGAAGGGGATGAAGGTGGTGGTGCTCTAGAAGAGGAAGAGGGGTTGCCCTTCCTTTTCTTACTCTTATCTTTATCTTTGTTCTTGTCCTTATTCCTACCGGACACTCTCCTCACAAAATCCATTTTCTGTCAAAAACCACGGTCTGTTCTTGGTATTCTACGGCCGTGGAACGTACAGTGACCGTGGTTCTTCTCGAAATTTCTCAAAACTCAGCATTCAATCACCAAACTCAACAGCAGTAGTCCTAGACTAATTCTCTTCCAATTCCAATCAGTTATGCCTAAAAATTCTAGCAAATGCAAGTCCGAATCGACAAAGATAGAGAAGAGCGAAAAAACCTAGGTTTTCGGATTTTTAAATCTGAATTCTGCTTTCCTCGGTGATTTGTCGCTCGAATTGTTGCTTGGATCTTGTTGGTGATCGGATTTGCTTCTGTTTTGGCCAAAGAATCGTTAAAAACGATTAACGAATGAAGATTTGAGGTGAGGGGAAGCAAATCGGCGTTTTTGGGCGTGGTTTGGGTATGTGGTGTTGTGTTTTTGTGAAGAAACGTGGTTTATATAGTGGCCGTAAAAATTTTTGAAAATCACGGTCTGTCGGGGGGTTCCACGGCCGTGGAAATGTACGGAACCGTGGTTTTGGTGATTTTTCTCAGGCTTTTGAAAATTACGGTCACTATAGTTGTCACGACCGTGGAATAGGCCGTGGAACTCTGTGTAATGCTCCAAAGTCCAAGTTTCGTCACTTTTCTTCAAACTTTCTCTCCCCCTTTCCTTTTCCACTGTTCCTACATCCAAAGACACGAACATACCGGAAGATATCGAAGGCAAAACAAAGCAAAAAACGTCTAAACTAAGCTAATCTGTGAATCAAAAACAAAAAACGTAAATGCAATACCTTGGGTTGCCTCCCAAGAAGCGCTTTGTTTAAGGTCCGTAGCTAGACCAAATTCGCACTTATTCGAGTGCGGTGGGCGCGAACTCTTCAGCTTGGAGTTCCGGAGTATACTTCTTGAGTCGTTGACCGTTCACCTTAAAGCTTCCGCCCGCTTCACCCCATACTTCAACTGCACCATGGGGGAAAATACATTTGATTAGAAAAGGTCCGGTCCAACGAGATTTAAGCTTACCTGGAAAGAGACAAAGCCTTTAATTGAAGAGGAGAACTTGATCTCCTTCTTTGAAGTCCTTTGGAATGATATGCTTATCATGCCAACGCTTTGCTCTTTCTTTGTAAATCTTGGCGTTTTCATAAGCGTTCAAGCGAAGTTCTTCAAGCTCATTTAGGTCCAAGAGACGCTTCTCTCCCGCTTCCTTCATGCTGAAATTCAACCACTTAATTGCCCAAAACGCCTTGTGCTCTAACTCTACCGGTAAGTGACAAGACTTCCCATACACAAGATTGTATGGTGTGGTTCCGATGGGAGTCTTATACGCAGTCCGGTACGCCCACAATGCGTCATCTAGCTTCAAGGACCAATCCTTCCTAGTCCTTGAAACCGTCTTCTCTAGGATTCCTTTGATCTCCCGATTTGAGATCTCAACTTGTCCACTAGTTTGTTGATGATAAGGGGTGGCGATCTTGTGAGTCACCCCATACTTATCTAAAAAAGCTTCAAAGCGCCGGGCAATGAAGTGAGAGCCTCCATCACTAATGATGGTCCGTGGTGTCCCAAATCGTGGGAAGATGGTCTTGTTAAAGAACTTGACCACTACCATGGCATCATTGGTGGGAGAGGCAATCGCTTCAACCCATCTTGAAACGTAATCAACTATTCGCCACTTAGCGTGCGTGCAAATAAGCTTTAAATATAAAACTATAAATCAAGCAAGCGAACCCGCAGTGTACGGATCGATATAGTTAAGCAAGAATTCCAGAGTATCGAACACAGGGATTTGGGGGGAACAAATTCAATTATAGGTTATCAAGCGAGTAAATGTAAGAAGCTTTTCAAATATTGGAAAACAACAATCCTAAAGATCCAGATATCTAGCTGTGGCAATCGATTCAAGATATACTAAAGGTATAAGGACAGAGTTGAGGGTTGCAAAGGTATGCTAATGTAAGGTAATCGTACGGTGAAGTTCCAAACACCTTATATGACTCACCTAGAAGACACTCTCTATAAAAGTTGTTGAGGCTTCAGTATAGAAAGGTTCTAAAGGCAAGAATTAACGTCAAATACCCAAACTTATAATCCAAGGATCAAGACTAACTAAACCGATTAAGGTTGTGACACTCAGAATCGAAGTAGAGGTTGTTGAGGCTTCACTACCATCTAGAAAAGGGAAAGCCAAGACTAAGTTAAAGCAAATCTTTAACTTTGGATTAAAGTAAAAGCAAGTTTGTAAACTGACACAAAATTACGGGTAGTTCTTGAATTCCACGTCCGTGGAAGCTCAAGAACAGACCGTGGATTAGGTTCGTCGACGATTCTCTCTAACTCTCAGGGTCCAATCAATTTACGATCGATCTATCATCATCTAAGCCACAATTATCAACCCTTCACCTTAGAATTGCTAAAGGGTTTTAGCCAACAACTGTCATTATGATATCAAATTCAAGATTTAAAAGAATGAAAGATGAAAACTTCTGAAAACCTTCAATAACTTTCAAGTCAATCTCAAATCCACAAATCAAGAACAATAACGTCAATAGATTCGGAATAACACAAACAATCACAAATCTTAGATAAGAAGGAAGAACGGGATGTCAATCTGTCTTCTAAATCAAACCTAAGCAAGAAGCGAAATCTTCTTACGAACAATCTTCCGAATCTTCAATCTTCCTTCAATCCGGAAATCTCACTAGCAACGCGCAAATCTCTCAATCACAATCTCTGCCAAAATGCGAAATTAGGGCAAATCCAAGTGTAAGCGGAAGTTCTTCTAAGCGTAAGCGAAGGTGACGGAATCTCTCTTCGTCCGTCCTTTTATAGTGTAAGATAAAATATTGGCCCGGCCCAATCGCGTAGGAGATCGTGGCTTAAAGTGTGGCGAAAAAGATCGCCAAGATCACGGTCGTGGAAGGGTTCCACGACCGTAATTTTAAGCGTGGAAATTGTCACGGTTTGACACAATCTTTCCACGGCCGTAGAAGTTGCTGGAATGAACCACGTTTCCCTTGCCAAGGTTCCACGGCCGTGGACTTGTATGTGGAATGTAGTAGGGCCGTATTTTAGAGCGTGGTTTAGGGCTAAACCGTAATTCTTCCTTTCCTCGTGCTATTCTTCAAGTTAGCACCTTCCTTAGCTCCTAGAAATGTCCTCAATCCCTGGACATACTCATCAAACTCCATTCTCGCACAATCCGTTCGAAAATAGCTCTTAATTGCCTACAATCAACATAAAGCTTTTGTAGATCTCTATATCGACATTATAGACAAACTAGCTCACAAATGCATCAATGCTTAATCAATGACTATCAATATGGATAAAATACACTTAGAAAACGTGCCTAAAATATCACAATATTTCATGCTAACAAATAACCCCATACTTGCCACTTGCTTGTCCCTAAGCAAGGTCTTTCAAAAGCTTTAAAACACAAGTAAGGATGAAATATATGTACCTTCTCAATGCAAAACTTCTTTTGGATGAATGTGCCTTCTAATCAATAGATCATTCTCAAATCTTGCTTCATTCGTTTATAAGACTTTCATACACTTAATCAAAGAGTAAAGAGTAAAGAAAGCTCATGAATTAATCAAACTTCCATGTAAACATCATAACCTTCAAACATTATCAAAATCAATGATAAGAAACTTCAATTTAGATCACCAAGTCATATAACATTCTTTTGATCTTAAGGACTTTCAAACAAGGTCTAGAATGTGGAAAGGAAAGGGAAACTTTAAAGAATGTGGTGCATGAATCCGGGAAAGTGGATAACTACTCTTTTCTTCTTCTCTTGCGGTTTCCGCAACACTTTCAACTTAGAGATTCGCTCTCTTCTTTTCATTTTTCGACTTTACCTTTGGAGTTATGGATAGAGGTGTACAAAAACCGAAGCCTAGGAGATTGGCGTTTCTCAATTTTTATGAGATGCCTCAAAACCTTAGCACACATATCATAATCCGCTAGGAATATCGCTCAATCCGACTTTGGCAAGACACAAACACCCGGCTATGTGAATGGTGCCGAGTTACTCATCATCATGATTGACTTCCCCAAACCTACAATTTCTTTCTATTCTTTTGATTGCAAATAATTGCTTTCAAGGCCCTCCCACATCAAACATGCCAATATCAATCAACTCTTCCAAATTCCCGGATAGATAAAGGAGGTCATTATTTCAATGAGGGGCTAAATGATCAAAGAAAGAAGAGAGAAAATCGAATTGCCTTAATCATCTCAACAAGAAGTATAAGAACTTATAGTGTGATTTCAACCTTAATCTCTCAACATGATTTAAGTAACATTCATCACATTATGAAATTTGCAAAATAGGTATAATCAACTCATTCAATTTCTTTTCAGTTCACTATTCGTTTAAGCATGCAATTGTCATCAAACTCAATTCACAAGTAGTGATTATCATAGAAGTCATCTCTATCCTTAGAAGCACAAAATTTTAAAAATTTTTCAATTTTTTATAGGTTTTTCAAACTCCTTTTTTTTTTTTTTCATGCAATGCAATAATGAAACGTGTAACAATATAATGAAACATGCAAGATAGTCTCAATAGGAGCAATCAAAGTGAGTAAGAGTTATTACAAACTTTTAGTCACACCCCACCCCATACTTGGAACAAACATTGTCCCTAATGTTCAAATAAAAGAAAAAGAAGAAAAGAAAGAAAGAAAAAGAAAGAAAAAGAAACTCACAAAATGGCGGTGGAGCGGCTAAACTGTCGGTCCTCAAGGTCGTCACTGCGGTGGAGGCGGGAATGGAGAGAAGCTAGGATCATAGTACCGCCCGAACTGCTGGCGGTAGACGTGTCTTATCATATGGTCAAGGTCATCCATACGTCCATCTCTAGCGTTAGCTCGAATCTCCAAAGCTCCCACCCTATCAGAAAGGCTGGTAGCCCACTCTGGCATCTGCTCATACCAACCTGGAGGCTGGCTGTACCACCCCGGTGCATCTGAAGGTGCTGGTGCTAGTGGCGGCGGTGCCTGTGCAGACCATGGAGGTGGAGCTCCGTACCACGCAAGAGGGGTCTCCATCCAAGTGGGTCTCTCGCTCACGCTGGCGCTGCGAGAAGATGATCCTGAAGCTCTGGCGGGACGTGGAGAACGTCTAGGCATGTCAGGAGCTATGTCCGGCTGATCCGGAAACGTGCCAAAATCCTGCTCAGCTCCTCCTCCTCCTCCCTCATACTGGTCTCTCATCTCCTCCTCCTCAACTACAGGTGGTGGTGGAACATATGGAGGGGCTGCAATCCTGTTCGCATGCATAGCAGCGAACGTCTCCTTCCAGTTATAGCGTCCAGCCATAATGGAATACTCTAGGAGCCACTCAATGCCCCTCCCCGTCCTGCTCTCCCATGGCATAGCTGCGTAAGGTGGACCTCTATGGGTGGGGAAGATGAGACCTCTAGTCATAAAGGCCTGGAGTCCTAGGGGTACAACAGGAATGCGTGTGCAGGCGAAGAAATCTACCCCTAAAATCCTAGCAAGGTGGGTGACTATCCCACCATATCTAATGTTTCCAGCCCTCTTGTTCTTTAGCTTGCTCATGGTAGCAACTAAGAGAGTGGCGCAGTCAGCAGGTCGTCCATATAGCATGGAGTAGAGAAGAAAGAGCTCATCCGTCTTGATCTTCTGAGGCGTCTCCGTCCTAGGGAAGAGACACTCAGAAAGCACCCGGTGAACAATCTTCAAGGCTAAGTTATACATCAACTTAGCCTTGGTATCAGCTGGTTGCCAGCGGTCCTTGCTGGCATAGATCATGGCTGCCTCCTCCCAGAAATCGTTGGCGTAAACGCCGCTGGAAAACGACCATTGAAGGTCTCTTGGAACCCAAAGAAGGCTCCAAACTCCCGGATGGAGAAATCATAGTTTCTTTCCATCAGACGGAAAGAAACTGTCCTATCAACATGGCTGTGCTCAAAAGACATCACAACCTCTCTAGTAATCTCCTCGTAAGCGTCCTCTCGGATAGCCGAAAAGACGATAAGACCGGCTCTATCCAAGAGCCAAGTAAGGTCATCTATGATATGTAGAGGAGCTAAATCCTCCAACAGTAGGTACCTAGGTCCTATAACAGCCCTCTTATGGATCCTCTCTAGGGCGTCGAGGTGATCCTCGTGAATGGTAGGGACTCTAGGGCTAGGAGGTGATGGTGATGAAGGTGATGATGGAGGTGAAGGGGATGAAGGTGGTGGTGCTCTAGAGGATGAAGAGGAAGAGGGGTTGCCCTTCCTCTTTTTATTCTTATCCTTCTCTTTGTTCTTATCCTTATTTCTCCCAGAAACTCTCCTCACAAAATCCATTTCTGGCAGAAACCACGGTCTGTTCTTGGTGTTCCACGGCCGTGGAAGTGACATAGACCGTGGTTTTGTTCGTACTTTCGCAAAACTCAGCAATCAATCACCAAACTCAGTAGTCAATCAGTCCTATGCTAATTTCTTCCAATTTCAATCTGTTCTCCTACAAATACTAGCAAAAACGAAGCCGAATTGACAAAGATAGAGAAAGAACCAAAAACCTAGGTTTTCGGATTTTAGAATCCGAATTGTGCTTTCTCCGGTGGTTTGCCGCTCGATTTGTTGCTTGGATCTCGTTGGTGATCGCATTTGCTTCGATTTTGATCAAAGAATCGTTAAAAACGATTAACGATTGAGGATTTGAGGGTAGAGGTAGAAATCGGCGATTTTTGGGCGTAATTTTTGGTGTTGTGGTGTGTTTTTGTGAAGAACGTGGTTTATATAGTGACCGTAAAAATTTTTGAAAATCACGGTCTGTCGGGGGGTTCCACGGCCGTGGAAATGTACGAAACCGTGGTTTTGGTGATTTTTCAAAGGCTTTTGGAAATTACGGTCTGTAAGGCTTCCACGACCGTGGTTTAGGCCGTGGAACTCTCTGTAATGCTCCAAAGTCCAAGTTTCGTCACTTTTCTTCAAACTTTCTCTTCCCCTTTCCTTTTCCACTGTTCCTACATCCAAAAACACGAACATACCGGAGGTATCGAAGGAAAAACAAAGCAAAAACGTCTAAACTAAGTTAAACTATGAATCGAAAACAAAAACGTAAATGCAATACCTTGGGTTGCCTCCCAAGAAGCGCTTTGTTTAAGGTCCGTAGCTAGACCATATTCGCACTTATTCGAGTGCAGTGATTGCGAACTCTTCAGGAGTTCCGGCGTATACTTCTTGAGTCGTTGACCGTTCACCTTAAAGCTTCCGCCCGCTTCACCCCATACTTCAACTGCACCATGGGGGAAAATACGTTTGATTAGAAAAGGTCCGGTCCAACGAGATTTAAGCTTACCTGGAAAGAGACGAAGCCTTGAATTGAAGAGGAGAACTTGATCTCCTTCTTTGAAGTCCTTTGGAATGATATGCTTATCATGCCAACGCTTTGCTCTCTCCTTGTAAATCTTAGCATTTTCATAAGCGTTCAAGCGAAGTTCTTCAAGCTCATTAAGGTTCAAGAGACGCTTCTCTCCTGCTTCCTTCATGCTGAAATTCAACCACTTGATAGCCCAAAACGCCTTGTGCTCTAACTCTACCGGTAAGTGGCAAGACTTCCCATACACAAGGTTGTATGGTGTGGTTCCTATGGGAGTCTTGTACGCAGTCCGGTACGCCCATAATGCATCATCAAGCTTCAAGGACCAATCCTTCCTAGTCCTTGAAACCGTCTTCTCTAGGATTCCTTTGATCTCCCGGTTTGAGATCTCAACTTGTCCACTAGTTTGTGGATGGTAAGGGGTGGCAATCTTGTGAGTAACCCCATACTTAGCTAGAAGAGCTTCAAAGCGCCGGGCGATGAAGTGAGAACCTCCATCACTAATGATAGTCCTTGGTGTCCCAAATCGTGGGAAGATGGTCTTGTTAAAGAACTTAACCACCACCATGGCATCATTGGTCGGAGAGGCAATTGCTTCCACCCATCTAGAAACGTAATCCACCGCCAATAGTATGTATTGGTTTCCAAAAGATGATGGGAACGGTCCCATAAAGTCAACTCCCCAAACATCGAAAATCTCCACCTCTTGGATGTTATTGAGAGGCATCTCATTCCTCATAGAGATATTTCCTGTTTTTTGACAAGCATCGCAGCAGGAAACAAAGGTTTGCACATCTCTAAATAAAGTAGGCCAAAAGAATCCAGATTGCAATACCTTAGCGCTAGTCTTGTTTGAACTAGCGTGTCCTCCACATGGTAGTGAATGACAATGGCGGATGATACTTTGCATCTCATCTTCCGGCACACATCGCCGAATGATGCCATCCGGACCTCTCTTAAAGAGGAGAGGTTCATTCCAAAAGTATTCCCGAATATCCTTAAAGAACTTCTTTCTTTGTGCGTAGGATAATCCGGGCGGTATCTCCTGGAAAACCAAATAGTTAACAAAATCAGCAAACCATGGTTCGTTACCTTTATTACTTCGATGCACTCCTCAATGATATGTAAGTGTTCGTCCGGGAAGGAGTCATCTATAGGTAAGTGGTCGTCCTCTAGATGTGTTAGGCGACTCAAATGATCCGCAACAGAATTTTCCGAACCCTTCTTGTCGCGGATCTCTAGATCTAATTCTTGTAGGACAAGAATCCATCTAATTAGCCTTGGCTTCGCATCCTTCTTTGCAAGGAGATACCGGATCGCAACATGATCCGTGTATACAATCACCTTTGCACCTACAAGATAAGAGCGAAATTTGTCAATAGCATAAACAATGGCTAAAAATTCCTTTTCCGTAGTGGCGTAGTTGAGCTGCGTTTCGTCTAGCGTCTTGCTAGCGTAGTAGATAGCGTGGGTTCGCCCTTCCTTTCTTTGTCCAAGAACAGCTCCTATGGCTACGTCACTAGCATCGCACATAACCTCAAAGGGGAGGCTCCAATCCGGAGGTTGGATAATAGGTGCTGAAATTAGAGCTTCCCGGATCATGTTAAACGCATCCAAGCGTTCCTGCGAAAACTCAAAAACTGCATCCTTCATCAATAGATTAGTTAGCGGTTTTGATATTTTTGAGAAATCCTTTATGAAGCGCCTATAGAATCCAGCATGTCCTAGAAAACTTCTTATCCCTTTCACCGAAGTTGGGGGAGGGAGCTTTTCTATGGTCTCTATCTTAGCTTTATCTACCTCTATCCCTCTATTAGAGATTAAGTGTCCTAATACAATTCCTTCCTTAACCATGAATTGACACTTCTCCCAATTAAGAACTAGGTTAGTGTCTTCACACCTTTGTAATACAAGAGCAAGGTTAGAAAGGCAATTGTCAAAAGAGGAACCGTATACGGAGAAGTCATCCATAAAGACCTCCATAATTTCCTCTATATATTCGGAGAAGATGGCCATCATGCACCTTTGGAAGGTGGCTGGGGCGTTGCAAAGCCCGAACGGCATCCTCCTATAATCAAACGTACCCCATGGGCACGTAAATGTGGTCTTCTCTTGATCATCCGGGTGTATCGGAATCTGAAAGAAACCACTATATCCATCAAGGTAACAAAAATGTGAATGTTGCGCTAACCTTTCAAGCATTTGATCGATGAATGACAATGGGAAGTGATCCTTTCTCGTCACATTGTTAAGCTTGCGGTAGTCTATGCACATCCGCCATCCCGTTACTGTTCGAGTAGGAATGAGTTCGTTATTCTTGTTGGTGATGACCGTCATTCCTCCCTTCTTCGGAACTACTTGAACCGGACTCACCCACTTGTTATCGGAGATAGGGTAGATGATACCTGCATCAAGAAGTTTAAGAATTTCCTTCTTGACAACCTCCTTCATGGTCGGATTCAACCGCCTTTGAGGTTGTCTTGAAGTCCTAAAGTCCTCTTCCATTAATATTTTATGCATGCATAGGGAAGGTTTGATTCCTACTAAGTCCTAAATAGTATATCCTAAAGCTTTTCTATGTTTCCTAAGGACAACCATGAGCTTACTATGTTCATCTATGCTTAGATCGGAACTAACAATAACCGGGAAGGTAGAATTAGATCCAAGAAATGTGTACCTTAGATGAGTAGGAAGTGGCTTTAGTTCCATCGCTTTCGGAGCTTCCAATGGTTCTTGAGGAGCATCCGATGCTTCCTTAGAAGTGTCTAAGGAAGTAGAAGGTGTAGGAGAAGAATCAAGAGAAGTTGAAGAAGAGGCACGATCGCCTTCTTCCACGGCCAGAATCACGGTTTCTCTGCATCCTCCACGGCCGTGGTTTACGGCGTGGAAAGGGAATACTGTTGCTCTGTTCTCTCCACGACTGTGTAACCCTTTGGAGTGAGCCACACTGTGGGTGGTGAAATCCACGGCCGTGGAATATAGTGTATGGCCGTGGATTCTCACGTTTTCTGCTTCGTCGTGAAGTTTCTCAAACTCCTCTTCACATACTTCTTCTTGTGCTTCTAAGGCTTCAATTGCCTCATTGCACTCCTCTTCTTCCCCTACATCCATTAGACTCATAGTAATAACATTTTGCAAAGGATCTTTGAAGAGAATAGCACTTACCTCCTCTCTAGACAACCCTTCTTCATCTTGGATATTGAATATATCCTCATCAAAGATTGGTTCCTTCACTAGAGTGGAAAGAATGAACTCTACCTTCTCCTCTCCTATGTCAAAGTCGAGTCTAGCATTCTTGCAATCGACTATGCAACCGGAAGTTGCAAGAAACGGTGTTCCGAGTATGATCGGGACCGGACTATCTGCAGGAATGTCAAGCACAACAAAATCAATGGGAATAAAGAATTTACCTAGCTTGACCGGGACGTCTTCTACAATACCGACGGGGCGAGTGATGGATCGATCCGCCATGTACAACGTCATCTTCACCGGTTTAGGGTCGCCTAAACCGATCTTCCTACATAATGCAAGTGGTATGATGCTCACACTTGCTCCCAAGTCACATAATGCATCATATATGACATCTTCCACTCCTATGGGAATACAAAATGACCCCGGATCCTTTAGCTTTGGGGGCATCTTCTCCTTCATGGTCTTGATGAGATCCGAAGAATCCGAACTCATCTTAACCTCTCCAAAATCCTCTAACTTTCTCTTGTTAGAGAGGATCTCCTTTAAGAACTTGCCATAAGCTGGCATACCTACAATAGCATCAATGAAAGGTATATTAATATGCAGCTTGCTCATGAGTTCTATAAACTTACCGAATTGTTTATCTAGACGCGCTCTTGCTCTAGATTGAGGGAATGGTAGGGGAGGTTTGTAAGCCGGAGGAGGAACGTAGACATCTTCCTTCTCCTTCCCCTTTTTCTTTCTCTTTCTCAACGGGGACTTCTACAAACTTAGGCTGCGGATCGGTAGTTGTCACCCCGCTCCTAGTTGTGATTGCCATCACCCTTCCCTTTGGGTTGTCCTCCGTTTTTCCTGGAAGTTTCCCTTGATTCCTAGGAACTTCCTCCGCATGAGTAAACATTTGGTTTTCTAAAACCTTTTGGGCTTTATCAACCTTAATTATGTGATCATCAACCTTGATGATGCGAGTCTCTAACCCTTGAAGCTTTCCCAAAATTGTCTCCAACATGGGATCGGGCTTCTCCTTCCCCGAAGTGCTTCCTCCATTAGGTGTTTGCCCCTGGCTTTTCAAAGAAGTAGAGGAAGAGGAAGGTGGAGTTAGTGAATTTGAATTGGAAGGATAAGAGTTACCGGAGTTTTGTTGATTGGAGCGCCAATTGTTGTTGTTTGAACCCCTATTATTGTTCCATTTGTTGTTCCGGTTGTTGTTGTTGCCATTCCAATTATTCCGGTTGTTGTTCCGGTTATTGTTGTTGTTGCGGTTTGTATTCTCACCACCATTGTTGTTGTTGCCCAAGTAGCCAACATCTTTTCCTTGTTGCTTTGGAAAGTTGGTCTTGATAGCTTCCTTCAACTCTTTAATCTCATTGTTGAGGGAGAAAATTTGATTTTGAGCTTCATGTGTAAGCTTTGCTCCTTGCTCCACACGATTTCCCTCCACTTTCCGGTGAGAATACTTCTCTATGACCCTTGTTTGCTTCTCAATGAAGTCCCAAGCGTCATCTTCCCTCATGTCCATGAATGTACCACATGAGAGGGATTGGAGCTTGAATTGTGTCTCCATATCCAGCCCCTTATAGTATATCTCCAAAAGTGCAAGCTTGGATATGCCATGATGAGGGCAATCCAAGAGCAAATCCTGAAACCTTTCCCAAGATTGAAACAAACTTTCGTTAGATCTCATGGAAAATGCATTAATCTTACCTCTTAGCTCCGCCGTTTTGGATGGCGGAAAGAACTTAGTGAGGAACTCCGCAGAAAGGTCTTCCCACGTGTCTAGTTTCCCACTAGAAAGAGCTTGGTACCAAGACAATGCCTTCCCTTTCAAGGAGAAGAAGAAAGGCTTGAGCTTATAGTTGTTGGTAGTCGTGTTCTTCGGCCTCATTGTCTGCATCATACACTCAAAGTTTTGTAAGTGTTGGTGTGGAGATTCAACGCTTGTTCCACCAAATTGGTTTTGGCGAACAAGAGTAATAACCTGCGGGTTGAAGCTAAACCCTTGTACATCATCAGCATCGAAGTTCACACCTAAACGGCGTGGTTGCTACGTTGGGTCCATCCTTTGGCCAAGAGTTCTTGGCTCCTCATCCACACGTTCGATCCTAGCATTCCTAGGTGGAACACGGCGATTTGCAGCTGCCCGTGGATGGAATGGATTCACATTGATCGTTGGATCAATTTCCTCTAGCGGTGGCATGGAGGAGTCGCTATCCTCATTAGATAAGTTGGCTCTAACTGATCTTCCTGGTCTCCTCCTTTTCTTTTTCTCCTTAAGGTTGTTTATTTCCAACCTCATTTGGAACATCATGTCCGTTAGATCATCAACCTTCATTTGGTGACGATCCGTCTCTTCTCTACGTGTCTTCTCACTCCATTGGAGTTGAGCTTCTTTCTCCGCTAACTCCGATTGAAGATCACGTTCGTTTCCTTCAGCCATTTTCTTTTCCTTACGCTTTTGCCTTAAAGTCCTCTCAAGCTCTTGATCAAGGGGTAAGAGGTCTTCGGTGTTCCTAGACCTGCGCATGCACTTGAAAAGATATCAAATAACAAGGGAAGAGCTTCCAAGCTTGACAACCGTAAACCGAATTCGGCCTAGACTAAATCCCTGGCAACGGCGCCAAAAACTTGTTCGCCACTTAGCGTGCGTGCAAATAAGCTTTAAATATAAAACTAGAAATCAAGCACGCGAACCCGCAGTGTACGGATCGATATAGTTAAGCAAGAATTTCAGAGTATCAAACACAGGGATTTGGGGGGAACAAATTCAATTATAGGTTATCAAGCGAGTAAATGTAAGAAGCTTTTCAAATATTGGGAAAACAACAATCCTAAAGATCCAGATATCCAGCTGTGGCAATCGATTCAAGATATACTAAAGGTATAAGGACAGAGTTGAGGGTTGCAAAGGTATGCTAATGTAAGGTAATCGTACGGTGAAGTTCCAAACACCTTATATGACTCACCTAGAAGACACTCCCTATAAAGGTTGTTGAGGCTTCAGTAAAAAAAGGTTCTAAAGGCAAGAATTAACGTCAAATACCCAAACTTATAATCCAAGGATCAAGACTAACTAAACCGATTAAGGTTGTGACACTCAGAATCGAAGTAGAGGTTGTTGAGGCTTCACTACCACCTAGAAAAGGGCAAGCCAAGACTAAGTTAAAGCAAATCTTTAACTTTGGATTAAAGTAAAAGCAAGTTCGTAAACTGACACAAAATTACGGGTAGTTCTTGAATTCCACGGCCGTGGAAGCTCAAGAACAGACCATGGATTAGGTTCGTCGACGATTCTCTCTAACTCTCAGGGTCCAATCAATTTACGATCGATCTATTATCATCTAAGCCACAACTATCAACCCTTCACCTTAGAATTGCTAAAGGGTTTTAGCCAACAACTGTCATTATGATATCAAATTCAAGATTTAAAAGAATGAAAGATGAAAACTTCTGAAAACCTTCAATAACTTTCAAGTCAATCTCAAATCCACAAATCAAGAACAATAACGTCAATAGATTCGGAATAACACAAACAATCACAAATCTTAGATAAGAAGGAAGAACGGGATGTCAATCCGTCTTCTAAATCAAACCTAAGCAAGAAGCGAAATCGTCTTACGAACAATCTTCCGAATCTTCAATCTTCCGTCAATCCGGAAATCTCACTAGCAACGCGCAAATCTCTCAATCACAATCTCCGCCAAAATGCGAAATTAGGGCAAATCCAAGTGTAAGCGGAAGTGCTTCTAAGCGTAAGCGAAGGTGACGGAATCTCTCTTCGTCCGTCCTTTTATAGTGTAAGATAAAATATTGGCCTGGCCCAATCGCGTAGGAGATCGTGGCTTAAAGTGTGGCGAAAAAGATCGCCAAGATCACGGTCGTGGAAGGGTTCCACGACCGTAATTTTGAGCGTGGAAATTGTCACGGTTTGACACAATCTTTCCATGGCCGTAGAAGTTGCTGGAATGAACCACGCTTCCCTTGCCAAGGTTCCACGGCCGTGGACTTGAACGTGGAATGTAGTACGGCCGTATTTTAGAGCGTGGTTTAGGGCTAAACCGTAATTCTTCCTTTCCTCGTGCTATTCTTCAAGTTAGCACCTTCCTTAGCTCCTAGAAATGTCCTCAATCCCTGGACATACTCAATCAAACTCCATTCTCGCACAATCCGTTCGGAAATAGCTCTTAATTGCCTACAATCAACATAAAGCTTGTGTAGATCTCTATATCGACATTATAGACAAACTAGCTCACAAATGCATCAATGCTTAATCAATGACTATCAATATGGATAAAATACACTTAGCAAATGTGCCTAAAATATCACAATATTTCATGCTAACATCAACCGCTAAAAGTATGTATTGGTTACCACAAGATGATGGGAATGGTCCCATGAAATCTACTCCCCAAACGTCAAAGATCTCTACCTCTTGGATGTTGTTGAGAGGCATTTCATTCCTCCTATAGATATTTCCTGTTCTTTGACAAGCATCGCAGCAAGAAACAAAGGTTTGCACATCTTTAAATAATGTAGGCCAAAAGAATCCAGATTGCAATACCTTAGCACTAGTCTTGTTCGAACTAGCGTGTCCTCCACATGGTAGTGAATGACAATGGCAGATGACACTTTGCATCTCATCTTCCGGCACACATCGCCGAATAATGCCATCCGGACCTCTCTTGAAGAGGAGAGGTTCATTCCAAAAGTACTCCCGAACATCCTTAAAGAACTTCTTTCTTTCTGCATAGGATAATCCGGGTGGTATTTCCTGACAAACCAAATAGTTAACAAAATCAGCAAACCATGGTTCGTTACCTTTGGATATTACATCGATGCAGTCCTCTATAATGTGTAAATGTTCGTCCGGGAAGGAGTCATCTATAGGTAGATGGTCGTCCTCTAGATGTGTTAGGCGACTCAAATGACCCGCAACATAATTTTCCGAACCCTTCTTGTCACGGATCTCTAGATTGAATTCTTGTAGGAGATGAATCCATCTAATTAGCCTTGGCTTCGCATCCTTCTTTGCAAGGAGGTACCGGATCGCAGCATGATCCGTGTACACAATCAACTTTGCACCTACAAGATAAGAGCGAAATTTGTCAATCGCATAAACAATGGCTAAAAATTCTTTTTCCGTAGTGGCGTAGTTGAGCTGCGCTTCATCTAGCGTCTTGCTAGCGTAGTATATGGCATGGGTTCGCCCTTCCTTTCTTTGTCCAAGAACAGCTCCTATAGCTACGTCACTTGCATTGCACATAACCTCAAAGGGAAGATTCCAATCCGGAGGTTGGATAATAGGGGCTGAAATTAGAGCTTCCCGAATCGTGTTAAACGCATCCAAGCATTCCTGCAAAAACTCAAAAACTGCATCCTTCATCAATAGATTAGTTAGCGGCTTTGATATTTTAGAGAAATCTTTTATGAAGCGCCTATAAAATCCAGCATGTCCTACGAAACTTCTTATCCCTTTCACCGAAGTTGGGGGAGGAAGCTTCTCTATAGTCTCTATTTTCGCTTTATCCACCTCAATCCCTCTACTAGAGATTAAGTGTCCTAGTACAATGCCTTCCTTCACCATGAATTGACACTTCTCCCAATTAAGAACTAGGTTAGTGTCTTCACACCTTTGTAACACAAGAGCAAAGTTAGAAAGACAATTGTCAAAAGAGGAACCATAAACGGAGAAGTCATCCATAAAAACCTCCATGATTTTCTCTATGTATTCGGTGAAGATGGCCATCATGCACCTTTAAAAGGTGGTTGGGGCGTTGCAAAGCCCGAACGGCATCCTCCTATAAGCAAACGTACCCCACGGGCACGTGAATGTGGTCTTCTCTTGATCATCCACGTGAATTTGGTCGATGAAGGGTAGTGGGAAGTGATCCTTCCTCGTCGCATTGTTTAGCTTGCGGTAGTCTATGCACATCCGCCATCCTGTTACGGTTCGGGTAGGAATGAGTTCGTTATTCTTGTTGGTGATGACTGTCATTCCTCCCTTCTTCAGAACCACTTGAACCGGACTCACCCACTTGATATCGGAGATAGGGTAGATGATACCTGCATCAAGCAATTTAAGAATTTCCTTCTTGACAACCTCCTTCATGGTCGGATTTAACCGCCTTTGAGGTTGTCTTGAAGTTCTAAAGTCCTCTTCCATTAGTATCTTATGCATGCATAGGGAAGGTTTGATTCCAACTAAGTCCTCTATAGTATATCCTAAAGCTTTTCTATGTTTCCTAAGGACAACCATGAGCTTACTATGTTCATCTACGCTTAAATCGGAACTAACAATAACCGGAAAGGTAGAATTGGGTCCAAGAAATGCGTACCTTAGATGACTAGGAAGTGGCTTTTGTTCCATGACTATCGGAGTGTCCAATGGTTCTTGGGGAGCGTCCGATGCCTCCTTAGAAGTGTCTAAGGGTGTAGAAGGTGTGGGAGAAGAATCAAAAGAAGTTGAGGAAGAGGCACAATTACCTTCGGAATCACCCAGAATTACGGCCTCTCTGTATTCTCCACGGCCGTGGTTTTTGGGCATGGAAAGGAAATACGGTGGCTCTGTCTCCTTCACGTCCGTGTAACCCTCTGGAGTGAGCCACGCTTTTGTTGGTGAAATCCACGGCCGTGGAATATAGTGTATGGCCATGGATCCGTACGTTTTCTGCCTCGTCGTGGAGTTTCTCAAACTCCTCTTCACACACTTCATCTTGTGCTTCTAAGGCTTCAATTACCTCATTGCACTCCTCTTCTTCCCCTACATTCATTAGACTCATAGTAATAACCTTTTGCAAAGGATCCTTGAAGAGAATAGCACTTACCTCCTCTCTAGACAACCCTTCTTCATCTTGGATATTGAATATATCCTCATCAAAGACTGGTTCCTTCACTAGAGTGGAAAGAACAAACTCTACCTTCTCTTCTCCTATGTCAAAGGCGAGTCTAGCATTCTTGCAATCGACTATGCAACCGGATGTTGCATGAAACGGTCTTCCGAGAATGATCGGGACCGGACTATCTACAGGAATGTCAAGCACAACAAAATCTATAGGAACATAGAATTTACCTACCTTGACCGGGACGTCTTCAACAATACCGACGGGACGAGTTATGGAACGGTCCGCCATGTACAACGTCATCTTCACCGGTTTAGGGTCGCATAAACCGATCTTCCTACATAATGCAAGTGGGATGATGCTCATACTTGCTCCCAAGTCACATAATGCATCATATGTGACATCTCCCACTCCTATGGGAATACAAAATGACCCCGGATCCTTTAGCTTTGGGGGCATCTTCTCTTTCATGGTCTTGATGAGATCCGAAGAATCCGAACTCATCTTAACCTCACCGAAATCCTCTAGCTTTCTCTTGTTAGACAGGATTTCCTTCAAGAACTTGCCATAAGCCGGCATACCTACAATAGCATCAATGAAAGGTATGTTAATATGCAATTTGCTCATGAGTTCTATAAACTTACCGAATTGTTTATCTAGACGCGCTGTTGCTCTAGATTGTGGGAACGGTAGGGGAGGTTTGTAAGCTGGAGGAGGAACGTAGACATCTTCCTTCTCCTTCCCCTTTTCTTTCTCTTTCTCAACGGGGACTTCTACAAACTTGGGCTGCTGGTCGGTAGTTGTGACTCCGCTCCTAGTTGTAATCGCCATCACCCTTCCTTTTGGGTTGTCCTCCATTTTTCCTGGAAGTTTCCCTTGATTCCTGGGAACTTCCTCCCCATGGTTGAACATTTGGTTTTCTAAAATCTTTTGGGCTTTATCAACCTTAGTAATGTGATCATCAACCTTGATGATGCGAGTCTCCAACCCTTGAAGCTTCCCCAAAATCGTTTCCAACATGGGATCGGGCTTCTCCTTCTCCGAAGTGCTTCCACCATTAGATGTTTGCCCCTGGCTTTTCAAAGGAGTGGAAGAAGAAGAAGGTGGAGTTAGTGAATTTCCTGAATTGGAAGGATAAGAATTACCGGAATTTTGTTGATTGGAGCGCCAATTGTTGTTGTTTGAACCCCTATTGTTGTTCCAATTGTTGTTCCGGTTGTTGTTCCGGTTATTGTTGTTGTTGCGGTTTGTATTTTCACCACCGTTGTGGTTATTGTTGTTGCCTAAATAACCCACATCTTTTCCTTGTTGCTTTGTAAAGTTGGTCTTGATAGCTTCTTTCAACTCTTTAATCTCGTTGTTGAGAGAAAAGATTTGAGATTGAGCTTCATGTGTGAGCTTTGCTCCTTGCTCCACACGATTCCTCTCTACTTTCCGGTGAGAATACTTCTCTATGACTCGCGCTTGCTTCTCAATGAAGTCCCAAGCGTCATCTTCCCTCATGTCCATGAATGTACCACATGAGAGGGATTGGAGCTTGAATTGTGTCTCCACATCCAGCCCCTTATAGTATATCTCCAATAGTGCAAGCTTGGATGCCATGATGAGGGCAATCCAATAGCAAATCCTGAAATCTTTCCCAAGATTGAAACAAACTTTCGTTAGATCTCATAGAAAATGCATTAATCTTACCTCTTAGCTCCGCCGTTTTGGATGGCGGAAAGAATTTAGTGAGGAACTCCGCGGAAAGATCCTCCCATGTCTCAAGCTTTCCACTTGGAAGAGCTTGATACCAAGACAATGCTTTCCCCTTCAAGGAGAAGAAGAAAGGCTTGAGTTTGTAGCTGTTGGTAGTAGCGTTCTTAGGCTTCATCGTCTCCATCATAATCTCAAAGTTTTGTAGATGTTGATGTGGAGATTCAGCACTTGTTCCACCAAATTGGTTTTGGCGAACAATTGTAATAACTTGAGGGTTGAAGCTAAACCCTTGTACATCGTCAGCATCAAAGTTCACACCTAAACGGCGTGGTTGCTGCGTTGGATCCATCCTTTGGCCAAGAGTTCTTGACTCCTCATCCACACGTTCGATCCATGCATTCCTAGGGGGAACACGGCGATTTGCAGCTGGCCGTGGATAGAATGGTTTCACATTGATCGTGGGATCAATTTCCTCTAGCGGTGGCATGGAGGAGTCGCTATCCTCATTGGATGAGTTAGCTCTAACCGATCTTCCCAGTCTCCTCCTTTTCTTTTTCTCCTTGAGGTTGTTTATTTCCAACCTCATTTGGAACATCATGTCCGTTAGATCATCAACCTTCATTTGGTGACGATCCGTCTCTTCTCTACGTGTCTTCTCACTCCATTGGAGTTGGGCTTCTTTCTCCGCTAACTCCGATTGAAGATCACGTTCGTTTCCTTCAGCCATTTTCTTTTCCTTACGCTTTTGCCTTAAAGTCCTCTCAAGCTCTTGATCAAGGGGTAAGAGGTCTTCGGTGTTCCTAGACCTGCGCATGCACTTGAAAAGATATCAAATAACAAGGGAAGAGCTTCCAAGCTTGACAACCGTAAACCGAATTCGGCCTAGACTAAATCCCCGGCAACGGCGCCAAAAACTTGTTCGCCACTTAGCGTGCGTGCAAATAAGTGTTAATTATAAAACTAGAAATCAAGCAAGCGAACCCGCAGTGTACGGATCGATATAGTTAAGCAAGAATTCCAGAGTATCGAACACAGGGATTTGGGGGGAACAAATTCAATTATAGATTATCAAGCAAGTAAATATATGAAGCTTTTCAAATTATTGGGAAAACAACAATCCTAAAGATCCAGGAATCCATCTGTGGCAATCGATTCAAGATATACTTAAAGATATAAGGACAGAGTTGAGGTATGCAAAGGTATACGAAGGTAAGGTAATCGTACGGTGAAGTTCCAAAAACCTTATATGACCCACCTAAAAGACACTCTCTATAAAGGTTGTTGAGGCTTCAATATAGAAAAGATCTAAAGGTAAGAATTAATGTCAAATACCCAAACGTGTAATCCAAGTATCAAGACTAACTAAACCGATTAAGGTTGTGACACTCGCAATCGAGGTAGAGGTTGTTGAGGCTTCACTACCACCTAGAAAAGGCAAGCCAAGACTAAGTTAAAGCAAATCTTTAACTTTGGATCACGGTCGTGGAAGGGTTCCACGCCCGTAATTTAGAGCGTGGAAATTGGTCACGGTTTGTCACAACCCTCCATGGTCGTGTAAGTTGCTGGAATGCACCACGCTTCTCTTGCCAAGGTTCCACGACCGTGGACTTGAACGTGGAATCTAGTACGGTCGTATTTTAGAGCGTGGTTTAGAGGTAGTTCGTGATTTTGCTTAGCCTCGTGCTATTCTTCAAGTTAACACCATCTTTAGCTCCTAGAGATGTCCTCAATCCTTGGACATGCTCATTCTAACTCCATTCTCTCTCAATCCGTTCGGAATTAGCTCTTAATTGCCTACAATCAACACAAAGCTTATGTAGACCTCTATATCGACAAAATAGATAAACTAACTCACAAATACTTCAATGCTTTATCAATGACTACAAATATGGATGAAATACACTTAGAAAACGTGCCTAAAATATCACAATATTTCATGCTAACAAATGCTAACAAAATACCCCCTACTTGCCACTTGCTTGCCCTCAAGCATGGTTTTTAAAAGCTTTGAACATAAGGTAGAATGAAATATGAATGCAAAACAAAACAAAACAGTCTTTTTGGTTGGTGTGCTTCTAGTCAATAGATCATCCCCAAACCTTGCTTCATTCATCCTTAAAAACGCTCATATCCATAAACCAAAATATGCAAAACAAAGAAACTTAATAAATTGTAAATACTTCAAGACAAACATCATAACCTTCAAGCACTTTCAAAATCAAGCATGTGAAACTTCAATTTAGATCACCAATTCAAATAACACTCTTATGATCACAAGGACTTCCAAATAAGGTCAATAATGCGGAAAAGGTGGGAAACTTGTAAGGGAATGTGGTGTATGAATCCGGGAAGAAGGACAACACAAACTCTTTTCTTTTTTACCATTTGAACTTCCACCAACTTAGAGCTTTGCTCTAGACTTTTTGTACATAATTTTTCGACTTTACTTTGGGAGTTATTGACAGCGGTGCACAATAACCGAAGCCTAGGAGATTGACGTTTCTCAATTTCGAGATGCCTCAAACCCTTAATGCACATACCATAATACGTTAGGAATATCGTTCAATCCGACTTTGGCAAGACGCAAACACCCGGCTATGTGAATGGTGCCGAGTTACTTATCGTCATGATTGACTTCCCCAAACCTAGAATTTTCCTATACTTTGAAAACAATTGCTTTCATGGCCCTCCCACATCAAACATGCCAAATTCAACTCTTCTTAATTCCCGGATAGGTAAGGGAGGCAATTATTTTATTGAGGGGCTAAATGATCAAAGAAAGAAGTAAGAAAATCGAGGTGTCTTAATCATTTCATTAAGAAGTATAAGAACTTATATTGTGATTTCAACCTTTGTTTCTCAATATGATTTAGATAAAACCTTCACATTATGAAATTTGCAAGAAAGGATAAACAACATGCTCAGTCTCTTCACAATTCATAACTCAATTTAAACATACAATTGTCATCAAAAACTCATTCCACAAGTAGTTTTCATCATAGAAATCATCTCTAATCTTAGAAGCACAAATATTTTCAAATTTTTCAAATTTTTATGGGTTTTTTTAAAGTCTTTTTCATGCAATGCAATAATGAAACGACAATGAAAGGAAAATGCAAGTGTTCATAGAATGATCAAAGCAAAGTAAGTAGAGTTATTACAAACCATAGTCACACCCCATACTTGAAACATACATTGTCCTCAATGTTCAAAAGAAATAAAGAAAAGAAAGGAAAACAAAGAAACTCACAAGACGGCGGTGGGGCGGCTCAATCCAACGGTCAATCATCGTCATCATTGTGGAGGGGGTGGTGGAGGAAATGGACGGAACTCGGAGATGAAATTCCGCCCAAACTGCTGGAGGTATATGTCTCTCATCATCTGATCATGCTCCTCAGCCCGTACATCACGAGTGTCCTGGCGGATCTCTAGGTCTCCCACTCTCCTGGATAGATCGGTGACCCACTCCGGTAGCTTCTCATACCAAGCCGGTGACTGTCCGTACCAAGCTGGAGCGTCATGTGGTGGGGGAATTGGCGGTGCTACCGGTGCCTGCTCGTACCATGGTGGAGGAGCTCCCATCCAGTCCGGCTGCGCTCCATACCAAGTGGGAGGAGCGTCCATCCAAGTCGGCCTCTCACTCACGCTAGCACGACGTGAAGAAGAGGAACCGGAGGGTCTAGAAGGGCGGGGAGAACCTCTAGGTGGCTCTAGAAAGGTGTCCGGCTGATCCGGGAATGTACCAAATGTGTGCTCATCACCTCCTACCAAATGATCATCCCCAACTGGGATATCATCCGGCACATTCGGAGGAGCTACTAGCCTATTTGCATGCATAGCCGCAAAGGTCGCCTTCCAATTATGGCATCCGGCCATAATGAAATACTCAGGAAGCCAAGGGATACTCCTACCACCTCTCTCCTCCCATGGCATGGCTGCGGTAGGTGGAGCTTGGTGGCGGGGAAAGATGATGCCTCTAGTCATAAGGCTGTTGAGACCCAAAGGTCTCGCCATTATCCTAGTGCAAGCGGAGTAATCTATCCCTAGTTGGTTGGCTATGTGAGTCACCATGCCACCATAACCAATGTTCTTGGCCTTCTTATTTTTCAGTTTACTCATAGTGGATGCAAGGAGGGTAGCACAATCAACGGATCTACCATAGAGCATGCAATAAAGGAGAAAAAGCTCATCGGTCTTAATCTTTTGGGGGTCTCGGTCCTAGGGAAGAGACTCTCGGAAAGGACCCTATGAGCTATCTTCAAGGCTAAGTGATAGATGAGCTTAGCCTTGGTGTCGGTCGATTGCCAACGATCCTCACTAGCATAAATCATGGCAATCTCCTCCCAAAAGTCCTTAGGGTACACACCACTAGGAAATCTACCATTAAAACTCTCATGGAACCCAAAGAAGGTTTGTTCGCTCCAAACGGTGTGTGCAAGCTTTAAATTTATAACCCTAGACTTAAGCTTAAAACAAGGATGCGAATCCGCAGTGTACGGGTCAATCGTAGTAAAAAGCAAGAAATTCCAGGGGTCGATCACAGGGACTCGGTGAAACAAAGTCAATAACAGTAAGCTTCGTGAATACTAACCACAAGAGCAATTAACACAATCAAAGATGAATATGAAGTCAAATAAGCAAACATGCAATTCTAGGGATTAAGGCGTCTAGTTGTGGTTCCAACTCAAGATCTAAAGATAAGCGGACAAAGCTGATATTTTTGCAAGGGGAAGGTGTTACTAAAGTGGAGTAGATCACCGGGTAAGTCTCACTACTCTCTAATCCTAAACCGTAACTCCTATTACCGGGTAAGTCTCAAGGAATGAAGCTAAAGAACTATAATCTCAAACTAACACACCATCTAAGGGAATAGAATCAACCTTTACCGGGTAAGTCTCAGGCTAACACACAAAGATGGGATGGAAGCACACTCAAACCCCAATAAAGGATAAACCTTTATTACCTACACTTATGATCGTTGGTACACAAACTAAGGAATTACCGGGTAAGTCTCATCCTAAGCTTGCTTTGAACCAGGAAAGGTGTAATAAGGATAGGATTTGGCAAACTCTAACACTTAACTCTCAGTTTAGGATCAGATAAGTCACCTCGGTCATCCGAATTCCACCCCGGCCGAGATGTTCATCGACTGAGCGAGATGCTTACGGTTAAGGTTAAAGACTCGAACTTTCAGGGTCCTACTGGAATCTAAGACTATTCTATCATTGTTTTTCCCACAACCTTCAGCCAATCACCCTAGAATCACACAAGGAAATTAGCCACTCATCATCATTATGAAAGTATTAAATATATGGGAAGAAGGTGAATATTTGAACAAGAACAATTTAATGGAAAAGACTTCAATAACTGAATCAAATATCACAACAAAAGCGTTCCTTGGATAGCAATCCAACAAGACAAGACAACAAGGAAGGGAATTAAAGACAATCTTACAAAACCCTCCAAAAAGCTATAAAAGCTATGATCTTCAATCTTCCTTCAACCTTCAAAAAGGTTCTTCGAAACTCCCAACTGGGGTATGGCTGCTGCGATGTATGCGAGATCTCCTCGTAAGCAAGATGTTATGCAAGATGTGATAGCGGATCCGGTGTAAGCGGGGTCTTAGAAAGATCTCTTCCCATAAAAATAGGTAAAATATAAGATCTTCTTCCTTCCAGGAGCCAAGCCCAAAAATATAAGATCACCTTCCAAAGATAAAAGATCTCAGCCAAGAATAAAATATTCTTGCCGCGTCCTAGGTGTGCGCCTCGGTCGAGTCGGCGTCTCTGGATCACCTCGGTCGAGATGAATCTCTGGTCAACCGAGGTGAGTCATAACTGAATGTGAAATCTCTCAAAACTGGTCCAAAGTGAATCCTTAATCCATGGCTATGCTTCCTGGATGGTTCCTTATGCTCCTCAATGTAGCTCCAATGACTCCATAGCTCCTTTTGTTCCTTTTTGATGCAAAACGTGCCATTTTACCTACAATTACAGCAAAACTAGGTGTAGACCTCGATTCCCGCAAAGGTAGATGAAATGGTAATATAATCTCATATTATACATGCAATCATGCAGATTATTGAAGATAAAACGTCCAAACAAACCCCAAAATATAGACTATAATTCATGCTATCAAAATACCCCATACTTAGCCCTTGCTTGTCCCCAAGCAAGTTCCGCATATAGAAGACAAGATAGAATGCATTAATAGTCATAAAAAGTCTTTTCAAAAACATTTTTATGGTGTGTTACAATCATAGATCACTCTAAGAGAATACTTCATGGAATTTAAAAATCCAAACATGATCAAAACATTTTATAAATATAGAAAAGTTGTTCATCTTTGCATAAAACCATAGAATGCATAATAAGTCATAATTATCAAAAGTAATCATGTATAATCCAGTTTAAACCACTAAGTCAATCAACTAGCTCAAGGTCTCAGGGCTTCCCAAAAGAAAAGGTCAAGAAACGTGTAGGGTAGGGATGTGTGTAAGGTAATGTGGTGCTAGAATCCGGGAAAAGGATGAACTTCACTTCCACTTTGACTTGCAACATCTTCCACCAATAAGCTTTGCTTATTCCACTTTTTTTCTTTTTACTTTACTTTTTGGGATGCATGGACAGAGGTGCACAATAACCGAAGCCTAGGAAATCAGCAATCATCAATTTCTTGAGATGCATCAAACCCTTGATGCACATACCATGACCCGTTAGGAATATCGCTCAATCCGACTTTGGCAAGACACAAACACCCGGCTATGTGAATGGTGCCGAGTTACTCATCTTCATGATTGACTTCCCCAAACCTAAAATTACTTTCTAACACTTTCACTTCCAGCCAACTTCTCAACTTTAACTTCACTTGCTTTCACCACTTCGCTTGCTTCCAAATTCCCGGATAGGTAAAGGGAGGCAAAATGTATATGAGGGGCTAAGCATGATCAAGAAGAAGAAGAGAGAAGAATGAATTGCCTTGGTCTTTCCAGGAAGAAAGTGAGAGAACTTATCTTGTGGTGTCAACCTTCAAATTCAACATAATTTGGATAAAAACAAAGTATTAAACATGCCAATAATTTCAAACAAAGCATTTAGCAACTTAAACATATTATAAAACCTTTCAAACACATAAAGAATTTAAAACCAGTCAGTAAGCAAGATCTTCACTGAGATCATATCCGGATAAGTAACACAAAAATAATTTTCGAAAACTCTCAGTTAACCCACCTCGGTCGAGGTGTTCTTGGGTCAACCGAGGTGAAGCGCCTCGTTCGGCCAAGACTGACTCGGTCGAGGTTAAAAATTTTTTTATTTAAAACCATTTTTTTTCAGTTTCGACGTTTTTCTCAATCAAATAACCTGTAAATATGCATGTAATATCAGATAAACATATAAAGGCAACTGAAGCATAAATATGAAATATCCGATCAAATAAGTCGTACATCGAAGTCATCAAATAAATACAAACACCCCATACTTGGGACACACTGTCCCAGTGGGTCAATATAAGTCTAGAAATAAGAGTACTCACCGGATAAATAGCTGAACTGCATAAAAATATAATAAAGAAAGTCCTGCAGCTCATCAATAGTCGCGATCCGGTGGTGGTGGTGGTGGCACGTATGGATACTGAGTCGGGTCGAACGGATAACCCATGACGCGCTCGAACTGAAGCTGGGCCATGATATGCTGATAATGCTGCCTCTCCTGCATCTCGCGGATATCCAGCGACAATGCAGCATAGGAATCAATAACCTGATCCGTCAGGTCATCGATCCGTCTGTGGGCAATTGGATCTCTCACTCTGTGTCTCTTGCGTCTAGCAGGTCTAACCGGAGAAGTCTCAGCTGGTGCAGGCTCAGTCTCATCATCATCATCCAAGTCTATGATCGGCGGCGCGCTCGTCCCTGCAGTATATGTCCCTGTATCCATCGGGACTCCACCATCTCTCTCATCTACTGTATCCTCGTCATCGTCAGCCTCCTCCTCCTCATCCTCAGCTGGGGCTGCTGCTGCCTCCCTATGATCCTCCATCAGTGGAGCCCAAGCTGTCTGCCAATAATGCGGGTCATAAACGGTGAACTGGGCAGACCATCGGATCCCCTGTGGCGCAGTCAGCTCCCACGGCATAGCAACATATGGAGTGGTCAGACCTCGGGGAACTAGAATCCTCCGAGTGATCATCTCCTGCAATCCAAGCGGCTTCGGAGCCGCCACCATCGTACACGCACTGAGGTCAATGCCATGAAAAGCAGCTATGTGGGTGACAAGACCTCCGCAGCAGATGTCTCCCTTCGCCTTGGCCTTGATCTTGTGCAGGTCCTCTACCAAGATCAAGCCAAAGTCCGGGAAACCCCCCGTAACCATACAGTACAGACTGAAAAGCTCGCCTTATCGGATCTTCTGGGGCGTCTCAATACGCGCCAGAAGTGTCTCGCTGAATATCCTATGGGCTAACCTAAAGGCTAGGTGGAAGATGACCTTATCCCTGGAATCTTCAGGGCGCCATCTATCTGCATGCTCAGTAATATGGGCAATCTGCCCCCAGAACTCCCTAGCTACAGATCGGGAAGGGAAGTCAGTGGCGGTGGGCTCAGAAAAACCGAAAATCTCTCTCCATATCTCGAGCGGTACTATGAAGTTCCGGCTCATCAACCGGTACTTCACAGACTGCTCTGTGGGAAGGTAGGAAAAGGAGCTAACGAACTCTAGGGTCGGCTCCAAGTAGGCTGGGACTCGGATCTCAGTAAACTGATCCAGCCCAACTGTGGTGATCATCCGCCTAAGGTCTCCATCTACCCCTAGGCAATCAAAAGCTGACACGTCCAGGAAACGTGGTGCAATCACTGGACGGCTAGCTATACGCTCATAATCTACCCGGCATCTCTCGTGGATCACCGGGCGGTAAGGTCGGGAGGAAGAGGAAGGAGGGGAAGGTGAGGATCTATCTCTGAGGGCAAGGCGACGTTCGGAACTCATTTTTTTTCTCAGCTATTGTCAGATCACCTCGGTCGCTGACAATCCTCAAGAATCACCTCGGTCGAGATGCAGTTCGATTGGATCGAGGCGTAACAGTTTGCGATTCAAATCTCAGAAACCCAGTTCTTTTCCCCCAAAATTCACTACAATTGCTTCCTATGGGGTACTTAAGCCTTTTCTCAGCAGATTCAAGGGCAACCAAAGCCCAAATCGAAACGAACGAACGAGTTAGGGTTTCGACTGTTTTTACCTCGTTTCGGTCGATTCGTTCGATTTCTTCGCAGATCTGTACTTGCAATGGGATCCTCTACCCTTCAATCGCAGTTTGGAAGCGGAAATCTTCGAAAACGAGCAAGATTTGAGGAAGCGAGGTGAGAAGGCGCCGCGGTCGAGTCGAAGAAGGTAAAAAGTGAAAATAGAACTTTTTTCCCTTTTTATACTGTTCCTGGAACTGCTGTCACCTCGGTCGAGATGGCCTCGACTGGACCGCGGTGGTACGGACCGAGGTGGTTCTGCAGAAACCCTAGTCACCTCGGTTGCTCAAGAATCAACTCGGTCGAGGTGGCCTCGACTGGACCGAGGTGTCTCGGTCAAACTTCGTCTTCTCGAATTCTCGAACTTCTGAACTTCCAGTTATGCTCCTTCCTTAGATGTCTCCTGTTATCTGTCTAGGACGCCAAAAACAAACAAAACAAAGCAAAAGCAAACTATCTAAGCTAGACTAGAAAACGGGAAAAGAAAGCAATACCTTGGGTTGCCTCCCAAGAAGCGCTTGGTTTAAGGTCGCTAGCTGGACCATGATGCATCTCAAATGAGGTATATTGGGGCAACCTCCTCAACCGGAGTTTCCGGTTGGTACTTCTTAAGTCTATGACCATTGACCTTGAAGCTTCCGCTAGTTTCGCCCCATATCTCAACTGCGCCATGAGGAAAAACATGTTTCACAACATAAGGTCCGGTCCATCTAGATTTCAACTTACCTGAAAATAGGCGGAGGCGGGAGTTGAAGAGTAGAACTAAGTCTCCTTCGTTAAGCTCCTTTGGAATGATACGCTTGTCATGCCATCTCTTCGTCCTTTCCTTATATATTTTGGCATTCTCATATGCGTTCAAACGCAGCTCTTCCAGCTCGTTGAGTTCCAATAGTCGTTTCTCGCCGGCCTCCTTAATGTCGAAGTTCAACCATTTGATCGCCCAATACGCCTTGTGTTCCAATTCAAGGGGCAAATGGCAAGACTTCCCATATACCAAATTATAAGGGGTGGTACCTATGGGAGTCTTAAATGCGGTCCTGTACGCCCAAAGAGCATCGTCCAATTTCATGGACCAATCCTTCCTCGTTCTAGAGATGGTCTTCTCCAAAATTGCTTTGATTTCTCTATTCGAGATATCGACCTGTCCACTAGTTTGAGGGTGATAAGCAGTTGATACCTTGTGGGTTACCCCATACTTCGATAGAAGTGCTTTGAACTTCCGGTTGATGAAATGCGTTCCTCCATCGCTGATGATGATGCGTGGAGTTCCAAACCGTGGAAAGATAGTCCTGTTTAGGAACTTCATAACCACCTTGGCATCATTAGTGGGAGAGGCAATGGCTTCAACCCATCTAGAGACGTAATCAACCGCAAGAAGGATATAGAGGTTTCCTCCAGAGGATGGGAAAGGTCCCATGAAGTCAATCCCCCACACATCGAAGATTTCCACCTCTTGGATGTTATTAAGTGGCATCTCATTCCTCCTTGATAAATTTCCTGTTCTTTGGCATGCATCACAAGAGACAACAAAAGCTTGTACATCTTTAAATAATGTAGGCCAAAAGAAACCGGAGCGCAATACCTTAGCGCATGTTTTATCGGTGCTAGCATGTCCTCCACAAGGAAGCGAATGACAGTGCCGTATAACGCTATTAACCTCATCTTCCGGAATGCATCTTCGAAGCATCCCATCCGGTCCGCGCTTGAATAGCAGCGGCTCATCCCAGTAATAATGTCGTACTTCCGTGAAGAATCTCTTCTTTTGAGAGTACATCAATCCGGGCGGTGTTTCCTGGCAAACAAGATAATTTACAATATCAGCATACCAAGGTCCGTTTTTATCAGAAAGTTGGTGGATGGAATGTTCCACCAACTGAGGATGAATGTCAGAGAAGTGAGTAAGAAGAGTATTATTCTCAGTAGTCTCAGTTGACATCATCTCGCCATCGACCTCGGTCCAGGCGCAGAGGCGTTGACCGAGATGTTCTTCAGTCGCCTCGCTCAGTCCAGGAAGTGCCTCGGTCGAGGTACTACAACTGGAACCGAAACGGGAGATCTTCGTCTCCTGGATTAGTGTCTCAGTTTTAGCTTCTGGATCTTCTTCCAGTGCTTTCAAGCTCCGTATATCTGCATCACAAGAAGCATCTACACCTTCCTCTATTAAACTAAAACTTATAACTCTTTCGAGTGGATCGTTAATAAGGATAGAGCTCACCAATTCTCTTGATTCTTCCTCATCGTAGATGTTGAAGATATCATCAGTTAGCTACTCCCCTTTCATGGCTGCAAGTAGTGCGAACTCCACCTCATCGCCACCAATGTTGAATTTCAACTTGGCGTTCTTGCAATCCACATTGCAACCCGAAGTTGCTAGAAATGGCCTCCCGAGAATAATAGGAACAAGATAATCTGCAGGAATGTCAAGTACAACAAAATCTATAGGAAGATAGAAGTTACCTAACTTGACCGGAACGTCTTCCAAGATGCCCACGGGATGGGTGATGGAGCGATCCGCCATATAAAGTCGAATCTTGACCGGCTTGGGCTCTCCAAGTCCGATCTTCATGCATAGCTCCAGCGGGATGATGCTCACGTTGGCTTCTAGATCACAAAGGGCTTCACAAGTGACATCCCAACTTGAATGGGAATGCTAAATGAGCCGGGATCTCTTAATTTAGGTGGCATCTTCTCCTTCATGATCTTAATAAGCTCCGAGGATTTAGATGTCATCCTAACTTCACCAAAGTCTTCCAATTTCCTTTTCCTTGATAGGATCTCTTTTAAGAACTTCCCATAGGCGGGCATTCCTAGAATAGCATCAAGGAAAGGAATGTTAATATGCAGCTTATTCATCAAGTCAAGGAACTTACCAAAGTGCTTGTCTAGATGTGCTCTGGCCCTTGACTGGGGGAATGAAAGTGGTGGTTTGTATGCAGGAGGTGGAACATAAACTTCAGTTTTCCCTTCCGCTTTCTGTTGCTCCGCCTCGGTTGGCATCTCGGTCGAGGTGTTCTTCGACTGGATCTGGACCGAGGTGGTCTAAGTTGAACGAGGTACTGGATCTGCAGTTTTAAGTCCACTCCTCGTCGTTATGGCCATGCACTGGCCCTTAGGGTTGCTTTCCGTCTTTGCTGGAAGCTTCCCTGGATCTCTTGGCGCTTCATTCGCCCTACTTGCAAGTTGTTGTTCGAAGGACTTTTGGGCCATCGAAAATGAAGTCATAGAATTCTCCATAGCGCTAAGCTTGATCAAGATAGCCTCCTGAACTGCGTCTTTCTTTTCCGGCTGAGACGAACTTGATCCTTGCCCCTGGCTCTTCAATGGAGTAGAAGAAGAAGAAGAAGGGGAAGAGAGGAAAGGGTTAGAGGAATTATTAGAGTTGGAGTTAGAATAATTGTTACCAGGATTCTGGTTGCTTTGATTGTTCGTCCTCCAATTGTTGCTATTGGACCCTCTATTGTTGTTGTTGTTGTTGTAGTTATTGTTCCGGGAACCGTTGTTGTTGTTACGGTATCCATTGTTGTTGTTCCTTTGTCCTTGCTCTTCCTTCTTGGTTTGAGAAACCAAGAGTTCCTTCAATTGCTTCACGTCATTCTTCAAAGATGTGAGTTGATTGTTGTTGGATTGAGTCTCTTGAAAGTTGACTCTTTTAACTCCACCTTCAGCTCCTTGGTGGGTATATTTCTCCATGTGCAAGACTTGCTTCTCAATGAAGTCCCAAGCCTCGTCAATCGCCATGTCCATGAAGGTACCGGCGGAGAGTAGTTGGAGATTGAACTGGGTGCTTCCGTCCAGTCCTTTGAAGTAGATCTCCAACAACTCGATTTTTGGAATCCCATGATGTGGGCAATCCAAAAGGATGTCCTTGAACCGCTCCCATGACTTGGACAAGCTCTCCTTGTCTTTCATAATGAAAGCATTAATCTTCCCTCTCATTTCAGCTGTCTTTGAAGGGGGAAAGAATTTGGTCAAGAATTCCGTAGTCATCTCTTCTCATGTGCTGATTTTTCCTGGAGGAAGAGATTGATACCAAGTAAGAGCTCTATCTTTTAAAGAAAAGTAAAAAGGTCTTAGCTTGTAGTTGTTATTTTCAATTCTGGAAGGTCGCAAGGTTTCCATCAAGATCTTGTAGTTTTGAAGATGTTGATGTGGTGATTCCTTCTCCATCCCCCCAAATTGGCATTGGCGAATCATGGATAGAACTTGCGGTCGAAGTTTGTAGTCATGGTCCGCTGGATCTCCTAGGTTGACTCCTGGACGCCTCAGTTGTTGATTAGGGTCCATCCTTTGACCTAGGGTTTGTGGGATTCCTGCAAGAAGAACATCTCGGACTGGCATCCGAGGTGGATGTATCTCGGCCGGGGCGTCTGGTACTGGAACCTACCTCGGTCGAGGGTCAGCAACTGGAACCTGCCTCGGTCCAGCATCGGGAACTGGGTTGTCCCTCGGTCGAAGTAGAATCTGGTCTCGTATGACGGCCATTTCTGCTTCGATTGCTTCAGTTTTGGTGCGAGTTTCTTCCTTCTCTCGCCTTAGTTCTTCCTTGCTGAGGCGTAGCAGCTCTAACGCCTCTTTCAATTCGGCCTCAAGATCGCGGTTGTCTTGTTGGGCCATCTTCGCTTCTCTTAAGCGTCGCTTGTATGTCTTTTCTGGTTCGGGATCGTAAGGAATGATTTCCTTCCTAGTGCGGGTTCTTCGGATATACCTAAGAAAGAACCTGCAAAAGTCACTCAAGTAGAGTGGTTAGATGACACGGGGGCAAGTGCCCCAAGAGCAAACCATACCGGCTCGGTCTAGACCAAGTCCCCGGCAACGGCGCCAAAAACTTGTTCGCTCCAAACGGTGTGTGCAAGCTTTAAATTTATAACCCTAGACTTAAGCTTAAAACAAGGATGCGAACCCGCAGTGTACGGGTCAATCGTAGTAAAAAGCAAGAAATTCCAGGGGTCGATCACAGGGACTCGGTGAAACAAAGTCAATAACAGTAAGCTTCGTGAATACTAACCACAAGAGCAATTAACACAATCAAAGATGAATAAGAAGTCAAATAAGCAAACATGCAATTCTAGGGATTAAGGCGTCTAGTTGTGGTTCCAACTCAAGATCTAAAGATAAGCGGACAAAGCTGAGATTTTTGCAAGGGGAAGGTGTTACTAAAGTGGAGTAGATCACCGGGTAAGTCTCACTACTCTCTAATCCTAAACCGTAACTCCTATTACCAGGTAAGTCTCAAGGAATGAAGCTAAAGAACTATAATCTCAAACTAACACACCATCTAAGGGAATAGAATCAACCTTTACCGGGTAAGTCTCAGGCTAACTCACAAAGATGGGATGGAAGCACACTCAAACCCCAATAAAGGATAAACCTTTATTACCTACACTTATGATCGTTGGTACACAAACTAAGGAATTACAGGGTAAGTCTCATCCTAAGCTTGCTTTGAACCAGGAAAGGTGTAATAAGGATAGGATTTGGCAAACTCTAACACTTAACTCTCAGTTTAGGATCAGATAAGTCACCTCGGTCATCCGAATTCCACCCCGGCCGAGATGTTCATCGACTGAGCGAGATGCTTACGGTTAAGGTTAAAGACTCGAACTTTCAGGGTCCTACTGGAATCTAAGACTATTCTATCATTGTTTTTCCCACAACCTTCAGCCAATCACCCTAGAATCACACAAGGAAATTAGCCACTCATCATCATTATGAAAGTATTAAATATATGGGAAGAAGGTGAATATTTGAACAAGAACAATTTAATGGAAAAGACTTCAATAATGAAGCAAATATCACAACAAAAGCGTTCCTTGGATAGCAATCCAACAAGACAAGACAACAAGGAAGGGAATTAAAGACAGTCTTACAAAACCCTCCAAAAAGCTATAAAAGCTATGATCTTCAATCTTCCTTCAACCTTCAAAAAGGTTCTTCGAAACTCCCAACTGGGGTATGGCTGCTGCGATGTATGCGAGATCTCCTCGTAAGCAAGATGTTATGCAAGATGTGATAGCGGATCCGGTGTAAGCGGGGTGTTGGATTTGTGGAAATCCAACCCTTTTTATAGGAAAATAACCCTCCAAAATAATATATCTTAGAAAGATCTCTTCCCATAAAAATAGGTAAAATATAAGATCTTCTTCCTTCCAGGAGCCAAGCCCAAAAATATAAGATCACCTTTCAAAGATAAAAGATCTCAGCCAAGAATAAAATATTCTTGCCGCGTCCTAGGTGTGCCCCTCGGTCGAGTCGGCGTCTCTGGATCACATCGGTCGAGATGAATCTCTGGTCAACCGAGGTGAGTCATAACTGAATGTGAAATCTCTCAAAACTGGTCCAAAGTGAATCCTTAATCTATGGCTATGCTTCCTGGATGGTTCCTTATGCTCCTCAATGTAGCTCCAATGACTCCATAGCTCCTTTTGTTCCTTTTTGATGCAAAACGTGCCATTTTACCTACAATTACAGCAAAACTAGGTGTAGACCTCGATTCCCGCAAAGGTAGATGAAATGGTAATATAATCTCATATTATACATGCAATCATGCAGATTATTGAAGATAAAACGTCCAAACAAACCCCAAAATATAGACTATAATTCATGCTATCAAGGTCCCAAACTGAAGAATGGAGAACTCATAGTCTTGCTCCATTAGCCTAAAAGATACGGTTCGGTTCATGTGACTATGCTCAAAGGACGTGACAAACTCCCTAGTAATCTCCTCATAAGCGTCATCTCTAATAGCGGAGAAGACTATCAAACCAGCTCTATCCAAGAGCCACGTCAAATCTTTGACAACATTGAGTGGCTCAAGCTCCTTAAGGACTAAGTAACGAGGTCCTATGACCGGCCTCTTTTCGATCCTCTCTAAAGCTCTTAAGTAGTCTTCATGGATGGTTGGGATTCTAGGAGGTGGTGGTGATGGTGGTTCACTAGGGGGAGGTTGGGAAGAGGAGGAACTACCATCCTTTCACTTCTTGGTCCTATTGGATTTCCGTCTAATCATATTTTTCGAAATCAGAGAAAACCACGGCCTGTTCTTCGAAAACCACGGCCGTGGAACATACAAGGACCGTGGTTTTGGTCTGTTTTACACAAATCTCAACAATCTCACACCAAACTTCAGCAATCACTGTCCTAGACTAATTCCAATTCCAATTATATTCAGTTCTTCTAAGTTCTTGCGAAAAATAGAGCCGAATTGACAAAGTAGAGAATGTAGGTTTTGGATCTTTAAAATCCAAATTCCTTCTGCTGAGTGGATTGTTCACTTTGTTTGTTGCTTGGATCGTGTAGATGATCGAAAATGCTTCACTTTAGGGCAAAGAATCGCTTGAATCGGACATCAAACGAAGAATTGCGAGTTGGGGAAGATTTTCGGCGTTTTTGGTCGTGGATTTGGGATTTTTAGTGTGTTTTGTGAAGGAAGGTGGTTTATATAGTGGCCCGTAAAAATTTTGAAAATCACGGTCACCCGGGGCAAACCACGGCCGTGGAAATGTACGGAGGCCGTGGTTTTGATGAATTTTTGCCTATTTTGGAGAATTACGGTCACTTGTTACTTCCACGACCGTGGTTTAGGACGTGAAAGTCTCTGTTGTATGCCAACATCCAAGTTTCGTCAATTCCTTCCAACTTTTGCATCTTTCCTTTGCCCAACCATTATTCCTACATCCAAAAACATAACATACCGGAGGTATCGAGGGAAAAACAAAGCAAAAACAACTAAACTAAACTACTCTAAGAAAGAAAAACAACAAAAACGTAAATGCAATACCTTGGGTTGCCTCCCAAGAAGCGCTTGTTTTGGGTCCACAGCTAGACCGTTCTTGTGTTTATTTGAGGGTAATCGGCGCGATTTCCTCAACCGGTAGCTCCGGTTAATACTTCTTAAGGTGTTGGCCATTAACCTTAAAACTTCCGCTCTTTTCACCCCATACTTCAACTGCGCCATGGGGAAAAACACGTTTGATTAGATAAGGTCCAGTCCAACGAGATTTAAGTTTACCTGGAAAGAGACGAAGTCTCGTATTGAAGAGGAGAACTTGATCTCCTTCTTTGAGATCCTTTGGAATGATATGCTTATCATGCCAACGCTTCGTTCTATCTTTATAGATCTTGGCGTTTTCATAGGCGTTCAAGCGGAGTTCTTCAAGCTCATTGAGGTCTAAGAGGCGCTTCTCGTCCGCTTCCTTCATGCCGAAGGTCAACCACTTCACAACCCAGTACGCCTTGTGTTCTAGCTCAACCGGGAGATGACAAGACTTCCCATATACAAGGTTGTATGGTGTTGTACCTATGGGAGTCTTGTATGCAGTCCTATATGCCCATAATGCATCATCCAACTTCAAAGACCAATCCTTCCTCGTCTTTGAGACCGTCTACTCAAGGATGCCTTTGATCTCTCTATTCGAAGTCTCCACTTGTCCACTTGTTTGTGGATGGTAGGGGGTGGCGATCTTGTGAGTCACCCCATACTTAGCTAGTAGAGTTTTGAATCGCCAGGCAATGAAGTGAGAACCTCCGTCACTAATGATGGTCCGTGGTGTCCCAAACCTTGGGAAAATAGTTCTATCAAAGAACTTAACTACAACCATGACATCATTAGTTGGAGAGGCAATAACTTCAACCCATCTCGAAACATAATCTACAGCTAGAAGTATGTATTGGTTTCCACAAGATGATGGGAAAGGTCCCATGAAGTCTACTCCCCAAATGTCAAAGGTTTCCACCTCCTGAATATTATTTAGAGGCATCTCGTTTCTCCTAGAGATGTTTCCTGTTCTTTGACAAGCATCACAACACGAAACAAAGGTTTGCACATCCTTAAACAAAGTAGGCCACAAGAATCCAGATTGCAATACCTTAGCGCTAGTTTTATTGGAACTAGCGTGTCCTCCATAAGGTAGTGAATGACAATGACGAATGACACTTTGCATTTCGTCTTCCGGCACACATCTCCTAATGATGCTGTCAGGACCTCTCTTGAAGAGTAGAGGTTAATTCCAAAATTATTGCCGGACATCCCTAAAGAATTTCTTCTTTTGTGCATAGGATAATCCGGGAGGTATTTCCTGACAAACCAAATAGTTAACAAAATCAGCAAACCATGGTTCATTACTTCTTGATATCTTGTCGATGCACTCCTCAATGATGTGTAAATGTTCGTCCGGAAAGGAGTCATCTATAGGTAGATCGTCGTCTTCAATGTGTGGTAGATGACTCAAATGATCCGCAACAGAACTTTCCGAGCCTTTCTTGTCACGTATCTCTAGATCGAATTCTTGTAGGAGAAGAATCCACCTAATCAGCCTCGGTTTCGCATCTTTCTTGGCAAGTAAATACCGGATTGCAGAATGATCCGTGTATACAATCACCTTTGCACCTACAAGATAAGAACGAAACTTTTCAAAGGCATATACAATAGCTAAATATTCCTTTTCAATTGTGGCGTAGTTGAGCTGCGCTTCGTCTAGCGTCTTGCTAGCATAGTACATAGCATGTGTTCGGCCTTCTTTCTTTTGGCCAAGCACAACTCCTACAGCTACGTCACTCGCATCACACATAACCTCGAATGGGAGATTCCAGTCCGGAGGTTGGATAATCGGGGCTGAGATGAGAGCTTCCCGAATCTTATAGAATGCATCTAAACAATCCTGCGAAAAGTCAAAAACTGCATCCTTCATCAATAGATTAGTAAGCGGTTTTGATATCTTAGAAAAGTCTTTGATAAAACGTCTATAGAATTCAGCATGTTCTAGAAAACTTCTTATCCCCTTCACCGAAGATGGAGGAGGAAGTTTCTCTATGGTCTCTATCTTAGCCTTGTCTACCTCAATCCCTCAACTAGAGATTAAGTATCCTAGCACAATGCCTTCTTTTACCATGAATTGACACTTCTCTCAATTAAGAACTAGGTTAGTGTCTTCACATCTTTGTAACACAAGAGAGAGGTTAGCAAGACAATTATCAAATGAAGAACCATAAACAGAAAAATCGTCCATAAAAATCTCCATTATCTCTTCAATATACTCCGAGAAGATGGCTATCATGCACCTTTGAAAGGTGGTTGGGGCGTTGCAAAGCCAGAATGGCATCCGTCTATAGGCAAACGTACCCCATGGGCACGTGAATATGGTCTTCTCTTCATCGTCTGGATGGATCGGTATCTGGAAGAAACCACTATAACCATCAAGATAACAAAAATAGGAGTGTTGTGCTAACCTCTCAAGCATTTGATCAATGAATGGTAGCGGGAAGTGACCTTCCTAGTTGCATTGTTCAACTTACGGTAATCATTGCACATCCTCCATCCCGTGACAGTTCTTGTGGGAATGAGTTCATTGTTCTTGTTAGTGATGACCGTCATTCCTCCTTTCTTTGAGACAACTTGAACGGGGCTCACCCACTTGCTATCCGAGATAGGATAGATGATACCTGTGTCAAGCAACTTAAGAATTTCCTTCTTTAACAACCTCCTTCATGATCTGATTTAACCGTCTTTGAGGTTGTCTCGAAGGCTTAAAATCTTCCTCCATTAGAATCTTGTGCATGCATAATGATGGTTTAACTTCTACAAGATCCTCTATAGTATAACCTAAGGCTTTCCTATGTTTCCTTAGAACAACCATTAATCTCTCATGTTCATCTTCACTTAATTCGGAACTAACAATTACGGGAAAAGTAGAATTAGTTCCAAGAAATGCATACCGAAGATGTGTGGGAAGTGGCTTCAATTCCATAGCCATTGATGCCTTTGATGAGTCTTGAGATGTGTCCGACGCTTCCTTAGAGGTATCTAAGGGTGTAGGAGTGGTGGAAGAAGAATTGAGAGTATTTGTGGAAAGAACGGAATTGTTCTGTGAAATACCCAAAATTATGGCATCATTGTTACTTCCACGGCCGTGGTTTAGGGCGTGGAAGATAATTACGACATCACTGGTGGTTCCACAGCCGTGGTTTTGTCCGTGTAACTTACTAGAGCTCTCCAAATAGCTGATTACGGTCATCCTGGGGGAAACCACGGCCGTGGAATAGCACGACTGGCCGTGATTCCTCACGTTTTCTGACCCATCATAGAGTTTTTCAAACTCTTCTTCATGCACTTCTTGTAGCTCCTCCAAGGCTTCAAATTCCTCATTGTAATCCTCTTCCTCTGCCTTTTCCATGATGCTCATGGTGATAACCTTTTGCAATGGGTCTTTGAATAGAATCAAGCTCACTTCTTCTCTAGATGCTTCCTCATCATAGACATTGAACATGTCTTCTCCAAGAGTTCGCTCTTTCACCAAATTTGAGAGAACAAACTCAACCTTCTCTTCACCTATGTCAAACGCCAATCTAGCATTCTTGCAATCCACTATACAACCGGATGTTGCAAGAAACGGTCTTCCGAGTATGATCGGAAATGGACAATCTACAGGAATGTCAAGCACTACAAAATCAATTGGAATGTAAAACTTACCGAGCTTGACTGGGGCGTATGATACCGATGGGACGAGTTATGGATCGATCCGCCATGTATAACGTTATCTTCACCGGTTTAGGCTCACCTAAACCGATCTTCCTACACAATCAATTGGAATGTAATGCTTACACTTGCTCCCAATTCACAAAGAGCGTCACATGTGACTTCTCCTACTCTAATTGGAATGCAAAATGACCCCGGATCTCTCAGCTTTGGGGGCATCTTTTCAGTCATCGTTTTGATGAGCTCCGAAGATTCCGAAATCATCTTGACTTCTCCAAAGTCTTCTAGCTTCCTCTTGTTAGAGAGGAGCTCTTTCAAGAACTTCCCATAAGTGGGATACCTACAATTGCATCAATGAAAAGTCTAGGCGCGCTCTTGCTCTAGACTGCGGGAATGGTAGGGGAGGTTTATAAGCTGGAGGAGGAACGTAGACATCTTCCTTCTCCTTCCCCTTATCTTTCTCCTTCTCAGCTGGGACTTCCACAAACTTAGGATGTGGGTCGGTGGTTATAACACCACTCCTAGTGGTGATAGCCATCACCCTTCCCTTTGGGTTGGCCTCCATCTTCCCGGGAAGCTTTCCTTGATCCCTAGGAACTTCTTCAGCCTTGCTGAACATATGGTTTTCTAAAGATTTTTGAACTTTATCAACCTTAGTTATGTAACACTCTAGCCCTTGAAGCTTTCCCAAGATCGTTTCCAGCATGGGATCGGGCTTCTCCTTCTCCTTATTGTTTGAACTATTTGATGTTTACCCCTGACTTTTCAAAGGGGTAGAAGAAGAGGGAGATGTTGGTGAATTTCCAGAATTTGAATAGGGATTACCGAAATTTTGTTGTTGTTGGTTGGAACGCCAATTGTTGTTGGAATTTTGGTTGTTGTTGTTGTTATTCCAATTATTGTTGTTCGAATTGTTGTTTCGGTTGTTGTTCCGGTTCCCTTGGTGGTTGTTGTTGTTGTTGTTGTTGTTGCCTAAGTAGCCAACATCTTGCTCCTTTGGCTGTGGAAGGCCAGCTCTAATGATTTCCTTCAACTCCTTGATTTCGGTGTTGAGGGAAAAAATTTGAGTTTGTGCGGCTTGTGTTAGCTTCACTCCCGGCTCAATCTTCTGGTGGGAATACTTCTCAATCACTTGGGCTTGCTTCTCAATGAAGTCCCAAGCATCATCCTCTCTCATGTCCATGAATGTACCACAAGAGAGAGATTGGAGGTTGAATTGTGTGTCCACATCCAACCCCTTGTAGTAAATCTCTAATAACTCCAATTTTGAAATGCCATGGTGTGGGCAATCCAATAAGAGGTCCTGAAATCTTTCCCATGATTGAAACAAACTTTCGTTAGTTTTCATAGAAAATGCATTGATCTTACCTCTAAAATCCTCCATCTTGGATGGCGGAAAGAACTTGGTGAGGAACTTCGAAGATAGATCCTCCCATGTGGCCAGCTTTGCAGCTGGAAGAGCTTGATACCAAGCCAAAGCTTTGTCCTTCAAAGAAAAGAAAAACGGCTTGATTTTATAGTTATTGTTAGTAACCCTTTTTGGATTCAATGTTTTCATTAGAATCTCAAATTTCTATAAATGTTGATGTGGTGATTCAGCACTAGTTCCACCAAATTGACTTTGGCGAACCATGGTGATAACTTGCGGGCTAAAGCTGAATTCCTGGATGTCCTCAGCTCCGAAATTCACACCTAGACGGCGTGGTTGCTAAATTGGATCCATCCTTTGCCCGAGAGTTCGTGGTTCATCCCCTCCATTAGCAACTCTCACATCTTCAGCTGGAATGCGAGGAACAACCGGTGGTCTAGGGTTGTTACGAACGGGGTGAATCACCGGATCGATTTCCTCAAGTTCCGGCATATCAAGATCTTCATCATCGGATAAATCATCTCTAGTGGACATAGTTGGTTTCTTGACCTTCTTCTTCTTCTTCTTCTTAGCATCATTCAACTCCAACTTTATGTCCAACATCATAGCTTTGAGTTCATCAATTTGGAATTGATGACTCGTTAACTCGTCCAAACGAGCTTTCTCACTCAACTTAAGTTGGAGTTGAGCTTCATCCAACTCAGCTTGGATGTTTCTTTCATTGTTTTCAGCCATCTTTTTCTCTTTCAACTTTCTTCTTAAAGTTCTCTCAAGTTCTGGATCGAAAGGAACTAGATATTTGGTAGATCTAGTCTTTTGCATATACCTATTGAACCTGCAAAAATCACTCACAAAAAGATATCAAATAGCAAGAGCAAAAACTCCCAAGCTCGACAACCGAAAACCGGAAATGGTCTTGACCAACTCCCCGGCAACGGCGCCAAAAACTTGTTCGCCTCTAAACGTGCGTGCAAATAAGTTTTAAATTTATAAAACTAGAATAAAAGCAAGCAAACCCGCAGTATACGGATCGGCGTAGATTAGCAAGTATTCCAAAGTATCGATCTCCGGAAATTGGTGAAACAAAATCAGTTTCAAGTAATCGAGCAATGAAAAGTGTAGAAGCTTTGCAAATATTGGGAAAACAGCAATCCTAAAGATCCAGGTATCCAGGTTTGACAATCGATTCAAGATATTCTATATATATAAGACAGAGTTGAGAATTGCAAAGGTATACTAAAGCAAGGTTATGTACGGTGAAGTTCCAAAACCCTATATGTCTAACCAAAAGACTCTCTCTATAAAGTTTGTTGAGGCTGCAGTATAGAAAGGATCTAAAGGTAAGACTTAATCTCAAATACCCATGCCTAAACCCAAGGAATTAAAGACAAGCCAAAACGGTTAAGGTTGTGACACTCGAAACCGAAATAGAGGATGTTGAGTCTCACTACTACCTAGGAAAGGCAAACCAAGACTAGGTTAAAGCTAATCTTTAACTTTGGATCAAATCAAAAGCAAAGTTCGTAAACCAGGGGAAATCACGGCTAGATCGTGAGAACCACGGCCGTGGAAACCAAGAACAACCCTTCACCTTAGAATTGCTAAAGGGTTTTAGCCAACAATCATTGTCATGATATCAATATTCAAATTAAGAAGAATAAAAGATGAAAACCCTCGAAAACTCAAATAAAACTCAAAGTCAATCTCGAAATCCAAACACGAAGTAATATGTCTATGAATCTAGAAGAATAGGAACAGAAACCCTCACAAAGATCTACAGAAGTCACAAAGAACGGGATGTCAATCTGCTCTTAAATGAAAACCCTAGGAAATATCCAAAAGTACACAATCTCCGAGATTACGTCCTTCATAAATCTTAAATCCTCAAGCGAATCTCTAAGCAGCGGCTAAGCGTCCGTATGCGAAGGTCCCGAAAACTCTCTTGTGAAGCCTTTTTATAAGGCGAGGTAGGGTTACGAGAAAGCCTAAGGACGTGGCTGACGTGGCAAAATATGACACGTCACAGAATCACCAAAATCACGGCCAAGAACACCTTTTCACGACCGTGGTTTTGGGCGTGGAACCAGATTAAGGTGCCATATGATTTCCATGACCGTAATTTAGACCGTGTAACTCTCTGGAGTGCTCCAAACTTAAGTCAACGTTCATGTTTCCAAATCCACGGCCGTGGTTTAGAGTGTGATTCCTCAAATCCTCTTCCACGTCCGTATTTCAGGGCGTGGTTCTTCCAAATCCTCGTTTTTTCCTTAGTTTCGTGACATCCTTCATCCATGCTCCTTCCTTAGCATCTCCAATGCATCTCCTTGCCATCAAATGTGATCAAACACTCCTTTCCTTCCTTAATTTGCTCCAATCCAAGCTTTATTCACCTAAAAACACAATGAGATCTCTATATCGACAAAGTGGGTAAACTAGCTAACAATTACTTCAAACACATATCTAATAACACTATAAAGAGGGGAAAATGACTAAAACAAGTGTCTAAAATATCGTCATATTTCTTGCTAACATTGGACGTCAACTGTGCTCTGATACCAATTGATACGAGGATTAGCCGCAAAGAACGGATCTAGACGAACAACCTGTTCTGAAGAAAGAAGAACACACAAAATTAACAAACAAGGACAACAATGAAAACAAGAAAACAGAAAGGGACAAGAAGAACCGAAAGGAACAATAATAGAACCCTTGGATTCGAGATCCAAGAACCAAACCAGTGACGATTCAACCCCGCTTCCTACAACTCCACACAATCGATATGAGAATCGAGAGCACGAAGAGGGTGCCTTGTTCGAATTGCAACACCAATCCCGAAGGAGATTGACATACACAAGAACGAGAAAGCTAGATCACACACACAAACTCACGAGACAAGAATGATTGAATTCTCTTGGATTCAATTCTGAAATACTCTCAACAAAACTTGTGTAAAACTTATCTAACCACAAAAGAAGAGAGAAAAGGATTTATATACATCCTAGGCCTTTTCTTCTAAAACAGAAAAAAGAAACTAATTACAATAATTACATTGAGAGAGAGTTAAATAAAGCCCAGCAAACATAGAACACAATTGGGCCTAATTAAACTCTCATATTCAGCCTCTCACGTCCACATACTTAAATGAATGTTCCAGCCATGCACATGCACACATGTGAAACCCCTTGTATCTGATTTCAAGGCCTCCGTCTGTCCTTTGAAATCCTTTCCAAGGCCTGCTCAGCAGCTAGAAATACAATTTAAGCTCCATTAATCATCTTGGTTGGGATGTGTTCGTGGCTGATCCACAAGATGGTTCTTAGACTTGATGAAGGTGGACTTGGTTGAGCTTCATGGACCATGTTTAGGAAAAGAGCATCCATCTCAGCTTGATGTTTAGCTTGTGTTGTTGTTAGAGTCCCTTGAGGTGGTGAAGATAGATTTAGCTCAGATGATCCTTCATTACAAAGTTTTCTTTGATACCAACGGACAAAGTTATTTTTGATACCGCGGTGGCGGCGAAAGGGTTATTTGAGGGTTAGAGTTTTATTTTGTGGAGGAAGCATGTTTGTTTAGACAGAAGCGTGTTTAGACGCCGCCATCATGGAGGCGGCGATAACGGCGCAACTAAGATTTGTAAGTTAGGGTTTGTTTATGTAGAAGCGTGTTTAAGGATCGTATGATCAGATACCATGATGAGATTTGTGAATTGAAAGTTTGTATATTTCATTCACCAAGTAATGTTTATATAGACAAATATAAAAACATAAAATAATAAACTAATAAAAGATAAGATAAAAATATATACTAATAAATAAAGGATAAAGCCAACATATGATCCAATACACTAGACCCAATATAGTAGGCTCATATTCTAACATAATATAATCGGAATTTCTGTTATTGATTTTTCATTTTAATTTGGATTAGAAGTTGTTTGAAAATTTATTTTGCAGTTAATAATTATGGAAACTATCAAATTGTGATTTTTAAAAAATAAATAACAGATTGAAACATAAGTATTAAATTAAAGGCAAATACATTAAGTAGGCCTTTTTTTATATTTACTGAGTACTCATAATATAATCTCATTAAGTAAATATAGTCTTAGTAGAGTTATAGTGGTAAGTCAATTAGAAATTTAAAATGATAAAAATTTAAAGGGTCGACAAAACAAAAATAAATAAATAAGTAAACCTACTCTACCAAATTCTTTGTTAAATTAATCCTGATTGGGCACGTGTGACGGGTCAGTTCAACAATCCATATTACGAGATTGAAGTTGAGGATGAACGGTTTTCTTCTATCCTCAACCCTAAATTTGGTGTTCAGTGTTTCAAATAAATAATATAAATTTGAGAAATGAAAATAATGACGTTGATGAGAATGAATGAAATATATTCAACTAGTTGGTACAAGAATGAATGTAATCACTTCACATTTCTACTATTAAAAAAACGATTTGTATGAAGAGGAATAGCCCAAATTAAGTTAAAGTGAATTTTTCTTCTTCTCGTTCTTCACTTTCTTAAACTTTTTTTTTGTCATACTTCACCTTCTTCTCATCTCTTATGCTCTCCCGTATTCATGTAATTGACTCGAATTTCGTATTTGTATCAAGATAAAGTGTTTAGTTATGGAGATTCAAGGGCCGTGTATGTAACACCCCGAATTCGCGGGACTCGGGATGTCACATAGGGTTAGGATCTCACAATGGATCCTGACCCTAGCCTGACCACAAGTTCACTGGACCTTACAACATGGCACTGACAGATATAAAACAAATACATAAAACAATATAAACTGTACGACCCAAAGTAAACAACAACATAGCCGAGTATATAAAACGACATCCTCACATAGGAGGTACAAAAGATCATCCTCACGCAGGAGGGGAAACACAACAACCCCAAACCAACCACCTAATGTACGAGAGTCCTCGGCCTATCACCCTGCCAGATCACCCAATAGCGCCTAACATGTAAACATCTACAACACGGTATGAAACCGTTAGCTAACCATACATATATGAGGTAATGCATAAGCACAAGCACAATCATGAAAGATAAACACATCAGCATGCTATCACACATTTACCCATTTATTATCTTTATATAATAACCATTCACTCAAAAACCGTATATATATATATATAGATAGATAGATGAAAGTATGTGACACGAGGACCGATACATCCCCGCCTCTGAGTGCAATGTCCAGCTATGCGAGTATCGGTCACACAATCCGTGTACCCTATGGGAGTGGATTGCGCCCTTCCTGTAAACCAGTCTGGCCCGACATCAGAGAACCTCCCAAACTCCACGGCGGGATGAAAGGGAAAGGTTATCACAGCCACGCAGTGGGGCAGTCAATAGAACATAGGTCGATAAAAACGACAACTCATGCTATCATAGCAAACATATAAAGCACACACCACTCATGCAAACACCCAATATAGGGATGGTAGCTAAGTAAGTCCTACGGACTTACCTCAACCTCGTAAAAACTCAACCACGATCACCTCTACACTGGAGGGACAACACGGCCTATAAACAAGGCATAAAAAGATATATCAACCTCTATTCATCAAAGGGGTCACACCTAGACCCAAAGGGATCCATGAGGATCATACTCAATCTATAAGCCTCACAACCAACTAAACCTCAATATCTTAGCATAACTCACAATGCCTCAAATCTCAAGGTAGTATCTAATCAACATTCCTCAATCTCAATTCTAATCCTAATTTAATTAATTAACCTTTAATTAATTAATTAGATTTTGCCAGAATAACGTTTTGCCCACAGGTAATTTCTAAACCCCTATCATCAGATTTCATCAAACAAACAACCCATAATCACCAGAATAATATAACGACCACAATGGAATTTCTAATTATCCATTTTGACAAGCCTAAAGTCAATTTAGGCCAAATTGCAGTACGGAAAACGAATAAATTCATAACTTATTCGTTACTAACCCGATTGACGATATGAAAGAAGATTCGGAATCACAGCAACGCAGGCTACGCATGGACAACATCAAATTCACCGGAATCTGAGCGACGGAACCGCCCTAGTGACATATATGCTCGACCAGACCTCCATATACTCGGAAATGCAGAAACTCGGTACCGATATGAAGAGAATGAAGAGAGGAATCCAGAAACTCAAACGGAATTGAAATCGGATTAGAAACGGAGAGTAGATCTGAGTTTGAAGGTTGAGAGAAATCAGAGCTTTTACGAGGAAACGTGAAAGGAAATGAATTAATAAAGGATTTTCCGCTATTTATAGTGAAGACGATAATTATCCTTTAGCAAAGTCGATAATTATCCTTTAATCGATCCAAAGGCGGGTCGAACCTCCTTCTCCAAACTTACCGATATTGGAATATTAAATCTGGAATATTGTAGGGATAATTATTCCACAACTGGCTCGGAAAACGTGTATTCCTAAGCCGTCTTTCTTAGCCGTTAAGAAACGAAATAGCGACTCTTTTGGTCATTTTGCCTCTCCATGTTATTTCATATCTAGGACATATCCGATATCCTGATCATTTCTCTCAACTGTATTTTTATTAATTGGAGCTCCCAAATGCTCCAAATAACACTGAAGGGTAAAAATAATTACCCGGGAAAAAAGTAAAAATTTCCCCAAACGTCCAAAATTACGCGAGAAACATAACGGTGAGACTCATACTCATCACTGGCGAAATCTTCGCGAGTTATATGTCAATTACTATCAACGATTAAGTTAATCAACATTAATTAGAATTTGGAAATCCTAGCTATTACATCACACACCCCTTAAAAAAAAGTTTTGTCCCGAAACTTGAACAATTCCCAAATCCTCTCGAACCCATACGCCGAGGTATAACTCTCACTCTTTCTAACGGAGGTATCACATCTCCGTTCAAAAGATCACAACCTATAAAAATCTATAACCTCAAGTATATATATGGAGGAATCATCACTCCAGGAAACAGGGCCATAACGCTACCCAAAGGCGTAGAGGAATCACGTCTCTCGCCATACCACATCACAAGGCATAGAGGAAGCACATCTCTAGCCAAAACATATCACATGCATAGAGGAAATACGTCTCTAGCCAACCCATAAACATATATATCGCATGGAGGAATCACATCTCCACTGAACTATGTCCATCAAGGTAGCATGGAGGAAAGAACCATCTCCAGCTGAATCCTAATCCCACTCAAATAGCATGGAGGAAAGAACCATCTCCAGCTATAAATATAATCATACTCGTGTAGCGTGGAGGAAGTAATCATCTCCAGCTATAACATACATCACGCTAGCACATCAAGATCTACTAAGATCATAAATCACATCACAGCTAGCATGGAATAACACATCAAGGCATATAAGCACATAAGCACAACATTCATCAAGATAGCACTAAGATCTACTCGTGCTCCCACAAATGGGTTTATCCCAACATATACTCTGGATAGTTCCTCAGGACACTATCCTCACTCTCTCACATAGCCTCTTCAGGTCTTCATCTCGACCATAATATCCTCAATATGGGAATGTCTTTCGAATGCAAGCGTTTCATATCTTATTCCAAGAATGTAATCAGATGCTCAACAACGATGTGGTTGGACTCAACCACCAAATTATCGTAACTCACAAGGTGTCTCGAGTCTGGTATATACTTCCTCAGTTGAGACATAAGAAACACTGGGTGGATATCCACCAACTTCAGAGTGAAAGCTAAACATCATGTTGCCTTCACAAGACTGATCAAGATCTCAAGTAACTTACATATTGGAAATTCAGTTCCCCTTTCCATAATACACAACTAACGTCTCACAACAGAGATACCTCCAGCCGGACATGAACTCTCGCTTGAACTTTAGAGATTAACACCTCTTGTCTACACACACAATATGGCGACTATGTAGAGCCAACACTCTTCCATTAATCATCGTTACTTGAACTATAAAATCTTGAGTCTGGTCATGTGTTATTTCCACTACTACTACTAGATCACTTCTAGCATAAAGGTACGTGTATGGCATCTACGCCCATACAATGCTTCTCAAGGACATTCCCGAAGATAAACGTCAATCACTGTTATATAATAACTCAATAATGGAAGGTAATATAACCATCCACGTTTTCCATTCAACTTACAACTTATATTAGATCTTTAATATCTAGATGATCCTCTCTAACGGACCATCTGTCAGGGGGTGAAGTGTAGTCATGAGGTACAGACTCGTCCCCAAAGCAGTCTGAATCTTCTGCCCAAAATCTCAAAGTAAAAACATACATCTCGATCAGAAATGATCGTTCTCGGTATACCATGGAGTTTCACTATCTGTCTAGTGTACTCCTCCGCCAACTTACTCACTGGCCACGTCTTTCTGATAGAAATGAAACGTGTCAGTTCTGTAAATCTATCACAAGCAATTCAAATAACATCAAAACTTCTACTGGGCCTCAATCACATCACAAGGTCCATGGAAAGGTCCTCTCACTTCCACTACAGCACTGGTAGTAGATGGAGCTCATCTCCAGGTCAGTAATACTCTATCTTGATCTGCTGACTAGTCAAACACTGTGTCACAAATCTGGTTATATCAACTTCAATCTTCTTCATAAATATAATCGCCTCACCTCATGGTACATCTTATTCGTATATGGATGTACTAAGGAAGGTGTACAATGAGTGTATTGTAATATTCTCCATCTCAACTCCACATGAGCGGTTATATAGACGCGGTCGCGGCGCCTCCTTATTCCATCTGCTCCATTGGAGAATTGTGGTGCCTCACATGAGACATCCTTTCACTAAATCTCATCAGGATCGGGCAGGTCCTCTGCTTCTGTTGGATCTCATCCAACAGGCCAGGTAGAACCTCTAAAACATATAACTAGCGTCCTTATCAGGAAACTGTAGGTCCAACTCTAGTCAAGCTAGAACTTTATGAAGCTGAGGTTGAATAGTTTGTCTCGCAATTGTCTTCTCTTGGGGCATCTTTCTGGTCAAGTTGTCGGCGACAACGTTCAACTTCTCAAAATGATATGGAATCTCCAAGTCAAAGTCTTGATCAACTCGTGCCCGTAACGCTGGCGGTTATTCAACTTCTGTTGCATAAAAATATACTTCAAACTCCTATGATCTGTGGAAATCTGACATGAAATATTACACAGGTATTGTCTTCAAATCCTGAAGGCTTGAACTACCACTACTAATTCTAAATTATGAGTCGAGTAGTTCTCCTCATACGTCTTCAGATGTAGACACATATATTAATAACTCTACTCCTCTGCATAAATACACGTCTTAAACTTAACTGTGATGTATCACCTTAGATCACGGGATTCCCAAAACCTTCTAATTATAACAGAATAGAGGCAGAGGTCAAGTGCCTCCTCTACTCTTCAGAACTCTGACATACTGCTTTAACCATGCAATTCTGGTGGTCTTCCTCAGAAGACTTGTAAATGAATACGTAGTCACATAAAATCCTTCCTAAGAGCATTGGTAGCAATCGGTTGAGCCGAGAAAACTATGTATTCCTTAATGTTCATCAGTATCTCCCATGTTACAACATACTTAATTCTCGCCAGGTCAACCATGATCCCACTGGCAGAGACAACATGGCCTAAAAAGGCTACCACTGGCATCTCAACTTACACTTAGAGAGCGTAGAATACAACCCTCTATCTCTCAAAATCTGCAGAACGGTCCTCAAACGATCGGTCTACTATTCTCTGCTATGAGAGTATATGACATGTCATCAATGAAGTCCACCACCAACTAATCAAGGAAGTCGATGAAGATATTGTTCATCAACTCCATAAAAACTACTAAAACATTCGTCACCCAAATGGCATCACTACATACTCGTAGTGTCCATAACGGGTATGGGATGCTATCTCATACACATGTTGCTCTCTCATCCATGACTAGGGATATCTTGAGCACAAAGAAATCCTGAAAACATAATTGCTTCTTGAAGCTAACTCATCAGGTCGTCAATACGGAACATGGAACCCACTAGGGTAAAAGAAGCCCGTTTCAGTCAACTTTTTAAGTTATCAGTACAATATCTCAACAAGCACCATATAGTGTAGCTTTCCCATTCAATCTTGTATCATACTTCAACTCAATAACAATGTCCACACTTCGCTGAGGTGACAACTAGACGGTTCAGTAACACATCTATAAACTCATAAACAGCTGGAATACCTTCCAATGTTGGACTATGTCGCTCCTTCATGGTATAACACTAGAATGCGTCACATCCCTGTGCTATCAGCTCGCTGCGCGTACAGTCCTGATGACAAACCCGTCTCGTCAAAGGTCTAAACCTCAGAAGACCTCTATTTAATTCAACTCAGTAAAGACTATAACAGTCTTACTATTAAAAGCTAACACCACATGATATCTATTCATCCAAACCATACACATAATGACTTCCTCATGCACCTACGACATGACAAAGAAGTCTGCAACCATACACGAGTCCCTGAAATAAGGGAACAAACATGCATCTCACGGGTATCTCAGAACCAAAAAGGTAATCCTATAAAGGAAAATCCACCTTCTACTATATACCAAAATTCAACCATTAACGCATGCATCGAAAGACATGACGTGCATAGCACTCACAACAAGCAAAACTCCACCAGGTAAACCATTAACAGGAATGGTACCTATAACAGCTAACACTCGTAGCTCCTCTACATATCATCACTCAATGTCAGATCCATGCTCCTCAGGTATCACTGAGGTCATTACTATAGCCGCCACTTCCACTCTTTCTGCACCGGAAAGAGGAAGGTCTTGCTGGGAAGAAACACCACCGTGCTGACAAAAAGGGCCAGATGACCTAACTCACCACAAGTGAAACAAGCTATTAGTGCCAAAGGGAACACAGAGCGCAAATGATTTGGATAGCCACAACTGAAACATAATCATCCCGTCCTTGCAACCTGTGCAACTGAAGGGTAACTCGACCTTCGTCGTCCACCTGGATAGATCTCACTCTTGAAGGGAACCTATAAAGGCAATGCCTTGCCCTGTCGACAAAACTTCGCTCTATGCCCTGCTTTACCACACGTAAAGCATATGATGGGCGCCTTTGGGCACACAGCTCGCCAGTGTCCCAACTTCCACGCAATTAAAACACTGTAGTTCCTTGCTAGTCATCTTCATGGCCAAAGGATCACTAGATTGTCCTGATATTGGACTTGGTTCCCCATTTATCATCTTTGCTTCTCCCGTAACTGATTCCGTCCATTGCTTCTTTCCGGATCCAGAAGCTTCAGTTGATCTCACAATTGTTGGTAAATCCGGTGTGGATCTACCCGCTATCACCGCTTCATATACTTGTTACATATATTCTTGAAACTTGGATCTACTCATGGAGACACGATCAGCCTCTTCAAACTCGTTCTCTGCCATAGGCGAAACAACAGCAGAAACCGGTCCCTAACTTATCACCACTGGAGGAAGAGGGGGTGTACCCCTACCTCATCCCACTACAGATACTACTCTAGTCTGAGTCATCTGTAGGATATACGCACCTAATCTTATAAGGCTATATATATGTCATAGGTATCGATATGTATATAATACATCCACATAATCCATAGTACACACAGATATATATACATATCTACGCTGCAGAGATCCATGGCAGAGGTGACGACTTTTCGTACATTCTATCCCAAAACCACACTTAAAACCAAAACCTTTGAAAACGTCAGATCTCATGTGGGCTCTGTTTATTTTACCTATCAAACCCCATTGCAGGTAGCAAGTGCCATTGTTGTCAAGCTGAGCTCTGATACCAACTCTGTAACACCCCGAATCCGCGGGACTCGGGATGTCACATTGGGCTAGGATCTCCCAATGGATCCTTACCCTAGCTTGACAACAAGTTCACTGGACCTTACAACATGGCACTGACAGATATAAAAACAAATACATAAAACAATATAAACTGTACGACCCAAAGTAAACAACAACATAGCCGAGTATATAAAACGACATCCTCACATAGGAGGTACAAAAGATCATCCTCACGCAGGAGGGGAAACACAACAACCCCAAACCAACCACCTAATGTACGAGAGTCCTCGGCCTGTCACCCTGCCAGATCACCCAATAGCGCCTAACCTGTAAACATCTACAACACGGTATGAAACCGTTAGCTAACCATACATATATGAGGTAATGCATAAGCACAAGCACAATCATGAAAGATAAACACATCAGCATGCTATCACACATTTACCCATTTATTATCTTTATATAATAACCATTCACTCAAAAACCGTATATATATATATATAGATAGATGAAAGTATGTGACACGAGGACCGATACATCCCCGCCTCTGAGTGCAATGTCCAGCTGTACGAGTATCGGTCACACAATCCGTGTACCCTATGGGAGAGGATTGCGCCCTTCCATTAAACCAGTCTGGCCCGACATCAGAGAACCTCCCAGACTCCACGGCTGGATGAAAGGGAAAGGTTATCACAGCCACGCAGTGGGGCAGTCAATAGAACATAGGTCGATAAAAATGACAACTCATGCTATCATAGCAAACATATAAAGCACACACCACTCATCCAAACACCCAATATAGGGATGGTAGCTAAGTAAGTCCTACGGACTTACCTCAACCTCGTACAAACTCAACCACGATCACCTCTACACTGGAGGGACAACAGGGCCTATAAACAAGGCATAAAGAGATATATCAACCTCTATTCATCAAAGGGGTCACACCTAGACCCAAAGGGATCCATGGGGATCATACTCAATCTATAAGCCTCACAACCAACTAAACCTCAATATCTTAGCATAACTCACAATGCCTCAAATCTCAAGGTAGTATCTAATCAACATTCCTCAATCTCAATTCTAATCCTAATTTAATTAATTAACCTTTAATTAATTAATTAGATTTCGCCAGAATAACGTTTTGCCCGCAGGTAATTTCTAAACCCCTGTCATCAGATTTCATCAAACAAACAACCCATAATCACCAGAATAATATAACGACCACAATGGAATTTCTAATTATCCATTTTGACAAGCCTAAAGTCAATTTAGGCCAAATTGCAGTACGGAAAACGAATAAATTCATAATTTATTCGTGACTAACCCGATTGACGATCTGAAAGAAGATTCGGAATCACAGCGACGCAGGCTACGCATGGACAACATCAAATTCAACGGAATATGAGCGACGGAACCGCCCTGGTGACATATATGCTCGACCAGACCTCCATATACTCGGAAATGCAGAAACTCGGTACCGATATGAAGAGAATGAAGAGAGTAATCCAGAAACTCTAACGGAATTGAAATCGGATTAGAAACGGAGAGTAGATCTGAGTTTGAAGGTTGAGAGAAATCAGAGCTTTTACGAGGAAACGTGAAAGGAAATGAATTAATAAAGGATTTTCCGCTATTTATAGTGAAGACGATAATTATCCTTTAGCAGAGTCGATAATTATCCTTTAATCGATCCAAAGGCGGGTCGAACCTCCTTCTCCAAACTTACCGATATTGGAATATTAAATCTGGAATATTGTAGGGATAATTATTCCACAACTGCCTCGGAAAACGTGTATTCCTAAGCCGTCTTTCTTAGCCGTTAAGAAACGAAATAGCGACTCTTTTGGTCGTTTTGCCTCTCCATGTTATTTCATATCTAGGACTTATCCGATGTCCTGATCATTTCTCTCAGCTGTATTTTTATTATATGGAGCTCCCAAATGCTCCAAATAACACTGGAGGGTAAAAATAATTACCCGGGGAAAAAGTAAAAATTTCCCCAAACGTCCAAAATTACGCGAGGAACATAACGGTGAGACTCATACTCATCACTTGCGAAATCTTCGCGAGTTATATGTCAATTACTATCAACGATTAAGTTAATCAACATTAATTAGAATTCGGAAATCCTAGCTATTACATTGTAAGTTTAGACCCATTGGTATTAGGGTTGTTTTACCATAGTAGAATTCTATCTTGTAAGGGTTTATTCTAACCCTAGTAGGATTAGAATTAGGATTCTAGATCCCTATAAATACCCACATTGATTATTATAAGTGTCGTCACAAAATCCACAAAACATATTACAAAACCCCAGTTTGCTAGTTGATGTGTTCTTCTCTAAAATTCTCAAAACTAAGCCGACAAAGCTCGAAATCAAACCGAAAATTCTTGCACAAAGCATTCGTAATTTAAGGCAACTTTCGCTCGTTCAAGCTAAGTTGTCAAGTTTACACACTTTTAGTAAGACGTCTATAATGGAGGTAATATTTGGACTTAGATTATACCCATGAGTAACACTTTTAAAAGTATTTCAAGATCTACAACCTTGTAGTTTACTCCATCAAGATTTCTATAGGAAGAGGGTCAAAACGATCCAATTAAAAACTACGATATTTTATGGATGTTTGGCCATAAGCATGCATAGAGCAATGTCAAATGGAAATTCAAGAAATATGGACATACACCTTTCATCTCTTCTCCTTGATGAATCGTCTAATTCTGAACGAGGGAACATTAAAAGTCATTTCAAAATAAAGTCAATATTTGTCATTTAACTACCACATCTAATAAGTTTGTATTTTTTTTATTTTGCTTTTGCAAAACTCCTCTAATTTATTGGATTTATGGTATAATTTACTAGGTTGAATATGGAGCCTATAAAAAATTTCCCTTGTAAATACCTATTTGAAAAAAAAAAAAAGTCAAGATCAATGAAGTGAGTTTAGCCATTGTGCTTTCATAATTGTTGTTGGTTCCAAAGCAAAATTAAAAATTTACATGAGATGCTTAGTTTTCAACCCTTCTAGGTTATAGGTTTAGAAGAGTTCTTGAGATGAGAGGCTTTAAGAACAAAGGAATTTTCAATTCCAAAGTGAGATTTTAAGGAAACGAAAGACTCCAGTTGAGAAGATCTAAGGTAAGAGGCCGAACAATCTTGCTATTCATATCCCAAATCAACCTTTATTTTCATCATTTTTCACATCTCAAAAATCATCTCATCCATCCATATTTAAACAAGAAAAACGTCCAACAAAAAAAAGAAGGAAGGAGGAACAACGCCGGTGGATCCTTGTGCTCATAATCTACGAGGAGCGCATTAGTAGTGTCCACACACATAGTAACAAATTTGTGGAGAATTGGGTAACTAATTATTGTTTCCTTACTTCTCTCTTGATTGTTCTCAAATCCTAACAATTTGTATAAATGCTTCGTTCTTGCAATCCATAGGAGACAAAAAAATCACTATGGAGATATTTAATGGGACATATTTTGGGTTTTAGAAGATGCAAATCAAATATTACTTGTATGGTAAAGATTTGTATCACCCTTTGAAGGAAAAACCAAAGGACATGAATGACGACTAGAAGTTGCTAGATAGAAAGCGATGAGCGTGATACGTTTGTCGTTGTCCAAAAATGTTGTGTACAACACGATCAATTTAAAAGGCAATGAAGGAGATGTTATAAAATCCTATCTGTTATGTATGAGAAATAATATGCGGTAAAGAAGGTTCACCTGATGCAAAGGTTGTTTAACTTGTGGATGGAAGAAAATGTAGTGGTGTCCAATCACCTAAACGAATTCAACATGATAATCACACAATTGAGTTATGTGTCGATAGATTTTGAAGAGAAGATTTCAGCCTTGATCTTGTTGTCCTCTCTTCTAAAACGTTGGAACATAACAATTACAATTGTAAGTACCCAAACATTGAAGCATAAACTGAGGCTTGATGATGTAAGATTTGATTGCCAACGAAGATGTTTGTAAAGAGGAGTCGGGATGCAAAGGTTGTTTAACTTGTGGATGGAAGAAAATGTAGTGGTGTCCAATCACCTAAACGAATTTAACATGATAATCACACAATTGAGTTATGTGTCAATAGATTATGAAGAGAAGATTTCAGCCTTGATCTTGATGTCCTCGCTTCTAAAACGTTGGAATATACCAATTACAATTGTAAGTACCCACATTGAACCATAAACTAAGGCTTGATGATGTAAGATTTAATTGTCAACGAAGATGTTTGTAGAGAGGAGTCTGTAAGACCTCAGTTTTTCCTTCACCGCCCCCGCGGTGAAGAAGGCCGCCCCAGCGGCCGGCCGCCCTTACGGCTGAGGTGATCCGCCCCTGTGGATTTACGACAGATCGCACCCTATCTGTTTTCATTCGCTTTATCTTCTTTCCATAAATAGAAGATCCGATCTTCTATCTTATGGGTCGGTTACCATATCTTCTTCTTAACCCTTAATGTCCTTCCTTCTATCTTTCCAGCACGTCTCTATATATTCCCGCCTTTTCCTCCTTTTTCCCGTTTCTTGCATTTGTCTTCAACCCTGAGAGCTGCAACCGTTTCCTTGCTTCCCTGTGATCTTGCTGAACGTGTAAGTTCATCCTTCTCTGTTCTTCCTTATGTTCTTGTACTGCAACATGCTTCCTTCTTTCTTTTCGTTTTCTTCTTCCTTCTCTCCTTTTCTTCTTCTTCTTCTTCTTCTTCTTCTTCTTCTTCAAGAATCAAGTTTGAACCTTGATTCTTGTTGGCTTCTCGTTGTTGATGTATCGTTGTTCTCGGGCTCTTTGGAGTTGAGTGTTGACGTGTGTGATTTAAAGGTTCGAGCTTTAGTTGTCCTTGTTGTGAGTTCTATCGAAGAGAAGCCCGACGGCACTTTCTGTCACGCAACCGCCCAGCGGCTGCACATCCCTGCCCCTGCGTGTTGCCGCTCTTGCGCCTTGTCCAGCTACCCCTGCGGTTTCCTCTACAGTAACTCCCGTCTTTGGTGAGTTGCTTCCTTCCTTCCTTTCCTCGTTCTTGTCCTTGTATCTTATGGTTGTTCCATGTTTCCTGAGTATGCTGTTAGACTAAGGTTGAGCCCTTAGCTGGTGGAGATTTCTTAGACATCATTGAGACCAGAATTTATAGACTTCTAGCAACCGTTTCGTTCCTGATCTGTGATGCTTGTGTGAACAGGCTTTCCTTGCTCCTATCCTGAGGGAAACTGAGCCGTCTCTGAGTTCTTGTTGAGTCTTTGAGTTACCTTCGAGTGAAGTAAGTCCCTTGGACTTACTTAGCTTCATTCCGTATATTGGTTTGAGTGTTTTGACTTGTTGTGTTGTTTATCATGTTTATAACGGATAACCGGAATAGGATTGACCCTTTATTACCTTAACTGGCCCAAGTGTATTATAACCGGGCGGTGACCACTTGTCTAGTTCTATAGGAGACTTGAATGTGCTCTTGCAACCCAGGCCCGTAGGTAACGGATAGTACTGATCTATTCCTATTGGTAGACGGAAGCGGAGGCGAGTTTCGGGAGATTCTCATGTGACAAAAGAAGTTGAATTAGTAATGGATAACTTTAATAAAGATAATAACCGGTTGTGTGCAAGCATGCTATGTGTTTTCTTTACCTTATGTGTGTGTGTGCCTTTACGCTCTTGCTAGTATGTAGAATGTCAGCTAACGGTTTATACCGTCATTGTAGATGTTCCGCAGGTTCAGGATGTTCCTGAGTGATCCGGATGGTGTGGTCAGCCGGGGTTCCCGTACATTATAGGACGGGATCAGGCTTATGTTTCTTTTGATGTTTTCCTTTTGTTTTGAACTCGGCTGCGAATCTTTTACACTTTCTTTTGTTTAAACCTTTGGTTTTATATTGAGTTTTTGGTTTTTATTCGTTTATGCCTTGTTGTAAGATCCGTTTGTTGCTGCTACTCAGAGGGTCGGGGCCCATTGTACGGTCCTAGCCCGTAGCGCTTCGAGTTCCCAGAACTTGGGGTGTTACATTATGGTATCACAACTATAGGTTGGCAACAATGGCACTCGAAATCTTCTAAGGTCAGATGGATAAATAAATAAAACCCGCAAGGGGTCTAATGTTTTCAAAAGGGGGTTTTGATTTAAACTTGTCGGTCTAGGATAGATGTACGGGCGACCACCACTACCTCCACGGACCTCAGCAGTGTTGTTTCTTATATGCTGGCCTTTATATGTGCTTTTTATTGGATTTGTGTTTTAGCTGTAGCGTGGCCTTATATCTATATATACTCTTATATATCTATCCTTATAGTAGATGGTACGCACTAGAGCTACCGCTGCTATAGGGCAAGGAAGGGCTCGACCACCACTTCCACCTGCCGACCGTGGACGAGGACGTGCAGGAAGACCTCCACTAGCTAGAGGTCGGGGCCAGGCCCCAGCTGCTGATCCGCCTATCGTTGAGGCGTTTGCTGAAGAAGTTGCTGAGAGTGTTGTTCTTGAGGCTGGGAACGGGACCGCTACTAGGTCTGGAGCACAGAGAGCGCCATCGACGAAGTCCGCACGGGTGTCTATCGGAGCTTCTGCATATAGCGACTATGTGTAGAGTTTTGAGGAGGCTATCAGGACTGGAGGACCAGCACCAGTGCCACCAGTTCCCACGAGATCAGTTGAGGTTTCGTAGAGAGTTACACAGGTTGTTGCCCCGCCTATTAGAGCACCGGCTGAGGCGAGGGAGCCAAAGCCCGATAGTTGGTTGAAGGATTTTGATAAGCTGAAGGTTCCCACTTTCATAGGAAATATTGGATTGGAGGTTGAATTATGGCTAGGATAGTTGGATTCTACTATGGAGGCTATCGGTTGCCCAGAGGGAGGTCGAGTCAACATAGCACAGACGCTGCTGAAGGATCAAGATCATTCTTGGTGAAGGACTGTTCGCAGTAAAGTCACCAGTTATGATCACATGAAGACGGTGATAAGGGGTCGCTACTGTCCTACAACTATGAGGAGAGACCGTCTTCAGGATTTCCTCGAGGCTAGATTCCAGGATTTGTTTATTGTTGAGATCATCAGCAAGTTTCAGGATGACTTGTCTTTGTTGGGTCCGTCTGCACCACTTGAGGATCAAAATGTTTACCTTTACTCTCAGAGGTTGAGAGAGTCTACCCGCTCTTATCTTGTTGGTTTCCGTTGTGATTCTTTGACGGACTATCAGGATAGAGCTTTTGCTTATGAGAGAGACCGACCGGGTCAGAGAAGAGCTTCTCATACCAAAGGTCCTGAGAAAAGATAGAAGACTGGATCAGCCAGTGCTGGAGTTGGAGCAGCTGGTTTTGGGCATAGTCAAACAATGGGACGTTCTGGTTTCCAGCAGAGTTCTGACAGAGGACGGTAGTGTCATAACTGCGGAGGTGCACAACACATCCGAGCTGATTGAAAGAAGCCAGCAGTGACTTCTTTTCTTGTGGCAAGCCCGGACACAGAGCTGCGTTCTGTCGTTAGGGCAAGGCGTTATCACAACAGGGATCTTCACCTGCAAGTGCTGTTAGAGAAGGACAGAGATCTCAGTATCAACAGCAGCAATAGAGAGTTTCTGGTTCTAATACTCCTCAGGGTTCTACTCCGGGACAAGGGAGAGGTAGAGGACGAGTTGGTGGATCTGCAGACACCAGAGATGCATCAGCCAAAGTGTATGAGCTGAGGAGTGTTGTAGAGCCGACAGCGCCAGCAGCCATATGTACCATTCATATAAATGGTTTTCCTATCAGAGTTCTTTTCGATACCGGTGCTACGCATTCTTTTATATTTGATGCATGTGTAGATAGATTGGCCTTAGTTACTGTAGAAGGTAGACCCTTCTTTATAGGATTACCCGATGGGGGTAAGATTCGAGGTATACGAGAGGTTCGTGATTGCCCAATTAGATTCGGAGGTCGCGATTGGCCAGCTGACTTATTTGTCATGTATTTAGTAAATGAAGAAGTTATTCTGGGTATAGATTGGATGGATCGACATCGAGCAGTTCTGGACATCGGTAAGAGGACAGTGACAGTAACTACAGATGCAGGCCATGTTGAGATCTTCCAAAGATGGGATCTCGGGTAGACCGGTACAGTCATCAGTGCAGTTCGAGCTGTGAGACTTATCAGTTAGGGTTGCGAGGCTTTCTGGTGCTATGCCATGAAGGATAGTGTGAGTCCGGCTTTTGAGGAGATTCCAGTAGCTTGCGAGTTTTCTGACGTGTTTGGAGAGCCATCAGGTTTACCTCCACAAAAGAGTGTAGATTGTTGGCATTGAGCTAGAGCCCGGTACGAGACCGATCTCTAAAGCTCCTTATCATATGGCGCCTATCGAGATGCTTGAGTTGAAGAAGCAGCTCGAGGAGTTAGCAGAGAAGAGTTTCATCCGCCCTAGTTCTCTTCGTAAGGAAGAAAGAGGGGTCAATGAGGTTATGTATCGACTACCGAGAGCTGCACAAGGTGACGATCAAGAGTAAGTACTCATTGCCCCATATCGACGACCTTTTGGATCAGCTGCATGGAGCTTCAGTGTTTTCGAGGATCGATCTGAGATCCGGATATCACTAGTTGAGGGTGAGAGAGCAGGACATAGCCAAGACGGCATTTCGGACCAAATGTGGACACTACAAGTTAGTAGTGACGCCATTCGGGCTTCGAATGCCCCTGCAGTCTTCATGGAGCTGATGAGCATCATCTTCATCGACTTCCTAGACCAACTTGTAGTTGTCTTCATAGACGACATTCTGGTTTACTCTCGCAGTAGAGAGGAGCATGTAGGACATTTGAGGATTGTTCTTCAGGTCATAGAGAGCTTTACGTCAAGCTCTCTAAGTGCGAGTTTTGGATGTCCGAGGTAGCATTTCTTGGTCACATCATTTCAGCTGAAGGGATCAAGGTAGATCAGGCGAAGAATGAGTCATTAGCTTCTTGGCCGTCTCCTAAGAACGTCAAGGAGGTACGCAACTTCTTAGGATTGGTAGGCTACTACCGGCGTTTTGTTGAGGGCTTTTCAGTTATCGCCCGACCGCTCACTTCCTTGTTGCGGAAGTCTACGAGGTTCGTGTAGTCCGAGCCGTGCCTGCGGAGCTTCGAGGAGCTGAAGAAGAGGTTCACCTCTACTCTTATCCTAGCTCATCCAGAGGGCATTTAGGATTTTGTGGTTTACAGCGATGCATCCAAGTTGGGCTTAGGATGTGTTATGATGTAGAGGGGTAAGGTGATTGCTTACGCGTCTAGACAATTGAAGATGTACGAGGAGAACTACCCTACCCATGATCTGGAGTTGGCTGTTGTGGTTCATTCGTTGAAGATTTGGAGACATTATCTATACGGAACTACGTGTTAGATATTCACAAACCATAAGAGTCTAAAGTTTATAATTACTCAACGGGAGTTTAATAACCACCAGCGTGGATGGTTGGAGTTGATCAAGGACTTTGATCTTGAGATCTTATACCACCCGGGGAAGGCTAACGTGGTAGTTGATGCCCTTAGTAGGAAGACTCCCCGAGAGATGGCGATCGCTAGGGTGATGACAGTTACAGCGAGATCTTGCATGGCTAGAGATGGATATCCACTTTCTGGATTTCGACAGCTAGTTGTCCACCTTGGAGATAGTACCTGATCTGCTGGCTGAAATCCGACAGAAGCAGGAGAGTTGTCCAGCGTTGACACAGATCCGAGACCGGATGTCTCGAGGAGAGACCCGCAGTTTGCAGTTGGTGATGATGGAGTATTGAGACGCCAGGAGCGTGTTTGTGTGCCTACAGATCGAGAGTTGAGACAGAGGATCCTTCGGGAGGCTCACTCTTCACCTTACTCAGTACACCCTAGTGCGAGTAAGATGTATCAGGATATCAAACACTCTTTCTGATGGGGAGGTCTGAAGCTAGACGTCACGAGATATGTAGCTCAGTGTGCGACCTGTCAGCAGGTCAAGATCGAGCATCATAGACCAAGAGGCGAGCTATACCCACTTCCCGTCCCTCAGTGAAAGTGGGAAGACATCTCCATGGATTTTGTTACCGGTTTGAGACCGAGTCGAGGTTTTGATGCTATTTGGGTCATAGTAGATCGATTGACGAAGACTACACATTTCATTCCGATCAAGGAAACGTGACCGGTGAGTCGATTGGCAAAGGAGTTCACAAGACAGATAGTGAGACTTCATGGAGTACTGACCGAAGGTATTTCTATGGTCGTCTATACCCAATCAAAAGTAAATCCCGACTTAGCACTAAAAACAAGTATAGTGGTTAAGTAAGGGTCGAACCCAAGAGAGTTAAGGTGTTTTAGATGCAATTATCGATTATGGTAACTAGTAACAAAGGGGGGTTTGGTTGAATTGATGCGCACAAAAACTTATGAAAACGATTAATGCGACCAGTAAGACAATGATGGATGAATCTACACTAGGTTGATTCTAAGCATGCGATTGCTACTTTGGTGAGTTCCTTTTACAAGTTTTTAAGTAATCTCCCATCTCGATCATATATAAGTGTTGAGCCAACCGGCATCAACACAACTTAACAAGTAAGTGTTCCGTAAACCTACAAGAACAAATAACAAGTTAGCTTTCAAACAAAGACTAAGGGATATAAAGAGAAGATTAAAACCGTTAAACTTATTAATCCTAGTTGTTTGCATGCACTTTAGAACCTAAGGTGATCAATCTCAAGCAATAGTAAACATGCAATTAGACAATGGAGATCAAGGAAACACAAAGCAATACTGAATAAAAACTTATATTAAAAAGAACTTACAACCAAAGTAACAACGCAACTTCAAACCAACCCAATGTAGCAAGGGAGTTAGCAACTCATTACAAAGGTAGCAAGACAATCTAAGTGGATAATTTATTGGATAACAAGATGGATGATTCTAGCAATCAACCAAGGACTATTTATACTACAAAAGACACTAAATAGGAGTAAATGGCCGGCTCAAAACAGCCACCTTTAATGCCATAAAGGTGGTGTAAACAGCCGGAGTAAAGCTTCTGACGTTAAACCGCAGGAGCGGCCTTCAGGTCCGCAGGGGCGGTGAAGGCAAAAACGCGTGATCTTCTTCATGGCCGCAGGGGCGGCTAAGTGCTTCCGCTAGGGCGGATCTTCAATGCTCTTCAACCGTCTGACCCTTCGACTTCCTGACGTTTCTGATGCCGAGCCGCCGGGGCGTCCCTATGTCAACGCAGGGGCGGTGACACAACCTCTTCGTCTTCCAGCACCCAGGTTGAGGCGCAGGCAGGGGCGTAGTGGGAGGCGCAGGGGAACTAGTCTTCGTCTCTTCGGGGCAGGTCACCGCAGGGGTGCCAAGGAGTGGCGTAGGGGCAGTGACACACTTCATGGCCGGCGCTGGTGAAGGCGCAGGGAGCGCTCCGGTGTAAGGCGTCACCCGTAGGGGCGGTGGCAAGGCTCCGTTGGGGCGGTGAGGCAATAGAAGCTTTGCTTTGTGATCGATCTTCACTCCTAAGTGCTTATAATTCCTTCCTTAGCTTCTTTTAGTCTTCTTCTTCTGGACCAAGGAGTTAGTAGCATAAACCGACACAAATGCAATAAAAAGACTCTAAAAACTACCCTAAATGATAGTGATTCCATCACCTATCAAACTCCCCCATACTTAGACCTTTTACTCGTCCCGAGTAAAACAAATGACAGCAACTAGACTCAAAGGCCTCAAGAAGCATGGGCAAGCAAGAAAAGACAATGAAAACAAGAGAAAAGCCAAGAAAGAAAGAAGGAAAAGAGAGGAAATGTGAGAAAAAGGGAGACACTACCATCCTTATTGCTCCAAGAGTGGCCTACCCGGACAACCTCCTTATGACTCCCCTTCTTATGTCTCCAAACGCCGGAAGGGAATCCTATACTCAGTGTCGCTCATTTTGTCAAGGCGCCCTTTTGGGTTTTCACCTTGTCACTCTTCTTCTTTTGATGATCTCACTTCATCTCACATCCCTCAAGTCCAATTTTGCACCAACCTAAAGTTGGTCGGACTACCTTCTTTTTGCCTAAACCGCCTTTCGGGTTTTCGGTTTATCCAATTTTTTATGCCTCTTTTCATTTTCTATGTGTCTCAGTTACGGGAGTACATACCAGATCCTAGACACATCGTCAGTCATGAGGATTAAGTGATCGAGTCAGACCACTCGCTCGTAGAGCACCCGATGGCTGTCTTGGAGCGTAGTACGAGAGGCTTACGTTCGAAGGACATACCGATGATGAAGATTCAGTGGTCGAGACGAGAAGCTGATGAGGCAACTTGGGAGACAGAGGATAGTATCCAGAGGAACTATCCGGAGTTTTACGCTAAGCTGGATGCACCTTAAGCATAGTCGTTTGTTTCAGTTTTTCCTTTGTTGCGTTGCGTACGCTTTTTATGACGTTTGAGTTACGTGCCCCGAGTGGGAATATATGAGTTCAATTCTGTTTCTGTGTGTTATTGTGATCGGCCTTTTGCAAGTTTCAGGACGAAACTTCTTTTTAGGGGGATCTGATGTAAGACCCCAGTTTTGTCTTCACCGCCCCCGCGGTGAAGAAGGCCGCCCCTGCGGCTGAGGTGATCCGCACCTGCGGATTTACGAGAGATCGCGCCCGATCTGTTTTCGTTCGCTTTATCTTCTTTCCAGAGATAGAAGATCCGATCTTCTATCTTATGGGCCGGTTTCCTTATCTTCTTCTTAACCCTAAACGTCCTTCATTCTATCTTTCCAGCCCGTCTCTATATATTCCCGCCTTTTCCTCCTTTTCCCGTTTCTTGGATTCGTCTTCAACCCGGAGAGTTGCAGCCATTTCCTTGCTTCCCTGTGATCTTGCTATACGTGTAAGTTCATCATTCTCTGTTCTTCCTTACATTCATGTACTCCAGCATGCTTCCTTCTGTCTTTTCATTTTCTTCTTCTTTGTCTCCTTTTCTTCTTCATCTTATTCTTCTTCAAGAATCAAGTTTGAACCTTGATTCTTGTTGGCTTCTCGTTGTTGATGTATCGTTGTTCTCAGGCACTTTGGAGTTGAGTGTTGACGTGTGTGATCCAAAGGTTCGAGCTTTGGTTGTCCTTGCTGTGAGTTCTGTCAAAGAGAAGCCCGACAACGCTTTCTATCATACAGCCGCCCCCGCGCCTGCACATCCCCGCCCCTGCGTGTTGCCGCTCCTGCACCTTGTCCAGCCGCCCCTGCGGTTTCCTGTGCAGTAACTCCCGTCTTTGGTGAGTTGCTTCCTTCCTTCCTTCCTTTCCTCGTTCCTTTCCTTGTTTCTTATTGTTGTTCCGTGTTTCCTGAGTATGCTGTTAGACTAAGGTTGAGCCCTTAGCTGGTGGAGATTCCTTAGAGATTATTGAGACTAGAAGTTATAGACTTCTAGCAATCGTTTCGTTCCTGATCCGTGATGCTTGTGTGAACAGGATTTCCTTGCTCCTATCCTGAGGGAAACTGAGCCATCTCTGAGTGTTCTCAGAGTTGTTGCTGAGTCTTTGAGTTACCTTCGAGTGAAGTAATTCCCTTGGACTTACTTAGTTTCATTCCGTATATTGGTTTGAGTGTTTTTGCTTGTTATGTTATTTATCATGTTTATAACGGATAACCGGAATATGATTCACCCTTTATTACCTTAAATGGCCCAAGTGTATTATAACTGGGCGGTGACCATTTGTCTAGTTCTACAGAAGACTTGAATGTACTCTTGCAACCCAGGCCCGTAGGTAACGGATAGTACTGATCTATTCCTATTGGTAGACGGAAGCAGAGGCGAGTTTCGGGAGATTCTCGTGTGACAAAAGAAGTTGAATTAGTAATGGATAACTTTATTAAAGATAATAACCGGTTGTGTGCAAGCATGCTATGTGTTTTTGATAGCATGAATTATAGTATATATTTTGGGACCTGTTTAGACGTTATATCTTCAATAATCTGCATGTTTGAATGTATATTTTGTGATTATATCGTCGTTTCATCTACCTTTGCGGGAATCAAGGTCTACACCAAGTTTCGTTGTAATCGTAGGTAAAATGGCACGTTTTGCATCAAAATGGAGCTAAAGGAGTGAAGGAGTCATAGGAGCTACATTCAGGAGCTTAAGGAAGAATCCAGGAAGCATGGAAATGGATTAGAGATTTACTTTGGACTAGATTTAAGAGATTTCAATTCAGTTTAGAGCCACCTCAGTCAGCTACAGTACCATCTCGATCGAGGTGATCCAGAGGAGCGTCCCGACCGAGGCGAACACCTTGGACGCGGCGAGATATATTTTATTCTTGGCTGAGATCTTTTATTTTTGGAAGGAGAGATCTTATATTTTTAGGCTGGATTTCTGGAAGGAAGATCATATATTTTAGGGATTTATTTATGAGAGATAGATATATTTTATTAGGAAAATATATTTTCAAGATATTTTATCTTAGGAGGGTAGTTTTCCTATATAAAGGGCTGGATTTTCCACAATTCAGCACGCCCGCTACTACCGGCGCATCACCGGAAATCCCGCTATCATTATAGTGGTTGAAGGAAGGAAGTTGATAGCTTTTATAGCTTTTTGTAAAGGGTTTTGTAAGGTTTTCTTAGATTCCCTTCTTGTTGATTGTCGTATTGGATTGTGATCCAAGGAACGCTATTTGTTTGATATTTGATTCAGTTATTGAAGCCTTGTTTTTAAATTTTTTGTGTTTAAATATTCATTCTCTTCCCATATATTTGATTATTGCTTTCATGATGATGAGTGGCTAATTTCTTTGTGTGATTCTAGGGTGATTGGCTGAAGGTTGTGGGAAAAACAATGATAGAATAATCTTAAATTCCAGTAGGACCCTGAAAGCTCGAGTCTTTATCCTTAACCCTAAAACATCTCGCTCAGTCGATGAACATCTCGGCCGGGGTGGAATTTAGCTGACCGAGGTGACCTTTTCCGATCCGAAACTGAGAGTTACGTATTAGAGTTTGCCAAATCCTATTTTTATTACACATTTCCTAGTTCAATGCAAGCCTAGGATGAGACTTACCCGGTAATTCCTTTGTTTGTTTACCAATGATCATAAGAGTAGGTAATAAAGGTTTATCCTTTATTGGGGTGTGATTGTGCTTTCATCCCATCTATGTGAGTTAGCCTGAGACTTACCCGGTAAAGGTTGATTCTATTCCCTTAGGTGGTGTGTTGGTTTGAGGTTATAGTTCTTTTCCTTAATTCCTTGAGACTTACCCGGTAATAGGAGTTACGGTTTGGGATTAGTGAATAGTGAGACTTACCCGGTGATCTATTCCACTTTAGAAACACCTTCCCTATGCAAAATCTTAGCTTTGTCCGCTTTATCTTTAGATCTTGAGTTGGAACCACAACTGGATGCTTTAATCCCTAGAATTGCATATTCCTTTAATTGACTTTTTATCATCTTTGATTGCTTTAATTGCTTTTGTGGTTAGTTGCAATATTGACAACCTATACTTGCTTTGTCACACCTAAGTCCCTGAGATTGACACCCCGGAATTCTTGCTTTTACTACAATTGACCCGTACACTGCGGGTTTGCATCCTTGTTTTAAGCATACATCTTGGGTTATAAATTTAAAGCTTGCACACACCATTTGGAGCGAACAAGTTTTTGGCACCGTTGCCGGGGACTTGGTCTAGATCGAGCCGGTTGCGGTGATCTTTCGGGGTGCTTGCCCCTATTTCTATTAACCACTCTACTTTAGTGACGTTCGCAGGTTCTTTTTCTTAGGTTTATGCGAAGAACCCGCGCTGGGAAGGAAATCGTTCCTTACGATCCCGAACCAGAAAAGACATACAAAAGACGCTTGAAAGAAGCTAAGATGGCCAATCAAGAGAATCACGATCTTGAGGCCGAAATGAAGGAGGCATTGGAACAACTACGCCTCAGCAAAGAAGAATTGCGACTGGAAAAGGAAGAAACTCGCGCAAGAACATAAGCGATCGAAGCAGATATGGCGACTTTACGGGACCAATATCTACCTCTACCAACTCTAGCTCTTCGACCGAGGCAGGACCCATTACCTGCTACCCCAGCTGAGATACTTCCACCTCGGATACCAGTCCAAGATGCTCTTTTTGCAAGTACTCCACAGACCCTGAGGCAGAGGATGGACCCTAATCAACAGCTGAGGCGTCCAGGAGTCAACCTAGGTGATCCAGTGGACTATGATTATGAGCTTCGACCGCAAGATCTTTCCATGATTCGCCAATGCCAGTTTGGAGGGCTAGAGAGGGAATCTCCGCATCAACATCTACAAAACTATGAGATCTTGATGGAGACCTTGAGACCTTCAAGGCTGGAAAACAACAATTACAAGCTAAGGCTTTTCTACTTCTCTTTGAAAGATAGGGCGCTTACTTGGTATCAATCTCTTCCTCCTGGAAAAATCAACACTTGGGAGGAGATGACGACGGAGTTCTTGACTAAGTTCTTTCCCCCCTCTAAAACCGCTGAAATGAGAGGGAAGATCAATGCATTCATCATGAAGGACAAAAAAAGTTTGTCCAAATCATGGGAGAGATTTAAAGACATCCTTTTGGATTGCCCACATCATGGGATTCCAAAGATAGAGTTGTTGGAGATATACTTCAAGGGACTAGACGGCAACACCCAGTTCAACCTTCAACTACTATCCGCAGGCACGTTCATGGACATGCCGATTGACGAAGCTTGGGAGTTCATAGAGAAGCAATCTTTGCACATGGAGAAATACTCGCACCAAGGAGCTGAAGGTGGAGTTAAAAGGGTCAACTTTCAAGAAGCTCCACCAAATAATGATCAACTTACCTCTTTGAAGAATGATGTGAAACAATTAAAGGAACTTTTGGTTGTTCAAACCAAGAAAGAAGATCAAGGATCAAGGAACAACAATAGTTACCGGAACAACAACAATGGTTCCCGGAACAACAACTACAACAACAATAAAGGATCCAACAACAACAATTGGAGGACAAACAATCAAAATTTGGGTAACCCTTACTCTAACTCCAATTCGAATGACTCCTCTAATCCTTTCCTCTCTTCTTCTTCTTCTTCTACTCCATTAAAGAGCCAGGAGCAAGGATCAAGTTTTTCCCAGCCGGAAAAGAAAGACGCGATGCTGGAGGCCATCTTGATCAAGCTCAACTCTATGGAGACATCCATGACTTCATTTTTGATGCCACAAAAAGCCTTAGAACAACAATTCTTTAACAAGGCGAATGAAGCGCCAAGAGACCCAGGGAAGCTTCCAGAAAGGACGGAAAGCAACCCTAAAGGACAGATCATGGCAATAACGACGAGAAGTGGACTGAAAACTGCAGATCCAATGCCTCGGTCGATGCCAATACAGACGAAGACCACCTCGGTTCAGGTACAGTCGAAGAACACTTCGGCCGAGGTGCCAACCGATGTTGAGCCACAGAGAGCGTCGGACAAAACTGAAGTTTATGTTCCACCTCCTGCATATAAACCACCACTTCCATTCCCCCAGTCAAGGGCCAGAGCACATCTAGACAAGCATTTTGGTAAGTTCCTTGACTTGATGAATAAACTACATATTAACATCCCTTTCCTTGATGCTATTCTAGGGATGCCCGCATATGAGAAGTTCTTAAAAGAGATCCTATCAAGGAAGAGGAAGTTGGAAGATTTTGGTAAAGTACGGATGACATCTAAATCCTCGGAGCTTATTCAAATCATGAAGGAGAAAATGCCACCCAAATTAAGAGATCCCGGCTCATTTTGCATTCCCATTCAAGTAGGGGATGTCACTTGTGAGGCATTGTGTGATCTAGGAGCCAGCGTGAGCATCATCCCGCTGGAGCTATGTGTGAAGATCGGACTTGGAGAGCCCAATCCGGTGAAGATACGGTTATACATGGCGGACCGCTCCATTACCCTTCCCGTGGGCATTTTGGAAGACGTTCCGGTTAAGTTAGGTAACTTCTATTTACCTATAGACTTTGTTGTGCTTGATATTCCCGCAGATTACCCCGTTCCTATCATTCTCGGGAGGCCATTTCTAGCAACTTCGGGTTGCAATGTGGATTGTAAAAACGCCAAGTTAAAATTCAACATTGGCAGAGATGAAGTGGAGTTTGCATTGCTTGCGGCAATGAAGGGAGAGCAGCTAGGAGATGATATCTTCAACATCTATGATGAAGAAGAATCAAGAGAATTGGTGAGCTCTATCCTTATTAATGATCCACTTGAAAGAGTTATTGGTTTTAGCTTAATGGAGGAAGGTATAGATGTTTCTTGTGATGCAGATATACGGAGTTTAAAGGCACTAGAAGAAGATCCAGGAGCTAAATTTGAAAAGCTAATCCAGGAGAAGAAGATCTCCAGTTTCGGTCCCAATTGCAGTACCTCAACCGAGGCACCTTCTGGACCAAGCGAGGTGTTCTTGACTGAAGAACATCTCGGTCACCCTCTTTGTACCTCGACCGAGGTCGAAAGCAAGATGATGTCAACTGAGACTTCTGAAAGTCCATTTCTTCAATCTACTCCACTGGTAGGAGGAAGCAAAGATTCACCTCAGAAAGCACCCCCAGTTGTGGAGCTTAAACAACTCCCAAGTCACTTAAGGTATGCTTTTCTTGGACCGGATTCTACTTATCCCGTCATCGTTAGTGCTTCGCTCTCCGAATCTGAATTATCTAAACTAATGCATGTCCTGAGAAAGCATCAAAAGGCTTTAGGTTATACAATTGATGATCTTATTGGCATTAACCCTCTTTCTACATGCATAGAATACTAATGGAGGACGATCATAAGACTTCACGGGAACCTCAAAGACGGTTAAATCCGATCATGAAAGAGGTTGTGAAGAAAGAAATTCTTAAGTTGTTGGATGCAGGTATCATATTTCCTATCTCGGACAGCAAGTGGGTGAGCCCAGTGCATGTAGTTCCAAAGAAAGGAGGGATGACCGTTGTGACGAATAAGAACAACAAGTTAATCCCAACTAGGACCGTCACGGGTTGGAGGGTGTGCATAGATTATAGGAAGCTGAACGTGGCCACTCAAAAGGATCATTTTCCACTTCCCTTCATCGATCAAATGCTCGAACGGTTGGCCCAGCATTCACATTTTTGCTATTTAGATGGCTATAGTGGCTTCTTCCAGATTCCTATCCACCCGGATGATTAAGAGAAGACCACTTTCACTTGTCCATGGGGGACATTCGCTTATAGGAGGATGCCATTTGGATTATGCAATGCACCCGCTACCTTCCAACGATGCATGATGGCTATCTTTTCCGAGTATATAGAGGAGATCATGGAGGTATTTATGGATGATTTTTCAGTATATGGTTCCTCTTTTGATGATTGCCTATCTAACCTTTCTCTAGTGCTACAAAGATGTGAAGACACTAATCTCGTCTTGAATTGGGAGAAGTGTCACTTTATGGTTAATGAAGGCATCGTGCTGGGACACCTCATTTCTAATTGAGGTAATGAGGTCGATCGCGCTAAGATCGAGACTATTGAGAAACTCTCTCCCCCTTGTTCTGTTAAGGGTGTGAGGAGTTTTCTCGGGCATGCAGGTTTCTATAGGAGATTCATCAAGGACTTCTCGAAGATTTCTAAACCACTAACTAACCTCTTGAATAAAGATGTTGTTTTTGAGTTTTTGCAGGAGTGTCTTGATGCATTTTACAAGATTAAGGAAGCATTGATCTCCGCTCCCATTATCCAGCCTCCGGATTGGACCTTTCCCTATGAGATCATGTGCGATGCGAGTGATGTGGCAGTAGGAGCGGTGCTTGGACAAAAGAAGGATGGGCGGACCACCGCCATTTACTACGCTAGCAAGACGCTAGATGAAGCTAAGCGTAACTACGCCACCATCGAAAAGGAGCTATTGGCGGTTGTATATGCTTTTCAGAAGTTTCGTTCTTACTTAGTAGGGGCGAAAGTTATTATCTACACCGACCATGCAGCTATTCGTTACTTACTTGCTAAGAAGGATGCCAAGCCACGTCTTATTTGATGGATTCTCTTGCTTCAAGAGTTTGACCTAGAGATCCGTGATAAGAAGGGATCCGAAAATTATGTTGCGGATCACCTCAGCCGGCTACCTCCCTCTTCACGCGAGAAGGACGAATCATCCATAGACGATTCATTCCCCGATGAGCACTTACAGTTGTTGGAGCGTTTGATAGACTTCCTTATCTCACCCCATGATGAAGGTGAAGTATGGGGTGAGGACACCTCCCAGCATGTTTAGGGATCCCGTACGGTCCAGCTAGCGACCTTAAATCAAGTGCTTCTTGGGAGGCGACCCAAGGTATTGCTTTCTTTTCCCTTTTTCTAGTCTAGCTTTAGATAGTTTGCTTTTGCTTTGCTTTGCTTTGTTTTTGGCGTCCTAGACAGACAACAAGTGACATCTAAGGAAGGAATACAAACCAGGAGCAACACTGGAAGGACAGAAGTTCGAGAATTTGAGAAGACGGAGTTTGACTAAGACACATCTCGGTTGCTGTCACAGCACCTCGACCGAGATGATTCTTGAGCAACCGAGGCGACTAGGGTTACTGAAGATCCACCTCGGTCCGTACCACCTCGGTCTAGTTGAGACCATCTCGCCCGAGGTGACAGCAATTCCAAAAAAGGGTATAAAAGGTGGCTGAGATTTCTCTCTCTTCCCTCTCTCACCCTCTCGACCGAAACGCCCCAAATCACCTCGTTCTCTGATTTTTGCTCGTTTTCAACGATTCTCGCTTCCAAACTGCAAGGAAAGGGTAGAGGATCGGTTTGCAAGCAATAGTCTGTAACAAAAACGCTCCAAATCGACCAAATCTGGGGTAATTCGGAAAAAACCCTAACTCTCCCTTCTTCACTGTTTTTGATCAATTTGGGCTTTGGTTTCCCCTGCATTGTGTGAGAAAAGGCTTAAGTACCCCATAGGAACCATTGGTAGTGATATCGGGGGAAAAGAACTAGATTTCTGAGAGTTACGATCGAGCAGCACTTCGCCTCGGTCCAGTCGGCCTGTGCCTCGGCCGAGGTGTTCTTGAGAGTTGTCAGAGTGACCGAGGTGGTCTGATAGTGGGAAAAAAGATGAGCTCTGACAGGCAGCTGGTTTTGAGAGATAGATCCTCTCCTTCTCCTTCTTCTTATTCACGCCGCTCCATACCGGTGATCCATGAGCGTCACTAGGTAGATTATGACCGCATAGCAGCATGTCCAGTTGTTGCACCACGGTTTTTGGACATTTCTGCATTCGACTGCCTCTACGTGGATGACGGTCTGAGGCGGATGATATCTATGGTGGGGTTGGAGCAGTTTACTGAGATTAGAGCTCCAGCTTACCTTGAGCCGACCTTAGAGTTTGTTAGCTCCGTCACTTATTTGCCTACTGAGTGTTCCATCAAGTACCGGTTGATGAACCGGAACTATCTAGTTCCTATGGACCACTGGAGGGACATCTTCGGCTTCCCGGCCCCCACATTTGCTGATTTTCCTTCTTGAGCTGTAGCTCGAGAGTTTTAGGGACAAATAGCTCATGTAGTTGAGCATGCTGACAGGTGGAGACCTGGAGACTCCAGGGAGCATATTATCTTCCACCTGGCCTTTAGACTTGCTCACCGGATTTTTAGCGAGACTCTTTTGGCGCGTACTGAGACGCCCCAGAAGATTAGACAGGGGGAGCTGCTGAGTCTTTACTGTATGGTAACTGGAGGAGTTCCGGATTTTAGAGTGATGCTGGCGGAGGATCTACACAAGATAAGGCGAAGGCAAAGGGAGATATCTGCTGCGGAGGTATAGTGACTCACATTGCAAGTTACATGGATCTTGACTTGAGTTCATGTACTATGGTGGCAGCTGCCAAGCCGCTCGGGTTGCAGGAGATGATCACTAGGAGGATCTTGGTTCCTCGCGGACTTACTACGCCGTATGTGGCGATGCCCTGGGAGTAGACTGCACCGCAGGGTATTAGATGGTCATCTCAGTTCTCTGTCTATGACCCGCATTACTGGCACACCGCGTGGATTCCTCTTATGGAGGATGCGAGAGATGCAGCAGCAGCAGCTCAAGGACAGGATGAGGATGATGAGGCTGTTGAGGAGGAGGCTGGTGAGGATGAGGATGGCGGTGCTGCCATGGACACAAGTACAGATACAGCTGGGACTAGTGTGCCAGTCGTCGATCTAGATAACGAGGAGACAAAGGAGGAGCCAGCTGCAGCACCAGCATGCCCTGCAAGGCGTAGGGTATGCAGACAGAGGGATCTAGTCGCTCACCGCCGGATCGATGATCTGACGGATCAAATGATAGATTCCTACGCCGCCTTATCCGTATACATGAGAGAGATGCAGGAGAGACAACACTACCAATACAGGATGGCTGAGATTCAGTTTTAGCATATCATGGTCTACCCGTTTGACCCATCTCAGTACCCGTACGTGCCACCACCACTACCACCGAATTGGGATTAGAGCTTACAGGATTTCTTTATTTATTTATTTATTTATTTATTATGCAGCTCAGCATTGTTCGGTGAGTATTCTGTTTCCTTAGACTTATTTGACCCATTGGGACAATGTGTCCCAAGCATGGGGTATGTGGATGTATTATTTGACTTATGTGTACGCTTGTATGACTCTTGATGGATATTTATCGTTTTATCTTACTCTATGTGTTTATCTGAGATTACATGCATGTATACATGTTATTTGATTGAGAAAAACGTCAAAAACTGGTTTGAAAAAAAATTTTATTGACCTCGACCGATGTGACTCTGACCAATCGAGGTATAGTACCTCGGTTGACTAGAACATTTTGACCGAGGTGGCTTAACTGAGAGAGTTTTCGAAACGATTTTTGTGCTTTTTATCTGGATATGACCTCAGTGAAGATCTTGTTTGCAGACTGGTTTTGAAATCTTTATATGTTTGAAAGGTTTTATGATATGTTTAAGTTGCTAAATGCTTTGTTTAAAATTTGTGGCATGTTTAATACTTTGTTTTATCCAAATTATGTTGAATTTGAAGGTTGACACCACATGATGAGTTCTCTCACTTTCTTCTTGGGATGATTAAGGCAATTCATTCTCTTCTCTTCTTCTTCTTGATCATGCTTAGCCCCTCATATACATATTTGCCTCCCTTTACCTATCCGGGAATTTGGAAGCAAGCAAGTGAAAAGCAAGTGAAGGAAAAGTTGAGATGTTGGCTGAAAGTTAGAAAGAAACATATAGGTTTGGGGAAGTCAATCATGATAATGAGTAACTCGGCACCATTCACATAGCCGGGTGTTTGTGTCTTGCCAAAGTCGGATTGAGCGATATTCCTAATGGGTCATGGTATGTGCATCAAGGGTTTGAGGCATCTCGAGAAATTGATGATTGCTGATTTCCTAGGCTTCGGTTATTGTGCACCTCTGTCCATGCATCCCAAAAAGTAAAGTAAAAAGTAAAAATAAGCAAAGCTTATTGGTGGAAGATGTTGAAGTTCAAAGGAAGTGAAATAAGATCCCTTTTCCCGGATTCTAGCACCACATTCCCTATATACATCTCACCCTCACATGTGTCTTGACCTCTTTTGAAAGCCCTTGAGATCTCGAGCTTGTTGATTGACTAGTGGTTTAAACTGGATTATACATGATTAATTTCGATAATTATGATTTATTATGCATTCTATGATTTTATGCAAAGATGAACAACTTTCTTATATTTATAAAATGTTTTGAGCATATCTTGATTTTAAATTCCATGAAGCATTCTCTTAGAGTGATGTATGAGTGGAGCACACCACCAAAAATGTTTTGAAATACTTTTCATTGATCTTTATGACTTATAATCCATTTTATCTTGTACTTAAGATTTGGAACTTGCTTGGGGACAAGCAAGGGACAAGTATGAGGTATTTTGATAACATGAATTATAGTCTATATTTGGGGATCTGTTTAGACGTTTTATCTTTAATAATCTGCATGTTTGAATGTATATTATGTGATTATATCGTTGTTTCATCTACCTTTGCGGAATCGAGGTCTACACCAAGTTTCGTTGTAATCGTAGGTAAAATGGCACGTTTTGCATCAAAATGGAGCTAAAAGAGTGAAGGAGTCATAGGAGCTACATTCAGGAGCTTAAGGAAGAATCCAGGAAGCATGGAAATGGATTAGAGATTTACTTTGAACCTGATTTAAGAGATTTCAATTCAGTTTAGAGCCACATCGGTCAGCTACATTACCATCTCGACCGAGGTGATCCAAAGGAGCGTCCCGACCGAGGCGAACACCTTGGACGCGGCGAGATATATTTTATTCTTGGCTGAGATCTTTTATTTTTGGAAGGAGAGATCTTATATTTTTAGGCTGGATTTTTGGAAGGAAGATCATATATTTTAGGGATTTATTTATCAGAGATAGATATATTTTATTAGGAAAATATCTTTTCGAGATATTTTATCTTAGGAGGGTAGTTTTACTATATAAAGGGCTGGATTTTCCACAATTCAGCACGCCCGCTACTACTGGCGCATCACCGGAAATCCCGTTATCATTATAGTGGTTGAAGGAAGGAAGATTGAAGGAAGGAAGTTGATAGCTTTTATAGCTTTTGTGAAGGGTTTTATAAGGTTTTCTTAGATTCCCTTCTTGTTGATTGTCTTATTGGATTGTGATCCAAGGAACGCTATTTGTTTGATATTTGATTCAGTTATTGAAGCGTTGTTTTTAAGGTTTTTGTGTTCAAATATTCATTCTCTTCCTATATATTTGATTATTGCTTTCATGATGATGAGTGGCTAATTTCTTTGTGTGATTCTAGGGTGATTGACTGAAGGTTGTGGGAAAAACAATGATAGAATAATCTTAAATTCCAGTAGGACCTTGAAAGCTCGAGTCTTTATCCTTAACCCTAGAACATCTCGCTCAGTCGATGAACATCTCGGCCGGGGTGGAATTTGGCTGACCGAGGTGACCTTTTCTGATCCGAAACTGAGAGTTAAGTGTTAGAGTTTGCCAAATACTATTCTTATTACACATTTCCTGGTTCAATGCAAGCCTAGGATGAGACTTATCCGGTAATTCCTTTGTTTGTTGACCAATGATCATAAGAGTAGGTAATAAAGGTTTATCCTTTATTGGGGTTCGAGTGTGCTTTCATCCCATCTATGTGAGTTAGCCTGAGACTTACCCGGTAAAGGTTGATTCTATTCCCTTAGGCGGTGTATTGGTTTGAGGTTATAGTTCTTTTCCTTAATTCCTTGAGACTTACCCGGTAATAGGAGTTACGGTTTGGGATTAGTGAGTAGTGAGACTTACCCGATGATCTATTCCACTTTAGAAACATCTTCCCTATGCAAAATCTCAGCTTTGTCCGCTTTATCTTTAGATCTTGAGTTGGAACCACAACTGGATGCTTTAATCTCTAGAATTGCATATTCCTTTAATTGACTTTATATCATCTTTGATTGCTTTAATTGCTTTTGTGGTTAGTTGCAATATTGACAACCTATACTTGCTTTGTTTCACCTAAGTCCCTGAAATCGACACCCCGGAATTCTTGCTTTTACTACGATTGACCCGTACACTGCGGGTTCGCATCCTTGTTTTAAGCATACATCTTGGGTTATAAATTTAAAGCTTGCACACACCATTTGGAGCGAACAGTTTTCTTTACCTTATGTGTGGGTGTGTCTTTACGCTCTTACTAGTATGTAGAATGTCAGCTAACGGTTTATACCATGATTGTAGATGTTCCGCAGGTTCAGGATGTTCCTGAGTGATCCAGACGGTGTGGTCAGCCAGGGTTCCCGTACATTATAGGACGGGATCGGGTTTATGTTTCTTTTGTTGTTTTCCTTTTGTTTTGAACTCGGCTGCGAATCTTTTACACTTTCTTTTGTTTAAACCTTTGGTTTTATATTGAGTTTTTGGTTTTCATTCGTCTGTGCCTTGTTGTAAGATCCGCTTGTTGTTGCTACTCTGAGGGTCGGGGCCCGTTGCGCGGTCCTAACCCGTAGCGCTTCGAGTTCCCAGAACTTGGGGTGTTATAGAGTCGGGATCTACTTCAGATTAGCCCTAAACATAGGAAACAAGGGAAGCTCAAAATCAAGATCATGATCAGATCGTGACAAATCAAAGTCGAAGGGAATTGATAAACTCAAAGACAAAGCAAGATCAAACGTTGAAATTGTGATTAGATCGCTCACTACAAGAACGAATATACTATAACGTTGAGGAATAAGTCAACAAACGAGGCCGTAGAGGAGATTACATATAATCTTGAGCGTGAAATTCCATTAGAATCTTGGGTGTTGGATTTTGGAGTTTTGTTTCATTCATGCAACAACGTTGAATTAATGAAAAATTATACCCATGAGATTTTGGAAAAGGTCAATTTTGAAGATGATGAGCCCTTACAAATCGTGAAAAATGGAGTTGTTTGGATCCACATTCCAAATTGATCTGAAATACACCTACATAAGGTAAGGCACATTTTTGTTTGAAAAGAAACCTTCTTTCGTTCAGGCGGTAAGATGAAGAGGGTTATAGAGTTACAATAGTTGGATGTAAAAACAATCTTTCTACATGGTGACTTAGATGACGAAATTTACATGAAATAACCAGAGGGATATGTCTTCACATTGGGTGAAACTATGATTTCTTGGGTTTCTAAATTGTAGAAACTAGTGGTCTTGTCTATTGTAGAAGTTGAGTATGTTGTATTTGTCATACAAAAATCCATAAAACATAGTGCAAGACTCTGACTTGATAGTGCCCCAAGCGTACCTAGTCACGTATTTGTGGTAAATTGGATAACCAATTCTTGTGTCCTATTTCTCTCTTGATTGCTTTCGGATCCTAACATAATATATAGACTACTTTTCTTCCTTTACGTCTCATTTTAGTAATGAGAATGTTTAAATGAATTGAACAACCATTTTGTATCCTTATCGTTGAAAAGAACCAAACTACCAATTTTCAAGGATCGGCCCGATTGAAGAAACAAAAGGTTAGGAGGCAAAACCCACAAATTGCTGGTGAATTTCATCTAGAACCTACTTAAGATGCATATTAAAATATAATTAAGAAAATAATAGCAACAAAGAATAAAAGGAACGGAAAATTTTTCAACAAGAATTCTTTTGGGAGGAAAAGGTAACATTATGTCAAGCAAAGCTTCAACTAGCATTACAATGCTAGTATGCTTGCTCGAGCACCACTATCATCGTTTGAATTAGGACTCCAAGCGTTCATATGGCATAAAACACAATAGGCTACATAGTTAAATTCAAGTCATAAAACTATGAAAAACCAATACCAGAATCAATGTGTTGGATGAAATAGCAATAAGCATAATATATTGACAATATGGTTGATGAAGGAGCAAAACAATACCTATAAATTTGCATTTGGGAAACATGAAGACTAAAGAACAACTTCTAATTATGTATAAATTTGGACGAAGAGAATTTCGTTCATCGGTATGGTGAAATATATGATTAATATAAAATTGATGTATAATCAAAAATAAAAATCCAAAGTGTTTTAACGATAGTGTTTGGGTCTGAATCAATTTGTAGAGTACATCTATTGGTAGAAATAATAAAAAATATAACGAAAAACGAACAAAGATATAGGTAATGAAAGAACATATATTAGGTGAAGTCAATCAATCGGTTTATTGAATTAAACTTTGATGGTTCAAGAAATAGATTTGGGCAAAGCTTTAAGCTATTGTAAGGCTACTACATTGACTTTCAACTATGGTTAGTGTGTTGCTAAATCAACCCTTCATGTTGAAATAAATATATACTTTAAGAGAAGAAATCATAAAAGCTAAAGAATAATGAACACGAGAAGATAGCTTAACAATTATCAATGTAATTAATAACCTTTAGAAGTCATTATGATAAGTAATCCTACTATTTTTAACATCACTAATTTACTTACCTGTTTTATTCGGGTTTTTGTATATCACATATTTAGAAAATTAAGTCGGGTGGAAAACAAAATTATTGTAATAAGTCACTCAAACTCTATCACCAAAGTTAGAATCTCACTTAAAATTGAAGTTCTCATTCGCAAGTATGTCGTATGCTGGTATACGTCCGGAAAGGGACTAGGCATAGCCTTTTTTGCTTTCCAATCAACAAAAAAACTTATACATTTGACATCAAACTTATGATATTATATAACTTATTTTATAGAGAGATTGTTGTTATATATGCATGCGTTGTATAAATTTTATAATAATTGAAATAATTAGAAAAAGAGGACCCAAAAATTTGCATTTTATGAAATGGACCTCTAATAAGCTAACTACATAAAATAGGTCTGAAAAATAAGTAGGGTACTGTTTGATAGAATTGAAATAATGGTGATGTAGGCTTTTTTTCAGATGATTTGCTGTTCACTTTCTGAGCTGATCTTTCTTTTTAACTCTTACCGTTGCTTACCCAGAAATAGATTACCTAAGAAGTTTGACATTACCCAGGAAGTTTGAGTGTTTTAGATTCACAAAAATAAGAGATGAAAAGTTTCAGATTACCCAAAAATACATTACCCATGAAGTTTGAGATTACCAAAAATAGAAAAAAAAACAATGCATATCCACAAGTAGAACAGGGAAATAGAAACACAACTCTTACCGTTGCTTACCCAGAAATAGATTACCTAGGAAGTTTCAAATTACCCAGAAATATATTACCTAGGAAGTTTGAGATTACCCAGAAATAGAAAAAAAATAATGCTTACCCACAAATAGAATAGGGAAATATAAACAAACACTGCTTATCAACAAATAGAACAAGAAGTTTGAGTCTTTTAGATTCACAAAAACAAGAGATGAGAAGTTTCAGATTACCCAGAAATACATTATCCAAGAAGTTTGAGATTACCCATGGATAGAAACAAACACTGCTTATCCACAAATAGAACAGGGAAATGTAAACAAACACTACTTACCCACAAATAGAACAAGAAGTTTCGGTGTTTTAGATTCACAAAAAAAAGAGATGAGAAGTTTCAAATTACCCACAAATACATTATCTAGGAAATTTGAGATTACCCAGAAATAGGACCAAACATTGCTTACCTAGAAATAGAACAAGGATATGTAAGCAGTCCAGATTCCGGTGAAGAAGAAGCTCAATAAGAGTGAATCTGCGTTTGAAGGGAAGAAGAAGGGACCTGCATACATTACCCAGAAATACATTTACGTTTGAAGGGAGAGAAGAAGAAGAGACATGAGTTTGCTTATAAATAGGGAAGAAGATGGGTTGAATTGATTGAGTTGTTTATTCTATTCAACATGTCACCCATCAAATCAGATGGATACTCACTTTTGTTACTTTTCTGATTTTATCTACAACATAGGAGGCCATTTTCTAAAGGAATAATTGGGAGGCCCTAAAACCAAACTTAATAGTGTAAAATGCCTACATTGCAAATTCAGCCTCACTTCCTACTTCTAATTTTTATGAACATATGCGATATATTTTATGGAACACAAGAAAACATCTTATGCCACAACAAAAGAGCTTCAGATCTAGTATTTGTTTTCTTCTCGTCTACAAGATCTTTCCACGTCAATTTAGGAGTCATAACTTTACCTTTTTTAATTGTTTTCGCCCACAATAGAGAGCATTTTGCTCTATTTTCTAGTCAGAATAGCTTAAGAATCAAATTTTACCTTTCTACTTATTTAAGCCACAAAACAAATCGGTGAGGCTCCTATTTTCAATTTTTTCCTATATATTTTTTAAAATTAATATATTGTTTGTTTTAATTTTATGTTAATGTTAATAATATATTAGTATTATTATGAATAAATATTAACCATAAATTAAATGTATGAAAACAATACATCATTGGATATATAAAATTACATTCTCTATAAAAGTAAATGTAAAAAATACTAGAGGTTTATTACGTAAAGCTTATTATATGTTAAAAGAAGTCAAAATTTTATTTTCTCAAAACATATGCAAAAGTAAGTGTCATTGCTAAATACAAATAAATCAAAATCAAAAATAATTTTTTAAACTTATATTGAACTTGAAAAGGGGTTCTATAAAACTCCCTACCATATGGAGTGGCTCAACTCAGTGTTGTGAAGTAATCACAACACCATTGTTTCACTTAGAAAAATAAAGGTAAAATGACTAATTAGACATTTTACCACTATTATTTTATTAAAAGTATACATAGTATAAACTCATTTAGTAAATATCCCCTCACTATGTCATGTGATGACTATGACAACATCACACTAAAAGTCTCACGACCTTCCAATTTAGAGTGTTATGTTAATTTATTGTTTATATTTGACGGGTCTAAAACGTGGATAGGATGCACTTTAATTTATCGAATACCATGTTAATTTATTTTTTATTCACGTCAAAGTGGGACATTTTCACACATATTTGAATAATACTATAAACCTTATAGTACAAATTCCATAATAGTATCTCTTACATTTATTGTAAACTTATAATGCTTATTTATGTATACACCATATACATGAGATTAACAATAATAATGTATAACAAATTTTGTAAGGAGGTTAATGTGGATTCAAGCAGATAGAAGGGTTGTACGATATTCTCCAAGTGCCCATATTGGAAAAACATTTCTATAGGCTGCATAGTTTAAAGTGCATGTCTTCATAAATACTCCCGTAATTTCCTGCCAATCACCAAACATGTTTTGTTATAGTCTAAACAAGGAAAATATTTGGAGTCTAAGGTCAAACCACAACTTATAAACCTAATATGATTCTATCTTAAATCATACGAGAGAGCTGTACACAAACTTTATATATTAGGTTTATAATCTTTCAATTTTATACGCGAGAAGTTTATTATCTCCAACATGTATGGCATGGATTAGATGTCCAAATTAAGTCCTTAAATGTCAACATTTTATGGCCATGAAGGGACACATTTTCAAGATCCTTAAGTTTGTTTCAAATAAAAACACACATATATATATATATATATATATATATATATATATATATAGGGTGTGGTTCCCATGAGAACAGCCCCTAACGTGAGAACATGAGAACAATCGTACACCGTTGGATGTGAGTATTAAGGGTTGAGATTTAGAGTAGATATCAAAAATAATAATAATTACGAATAATAATAATTAGGAATCCAACAATAACTACGAATAATCCACTCAACCAACAATAACTACGAATAATACATTAAACGATATGACACATTCGTAACAAAACTGATAATAATTACGAATCTGTTCTCATGTTCTCACGTTAGAGGGTGTTCTCATAGGATCTATACTCTATATATATATATATATATACTTTATTTAGTACAACGATTTAGTTGAACTCTTTTGTCCGATTACATTACATGTAACTACGTAATACCTGTTGGGGAAAATCACCATCTTCTTCAACTTGTGAGTTGATCAATAACTTGACACCTCTTTTTATAGGCATTGAATCAATCTTAGCCTGAAAAAATTTGAAAATTTTAATTAGCACCAAGAATATATACATAATTATAAGAATTGCTAACTATACTATGCACTTTACTCACGTATCCTGCTTTGATGAGGGCTAACAATGCCCATGAAGTCTGAACCAAATTTGATCGGTTCCCGTCTAAGTTTGTGTAAATCTGTTAAACACAATTAAGTATTAACCATGCATGTAAACAATTAAAAAAAATGTATTTATTGTGTGAAAACAAACCTTATCAGTGCTTGATCGATAGCTCTCTCCCCAGCCACCGTCAGGTAGTTGCTTTGACAACAAAAAGTGGCATGCATTACGCAAGGCAAGGCTGTTGTTGTAGTTCATTCCACAGGAAGTTAATGCATCCACTGCAAACCATGTTCCATAGGTGAAACATATCCCCCAACAACCATACCTATTACGTACAATTACGTTAGTTGGTTACACGAAAAGTATGTTTTAGATGGGGTTAGCATATGTTCAAAACCGATCCGAACCGAACCTAAAACTGATTTTCCTGAAATCTTGGATTGGAACCTATAAAAGTAGGTTCGGTTTAGGTTTGTACCTAAAATCGAAAACTTGAAGTATTAGAACCTAAAACCGAACCTATTAGGTCGGTTTCGGTTCGGTTTAGGTTTTGAACGTAGAAATAAAAATTACAAATCTCGATAAATAACAAATATGAAATATCCGAACCTTAATAAAATAACAAATATTAAAACCTATAAAAATGGTAAATCATTTCATTCTTCAAAGCCGCTTTTTTATTTTTTAAATTAAAATTCGGATTTCGGTTAAATAGACAATTTTACAGTTTTTAACCGAAATCGAATCGAAACCGATATTTGAAAATACAAGGGACCTAAATTGTCGGTGCAGGTTCGATCTGAACCGAAATTGCTCAGTTCGGTTTGGTTCAGGTGAACCGAACCTAACTTGCTCGGCACTAGTTTTAGAAAGGTAAAGTACGTTGAGATAGTAGGATAATACCATGAACCGTTAAGGTTTTGTGTGGAGAGAAGATAGTGGAGTGCCTTTCCAATACAAGTTTGTATTTCTTGTTGTCGATGTTGTGGGTGTAACTTGTTGAAAAGAGTCAAAACTTGAATCACTGATGATGTGCACTCAACGTACCTTCGTTCAAATCAACGTTATTCTTTTGTCACGTACTAAATTAAATGTGGTACATAAGTTTTCAAACTTACTCTCTTTCAACAAAGGCATCTTCGAAGATTTCTGTGGGGTTCAATTTCTAACCAAGATACATGTGTATAGAATTTGTTAGAAATTATTAAATTACATACGACTGCACCATGTCATTATAATTTACGTTAAAGTTTTTAAGAACGTACGCACCTCAAGCCATCGAAATGCTTTTCGGGGCTCCCAAGCAGGGAAGCCTCCATTTTTACTCTACAAACACAACATTAAGTGTCCTTTTGGTTAGAGTGGTAGAATGAAAATGAAATGTAATCGGATAAGAGTAAGGAAAGAAATGGAAATGATGGGATTAAATTCATGTGTTAAAAGACTTATAAACGAACATAGTTTTTTTTATTGATTCGGAATCATTCCGTTACCGGGAATGATCTTGGCGCTTCCAAAGGAGCCCTAAATAGTAATAAGTCAACTTAATATGAAGAAGAACTTAACATCTGTATTACCTGAAGTCCGAGGAGAAGATTTACAGCATCATACAATCGTCCCGTCTCTATTTTTTCACCAAGTTCCTTAGGCATTTGTGAGAGTAGTAGCGAAACCTTAAGCCCTTCTGCTGTACAATCGGATGCTTGCCAACCTTGATCTTGCATCGAGAAAGTCCAACCTCCTTTGCTTACGTATCGATACATTTCTTTATAATTCCCCGATGGATTACTCCGCACCTTTACATTCAAAAATTCAAATCCAACACATAAGTCTAATAAATTTGCATCCACCGTGTCCAACCACCTTTTGTAGATAGGTTCATACTAAGAGCCGATTGCTATAGAAAAAGTAGTGGAGCATTTTTATATATCACATACTCTGAAGATCCACAAATATATATACCTGTGACAATTTGACAAAGTTATGTGCTTTTTTAAGTGTTTCCCAATACTCTTGATAAAGATTGGTTGCCGTCATTGCTTGAATTGAATATCCAACATCCCACATTTGACTCCCAAAACTCTGGAAAGTGTCCAAATCAGTAAAACATGGAAATTACTTCCATCATTAAAAACGACATAACCTAGCTTAATTACCTGCATTTTCATTCCATCTTCGGCAACCCAGAAATAATCAGGGATTCGAGCAAGGTGAAGCTTGTAAGCCTCTGAATCTGGATCTTCAACCCAACAAGCAAGCAGACACAACATCTACAAAATAACTCCACTGTTTTAGTTAAGTGATTGAATATTGTAATTTGGTAACATTAATTATATTGAAAATATAACCTTCTCAACGCATCCAATAGTGAGATATCTACTATTGACGTCTTCGTAATGGACGTGATCCATGGCAACCTTCATCGCCTTCTCCCTCAACTTTGTGAAGGGCCACCGCCTCAAGATCGGCTCCCCGATATTGTATAGAAACCCCCATAACATGTCTTGGACTAGCGGCCGTGGAAAATATAGATCCTCCTGATTAAATTTTTTTTTAACAAAAATGAGTTTATTTTTGATAACTTCATAATTGAATTTAGATAATTACCTTGGCGCAACAGTTGCGGGCTCGGTTCCAGTCGATGAGATGGTAAGGCTGCAGGTAGAGCTCTTGCCGGAGCTGTTGTACGAGAGGAGTCACTCTCCCTACGAATCTCTTACCGTAGAGATACGACATGGGCATGTACACCAGCCTACAGTAGCACAGCATTTTCCCTGCATCCAAATAAATTAAATTAACAAGGCCTAAATATATAAATAAATAAATATATAAATATATATATATATATATATATATATATATATATATATATATATATATATATATAAATATAAATATATATATATATATATATATATATATATATATATATATTTTGTAGATATATGGGAGCAAGCTTATCGTGTAATCATGAGAACAAGTCATATATTATTAGTAGTTATTATTAGTTTTGTTATGAAGATGTCATATCGTTTAATGTATTTTTCGTATATATTGTTGGTTGAATGGATTATTCGTAATTATTGTTGGTTGAATAAATTATTCGTAGTTATTATTAATTATGATATCTACCAGAAATCTCAACCCTTAATATTCACCAATTAACGATCTATGATACACAATAAGACTTGTTCTTATGGGAATCGTATCATATATATATATATATATTAACTAACCAGCATGAAATGGAGATGTTTGAGGTAATAGGAAGATCTCCGGTGGTATAGGGTTGCAGCCATCCCAATGGTACACTCCGAGTACCTGAATAGTACGTCAACGCAACTAAATGCTTATACTGCCGATGCAGCGGATATATCAATAGAAAAAAAAAAAGTAAATTTAAATGATTTAATTACCGTTAGCCAGAACTTGCCCCAGGAGGGAATGCCGACAGCACCGCCATGTTCAAGGATCCACTTGCGGCCTCTAGCTACAGCGTCGCTGTCCCGGTCTTCACCGAGCAGTCTCAGAGCGACGTAGCTCAGCGTCGAACCAAAGACTGTGCTGTCGCCTTCTATATGGAGCCCCCATCCTCCATCCACATTCTAACAATATATCATGCATTTTCATCAACGTATTTCTCATGAGATTAAGTTATAAGAAAGATGTCGAGTTTGATTCGGTTATAATATTCAGTACTTGATGATTGTAAATGTAACGCTTTATCTCCTTTTGATGCTCAGGCGACAGTACAGTGTTGACTCCTCCCGTTACGTATAACGCCATCACCTTCAAATTTACATAAATAACCCATATGAGTACATATAAACTGAAACTAATTTGATGATGAAGCTAGAATTGAACTCACGAGTGGTGGAAGGAAGAACAATGGGCCGGCAGACTCAGAAGGCCAATGGCCATCGTGGGATTGGATGCTCGAAAAGTAAGTGATTGCCCTCCTTAGCGTCGTCGTCACTGCCTCCTCTGTTACGTCTTCCGCTCCTTCCACCATCACAGCGTTTGGAATCAGCCTTGCTTCCTTCTCCTTTCTCAGCTGCAAACATTCACATAATTAAGTGCATATATACTTGTAATCGCATAACTCTAGTGCAGATCATCGGTCGACACGTGCGTACTTGTAATCGCATCAAGGCGTCGGAGCTTTGCTTGTTGAGGAACCGCCGTGAAGTGAAGTCGAGCCGGAGTCGCTCCACCTCAGCCCGGTCCTCATGGGTACCGGCGTCCGGGTCAAACTCCCAGTGCTGCCGCCCGACGTGGTTGTTAACAGTCGTCAGCCACCTGCCTCCTTCACCCACCTTCAATTTCCACATCTCTTCCGATAAACTTAACTTGGTTTATGCATGTGCAACACAAGGAATATATAGGGACTTGTTCCGTGACTTTCTAATCAAAAGAGGTATGCCGGGTAACCGGGTTGCTTTCTTTTACGCTATATTCTTAACTTTTTAAAATATTAAAATATAATATAGTAGCTCTTCTGTACTATATCTGTATTTATGTTCATTGATTACAATTTCGTGTACCCTAGTACCCTACTATTCATATTATCGATTTAATGAAAAAAATAATATCAAATATTAGCACAAACTCTTGACGTATATATATTAAAAAAAATCACAAATTTGTTTTTCGGTAAAAAATAATGTAAGCTTAACGATGACGTGTTGATCAATTTCATACGTGACATGAAAATAGAATTAGGAGGGTGATAAATGTATTCCTTTTTGTAGAAATAAAATAATTTATATTATTTAACATATTAAAAATTCTAAATTAAAATAATCCTAATTTAATGTTATCTAATTTTTTTATATAAATATTTTTTTAAAATTTAACCCAAAATTGTATGCACATTTTTTAAATGATTATTTAAAATACAATTGGGAAAATGTATTGTAGTTTTAACATATATTATATATATTACGTGTTATGATACCAAGTTTAGCAAACAGGGCTACCATTCGGGCGGACTCGAGAATTGATAGAGGCGGAGTCCGCCCGCGCGAAGAAGGAGGCGGAGGTCCGCCTCCGCCTCCTTCTGCCCGTTATAACTTTAAAAATGGACCGTTGGATTATAGCCGTTGGAGAATATAACAGTTGTAGATTTTTCGAGCCTATATAATAACATGTGAAGTCATTGTATCATTCACTTACATCCAAACCTCAACAACGTAAACAAGGAAATCCGTTAAAATGTCGTCGTTTTCCGAAGAAGTAGATGTAGAATCCGATGGTGAAAGCTCTATTAGGCCGTTCGATATTGAAAAATACAGTGATCCGGAAGAAATTCTCGCACAACTTGAAGTAAGTGTACAAACTCATTTATATTTTACTTTATGTCGTTTTATTTAGTCGGAATCAGCAATGTTAGAATAGAGAATCGAAATTATAGAATTAACAATTTTAGAATAGAGAATCGGAATTGTAGTTTTAGACATTTAAGAATAGAGAATCGAAATTGTAGTTTAGACATTTTAGAATAGAGAATCGAAATTGTAGTTTAGACATTTTAGAATAGAGAATTGTAGTTTAGACATTTAAGAATAAAATGATGTGTATTTTTAAAATTAATACTCTATGTTATTTTTATTTAGGATCTTATGAAATATTCTCGTGCTCTCGGTACTGATTATTCGTCAAAATTTGAGCTTCATGGATATTTTGCGGATAGAGAGAACTTATTGGGGTGGGCTCGGTATGTGGCAAACGCAATGAATATGGTTTTGGTCATTTAAAAATCATGGTTGGATAGAAAGGGTTTTCGTATCCTACAATTGGGTTGTGATAAACATGGAGGACCTAGGAAAGAAAAAGACGTAGATCCCGATCATGTTCCAAGTTCTAGCCGGAAAAAAAACCCGAAGAAGTGTATGTGTTTGTTTGAGCTTGTAGGAACCCAAATTGAAGAGGAAAAGTGGACGGTGAGGGTTGTATGTGGAATCCACAACCATATAATTCCTTCGGTGTTAAGAGGTCATGCATATGTTGGACGTATGACTCCCAAGCAAAGCCGAAAGGTGGAGCGTGGATTGAATTTTGGCTTAAAACCGAGACATATATTAAAATCCGTGCAATTAGAGGATCCCGACAATGTGACCTCCATCTATCAAGTTTACAACACCAGTTTGAAGATTAGAATGGAACAAGCCGAAGGTAGAGGTTCATTACAACAAGCACTTCACACGTTGAGGGAACATGGATATTATGTAAACGCTCGGAGAAGTCAAGATTCCGATGAGGTGATTGATTTCTTTATCTCACATCCCGACTCGAGGCATTTGTTCAGCATGTTTCCCTGTGTTATTGTGATGGACTCGACATATAAGACCAACAAGTAAGTTTCAATTCAAGACACATTTTTACTTTATTTCCTACATTCAATCATCTTTTCCTTAAAAATTGTAACTCAATCGTTGTTTTGTATCACTTTTAGATACAATATGCCATTGTTGGAGATTGTAGGCATCACTAGCACCAAGAAGACATTCGCAATTGCTTTTGTGTTCATGGCACAGGAGAATAGAGATCACTACGAGTGGACTTTGAGGAAGGTCCGTTATTTGTTATACGGAAAGACGCCGGAGGTGATTGCCACTGATCGTGAGCTTGTTCTTATAAGCGCACTGGGTGTAGTATTTCGCGATGTGAAGCATATATTGTGCACGTTACACATAAAGTGCAACATAGTAAACAGAGCGGCCCTTGTTTTGCACAATAAGGAAGTGGAAGCCGTCTTCATATCCCATTGTCATGCCTTGTTTGAGTCGAGATCCAATGGAAGCTACCAACGTCGTTTGCTAAAAATGAGAGACTATTGACAATCATCTCCGAGGTTAATGACCTATCTCGAGACGACTTGGCTTGACCCGTACAAGGAGGCAATCGTTCGAGCATGGACTGACCTACATCATCATTTCGACACACGAACCACAAATGCGTAAGTTATGTAAACATTCACTACATTGTTAAACATTTCTTCGTTTTTTGTAATAAACCTTTCTTTGTAGGTGTGAGTTCGCGCACAAGTTGTTGAAGTAAACACTAGATTCTAGTGTTGGAGGATTTCAGCTGGTTTGCGATAGCATACATTTGATGGTCACGGATCAAGTCCAGAAGTTACAAGCTTCTCTAGAGATGTCACGGGAGAGGAATCCACGAGAGGTGGGTATACCGAAATTTAAATTGATGTAAACATTGTTAAACATTTATTCGGTATGTAATAAATCTTTTTTTAGGTGCATATACCGATATTTGACTTGCTCAGCGACTACGTAACAAATGAGTCTTTCATGCTCTTGTAAAATAATTACACCAAAGCTCGACATACAAGAGATGATGAAGGGTGTCAGGATAGTTATTGGAGAGAGGTTCATGGAGTGTCATGTGTGCATGACTTTAGGCTAGCAATCCGGGCTCGTAGATACACTCATTTTGGAAGCAAGTTCATTGGATTCCGGTTTATTTTTCCGATGATGATATTGGTGATGATGATGATGATGACGATGATGATCGTTCGAACCCGAGTCAAGCGACGCTGAACAAGTTTAGAGAAAGAATGGACTCAAATATGTTAAGCCCGGATGAGCAAGATAAGATTGCATCTTTTTTGGAGGAAATGGAAAACCCCAGAGGTACGACGATGAAGGAGCCGACACAAAAGGTCAAGGCAAAGGGACGACCTCCAACCCCAAGATCAACAAGAAGAGAGCCTAGTTCTTTTGAGCATTCTGCTACACGTGGTCCTGGACGGCGGAAAGGGAAGAAAGCTAAAGATGTAGATTCTACACCGGAGTTGACTCCTACGAGTAGGGCACGTCGTAAAGGAAAACAAACCGTGCAAGCCGGATTTTGTTTGAGAGAAGAAGATTTTCCAAAGTTCATGGAGCCTTATGTATCGAGAGTAAGGGATGTGCTAGGAGACGGCCACTACGGATATAGAGCAATTTCCGCGGTTTTGGGATTCTCGGATGAAGATTACTTGATAATACGGCGGGATATGGTTATAGAGTTAAATTCGAGAAGAGCATTGTATTCGAAGGTAATTATTATTTCGGTTATAATTAAGTTTTAATTATAATCCATATTTTAACGTAATCTTACTTGTTAATCTTTGCAGTGTATCATCCTCAATCAATTAGACCAAGTCATTCAAAACGTTTATAGGACGAGTAAGTCTCCATGCCCAGAACAAAATTGGATGGAAATACTGATGATCGCATGTGCAGCAGCCACCTACTATAAGATTGCAATGGTTGTCCTAGGGAACATTCCGGCGACATTCCTACCTATGACTACCACCACTCCCAACCAAGAGCCCCTATAGTCATTTGTTCAATAGCGTTTATATATAACAACACACACTTTGTGCCAGTAGGTCGACGTTTTACTTTCATTCAATTTATTGTATTTAAACTCAATATTCACTAACCATTTTCTGTAATTTCATATTTATAGGTATGGTTAAAAGATGATGTCCTGTTACCGTTGTTGAGTGGATATTGGCAACAATACCACGACCCAAGTGTTGATGGATGGGATGCGCGTTCATTGCAAGGATAACACGTTATGAGGAGCTTCGTCGGACATCGAGAGTTGAAGACACTACTGAAGGATATCTTTAGCCGTTTTCAGAAATTGGCTTGTAATCATGTTTTATACGTTATCATATGTTGTTGACATCATGTTTTAGCCGTTTTGATATATTGGTTGTCATCATGTTTTAGTCGTTTTATATAGTTGATTGAAACTTAGGCGTAATAAAAACAAAATAATCATACACTCAAGTGTAATAAAAACAAAAAAAACATACACTCAAGTGTAATAAAAAAAATAAACACAACCCATGTGTAATATCCATCCAAAATAAACATAACAACATCAAACTACAACTACAAATGTCCAGGAGCATGTTGTGAAGCCCGGACCTGAGATGGAGCCACAGGAGGCCTACGTCTAACTGTCTCCTCTATCATGGAATCTACCTCCTCAGCAGAATATGGAAGACCGCGAGCCTGCATCTCTCGTAGACGACCTACAAGAATGTGAAGACGCTGCAATATAGAAAATAGAATGTTAAAATAATTGTAAATAAAATAAAGTGTAAATTAAGGGTTACAAACAAACGTACTCTAGCCAATGAAACCGGAATAGGTGGGGGACGGTCTATAGGTAACTGGAGTGCAATGGACGTCGGCAAGATGTACGGATGACAATGGACCGTATACCAAGACATGTACGCATCATCGACGAGCCACGGAGAGGTAGCTGGTATCAATCCAACTAGTGAAAATTGGGTCTCCTCCAGATGGCGGGCTGCCCAACAATCGTATTTGAGAGGATATGAAAGCCTAAATCCATGTCCGTTCGCCGGACGTACCTCATCAAGGGGTGGGATCTGTGGTAGAGGCACGGTCTGTACGTACCCAAATTGTCGCAAGAACCGGTCTGGCATGTACGCCTCCTCTATGTCGGATACCCGTATGATATCTCGATACCGAGAAACACCAAACTCTACCCCAAAATCAAGCACACGATCATCATACGGGGTAAAACACACATCCTCCGCCCTCACCTGGTCCAACTGAGCTCGTAATGCGTGTAGCCTCTCTGCGCTAATAGACGAAGTTTTCGGGACAAAAAGTCTCGAAGAGCACCGTGCATGACCTAGCAAATCCGGATCCTCCACAGCTGCACACCCCAATGATGGGAAATGTGCGTAAATCCAAAACTGTACAATTTTTTTTTATTAATTTTAATCTTAACAATAAAGTTACGTTATGTAAAGAAAAATATTTATAAAACAACACCTGTAAAAGTGTAGTACTTCCTGCCATCGTCGTCACCTTCTTCCTGGTGGCGTCCCTTACACATCTGTAAAGAAAAGCAAGGGTGCTGGTGCCCCAAGCATACGCCTCTGTCCTCACATGATCTCGTACTAGATCAATAAGCCATCCTTGCATCCGGTTGGTAGACTTTTCGACTACCAAAGTCGACGATATGAACAATAACAAATAAGCAGATGCAATAGCGTCATGTGGAGACTTTGGAAGGTCCAACATTTGAGCGGCTCTACTCGTAACAGTCTCGCATAATAGTTGTCTAGTCTGACGTCTAGCCTCTACTGGTGATAACCCAAGATGATGAACCAACCAATCATGTCGGAAACTATCATCGACGGAAGTCAATAATGCATCTCTATCAAATGGTAGTCCCATAATAACCTGAACATCGTACAACGCTATACCCATCTCCCCCATGGCATGTGAAATGTGTTTGTCTCTGGGTTCCACCTCTCGACAAACGCCGTAATCAAACAATGATCGACGCCGCCAAACTGTACGTCCTCCAAATCCGTGAGTCCGCTGCGTCTAGCTAAGCCAAACCATGAAAATGGGTCATCTACATCTCGTCGCCACTCACGTAATCTACTAAATGCGTCGAGTCTCCTAACAACTCTAATCACGGAGGAATCCATACCGACCCATATAACGCTAGCTCCGTGGTCAGCATAGTCTGTCAATAAAGGAGGTACGTCCTCCTCTACCTGCTCCTCAATAGGTACATGCTCAGGTAAGTTGTCATGCTCCCTCCCAAAAGGTACTTGCTCCTGTTGTGGTATGTCCTGCTGTTGCTGCTCTACCTCAACTGGTATCTCCTCGTGCTCATCCTCCAATATATCATCCGAATGAGACATACCGTGCGCTGACTCCTCCGTGTCGTAATCAGCAGTAAGTGAAACAGGTACGACATCCTCCTCGCTAGAAGCCTCTCTACGTGCATGAACTGATGCATGATATGATGCCTCTACAAGTGCATCCACAGGTGCCTGAACTGGTGCCTCTACAGGTGCATCTACAGGTGCCTGAACGGATGCTGAGGCAAGTCTAACTCGTCGAGCTCTAGCCTCTCGACAAGCGGATGTTGTGACTAGTCTCGTCACCCTCTTCGTCTTCTCTCTAATGTTCCTCATCACAAGCTGAATATTTTTTAAACTCAAATTTTTATTTTTTCTATTATAATATTATAATATATATATAGGGTGTTGTTCAAGTAAGGCACATCATTCCGGTACGGCCGACACGTGTCCCGAAATTTTTTTTTTCTGAACGAGTTTTTTTAAAAAAAAATGAGTAAAAGTAATAGTTCAAAAATTATTATGGAATAGTTCATAACTTATAAAAGGATAGTTCATGAATTATAATAGAATAGTTCATAGTGCAAAATTTATAAAGGAATGAAAGTAATAGTTCAAAACTTATTAAGGAATAGTTCATAACTTCTAAAAGGATAGTTCATGAATTATAATAGAATAGTTCATAGTGCAAAATTTATAAAGGAGTGAAAATAATACTTCAAAAGTTATTATGGGATAGTTCATGAATTATAATAGAATAGTTCATGAATTATAATAGAATAGTTCAAAGTGCAAATTTTATAAAGGAGTGAAAGTAATAGTTCAACACTTATTATGGGATAGTTCATGAATTATAATAGAATATTTCATGAATTATAATAGAATAGTTCAAAGTGCAAAATTCATAAAGATAGTGCATAACTTATAAAATGATAGTTCATGAATTACAATTGAATAGTTCATAACATATAAACGATTAATTTATGAATAATTTGATAAAATATATTAAAAAGTAATAGTTCATGGATTATATGGAAATAGTTCAAAGTTTATAGGATAATAGTGCATAAATTATAACATGATAGTTGAAACAAATTTTCATTCGTTTCTGGAAAAAGAAAAAAAATTCGTTTCAGAAAAAAAAAAAAAAAAAAAAAAACTTTTTTTTTCCAGGACACGTGTCGGCCGTACGACCATACCACATTTATTGAACCGTACCTGAACAAAAGGCTATATATATATTAAGTAGTACTGTTATTATAATCATAAAATCGATACCAAACCTAGTAACTCTCGGAATAATCCAATTTCGATTATTCCTATCTAACCGCATCTAACTAAACTATAAATAAATTTTTTAAATTCACATCTTTATTTTTTCTATTATAATATATATATATATATATACATATATGTTACATTAACAATCATAAGATCGATAACAATACTAGTAACTATCGAAAATAATCCAATTTCAATTATTCCTAACTAACCGAACCTAACTAAACTAACTAGTTTCAAGTCTAATGCAAAAAATAAATAAACGATAAAAAATAATATTAACTAACCTCAAATCGATCCACAAGTGGTCTACTCCTAGAACTCCCGACATATGAATCTCTCTCCATTGTTGGACGTATCGAAGAAGAAAAGAAATGGATCGAAGAAGAGAAGAAACTCGAGGGCAAAAGGAAGGGCGCGACGGCTGCGAAAAAAACAAGGGCAAGGGAAGGGTGTAACCCACCTCCGTGCGCCTTGCCCTTATATAGGGCTGGCGCGCAGGCGGGATGCGCATGTACAGTGGGCCGCGCGCAAGCCCACTGCGCGCCAGCCTTGCACGCAGGCGGGCTGCGCCTGCGCACCCACCTCCAAGTCCGGCTTCCAGCCAAAGGGTGGTGCTCACATGTGGTTGAAAGTCTTCATGCACGAAATTGACGTCTGGGCCCTTGGCTCAATTCGAGCCCTGACATCATCATTTTCTCTCTCCGGTGCAACTTGTGCTAGGGTTACTCTCTGTTACACCTCAGTAGACCTCGTAGGTACCGGGGGATCTAGAACTCGCCCTTCCGTCCTAGTTGGAACTTCTACATGCTGGTGTACTCTTTGAACTTGGTCGCTCCCATCGAGGCATGACCTAACTCAGCTGAATGTCCTATTTGCGGCCTTAGTCTAGCATCAGTCTCATTCCCGACTTCGGGAGCCATACTCTCAACAATCTCCTCGGTCCTATCATTTTCCAATCTAGCTACTGGTGGCTCACCTCTGGGGATTCGACCCCGACCTCTTGCTACTAGAGGTCTACCTCCTTAGCCTCGTCCCCGGATTGCGTGAGTTCTATCACCCCTACCCCACCCAACAGAAGCAAGAACTAGACGATCTCTACCTCGTCCTACAATAAATGTCGATCTAGTACGTGCTATTTGCACGAGGTATCATAACTAAGGGATAAGATAAAGCAAACTAATACGAGAAATAAATAGAAGTCCAAACATAACAACAAAGTTGTCGAGATCCGCGGATTTAGTGGTGGTCCCACGTACTTTATATCCCATCTAGACTATGCACATGATTTGAAAACGAAATTCATTTAGAAAACTCATACCCCTTTCTGGTTCTGTTTATTTATCTATTCGGCCCTTTGGAAGATTATGAGTGCCATTGTTGTCAACCTAGAGCTCTGGTACTTGTTGAAACACCCTAAATTTTTAAAACTTGAGGCACTACGGCTTAAGACCTCACAATGGGTTCTGACCTTAGCTTGACAAAAATCTCATTGGTTCTTATAACAAGGCACAAAATAAAAAGGGAAAACCGAATAAAAATAATATATAATATGTCTTGATCCAATATCCAAAAAGAAAGACTCTCGGCCGAGTACTACAACAGTACAACAATCTGAAATGCGAAAATGCAAAAATGAAAGACTAAAAAAAAGAAACCCACATCCCGTCCTATATTGTACGGGAACCAAGTTGTTCACTCCGTCAGGATTACTCGGCAGCTACCCTATCTTGCAAAGCATCTACAACACTGGATAAATCGTTAACTAACAAGCTACATATTAGAAGCACTATAATACAACACAAACATCAATGTAGAGAAAAACACGCATCATGCTTACACAGAAGTCCATTTATTATCTTTCATTATGTTATTCACTTCTAATTCAACTTATGGAGTGGAACGAAAATCTCACGAACCTCGCCTTTGTCCCCGTATACCAACAAGATTGCATCCGATGCACCTCGCTGTGTACCTAACTAGGCTAATCGTAGAGAACATCCTACTCTCATATCAAAGTTGGGCAGTGATGCCACCGCCCGTTATGCATACACTTGTGTCATATAAAAAAAATGTCATCCTACTCAAGTTATAGTTATGAAACACACAATACACACACCACTATTGTAATTCACACATACAAAGAATTGAAGCTAAGTAAGTCCAAAGCGCTTACTTGTTTCAAGATAAGTCCAGCTAATCAACCACTCTTGATCCCGTAGGAATAACTCAACTGTCTGATCAAAATGAAACTCGGATCACAAACTATCCAACATCTAGAAGTCTCAAACTTCTAGGTTAACATCAACTAATAAAAGTCTAGATCCCAACCGTTCGATCAATTCCAACACTGACCCGCAGAATCCCGCTATACAGATAATAACTTATCACTATATATAGCCGAGAAGGAAGAGGCATTATACCTAGACTTGACTCTCAAGTCGAAAGATCAAAACTCAAAGCTTCTAGAGGGATCACACGACCGCATGAGAAAAATAGGCACGACCGCGGAAGGAGGTGTCGGCGCGACCGCGGCAAGAAGTAAGCGCGATTGCAGTGACAAGGCCTATGCGTGACCGCGGCAAAGATGAGGTGCGACCACGGGGAAGAAAAACCAGCGCGACCGCAACGAGGGATGGACGCGGTCGCAGGATGCGAACTGGTTGTTGCTTTGGGTTTCCGTCTTCGTGCAAAAGACACAAGGTCGTCACCAAATTTTCTACACTTGTTGATGTTGACGTGAGGGGATGCAAACAAGGAGAAGGCACCAATAAGCACAAAATCTAGAGAAGGAATGGAAGATATAAGATCCAATCTTACTTTTCTACACTTCAACAAAGGAGATCGCAGATGAGTTCTCTTCATGCAAGAACGACGAAGAAAGTCGTCGGTCTGACGTTGCTTAATCGACGAAGACAAAGGCTGAAGGCTCTGTTGGAATCCAACAAAGACGATGATTGAATGGTGAAGAGAAGTGGAGAGGAGAGAAGGGAAGCTGAACAATCTTACGTGAAAGTAGAAAGAAGGAGCTAAGGAGAATGAGACTTCTAAGGTTAAGAGAAGGAGGCTGCACGAGAAAGAAGGGGAAAATATCGATCCCATAAGAAAAGAAGAAATAAAATGGTTACAAAAGATAAGGGTGGATCTATTGTTTCACCGCGTCCGTGGGAAACAACATGCAATTTAGGTTCGGTCTTAGGTCTGCATTTTAAAAAAATTAGGTAGGTTAAAAATCGCAAAACTGACGGGTAAACTAAAAAAAACCGAATTATTATTGAAAACAAGGGTTGATTCATATAATCATATTAGCACTTACTTTTAAGGTCTATTTAGGTCCAAAAGCTAAACCGAAACCGACCCTAATTGGTTCGGTTTTAGGTTCTATTATTATAAATATTCGGTTTTAGGTCCAAACTAAAACTACTTTTATAGGTTCGGTTTTGGTCCAAGATTTCAGGAAAATCGGTGTAGGTTTGTTTGGGTTTATTACATTTGAAATTTGGACCTATGTCCACCCCTAATTTTAGACATAAAGACCGATTATTCTATTAACTTGAAAGTGTTTATATACAAATTAACGGAGATATAAATAATATAAAATAAAAAATAAAAAAAGTTTATATAAAAGTTAACAGGTATATAAATAATTGTAAAGTAATAAAATTTGTTAACCTAAGATCCAATATATTCCTAATCATAAACATCGCTGTGGCGATACCATAAATACAATTGTTTTTTTATATAGATTTTTTAAGAATAAAGTTACATAAAAACATTTGTAGTTTAAGTAACTTATTTTAAGAATTTGGCCTCAATTTGACAACTCATTCTCGTGGGCGAATCCATTATTGATCAACCAATGAGATACTTTAAATTAGCTGATTATAAAATTTATAAATCACTTTTCATGTGTTTCTTTTTTTAATTAATTTAAACAAGCGTCTAGCTTGCATTGATGCTATCACACTTCAATTAAGCTTCACACCTTCCGCGTGCCTACTCAAATTAGGATTTTTTGTCAAAATAAAAATTATTTCTAATATTAGGGTCGGAGAAAAACTTATTCCGAGAATAGGAAGGAATTAGGGTCGAAACTTTTTTTATTTTTAAAAGGGGTAACCTCCGGTTCTCTATTTTTTTAATAAAAAATGGGTATTATTCACAATTAAAAAATAAAAGCCGGACATGGGATAGGTAAGAATTGATCCTTGGACCTCTGTGTCGTAAGATAACCACACTCTTGCTCACTATTCTGATTTAGTGATATAACATCAAAACTAAATATATTATTATCAATAAAGGTAGAATTTGTGATTTCTAATATTCCACTTCATCATATTTTCAATCTTAACTAGTTTAACTCTTATATTTTGTATATGTTTTTTTGAATAAAAATAATTATAATTTCCTGATATTTCTATAATATAAAATATTCAATAAATTTTTAACTCTTATTTCTATAGATATTAAATGATATTTATAAGGCAATATAGGGTAAATGTTCAGGTACGGTTGCTTTATTGCGGTACGGCCGTACGACAGGGCGACACGTGTCCCGAAAAAAAAAAAAAATTTTAATTTTTTTTTTAATTTTTTTTAATTTTTTTTTTAATTTTTTTTATTTTTATTTTTTTTTCTCGGAAACTAATGAAAATTTATTTGAACTACCATGTTATAATTTATGCACTATTATTCTATAAACTTTGAACTATTCCCATATAATCCATGAACTATTACTTTTTAATATAATCCATGAACTATTCTATTATAATTCATGAACTATCCCATAATAAGTTTTGAACTATTACTTTCACTCCTTTATAAATTTTGCACTATGAACTATTCTATTATAATTCATGAACTATCCTTTTAGAAGTTATGAACTATTACTTAATAAGTTTTGAACTATTACTTTCAATCCTTCATAAATTTTACACTATGAACTATTCTATTATAATTCATGAACTATCCTTTTATAAGTTATGAACTATTCCATAATAAGTTTTGAACTATTACTTTTACTCGTTTAAAAAAAAAAAAAAAACTCGTTCAGAAAAAAAAAAAAAAATTTTTTTTTTTTTTTTTTCCGGGACACGTGTCGGCCGCACGGCCTTACCGGAATAATGGGCCTTACTTGAACACTTCCCGGCAATATAGTACAGATATAATTATATTTTAAAAAAATAACTATTTATAAAAAAATAACACAAAGATTTTAAATTAGAATCATAATTTAACATTAAAATATTTTTTTCATTAATAAAAAATTTAACTAATCAAGATACTCAATATGATAAAAATTATAACTCTTATTTCTATAGGCATTACATTAAGTATCTCATTTGTTGATAAGTTCATAATCAAAAATTTTATTAATGAAAAAAATATTTTTAATGTTAAATTACGATTCTAATTTAAAATCATATCTGTGTTATTTTTTTTTTTATAAATAGTTATAGTTTTTAATATAATTATATCTTTACTATATTGCCTTATAAATATCATTTAACATCTATAGAAATAAGAGTTAAAAATTTTATTGAATATTTTATATAATATAAATAACATGAAATTATAATTATTTAAAAAAAATACAAAATATAAGAGTAAAGTAGTTAAGAATGAAAATATGATGAAGTAGAACATTAGAATAATATATTTAGTTTTGATATTTTATTACTAAATTAGAGTGGCTGAGTGGGATTGTGGTTGTCTTATGACCTATAGGTCCAAGGGGATTGATTCCCACCTATCCCTTCTCTGCCTATTATTTTTAAATTGTGAATAATACCAATTTTTTATTAAAAGAAATAGAGACCCGCAGTTCTAATTTGCGGGTTACCCATTTTTTAGTAAAAAAATCGAAACCAGCAGTTTTAAACTGGGGGTTTAAATGCTCCGACCCTAATTCCTTCCTATTCTTGGAATAAGTTTTTGTCCGAACCTAATGTTAAAAATAATTTTCATTTTATTATTATTTTGGAAAAAAATCCTCAAATTAAGTATTGATACAATATTGTATATAAAATAATATTGTAATTCGAAAAAAGCTAAATACACGAAAATTAATTTAATAATGCAAAAATCAACTGCAATTCGTTAGCGCATAATGGCCGATGGCATTCAATTTTTTTTAAAAAAAAGAGGGTTGACGTCAAAATTGATATAGAAAATTTTACTGAATTATTGACAATCGCGTGTATTATTTTGGACGCCGACGCTCGGAATGGAAATATATATATATATATATATATATATATATATATATATATATATATATATATATATTTTTTTTTTTTTTTTTTTTTTTTTTTTTGCGCCGATGTCATCCGCCAACACTGAAGATTGGCGCCGGCGTGTTGCGAAATTTGTTTGTTGTTGTGAATTTGAGTGTTGTGTATATAACGCGCCCTTGTAATTTCAACTAACCTATAAAAACAATAAAATCAAAAAAAAAAAAATAGTTACTAAGTTTTCAATATTTATAAACTAATCAATATATATCATATATCCTATACATTAATGAGACCTCTCTCTACCAATAGCGTACTTCAAATTTTGCCCCCGTTATTTGGTCTTATAGCCGCTTTTGTCCGTGTTGTTTGCCAGTAATTGCAACTTTGTCATTTCTATTTAATCTATCCATGCTTCTGTATTTATTTTTTGGGTTGTCGGTTCCTTTTTAGGTTTGTTCTTGGTTTGTATAATGTATATGTTTCTTCTTTTCCTTGGCCCATTCAGTCGGCCTTACTCATGACCCAAGCAAATGGATCATATCGTTCCCACGTAACATAAGCTTCTTCTCTCTCCCATATCTCCCATCTTACTCGAGCCCTAGTACTCCCCATCTCTCCCATATCATTAAGAGCATCATCTTCTCTAGCCTGAGTAACGACGGTCCACGACTGGAAAGGCAAGCCTGCACCGGTATTTTTTGAGGAGGAAAAACATCTTTTACACTCAAGTCCCTCTCCATCGACAACGGCAACCAATCGGATTCAGCATTTCCCTCCAGTGATTCAGCAGCGACGGCGACCAAGCCACACCAAGGTGAGGGTGAGCCTCCCGTTCTGTTCTTCTCTCCCTCCCTTCATCGTACCTATTACTGAGCAGAGGTGTCACAACTAACAACCATGGAGTCCCACAGAGACATACATGAGTAAAGAAGAAGAGAGAGAGATCGATAGTATGAGATAAGAATGAATTGTGTATTTCTGGTATATGAGAGATGAGACTTTATACAAACAGCTGTAATTCAGTTACAAATCTGTTATCAACTTGTGTGGCTATTACATTGCCACGTCACTGTCTACACCCCCCGCAAGCTGGAAGGCGAGTCTGATCGAGCCATTCCAAGCTTGAGTAAGATATGATTCTGGTGAGAAGATGGTAGAACTTTGGTGAACACATCTGCAAGTTGTTGTGAAGAGGGGACAAATTGAAGTTGAAGAAGACCATCCATCACTTTCTCTCTTGTGAAGTGGCAATCCAACTCGATGTGCTTAGTTCTTTCATGAAATACAGGATTCTGGACAATTTGAATAGCTGAGCTATTGTCACAGAACAACTGAATTGGTTGAGAAGGAGGTACACCTAAATCTTTGAGGAGGCGAACCAACCAAGTAACCTCAGAAGCAACATTGGCCATTGCTCGATATTCTGCTTCAGCAGAACTCCGGGATATGGTGCCTTGCTTTTTAGACTTCCAGCTAATCGGAGACTTGTCAAGAAGAATGACAAAACCGCCTACAGAACGGCGTGTTGTGGGACAGGCTGCCCAATCGGAATCAGTATATGCCATAAGAGAAGGAGAACCCGAACCATTAAGTAAAATACCATGACCAATTGTGCCTTTGAGATATCTGAGTGTGTGAAGTAATGCATTCCAATGTGAGGAATGAGGGTTCTGCATAAATTGGCTGAGATACTGCACAGCAAAGCAGAGATCGGGTCTCGTATGAGTCAGGAAGTTTAGCTTGCCTATCAGTGATCGATAGACTGAAGCATCTTCAAGAGGAGAACCTTCTTTAGGCAATAACTTAGTATTGAGAGGAAGAGGAGTGCTGGTCTGTTTGGCATCATGAATGGGAACTTCATGTAACAGTTCAAGAGTGAACTTGCGTTGAGATAAGACAGCATCAGTAGGTACATAAGTGACCTCTAAGCCAAGGAAGTAATGAAGGATACCTAGATCTTTGACACTGAAGGTGGTGTCAAGGTAGGTTTTTAATCGGCTGATTTCATCATTATCAGAGCCAGTGATTAGCAGGTCATCAACGTATATGGCTACAATGGTAATAAGGGATGATCGATGCTTGGTGAAGACAGAATAGTCATTCTTCGACTGGATGAAACCCTGAGTAGTAAGAGATTGTGTCAGACGATGAAACCACTGTCGCGAGGCCTGTTTTAATCCATATAAGGATTTCTTGAGCTTGCAGACTAGAGACTGTGGATTAGGAATTCCTGGAGGCATTTTCATATATACATCTTCATGTAACTCTCCATGTAGGAATGCATTATTGACATCTAGCTGATGTAAGCACCAAGATTTAGCCATAGCTATTGCTATAATGCTTCTGATTGTTGTCATTTTCACAACAGGTGAAAACGTTTCATGAAAATCAATGCCAGCTTTCTGAGTAAACCCCTTTGCAACAAGTCTAGCCTTGTATCGTTCGAGAGTGCCATCAGCTTTTAATTTCACCTTATAGACCCATTTGCACCCTATTGCCTTCTTGGAGGGTGGAAGAGAAACTAGGTCCCATGTATGATTTTTCTGTAAAGCAGTGTACTCCTTATGCATTGCTTCAATCCAATGGGGATTAGTAGAAGCTTCAGTGTATGTGGATGGTTCAGCATAAGATGACAATGATGAAATAAATGCATGATGAGAGGGAGGAAAAAGGGAAGAGTGAAACAAACCTGGTGATGGTAATGATGAAGAGCCAAACGTGCAAACAAAGTCATTAAGGTAAGGAGGTTTGGTATGAGTTCGGGAAGAGCGACGAAGGTTTTCTGTGTTTGATGGAATGCTAGAAAAATTGTCTGGACAAGGTATGTTTGTTGAAGAAGATATACCTTCTGGAAAGGTCGTAGAAGAAGGTTGTGTATCGACTGGAGAATTTGGTGACTGAGATGAAGAGATATCTAGAGACTGAGATGAGTCATCATGAGGGATGAACATTGTGGTATCAAAATTAGAAGAGTTTGAAGGTAGAATAGGTGTAGAAAGAGTAGAGATATGACGAAAAGGGAAGACAGTTTCGTGGAATACAACATCTCTAGAATAGAAGATTTCTCTGGATTGAAGATTGAGAACTTTGAATGCTTTCTTACCAAAGGGGTAGCCGAGGAAGACACAAGGTATAGCACGTGGATAGAACTTGTCTCTATTGTGAGCCTTAGTGCTAACAAAGCATAAACAACCAAATGTTCGAAAATGAGAATATTCTGGAATTTTGTTAAACAACAGCTCGAAAGGAGACTTGTTGTTGAGAACTGAAAGAGGACACCGGTTGATGATGTGAGTGGCTGTAAGAATACACTCACCCCAATAGGGAAGTGGTAACTTGGATTGGTGATATAAAGAACGTGCGACCTCTAAGATGTGTTTATGTTTGCGTTTGACAACACCATTTTGCTGTGGTGTATAGGGGCAAGATGTTGGATGTATGATACCTTCTTGAGCATAGAAGGCGATAGCATGACGGCTACAAAATTCAGGAGCATTGTCTGTCCTAATGGTCTTTATTTGGGAACGAAATTGTGTATGAATGAGGTTGGAAAATGATTGAAGAAGGGTAAGAGCATTGCTTTTGTGAGACATGAGATAAGTCCATGTAGATCTCGTATAGTCATCAACAATGGTAAGAAAATAGGTAAATCCATTGTAAGTTGATTGTGCATACGGGCCCCAGGTGTCTACATGGAGTAAGTCAAAAGGATGATAGGTTTTGGTTGTAGAGATAGGAAATGATAGGCGACGTTGTCGAGCTTGAGGACATACTTGACAAATTTGATGATTCTTGAGTTTAGAAATATGAATTCCAGTGTGTATCAATTGTTCAAATGGTAAGTGTCCAAGGCGGCAATGCCAAAGTTCTGGACTCAACATACAATGTTTAAGAGAGCTAGAAGAGGTATCATTGTCAAGATTATTACAAGAATTGGAAGGAAGAATAGAGGAGGAGTCATGAGCTTTGTCGACAACGTAAAGACCTCTCCATGCTTTACCAATCACCAAGGGAAGTTTCGTCAAAGGGGCCTGTATATAACAATGTTCATGAGAAAAGGTAATTGGTGTCAGTAACTCAGTGGAAAGTTTATGGATAGATAATAAGTTATAATGGAATTCAGGGACATGTAGAACATGATGAAGAGTAATATCATGGTTGAGACTAATGGTACCAATGTGATGAACTTTTGCATTAGCACCATTAGGCATAGTGATGAACATGTCGTGAGCAATGGTTTTATATGAGGAAAAGAGGTGAAGGTGTGGAGTAATGTGATCTGTGGCTCCACTGTCGAGTATCCACTGTGTTTTTAGACTAGGAGAAAAGAAGCATAAGGGAGTACCAGCAAGAAAGGCATTATGAGAACCATCACTGGAGCTTTGATTGTTAGTTTGTGGTAGGAGAGCAAGAAGCTGATTCATCTGTTCTTGCGAGAAGCTTGTTGCAGCTAGTTTGTGCCCTGCTGGATATCCATGAACCTTCTAGCATTTGGCAATAACATGACCTGCAACTTTACAGTGGTCATAAAATGAGATTCCTGGAGCAGCTACAGTGGGGTAGCCATGAAGCTTCCAACACTTGTCAATGTTATGATTCCTGGCCTTGCAATGATCACAAAACATTGGTTTATAAGTAGGTGATTGTCCTTTGACATAAGCTTGGCGCTGAGATGAATTGTTCCTATTGTGGGAGTACATCGCAACAGCTTCTTCATCTGTGGTGGACATGTTATGAAGACCTCGTTGAGCCTCATCTTGAAGAACCAGCTTGTATACATTATCAAGACTGGGAGAAGGCTGCATCATGAGTATATTTGATCGAACCATGCTGAATGATTCATTAAGACCAACAAGGAATTGAATCACTTGTTGATCTTTGAGAAGAGAGGCTGCAACTTCATTAGAACCACAGGAGCAGATTTTATCTTCTACAGCTATCATATATTCGTCCCAAAGCTTTTTCAATCGAGTAAAATACAAAGTAATGGAAGAATTGCCTTGCGAAATAGAGCTCAACTCTTTTTGGATCTGAAATAGGTTGGTTCGATTAGTCTTGCCATACCTTGCAGCAAGTTCTTGCCATATTTGTGCAGCAGTCTTGCAGTATAAGACTGACTCAGCAATCTCTCGTTCTACAGAGTGTAGAAGCCACGATATTATCATGTTGTTGCATTGCTCCCACCTGGCAATGGATTTCGCATCTGAGAGTGGGCGTCTGCAATCTCCATTGACGAACCCTAGCTTGTTCTTTGCAAGCAGTGAAACCTCAACCGAGCGTTTCCATCCTGTGTAGTTATGTTCACTCAGCAATGTTGTAGCAAGCTTGAGAGAAGGGGGATCTGAGTGATGTAAGAACATTTGGTCATAAAATGGAGTTTCTGAGGAGTTTTGAGATGAATTTTTGTTGGAGCTTGGATCAGTACGATCCATGGAGTCGGAAGCATGAGGATCGGAAGTGTTTGAGGAGATAGGGGAATTCGGATTGTCAATGTGAGTAGCCATGGTTGCTCTGATACCATGTCACAACTAACAACCATGGAGTCCCACAGAGACATACATGAGTAAAGAAGAAGAGAGAGAGATCGATAGTATGAGATAAGAATGAATTGTGTATTTCTGGTATATGAGAGATGAGACTTTATACAAACAGCTGTAATTCAGTTACAAATCTGTTATCAACTTGTGTGGCTATTACATTGCCACGTCACTGTCTACAAGAGCCTTGTATCGGATTGCTCAGTCCGGTGACTGAGGAAGTCTAGTAGGACATAGCCAATCAAAATATTCATTAATTTACTATTTTTATTTATTTTCTATAAAGAAAAGTTCATGTATAGTTAGATATGATCTCTTAATCTCAAATTAGATTAATGTCGAGATAAGAACAATGATTGGCCATGGCATCAGCTCAAGCTGATGACTTGGATATGTGGCCTTAATCTCATCAGATCAAACTAATCGGATTTATTTCAAAATAATAATTTTTTTTTTTTACAATTATGTAGGTGTGGAAGTTATAATTTATTTAAATAGGATGGTTTTTCAGATTTGACACATCCGAATATCCAATAATGGTATAAAAATTCGATTTGAATCTGATTCAAGAATATCCGGATATCGAATATTTTAGTAGGCTCGGACATTCAATTCGACTATTTTTACCAAATAGTCGATTATATCCGGCTTTCTTCTTCTCAAAATCCTAATACGTATCCGATGCGAAAGATATTTTCGAACCGAATTCTGATCAACACTAGAAGACATTTTTGGGTTCAATTTTTCCAAATTGGATCTTCGGATTTAGCGGATTAGATATTTTTGCTCACCCCTACCATCAATTGATCTAGTCGATCTTAATGAATGACATAGGGTTTAAACTTTAAAGTTCCGACTGGCATTGGGTGTTGAAAAATAATATAATTTAAAACCAAGGTTTTTCAAAAAAAAATATAAAAAAAATTCTTATATTGATATTAAGGTGGTTTAAAACTACGATTTTCTAAAGCACACTACTTCGTAAATAAGTTCCACCGTTACCTAATGTTATAAATACCTATTATTTTCTAAAATTAATAAAATATAGAGTATAAAATAAGATGTACAATTTTGAGGTATATATAAAAATAATAATGAGAATGGCGATTGGTTTATACACTTCTCATTTTGAAGCATGTTTTGCTGGTGTTTTATTTTGAGTTATTTGTCTAAGAAGAGGTGTGCGTCACTGATCGACACTTATGCCTCTTTTGCGATTTTAAATTTGAGGTATTTATAGTTGCGTGTTCCCAACTTCATACTTGTGTACTTACTTTAACGAAGGACATTGTGGTCGACACTTTCCGTTTACTGAATCATCTTCATTTTCCTTGAAGATCTCTTTTTTTAGGTTTCTTTTGATGTACTTTGTGTATTTTCTTTCTTTTATAGTGCTTCCTCGTGACAATTAGTTTATCTGCCGATTTTTTTTGACATTTCAATCCCATGGACGACGTGTTATCTAACGTTTGAACCGACTTTCTATTAAAAAGAAGAGAGATATCATCCCACCATCAACTTCAACCTTCGTATATTAACTACTCAATAATGAGAATTTGCTAGTTGCTAGTTCATCATGTAAGTTAATATTTTTTTATACCCGTCATCAAACGACGTGAAAGACGCAAATCCAGTGAATTGTATTTTGAGAACTTTTATAAATATGAGATTCGAGATTAAACAAATACATTTTTTAGCATTTTGTCTAAGATCAAATATATTATTATTCATTTAAACTATCTTACATCGATTATCAAAACTCACATTTTGAAGAAATTTGTATAAATAAAAGGTTTGCAGATTAATAAAGGGTAAAATGGTTAAATAGGCACCTTTTGCATAATTGTGTACAAAGTAGGTAGTTTTGAGTTATCATTAACAAACTAGGCCCATTGAGTATTAAAATAAAAGATTTAAAAATAACTAAAATAAAGATCCCATGATCTTTCTCTCTCTAATTAAACCATATTTATTTCCAAAATTAATTATTGAAATTAAAGGAAATAACGGTTTGAGAAAAAGTAGCAGCCACGATCATCCATAATTAGGATCTGTTTTTTTACGAGATACGTTTCTCCATTTTCAACGAATTCAGAGGACGAAGGTTTTCGCCATTTTCGGGGAAAAACTTTGTGCGTTTGTGAACTTTTACTGCATCTGTATTTTGGTTTTGGTTGCATCATCATCACAACACTCGTAATTCGGTAAGCCTTATGTGTGTATATATATTTTCTGGATTTTCGAAGCTTTTTATATGCGTCAATGGCGGATGAATCATTCATCTAAAATTAAAGTGTTATATCAGAAACAATTAATGTACATATATGATGAATCACCTTACTTGTAGTGTTTTAACAATGTAAATGGTAAGCCATATTCTGGATAGACGATGATTGTCTGTAATTAACGGTATCAGGTTGAAGAAAGTAACACTGTGTACACATTCGATGATACATTAATATATGTATGTGTTTGAAACATACAAATAATATGTATATGTGTTACATATATTGTATGACATAATGTGTACGCATGTAGTATGTACACATTCGATGATACACTATTAAATTAATATATGTATGGCTTATGAATATGTACATAATTTTTGGATAGAGTACTGTACACATTGAGTATGTACGTTAACTATTTTGTTTAATGTAGACATTTGTTTGGTGACTGGTTACATTTTATGTTTATGTGTATATGTATGTGCATTGTAATTTGTGTATGTAATATGTACATGATTGTACAAAATTTTATGTACATAATATATTATTTTCAGGTGCGAAGTAGGGGGAATAAGAAACGATGAAGAGTCGAAGAAGAAGAAGCCGATGATCTTTGAAGTTTTTGGGTTGATGGGCGGCGAGGGTGAAAGTTGGTTGACAAAAATCATAGAAGACGATATGGATGTGGGAAGAAGACGCTTTGTTCTGGATTATTGGGATCTAGTTTCCGTTGATATGATTTGGAAAAGATTCTGCAAATCTCTCTATACAGTTTCCATTTTACTTAATAGGTTTTTTGAATTAAGGCAACTGCCATAACTTTTTCCTATAATTCAGCCTTTTGTTTTTAAGTTATCTTTATTTTTATATTAAAATTAGCCAGGGGCCTAGCTAGTATCCAATAAACAAAAACTGCCCTAATAGCTAAATTTTTTCATTAATAAATTTATTTGCCTTTTTTGCTAAGATCAAATATAATATTAAATTCATAACAAATTAATATATGTTACGTGGTCCATTGAGCTACTAGTATATGAGTCTAAATTATCTCATATCAACTATTAAATAAGGTATAAGAGTCGATGATCTATTGATATGTTGGTCTAAATTATCTCATATCGATTATCAAGTAAGACATTTTGATGATTTATTGATATGTTGGTCTAAATTATCTCATATCGATTATCAACTAAGACATTTTGAGAACTTGTATACATAAAAGTTGTGTAGGTTAAACAATCGTACATTTATTGGCCTTTTGGCTTAGATCAAATAAAATATTTATACTTATTGGATTGATATATGTTATGGGACTCATTCTTGACCTACCGATATATGAGTCTAAACTATCGGATTAATATCAACTCGCTCTTAACTAAAATCAAGTATAATATTTATATATAAAAGGTGGGTTATTGATCTACTAGTATTTAGGTCTAAATCATCCCACATTGATCATCAAGTAACATTGACATTTTCAAAACTTGTATAAATAGAAGGACTGGAGATTTAACATATCAAAGTATAATATTTATTCATATAGAATTAATATTTGGTATGTGGATCGTTGACCTACTAGTAAATGAATAAACATCGACAAACCAAACTAGTAATCTCATTCGACTAATTATTTGTGTTATGATTTCTGTTTTCATACTATATCCTTGTTATTACAAATATTAAAACACGTAAAGTAATCTTTTATTTATATCATCAACACGTAAAGTAATCTTTCATTTATATCGTCAACGCTGACCCACGGCCCGAGTTAAATATGGGATCCGTTTCAAGCTCTCGGACCTTCAAAAAATCGCCGACTTGTCAAAAGGAGGCAATATTGGATCCGTAAACACCTCAAAACCTTCCGATTCTGAGGGAGAACGTAAATCTTCTCTACAACCATCCCTCTCGACCTCCTTCTCTGCAATCCTAAACCCTCCTCTGTCATCTACTGCCGGCAAGTCCGGAGCCTGTTGTAGCTCTCTCACTCTTCATCGCAAGTCTCTTGCTTTATCTGCTAAATAATGGCAATGAACCAACAAAACCTACCCAACCATGGCTGAGTATCTCAGTACACTACAAAACCCTCATGAACCCACAAAACCTTTCACCATAGTGATACTCACAAACATTCCAGACAAAACACTACCAAACTGTTCTACATTCAACCCATCAAGAAAGCAACCAACCTACTGGCATCTCTGGACTCGCCGGTATCCACAAAAGATCTTACCGACTATGTGCTAACAAAGAGTACAGATGCTGCTATGGAAGAGGTAGTTGAGAGTGTAGGTCCCGAGGTCAGGCATAAGACTGCCGCTAGATCTGGAGCGCAAGGAGCACGTTCGACTGAGTCAGGACGTGTTTCTATTGGAGCATCTGAATACAGAGAGTACAGAGCATACGTCGAGCGTATGGAGGAGGCTGCCAGAGTAGAGAGACTTACCCAGGTACCACCGGTGGTACCGGCTAGGTCAGTTCAGGTGACACACGGAGTGTCTCAGGTGCCGGCTGTACCTGAGAGGAGAGTTAATGCTGATAGAGCGCCTGCTGGGTCTAGAGCACCGAGACCGGATGAGTGGTTGAAGGCTTTCAACTCTCAGAAGGTTCCCTCATTCAGTGGAGAGATAGGGTTAGAGGTGGAGCACTGGATTGGAAAGATAGAGACTGCCTTAGAGGCGATACGTTGCCCAGAGGATCGACAAGTGGATTTGGTGCAGACATGTTTCACGGAGGATGCTCATTCCTGGTGGCGGACCATTCGTAGCCGAGTCACCAGTTGGGAGCAGATGAGGAGCATTGTTAGAGAGAGGTACTGTCCTGTCTCGCTGATGAGAGAGAGGTTTCAGGATTTCATTGAGGCGGGATTTGAGGATATTCCGATTGCTGCTGCCATCAAGAAGTTTCAGAAGGAGTTGACCCTACTTGGACCAGCTGCACCTCTGGAAGAGCAGCATGTTTACCTCTTCTCCCGGAGATTGAGAGAGAGTAACCGATCCTATCTGGCAGGATTTCGCTGTGAGACTCTGTCTGACTATCAGGATAGGGCCTCTGCATATGAGAGAGATAGACCAGTTTTGAGGAGAGCAATTCAGTCTGGTGGGCCGGATAAGCGGCAGAAGACAAGACATGCAGTGCAGTAGTAGCAGGTTATGGGCGAGGACAGATTCAGGGGAGACCCAGCTACCACCCTACAGTTCCGACTTCTGGTAGAGATCGACAATGCTTTAACTGTGGTAGCCGCGATCATATTAAGAATGACTGCCAGAGGCCACCCACTACATGTTTCACTTGCGGGAAGCTGGGACACATGACTACTTTCTGCCGTCAGGGTAGAGCTCCTTCACAGCAGGGATCTTCTCCTACAAGTGCTGAGAGGAGTGGACAAAGACCCCCTCAGTACCGAGCACCGAGTCAGTAGCAGTAGTAGTATCGGCCTTCAGTACACCCTGCCTCACACAGTACTGCACAGGGATCAAGCCGTGGCAGCGGACGTGGTGGTACTACTGATACCAGAGGAGCCCCAGCCAGGGTGTTTGAGCTTAGGAGTGCTGATCAGCCAGCGGCACCTGCGACCACAAGTACTATCTGGATTCATGATTTACCTGTGCGTGTTTTGTTTGATACGGGTGCTACGCACTCTTTTATATCAGATGCATGCGTAGATAGGTTGTCCTTAGCTACCGTGGAGGGTGCACCTTTTGTGGTTGGTTTACCTGATGGGGGTAAGATTAGAGGATCCGAGAGATTTTTGACTGCCCTATTCATCTAGGAGGCCGGGATTGGTTGGTAAATTTTCTAGTCATGCCCTTAGCACATGAAGACGTGATTTTGGGATAGATTGGATGACTAGACATGGAGCAGTCTTAGACATTGGTAAAAAAAACTGTGATTGTCGCCACTGAGGAGGGTCACAAAGTGATATTCCGAGGTTGGGACCTCGGAAAGTCCGGCACATTTATCAGCGCAGTGAGAGCAGCGAGACTGATATCACAGGGTTGCGAGGCCTTCTGGTGTTATGCCATGAAGGAGCGCAAGAGCCTGACAATAGAGGAGATACCAGTTGCATGCGAGTTTGCAGAGGTTTTCAGTGACGACCTGCCAAGGCTACCTCCACAAAGGAGTGTTGATTTTAGCATTGAGTTAGAGCCGGGCACGAGACCAATCTCGAAGGCCCCGTACCGTATGGCACCGATAGAGCTGCTAGAGCTGAAGAAGCAATTAGAGGAGTTAGCAGAGAAGGGCTTCATACGCCCTAGTGTTTCTCCCTGGGGAGCACCAGTATTATTTGTGAGGAAGAAGGATAGATCGATGAGGCTGTGCATTGATTACAGGGAGTTGAACAAGGTCACCATCAAGAATAAGTATCCACTGCCTCGCATAGATGATCTGCTGGACCAGCTGCATGGAGCGTCAGTGTTCTCGAGGATAGACTTGAGATCGGGTTATCACCAGCTGAGGGTGAGAGACCAGGACATACCTAAGACGGCATTCCGGACTAGGTATGGCCACTATGAGTTTGTAGTGATGCCATTCGGGCTCACTAATGCACCAGCAGTATTTATGGACTTGATGAACGGGATTTTCATCGACTTCTGTTAGCATGAAATATTGTGATATTTTAGGCACGTTTTCTAAGTGTATTTGATTCATATTGATAGTCATTGATAGAGTATTGATGCATTTGCGAGCTAGTTTGTCTATAATGTCGATATAGAGATCTACACAAGCTTTATGTTGATTATAGGTGATTGAGAGCTATTTCCGAACGGAATCAAGCAAAGATGGAGTTGTTGAGCTATGTCCATGGATTGAGGACATTCTTAGGAGCAAAAGGAGTGTCAACTTGAGGAATGCATGAGGCTAGGGAAGAATCACGTTCTTGCCCTAAACCACGCTCTAAAATACGGCCGTACCACTTTCCACGTTCAGTTCCACAGCCGTGGAACCCTAGCAAGTGAAGCGTGATTCATTCCAGTAACTTCTACGGTCGTGGAATCAATGGTTCAAACCGTGTTGATTTCCACGCTCTAAATTACGGTCGTGGAACCTTCCACGACCGTGATCTTGGCGATCTTTTTCGCCATATTTTAAGCCACGATCTCCTACGCAATTGGGCCGGGCCGATATTTTATCTTACACTATATAAAGGACGGACGAAGAGAGATTCTGTCACCTTCGCTTACGCATAGACGTATCCTACGTTCACGCTTGGAATTGCCCTAATCTCGCACTTTGGCGGAGATTGTGTTTAGGAGATTTTTGCGCTTGGTCGTTGGGATTTCCGGATTAACGGAAGATCGAAGATTCGGAAGATTGTTCGCAAGAAGATTCCTCTTCTTGTTTAGGTTTGATTTAGAAGACGGATTGACATCCCGTTCTTCCTTCTTATCTAAGATTGTGTTTGTTTGTTCTATTCCGAATCTAGCGACGATATTTGTTCTTGATTGTGATTTTGAGATTGGTTTGAGGTTTATTGAAAGTTTTCGGAAGTTTTCACCTTTCAATCTTTTAATCCTTGAAATTGATATCAATATGACTGTTGTTGGCTAAAAACCCTTAACAATTCTAAGGTGAAGGGTTGAAAGTTGTGGCTTAGATGATGATAGATCGATCGTAAACAGATTGGATCCTGAGAGTTAGAAAGAATCGTCGACGAACCCTAAATTACGGCCTGTTAGTAATTTCCTCTGAATGATATTTGTTTGCTTATTATCGATTCTTGTCTTTCGGAGAGTGGTAGTTTACTTATTTTTCCTTCCAGAAAGTACTTTAGGTTTAGGTTCACAGATGGTACCGGAACAATGATGTTGGACAATTACAAAACGAATGTTGAGAAACCTCTTCAACTAAATAGTTGAGACTTCTATACTATGATCTTACTCGTTAAATCACACTATCCAGTTGATAATAATGTAACACCCCAAATCCGCAGGACTCGGGGCGCTACTGGGTTAGAGCCTCACAATGGCTCATAACCCTAGCCTGACAACAAGTTCACTGGATCTTACAACAAGGGACAAATAAATATAAAACATCATTTATAAAACATAAAACGTCAAGTATCATATTGTATACAAAACCTCCACAACCGAGTACAAAACATCCACAACATATACAAAACCATCCCAAAAGCCCATAACACCTAATGTACGGAAGTCCTCGGCTGATCACTCCTCCAAATCACTCTGCAGTCCACCTAACCTACAAAGGATCTAAAACACGGTATGAAACCGTTAGCTAACAATTCATATATAAGATAATGCATAAGCACATACACACATCAAAAAAACGGTAAACACCAAGCATGCTACCACATCATTTACTCGTTTAATTATCTTTATAACGTTGTACACTCACATCATATATATATGTGTGTGTGTGTATGTGTGTGTGTGTGTATGTGTGTGTGTGTTTGTGTGATACGCGAAGTATATCATTCTCGCCTCTGGGTGCAATAGCAATCTTGGAGTGGCATCCGGCACACGTCCCCGTAGGCCATATGGAATGGGAAGGCGACGTATCCGGTCCGTATACCAAGTATGACCTACAAAGAACCTCTCAGACTCCCTCAGGATGAAAGGGAAAATGTTATCACCACCACTACAAGGGGGCTAATCATAGGTCGGTAATAATTAATATCGCATGCTATATAAATCACATATAACAATCACCACTCATACATACATCCAATATAGAAATATAGCTAAGTAAGCCTACGGACTTACACTAGTACAAAAAGGTGGGGTAGACCCCGCTTATATTGTACATGGGAACCCGGTTATTGAAGCGTGGTTAACGAGAGCGAGGTCCGGGCGTTCGCACCACGGTATTTTGTCACCGGGTTATTTTTTTCGGACCCCGATTTTTTAATAACCGGGGTAATTTTCGGACCGCGGTTATTTTTAGATAACCGGGGTAATTTTCGGACCCCGGTTATTCAAAATAACCGTGGTATTTTTGGGACCCCGGTTTTTTAAAATAACCGGGGTATTTTGCTCTATTTTTTTTTTTGATTTCTGGATATTTCTCTTCTAAGCTCCTTTAGTTCAAGAATCATCCATCACCAATTCTAAGAAAACAAGGTTCAAGCGTATCTTAATGCTATTTTTTCAACCCCTTTAAATTTAGACTAATAATAGCGAATGAATCCGAGAGTTTGACTAATCCGAATATACCAAGGTCTAATATTAGCAAATGAAAATACCATTACTAGAAAAAAGTTACATTATCCAAGAGCAACCCAAGTCTCCAACAATACCATACTCTTACATCTCTTCTATTACAACTCATGAAAATCATTTGTTCTTTGCTGCATATGTGACATGTCCGATCCCAACTCAGTGTAGAAAGACTCTTACTCGTCACCTACTCAAACATTTACATATGTATAGTACTACATCAGGATCTCAAGCCTGTTGAACCCCCTCACGAGCCTTGCATATCTACATAAATATGTAAAGGTGAAACCACTTGATTTGCTATTATCCCATGGGACGCATCCAGGAAGGGATCTGCACCACAAACTGGTTCCGCACTTCGGTCTCCCTAGCAGCAGTTTCACTCGTTTGCGAGCCGTTACTACTTGCCCTGAAAAGGGAATTGGGTTCATTCAATCTTTATCATGGCATAAGTATGTAGGTGCATCAAGGTTCCCTCCTTTGAAAGTATACAGGGTCCTATGTATCAAATAATGACATACTGTACACATAATACCTTACTTGAGAATGTAAACTTCATGGAAGAAACCATGTTATTATACAAAATAAAGGAAAATCGTATCCTAAAAACTAAATGCAACTGTGCAAATATTCCCACTATGAAGCATATGAACTACATATTTGCACTCACAAAGGATAAATAAACAGTCCAATGCGAGCTCATATCAACATAAGACTTTGGCATAGATAGGAGACTTGGCCAAATCCTTGACCCTAAATTAGCTCATATTGTCTCATAACAAGTACCTCACAAATTAGCATAAAATACACATCAAGAGATTGTTACGTGGCGATTTACAGTATCCAAGTAAGGACAATCTTTTCGGCCATCAACCTGGCAATTACGCCTTCCTTGAGCAAAACCCTGTGTAATCAGATCCTCTTCATCACTATCATCTTCAACCTCGGGTAATCCAACATTCTTCTCATCAATCCGAGCATTAAGTTGGTCTTGGTGCCTAATAGCCGCCGCATGCCTCCTTCTCTCCTCCTCTAACTCGACATCGTCATCATACGAAGCTAAAGGAAGGATAGGGTTTTGCAAAGAGAAATAAGCTTTTAGAAGTTGATGAATTTAAGGGCTTAATTTAAACATCAACAAATAAAGATTTCACGGACAAGAACACGGTCAATCTACTTAGGCCTCGATTAGTGCCTGTTGCCAATTTGATATATACCTCATCACGCTTCGTCGACTTCAGGCTTCGGGTTCTGTTACTTAACTGTGGGTGCTCTGAATTACAACACTGTCAAGTTGTTGTTCTAAATTCTGAACACGGTTAATCTGCTTAGGCCACTGACGAAATGTAGAAAGCGGAAGCCCTAACGAGAATAGAGTAAAGAGAATAGAAGGAAGAATGTGGCAAGGTTGAGCGTTGCTCACCTCCAGAACTTGCCTTCTCCGTCTCCTTCTAGGGTTTTTGTTCCTCAAAACGCCGTGTTTTGAAAGAGAAAATAATATACCCTGGTTATTTATAATAACTGAGGTCCGAAAATGTTGTTTCACCCCGGTTTTTAAACATAACCGTGGTCTGAGAAAAAAAATAATATTATAGTCCGGTTATTTAAAACAACCGGGGTCCGGATTTTTTTAAAAAAAATTATAAAATCAATTGACCGCGGTTTTACGTATAATCGTGGTCCGAAAATATCCTTGATCACGGTTCTTTTAAACCGCTCCAAGATAAGCGTGGTCTGGGGGTTTTGTACTAGTGTTACCTCAATCTCAGGATAATCTCAACCACGATCAAACTCCAACCCGTAGGAATGCACTGCCTAATAACAAGGCACAAAGAGGTGTCAAACCTACTATCAATCAAAGGGATCACACCTAGACCCAAGGGATCCATAAGGATCATAACAGCATATAAATCTCGAATAACATGCTAAACCTAAAAACCACATCCGGGATATATCCAAATTATGATATCATCCTCCAACTCTCATTCACAAACTCTAACATTAACATAATCCTAAAACAAAGCCTAAGCCAAGGAAGGAAGAGAACTTACCAACACTTGGTAAGTTCTGAGGAACGCGTAGGGGCGGTGATTCACAACCGCATGGGCGGTGACATACACAGGGCGCGGGGCCGGCGATGATGATCCGCATGATCGAACGGAAAGCTCGACAGAGGACAACTTCAACGAGCTGTTCGATCCCTCTCTTGCTCAACTCTCGCCTCCACCACATTGATTCCAACATAGGCACTCTAGCCTTCCAAAAATATACACATACACATCCAAAACAACCACAACTCATCATCAACCAAGATCCAACTATTTGGTCAAAGATAAGGGAAAGAAGAGGAAGAAGGAAAGGAGAAGAAGAGGAGGAGCTTACCACTCTTTTGTCAAATCCAAAGAAGAACCCAAGTTGCAGGTTAATCACCTTCCACAACAGAAAAGTTCCATAGCCACAACAACATCAAACTTGCTTGAAGACTAGATGAAGATCCAACCAAGACAAGAAAAGAATCAAGGAAAGAAGGAAGAGAAGAAGAAGAACGTGAGATGAAGAGATGGAGGATCCGAGGAAAGCAAACCTTCATCATGTGAAAGAAGGAGAAGACTTATAGAAGAAGGAAAGTGGAAAGCACGGGTCAAGGGTCAAAGAAGACAGTCGAGACCGCCTTAGCCGCGAAAAGTACGGGTCAAGGGTCAAAGAAAAATAAGTGTTGTATTCAAACATAAACTTGTTATTAGCAGATCAACAACAACCATTCCATCATACGCATCATTTGTACATTACAAGCCCTTCTAGTGAACATGTTGTGTAACCTTGGATTACATCAAACAAGCTCAAACATCAAAGCAACATAGTCCACCACGCTCATTAAAGGTTGCACCGATTATAGAATAAAACAACAACAATAATCATAACAAAACCTTAAATTGTCATTAGGAGATTAACAACAACCATTCTGAACTCTACATGTTCACTGCATTATAGCCCTTTTGGTGAACGTATTGCAATACCTTGGACTACAACAAAGCAACAAACACAACAGAGGAACACATTTCACTACACTCATCACACCATTCATGCATCGACAAATAAGATAGCAATAGATACCACTACATCAAACAACAACAACTGCCATACCAAAGTTGTCACCGGCCCCTTCGGTCACTAGCTTCACCAACCATAAAGTGTAACAACAATGATATTAACTTCACTTATCACCTACAATGTGTTCTTTACAACTTGTATTGAAGTACATATCATTCGTCCACATATTCGGGAACAAAACATTGCACCGAACAAGCGCAAGTCACAAGCACATCACAAATTCACGACGTGCGTGCTATGCACGCGCCGTAACTAGTAACATAAATAAGTAATTTCTCTCTTCTCTCCCAAAACCATTCAAATGTGCTAAAAATTACCACTCAACATCCACTAACCATCCACATTAAACTTTTTAATCAACACACAATAAATCATTTTTGTTAGCTTCTTTCACAATAATTTGCTTCGATTCAACATCAGAATAAGAGATTTAAGTTTTTTGAATCAAATAAAACAAGGCAAAACAGATCAACAATGAAAACAAATCATATTCGATTTTAGGGTTCTAGAATAATATGTTGGTTTTTGTTCTTTTTGACTTGTGATTATATTTAAATTGGTGGTAGTACATTGTTTTGTATTTTTTTTATTTATTTTTTAATTGAATCTAATGTGTTTATAACAAGAATATTATGTTTTCTACTATTTTTCATGTTTACGGTGTTGTTGACAAAGGTAGCACTACTGATTTAGTGGTGATGTTGATGATATTAATAACATCATTGTTTTTGTGTTTGTAATGTTATTGACAATACTAACACACTTTATTTTTATATTTGTAGTGTTGTTGACAATAACAACATTATTGGTATTTGTGATGTTGTTGACTGTTCGCCCCTAGAGGTGTGTGCAAATAAGTTTTAAATTTATAAAACTAGAATCAAGCAGCGAACCCGCAGTGTACGGATCGACGTAGTTAAGCAAGAATTCCAGAGTATCGAACACAGGGATTTGGGGAGAACGAACTCGATTGTAGGTTATCAAGCAAATAAATATAAGAGCTTTGCAAATTATAGCAACAATCCTAAAGATCCAAGTATCCAGCTGTGGCAATCGATTCAAGATATACTTAATGATGTAAAGACAGAGTTGAGATATGCGAAGGTATACTAATGTAAGGTGATCGTACGGTGAAGTTCCAAAAACCTTATATAACTCACCTACAAGGCATTCTCTATACAGGTTGTTGAGGCTCAATATAGAAAGATTTTAAAGATGAGAATTTGTATCAAATACCCAAACTTATAACCCAAGGATCAAGACTAACTTAACCGATTGAGGTTGTGACACTCACAATCGAGGTAGAGGTTGTTGAGGCTTCACTACCACCTAGAAAAGACAAGTCTAAACTAAGCTAAAGCCAATCTTTAACTTTAGATTAAAGTAAAAGCATATTCGTAGACTTAAATGAAATCACGGTTGGTTCTTGAGGTTCCACGGCCGTGGACTCAAGAACAGCCCGTAATTTAGGGTTGTCGGCGATATTTCTCTAACTCTCAGGGTCTAATCTGTTTGCGATCGATCTATCATCATCTAAGCCACAACTATCAACCCTTCACCTTAGAATTGTTAAGGGTTTTTAGCCAATAACAGTCATGTTGATACCAATTCAAGATTTAAAAGATAAAAAGATGAAAACTTTCAAGAACTTTCAATAATCTTCAATTCAATCTCAAGGTCACAAAGAGAACAAGTAATGTCAAAAGATTCAAAGTAAACAAACAATCACCACCTTAGGAAGGAAGAGAAAACGGGATGTCAATCCGTTTTCCAAATCAAACCTAAACAAGAAGAGAGATCTTCTTGCAAAATCTTCCAAGAATTACGATCTTCTGCAAATCCGGAGATCTCAACAGCAATCTCCACCAAAAGTGCGAGATTAGAGGAATCCCAAACACGAACTTCGATCTCTTCAAAGAGATGTCAATTGCTTCCAAGCAAGCTAAGCAAAGCGTCCTCGTGTCTAAGCGGCGATCAATGAGGGTAAACGGGGTAGCGAAGGTGACGGAATCTTGCTTCGTCCGTCTTTTTATAGTGTAGGGCAATTGTCGGCCCGGCCCAATCTTTAAAAGATCGTGGCTTCAAAGTGGGGCGAGAAGATTCGCCAAGATCACGGTCGTGGAAGTGTTCCACGACCGTAATTTAGAGCGTGGAAACAAATACGGTTTGCAACATATGTTCCACGGCCGTGTAATCCCCTGGAATGAACATGAATTTCTGACTCCAAATCCACGGCCGTAATTCTGAACGTGATTTGTGATACGGCCGTATTTTAGGGCGTAATTTAGGGCAAGAACGTGATTCTTCCCTAAACTCGTGCATTCCTCAAGCTAAGACTCCAAATTGCTTCCAAAGAATATCCTCAATCTATGGACATATCAACTCAACTCTCCTTTGCTTGATTCCGTTCGGAAATAGCTCCAAATCACCTATAATCAACATAGAACTAGTGTAGACATCCATATCGACAATATAGGTAATACTAGCTCACATATGCATAAAGTTCAATCAATGACTATCAATATGAATCAAATACGTTTAGAAAATGTGCCTAAAATATCACAATATTTCATGCTAACATTGACAACGTCAAAACACCTTATTTTGGTGTTTGTAGTGTTGTTGACACTTGACACCAACAACACCTATGTTTAGATGTTTGCTATGTTGTTGACAACCCGAAAATATCCTTATTTTAGTGTGTATGGTGTTGTTGACATCAACGACACCTTTGTTTTGATGTATGTGATGTTCTTGACAACACTGAAATAGGGTTTTGTGGATTGATGACCCTTAGTCAATGTACTAAGTCGTTGTGCAAGTAATCCAAGACAAATACTAGAAAAAATAACTACTTCACTATGTTGAATTAACTTGTGTAGCAACTTAGTACGTGGGCCCAAAGCCCAAATCTCACTATGTTGAAAATATACATGATAGATTCAAGAACTACTCAAGTAGGATTGTAAAGAGTCCCGTAGAACCCATCTCCACTTGACTAAGAACTCGGGGGTATAGTATCACAATTGGATGTCCATGTGATTGCACAAGACCTAACTTGACACACTTAGTCAATGTACTAATTAAGCCGTTACACAAGTGATCCAAGATACAATTACTAAAAAGAATTAACTCGACTATATATTGGACTATCTACATTATACTCAAAGTTTAACCTACACTATGAGAAATACCCAACAATTTTGGAAGAAAATAGTAACACCAACTAGATATTTGATTTTAGAAACTTGAAATCTAGAAGTGACAATGTCTTCACACTAGGTTGTGCAACAATATCATGGAGTCTTTTGAACAAACACTTTTTGCTAGATCCACTATGGAAATCGAGTTCATCGCTTTAGACAAAGAAATAGAGGAAGTCGAATGAATTTAGAATTTTTTTACAGATATTGATGTCGGATAAATTTATGACAACATATGTGTATATTGTGATAGCTAATCTAATATAGCTCGGGCACAAAGTTGTATGTACAATAGTAAGTCGAGTCACATAAGAAGACGACATAAAACCTTTAGATAATTCATCTTGAATAGTATAATCTCAATATATTATATCAATTCGATTGACAACCTAGAAGATCCATTTACTAAGGGTGTAACACCCCAAATTCTGAGAACTCGGGGAGTTACTGGTTAGGACCTCACAATGGGTCCCGACCTTAGTTTGACAACAATTTAACTTGGATCTTACAACAAGGCACAAAAGTATTTAAAACATTTGAAAACTTTAAACAATATATACATGAAGAATACGTATCAGCCTTACAAAACAACGGTACCAAAATGACACATAAGAAAAACAGAAGACATCCCCGTCCCCAACTAAATAAGTACGTGGACCCGGCTGACCATTCCCTCCGGATCTCTCCACAACTGTCTTAACCTGCAAGGCATCTACAAGCGGTATAAAACCGTTAGCTAACATTCTATGCATAAGTATAAAGGTAAAAGCACAAACACACAACATACACAATCAACATGCAACAATCAATTCTTTTATTATCTTTAATTAGGTGATATGTCATTACTAATGATACTTAGTTTGTGACACGAGGGATTCCCAAACCTCGCCCCTGTCCCCGTTTACCAACGCGGAATGGTACTAATGCATTTGACCGTCTACCGGACTGTGCTGGTCGCAAGGAACCTCCTAGACTCTCGCAAGAGCTAGGCAGATGATGTCACGACCCGTTATCATACACTTGGGTCAATTACGTAAATAATAAAGTCGGCCTAATCCGGTTTCGTTGTTTATCATAACTAACAAACACCACTCATACACATTACACTCATACAAGAAGCCAGCTAAGTAAGTCCGTGGACTTACCTGAATCAGATCTTGACTTTATAATTCGCAAATCGATCTGTACAGTAGGGATTCAGTGGCCTGTCAAAGGAGGCAAGTGTGTCAGCACACTTTCTAGGTGATTAGAAGTCTAAGACTTCTAAGATAGTAGGTCTTAATAGAACGGAATTGATTACAGTATTAATTTATGGTAAAATGACTCTTTTACCTTGGTCCCGAACTTCTAAAAAAACTCGGAATATGTACTTAAATTATAATTTGAGGCTAACTAACCATATTCTACTCCCTAGGATGATTTTAGGTAACAACTAGAAAAACTACCCATTTTCTATTTCTCGAAAAGTCACTAAAGTCCAACTACAGCTTCAAATATAAAATTCGAATAATCTTATAAAAATTCCGAAATAATTCCCTAGGTCATCTATGATATCCTATCTACTCATAGGAGAAATAATTTCTTAAAACTGTTAAAGCATCGCTTCTACAAAAATTTTTAAAGTTGGGTACAACACTTAACAAACAACACACTGTCTTAACTTTGAAAAATCATAACTCCTAAACTACTCGCTGGGTTTATCCCAAATTTTGATATATTCTACTATAAAATCTTATCTATAATATATCCAAAATGCAGCCGCAAAGGAGATCAAAATCCTATTTAAAACTATCTCACAAAACCGAATTTCAGCACAACAGAAATACTGCTTACGACTACATCTTTGAAAAATCATAAATCCCAAACCACTCGCTGGATTCCTCTCAAATTTTAATATGTTCTAAAACAATATGTCGACCATATCATATCTAAAATTCAGGCCCAACGGAGATCAATAGCATATTCAAAACCGTCTCACAAAACAGCATCACTTGCTGTTTTCCCCAACACTCAGCACATATATAAAAACGTCAACTTTGAAACACAATAACTCTCAAACCGTAACTCCGATTCTTCCCAAATTTTAGTATGTTATACTATGTACTACTGTCTATGACATATCCGAAAACCAGCCAAAAAGAGATAGTTTAGCTTACCCAAAATTGGACCCGAAGTTGACTGCTCATCACTGTTGGAAAACTGAGCCACTGCAACAGCTCACTGTAGTTGTTCCTGGTTGGTGTGTTGGATGCTGTTAGGATCTCTATTGCACTGGTTCTATGGCTCTTCGACAGGGCAATCGTTGTATAAATGTGTTGTACAGAAGTATCTCGTTACTCAGGAGTTACAGGTTCAGAAGTTAGCAAGGTGATGGCAAGGACTCACCTATTTTCCACAGGTTGGCTAAGCTTCTGCAGTGGGTAGCCCAACGTCCCTCCGAGGCCTCCGATGGCTTATTCCGACGTAGGAGTGTTGTCGCCAGCTTCTGTTGCAGCCGTCACCAACCCTTTGTTACAGATGCAAATGAGCCTGTTGCGTAGGAATGGCCGACTTCAAGGGTTCTCTCTGTACAGCAGCGTGGGAGGAGATTGCGTGGATTTGTTGGAGGCGTGAGAGGCTGAACCTGGACGTATTAGAGGATAGTAATGGCTGGAAAGGGAGGGCTGTGATCTCTACGTAATCTCAGGAACGTTACGAAGATATGGGGTGAGAGGGAACGGCTGTTTTCTTCAACTTCAGCTGTTACGTTTTTCCTGGGCAGCAAGGGTTGAGAAGTGGATTGGGCTGCTTCTGGGCTGCGAAGGATTGGATGCACAGGCCCGCTCTCTTCCTGGCTGCGAGGTATGGGTTGTGTCGGCAAGGAGGCTGCTGCAATCCGGGTTGGGGCAAGGCTGGAGAGTTGGGCTCGAAGTGCTACTGGGGCTGCTATGGGCTGCGAAGACAAGTTGGGGCTATTGTGGGCTGCGAAGACAAGCTGGGCTGAAGCAGTGGCAAGGAAACTGGGCTGACACTAAGTAGGAAGAGTGGGCTGAAAGAGTTCTCCTGGCTTTGTCACAGCCTTGTCAAAACGTGTCATGGCCTTGTCATGGTCTCGTCTCAACCTTGTCATGATCTCGTCTCAGCCTTGTCATGATCTCGTCTAAAGTCATTGATAAGAATGAATTATAATAACTAGGGTTTGATATAAATCTATCATTTTATGTGAATTAAATTCTACATAAAATAATAGATAATTATAAGGATTATAGTTTGATATAATTTTATCATTTTATGTGAATTAAATTCTACATAAAATAATGGATATTTCTAAGGATTAGAGTTTGATATAATTTTATCATTTTATGTGAATTAAATTCTACATAAAATAATGGATATTTCTAAGGATTAGAGTTTGATATAATTTCATCATTTTATGTGAATTAACTTCTACATAAAATAATGAAATTTGTGAAGGAAGAGATACTAGATAGAATGGGAAACCGTTAACGGCGGAATTAGACGGAATAAAAATTCCGGATATTACATCAGTACCCCCTTAAAATAAGTTTCGTCCCGAAACTTAGGACAAGGTACTTAATTAAACGAATTCCATAAATAAACTGGTATGTCCTAGTCTCACTAAAATGTAATTTCCTTTTCTAAACTTCTCTAACCCTATTAAAGCGTAACGAAAAAAAATCCGTTCGTTACATCAGATCCCACTCAAAATAAGTTTCGTCCCGAAACTTAGGGTAAGACAATCCTGATCGGCCTTTAAGGCACCAACTGCGTGTGTTTGATCACTATGCAAAAGTCTCGTCGTTTCCACATCTAATTATCCCGCACATCAAGGTTACCAAAAGAACACATCACTCACTAACACTCAATCATGAAATAAACAAGCAGTCAAACAATATCACACATACAAGGTCAAGCCCTAACTCGTCACTCCCGAGGTTACAACTATCGCTACATGGGTTTTTGAAAGGTTACGTCTCTTACTATCTCCAATCTTAGGTAGCCTTATCGGATTTTCATAAAACTACTAAATCTTAAATCTTTTCAGGTACTTAGATCACAAGTGTATGTTACCACGTTCTACAGTGGTTACGGAATATCTCACCGGTATCATCCGGCTCAACTGTTTGATCCTCTAATATGATAACCTAACACGTGTCTGGTAGGTATCTCCCTCCTGAAATTCATAAACTCAGTTCCCAAACTTAGTCTCCGTGGAAAACTGAAGCTACCCTCTCCAATAGGGCGAGGAAAACTAGTCCATCAGTCACTTTTAAACCGCTTTAAAACTTCCAATGGTTTTCCTTACACAAATCACTTCTAGACCCTTTGATGACCCTACGGAAAAAATGATCTATTCAACTTTCTTCCCTCTGTTATGACCACTTGCTTCCGGCCTTCTGAAAAGGTTCTGACTACTCAATAATTGTTAACATACCATCAGCAGTGCACTCTTTTCTCCACCATGGTTATCAGACCGATAATATCCCTCTGACTCAAAACGCAACTATGCTCTGTTCCGATATAATATTACACATAAAATCTCCTCCGAGATCATGCTTTCTTTCAGCACGGTTACTAGGTTGCAAGTATACTCCTGTCGTTTCTCTTTCTTATGTATCTTTGACTCAAAATGGTAATTACTCACTTTGAGCTTTCTAGTACAGACCATGCACAATACTTTTATTACATCGTCAATTCTTTTCTCAATTCATCAAGAAACTAACTCTAATGTACTTCGTTAGGTATAAAATTCCAAAACTACTTGTCTGGCAACATGTAACAAAGCCATCACTCTTCACTCGGATCCATACTAGGGTACCAGCCTCCTTCTTTTACCTCTACATGCACATAAGTTTCCATACAATATTTTCAGTAACTCCACATAGGCTATCTCACGTTCCTTTCAACTAGAATACATTTCACCAACTATCACCATCTTAAACTCGACACGACATCCATCAGTACCTTTGAGCTTCTTGTTTGTGGGTTAGGACCCACCACACTTCCGCTGCGCTACTCTGATTCTCCTGTTGTCACTTATTAATCCTAAGGACCTTTTCTGTAAGTACAAAATGATTGACCTCAAAACTCTTTCTTCCAATTACACCATGAGTCGTATACGGATGAAGTACCAAGTACCTTCTTTACTTGCCTTAAGAAAATAAAACAACAATTGAAAAACAACTTCTTCCGCTTACTTTCTTAATTCTTCTACCACGGATCCAAACTCTCTGAATTGACCGGAGTTTGATCTTAACTGGCCAAGAGGTAACCTCTAGCATGATCCTCTATACCCTTAGTTGTCTAAGAAGATTGTTGTTGCATACTTGAAGAAATCATTCCAGGCGTCGGTAAAACTACCCCATAACTCCACAGTCGCAATTATCTTTTCTTAACGGTATATAACTCGTCAATACCAAACCATACTTGCACGTCCTTGGTTGACATCGGACAGTCTATAATTGACTTATCTCAATTCCATACCTCTACTGATATTAAACGTTTGGTGCACATCGCCTACTAGATTAATAATTTTATCCTTCTTTAGTTCGTCTTATCTTTCACTCTTCTTCTTCCTTTGGGACAACTTTCTTTTTCAAGTCTCACTGTGCCATTCGACTGCCGTTAAAAGTTGTTCCTAACACTCTACGATAGATGGTAAGCGTCTTGTAGTTCCGATGACTTTTAATTACCTCTCAATTGTAGTCCCTTTACAAGGACCGTCTATGTTGATGACCTATGTTCTGTTATAAATGGGGTTACCTTGGACTCTTTAGTCCACCACACAATTCTCACAAGCACAGGTTCCTTAATCGGCGTTGTTTGTAATATTTCCTTCCAAATCTCTATTGACTATGTTACCGGGCTTCGATCCTTTCGATACTGGCGTTGTGATTCTTCTTAGAATTCTTATCTTGAAAGAAGACAAAACGTCTCCCGGCTTGTGAAGTCTATCTTTCGCTCTTACATTAAGTTGTAAGTCTCCAGTCCATGTTAATTGTGATCTGTCAAAATTTCCTTAGCTAGTAGGTAAACAGTTGCTCACAATAACCCTTTTATACTTCTTTAGTTCGTTCTACCTTCCACCCTTCGGCTTCTTATAGCTAACTCCATTTCTCTAGTCCGATTGTGTCATTCATCTGGAATAAATAGTCGTTTCAAGTTTCCACGATAGCTTGCAACCGTCTTTGAAATTATTATGGCCGAAATGATCATCCACTTGCAGACCTTTTGCATGGACCATCTGTTTGGTGGTTTAGGTCCCATGATAATCCGGGTTACCCTGGACTCTCGAGTCTAGCAAGGTCGTTCTCCCATACAGATTTCTTCACTGGTGTTGGTGGTAATATCGCCTTCCTGAACCTCCGTTGACCCTGCTACAGGCTTCCATTCTTTGGATATTAGCGTCGCGGTTTCTTTCAAACTTCTTATATCTCTGAGGAGGTTAAAACCTCCCCACGCTTGTGGGGTCTTCCTTTTCGCTTTTACACTCAATTATAGGTCTTCATTCCGTGCACCTTAGATTCTCACACCCGGATTGACACTTTGTCTCTTCTGGTTTCTCATGCCCCTAATGGTCTATGGGGCATCCGCCTCGATTATAATGTCCTTGATTCCGTAATCTTGGTTATACTCAATTCTACTTGTCCTGTTCCAATATTGTTATATCTACTCCACACTCTTGTAGTCTCTTGCATGGTTCTTCTAGTTCCGTCTTTCGGCCTCGTATGCATGAGTTCCTTGTACGACCTTCTATTACTTCTATCTGAGTTGACTCGGGAACTCTTCCTCATTTGATTGTACTTTATGGTCAAAATTAACTCCACATCTTTACTTCTTTGCCTATTAGTTCTTTGGATGGTTAACAAGGGTTACTAGGATGCTCATCCGAGTATAATATTTGATACAAGGTCCGAGTCCTTTGTCTCGTGTTGAAAACTCTTCAATTCTGCTACCGATTTATCATGAGGCGATAATCGTTTCAAGATATCACAACTAAAGGATATAATATATCCTTTATGATACTAACATATTACACATACACATATATATAACATACATTAATACTCATCATAATAAATCCATATGCTAACTCATATCGATCCAAGTTGTAGAGATCCACGGAGAGCGATGGTAGTCCAACGTACTACTAACCCACAACCCGACTATGCTCGTGTAAAAACATAAATCTGTTTTGAAAATTTTAGACCCCTTTCGGGTTCTAGTTATTTTATACAATCGGTCTTTCAGAAGATTTCAAGTGCCATTGTTGCCAACCCAGGGCTCTGATACCATATTGTAACACCCCAAATTCTGAGAACTCGGGGAGTTACTGGTTAGGACCTCACAATGGGTCCCGACCTTAGTTTGACAACAATTTAACTTGGATCTTACAACAAGGCACAAAAGTATTTAAAACATTTGAAAACTTTAAACAATATATACATGAAGAATACGTATCAGCCTTACAAAACAACGGTACCAAAATGACACATAAGAAAAATAGAAGACATCCCCGTCCCCAACTAAATAAGTACGTGGACCCGGCTGACCATTCCCTCCGGATCTCTCCACAACTGTCTTAACCTGCAAGGCATCTACAAGCGGTATAAAACCGTTAGCTAACATTCTACGCATAAGTATAAAGGTAAAAGCACAAACACACAACATACACAATCAACATGCAACAATCAATTCTTTTATTATCTTTAATTAGGTGATATGTCATTACTAATGATACTTAGTTTGTGACACGAGGGATTCCCAAACCTCGCCCCTGTCCCCGTTTACCAACGCGGAATGGTACTAATGCATTTGACCGTCTACCGGACTGGGCTGGTCGCAGGGAACCTCCTAGACTCTCGCAAGAGCTAGGCAGATGATGTCACGACCCGTTATCATACACTTGGGTCAATTACGTAAATAATAAAGTCGGCCTAATCCGGTTTCGTTGTTTATCATAACTAACAAACACCACTCATACACATTACACTCATACAAGAAGCCAGCTAAGTAAGTCCGTGGACTTACCTGAATCAGATCTCGACTTTCTAATTCGCAAATCGATCTGTACAATAGGGATTCAGTGGCCTGTCAAAGGAGGCAAGTGTGTCAGCACACTTTCTAGGTGATTAGAAGTCTAAGACTTCTAAGATAGTAGGTCTTAATAGAACGGAATTGATTACAGTATTAATTTATGGTAAAATGACTCTTTTACCTTGGTCCCGAACTTCTAAAAAAACTCGGAATATGTACTTAAATTATAATTTGAGGCTAACTAACCATATTCTACTCCCTAGGATGATTTTAGGTAACAACTAGAAAAACTACCCATTTTCTATTTCTCGAAAAGTCACTAAAGTCCAACTACAGCTTCAAATATAAAATTCGAATAATCTTATAAAAATTCCGAAATAATTCCCTAGGTCATCTATGATATCCTATCTACTCATAGGAGAAAGAATTTCTTAAAACTGTTAAAGCATCGCTTCTACAAAAATTTTTAAAGTTGGGTACAACACTTAACAAACAACACACTGTCTTAACTTTGAAAAATCATAACTCCTAAACTACTCGCTGGGTTTATCCCAAATTTTGATATATTCTACTATAAAATCTTATCTATAATATATCCAAAATTCAGCCGCAAAGGAGATCAAAATCCTATTTAAAACTATCTCACAAAACCGAATTTCAGCACAACAGAAATACTGCTTACGACTACATCTTTGAAAAATCATAAATCCCAAACCACTCGCTGGATTCCTCTCAAATTTTAATATGTTCTAAAACAATATGTCGACCATATCATATCTAAAATTCAAGCCCAACGGAGATCAATAGCATATTCAAAACCGTCTCACAAAACAGCATCACTTGCTGTTTTCCCCAACACTCAGCACATATATAAAAACGTCAACTTTGAAACACAATAACTCTCAAACCGTAACTCCGATTCTTCCCAAATTTTAGTATGTTATACTATGTACTACTGTCTATGACATATCCGAAAACCAGCCAAAAAGAGGTAGTTTAGCTTACCCAAAATTGGACCCGAAGTTGACTGCTCATCACTGTTGGAAAACTGAGCCACTGCAACAGCTCACTGTAGTTGTTCCTGGTTGGTGTGTTGGATGCTGTTAGGATCTCTATTGCACTGGTTCTATGGCTCGTCGACAGGGCAATCGTTGTATAAATGTGTTGTACAGAAGTATCTCGTTACTCAGGAGTTACAGGTTCAGAAGTTAGCAAGGTGATGGCAAGGACTCACCTATTTTCCACAGGTTGGCTAAGCTTCTGCAGTGGGTAGCCCAACGTCCCTCCGAGGCCTCCGATGGCTTGTTCCGACGTAGGAGTGTTGTCGCCAGCTTCTGTTGCAGCCGTCACCAACCCTTTGTTACAGATGCAAATGAGCCTGTTGCGTAGGAATGGCCGACTTCAAGGGTTCTCTCTGTACAGCAGCGTGGGAGGAGATTGCGTGGATTTGTTGGAGGCGTGAGAGGCTGAACCTGGACGTATTAGAGGATAGTAATGGCTGGAAAGGGAGGGCTGTGATCTCTACGTAATCTCAGGAACGTTACGAAGATATGGGGTGAGAGGGAACGGCTGTTTTCTTCAACTTCAGCTGTTACGTTTTTCCTGGGCAGCAAGGGTTGAGAAGTGGATTGGGCTGCTTCTGGGCTGCGAAGGATTGGATGCACAGGCCCGCTCTCTTCCTGGCTGCGAGGTATGGGTTGTGTCGGCAAGGAGGCTGCTGCAATCCGGGTTGGGGCAAGGCTGGAGAGTTGGGCTCGAAGTGCTACTGGGGCTGCTATGGGCTGCGAAGACAAGTTGGGGCTATTGTGGGCTGCGAAGACAAGCTGGGCTGAAGCAGTGGCAAGGAAACTGGGCTGACACTAAGTAGGAAGAGTGGGCTGAAAGAGTTCTCCTGGCTTTGTCACAGCCTTGTCAAAACGTGTCATGGCCTTGTCATGGTCTCGTCTCAACCTTGTCATGATCTCGTCTCAGCCTTGTCATGATCTCGTCTAAAGTCATTGATAAGAATGAATTATAATAACTAGGGTTTGATATAAATCTATCATTTTATGTGAATTAAATTCTACATAAAATAATAGATAATTATAAGGATTATAGTTTGATATAATTTTATCATTTTATGTGAATTAAATTCTACATAAAATAATGGATATTTCTAAGGATTAGAGTTTGATATAATTTTATCATTTTATGTGAATTAAATTCTACATAAAATAATGGATATTTCTAAGGATTAGAGTTTGATATAATTTCATCATTTTATGTGAATTAACTTCTACATAAAATAATGAAATTTGTGAAGGAAGAGATACTAGATAGAATGGGAAACCGTTAACGGCGGAATTAGACGGAATAAAAATTCCGGATATTACATCAGTACCCCCTTAAAATAAGTTTCGTCCCGAAACTTAGGACAAGGTACTTAATTAAACGACTTCCATAAATAAACTGGTATGTCCTAGTCTCACTAAAATGTAATTTCCTTTTCTAAACTTCTCTAACCCTATTAAAGCGTAACGAAAAAAAATCCGTTCGTTACATCAGATCCCACTCAAAATAAGTTTCGTCCCGAAACTTAGGGTAAGACAATCCTGATCGGCCTTTAAGGCACCAACTGCGTGTGTTTGATCACTATGCAAAAGTCTCGTCGTTTCCACATCTAATTATCCCGCACATCAAGGTTACCAAAAGAACACATCACTCACTAACACTCAATCATGAAATAAACAAGCAGTCAAACAATATCACACATACAAGGTCAAGCCCTAACTCGTCACTCCCGAGGTTACAACTATCGCTACATGGGTTTTTGAAAGGTTACGTCTCTTACTATCTCCAATCTTAGGTAGCCTTATCGGATTTTCATAAAACTACTAAATCTTAAATCTTTTCAGGTACTTAGATCACAAGTGTATGTTACCACGTTCTACAGTGGTTACGGAATATCTCACCGGTATCATCCGGCTCAACTGTTTGATCCTCTAATATGATAACCTAACACGTGTCTGGTAGGTATCTCCCTCCTGAAATTCATAAACTCAGTTCCCAAACTTAGTCTCCGTGGAAAACTAAAGCTACCCTCTCCAATAGGGCGAGGAAAACTAGTCCATCAGTCACTTTTAAACCGCTTTAAAACTTCCAATGGTTTTCCTTACACAAATCACTTCTAGACCCTTTGATGACCCTACGGAAAAAATGATCTATTCAACTTTCTTCCCTCTGTTATGACCACTTGCTTCCGGCCTTCTGAAAAGGTTCTGACTACTCAATAATTGTTAACATACCATCAGCAGTGCACTCTTTTCTCCACCATGGTTATCAGACCGATAATATCCCTCTGACTCAAAACGCAACTATGCTCTGTTCCGATATAATATTACACATAAAATCTCCTCCGAGATCATGCTTTCTTTCAGCACGGTTACTAGGTTGCAAGTATACTCCTGTCGTTTCTCTTTCTTATGTATCTTTGACTCAAAATGGTAATTACTCACTTTGAGCTTTCTAGTACAGACCATGCACAATACTTTTATTACATCGTCAATTCTTTTCTCAATTCATCAAGAAACTAACTCTAATGTACTTCGTTAGGTATAAAATTCCAAAACTACTTGTCTGGCAACATGTAACAAAGCCATCACTCTTCACTCGGATCCATACTAGGGTACCAGCCTCCTTCTTTTACCTCTACATGCACATAAGTTTCCATACAATATTTTCAGTAACTCCACATAGGCTATCTCACGTTCCTTTCAACTAGAATACATTTCACCAACTATCACCATCTTAAACTCGACACGACATCCATCAGTACCTTTGAGCTTCTTGTTTGTGGGTTAGGACCCACCACACTTCCGCTGCGCTACTCTGATTCTCCTGTTGTCACTTATTAATCCTAAGGACCTTTTCTGTAAGTACAAAATGATTGACCTCAAAACTCTTTCTTCCAATTACACCATGAGTCGTATACGGATGAAGTACCAAGTACCTTCTTTACTTGCCTTAAGAAAATAAAACAACAATTGAAAAACAACTTCTTCCGCTTACTTTCTTAATTCTTCTACCACGGATCCAAACTCTCTGAATTGACCGGAGTTTGATCTTAACTGGCCAAGAGGTAACCTCTAGCATGATCCTCTATACCCTTAGTTGTGTAAGAAGATTGTTGTTGCATACTTGAAGAAATCATTCCAGGCGTCGGTAAAACTACCCCATAACTCCACAGTCGCAATTATCTTTTCTTAACGGTATATAACTCGTCAATACCAAACCATACTTGCACGTCCTTGGTTGACATCGGACAGTCTATAATTGACTTATCTCAATTCCATACCTCTACTGATATTAAACGTTTGGTGCACATCGCCTACTAGATTAATAATTTTATCCTTCTTTAGTTCGTCTTATCTTTCACTCTTCTTCTTCCTTTGGGACAACTTTCTTTTTCAAGTCTCACTGTGCCATTCGACTGCCGTTAAAAGTTGTTCCTAACACTCTACGATAGATGGTAAGCGTCTTGTAGTTCCGATGACTTTTAATTACCTCTCAATTGTAGTCCCTTTACAAGGACCGTCTATGTTGATGACCTATGTTCTGTTATAAATGGGGTTACCTTGGACTCTTTAGTCCACCACACAATTCTCACAAGCACAGGTTCCTTAATCGGCGTTGTTTGTAATATTTCCTTCCAAATCTCTATTGACTATGTTACCGGGCTTCGATCCTTTCGATACTGGCGTTGTGATTCTTCTTAGAATTCTTATCTTGAAAGAAGACAAAACGTCTCCCGGCTTGTGAAGTCTATCTTTCGCTCTTACATTAAGTTGTAAGTCTCCAGTCCATGTTAATTGTGATCTGTCAAAATTTCCTTAGCTAGTAGGTAAACAGTTGCTCACAATAACCCTTTTATACTTCTTTAGTTCGTTCTACCTTCCACCCTTCGGCTTCTTATAGCTAACTCCATTTCTCTAGTCCGATTGTGTCATTCATCTGGAATAAATAGTCGTTTCAAGTTTCCACGATAGCTTGCAACCGTCTTTGAAATTATTATGGCCGAAATGATCATCCACTTGCAGACCTTTTGCATGGACCATCTGTTTGGTGGTTTAGGTCCCATGATAATTCGGGTTACCCTGGACTCTCGAGTCTAGCAAGGTCGTTCTCCCATACAGATTTCTTCACTGGTGTTGGTGGTAATATCGCCTTCCTGAACCTCCGTTGACCCTGCTACAGGCTTCCATTCTTTGGATATTAGCGTCGCGGTTTCTTTCAAACTTCTTATATCTCTGAGGAGGTTAAAACCTCCCCACGCTTGTGGGGTCTTCCTTTTCGCTTTTACACTCAATTATAGGTCTTCATTCCGTGCACCTTAGATTCTCACACCCGGATTGACACTTTGTCTCTTCTGGTTTCTCATGCCCCTAATGGTCTATGGGGCATCCGCCTCGATTATAATGTCCTTGATTCCGTAATCTTGGTTATACTCAATTCTACTTGTCCTGTTCCAATATTGTTATATCTACTCCACACTCTTGTAGTCTCTTGCATGGTTCTTCTAGTTCCGTCTTTCGGCCTCGTATGCATGAGTTCCTTGTACGACCTTCTATTCCTTCTATCTGAGTTGACTCGGGAACTCTTCCTCATTTGATTGTACTTTATGGTCAAAATTAACTCCACATCTTTACTTCTTCGCCTATTAGTTCTTTGGATGGTTAACAAGGGTTACTAGGATGCTCATCCGAGTATAATATTTGATACAAGGTCCGAGTCCTTTGTCTCGTGTTGAAAACTCTTCAATTCTGCTACCGATTTATCATGAGGCGATAATCGTTTCAAGATATCACAACTAAAGGATATAATATATCCTTTATGATACTAACATATTACACATACACATATATATAACATACATTAATACTCATCATAATAAATCCATATGCTAACTCATATCGATCCAAGTTGTAGAGATCCACGGAGAGCGATGGTAGTCCAACGTACTACTAACCCACAACCCGACTATGCTCGTGTAAAAACATAAATCTGTTTTGAAAATTTTAGACCCCTTTCGGGTTCTAGTTATTTTATACAATCGGTCTTTCAGAAGATTTCAAGTGCCATTGTTGCCAACCCAGGGCTCTGATACCATATTGTAACACCCCAAATTCTGAGAACTCGGGGAGTTACTGGTTAGGACCTCACAATGGGTCCCGACCTTAGTTTGACAACAATTTAACTTGGATCTTACAACAAGGCACAAAAGTATTTAAAACATTTGAAAACTTTAAACAATATATACATGAAGAATACGTATCAGCCTTACAAAACAACGGTACCAAAATGACACATAAGAAAAATAGAAGACATCCCCGTCCCCAACTAAATAAGTACGTGGACCCGGCTGACCATTCCCTCCGGATCTCTCCACAACTGTCTTAACCTGCAAGGCATCTACAAGCGGTATAAAACCGTTAGCTAACATTCTACGCATAAGTATAAAGGTAAAAGCACAAACACACAACATACACAATCAACATGCAACAATCAATTCTTTTATTATCTTTAATTAGGTGATATGTCATTACTAATGATACTTAGTTTGTGACACGAGGGATTCCCAAACCTCGCCCCTGTCCCCGTTTACCAACGCGGAATGGTACTAATACATTTGACCGTCTACCGGACTGGGCTGGTCGCAGGGAACCTCCTAGACTCTCGCAAGAGCTAGGCAGATGATGTCACGACCCGTTATCATACACTTGGGTCAATTACGTAAATAATAAAGTCGGCCTAATCCGGTTTCGTTGTTTATCATAACTAACAAACACCACTCATACACATTACACTCATACAAGAAGCCAGCTAAGTAAGTCCGTGGACTTACCTGAATCAGATCTCGACTTTCTAATTCGCAAATCGATCTGTACAGTAGGGATTCAGTGGCCTGTCAAAGGAGGCAAGTGTGTCAGCACACTTTCTAGGTGATTAGAAGTCTAAGACTTCTAAGATAGTAGGTCTTAATAGAACGGAATTGATTACAGTATTAATTTATGGTAAAATGACTCTTTTACCTTGGTCCCGAACTTCTAAAAAAACTCGGAATATGTACTTAAATTATAATTTGAGGCTAACTAACCATATTCTACTCCCTAGGATGATTTTAGGTAACAACTAGAAAAACTACCCATTTTCTATTTCTCGAAAAGTCACTAAAGTCCAACTACAGCTTCAAATATAAAATTCGAATAATCTTATAAAAATTCCGAAATAATTCCCTAGGTCATCTATGATATCCTATCTACTCATAGGAGAAAGAATTTCTTAAAACTGTTAAAGCATCGCTTCTACAAAAATTTTTAAAGTTGGGTACAACACTTAACAAACAACACACTGTCTTAACTTTGAAAAATCATAACTCCTAAACTACTCGCTGGGTTTATCCCAAATTTTGATATATTCTACTATAAAATCTTATCTATAATATATCCAAAATTCAGCCGCAAAGGAGATCAAAATCCTATTTAAAACTATCTCACAAAACCGAATTTCAGCACAACAGAAATACTGCTTACGACTACATCTTTGAAAAATCATAAATCCCAAACCACTCGCTGGATTCCTCTCAAATTTTAATATGTTCTAAAACAATATGTCGACCATATCATATCTAAAATTCAAGCCCAACGGAGATCAATAGCATATTCAAAACCGTCTCACAAAACAGCATCACTTGCTGTTTTCCCCAACACTCAGCACATATATAAAAACGTCAACTTTGAAACACAATAACTCTCAAACCGTAACTCCGATTCTTCCCAAATTTTAGTATGTTATACTATGTACTACTGTCTATGACATATCCGAAAACCAGCCAAAAAGAGGTAGTTTAGCTTACCCAAAATTGGACCCGAAGTTGACTGCTCATCACTGTTGGAAAACTGAGCCACTGCAACAGCTCACTGTAGTTGTTCCTGGTTGGTGTGTTGGATGCTGTTAGGATCTCTATTGCACTGGTTCTATGGCTCGTCGACAGGGCAATCGTTGTATAAATGTGTTGTACAGAAGTATCTCGTTACTCAGGAGTTACAGGTTCAGAAGTTAGCAAGGTGATGGCAAGGACTCACCTATTTTCCACAGGTTGGCTAAGCTTCTGCAGTGGGTAGCCCAACGTCCCTCCGAGGCCTCCGATGGCTTGTTCCGACGTAGGAGTGTTGTCGCCAGCTTTTGTTGCAGCCGTCACCAACCCTTTGTTACAGATGCAAATGAGCCTGTTGCGTAGGAATGGCCGACTTCAAGGGTTCTCTCTGTACAGCAGCGTGGGAGGAGATTGCGTGGATTTGTTGGAGGCGTGAGAGGCTGAACCTGGACGTATTAGAGGATAGTAATGGCTGGAAAGGGAGGGCTGTGATCTCTACGTAATCTCAGGAACGTTACGAAGATATGGGGTGAGAGGGAACGGCTGTTTTCTTCAACTTCAGCTGTTACGTTTTTCCTGGGCAGCAAGGGTTGAGAAGTGGATTGGGCTGCTTCCGGGCTGCGAAGGATTGGATGCACAGGCCCGCTCTCTTCCTGGCTGCGAGGTATGGGTTGTGTCGGCAAGGAGGCTGCTGCAATCCGGGTTGGGGCAAGGCTGGAGAGTTGGGCTCGAAGTGCTACTGGGGCTGCTATGGGCTGCGAAGACAAGTTGGGGCTATTGTGGGCTGCGAAGACAAGCTGGGCTGAAGCAGTGGCAAGGAAACTGGGCTGACACTAAGTAGGAAGAGTGGGCTGAAAGAGTTCTCCTGGCTTTGTCACAGCCTTGTCAAAACGTGTCATGGCCTTGTCATGGTCTCGTCTCAACCTTGTCATGATCTCGTCTCAGCCTTGTCATGATCTCGTCTAAAGTCATCGATAAGAATGAATTATAATAACTAGGGTTTGATATAAATCTATCATTTTATGTGAATTAAATTCTACATAAAATAATAGATAATTATAAGGATTATAGTTTGATATAATTTTATCATTTTATGTGAATTAAATTCTACATAAAATAATGGATATTTCTAAGGATTAGAGTTTGATATAATTTTATCATTTTATGTGAATTAAATTCTACATAAAATAATGGATATTTCTAAGGATTAGAGTTTGATATAATTTCATCATTTTATGTGAATTAACTTCTACATAAAATAATGAAATTTGTGAAGGAAGAGATACTAGATAGAATGGGAAACCGTTAACGGCGGAATTAGACGGAATAAAAATTCCGGATATTACATCAGTACCCCCTTAAAATAAGTTTCGTCCCGAAACTTAGGACAAGGTACTTAATTAAACGACTTCCATAAATAAACTGGTATGTCCTAGTCTCACTAAAATGTAATTTCCTTTTCTAAACTTCTCTAACCCTGTTAAAGCGTAACGAAAAAAAAATCCGGTCGTTACATCAGATCCCCCTCAAAATAAGTTTCGTCCCGAAACTTAGGGTAAGACAATCCTGATCGGCCTTTAAGGCACCAACTGCGTGTGTTTGATCACTATGCAAAAGTCTCATCGTTTCCACATCTAATTATCCCGCACATCAAGGTTACCAAAAGAACACATCACTCACTAACACTCAATCATGAAATAAACAAGCAGTCAAACAATATCACACATACAAGGTCAAGCCCTAACTCGTCACTCCCGAGGTTACAACTATCGCTACATGGGTTTTTGAAAGGTTACGTCTCTTACTATCTCCAATCTTAGGTAGCCTTATCGGATTTTCATAAAACTACTAAATCTTAAATCTTTTCAGGTACTTAGATCACAAGTGTATGTTACCACGTTCTACAGTGGTTACGGAATATCTCACCGGTATCATCCGGCTCAACTGTTTGATCCTCTAATATGATAACCTAACACGTGTCTGGTAGGTATCTCCCTCCTGAAACTCATAAACTCAGTTCCCAAACTTAGTCTCCGTGGAAAACTGAAGCTACCCTCTCCAATAGGGCGAGGAAAACTAGTCCATCAGTCACTTTTAAACCGCTTTAAAACTTCCAATGGTTTTCCTTACACAAATCACTTCTAGACCCTTTGATGACCCTACGGAAAAAATGATCTATTCAACTTTCTTCCCTCTGTTATGACCACTTGCTTCCGGCCTTCTGAAAAGGTTCTGACTACTCAATAATTGTTAACATACCATCAGCAGTGCACTCTTTTCTCCACCATGGTTATCAGACCGATAATATCCCTCTGACTCAAAACGCAACTATGCTCTGTTCCGATATAATATTACACATAAAATCTCCTCCGACATCATGCTTTCTTTCAGCACGGTTACTAGGTTGCAAGTATACTCCTGTCGTTTCTCTTTCTTATGTATCTTTGACTCAAAATGGTAATTACTCACTTTGAGCTTTCTAGTACAGACCATGCACAATACTTTTATTACATCGTCAATTCTTTTCTCAATTCATCAAGAAACTAACTCTAATGTACTTCGTTAGGTATAAAATTCCAAAACTACTTGTCTGGCAACATGTAACAAAGCCATCACTCTTCACTCGGATCCATACTAGGGTACCAGCCTCCTTCTTTTACCTCTACATGCACATAAGTTTCCATACAATATTTTCAGTAACTCCACATAGGCTATCTCACGTTCCTTCCAACTAGAATACATTTCACCAACTATCACCATCTTAAACTAGACACGACATCCATCAGTACCTTTGAGCTTCTTGTTTGTGGGTTAGGACCCACCACACTTCCGCTGCGCTACTCTGATTCTCCTGTTGTCACTTATTAATCCTAAGGACCTTTTCTGTAAGTACAAAATGATTGACCTCAAAACTCTTTCTTCCAATTACACCATGAGTCGTATACGGATGAAGTACCAAGTACCTTCTTTACTTGCCTTAAGAAAATAAAACAACAATTGAAAAACAACTTCTTCCGCTTACTTTCTTAATTCTTCTACCACGGATCCAAACTCTCTGAATTGACCGGAGTTTGATCTTAACTGGCCAAGAGGTAACCTCTAGCACGATCCTCTATACCCTTAGTTGTCTAAGAAGATTGTTGTTGCATACTTGAAGAAATCATTCCAGGCGTCGGTAAAACTACCCCATAACTCCACAGTCGCAATTATCTTTTCTTAACGGTATATAACTCGTCAATACCAAACCATACTTGCACGTCCTTGGTTGACATCGGACAGTCTATAATTGACTTATCTCAATTCCATACCTCTACTGATATTAAACGTTTGGTGCACATCGCCTACTAGATTAATAATTTTATCCTTCTTTAGTTCGTCTTATCTTTCACTCTTCTTCTTCCTTTGGGACAACTTTCTTTTTCAAGTCTCACTGTGCCATTCGACTGCCGTTAAAAGTTGTTCCTAACACTCTACGATAGATGGTAAGCGTCTTGTAGTTCCGATGACTTTTAATTACCTCTCAATTGTAGTCCCTTTACAAGGACCGTCTATGTTGATGACCTATGTTCTGTTATAAATGGGGTTACCTTGGACTCTTTAGTCCACCACACAATTCTCACAAGCACAGGTTCCTTAATCGGCGTTGTTTGTAATATTTCCTTCCAAATCTCTATTGACTATGTTACCGGGCTTCGATCCTTTCGATACTGGCGTTGTGATTCTTCTTAGAATTCTTATCTTGAAAGAAGACAAAACGTCTCCCGGCTTGTGAAGTCTATCTTTCGCTCTTACATTAAGTTGTAAGTCTCCAGTCCATGTTAATTGTGATCTGTCAAAATTTCCTTAGCTAGTAGGTAAACAGTTGCTCACAATAACCCTTTTATACTTCTTTAGTTCGTTCTACCTTCCACCCTTCGGCTTCTTATAGCTAACTCCATTTCTCTAGTCCGATTGTGTCATTCATCTAGCATAAATAGTCGTTTCAAGTTTCCATGATAGCTTGCAACCGTCTTTGAAATTATTATGGCCGAAATGATCATCCACTTGCAGACCTTTTGCATGGACCATCTGTGTTGGTGGTTTAGGTCCCATGATAATTCGGGTTACCCTGGACTCTCGAGTCCAGCAAGGTCGTTCTCCCATACAGATTTCTTCACTGGTGTTGGTGGTAATATCGCCTTCCTGAACCTCCGTTGACCCTGCTACAGGCTTCCATTCTTTGGATATTAGCGTCGCGGTTTCTTTCAAACTTCTTATATCTTTGAGGAGGTTAAAACCTCCCCACGCTTGTGGGGTCTTCCTTTTCGCTTTTACACTCAACTGTAGGTCTTCATTCCGTGCACCTTAGATTCTCACACCCGGATTGACACTTTGTCTCTTCTGGTTTCTCATGCCCCTAATGGTCTATGGGGCATCCGCCTCGATTATAATGTCCTTGATTCCGTAATCTTGGTTATACTCAATTCTACTTGTCCTGTTCCAATATTGTTATATCTACTCCACACTCTTGTAGTCTCTTGCATGGTTCTTCTAGTTCCGTCTTTCGGCCTCGTATGCATGAGTTCCTTGTACGACCTTCTATTCCTTCTATCTGAGTTGACTCGGGAACTCTTCCTCATTTGATTGTACTTTATGGTCAAAATTAACTCCACATCTTTACTTCTTCACCTATTAGTTCTTTGGATGGTTAACAAGGGTTACTAGGATGCTCATCCGAGTATAATATTTGATACAAGGTCCGAGTCCTTTGTCTCGTGTTGAAAACTCTTCAATTCTGCTACCGATTTATCATGAGGCGATAATCGTTTCAAGATATCACAACTAAAGGATATAATATATCCTTTATGATACTAACATATTACACATACACATATATATAACATACATTAATACTCATCATAATAAATCCATATGCTAACTCATATCGATCCAAGTTGTAGAGATCCACGGAGAGCGATGGTAGTCCAACGTACTACTAACCCACAACCCGACTATGCTCGTGTAAAAACATAAATCTGTTTTGAAAATTTTAGACCCCTTTCGGGTTCTAGTTATTTTATACAATCGGTCTTTCAGAAGATTTCAAGTGCCATTGTTGCCAACCCAGGGCTCTGATACCATATTGTAACACCCCAAATTCTGAGAACTCGGGGAGTTACTGGTTAGGACCTCACAATGGGTCCCGACCTTAGTTTGACAACAATTTAACTTGGATCTTACAACAAGGCACAAAAGTATTTAAAACATTTGAAAACTTTAAACAATATATACATGAAGAATACGTATCAGCCTTACAAAACAACGGTACCAAAATGACACATAAGAAAAACAGAAGACATCCCCGTCCCCAACTAAATAAGTACGTGGACCCGGCTGACCATTCCCTCCGGATCTCTCCACAACTGTCTTAACCTGCAAGGCATCTACAAGCGGTATAAAACCGTTAGCTAACATTCTATGCATAAGTATAAAGGTAAAAGTACAAACACACAACATACACAATCAACATGCAACAATCAATTCTTTTATTATCTTTAATTAGGTGATATGTCATTACTAATGATACTTAGTTTGTGACACGAGGGATTCCCAAACCTCGCCCCTGTCCCCGTTTACCAACGCGGAATGGTACTAATGCATTTGACCGTCTACCGGACTGGGCTGGTCGCAGGGAACCTCCTAGACTCTCGCAAGAGCTAGGCAGATGATGTCACGACCCGTTATCACACACTTGGGTCAATTACGTAAATAATAAAGTCGGCCTAATCCGGTTTCGTTGTTTATCATAACTAACAAACACCACTCATACACATTACACTCATACAAGAAGCCAGCTAAGTAAGTCCGTGGACTTACCTGAATCAGATCTCGACTTTCTAATTCGCAAATCGATCTGTACAGTAGGGATTCAGTGGCCTGTCAAAGGAGGCAAGTGTGTCAGCACACTTTCTAGGTGATTAGAAGTCTAAGACTTCTAAGATAGTAGGTCTTAATAGAACGGAATTGATTACAGTATTAATTTATGGTAAAATGACTCTTTTACCTTGGTCCCGAACTTCTAAAAAAACTCGGAATATGTACTTAAATTATAATTTGAGGCTAACTAACCATATTCTACTCCCTAGGATGATTTTAGGTAACAACTAGAAAAACTACCCATTTTCTATTTCTCGAAAAGTCACTAAAGTCCAACTACAGCTTCAAATATAAAATTCGAATAATCTTATAAAAATTCCGAAATAATTCCCTAGGTCATCTATGATATCCTATCTACTCATAGGAGAAAGAATTTCTTAAAACTGTTAAAGCATCGCTTCTACAAAAATTTTTAAAGTTGGGTACAACACTTAACAAACAACACACTGTCTTAACTTTGAAAAATCATAACTCCTAAACAACTCGCTGGGTTTATCCCAAATTTTGATATGTTCTACTATAAAATCTTATCTATAATATATCCAAAATTCAGCCGCAAAGGAGATCAAAATCATATTTAAAACTATCTCACAAAACCGAATTTCAGCACAACAGAAATACTGCTTACGACTACATCTTTGAAAAATCATAAATCCCAAACCACTCGCTGGATTCCTCTCAAATTTTAATATGTTCTAAAACAATATGTCGAACATATCATATCTAAAATTCAAGCCCAACGGAGATCAATAGCATATTCAAAACCGTCTCACAAAACAGCATCACTTGCTGTTTTCCCCAACACTCAGCACCTATATAAAAACGTCAACTTTGAAACACAATAACTCTCAAACCGTAACTCCGATTCTTCCCAAATTTTAGTATGTTATACTATGTACTACTGTATATGACATATCCGAAAACCAGCCAAAAAGAGGTAGTTTAGCTTACCCAAAATTGGACCCGAAGTTGACTGCTCATCATTGTTGGAAAACTGAGCCACTGCAACAGCTCACTGTAGTTGTTCCTGGTTGGTGTGTTGGCTGCTGTTAGGCTCTCTATTGCACTGGTTCTATGGCTCGTCGACAGGGCAATCGTTGTATAAATGTGTTGTACAGAAGTATCTCGTTACTCAGGAGTTACAGGTTCAGAAGTTAGCAAGGTGATGGCAAGGACTCACCTATTTTCCACAGGTTGGCTAAGCTTCTGCAGTGGGTAGCCCAACATCCCTCCGAGGCCTCCGATGGCTTGTTCCGACGTAGGAGTGTTGTCGCCAGCTTCTGTTGCAGCCGTCACCAACCCTCTGTTGCAGATGCAAATGAGCCTGTTGCGTAGGAATGGCCGACTTCAAGGGTTCTCTCTGTACAGCAGCGTGGGAGGAGATTGCGTGGATTTGTTGGAGGCGTGAGAGGCTGAACCTGGACGTATTAGAGGATAGTAATGGCTGGAAAGGGAGGGCTGTGATCTCTACGTAATCTCAGGAACGTTACGAAGATATGGGGTGAGAGGGAACGGCTGTTTTCTTCAACTTCAGCTGTAACGTTTTTCCTGGGCAGCAAGGGTTGAGAAGTGGATTGGGCTGCTTCTGGGTTGCGAAGGATTGGATGCACAGGCCCGCTCTCTTTCTGGCTGCGAGGTATGGGTTGTGTCGGCTAGGAGGCTGCTGCAATCCGGGTTGGGGCAAGGCTGGAGAGTTGGGCTCGAAGTGCTACTGGGGCTGCTATTGGCTGCGAAGACAAGTTGGGGCTATTGTGGGCTGCGAAGACAAGCTGGGCTGAAGCAGTGGCAAGGAAACTGGGCTGACACTAAGTAGGAAGAGTGGGCTGAAAGAGTTCTCCTGGCTTTGTCACAGCCTTGTCAAAACGTGTCATGGCCTTGTCATGGTCTCGTCTCAACCTTGTCATGATCTCGTCTCAGCCTTGTCATGATCTCGTCTAAAGTCATCGATAAGAATGAATTATAATAACTAGGGTTTGATATAAATCTATCATTTTATGTGAATTAAATTCTACATAAAATAATAGATAATTATAAGGATTATAGTTTGATATAATTTTATCATTTTATGTGAATTAAATTCTACATAAAATAATGGATATTTCTAAGGATTAGAGTTTGATATAATTTTATCATTTTATGTGAATTAAATTCTACATAAAATAATGGGTATTTCTAAGGATTAGAGTTTGATATAATTTCATCATTTTATGTGAATTAACTTCTACATAAAATAATGAAATTTGTGAAGGAAGAGATACTAGATAGAATGGGAAACCGGTAACGGCGGAATTAGACGGAATAAAAATTCCGAATATTACAAAGGGTTTGTAACGAGATCAAGTTATAGAACATCTGGTTTTAAAGCCTATGAGCAGATAGTATGCTTGATGGAAAACTCTCTTTTACGTGATTGGAGATCCTAAGATATAAGTTCAAATGAAAAACCAAACCAAGCTTACTCAAGATGCACTAGGAGACTCACTCTAATTCCTAGGATGATATAGTGTTGTGTATTAGAGTTTGAGTTTAAGCTTGTGTTTTAATGATTCCCTAACTTTGAAATAAAAGTGGACTATGACAAGATACTCTTAACATTAAATCACCTCATGAATGTTACATGAGGCATTGTTAGGAGAATAAAGGAAGGCTATCTCTCCGAATTCACTCATGAATAACGAGAGATGTTCAAGCTAAAATAAACATCACAAGAGAACATAATTTTGTGGGAAGATGAAGTCGTGTGATATCTTTTATCTTTGTTTACATCAAATTCTGGGTGATTTAAGACATCGTCTTCACTTCCCTAGTTGACTAATCCAATAACTACTCATTATGAGCGGTTCATGGTTGAAAATGTGCTAACAATATGCGTGTGATTTTTTGACTATACTCTCAGTAGTATATTTTGGTTTATACATATGTGCAGATTCATTTTTATTCATGTAGGGGTTGTTGAAACTCTTATAAGTGTGTCGAAGGTGACTTTCCGGACACGATTCCTGTGGGCTCCGGTTATCGTCATCATCAAAAAAATGGAAGTGTTGACTTCGTCTACGTGAGCACATTCCCATAATCTTATATACAATATACGTTTGAGTTCAACTTTTGTACAGTAATGGCTTAAAAGGCAAATTCGGTGGCCCAAAGCATATTTAAGCTGGTCTTCATCCATTATTGAGCTGATGATGAGGCCCACCTGCAGATTGGCTGCAATAGGGTTTCTCACTACAAATAACCCTCTTCTTCTGCCGTCTAACGTACTCTCTCTCCTTTCCCCTCTTTTTTCTTCTTCTATCGACAAGTGTATGAAGATGGAGACGTCCTTCCCTGTTGCACGTCTTCTGCAGCCACGTGCTATCATCGTGGTGTGTTTTCCTGAGGCCACCGTCTTCATGCTCATCAGAGCCCCTCCATATTCCAACTTACGCCTTTTTCGATTGCGTTCTTTAAATACGGTCGCCGTTTTTTGATGTTTTGGACAGTCTTTTCAGAGTGCAGAAGATTTTTGCTTTCAATTGTGGTAGGTGAATATTAATTACATTTTATCTCTGCGCTTTTTTTCTCAATTCATCAGATTGGACGATATCAAATCTCTGCCCTTGTTTTTTCCCATTCATCAGATTGGACGATGCTCTTATATTTAATTTGAATCCAGGGTTTATCACTTGTTTTCAATTACTCCGGTTTATTCCCTCTCCTCAAAATTCTTCTTCTGCTCTGATTTTTGGTATGCATTCCGCCATAGATTGTGGAAAGACCCTTCATTTTGGAGTTCGTTCATGAACCATAGATTATTTTTTAAATAAATTATGAATAAATTTTCAGCTGATTTATGACATCTTGCTTATTTTCCTCAGTTTGAATGCCGTTGAATTTCTACAGTAACGGTGTGAAGGTTTTGTTATTGTTTACTCTTTTTAGTCTTCCGATGCAGCGTTTTGGGTTATCTTCTTTACCGTTCACATCTTGTTAGTCCACTTTATTCACTTACATTTTGTGGCCTCCATGATAGTGAGTACTGATTTGGAGAGGATCTATTACGTTGTGCTAGAATACATTGCTATTTTAAACAACATATTATGTTACATTGTGTTACTACAATCAGCCTTGCGCAAGATCTAACTTTGCTTTAAAAAAATATCATGCGGATGTGTTATTTGTCCTTACTGATCTACTATTTTTGTCATCCTTATTTCCTTAAACGAATTTTGCAGCGTCCTGTGTTCTCAACTACTTGGTCTATTTACTCATCAAGACCTTCTACTCTTGTTTGCTTCTCAGGTTAAGTTCAGGCTACTTTCTTTACAGTTTCTACCTTTAACCTCTTTCTCTTATTTTTTTGGCCCCGTTGCTGCATGCGTTTTAGATTTATTTATTTATGCCACTTTCTTTACATTATATTGCATCTCTCAGAATGTCTATTCCCACGGCTACGTTGGCTCAGCTCACAAATAAGGGTCGTTTTGAGCCCGTCAGAATCAGGGTAATAGATAAGCAACCCAAACAATTGTTTTGAGCCCGTCAGAATCAGGGTAATAGATAAGCAACCCAAACAATCGAGTGCAACAAAAGTTAGCTATCAAAGGATGGTATTTTCAGACAAGGCAGTGAGTCTCCAAACTTATATTCCTCTTACGTCTTTTTAATTTATAATCTCGCAAATGGCCTATAATTTCCTCATGTCTTGGTTTAAAGCTTTTACATCTTCTGTAATCAGGGTACGAAGTTAACATGCACTCTTTTCGGGTTGGACATAGACGTGTATGAAAGTATCTTACTCAGAGGAAAGTTCTACGACATAAAAAATATGATTGTCAAAGAAGTCCCTCCTAGGTTTGCCAGCTATGGTGGTGAAAAACAATTATATTTTACAAACTCTACGTCTGTCAAGGCCGTTCAGGACTCCGGCGAACCAAGCGAGATAGCCTCACCCTACACATTGATTAAAGATGTCGCTGGTGTTACGTCAACTGACGAGCGTTTTGGTAGAATTCTGCTGACCGTTGCCCTCAATTTTCGAAACCACAATTTCAGTCCTTGGTCTTATAAATGTTTATATTTTGTATATGTCGGGAATGTTGATTTTCTAATTAATTGTGGAACCAACTTATAATAAATTACACTCTAATGATCTTTCGCTGTTACTATATATATGTATGCCCATTTGCCACTTTTTGTTAGACACATTGTACACGAGTAATTAATTGAATTGCTATTGTTCTTGTTCATGTTAGTTTATGTCGTTATGTTTTTTTATCTTCGATCTTTATGGACGCTACCTAATTTTCTTTGTACACCATGAACGACACAGACATGATTCTGCTGGTGCTCAATATTCACCCTGAAAAATGGTTCCCAAAGGACCTTCTCTCCTACCAGTCCATGAGATGTCTGTTTCAGACTCCAGGTATATTTTATATTTTTAATATCAGATCTGTTTAAATATTTTTTCCCCATTATTCTATACAAAAATGTTAATTACAACAGTTACTAATTAAACCAAATTTTTTGTTGTTTTAATTGACAATGCAGTGGTGACGAGATCCTTCTTGTTTCTGCATGGAACCGTCGCATGATTGACAAATTCGACAAGATCGAGCCCCTACTGTCGGAAGATCGAGTCGTTGAGATTTGTGGCCTCAAGATCAGCAACTATTCCAGATTCTCACTTGCAACATCTTTGTCAACAGAGGTCAAGCTCCGGCCCACTTGTGATGAGGCCAACGCTTTGAGGGCTTGGTAATTATGTCCAAAATAAATGCCTCAACACTTTTATTATTTACTATTTAGCATTCTGTAATGTAACATTAAGTACTCTACTACTTGTCTTGCTAATTTAGGTCAAAGAGCAACCCTACGGTCGTACGTTCTCGAATTATGCGAAGCTTACACCCGGAGGTTCCGGGGCATCCCACTGAAGTCACAGCAATCGCAAGTTCTCTTTCGATGTAGGTTATAATTCAAATACACTTCAACCCTAGCAATTACCTCTTCTTTATTTAGTAAATATGAATATGAATATACTAACAATATCTTATCATATTGTCTGCAGGCTGAAAATGTAGCACAGTCCCACCTCCTTCGTGTCCGTGTTAATATTCCGGAGATAAAGTACGATGCTATCCGCATGTCAATTGGGTGCCGAACATGTGGAAAAGCGTGTCTGCATGACAATCTTGCTCTTGAAGAAGATTACCACTGCGAGGACTGCTCAGTTGTCAACAAACCAGACCCAAAGTAACCACTAGAATGCAAAATTATAGCCTACAACATACATTCAAGCTTTGTAGACAATATAATATTTTCCAATTTTAACTTCAAACCTCATTCCGTGCTCGTAGGCTCTACTTCAGGTTTAAATGTACGGACGGCACAGGCACTTTGACGCTTGATGCTTACACAAAGCATGCGGAAAGGCTACTTCGTGTCAAGTGTCACGAATTTCACACTAAAGCGGAACAGGTAAATGTAATATTTAATGAAAAAAAAATATGCCTCCCGCTGTAAATATAACTTCACTTTGCACCCATTATAACTTACAACAACACATATTCAGGAAAGAAGAGATGTCTTGACAGCAGCTGAGGCCCGTTACCGTGCAAACAAAGTGGAGCTGCTAATCGGACCAGCACCCCCTCTCCTGATTAATAACAAGCGTCTCAAGTGGATCCTCAAGGATGTTGCTATACAACCGGAAATATAGTGCCTTCAAATCTATATATATCTACGTCCGTATGTATCAATCCAGTTGTTAATGAAGGATCGTTATCACAAGTTGCAACCCTGGCCTACTGCAAATGGCATTTTTGAAGAAACTATAACATATGCGGGCATTACCAAAAGCTGCACTCTTGGCCTACTACAGATGCCATTTTTGAAAAATCTTTAATATATGCGGGCATTACCAGATGATAGTTGCAATGTTTTTTGGGTTTCAACTATGTGTTGTTTTATCCATGTAATATAGTTCCCGTACTTTATTTTGCAACAAGTAAATACGCATGTTATCTTTCGCCAAGCATATATAATTTCGGTATATTAACGTAACAAAATATCTATTACGGAAAAAAATACTATCATTCAGTATCATAAGAGTTTAAACCTAAATCAAATATACAAACTTATTTGACAAAATAGAACTGAAAAGAACAAGGCACCACGTTAATTGACTACAAGAACATGATCAGTACCAGTGTAAAGGAACTACGACAAGGAAAGACAAGATAATGAAAACAAAAGAAAATCATAAATCTAGCCTCATGTGCAACAAAAGAAAATCATAAATCTAGCCTCATGTGCAAAGAAGTTTACTTTTTATCCGAACAAAAAGGCCATATTTAAAAAAATTGTTTTTCCAAAATCACGCATGCAGTTACGGGCCATGCATTATTCAGTTTCTAAAAACTTCAAATGTACAACAGCATAATAACAGTCTGTCTCAAATTATTTTTCTTGCAGGTTATAACATACACGCCAACATGAATACATCAACTTCCGTCCCTGAAACGTCTACAAGGCCTAAAAAAAGACCACGAGTTTCACAAAAAAATATTCGCTTGGCAATCGGAAGCACACATATTCCTCGCTCCCCTTACACACTACCACAACAGCAACCATGTCAGAAATGCGGAGCGACTAAGTTTGCATCAGAAACAGGTAAACTATGTTGTTCAAACGGTGAAATTAATCTCGCAACTCATTCCCTACCCTCTTCTTTATTAAAGCTAATGATAGATAACACAGAAATCTCTGCACATTTTAAACAATATGCTCGCCTATATAACAACTTCTTCGCATTTAGTTCTCTTGGATACGACTACATTGACAGCAAAACGGAAAAAGGCATATATGTTTTCCGCTTGCAAGGACAACTGTATCACTATGTGCCGAGCATATTATCAAAAAGCAGCACACGGAAATATTTACAACTTTACGTTTATGATGGACAGCTCGAAAAAGAAGAACGTATACGTACTTTTAATGAACTCGATCCTGCGATTATATGCATGCTGACAGAGCTTATGTGTGAGAATCCTTACGCAAATTTTTTCAGATCTTTATCTCATCACACTATTGAAGACGATACAAAAATAACCCTCTCAAAGAATCCCGCTCTTGATCAACGAGTGTACAACGCTTCCACAACTGATGACGTCGCTGCAATATTAGTCGAAACTGATGATCCAAACAGAATAAATAGTTCAGATGTAATTGTTGTTGGAAATGAAAATAAGATATACAAAATTATGCACTACTATGGTTGTTATGATCCCTTACAATATCCACTATTGTTTACTAAAGGAGAATGTGGTTGGCACCAAGGAATAAAAAAGATTAAAAAACGGGTCCAACAACAACAAAACTTGTTTTTTCCACTAAATCACAACACAACGCAAACAGCAGCAAGCATGATACTCCAAGAAGAAATAGGTATTGATTTTTTCCTTTCATCAACATTGATTAAGTACAGTCTCTAACCACACAACTAAAATTACATACTTCCTTCTACCATAGTTGCTCAGCGGAACCCTACACATGAAGGCGCCGAGATTTCATGTCGAGAATATTACAGTTACAAAATACGTCCGGACAATAATATCCTCAAAGCAGGACGCATATTTCAACAATATATTGTCGATATGTACGCCAAAATTGAAAACACTAGACTAGATTTCTTACGCCGAAATCAAAGCACTATAAAAAGTGAATTATATCAAGGGGTTGTAGACAGTATAAATGACGGATACAAAAAAGCCTCGGACATAGGTAAACGAGTTATATTACCAGCATATTTTATTGGGGACCGCGGGACATGAAACGCATATACTTAAACGCAATGACTCTTGTGCAAAAATACGGCAAACCAGATTTATTTATTACAAGGACCTGCAACCCTAATTGGCCAGAGATACAAGATCAACTATCGCCTGGTGAAAAATCTCAAAACCGTCCAGATTTAATAACAAGGGTTTTTAAAAGCAAAATTATCAGCATTGAAATCAATGTTAATTGAAAAAGAAGTTTTCGGAAAAGTAGTAGCAAGAGTAGATGTTATTGAATTTCAAAAACGAGGTTTACCCCATGCTCACTTACTAATTATACTAGCACATGAAGATAAAATATTAAACCCTGAAAGTTATGATCGATATGTATGTGCAGAAATACCGTCGGTAGAATCTCCCATTTTACGGAAACTTGTAACCCAACATATGGTCCATGGGCCATGTGGAAAAAAAATCCTAACTCTCCTTGCATGAAATTAATTGGAAACAAAAAGATGTGCAAATTTAATTACCCCGAGAAATACAGTGAACATACCAGTAGCACAGAAGATTCATACCCACAATATAGACGTAGATGTAATGGAGATACCGTCCTCGTAAGAGGCTCTATCTTAGATAACAGATGGATTATTCCGTACAACCCATACTTGCTAGCTACATTCAATTGTCATATAAATGTAGAAGTTTGCTCCACAATCGCTGCTGTAAAATATATATACAAGTATGTTTACAAAGGACACGATAAAATCAATTTTGCATTATCAAAACCAAAAGAAAATATATGTGATGAAATATCTGATTACCAAAACGGTAGGTGGATATCACCTCTAGAAGCAGCTTGGCGAATATTCTCATTTGACTTATATGATATTTACCCATCAGTTATTCCTTTACATGTACATTTACCTAATATGTAATCAATCACATTTTCAAACAATGAGCAACTAGAAAATATAATCACAAACGACGACAGACAAAGAACAATGTTAACAGCGATTTTTGAGACGAACCGGCATCCAAACACAACAACTAAACGATTGTATGCTGATTTCCCAGAATTTTATGTTTGGAATACAAAAATAAAGCATGGCAACAAAGGTACCAACGATCATCAGTTGGCCGCTTAATATACGTTCATCCATGCGAAGGGGAACGCTACTACTTACGTTTGCTCCTAACACACGTAAAAGGTCCAACTTCTTTTGAGAATTTAAGAACAGTAAATAGTGAGTCATTTAACACGTTTGAAGAAGCCGCACTAAAAAGATAACTTATAGAAGCAAGTGGGTATACAGACGCATGTATGGCTGAAGCAATAGAAACAGATATGCCTCAGACATTACGTAGACTATTTGCAACTTTGCTTGTATTTTACACGCCGGTAAACCCACAACATTTATGGGACAACAATTACGAACACCTATCACAAGATTTTAAACAACAAAATCCCAATGACGCACTGAAAGTATTTACATTAACTTGGAATGAAATTGAATCTTATTTAGACGGAATGGGAAAATCATTAATGTATTTCAGAATAAAAGCTAACCAAATTAAAGAACAAGATAAAATAAGATCAAATCGCGAATTAGAAGAAGCATTAAACGCTCCGGTTCCAGAACAATACACAACATCATCTAAACTATTAAACACGAACCAAAAGGTTGCATACAAAACCATTATACAACATGTCAAACAAAATAAACCAGGAGCATTTTTCATAGATGGACCTGGAGGAACTGGGAAAACATTTTTATACTGCACACTTTACGCAAAATTGAGAAAAATGAATAAAATAGTTCTTCCAACAGCAACATTCGGTATAGCAGCATCAAACCTTCCAACCGGTAGAACAGCGCATTCAAGATTTAAAATACCAATAGATGATAATACTACACAGTTATGCAATGTTTCAAAACAAAGCAACTTAGCACAATTACTAAGGCAAACTTCTTTGATTATATGGGATGAAGCATCAATGGCCAAGAAACAAAGCATTGAATTATTAAACACATTATTACAAGATATATGTAATTCACGTCAATTATTTGGGGGTAAAGTTATAGTTTTTGGAGGAGATTTCAGACAAGTATTACCGGTTGTACCTAATCAGGGACAAAGAGAAGCAATAAAAGCAAGTTTAGTCAGTTCAGATATATGGCCATCTCTAATAAAATTTAAGCTAACACATAATATCCGAGCAGCAACAGACCCGGAATTTTCGAATTTCCTGCGACATTTAGGTGACGGAAATCTGCAAAATGAAGAGGAATCATATGTTCAAATACCGACAAATATAACTACTTGCAACACTATTAATTCTTCTCCATCTGATATTTTAATAGACTCCATATTCCCAGAAATGAAAACAGAAGTTATAGACAACGACATCTTCACAACAAGAGCAATACTAACACCGAAAAATACAAATGTTGAATACATTAACGAATCACTTATAAACAAATTCCCAGGAACATCAAAAACATACAGAAGCTACGACTCAGTAATCGATGACACAAATAATATATATCCTATTGAATTTCTTCATACTCTGCTACCTGCAGGCATGAGTCCACATGAATTAATACTTAAAAAAATTGCCCAATGATACTATTAAGAAACATAGATCCACCTAATGGTTTATGTAATGGCACCAGATTAATATGCAAACACTTTCATAGAAACATAATACACTGCGAAATAACTTTTGGATATTATAAAGGACAACAAGCTTTTATACCAAGAATAACACTTAAACCATCTTCCACAAAATACGCATTCCAATTTCAAAGAAAGCAATTTCCAATCAAGCTCTGTTTTGCAATGACAATAAACAAATCACAAGGACAAACACGAGATAAAGTTATTTTCTATTTACGCGAACAATGTTTCGCACATGGACAAGTTTACGTTGCACTATCTCGAGCAAAAAAAAGAAAGGACATACATATATTTACACAAGAGAATGAAAATGAGAATGAAAACCAATACAAAAATTCAATAAAAATATCATTTCATTTGAAATATTAGAAAGAGCAAAAAATTAAACACTCACAAAAAGAAAGCAGACCTTTCTTTATTTTAAAGGCCCGCAAAAGATCTACGTTCAACGGTAAGATGCGGACATTTCTAACTATAAATTTAAAGTAATTTTTACGATATTGTACTTACACAGTCTCTCATGCAGATCAAGACGAAATTCCACAACTAAAGACAGTGAAGCATATACAGGCCATAACTACGACGATTTTTCTCTTTTATGTTTAACAATACCAGAACAATTGTAATCGGACAAATTTCTATTATCTACATCAACAAATCATTATTAAACATCACATAGTATACTTAAATGTAAAAAAATATTTCCGTTTGAATGAGAAATGGAGATCCAAATGGGGTACGGAATGCACATATTTGGATTAAATGGGAAACCGTAAATTGTCCCCGTCGATATATAGTTTGGAGAAAACAGGTATAACATATATACAAAGGCCTATGGTATAGGTTTATCAATTTCCATGTAGAGACCCCTAACTTTGCTGGACCCCAAGCACGCTGCGAGACGAGTCTAGTCGCGTCGTCCTTGCGCGAAGGTGTCAGCTTTAGGCTCTTGTAAATGGATTCGAACCATATACAGATTGGATTGGAATAAAATTCTAATAACATGATAGTCTTTTACACTAATGTTGTCGCATGAGCAAAATTTACTGCTGATTTTGTGAAATAAATCGTAAATGAATATTATTCCGAACTACAAGTCCTAAATTTCAGGTTGCAGTGTATTATCCTGAATTTAGAATTTAGTTCCAAGCAGTCAAAATATTGAAGCGATTCATTCTCCTCTATCATCTCATTTGTCCTTTAGACTCGCCTCCCCCATCTCTCTCTTAGTTTCATTTCTGCCCGAAAGAAAAAAGATTGGTGTAAAAGAAAATATTGAGTTCGTGAGACATAGAAGAAAATCTCGATTGAATTCGATTTAGTGGGACACTCAATGCAAACCCAACCTTAATTTGCAGATGGCATGCATGAAACTCGGATCCAAATCTGAATCTTTCCGTCGTGAAGGTCACACCTGGTAAACTTGTTCATCAGCTTGCATGCAACCCCGTTCTTGAATGATGTTTTTGCTTTACAAACCACTTTCATCACTTACAATAGCTCATAACTCGAACTGGGTTCAACATGCCTGGATTTGGTGTTGGGTTATTATGACATGATTTTTCTCTTACAATTCGCTTTGAAAGAAAAATAACTTGATATAAGTTGTTCACGTTTAAGTTTCTTGTTTTATGTTCGATTTCTCATTTCATCCTATATGATATCTTGGAATGCAAATTACATTTAAGAAAGAAAAAAGAAACTGATTTTTTCTGCATCGTTACATAAGGCCGTAGATTTGGATGTGAGTTTAATAAAAAAAATCTGATATTTTGCCCCCTTCGATTCTGACTCGAGTGTTAATTTCATTCATTTGCGCTTTAGATTGCATCCTTACGTAAGGCCGTAGATTTCTAAGATAATCGTATGCTATAACTTAAACCGTTGTGTGTTGAAGATGTAACAATCCTGATACAGTAACCTACTTCATACTTGTTTTCAGGGTTTGCTCATCTGGGCTAGCCAGCGATGTAAGAATCGAGATTGGGGAAATGTCATTTCAGCTTCACAAGGTTTTGCTTGCCTTAAACTTGATGCTTTGATTACTTTCATAATGAACCCTATGTATTATCTTTTGTGAATCTTATGTGTCAATATCAATGGCAGTTTCCCTTAATTTCCCGAAGTGGGCTTTTAGAAAGAAAGATAGGAGAAGCCTCGACGAGTCCCTTGAGCGAAGGATCACAGTTTTGCCTCGTTAAGCTAGATGAGTTACCCGGTGGATCCAAAGCCTTTGAGCTCATAAGCAAATTCTGCTATGGTATCAAACTAGAACTGACCGCCCTCAATGTGGTGAGTCTGAGGTGTGCAGCTGAGTACCTTGAGATGAACGAGGAGTATGGGGAAGATAATCTAATCTCGCAAGCCGAGACTTTCCTCAATGAAGTCTTCAGCTGTTGGACCGACTCTATGAAAGCTCTTGTATCATGTGAGGAAGTTCTAATGCATGCCGAGGAGACCCACATTGTGAGTAGGTGCATTAATTCATTAGCCGTTAAGGCATGTGCAGATCCTACACTATTCAACTGGCCTCTAGCATCCTCCACGAACGAAAATGTATTGAGTCCGCGAGATGCCGGCTTGTGGAACGGGATCTCTAGGACAGCCAAGACAAGACCAATAACTGAAGATTGGTGGTACGAGGATGTTTCATTTCTGAGCTTACCGTTGTACAAGAGGCTAATCAAGGCGGTTGAATCGCGAGGAATGAAGCCAGAGAGAATTGCAGGCTCTTTAATGTTCTATGCCAAGAGATATCTCCCTTCAATGAACAGGCAATGCAGCATTAAGGAGTCAACTGGTTTAGCTACTCCGACGCCACCTGAAACTGATCAACGGAATCTTCTAGAAGAAATCGTCGCCATGCTTCCTACTCAAAAGGGTGTAAGTCAAACTAAATTCTTGCTCAGACTTCTTAGAAGTGCAATGGTGTTACATGCCAACCCCGCTTGCATGGAAAACTTAGAGAAAAGGGTTGGAGCGCAGCTTGACCAGGCATCATTGGTTGACTTATTGATGCCTAACATGGGCTATGCAACTGAGATGATATATGATGTAGACTGTGTGCAGAGAATCGTTGATCATTTTATGTCAAACTACATTGGCTTGTCTGGAGCCTCGACTCCTCAGATTGTGGTTGAGGAGGATCATACAATGGACGGGTCCCACTCATTGACAGCTCTCACAATTGTTGCTGAGCTGGTCGACTCCTATCTTGCTGAGGTGGCTACAGATGCTAATCTCAAGCTCCCTAAGTTCCAGGCGCTTGCAGCTGTCATCCCCGACTATGCCAGACCGCGCTATGATGGCATTTATCACGCTATTGACGTCTACCTTAAGGTAACTCAATGATCTCAGTTGACTAAACAGTACCCATCTTTTAGACTAACTAAACTTTTTGAATCGTTTCAGGTACATCCGTGGATGACAGAATCTGAGAGGGAGCAAATATGTAGAATCATGAACTGTCAGAAACTGTCGGTGGAGGCAAGCACCCATGCAGCTCAAAATGAGAGGCTTCCTCTACGATTAGTGGTTCAGGTTCTCTTCTTTGAACAGTTGAGGCTTCGAACACAGATCTCAGGGTGGTTATTTGTGTCTGAAAATCTTGAGAATTCAAATGGAAGGTTGAACCAGGATGACCATACAGATGAACGAGTCCTTGGGGTGGTTGAGGATGTCAAGGATCGTGTCTCAGAGCTTGAAAAGGAGTGTGTGCACATGAGACATGAGATTAAGAAGTTGGCTAAAACAAAGACAAGATGGAATTTATTTTCAAGAATGTTCCTCTCGAAGAAGAAACCTATTAATTTAGATTCGAAATCAAGGTATGATATTGGAAAACGACAAGAGCAGCAAAATGGAAAGGTCTCAGATCTAAGTTTCAATGATTGTTGACATTCTTACTTTGCTCTCATTAGTTTTGCTTTGTCTGAATTAATTCTTTTTTGGATGCTAAGTTGTTTTATTACAGATAAGATAGTTTTTCGAAACATTGTTCAGTTACATAGATGCCAGATAGTGTGATCAGTTCATAACTTAATGTTACATTTCCTGATTTTGATACTTGATCTAAAAAAGGAGATGAATAGAGACTATTTGTGTTATTCACAAGCTTGTATACAATACAAAATGCATCACTGGTGACATTTACAAGAGAGATCTTCTTCTCAAACCATAGCCTGCAGGCTTTTCTGCAGATTATGTCAACTCACACAATCAAAAAACAAATAAATTGAATGAAATCCAAACCGAAACACAAAGCCAATCAATCTGGAATATCCTGCCTGTCTAGATCTAGCATTGTGGAAGGTCTTTAGGTGGTGGCAGTATACTCTCTTCGGGTGTTCTCCCGTTTTCAACAACAAACGCGGTCTTTAAACCCCACATTGTATGTAGCTCCAAATGACAATGCATGAACCAAACCCCTGCATTCATAAAATCAGTAGTAGCATTTCAATGAATCACCGGAAAAAATATGATCAATCTTGAATTATTTACCTGGATTGTTTGCTGTGAATCTTATAGCAGTCCAACCTCCTGTAGGAACACCAACAGTGTTCCTTTCAGGAGGATCCACCAAGTTATAGTTTAATGGATCTTTTGCAGGGTTAAAGTTTCCAGGCCCAGTTCCAACAACAAAGAAGTTGTAGCCATGAAGATGAAAAGGATGGGATTCAACAGACAAAAGGTTAGTGTCCTGCAAAACCAACTCTACTGTGCTATTATACTCCAACCAACTCAGTCGGGTCCCAAGGTTTGTCCTTAGATTAGCTGTCAATGGCGCACCTGTATAGTTAAATGGCTTGGGTGGTTGGTCAGGGAAATCAGTCTTATAAACACCATTAATATTGAAATAGTGAGCCTGTAAAAGAGCAGTTTGTGGCATGACAAAGGTGATATTGTTCAACGAAGCGGTTAACTGGGTTCCGTTAGTACAACTAGGACATGGGTTAATCCCCAAACCAATGGTGAAAAGAAGATGCCTGTCAACTCTTTGAGGGACGTTAGCCGGATACTGTGGAGTATTTAAGCTTCGTATTTGGCTGTTGTAAGCTGTGGCGAGTTTAGTGTCATTTGGTGCAGGGAGTAATGGAAGTTTTGGTAGGAGTGTGTTTGGTATGCCTTTGTATTGAAGTATGGATGTTACTGTATTATTGTCAACAGTTATAGGAGCATCCTGGAAGGGTGTTGCAACCATATAGTACCTCCCAGGGGCTTGATCGGCTTTCACAAGAACGTTTGTGGTTTGCCCCGGTGCTATTAGTATGGTTTTGGTTGTGAAGGGCTTAATGTAGACTGCATCCACTTCCACCACTGTCATGGTGTGGCCAGCTATGGCAAAGAAGAGCTCGTCATTGAGTGCAGCGTTAATGATCCTTAGAAGATATGTTTTGCCTTGCTCAACTTCCATTGCAAAAGTATCTGTATTCCAAACAAACAAGGTGTTATGTTTTATTTTCATATGTCCCACGTCGACAATATGAAACTACGTGAACCTAACATACTTTTTTGTGAACAAGGAAACAGTGGACCGGGTTTCCCATTGATAGTGTGAGCATCGGATGGTGGCGGTGGCAGACCCATCTTGTTTGATTGGCTGACAATCGACTCAACGTCTTGGTTCCACCATTCACCTAAGATGATGTTGCATTGAGATACGGGTTGGGGAAATGGCAATGGAGTTCCGGGCTTAGGCAAGATAACGAATGCACCATGAACGGTTGCCCTGAGCCAAAGGATGTGGGCGTGCCACCAGAGAGTTCCTCGTTGTCCTGTTACATTGAAGTCATATGTGTAGTTGTTCCCTGTGATGATGGGACATTGAGTTATATAAGCCGGTCCATCTGCCCATCCATTTCGGTATTGTTTCAAGCCATGCCAGTGGATAGACATATTATACTGAGCTTGATTGGTAACAGTTATAAGTATGCGATCCCCTTCAGTCGCGTATATGGTTGGCCCCGGATACATCCCATTGACGGTGACAATGGGCTTGGAATGACACAGTCTACTCACATTCGCCACTTGAACCTATATGAAGATAAAATAAGCTTAGAGTAAGAAGTAATGAGTATAAAACGTGAGAAACACAAGAGTGAAGTAGCACACACATTGAACTTGTATTTGATGACTGCAGCCTTGGCCTGGTGAGAAAGAAGAGCAAGAAGAAGCAAGATGAAAGATGAAAGAAGTTTCATGATTATTATTAGGATGTTATGAATGGTGAGAAATTAAGTATGTGATGCTTTGTTATATAAGAGAGTGGTAGGTTGAAAGAAGACAGGAAACGCATAGCTAGCTTCCATTAGGTGAAGAAAATGCAAAGTTGCAAATTCTTGGGTCCTTTACAGAATGGCTTTGAAGCAAGCTTTTGTGCTTTCACTTGTTTATGTTATGGTAATCTTTAAAGCAAGAAGAAGCTAGCTAGCAACAATAATTTGCATTTCTCCCTTATTCCTTATACAATAAATTATGTGTGTGTTAATTGAAAAAGAGATTTACTTTTTCTTTTGAGTTTGGTCTTTTATGAATGTATAACTATTACCGATAATTTGTGGTCTAAATTAAAACTACAGCATTGTTCCCACAAACAAGCAAATTTATAGTGGAAAATATTGTAAGATACGTTGTGTTGGCGTAGAGATGGCTACGTACTACGTAAGGATAAGTCTTTCTGGTTAAGGAGGGAAAACTACAAACTATAAAGTATGTCATACCTAGTTACCTACTCTAATGAGGTTTAAACTTAATTTGGTGACACCCAAAAAAGCAAACTCCTAAGTCTAAATTTGAGGAGACTTTAGATTCGTGAATGATAATCGATTATCCAAAGCTACTTTATGCAATTATAAGACGCAAAGGGGTCATTAAGGTATTCAAAATTTCCAAACTAAGTGAGCTGAAACAGGCTAGATAGGGCCGTAAACCACTACTTATATGATACCGTCCGCCACAATATGGTCCAATACGTTTTGGTCCTGATCGTATTGACTTTTTTTATAAAAAAATATATTTATATGGGCTAAATTAGGTTCAAGCCCAATCCAATCCCGAAGCAGAACGTATCAACTTTCTTAGTTTAAAAATGTTTATACAAACGGTCTAGACCGGACCGAAACATTTTTAGGACCGGACCATAATATCATGGATGGAGACTAGACCAGATCTGATAACTATGATCCTTTCCGGTCCGGTCTGGATCTGCATAGTCCTGTTGCTATTGCTAGTGATAAATTCTAAACATTCGACCAAGATGATATAAAAATTTAGCTCCTTTATAATTAGGAAATTAATCTCGATCACCTACTATAGATTGATTTTAAGTGTTCCATTAAATGAAGGATAAAGATCATTTTGTGAATACTTAACCTGATTTGAGTATACTTTATATTGTATGAGATGGAAATATGAAAAGTGTATATTCCAATTAGGTTTAAACTGAAAAAATAATCTTGACATTTGGTTTAGGTAGAAGATTGAAATCGAGTTCGAGACGCTACTTGATCATTGGTTAATTGGAAAAAAAAATGGTGAAATATGTTTCAACTTTCAAGTACGAGTGATGGTGTTGGTTTTGGCGGATGTCGTCAGTGATTTATACGGCTTCCTTGTGGTTTCAAGGATTTTCGTTGGGCTAATTAGTTAAGTAGGCTTTTTTTTTTTTTTATTAGTCTTTAGTTTTATTTAGTAAATATATCCATAATTTTTATACCACTTTCATTTAATGGTAAGGTAAAACTAATTAACCCTTCTATTATAAAAGAAATAATATTTCATGTTTGTTATGTAAATTTTGATTTTAATTACTAAATTTGTTTTTTATTTTATTTTATTATATTCCCCTTTTTATTTTCTATTTTGATACCGGACATTAACATACTGGGCATTTACATACCGGACATTTACATATCGGACATTTACATACCGGAAGTTCATAACGAAATTTTTCATACCGGAAGTTCATACCGAAATTTTTTTATACCGGATGTTCATACCGAAATTTTTTTATACCGGAAGTTCATAACGAAATTTTTCATACCGGAAGTTCATACCGAAATTTTTTATACCGGAAGTTCATACCGAAATTTTTTATACCAGAAGTTCATACCGAAATTTTTTTATACCGGAAGTTCATAACGAAGTTTTTCATACCGAAATTTTTTATACCGGAAGTTCATACCGGAAGTTCATACCGAAAGTTCATACCGAAGTTCATACCGGAAGTTCATACCGAAAGTTCATACCGGAAGTTCATACCGAAGTTTTTCATACCGAAATTTTGTATACCGGAAGTTCATACCGTTCATACCGGAAGTTCATACCGAAAGTTCATACCAGAAGTTCATAACAAAGTTTTTCATGCCGGAAGTTCATACTGAAATTTTTTATGCCGGAAGTTCATAACGAAATTTTTCATATTGGAAGTTCATACCGAAATTTTTTTATACCGGAAGTTCATACCGGATGCCAATGATGTTTACACTGTGAATTTACAACATTTTCTCGCTCAGGGTGATGTTGACAGTGGTCTTGATCGTCTCTAGGCAAAGAAGAAGGTTGTACTATTTTCAGAGACATTTTTGTTGCTTCAAGGTTGATACCTGAATGTTGCATTTTTGTTCATACCATTTTTATAACTTCCGGTATGTAATTCTTAATTCTAAACTATGACATAAAATCAGTTTGTTTGGTATAAATTCCGGTATGATAACTTCCGATATGATATGATAACTTCTGGTATGATAACTTCCGGTATGATATGATAACGTCCGGTATGATATGATAACTTCCGGTATGATATGATAACTTCCGGTATGATAACTTCCGGTATGATATGTTAACTTCCGGTATGATATGATAACTTCCGGTATGATATGATAACTTCCGGTATGATAACTTCCGGTATGATAACTTCCGGGGTGTGAACTTCCGGTATGTGAACTTCCGGTATGTGAAGCTCCGGTATGTGAACTTTCGGTATGTAAACTTCCAGTATGTGAAACTCCGGTATGCATTCCAAAAAAATAAAAAAAAATAAATAAAGAAAATAAAATAGAATAAAAAAATAAATTCCGGTATGATAACTTCCGATATGATATGATAACTTCTGGTATGATAACTTTCGGTATGATAACTTCCGGTATGATATGATAACGTCCGGTATGATATGATAACTTCCGGTATGATATGATAACTTCCGGTATGATATGATAACTTCCGGTATGTGAAATTCCGGTATGTGAAATTCCGGTATGTGAAATTCCGGTATTGGAAATTCCGGTATTGGAAAATTCCGGTATTGGAAAATTCCGGTATGTGAAAATTCCGGTATGTGAAATTTTGGTATGTGAAATTCCGGTATGTGAAATTTCGGTATGTGAAATTTCGGTATGTGATATTCCGGTATGTGAAATTCCGGTATTGAAAATTCTAGTATGTGAAAATTCCGGTATGTGAAAAATTCTTCATTCTAGAAAATAAAAAAAATAAAGGAAAAAAATAAGAAAAAAAAATTAGTAAAAGAAAATAAAAAAACAAATTTAGTTTTTAAAAATTAAAACTTACACTTAAATAACAAATAACAAATAACAAATATTTTTTTTAAATAGAAGGGTTAATTAGTTTTACCTACCGTTAAATGAAAGTGGTAAAAGAATATGGGATATAGTTTCTTTAACAAAAATCAAAAAGAGCCTAATAGGCCAAATTCTTTCATTTTCTTCTTGTGCCTCTTTGTGGAGTGGGCTACTCGTATAAATAGGACATTACAACACTAGTAAATAATGTAAGACCGAATATTATGAAAGAGGCAAAGTATGCGCAAATATGAGCGAGTCCGAAAGAAAAAGAAAATCACGGGCGTACATGCAATGTAAAGCACCCGGACTCTCATCGCGTTGCATAAGTCATTCGCCCATCATTTCGACAAAGAGAGGCTTCGGGCGCACTCCCGATGTGCATGTGCGCCCTGTAATGTGCACACACAATGCGCATGCTCTAATTTACCTACTTTCGCCTGACCTAATAGAAACCCCAAATTCATAATCTCAAGCTACCAATGTTATCCTTTGCGAGCTAAATGAGCATTAGTCCCAAAATACAAATAGAGACAAAGATAGAAAACCTTATACGGGGATTAGCCGTGTGGTGTTTTTGACACCAAAGACTCTTCTCAATCTTTATTACAGAGATTGAGAAAACGAGGTTTAGATCGTATAGGAGGGGTGATGATGGGTTCGGAGGTGGCTATGAGGCGGATGAATGATCTAATGATGATGAATGGCTCGGTAGATGAATAGATCAAGGTCGAACTCTTTGGAATCAACTTGGAGCACACTAGGTAAACTAAAGCTCTAACACAAAACCAAGTGAACGATCGTGGAACCCTTCAACACAATCTTACACAAAATGAAAATGACTGTCCCTAGAGCACCATAAGGAGGCTTGTGAATGACTGAGAACACAAACTTAACAATTTAAGGTGACACACCACAAAACAGTCCAAGCTATATGGTAGAACAACAACCCTCTTTCTCTCTCTTCCTCAAAAAAACACACGAACTTCGTGCACAAAATACTAAAAAAGTATCAATGTGTTTATTCAAAATTGGCTACCTAAAAATATGTATCCTCTATTCCTTATATAGGCATTGGATCAAAACCCTACTAACTAGGGTTTTAATTAAAGCATAGGTTGAACAACATAACTAAAAGGCCCAAAAATATAAAGCAAAATTCATAATTAAAAAAATTTCAATTATGGCATGAAAATAAGATCCAACTTAAATAAAATTTAGTCACTAAATTTGGCTCATTCTCTCTCTATTCCACAAGCATGAAGATCTATATGTGCATGGCTTCTCTTCCTCTCGTTCGTGACTATGCAAGGATGTGCATGGCTTCCACTTCGTCTTCCATACGTGATCGTGTATCCATAGGCGAGCTTCCAAGCATACATTATAACATTTCCCATCTCTAATTATTGGTCTTCATTCCATTTTTGAAAATAGTTTTCATTTCTCTCCTAGAAACGATCTTCATATCTCTTTCGAAAATGGTCTTCATTTTATTTCTGAAAATGGTTTTCAGTTATCACCTAGAAATGTCTTTGATTCTTCCTCTTCTCTTCTTTAGAGTGATCTTCACTCCTTACCTCCTAGTTTTCATGATCAAGGTCTCCAATCGAGTTAGGTTTGGAGATGCTTCTGCATCACTCTCCCCTTCTTACAAATGACTCACCCACGAATCCTTGACGTCCTTCTTAGCAACGATCCGAGAGGTTGCATCCATGTGTGGGACACATCATTTCAGGGGCGGCCGCATGGGGGGCGCGCAGGGTCGGTCGACCCCCCCCCTAAAAAAAAAAAAAAAAAAATTTTTTTTTTTTCTAAAAAACGTAGAAAACAGAAACGTAAAAAAAAACTCTCTCTCCCTTTGCTGAAAAACGAAGAACGAAGGTCTGTCTACTCCCCTGCAGAAGAGAAGAACGAAGGTCTGGACTCCAGGGCAAACAACCACTGCGCCGCCGCCGCGCCCCTGCTTCGCCGCCGCGCCCCTACTCCGACGCCGCGCCCCTGCTCCGCTTGCTCTGCCTGCGCCCTGCGACCCTGCGAGTCTGCGACAGTGCGACGGTCTGGAGTCTCTGGACTCCAGTGTTGTCAGCCTCCGCCCGCCGCCCATTCGACAGCCTCTCTCGGTCTCTCCCGTCCGCCGTCCGGTGCCCCTGCTGTGTTGATTTCCGTCCAACTCGGATTTTACTCGTAAGTGTTGAATCTAAACCCTAACCCTAATAACAGTAAATTAGTTAGATTTTTCAATTTAGGGGTTTTTGGAATTTTGATTATTTGATTAAATTGACTTTGGAATTTTGATTATTTGATTAAATTGACTTTGCAATTGTTAGTGATTTACTAATAGTTGTTGAAATTTGATCTTAAATCTTAATATTTGGCTTTGTAATTGTTAGGGCTTGTTCAAATTTGATGATTGGTTTGATAATTGGTTATTTATTTAGGAAATGGACAAATTTGTTATTCGAACAAAGAAGCAACCCTTGTTGAGTATTGGATCGTCTTCCATTCCCCCAAAACCTCAAAATGTGAATGATGTTGCTAGTGATGATGTTACTATTGATGGTGTTGCTAATGCTAGAGATGATGATATTAGTGAGGGTCTTGCTAGAAACGTAGTTGATGATGATAATGTTGAGCCTGTTGAGGATGATAATGTTGATGGTGGAGGTGGTTTCACTAGCGTTGATAGGGGAGAAAAAAAACCTCGAATGGAAAACATGAGTAGTAAAGTTATTAGTGATCCGGGATTGCGCAAAGCTTTGGAAGAGTATGATCCTTCACTTAGAGATGATGTGAGGAGAGAGTATGTGGTTAGAGGTCCATGTCAACCCCTCTCACATGAATTTCCACGGAAGAACTTTGGGAAGACGTCGAGGTGTTTTTTGCCAAAGTGGTTTGAGGATTTCGAGTGGTTAGAATATAGTGTTTCTAAAGATACAGCATTTTGTTTTTGGTGTTTTCTCTTTAGAGGGGAGACAAAATACAAAAACTTGAATGATGCATTTGTGAAAATAGGATTTTCTAATTGGAAGAAGGCTTATGAGAAGTTTAGAGAACATGTGGGATTAGTCGGAAGTCCTCACCATGAAGCTCGAATCTTATTTGCCAATTTCAAAGATCAAAGACAAAGTTTGACAAGATGTGTATCTGCTGCAAGTGCAACTCAAGGTGCTCAATATCGTATTCGTTTGACATTTTCTCTGCACATTGTTAGATTTCTTCTTCTACAGGGTTTGCCATTTCGGGGTCATAGAGAGTCGATGGACTCCGACAACATGGGGAATTTTAAGGAGATGCATAATTGGTCTAGTAAACGGATTGTTGAAGTTGAAAACGTGGTGAATGAGAATGCACCTAAGGATGCTCAACTCACTAGTCATCGCATTCAAGATGATCTCAAAATTGCGTGTGGGGCAATGACAAGGAAAGCCATAATTAGTGATCTTGGAGACAAAGTGTTTTCATTATTGATTGATGAGGCTCGTGATAGTTCGATCAAGGAACAAATGGCTATTGTTATCAGATATTTGAACAACAAGGGCGCAATCATAGAGAGGTTTCTTGGAGTCGTTCATGTTGGTGACACAAAAGCTCGTTCTTTGAAAAAAGGGATTGATGTCTTTTTTGCTGAGCATGGATTATGTATCTCTAAGCTAAGAGGTCAAGGATATGATGGAGCTTCTAATATGCGAGGTATATTTAATGGATTGAAGGCTCTAATATTAGATGAAAACCCCTCTGCAAGGTATATTCATTGTTTTGCTCATCAAATTCAGTTGGTTGTTGTTGCCATTTCAAATGATATTCAACCAATACAAGAGTTCTTTGGGTACTTATCACAAATCACACACATGGTTGGAGCTTCTTGTAAGAGAAAAGATGAGTTCCGACAAGCTCAACATGACAAGATGGTGGAGATGTTGGAAACGGGAGAAATCTCAACTGGGAGAGGAAAGCATCAAGAACTTTCTTTGGCTCAGCCGGGAGTTACACGTTGGGGTTCACACTACACGACCATTGCCCGTGTTCTACATTTGTGGTCCTCAACTATCAAAGTGCTTGAGAATATTCATGAAGATGGAGGTCCGGATTCCAATCGGGGAATGGCTCAAGGCCTTGTTGAGAAGATGGAGAGTTACCGGTTTGTTTTTATTGCGCACTTGATGAAACGAATTTTGGGCATAACAAACTATTTGTCACAAGTTTTGCAGAAAAAAGATCAAGATATTTTAGAAGCCGTTAATCTGGTACGAACCTGTAGGAGACAATTTCAAGATTTGAGGAATGATGGGTGGAATGAACTTTTAGAATCTGTCAACGTTCTTTGTGAAAAGAATAATGTTGTCGTTCTGAAAATGGATGAAAATGTCCCGGGTCGATTTAGTGCAAGACGTGTTGGAAGTGTTATCACAAACTTTCACCACTTTCGAGTTGAAATATTTTGTCACGTAATTTATCATTTTCTTATAAATTCATAATTATTTTATTTAATGAATATTACTATTATATTTTACATTATGTTCATTTGTAGGTCATTGACCAACTTGATCGAGAAATGGAAAGTCGCTTCGGTGAGTCAAACTCTAAAATACTCGCTTGTATGGGATGTTTTCATCCAAAGGATTTCTTCTCCAATTTCAATAAGTCTCAGCTAGTTCGACTTGCCCAACATTATCCACAAGACTTTTCTGGTTATGATCTGAGTGTACTTGAAGATCAATTGGCAACATGGATTTATGACATAAAGGAAGATAACAGGAGTTCTTCGTTGACAAATATAGGAGAGGTGGCATGCAGGATGGTTGAGAGAGGTATTCACACTGTTTTTCCTTTAGTATATCGCCTTTTGGAGTTGGTTTTGGTATTGCCAGTTGCGACTGCTACTGTTGAAAGAGCATTCTCTGCAATGAAAATTGTGAAGTCTCAATTGCGTAACAGGATGTCGGATGAAAATCTCACCGATTCTTTAGTGTGCTACATCGAGAAAGAGAGTTTCAAAAGCGTTGATGATGAAGATATTCTTCAATATTATCAGAATATGTCAAACCGCAAGATGGGTTTACCTCCTTTGGCGTCCACTTGAGTTATCTTGTAGCATTGAACACTATTTTGAAATGCTTAACTTTTAACGTTGTTTTATTGTCATATTGATTAATGTTGCAGCAGTGAAGCTTTTATTTCTAGTAAAAAATATATTTTTTCGACCCCCCTTGAAAAATCCTGCGGCCGCCCCTGCATCATTTCCAGCTTTAGTACGTGCTCCTCCTTGTCTACAAATTTCTACAAGGACATCAATAAGAGCAACATTAAAATTGTATCCCAAATCATCAAAGTTATTATTCGAGTTCTCATAATAGGAGGACGAGAGAACTTCTCTAAGGTTCTTAATATGTGAACTTAATAATGTGTTGTTCAATACAACAACACATGCATACATGAAATGACATCAATAAGAGCAACATTAAAATTGTATCCCAAATCATCAGGAAATGTCAACTTGTTGGAACCAATATTTTAAATAAGTATTGGCCGGGTTTTCCGGGCTAATTTTCTGTGGGTTCCGGCCACCGTCAACACCGGAAAACGGAAGCATTGAGTTTGTCTCCTCAAACACTGAATTGTGGTATACTTATTTGCTAAAATCGGATTCCGAGTGAATGAGATAATGATGCCCGAAGTTATCCGGACGAAACACAAAACTTGGAAAAAAAGAAACAAAAATGGGCTATCCCACATCGACTAAAAGTAGAGCTGTCAAAAGTTGACTCGACCCGTGAAACCGACCCAACGAACTCGAATCCGAACCCAACTTGGCCCGAGAATACCTAGAACCGACCCGCTTGAAACCGATTTAACCCGAAGTAATAAATGACCCAAAGTAACCCAGCCCGAATGACCAGATTGCCCGAATAACCCGACCCGAAGTAACCCGATAGCCCGAAGTGGCCCGCCCCGATGACCCGATACCTGAAGTAACCCAACCCGAAGTAACCCGATAAGTCTATAATGGTATAATCCATACTAAAAGTTTATATTATAAGTCTAATAATGACAGATTAGACACACACATATATATATATATATATATATATATATATATATATATATATATATATATATATATATATATATATATATATATATATATTGAGATTGGTTATTAACGTAAGATATTAGCATGAACCATAACCGTCGAATGCGTAAGATCCAACGGCGAGCATAGAGGTCGAACATATGCCCGAGTCATAAATCCCACATATTTGCGGCTCATGAGGCGATACGTGTGAGACACACATATAAGTCACATATATATATGTTTGCCTCACAAGGCGCATTTGTGCGAGGTGCACATATAAGAACTACTAAGAAGCATATGTCTAACTCATAAGGCGTACATGAGCATCTCAAAGGAGGTGGACATATAAACAATACATATGTGTCTCACAAGATGTATCTATGCAGTGTATGATATGCATTTGCATTTGTGCGCCTCATAAAGTCATAAGATGCAGATACCTAGCACGTGCTATAAGTTTATACGTGGATCTAATTTGTCCTCACCGGAATATATTCTCCATCCCCTCTCTTCTCTATATTATATAATCTAGGGATAAAATATAAGTTCCATTTACGTAATCTCTTTTGTAACATTATTTGGAAATTGGAACGTGTTATTCGAGTATGATGAAAAGCCACACACGCATACCATACGTTTTAGGGCATCTGGGGCGGCTGTCGACAAAGAAGGTTTGAAATTAAGTCGGCCATTGAAAGTTGAAGAGACGAAGAAAGCTTCCAAAGGCAAAACCTTGAGGCAATACACGTGCATGTTGTCTTCAGTCTTTTGTTGGACATGTACAACACTCTAATCACTCCATTACTATCTCATGCTTCAACAGTATCGTCATATTTTTTTCGATTTATATGTCGTACTGTCATTTTCAAAAACAGTTGCCGACGTTTTATCATCTGTAGAGACATAAACAGAGATTCCAGGTTATGTCACAACACTCCCAAAGCTAAACTCTTTTGCAAGCAAGAACGAGTCAACGACACGAGGCTTTGGCCTCATACGTTGAGTGTGACTTGTCAGTGCATGGGTCTTTTAGGTTTCCATCATACATGTCACCCTAACTAAACAAACCGCCCCTATCTTTGCCCATATATTGCCCCCCTTTCTTTACGACACTCGGGGCCTAGCTTTCTGTTTTATATTTTTGCAGGGAATCGTCCGTAGATAACCCCTAAAGTGGTCAAATCAAGGTCACTCAACTTTGGACCTCCTTTGTGCATGTATTGCCCTTTCATTTCTCATTTACTCGCACTTTAGTTTTATCCTATAATCGAGTACATTACGATAATGTGTTCGCGTAAACGAAGTCACTGTTTCCGTCTTCCGATAATAACATAGGCCGAAACCCAGCGAAGTTGTGCCAGAAAAGTCATTCGCCCCACATTAAAACGAGTTCCAACATATGTTTGGATTGCACTTGTATTTTTACACCGTACGATTGTTTGCGTAAGATTATGAATATATCTATTCGTTTATGTCAAAGTCCGATACAGACAAACAGTAGAGTTGTGGTCATGTGCATACAAATAGAAGAGTAACTCACCGATCTTATATACTACTAGGTTCCCTTTATATGCGAGAACCCAACAATTTAACTTCACAACCGCCATTTAAGTTTATTACGCAGGTGAATACTTGTATGTTACATCGGTTAATAATGTATAAGAGCAAAGATTAACATCAGTAAGTCACGAATTAGAGGAAAACTATTGATTATATATCTAGTACTTAACACTTTACATTCTCCCATGAGAAAAATCAGAGTATATAGCACAACTTTGAACTTATAACTAAAAAGCTACACATACTAATTCATTTCATAAGGCCCCGTTCAAGCTTAATGAATTTACAAGGCTTCCTTTTTATTAGATTTGTAAGCCTCCAAAACTTTTTCCTAAGAGAGATCAAAATCTTGAGGATATGTTATATGATCTGCTTCCCAGCAAAGTTTGGTCACTGCTTCTTCAGGGTGGTGAACATATTCCTGCATATATGGATACATCAACTGCGTGAGTTAGCCCAAAATTGATCCTTTTCGATAGTTACTTAATTGTTTCTTCGAAATTACCTCCAATTTCATGACCAGCTCTGTAGCAGTAGGAGCCGACACAATAATGCGTCGAGCATTAGGACTGATAAACCCTTCTTCGACAGCTTGATCGATGAACGACAGCAAGGAATTGTAGAATCCATCCACATTCAGTAAGCCCACCTACAAAACCAAAGGAAAAATTGGATTAGAAGACATGTTCTAGGTTAGCCACAACGTTGAAAGATAATCTCAAAATGGTCTTGTACCGGCTTGTCGTGGATGCCAAGCTGAGCCCAGGTTATGACCTCAAGCAGCTCTTCCAATGTCCCATACCCTCCTGGAAGTGCAATAAAAGCATCAGAATGCTTTGCCATTTCAGCCTTCCTCTGATGCATGTTTGCTACTGCCTTTACTTCTCCAACTGTTTCCCCTGTTATCTGCAATTTACAGGTCTATTTTAGCATATTATAATATTAAAAAAAGATTGAATGAAGAAAATTATTGTACAAAATATACCTCTCGAGGCATGAGTGTCTTGGGGATAACTCTGCAAAAATAGACAGCAGCATTCCCCAAAAACAAAATTAGTTGAAAATTTGGAAGAGCAGAACAGCATGTTTAACCTACTCATTATGTTTCTAATTAATCTTTTGATTATGTAATTAAGAGAAAAAAAAGAAAAAGAAAGAGGACTTACCCAATAACATGGCGGCCACCACTATGAACAGCTTGAGAGACCAATCCCATTAAGCCTATACTTCCTCCTCCATACACCAGATCTATATCCCTTAGTACCTTCACATACATCAACCAATTTTCAGTACCAAATTCAAGAAACACAATGCATGAAATTAGATGGTTAGAAAGTGTGTTGAGATATACCAATTCCTGGCCAAGTTGTATAGCAGCTTCTTGGTAGCTCATCTTCTTACCTTGGCTACTACCACAGAACACACAAATTCTCCTAAATCTTGATGATCCTAATTTCATCTCATTTTCTCCCTCCATTTTTAGCTCACTATTCATCAAGGTATCTTCTTGTTTATTGCTGTGATTCAAGTAAACTGGGATATTCTCAAGAGTCTGTCTGGGTATGTATTTATACACAGCTTCCCACCAAGGCACGTGATTTCATGCTTAGGCACGTGCCACAAAATGGTATTAGCACGCCTACGTCCAATTCTTTCTTTTTCCAACTTTTGAAATGTTAAAGTATATTTTTTTGACCAAAGTATATTATAATACTGCAGCTAATCATGAACAGAACATAAAGATGGGATGAGCAAAGAAAGCATATTAGGACGGTTGAAAAGTCATTTTTGTTGTATAACTAACAACCCCGCCAAATTCCAGGGTCTTAGTGTGAATCAATGTGGTATAACTCTTCATATTATAAAGCAGCAATAGTTATACTAATTATATTTCTAATTTTGCTTAATGGAAAAGACATGATTGTGGGTAGTTAAAGGCAAAGAAACTCACTTTAATTTGTTTGGATAACTGATTAGGCATGATAATGATGAGTCATATAGGTCAATTATTCTCCCAAGCTATATTTAAACAAGGTCATAGGAAAAAAGTATGAGATGGCAAATATATTTAACTAAAAAAGAACTCTTCTTTGCTATGAACCTTTAAGAGGAAGGCACTAGAGATCATGCTTATCAAAAGCTCAGGCGCTCTACATACTTGAAATTGGCATGCTGAACATATCTTAATTGTTTCATGTTTATCTACTCTGTGACCCTATAAATGCAGTAGCTAGAGAGGGATCCCTTTCTGTTCACTCTTTTACTAATTACTCTGTTCTGAACATGGTTTCAGCTTGTTCATAATTACTCTGTTTCGGACATCTGTGAGGAAAAGGAAATGGACAAAATGCCTGTCAGCCATGAGTTACTTTGACTCGTTAATCAATCCCAAATTCACTACAAATTGGGCATAGATAGTGTTGAGTGGTAAAAGTAATAAGGAGTAAAAACACAAGATGTGTCTTTTTACCACTGCACACAAAGGAGTAAGGAATCAGATGAAAAAGGCCAAGCATGAGAAAGACATTGTTCGGCGCATAATCATATTTAAGAATATATCAAATCAAATGCTAATGTTGTTTTTATCTGTTGGATTAATGACAAGGTTAAAAATGCAGGATACCCTTTTTGGCTGTTTTTGTCCCTTTAAAGTAAGGCTTAGTTTGCAGCTACCTTTCCATCCTCCTAAAGACTATCCATAATTTCTTTTCTTTTTTTTCATTTTAAGAATACTTGGGACAGTATGAGATGGGTTCATTCTAATTAATATACTAGTTATTGGGATCAGGGAATTGAGGGGGAGGAGGCAGCATGGGCACCAATGAGTTGAACAATTTTTAAATAACAATAAATGCATGCGTATATAGTGAGCTGTAAACACTACAAAACATAAATCAAAAATTATATAATCAGTAAAGTTACTAAAATGAGTAATAATAACAGAGGAATTGTAGTAATAAATAGTGACGCAGAAGAATGTGCATAGATCATTGAAGCAAGTAAACATAGGGTAATGAATAGCCCTATGTAGTTTGCAGAGGAAACATTTTCATGTGTATTATCTCTATTATTCATTCATTCCACTAGCACAAAGCATGCTAATGTTGTCCTTCCAATCAAATATCAAGAATTCCCTCATCCAAACAGCTCCCAATGTGTTCTCTTACTTCTTGGTGGGGTTCAGGAACTGAGCCTTGTTATAGATCAATAAACTAAGGCATAGCCACAAATCCCCAGATTCATCTTTTCTAAGTTGTTTCCTATACCTTACTGATGTTTTTCAATCCTCATGTTGAGATTATAAACTCATAATTAACGATGCATATATAAACTAAATGAAGAATGAGCGTGTGCAAATTAACTAATCTGTCCCTGCTTGCATGCGTAGTCTACGCATGGTTTCATGTTTTATGCAATGCTATTTTTTTTTCCATTTTTGTATTAAAATATAGCTTGATAACTTGATCAGAAAGCAGACAAGTATTGATGGGTGTGGTTATAAAGTAATACTCTATTAAGGTTAAGCTACTTAAATTAATAATGTGGGTTTCATTCCTATGCAATTGGAGGAATACTATGTATGCCGCTAGACTCACTAGAAAAAGTGCTTTTGTAACGTACTTGAATAAGGCTCCTGAATTAGGCTCATAGGAACCAAGATGAGCTCATTTACATCACTTATACATCAAAAGACAAGTTCTTCTTGAATCTTCATACGATAAGATGAACAATGACCTCAATATAAGTTCTTCTTGAATCTTTCCTATAGTTTTGTAAAGCTAAAGTTGAATTTAGATTTTTTTTTAATTGAAGTTGACTTCAAGTTTGTTTTTCTGATTTTTCTCATTATTCTTTGCTTGCTAGTTAAATTTTATTTCAAAACAAAAGTATGATGTAAAAGTAGCTTATAGCTGAACAGTCACCAGTAAACTAATCAGATAAACTCACAGAGAAATGAAAAGCAGAGAAGGTACTGAAGATTTCACTATACATAAGTTGACATTACATGAGATGACAAAAAGTAAACTGTAAAGTTAAGATGTAAATATGAAAAGCAGTTAAATTAAGTAAAAGCAACAAATTTTACATCTTCAAAGTTTCAGGTGGAGGAAGATGATAGTAATTGGGGCAAGAAGAGACAGGTTCATAATATTTGAATGCAGTAATGGAAGCAGTAAAAATGATAGTGGCACCAAGAACACAACACATAGTACAAAGTGACAGCAATCATAGGTTCTCCCTGCATCTCATGATTCATAAGCAAAATGAGTTTGTTTTCGGTGTCTTAATGTTCATAAACGTGAAGTAAGACAGTACTTCATAAAACTCTTTACCAACAGAATACCACAACTCCTTTACATCTAATTTATCGAATATCCTCAGTTAAAAAAACTATGTAACTTGATTTTGTATGACCGGTCACATTTCCACACTTGTGCACAGATCCATAATCAAAGATTACAGTAATTTACAGTAAACTTGGGGATATGAAACAATCAATAGTGTCCACTGACCACGACACAGCAACATATGAGACCCCCATACGGCAATGAAAACTTTACCATTTTCACATTCAGATTACACTTCAAAGCTGAACCTTTTCTGTCAACTTTCACAAGCCACATCAGAAAGTGCCATCTCATTGTCTGTTAACTAACGACAAAGGCATTGGAACCAAATGAAAATCGAAACCATATGAACACATCTCCAAAGAAACAGCCGAAACGTTCTCAGAAAACTTCCGATTGCAAGTTCAAATGCGACCATAAATTGTTTATATTCCAATATTTATCAGCAGGTTCGGACTTAGGGTTTGATTACCTATTCGCTGTTGAAGGTATGTGCCAAATTCGTCTTTCAATACACCAAAGAAGCCAAATTATCTTGGATCACCTCATGTCAAATATGTATGGTAATGAAGAACGCAGCTGCTCACTGTCAACACGGAGAAGCAAAGGCAAGGATGTCCTGTGAGCAAATCTCATAACCACCACTTATTTCCTCATTTCTTCAATTAACCGCCCCTTATATTCCTTCGATGCTGCAACAAACCGCCCATTACCATATGCTAATCTATAATAACAAACTCATTACCCCCCGCTAATTTGGGCAAAACTTCGGGTGAGACATGAACGTGTTATATTTAGGTTTGCATAAATGGCTATGAAAAACGCTGCTGCTCACTGAATTTAATGTTGGATTTGTGTTGAATTTGATCAGGGTCGTTGAAGTCCCGGGTTTTACGGGCAATAGAGCACAACTATTTCAAATGGGGATGAAGAGCGTACATTTGATTTTCGCTTCAAATAGTGGGAGAAGACCTGTAAACAGTTGTTTGAATGTAACTAGTAAGGAGAGAAACGACTGGAATGTGCAGTTCAATGCAGGACTGATCTAGGAATAAAAATTTAGATGGGCTAGATTTGTATATAATTATGTATTTTTATCGTCCATTACTTTGTATAGTGACAACTTTTTATCCGAGATTAAAATTACCGATACAAGTATATTATACATACTCAAATCATCACCACAAAAGAGTTTATTCGAGTCTTTTGGTATAAAATGGGTAAATTATTGTAATTTTTTTTATCACCGAAATTTTTAAAAATTTATGTAAAGAGAGATTTTATTTTTAAACAAAAAAAAAATTGTCTTAAGGAAAAATCGAACCAATGGCCTCTTGCATTAAAACTTTAATGTCAATCATCAAAATCAATTGGGCAACAATCACATACTTTTATTACCCATTAAAGTTAATTTTTTTTAAAATTGGGGTGGGCTATGGCAAACCCATGCCCATCCGTGCCTGGTGCAATATTCTCCGGTGAGGGATGTCAATTGGTTGGTAGCGGGTGGGTTGTCACCCTATCACCACCTAAAATTGTACACCCATGATTCTCATCCAACCCACCGTACGTTAAGCTCTCACCCGCATTGAATTCACCTGCATCTAGCATGCAAAGCGAGTGAGATTTCTAGAATCTTATGCTTTATTTATAAATTTATAAAAAAATTAAATATTTACATAAAAATTAGAGCATGTAAAAATAAAATTAGAACAATTAAAATTATCCCTTAAATTACAATTTGAGCATGTAAAAATAAATATTTACATGAAGCTCTTCTAATATTTATCTAATAAATTAATATTAATTAAATCAATCGTTGAAATCTATTCTAATAACATTAAAATTAATTATTAAAAATAAAATCTAATACTTACCTAGCGTCAATTAATAAAGAAAGCGGTTTACCTTCTTCTGTCAATCTCCCTCTAGGTTTCGACGTTACTAGCATCAACATATTGTAACTAGACCTGTATAAATTCGGGTCGGCCCGTCCAGCCCGCCCGGTAAAAAACATGGGTATGGACAATAAGTTTGCCCCGATCAGGCTTGGTCCGGCCCGGCCCGTATTTTGGTGGAACGGGTATGGGTAAACATTTTGGCCCGCGGGCCAACCTGGTCCGGCCCATATATAGTTTAATACATATAGTTATGTGTGTATATATATATATATATAATTTATATTGGAGTGTCAAATGCTCTGATTTTTTTTATTTAGTTTGTTTCGAGTATTTTGACGAATTATATTTGTTTGTAATACAAGATTGTTGGGCTGACTTGATTGTAATGGTACTTGTTGTTTTTCAGATATTTGGATTTATTCATTTTTGTGTGTTGATTGTTGTTGAACTTGTTGGTAGTGCACTATGCAAGTATAATTGGATTGAAAGTGTGTGTTGAATACATTATATTACATATTTTCAAAGATAAATCCCTGTGCCAGCCCGCACATTATGGGTTGAATTTTTAGGTCCGAACCTGGCCCGAATCCGTTTTTGTACAAGTCTAATTATAACCCACATTATTAAGATTTAAAGAGATAGAAGACAAAAAGTGTAGACTCCAAACAAAAATACATACGCAACATGTAATGTTTTCTTGTACTCTTTAAATGTTGTTACTCCACCTAGGTTTCGTACTCTTTAATTGAAGAGATAGAAGACAAAAAGTTGTTGTCGATTTCCGTCTAGCCGTACTCTCTAATTGTTATTGCTCCACCTTACTTTGCATAAGTAGCTATTAGTCTATAGTTATTTCTTTTGTCGACTAACAAAAGGTAATGCTTTCTTTTATCTTATGTTACAATTATCATGGAAACATTGACTAATCACATGGTTATACTAAATAAATTTTAATTTGTTAATGTTTACTATTCTTTTATTGATTGCTTACTCTTTAACGGTGGTTGTTCATGCTTACTAATAAAATCTAGTACTTATACCTTATTTCCCCCCTTTTATTGATTGTTGAATCTAGGTTTTGGTAATGGAACAGATCGGAAAAGAAAGTACGAATGATAGAGAGCGTTCAAATGATAACTTGAAACCTAAAATTTGATATGGTGTTTGATTCCGAGATTGCTACATATAACTTTTATAATTCGTACGGAAGGATTTAGTATTAGAAGAGAAGCCGGTCCCAATGATAAACAAGGGATTCTTACTTTCGGGATTTTTGTACGTTGCAAGAATGGATTTTGGGGGCCAGATAAGAGAGACGATTTGACAAAAATTCCAAGAGCACAAAAAAGGACGGGATGTGGAGCACATATGGAAATTAAATTGGTATGGTGTATCGATAATTATTATGTATACCGTTTTACAGAAGAGCATAATCACCCTCTTGTCAATAAAGACGTTGTGCATATGATGTCATCTCAACGAAGTATGACCTCTACAGATAGTGTCTTTATAGACTTGACCGCAAATTTTGGGCTACCGCCAAAAGGTGCATTTGAGTTGATGGGGCAGCAGGCTAGTGGGAGAGAGTTATTGAGATTTACAAAGCAAGATGAAAAGAATTATCTTTGAACTTTGCGGCCAAAAAAGTTAGAGTTTGGAGAAGCTGGTTATTTGATGGAATAATTCTCAAAGCAAATGTTGGAAATTCATCGTTTTTCTATCAGATACAGTTAGACACCGATGATTAAATCACAAACATTTTTGGGTTGCTGCAAAAATGATAATGAATTATAGTTTATTTGGAGATGTGGTAACTGGTAAGTTTTGATACTGCATACAAACTTAATGAAGCAAATCGCTCATTTGCGGTGTTTGTCGGGCTAAATCACAGCAGGGAAACGGTAATATTTGGAGGTGCTTTGATGTATGATGAAACTGTTGGGTCCTTTATATGGTTGTTTGAAACATTTTTGAAGGCAATGAGTAGGAAGACTCCACAAACTATTTTTACTGATCAAGATACAACGATAGCCAAGGTTGTGTTATATGTGATGCCACATGCATATCACCTACTTTGTACATGGAATTTGATGCAAAATGATCTAAAGAAAGCAAGTTATATGTTTCGAGGCCGTCGTGAAAATGAAGCTAATATTTTTAACAAATTTCTTTATGAGATTGAGAAAGAGGATGAGTTCTTAAGTGCTTGGCAAACCATGCTCTGCGAGTATAATGTACATGGTGATCCTTGGTTGGTGGGAGCACTTGCAATCGGAAAAAAAAGGGTGTATGCATATGTAGACATGGTCAGTGGGAATGCAAACGACACAAATCAGTGTTTGCATCAACACTACTTTGAAGGGGTATTTAAAATCAGACCTCCAATTGCCTGAGTTTTACCCACTTTGAAATAATGGTATATGATAAGAGGTATAAGGAATTGAAAGTTGAGTATGATCTAGTTTTTCGTATTGTTCACTATAAAGTGGAGGTAAGCATTTTGATACATGCACGAGAAATCTACACAAAAGAAATATTGAAAGTATTTCAAGCTCAGTTTGAACATTCCTTAGAGTCTTCTACAAAAAAAGTGTGTGCCCACTAGTGAGAAATTAATCTTTATAGTTGTAAAGGATGGTTTCACTAAAGAGCGGGTGGTAAAAAGAGAAGGTGAGTTTATAGTCTCTTACAGTTGTAGAATATTTGAGATTGTATGTGTCTTATGTAGGCATTGTATCAAAGTCATGACGGAAGGCAGAGAAACTAAACTAACAAAAAGATACCTACACAATATGTTTTGAAAAGGTGGACAAAAAATGAAAGGGTTGATAATGTTGTGGAAGATATGCATGGGCATGACATTGTAGCAAATCCAAAACTAAACAGACATCTCGATATACAAGTTTATGTACTAAAATTGTTTGAGTAGCATCAAAGAGCATCTGAGAATGAGAAGGCATATGAGGTAGCAAACGTTGAAGTTGATAAGTTAGCAAAGATGGTTGAGCATTCGTTACATTTAGAGATAAATGGTGATAAAGATGTTGAAGTTCAAGACCAAAATGTATCAGTTGATTGTTCTAATGATCCTACGAGTTTGAATGCAAAAGGATTCAAGAAGAGAGAAGCTACTCATCATACGAAATGCAGAGCAAAGGGTGAGTTTGAAGCTCGGTTAAATAAAAGCAAGAAGAAGCGTGCACATGTAGATATAAAATATACTTTTGCTTGAATAAGTATTATTTACCGGGTCAATTCTCTAACTCTGTACAGCGATTGGTAAATGGAGTTCCAAAAAACAATGTTGCACTGCATCAATCTCCTATACCTTCTTCACTTCAAGGGGGATATATGACAATGCTCTTGAATCCTTATAATATGAGTGTGTGCTTACTTTATATGTATGTTTACAAGATATGTCTATGTTTCTGCTCATGTTTATTAATTATTTATATTCTTGAAATTTTGACAAATGTCTGTTAATGAATTGATCATGTCAAACCAACTATGCGGGATGTCATATCAAGAAATGACAATAATTATGTCAATTCAAGATTACTGCAAAGTCTTTTGCATTAACTTTTCCTTTTGTAGAAATGACAATACAATTTAGACACGTTAAATAGTTTGAGCTAATATTGTCAAGATAGCATATCCGGTCATTAACAAAAGCTTCAAAAGTCATTAAAATCACAATGAATAAGAAAATGCTCAGCCATACGGATAACCAAACCAATTATAGTCTCAAAAACCATATTTGGATATTGCAACTACTTCACCTGCATCTGCATAAGGGGATATCCCTCGACAAGTGACATAATCAAAGAATAGAGGTTGCAGTCAATGGCTTCAAGTACAAAATACTCATGTTCTTGCATTGCCTTTATGAAAGCAAATTCTTTCAGGACAGCAAGTATTGATAAATACAACCAATTGGTTTTCAAATATAATGTAGGGTCAATAATAAGGTTCTGTTAATGAATTAGGAAATATAATATAGGGTGTACTTTAATATAATTTATATAGTAATGAAATAAAGAGTAAAACAGTTATAGTATAATATATATATATATATATATATATATCATTTTAAGCGGATACGGATTGGATGAATGGTTGGATGATAGGTGGAGGAAATGTTCACCCGGATCTTACCCGCTTCATCCACCATCCGTTTTCACCCGTCATTTAATGGGTTTTAACCCTTTTCATTGAATTGGTGTCCGGATATCCATCGGGTATGGGTGAAAATGTCATCCCTATCCGGTGACATTAAAAAATTTCAAGAAGGAGGTTATTTCAGTCATTTGACGGTTTTTAAACATAAATAAATCAATAAATGGGCGATTTCGTTGAATCTAAAAGGGTGATCAACCATATCTTTATCTTCAAAGAACTGGAATATTATGGTTTCGGGTCTGGTACCCTTCATCTCGACTTTGTTTGATGGTATGTCCTTCGTAGTTGGGTTCAATCATACCTTTTATCTTCCCGACTCTGAAGGTTACTACTCCAAGTGATATGAAAGATAAATGCCCTATTACTTTATGTAATGTGATGTATAAGATATATTTCAAAGGTCTTGCTAACATGATGAAGTTAGTACTTGGCTCCCTCATTTCCCACAACTAAAGTGCGTCTCTTCATGAACGCTTGATTATGGACAATGTCCTTGCAGTCTTTGAGATCTTTCATTATATGAAGACGAGGGAGGGAAAGAAGGGATTTATGGCCCTTATGCTTGACATGCTAAGGCTTATGATAGGGTCAAGTGGGATTATACATCCTTTTGCATGTAGAAAATGGGGTTTGACGATAGGTGGATTGCAATAATCATGGGTTGTATCCGGTTTGTTTCTTTCTTTGTTCAGTTTGAAGGTATTCTTACTCCCATCTTCCTCCTATCTTGGGGTCTCCGCTAGGGGATCCCTTATCTTCTTTCTTATTTCTGATATGTGTTGATGGTGTAACACCCCATGTTCTGAGAACTCGAAGCGTTAAGTATTGGGTGCGTTTTCGATTTTTATTTTTTCCAAAATTTTATTTCTATCGTTATAGCTTAAATATATTGGTGAGTATTTTGAGATCGTAAATTAAATTTTACGAGTATTTTAAAAATATATTTATACATATATATTCCGTACATTATTTTACTAGAAAAGTTCGAGAATTTTTCCGATTCGAAAATTTCATTTCGAGTGTTTTGATCGAGTTAATTCTAATTTCTCATTTTTTGTGTTATTTTATTATATCTTTTCCTTCTTGGATTCTCCTTCCCGCCTAGGCTGATGGCGTGTTCTTGCTTCTGCCTACGTCTCCTAGCTGACTGTGTCTATCCGACCCCTCAACTCTTCACTCAGCCCCTGCAAGCACTACCATCTGACACTACCTCTCCTCACTCGAAACTCTCTCTCTCGCTCACCTCTGCAGCAATCTCTCTGTGCCTTACTTCCATCTACCCATCTCTTTTCTTCTCTGTAGCTGTTGGGGACTGAAGCATCGCAGGAGAGCTGCTCCTTTTGGAATCCACCGGAGAGAGAGTTGGGAACCGCCGGAACGAAGGATAGTCGCCTCCATGTTGCCGCCTTAAGCGGTCGGAGCCACCAGCAGGCCGGGCGCACCGTCGTCCCTCCTCGCCTTCACCTGCAACCATCCCATTCTCCTTCTTCTTCAACAATCGCTGAACATCACCCTCCTCGACCCTCTCCTTCCGGTTCTGTCTTCTTGCCCTCGTGATGCCACCCCCTCTGTCAACGTCGGCGAAGCCAGGACCGCCGCCTCGGCCCTCCTCTCGATCTCGCCCTTGCTTGCCCTGTTACCGGAGGCAAAGAAGAGCCCCACTGCCTCGCCTACCGCCCCTCTATTCCCCTTTCTCCTTTGTGCTCCACCGCCTTCAACCACCAAGAAGTCACCGGAAGGCCTTCTTCCCTGCAGAACCGACGCTAGTGCCCGCCTCGCCAGCCTTCTGGAGGTCCAGCCGTCCAGCCGCCGCCTTCTGTTCTCCTTTCCCTAGTCGCGTGTTGCCCTAGCGAGATTCAAAGAGAGCCTTTTCCATTATTGCAATCGGGCCCCCTGATTTTTAGTGTAATTACAATATTTACCCATATTTATCATTTTCAGTTATGACCCAGGTTTTTGAGAGTTTGTATCTACGCCCTCAGCAGGAAATTAATTACAGATTTTGGCCTGATTGCTTATTTACAATTTATGACCCAACTTTTATGATTTAACTATTGTGCACTTTGTTGGATTTATTTCGGTTTATGGCACGGAGATTTAATTACGGTTTATGACCAAGTTTCTAAAATTGTATAAATTGTCGGAAAGCGTTTTTAAGATTTAACCTCGGATTTAAATTACTGGGAATTATTGTTATAGTTTTATATACTATGTAGTATGTCCAAATTTAGCGTTATGCTAAATTTGTTTAGCTTGGTGATAGGTTTGGAAGCACCCTGTTTAAGGCCAACGAATCCATATCGACATCCATAGATCATCTTCCGTCTTTTGACGTCACGTGAGTACCTTCTCCTCCGAGCTTATGATCTTACTTGATTTAGTTATATTTAGTAGTAGTATCATGCTAGGATGGATATAGCATAACTTAGAGTTAATGCCAAGTAGTGGCTTTGAACCTTAGGTGAGTTTTGAGAATTTGATATTGTTTGATGAATTGATGTTGATTCTAAGCTTGAGATGTTGGTTATCTTGTGAGGTTGTTATAAGGCTTTAAGTTATATGGTTGATCTTGTGAGCGTTTTGAGGCTTGAGGTGGGGTTGTATGATCTTGTGGGATTTTGGAGTTTAGGTTTGGCTTATCCTAGTTGCGTTGTGAGTTATGATCTTGCGAGATCCGAGGGTTTAGAAGTCTTAGGACTTCTAACTTGTGTTGAGTGTGATGTTAGCATGAGGGATTCTAGGATGCGGTCCTAGAATTGAGAGTCAAATGGTCTTGCGTAGATCATTTGTATAGAAGTCTAAGACTTCTATTGTGAGTGGGTTGTTGTTGATATAGTTATCTTCTTGTGAGTAGGTTACGGGCTTCCTTCCTAAGGAAGAGAGAGTGTCGTGAGTTGAGTGTGGTGACGAGGTAAGTCTCTGGACTTACTTAGCTCGTATTCTATGTATTAGATTCGATGCGTGTTGGTGGTGTGTGTTTTATTGCTTTCATTATAACTTATAAAACCGGAATTGGATTACCGACCTTTATATATTATTTGGCCCAAGGGTATGATAACGGGCGGTGACAACTTGTCTAGCTCTTGCGTAGAGTTAGGAGGTTCTTGGCGACTATCCCGTGTGGTTCGACGGTCGGATGCATCCGTACCGTTCCATGCGGTAAGTGGGGACCGAGGCGAGTTTCGGAAGATTCTCGTGTCACAAAAGAAGTTGAATTAGAACGGGATATGACTTAATAATAAAAAGATAATAAACCAGACTTGTGTGATTTGGTGTATATGGTGTGTTATGTTGATTTACTTGTGTTTGTGCCTTCACCTTGCTTCAAATGCTGTGAATATTAGCTAACGGTTTTATACCGATTGTTGTAGATTGCCTTACAGGTTAAAAATGCGGCCGAGAGATCCGGAAGAGTGGGCAGCCGGGGTTCCGTACATTTTAGGAGTGAGTTTTGGTTGGAGTCGGGTTGTGTTTTATTCTTCGTTTATTATGTTGGTATGCCGCGTGTATGGCGTTTTGGTCTTTGGCGTTGTTTATCGGCTGAAGTCTTTTGTTGTTTTCCTTCGGGTTTCTTATCATTTGCATAAAAAGGAATTTCGGTTTTGCCTTTATTTGTGCCATGTTGAAAGATCCGGTGAAATTATTGTTAGGCTAAGGGTCGGGACCCATAGTGAGGTCCCAACCCGTAGCGCCCGAGTCCCGCGGATTCGGGGTGTTACATTGACCCTCAGAGTAGCAACAATTACATCGGATCTTACAACAAGACACAAATAAATGAAAACCAAAACTGTTATAAAACCAAAGGAACAACAAGGGAAACGTCAAAGACTCGCATCTGAGTTCAAAACAAAAGGAAAGAACAACAACAGATATATAAAACTTGATCCCGTCCTATAATGTACGGGAACCCCGACTGACCACAACATCCGGATCACTCAACAACATCTCTAATCTGCATGGCATCTACAACATCGGTACGAATCGTTATCTAACATTCTAGATATCAAAAAGACAATAAAGGCACAAATAGAAATAAGAAGGTAAACACATAGCATGCTCTTACACAATCGGTTATTATCTTTTAATAAGTTATCCATTACTAATTCAACTTCTTTTGTCACACGAGAATCTCCCGAAACTTGCCTCCGCTTCCGTCTGTCGACAGGAATAGATTAGTACTATCCGTTACCTATGGGTCTGGGTTGTAAGAGCACCTTCTAGTCTCCTGTAGAACTAGACAAGTGGTCACCGCCCGATTACCATACACTTGAGCCAATTACGGGTAAGGTCATCCTAGTCCGGTTATCTATTATAACAATAAACAACACAAACACCACCAAAACGGTCAAACCAATATACGGAACACAACGAAGTAAGTCCAAGGGACTTACCTCACTCAAAGGTAAACTCAGAAATCCGCTACTGCTCAACTTCTTGAAGGAAAGGAAAAATGTCTGCTTAGACAAGACATTACGAATCAGAAACTGAACAAATGCTAGAAGTGTACATACTTATAGTCTCAATGATCTCTAATAGATCTACTATAAGGTGCTAGAAGTTCCCTACTTCTAGTCTCAATGATCGCTAATGATCTCAACATGATAGGATAAGGATTCCTAGTCTCAAGGTTCGCAAGGAGCGTCATCAACAACATAGCTCAAGGTGTAACCAACTTATGGGAAGCAACAAGCCACTAACTGGCATTTACACTAATCATCTAGGTCCAACCTAGCATGATCTAGCATAAGGAAAGGGCAAAGGAAGCAAGGAGGAAGCAACTCACCAAGAACGGGAGTTACTGTAGAATAACCGCGGGGCGGCTACACAAAGGCGCAGGGGCGGCAAAGGTTGCAGCCGCAGGGGCGGTGGGTTCTAGGCGCGGGGGCGGTTCTGTGACAGAACGGTCGTTAGGCTTTCTTTTTGACAACACGTCACAACCAAGCAACCAAATCTTGAATCATTGTTCCACACACTTTAAATCTCAACCAAGGGAGCTTATGAACATCAACGTATCAGCAATGGAAAGGCCAACAAGAATCAAGGCTCGATCTTGATTCTTGTGAAGAAGAAGAAGAAGAACGAAAAGAGAAAGAGAAACAGAAGGAAGAAGCATGCATCAGGTTCATGAACGTGTAGAAGGATCAAAAGGATGAAGATTTACCTGTTCTGTAGAAGATCACAAGGGAAAGGCTGCAGCTTTTCTCGAGATTGAAGAAACGTAAGCAAGAAACGGGAAAAAGGAAGAGAAATCGGGAATTTATTGGGAATAATTGGAAAAGACAAAGGAAGATCGTTTTTAGGGTTAGAAGATTAAAGGAAAGCCGGCCCATAATATAGAAGAGCGGATGTTCTATCTAAGGAAAGAAATAAAACTGAAATAAAAACAAATCTTGCGATCTGGGGTCGGCTGCACCCACGGCTCGACCCTGGCCGCAAGGGCGGCCCCCTTCACCACGGGGCGGTGAAGGCATAAACAGGGTCGCTACATATAAAATGAAGGACAAGGTTCAGGTACTGAGGGAATGAGAGGAAATAGCTTTTTATAAGTTTCAATTGGTAAAATAACATCTAGTCTTTTTAAACCTATTAAATACTTAATTACCCTTTATGTAAATATATGTATTTTTTATGTAAGAAAAAAGAGATCTAAATAATGATATTTTTTTTATCCCTAAATAAATTTCTACCTTTAATTTTGTAATCATTATGTGAATAAAAAAAGAGTTGAATAATTATTTATCACCCTAAATAGATATCTAATTTTTTTTGTTGACTTTACAAGATATTTTGTTTGATTAAAATAGAGAGTAGTTTTGTTCGAATAAATTCGTATAATTATAATCGAATGTATTTGGTAACTGAATGAACTAGTGCATTCGACCGTATTTGTATAATTTTATTTTTTTTATGTAATGTGTTATTAAATTTCGTCGCATTAAAGCGTCTAAATATGTTAAATATATATTCAACATATTTATGTAATTTACTTACATGGTGTTAAGTAATTTACACAAATATACTATTAATTACACAATACATATTGAAATTTGAAAATTATACTATATTTACAGATCATCTACACGAAATATTTCAATATTACGCTTTTGTAAAGCGTCGACAACAAAAATGTAGACGCTTTAATGCGACGAAATTTGTTGGAGAAAGCGTCGTATAATACCCATTTTTCTAGTAGTGTATGTTAAAAAGATAATTACATTATTTATATGTACAAAAACTTACAAAAACTAATACGACAAAAAATACACAAACTAACATGGTCAATGAATCTGGACACATTATTGTATTTTATTGGGTGAGTTGGTTAAGTAGGTACATAACATATTTTTGTTTACATAGTAGGTATGTTTTGTAATGTGTAGAGAAAGTAGACACTTAAAATTATGTAGAAAAAGATTAATTAGAAAACAATAACAGATATTATATAATTCGAACATATTCTCTCTCCTATATTAAATAAAATATTTTCCTAATTAATGATGTAAACGGATTTTCTATTATAATTATACGTTAAAGTAGAAAATAGTTATTAAAAATTTCCTAGAATATCTCCTTATTTTCTCTCTCCTATAATTATAATAAATGAATAAAAGATTGTAAAAGGTAGGATTCGAACTCTGATGAGTTGCCCCTCCCTTCTACTGTTATACCCGTTGTACTAATTAAACTTTATGTATTCTTTTAATGATACACAATATTAATACACAATTTCAATTACACAATATTTATATATAATTTCGAATACACAATGTTAATAAATAAAACACTTGTGTAACAAAAAACCTTGTGTACGAAATACTCGAGCGATATAAAATGACTCGAGTGGTATAAAATGACTCGAGCATACATAATGTACCTACATATTATTCAGGAAAGAAATTAAGTGAAAGTTATTTCGTACACAAGGTTTTTTGTTACACAAGTCTTTTATTTATTAACATTGTGTATTTGAAATTATGTATAAATATTGTATAATTGAAATTGTGTATTAATATTGTGTATCATCAAAAGAATACACAAAGTTTAATTAGTCCAGCTGAAATAAGGGTGAGTGGGAGGGAGGGGCAACTCATCCTACCTTTGACACAATCTTTTAATTATTATAATTAATAAGAGAAATAAGAATATTTAGTTACCCGATTTAACAAAATACAAAATTTAATTGATTATTAATAAGATAGAGAAGAATATTTAAATCTTTCATCTTTTAATGATTATCCAGCTTATTTATCTTTATTTTTTATTGGTGAAATTAGGGTGCCTAGCCTAGTTTGTATCTAAGATACAAAAAATACCTTATTTCACCAATCTTCTCTATTTTATTTTGGAAAGTTGGTTACAAGATTAATAAATGTATAATTGGATGTATAGAAATAAAGAGGTACACTTAATTTGACACCATTTTTTAGCCTATATGATTCAACAAGGCAATTTAAGCATACTCCACCAATTTATCCAAGTTTTTTTTTCTTCTACCAGACACTTTTTCATTCAAAATTTGTGTGCATTTCAATCAAATAGAGTGTTTTGTTAAGTCAAATTATATTGTACTAATAGTTCAGATAAACTGTTTTGTTAGTTCAAATTATATTGTACTAACAATTGTAAATATAAAAATTTTAAAATTTTATAATATTTGTTCAAAATTTGGTTATCATTAGTTTGAACAATGTTCTATTAGTCCAAACCATTGTGTGTTTATTAGTTATGTATAAGTAAAAAACTCAATAAAAAAACATAACTATTAAATGGAATAAAATAAAATATTATGAGTGATAATATATAAATTTTGAATGAGTGGAACTACAATTTTGAATAGTCAAAGTAACTATTATAACTTTTGAATGAAAATTACAAAAATGTCATCACATCGACCTTTGAAAAATAGATTTTTAAAAAGATAAAATTTTCCCACACAATCTAAAAATTATTAAATTTTACCGTGCTCATAAATCATTAAATGACATGAACTAATCTAAATTATTGAATCAAGTCACCCAACAATCCAGATAACTTCATTATTTCGCATTAAAGTTTCTAACGTGAACCGTTTCTAAAATGATGCATAATCAAAATTAGCACAAAGCGAAAAAATTCAAAAACTTACATAATCGATTAACTTATAAGTGAGACGATTGAAAATATTTTATTTTATTATATTTTGATTATTTATAGCAAGATCGTAATCTACAGATATATTAAATTAGTTACTTATAATTTGTGGTTCTTGTATAACACGAGGCTTCATCCGACCATACTTGTTAAGATTATCCGCATTATATTTAAATAAAAACTATCAAAAAATAATGTAAAATATTACTCATCAATTGACAATAACATTTCACTAAAAAATAGCTATAAATATTACAAATTTATCATATTATAGACAACAATAATTTAAGTGAAAAACTTCATAAAGCAATGAAAAGTATTAACTGATCATTAAAAATAATTTAAAGTTTGAATTTTCAAAATATAATATATTTACGTTTTGCTTTTAAAATAACATATGAACATGTAAGTCCACATGTGATGAAAATAAATGAGTAGGTGGTGACCTATTTTATTTGACTCCTAATCTTTAACGTGGACCCACCATTGACACATGAAAGCCATCCTTAAAAAGCACCACGGTTCATGAGTTATTTAGCACAAAATAAAAAAAATAAAATAAAGCACAACCACTCAGAAAACTACTAATCACAACTTATTTATACTCATATTCTACTTGTCTCCTGCTAATCTTTTTCCTTTTTTGTAAAAATCTCAAAAAGCACCACGGTTCATGAGTAGTTGCAATCGGGGCTTATTTATGTTTCCATCGATCTACTTCAAACTTCACCGTCGTTCATGTTACTATCGACCCTTTTTTATGGGAAAAAAAGGATCAAATCCAACCTGGACTCGGATCAGCAATTAAGTAACTCGCTAAAATCATGGGAACTTTTGAGATTGATGGGAACCCTTGCCAATTGCCATGGCCACAACCTTATGTAAAACAGGAAATTAGGGCACAGAAAAATCTGCTTACAACATGTTTGTAATAATGCCCCAGAGAAAGGAGACTGTTCTGCACAGTGTTCTAGCCATTTTGATGTTTAATAATCAATGTTTTCACATGCTGCCCATGAAACTACAAGCGCCTGAAAATAAAGGCTTTGATTTTGATCGATCTCTACTCTACCTGTGCATTATTCCTATCCATAATCTCAACTCTTCTTTGTATGTGACAGCAGGTAGGATTTAAGGTCAATATTGTCTGTCAAATGCCATGGCCTCTTCACTTCCAAGATCACTGGGGTGAGTTTTCTGATAACCAAAAATTCATTCTTTGTTGAGTTTTAAGGTCAAACATATTTAGACTGATCCTATTTCACATGAACATGAAGATACTGGTGAAGAAGAACATATTAGATCCTAGAGGGTCTATAATAATCGAATGGAATAAGCTCTTCCTGGTGGTTTGTTTGGCGTCTCTTTTCATTGACCCACTCTTTTGCTTCATTCCTTATGTCAAAGGAGCCTTCTGCATGGAGACTTCCTCATCTCTTGAGATTTTTCTGACTGTTATCCGATCACTATTTGACGCCTTTTATATGTTTAACATGTATGTGAGGTTCAAAACAGCATATGTTGCTCCTTATTCTTGTGTTTTCGGAAGGGGAGAGATCGTTGTAGATCCTATCAAGATAGCTTGTAGGTATTTACGCAGTGGTTTCGTCTTAGACTTTGTAGCTGCATTACCCCTACCTCAGGTATTTATATCTAGTTAAAAATTATTTGTATTTTTAGAAAAAAAACTAAGCTAATGGTAAACTGAAGTGATCAAGTGTTTCAGGTACTGAACTGGATTGCTCTTCCAAATCTGAGGCTAGAGTACATGAACTTGAAGCATGCCATTCAATTAGTTATACTATTACAGTTCCTTCTGAGACTCTACCTTACGTTTCAACTCCCATCTCAAATCGTCAAGGTGACAGGTGTCTTTATGGAGAAAGCATGGGCAGGGGCAGCATTTAACCTTATGCTCTTCATGCTAGCAAGTCATGTAAGTTTTGATTCATCCACATAGTATGTATCTTAACTCAGTAAAGAACTAATATTTTACAACTTTTGTCTGTCCAATGATCCAGGTTGTTGGATCCACTTGGTATCTATTATCAATAGAGAGACAAGAAAGTTGTTGGATGAAAGCGTGTAGACTTGAGCAGCCAGAGTGTCAATTCAGATTTCTGGATTGCTATGACAAGTATGATTTAGCGAGATTAGACTGGATCAAATCTACAAACTTAACAACTTTCTGTGATCCTGATCAAGGATTTTATGAGTTCGGAATCTATGGGATTGCAGTGACTTCTGTTGTTACATCCTCTGGGTTTCTAAGGAGATACTTGTACTCTCTTTGTTGGGGAATGAAGCAACTAAGGTAAGTGATGGTAAACAAGCCTCTATTTCGTTGATACATACTTGATCTTATACTCGAATCTCCTATAATGTGTTTTGTTTGTTCTGTGCAGTTCTCTTGGACAAAATGTTGATACTAGTTTGTATGTTGGTGAAACTAGTTTTGCTATTATCATTGGAATCCTGGGTTTGGTGATAGTTTCCTTGCTTATTGGGAATATGCAAGTAAGTATGTTTGGGTCATCTAGTCTATTCTCACATCAAACAATTCTGATATCAATGTCAACACAGGTGTACCTACAAGCGAGTGCAAAACGAATAGAAGAATGGCGTGTTAGGAGAGCAGATAGTGAAAAATGGATGAATCACAGGCAACTGCCAGTGTCACTGAAGAAGAGAGTGAGGAAGCATTATGAGCAGGTATGGAGCATGACATATGGAGTTGAAGAGGAATCAATCCTGGAAGGGCTTCCCATAGATCTAAGACGAGATATAAAACGGCACCTCCTCTTTGAATTAGTTCAACAAGTGCCCATCTTGGATCAGATGGATGACCACATGCTAGACGCTATATGCGAAAGGCTACGACAGGTTTGGTACAGCCAAGGAAGCTTCCTAGTATGCGAAGGGGACCTTGTCCAAGAGATGCTCTTTATAATGCGGGGCAGCCTTGAATCTTACACAACGGATGGGGGACGAAGCGGATTCCTGGACACATGCTACATCGGGCCAGGTGATTTCTGTGGGGAGGAGCTCCTAACATCGGCTTTGCAGGAGCCGAGCCCAAGCCTGACCCTCCCCTGTTCAACAAGAAGCGTGAAGGCGGTAACTGAGGTGGAGGCTTTGGCCTTGAAAATGGAGGACATGAAGTTGGTATTGGCACAGTTTAGAAGGCTACGAAGTAAGGAGCTCCAAAAGACGTTCAAGCTGTCTTCTCGGCAGTGTAGGACATGGGCTGCTTGTTCCATACAAGGAGCGTGGTTGAGTCACAAGAGGCGTAGAGTCTCCGCAGAGATCAAGGAAAGAGCATTCTACTCCAACACTTAATTCTACTCAAGTACTGTCAAACTTTGTAGTATGTTTGTAAATATTAACTTGGAGCTGCAGCTACATAGCTTGTTACTGTCGCTCAGTTCTAGCAATTATAACTAGCTAGTAGCTTATCTTAATCCCCAGGAAATAAAGCTCTTGAACATTATTCTTCATCGAGCTCGTTTGGCATGAGAATCAAAATGAACATTATTGTTCATTTGATCACACTGGTCAGATGCATTGACCAATTTGACGTGAGGATCGAAATGAACATTTGTGTTGTTAATGAACACGAATGCTCGAACGTCTTTTATGTCTCTAGTTCACAATCGACATCTAATCTATTTCTTAAATAATATCCTTAAATGCAAAAGGGATTATATCTCCAAATCACGATTTTTTTTAAAAAAAAACTTATTGCAATTTTAGATGTATTATAGCGTTTTAAATCAACATTAAGCTATTGTGCACCTTTTATTGAACCATAGATCTATTTAATCAATAACTTAGATAAGTTTTTATTTCTTATGGAGACCTTGTTTAAATGTGTTGAATGCACACCTCATTGGACGAGCCTAAATATCAATAGGTTTGTTAAAGTTATTCCTCAGACTTTTGCTTGACAAGTCTCCGTTTGACGTTTGTATTATTAGACCCTCCACAATGGGTTGAGATGCTCTAAAAAGTCTTTCATATTATCAAATTTGATATAATGAAAGAGAATATTAAGGATAGGGGCACTGACTCTAGTATAGGAGTCGATCTTTGCTTCTTTTTTTTTTTGTTTTTGTTAAATGTTAAGTGAAATGATGATGGTTGAAGCATAAGTCTCAACATCTCGCAAACAATAACACACAAAACAACAGAATACAAAAGACATGGAATTAGCTTATCAAGATGGTGAAATCGGCCGATCAAGAGAGATTTGAAGAATTACGTAAGCAAATAACATAAATCACGAAGTGAGAAAAATACACACATATTGGTCTATTTGTAAGGGTGAATCGGCCGACTGGTTAAAGAAAGGTAGCAAACATAATATGTAGCAATAAGGAAGAAATACAAGATTTTTTACTATTTGATCCAATATCAAGAATATCAAAAATATCCAAATTGTATTTCCAAAATAAATAAAATATTCCATAATCTAAACCACCACAATAAAACACATCAACCCTCAATCGATAATAATCAAATCCAAATATCATATATATCATGTTATAACTCTCGCAACTTGCATAATATTAAAGGTATCAATCACGCAACTCTCACATCTTGCGATTAACACCTGAAAGAACAGATAGAATAAAAATAATTGTATATGCAACTCTCACTTCTTGCAAAGAAAAATCATAAACTACCCTAACACATTAATTAAGACATATATTCATAAGGCTAAAGATCATTATCAATATCACAAGTTATCCATGCAAGTTGGGCTCTCCAAACCCTAGAACAAGAGAAATTAGCAAGAGATACTTACAAAATTTCACTTTCATTAATCGAAGTAAAATGAGAAGATCAGTTGATCAGAGCAGGTGGTTGGCCGCTTAGCCCACACATTCGTCTCTTTGAAATTGTCGAGTGAAAACTATATAATTAAACTAGGGGCGAAAACACCTTATTTATAGGAGGATTTCTGACATCATCCTTCTAAGGGTTAATCCTACCAAACTCTTTGATTTTGGTAGGAAGGAGAGTCAGTGGTCTTCGGCGCATCTAGGCGCGCTTTTATTAATAGGAAAGAAGGCTAAATAGTAATCACAGGGGGATAGCCTGACCCCTTACACCATCGAGTAAAAGATCAACTACACCCTCCGGCGGGTCACACAATACATTCAATCCCTGAGGAAATTTCAAAGCTAAGGTAGCAATATAATCCGCTACTCTATTCGCCTCATGGTAGGCATGACAAACTAGATTTCCTAGTCTCTTTTCATAAAGTCTTGACATGTAAGTACCAAACTGGCAAGAGGGTGATGATGAGCGATGTGCTTCTTGAGGAGTTCAGTAACCAATTGGGAGTCTGTTTCAAAAATAACCGATCGGTAACCTAACCACCAAGCAATCTTAAGTCCGCGCACCAATCCCCATAGCTCAGCCATGGGGACTGAGCATATTCCTAATTTGACACCAAATCGACTTAACCACTCTCCCGCATTATTCATAATAACACCCGTTGCAGAGGAATTACCATCTTTGGACTTAACTTCATCCGTGTTGACTTTAACGAAGCTTCCCAAAGGTGGGATCCAAGAAACATTGATGACCCTTTCATGCCGGATCCTCTGGTTCTTGTCTCTCTTGCTCCAGACATCAAGGTATCCCTTAGCTTTATCTTGGACGAGCCGGCTTCTATCATCTACCGGAATCGCATTCCTAAAGGTTTTCTCATTTCCCCACTTCCAGATCCACCATATGCTAACTGTAAAATCTCATTCCATATACACAAATTTTTAAAGGAAGCTTTGGAAGAAATGTTACCTCGCAACCACGACGCAAAGGAGGAGTTGAAGAAACTGGTGATACAACGGAAAGCTTGTAATGATCTCCAAAGCTCACTTGTTTTTAAGCAATCTCTGAACAAGTTAATGAGGGTTTATGGGTTTTGCATACAGCATGTACAAACGTCCTCTATTGCAATATGTCTACACTTCCTCTCATAGTTGCACAACACTCTTTCTTTCATGAGTTTCTAGATGAATGTTTTGACCCGCTCTTGAACTCAGAGTTTCTAGATCTGTTTACGTATGAGATCATTTGGAAGTTGGAGGTCGACAACATCTTACAGTAGCCGATATGCCGACGTTGTGGTGTAGCTCTCATCTTGAGAAAGCACCCATATGAGTTCATCCTTCTGCTGAAACTACTGGTTGTTCATGCCAATGTCGACCATAGTATCCATGGGGCAAGTCGATGCAAGTTTCAGGATGATCGATAGCGAACGTTTTTCTCCCAACAACTTCCAGTCCCAACCCTTCTCTTCGTTCCAATATTGCCGCACCTTGTACGAAGCTTCAACTAGATCCAGAACGTGCAGCGCTGCAATGCACAGGGGTTCTTCCATAAGCCAGTTGTCCATCCAAAATCGAATGGTATTGCCATCTCCTAAAGACCTCTTATCTCCTCTAGACACGACTCGATGGATACCCGTAAGAACGCCACTCCAAATGTGAGAAGATGACCCTTGGATCACAGCATGGTTCCTAGTATATTTGCTTTTGAGGAACTTGACCCACAAGCTACCTGCATCATTTAGAAGTCTCCACCCTATTTTACCGAAATTGCTTTGTTGGTGTTGAAAAATTTTCTTATGCCCAACCCGCCTTTATCCTTAGGAATGCACATGCCACTCCATCTAACCGTATGCAAACTCTTATGTCCCTCATAATCTCCCCAAACGAAGTTACGACAAATCTTATCAATGTCAAGGCATACCCCTTAGGTAGCATTAACGTAGCCATAAAGTACATAGGAAGAGAAGTAAGAACGAAATTGGTTAGCATGACTCTTTCGGCGAAGTTGAGAGTCTTGCTTATCCACCCATTTAGCTTCCCATTAATTCTATCTAAAAGGCTAGTGAAAGTAGACCTATTAACTCTCCCTTGCAGAATGGGTACACCATGATAATTACTAAGGTTTTTAGTGACTTCAACCCCGCTAAGATGCTCAATGTCACTACATAGCTCTCTAGAAATGTTAGGAGTGACAAAGATTTTGGATTTCGGAACACTGACCTGATGTTTTACACAAACCCATAATCCTCTCAAGAGGAGGGCCACCGTTGTCCCATCTCTTCTTTGCATATGTCATATGCAAAGAAGATATGGAACAACGGTGGTCCTCCTCTTGAGAGGGTTATGGATTTTCACTCGCTTCTATCAACATAATCAAGAATGAGGTGGCTAAGTCTCTCCACACAAAGCACGAGCAGTTAAGGAGAGATTGAGTCTCCTTGTCTATTACCTCATCTGGAGTAAACCTGTTCGGTGACCTCTCCATTCCAAATAAGTTGCATCCTAGTAGAATTAACGCATTCTTGAATCATTTTACATTCTTACCCCATTTAGCCGGAAACCCTACTTTGGATATTGTGTCATCAAGGAAGTCTCACCTGATTCTATCATATGCCTTTTCTATGTTAAGTTTAAGGAGCATCCACTTCTTACTAGTCTTTTTTCTCCTCATTGAATGAACCACTTCCTGCGGATAAGGCAACCTAGAAAGAAGCCACCTTGAACAGGACCAACGAGCTTGCCAATAACACTTTGCATACGTTAACAAGGACTTTAGAAATAATCTTGTAGCTAATATTGCAAAGGGCGATATGTTTGAACTGACTAATATACTCTGGTTTATCGACCTTAGCTATAAAGAAATAAGAGTATCGTTGCTACCCGGGTACAATTTTTGAGTGACGAAGAACCTAGATACTTCCTCTTTCATAGACTGACCCATGCTCCAACACTTCTAATAGAAGACCGGCTGAAAACCATAAACTCCTGGGGCTTTGGAAGCACCCATACTCTTGACAAAGTTCCACACTTCTAACATATCCACCGGTTTTTGAAGAATGAGTCAATCGGTATTTTCTATCTCCGGGAAATCAGATGAATCTAAGAAAGTGCTTTGACTCAGACAAGAACTCTCCACCCTATAGAGGTCCTTGAAATAGTTCACAGCATGTTGCTCAAGCAAGGTACTATCTTCCACCCACATATCATTATCTATTTTGAGACCCAAAACTCTATTACGGCTCCTCCTAATAATAGTTGATGTGTAAAAAAAAGACGTGTTTTGATCCCCAAGTTCTAGTCACTGCTCTCTAGATTTCTGGAACCATAGGATCTCTAGTTGTTCAAGAATACTCTCTATTTATTCCTACAAAAGTTTCTCCTCCCTTTGCAAACTGGCCGAATCTCAATGACACCTTCTAGCTTGCACCTTAGTGAGTTTGTCTATAGACTCTTGTTTCCCGCGGAAAATGTTACCAAACACAAATTTTTTTAAAACAATAAGGGAGCTCTTAAGATTAGAGAATGCTAAACTAACATTAGGATTATTGAACCAACACATCTCAACCATAGGGTGGAAATCACGATGGGTCATCCAAGCCACCTCAAATCTGAAAGGTCTTCTTTCTTTCCTACAATTGACAACATAATCTAAAGAGAGAAGTAAAGGAGAATGGTTAGAGGAGAACCTGGCAAGATGCTTGACATGTGCATTCGACCATAATAACTTTCCTTCCAAATTCATGAGTACTCTATCTAGTCTATTGGAAATATATTTCTTTTAGCTGATTTCCCATCATCCTATGTGAACTCCGGTCCCGTGAATCCCAAATCAATTAACCCATGTTTCAAAATAAGATCATTGAACACATGTGAGTCTGCATGGAGTTGTCCCGAGCCTCCTTGACGTTCATGTAGGAACCGGATAACGTTGAAATCACCACCAATGATAAGAGGTCCAGTAATAGTATCTACTTTTTTTTTATCAAGAGTGTTCTAGAAATCCTTTCTACGGGCATAGGAGGGAGCAACATAAACAACAATTAATCTAAAGGAGATGAAATCATTTCCAACACTAGCATGGATGAATTCCCTGTTGCTATTAATGATATTGACATTAAAATGATCTCTTTTCCAAAGTAGCCAAAGACCCCCTCAAATCCAACAACTTCGACTCGAAAACATCCCGAGAAATTAAGACGGTTACAAATCTCTTGAGCCCTAGATCCAGAAGTTCCAGGTTCAAATATAGCTAAAATATCGATGTTGTGATGCCGAGATAAATACTTGATAGCACATCGGAACCTATTCTTACAAGCTTCAAACACATTCTAGAATAGAAAATTCATCATAAACCAATAAAAGGGATTAACGGACTAGACTGAAAGTTTAGCGTACCCTACTGGAGCGACGGCTGACTGATGAAACCATTTGTTGACTCTAGAATTTCCTCATCTAATTCATTTCTAGTTTTATCAAAGGGGACATGGCTTGAGATTTTCCTCCCATCGGAGACTACATGTTCCATATGATCTGGAGGAGGTTGCATGGCTACTTGGGCATCATTTGGAGAGTTAGCCATGGTGGGGCTCTCACTATGACCAATAACCAGGTTTATTTGACATATTTTGTACCTCTTGTCTTTCATTACCTGCATCCTATAAAGTAAGTGGTTGACAAGAAGGAGTAGACTCACAAACCTAACCCCGACGTTGGCGTTTAAGGGCTCCTGGATTTAACGTTGACTCTTCCGCCTTCTTAGCTCTCCATGCCGACCTCCTTGCATCATTCTTCACTTTACTACAAGGTTTCTTCTTACCTTCGCTGGTGGTGGTGCTTGGTGTAGAGTTGGGTATAGCAGTGAAGACAATAGTGTTAGTTCCGTTACTAGGCGTGTCCTCTGCGTTAACTTTAGCTACCGCTTTCTCACATGAAACCTTAATGTCCCTCTACGTGCTTTGCGTAACAGGATTGTTACCAACTTGGGCTTTACTTATTGAGGTTATATCTGAATTAGTTGCTTTGTTCAAAGGAGTGAGGCCCAATGCACCAGGACCATGACTAGGAGCTTTACCTTTAGCAGCGTTTGAATTGTGTTTCCCTTTAGTATTAAGTATCTTTCTTTGTGGGTGAAGATTCTAATTGTTCACATAGTTAGACACATGTCCAAAATTAGAGTTGGCAATATACTTTTCTTTTTCTGCTCTCCAACGTCTTGCCACCAACATCCAAGGCCCTAAACCGGAGTCTCCTTTTGTCGGACTTATGTATTCCGTTGGTTTCTCTGCCGATGTAGTAGTATCTTGTACGATGGTAGTTTCACTCCCGTTCTGTATAGATACAGTATTAACCAGATCTGCACTATTTTAGGGCTTAGTGATACCACCAACGTTGCACGGAGAAGCAAGGTGACCATATCTTTCACACTTAAAACAGATAGTGTCTAACCCTTCATATTCAATAGGACATCTCTTGCCATTGATAAAGATGACCTTCTTTAGAGGTCGGCTTGAACCAATTTCAATGCATATTCTGGCAAATCTACCTCTATTAAATTGGAGGGTTTTTGGATCAATAATGAGTGGGGTACTAACTCCTTCCGCCATATTCCATAATATCGCTTTGTGATGCCATTGGAAAGGAACACTTGTAAATATAACCTAGATGGGGGCTGATGTGATAGGATCTGCAGACAAATTCTGGTGACCATATTTTCATGATCAGGCACCTACCAAACACCGCCCATGGACCTCCTGCAAGAATCATCATGAGTTCATTTTCACTCTTGAAGCGGGCTAAAAATAATTGTTATCCAAATCGATTAGTTGTAGGTTGTTACCACACTTCCATAGATCTTTTGTCTTCTTCTCCATGAAAGGGAAAGCAATCAGGTATCCTAACACTTTGAATACAATAGAGCTCTGCCATCTTGCTTCTAGGTCTCTAACAACCTCCTTATCAATCTCGATCATCGGGTCTCTTTCATGGCCAAGGAAAACTAACTTTGATCTTGCCACTAAAAGTTTCTCTCGTGATCTTATTATTTCTGATAATGCATGGTTTCACCCCACCTAAGACTTCACTCCAAGATCTTGTTTCAGTCTTTCTTGCGACAACAACCTTCAAATTATTTGAGGACTCATCCGAAGCATCCGCCGGAGACGGACTTGGAGTAGTCGTCATAGGGGTCTCTTGACCTTTCATCGTAATAATCGTTGAAATTCCAAGAGTGGCATTCGTTGAGACTCCACTAGTTCCATTCCTTTCTACCTTATTAATGACAGAAGAACTTTCTCCCTCATTCACAGCAATACTACCGACAATTGGAAGGTTGACGTTGGCTTGGGGCATGTTAGCATGAAATATTGTGATATTTTAGGCACGTTTTCTAAGTGTATTTCATCTATTATGATAGTCATTGATTAAGCATTGATTCAATTGTGAGCTAGTTTGTCTATATTGTCGATATGGAGATCTACACAAGCTTTATGTTGATTATAGGTAATTAAGAGCTATTTCCGAACGGAATTGAGCAAGGATGGAGTTTGATTGAGCATGTCCATGAATTGAGGACATTCCTAGGAGCTAAGGATGTGCTAACTTGAAGAATAACACGAGGAAAGGAAGAATCACGTTCTAGCCCTAAACCACGCTCTAAAATACGGCCGTACTACATTCCACGTTCAAGTCCACGGCCGTGGAACCTTGGCAAGGGAAGCGTGGTTCATTCCAGCAACTTCTACGGCCGTGGAAGAGTTGTGTCAAACCGTGACACTTTCCACGCTCTAAATTACGGCCGTGGAACCCTTCCACGACCGTGATCTTGGCGATCTTTTTTGCCACACTTTAAGCCACGATCTTCTACGAGATTGGGCCGGGCCGATATTTTATCTTACACTATAAAAGGACGGACGAAGAGAGATTCCGTCACCTCTACTTAGACGCACTTTTGCTTACGCTTACACTTGGAATTGCCCTAATTTCGCATTTGACGAAGATTGTGTTTGAGAGATTTGCGCGTTGCTAGTGTGATTTCCGGATTGACGGAAGATTGAAGATTCGGAAGATTGTTCGCAAGAAGGTTACGTTTTATCTCTAGGTTTGATTTAGAAGACGGATTGACATCCCGTTCTTCCCTCTTATCTAAGATTCGTGATTGTTTGCATTATTCCAAATCTATTGACGTTACTGTTCTTGATTTGTGGATTTGAGATTGAATTGAAAGTTATTGAAGGTTTTCGGAAGTTTTCATCTTTTATTCTTTTAAACCTTGAATTTGATATCAATATGACTATTGTTGGCTAAAAACCCTTAACAGGTCTAAGGTGAAGGGTTGATAGTTGTGGCTTAGATGATGATAGATCGATCGTAAACAGATTGGACCCTGAGAGTTAGAGAGAATCGCCGACAACCCTAATCCACGGTCTGTTCTTGAGCTTCCACGGCCGTGGAACTCAAGAACTACCCGTAATTTTGTGTTAGTTTACGAACCTGCTTTTACTTTAATCCAAAGTTAAAGATTTGCTTTAACTTAGTCTTGGCTTGCCTTTTCTAGGAGGTAGTGAAGCCTCAACAACCTCTACCTCGATTGTGAGTGTCACAACCTTAATCGGTTTAGTTAGTCTTGATCCTTGGATTACAAGTTTGGGTATTTGACATTAATTCTTACCTTTAGAACCTTTCTATATTGAAGCCTCAACAACCTTTATAGAGAGTATCTTGTAGGTGAGTCATATAAGGTTTTTGGAACTTCACCGTACGATTACCTTACATTCGTATACCTTTGCATGCCTTAACTCTGTCCTTATATCTTTAGTATATCTTGAATCGATTGCCACAGCAGGATTCCTGGATCTTTAGGATTGTTGTTTTCCCAATAATTCGAAAAGCTCTTACATTTACTCGCTTGATAATCTATAATTGAATTTGTTCCCCCCAAATCCCTGTGTTCGATACTCTTGAATTCTTGCTCAACTATATCGATCCGTACACTGCGTGTAATATCCAGAATTTTTATTCCGTTTATTTCTGTAACAAACCCGATCTCGATCAGTTGACCCATATCTGTCTACTTAGTTAGACACATTATTATAAAATTTATCATTTTATGTAGCTTCCCTTCACATAAAATGATAGGATCTTTATAAAATTTTATCATTTTATGTAGCTTACCTTCACATAAAATGATAGGATTATTATAACCAATCCTAAACTATAACATGATCCGTACCCGTCTATTCCGTAGCCTACCAGTTCCGATCCCTTGACTTCACATAAAATAATAAGTTTAGCCCCAAACCCTAATTTAGAATATGACTCGTCGTTGACAAGTCTGTGACGAAGCTGTGACAAGGTCTGGACAAGTCTGTGACGAAGCTGTGACAAGGTCTGGACAAGGCTGTGACGAAGCTGTGACAAGGCCAGACAAGTCTGTGACGAGTCTGTGACAAGGCCAGACAAGTCTGTGACGAGTCTGTGACAAGCCCAGCCGGCCACTGCTTGCCTTGTACAGCCCAGTCCGTGATCTCCTTTCAGCTTGCCAGCTTCAGCCCTCTGCAGCCCAGCTGCTGCAGCCCAGTAGCGTTAATGCCTCCGCCAGCCCAACAAGAAGAGCCCGCTACAGCATCCTTGGGAGCTTCCTCTTGCCTACGTGGAGCTGAGCTGGACTAGGGGTACGTTGAATGAAACGACTCCTGAAATCACGCTTCCCTCTTGATCTTCCTTCCTTAATGAAACCGTAGCCTTAACTGCCTAATACAGCAGCGTTCACACGTCCAGAATCGCAGCCCAGATCTCGCTCTCTTCTATGCTGCGTATCTCCCTTCTGTCAATCATTCGGAACTTCTACCCAAGCCGGAACGATACAAACGTACACACAAGCCTCCCCTACAACCAGCGACAAACCTAGACGAAACCCGGACTGAGCACTCCTTTGCACGTCTCCATCTCCCGTCTAGCAGCAACGCACCACTCGTCCTTGTCTTTCCTTCTGCAGTCTCGCTCACTTTTGTGTACAATCGACAACGAGAGAATCAACCCTTCTCATTCCGGCACCCGATCTACGGCGTTCATCTCGCGCCATCTTACTTCACGTGCAACGTCTGGAATTTGCTTCAGGCAGGCCGGCACCCGCCTCTCCTTTCAACTACACCCGATCGAAGACAGCAGCAGTCCCTCTCAGCAGCCGCACACACGACAACAGCAGCCTTGCACCCCTTCATTAGTCTCCTCGAGTCGTGTAATCGAGTAAGGCTTGTTCATCTCTCTTTCTTGCACTTCCGCCCATGTAATTCATGCCTAATGAGTGCCCTTTTATGTCTCCTAAATCTACCCAGAACAGCCATAGAGGAGCTGGTACAGATTCATGCTATTTCTTCCGAGTTTCAAGAAGTGTTGAACAACCGACTTTGAGCCTAGATTTGGGTAAGTTAGACTCTTTCTTTGCTCCTGGTTTTTGGATATGTTGTTGTCGGTATTGCAGTGTAGAACATACTGAAATTTGAGCCTATTTTGAGTTATATTTTAGGATATATGAGTTTATCAAGTTGGCTTCTCATGCAGTTTTCTAAGTGTGCTGAGTTTGAGGAAATTTGCTTGCGATGCAGTTTTGTAGAATAAATTTGGAGGGGTTATTGACTTCTGTTAGACTTGAATTTCGGACAAGTTATAGTTGATATAGTATAGTAGATCATACTAAAATTTCAGAGGAATCCATGTTATGGTTTGAGAGATATGAGGTTTCAAAGTTCAGTTTTATAAATGTGCTGAGTTGAGAAAAACAGCATGGGATGCTGTTTTGTGAGATAGTTTAGAATAGGCTTTTGATCTCTGTTAGGCTTGAATTTTTGATATGATATAGTTGACATCTTGTTGTAGATCATATTAAAATTTGGGAAGAATCGGAGTTACGGTTCGAGAGTTATTGTGTTTCAAAGTTGACGTTTTTATATATGTGCTGAGTGTTGGGGGAAAACAGCAAGTGATGCTGTTTTGTGAGATGATTTTGAATAAGCTCTTGATATCCTTTCCGGCTGAATTTTGGATATATTATAGGTAAGATTTTATAGTAGAACATATCAAAATTTGGGATAATTCCAGTGAGTGGTTTAGGAGTTATGATTTTTCAAAGTGTACTCAGATTTTGGCTAAGTATAGAATTTGTAAAGGGAGTAGTCAACTTTAGGAATTTTTATAAAACTGTTGAATGAACAGTTTGGAGAAATTCTTTCTCCTAAAGTTAGATAGGACATCATAGATAATCTAAGGTTTTAAGTCTGAATTTTTATAAGCAGTTACGAATTTTATATTTGGAATCGAAGTTAGACCTTTACGATTTCCCGGAAAATAGTAACATAGGAAAAATGTTAGCTTGGAACCAAACGAAGCGTTGGGAGTTAGAAATGATTTTAGAATCTCAAATAGGAGTTTAGACATGAATTTTAGAATTTTCGGAAATTTCGGGACCAAGGGTAAAATGGTCATTTTACCCTAAATTAATACTGCAACTAGTTATGTCTTAATATATTATTCTATTTTAGAAGTCTTAGACTTCTAACTATGTAGGAGTGTGCTAATGCACTTATCTCCTTTGACAGGCAACTGAGTTGCTACAGTTTACAGAGCGAGTTGGTTTACAGAGAGTCGAGCTTTATATCAGGTAAGTCCTATGGGCTTACTTAGCTGACTTCTAAATATGAGTATAAATGATGATGGTGGTGTGTGATTGAAATGTTTATGGAGATAGGTTGTGATATATAATTACCGACCTATATTTTGGCCTAAGAGTAACGGGCGGTGGCATTCTGCTCAGTAGCTTGCGGGCGCTGGGGGTTTCTTTCGGGACTAGTCCATACGTGGTTTGTAGTGATGCTACCAGTGGAAGTCAGCTAGACCTACACCAGTTGGATAAGGAACGGAGGCGAGAACTAATAAAAATTCTCGTGCCACAACTTAAATTGAATAATGTGAATCATTTAAAGAATAGATAATAAACGGTTGAGTGCCAGCATGATGTTTGTTTATTTTTGTTTCTGCGTGTGTTTGTGCTGTTATCATTTTGCTTATATTTGGATAGTTAGCTAACGGTTTATCCGTGTTGTAGATCTGCAGAGATAGACAGTTGCAGAGAGATCCGGAACGGATGGTCAGCCGGGTCCACGTACTCATTAGATGGGGACGGGGGAGTCTTCCATACGTCATGCATGTTATGTATCTTTATATATGTTTGTAAGGCTGTCACCTGTGTACGTTTATACCATTAAAAATATTATGTTTTCGAAATTGTTTTAAATACATTTGTGCCTTGTTGTAAGATCCAAGTAATGTTGTTGTTAAACCAAGGTCGGGACCCATTGTGAGGTCCTAACCAGTAGCTCCCCGAGTTCCGAGAATTTGGGGTGTTACAACATGGTATCAGAGCTCTGGGTTGGCAACAATGGCACTTGAAATCTTCTAAAAGACCGAATGTATAAAATAATCAGAACCCGAAAGGGGTCTAAGATTTTCAAAAACGGATTTTGATTTTTACACACGTGCATAGTCGGGTTGTTGGGTTAGTAGTACGTCGGACCACCATCGTTCTCCGTGGATCTCTGCAACTCGGAATGATAGGTGTTAGTATATAGAGTTATATCGATATGTTTTAATTATATAAATGTGTATGTTTAGCATGTTAGTATCCTTTAGTTATGATATCATTAATCGATTATCGCCTCATGATAAATCGGTAACGGACTTGAAGAGTTTTCAACACGAGATAATGGATTCAGACCGAGGATCGAGTGTTATACTCTGGTGGGCGTCCTTGTGACCATGTAAATCATCCGAAGAACGAGTGGGCAAAGAAGTACAGATGTGGAGACAATTTTCACCACAAGTACCGTCCGAGGGGAAAGGAATCCCCGAGTCAACACAGGCAGAAGGAACAGGAAGTCATACAAGGGACTTGGTCGTATGAGGCTGAGAGATGAATTAGAAGAATCATGTAAGAGACGACGAGAGATCGGATTAGAGATAACGATAAGGGAACAAAAATCATACAGAACGGAGTACAACCAAGATTTGCAGAATAAAAGATGTTATAATCAAGGCAAACGCCGCCACATGCAAGCATGGGCATGAGAGTACAAAGAAGATAAGGTGCTGACCCGAGGCGAAGAATTAAAAGAGTACAAAGACAACCATTGACAAATGAGTTTAAAGACATGAAATAAATTTCATCATCATAGACACGATTTGACTTACTTAGAGATGCAAGAATTTGTAAGAAATCATGACGTAAGTATCAAATACAATAGAGGTCTGAAATTTAGACAAAAGAATTCCATAAAAGTGGCATTACAACACAACACCAGATGAAGGGAGGAATGTTAGAAAGGGATTCTGGTGGACTAAGGAGTCCACAATAACTTCTCATTCACCTAAAGATCTGAGTTACCAACAGTTACAGTCATATTAGATAACCGCAAACAGATGATGAACCAAGTAAGAATAATTGTGAAGACACGCTTACAAGTTATTGTGGAAACCTTGATAAACTCATTGACGACAGATGAATGCTAGGACATCTCATAAGAGAACAAGAGAAGTACAGACTGTGCAAGGAACTAAAGGGGTATTGACAAAGAAACTGGAGAAGATAGATTCTCACCAAGTGTTTCAAACTTCAAAAGAGATTGAAGAACAATAAGTTCGTGATCTTATAGAAGGTCAACTACAGACTAGTTGGTAGTAACTGGGACATAAACGTGCGGGTCAACTAGTGGTAACTGGTTGGCATATAAGGAGAATAACCATAGACCTATGAAATAATTTTATAGACATCTGGAGGACCCTTCAAGAGATCAACGGCGACAAATGTGAAGTTAAATAGATACCAGTGCTAATACCCTTAATAGTAACATGAAGTGAGTTCGAACTAGTAACTCTAATTAAGAACTTAAGAAGAAAGACTAGATGGCCAGGGATGACCCCTTATGTCATTTGAGACCAAGGAAATTGTGTGAGTGAATTACTATCTACTGGCTAAGAAAAGGGTACACATCGCAGCTAGAACATATGGATTGTAAAAGAAGAACTAGAGGAATAAGAAGCATATGATTTTGATAAGGTTCTATGCCAATGAAGACATAGTGTGGTAGCATTCCATACGAGATAAACTGCAAGTGGAGGGAAGTTAAGGTCATGAGAGTCGCGTAGATGTGCTTACAAGCTATAGTAGAAGATCTAGAAAGGACCATTGATATCAGATGGATGACACAGTTGGACTCGAGAAATGGAGTTAGTTCACGGGGGAACTGGAAGTTGGTAATGTAGAGGGAGCTAAAGGAGTATAAATGGATGAACTCAAGTAAGTAGTGCTCGCCAGGAAATTCAACGGCAAAAGAGGTATGAGAAAAGTAAGTCCCGGAAATGGAGATAAGTCAACTATTGACTGACCGACATCAACTGAGGACGTGCAAGAGTTGTTTGGGGATTGACGAGCTATGTACAGCTAAGAAGAGATATCTGTGATTGGGGATTATTGAATTAACTATACCGATGCTTTGGAGGAGTCCCTCCAGTAGACAACGAAAATCTACTTAGACAACTAAAGGTATAGAGAGAATCGTGTTAGAGGTTACTTCTCGGTTGGTTAAGATCAAACTTCAGCCGAGTCAGGAAGTTTGGATCCGTGTTAGAAGAATTCCAAAAGTAAACGGAAGAGGTCATTTTCCAACCGTTATCTTAGTCCCTTAAGGCAAGTAAGGAAGGTACTTGGTATTTCATCCGGGTAGGACTTATGGTGTAATGGAGAGGGAGAATTTTGGGTCCATCAATTTGGACTCACGGAAAATGTCCTTACGATTAGCGGGTGACAACATAATTATCAAAGTAGCGCAGCGAAAGCGTGATGAGTCCTAACCCACAGAACCGGAAACTCGAGAGTACAACAAATGACGTGTCGAGTTTAAGACGATGATAATTGGTGAAATGCGTTTCGTTTAGAAGGAACGTGAAATAGGCTACATGGAGTGACAGGAAATTTTGTAGAGGAACTGTATCACCATCTAGGTAGATGAGAAAGTATGTGCACATAGAAGTATAGAAAGAGAGTGGTACCCCATTATAGATACAAGTGAAGCATGCCGACCTCGTCACATGTCGGTAGACAAATAAATTTGGAACTTAATACTTAGCAGGGTACTTTAGAATGAGTTTCTTGATGGAATGAAAAAGGAAGTAAACGATGTAATAAAGGTATTGTGTAGGGCCTGCACTAACAAGCTCAAGGGAGTAACTATCAAGTTGAATCGGAAGACAGATAAGAAAAAGAAGCTATGGGAGTGTACTTACAGACCAGTACTCGTACATATAGAAAACAGAATCTCAAGAGTGGAGTATAAGAAAAATTTTTATCTCGGAACGGAGTCGAGTTGCGTTTTGAGTAAGAGGGATATTATAGGACACAATGCAATGTTAACAACTATTGAGTAGTGTGAGCAAATGACGGTGATGTGAGATCACCTTGTAACTAATACCGTCATTCCAGACATATTGTATGTCACTCAAGACCTTTGGCCTGAGTGTGTAGTCAAGTAAACACAACGAAGGGAAGAAAGTTGACTAGGTTATTTTCTGTACGGTCATCAAAGGACCTGGAGGCGAGTTGCAAAATGTGACCACTTGAGGCTGTAAAGTAGTTTATAAGTGTTTGAGCGACTAGTAACCCTCACCCGATTAGAGGGTGTGACCCTAGTTTTATACGGATTCAGTTTGAGGGATACTTACCAGACAAAGGTTAGGACATCGGCTTAGAGAATCGGGCAATGAAGCCGGATGATACCGGCGAGATATCTAGTTACCACACTAGAACGTGTAGTAGGCACCTGTGAGGTCTGTACTTGAAGACACGCTTCAGAGTGAGTGGTTTATAAAAGCCGACGAGGCTACCAAGAATACTATGGATAGTATGAGACATAACCTTTCAGAGACCTTTGTGGAGATAGTTGTAATCTAGGGAACGACGAGCTAGGGCTTGACCCTATATCTGTGTTATGTTGTCTGACTGCTTGTTTAATTCATGCTTGAGTGCTTAGTCAGGATGTGTGTTAGTGATGACCTTGATATGCGGGATACTTATATGTAGAAACGATGACTCTTGTGCGATAACAAGTTGATGCATTAGATTCGTACCTTGAGAGTTGACCTTCTGACTGGCGTACTTTAAGTTTCGGGGCGAAACTTATTCTAAGGGGGGATTGATGTAATACCCGGGAATATTTCTTCGGATATTTCAGAAACAAATCAGAACTCGACCGTTGTGACCTCTTTCCGGCGCTCTAGTTCTTTTGCATGGACTCCGACATTACGAGTCTTCTTTTAAGTTTCGGGACGAAACTTATTTTAAGGGGGTACTGATGTAATATCCGGAATTTTTATTCCGTTTATTTCTGTAACAAACCCGATCTCAATCAGTTGACCCATATCTGTCTACTTAGTTAGACACATTATTATAAAATTTATCATTTTATGTAGCTTCCCTTCACATAAAATGATAGGATCTTTATAAAATTTTATCATTTTATGTAGCTTACCTTCACATAAAATGATAGGATTATTATAACCAATCCTAAACTATAACATGATCCGTACCCGTCTATTCCGTAGCCTACCAGTTCCGATCCCTTGACTTCACATAAAATAATAAGTTTAGCCCCAAACCCTAATTTAGAATATGACTCGTCGTTGACAAGTCTGTGACGAAGCTGTGACAAGGTCTGGACAAGTCTGTGACGAAGCTGTGACAAGGTCTGGACAAGGCTGTGACGAAGCTGTGACAAGGCCAGCCAAGTCTGTGACGAGTCTGTGACAAGGCCAGACAAGTCTGTGACGAGTCTGTGACAAGCCCAGCCGGCCACTGCTTGCCTTGTACAGCCCAGTCCGTGATCTCCTTTCAGCTTGCCAGCTTCAGCCCTCTGCAGCCCAGCTGCTGCAGCCCAGTAGCGTTAATGCCTCCGCCAGCCCAACAAGAAGAGCCCGCTGCAGCATCCTTGGGAGCTTCCTCTTGCCTACGTGGAGCTGAGCTGGACTAGGGGTACGTTGAATGAAACGACTCCTGAAATCACGCTTCCCTCTTGATCTTCCTTCCTTAATGAAACCGTAGCCTTAACTGCCTAATACAGCAGCGTTCACACGTCCAGAATCGCAGCCCAGATCTCGCTCTCTTCTATGCTGCGTATCTCCCTTCTGTCAATCATTCGGAACTTCTACCCAAGCCGGAACGATACAAACGTACACACAAGCCTCCCCTACAACCAGCGACAAACCTAGACGAAACCCGGACTGAGCACTCCTCTGCACGTCTCCATCTCCCGTCTAGCAGCAACGCACCACTCGTCCTTGTCTTTCCTTCTGCAGTCTCGCTCACTTTTGTGTACAATCGACAACGAGAGAATCAACCCTTCTCATTCCGGCACCCGATCTACGGCGTTCATCTCGCGCCATCTTACTTCACGTGCAACGTCTGGAATTTGCTTCAGGCAGGCCGGCACCCGCCTCTCCTTTCAACTACACCCGATCGAAGACAGCAGCAGTCCCTCTCAGCAGCCGCACACACGACAACAGCAGCCTTGCACCCCTTCATTAGTCTCCTCGAGTCGTGTAATCGAGTAAGGCTTGTTCATCTCTCTTTCTTGCACTTCCGCCCATGTAATTCATGCCTAATGAGTGCCCTTTTATGTCTCCTAAATCTACCCAGAACAGCCATAGAGGAGCTGGTACAGATTCATGCTATTTCTTCCGAGTTTCAAGAAGTGTTGAACAACCGACTTTGAGCCTAGATTTGGGTAAGTTAGACTCTTTCTTTGCTCCTGGTTTTTGGATATGTTGTTGTCGGTATTGCAGTGTAGAACATACTGAAATTTGAGCCTATTTTGAGTTATATTTTAGGATATATGAGTTTATCAAGTTGGCTTCTCATGCAGTTTTCTAAGTGTGCTGAGTTTGAGGAAATTTGCTTGCGATGCAGTTTTGTAGAATAAATTTGGAGGGGTTATTGACTTCTGTTAGACTTGAATTTCGGACAAGTTATAGTTGATATAGTATAGTAGATCATACTAAAATTTCAGAGAAATCCATGTTATGGTTTGAGAGATATGAGGTTTCAAAGTTCAGTTTTATAAATGTGCTGAGTTGAGAAAAACAGCATGGGATGCTGTTTTGTGAGATAGTTTAGAATAGGCTTTTGATCTCTGTTAGGCTTGAATTTTTGATATGATATAGTTGACATCTTGTTGTAGATCATATTAAAATTTGGGAAGAATCGGAGTTACGGTTCGAGAGTTATTGTGTTTCAAAGTTGACGTTTTTATATATGTGCTGAGTGTTGGGGGAAAACAGCAAGTGATGCTGTTTTGTGAGATGATTTTGAATAAGCTGTTGATATCCTTTCCGGCTGAATTTTGGATATATTATAGTTAAGATTTTATAGTAGAACATATCAAAATTTGGGATAATTCCAGTGAGTGATTTAGGAGTTATGATTTTTCAAAGTGTACTCAGATTTTGGCTAAGTATAGAATTTGTAAAGGGAGTAGTCAACTTTAGGAATTTTTATAAAACTGTTGAATGAACAGTTTGGAGAAATTCTTTCTCCTAAAGTTAGATAGGACATCATAGATAATCTAGGGTTTTAAGTCTGAATTTTTATAAGCAGTTACGAATTTTATATTTGGAATCGAAGTTAGACCTTTACGATTTTCCGGAAAATAGTAACATAGGAAAAATGTTAGCTTGGAACCAAACGAAGCGTTGGGAGTTAGAAATGATTTTAGAATCTCAAATAGGAGTTTAGACATGAATTTTAGAATTTTCGGAAATTTCGGGACCAAGGGTAAAATGGTCATTTTACCCTAAATTAATACTGCAACTAGTTATGTCTTAATATATTATTCTATTTTAGAAGTCTTAGACTTCTAACTACGTAGGAGTGTGCTAATGCACTTATCTCCTTTGACAGGCAACTGAGTTGCTATAGTTTACAGAGCGAGTTGGTTTACAGAGAGTCGAGCTTTATATCAGGTAAGTCCTATGAGCTTACTTAGCTGACTTCTAAATATGAGTATAAATGATGATGGTGGTGTGTGATTGAAATGTTTATGGAGATAGGTTGTGATATATAATTACCGACCTATATTTTGGCCTAAGAGTAACGGGCGGTGGCATTCTGCTCAGTAGCTTGCGGGCGCTGGGGGTTTCTTTCGGGACTAGTCCATACGTGGTTTGTAGTGATGCTACCAGTGGAAGTCAGCTAGACCTACACCAGTTGGATAAGGAACGGAGGCGAGAACTAATAAAAATTCTCGTGCCACAACTTAAATTGAATAATGTGAATCATTTAAAGAATAGATAATAAACGGTTGAGTGCCAGCATGATGTTTGTTTATTTTTGTTTCTGCGTGTGTTTGTGCTGTTATCATTTTGCTTATATTTGGATAGTTAGCTAACGGTTTATCCGTGTTGTAGATCTGTAGAGATAGACAGTTGCAGAGAGATCCGGAACGGATGGTCAGCCGGGTCCACGTACTCATTAGATGGGGACGGGGGAGTCTTCCATACGTCATGCATGTTATGTATCTTTATATATGTTTGTAAGGCTGTCACCTGTGTACGTTTATACCATTAAAAATATTATGTTTTCGAAATTGTTTTAAATACATTTGTGCCTTGTTGTAAGATCCAAGTAATGTTGTTGTTAAACCAAGGTCGGGACCCATTGTGAGGTCCTAACCAGTAGCTCCCCGAGTTCCGAGAATTTGGGGTGTTACAACATGGTATCAGAGCTCTGGGTTGGCAACAATGGCACTTGAAATCTTCTAAAAGACCGAATGTATAAAATAATCAGAACCCGAAAGGGGTCTAAGATTTTCAAAAACGGATTTTGATTTTTACACACGTGCATAGTCGGGTTGTTGGGTTAGTAGTACGTCGGACCACCATCGTTCTCCGTGGATCTCTGCAACTCGGAATGATAGGTGTTAGTATATAGAGTTATATCGATATGTTTTAATTATATAAATGTGTATGTTTAGCATGTTAGTATCCTTTAGTTATGATATCATTAATCGATTATCGCCTCATGATAAATCGGTAACGGACTTGAAGAGTTTTCAACACGAGATAATGGATTCAGACCGAGGATCGAGTGTTATACTCTGGTGGGCGTCCTTGTGACCATGTAAATCATCCGAAGAACGAGTGGGCAAAGAAGTACAGATGTGGAGACAATTTTCACCACAAGTACCGTCCGAGGGGAAAGGAATCCCCGAGTCAACACAGGCAGAAGGAACAGGAAGTCATACAAGGGACTTGGTCGTATGAGGCTGAGAGATGAATTAGAAGAATCATGTAAGAGACGACGAGAGATCGGATTAGAGATAACGATAAGGGAACAAAAATCATACAGAACGGAGTACAACCAAGATTTGCAGAATAAAAGATGTTATAATCAAGGCAAACGCCGCCACATGCAAGCATGGGCATGAGAGTACAAAGAAGATAAGGTGCTGACCCGAGGCGAAGAATTAAAAGAGTACAAAGACAACCATTGACAAATGAGTTTAAAGACATGAAATAAATTTCATCATCATAGACACGATTTGACTTACTTAGAGATGCAAGAATTTGTAAGAAATCATGACGTAAGTATCAAATACAATAGAGGTCTGAAATTTAGACAAAAGAATTCCATAAAAGTGGCATTACAACACAACACCAGATGAAGGGAGGAATGTTAGAAAGGGATTCTGGTGGACTAAGGAGTCCACAATAACTTCTCATTCACCTAAAGATCTGAGTTACCAACAGTTACAGTCATATTAGATAACCGCAAACAGATGATGAACCAAGTAAGAATAATTGTGAAGACACGCTTACAAGTTATTGTGGAAACCTTGATAAACTCATTGACGACAGATGAATGCTAGGACATCTCATAAGAGAACAAGAGAAGTACAGACTGTGCAAGGAACTAAAGGGGTATTGACAAAGAAACTGGAGAAGATAGATTCTCACCAAGTGTTTCAAACTTCAAAAGAGATTGAAGAACAATAAGTTCGTGATCTTATAGAAGGTCAACTACAGACTAGTTGGTAGTAACTGGGACATAAACGTGCGGGTCAACTAGTGGTAACTGGTTGGCATATAAGGAGAATAACCATAGACCTATGAAATAATTTTATAGACATCTGCAGGACCCTTCAAGAGATCAACGGCGACAAATGTGAAGTTAAATAGATACCAGTGCTAATACCCTTAATAGTAACATGAAGTGAGTTCGAACTAGTAACTCTAATTAAGAACTTAAGAAGAAAGACTAGATGGCCAGGGATGACCCCTTATGTCATTTGAGACCAAGGAAATTGTGTGAGTGAATTACTATCTACTGGCTAAGAAAAGGGTACACATCGCAGCTAGAACATATGGATTGTAAAAGAAGAACTAGAGGAATAAGAAGCATATGATTTTGATAAGGTTCTATGCCAATGAAGACATAGTGTGGTAGCATTCCATACGAGATAAACTGCAAGTGGAGGGAAGTTAAGGTCATGAGAGTCGCGTAGATGTGCTTACAAGCTATAGTAGAAGATCTAGAAAGGACCATTGATATCAGATGGATGACACAGTTGGACTCGAGAAATGGAGTTAGTTCACGGGGGAACTGGAAGTTGGTAATGTAGAGGGAGCTAAAGGAGTATAAATGGATGAACTCAAGTAAGTAGTGCTCGCCAGGAAATTCAACGGCAAAAGAGGTATGAGAAAAGTAAGTCCCGGAAATGGAGATAAGTCAACTATTGACTGACCGACATCAACTGAGGACGTGCAAGAGTTGTTTGGGGATTGACGAGCTATGTACAGCTAAGAAGAGATATCTGTGATTGGGGATTATTGAATTAACTATACCGATGCTTTGGAGGAGTCCCTCCAGTAGACAACGAAAATCTACTTAGACAACTAAAGGTATAGAGAGAATCGTGTTAGAGGTTACTTCTCGGTTGGTTAAGATCAAACTTCAGCCGAGTCAGGAAGTTTGGATCCGTGTTAGAAGAATTCCAAAAGTAAACGGAAGAGGTCATTTTCCAACCGTTATCTTAGTCCCTTAAGGCAAGTAAGGAAGGTACTTGGTATTTCATCCGGGTAGGACTTATGGTGTAATGGAGAGGGAGAATTTTGGGTCCATCAATTTGGACTCACGGAAAATGTCCTTACGATTAGCGGGTGACAACATAATTATCAAAGTAGCGCAGCGAAAGCGTGATGAGTCCTAACCCACAGAACCGGAAACTCGAGAGTACAACAAATGACGTGTCGAGTTTAAGACGATGATAATTGGTGAAATGCGTTTCGTTTAGAAGGAACGTGAAATAGGCTACATGGAGTGACAGGAAATTTTGTAGAGGAACTGTATCACCATCTAGGTAGATGAGAAAGTATGTGCACATAGAAGTATAGAAAGAGAGTGGTACCCCATTATAGATACAAGTGAAGCATGCCGACCTCGTCACATGTCGGTAGACAAATAAATTTGGAACTTAATACTTAGCAGGGTACTTTAGAATGAGTTTCTTGATGGAATGAAAAAGGAAGTAAACGATGTAATAAAGGTATTGTGTAGGGCCTGCACTAACAAGCTCAAGGGAGTAACTATCAAGTTGAATCGGAAGACAGATAAGAAAAAGAAGCTATGGGAGTGTACTTACAGACCAGTACTCGTACATATAGAAAACAGAATCTCAAGAGTGGAGTATAAGAAATTTTTTTATCTCGGAACGGAGTCGAGTTGCGTTTTGAGTAAGAGGGATATTATAGGACACAATGCAATGTTAACAACTATTGAGTAGTGTGAGCAAATGACGGTGATGTGAGATCACCTTGTAACTAATACCGTCATTCCAGACATATTGTATGTCACTCAAGACCTTTGGCCTGAGTGTGTAGTCAAGTAAACACAACGAAGGGAAGAAAGTTGACTAGGTTATTTTCTGTACGGTCATCAAAGGACCTGGAGGCGAGTTGCAAAATGTGACCACTTGAGGCTGTAAAGTAGTTTATAAGTGTTTGAGCGACTAGTAACCCTCACCCGATTAGAGGGTGTGACCCTAGTTTTATACGGATTCAGTTTGAGGGATACTTACCAGACAAAGGTTAGGACATCGGCTTAGAGAATCGGGCAATGAAGCCGGATGATACCGGTGAGATATCTAGTTACCACACTAGAACGTGTAGTAGGCACCTGTGAGGTCTGTACTTGAAGACACGCTTCAGAGTGAGTGGTTTATAAAAGCCGACGAGGCTACCAAGAATACTATGGATAGTATGAGACATAACCTTTCAGAGACCTTTGTGGAGATAGTTGTAATCTAGGGAACGACGAGCTAGGGCTTGACCCTATATCTGTGTTATGTTGTCTGACTGCTTGTTTAATTCATGCTTGAGTGCTTAGTCAGGATGTGTGTTAGTGATGACCTTGATATGCGGGATACTTATATGTAGAAACGATGACTCTTGTGCGATAACAAGTTGATACATTAGATTCGTACCTTGAGAGTTGACCTTCTGACTGGCGTACTTTAAGTTTCGGGGCGAAACTTATTCTAAGGGGGGATTGATGTAATACCCGGGAATATTTCTTCCGGATATTTCAGAAACAAATCAGAACTCGACCGTTGTGACCTCTTTCCGGCGCTCTAGTTCTTTTGCATGGACTCCGACATTACGAGTCTTCTTTTAAGTTTCGGGACGAAACTTATTTTAAGGGGGTACTGCGTGTAATATCCGGAATTTTTATTCCGTTTATTTCTGTAACAAACCCGATCTCAATCAGTTGACCCATATCTGTCTACTTAGTTAGACACATTATTATAAAATTTATCATTTTATGTAGCTTCCCTTCACATAAAATGATAGGATCTTTATAAAATTTTATCATTTTATGTAGCTTACCTTCACATAAAATGATAGGATTATTATAACCAATCCTAAACTATAACATGATCCGTACCCGTCTATTCCGTAGCCTACCAGTTCCGATCCCTTGACTTCACATAAAATAATAAGTTTAGCCCCAAACCCTAATTTAGAATATGACTCGTCGTTGACAAGTCTGTGACGAAGCTGTGACAAGGTCTGGACAAGTCTGTGACGAAGCTGTGACAAGGTCTGGACAAGGCTGTGACGAAGCTGTGACAAGGCCAGACAAGTCTGTGACGAGTCTGTGACAAGGCCAGACAAGTCTGTGACGAGTCTGTGACAAGCCCAGCCGGCCACTGCTTGCCTTGTACAGCCCAGTCCGTGATCTCCTTTCAGCTTGCCAGCTTCAGCCCTCTGCAGCCCAGCTGCTGCAGCCCAGTAGCGTTAATGCCTCCGCCAGCCCAACAAGAAGAGCCCGCTGCAGCATCCTTGGGAGCTTCCTCTTGCCTACGTGGAGCTGAGCTGGACTAGGGGTACGTTGAATGAAACGACTCCTGAAATCACGCTTCCCTCTTGATCTTCCTTCCTTAATGAAACCGTAGCCTTAACTGCCTAATACAGCAGCGTTCACACGTCCAGAATCGCAGCCCAGATCTCGCTCTCTTTTATGCTGCGTATCTCCCTTCTGTCAATCATTCGGAACTTCTACCCAAGCCGGAACGATACAAACGTACACACAAGCCTCCCCTACAACCAGCGACAAACCTAGACGAAACCCGGACTGAGCACTCCTTTGCACGTCTCCATCTCCCGTCTAGCAGCAACGCACCACTCGTCCTTGTCTTTCCTTCTGCAGTCTCGCTCACTTTTGTGTACAATCGACAACGAGAGAATCAACCCTTCTCATTCCGGCACCCGATCTACGGCGTTCATCTCGCGCCATCTTACTTCACGTGCAACGTCTGGAATTTGCTTCAGGCAGGCCGGCACCCGCCTCTCCTTTCAACTACACCCGATCGAAGACAGCAGCAGTCCCTCTCAGCAGCCGCACACACGACAACAGCAGCCTTGCACCCCTTCATTAGTCTCCTCGAGTCGTGTAATCGAGTAAGGCTTGTTCATCTCTCTTTCTTGCACTTCCGCCCATGTAATTCATGCCTAATGAGTGCCCTTTTATGTCTCCTAAATCTACCCAGAACAGCCATAGAGGAGCTGGTACAGATTCATGCTATTTCTTCCGAGTTTCAAGAAGTGTTGAACAACCGACTTTGAGCCTAGATTTGGGTAAGTTAGACTCTTTCTTTGCTCCTGGTTTTTGGATATGTTGTTGTCGGTATTGCAGTGTAGAACATACTGAAATTTGAGCCTATTTTGAGTTATATTTTAGGATATATGAGTTTATCAAGTTGGCTTCTCATGCAGTTTTCTAAGTGTGCTGAGTTTGAGGAAATTTGCTTGCGATGCAGTTTTGTAGAATAAATTTGGAGGGGTTATTGACTTCTGTTAGACTTGAATTTCGGACAAGTTATAGTTGATATAGTATAGTAGATCATACTAAAATTTCAGAGGAATCCATGTTATGGTTTGAGAGATATGAGGTTTCAAAGTTCAGTTTTATAAATGTGCTGAGTTGAGAAAAACAGCATGGGATGCTGTTTTGTGAGATAGTTTAGAATAGGCTTTTGATCTCTGTTAGGCTTGAATTTTTGATATGATATAGTTGACATCTTGTTGTAGATCATATTAAAATTTGGGAAGAATCGGAGTTACGGTTCGACAGTTATTGTGTTTCAAAGTTGACGTTTTTATATATGTGCTGAGTGTTGGGGGAAAACAGCAAGTGATGCAGTTTTGTGAGATGATTTTGAATAAGCTGTTGATATCCTTTCCGGCTGAATTTTGGATATATTATAGTTAAGATTTTATAGTAGAACATATCAAAATTTGGGATAATTCCAGTGAGTGGTTTAGGAGTTATGATTTTTCAAAGTGTACTCAGATTTTGGCTAAGTATAGAATTTGTAAAGGTAGTAGTCAACTTTAGGAATTTTTATAAAACTGTTGAATGAACAGTTTGGAGAAATTCTTTCTCCTAAAGTTAGATAGGACATCATAGATAATCTAGGGTTTTAAGTCTGAATTTTTATAAGCAGTTACGAATTTTATATTTGGAATCGAAGTTAGACCTTTACGATTTTCCGGAAAATAGTAACATAGGAAAAATGTTAGCTTGGAACCAAACGAAGCGTTGGGAGTTAGAAATGATTTTAGAATCTCAAATAGGAGTTTAGACATGAATTTTAGAATTTTCGGAAATTTCGGGACCAAGGGTAAAATGGTCATTTTACCCTAAATTAATACTGCAACTAGTTATGTCTTAATATATTATTCTATTTTAGAAGTCTTAGACTTCTAACTACGTAGGAGTGTGCTAATGCACTTATCTCCTTTGACAGGCAACTGAGTTGCTACAGTTTACAGAGCGAGTTGGTTTACAGAGAGTCGAGCTTTATATCAGGTAAGTCCTATGAGCTTACTTAGCTGACTTCTAAATATGAGTATAAATGATGATGGTGGTGTGTGATTGAAATGTTTATGGAGATAGGTTGTGATATATAATTACCGACCTATATTTTGGCCTAAGAGTAACGGGCGGTGGCATTCTGCTCAGTAGCTTGCGGGCGCTGGGGGTTTCTTTCGGGACTAGTCCATACGTGGTTTGTAGTGATGCTACCAGTGGAAGTCAGCTAGACCTACACCAGTTGGATAAGGAACGGAGGCGAGAACTAATAAAAATTCTCGTGCCACAACTTAAATTGAATAATGTGAATCATTTAAAGAATAGATAATAAACGGTTGAGTGCCAGCATGATGTTTGTTTATTTTTGTTTCTGCGTGTGTTTGTGCTGTTATCATTTTGCTTATATTTGGATAGTTAGCTAACGGTTTATCCGTGTTGTAGATCTGTAGAGATAGACAGTTGCAGAGAGATCCGGAACGGATGGTCAGCCGGGTCCACGTACTCATTAGATGGGGACGGGGGAGTCTTCCATACGTCATGCATGTTATGTATCTTTATATATGTTTGTAAGGCTGTCACCTGTGTACGTTTATACCATTAAAAATATTATGTTTTCGAAATTGTTTTAAATACATTTGTGCCTTGTTGTAAGATCCAAGTAATGTTGTTGTTAAACCAAGGTCGGGACCCATTGTGAGGTCCTAACCAGTAGCTCCCCGAGTTCCGAGAATTTGGGGTGTTACAACATGGTATCAGAGCTCTGGGTTGGCAACAATGGCACTTGAAATTTTCTAAAAGACCGAATGTATAAAATAATCAGAACCCGAAAGGGGTCTAAGATTTTCAAAAACGGATTTTGATTTTTACACACGTGCATAGTCGGGTTGTTGGGTTAGTAGTACGTCGGACCACCATCGTTCTCCGTGGATCTCTGCAACTTGGAATGATAGGTGTTAGTATATAGAGTTATATCGATATGTTTTAATTATATAAATGTGTATGTTTAGCATGTTAGTATCCTTTAGTTATGATATCATTAATCGATTATCGCCTCATGATAAATCGGTAACGGACTTGAAGAGTTTTCAACACGAGATAATGGATTCAGACCGAGGATCGAGTGTTATACTCTGGTGGGCGTCCTTGTGACCATGTAAATCATCCGAAGAACGAGTGGGCAAAGAAGTACAGATGTGGAGACAATTTTCACCACAAGTACCGTCCGAGGGGAAAGGAATCCCCGAGTCAACACAGGCAGAAGGAACAGGAAGTCATACAAGGGACTTGGTCGTATGAGGCTGAGAGATGAATTAGAAGAATCATGTAAGAGACGACGAGAGATCGGATTAGAGATAACGATAAGGGAACAAAAATCATACAGAACGGAGTACAACCAAGATTTGCAGAATAAAAGATGTTATAATCAAGGCAAACGCCGCCACATGCAAGCATGGGCATGAGAGTACAAAGAAGATAAGGTGCTGACCCGAGGCGAAGAATTAAAAGAGTACAAAGACAACCATTGACAAATGAGTTTAAAGACATGAAATAAATTTCATCATCATAGACACGATTTGACTTACTTAGAGATGCAAGAATTTGTAAGAAATCATGACGTAAGTATCAAATACAATAGAGGTCTGAAATTTAGACAAAAGAATTCCATAAAAGTGGGCATTACAACACAACACCAGATGAAGGGAGGAATGTTAGAAAGGGATTCTGGTGGACTAAGGAGTCCACAATAACTTCTCATTCACCTAAAGATCTGAGTTACCAACAGTTACAGTCATATTAGATAACCGCAAACAGATGATGAACCAAGTAAGAATAATTGTGAAGACACGCTTACAAGTTATTGTGGAAACCTTGATAAACTCATTGACGACAGATGAATGCTAGGACATCTCATAAGAGAACAAGAGAAGTACAGACTGTGCAAGGAACTAAAGGGGTATTGACAAAGAAACTGGAGAAGATAGATTCTCACCAAGTGTTTCAAACTTCAAAAGAGATTGAAGAACAATAAGTTCGTGATCTTATAGAAGGTCAACTACAGACTAGTTGGTAGTAACTGGGACATAAACGTGCGGGTCAACTAGTGGTAACTGGTTGGCATATAAGGAGAATAACCATAGACCTATGAAATAATTTTATAGACATCTGCAGGACCCTTCAAGAGATCAACGGCGACAAATGTGAAGTTAAATAGATACCAGTGCTAATACCCTTAATAGTAACATGAAGTGAGTTCGAACTAGTAACTCTAATTAAGAACTTAAGAAGAAAGACTAGATGGCCAGGGATGACCCCTTATGTCATTTGAGACCAAGGAAATTGTGTGAGTGAATTACTATCTACTGGCTAAGAAAAGGGTACACATCGCAGCTAGAACATATGGATTGTAAAAGAAGAACTAGAGGAATAAGAAGCATATGATTTTGATAAGGTTCTATGCCAATGAAGACATAGTGTGGTAGCATTCCATACGAGATAAACTGCAAGTGGAGGGAAGTTAAGGTCATGAGAGTCGCGTAGATGTGCTTACAAGCTATAGTAGAAGATCTAGAAAGGACCATTGATATCAGATGGATGACACAGTTGGACTCGAGAAATGGAGTTAGTTCACGGGGGAACTGGAAGTTGGTAATGTAGAGGGAGCTAAAGGAGTATAAATGGATGAACTCAAGTAAGTAGTGCTCGCTACGAAATTCAACGGCAAAAGAGGTATGAGAAAAGTAAGTCCCGGAAATGGAGATAAGTCAACTATTGACTGACCGACATCAACTGAGGACGTGCAAGAGTTGTTTGGGGATTGACGAGCTATGTACAGCTAAGAAGAGATATCTGTGATTGGGGATTATTGAATTAACTATACCGATGCTTTGGAGGAGTCCCTCCAGTAGACAACGAAAATCTACTTAGACAACTAAAGGTATAGAGAGAATCGTGTTAGAGGTTACTTCTCGGTTGGTTAAGATCAAACTTCAGCCGAGTCAGGAAGTTTGGATCCGTGTTAGAAGAATTCCAAAAGTAAACGGAAGAGGTCATTTTCCAACCGTTATCTTAGTCCCTTAAGGCAAGTAAGGAAGGTACTTGGTATTTCATCCGGGTAGGACTTATGGTGTAATGGAGAGGGAGAATTTTGGGTCCATCAATTTGGACTCACGGAAAATGTCCTTACGATTAGCGGGTGACAACATAATTATCAAAGTAGCGCAGCGAAAGCGTGATGAGTCCTAACCCACAGAACCGGAAACTCGAGAGTACAACAAATGACGTGTCGAGTTTAAGACGATGATAATTGGTGAAATGCGTTTCGTTTAGAAGGAACGTGAAATAGGCTACATGGAGTGACAGGAAATTTTGTAGAGGAACTGTATCACCATCTAGGTAGATGAGAAAGTATGTGCACATAAAAGTATAGAAAGAGAGTGGTACCCCATTATAGATACAAGTGAAGCATGCCGACCTCGTCACATGTCGGTAGACAAATAAATTTGGAACTTAATACTTAGCAGGGTACTTTAGAATGAGTTTCTTGATGGAATGAAAAAGGAAGTAAACGATGTAATAAAGGTATTGTGTAGGGCCTGCACTAACAAGCTCAAGGGAGTAACTATCAAGTTGAATCGGAAGACAGATAAGAAAAAGAAGCTATGGGAGTGTACTTACAGACCAGTACTCGTACATATAGAAAACAGAATCTCAAGAGTGGAGTATAAGAAAATTTTTTATCTCGGAACGGAGTCGAGTTGCGTTTTGAGTAAGAGGGATATTATAGGACACAATGCAATGTTAACAACTATTGAGTAGTGTGAGCAAATGACGGTGATGTGAGATCACCTTGTAACTAATACCGTCATTCCAGACATATTGTATGTCACTCAAGACCTTTGGCCTGAGTGTGTAGTCAAGTAAACACAACGAAGGGAAGAAAGTTGACTAGGTTATTTTCTGTACGGTCATCAAAGGACCTGGAGGCGAGTTGCAAAATGTGACCACTTGAGGCTGTAAAGTAGTTTATAAGTGTTTGAGCGACTAGTAACCCTCACCCGATTAGAGGGTGTGACCCTAGTTTTATACGGATTCAGTTTGAGGGATACTTACCAGACAAAGGTTAGGACATCGGCTTAGAGAATCGGGCAATGAAGCCGGATGATACCGGTGAGATATCTAGTTACCACACTAGAACGTGTAGTAGGCACCTGTGAGGTCTGTACTTGAAGACACGCTTCAGAGTGAGTGGTTTATAAAAGCCGACGAGGCTACCAAGAATACTATGGATAGTATGAGACATAACCTTTCAGAGACCTTTGTGGAGATAGTTGTAATCTAGGGAACGACGAGCTAGGGCTTGACCCTATATCTGTGTTATGTTGTCTGACTGCTTGTTTAATTCATGCTTGAGTGCTTAGTCAGGATGTGTGTTAGTGATGACCTTGATATGCGGGATACTTATATGTAGAAACGATGACTCTTGTGCGATAACAAGTTGATACATTAGATTCGTACCTTGAGAGTTGACCTTCTGACTGGCGTACTTTAAGTTTCGGGGCGAAACTTATTCTAAGGGGGGATTGATGTAATACCCGGGAATATTTCTTCCGGATATTTCAGAAACAAATCAGAACTCGACCGTTGTGACCTCTTTCCGGCGCTCTAGTTCTTTTGCATGGACTCCGACATTACGAGTCTTCTTTTAAGTTTCGGGACGAAACTTATTTTAAGGGGGTACTGCGTGTAATATCCGGAATTTTTATTCCGTTTATTTCTGTAACAAACCCGATCTCAATCAGTTGACCCATATCTGTCTACTTAGTTAGACACATTATTATAAAATTTATCATTTTATGTAGCTTCCCTTCACATAAAATGATAGGATCTTTATAAAATTTTATCATTTTATGTAGCTTACCTTCACATAAAATGATAGGATTATTATAACCAATCCTAAACTATAACATGATCCGTACCCGTCTATTCCGTAGCCTACCAGTTCCGATCCCTTGACTTCACATAAAATAATAAGTTTAGCCCCAAACCCTAATTTAGAATATGACTCGTCGTTGACAAGTCTGTGACGAAGCTGTGACAAGGTCTGGACAAGTCTGTGACGAAGCTGTGACAAGGTCTGGACAAGGCTGTGACGAAGCTGTGACAAGGCCAGACAAGTCTGTGACGAGTCTGTGACGAGTCTGTGACAAGGCCAGACAAGTCTGTGACGAGTCTGTGACAAGCCCAGCCGGCCACTGCTTGCCTTGTACAGCCCAGTCCGTGATCTCCTTTCACCTTGCCAGCTTCAGCCCTCTGCAGCCCAGCTGCTGCAACCCAGTAGCGTTAATGCCTCCGCCAGCCCAACAAGAAGAGCCCGCTGCAGCATCCTTGGGAGCTTCCTCTTGCCTACGTGGAGCTGAGCTGAACTAGGGGTACGTTGAATGAAACGACTCTTGAAATCACGCTTCCCTCTTGATCTTCCTTCCTTAATGAAACCGTAGCCTTAACTGCCTAATACAGCAGCGTTCACACGTCCAGAATCGCAGCCTAGATCTCGCTCTCTTCTATGCTGCGTATCTCCCTTCTGTCAATCATTCGGAACTTCTACCCAAGCCGGAACGATACAAACGTACACACAAGCCTCCCCTACAACCAGCGACAAACCTAGACGAAACCCGGACTGAGCACTCCTCTGCACGTCTCCATCTCCCGTCTAGCAGCAACGCACCACTCGTCCTTGTCTTTCCTTCTGCAGTCTCGCTCACTTTTGTGTACAATCGACAACGAGAGAATCAACCCTTCTCATTCCGGCACCCGATCTACGGCGTTCATCTCGCGCCATCTTACTTCACGTGCAACGTCTGGAATTTGCTTCAGGCAGGCCGGCACCCGCCTCTCCTTTCAACTACACCCGATCGAAGACAGCAGCAGTCCCTCTCAGCAGCCGCACACACGACAACAGCAGCCTTGCACCCCTTCATTAGTCTCCTCGAGTCGTGTAATCGAGTAAGGCTTGTTCATCTCTCTTTCTTGCACTTCCGCCCATGTAATTCATGCCTAATGAGTGCCCTTTTATGTCTCCTAAATCTACCCAGAACAGCCATAGAGGAGCTGGTACAAATTCATGCTATTTCTTCCGAGTTTCAAGAAGTGTTGAACAACCGACTTTGAGCCTAGATTTGGGTAAGTTAGACTCTTTCTTTGCTCCTGGTTTTTGGATATGTTGTTGTCGGTATTGCAGTGTAGAACATACTGAAATTTGAGCCTATTTTGAGTTATAGTTTAGGAGATATGAGTTTATCAAGTTGGCTTCTCATGCAGTTTTCTAAGTGTGCTGAGTTTGAGGAAATTTGCTTGCGATGCAGTTTTGTAGAATAAATTTGGAGGGGTTATTGACTTCTGTTAGACTTGAATTTCGGACAAGTTATAGTTGATATAGTATAGTAGATCATACTAAAATTTCAGAGGAATCCATGTTATGGTTTGAGAGATATGAGGTTTCAAAGTTCAGTTTTATAAATGTGCTGAGTTGAGAAAAACAGCATGGGATGCTGTTTTGTGAGATAGTTTAGAATAGGCTTTTGATCTCTGTTAGGCTTGAATTTTTGATATGATATAGTTGACATCTTGTTGTAGATCATATTAAAATTTGGGAAGAATCGGAGTTACGGTTCGAGAGTTATTGTGTTTCAAAGTTGACGTTTTTATATATGTGCTGAGTGTTGGGGGAAAACAGCAAGTGATGCTGTTTTGTGAGATGATTTTGAATAAGCTCTTGATATCCTTTCCGGCTGAATTTTGGATATATTATAGGTAAGATTTTATAGTAGAACATATCAAAATTTGGGATAATTCCAGTGAGTGGTTTAGGAGTTATGATTTTTCAAAGTGTACTCAGATTTTGGCTAAGTATAGAATTTGTAAAGGGAGTAGTCAACTTTAGGAATTTTTATAAAACTGTTGAATGAACAGTTTGGAGAAATTCTTTCTCCTAAAGTTAGATAGGACATCATAGATAATCTAGGGTTTTAAGTCTGAATTTTTATAAGCAGTTACGAATTTTATATTTGGAATCGAAGTTAGACCTTTACGATTTCCCGGAAAATAGTAACATAGGAAAAATGTTAGCTTGGAACCAAACGAAGCGTTGGGAGTTAGAAATGATTTTAGAATCTCAAATAGGAGTTTAGACATGAATTTTAGAATTTTCGGAAATTTCGGGACCAAGGGTAAAATGGTCATTTTACCCTAAATTAATACTGCAACTAGTTATGTCTTAATATATTATTCTATTTTAGAAGTCTTAGACTTCTAACTACGTAGGAGTGTGCTAATGCACTTATCTCCTTTGACAGGCAACTGAGTTGCTACAGTTTACAGAGCGAGTTGGTTTACAGAGAGTCGAGCTTTATATCAGGTAAGTCCTATGGGCTTACTTAGCTGACTTCTAAATATGAGTATAAATGATGATGGTGGTGTGTGATTGAAATGTTTATGGAGATAGGTTGTGATATATAATTACCGACCTATATTTTGGCCTAAGAGTAACGGGCGGTGGCATTCTGCTCAGTAGCTTGCGGGCGCTGGGGTTTCTTTCGGGACTAGTCCATACGTGGTTTGTAGTGATGCTACCAGTGGAAGTCAGCTAGACCTACACCAGTTGGATAAGGAACGGAGGCGAGAACTAATAAAAATTCTCGTGCCACAACTTAAATTGAATAATGTGAATCATTTAAAGAATAGATAATAAACGGTTGAGTGCCAGCATGATGTTTGTTTATTTTTGTTTCTGCGTGTGTTTGTACTGTTATCATTTTGCTTATATTTGGATAGTTAGCTAACGGTTTATCCGTGTTGTAGATTTGTAGAGATAGACAGTTGCAGAGAGATCCGGAACGGATGGTCAGCCGGGTCCACGTACTCATTAGATGGGGACGGGGGAGTCTTCCATACGTCATGCATGTTATGTATCTTTATATATGTTTGTAAGGCTGTCACCTGTGTACGTTTATACCATTAAAAATATTATGTTTTCGAAATTGTTTTAAATACATTTGTGCCTTGTTGTAAGATCCAAGTAATGTTGTTGTTAAACCAAGGTCGGGACCCATTGTGAGGTCCTAACCAGTAGCTCCCCGAGTTCCGAGAATTTGGGGTGTTACAACATGGTATCAGAGCTCTGGGTTGGCAACAATGGCACTTGAAATCTTCTAAAAGACCGAATGTATAAAATAATCAGAACCCGAAAGGGGTCTAAGATTTTCAAAAACGGATTTTGATTTTTACACACGTGCATAGTCGGGTTGTTGGGTTAGTAGTACGTCGGACCACCATCGTTCTCCGTGGATCTCTGCAACTTGGAATGATAGGTGTTAGTATATAGAGTTATATCGATATGTTTTAATTATATAAATGTGTATGTTTAGCATGTTAGTATCCTTTAGTTATGATATCATTAATCGATTATCGCCTCATGATAAATCGGTAACGGACTTGAAGAGTTTTCAACACGAGATAATGGATTCAGACCGAGGATCGAGTGTTATACTCTGGTGGGCGTCCTTGTGACCATGTAAATCATCCGAAGAACGAGTGGGCAAAGAAGTACAGATGTGGAGACAATTTTCACCACAAGTACCGTCCGAGGGGAAAGGAATCCCCGAGTCAACACAGGCAGAAGGAACAGGAAGTCATACAAGGGACTTGGTCGTATGAGGCTGAGAGATGAATTAGAAGAATCATGTAAGAGACGACGAGAGATCGGATTAGAGATAACGATAAGGGAACAAAAATCATACAGAACGGAGTACAACCAAGATTTGCAGAATAAAAGATGTTATAATCAAGGCAAACGCCGCCACATGCAAGCATGGGCATGAGAGTACAAAGAAGATAAGGTGCTGACCCGAGGCGAAGAATTAAAAGAGTACAAAGACAACCATTGACAAATGAGTTTAAAGACATGAAATAAATTTCATCATCATAGACACGATTTGACTTACTTAGAGATGCAAGAATTTGTAAGAAATCATGACGTAAGTATCAAATACAATAGAGGTCTGAAATTTAGACAAAAGAATTCCATAAAAGTGGCATTACAACACAACACCAGATGAAGGGAGGAATGTTAGAAAGGGATTCTGGTGGACTAAGGAGTCCACAATAACTTCTCATTCAACTAAAGATCTGAGTTACCAACAGTTACAGTCATATTAGATAACCGCAAACAGATGATGAACCAAGTAAGAATAATTGTGAAGACACGCTTACAAGTTATTGTGGAAACCTTGATAAACTCATTGACGACAGATGAATGCTAGGACATCTCATAAGAGAACAAGAGAAGTACAGACTGTGCAAGGAACTAAAGGGGTATTGACAAAGAAACTGGAGAAGATAGATTCTCACCAAGTGTTTCAAACTTCAAAAGAGATTGAAGAACAATAAGTTCGTGATCTTATAGAAGGTCAACTACAGACTAGTTGGTAGTAACTGGGACATAAACGTGCGGGTCAACTAGTGGTAACTGGTTGGCATATAAGGAGAATAACCATAGACCTATGAAATAATTTTATAGACATCTGGAGGACCCTTCAAGAGATCAACGGCGACAAATGTGAAGTTAAATAGATACCAGTGCTAATACCCTTAATAGTAACATGAAGTGAGTTCGAACTAGTAACTCTAATTAAGAACTTAAGAAGAAAGACTAGATGGCCAGGGATGACCCCTTATGTCATTTGAGACCAAGGAAATTGTGTGAGTGAATTACTATCTACTGGCTAAGAAAAGGGTACACATCGCAGCTAGAACATATGGATTGTGAAAGAAGAACTAGAGGAATAAGAAGCATATGATTTTGATAAGGTTCTATGCCAATGAAGACATAGTGTGGTAGCATTCCATACGAGATAAACTGCAAGTGGAGGGAAGTTAAGGTCATGAGAGTCGCGTAGATGTGCTTACAAGCTATAGTAGAAGATCTAGAAAGGACCATTGATATCAGATGGATGACACAGTTGGACTCGAGAAATGGAGTTAGTTCACGGGGGAACTGGAAGTTGGTAATGTAGAGGGAGCTAAAGGAGTATAAATGGATGAACTCAAGTAAGTAGTGCTCGCCAGGAAATTCAACGGCAAAAGAGGTATGAGAAAAGTAAGTCCCGGAAATAGAGATAAGTCAACTATTGACTGACCGACATCAACTGAGGACGTGCAAGAGTTGTTTGGGGATTGACGAGCTATGTACAGCTAAGAAGAGATATCTGTGATTGGGGATTACTGAATTAACTATACCGATGCTTTGGAGGAGTCCCTCCAGTAGACAACGAAAATCTACTTAGACAACTAAAGGTATAGAGAGAATCGTGTTAGAGGTTACTTCTCGGTTGGTTAAGATCAAACTTCAGCCGAGTCAGGAAGTTTGGATCCGTGTTAGAAGAATTCCAAAAGTAAACGGAAGAGGTCATTTTCCAACCGTTATCTTAGTCCCTTAAGGCAAGTAAGGAAGGTACTTGGTATTTCATCCGGGTAGGACTTATGGTGTAATGGAGAGGGAGAATTTTGGGTCCATCAATTTGGACTCACGGAAAATTTCCTTACGATTAGCGGGTGACAACATAATTATCAAAGTAGCGCAGCGAAAGCGTGATGAGTCCTAACCCACAGAACCGGAAACTCGAGAGTACAACAAATGACGTGTCGAGTTTAAGACGATGATAATTGGTGAAATGCGTTTCGTTTAGAAGGAACGTGAAATAGGCTACATGGAGTGACAGGAAATTTTGTAGAGGAACTGTATCACCATCTAGGTAGATGAGAAAGTATGTGCACATAAAAGTATAGAAAGAGAGTGGTACCCCATTATAGATACAAGTGAAGCATGCCGACCTCGTCACATGTCGGTAGACAAATAAATTTGGAACTTAATACTTAGCAGGGTACTTTAGAATGAGTTTCTTGATGGAATGAAAAAGGAAGTAAACGATGTAATAAAGGTATTGTGTAGGGCCTGCACTAACAAGCTCAAGGGAGTAACTATCAAGTTGAATCGGAAGACAGATAAGAAAAAGAAGCTATGGGAGTGTACTTACAGACCAGTACTCGTACATATAGAAAACAGAATCTCAAGAGTGGAGTATAAGAAAATTTTTTATCTCGGAACGGAGTCGAGTTGCGTTTTGAGTAAGAGGGATATTATAGGACACAATGCAATGTTAACAACTATTGAGTAGTGTGAGCAAATGACGGTGATGTGAGATCACCTTGTAACTAATACCGTCATTCCAGACATATTGTATGTCACTCAAGACCTTTGGCCTGAGTGTGTAGTCAAGTAAACACAACGAAGGGAAGAAAGTTGACTAGGTTATTTTCTGTACGGTCATCAAAGGACCTGGAGGCGAGTTGCAAAATGTGACCACTTGAGGCTGTAAAGTAGTTTATAAGTGTTTGAGCGACTAGTAACCCTCACCCGATTAGAGGGTGTGACCCTAGTTTTATACGGATTCAGTTTGAGGGATACTTACCAGACAAAGGTTAGGACATCGGCTTAGAGAATCGGGCAATGAAGCCGGATGATACCGGTGAGATATCTAGTTACCACACTAGAACGTGTAGTAGGCACCTGTGAGGTCTGTACTTGAAGACACGCTTCAGAGTGAGTGGTTTATAAAAGCCGACGAGGCTACAAAGAATACTATGGATAGTATGAGACATAACCTTTCAGAGACCTTTGTGGAGATAGTTGTAATCTAGGGAACGACGAGCTAGGGCTTGACCCTATATCTGTGTTATGTTGTCTGACTGCTTGTTTAATTCATGCTTGAGTGCTTAGTCAGGATGTGTGTTAGTGATGACCTTGATATGCGGGATACTTATATGTAGAAACGATGACTCTTGTGCGATAACAAGTTGATACATTAGATTCGTACCTTGAGAGTTGACCTTCTGACTGGCGTACTTTAAGTTTCGGGGCGAAACTTATTCTAAGGGGGGATTGATGTAATACCCGGGAATATTTCTTCCGGATATTTCAGAAACAAATCAGAACTCGACCGTTGTGACCTCTTTCCGGCGCTCTAGTTCTTTTGCATGGACTCCGACATTACGAGTCTTCTTTTAAGTTTCGGGACGAAACTTATTTTAAGGGGGTACTGCGTGTAATATCCGGAATTTTTATTCCGTTTATTTCTGTAACAAACCCGATCTCAATCAGTTGACCCATATCTGTCTACTTAGTTAGACACATTATTATAAAATTTATCATTTTATGTAGCTTCCCTTCACGTAAAATGATAGGATCTTTATAAAATTTTATCATTTTATGTAGCTTACCTTCACATAAAATGATAGGATTATTATAACCAATCCTAAACTATAACATGATCCGTACCCGTCTATTCCGTAGCCTACCAGTTCCGATCCCTTGACTTCACATAAAATAATAAGTTTAGCCCCAAACCCTAATTTAGAATATGACTCGTCGTTGACAAGTCTGTGACGAAGCTGTGACAAGGTCTGGACAAGTCTGTGACGAAGCTGTGACAAGGTCTGGACAAGGCTGTGACGAAGCTGTGACAAGGCCAGACAAGTCTGTGACGAGTCTGTGACAAGGCCAGACAAGTCTGTGACGAGTCTGTGACAAGCCCAGCCGGCCACTGCTTGCCTTGTACAGCCCAGTCCGTGATCTCCTTTCAGCTTGCCAGCTTCAGCCCTCTGCAGCCCAGCTGCTGCAGCCCAGTAGCGTTAATGCCTCCGCCAGCCCAACAAGAAGAGGCCGCTGCAGCATCCTTGGGAGCTTCCTCTTGCCTACGTGGAGCTGAGCTGGACTAGGGGTACGTTGAATGAAACGACTCCTGAAATCACGCTTCCCTCTTGATCTTCCTTCCTTAATGAAACCGTAGCCTTAACTGCCTAATACAACAGCGTTCACACGTCCAGAATCGCAGCCCAGATCTCGCTCTCTTCTATGCTACGTATCTCCCTTCTGTCAATCATTCGGAACTTCTACCCAAGCCGGAACGATACAAACGTACACACAAGCCTCCCCTACAACCAGCGACAAACCTAGACGAAACCCGGACTGAGCACTCCTCTGCACGTCTCCATCTCCCGTCTAGCAGCAACGCACCACTCGTCCTTGTCTTTCCTTCTGCAGTCTCGCTCACTTTTGTGTACAATCGACAACGAGAGAATCAACCCTTCTCATTCCGGCACCCGATCTACGGCGTTCATCTCGCGCCATCTTACTTCACGTGCAACGTCTGGAATTTGCTTCAGGCAGGCCGGCACCCGCCTCTCCTTTCAACTACACCCGATCGAAGACAGCAACAGTCCCTCTCAGCAGCCGCACACACGACAACAGCAGCCTTGCACCCCTTCATTAGTCTCCTCGAGTCGTGTAATCGAGTAAGGCTTGTTCATCTCTCTTTCTTGCACTTCCGCCCATGTAATTCATGCCTAATGAGTGCCCTTTTATGTCTCCTATATCTACCCAGAACAGCCATAGAGGAGCTGGTACAGATTCATGCTATTTCTTCCGAGTTTCAAGAAGTGTTGAACAACCGACTTTGAGCCTAGATTTGGGTAAGTTAGACTCTTTCTTTGCTCCTGGTTTTTGGATATGTTGTTGTCGGTATTGCAGTGTAGAACATACTGAAATTTGAGCCTATTTTGAGTTATAGTTTAGGAGATATGAGTTTATCAAGTTGGCTTCTCATGCAGTTTTCTAAGTGTGCTGAGTTTGAGGAAATTTGCTTGCGATGCAGTTTTGTAGAATAAATTTGGAGGGGTTATTGACTTCTGTTAGACTTGAATTTCGGACAAGTTATAGTTGATATAGTATAGTAGATCATACTAAAATTTCAGAGGAATCCATGTTATGGTTTGAGAGATATGAGGTTTCAAAGTTCAGTTTTATAAATGTGCTGAGTTGAGAAAAACAGCATGGGATGCTGTTTTGTGAGATAGTTTAGAATAGGCTTTTGATCTCTGTTAGGCTTGAATTTTTGATATGATATAGTTGACATCTTGTTGTAGATCATATTAAAATTTGGGAAGAATCGGAGTTACGGTTCGAGAGTTATTGTGTTTCAAAGTTGACGTTTTTATATATGTGCTGAGTGTTGGGGGAAAACAGCAAGTGATGCTGTTTTGTGAGATGATTTTTAATAAGCTCTTGATATCCTTTCCGGCTGAATTTTGGATATATTATAGGTAAGATTTTATAGTAGAACATATCAAAATTTGGGATAATTCCAGTGAGTGGTTTAGGAGTTATGATTTTTCAAAGTGTACTCAGATTTTGGCTAAGTATAGAATTTGTAAAGGGAGTAGTCAACTTTAGGAATTTTTATAAAACTGTTGAATGAACAGTTTGGAGAAATTCTTTCTCCTAAAGTTAGATAGGACATCATAGATAATCTAGGGTTTTAAGTCTGAATTTTTATAAGCAGTTACAAATTTTATATTTGGAATCGAAGTTAGACCTTTACGATTTCCCGGAAAATAGTAACATAGGAAAAATGTTAGCTTGGAACCAAACGAAGCGTTGGGAGTTAGAAATGATTTTAGAATCTCAAATAGGAGTTTAGACATGAATTTTAGAATTTTCGGAAATTTCGGGACCAAGGGTAAAATGGTCATTTTACCCTAAATTAATACTGCAACTAGTTATGTCTTAATATATTATTCTATTTTAGAAGTCTTAGACTTCTAACTACGTAGGAGTGTGCTAATGCACTTATCTCCTTTGACAGGCAACTGAGTTGCTACAGTTTACAGAGCGAGTTGGTTTACAGAGAGTCGAGCTTTATATCAGGTAAGTCCTATGGGCTTACTTAGCTGACTTCTAAATATGAGTATAAATGATGATGGTGGTGTGTGATTGAAATGTTTATGGAGATAGGTTGTGATATATAATTACCGACCTATATTTTGGCCTAAGAGTAACGGGCGGTGGCATTCTGCTCAGTAGCTTGCGGGCGCTGGGGGTTTCTTTCGGGACTAGTCCATACGTGGTTTGTAGTGATGCTACCAGTGGAAGTCAGCTAGACCTACACCAGTTGGATAAGGAACGGAGGCGAGAACTAATAAAAATTCTCGTGCCACAACTTAAATTGAATAATGTGAATCATTTAAAGAATAGATAATAAACGGTTGAGTGCCAGCATGATGTTTGTTTATTTTTGTTTCTGCGTGTGTTTGTGCTGTTATCATTTTGCTTATATTTGGATAGTTAGCTAACGGTTTATCCGTGTTGTAGATCTGTAGAGATAGACAGTTGCAGAGAGATCCGGAACGGATGGTCAGCCGGGTCCACGTACTCATTAGATGGGGACGGGGGAGTCTTCCATACGTCATGCATGTTATGTATCTTTATATATGTTTGTAAGGCTGTCACCTGTGTACGTTTATACCATTAAAAATATTATGTTTTCGAAATTGTTTTAAATACATTTGTGCCTTGTTGTAAGATCCAAGTAATGTTGTTGTTAAACCAAGGTCGGGACCCATTGTGAGGTCCTAACCAGTAGCTCCCCGAGTTCCGAGAATTTGGGGTGTTACAACATGGTATCAGAGCTCTGGGTTGGCAACAATGGCACTTGAAATCTTCTAAAAGACCGAATGTATAAAATAATCAGAACCCGAAAGGGGTCTAAGATTTTCAAAAACGGATTTTGATTTTTACACACGTGCATAGTCGGGTTGTTGGGTTAGTAGTACGTCGGACCACCATCGTTCTCCGTGGATCTCTGCAACTCGGAATGATAGGTGTTAGTATATAGAGTTATATCGATATGTTTTAATTATATAAATGTGTATGTTTAGCATGTTAGTATCCTTTAGTTATGATATCATTAATCGATTATCGCCTCATGATAAATCGGTAACGGACTTGAAGAGTTTTCAACACGAGATAATGGATTCAGACCGAGGATCGAGTGTTATACTCTGGTGGGCGTCCTTGTGACCATGTAAATCATCCGAAGAACGAGTGGGCAAAGAAGTACAGATGTGGAGACAATTTTCACCACAAGTACCGTCCGAGGGGAAAGGAATCCCCGAGTCAACACAGGCAGAAGGAACAGGAAGTCATACAAGGGACTTGGTCGTATGAGGCTGAGAGATGAATTAGAAGAATCATGTAAGAGACGACGAGAGATCGGATTAGAGATAACGATAAGGGAACAAAAATCATACAGAACGGAGTACAACCAAGATTTGCAGAATAAAAGATGTTATAATCAAGGCAAACGCCGCCACATGCAAGCATGGGCATGAGAGTACAAAGAAGATAAGGTGCTGACCCGAGGCGAAGAATTAAAAGAGTACAAAGACAACCATTGACAAATGAGTTTAAAGACATGAAATAAATTTCATCATCATAGACACGATTTGACTTACTTAGAGATGCAAGAATTTGTAAGAAATCATGACGTAAGTATCAAATACAATAGAGGTCTGAAATTTAGACAAAAGAATTCCATAAAAGTGGCATTACAACACAACACCAGATGAAGGGAGGAATGTTAGAAAGGGATTCTGGTGGACTAAGGAGTCCACAATAACTTATCATTCACCTAAAGATCTGAGTTACCAACAGTTACAGTCATATTAGATAACCGCAAACAGATGATGAACCAAGTAAGAATAATTGTGAAGACACGCTTACAAGTTATTGTGGAAACCTTGATAAACTCATTGACGACAGATGAATGCTAGGACATCTCATAAGAGAACAAGAGAAGTACAGACTGTGCAAGGAACTAAAGGGGTATTGACAAAGAAACTGGAGAAGATAGATTCTCACCAAGTGTTTCAAACTTCAAAAGAGATTGAAGAACAATAAGTTCGTGATCTTATAGAAGGTCAACTACAGACTAGTTGGTAGTAACTGGGACATAAACGTGCGGGTCAACTAGTGGTAACTGGTTGGCATATAAGGAGAATAACCATAGACCTATGAAATAATTTTATAGACATCTGGAGGACCCTTCAAGAGATCAACGGCGACAAATGTGAAGTTAAATAGATACCAGTGCTAATACCCTTAATAGTAACATGAAGTGAGTTCGAACTAGTAACTCTAATTAAGAACTTAAGAAGAAAGACTAGATGGCCAGGGATGACCCCTTATGTCATTTGAGACCAAGGAAATTGTGTGAGTGAATTACTATCTACTGGCTAAGAAAAGGGTACACATCGCAGCTAGAACATATGGATTGTAAAAGAAGAACTAGAGGAATAAGAAGCATATGATTTTGATAAGGTTCTATGCCAATGAAGACATAGTGTGGTAGCATTCCATACGAGATAAACTGCAAGTGGAGGGAAGTTAAGGTCATGAGAGTCGCGTAGATGTGCTTACAAGCTATAGTAGAAGATCTAGAAAGGACCATTGATATCAGATGGATGACACAGTTGGACTCGAGAAATGGAGTTAGTTCACGGGGGAACTGGAAGTTGGTAATGTAGAGGGAGCTAAAGGAGTATAAATGGATGAACTCAAGTAAGTAGTGCTCGCCAGGAAATTCAACGGCAAAAGAGGTATGAGAAAAGTAAGTCCGGAAATGGAGATAAGTCAACTATTGACTGACCGACATCAACTGAGGACGTGCAAGAGTTGTTTGGGGATTGACGAGCTATGTACAGCTAAGAAGAGATATCTGTGATTGGGGATTATTGAATTAACTATACCGATGCTTTGGAGGAGTCCCTCCAGTAGACAACGAAAATCTACTTAGACAACTAAAGGTATAGAGAGAATCGTGTTAGAGGTTACTTCTCGGTTGGTTAAGATCAAACTTCAGTCGAGTCAGGAAGTTTGGATCCGTGTTAGAAGAATTCCAAAAGTAAACGGAAGAGGTCATTTTCCAACCGTTATCTTAGTCCCTTAAGGCAAGTAAGGAAGGTACTTGGTATTTCATCCGGGTAGGACTTATGGTGTAATGGAGAGGGAGAATTTTGGGTCCATCAATTTGGACTCACGGAAAATGTCCTTACGATTAGCGGGTGACAACATAATTATCAAAGTAGCGCAGCGAAAGCGTGATGAGTCCTAACCCACAGAACCGGAAACTCGAGAGTACAACAAATGACGTGTCGAGTTTAAGACGATGATAATTGGTGAAATGCGTTTCGTTTAGAAGGAACGTGAAATAGGCTACATGGAGTGACAGGAAATTTTGTAGAGGAACTGTATCACCATCTAGGTAGATGAGAAAGTATGTGCACATAGAAGTATAGAAAGAGAGTGGTACCCCATTATAGATACAAGTGAAGCATGCCGACCTCGTCACATGTCGGTAGACAAATAAATTTGGAACTTAATACTTAGCAGGGTACTTTAGAATGAGTTTCTTGATGGAATGAAAAAGGAAGTAAACGATGTAATAAAGGTATTGTGTAGGGCCTGCACTAACAAGCTCAAGGGAGTAACTATCAAGTTGAATCGGAAGACAGATAAGAAAAAGAAGCTATGGGAGTGTACTTACAGACCAGTACTCGTACATATAGAAAACAGAATCTCAAGAGTGGAGTATAAGAAAAATTTTTATCTCGGAACGGAGTCGAGTTGCGTTTTGAGTAAGAGGGATATTATAGGACACAATGCAATGTTAACAACTATTGAGTAGTGTGAGCAAATGACGGTGATGTGAGATCACCTTGTAACTAATACCGTCATTCCAGACATATTGTATGTCACTCAAGACCTTTGGCCTGAGTGTGTAGTCAAGTAAACACAACGAAGGGAAGAAAGTTGACTAGGTTATTTTCTGTACGGTCATCAAAGGACCTGGAGGCGAGTTGCAAAATGTGACCACTTGAGGCTGTAAAGTAGTTTATAAGTGTTTGAGCGACTAGTAACCCTCACCCGATTAGAGGGTGTGACCCTAGTTTTATACGGATTCAGTTTGAGGGATACTTACCAGACAAAGGTTAGGACATCGGCTTAGAGAATCGGGCAATGAAGCCGGATGATACCGGCGAGATATCTAGTTACCACACTAGAACGTGTAGTAGGCACCTGTGAGGTCTGTACTTGAAGACACGCTTCAGAGTGAGTGGTTTATAAAAGCCGACGAGGCTACCAAGAATACTATGGATAGTATGAGACATAACCTTTCAGAGACCTTTGTGGAGATAGTTGTAATCTAGGGAACGACGAGCTAGGGCTTGACCCTATATCTGTGTTATGTTGTCTGACTGCTTGTTTAATTCATGCTTGAGTGCTTAGTCAGGATGTGTGTTAGTGATGACCTTGATATGCGGGATAATTATATGTAGAAACGATGACTCTTGTGCGATAACAAGTTGATGCATTAGATTCGTACCTTGAGAGTTGACCTTCTGACTGGCGTACTTTAAGTTTCGGGGCGAAACTTATTCTAAGGGGGGATTGATGTAATACCCGGGAATATTTCTTCCGGATATTTCAGAAACAAATCAGAACTCGACCGTTGTGACCTCTTTCCGGCGCTCTAGTTCTTTTGCATGGACTCCGACATTACGAGTCTTCTTTTAAGTTTCGGGACGAAACTTATTTTAAGGGGGTACTGATGTAATATCCGGAATTTTTATTCCGTTTATTTCTGTAACAAACCCGATCTCAATCAGTTGACCCATATCTGTCTACTTAGTTAGACACATTATTATAAAATTTATCATTTTATGTAGCTTCCCTTCACATAAAATGATAGGATCTTTATAAAATTTTATCATTTTATGTAGCTTACCTTCACATAAAATGATAGGATTATTATAACCAATCCTAAACTATAACATGATCCGTACCCGTCTATTCCGTAGCCTACCAGTTCCGATCCCTTGACTTCACATAAAATAATAAGTTTAGCCCCAAACCCTAATTTAGAATATGACTCGTCGTTGACAAGTCTGTGACGAAGCTGTGACAAGGTCTGGACAAGTCTGTGACGAAGCTGTGACAAGGTCTGGACAAGGCTGTGACGAAGCTGTGACAAGGCCAGACAAGTCTGTGACGAGTCTGTGACAAGGCCAGACAAGTCTGTGACGAGTCTGTGACAAGCCCAGCCGGCCACTGCTTGCCTTGTACAGCCCAGTCCGTGATCTCCTTTCAGCTTGCCAGCTTCAGCCCTCTGCAGCCCAGTAGCGTTAATGCCTCCGCCAGCCCAACAAGAAGAGCCCGCTGCAGCATCCTTGGGAGCTTCCTCTTGCCTACGTGGAGCTGAGCTGGACTAGGGGTACGTTGAATGAAACGACTCCTGAAATCACGCTTCCCTCTTGATCTTCCTTCCTTAATGAAACCGTAGCCTTAACTGCCTAATACAGCAGCGTTCACACGTCCAGAATCGCAGCCCAGATCTCGCTCTCTTCTATGCTGCGTATCTCCCTTCTGTCAATCATTCGGAACTTCTACCCAAGCCGGAACGATACAAACGTACACACAAGCCTCCCCTACAACCAACGACAAACCTAGACGAAACCCGGACTGAGCACTCCTCTGCACGTCTCCATCTCCCGTCTAGCAGCAACGCACCACTCGTCCTTGTCTTTCCTTCTGCAGTCTCGCTCACTTTTGTGTACAATCGACAACGAGAGAATCAACCCTTCTCATTCCGGCACCCGATCTACGGCGTTCATCTCGCGCCATCTTACTTCACGTGCAACGTCTGGAATTTGCTTCAGGCAGGCCGGCACCCGCCTCTCCTTTCAACTACACCCGATCGAAGACAGCAGCAGTCCCTCTCAGCAGCCGCACACACGACAACAGCAGCCTTGCACCCCTTCATTAGTCTCCTCGAGTCGTGTAATCGAGTAAGGCTTGTTCATCTCTCTTTCTTGCACTTCCGCCCATGTAATTCATGCCTAATGAGTGCCCTTTTATGTCTCCTAAATCTATCCAGAACAGCCATAGAGGAGCTGGTACAGATTCATGCTATTTCTTCCGAGTTTCAAGAAGTGTTGAACAACCGACTTTGAGCCTAGATTTGGGTAAGTTAGACTCTTTCTTTGCTCCTGGTTTTTGGATATGTTGTTGTCGGTATTGCAGTGTAGAACATACTGAAATTTGAGCCTATTTTGAGTTATAGTTTAGGAGATATGAGTTTATCAAGTTGGCTTCTCATGCAGTTTTCTAAGTGTGCTGAGTTTGAGGAAATTTGCTTGCGATGCAGTTTTGTAGAATAAATTTGGAGGGGTTATTGACTTCTGTTAGACTTGAATTTCGGACAAGTTATAGTTGATATAGTATAGTAGATCATACTAAAATTTCAGAGGAATCCATGTTATGGTTTGAGAGATATGAGGTTTCAAAGTTCAGTTTTATAAATGTGCTGAGTTGAGAAAAACAGCATGGGATGCTGTTTTGTGAGATAGTTTCGAATAGGCTTTTGATCTCTGTTAGGCTTGAATTTTTGATATGATATAGTTGACATCTTGTTGTAGATCATATTAAAATTTGGGAAGAATCGGAGTTACGGTTCGAGAGTTATTGTGTTTCAAAGTTGACGTTTTTATATATGTGCTGAGTGTTGGGGGAAAACAGCAAGTGATGCTGTTTTGTGAGATGATTTTGAATAAGCTCTTGATATCCTTTCCGGCTGAATTTTGGATATATTATAGGTAAGATTTTATAGTAGAACATATCAAAATTTGGGATAATTCCAGTGAGTGGTTTAGGAGTTATGATTTTTCAAAATGTACTCAGATTTTGGCTAAGTATAGAATTTGTAAAGGGAGTAGTCAACTTTAGGAATTTTTATAAAACTGTTGAATGAACAGTTTGGAGAAATTCTTTCTCCTAAAGTTAGATAGGACATCATAGATAATCTAGGGTTTTAAGTCTGAATTTTTATAAGCAGTTACAAATTTTATATTTGGAATCGAAGTTAGACCTTTACGATTTCCCGGAAAATAGTAACATAGGAAAAATGTTAGCTTGGAACCAAACGAAGCGTTGGGAGTTAGAAATGATTTTAGAATCTCAAATAGGAGTTTAGACATGAATTTTAGAATTTTCGGAAATTTCGGGACCAAGGGTAAAATGGTCATTTTACCCTAAATTAATACTGCAACTAGTTATGTCTTAATATATTATTCTATTTTAGAAGTCTTAGACTTCTAACTACGTAGGAGTGTGCTAATGCACTTATCTCCTTTGACAGGCAACTGAGTTGCTACAGTTTACAGAGCGAGTTGGTTTACAGAGAGTCGAGCTTTATATCAGGTAAGTCCTATGGGCTTACTTAGCTGACTTCTAAATATGAGTATAAATGATGATGGTGGTGTGTGATCGAAATGTTTATGGAGATAGGTTGTGATATATAATTACCGACCTATATTTTGGCCTAAGAGTAACGGGCGGTGGCATTCTGCTCAGTAGCTTGCGGGCGCTGGGGGTTTCTTTCGGGACTAGTCCATACGTGGTTTGTAGTGATGCTACCAGTGGAAGTCAGCTAGACCTACACCAGTTGGATAAGGAACGGAGGCGAGAACTAATAAAAATTCTCGTGCCACAACTTAAATTGAATAATGTGAATCATTTAAAGAATAGATAATAAACGGTTGAGTGCCAGCATGATGTTTGTTTATTTTTGTTTCTGCGTGTGTTTGTGCTGTTATCATTTTGCTTATATTTGGATAGTTAGCTAACGGTTTATCCGTGTTGTAGATCTGTAGAGATAGACAGTTGCAGAGAGATCCGGAACGGATGGTCAGCCGGGTCCACGTACTCATTAGATGGGGACGGGGGAGTCTTCCATACGTCATGCATGTTATGTATCTTTATATATGTTTGTAAGGCTGTCACCTGTGTACGTTTATACCATTAAAAATATTATGTTTTCGAAATTGTTTTAAATACATTTGTGCCTTGTTGTAAGATCCAAGTAATGTTGTTGTTAAACCAAGGTCGGGACCCATTGTGAGGTCCTAACCAGTAGCTCCCCGAGTTCCGAGAATTTGGGGTGTTACAACATGGTATCAGAGCTCTGGGTTGGCAACAATGGCACTTGAAATCTTCTAAAAGACCGAATGTATAAAATAATCAGAACCCGAAAGGGGTCTAAGATTTTCAAAAACGGATTTTGATTTTTACACACGTGCATAGTCGGGTTGTTGGGTTAGTAGTACGTCGGACCACCATCGTTCTCCGTGGATCTCTGCAACTCGGAATGATAGGTGTTAGTATATAGAGTTATATCGATATGTTTTAATTATATAAATGTGTATGTTTAGCATGTTAGTATCCTTTAGTTATGATATCATTAATCGATTATCGCCTCATGATAAATCGGTAACGGACTTGAAGAGTTTTCAACACGAGATAATGGATTCAGACCGAGGATCGAGTGTTATACTCTGGTGGGCGTCCTTGTGACCATGTAAATCATCCGAAGAACGAGTGGGCAAAGAAGTACAGATGTGGAGACAATTTTCACCACAAGTACCGTCCGAGGGGAAAGGAATCCCCGAGTCAACACAGGCAGAAGGAACAGGAAGTCATACAAGGGACTTGGTCGTATGAGGCTGAGAGATGAATTAGAAGAATCATGTAAGAGACGACGAGAGATCGGATTAGAGATAACGATAAGGGAACAAAAATCATACAGAACGGAGTACAACCAAGATTTGCAGAATAAAAGATGTTATAATCAAGGCAAACGCCGCCACATGCAAGCATGGGCATGAGAGTACAAAGAAGATAAGGTGCTGACCCGAGGCGAAGAATTAAAAGAGTACAAAGACAACCATTGACAAATGAGTTTAAAGACATGAAATAAATTTCATCATCATAGACACGATTTGACTTACTTAGAGATGCAAGAATTTGTAAGAAATCATGACGTAAGTATCAAATACAATAGAGGTCTGAAATTTAGACAAAAGAATTCCATAAAAGTGGCATTACAACACAACACCAGATGAAGGGAGGAATGTTAGAAAGGGATTCTGGTGGACTAAGGAGTCCACAATAACTTCTCATTCACCTAAAGATCTGAGTTACCAACAGTTACAGTCATATTAGATAACCGCAAACAGATGATGAACCAAGTAAGAATAATTGTGAAGACACGCTTACAAGTTATTGTGGAAACCTTGATAAACTCATTGACGACAGATGAATGCTAGGACATCTCATAAGAGAACAAGAGAAGTACAGACTGTGCAAGGAACTAAAGGGGTATTGACAAAGAAACTGGAGAAGATAGATTCTCACCAAGTGTTTCAAACTTCAAAAGAGATTGAAGAACAATAAGTTCGTGATCTTATAGAAGGTCAACTACAGACTAGTTGGTAGTAACTGGGACATAAACGTGCGGGTCAACTAGTGGTAACTGGTTGGCATATAAGGAGAATAACCATAGACCTATGAAATAATTTTATAGACATCTGGAGGACCCTTCAAGAGATCAACGGCGACAAATGTGAAGTTAAATAGATACCAGTGCTAATACCCTTAATAGTAACATGAAGTGAGTTCGAACTAGTAACTCTAATTAAGAACTTAAGAAGAAAGACTAGATGGCCAGGGATGACCCCTTATGTCATTTGAGACCAAGGAAATTGTGTGAGTGAATTACTATCTACTGGCTAAGAAAAGGGTACACATCGCAGCTAGAACATATGGATTGTAAAAGAAGAACTAGAGGAATAAGAAGCATATGATTTTGATAAGGTTCTATGCCAATGAAGACATAGTGTGGTAGCATTCCATACGAGATAAACTGCAAGTGGAGGGAAGTTAAGGTCATGAGAGTCGCGTAGATGTGCTTACAAGCTATAGTAGAAGATCTAGAAAGGACCATTGATATCAGATGGATGACACAGTTGGACTCGAGAAATGGAGTTAGTTCACGGGGGAACTGGAAGTTGGTAATGTAGAGGGAGCTAAAGGAGTATAAATGGATGAACTCAAGTAAGTAGTGCTCGCCAGGAAATTCAACGGCAAAAGAGGTATGAGAAAAGTAAGTCCCGGAAATGGAGATAAGTCAACTATTGACTGACCGACATCAACTGAGGACGTGCAAGAGTTGTTTGGGGATTGACGAGCTATGTACAGCTAAGAAGAGATATCTGTGATTGGGGATTATTGAATTAACTATACCGATGCTTTGGAGGAGTCCCTCCAGTAGACAACGAAAATCTACTTAGACAACTAAAGGTATAGAGAGAATCGTGTTAGAGGTTACTTCTCGGTTGGTTAAGATCAAACTTCAGTCGAGTCAGGAAGTTTGGATCCGTGTTAGAAGAATTCCAAAAGTAAACGGAAGAGGTCATTTTCCAACCGTTATCTTAGTCCCTTAAGGCAAGTAAGGAAGGTACTTGGTATTTCATCCGGGTAGGACTTATGGTGTAATGGAGAGGGAGAATTTTGGGTCCATCAATTTGGACTCACGGAAAATGTCCTTACGATTAGCGGGTGACAACATAATTATCAAAGTAGCGCAGCGAAAGCGTGATGAGTCCTAACCCACAGAACCGGAAACTCGAGAGTACAACAAATGACGTGTCGAGTTTAAGACGATGATAATTGGTGAAATGCGTTTCGTTTAGAAGGAACGTGAAATAGGCTACATGGAGTGACAGGAAATTTTGTAGAGGAACTGTATCACCATCTAGGTAGATGAGAAAGTATGTGCACATAGAAGTATAGAAAGAGAGTGGTACCCCATTATAGATACAAGTGAAGCATGCCGACCTCGTCACATGTCGGTAGACAAATAAATTTGGAACTTAATACTTAGCAGGGTACTTTAGAATGAGTTTCTTGATGGAATGAAAAAGGAAGTAAACGATGTAATAAAGGTATTGTGTAGGGCCTGCACTAACAAGCTCAAGGGAGTAACTATCAAGTTGAATCGGAAGACAGATAAGAAAAAGAAGCTATGGGAGTGTACTTACAGACCAGTACTCGTACATATAGAAAACAGAATCTCAAGAGTGGAGTATAAGAAAAATTTTTATCTCGGAACGGAGTCGAGTTGCGTTTTGAGTAAGAGGGATATTATAGGACACAATGCAATGTTAACAACTATTGAGTAGTGTGAGCAAATGACGGTGATGTGAGATCACCTTGTAACTAATACCGTCATTCCAGACATATTGTATGTCACTCAAGACCTTTGGCCTGAGTGTGTAGTCAAGTAAACACAACGAAGGGAAGAAAGTTGACTAGGTTATTTTCTGTACGGTCATCAAAGGACCTGGAGGCGAGTTGCAAAATGTGACCACTTGAGGCTGTAAAGTAGTTTATAAGTGTTTGAGCGACTAGTAACCCTCACCCGATTAGAGGGTGTGACCCTAGTTTTATACGGATTCAGTTTGAGGGATACTTACCAGACAAAGGTTAGGACATCGGCTTAGAGAATCGGGCAATGAAGCCGGATGATACCGGCGAGATATCTAGTTACCACACTAGAACGTGTAGTAGGCACCTGTGAGGTCTGTACTTGAAGACACGCTTCAGAGTGAGTGGTTTATAAAAGCCGACGAGGCTACCAAGAATACTATGGATAGTATGAGACATAACCTTTCAGAGACCTTTGTGGAGATAGTTGTAATCTAGGGAACGACGAGCTAGGGCTTGACCCTATATCTGTGTTATGTTGTCTGACTGCTTGTTTAATTCATGCTTGAGTGCTTAGTCAGGATGTGTGTTAGTGATGACCTTGATATGCGGGATAATTATATGTAGAAACGATGACTCTTGTGCGATAACAAGTTGATGCATTAGATTCGTACCTTGAGAGTTGACCTTCTGACTGGCGTACTTTAAGTTTCGGGGCGAAACTTATTCTAAGGGGGGATTGATGTAATACCCGGGAATATTTCTTCCGGATATTTCAGAAACAAATCAGAACTCGACCGTTGTGACCTCTTTCCGGCGCTCTAGTTCTTTTGCATGGACTCCGACATTACGAGTCTTCTTTTAAGTTTCGGGACGAAACTTATTTTAAGGGGGTACTGATGTAATATCCGGAATTTTTATTCCGTTTATTTCTGTAACAAACCCGATCTCAATCAGTTGACCCATATCTGTCTACTTAGTTAGACACATTATTATAAAATTTATCATTTTATGTAGCTTCCCTTCACATAAAATGATAGGATCTTTATAAAATTTTATCATTTTATGTAGCTTACCTTCACATAAAATGATAGGATTATTATAACCAATCCTAAACTATAACATGATCCGTACCCGTCTATTCCGTAGCCTACCAGTTCCGATCCCTTGACTTCACATAAAATAATAAGTTTAGCCCCAAACCCTAATTTAGAATATGACTCGTCGTTGACAAGTCTGTGACGAAGCTGTGACAAGGTCTGGACAAGTCTGTGACGAAGCTGTGACAAGGTCTGGACAAGGCTGTGACGAAGCTGTGACAAGGCCAGACAAGTCTGTGACGAGTCTGTGACAAGGCCAGACAAGTCTGTGACGAGTCTGTGACAAGCCCAGCCGGCCACTGCTTGCCTTGTACAGCCCAGTCCGTGATCTCCTTTCAGCTTGCCAGCTTCAGCCCTCTGCAGCCCAGTAGCGTTAATGCCTCCGCCAGCCCAACAAGAAGAGCCCGCTGCAGCATCCTTGGGAGCTTCCTCTTGCCTACGTGGAGCTGAGCTGGACTAGGGGTACGTTGAATGAAACGACTCCTGAAATCACGCTTCCCTCTTGATCTTCCTTCCTTAATGAAACCGTAGCCTTAACTGCCTAATACAGCAGCGTTCACACGTCCAGAATCGCAGCCCAGATCTCGCTCTCTTCTATGCTGCGTATCTCCCTTCTGTCAATCATTCGGAACTTCTACCCAAGCCGGAACGATACAAACGTACACACAAGCCTCCCCTACAACCAACGACAAACCTAGACGAAACCCGGACTGAGCACTCCTCTGCACGTCTCCATCTCCCGTCTAGCAGCAACGCACCACTCGTCCTTGTCTTTCCTTCTGCAGTCTCGCTCACTTTTGTGTACAATCGACAACGAGAGAATCAACCCTTCTCATTCCGGCACCCGATCTACGGCGTTCATCTCGCGCCATCTTACTTCACGTGCAACGTCTGGAATTTGCTTCAGGCAGGCCGGCACCCGCCTCTCCTTTCAACTACACCCGATCGAAGACAGCAGCAGTCCCTCTCAGCAGCCGCACACACGACAACAGCAGCCTTGCACCCCTTCATTAGTCTCCTCGAGTCGTGTAATCGAGTAAGGCTTGTTCATCTCTCTTTCTTGCACTTCCGCCCATGTAATTCATGCCTAATGAGTGCCCTTTTATGTCTCCTAAATCTATCCAGAACAGCCATAGAGGAGCTGGTACAGATTCATGCTATTTCTTCCGAGTTTCAAGAAGTGTTGAACAACCGACTTTGAGCCTAGATTTGGGTAAGTTAGACTCTTTCTTTGCTCCTGGTTTTTGGATATGTTGTTGTCGGTATTGCAGTGTAGAACATACTGAAATTTGAGCCTATTTTGAGTTATAGTTTAGGAGATATGAGTTTATCAAGTTGGCTTCTCATGCAGTTTTCTAAGTGTGCTGAGTTTGAGGAAATTTGCTTGCGATGCAGTTTTGTAGAATAAATTTGGAGGGGTTATTGACTTCTGTTAGACTTGAATTTCGGACAAGTTATAGTTGATATAGTATAGTAGATCATACTAAAATTTCAGAGGAATCCATGTTATGGTTTGAGAGATATGAGGTTTCAAAGTTCAGTTTTATAAATGTGCTGAGTTGAGAAAAACAGCATGGGATGCTGTTTTGTGAGATAGTTTCGAATAGGCTTTTGATCTCTGTTAGGCTTGAATTTTTGATATGATATAGTTGACATCTTGTTGTAGATCATATTAAAATTTGGGAAGAATCGGAGTTACGGTTCGAGAGTTATTGTGTTTCAAAGTTGACGTTTTTATATATGTGCTGAGTGTTGGGGGAAAACAGCAAGTGATGCTGTTTTGTGAGATGATTTTGAATAAGCTCTTGATATCCTTTCCGGCTGAATTTTGGATATATTATAGGTAAGATTTTATAGTAGAACATATCAAAATTTGGGATAATTCCAGTGAGTGGTTTAGGAGTTATGATTTTTCAAAATGTACTCAGATTTTGGCTAAGTATAGAATTTGTAAAGGGAGTAGTCAACTTTAGGAATTTTTATAAAACTGTTGAATGAACAGTTTGGAGAAATTCTTTCTCCTAAAGTTAGATAGGACATCATAGATAATCTAGGGTTTTAAGTCTGAATTTTTATAAGCAGTTACGAATTTTATATTTGGAATCGAAGTTAGACCTTTACGATTTCCCGGAAAATAGTAACATAGGAAAAATGTTAGCTTGGAACCAAACGAAGCGTTGGGAGTTAGAAATGATTTTAGAATCTCAAATAGGAGTTTAGACATGAATTTTAGAATTTTCGGAAATTTCGGGACCAAGGGTAAAATGGTCATTTTACCCTAAATTAATACTGCAACTAGTTATGTCTTAATATATTATTCTATTTTAGAAGTCTTAGACTTCTAACTACGTAGGAGTGTGCTAATGCACTTATCTCCTTTGACAGGCAACTGAGTTGCTACAGTTTACAGAGCGAGTTGGTTTACAGAGAGTCGAGCTTTATATCAGGTAAGTCCTATGGGCTTACTTAGCTGACTTCTAAATATGAGTATAAATGATGATGGTGGTGTGTGATCGAAATGTTTATGGAGATAGGTTGTGATATATAATTACCGACCTATATTTTGGCCTAAGAGTAACGGGCGGTGGCATTCTGCTCAGTAGCTTGCGGGCGCTGGGGGTTTCTTTCGGGACTAGTCCATACGTGGTTTGTAGTGATGCTACCAGTGGAAGTCAGCTAGACCTACACCAGTTGGATAAGGAACGGAGGCGAGAACTAATAAAAATTCTCGTGCCACAACTTAAATTGAATAATGTGAATCATTTAAAGAATAGATAATAAACGGTTGAGTGCCAGCATGATGTTTGTTTATTTTTGTTTCTGCGTGTGTTTGTGCTGTTATCATTTTGCTTATATTTGGATAGTTAGCTAACGGTTTATCCGTGTTGTAGATCTGTAGAGATAGACAGTTGCAGAGAGATCCGGAACGGATGGTCAGCCGGGTCCACGTACTCATTAGATGGGGACGGGGGAGTCTTCCATACGTCATGCATGTTATGTATCTTTATATATGTTTGTAAGGCTGTCACCTGTGTACATTTATACCATTAAAAATATTATGTTTTCGAAATTGTTTTAAATACATTTGTGCCTTGTTGTAAGATCCAAGTAATGTTGTTGTTAAACCAAGGTCGGGACCCATTGTGAGGTCCTAACCAGTAGCTCCCCTAGTTCCGAGAATTTGGGGTGTTACAACATGGTATCAGAGCTCTGGGTTGACAACAATGGCACTTGAAATCTTCTAAAAGACCGAATGTATAAAATAATGAGAACCCGAAAGGGGTCTAAGATTTTCAAAAACGGATTTTGATTTTTACACACGTGCATAGTCGGGTTGTTGGGTTAGTAGTACGTCGGACCACCATCGTTCTCCGTGGATCTCTACAACTTGGAATGATAGGTGTTAGTATATAGAGTTATATCGATATGTTTTAATTATATAAATGTGTATGTTTAGCATGTTAGTATCCTTTAGTTATGATATCATGACTCGATTATCGCCTCATGATAAATCGGTAACGGACTTGAAGAGTTTTCAACACGAGATAATGGATTCAGACCGAGGATCGAGTGTTATACTCTGGTGGGCGTCCTTGTGACCATATAAATCATCCGAAGAACGAGTGGGCAAAGAAGTACAGATGTGGAGACAATTTTCACCACAAGTACCGTCCGAGGGGAAAGGAATCCCCGAGTCAACACAGGCAGAAGGAACAGGAAGTCATACAAGGGACTTGGTCGTATGAGGCTGAGAGATGAATTAGAAGAATCATGTAAGAGACGACGAGAGATCGGATTAGAGATAACGATAAGGGAACAAAAATCATACAGAACGGAGTACAACCAAGATTTGCAGAATAAAAGATGTTATAATCAAGGCAAACGCCGCCACATGCAAGCATGGGCATGAGAGTACAAAGAAGATAAGGTGCTGACCCGAGGCGAAGAATTAAAAGAGTACAAAGACAACCATTGACAAATGAGTTTAAAGACATGAAATAAATTTCATCATCATAGACACGATTTGACTTACTTAGAGATGCAAGAATTTGTAAGAAATCATGACGTAAGTATCAAATACAATAGAGGTCTGAAATTTAGAATAAAGAATTCCATAAAAGTGGCATTACAACACAACACCAGATGAAGGGAGGAATGTTAGAAAGGGATTCTGGTGGACTAAGGAGTCCACAATAACTTCTCATTCACCTAAAGATCTGAGTTACCAACAGTTACAGTCATATTAGATAACCGCAAACAGATGATGAACCAAGTAAGAATAATTGTGAAGACACGCTTACAAGTTATTGTGGAAACCTTGATAAACTCATTGACGACAGATGAATGCTAGGACATCTCATAAGAGAACAAGAGAAGTACAGACTGTGCAAGGAACTAAAGGGGTATTGACAAAGAAACTGGAGAAGATAGATTCTCACCAAGTGTTTCAAACTTCAAAAGAGATTGAAGAACAATAAGTTCGTGATCTTATAGAAGGTCAACTACAGACTAGTTGGTAGTAACTGGGACATAAACGTGCGGGTCAACTAGTGGTAACTGGTTGGCATATAAGGAGAATAACCATAGACCTATGAAATAATTTTATAGACATCTGGAGGACCCTTCAAGAGATCAACGGCGACAAATGTGAAGTTAAATAGATACCAGTGCTAATACCCTTAATAGTAACATGAAGTGAGTTCGAACTAGTAACTCTAATTAAGAACTTAAGAAGAAAGACTAGATGGCCAGGGATGACCCCTTATGTCATTTGAGACCAAGGAAATTGTGTGAGTGAATTACTATCTACTGGCTAAGAAAAGGGTACACATCGCAGCTAGAACATATGGATTGTAAAAGAAGAACTAGAGGAATAAGAAGCATATGATTTTGATAAGGTTCTATGCCAATGAAGACATAGTGTGGTAGCATTCCATACGAGATAAACTGCAAGTGGAGGGAAGTTAAGGTCATGAGAGTCGCGTAGATGTGCTTACAAGCTATAGTAGAAGATCTAGAAAGGACCATTGATATCAGATGGATGACACAGTTGGACTCGAGAAATGGAGTTAGTTCACGGGGGAACTGGAAGTTGGTAATGTAGAGGGAGCTAAAGGAGTATAAATGGATGAACTCAAGTAAGTAGTGCTCGCCAGGAAATTCAACGGCAAAAGAGGTATGAGAAAAGTAAGTCCCGGAAATGGAGATAAGTCAACTATTGACTGACCGACATCAACTGAGGACGTGCAAGAGTTGTTTGGGGATTGACGAGCTATGTACAGCTAAGAAGAGATATCTGTGATTGGGGATTATTGAATTAACTATACCGATGCTTTGGAGGAGTCCCTCCAGTAGACAACGAAAATCTACTTAGACAACTAAAGGTATAGAGAGAATCGTGTTAGAGGTTACTTCTCGGTTGGTTAAGATCAAACTTCAGTCGAGTCAGGAAGTTTGGATCCGTGTTAGAAGAATTCCAAAAGTAAACGGAAGAAGTCATTTTCCAACCGTTATCTTAGTCCCTTAAGGCAAGTAAGGAAGGTACTTGGTATTTCATCCGGGTAGGACTTATGGTGTAATGGAGAGGGAGAATTTTGGGTCCATCAATTTGGACTCACGGAAAATGTCCTTACGATTAGCGGGTGACAACATAATTATCAAAGTAGCGCAGCGAAAGCGTGATGAGTCCTAACCCACAGAACCGGAAACTCGAGAGTACAACAAATGACGTGTCGAGTTTAAGACGATGATAATTGGTGAAATGCGTTTCGTTTAGAAGGAACGTGAAATAGGCTACATGGAGTGACAGGAAATTTTGTAGAGGAACTGTATCACCATCTAGGTAGATGAGAAAGTATGTGCACATAGAAGTATAGAAAGAGAGTGGTACCCCATTATAGATACAAGTGAAGCATGCCGACCTCGTCACATGTCGGTAGACAAATAAATTTGGAACTTAATACTTAGCAGGGTACTTTAGAATGAGTTTCTTGATGGAATGAAAAAGGAAGTAAACGATGTAATAAAGGTATTGTGTAGGGCCTGCACTAACAAGCTCAAGGGAGTAATTATCAAGTTGAATCGGAAGACAGATAAGAAAAAGAAGCTATGGGAGTGTACTTCCAGACCAGTACTCGTACATATAGAAAACAGAATCTCAAGAGTGGAGTATAAGAAAAATTTTTATCTCGGAACGGAGTCGAGTTGCGTTTTGAGTAAGAGGGATATTATAGGACACAATGCAATGTTAACAACTATTGAGTAGTATGAGCAAATGACGGTGATGTGAGATCACCTTGTAACTAATACCGTCATTCCAGACATATTGTATGTCACTCAAGACCTTTGGCCTGAGTGTGTAGTCAAGTAAACACAACGAAGGGAAGAAAGTTGACTAGGTTATTTTCTGTACGGTCATCAAAGGACCTAGAGGCGAGTTGCAAAATGTGACCACTTGAGGCTGTAAAGTAGTTTATAAGTGTTTGAGCGACTAGTAACCCTCACCCGATTAGAGGGTGTGACCCTAGTTTTATACGGATTCAGTTTGAGGGATACTTACCAGACAAAGGTTAGGACATCGGCTTAGAGAATCGGGCAATGAAGCCGGATGATACCGGCGAGATATCTAGTTACCACACTAGAACGTGTAGTAGGCACCTGTGAGGTCTGTACTTGAAGACACGCTTCAGAGTGAGTGGTTTATAAAAGCCGACGAGGCTACCAAGAATACTATGGATAGTATGAGACATAACCTTTCAGAGACCTTTGTGGAGATAGTTGTAATCTAGGGAACGACGAGCTAGGGCTTGACCCTATATCTGTGTTATGTTGTCTGACTGCTTGTTTAATTCATGCTTGAGTGCTTAGTCAGGATGTGTGTTAGTGATGACCTTGATATGCGGGATACTTATATGTAGAAACGATGACTCTTGTGCGATAACAAGTTGATACATTAGATTCGTACCTTGAGAGTTGACCTTCTGACTGGCGTACTTTAAGTTTCGGGGCGAAACTTATTCTAAGGGGGGATTGATGTAATACCCGGGAATATTTCTTCCGGATATTTCAGAAACAAATCAGAACTCGACCGTTGTGACCTCTTTCCGGCGCTCTAGTTCTTTTGCATGGACTCCGACATTACGAGTCTTCTTTTAAGTTTCGGGACGAAACTTATTTTAAGGGGGTACTGATGTAATATCCGGAATTTTTATTCCGTTTATTTCTGTAACAAACCCGATCTCAATCAGTTGACCCATATCTGTCTACTTAGTTAGACACATTATTATAAAATTTATCATTTTATGTAGCTTCCCTTCACATAAAATGATAGGATCTTTATAAAATTTTATCATTTTATGTAGCTTACCTTCACATAAAATGATAGGATTATTATAACCAATCCTAAACTATAACATGATCCGTACCCGTCTATTCCGTAGCCTACCAGTTCCGATCCCTTGACTTCACATAAAATAATAAGTTTAGCCCCAAACCCTAATTTAGAATATGACTCGTCGTTGACAAGTCTGTGACGAAGCTGTGACAAGGTCTGGACAAGTGTGTGACGAAGCTGTGACAAGGTCTGGACAAGGCTGTGACGAAGCTGTGACAAGGCCAGACAAGTCTGTGACGAGTCTGTGACAAGCCCAGCCGGCCACTGCTTGCCTTGTACAGCCCAGTCCGTGATCTCCTTTCAGCTTGCCAGCTTCAGCCCTCTGCAGCCCAGCTGTTGCAGCCCAGTAGCGTTAATGCCTCCGCCAGCCCAACAAGAAGAGCCCGCTGCAGCATCCTTGGGAGCTTCCTCTTGCCTACGTGGAGCTGAGCTGGACTAGGGGTACGTTGAATGAAACGACTCCTGAAATCACGCTTCCCTCTTGATCTTCCTTCCTTAATGAAACCGTAGCCTTAACTGCCTAATACAGCAGCGTTCACACGTCCAGAATCGCAGCCCAGATCTCGCTCTCTTCTATGCTGCGTATCTCCCTTCTGTCAATCATTCGGAACTTCTACCCAAGCCGGAACGATACAAACGTACACACAAGCCTCCCCTACAACCAGCGACAAACCTAGACGAAACCCGGACTGAGCACTCCTCTGCACGTCTCCATCTCCCGTCTAGCAGCAACGCACCACTCGTCCTTGTCTTTCCTTCTGCAGTCTCGCTCACTTTTGTGTACAATCGACAACGAGAGAATCAACCCTTCTCATTCCGGCACCCGATCTACGGCGTTCATCTCGCGCCATCTTACTTCACGTGCAACGTCTGGAATTTGCTTCAGGCAGGCCGGCACCCGCCTCTCCTTTCAACTACACCCGATCGAAGACAGCAGCAGTCCCTCTCAGCAGCCGCACACACGACAACAGCAGCCTTGCACCCCTTCATTAGTCTCCTCGAGTCGTGTAATCGAGTAAGGCTTGTTCATCTCTCTTTCTTGCACTTCCGCCCATGTAATTCATGCCTAATGAGTGCCCTTTTATGTCTCCTAAATCTACCCAGAACAGCCATAGAGGAGCTGGTACAGATTCATGCTATTTCTTCCGAGTTTCAAGAAGTGTTGAACAACCGACTTTGAGCCTAGATTTGGGTAAGTTAGACTCTTTCTTTGCTCCTGGTTTTTGGATATGTTGTTGTCGGTATTGCAGTGTAGAACATACTGAAATTTGAGCCTATTTTGAGTTATAGTTTAGGAGATATGAGTTTATCAAGTTGGCTTCTCATGCAGTTTTCTAAGTGTGCTGAGTTTGAGGAAATTTGCTTGCGATGCAGTTTTGTAGAATAAATTTGGAGGGGTTATTGACTTCTGTTAGACTTGAATTTCGGACAAGTTATAGTTGATATAGTATAGTAGATCATACTAAAATTTCAGAGGAATCCATGTTATGGTTTGAGAGATATGAGGTTTCAAAGTTCAGTTTTATAAATGTGCTGAGTTGAGAAAAACAGCATGGGATGCTGTTTTGTGAGATAGTTTCGAATAGGCTTTTGATCTCTGTTAGGCTTGAATTTTTGATATGATATAGTTGACATCTTGTTGTAGATCATATTAAAATTTGGGAAGAATCGGAGTTACGGTTCGAGAGTTATTGTGTTTCAAAGTTGACGTTTTTATATATGTGCTGAGTGTTGGGGGAAAACAGCAAGTGATGCTGTTTTGTGAGATGATTTTGAATAAGCTCTTGATATCCTTTCCGGCTGAATTTTGGATATATTATAGGTAAGATTTTATAGTAGAACATATCAAAATTTGGGATAATTCCAGTGAGTGGTTTAGGAGTTATGATTTTTCAAAGTGTACTCAGATTTTGGCTAAGTATAGAATTTGTAAAGGGAGTAGTCAACTTTAGGAATTTTTATAAAACTGTTGAATGAACAGTTTGGAGAAATTCTTTCTCCTAAAGTTAGATAGGACATCATAGATAATCTAGGGTTTTAAGTCTGAATTTTTATAAGCAGTTACGAATTTTATATTTGGAATCGAAGTTAGACCTTTACGATTTCCCGGAAAATAGTAACATAGGAAAAATGTTAGCTTGGAACCAAACGAAGCGTTGGGAGTTAGAAATGATTTTAGAATCTCAAATAGGAGTTTAGACATGAATTTTAGAATTTTCGGAAATTTCGGGACCAAGGGTAAAATGGTCATTTTACCCTAAATTAATACTGCAACTAGTTATGTCTTAATATATTATTCTATTTTAGAAGTCTTAGACTTCTAACTACGTAGGAGTGTGCTAATGCACTTATCTCCTTTGACAGGCAACTGAGTTGCTACAGTTTACAGAGCGAGTTGGTTTACAGAGAGTCGAGCTTTATATCACGTAAGTCCTATGGGCTTACTTAGCTGACTTCTAAATATGAGTATAAATGATGATGGTGGTGTGTGATTGAAATGTTTATGGAGATAGGTTGTGATATATAATTACCGACCTATATTTTGGCCTAAGAGTAACGGGCGGTGGCATTCTGCTCAGTAGCTTGCGGGCGCTGGGGGTTTCTTTCGGGACTAGTCCATACGTGGTTTGTAGTGATGCTACCAGTGGAAGTCAGCTAGACCTACACCAGTTGGATAAGGAACGAAGGCGAGAACTAATAAAAATTCTCGTGCCACAACTTAAATTGAATAATGTGAATCATTTAAAGAATAGATAATAAACGGTTGAGTGCCAGCATGATGTTTGTTTATTTTTGTTTCTGCGTGTGTTTGTGCTGTTATCATTTTGCTTATATTTGGATAGTTAGCTAACGGTTTATCCGTGTTGTAGATCTGTAGAGATAGACAGTTGCAGAGAGATCCGGAACGGATGGTCAGCCGGGTCCACGTACTCATTAGATGGGGACGGGGGAGTCTTCCATACGTCATGCATGTTATGTATTTTTATATATGTTTGTAAGGCTGTCACCTGTGTACGTTTATACCATTAAAAATATTATGTTTTCGAAATTGTTTTAAATACATTTGTGCCTTGTTGTAAGATCCAAGTAATGTTGTTGTTAAACCAAGGTCGGGACCCATTGTGAGGTCCTAACCAGTAGCTCCCCTAGTTCCGAGAATTTGGGGTGTTACAACATGGTATCAGAGCTCTGGGTTGACAACAATGGCACTTGAAATCTTCTAAAAGACCGAATGTATAAAATAATCAGAACCCGAAAGGGGTCTAAGATTTTCAAAAACGGATTTTGATTTTTACACACGTGCATAGTCGGGTTGTTGGGTTAGTAGTACGTCGGACCACCATCGTTCTCCGTGGATCTCTACAACTTGGAATGATAGGTGTTAGTATATAGAGTTATATCGATATGTTTTAATTAAATAAATGTGTATGTTTAGCATGTTAGTATCCTTTAGTTATGATATCATGAATCGATTATCGCCTCATGATAAATCGGTAACGGACTTGAAGAGTTTTCAACACGAGATAATGGATTCAGACCGAGGATCGAGTGTTATACTCTGGTGGGCGTCCTTGTGACCATATAAATCATCCGAAGAACGAGTGGGCAAAGAAGTACAGATGTGGAGACAATTTTCACCACAAGTACCGTCCGAGGGGAAAGGAATCCCCGAGTCAACACAGGCAGAAGGAACAGGAAGTCATACAAGGGACTTGGTCGTATGAGGCTGAGAGATGAATTAGAAGAATCATGTAAGAGACGACGAGAGATCGGATTAGAGATAACGATAAGGGAACAAAAATCATACAGAACGGAGTACAACCAAGATTTGCAGAATAAAAGATGTTATAATCAAGGCAAACGCCGCCACATGCAAGCATGGGCATGAGAGTACAAAGAAGATAAGGTGCTGACCCGAGGCGAAGAATTAAAAGAGTACAAAGACAACCATTGACAAATGAGTTTAAAGACATGAAATAAATTTCATCATCATAGACACGATTTGACTTACTTAGAGATGCAAGAATTTGTAAGAAATCATGACGTAAGTATCAAATACAATAGAGGTCTGAAATTTAGACAAAAGAATTCCAGAAAAGTGGCATTACAACACAACACCAGATGAAGGGAGGAATGTTATAAAGGGATTCTGGTGGACTAAGGAGTCCACAATAACTTCTCATTCACCTAAAGATCTGAGTTACCAACAGTTACAGTCATATTAGATAACCGCAAACAGATGATGAACCAAGTAAGAATAATTGTGAAGACACGCTTACAAGTTATTGTGGAAACCTTGATAAACTCATTGACGACAGATGAATGCTAGGACATCTCATAAGAGAACAAGAGAAGTACAGACTGTGCAAGGAACTAAAGGGGTATTGACAAAGAAACTGGAGAAGATAGATTCTCACCAAGTGTTTCAAACTTCAAAAGAGATTGAAGAACAATAAGTTCGTGATCTTATAGAAGGTCAACTACAGACTAGTTGGTAGTAACTGGGACATAAACGTGCGGGTCAACTAGTGGTAACTGGTTGGCATATAAGGAGAATAACCATAGACCTATGAAATAATTTTATAGACATCTGGAGGACCCTTCAAGAGATCAACGGCGACAAATGTGAAGTTAAATAGATACCAGTGCTAATACCCTTAATAGTAACATGAAGTGAGTTCGAACTAGTAACTCTAATTAAGAACTTAAGAAGAAAGACTAGATGGCCAGGGATGACCCCTTATGTCATTTGAGACCAAGGAAATTGTGTGAGTGAATTACTATCTACTTGCTAAGAAAAGGGTACACATCGCAGCTAGAACATATTGATTGTAAAAGAAGAACTAGAGGAATAAGAAGCATATGATTTTGATAAGGTTCTATGCCAATGAAGACATAGTGTGGTAGCATTCCATACGAGATAAACTGCAAGTGGAGGGAAGTTAAGGTCATGAGAGTCGCGTAGATGTGCTTACAAGCTATAGTAGAAGATCTAGAAAGGACCATTGATATCAGATGGATGACACAGTTGGACTCGAGAAATGGAGTTAGTTCACGGGGGAACTGGAAGTTGGTAATGTAGAGGGAGCTAAAGGAGTATAAATGGATGAACTCAAGTAAGTAGTGCTCGCCAGGAAATTCAACGGCAAAAGAGGTATGAGAAAAGTAAGTCCCGGAAATGGAGATAAGTCAACTATTGACTGACCGACATCAACTGAGGACGTGCAAGAGTTGTTTGGGGATTGACGAGCTATGTACAGCTAAGAAGAGATATCTGTGATTGGGGATTATTGAATTAACTATACCGATGCTTTGGAGGAGTCCCTCCAGTAGACAACGAAAATCTACTTAGACAACTAAAGGTATAGAGAGAATCGTGTTAGAGGTTACTTCTCGGTTGGTTAAGATCAAACTTCAGTCGAGTCAGGAAGTTTGGATCCGTGTTAGAAGAATTCCAAAAGTAAACGGAAGAGGTCATTTTCCAACCGTTATCTTAGTCCCTTAAGGCAAGTAAGGAAGGTACTTGGTATTTCATCCGGGTAGGACTTATGGTGTAATGGAGAGGGAGAATTTTGGGTCCATCAATTTGGACTCACGGAAAATGTCCTTACGATTAGCGGGTGACAACATAATTATCAAAGTAGCGCAGCGAAAGCGTGATGAGTCCTAACCCACAGAACCGGAAACTCGAGAGTACAACAAATGACGTGTCGAGTTTAAGACGATGATAATTGGTGAAATGCGTTTCGTTTAGAAGGAACGTGAAATAGGCTACATGGAGTGACAGGAAATTTTGTAGAGGAACTGTATCACCATCTAGGTAGATGAGAAAGTATGTGCACGTAGAAGTATAGAAAGAGAGTGGTACCCCATTATAGATACAAGTGAAGCATGCCGACCTCGTCACATGTCGGTAGACAAATAAATTTGGAACTTAATACTTAGCAGGGTACTTTAGAATGAGTTTCTTGATGGAATGAAAAAGGAAGTAAACGATGTAATAAAGGTATTGTGTAGGGCCTGCACTAACAAGCTCAAGGGAGTAACTATCAAGTTGAATCGGAAGACAGATAAGAAAAAGAAGCTATGGGAGTGTACTTACAGACCAGTACTCGTACATATAGAAAACAGAATCTCAAGAGTGGAGTATAAGAAAATTTTTTATCTCGGAACGGAGTCGAGTTGCGTTTTGAGTAAGAGGGATATTATAGGACACAATGCAATGTTAACAACTATTGAGTAGTGTGAGCAAATGACGGTGATGTGAGATCACCTTGTAACTAATACCGTCATTCCAGACATATTGTATGTCACTCAAGACCTTTGGCCTGAGTGTGTAGTCAAGTAAACACAACGAAGGGAAGAAAGTTGACTAGGTTATTTTCTGTACGGTCATCAAAGGACCTGGAGGCGAGTTGCAAAATGTGACCACTTGAGGCTGTAAAGTACTTTATAAGTGTTTGAGCGACTAGTAACCCTCACCCGATTAGAGGGTGTGACCCTAGTTTTATACGGATTCAGTTTGAGGGATACTTACCAGACAAAGGTTAGGACATCGGCTTAGAGAATCGGGCAATGAAGCCGGATGATACCGGCGAGATATCTAGTTACCACACTAGAACGTGTAGTAGGCACCTGTGAGGTCTGTACTTGAAGACACGCTTCAGAGTGAGTGGTTTATAAAAGCCGACGAGGCTACCAAGAATACTATGGATAGTATGAGACATAACCTTTCAGAGACCTTTGTGGAGATAGTTGTAATCTAGGGAACGACGAGCTAGGGCTTGACCCTATATCTGTGTTATGTTGTCTGACTGCTTGTTTAATTCATGCTTGAGTGCTTAGTCAGGATGTGTGTTAGTGATGACCTTGATATGCGGGATACTTATATGTAGAAACGATGACTCTTGTGCGATAACAAGTTGATGCATTAGATTCGTACCTTGAGAGTTGACCTTCTGACTGGCGTACTTTAAGTTTCGGGGCGAAACTTATTCTAAGGGGGGATTGATGTAATACCCGGGAATATTTCTTCCGGATATTTCAGAAACAAATCAGAACTCGACCGTTGTGACCTCTTTCCGGCGCTCTAGTTCTTTTGCATGGACTCCGACATTACGAGTCTTCTTTTAAGTTTCGGGACGAAACTTATTTTAAGGGGGTACTGATGTAATATCCGGAATTTTTATTCCGTTTATTTCTGTAACAAACCCGATCTCAATCAGTTGACCCATATCTGTCTACTTAGTTAGACACATTATTATAAAATTTATCATTTTATGTAGCTTCCCTTCACATAAAATGATAGGATCTTTATAAAATTTTATCATTTTATGTAGCTTACCTTCACATAAAATGATAGGATTATTATAACCAATCCTAAACTATAACATGATCCGTACCCGTCTATTCCGTAGCCTACCAGTTCCGATCCCTTGACTTCACATAAAATAATAAGTTTAGCCCCAAACCCTAATTTAGAATATGACTCGTCGTTGACAAGTCTGTGACGAAGCTGTGACAAGGTCTGGACAAGTCTGTGACGAAGCTGTGACAAGGTCTGGACAAGGCTGTGACGAAGCTGTGACAAGGCCAGACAAGTCTGTGACGAGTCTGTGATAAGGCCAGACAAGTCTGTGACGAGTCTGTGACAAGCCCAGCCGGCCACTGCTTGCCTTGTACAGCCCAGTCCGTGATCTCCTTTCAGCTTGCCAGCTTCAGCCCTCTGCAGCCCAGTAGCGTTAATGCCTCCGCCAGCCCAACAAGAAGAGCCCGCTGCAGCATCCTTGGGAGCTTCCTCTTGCCTACGTGGAGCTGAGCTGGACTAGGGGTACGTTGAATGAAACGACTCCTGAAATCACGCTTCCCTCTTGATCTTCCTTCCTTAATGAAACCGTAGCCTTAACTGCCTAATACAGCAGCGTTCACACGTCCAGAATCGCAGCCCAGATCTCGCTCTCTTCTATGCTGCGTATCTCCCTTCTGTCAATCATTCAGAACTTCTACCCAAGCCGGAACGATACAAACGTACACACAAGCCTCCCCTACAACCAACGACAAACCTAGACGAAACCCGGACTGAGCACTCCTCTGCACGTCTCCATCTCCCGTCTAGCAGCAACGCACCACTCGTCCTTGTCTTTCCTTCTGCAGTCTCGCTCACTTTTGTGTACAATCGACAACGAGAGAATCAACCCTTCTCATTCCGGCACCCGATCTACGGCGTTCATCTCGCGCCATCTTACTTCACGTGCAACGTCTGGAATTTGCTTCAGGCAGGCCGGCACCCGCCTCTCCTTTCAACTACACCCGATCGAAGACAGCAGCAGTCCCTCTCAGCAGCCGCACACACGACAACAGCAGCCTTGCACCCCTTCATTAGTCTCCTCGAGTCGTGTAATCGAGTAAGGCTTGTTCATCTCTCTTTCTTGCACTTCCGCCCATGTAATTCATGCCTAATGAGTGCCCTTTTATGTCTCCTAAATCTACCCAGAACAGCCATAGAGGAGCTGGTACAGATTCATGCTATTTCTTCCGAGTTTCAAGAAGTGTTGAACAACCGACTTTGAGCCTAGATTTGGGTAAGTTAGACTCTTTCTTTGCTCCTGGTTTTTGGATATGTTGTTGTCGGTATTGCAGTGTAGAACATACTGAAATTTGAGCCTATTTTGAGTTATAGTTTAGGAGATATGAGTTTATCAAGTTGGCTTCTCATGCAGTTTTCTAAGTGTGCTGAGTTTGAGGAAATTTGCTTGCGATGCAGTTTTGTAGAATAAATTTGGAGGGGTTATTGACTTCTGTTAGACTTGAATTTCGGACAAGTTATAGTTGATATAGTATAGTAGATCATACTAAAATTTCAGAGGAATCCATGTTATGGTTTGAGAGATATGAGGTTTCAAAGTTCAGTTTTATAAATGTGCTGAGTTGAGAAAAACAGCATGGGATGCTGTTTTGTGAGATAGTTTAGAATAGGCTTTTGATCTCTGTTAGGCTTGAATTTTTGATATGATATAGTTGACATCTTGTTGTAGATCATATTAAAATTTGGGAAGAATCGGAGTTACGGTTCGAGAGTTATTGTGTTTCAAAGTTGACGTTTTTATATATGTGCTGAGTGTTGGGGGAAAACAGCAAGTGATGCTGTTTTGTGAGATGATTTTGAATAAGCTCTTGATATCCTTTCCGGCTGAATTTTGGATATATTATAGGTAAGATTTTATAGTAGAACATATCAAAATTTGGGATAATTCCAGTGAGTGGTTTAGGAGTTATGATTTTTCAAAGTGTACTCAGATTTTGGCTAAGTATAGAATTTGTAAAGGGAGTAGTCAACTTTAGGAATTTTTATAAAACTGTTGAATGAACAGTTTGGAGAAATTCTTTCTCCTAAAGTTAGATAGGACATCATAGATAATCTAGGGTTTTAAGTCTGAATTTTTATAAGCAGTTACGAATTTTATATTTGGAATCGAAGTTAGACCTTTACGATTTCCCGGAAAATAGTAACATAGGAAAAATGTTAGCTTGGAACCAAACGAAGCGTTGGGAGTTAGAAATGATTTTAGAATCTCAAATAGGAGTTTAGACATGAATTTTATAATTTTCGGAAATTTCGGGACCAAGGGTAAAATGGTCATTTTACCCTAAATTAATACTGCAACTAGTTATGTCTTAATATATTATTCTATTTTAGAAGTCTTAGACTTCTAACTACGTAGGAGTGTGCTAATGCACTTATCTCCTTTGACAGGCAACTGAGTTGCTACAGTTTACAGAGCGAGTTGGTTTACAGAGAGTCGAGCTTTATATCAGGTAAGTCCTATGGGCTTACTTAGCTGACTTCTAAATATGAGTATAAATGATGATGGTGGTGTGTGATTGAAATGTTTATGGAGATAGGTTGTGATATATAATTACCGACCTATATTTTGGCCTAAGAGTAACGGGCGGTGGCATTCTGCTCAGTAGCTTGCGGGCGCTGGGGGTTTCTTTCGGGACTAGTCCATACGTGGTTTGTAGTGATGCTACCAGTGGAAGTCAGCTAGACCTACACCAGTTGGATAAGGAACGGAGGCGAGAACTAATAAAAATTCTCGTGCCACAACTTAAATTGAATAATGTGAATCATTTAAAGAATAGATAATAAACGGTTGAGTGCTAGCATGATGTTTGTTTATTTTTGTTTCTGCGTGTGTTTGTGCTGTTATCATTTTGCTTATATTTGGATAGTTAGCTAACGGTTTATCCGTGTTGTAGATCTGTAGAGATAGACAGTTGCAGAGAGATCCGGAACGGATGGTCAGCCGGGTCCACGTACTCATTAGATGGGGACGGGGGAGTCTTCCATACGTCATGCATGTTATGTATCTTTATATATGTTTGTAAGGCTGTCACCTGTGTACGTTTATACCATTAAAAATATTATGTTTTCGAAATTGTTTTAAATACATTTGTGCCTTGTTGTAAGATCCAAGTAATGTTGTTGTTAAACCAAGGTCGGGACCCATTGTGAGGTCCTAACCAGTAGCTCCCCTAGTTCCGAGAATTTGGGGTGTTACAACATGGTATCAGAGCTCTGGGTTGACAACAATGGCACTTGAAATCTTCTAAAAGACCGAATGTATAAAATAATCAAAACCCGAAAGGGGTCTAAGATTTTCAAAAACGGATTTTGATTTTTACACACGTGCATAGTCGGGTTGTTGGGTTAGTAGTACGTCGGACCACCATCGTTCTCCGTGGATCTCTACAACTTGGAATGATAGGTGTTAGTATATAGAGTTATATCGATATGTTTTAATTATATAAATGTGTATGTTTAGCATGTTAGTATCCTTTAGTTATGATATCATGAATCGATTATCGCCTCATGATAAATCGGTAACGGACTTGAAGAGTTTTCAACACGAGATAATGGATTCAGACCGAGGATCGAGTGTTATACTCTGGTGGGCGTCCTTGTGACCATATAAATCATCCGAAGAACGAGTGGGCAAAGAAGTACAGATGTGGAGACAATTTTCACCACAAGTACCGTCCGAGGGGAAAGGAATCCCCGAGTCAACACAGGCAGAAGGAACAGGAAGTCATACAAGGGACTTGGTCGTATGAGGCTGAGAGATGAATTAGAAGAATCATGTAAGAGACGACGAGAGATCGGATTAGAGATAACGATAAGGGAACAAAAATCATACAGAACGGAGTACAACCAAGATTTGCAGAATAAAAGATGTTATAATCAAGGCAAACGCCGCCACATGCAAGCATGGGCATGAGAGTACAAAGAAGATAAGGTGCTGACCCGAGGCGAAGAATTAAAAGAGTACAAAGACAACCATTGACAAATGAGTTTAAAGACATGAAATAAATTTCATCATCATAGACACGATTTGACTTACTTAGAGATGCAAGAATTTGTAAGAAATCATGACGTAAGTATCAAATACAATAGAGGTCTGAAATTTAGACAAAAGAATTCCATAAAAGTGGCATTACAACACAACACCAGATGAAGGGAGGAATGTTAGAAAGGGATTCTGGTGGACTAAGGAGTCCACAATAACTTCTCATTCACCTAAAGATCTGAGTTACCAACAGTTACAGTCATATTAGATAACCGTAAACAGATGATGAACCAAGTAAGAATAATTGTGAAGACACGCTTACAAGTTATTGTGGAAACCTTGATAAACTCATTGACGACAGATGAATGCTAGGACATCTCATAAGAGAACAAGAGAAGTACAGACTGTGCAAGGAACTAAAGGGGTATTGACAAAGAAACTGGAGAAGATAGATTCTCACCAAGTGTTTCAAACTTCAAAAGAGATTGAAGAACAATAAGTTCGTGATCTTATAGAAGGTCAACTACAGACTAGTTGGTAGTAACTGGGACATAAACGTGCGGGTCAACTAGTGGTAACTGGTTGGCATATAAGGAGAATAACCATAGACCTATGAAATAATTTTATAGACATCTGGAGGACCCTTCAAGAGATCAACGGCGACAAATGTGAAGTTAAATAGATACCAGTGCTAATACCCTTAATAGTAACATGAAGTGAGTTCGAACTAGTAACTCTAATTAAGAACTTAAGAAGAAAGACTAGATGGTCAGGGATGACCCCTTATGTCATTTGAGACCAAGGAAATTGTGTGAGTGAATTACTATCTACTGGCTAAGAAAAGGGTACACATCGCAGCTAGAACATATGGATTGTAAAAGAAGAACTAGAGGAATAAGAAGCATATGATTTTGATAAGGTTCTATGCCAATGAAGACATAGTGTGGTAGCATTCCATACGAGATAAACTGCAAGTGGAGGGAAGTTAAGGTCATGAGAGTCGCGTAGATGTGCTTACAAGCTATAGTAGAAGATCTAGAAAGGACCATTGATATCAGATGGATGACACAGTTGGACTCGAGAAATGGAGTTAGTTCACGGGGGAACTGGAAGTTGGTAATGTAGAGGGAGCTAAAGGAGTATAAATGGATGAACTCAAGTAAGTAGTGCTCGCCAGGAAATTCAACAGCAAAAGAGGTATGAGAAAAGTTAGTCCCGGAAATGGAGATAAGTCAACTATTGACTGACCGACATCAACTGAGGACGTGCAAGAGTTGTTTGGGGATTGACGAGCTATGTACAGCTAAGAAGAGATATCTGTGATTGGGGATTATTGAATTAACTATACCGATGCTTTGGAGGAGTCCCTCCAGTAGACAACGAAAATCTACTTAGACAACTAAAGGTATAGAGAGAATCGTGTTAGAGGTTACTTCTCGGTTGGTTAAGATCAAACTTCAGTCGAGTCAGGAAGTTTGGATCCGTGTTAGAAGAATTCCAAAAGTAAACGGAAGAGGTCATTTTCCAACCGTTATCTTAGTCCCTTAAGGCAAGTAAGGAAGGTACTTGGTATTTCATCCGGGTAGGACTTATGGTGTAATGGAGAGGGAGAATTTTGGGTCCATCAATTTGGACTCACGGAAAATGTCCTTACGATTAGCGGGTGACAACATAATTATCAAAGTAGCGCAGCGAAAGAGTGATGAGTCCTAACCCACAGAACCGGAAACTCGAGAGTACAACAAATGACGTGTCGAGTTTAAGACGATGATAATTGGTGAAATGCGTTTCGTTTAGAAGGAACGTGAAATAGGCTACATGGAGTGACAGGAAATTTTGTAGAGGAACTGTATCACCATCTAGGTAGATGAGAAAGTATGTGCACATAGAAGTATAGAAAGAGAGTGGTACCCCATTATAGATACAAGTGAAGCATGCCGACCTCGTCACATGTCGGTAGACAAATAAATTTGGAACTTAATACTTAGCAGGGTACTTTAGAATGAGTTTCTTGATGGAATGAAAAAGGAAGTAAACGATGTAATAAAGGTATTGTGTAGGGCATGCACTAACAAGCTCAAGGGAGTAACTATCAAGTTGAATCGGAAGACATATAAGAAAAAGAAGCTATGGGAGTGTACTTACAGACCAGTACTCGTACATATAGAAAACAGAATCTCAAGAGTGGAGTATAAGAAAATTTTTTATCTCGGAACGGAGTCGAGTTGCGTTTTGAGTAAGAGGGATATTATAGGACACAATGCAATGTTAACAACTATTGAGTAGTGTGAGCAAATGACGGTGATGTGAGATCACCTTGTAACTAATACCGTCATTCCAGACATATTGTATGTCACTCAAGACCTTTCGCCTGAGTGTGTAGTCAAGTAAACACAACGAAGGGAAGAAAGTTGACTAGGTTATTTTCTGTACGGTCATCAAAGGACCTGGAGGCGAGTTGCAAAATGTGACCACTTGAGGCTGTAAAGTAGTTTATAAGTGTTTGAGCGACTAGTAACCCTCACCCGATTAGAGGGTGTGACCCTAGTTTTATACGGATTCAGTTTGAGGGATACTTACCAGACAAAGGTTAGGACATCGGCTTAGAGAATCGGGCAATGAAGCCGGATGATACCGGCGAGATATCTAGTTACCACACTAGAACGTGTAGTAGGCACCTGTGAGGTCTGTACTTGAAGACACGCTTCAGAGTGAGTGGTTTATAAAAGCCGACGAGGCTACCAAGAATACTATGGATAGTATGAGACATAACCTTTCAGAGACCTTTGTGGAGATAGTTGTAATCTAGGGAACGACGAGCTAGGGCTTGACCCTATATCTGTGTTATGTTGTCTGACTGCTTGTTTAATTCATGCTTGAGTGCTTAGTCAGGATGTGTGTTAGTGATGACCTTGATATGCGGGATACTTATATGTAGAAACGATGACTCTTGTGCGATAACAAGTTGATACATTAGATTCGTACCTTGAGAGTTGACCTTCTGACTGGCGTACTTTAAGTTTCGGGGCGAAACTTATTCTAAGGGGGGATTGATGTAATACCCGGGAATATTTCTTCCGGATATTTCAGAAACAAATCAGAACTCGACCGTTGTGACCTCTTTCCGGCGCTCTAGTTCTTTTGCATGGACTCCGACATTACGAGTCTTCTTTTAAGTTTCGGGACGAAACTTATTTTAAGGGGGTACTGCGTGTAATATCCGGAATTTTTATTCCGTTTATTTCTGTAACAAACCCGATCTCAATCAGTTGACCCATATCTGTCTACTTAGTTAGACACATTATTATAAAATTTATCATTTTATGTAGCTTCCCTTCACATAAAATGATAGGATCTTTATAAAATTTTATCATTTTATGTAGCTTACCTTCACATAAAATGATAGGATTATTATAACCAATCCTAAACTATAACATGATCCGTACCTGTCTATTCCGTAGCCTACCAGTTCCGATCCCTTGACTTCACATAAAATAATAAGTTTAGCCCCAAACCCTAATTTAGAATATGACTCGTCGTTGACAAGTCTGTGACGAAGCTGTGACAAGGTCTGGACAAGTCTTTGACGAAGCTGTGACAAGGTCTGGACAAGGCTGTGACGAAGCTGTGACAAGGCCAGACAAGTCTGTGACGAGTCTGTGACGAGTCTGTGACAAGGCCAGACAAGTCTGTGACGAGTCTGTGACAAGCCCAGCCGGCCACTGCTTGCCTTGTACAGCCCAGTCCGTGATCTCCTTTCAGCTTGCCAGCTTCAGCCCTCTGCAGCCCAGCTGCTGCAGCCCAGTAGCGTTAATGCCTCCGCCAGCCCAACAAGAAGAGCCCGCTGCAGCATCCTTGGGAGCTTCCTCTTGCCTACGTGGAGCTGAGCTGCACTAGGGGTACGTTGAATGAAACGACTCTTGAAATCACGCTTCCCTCTTGATCTTCCTTCCTTAATGAAACCGTAGCCTTAACTGCCTAATACAGCAGCGTTCACACGTCCAGAATCGCAGCCCAGATCTCGCTCTCTTCTATGCTGCGTATCTCCCTTCTGTCAATCATTCGGAACTTCTACCCAAGCCGGAACGATACAAACGTACACACAAGCCTCCCCTACAACCAGCGACAAACCTAGACGAAACCCGGACTGAGCACTCCTCTGCACGTCTCCATCTCCCGTCTAGCAGCAACGCACCACTCGTCCTTGTCTTTCCTTCTGCAGTCTCGCTCACTTTTGTGTACAATCGACAACGAGAGAATCAACCCTTCTCATTCCGGCACCCGATCTACGGCGTTCATCTCGCGCCATCTTACTTCACGTGCAACGTCTGGAATTTGCTTCAGGCAGGCCGGCACCCGCCTCTCCTTTCAACTACACCCGATCGAAGACAGCAGCAGTCCCTCTCAGCAGCCGCACACACGACAACAGCAGCCTTGCACCCCTTCATTAGTCTCCTCGAGTCGTGTAATCGAGTAAGGCTTGTTCATCTCTCTTTCTTGCACTTCCGCCCATGTAATTCATGCCTAATGAGTGCCCTTTTATGTCTCCTAAATCTACCCAGAACAGCCATAGAGGAGCTGGTACAGATTCATGCTATTTCTTCCGAGTTTCAAGAAGTGTTGAACAACCGACTTTGAGCCTAGATTTGGGTAAGTTAGACTCTTTCTTTGCTCCTGGTTTTTGGATATGTTGTTGTCGGTATTGCAGTGTAGAACATACTGAAATTTGAGCCTATTTTGAGTTATAGTTTAGGAGATATGAGTTTATCAAGTTGGCTTCTCATGCAGTTTTCTAAGTGTGCTGAGTTTGAGGAAATTTGCTTGCGATGCAGTTTTGTAGAATAAATTTGGAGGGGTTATTGACTTCTGTTAGACTTGAATTTCGGACAAGTTATAGTTGATATAGTATAGTAGATCATACTAAAATTTCAGAGGAATCCATGTTATGGTTTGAGAGATATGAGGTTTCAAAGTTCAGTTTTATAAATGTGCTGAGTTGAGAAAAACAGCATGGGATGCTGTTTTGTGAGATAGTTTAGAATAGGCTTTTGATCTCTGTTAGGCTTGAATTTTTGATATGATATAGTTGACATCTTGTTGTAGATCATATTAAAATTTGGGAAGAATTGGAGTTACGGTTCGAGAGTTATTGTGTTTCAAAGTTGACGTTTTTATATATGTGCTGAGTGTTGGGGGAAAACAGCAAGTGATGCTGTTTTGTGAGATGATTTTGAATAAGCTCTTGATATCCTTTCCGGCTGAATTTTGGATATATTATAGGTAAGATTTTATAGTAGAACATATCAAAATTTGGGATAATTCCAGTGAGTGGTTTAGGAGTTATGATTTTTCAAAGTGTACTCAGATTTTGGCTAAGTATAGAATTTGTAAAGGGAGTAGTCAACTTTAGGAATTTTTATAAAACTGTTGAATGAACAGTTTGGAGAAATTCTTTCTCCTAAAGTTAGATAGGACATCATAGATAATCTAGGGTTTTAAGTCTGAATTTTTATAAGCAGTTACGAATTTTATATTTGGAATCGAAGTTAGACCTTTACGATTTCCCGGAAAATAGTAACATAGGAAAAATGTTAGCTTGGAACCAAACGAAGCGTTGGGAGTTAGAAATGATTTTAGAATCTCAAATAGGAGTTTAGACATGAATTTTAGAATTTTCGGAAATTTCGGGACCAAGGGTAAAATGGTCATTTTACCCTAAATTAATACTGCAACTAGTTATGTCTTAATATATTATTCTATTTTAGAAGTCTTAGACTTCTAACTACGTAGGAGTGTGCTAATGCACTTATCTCCTTTGACAGGCAACTGAGTTGCTACAGTTTACAGAGCGAGTTGGTTTACAGAGAGTCGAGCTTTATATCAGGTAAGTCCTATGGGCTTACTTAGCTGACTTCTAAATATGAGTATAAATGATGATGGTGGTGTGTGATTGAAATGTTTATGGAGATAGGTTGTGATATATAATTACCGACCTATATTTTGGCCTAAGAGTAACGGGCGGTGGCATTCTGCTCAGTAGCTTGCGGGCGCTGGGGGTTTCTTTCGGGACTAGTCCATACGTGGTTTGTAGTGATGCTACCAGTGGAAGTCAACTAGACCTACACCAGTTGGATAAGGAACGGAGGCGAGAACTAATAAAAATTCTCGTGCCACAACTTAAATTGAATAATGTGAATCATTTAAAGAATAGATAATAAACGGTTGAGTGCCAGCATGATGTTTGTTTATTTTTGTTTCTGCGTGTGTTTGTGCTGTTATCATTTTGCTTATATTTGGATAGTTAGCTAACGGTTTATCCGTGTTGTAGATCTGTAGAGATAGACAGTTGCAGAGAGATCCGGAACGGATGGTCAGCCGGGTCCACGTACTCATTAGATGGGGACGGGGGAGTCTTCCATACGTCATGCATGTTATGTATCTTTATATATGTTTGTAAGGCTGTCACCTGTGTACGTTTATACCATTAAAAATATTATGTTTTCGAAATTGTTTTAAATACATTTGTGCCTTGTTGTAAGATCCAAGTAATGTTGTTGTTAAACCAAGGTCGGGACCCATTGTGAGGTCCTAACCAGTAGCTCCCCGAGTTCCGAGAATTTGGGGTGTTACAACATGGTATCAGAGCTCTGGGTTGGCAACAATGGCACTTGAAATCTTCTAAAAGACTGAATGTATAAAATAATCAGAACCCGAAAGGGGTCTAAGATTTTCAAAAACGGATTTTGATTTTTACACACGTGCATAGTCGGGTTGTTGGGTTAGTAGTACATCGGACCACCATCGTTCTCCGTGGATCTCTGCAACTTGGAATGATAGGTGTTAGTATATAGAGTTATATCGATATGTTTTAATTATATAAATGTGTATGTTTAGCATGTTAGTATCCTTTAGTTATGATATCATTAATCGATTATCGCCTCATGATAAATCGGTAACGAACTTGAAGAGTTTTCAACACGAGATAATGGATTCAGACCGAGGATCGAGTGTTATACTCTGGTGGGCGTCCTTGTGACCATATAAATCATCCGAAGAACGAGTGGGCAAAGAAGTACAGATGTGGAGACAATTTTCACCACAAGTACCGTCCGAGGGGAAAGGAATCCCCGAGTCAACACAGGCAGAAGGAACAGGAAGTCATACAAGGGACTTGGTCGTATGAGGCTGAGAGATGAATTAGAAGAATCATGTAAGAGACGACGAGAGATCGGATTAGAGATAACGATAAGGGAACAAAAATCATACAGAACGGAGTACAACCAAGATTTGCAGAATAAAAGATGTTATAATCAAGGCAAACGCCGCCACATGCAAGCATGGGCATGAGAGTACAAAGAAGATAAGGTGCTGACCCGAGGCGAAGAATTAAAAGAGTACAAAGACAACCATTGACAAATGAGTTTAAAGACATGAAATAAATTTCATCATCATAGACACGATTTGACTTACTTAGAGATGCAAGAATTTGTAAGAAATCATGACGTAAGTATCAAATACAATAGAGGTCTGAAATTTAGACAAAAGAATTCCATAAAAGTGGCATTACAACACAACACCAGATGAAGGGAGGAATGTTAGAAAGGGATTCTGGTGGACTAAGGAGTCCACAATAACTTCTCATTCACCTAAAGATCTGAGTTACCAACAGTTACAGTCATATTAGATAACCGCAAACAGATGATGAACCAAGTAAGAATAATTGTGAAGACACGCTTACAAGTTATTGTGGAAACCTTGATAAACTCATTGACGACAGATGAATGCTAGGACATCTCATAAGAGAACAAGAGAAGTACAGACTGTGCAAGGAACTAAAGGGGTATTGACAAAGAAACTGGAGAAGATAGATTCTCACCAAGTGTTTCAAACTTCAAAAGAGATTGAAGAACAATAAGTTCGTGATCTTATAGAAGGTCAACTACAGACTAGTTGGTAGTAACTGGGACATAAACGTGCGGGTCAACTAGTGGTAACTGGTTGGCATATAAGGAGAATAACCATAGACCTATGAAATAATTTTATAGACATCTGGAGGACCCTTCAAGAGATCAACGGCGACAAATGTGAAGTTAAATAGATACTAGTGCTAATACCCTTAATAGTAACATGAAGTGAGTTCGAACTAGTAACTCTAATTAAGAACTTAAGAAGAAAGACTAGATGGCCAGGGATGACCCCTTATGTCATTTGAGACCAAGGAAATTGTGTGAGTGAATTACTATCTACTGGCTAAGAAAAGGGTACACATCGCAGCTAGAACATATGGATTGTAAAAGAAGAACTAGAGGAATAAGAAGCATATGATTTTGATAAGGTTCTATGCCAATGAAGACATAGTGTGGTAGCATTCCATACGAGATAAACTGCAAGTGGAGGGATGTTAAGGTCATGAGAGTCGCGTAGATGTGCTTACAAGCTATAGTAGAAGATCTAGAAAGGACCATTGATATCAGATGGATGACACAGTTGGACTCGAGAAATGGAGTTAGTTCACGGGGGAACTGGAAGTTGGTAATGTAGAGGGAGCTAAAGGAGTATAAATGGATGAACTCAAGTAAGTAGTGCTCGCCAGGAAATTCAACGGCAAAAGAGGTATGAGAAAAGTAAGTCCCGGAAATGGAGATAAGTCAACTATTGACTGACCGACATCAACTGAGGACGTGCAAGAGTTGTTTGGGGATTGACGAGCTATGTACAGCTAAGAAGAGATATCTGTGATTGGGGATTATTGAATTAACTATACCGATGCTTTGGAGGAGTCCCTCCAGTAGACAACGAAAATCTACTTAGACAACTAAAGGTATAGAGAGAATCGTGTTAGAGGTTACTTCTCGGTTGGTTAAGATCAAACTTCAGTCGAGTCAGGAAGTTTGGATCCGTGTTAGAAGAATTCCAAAAGTAAACGGAAGAGGTCATTTTCCAACCGTTATCTTAGTCCCTTAAGGCAAGTAAGGAAGGTACTTGGTATTTCATCCGGGTAGGACTTATGGTGTAATGGAGAGGGAGAATTTTGGGTCCATCAATTTGGACTCACGGAAAATGTCCTTACGATTAGCGGGTGACAACATAATTATCAAAGTAGCGCAGCGAAAGCGTGATGAGTCCTAACCCACAGAACCGGAAACTCGAGAGTACAACAAATGACGTGTCGAGTTTAAGACGATGATAATTGGTGAAATGCGTTTCGTTTAGAAGGAACGTGAAATAGGCTACATGGAGTGACAGGAAATTTTGTAGAGGAACTGTATCACCATCTAGGTAGATGAGAAAGTATGTGCACATAGAAGTATAGAAAGAGAGTGGTACCCCATTATAGATACAAGTGAAGCATGCCGACCTCGTCACATGTCGGTAGACAAATAAATTTGGAACTTAATACTTAGCAGGGTACTTTAGAATGAGTTTCTTGATGGAATGAACAAGGAAGTAAACGATGTAATAAAGGTATTGTGTAGGGCCTGCACTAACAAGCTCAAGGGAGTAACTATCAAGTTGAATCGGAAGACAGATAAGAAAAAGAAGCTATGGGAGTGTACTTACAGACCAGTACTCGTACATATAGAAAACAGAATCTCAAGAGTGGAGTATAAGAAAATTTTTTATCTCGGAACGGAGTCGAGTTGCGTTTTGAGTAAGAGGGATATTATAGGACACAATGCAATGTTAACAACTATTGAGTAGTGTGAGCAAATGACGGTGATGTGAGATCACCTTGTAACTAATACCGTCATTCCAGACATATTGTATGTCACTCAAGACCTTTGGCCTGAGTGTGTAGTCAAGTAAACACAACGAAGGGAAGAAAGTTGACTAGGTTATTTTCTGTACGGTCATCAAAGGACCTGGAGGCGAGTTGCAAAATGTGACCACTTGAGGCTGTAAAGTAGTTTATAAGTGTTTGAGCGACTAGTAACCCTCACCCGATTAGAGGGTGTGACCCTAGTTTTATACGGATTCAGTTTGAGGGATACTTACCAGACAAAGGTTAGGACATCGGCTTAGAGAATCGGGCAATGAAGCCGGATGATACCGGTGAGATATCTAGTTACCACACTAGAACGTGTAGTAGGCACCTGTGAGGTCTGTACTTGAAGACACGCTTCAGAGTGAGTGGTTTATAAAAGCCGACGAGGCTACCAAGAATACTATGGATAGTATGAGACATAACCTTTCAGAGACCTTTGTGGAGATAGTTGTAATCTAGGGAACGACGAGCTAGGGCTTGACCCTATATCTGTGTTATGTTGTCTGACTGCTTGTTTAATTCATGCTTGAGTGCTTAGTCAGGATGTGTGTTAGTGATGACCTTGATATGCGGGATACTTATATGTAGAAACGATGACTCTTGTGCGATAACAAGTTGATACATTAGATTCGTACCTTGAGAGTTGACCTTCTGACTGGCGTACTTTAAGTTTCGGGGCGAAACTTATTCTAAGGGGGGATTGATGTAATACCCGGGAATATTTCTTCCGGATATTTCAGAAACAAATCAGAACTCGACCGTTGTGACCTCTTTCCGGCGCTCTAGTTCTTTTGCATGGACTCCGACATTACGAGTCTTCTTTTAAGTTTCGGGACGAAACTTATTTTAAGGGGGTACTGCGTGTAATATCCGGAATTTTTATTCCGTTTATTTCTGTAACAAACCCGATCTCAATCAGTTGACCCATATCTGTCTACTTAGTTAGACACATTATTATAAAATTTATCATTTTATGTAGCTTCCCTTCACATAAAATGATAGGATCTTTATAAAATTTTATCATTTTATGTAGCTTACCTTCACATAAAATGATAGGATTATTATAACCAATCCTAAACTATAACATGATCCGTACCCGTCTATTCCGTAGCCTACCAGTTCCGATCCCTTGACTTCACATAAAATAATAAGTTTAGCCCCAAACCATAATTTAGAATATGACTCGTCGTTGACAAGTCTGTGACGAAGCTGTGACAAGGTCGGGACAAGTCTGTGACGAAGCTGTGACAAGGTCTGGACAAGGCTGTGACGAAGCTGTGACAAGGCCAGACAAGTCTGTGACGAGTCTGTGACGAGTCTGTGACAAGGCCAGACAAGTCTGTGACGAGTCTGTGACAAGCCCAGCCGGCCACTGCTTGCCTTGTACAGCCCAGTCCGTGATCTCCTTTCAGCTTGCCAGCTTCAGCCCTCTGCAGCCCAGCTGCTGCAGCCCAGTAGCGTTAATGCCTCCGCCAGCCCAACAAGAAGAGCCCGCTGCAGCATCCTTGGGAGCTTCCTCTTGCCTACGTGGAGCTGAGCTGGACTAGGGGTACGTTGAATGAAACGACTCCTGAAATCACGCTTCCCTCTTGATCTTCCTTCCTTAATGAAACCGTAGCCTTAACTGCCTAATACAGCAGCGTTCACACGTCCAGAATCGCAGCCCAGATCTCGCTCTCTTCTATGCTGCGTATCTCCCTTCTGTCAATCATTCGGAACTTCTACCCAAGCCGGAACGATACAAACGTACACACAAGCCTCCCCTACAACCAGCGACAAACCTAGACGAAACCCGGACTGAGCACTCCTCTGCACGTCTCCATCTCCCGTCTAGCAGCAACGCACCACTCGTCCTTGTCTTTCCTTCTGCAGTCTCGCTCACTTTTGTGTACAATCGACAACGAGAGAATCAACCTTTCTCATTCCGGCACCCGATCTACGGCGTTCATCTCGCGCCATCTTACTTCACGTGCAACGTCTGGAATTTGCTTCAGGCAGGCCGGCACCCGCCTCTCCTTTCAACTACACCCGATCGAAGACAGCAGCAGTCCCTCTCAGCAGCCGCACACACGACAACAGCAGCCTTGCACCCCTTCATTAGTCTCCTCGAGTCGTGTAATCGAGTAAGGCTTGTTCATCTCTCTTTCTTGCACTTCCGCCCATGTAATTCATGCCTAATGAGTGCCCTTTTATGTCTCCTAAATCTACCCAGAACAGCCATAGAGGAGCTGGTACAGATTCATGCTATTTCTTCCGAGTTTCAAGAAGTGTTGAACAACCGACTTTGAGCCTAGATTTGGGTAAGTTAGACTCTTTCTTTGCTCCTGGTTTTTGGATATGTTGTTGTCGGTATTGCAGTGTAGAACATACTGAAATTTGAGCCTATTTTGAGTTATTGTTTAGGAGATATGAGTTTATCAAGTTGGCTTCTCATGCAGTTTTCTAAGTGTGCTGAGTTTGAGGAAATTTGCTTGCGATGCAGTTTTGTAGAATAAATTTGGAGGGGTTATTGACTTCTGTTAGACTTGAATTTCGGACAAGTTATAGTTGATATAGTATAGTAGATCATACTAAAATTTCAGAGGAATCCATGTTATGGTTTGAGAGATATGAGGTTTCAAAGTTCAGTTTTATAAATGTGCTGAGTTGAGAAAAACAGCATGGGATGCTGTTTTGTGAGATAGTTTAGAATAGGCTTTTGATCTCTGTTAGGCTTGAATTTTTGATATGATATAGTTGACATCTTGTTGTAGATCATATTAAAATTTGGGAAGAATCGGAGTTACGGTTCGAGAGTTATTGTGTTTCAAAGTTGACGTTTTTATATATGTGCTGAGTGTTGGGGGAAAACAGCAAGTGATGCTGTTTTGTGAGATGATTTTGAATAAGCTCTTGATATCCTTTCCGGCTGAATTTTGGATATATTATAGGTAAGATTTTATAGTAGAACATATCAAAATTTGGGATAATTCCAGTGAGTGGTTTAGGAGTTATGATTTTTAAAAGTGTACTCAGATTTTGGCTAAGTATAGAATTTGTAAAAGGAGTAGTCAACTTTAGGAATTTTTATAAAACTGTTGAATGAACAGTTTGGAGAAATTCTTTCTCCTAAAGTTAGATAGGACATCATAGATAATCTAGGGTTTTAAGTCTGAATTTTTATAAGCAGTTACGAATTTTATATTTGGAATCGAAGTTAGACCTTTACGATTTCCCGGAAAATAGTAACATAGGAAAAATGTTAGCTTGGAACCAAACGAAGCGTTGGGAGTTAGAAATGATTTTAGAATCTCAAATAGGAGTTTAGACATGAATTTTAGAATTTTCGGAAATTTCGGGACCAAGGGTAAAATGGTCATTTTACCCTAAATTAATACTGCAACTAGTTATGTCTTAATATATTATTCTATTTTAGAAGTCTTAGACTTCTAACTACGTACGTAGGAGTGTGCTAATGCACTTATCTCCTTTGACAGGCAACTGAGTTGCTACAGTTTACAGAGCGAGTTGGTTTACAGAGAGTCGAGCTTTATATCAGGTAAGTCCTATGGGCTTACTTAGCTGACTTCTAAATATGAGTATAAATGATGATGGTGGTGTGTGATTGAAATGTTTATGGAGATAGGTTGTGATATATAATTACCGACCTATATTTTGGCCTAAGAGTAACGGGCGGTGGCATTCTGCTCAGTAGCTTGCGGGCGCTGGGGGTTTCTTTCGGGACTAGTCCATACGTGGTTTGTAGTGATGCTACCAGTGGAAGTCAGCTAGACCTACACCAGTTGGATAAGGAACGGAGGCGAGAACTAATAAAAATTCTCGTGCCACAACTTAAATTGAATAATGTGAATCATTTAAAGAATAGATAATAAACGGTTGAGTGCCAGCATGATGTTTGTTTATTTTTGTTTCTGCGTGTGTTTGTGCTGTTATCATTTTGCTTATATTTGGATAGTTAGCTAACGGTTTATCCGTGTTGTAGATCTGTAGAGATAGACAGTTGCAGAGAGATCCGGAACGGATGGTCAGCCGGGTCCACGTACTCATTAGATGGGGACGGGGGAGTCTTCCATACGTCATGCATGTTATGTATCTTTATATATGTTTGTAAGGCTGTCACCTGTGTACGTTTATACCATTAAAAATATTATGTTTTCGAAATTGTTTTAAATACATTTGTGCCTTGTTGTAAGATCCAAGTAATGTTGTTGTTAAACCAAGGTCGGGACCCATTGTGAGGTCCTAACCAGTAGCTCCCCGAGTTCCGAGAATTTGGGGTGTTACAACATGGTATCAGAGCGCTGGGTTGGCAACAATGGCACTTGAAATCTTCTAAAAGACCGAATGTATAAAATAATCAGAACCCGAAAGGGGTCTAAGATTTTCAAAAACGGATTTTGATTTTTACACACGTGCATAGTCGGGTTGTTGGGTTAGTAGTACGTCGGACCACCATCGTTCTCCGTGGATCTTTGCAACTTGGAATGATAGGTGTTAGTATATAGAGTTATATCGATATGTTTTAATTATATAAATGTGTATGTTTAGCATGTTAGTATCCTTTAGTTATGATATCATTAATCGATTATCGCCTCATGATAAATCGGTAACGGACTTGAAGAGTTTTCAACACGAGATAATGGATTCAGACCGAGGATCGAGTGTTATACTCTGGTGGGCGTCCTTGTGACCATATAAATCATCCGAAGAACGAGTGGGCAAAGAAGTACAGATGTGGAGACAATTTTCACCACAAGTACCGTCCGAGGGGAAAGGAATCCCCGAGTCAACACAGGCAGAAGGAACAGGAAGTCATACAAGGGACTTGGTCGTATGAGGCTGAGAGATGAATTAGAAGAATCATGTAAGAGACGACGAGAGATCGGATTAGAGATAACGATAAGGGAACAAAAATCATACAGAACGGAGTACAACCAAGATTTGCAGAATAAAAGATGTTATAATCAAGGCAAACGCCGCCACATGCAAGCATGGGCATGAGAGTACAAAGAAGATAAGGTGCTGACCCGAGGCGAAGAATTAAAAGAGTACAAAGACAACCATTGACAAATGAGTTTAAAGACATGAAATAAATTTCATCATCATAGACACGATTTGACTTACTTAGAGATGCAAGAATTTGTAAGAAATCATGACGTAAGTATCAAATACAATAGAGGTCTGAAATTTAGACAAAAGAATTCCATAAAAGTGGCATTACAACACAACACCAGATGAAGGGAGGAATGTTAGAAAGGGATTCTGGTGGACTAAGGAGTCCACAATAACTTCTCATTCACCTAAAGATCTGAGTTACCAACAGTTACAGTCATATTAGATAACCGCAAACAGATGATGAACCAAGTAAGAATAATTGTGAAGACACGCTTACAAGTTATTGTGGAAACCTTGATAAACTCATTGACGACAGATGAATGCTAGGATATCTCATAAGAGAACAAGAGAAGTACAGACTGTGCAAGGAACTAAAGGGGTATTGACAAAGAAACTGGAGAAGATAGATTCTCACCAAGTGTTTCAAACTTCAAAAGAGATTGAAGAACAATAAGTTCGTGATCTTATAGAAGGTCAACTACAGACTAGTTGGTAGTAACTGGGACATAAACGTGCGGGTCAACTAGTGGTAACTGGTTGGCATATAAGGAGAATAACCATAGACCTATGAAATAATTTTATAGACATCTGGAGGACCCTTGAAGAGATCAACGGCGACAAATGTGAAGTTAAATAGATACTAGTGCTAATACCCTTAATAGTAACATGAAGTGAGTTCGAACTAGTAACTCTAATTAAGAACTTAAGAAGAAAGACTAGATGGCCAGGGATGACCCCTTATGTCATTTGAGACCAAGGAAATTGTGTGAGTGAATTACTATCTACTGGCTAAGAAAAGGGTACACATCGCAGCTAGAACATATGGATTGTAAAAGAAGAACTAGAGGAATAAGAAGCATATGATTTTGATAAGGTTCTATGCCAATGAAGACATAGTGTGGTAGCATTCCATACGAGATAAACTGCAAGTGGAGGGATGTTAAGGTCATGAGAGTCGCGTAGATGTGCTTACAAGCTATAGTAGAAGATCTAGAAAGGACCATTGATATCAGATGGATGACACAGTTGGACTCGAGAAATGGAGTTAGTTCACGGGGGAACTGGAAGTTGGTAATGTAGAGGGAGCTAAAGGAGTATAAATGGATGAACTCAAGTAAGTAGTGCTCGCCAGGAAATTCAACGGCAAAAGAGGTATGAGAAAAGTAAGTCCCGGAAATGGAGATAAGTCAACTATTGACTGACCGACATCAACTGAGGACGTGCAAGAGTTGTTTGGGGATTGACGAGCTATGTACAGCTAAGAAGAGATATCTGTGATTGGGGATTATTGAATTAACTATACCGATGCTTTGGAGGAGTCCCTCCAGTAGACAACGAAAATCTACTTAGACAACTAAAGGTATAGAGAGAATCGTGTTAGAGGTTACTTCTCGGTTGGTTAAGATCAAACTTCAGTCGAGTCAGGAAGTTTGGATCCGTGTTAGAAGAATTCCAAAAGTAAACGGAAGAGGTCATTTTCCAACCGTTATCTTAGTCCCTTAAGGCAAGTAAGGAAGGTACTTGGTATTTCATCCGGGTAGGACTTATGGTGTAATGGAGAGGGAGAATTTTGGGTCCATCAATTTGGACTCACGGAAAATGTCCTTACGATTAGCGGGTGACAACATAATTATCAAAGTAGCGCAGCGAAAGCGTGATGAGTCCTAACCCACAGAACCGGAAACTCGAGAGTACAACAAATGACGTGTCGAGTTTAAGACGATGATAATTGGTGAAATGCGTTTCGTTTAGAAGGAACGTGAAATAGGCTACATGGAGTGACAGGAAATTTTGTAGAGGAACTGTATCACCATCTAGGTAGATGAGAAAGTATGTGCACATAGAAGTATAGAAAGAGAGTGGTACCCCATTATAGATACAAGTGAAGCATGCCGACCTCGTCACATGTCGGTAGACAAATAAATTTGGAACTTAATACTTAGCAGGGTACTTTAGAATGAGTTTCTTGATGGAATGAAAAAGGAAGTAAACGATGTAATAAAGGTATTGTGTAGGGCCTGCACTAACAAGCTCAAGGGAGTAACTATCAAGTTGAATCGGAAGACAGATAAGAAAAAGAAGCTATGGGAGTGTACTTACAGACCAGTACTCGTACATATAGAAAACAGAATCTCAAGAGTGGAGTATAAGAAAATTTTTTATCTCGGAACGGAGTCGAGTTGCGTTTTGAGTAAGAGGGATATTATAGGACACAATGCAATGTTAACAACTATTGAGTAGTGTGAGCAAATGACGGTGATGTGAGATCACCTTGTAACTAATACCGTCATTCCAGACATATTGTATGTCACTCAAGACCTTTGGCCTGAGTGTGTAGTCAAGTAAACACAACGAAGGGAAGAAATTTGACTAGGTTATTTTCTGTACGGTCATCAAAGGACCTGGAGGCGAGTTGCAAAATGTGACCACTTGAGGCTGTAAAGTAGTTTATAAGTGTTTGAGCGACTAGTAACCCTCACCCGATTAGAGGGTGTGACCCTAGTTTTATACGGATTCAGTTTGAGGGATACTTACCAGACAAAGGTTAGGACATCGGCTTAGAGAATCGGGCAATGAAGCCGGATGATACCGGCGAGATATCTAGTTACCACACTAGAACGTGTAGTAGGCACCTGTGAGGTCTGTACTTGAAGACACGCTTCAGAGTGAGTGGTTTATAAAAGCCGACGAGGCTACCAAGAATACTATGGATAGTATGAGACATAACCTTTCAGAGACCTTTGTGGAGATAGTTGTAATCTAGGGAACGACGAGCTAGGGCTTGACCCTATATCTGTGTTATGTTGTCTGACTGCTTGTTTAATTCATGCTTGAGTGCTTAGTCAGGATGTGTGTTAGTGATGACCTTGATATGCGGGATACTTATATGTAGAAACGATGACTCTTGTGCGATAACAAGTTGATACATTAGATTCGTACCTTGAGAGTTGACCTTCTGACTGGCGTACTTTAAGTTTCGGGGCGAAACTTATTCTAAGGGGGGATTGATGTAATACCCGGGAATATTTCTTCCGGATATTTCAGAAACAAATCAGAACTCGACCGTTGTGACCTCTTTCCGGCGCTCTAGTTCTTTTGCATGGACTCCGACATTACGAGTCTTCTTTTAAGTTTCGGGACGAAACTTATTTTAAGGGGGTACTGATGTAATATCCGGAATTTTTATTCCGTTTATTTCTGTAACAAACCCGATCTCGATCAGTTGACCCATATCTGTCTACTTAGTTAGACACATTATTATAAAATTTATCATTTTATGTAGCTTCCCTTCACATAAAATGATAGGATCTTTATAAAATTTTATCATTTTATGTAGCTTACCTTCACATAAAATGATAGGATTATTATAACCAATCCTAAACTATAACATGATCCGTACCCGTCTATTCCGTAGCCTACCAGTTCCGATCCCTTGACTTCACATAAAATAATAAGTTTAGCCCCAAACCCTAATTTAGAATATGACTCGTCGTTGACAAGTCTGTGACGAAGCTGTGACAAGGTCTGGACAAGTCTGTGACGAAGCTGTGACAAGGTCTGGACAAGGCTGTGACGAAGCTGTGACAAGGCCAGACAAGTCTGTGACGAGTCTGTGACGAGTCTGTGACAAGGCCAGACAAGTCTGTGACGAGTCTGTGACGAGTCTGTGACAAGCCCAGCCGGCCACTGCTTGCCTTGTACAGCCCAGTCCGTGATCTCCTTTCAGCTTGCCAGCTTCAGCCCTCTGCAGCACAGCTGCTGCAGCCCAGTAGCGTTAATGCCTCCGCCAGCCCAACAAGAAGAGCCCGCTGCAGCATCCTTGGGAGCTTCCTCTTGCCTACGTGGAGCTGAGCTGGACTAGGGGTACGTTGAATGAAACGACTCTTGAAATCACGCTTCCCTCTTGATCTTCCTTCCTTAATGAAACCGTAGCCTTAACTGCCTAATACAGCAGCGTTCACACGTCCAGAATCGCAGCCCAGATCTCGCTCTCTTCTATGCTGCGTATCTCCCTTCTGTCAATCATTCGGAACTTCTACCCAAGCCGGAACGATACAAACGTACACACAAGCCTCCCCTACAACCAGCGACAAACCTAGACGAAACACGGACTGAGCACTCCTCTGCACGTCTCCATCTCCCGTCTAGCAGCAACGCACCACTCGTCCTTGTCTTTCCTTCTGCAGTCTCGCTCACTTTTGTGTACAATCGACAACGAGAGAATCAACCCTTCTCATTCCGGCACCCGATCTACGGCGTTCATCTCGCGCCATCTTACTTCACGTGCAACGTCTGGAATTTGCTTCAGGCAGGCCGGCACCCGCCTCTCCTTTCAACTACACCCGATCGAAGACAGCAGCAGTCCCTCTCAGCAGCCGCACACACGACAACAGCAGCCTTGCACCCCTTCATTAGTCTCCTCGAGTCGTGTAATCGAGTAAGGCTTGTTCATCTCTCTTTCTTGCACTTCCGCCCATGTAATTCATGCCTAATGAGTGCCCTTTTATGTCTCCTAAATCTACCCAGAACAGCCATAGAGGAGCTGGTACAGATTCATGCTATTTCTTCCGAGTTTCAAGAAGTGTTGAACAACCGACTTTGAGCCTAGATTTGGGTAAGTTAGACTCTTTCTTTGCTCCTGGTTTTTGGATATGTTGTTGTCGGTATTGCAGTGTAGAACATACTGAAATTTGAGCCTATTTTGAGTTATAGTTTAGGAGATATGAGTTTATCAAGTTGGCTTCTCATGCAGTTTTCTAAGTGTGCTGAGTTTGAGGAAATTTGCTTGCGATGCAGTTTTGTAGAATAAATTTGGAGGGGTTATTGACTTCTGTTAGACTTGAATTTCGGACAAGTTATAGTTGATATAGTATAGTAGATCATACTAAAATTTCAGAGGAATCCATGTTATGGTTTGAGAGATATGAGGTTTCAAAGTTCAGTTTTATAAATGTGCTGAGTTGAGAAAAACAGCATGGGATGCTGTTTTGTGAGATAGTTTAGAATAGGCTTTTGATCTCTGTTAGGCTTGAATTTTTGATATGATATAGTTGACATCTTGTTGTAGATCATATTAAAATTTGGGAAGAATCGGAGTTACGGTTCGAGAGTTATTGTGTTTCAAAGTTGACGTTTTTATATATGTGCTGAGTGTTGGGGGAAAACAGCAAGTGATGCTGTTTTGTGAGATGATTTTGAATAAGCTGTTGATATCCTTTCCGGCTGAATTTTGGATATATTATAGTTAAGATTTTATAGTAGAACATATCAAAATTTGGGATAATTCCAGTGAGTGGTTTAGGAGTTATGATTTTTCAAAGTGTACTCAGATTTTGGCTAAGTATAGAATTTGTAAAGGGAGTAGTCAACTTTAGGAATTTTTATAAAACTGTTGAATGAACAGTTTGGAGAAATTCTTTCTCCTAAAGTTAGATAGGACATCATAGATAATCTAGGGTTTTAAGTCTGAATTTTTATAAGCAGTTACGAATTTTATATTTGGAATCGAAGTTAGACCTTTACGATTTCCCGGAAAATAGTAACATAGGAAAAATGTTAGCTTGGAACCAAACGAAGCGTTGGGAGTTAGAAATGATTTTAGAATCTCAAATAGGAGTTTAGACATGAATTTTAGAATTTTCGGAAATTTCGGGACCAAGGGTAAAATGGTCATTTTACCCTAAATTAATACTGCAACTAGTTATGTCTTAATATATTATTCTATTTTAGAAGTCTTAGACTTCTAACTACGTAGGAGTGTGCTAATGCACTTATCTCCTTTGACAGGCAACTGAGTTGCTACAGTTTACAGAGCGAGTTGGTTTACAGAGAGTCGAGCTTTATATCAGGTAAGTCCTATGGGCTTACTTAGCTGACTTCTAAATATGAGTATAAATGATGATGGTGGTGTGTGATTGAAATGTTTATGGAGATAGGTTGTGATATATAATTACCGACCTATATTTTGGCCTAAGAGTAACGGGCGGTGGCATTCTGCTCAGTAGCTTGCGGGCGCTGGGGGTTTCTTTCGGGACTAGTCCATACGTGGTTTGTAGTGATGCTACCAGTGGAAGTCAGCTAGACCTACACCAGTTGGATAAGGAACGGAGGCGAGAACTAATAAAAATTCTCGTGCCACAACTTAAATTGAATAATGTGAATCATTTAAAGAATAGATAATAAACGGTTGAGTGCCAGCATGATGTTTGTTTATTTTTGTTTCTGCGTGTGTTTGTGCTGTTATCATTTTGCTTATATTTGGATAGTTAGCTAACGGTTTATCCGTGTTGTAGATCTGTAGAGATAGACAGTTGCAGAGAGATCCGGAACGGATGGTCAGCCGGGTCCACGTACTCATTAGATGGGGACGGGGGAGTCTTCCATACGTCATGCATGTTATGTATCTTTATATATGTTTGTAAGGCTGTCACCTGTGTACGTTTATACCATTAAAAATATTATGTTTTCGAAATTGTTTTAAATACATTTGTGCCTTGTTGTAAGATCCAAGTAATGTTGTTGTTAAACCAAGGTCGGGACCCATTGTGAGGTCCTAACCAGTAGCTCCCCGAGTTCCGAGAATTTGGGGTGTTACAACATGGTATCAGAGCTCTGGGTTGGCAACAATGGCACTTGAAATCTTCTAAAAGACCGAATGTATAAAATAATCAGAACCCGAAAGGGGTCTAAGATTTTCAAAAACGGATTTTGATTTTTACACACGTGCATAGTCGGGTTGTTGGGTTAGTAGTACGTCGGACCACCATCGTTCTCCGTGGATCTCTGCAACTCGGAATGATAGGTGTTAGTATATAGAGTTATATCGATATGTTTTAATTATATAAATGTGTATGTTTAGCATGTTAGTATCCTTTAGTTATGATATCATTAATCGATTATCGCCTCATGATAAATCGGTAACGGACTTGAAGAGTTTTCAACACGAGATAATGGATTCAGACCGAGGATCGAGTGTTATACTCTGGTGGGCGTCCTTGTGACCATGTAAATCATCCGAAGAACGAGTGGGCAAAGAAGTACAGATGTGGAGACAATTTTCACCACAAGTACCGTCCGAGGGGAAAGGAATCCCCGAGTCAACACAGGCAGAAGGAACAGGAAGTCATACAAGGGACTTGGTCGTATGAGGCTGAGAGATGAATTAGAAGAATCATGTAAGAGACGACGAGAGATCGGATTAGAGATAACGATAAGGGAACAAAAATCATACAGAACGGAGTACAACCAAGATTTGCAGAATAAAAGATGTTATAATCAAGGCAAACGCCGCCACATGCAAGCATGGGCATGAGAGTACAAAGAAGATAAGGTGCTGACCCGAGGCGAAGAATTAAAAGAGTACAAAGACAACCATTGACAAATGAGTTTAAAGACATGAAATAAATTTCATCATCATAGACACGATTTGACTTACTTAGAGATGCAAGAATTTGTAAGAAATCATGACGTAAGTATCAAATACAATAGAGGTCTGAAATTTAGACAAAAGAATTCCATAAAAGTGGCATTACAACACAACACCAGATGAAGGGAGGAATGTTAGAAAGGGATTCTGGTGGACTAAGGAGTCCACAATAACTTCTCATTCACCTAAAGATCTGAGTTACCAACAGTTACAGTCATATTAGATAACCGCAAACAGATGATGAACCAAGTAAGAATAATTGTGAAGACACGCTTACAAGTTATTGTGGAAACCTTGATAAACTCATTGACGACAGATGAATGCTAGGACATCTCATAAGAGAACAAGAGAAGTACAGACTGTGCAAGGAACTAAAGGGGTATTGACAAAGAAACTGGAGAAGATAGATTCTCACCAAGTGTTTCAAACTTCAAAAGAGATTGAAGAACAATAAGTTCGTGATCTTATAGAAGGTCAACTACAGACTAGTTGGTAGTAACTGGGACATAAACGTGCGGGTCAACTAGTGGTAACTGGTTGGCATATAAGGAGAATAACCATAGACCTATGAAATAATTTTATAGACATCTGGAGGACCCTTCAAGAGATCAACGGCGACAAATGTGAAGTTAAATAGATACCAGTGCTAATACCCTTAATAGTAACATGAAGTGAGTTCGAACTAGTAACTCTAATTAAGAACTTAAGAAGAAAGACTAGATGGCCAGGGATGACCCCTTATGTCATTTGAGACCAAGGAAATTGTGTGAGTGAATTACTATCTACTGGCTAAGAAAAGGGTACACATCGCAGCTAGAACATATGGATTGTAAAAGAAGAACTAGAGGAATAAGAAGCATATGATTTTGATAAGGTTCTATGCCAATGAAGACATAGTGTGGTAGCATTCCATACGAGATAAACTGCAAGTGGAGGGAAGTTAAGGTCATGAGAGTCGCGTAGATGTGCTTACAAGCTATAGTAGAAGATCTAGAAAGGACCATTGATATCAGATGGATGACACAGTTGGACTCGAGAAATGGAGTTAGTTCACGGGGGAACTGGAAGTTGGTAATGTAGAGGGAGCTAAAGGAGTATAAATGGATGAACTCAAGTAAGTAGTGCTCGCCAGGAAATTCAACGGCAAAAGAGGTATGAGAAAAGTAAGTCCCGGAAATGGAGATAAGTCAACTATTGACTGACCGACATCAACGGAGGACGTGCAAGAGTTGTTTGGGGATTGACGAGCTATGTACAGCTAAGAAGAGATATCTGTGATTGGGGATTATTGAATTAACTATACCGATGCTTTGGAGGAGTCCCTCCAGTAGACAACGAAAATCTACTTAGACAACTAAAGGTATAGAGAGAATCGTGTTAGAGGTTACTTCTCGGTTGGTTAAGATCAAACTTCAGTCGAGTCAGGAAGTTTGGATCCGTGTTAGAAGAATTCCAAAAGTAAACGGAAGAGGTCGTTTTCCAACCGTTATCTTAGTCCCTTAAGGCAAGTAAGGAAGGTACTTGGTATTTCATCCGGGTAGGACTTATGGTGTAATGGAGAGGGAGAATTTTGGGTCCATCAATTTGGACTCACGGAAAATGTCCTTACGATTAGCGGGTGACAACATAATTATCAAAGTAGCGCAGCGAAAGCGTGATGAGTCCTAACCCACAGAACCGGAAACTCGAGAGTACAACAAATGACGTGTCGAGTTTAAGACGATGATAATTGGTGAAATGCGTTTCGTTTAGAAGGAACGTGAAATAGGCTACATGGAGTGACAGGAAATTTTGTAGAGGAACTGTATCACCATCTAGGTAGATGAGAAAGTATGTGCACATAGAAGTATAGAAAGAGAGTGGTACCCCATTATAGATACAAGTGAAGCATGCCGACCTCGTCACATGTCGGTAGACAAATAAATTTGGAACTTAATACTTAGCAGGGTACTTTAGAATGAGTTTCTTGATGGAATGAAAAAGGAAGTAAACGATGTAATAAAGGTATTGTGTAGGGCCTGCACTAACAAGCTCAAGGGAGTAACTATCAAGTTGAATCGGAAGACAGATAAGAAAAAGAAGCTATGGGAGTGTACTTACAGACCAGTACTCGTACATATAGAAAACAGAATCTCAAGAGTGGAGTATAAGAAAATTTTTTATCTCGGAACGGAGTCGAGTTGCGTTTTGAGTAAGAGGGATATTATAGGACACAATGCAATGTTAACAACTATTGAGTAGTGTGAGCAAATGACGGTGATGTGAGATCACCTTGTAACTAATACCGTCATTCCAGACATATTGTATGTCACTCAAGACCTTTGGCCTGAGTGTGTAGTCAAGTAAACACAACGAAGGGAAGAAATTTGACTAGGTTATTTTCTGTACGGTCATCAAAGGACCTGGAGGCGAGTTGCAAAATGTGACCACTTGAGGCTGTAAAGTAGTTTATAAGTGTTTGAGCGACTAGTAACCCTCACCCGATTAGAGGGTGTGACCCTAGTTTTATACGGATTCAGTTTGAGGGATACTTACCAGACAAAGGTTAGGACATCGGCTTAGAGAATCGGGCAATGAAGCCGGATGATACCGGCGAGATATCTAGTTACCACACTAGAACGTGTAGTAGGCACCTGTGAGGTCTGTACTTGAAGACACGCTTCAGAGTGAGTGGTTTATAAAAGCCGACGAGGCTACCAAGAATACTATGGATAGTATGAGACATAACCTTTCAGAGACCTTTGTGGAGATAGTTGTAATCTAGGGAACGACGAGCTAGGGCTTGACCCTATATCTGTGTTATGTTGTCTGACTGCTTGTTTAATTCATGCTTGAGTGCTTAGTCAGGATGTGTGTTAGTGATGACCTTGATATGCGGGATACTTATATGTAGAAACGATGACTCTTGTGCGATAACAAGTTGATACATTAGATTCGTACCTTGAGAGTTGACCTTCTGACTGGCGTACTTTAAGTTTCGGGGCGAAACTTATTCTAAGGGGGGATTGATGTAATACCCGAGAATATTTCTTCCGGCTATTTCAGAAACAAATCAGAACTCGACCGTTGTGACCTCTTTCCGGCGCTCTAGTTCTTTTGCATGGACTCCGACATTACGAGTCTTCTTTTAAGTTTCGGGACGAAACTTATTTTAAGGGGGTACTGATGTAATATCCGGAATTTTTATTCCGTTTATTTCTGTAACAAACCCGATCTCGATCAGTTGACCCATATCTGTCTACTTAGTTAGACACATTATTATAAAATTTATCCTTTTATGTAGCTTCCCTTCACATAAAATGATAGGATCTTTATAAAATTTTATCATTTTATGTAGCTTACCTTCACATAAAATGATAGGATTATTATAACCAATCCTAAACTATAACATGATCCGTACCCGTCTATTCCGTAGCCTACCAGTTCCGATCCCTTGACTTCACATAAAATAATAAGTTTAGCCCCAAACCCTAATTTAGAATATGACTCGTCGTTGACAAGTCTGTGACGAAGCTGTGACAAGGTCTGGACAAGTCTGTGACGAAGCTGTGACAAGGTCTGGACAAGGCTGTGACGAAGCTGTGACAAGGCCAGACAAGTCTGTGACGAGTCTGTGACGAGTCTGTGACAAGGCCAGACAAGTCTGTGACGAGTCTGTGACAAGCCCAGCCGGCCACTGCTTGCCTTGTACAGCCCAGTCCGTGATCTCCTTTCAGCTTGCCAGCTTCAGCCCTCTGCAGCCCAGCTGCTGCAGCCCAGTAGCGTTAATGCCTCCGCCAGCCCAACAAGAAGAGCCCGCTGCAGCATCCTTGGGAGCTTCCTCTTGCCTACGTGGAGCTGAGCTGGACTAGGGGTACGTTGAATGAAACGACTCCTGAAATCACGCTTCCCTCTTGATCTTCCTTCCTTAATGAAACCGTAGCCTTAACTGCCTAATACAGCAGCGTTCACACGTCCAGAATCGCAGCCCAGATCTCGCTCTCTTCTATGCTGCGTATCTCCCTTCTGTCAATCATTCGGAACTTCTACCCAAGCCGGAACGATACAAACGTACACACAAGCCTCCCCTACAACCAGCGACAAACCTAGACGAAACCCGGACTGAGCACTCCTCTGCACGTCTCCATCTCCCGTCTAGCAGCAACGCACCACTCGTCCTTGTCTTTCCTTCTGCAGTCTCGCTCACTTTTGTGTACAATCGACAACGAGAGAATCAACCCTTCTCATTCCGGCACCCGATCTACGGCGTTCATCTCGCGCCATCTTACTTCACGTGCAACGTCTGGAATTTGCTTCAGGCAGGCCGGCACCCGCCTCTCCTTTCAACTACACCCGATCGAAGACAGCAGCAGTCCCTCTCAGCAGCCGCACACACGACAACAGCAGCCTTGCACCCCTTCATTAGTCTCCTCGAGTCGTGTAATCGAGTAAGGCTTGTTCATCTCTCTTTCTTGCACTTCCGCCCATGTAATTCATGCCTAATGAGTGCCCTTTTATGTCTCCTAAATCTACCCAGAACAGCCATAGAGGAGCTGGTACAGATTCATGCTATTTCTTCCGAGTTTCAAGAAGTGTTGAACAACCGACTTTGAGCCTAGATTTGGGTAAGTTAGACTCTTTCTTTGCTCCTGGTTTTTGGATATGTTGTTGTCGGTATTGCAGTGTAGAACATACTGAAATTTGAGCCTATTTTGAGTTATAGTTTAGGAGATATGAGTTTATCAAGTTGGCTTCTCATGCAGTTTTCTAAGTGTGCTGAGTTTGAGGAAATTTGCTTGCGATGCAGTTTTGTAGAATAAATTTAGAGGGGTTATTGACTTCTGTTAGACTTGAATTTCGGACAAGTTATAGTTGATATAGTATAGTAGATCATACTAAAATTTCAGAGGAATCCATGTTATGGTTTGAGAGATATGAGGTTTCAAAGTTCAGTTTTATAAATCTGCTGAGTTGAGAAAAACAGCATGGGATGCTGTTTTGTGAGATAGTTTAGAATAGGCTTTTGATCTCTGTTAGGCTTGAATTTTTTATATGATATAGTTGACATCTTGTTGTAGATCATATTAAAATTTGGGAAGAATCGGAGTTACGGTTCGAGAGTTATTGTGTTTCAAAGTTGACGTTTTTATATATGTGCTGAGTGTTGGGGGAAAACAGCAAGTGATGCTGTTTTGTGAGATGATTTTGAATAAGCTCTTGATATCCTTTCCGGCTGAATTTTGGATATAATATAGGTAAGATTTTATAGTAGAACATATCAAAATTTGGGATAATTCCAGTGAGTGGTTTAGGAGTTATGATTTTTCAAAGTGTACTCAGATTTTGGCTAAGTATAGAATTTGTAAAGGGAGTAGTCAACTTTAGGAATTTTTATAAAACTGTTGAATGAATAGTTTGGAGAAATTCTTTCTCCTAAAGTTAGATAGGACATCATAGATAATCTAGGGTTTTAAGTCTGAATTTTTATAAGCAGTTACGAATTTTATATTTGGAATCGAAGTTAGACCTTTACGATTTCCCGGAAAATAGTAACATAGGAAAAATGTTAGCTTGGAACCAAACGAAGCGTTGGGAGTTAGAAATGATTTTAGAATCTCAAATAGGAGTTTAGACATGAATTTTAGAATTTTCGGAAATTTCGGGACCAAGGGTAAAATGGTCATTTTACCCTAAATTAATACTGCAACTAGTTATGTCTTAATATATTATTCTATTTTAGAAGTCTTAGACTTCTAACTACGTAGGAGTGTGCTAATGCACTTATCTCCTTTGACAGGCAACTGAGTTGCTACAGTTTACAGAGCGAGTTGGTTTACAGAGAGTCGAGCTTTATATCAGGTAAGTCCTATGGGCTTACTTAGCTGACTTCTAAATATGAGTATAAATGATGATGGTGGTGTGTGATTGAAATGTTTATGGAGATAGGTTGTGATATATAATTACCGACCTATATTTTGGCCTAAGAGTAACGGGCGGTGGCATTCTGCTCAGTAGCTTGCGGGCGCTGGGGGTTTCTTTCGGGACTAGTCCATACGTGGTTTGCAGTGATGCTACCAGTGGAAGTCAGCTAGACCTACACCAGTTGGATAAGGAACGGAGGCGAGAACTAATAAAAATTCTCGTGCCACAACTTAAATTGAATAATGTGAATCATTTAAAGAATAGATAATAAACGGTTGAGTGCCAGCATGATGTTTGTTTATTTTTGTTTCTGCGTGTGTTTGTGCTGTTATCATTTTGCTTATATTTGGATAGTTAGCTAACGGTTTATCCGTGTTGTAGATCTGTAGAGATAGACAGTTGCAGAGAGATCCGGAACGGATGGTCAGCCGGGTCCACGTACTCATTAGATGGGGACGGGGGAGTCTTCCATACGTCATGCATGTTATGTATCTTTATATATGTTTGTAAGGCTGTCACCTGTGTACGTTTATACCATTAAAAATATTATGTTTTCGAAATTGTTTTAAATACATTTGTGCCTTGTTGTAAGATCCAAGTAATGTTGTTGTTAAACCAAGGTCGGGACCCATTGTGAGGTCCTAACCAGTAGCTCCCCGAGTTCCGAGAATTTGGGGTGTTACACTGCGGGTTCGCTTGCTTGATTTCTAGTTTTATTATTAAAGCTTATTTGCACGCACGCTAAGTGGCGAACAAGTTTTTGGCGCCGTTGCCGGGGATTTGGTCTAGGCCGAATTCGGTTATCGGTTGTCAAGCTTGGGAGCTTCTCCCTTGTTATTTGATATCTCTTTGAGTGCATGCGCATGTCTAGGAACACCGAGGATATCTTACCTCTTGATCAAGAACTTGAGAGGACTTTAAGGCAAAAGCGTAAGGAAAAGAAAATGGCTGAAGAACACGAACGTGATCTTCAATCGGAGTTAGCGGAGAAAGAAGCTCAACTCCAATGGAGTGAGAAGACACGAAGGGAAGAAACGGATCGTCATCAAATGAAAGTTGACGATCTAACGGACATGATGTTCCAGATGAGGTTGGAGATAAACAACCTTAAGGAGAAAAAGAAAAGGAGGAGACCGGGAAGATCGGTTAGAGCCAACTCATCCAATGAGGATAGCGACTCCTCCATGCCACCGCTAGAGGAAATTGATCCCACGATCAATGTGAATCCATTCCATCCACGGGCAGATGCAAATCGCCGTGTTCCACCTAGGAATGCAAGGATCGAACGTGTGGATGAGGAGCCAAGAACTCTTGGCCAAAGGATGGATCCAACGCAGCAACCACGCCGTCTAGGTGTGAACTTTGATGCTGATGATGTACAAGGGTTTAGCTTCAACCCTCAAGTTATTACTCTTGTTCGCCAAAACCAATTTGGCGGGACAAGCGCTGAATCTCCACACCAACACTTGCAAAACTTTGAGTGTATGATGGAGACAATGAGGCCGAAGAACGCGACTACCAACAACTATAAGCTCAAGCCTTTCTTCTTCTCCTTGAAGGGGAAAGCATTGTCTTGGTACCAAGCTCTTCCTAGTGGGAAACTAGACACGTGGGAAGACCTTTCCGCGGAGTTCCTCACTAAGTTCTTTCCGCCATCCAAAACGGCGGAACTTAGAGGTAAGATTAATGCATTTTCCATGAGGTCTAACGAAAGTTTGTTTCAATCTTGGGAAAGGTTTCAGGATTTGCTCTTGGATTGCCCTCATCATGGCATATCCAAACTTGCATTGTTGGAGATATACTATAAGGGGCTGGATGTGGAGACACAATTCAAGCTCCAATCCCTCTCATGTGGTACATTCATGGACATGAGAGAAGATGACGCTTGGGACTTCATTGAGAAGCAAGCAAGGGTCATAGAGAAGTATTCTCACCGGAAGGTAGAGAGAAATTGTGTGGAGCAAGGAGCAAAGCTCACACATGAAGCTCAAAATCAAATTTTCTCCCTCAACAATGAGATCAAAGAGTTGAAGGAGGCTATCAAGACCAACTTTCCAAAGCAACAAGGAAAAGATGTTGGCTACTTGGGCAACAACAACAACAACAACGGTGGTGAGAATACAAACCGCAACAACAACAATAACCGGAACAACAACCGGAATAATTGGAATGGCAACAACAACAACCGGAACAATAATTGGAACAACAATAGGGGTTCAAACAACAACAATTGGCGCTCCAATCAACAAAACTCCGGTAACTCTTATCCTTCCAATTCAAATTCGCTAACTCCACCTTCCTCTTCCTCTACTCCTTTGAAAAGCCAGGGGCAATCATCTAATGGAGGAAACACTTCGGGGAAGGAGAAGCCCGATCCCATGTTGAAAACGATTTTGGGAAAACTTCAAGGTTTGGAGAACCGCATCATTAAGGTTGATGATCAAATTTCTAAGGTTGATAAAGCCCAAAAGGTTTTAGAAAACCAAATGTTCAGCCAAACGGAGGAAGTTCCTAGGAATCAAGGGAAACTTCCAGGAAAAACGGTGGACAACCCTAAGGGAAGGGTGATGGCAATCACAACTAGGAGCGGAGTGACTACCACCGATCCGCAGCCTAAGTTTTTTGAAGTCTCCGTTGAGAAAGACAAAGAGAAGGGGAAGGAGAAGGAAGATGTCTATGTTCCTCCTCCGGCTTACAAACCTCCCCTACCATTCCCTCAATCTAGAGCAAGAGCGCGTCTAGATAAACAATTTGGTAAGTTTATAGAACTCATGAGCAAGCTGCATATTAATATACCTTTCATTGATGCTATTGTAGGTATGCCGGCTTATGGCAAGTTCTTAAAGGAGCTCCTCTCCAACAAGAGGAAGCTAGAAGATTTCGGTGAGGTTAAGATGAGTTCGGATTCTTCGGATCTTATCAAGACCATGAAGGAGAAAATGCCCCCAAAGCTAAAGGATCCGGGGTCATTTTGCATTCCCATAGGAGTGGGAGACGTCACATATGATGCACTATGTGACTTGGGAGCAAGTGTGAGCATCATACCACTTGCACTATATAGGAAGATCGGTTTAGGCGACCCTAAACCGGTGAAGATGACGTTGTACATGGCGGATCGGTCCATCACTCGTCCCGTCGGTATTGTAGAAGACGTCCCAGTCAAGCTAGGTAAATTCTTTGTTCCCATTGATTTTGTTGTGCTTGACATTCCTGCAGATAGTCCGGTCCCGATCATACTCGGAAGACCGTTTCTTGCAACTTCCGGCTGCATAGTCGATTGCAAGAATGCTAGACTCACCTTTGACATAGGAGAAGAGAAGGTAGAGTTCGTTCTTTCCACTCTAGTGAAGGAGCCAATCTTTGATGAGGATATATTCAATATCCAAGATGAAGAAGGGTTATCTAGAGAGGAGGTAAGTGCTATTCTCTTCAAAGATCATTTGCAAAAGGTTATTACTATGAGTCTAATGAATGTAGGGGAAGAACATGAGTGCAATGAGGCAATTGAAGCCTTAGAAGCACAAGAAGAAGTATGTGAAGAGGAGTTTGAGAGACTCCACGACGAAGCAGAAAACGTGAGAATCCACGGCCATACACTATATTCCACGGCCGTGGATTTCACAAACCAAAGCGTGGCTCACTCCAGAGGGTTACACGGTCATGGAGGAAACAGAGCAACCGTATTTCCTTTCCACGCCCTAAACCACGGCCGTGGAGGATGCAGGGAAACCGTGATTCAGGCCGTGGAAGAGGGTGATCGTGCCACTTCTTCAACTTCTTTTGATTCTTCTCCCACACCTTCTACTTCCTTAGACACTTCTAAGGAGGCATCGGATGCTCCTCAAGAATCATTGGAAGCTCCGAAAGCAATGGAACTAAAGCCACTTCCTACTCATCTAAGGTACGCTTTTCTAGGACCTAACTCTACTTATCCAGTTATTGTTAGTTCCGATCTAACCATAGATGAACATAGTAAGCTTATGGTTGTCCTTAGGAAACATAGGAAAGCTTTAGGCTATACTATAGAAGACTTAGTAGGAATCAAAACTTCCCTATGCATGCATAAAATATTAATGGAAGAGGACTTTAGGACTTCAAGACAACCTCAAAGGCGGTTAAATCCGACCATGAAAGAGGTTGTCAAGAAGGAAATTCTTAAACTTCTTGATGCAGGTATCATCTATCCTATCTCTGATAGTAAGTGGGTGAGTCCGGTACAAGTAGTTCCGAAGAAGGAAGGAATGACGGTCATCACCAACAAGAACAACGAACTCATTCCTACCCGAACCGTGACAGGATGGCGGATGTGCATAGACTACCGCAAGCTTAACAACGCGACGAGGAAGGATCACTTCCCACTACCCTTCATCGACCAAATGCTTGAAAGGTTAGCGCAATATTTGCACTTTTGCTATCTTGACGGTTATAGTGGTTTCTTTCAGATTTCGATACACCCGGATGATCAAGAGAAGACCACATTCACGTGCCCGTGGGGTACGTTTGCTTATAGGAGAATGCCGTTCGGGCTTTGCAACGCCCCAGCCACCTTTCAAAGGTGTATGATGGCCATCTTCTCCGAATACATTGAGGAAATCATGGAAGTCTTCATGGATGACTTCTCCGTATACGGTTCCTCTTTTGACAATTGCCTTTCTAACCTTTCTCTTGTATTACAAAGGTGTGAAGACACTAACCTAGTTCTTAATTGGGAGAAGTGTCAATTTATGGTAAAGGAAGGAATTGTATTAGGACACCTAATCTCTAGTAGAGGGATAGAGGTAGATAAAGCGAAAATAGAGACTATAGAGAAGCTTCCTCCCCCAACTTCGGTGAAAGGGATAAGAAGTTTCCTAGGACATGCTGGATTCTATAGGCGTTTCATAAAGGATTTCTCTAAAATATCAAAACCGCTAACTAATCTATTGATGAAGGATGCAGTTTTTGAGTTTTCGCAGGAATGCTTGGATGCGTTTAACATGATTCGGAAAGCTCTAATTTCAGCACCTATTATCCAACCTCCGGATTGGAACCATCCCTTTGAGGTTATGTGCGATGCTAGTGACGTAGCAATAGGAGCTGTTCTTGGACAAAGGAAGGAAGGGCGAACCCATGCCATATACTACGCTAGCAAGACGCTAGATGAAGCGCAGCTCAACTACGCCACTACGGAAAAGGAATTTTTAGCTATTGTTTATGCTATTGACAAATTTCGCTCTTATCTTGTAGGTGTAAAGGTGATTATCTATACGGATCATGCTGCGATCCGGTACCTCCTTGCAAAGAAGGATGCAAAGCCAAGGCTAATTAGATGGATTCTTCTCCTACAAGAATTCGATCTAGAGATCCGCGACAAGAAGGGTTCGGAAAATTCTGTTGCGGATCATTTGAGTCGCCTAACATACCTAGAGGACGACCACTTACCTATAGATGACTCCTTCCCGGATGAACACTTACATATCATTGAGGAGTGCATCGATGTGATCTCCAATGGTAACGAACCATGGTTTGCTGATTTTGTTAACTATTTGGTTTGTCAGGAGATACCGCCCGGACTATCCTACGCACAAAGAAAGAAGTTCTTTAAGGATGTCCGGGAATACTTTTGGAATGAACCTCTCCTCTTTAAGAGAGGTCCGGATGGCATCATTCGGCGATGTGTGCCGGAAGATGAGATGCAAAGTGTCATCCGCCATTGTCATTCACTACCATGTGGAGGACACGCTAGTTCGAACAAGACTAGCGCTAAGGTATTGCAATTCTGGATTCTTTTGGCCTACTTTATTTAGAGATGTGCAATCCTTTGTTTCCTGTTGCGATGCTTGTCAAAGAACAGGAAATATCTCTAGGAGGAATGAGATGCCTCTCAATAACATCCAAGAGGTGGAGATTTTCGACGTTTGGGGAGTTGACTTTATGGGACCGTTCCCATCATCTTGTGGAAACCAATACATACTCTTGGCGGTGGATTACGTTTCTAGATGGGTGGAAGCAATTGCCTCTCCCACCAATGATGCCATGGTGGTGGTTAAGTTCTTTAACAAGACCATTTTCCCACGATTCGGGACCCCAAAGACTATCATTAGTGATGGAGGTTCTCACTTCATTGTCCGGCGCTTTGAAGCTCTTCTAGCTAAGTATGGGGTTACTCACAAGATCGCCACCCCTTATCATCCACAAACTAGTGGACAAGTTGAGATCTCAAATCGGGAGATCAAAGGAATCATAGAGAAGATGGTTTCAAGGACTAGGAAGGATTGGTCCTTGAAGCTTGACGATGCATTGTGGGCGTACCGGACTGCGTATTAGACTCCCATAGGAACCACACCATACAACCTTGTATATGGGAAGTCTTGTCACTTACCGGTAGAGTTGGAGCACAAGGCGTTTTGGGCTATCAAATGGTTGAATTTCAGCATGAAGAAAGCGGGAGAGAAGCGTCTCTTGAACCTTAATGAGCTTGAAGAACTCCGCTTGAACGCCTATGAAAACGCCAAGATTTATAAGGAGAGAGCAAAGCGTTGGCATGATAAGCATATCCTTCCAAAGGACTTCTAAAAAGGAGATCAAGTTCTCCTCTTCAATTCAAGGCTTTGTCTCTTTCCAGGTAAGCTTAAATCTCGTTGGACCGGACCTTTTCTAATCAAGCGTATTTTCCCCCATGGTGCAGTTGAAGTATGGGGTGAAGCGGGCGGAAGCTTTAAGGTGAACGGTCAACGACTCAAGAAGTATACGCCGGAACTCCAAGCTGAAGAGTTCGTGCCCACCGCACTCGAATAAGTGCGAAATTGGTCTAGCTACGGACCTTAAACAAAGCGCTTCTTGGGAGGCAACCCAAGGTATTGCATTTACATTCTTTGTTTTCAATTCATGGTTTAGCTTAGTTTAGACGTTTTTGTTTTATTTTGCCTTCGATTCCTTCCGGTATGTTTGTGTTTTTGGATGTAGGAACAGTGGAAAAGGAAAGGGGAAGAGTAATTTTGAAGAAAAGTGACGAAACTTGGACTTTGGAGCATTAGAGAGAGTTCCACGGCCTAAACCACGGTCGTGACAGCTACAGTGACCGTAATTTCCAAAAGCCTTTGAAAAATCACCAAAACCACGGTTCCGTACAATTCCACGGCCGTGGAACCCCCCGACAGACCGTGATTTTCAAAAATTTTGCCGGCCACTATATAAACCACGTTCTTCACAAAAACACAACACACAAAACCCATTCCACGCCCTATTTCGCCGATTCCACGCCCCTCACCTCAATTCTCCGTTCGTTAATCGTTTTCAACGATTCTTCGACCCAAACTGAAGCAAATCTGATCACCAACGAGATCCAAGCAACAAATCGAGCGGCAAATCACCAAGAAATGCAGAATTCAGATTTTAAAATCCGAAACCTAGGTTTTTTCCGCTCTTCTCTATCTTTTTCAATTCGGGTTCGTTTTTGCTAGCATTTATAGGAGAACTGATTGAAATTGGAAGAAATTAGTCTAGGACTGCTTGATTGTGGAATTTGGCTGTTGATTGTTGAGTTTTGAGAAAAGTCGAGACGAACCACGGTCTTTGTCACTTCCACGGCCGTGGAACACCAAGAACAAACCGTGGTTTTCAACAATAATGGATTTTGTGAGAAGAGTTTCTGGGATAAATAAGGATAAGAACAAGGAGAAGGACAAGAATAAAAGGAGGAAGGGTAACCCCTCTTCCTCTTCATCCTCTAGAGCACCACCACCTTCTTCCCCTTCACCTCCATCATCACCTTCACCTCCTAGCCCTAAGGTACCCACCATTCACGAGGATCATCTCGATGCATTAGAGAGGATCCACAAGAGGGTTGTTATAGGACCTAGGTACCTATTGTTGGAGGATTTAGCTCCTCTACACATCATAGATGACCTTACTTGGCTCTTGGATAGAGCCGGATTAGTTGTCTTCTCGGCTATCCGAGAAGACGCTTACGAGGAGATCACGAGAGAGGTTGTGACGTCTTTTGAGCACAACCACGTTGATAGGATAGTTTCTTTCCGTATGATGGAAAGGAACTATAATTTCTCCATCCGGGAGTTCGGGACCTTCTTTGGGTTCCAGGAGACCTTCAATGGTCGTTTCCCTAGCGGCGTTTACGCCAAGGATTTCTGGGAAGAGGTCGCCATGATCTATGCCAACGAGGACCGCTGGCAACCAGCTGATATCAAGGAACCAGCTGATATCAAGGCTAAGTTGATGTATCACTTAGCCTTGAAGATTGCTCACCGGGTTCTTTCTGAGTGTCTCTTCCCTAGGACGGAGACACCTCAGAAGATCAAGACGGATGAGTTCTTCCTTCTCTACTCTATGTTGTATGGACGCCCTGCTGACTGCGCCACCCTCTTAGCTGCTACCATGAGTAAGCTAAAGAACAAGAGGGCGGGCAACATTGGATATGGTGGGATAGTCACCCACCTTGCTAGGATGTTAGGGGTAGATTTTTCTGCATGTACACGGATTCCTGCCGTACCCCTAGGACTTCAGGCCTTCATGACTAGAGGTCTCATCTTCCCTACCCATAGAGGTCCACCTTATGCAGCTATGCCATGGGAGAGCAGGACGGGAAGGGGCATTGAGTGGCTCCCGGAGTATTCCATTATGGTTAGACGCCATAACTGGAAGGAGACGTTCGCTGCTATGCATGCGAACAGGATTGCAGCTTCTCCATATGTCCCACCACCACCTGTAGTTGAGGAGGAGGAGATGAGAGATCAGTACGAGGGAGGAGGAGGAGCCGAGCAGGATTTTGGCACGTTTCCGGATCAGCCAGACATAGCTTCTGATGTGCCTAGACGTTCTCCACGTCCCGCTAGAGCTTCAGGTTCATCTTCTCGCCACGCCAGCGTGAGCGAGAGACCCACTTGGATGGAGACACCTCCTGCATGGTACGGAGCTCCACCTCCATGGTCTACTCAGGCACCACCAGCACCAGCACCGTCAGATGCACCGGGGTGGTACAACCAGGCTCCGGGTTGGTATGAGCAGATGCTAGAGTGGGCTACTAGCCTTTCTGACAGGGTGGGAGCATTGGAGATCCGAGCCGACGCTAGAGATGGACGCATGGACAACCTCGACCATATGATGAGAGACGTCTACCGCCAGCAGTTCGGGCGGTACTATGATCCTAGCTTCTCTCCATTCCCGCCTCCACCGCAGTGATGACTTGCAGGACCGATAGTTTAGCCGCTTCACCGCCATTTTTGTGAGTTCTTTTTCTTTCTTTCTTTTCTTCTTTTCTTTCTTCTATTTGAACATTAGGGACAATGTTTGTTCCAAGTATGGGGTGGGGTGTGACTAAAAGTTTGTAATAACTCTTACTCACTTTGATTGCTTCTATCGAGACTATCTTGCATGTTCATTATATCATTTCACGTTTCATTATTGCATTGCATGAAAAAGAGTTTGAAAAACCCATAAAAATTGAAAAATTTTGAAAATTTTGTGCTTCTAAGGATAGAGATGATTTCTATGATAATCGCTACTTGTGAATTGAGTTTGATGACAATTGCATGCTTAAACGAATAGTGAATTGAAAAGAAATTGAATGAGTTGATTATACCTCTTTTGCAAGTTTCATAATGTGATGAATGTTACTTAAATCATGTTAAGGAATTAAGGTTGAAATCACACTATAAGTTCTTATACTTCTTGTTGAGATGATTAAGGCAATTCGATTTTCTTTCTTCTTTCTTTGATTATTTAGCCCCTCATTGAAATTATGGCCTCCTTTACCTATCAGGAAATTTGGAGGAGTTGATTGATATTGGCATGTTTGATGTGGGAGGGCCTTGAAAGCAATTATTTGCAATCAAAAGAATAGAAAGAAATTGTAGGTTTGGGGAAGTCAATCATGATGATGAGTAACTCTGCACCATTCACATAGCCGGGTGTTTGTGTTTTGCCAAAGTCGGATTGAGCGATATTCCTAGCGGATTTTGGTATGTGCGCTAAGGGTTTGAGGCATCTCATGAAAATTGAGAAACGCCAATCTCCTAGGCTTCGGTTTTTGTGCACCTCTGTCCATAACTCCAAAAGTAAAGTCGAAAAATGAAAGGAAGAGAGCGAAGCTCTAAGTTGAAAGTGTTGCGGAAACCGCAAGAGAAGAAGAAAAGAGTAGTTATCCACTTTCCCGGATTCATGCACCACATTCCTTAAAGTTTTCCTTCCCTTTCCACATTCTAGACCTTTTTGAAAGTCCTTAAGATCAAAAGAATGTTATATGACTTGGTGATCTAAATTGAAGTTTCTTATGATTGATTTTGATAATGTTTGAAGGTTATGATGTTTGTATGGAAGTTAAATTGATTCATGAGCTTTCTTTACTCTTTACTCTTTGATTAAGTGTATGAAAGTCTTATGAACGAATGAAGCAAGATTTTAGAATGATCTATTGATTAGAAGGCACATTCATCCAAAAGAAGTTTTGCTTTGAGAAGGTACACATATTTCATCCTAACTTTTGCTTTAAAAGCTTTTGAAAGACCTTGCTTAGGGACAAGCAAGTGGCAAGTATGGGGTTATTTGTTAGCATGAAATATTGTGATATTTTAGGCACGTTTTCTAAGTGTATTTCATCCATTATGATAGTCATTGATTAAGCATTGATTCAATTGTGAGCTAGTTTGTCTATATTGTCGATATGGAGATCTACACAAGCTTTATGTTGATTATAGGTAATTAAGAGCTATTTCCGAACGGTATTGAGCAAGGATGGAGTTTGATTGAGCATGTCCATGAATTGAGGACATTCCTAGGAGCTAAGGATGTGCTAACTTGAAGAATAGCACGACGAAAGGAAGAATCACGTTCTAGCCCTAAACCACGCTCTAAAATACGGCAGTACTACATTCCACGTTCAAGTCCACAGCCGTGGAACCTTGGCAAGGGAAGCGTGGTTCATTCCAGCAACTTCTACGGCCGTGGAAGAGTTGTGTCAAACCGTGACACTTTCCACGCTCTAAATTACGGCCGTGGAACCCTTCCACGACCGTGATCTTGGCGATCTTTTTCGCCACACTTTAAGCCACGATCTTCTACGAGATTGGGCCGGGCCGATATTTTATCTTACACTATAAAAGGACGGACGAAGAGAGATTCCGTCACCTCTACTTAGACGCACTTTTGCTTACGCTTACACTTGGAATTGCCCTAATTTCGCATTTGGCGAAGACTGTGTTTGAGAGATTTGCGCGTTGCTAGTGTGATTTCCGGATTGACGGAAGATTGAAGATTCGGAAGATTGTTCGCAAGAAGGTTACGTTTTATCTCTAGGTTTGATTTAGAAGACGGATTGACATCCCGTTCTTCCCTCTTATCTAAGATTCGTGATTGTTTGCATTATTCCAAATCTATTGACGTTACTGTTCTTGATTTGTGGATTTGAGATTGAATTGAAAGTTATTGAAGGTTTTCGGAAGTTTTCATCTTTTATTCTTTTAAACCTTGAATTTGATATCAATATGACTGTTGTTGGCTAAGACCCTTTAGCAATTCTAAGGTGAAGGGTTGATAGTTGTGGCTTAGATGATGATAGATCGATCGTAAACAGATTGGACCCTGAGAGTTAGAGAGAATCGCCGACAACCATAATCTACGGTCTGTTCTTGAGCTTCCACGGCCGTGGAACTCAAGAACTACCCGTAATTTTGTGTTAGTTTACGAACCTGCTTTTACTTTAATCCAAAGTTAAAGATTTGCTTTAACTTAGTCTTGGCTTGCCTTTTCTAGGTGGTAGTGAAGCCTCAACAACCTCTACCTCGATTGTGAGTGTCACAACCTTAATCGGTTTAGTTAGTCTTGATCCTTGGATTACAAGTTTGGGTATTTGACATTAATTCTTACCTTTAGAACCTTTCTATATTGAAGCCTCAACAACCTTTATAGAGAGTATCTTGTAGGTGAGTCATATAAGGTTTTTGGAACTTCACCGTATGATTACCTTACATTCGTATACCTTTGCATGCCTTAACTCTGTCCTTATATCTTTAGTATATCTTGAATCGATTGCCACAGCTGGATTCCTGGATCTTTAGGATTGTTGTTTTCCCAATAATTCGAAAAGCTCTTACATTTACTCGCTTGATAATCTATAATTGAATTTGTTCCCCCCAAATCCCTGTGTTCGATGCTCTGGAATTCTTGCTCAACTATATCGATCCGTACACTGCGGGTTCGCTTGCTTGATTTCTAGTTTTATTATTAAAGCTTATTTGCACGCACGCTAAGTGGCGAACAGGGCAGACTAGAATCTACCATAGTAGCATCTTCATCGATTACCAAAACACTCTCAGACACGGCAGTTCCCACCACCGGAGGAGAAGCCTCCACCATGTGAACGGAAAACTTGAACCTAGTCTTTTCACAAATTAGGTTAAAAGATTCTCTGTGTTCACAATTAATCCTACCAAACTCTATCTCTAAGGAAAAGATAAAAACGTCTAATTAGACAGACTAAAAGATAGTCCAAAAATAAAAGGGTAAAAAGGGAAATATCGTCCAGAATCCAAAGCTCGTGGGACCGGTCAATAGATTTGTAGGATTTGCTTGTCGATTTGTCAGAAAACCCATTGTTCTAGAGGAAACGATCATGAGCTTTGAATTATGTGCAGTTTGGCCAATTAGTAGGAAAATCGGCCGATCACTTCTTCGACCTCGAGCAATCTTTGTATTTCACTCTCGGATCTCAAGCAATTCATTCTTGGCCTCGACTTTCTTGATCGCAAGGAGTAACTTAGTGTGTTGAAGAAATTATTTTGTTATTGCCTCCATCTTAATTAGCCCCGGGAAGACCTAGAATAAATGTCATCATGAAACAAGCAATGAAATAACGGCATATACTAAATCACTCCTTCAAACTGACGCAATTCAAAAAAATCACCTCAACAATTTTACACATGTAGCCTAATTACTAAGCTACGTCACAATAATATTTAATTTAATTTGATTAATCAATATCCTAACAATTTTCATTTAAATATGAGATCCTAACATACTCTTTTTTTTCTTCCTTTGCGTAAATTACACAAAGCCACATTCTATTTATTCCATTTTTCACATATATACCTTTATATTTTTATAAAAAAATCTTCTATTTATTCCATTTTTCACATATATACCTCTTATATTTATTATTTTATTTAACCACCTACAATTAGTGTTCCTTAGCAATTAACCGCTATTTCCAAGATTTCGTCTAAAAAAAATTTCAATTTTATAAATAAAAACAATATCTTCAAAGATAAATATTTAATTTAGAGTTAATATACTAGTAAAAAAATTTAGGTCAAATTGAGTAAGTAGGCCTTTTTGAGTATTGGGTTAAGTAACTAGGCCCATGCTAGTTTTGGGTTTAGTAAATGTACCCTCCATTTTTTTACTGTCAAACCCTAAACACATAACACAGTCGTTCCTCTCCTTCTCTCAAACTATCAGCTTCTCAAGACCTCAACCTTCCAGTCTTACACCCTCCTCTCTCCGTCAACCATCACATTCGTTTTCTCAACCAACACCTCACCGGAGAAGCCTTGTGCCACCCTCGCCTTGCCGGAACCGTAGATGCCGCCGCCCCTATTTCCCTCACCCTGTAACTTCTTTAGCGCGCATCTGATAGGTGATGGAATCACTATCATTTAGGTTCACTTTTAGAGTCTTTTCATTGTATTAGAGTCGGTTTGTGCTACTAACTTCTTAATCCAGAAGAAGAAGTCTAAAAGAAGCATAAAAGGAAGTTAGAAGCACTTGGGAGTTGAAGACCATTCACGAAGACAAGCTTCTGGTTCCACACCGCCCCCGTTGAGTAGTGTCACCGCCCCTACGGGTGACACTGCACTCCGGAATGCAGCCTGCGCCTTCGCCAGCGCCCGGAACAAAGACTGTCACCGCCCTTGCACCACCCTTGGACGCCCCTGCGGTGACTTACCTTGAAGAAGCAAAGCTAGCACCCCTACGCCTCTGCCTGCGGACCAACATGCGGAGCTGTGAAGCCTAAGAGCCAATGTCATCGCCCTTGTGGTGACATTGGGCCGCCCCTACGGTTCGACATCAGAAGCGACAAAAAGATGAAGAGTCAGACGTTTGAAGAACATTAATGATCCGCCCCTGTTGAATTTCCAGGCCATCCCTACGGCCATGAAGAACACCAAGCGTTTTGGCCTAAACCGCCCCTGCGGCCCTGAAGCCCGCCCCTGCGGTTTAGCGTCAAAGACTTTACTTCGGCTGTTTGCACCACCTTTATGGCATTAAAGGTGGTTGTTTAGGCCGGCCATTTACTCTCATTTAGTGTCAATTCTAGTATAAATAGGACCATGGTTGATTGCTAGAATCATCCACCATTTTTCCATTATTCCCTCTTTTTCCTTACTTCCCTTGTGTAATGTGTTTCTAATCTCCTTGCTACATTAGGTGTGTTTTGAAGCTGCATTACTACTTTGATTATAAGTCTTTGTTAATATAAATATTTTTCAGTCGTATATTTTATATTCCTTGTGCTTTAACTATCAATTGCATGATTCTTATCACTTAGCTTGATCACCTTAGTATCTAATTGCATGCAAAGAACTAGGATTAATTGATTTCGGGTTCGGGTCTTTAATCTAGTAGAAAACCTTTAGGTAAAAGCTGGTTGTATTACTTAAAGGAAAAGGAATATAAATATAAAGAAAAGTCTTATGATTTTATTCTTCTCTTTATATCTCTTTGTCTTTGTTTGAAAGCTGACTTGTGACTTGTTCTTGTAGGTTTACGGAACATTAACTTGTTAAGTTGTGTTGATGCTGGTTGGCTCAACACATATATATGATCAAGACGAGAACATTGCTGAAATATTTATAAAAAGAACCAACCAAAGTAGCATTGCATGCTAAGAATCAACCTAGTGTAGTCATTTTCTCATCGATTTATTCACATCTTTACTTGTTTTTTTTGCTTTTGTCTTGCTACATTTCAATCCAACCACCCCCCCTATTTGGTTACAATATCAATAATTGAATCTAATCGAAACATCAACTTAACTCTCTTGGGTTCGACCCTTGCTTACGCTATACATAAACTTGTTAGTGTAACATTAGAACTTCTACTTTGACCTAAGCTAAAATACAACGACCTAGGATTTTAACACTCGTCGGCATCCATGGCCGATTCACCCCGGACCACCATCACAACATTCCTTTCTCTTGAAATGCACAAGTAGAGATCTAGATCTATAATCGCCTTAGAGTTCGGGTCTTCTTGCTGAAGTCAAGGAGGCGTGACTTGTAGGAAGCTGCTAGCCCGGATGCCCATGGAGAAATCTAAATCTAGATCTAGATCTATTAGAGAGCTCAAAACAGAGTGTCCAGCGACGTGACTCAAATCTGTTCGATACGCTTACTCATCTTCTGCCTTCTTTTTTTTTTCCGTGTTTCTCTCTCTAGCAAGCTCTTTTCCATGGAGAAATCAAAGCAAGAGGTACTACTGTTTCATCCTTATCGTCTTTTGATTGTACTAGTTGGATTTGCATACTGATTGTACATTACAATATGTAAGTCTAAACTGATTGTACATTTGTGCAATAACACTAGGCCATATTGGTATTCTAGTTGTAGCTTAATTGGGTTCTTTACTACAAATGTTGTTTGTTACTCAGTATACTTTATCAAGTTCTTTGACCGAATAGAGGATGGAAACATGTTCCACTTGTTGATATAATAGAGGCAAGTGCTGTGAAGAGATCATACTAAAGAGCTTTACTATACATACACCCTGATGAACTAAGGCAAAAAGGGGTTGCTTCACATCACAAGTATATTGCTGAGAAGGTTTTTGATATTTTGTTTGTATTGTAAACAGAAATAATAAAAGATTGTCGTACAGTATCTGACTGCCTTTGCAATTTTCATTTTGCAATTTAGGACGCTTGGGATGATTTCACCATGGAGTTAATTTTTAACTTCATAACACAACCGAACTCGGGTAGTTAAAAATAATAATCCACCAACAATTAAAGATAAAATCTATAGCTACTTTTTAGGATTTTTAAACATATAATAACATGCCATCAATTAAAGATAAAAATCTTACCTTTAATTGCAATAAAATAAATAAGGATTCTTCAACCTGCTTCAATTTGTCAACATTGGTTCAACGTCGACGGCCAACACATTCGGGGAATGATTCTTCAACATGTTCCTCTATTCGTCATTGTTGGTACCCTTTTATTCTAACATCAATCTAGCTAGATTCCTGCTTCATCAATGACCAACACAATAAGGTAGTTAACGCTTTTGACAATTCTGAATTTGCCGGTGAAGGTCTCCGAAACAGAAGATTTGGTTGTTGTTCTTGGACGGAGATTATCGTTAGTTCGGAACCGTCGTCAACAACGGCACCTCCGACGTCGACGGTACGTCAGGTATTTGTTTCTATCAGCATATTGAAGTAAACCAGAAGTTGCTGGTTATTTGATGATAAATTTTGTTTTTGACATTGCGAGTGTTTGAGTCCTTTCGGAGGCACTCATTGCGAAAGTACTCAAACACTCGCAAAGAGTCCTTTCGCAGACACTCGCAAAGAGTGCCTATGAAGGGACTCAAGCACTTGCAACGAGTGCTTGCGAAGGGACTCAGTCACTCGCAACATCAGAAACATAATTTATCATTAGATAACCAACAACTTCTATTTTACTTCAATATAATCCACCATCAATTAAAGGTAATAATCCACCATACAAATACCATTGTCTCAACCGATCACATACAAAAATATGATCAATAGAACAATGACTTGTAGGAATTGTAATTTTCCAAGTGATCCGAGACTCGGACAGTTAAAAATAATAATCCACCATCAATTAAAGATAAAATCTATAGCAATTTTTAGGATTTTTAAAAGATAATAACATAGCATCTATTAAAGATAAAAATCTTACCTTTTATTTAAACAACATAAATAAGGATTCTTCAACCTGCTTCAATTCGTCAACGTTGGTTCAACATCGACGGCCAACACAGCCGAGGAAGGATTCTTCAACCTGTTCCTCTATTCGTCATTGTTGGTACCCTTTTATTCTAACGTCAATCTAGTTAGATTGTTGCTTCATCAATGGCCAACACAGTCGGGGAAGTTAACGCTTTTGACAATTCTAAATTTGCCAGTGAATGTCTTCGAAACAGAAGATTTGGTTGTTCTTGAGCGGAGATTATCGTTGGTTCGGCACCGTCGTCAACAGCGGCACCTCCGACGTCGACGGTACCGGAACGCCACGTATTTGTTTCTATCAGTATAATGAAGTAAAACAGAAATTGCTGGTTTCTTATTATAAATTTTGTTTCTTGTGTTGCGAGTGCTTGGGTCCCTTCGAAGGCACTCGTTGCGAAAGTACTCAGCCACCTCACAAAGAATCCTTTCGCAGGCACTTGCAAAGAGTGCCTACGAAGGGACTCAGACACTCGCAACGAGTGCCTGCGAAGGGACTCAGACACTCATAACATCAGAAACATAATTTATCATTAGATAACCAACAACTTCTGTTTTACTTCATTATAATCCACCATCAATAAAAGGTAATAATCAACCATACAAATACCACTGTCTTAGCCGATCACATACAAAATATGATCAATAGAACAAAGACTAGTAGGAATTGTAATTTTCCAAGTAATCCGAGACTCGGACAGTTAAAAATAATAATCCATCATCAATTAAAGATAAAATCTATAGCTATTTTTAGGATTTTTAAAAGATAATAGAATACCATCTGTTAAAGATAAAAATCTTACCTTTTATTTAAACAACATAAATAAGGATTCTTCAACCTGCTTCAATTCGTCAACGTTGGTTCAACGTCGACGGTCAACACAGCCGGGGAAGGATTCTTCAACCTGTTCCTCTATTCGTCATTGTTGGTACCCTTTTATTCTAATGTCAATCCAGTTAGATTATTGCTTCATCAATAACCAACACGGTCGGAGAAGTTAACGCTTTTGACAATTCTAAATTTGCTAGCGAAGGTCTTCGAAACAGAAGATTTGGTTGTTGTTCTTGGCGGAGATTATCGTTGGTTCGGCATCATCGTCAACAGCGGCACCTCCGACGTCGACGGTACCGGAACGCCACGTATTTGTTCCTATCAGTATAATGAAGTAAAACAGAAGTTGCTGATTATTTAATGATAAATTTTGTTTCTGACGTTGCGAGTGCTTAGGTCCTTTCGGAGGCACTCGTTGCGTAAGTACTCAAGCACTTCACAAAGAGTCTTTTCGCAAGTACTTGCGAAGAGTGCCTACGAAGGGACTCAGACACTCGCAACGAGTTCCTGCAAAGTGACTCAAGCGCTCACAAAATCAGAAACATAATTTATCAATAGATAACCAACAACTTCTATTTTACTTCATTATAATCCACCATTAATTAAAGGTAATAATTCACCATACAAATACCACTGTCTTAGCCGATCATATACAAAATATGATCAATAGAACAATGACTTGTAGGAATTGTAATTTTTCAAGTGATCCGAGACTCGGACAGTTAAAAATAATAAGCCACCATTAAATAAAGATAAAATTTATAGCTATTTTTAGGATTTTTAAAAGATAATAGCATACCATCTGTTAAAGATAAAAATCTTACCTTTTATTTAAACAACATAAATAAGGATTCTTCAACATGCTTCAATTCATCAACGTTGGTTCAACGTCGACGGCCAACACACCCGGTGAAGGATTCTTCAACCTGTTCCTCTATTCGTCATTGTTGGTACCCTTTTATTCTAACGTCAATCCAGTTAAATTGTTGCATTCATCAATGGCCAACACAGTCGGGGAAGTTAACACTTTTTACAATTCTAAATTTGTCAGTGAAAGTCTTCGATACAGAAGATTTGGTTGTTGTATTTGGGCGGAGATTATCGTTGGTTCGGCATCGTCGTCAACAACGGCACCTCCGACGTCGACGGTACCCGAACGCCACGTATTTGTTCTTATCAGTATAATGAAGTAAAACAGAAATTGCTGGTTTCTGATTATAAATTTTGTTTCTGACGTTGTGAGGGCTTGGGTCCCTTCGGAGGCACTCGTTGCGAAAGTACTCAGCCACCTCACAAAGAATCCTTTCGCAAGCACTTGCAAAGAGTGCCTACGAAGGGACTCAGACACTCGCAACGAGTGCCTGCGAAGGGACTCAAACACTCACAACATCAGAAACATAATTTATCATTAGATAACCAACAACTTCTGTTTTACTTCGTTATAATCCACCATCAATAAAAGGTAATAATCCACCATACAACTACCACTGTCTCAGTCAATCACATACAAAATATGATCAATAGAACAAAGACTAGTAGGAATTGTAATTTTCCAAGTGATCCGAGACTCGGACAGTTAAAAATAATAATCCATCATCAATTAAAGATAAAATCTATAGCTATTTTTAGGATTTTTAAAAGATAATAGCATACCATCTGTTAAAGATAAAAATCTTACCTTTTATTTAAACAACATAAATAAGGATTCTTCAACCTGCTTCAATTCGTCAACGCTGGTTCAACGTCGACGGCCAACACAGCCGGGGAAGGATTCTTCAACCTGTTCCTCTATTCGTCTTTGTTGGTACCCTTTTATTCTAACGCCAATCCAGTTAGATTGTTGCTTCATCCTGGCCAACACAGTCGGGGAAGTTAACGCTTTTTACAATTCTAAATTTGCGAGTGAAGGTCTTCGATACAGAAGATTTGGTTGTTGTTCTTGGGCGGATATTATCGTTGGTTCGGCATCGTCGTCAACAACGGCACCTCCGACGTCGACGGTACCGGAACGCCACGTATTTGTTCTTATCAGTATAATGAAGTAAAACAGAAGTTGTTGGTTATTTAATGATAAATTTTGTTTCTGACGTTGCGAGTGCTTGGGTCCTTTTGGCGGCACTCGTTGCGAAAGTACTCAGGCATCTCACAAAGAGTCCTTTTGCAGGCACTTGAAAAGAGTGCCTACGAAGGGAGTCAGACACTCGCAACGCGTGCCTGCGAAGGGACTCAGACACTCACAACATCATAAACATAATTTTTCATCAGATAACCAACAACTTCTGTTTTACTTCATTATAATCCACCATCAATAAAAGGTAATAATTCACCATACAAATACCACTGTCTCAACCGATCACATACAAAATATGATCAATAGAACAACGACTTGTAGGAATTGTAATTTTCCAAGTGATCCGAGACTCGGACAGTTATAAATAATAATCCACCATCAATTAAAGATAAAATCTATAGCTATTTTTAGGATTTTTAAAAGATAATAGCATACCATATGTTAAAGATAAAAGTCTTACCTTTTATTTAAACAACATAAATAAGGATTCTTCAACCTGCTTCAATTCGTCAACGCTGGTTCAATATCGACGGCCAACACAGCCGGGGAAGGATTCTTCAACCTTTTCCTCTATTCGTCATTGCTGGTACCCTTTTATTCTAACGCCAATCCAATTAGATTGTTGCTTCATCAATGGCCAACACAGTCGGAAATTAACGCTTTTGACAATTCTAAATTTGCCAGTGAAGGTCTTCGAAACAGAAGATTTGGTTGTTGTTCTTGAGCGGAGATTATCGTTGGTTCGGCATCGTCGTCAACAGCGGCACCTCCGACGTCGACGGTACAGGAACGCCTCGTATTTTTTCCTATCAGCATAATGAAGTAAAACAGAAATTGTTGGTTTCTGATGATAAATTTTGTCTCTGACGTTGCGAGTGAAGGTCTTCGAAACAGAAGATTTGGTTGTTGTTCTTGGGCGGAGATTATCGTTGGTTCGGCTTTGTCGTCAACAGCGGCACCTCCGACGTCGATTGTACCGGAACGCCACGTATTTGTTCCTATCAGTATAGAGAAGTAAAACAGAAGTTGCTGGTTATTTGATGATAAATTTTGTTTCTGACGTTGCGAGTGCTTGGGTCCGTTCGGAGGCACTCGTTGCGAAAGTACTCAGGCACTTCACAAAGAGTCCTTTCGCAGGCACTTGCAAAGAGTGCCTACGAAGGGACTCAGACACTCGCAACGAGTGCCTGCGAAGGGACTCAGGCACTCACACCATCAGAAACATAATTTATTGTAATCCACCATCAATTAAAGATAATAATCCACCATACAAATACCACTGTCACGGCCAATCAAATATTTACATACACATACAAAATATGATCAATAGAACAAAGACTTGTAGGAATTGTAATTTTCTAAGTGATCCGAGACTCGGACAGTTAAAAATAATAATCCACCATTAATTAAAGATAAAATCTATAGCTATTTTTTATGATTGTTAAAAAGATAATAACATACCATCAATTAAAGATAAAATTCTTACCTTTTGTTTAAACAACATAAATAAGAATTCTTCAACCTGCTTCAAATCGTCAACGCTGGTTCAACGTCGATGGCCAATACAGTCGGGGAAGGATTCTTCAACCTGTTCCTCTATTCATCATTGTTGGTACCCTTTTATTCTAAAGCCAATCAAGTTAGATTGCTGCTTCACCATTGGCCAACACAGTCGGGGAAGTTAACGCTTTTGACCATTCTAAATTTGCCGGTGAAGGTCTTCAAAACAGAAGATTGGTTGTTGTTCTTGGGCGAAGATTATCGTTGGTTCGGCATCGTCAATAGCGGCACCTCCGACGTCGACGGTACTGGAACGCCAGGTATTTGTTTCTATCAGCATAATGAAGTAAAACAGAAGTTGCTGGTTATCTAATGATAAATTATGTTTCTGACGTTGCGAGTGCTTGAGTCCCTTCGGAGGCACTCGTTGCGAAAGTACTCAGACACTCGCAAAGAGTCCTTTCGCAGGCACTTACAAAGAGTCCTTTTGCAGGCACTCGCAAAGAATGCCTACGAAGGAACTCAGACACTTACAACGAGTGCCTGCGAAGGGACTCAGACGCTCACAACATCAAAAACATAATTTATCATCAGATTACCAACAACTTTTATTTTACTTCATTATGTTGATAGAAACAAATACCTGGCGTTCCGGTACCGTCGACGCCGGAGGTGCCGCTGCAAACGACGATGCCAAACCAACGATAATCTCCGTCCAAGAACAACAACCAAATCTTATGTTTCGAAGACCTTCACCGACAAATTTAGAATTGTCAGAAGCGTTAAATTCCGCGACTATGTCGGCCATTGATGAAGCATCAATCTAACTGGATTGGCGTTATAATAAAAGGGTACTTACAATGTAACATCCCGAATCCGCGGGACTCGGGATACTATGGGCGGAGACCACACAATGGGTCCCGACCCTTAGTCTGACAACAATTTCATCGAATCTTGCAAAAAGGCACAAATAAAGGCCAAAACCGAAATACATTTTTATGCAATGACAGGAAACCCGAAAGAATACAAACAACAGACTTCATCCGAAGAACAACTCTAAAGACCAAACGTCATACACGCGGCATACAATGATACAATATACAAAACTCCAAACATGACTCCAACCCAAAACCCCTCCTAAAATGTACTGAACCCCGATTGCCCACTCTTCCGGATCTCTCGGCCGCATTCCTAACCTGCAAGGCAACTACAACGTCGGTATAAAACCGTTAGCTAATACTCAAAGCATTAGAATCAAGGTGATGACACACACGCACACACACAAATAACCATAAACACACAACATGCTCCAAAAACACACAAGTCCGGTTCATTATCTTTTTATTTATTAAGTCAGTCCCACTCTAATATAACTTTCGTTTGTGACACGAGAATCACCGCATGATCTCGCCTCAGTTCCTACTCACCGTCAAGGAATGACGTTGATGCATCTGGCCGTCTACCTGCCCGGGCTAGTTACCGAGAACCCCCTAGCTATCCGCAAGAGTTTGGCAGTGTTATCACCGCCCATTATCATACACTTGGGCCAATATCAAAATATAAAGGTCGTCTTATTTCTGATTTCGTTTTTATAACATAAACAATACTAAAACACACACCACAAAACACGCATCGAAGCTAATACAAGGAATACGAGCTAAGTAAGTGCGGAGACTTAATTGTCCAAACGCTAACTCACAAAACACTCTCGCTTCCCTTGTGAAGAAGCCCACAACCTGCTCATAACAAGATATGTATAAAAACTCGCTCAACTCTAGAAGTCTAATGCTTCTACTTAAATGATCTACGCAAGATCATTTGACTCTCTTTCTAGGACCACATCCTAGAATCTATGATACTCATATCTCACTCAACGCATGAGAAGATCTCTCAACAGCCTAATAAATCTCATATCATACTCAACAGCCAAGAACAACGTAAAAGCCTATGAGGTCCAACATGCTCATCATACTCAAAACCAACAAACCACAACAAGCCATAAGGGCTCCTAGGTTCACAACCACTAGATGACAATCACAACTACCCTAGGTCCACTTTAGGCAGGCTACTAAAATATATCAACCTCTAAACAAAGGAAGGAACCAAGAAGGAAGGAGAAAAAAAGCCTACTGTTGAAGAAACGCAACCGCGGAAACAAGCTGGTGCGACTGCGTGCTGAAGGTCATGGCCTCCGCGGCACTGTTCATCCGCCCCCGCGGCGCGTGGAAATCCTGGCGCCGCCCCCACGTCACTACTCACCGCCCCTATGGTTTACTGAATTTGCCCCCGCGGCTCACAAAGTCCGCCCCGCGGCTGAACTCCAGAAACAGCGTCTTCAACTATGGATCTTGAGCTTCAATAGCCTCCTTCTCTTGTTGGTTCTTCTCCAAACATCATCCACGGTATATACGCTCTCCCTCCTTCAATAGCCTCCTTCTCTTGTTGGTTCTTCTCCAGAAACAGCCCCTATTGTTTTGTTTTTGCCGTTACCTTGATATGGCAGATTCCGCAAAGATTGTTAAGAGATGTTATCAAGTGCGGATTGCATTTGTGAACCAAATCAAATATATTCTACATTAATATGGCATAGTTAAATTTTTGGTATGAGAAATTCATACCAGAAATTTCTCATACCAGAATTTCTGGTATGAGAAATTCATACTAGAATTTTTTGGTATGAAATTTCATACCAGAAATTATGGTGTGAAAATTTCTTGTATGAATTTCATACCAGAAATTCATACTAAAAAATAAAAAAGAAAATAAAAAATAAAAAAAATAAAATAATAAAGGGCAAAAATAAATCAAATTCAGGAACTTAACGTTACAAATACAAAGGTAAAGTCTTCTTGTTCTTTTTTTGTAAAAAAATAGAGGATTAGTTACTTTTACATACCATTAAATGAAAGTGGTAAAAATTATGGGCTACACAAATTTAATGAAAATAGAAAAGAGCCGATTTGGCCAAATTCTTTCAAAAATTTATTATATATATAGTGAAAATATTAATTTTAATATTATTCTTATCTATTCAATAATTTATATAATAATTCTTTCAAATTCGAAAAACTTCAAATCATAGGGGTAACATCCGAAATTTTCCTATATTTTATCTTCAAAAATTAATATTTTTTAGATATTTTTTGACCTATTTAAAGAGACGTTGATTATTGTAATTTCACTACTAGATAACGGACCTATTGTAATTGTATAATTGCAACAGATATTTTATTATGTTATCATAAGTTGCTAAGGTAATGATCTTGTAACGGTTATACAAAATTTACTTAATGTAATACTACGTCGGTAATGGATGTTCTCTTATGTTACAATAGACAAACTATTGCAATGGTAATGGGTAATGGTTGTACAAAATTAAAGAAGAACACCGTTAGTAATGATAATTGTAATGGTGCGTCTAAAATAATTGGCGCAAAATGAAAAAGATAAAGGTGTCATAGTGAAAATTTTGGGTTAAATTACACATTGTTTTATTCTTATCTACCATCATCATCAATATCTCCGCTCTATCTCTGTCTCTTGTCTATCTCTATGAGGGTTTACCATTATCTTCGTCATTTACCATCATCTTCATTGGGCAGAGTAGGAAAGCTCCTCGACGCCACGTTCCAGATCCCTGAGGTAGTAGAGCTTTTCAGAGTCCTTGTTTGGCTCCTCCTCGCATTTCACCGTGTCCCATCATAGACTGCCCTCTCAGCCCTAATTGCTTCGTTCCCAATCCATAAGTCCATCCAAGTATGCAACTCTCCCCTTCAAGTTCGTTCTGAACTCTTCACTCTAAAGGTTCGTTCTATACTCTTCACTCTGAAGGTTCGTTCATCCCTTAAATTCCTTAATCCCTTCTAGTCCTCTCTTGAATCTCTAGGTTGTAGGTTTACCAATCGAAGCCCTAGAAAAGAACAGAAGGGAAATTGTTTGCTGAATTTATAGGTTTGTTTTAGATATTGGAATCCCGACTTAAACCCCTGTTTGTATTTTTTAGGTCTCATCTTGGATTATGGCCCTTATCTTTGTATTTGGTTTTGTCTAGTTGTTTGAAGTTGTTTCAGTTCAACGACAACTAGCTGACATCGATATCAACTTTGATCTTAGTGGATAGGAGGAGGAAATAGCAGGTAGTTGAAGCTTGAATGGGTTGTGTTATACTCTCTTCTTTGGTTTTGTCAACTTTAACTAGGACCTGATTATTGTGATATCTATTTATTTTTACCTCCCCTGGTTTTACAGGAGACTTTATAGTTAAAATTAATTAGGGGACGCATCTTGTTAACATGCATACCGGGATTGATTCGTTTGATGTAACTAAGTAAGTACCCTCTCCATTTTTCATGACCTTCAAATATTCTCTTCAAACTTAAATTGGATGATTTGGAAATCTTAGTTGCTTCTCCTTGCTACTCTAAGTTGAATTAGATGCTTTTTAAGATTGGTGTTCCTAACCTGCAATTTTTTAGAGTTTGCTTGAAAGTTAATTTGTTTTGATAGCTTCTATCTCTCTTGATCTAGAAGGCACATATTTTAGTAATCTGAATTTTGCCTCTTGATCCAAATTTAACCTACTTGTGTTGTCTAGAGCTTTTCAATTCAATGGGATTTATTGAGTACGTCTCTTATGGTGGTCCATAGTACTATCTTGCACGTGCTTCATGTGATACTCAAGTGGGTTTTTGGAGATTTGTTAGAAAAATGTTTCTATACTATTTGGTGTTTCTTCAGGTTTTTGTTCTTTGTGACTAAATTTGATTTCTAATTTTTCTCATGTCATGCTACATTCCTTAGGAGAAGAAGCTCTTATAATTTGTTAACTTCAGTTCAATTCTCATAAACAAACTTTGGCTTCATATGACACTAAAACTTAATCATCCACCTTTAAGATAAAACCCTTTTTCAAGCCATCTTATATTTTGATTTAATTTTGAAAGTCATTTGCTCGGGAAGCTGAAGTTGATTGCTTTAAGATATGTTTTTCATTAATAATTCAGCTGGATGTTATTGATAAGTTGACCATTAGTAACTTGAACGCTTTAACCAAAACTAACCTTAGTGTCTATGGCTTTCTGAGGATAGGTCCTGCAAGAGCACCATCCTTCGAGCAACCTAAACAGCCAAGCCTGTCCATTAAACGGGCCTGAATTCAGAGACCCCTCCATTAGCACTGCCGACGACACCTCTGAATAGAAGTTTGACATGCTTTGGTTGGAACTAAACAGCCATGAAACGGTATCTTTGTAAGTTTCTTTACATTTCATAATTACTTAGTGAAAATACCATGCCTGAACATATTGAGTTGTAGGTTGGTGATGTAAATTGAGTTTGGACGGGGTAATGTTTTTATAAGCTTGACATGCTTTAGGCAAGCTATTCAATAGAATTTATGGATCATGTTACTTTCTATTGTTAGAATGCATATTCGTATTTTGTACTTTCGATACATCAAAAAGCTAATATTTCCTTAATTTGGATATTTTTAATGATAATGTATGTTAGCTGGACTAGAGAAAAGGCTTTGAAAGAGCCTCAAGAAGCCAATTTGTCCCAACAATGCTTCTCAACTTTGCAAGGATGTGTTGCTGAGGTATAGTATCAAGTAGTTATTGAAGTGTTCACTTTCTTGGTTTCCTGTACTGATGTTCTATATGTTCTTACTTAATCATCCTTCGGTTATTTTTTTCTTAATTTGGATATTTTATATGTTCTTACTTAATCATCTTACATTACATCAATATACACTACACCAATCTTTACTGACGTAACAAGGTTGATGTCATCCTTCGGTTATTTTTTTAAAAGTTCGGGGATACACATAAATGATTACCAACTTTCTTTGCGAAGGATTGCCAAAAGAGATGCAGGTATCTTTACACTTTTCAAGGTCACTTCTTATAGAATTACATTCCTCCAATACCTAGCCCTAATGCTAATATGACATAAGTATACACAAAGAGATATGTTATGTTCTTAGTTTACCTATGATTGAGTTGCTCTTAAGTCTTATCTATTATAAAATGGATGGTCTTTAACTTTTAGCTTTGGTGTCTTAATTCCTTCTTACTTCTTAATCTTGAAAGGGGCTAGGTTAAAAGGGAGAGAGATTTTTATTAGAAAGATCTTATCTTAGTTTTGGATCTTCCCAAAATATACGGGAGATCATCACGCCTTTTCCTTGCTAGTTCACAATTCTGCAACATCTGTGTTTACCATGCTTTCTAATGGATTTGTTAATGTTAAATTTGATTAAATAGTCTTCATGTATTGGCTGAATGTAACTGATTGTATTTTGCTACTTGTGTTCGAATTACATTTCTACTTATTTATCTGAATTTCTGGTGTTGATGTGCATCAGGGAAACCTTCTGTGTATTTGCAATATGTTTTCATCCTATCATGCTTGCATCCAGCAGTTGTTTTCAAGGACATTGCTGATGCTTCACTTTCAATGATTTTAACATCCGGGTAAGCAAAGACAAACTATAACAGTTCAGTGGAGATGTTTTTTTTTCTTTTGTGAATCATAAGTACTCTATGTTTTCATGTAGTTTAACACTGTTTTTATAACCACCCCTACCCCCCCCCCCCTCACCCAAATTTGTCTCAGTTTGAATACTAAGCTAAAATCTAAGGTTCACTTTTCAGTGTATTATTGCAAAACGAAACAACTTTGAAACCACCTTATCTTGTTTTTGTGCTGGCAGTATTGAAAATGAAGGTTACTCTTAGAGATATAACAAATCTTTTAATTATTGTAGAAAAATAGAAAATGCAAGCTTACTCTTAGAGATATAACAAATCAACTTATCTTTTTGCTTGATTGTTGTGTTGCAGCTAAAACTTGAGACAAGCTTATCTTGCTCTTGGAAACTTCAACGAACTATCAGTGATTAATCTCCGGATATTTTTCGCACACAATGGCTCAAATTTCATGGACTTGCAGATTGTAGAAAAAGCAGTCCTAAGATGAAGCTTACTACTTACACAATCTTCCAATAAGGGTTAGTGTTCATTCTGTGAAGTTCAACTGCACTTCAAGTAGTACAAGTAGAAAGGAGGGTGTTCATTATGTAAAGTTCTACTTTGACTTTCGGGTTATTGAGAATGATGATGTACACTTTATGCCTTTGTATTATTTATCTATGGATTATCATTAGTATTTTATACTAAATTTGTATAATTTATAAATTATCTAATTAATTGTACACATCAGGTATTGTGGTAACAATTGTAGATCATATGGCAATAGTTCTATATGTAAGGTGATCGACAATTATCTACGTTTTGTAATGGTTGTTCCTTGGTAACGGGTCTATCAATATTGTAATGGTAAGATCTATTGTAATAATAATTTATTTTTGTAATGGTTTTACCTATAGTAATAGTTATGTGTCTATTGTAATTGTTTTGGACTTGATTCTGTAAACCGTTACAGTAGAGTTCATGTTCGTTGCTACATACCTATTGCAAGGCAGGCTATTGTAGCGGAGCATAATCCATTACTAAAGTCTTACTGTAACAATTTTGAAACCTTAAGTAACTAATTTTAACGGTTACAACAGGCCATTTATTTAGTAGTGTTTGAATCACAATATATAATGCAAAACTCTGACTCGGTAGTGCCCTAAATATAGTTACAATGCATAGCGATTTGGTTAACTAATTCTTATGTCCTATTTATCTTGTAAATGCATTCTAATCCTAACATTAGTCTAATCCATAAACCTATTTTTGATACCTCAATTAATATCATCTTTCTTGTAAAAACTGAAAGAGGTGATAATATGAATATTTGAGAATCGGAAATCAATTTTATTTCAAACTTAAGATATTGTGTGTGGACCTATTAATATTGGACGGAAATTAGAACAAAGTTAAAAGAGGTGGTTGATTGCTAACAAATTATAAATAATGTTAAAAATATAATAGAGGTAATGTAAAAAAAATGGGATAATTAAGATGTGGATTTTTACTTTTTTTTTAACTTATAAAACACCTTTTTTCTCTCTCCTGTTTTTAAATAATTAAAATTCAATAATATTTAATTTAATTAGTATTCCAGGAATTTTTATTTCTTATTATCTTTAAATCACTCAATTTTACACTACATTACATTAGTACAACAAAATCTATAAACATACCTATTTAGTAAAACTACCATATTATTGATTATTTTTATATATGAACTAGTTTTTTTTACTAAAAATTCAATTTAAGCAACAATATATTTTTATATTTTGATGTTATTGAGATCTCAAATTTATATTTTTCGTGAAATAATCTCTAAGTTTTATGGCCAACTTAACCTTTTTAAAATTTCTCTCTAGTTATTAGGCTCATGTAAAAATATAATTAGTAAATATACCTCTAATCAAACTCCTTATCTTTCAATTTCAATTTAATAAAACGGTAAAAATTAAGATACACAAATCAAATAATATATATATATATATTTGACCAAATTCTTTCTAATTTTATTGCATCCTCAATAATTTATACCGTGGATAAATCAACCCAAGGATGGTTGTTTAGTCCATCTTGCATTCTTCTTTTGAAATTTAGTGCTTACCAAAAGCGATTCTATCATAATTATCTGACAGAATATTTTTATTTGTTTTGAAAGGTATCACAAAATTAGTAACAAGAAAGCCGGCAGATATTGAAATCCTTCCAGGAAGAAAGTGAGCTGTGAGCAACCTCATGGCGATCTCGAAGTTCCCCGTCAGAAGGCGGGAGCCGGAGCTGGTGCCTCCCGCAAGGCCCACGCCTCGCGAGCTCAAACCTCTATCTGACGTCGACGACCAAGATGTCCTCCGCTTTCACATGCCGATCTTCCTTGTGTACCGAAAACCGACCGTGCACGTCTCTGATCCGGTTGAGGTGATTAGGAAGGCGGTGTCGGAGGCTCTAGTTTATTACTATCCACTCGCAGGGAGGCTTAGAGAGGCGGCCGGAAGGAAACTGGTGATGGATTGCACCGGCGAGGGGGTGATGCTTGTGGTGGCCGAGGCTGACGTCAGTTTTTCGGAGTTCGACGACGACGATTTCTACCCTCCTTTTCCTAACGGACAAGAGCTTCTCTACAACGTCCCTGGATACTCTGATGTTCTTCACTCCCCTGTTCTTCTCTTTCAGGTTCATCGATGTTCTATCCTTTCAAAACATTTTTATTTTATCAATTTGTATTATCGTCAGATGAAACTCGTCGTTTAAAGATTTTGAGTGTATACCTGACGTCACGTATTAGGTCACGCGGCTGCTCTGCGGAGGAATCATCGTCGCAGTCCGGCTAAACCACGCCGTGAGCGACGCCGCTGGCTTACTGCAGTTTATCAACGCAGTGGCGGAAATAGCGCGAGGCGCTTCTCAGCCGTCGGTCCGGCCTATCTGGAGTCGGGAGATCTTGAGCGCTAGAGTCCCGCCGCGCGTGACTTGCACGCACCCTGCGTACGAAGAACTGGCTTTCGCTGCAACCCCTTTCATCACAGTCGATGAGTTGCAGTGCCGGAGTTTCTTCTTCGGCTCCAGAGAGATTTATTCTCTTCGCAGACTCGTAGCTTCGCATTTCCATGGTGGATACTCCACCTTCGATCTGATAACTGCTTCGATTTGGCGATGTCGAACCATCGCTCTGCAATTAAACCCTAACGAAGAGGTACATTAATACTCTATGCAATCTTGAAATCTCAGTTTCCATTCATAAATTCAATTTAGATGCATCTAGTTGTTGATTCGGCGCATCTGTGCATATATAGACCACCATTGAGAAAAAATTGTGATTGTTGTGAAGGATTTATGGTGGTTGGCATGCTAAGTTTATCTTAGTGAACATGAAGTTCTATCTATCGTTTAGAATGTAAATCTCTACATTTTGCTTCACTGTCTACTAAATGTTTCACATGTGAATTAAGAGCTGTCAATCCTTACTAGGTTCATTGGTAAAGTAAATGTGGTATAGCAAACAATAGAGTGATTCTGTATATGAGACCACGAGAATAGATAGTTGATTGAGTTTATGAGCATATACTGTTATAGTAGCTGATATCTTGACAGGATTACATAAAAATCAGATATCTGTAACAAAAAAAAACTTAGGAGTCCAGATTGAAGTGACGAGTAGGCCTGATATAAAATGCTAAAATAATGTTATTCAGTTCATTGTTTCAACAGGTACGAGCAGTCCTCACAGTGAATGCGCGGTCAAGGATGAATCCACCAATACCAGATGGATATTATGGTAATGGGTTTGCCTACGCAGCAGCAGTGTCAACAGCAAAGAAGATAGTGCAGAGCCCGCTGGGGTACGCTTTGGCTCTGGTTAAGGAAGCTAAGGCGAGCATAACGGATGAACACATGAGATCCGTTGCTGATCTGCTGGTGATCCGAGGACGACCCGGATTGACTGCAGTCCAGCCACAGTGCTACCTTGTGTCTGATGCACGTGCTGGGTTTGACAGGGTGGACTTCGGGTGGGGACTCCCGGTTTATGGTGGGCCGTCGAATGCTCGGGTTTCGAGCTTCCTTATGACGTATGTGAGTAGCAAGGGGGAGAAGGGTATTCTGGTTACAGTTTGCTTGCCTCCGGCTGCCTTGCAGAGGTTTGGGATTGTGGTTGGTGAGTTGTTGAATGAAGGACATGAGTTGCAGTTGAGTCACGAGACGGCTAGAAAGATATCTAATTCTTCATTGTAGTTTCTGGCTTTTTAGTAGAAGATAAAAAAAAAATGTCCTAATTGAGCCAAATGGGCATTGTTAGAAGAGAAGCAAGGCTAGATAAAAATTGAAGTTGAGGTAGCCAAAATTTCTTTTGATAACTTGTCAATGCATTCCAGGTGACTTATGCATTATAACATATCTTTAAATAAAATATTAATTATGTATTTAGTGATTTCAATAAATTATCTCCAATTAGAGAAAAGCTAAGAAATAAAAAAAATAAAAATACGTCTAGGCTATTTGGCGCATTGATTTTTACTAAGTAATGCCATTTGTCTGTAACGGACAAATGGGCATTACTTAGTAAATTAATATCATTTGTCCGTCACGGACAAATGACCATTGTCCGTAGCGGACAAATGGTCACTGTCTGTGACGGACAAATGGAGTATAAGTAATATGTCTATTTTGTGGATTAAAGTTCTAAAATTTGGTTTGTTTGAAAGAAATTTGTAATCCTTTGAATAACAAAAATTTGATTGTCTTTTGTTAACAGAAAGTTTAAATGTTTTCAATAACGCTATTTTGATTTGATCGTATTTATGTTTGAAGTTCAACGTCATGTTTAAAAATGTAACATTGATCTTGAAACTTTGATTCCTTTGTAATTGTTATGTTTGTAAGTAAGTTTGGTTTCTTTATTGAAAGAAAGTGTTAATCTTTTGAATAAAATATCTTTGATTTGATCTTCTTTTGTAAAAAAAGTTTAAATCCTTTCAATAACATAACTTTGATTGGATCGTAGATATGTATGATATGAAGTTACGTTTATTTCTTGAAACTTTATATGTTCGATATTAAATCTTAAAACTTTGAATGATAGTAAGGTTTTATTTATTGAACATTTATATGTTCGTTACGAAATCTATAAATTTTGAACAAAAGAAACGTTTATTGATATGTTCGTTATGAAATCGTAAAACTTAATAATCCTTTCAATAACGTTTATTGATAGGAAGTTACGTAATTTTGATTGACAGGAATTTATAATCCTCGCAATAACGTTAAGTTGATATTTTTATCTCATTATGTTCGTTACAACTCGTTATGTTCATTCAAAGATCTTACTAAATTAAAATTTAATGAAAATGTTACTACAGTAAAATAAACTCATTAATTTAATAAAGTTGTACACATTATTGGTTGATCAAAAAGATACAAATATATGTTGTAAATCTCAAGGTTTGAAGTAATGATATGTCCGTCACGGACAAAGTATAAGTGTCCGTCACGGACAGGTGTTGTTTGTCCGTGACGGACAAAAAAAGTCTGTCCGTGACAAACAAATGTAAAAAGCCCTATTAAGGACAACGACGCTCATTTTCTTTCCCTTTCTTCCTCTTCCTTCCTTCGCCGCGAAGAACACCTACGAATCGACCTTCGCTCGATCTTCGGCTGCCATCTCTCTCAATCTCTCTCGACATTTCTCGTAATCTCAACTACAATCTAAGGTAAAAACTTCACTTTCTCGCTTTAGTTTCGTTTAAATTTGATTGTTTTAGTTAGGTTTAAGTTTAGAGTTTAATTTGTTCGATTTAGGTTGTTTTAGATCTATTTAGGGGCTTATATGTTACTAAAATGGATGAATATGAGTTAGGGTTGAAAGTTGATTAGTTATTTTGGGTTTCGGCGTAGGTTTAACGATTACATTTAGTGAGCAAATCGCGAACGCCATTGTTGGCGTTCGCGATTTGCTGAAGGTAGAAGACACTTGTCCATTGACGGACATAAGATGAGTGTCCGTGACGGACAAGCACCTTCTGTCCGCTACGGACAAGAAGTAAGTTGTCCGTTTACGGACAAATGTAAGTTGTCCGTCGACGGATAACTTACTTCTTCTTCTTAAATTTATTTTTCCGTTTTATTAACATTTGTTGTTTTTGTTTGCAGATGAAAAGGAACACAAACAAAGACGCCAAGAGATTCAGCGGATTGGGATACTTCAGGAAGGTATTCCACAGTGGCATGCGTTCTCTGAGGGGACAGCGGGAGGTCCACTCTAGACACGAGGCCCGAGAGCCAGTTCCTTATTCCGGAGGTGCTTCGCTTGAGGAGCAGTTCCCGACACAGGAGTCGGGAGTCACGCGGCATAGTACATCTGGTATCGCGCGTGACATTGCTTCACTGAGCCCTCCTCACCAGGTTTTTAGCGGAGGCAGACATAGCTCTTATTCTGGAGGTGCTTCGCTTGGTGGGGGTTATTATTCTCAAATCGAGGACCTGTATGCTCCTTACCAGCAGGAGCAGCAATTTGCTCCTTCTTCTTCCCGACAGGAGCAACAAGATGCTCCTTCTTCTTCCCAGCAGGAGCAGGAGTATGCTCCTTCTTCTTCCCAGCATGAGCAGACTGCTCCTTCACAGCAGCAGCCTGCTGAGAGGAGACGCCGAACAAGGAGGCCACCTTCGCCAGCTCCTGTGGAGGAGGTCCTTGATGAGGTACTTACTCGTGCTTTGGGAGATCGTCCTAGACCAGTACCCCCTACTCGGCAGGCCTTTCAACCTGATTTTCGAGGTCCTTGTGGAGGGGGACCTCGTATCCCAGAGATACTTAGTAGCTTCCAGGCTCACACCGCTCTCCACGTCTGGCATGGCATGGTGAGTACGCAATAAATATGTTTAATGAATGCATCTTTAATGTTATAATATTTTTAGTTATATATTAAATTTCTTTTTCTATGTAGGATTGTGATACGCTTCACTACCATACCAGAGCCAGCCAGCTGGACGCTTGGCCACTGAATGAGGAGGTTTGGTCGGGTTTAGTGCACGACAGTGGACTGACCCATCTGCAGGGTCTTATGTACAGGCACCTAAATGTGCGTCTACTGGACGCTTTTATCGAGAGATGGCAACCCGAGGTGAACCAGCTGCACATGCCTTGGGGTGAGATGACGATTGCTCTCCATGATGTCCATCTCATCCTAGGTATACCCATATCCGGGACGGCGGTTACTCAGGTGATCGCCAGACCTAATGCTGCACTCCGTGTGCAGGAGTTTTTTGGATTTACTGATAAGCAGATGACTGCCGGAGATTTTTATTGGATCAGTGTGACGGATATTCTCATCTGTATCCGACGACTACAACGTCTGGGTGGTTGTTGTACCTGCTGGGATCGACGCTATTCACCGACAAATCTCAGGACAAGATTTCTCCTGATTTACTGATATTGGTGGAGGATCTTGATCGGGTGATGAGTACATCCTGGGGTACGGCGAAACTCGCCTACTTGTATAGGCGTATGGGCGAGGCCACTCGGGTCGACTGTCGCCTGATGTGCGGTTGTCTAACGCTGTTGTAGGTAAAATATATCCTCTATACTCATATTATTCTTCTCGTAACTTAATTTGTAATGTTTGTCTAATTTTTATTTCTCTTTTGTTCAAAGGCATAGATATACCTATATTTTTCATGCTTTGCACCGGAGATTGTGGAGGGGTAGGAGCCTGGGATGCCTTGGGCAGCGAGATTCGACATTAGGCCTGTTAGGAGGGACACCCGTGACTACAGACGGATGCTTGATGAGATGAGTGTTGATCAGGCAAGTCCACTACATGTGCATACTTGTATCTTTTTGTCAATTAACGTGTTTATTTTCTAACAATGTTGTTTGTTTGTTAAACAGGTGAACTGACAGCCATACGACCAGTTGGACTTCACTCATGGAGAGTTATAGCGTTCGTTGTTCCACGGGTTGTTGACTTTTATGGACGTATCAGAGCCCTACGATCCATACAACAACATGAGGGCTTTTGGATACATTCAGACGATTCCGCCTCCGTTCATACAACCTGGTTATGCTATTAGGGTCGAGGATCCCAGGAGCTACAAAGTGGGCTATCCTCGAGTTAGTTGGGCGTGGGATAGATGGTAGCACCATCACATCACGGTTGAGGAGATGGTTGCACGTTACGGCCCTGGATATACCTGCACCGACGATTATATGGCGTGGTATACAGATCGATCGCACCGGTTTATATGTCCAGGTGCTCAGCAGATGCATCCACCTCCACCTCCACCTCCGGCATTTGATGGACTCGACCCTCACGATTATGCTGCACGGTTTAGGCAGTACATTTAACCGTCTCTCGTAAGAGTCTTCCGTTTTGGATGTAAATAAATCCGAGTAACTATTGACAAATATTCGAGCGAGTTCTTTATTCATGTGATTATTCTTAGCTCTTCCTTCAATGTTTTTGAATATGTGACGGCGACATAAAAGAAACTGGGTTTTTAGGAAAATACGATCAAGTGCGTTCATAAGAGCCTTCTCTCGATCCGTCACAATTGTAGTTGGTGTCCTCTCAACGCGCCTACAAAGCGTTGCAAGTTGTTCAATCGCCCAGACATAATTCTCTTCCTTCTCCGTGGATAGAAATGCACCGGCAACGTTAAAGTTCAGCCATATCGATGTAAACCCAATAATTTCAAAAAATGGCATCTTTTTTCTGTAAAAAAATAATATCAAAGCGTTAAGTTTACATAGATCAAAAAAGGACATCTTACGGAAAAGTAAACAACTGTGAAAGCTTACATGTTGGTGTTGTACGTTGAGTCCATCACTAATACGTAAGAGAATGCTTTAAAGAGGGCAACTGATTCCGGATGTGTGAAAAAAATGTCGCTAACTTCACCGTCCTTATTTCCCCTATGCTCACAGAAATAGCCCTCTTTACGACATTCGAAACAAAGATATTATTTATCCAAAAATAAGATTTATAGTTTTTTATTTATGGAAATAAAGATATTAATTTATCTAACCGTAAATAAGATTTATGCTTGTTAAATTATGGAAATAAAAATATTATTTATCCAAAAATAAGATTTATGGTTTTTAATTGGATGAGTTGACTAAGTAGGCAACTTATGTAATAGTGTGTACAAACTAGACCCATTTTGTTTCATGTTAACAAACTAGACCCCTCTATATTTTATTAAAAGATTAATCTCATATAATATAGAAGATTTTGTAGATTTGCTAAATATCTCTCTATCCTAATTAGGCGTATTAATTATCTTAATTAAAAACATTAATAGTTATTGTCAGCCGTTAAACAAGAAAATAAATCGTGGACAACTTCATTAATTTGGGTATATCAATCAAACGAGCCATTACAGAGAAAATTCGGACGCCATTATTGCTGCAACCGAGTTTATGATCTTGAGTTCTTCAAAATGGAAGTCATTGTTTCTCCTCTTGATTTCTTCATAATTGTTGAGAGAGCTCGATCAAATACATAAGATGGAGACAATCTGATACATATTGACTGTGTCCTTCAAAGTTTGTTGATATAGATCGATCTGTTACATAATACGATGGCAATCAACTACATTATTTGCTTTATTTAAATAACTCGTACATAATGTTTATCAGCAAATATTTATCAGTAATTATGTGTGATGCATAACTAGTACATATTATTTATTAGCAACTACATGTGATACATAATGTTTGTTTTGGCAAAATCGGGTACATAATCCTGTAGTATGTCGAAAGAAACTTACATCCGAGTTAGAAAATGTACCTATTTTGTAGTCAGAGAAGACGATAACTTGTGAAGAGGTTTCGAGCGGCCTTCAATGGAGATGGATATGACCGACCTTCCATAACCTTCAATGGAGCAGGATAGAAACGATAACTTGCATCGGCTTCAATGGAGAATAAAATAGAGACAAAATGGAAGGGAGAAAGATGATATCTAGAAGGGAGAAAGATGAGACCTTGAATCTTCCTTCAATGGAGATGAAAATGAGAGTAAAACAACAGTGATTGTGTTTGTGATTGACGGATGTAACCACTCATATATAAATTGCGAGAATCTCTCCCATTTGGTTTCCTTTTTTTCCAAATCCGTTTCAATATTTAAGGTAGTTTATTATTGTGGATTTATTAAATGCCCAATTATCTCCCTAATTTATCTCCTTAATACTTTTATTTATCTTTATATTTTTGTTGGATATTACTAGGGGCCTAGTTAATCTACACTAAACAAAAAGAGCCCTATTTTACCAGTTATGTCAGGATGAGTTGACTAAGTAGGCAACTTATGTAATAGTGTGTACAAACTAGGCCCATTTTATTTCATATTTACAAACTAGACCCCTCTATATTTTATTAAAAAGATTAATTTCATATAATGTAGAAGATTTTGTAGATTTACTAAATATCTCTCTATCCTAATTAGGCGTATTAATTATCTTAATTAAAAACATTAATAGTTATTGTCGGGCGTTAAACAAGGAAATAAATCGTGATTAATCAAAGTTAAAAGAGGTGGTTGATTGCTAACAATTATAAATAAGAGGTGATTAATTAATGATAAAAATATAAGAGGTGATAATGTAAAAAAATGGGATAATTAAGATGTGGATTTTTACTTTCATTTTTCTCTCTCCTGTTTTTAAATAATTAAATTCAATAATATTTAATTTAATTAGAATTCTAAGAATTTTTATTTCTTATCTTAAAGTATCTTACTCAAATCTAAATTCTTTAAACCAATCAAATTTACACTACATTACATTAGTACAACAAAATCTATAAACATACCTATTTAGTAAAACTACCATATTAGTGATTATTTTTATATATGAACTAGTTTTTTTGTTACTAAAATTCAATTTAAGCAACAATATATTTTTAATATTTTTATGTTATTGAGATCTCAAATATATATTATCCAGAAAATAATCTTTAAATTTTATTTCTTCCTCAATAATTTATATTTGGACACCCGTGGATAAATCAACCCAAGGATGGTTATTTAGTCATCTTGCATTCTTCTTTTGAAATTTAGTGCTTACCAAAAGCGATTCTATCATAATTATCTGACAGAAATTTTTTTTTTTGAAAGGTATAATCTCTCACAAAATTCGTAACAAGAAGTCCGGCGGATATTGGAATCCTTCCAGGAAGAAAGTGAGCTGTGAGCAACCTCATGGCGATCTCGAAGTTCCCCGTCAGAAGGCGGGAGCCGGAGCTGGTGCCTCCCGCAAGGCCCACGCCTCGCGAGCTCAAACCTCTATCTGACATCGACGACCAAGATGCCCTCCGCTCTCACATGCCGATCTTCCTTGTGTACCGAAAACCGACCGCGCACGTCTCCGATCTGGTTGAGGTGATTAGGAAGGCGGTGTCGGAGGCTCTAGTTTATTACTATCCACTCGCAGGGAGGCTTAGAGAGGCGGCCGGGAGGAAACTGGTGATGGATTGCACCGGCGAGGGGGTGATGCTTGTGGTGGCCGAGGCTGACGTCAGTTTTTCGGAGTTCGACGACGAAGATTTCTACCCTCCTTTTCCTAACGGACAAGAGCTTCTCTACAACGTCCCTGGATACTCTGATGTTCTTCACTCCCCTGTTCTTCTCTTTCAGGTTCATCGATGTTCTATCCTTTCAAAACATTTATTTTTTTATTTTTTATCAATTTGTATTATCGTCAGATGAAACTCGTCATTTAAAGATTTTGAGTGTATACCTGACGTCACGTATTAGGTCACGCGGCTGCTCTGCGGAGGAATCATCGTCGCAATCCGGCTAAACCACGCCGTGAGCGACGCCGCTGGCTTACTGCAGTTTATCAACGCAGTGGCGGAAATAGCGCGAGGTGCTTCTCAGCCGTCGGTCCGGCCTATCTGGTGTCGGGAGATCTTGAGTGCTAGAGTCCCGCCGCGCATGACTTGCACGCACCCTGAGTACGAAGAACTGGCTTTCGCTACAACCCCTATAATCACCGTCGATGAGTTGCAGTGCCGGAGTTTCTTCTTCGGCCCCAGAGAGATTTATTCTCTTCGCAGACTCGTAGCTTCGCATTTCCATGGTGGATATTCCACCTTCGATCTGATAACTGCTTCGATTTGGCGATGTCGAACCATCGCTCTGCAATTAAACCCTAACGAAGAGGTACATTAATACTCTATGCAATCTGGAAATCTCAGTTTCCATTCATGAATTCAATTTAGCTGCATCTAGTTGTTGATTGGGGGCGTCTGTGCATATATAGACCACCATTGAGAAAAAATTGTGATTGTTGTGAAGGATTTATGGTGGTTGGCATGCTAGGTTTATCTTAGTGAACATGAAGTTCTTTTGTTTAGAATGTAAATCTCAACATTTTGCTTCACTGTCTACTAAATGTTTCACATGTGAATTAAGAGCTGTCAATCCTTACTAGGTTCATTGGTAAATTAAATGTGGTATAGCAAACAATAGAGTGATTCTGTTTATGAGATTGAGTTCATGAGCATATACTGTTATAGCAGCTGATATATTGACAGGATTACACAAAAAACAGATATATATATGTAACAAAAAACTTGAGAGTCCAGATTGAAGGGACGAGTAGGCCTGATATGAAATGCTAGCAAAATGTGATTCAGTTCATTCTTTCAACAGGTACGAGCAGTCTTCACAGTGAATGCAAGATCAAGGATGAATCCGCCAATACCAGATGGATACTATGGCAATGGGTTTGCCGGCGCAGCAGCAGTGTCAACAGCAAAGAAGATAGTGAAGAGCCCGCTGGGGTACGCTTTGGCACTGGTTAAGGAAGCTAAGGCGAGCATAACAGATGAGCACATGAGATCCCTCGCTGATCTGCTGGTAATCCGAGGACGACCCGGATTGACTGCAGTCCAGCCACAGTGCTACCTTGTGTCTGATGCACGTGCTGGGTTTGACAGGGTGGACTTCGGGTGGGGACTCCCGGTTTATGGTGGGCCGTCGAATGCTCGGGTTTCGAGCTTCCTTATAACGTATGTGAGTAGCAAGGGGGAGAAGGGTATTCTGGTTACAGTTTGTTTGCCTCCGGATGCCTTGCAGAGGTTTGGTATTGTGGTTGGTGAGTTGTTGAATGAAGGACATGAGTTGCAATTGAGTCACGAGACGGCTAGAAAGAAATCTAATTCTTCATTGTAGTTTCTGGCATTGTAGTAGAAGATAAAAGAGATGTCCTAATTGAGCCAAATAAGTTGGCAAGTTGTTTGTCCAAGATAAAAGGGTATCTTTCAATGAGATGACAAGAACAACTTGAATTGTCTTGGCCCCAAAAATATGATGCTTGATGCACACACACTAAATAATGGGAGGTTACTTGAGAAATATGCCTAATTGAGCCAAATAAGTTGGCAAGTTGTTTGAGCGATGACCTGCTTCAGTGGTTCAACGGGAAACAGTGGCTGCTTCTTGAGATAAGAGAAAACCCAAAATAGATGTAGTAAGCATCGGTAGTTCGTCTATGAAGGTGGTCAAATACTCGATCAGCGTGTCAAAAAACAAAGAGGATGGGAATTGCTAGAAGAGAAGCAAAGCTAGATAAAAATTGGAGTTGAGGTAGCCAAAATTTCTTTTGATAACTTGTCAATGGATGCCAGGTGAATTATGCATAAACTGACAAACTTGGTTGACTACAAATGATATAACAAGCCTAGCTCAGAAGTCTCGTAGTAGGTTTAGTGTCCGTTTGGTTGGAGCGGTGAAATGAAATTCAAATGAAATCGGTTGAAGAAAAGAATAGGAAATGGAATAACTAGTTTATTTTCATGTATGTAGTAAAATAGCTTCAAACAATATTTTTTTTTTATTATTTCGCAATCATTCCTTTACCGGGAATAATTCTTAACGCTTCCAAACGAACCGTTAGTTTTTGTTCAAAATACAGATTTTTTTACAAACTTGTTAGAAAAATGTTTAAACATTATTTAAAAAAATTTTTACAAAAAAATTTTTTAAAAATTTTTTACAAAGTATTTTAAAAAATTATTATTTAAAATTTTAAAAATAATTTTTTCTATTTTTTAATATTTTAAATTTTATTAAACTGATTTTTTTTAAAAATCAAATCCACATCACACCTTTAATCCATCTATTTGATGACAAGTAACATTCTGGATGCGACGTCATCGCCGAAGCATGGATTTTTGCCAGAAGGTATGACATATAATTATTTGGGGCTGTTCAGGTAAGACCCATTATTGTGGTAAGGATGTGCGGCTGGCTGTGCGCTTGACACGTGTCAATTTTTTTTAAAGAAAATATATTTTGGATACTTTTAACTATAATGAACTACAATATTATAAGTTCTATACTATTTTCTTATAAACTTTGAACTATTCTCATATAATTCATGAACTATTACCTTTTAATATATTATATCAAATTATTTATAATTAATCGTTTATATGTTATGAACTATTTTATTATAATTCATGAACTATTACTTTTAAATATATTATATCAAATTATTTATAAATTAATCGTTTATATGTTATAAATTATTCTATTATAATTCATGAACTATTACTTTTTAATATATTATATCAAATTATTTATAAATTAATCTTGTATATGTTATGAACTATTCTATTATAATTCATGAACTATACTTTTATGAGTTTTGCACTATCCCTTTATAAGTTTTGCACCATCATTTTCATTCGTTTTTCGAAAAAAATAAAATACAATTGGGACACGTGTTAGTTGCCTTATTATTGGTAAATACATTGATAGTTTATATCGTTCATTGTTGTTTTTGGTTATTTTTCCATAATTTAATCATAAGACCATTGGACTTCTAAACCCAAAATAACTATCAAACTACAAAATCCAATGATAGGATTTGAACCTGAACCAAACAAACCCTCATTTCCTCTCTCAAACCTTGGTACCACTATGTTACACATGAATTCATGTATATGATTTATTTATTTTTAATTAATATATAAGAGGGTTGTAGCAAACCGCAACCTAGAGTTGGGTCCGGTTTAACCTAAGTCGCCAAGTTGGCTCAAACCGATGGTTTGGGTTTCCGCCATTTTAGGTTTAGGGGAAAATACCTAAACCGGTGGTTAACCGCCAATATGGTTAGTTTATTTAAACAAATTTTAAAATGGACCAAACTGGCGGTTAAAACGGCTCTTTATTACCCGCCAACGGCTCTTTTAAAGAGTCGTTTGGATTGGGCCCACTGGTTCAGTGGTTATTAACCCTTGCACATTGGTTTATATTTTTTTTAAATAAAATAACTAAATGGTTGTTTTAAAAAAAAAACAACCCTTATCTATAAATGTGTAAATACACAACTCCTCTTCCATTTTATTCCACATCATCTTCCTACATTCCCAACTCTCTTCTACTCTCAATCTCATATTCTCATAATTCTCGTCTTTCTCGAATTCATCTCTCGACTCTCGTAATGACAATCCCGAGTGACAATATATCTTCTCAATTCTTCCCTAGCACCCAAGAAAATGAAAATACCGAAATGTCACACCGACAACTACCCCCACCGAAAATATTTACATCCGAGATTTTTACGAAGCATTACAAGAAAGGGGAGCCAATGAACGATTATTGTCAAGTTTCATGTAACTATTGTTCAAAGGTGTACAAGTGGAAGGAGAAGGGCGGATACGGAAGTTTGCAAACGCACATGCAAAATATCCATCTCGAAAAGCTAGAGATATCACGAGGACAATCAAAATTATTCCACGGGTTTGCATTTTCTTCCTCTCAATCTCCTCTATTTATACATAACCATATTTGAAGAAATTTTAGGATTAGCCGATGTTATATGTTCTCATGCATTTCCATTTTCTCTTTGTGAATATGAAGAAGTTCGAGCATATAACACTAAATATCTTCAATCTTCTTTTTAAACCAACTTCTCTCAAAACCATTTCCTTATTAGTTTTCAAATCTTGCATACAAAAGAGAGAAAAAGTTATTTGAACTTTGGCATCATTTTCGCATTAAGTATCAGTTTATAGTGATATTTGGAGTACACATTCGAAAAAATATTTTTACATGGACATTACTTTACATTTTATTGATAACGATATGTCTTTGCATAAATATGTTATTACATTTCTCCATTTCAACCAAAGACATGATGCACCAAACATTGCAAACTTGATGAAAACGGTTTACAAGAGTTTAAATTACATGGTCAGAGTTTTTTCATATTCTTTTGATAATGCATCCGTTGACACCGCCACCGTAAATCATTTGGTCAAGGAGGCAGGACAATATTTACGAACTCCTTTTATTCATCAGATATGTGCATGTCATATTTTAAACTTATTTGTTCAAGATGAACTTAAGATTTTAGCGATTATGCTAACCTCCATCACCGAAGTTATTGATCATATTTGACACTACTCCGAATTGAGAAAAAAATGGAGAATATTATATTTAGCTAATAATGTTCATTCAAGTTGCATTTTCAAAAGACATTGTAACTCGTTGGAACTCTACTTACAAATTACTTGACCAAACCCTTCGATACAAAGATCTTTTACAACAATTTTCCGCAGAAAACATTCCTTTGTCAATTCTTGATGATGGAAATGTTTGGCAAACTTGCATTGATATTTGTAACGTTTTACAAAAATTTTATTGATGCAACTAATGTCATGAGTTACGTTAACACCTCAACTTCTTGTAGATTTTTAGAGATATGCGTAAACATTTCCGAGGCTTTTCAAAACGGTACAACTTTTCCAACCCTTATACATGCTATGAATGAAATGAAATTGAAATGACAAAAAATAACACCAACGTTCCCATAATTTTATCTTGTAACCGCCGTTTTTTATGCTAGACTTAAAGTTGATGGTGTTTCCTATTTATTGGTTATTTATTATGATTGTTTGGGTTTAGATTCCATAGTTAATAAAATTATTCAAGATGTTCGTTATCGAAATTGAAAAATTGCTTTTTTCATTTCAAAAAAATGTTAGCTCTTATTCTACCGCACTTACTCCTCCTCCTCCTTCTTCTTCTTCTTCTTCTTCTTATTCTTCTTCTTCTTCTTCTTCTTTCAAAAATATAACAAAGTTTAGTCAAAAGGACAAAAACACCAAGACATTCATCCTTAAGTGTGGAATTTCAAGATTATCTCACAATATGACTTAGTATTGATAGTGAAGATTATTTCGATATTTTGGATTGGTGGAAGAAACTATCCCCGAAATATCCAACATTAGTGCAACGTGTACAACAACTCATGGTTATGCCCGCATCAACGATTGTCATGGAGCAAACATTTATCCAATGAGGGTTAATGCTAAATTACAAGAGAACCCGATTGAAACCCGAAAAGTTGGAGGCGCAAGTTTGTATTCAGATTAGATAAGGGCGGAGAAGCAGAAACAATAAAAATATCCCGGTGTATGAATCAAAATAGGATTTCAACACCAATGATGACGCCACTACTTCTGAGTCCGAGGTCAAAAGGTAAGCGGGGTAACAAAAACAACTCAGAAGTGCAAAAAAAGGTAAGTAAAGGTAAGTGTTCGCTCGAAAGTGTGTGTGCAAATAAGCTTTAAATTTATAACCTAAAATATAAGCCTAAACGATATACGAACCCACATTGTACGGATCAATCGTAGTAACGGAAAATACTCCAGGGTTGATCTCAGGGATGTGGTGAAATCAAATTGATAAAAGCAATCTAGCAAAAACAAAAGCAAGAATTTGTGTAAGTATTGAGAAAGGGAGATTCTAGAGATCAAAGTATCCAATTGTGGTTTTCGATTCAAGACTTCTTAAAGATATATGGATAGAGCTACGATTGCAAGGAAATATGTTCTAAAATGGGATAGATTACGGTGAGGTTTCACTACCCACTTATCCCAACCCAAAGATTCTAAATAAAGGATGTTGAGTCCCAATAACATAGAGATCTAAGGGAAGGATTATACTCTCAAACCAAACACTCAACTAAAGGGAATCAAGTTAACTCACAAAGGTAAAGTATTGCCACACTTGAACCTTAAAAGAGGGTGTTGAGTCCTCTATTACCTAGAACTCATCATCGTTGGCAACCAAGCAAGGGAATCACCGGAAAAGTCTCTTCCCACACTCGGATATAGGTTAGGAAGGTTCAACAAGGCTAGGGTTTAAGCAATCTTTAACTATGGTTTAAGGATAAGACATCAAAGGTACGACATAGAGAAAAATGGTCTGTTCTTCCTAAAAAATCGGTCGATTTCCTCAAGAACAACCCAAATTTTCTTCTTTGCAAAGGTAAAACTCAACTTTCAAGGTTAAAATCTCAACGTGAGTTGAGGTTCATGCTATCATCATCTTAACCGCAATTGTCAACCAATCACCCTAGAATCTCAAGGGTTTTAGCCAATAACACACATTGTTAGAATCAAGAAAGATAATGAATCAAGAATATCAAGAAAACGTTAAATCTTGAAATAAAAGCAAACAATCCTTAACAAAGGTTTATCAATCTTTGAAAACTAACTAAAAGCAAAACACAACTCCCAACTTGCGTTCACAATGATAAAAGAATCAAAAACTAGAAAAACCTCTCAAGAACTTCAATCTTTCTTCGATCTTCAATGCCGAATCTTCCAAAGCGTTTCTCCTTCTCCTTCCTATCATTTCTTCAATGCCTCAACTTGTACTTGAATGGTTTTGGATGTGGAGAGATGTCCTCTATTTATAGGGAAAAACTAGGGTTGCAACTCTTTATCTTTTGAAGACTCCTAGTAGAGATCGAACGATTCAAGATAGAAATCGTCTATCTTTATAAAAATCGGCCGATTTACATAATAAATTGATCCGATTTTTGTCCTATGAGCATGTTATCTTTTAGCTCCATCTTCTATCTTATTTTATGGTTTTTTCTCATATCTTTTCCTATCTTTTAGACTCCTTCTTGATCCATTATGATGTTAAGTCTGATATTGATCCATTTTCACATCCAAACTCCATCATTTTACTTACAATTCAATCAAGAACTCGTGTAGACCTCTATTCTCAAAATGTATATTGATAGCATGTATTATAGTCTATATTTTGGGATTGGTTTAGACGTTTTATATTCATAAATCTGCATGTATGGATGTATATTTTGCGATTATATTGTTGTTTTGTCTACCTTTGCGGGAATCGAGGTCTACACCTAGTTTCGTTGTAAATGTAGGTAAAATGGCACGCTTTGGACTAAATTGGAGCTAAGGAAGCTAAGGAGTCATTGGAGCTATATTCTGGAGTTGTGAGAAGATCTCAGGAAGCATGGAAATGGACTAGAGATTAACTTAGGAACAGATTCGAGACGATTTATATTCAGCTGAGACTCACCTCGGTTAGCTACAATAGCACCTCGACCGAGGTGATCTTGAGGAGCGACCCGACCGAAGTGGACACCCTGTCTCCGGCGAGATCTTATTTTTGGTTGAGATCTTTTATTTTTGGAAGGAAGATATCATATATTTTTTGTTGGATTTCTAGAAGGAAGCATATCTTTTTGGCTGATTTGTTTTGAGAGATATGGATATATTTTCTAGGAAATTATCTTTTTAAGATATTTTATCTTTGGAAGATAATTCTCCTATATAAAGGGTTGGATTTTCTACTATCCATCCATCTTTGGATCACTGATTTTCTGGAGGATTTTCTAAAGAGTTTGGAAGGAAGTTGAAGTTCAAGGAAGGAAGGAATCATAGTTGGAGTTGGCTTTTGAAGGAGTTTGTGAGATTTTCTTAGATTACTTTTGGTTTATTGTTTTTTCTGATTTGTGATTGAGGAACGCTGATTTGGTGTTTGATTCATTCAGTTATTAAGACCCTTTCCTTAAGGTTTTCTTATTTAAATATTGATTCCTTTTCTATAAATTTGATATTTGTTATCATGATGATTGTTGGCTAAGTTCTTTATGCGATTCTAGGGTGATTGACTGAAAGTTGTGGGAAAGACGATGATAGAATGATCTAAACCCCAACAGAACCCTGAAAGCTCGAGTCTTACCTTAACCGTAGAACACCTCGCTCAGTCGTTGAACATCTTGGCCAGGGTAGAATCTGACCGAACGAGGTGAACCTTTCCTGATCCGAAACTGAGTTAAGAGTTTAAGTTTGCCAAATCCTATCCTTGTTATTCCTTTCCTGGTTCAACACAAGCTAAGGATGATACTTACCCGGTGATTCCTTTGCTTGTATACCCAAGATCATGAGTGATAGGTAATAAAGGTTTATCCTTTATTGGGGTTTGAGTGTGCCTTCATTTCATCTTTGAGAGTTAGCTTGAGACTTACCCGGTAAAGGTTTATTCTATTCCCTTGGGTGGTGTGTTGGTTTGAGAGTATAGTTCCTTACCTTAGTGCCTTGAGACTTACCCGGTATAGGAGCTTCGGTTTGGGATAGTGAGTAGTGAGACTTACCCGGTGATCTATTCCCACATTAGAAACACTTTCCCTTTGCAAACTCAGCTTTGTCCGCATTATCTTTTGAGATCTTGAGTCGGAACCACAACTAGATGCTTTAATCCCTAGAATCCACGTTCCCTTTATCTGACTTATATCATCTTTGATTGCTTTAATTTGTGGTTATTAGTTATTTGACTACCTGATTCTGTGCTTTGTTTCACCATAGTCCCTGTGTTCGACCCTTGGAATTCTTGATTTTATTACAATTGACCCGTACACTCCGGGTTCACATATTGTTCAAGCATACTTCTTGGGTTATAAATTTTAAAGGTTGCACACACCTTTTGGAGCGAACAAGTTTTTGGCCCCTTTGCCGGGGACTTGGTTTAGACCAAGCCGGTTTCGGTAGTCTTTCGAGGCTTTTTCCCTAGTTGATATTGACCGCTTTACTTGAGTGTTTTCGCAGGATCTTTTCTTAGGTTTATGCGAAGAACCCGTGCTGGAAAGGAAATCGTTCCCTACGATCCCAAACTAGAAAAGACCTACAAGAGAAGATTGAAAGAAGCTAAGATGGCCAATCAAGGCGATCACGATCTTGAAGCCGAATTGAAAGAGGCATTGGAACAGCTACGCCTCAATAGAGAAGAACTACAGCTTGAGAGAGAGGAGACTCGCGCAAGAACTAAAGGAATTGAAGCAGATATGACCGCTCTAATGGCCCAGTTTCTGCCTCGACCGATCCTAGATCCTCGACCGAGGCAAGACCCAGTGCATGTTGCCCCGGCCGAGATACACCCACCTCGGATGCCTATCCGAGATGTTCTTTTTGCTGGAGTCCCACAAACCCTAGGACAGAGAATGGATCCTAATCAGCAAGTCAGGCGTCCAAGAGTCAACCTAGGTGATCCAGCTGAGCACGATTATGAACTTCGACCGTAAGTTCTATCTATGATCCGACAATGTCAATTTGGAGGGTTAGAGAGAGAGAGTATCCACATCAACATTTACAAAACTATGAAATTTTGATGGAGACCTTGAGACCTTCAAGACTAGAGAATAACAACTACAAGTTGAGGCCTTTCTATTTCTCTTTGAAACACAGGGCGCTTGCTTGATATCAATCTCCCCCGGCCGGGAAAATTAACACTTGGGAAGAGATGACGACGGAGTTTCTTACTAAGTTCTTTTCTCCCTCTAAGACCGTTGAAATGAGGGGAAAGATCAATGCTTTTATCATGAAGGACAAGGAGAGTTTGTTCAAGTCATGGGAGAGATTTAAGGATGTTCTATTGGATTGCCCACATCATGGGATTCCAAAGATCGAGTTGCTAAAAATTTATTTCAAAGGTTTGGATGGAGCGACTCAATTCAATCTCCAACTACTTTTAGCCGGCACATTCATGGATATGACGATATATGAAGCTTGAGACTTCATTGATAAGCAAGCTTTACACATGGAGAAGTACTCCCATCAAGGAACTGAATATGGAGCAAGGAGAGTTAGCTTCCAATACACATCATCAAATGGAGATCAACTCACCACACTTAGCAATGATGTGAAGCAATTAAAGGTGCTTTTAGTAGCTCAAACAAAGGAGCAAGATGGAGGATATCAAGGAAGAAACAACCATCAAGGGCCGCGGAACAACAATCACAACAACAATAGAAACTCCAACAACAACCATTGGAGATCTAATCAACAAAATCCGGGTAACCCTTATTCTCATGCTAATAATGCTTTTAACCCCCCTTCTTCTTCTTCTTCTTCTACTCCATTTAAGAGCCAGGAGCCTGCATCAAGCTCATCCTATCCACCTAAGAAATACTCTGTGCTGGAGGCGATATTGATCAAGCTCAACGCTATGGAGACATCAATGAATTCATTTTCAAAGGCACAAAAAGCCTTAGAGCAACAATTCTTCAACAAGGCGAATGAAGTGCCAAGAGATCTAGGAAAGCTCCTAGCAAGGCCAGAGAGCAACCTTAAGGGACAAATTATGGCAATAACGACACGAAGTGGACTAAAAACCGCAGATCCAGTACCCTGGTCGGTTCCAGATCAGATGAAGAACACCTCAATCCAAGACCAGACGAGGAACACTTCGGTCGAGGTGCCAACCGAGGCGGAGCCCCAAAAAACAAAGGATAAATCTGAAGTTTATGTTCCACCTCCTACATATAAACCACCACTTCCATTCCCTCAGTCAAGGGCGAGGGCGCATCTAGACAAGCACTTTGGTAAGTTTCTAGACCTAATGAATAAACTACACATTAACATCCCTTTCCTTGATGCCATTCTAGGGATGCCCGCCTATGGGAAGTTCGTGAAAGAGATTCTACCAAGGAAGAGGAAGCTGGAAAATTTTGGGGAAGTGAGGATGACATCTAAATCTTCGGAGCTCATTCAAATCATGAAGGTGAAGATGCCACCCAAATTAAGAGATCCCGGTTCATTTTACATCCCCATTTAAGTTGGGAATATAACCTATGAGGCGTTGTGTGATCTAGGAGCCAGCGTAAGCATCATCCCGCTGAAGCTATGTGAGAAAATCGGCCTTGGAGAGCCCAAGCCGGTGAAGATAAGGCTATACTTGGCGGATCGCTCCATTACCCATCCCATGGGCATTTTGGAGGATGTTCCCGTCAAGTTAGGTAATTTCTACTTACCTATAGACTTTTTTGTACTTGATATACCCGCAGATTATCCCGTTCCTATCATTCTCGAGAGACCATTTCTAGAAACTTCGGGTTGCAATGTAAATTGTAAGAACGCCAAGTTGAAATTCAACATTGGCGGAGATCAAGTAGAGTTTGCATTGCTTGATGCAATGAAAGGAGAGCCGTTGGAGGATGATATCTTCAACATCTATGATGAAGAAGAATCGAGGGAATTGGTGAGCTCTATCCTTATTAATGACCCTCTTGAAAGAGTTCTTAGTTTTAGTTTAATGGAGGAAGGTATAGATGTCTCTTGTGATGCAGATTTACGGAGCTTAAAAGCATTGAAAGCATATCCAGGAGCTAAAATTGAGAAACTAATCCAGGAGAAGAGAAGCAATTTAAGCTTTGGTCCCAGTTCCAGTACCTCGACCGAGACACTTCCTGGACCAAGCGAGGTGTTCGTATCTGAAGAACACCTCGGTCACCCACCTCGGACATTGACCGAGACGTCAAGCGAGATGTTGTCAATTAAGGACAACAAACTTCCTAACTCGTTTTCTAAGAGTCATTTACAGTTGGTGGAGCACTGGCTCCGCCAAGTTTCTAATGGTAAAGAGCCTTGATATGCTGATATTTTCAATCATCTTATTTTCCACGAAATACCGCCCGGATTGACGTACGCTCAAAGGGAAAAATTCTTCAAGGATGTACGCCACTATTATTGGAATGAACCTCTACTGTTTAAAAGAGGTCCGGATGGGATGCTTCGACGATGCATTCTGGAGGATGAAGTTGCTAGTGTTATACGGCATTGCCACTCGCTTCCTTGTGGAGGACATGCTAGCACTCACAAAACATGCGCTAAGGTATTACGTTCTGGTTTCTTTTGGCCTACATTATTTAAGAATGTGCAAACGTTTATTGTTTCTTGTGATGCATGCCAAAGAACAGGGAATTTGTCTAAAAGGAACGAGATGCCACTCAAGAATATTAAGGAGGTTGAGATTTTTGATGTATGGGGGGTTGATTTCATGGGACCCTTCCCATCATCCGCAGGGAACCTCTACATTCTCCTAGCTGTTGACTACGTCTCTAGATGGGTGGAAGCTATCGTCTCCCCCACTAATGACTCCATGGTAGTCATAAAGTTTTTCAATCGGACTATCTTTCCACGTTTTAGGATACCATGCATCATCATCAGCGATGGAGGGACGCATTTCATCAACCAGAAGTTTAAAGCACTTCTATTGAAGTATAGGGTAACCCACAAGGTAGCAACCACTTATCACCCTCAAACTAGTGGGCAGGTCGAGATCTCGAATAGAGAAATCAAGACAATTCTGGAAAAGACCGTCTCTAGGACGAGGAAGGATTGGTCCATGAAGTTGGACGATGCTCTTTGGGCTTACATGACCGCATTCAAGACTCCCATTGGTACCACCCCCTACAATTTGGTATATGGGAAGTCTTGTCATCTACCCGTTTAGCTGGAGCACAAGGCATATTGGACAATCAAGTGGTTGAATTTCGACATCAAGGAAGCCGGAGAAAAGAGACTTTTGGACATCAATGAGCTAGAGGCGTTGCGCTTAAATGCTTATGAGAATGTCAAGATCTACAAGGAAATAATGAAGAGATGGCATGACAAGCATATCATTCCAAAGGAGTTCAAAGAAGGAGATCTAGTCCTACTTTTCAACTCCCGCCTCCGCCTCTTTCCACGTAAGTTGAAATCTAGATGGACGGGACCTTATGTTGTGAAAAATGTTTTCCCTATGGTGCAGTTGAGATTTGGGGTGAAACAAGCGGAAGCTTTAAGGTCAACGGTCATAGGCTGAAGAAGTACCGACCGGAAGTCCAGGTTGAGGAGATTGCACCACTATACCTTGTCCAGGGATGATGTACGGTCCAGCTAGCGACCTTAAACCAAGCGCTTCTTGGGAGGCAACCCAAGGTATTGCTTTCTTTTTCTTTTTTCTTAGCTTAGCTTTAAATAGTTTGCTTTGCTTTGTTTTTGGCGTCCTCTAGACAGAAACCAGGTACTTTCTAAGGAAAGATCACAGCTCAGGAGCTACACTGGAAGGACAGAATTTCGAGAATTTGAGAAGATGGAACTTGGCTGGGACACATCTCGGTTGCTGTCACTGCGCCTCGACCGAGATGTTCTTGAGGCAACCGAGGCGACTAGGTCTGACATCCAGTTAGACACCTCGGTCCGGTCGGGACCACCTCGACTGAGGTGAAATCAAATTCAACGAGGGGTATAAAAGGCGAGACGGTTTTCTCTCTCTCCACTTTCCCTCCCAACAGAGCACCTCGATCGCGGCGGCCTAAATCCCTCAAATCTTCAAATCTTACTCGTTTCTTGCGATTTTTGGTTCGATTATACCAGATGAAGCAAGAGGACCGGATTTCAAACATCAAACAGTGAGAAAAATGCTCCTAATGTGCAGAATCTGGGTAATATGTCCAAAAACCCTAACTCTCTTTCCCTTACTGATTTAGGACAGATCTGGCTTTGGTTGCCATTAATTCTTGCTGGAAAAGATATAAGTACCCCGTAGGAAGCAGTTGGTAGTGATTTGGGGGAAAATAACTTGCAAATCAGAGAGTTCGATCGAGTAGCCCTTTGCCTCGGTCCAGTCGGTTGTGTCTCGGTCGAGGTGATTGTCAGAACAACCGAGGCGTTCATCTGTCAGAAATCATGAGCAGTAGATCCGATCGCCAGCTGGTCTTAAGAGATAGACCCGGTAGTTCTTCTCCTTCTTCTGCATCTCATCCTACTATTCCGGTGATACCGGCGGTCCGAGTGTACCAATTGCCGACCTTGATGACGAGGCGATAGAGGAGGAGACAACAACACCACCGTCACCTCAGCGCAGATCCCGCCGCCGCAGAGTCAGAGATCCCGAGGCACTCTAGAGGATTGATGAGCTGATTGAGCAGATGATCGACTGCTATGCGACTATGGCAATGAACATGACTGAGCGCCTTGCTGATGAGCGCCGAGACACTGACAGTTGGATGCATCAGATTAGAGAGAGCCAGCATTATCTGTGACGCATGATGGAGATTCAGTTCCAGCAATTTATGGGCTACCCCTTTGATCCATCCCAACACCCCTATGTTCCACATCCACCATCGCCACAAACTGATGTAGATTAGAGCAACATGGACTTTCTTTATTTATTTATTTATTTATTTATTTATTTATTATGCAGTTCAGCTAGATCCGGTGAGTATTCTATTCTTTAGACTCTTTGTTTGACCCATTGGGACAATGTGTCCCAAGTATGGGGTATGTGGATGTATTATTTGACCTTATTTGCTACTCTTGTATGACTCTTTTGGATTATTATTGTCTTACCTGGCTTTATGTGATTATTTGTCATTACATGCATTCATACAGGTTTTTGTTTGAGAAAAGCGTCAAAAAAAACTGGTTTAAGAAAAAAACAAATTTATGACCTCGACCAGGATGTTTCTGGCCAAACGAGGATGAACACCTCGGATGACTTTAGAACACCTTGACCGAGATGGCTTAACTGAGAGATTTTCGAAACGATTTTTGTGCTTCTTCTCTGGATATGACCTCAATGAAGATATTGTTTGCAGATTGGTTTTGAAATCTTTATATGCTCGAAAGGTTTTATGATATGTTTAAGTTGCTAAATGCTTTGTTTTAAAATGCTAGCTTGTTTCATATTTTGTTTTTATCAAAATTATGTTGAATTTGAACGTTGACACCACATGATGAGTTTTCTCACATTTTTCCTGAGAAGATCAAGGCAATTCATTCTCTTCTTCTTCTTCTTGATCATGCTTAGCCCCTCATATACACATTTGCCTCCCTCTACCTATCCGGGAATTTGGAAGCAAGTAATGAAAAGAAAAGTGAAGTGAGGTTGAAATCTTGGTTGAAAGTTTTAGAAAGAAACATTAGGTTTGGGGAATTCAATCATGATGATGAGTAACTCGGCACCATTCAGATCCGCCGGGTGTTTGTGTCTTGCCAAAGTCGGATTGAGCGATATTCCTATCGGGTCATGGTATGTACATCAAGGGTTTTGAGGCATCTCGAGAAATTGATGATTGCTGATCTCCTAGGCTTTGGTTATTGTGCATCTCTATCCATGCATCCCAAAAAGTAAAGTAAAGTAAAAATAAGCAAAGCTTATTGGTGAAAGATGTTGTGATTCAATGAAAGTGAAGTAAGATCCTTTTCCCAGATTCTAGCATCACATTTCCCTACATACATCCCACCCTTACACGTTTCTTGACATCTTTTGGAAAGCCCTTGAGACCTCGAGCTTGTTGATTGACTTGGTGGTTTAAACTGGATTATGCATGATTGATTTCGATAAATATGATTTATTATGCATTCTATGATTTTATGCAAAGATGAACAACTTTCTTATATTCATGAAATGTTTTGACCATGTCTTGATTTTATTTGCCATGAATCATTCTCTTAGGGTGATCTATGAGTGGAGCACTCCACCAAAAGGTTTTGAAAAGTTTTTCATTGATCTTTTGATGACTTATAATCTATCCTATGTTGTATCTAAGATTTGGAACTTGCTTGGGGACAAGGAAGAGACAAATATGGGGTATTTTGATAGCATGTATTATAGTCTATATTTTGGAATTGGTTTAGACGTTTTATCTTCATAAATCTGCATGTATGGATGTATATTCTGCGATTATATTGTTGTTTTGTCTACCTTTGCGGGAATCGAGGTCTACACCTAGTTTCGTTGTAAATGTAGGTAAAATGGCACGTTTTGGACTAAATTGGAGCTAAGGAAGCTAAGGAGTCATTGGAGCTACATTCTGGAGCTGTGAGAAGATCTCAGGAAGCATGGAAATGGACTAGAGATTAAGGGTTTGTTTACTTGTAGATTTATTTATTTTCAAATTTATAAACTAAATGAGTTTACATGGGTTTATAGGTTATTTTTAGGTTTATTTCTTGATGAGTTTATATAAATAAACCACATAAGGTTGTTTACTTGAAGTTTATATTTTGGGTTTATTTTACTTCAAAAGACTCTCATGCCCCTACAAAAACCGAACAATAACGTTGAATACCCATGGATGAACAAATAATATCAGAATGGAAAAGCACAAGGCCCAAATCGGGTTTTAAACAAAAATAAACTCATGCAAGTAAAAATAACCTTGGTTTGAAAAGTTTATTTTTGAGTAGTTTATAAACTCAAATAAACTCCTAGAGAAATAAATCAATCCCTAAGTAAACACCTACAAAAATTAAACTCAGGGTTTATAAACTAAATGAAACACAAATAAGCAGCAAGTAAACAGGCCCTAACTTTGGACCAGATTCGAGACGATTTATATTCAGCTGAGACTCACCTCGGTCAGCTACAGTACCACCTCGACCGAGGTGATCTTGAGGAGCGTCCCGACCGAGGTGGACACCCTGTCTCCGGCGAGATCTTATTTTTGGTTGAGATCTTTTATTTTTGGAAGGAAGATATCATATATTTTTGGCTGGATTTCTGGAAGGAAGCATATCTTTTTGGCTGATTTATTTTGAGAGATATGGATATATTTTCTAGGAAATTATCTTTTTAAGATATTTTTATCTTTGGAAGATAATTCTTCTATATAAAGGGTTGGATTTTCTACAATCCATCCATCTTCGGATCACTGATTTTCTGGAGGATTTTCTGAAGAGTTTCGAAGGAAGTTAAAGGAAGTTGAAGTTCAAGGAAGGAATGAATCATAGTTGGAGTTGGTTTTCGAAGGAGTTTGTGAGATTTTTTTAGATTACTTTTGGTTTGTTGTCTTTTCTGATTTGTGATTGAGGAACACTGATTTGGTGTTTGATTCATTCAGTTATTAAGACCTTTTCCTTAAGGTTTTCTTGTTTGAATATTGATTCCTTTCTTATAAATTTGATATTTGTTATCATGATGATTGTTGGCTAAATTCTTTATGTGATTCTAGGGTGATTGACTGAAAGTTGTGGGAAAGACGATGATAAATTGATCTAAAGGACGTAGAAATAATCAAGAGAAAGTAAATCTATGCCATAAAATCCTTGAACATGTGCATAAATGTCTCAAGGTCATTCAATGTAAGAGGCCAAAGAAACGTGTTAAGGATGGGAGTGTATAAGATATGTGGTGAAAAAATCTGGGAAAAAGGAATAAACTCCACAACTTTTAATTTCCTCGCAACCACAGAAAATTAGCAACTTTACTTCATAATTTTTCAATTTTACTTTCACTTGAGAACATGGGTAACCGAAGCCTTAGAGATCAGCAAACCTCAATTTCTCGAGGTGCCTCAAACCATGATTCACATATCATGACTCGTTAGGACTATCACTCAATCTGACTTTGGCAAGGCACAAACACCCGACTATGTGAATGGTTCCGAGTTACTCATCATCATGATTGACGTCCCCAAACCTATTTTTCTAACTTTAACACACTTCACTTTCAAATCAACTTCACAACGCTTTACACTTCACACACTAACATGCTTCCTAATTTCCGGAAAGGTAAAAGGGAAGGCAAATAAAGTATTTAAGTCCATTTATGCGAAAATTTAATCTCAACATGCAAGTCTTCTTTTTGTCAATTCACATACACAATTATCATCATTGAGATCATATACGTTTTTAGAAGCACATATTTTTTAAAAAATATTCAATTATTTTGGATTTTTTTTAAAAATAACTGAAATGCAATGCAATGTCATAATCAAAACGTGTGACAAGAGTTATTACAAACCCGAAACTGAAAGTGCAATGCGAAATAGAGAAACGTGTGACATATGAGAAATATTGCAAGTACCCCACCCCATACTTACATCTCACATTGTCCCCAATGTGAAGAATCAAGGACTAGATAGAGAAAAATACTTAAAGTGTAAAAATGGCGAGTAGAACACTCATGTGGTAGTGGATGTCGTGGATATCTCGCAACATGCGGATCATAGAATGCTCCAAAGGTTTGACGGTACAGATCGTCCCACTGCCCGCCATATGTGGAATATTGAGCCCGTACTTCATCACGGAAACCTTGAAACTCATTGCGGAGCTCCCGATAGTCAGTATGGAGTCCTTGATGCTCAGTGCGGAGACCTTGGCAGTCGGTCCTCAACCCATAAATGCTTGATGTCAAGGCCTTCAATCGTGAAGAGAACTCTGAATAGTCGACTCTGCGTTGGCTCCCGCACGAGGTGCATGTGAGACCAAACGTCGTGGTGGTCTCACCGGCATCCCTTGTTATCTAGGAAACCCATCGGTCCCCCCAGCTACATACTCATCCTTCGTAGCCTCATCATCGTCTACTAGAGCTCTGCTCGGTCCTGCACCACGTGTATCCATATCCATGGCATTTGTTTCTCTTGTGTTCTTGATCTCTAGCATCCCCTAAGTCACTACATGCTCATCAACATCATTAGCAGCATAGCCCTCAGCAGCAACATCATCCTCAACACCCTCAACTAAATCGTTGAAGTACTCAAATCCCTCTCTCTAATAATGTTGGTTTCTCATGGTGTTCATACTCTTCTATACTATGTCCCGCGGAACTCTAAGCCATGGCATGACTACATGAGAGGAGCCATGCCATCTCAGAACTATGATCCCTCTAATGATAAAGCGGTGAAGACCTAAAGGCTGAGCCTCCATATCAAGAATACAAGAAGAATAATCGATGCTCAAAGCCTTAACCACATGAGTCACAAGACCCCCCGAGCATACATATCCCCCAAACTTGTTTGCTATTTTTCCTAAGTAACCATCCAACATGGTAGCAAATCCGGGAGCAGTCCCCATAGTCATACAATAAAGAATGTACAACTCGTCCTCTTTTACCTTTTGCGGAGTCTCCGTTCTTGCGAACATTGACTCACTAAGGATGCGGTGAGCGAGCTTGAAGGAGAGGTTGTACATACTCTTTTCCTTAGAATTTCCAGACCTCCACATATCCTTTCCTTCTTCTCCTACCGAAATACTTTTCCAAAATCTACTAGCACTCGCACCTCGGGGAAAGGTACCAGTAGAAGAGGCTAGGAATCCAAACATATTCCCAAACATAGCAATAGAGTATGAGTAATTCTTATTCAACAACCGGAATGTCACATTCCTCTCTCTAGCGTCATGCTTAAAAGAACTTTGAAATTCCAAAGTGATCTCTTGGTAAGCATCTTCCCTAATCTTAACAAACTCAGACAATCTAGTGCGTTCGATCATCTAGTCAATGTCTTCCCTAACATGTAGTTCATCTAATTCATCAAGTACAATGTATAAAGGACAATTGATAAGACGAGTTAGAAGACGATCATACTGTCGTTTGTGTTTTTATTGGATAATAATGAGCCTAGCAGGTGGTGGAGGAGGAGGTTGGGAAGGCTAGGAAGAAGATCCCCTCCTTGGGATCAAAGAACAGGCAGATCGACGCAAAGAATCCATCTCAGATAAAGAAAATCGGGCTGTTCTAAGGCAAAAATCGGTCGATTTTTCTAGACTGACCTGGTTTTTTGATTGAGGTGACGAATCGATCTATTCTGTTAAGTTTCTTTCCAGAAAACACTTCAAACAACTTTCTTAGACAATTCCTAGACTAATCAGCACAAAAATCCAACCAAACAACTCTCCAAATATACGAATCTAAGCAAAGAAATTTTGTTAGGGTTTGGAGTGAAATCTTTTTAGCCTTTTTGAGAGCTTCGGTTTTGGCTCTAGAACGAGCGAAAATGATTAGAGAATGGAGATTTGAGGTGTTGAGGGAGATTGTTGGCTTTCTTTGTCGTGAGAGAGAAGAAGAAATGAATTGAAGACGAAGAAATGGGGCTTTTATACTCTCTCTGAAATGTGAAGAAAACCGACCAATTTTTCGGGATCGATTTTTTTATTGGCCCGATTTTCTTCCTTTCCGTGCACTTTCAAAGGAAAACTGACCAATTTTTCTTGTGGGTCGATTTTTGGTCCGATTTTGCCTACGACATAGGGGAAATCGGTTCAAATTAATGAATTAAATCAATGTAGATCGACTGATTTTCTGTGTTGGTCGATTTCTGTGCCTTCTTTTCTTCTTTCCTTCCTAAGTATAGCTTCTTCTTTCATCATCCGCCAAGATCTCGATCTCATGTTCGTCCTTGAGATAGTCCCTAGTTTTTGCCATCAACGAAACAAGAAAACCTAGAGCGTATCATGTTAGCATGAAATATTGTGATATTTTAGGCACGTTTTCTAAGTGTATTTCTTCCATAATGGTAGTCATTGATAAAGCATTGAAGTATTTGTGAGTTAGTTTATCTATTTTGTCGATATAGAGGTCTACATAAGCTTTGTGTTGATTGTAGGCAGTTAAGAGCTGATTCCGAATGGATTGAGAGAGAATGGAGCTAGATTGAGCATGTCCAAGGATTGAGGACATCACTAGGAGCTAAGGATGATGCTAGGATGAAGAATGACACAAAAAGAAAGGGAATTACGAGCTATGGATGTTCCACGCTCTAAATTACGACCGTACCAAGGTCCACGCTCTAATCCACGGCCGTGGAAATTTGGCAAGACGAGCGTGGTGTATTCCAGCAACTTACACGGCCGTGGAGAGTTGTTACAAACCGTGATGAGTTTCCACGCTCTAAACCACGCTCTAAACCACGGGCGTGGAATCTTGGGAAACCGTGATTCTGACGATCTTTTAACGCACACTTTGAAGTCATGATCTTTTACGCAATGGGCCGGGCTCATATTTTATCTTACCCTATAAAAGGACGGAAGAAGAGAGATTCCGTCACCTTCGCTTAGACTTTGCCTACGCTTATTGCAAGTGCCTAGGGTTTCAAGTTGGACATGTGGAGATTGCTATTTCGCAAACGGAGAATTGTGAAGAGTTGAAGATTTGGAAGATTGTTCGTAAGGAGATTTCATCTTGATCCTTAGGTTTGATTAGAAGACGGATTGACATCCCGTTCTTCGTTCTTATCTAAGATTGTGATTGTTTGTGTAATTCTGAATCTACTTGCATCATTGTTCTTGATTTGTGGATTTGAGATTGGTTTGAAGGTTATTAAAGGTTTTCGGAAGTTTTCATTTTTCAATCTTTTAAATCTTGAATTTGATATCAATATGACTGTTGTTGGCTAAGACCCTTTAGCAATTCTAAGGTGAAGGGTTGATAGTTGTGGCTTAGATGATGATAGATCGATCGTAAACAGATTGGACCCTGAGAGTTAGAGAGAATCGCCGACGAACCTAATCCACGGTCTGTTCTTGAGCTTCCACGGCCGTGGAACTCAAGAACTACCCGTAATTTTGTGTCTGTTTACGAACCTTGCTTTTACTTTAATCCAAAGTTAAAGATTTGCTTTAACTTAGTCTTGGCTTGCCTTTTCTAGGTAGTAGTGAAGCCTCAACAACCTCTATTTCGATTTCGAGTGTCACAACCTTAATCGGTTTAGTTAGTCTTGATCCTTGGGTTACAAGTTTGGGTATTTGAGATTAATTCTTGTCTTTAGATCCTTTCTATACCGAAGCCTCAACAACCTTTATAGAGAGTATTTCTAGATAAGTCATATAAAGCCTTGGAACTTCACCGTACATTGCTTTACCTTAGCATACCTTTGCAACTCTTTACTCTGTCCTTATATCTTTAGTATATCTTGAATCGATTGCCACAACTGGATTCCTGGATCTTTAGGATTGTTGTTTTCCCGATATTTACAAAGCTCATACATTTACTTGCTTGACAATTCTACAATTGGATTTAACCCCCCAAATCCCTGTGTTCGATACTCTGGAATTCTTGCTTAACTACGTCGATCCGTACACTGCGGGTTCGCTTGCTTGATTCTAGTTTTATAAATTTAAATCTTATTTGCACGCACGCTAAGTGGCGAACAAGTTTTTGGCACCGTTGCCGGGGATTTGGTCTAGGCCGAATTCGGTTATTGGTTGTCAAGCTTGGGAGCTTCTCCCTTGTTATTTGATATCTTTTCGAGTGCATGCGCAGGTCTAGGAATAACGAAGACCTCTTACCTCTTGATCAAGAGCTTGAGAGGACTTTGAGGAGAAAGCAAAAGGAAATAAAAATGGCTGAAGAAAGAGAACGTGATCTCCGATCGGAGTTAGCAGAAAAGGAAGCTCAACTCCAATGGAGTGAGAAGACTCGTAGGGAAGAAATGGATCGTCATCAAATCAAGGTTGATGATCTAACGGACATGATGTTCCAAATAAGGCTGGAAATAAACAACCTCAAGGAGAAAAAGAAAAGGAGGAGACCGGGAAGATCGGTTAGAGCCAACTCATCCAATGAGGATAGCGACTCCTCCATGCCACCGCTGGAGGAAATTGATCCCACGATCAATGTGAATCCATTCTTTCTACGGCCAGCTGCAAATCGCCGTGTTCCACCTAGGAATGCGAGGATCGAACGCGTGGATGAGGAGCCAAGAACTCTTGGCCAAAGGATGGATCCAACGCAGAAACCACGCCGTTTAGGTGTGAACTTTGATGCTGACGATGCACAAGGGTTTAGCTTCAACCCTCAAGTTATTACCATTGTTCGCCAAAACCAATTTGGTAGAACAAGCGCTGAATCTCCACACCAACATCTACAAAACTTTGAGATTATGATGGAAAGAATGAAGCCTAAGAACGCAACTACCAACAGCTACAAACTCAAGCCTTTCTTCTTCTCCTTGAAGGGGAAAGCATTGTCTTGGTATGAAGCTCTTCCAAGTGGAAAGCTTGAAACATGGGAGGAACTTTCTTCGGAGTTCCTCACTAAGTTCTTTCCGCCATCTAAAACGACGGAGCTAAGAGGTAAGATTAATGCATTTTCCATGAGATCTAACGAAAGTTTGTTTCAATCTTGGGAAAGATTTCAGGATTTGCTATTGGATTGTCCTCATCATGGTATATCCAAGCTTGCACTATTGGAGATATACTATAAAGGGCTGGATGTGGAGACACAATTCAAGCTCCAATCTCTTTCATGTGGTACATTCATGGACATGAGGGAAGATGACGCTTGGGACTTCATTGAGAAGCAAGCGCGAGTTATGGAGAAGTATTCTCATCGGAAAGTGGAGGCGAATCATGTGGATCAAGGAGCAAAGCTATCACAAGCAGCTCAAACTCAAATCTTTTCTCTCAATACGGAGATTAAAGAGTTGAAGGAAGCCATCAAAACCAACTTTCCGAAGCACAAGGAGCAAGATGTGGGTTATTTAGGCAACAACAATAACCACAACAGTAATGAGATTACCAACCGCAACAACCGGAACAATAACCGGAACAACAATTGGAACAACAATAGGGGTTCAAACAACAACAATTGGCGCTCCAATCAACAAAATTCCGGTAATTCTTATCCTTCCAATTCAGGAAATTCACTAACTCCACCTTCCTCTTCTTCCACTCCTTTGAAAAGCCAGGGGCAAACATCTAATGGTGGAAGCACTTCGGGGAAAGAGAAGCCCGATCCCATGTTGGAAACGATTTTGGGGAAGCTTCAAGGGTTGGAGACTCGCATCATCAAGGTTGATGATCACATTACTAAGGTTGATAAAGCCCAAAAGGTTTTAGAAAACCAAATGTTCAGCCATGCGGAGGAAGTTCCTAGGAATCAAGGGAAACTTCCAGGAAAGACGGAGGACAACCCCAAAGGGAGGGTGATGGCAATCACAACTAGGAGCGGAGTCACAACTACCGATCCACAGCCTAAGTTTGTAGATGTCCCCGTTGAGAAAGAGAAAGAAAAGGGGAAGGAGAAGGAAGATGTCTACGTTCCTCCTCCGGCTTACAAACCTCCCCTACCGTTCCCGCAATCTAGAGCAAGAGCGCGTCTAGACAAGCAATTCGGTAAGTTTATAGAACTCACGAGCAAGCTGCATATTAATATACCTTTCATTGATGCTTTTGTAGGTATGCCGGCTTATGGTAAGTTCCTAAAGGAAATCCTCTCTAACAAGAGAAAGCTAGAGGATTTTGGAGAGGTTAAGATGAGTTCGGGTTCTTCGGATCTCATCAAGACCATGAAAGAGAAGATGCCCCCAAAGCTAAAGGATCCGGGGTCATTTTGTATTCCCATAGGAGTGGGAGATGTCACATATGATGCATTATGTGACTTAGGAGCAAGTGTGAGCATCATCCCACTTGCATTATGTAGGAAGATCGGTTTAGGCGACCCTAAACCGGTGAAGATGACGTTGTACATGGCGGATCGATCCATAACTCGTCCCGTCGGTATTGTTGAAGACGTCCCGGTCAAGCTAGGTAAATTCTATGTTCCTATAGATTTTGTTGTGCTTGACATTCCTGCAGATAGTCCGGTCCCGATCATTCTCGGAAGACCGTTTCTTGCAACATCCGGCTGCATAGTCGATTGCAAGAATGCTAGACTCGCCTTTGACATAGGAGAAGAGAAGGTAGAGTTCGTTCTTTCCACCTTGGTGAAGGAACCAATCTTTGATGAGGATATATTCAATATCCAAGATGAAGAAGGGTTATCTAGAGAGGAGGTAAGTGCTATTCTCTTCAAAGATCCTTTGCAAAAGGTTATTACTATGAGTCTAATGGATATAGGGGAAGAAGAGGAGTGCAATGAGGCAATTGAAGCCTTAAAAGCACAAGAAGAAGTGTGTGAAGAGGAGTTTGAGAAACTCCACGACGAGGCAAAGAACGTACGGATCCACGGTCATACACTATATTCCACGGCCGTGGATTTCACAAACAAAAGCGTGGAGCACTCTAGAGGGTTACACGGCCGTGGAGGAAACAGAGCCACCGTATTTACTTTCCACGCCCAAAATCACGGCCGTGGAGAAGTCAGAGAGGCCGTAATTTTGGGTGATTCCGAAGGTAATTGTGCCTCTTCCTCAACTTCTCTTGATTCTTCTCCAACTCCTTCTACATCCTTAGACACTTCTAAGGAAGCGTCGGATGCTCCTCAAGAACCATCGGAGACTCCTAAAGCTATGGAACTGAAGCCACTTCCTACTCACCTAAGGTACACATTTCTTGGACCTAATTCTACCTTTCCGGTAATTGTTAGTTCCGATTTAAGCATAGATGAACATAGTAAGCTCATGGTTGTCCTTAGGAAACATAGAAAAGCTTTAGGATATACTATAGAGGACTTGGTTGGAATCAAACCTTCCCTATGCATGCATAAGATATTAATGGAAGAGGACTTTAGAACTTCGCGACAACCTCAAAGGCGGTTGAATCCGACCATGAAGGAGGTTGTCAAGAAGGAAATTCTTAAACTTCTTGATGCAGGTATCATCTACCCTATCTCCGATAGCAAGTGGGTGAGTCCGGTACAAGTGGTTCCGAAGAAGGGAGGAATGACGGTCATCACCAACAAGAATAACGAACTCATTCCTACCCGAACCATAACAGGATGGCGGAGGTGCATAGACTACTGCAAGCTAAACAACGCGACGAGGAAGGATCACTTCCCACTACCCTTCATCGATCAAATGCTTGAAAGGTTAGCACAACATTCGCGTTTTTGCTATCTTGACGGTTATAGTGGTTTCTTTCAGATTCCGATACACCCGGATGATCAAGAGAAGACCACATTAACGTGCCCGTGGGGTACGTTCGCCTATAGGAGGATGCCGTTCGGGCTTTGCAACGCCCCAACCACCTTTCAAAGGTGCATGATGGCCATCTTCTCCGAATACATAGAGGAAATCATGGAGGTTTTTATGGATGACTTCTCCGTTTACGGTTCCTCTTTTGACAATTGTCTTTCTAACCTTGCTCTTGTATTACAAAGGTGTGAAGACACTCACCTAGTTCTTAATTGGGAAAAGTGTCAATTCATGGTGAAGGAAGGCATTGAATTAGGACACTTAATCTCTAGTAGAGGGATTGAGGTGGATAGAGCTAAAATAGAGACTATAGAAAAGCTTCCTTCCCCAACTTCGGTGAAAGGGATAAGAAGTTTTCTAGGACATGCTGGATTTTATAGACGCTTCATAAAAGACTTCTCTAAAATATCAAAACCGCTTACTAATCTATTGATGAAGGATGCAATTTTTGAGTTTTCGCAGGAATGTTTAGATGCGTTCAATATGATTCAGGAACCTCTAATTTCAGCTCCGATTATCCAACCTCCGGATTGGAATCTTCCCTTTGAGGTTATGTGTGACGCAAGTGACGTAGCTATAGGAGCTGTTCTTGGACAAAGGAAGGAAGGGCGAACCCATGACATATACTACGCTAGCAAGATGCTAGATGAAGCGCAACTCAACTACGCCACTACGGAAAAGGAATTTTTAGCCATTGTTTATGCAATTAACAAATTTCGCTCTTATCTTGTAGGTGCAAAGGTGATTGTATACACGGATCATGCTGCGATCCGGTACCTCCTTGCAAAGAAGGATGCGAAGCCAAGGCTAATTAGATGGATTCTTCTCCTACAAGAATTCGATCTAGAGATCCGCGACAAGAAGGGTTCGGAAAATTCTGTTGCGGATCATTTGAGTCGCCTAACACATCTAGAGGACGACCACCTACCTATAGATGACTCCTTTCCGGACGAGCATTTACACAATATAGAGGAGTGCATCGATGTGATCTCCAAAGGTAACGAACCATGGTTTGCTGATTTTGTTAACTATTTGGTTTGTCAGGAAATACCGCCCGGATTATCCTATGCACAAAGAAAGAAGTTCTTTAAGGATGTTCAGGAATACTTTTGGAATGAACCTCTCCTCTTTAAGAGAGGTCCAGATGGCATCATACGACGATGTGTGCCGGAAGATGAGATGCAAAGTGTCATCCGCCATTGTCATTCACTACCATGTGGAGGACACGCTAGTTCGAACAAGACTAGCGCTAAGGTATTGCAATCTGGATTCTTTTGGCCTACACTATTTAAAGATGTGCAAACCTTTGTTTCCTGCTGTGATGCTTGTCAAAGAACAGGAAATATATCTAGGAGGAATGAGATGCCTCTCAACAATATCCAAGAGGTGGAGATCTTTGACGTTTGGGGAGTAGACTTCATGGAACCATTCCCATCATCTTGTGGTAACCAATACATACTTTTAGCGGTCGATTATGTTTCAAGATGGGTTGAAGCGATTGCCTCTCCCACCAATGATGCCATGGTAGTGGTCAAGTTCTTTAACAAGACCATTTTCCCACGATTTGGGACACCACGGACCATCATTAGTGATGGAGGCTCTCACTTCATTGCCCGGCGCTTTGAAGCTCTTTTAGCTAAGTATGGGGTGACTCACAAGATTGCCACCCCTTATCATCCACAAACTAGTGGACAAGTTGAGATCTCAAACCGGGAGATCAAAGGAATCCTAGAGAAGACGGTTTCAAGGAATAGGAAGGATTGGTCTTTGAAGCTAGATGATGCATTGTGGGCATACCGGACTGCGTATAAGACTCCCATCGGAACTACACCATACAACCTTGTGTATAGGAAGTCTTGTCACTTACCGGTAGAGTTGGAGCACAAGGCGTTTTGGGCAATCAAGTGGCTAAATTTCAGCATGAAGAAAGCGGGAGAAAAGCGTCTCTTGGACCTAAATGAGCTTGAAGAACTCCGCTTGAACGCTTATGAAAACGCCAAAATCTACAAAGAAAGAGCAAAGCGTTGGCATGATAAGCATATCATTCCAAAGGACTTCAAAGAGGGAGATCAAGTTCTCCTCTTCAATTCAAGGCTTCGTCTCTTTCCAGGTAAGCTTAAATCTCGTTGGACCGGACATTTTCTAATCAAACGTATTTTCCCCCATGGTGCAGTTGAAGTATGGGGTGAAACGGGCGGAAGCTTTAAGGTGAACGGTCAACGACTCAAGAAGTACACACCGGAACTCCAAGCTGAAGAGTTCGCGCCCTCCGCACTCGAATAAGTGCGAATTTGGTCTAGCTACGGACCTTAAATAAAGCGCTTCTTGGGAGGCAACCCAAGGTATTGCATTGTCGTTTTTGTTTTTGATTCATAGTTTAGCTTAGTTTAGACGTTTTTGCTTTGTTTTGCCTTCGATACCTTCCGGTATGTTCGTGTTTTTGGATGTAGGAACAGTGGAAAAGGAAAGGGGAAGAGAAAGTTTGAAGAAAAGTGACGAAACTTGGACTTTGGAGCATTACGGAGAGTACCACGGCCGTGGTTTAGACCGTGACAGCTACAGTGACCGTAATTTCCAAAAGCCTGAGAAAAATCACCAAAACCACGGTTCCGTACATTTCCACGGCCGTGGAACCTCCCGATAGACCGTGGTTTTCAAAAATTTTGACGGCCACTATATAAACCACGTTCTTCACAAAAACACAATACAAACCCAAAATTACGCCCAAAGTCGCCGATTCCACGCCCTTCCCTCAAATCTTCATACGTTAATCGTTTTCGACGATTCTTTGGCCTAAACTGAAGCAAATCCATACACCTACAAGATCCAAGCAACAATTCGAGCGGCAAATCACCTGAGAAGCCACAATTCGGATTACAAAATCCGAAAACCTAGGTTTTTGGCTCTTTCTCTCTCTTTGTCGATTCGGCTTTGTTTTTGATAGAAATTGTAGGATAACTGATTGGAATTGGAAGAAATTAGTCTAGGACTGATTGCTGCTGAGTTTGGTGAATTTTTGCTGAGTTTTGGGAATTTTCGAGAGAAACCACGGTTCCTGGACGTTCCACGGCCGTGGAATCTGAAGAATAGACCGTGGTTTTCAACAGATTATGGATTTTGTGAGGAGAGTGTCCGGTAGGAACAAGGACAAAAATAAGGATAAGGATAAGAACAAAAAGAGGAAAGGCAATGATGCTTCCTCTTCTAGAGTACCACCTCCTTCATCCCCTTCACCTCCATCATGACCATCACCACCTCGCCCTAGGATCCCTACCATTCATGAGGATCATCTCGATGCTTTAGAGAGGATCCATAAGAGAGCGGTCATAGGACCTAGGTACCTATTGCTTGAGGAGTTAGAGCCTCTACATGTCATAGGGGACATTACTTGGCTCTTGGATAGAGCCGGCTTAGTCATCTTCTCCGCTATTCGGGAAGATGCTTATGAGGAGATCACGAGGGAGTTTGTAGTCTCCTTTGAGCACAACCATGTTGACAGGACAGTTTCTTTCCGGCTGATGGAAAGAAACTATGATTTCTCCATCCGGGAGTTTGGAGCCTTCTTTGGGTTCCACGAGACCTTCAATGGTCGTTTCCCCAGTGGCGTATACGCCAAGGATTTCTGGGAAAAGATCGCGATGATCTACGCCAGCGAGGACCGCTGACAACCAGTTGATACCAAGGCTAAGTTGATGTATCACTTAGCCTTGAAGATTGCTCACAGGGTACTTTCTGAGTGTCTCTTCCCTAGGACGGAGACACCTAAGAAGATCAAGATAGATGAGCTCTTCCTTCTCTACTGTATGCTATACGGTAGACCTGCTGATTGTGCCACCCTCTTAGCTGCTACTATGAGCAAGCTAAAGAATAAGAGGGCTGGCAACATTGGATATGGTGGGATGGTCACCCACCTTGCTCGACAGTTAGGGGTAGATTTCTCTGCTTGCACACGTATTGCTGCTACACCCCTAGATCTCCATAGCCTCATGACTAGAGGCATCATCTTCCCCACCCATAGAGGTCCACCATATGCTGCTATGCCATGGGAGAGTAGGACCGGGAGAGGTATTGAGTGGCTCCCTGAGTATTCCATTATGGCTGAACGCCATAATTGGAAGGCGACGTTCGTTGCCATGCATGCGAACAGATTGGTAGCCCCTCCTTACTTTCCACCACCACCAGTTGTAGAGGAGGAGGAGATGAGAGGAGGAGATGATTATGAGGGAGGAGAAGGTGCTGAGCAGGACTTTGGTACATTCCCGGATCAGCCGGATGTAGTTCCTGACATGCCTAGACGTTCTCCCCGCCCTGCTAGAGCATCTGGCTCTTCCTCTTGCCGCTTGTGTGAGCGAGATGCCTACTTGGATGGCTGACCCTCCTGCTTGGTATTCGACTCAGCCGGATTGGATGGGAGCTCCTCCACCATGGTCTACACAGCCGCCACCAGCACCAGCACCTTCAGATGCACCGGCGTGGTACAACCAGCCGCATGGCTGGTACGAGCAGTTGCCAGAGTGGGCTACCGACCTTTCCAGCAGGGTTGGAGCTTTGGAGATCCGTGCAGATGCTAGGGATGCACGAGTGGATGATCTGGACCACATGATGAGGGACGTTTACCGCCAGCAGTTTGGGCGGTACTATGACCCCAGCTTCTCTCCGTTTCCACCACCGCCTCCACCGCAGTGATGACATTGATGATCGACAGTTTTAGCCGCTCCACCACCGTTTTGTGAGTTCTTTTTCTTTCTTTCTTTTCTTCTTTTTCTTTTCTTTGAACATTAGGGACAATGTTTGTTCCAAGTATGGGGTGGGGTGTGACTAATAGTTGTAATAACTCTTACTCACTTTTGTATGCTTCTATTGAGACTACCTTGCATGATTCATTCTATTGTTGCACGTTTCATTATTGCATTGCATGAAAAAGCTTTTGAAAAACTCATAAAAAATTGAAAAATTTTGAAAATTTTGTGCTTCTAAGGATAGAGATGATTTCTATGATAATCACCACTTGTGAATTGAGTTTTGATGACAATCGCATGCTTAAACAAATAGTAAGTTGAAAAGAAATTGAATGAGTTGATTATTCTTCTTTTGCAAATTTCATAATGTGATGAATGTTACTTAAATCATGTTGAGAAATTAAGGTTGAAATCACATAATAAGTTCTTATGCTCCTTTTTGAGATGATTAAGGCAATTCGATTTTCTTTCTTCTTTCTTTGATCATCTAGCCCTCATTGAAATATTGACCTCCTTTACCTATCCGGGAATTTGGAGGAGTTGAATGAAAAAGGCATGTTTGATGTGGGAGGGCCATGAAAGCAATACTTTTCATTCAAAAGAATAGAAAGAAATTGTAGGTTTGGGGAAGTCAATCATGATGATGAGTAACTCGGCACCATTCACATAGCCGGGTGTTTGTGTCTTGCCAAAGTCGGATTGAGCGATATTCCTAGCGGATTATGGTATGTACGCTAAGGGTTTGAGGCATCTCGTAAAATTGAGAAACGCCAATCTCCTAGGCTTTGGTTTTTGTGCACCTCTATCCATATTTCCAAAAGTAAAGTCGAAAAATGAAAAGGAGAGAGCGAAGCTCTAAGTTGAAAGTGCTGCGGAAACGGCAAGAAAAAAAGAAAAGAGTTAGTTATCCACTTTCTCGGATTCGTGCACCACATTCCTTAAAGTTTTCCTTCCCTTTCCACATTCTAGACCTTGTTTGAAAGTCCTTAAGATCAAAAGAATGTTATATGACTTGGTGATCTAAATTGAAGTTTCTTATGATTGATTTTGATAATGTTTGAAGGTTATGATGTTTACATGGAAGTTTGATTAATTCATGAGCTTTCTTTACTCTTTACTCTTTGATTATGTATATGAAAGTCTTATAAACGAATGGAGCAAGATTTGAGAATGATCTATTGATTAGAAGGCACATTCATCGAAAGAAGTTTTGCTTTTGAGAAGGTACACATATTTCATCCTGACTTGAGTTTTAAACCTGTTGAAAGACCTTGCTTAGGGACAAGCAAGTGGCAAGTATGGGGTTATTTGTTAGCATGAAATATTGTGATATTTTAGGCACATTTTCTAAGTGTATTTCTTCCATAATGGTAGTCATTGATAAAGCATTGAAGTATTTGTGAGTTAGTTTATCTATTTTGTCGATATAGAGGTCTACATAAGCTTTGTGTTGATTATAGGCAGTTAAGAGCTGATTCCAAACGGATTGAGAGAGAATGGAGCTAGATTGAGCATGTCCAAGGATTGAGGACATCACTAGGAGCTAAGGATGATGCTAGGATGAAGAATGACACAAAAACAAAGGGAATTACGAGCTATGGATGTTCCACGCTCTAAATTACGACCGTACCAAGGTCCACGCTCTAATCCACGGCCGTGGAACTTTGGCAAGATGAGCGTGGTGCATTCCAGCAACTTACACGGCCGTGGAGAGTTGTGACAAACCGTGATGAGTTTCCACGCTCTAAACCACGCTCTAAACCACGGGCGTGGAATCTTGGGAAACCGTGATTCTGACGATCTTTTAACGCACGCTTTGAAGCCATGATCTTTTACGCAATGGGCCGGGCTCATATTTTATCTTACCCTATAAAAGGACGGAAGAAGAGAGATTCCGTCACCTTCGCTTAGACTTTGCCTACGCTTATTGCACGTGCCTAGGGTTTCAAGTTGGACGTGTGGAGATTGCTATTTCGCAAACGGAGAATTGTGAAGAGTTGAAGATTTGGAAGATTGTTCGTAAGGAGATTTCATCTTGATCCTTAGGTTTGATTAGAAGACGGATTGACATCCCGTTCTTCGTTCTTATCTAAGATTGTGATTGTTTGTGTTATTCTGAATCTACTTGCATCATTGTTCTTGATTTGTGGATTTGAGATTGGTTTGAAGGTTATTAAAGGTTTTCGGAAGTTTTCATTTTTCAATCTTTTAAATCTTGAATTTGATATCAATATGACTGTTGTTGGCTAAGACCCTTTAGCAATTCTAAGGTGAAGGGTTTATAGTTGTGGCTTAGATGATGATAGATCGATCGTAAACAGATTGGACCCTGAGAGTTAGAGAGAATCGCCGACGAACCTAATCCACGGTCTGTTCTTGAGCTTCCTCGGCCGTGGAACTCAAGAACTACCCGTAATTTTGTGTCTGTTTACGAACCTTGCTTTTAATTTAATCCAAAGTTAAAGATTTGTTTAACTTAGTCTTGGCTTGCCTTTTCTAGGTAGTAGTGAAGCCTCAACAACCTCTACTTCGATTTCGAGTGTCACAACCTTAATCGGTTTAGTTAGTCTTGATCCTTGGGTTACAAGTTTGGGTATTTGAGATTAATTCTTGTCTTTAGATCCTTTCTATACCGAAGCCTCAACAACCTTTATAGAGAGTATTTCTAGATAAGTCATATAAAGCCTTGGAACTTCACCGTACATTGCTTTACCTTAGCATACCTTTGCAACTCTTAACTCTGTCCTTATATCTTTAGTATATCTTGAATCGATTGCCACAACTGGATTCCTGGATCTTTAGGATTGTTGTTTTCCCGATATTTACAAAGCTCATACATTTACTTGCTTGACAATTCTATAATTGGATTTAACCCCCCAAATCCCTGTGTTCGATACTCTGAAATTCTTGCTTAACTACGTCGATCCGTACACTGCGGGTTCGCTTGCTTGATTCTAGTTTTATAAATTTAAAGCTTATTTGCACGCACGCTAAGTGGCGAACATATCAACGAAAAAGAAACAAAACTAACTAATCTATCTAAGAAAAAGAGAAAAAGAACATAGAAATACCTTTGGTTGCCTCCCAAGAAGCGCTTGGTTTAAGGTTGCTAGTTGGACCTGTCTCCCTCGATGATTACTTGAGAAGGATAGGAGCAATGTCTTCAACCGGAATTTCCGGCTTGTATTTCTTCAAACGTTGGCCCTTGACTTTGATACTTCCTCTCTTCTCACCCCATACTTCAATTGCACCATGGGGAAAGATATGTTTTATTACAAAAGTTCCTAACCAACAAGATTTAAGCTTACTTGAAAATAGCCGGAGTCTAGAGTTGAAAAGAAGGACGAGATCTCCTTCTTTCAATTCCTTCGGGATGATGTGTTTGTCGTGTCATCTCTCCGTTCTTTCTTTATAGATCCGTGCATGCTCATAGACGTTTAAGCGAATCTCTTCTAGCTGGTTGATGTCCAAGAGGCGCTTCTCTCCAGCCTCCTTCAGATCGAAGTTGAGTCATTTAATTGCCCAATTGCCTTGAGCTCTAACTCCACCGGAAGATGACAAGACTTCCAATATACAAGGTTGTAAGGTGTCATGCCTATGGGAGTCTTGAAAGCGGTCTTATATGCCCAAAGCGCATCGTCTAGCTTCATTGATCAATCCTTTCTCGTTCTAGAGACGGTTTTCTCTAGAATACTCTTGATTTCTCTATTCGAGTTCTCTACTTGCCCACTTGTTCGAGGATGGTAAGGAATGGCGATCTTGTGGGTTACTCTATACTTAGACAATAGAGTTTCAAACTTACAAGCAGTGAAGTGCGTTCTTCCGTCACTAATGATGGTTCGGGGCATCCCAAATCTTGGGAAGATTGTTCTATTAAAGAACTTCACTACCACCATTGCATCATTAGTGGGAGAAGCAATTGCTTCAATCCATCTTGAAATGTAATCTACAGCTAGAAGTATGTATTAGTTTCCGTAAGAAGACGAGAATGGTCCCATGAAGTCCGCTCTCCATACGTCGAAGATCTCAACCTCTTGAATGTTGTTAAGAGACATCTCGTTCATTCTAGATATATTTCTTGTTCTTTGGCAAGCATCGCAAGCAATAACAAAGTTTTGCACATCTTTAGTAGAGTAGGCCAAAAGAAACCGGATTGGAGTACCTTAGTGCTTGTTTTGTAGAAACTAGCATGTCCACCACAAGGTAGTGAATGGCAATGACGGATAACGCTTTCCACTTCATCCTCCGAAATGCATCTTCTAATCATCCCGTCTGGACCTCTCTTGGAAAGAAGAGGTTCATTCCAATAGTAATGGTTAACGTCCTTGAAGAACTTCTTCCTTTGTGCATATGATAATCCTGGAGGTATTTCTTGACAAACTAAGTAATTAACAAAATCAGTATACCAAGGTTCGTTACCTCTTGAGTTTTGATGAAGTTATTCCTCGATTTCATGGAGCTGCTCATCCGGAACGGAGTCATGTATGGGTATGTCCTCGTCCTCGCTTGTGAGATGAGGAAGTCAGCTTAGATGGTCCGCCACCGAGTTTTCGGATCCTTTCTTATCGCATATCTCTAAGTCAAACTCTTGTAGATAGAGGATCCATCTAATAAGTCGTGGTTTCGCATCTTTCTTTGTGAGCAAGTAGCGGATTGTTGGGTTGCCGGTGTAAACGATCACTTTCGTTCCCACAAGGTAGAAACGAAACTTCTTGAAGGCGTAGACCACCGCCAACAACTCCTTTTCCATCGTAGCGTAGTTTAGTTGAGCTTTATATAGCGTCTTGCTAGCATAATAGATGGAATATGTCCGTCCATCCTTCTTTTTCCCGAGTATGGCTCCTACGGCTACATCGCTAGCGTCACACATGATTTCAAAGAGAAGATTCCAATCCGGCGGCTGAATGATAGGAGCGGATATCAAGGCTTCTTTTATCTTATAAAAAGCATCTAGACAATCCTTCGAAAACTCAAAAACCACGTCTTTCATAAGTAGGTTAGTCAATGGTTTAGAAGTCTTAGAAAAGTCTTTAATAAATCTCCTATAAAAACCTACATTACCAAGGAAACTTCTTACTCCTTTCACCGAAGTTGGCGGAGGTAGTCTTTCAATGGTCTTGATTTTTGCTCGATCCACTTCAATTCTGCGGCTGGAAACTATATGACCTAAAACAATGCTTCACTAACTATAAAGTGACACTTCTTCCAATTCAAGACAAGGTTAGTATCTTCACATCTTTGCAAAACTAAAGAAAGGTTAGCTAGACAATCATCAAAAGAGGAACCGTAAACTGAAAAATCATCCATAAAAACCTCCATGATTTTCTCTATGTATTCGGCAACAGATGGCCATCATGCATCTTTGAAAGGTGGCCGGTGCACTGCAAAGTTCGAATGACATTCTTCTATAAGTAAACGTACCCCAAGGGCACGTAAATGTAGTCTTCTCTTGATCATCGGGAATTTGGAAGAAACTGCTATATCCATCCAAATAGCAAAAGTGAGAGTGTTGTGCTAATCTTTCAAGCATTTGATTAGGGGTGAACATAAGTCCAAAACCAAACCGAACCGCTAAAAACCGAACCAAACCTAAAACTGATTTTAAAAAACCTTGTACCAAATCCGAACCTATAAAAGTAGGTTCAGTTTCGGGTTGGACCTAAAACCTAAAACTTGAAATATTGGAACCTAAACCAAACCTATTAGATCGGTTTTGGTTTGGTTTAGGTTTTGGACCTAAATGGGCGTACAAAAAAACTTAAAAAACTCGATAAACTAACAATAAAATGATAAAGTTTAAATCTCTAACAATTTTAATATAAAGAGTTAAAACCTATAAAAATAACAATCTCATTTAAGCAACAATGTACATTACACACTTTCCAACTATATATAATCGTTTTTTTATTAAATACAAATACAAATTTGGTTTTTGGTTTTTTTTTTATCGGTTTTTTGGTTTTGCACCGAAACCAAAACGAAACCAAAATCATATAAAACAAGGACCTAAGACCGAACCTAAATTATCGGTTTAGGTTCGGTCGGGACCGAAATTACTCGGTTCGGTTTGGTTCAGGTAAACCAAACCGAACTTGCCCAGGCCTACATTTGATCGATGAAAGGAAGAGGGAAGTGATCCTTCCTCGTTGCAAAGTTCAACTTTCTATAGTCAATGCACATTTTCCCTCCTGTTACCGACCTTGTAGGAATGAGTTTGTTATTTTGTTAGTTACAATGGTCATTCCTCCCTTCTTCGGAACTACATGAATGGGGCTCACCCATTTGCTATCGGAAATTGGAAAGATAATTCCTATATCAAGAAGCTTAAGAATTTTCTTTCTTCACAACCTATTTTATGATCGGATTTAACCGTCTTTGAGGTTCTCGTGAAGGCTTATGGTTATCTTCCATTAAAATCTTATGCATGCATAAAGAAGGCTTGATGCTAACAAGATCATAAATTGTGTATCCTAGAGCTTTCTTGTATAGTCTTAGTTCATGCATTAATCTATTAAGTTCATCTTCAGTAAAATTTGTGCTAACAATGATCGGATATGTAGAGTTCGGTGCTAGAAATGCCTACCTTAAGTGTAAAGGAAGAGGTTTCAGTTCCAAGGTTGGAGTATCCTTGGTTGATGAGTTTTGACCAAGCAAGGTGATTGGGGGAGCTTCCAAAGTTGAGAGAGGTGTGTCATTGCATCCAAGTATGCTTGCAAGTGATTTCGGAGAAGTTTGCAAAGTATTAGGAAAATCAACCGATTTTTCTAGGGGGTTGATTTTTTTGTTCGATATCACAATCGACTTGGGAAATTTGGATGAATTAATTAATTTATTCAAGAAAATCGACGATTTTTTTGTAGGGAGTTGATTTTTTCAGGTTTTTCCGTAGCTTCTTTTAGTACTTCAAACTTTGCTTTGGGATCTTCCTCCAAGGTTCTTAGTGCTCGGATTTCATTGTTACAATCCTCCTCTTCCCCTTCATCTACAATGCTCAAGCTAATAACCTTTTCAAGTGGATCTTTTAGTAAGATAGATCTTACCTCTTCCCTTGACTCCTCTTTAACATATGTGTTGAAAACGTCTTCTCCCATGGATGGTTCTTTGATCATTGCAGCCAGCTGGAACTGCACATTCTCTTCTCTAATATTGAAGGAAAGTGTTGCATTCTTGAAATCCACCATTCAACCCGAAGTTGCAAGGAAAGGTCTTCCAAGTATGACTGGAACAGGATGATCTACAGAAATGTCTAGACCAACGAAATCAATGGGAATGTAAAACTTACCTAGCAAGACGGAAATGTCTTCTAGAATTCCCACGGGGTGTGTTATGGACCTATCCGACATGTATAGTGTTATCTTGACGGGTTTTGGTGCTTCAAGTCTAGCTTTCTTGCACAATGCTAAAGGTATTATGCTCACACTTGCTCCAAGGTCACATAAAGCTTCGTACGTCACTCTTCCAATGCCAATGGGAACTCATAAAGATCCGGGATCCCTTAGCTTTGGTGGAATCTCCTCTTTCATCGTTTGGATAAGTTTGGAAGACCTTTTGGCCATCCTTACTTCTCCAACATCTTCTAACTTCCTCTTGTTGGAAAGGATTTCCTTCAAGAACTTTCCGTATGCCGGCATTCCTACAATGAAATCCATAAAACGAACATTAATATGTAGTTTTCTCACGAGGTCAATGAACTTACCAAATTGTTTGTTGAGGCGCTCTCTAGCGCGAGATTTCGGGAAATGAAGAGGTGGTTTGTATGCCGGAGGTGCTACATAAACCGGTGTTTTTTCTTTGTCCTTGTCGCTTGACTCCGGTTCCTCCTCGATCATTGGTTGCTTCCTTATCAACACGCATTGGTAATGGATCATTAGTTTTGATTCCTCTTCTTGTGGTGATAACATTTGTTTGCCCTTTTGGGTTGTTTTCCTTTCTTTCAGGAAGTTCCCCTTGATCTCTCAAAACTTCTCCTACATTATTATAAACATGATTCTCCAAGGCTTTTTGAGCTTTAGAGATTGATGTTATATTCTTGTTCATCTCTTCCATCTATTTCAACATCTTATCCCACATTCCCTCCAATGGATCCTTTGGAGGTTGGTTGTATCCTGGTGGGGGATTTTGAGTTCTTGCGGGAGGAGCATTGCTAGAGGATGCGTGCGGATTTAGTGCGGCATCCGAATTTGAGTATGAAAATCCGTGATGACTATGGTAGGGACGCCGTCCACCCCCTCTTCCGGAATTCCTATTATTGTAATCGTTGTTCCGGTTTCCTTGATAATTATTTCCTCGCCCCGTGAAATTCACGTCACGTTCTTTAGGAGGTAAATTAGCTTGTGCTGGAGCTTGATTTTTCTGCACTTCTTTCATTTGATGCTTAAGAGTATCAATTTCAGCAGATAAATTGGTAGTGAGACTTACCTCGTGGACTCCGGGTCGCCGGAGTCGATCATCACTCCTTCTTTGGGAATATTTTTCTTACACCAAGGCTTGTCTTTCAATGAATTCCCATGTGTCATCATATTGCTTATCCATGAATGCTCCTCTGGAGCGGGATTGAAGTCGGTATTGTGTATCGTCATCCAATCCTTTGTAGTAGATCTCAAGAAGCTCTATCCTTGGGATTCCTTGATGTGGACAATTAAGTAGAAGGTCCTTGAATCACTCGCAAGATTCGAACAAACTTTCCCTGTCTTTCATGATAAAATCATTAATTTTCCATCTAAGTTCAACAGTTTTAGAGGGTTGAAAGAATTTTGTAAGGAATTCGGAGGCCATCTCCTCCCATGTTCTTATTCTTCCTCGTGGTAAGGTTTGAAGCCATGCTTGCGCCCTGTCTTTCAAAGAAAAAGAGAAACCTCACAATTTATGATTGTTAGTTTCTAATCTAGCAGGTCTTAACATTTCCATAAGTATTTCATAATTTTGTGAATGTAAATGAGGAGACTCCCCAGGGGATTACCTTGCCAAAGTCGGATAAACCGATAGTCCTAATGAGCTTTGGTATGTGTGCCCGGTGTGGAGCACCTCGAAAAATAAAAAAGCCGAAACCTTGGTGATTAGCGGGCCTCGGGCTTTTTTATTTTTCGAGGTGCTCCACACCGGGCACACATACCAAAGCTCGTTAGGACTATCGGTTTATCCGACTTTGACAAGGCACAAACACCCGATTATGTGAATGGTGCCGAGTTACTCGTCATCAAAACCAACGTTCCCAAACCTATATTTTTGTCTACACTTTCATAACAAATTCAGCACTTCATTCACAACATTCATTCATCAACAACTTCACCCTACACTTGCTTTTCACACACTCAACACACTAGCATGCTCCTATTCCCGGATGGGTCAAAAGAGGTCAAATTTTATATCAATTGAGGTGCTCAAACAACATGATCAAGATGAGAAGTAGAGATAGATGAATTGCCTCAATCATTCCTAGATGATGTGCAAGAACTAGCATGTAATTTCGACTTTCAGTCCTCATTCCAATCAAGACAAGCATCATAATCAAAAATCATTTATGGGATTCAAGAGAAGTATTTCAAGTCCACATATGCATTCATCTATTCAACACATAAGGCAATCCATAGCCAATTCACAAAACAATCTCATCATAAGGGTCATTCCCAAGCTTAGAAGCACTAAATTTTTTTTTAAAACTTTCTGTTTTTTTTTTGAATTTTTTGAAATATATATGTACAATGCAAAAGCTAATGAAACATGTGACAATATGAAACTATCCTAGATGCAATCATGCAAATGATCATGGGAACCCCACCCCATACTTAGAAACACATTTTCCCCAATGTGCCAATCAAGTAAAGAAGAGTGAAAGAGGGTCCTCACAATGTAAAAATGGTTTGCTTCAGTATTTGGGTTCATTCAAGTGGTGTGATGGCGGATGATCTATCAATGATGGTAGAGAGCTCATGATATTCATTATGGCTTTGGGACCCGTGCTAAGCACCGCTAGCCGTCCAAGTCTCGCGTCCGCTCCACCCACATTTGATGCGGGATCATCATCATCACCTCCATCCCTTACAAGGCTTTCATGCCACCTAGACTTTAGCATAGAAACACAAGACAAACAAACACACCAAAACAAAGACAAAAGCAAAAACAAAAACGAAAATCAAAAAGTGAAAAGCGATTACCAATGGGTTGCCTCCCATTAAGCGCTTCTTTAAGGTCATTAGCTTGACCAAATTCGGGAGCGTTTCACTCAAGGTGAAGTGGGGCAATCATATCCGCCGGAGCTTCCGGGATATACTTCTTCAAACGGTTCTCATTCACCTTAAAATCTCCACAATGCTCCCCTCCTATCTCAACTGCTCCATGGGGAAAGACCTTCTTCACCACATAAGGACCCGTCCATCTTGACTTTAGCTTTCCGGGGAAGAGCCGCAGCCTTGACTTGAAGAGAAGGACTAAGTCACCTTCACTCAACTCCTTCAGGATGAGACGCTTGTCATGCCAACGTTTGGTCCTTTCTTTGTAGATCCGGGAGTTTTCATAGGCGTCCAACCGGATCTCCTCAAGAGCGTTCATGTCTAGCAACCTCTTCTCTCCGGCTTCCTTGAGGTCAACATTCAGCCATCTTATAGCCCAATACGCTCTATGCTCCATCTCCACCGGAAGGTGGCAAGACTTGCCATAAACTAGCTTGTTGGGAGTTGTACCAATCGGTGTCTTGAAAACGGTTCTATATGCCCACAAAGCATCATCGAGCTTCATAGCCCAATCCTTTCTCGTCTTAGAGACCGTCTTCTCAAGAATCCCTTTTATCTCCCGGTTGGAGATTGTCACGCTAAGATTGTGTAGCACAAAAGTTTTACAATTTATAAACTCGATATAATCTCCTAACTCTTAGCGAACCCACAATGTATGGGTCGTTTTGTAGCAAGGATAGTATTCCGAGGTCGAACACGAAGACTAAGGTGAAATCGAATCAACAAGTGACCATAGATAGTGTGAATCTAGTCTAAGAAAAGAGAAAGGAACAAAGAAATGAAAATCATGATATTTTTGGTTGGGTTTTTGTGGTGATCAAACAAAGATCACAAATCAAGCAAGATAATAAAACAAACTAACAACTCAAGCTAGCAAAATAACAAGTAACACAAACACAAGATGTATGGTCAAAGAGAGAAAAATGGATTCTAGAGGTCAAGATTTCCGGTTATGGCATTGGACTCAAGCTTCTAAAGATTCTAAGGATAAAGCTGCGGTGTTGGGAAAGGGTGTTTCACTAATGGAAGCAATTACCGGGTAAGTCTCTCGCTTCACTAATCCCGCATCAAACTCCTATTACCGGATAGGTCTCAAGGGGTTAAAGTAGGGAATTCTACACAAACCGGACTCTACTTAAGGGTCAACCCTCTCGTTACCGGGTAAGTCTCGGAAAAGGGGAGTCTCAAGCAATAATCCTAGCACACTCAATCCAATAGCGGCTTATGAGGCTCACTACTACCTAGAGTTCATCATCTTAGGTATCTAAGGTCGGAAATCACCGGGTAGGTCTCTTCCCTCACTTAGGTTGATAGCATTAGGTGATCCTAAGCTATATTATGCTTAATAAACACTAGGATTCCAACAACCTAACACCCTAACATACAAATTTATCAATTAAAGAGCAATAGAGAGAAAAATCGAGTGGATCATACAAAAATCGGACGATCTACCCTGAAGAACAGGTCGATTTTTCTGACTGGTTTGGGTTTTATGCATACGAATCATCCTAAACTAACATATAAGTCCATTCTATCATCACCCAAGCCATAACCATCAATCCATCACTCCATAATCACAACAAACTAGCCAATAATATGCATTTCAAGATCCAAAATCATCACACAAGCATACATGGTTTTCATAGATAGATGATGAAAGATAAGTAAGTAAAAACAATGAATCTCAGCTGAATCTAAGTTTTAGCAAGACTTGCAACCCTTCAAAAGAGGTTCCAAAACGTTCCTAACAATCCTTCCAATAGTTCTTCAATCAAAGACACCAAAAATCACTCAAAATCACTCAAAAACTCACTTTCACTCTAAGTTTGGTGTTCTTCTTCTTCCCCCAAATTGAGAGAGTTTTTCTTCTTCTCCAAGTCTATCCTCCAATTGCAATGAGGTGTGTCTGAGAGAATGTGGGAGAGGGGATGATCAGCAACAGCTTGCAGGACCACTTATATTCTCCACCAAGAGCAAGGCCGGACAAGAGATCGTGGGACACGTGGCTTAAGCTGTCAAAGGCCAAAAATCGATCCAGTCAAATAAATCGGCCGATTTTCCTGAGTGTTGGTCCGATTTTCTTCAACAGAGACTTGTTATGATCATCTAGCCATGAGTTGCTTCATTGCTTGCACCAATAAGGGTCCTTGTGTCCTTCATTGCTCCAATTATGTTCCTTCAAAGCCTTAGATGTGTACCACCATGAGGCTTGATCCTCGAATGTATCGATTAATGTCCAAAAGATCCCCGAAATACCTACAAAACCCGACAAAAGCTCGTGTAGACGTCTTTTCTAGAAATATGCACGAAATGAGTGTAAACGTCGTGAACTAATGTCAAACCGTGCATGAATAACGGGATAAACTATCTAAATGTATGCTTATACTAACGTCATAAATCACGTTATCAGAGATCTCCACTTGGCCACTAGTTTGGGGATGGTAAGGTGTTGCCACCTTATGAGTCACCCCATACTTAGCCAAAAGTGTCCCAAAGTTCCTATTGGTGAAATGCTTCCCTCCATCACTTATGATCACTCTCGGTGTTCTAAATCTAGGGAAGATGACTCGGTTGAAGAACCGCACCACAACTTTGGCATCATTTGTGGGAGAGGCGATTGCCTCCACCCATCTCGACACATAGTCCACCGCCAAGAGGATGTAAATGTTTCCACATGAAGAGGGGAATGACCCCATGAAGTCCACACCCCAAACATCAAATTTCTCAACTTCTTGTATGTTGTTCAATGGCATCTCATTCCTCCTTGAGATGTTTCCCGTCCTTTGGCAAGCATCACAAGCCACAACAAAATTCTGCACATCCTTGAACAAACTAGGCCAATAAAAACCGGATTGCAATACCTTTGCACACGTCTTGTGTGAGCTAGCATGACCTCCACATGGCAAGGAATGACAATGGCGGATCACACTCTCCACCTCATCCTCCGGTATGCATCTCGTAAAGACTCCATCCGGTCCTCTCTTAAACAAGAGAGGCTCGCTCCAATAGTAATGCCTTACATCCTTGAAAAACTTTTTCCTTTGGGCATACGACAAACCGGGTGGCACTTCTTCACACACGAGATAGTTCACTATACCCGCGTACCAAGGCTCACTCCCTCTAGACACTTGAAGCAAGCACTCCTCCATCAATTGCAATTGCTCATCCCGGAATGAGTCATCAATCGGGATGTCATCTTTTTCTATCTCCAATGGAGGTAGCCTAATAAGATGGTCCGCCACTGAATTTTCAGATCCCTTCTTGTCCCGGATCTCTAAATCAAGTTCTTGGAAGAGAAGGATCCACTGAATCAAGTGAGGTTTGGCATCCTTCTTCGTAAGGAGATAACGGATCGCAACATGATCCGTATACACAATGACCTTTGCTCCAACAAGATACGAGCGGAACTTCTCAAATGCATACACAACCGCTAGCAACTCCTTCTCGGTAGTAGCATAATTGAGTTGGACATCATCTAGCGTCTTGCTAGCGTCTTGCTAGCATAATAGATGGCATGTGTAAACCCCTCCTATATGCAAATGTTCCCCAAGGACATGTGAATGTTGTTTTCTTTTGGTCATCCGGGTGGATAGGGATTTGGAAGAATCCACTATAGCCATCTAAGTAGAAAAAGTGTGAATGTTGAGCTAATCTCTCTAGCATTCGGTCAATGAAAGGAAGAGGGAAGTGATCTTTCCTAGAGGCCACATTTAGTTTCCTATAATCTATACACATCCTTCATCCCGTAACCGTCCTAGTTGGGATTAGTTCATTATTCTCATTAGTCACTACGGTCATCCCACCCTTCTTAGGAACCACATGTACTGGACTAACCCATTTACTATCCGAAATCGGGAAAATGATTCCCGCATCAAGCAATTTAAGGATCTCTTTCTTGACTACCTCTTTCATGATTGGGTTTAGTCTTCTTTGAGGTTCAATTGAAGGTTTATGATTATCTTCCATCAATATTTTATGCATGCACAAGGAAGGTTTAATGCCAACTAAATCATCAATAGTGTAGCCTATAGCTCTCCTATGAAATCTCAACTCATGCAACAATCTATCTAGCTCATCATCATTCAAAGATGCATTAACAATCACCGGATAAGTAGAATTTTCACCAAGAAAAGCATACTTTAAATGAGAAAGGAGGGGTTTAAGTTTAAGTTTAGGAGGACCTTTATTGGTTGGAGATGCTCCATACAATGTAGGTTGAGATGATTCCAAAGCTATGGAAGACTCTCCAAGGCTCCTTGAAGCTTGACTAACCACTAAGGCACTTCCTGGAGAAACCACGGGCAAAATTACGGTCTCTAGCAAAACCACGGTTGTGGAATCTGAGAAGCTGGCACTTTGGAGCATTCCAGAGAGTTCCACGGGCAGAATTATTGCCGTGGTTCTGGGTGCCAGGCCGTGGTTCCTACAGTGGTTCAGCATAACTTCGTGCATTTCAAATTCAGCACTTGTCTCCTCTTCTAATGCATCCAAAGCCTTGATTTCTTCATTGCAATCATCCTCAACTCCTTCCTCCATCAAACTTAAGCTAAGAACCTTCTCCAAAGGGTCCTTCATCAAGATCGAGCTCACAACTTCTCTAGACTCCTGTTGCTCGACAATGTTGAAAATATCCTCACCAAGGAACCAGGTAGTCCAAGACAACGAAATCGATTGACACATAGAACTTCCCGAGCTGCACCGGTATGTCTTCTAGGATTCCTACGGGGTGCGTGATTCAACGGTCCGCCATGTAGAGGGTAATCTTGACCGGATTTGGCTCTCCTAGCCCAACCTTGTTGCAAAGTGCAAGCGGGATAATGCTTACATTTGCTCCAAGATCACATAAGGCTTCAAACTTCACTTCTCCAACTCCAATTGGCACACAAAAAGATCCCGGATCTCTTAGTTTAGGAGGCATCTCCTCCCTCATGGTTTGGATCAACTCGGAAGATCTCTTTGTCATTCTCACTTCTTCATACTCCTCCAACTTCCTCTTGTTGGAGAGTATCTCCTTCAAAAACTTTCCATAGGCCGGCATACCTAGAATAGCATCCATGAACGGAATGTTAATATGCAATTTAGACATAAGTTTAAGGAATTTACCGAAATGGTTGTCCAAACGAGCTCTTGCTCGTGATTGTGGGAATGGTAGTGGTGGCTTGTATGGAGGAGGTGCCACATATGTTGGCTCATCATCTTTTCTCTTTCCTCCTTCTTCTTGCAATGGCTCTTCTTCCACTACCACTTGCTTTCCCTTGTCATCAACCTTAGGTAAGGGATCTTTCATGCTCAGCCCACTCCTTGTGGTGATGGCCAACACTTGGCCTCTTAGGTTATCTTCGGTTCTTCCGGGTAGCTTTCCTGGATCTCTATCAGCTTCACCCGCCCTTTGAAACACATGTGCTTCTAGCACCTTTTGAGCTTTAGAAATAGATGTCACCGTGCTCTCAAGTCCACTCACCCTTCCAAGCAATTGCTCAAACATAATCTCGGTTCTATCCTTTGGAGGTTGAGTAAATCCGGGTGGAGGCTCTTGTGAAGCCTTAGGTGGTGAGGTTGCGCTTGTGGAAGCGGGAGGGTGTTCGCTCCAAATGGTGTGTGCAAGCTTTAAATTTATAACCGAAGAAATATGCTTAAACAAGGATACGAACCCGCAGTGTACGGATCAATTATAGTAAAAGCAAGAATTCCGGGGTGTCGATCTCAGGGACTTAGGTGAAATAAAGCAAGTATAGATAGTCAATGCAACTACTAACCACAAAAGTGATTAAAGCAATCAAAATATGATAATAAGGTCAAATAAAGGAAATATGCAAATTCTAGGGATTTAAAGCATCGAGTTGTGGTTCAAACTCAAGATCTAAAGATAAAGTGGACAAAGCTGAGATTTTGCAAAGGGAAGGTGTTTCTAAAGAGGAATAGATTATCGGGTAAGTCTCACTACTCACAATCCCTAACCAAAGCTCCTATTACCGGGTAAGTCTCAAGGTACTAAGGAAAGGAACTATAGCCTCAAACCAACACACCACCTAAGGGTATAGAATCAACCTTTACCGGGTAAGTCTCAGGCTAACTCACAAATATGGGATGAAGGCACACTCGAACCCTAATAAAGGATAAACCTTTATTACCTACACTTATGTTCTTAGGTAAACAAACAAAGGAATTACCGGGTAAGTCTCATCATAGGCTTGCGTTGAACCAAGAAAGGTGTAATAAGAATAGGATTTGGCAAACTTTAACACTTAACTCTCAGTTTCGGATCAGAAAAGGTCACCTTGGTCAGTCAACTTCCACCCCGACCGAGATTTTCATCGACTGAACGAGATGTTCAAGGGTTAACGATAAAGACTCGAGCTTTCTCGGTCCTATTAGGATTAAGATCATTCTATCATCGTCTTTCCCACAACTTTCAGCCAATCACCCTAGAATCGCACAAGGAAATTAGCCACTCATCATCATGAAAGCAATAATCGAATATATGAGAAGGTAATGAATATTTGAACACAAAAACCTTAAGAACAAGGCTTTAATAACTGAATCAAATATCAACCAAATCAGCGTTCCTTGGATCACAAATCCAACAAGACAATGAAACCAAAAGGAATCTAAGAAAAAATCTTACAAACTCTTTCAAAAGCTATCTCAAAGCTATGAACTTTCTTCCTTCAATCTTCCAAGCTTCCTTCCTCCTGCAGCGTAGAATGTGGTGTATCGGGGATAGCGGGTTGCTGAATTTGTGGAAAATCCAACCCTTTATATCGGAGAATTATCTTCCAAAGATAATAATATCTTAAAAAGATAATATCCTAATAAAAAATATCTTATCTCTAAAATAGATCTCCCAAATATATGATCTGCCTTCCAGAAATCCAGCCCAAAAATATAAGATATCACCTTCCAAAAATAAAAGATCTCAGCCAAATAAAATATATCTCGCCGCATCAGGGTATTTGCCTCGGTCGGGGCGCTCCTCAAGATCACCTCGGTCGAGGTGATACTGTAGCTGACCGAGGTGAATCTCAACTGAATGTGAAATCTCTTAAATCTGGTCCAAAGTAAATGTATCTCCAATGACTCCTTAGCTCCTTTAGCTCTATTTTAGTCCAAAACGTGCCATTTTACCTACATTTACAACGAAACTAGGTGTAGACTTATAGCATGAATTATAATCTATATTTTGGGACCTGTTTAGACGTTTTATCTTCAATAATCTGCATGTTTAGATGTATATTATGTGATTATATGGCCATTTCATCTACCTTTGCGGGAATCGAGGTCTACACCATGTTTCGTTGTAATCGTAGGTAAAACGGCACATTTTGGACTAAAATGGAGCTAAAGGAGCTAAGGAATCATAGGAGCTACATTCAGGAGCTTAAAGGAGAACACAAGAAGCATGGAAATGGATTAAAGATTCACTTTGGACCAGATTTAAGAGATTTCACCCTCAGTTAAAGAGTCATCTCGGTCAGCTACAGTGTCACCTCGACCGAGGTGATTTTGAAGAACGCCCCGACTGAGGTGAATACCCTGACGCGGCGAGGAGATATATTTTATGGCTGAGATCTTTTAATTATGGAAAGAAGATATCATATTTTTGGGCTGGACTTCTGGAAGGAAGATAATATATTTAGGATATCTATTTTGGAGATAAGATATATTTTATTAGGATATTATCTTTTAAGATATTTCCTATAAAATTATCTTAGGAAGATATTTATTTTAGAAGATATGATATATTTTATAGGAAATTATCTTTTAAGATATTTCTTATAAAATTATCTTAGGAAGATATTTATTTTAGGAGACATGGATATATTTAATAGGAAATTATCTTTTTAAGATATTTTATCTTTGGAAGATAATTCTCCTATATAAAGGGTTGGATTTTCTACAATTCAACCATCTTCGGATCAAGAGATTTCAGATCTTCGGATCACCGGATGCCTAGAGGGCTGATAGCATCCAGCAATTAAGAAGATTTCCCTTCAAGATTGAAGGAAGAAGGAATATTTCCTTATTGAAGATAGCTTTGAAGGAGTTTGTAAGATTTTCTTAGATTCCTTTTGGTTTGTTTGTCTAGTTGGAGTTGTAATCCAAGGAACGCTGAGTTGTTTTATATTTGATTTAGTTATTGAAGTCTTTTTATTGAAGTCTTCTTGTTCAAATATTCATTCTTTTCCCAAATATTTGTATATTGCTTTCATGATGATGAGTGGCTAATTTCTTTGTGTGATTCTAGGGTGATTGGCTGAAGGTTGTGGGAAATACGATGATAGAATAATCTTAAATCCAGTAGGACCCTGAAAGCTTGAGTCTTTATCCTTAACCCTAGAACATGTCGCTCAGTCGATGAACATCTCGGCCGGGGTGGAATTCTTCTGACCAAGGTGACTTACCTGATCCGAAATTGAGAGTTAAGTGTTAGAGTTTGCCAAATCCTATTCTTATTACACCTTTCATGATTCAATGCAAGCCTAGGATGAGACTTACCCGGTAATTCCTTTGTTTGTTTACCAAAGATCATAAGTATAGGTAATAAAGGTTTGTCCTTTATTGGGGTTTGAGTGTGCTTTCATTCCATCTTTGTGAGTTAGCCTGAGACTTACCCGGTAAAGGTTGATTCTATTCCCTTAGGAGTTACGGTTTAGGATTAGTGAGTAGTGAGACTTACCCGGTGATCTATTCCACTTTAGTAACACCTTCCCTTTGCAAAATCTCAGCTTTGTCCGCTTATCTTTAGATCTTGAGTTGGAACCACAGCTAGATGCTTTAATCCCTAGAATTGCATATTTCCTTAATTGACTTTTTATCATCTTTGATTGTTTTAATCATCTTTGTGGTTAGTAGTTGCATTGACAACCTATACCTGGATTGTTTCACTAAGTCCCTGTGATCGACCCCTGGAATTCCTTGCTTTTTACTACGATTGACCCGTACACTGCGGGTTCGCATCCTTGTTTTAAGCTTGCATTTAGGGTTATAAATTTAAAGCTTGCACACACCGTTTGGAGCGAACATAGACCTTGATTCCCACTAAGGTAGATGAAACGACAATAAAATCACATAATATACATCCAAACATGCAGATTATTGAAGATAAAACGTCTAAACAAGTTCCAAAATATAGATTATAATACATGCTATCAAAATACCCCATACTTATCCCTTGCTTGTCCCCAAGCAAGTTCCAAATATTAGATAGAGGATAGAATGAATTATAAGTCAGAAAAAGATCAATGAAAAGTATTTCAAAACATTTTTGGTGGTGTGCTCCACTCATAGATCACCCTAAGAGAATGCTTCATGGCAAATAAAATCAAGACATGATCAAAACATTTCATGAATATAAGAAAATTGTTCATCTTTGCATAAAATGATAGAATGCATAATAAATCATAACTATCGAAATTAATCATGTATAATCCAGTTTAAACCACCAAGTCAATCAACAAGCTTGAGGTCTCAAGGGCTTTCCAAATGAAAGGTCAAGAAATGTGTGAGGGTGGGATGTATATAGGGAATGTGGTGCTAGAATCCGGGAAAAGGAATGTTCACTTCACTTGCTTTGAACTTCAACATCTTCCACCAATAAGCTTTTGCTTATTTTACTTCCTTTTTTTTATTTTACTTTTTGGGATGCATGGACAGAGGTGCACAATAACCGAAGCCTGGGAGATTACCAATCATCAATTTCTTGAGATGCATCAAACCCTTGATGCACATACCATGACCCGTTAGGAATATCGCTCAATCCGACTTTGGCAAGACAGAAACACCCGGCTATGTGAATGGTCCCGAGTTACTCATCACCATGATTGACTTCCCCAAACCTATTATTACTTTCTAACACTTTTACTTCCAGCCAAATTCTCAACTTTTACTTTACTTGCTTTTCACCACTTGCTTCCAAATTCCCGGATAGGTAAAGGGAGGCAAATATATATGAGGGGCTAAGCATGATTAAGAAGAAGAAGAGAAAAGAATGAATTGCCTTGGTCTTTCTAGGAAGAAAGTGAGAGAACTCATCATGTGGTGTCAACCTTCAAATTCAACATAATTTTGATAAAAACAAAGTATTAAACATGCCAAAATTTCAAACAAAGCATTTTGCAACTTAAACATATCATAAAACCTTTCGAGCATATAAAGATTTCAAAACCAATCTGCAAACAAAATCATCACTGAGGTCATATCCAGAGAAAAAACACAAAAAATCGTTTCAAAAACTCTTTCAGTTAAACCGCCTCGGTCGAGGTGTTCTAAGTCAACAGAGGTGAAGTACCTCGTTTGGCCAGAATCATCCCGGTCGAGGTCATAAATTTTTTTTCTTAAACCAGTTTTTGACGTTTTTCTCAAACAAAAACTTGTATGCATGCATGTAGTCTCTGATAAACACATAGAGCATAAAAAAATCATAAATAGAAAGTCATAGTCTTACAAACATATGCAAATGTCAAATAAGATACATCCATACCCCATACTTGGGACACATTGTCCCAATGGGTCAAAATAAGTCTAGGAAACAGGATACTCACCGGTCACAAGCTAAGCTGCATAATAAATAAAGAAAAGAAATCCTTGCAAGCTCTAGTCCTGATCTGCTGGTGGTGGTGGTGGATATGGCACGTACGGATGCTGAGATGGGTCAAACGGATAACCCATGGCTTGTTGGAACTGGATCTCTACCATCCGACGCTGCTATTGCTGGCTCTCTAGCATCTGATGTGTCGAACCCTCGATCTCCCGGCGCTGGTCATCAAAACACTCATGGATATCTACTGTCAGGGCAGCGTATGCGTCGGTCATCTGGTCGGTAAGGTCATCAATCCTTTAATGCACTACTGGATCTCTGACTCTACGGCGGCGGGATCTGCGCTGAGATGGTGGTGGTGGTGGTGTTGCCTCCTCCTCTGTTGCCTCCTCATCGAGGTCGACAACTGGCACACTAGGTCCGGCTGTATTTGTCCCTGTCTCCATGGCAGCTCATCCTCATCCTCCTCTTGCACCTGAGCTGTTGCCGCGTCTCTATCATCCTCTATGTAAGGTATCCATGCGGTGGACCAGTACTGTGGATCGTAGACGGAGAACTGAGTTGACCACCTGATACCCTGAGGGGCAGTCTGCTCCCAAGGCATCACCACATATGGCGTAGTGAGTTCACGAGGAACTAGAATCCTCCTCGTGATCATCTCCTATAATCCTAGCGGCTTGGCAGCCGCCACCAATGTACATGCACTCAGATCCAGATCCATCACTATCGCTATATGAGTCACTAAGCTGCCACAACAAATATCTCCCTTCCCCTTAGCCTTGATCCTGTGCAGATCCTCAGCTAGCATGGCCCCAAAATCAAGCACTCCCCCAGTCACCATACAATATAGGCTCAGAAGCTCACCTTGTCTAATCTTCTGGGGCGTCTCAGTACGTGCCAGAAGGGTCTCACTGAAGATCCGATGGGCTAGTCAGAAAGCAAGGTGGAAGATGATGCGCTCCCTGGAGTCTCCAGGTCTCCACCTATCAGCATGCTCTACTACGTGAGCAATTTGTCCCCAGAACTATCGAGCAACGACTCGAGAAGGAATGTCTGTAACTGTGGGGGTTGGGAAGCCAAAAATGTCTCTATACTGGTCCATAGGAACTAAGTAGTTCCGGTTAAGTAACCGGTACTTGATGGCTCTCTCCTCAGGCAAGTGAGTCACATAACTCACAAACTCTAAAGTGGGCTCAAGGCAGGCTGGAGCTCTAATCTCCATAAACTGTTCCAGCCCCACCATAGAAACCATCCTCCTAAGATCGTCAGCAACGTGGAGGCAGTCAAAAGCGGAGCTATCAAGATACCGCGGCGCAATCACAGGGCGCATACAGATGCGGTCATAGTTAGCCTGGTGCCGCTCATGGATCACCGGAATAGAAGGTCGGGAAGAAGAAGAAGGTGAAGATCTATCCCTAAGAACTATCTGGCGATCAGATCTGGACCTCATTTTCTCTCTCTGACAAATCACCTCGGTTGCTCTGACAGATCTCAAGAACACCTCGGCCGAGGCGCAGGTCGATTGGACCGAGGTAGATCGCTGTTCGAATCTAACTCTCTGAATTCCAGTTCTTTTCCCCCAATTTCACTACAGATTGTTCCTATGGGGTACTTAAGCCTTTGTTAACACATATCTATGGCAACCAAAGCCACTAATTTCTGAAATCGGCAAAAATAGAGAAGTTAGGTTTTTGGTTTAATTACCCCAAATTTAGTCGATTGGAAGCGTTTTTGTTGTAGTTTCTTGCTTGCAATCGGTTCCTCTAGCCTTTCCTTGCTGAATCGAAGCAGAAATCGTCGAAAACGAGTGAAAATTGGAGAAGCGAGGTGGTTATCGCCGCGGTCAAGAGAGAAGTGGGAGGGAAAGAGAGAGAAATTGTTCCCCTTTTATACCCCTCGCCGATTCTGCTGTCACCTCGGTCGAGATGGTCCCGACTGGACCGAGGTGTCTGGACCGAGGTGGATTGTTGTTAGCCCTAGTTGCCTCGGTTGCTCAAGAATCACCTCGGTCGAGGTGTTGTGACAGCAACCGAGATGTGTCTCAGTCAAACTCCGTCTTCTCAATTTCTCCAACTTTTCTCCTCTTAGTGTTGCTCCTGGGTTGTAATCCTTCCTTAGAGAGTACCTGGTTTCTTTCTAGGACGCCAAAAACAATACAAAGCAAAGCAAAAGCAAACTATCTAAAGCTAAACTAGAAAAAGGGAAAAGAAAGCAATACCTTGGATTGCCTCCCAAGAAGCGCTTGATTTAAGGTCTCTAGATGGACCGTACGGCTTCCCTAAACATGCTGGAAGGTGTCCTCACCCCATACTTCACCTTCATCATGGGGTGAGATAAAGAAGTTTATCAAACGTTTTAGCAAATGAAAGTGCTCATCGGGGAATGAATTGTCTATGGGTGGTTCGTCCTTCTCGCGTGAAGAGGGAGGTAGCCGGCTGAGGTGATCCGCGACAAAATTTTCGGATCCCTTCTTATTGCAAATCTCTAGGTCAAATTCTTGAAGTAAGAGAATCCATCGAATAAGACGTGGCTTAGCATCTTTCTTCGCAAGTAAGTAACGAATAGCTGCATGGTCAGTGTAAACAATAACTTTCGCTCCCACTAAGTAAGAGCGAAATTTCTCAAAAGCATATACAACCGCCAAAAGCTCCTTTTCGGTGGTGGCGTAGTTAAGTTGAGCTACATCCAGCGTCTTGCTAGCATAGTAAATGACGTTAGTCCGGCCATCCTTCTTTTGTCCAAGCACCGCTCCTACCGCCACATCACTCGCATCACACATGATCTCAAAGGGCAAGGTCCAATCCGGAGGTTGGATAATGGGAGCGGAGATCAACGCTTCCTTAATCTTGTAAAATGCATCAAGACATTCCTACAAAAACTCAAAAACACATCCTTATTCAAGAGTTTAGTTAGTGGTTTAGAAATATTCGAGAAATCCTTGATGAACCTCCTATAGAAACCTGCATGCCCGAGAAAGCTCCGCACACCCTTAACAAAACAAGGGGGAGGAAGTTTCTCAATAGTCTCGATCTTAGCTCGATCGACCTCAATACCTCGGTTGGAAACGAGGTGTCCTAGCACAATGCCTTCATTAACCATAAAATGACACTTCTCCCAATTCAAAACGAGATTAGTGTCTTCACATCTTTGTAGAACTAGAGAAAGGTTAGATAGGCAATCATCAAAAGAGGAACCATATACTGAAAAGTCATCCATTAATACCTCCATGATCTCTTCTATGTACTCGGAAAAGATAGCCATCATGCATCGCTGGAAGGTAGTGGGTGCATTACATAGTCCAAATGGCATCCTCCTATAAGCGAATGTCCCCCATGGACAAATGAAAGTGGTCTTCTCTTGATCATTCGGATGGATAAGAATCTGAAGAAGTCACTATAACCATCTAAATAGCAAAGATGTGAATGCTGGGCCAACCGTTCGAGCATTTGATCGATGAAGGGAAGTGGAAAATGGTCCTTCCGAGTAGCCACGTTCAGCTTCCTGTAATCAATGCACACCCTCCATCCCGTAACAGTCCTAGTTGGGATCAACTCGTTGTTCTTATTTGTCACAACGGTCATCCCTCCTTTCTTCGGAACTACATGTACTGTGCTCACCCATTTGCTATCCGAGATAGGAGATATGATACCTGCATCCAACAACTTAAGAATTTCTTTCTTCATAACCTCTTTCATGATCGGATTTAACAGTCTTTAAGGTTCCCGTAAAGTCTTACGATCATCCTCCATTAATATTCTATGCATGCAGAAAGAAGGCTAAATACCAATAAGATCATCAATAGTACATCCCAAATCCTTTTGATATTTTCTCAGGACATGCATCAGTTTAGACAATTCAGTTTCGGAAAGGGAAGCACTAACAATAACGGGATAAGTGGAATCCGGTCCAAGGAAAACATACCTCAAGTGACTTGGAAGCGGTTTAAGCTCCACATCTGGGGGTGCTTTCTGAGGGGGATCCTTGCTTCACCAGCTTGGTCTCTCCAAGACCGATCTTCACACATAGTTCCAGCGGAATGATGCTCACGCTGGCTCCTAGATCACACAAGGCTTCACAAGTGACATCCCCAACTTGAATGGGAATGCAAAATGAGCCGAGATCTCTTAAGTTGGGTGGCATCTTCTCCTTCATGATTTGGATGAGCTCCGAAGATTTAGATGTCATCCTTACTTCACCAAAGTCTTCCAGCTTCCTTTTCCTTGATAGAATCTCCTTTAAGAACTTCCCATAGGCGGCATCCCTAGAATAGCATCAAGGAAAGGGATGTTAATATGTAGTTTATTCATCAAGTCAAGGAACTTACCAAAGTGCCTGTCTAGATGTGCTCTAGCTCTTGACTGAGGGAATAGAAGTGGTGGTTTATATGCAGGAGGTGGGACAAAAATTTTAGATTTGTCCGTTTCCTTCTAGGGCTCCACCTCGGGTGGCACCTCGACTGAAGTGTTCCTCGTTTGTACCTGGACCGATGTGTTCTTCGTGTGCACTGGCATCGACTGAGGCGCTGGATCTGCAGTTTTTAGTCCACTTCTCGTCGTTATTGCCATAATCTGCCCTTTAGGGTTGCTTTCTGTCTTTGCTGGAAGCTTCCCTTGATCTCTTGGCGCTTCATTTGCCTTACTAAAGAGGTGTTGCTCTAAGGCTTTTTGTGCCTTCGAAAATGAATTCATGGATGTCTCCATAGCGTTGAGCTTGATCAAGATGGCCTCCAGCACTGCATCTTTCTTCGTTGGTTGGGACGAGCTTGATCCTGGCTCTTGGCTCTTCAATGGAGTAGAAGAAGAGGAGAAAGGGTTAGAGGAATTATTAGAATTATAATTTGAATAAGGGTTACCCGAATTTTGATTGTTAGATCTCCAATTGTTGTTGTTGGAGCCTCTATTGTTGTTGTAATTGTTGTTCCGGGAACCTTGATTGTTGTTCCTTGACCCTTGATATCCTCCCTCTTCCTTCTTGGTGTGAGCAACCAAAAGGTCCTTCAATTGCTTCACATCATTCTTGAGGGAGATAAGTTGATTATCATTTGATGGAGCTTCCTGCAAATTAACTCTCTTAACCCCATTTTTCAGCTCCTTGGTGGGAGTATTTCTCCATGTACAAAGCTTGTTTCTCAATGAACTCCCAAGCTTCATCAATTGGCATGTCCATGAATGTGCCGGCGGAGAGTAGTTGAAGATTGAATTGGGTAGCTCCATCCAATCCCTTCAAGTATATCTCCAACAACTCTATCTTTGGAATCCCATGATGTGGGCAATCCAAGAGAACATCTTTAAATCTCTCCCATGACTTGGACAAACTTTCCTTGTCCTTCATGATGAATGCATTAATCTTCCCTCTCATTTCAGCGGTTTTGGAGGGGGGAAAGAATTTTTTTAGGAACTCCGTCGTCATCTCCTCCCAAGTGTTGATCCTTCCAGGAGGAAGAGACTGATACCGAGTAAGCGCTCTGTCCTTCAAAGAAAAGTAAAAAGGCCTTAGCTTGTAATTATTATTTTCCAACCTTGAAGGTCTCAAGGTCTCCATCAGAATGTCATTGTTTTGCAAGTGTTGATGCGGAGACTCCCTCTCTAAACCTCAAAACTGGCATTGGCGGATCATGGAAAGAACTTGCGGTCGAAGTTCGTAATCATGCTCCGCTGGATTACCTAGGTTGACTCCTAGACGCCTCACTTGCTGGTTTGGGTCCATCCTCTGTCCTAGGGTCTGTGGAATATTTGAAAAAAGAACATCTCAGACAGGCATCCGAGGTGGAAGTATCTCGGCCGCGGCAGCTGGAGCGGGGTCCTGCCTCGGTCAAGGGTCTGGTCGATTTAGAATCTGGGCTCGTAGATTAGCCATATCTGCTTCAATTTCTGCAGTCCTGGTGCGAGTTTGCTCCCTCTCGCGCTCAAGTTCTTCCCTATTGAGGCGCAACTGTTCCATCGCCTCCTTCAGTTCGGCCTCAAGATCGCGATTGTCTTGGTTGGCCATTTTAGCTTCTTTCAAACGTCTTTTGTAGGTCTTTTCTGGTTCGGGATTGTAAGGAACGATTTCCTTCCCAACACGGGTTCTTCGCGTAAACCTAAGAAAGAACCTGCGAAAGTCACTCAAGTAGAGTGGTCAGTAATAACAAGGGCAATTTCCCCAAAAGACTACCGCAACCGGCTCGGTCTAGACAAAGTCCCCGGCAACAGCGCCAAAAACTTGTTCGCTCCAAACGGTGTGTGCAAGCTTTAAATTTATAACTGAGGAAATATGCTTAAACAAGGATGCGAACCCGCAGTGTACGGATCAATTTTAGTAAAAGCAAGAATTCCGGGGTGTCGATCTCAGGGACTTAGGTGAAACAAAGCAAGTATAGGTAGTCAATGCAACTACTAACCACAAAAGCGATTAAAGCAATCAAAAGATGATAATAAGGTCAAATAAAGGAAATATGCAAATTCTAGGGATTTAAAGCATCTAGTTGTGGTTCAAACTCAAGATCTAAAGATAAAGTGGACAAAGCTGAGATTTTGCAAAGGGAAGGTGTTTTTAAAGAGGAATAGATTACCAGGTAAGTCTCACTACTCACAATCCCTAACCAAAGCTCCTATTACCGGGTAAGTCTCAAGGTACTAAGGAAAGGAACTATAGCCTCAAACCAACACACCACCTAAGGGTATAGAATCAACCTTTACCGGGTAAGTCTCAGGCTAACTCACAAAGATGGGATGAAGGCACACTCGAACCCAATAAAGGATAAACCTTTATTACCTACACTTATGATCTTAGGTAAACAAGCAAAGGAATTACCGGGTAAGTCTCATCCTAGGCTTGCGTTGAACCAGGAAAGGTGTAATAAGAATAGGATTTGGCAAACCTTAACACTTAACTCTCAATTTTGGATCAGAAAAGGTCACCTCGGTCAGTCAACTTCCACCCCGGCCGAGATGTTCATCAACTGAACGAGATGTTCTAGGGTTAAGGATAAAGACTCGAGGTTTTAGGGTCCTACTGGGATTAAGATCATTCTATCATCGTCTTTCTCACAAATTTCAGCCAATCACCCTAGAATCGCACAAGGAAATTTGCCACTCATCATCATGAAAGCAATAATCGAATATATGAGAAGGTAATGAATATTTGAACACAAAAACCTTAAGAACAAGGCTTCAATAACTGAATCAAATATCAAACAAATTAGCGTTCCTTGGATCACAAATCCAACAAGACAATGAAACCAGAAGGAATCTAAGAAAAAATCTTAATAACTCCTTCAAAAGCTATCTCAAAGCTATGAACTTTCTTCCTTCAATCTTCCATGCTTCCTTCCTACTGCAGGGTAGAATGTGGTGCATCGGGGATAGCAGGTTGTTGAATTTGTGGAAAATTCAATCCTTTATATAGGAGAATTATCTTCCAAAGATAATAATATCATAAAAAGATAATATCCTAATAAAAAATATCTTATCTCAAAAATAGATCTCCCAAATATATGATCTGCCTTCCAGAAATCCAGCCCAAAAATATAAGATATCACCTTCCAAAAATAAAAGATCTGAGCCAAATAAAATATATCTCGCCGTGTCAAGGTATTCGCCTCGGTCGGGGCGCTCCTCAAGATCACCTCGGTCGAGGTGATAATGTAGCTGACCGAGGTGAATCTCAGCTGAATGTGAAATCTCTTAAATCTGGTCCAAAGTAAATCATGTTTGTTAATTCCTTGCTTCCTGAGTTCTCCTTTAAGCTCTTGAATGTACCTCCAATGACTCCTTAGCTCCTTTAGCTCTATTTTAGTCCAAAACGTGCCATTTTACCTACATTTACAACGAAACTAGGTGTAGACCTCGATTCCCGCTAAGGTAGATGAAACGGCAATATAATCACATAATATACATCCAAACATGCAGATTATTGAAGATAAAACGTCTAAACAAGTTCCAAAATATAGACTATAATACATGGTATTAGAGGGTTCAACGCACCATCCGGGTTAGATTAGGAGAACCCGGGATGGTTGTGGTTAGGCCGGTAATTGTTGTATTGCCGGCTGTTGTTGAAGTTCCTTGGGCATTGATAATTGTTGAAGTTTCCGCTTCCCATGTAGTTCACATCTTCCTCCTTGGAAGACAAGTTTGCTTGCACTTGCACTTGAGGGCTTGCTTGATTCTTCAAGGTTGTGGCACACAACTCCCTCAAAGACTTAAGCTCATTGTTGATTGCATCGAGCTTGTAGTTACTCATGGTGACTTCACTTACTTCGTAAACGCCCGGTTTCCTCAATCACTCTTCCTATGGGAGTACTTCTCTATCACCTAGGCTTTCTTCTCTACAAACTCTCAAGCCTCATCCACATTCTTCTTCATGAATGTTCCTCCGGAAAGTGATTGTAGCTTGAATTGGCTATCCTCATCAAGCCCCTTGAAATAGATCTCCAACAACTCTATCTTAGGTATTCCATGGTGTGGACAATCTAGGAGAAGGTCTTTGAACCTCTCCCAAGATTGGAATAGGCTTTCTCTATCCTTCATCACAAAGGCATTGATCTTCCCTCTTAGCTCGGTAGTCTTGGAAGGTGGGAAGAACTTTGCCAAGAACTCGGTTGTCATCTCCTCCCAAGTACTCACTATTCCTAGTGGAATGGATTGATACCAAGCCAAGGCTTTATCCTTAAGTGAGAAGGAAAAAACCCTAAGCTTATGGTTGTTGCTCTCCAATCTAGGCGGCCTTAGAGTTTTTATCAAGATCTCGTAATTCATCAAGTGTTGATGAGGAGACTCTCCTTCCATCACTCCAAATTGATTGTGCCGGATCATTTGTAGCACTTGAGGGTGGAGCTCATAATCATGGGCTGCGGGATCTCCTAAGTTTACACCCAGAAGGTGCACTCTTTGAGCCGGATCCATACGTTGTCCTAACGTTTGTGGTTCCTCAATAGCAATCGGTTCAAACCGAACATTCACCGCCGGCTGCGGTTGTGGTGGTGGTGGAGGTTGTTGACGATTAAGCTCTCTTTGCACAAGAGCTTGCCTAATCTCTTCGATTTCCCTCCTAGTTGCTTCTTGCCTCTCATTGGCAAGTCTCATCTCATTCTCCAAGGCTTCATCCCTTAGCCTAATTTGCTCTAAAGCCTCATTCAACTCATCTTGGAGATCTCTTCCGGCCATCTTCTCCTTCTTTTTGGCATTCTTAGATCTAGTCTTAAGGGTTTTCTCCGGTTCGGGATCGAATGGAGCTAAATCCTTGCCACGAGATCTTCGCATACACCTAAAGAGTGAGAGATGTCCTGAAAATCAAAGACACAAACCAAACGAGATCAAAAGCAACAAGAAAGACCTACACTATAAACAATCACACAAAAATTATTCAATCTAGACCTAGTCCCCGGCAACGACGCCAAAAACTTGTTACGGTAGAGATGAAGCATGCAGAAGTCTTAAATTTATAACTCGATATGTTTTTCCTAACTCCTAGCGAACCCACAGTGTATGGGTCGTTCTGTAGTAAGGATAGTATTCCGAGGTCGAACACAAAGACTAAGGATAGTGTAAATCTAGTCTAAGAAAAGAGAAAGAAATAAAGAAAAGAAAATCACAATGTTTTTTGATTAGTTTTGTGGTGATCAAGCAAGGATTACAAATCAAGCAAGATTGACAAATCAAACGAACAACTAAGCTAGCAACAAAAACAAGCAAAACAAACACGAGATATGCGATCAACGAGAGAAAAGCGGATTCTAGGGGTTAGGAATTCCGGTTATGGCATTGGACTCAAGCTTCTAATCAACCTTGGAATAGCTATGGTATGTTGGGAAGGAATGTTTCTCAAATGGGGTCAATCACCGGGTAAGTCTCGCGAACCACTAATCCCGCACCTAAGGTCCTATCACCGGGTAAGTCTCTAGGAGCCTAAGGATGGGAAATCTACACAAACCGGATTTGCTATCTAAGGATCTAACCTCTCCTTACCGGGTAAGTCTCGGAAGGCAAGTCCTAAACATCAATCCTAGCACATTCAGTCCAATAGCTGCTTGTAAGGCTCACTACTACCTAGAGTTCGTCATCTTGGATATCTAAGCTTAAGAATTACCGGGTAGGTCTCTTCTCTCACTTAGTTTGTTAACACTAGGTCTCCCTAGGATAGATTAAGCTCAACAAACACTAGGATTTCAACAATCTAACATCCTAACATTCAGATTTATCAATACAAGCAAGTCTGACAAAATCACGCGCAGTTCATCTGATTCCACGGCCGTGGTCAGGCAAGAACAAACCGTTGTTTGCAACAGCAGCTAGGTTCGAGCAAACCAATCATCCAAAGGTACGTTTATGTCTATTCTATCATAGTACAAGTCATAACCATCACTCTATTACCCTAGAATCACAACTATTTAGCCAACAACATCCATTTTAACAATTAAACTCAACAAGCATACATTCATGGCTTCCATAGCAAGAAAACTAAATGAAAGAGAAAAGAAATAAGTAAACACAAGTAAAAAAAGCTAAATATATGTTTAAGAAAGACTTACAACCCTTCAAACGAAGGTCCTACAAAACCTTGCAAATGTCTTCAACTAAAACCACTCAAAATCACTCAAAAACTATGAAAACTCTAAGATGAATGTTCTTCTTCTTCCTCTTCCCCAAAATGAGAGTGTTTTTGCTCCCCTCCAAGAGTATCCACCAATGAAAAGGTTGTGTAATGAGAGAGTGTGGGAGAGGATCCTTTTCAACCAGCCTGCAGGACCACTTATATCCATCATCAAGGTGCAAGAGTCGGTTATGGAGATCGTGGGACAGCTGTCACAGCTGTCCAGAGAGAACCACGGTCCATTTCCACGGGCGTGGAAGTCCCAGTGACCGTGGTTTTGGTGATTTAGCCTTCTTTGGATCATCAAGCCACGAGTTGGTGCAAGGCATGCACCAACAAGGTCCCATGTGTCCTCCATTGCTCCTAGCTTGCTTCCCAATGAGTCCGGAAGTGTGTCATTACGAGGAACGATCCTCGAATGTATCGATTAAGCTCCAAAAGCTCCAAAAACACCTACAAAACATGCAAAATTCCGTGTAGACGTCTATCTCGACAATATACATGAATTAAGTACAAACGTCATGAACTAATGCCAAACCATGCATGAATGACGGGGAAAACTATCTAAATGAATGCCTAAACAAACGTCAGATACAAAATATCCATATCACACGAGCAACCTAATATACAGAAGTCCTCGGCTGGTCACCCCATCTAGCTCACTCTACAGTCTTCCTAACCTGTAGATCCTCTACAACACGGTATACACCGTTAGCTACAGTAATGAATAAGAATGAAGGTAATAACACAAATACATATCCACATATCACACATGCAATGCCACACACACATTCATTTATTATCTTCAATTACATTATTCCATTACTAATTCAACTTATTTTGTAACATGAGGAGCCTAAAGAACCTCGTCCCTTCCACCGTAACACAGGGGTTTTGCATGGGGGTGATCGTCACTCGTCCCCCCCTGTGAGATCAGCTTCTGGGCACCTCCTTCTACCCTCGAGCGGAGGCAAGTGGTCACCACCCATTATAATACACTTGGGCCATTTAAGTATACATATAGTCATCCTAGTCAGGTTTAGGTTATAAATGCAACAATCATATGAACACACACAACCATTACAATTACACAAATCCACAACTGAACGCTAAGTAAGTCCTATGAATTTACCTGTAATACTCATAACCTGTACCACATCACAACTTCCCCTTGGGGAAGTAATCAACGCCTCCAATAGCAAGGCACACATCATCACATACTACAAAGGTTAGAAGACTAGTCTCCATAATCACAACCAACTATATCTCTAATCTAAACCTCAGATACTCAACACATTCATAAATGCCTAAGGCATATCCTCAACATAACATCTCATCATACTCGTACACATACTAAACCTTAAAACCATAACCGATATCCATAACATCATCATGTTCCTCAACTCATTTTGACACCTAGCATGCATCTAATCAGTATTCCTCAATTTCAAATTAATCCTAATTTAATTAATTAACCTTTAATTAATTAATTAAATTTCACCAAAATAACGTTTTGCCCGTAGGTCATTTCTAAACCCACCTGTCATCATATTTCATCAAACAAACAACCCATAAACACCAGAATAATATACTGACCATAATGGAATTTCTAATTATCCATTTAGACAAGCCTAAGGTCAATTTAGGCCAAATTGCAGGACGGTGTTAGCATGAAATATTGCGATATTCTAGGCAATTTTTCTAGTTGTTTTTCATCCATTATAGTGTTCATTGATAAGGCATTGAAGCAATTTTTAGCTTGTTTCTTTATATTTTCGATATGGAGGTCTACATTAGCTTCGTGTTGATTATAGGTGAATAAGAGCTAAAACCGAACAAACTGAGAGATATTGGAGAAGAATTGAGCACGTCCAAGGATTTAGGACACATCAAGAAAGTCAAAGGAGATGCTAGGATGAGGAATGGCACGACAAAAAGGAAACCACAAGCAATTCATACTTCCACGCTGTAAAATACGGTCGTAGAGAAGTCCACATCCAAAAAGGCCGTGGATCTTGGCATCAGGAACGTGGAGTATTCCAGAAAGTTACACGGTGTAAAGTACGGTCGTGGAATTTATGAAGAACCGTAATCCACTTCCACGCTCTAAACCACGGTCGTGGAACCTCATAAGACCGTGATTTAGGTGATCTTTTGACGAATAAAATATTGCCACAATATTTACGCACATGGACCGGGCGGCTATTTTACCCTTCCTTATAAATGGGCTGGAGGAGAGAAAATTCGAGACCCCCGCTTACACGTTTTTTAGGCTACATTGAAGAACGGAATTTGTGAAGGTTTTGGAGATTAGGAAGTGACTTGTGGCGTAAGTAACACCCTTTTGTCCTTAGGTTTGATTAGAAGACGGATTGACATCCCGTTCTTCGTTCTCATCTAGGATTGTTATTTATTTGTGTTTTGTTTTCTGAATCCGATATACATTACCCTTTCGTGTGTGGATTCGAGATTGATTTGAGATTTATTGAAGGTTTTCGAAGGTTTTCATCTTTCATTCTTCTTAAACTTGAATTTGATATCATAATGACTGTTATTGGCTAAAACCCTTTAACAGTTCTAAGGTGAAGGGTTGATAGTTGTGGCTTAGATGATGATAGATCGATCGTAAACAGATTGGACCCTGAGAGTTAGAGAGATTCGTTGACAAACCAAAATCACGGTTTGTTCTTGAGATTCCACGGCCGTGGAACTCAAGATCTGCCCGTAATTTGTACCAGTTTACGAACCTTGCTTTTACTTTAATCCAAAGTTAAAGACTTGCTTTAATCTAGTTTTGACTTGTCTTTTCTAGGTAGTAGTGAAGCCTCAACAACCTCTACTTCCATTTCGAGTGTCACAATCTTAATCGGTTTAGTTAGTCTTGATCCTTGGGTTACAAGTTTGGGTATTTGAGATCAATTCTTGTCTTTAGATCCTTTCTATATTGAAGCCTAAACAACCTTTATAGAGAGTGTCCTTAGATAAGTCATATAAAACCTTAGAACTTCATCGTACATTGCTTTACCTTAGTATACCTTTGCAACTCTTAACTCTGTCCTTAGTTCTTTAGTATATCTTGAATCGATTGCCACAATTAGATACCTGGATCTTTAGGATTGCTGTTTTCCCAATATATTTGAAAAGCTTTACCCTTTTACTTGCTTGATAACTTTATAATTGAATTTGTTCTCCCCAAATCCCTGTGTTCGATACTTTGGAATTCTTGCTTAACTACGTCGATCCGTACACTGCGGGTTCGCTTGCTTGATTTCTAGTTTTATAAATTTAAGACTTATTTGCACGCACGCTAAGTGCGAACAAGTTTTTGGCGCCGTTGCTGGGGATTTGGTTTAGGCCGAATTCGGTTATCGGTTGTCAAGCTTGGGAGCTCTTCCCTTGTTATTTGATATCTCTTTTGAGTGATATTTGCAGGTTACCTTAGGTATATGTGCAGGTCTAGGAACAACAAAGACCTCTTACCTCTTGATCAAGAACTTGAGAAGACTTTGAGGAAGAAGCTCAAGGAAAGAAAGATGGCTGAAGAAAAGGAGCGGGATCTTCAAGTAGAGTTGGAGGATTCCGAAGCTCAACTTAGATGGAGCGAGAAGACTCGCAAGGAGGAATCGGACCGTCATCAATCGAAAATTGATGAGCTAACGTATATGATGTTTCAAATGAGGCTGGAATTGAGGGACCTTAAGAAGAAGAAGAGGAGGAAACCGGCAAGATCGGTTAGAACCAACTCATCCAATGAGGATAGCGACTCTTCCATGCCACCATTAGAAGACATCAATCCGACGATCAACATGAATCAATATAATCCAAGACCGACTGCCAATTATCGTGTCCCGGCTGGGGGTACGAGAGCCGCCCGTATGGATGAAGAGCCAAGAACTCTTGGCCAAAGGATGGATCCAATTCAGCAACCACGCCGTTTGGGTGTGAACTTTGATGTTGATGATATGCAGGGGTTTAGCTTCAACCCACAAGTTATTACCATCGTTCGCCAAAGTCAGTTTGGAGGAACGAGTGCTGAATCTCCACATCAACATTTATAGAATTTTGAGATCTTGATGGAGACAATGAAGCCAAAGAATGCAACTACCAACAATTACAAGATCAAGCCTTTCTTCTTCTCTTTGAAAGGGAAAGCTTTATCTTGGAATCAAGCTCTTCAAAATGGAAGACTCAACACATGGGAGGATCTTTCTTCGGAGTTCCTCACCAAGTTCTTTCCGCCATCCAAGACGGCGGAGTTGAGAGGTAAGATTAATGCATTTTCTATGAGATCTAATGAAAGTTTGTTCCAGTCTTGGGAAAGATTTCAGGATTTACTATTAGATTGCCCACATCATGGCATTTCCAAATTGGAGCTATTGGAGATATACTATAAGGGGCTTGTTCGCTCCAAACGGTGTGTGCAAGCTTTAAATTTATAACCCTAGACTTAAGCTTAAAACAAGGATGCGAACCCGCAGTGTACGGGTCAATCGTAGTAAAAGCAAGAAAATTCCAGGGGTCGATCACAGGGACTCGGTGAAACAAAGTCAACACAGTATGCTACGTTAGTTCTAACCACAAGAGCGATTAACACAATCAAAGATGAATAAGATGTCAAATAAAGCAAGCATGTAATTCTAGGGATTAAAGCATCTAGTTGTGGTTCCAACTCAAGATCTATAGATAAGCGGACAAAGCTGAGATTTTTTGCGTGGGGAAGGTGTTACTAAGTGGAGTAGATCACCGGGTAAGTCTCACTACACACTAATCCTAAACCGCAACTCCTATTACCGGGTAAGTCTCAAGGAATTAAGATAAAGAACTATAACCTCAAACTAACACACCATCTAAGGGAATAGAATCAACCTTTACCGGGTAAGTCTCAGGCTAACTCACGAAGATGGGATGGAAGCACACTCAAACCCCAATAAAGGATAAACCTTTATTACCTACACTTATGATCGTTGATACACAAACTAAGGAATTACCGGGTAAGTCTCATCCTAAGCTTGCTTTGAACCAGGAAGGTGTAATAAGGATAGGATTTGGCAAACTCTAACACTTAACTCTCAGTTACGGATCAAATAAGTCACCTCGGTCAGAAGAATTCCACCCCGGCCGAGATGTTCATCAACCGAACGAGATGCTTAGGGTTAAGATTAAAGACTCGAACTTTCAGGATCCTACTGGAATCTAAGATTTTTCTATCATTGTTTTTCCCACAACCTTCAGCCAATCACCCTAGAATCACACAAGGAAATTAGCCACTCATCATCATAATGAAAGTATTAAAATATATAGGAAGAAGGTGAATATTTGAACAAAGAAGAATTTAATGAAAAGACTTCAATAACTGAATCAAATATCACAACAAAGCGTTCTTTGGATAATAATCCAACAAGACAAGACAACAATTGAGGGAATTGAAGACAATCTTACAAAACCCTTCAATAAAGCTATAAAAGCTATGAACTTCAATCTTCCTTCAACCTTCAAAAAGGTTCTTCAAATCTCCCAACTTGGAGTAGGCTGCTGCTGCGTATTTTTCGGTGTAAGCGGGCTCTAAGCACCCACGGATTTGTGGAAAATCCAACCCTTTTTATAGGAAAATAACCCTCCAAAGATAATAAATCTTAGAAAGATATTCTCCCATAAATATAGGTAAAATATATGATTCTGCATATCTCCTTCCTTCCAGGAGCCAAGCCCAAAAATATAAGATCACTTTCCAATTTTAAAAGATCTCAGCCAAGAATAAAATATTCTTGCCGCGTCCTAGGTTTTCGCCTCGGTAGAGTCGGCGTCTCTGGATCACCTCGGTCGAGATAAATCTCTGGTCAACCGAGGTGAGTCACAACTGAATGTGAAATCTCTCAAAACTGGCCCAAAGTAAATCCTTAATCCATGGCTATGCTTCCTGGATGTAGCTCCAAATGACTCTTGACTTCTTTTGCTCCTTTTTGATGCAAAACGTACCATATTACCTGCAATTACAACGAAACTAGGTGTAGACCTCGATTCTCGCAAAGGTAGATGAAATGGCAGTAAAATCACATAATGTACATACAAACATGCAGATTATTGAAGATAAAACGTTCAAACAAACCCCAAAATATAGACTATAATTCATGCTATCAAAATACCCCATACTTAGCCCTTGCTTGTCCCCAAGCAAGTTCCGCATATAGAAGACAAGATAGAATGGATTATAAGTCAAGAAAATCAATGAAAAAGCTTTTCAAAAACATTTTATGGTGTGCAACTACCATAGATCACTCTAAGAGAGTACTTCCCGGAATTTAAAAACTCAATATGCTCAAAACATTTTATAAACATAGGAAAGTTGTTCATCTTTGCACAAAATCATAGAATGTATAATAAATCACAATTATCAAAATTAATCATGTATAATCCAGTTTAAACCGCTAAGTCAATCAACAGGCTCAAGGTCTCAAGGGCTTCCCAAAAGAAAAGGTCAAGAAACGTGTAGGGTAGGGATGTATGTAAGGTAATGTGGTGCTGGAATCCGGGAAAAGGATGAACTTCACTTTCACTTTGACTTGCAACACCTTCCACCAATAAGCTTTGCTTTTTTCGCACTTTCCTTTTACTTTACTTTTTGGGATGCATGGACAGAGGTGCACAATAACCGAAGCCTAGGAAATCCGCAATCATCAATTTCTCGAGATGCATCAAACCCTTGATGCACATACCATGACCCGATAGGAATATCGCTCAATCCGACTTTGGCAAGACACAAACACCCGGCTATGTGAATGGTGCCGAGTTACTCATCTTCATGATTGACTTCCCCAAACCTATTATTACTTTCTAGCATTTTCACTTCCAGCCCACTTCTCAACTTTAACTTGCTTTCACCACTTTGCTTGCTTCCAAATTCCCGGATAGGTAAAGGGAGGCAAAATGTATATGAGGGGCTAAGCATGATCAAGAAGAAGAAGAAGAAGAGAATGAATTGCCTTGGTCTTTCCAAGAAGAAAGTGAGAGAACTCAACCTGCGGTGTCAACCTTCAAATTCAACATAATTTGGATAAAAACAAAGTATTAAACATGCCAATAATTTTAAACAAAGCATTTAGCAACTTAAACATATCATAAAACCTTTCAAACACATAAAGAATTTAAAACCAGACAGTAAACAAGATCTTCACTGAGATCATATCCAGATAAGTCACACAAAATCGTTTTCGAAAACTTCTCAGTTAACCCACCTCGGTCGAGGTGTTCTTGGTTCAACCGAGGTGAATCACCTCGTTCGGCCAGAATCTCCCCGGTCGAGGTCAAAAAAATTTTCGGTTTCGATGTTTTTTTTTTTTTTTTTTTTTTCAATCAAATAACCTGTAGGTATGCATGTAATATCAGATAATCATATAAAGGCAAATGAAGCATAAATATGAAAATATCCGATAAATATAATACATCAAAAGTAGTCGAATACATCACGTAGTCAAGTAGTCAAATAACAAACACCCCATACTTGAGACACACTGTCCCAGTGGGTATAATAAAAGTCTAAACAAGAGAACTCACCGAATAAAAGCCGAACTGCATAAAAAAAAGATATAATAATAAAGTCCTGCAGCTCCTCAGTAGTCTCGATCTGGTGGTGGTGGTGGTATGTAGGGGTACTGAGTCGGGTCATAGGGATGGCCCATGATACGCTCAAACTGTAGCTGAGCCATCATGTACTGATGATGCTGCCGCTCCTGCATCTCGCGGATATCCAGCGAAAGTGCAGCATATGAGTCGATAACCTGATCCGTCAGGTCATCGATCCGTCGGTGTGCAGCTCTGTCCCTAACTCCACGCCTCCTGCGTCTAGCAGGTCTGACTGGAGATGCCTCAGCTGGCGCCGGCTCAGTGTCCTCCTCGTCATCATCCAAATCAATAATAGGTGGCGCGCTCGTCCCAGCTATATCTGTACCTGTGTCCATCGGGACGCCACCTCCTCTCTCATCTACTGTATCATCATCATCGTCGTCCTCGTCCTCAACCTCCTCCTCAGCCTCAGCAGGGGTAGCTGCTCCCTCTCTGTAATCCTCCATAAGTGGACCCCATGTTGTCTGCCACTAGTGTGGATCAAAGACAGAGAACTGTGCAGACCATCTGATGCCCTGAGGTGCAGTCAGCTCCCATGGCATAGCAACGTAAGGTGTAGTCAAACCACGGGGAACTAGAATCCTCCGTGTAATCATCTCCTGAAGTCCGAGTGGCTTGGCAGCCGCCACCATGGTACACCTACTCAGATCCATATCCTGATACCTAGCGATATGGGTCACTATCCCTCCGCAGCATATATCTCCCTTCCCTTTGGCCTTGATCCTGTGCAGATCCTCTGCCAGCATCAATCCAAAGTCAGGGTATCCACCTGTGACCATGCAGTATAAAGAGAAAAGCTCCCCCTGTCGGACCTTCTGGGGCGTCTCAGTACGCGCCAGAAGCGTCTCGCTGAAGATCCTGTGTACCAACCGAAAAGCTAGATGATAGATAAGCTTCGCCCTGGAATCACCAGGGCGCCACCTGTCTGCATCCCTCGTAATGTGGGCGATCTGACCCCAGAACTCTCTAGCTACAGCTCGGGTCGGGAAGTCTACAGTAGTGGGGGCAGGGAAGCCAAAAATGTCTCTCCAGTGGTCAAGAGGTACTAAGTAGTTCCGGTTCATCAACCGGTACTTCACAGCCCTCTCTGTGGGGAGGTAAGTGAAGGAACTGACAAACTCGAGGGTCGGCTCAAGGTAGGCTGGGGCTCGGATCTCAGTAAACTGATCCAGCTCGACGGTGGTGATCATCCTCCTAAGCTCTCCATCTACGTGGAGACAATCAAAGGCAGAAACGTCCAGAAATCTAGGAGCGATAACTGGACGACTAGCAATACGATCATAATCTACCCGGTGTCTCTCGTGAATCACCGGGATAGAAGGTCGGGATGAGGAAGAAGAAGGGGAAGGAGAGGATCTGTCTCTAAGGGCTAACAATCTGTCAGAACTCATCTTAAAACTGTACTGTCAGACTACCTCGGTCGACTGACAAACTCCAAGAATCGCCTCGACCGAGGTGCAGGTTGACTGGACCGAGGCGAAGGCAGTGCGATTTCCAACTCTCTGAATTTCAGTTTTTTTCCCCCAAAAATCACTACCGATGCTTCCTAAGGGGTACTTAAAGGTTTCCTCAACAGAATCAAGGGCAACCAAAGCCCAAATTTCAGTAAACGAACGAGTTTAGGTTTTCGAACGTTTTTACCTCGTTCCGGTCGAAACGCTCAAATTTCTTGCAGATCTGTAGTTGCAATCGACTCCTCTATCCTTCAATCTCGGTTTGGAAGCAGAAAACGTCGAAAACGAGCAAGAAACGAGGTGAGCGAGGTGCGTCTGTTCGCCGCGGTCGAGGAGGGTAAAAAAATGAAAATGTAATTTTTCCCCCTTTTATACTTTTACTGGATCTGCTGTCACCTCGGTCGAGATGGTCTCGACTGGTCCGAGGTGGTATGGACCGAGGCGGTTCTGCAGAAACCCTAGTCGCCTCGGTTGCTCAAGAATCAACTCGGTCGAGGTGCTTTGACAGTGACCGAGGTCTTTCTGTCTTCTCAGATTCTCGAACTTCTGTCCTTCCAGTTGTGCTCCTCCTTAGATATTCCCTGTTATCTGTCCAGAACGCCAAAAACAAAGCAAAGCAAAGCAAAAACAAAAACTATCTAAGCTAGACTAGAAAACGGGAAAGAAGAGCAATACCTTGGGTTGCCTCCCAAGAAGCGCTTGATTTAAGGTCGCTAGCTGGACCATGGTGCGTCTCAAACGAGGTAGATTGGTGCAACCTCCTCAACCGGCGTTTCCGGTTGGTACTTCTTAAGTCTATGACCGTTGACCTTGAAATTTCCGCTAGTTTCTCCCCATATCTCAACTGCACCATGAGGGAAAACATTTTTCACAACGTAAGGCCCGGTCCATCTAGATTTCAACTTACCTGGAAAAAGGCGGAGGCGGGAGTTGAAGAGTAGAACTAAATCTCCCTCGTTAAGCTCTTTTGGAACGATACGCTTGTCATGCCATCTCTTCGTTCTTTCCTTGTAGATTTTGGCATTCTCATAGGCGTTCAACCGCAGCTCCTCCAGCTCGTTAAGCTCCAATAGTCGTTTCTCACCAGCCTCCTTGATGTCAAAGTTCAACCATTTGATAGCCCAATATGCCTTGTGCTCCAGCTCAACGGGCAAATGGCAAGACTTCCCGTATACCAAATTGTAAGGGGTGGTACCTATGGGAGTCTTGAATGCTGTCCTGTACGCCCAAAGAGCATCGTCCAATTTCATGGACCAATCCTTCCTCGTTCTAGAGACGGTCTTCTCCAAAATTGCCTTTATTTCTCTATTTGAGATCTCGACCTGCCCACTAGTTTGAGGGTGATAAGCGGTTGATACCTTGTGGGTTACCCCATACTTTGACAGAAATGCCTTAAACTCCGGTTGATGAAATGCGTTCCTCCATCGCTGATGATGATGCGGGGAGTTCCAAATCGTGGAAAGATAGTTCTATTCAAGAACTTTACAACCACCTTGGCGTCGTTAGTGGGAGAAGCAATGGCTTCAACCCATCTAGAGACGTAATCAACTGCAAGGAGAATGTAGAGGTTTCCTCCGGAGGATGGGAAAGGTCCCATGAAGTCAATCCCCCATACATCAAAGATTTCCACTTCTTGGATGTTGTTAAGTGGCATCTCGTTCCTCCTTGACAAGTTCCCTTTCCTTTGGCATGCATCACAAGAAACAACAAAAGATTGCACATCCTTAAATAATGTAGGCCAAAAGAAACCGGAACGCAATACCTTAGCGCATGTTTTATCGGTGCTAGCATGTCCTCCACAAGGAAGTGAATGACAATGCCTTATGACGCTATTAACTTCATCTTCCGGAGTGCATCTTCGAAGCATCCCATCCGGTCCGCGCTTGAATAGCAGCGGCTCATCCCAGTAGTAATGTCGTACTTCCTTGAAGAATCTCTTCTTTTGAGAGTACGTCAATCCGGGCGGTATTTCCTGGCAAATAAGATAATTTACAATATCAGCATACCAAGGACCTTTATTATCAGAAAGTTGGTGGAGGGAATGGTCCGCCAACAGTGGGTGAATGTCAGAGAAAGGAGTAAGAAAATTGTTATTCTCAGCAATCTCAGTTGACATCGTCTCGCTGTCGACCTCGGTCGAGGCGCAAAGGCGTTGACCGAGGTGTTCTTTAGTCGCCTCGCTCAGTCCAGAAAGTGCCTCGGTCGAGGTACTGCTACTGGGTCCGAGGCTGGAGATCTTCGTCTCCTGGATCAGCTTCTCTGCCTTCAAGCTCCGTATATCTGCATCACAAGAAGCATCTATACCTTCCTCCATTAAACTGAAGCTTATGACTCTTTCGAGCGGATCGTTAATAAGGATAGAGCTCACCAATTCTCTTGATTCTTCTTCATCGTAGATGTTGAAGATATCATCAGTTAGTTGCTCCCCTTTCATGGCTGCAAGTAGTGCGAATTCCAGCTCATCGCCACCAACGTTGAATTTCAACTTGGCGTTCTTGCAATCCACGTTGCAACCCGAAGTTGCTAGAAATCGCCTCCCGAGAATAATAGGTACTGGATAGTCTGCGGGAATGTCAAGTACAACAAAATCTATAGGTAGATAGAAGTTACCTAACTTGACCAGAACGTCTTCCAAGATGCCCACGGGATGGGTAATGGAGCGATCCGCCATGTAAAGTCGAATCTTGACCGGTTTGGGCTCTCCAAGACCGATCTTAGTGCACAACTCCAGCGGGATGATGCTCACGCTGGCTCCTAGATCACATAGGGCTTCACAAGTGACATCCCCAACTTGAATGGGAATGCAAAATGAGCCGGGATCTCTTAACTTAGGGGGCATCTTTTCCTTCATGATCTTGATAAGCTCCGAAGATTTAGATGTCATCCTAACTTCACCAACATCTTCCAGCTTCCTCTTCCTTGATAAGATTTCTTTTAAGAACTTCCCATAGGCGGGCATACCTAGAATGGCATCAAGGAAAGGAATATTAATATGTAGCTTATTCATCAAGTCAAGAAACTTACCGAAGTGCTTGTCAAGATGTGCTCTGGCTCTGGACTGGGGGAATGGAAGTGGTGGTTTATATGCAGGAGGTGGAACATAAGTTTCTGTCGTTCCTCCTGCTTTCTGTTGCGCCGCCTCGGTTGGCATCTCGGTCGAGGTGTTCTTCGACTGGGTCTGGACCGAGGTGGTCTGCATCGAGCGAGGTACTGGATCTGCAGTTTTGAGTCCACTCCTCGTCGTTATGGCCATGCACTGGCCCTTAGGGTTAGTTTCCGTCTTTGCTGGAAGCTTCCCTGGATCTCTTGGCGCTTCATTCGCCCTATTAGCAAGTTGTTGTTCGAAGGACTTTTGGGCCCTCGAAAATGAAGTCATAGAATTCTCCATAGCACTAAGCTTGATCAAGATTGCCTCCAGGACTGCGTCTTTCTTTTCCGGCTGAGACGAACTCGATCCTTGCCCTTGGCTCTTCAATGGAGTAGAAGAAGAAGAAGGAGAAGAGAGGAAAGGGTTAGAGGAATCATTAGAGTTGGAGTTTGAATGGTCGTTACCGTGGTTTTGGTTATTCGCCCTCCAGTTGTTGCTATTGGATCCTCTATTGTTGTTGTTGTAGTTGTTTCGGGGCCCGTTGTTGTTGTTATGGTACCCGTTATTGTTGTTGTTGTTCCTTTGCCCTTGCTCTTCCTTCTTAGTTTGAGCCATCAAGAGGTCCTTCAATTGCTTCACGTCGTTCTTCAAGGACGTGAGTTGATTGTTGTTGGGTTGAGTCTCTTGAAAGTTGACTCTTTTAACTCCACCTTCAGCTCCTTGGTGGGTGTACTTCTCCATGTGCAAGGCTTGCTTCTCAATGAAGTCCCAAGCCTCGTCAACCGCCATGTCCATGAATGTACCGGCGGAGAGTAGTTGGAGATTAAACTGGGTGCTTCCGTCCAGCCCTTTGAAGTAGATCTCCAACAACTCGATCTTTGGAATCCCATGATGTGGGCAATCCAAAAGGATATCCTTGAACCGCTCCCAAGATTTGGACAAGCTCTCCTTGTCCTTCATGATGAAAGCGTTGATCTTCCCTCTCATTTCAGCGGTCTTTGAGGGGGGAAAGAATTTGGTCAAGAATTCCGTAGTCATCTCCTCCCATGTGCTAATTTTTCCTGGGGGAAGAGATTGATACCAAGTAAGAGCTCTATCTTTTAAATAAAAGTAGAAAGGTCTTAGCTTGTAGTTGTTGTTCTCAATTCTGGAAGGTCGCAAGGTTTCCATCAAGATCTCGTAGTTTTGAAGATGTTGATGCGGCGACTCCTTCTCTAGCCCTCCGAATTGGCACTGGCGAATCATGGCTAGAACTTGCGGTCGAAGTTCGTAGTCATGATCTGCTGGATCTCCTAGGTTCACTCCTGGACGCCTCAGTTGTTGGTTAGGGTCCATCCTTTGACCTAGGGTTTGTGGAATTCCTGCAAGAAGAACATCTCGGACTGGCATCCGAGGTGGAAGTACATCGGCCGGGGCATCGGGTACTGGAATCTGCCTCGGTCGAGGATCAACTACTAGATCCTGCATCGGTCGAAGTAGAATCTGGTTCCGAATGGTAGCAATCTCAGCTTCGATTGTTGCAGTCCTGGTGCGATTCTCCTCTTTCTCTTGCATGAGTTCTTCCTTGCTGAGGCGCAGCAGCTCCTGCGTCTCTCTCAATTGGGCCGCAAGATCGCGATCGTCTTGTTGGGCCATCTTCGTTTCTCTCAAGCGTCTCTTGTATGTCTTTTCCGGTTCGGGATCGTAAGGAACGATTTCCTTCCCAGCGCGGGTTCTTCGCATATACCTAAGAAAGAACCTGAAAAAGTCACTCAAGTAGAGTGGTTAGACAAAACGGGGCAAATGCCCCAAGAGCAAACCGTACCGGCTCGGTCTAGACCAAGTCCCCGGCAACGGCGCCAAAAACTTGTTCGCTCCAAACGGTGTGTGCAAGCTTTAAATTTATAACCCTAGACTTAAGCTTAAAACAAGGATGCGAACCCGCAGTGTACGGGTCAATCGTAGTAAAAGCAAGAAAATTCTAGGGGTCGATCACCGGGACTCGGTGAAACAAAGTCAACACAGTATGCTACGTTAGTTCTAACCACAAGAGCGATTAACACAATCAAAGATGAATAAGATGTCAAATAAAGCAAGCATGTAATTCTAGGGATTAAAGCATCTAGTTGTGGTTCCAACTCAAGATCTATAGATAAGCGGACAAAGCTGAGATTTTTTGCGTGGGGAAGGTGTTACTAAGTGGAGTAGATCACCGGGTAAGTCTCACTACACACTAATCCTAAACCGCAACTCCTATTACCGGGTAAGTCTCAAGGAATTAAGATAAAGAACAATAACCTCAAACTAACACACCATCTAAGGGAATAGAATCAACCTTTACCGGGTAAGTCTCAGGCTAACTCACGAAGATGGGATGGAAGCACACTCAAACCCCAATAAAGGATAAACCTTTATTACCTACACTTATGATCGTTGATACACAAACTAAGGAATTACCGGGTAAGTCTCATCCTAAGCTTGCTTTGAACCAGGAAGGTGTAATAAGGATAGGATTTGGCAAACTCTAACACTTAACTCTCAGTTACGGATCAAATAAGTCACCTCGGTCAGAAGAATTCCACCCCGGCCGAGATGTTCATCAACCGAACGAGATGCTTAGGGTTAAGATTAAAGACTCGAACTTTCAGGATCCTACTGGAATCTAAGATTTTTCTATCATTGTTTTTCCCACAACCTTCAGCCAATCACCCTAGAATCACACAAGGAAATTAGCCACTCATCATCATAATGAAAGTATTAAAATATATAGGAAGAAGGTGAATATTTGAACAAAGAAGAATTTAATGAAAAGACTTCAATAACTGAATCAAATATCACAACAAAGCGTTCTTTGGATAATAATCCAACAAGACAAGACAACAATTGAGGGAATTGAAGACAATCTTACAAAACCCTTCAATAAAGCTATAAAAGCTATGAACTTCAATCTTCCTTCAACCTTCAAAAAGGTTCTTCAAATCTCCCAACTTCGAGTAGGCTGCTGCTGCGTATTTTTCGGTGTAAGCGGGCTCTAAGCACCCACGGATTTGTGGAAAATCCAACCCTTTTTATAGGAAAATAACCCTCCAAAGATAATAAATCTTAGAAAGATATTCTCCCATAAATATAGGTAAAATATATGATTCTGCATATCTCCTTCCTTCCAGGAGCCAAGCCCAAAAATATAAGATCACTTTCCAATTTTAAAAGATCTCAGCCAAGAATAAAATATTCTTGCCGCGTCCTAGGTTTTCGCCTCGGTCGAGTCGGCGTCTCTGGATCACCTCGGTCGAGATGAATCTCTGGTCAACCGAGGTGAGTCACAACTGAATGTGAAATCTCTCAAAACTGGCCCAAAGTAAATCCTTAATCCATGGCTATGCTTCCTGGATGTAGCTCCAAATGACTCTTGACTTCTTTTGCTCCTTTTTGATGCAAAACGTACCATATTACCTGCAATTACAACGAAACTAGGTGTAGACCTTGATTCTCGCAAAGGTAGATGAAATGGCAGTAAAATCACATAATGTACATACAAACATGCAGATTATTGAAGATAAAACGTTCAAACAAACCCCAAAATATAGACTATAATTCATGCTATCAGGGCTGGATATGGAAACACAATTCAAGCTCCAATCCCTTTCATGTGGTACATTCATGGACATGAGGGAAGATGACGCTTGGGACTTCATTGAGAAGCAAGCCCAAGTCATTGAGAAGTATTCTCACCGGAAAGTAGAAGCAAATCGGGTGGATCAAGGAGCAAAGCTAACACAAGCCGCTCAAACTCAAATCTTTTCTCTCAACTCCGAGATTAAAGAATTGAAGGAAATCATCAAGGCTAGCTTTCCAAAGCAAAAGGAGCAAGATGTTGGTTATTTAGGGAACAACAATAACCACAATGGGAATGAGAACACGAATCGCAATAACCGGAACAACAACCGGAACAACTGGAACAACAACAACCGGAACAACAATTGGAACAACAATAGGGGTGCAAACAACAACAATTGGTGTTCCAACCAACAAAATTCCGGTAACTCTTATCCCAATTCAGGAAACTCACTAACTCCACCTTCTTCTTCTTCCACTCCTTTGAAAAGCCAGGGGCAAACATCTAATAGTGGAAGCACTTTGGGGAAAGAGAAGCCCGATCCCATATTGGAAACGATTTTGGGAAAGCTTCAAGGGTTAGAGAGCCACAATACTAAGGTTGATAAAGCCCAAAAGGTTTTAGAAAACCAAATGTTTAGCAATGCTGAGGAAGTTCCTAGGAATCAAGGAAAACTTCCAGGAAAGACGGAGAATAACCCAAATGGAAGGGTGATGGCTATCACAAATAGGAGCGGAACAACAACCACCGACCCGTAGCCTAAGTTTGTGGAAGTTTCCGTTGAAAAAGAGAAAGAAAAGGGGAAGGAGAAGGAAGACATCTACATTCCTCCTCCAGCTTACAAACCTCCCCTACCGTTCCCACAATCTAGAGCAAGAGCGCGTCTAGACAAGCAGTTCGGTAAGTTTATTGAACTCATGAGTAAATTGCATATTAATATACCATTTATTGATGCAATTGTAGGTATGCCGGCTTATTGCAAGTTCTTAAAAGAGATCCTCTCTAACAAGAGGAAATTAGAGGATTTTGAAGAGGTCAAGATGAGTTCAGATTCTTCGGATCTCATTAAGACGATGAAAGAAAAGATGCCCCAAATCTGAAGGATCTGGGGTCGTTTTGTGTTCCCATAGGAGTGGGAGATGTCACATATGATGCATTATGTGATTTAGGAGCAAGCGTTAGCATCATTCCGCTTGCCTTATGCAGGTAGATCGGTTTAGGCGAACCTAAACCGGTAAAGATGACGTTATACATGGCGGATCGATCCATATCTCGTCCCGTCGGTATAGTTGAAGACGTCCCGGTAAAGCTTGGTAAGTTCTATGTTCCCATAGATTTTATTGTGCTTGACATTCCTGCAGATAGTCCGGTCCCGATCATACTCGGAAGACCGTTTCTTGCAATATCCGGTTGTATGGTTGATTGCAAGAATGCTAGACTCGCTGATAACACGATTTATTGCTTAGTTTTAGGTAATCATTTAGATAGATTTCTCACTCATTCATGCATGGTTTAGTACTAGTTCACGACGTTTGCACTCAATTCACGTACTTTGTCGAGATAGACGTCTACACGGACTTGTGCGTTGCTTTATAGGTATTTCGTGAGATTTAGGAGCTTAAACGATACGTTGGAGGATCGTTCATCTAGATGACACACCCTCGGATTCATTAGGACACAAGCTAAAGGCTAAGGAGGACTCATGGAACCTTGCCAACACAAGCCATGCATCAAACCATGGCTCACCGAGCCTAGAAGAAGCTTCTGGAGCAAACCACGGTCTAGACCAAGACCACGACCGTGGTTCTACCCGTGGATTTTGCCAGATTCTTGTAACAGCTGTGCCACGACTCTCATGGCCAGCTCATGCAAAATTTGTTATAAAAGTGGTCCTTCATTGGTTGAGAAGAGCATCTTGGAGCAGCTCTCCATTATCAAAATCTTCCAATCAAAAATACTCTCTCAACAAGAAGTCTTTCTAGGAAGGAAAGTGCCAAAAAGGAAGAAGAAGAGCTCCATTGAAGAGGAGAAGAAGAACACACCATTACCACACCTTGATAGTTTTTGTAGTGAAGAATTCCGGATTCTATTTCTAGAGTTGTATGAACCATTTGAACCTTCTTTAAGAAGGATTGTGAGTTACTCTAATTCTATTTTCAGCTTGGTTTTGTTTTAGTTCACTTGTTCATCTCTTTTCCTTCATCATCTTGCAAATGGATGTCATGATTTTATGTTTGTTTATTTCGATTTCTATTATGAACGTTGTAGGCTAAATAGATGTGGTTCTAGGGTAAGGAAAGGATGGTTATGGCTAGGGCTATGATAGGAAGGACTTAGATTTATCTTTGGATGACTTGTGTGCATAAACGTAGCCTCTGTTAGGAATCACGGTTGGTTCTTGTCAAACCACGGCCGTGTTTAGGTAGAACAAACCGTGATTTTCCCTGGTTCGGTGGATCTAGTCTTAGATTTTTAGAATGTTGAAATCCTAAGTGTTTGTTGAGTTAAATCTATCCTAGGGTGACCTAGTGTTAGCAACTAAGTGTTAGGAGAGACTTACCCGGTAATCCTTACTCTTAGATTCCAAAGATAACAAACCTTAGGTAGTGGTGAGCCTAATAAGCCGCCATTGGATTAAGTGTGCTGGATGGTAGCTTAGGACTAACCCTTCCGAGACTTACCCGGTGAGGATAGGTTGGATCTTTAGATAACAATCCGGTTTGAGTAAAATTCCGTCCCTTAGGTTCTTAGAGACTTACCCGGTGATGAGACCTCGGGAATGGACTAGCGGACCATGAGACCTACCCGGTGATTGATCCCAATTTAGAAACACTTAACCCCAACATAGTTAATCCAAGGAACGAATAGATAGCTTGAGTCCTATGCCATAACCGGAACTTCCAAACCCTAGAATCCGTCTTTTCTTTCTTTGATCTGTATCTCGTATTTTTGCTTGTTTGTTTGCGTTGATTTGTTAGCTTAGTTGAATTATTATATTTTGAATGATTTGTGATCTTTGATTGATCACCGAAAACCAACCAAAAACAATTGAGATTTTTCATTTCTTTGTTTCTTTCTCTTTTCTTTATCTAGATCTTCACTAGACTTAATCACTAATTGAATCAATCTCACCTTAGTCTTTGTGTTCGACCTCGGAATACTATCCCTACTACAAACGTCCCGTACACTGCGGGATTCGCTAGGTAGTTTAGGATTTAGTTCGAGTTATAAATGTAAAGCTTTTTTTGTGCTACATCCTAGCGTGAACAAGTTTTTGGCGCTGTTGCCGGGGACTAGGTCTAGATTGAGTCTATTTTGTGAATGTTATTAGTGTAGATCTTTCTTGTTGCTTTTGATCTCTCTTTGGTGTATGTTTTTGCTTTTCAGGACATCTCTTACTCTTTAGGTGTATGCGAAAATCTCGTGGCAAGGATTTAGCTCCATTCGATCCCGAACCGGAGAAAACCCTTAGATCTAGATCCAAGAGTATTAAAAAGGGAAAAGAGATGGCCGGAAGAGATCTCCAAGATGAATTGGATGAAGCCTTAGAGCAAATAAGGCTAAGAGATGAGCTCTTGGAGGAAGAAATGAGACTTGCCAATGAGAGGCAAGAAGCAACTAGGAGGGAGATTGATGAGATTAGGCAAGCCCTTGTACAAGGGGAGCTTAATCGTCAACAACCTCCACCTCCTCCACCACCGGTGGTACAACCGCAACCAGCGGCTAATGTTAGGGTTGTTCCCATTGCATTTGAGGAGCCACAAACCCTAGGGAGACGTATGGATCCGGCACAAAGAGCACACCGACCGGGTGTGAACTTAGGAGATCCCGCAACCCACAACTATGAGCTCCGCCCTCAAGTTCTACAAATGATCCGGCATAATCAATTTGGAGGGATGGAAGGGGAGTCTCCTCATCAACACTTGATGAATTATGAGATCTTGATGGAGACTCTTAGACCGCCAAGATTGGAGAGGAACAACCATAAGCTTAGGGCTTTTTCCTTCTCTCTTAAGGATAAAGCCTTAGCTTGGTATCAATCTATTCCACAAGGGCGAGTTGGTACTTGGAAGGAGATGACAACCGAGTTTTTGACTAAGTTCTTCCCACCTTCCAAGACTACCGAATTAAGAGGGAAGATCAATGCCTTCGTGATGAAGGATAGAGAGAGTTTATTCAAGTCTTGGGAGAGGTTCAAAGATCTTCTCCTTGATTGTCCACACCATGGCATACCGAAGATTGAGCTATTGGAGATCTACTTCAAAGGACTTGATGAAGATAGCCAATTCAAGCTCCAATCTCTTTCCGGTGGAACTTTTATGGAGAAGCATGTAGATGAGGCTTGGGAGTTTGTGGAGAAGCAAGCTCTAGTGATTGAGAAATACTCCCATAGGAAGAGTGAAGGGAGAAAGGCGGGAGCATATGAGGTGAGTAAAGTCACCATGAGCAATTTCAAGCTTGACGCCATCAACAATGAATTGAAGTTCTTGAGGGAGTTGTGTGCTACAACTTTGAAGAACCAAGCAACTCCTCAAGTGCTTCCACAAGCCAACTTGTCTTCCAAGGAGGAGGATGTGAATTATATGGGAAGGGGCAACTTCAACAATTATCAAGGCCCAAGGAACTTCAACAACAACCGGCAATTCAACAATTACCGGCCCAACCACAACCACCCCGGATTTTCTTACTCTAACCCGGATGGAGCCTTGAACCCTCCCGCTTCCACAAGCACAACTCCACCACCAAGAGCTTCACAAGAACCTCCACCCGGATTTACTCAACCTCCAAAGGATAGAACCGAAATAATGTTTGAGAAATTGCTTGGAAGATTGAGTGGTCTTGAGAGCACCGTGACTTCAATCTCTAAAGCCCAAAAAGTCTTGGAAGCGCAAGTGTTCCAAAAAGCGGGTGAAGCCCATAGAGATCCGGGAAAGCTTCCCGGAAGAACCGAAGACAACCCAAGAGGCCAAGTGTTGGCTATTACAACGAGGAGTGGGTTGAGTATGAAAGATCCTTCGCCCAAGGACAATGCTAAGGGAAATCAAGTAGTGGTAGAAGAGGGAAAGTTGCAAGAAGATGGAGGCAAGAGCAAAGATGTTGAGCCTACGTATGTGGCACCGCCTCCATACAAGCCACCACTACCGTTTCCACAATCAAGAGCAAGAGCTCGTTTGGACAGTCACTTTGGTAAGTTCCTTGAACTAATGTCCAAATTACATATTAACATTCCGTTCATGGATGCCATTTTAGGAATGCCGGCATATGGCAAGTTCTTGAAAGAGATACTCTCCAACAAAAGGAAGTTGGAGGGGTATGGGGAGATAAGAATGACCAAGAGATCCTCGGAATTGATCCAAACAATGAAGGAGGAAATGCCTCCCAAGCTAAGAGATCCGGGCTCCTTTTGTGTCCCAATTGGAGTGGGAGATGTGAAGTATGAGGCCCTTTGTGATCTTGGAGCGAGTGTAAGCATCATACCACTTGCACTTTGCAACAAGGTGGGGCTAGGAGAGCCGAAACCGGTCAAGATGACCCTCTATATGGCAGACCGTTCTATCACTCATCCGGTTGGGATCTTAGAGGACATTTCGGTGCAACTAGGAGGATTCTATGTGCCAATTGATTTTGTAGTCTTGGACATTCCGGCGGACTATCCGGTTCCCATCATCTTGGGAAGGCCTTTCCTAGCCACCTCCGGATGCCTAGTGGATTGCAAGAATGGGACTCTCTCCTTCAACATTGGAGAAGAGAACATCAAGTCCAAATTGTCCACAATGATGAGAGGGCCGACCCTTGATGAGGATGTCTTCAGCATAGTCGAGCAAGAGGAATCTAGAGAAGTTGTGAGCTCGATCTTGATCAAGGATCCCTTGGAGAAGGTTCTTACCTTAAGTATGATGGAGGAAGGTGTTGAGAAGGATTGCAATGAAGAGGTCAAGGCCTTGGAAGCATTAGAAGAGGAGCCAAGAGTAGGATTTGAAGGCCACGAAGAGGTGTTGAACAGCTGCAAGTTCCACGGTCGAGATTTATGTTCCACGGCCATCAAACTCTCTGGACAACTCCGAGAAGCAGGCTTGGCAAGAACCACGGCCGTGGAAGTTGAGCAAACCGTGGTTCCAGCCGTGGTTTCCCCTGGATCAGCCCTTGATGATGATCAAGCTTCTAGGAGCCTTGGAGGGTCTTCAATTGCTTTAGATTCATCTCATCCAACATTATTTGGATCGTCTCCAACCGATAAAGGTCCTCCTAAACTTGAACTCAAACCCCTCCCCTCTCATTTAAAGTATGCTTTCCTTGGTGTTGTTTCTACATATCCGGTAATTGTGAATGCATGCTTGAGTGATGATGAACTTGCTAAGTTGTTGCATGAACTAAGATTGCATAGGAAAGCCATAGGCTATACTATTGACGATTTGGTTGGCATAAAACCTTCTTTGTGCATGCATAAGATAATGATGGAAGATAATCATAAACCCTCTATTGAACATCAAAGGAGATTGAATCCTATAATGAAAGAGGTAGTCAAAAAGGAAATCATTAAGTTGCTAGATGCGGGAATTATCTACCCTATCTCGGATAGTAAGTGGGTTAGTCCCGTTCATGTAGTTCCTAAGAAGGGTGGGATGACTGTAGTGACTAATGAGAACAATGAACTAATCCCGACTAGAACGGTTACGGGGTGGAGGATGTGCATTGATTATAGGAAATTGAACATGGCCTCTAGGAAAGATCACTTCCCTCTCCCCTTCATTGACCAAATGCTAGAAAGGTTAGCTCAACACTCTCATTTTTGCTATCTAGATGGCTATAGTGGATTCTTCGAAATCCCTATCCACCCCGATGACCAAGAGAAAACAACCTTTACATGTCCATGGGGTACTTTTGCATATAGAAGAATGCCATTTGGGTTGTGTAATGCACCCGCCACCTTCCAAAGGTGTATGATGGCTATCTTTTCGGAATACATAGAAAATATCATGGAAGTGTTTATGGACGATTTCTCTGTTTATGGTTCTTCCTTTGATAATTGCTTGGCTAACTTGTCATTAGTATTACAAAGATGTGAGGAGACAAATCTTGTCTTGAATTGGGAAAAATGCCACTTCATGGTAAGTGAAGGCATTATGTTAGGACACTTGGTGTCTAACCGTGGCATTGAGGTTGATAGGGCCAAAATTGAAACGATAGAGAAGTTGCCGCCACCTACCTCGGTGAAGGGGGTAAGGAGTTTCCTAGGGCATGCCGGTTTTTACCGGAGGTTTATTCAAGACTTCTCTAAAATTTCTAAGCCTCTCACTAACCTACTAATGAAGGATGTTGATTTTGTCTTTTCCAAAGATTGTCTTGAGGCTTTTTGTAGGTTGAAAAACGCCTTGGTCTCCGCACCTATCATGCAACCTCCGGATTGGAGTTTACCATTTGAGATCATGTGTGATGCAAGCGATGTAGCCGTTGGGGCTGTTTTGGGGCAAAGGAAAGATGGGCGCACTCATGCCATTTATTATGCTAGCAAAACGCTAGATGATGCCCAACTCAATTATGCTACCACCGAGAAGGAGTTGCTAGCGGTTGTGTATGCATTTGAGAAGTTCCGCTCATATCTTGTTGGAGCGAAGGTCATAGTTTATACGGATCATGCTGCGATCCGTTATCTACTTACCAAGAAGGATGCCAAGCCTAGGTTGATTCGGTGGATCCTTCTTCTACAAGATTTTGATTTGGAAATCCGGGACAAGAAGGGATCCGAGAACTCAGTGGCGGATCACCTTAGTAGACTCCCACCATTAGAGCTTGAAAGAGATGGCATCCCAATTGATGACTCATTCCGGGATGAGCAATTACAAATGGTGGAGGAATGCTTGTTCCAAGTGTCTAGCGGAAGCGAGCCATGGTTTGCCGACATCGTGAACTACTTAGTGTGTGAGGAAGTGCCTCCCGGATTAACATATGCACAAAGGAAGAAGTTCTTCAATGATGTGAGGCACTACTATTGGAGTGAACCACTTCTATTCAAGAGAGGGCCGGATGGAATGTTTAGAAGATGCATACCGGAAGATGAAGTGGAGAGTGTGATCCGGCATTGTCACTCCTTACCATGTGGAGGCCATGCTAGCTCACACAAAACTTGTGCAAAGGTATTACAATCCGGTTTTTATTGGCCTAACTTGTTTAGAGATGTGCAAGTTTTTGTAGCGGCGTGTGATGCTTACCAAAGGACGGGCAACATCTCAAGGAGGAATGAAATGGCCTTGAACAACATCCAAGAAGTCGAAATATTTGATGTGTGGGGTGTGGACTTCATGGGACCATTCCCTTCTTCATGTGGCAATCTCTACATCCTATTGGCGGTGGACTATGTGTCAAGATGGGTGGAGGCAATCGCCTCTCCTACAAATGATGCCAAAGTGGTGGTGCGGTTCTTCAACCGAGTGATCTTCCCTAGGTTTGGTACACCAAGGGTGATCATTAGTGATGGAGGGAAGCACTTCACAAATAGGAACTTTGGAGCGCTTTTGGCTAAGTATGGGGTGACTCATAAGGTGGCGACACCTTACCATCCCCAAACTAGTGGCCAAGTGGAGATCTCCAACCGGGAGATCAAGGCCATTCTTGAGAAGACGGTCTCTAGGACGAGAAAAGATTGGGCTATGAGGCTCAATGATGCCTTATGGGCATATAGAACCGCCTTCAAGACACCGATTGGCACCACTCCTTACAAGTTGGTCTATGGCAAGTCTTGCCACCTTCCGGTAGAGATGGAGCATAGAGCTTATTGGGCCATTAAGTGGATAAATTTTGATCTCAAAGAGGCGGGAGAAAAGAGATTGCTTGAATTGAATGCCCTCGAGGAGATCCGGTTGGATGCTTATGAGAACGCCCGGATTTACAAGGAGAGAACCAAAAGATGGCATGACAAGAGGATCATCCCCAAGGAGTTGAGTGAAGGAGACCTTGTCCTTCTCTTCAACTCAAGGTTGCGGCTCTTTCCCGGAAAGCTCAAATCAAGATGGACCGGGCCATATGTGGTGAAAAAGATCTTTCCCCATGGAGCTATTGAGATAGGAGGGGAACATTGTGAAAACTTTAAGGTAAACGGGCACCGGTTGAAGAAGTATATCCCGGGAGCTCCGGTGGATATGATTGCCCCACTTTACCTTGAATAGACGCTCCCGAGTTTGGTCAAGCTAATGACCTTAAAGAAGTGCTTGGTGGGAGGCAACCCATTGGTAACGTTTTTCCCCTTTCTTGTTTTGCTTTTGATTTAGATTTTTCTATCTTTGTGTGTTTTGTCTACTTTGTGTGTGCTAGAGTATTAGTGGCATTGGAAACCTTGCTTGACATAGGAATGATGATGATGAACCCCTCATCAATTATGGGTGGAGCGGACGCGGAACTTGGACGGCTAGCGGTGCCTAGCACGGGTCCCGACCCTTTGATGATACTTAGAGCTCTCTACCATGGTTGATAGGATCATCCAACATCGATTCACTTGAGAAATCCCAAATACCGAAGCAAACCATTTTACATTGTGAGAACCTTCTTTCACTCTTCCTTACTTGATTTACACATCGGGGACAATGTGTTTCTAAGTATGGGGTGGGGTTTGCATGATCCTTTGCATGATGAGCATCTAGGATAGCTTAAAATCTTCACATGTCTTGCATTGTACATACATATTTCAAAAATTCCAAAAAATCAGAAAATTTAAAAAAAATTTGTTCTTTCTAGGCTTGGATATGATCCTAATGATGAATCTTGTCTTGTGAATTGGCTATGGATGGCCTTATGTGTTAGGATTGATGAATTCATATGTGGACATGAAGTACTTCTCTTGAATTCTATGAATGATTTGTGATCATGATGTTTGCCTAGAAATGATTGAGTATTGAAGATCGAAATTACATGATAGTTCTTGCATACCATCTAGGAATGAATGAGGCAATTCATCTTTCTCTACTTCTCATCTTAATCATGATTGCTTGAGCACCTCAATTGAGATAAAGTTGACCTCTTTTAACCCATCCGGGAATAGGAGCATGCTGGTGTGTTGATGTGTGTGAAAAGCAAGTGTGGGGTGAAGTTGTTGATGAAAAGAATATCATGCATAAAATGCTGAATTTGTTATGAAAAGTGTAGCCAAAAATATAGGTTTGGGGACGTTGGTTTAAATGACAAGTAACTCGGTACACTTCACATAATCGGGTGTTGGTGCCTTGCCAAAGTCAAATAAACCAATAGTCCTAACGAGCTTTGGTATGTGTGCCCGGTGTGGATGCACCTCGAAAACTAAGAAAAAGCCCGAGGACGGCTAATCACCAAGGTTTCGGCTTTTGTACACCAATGCCATTGTCTCAAAAATAAGTTAAAGAAAAGAAAAGAAAAGAAGGAAAAGATAGAGAAAAATATACACTTGAGGGAAGTTGATCGAGGACAAGATTGTGGAGTTAGTTCCATTCCCGGATTAGCATCACATAACCTAGAAAAATCCCCACCTAATCACAACGTTTCTTAGCCTTTTATTTTACAAGACCTTATGACCTATTTGCATGTTTGTAAGACTTAGTAATCTAGATTGGATATGCTCTCGATCTTCTTAGTTTCTTCATCTTTACATCTCATGCATGCTTTTGAGCTAAGTACAATTGTCTTTTCATGCCTTCAATTATTTGATGCGTGATTGCTTATCCATTACCATGAAAAATGACTTTGAAGGTGATCCAATAGTAGAAGCACAAAACCAAAAAGATTTTGCCATTTTTCTGCATACATAAATCATGTTATCTCTTAGTCTATAGTTGGGAATCTGCTCGGGGACGAGCAAACCTTAAGTATGGGGTATTTTGATAACACGATTTATTTCTTAGTTTTAGGTAATCATTTAGATAGATTTCTCACTCATTCATGCATGGTTTAGCACTAGTTCACGACGTTTGCACTCAATTCACGTACTTTGTCGAGATAGACGTCTACACGGACTTGTGCGTTGCTTTATAGGTATTTCGGGAGATTTAGGAGCTAAAACGATACGTTGGAGGATCGTTCATCTAGATGACACACCCTCGGATTCATTAGGACACAAGCTAAAGGCTAAGGAGGACTCATGGAACCTTGCCAACACAAGCCATGCATCAAACCATGGCTCAACGAGCCTAGAAGAAGCTTCTGGAGCAAACCACGGTCTAGACCAAGACCACGACCGTGGTTCTACCCGTGGATTTTGCCAGATTCTTGTGACAGTTGTGCCACGACTCTCATGGCCAGCTCATGCAAAATTTGTTATAAAAGTGGTCCTTCATTGGTTGAGAAGAGCATCTTGGAGCAGCTCTCCATTATCAAAATCTTCCAATCAAAAATACTCTCTCAACAAGAAGTCTTTCTAGGAAGGAAAGTGCCAAAAAGGAAGAAGAAGAGCTCCATTGAAGAGGAGAAGAAGAACACACCATTACCACACCTTGATAGTTATTGTAGTGAAGAATTTCGGATTCTATTTCTAGAGTTGTATGAACCATTTGAACCTTCTTTAAAAGGATTGTGAGTTACTCTAATTCTATATTCAGCTTGGTTTTGTTTTAGTTCACTTGTTCATCTCTTTTCCTTCATCATCTTGCAAATGGATGTCATGATTTTATGTTTGTTTATTTCGATTTCTATTATGAATGTTGTAGGCTAAATAGATGTGGTTCTAGGGTAAGGAAAGGATGGTTATGGCTAGGGCTATGATAGGAAGGACTTATATTTATCTTTGGATGACTTGTGTGCATAAACGTAGCCTCTGTTAGGAATCACGGTTGATTCTTGTCAAACCACGGCCGTGGTTTAGGTAGAACAAACCGTGATTTTCCCTGGTTCGGTGGATCTAGTCTTAGATTTTTAGAATGTTGAAATCCTAAGTGTTTGTTGAGTTAAATCTATCCTAGGGTGACCTAGTGTTAGCAACTAAGTGTTAGGAGAGACTTACCCGGTAATCCTTACTCTTAGATTCCAAAGATAACAAACCTTAGGTAGTGGTGAGCCTAATAAGCCGCCATTGGATTAAGTGTGCTGGATGGTAGCTTAGGACTAACCCTTCCGAGACTTACCCGGTGAGGATATGTTGGATCTTTAGATAACAATCCGGTTTGAGTAAAATTCCGTCCCTTAGGTTCTTAGAGACTTACCCGGTGATGAGACCTCGGGAATGGACTAGCGGACCATGAGACCTACCCGGTGATCGATCCCAATTTAGAAACACTTAACCCCAACATAGTTAATCCAAAGAACGAATAGATAGCTTGAGTCCTATGCCATAACCTGAACTTCCAAACCCTAGAATCCGTCTTTTTCTTTCTTTGATCTGTATCTCGTATTTTTGCTTGTTTGTTTGCGTTGATTTGTTAGCTTAGTTGAATTATTATATTTCGGATGATTTGTGATCTTTGATTGATCACCGAAAACCAACCAAAAACAATTGAGATTTTTCATTTCTTTGTTTCTTTCTCTTTTCTTTATCTAGATCTTCACTAGACTTAATCACTAATTGAATCAATCTCACCTTAGTCTTTGTGTTCGACCTCGGAATACTATCCCGTACACTGCGGGTTTCGCTAGGTAGTTTAGGATTTAGTTCGAGTTATAAATGTAAAGCTTTTTTTGTGCTACCTCCTAGCGTGAACACTCGCCTTCAACATAGGAGAGGAAAAGGTAGAGTTCGTTCTTTCCACTTTGACGAAAGAACCAGCTTTTGAAGCGGATATATTGAACATCCATGACGAAGAGCTATCTAGGGAGGAAGCAAGTTCGATCCTCTTCAAGGATCCTTTGAAAAAGGTAATCACCTTGAGCATTATGGACATAGGGGAAGAAGAGGAATGCAAAGAGGAAATTGAAGCTTTAGGGAAGCAAAAGGAAGTGTATGAAGAAGAGTTTGAGAAACTCTACGATGGGTCAGAGAACGTAAGGAATCACGGCCAGTCGTGCTATTCCACGGCCGTGGTTTCTACCAACATGACCGTAATCAGGTATTCAGAGGACTCTAGTAAGTTACACGGTCAAAACCACGGCCGTGGAACAAACAGAGGTACCGTAATTGACTTCCACGGCCAAAATCACGGCCATGGAGGAAACAGGGGAGCCGTAATTTTGGGTGAATCTGAAGACAATTGTGTTCCTTCTACCACTTCTTTTGATTCTTCTCCAACAACTTCTAAGGAGGCATTGGACACTCCTCAAGAGCCATTAGAGAGTCTTGTAGTGATGGAATTGAAGCCACTTCCCGCACATCTAAGGTATGCATTTCTAGGATCTAATTCTACCTTCCCGATAATTGTTAGTTCCGATCTAAGTATAGATGAACATAGTAAGCTTATGGTTGTTCTTAAGAAACATAGGAAAGCCTTAGGTTACACTATAGAGGATCTAGTAGGAATCAAGCCTTCACTATGCACGCATAAGATACTAATGGAAGAAGATTTTAGAACTTCGTGACAACCTCAAAGGCGGTTAAATCCGACCATGAAGGAGGTTGTCAAGAAGGAAATCCTTAAACTACTTGATGCAGGTATCATCTACCCTATCTCCGATAGCAAGTGGGTGAGTCCCGTACAGGTGATTCCAAAGAAGGGAGGAATGACGGTCATCACCAACAAGAACAATGAGCTCATTCCTACACGAACCGTGACAAGATGGAGGATGTGCATAGACTACCGCAAGCTAAACAACGCAACGAGGAAGGATCACTTCCCACTACCATTCATTGACCAAATGCTTGAAAGGTTAACACAACACTCACATTTCTGTTATCTTGACGGTTATAGTGGTTTCTTTCAGATCCCAATACATCCGGACGATCAAGAGAAGACCACATTCACGTGCCCGTGGGGTACGTTTGCTTATAGGAGAATGCCGTTTGGGCTTTGCAACGCCCCAACCACCTTTCAAAGGTATATGATGGCTATCTTCTCGGAGTACAGAGAGGAAATCATGGAGGTTTTCATGGATGACTTTTTTGTTTATGGTTCCTCTTTCGATAATTGCCTTTCTAACCATTCTCATGTGCTACAAAGGTGTGAAAACACTAACCTAGTTCTCAATTGGGAAAAGTGTCAATTTATGGTAAAAGAAGGCATTGTATTAGGACACTTGATCTCCAGTAGAGGGATTGAAGTGGATAAGGCTAAGATAGAGACTATAGAAAAGCTCCCTCCTCCATCTTCGGTGAAAGGAATAAGAAGCTTTCTAGGACATGCTGGATTTTATAGACGCTTTATAAAGGATTTCTCTAAGATATCAAAACCGCTTACTAATCTATTGATGAAAGATGCAGTTTTTGATTTCTCGCAGGAGTGTTTAGATGCGTTTAAAAAGATTCGGGAAGCTCTAATCTCAGCCCCGATCATCCAACCTCCGGATTGGAATCTTCCATTCGAGCTTATGTGTGACGCAAGTGACGTAGCTATAGGAGCTGTGCTTGAGCAAAAGAAGGAAGGACGAACCCATGCTAGCTACTACGCTAGCAAGACGCTAGATGAAGCGCAGCTCAACTACACCACTACCGAAAAAGAATTTTTAGCAATTGTATATGTGTTTGAAAAGTTTCGTTCTTATCTCGTAGGTGCGAAGGTGATTGTATACACGGATCATGCTGCGATCCGGTATCTACTTGCAAAGAAGGATGCGAAACCAAGACTAATTAGATGGATTCTTCTCCTACAAGAATTCGATCTAGAGATCCGTGACAAGAAGGGTTCGGAAAATTCTGTTGTGGATCATTTGAGTCGTCTACCACATCTAGAGGACGACAATCTACCTATAGATGACTCCTTTCCGGACGAGCATTTACATATCATAGAGGAGTGCATCGACAAGATCACTAAAGGTAATGAACCATGGTTTGCTGATTTTGTTAACTATTTGGTTTGCCAGGAATTACCACCCGGATTATCCTACGCACAAAGAAATAAGTTCTTTAAGGATGTTCGGGAATACTTTTGGAATGAACCTCTCCTTTTCAAGAGAGGTCCTGACGGCATCATTCGACGATGTGTGCTGGAAGACAAGATGCAAAGCGTCATCCGTCATTGTCATTCACTACCTTGTGGAGGACACGCTAGTTCGAACAAGACTAGCGCTAAGGTATTGCAATCTGGATTCTTTTGGCCTACTTTATTTAAAGATGTGCAAACCTTTGTTTCCTGCTGCGATGCTTGTCAAAGAACAGGAAATATCTCTAGGAGGAACGATATGCCTCTTAACAACATTCAGGAGGTAGAAATCTTTGACGTTTGGGGAGTAGACTTCATGGGACCTTTCCCATCATCTTGTGGAAACCAATACATACTTCTAGCTGTAGATTATGTTTCGAGATGGGTTGAAGCAATTGCCTCTCCTACTAATGATGCCATGGTTGTGGTTAAGTTCTTTAACAAGACCATTTTCCCACGATTTGGGACACCGTGGACTATCATTAGTGATGGAGACTCTCACTTCATTGCCCGACGATTCAAAGCTCTATTGGCTAAGTATGGGGTGACTCACAAGATCGCCACCCCTTACCATCCACAAACAAGTGGACAAGTGGAGATTTCGAACCGAGAGATCAAAGGAATCCTAGAGAAGACGGTTTCAAGGACAAGGAAGGATTGGTCTTTGAAGCTAGATGATGCACTATGGGCGTACCGGACTGCATATAAGACTCCCATAGGTACCACACCATACAACCTTGTGTATGGGAAGTCCTGTCACTTGCCGGTAGAGCTGGAGCGTAAGGCGTTTTGGGTAATAAAGTGTTTGAACTTCGGCATGAAGGAGGCAGGAGAGAAGCGTCTCTTAGACCTTAACGAGCTTGAAGAACTTCGCTTGAACGCCTACGAAAACGCCAAGATATATAAAGAAAGAGCGAAGCGTTGGCATGATAAGCATATCATTCCAAAGGACCTAAAAGAAGGAGATCAAGTTCTCCTCTTCAATTCAAGACTTCGTCTCTTTCCAGGTAAGCTTAAATCTCGTAGGACCGGACCTTATTTAATCAAACGTGTCTTTCCCCATGGTGCAGTTGAAGTATGGGGTGAAAAGGGCGGAAGTTTCAAGGTGAACGGTCAACGACTCAAGAAATACTCACCGGAACTCCAAGCTGAGGAGTTTGCGCCTATCGCACTCGAATAAGTGCAAGTACGGTCTAGCTACAGACCTTAAACAAGCTCTTCTGGGAGGCAACCCAAGGTATTGCACTTTTGATAGATTAGATTAGATTAGTTTAGACGTTCTTGTTTATCATTCATAGATTAGATTAGTTTAGACGTTTTTGTTTATTTTGCCTTCGATACCTTCCAGTATGTTCGTGTTTTTGGATGTAGGAGCAATGGAATAGGCATGGGAGAAGGAAAAGTTGAAGAAAATTGACGAAACTTGGACTTTGACACATTACAGAGAGTTCCACGGCCAAAATTACGGTCGTGACAGCTACAGTAGCCGTAATTTGCAAAATTCTGAGAAAAATCACCAAAATTACGGTTCCGTACATTCCCACGGCCGTGGAACACCCCGAGTGACCGTAATTTTCCAAAAATTTTACGGTTACTATATAAACCACCTTCTTCACAAAAACCACACCAAACTCCTCTTCCACGACCCAAACAGCCGTAAATCGCCCCTCCCTCTCAAATCCTTGTTCGTTAATCGTTTCGAACGATTCTTGAACCCAAATTGAAGCAAATTCAACCATCTACAAGATCCAAGCAACAAATCGAGTGGAAAATCGCTAAAGAAGACGGAATTTGGATTTTAAAAATCCAAAACCTAGGTTTTTCCCTCTTTCTTTACTTTGTCAATTTGGGTAAATTTCTGCAAGGGTTATTAGAAGAACTGATTGGAATTGGATTGGAATTAGTCTAGGGCTGTTGTCTGGTGATTTTGGTGTTGATTGATTGAGTTTCGAGAGATTCAGTGCCGAATCACGGCCACTGTGCATTCCACGGCCGTGGTTTTGAAGAACAGGCCGTAATTTTTCTGCTGAAATGGATTTAGTTAGGAGAATGTCTTCTAGGAATAAGAAGAGGAAAGGTGATGCTTCCTCCTCCTCCCAGGTACCTCCTAGTGAACCACCATCACCCCCACCCCCTAGAATTCCAAAGATCTATAATGATTACCTCGATGCCTTACAAAGGATTGAGAAGAGACCGGTCATAGGACAACGATATTTACTGCTTGAGGAGTTAGAGCCACTGAATGTGGTAGTGACCTTACTTGGTTGCTAGATAGAGCGGGCTTGATCATCTTCTCCGCCATTAGGGAAGATGCATATGAGGAGATTACCCGAGAGTTTGTGATTTCTTTTGAGCATAGTGCAGTGGATAGGACATTTTCGTTCAGGCTGATGGAGGAGAACTACGAGTTCTCGATCTTAGAGTTCGGAGCCTTCTTTGGGTGCCAGGAGACCTTCAATGGTCGTTTTCCTAGCGGCGTGTACGCTAAGGACTTTTGGGCGGACATTGCTACGATCTATGCCAGCGAGGACTGCTGGCAACCAGCTGATACCAAGGCTAAGCTCATTTATCACTTAGCCTTGAAGATAGCCCATAGAGTACTTTCTGAGTGTCTCTTCCCTAGGACCGAGACTCCTCAAAAGATCAAGACGGATGAACTATTTCTTCTTTATTCTATGTTGTATGGTAGAGCTGTTGACTGTGCTACCCTCTTAGCTTCCACCATGAGTAAGCTCAAGAACAAGAGGGCTGGGAACATCGGATATGGTAGGATGATTACCCACATTGCTAGACAGTTGGGTATCGACTTTTCTACTTACACTAGGATAACAGCTAGACCGTTGGGACTACAGAGCCTCATGACTAGAGGTTTGATCTTTCCTAGGCATAGAGGTCCACCTACCGCTGCCATGCCTTGGGAGGATAGAGGAGGTAGAGGCATTGCATGGCTCCCTGAGTATTCCATTATGGCTGGACGCCATAATTGGAAGCAGACATTCGCGGCTATGCACACAAACAAATTAGTAGCCCCTCCTTACGTCCCACCTGAGGTACCAGCTGCAGATGAGGAGGAGATGAGAGGAGGTGATGGTTTTGAGGGAGGGGGTGAGGAGCACGACTTTGGTACTTTCCCGGATTAGCCAGCACACTTCCCTGACCCTCCTAGGCGCTCACCACGACCAGCTGGACATTCTGGAGCCTCTTCCTCTCGCCGTGCGAGCGTGAGTGAGAGGCCGACATGGATAGACACTCCTCCCGATTGGTATAGATCACAGCCGGAGTGGATGGGAGCTCCACCGACATGGTACGCACAGCAGCCATCAGCACCAGCATCATCCGATGCACCAGCTTGGTACAGTGACGCACCGGGGTGGTATGAGCAGCTACCGGAGTGGGCTACCGACCTTTTCAGGAGAGTCGGTGCTTTGGAGATCCGGCAGGACGCTAGAGATGTACGAGCCGATGAACATGATAGGATGATGAGAGACATCTACCGCTAGCAGTTTAGGCGGAACTTCAACTCCAACTTTTTCCTGTTTCCACCACCACCGGCACCTCAGTGATGACCATGGATGATCTACTACATTAGCCGCTCCACCGCCGTCTTGTGAGTTTGATTTCTTTCTTTCTTTTCTGTATTTCTTTTTGAACATTAGGGACAATGTTTGTCTCAAGTATGGAGTGGAATGTGACTATCGTTTGTAATAACTCTACTCACTTTGATTGCCTTGATTCGAGAACACTATGCTTGTTTCATTCCATTGTCACACGTTTTATTATTGCATTGCATGAAAAAGCTTTTAAAAAACCCATAAAATTTGAAAATTTTTTAAAATTTTGTGCTTCTAAGAATTGAGATGATTTCCATGATAATTACTACTTGTGGATTGAGTTTTTGATGACAATTGTATGCCTAAACGAATAATGAATTGAATGTGTTGATTTTACTTTCTTGTAAGTTTCATAATGTGAAGAATTTTATCTCAATCATATTGAGAAATCGAAGTTGAAATCACATGATAAGTTCTTATACTTCTTTATGAAATGATTAAGGCAATTCGAATTTTCTTTCTTCTTTCTTTGTTCTTTTAGCCCCTCAATGAAATAATAGCCTCCCTTACCTATCCGGGAAATTGGAGGAGTTGTGTTTTGGCATGTTTGATGTGGGAGGGCCATGACAGCAAAATTTTGCATTCAAAGAATAGAAAGAACTTGTAGGTTTGGGGAAGTCAATCATGATCATGAGTAACTCGACACCATTCACATAGCCGGGTGTTTGTGTCTTGCCAAAGTCGGATTGAGCGATATTCCTAACGGATTATGGTATGTGCATCAAGGGTTTGAGGCATCTCGAAAATTGAGAAACGCCAATCTCCTAGGCTTCGGTTTTTGTGCACCTCTGTCCATAACTCCAAAAGTAAAGTCGAAAAATAAAGAAAAGAGCAAAGCTCTAAGTTGATGTTGTTGCAAAAATCAAAAGAAAAAGTAAAAGAATTGGATTATTCCTTTTTCCCGGATTCATGCACCACATTCCTTATGAGTTTCCATCCTTTCCGCATTCTAGACCTTTATTTGGAAGTCCTTAAGATCGAATGAGTGTTATTTGACTTAGTGATCTAAATTGAAGTTTCTTATGCTTGATTTTGATAATGCTTGAAGGTTATGATGTTTACATTGAAGTTTGATCAATTCTTGATGTTTCTTTCCTCTACATTCTTTGGTTATGTATATGAGCGTTTCAAGAATGAATGAAGCAAGGTTTGAGAATGATCTATTGACTAGAAGCACATTTACCTAAAAGATGTTTTGTTTTTGAGTTTGCATGCATATTTCATCCTAACTTATATTCTAAAACTTTTGAAAGACCTTGCTTGGGGACAAGAAAGTTGCAAGTATGGGGTATTTTGTTAGCATGAAATATTGCGATATTCTAGGCACTTTTTCTAGTTGTTTTTCATCCATTATAGTGTTCATTGATAAGACATTGAAGCAATTGTTAGCTTGTTTCTTTATATTTTTGATATGGAGGTCTACATTAGCTTCGTGTTGATTATAGGTGAATAAGAGCTAAAACCGCACAAATTGAGAGAGATTGGAGAAGAATTGAGCACATCCAAGGATTTAGGACACATCAAGGAAGTCAAAGGAGATGCTAGGATGGGGAATGATACGACACAAAGGAAACCACAAGCAATTCATACTTCCACGCTCTAAAATACGGTTGTAGAGAAGTCCACGTCCAAAACCACGGCCGTGGATCTTGGCATCACGAACGTGGAGTATTCCACAAAGTTACACGGTGTAAAGTACGGTCGTGGAATTTATGAAGAACGTAATCCACTTCCACGCTCTAAACCACGGTCATGGAACCTCATAAGACCGTGATTTAGGTGATCTTTTGACGAATAAAATATTGCCACAATATTTACGCACATGGACCGGGCGGTTATTTTACCCTTCCTTATAAAAGGGCTGGAGGAGAGAAAATTCGAGACCCCCGCTTACACGTTTTTTAGGCTGCATTGAAGAACGGAATTTGTGAAGGGTTTGGAGATTCGGAAGTGACTTGTGGCGTAAGTAACGCCCTTTTGTCCTTAGGTTTGATTAGAAGACGAATTGACATCCCGTTCTTCGTTCTCATCTAGGATTGTTATTGATTTGTGTTTTGTTTTCTGAATCCGATATACATTACCCTTTCGTGTGTGGATTCGAGATTGATTTGAGATTTATTGAAGGTTTTCGAAGGTTTTCATCTTTCATTCTTCTTAAACTTGAATTTGATATCATAATGACTGTTATTGGCTAAAACCCTTTAGAAATTCTAAGGTGAAGGGTTGATAGTTGTTGCTTAGATGATGATAGATCGATCGTAAACAGATTGGACCCTGAGAGTTAGAGAGATTCGCCGACGAACCTAATCCACGGTCTGTTCTTGAGCTTCCACGGCCGTGGAACTCAAGAACTACCCGTAATTTTGTGTCAGTTACGAACCTTGCTTTTACTTTAATCCAAAGTTAAAGACTTGCTTTAATCTAGTTTTGACATGTCTTTTCTAAGTAGTAGTGAAGCCTCAACAACCTCTACTTCGATTTCGAGTGTAACAACCTTAATCGGTTTAGTTAGTCTTGATCCTTGGGTTACAAGTTTGGGTATTTGAGATCAATTCTTGTCTTTAGATCCTTTTCTATATTGAAGCCTCAACAACCTTTATAGAGAGTGTCCTTAGATAAGTCATATAAAGCCTTGGAACTTCATCGTACATTGCTTTACCTTAGTATACCTTTGCAACTCTTAACTCTATCCTTAGTTCTTTAGTATATCTTGAATCGATTGCCACAATTAGATACCTGGACTTTAGGATTGCTGTTTTCCCAATATATTTGAAAAGCTTTACCCTTTTACTTGCTTGACAACTTTATAATTGAATTTGTTCCCCCCAAATCCCTGTGTTCGATACTCTGGAATTCTTGCTTAACTACGTCGATCCGTACACTGCGGGTTCGCTTGCTTGATTTCTAGTTTTATAAATTTAAGACGTATTTGCACGCACGCTAAGTGGCGAACAGACGGAAAACGAATAAATTCATAACTTATTCGTTACTAACCCGATTGACGATCTGAAAGAAGATTCGGAATCACAACGACACAGGATATGCATGGAAACATCAAATTCACCGGAATCTGAGGGACGGAACCGTCCTTGTGATATATATGCTCGACCAGGTCTTCATCTGCTCGGAAATGCAGAAACTCAGTACCGATATGAAGAGAATGAAGAGAGGAATCTTGTAACTCAAACGGAATTGAAATCGGATTAGAAACATAGAGTAGATATGAGTTTAAAGTTTGAGAGAAATCAAAGCTTTTACGAGGAAACATGAAAGGAAATGAATTAATAAACAATTTTCCGCTATTTATAGTGAAAACGATAATTATCCTTTATCGAAGTCAATAATTATCCTTTAACCGATGCAAAGGCGGGTTGAACCCCCTTCTCCAAACTTCTCGAAATTGGAATAATAGACTTTGAATATTGTAGGGATAATTATTCCACAATTGTTGCCTCGGAAAACGTGTATTCCTAAGCCGTCCTTCTTAGCCGTTGAGAAATGAAATAGCAACTCTTTTGGCCGTTTTGCCTTTCCATGCTATTTCATATCTAGGACATGTCCGATGTCCTGATCATTTCTCTCAACTGCATTTTTATTAATTGGAGCTCCCAAATGCTCCAAATAACACCGGAGGGTAAAAAATATTTACCCGGGAGAAAAAGTGAAAATTTTCTCAAAAGCCCAAAATTACGCCAGGAACATAACGGTGGGACTTATACTCATCACTTGCACAATCTTCGCAAGTTATACGTCAATTACTGTCAATGATTAAGTTAATCAACATAAATTAGAATTTTGAAATCCTAGCTATTACATCTCACACCCCTTAAGAAAAAGTCTCTTACTATCCTTAATCATAGGTAGCCTTCTCGGCTTTTCATAAAACCCATTTCTCCGAAAATCTTTTCATGTACCTACATCATAAGCGCTTGCTACCAAGTTCTAGATTGGTTATCGATTATCTCACCGGTATCATTCGGCCCAACTGTCCGATCCTCTATTCTGAGGACCTAACTCGTGTCTAGTAGGTATTCCTTCTAACCAAATATGTAGACCAAAGGGGTTGTTCTCCTCAATAGGGGGAGGAATAGTAGTCCGCCAATTACTTTCAATTCCGCTTGCAAGGTCTCACAAGGTTGCCTTACTAACTCACCTCTAGATCTTTTGATGACCTTCCTGAGAAAATTTATTCCAATTTCTTTCCTTCTGGTCTTCTAAAAAGGTTTCAAGTATCCGATCTAGGATATTCCCTTAAACATCTATCGGCACTTCACTAAGTGCTTAAGGCTAGTTTTATCACAACTCACTTGTGCTTGTCTCCTAATATGACTCAGTCATATGGTTCCTCCATTAAAGAGTCATCATCTGCTCATTTTTTGTCTTAAACTTGATATAACTTAACAATCAAAAATGGTGGTCAATCTTTGTATTCTATCGACGTCATCATATTATTTTATAGATCTCTAGTTCAACTCAACCTTCCTACGCAGTATCAAGATCTTAGGTGATATAGAATGTATTTGCGATGACAACACTAGCCACAAGGTAATCTTACCTCACCATCGTTTGATCATAGTTGCTCGATAACTGCTAACACAACATCAACATTCCACTCTTATATCCCTCACGTCTATCAGACCGATAATATTTCTCTGACATGCATCGCAACTCGGATCTGTTCTTATATAAACTTTGAAGCCCGATGTACGCTGCTCATGTCTGGTTATGAGTATCTCCAATGCTACCCAGATAACATCAAAGCTCCTACTAAGTCTCAATCCAGTCATAGTCCATGGAGACCATGGAGCTCATCTTCAGGTTTGAAATGCTCTATCTTGACCTGTTGGCAGGTCGCACACTGAGCTACAAATCTGGCTACATCGGGCTTCAGCCCTCCCCACCAATATGAGCGTCTCATATCAAGGTACATCTTACTTGTACCTGGATGTACTGAGTAAGGTGTACAGTGAACTTCCTGTAAAATCCTCTCTCTCAGCTCTACATCAGCGGGTACACAAACACGATCATAACTCCATCACCTCCTATGGAGAACTACGGTGCCTCTCCACGACACATCCTCTCTCTAATCCTCATCAAGGTCGGGCAGGTCCCCTACTTCTGTTGGATCTCATCCAACAGACCAAGTAAAACCTCTAAAGCATACAACTGGGCATCCTCATTAGGGAACTGGATGTCCATCTCTAGCCAAGCTAGATCCCTCTGAAGTTGAGGTTGTACTGTCAATCGGGCAATCGCCTTCTCTCGAGGCGTCTTCCTACTCAAGGCATCGGCGACCACATTCACCTTTCCTGGATGATATAGAATCTCAAGGTCAAAGTCCTTGATCAACTTGAGCCATCGACGTTGGCGGTTATTCAATTCCCGTTGCGTGAAAATGTACTTCAAACTCTTATGGTCTGTGAAGATCTGACATGTGGCACCGTACATGTAATGTCTCTAGATCTTCAAAGCATGAACTACTGCTGCCAACTCTAAATCATGAGTCGGGTAGTTCTCCTCGTACGTCTTCAGCTTTTGAGACGCATGTGCAATCACACTGCCTCTCTGCATGAGTACACATCCCAAGTGTTCGCTCCAAAAGGTGTGTGCAAGCTTTAAATTCATAACCCAAGAAGTATGCTTGAACAATGTTGCGAATCCACAGTGTACGGGTCAATTGGAATAAAAAAGCAAGAATTCCAGGGGTCGATCACAGGGACTTAGGTGAAACAAAGCACAAAATCGGTTGTCAAATATTGCAATTAACCAAAAGCAATTAAAGTAATCAAAGATGATGTAAAAGTCAAGTAAGGAGAAATGCGGATTCTAGGGATTTAAGCATCTAGTTGTGGTTCCAACTCAACAGTTCTAAAGATAAGCGGACAAAACTGAGATTTGCAAAGGGAAGGTGTTTCTAAGATGGGAATAGATCACCGGGTAAGTCTCACTACTCACTATCCCAAACCGTAATTCCTATCACCGGGTAAGTCTCAAGGAACTAAGGAAGAGAACTATAACCTCAAACCAACACACCAACCAAGTGGATAGAATCAACCTTTACCGGGCAAGTCTCAGGCTAATTCTCAAGGATGAGATAAAGGCACACTCAAACCCCAATAAAGGATAAACCTTTATTACTTACACTCATGATCTTGGGTAAACAAGCAAAGGAATCACCAGGTAAGTTTCATCCTAGGCATGCATTGAACTAGGAAAGGTGTAATAAGAATAGGATTTGGCAACCTAGAACACTTAACTCCTAGTTTCGGATCAGAATAGGTTCACCTCGTTGAGTCAAGTTCCACCCCGGCCGAGATGTTCATCGACTGAGCGAGGTGTTCTAGGGTTAAGGTTAAAGAATCAAGCTTTCAGGGTCCTACTGGGATTAGGATCATTCTATCATCGTCTTTCCCACAACTTTCAGCCAATCACCCTAGAATCGCAAAAGAAACTTAGCCAACAATCATCATGATAACAATAATCAAATATATGGGAAAGGAATGAATATTCGAACAAGAAAACCTTAAGAAAAAGGTCTCACTAACTGAATCAAATATCAAACAACAAGCGTTCCTCGAATCACAAATCAGCAAAGACAATAAACCAAAAGGGAATCTAAGAAAGTCTTACAAACTCCCTCTAAGGTAACTCAAAACTATGAATCCTTCCTTCCTTGATCTTCAATCCTTCAATCCTTCCCTAAATACTTCCAGAAAATCTCTCAACTGCTGGATGCTCTCAACCTCTAAGCCTGGTTGAACTTGTGGAAAATTCAACCTTTATATAGGAGAATTATCTTCCAAAGATAAAAAATATCTTAAAAGATAATTTCCTATAAAATATATCCAAATAAATCAGCTGAATATCTTATCTTTCTTCTTGAAATCCAGCCCAAAAATATAATATCTCCTCCTTCCAAAAATAAAATATCTCAGACAAAAAATATAATCTCGCCGGCGACAGGGTGTCCACCTCGATCGGGGAGCTCCTCAAGATCACCTCGGTCGATGTGGTACTGTAGCTAACCAAGGTGAATCTCAACTGAATGGGAAATACCTCAAATCTGGTCCAAAATCAAATCTCTAATCCATTTCCATGTTTCCTGAGTTCTTTCTTAAGCTCCAGAATGTAGCTCCAATGACTCCTTAGCTCCTTTAGCTCCATTTTAGTCCAAAACGTGCCATTTTACCTACATTTACAACGAAATTAGGTGTAGACCTCGATTCCCGTAAAGGTAGATGAAACAACAATATAACCGCAAAATGTACATCTATACATGCAGATTTATGAAGATAAAACGTCTAAACCGGCCGCAAAATATAGACTATAATACATACTATCAAGTTCCGAATATTAAGCACAAGATAGAATGGATTATAAGTCAAAAAATATTAATGAAAAATCCTTTCAAAACCTTTTGGTGGTGTGCTCCACTAATAGATCACTCTTAGAGAATGCTTCATGGCAAATAAAATCAAGACATGGTCAAAACATTTCATGAATATAAGAAAGCTGTTCATCTTTGCATAAAATCATAGAATGCATAATAAATCATAATTATCAAAATCAATTATGTATAATCCACTTTAAACCACTAAATTAATTAACAAGCTCGAGGTCTCAAGGGCTTTCAAAAGAGGTCAAGAAACGTGTAAGGGTGAGATGTATATAAGAGAATGTTGTGCTAGAATCCGGGAAAAGGATCTTTACTTCACTTTCTTCGAATCTTTGGGATGCATGGACAGAGATGCACAATAACCGAAGCCTAGGAGATTAGCAATAATCAATTTCTCGAGATGCCTCAAACCCTTGATGCACATACCATGACCCATTAGGAATATCGCTTAATCCGACTTTGGCAAGACACAAACACCCGGCTATGTGAATGGTGCCGAGTTACTCATCATCATGATTGACTTTCCCAAACCTATTTGTTTCTTTCTAAACTTTCAGCCACACCTCAACTTCACTTTCACTTGCTTTTCTTTTTGTTTGCTTCCAAATTCCCGGATAGGTAAAAGGAGGCAAATATGTATATGAGGTGCTAAAGCATGATTAAGAAGAAGAAGAGAAGAGAATGAATTGCCTTGGTCTTCCCAGGAAGAATGTGAGAGAACTCATCATGTGGTGTCAACCTTCAAATTAAACAAAATTTTGATAAAAACAAAGTATTAAACATGCCAAAACTTCAAACAAAGCATTTTGCAACTTAAACATATCATAAAACATTTCGAGCATATAAAGATTTCAAAGCCAATATGCAAACAAAATCATCACTGAGGTCATGTCTAGAGAAGAAGCACAAAATCGTTTCGAAAAATTCCTCTTAGTTAAACCACCTCGGTCGAGGTGTTCTAAGTCATCCGAGGTTTTCCACCTTGTTTGGCCAGAACCATCCCGGTCGAGGTCAAAATTTTTTTTTTCTTAAACCCGTTTTTTACATTTTTCTCTAACAAAAACCTGTATGTATGCATTTAATGACAGATAAACACATAAAGCCAAATAAAGCAATAATAATCCGGAAGAGTCATACAAGAGTAGCAAGTAGTCAAATAAATACATCCACATACCCCATACTTGGGACACATTGTCACAATGGGTCAAATATAAGTCTAAGAACAAAGTACTCACCGGACCTAGTTGAACTGCATAAATAAAGAAAATCCATGCCGCTGTAGTCCTCATCAGCCGGTGGTGGTGGTGGATGTGGGATATAAGGATGCTGAGATGGATCAAATGGATAACCCATCATGTGCTGGAACTGGATCTCCATCATCTACCGTTGGTAATGCTAGCTCTCTAGCATCTTATGTGTCCAACCCTCAATCTCTCGGCGCTGATCAACAAAGCGCTCATGAATGTCAATTGTCAGGGCATCATAACCGTCGATCATCTGATCAGTGAGGTCATCAATCCTCTGATGCGCCTCGGGATCTCTGACTATGTGACGGCGATCTGCGCTGAGATGGTGGTGGTGGTGGTGCTGCCTCCTCCTTTGTAGCCTCGTCATCTAGATCAACAACTGGCACACTAGGAACAACGGTATCAGTACCGGTCTCCATCGCAGCTCCTCTATCATCATACTCATCCTCCTCAACTGCAGCGTCGGCATTACTACGAATCAAAGACTAAGAACTAAGCCGACCATAGGATACCCTAAGGAGCAGTCTGCTCCCTAGGCATGGCTACATACGGTGTAGTAAGGCCATGGGGAACCAGTATCCTCCTCGTGATCATCTCTTGAAGCCCAAGCGACTTTGCAGCCGCTACCACTGTACAACCACTCAGATCCAAACCTATGTAACCCGCAATATGGGTCACCAGCCCTCCACAACAGATGTCTCCCTTGAACTTGTCCTTGATCCGGTGAAAGTCCTCAACCAGTATGCCTCCAAAGTCAGGCACTCCACCAATCACCATACAAAACAAACTGAGCAGCTCTCCCTGTCTAATCTTTTGGGGCGTCTCAGTACGCGCCAGAAGAGTCTCACTGAAGATGCGGTAGGCAAGACGGAAAGCTAGGTGGAAAATAATGCGCTCCCTGGAGTCTCCAGGTCTCCATCTGTCTGCTTGCTCCACCACATGGGCAATCTTCCCCCTAGAACTGTCGAGCCACTGCTCGGGAAGGAAAGTCCGGAATTGTCGGAGTCGGGAAGCCAAAGATGTCCCTGAAGTGATCTAATGGTATGATTTAGTTCCGGTTCATCAACCAGAACTTGATGCTGCTCGTCTTAGGGATGTGAGTTACGGAACTCACGAACTCCATAGTAGGCTCGAGGTAGGCTGGAGCTCGAATCTCCATAAAACTCTCTAGTCCCACCATAGAGATCATCCTCCTCAAATCCTCCGCCACGTGGAGGCACTCGAATGCTGAGGCTTCCAAGAAACGCGGGGCAACTATGGGTCGCCCGCATATACGGTCAAAATCCGCCTGGTGACGCTCGTGAATCACCGGTATAGAATGGCGGGAAGCAGAAGAAGGTGAGGAACCACTAGCATCATCCTTCAAAACAAGCTGACGATCAGATCGAGAACTCATAACTGTTGACAAAAGGTCACCTCGACGGTCTGACAAGCTGAAGAACACCTCGGCCGAGGCACACTTCGACTGGATCGAGGCGAAGTGCTGTTCGATTTCCACTCTCTGATTTTCAGTTCTTTTCCCCCAAAATCACTACCAATTGCTTCCTATCGGGTACTTATACTTTTTGTCAACAATAACAATCGACAACCAGAGCCGGATTTGTCCTAAATCAGTAAAGAGAGGGAAGTTAGGGTTTTTTTGAATAAATACCCAAATTGTGCAGATTTGAGGCGATTTGCTTGCTATTTGTTGCTTGCAATCCGTTCCTCTTGCTTCTCTTAGTTAAATCGGTGCAGATATTGTGGAAAACAAGAGAGAATCGGGGAAATGAGGTGATTATGCGCCGCATCAAGAAGGCTTTGAGAGGGAAAAGTGAGGAGAGAGAAAATCTTCGTCGCCTTTTATACCCCTCGCTGAATCTGACATCACCTCGGTCGAGGTGGTCCCGACCGGACCGAGGTGGCTGACTGGATTGTCAGACCTAGTCGCCTCGGTTGCCTAAGAACATCTCGGTCGAGGTGCTATGACAACGACCAAGATGTATCTCAGTTAAACTTCGTCTTCTCAATTTCTCGAACTTTTGTCCTTCCAGGGCAGTTCTTGAGTCGTAATCCTTCCTTAGAGAGTACCTGGTTTCTGTCTAGGACGCCAAAAGCAAAGCAAAAGCAAACTATCTAAAACTAAGCTAGAAAAAAGGGAAAAGAAAGCAATACCTTAGGTTGCCTCCCAAGAAGTGCTTGATTTAAGGTCACTAGCTGGACCGTACGACATCCCTAAACAAGGTATAGTGGTGCAATCTCCTCAACCTGGACTTCCGGTTGGTACTTCTTAAGCCTATGGCCATTGACCTTAAAGCTTCTGCTTATTTCACCCTAAATTTCAACTGCAGCATAGGGGAAAACATGTTTCACAATGTAAGGTCCTGTCCATCTAGATTTCAACTTACTTGGGAAGAGGCAAAGGCGGGAGTTAAAGAGTAGAACTAAATCTCCTTCTTTGAATTCCTTAGGAATGATATGCTTGTCATACCATCTCTTTGTTCTCTCCTTGTAGATCTTGGCATTCTCATAAGCATTTAAGCGGAATTATTCCAACTCATTGATGTCCAATAGTCTCTTTTTTCCGGCTTCTTTGATATCAAAATTCAACCACTTGATTGCCCAATATGCCTTATGCTCCAGCTCAACGGGTAGATGACAAGATTTTCCATATACCAAATTGTAAGGTGTGGTACCAATGGGAGTCTTGAATGCGGTCCTATCAGCCCAAAGAGCATCGTCCAACTTCATGGACCAATCCTTCCTTGTCCTAGAGACTGTGTTCTCCAAAATTGCCTTGATTTCTCTATTCAAGATCTCAACCTGTCCACTAGTTTGAGGGTGATAAGGGGTTTCTACCTTGTGGGTTACCCCATACTTTGATAGAAGTGTCTTAAACTTCCGGTTGATAAAATGTGTCCCTCCATCGCTGATGATGATGCGTGGTGTCCCAAAACGAGGAAAGATAGTCCGATTGAAGAACTTCACAACCACCATGGCGTCGTTAGTGGGAGAGGCAATGACTTCCACCCATCTAGAGACATAGTCAACAGCTAGGAGAATGTAGAGGTTCTCTGCGGATGATGGGAATGGTCCCATGAAATCAACTCCCCATACATAAAAAATCTCAACCTCCTGAATATTGTTGAGTGGCATCTCGTTCCTTCTAGATAAATTCCCTGTTCTTTGGCATGCATCACAAGAAACAACAAACGCTTGTACATACTTAAATAATGTACGCCAAAAGAAACCGGAAAGGTAATACCTTGGTGCACGTTTTGTGTGCGCTAGCATGCCATCCACAAGGAAGCGAGTGGCAATGCCTTATGACGCTGGAAACTTCATCTTCCGGAATGCATCGTCGAAGCATCCCGTCCGGACCTCTTTTGAACAGTAGAGGTTCATTCCAATAGAAGTGACGTACATCCTTGAAGAATTTCTTCCTTTGAGCGTACGTCAATTCAGGCGGTATTTCCTGGCAAACAAGATAATTAACAATATCAGCATACCAAGGCTCTTTATTATCAGAAGCTTGGTGGAGCCGGTGCTCCACCAACTTTGAATGAGTTTCAGAAAATGGTTTAGAAAGTTTGTTCTCCTCAGTTGGCAACATCTCGCTTGCTGTCTCGGTCAGTGTCCGAGGTGAGTGACCGAGGTGTTCTTCAGATAAGAACGCCTCGCTTGGTCCAGAAAGTGCCTCGGTCGAGGTACTAGAACTAGGACCGAAACCTAAATTTCTTTTCTTTCTCTGAATTAGTGTCTCAATCTTAGCTCCTGGATCTTCTTCCAGTGCTTTTAAGCTCCGTATATCTGCATCACAAGAAGCATCTATACCTTTCTCCATTAAACTAAAACTAAGAACTCTTTCACGAGGGTCATTAATAAGGATAGAGCTTACCAATTCTCTTGATTCCTCTTCATCATAGATGTTGAAGATGTCATCCTCCAGAGGCTCTCCTTTCATTGCAGCAAGCAATGAAAATTCCACTTGATCTCCACCGATGTTGAATTTCAACCTGGCGTTCTTACAATCCACATTGCAACCCAAAGTTGCTACAAATGGTCTCCCGAGAATGATAGGAACGGGATAATCTGCGGGCATGTCAAGTACAACAAAGTCTATAGGTAAATAGAAGTTACCTAACTTAACGGGAACGTCTTCCAGGATGCCCACGACATGGGTAATGGAGCGATCCACCATGTATAACCTTATCTTCACCGGCTTGGGCTCTCCAAGTCCAATTTTCTCACATAACTCCAGCGGGATGGTGCTCACGCTGGCTCCTAGATCACACAACGCCTCACAAGTTACATCCCCAACTTGAATGGGAATGCAAAATGAGCCGGGATCTCTCAATTTGGGTGGCATCTTCTCCTTCATGATTTGAATGAGTTCCGAGGACTTAGATATCATCCTTACTTCTCCAAAGTCTTCCAGCTTCCTTTTCCTTGATAGAATTTTTTTCAAGAACTTCCCATAGGCGGGCATCCCTAGAATAACATCAAGGAAAGGGATATTAATGTGTAGTTTATTCATCAAGTCAAGGAACTTACCAAAATGCTTGTCTAGATGTGCTCTGGCCCTTGACTGAGGGAATGAAAGTGGTGGTTTATAAGCAGGAGGTGGAACGTAAGCATCAGATTTCTCCTTCGCTTTCTGGGACTCCATCTCGCTTGGCACCTTGACTGAAGTGTTCCTTGTCTGGTCCTGGACCGAGGTGTTCTTCGTCTACACTGACACCGACCGAGGTACTAGATCTGCAGTTTTTAGTCCACTTCTCGTCGTTATTTCCATAATATGTCCCTTGGGGTTGCTCTCTGTCCTTGCTGGGAGCTTCCCTTGATCTCTTGGCGCTTCATTCGCCTTATTAAATAATTGTTGCTCTAAGGCCTTTTGTGCCTTTAAAAATGAAGTCATAGATGTCTCCATAGCGTTGAGCTTGATCAAGATGGCCTCCAGCACTGCATCTTTCTTCTCTGACTGGGACGAACTTGATCCAGACTCATGGCTCTTCAATGGAGTAGAAGAAGAAGAGGGGGGGTTAAAAGCATTATTAGCATGAGAATAAGGGTTACCCGGATTTTGTTGATTAGATCTCCAATTGTTGTTGTTGGAGCCTCTATTGTTGTTGTAATTGTTGTTCCGTGAACCTTGGTTATTGTTTCTTCCTTGATATCCTCCTTCTTCTTTCTTCGTGTGAGCCACCAAAAGGTCCTTCAATTGCTTCGCATCGTTCTTAAGGGAGATGAGTTGATTATCATTTGATGGAGTGTCATGGAAATTAACTCTCTTAACTCCATTTTCGGCTCCTTGATGTGAGTACTTCTCTATATGCAAAGCTTGCTTTTCAATGAACTCCCAAGCTTTGTCTATCGGCATGTCCATGAATGTGCCGGCGGAAAGTAGTTGAAGATTGAATTGTGGGCAATCCAATAGAACATCCCTGAAAATCTCCCATGATTTGGACAAACTCTCCTTGTCCTTCTTGATGAATGCATTGATCTTCCCTCTCATTTCAACAGTCTTGGAGGGGGGAAAGAACTTTGTTAAAAACTCCGTCGTCATCTGACGAGGGTTTTATTCTTATGTCGTCTATACCCTATCAAAATAAATCCCGACTTAGCACTAAAACAAGTATAGTGGTTAAGTAAGGGTCGAACCCAAGAGAGTTTTGATATTTTTATTAATTTTAATTATTGATTATAGAATCAAGTAACCAAGGGGGGATTTTGGGTGAATTGATGAACACAAAACTTATGAAAACAAGTAACACAACGAGTAAGACAATGATGGGTGAATCTACACTAGGTTGATTCTTAGCATGCGATTACTACTTTGGCGGGTTCCTTTTTACAAGTTTTTAAGTAATCTCCCGTCTCGATCATATATATGTGTTGAGCCAACCGGCATCAACACAACTTAACAGGTTAGTGTTCCGTAAACCTACAAGAACAATTAACAAGTTAGCTTTCAAATAAAGACTAAGGGATATAAAGAAAAGATTAAAACAGTTAAACTTATCTTTATATTTGTGTTCCTTTCTTCAAGCAATTACAACCCGTTATTACTTAAAGTTCACTACTAGATTAAAGACCCGAACCCGGAATCTATTACTCATAGTTCTTTGCATGCACTTTAGAACATAAGGTGATCAATCTTAAGTGTTAATCAAACATGCAATTAGACAATGAAGATCAAGAAAACACAAAGTATTGCTGAATAAAAACTTATATTAGAAAGAACTTACAACCAAAGTAACAATGCAGCTTCAAACCAACCCAATGTAGCAAGGGAGTTAGCAACTCATTACAAAGGTAGCAATAGAATGGAAAATGATTGGATTCTAATTGTGGATAAGTGGATTCTTTTAGCAATCAGCCAAGGGTCTATTTATACTACACATGGCACTAAATAGGAGTAAATGGCCGGCCCAAAATAGCCACCTGTAATGCCATCAAGGTGGTGCAAACAGCCGGAGTAAAGTCTCTGTCGTCGAACCGCAGGGGCGACCTTCAGAGCCGCAGGGGCGGTTTGGGCAGAAACGCTAGAACTTCTTCATGGCCAGAGGGGCGGCCAGGCAGTTCCGCAGGGGCGGATATTTAATGACCTTCAAACGTCTGACTCTTCAACTTCCTGTCGTTTTTGATGCCGAGCCGCCGGGGTGTCCCAGTGTCAACACGGGGGCGGTGACACTGACTCTTCATCTTCACACCTCCCAGGTTGAGATGCAAGCAGAGGCGCAGGGGCGCTGGCTTTGCTTCTTCAGGACAAGTCACCGCAGGGGTGCCAAGGAGTGGCGTACGGGCGATGACATCTTCGTGCCTGGCGCTGGCGAAGGCGCAGGGTGCATTCCGGAGTGTGGTGTCACCCGTAGGGGCGGTGACACTGCTCCGCGGGGGCGGTGAGGCAACAGAAGCTTTGCTTCGTGAATGGTCTTCACTCCTAAGTGCTTATAACTCTTTATTTATCTTCTTTTAGTTTTCTTCTTCTGGACCAAGGAGTTAGTAGCATAAACCGACACTAATGTAATAAAAAGACTCTAAAAACTAACCTAAATGATAGTGATTTCATCACCTATCAAACTCCCCCATACTTAGACCTTTTTCTCGTCCCGAGTAAATCACATGATAGAAATCTTTAGACTCAAAGGCCTCAGGAAGCATGGGTAAGCAGAAAAGATAATGAAAATAAAAGAAAAGCCAAGAAAGGAAGAAGGAAAAAGAGAGAAAATGTGAGAAATAGGTGAGAACACTACCATCCTTATCGCTCCAAGAGTGACCTGCCCGGACAACCTCCTTATGACTCCCCTTCTTATGTCGCCAAACGTCGGAAGGGAAACCTGTAACACCCCAAATTCTCGGAACTCGGGGAGCTACTGGTTAGGACCTCACAATGGGTCCCGACCTTGGTTTAACAACAACATTACTTGGATCTTACAACAAGGCACAAATGTACTTAAAACAATTTCGAACATAATAGTTTTATTGTATGAATGTACACATGTAACAGCCTTACAAAACATAAACATATACATAACATGCATGATGTAAGGGAGACTCCCCCGTCCCCATCTAATGAGTACGTGGACCCGGCTGACCATCCGTTCCGGATCACTCTGCAACTGTCTATCTCTACAAATCTACAACACGGATAAACCGTTAGCTAACAATCCAAAAATAAGCAGAATAAGGATAGCACAAACACACTCAAGATAACATAAAACAATCATCATGCTGGCACACAAACCGGTTATTATCTGTTCATTAAGTGAGTCACCTTATTCCCTTTTACAATTGTGGCACGAGAAATCTTAAGAGTTCTCGCCTCCGTTCCTTATCCAACTGGGTGTAGGTCTAGCTTACCTCCGCCGGTAGCATCACTACAAACCGAGTGTGGACTAGTCCCTAAAGAAACCCCCAGCGCCCTCAGGATAACTGAGCAGAATGCCACCGCCCGTTACTCTTAGGCCAAAGTATAGGTCGGTAGATAAATACTACTAAAATATAACTATAAACATATCATTCACACACCACCATCATTATCCACACTCATATCTAGAAGTCAGCTAAGTAAGCCCAAAGGACTTACCTGAGTCAAGTCGCAACTCTCTAAATCTCAACTCGGTATGTAACCGTAGGAACTCAATTGCCTGTTATACAAGACAAGGGAATCAATAATGTATTCCACTTTCTTAGAAGTCTCCAACTTCTAAGATATAAAAATCGATCAACAAGAGATTACCAAAATACCCTTATACAGGTAAATGACCATTTTACCCCTGGTCCCGAAACTTCTAAAAATTTCATAATTTATGTTTAAATTCTTATTTGAGACTAACTAACCATATTCTACTCCCTAGGATAATTTTAGGTAACAATTAGAAAAACTACCCATTTTCTATTTCTCGAAAAGTCACTAAAGTCCAATTACAGCTTCAAATATAAAATTCGAATAATCTTATAAAAATTCCGAAATAATTCCCTAGGTCATCTATGATATCCTATCTACTCATAGGAGAAAGAATTTCTTAAAACTGTTAAAGCATCGCTTCTACAAAAATTTCTAAAGTCGGGTACAACACTTAACAAGCAGCACATTGTCTTAACTTTAAAAAAAAAACATAACTCCTAAACTACTCGCTGTATTTATCCCAAATTTTGATATGTTCTACTATTAAATCTTATCTCTAATATATCCAAAATTCAGACGCAAAGGAGATCAAAAGCTTATTCAAAACCATCTCACAAAACAGCATCCCATGCTGTTTTTCCCAACACTCAGCACATATATAAAAACGTCAACTTTGAAACACAATAACTCTCAAACCGCAACTCCAATTCTTCCCAAATTTTAATATGATCTACAACAAGATGTCAACTATATCATATCAAAAATTCAAGCCTAACAGAGATCAAAAGCCTATTCAAAACTATCTCACAAAATAGCATCCCATGCTGTTTTTCTCAATTCAGCACATTTATAAAACTGAACTTTGAAACCCCATATCTCTCAAACCATAACATGGATTCCTCTGAAATTTTAGTATGATTTACTTTGAAATACCATCTATCACATATCCGAAAATAAGCAACAAAGGAGGAGTCTAAGTTACCCAAATCTGGATCACAAAACTGTATCAACATGCAGTCCCCAGCACTCCACAACAGAAATAAAAACTGCATACGACCCAATCTTTGAAAAATCATAAGTCCTAAACCACTCACTGGATTCCTCCCAAATTTTAATATGTTCTACTAAAATATCTCATCTATAACATATAAAAATATCAGCCAAAATGGATCAGTATTTCATACCTAAATCGGAACCCGAAGTTGGATGCTCGACAAAGTCGAAAAAAAACTGAGAAAATGCAACAGTTTCTTGAGTTGCTTCTTAGCTGTAGCATATGGGTTTCAACAATGGTTCAGAGACAACTATTAGCACATATATATATATATATATATATAAGGAGTGAAGCAAGGGGAGTGGTGTGGATCTTACTCGGCTTACAAGGCTCAAAGTGCTTTCTTGCAAGACCGAAAAGGGAGGCTCTTGCTATTGTTGTTGGTGTCTCGTGCAGTATGGAAGCGAAGGCCATCTGCTTGTTGGTGTTTATGTCCATGAAGATGGCTACTGTGTGCAGAAACATATGGTGTGCAGAAAGGTTGCAGCAGCAACAAGATCTCGTTGAAGAGAAACGGTTCAAGGGAGAGGCGAGAGCTTTGGATCTGGTGTCAACGAAGGAAGGGGTACGAGGGCCTGTCAGGGCTGCTGGCTCGGCTAGAGTCTGTTGTCTGATCGATGGTTGCTGCTGCTGCGTTGATGGTTGCTGCTGCTTGATGTCTCAGCCGCTGGAGTGCTCTTTGCATCTGCAGCGAGTGAACACAACACTGGAGAGGCTGGCGCAGATGGTCGATCGTCAAGTGCACAGGCTGGGCGCAGATGGTCGAGTGCCAAAGTCGGTGAGCAGCAGCAGTTGGTGAGCAGCAGTCCCAGGCGGCTTGTGCAGAAGCCGGTGAGCAGCAGTCCCAGGCGGCAGATCAGCGTGAGAATGGAGGCAGCGGCGGAAGCAGTTAGCGTAGACTAGGATTAGAGATGCTGATTAGATTAGGTTAAGGTTAATTAGGGTTTAGGTTAATTTAAATTATGGGCTGGCTGATGTGTCTTTGGGCCGGGTCCGTTGGGCCTGCTCATCTAACTACGATGGGCTTATAAATAAATCGTTACACGCACGGAACCGCTCATTGGTTTTCGGTTTTTAATTTCTATAACAATTCTATTCGGTTTCCCTATTTATCGATTTGGGTGAAATAGAGTTACATAAAATGATAGAATTTGATAATGCTTTATTTTATTTAAAAGAATAAAGGTCGGCGGATCGGCATCCGATTTGATCGGGTATTAAACAGAATTTAACTTTTCTGGGTATTATAGTCACGAATTTGTCATGGCCTCGTCATAACTCGTCTTGGGCTCATCTTGGTCTTGTCACTAGAACGTCATGACTTTGTCAAAGACAAGTCATGATATACTCTAGGGTTTGATTAGGGTTTGCTACTAATAAAATCTTATCATTTTATGTGAAGTGATAATACATAAAATGATAAAATTTTGAGATATAGTGTCCAACTACGTAGACAACTAAGGAACAAAAGATTAAAATCCGGTTTGCTACGGAATTAAACGAAAAAAAATTTCGGATATTACAAAACCTACACTCGGTGTCGCTCATTTTGCCAAGGTACCTTTCGGGTTTTCACCTTGCCACTCTTCTTCTTTTCATTGATGATCTCACTTGAAACTCACATTCCTCAAGTCCAATTTTGCACCAACCTAAGGTTAGTCGGACTACCTTCTTTTTTCCTAAACCGCCCTTTTGGGCTTTCGGTTTATCCAAGGATTTCATCCCTTTTTTCATTTTCTTTGGCTTTTTCTCTCTTCTTTTTTATATGAACTTCAAACTGAAGTACAATTCATAAGACTCAATGCAAAACAAACTCAAAAAAACTCTAATAAACTATACATGCGATGATATGTCCCTCCCTCATACTTGAAGCATACTTTTCCCTCAAAGTGGAAATGAAGCAAAGATAAATGTGGGAAAGGGAAGAGAAAAGATACCCCTAGTGGGATGGTCCGGCTGGACCATCCGGACCCTCCTCCGGTGGGTATGGGAAGTGGCGGAAGAAGTGCTCCTGCCGGCGGTAGAGCGTGTCGATGCGACCCTCCTGAGCGTCCAACCTCTGCCCAAATGAAGTATCGAAGCTGGCTTGCCAAGCCAGCTGCTGAGCCTCTAGCTGCTGCTGATGAGCCACTTGCCAAGCATCTTGCCGGCGGTTAAAATGGGTGGTCATAGAGGAAGCGAAGATGGACTGCCACGCTTGCTGTTGCTCAAGCATGGACCACTAGTACTCGGTCTGGCATGCCTGATGTTGGATGGTCAGGGCGGCCATCTAAGCCTGAAGGCTCGCAAGAGCCGGATCCTCCTCTGGTGCTGCAGTAGGCATATCCTCATCATCCGGTATAGGCATGTGGTCAGCAACAGGAGCTCGGCTGGAGCTCGCAGTATATCTCTCAACAATGGCCCCCTGAGGCTGTCTCGGTACGAAAGGGTCAGCCGGTATGTATACCTCTGAGAGCTCGTTTCCAAGTGGAAGCGGCCGAGGGAGGTATGTAATGTGACTCTCATTTGCCAATGAGAGCCATAAGGAGTTCTCCCCGTCTCTCTTGAGGAGTTTACACCTCCTCAACATCCCCTCTGTGTAATGTGGGGCCTCTAACCCATCCTCCAAGTCGGAGAGGTCCATCACCTGTGCAGCGATCAAGGAGATCACCCCATCACCCACAATGTCTCGTGGCTCGTTCTTCCTAATCCGCTTCAAAGCATTAAGGAAAAGGTATGGCCAATCTGGTATCTTGTCGTTCATGGGTAGGTAGGCATACAACAATGGAAGGTCCTTGAGAGCGACCTTGTTCTCCTCCTTGTATCCATAGAAGACACTCATAAAGATCTTGGAGATGAGCCTCAAACAGGGGTGAGTGAGTTTGTTAGAATACTCACCCCTAGCATGAAACTCGGATCAGGTGGCGGCTTGCCAGAACTCGCATAAGTCGGGTGTCGGGACGGGTTCCCACCAGTTCTCGGAGGCACAAGTAGTCACCCTGAATGCCTCCTTCAGTTGGGTGTATTCTAATGTATACTTTCTATTATTGAACTTAAAAGAAAGTCCAACACAAATATGGTCCTCCTTTTCCATGGTGAATGTGGCAATGAATTGGCGGCTGAGCTCGGGGTATGTAGGGGCATTCATGTCCAGAAAATCGCCGAGCCCAGCATTGGTGAGGAATGCCTGCATGCTCTCCAACATGCCTAACTTTTCCAACGTAGGAACGTGCAAAAACCGAGTTGCATACACAACCCGATCTTGCACAATCCTATACCTCTCCTTCTCACCTTCCGACAACTTGTATTTCTTCTGGTTTTCCATTTCTTGCAATTGAACATGTAAAGGAATTAGAAAGTTCAGAAATTGGATTAAGAGACGAACCCTCTGGTGCTATTTCCGCAGGGTCGGCTGAAGGCTGCGTAGGGGCGGCAAGGCGCATGGGCGGCATCTTGCAAGCGCAAGGGCGGGAGAAGTGTAGAGGGCGATTTCTAACAGCTGCGAATGTGGCGGTGCTGAGAAGCATTTTAGTGGCTTCTTGCTGGTAGAGATATCGCCGGTGATGCTTAAAGTGGAGGATAGAGAGTGTGTGAGAGGAAAAGGTTTGTGGGGTTAAGTTTTGAGAGAGTGAAAGGTGGGAGATGGGGTATTGCGGCGCAGGGGCGTCGGAGCTGGTGGTGGTGGCGACGAAGCGACGCAGGGGCGTCGGAGAACACGTGTTTGCACAAAAGGTGAGGGCGCAGGGGTGTTTGTACGAAGTGGAGCTGGGAGAGACGAGGGGTAGATAAGGTGAAAGGGAGAGATTGGTGGATATGTGTAGGTTATTTTTGGGAAGCGTATTTTTTTCTTTCCTTGATAAAACCGCAAGGGAGGGGCTTGTTACCGCGGGGGCAGTGACAAAGAAGAGGGGGCACAGGCTCAGCGCCGGGGACGGCGCTGAGGATGCGTGTCAAGGGTGGTTGCCGCAAGGGCGGATGGGTGTCACCGCGGGGGCGGTGACTAGTGTGTTGTAGACGCAGGCCCAGCGCTGGGTGCGGCACTGGCAGGAGTGTCACCACATGGGCGAAGACACTGAGCCGCAGGGGCGGTTTTCTTGACAAAGGCTCCTCTTCTTATTCCTTCGGGTTGCCTCCCGAGCAACGCCTTTGTTTTACGTCGTTGGCTCGATGTAAGAACTCTACCTTTCTGATTGGGCCTCCTTGGGGTTTATAACCGTTTGGGAAGGCAATCCACTAGAGGATCGTGCTTCGATCCTTGTAATGGCTTCCGCCATTTTCCCAACCTTTTTTTGAAGGTTCTTGATGATGGATTCTGTTGTTTGGACATGAGTAGCAAAATGCTTAGTCAAAACCTGCAACATATCTTCAATTGATTGATACTTACCTTGTCGGGGCTCCTGTTGTTGGTTTTGTTGATCCCTCCAACGAAAACTCTGTTGATCACGCCAGTTTGGCATGAAATTCTGCGCATAAGGATCGTTCCTAGGCTTTTGCTGTTGTGGTTGTCCATAACACATTGCATTCACCTCTGCATCGTCATCTTGGACTTGGGGACACATGTCCGTTGGATGATATGGGTTACACACACTCCACATGCTTTTAGCTGTTGTGGGGTTCCCATAAGTGTTAATCTCTTCACCATCTCCTTCAATTCCGCAAGCTCAGTGGAGATCTCACTCTTCCCGAAATTCACAGCATGAACTCCTCTCTTGAAAGGGGTCCTTCCAAAGTCCCGGGTTCCTTCTCCTAGTTCCTGTATCTTTTCTAAAGCAAGGTCAGGGGTAGAGTTAAGAATGTTACCTCCACAAGCCGCATCGACGATCCTCCTTTCATTGTCGAGCAAGCCATTGTACAAGTACAAGACTAGATCTTGAGTCGAATATCCGTGGAAAGGACAGCTGGATCGGAGGCGTGCGAATCTTTCAAAGTACTCATAGAGAGTCTCATCCGCCTCTTGCTCGATGTTGCTTATAGCTTTCTTCAAGATATTGGCCTTCTTGGCTGGTAAGTAATTCTCCGAAAACGCCTTGTAAAGATTCTCCCAAGTGTCGATGCTCCCCGATGGAAGGTGGTAATACCAATCATCCACTGCATTTGAGTGTGAAACCAAATGCCCTCATCTTGATTTGCTCTTCGGTGATGTTGGCTGACTTCATGCTCATACACACGGTATGAAACTTTACAAGGTGCTTGATGGGGTCCTCACCACTTAACCCATGGAAAGATGTGAGCAAGTGAATAAGGCCCGGCTTGAGCCCGAAATAGATTTCTTCCCCTAATACCGGTATAGTAACCGCAAGAGGGTTTTGAGCCAAATTGGGCTGAGTGAGTTGACGAAGAGTACGATCAACCATTTCTTTTTGGAGTTGTTGTTGTCTTCGTTGCCGGATATGAGTCCTCTTAATTTCTGGATCAAAGGAAGCAAAGCCGGAGTTAGTAGCACGAGTTTGAACCATAAAATGGTTCAAACCTATAATCAATAATAACAAAATAAAAATAACACAAAACTCCCCGGCAACGGCGCCAAAATTTGACAAGGGTTTTATTCTTATGTCGTATATACCCTATCAAAATAAATCTCGACTTAGCACTAACACAAGTATAGTGGTTAAGTAAGGGTCGAACCCAAGAGAGTTTTGATATTTTTATTAAATTCAATTATTGATTATAGAATCAAGTAACCAAGGGGGGATTTTGGGTGAATTGATGCACACAAAACTTATGAAAACAAGTAACACAACGAGTAAGACAATGATGGGTGAATTTACACTAGGTTGATTCTTAGCATGCGATTACTACTTTGGCGGGTTCCTTTTTACATGTTTTTAAGTAATCTCCCGTCTCGATCATATATATGTGTTGAGCCAACCAGCATCAACACAACTTAACAGGTTAGTGTTCCGTAAACCTACAAGAACAATTAACAAGTTAGCTTTCAAATAAAGACTAAGGGATATAAAGAAAAGATTAAAACAATTAAACTTATCTTTATATTTGGGTTCCTTTCTTCAAGCAATTACAACCCGTTATTACTTAAAGTTTACTACTAGATTAAAGACCCGAACCCGGAATTTATTAATCCAAGTTCTTTGCATGCATTTTAGAACCTAAGGGGATCAATCTTAAGTGTTAATCAAACATGCAATTAGACAATGAAGATCAAGGAAACACAAAGTATTACTGAATAAAAACTTATATTAGAAAGAACTTACAACCAAAGTAACAATGCAGCTTCAAACCAACCCAATGTAGCAAGGGAGTTAGCAACTCATTACAAAGGTAGCAAGAGAATTGAAAATGATTGGATTCTAATTGTGGATAAGTGGATTCTTCTAGCAATCAGCAAGGGTCTATTTATACTACAAATGGCACTAAATAGGAGTAAATGGCAGGCCCAAAACAACCACCTTTAATGCCATCAAGGTGGTGCAAATAACCAGAGTAAAGTCTCTGTTGTCGAACTACAGGGGCGACCTTCAGAGCCGCAGGGGAGGTTTGGGCAGAAACGCTTGAACTTCTTCATGGCCGCAGGGGCGGCCAGGCAGTTCCGTGGGGGCAGATATTTAATGACCTTCAAACGTTTGACTCTTCAACTTCCTGTCGTTTCTGATGCCGAGCCGCCGGGGTGTCCCAGTGTCGACGCGGGGGCGGTGACAGTGACTCTTCATCTTCACAACTCCCAGGTTGAGACGCAGACAGAGGCGCAGGGGCGCTGGCTTTGCTTCTTCAGGACAAGTCACCGCAAGGGCGCCAAGGAGTGGCGTAGGGGCGGTGACACTCTTCGTGCCTGGCACAGGCAAAGGCGCATGGTGCGTTCCGGAGTGTGGTGTCGCCCGCAGGGGCGGTGACACTACTCCGCGGGGGCGGTGATGCAATAAAAGTTTTGCTTCGTGAATGGTCTTCACTCCTAAATGCTTATAACTCCTTTATCTTCTTTTAGTCTTCTTCTTTTGGACCAAGGAGTTAGTAGCATAAACCGACACTAATGTAATAAAAAGACTCTAAAAACTAACCTAAATGATCGTAATTTCATCACCTATCATCATATTTTCCCAAGTGTTGATCTTTCCGGGTGGAAGAGATTGATACCAAGTAAGCGTCATGTCTTTCAAAGAAAAGTAAAAAGGCCTTAGCTTGTAGTTGTTTTCCAGCCTTGAAGGTCTCAAGGTCTCCATTAGAATCTCGCAGTTTTGTAAATGTTCATGCAGAGACTCCCTCTCTAAACCTCCAAACTGGCATTGGCGGATCATGGATAGAACTTGCTGTCGAAGTTCGTAATCATGCTCAATTGGATCAGCTAGGTTGACTCCTGGATGCCTCACTTGCTGATTAGGGTCCATCCTCTGTCCTAGGGTTTGTGGAACTCCAGCAAATAGAACATCTCGGACAGGCATCCGAGGTGGATGTATCTCGGCCGCGGCATCTAGGATTGGGTCCTGCCTCGGTCGAGGATCTGGGATCGGTCGAGGCATAAATTTGGCCCTTAGATCGGTCATATCTGCTTCGATCTCTGCAGTTCTTGTGCTAGTCTGCTCTCTTTCTTGCTGTAGTTCTTCTCTATTTAGGAGTAGCTGTTCCAACGCCTCCTTTAATTCGGCTTCAAGATCGCGATTGTCTTGATTGACCATCTTAGCTTCTTTCAATCGTCGTTTGTAGGTCTTTTTTGGTTCGGGATCGTAAGGAACGATTTCCTTCCCAGCACGGGTTCTTCGCATAAACCTAAGAAAAAGATCCTGCGAAAATACTCAAGTAGAGTGGTTAGTAGCAACAAGGGTGATTGCCCCGAAATACTACCGCAACCGGCTCGGTCTAGACCATGTCCCCGGCAACGGCGCCAAAAACCTGTTCGCTCCAAAAGGTGTGTGAAAGCTTTAAATTTATAACCCAAGAAGTATGCTTGAACAATGTTGCGAACCCGCAGTGTACGGGTCAATTGTAATAAAAAAGCAAGAATTCCAAGGGTCGATCACAGGGACTTAGGTGAAACAAAACACATAATCGGTTGTCAAATATTGCAATTAACCAAAAGCAATTAAAGTAATCAAAGACGATGTAAAAGTAAATTAAGGGGAAATGCGGATTCTAGGGATTTAAGCATCTTGTTGTGGTTCCAACTCAAGAGTTCTAAAGATAAGCGGACAAAACTGAGATTTGCAAAGGGAGGTGTTTCTAAGATGGGAATAGATCACCGGGTAAGTCTCACTACTCACTATCACAAACCGTAATTCCTATCACCGGGTAAGTCTCAAGGAACTAAGGAAAAGAACTATAACCTCAAACCAACACACCAACCAAGTTGATAGAATAAACCTTTACCGGGTAAGTCTCAGGCTAGTTCTCAAGGATGAGATGAAGGCACACTCAAACCCCAATAAAGGATAAACCTTTATTACCTACACTCATGATCTTGGGTTAATAAGCAAAGGAATCACCGGGTAAGTCTCATCCTAGGCATGCATTGAACTAGGAAAGGTGTAATAAGAATAGAATTTGGCAAAGTAGAACACTTAACTCTCAGTTTCGGATCAGAACAGGTTCACCTCGTTCAGTTAAGTTCCACCCCGGCCGAGATGTTCATCGACTGAGCGAGGTGTTCTAGGGTTAAGGTTAAAGACTCGAACTTTCAGGGTCCTACTGGGATTAAGATCATTCTGTCATCGTCTTTCCCACAACTTTCAGCCAATCACCATAGAATCGCAAATGAAACTTAGCCAACAATCATCATGATAACAATAATCAAATATATGGGAAAAGAATGAATATTTGAACAAGAAAACCTTAAGAAAAGAGTTTCAATAACTGAATCAAATATAAAACAACAAGCGTTCCTCGAATCACAAATCAGCAAAGACAATAAACCAAAAGGGAATCTAAGAAAGTCTTACAAACTCCCCCGAAAGCTAACTCCAAATTATGAATCCTTCCTTCCTTGATCTTCAATCCTTCAATCCTTCCTTGAATAATTCCAGAAAATCTCTCAACTGCTGGATGCTCTCAGCCTCTAAGCCTGGTTGAACTTGTGGAAAATCCTACCCTTTATATAGGAAAATTATCTTCCAAAGATAAAAATATCTTAAAAGATAATTTCCTATAAATTTATCCAAATAAATCAGTCAAATATCTTATCTTCCTTCCTGAAATCCAGCCCAAAAATATAATATCTCCTCCTTCCAAAAATAAAAGTTCTAAGCCAAAAAATATAATCTCGCCGGCGACATGGTGTCCACTTCGGTCGGGGCGCTCCTCAAGATCACCTCGGTCGAGGTGGTACTGTAGCTGACCAAGGTGAATCTCAAATGAATGGGAAATCTCTCAAATCTGGTCCAAAATCAAATCTCTAATCCATTTCCATGTTTCCTGAGTTCTTCCTTAAGCTCCAGAATGTAGCTCCAATGACTCCTTAGCTCCTTTAGCTCCATTTTAGTCTAAAACGTGCCATTTTACCTACATTTACAACGAAACTAGGTGTAGACCTCGATTTCCGCAAAGGTAGATGAAACAAAAATATAACCGCAAAATATACATCTATACATGCAGATTTATGAAGATAAAACGTCTAAACCGGCCCCAAAATATAGACTATAATACATGCTATCACCAAGCCTAGCTTGGATGCATCACTATAAACCACAAAGTCCTCATTACCCTCTGGATGTGCTAAGACAGAAGCAAAAGTCAAACACCTCTTCAACTCTTCAAAACTCTGGGCACACTGATCAAACTACACAAATTTGGTAGTCTTCCTCAGTAAACTCGTCAGTGGATGGGGAATCATAAAAAATCCCTCCAGAAAGCGTCGGTAATAACCGGCTAGGCCAAGAAAGCTACACATTTCCTTGAAGTTCGTTAGTGTCGTCCATGCAGCAACAAACTCGATCTTCGCCGGATCAACCATGATATTACTGGTGGAGACAATGTGGCCTAAAAAGGCTACCTCTGACATCCAAAACTCGCACTTAGAGAGCTTGACATACAACTCTATATCCCAGGCATGCTCCTCTCTGCTACGAGAGTATACCAGGATGACGTCAATGAAGACCACCACAAACTGATCAAGGAAGTCGATGAAGATATTGTTCATCAACTCCCTGAAGATAGTTGAGGCATTCGTCAACCGAAATAGCATCACTACAAACTCGTAGTGTCCATAACGGGTACGAAATGCCGTCATATGCACGTCCTGCTCCCTCACCCTTAGCTGGTGATATCCTGAACGCAAGTCAATCCTAGAGAACACTGTCGCTCACTGAAGCTGATCAAGCAGATCATCAATACGAGGCAGTGAATACTTTGTTCTTGATGGTCACCTTGTTCAGCTCTTTGTGGTCAATACACAATCTCAGCGATCCGTCCTTCTTCCGCACGAAGAGGACAGGTGCTCCTCACGGGGATACGCTAGGGAGGATAAAGCCCTTCTCAACCAACTCCTCGAGTTGCTTCTTCAGCTCTAACATCTTGATAGACGACATACGATATGGGGCTTTCGAGATTGATCTCGTACCAGGATCCAACTTGATACCGAAGTCCACGCTCCTCTGATGCGCCAAACTAGATGGCTCAGCAAAGACATCCAGGAACTCACAAACCACTGGGACGTCCTCCAACACTAGACTCTCACTCTCCTTCATGGCATAACACCAGAAGGAATCTCAACCTTGTGCTATCAACCTCGCTACTTGTACTGCACTAATAACCATAAATGTCTTCCCAAGTTCCCGACCTTAAGAAATCTCTATCTGACCTAACTCGGTAGAAACCGTCACGATCCTACTACCAACGTCTACCACAACACAATGTCTATCCATCCAATCCAAATACAGAATGACTTCCTCACGCACCAGCGGCATGACAAAGAAGTCCACAAACAAATCACAAGTCCCAAATGTATAGGACAACTATGTACCTCTTACTTGACCCTCATTTGGTAACCCTACCAAGAGAGGTCTATCCTCTACTGTATCTAAGGTCAGTCTATCAACGCATGCAGCGGAAAGCAAAGAGTGTGTAGCACCCATACTAAACAAAACGCCAACTGCTCCACTACATATTATTACTCAAAAATCGAACCTATGCTCCTCAAGTATCACTAAGGTCATCGCCATAGTATTTACCTCTACTCCTTCTACACCGGAAGGCGGAGAGTCAATTTGAGAAGGATTACTACCTTGCTGACAAAAGGGAGCCAAATGACCTAGTTCACCACATCTAAAGCAAGTTATTGGTGCCAAGGGACACTCAGAACGCAAATGGCCTGGATCACCATAGTTGAAACACATTCGTACCATCTTCGCAACCTATGCGGCTAAAGGGTATCTCGATCTTCTTTGTTCACCTTTAGTAACCTTAGCATGGGAGGAAACTTGATGGCACGGTATCTTGTTTCATCGACATAAAATTGACCGATGTCCTATCTTACCACATGTAAAGCACGTCACTGAAGATCTCTTACAGTCCGGTCGCAGGTGTCCTAACTCTCCACAGTTGAAACGGGATCTCATCCCATCAGAAGTCTGTGTGGACAAGGGATCACTCGAACGTCCATGTGTCAAACTCTGTCTAACACATGAAGGGTCTGCTTCATCACTCACTAGTTCGGTCCATTGTTTCTCCTTTGATCCGGAAGCTTCAGTTGGTCCCACAAATGTTGGTAAACCCGGTGTAGGTCTACCCTGTCTTTCAGCCTCTTGTACTTGACGTATATATTCTCGAAACTCGGGTCCACTCATCGAGAGGTAGTCAAATGCCTAAGGTCTGCCCTCTACTACAGGTGGAACAACAGCAGAAACCGGTCCCTGACCTAACACTACTAGAGGAAGAGGGGGGGTATATCCCTACATCGTCTCACTATATATGTCACTCTAGTCTGCCATCTGTAGGTATGCACACTTAATCCTATAAGGATCTATATAGGCCATATGTATAGATATATATAATACTTAATATTACATGCATACACATCAGCACATAGTAGGTAACCATATATATATCTATATTGTCGAGATCTTCATATGGGTGACGGCTTTTGTACATACTATCCCAAAACATTTGTACTCGCTTTAAAACCAAAACGTTTTCAAAAGTCAAACCCCTTTCGGAATCTGTTTATTTATCTAATCCACCTTCATTGTAGATAGCAAGTGCCATTGTTGTCAACCTAAGGCTCTAATACCAACTATGTAACACCCCGAATCCGCGGGACTCGAAGTGTCACATTGGGCTAGGATCTCACAAAGGATCCTGACCCTGGCCTTACAACAAGTTCACTGGATCTTACAACAAGGCACAAACAGATTAAAACCGAAATACATAAAACTGTATAAGATCCATCAAATGGTTTTAAAACATCAAGCCGAGTACAAAAACAACATCATATACAAAATATCCTATATCCCACGAACAACCTAATGTACAAAAGTCCTCGATTGGTCACCCCATCTAGCTCACTCTGCAGTCTTCCTAACCTGCAAATCCTCTACAACACGGTATACACCGTTAGCTAAAATAATGAATAAGAATGAAGGTAATAGCACAAACACATATCCACACATCACACATGCAATGCCACACACACATTCATTTATTATCTTCAATTACATTATTCCATTACTAATTCAACTTATTTTGTAACATGAGGAGCCTAAAGAACCTCGTCCCTCCACCGTAACACAGGGGTTTTGCATGGGGGTGATCGTCACTCGTCCCCCTTGTGAGATCAGCTTCCGAGCACATCCTCCTACCCTCGAGCGGAGGCAAGTGGTCATGACCCGTTATAACACACTTGTGTTATTTAAGTATACATATAGTCATCCTAGTCAGGTTTGGGTTACAAATGCAACAATCATATGAACACACACAACCATTACAATCACACAAATTCACAACTGAACGCTAAGTAAGTGCTATGGACTTACCTGTAATACTCCTAATCTGTATCACGTCACAACTTCCCCTTGGGGAAGTAATCAACGCCTACAATAGCAAGACACACATCATCACATACTAAAAAGGTTAGGAGACTCATCTCCATAACCACAACCAACTATATCTCAAATCTAAACCTCATATCTTCAACACATTCATAAATGCCTAAGGCATATCCTCAACATAACATCTCATCATACTCGTACACATACTAAACCTTAAAGCCATAACTGATATCCATAACATCATCATGATCCTCAACTCATTCTGACACCTAGCATGCATCTAATCAGTATTCCTCAATCTCAAATTAATCGTCATTTAATTAATTAAACTTTAATTAATTAATTAAATTTCACTAGAATAAGGTTTTGCCCGTAGGCCATTACTAAACCCACTTGTCATCAGATTTCATCAAACAAACAACCCATAAACACCAGAATAATATATTGACCATAATAGAATTTCTAATTATCCATTTAGACAAGCCTAAGGTCAATTTAGGCAAAATCGCAGCACGAAAAATGAATAAACTCATAACTTGTTCGTTACTGACCCGATTGACGATCTGAAAGAAGATTCGGAATCAAAACAACGCATACTCATGGACAACATCAAATTCACCGGAATCTGAGTGACGAAATACTCCTTGTGACATATATGCCTGACCTGGTCTTCATTTGCTCGGAAATGTAGAAACTCGGTACCGAGATGAAGAGAATGAAGAGAAGAATCAAGAAACTCAAACGGATTTGAAATCGGACTAGAAACGGAGAGTAGATCTGAGTTTGAAGTCTGAGAGAAATCAGAGCTTTTACAAGGAAACGTGAAAGAAAATGAATTAATAAACGATTTTCCGCTATTTATAGTGAAGACGATAATTATCCTTTAGCGAAGTCGATAATTATCTTTTAACCGATCCAAAGGCGGGTTGAACCCCCTTCTCCGAACTTCTCAAAATTGGAATAATAGATCTTGAATATTGTAGGGATATTTATTCCACAATTGTCTCGGAAAACGTGTATTCCTAAGTCGTCTTTCTTAGCCGTTAAGAAACAAAATAGCGACTCTTTTGCTCGTTTTGTCTTTCCATGTTATTTCATGTCTAGGACATGTCCGATGTCCTGATCATTTCTCTCAACTGTATTTTTATTAATTGGAACTCCCAAATCTTCCAAAAAACGCCGGAGGGTAAAAAATGGGGGAAAGGTGAAAATTTCCCCATAAGCCCAAAATTACGCCAGAAACATAACGGTGGGACTTATACTAATCACTTGTGCAATCTTCGCGAGTTATATATCAATTAATGTCAATGATTAAGTTAATCAACATTAATTAGAATTCGGAAATCCTACCTATTACAATCCTCCCCTCTTCAAAGAAAAAATCGAAGAAGAGCTCGGACTCGCCTTGCTGGAGTTCGACCGCACTCGCGGCTGGACAACACCACGGGGGCGGCCATTGCACCTGAGCCGCAAGGGCGGCCAACCTGAGCCCAAGGGGTGACCACTGCTCAACCAGCCACCTCGTGCGATCTTCTTTTCCGTTTTATAGGCTTGCTTCTTTCTTTCCCACCCTTGCCTTTGCTTGGTGAGTACCCTCCCCTGTGTATGTGTTTATAGATGATCCTAGAGAGTGTTGATGTTAGAAGCATGCTCGGTTGGACCTTTAATAATTGTGAATGTGATGTGGTGGCTTTGGGGACCTTAGACGAGGGTGTGATATTTTCGGGATGTTCTAAGGATTGATGTTGTATGTTTCTCAGCTGGTTCTTAGGATGAGAGTATGGATATTACTTGTGAGGCTTGTGAGGTTGAGATTGTAAGTTTTTGGTTGTGAGATTGTGGGCTAGGATATGGTATCCTAGCATAGAGTGGTTACCGTTGAGTTGTTGAGACTAGGCATGTTTATCCTAGTATGTGTTGTGTGTTTTGATTGTAAGATCATAGGGTCTAGAAGTCTAAGGACTTCTCAATTGTGTTGAGTGTGATGTGAGCATGATGGATTCTAGGATGCGATCCTAGAATGAGGGTCAAATGATCTTGGGTAGATCATTTGTGTAGAATATTAAGACTTCTATAGTTGAGTGTGGTGTTGATGTTTATCCTCTTGTGAGCAGGTAGTGGGCTTCTTCCCAATGGAAGCGAGAGTGTTGTGAGTTGAGTGTGGCGATAAGGTAAGTCTCCGAACTTACTTAGCTCATATTTTGTATATTAGATTCGTTGCGTATTGGGTGGTGTGTGTTTTATTGCTTTTGTTATAACAACTAAATCTTTAATAGGACCACCGATCTTTATATATTATTTTGGCCCAAGTGTATGATAACGGGCGGTGACAACTTGTCTAGCTTACGTGAGAGCTAGGAGGGTCTTGGCGACTATCCTGTGATGGTAGACGGTCGGATGCATCAGTACCATTCCATGCCGGTAATTAGGGACCGACGCGAGTTCCGGGGACTTTCGTGTCACAAACCTAAGTTGAATTAGAACAGGTATATGACTTAGTAATAAAAAGATAATAAACCGGATTTTTGTTCCTTGGAGGATGATGTGTTATGTTGTTGTACGTGTGTATGTGCCTTCACTTTGTTTCTAATGCTTTGAATATGAGCTAACAGTTTTAAACCGCTTGTGTAGATGCCCTGCAGGTTAAGGACCCCGCCAAGTGAGGTGGAGGAGTGGACAGTCGGGGTCGCCGTACATTATAGGATGGGGATGTTTTTGGGTTTTTTTTAGTTGTTGGTTTATGGTTATGTTGTACGTTTTCGGAGTTTACGTGTCATTTTGAGGACTCGGCTGAGTTTCCACCTTACATCTTTACATTTCAGTTTCTCGCATACATTATTAACGGTTTGAGTTTTGCCTTTATCTGTGCCTTGTTGGAAAGGTCCGGTGAAATTGTTGTCAGGCTAAAGGTCGGGACCCATTGTGAGGTCTTGCCCGTGGTGCCCAAAGTCCTGCGGATTCGGGGTGTTACAAAGTGATATCAGAGCCCTAGGTTGACAATAATGACACTCACAATCTTCTAAAGGCCGAATGGGGAATGAACAAAACCCCACGGGTTTTGTCTTTTCATTTTTAAAACGATATGCATGAGTCGGATATGGGTTAGAATGTACGGGACAATCACTCCTTCCGCAAACCTCGGCGACGTAGATTTCTGGATTTGTTCTATGTATATATATGTGTGTGTGTGTGTATATGGATCCAAAACTTCCTAAGGTCATATATATATATATATATATATGTGTGTGTGTGTGTGTGTGTGTTTGTGTGTGTGTGTGTTTAGGATCCATATGTACCCACACACATATATGACCTCAGGATGTTTGGGCTTGTATGACCTTAGGATGTTTTGGATCCACACACACACACACACACACACACATATATATATATATATATATATATATATAGTATTTGTGGATTGTAGTTGCATGATGGACGTGCTTTATGTGTATAGTTATACATGTGGACGATGATATGTTTCGGACCTTATATTGTGATGATATATTTCCGGATGTGTAATATTAGTGGTAATATGGACATAGGACTTATAAAGTCTTATATAGGGTCCTTATATATAGTAGCATATGAAGTTATGAGACCTTTTAGTTAAGATGATAGTATGATATAATCATCTTTAAGACAACATTATGGCTTGGGATAACGTTCATAAGTGGGGGAGTATGCTCAAGTATCCAGTCGAGCATTTCGTGTTAACCAACACCATGGTATTCTCGGATTCATTTTAAAAGGATCTTGAAGAGGAGGATTAGAGATGAGGTAAACGAAGGACAACCAAGTAAAAGAAAACTCAAGACAACTTAAGAGAAATCGGAAGGGAGACCATAAAAGAAAAAGGAGTAACAAGAAGATGTGGAAGTGGTTACAAAGAAGTCGCAAATGGAAAGACAACGAGACCAATAGAGATAATGTATATAAGTTCTTCAAGAAGATGCGGGGACAACTAAAGATGCGAATCGAGGAGGAGATGGGTGCATTCCCACAAGGTTAGAGATGGTGTTCCATTACGAGAAGTAAAGCTTCTCTTAGATCCTCCTAAGCTTTGGAGTCAAGATGTGAAGAGTGATCGAACCGGTGTGAAAGATGTAGGATACCGTAAGTTAAGCTTACGAGGTACCGTTAAGTGAAGGGTCGACATTATGAGAGTTATGAAAAGAATGGCATGGTGAGGAATCACGTGGAGTGGACTAATTCCCGTTATGACGATAAGGCTAAGAAACGCCAAGAAGATAGAAGTGTGAGCAGACGTGATCCCGAGAAGAGGAGTGGCGTAACAAGGAGTTTTGGTTATGGAAATACCTAAGACGAAAACCAAGAGAAACGCGAGCGGTCACTGAGTAACTTAGAGATTTTAAGGAGACACGCTTACAAGATATCATGAGGCACGGTTAAGCCTATGAAGGTGATTTATACGGCGCGCGAAGCCGAGGAGAGTGTGGTTACCTTATGGAAGAGGAAAAAACCATGGAACATGGAAAGAGCTAACGGAGTTGAGGTAGAGTACCCCAAGGAGGGTAACCTTTATAAGAATAGGGGCACGAAGTATTGAAGAATGGTAAGTCACCGATGTTAGAGAAGGTCAACCATAAGCTTATCGGTGATGACTGAGAATGCATAAAGTGTGGATTGCTTGTTGAGGAATTGAAGATGGGAGACATAACCTCTAGCGGAGAATACCAAGGAACAGTAACAAATGTTTGTGTATGCTCAGCGGTTCAATGTCAAGGGTAAAAGGTGTATCAACTAAGGCGCATTTGTATTGGTCGTATAGCGTTGAAGAGGCTTAAGTTTTGGGCATGATAAAGTGACCAAGTGGATCATGAGGAAAGTGAAGTTTTCCGAGTGGCTCTAAGCAAATGAGAAGATATGGAAAGTAGATGCATGGTATTTTGTTCTTAAGGAATGAATGATAAGTTGTCGTAAACAAGAGATAAGTCCAAGTTGTTAGACTCACCCAAAGGAGCCATGGAGGCTACGGTGTGAAGCGAGGGACCGAAGATACAATAGTGGCATAAGCTTTAAGTTTAATGTGGTGGTACCTGAGGGATCATGAGTAAGAAGTTTCCGTGGTTGGAAGGGAGAATTGTTCCGGTCTTTCATTCAGAACATTCTAGTATGAGTTTTGAGGAAAGATACGAGCCGGGAAGTTGCACTTTGATTTCCAAGAGATGTGTATAGTGAACAATGAGTAAGGGTATCTTCTTTGTAGTGGATGGCTCGTTAAGACTAGTTGCATGCGATTGCGATGTTTGATTAGATCGACTTGGAGTTGAGATGTCACCAAATTTGGCTGGAAATAAGAAAGAACCTTCGTAAGGCGGCATTTAGGGCCGATATGGTTACTATAAATGTAGTAAAGTCATTTGAGATCACAAGTGCGAATGATAAGTTGGAGTTTACATAGATGAGTATCCATCGGTTTTCGAAATCGATTTATAATGAAGTTACGCAATTTGTGTTGTTTCAGGCGGTTCCAAGGTGGACCCCAAGGGTTGTTATGATAGTTATGATGCATGAGTTGCACGAATGATTCTTATGGTTGGAATCGACGATGTCTTGTTGTACTCTCAGAATTGAGAGGAACGAGCTTGACATGGGACGACAAGGATACCGGTTATGCATGATAAGAGGATAAACACAGTTATTTAGGCGGGTTGGGAAGTCCGAGGTGACCTCCTAAGAGACATAACGGGTTGAGAATATCCAGTAGATAAGATGAGAATGAGGTGATAGTTTAGGTAATACCCTCAAGGTATGTGGAGGTGATATGAAGCTTATAAGTTAGTGGGTCATAACCGCCGAGTTGCGGGATGGTTTTGACACTTTCTTCCCTTCTAAAGAAGTCAATTAGATCGTGGGATCCGAGACGTGTCCGTGGAGTTTTAACAAAAACAGAAGAGGTGAGTGACCTCCATTCCGTTTTTCTTTTGCACAAACATTAAGTCATGGGGACTGTATGACATTATGGGTATATCCAAGCGGAGCTTGGGGTGCATATGAAGTGACAAGAGAGGTCTCGTGAGTACGTGGATAATTGTGGGTATCTAAGAAAAATGACCGACTAAGGGTCGAAAGTTGACCACTTTAGGGTGCGTGCTTATGATGATGTTGGTTTGCCTACCGAGTAACATGTCAGGCATGTATGATCAGTAAGAGTATGATATATGTATGTATATTCACACAAAAAGAGTTGAGTACCCACCAGAGGTGATGGTTAGAGATGGGTAAGGACTTCGGTCTTATGACCTTGATGTCGTCCAAGGTAGGTGAATGTGATCACCAACACCCTCAGTAAGTGGATATTTTGCGAAGAAACAACAACCTAACTGACGATTCAGCCTCAGTTTACTAACATAGATGGTATGGGCAAGACCCGACAGAATCGCAGAATTTGAAGGGCTGTGAGAAAGATCCGGGATAGAAGGTCCCGAGGAAAGACCCCCATAGTTACCTTTACGGTTTGATGGCTAGTTAAGACGCCATGATCGTCTATGTGTGCTTATAACGGAGAGCTGGGATAGAGTCTCCAAGGGGCTCGCACCGCCTTACTAGTGCACCGTAGTATTGGTAAGAGGTATTTGGGATTGGTAACATTCACATTAGTGAGGCGGGCTTAGGGACGAAGTGGCTAAGTACATCGCCAATATGTGACCCGTCGTCAAGTCCAGTTGAGCAACATAAAACGAGAAAGAAGACCTTATCCACCTCATGTCATGCAATTGAAGTTGGAGGATACCTTTGTGGAGGTTATTACCCGTTTGAGACCATGTGACAGTGGTGACGAGTTTTGGGTCGTATGGACCGATCAACAAAGACAACGTGTTTTTACACTCTATTGGGAAATTGGGCCGATGAGTCGGCTAGTTGTGGAGTCCACCAAGTGATAACAAGATGAATTGAGATACCGAATATCATCATCTCGGATCGAGATGGGCGATTCATCTCGGGATTGTTGGGCAGCGGGATCATGCCGCTTAGGGGCCTAGTGTCTTTCATGATAGTTTTTCGTTCTCAAATGTATGGTCACTTAGAGAAGGGGTTCTAAGCCTTAAAGGACATATTGGAAAGCCTCTAGGATAGAGTGGGAACTAGTGTGATCCGAACACTTCCCGGGATTGAGTTCACGTGTTATAGTAGTTAAGATGTACCATTGTGACGCCCTTTTCGAGGCAATTTATGGATGGAAGTGTAGTACCTTGTGATGTTGTGAATTGGTTAGTATAGCCCTGAGCAGATACGGGACAACCTTGCTCGAGTAGCGGTGGTCCAAAGGCAGATGCTAGAAAAGCTAATCGCGAGAAAGTATGTACAGAAAAGAGGTACACAACTCTTGGGTTCGGATATGAGAAAGAGTCAAGTTAAGAGTATCACGGACGCGAGGCGTCATACGTGTTGATCATTAGAAGGAAGTTAGGTTCCAATATATCGGACTTTTCTTGGAGATCTTGGCACGAGTTGGGAAGTGGTTTACCGATTGGCATGGCCACCGAGAGTGGAGGATATTCACCAGGTTTCAGGTGTGAAGGTCGAGAGAATACATGTATGACTCGAGACATGATGCTAGTTGTGATGATCTAGTGATAGTCGAGGAGCCGATGAGGCTAATGGGAGGACGTGAGATTGTATCCTCATTGGAGTTTTTATGATGATCTAGTTATATCGAGATGGCCGTTAGATTAGACATTATGTGCATGTGCGAGTTATGTGTTTTGTGCCCCGAGCGGTAATGTCTTGTATGATTGGTTAGCTTTTGACTTTTATGCGAGTATGTGTGTAGGCCTTGCGAGGTTTTTCGCTCTCAGTCGTGTGTGAATAATGAACAAAATAAGCTTTAAATTTATAACCTAAAATAAAAGCCTGAATAATATGCGAACCAGCAGTGTACGGATCAATCATAATATGGCAAATACTCCAGGGTCGAACACAAGGACTATGGTGAAATCAAGCACGGTAAATATGAGGTTGTCAAAAAAAAACTAAGCAGCAAAACAAAGATGATATATAAATCAGATAAAGGAATGCAGATTCTAGAGGTCAAAGCATCCAATTGTGGTTTCGACTCAAGATTTCTAAGAATAACGTGGACAAAGGTGAGGTTTGCAAGGGAAGGTATTTCTAAATGGAAATAGATCACCGGGTAAGTCTCACTACTCTCTATCCCAAACAAAAGCTCCTATTACCAGGTAAGTCTGAAGGTACTAAGGAAATGAACTATAATCTCAAACCAACACACCACCTAAGGGGATAGAACTAACCATCACCGGGTAAGTCTCACGTTAACTCTCAAAGGTAGGATGAAGGCACACTCAAACCCTAATAAAGAATAAACCTTTATTACCTAACACTCATCATCATAGGTATACAAGCAAAGGAATCGCCGTAAAAGTCTCATCCTAGTCTTGCGTATAAACCAGGAAAGGTACAACGAGGATAGGATTTGGCAAACTGTACCTAAACTCAGGATAGGTCAAATCAGGTTGACGTCTCGCCCAGTTCTTATCGATCTCGGCCGAGATGCTCCACGAACTGACCAAGACGAGGTTTGGTTTGGTTAAGGCTCAAGCTTTCAGGGTCCACTAGGATAAAGGTCTACTCTTTCATCGTCTATACCACAACCTTCAGCCAATCACCTTAGAATCGCAAGATGTTTAGCCAACAATAATCATAATTATAACAATCAAATATATAATTGAAGAAGCAATAAGGTAACACAAAAACCTTAACAAAGAGGTCTCAATAATCAAACAAGCATTCCAAACTGACAACAAACTGTGTTCCTCAAGAATCGTATCAAAAAGACAACAATTAAAGTTCCCTAAGAAAACCTTACAAATTTCCTTCAAAGCCTTCAAATTTTCGCCTTCAGCAATCTTCCTTGGATTTCCTTCTCTCTGGAATATACCCCGTTCCAAAAATAATCAGATGTCCTTCCATCCAAAAACTACCTTCCATCTTATAGGAAAATTATAGACCAAAAATAAATAACTCATTGGGCTACGGGCCGGCCGTCTCAATCTAGGCCCAGTTGGTCATCTCGACCGAGATGCTAATGTGGTGATCCGAGATGGTCAAGCTATTACGTAAAAATCTCCATAACTGGTCCTACATCTCGTTTCTATCAATCTTCAATAGTTCCTATCCCTTCCTTGTAGCTCCTTGATGCTCCATAATGCAGTTTCCATGACTCCTTAGGTTCCTTGGCTCCATATCGATCCATAACGTGTCATATTCCCTACAATTACAACAAAACTAGGTGTAGACCTCGATTCTTGCAAAGTAAACAAAATGGCATAATCATCAAGAATATATAGCCATGCATGCAGATTTTATGATGATTAAACGTCCAAACCAATCCCAAAATATAGACTATAATGCATGCTATGAAAATAACTCATACTTGTCCCTTGCCTTTCCTCAAGCAAGATTCAAATCTTAGATACAAGATAGAATGGATTATAAGTCATCAAAAGATCAATGAAAAACGTTTTTCTAAACTTTGGTGGTTTTCTTTCACTCATAGATCACCCAAAGAGAATGCTTCATAGCTAATAAAATCAACACATGCCCAAAACATATTATGAATATAAGAAAATTGATCATCTTTTGCATAAAACCATAGAATGTGTAGTAAATCATATTTACCGAAATCAATCATGTATAATATAGTTTACACCACAAAGTTAATCAGCATACTCAAGGTCTCAAGGGCTTTCAAATAGAGGTCAAGAAAAGTGTTAGGGCAGGATGTATATAGGGTAATGTGGTGCTGAAATCCGGGAATAGGACCTTTACTTCACACTCTTGAGTTCCAAATATCTTCCACCAATAAGCTTTTCTTATTCTTTCTTGCATACTTTCATTTTTTCTATATTTTTGAGAACATGTACAGAGGTGCACAATAACCGAAGCCTAGGAGATCAGCAATTCTCAATTTTTCGAGATGCCTCAAACCCTGACTCGTCAGGACTATCGATCAATCAGAAATTGGCAAGACATAAACACTCGGCTATGTGAATGGTGCTGAGTTACTCATCATCAAGATCAACGTCCCCAAACCTATTTTTGTAACACTTTCAACCATAATCTCAACTTCACTTCACACGCCTTTCATCAACTGCATCCATATTCCCGGATAGGTCAAGGGAGGCAAATATATATATATATATATATATATGAAGGGCTAAAAGCATTATCAACACGAAGAAGAAGAGTAAGTGAAGTACCTTAATTATCCCATGAAGAACGTGAGAGAACTTATAAGGTGGTTTCAACGTTCAAGTTCAACATGAGTTTGATAAAACAAAATACTAAACATGCTAGAATTTCAAACAAAACATTCAACAACTTAAGCATATCATAAAATCCTTAGAACACATAAAGATTTCAGAGCTAATGTGCAAGCATAAATCATCAACGGGGTCATATCTAGATTGGAAGCACAAAACGGTTCGAAAATTTCTTCAGTTTCAAAGTCATTTCGGTCAAGATAGGTTGACAGCACCCGAGATGATTGACCGAGGTGAGCTTTAGTTGTCTCTATCATGGTTGCTCAAGTCATTTCGTTCGAGGTAACAAAAATTTCAATCTAGTTTTGACGTTTTTTGTCAATCAAAAATCCTTATGCAATGCATGTAAAGAGACATATAAGCACATGTAGGCAAATAAGATCATAAGCAAAGTCATAAAGCCAAGTTAACAGTTACAGACCCAAGTAATTCAAATACCCCATACTTGAGACACATTGTCCCAATGGGTCAAGAGTAAGTCAAATCGAAGGTACTCACCTAGTAAAAAATCAAAACAACATAATAGAACTAGTACATGGTCCGGATAAAGCTCAATCGTCAGCGGGAGGTGGGATGAACAGATAATGAGTAGGGTCAAAGGGATACCCCATTTCCTACTCAAACATCATCATCACCATCTGATGCTGGTGGTGCTGGATCTCCTACATGTCCCGCGTCCAAGTCCTAATAGAACGAGCCTGATCGTCGAAGCACGAGGTCATGTCAGTCCGTAGAATCTGGAAAGATGCCATCATCTACTGAGTGAGGTCATCTATCCTCTTGTGCGCCTTGGGATCACAACGGCGACGAGCTCGTTGTTGGTGTGTTGTCTGGGGAACCTCCATCGGAATAGTTGGTGTCTCTCTCTCTCTCATCCTTAGTAGCCTCATCGTCAATGTCGATGGTGGGAGCACTAGGACCAGTTGTATCTGTCCCAGTATCCATCGATGCGGCTCCATCAGCGTCATTACCATCATCTGATTCAAACTCCGCATCTACAACAGCCTCTTGAATGATAGATTACCAAACTGTCAACCAATTCCGAGGATCAAAGATGGTGAACGGGGATGACCACATAAGAGGTACCACGACCTCGGGGAACGAGAACTCTCCGTGTGATAAACTCCTGAAGTCCAAGCGGCTTTGCCGCCGCAACTAAGGTGCAAGGTGACAGATCCAGATCCATGGCAGTGGCGAGATGAGTCACCAATCCTCCAAAGCAAATGTCGCCCTTCTTCTTACTCTTCACCTTGTGAAGTTCCTCAACAAGCATGGCGGAAAAATCTGGAATACCACCTGTAACCATACACAACATGGTAAACAACTCACCTTGGCCGACCGTCTAGGGCATCTCAATACGCGCCAGATGCATCTCGCTGAGGATACTATGGGTGATATGGAAGGTGACATGGTAAATATTGCGCTCCTTGGGGTCCCTTGGCTGCCATTTATCTCGATAGGACGTGATGTGTGTAATGCTCTCCAAGAAAGTATGAGTATCCCGGCAGGAAAGGAAATCTGTAGCAGTAGGAGTAGGAAACCCGAAGATCTCCCCAAATTGGTCGATGGGGATGTCATAGTTCTTGTTGAGCAGACGGAACTTGATTCCCTTCTTCTCCGGCACATAAGTAACAGAGCTTAGAAACTCGTATGTCGGCTCCAAATAAACCGGAACACGAATGGCCAAGAAAGACTCCAGCCCAACCACCGATATCATCCGCTGTAAATCCTCAACAACATGCAAACAATCAAAGTCACCACTATCCACCTACCGCGGAGCGATGAAGGAGCAGCCACAAATGCGATCAAAATCCTCTTGGAACCTTTCGTGGATAACTAGCACCTGGGGCTGCGGGGGAGGTGACGGAGAAGGCTGCCGAGCAGTATGACGGTCTCGGAGAGCAACCTGACGATCATAATGAAGCAAAGGTTCCATTGCAGTAAGTTATCTCGGTCGGTTCTTGTTGTATCTTGGCCGAGATGAACACAGTGGACTGATGCGAAGTGTTTCGTCTAATGAAGTTCCAAATATGTAACTTTTTTCCCCAAATCTCACTACCACAAGCTTCCTAAGGGGTACTTAAAAACTTTCCAACAACAAACAACAACAAATTTCCTCGAATTTGAACAAATCAAACCGAAACCTAATGAGAAGGGTTTCAAACAAAATACCCGGATTTTTTGCAGCTTGGGATGGTTTTGAGAGAGATTTGATGCTGGATATCTGTATGTCGTGCTCTCCTTGAAGATTTAGAGATAGAAATCGAACAAAACGATGGAGATTTGAAGATTTGGGGAAAAAGGGCGCCGGCTCGTTCGAGGCGAAGAGAGAGAATAGGGTAAGGTTGAAGAGAGAGAAGATCTTCCCCTTTTATACCCCTCAACAATTTTGATTTCATCTCGGCCGAAATGGTCTCCCGACCAAGATGCTGGACCGAGGTGAACTTCAGTTATCCTCGTTTCAGTTGACCGATCTTCATCTCGGTCGAGATGCCTTGACAGCATCCGAGATGTGTGTCAGTCGAAACTTGTTTTCTCAAATTCTCGAACAGCAATCCATCCATGTGTTTCCGGAGTTCTTTTTCCTTCTTCTTGGGTAATAGCTAGCTCCTGTCTAAAAGGACACACAAACACGAAGCAAACTATCAAAACTAGTCTAGGAAAGAAAAAGAAGGCAATACCTTGGGTTGCCTCCAATGAAGCTCTTGGTTTAAGGTTGCTAGCTGGACCGTACGCCACTCTAAGCAAGATGCAAGGGTGCAATCTCCTCAGTTGGAACTTCCAGTTGGTATTTCTTCAACCTATGACTATTTACCTTAAATCTTCCACTAGTTTCACCCCATATTTCAACTGCACCATGGGGAAAAACATTTTTCACAATGTAAGATCCTTTCCATCTAGCTTTTAACTTACGTGGAAAGAGACGGAGGCGGGAGTTGAAGAGTAGAACGAGATCCCCTTCTTTGAGCTCCATAGGGATGATGTGCTTATCATGCCATTTCTTAGTTCTCCCTTTATAGATCTTGGCATTCTCATAGGCATTCAAGCGTAACTCCTCAAACTCATTGATATCCAAAAGCCTCTTCTCTCCAGCTATGGGGGTCTTGAACGCCATCATGTACGACCAAAGATCATCGTCCAACTTCATAGACCAATTTTCCTTGTTCTTGAGACGGTCTTCTCCAAAATTGCCTTGATTTCTCTATTAGAGATCTCCACTTGTCCGCTAGTTTGAGGATGATAAGGGGTTGCTACCTTGTGGGTTACCCCATACTTTGATAGAAGTGCCTCAAACTTCCGGGCTGCAAAATGTGCTCCTCCGTCACTAATGATGATTCGAGGCGTTCCAAAGCGTGGAGAGATGGTCCTATTGAAGAACTTCATAACCACCATGGCGTCATTAGTGGGAGAAGCAATGGCTTCTACCCATCTAGAGACGTAATCAACTACTAAAAGAATGTAGAGGTTTCCTGCAGATGATGGGAAGGGTCCCATAAAATCAACGCCCCACACATCGAAGATCTCGACTTCCTGAATATTGTTAAGAGGCATCTCGTTCCGTCTAGATAGATTTCCCATTCTTTGGCATGCATCATAAGAAGCAACAAACGTTTGCACATCCTTAAATAATGAAGGCCAAAAGAAATCAGAACGTAATACCTTAACGCATATTTTGTGAGCGCTAGCATGTCCTCCACAAGGAAAAGAATGGCAATGTCGTATGACACTTGTAGTCTCGTCCTCTAGAATGCAGCGTCTAAGAATCCCATCCGGTCCTCTCTTGAAAAGTAGAGGTACATTCCAATAGTAGTGATGTACGTCTTTGATGAACTTCTTCCTTTGGGCGTATGTCAATTCTGGAGGTAATTCCTAACAAACAAGATAATTAACAATATCAGCATACCAAGGCTCATTGCCGTTAGAAATTTGGTGAAGTCAATGCTCTACCATTTACAATTGCTCATCGGGAAAAGAATCATCAAATGGGAGATCGTCCCTTTTGAATGAGGTAGGTGGTATCCGGCTGAGGTGATCCGCTACAGAATTCTCGAATCCTATCTTATCGCGAATCTCCAAGTCAAATACTTGAAGAAAGAGAATCCAATGAATAAGACGCGGTTTTGCTTCCTTATTAACTAGCAAGTATTGAATAGCTGCATGGTCAGTATAGACAATAACTTCCGCTCCCACCAAGTAAGAACGAAACTTCTCAAATGCGAAGACAACTACCAAGAGCTCTTTCTCGGTGGTGGCATAGTTAAGCTTAGCCTCATCTAGCATTTTGCTAGCATAGTAAATGGAGTTGGTCCGGCCATCTTTCTTCTGTCCAAGAACTGCTCCTACAGCCCCATCGCTAGCGTCACACATGATCTCAAAGAGCAAAGTCCAATCAGGAGGTTGAATGATGGGAGCGGAGGTCAATACTTCATTTATCTTGTAAAAAGCATCAAGGTATTCCTGCAAAACTCAAAAACAACATCCTTATTTAATAGATTAGTAAGTGGTTTAGAGATCTTAGAGAAATCCTTGATAAACCTCTTGTAGAAACCTGAATGCCCAAGGAAACTCCGCACACCTTTAACAGAACAAGGTGGGGGGAAGTTTTTCTATAGGCTCGATCTTAGCTCGATCGCCTTCTATACCTCAGTGTGAAATAAGGTGCCCTAGAACAATTCCTTCACTAACCTAGAAGTGACACTTCTCCCAATTCAAGACGAGATTAGAGTCTTCACAACGTTGTAACACTAGAGAAAGGTTAGCCAAACAATTATCAAAAGAGGATCCATATATAGAAAAAGCATCCATGAATAACTCCATGATCTCCTCGATATACTCGTAAAAGATAGCAATCATACAACGTTGAAAGATGGCGGGTGCATTACACAATCCGAATGGCAGATAAGAAAATGTTCCCCATGGACAAGTGAAAGTGTTCTTTTCTTGATCATCCGGATAGATAGGAATCTGAAAGAAACCACTATAACCATCTAAGTAGCAATAATGGGAGTGTTGTGCTAACCGTTCAAGCATTTGATCAATGAATGGAAGAGAAAAACGGTCATTTCTCGTTGCCAAATTCAATCTTCGATAGTCAATACACATTCTCCAGCCTGTAACGGTCCTTGTGGGGATCAACTCGTTTTTCTTGTTGGTTACAACAGTCATCCCGCCCTTCTTGATAACTACATGCATTGGACTCATTTGCTATCCGATATGGGAAATATAATTCCTGCATCAAGCAACTTAAAGATTTCTTTCTTCACAACCTCTTTCATGATTGGATTTAATCGTCTTTGATGTTCCTGTGAAGGCCTATGATCATCATCCATTAGTATCTTATGCATGCAAAGAGAAGGCTTAACACCAACAAGATCATCAATAGTATAACCTAAAGTCTTTCTATGTGTTCTTAACTCATGCATTAACCTAGACAGTTCAACTTCTGTAAGAGTAGCACTAACAATGACAAGATATGTAGAATCTAGACCAAGGAAAGCGTAGCCTAAGTGATGTGGAAGAGGTTTAAGCTCTAAGATAGGAGGTGTCTTAAGTGTTGAATTCGCACCTCCTTCCTCTACGGAACAGGATTTGGAAATTTCAGAAGAGATGGAAGAAATATTTGCATCATCTTTGATTAATAAGAGAACGTCCTTTGAAGAAGTGGACGTGTTGTTTGCCTCAGGTTGGTCTCAGTCGAGGTGTTTCGGCAGCAACCGAGATGATGGACCAAAATAAGTTCCAGTTAACCTTATCTCGTTTGCTTCAAAAGTCATCTCGGTCGAGATATTGAGAGATGGACCGAAATAAGTTCCAATTAACCTTATCTCGTTTGCTTCAAAAGACATCTCGGTCGAGATACTGGGAGATGGACCGAAATCTAGTGTGCTTTTTGGCTCCTCGACGCATTTTTCAAATCCAGCTCTTGGATCCTCTTCCAAGCTTTGTATATCTGCATCACATGAAACATCTATACCTTCCTCCATCATACTAAAACTCAAAACTTTCTCAAGAGGATCTTTAATTAAGATAGAGCTCACCAATTCTCGAGAATCTTCCTTATCATAGATGTTGAAGATGTCTTCTTCCAAGGGTTGTCCCTTCATTATGGCTGAGAGTGTAAACTCCATAGTATCTTCCCCAATATTGAATGAAAATATGGCGTTCTTACAATCGACCATGCATCCCGAAGTTGCGAGGAATGGTCTTCCAAGAATGATGGGAATAGGATAATCTACAGGAATGTCCAACACCACAAAGTATATAGGTATGTAAAACTTACCTAGCTTGACGGTAATGTCCTCCAAGATTCCAACGGGACGAGTAATGGAACGATCCGCCATGTATAGAGTCATCTTCGGCTTAGGTTCCCCAAGACCGATCTTCTCACAAAGTGCTAGAGGAATTATGCTCACGCTTGCTCCTAGATCACAAAGTGCATAGTAAGTCATGTCCTCAACTTCGATGGCAATGAAAAACGAACCCGGATCTCTTAGCTTTGGTGGCATATTTTCTTTCATGATTTGAATGAGCTCCGAAGATCTAGAGGTCATCCATACTTCACCAAAGTCCTCCAGCTTTCTTTTCTTTGATAAGATTTCTTTCAGAAACTTCCCATAGACGGTGATAGCATGTATTATAGTCTATATTTTGGGATTGGTTTGGACGTTTTATCTTCATAAATCTGCATGCATGAATGTATATTCTTGATCATTATGTTGTTTTGTTTACCTTTGCAAGAATCGAGGTCTACACCTAGATTTGTTGTAATTGTAGGAAAAATAACATGTTTTGGAGCAATTTGGAGCTAAGGGATCTAAGGAGTCATTGGAGCTACATTATGGAACATTGAGGAGCTACAAGAAAGGCATAGGAATCATGGAAGTTGGACAAAAGTTTGATTTTGGACCAGTTTTGACAGATTGACACGTAAGCTGAGGATCACCTCGGATGGCTACAATATCACTTGAACTGAGATGATTTCACTGGGTTGGATCGAGACGGACAGCCGATGACCCATAAGATCTTTTTTTTTTGGAAAGTGATTCTCCTACAATATCACTTGAACTGAGATGATTTCACTGGGTTGGATCGAGACGGACAGCCGATGACCCATAAGATCTTTTTTTTTTGGAAAGTGATTCTCCTATAAATTGGAAGTTATTTTCTGGATGGAAGAAGGGTAGTTAGTTGATTAGTTTAGAAGATTGAAGATATTCTAAGGAAGTTAAAGGAAGATAGCTTTGAAGTTAAAGTTGAAGGCTTTTTGAAGGAAGTTGTAAGGTTTTCGTAGATTGTTTGATTATTGTCTTTTGTTTTGTGATTGAGGAACACAGTTTGCTGGTTGTTTGATTTGTTTGATTTAGTGATTATTGAGACCTTTGTGTTAAGGTTTTCTTGTTTGGATATTGCTTATTTTCTTATATATTTGATTATTGTTATCATGATGATTATGGACTAAATTCTTGTGCGATTCTAGGCTGATTGGCTGAAGGTTGTGGGAAAGACGATGAAAGAATGAGCCTTTACCTTAGTGGACCCTGAAAGCTCGATCCAAACCTTAGTTGAACCTCACCTCGGTCGGTTCATAGATCTTCTCGACCGAGATCGGACATTAATTGAGCAAGGAGTGACCATATATGATCGATACTTGAGTTTAGGTTTTAGTTTGTCAAATCCTATCCTTGTGCACCTTTCTTGATCCATATGCAAGCCTAGGATGAGACTTACCTGGTGATTTCTTTTCTTGTATACCGATAATGATGAGTTTTAGGTAATAAAAGTTTATTCTTTATTAGGATTTGAGTGTGCCTTCATCCTACCTTTGTGACTTAGCCTGAGACTTACTCGGTAAAGGTTAGTTCTATCCCCTTAGGAGGTGTGTTGGTTTGAGATTATAGTTCCTTTCTTTAGTTCCTTCAGACTTACCCAGTGAAAGGATCTTTGGTTTGGGATAGTGAGTAGTGAGACTTACCCGGTGATATATTCTCACCTTAGAACTGCCTTCCTTTGCAAACCTCAACTTTGTCCACGTTATCCTTTGAGATCTTGAGTCAGAACCACAACTGGATGCTTTGACCTGTAGAATCTACATTCCTTTATCTGATAACTACATCATCTTTCATATCTTGGCTTTGTTGCTTGCTTTTGGTTGACAACCTGATATACCGTGCTTTGTTTCACCATAGTCCCTGTGATCGAACCTGGAGTATTTGCCGTTATTACAATTGATCCGTACACTGCGGGTTCGCATACTGTTTCAGGCTTATATTTTAGTTTATAAATTTAAAGCTATATCGTTCACGATTACACACACGTATGAGTGCGAACAAGTTTTTTGCGTCGTTGCCGGGGACTTGGTCAAGACCAAGTTCAACTTTTGGTTGTCTTTTTTAGGGTTGTTGCCCTTGTTGCTATTGATTACTTAAGTTGAGTGATTTCGCAAGATCTTTATTTAGGTTTACGCAAAGAACTCGTGTTGGGAAAGAAGTCGTTCCTTACGATCCCGAACCAGAAAAGACATACAAAAGGAGTTTGGAAGAAGCTTTTCAAAGAGAAAGAAAGGAGGCTCGTGCAATCTTGGCCAAACCAGTTGGGAAACTTTTCAAAGAGAAAGAAAGGAGGCCCAGAAACTTGTTTGCACAAGCCTCCTTTCTTTCTTTGAAAGACACGAGCCTCGTGCAAGGAAAGAAGCTTTTCAAAGAGAAAGAAAGGAGGCTCGTGCAAGGAAAGAAGAGATACGAGCTGATATGGCCGGACTGCAAGCCCAGATCCGATCTCGGCCAAACCCAGTTGCTGGACTGAGGCAGGATCCTGACCTAGTTGCACCGGCCGAGATACATCCACCACCTCGGTTTCCGGCTATGGTTGACCGAGGTAACCTTTTCGTTGGAGCACCGCAGACCCTAGGTCAAAGGATGGCCCCAAATCAACAAGTGCGGCGTCCAGGATTTAATCTATGAGATCCAGTTGAGCATGATTATGAGCTTCGACCTCAAGTCCTCACAATGATTCGACAATATCAATTTGGGGGCAAGGAGAGAGAATCTCCACATCAACACATACAAAACTATGAGATTCTTATGAGACATTGAGACCAGCAAGAGTGGATAACAACAACTACAAGATAAGGCCTTTCTACTTCTCTTTGAATGACAAGGCGCTAGCTTGGTATCAATCTCTTCCAGCTAGAAGAGTCAACACAAGGGAAGAGATGACTACAGAGTTTCTTACTAAGTTCTTTCCCATCAAAAACTGCTGAATTGAGGGGTAAGATTAATGATTTTGTCATGAAGGATAAAGAAAGTTTGTTTAAGTCATGGCAAAGGTTCAAGGACCTTTTATTGGATTTCCCTCACCATAGGATTCCAAAAATTGAGTTGCTAGAGATCTACTTCAAGGGATTGGTTGAGGAAACTCAATTCAAACTCTAACCACTTTCTGCTGAAGCTTTTATAGATACACCGGTTGATGAATCTTGGGAGTTTATTGAGAAGCAAACTTTACACATGGAGAAATACTCCCATCGAAGAGTTGAAGATGGAGTGAAGCGAGTTGGTTTTCCGGATCTGAATCTTACAAATTCAAGCATTGCTCAACTCAGTACACTCAACAATGAAGTCAAGGCTTTGAAGGAGATTTTATTAGCTCAAACTAAAACATCAAAGGAGCAAGATGTTGGATACTTGGGGAGAGGACACTATCAAGGGCCGAGGAACAACAATTACAACAACAACAACAACAACAAGAATTTCAACAACAATTGGAGATCAAATCAACAAAATCTCAGTAACCCTTATTCTCATGCTGAAAATGCTCTAAATCCCCCTTCTTCTTCTTCTACTCCATTGAAGAGTCAAGAGCCGTCATCAAGCTTATCCCAACAACCCAGGGAGAAGACGAATGTTGTGCTAGAAGCTATTATGATAAAGCTCAACATTATGGAGAACTCTATGAACACATTTTCGAAGGAACAAAAAGCCTTAGAACATCAAGTTTTCAACAAGGCTAATGAAGTACTAAGAGATCCTAGTAAACTTACAGGAAGGACTAAGAACAACCCAGAAGGGTAGGTCATGGCAATCACCACACGAAGCAGATTGAAGATAGCAGATCCAGTACGGCGGTCGGACCACGACCAGACGAGGAACACCTCGGTCGAGGTGCCAACGAGATGGAGCCCCAAAAAGCGAAAGAAGGCTGATGTTTATATTCTACCACCTGCTTACAAACCTCCACTCCCGTTCCCTCAGTCTAGGTCACGGGCACATCTAGACAAGCACTTTGGTAAGTTTATTAACCTTATGAATAAGCTACATATTAACATCCTTTTCATTGATGTTATCCTAGGAATGCCCGCGTATGGGAAATTTCTGAAAGAGATCTTTTCAAGAAGGAGGAAGTTGGAAGATTGTGGAGAAATGCGGATGAACTCTAGATCTTTGGAGCTCATCCAAATCATGAAGGAAAACATGCCACCCAAGATGAGAGATCCCGGTTCATTTTGCATTCCCATCAAAGTTGGGGATGTGACTTATGATGCGCTTTGTGATCTTGGAGCTAGTGTGAGCATCATTCCTCTAGCACTTAGTGAGAAGATCGGCCTTGGAGATCCCAAGCCCGTGAAGATGACGTTATACATGGCGGATCGTTCCATTACCCGTCCTATTGGAATCCTGGAGGACGTTCCCGTTAAGCTAGATGTACGAAGCTTGGAAGCATTGGAAGCGGATCCAGGAGCTGGATTCAACAAACTCATTCAAGAGATGAAAAGCACATTAGGTTTCGGTCACAATCCCAGTACCTCGACAGAAATGATTTCCGGAGCAAGCAAGGTGCCCTTCTCTAGAGAACACCTCGGTCCATCACCTCGGTCCACAACCGAGACAGCTTCCAAAGCAAGCAAGATGGTGTTAACTGAAGAGCAACTCGGTTCACCACCTCGACCTAATCCTAAATGCCTCGAGAAGGACAATCTGTCCATTGATGATTCATTCTCTGATGAACACTCGCATTTGGTGGAGCATTGGCTTCTCCAAGTTTCTGATAGTAAAGAGTCTTGGTATGCTGATATTGTTAACTATCTTGTTTGTCAGGAAGTACCTCCGGGATTGACATACGCTCAAAGGAAGAAATTATTCAAAGACGTATGTCACTACTATTGGAATGAACCTCTACTCTTCAAGAGAGGTCCGAATGGGATGCTTCGACGATGCGTTCCGGAAGATGAAATTGCTAGTGTCATACAGCATTGCCACTCACTTCCTTGTGGAGGACATGCTAACGCTCACAAAACATGCGCTAAGGTATTACGTTCCGGTTTCTTTTGGCCTACATTATTTAAGGATGTGCAAGAGTTTATTGTCAAATAACAGGAAATTTATCTAGGCGGAATGAGATGACACTCAACAATATTCAAAAAGTTGAAATCTTTTATGTGTGGGGAGTTGATTTCATGGGACCTTTCCCATCATCGGCAGGGAATCTCTACATTCTCTTAGTTGTTGATTACGTCTCTAGATGGGTGGAAGCCATTGCTTCGCCCACTAATGATGCCATGGTGGTTGTGAAGTTGAAATCTTTGATGTGTTGGGAGTTGATTTCATGGGACTTTTCCCATCATCGGCAGGGAACCTCTACATTCTCTTAGCTGTTGATTACGTCTCTAGATGGGTGGAAGTCATTGCTTCTCCCACTAATGACGTCATGGTGGTTGTGAAATTCTTTAATAGAACTATCTTTCCACGTTTTAGGACACCGCGCATCATCATCAGCGATGGAGGGACACATTTCATTAATCGGAAGTTCAAGGCACTTCTATCGAAGTATGAGGTGACCCACAAGGTAGAAACCCCCTATCACCCTCAAACTAGTGGGCATGTGGAGATCTCTAATAGAGAAATCAAGGCAATTTTGGAGAAGACCTTTTTGAGGACAAGGAAGGATTGGTCCATTAAGTTGGACGATGCTCTTTGGGCTTATAGGACCGCATTCAAGACTCACATTGGTGCCACCCCTTACAATTTGGTATGTGAGAACTCTTGGCATCTTCCCACTGAGTTGGAGTGTTCGCTCCAGAAGTGTATGTACTCGTGAACGAATCAATTGTACGAATCAATAACAACAAATAAGCCTGAAATAATATGCGAACACGCAGTGTACGAATCAATTGTAATAACAACAAATACTCGAGGGTCGAACACAAGGACTGTGGTGAAACAAAGAACGGCAATTCAGGTTGTTAATCAAAAACAAGCAACAAAGCAAAGATATTAAAGATGATGTAATAATCAGATAAAGGAATGTAGATTCTAGAGGTCAAAGCATCCAGTTGTGGCTCCGACTCAAGATTTTAAAAGATAACGTGGTCAAAGCTGAAGTTTGCAAGGGAAGGTATTTCTAAGGTGGGAATAGATCACCGGGTAAGTCTCACTACTCAGTATCCCAAACCAAAGATCCTCTCACCGGAGAAGTCTCAAGGAACAATGGAGAGGAATTACAATCTCAAACCAACACACCACCTAAGGGAATTGAACTAACCTTTACCGGGTAAGTCTCAGGCTAACTCACAAAGGTAGGATGAAGGCACGCTCAAACCCCAATAACGGATAAACCTTTATTACCTAACACTCATCATCATCGGTATACAAGCAAAGAAATCACCGGGTAAGTCTAATCATAAGCTTGTGTATGGACCAGGAAAGGTACAACAAGGATAGGATTTGGCAAACTAAAACCTAAACTCAGGTATGGATCAGAAAAGGTCACGCCTCGCTCAGTTCATGTCCGATCTCGGTCGAGATGTTCTATGAACCAACCGAGGTGAGGTTCAGCTAAGGTTTGGCTCGAGCTTTCAGGGTTCACTAAGGTAATGGCTCATTCTTTCATCGTCTTTCCCACAACCTTCAGTCAATCACCCTAGAACAGAACAAGAATTTAGCCAATAATCATGATAACAACAATAATCAAATATATAAGAAACGAAGCAATATCCAAACAAGAAAACCTTAACACAAAGGTCTCAATAAAACCTAAATCAAACAATCAAACAAATCAAACAACCAGCAAATTGTGTTCCTCAATCACAAACCAAAAGACAATAATCCAAGAATCAAAGAAAACCTCACAACTTCTTCAAAAGCCTTCAACTTTATCTTCAAAGCCAACTTCCTTCAACTTCCTTGGAATATCTTCAATCTTCCAAACTAACCAACTAACTAGACATGTTTCCATCCAGGAAATATCTTCCAATATATAGGAAAATCACTTTCCAAAAATAAAAGATCTCATGGGCCATGGGCCGTCCGTCTCGATCCAGCCCAGCGAAATCACCTCGATCGAGGTGGTACTGTAGCTATCCGAGGTGTTCCTCAGCTTATGTGCAAATCTCTCAAAACTGATCCAAAATCAAACTTCTATCCAACTTCCATGATTCCTAAGCTTTTCATATAATTCCTCAATGCTCCAAAATGTAGCTTCAATGACACCTTGAATCCTTTAGCTCCATATCACTCCAAAATGTGCCATTTTTCCTACAATTACAATAAAACAAGGTGTAGACCTCGATTCTTGCAAAGGTAAACAAAACAGCATAATGATCAAGAGTATACATCCATGCATGTAGATTTATGAAGATAAAACGTTCAAACCAATCCAAAAATATAGACTACAATACATGTTATCAAAATACCCCATACTTGTCCCTTTCTTATCTCCAAGCAAGATTCAAATCTTAGATACAAGATAGAATGGATTATAAGTCATCAAAAAGATCAATGAAAAACATTTTACAAAACCTTTTGGTGGTGTGGTCCACTCATAGATCACCCTAAGAGAATGCTTCATAGCAAATAATATCAAAACATGGTCAAAACATTTTATAAATATAAGAAAGTTGATCATCTTTGCATAAAATCATAGAATGCATAATAAATCATATTTATCGAAATTAATCATGTATAATCCAGTTTATAACACTAAGTCAATCAACATACTCAAGGTCTCAAGGGCTTTCAAAAGAGGTCAAGAAACGTGTCAGGGTGGGATGTATATAGGATAATGTGGTGCTAGAATTCAGGAATAGGATCTTACTTCACTTCTTTGAATCACAAACATCTCCCACCAATAAGCTTTGCTTATTTTAACTTTTTACTTTATTTTTGAGAACATGGACAAAGGTTCAACAATAATCAATTTCTCGAGATGTCTCAAACCCTTGATGCACATACCATGACCCGTTAAGACTATCGATCAATCCGACTTTGGCAAGACAAAAAAAACATCCGGCTATCTGATTGGTGCCGAGTTACTCATCAGCAAGATCAACGTCCCCAAACCTATTTTTTTCTAACACTTCCATCCATAATCTCCACTTCACTTCACACGCTTTTCATCAACCGCATCCAAATTTCCGGATAGGTAAAGGGAGGAAAATAAGTATATGAGGGGCTAAAGCATGTTCAAGGAGAAGAAGAAAAGAAATGAAGTGCCTTAATCATCCCATGATGAATGTGAGAGAACTCATAATGTGGTGTCAACCTTCAAATCCAACATAATTTTGATAAAAACAAAGTATTAAAGATGCTAGATTTTCAAACAAAGCATTTAGCAACTTAAACATATCATAAAGCCTTTCAAGCATATAAATATTTCAAAGCTAATATGCAAACAAATATCATCATCGATGTCATATCTGGAACAAAAGCATAAAACGTTTCGAAAATCTTTTCAGTTTAAAACCCATCTCGGTCGAGGTGATTTGACAGCGCCCGAGGTGTTCAACCGAGATGAATCTCAATTTTCACGACCTCATTTGGTCAAAAACGTCTCGGTTGAGCCAAAAAAAATTTTCAAATCGGTTTTTGATGTTTTCTCAAACAAAAACCTGTATGCAATGTATGTAAATGACATATAAGCATATGTAAGCTAAATAAGGTCAAACTAAAGTCAAGTAGAGTCTTACAAGCCATAACAAGTCAATCCCGAAGGCCTAGTAAGAATCTATCATTTGCCTCGTGAGATCATCTATCTTGTTGTGTGCCTTGGGATCTCGACGGCGGTGAACTCTCTGCTGGGGTGGTGGGGGAATGTTAGCTGGAGGTGCAGGCTGTAATAGCTAGGATTTCGAATTCTAATTAATGTTGATTAACTTAATCGTTGATAGTAATTGTCATATAACTCGCGAAGACTTCGCAAGTGATGAGTAAGAGTCCCGCCGTTATGTTCCTGGCGTAATTTTGGATGTTTGGGGAAATTTTTACTTTTTCCCCCGGGTAATTAATTTTACCCTCCGGTGTTATTTGGAGCATTTGGGAGCTCCAATTAATAAAAATGCAGTTGAGAGAAATGATCAAGACATCGGATATGTCCTAGATATGAAATAACATGGAGAGGCAAAATGGCCAAAAGAGTCGCTATTTCGTTTCTTAACGGCTAAGAAAGAGGCTTTAGGAATACACGTTTTCCGAGGTAGTTGTGGAATAATTATCCCTACAATATTCCAGATTTAATGTTCCAATCTCGAGAAGTTTGGAGAAAGAGGTTCGACCCGCCTTTGGATCGGTTAAAGGATAATTATCGACTTTACTAAAGGATAATTATCGACTTTACTAAAGGATAATTATCGTCTTCACTATAAATAGCGGAAAATCCTTTATTAATTCATTTCCTTTCACGTTTCCTCGTAAAAGCTCTGATTTCTCTCAACCTTCAAACTCAGATCTACTCTCCGTTTCTAATCCGATTTCAACTCCATTTGAGTTTCTGGATTCCTCTCTTCATTCACTTCATAACGGTACCGAGTTTCTGCATTTCCGAGTATATGGAGGGTTGGTCAAGCATATATGTCACCAGGACGGTTCCGTCGCTCAAATTCCGGTGAATTTGATGTTGTCCATGCGTAGCCTGCGTCGTTGTGATTCCGAATCTTCTTTCAGATCGTCAATCGGGTTAGTAACGAATAAGTTATGAATTTATTCGTTTTCCGTACTGCGATTCGGCCTAAATTGACTTTAGGCTTGTCAAAATGGATAATAAGAAATTCCATTATGGTCGTTATATTATTCTGGTGATTATGGGTTGTTTGTTTGATGAAATCTGATGACAAGGGTTTAGAAATTGCCTGCGGGCAAAATGTTATTCTAGCAAAATCTAATTAATTAATTAAAGGTTAATTAATTAAATTAGGATTAGAATTGAGATTTGAGGAATTGTGAGTTATGTTGAGATATTGAGGTTTAGTTGGTTGTGAGGCTTATAGATTGAGTATGATCCTTATGGATCCCTTTGGGTCTAGGTCTGACCCCTTTGATGAATAGAAGTTAATATCTCTTTATGCCTTGTTATTAGGCAGTGTCCCTCTCAGGATTGGAGGTTGATCGTGGTTGTGATTGTACGAGGTTGAGGTAAGTCCGTAGGACTTACTTAGCTATCATCCCTATATTGGGTGTTTGCATGAGTGGTGTGTGCTTTATATGTTTGCTATGATAGCATGAGTTGTCGTTTTTATCGACCTATGTTCTATTGACTGCCCCACTACGTGGCTGTGATAACCTTTCCCTTTCATCCCGCCATGGAGTTTGGGAGGTTCTCTGATGCCGGGCCAGACTGGTTTACAGGAAGGGTGCAATCCACTCCCATAGGGTACACGGATTGTGTGACCGATACTCGTACAGCTGGATATTGCACTCAAAGGCGGGGATGTATCGGTCCTCGTGTCACATACTTTCATCTATCTATATATATATATGGTTTTTGAGTGAATGGTTGTTATATAAAGATAATAAATGGGTAAATGTGTGATAGAATGTTGATGTGTTTATCTTTCATGATTGTGCTTGTGCTTATGCATTACCTCATATATGTATGGTTAGCTAACGGTTTCATACCGTATTGTAGATCTTTACAGGTTAGGCGCTACTGGGTGATCTGGCAGGGTGACAGGCCGAGGACTCTCGTACATTAGGTGGTTGGTTTGGGGTTGTTGTGTTTCCCCTCCTGCGTGAGGATGATCTTTTGTACCTCCTATGTGAGGATGTCGTTTTATATACTCGGCTATGTTGTTGTTTACTTTGGGTCGTACAGTTTATACTGTTTTATGTATTTGTTTTATATCTGTCAGTGCCATGTTGTAAGATCAGTGGACTTGTTGTCAGGCTAGGGTCAGGATCCATTGTGAGATCCTAGCCCAATGTGACATCCCGAGTCCCGCGGATTCGGGGTGTTACACAGGCGCCTCTCTCTCATCCTTCATGGCCTCGTTGTCAAGGTCAACGTTGGGAATGCTAGGTCCTATCAGAACCGTTATCCATGGCAGCCGCTCCTCCAATGCCGTCTCTGTCCGTGTATCCTCTAGTTGCTTCAGTAGCAGCGTCATCCTACATAATCAGAAACCAAACAGCAGACCAGGTCTCATGGTCATAGACTGAGAACTGGGAAGACTAGACAATACCTCTAGGAAATTTCGTTTCCCGTGGCATGGCAACACAAGGTATGCCAAGACTTCGGGAAACGAGTATACGCCGTGTGATCATCTCTTGCAGACCAAGCGGCTTCACAGCCGCCACTAAGGTGCATCATGAGAGGTCCAACCCCATGTATGTAGCAATGTGAGTCACCAGCCCACCACAGCAGATATCTCTCTTCGTCTTCCCCTTCACTTTCTGTAGATCCTCAGCTAGTATGGCAGCAAAGTCCGGTACTCCTCCAGTCACCATACAAAACAGACTGAAAAGCTCACACTGTCGGAGAAGGGGCGTCTCATTACGTGCCAGAAGCATCTCACTGAAAATCTTATGAGCAATACGGAATGCGAGATGGAAAATGATATGCTCCCGAGAATCCCCGGGCTGCCATCTGTCACGGTTGTATGTCACGTAAGCAATGCTCTCCCAGAAACTGCGAGATTGCGCTTGAGATGAAAAATATGTTGCTGGCGGAGTAGGAAATCCAAAAATCTCCCCAAACTGCTCCAAGGGGACGATGTAGTTCTTGTTCAGCAGCCGGTACTTTATCCCTCTGTTCTCCGGCATGTAGACTACCGAGCTCAAAAACTCGAACGTCGGCTCCAGATAAGCCGACGTCCGTATTAGTGGTGTAAATGGGGTGGGGATTCCCCAAAATTTGCGGGTGTACCCGTCATGGGGACATAGATGGGGATTTTAAATGGGGACGGGGACGAGGATGGGGAAAATTTTGATTACCCGCTTGAGGATGGGGATGGGGATGAAGATAGGGGTATCCGCCCCGCCCCTTGATTCGAACCCAAACCCATTGGGGAACCCCGATGGGGATACACGATGGGTAACTCGATAGGGATCCCCGATGGGTTAACCCGATAGGATCTCCAACGAGGAATCCATCGGTGTAAATAAATAAACAAATTGTATTTATATTAGACTTTCATTGTGGTTTCATGCTTAATTTAAAAATTACTGATGATTCCTAAAATTAAAACAATATAAACTTTTGTACTTTAAGACTACTCGTTCTTACTTACACAAAATGTATTTTAACTTTAAATATTAAATTGATAATAATATGTGTAAGTTATGCTAATACTAACCTATATTAATTTGTTATTTGATTATATGAGGATAACACCTCGTAAAATTTTTGAAAACGTTGTGAACGTCAATCACGATGATCAAATGCAAATTGCACTACATGTTGTGTTTTTTAATGTGTCTTACTCTTTCACATACGTGATTTGATGTTCAACCTAAATTCTAAACCGTAAAACTAAAATGATAAAATAATATAACACTTTATATTGAGATCATAACTTAAATGTTAGAAAGATATAATTATTATAATTTACACTAGTTTGTGCTACGAGTCTCGATCGTACTTGAACGAATGAAACTTAATACATATACACAATATACCTATACTTTGACAAAATGAATAAGGTGATGCGTGAAACAACAAACTAAGCCACATCGTCATTTCAATTAACAATGTATATTAATATAATATATATTGAAATTTATCTTGTAATCACGAACTAAGGGTTAGTAAACTATATACACTTTTGTACTTAAGACTTAAAGTATCATACTCGTTCCTACTTACAAAAACATATTTCGAAAAAAATATGAGGATAACATTTCAAGTAAAATGTATATTATATGGGTAAATTATATACATCCTAATGGTAACCAATATTAATTTTGTTTTGGATCATATAAGGATAACACAAAATTTTGAATATGTCATAAATGTCAAATCACGATGATCAAATGTATGACAAACTACAAGTTGTGTTTTTTTTACGTGTGTATTAGTCTCACAAATACGTGTTTTGGTGGTGCAACCTAAATCATAAACCGTAAAATAAAATTGATAAAGTAATACAACGCTATATTTTGATATCGTAATCTAAATGTTAGTAAGATATAATTATTTTCGTTTACACTAGTTTGTGCTACGAGTCTCGATCCTACTTGTATATATGCGGTATAACTTTACTTCGCCAAGTTCTTATAATTTTTTTAAACAAAATGAAGTTTTCTTCTTTCTTTTTTCTCGGGTTTTTTTTATATTTATATAGTAAAACAATGTAACAATTTTCTATTTCATGGTCTAATTTTACATTTATAACCCGAATTAATGTTGTTTTTCAAAATCCTAAAATTTAAACGGGGATGGGGATAGAGATTTTTACGGGGAAAACCCATAGAATTTTTAAATGTGGAAAATTAAACGGGGATGGGGAATCCCCGATGGGGACGAACATCCAACAGGGATGGGGACAATTCTCAATTCCCGAACGGGGATGGGACGAGGGGCGTTATACTATACGGGTATGGGGATGAATATGGTACTCACCGCCCCAAACCCGACCCATCGACATCCTTACTCTGGATAGCAATAAAATTCTCATGACCAACATAGAAATCATCTTCTTCAAGTCCTTCACTACATGCAGGCACTCGAAGTCATCAATATCAACGAACCTAGGGGCAACAATAGGTCGCCCACAAATCCTATCAAAATCCTGCTGAAATCTCTCGTGAATCACCGAGACTGTGGGTTGAGGAGGAGGAGAAGGAGAGGACTGATGGGAACTGCTAGGCCTATCCCTCAAGGCTAGTTGGCAATCAGATCTCCTAAAATTACTCATAACTGAAAATCACCTCGATTGAGCTCAAGAACACCTCGGCCGAGACGTAGAAGGGGAAACCGAGGCAAATTGTTGTGCGATCAAGGTTCAAAAATTGTAGGCTTTTCCCCCAAAAATCACTACCAAGTTCTTCCAAAGGGGTACTTATACTCTTTTCAGCAACAAACAATGGCAAAAAATTGTTGAAAACGAGCAAGATTTGAGGAGTTGGAGTAGGATGGGCGGTCGAGGTGAAGCAAGGAGAGAGAGTAAAGTGTGAGGAGAGAGAAATTCGAGCCCCTTCTATATTCCTCACAAAATTTGATTTCACCTCGGTCGAGGTGTTTCTGGGCGGACCGAGGTATCAAGACGAGATGGTTGTTAGACAAGGGCACCTCGGTTGGCGAAGAACATCTCGGTCGAGGCGCTTTGACATCATCAGAGATGTGTCTCGGTCAAAACTCCGTCTTCTTAATTTCTCGAACGTCAGTCCTTCCATGTAGCTATTGAGTTGTAATTTATTCATAGAGAACACCTGATTCATGTCTAGGAGGACACACAAAACACAAAGCAAACTATCTAAACTAAACTAGAAACGGGAAAAGAAAGCAATACCTTGGGTTGCCTCTCAAGTAGCGCTTGGTTTAAGGTCGCTAGTTGGACCGTACGTCATCCTTAAACAAGATAGGTGGTGACCTTACCCCATACTTCAATTGCATCTTTGGGAAAGACAAAAGGTTCCATCCAATGATCCATAAAGTGCAAATGCTCATCAGGGAATCAATCATCAATGGGTAGGTCTCCCTCTCGAGCGAGATAGGTGGTAACCGGCTGAGGTGATTCGCTACAGAATTCTCGGATCCCTTCTTATCGTGAATCTCTAGGTCAAACTCTTGAAGCAAGAGAATCCAACGAATAAGGCGCGGCTTTCCATCTTTCTTAGCTAGCAAGTATCGAATAGTTGCATGGTCAGTGTAAACAATAACTTTCGCTCCCACTAAGTAAGAGCGAAACTTCTCAAAAGCATAGACAACTGCCAATAGCTCCTTCTCGGTGGTGGCGTATTTCAGTTGAGCTTCATCTAGCATCTTGCCAGCATAATAAATGGCATTGGTCCGGCCATCCTTCTTTTGTCCAAGTACCGCTTCTACGGCCACATCACTAGCAACACACGTGATCTCAAAGGGCAAGGTCCAATCGGGAGGTTGAATGATGGGAGAGGTGATCAATGCTTCCTTTATTTTGTAAAAAGCATCAAGGCATTCCTGCAAAAACTCAAAAACAACATCCTTATTCAAAATATTAGTGAGTGGTTTAAAGATTTTAGAGAAATCCTTGATGAACCTCTTGTCGAAACCTACATACCCTAGAAAATTCCGCATACCTTTAACGGAACAAGGTGCGGAAGTTTCTCAATGGTCTCGATCTTAGCTCGATCGACCTCTATACCTCGGTTGGAAACGAGGTGTCCTAGAATAATTCCTTCGCTAACCATGAAGTGACACTTCTCCCAATTCAAAACGAGATTAGTGTCTTCACAACGTTGTAACACTAGAGAAAGGTTAGTCAAATAGTTATCAAAAGAGGAACCATATACCGAAAAATCATCCATGAATACCTCCATGATCTCCTCAATATACTCGGAGAAGATAGCCATCATACAATGCTGAAAAGTGGCGGGTGCATTACACAATCCGAATGGCATCCTCCGATAAGCGAATATCCCCCATGGACAAGTGAAAGTGATCTTATCTTAATCTTCTAGGTGGATAATAATCTGAAAGAAACCACTATAACCATGTAGATAGAAAAAATGGGAGCGTTGTGCTAACCGTTCAAGCATTTGGTCAATGAATGGAAGAGGGAAATGGTCCTTTGTTGTGGCTAAAGCTTCTTATAGTCACATCCTCCAACCCGTAACGGTCCTAGTGGAAATCAACTCGTTGTTCTTGTTGGTCACAACGGTCATCCCACCCTTCTTGGGAACTACATGCACCGGACTCACCCATTTGCTATCTGATATAGGAAATATGATACCTGCATAAAGCAACTTAATAATCTCCTTCAATTCTTCACAACCTCTTTCATGATCGGATTTAACCGTCTTTGAGGTTCCCATGAAGTCTTGTGATCATCTTCCATTAGTATCTTATGCATACAAAGAGAAGGCTTAATACCAACAAGATCATCAATAGTATAACCCAAATCCTTTCTATGTTTCCTCAACACATGCATCAATTTAGAAAACTCATCTTCAGAAAGAGAAGCACTAACAATGTCGGGATATGTAGAATCCGGACCAAGGAAAACGCACCTCAAATGAGTCGGGAGTGGTTTCAGCTCTAAGATAGGAGGTGCTTTAAGTGGAGAATCTACACCTTCTTTCTTCAGTGAAGAGGACTTAGACCAAAGTGCTGGACCGAGATGATCTTCAGTTGACCCCATCTCACTTGCTTTGGAAGCTGTCTCAGTCGTAGACCGAGATGATGGACCGAGGTGCTTTCCAGAGAAGGTCACCTTGCTTGCTCCGGAAACCATTTCGGTCGAGGTACTGGGACTATGACCGAAACCTAATGTGCTTTTCGTCACTTGAATAACTTTGTCGAATCCGTCTCCTGGGACCGCTTCCAATGCTTCCAAGCTTCGTACATCTACATCACACAAAACATCTAGACCTTCTTCCATCATACTAAAAATCAAAACTTTCTCAAGAGGATCTTTAACTAGGATAGAGCTCACCAATTCTCGAGAATGTTCTTCATCATAGATGTTGAATATATCATCTTTCAAAGGCTCTCCTTTCATTGTAGCAAGTGCAAACTCCGTATGATTGCCACCAATGTTGAATGACAAATTGACGTTCTTACAATCAACGTTGCAACCCGATGTTGCTAGAAATGGTCTTCCGAGAATGATGGGAATAGGATAATATGCGGGAATGTCCAATACCACAAAATCTACAGGTATATAGAAATTACCTAGCTTAAAGGGAACGTCCTCCAAAACTCCAACGGACGGGTAATGGAATGATTTGCCATGTATAACGTCATCTTCACGGGCTTGGGCTCTCCAAGAAAGATCTTCTCATAAAGTGCTAGAGGAATGATGCTCACACTAGCTCCTAGATCACAAAGTGCATCATAAGTCACCTCCCCAACTTGGATGGGAATGCAAAATGAATCGGGATCTCTCAACTTGGGTGGCGTGTTCTCCTTCAGGATTTAAATGAGCTCTGAAGATCTAGAGGTCATCCGCACTTCTCAAAAGTCTTCCAGCTTCCTCTTTCTTGACAAGATCTATTTTAGAAACTTCCCATAGGCGGGCATACCAAGGATATCATCACTGAAAGGGGTGATAATATGTAGCTTATTTAGAAGGTCAAGAAACTTACCAAAGTGCTTGTCTAGATGTGCCCGTGCCCTAGACTGAGGGAACGGGAGTGGAGGTTTGTAAGCAGGTGGTGGAACATAAACATCATATTTTTCTTTTACTTTCTAGGGCTCCATCTCGGTTGGCACCTCGACCACGGTGTTCCTCGTCTGATCGTGGTCCGACCGAGGTACTGGATCAGTCGTCTTCAATCCACTTTGTGTGGTGATTGCCATGACTTGCCCTTTTGGGTTTTTCTCTGTCCTTCCTAGAAGTTTACTAGGATCTCTTGATACTTCATTAGCCTTGTTGAAAACTTGATGTTCTAAGACTTTTTGTGCCTTCGAAAATGAGTTGAGCTTTGTCATAATAGCTTCCAACATAGCATCCGTCTTCTCCTTGGGTTTTTGGGATGAGCTTGATGACAGCTCTTGACTCTTCAATGGAATAGAAGAAGAAAAAACGGGGGATTTAGAGCATTTTCAGCATGAGAATAAGGGTTACCGGGATTTTGTTGATTTGATCTCCAATTGTTGTTGAAATTTCTATTATTGTTGTTGTTGTTGTAATTGTTGTTCCTTGGCACTTGATAGTTTCCTCTCCCTAATTATCCAGCATCTTGCTCCTTTATTGCTTTAGTTTGAGCTAATAAAATCTCCTTCAAAGCCTTGACTTCATTGTTGAGCGTGGTGAATTGGGCAACACTTGAACTAGTAAGATTCAGATCCGGGAAGTCAACTCGCTTCACTCCATCTTCAACTCTTCAATGGGAGTACTTCTCCATATGTAAAGCTTGCTTCTCAATAAACTCCCAAGCTTCAGCAACCGGTGTATCCATAAAAGCTCCAGCAGAAAGTGATTGGAGTTTGAATTGAGTTTCCTCATCCAACCCCTTGAAGTAGATCTCTAGCAACTCAATCTTTGGAATTCCATGGTGAGGGCAATCTAATAAAAGGTCCTTGAACCTTTCCCATGACTTAAACAAACTTTCTTTATCTTTCATAAGCATTAATCTTATCCCTCAGTTCAGCAGTTTTTTACGGGGGAAAGAACTTAGAAAGAAACTCCGTAGTCATCTCTTCCCATGTGTTGACTCTTCCGGCTGGAAGAGATTGATATCAAGCTAGCACCTTGTCTGTTAAAGAGAAGTAGAAAGGCCTTAGCTTGTACTTGTTGTTCTCCACTCTTGATGGTCTCAATGTCTCCATAAGAATCTCATAGTTTTGAATGTGTTGATGTGGAGATTCTCTTTCCGTGCCTCCGAATTGACATTGTCGAATCATTGTGAGGACTTGAGGTCGAAGCTCATAATCATGCTCAATTGGATCTACTAGATTAACTCCGGGACGCCGCACTTACCGATTCGGGTCCATCCGCTGACCTAGGGTTTGTGGTGCTCTAGAAAAAAGGTAACCTCGGTCAACCATAGTTGGCAACTGAGGCGGTGGATGTATCTCGGCCGTTGCAACTAGGACAGGATCCTGCCTCGGTACAGCAACTGGGTTTGGTCGAGGTCGGATATGAGCTTGTAATGCGGCCATATCAGCTTCAATATCTTTTGTTCTTGCACAAGAATCCTTTTTCTCTCTTTGTAATTCTTCTTTACTCAACCAAAGTTTTTCTAATGCATCCTTCAATTCGGCTTCAAGATCTCGATTATCTTGGTCAGCCATCTTAGCTTCCTTCAATCTCCTTTTGTATGTCTTTTCTAGTTCGGGATCGTAGGGAATGATTTCTTTCCCAGCACGAGTTCTTCGCATAAACCTAAAGAAAGATCTTGCGAAATCACTCAAGTAAAGTGATCAATTGTAACAAGAGCAGCAGCCCTAAAAAGACAACTAAAAGCCGAACTTGGTTGTAACACCCCGAATCCGCACGACTAAGGATGCCACATTGGGCTAGGATCTCACAATGGATCCTGACCCTAGCCTGACAACAAGTTCACTGGACCTTACAACATGCCACTGACAGATACAAAACAAATACACAAAATTGTACATCAAAAGGTATAGAAGATCATTGCCGAGTATAATATATCGCCCTCACACAGGAGGTATACAAAACATCATCCTCACGCAGGAGGTATATAAAATATCTCCAAAACCATAACCACCTAATGTACGAGAGTCCTCGGTCTGCCACCCTGCTAGATCACTCAGCAGCTCGCCTATCCTGCAAGGCTTCTACAACATGGTATGAAACCATTAGCATACATATATAAGGTAATGCATAAGCACAAGTACAAGTCATGAAAGATAAACACATAATCATGCTATCACACATTTACCCATTTTATTATCTTCATATAATAGTCATTCACTCAAATCGTATATATATAGATATATGAATGTATGTGACACGAGGACCGATACATCCTCGCCTCTAAGTGATATATCCAGTTGTACGAGTATCGGTCACACAACCCGTGTATCCTATGGGAGTGGATTGTGCCATTCCTGTAAACTAGTCTGGCCTAACATCAAAGAACCTCCCAGACCCCACGGCGGGATGAAAGGGAAAGGTTATCACAGTCACGCAACGGGGCAGTCAATAAAACATAAGTCGGTATAACGACATCTCATGCTATCATAGCAAACATATAACACACACACCACTCATGCAAATACCCAATAATACATAAGTCGGTATAACGACATCTCATGTTATCATAGCAAACATATAACACACACACCACTCATGCAAATACCCAATATAGGATTGGTACCTAAGTAAGTCCTACGGACATACCTCAACCTCGTACGACACTCAACCACGAACAACCTCTGATCCTGAGAGGGACACTGCCTAATAACAATGCAAAAAGAGATATCAATACTCCTATCAATCAAAAAGGTCACACCTAGACCCAAGGGATCCATAAGGATCATAATCAATCTATAAGCCTCACAACCAACTAAACCTCAATATCTCAGCATAACTCACAATTCCTCAAATCTCAAGGTAGTATCTAATCAACATTCCTCAATCTAAATTCTAATCCTAATTTAATTAATTAACCTTTAATTAATTAACTAAATTTCACCAGAATAACGTTTTGCCCGCAAGCAATTTCTAAACCCCCTGTCATCAGATTTCATCAAACAAATAACCCATAATCACCAGAATAATATAACGACCATAATGGAATTTCTAATTATCCATTTTGACAAGCCTAAAGTCAATTCAGGTCAAACCGCAGTACGGAAAATGAATAAATTCATAACCTATTCGTTACTAACCCGATTGACGATCTGAAAGAAGATTCGGAATTACAACGACGCAGGCTACGCATGGACAACATCAAATTCACCGGAATTTGAGTGACAGAACCTGTCTGGTGACATATATGCTCGACCAACCCTTCATCTGCTCAGAAATGCAGAAACTCGGTACCGATATGAAAATAATGAAGAGGGGAATCCAGAAATTCAAACGGAATTGAAATCGGATTAGAAACGGAGAGTAGATCTGAGTTTGAAGGTTGAGAGAAATTAGAGCTTTTACGAGGAAACGTGAAAGGAAATGAATTAATAAAGAATTTTCCGCTATTTATAGTGAAGACGATAATTATCCTTTAACGAAGTCGATAATTATCCATTAACCGATCCCAAAGGCGGGTCGAACTTCCTTCTCCAAACTTCTTGAGATTGGAATAATAAATTTGGAATATTGTAGGGATAATTATTCCACAACTACCTCGGAAAACGTGTATTCCTAAACCGTCTTTCTTAGCCGTTAGGAAACGAAATAGCGACTCTTTTGTCCGCTTTGCCTCTCCATGTTATTTCATATCTAGGACATATCCGATGTCATGATCATTTCTCTCAACTGCATTTTTATTAATTGGAGCTCACAAATGCTTCAAATAACACCGGAGGCTAAAAATAATTACCCGGGGAAAAAGTAAAAATTTCCCCAAACGTCCAAAATTACACCAGGAACATAACTGTGGGACTCATACTCATCACTTAAGAAATTTTCGGGAGTTATATGTCAATTATTATCAACGATTAAGTTAATCAACATTAATTAGAATTCGGAAATCCTAGCTATTAAATAGTCTTGACCAAGTCCCCAGAAACGGCGCCAAGAACTTGTTCGCTCTCAGACGTGTGTGTAATCGTGAACGATATAGTTTTAAATTTATAAGCTAAAATATAAGCCCGAAACAATATGCGAACCCGCAGTGTACGAATCAATTGTAATAACAGCAAATACTCCAAGGTCGAACACAGGGACTATGGTGAAACAAAGAACGACAATTCAAGTTGTCAATCAAAAACAAGCAACAAAGCAAAGATATCAAAGATGATGTAATAATCAGATAAAGGAATGCAGATTCTAGAGGTCAAAGCATCTAGTTGTAGTTCCGACTTAAGATTTCAAAGGATAACGTGGACAAAGTTGAGGTTTTCAAGGGAAGGTATTTCTAAGGTGGGAATAAATCACCGGGTAAGTCTCACTACTCACTATCCCAACCAAAGATCCTCTCACCGGGGAAGTCTCAAGGAACTAAGGAGAGGAATTATAATCTCAAACCAACACACCACCTAAGGGAATAGAACTAACCTTTACCGGGTAAGTCTCAGGCTAACTCACAAAGGTAAGATGAAGGCACACTCAAACCCCAATAAAGGATAAACCTTTATTACCTAACACTCATCATCATCGGTATACAAGAAAAGGAATCACCGGATAAGTCTCATCTTAAGCTTGCGTATGGACCACGAAAGGTACAACAAGGATAGGATTTGACAAACTAAAACCTAAACTCGTGTATGGATCATAAATGGTCACGCCTTGCTCAGTTCATGTCTGATCTCGGTTGAGATACTCTATGAACCAACCGAGGTGAGGTTCGGCTAAGGTTTGACTCGAGCTTTCAGGGTCCACTAAGGTAAAGGCTCATTCTTTCATCGTCTTTTCCACAATCTTCAGTCAATCACCCTAGAATCGCACAAGAATGTAGTCAATAATCATCATGATAACAATAATCAAATATATAAGAAAAGAAGAAATATTCAAACAAAAAAAACTTAACACAAAGGTCTCAATAATCACTAAATCAAACAATCAAACAAATCAAACAATCAGCAAACTATGTTCCTCAATCACAAACCAAAAGACAATAATTAAACAATCTAAGAAAACCTTACAACTTCCTTCAAAAAACCTTCGACTTTAACTTCAAAGCTATCTTCCTTCAACTTCCTTCCTTGGAATATCTTCAATCTTCCAAACTAATCAATTAACCAGCCCTCCTTCCATCTAGAAAATATCTTCCAATATATAGGAGAATCACTTTCCAAAAATAAAAGATCTTATGTGCCATGGGTCGTCCGTCTCGATCCAGCCCAGTGAAATCATCTCGGTTGAGATGATATTGTAGCAATCTGAGGTGATCCTCAGCTTACGTGCAAATCTATCAAAACTGGTCCAAAATCAAACTTTTGTCCAACTTCCGTGATTCTTATGCCTTTCTTGTAGCTCCTCAATGTTCCATAATATAGCTACAATGACTCCTTAGATCCCTTAGCTCTAAATTGCTCCAAAACATGTTATTTTCCCTACAATTACAACAAAACTAGGTGTAGACCTCGATTCTTGCAAAGGTAAACAAAACAACATAATGATCAAGAGTATATATCCGAGCATGTAGATTTATGAAGATAAAACGTGAAAATCAATCCCAAAATATAGACTATAATACATGCTATCATGGAGCACAAGGCATATTGGGCGATCAAATGGCTAAATTTCGACATCAAGGAAGCTGGAGAGAAGAGACTTTTGGACATTAATGAGCTGGAAGAGCTGCGCTTAAACGCTTATGAGAATGCCAAAATCTACAAAGAAAGAACGAAGAGATGGAATGACAAGCAGATCGTCCCTAAGGAGCTCAAAGAAGGAGATCTTATTCTACTCTTCAACTCATGCCTCCGCCTCTTTCTGGGTAAGTTAAAATCTAGATGGACAGGACCTTACATTCTGAAAAATGTCTTTCCCCATGGTGCAGTTGAAGTATGGGGTGAAGCTAGCGGAAGCTTTAAGGTCAACGGTCATAGGTTGAAGAAGTATCACCCGGATGTTCTGGCTGAGGAGATTGCACCCTTGTATCTTGTTTGAGAGTCACATACGGTCCAGCTAGCGACCTTACACCAAGCGCTCCTTGGGAGGCAACCCAAGGTATTACTTTCTTTTCCCTTTTCTAGTTTAGTTTGAATAGTTTGCTTTGAATTTTGTGTGTCCTCCTAGACAAGAATCAAGTGCTCTCTAAGAAGAAATTACAACTGAGGTGTAACACCCCAAATCCGTGGGACTTGGAGTGTCACATTGGGCTAGGATCTCACAATGGATCCTGACCCTAGCCTGACAACAAGTTCACTGGATCTTACAACAAGGCACAGGTAGATTAAAACCAAATACATAAAGTTGTATAAGATACATCAAAAGGGTTTATAACATACAAGCCGTGTACAAAACAACATCCATAAACAACAACCACAAAAGACATCCCATATCCCACGCAATCCTAATGTACAAAAGTCCTCGGCTGGTCACCACATCTGGCTCACTCTGCAGTCTTCCTAACCTGCAGGTCATCTACAACACGGTATGAAACCGTTAGCTACAGTAATGAATAAGTATGAAGGTAATAGCACATACACACATCAACAACTCATACATGCAATGCAACACACATTCATTTATTATCTTTCAATTACGTTATTCCATTACTAATTCAACTTATTTTGTGACACGATGAGCCTAAAGAACCTCGTCCCTTCCCCCGTTAACACAGGGGTTTGCATGGGGGTGATCATCACTCGTCCCCCCTGTGTTACTGGCTTCCAGGCACCTTCTCCTACCCTCGAGCGGAGGCATATGTTGTCACTACCCATTATAATACACTTGGACCATTTAATGTAATAAATGGTCATCCTAGTCCGGTTTAGGTTATAGATGCACAATCATATGAACACACACAACCATCACAATCACACAAACCCACAACTGAACGCTAAGTAAGTCCTATGGACTTACCTGATATACTCGTAACTTGTACCACGTCACAGCTTCCCCTTAGGTAAGTAATCAACGCCTGCAATAGCAAGGCACACACAATCACATACTGCAAAGGTTAGGAGACTCGTCTCATTGACCACAACCAACCTATATCTCAAATCTAAACCTCAGATCCTCAACACATTCATAAATGCCTAAGGCATATCCTCAACATAACATCTCATCATACTCGTACACATACTAAACCTTAAAGCCATAACCGATATCCATAACATCATCATGATCCTCAACTCATTCTAACACCTAGCATGCATCTAATCAGTATTCCTCAATCTCAAATTTAATCCTAATTTAATTAATTAACCTTTAATTAATTAATTAAATTTCACCAGAATAATGTTTTGCTCGCAAGCCATTTATAAACCCACCTGTCATCAGATTTCATCAAACAAACAACCCATAAACACTAGAATAAAATAATGATCATAATGGAATTTCTAATTATCCATTTTGAAAAGCCTAAGGTCAATTTAGGCCAAATCGACGTACGGAAAACGAATAAATTCATAACTTATTCGTTACTAACCCGATTAACGATCTGAAAGAAGATTCGGAATCACAACGACGTAGGCTACGCACGTACAACATCAAATTTACCGAAATATGAGCGATGGAACTGTCCTGGTGACATATATGCTCGAACAGGTCTTCATCTGCTCGGAAATGCAAAAACTCGGTACCAATATGAAGAGAATGAAGAGAGGAATCCAGAAACTCAAACGGAATTGAAATCGGATTAGAAACGGAGAGTATATCTGAGTTTGAAGTTTGAGAGAAATCAGAGATTTTACGAGGAAACGTGAAAGGAAATGAATTAATAAACGACTTTCCGCTATTTATAGTGAAGTCGATAATTATCCTTTAGCGAAGTCGATAATTATCTTTTACCCGATCAAATGGCGGGTTGAACCCCCTTCTCCAAACTTCTCGAAATTGGAATAATAGATCTTGAATATTGTAGGGATAACTATTCCACAATTCCCTCGGAAAACGTGTATTCCTAAGCCGTCTTTCTTAGCCGTTAAGAAACGAAATAGCGACTCTTTTGTCCGTTTTGCCTTTCCATGTTATTTCATATTTAGGACATGTCCGATATCCTGATCATTTCTCTCAACTGCATTTTTATTAATTGGAGCTCCCAAATGCTCCAAATAATACCGGAGGGTAAAAATAATTACTCGGGGAAAAAGTGAAATTTTCACCATAAGCCCAAATTTACGCCAGGAACATAGCGGTGGGACTTATACTCAACACTTACGCAATCTTTGCGAGTTATATGTCAATTACTATCACTGATTAAGTTAATCAACATTAATTTGAATTCGGAAATCCTAGCTATTGCATCACACACCCCTTAAGAAAAAGTTTCGTCCCGAAACTTGAACAATTCTCAAATCCTCTCGGATCCATACGCCGAGGTATAAACACTCTCTCTATCGGAGGTATCACATCTCCGTTCAAAGGTATCAACCTATAACACTCTATAACCTCAAACATCAGCATGGAGGAATCACCAACTCCAGCAACAAGATCATAACACTATCCAAAGGCATAGAGGAAAAATCATCTCTAGCCAACTACTAACCACGTCACATGGCATGGAGGAAAGCCGTCTCCAGCCAATTGTACTCGTAACACAACTATGTGAAGGAAAACCGTCTCCACTCACACTATGTCCATCAATAATAGCATGGAGGAAAGAACCATCTCCAGCTAATCCTAAACATATTACAATAGCATGGGGGAAAGAACCATCTCTAGTTATACCTAACTCGTGTTTGCAAACAAGATCTAAAAGATCATATGCACACATCACAACTAGCACGAAAACACAACATATCATGTAAGCACATAACATACATTTACCAAGATAGCACTAAGATCTACTCGCCGATCCTATAGATGCATCTATCTCAGCATAGAACTCGGGATAGTTCCTCTAGATACTATCCTCAGTCTCCCATGTAGCCACATCCGGTCCTCATCTAGACCACTATATCCTCGATATGGGAATGTCCTTCGAACGCAGGCGTCTCAAACCTCATTCTAGGACTGCAATATGATGCTCAACAAAAGTGTGGTCCGGCTCAACCACTAAATCATCATAACTAACGATGTGTCTCTGATCTGGTATGTACTCCCTCAGTTGAGACACATGAAACATAGGGTTAACACCCTCTAACTTCGGTGGCAAAGCCAATCTATACGATGCTCTCCCAACTCTATCCAGTATCTCAAAAGGACCAACATATCAGGGACTCAACTTCCCCTTTATGCCAAAAAGTCAAACGCCTCGCGTCGAAGATACTCTCAACCAGACATGAGATCCTACCCTGAACTCTAGAGGTCGTCGCCTCCTGTTTGCATATGACTTTTGGCGACTCTGTGCAGCGAGCATCCTCTCTCTAATCAACACTACTCGAGCCATATCATCTTGAGTCTACTCTGGCGCTATCCCACTAATATTGCTAGGCTCATCCCAATGGATGCATGCCAATTGTTGTATGAGAACTCAACAAGTGGGAGGTAATCAGACCATCCATGTCCCCAATCCAACACATAACCTCGCAGCATGCCCTCTACGGTCTAGATGGTCCTCTCAGACTGACCATCTGTCTAGGGGTGAAACGCAGTCGTGAAGTTTAGACTCGTCCCCAAGTTTCCCCAATAAGGTTCTCCAAAAATGGCTCACAAATTTTACGTCCCGATCACTACGGATGGAACATGGTATTCCATGTAAGCGCACAACATTGTCAAAGAAAAGGGTAGCGACTTCGCTAGCATTTTGTGTGCTCTTACATGCAATAAAATGTGCTATTTTTGAAAAATGATCGACTACCACGAAAATGGAGTCTTTGCCTCATTTTGACATGGGTAGGCCAACCACAAAGTCCATAGAGAAATCCTCCCAAGGTCCCATTGGTATAGGCAAAGGAGCATACAATCCATCCGGACCTTGGCGCGATTTTGCATGGTGACATGTGATGCAACTTGTGCAAAATCGTGTCACATGCTTGCGCATTCGGGGCCAAAAGAAGTGCTCTTATAGAGCGGCAAGAGTCTTGGTAGCACCGAAGTGACCACGACCCTCATGGGCCTCCTTTATCAACAAAGGACGAATACTCGAGCGCGAGATACAAAGCTTGCCCACACGGAATAAGTAGCCATCGTTAATAAAGAAAGACTCATACTCTCGGAGGTCAAGGCATTGAGCAGATATATCCTTGAAGTCAAGATCCGTGGCATATAACTCTTTGATAAGAGCAAATCCATGGATCTTGGCGTCCATATGCACAAGAAGGATATATCGGCGAGAAAGGGTGTCGGCTACCACATTTTCCTTGTCTTTCTTATGTCGAATGACATAAGGAAAGATCTTAAGAAATTATACCTAACTTGCATGGCGCCGACTCAAAGTAGTTTGACCCTTGAGATACGAAAGAGCCGCTTGATTCGAATGAAATACGAACTCCTTCGGCCACAAGTAGTGTTGCCATGTTTTGAGACAACGAACTAAAGCATATAGTTCCTTGTCGTAAGTTGGATAGCAGAGTGAGGGACCGGAAAGTTTTTCGCTAAAGTAAGCAATGGGCCGATTCTCTTGTAGAAGAACCCCCCTCATTGCCCACATTAGATGCGTCACACTCCACCTCGAAGGTTTTTGAAAAGTTAGGGAGTTGGAGTAGTGGCGCATTACAAAGACGGTCTTTGAGCAACTCAAACGCTCAAGCATGGATGTCACGCCACTCAAATGTGACACCTTTATTAGTAAGCTCATGTAACGGTGCCACTATCGAGCTAAAGTCCTTGACAAAGTGTCGATAGAAGCCCGCTAAGCCGAGAAAAGTTCGAACCATGGTGGCCGTAGTAGGAGTAGTCCACTCCCGAATGGCGCGAACTTTTGATTCGTCCACTCGTAGTCCGTCCTTAGACACGACATAGCCAAGAAAAATTGTAGTGCCCGAGCAAAAGACACATTTCTCCAAATTGACATACAATTGCTCTAGTCTAAGGCACTCGAGCACTTGGCGAAGGTGCCCGATGTGTTCATCCAAAGACTTACTAAAGACAAGGATATCATCAAAGTAAACTACTACGAAAATACCCAAAAATCGGCGCAAGACATGGTTCATGAGGTGCATGAATGTGGACGGGGCGTTGGAGAGGCCAAATGGCATGACAAGCCATTTCTAGAGGCCATGCTTCGTCTTGAAAGCCGTCTTCCATTCATCACTTTCGGCCATGCGGATTTGATGGTATTCGCTCCGAAGATCGATCTTTGAGAAGATGGTGGTGCCTTGAAGCTCGTCCAAAATATCATCTAGGTTCGGGATCGGATGACGGTACTTGACAGTTATTTGATTAATGGCTCGGCAATCTACGCACATCCGCCAAGATCCGTCTTTCTTGGGCACAAGTATGACCGGTACGGCACATGGAGATAAGGACTCACGGACATATCCCCGGTCTAGGAGCTCTTGGACTTGGCGTTGTAGCTCCTTAGGCATCATCTCTTCCTTCTCCACACTTGTAAAGAAACTTGACCTCGATCCCGAGCTCTGATACCAATGATAGAAATATGGATGATCTAGATCGAGGAGAAACTTCAACTACTTCTTCTTGATCATTTGAATTGGATCAAATGGAAGCACGTGGGCGGCGGAAGCATGAAAATTGATGCGGAAGCGTAGGGTTGATCCTTCAAAAGGATCCTCGAATATGAAAGGCTTGGATCAAAGACTAGATCCAAGATAGAACTTTAAGAGGTTGGAAGAAAAAATGATGCCTAAACCAAGTAAGAGGATTTTCCTTCTCAACACTTGGATTCAACTTAGACATGCCTTTACAAATGAGTCAAGCCATCCTTATATAGTGGATGGGGGCTAACCAAAGGTTCAAATATAAATGACAGAATTAAAGTCAGAATTAAGTTCCGAATATGAAAAGCACAAAATATGAAAGGTCGGAATTTAATTCACGGAATTAAGTTCCGGAATTAAATTTCCGTAATTAAGTTCCGGAATTAAATTTTCGAATATAAAAATACCTATTATTAAATAGCCGAATAATAATAAATGTCTTCAAAATGTGCGGGTCCTTCTAGCCGGAAACACGGATGGCATCGCCATCCGGGGGCGTATCAACTAGACTATTATAGCTAGGTTTAGAGTTGGAGCTAGATCGTAGCATTGGCTACAGTGAGAGAAGAAAGGGATTTCTTCTAGGTTGTATCAAGGGATCAATAGAAGAAAGAGATTTCTTCTAGGTTGTATCTAGAATTACACAAATTCCTAGAAGATATTTTAGAGTAGAATTCATATTAGTTCTATACTAATCTTCTCTAGGTCTTTCTCATCTTTTCTTTTCTTCTCTAGAACTATCTCTATAATGGACTTCTCCTTTCTGGATCTTAGCCTATTGGACTTTCGGTGTCCGGTTTTAGACCAAAGGGTCGTAGTATCAATTAAGTGAGTAAATGGTTGTCCCAATTGTCAATCAAATTAATATAATTATCTTGAAGTGAAAACAAATTATTAAACAAGGGTTGGTAATCTCCACAAAGGAGTAGACAAAACTCAACAAGATTTGTAAACTCCGAAAAGAAGTAGACAAAACTCTAATAGAAATTAAGTTCAATTGCAAGTCTAATAAATCGATTGTTATATGTTAAAACTATTGACTTGGATTATGTAATGAGTCATTCTTAAATGAATTTTTTTGCAAACTGTATTCTCCCCTACACAGGAATATCCAAATACCTTAGTGGGATAAAATGTTACACGTTACAAAGACTAAGTAAGTGACTTACTTGTCTTACTTTGTAAAAAGGGTATTCATGGGTTTCGTCAATACAAAACCAAACAAAGATGGATACCTATCCTTTTTCAATACGAAGGAACTATACTGGTCTTTCGAGTTTTGCAAACAAGCTATAAGAAAGTCTATTCAATGTCAATACAATGGAACTAAAAGTTTTATTCATGCAAAAACGAATGTAAAATAAAGTGCAACTGGATTTCCCTTTTATAGGAATATGGGTCCATAGTTTGGGAAGTTATAACCACCAAAAACTAGTTAAAAGTAGTTATGAAAGTTACATAGAAGTTATTGGAAGATGGGCCTTGAAGCCTTAGAAAAGCCCGAGGCCCACACATAGAGCCCAAAACCGCTCCCTGAAGCTAGCTTATTTTTCTTGGTCCAAACACTTTCAATAAGATTTATTCACTTTAACGTATCTAAGGTAAGCTCCAAGATCCAAAAATACTCAATGTCTTAGCTCAAGCTATTGTAGCTCCTAAAGATGTTCACTAGCTGCTTCATTGACATTCATTAAGCATTTGAGCACGGATTGCTCCCAATTTCTAACCACATATTCTTTACCCAATGAAGGCCTAAGAACCAAAGGTGTGCCGAGAAAATATGGCTAAAAATCTCCAAACATCGGCCTTCTAAAATCTGGCACAAGTTGACCTTGTCTTGAATCACATTGTTTTGATTCGACTCCCCTTACAATACTAGTTGCTCTTAGTGCCGGTCACTTTGGCTTGCCTCCCTCAACCCGGACCATAGTGACACACATGTGAACAAATCATTTTACCTTCTCATAAGACATGTTCAATTGTTACAATGAAGAGTTAGCCCAAATCTCCAACATTAAATGGCTTGATTAAAGAGGGACCAACAATTCTCCCCCTCACGACTTAATCACGTGAATTGTGCTTTGATTTGTGCACCTTGTCAAGATGCACAAATCAAGATGCCAAAGCTTTACTTCAAGAACATCTCGTATCTAGTGATGTCGTATATCGATGTGCTTTGAGCGGGAGTGAAGAGTTAAATTCTTTGTCAGGTGAATTGTGCTTTGATTATCACATCACAAGATATATCGATCTTGCTCTACTCCCATCTCCATCAAGTAGTTCTTCATCCATAACATCTCCTTGAAGGCCTCGGTATCTGCAATATATTTTGCTTCAGTGATGGACAATGCAACAATTTTTTGTAACTTTTATTGCCATAAAATAGCTCCCCATGTGAATATAATCACATATCTTGACGTTCATTTCCTAGAATCATTATCACCGGCTCGGTCGGCATCTGTGTATCCTTGTAGTATAGGCTTCTCATTTCTGAAGCATAAGCACCTATTAGTAGTGCCTTGTAGATATCGAATGATCCATTTCACTACATCCCAATGTTCCTTTCCCGGATTTGCTAGGAAGTGACTCACTAATCCAACTACATAGGCAATGTCGGGTCTAGTGCATACCATGACACATATAAGGTTACCTAGTGCCGATGCATAGATGATCTTCTCCATATCCCTCTTCTCTTGTTCACTAGTTGGGCATTGCTTTGAACTTAACTTAAAGTGCCTAACAATTGGTGGGCTTACCGGCTTTGCTTGGTGCAAGCTAAATCTCTCTAGCACATTTTTTATGTATCTTTCTTGGGACAACCATAACATCTTCTTTTATCGATCGAGTGATCTTCATCCTAAGAATTTGTTTTGCTGGTCCTAAATCTTAAATGGAAAAGCTTTTGCTCAATTCTTTCTTAAGAGCAGTTATCTTGTTACGATCATGAGCTACTATTAACATGTCATCGACATAAAGTAAGAGTATGAGAAATTCGCCACAAGCATACCTCTTCATGAAGACACATAGGTCACATGGATTCTTATTGAAGTCATGATCTGCCATGAAAGCGTCGACTTCTTGTACTGCTGCCTTGGTGCCTGTTTTAGCCCATAAAGAGTCTTCGTTAGTTGGCACACTAGATTCTCCTTGCCTAGTTCTTTTAATCCCTCAGGCTACTCCCTGTATATCTCCTCTTTAAGATCTCTATGGAGAAAGGAGGTCTTGAGGTTGAGTTGTTCTATCTCCAAGTCTAGATCAGTTGTTATACCAAGAACAACTCGGATTGATGAAATCTTCACGGAGAGAATATCGCTTCAAAGTCAATGCGCTTCTTCTATTGGAATCCTTTTACAACCAATTGAGCCTTGTACCGAGGCTTTGAGTTTTCATCCTTCAATTTTATTTAGCATACCCATATGTTCTTCAAAGCTCGCCTCCCTTTTGGTAGCTCCACCAACTCATATGTGTGGTTTTCATGCAAGGATTCCATTTTATCTTGCATGGATCTTACCCACTCACTCTTGTGGGTGTCATACATAGCCTCCTTGTAGCTTTGAGGCTCCCCTTCATCTGTGAGGGTCACATATTCGTTCGGAGTGTATCATGTAGATGCTCGTCTATCTCTAGATGACCTTCTCGGTTGAGAATTTAATGGAGTGCTTGATTGTGATTTTGGCCCTTGGTGGGTTTCTTCAATTGTTTGATCTTCGAAGAATACCACATCTCGGCTTCTAACGATCTTGTTGTTGATCGGATACCATAGATGATATCCAAGTTCATCTCTGGGTGCGCCAACGTAGATACATACTTTGGTCTTAGCATCAAGCTTGGCACATTCGTCCCTGGGTATGTGAATGAATGCCCTACACCCGAACACCTTTATATGGTCATAAGAAACCTTCTTTCCTGACCACACTTCCTATGGGGTGTCTCCATCCAAGGGAATGGACGGTGTAAGGTTGACCATGTCAACGATGGTCTTCACAACTTCTCACCAAAACGACCTATACACCGAACTCTTTCTATAATTGTTAGGTTCATTCTCTCTGCAAATCCCGTTCAGTTTTGGTATCTTAGGTGGTGTCTTATTCATCCTGATTCCATGAGATTTGTAGTATGCCTCAAACGGAGCTCGATATTCTCCTCCATTGTTAGATCGGACACTCTTGAGCTTTTGTTATGTCTCTCGTTCCACCCGAGCAACAAAATTCTTGAATGCATCAAGAACTTAGTCTTTGATATTTAGGAAGTGAACCCATTCCTTCCTTGAGTGGTCGTCTATAAAGATAATAAAATATGACGTACCACTAAGGGATTTCTCGGACATTGAAAAAACTTCGGTGTGCACAAGATCTAGAATATTATTTCTTCTTCTAGGTTAAGAAGACGTTTGGAAGGCAACTCTATGTTGTTTACTAGCTAAACAGTCGGTACAAGGGTCAAGAGAGTTACCTTGCACCTTTGGGAGAAGATGTCTTCGCGCTAGTATGTGAAGACCCTTCTCACTCATGTGCTCGCGCCTTCGGTGCCATAGTTTCATGTTTGCTTATGCGACAATGACTTCTCTTTTCCAAAGCTTAGCTTATGTGACGTACAATGACCCTTCCTTCTTTCCTCAAGCCATTATCATGCTTTCTTGGTTGAGTTTTCATTTGCCGATGTCAAAGTGATTTAGTAGACCAAGATCGTCAAGCTTTTCCAGCTGATATGAGGTTGAGGCACATATCAGGGACATGCCTCACATCCTTAAGAGTAAGCTTGCATCCCATATTTGATACCAAGATATGTGTCTCCTATACCAACGATCTTGACCCTATTTTGATTCCCCATCTAGACATTACCAAAGTCACCGCTTTGGTAGGTTGGGAACAAACTCTCATGAGGAGTGACGTGGAATGATGTACTAGAATCGACAATCCAAGAGCTATCGTCAGAGGCGTATTTAGGAAGTTGTCTTCTCCGAAGAGATATTGATCATCGCCTTCATCTACCATGGGTCATACCTTTGTCTTTCTCTCGCCTCTTTGTTAGGTTAATTTGGTTTGAATTGACGTTGTTGACCATCTGATCTTTCTTAAGAAATTGACATTTTGATTTCTTAGGGCTTATTTTTTCACAATAATAACAAGTTGGCCTAGAACGTGACTTAGACCGACCTCGAGACTAGTCTCGGCTTCGGTTCATATTGCGCCCACGTGTATCACTTCTACCCCGGTTGTCAATTTTGTTCGCCGCAGACTAGGTAGATCTGCCTCGTTCCCTCTTTCTAACTTCTTTACCAAGGAGGCTATCACTAACGATGTCCATGTTGAGCTTTCCTTCCGGGACTAAGTTACATAAGAGTAGCTACGAGAGTGTCTCAGCTCTCTAGAAGGAAGCTAAGGAGTAGAAGGGTTTGCAACTCATCTTCAAGTTTCATTCCAGCTTTACTTAGCTGATTTATGAGCCCCTTAAAATTATTCAAGTGTTCGATCATGTTTTGGTCATACTTGTACTCCTTCTTCCCCAATTGTTGAACTAAAACAGCTTTATTACGAGTTGTTTTCTTTTGAATCATGGACTTAAGCTTTGTCCATAATTTAAAAGCATTTGTATATGTAGATACATTTAAAATAGAGATTTGTCGATGTACTTACGGATCATGACAATTGTTTTCTGGTTCAGAAGCTCTCATTCCTTCTCGCTCTTACCTTCGGGATAATCCTTACTGGTGATGGGCTCGTACAACTCCTTATAATAAAGGTGGTCCTCCATCACCGAATTCCAATAGGAATAATAATCCACTGTAAGTTTGAAGATCTTGCCATCATGAATGATGGTAGCCTTCATCTTGACAACACGAGCTAAAGAAAAACAATCGGAATAACCTTGCTCTGATACCAGATGTTGGGAAAACCTCCCACTTTTGTATTGGTAGAATGGTAATATAAGACTAATTAATGCAATAACTTAATTGACACAAACTCACTTATATTTAAGTGGAGAAGGAATTCTACAAGATTTTGTGGGCACTCCCACTTGTTATGTTTTTGATTCTTGTATTGATCATGTAACATAGGATATGAGAATAAATCTAGCACTTTTCTATATGGTCTAAGTATAGAGTTGTAAGATATTCATATGATAGCTTGCTATGTGTTTGATCTTGATGCCTATCATGATCCAAAGTTGCCACTTAGTTAATCTAAGTGAGGTAGCTTGGTGATTAATATGGTGACAAGATTCATATACATTTGTATGCTATTATCTGACTTAGGAGATACTTAGTTGTAATGTGTGTGTATTTGTGTTTTGTGTACTTCTCCGGCTAAAGTTGAAGATTGGGTTTGGCAGTCCAAAACTGGAAACCCATCTCCTTGATCTGATGTTGAGAGGCCTGCTTGATGATGTGTTGGTGAACCGGCTGTTTGATGTGGTTAACCCGGTTCATTGGTTTACTTATGCTCGTAGCAAAACAAGGCGTTTAAACAAGTTTTTCAGCTTGGTACTTAAACTCCTGGTTGCAGCTTCTGAAACCCTAGATCGAGAGGTTGAGTGTTCTTCATCCATAGAGAGAAAGAAAGAGAACTGAGAGAAGGGGGAAGAGGATCATCCAAATCTTGCTTTGAGTGAGAAACATCCTTGGAAGAAAAGAAGAAGAAGAGAGATTTGTTATCTCTTGGTTATCTTCTCACCATTGCTTCGTTGGTTTGCAACAGAGACGAAGATCAATCTTAGATCTTCGTCGAGGTGCCTTTGAGGGGGCTTTTCTTCACCTTTGCTTCTTTGTATCTCCTGAGTTCTTCTTTGTTGTTTTCTTTGCTAGATCGTAGGAAAGTGCTAGTCTCTCGTATGTCCTGTGTTTGTAACCTTGTTCTTGGAAACCTAGTGAAACCCGGGACCGGATCTCCCCTCTTGAGGTCTCGCAGAGTAGGGGTATTTTTATGCCACCGAATTGCGTTAACAAATTGCTTGTGTGCTCATTTATTAGTGTCTTTATTTGGATCTACGACTAAGGAGTTTAGAATTGCTAAAAAATAAAATTCACAAATTGGTATCAGAGCATTCTGTGAGTTTCTTCTATCGAATCTGTAAAACCCTAAATTTTGCGGTTTCTGTATTGCTTGGTTTTTTTTTGTATATCTTGCTTCCGCTTGTTGATTTGCCTTGTGTGGTTAAATATCCTCTGATTGATACTTGTAGTGCTCATCTTGGTTGGTTTTTTGTTGCTGTGTATATCTTTGCTTGCCTTACCTACCTCTCCCTTTTACATGCTTTTCTCTTAGCTTGTCTGGTTATATATGACTTCTTCTTTTCTTGTTAGCAGGAACATAAAATATGACAGAAGCTAACATCAGACTGAAGCCATATGATGGAGTCTCTGACCTCATCATGTGGCAGGTCAAAATGAAGGCCATCTTGACCAAGGAAAAGTGTTGGGGGGGCCATAACTGGTGACTATCTTGCAAAAACATCTACAGCTAGAAAAATGGAAATGGAGGAACAAGCACATGCTGAGATTATGATAAGGTTGATTGACGACGTGGCTCATCAGTTTGTAAGTATCTCATCTGCTAAGCCTTTGTGGGATACTTTAGATAAACAGTATAACAAAAAATCTTTGCCCACTAAGATATCTACTTTAAATAGGTTATTTACATTTAAGATGGATGTGAGTTTGACCTTGAATGATAACCTAGATAGATTTCTAAAAATGGAAATGGACTTAGAAAGATGTGATGACACTATTAAAGATACTCATCTAGCTGTTATCCTGCTTGGTTCTCTACCTTCCCAATTTGACACCTTTACGGATGTTATTCAATACAGTACTTGTGACACCTATTTCATTTCTAGTTGATTACCAATTAATTAACCCTCTTTAAAACAATAAGCGGAAAAGCGGAAAACGTAAAATTTTAAAACTTTATCTTCAACCATCTTCACAACATATATACATACTAACATACGTCATAAAACCTTGTTTAACAAACACAGTTATTTAAAACCACAAAAACATCCTATGCGGTACCATCCCATAACAACCCACCTGATATGATCTCAAATCCAGGTGTTGGGTCCAACGTCCTTGCCTTGATCAGGCTGAGTCTGAGCTGCTGGAAAATGTGGATATAACAACAATGAGCCACACGCTCAGTAAGGGTATACAAATCACACTCCCCAATATATATAAGTATCTAATATCCTGTCCGTAAAGGACACTCTATACCCTTCCTCATATTCCAAAGTCGATCAATGCATACACATCCACATTCACATATGATTCCACAACCATTCACATCACATTTCACATAAACATTCAAGCATGTTATCACACATATAAATATATCATCTCATATAAACATCTCATATCATCTCATCACATATAAATAATCATAACATAACATATATAATGCTAGACTCGATTGCATCGATGCATAGGTGATAATTAACTAACTAGCCCCAACTGATCGTACGATATATTTTCTCACATGCTTTCGTATTTCTTTTCTTTCTTTCTTTTTTCTTTCGGTTGGCCAACCCGATAGCGTCCTAGGCCCCCTATAGATCAGGTAGCGACCTCGGCCATCTTGTCCTAAGACCCCCTATAGATCAGGTTGCGATCTTGGACTATTTTTCTTATCTTGAGGCCCCCTGTAGATCAGGTAGCGACCTCTGGCTGTTTTTCTTATCTTGAGGCCCCCTGTAGATCAGGTAGCGACCTCTGAGGCCCCCTGTAGATCAGGTAACGACCTCGTCCCCCGGAAACCCGTGCGGGACCCAGTTGGGCTAATTAATCAATTACCATCCTATATTATCACTTTCATATCATAACTCAATTTCATGCTTTCATCATATTCTTTCATCATATTCATTCCAATATCATCTCATGTACCTCATGCATGCTTTCATGAAGAATATCAAGCCATCATCATCATCATCATCTCGCTCATATATATAGGCATGCATACAATCATAACAAACATATATATACAGACAAGCATGCATAAAATCATGGTATATTAAATACATAACATATATTAAGCAAGTGTAATTCATATACACTTACCTCGTAGGTAAGAACAATAAAACCTCGCAAACCAACTATTGAGTTCGTTTCCCACTCGGACTATCCTCCTTTCTCGTATTTGGATACGCTCACAAAGAACTAAGCTATAATTAGACCGAAACCTTCAACAACACCTGTTGAGAATATCATATTCCTCGTATTAAACTTCTCGCTTTAAACACCAGTTAAATTCATTCCTTTGAATTTAATTAGCTTATAGCATTTTCTGAAATCCCAATTTAATTAATTAACCTTTAATTAATTAATTAAATTTCGCCATAACAACTTTTTGCCCGCATGCAATTTCTGAACTCACCTATCATCAAATCTCATCAAACAAACAGCCCATAATCACCAGAATAATGTAACGAGCATAATGGAATTTCCAATTGTCCATTTTGACAAGCATAAGGTCAATTTAGGTCAAATCGCAATACGAAAAACGAATAAATTCATAACTTATTCGTTACTAACCCGATTGACGATCCGAAAGAAGATTCGGAATCATAACGACGCAGGCTACGCTCGGACACCATCAAATTCACCGGAATCTGAGCGACGGAACCTCCCTAGTATCACATATGCTCGACCAGGCCTTCCCTTGCTCGGAAATGTAGAAACTCGGTACCAAAATGAAGAGAATGAAGAGAGGAATCCAAAAACTCAAACGGATTTGAAATCGGATTAGAAACGGAGAGTAGATCTGAGTTTGAAGGTTGAGAGAAATCAGAGCTTTTACGAGGAAACGTGAAAGGAAATGAATTAATAAACGTTATTTCTACTATTTATAGTGAAGATGATAATTATCCTTTAGCGGAGTCGATGATTATCCTTTAGTGGAGTCGATAATTATCATTTCACCGATCCGAAAGCGGTTTAAGACCCCTTCTCCAAACTTCTCGAAATTGGAATAATAAATCTGAAATATTGTATGGATAATTATTTCGCAATTGTCTCGAAAAACGCGTATTCCTAAGCCGTCTTTCTTAGCCGCTAAGAAACGAAATAACGACTCTTTTGGCCGTTTTGCCTTTCCATGTTTTTTCATATCTAGGACATGTCCGATGTCCTGATCATTTCTCTCAACTGCATTTTTATTAATTGAAGCTCCCAAATGCTCCAAATAACACCGGGGTGTAATATTATCTAGGAGCAGGTTACCTCGAGAGGTATCTCGTGTTAAAAGGGATTTAATTCCTTAAAATTCCCGATTAGGCCATCTTCGATTTTTGACTGTTACAAATATCTCTCACTTTAAGAAATTTCGTCTTGAAATTTAAGAAAGGGCGTAGAACCAAACTCGTAGATATATCAAAAGGATGCACAACCGGATCACAATTTCTCGAGGTTCTTACTCAAAAAGATAGGGGTATTTCACTCTCATATCTCGCTCGGTCTCCCATGTAGCCTCTCGAGCTGAATGATGTCCCCATCTGACCTTCACCATCGGAATCTCCTTGTTTCTCAATCTTCGAACTTGCCTGCCTAAAACCTCAACTGGTTCTTCTTGGTAGGACAAGTTCTTAGATACTTCTATCTCAGGTTCAGGAATGATATGACTCAGATCTGACCTATACCTTCGTAGCACTGATACATGATAGACGTCTTGCAATCTTGATAACTCAAATGGTAATGCCAATCTATACGCAAGTGGTCCGATCTTCTCTAAGATCTCCTATGGACCAATGTATCTCGGTGCTAACTTTCCATGCCTACCAAATCTCATAACTCCCCTCCAAGGAGATACCTTCAAAAACACTCTATCGCCTATCTCATATGTCATCTCTCATCTATGGCGATCAAAGTAGCTCTTCTGACGATCTTGTGCTGCCTTCAAGCACTGATTTACTACTTGTACTTTCTCTATTGTCTGTTGTACAAGTTCAGGACCCTCTATCTGTCGTATGCCCTCAAAATCTTAACATACAGGTGTACGACACTTCCTTCCATACAAGGCCTCATAAGGGGTCATACCAATACTTGAATGGAAACTGTTATTATACGCAAATTTGAGCAATGGCAGGTTAGAATCCCAGTTACCTTTAAGCTCCAAAACACAAGATCTCAACATCTCCTCCAAGGTCTGAATCGTTCTCTCTGATTGTCCGTTTGTCTGAGGATGAAATGCCGTACTGAAATGCAATCTTGTACCTAAGGCATTTTGCAGACTTCCCCAGAAATGCAAGGTAAACCTCGGATCTCAATCGGATACAATCGATACAGGGACTCCGTGCAGTCGAACAATCTCTCTCACATACAACTCTGTCAGCTCATCTAAGGAGTTATCTTGTCTCATCGGTAAGAAGTGAGCAGATTTCGTCAATCTGTCTACAATCACCCATACCGTGTCATTCTTTCTGAAAGTCCTAGAAGTCCAACAACAAAATCCATTGTAATCCGCTCCCACTTCCACTCAGGAACTGATAAAGATTGTAACTTTCCTGCTGGTGCTTGGTGTTCAGCCTTCACTTGCTGACACACTAGACATCGAGCTACAAAATCAGCTACCTCTCGTCTCATCCTGGGCCACCAATAGATCTTCCTCAGGTCATTAAACATCTCCGTACTCCCAGGATGCATGGAATACCTCGAGGAATGTGCCTCTTCAAGTAGCTTCTTCTTTAACTCCTCAATGTTTGGCACGCATATCCGTGCACCTCTGTATAGCACTCCCTGATCGACAACTGGAAGTGTGTAGTGGTAGCATCTCCCACTTTAGCTTTCAACTTCTTCAGTATATCATCCTCATCTTGTCTAATTGAAATCTCATCAAGAATCAACGGTCTTACCTGAATGTTCGCTATCAACTCAGATCCTCTTACATCCATCTCTACTCTCATAACTTTGAGAGCTAATAGATGCTCAACTTTGTAGTTGACCTTACCGCCTTGGTCACTGCTCCTTCTGTTGAGAGCGCCAGCTACCACATTCGCCTTTCCTGGATGGTACATATAGTGCAATCATAATCCTTGAGTAACTCCATCCATCTTCTCTGCCTCAGATTCAAATCCCTTTGAGTGGGAATATACTTCAGGCTTTTATGTTCTATAAACACCGGAAATGTATCACCATAAAGATAGTTCCTCCAGGTCTTAAGAGCATGAACTATAGCAGCAAGCTCTAGGTCGTGTGTAGGATAGTTTTGCTCATGAGGTCTCAACTGTCTAGATGTATATGCTATTACCTTCTCTTCCTGCATTAAAACTCCTCCTAAGCCACTCCTAGATGCGTCGGTGTAAACCACAAAGTTACCGTTATCTGAGGGTACAACCAGAATAGGGAACGTAGTCAATCTTTTTGAAGTTCTTCAAAGCTCTCTTGACAATTGTTGTCCCATACAAACTGCTGATTTTTATTTAGCAAGTTAGTCAATGGGCGCGCGATAATTGAGAAGTTCTTTACAAACCTCCTGTAATAACCCGCAAGTCCTAAGAAGCTGCGAATCTCCGTAATGCTCTTCGGAATTTCCCATTCTGTAAAAACCTTGATCTTGGAAGGATCAGGTTGTATACCATCTCGTGATATCACATGCCCTAGAAAGGCAATCTGATCCGTCCAAAACTCGCACTTGTTGAACTTCGCGTACAACTGTCTCTCCCTCAGAATCCCTAAGATACGTCTCAAATGTTCTCTATGAGTATCTGCATCTCGGGAATATATCAAGATATCATCAATGAAGACCACGACGAACTGATCTAGATAAGGTTGGAAGATCGAGTTCATCAACGCCATGAATGCTTCAGGTGCATTTGTCAACCCAAAAGGCATAACTGTAAACTCATAGTGTCCATACCGAGTACGAAAAGATGTCTTCGGTATTGAGTTCTCTGCTATCCTCAACTGCTAGTATCCTGATCGAAGGTCAAACTTTGAAAACACTGTAGCACCCCTTAATTGATCAAGTATATCCTCTATCCTTGGTAAGGGATACTTGTTCTTGATGGTGATTTAGTTCAACTGACGGTAGTCTATGCACAATCGTAAACTACCGTCCTTCTTCTTCACAAAAAGCACTGGTGCAGCCCAAGGAGAAATACACGGGCGTATAAAACCTTTCTCGAGTAACTCCTCTAGTTGTTTCTTTAACTCCTTCAGCTCCAACGGAGCCATCCTGTAAGGAGCAATTGATATAGGTGTTGCACCTGGTAATGCTTCAATCTCGAAGTCTCTACTCGGAGATAAACTAGGTAAATCATCAAGGAAAACGTCAGGAAATTCTCTGACAACATCCACCTTAGATACTCCAGGACAAACAATCGTAGAATCTGACACACTAGCCAGATAAGCTTGACACCATTCTCGAAGTAATCTAAAAGTTTTCACTGTAGGTATGAAGCAAGCAGGAATCATATTCCTCTCACATGTCAGAATCACCTCTCTCACCCCATCTACCTCCCTAGTGACTTCCTTTGTATAACAATCAATCAATGCCTTATGAGTGGATAACAATCCATACCTAATATCACATCAAACTCTCTCAAGAAATCATCTCATGTCAGCATAGGTGGTATACTATGGCCATTAGGGACCATGTCCCACCAGATCTAATCTTTAGGAATCAATAGAAAAGGCAGATCCCGTCTCTAGTTGCTCCCTCTAGCAAGGATATATCACATTGTACACATCTCTCATTAGCGTAGATAACTCCATCTAGAATGGACACAGTGTTCCTCAATCACTCATCCATTACCAATGGATCAGTAGTCCCCCCAAACGACTTTGCCCCTTGGCGGCAAATCTTCTCAAAATTCTTGTCCATCTTTACTAGAATAATACCCGCCTGAGACATTGTTGTGTCTGTGGTGGTATAACTTCTCTCAAATATTTCACTAAATTAGGTATACCAGCCATATCCGATGGTGGTAGTGATACGGGCTAAATTGGCACCTTAGGGTGCTCTTGATCATTTCTACCATAAGCATGTACAAACTCAGTCGACCCTTTGGTTGTGCTCCGTCATCTAAAACAAAAAGAAACTTTCAAAAGCTTTTCAGAAAACTTCCCACAACCCAAGCAAAGAATCATATCCCTGCTCTGATACCAACCAAAATGTGACACCTATTTCATTTCTATTTGATTACCAATTAATTAACCCTCTTTAAAACAATAAGCGGAAAAGCGGAAAACGTAAATTTTAAAACTTTATCTTCAACCATCTTCACAATATATATACATACTAACATACATCATAAAACCTTGTTTAACAAAACACAGCTGTTTAAAACCACAAAAAATATCCTAGGCGGTAGCATCCCATAACAGTCCACCTGATATGATCTCAAATCCAGGTGTTGGGTCCAACGTCCTTGCCTTGATCAGGCTGAGTCTGAGCTGCTGGAAAATGTGGATATAACAACAATGAGCCACACTGTAACACCCCGAATCCGCGGGATTCGGAGCGCTACGGGTTAGGACCTCACAAGGGGTCCCAACCCTTAGCCTGACAACAATTTCACTGGATCTTACAACAAGACACAAATAAAGGCAAAACCGAAATTCATTTTAATGCAATGATATGAACCCCAAAAGAAAACAACGAAAGACTTCAGCCGAGATACAACGCTAAAGGCAACCGCCATACACGCGACATACATAATACCCTAAACAATACATAAAAACAACCCCCAAAGCCCATCCTAAAATGTACGGACCCCGGCTGCCCACTCTTCCGGATCTCTCGGCCGCGCCCCTAACCTGCAAGACAACTACAACAATATCGGTATAAAACCGTTAGCTAGCATTCAAGGCATTAGAATCATGGTATTGGCACACACACACATAAGGCATCATAAACACACAACATGTTCCAAAACACACAATCCGGATTATTATCTTTTTATTATTAGGTCATATCCCGTTCTAATTCAACTTCTTTTGTGACACGAGAATCTTAAAGATCTCGCCCTTGTCCCCTTTCACCATACGGGTTTGTACTTGATGCGGATCAGCATCACCCGATGGGCTGGTCGCAAGGCACCTCCCAGTCATCCCCATTTTGGACTGGACAAGCGGTCACCGCCCGTTATCATACACTTGGGCCAAATATAAACATATAAAGTCGGTGGTCCTATTACCGGTTTAGATGTTATAACATAAGCAATAAACACACACATAAACAATAAATACACACCACCAAACACGCATTGAAACTAATACAGAGAATACGAGCTAAGTAAGTCCGAAGACTTACCTGTCCCTAAGATAAACCGGCTAAATCCCGTACTCAGTTTCCCGTAGGAATGTAACTCAACGCCTGCTCAGACAAGACACACAATCAATAACTAACCAATAAGCTAGAAGCCCTCGGGCTTCTAGTCTCCCAAAACCTATACGAGGTCACAACCCTAGCATGCTAGGTCCAACTCCTAATCCCGAAGATCATCCTATGATCGTACCGAAACATCACAATACTCATAAACATCCACATCTATATACGGTTCAAGGCCACTACTTGGCATTTCCACTAAGTTATACTAGATCCATCCTAGCATGCCACTAATACTAAATATAACTAGACCGAGGAAAAAGGTAACTCACATGACGTCAAAAGACGGAAGACGGTCTATGGATGTCGGCTTGGACTCGTTAGGTCTTTATCGGGACACTTCCGAACCTAACACCAAAACTAGACCAATTTAGCTCGTACGCTAAATTTGATCGGAAGATATAATATATATATATATATATATATATATATATATATATATATATATATATATATATATATATATATATATATATATATATGTATGTATATATATATATATATGTATATATATATATATATATGTATATATATATATATATATAGTTGTAAGAAAATCCCGGTTTCAAATGGCCACGTTAAATCCCGCAAAAACCTTCCGGTTAAAAATATGAAATTCTAGGAACTTGGTCATGAAACCGCAAATAATACTTTGGGCCATAAATCGAGTTTTAAATCCAACAAAGACATAATTTACCGTGAATGACAATATAAGAGCATCCCGTAACTAAAACCCAAGGTTAAAACCGTAGTTACATTTTCCGGGCAAACTATACAGTTTTTATAACATGGGTCAAAATCGCAATCAACTTTCCGGCCGTAAATACGGGCTCAAGAACTTAAACCATATCCAGAAAATAAATTTTGGCCAAAACATAGAATATAAATTCCAACAGGGGCATAAATTCAAATTCCCGAAACTTGGGTCATATTATATAAATAATTCCAACAGGGGCATATATGCAACTTCCATAAATTAGGGCCAAAACTGCAAATATCAAATAATGGGTTCAATGTGTAATTATACCAAAAGAGAAGGCCCCCCGATTTAATTAACCCTAAAGGTCTTCTTCAACCTCTTAACACGCTGATGGGCCAAAATTGCAGAGGAAAGGGGATCTGGAGGCGGCATAGGCGCAAGGCGCTGGTGGGGGAAGCTTATCCCGATCTCCGGCAACGAAGGGCAGCAGCAGGCGAGGCTCCTCCGGTGAAGGCATTCCCTGGTGGTGGCATTGCAGAGAGGGCACCGACGAGTGCCTTCGGCAGTTGCTTTCGATGGCGGTTTCTCCGGCATATCTGGCACCTTCTCCGACGAAGGTGAGGCGGTGTATGCTCCTTGGCGGCCGTGGTTGCAAACAGTGGGTCGAGAAAGAGAGAGCAGAAGGCGGCGGGTGTTATTGCCTTGGAGTGCAGAGAAGTCGATGGAGGAGATCGAGACCACCGTTGCTCCTGGTTGAAGATTTCGACAGTGGTTGTGAAGCAGAGAGAAGGTAAGCGAGGATGGAGATGAAACGGTTGGCAGGAGTGGAGATGAGGCGCGAGGGATGTCTGAGGCTGAGGCTTCTCGATCCACAAGATGAAGAGGAGCAGAAGAGAGGTAAATGGGACTATGGGAGTAGGAGATGGATGATGCAGGGGGAGGAGATGTTGTGAAGGGGAAGGTAACGGGAGGATAACGAGGGGTTGGGGTATGCAGCAGGATGGGTCAGCCTGCTAGAGGACAGGGGATGAGCTAGGGAGGTAGGCCAAGCATAGGCTGGCAACACCAGCTCCTTAACACGCAAGGAGGAGAGGGGAAACAAAAAAAAATAAAAATAAAATAAATAAATAAATAAGTAAAAAGAATAATAGAATAAACTCGATAAAAAAAATGGTTCGAACGGGATTATCGGATCGGAGAGTTTTCTGAATTCTTCCGTAAAATAAAAGTAATACGGTATCCCAAAATATAAATATACTCGGGAATAAATACTTTTTTTAAAAAAAAAAAAAATTATGCTAGTAAATAATCGATGAAAGTCGGAAAAATAAATATCAAAAACGCGCCAAAATTTTGGGCGTTACACACACGCTCAGTAAGGGTATACAAATCACACTCCCCAATATATATAAGTATCTAATATCCCGTCCCCAAAGGACACTCTATACCCTTCCTCACATTCCAAAGTTGATCAATGCATACACATCCACATTCACATATGATTCCACAACCATTCACATCACATTTCACATAAACATTCAAGCATGTTATCACACATATAAATATATCATCTCATATAAACATCTCATATCATCTCATCACATATAAATAATCATAACATAACATATAACATGCTAGACTCGATTGCATCGATGCATAGGTGATAATTAACTAACTAGCCCCAACTGATCGTATGATATATTTTCTCACGTGCTTTCGTATTTCTTTTCTTTCTTTCTTTTTTTTTTCTTTCGGTTGGTCAACCCGATAGCGTCCTAGGCCCCCTGTAGATCAGGTAGCGACCTCGGCCATCTTGTCCTAAGACCCCCTGTAGATCAGGTTGCGATCTTGTACTATTTTTCTTATCTTGAGGCCCCCTGTAAATCAGGTAGCGACCTCGTCCCCCGGAAACCCGTGCGGGACCCAGTTGGGCTAATTAATCAATTACCATCCTATATTATCACTTTCATATCATAACTCAATTTCATGCTTTCATCATATTCTTTCATCATATTCATTCCATTATCATCTCATGTACCTCATGCATGCTTTCATGAAGAATATCAAGTCATCATCATCATCATCTCGCTCATATATATAGGCATGCATACAATCATAACAAACATATATATACAGACAAGCATGCATAAAATCATGGTATATTAAATACATAACATATATTAAGCAAGTGTAATTCATATACACTTACCTCGTAGGTAAGAACAATAAAACCTCGCAAACCAACTATTGAGTTCGTTTCCCACTCGGACTATCCGCCTTTCTCGTATTTGGATACGCTCACAAAGAACTAAGCTATAATTAGACCGAAACCTTCAACAACACCTGTTGAGAATATCATATTCCTCGTATTAAACTTCTCGCTTTAAACACCAGTTAAATTCATTCCTTTGAATTTAATTAGCTTATAGCATTTTCTGAAATCCCAATTTAATTAATTAACCTTTAATTAATTAATTAAATTTCGCCATAACAACTTTTTGCCCGCATGCAATTTCTGAACTCACCTATCATCAAATCTCATCAAACAAACAGCCCATAATCACCAGAATAATGTAACGAGCATAATGGAATTTCCAATTGTCCATTTTGACAAGCATAAGGTCAATTTAGGTCAAATCGCAATACGAAAAACGAATAAATTCATAACTTATTCGTTACTAACCCGATTGACGATCCGAAAGAAGATTCGGAATCATAACGACGCAGGCTACGCTCGGACACCATCAAATTCACCGGAATCTGAGCGACGGAACCTCCCTAGTATCACATATGCTCGACCAGGCCTTCCCTTGCTCGGAAATGTAGAAACTCGGTACCAAAATGAAGAGAATGAAGAGAGGAATCCAAAAACTCAAACGGATTTGAAATCGGATTAGAAACGGAGAGTAGATCTGAGTTTGAAGGTTGAGAGAAATCAGAGCTTTTACGAGGAAACGTGAAAGGAAATGAATTAATAAACGTTATTTCTACTATTTATAGTGAAGACGATAATTATCCTTTAGCGGAGTCGATAATTATCCTTTCACCGATCCGAAAGCGGTTTAAGACCCCTTCTCCAAACTTCTCGAAATTGGAATAATAAATCTGAAATATTGTATGGATAATTATTTCGCAATTGTCTCGAAAAACGCGTATTCCTAAGCCGTCTTTCTTAGCCGCTAAGAAACGAAATAACGACTCTTTTGGCCGTTTTGCCTTTCCATGTTTTTTCATATCTAGGACATGTCCGATGTCCTGATCATTTCTCTCAACTACATTTTTATTAATTGAAGCTCCCAAATGCTCCAAATAACACCGGGGTGTAATATCATCTAGGAGCAGGTTACCTCGAGAGGTATCTCGTGTTAAAACGGATTTAATTCCTTAAAATTTCCGATTAGGCCATCTTCAATTTTTGACTATTACAGTACTGAAACTTTGACTAAGGCTAAGATCATTGAATCTATAGTTGATAAAAATGAATCCATGAAAATCTTTAAGACTAAACCTAATGATAAGAAATTTGAAGTTAAGTTTGAAGTCTTAGTGACTAAAGGGAAGTTTAAAAAGAACAACAAACCAAGTAAAAAGGATAAGAAAGATGATTTCTATGATAAAAACCTTAATAGTGAAAATGACAAGAAAAATAAAAAATGTTTTTACTGTCAGAAAATTGGTCATTTTATAAATGATTGTAGAAAGAAAAAGAGAGATGAATCTAGCAAAGGAACTATTAAAAATAATGTTTCCTTGTTTGAAAATATTCATGCTCAATATTCCTGTGAATTGTTGATGTGTGTTATTCCTTTCAAATGCAAATCAGATGCTTGGATATAAGATTTTGGATGTACCATGCGTGCTTGTCCTGATAAATCTCTTTTCTGTTCTTTAGATGTTTTTTATGGTGGTGATGTCATGTTAGAAGATAACACTGCTTTAAAAATAAAAGGGATAGGAAATATACCTATGTGCATGTTTGATGGAAAGATTAGGGTAATACAAAATGTTAGATGGGTTCCTGGCCTTAGGAGAAACCTGCTATCTGAATCTATGTTTGATGACCTAGGTTGTGATTTAAATACTAGTAATGGTATAAGAGAAGTTGTCAAATATGGTCTTACTCTTATTAGGATCTCTAAAAAGGGTTGTTTGTACTTTGTAGAACAATCACCTGAATTAAATTTCTCCACTACTGATATTAATAAAAACAACCTAGAACAAACTACTTTGTGGCATAGCAGATTAGGGCATATAGGAAACAATGGCTTGTTCCAGTTACATAAACAAGGCATCTTAACTAATCAACTGACTAATCTTAGCTTTTGTGAAAACTGTGTGTTTGGTAAAGCTAATAAAAATAGCTTTAATAAATCTTCATATAAGGCTAATAAACCTCTAGAATATATACACTCAGACCTATGGGGCCCTGCTCATATAGAAACTGTAGGTGGAAAGAAATATTTTATTTCTTTTATTGACCACTATTTTAGAAAAGTTTGGATATACCTGTTATGAACAAAAGATGAAGCCTTTGAAAGCTTCAAAAACTAGAAAATTGCATTTGATAATGTCACTGACTTAAAGATTAAATGTCTTAGAACTGATAATGGCCTATAGTTTTGTAATGCTAATTTTAATGAATATTGTAAAACTAATGGCATTAAAAGACATCTAATTGTCCCTTACACTCCTCAACAAAATGGTACAGCTGAAAGGATGAATAGAACTCTCTTAGAAAAGGCTAGATGTATGCTTATAAGTGCTGGTATGAAACATAGTCTATGGGGTGAAGCTGTAACTACAACAGCTTACCTCATTAATAGGTCTCCCTCCTCTGTAATAGACTTTAGGACACCCCAAGAGTTATGGACTGGAAGGAAGCCTAGTATTACCCACCTAAGGCCCTTTGGGTGCACTGCATATTCCCATATAATACAAGGGAATTTACACCTAAGAGCACAAAAGTGTGTAATGCTAGGCTATCCTGAAGGTGTTAAGGGCTATAAACTTTTACTCATACAAACACATGGATATAAAGTGATAACATCTAGAAATGTGACCTTTAATGAAAGAGAATTCTATTTTAAAACTAGAAACACTAACACTGTTGAGAATTCTAGTAGCACTGAAAATGAAACTGAATCTGCTAGAAACTTTCACTTCTACACAAATGACCATAATAGGGAAAATCAAATCATAGATGAAGAGTTTGACATAGGATATTATCAAACACCTAGTACTAGTGAAGAGAACTATGATGTTGATAATCTTCCTAACAATGATGAAAATATTGATGAAAACACTACTGTAAGCAATGAGAACCATAGGTCAGAATCAAGGGGGTAGAAAATATTGGTGATATCTCTGTTGCTCCTTCATCTCACTCTGATAATGCTTTGCATGATAATGATGACAATTCCTTGCATAATAATGATGATTACTTGCATGATAATGATGATCATAACTATCAGTTGACTAGAGATAGAAATCATAGGGTTAGAATACCTAATAGGAGATACAATGATTCTGAATATGTTATGTTTACAAATGATTTCAATTTTGTTGATTATGCTTTCCTGACTGGTGATGTTGTTGATAATCCATATACTCCTTACACGTATAAGCAATCTATGAATTGTTCTCAATCGAAAAATTGGAAACTAGTCGTGCAAGATGAAATAGATTCCATGATTGTTAACAAAACTTGGGTGTTAATAGCTAAACCTGAAAATGCTAAACTTGTGCCTTGTAAATGGATTTATAAACTAAAGGAAGCTACCAAACTGAATGAACCACCTAGATACAAAGCTAGGTTAGTTGCTAAAGGTTTTACTCAAAGAGAGGGAATTGACTACACTGATATATTTGCTCTTGTTGTCAAATATAAAACCATGAGATTGTTGCTTTCTTTTGCTATTGTGCATGATTGGGATATAGAACAAATGGATGTAAGAACTGCCTTTTTACATGGTAATCTGGATGAAACTATCTATATGAAACAACCTGATGGTTTTGTAGATAAATCTAAACCTGATCATGTTTGCTTGCTTAAAAAGTCCATCTATGGCTTAAAACAGTCACCTAGACAATGGAATCTTAAGTTTGATGAATGCATGAAAAACTTAGGATTTTTAAGAAGTAATTATGATTATTGTTTGTACTTTAAAGGCGTATCTTCCATGAATCCCTTATTTGTAATGTTATATGTTGATGATATATTGCTCATTAGTAAATCTGTTGTATTGATTGCTGGTGCCAAAAGGGATTTAAAATTTAATTTTGACATGAAAGATATGGGTCCTGCATAGAAAACATTATGTGTTAAAATCATAAGGGATAGAAATCATAACAAGATGTGGTTATCTCAAGTTGATTATATTGAAAAAGTTTTAGAAAAGTTCAATATGAAGCATGCTAAACCCACTTCTATACCCTTAGGAGGGCACCTTGATTTATCTAAGCAACACTGTCCTAGTAATCAAGCTAAAATTTATAAAATGGCAAAAATTCCCTATGATGTGGTTGTTGGTTCTATCATGTATGCTATGTTATGCACTAGACCTGATCTTGCTTTTGGTATAAGTGTGTTGAGTAGATACATGTCTAATCCTAGTGAATTGCATTGGACTGCTATGAAATATATTCTTAGATATATCAGTGGAACAAAAGACTTATGTTTGATGTTTTCTGAGCATGATAATACTGGTGAAGTGTTTGGTTATGTAGATTCTAATTATGCTAGTAATAAGGATAATAGAAAATCTACCACTGCTTATTTTTACACTTGGACTGGTAATTGTGTTTCATGGAAATCTCAACAACAATCTGTGGTTGCTTTATCCTCTACTGAAGCTGAATATATTGCAGCTGTTGAAGCTTCTAAGGAAGCTGTTTGGCTTAAGGGTCTTGTTAGTGAAATATCTCATAAACCTTGTGTTCCTGTAATTCATATGGACAGTCAAAGTGCATTGTATTTGTGTAAAGATCTTGTTTATCATGAAAGATCTAAACATATAGATGTTAGAAATTATTTCATTCGTGATAGGGTTAAAAAGAAACACTTCTTAGTTAAGAAAATTAAGAGTGACTTGAATCCTGCTGACTTTGGAACAAAAATTGTAACTACTGATAAATTTGCTTTTTGTAGATTTTTTATGTTCCTTGAGTGTTGAATCCAGGTTATGGACTGATGACGGACAAGATGGATGTAACACCCCGAATTCTCAAAACTCGGGACATTACTGGTTAGGACCTCACAATGGGTCCCGACCTCAGTTTGACAACAATATTACTAGGATCTTGCAACAAGACACAAATAAGGAAAAAAAATAGAAATTCATAAAATAGTATTTTAAAGGTAATGAATGCAACACGGTCTAGCAGCCTAAAGTACTTAAACAAGGAGAGACGAACAACTGTCTTAACGAAAGAAAGAAAGACGAACACAACCCCAACCCCCACTCTAAGGAGTACGGAGACCCGGCTGACCACTACTTCCGGATCACTCAGCTGCTGGTCTAACCTGCGGTAAATCTAAAAACACGACAAGGGAAACCATTAGCTAGTTATCTAAATATTAGCAGAATAATAGTAGCACACACACACATAAAAAAATATAAACACCCATCATGCTTTCAGACAAGTCCATTCATTATCTTAAGTTAAGTTACTCTTTCACGCTAATGATACTTATTTTGTGACACGAGGGATTCCCAAACCTCGCCTCCGCCCCCGTGTAACCATCAGGAATGGATCCGATGCATCTCACCTTGTACCTGCCTGGTCTGGGTATAGAGAACCTCTCAGTCTCTGTCAGAGCTGGGCAGTGATGTCACGGCCCGTTATACATACATTTGGGCCTTAAACATAATAATAACGGTCGTCCTAGCAAGTTATTATTATTAAAACACGCACATAGCACACACAACCACTATCACTCAACTAATATCTAGAAACTGGTTAAGTAAGTCGCAAGGACTTACCCGAGTCAAAATACACTCTAACACGTCTCAAACAGTCCGTACTCGTGGTAACTCAAACGCCTGTCAAATAAGGCATATGGATCAAAATCACATCTAGATGTCCAACCTTATGCGAAGGAATTACGGAAATAACTCTCTTACGGTAAAAGACAATTTTACCCTTAGTGTCGTACATTCTCGAAGTTATTCTTCAAACCCTACTAAATTCTTTTGGCATTGGTTTTCCATAAAAATGTTTCTTTCTAACAATACTTATAAGTTAAGTTAGCTCGAAACCATTCCTCGAAATATACTACTCCTCCTCTTTCCAGCTCTCACTCTACCCTCTCTTATGTATATATACATACGCACAAACTCTAACTTTCCTTTCAACTCTACTAAATCCATAACTATTAGGTATTTATATATATATATATAGCTACATAATTCATATTTTCCCAACTCGCACTCATGTGAGTAGATCCATATATCTATCTACATGTATAAACTTTAAATCACTTATATGTACACTTTTATTTCATATTATATATATACGTATATTTATATACTCGGCATACGCAACTCCTATATAAGCTCATACCTCCCCACGTACACAACACTCTATCAAATATACTTACCCTTACCCTCGGACCACACACATCTCAGCTTTGCCTATCTATAGTTCTCAACAGCTCACACAACTGCCCTTACTAACCTACCGTACTGCATACCCGTACCACCTCCAATCTACTGTTTATATACGTATTCAATCTCAGTTTATATACGTATTCAATCTCAGTTTATATATGTATTCAATCTCAGTTTATATATGTATTCAATCTCACAAATATACTTGCAGAGGACAGGAGGGAAGAAGAACCGGAGGAGAGTCTTACCGGAGTTGCAGTCCGGCGGGGCGATGTGCAGGCGTTCCGGTCGGCTTCACTGGTGGTCGGCCTTGCTACTGCTGCGGGAAGCCGGAAGGCTACTAGTGAGTCCCGAAACAATCAGAGGGCGGGGAGGAATTTAACGGAAGAGAAAGGAAGGACAACTCGTACCGGAATCGACAGAGGCGACGACTCGGTGGCGGTTAGCGATGCCCTGGGTGGTCGAGAGCGGCGGTGCGGTGCTGCTGCAGGCCGAAGAGAGGCGGCGGTGGTTAGCAATCCTGGAGTCGAGAGAAAGAAGGCGAGGAGAAGGGAGGCAACGGACTTACCAGATCTACTGCGGCGGTCGGTGGCGTCCAGATGTCCGGTAGAGGAGGCGCGGTGGTTGTAGCGTCCAGATGTTCGGTAGAGAAGGCGCGGTGGTTGCTGTTGTTCGTTCGTGTCACGAGAGAGAAGGGAGAAGAGCGTGGCGGCACACAGACGAAGAAGGGAGATTAGAGTTAGATTAGTTAGCTTAATTAGGTTTTAATTAGAGGTTAGAATGGGCTGGCTGGCAGTCCACAATACGGTTTGGCCCATTTTTGCTTCATTAAAAACGAGCTGAAACGAAACCCGTTACTCGTATCGATCGGTACGACATTTGTAGAAATAATACGAAATTATATTCCGCATGATGTAAATTATTATTTTAAAGGTATGTAAATTATTTCCGGTGATAGTATTTATCATTTTATGTGAATTAGGTCACATAAAATGATAGAAATTGAATCTCGTTTTAACTTTATTTATAGGTTAAAGGTTGGCGGATCGGAATCCGATTAAACTCAGTATTAAAAGTAGTTTAAAATTTTCGGTTATTACATCAGTGCCCTCTTAAAAGAAGTTTCGTCCCGAAACTTAGAATCATCTCTTATCATGTAACTACTCAATCATCAAAAGCAAACATGTATCACATAAATGTAATCACTCAAATCAATATAAAAACCTGAAATATCAACAACACAACATCCGAGTACTAACTCGTCAATACAGGAGTAACCTCTAACCCCGCAAAGAACTCGGGATAGTTACGTCTAATACTCTCCTCAGTCTCCCAAGTGGCCTCATCAGCTCCTCTCCTAGACCACTGGATCCGCAACATAGGTATCTCCTTGGACCGCAGGCGTCTAGCGCTGCGTTGCAAGACAGCTACTGGGTACTCTACAAAGGTATGATCGGGCTCAACTATCAAATCCTCATGACTGATGACGTGTCTCGGATCCGGAATGTACTCTCTCAATTGAGATACATGGAAGACCGGATGAACACCCTCTAATCTCGGCGGTAGTGTTAATCTGTAGGCCACCTCTCCAACTCTCTCCAAGATCTCAAAAGGTCTGACATATTGGGGGCTCAGCTTCCCCTTAATGCCGAAACGCCTGACTCCTCTCGTAGGTGACACTCTCAGCCACACCTGAGCACCCACTCTAAACTCCAAAGGTCGACGCCTTTTGTCGGCGTAGGACTTCTGACGACTTTGAGCTGCTAACATCCGCTCTCGGACTAGGGCAATCCGAGCGATGTCATCCTGTATCTGATCTGGAGCTACTCCATCAACTCTGCTGGGCTCATCCCAACATAATGGTGTACGACATCTCCTCCCGTACAAGGCCTCATAAGGAGTCATCCCAATAGACGCGTGTCAGCTGTTATTATATAAAAACTCTACTAGTGGAAGATGATCTGGCCATACCTGTCCCCAATCTAGGACACACGCCCGTAGCATGTCCTCTAAGGTCTGAATGGTCCTCTCAGACTGTCCGTCTGTCTGTGGGTGGTAGGCGGTAGTAAAGTGGAGACTCGTCCCCAAAGCAGTATGTACCTGTTGCCAAAATCTCGAGGTAAAACGTCCATCTCTATCTAAGACGATAGTCCTCGGTACTCCATGGAGTCTCACAATGTGTCTGGTGAACTCCTCAGCTAGACGACTCACCGGCCATGTTTCCTTAATCGAAATGAAACGTGCGGTCTTCGTCAGGCGGTCTACCACTACCCAAATAGCATCAAATCCTCTGCTGAGTCTCAAATCTGTGACAAAATCCATAGATATATCCTCCCACTTCCACTGTGGTACTGGAAGTGGGTGGAGCTCTCCTCCAGACCTACGATGCTCAATCTTGACCTGCTAGCAGGTCGCACACTGAGCTACATACCGAGTCACATCGGGCTTCAAACCACCCCACCAGAAGGACCGTCTCACATCCTTGTACATCTTACTCACTCCAAGATGTTCTGAGTATGGGGTAGCATGAGCCTCCCCTAGTATCCTCTGTCTCAACTCACTGTCTGACGGCACACAAACACGATCCTGACGTCTCATCAATCCATCAGCACCAATAGTGAACTGTGGGGCCTCATCTCGAGACATCCTGTCTCGGATACTGGTCAAAGTCGGGCAAGTCTCCTACTTCTGTCGGATCTCATCCAACAGATCAGGAAGTAACTCCAAAGTAGCCAACTGACTATCAGTATTAGGAAACTGAATCTCTATCTCCAACCAAGCCAAGTCTCTCTGCAACTGTGGCTGTACTGTCAACCGGGCTATCGCCCTCTCCCTAGGCGTCTTCCGGCTCAAAGCATTAGCTACCACATTCGCCTTCCCGGGGTGGTAAAGAATCTCAAGGTCGAAGTCCTTGATCAACTCTAACCACCGCCTCTGGCGGTTATTCAACTCTCTCTGAGTGAATATGTACTTCAGACTCTTATGGTCTGTGAAGATCTGACACGTCGCCCCATAGAGATAGTGACGCCAGATCTTAAGAGCATGGACTACTGCAGCCAACTCTAGATCATGTGTGGGGTAGTTCTCCTCATACGTCTTCAACTGTCGAGACGCATAGGCTATGACCTTACCCCTCTGCATCAAAACACACCCCAAGCCCAGCTTGGATGCATCACTGTATACCACAAAATCATCAGTACCTCAGGCTGTGCCAAAATCGGAGCGGACGTCAATCTCCTCTTCAGCTCCTCAAAACTCTGCTGACACGGTTCAGACCAGACAAACCGAGTAATCTTTCTCAGAAGACAAGTAAGAGGTCGGGCAATCAAGGAAAACCCTTCCACAAACCGGCGGTAGTATCCTGCTAAACCTAGAAAGCTGCGAACCTCCTTAACATTCTTAGGAGGTTGCCAGGAAGAAATTGACTCGATCTTTGCCGGATCGACCTTAATACCCTCAACAGTCACCACGTGACCTAAGAAAGCCACCTCTGACATCCAAAACTCACACTTGGATAGCTTAGCATACAGCTGGCTATCCTGCAGAATCTGCAATACTGTCCTCAAGTGTCCGGCATGCTCCTCTCGACTCCTAGAGTAGACTAGGATGTCATTAATAAAGACCACTACAAACTGGTCTAAGAAGTCAATGAATATCTCATTCATCAACTCCATGAACACCGCTGGTGCATTAGTGAGCCCAAATGGCATCACTACGAACTCATAATGACCATACCTAGTCTGGAATGCCGTCTTAGGTATGTCCTGATCTCTCACCCTCAACTGGTGGTAACCTGACCTCAAGTCTATCCTCGAGAACACAGACGCTCCATGCAACTGGTCCAACAGATCATCTATGCGCGGTAGTGGGTACTTGTTCTTGATAGTTACTTTATTCAACTCTTTGTAATCTATGCAAAGCCTCATCGATCCGTCCTTCTTCTTTAAAAATAGTACTGGCATGCCCCAAGGAGGCACACTAGGGCGTATGAAACCCTTCTCTGGTAGCTCCTCTAACTGCTTCTTCAGCTCAAGCAGCTCTATAGGTGCCATACGGTACGGAGCCTTCGAGATCGGTCTCGTGCCCGGCTCCAGGTCAATGCTGAAATCAACACTCCTCTGTGGGGGTAGCCCTGGCAGGTCGTCACTGAATACCTCTGCAAACTCGCATGCAACAGGTATCTCCTCTATGGTCAGGCTCTTGCTTTCCTTCATGGCATAACACTAGAAGGCTTCGTAACCCTGTGCTATCAATCTCACTACTCTCACTACACTAATAATTGTGCCGGACTTTCCGAGGTCCCAACCTCGGAATATCACCCTATGACCCTCCTCAGTGGCAACTGTCATTGTCCTCCTACCAATGTCTAAGACTGCTCTGTGTTTCTTCATCCAATCTATCCCTAAAATGACATCCTCATGAGCTAAGGGCATGACTAGAAAGTTGACTAGCCAGTCTTGATCTCCCATGCGAACAGGGCATCCAAAGATCTCTCTAGTCCCTCTTACCTTACTCCCATTAGGTAAGCCTATCATAAAAGGTATTCCCTCTACAGTAGCTAAGGACAATCTATCTACGCATGCATCAGATATGAAGGAGTGTGTAGCACCCGTATCAAATAAAACTCATACGGGTAAGTCATGGATCTGGATCGTACCTGTGGCAGTCGGTGCATCTGGCTGATCAGCATCTCTCAACTCAAACACTCGTGCCTGAGCTCCTCTAGTATCAACTACACTACCACGTCCTCTGCCCCGACCTGATCCCTGCATAGAGCTCTGGGATGATGTGTGTCCTGGAGCCCTGTAAGACTGCTGCTGACCAGGAGCTCGGTACTGCTACTGCTGACTCGGAGCTCGGTACTGTGGCGGTCTCTGTACACTCCCTGATAGACCTGCAAGAGAAGAACCCTGCTGAGATGGAGCCTTGCCCTGGCGGCAGAATGCAGCTCTATGTCCCACCTTGTCGTACTGGAAGCAGGTCACTGCCAGCTTTGTACAGTTCGATCGGATGTGACCATAACCACTACAGTTGTGGCACTGTAAGCCACCAGCTGAAGTCTGACCCGTAGCGGTATGGCTATATCGCCTCTGAGTCTGTCCCCGTCCAAAAACAGATACTCCAGAACTACCACTAGCATAACCTGTCCTCTGCCGCTTATCCGGCCTGTCTGACTGAGCAGCTCTCCTCGACACTGGTCTGTCTCTCTCATATGCAGACGCTCTATCCTGATAGTCTGACAAAGTCTTACAGCGAAATCCTGTCAGATAGGAACGAGTGCTCTCTCTCAATCTCCGTGAAAAGAGATATACATGCTGCTCCTCAGGAGGTGTAGCTGGTCCAAGCAGTGTCAGTTCCTTCTGGAACTTCTTGATGGCAGCAGCAATCGGAATGTCCTCAAATCCTGCCTCAATGAAGTCCTGAAACTTCTCTCTCCTCAACGAGACAGGGCAGTATCTGTCTCTAACAATGCTCCTCATCTGCTCCCAACTGGTGACTCGACTACGTATGGTCCGCCACCAAGAATGAGCATCCTCAGTGAAACATGTCTGCACCAAGTCCACCTGTCGATCCTCTGGGCAACATATCGCCTCTAAAGCAGTCTCTACCTGTCCAATCCAGTGCTCTACCTCCAGTCCTATCTCTCCACTAAATGAGGGGACCTTTTGAGAGTTGAAAGCCTTCAACCACTCATCCGGCCTCGGTGCTCTAGACCCAGTAGGAACTCTCTCAGCCACAACTCTCCTCTCAGGTACCGCCGGCACCTGAGGCACTCCCTGTGTCACCTGAACAGATCTAGCCGGTACTGGTGGTACCTGGGTAAGTCTCTCTGTCCTAGCAGCCTCCTCCATACGCTCAACGTATGCTCGGTACTCTCTGTACTCAGTTGCTCCAATGGAAACACGTCCTGACTCCGTCGAACATGCTCTCTGTGCTCCAGACCTAGCAACGGTCTCATTCCTGACCTCAGGACCTACACTCTCAGCTACCTCCTCCACGCCAGCCTCTGGCATGATCACTGCTGGTGGATCCTCTCGAGGAGCTTGACCTCGGCCTCGGGCTAGTGGAGGTCTACCTCCACGGCCACGTCCTCTAACTATAGGGGTCCCATCTCCCCTACCTGGTCCAGCTGGAGGGAGAGGTAGACGACCTCTACCTCGACCAATAGCTAGTGTAGCTCTAGTACGTGCCATCTGCGCGAGGAATAACAACTATAAATACAACTAGCTAAAAAGTCCAAAAGTCCATCTACAGTAAAACCTAAAGTCCATACTAAGCATACTGAGATCCGCGGTAGTAGTGGTGGTCAACCGTACTTTTCTATTCCCAACCAGAATATGCATGTATTTGAAAACCAAAAAAAAAATTCTCTTTTTAAAACTCAGACCCCTTTCGGGTTCTGCTTAAAACTTATTCGGTCTTTCAGAAGATTTCAAGTGTCATTGTTGCCAACCTAGAGCTCTGATACCATGTTGTAACACCCCGAATTCTCAGAACTCGGGACATTACTGGTTAGGACCTCACAAAGGGTCCCGACCTCAGTTTGACAACAATATTACTAGGATCTTGCAACAAGACACAAATAAGGAAGAAAAAACCGAAATTCATAAAATAGTATTTTAAAGGTAATGAATGCAACACGGTCTAGCACCCTAAAGTACTTAAACAAGGAGAGACGAACAACTGTCTTAACGAAAGAAAGAAAGACGAACACAACCCCAACCCCCATTCTAAGGAGTACGGAGACCCAGCTGACCACTACTTCCGGATCACTCAGCTGTTGGTCTAACCTGCGGTAAATCTAAAAACACAACAAGAGAAAGCATTAGCTAGTTATCTAAATATTGGCAGAATAATAGTAGCACACACACACATATAAAAATATAAACACCCATCATGCTTTCAGACAAGTCCATTCATTATCTTAAGTTAAGTTACTCTTTCACGCTAATGATACTTATTTTGTGACACGAGGGATTCACAAACCTCGCCTCCGCCCCCGTGTAACCATCAGGAATGGATCCGATGCATCTCACCTTGTACCTGCCTGGTCTGGGTATAGAGAACCTCCTAGTCTCCTGTCAGAGCTGGGCAGTGATGTCACGGCCCGTTATACATACACTTGGGCCTTAAACATAATAATAACGGTCGTCCTAGCAAGTTATTATTATTAAAACACGCACATAGCACACACAACCACTATCACTCAACCAATATCCAGAAACTGGCTAAGTAAGTCGCAAGGACTTACCCGAGTCAAAATACACTCTAACACGTCTCAAATAGTCCGTACTCGTGGTAACTCAAACGCCTGTCAAATAATGCATATGGATAAAAATCACTTCTAGATGTCCAACCTCATGCGAAGGAATTACGGAAATAACTCTCTTACGGTAAAAGACCATTTTACCCTTAGTGTCGTACATTCTCGAAGTTATTCTTCAACCCTACTAAATTCTTTTGGCATTGGTTTTCCATAAAAATGTTTCTTTCTGACAATACTTATAAGTTAAGTTAGCTCGAAACCATTCCTCGAAATATACTACTCCTCCTCTTTCCAGCTCTCACTCTACCCTCTCTTATGTATATATACATACGCACATACTCTAACTTTCCCCTCAACTCTATTAAATCCGTAACTATTAGGTATTTATATATATATATATAGCTACATAATTCATATTTTCCCAACTCGCACTCATGTGAGTAGATCCATATATCTATCTACATGTATAAACTTTAAATCACTTATATGTACACTTTTATTTCATATTATATATATATATATATATATACACGTATATATATATATATATATACGTATATTTATATACTTGGCATACACAACTCCTATATAAGCTCATACCTCCCCACGTACACAACACTCTATCGAATATACTTACCCTTACCCTCAGACCACACACATCTCAGCTTTGCCTATCTACAGTTCTCAACAGCTCACACAACTGCCCTTACTAACCTACCGTACTGCATACCCGTACCACCTCCAATCTACTGTTTATATACGTATTCAATCTCAGTTTATATACGTATTCAATCTCAGTTTATATACTCGCAGGGGACAGGAGGGAAGAAGAACCGGAGGAGAGTCTTACCGGATTTACAGTCCGGCGGGGCGATGTGCAGGCGTTCCGGTCGGCTTCACTGGTGGTCGGCCTTGCTACTGCTGCGGGAAGCCGGAAGGCTACTAGTGAGTCCCGAAACAATCAGAGGGCGGGGAGGAATTTAACGGAAGAGGAAGGAAGGACAACTCGTACCGGAATCGACAGAGGCGACGGCTCGGTGGCGGTTAGCGATGCCCTGGGTGGTCGAGAGCGGCGGTGCGGTGCTGCTGCAGGCCGAAGAGAGGCGGCGGTGGTTAGCGATCCTGGAGTCGAGAGAAAGAAGGCGAGGAGAAGGGAGGCAACGGACTTACCGGATCTACTGCGGCGGTCGGTGGCGTCCAGATGTCCGGTAGAGAAGGCGCGGTGGTTGCGGCGTCCAGATGTTCGGTAGAGAAGGCGCGGTGGTTACTGTTGTTCGTTCGTGTCGCAAGAGAGAAGGGAGAAGAGCGTGGTGGCACACAGACGAAGAAGGGAGATTAGAGTTAGATTAGTTAGCTTAATTAGGTTTTAATTAGAGGTTAGAATGGGCTGGGCTGGCAGTCCACAATATGGTTTGGCCCATTTTTGCTTCATTAAAAATGAGCTGAAACGAAACCCGTTACTCGTATGGATCGGTACGACATTTGCGGTAATAATACGAAATTATATTCCGCATGATGTAAATTATTATTTTAAAGGTATGTAATTTATTTCCGGTGATAGTATTTATCATTTTATGTGAATTAGGTCACATAAAATGATAGAAATTGAATCTTGTTTTAACTTTATTTATAGGTTAAAGGTTGGCGGATCGGAATCCGATTAAACTCATTGTTAAAAGTAGTTTAAAATTTTCGGTTATTACAATGGATGGTTCCAGGCACACTATTGAGGGACAGAACTTGGTTACACATTTACAAGAATCAGGAGGGCATTTGTTATGTTTTTTTATTCTTGTATTGATCATGTAACATAGGACATGAGAATAAATCTAGCACTTTTCTATATGGTCTAAGCAGAGAGTTGTAAGATATTCATATGATAGCTTGCTATGTGTTTGATCTTGATGTCTATCATGATCCAAAGTTGCCACTTAGTTAATCTAAGTGAAGTAGCTTGGTGATTAATATGGTGACAAGATTCATATACATTTGTATGCTATTATGTGACTTAGAAGATACTTAGTTGTAATGTGTGTGTATTTGTGTTTTGTGTACTTCTCCGGCTAAAGTTGAAGATTGGGCTTGACAGCCCAAAACTGGAAACCCATCTCCTTGATCTGATATTGAGAGGCCTGCTTGATGATGTGTTGGTGAACTGGTTGTTTGATGTGGTTAACCCAGTTCATTGGTTTACTTATGCTCGTAGCAAAACGAGGCGTTTAACCAAGTTTTTCAGCTTGGTACTTCAACTCCTGGTTGCAGCTTCTGAAACCCTAAATCGAGAGCTTGAGTGTTCTTCGTCCACAGAGAGAAAGAAAGAGTACTGAGAGAAGGGGAAAGAGGATCATCCAAATCTTGCTTTGAGTGAGAAGGATCCTTGGAAGAAAAGAAGAAGAAGAAGAAGAAGAAGAAGAAGAAGAAGAAGAAGAAGAAGAAGAAGAAGAAGAAGAGAGAGAGATCTGTTGTCTCTTGGTTATCTTCTCACCATTGCTTCGTTGGTTTGCAACAGAGACGAAGATCATTCTTAGATCTTCGTCGAGGTGCCTTTGAGGGGGCTTTTTTTCACCTTTGCTTCTTTGTATCTCCTGAGTTCTTCTTTGTTGCTTTCTTTGCTAGATCGTAGGAAAGTGCTAGACTCTCGTATGTCTTGTGTTTGTAACCTTGTTCTTGGAAACCTAGTGAAACCCAGAACCGGATCTCCCCTCTTGAGGTCTCGTAGAGTAGGGGTATTTTTATGCCACCGAATTGCGTCAATAAATTGCTTGTGTGCTCATTTGTTAGTGTCTTTAGTTGGATCTACGACTATGGAGTTTAGAATTGCTAGAAATAATATTCACACCACTACTTATACTTAGCTTTGCTTGAGCTCTCAATTTTGATAGATGATACAAATGTACAACTTCTCCACCTATTGATAGTGGGAGGAGATCACCTTCCTACACACTAATTTAGGAAGATATTTAGGAGAGAGGAAAATTCTAATTAGTTTTAGTTTAATCTTCTCTAGATTTTTCTCATTTTTTTTTTATTCTTGATCTGTCTTCATAATGGACTTGTCATTTTTGCATCTTACCTGATTGAACTTGTATCTACTTTATTGGATAACCCATTAGTTAAATAGGTTCGGTTAAGGAGGGACTAACAGTGACGAGGAGTTGTCGACTTTAAATTGGTAAGAGAGTTAGTGAATAGATTTGTCAAACAAACCTCAAATCGATGCTCATCATCCCTCTTGCAATTGTCTATAAAAGCATCATGAGGTCTAAGGTGGGGTTTAATTTTCATTTTGCAGTTTTTGTATGAGTGGAATTTGGAGTGAATCTTTGGTAAGTAATGTAAAGGTGAATGGAGTGAAATATGGTAATTGATACCCAAAGTTGACTTGGTGTGAAAATGCATTTTCCACTCACAAAAGTGGATTTTCCCACTTACCAAATAATGTCAAAATTACTTGTATTAACCATCATCATTCTGCTTAAAAGTATAAATTAGTGGTGTTTGCTATTTCATTTTGGCTCTATTAATTCTAAATGTCTCCCATTACTTCATTCTGGTGGAGGTTTGGCCCCCCTCACTATCTTATAATATATTTTATCATATCATACCCAAGATTATAGACTTATTTACCAAAAGGGTAAATAACAAAATATGAAAAATAGTCACAAAAATGGTGTCTGAGGTTAAAAATATATACTTATAAATTTACTCAACAATCGCTACAAACATTATCAAAAATATTTTACTCTCCTCAAAAACCTACTAAGATTAATTCCTCGATAGTTTTGTAAGAGATTATTTAAGAATTATGACTTAAATAATAATAAGAAATATGATAATTAATAAATAAATTATAAATTCATAATAATATTACGTCAAAATAATTAATTAATAACAATAATAGTATATAATGATCTATATATATATGTAACTTATAATACATTTTTTCTATTTGAAGATCAAATATTTTATTTGAGAATCAATATCCTAAAATAAAACAAAAAGATTTATTTTTTAAAAATGGTAAAAAAAAAAAAAAGAAAAGAAAAGAAAAAAGAAAGAAAATAAAGTATTTAAAAGTTAATAAAATTATAAATTCTTCTAATTTAGTACATGTTACTAGTTTAAGTCGTGTACCTTCTACTGGTTGATCAAATATAAAAAAAATATTTATTTTTAAAAAAATTTGGAATTATTTTAATTTCATAAAAATTCAAACATATATAAAATGTAGACATAATATCAAATTTAAATAAAAGTTATAGTTACAACAGAATAAAAATCTAATCTAATTTAATAGAAGTTGTATTAAATTGTTAAGAAGGAGATCACGATGGAAGTAAAATATAATTTATATATAAGTTGTGATCAAAATGAAAGTAAGATATATCCTAAGTAAAAGTTGTATCGAATTTATATAGAAGTTACTTTATTTTATTTTAATTGTAATGAAGTAAAATATATTTTAAATGGAATTTTTATTTTGGAAATAAAAATGTGGGGGCTTTGATAATGAACGTGGCACATATGTGAAACAAACGTGGACGCAGATAAGTTTTATTACATCTGCTTATATAGTAGTATAGATTCAGCTGTTTCCTTCCATAGAACACATGGTTCAGCTTAGTTGATTGTAAATCGTGGCAGCTTCGTCCCTCTCTATATATACTTAATATTCCACCATTGGCATTAATCCAACTACTCTTGCTCCTCTGCAACCCACATATATAAATCAAATATAGAGCAGTAACGATGAAACCTCCAACACGTATATTTGTCGCCGTGCTGGTTGTGATGGTGATGACGACGGCGATAATACCATGCACAACAAGCATAGGCATAAAGCCTTGGAGAGATTTCGATCTTGCAGCTGAGAAGAGCAAAATGGAAAATACAGACAGCAGCAGCACCGAGAACCATCACACTATTCCCAGACAACAGTACGAAGGCTGGGTTGACAACCCTCCTGCAGCGCCCGGTGCCGACGGGACTCCTTAGGTCAACAAGGAGTACGAGCCTGCCTACTTAATCATGCACTACTCATCGTCTGGCGTATTGAATAAAGTGCACTATATATCTACAATGTGTATATATGTGTGTGCTTATGTTATTAACGTACTCCTCTCTATTAATGTCTTACGCGACTGTTTATTTGCAATGTATGTCTACACTCTACACCATGTGTAATGTATGTGATATTTTAATAGAAAAACCTAGCACTTTTTCTTACTCCTTTTGTAAATGTGAAAAAAACCACCTCTAATAAAGAGAAAATCTAGCACTAGTTGACAAAACAAATATTACAAATATCATACAAAATATCAAGTTTGATGTTATTGTAAACCACGTCAGAACCAGAATTTTCAAACTATTTTGATATAAAAATGATAATACTCGGTTCATATGAGGTGGTTTTAGTCGATTTAAAGAACAGGAAACAGAAATGTAATCATCTTTCAGCACTCGGGCACCAAATATTCAAGTCTGTTGATTCGAACCACTTTACGTTATCAAAAAAACAAAAAACAAAAAACAAAAAAACAGGAAACAGAAATGACAAATGAGGAACAACTTTTGCCGTTCACTCAAAAGCTTCCTTGCGCAAATAAGTGTCTACTGTCTAAAGTTAGAACGAATTTGCTATATTAGAGCTAACATGAGAACTAAAGAGTCACATACTCAATACCATCTGTAGTTAAAAGCCTATATTGATGCATTCACTGGTAATTGAACCATGAATGTCGTTTGGATATGGGTTTCTGTTTTCTCCTGCAATTCTTGCCAAAATAAAATAAGCCTAATTCTCACCTCCAAATGTTACTTACAGCTCCTCTCTTTCCTCTGGCTTTAGTCGGATGATGAGTAGAGAAGGTCATCACTACGGGTTTCCTTACGCTTTACACCAGATCTTCGATATGGATGCACACTGTCCAGCTCACAAATTTTTGCCAACAAGGACTTGGGCAATGACATTGACCCGTTCTTTGGACTACTAGTTTCACTCTGTATACAACAAATTCACAGTGCCGAAAATGATTACACAAACAAAACTATTTTATCAAAGCATTGTCAACAAATAACTTGAATGTGGGCAAGAAGCTTGCCTCTCGTCTATGTTTCAACCGAAAAGCACTAGTGCGAATGAGATTCCGCCATTTGTCCTACAGATCATACACAACAACATCAATTTTACTTATAAGAGATGATCCTTGATCATAAAAACTAGGTGGAAGGACTAAAAATTACCCTAATATCAAGGGATGTGCGAAATGGAGGCGATTCAAACAAGCTCCTTTGTATAGCAGTCCATTTTCCAACCCCAAACTCAGAAATACCGTCAACCAATTTGATCACCTCAGTTAAAGTCCAAAGTTTGTTGTTCTTCCTTCTATCACTACCTCTCCCCACGTATGGTTGAGAAGGATCATATTCATCATCTGAATCAAGGTCCTACGCATCATTTGCCAAAAAAAAAAAGCATTTCCATTAAAAACGAAATACACACAACTAGGGTGAGGTAAACATGTATTAATGCAGATAAGACTGTTAAATGCCTGATAAGATCATAAAGTACTAATCTGCATCCTTGAAGGTTTCATCACAGCATGTCAGCCAATAATATACAATTTTGGCAGAAATCAAGAGCCTATTACAACATATAGTTGTGGCTGCATGCAGAAATAAGTGAGGGTTAAGGGAGGTAAACAGTTATGTTTCAGCTTCAACCATTCTATTTCACATAGGAAAGGACCGAGAGGTAGTGAAGAAATTAGTATATTTCTGAGCCAATTAGACAGTTGACCACTTAAACAATTTGCTGGTCTACTTAGGGCCTGTTTACCTGCGGGTTTATAAACTTCATTTAGTTTATAAACTCGAGTTTTATTTGTTGGTGGATGTTTACATGTAGATGAGTTTATTTTCGAATGAGTTTATTTTTTCCATACACCCGAAATTACCCTCATTCGTATCTTTATAAATCCGACCCTAACATTCACACCCGTGAAATTCCTTTCTTTCAAAACAACCACATTATTGTCGTGCACAACTATACCTTCGAGATTTGATTTTTCGATTACCCTCCTATTCATATATATATTGGATTATTCTTTAATCTTTTTAGGGGTAAAAATTTATTTTGCACTAAATAGACCCAAAAAAAAAACCTTAAGTAAACATCTTTATCGAAATAATATATATAAACTCATCGAGTTTATAAACCCGAAAATAAACCATAAACCCATATAAACCCATTTAGTTTATAAACACATAAAAATACAAACTACTACTAAACAGTCCCTTAATAAAAATCTTTCAAGGCTCAGGCAAGTCAGGGATCTGTGGCTCTGTTTAATTTGTCAATAATTATATGTAAAGGGATTAAACTTCAGCTATGACACATTTTCATTTGACTAGTTTAAACACTGAAACTTCCCTTGGTAACTTCAATTGAATCATTAGAACGATCTGATTAATATCTCACTCTACAGCCTAGACATATTCTTTCTCAAGAAGAACCACAAGCTAAGCAGCAAGTTGCCAATGAAAAAGATCCATTTAAATATAACTGATCTATTTAAAACTAGTAACTAAAATGATCAAGTTGACCTAGGGAGTAAAACAAGAAAACAAGAAAAGAATGCTACCTGTTTACTTGATCTCCTAGACACTGCACCATGTGCAACCAAAGCACCATCCTTCACTCGCTTCCGGTGGTGCTTGTTTTGTGATTTAGCTTCAACGTGCTTACGCTTTGAAGAGTTAGTAGGCTCTACTTTTCTTTTCCTCAGGCATCTTGTCTTGAAGGCAGGTGAATCATCACTGCACCTCTGAATAAGGTTTTGCACTCTCTTCTGTCGAGGATGAGGTCCAGTTCTTTTAGACCTGGCACGCCTCTTAATCAAAAGACTTTGCAAGGTGGGATCATCATCGTCAGTGTCTTCAACCATAGGACTCACGTCAGTGCCTTGCACAATTACAGAGTTGCAGGACAATCCTTGAGGATACGGATCAAGATCATCAGATGTAGCAGCATATCCTTCATTTGTACGATGACGAGATTCACCAGTATCCACCGGGCTTGCAACATTGTTAGCTTCATCAATGTCATGTGGATCAGACGAGTCTACTGGCTTGCTAACCGAAAAAACTTGCAAAGAGGGTTTATCTGCATCAACAAAACTAGCATCACTCAAATCCGTTAAAATGGAGGTGAATGATACCCCGTGTGGATTAAGATCATGACCAATATCATCAACATATCCCTCATTGCTCCCATGGTAGGACTCTTTAGTTTCCATTGGGCTCGCAATAGTTTTTACTTGACTGATTTCTAATAGGTCACAAGCATCCGCATGCTTGTTGACAGAAACTCCTTGCAATGTGGGATGATCTGCTTCTGTAACTTCATCAACAGGACTAGCATCACAAGGTTGCTCAGAAAAAGAGGTGGATAAAGGCCCCAGACAGTTAAGTTGAATAGAAGTAACATATCCTAGATTACTAGGATGACAAGATTTGCTAGTTTCCAGTGGGCTGACAATAGTTTTAACTTCAACAATGTCCTGTGGATCAAAAGAGCATACAGGCAGATTAATCAAACCAGCTTGCAGAGAGGGATCCTCTGCTTCTATATCGTCATCAACAAGACAAGCATCACAGTATTGCATAGACAAAGAGGAACATGAAGCCCTCAGATGCTTATCATTAAAAGCACCAAAATATTTATCATCACTATGATCATAAGACCCGTCAGTGTCCACTCCACTTACTTCACTCGAGTCTTGTAGGTCACGGGAGAATGCAGGCTTGTTGATCAAAATACTTAGCAAAGAGGAATCATCTGCTTTATGGAATTCATCCACAAGACCAGCATTACCACACTGCACAGATAAAGAGGTGCATGGAGCTCCGAGATGGTTGAGATCATAACAGCTACCAAAATATCCCTCATTACTAAAATTAAATGTATCACTAGTGGCCATTGGGCTAACTTCATTAAAGTGTTGTAGATCACAAGAGTATGCAAGCTTGTTGACAGGAGCGATACCAAAATATGCCTGATTACTACAATGATAGGATTTTCCTGTATCCACTTGGCTGGCAATATTTTTAGTGTCACCAATGCATTGTTGTAGATCATACGAGTACGAGGGATTCGCCCGCATTTCATCATTCACTAGCATGTCCCACACAAAGGATGGCATATAATTTCCATCTAATTCACAAGTAATCAACCTCTGAGGTGGGTTATTTTGGCACTCAAAAGTTTGACTGGACGATTCAGATGCCCCAACTGCTTTATTACTGTTCCCAGAAGATTGGCTAACCAAGCTAGAGTTCCATGAGTGAGATTCTTGTGGGAACTGATAATCCATGTCAGGGAGCTTCTTCGAAAACTCAAAATCTAATGAAAATAGCAGAAAAGGTAAGTTAATATTGTATTATCAATGAATCGAATGGACCAGCAAATTAATTGATGTCTCACCACAAAATAATTCTTCAGGGGAATTTGAGAGGCAGGCTGAATATAGATCAACTGCTCCATCCCCAGAGGACATCTTATCCAAGTTCTACAGATGCACTTTAAGTTAGATGAACAGATATACAGCAAGAAACAATAATAGGCGCTAGCTCTTTTAAAAATATAGGACAAACTTAGCTTTCTAGGACAGCATTACAGAAAGACGTTATAATATAGCTAAACTCCATAGCACCATTTGATAGGCAAACACGAGTATAAAAATCTCTAGTACATTCAAGATTTATTTCATTCCACCTCCAAGGCATAAGATAATTTGGATAAAATGACCAGCAAGCTACATTTGAGCAACAAAACATGGAATCTATGGAGTCATATATGGTCAGAATCCTGCTGTTCCAAATGCAAGCTTTATCTGGCAATACACAATAAACGGTTCACTGTGATTTACAGGAATCATACAAGTATAAGGACAGGTCAGTTTTACACCATGTACATGCGCCACATATTTCTAATTTTCATGTAAAGAGTAGACAACGGCCAAAACGCATCAAGCATTAGCAAACTAGTGTCTGAACCATAATGACTTTGAAGAACGTAGCTAGCTGATAATCATGAAAAGTAGCAGAACAACTGCAGAAGTTACTTCCACTATAAATCATTTCATGAGCACCAAAATTAAAATATTGAAGGACAAGGGTCATGACATATAGCAGAGTAGAGAAGCAAGATTAAAAAAAAACTCCATACACATAACAGCACCACATCTGAAAGATATCCAAGTAGCATTTAAGCCGAAAAATTAGGGTAAAAAAGAGGTACATACTTCGTCTTTGGAAACATTTTTACCCGCCCCAGAAGCACTCAAATGCAACCCACCTTCACAGAAAAAATGGAAGTTAATTCAGTGATTTAATGGTAAGTGTATACTTCAATATATTTCAATATATGTATATGCATTAAATTACTTCTTTGTTGTTATATTTCACTACAAGTCATGTAGAAATAAGTTGTAATAGGTTGTTCCTAACAAAAACAAGTTACATAATGCATATCCACAACATATTACTGGCAATTAGCAAATACACCAAATTGTTGATGGATTTTGGGTTGGAGTCAACAATTATAGAATTGAATCATTGACCAAAACCGAGTAAGCTGTTTATGCATTACCACCGTCACAACTTAACCCATAATAGAGTATTGAAGAAGCAACACCACTTCCCAACCCTTTCTCCAGGTTCTTGTCAAAATACAGTGCTGAGCTGAGCCCATAGCTAGACTCCTCGAATGAATATCCAGCTTTATTGGGCTCAGCAGCCAGACCAACTTTATCCGGTTCATGCCCCTGAACCGAAAAAAAAGATGTACAAACTCATCAACTCACAGATTTTGCCAAAATAATTAATAAGCTGTACAATGCCTTCATAAAGAAAACAACTTCCAACTTTATCCAGCTATAATGGGCTCAAATGCAATCCACCTCCACTGTAATAATAAAGAAAAAACAGAACGAAGATAATTTGAAGAAGAGTTTTGGATTTCTGCATAGCCTCTTCCATAATAATAATCTTTTGGGCTGCTACATCTATCGTATTGTCCATATGGCAATTAAGTAACACGAGTCTTATGTTTAGCTATTAGGTACAGCAAATTATTAGTTAATAAAATGAAGATTGGCTATAAAAAAAACGTAACATTGCTCATGGAAAATATTCAATATGAAAATCAAAGCTTCACTTTCACACCTCATAAGTATATCCTTCATCAAATAGCTCACTTATAGACAAAACGATCCTCAGGAGTCAACTATTTACAGTTAGTATCTACGCCATTAAGAACTCAACGGTTTGGATAAATGCAAATTCTGCATGTTACAACTTTGATTTGGTCATTATGACTTGCTACTAAATTCTCCTACACCCTCTAGCCTAATTCTTGATGAGCCCTTAGTTTAACAATTTGTGCAAAAATTCCTTTATACTTTGGGATGACAAAGTCAGCCCCTTACTTTATATTTGATCCATTGATTAAGAACCACTCTATACAAGACATAGGCAACATAGTCAGATACACAGAATATACAAGGATTATTTTACACTACAAGTATTGAATACAAAAGGTTTAGATTGTATCCTCTCTCATCCAGGCCCAAACTCATCTATTGTCCGCCTCCATAACGCCAACTCAACCTAAATGGGAATGGGATCTAACCGTCTAGGATAGTGAACTTCAAACTTCATTCTATTCAATTGGAAGGAAATATCCCCCATATTAGCAATGTTGGCAGTGTGGTATGTGCCTCTACATTGCACAAACTTATGATTTTTAAAGTATCTAGTTAAACACAACCCCTGCAATATTGAACCGAAAAGCACCAAGAAAATAGCACATATAGGCAAATATTTGAGGGAAACTATTAGTATCAAACTTTAGATGTTGGATTTAGTGATTCTAGTTTTAGGACCCTTTGGTATACATGATATCATATATGGTATGGACATTATTAATTTTATATCTATTTGTGTGGAATGCAAGTATATTATAGATATCTAATTTGATATCTTGACATACTCATTTCACTTTTCTTTTTTTTGATATATCCAAACAAGGAGCGGTTTGGGTATTTCTTCACGATAGTTTGGGGGACTTCTTCTAGTCTCTTAATTGATGGCTTCTTTTCTCTGTATAAAAGAACACACATTTTTCTCTAGATCTAGACTTTCTTTGTTTAGATTTATTAAAACCCAAGTTATCAAATATCAGTTTCATATACATACCTTGATAGCGATGATATCCGTGAATGGATATAAGACTGCCCCTAAAAATATCACTAATTTTGGCTACTTGTTTTGGAAGTGCAGTGGGGTCAACTATTTTTAAAATATTCTTCTAGTTAATTGTTTAGTTCAATATCGATTGAACCAAATTGTCATAGCTCAGGTGTCACTGATAAGTTACTTCAGACAACTAGTGTAGAAAAAATTATATAAAATTAACTTGTGTAAATTTATATTTTAACCCATGTTCAGATCTTTTACATTCGGACATCAACATAAGATCTGCTGCACACCGATTTTAAGGCAGATATTAATTAAGTTATGAATATCGTAGGATTCATAAATTGGTTTGGGAACAATGCATTATTTTTAATTAAATAGTTGGGTAGATAAGGTCAAAACATTTCTCCGCCAGTCAACCTCGGGTCTATACCACACAAGACCATGCAAGTAGGCAACCGATCCCAGAGTAACCGTAGGAAAAATCATACAGTAAATCTAAAATCTCGGACGAAAACCCTAAGAAAACTCAACGCCGACGAAGAATCAAAATGGTAACTCAAGGAGTGACAAGCGAAATCCTTGACTCTTTTCGCTGTTCCAACTAGCGACAGAGGAAAATCGAGTGATAACGGATAACCAAAGGTCTCTTGCAAGAGTTTATTTTTAAAAAAACAGAAGAAAAAAATCTCACATTTGCTGCTCTAAAAATCATCAAGCAAAGCAAGTACACATGCACGTTGTTTAACATTTCCGATCAACTGAATCAAGCGAAAGGCCTATATAGAACCGCCACCAAATTGAAGTGCATGCACTAAAGAGCTGAGAAAATCACTTAATAAATAATATCTAAGCCGTCGGAAAACCAAAAAAACAAAAAATAAAGCAAAACTAGACGGAAATTTCAAGCACACGAGAAAAAGACAACGACAGATCGGTGGAAAAAAAATAAATAATAAATAAAAGGAGTTGTACGAACCTCATCCATTAGAGCCTAAACTGCGAGGGAGAGCAGCGCGAGAGAGAAAGCGAAAGTAGGAACGGAAGCTTCGAAAGCGAACGGGAAATGGGAGACAGGAGAAGAAAGAGTAGAAGAGAGAGAGTGGAGTGGAGAAGGATTTTGTATCAGAGTGGAACCGAAACGCAAACCAAAAATTGTAATGGAATTGGGAGGTTTGAAATCCGGTGGAACGACACGTGGAGTACGAAAACGTGACAGGTGACAACTGTTCCTCGTCGGATGACGCGACGCCGTTTGTTACCTTTTTAACTTGTGTCTGACACCCCTCGTCGCTCACAGTGGATCCTCGCCCTCCGATTTCCCCACGACGTACGTTACGATTAAAATGAACGATCCAGATTGAGAGGACTTTCCATGCGGATTCAGAGGGGTCACTCCTCTGGGTCCCACTCCTTTTCATTCAATGTTTGCTTGAGCCCATTTTGAAGTCGACTCTTTAAGGTCTCAAATATTTTGCACTAACCATGTATTTTTCCCTTCTTAGCAAGATATTCACAATCTTTGTTTTGGATCCTAACCTAAATAGGAGAAAAAAATCAATACTCAATGGGTATAGTGATAGAGTGGTGTTAGACTCCTTTTAAGTGTTATACAAAAATATTTTATAATGTATTTATATCGTCGTAAATTTGACTTATAGTTTATAAACGTACATGTAAGATGATATCTTAGTATTATTATATTTTACAAAACGCTTCAATAATATAAATAAATTTAACTACTCAAAAAGTTCACATACATAAAAATATATATACGTTATGACTCAATGAAAAAACATGTGAGGAAAGTGTGAATTATTGAAAGTACAAATCATTATAATGTGTTTTATTTGTATCTTGTCGTCCTTTTAGAAAATTTTAGATTTATGTTAATGAAAGTTCGTTGGAGATTTCATTTTTTAATTTAGCTGGTACATCTACGTATGACATTACTTTACTTGTAAAAATGATCGCATTTATAGTTTAGTTGGTAAGTTATTGAATCTAGGAGAAAATAATTTTAAAAAAAGTAATAGAGGTTAAACAAAGAGTAATAAATACCTTTATAAAAAAAACTTGAAAAATAAGATATCAGTGAAAAACGTTAACATAATTAACGACAATGAATAGGTCATGTTACACATTCGTGTGAAGCATTATGTCATTGTTGGCAATCTCTCAAATATACGATGATATCTTATTAATATTATAGTTTACAAAACTCTTCAATAATATACCTAAAAAATTTAACTACTCGGAAAGTTCAAATTTTTGTTGTCCTTTTGGAAATTAAAATAGTTAAGAAAATTTTGGATTTATGTCAATGAAAGTTCGTTGGCGATTTCAGTTTTTAGTTTAACTAGTACATAAAAGTACGACATTACTCTACGTGTAAAATAATCGCATTTCTCGTCTAGTTTTGATAAGTTATTGATTATAGGATAAAAGAATTTTAAAAAAGTATTCTACATTAAACAAAGAGTGATAAACAACCGTTATAAAAAAAAACTTGAAAAATAATATATCGGTGAACAACAATAACATAAAAAACGGCAATGAATAGGCCATGTCCAACATTGTCGGTGAAGCATTGTACATGTGTTATTGTTGTCAATCCCTTAAATATACGATGATATCTTAATAGTATATATTTTACAAAACTCTTCAATAATATACCTAAAACATCTAACTACTCCAGAAGTTCATATACATAAAAACTATGATGCACGGACACTTCTAGAAGGTGGCGTGTCTCGTGTCCCGTCATGTCGGACACACGGACATAACGGGACACGGCTCGGACACGGTCAAATATGACCGGACACAGTCAAGACACGTTTCGGAGGTAGGACACGGCCCGGACACGTCTAGGAAGCGGATTGTATCCGACCGAAACAAAGTGAACGAAAGTTTACCTTATTTTGTAAGGTAAATCTAGCCCCACATGGTCACCTGTAACATTTTGGTTGACGGAAGTAGAACACTGATCTTCTTCTTCGGCTCTACTATTGAAATGTTGTTCCGCCGGCCGACTCTTCCCTTCATTTCTTATGATTTCATAAATTAATTTTGAATCTTTGATTACTAATTTATTGCCTAATCTTTCTTTGTTGAATATTGAGTGTGTTATTCTAATTCTTTCAATTTTTTATAATTTACAAATATTGATTATTGTTTTCATGGATTGATCATGTTGCTCAGTTGTTGTTGATTTACAAAATAAATGGTTCATTCTTTAGTTTTGATACTGAGTATGTTTATTTCAGATTATAAGACTAAATATGTTTATTTTTATATTTTGTAAGACTGTAAATGTTTATTTCTAAGCTTTTGTTTCGGTTATTTTGTTATCATGTTAATATTTTTATTTAATCATATATTATTTGTTTTACTCGCCGTGTCCTCGTTTCCTATACTTTTAACGATTGCCGCTTCCCCGTTTTTCGCCGTATCCGTTTCCCGTATCTGTGTCCGTGTCCGTGCATCATAGCATAAAAACATACATTACGATAGGACTTCGATGAACAAACACAAAATTGAAGTAAATTTTATTGAAAGTATATATATATATATATATATATATATATATATATATATATATATATATATATATATATGATCAAGTAAGAACCATAGTTACGCTAAAAAAATAAGAACAAATATAGACCACATGATAAAATAAAATCGACGATCATGATTCAATATTATTTTTGTATATTAATTAGATGATTGATATTTTAGGATAGATATATATGGTTACCTTTTAAACTACAAAAGGTATTTACTACCATTATATATAACTTGACACAATTAAGATAAACTATTATTCGATTTTGTTTATTTTACCCATTCCGGCGTCTTGCTCATAAATTAAACGTAACATGCATGATACGTATTATTTAATCGTACATTGTGTAATATTATAATATATGCACGAAATGTACATGTGCACAACCAATACATGCACATGCACATTGATGTTCATTTGCACATACTCGTGCATGCTTTCAAAACAACATAAAACGTGTAATACTTACTAGTACACTTACTTGTGCATGCTTTCAAAAAAAACATAAATCGTGCTTACTAGTGCACTCAATGCTACTTACTCGTGCATATTATCTCTCCTTCATTTACTAGTGCATGCTTTCAAAAAAAACACAGAAAATATACGTGTAATTATAAATTAAACGCTACATAAGATGTGCAATATTTAAATTACACGTGCAATAACACTTAATCGTGCATGCTATAAAAAACTTACTCGTACATGCTCTTTGTATAAATAAATTTATAAAAAAAATGTAATCCGAATATTGCTTTAATATATAAACATGAATAAATAAAACATTAATATTTCTAATTTATATTCATAAAAAACTTTACTAAAACAAATTTGAACAAAGCACAATAACAATATTTTATTTCCTAATCGGTGAGATTTTATATGTCATTTACACTTAATTACCTAATAATAAATTATCTGATCAAGACAATGCACGGTTACCTTATATAATTCACTAAATCTTGGACGTTCATCATATAATTCGACGACTCATATAGGTTTTTAATTCTTACCGTAACTATGGTTCTTACTTGATCTTATCCCTATATATATATATATATATATATATATATATATATATATATATATATATATATATATATATATATATATATATATATATATATATATATATATATATATATATATATATATGGTGTGGTTCCCATGAGAACACCCCTAACGTGAGAACATGAGAACAATTGTACACCGTTGGATGGTGAGTATTAAGGGTTGAGATTTAGAGTAGATATCATAATTAATAATAACTACGAATAATAATAATTAGGAATCCAACAATAACTACGAATAATCCACTCAACCAACAATAACTACGAATAATCCACTCAACCAACAATAACTACGAATAATACATTAAACGATATGACATCTTCGTAACAAAACTAATAATAATTACGAATCTGTTCTCATGTTCTCACGTTAGGGGGTGTTCTCATAGGATCTATACTCTATATATATATATATATATATATATATATATATATATATATATATATATATATATATATATATATTCCTTTTGGAAAATATTTAGGAAAGTTTTGGATTTAAGTCAATGAAAAGTTCGTTGGCGATTTTAGTGTATAGTGTTAGCTGATACATCATGTATACGTACGACATGACATTACTCTACTTGTAAAATATTCGCATATCTCATCTAGTTTTTGATTAGCTATTGAATGTAGGATAAAAGAATACAAATTATTAGACATCAAACAAAGATTAATTAACAACATGTATAAAAAATAAACTTAAATAAGATAATGTTGAAAAACGTTAACATAACTAACACCAATGAATAAGTTATGTCCCACATTATTGGTGAAGCATTGTACATGTATCATGATGGGCAATCCTTCAATAGACGATGATATTAGTATAATTATATTTTACAAAACTCTTCAATAATATACCTAAAAATTTTAACTAATCAAAAAGTTCACATACATAAAAAATGTATTTTACGATAGGACTTCGATGAACAAACACGTGAAGAGAGTAAAATTTATTGGAGGTAAAAAATCAATATAATAAGTGTTTTATGATTTTTATCTATATTGTGTTGTCCTTTTGTAAAATAGTTAGAAAAAATTGGATTTATGTCAATAAAAGTTCGTTGGCGATTTTAGTTTTTAGTTTAACCGGTACATACGTGCGACATTACTCTACCTGATAAATGATCGCATTTCTCATATAGTTTTGATAAGTTATTTAATCAAGGAGAAAAAAATGAAAAGCATTAGATATTAAATAAAGAGTAATAAATGGGTCAAAAACTTGAAAATTAAGATATCGTTAATACACGTTAACATACTTCTCAACAGGTCAATAGTATATAGAATTTCATTTAAAATTTCATTTTAATGACTTTATATTTTAATATAATTCTCATCATGTAGGTAATGTAAATTAATTATCTCTATTGAGATAATTAGCTTCTAATTATTAAATTCTTACAAATCTCATATGATGGTTTGTGTTATTAAAATTGAACTATTATACATAACTAGGAAACCATGAGCGCATTGGCCACACAGGTCATATTCGATTGTTTGAGGCAATTGTATACACACACTCGAGTAAATGAATTAGAGTCATCGTTAGTACGTATGTAGTTAGATTATAGTGGCTTCGTGTTTTCGTATGCTTTTACAATAATTTAGTCACATGGAAGGTCACATTTTTGTATCACTTCTCTTTTGTCATCTATGCAATGTTACTTTCATGTTCACAATTAAGCTAAAATAAATCCAAAATATAAATCAACGCGACATATAATGAAAACCGTCCTACATCCCTCAAATCCAACTAACGTAGATGTATACAAGTCAATTGTCTTTATGGCCATTATATATGGAACATTGTGGGAGTCATCGGCGCTTAAGACTAATCAATGGTGGCCATGGATAACTGCATCTTGCCCCGCAATATATTCACCTATTTGTTTTTCATGAGGATGAGCTTTCTTCACTTGAGGAGTCATTATATGTCGCGTTGTACCTGTTGAGCATGGGCATTAGAGCGTTAGATGAAATGTGAAAACGAGCTAGCTGCATCCATCAGTGGTAAGTTCTGCACTATTTCCACATTTTTGCAAACATGATCTAGTGTTGAGAGAATAGTGATAACTTAAATCATAGAAGGAACAAGATAAGACGCAATGAACTAATAAGCTTTAAAAAAATCCACAAAAGCTCTTACAAAAAACAAGTGAAGGGATATATATGCATACATGTTTGGATGCTCGGAGTAAAAGCTTGCACCCAGAAGAACACCCTACACGATTATGATTGAGGCTAAGAGGTTTACTCATTGTGCACTAAAGACGCATCGGCCTCCTCCTTAATGGTTGAAGGTATATAACTAACACAACCAATTTCTATGTATTAGAAATACCAAATATTTGCACATACAACAAAGGTAGCAAATGTTCAACTAATTTCAAAAGTCTAAAACCACTCAACAGTTCTGAGCCAAACCCATTAATTAATCGATTTCATGAATGAAATATTATGACTAATCTTGGTTATATACATCCATAAGAAGAAACTGAGTATGTAATTGTAACACCCCAAGTTCTGGGAACTCGAAGCGTTACGGGCTAGGACCTCACAATGGGTCCCGACCCTTAGAGTAGCAACGACCCAATGGATTTTACAACAAGACACAAATAAATGAAAACCAAAACTCAATATAAAACCAAAGGTTTAAACAAAGGAAGCGTAAAAAGACTCGCAACCGAGCTCAAAACAAAGGGGAAAGACAACACTGAAATATAAACCCGATCCTGTCCTATAACGTACGGGAACCCCGACTGACCACACTGTTATCTAAACCGTTATCTAACATTCTAGATATCAGAATGACAGTAAAGGCACAACCACACATAAGGTAAAGTAAACACATAGCAAGCTCGCACTTAGCCGATTATTATCTTTTATTAAGGTTAAACCCTTTACTAATTCAACTTATGGTTGTTACACGAAAATCGCTATGACCTCGTCTCTGTCCCCTTTTGCCAACAGGAATAGAATGTATGCATCCTTTTGTCACATGTTGGACTAGTCGCAAGAGTACCTCCCAGTTTCCCTATTCTGAACTGGACAAGCGGTCACCGCCCGATTATAATACACTTGGGCCAATTACGGTTATAAAGGTCAATCTTAGTTCCCGTTATCAGTTATAACGATAAAAAACAACACAAACAAGCCAAAACAATCAAACTAATAAATTAAATGCATCTAAGTAAGTCCAAGGGATTTACCTCACTCGAAGGTAATTCGCAGATGAACAACAACTCATTTTCCCGCAGGAAAGGAGGAAGGAAAAACCAAAGACGGGGAGATTGCAGCAAGAACCGCATGGGGCGGCTAGGCAAGGCGTAGAGGCGGTGCTAGGCATATCCGCATGGGCGGCAAGGAGGAGGCGCGGGGGCGGTTTCTTGATAGAAGCAACTGTCGAGCTTTTCTTTGATTATAGATTCACAACAAGGAAACCAAAGCTCGATCCTTTGATCCACACACGTCAAGACTCAACCAAGGGAGCACGTTCAGCAAGATCACAGGGGGAGGAGGCTGCAGCTTTTGAGGTTGAAGGAAACGTATGCAAGAAACGGGAAAAAGAAAAGAAAGAGGGAATTTATAGGAAACGGTGGAAAAATATAAAAGGAAGGACGTTCTAGGATTAAGAGCATGATAGGAAAGCCGACCCATAAGATAGAAGATCAGATCTTCTATCTATGGAAGGAAATAAAACGGAATAAAAATCAGATTGGGCGCGATCTACAATCAGTCGCAAGGGCGGCTGACCCTGCCGCAGAGGCAACACACTTCACCATGGGGGCGGTGAAGACAAAATTGGGGTATTACATCAGATCTCCCTAAAAAGAAGTTTTGTCCCGAAACTTGCAACAACCCAAAAGATCACACAACAACAACGCATAAACACTGAATTCAACTCATATATTCCCACTCAGGCACAAAACTCAAAACGTCACAAAAGTGTATGCACAACTCAACAAAAGAAAAGTGAAACTCAAACGTCTACGCTATAGGTACATCCAGCACAACTTGTCGGTCTGGGATAGATGTACGGGCGACCACCACTACCTCCGCAGATCTCAATAGTTTAGTTTCTTTATTTTATATATATATATATATATATATATATATATATATATATATATATATATATATATATATATATATATATATATATATATATCACAAATGGCGCGTACTAGAGCTATATCAATTATGGGGCGAGGAAGGGGCCGACCACCTCTTCCACCTGCCGTCCATGGACGAGGGCATGCAGGGAGACCTCCACTAGCTAGAGGTCGGGGCCAAGCCCTAGTTCTTGATCCGCCTATCGCTGGGGCGTTTGCCGAAGAAGTTGCAGAGAGCGTTGTTTCCGAGACTGGAATGGGACCTGATAGAAATATGGGCGATCTAGATCAAGGAGAAACTTCAACTACTTCTTCTTGATCGTTTGAATTGGATCAAATGTAGAGCTTGAGCGACGGAAGCTAAGAAATGGATGCGGAAGCGTACGGTCGATCCGATCTAGTTAGATCGAATCATCCATGAAGTGGAGTAGATAGTGTTGATCCTTCAAAAGGATCCTCGAGTATGAAGAGCTTGGATCAAAGACTAGATCCAAGATAGAACTTTAAGAGGATTGAAGGAGAAGTGATGCCTATTCCAAGTAAGAGGGTTTTCCTTCTCAACACTTGAATTCAACTTAGACATATTTTACAAATGATCAAAGTCATCCTTATATAGTGGATGAAAGCCATACAAAGAGTCTAAACATAAATGACGGAATTAAAAGATGGATTTTTAAGTTCCGGAAATGAAAAACCTAAAATATGAAAGGTCGGAATTTAATTTACGGAATTAAGTTCCGGAATTAAAGTTCCGAATATAAAAGGTTTATTATTAAATAGCCGAATAATAATAAATGTCTTCAAAATGGTGCGGGTCCTTCTAGCTGGAAACACGGATGGCATCGCCATCCGGGGGCGTATCAGTTCGGTTGATCCTTCAAAAGGATCCTCGAGTATGAATGCTTGGATCAATGACTAGATCCAAGCTAGAACTTTAAGAGGGTGGAAGAAGAAGGTGATGCCTAAACCAAGTAAGAGGATTTTCCTTCTCAATACTTGGATTCAACTTAGACATATCTTACAAATGAGCCAAATCATCCTTATATAGTGGATGGAGGCCATACAAAGAGTCAAAACATAAATGAAGGAATTAAAAGCTGGAATTAAGTTCCGGAAATGAAAAACCTAAAATAAGAAAGGTCGAAATTTAAGTTCCGGAATTAAAGTTCCGAATATGAAAAGTCAATTATTAAATAGCCGAAAATACTTAATAGTCTTCATAATGATGCCGGGTCCTTCTAGCATGAAACACGGATGGCATCGCCATCCGGGGGCGTATCACGAACGCTTCCGCATCCATTTCCTAGCTTCCGCCGCTCAAGTTTTAAGTTTGATCCAATTCTAACGATCAAGAAGAAGTAGTTGAAGTTTCTCCTCGATCTAGATAGCCTATATTTCTATCATTGGTATCAGAGCTCGGGATCGAGGTCAAGTTTCTTTACAATTCTATCATTGGTATCAAAGTAAGGGATCGAGGTCAAGTTCTTTACTTGTGTTCTTGATTGTTCATCAAATTTTTTTCTCTCTTTGGTGTTCTTTGAAGATCTTCAAGTGTTCTTCGGCGTTCATCGAAGATCTTCATTGTGTTCTTCATCGTTCATCATGTTCTATGACGATGATGATCAGTTTGACTTATATGGAGAATGATTGCCTTCTCCTCAGGAATTAAAGCTCAAAGCGACCAAACAAACCTCATGGAGGTACCGACAAAGACAATATTTTGAGGAAGAGGAGTGGTTGCCTCCTCCGGACCCATCTAGGCCGACTTTTTCGATGGACGGGCACCGACGGTATCCACACCAACAAGAATATTTTGAGGATACCTATGTTGCCCCATGACAATGTACCTATCTTGAAGGAGATCCCTACAAGAAACAACAAGAAGAAAATAAGTCTTTAAGGGAAGAGATTGAAAAATTGAAGGCACAAGTGTTTGCCCTCATGACAACCGCCCAACAAGAAGAACCTTAAGCGGTGTCACAACCACGGTGTGAGTTGGTGGTCCAACCGTTGTGTGACGAAGTTGAAGACGAGGAAGATGTCGTCATTAAAATTTATGCCCCGGCTATTCCAATTCAATTGGTCAATCCATTACATGGAAAGTTCTTTGAAGATGACAAAGACGAGACCATTTTTAAGAGTGAAAAGAATCCATCCCCGACAACGGTACCATTTTGTTGGTGGAAAACCAATTTGAGCCGGCCCATTCGAGGTTTGTCATTGCTATGCCCCACTCACTTACCTCCCGGCTTGCCTTTCAATCTTATCAGCATGGCTTCAACGTTCCCCATCAAGGGTCTTGACGACATGATAGACAAACTCCATGACATCGTCACCTTGAGGGATTACATATTCAACAAACGCCACATAACCACAATCTTGAAAGACTACAAGTCCAAGCCGCCCGACTCTGACAATGTGCATCCGGTGCTGAATTTCAAGGGTCAAGTTCCCAAAGTACTCCTCCATTTTTTTGACCGTGCAAACGAGGGTGTTTCACATTTAAGAGGAGGAGAATGATACGCCCCCGAATGGCGATGTCATCCGTGTTTCCGGCTAGAAGGACCCGGCATCATTATGAAGACCATTAAGTAGAACTTGATCCAACCGGAATGATAGAAATATGGGCGATCTAGATCGAGGTGAAACTTCAACTACTTCTTGTTGATAGTTTGAATTGGATAAAACAATAGAACTTGAGGGGCGGAAGCATAGAAATGGATGCTGAAGCGTTCGGTTGATCCTTCAAAAGGATCCTCGAGTATGAAAGGCTTGGATCAAAAACTAGATCCAAGATAGAACTTTAAGAGGATTGAAGGAAAAGTGATGCCTAAACCAATTAAGAGGGTTTTCCTTCTCAACACTTGGATTCAACTTAGACATATTTTACAAATGATCCAAGTCATCCTTATATAGTGGATGAAGGTCATACAGAGAGTCTAAACATAAATGACGGAATTAAAAGCTGGATTTTTAAGTTCCGGAAATGAAAAACCTAAAATATGAAAGGTCGGAATTTAATTCACGGAATTAAGTTCCGGAATTAAATTTCCGAATATAAAAGGCCTATTATTAAATAGCCGAATAATAATAAATGTCTTCAAAATGGTGCGGGTCCTTCTAGCTGGAAACACGGATGGCATCGCCATTCGGGGGCGTATCACAAAGTCCATCGAGATGTCCTCCCACTTCCATTGAGGAAGGGAAGTGGGTGTAGCTCTCCTCCTGGTCGATGATGCTCGATATTGACCTGCTGATAGGTCGCACACTAAGCTAGATATCTCGCCTTGTCTGACTTTAGACCTCCTCATCAGAAGGATCGTCTGATGTCCTGATACATCTTACTCGCACCGGGATGCACTAAGTATAAGGTGTAGAGTGAGCCTCCTGTGAGATCCGTTGTCTCAGCTCTCGATCTGAGGGTACACATATGCGCTCCTGGCGTCTCAAAACTCCATCGGCACCAACGGCAAACTGTGGTGCCTTTCCTCGAGACATCCTGTCTCGGATCCGTATCAACGCTGGGCAACTCTCCTACTTTTGTCGGATTTCTACCAACAGATCAGGTAACATCTTCAAGGTGGATAAATGGTTGTCGGAATCCGGAAAGTGGATATCCATCTCTAGCCATGCCAAGTCTCGTTATAACTGTGATTGAACTGTCATCCGAGCGATCGCCATCTCCTGGGGAGTCTTCCTACTAAGTGCATCCGCTACCACATTCTCCTTCCCCGGGTGATATAAGATCTCAAGATCGAAGTCCTTGATCAACTCCAACCATCTCATTTGACGGTTATTCTACTCCCGCTGAGTGAATATGTACTTTAAACTCTTATGGTCTGTGAATATCTGACACGTAGCTCCGTACATATAATGACTCCAGATCTTCAAAGAGTGAACAACATCAGCTAACTCGAGATCATGGGTAGGGTAGTTCTCCTCATACGTCTTCAACTGTCTAGACACGTATGTTATAACTTTACCCCTCTGCATCAATACATATCCCAAGCCGAGCTTGGATGCGTCGCTATATACCACAAAGTCCTCAATGCTCCTCTCTGCTACGAGAGTATACTAGAATGTCATCGATGAAGACCACTACGAACTGGTTTAGGAAGTCGATGAAGATGTTGTTCATCAACTCCATGAACACGGCGGGCGCATTTGTAAGCCCGAAAGGCATCACTACAAACTCGTAGTGACTGTATTTGGTCCGAAATGCCGTCTTGGCTATGTCCTGCTCTCTCACCCTAAGCTGGTGATATCCGAATCTCAAATCAATCCGCGAAAACACTAACAGATCGTCGATACGGGCAATGTGTACTTATTCTTGATTGTCACCATATTAAGCTCTCGGTAGTCAATACATAACCTCATCAACCCTTCTTTCTTCCTAACGAAGAGTACTGGTGCACTCCAAGGAGATACGCTAGGACGGATGAAACCATTCTCAGCTAACTCCTTGAGTTGCTTCTTAAACTCAAGCAGCTCGATAGGCGCCATGCGATAAGGAGCCTTATAGATCGGTCTCATCCCGGGCTCCAGATTAATGCCAAAATCTACACTCCTTTGTGGAGGTAAACTTGATGGCTCTTCAAAAACGTCGGTAAACTCGCACGCTACCGGAATCTCCTCTAACGTTAGACTCGTACTATCCTTCATGGCATAGCACCGGAAAGCCTCGCAACCCTGACCAATAAGTCTCGCAACTCTCACTGTGCTGATGATTGTACCGGTCTTCCCGAGATCCCATCCTCGGAAAATCTCTACATGGCTTGACTCCGTAGTCATCGTCACTTTCCTCTTTCCGATGTCCAGAACAACCTTATGTCGATCCATCTAATCCATGCCCAAAATGACCTCTTCATGAACTAAGTACATGATGAAGAAGTCAGCTGGCCAATCGGGACCGCCCAATCTAATAGGACAACCGCGAACCTCTCGTGTACCTGTAATCTTACCTCCATCGGGTAATCCTATCAAGAAGGGTCTCCCCTCTACGGTAACTAAGGCCTATCTATCTATCTATCTACACATGCCTCAAATATAAAAGAATGCGTTGCACCGGTATCGAAAAGAATTCTGACAGGAAAACCATTAATATGAATGGTATCTGTGGTCACTGGAATTGTCGGCTCTACGACACTCCTCAGCCCATACACCCTGGTTGATGCATCTTTGGTGTCGAAAGTACCACCGACTCGTCCTCTACCTCTCCCCTGTCCTTGAGTGGAAACTTAAGGAGCGGTAAAACTAGGAGCTCTCTATTGTTGTTGTTAATGGTACCGAGGTCTCTACCCACCTCTTGCAACGCTGGTAGGTGAAGAAGCCTACCGTGATAGCGCCTTGCCCTGACGGCAAAACACAACTCTGTGCCCTGGCTTGCCGCAAGAAAAGAAAGTCACTAGAGTCTTCTTGCAATCAGCTTGTACATGTCCGACATCTCTACAATTATGACACTATCGTCCTCTGTCAGAACTCTGCATCGTCTTCTGGAAACTAGAGCATCTCGACGTCTGTATACGCCCGAATCCAGATGCTCCATCTCCAACACTGCCTAGTCCAGTCCTCTGCCTCTTCTCAGGACCTCCTGCCTGAGAAGCTCTCCTCTAACCCGGTCGGTTTCTCTCATAAACAGATGCTCTATCTTGATAGTCCGTCAAAGACTCACAACGGAAACCACCAAGATAAGAGTAAGTCGACTCTTTCAACCTCCGAGAGAAAAGATAAACATGTTGATCTCTCCTCATAGCTGCATGGCAATTGTGATCCCTGATCACTATCTTCATCTGCTCATAACTCGTGACCTTACTACAAAAGGTCCTCCACTAGTGATGAGTCTGATCCTGCAACAATGTCTGTGCTATATCGACTCGACGACCCTCTAAGCAACGGATCGCCTCCATAGCAGAATCCACCTAGCCTATCCAAAGCTCTACCTCCAATCCGGTCTTTCCTCTGAAAGAAGGTACCTTCAACTAGTTGAAAGACTTCAACCAACAATCAGTTCTCAACTTTCTCGCCTCATCCGGAACTCTAGCAACCTCAACAGCTCTAGACGGTGTAGCAACCACATGCGTCACTCTCTACGAAACCTAAGTTGATCTCGAGGGTACTGGCGGTGTTGGATCATGTCCTCTAGTCCTGATAGCCTCCTCGACTCTCTGTACGTAGTCGCGGTATGCAGATGCTCCGATGGACACTCGACCAGACTCGGTCGACTGTGCTCTCTACGCTCCGGACCTAGCAGCGGTCCTGATACACCCCCGGATGGTGATGTCATCCGTGTTTCCAGCTAGAAGGATCCGCACCATTTTGAAGACATTTATTATTATTCGGCTATTTAATAATAGGCCTTTTATATTCGGAACTTTATTTTCGGAACTTAATTCCGTGAATTAAATTCCGACCTTTCATATTTTAGGCTTTTCATTTCCGGAACTTAAAAATCCAGCTTTTAATTCCGTCATTTATGTTTAGACTCTTTGTATGGCCTTCATCCACTATATAAGGATGACTTGGATCATTTGTAAAATATGTCTAAGTTGAATCCAAGTATTTGAGAAGGAAAATCCACTTACTTGGTTTAGGCATCACTTCTCCTTCAATCCTCTTAAAGTTCTTATCTTGGATCTAGTCTTTGATCCAAGCCTTTTCAAATTCGAGGATCCTTTTGAAGGATCAACCAAACGCTTCCGTCGCCCAAGTTCTACTATTGATCCAATCGGAACGATCAAGAAGAAGTAGTTGAAGTTTCTCCTCGATCTAGATCGCCCGTATTTCTATCATTGGTATCAGAGCAAGGGATCGAGGTCAAAGTTCTTTACTTGTGTTCTTTATTGTTCATCAAGTTTTTTTTCTCTCTCTTTGGTGTTCTTTGAAGATCTTCAAGTGTTCTTCGGTGTTCTTTGACGAACTTCAAGTGTTCTTGGTGTTTTTCGAAGATCTTCAAGTGTTTCTTCATCGTTCATCATGTTCTATGATGATTATGATTCTTATGATGAGGATGAAGAATGGTTACCTCCTCCATATCCACCGAAGGCCAAACAAACCACCTGGAGGTACCGACGGAGACAATATTTTGAGGATGAGGAGTGGTTGTCTCATCCGGACCCACTAAGGCCGACTTATACCACGGATGGGCACCGACGGTATCCACACCGACAAGCTTATTTTGAGGATACTTATATTGCCCCAAGACGTCATGCTAATGCCCAAGATGAGTTGGTCGTGCTCAAGGCAACAAATGATGATCTAAAGCGTGAGTTAGAAGCTTTGAAGGCACAAGTTCTTGCTCTAACGACGGTTGCCCAACAAGAAGAACCTCAAGCGGTGTCACAACCACGGTGTGAGTTGGTGGTCAAACCGTTGTGTGATGAAGTTGAAGACGAGAAGATGTCGTCATTAAAACTTGTGCCCCGGTTATTCCAATTCATCTTGTCAATCCGTTATGTGGAGAATATTTTCAAGATGACAAAGATGAGATCATCATCGAGGAATACGAAGTCGTCCGTCCCGACAATGATCACATCACGTTGTTGGACTACAAATCCGAGTCGTGTGATCCGAGGTTTGTCTTTACTATGCCCACTCACTTACCTCCCAACTTGCCTTTCAATCTTTTCAGCATGCCTCCGTCTTTCAAAGTCAAGAACATTTCCGGAATAAGAGACAAGTTCCACAACGTCACCACCATGTCGAACTACAAGTTCGAGCCTCTTGATCCGGAGTTTGTCCTCTTTATGTTCGACAAGCTTGAGGGCCCCACCGCTCCTTTGAAAGACTACAAGTCCAAGCCGCCCGACTCCAACAATGGGCATCCAATGCTGCATTTCAAAAGTCTTGTTCCTCAAGTGACTCCTTTCTTTTCTGACGGTGAAACGGGGACGTTTCACATTTAAGAGGAGGAGAATGATACGCCCCCGGATGGCGATGCCATCCGTGTTTCCATCTAGAAGGACCCGCACCATTTTGAAGACATTTATTATTATTCGGCTATTTAATAATAGGCCTTTTATATTCGGAACTTTAATTCCGGAACTTAATTCCGTGAATTAAATTCTGACCTTTCATATTTTAGGCTTTTCATTTCCGGAACTTAAAAATCCAGCTTTTAATTCCGTCATTTATGTTTAGACTCTTTGTATGACTTTCATCCACTATATAAGGATGGCTTTGATCATTTGTAAAATATGTCTAAGTTGAATTCAAGTGTTGAGAAGGAAAACCCTCTTACTTGGAATAGGCATCACTTCTCCTTCAATCCTCTTAAAGTTCTATCTTGGATCTAGTCTTTGATCCAAGCTCTTCATACTCGAGGATCCTTTTGAAGGATCAACACTATCTACTCCACTTCGTGGATGATTCGATCTAACTAGATCGGATCGACCGTACGCTTCCGCATCCATTTCTTAGCTTCCGTCGCTCAAGCTCTACATTTGATCCAATTCAAACGATCAAGAAGAAGTAGTTGAAGTTTCTCCTCGATCTAGATCACCCATATTTCTATCAGGTCCCATTCCCAGTCTCGGAAACAACGCTCTCTACAACTTCTTCGGCAAACGTCCCAGCGATAGGCGGATCAAGAACTAGGGCTTGGCCCCGACCTCTAGCTAGTGGAGGTCTCCCTGCATGTCCTCGTCCACGGACGGCAGGTGGAAGAGGTGGTCGACCCCTTCCTCGCCCATAATTGATGTAGCTCTAGTACGCGCCATTTATGATACATATACATATATATATATATATATATATATATATATATATATAAGGCCATTTTAACACCTAATGCAGAAATCCAAAAAAAATACATAAAAGAAACTAAACTATTGAGATCCGCGGAGGTAGTGGTGGTCGCTCGTACATATATCCCAGACCGACAAGTTTTAAAAAAAAACCCTTCTGAAAACGTAGACCCCTTGCGGTATCTGTTTGTTTATCTATTCGACCTTTAAAAGATTGCGAGTGCCATTGTTGCCAACCTAGAGCTCTTATACCATATTGTAACACCCCAAGTTTTAGGAGCTCGAAGCGTTACGGGATAGGACCTTACAATGGATCCTGACCCTCAGAGTAGCAACAATAACTTCGGATCTTACAACAAGGAACAAATAAATGAAAACCAAAACTGTTATAAAAACTGAAGAAAGCAACAAAGGGAAACGTCAAAGACTCACAACCGAGTTCAAAACAAAGAAAAGAACAACAACAGAAATATAAACCCGATCCCGTCCAATAATGTACGGGAACCCCGACTAACCACACCATCCGTATCACTCACCAGCATCTCTAACCTGCGGGACATCTACAACATCGGTATAAACCGTTAGCTAACATTTTAGATATGAGAAAGACAGTAAAGGCACAATCACACATAAGAATATAACATCTAGCATGCTCGCACTCAACCGGTTATTATCTTTCGTGAAGTTATCCATTACTAATTCAACTTCTTTTGACACACGAGAATCTCCCAAAACTCGCCTCCGCTTCCGTCTCCGATAGGAATAGATCAAATACTATCCGTTACATGTGGGCTACTGGGCTTGGGTCGCAAGAGCACCTTCTAGTCTCCTTAGAACTAGACAAGTGGTCACCGCCCGTTTATCATAAACTTGGGTCAATTACGGTTATAAAGGTCAATCTTGGTCCGGTTATCCGTTATAACAATAAACAACACAAACACCACCAAAATGGTCAAACCAATATACGGAAAGCAACTATAAATTTACTTGTTAATCTATGTAGTGTACCGTCTTCGTAGAGTTTGAGCAAGTGCTTCGAAAAGTTCACTGGACGAGAAAGTCTCCGTATGCAGAACCCTGATGGATGGAATTACCTATTGTTGCATGTGCTGCAACCACCTATTATCTGATTGCCCTGGTTGTCCTTGGAAATACCCCATCGACATTCCTACTTATGATAGGAACCACTCCTAACCAAGGTCATCCTACAATGATCCGTTCGATAGCGTTTATCTCAAACAATAGACACTTTGTACCGGTATGTCGATGTTTTACTTTTTTTTTCACTTTATCGTAATTAGACTCAATCTTCAATAACTTTTTTTTCGTAATTACATATTTGTAGGTATCTCAAACAACCAAGGCCCGCCTACAGTGATCTTTTTGTTTTGTTTTTTCATTAGCTTTTAAGTTAGCATTCATATCTACTAATCGCATCTAGTCTCCTAACGACCCTAACCACCCCGGGATCCTCCTTCGATGGTTTAGAAAAAGTGACATTATCTTAGATAAACAAAAATTTAGAAAAATTATTATTAAACATTTGAAGGAAATAATTATACCCTCTCGGCCCATATAACGCTAGCTCTGTGGTCAGTCTAGCATGTCAATAACACAGGTACCTGCTCTTGCTCCATAGGTATCTACTTCTGCTCAACAGGTACTTGCTCTTGTTCCATGTCTACCTGCTCTAGCTCAATAGGTACCCGCTCATGCTTCACATGTACCTCCTCCGGATGAACAGGTATCTGCTCATGGTCACCATCCAGAATGCCATCTAGATGCGGAATACCATGCAAGGAGTTCTCGGTATCGTAATCCGGAACAAGTGAAGATGGTCCCACATCCTCCTCGCGATGATATGATCATGTGCCTCAACGGATGCATCAAGTGATGCGTCAAAGGGTGCCTCAACTAATGCCTGAACGGATGTCGTGGCAAGTCTATCCCGCCGAGCTTTAGGTTCTCGACGGGCAGATGATGTGATAAGTCTAGCTTCTTGCTTCATTTTCTCTCTAATATTTTTCATCACAATCTGATTTTTTCTCAAATAAAAATTCAAATTGTAAAATTTAATATTATTTTTTTTGGTCATCTTTTTTGCCGGAATCACCATTAGAGAGCCCGTTTCAAAGCTTCAAAAAAACTCATAAAAAACGCAAAAAAAACTAAATACCGTAGACAATCCAATTCCAATTATTCCTAAACTAACCGAATCTTACTAAACTAACTAAATTCAAGCCTAAAATCATCATAAAATACAAAATAACAAAAACGATATAAACTAACTTGAAGCCAATCCACAGATTACCTCTGACATTTGAATCTCGAACCATTGTTGAGTCTTGATTGCGTGTTTTTCTACGAAAATTTCCGGTTTTGAGAAGAGGGGGTTGCGCGACGGAGGGGAAGAAGAACTCCGTCCATGGTCCCTAGTTATTGGACTTTGGCGCACAGGCGGAGTCCGAGTGCGCCCGAATGGGGGCGCACTCGCGGTCTGCCCGCGCCGCCTTATTAGCAATTTTTGGCCGCGCCGAATGATATCACTCTTTATATATCTAACAAATTCATATTATCTACTCTAATAGTTTTTATAATTGAATTTTTAAAATTAAATTTGAAATTTGTAATGTTTAGTTAAAAATTTTTTTATAAAAAATGAAATTTGTTTTGTGATATTCTTACTTTGATAATTATTAATACTAAATTTACTAAAATTTGAAATTTTAGTTAAGATTTTTTTATTTGTAATCATATACTTAACATGAAATATTATCATGTATAATTATATTTTATAATTATCATGTTATGTAATTTATGGCTAACATACCAAGTTATAAATACAATAAATAGTGATAATTATATACCAAAATATAAATACAATAAAAAAAAAATATACTTAAAGTTACCGCTTATAAATAAGATAATTAAATTGAATGCATACGGTCCATATATTGCGGTACGGTCGTACGGCCGACCGTACGGGCGACACGTGTCCCAAATTTTTTTTTTTTTCTTTTCTGAAACGATTTTTTTTTTCCGGAAACGAATGAAAATTTGTTTGAACTACCATGTTATAATTTATGCACTATTCTCCTATAAACTTTGAACTATTCCCATATAATCCATGAACTATTACTTTTTAATATAATCCATGAACTATTCTATTATAATTCATGAACTATCCCATAATAAGTTTTGAACTATTACTTTCACTCCTTTATAAATTTTGCAATATGAATTATTTTATTATAATTCATTAACTATCCTTTTAGAAGTTATGAACTATTACTTAATAAGTTTTGAACTATTACTTTCATTCCTTTATAAATTTTACACTATGAACTATTCTATTATAATTCATGAACTATCCTTTTATAAGTTCTGAACTATTCCATAATAAGTTTTGAACTATTACTTTTACTCGTTTTAAAAAAAAAAAAAAAAAACTCGTTCAGAAAAAAAAAAAATTTTATTTTTTTATTTTTCCGGGATACGTGTCGGCCGTACGCACGGCCGCACGGCCGTACCGAAATAATGGGCCTTACTTGAACACTTCCCGATAATTATATATCAAAATATAAATACAATAAAAAAAATATATAATTAAAGTTACCGCTTATAAATAAGATAATTAAATTGAATGCATGAATAATGTTTTACAATTAATTAATACAATATTTTAAACTTTACCTTTAACATATCATCATATTTATTGTAAAGATAAATTTAAAACGTAATTCCGTGTCAGTAATACACTATTACTTCTTAAATGTGATTTTTTTTAAAATTAAATTATATCATTCTTTATATAAAAAAAATCAAAATAGTTAGGCTCTCAAACTAGTCTCTAACTTAATTCAGCTATCAATAAACTCCATCTCCGATAAGCTACGTGGTCCGAACAAACCCTGGCTCCCCTAATCAATATCAAAGATTGAGACATTTATGCAAATGATCCACAATGAATTGTGACATTAAAATGCATGATCCAAACAAACCTTATTATAAAATCTCAGGAGTCGTACAATATTTAAAAAAACACAAATTAAATTTGAAGTGGCTCTTATATTTTTTTTACATTGCTCAGCAACCCATAATGTCTTCTAACAATATAAAGTCACACGAACAAAACTATGCAACCCTCAAAACATTACCTAGGAGGTATGGAGGGAAAGGTTCCGCTGTCAAGGTAACTCCCGGAGAGATCAAAAGACATGAAAGGATTATTCATTGTAACGGATGATGACGGCGTTGTGTCTCCCTTTGCTCCGACGCTGGATGAAGTGTCCGTTGTAGATTTAGTATCAGATCCTGACATCATTTGTAATATGGTCTCTAGTGTTCTCACAATCTCTGCCATTGTAGGCCTTTTATCTGGCTCGTCTTGACAACATCTCAGAGCTAAGGACGCCCACCTCTCCACACATTCCACTGGATAAGTTCCCATTCTTTGATCAACAACCGAAAAAAGCTCCCCGGATTGACAAGAGATATTTACCTGATAAGCAAAACCATAATAAGTACAAAAGATGATTTAGGAGTTTGCTAATTTTTGACGGGATTATCGATCTGCTACCTCTCTGACGATGTTCTTTCCGTGTGAAATCGGGTGCAGGCCAGTTAGAAGCTCAAGAAATACCACACCGAGGCTATACACATCACTTTTGTCGGTTAACTTGTGTGTTAGGAAGTACTCTGGATCAAGGTAACCCTGACCAAAAATGTTAATTTCATTAGTTCATTGCAAGTTTGGATTTCAGCTGATTAAGTAAACCATAAGCATACCGGAGTTCCTTTAACAACTGTAGATACATGAGCAGGAACAAATCCATCAGGATCGGCAATTGGTGCCAGACGCGACAATCCAAAATCTGCAACCTTGGCTGTAAATTTTGAGTCAAGCAAGATGTTTGTAGACTTGATATCTCGGTGGAAGATAGGAGGATCGGCTTCTGTGTGTAGGTAGAGAATGCCACGAGCAGATCCAAGGGCTATACTCAACCTTGAAGCAAAACTTAGTGGTTGTTTGGCCTTAGCTGCATTACAACCGGTAGAAACAGACATTCAACAACCTTAACAGATAAATTCAATTATAGACCACTAAGGAGGCAAGCAAGAATGAGAAAGTTAAGCTTCTTAAGACTGATCAATACTACTTGCTTTCTAAGAAAATGTTTTATAATACTTCCAAGGAAACTAATATGGATTATGGACAGAATTACACTTAATAAAATAGAGAGAGACAATTACGACAAATTGCATACCGGAAAGGTGATCTCTCAATGTTAAATTTGGCATGAACTCATAAACCAACATCTGCAAAAATCAAAGTCATGCTTCAATAAGAAAATGACTCGACTTATCCTTCCTCGTAAAAAGAAAAAAGTCAAGTCTGAGTGATGAAGTACTAAGCATATCATTTTTTTAAAAAAAAAACTTATAAAATTATTTCCTTTGTATGTTATGTGAGAAACAAGTTACCTGTTCACCTTCTTCATCACAATATCCAATCAGAGAAACAAGGTGTCTATGATGCAACCTCGACAACAGCTCTATTTCTGTAAGGAATTCTTTATCACCTTGTAATGATCCCTCTTGGGCACGTTTTATGGCCACAGTCAGGCCATCAGCCAAAGTACCTTTATAGACCTTTCCGTAGCCACCTTGTCCTACTTGAGCAGAAGTCGAAAAATGGCTTGTAGCAAGAGCCATCTCTTCATAGGTAAAATCTCTAACACCATCGACTTTTATAGGTATCCTGGACACTGCAAACAAATAATGCAGAAATAATATTGGTGATTCCTTTATCATCAATATCACATGATGATCCTATAAGATTTATCCGAGATACTAGGGAAAATTGTTTTTAGTTTATGCAGCCCTGTATTACATACTCCCCATATCCACAAATTATTTCTTTTTAGTTTCAGAACCATCATACAAGGTATCTATCAATTACGAATATACAGTGGATTAGTGGGCCAGATACAATGGTACACGTATTGAAAGAGGATATGTTAAAAAAAAGTGCATATGGGCTTTTTTCAATCCAAAAGGAGACCATCATTCGACAAATCAGGGGCATAAAGGGCCAACAAATGTGTCCATGGGGTGTTAATGCGGATTAGATTGCCATTTCTGTGACATAGCAGCATTCTATCCAAAGCAAAAAAGAAAAATCAAGTTTAACCCGAACCCATGCAACAGGCATACTCTACAGGATAAATCTGGTAAATTTACTGAAGTAGATATTAGCCTTCAGGAGATTGTTCGGAAGGAAAGGATTTAATTATCAGACTGTAAAACTTGAGCTCCTAATACTAGTGGTAAATATTGTCTGCGGGGAAGTGTATAAGGAACTCACTTTTTCGCCTTTTTGTCATGCCACGGTATTTTCTCAAATGTTTCTTGACAACCAGAAGTGAAATAATTGCTGAAACGGCAACTGCACCAGCTATGCTTCCCAAAATAATGCCAACTAGTGCACCTTTGCTTAATCCAGATGATGATGCTGAATTGGGGTAAAGGTCTACAAACAATAGAAAGCAGAGAATAGTTACCCACGATCCAGTTTTAGTATTATCTAATATTCAACATCCAAACTATAATTACCTACCAACCCTATTCTAGTACTTTCTGAATCTAGTGATATATGTCCTACAATACACCACCTATCCTGACGTCAAGATTACAGATATGGTTACCCAGGATCCAGTTTTAGATCTTTTAAACCCAGAAAATTATAAATTTATATTACATTATGACCTTATTTTCTGTAGTGTTATCAGTTGTATGGAGTCGAGTAGTTAATCTTGGGTAGGCTACCCTCTGGCATCAGAATAATCAAGGTGGACTATAATGTCGGGATGCAACAAAAGTACTACTATGTAGGAAACGGACTATGAAACTTGGCATTGTTCATTCAGACTTTAACTTCACCGTTGCAGAAGGAGATACTGATAGACGAAAACAATGCTTAACGGGGACTCACAAGAAACATGCCCCATAAATGAGCTTGATGAAATCTCAGGATATGACACGAATCACAAGTTGTCATATAACTGCAATTACTAAAATACAGAGTTTAGATACATACCTTCTTTATAGCGGTCCAAAAGAGTGAAGCCAAGAAGTTCATAAGGTCCAAAAGTATCATTATCCGGAATATTCCATCCAGTAAACATGTTCACAAGTCGCCTAAGCTCAGTCACATTGAAGATGTAGTTCTGACTAGTATTAGCAGCATTGTAAGCAGGAAACACCTTCAAATTCATTTCCAACCGTGGACCCTCTTGCCAATCAATAGAGGAAATATTCAGCTGGTAAAAACTTATGGTAAGCCCATGGGTAAGGTACTGCTCAAAGCCGGTCACATAAGGGCGAAAGTCTACAAATCCAGGACTTTTCAGCCGGTAATCAATGAGTAAAGGTAAGGCACAATAGCAAGATGACCCTAGAGCCTTAGGGGGATATTCATACGGAGGTGGACATACTCCAAAAGGGCAGTTGTCAGTAGAATTTGCCAGAGCTTGGGTAGTATCATATTGAGCTGGAGTTCCACAGTACAGTCTAGCAATGGTCACATTTGTACACGATGGATTTCCTTCAAGCCTAGACACAGCAACAGGTAGAGTGAGGTTCAACAAAACTATTTCACAAGTCTTAAGATACTTAAGAGTTTTGAGTGCTGAGTAGGATAAAGTGTAGAGCTCTACCGCAGGGTGACATTTGGCGGTACGCTAGAACTACCAGAAATGCTCACCAGATCATTGTTACGGAAATCCCTGCATAGTTTGGACAACCGAATGAATTGAAATAGTTGCTCTAGGAAAAGTATAAAATGTTAGTATATCATCACTGTATCGAGTCAGACTCGGTCTCAAAGGGAACAGAGGCACAGAGTACAAGGAGTGTGCTTCCATGCGTGAATAGAAGTATAATAGATGGATGACAGCGAGCTACAAAGCGATCTTACAAGATTAGTCGTGCAGAAGATGTCAAACTTCTGCTTTGCCAAATAGTGGAAGGAACAGAACCGTTCAACGAGTTATTATCAAGTAATCTGGAGTAAAGAGAAGATAAATAATCTCACATTAAGATCACTATGCGTTATAAATAATTTCACACTAAGATCACTATCCGTTGCTAAAGATAATTTAGTTTTAAGAATGAAAATTGCTTACAATCTTTGGAGACGAGGAAGCCTTGAAAAGTTTGCAGGAATAGTTCCATTTAAACTGTTGTTTGATAATATGCTGCAAGTTGCAAAAATTCATATAACATTAGCAAATTTTCTGAACTCCATGTAATTTAAACAAGAGAAGACACAAGAACCCTAAAGGAGAACATTCAAAGGACATTAATTAAAGGCAGCCTTACATTGTTGTCATATCATCGGAAAGCTTTTCTGTAGGTATAGGTCCACTGAGCTGGTTATAACTGAGATCTCTGATGAATGGTTTTGTATATGGGCAAAAATATTATAATTGGAACTTCACTTACATGAAAATAATAATGAAACAATGATTCTAAACTCCAAAGAAAGATAGAAAAATGTGTGTAAAGAGAAGAAACTTGACAACTACAGGTCACCTTCTGTCCATAGTACCTGTTATGAGTTTGCAACACTTTTGCACCAGAAAGAATAAAAACATTTGACAGCTACACTGTCAAAGTAGCCAGTGGATGCAGAGCAACTATTATCTCTCAGTATAAGCAAGTTTTAGTTGGTCAATAATCCGTCAGACCATGAAATAAGACAGATGCAAGGTTGGCAAATGATAATTAAGGGATTAAGTTGGGATTCTCAACCTAATTCGCTTAACAAGTTGTGTAGATGAACAAGGTTTGTATCTCATAAACAGGTGGTCTTACCTCTCAAGGTAAGTCGGTATGGGTGTGTTTGATAAGATGTGATAACAATGTAAATGATTCTGAGAAAGGTAGTTGATCAGGTATGATAAAGCAACTGATATGGTGATAATGTGCTCATACAGAGGCTTTGTAATGTAAACTACTTGTTACCAAACGCACCCTATGTTACTTCGATGAAGAACAAACACATATGAACTTACATGTAACCAAGATGGGCTATCTTACTCAGATCAGGAATTGATCCTTCCAAGCTGCAGTTCCTAAGACTCCTGATGAACAAATGTTAGAAAAACAGATAAAGTCAGGCTTATGACTCGGACAATATGAGACCAAGATTATTCACCGGTCATAAGTAAGGTCGGGCTTATTCTCCCGATGAGAGACTAATTTTGGTGTACTACCATTATTTAATAATTTTGTCATTCTCATTTTGATTCAAGAAAGTACAAGTGAAACAAAGGAAAACATGACATATAAAGGCATCAATTTGCATCTTGCATGATATGGCTTTATGAAACCCTTTCAAATTAGATAAGAAAATGAGTGCTTACAGCTTTAACAACTTGGTCATGCTCCCGTAACTTGAAGGAATCTTACTCCCCGTAAAGTTATTGTTGTCTAGTTGTCTGCAATATGAATAAAAGGGAGGTAAGAGGGTTAAACCATTATGTTAATTAATGGAACTTTATCACACCACTGACAGGAGAGGGGGGACAGATAGAAGAGGCAGGTGACTAGAAGTGGGAAAGCTTTTAAAAATTGTAATAGGTTTTAGAAGGAAAAATCATACAGTATCAGCAAGTTTGGCAGCTCGGAGAATTCTGGCGGAAGCGATCCTGTTAAGTTGTTATTGTCAAGAAGGCTGCAGTGGTTTATTAATTTTGGTCAGAAAAAGTAGAACTGTACTATGGATCATAGTAGTTATAAATGACTGCAAAACTCTCAACCAGAAAAAAAAAAAAGGGATGGAAATTCAATAGCCAGCTTACAAGTGGACGAGGTTTGGTAATCTGGATAGTTCACGAGGGATTTCACCGCTTATAGAATTGTTGTTCATATGACTGCACAAAAGTAGATAGCATTAAACAACAAAGATGCCTCAGGAGCCTATGAAATGAAAAGATATTGCCCTTACAAGTGCTTTGTTTTGTTGAGGTTTGCAAACGATTTGGGTAAAGGTCCTGATATTTTGTTTTGGTCGATCTGAATTCTGTCCAGTTGTGGAAGATAACCAAGCTCATCTGGCAAGGATCCTGTCAGTTGGTTTCCATTCAAGAGCCTGACATTATAAAAAATTTAGAGAGAGAGATATCACAGCCTTGTAAGCAGCAAAGGAAAAAGAAACTCCTGGAAGTTGATTTTGTCAGCATTTGAGTTCACACATTTTTTACTAGAGGATGTTGGAGTAGGGATGTGCATCCGGTCCGGTCCGGACCGGAATAAAATAAAACGAAAACTAAAAATAATAATTTTTTTTTTAATTATTAAATATGTACACAAGATATATTATTTTGAGTGAATTTGCTATGTAGCATTACTTCACTAATTTTGTTTAGTAATTGTGAAGCTCAATAATTTTGTTAGAATATGACATTTTTTAAAATTTTTAGACTAATTTGCCCTTCTACAAGAATTTAAAAGATTTCTAATTATTTATTACCTTTTAATTGACCTACAATCCCTAATTGAAGAAGGTGTATTTTGAATAAGTTACCAATTTTAATAGCGTAATCAATTAGTAAATCATAAAGAATATAAAATTTTTTTACGTGAATTGATAAAACGTTACATGCTTGTACTTTTCATGTAAATCATGAAGAGTACAAGAAAACTTTTAATAAAATTTTACAAAAAATTTATAAGAATTGATCAGCGTAATCAATTAGTAATTAATATTGTACAAAAAAAATTTATAAGAAGATAAATCGTGTACAATAAAATTTTACAAGAAGATAAATCGTGAAATCCAACTTGTCCAATTGGTATAAGGATGGGAGGGGGGTCAACCAACCAGAGATCGATTCAGAAATTTGTTTCATTTACAAGAATACTTAAGTTATAAGAGTAACGTCTAAATTAGGATAAAATTTATTATAATTAATAAGGGTAAACCTGCCATTATTTGTTTAATAAGGTTATTCACTTAAAAATTTATAGGCCTAGGTTATTTACTAAACAAAATTAGTCAATGGGTACATTTTATCCAATTTTCTCTATTATTTTTTAGATATATAAAATTTAAAATATAAAATTCCGGTCCGACCCGATCTTTTCCGGTCCGGACCAGAATTTCCAAAACCAATGGACCGGATCCGGTTCGGGTCAATGTGCAGACCGAGTCCGAGTCAATTTTGCACAGCCTATGTTTGAGAGTACAAAGTAACTGGTGATTGGGCAGGTATGGAATTTTTTTTTTAAATGATTTTTTCAAGAAAATATTTTTTGAGTTTTTCAAAATACTTTTACAATCGCTAATTAAATTTGTTGCATAATTTGGTGTCCCCGTTCTCAACACAATTTTTTTAAATGAAAGGTAATTCTTTTGATTGTAATGTTAATTTTTTTATATTAATTTCTCACTTTAAAAATTGGCACTGCCATAATTTAAATAAACTTACGAAATTTTGATAAAAAGCTAATTGTCTACCTATCGCACTATATGTTCTTTTCATATATGATCAAAAGTAAACTAAAATGTAAATATAGTGGTCTGGAATTTTTTTTAAAATTAATATTAAAATTGCTCGATATTGGATCAGATAGATATATGCATAGAAAATTGCATGATTTTAATTCGTTATTTTGGGTTCATAAAAGTCCATATTTAAATTTGTTATAACGAATCACATTTTACAAATTATTTAGTTGAAAATCATCTTATATGATGTATTTCACTAAATTGAAACACCAAAACGGTCCAAAAATATTACATTTTTTAAAATTATTTTGACATAAACAACATTTTGAAAAATACTCCTTAACTTTCCGACAAAAGTAACAAAGGAATACTCTAAATTTTGAAAAGAAGTCAGAAACGAATTCATAAATCTTATTTTATTAATACATTTTTTACACAAATTTCATATAAGTGTGATTCAACTCTATTGATAAAAAAAACAGGTTCAGAGACTTAAAATTTTAGTTCATGATATATGACATTATAAGTATTATTAATACTTTAACTTTTCTTATATAGAGTTTTATGTACCTCTCCATTTATTATTTAATGTCATATTGTGAACTAGAGGGACTATATAAATCTCCAAAAACCACTCAGTATTATCTTTTTAATTGAGCATCTAATGCTCCAAAAAAGCCAAAAATCCTATCTATTAAGAAGTAAGATAAGATAGTAATACATAAATTTATGCAGCAAGATCAAAAGGTAAAACAAGGGAATAACATAAACTAAAATTCCTTACAATAGTTTGAGATTCGTGAGGTTGCCAATCTCCTTTGGTATACTCCCTTCTATCTTGTTCCACATAAAATCCCTTCAAGAACATTGCAAATGGAGAAAAGGATGAATTATATTTGAAAGTTAATAGAGCATCCAGCTACCTGGTCAGAATTTGAATTTTTTGACAATAGAAGCATAAATCCTGCCGGAAAAATAATGATGGAAACCATATAGTGGAAATGACTAGGCAATGCCCAACATATTTGTCTAGCTTACATACAATATTTTCAACTGAGATAATTGGCCAAGCTCTGGTGCTAAAGTCCCTGATAGATTCATCTTTAGCAGTTCCCTGCATAGAAGATGACATTTTATGATCATACTCACGATAAAAATGTTCAGCATAAGTTTTGCAATCTTAAGACATTGGGAGGTTCGCACTTCCTAGAATCAGTTGAGGTCTTGACAGAGGAATAATTTAATGTCGTAACACTTGAAGTAGAAAACATGGAAGAACTTACAGTTCCTGGATATGCATGTAGCCATCATCTAGTGTCTTATTGTAACAGATGATACCAGTCCAATTGGAAGTGCAGGGATCTCTGTTCTTCCGCCAGTTTTTCAAGTTCCCAATTGGATCGCTTAAACGTGACTTAACAGCTCGCAGTGCGCTAACTGCAGGTTGAGAATGCAATTATTAGAATAAAATACACCTTCAGCATAAAGGACTCCAGAATTTAATTAAAACCCCTAGTTTATATTAAAAAGGAGCTAATTTGTTTGATTCACATAAACTGTCGTACAAACAAAAGGAGATGCTGACAAAGCAAATGCATCCACAAACTGCGATTGAAACAAGTAGGAAAAGGATCTCAAATTACCTTCATCGGGGTGGGTGACATCTCCTCGGACAGGCGAAGAGAAACAAAGCGCGAAGAACAAGAGAAGCACTAACGCAAAGCTATTTCCACGATCAAAAAAGCGACATAATCTCGGCCACATAGCTGTAGCTATTCAATCGAACTAACTGGAAGGCCTAAGGAAAAAAGCACAAATGAAAGCCTGAAAGCTAGGTTGAAATGATTTGAACCAGCAGATGTATTGTTCTGAATCTGGAAGGAAAACCTGAAGAAGCAGGAGAGCAATAAAGCGCCGTCGCAGTCGCAGTTGGCAGTTGAGGAGGATGGTGGCTGGTGCAAGGGACGGGGACGGGAACAAATAAAAAAAAAAAAAGAAAGTTGACCGAGTCTCCATGGATGGTTTTTCTCCAGTGCTGCTCCGTTTGAAAAAATCTCGCTTTCACGCATGTTAGAGAAAAGGATGGTAATTGTCTAATAAGGAGGGTTTGAAATTAATGCGCTACAGTGGGAGCAGGTTTTATCAGATGATTGAAAGTGGATGACAGGATGCGTCATGCCCATTGACTTTTTTAGCCCGCCAAAATTATTTCTCAATAAAAATTACAAATTTTTTAAGAAAGTCGGACTGTATTGATAATTTTAAAATTCAATGTATGTCGATTGCGATTAGTTGTTCTAATTTCAGCGCGTCGCACTTCATCACAATTTAACTTTTCGAAAATAAAAATCTGAAACCTCTCATTTTAAACGAGAAAAAAAAAACCCCACTTATCATTTTATTCGATGGTTCCTCCAGGACGTCCTTATCAAAAAGGCCCTTTAGTGCACTTGAGGTACGTTTTCTTTTAGTTTTCGCGAATTTCTCCTGTGTTTTTATTTGCGTTTTGTTTTGTAATTTCGTTTTATAATGTATTATTCGGAATTTGTTAGTTTTATTTTAGGCATAACGGAGTTGGAATCGCGAACTTAGTTTAGGTAATAAATGGAATAGGGTAGAAACGGAATCAAAACTAGAATAAAAAATGAGAAAAAAACCCGAATTTGTTCTTCGCTCGCGAAGAACATGTAAAGCCACCTTAAACTCATGTCGACTGCATTGAAGGTTAGCAGCAGACTAGAATGAGGAGACGACCACCACCTACCGGCTACCGCTTCTTTACGTCGAGGCGATCGGCGAGTGGAGGATGAGAAGGCTACCCCATCTACATCTAATCCTGCTACTGATCCAAAATATATTCTCTCCCATCTGAGTCCGCTCCTACTATTGATCCCGCTACTATTTCCTCTCAACTTGGATCACTTCCTCATCGGGAGGCTCGGTTTGAGTCAGATGATGAGGACATCATTTGCACACCTCCCTCCAATACTTTAGTTCCCTTTATTTCACCTCCTACTCCTGCTCCCACTTCTACATCCACTTTCACGCTTTCTACTCCCGTTTGTACCCCACTCCTTCATACACACCCTCTGCATCTCACACACCCTCTCCTTCTCACATTTTCCCTCCATCATACACTCAAACACATATTGCTACCCATACACGTATCACATATGCACCCGAAGCTGATGTGGGACCATCATCTTCCGCTACTCGTGTTCGCCGAAGGACTGGTGCCCCTCCTAGGGTTTGAGATTTGTTGATGCGGTAGGCCGACCATAGGGTTGCCCATATATGGATGGACGATGTATGCTACTAGATTTCGGAGATAAATGTGAACGAATGCATTGTTTCATATTTAACGTTTATTTCTTTCAAATGAAGGACGTTAGATAGGAGATGAAGGAACACCGCCGTATTGAGCAAGTGAGAAAGGTGTCGGCCTGGTGACGTGATATTGATGACCCGAGGGATGGTTTTCTCTTACCATCCGGAGTGGATTGACTGATCTATAGACATCTGACTTCGGTGGGGTTGATCATGCGCTTTGCCTTGTCTTGGTCGAGCGGTGGCACCCGAAGACCATCAATTTTCATCTACCTTGGGGTGAGATGACGATCATCATTCATGATGCTACTATTTTGATGAGCCTCAAGATGGACGGAGATTCATGTGAGATGTCATGGAGCACACATCGACGCATAGAGTGGTTTAGCTCCACATTTGAGATGGTGCAGGCCGAGGCCGAGACACAAGACACCTCCATCCAAGTAGAGACCATTAGCAGGGCCACCACACGTATCCTCCTTGACCCATCCACACCGGCATCTACACTTAGGTATGACAATTTCACCCGTACCCGCCATATAGCCTGCCACCCAATCCAACGAAAAAAAGGCGAAAACCCGTTAAAATATGGGTGAAAGCAAGTAGTGGATGAAGCAGTGGTGGATTGGGTAGGATTCGGGTGAACATTTCATCCATCCATCACCCGACCCATCATTCACCCCATTCATCCGACCCGTATTCACCGCTCAAAATTATATATTTTTAATATTTGTAGTTTTATATCATAAAAACTTTACCATTATTTCCTTACAATATAAATTATATTAAGGGAAATTCCAGATGGTGCCCTTGTGGTTTGGAGTTTTCCGGATTTTGCCAAGATTTTTTTTAGTTCGGATGGTGCCCTTATTTTTTTAATATTTTTCGAAAAATGCCCAATTTCATTTAAATTGTAAAGGGATGTCAAATAAAATTATTATTTTTTAAATGAGAAAAACTTATTTTTAATAATAAGATAAAAGAGGCTAAACATTTTGCACATTGATCTTTTTTTTAAAATTACTTTAAGTTGACATCCCTTTATAATTTAAATGGATTTGGACATTTTTCAAAAAATATTAAAACACAAGGGCACCATCCGAACTAAAAAAAAATCTCTTGACAAAATCCAAAAAACCCCAAACTACAAGGGCAACATCCGGAATTTCTATTATATTAAAGTAAACCCTATATTTTCTTTCCTAGTTTATTTTCTTTCGATTCCTAATATATTTCAATCCTTATTATTGATTCGTTATAAAAAAATTTTATTTTAATTATTGCTTTGTTATAATGTTATACTTGATATCACATACAATTTATGTTATTTTTATTTAGATTTTAATATGTTCTTGATTCTCAGTAAAATATTTGATTTTTTTTACAATTTATAAATGAAGTGTAGAGCGCTGAAATATCACTTAATCCACCCGCTTCATCCGATGGATGCGGGTGAATTGGATGAGGGTGAGACCCTTAGCGGGTGGTGGGTCGGGTGGGATGGACAATTTTGGGTGATGGATCGAATGACGGTCAAGGTCATCCATCCGTCACCCGATCCATTGTCATCCCTACCTACACTATCTAATGTTGATTATGGGAACGGAGTTTCAACAAGACTACTATCCGGATACGACCACGGGTGATCGACCTTGTACACGATCACAAGATGAAAGACTCGTATTAATGTGGGACCATCCCCAACACCTCCTAAAAGACCTATCACTAGAGCTAAAGCAAAGACATTGAAGGAGAAGGAGTTGTCATCTTCAAAGGTCATCCAAGAAGAGGTTGCTAGCATAATGACAATATATACACTTAAAGAGACTTCACTCATGGCCAAGTCTCCTTTAGTGACATTGTTGTCTATTGTGGAAAGACCGTTCAAGAGTGAAGATGACCAAGGAAGCAAAGAAAGCGGCTAGAACGAGATTGAAAAGAACTAGTGAAGAAATATCGGTCATGAGACTAGAACTTCGCCCTAGATTTCGCCCGAGATTCGTGTTTGCCGAGATCAATAAAATCCGTCGAGATCTTATTAGACAGAATTACCTTTTATTTATTTTAATATTTTTAAGCTCTCAAAACATTCTAAAAGTATCTTTTGATTTTGATCCTATATTTTAAGATTATTTTAATATTTATCTTTTAGATGAATCTCTCCTATAAATAGCCTTAGAGGACAAGATTCATAGGCCGATTTTATTTTATTTTATTTCCACAAGATTGTGATTACTCGTGTTTCGCTTACGGAGTTTGTGTTTTATTTCATTCCTATTCAATCAAAAGAGAGAGTCTTTGATTGAATCGGTGTGAGTCATTGCTAGGTTGTTCTTGTGTGTATTAATCTTATTGAAGATTAGTGCTACTAGCTAGTCGAACTAGTCTCTCCTTGTGCTTGCCTTACTTAGATGGTTTGCGTAAGGTTAAAGAAGGGAGAGTTAAGATAAGCTCTTTGTTAAGTGGTTTGGATCCAATTGTCAATATTCTTTCTAAGAATACCTTGGTTCATAACTTTCTTATACTTCCCTCACTTTCATCCCAATATTATCATCTTCGTATCTATCCATTATCATTCTACCAAACTCACGTTCTTTTGTTCGAGTATTCATAAATCTCGGCCCATAACAAAATCTCGTCCAAATTCTAGACCGAGATTTGTTCTTAGAGACTATTCGTGGACTTTCAATTTAGATCGGGAACTGCGGCATCAACCCCACATCACGTATGCTTGGGGTAGGGATGTTATGCTTCTTACATCGGCATCTTGGTTTGTCTTCCTGGTCTAGGGTGAAGACTATGAGGCACACCTTCCTCCTACAAGTATCAACATTCGAGACGTCTTTTCATTATTTAATTAAATTATATATATCAAATAATTGATAACAATTTATCTTGTTTTAAAATATAGATGTGGATATATGCACATTTTGTTTTTCTGGTCTATACAATAATCTATTATTTAAATTTTTTTAATACTAATGTAAGTCTTTAATAATTATAAAACTTCATTATGCATCAAGAATTTTACATAAGTCATATATAGTTAACATCAACACCAAATTTATTCATAATCAAAGTAAAGCATCACCTAAAATTCTATCATATTTTAACTTTACCTTTAAATTAAGTTTATGTAAAGTTATATAAATAAAAAATTAAGCTCAGAATAAAAATAACGACTTCTTTAAAATTATAGAAATAAAATAGTCTACATTTTAATTTAATTATTACATGTATATTACAGGCTTTACAGCATGTTTAACATTAAAAATTGTAACAAAATATTATATTATACTATCTTACAAACCGGTCACTAGTATTGGAAGATATGATATATTATATTTAGAGAAGTTATCTTATTATTTTAGAATAGTTTCTATTTTATATGATCTTGTGTAATCATTATTATTCTCCCATAACCCTATAAATAGGGTGATAATAAACACAATAAACGGGTGGTTCAATCTCCACCTTTTGTGTGGTTCTACCTCCACCATTCGTGTGGTCGCCCCAACCAAAATCTATCAACTAGTGTACATTTGCGATAAAAGTTATAAACGTTATATGAAATCGAGTAGGATGGTCCGAATTGTGTGCTTTGATGGAGTGATATCACTAATAACATTTATTGTCATACCTACTTTATAGAATATAATGCATTCCCACTTCAATTTAGCTTCACACCTGCCCCCATACCAACTCTACTTAATGATATAGTTACACGAAACCTATGTATTATGTGAGGTCAAATGTACAACATCACCTACTAAATATACCAAATTGTACAACATTACTGGCTAAACTTTAAAAACTCATCAAAATATCCGTTAATTAAACATTATAAAAACTCTCCCCGATTCTCAATAGTTTACGTATAATATTTATTGATACACTATAATTCTTAAAAAAATTGCATTAAATTATAGAGAGTTAAGAAAATTATAAAATAATATTTTAAAAATATAAATAATAAATAACAATAATTTAAGTTTTTATAGTTAAGTTTTTATTTTTGAGAGCAATCTGAATTTTTTTTAAAAAACAATAATTTAAGTAATTTGCAATGAGGTTTGGGAAAATGTCAGCTAAATGACAATAGATTGAAGAAAATCCAATTGGATTAATTTTTGAATCTTATCTTGGGTTTGTTTGTAGAGGAGGATAATAATTATTTCATGAAACAAATATGAAAATGCAAATTATACAATTTCCCTTTTGTTTTCTTATGGTTATGGAACTATTTAGAACTGAATTTTGTTTATTTCCATCTCACGAATTTTGTAAGGATTGCTTAGTATGGCCGCATATTTTGTAATGTTTGTGTCTTGGCTTGACTGCCATTTGGAGACAAATCTCAGAAGTTTTAACATCAATTGTATCCGAACAAGATTCCAATGAAGTTACCTGATATAAAATTTATTATCAATTAATCTATAAGTTGTTACAAGTATGGAAGTCTCATATAAGTTACATGATATGCCAATCGATACATTCTGTATAGAAGCAATGTAAAGAGCAAAACAGGGAACAAAGACTCGAGTTCTTCGCTCGAACAACACAGGCGATTGGTTGTTGACAAGTCGGTCCCGTCTTTAACCAACGTTACACGGTTGACAAACAGCTCGGCTTTGTATGAATCTGAGCTCAGAAGCTTCCTACTCACATTGTTGTAGATCTCTTGAATAAACAGATCGAAAGCAATCCTTACATTTGTGGAGTCTAAGGTCAATGTGTCTATGAAGAACAATCCACCGCTCTTTGCAAAGCTCTTGCCTTCATCGACACCAACTTCTCTAATGCTCTCTAGATCACTCTTGTTGCCTACCAAGATTGCTGAACCTGTTGTGTTCCAGTCAGCTGCAAAAGCGGGAGTTAAATATCCAAAGAATAAGAAATTACAAATATATATTAGAAGAGATTCAGGGGAAGTATCAAATTACAAATCTATTTCGATAAATTCAGCTGGAAAATTAAGAATTGAGCAAGCCCTAGACAATTTTTTTTAAATATCCAAAAAAACATAAATTACAAATCTATATTAGGAAAGATTCAGTTTTAAAGATAACCTGAATCATTCACAACAAAAACAATGAAGGAAGTGGAAGAAAGAACTTAGCTATGAAGAATGGTATATATAAAGTAGAGAAAATTACCTAAACAATACCCCATCTTTTTGGCTGACTAAACTTTAGTATCCCGTCGTTTAAACTATCAGAACAGTACCTCACATATTGAGTCCGACCAAAGATTAGTACTTAGATTACTGTTCACACGTTAAGTTAACAGATCAGTGTTAAGTATCAGGGGAAAAATTGTTCACCTACCTTATACATAAATGTGTTTGTGACGATTATTGTTCACCCCGTCGTTTAAACTATCAGACTTATTGCACCTTCAGGTACTGATCATTGGTCGGAATCAATAGGTGAGGTACCGTTCTGATAGTTTAAATAACAAGGTACTAAAGTTTAGTCAGCCTAAAAGATGGGGTATTGTTTAGGCAATTTTCTCTATAAAGTATTAAGAGAAGGAATTCGATTTAAGGGTTGCTTCAGATCAGATGTTGTTTGTTATTGATAATTAAGTACTCAGTATCACTATTTTTTCTTCCAAAGGTTCCAAGCAATGATTAAAGTACATTTGAAATATCAAAATTTAATTTCCTTACAATTACACAATCATTCTCGGGCAACATAGGGCAGAGAAGACCACAACAGCCCAACGCTCAATCTTGGTGGGCTCACCAGTTTCTACTAAAAACAAATTGATTGTGAGCTACACAGCAAAGACACATTTTCTCAATGTAACAAAGAAGATATTTTCACAGTGAATAGAGAAATAAACCTTATTGTTAAAGTTCCATATGCCATTTCTTGCAAAGAAGTCCTCTCCATTTCTTGCTCTTAACTGTACATGGCTTAAAACAATCATTCTCTCTTGTGGCTTCTGCTTCACTTGTCAACCAAAGATGCCCTTTGGAGATTAGTTAATGCTTTAGTGTATCTCTGCATGGAGACGAGAGTACAAAGCTACAAAGAAAAGAATATACACAATGAAGAATAGTTTAACACCTCCAGAAGAATATATGCAAGACGTTTTGACTTACCCACAATAATGCAAGGAAGATCTGCTGAGTAACACTGATGAATCTTGCGGATATTGACAGTAAGTACTCAACAACAACAACAAGAATTCAACAAATATCAACCTTTCCACAAACATATAACAATATACAACAAACCTATAACGTTGATGTATCTCGTGGATGTTCTAAATAGGAGGAGTAACTCACCGACTTTAGACGTGCGTGCAATTGGATGTGCAATTCCCGATACAAAAACACGGAGATGGTTGGAATAAAAATTAGAGTCAGTCACACAGTAATTGAGCAAAAATAGTCAACCTTTCCACAAACGCATAATAGTATAATATCAAAGATTGGCATATTTACTCAACTACTTCGCATTCCAAGCTTCCCAAGCATTAGGAAAAACATTAATAAAATTAAAGTTAAAGAAAATCACAAGTTAGAGTCTCAGACTCTCAGATCCTCCATATTCTTTGTGCAAAAATTCAGCAAATATCTCAAGCTTAGTTTACCCATCTCTTCAGAGGAATACAAACAACCCTAACTAAAACATAGATAACTTTAATTAGATTTCAACAACAATTATTTTTAACCTATGATTGTGTATATTTTCATCTCTGAAAATATACATAATCTCAAGAATTAGTAAAAGCTGAAGAGCCGAAAGATAAGTCACTTATAATAACTGATTTTCTGTAATTCAAAAACAACAACATACAAGCACCGAGCAATCATAGTAGCTAATGAATGATTTTCAAGTTTCTGCGCATCTGAGTAGGCAAAGCAAGGAGTAGACAAGTAAAATTGACAAATAGAATCAGATGAGCACAATTCAGTTGGCATGCTCCAAAATAGAGGATAAAACAGATGAAACACAATTCAGTTGGCACGTAGAACGATGACTTTTGGGAGGAAATAGATTATGTAGTTAGTTACCTCTTCCTTTTGCTCCAAAATAGAGGATAAAACAGCGAGGTTTTGCATCTTGTTGGTGAAATGAAACATCCCAAGCAACCCTTTCGGTTGCTGCAATGATACTACCACTGCTACACCCCCATGGATCATATAAGCGGCGCTTTCGATAGGAAGTCGATGATGAAACCCAACGTGGAAACACAAATATCAAAAACTGAAGTTCACTACTGTTAAAAGGGTAGATTTTGATATGTACTATTCATAACAAGAACTCTCATTTTAAATGTTGTAAAGATATCGTAAGGTAAGAGATTATGTTGAATAATCTTCTAGAGACACTCTAGTTTAGAGTATTCTTTCAGATGTGATCTTCCACCTGTGAAGTGGTCAATAAGGAAAATTGCGGGTAGCCGTGTCCCAATTCCGCGAGTTTATCAGTGTCAAAGTTTAGTTTAAGGTTTCTATAATCCTTAATCGTAGATCTGACTAAAGAGCCAAACAACATTCACACAAGAGTTGATTACGCAGTTCGGTGGTAAAACTACCCCTACATCTACGGGACCTCAAGAGGGGAGATCCGGTCCCGGGTTTCACTAGATTTCTAGGAACGAGGTTACAAAACACTAGATACGAGATACTAGCACTTTCTACCGATCTAGCAAAGAAAGTAAAAGACTGAACACAAGAGATACAAAGATGCAAGGATGAAGAAAATCCCCCTCAAAGGCACCTCGACGAAGATCTGAGATTGATCTTCGTCACTCTCGCAAGCCAACGTAGTGATGGTGTAAAGAGACTCCAGAGATTACTGATCTCTCGACCTCTCTTCCTCTTATTTATTCTTCTTCTTCTTCAGATCCTTCTTGCTTCGAGCAAGATTTGGAAGATCTGATCTTCTTCTTTTCTCTCCATTTTCTCTCTTTCTTTAATGAGTCAAACACACAAGTTGCAAATAGGTTTCTAAGGAGCTCAACAAGAACGCTTAAGTGACAAAGCTTAACCAAAGGTCTTAATAACCCTAACCTAACTTCAGTCTTCAAGTGATCACCAACCCATGCAAACCCCTCGCCGGCCTTTCAAAATGGATCCAAGGAGATGGGCTTCAAGTGGGCTGCCAAGACCAGTCTTCACAAAGCCGGAAATACAAATAACACATATATCATATACAACTTTAACATCTCTTAATCCACACAGTAGTATACCAAATATTTATGAACTCATCACCACATTAATCACCAAGGTACCTCACTTAGATCCTTAAGTGACAACAATGGATCATAATAGGCATCAAGATCAATAACATGGAAAACTATCTTATGAATCACAGTTACATGACTCTACCTAGACCATTGTATCAAATTCTAGATTTATACTCAATGTCCTATGTTACATTGCTTAATACAAGAATCAAAAACATAACAAATGCCCTCTTGACTCTTGCAATGTTGTAACCAAGTTATGTCCCCCGATAGTGTGCCTGGAACCTTCAAACATGTCTGTCATCAATCCATAACATGTATTCAACACTCAAGGAACATCAAAGATCTGCAGAAAATTTTTACAGTAAGCAAATTTATCAACAATCACAATTTTTGTTCCAAAGTCAGCAGGATTCAAATCACCCTTTATCTTTTTAACCAAGAAATGTTTTTTCTTAACCCTATCTCGAATGAAATGATTTCTAACATGAATATGTTTAGATCTTTCATGATAAACAAGATCTTTACACAAGTACAAAGTACTTTGGCTGTCCATATGAATTACAAGAGTACAAGGTTTATGTTGAATTTCACTAACAATACCCTTAAGCCAAATAGCTTCCTTAGAAGCTTCAACTTCTGCAGTATATTCAGCTTCAGTAGAGGGCAAGGCAACGACATATTGTTTTTGAGATTTCCAAGATACACAATTACCAGTCCAAGTATAGAAATAAGCAGTGGTAGACTTTTTATTATCCTTATTACTAGCATAATCAGAGTCTACATAACCAAGAACTTCACCAATGCTATCATGCTCAAAAAACATCAAACATAAATTCTTAGTTCCATTGATATATCTAAGAATATACTTTATAGCAGTCCAATGTGATTCACCGGGATTAGACATGTATCTACTCAAAACACTAATACCAAAAGCAAGATCGGGTCTAGTGCAAAGCATAACATACATGATAGAACCAACAACCACATCATAAGGAATTTTAGACATTTTATCAATCTCAGCTTGATTGCTAGGACAATGTTGCTTGGCTAAATCAAGGTGCCCTCCTAAGGGTATATAAGTAGGTTTAACATGCTTCATATTGAATTTATCCCTTTTCAATATAATCAGCTTGAGATAACCACATCTTTTTATGCTTTCTATCCCTTATTATCTTAACACCTAAAATTTTCTGTGCAGGACCCATATCTTTCATGTCAAAATTAGATTTTAAATCCCTTTTAGCACCATCAATCAACCCATCATATTTACTAATAAGCAAAATATCATCTACATATAGTAAAATAAACAAGGGATTCATTGAAGATATGCCTTTAAAGTACAAAAAGTAATCGTAGTTGCTTCTTAAAAATCCTAAGTTTTTCATCCAATCATCAAACTTAAGGTTCCATTGTCTAGGTGACTGTTTTAAGCCATAGATGGATTTTTTAAGTAAGCAAACATGATCATGTTTAGATTTATCTACAAGACCCTCAGGTTGTTTCATATGTATAGTTTCATTCAAATCACCAGGTAAAAAAAGCAGTTTTAACATCCATTTGTTCTATGTCCCAATCATGCACAGTAGCAAAAGCAAGCAATAATATCATAGTTTTGTATTTAACCACAGGAGCAAAGATATCAATATAGTCAATTCTGTAACATCCGTAACTTTTATTCCGGTCAGTGAGCGAGTTATCGACCTTTCCGTGGTTGCGGCTCAGTTTTCCCGCAGACACGAGGCGTTGAGTGAGCGGGTTTTCATTTCCGTCGCCTTCCAACCCTTCGTTGGAGTGAGTGACCCTTCGTTTTGGGAAACCGACCCCTCGTTGCGCTCCCTTTTGCTTACCTCCTCGGCTGAATATTTCTCTCTCCTCTCATTTGGATTTCACGTGAGTTTGCTTCTCCTCCTCTCCTCTTCTTCCAACTCCTTCCATGGTGGTGCTTCTTTCTCTCCTCCTTGATTGTGTGAGTTGTGCATCTATGGATAGTAGTGTATAGCAGATCCAGATTGGTAAGGGTAAGCCTTTCTCTCCTTCTTCCCTTCTTCATCTTCATCTTCTTCCTTGGTCTTCAATGGAGGAAGCCATGGATTCACCTTGTTCTTCCCTCTTCTTGTGTTGCTTGTGAGTAGATCGAGTTTAGTATGATTGTGTGAGTGTGGATTCAAGTGATGGATATCTGGAGCCAAGCAAGGGAGCTAGGAGGCCTTGGAACATCAAGAATCTCAGTCGAAGAGCTCGTTCGGGATCGCCCTCTAGAGCTCGACCGCACCCGCGGTTGGACAGCGCCACGGGGGCGGCCATTGCCCTGAGCCGCAGGGGTGGCCATTGGCTCATCCATCCTACCCTTGTGGCCTTCTTTACCTCTTCGCGGACGTGTTTCCTTCTTCTACACCCGTGTCTTTGCCCGGTGAGTACCCTCTCTTGAAGCATGTGATCATAGCTTATCCTAGAGTGTATAAATGTTAGAAGCATGCTAGGTTTGGACCTAGGATAGTTGTGAATGCCATGTAGTGGCTTGTGGACCTTAGGCGAGTTTGTGGAGTTTTTAGAATGTTCTTAGGGTTCATGGTTGTGTGTTTCTGAGTTGGTTCATGGGATGAGGGTATGGCTAACTTGTGAGGCTTGTGAGGTTAAGTTTGTGAGTTTATGGTTGTGAGAGTGTGGGATGGGATGTGCATATCCTAGCATAGTGTTGTACCTTTGAGATTGTCGGGACTAGGCTTGTTATCCTAGTATGTGTATAGGTTATGATCTTGCAAGATCATCGGGCCTAGAAGTCTAAGGACTTCTAGCTTATGAAAGTGGTATTGATTTGTGCCTTATTATGATCAGGCGATGAGTACCTTCCTACGGGAAGCGAGAGTGGTATTGGTTGGTTTGGCTTTGGGACGAGGTAAGTCTCCGGACTTACTTAGCTCGTATTCTTTGTATTAGCATCGATGTGTGATTGGTTGTTGTGTGTTTAATTATGTTTGATTGTATTTATTATAACAAAAGAAACCGGAACTAGGATAACCTTGTGTGATATGTATATTGTCCCAAGTGTATGATAACGGGCGGTGACCACTTTTCCAGTCCAAAGTAGGTTGACTGGGAGGTGCCTTGCGACCAGTCCAGCTGGTGATGCTGATTCGCATCAAGTACAAACCCGTATGGTGAAAGGGGATAAGGGCGAAATCATTATGACTCTCGTGTCACACCATAAATGGAATTAGTAATGGAATGACGTAATTGGAAAGATAATAAATCGGCATGTTATGTGTATGGGTTATGATCATGCGAGATTGTTTGGGTCAAAGCTTTGATGAATTAGTACGTACTCTCAAAACCAAGTTCACTTCAATAAATCCAATAAAACAAACTTCTTTCTTGTCCCTTCACTTGTTTTACCTAAATTACTTAAAAACACCACTTTTGAAGGTAATTAAAATGTAGGAATAAAGAGCTTTGTAAAGAAGCAATATCAAAATCTCAATTCATAAAGATATATGCAAACAATAAATCAAACCATTATGGGGATCCTCCAATCCTTAGATCAAGAGGAAGCTTAGACAAACATGATACAATATAAAATAGAAGAAATATATTGAATCAAGAAAGACAAAAACTCACAATTATTTGGTTCTAGCAAGGCGAACCTTCAGAGCAAAACTAATAACTACTTGACGACTATAATAAGGAGGACCAGAAGACTATTGAATCCAGGAGAAATCAACGCATATAATCCTAAGGTTGAGATATGCTTATATAGGGGGAGAATTCGGAGTCTAGAGTTACACAAAATATATGATTGCCAAAGAAAAAAATCGGAGATTTGGAAACCCTAAACAATGGCGTTGAAACGGTTGATATGCGAGATTTGGTGATAATGGGATCACAAACTTAACAACTCCTCCTCACACTCCTAAACACAATGGCTTATCCGAGAGGACCGAGAGAAAACATGGACATGTTGTCAAGACAGGTCTTTCATTTCTTACATACTCTGCAATGCCTCTTGATCATTGGCCCCTTTTTATGATCATGGCGACATATCTAATTAATCGGTTACCCTCCCCTATGCATCATTACCACTCTCCATACTACTTGCTCATAAAACAAACACCTAACTACTATAAGCTAAAGAGTTTTGGGTGTCTTTGTTTCCCTTGGCTAAGGCCATACAATGACCATAAACTTCAATTGAAAACAATTCATTGTGTCTTCATTAGCTACTCCCTCTCCCAAAGTGGGTACCAATGCATGGATCCTACAACTAAACGTGTCTACACTTCTAGACATGTTCGTTTGTTGAGCATGAACTTCCTTATCACCACATGAAATCAAAAGCTAATCCTTTTGTACTACCATCATCTGAATGGGATAAGTTTGGGTTAACCATCATTTCACCTACACCTTCATCAACTACCATTACATCACTGAGTGTCAATGATAATCTGTTTTCCAATACACCACTGAATGAGCCATCACCAACCTCCACTAACCCTGCATCAAGTCCGATTACTACACATACCACTTCATCCCAACAACCAACCAATGAGACTCGACAACTCTTGGCTCAACAACCACGACAAGAAATAATTACCCCTTCGAGAAATAACATTGTCAAAATTGTCCAAAAACCAACCTATCTGCTATATAGCCTACCAATATTCTTTGAACCAAGTCCATTACCCAAGCTTTGAAATCCCTTGAGTGGCGAGTGGCTATGCAGAAAGAATATGACACACTATGCTCTAATAGGACATGGCATCATCGGCAACCATTGAGAACCTTTTTGGGTGCAAATGAATCTATCGAGTCATGTATCATCTTAATGGTACGGTGGACGCGTACAAGGCTCGTCTTTTGGAAAAAAGTTTTCATCAAAGACTTGGATGTGACTACACCGAAACCTTTAGTCATGTGGTTAAACAGTCACATTGAGTGTGGTTATAGTGCTTGTTATTTCTAAAGGTTGTCCACTTCGGCAATTGGATATCAACAATGCTTTTTTTTACAAGGAACTCTTTATGATGATGTCTACATGGTTCAACCACCTGGTTTCATCGATCAAGCACACCCGGATCACATTTGCAAGCTTCGAAAGACGATCTATAGGTTAAAACAAGCTCCTAGGATGTGGTATAATGAGCTCACGGTTTACTTACTACATATAGGCTTCACCAACTCAGTGGTTGATGCTTCTCTATTTGTATACTCACAAGGACAAGACCTATTATACTTGCTTGTGTATGTTGACAACATTATCACAACATGTAATTCTAAATCCATGCTACCTTGTTTGATTGTTTTGCTCTCCTACAAATTTTCTCTCAAGGATCTCGACAATTCTTTTACTTGAGCGTTGAGGTGTTACCCATGAATGGTGGAATATTTTTGTCACAACAAAAGTATGTCAATGACCTTTTGCTGAAAGCATGCATGATTGATGTCAAGTTTGTTCAAACGCCAATATCTCATTATGATGTTCTAAGTAAACAGAAGGGTGAACTCACTCCTTCTCCAACAAGTTATCGCACATTGGTTGAAAGCCTTCAATACTTGTACTTCACTCGTCCTGAGATAGAATTCAATGTAAACAAGTTATCCAAAGATATATGGAGGCACCAAACACTTCTCACTGGACTGCTTTAAAGAGACGGCTACATTACTTAGTTGGCACGCTTGACCTTGATGTACGTATCCATGCTTCACACAACATAGTTCTCCATGCATTTTCTGACGTAGATTGGATTGGGGATAGGGACAACTTTGTCTCAGCAACAAGTTATCTTATCTACATGAGATCTACTCATATCAGTTGGAGCTCTCGAAAACAAAAGTCGATTGCAAGGTCCTCCACTGAAGTTGAGTCCAAGGCCGTTGCCGATATTGCCTCTGAGATCAACTTGATAACCCAACTATTGAAAGAGCCATGTCAGCCGACAAGCTTACCTCATATTGTGTACTATGATAATATGGGGGCGCCAAGCTTAGGTGTAAATCTTGTATTTCATTCACGGATGAAACAGATAGCTTTGACCAACCATTAAGAACGTGAACAAGTTTAAAAGGATGTTTACAAGTTAGTTTTGTCACGACTAAAGACCAACTTGTACATATACTCACAAAACCTCTACCACATTTAAAAGGATGTCTACGAGTTAGTTTTGTCACGACTAAAGACCAAGTTGCATATATACTCACAAAACCTCTACCATGTCACCAGTTTCTTCTTCACCACAAGCTACAACTCACGAAGTGTCGCTTTGCTTGGGAGGAATGTAAACAATATTATTAATTAGTTATCTAGATCTTATGTTAAAACTATTGTTAGAGAGATACTAAGGATTCATTCTAGGGTTATGGTTATCATAATCTTAATCAACTGTGTGTATCTATTCTCATAATTCTCATTGAATAAGAAATACGATTGCATTCAGTCTCTATAGCAGGAATGGCGACTCTGAAGCATATTGAATCTTTTGATTACAATTTTCTCCTTTCCATCTTGCTCTTGAAGCATATTGAATCTTTTGATTACAATTTTCTCCTTTCCATATCGTAAAGAGCAATTGCGATCGATACATCCGAATATTCTACATGCACAAAACCATCAAAAAATCAACAAAACAAGCTGGAGCCTAACCCGAGTTGGTACACACAAGTTTAAGGCTGCCGTTGGACTGTCTGGTCTCCATCTGAGTCACCTTTTTTTGCCAAGCCCCGAATCTTTACATCATAGTATACTTCTTCTACTCTTTTCAGGTCATACTTCATGCCTGATTTCCATTTAACCAGAACTTTTCATAAGATAAGGATCACCCAAAAATGTTGGTCCTTTATGATTAAAAGAATGTAGGATAACTCACCGTCAAATTTCTTACGCAAAAAGTCATTCCGGAGATTTAGCATGCGGAAGGCAGCATGAAGATCAGTCAGGAACCTCAAAACTTTTCTTGGGCAATCATAATCCCCAGATGTCACTTGGTTCACCACATACCGAGGCTGTGTATTCAGATCAATCACATCAAATTACAATAATCCACTTACTAAAACCATGCACATTAGCATCATTTTCCTAATCAAGGGAAGTAATGCACATTCTGTGTAGTAATAGTAAATCAAATGGTAAGAGTCTCATGTAACTATAAAAAAGTCACTGCAACCAGATTGCCAATTTCCATAACAATCCAAAGAAGAATGTAAAAGTCAAAAGTTAACCCAAGATATAAATAATTTCAAGAATAACTATTTATTATTCATGACGCTTGGTTCTCATTTCTTTCTTTCTTTTTTTTTTTTTTGCAGGTTCAAGGGATATCTTACAAAGTAGTTCACAGATACAGCCACATGGACAATATGTTGGCAACCTTTAAAGTACAGCAGCTAAGTGCAATCATGAAATTTTGAGACAGCTACATAACAATTTGAAAACCAAGAAATGATGAATAAAGAACCATTATGCAAACAAGTTATATCATTTGTAAATAAAGAACCATTATGCAAACAAGTTATATCATGTGAGAAGACTTACTAGTTCATTAGACATGAAACAAATTCCTGCAGGGAAGAACACAGCAACATCAGCATGAGTGGTAGATAACTTCAAATTGTAAATTACTACAGTGCTTGATGAAAGACAAGCCGACATTATTCAAAACTTCCTTTTTGGAAAAATGTTTAAAAAGAGCCGAACTAGCAACTGCATTGTGATGCCCTTGATGAAAAAAGACTACAATTACACAAATGACAAAGCTAAATCAGTGCTGGTAAGTAGTAACTGGTTCGTTCACACACAACACAACCGTAATAGGATGCATTGTGTTTTTCAACTAACCTGATCACATCTTTCTTCACTAAGAAAAAGTATCAGAAATTAAATTTCTCAAAGATGCTGCAAGCTTTTTCTCAGAAACCAGCCAAATGTGACTCAAAAACTCTATGCTTACACTTCAGTCAAGAGTCACCTTAATATATTTCGATCTCCATTTGTGAAAAAAAAAAGTACTATGATTATGATTTATATAGTTGACAGCTGGATAGTGTGATAGTACAACCATGCTTATCAATATGCAAAAGATAAGTGGAAGAATTAGGGCCTGTTTAATTCAATCAAAATGGGAACGAAATGGTGTTAAGAAGATGAAAAATAAATGGTGATGTTCTAGATCCAGTTATGTTGTTATCTTAGAAGAGAGAAATAAAAGGTAATTTAGGGTGAGTTCGGTAGGAAATTATTTGCTAGATTTTTTTAGAAAATTTCCAAAATTTAAAAGCTAATATATGTTCAACAAATTAGATTATTCGGGAGTTTTAGCTTTCTGAGGAGTTTGCTAACGAGTTTTTTTCATTAGATTTGTAAAGCTAAACAAAATAGCTCTTTGGAAGCTTTAGTAGTTCATTGAAAATATTATTCCAAGTTTATCACTAACCTTTATATTTGTATCTACTTTTACCGAACACTTTTTAGATTTTTCACTAAATTTTCATGTCTTACAAAATCATCCAAAGCTCTACAGGCTATTTTCCGTTCCCTCTTTTTAAACATTACTTTCCCATTTTCATTTCGAATGAGCAACCAAACAAGTCCTTAGTTTAAATGTTAATCATCAATAACAATGTTTAGGCCAAATTGGAAAAGAAAAATATAAATGAATAATAGGCAATACACAAAATTCAACACCTCATATTGCAAATTTGGAACACTTATCCAAAATTCATATTCCAAGCCAACATAGTCACCATGCAATGTAATTTCAAGAAATGGTTTAATGTCAACATCACTTAAGTATGTTATCGAAAACATGTTTAGAATCTCAGCATATCACCTAAGTGAAATTATTTGAACATCAATGACACCTAGAAAACAAAAATGTCAAACGGACAAACCTACAGCAACCGAGTATTAAGTTTTTAGTCAAATATATCGTAAAGTGAAATTACAGAAGGGTGTTCGGAAAACAGCATGTACTTAGCATAAGCACTTTAGACTGACCCGAAATGCTAATTTTAAGGGCTTGCAACATTTTAGTATAGGAAAATCATCAAAGAACTAATCAATATAAATGTGTAAGAAACTAAAAACTTTAATATAACTCCATATCATCCGAATGAATTCCAAGGCATAGATTCCTGCAGATGATGTATGAGTGACAACAGCCAAGAACTTACCAACAAGGTAGTCTTCAATATCCAAGCAAAAGTCTGATCTGTTCACTGCATATCAAATGGGAAGTTAGAGTATTAGAAACTCAACCATACTCCAGGAGGTAACTTTGTACCTAAAAATTAAAAACAAAAGAAATATCCTGCACTAGCAGAAAGAAACTATCATTATCCTAAGTTTAGAGAAGTACTAATTGATCCGAATTTAGAAGCAGCAATCCAAGATATATGATATTTAAATAACAAAGGAAATAACCTACCAAACCAAAATCATCAATGCCACATGTATCATGCATTGTATGGTACAACAGTGCATATGGTGGAATGCACGGTGAAGAGAGTGAGGAAAACAGAACCTAAAAAACACATCATCTTACTAAGCTTTTAGTTCCCAAATGAGCAAGAAACAGCAACAAATCTAATCAAAACAGACCATTGCCACGTGTATTATGCATGGTTTAGTATTCTAAGACCACAAAGATGAAAAAAAGAATCATAAGTAATACAAAAACCCTAAAATAAAAAACAAGTAGAAGTAAGTTGTATTAAAACATACACCCAAGCTTCTCCTCTGCTTCGCTATGCATAAGAAGACTTCCCGAGTCTAGCCAATGCAAGAAAGCAAGCAATGATACAGCTGTATGTGTCTCACTTCTCCAGTCATTATGGTACCTGAACAACGAAGAAGTGTCATATCGTTTAATTCCTAAGCACACGGACATGAAGTTTCAAAATACCTACGCACCTATAGTACTGTCCTGGATAGTCACGAAGAATTTCAGCAAGCTGGTTGAATAGTTCCTTGAGCTTACCAATCTGCGCCTTAACCTTCTCCAAAACCACTGTCGCAAGTTTATGGAGTAAATTAAAAAGAAAATACAAAAAACAAACGGTACAAGTGAAGCAGACGAGTTTCGAGAAATCTCAGTACCTGGAACGGGGCTAGACTGATGGACCTGAAGAAGACCGGCATGCATAACTCGAGTAACAGATTCGATCTCCATGGCGACGTTACGGATCCTCTCCCTGAGTTCTCCAGAATTTTGTAGCTGACCTCTGAAATTCTCGAATTGAGTCTCGATAGCGGCGTCGGAGGCAGCCATTGGAGGAAGAAAGGAAGAGAAGGAACGAGAAGAAGCGATTATGGAGAGAGAAATAGGGGAGGGTGGGGTTTTGCACAGAGATGGTAGAAGAGGAAGAAGAAGAAAGGGAGTGGGAATGGGGTTAGGGTTTAAGATCGATCGGCGAGAGAACGTGGCACATGCGTTTCGAAACGCTAACTTCATCTCCTTTAGTACTTTCCTCTACAGTTTTCCGTTTCTTTATTTTCTTTCTATTTGGATAGTTGGTGCTTCGTATTCCGTCAGGGACGGGTTTGGAATGAAAAAAGTTTCGCTACTTTCGATATGAAAGTTGAAAATAAATAAATAAATAAATAAATAAATAACCCTTAAAATTTTCAGTTATGTGAAATAACCGATATAAATAGCAGAAATTAAAGAAAATTATTTTTCACTAAAAAAAATTAATCTTTTTTTTTTCTTCAAAACTGAAACCGTACGAACTTGATCAACTTCTATCAATAGTTTAATACACGCCAATTTATTGCTAATACACGCCAAAATCATGTACATTCAAATGTGCACAGGCGTACGCCTTAGGACGCCTTAGGAGGCGCATGAATGCATGCACATTTGGACGTGCATAGAGTGTGTGCCTCCTAAGGCGCACGAATGCATGCACATTTAGAGTGTGCGTCTCCTAAGGTGCATGCATGTAACTTCAAATCCAGTGGCGGAGTCAGAATGTAATTTAAGGGGAATAATCGGTTACGATATTTAATTCAATTAAAAAAAATAGCGATAAAATAATTCATTAGTAAAAACTAAAGTTTAGTACAACAAAAGAGTTCACTACTCTAAAGGGGGCAAATTCCTCTTTCGGGATCTCATACTGTGAAAATGTTGAATGATAACTTCATTGTCAATGCTTTTGAAAAATTCTTTCTCGATATAACAAATCAAACTGTCAGTGAAAAACTCATCTCCCATCTTGTTGAGCAAATATGTCTTGATTATACTCATCACGAAGAATGCTATTTCCACCGTAGATGTGACAACTGGTAACACTAAAGTTAACTCTATAAGACGATATACCAAATGAAACGTTTTGTGTATACCTTTCTCAACCATCTTCTTAGCAATATTCGCAATATTCTATAACATAGAATAATCTTCATCTCTCCTCATTTCAAAAATCTACAACTCAAGTTGTCCTCTAAGCTCCATTTGCTCACAAATTGAAAAATCTTGTGGATATAACTTTACAAGTTGAAGTAGTTTCTCCACACTGAAATTGGAGAACGTATATTTAAGATCAAGACATCCTATACAAGTGAGTATTTTTGTTGTTGACTCACTGAAACGATTCTCCATTTCTGTATCAATTTGGTCAATAATCTACAAATGTAGCATCACATTAGTTTGATACAAATACTAGTTTAATAGTTAACTAGGAAATAACAAATTACCTGACAAAAAGTTTCAGTTTTGAAGTGGTGGTAGTTTGTTGTACCATTTCCATTACGTCTAGAACAACGATTTGTAGCAAGATGATCCATATCAAGAATCACAACATTGTGCTTAATACAAAAATCATTGACTTCTCCAATCAACTGATCCCATCCATTGTTCCTCAAGTCTTGAAATTTCAGTTTACAGTTTTGAACAAGACCAACAACGGGAATGATATTTTGCTCTTTTTGTTGCAATCATTGTGACAAAACACTTGTAACGTCAACACTCTATTCATCAAGTGGACAATAAAACAAAACCATAACTCTACATCGTTTTTGCCAAACTACCAGTTGTGCCCCGAGTTTTCTCATCAGTGCCCTCATCAAAGATATTATCTTGCACTTTGAAGGTTGGGTTCCACAAAGAAAGAATGCGAACAATGGTTGTATAGTGAGAACCCCATCGTGTAGACCCCGACCAAGCTAAAACACTTTCTTGATTTTTTCCTCTTCCTTTTGTAGTGTCACCATTTTCCAACCTCTCCACCATTTCTTCATGCTGTCTTTGCTGAAAATCATATTTTCTCTTTCAAGAATCTCCAACCATGTTAGTAATCGCAGACAGATATTCAAAGAAATCACTCACAAACTGATTTTTTTTGTGAAACAACCACAATCACTAGTTGTAGTTTGTGAGCAAAACAATGATCATACCATGCACAAGGATTTTCTTTTAAGATAAGATTCTTCAATCCATTAAACTCTCACCTTGCATATTAGAAGCTTCATCATATCCTTGACCTCTCACCTTAGAGATAGATAACTCATGTTTAGAGAAAAAACTCATCAATGCCACATTTCAAAAATAAAGCGGATGTATCAACAACATGAACAACTCCGAGAAACCGCTTCACCACCACTCCAAGGATATTAACATATCTTACAACAATCGCCATTTGTTCTTTGACAAGACTATCACGAGCTTCATCAATCAACAAAGAAAAGAACTTGTCTTCAATATCACTGATTATAACTTTTGTTGTCTCTGATGCACAAGCACTAACAATTTCCTTTTGAATGGGATAGTAAGTTGATGATTTAATGGTGCATTCTCTAGAACCACCTTTCCAACCTAGGCATTGCATAAATTATACCACATGTCCATGAAAAGTCAATCCTTGTACAAGTAATAATCTAACAACATCCACACTTGCGGTCATCCGAATGCGATATGCAACATCTAATACTTCTTTTCCAACCGACAAACATCTTGACACACTTTGTCTTTGATCTTTGTAAGCAAAAAAATGTCTTCTAGCATTGTTGTGTACACTATTCATAGATCCCACATGTTCTTTAAACTTTTCCGGACCCTTCTTCTTCAGTTGCAAAATCCCGTCATCACAAAAACATCATCACCAAACCTTTTACCGACAACCCCTTAAAAAAGATAACACCAAAAAGCAAAAAGCGGCATCTTTAGAAACACTATATTTCAATCATTCAAACTCTTTGAACCACTTATGAAGGAAAACCCTTTGTTTATTTTATTGCATACTTTGTGGAAAATCATGTGACAATGGTTGACAAGAACCTTGAACTACATATTCTCTTTTCACAACATCTCTAACCCGAGGCTCATACTCATTGATGGATTTGCGCAATGCCGGATTGCTAATAATCATAAATTCACAAGTTGAATCATGAGGACTCTCCATTCAAACTTTTTTTTGCCAACATCGTCATTTCTAATATCATTTTAAATTAATGCACCAACATTCACACTAAGAATTGAACTTGAATCTCCAACACTTGGAATTGATACCTTCTTCCGAATAAAATACTTGTCCAAATTATTAAATCCTAATCATACAATTAACAAATTTTAATTCAAACACAAATGAATTTTAAAACCTAAAATACCCAACTTAACAAATTAAACTTAAATCACAATCTAACACATTTAAAACAAATACTCAATCAGCTTAAACACTCAACAATCAACATAACAATTAAACTTCAGCACTTAGCAGGAACACAAATCAAAATGGAAGAGAATTTCAACCGCAATTTCAAACACAAATCAGTGAAATCACAAACTGCAATTTCAAACACAAATGTCCATAGTATGTAAGACTGTTACCTTGCTCACTTGTTGAATGCTTAGCCTGAGTTGTTGAGTGTGTCTGAGACTCTGAGTAGACTGAGTAACTGAGTTGCTGCCAGTTTTGGGAAGGAATCAACATTCAAGTATTCATCAATCATTCAATCAACATTCCACAACAAATAGCAATCAACAAACCGCAATTTCAACATGAAAATTGAAGAGGACTGGATGAAAAATTAAGAAGACCGGTTAGGACCTGAAGAATGAAGATTACACTCTGCACTCTGTAGTGGCGGGCCGGCAGCGTGCACACGTTAGGACCGGCGATGGGGAACAAGGGAAGGACCGGCGAATCGACGATGGGGAGTGGAGCAGCGGCGGAGACTTGGCGGGCCGTCGGCTACTGCGTTCTACACTTCTGCGTATAAGGGTCGAGGGACTGAGGGAGCCAGGGAGGCAGGAACTCAAGGAGCGGCTTCGCAGGTTGAGGCAGTGGTCGACGGGGATGGACCGGCGTCCGGCGATGGGGAAGGACCGAGCAGCGGCGGCGAGTCGGAGAAAAAATATTGGCCTTTGATATGCTTATGTGGGTTTCCTAAAGCGCACATGTGTATTTTTTTAAAATTTTGCGTTCTATAAATAGCGTTGTAAGGAATCGGCATAACACACTAAAGGCATTCTATGTTGGTACTTACAAAAGACCTATAAAAATGGATTTAGATGATGGCGATCAAAGCCTCGAAGTACAAAATTATCCCAATTTCTCAACTTTTTTTTGACTCAGCCAACCGGTGGCCGGATGGGATGTTTATGCTTCATCATTTGCGATCAATAGGTACATCTCACAACATGGTAAAACGCTCTTTGCCAAGTACCGAAAAACGACTTGTGAGGATATGGTTGTCATGTTAGAACAACGGAACTTACAAATCAAAGGCGAAGACGAAAATGATGTAAGTCGGAATACACAACCCATGAAAACTATCACTAAGTATTGTGTTGTCCTTTTAGTTTGTACGGTTTTGAGGTAGAGCGGGATCTGTGGATGGTTCAAGTTTTATGTAGGCATTAGGGGTGTGCATTTCTAGATATCCGATCCGATCCGAAGACTCGAATATCCGATCCGACAAACTTTAAAAACTCCGATCCGAGAGCACCTAGATATATGACAGTTTTATCCAAACGGATATCTGATCCGAAGATCTGATCCGGATATCCGATCTGATCCGATCCAATACGGGTATTTATTCTTAGACTAGTCGGATATATCCGATCCGACTTTTTCCTCTAAACCCCGATCCGTATTCGATCCGATGATCCAAAAAATATGCCCGGATCGGATCGGACTCAGATCACCAATTGTTGGATATCTTCAGAATCCGATTTTTTTGGATTGGATATTTTTGCTCACCTCTAGTGGGCATCACAATCACGATCTTCCACAAAGGTTATTAGGCCATGCATTTGAAGGACGGTTGACGCAAGAGCAATATCAACATGTGAGGTGGTTGTAATTGTCTTTAATTGGTACCGAACCTGAAGCAATATTGACCGACTTGCAAATGAAGGACCCGACATGTGTCACCTCAATAAAACAAATCCACAACGCACGAGGAAAGATAAAAAAAAAGGAAGACTAGGACTCGAGGAGTGTTAGCATGAAATATTGTGATATTTTAGGCACGTTTTCTAAGTGTATTTCATCCATATAGGTAGTCATTGATGAAGCATTGAAGTATTTGTGAGTTAGTTTATCTATTATGTCGATATAGAGGTCTACATAAGCTTTGTGTTGATTGTAGGCAATTAAGAGCTAATTCCGAACGGATTGAGAGAGAATGGAGTTTGATTTAGTATGTCCAAGGATTGAGGACATCTCTAGGAGCTAAGGATGGTGCTAACTTGAAGAATAGCACGAGGCTAAGGAAAACTACGATCTACCTCTAAACCACGCTCTAAAATATGGCCGTACTAGATTCCACGTTCTAGTCCACGGCCGTGGAACCTTGGCAAGAGAAGCGTGGTGCATTCCAGCAACTTACACGGCCGTGGAGGGTTGTGACAAACCGTGACCCAATTCCACGCTCTAAATTACGGTCGTGGAACCCTTCCACGACCGTGATCTTGGCAATATTTTACGCAATATTTTAAGCCACGATCTTCTACGCAATGGGCCGGGCTTATATTTTATCTTACACTATAAAAGGACGGAAGAAGAGAGATTCCGTCACCTTCGCTTACACTTCGGCTTACCCTAGTTTTACGCTTTTGCGGAGATCGTCGTTGAGAGATTTGCGCCTTGCTATTGAGATTTCCGGATTGACGGAAGGAGTGAAGATTTGGAAGACTTGTTCGTAAGGAGATTACGCTTCATCTTTAGGTTTGATTAGAAGACGGATTGACATCCCGTTCTTCGTTCTTATCTAAGATTTGTGATTGTTTATGTTATTCCGAATCTATTGACATTATTGTTCTTGATTTGTGGATTTGAGTTTGGCTTGAAAGTTATTGAAGGTTTCCGGAAGTTTTCATCTTTCATTCTTTTAAATCTTGAATTTGATATCAATATGACTGTTGTTGGCTAAAACCCTTTAGCAATTCTAAGGTGAAGGGTTAATAGTTGTGGCTTAGATGATGATAGATCGAGCGTAAACAGATTGGACCTTGAGAGTTAGAGAGAATCGCCGACGAACCTAATCCACGGTCTGTTCTTGAGCTTCCACGGCCGTGGAACTCAAGAACTACCCGTAATTTTGTGTCAGTTTACGAACCTTGCTTTTACTTTAATCCAAAGTTAAAGATTTGCTTTAACTTAGTCTTGGCTTGCCTTTTCTAGGTGGTAGTGAAGCCTCAACAACCTCTACCTCGATTCTGAGTGTCACAACCTTAATCGGTTTAGTTAGTCTTGATCCTTGGATCACAAGTTTGGGTATTTGACGTTAATTCTTGCCTTTAGATTCTTTCTATACTGAAGCCTCAACAACCTTTATAGAGAGTACCTTTAGGTGAATCATATAAGGTCTTGGAACTTCAACGTACATTGCCTTACATTCGTATACCTTTGCAAACCTCAACTCTGTCCTTATACCTTTAGTATATCTTGAATCGATTGCCACAGCTGGATTCCTGGATCTTTAGGATTGTTTTTTCCCAATAATTTGAAAAGCTTCATACATTTACTTGCTTGATAATCTATAATTGAATTTGTTCCCCCCAAATACCTGTGTTCAATACTCTGAAATTCTTGCTTAACTATATCGATCCGTACACTGCGGGTTCGCTTGCTTGATTTCTAGTTTTATAATTAAAGCTTATTTGCACGCACGCTAAGTGGCGAACAAGTTTTTGGCGCCGTTGCCGGGGATTTGGTCTAGGCCGAATTCGGTTATCGGTTGTCAAGCTTGGGAGCTTCTCCCTTGTTATTTGATATCTTTTCGAGTGCATGCGCAGGTCTAGGAATAACGAAGACCTCTTACCTCTTGATCAAGAGCTTGAGAGGACTTTAAGGAGAAAGCGTAAGGAAAAGAAAATGGCTGAAGAAAGAGAACGTGATTTCCAATCGGAGTTAGCGGAAAAGGAAGCTCAACTCCAATGGAGTGAGAAGACTCGTAGAGAAGAAACGGATCGTCATCAAATGTAGGTTGATGATCTAACGGACATGATGTTCCAAATGAGGTTGAAAATAAACAACCTCAAGGAGAAAAAGAAAAGGAGGAGACCGGGAAGATCGGTTAGAGCCAACTCATCTAATGAGGATAACGACTCCTCCATGCCACCATTAGAGGAAATTGATCCCACGATCAATGTGAATCCATTCTATTCACGGCCAGCTGCAAATCGCCGTGTTCCACCTAGGAACGCAAGGATTGAACGCGTGGATGAGGAGCCAAGAACTCTTGGCCAAAGGATGGATCCAACGCAGCAACCACGCCGTTTAGGTGTGAACTTTGATGCTGATGATGTACAAGGGTTTAGCTTCAACCCTCAAGTTATTACCATTGTTCGCCAAAACCAATTTGGTGGAACAAGTGCTGAATCTCCACACCAACATCTACAAAACTTTGAGATTATGATGGAGACGATGAAGCCTAAGAACGCAACTACCAACATCTACAAACTCAAGCCTTTCTTCTTCTCCTTGAAGGGGAAAGCATTGTCTTGGTATCAAGCTCTTCCAAGTGGAAAGCTTGAGACATGGGAGGATCTTTCCGCGGAGTTCCTCACTAAATTCTTTCCACCATCCAAAACGGCGGAGCTAAGAGGTAAGATTAATGCATTTTCTATGAGATCTAATGAAAGTTTGTTTCAATCTTGGGAAAGATTTCAGGATTTGCTATTGGATTGCCCTCACCATGGCATATCCAAGCTTGCACTATTGGAGATATATTATAAGGGGCTGGATGTGGAGACACAATTCAAGCTCCAATCCCTCTCATGTGGTACATTCATGGACATGAGGGAAGATGACGCTTGAGACTTCATTGAGAAGCAAGCGCGAGTCATAGAGAAGTATTCTCACCGGAAAGTGGAGGGGAATCGTGTGGATCAAGGAGCAAAACTAACACACGAAGCTCAATCTCAAATCTTTTCTCTCAACAACGAGATTAAAGAGTTGAAGGAAGCTATCAAGACCAACTTTCCAAAGCAACAAGGAAAAGATGTGGGTTATTTAGGCAACAACACTAACCACAACGGTGGTGAGAATACAAACCGCAACAACAACAACAACCGGAACAACAACCGGAATAATTGGAACAACAACAACAACAACCGGAACAACAATAGGGGTTCAAACAACAACAATTGGCGCTCCAATCAACAAAATTCCGGTAATTCTTATCCTTCCAATTCAGGAAATTCACTAACTCCACCTTCCTCTTCTTCCACTCCTTTGAAAAGCCAGGGGCAAACATCTAATGGTGGAAGCACTTCGGAGAAGGAGAAGCCCGATCCCATGTTGGAAACGATTTTGGGGAAGCTTCAAGGGTTGGAGACTCGCATCATCAAGGTTGATGACCACATTACTAAGGTTGATAAAGCCCAAAAGGTTTTAGAAAACCAAATGTTTAGCCATGCGGAGGAAGTTCCTAGGAATCAAGGGAAACTTCCAGGAAAGACGGAGGACAACCCCAAAGGAAGAGTGATGGCAATCACAACTAGGAGCGGAGTCACAACTACCGACCCGCAGCCCAAGTTTGTAGAAGTCCCCATTGAGAAAGAGAAAGAAAAGGGGAAGGAGAAGGAAGATGTCTACGTTCCTCCTCCAGCTTACAAACCTCCCCTACCGTTCCCGCAATCTAGAGCAAGAGCGCGTCTAGACAAGCAATTTGGTAAGTTTATAGAACTCATGAGCAAATTGCATATTAACATACCTTTCATTGATGCTATTGTAGGTATGCCGGCTTATGGCAAGTTCTTGAAGGAAATCCTCTCTAACAAGAGAAAGCTAGAGGATTTCGGTGAGGTCAAGATGAGTTCGGATTCTTCGGATCTCATCAAGACCATGAAAGAGAAGATGCCCCTAAAGCTAAAGGATCCGGGGTCATTTTGCATTCCCATAGGAGTGGGAGATGTCACATATGATGCATTATGTGACTTGGGAGCAAGTGTGAGCATCATACCACTTGCATTATGTAGGAAGATCGGTTTAGGCGACCCTAAACCGGTGAATATGACGTTGTACATGGCGGACCGTTCCATAACTCGTCCCGTCGGTATTGTTGAAGACGTCCCGGTCAAGCTAGGTAAATTCTATGTTCCTATAGATTTTGTTGTGCTTGACATTCCTGTAGATAGGCCGGTCCCGATCATTCTCGGAAGACTGTTTCTTGCAACATCCGGCTGCATAGTCGATTGCAAGAATGCTAGACTCGCCTTTGACATAGGAGAAGAGAAGGTAGAGTTCGTTCTTTCCACTTTAGTGAAGGAACCAATCTTTGATGAGGATATATTCAATATCCAAGATGAAGAAGGGTTGTCTAGAGAGGAGGTAAGTGCTATTCTTTTCAAAGATCCTTTGCAAAAGGTTATTACTATGAGTCTAATGGATGCAGGGGAAGAAGAGGAGTGCAATGAGGCAATCGAAGCCTTAGAAGCACAAGAAGAAGTGTGTGAAGAGGAGTTTGAGAAATTCCACGACGAGGCAGAAAACGTACGGATCCACGGCCATACACTATATTCCACGGCCGTGGATTTCACCAACAAAAGCGTGGCTCACCAACCGAGCAACCGTATTTCCTTTCCACGCCCAAAATCACGGCCGTGGAGAAGTCAGAGAGGCCGTAATTTTGGGTGATTCCGAAGGTAATTGTATCTCTTCCCCAACTTCTTTTGATTCTTCTCCCATACCTTCTGCACCCTTAGACACTTCTAAGGAAGCATCGGATACTCCTCAAGAACCATTGGAAACTCCGATAGTTATGGAACTAAAGCCACTACCTACTCATCTAAGGTACACATTTCTTGGACCTAATTCTACCTTTCCGGTTATTGTTAGTTCCGATTTAAGCATAGATGAATATAGTAAGCTTATGGTTGTCCTTAGGAAACATAGGAAAGCCTTAGGATATACTATAGAGGACTTAGTTGGAATCAAACCTTCCCTATGCATGCATAAGATATTAATGGAAGAGGACTTTAGGACTTCGCGACAACCTCAAAGGCGGTTAAATCCGACCATGAAGGAGGTTGTCAAGAAGGAAATTCTTAAACTTCTTGATGCAGGTATCATCTACCCTATCTTCGATAGCAAGTGGGTGAGTCCGGTTCAAGTGGTTCCGAAGAAGGGAGGAATGACAGTCATCACCAACAAGAATAACGAACTCATTCCTACCCGAACCGTAACAGGATGGCGGATGTGCATAGACTACCGCAAGCTAAACAACGCGACGAGGAAGGATCACTTCCCACTACCCTTCATCGATCAAATGCTTGAAAGGTTAGCACAACATTCGCATTTTTGCTATCTTGACGGTTATAGTGGTTTCTTTCAGATTTCGATACACCCGGATGATCAAGAGAAGACCACGTTCACGTGCCCGTGGGGTACGTTTGCTTATAGGAGGATGCCGTTCGGGCTTTGTAACGCCCCAGCCACCTTTCAAAGGTGCATCCATGGCCATCTTCTCCGAATATATAGAGGAAATCATGGAGGTTTTTATGGATGACTTCTCCGTTTATGGTTCCTCTTTTGACAATTGTCTTTCTAACCTTGCTCTTGTGTTACAAAGGTGTGAAGACACTAACCTAGTTCTTAATTGGGAGAAGTGTCAATTCATGGTGAAGGAAGGCATTGTACTAGGACACTTAATCTCTAATAAAGGGATTGAGGTGGATAAGGCTAAAATAGAGACTATAGAAAAGCTTCCTTCCCCAACTTCGGTGAAAGGGATAAGAAGTTTTCTAGGACATCCTGGATTTTATAGGCGCTTCATAAAATACTTCTCTAAAATATCAAAACCGCTTACTAATCTATTGATGAAGGATGCAGTTTTTGAGTTTTCACAGGAATGTTTAGATGCGTTCAATATGATTCGAGAAGCTCTAATTTCAGCCCCAATTATCCAACCTCCGGATTGGAATCTTCCCTTTGAGGTTATGTGCGATGCAAGTGACGTAGCTATAGGAGCTGTTCTTGGACAAAGAAAGGAAGGGCGAACCCATGCCATATACTACGCTAGCAAGACGCTAGATGAAGCGCAGCTCAACTACGCCACTACGGAAAAGGAATTTTTAGCCATTGTCTATGCAATTGACAAATTTCGCTCTTATCTTGTAGGTGCAAAGGTGATTGTATACACGGATCATGCTGCGATCCGGTACCTCCTTGCAAAGAAGGATGCGAAGCCAAGGCTAATTAGATGGATTCTTCTCCTACAAGAATTTGATCTAGAGATCCGCGACAAGAAGGGTTCGGAAAATTCTGTTGCGGATCATTTGAGTCGCCTAACACATCTAGAAGACGACCACCTACCTATAGATGACTCCTTCCCGGACGAGCATTTACACATTATAGAGGAGTGCATCGATGTAATCTCCAAAGGTAATGAACCATGGTTTGCTGATTTTGTTAACTATTTAGTTTGTCAGGAAATACCGCCCGGATTATCCTACGCACAAAGAAAGAAGTTCTTTAAGGATGTTCGGGAATACTTTTGGAATGAACCTCTCCTCTTTAAGAGAGGTCCGGATGGCATTATTCGGCGATGTGTGCCGGAAGATGAGATGCAAAGCGTCATCCGCCATTGTCATTCACTACCATGTGGAGGACACGCTAGTTCGAACAAAACTAGCACTAAGGTATTGCAATCTGGATTCTTTTGGCCTACACTATTTAAAGATGTGCAAACCTTTGTTTCTTGCTGCGATGCTTGTCAAAGGACAGGAAATATCTCTAGGAGAAATGAGATGCCTCTCAACAACATCCAAGAGGTAGAGATCTTTGACGTTTGGGGAGTAGATTTCATGGGACCATTCCCATCATCTTGTGGTAACCAATACATACTTTTAGCGGTTGATTATGTTTCAAGATGGGTTGAAGCGATTGCCTCTCCCACCAATGATGCCACGGTAGTGGTCAAGTTCTTTAACAAGACCATCTTCCCACGATTTGGGACACCACGGACCATCATTAGTGATGGAGGCTCTCACTTCATTGCCCGGCGCTTTGAAGCTCTTTTAGCTAAGTATGGGGTGACTCACAAGATCGCTACCCCTTATCATCCACAAACTAGTGGACAAGTTGAGATCTCAAACCGGGAGATCAAAGGAATCCTGGAGAAGACGGTTTCAAGGACTAGGAAGGATTGGTCTTTGAAGCTAGATGACGCATTGTGGGCATACCGGACTGCGTATAAGACTCCCATCGGAACCACACCATACAACCTTGTGTATGGGAAGTCTTGCCATTTACCGGTAAAGTTGGAGCACAAGGCGTTTTGGGCAATCAAGTGGCTAAATTTTAGCATGAAGGAAGCGGGAGAGAAGCGTCTCTTGGACCTAAATGAGCTTGAAGAACTTCGCTTGAACGCTTATAAAAACGCCAAGATTTACAAAGAAAGAGCAAAGCGTTGGCATGATAAGCATATCATTTCAAAGGATTTCAAAGAAGGAGATCAAGTCCTCCTCTTCAATTCAAGGCTTCGTCTCTTTCCAGGTAAGCTTAAATCTCATTGGACCGGACCTTTTTTAATCAAACGTATTTTCCCTCATGGTGCAGTTGAAGTATGGGGTGAAGCGGGCGGAAGCTTTAAGGTGAACGGTCAACGACTCAAGAAGTATACACCGGAACTCCAAGCTGAAGAGTTCGCGCCCACCGTACTCGAATAAGTGCGAATTTGGTCTAGCTACGGACCTTAAACAAAGCGCTTCTTGGGAGGCAACCCAAGGTATTGCATTTACGTTTTTGTTTTTGATTCATAGATTAGCTTAGTTTAGACGTTTTTGCTTTGTTTTGCCTTCGATATCTTCCGGTATGTTCGTGTTTTTGGATGTAGGAACAGTGGAAAAGGAAAGGGGAAGAGAAAATTTGAAGAAAAGTGACGAAACTTGGACTTTGGAGCATTACAGAGAGTTCCACGGTCTAAACCACGGCCGTGACAGCTACAGTGACCGTAATTTCCAAAAGCCTGAGAAAAATCACCAAAACCACGGTTCCGTACATTTCCACGGCCGTGGAACCCCCCGAAAGACCGTGATTTTCAAAAATTTTTACGGCCACTATATAAACCACTTTCCTTCACAAAACCTATCTCACAAACCCAATTCCACGCCCTAAACGCCGATTTGCTTCCCCTCACCTCAAATCTTCATTCGTTAATCGTTTATAACGATTCTTTGGCCAAAACATAAGCAAATCCGATCACCAACAAGATCCAAGCAACAATTCGAGCGGCAAATCACCGAGGAAAGCAGAATTCGGATTTAAAAATCCGAAAACCTAGGTTTTTTCACTCTTCTCTATCTTTGTCGATTCGGACTTGCATTTGCTAGAATTTTTAGGAATAACTGATTGGAATTGGAAGAGAATTAGTCTAGGACTGCTGCTGTGAAATTTGGTGAGATTCTGTTGAGATTTGCAAAATTACGTGCCGAATCACGGTCACTGGCATTTCCACGGCCGTGGAATACTTAGAACAGACCGTGGTTTCTGCCAAAATATGGATTTTGTGAGGAGAGTGTCCGGTAGGAATAAGGACAAGAATAAGGACAAAGATAAGAGCAAGAAAAGGAAGGGCAATCCCTCTTCCTCTTCTAGAGCAGCACTTCCTTCATCCCCTTCACCTCCATCCTCACCATCACCACCTCGCCCTAGGATCCCCACCATCCATGAGGATCACCTAGATGCCTTAGAGAGGATAGAGGAGAGGACGGTCATAGGACCACGATACTTGCTGTTGGAACAGTTAGAGCCTCTACATGTCATAGGGGACCTTACTTGGCTCTTGGATAGAGCCGGCTTAGTCATCTTCTCCGCTATTCGGGAAGATGCATATGAGGAGATTACGAGAGAGTTTTTAGTTTCCTTTGAGCACAACCATGTTGACAGGACAGTTTCTTTCCGGCTGATGGAAAGAAACTATGATTTCTCCATCCGGGAGTTTGGAGCCTTCTTTGGGTTCCACGAGACCTTCAATGGTCGTTTCCATAGTGGCGTGTACGCCCAGGATTTATGGGAAGAGATCGCTATGATCTACGCCAGCAAGGACCGCTAGCAGCCTGCTGATACCAAGGCTAGATTGATCTACCATCTAGCCTTGAAGATAGTTCATAGAGTGCTTTCTGAGTGTCTCTTCCCTAGGACGGAGACACCTCAGAAGATCAAGACGAATGAGTTATTCCTGCTCTACAACATGCTGTATGGCAGGCCAGCTAACTGCGCCACCCTCTTAGCTGCTACCATGAGCAAGCTAAAGAATAAGAGGGCTGACAACATTGGATATGGTGGGATGGTGACCCACCTTGCTAGACAGTTAGGGGTTGATTTCTCGGCTTGTACACGTATTGCTGCTAGACCCCTAGGACTTCAGGCCCTCATGACTAGAGGCATCATCTTCCCCACCCATAGAGGTCCACCATACGCTGCTATGCCATGGGAGAGTAGGACCGGGAGAGGCATTGAGTGGCTCCCTGAGTATTCCATTATGGCTGGACGCCATAACTGGAAGGCGACGTTCGCTGCCATGCATGCGAACAGATTGGTAGCCCCTCCCTACATTCCACCACCACCAGTTGTAGAGGAGGAGATGGGAGGTAGAGATGACTATGAGGGAGGAGGAGGAGCTGAACAGGACTTTGGTACATTCCTGGATCAGCCGAACGCAGTTCCCGCCATGCCTAGGCATTCTCCCCGCCCCGCTAGAGCTTCAGGATCATCCTCTCGCCGTGCTAGTGTCAGCGAGAGGCCCACTTGGATGGAGACTCCTCCTTCGTGGTACGAAGCTCCACCACCATGGTCTACACAGCCGCCACCGCCACCAGCACCAGCACCTTCAGATGCACCAGCTTGGTACAGCCAGCCTCCTGACTGGTACGAGCAGTTGCCAGAGTGGGCTACCGACCTTTCCAGCAGGGTTGGAGCTTTGGAGATCCGCGCTGACGCTAGGGATGCACGTGTGGATGACCTTGACCACATGATGAGAGATGTATACCGCCAGCAGTTCGGGCGGTACTATGATCCCAGCTTCTCTCCATTTCCACCTCCACCGGCACCGCAGTGACGACTTTGAGATCGACAGTTTTAGCCGCTCCACCACCATTTTGTGAGTTCTTTTTCTTTCTTTCTTTTCTTCTTTTTCTTTTCTTTGAACATTAGGGACAATGTTTGTTCCAAGTATGGGGTGGGGTGTGACTAATAGTTTGTAATAACTCTTACTCACTTTTGTATGCTTCTATTAAGACTATCTTGCATGTTTCATTCTATTGTTACACGTTTCATTATTGCATTGCATGAAAAAGAATTTGAAAAACCCATAAAAATTGAAAATTTTTGAAAATTTTGTGCTTCTAAGGATAGAGATGATTTCTATGATAATCACCACTTGTGAATTGAGTTTTGATGACAATCGCATGCTTAAACGAATAGTGAATTGAAAAGAAATTGAATGAGTTGATTATCTCTCTTTTGCAAATTTCATAATGTGATGAATGTTACTTAAATCATGTTGAAGAATTAAGGTTGAAATCACATAATAAGTTCTTATGCTTCTTTTTGAAATGATTAAGGCAATTCGATTTTCTTTCTTCTTTCTTTGATTATTTAGCCCCTCATTGAAATAATGACCTCCTTTACCTATCCGGGAATTTGGAGGAGTTGAATGAAAAAGGCATGTTTGATGTGGGAGGGCCATGAAAGCAATATTTTGCATTCAAATGAATAGAAAGAAATTATAGGTTAGGGGAAGTCAATCATGATGATGAGTAACTCGGCACCATTCACATATCCGGGTGTTTGTGTCTTGCCAAAGTCGGATTGAGCGATATTCCTAGTGGATTATGGTATGTGCGCTAAGGGTTTGAGGCATCTCATAAAAATTGAGAAACGCCAATCTCCTAGGCTTCGGTTTTTGTGCACCTCTATCCATAACTCCAAAAGTAAAGTCGAAAAATGAAAAGAAAGAGCGAAGCTCTAAGTTGAAAGTGCTGCGGAAACCGCAAGAGAAGAAGAAAAGAGTAGTTATCCACTTTCCCGGATTCATTCACCACATTCCTTAAAGTTTTTCCTTCCCTTTCCACATTCTAGACCTTGTTTGAAAGTCCTTAAGATCAAAAGAATGTTATATAGCTTGGTGATCTAAATTGAAGTTTCTTATGATTGATTTTGATAATGTTTGAAGGTTATGATGTTTACATGGAAGTTTAATTAATTCATGAGCTTTCTTTACTCTTTACTCTTTGATTATGTATATGAAAGTCTTATAAACGAATGAAGTAAGATTTAAGAATGATCTATTGATTAGAAGGCACATTCATCTAAAAGAAGTTTTTCTTTGAGAAGGTACACATATTTCATCCTAACTTGAGTTTTAAAGCTTTGAAAGACCTTGCTTAGGGACAAGCAAGTGGCAAGTATGGGGTTATTTGTTAGCATGAAATATTGTGATATTTTAGGCACGTTTTCTAAGTGTATTTCATCCATATAGGTAGTCATTGATGAAGCATTGAAGTATTTGTGAGTTAGTTTATCTATTCTGTCGATATAGAGGTCTACATAAGCTTTGTGTTGATTGTAGGCAATTAAGAGCTAATTCCGAACGGATTGAGAGAGAATGGAGTTTGATTTAGTATGTCCAAGGATTGAGGACATCTCTAGGAGCTAAGGATGGTGCTAACTTGAAGAATAGCACGAGGCTAAGGAAAACTACGATCTACCTCTAAACCACGCTCTAAAATATGGCCGTACTAGATTCCACGTTCTAGTCCACGGCCGTGGAACCTTGGCAAGAGAAGCGTGGTGCATTCCAGCAACTTACACGGCCGTGGAGGGTTGTGACAAACCGTGACCCAATTCCACGCTCTAAATTACGGTCGTGGAACCCTTCCACGACCGTGATCTTGGCAATATTTTACGCAATATTTTAAGCCACGATCTTCTACGCAATGGGCCGGGCTTATATTTTATCTTACACTATAAAAGGACGGAAGAAGAGAGATTCCGTCACCTTCGCTTACACTTCGGCTTACCCTAGTTTTACGCTTTTGCGGAGATCGTCGTTGAGAGATTTGCGCCTTGCTATTGAGATTTCCGGATTGACGGAAGGAGTGAAGATTTGGAAGACTTGTTCGTAAGGAGATTACGCTTCATCTTTAGGTTTGATTAGAAGACGGATTGACATCCCGTTCTTCGTTCTTATCTAAGATTTGTGATTGTTTATGTTATTCCGAATCTATTGACATTATTGTTCTTGATTTGTGGATTTGAGTTTGGCTTGAAAGTTATTGAAGGTTTCCGGAAGTTTTCATCTTTCATTCTTTTAAATCTTGAATTTGATATCAATATGACTGTTGTTGGCTAAAACCCTTTAGCAATTCTAAGGTGAAGGGTTAATAGTTGTGGCTTAGATGATGATAGATCGAGCGTAAATAGAGTGGACCTTGAGAGTTAGAGAGAATCGCCGACGAACCTAATCCACGGTCTGTTCTTGAGCTTCCACGGCCGTGGAACTCAAGAACTACCCGTAATTTTGTGTCAGTTTACGAACCTTGCTTTTACTTTAATCCAAAGTTAAAGATTTGCTTTAACTTAGTCCTGGCTTGCCTTTTTTAGGTGGTAGTGAAGCCTCAACAACCTCTACCTCGATTCTGAGTGTCACAACCTTAATCGGTTTAGTTAGTCTTGATCCTTGGATCACAAGTTTGGGTATTTGACGTTAATTCTTGCCTTTAGATTCTTTCTATACTGAAACCTCAACAACCTTTATAGAGAGTGCCTTTAGGTGAATCATATAAGGTCTTGGAACTTCACCGTACATTGCCTTACATTCGTATACCTTTGCAAACCTCAACTCTGTCCTTATACCTTTAGTATATCTTGAATCGATTGCCACAGCTGGATTCCTGGATCTTTACGATTGTTGTTTTCCCAATAATTTGAAAAGCTTCATACATTTACTTGCTTGATAATCTATAGTTGAATTTGTTCCCCCCAAATCCTTGTGTTCGATACTCTGGAATTCTTGCTTAACTATATCGATCCGTACACTGCGGGTTCGCTTGCTTGATTTCTAGTTTTATAATTAAAGCTTATTTGCACGCACGCTAAATGGCGAACAAGGAGCATAACCCAATATACGCTAGACTTACTCGCACAAAAGAACTACTTCGCAAGCATTAAACGGATGGATGGAAGTGAAACAATGAGTGACTTATTTCTTATTCACCCAGACTCAAGGCACTTGTTGTCATTATTTCCATACGTTATTGTTTTGGATAGCACCTACAAAACCAACAAGTAAGCTTTTCTCCATTTTTTTCATTTTACATATATGTGTTATGGTTATTTGATTAAATATTTGAGTAAATTACACAAAATCACCCGTTATTTATCTAGTTTTTCACAAAAGCACCCGTTATTTTACAATTTTCATTTAACCACCCTTTATTTGGGTTCCGTTAGTATTTCACCACCCTCAACCCTTTCCGTCCAAAGTTCTATTTGTGGGTCCCATTATTCATCAAAAAATAACAAAAAAAGAGAGAAGAAAGATAAGAATTGAAAAATAAATATAAAAAAGAAGAGTAGATGGCAAATAATAACCGCTTTCTATTTCTTCCTCCTTTGTACTTCACGCCAGAATGAAAATGTTGAAGAAGATGGCTGCAATTTAGGGTTTTGTTATTCAATAGACATTGAAGAAGATAGATGTAATTTCATATCCATTTATACTTTAGACTATTCAAGAAGTCAGTGAATATTCTTCTTCTTCCCTTTCTCTGAACGTGTGTATGTTTATATATATGGAAGAAGATGCCTTTTTGTTGGTATGTGGTATGTGGGTCTTTTGTTGAAATTCTTTTTGGCATGTGCTATGTGGGGCTCTTGAGAATATGACACCCCTAATATTGATGAAGGAGAGGACAAAAATACAGAATCTTTGTAAGCATTTACTGTCGATTTTATTATGTGTGCTAATTTTTTTTACTTTGGCCTATTTTTAGCTAACTAATTGTGCTATTAAAGTTTGGTAGATGATAGCTAAGATGCATTTATTACTTGTATTGTAGGTAGATTTTTCAACATGAGTTTCACAATCCGATTTCTCTATGATGGTGTTTTCTATTTGAATGATGAACATCTTCTGTTATATAAAAGAGGGAAAATTTATGTGAAAGAGAATGTGGATCCCGATTTAGTGTCAAAAAAGGAATCGGAAGTTATGTTTAGGGAGGATATTGGGCTGCAAAAAGTGACAGAATTGTGGTATAGAGAGATTGGAAAGAGGATTCACAAAGGGTTGCAGGCGATTCTAAGTGATGTTGATATCATAAATATGACAGTTACTATGGGCTTTGATAGAACTTTTCATATTTATGTTGTCCAAAGAAATGAACCAAGCCCACGGGAGTTAAGAGTTCCAGTTGTGTGTAGTGCATTTAACCCATCTATTGAGAACAATTTAGGACCTACACTAACCTACAACCCTCCTTGAACCCTAGTCAATCCTTGAAGGCACCATAAATCTGTCAAAAACAGCTCCTACACAAACTACCACAAAATGCTCTTGATGAGATATATCAAACATTTAGTGATGAGGAATATGATGAAAGTGTACTAGGATCGGAGTCTTCAGATGAAAATTTCATCCTTGTGGATAGTGATGAGGAAGATGATGATATCTCTGATGCTCATGTTGATACCAATATCCAAGATGGTGTTCCTAATATTGTAGCTGCTTTTGAGAAGGATTTTTTTTATGAACAACTTCAAAAGAGTGATGATGTTGATGAAGATTTTGATGGCCTCAAAAGTTTAAGTGGATCTGAAGGTAATACTCATCCAAGGTATCCCGAGTTCAATCCTTTAGTTGATTTCAGGAAGCCAATATGCCTTGAAGTTGGTATGAGATTTGGTTCCAATGTTGTTTTAAGAAAGGCTTTGAAACAATATTCAATTAAAAATGGTGGAGATTACTACTACTTGCACAATGATAATAAAAATTTTTGTTTATTGTTAGCACAAGTATGATTGTAAGACAAAGCACTCAAGAATAAACTATAGTTGTGGAAAACCCTATTGTAAGTTTAAAGTTTGTGCTAGAAGAATGGGATCTGATGTGACTTTTCATTTAAAGAGCTTTCATCCTAATCATGAATGTGGTTGGAGAGTTGAGAACACCAAGGTGACATCTGTGTGGCTGGCTGAGATATACATTGAGCACTATAGAGAAGACCCATAATAGAGGGTTAAGGCTTTTATTGCTGCAATAAGGAGAGACTACAATGTGGATGTCAGTTATATTCAAGCTTGGAGAGCTAGACTCAGAGCAATATTAATGACTCAGGGTGATGCAAGTGCACAATATAAAAAAGTTTGGGATTATGCAACAACTCTCATGAAATGGAGTCATGGCAACTCAGCTTATGTGAAAGTTTGTTTAGAGAATGCTAAGAAGCCTTTATTCCAAAGACTTTATATTAGTCTTGATGCATGTAAAAAAAGGTTTTTGATGAGTTGTCGACCGATTATTAGCCTTGATGGATGTCAGTTAAAGGGTGCTTTTACATGTCAACTATTGTGTGCAGTTGGAAAAGATGGTAATGAAAATTTATTTCCCATTGCATATGCGGTTGTGGAGGCTGAAAGAAAGGATACATGGTGTTGGTTTCTTGAGAATTTGATGAAAGACCTTGGAGAAGGTAGTTTTACATTTATGTCTGACAGGCAAAAGGTAATATTTTTACATAAACCTTTTACACTTTCACTAATAATGAATTAATCTAATGAAGCTTTGAATCTAATTGTTCCATTGGCAGTGACTAGAGTTTGTGTTAGGCACCTGTACAATAATTTCAGAGTGAAGTGGCCAGGAAAGGGATTCAACTATTCAAGGATGCACTCTGGTATGCTGCCAGGCATGGAATAAACTTGATTTTGAAGAGGCCATGAAATACATCAAAGGTTTAGATGAAGGTGCACATAAGTATCTAATGAAGGCAAACCCTATTACATGGTCAAGACATGGCTACAAGCACACATCAAAAATCTGATTTGCAATTAAACACTGTGTGTGAGAGTTTTAACAATTACATAAGAGAAGCCATAGAGAAACTAATCTTATCTATGTGTGAATGGATTAGGAGGAAGTTAATGAGAGGTTTGTGTCAAAAAAGGAGGGCATGAGCAAGCACACGGGTCTATTCACACCTTCTGCCATTAAAAAAATAGAGAAGGCCAAGGAGCAGACATTTAGAGAGTGTCAAGTGCACTATGGAGGGAATAACAGATTTGAGGTGGATCATCAAATGAAAACCTATGTGGTTGATTTAGGTGCAAAGAGTTGTGGATGCAATAAATGGAATTTGACCGGAATCCCTTGTACGCATGCAATGGCATGTCTATATTACTAAGGAGACTTAATGTGGAGGATTATGTGGATGATTACTAAACTAAGAGATCATACATGCTTGCATATGGAAATAGTGTACATCCAATGCCCGGTGAACAACAATGGGAGAAGACTGAAATGACTCCACCATATCCACCATAATACATTGTTCAACCAGGACGACCTAAAAAGGCAAGGAGGAAGAAACTAGAAGAAGAAAAACAACCTACAAATAGAAGGGTCAGAGTTGGGAAGAACAAATGCTCTCATTGTGGAGTTGAAGGTCATACTAAGCCAAAGTTCACTAATCCACCTATGCAAGCTGCTTCACCAAAGACTCAAAAGAAAGGATGTAGACCAAAGAATCCTTATATTATATATATTTCAAGGCACTTCAAGAAGAGATCTCGGGTATGCTCAAATTTTAACTCTTCTTCATGAAAGAATTTTAGCTCTTTATCATACAATGTTCTTTTATTAATATAATTATTTTGAAGCCATGTGATGGACAAGCACCAGTAGCCTTAGGAGGTTCTGCAAACCTTATACACGACCATGCACCTCAATCTAATTCCACCATGAATGATTATAGTGCTCACTCTCAACAATCTTGGAGTCAGGTATAAATAATGAAGTTTGTACAATTCATGTCATAATACTAGTAAATTTCCTAAATATTAAAAATTAATAATTCTTATCAAATATTTACTGAATCAACTTCCTTCTACTCAAGTTAGCACATTTATGGGTATGTCAAAAGGGAGTTCATCAATTGCTGAAAGCAGTCAAGAGTCATCCAGGTTGTACGTCACAACCACAACCTAAGAAGATCGTTTTCACTTCCAAGACTCGGCTGAAAAATATGTGAACAAAAAAACCTCACTGAAGCCTATTATCATTTGTAATTCAGCTTACTGTCAGCTGTAATTCAGCTTGAAAACTAGCATTTTGTGTCTTATGAACTAGCATTTTGTATAAACTACTATTATGGTATTTGCTACTGTATGCAATAGCATTTTGTATGACTTTTTTTATAAGCCTGATGTCTTCTATAATTCAGCTTACTGTTAGCTGCAATTCAGCTTACTGTTAGCTGCAATTCAGCTTGTTGTCACCTGTAATTCAGCTTGAAAAACTAGCATTTTGTGTTAACTACTTTTAAGGATTTTAACTCTTCTATGCAATAGCATTTTATATGACTCTCTTTTTAGTCTTGCTGTCAAATGTAGTTCAGCTTGCTGTCAACTGTAATTCAGTTTGCTATCAATTTACTGTCATGATTCACAAAGGTCTTTGCTATTTGAAAAATTAGCATTTTGTATAAACTACTTTTAAGGTATTTGCTATTCTATGCAATATCATTTTGTATGAATTTCTTATAAGCATTGATGTCATTTGTAATTCACTTTGTTTTCAATTATAATTCAACTTGTTGTCATGGCTAACTGTAAAAATACTTTTGTTATAGTTTGCTGTCACAAGGCCATTTTTATTGTCAAAACACGGATAAATTTAAGCAATTCAACTTGCAATTCATTGTAAGACCCCAATTTTTCTTCTTCACCGCCCCCGCGGTTAAGTGTGCCGCCCCTGCAGCAAGCCGCACCCGCGGCAGAGTCAGCCGCCCCTACGGCTGACTACAGATCATGCCCGATCTTTCTTTCGTTCGTTTTATCTTCTTTCCATATAGATAGAAGATCCGATCTTCTATCTTATGAGACGGCTTCCTTATCTTCTTCTAACCCTAGAACGTTCTTTCCATCTATCTTTCCTATCTCTTCTATATATATTCCTGTCTTTTCTTCTTTTTTCCGTTTCTTGCTTACGCTTTTCTCCAACCTTGAAGCTGCAACCGTCTCCCTTGCTTCCTGTGATCTTACTGAACGTGTAACTCTTCTCCTCCAAGTTCTTCATCACGTTCACGTAGTTGTTGCATGCCTTTTCCTTCTGTTTTGCTTTCTCCTTTCGTTATTCCTTTTTTTCTTCTCCAAGAATCAAGTTTGAACCTTGATTCTTGTTTGCATCCCCATTGTTGATGTGTTGTTGTTCTCAGACTCTTTTGGTTGAGTCTTGACGTGGTTGGATCAAAGGTTCGAGCTTTGGATCCTTTGTTGAGAGTTCGGTCGAGAAGAAATCCCGACAACATCTTCTACTGAGAATCCTCCCCCCCCCCCCCCGCCTACACAGAGCCGCCCCTGCGGATTTTCTCCCTGCCTCCCCTGCGCCTTTACCCAGCCGTCCCCGCGGTTTCCTCTGTAGTAACTCTTGTTCTTGTGAGTTACTTCCTTCCTTGCTTTCCTCGTTCCTTTCCTTGTTCCTTCTGGATGTTCCTTGACCCCTGAGTTTGCTGTAAGACTAAGGTTGAGCCCTTAGCTTGTGGAGATCTCTTAGAGATCATTGAGACTAGAATTTATAGACTTGTAGCAACCGTTTCGTTCTTGGATTCGTGATGTTTGTGTGAATAGGCTTTCCTTGCTCCTTTCCAGAGAGAAACTGAGTTGTTCTTTGAGTTGTTGCTGAGCTTTTAGATTACCTTCGAGTGAGGCAAGTCCCTTAGACTTACTTAGCTTCATTCCGTATATTGATATGAGTGTTTTGGCTTATTTGTGTTGTTTATTGTTGTTTATAACGAATAACCGGAATAGAAATCACCCTTTTATAACCTTAACTGACCCAAGTGTATGATAATCGGGCGGTGATCACTTGTCTAGTTCTACATGAGACTAGAATGTGCTCCTGCAACCCAGGACCGTAGGTAACAGATAGTACTGATCTATTCCTATTGGTAGACGGAAGCGGAGGCGAGTTTCGGGAGATTTTTGTGTGACAAAAGAAGTTGAATTAGTAATGGATAACTTAATGAAAGATAATAACCGGTTGAGTTTGAGCATGTTATGTGTTTACTTTTTCTTATGTGTGTTTGTGCCTTTACATACTTTTTGATATCTAGAATGTTAGCTAACGGTTTATACTGATGTTGTAGATGTTCCTTAGTTTTTGGATACTGCTGAGTGATCCGGACAGTGTGGTCATCCGGAATTCCCGTACATTATAGGATGAAATCGGGTTTATGTTTATGTTGTTGCTTTTCCTTTTGTTTTGAACTCGACTGCGAGTCTTTTACGCTTCCTTTTGTTTTAATCTTTGGTTTTATTTTGAGCTTTGGTTTTCATTCGTCTGTGCCTTGTTGTAAGATCCGTTGTGTTGTTGCTACTCTGAGGGTCGGGACCCATTGTGAGGTCCTAGCCCGTAACACTTCGAGTTCCTAAAACTTGGAGTGTTACAATATGGTATCAGAGCTTTAGGTTGACAACAATGGCACTCGAAATCTTCTAAAGGTCGGACGTATAAATAGAACCCGCAAGGGATCTAACGTTTTCAAGGGGGTTTTGTTTTAAACTTGTCGGTCTGGGATAGATGTACGGGCGACCACCACTACCTCCGCGGATCTCAACAGTTAGTGTTTCTTATATGTTGGCCTGTATATGCTTTTTCTTGAATTTCTACTTTAGATGTAGCATGGCCTTATATCTATATATATCCTTATATATTTATCCTTATAGTAGATGACACGTACTAGAGCTCCATCTGCTATGGGACGAGGAAGGAGTCGACCACCACTTCCACCTGTCGTTTGTGGACGAGGACGTGCAAGAAGACCTCCACTAGCTAGAGGTCGGGCCAAGCCCCAGTTGCTGATCCACCTATTACTGAGGCGTTTACTGAGGAGGTTGTTGAGAGTGTTGTTCTTGAGGTTGGGAACGGGACCGCTTCTAGGTCCGGAGCACAGAGAGCGCCATCGACGGAGTCCGGTCGAGTGTCCATAGGAGCTTCTGCATATCGCAACTACGTGTAGAGAGTCGAAGAGGCTATTAGGACTAGAGGACCAGCACCAGTTTTGCCAGTTCCCGCGAGATCAACTGAGGTTTCGCAAAGAGTTCCTGATTCTACCGCTCCTCAGGGTTCAACTCTTGGACAGGGTAGAGGACAAGGAGGTGGTACTTCTAACACCATAGGTGCCTGAGCTAGAGTTTACGACCCGAGGAGTGTAGTGGAGCCGACCGCTCTAGCGACCACATGTACCATTAATATTAATGGTTTTCCTGTCAAAGTTCTTTTCGATACCCGTGCTATGTATTCTTTTATATCTGATGCATGTGTAGATAGACTGACCTTAGTTACCGTAGAAGGTAGACCCTTCTTTATAGGATTACCTGATGGGGGTAAGATTTGAGGTACTCGAGAGGTTCGCGATTGCCCTATTTAGATTGGGAGGTCGTGATTGGCCAGCTGACTTCTTCTTCATGTACTTAGTACATGAAGAAGTTATTTTGGGTATGGCATGGATGGATTGGCATCGAACAATTCTAGACATCGGCAAGAGGACAGTGATGGTAACTACAGATGCAGGCCATGTTGAGATCTTCAGAGGATGAGATCTCGGGAAGACTGATACAATCATCAGTGCAGTGCGAGTTGCGAGACTTATCAGTCACGGATGCGAGGCTTTTTGGTGCTATGCTATGAAGGATAGTATGAGTTCAGCTTTGGAGGAGGTTCCAGTAGCTTGCGAGTTTGTTGGCGTATTTGGAGAGCCATCAGGTTTACCTACACAAAGGAGCGTAGACTTTGACATTGAGCTAGAGCCCGGTACGAGACCGATCTCTAAGGCTCCTTATCTTATGGCGCCTATCGAGATACTTGAGTTGAAAAAGCAGCTTGAGGAGTTAGCAGAGAAGGGCTTCATCCGCCCTAGTGCATCTCCTTGGGGCGCATCAGTACTCTTTGTCAGGAAGAAAGACGGGTCAATGAGGTTATGTATCGACTACCGAGAGTTGAACAAGGTGACGATCAAGAGCAAGTACTCATTGCCCCGTATCAACGATCTTTTGGATCAGCTACACGGAGCTTCAGTGTTTTCGACGATCTATTTGAGATCAGGATACCACCAGCTGAGGGTGAGAGAGCATGACATAGCCAAGACGGCATTTCAGACCAGGTATGGCCACTACGAGTTTGTAGTGATGCCATTCGTGCTTATGAACACGCCCGCAGTCTTCATGGAGTTGATGAACAACATCTTAATTGACATCCTAGACCAGTTTGTAGTTGTCTTTATAGATGACATTCTGGTTTACTCTCGTAGTAGAGAGGAGCATGCTGGACACTTGAGGATCATTCTTCAGGTCTTACAGGATAGAGAGTTGTACGCCAAGCTCTCTATGTGCGAGTTTTGGATGTCTGAGGTAGCATTCCTTGGTCACATCGTTTCAGTTGAAGGGATCAAGGTAGATCCAGCGAAGATCGAGTCAGTAGCATCTTGGCCGCCTCCTAAGAATGTCAAGAAGGTACGCAACTTCTTAGGATTGGCGGACTACTACCGGTGTTTTGTTGAGGGCTTTTCAGTTATTGCCCGACCGCTCACTTCCTTGCTGTGGAAGTCTACGAGGTTTATGTGGTCTGAGCCGTGCCTGTAGAGCTTTGAGGAGCTAAAGAAGAGGTTGACCTATGCTCCTATCTTAGCTCAGGCAGAGGGCACTGAGGATTTTGTGGTTTACATCGATGCATCCAAGCTGGGTTGTGATGTGTTCTGATGTAGAGGGGTAAGGTGATTGCTTATGCGTCTAGACAAGTGAAGACGTACGAGGAGAATTACCCTACCCATGATCTTGAGTTAGCTATTATGGTTCACGCTTTGAAGATTTGGAGGCATTATCTGTATGGAGCTACATGTCAGATTTTCACGGATCATAAGAGTCTAAAGTACATATTCACTCAGTGGGAGTTGAATAACCACCAACGCAGATGGTTGGAGTCGATTACACATCCAGCAGGGATCCTTGAAACGACTTCTCTCTCTTCCCCAACCCCAACCCTCTCCATACCCGGCGGCCAAAAGCTCCCAAATTCCACCAAATCTTCATTCCTCAACCGTTTTGCTATAATCTTGAGTTTAAACTGAAGAGGAAGGCAAAACAACTTGTTTGTAGCATCAAACGGCATCACAATCCACTACATCAAGCGAAATCGGGGTAATTCCGTTCAAAACTCTCAAAAATCTTTTTGCTTCGATTTGCTTGATTGTGGGCGAAGTAGTTCGTTGTGTGGAGTGAAAACAGATCGGGACAGGCATAGGAAGCTAGTGGGAGAATTGGTTTGACAAAATCTTGGCATATTCATTGATTTTGATCCAAAAGGGGAAAATCTCGGCTGAATGCAAAAATCTCGGCCGAGAATTGTTGAAGAACAACCCGAGTTGTTGTTCAGAGATGGAACCTCTTCGCCGTTCATCACATGATATTGTTCTTAGCAAGGGATCTGGATCCATGCAAGCTCCCCAAGCTCCTCCTCCACCTCCTCCGCCTCCAGAACTGCGGGTCATTCAGGAATGACACCGTGAAAGGTACGATCACATATGTGAACATCCTATTATCGCACCTAGATTTCTGGACATAGATTATTTTGCATTCTTGAACATTGTTGATGATTTGTGTTTGATGGTTGAGTGTGTCGGTTTTGAGAGATTTGTTGCGATAAAGGAACCGGCTTATGTTGAGATTACTTATGAGTTTTGGAGTTCCTGTACTTATGTGTCGGGAGTTGGTGATGTTAAGTTTAGAATGATGAATAAGAAATAATGGATGACTATGGACCAGTTCGGTAGTGCTTTTGGTTTTCCCAAGTCAAATGCAGGAACCTTTCCCGTGGCTATTAAACCTAAGCAATTTTGGGAGAATATAGCTTTGATTGAGGGACGAGAAGATGTTTGGCATGCTGGTGACTCTAAGGAGAAAAATGTGTACCAACTAGCCCTTAAGCTTGCCTACCGCATCCTTAGTGAGAGGTTGTTTGCTAGGACTGAGACGCCTCAGAAGATTAAGGCGGATGAGCTCTTCATATTGTGGTGTATGGCGACCGATACTATGCCGGATACGGCCACCTTACTTGTTGACAGTTTGCACAAGATAACTAACAAGAGCAAGGGATCCTTATCCCTCGAGGCCGTGGTGCACCATATGTTGTCATGCCTTGGGAAAAATGGCTCCTAGAGGGATTCCTTGGACTTCCGAGTATACAATTATTGATTTGAGAAATTGGAAGGAGAATTTCCAAGGGATGCATGTGAGTGATTCTGATGATAGTGCTGATGAGGTTGAGGCGATGGACACCGGTACTGACACAACTAGTCCTATTGCGGCTGCACATGATGTTGATGATGAGGATACATATGATGACCCGAGCATTAGGGTTGCTGACGCAAGGTCTGGACGGCATGGGGAGCCTTTTTGGGCACCTCAATGTGGATATCTAGGTAGAGTAGATACTTTTGAGTTTTGATCCCCCTGACATGTTTGTAGGTCTAGAGACGAGGATGGAAAACTAGGAGGTTTCCATCAGGGCTATTCAGGTTGACATCTACAACATTGATGCTCGCCTTGACACGTATGAGTTGGACCGTCTCCGCCATGCACGGATGATGGAGGACATGTACCGCCAATAGTTTGGGTGGACATTCAATCCTTCTTACTTCCCGTTTCCACCTCCGCCGGATGCTTGATGATTTTCACTATGAACTTCCTTCTTATTTTTATTATGCTTTGATGTCATACATTGCGAGTTCTCTTTCTCTTATCTTATTTTCACATTGGGGACAATTTGTGTTTTAAGTATGGAGTGGGGAATGTCTGTACTAACTACTACCTTATGATAATCTTATGCTCTTATGTGTATGCATTGCTTTGGATTTCATGTCACACGTTTATTTTTCATGCATTGCATCTTGTTTTTGAAAATCCATTAAAATTGAAAATTTTGAAAAATTTCGTGCTTCTAGGATGTGATCCCATGATGATAATGTTTGTTGATTAGCTTTTGATGATATTTATGTGTTCTAAAATGATTTATGACATGTTTTGGGATTTGAATGCCTTATTTGAGATTTATGTATGTTTGGTAAATTGTTTTTATCTAAATCATGTTGAGATTTGAAGGTTGAAATCGCACTATAAGTTCTTACGCATCTTTTTGGTATGATTAAGACAATTCGATTTCCTTATTTCTTCATCTTGATCATGCTTTTAGCTCCGCGTATATATATTTGCCTTCCTTTACCTACTCGGGACTAGGAAGCATGTTAGTAAAAGGCTTGTGTAAGTTGAAGTTGAAAATGATGAGTTTGTGTTAGAAAATAGGTTTTGGGACGTTGATCATGACGATGAGTAACTCGACAACATTCACATAGTCGGGTGTTTGTGTCTTGTCAAAATCTGATTGATTGATAATCCTAACGAGTCAAGGCATGTGCATCATGGTTTGAGGCACCACGTAAAATTGAGGTTAGGCGATATCCAAGGCTTCGGTTTTTGTGCACCTCTGTTCATGTTCTCAAGTGAAAGTAAAGTAAAAATGAAAAAAAAAAGTGAAAAAGAGCTTATATGGTGGATATTGAGTTTTATTATTGGAGTTGTGGAGTTTCTATCCTTTTTCCGGATCTGCACCACATTCCCTATATACATTCTACTTTAACACATTTCTTGACCTTTATTTGAAAGCCCTTAAGATCTTTGAGCATGGGGTTTGACTTTGTAGTTTAAATTGGATATTTCATGGTTGATTTTGATAAATCTGTTTTGCTATGCATGCTATGATTTTATGTAAGGTTGACTATCCTTCTTCATGTCTATATCTCATTTGCATCATATATTGATTGTTATTTTCTATGACACATTTTGTAAGGGTGATCTATGAATAGAAGCACAACCGCAAAAATATTGTGAGTTTTCTTTGTCTTGCATATTCATAATCCATTTCATCTTGTATTCTAGATTTGAACCTTGCTTGGGGACAAGCAAGATGCAAGTATGGGGTATTTTGATGACATGAATTATGACCTTAGTTTAGGGATACATTTAGGTAGATTTTCCCTTTGTTTTGCATGCGTAGACATATATTTACATTGATTATGTTGATATTCTTCTACTTTGCTAAATTAGAGGTCTACACGTAGTTTTGTTGCAACTGTAGGAAATAAGACACATTTTGGAGCAAAAGGGAGCGTAAGGAGATAAGGAGTCAGGAGAGAGCATAGTAGATATGCATTAAGGAGAAGAAGAAGATCAAGGATCATAAGGGAAGAAGATTTAGTTGGAAAAGAAGCAAAGAACATAATAAAGTACGTAACAATAGAGAAATCTCGGTTGAAGAGATACTATCTCGGCCGAGATTTTCTCCGGGTACGACCGAGATTTTGTTGGAAAACAACCTACGGCCTAAAGTCAAACCCTAATTTTATCATTAAAAGAAAAGTTGCAACAAGGGTTTAAGAACGGTTTTTTACACGTTTTTTAGCGGAATTTCTGGAGATTGTCGAGTCCGACTTCACAACAAGTACGGAAGATTGAAGGATTGATAGAAGGAAGAACATCGAAGGGTTGAAGATTTGCATCGATAGCCTTAATGTTTTGTGAGTTATTTTTGGAAGGATATCTTAGTTGTTGCTTTTCTTATTTGAACGAAATGTTGAACCTTTGTTGTTTCTTTGGATTGATTTTGGATTATTAAAGATTGTTTGTTTAGTATTATTTGGTTTTCTTGGTTTATGACTTATTTGATATTATATAACTTTTTTGATTTAAATATGATGATTGTTGGCTAGAATCCTTGCGATTCTAGGGTGACTAGTTGATGGTTGTGGTTTAGATAATGATAGAATGACCCTTTAAGCTAGATTGGATCCTGAAGGTTGAGTTTACCTACGCAGTTTCCGATCTCGGATCCTCCAGGAATCTCGACCGATATTTGAGTATGATCCATCCGAGATTTGCTACTGTTTGCCCGATCATGTTTTATCCTTAAGCCTAGGTCATAGTTTGTCCAAATCCTAGTCTTGTGTTGAGAGCTTTATACCCTTAGATTCCTCTAAGGCTTACGCTTGAGGATATGATGAGACTTACCCGGTGATTCCTTTCTTGAGTACCGACGATGACGTTTTCTAGGTAACAAAGGTTTATCCTTTGTTAGGTTTGAGTGTGCCTTCTTCCTACCTTTGTGAGTTAAACTGATACTTACCCGGTAAAGGTTAGTTATATTTTCTTAGGTCGAGTTGTTGGTTTGAGTTTATGTCCTTTCCCTAGTTCCTTGAGACTTACCCGGTAAAAGGATCTTTGGTTAGTGATAGTGGATAGTGAGACCTCCCCCGTAATCTATCCCATCGGAGAAACACCTTACCTTCGCAACCCCAACCTTGTCCATACACCTTTAGGAGTCTTGACTCGAAAACCACAACTTGACCCTACAATCTCTAGAATCTGCATTCTCCTTTATTGCTATATCTTCATCAATTGCTTCGATTTGTTCTTTGTTATTGAAAGAATCTTATCTAGTTGACTTATCTGCTTGATTTCACCATAGTTCATGTGATCGATCCTGGAATATTTGCCTTTATTGCGATTGATCCGTACATTGTGGGTTCGCTATTGCTTTTTATTCATGGTTATAAATTTAAAGCTATTTGTCTTCAGATTCACACACGTTTTGGAGCGAATAGCTTATGACATAGCTTCAATTCAAAATCTTTCTCTCAATCTCACAAGATGATAAATAACGAATCATAGTCATCCAAACCACTCACGGATAATGTGTTTGCTCTCATTCTCACAAGATGTGTTTAGACATATATCAATAATCACTCAAGCTCAACAAACATGACAAGTTCTTACCATAATCTTGTCAAGGCATTCTCAAGGTCCACCACCTGTCAAGTGAAACTATAATGCAAGATATATATCATGAGGTCTTTATGAGGGTTTTAACGGGGATATGGGACATGTAAAGTGTAATGTAGGTAGGCAGAAAAGTAGGTAAAAATGACAAATAATATCCGGGGTATCGATTTGTACAACTCAAAACTCCTTCAATGCATCATTACTCACACTTTTCTTTATCTTTCAATAACTGAGCATGTAACATACCACTTTGATCTTTGTAGTTCTTGTGTTCTATTTCAAGGATAAGCTTTTTCTTCACTTTTGAACCAATACTTATTTATTTGTTGTAGCATATTTGGCAGCAAATTTTCGTCCTCTCTACCAAACATGAAAATATCTTCAATTAGGATACTATGCATCCAAACTTGCGCATTTACTTCTTGGATTACTTCCGCTCTTCAAGAGAACACCTCATACTTGATTTCTTCATTCTCTTCTTCAATCACAACCCCGTATAGGGTCAAATGAGGCTATACATGGTTGTGAGGCATATTTGAGGGGAACTAAAGAAGGGAAAAGAAAGGGAAGAAGTGGCTAATAGAAGAGAAACATATATATGGATATGAAAGGTCACATAGGCTTATCAAATAGGGCATAAATCATTTAATTATCAAGCATATAAAATCAAATGAACATGTAATTTTGAAAGCGAGTCAATCGCAAGTTCTAGGAGAAACTAAACATGTTGGAGATCACACAATAACAAGAAAGAAAAGACACATGAAAATGCATGCCCAAAGGCTAGAGCGCTCACAAGGGTTATATTTGGCTAAGCTTATAATCATAGTTCATCCAAAAACTCATGTGCATAAACAATAACAAGAAGAAGTAACTCAAAACATCGTTGGCAAGTCAAGTGTAATAGCATAGCATATTCAAATATTTGGAAGTGAGAATGATGCGAACCGACTCAATCTACGTTAAATGCAATATTTTTGGAATTTTTGTTTTTATGAATGCATGCGGAAATGCAAGGATCGACTCAAGAAAAGAAAATTGCTAAAAAATAAACGTGTGAAAAAGAAAGAGAAACATGATATGTCAATGTGAGTATAGCACCTCATACATAAACTACACATTGTCGTCAATGTGACGACAATGTGAAAAAGAACAAGTAAAAATAATAAGATACTCACAAAGCGCTGCAATACATATGGTGGTAGGGAAGAAGGGTGGGTAGAATGGTGGAATGATGTGGAAGCCTTGGAAGTCCGCTTCTTGTAACCTTTGAAATCTTCATTCGTACCTATAAAGCATAACTAACAACCATCAATCTAGAAAAACAAAAAGGAAAAAGATAGTTCAATCTCATGGGTTGCCTCTCATGTAGCATTTATTTTTGGTCATTAGCTCGACCATTCAGCTGATTTTTTTTTTTTTTGGGGGGGGGGGAGGGGGGGCGCCATGAAAGTGGTGGACACATGGTGTAGGCAAGGTGTGTGTCCTTGGATATGGGGAAGTGAGCAGGAACAAAGAGAAGTATGTTGCGTCTTCTGAAGGGTGGAGCAAACAACTTCCTTTGGTGGGGAGATGAGTCTTTATGGTTGATGAAAGGAGTTGAGGATGAGGTGTTGCACTTGTTGTAGTGTGTGGAGTATGTTAAAGGACTTAAGAAACAGCGTGAGATGGCTTGGGATGCCGTCTTGATGTCGTTTGGATGGCGTCCGGAATAGATTTTTTGGTGAAGGAAATAAAGGAGAAGGAAATGTCGTCGCTATACTCACATTGAGGACAATGTGTAGTTTATGTCAATGTGAGTATAGCACCTCATAAAACTAAACGTCTCGATGTCGTTTCGACATGCTGAAAGTTCAAACCAAAACAAAAGGGGATAAAGGAGAAGGAAATGTCGTCGAAGTGGGCTTGTCGTCATAGTAGGGTCAATCAGCCTTACTGGGCCAAGGCGATTGGCCTGGTCCAAAAATTGATCCCTCATGCTTGCTCTTCGATTTTGGTCATGTACGGGTCACGTGTAAGGGAGATCTCTATAAGGCTGACCAACCTTAATGCATATCGATCGATTTACACGCTTCTAGGGGTGCTCTTCACTTCACTCTCAGATCTCAGTCATTTTCATCTTAGTCTTGACTTCTTTGACCGCAAGGACATACTTAGTGTGTATGAGGTCATTTCGTCATAGATAGCTCACATTAAGCTACATAGCCGTTGGAATACCTACAATTACATAAAGAAACTGGTAGATCTATGAAGCACTTGTATGAAGGAAATAAACTGATAATATATATGTTATTAAGCCCAAAAGAGTAGAGGGATGGAATAAAATGGATGCAAAAAGATGCTATTTTTGAGTTTTATCGCATGCCCCCTAAATTTCGAGCACTCGACTTGTCCTCCAAGACGATGTGTTTTTGTACGAGTCGAGACTTCTACTATAGCAAACCAGCCAACTTGCCCATACTAATTGGCCAACTAGTCCACCTACCGCATCCGGCTTGGACGAGTTATCTTTTTTTTTTTTTTTTTTTTTTTCCCTTTTCCCTTTTGTTTTGGGTTATCTATTAGCCCGTACATTTGAATGTTTTTATCTTTATTCCTTAGAGATAAGCTTTCGTAGGATTACCGTAGGATAATGTTAAATATCCTCCCTATAAATAAGGTGATTCTACAATTATTTTTCTTTACCCAATTTTTACAATTTAATTTCCGAAAACTACAATTAGCATAGGAAAATACTTGACCGATCGGATCAGACACTAAAGGAGATCGGCCGGTTTGTATGTACTCTTGCCCGATCCGTCTTGATTCAATAAAAGCAAAGGTTTTGTAAGTGTGTCTTTCTGAATTCCTATTATTTTATGGTACGGAGCGCTCACTTGCATTGATGATTCTATGATGTTTATGATTGTCATTATCCTTTTATTATATGTCTTAAATCATATGTCACTACATAAAATAATTAGCTTTGCGACGGAGATTTGCGTCGGGTAGGGTTTACCGACGCCAATGAGAAGTGTTTGCGACGGCGATAAATATGGTCGTTTATTTTGCGACGGCGGAATCATCACCGTCGCGAATAATTAATTTTGCGACGGAGGGTTGCGTCGGGAAGTGATTACCGACGCCAATGAGCAATGTTTGCGACGGCATCGCGTCGGCTCTTGATTACCGTCGCAAAGTCCAAGATCGGCGCTCAAATAACAAAACCGAAAATAATATACGCACTTTTATTTTCTTTTTTTAGATGACAGTGTGGAAAATTGATATTAGCCCTAATATCATTAGATGGTCTTCGTCTCTTCTTCGCCTCTTCCACGCCTCTTCCACAGGGCTCCTTCCACCATTGCTGCTCCGGCCAGTCCAAGATCGAAGGTACTCGTCTTCGTCTCTTCTTCGCCTCTTTCTTGTTTTTATTTGTGATTTTTGTTGTTCTTGATCCCGGCCAGTCCCAATAATATATGTACTTTTGTTTTGTTATTGTACTGGTTTTGTTGAATCTCTACTCGCTGGAAAGGAAAGGGGAAGAAACGAAGGTTGATTCCGTGATTGTTGTTGCCTCTCGTTGGAAAGGAACTGGAGCTGTTTCTACTTGATTAGGTTAGTGCCCTACTTGACTACTTGATTCTTCAGGTACCTCTGATATAGCTGTGGAAAGGGATGACCAATAGATGGTCTGCTTTGTGTACTGAGACTGACCAAACCAATCCATTGTATTGATTCTTAGGACAACTTCAGTTCCCACTGTCTTAATTGTATCCACCCATGCTTGTTTATCTGTCTGGAACTTACCACATGAGAGCTATGATGAAAACATAATATAGTTTCAGAAGAGCCAACAATCACCAACATGATATAAACAAACAATGGTCATTAACCTAAACACTTTCCTAATAACCTCAGGAGGAGAAAACGATAGGTAGCTGTGATAAGGCTGTGGAGTTGAGGTCAGATTAATCCCAGCAGTCTTTATAGGCAATTCAAACATGTAAGGATCCGATAGCATTCAAACTTTGGTTCTGTATTTTTGTGATGAGTGTCTATGAGTACATGAAACTGAGGCAGGTGAAAACAGATAGATTTTGTATTTTGTGATGAAGGATTGTCCTTGCATTCAAGTTATTGGTTCTGTCAGGAGAAAATTGTAACATTTGTTTGCATAGATGATTGGTCAGATGTAGGAGAAGATATATTGTTCACTGTCTTTTTTTTATATTCCAGAAGCTAACCTTGTAGACAGAAATGGACGTTTGTTGGATTAAGCAAAATGCTAGTAATTTAACAATTACCTATGACTCTGTTACCAAATGAGATATATTTGTTACCAAATGAGATAGAAAATGTATAAAGGCATAGAGGAGGAAGAGATACAGAGACAAAACGGAAATGTTAAAAATTGGGTAACTAGGAGACAAGGAACAAGTATAAAAGAAGCAGTTAGGAAAGAGTAAATGTGAATTAGAGTATTAATTATATAATTAGAGAGGTAAAGGATACAGATGAGTAGAAGTAGGTATAGAAGATAAGAGACAGTAAAATAAATACAGTAGAAGTCTACCTTCTTCCTAATTGTTGATATGCAAAGTCTTACAGCTGTAATGATAGGTACATCCTAACTAGTTTTATACTTAGCCTCAGCCTAGCCACATACAAGTATTAAAAAACTGAGGCAGGTAAAGCTGCAATAATATGGATACTTATTTTGATTTTGGTTCTAAATGGCTAAATGATTTGTACCTGAATGGTCTTAGAATTGGAGGCATATTAATTGTTCACATCAACATATAAATATAAGAAGTTCGATGTTAGTGTTGGTATATACCGTCTTTTGGAAATCGTATAAGCTTTGAGAAAAACCAATACACTTTCACAACAAGGATAAACAAAACAGAACTCATAGCATTAAAATGGGCTTGATATATACCATCTTGTGGAAATCCTTTAGCTAGTAGTAAGTTCAACTGTAATATCTTCTTCACCTCTGTTGTCATAAACGTACTTACGTTGTTTGTTGGAACAAAACTATCCTGAATGGCAATGTAGCAGTGGACAAGGTAAGAGTATTGTTGCTCATATGCATGTTCTTTCAAATCCGTGTTTTTTTATTCAAGATAAATTCCTATTTGAGACATAAATTCTTATTTAAGGCTCCACAAATCCAGTACACCTTAAGTTGATTTGTATTAGATGCATTTAGTTTAGAATAGATTCATCCTCTCTTTCTTCCACACATATCCTTGCATGGGAAATGTGGCTTCCATGCATACTTCTTATTCTCGGAGGGCAGTCAAATACTCAAAAGGGTTCTTCAAATTACACAACAAGTTTGATAGTGTCGTGTTTGCATGTATTCAGATTAATTTCTACCTTATTTATAAACACTTTGGGCTCATACTTTTGTAGAACCAGTTTATGTGGTGTATTGTGTGGATGTCAATACACAACAATGTTGTTTTGTACAAACTTCTTGAAAGTTCCTGTAAGTGATCATATGAGGAGATTGGTGATTGCCTTGGTCAACTTCATTCTTTAATTCGTGTGTGTGTAGTACTTTCACAACAAGAAGTGATCTAAAGGAACATACTACTAGCTAGTAATATCCACATACCATTAAGTCATTAATTAGAAAAACGTTAACTTTGTCTAGGTAAATGTTTGTAGTATATGAAATAATTACACTTAAAACATGTATATACATACCAACAAACGGAATTTATTGCATTAAAATGGGCTTGATATATATATATATATATATATATATATATATATATATTATAGAGAATTCAGAATTTGAATGATCCATCATTTTGTTGCAATTGATTATTGATTGACTCTCTTTTCCACTTGCTACTTTGATCGAGAAAGCAAATATATAGACATCGATCTCGAAACGAATATGTTTATCAAGATGTATATATAAAGCTTATCCCTTTGGGCCATGAAAGAGATTAAAAACTATCAAGATCATATCTTGTAGAATCAAGAAGTGAATTGGGCAATGGTGAAGAATTTGAGCATTGAAAAGGACAGAGTTCAAGAATGGATGATAGAGCAAGAAAACAGTACTCAAAAACCTGCACTTTGAAGAAATGAAAGTTGAACACACGAGAGACAGTTAGAATAGTAGAACAATGAAAGCAAAGCCCTAATGTAAGGGGAAAGTACATCCTTCGAATTAAAACTAATCATTGGTAAACTGAAAGGCTTTGTCCAAAAAATAATACAATTTTTATACAAGTTAGTAGTGCATGAGTATAGCTAGCTAAAAGAGGAGACACTAAAAAAGAAGTTACACAAAGATTTAAAAGTTTGATTGGTATGGTTGGTCAAATAGAGTAAAAGAGGTTTGATTTGTAAAGAGCAGAGCAAAAGGTGTTTTCCTCTCTCTATATTTCTCTCTCACTGAGAAACATGTAAGGGAGAGGGAGCAGAAAAGGTAGTGTAAAAGAATAAGATATAGGAAAATTTTTAAAACCCACTCTTAACATGATTAAAGTGGATTATACTTGTTTTTATTTGGCCATTGGTTTATCTTAATTTGCATTGCTTGCTAGCTGTCGATGATGCCACTCTTCCTCTCAATCCATTTTAATCTAGGTGTGTTTGGCATAGAGAACCAAAATTACATTATAAAATATAGGAAAATTTTTAAAAAGTGTATATGTTTCTTTTTTTGAAGAACGACGTTAAAATAGATAAAATTTAATATTTTTCAATCCTCTACACTAAAATTACAAAATTAAAAAAAATTAATTTTATTTATTTATTTTTATCTATGTCAACTTTAGATTTGTTCGATAGACAATACAAGATTATTGAACTAGCTAAAAATATCATCTGATCGCAAAGCATAGAGTGTCATTACTTATATTAGTATTATTTTTCATGAAGGGAGGCCTTGTTTATCCTCCTAGAATCTACTCTTATCACTTTACATGCACACAACTGAACTTAATTATTATAGCATTATGAAATCACAATATCTCGAATTGTCAATCTGGTACTTTGTTAGACTGTCCCTACTGGTACTTTGTTATACTGCCCCTACTCACTAGAGTGACTTCTAACCCGCTGCACTCATTCATAACTTAAGTTTGAATTCGCTTGGTTTTCGTAGTGTTGTTGATTGGGTTTTGTGGTGTCATGATTTGTCTAATTGGGTTTTGTGGTTTTTCTAATGCTTAGTAGTGTCTCTCGTACACAAAAACTCCTGTACACTTGTGGATAGTTTGTACTTGGTACTTGGTTTAGTGACAATGATATTAATGTGTAGTGTTGTAAATATTGTTGTTGACAAATGCTTAAATATCATATTTTGATGTTAATGTAGAGAATTTTGGTTTTGTAGGGTGGAACAAGTGTTCATCAAAATGAGTCTATTGGAGAAGGTCAAACAGAGTCCGCCGCTGAAGAAGGCGCACAAGAAGAAAATCCAAGTGAAAACGTTTAAATATGTTCCATTTTGTGTTGTTCACAAAGATACTTGGGGGATTGTTCACAATGACTTGAAACTAATGTAATATGCTATAAAATGTGTCAATTAGGTACTTTTGTTTAGAAACTATATGAAGTATGTATCAGTTACGATGGGTGATGATGGTAACTTTAATTAGTTTTGTGAGGACAATTATCAATATCCAATTCAGGGGCAACTTTTGCGTCGACATCAAGCCGTCGCAAATTTTGAGTAGCCGTTAAACGTTTTGCGACAGAGAATAGCCGTCAAAATGAAAGAATTAAAAGCTGTAAACTGTTTTCGCGACGGATTGCGACGGTCACTACCGTCGCAAATAGCTGGAAATTAGAAGTCAACGCATTTTTGCGACGGGGTTGACCGTCGCAAATCCTGTCGCAAATATTTAATAAGAGCCGATGACCAGTTTTTCGCGACGGTAACCACCGACGTAATGCCGTCGCAAGAACTTTAGCGGCGGGTTCTTACCGTCGTAAATACCTTTTGCGACGGACGTGTTTGCGTCGGCGTTTTTGCCGACGCAATGCCGTCGCAAAAAGTTGGTGCCGTCGCAAAAGGCCTTTTTCCCGTCGCAACAATCCGTCGCAAAAGTTTTTTTTTTTTGTAGTGTGTTATGGACTATTTGTTCATCAGGGTATTTGTTTACAAGATACAAGAGTTGTGTGAGGATGATTCTTGGTTCTATTTGTTCTTCAAGGTGTTTTGTTTGCAAGATGCGGGAGTTGTGTGTATCTATACCTTAGTTTTCTTTCATAGAATGACCATATGACTTGGATACAATTGTGAATTGAGATTCTATTATCTATTGTTGTGCTAATTCAGATCATGTGATGCCTTTATTATTCACCAAATTGAAATATTTGTTTCCTTATTGTTCATGAATGATCGACCTATAAATATACATTCATCTCTTAACTCTCCTCGATTTCATCTGGTGATCGGCCGATTAATGTTCATATACAGGTCGCCCGACTTGTGCTACTTTGGTTCGTCGATCACTCATATGTGTTTTTGTATATATATACCGTGTTCTTACAAATGTTATTTTGTTTATATATTTTATATTTGGCTTTAGATTAATGATTCAAATCATTACCTTAATCTTTATGAGTTCGATCATGGCCCCTTAACTACAATCGAGTCTTGTAATTATTTGTGAGATCCAAGACTCACATTTTAGTCATCACCACTTCCAAGATGTCATTAAAACACGGGTCTATAAGATTTATATTGAGGGTGACAATTTGTGTGTCATCTAAGTGCTCCATGACTTTGGAGTTGGCCGTAGGATATCGAGATGATCATATCCGTCTCCATGTTAGACCTTTGTCATCATGTATTCATAGAAGTTAATAGTGTTGATGACCGTTTGACCTATTTAGGGAACTCGACCCCCAACAACACCAACTTTTCTGATGATTTCGGACTTCGGGTTTTCATCCAGAAGCATGTTTTATGTTGTACCGCTTTTATTAGGTGAACCGACCACTTTCCGTTATAAGAAAAATATTTTAACACTATATTAGCATTACGTACCCAAGCCGCTCCCTATTATCAACCGGTAAAAATATTTTTTTTGTACATGCATATGCAATACTTTAATTACCTTATTTTTTATTTGATCAAATCTATTATACTTACTAAAACAGAGCACGGGTTGATGACGTGGCGCGCTGTGGACGCAGGATTTTTGAAATTGAGCTCCCACAGTTAAAGCTAATAAATCTTTATTTTTACACTATTTTTTAAACCATAAAATCTTTTATTATTAAAATAATAATTTTATAGAAACCAAATCTATTATACTTACTAAAACAGAGCACGGGTTGATGACGTGACGCGTTGTAGACGCAGGATTTTTGAAACTGAGCTCCCACAATTAAAGCCAATAAATCTTTATTTTTTACACTATTTTTTAAATCTTAAAATATTTTATTATTAAAATAATAATTTTATAGAAACCAAATCTATTATCTATCTTATATATATACTAAAGGAGACCGTAACGTGCCAATTGGCACAGTTTGGTGCCGCCACCTCATTATTTTGCCACATGTCACAATTTTATAAAGTCACTATGAAAAATTAATTGATATTTAATTATTTAACTAAAATGCTTAAGATTTGCAATCTAATTGTAAGGAACTTTTTACTTATATTTTTAAATTTTCGATTGATCTTTATTTTTATTCTAAAATTTATAAAAAATTTTTAATCTTAATATTTGGTTAACTATTTTTAATTTTCATTTGATCGTTTTTATTTTTCTAAATATTTTTTTTTTAAAAAGTTTTAAAGATTTTAATATTTTATTTACTTATGTTTTTTAAATTTTAAATTGAACTTTATTTTTTTCTCAAAATTATAAACTTTATTTTTTTATATAATCTTTTATATACTCTAATTTTATAATTTTCAGTTGAATTTTTTTCCTTCCTTTTCTAAAACATATAAACTTTACTTTATTTAATCTAAAATATTGTTTAATTATATTTTTTGATTTTTAACTGAACTTTGAATTTCTAACGCTTATTATTTTTTTTTATTGAAAATATGTTTATCTTGCGGTCCTTGCGGATACATATTTTTTTAAAAAACCTTTTCAAAATTTTTTTATTTTAGTAAATTCACATATATTATTAGTTGTTAATTAATTCACTATTTAAATTTAACCATGTGATTTTAGGATATTATAATTTTTAACTTACACATGTTACTTATTTTATATAAATCTCTTTCATTTATATTTGTATTTATTATTTAACTTTTTTATTTAAATTTTATGATATGTGTTACACATGACCTCTTATTAAACATATTTTTAGTAGATGTTAAAATGAATAGTAATATATTTTAGTTCTTGAATTTAATTTAGAAAATCTTTAGTAAAAAAACTAATTTGGTTACATATTCATGTATTTTCTTCAAAATATCTATATGCTAAACAACTAAAGTAGTATATGAATTTGCACTTGACATAGTTTCATGCAACCACATCATCAAACTTATATAAATCGATTATTCGTTAAGGCACGTCACCATATTATTTAATTGATTTGTTAATATATTAACAATTATCATTTGTAATCACTTTGACTACATATCCAAGTAGCTCGGAAATATTATACCGGATTCCTCTTTTACGACTGTTGTTGCAGGGTTTGAATTCTTAGTTGATTTCTATTCATAATATGACAAAATTCTAACATACAACAATCATCACATAACATGTAAATTAATTCCTAACGTTATAAATTATCAAATATTTTTTTATAAACACAATTACAATCTAACCCGTGCAGGGCACGGGTATTAAAACTAGTACTTACTAAAATAGAGCACGGGTTGATGACGTGGCGCGTTGTAGACGCAGGATTTTTGAAATTGAGCTCCCACAATTAAAGCCTATAAATCTTTATTTCTTACACTATTTTTTAAACCATAAAATCTTTTATTATTAAAATAATAATTTTATAGAAACCAAATCAATTTTTTAATAATAATAAAAAAATTAATCGAATTAGCTTTAACAATCAAATCACCTTAACAACCAAATCATTTTTTTAATAAATAAATATTTATAAAAATATATTAAAAGATATTGCGATTTTGATTTCCCTTTTAATTGTATTTTCGGTTATAATTTTTATTCGACGGATTTTTTTTCGAACGTTATATCAGATTTTTCCATGGTTCGCTTAGAACTTTTATGTTTTACAAATTTGTCGAACAAAATTTATTTTTTTGAAACTACAACTTTACGTTATGTGCGAGTTTTAATTAAATTGATTTTGAATTGAATTTTATTTTCGAAATGTTCCATCAGATTTTAAGCGAACAATTATTTTTTGATAAAATCCATCAAAATTTACGTTGTTTTTTTTTTGAAAAATACCTATAAATATATAATAAAATTTTACATTATTCCATTGGATTTTTTTGATAGTTTTTTAAATAAAAAACTTTCATTTAATCAACAAAATTGATTTGCATTTTGACGGTAAATTGATTTCCATTTTTGTTATATCTTTTTATTATGGATTTTAATTAAATTGGTTTCAATTTCATTTCCATTTTAGTTATATTTTCTGTTAGGATTTTTATTCGAACGAATTTTTTTTTCTGAACGTTCCATGTGATTTTTTTTCATGGTTCCCTTAGAACTTTTTATGTTTTACAAATTTGTCGAAAAAAATTTATTTTTTTGGAACTAAAAGTTTTACGTTATGGGCGAGTCTATATCTACTACTAGAGCAGTATACATGACAGTTTACGTGGTGCGTTGTGAGAGTAATATTTTGAAATGGAGCTCCCATAATTTTTTTTTGAAATTGTATAATTAAGAATCGTTTTTCTATTGTTTCATCCCTTGATTTGATTTTTAACCGTAACCCCGTGTATCTGATCTATTTTCAAGTTATTAAAAAAAAATTGACTTGTACATTTATGTTAATTTTATTTATTTATTGATTTTCTTCCACCCATCAGCAAATAAGTTATTTTTAGATAATAGTTATCAGACTTTGAAGTTAATTTTGAATTAAATTAAAAATTTTTAAAACTTTTTTAGCTTGTAGATATAGACCGCGTTATATTAATTAAAATTTTGTTTAATTATGTTAAGTTTCTTAGCTTGTAGATCACATAAATCTTTTGTAATTTTAATAATTAAAAATAAAATTAACTAATTAACTAATAGATTTATAGTCGAAAAATAATTAATTAAAATAAAATTTTTAATCCACCAATAAGCATTATAATCCAAAATAAAAAAACAAAAGAGTTGTTAAATACAAAAAAAATTGTGAAATTAAATTGTTACCCATTGACCAAGAAAAAATCCTCAAACTCATTACATAATCGGGAAAAAAACAAAAATGTTGTTATATATATATAATAATATTATTATTCTATTAAGTATGTCCATAGTATAATCTCATTTAGTAAATTTATCCTTAATAAAGTAATGTTGGTAAATCGATTAGATTAGAAAAGTATACAAAACAAAAGCATGTAAAAAAACCAATTTCACAATATTCTTTTTCATTTTTTTCAAAACCCGCACAAGGTGCGGGTATTATACTAGTATAATATCTTTATGAACTCAAATATTTACTTTGAACATTTTAATAGACAAAGTCTTGTTTGGCCTCGGGTGCAGGAATATAGTGTTTGTGACATAAATTTTTTTACCCTTTGAAAGAATGCAAAAATTTACATACTATCGAAGCATGAAAAGAACATAATCTCTAAAACACCCAAATAACAAAAGCTGGAGAATACAAAGATACAAAGAGCCAAAATCACTATACAGATATGGCAAAGTCCATCCATGTTTAGAGATCAGATCCTACCTACTGATGCTATTTCTTTTCCTGTTATTCGCTTTTCTTGTTCATACACTACTCGTTACCAGTATCCAACATCCAACCAATGCATCTCTTGCTCATTTCTTCTGGAACATCACCATGAAAAAGAAAGCTACAATGCGGCTGGCCAATCCAGCCAGAAGAAGGTAGATCAAACATGAATTCCACCTCCTAATATCGTAACCATAAGCCATCAAAGACCCACATCGGGTGATTAGCCAAACGCCGTCATACCTGTTTCATATCAAACATACCATCTCAAGATCATGTATCAAGACAGAAACAAAACTGTTCTATATGTAGAACATACCTTTCAGCATTGGAGAGGACAAAGGATTCCAGAGCCCATTTTGTGTAACAAAATTTCCCCAGCTCATACATAGTACCACTGTCTTTTTCTTGATTGGCTACTAGTGTCAAAACAACAGGCAGAAGAACTGACCACTGTAGTTTAACATTTGACATGTCAACATTGAGAAGATGGCCACACAGATAATTCATAAAAAAAGGCTAATCTTGTAGAATTCATTACCAGTTGAGCTACACTAGGCTCGAGGCAGATGGCCAATATATAACCAATTCCGGTAACACAATAAACAAGACAAACCAAGATCATGTAGTTGTATAAGAAGCTTGATCTTGGATTGTTGAAGAAGTAAAACATGGACAGGTATACCAAAGGCTTAACAAATACATTGAACAAATCACAAGTGTCCTTGGCAAGGAAGTGAGCCAGACTGCTCATCCCAGAAGCACTCTCTCTCCAGTACTGTAACTTGTCCAATGTGAATGATCTCAAAGCTGCAATCTTGCATAGGAGAGCTGCCACCCAAAAATACATGGTTGGAATCAAATGTGTTTCTAATGAAATAATCCACTTCGATTAGAACCTGGGATTTCACTTACAAACAGCAATGACAGTGTAAGTATAGCCAAGGGAACCAAATGTCTCGTCGCTCACTTTAGCAAGAGTTCCTAAGCAAGCTCCGGCAAGTAGCAAGATTAGATAATCCACAGCTTGTGTTTCAGCTTCCCGAAGTCTCTGTTTACCAACACTATCAAGAGGATTCTCCAGTTAATTGATTATGCAACAAGTTATATGTATATATTCAACTAAGAAGATGCTAATTTGAAACAATATACGAAATTGTACCGGCCAAGGAAGTATCTGTACTGCCATATCAATCCGGGAGTCTGCCTATTTGACAAGTCTGTTTCATTCAAAAAGTTTTGCATGACATTGTCACCCTTCTGCCCAAGGTTAGATTTCATGTCTTGCCAAAGATCTCCAACAAAAGAGTTCTCAACAGTTTTATCACTACCACCACGTGATACACTACCAGACGAGGCAGAAGAAGTTTGATCACAGAGATGCAGCATATCTGGTGGTACTGGATATCCATTATGAAGCATCCATCTCACAGGGAGTTGTTCTCGGGTAACATCACAATCTGTTTTAGTTATACCCTCCAGTATGTCAATAAAGTGATCTGGAGGGTTAACACGGTCTGGTACTATGATTCCAAGGCTCGCAAAATACTCTTCAACTTTCTTCACTGAGCCGTGGTACACAGTAATGCCTCCTTTGGCTAGAAGTATTAGATCATCGAACATCTTGTATAAAGAATAACTGGTATACAAATTTTGTCAAAAACATATGGTTCTTAGCAAACAATGGTAATGCCTATTGTAGATAAACAAAAATAACTAGTTTTTTTGGATCATTAGAGGTTACCTTGGCTGATGAATAACCATGCAAATATTCACTCCTTCTAATGCTTCACGACGAAGTGCCCTGAGAAGGAGCAAAGAAGAAGAGCTATCCAGCCCAGATGTGGGCTCATCCAAAATCAACAGTGAAGGCTCCATAACCATTTCTATTCCCACATTTACTCGTTTTCTTTGACCCCCGGATATCCCTCTTTGTTCAACAGTCCCTACTAAAGAATCACGTATTGCTTGTAATCCTAATGATTCAATCACTCTTTCAAGGACAAGAACTCTTTCTGCCCTATCCATCCCAGCAGGAAGCCTAGAAAATGCAAGACAATTCAAAATTACATGAAAAGATTATTGTGTGAAAATGTTTTTGAATTGAATTATTGATTTTGTTGGATTTGAATACCTGCAACGGGCATTGAATAGAAGATTTTCCTCCACTGTCAAGTTGCCATGCACAATATCATCTTGAGGGACATATCCGATTATCTTCCTATATGAGTGAATTGATTCATTTTTTCCGTTAATTAGAATTTCACCCTTCTTTTGACATCCAGTTATCTTCCCCGAAAGAGCTGAAAGAAAAGTAGTCTTTCCAGCTCCTGAAGGACCCATAACAGCAGACACCCGACCAGGCATAATTTTTCCAGAAACAGACCGCATTATGTGTATGTTCTTCCCTTTCAAGGTAAGGGTTAGATCTTTAAAAGCCACCTCCAACAAAGGTCTTTTCTTCACTTCAGTCTCTGTAGCCATTGATATTATTCCAGAAAACGTCATATTCTTGTTTTCCTCTTGCATGGCTTTCTCCTTTTCCAATTGTCCGTATGCATACTTAAATATTTGACTTTTAGTATGAAGCTCTTTAGCTTTTGGTGCCTGTTTTTTGATGTTTTTATCCCCTATCTGTAAGTTGAAGCCGTCACCACCCTCCGGATTATCCTCAATTTCATGCATCATTTTTGTCAGGTCGCTCTGTTCTTTTTTCTTCCCACTTGTATCAAGACTAGGTGGTGGACCAACACCTTTCGTTGCGGGTTCCTGAACAGATTTCTTCTTTGAAAATGTACGTGACATTTGGTCTTGCAAGCCAGTGGCACGCTTCCTGGCAATATCTTTTGCAGACTTCCATCTTTCACGAGCTTGTGCTGTTTCTCGCGCACTTCTTATAGCGCGTTCTCTAGATCTAGCAAGCCGCTTCTCTCGAGTTGTCAAAACGTGATCAGAACAGTTATACACGATTATCAGAATCACAGATACCAGAATCTGCAACATCCATTTAACAATGCTAAGCTTACATAAAAATAGAGCTTGCCCACCCCAACAACATATGAATCCAAACAATGTAACTGAGAATATAACTCTCAATACAATATTAGATAATAACTAAGAATCAAGTTCGATAAAAGCAACTCTCATTCCAAAACGACACTTCATATGTGGTTTGAGTAATGAACAAGGGTGAGCAGTATTGCTTACAATGAGTATGAGACCATATGCTGTAATATTTTGATTTGCAGTATTTGGATTACACTTAGCAAGCTGGAAACATCCTGCAAACCCACAAGAGTATCAAAATAAATCAAGAATCACGATAAGATTAAATGTGGTCCAATTTATTTTTGTCTAACAAAACTAGTAAAATAGAAAGTACTTTTTATCTTAATATCCTATAATTGAGGAAGAACAAAACTTACGTGATTCTGATGTTGAGCCTAATCTACAGAAGTGCCTGGTTTTTGCAAAGCAAAAAAAAAAAAGTTGGAAGTGATCTTAAATTAAATGCTTAAGAAAAAGAAATTACTACAGAATAAAACTGTTATGTGAGAGAGTTTCATACCCCCCAGAGCAACCAATTTTTTTAATTGTAGTAGGACAATATGATCCGCCTGAACAAAACATCTCTTGACTACTCAAAACATCAGCCCAAATATCCGCTCCACCACACGAATGATTTGTTTTACCAGGAGGAATTTGGTATGCATATCTGCATATGAATTTTTATAACAATAAGTATAAGAGTGACTGAGATGATAAGCGATAACTTCCAGTGAGCAAGAGCACTCATTCAACCTAATGCATGAACTTACGGAGAGCATGTCCCAGTGGTAGTGTTAAGTTTTGCTACCGGGCAATAAGCACCTAATGGACAGGCTATAAACAGTAATAGGTCAAACAAAAGAAATTTGTTAGAACATATTCAAGCAAAAACATAAATTGCAATAAAATTTGCTATTCTTTAGAAGGAGGTTTTGCGCTTCTAACTTACGGATCATGCATGTAATGCCTTTTGGGCAGAAGAATCCTTCACAACAAGGTTGGCAAGTTTGAGTTCTAGTAGGCACATTCTGTCGATCCTTCATATTGACCTGCTGATCACCAACACTACATGCCCATCCTGGCTCACATCCAGCAGGCCAAGATGTCAAGTTACAGTTCTTGTTTGGCTTCAAATAGTTGGAACTCTTGCGCCCAGTCTTAAAGAAATTGGTGAAGTAAAAATTGACTTCTGCCGCGTTACACACTCTTTTAGAAAGATCTGTTTCACAACATATACCACAATCCATATATTTGTAAAATGGACAACAAATATAATTATAGGGTGAATCAATATAAAAGCTTCTCCTACCTTGTTGTTTATCCAAGCAATTACTCACAAACTCCAGATCTGATGAAAAGTTAAAAGCTTTATTCCATTCTTCATCCCTGAATAACAAGTTTAGGTATGAATAGTTAATACCTCGTTATTCACAAGATAAACGAGATTGAGATCAATCAAGCCTTTACCTTGAAGATCTTCCAAAAAAATATATATCTATAACCAAGTCATGGTATATGGAGAAAATTATGCAACCGATCTTAATTAACACAAATTAAGCAATATCTTCACTCATCTTAACTACTCATACGCCTCATAACATGAACATTGAATCCATGAAGCACAATGTGAAATGAGATTTCCTTAACATGGACATTTTGGAATGAATATACCAAAAAAATATCATCAACTCCGGGTAAAGACAAATTGAGAGCTAAACCAATCACAAGTAAAACAAGTTAGGCTGAGGGGTGATAACATCCTTGATATTTGAATTTTCAGTCACCAATGGAAACAAAAACAGATTTAAAAAGAAAAAGTCTAAAGTGCAGTAACCTAGTAAGAAGAAGCCTTATATATGTACCAATTTAAGAATAAAAATTGATAAAGAAACCGGGAGAATTGCAAACTTACACGTCCTTTATGCAGTAGCCTAAATGCTTAATAACTTCAGGACCAAATAGCTCAGTGAAATTGGCCATTTGGCTATATGTCATTTGAGCAACAATCTTGCGAGTAGCTGGACTGTTAATATCATTGTTCTTGTTTTGAGACCTGGCTTGCGACAAAAAACAGAATATTAAAAGCACCCACAAAAGATTACGCCCAACCCTACAAGGATTATGCTTCTCCGCCCTCATTCTGATGAATTTTAACCCCAAGCCTCTCCAAAATCATATCTCGATCGAAAACCCAAAGAAACTGGAGCCCAAAACTGTTGTAGTTGGGCAATCTTTAATGGGTTTCGACCAATGCATTTAGATTTGCAAGTAGATTGTTTTCTCTGTTGTGTACGTCTTTTTAAGACCAATTTGGGGGTTTCTTCTATGGAAGACCAATTTGCTATGTTTTTGTTTTCATGAAAGAAGAAAGGAGGAAGATGAATTGATCGAGGGTAAAAGGTTGAAAGCATGATTTTGGGGGGGAAACAATCTATAAGAGGCTAGGAGAGCTTCTTGGTTTCTCGGTGATGGAAGAGATGAAGGAGAGAAAAACACGCCTACGTTCAAGAGGGGCGCCATAATATATGATTTTGCACTGGTATAATGATGTGGGCTGCTCACGCAATTCCATTTTCGTGCTTGCTTAAACTTAGCAACTTGACAATTCAAAAAAAAAAACTTAGCAACTTGTCTATTTCTTTTGGATATTTTATTTTAGCTTTGTTATTTGGCACCTAAGCTATTTTAGGTACATCTATTTCAATTATTATCATTATAATAATAATAATGATACACGTCGGTGGAAGAGAATCGACTAACAAGTTGGGCTTCGCATTTGTTTTGAATAGTAAGCGTAATCCTAGTCAAAAATAAAACAAGTACCCCTATTATATCCGGGTAGCTCTTTAGAAATCGAGCCCAATCTTCTAAGTAGATCCACCGCGTCATCACCCATATCACCAAACGTGGAAAAGGAAAAAGGGAAGAAAATGATATCCCTTTGAGCTACAAACGTCCGCATATTTCTTTCTCTTTTTATCAGCAGCGACGCTCACAACTTTACCTTGGATGAAACTAGAAAGGCTAGATGAAGAGAAAAGAGAAGTACTAGTGATGTCGACACATGTGTCTTTGCCCTGAAATCAATTATAGAAAAGGATGTCGGCGGGGCGCAACTCCCCACCATAACCATCAACCATCAACCATACCAGTATTGACTTCCTTTTGGAACAGAAATCTCAATCTTAAGACACTCATCAAAAATGACATCACGGATCATGTTATGCCGGTGCTTAATAACAGTATGCCCTGCAGAAGCAAGAGCATGGTCACCCCAAGCGTCCATAATACCTTTCTCACAAGCAGGGCACTTGACCCTCTCTAAACATCTCAATGTCAAGGCGGTACTTAACGACGGTCCGGAAGGTGGCCGGGTTCATAACCTGACCAAGACCAAAAAATGGGCCCGCTTTAAGCCACTGTTGAGTCAAGGGTAACCTCAGGTTTTCAACTAAGGCCTTCTGCCTAATCGAAAGGTCAAAGTCTCTCAGAAAACACTTATACACGATATTGTAATAACAACCAGCCAGTTTCTTCATTAAGCCGTATTATTGTTGTTGTTGTTTTTTTCTTTGTTGTTGTTGTTGTTGTTGAGATTAAGGTAGAGAGGAGTATTTTAAATACGGAGCTCCTACATATGTTAATTAGGCTTAAATATATTTTAACTTGTTTTACAAGTCATTCAAAAAATTTATACTATCAATATAAATATTTTATATGATAGGCTCATAATTTTTACAAAAATAGTTTATAATGGCTGATTTGTTGGTTTTATTTTTTTGTTCTATTCATTTAAAACTCGTATACTTTCAGTTTTAATATTTTATTATGGATTAATACATTTTTTTCCTTCTATTTCTTAGTTATTTATTTTTATACATTTTTTTACTCATACATGTTTGAATCAATGAAATAATTTGAACTAATGTGACACAATAATTGAAATATTATTAAAGATCAAAATACATGATATCATGATTTTTTTTAAAACATAACTAGCAAAAATTCAATATTCCATGAAAAAAATAAAACATACTATATGAACTAATATTATACAAGATTTGAACTAACAAATTTTATAATAAAAATAGATTGATAAAATTTGTGCTCCATAAATATTACTTGAAATTAGTAAAAAAAAAAAAAAAAAGAAGCTAATATTGTAAAATATGATACTAAATTAACAAAAACTCTATATTGTTAATATAAAAAATTGTACTGAGTACAATTTTTTTGCCATAAAAAAGAGTATTCTAAATTATTTTTCTACTATATTATCATTTTAGTTATAATAATTTATTTTGGTTCATTTTCAAAAAACTTAGACGTTTTGTTTATTTTTATTATGTAATGATTCATATTTTACCAATGAATATATTTCATGTGTCTATAAATCTGGATTGAAGTTTATAAATAATGTTACTTGAATCACTATTATTATTATTATTATTATTATTATTATTATTGTTATTATTATTATTATTATTATTATTATTATTATTATTATTATTATTATTATTATTATTATTATTAAGAATTATCCTATAAGAAACAATACATTCTTAAAAATTTCAAAGTCGATCACGATTTTTTTTTTTTTTTTTTTTTTTTTTTTTGCATTTAAGAGTTCTTGTAAACTATTTTTGTATTTAAAAGACACACAATTAATAACGAAAAAATAACTTTGATGCGATGTTATCTAGATGAAGATTGTGTTTAGTACTAGTTTAGCGCCCGTGCCGTGCACGGGTATTTGAAAATATATTTCTTACCGTTTTTTTTGTATGAGTAATTTTTTATAGATTTATTTTTCTTATTATATTTTGTTGATTTGATTACGAATGTTTATGTTAAATAGTATACGCATATAAGAAAAATAATAACAACATAGTAGTTGACCAAGTTCGGGGCATACCAAGTCAGGATTGTCCACTATCTCTGTATTATAAAAATCACAATATTAATAATGTCAAAAAACAGTTAAAATTGTGTACATTTAATATAATAGAAATCACGATGATAACCTTTGACGTGAAACCTCGAGCACATGCGCGACAGTCCGATCCTGAAAAAGAGAAGAAGATAAACTTTATATAAGTGTAAGCTCAAGGATGGGTTATGATCGCTTGATATTATTGATTGAAAACGAAATAAAATGAAGAAGAAATTCTAACGTACCTTAAATTATGTTGCGAAAAACTTCGTCGAATACAACATTAGTTGTAGTATCTTGAACCTTGCCCTTAGGGTCACATATCATAATCCTTAATTCATCTCTGCTCGTCACTCTTGAGATAGCGACATATAATTGGCCGTGACTGAAGACCGGTCTAGGCAAATATATTCCAACTTGTGCAAGGGACTGACCTTGACTTTTATTTATAGTCATAGCAAAACATACCATAAATGGGAACTGTCTCCTTCGAAATTTTACAGGAATTTTCAAGTCTATGGGTGTAAGAACTGTTCGCGGAATGAAGACCTTATGACCTATATTGTTCCTAGATATTATTTCTGCCTTGATGCAGTTCAAGAACTCGCTCGAGTAGAAACCATCATCAAGAGAACCTTCGCTTGGACATATACTATCCGAACTCAAGTACTCTGTCACGTCTCCAGGTATCAGTGATAGAATATAGTCATTAACCTTCTCAACAATCTCATTGGTAGGGGCGAGAATAACTCTTTCTTGAAAGTAGGTCGGTGGATCCTGAATATTGTAACTCAAAGGATATACATGGTCAACAATAGTTGTAATCGGGTCACCTGTAGATGCAAGTAGGAGATCTTCGGGGATGGTAATCTGAGCTTCTCCATTAACACTTTCACTTTCCGTGCCATCTCCAATGCCCAATATCCAATCTGAAAACTCCTTAGCCTTTCGAGCTTCTAATTTAGTAACTCCACGTATAACCCTCATGTTTTGAGTTAATTTAAGCACTGTGCAGTGATCTCACAAATATGACGCATTGATTGCAGCAAAGACAATATCATGTCTACTTCCATGACTTACAACAGGCAATATTTGTCTAAAATCACCACAAAAAACGACAACCTTACCACCAAACGAGAGAAGTGAGCAGTCTGGATTATAAGATCGCATGACGTCCCTTAAACTTCTATCGAGCGCTTCAAAACAACATTTGTTAACCATGGGTGCTTCATCCCATATTATCAGCTTTGTCTTTGACACTAACTCAGCCAGATCCGTACCTAAACATATAAGATTAAAACATTAATATATTGTTCAGTGTAATATGAACAATATATTAAAAAAGAAGTTTTAATAATTGAATAATAAGGTTTATACCTGCACGAATGTTGCATGTTGAACTTTCGTCAATATTTATTGGGATGCCAAACCTCGAATGAGCGGTTCTACCGCCTGGAAGCAAGAGAGCTGCATTACCACTCGAAGCAACTATTAGAACGATCTCACCTTTACTCCTCAAACCAGCCGAAAGGGATCTCCATATAAAAGTCTTTCCTGTTCCACCGTATCCATAAAGAAAAACACTCCCCCTTATCAGCGGACACAACACACATAATCTGATCATACACTCCCCTTTGCTCGTCGGTGAAACTGGAAACCAATCTGTCATGGTCCAAAGATAACTGGATCGATCATAGTTTAGTTCATCTTGAATTAGTCTATTATGCTGCTCCATAATCAAGGCTTCGTCACGATAAGGCATAGACTTATTCGTCTTCAAACTGCCGCCGTTCCTCTGTAAAAGTTTCTCTATCTCAACCAAGGCGTAATTTTGCAGCACGGCATCATCTAATTGCAAATCTACGTACAAATAAACCAAGTTAAACATGTTCACTTACCTAGTACAAAATATACTAAACAAATTGAAAAAATAATGCAAAACTCGAATTAAATTCATATACATGAAAGAAAGCATACCATTATTACACAACACCCTTCTCTGTCGTGCAAGAATATCATCAGATAAGTACTTCCATACTTCGGCCCAAACCAGATGAAGCGACGGCATGCTACCTGAGAGATACAACATGACGAATAAATTCCAAAGATAACCAGCAGTTCCCCAAAAACTTGCTTCTTTTATACCATCAATGTATTCCCGGTCGTCATCCAACAACCCCATAGCATAACATGCTTCCTTAAATATGGCATATAGTGTACCGTCACTAGTACAAAAGTAGGCCCTCTCAGGGGTTTTTTTATTAAAGGGGAAGGCGGTTTTTGCTTCCCCTTTATACGTCTCCCTGAGAGATATTTCTCAGGGGTTATTTTTAACCCCTGAGAAAGAAGTGGCAAGGATGGCGGTTTTTAAAAAAACCCTTGAGAAATGTTTCTCAGGGGTTTTTTGAAAAAACCGCCGAGAAAGATTTCTCAGGGGTTTTTTTAAAACCCTTGAGAGTGCGTGTCTACCTATGGATTCATTGTCGGGGGTTTTAAAAAACCCCTGAGAAACATTTCTATGAAATTTAAGGCAATTTTATTTAAAAAACACAATCGGGCGCTCCCAAAATATTAAATACGTAAATTTGAAATATATCATAAGCGAAACCATTACAAAATATATTACAAATGTCATGTTAGGACCTTAAAAAACAAACATTATCATTTAAAAAAAGGACAAAAGTTCTCAAGTACAAGTTCAAGCAAACATTAAGTTGTCCTCCTTCACAATGAAATCAACTGATTTTGTAACTTCAAACATGGTCCCAAGTTGTCCACAAATAGCCTCATTGATCCCTTGAACATGTCGGGCTTTTATTTGCGAAGTATTTCCTTGTCTTCAACAGATTTTCGAGTCCTGTGAGAATGGATAATCATTAATACTAATAAAAACACAAAAAATCACAATTATACTTGCACTTGCAGCATTGCAGCATTTTATGGAGTACAAACTACTTTATCAAATTCATGTAGAATTGTGGTTATCATAGAAATTGATTGATAAACCCTTTAAAACGGAACCTACCTTCAACCCTCTCATCTATGTCGTCCAAATTGAAGATGGGCATAGTAGAAACAACGTGTTTAGATTTCTTCTTATCAGAACCCTTCCGAATCGGTTTTGAATCTTTATTCCTCAATCCACCACAACATAGGGAGAGTGATGCTTCCTTTTTGGTCTTAGGTTTGTGAGGAGGCTCATACCCGTATAAAGTAGTTCGGTAGAACACACATCCAGTACCCACATAAACGGGCCCTTGAATGCCATCCAAACCTCGCAAGTTGATCTAAATTTCACAAAGATAGAAGTGTCGCTTATATAGTAGACAATCAGTAAAAATATTCAACAGATAAACACACTTCTACACTTATAGACTTATAGTGCCCTATAAGCAGAAAAAAAACTAGGCAACGAAAGAAAAATACTAACATCAAACAACACAGTATTACGGTTGACATATCTATCATTCCTATCAATACCATCAAATCTTTGTGAAAACTGAACAAAATAAACATATTTCCCAAGATTGGGATCCATCATAAAACACATTGCTTCCCTTATAGCCTTCTTATTGTTTATGTAGTTATCACATTTAAAATTACAACAAGGCCCATTGGTAAGTACTGTAGAGACTCGAACCTTCAAATGAGTTGATTCCAGGGATTAAAAATCACTCTAATATAACAAGCTCATAAAATAATATAAAAATCGTCATGCAAAGTCACAAGAGCATTCATAGCACCAGCTTTTTTGTGATAAACCATACCTCTCCAGGCTCACTGCCCTCTTGAATATCTTGATCATTGTCTCTGGAATTTGTACTCGCTTTCACCTTCGTACTTGCTTGCGTCTTCCTCCCATTTTTCATTTATGTAGAATTGCATTTTATTCCTTTAGTACATTAGCTTATATTTCATGTTATATAAGTCTGCAAATTTAAGGGAACTAAGTGTGAGGAAAAACCTTTTTCCATGATCCATATGCAAAAATAGCAACATTATATCCAACCTTTGGCCCTGGTTGTTTAACAAGGTCATCGATTGTCAGCATAGCATACTATATGGTTATAAACTCACAAATGAAAATATTTAGCATCACAACATTGCATAAGAAAACTAGAGATACAGAAGAATTAATCACCTTAAAAAGAGAATCATCAACAGTTTCTAAATCTTCACAAAGAACATTCAGATCAACATTAACATCATCTGTTGACTCCTTCCATGCAATATTTACAGCTTGAGGCTACTCCTCTGCAATATAAAGTTCATCCTCACTATCACTTCTCAAATTAATGAGATCTGGTTTGCGGTTACGTTTTGTTTCTTTTTCAGGCTTTTGGGTGTCACCAAATACTCGTCCTCCACTTGTATTACATCCCGGTAACATATGAACTTCAATTTTATCCACCTTGTGCTTCAATGCCTCATACTCTTCGAGAGCAATATTAACTTCTTCATTGGTTGCTTCTTTCTTCTTTGCCAACCAACATACCTAATTTTCCAAAATGAAAAGAAAATAAGGCTACAAATGACATGTCGCAAACAATAATTGGCAACTCAAGCTAAAACTTATTAACAACTTGATATAGTTTGACCACCACCACCATCAAAACTCTAATCATCTTTTCGCGAAATCTTCACAACTAATGAACAAAAAAGCATACCTTGAAAGGAAAAGAAAGCAATAATGAATTGGGAATCTCATCATCTTCAAACACGGCCTTGGTATTGTTCTCTTTGCAATTAGTATGCAACATATTTCATTACAAAACAACACGGCCTTGATATTGTTCACAACTAATGACCAAAAAAACTTATGGCAGTTTTGTTTAACCCTTGAGAAAATAGCCTTGAAAGAGTCAAGTTTTGTACTAGCGATTCATTATTAACATTACATACCTCTGGGCGACTAATAGCTCTGAAGGTAGTTGTTGGATTAAATTCAGGTCCGATAGGCATTCCAATGCTTTGATTCTACCCATTCTCTACAATTTTAATCCAGGTGGCTGCACACACTTATCTGAGACTTCTTTATAGTGTGGTTTTTCAAATGATATTCAATCTGCTACCAAGGAAATATAAGAACAAATCCAGTGGCTATGCATAGAAAATATTCAAACAACAATATGATTAAACACTTCAGAAAACATGGTCAAATAAAAAAAAATGAGATTATGCTAGCTCGAATCCAAGCATGACTTACTAGGTTGGTGCATCAAATGATGTAGGCCAAAGTTTGCATTTTTCTTCCCACTACTCTTTCGTTGTTGCTGCATATTTACACACCCAAAATTTCAGAAAGATTAATAAAATTGCTAAATGTAAGAAATCCAAGTAACTACAAGGTCAGATTATAAATGTTGGACCTCGATAAAAAAAATGTAGCAGCCCGTTCTCATCTTAAAATTTGGGTGCTACAAGGAGCGACGATATTAAAATCAAGTTTGCAATTAATTCTTAGGTGCTTTTTGAGATTCAGGTAAAAAAACAAAATCATTTTGCACTTCACATACAAGTTTTCACAATATTTTACCGAATCAAGTCAAATCACTACTAGACTCGTACTTGCATAATCAGGCAACACTTGCAAGATTAAATGTAGAAGTAAATGCTATAAATCACACTAGAAATAAGTCTAACCCATTTTCAATCAAGAAATAGAATATTCAGATGCCGATCAAGGAATTCACTTTGTCTTATCTAAGAGACCTATCATTTGAGCAAAGCCTGAGTTAGTAAATTGCTTGTGAGATTTCTCCTTTTTTGTATGAGTAGATATTTGATAAATCACAGATATGCAATAGCACAAGCAGCACGTGAATGAGTGAAAGGAATATATTCAAGAAGCTATATAACAAGCAATGATCTACTTGTGTAACAAATGCACTCAATTGGTAGGAACTGATTAGCTCAACAGTCAGCAACGTCTTTTGGTATGCAACTTAATTAAGTCACTGACATTATCACTAGCAAAACATAGTAATGAGTGAAATGTTGATGTCAACAGATAGTTTTTACATATAGTTGAAGGAGGGGAGAGTTAGTTTAAAAAGGGAGAAAATCATATCCTTATCATGATATTTAATTTTGGAAACGCATTGATACATACCATCATCAAGATATTTCAGCACTCTCTTAACATGCCGTAGATTTTCCAATGGAGCCACTTGGTTCAACTTCCCAAAAGAAGTTAACTATGTATAAGTAGCTAGGTTTCTAGGTACAAAGCTTCATGTTTGGAAAGATGATTTTTTGTCCCAAAGTATATATATACATATATTAAACAGTTACCATCCTCAATTCTTGTAAACTAAAATTCCAAAAGAATGAAAGGTCATCTCAAATGATCTATACCGATATTGCATAGGGGTCACAAATTACTGATCATGGAGTTCATTTCATTTTGTAACACATAGTAATTAATTGCAGATTTGGAGGAAGAATAGAGGAATAAAATATGTCAAACCTGATCAAACTATTGGCAAATTTTGGGTCAATCAATGAAGCAATGGCGTTTACTGCATATAAAAGAAAACAAAATTTTCAAGTGAACAGACAATCATATTAATCATAACTCCCCAAACGATTCAATTTGGGTAACAAGTTCAATAACCCAGAAGGAAAGACTGATTTGGAGGATCAAGATAAGTAAAATGGGTATGAATACAAAGAAGGGGAATAGATTACATGCCACAAATCCAAAGGGCTATGGGAGCAAGGAGTCACCCCCAAGTATCCTTCCAACCCCGAGAACGGATGGTTGTAGAATCCAGGCCTGAACATGTCTCATGAATCTGTCTCTCAATGGATGGAAGAAAATGGATGATTCAAGGGAAGGGATGAATGGTCTTACCAGGTCAAAATCGGAGACTCGTTGTGATAAATCGTAGACTCATGTAATGAACAGAGAGGCATGGACTCATCAAGGTCGAAATTGGAGACTCGTTGCGCTAAATGGAGAAAAATGTGTGGAAGTCGCAGATGATTTGAAGGTTGCACCGTCGATTGTAGAATGATGAATTTTCAATCGAAGGAGAGATTCATGAGGGTTTCAAAAAAAATAGAAGAATGATTGATGGATTAATAGTATTTTTAACGGGACTAAAAATAAAAACCGCCGAGAGTTTTTTTTATTTTATAGTGGGTTAAATAAAACCTCCGAGAATGTATTTAATAAAATTTAAAATAAAATAAAATGAGTTTAAAGGGGGTTAAATAAAAAACCGCTGAGAGTACATTTAATTTGTGGCGGTTTTATTTAACCCCTGAGAAAATACCCCTGAGAGAGTCAAATTTTGTACTAGTGCGTTGATTGTCCGAATTTCCTCGTAGCATGTAGGACCCTTAATATGATTCAGCAAAACCCTCAAGTAGTACCTCTCTCTAGACCCAGGTGCAACGTGGTATATCCTCCCTAGTGTATATCCCGCACCTTGTGCGGGTTTGTTAATAAAATAGCTCATCATATTACATTTTTTTTACTATATTATATGTTGTTAACTTTATTAGTTATATGTTATGAGCTCGTATAAATAACGCGTCAAGTGTTACATAGTAAATGAGACCATGTAACCCATGTGTTGATCATTAATAAGTTTTATACTAATAATTTTTTTTTAAATCTAATTTATTATTTAATAAATAATAATTTAAAGAAAAAGAATAATCATATAATTTAAAAATACCATAATCTGATACGAATTCAATTAGTAAAAAAAGATTAATTGGCTTAATTTGTGATTTAGTAAAAAAATTTAATCCGAGAAAAAACATAGGAGCGCCACGTCAGCATTAGTTTCGTATGTTTTAGTAAAATATGCCAAATATAGATGTATATTTAGTATATTGATAAAATAAGAATTACGAATTTAATAGTTCAACGGTCCAAGAATCAGTAGGTTACAAGGACCCACAAATTAGTAGATCACAAGGACCCACAAGAGCACAACGACCCACAAATCATTAGGTCACAACGACCCAAAAATCATTAAGTCAAAACGATCAAAAAATTAGTAGGTCACAATGATTACATACAAATACTAATCCGATATGATTAAGTATTATATTTGATTCTGACCAAAAGGTTCAGAAATGTATGAATTTTATAAGCCTCAAACACTCTACATCTATTTATACATGTTTTCGAAGTGTCATCCTTTCCTCATAATCGATGTGGAAGAACAAAAATCATATTTTACAAAATAACTATGGTTTAATTAAAAAAAGATTTATTAGCTTAATTTGTGATTTAGTAAAAAGTTTAATCCGAGAAAAAACGTGGGGGCGCCACGTCAAAATTAATGTCTTTTGTTTTAGTAAAGTATATAGAATATATATGTATAATTAGTATATTGATAAAATAAAAATTACGAATTTAATAGTTCAACGGTCCACAAATTAGTAGGTCACAAACGACCCACAAATTAGTAGGTGACAAACGACCCACAAATCAGTAGGTCACAAACGAACCACAAATCAGTAGGTCACAACGAAAATTAGTAGATCACAATGACCCCCACAAATTAGTAGATCACAACTCATAACGACTCACAAATCAGTAGGTCACAACGACCCACAAATAAGTAGGTCACAACGATTCAAAAATCAGTAGCTCAGTAGGTCACAAACGACCCATATATCAATAGGTCACAAACGACACACAAATTAATACGTTACAACAACCCACAAATTAATAGGTCACAAGGACCCACAAATCATTCGATCACAAGGACCGACAAATCATTAGGTCACAAGGACACAAGCATCAATAGGTCACAACGACCCACAAGGTATTAGATTAAAACGACCCACAAATCATTAGGTTAAAATGACCTACGAATTAGTAGGTAACAACAATCCACATTCAAATACTAATCCGGTATGAATAAGTATTATACTTGATTCTGACCAAAAGGTCCCGAAATGTATGCTTTGTATAATCTTCAAACCTTATAGGTCTATTTATAAATGTTGTCAAACTATCATATTTCTCTAATAACCGATGTGGGATAACAAAATTTATATTTTACAAAATAATTATGGTTTAGTAAAAAAAGGATTTATTAGCTTAATTCGTGATTTAGTAAAAATTTTAATCCGAGAAAAAACGTGGGGCGCCACGTCAGAATTATTGTCTTTTGTTTTAATAAATTATATTGATGTATATTTAATATATTGATAAAATAAGAATTACGAATTTAATAGTTCAACGATCCACAAATCAGTAGGTCACAAACGACCACAAATCAGTAGGTTACAATGACCCACGAATCAGTAGGTCACAACGATCCACGAATCAGTAGGTCACAACTACCCACGAATCAGTAGGTCACAACCACCCACGAATCAATAGGTCACAACGACCCACAAATTCATAGGTCACAACTACCCTCAAATTCATAGGTCACAACGACCCACAAATTCATAGGTCACAACTACCCTCAAATTCATAGGTCACAACAACCCACAAATTCACAGGTTACAACGACCCACAAATCAGTGCGTCACAACGACCCACAAATTATTAGATCAAATCGACCCACAAATCATTAGGTCAAGACGAAATATAAATCAGTAGGTTACAACGATCCAAAAATCAGTAGGTTACAACGACTCAAAAGGTCTAGAAATGTATGCTTTGTATAATCTTCAAACCTTGTAGGTCTATTTATACATGTTGTCAAAGTGTCATTCTTCTTTGATAACCGATGTGGGATAACAAAATTCATATTATACAAAATAATTAAGGTTTAGTAAAAAAAAGTTATTGGCTTAATTCGTGATTTAGTAAAAGATTTAATCCGATAAAAATGTGGAGCGCCACATCAGCATTAGTAAAAAAAGGATTTATTAGCATAATTCGTGATTTAATAAAAAGTTTAATTAGAGAAAAAAACGTGGGGTGACACGTCAAGAATTAGTATTTTTTGTTTTAGTAAAGTATATAGATGTATATTTATTATATTGATAAAATAAGAATTATGAATTTAATACTTCAACGGTCCACAAATTAGTAGGTCACAAACAACCCACAAATCAGTAGATTTTAAGGACCCACAAATTAGTAGGTCACAAGGATCCATAAATTATTAGGTCACAACGACCCACGAATCAGTAGATTACAACGACCCATGAATCAGTAGGTCACAACAACCCACAAATCAATAGGTCACAACGACACACAAATCAGTGGGTCACAATGACACACAAATCAGTGGGTCATAACGACTCACAACATATTGGGTCACAACGACCCACAAATTATTGGGTCACAACGACCCACAAATCAGTGGGTCACAGCGACCCAAAAATCTGTAGGTCAAAACGATCCAAAAATCTGTAGGTCAAAACGATCAAAAAATCATTAGATCAAAACGACCCAAAAATCATTAGATCAAAACGACCCAAAAATCATTAGATCAAAAGGACCTACGAATTAGTAGGTCACAACAATCCACTCCACATACAAATGCTAATCCGGTATAATAAGTATTATACTTGATTATGACCAAAATGTTCAAAAATGTATGAATTGTATAATCTTCAAACATTTGAGGTCTATTTATACATGTTGTCAAAGTGTCATCCTTCTCTGATAACCGATGTGGGATAACAAAATTCATATATTTACAAAATAATTAAGGTTTAGTAAAAAAAAGTTATTGGCTTAATTCGAGATTTAGTAAAAAAATTTAATCCGATAAAAATATGGAGTCTTAATTTTTATTTTACAAAATAATCAGAGATTCTGATTATGCTTTAGTATAAAAAGGATTTATTAGCTTAATTCGTGATTTAATAAAAAGTTAATTAGAGAAAAAATGTGGGGTGACACGTCAAGAATTAGTGTTTTTTGTATTAGTAAAGTATATAGATGTATATTTATTATATTGATAAAATAAGAATTACGAATTTAATAGTTTAACGGTCCACAAATTTGTAGGTTACAAACAACCCACAAATTAGTAGATTTTAAGAACCCACAAATTAGTAGGTCACAAGGACCTATAAATTATTAGGTAACAACGACCCACAAATCAGTAGGTTACAACGACCCACAAATCAGTAGGTTACAACGACCCATGAATCAGTAGGTCACAACAACCCACAAATTAGTAGGTCACAACGACCCACGAATCAATAGGTCACAATGACACACAAATCAGTGGGTCATAACGACCCACAACATATTGGGTCACAACGACCCACAAATTATTGGATCACAATGACCCACAAATCAGTGGGTCACAACGACCCACAAATCATTAGGTCAAATCGACCCAAAAATCTATAGGTCAAAACGATCCAAAAATTATTAGATCAAAACGACCCAAAAATAATTAGATCAAAACGCCCAAAAAAATCATTAGATCAAAAGGACCTACGAATTAGTAGGTCACAACAATCTACTCCACATACAAATGCTAATCCGGTATAATAAGTATTATACTTGATTCTGACCAAAAGGTCCGAAAATGTATGATTTGTATAATCTTTAAACATTTGAGGTCTATTTATACATGTTGTCAAAGTGTCATCCTTCTCTGATAACCGATGTGGGATAACAAAATTCATATTTTACAAAATAATTAAGGTTTAGTAAAAAAAAGTTATTGGCTTAATTCGAGATTTAGTAAAAAAATTTAACCCGATAAAAATATGGAGTCTTAATTTTTATTTTACAAAACGATCAAAGATTCTGATTATGATTTAGTAAAAAAAGGATTTATTAGCTTAATTCGTGATTTAATAAAAAGTTTAATTAGAGAAAAAACGTGGGGTGGCACGTAAATAATTAGTGTTTTTTGTTTTAGTAAAGTATATAGATGTATATTTATTATATTGATAAAATAAGAATTACGAATTTAATAGTTCAACGGTCCACAAATTAGTAGGTCACAAACAACCCACAAATCAGTAGATTTTAAGGACCCACAAATTAGTAGATCACAAGGACCATAAATTATTAGGTCACAACGACTCACGAATCAGTAGGTTACAACGACCCATGAATTAGTAGGTCACAACAACCCACAAATTAGTGGGTCATTATGACACACAAATCAGTGGGTCACAATGACACACAAATCAGTGGGTCATAATGACCCACAACATATTAGGTCACAACGACCCACAAATTATTGGGTCACAACGACCCACAAATCAGTGGGTAAATTATTAGGTCAAATCGACCCAAAAATCTATAGGTCAAATCGATCCAAAAATCTGTAGGTCAAAACGATCCAAAAATTATTAGGTCAAAACGATCCAAAAATCATCAAAACGACCCAAAAATCATTAGATCAAAACGACCCAAAAATCATTAGATCAAAAGGACCTACGAATTAGTAGGTCGCAACAATCCACTCCACATACAAATGTTAATCCGGTATAATAAGTATTATACTTTATTCTGACCAAAAGGTCCGAAAATGTATGATTTGTATAATCTTCAAACATTTGAGGTCTATTTATACATGTTGTCAAAGTGTCATCCTTCTTTGATAATCGATGTGGGATAACAAAATTCATATTTTACAAAATAATTAAGGTTTATTAAAAAAAAGTTATTGGCTTATAAATAATAAAAATAAAAAGGAGATTTGACTATAACCTATAAAATCTTGGAAAATCTCAAAAAATAAAAAAAGTTACGTACAATTTTGAATAGAAGTTTGTTAGGTCAGTAAAAAAAAAAGCTTTCCTCCCATAAAAAATAAAGATTTATTGGCCTATAAAATCTTGGAGAATCTCCAACAAAAAAAAGTTACGTATAATTTTGAATAGCAGTGTGTTAGTTTAGGAAAAAAGATTTTATGGCTTAAAAAATAAAGATTTATTGGCCAAAAAATTGTGGGAGCTCCATTTGATTGCTGCTTCCACAGAGCGCCACGTCATCAAATCATGTACTCTGTTTTAGTATGTATAATAGATTAGATATAGGGTGTTGTTGTTTAGAGGGTTTTATATTAACCTCATCATATAGGATGTTTAGTTTAGATTTTGAGAGTTTTGTGGTTATTGTTGTGGGATTTTAAAATAATGTTTCTAACATCTATTCCTACAAGATTCAAGGAACCAACCTCGGCCAATTTGAGGGTTTTGTGGTTATTGTTTAGGGGTTTTGTGGTTATTAGAATTGTTGGGGGGATATAGGGTGTTTAGTATTAGATGTGGGGGTTTTGTGGTTATTGGTTTGGGCTTTTGTGGTTACTCCACTCCTACTCTCGTCTTTTAATTTATTCGAAACACCACAATATAGTAGGGTGGCGACGATGAAATGTGCATTTTAGGGTTATTTCACTCCTACTCTCGTCTTTTATTCAAAACGCCATAGGGAGGTGACGATGAAACATGAGTTCAATGGTTGCGAAAGGCATCACCGGCAAGGAAAGGAACCAACCTTGGCCATCTTGAGGCATCAATGGAGCCAAACACTATGTATGTTTATCTCATATTTGCACTAGGGTTTCGTTCTAATCGACATATGTTCAAGTCGGATATATGTATAGGGTTTTCGTCTCAAATATGTTAGGTTGTCTTTCATTTCAGACCAATTTTTTTCGGTTTAAATCTACTAGGGATGGGTGTGTTTGAGCTTCAAAGATTCATCATTTGCTAAAGGCTTTCTATTCAGATATGTTAAGGCTTCGAATGGTGTGCTTCAGCCTCAGTGATTCATTTGTTCACTTTTTTAGGGTTTTTTGGCTCTTGTTCATTGCAAATAGTGTAGGAACTTGTAATACATCAGTTAAACTGCATGCAATATAACAATAAGGGTCAGAATTTCATATCACCGCAGTGCATATGTTGAGTAGAGTCGAGATCGGAATCTCTTTCCTTAATTCTAAAAACACCCTGTATTACGACGGTTACCGGTGTTTAAGAATCCCAAGATACAACTGTTGTTCGAATCCGTTCTTCGTAATAGAACCGGAAGCCTACGAACCAGTAGTGTATTGCACTCTTGAGATCAGAAAAGCTCGTAATTTGAAGAGAGAGAAGAGAGCAGATTAAAGGTGTGTTTGAAATGAGAGGAAGAGCTCTCCATTTATAGGAGCCGGAGGAGATGGATTGGGCGATGGGCTTCGGAGCCCATTGACCAGCCCAAAAACGGAGTCAATAAGCTGCTGCCATGTAATAACCGAAAAATTTAAACTCCATTTAAAACCGGATCAAACCGGACTCCGATCCGCCAACCTAAATTCTTTTAAGTAAAAATAAAACGATATTAAATTCTATCATTTTATGTGACCTTGATTCACATAAAATGATAACTTACATAATTCAGTAAATAATTTCGTAAATAATTCCGTAATTATTATTTTTCGTACTTTTAACGATTCCGGGAGAATAACGAGTATTCTTTCAGCCCTCTTGTGTTAATTGAAGAGCAGACCCAGTTCGGGCCCAACAGACCAACCCAATTCCTGCAGCCCTAGCCCATACTCTTACTAATCTAAACCCTAATCCACTCCTTCATACAAAAATTTAACCTAATCCTATACCTAATCACGCATTTACTGCTACACTACCGCCGCTTCGTCGCTCTCTCTCCCAACTGCAACATCTCATGCAGAAGGAGCCGGAACGCTACCGCCTCCTCGCCCTACACCATAGCCGCCGCCACTGGACTGAACTCGCCTCAGCGGAGAGCACGAGAGGCACGCCATCCCTTTGTCGTTGCTCAGTCGTCTTCAGCCGCGAACCACCAAAACCGGGCCCGACGTTCCTTCCCTGCGCCGGACCTTTCCCTTCGATGCCGACAAGGTGAGTACACACCCTACCTCTCTTTCTCCTGAGTCGTTGGACACCGCTGATCATCTCCCTGCTGCACAGCGAAGAGGGACGTCCAGCGCCAGTACACCGCATAAGGGCCTCGCTATCTCCGTCCTCTGCAAGCTGTAATACCCGGAAAAAAAAAAATAAATAAAAATAAAATAAAATAAAATAAAATAAAATAAAATTTTAAACTCCGTTCAATACCGACTTCAACCGGATTCCAATCCGCCATTTTTTATTCTTTTAAATAAATAAAATGATATTTAATTTTTATCATTTTATGTGATATTGATTCACATAAAATGATAAATTTGATAACCGGAAATAATTCCGTACTTTTAAAATAAAACTGAAGAGCGGATCCGTGCTTAGAATGATCTAGTTATCATTTCATACTAGTTAGATGAGAAGATCCGGCCCAAAGTTTTGGCCCATACTTATTCAGCCAGCCCAACACTCATTTCAAATCCAACTAACCTAAACCTTAAGCAGTTTCCTTATCACACTTAAGCTAAACCTAATTCCTCTACTAATCTAATAGCTACCCTAATCCATCGTCAACTTTCCCATTTGCAGCAACCGACCCACACCAAAAGAAACTGTACCATTGCCTCTGCTTGTTAACCGCCACTGCCGCCCCTTCGGACTCACTACCGGAGACGAAGTCACGCCTTCGTCGGTGACCACGAGAGGACCGCAGCCGTCTGCGACCCCACCGGAATCAGCACCGAAGCAAACTTTTGTCGCCTTCTCGTACGGCTACTCACCTCATCCTAGTGTGCGACCCGGTGATTCGTAAGCCAGGTAAACTAAACCCCTCCCTTTCCATGTCTACGCTGTTCTATCGCTTCTCGACCTAATCGGAATGACGGTAGTGAAACGAAGTTGAGCCGGACCTTCCAACCATTGCAGCGTGCAACCGAATTGAGCAGCGACCGGAGATTCGTGGTGCTGGTCGACGCCATCAGCAGCGTGTCTGCTTCCCGCTGCAGTCCCCGCCCTGAACCGAGCCTTACCTCCTCCGAACGTGGTACGAGTTAGGAGCTGCTGTCCAGCGTAGTACCGGTGAGCCCCCCTGTTGTTTTTCGGTCTTTGAGTATTCGTAGTAGTACATAGGTTGCATTTCGTTTTGACAGTAAAGACGGAGTAAGGTAGGTGGCTTTTAGTGCTGAGTGGGTCTAGTGGGTACATGACCCTTCTAAAAATTATAATATTTGTATATGTATAATTAGATGTATAAAGTGAGAGATATAAGTATATATCCATGCATCAGTGTAGTGTATTTAAACTTTTATATATATATAAAGGGAGGGAAGAGATAAATATATATATATATATATATATATATATATATATATATATATATATATATATATATATATATATATATATATATATAGCAGTGCATTGTGCATATACAAATATATATATATATATATATATATATATATATATATATATATATATATATATATATATATATATAGATGTTTTGAGATGGGAGATATAAGTATATATATATATATATATGAATAAGTGTAGAGTATATACATAAGTATATATATAGATGGGTAAGGGTGACGTATTTATATATGTAAGTATACATATATGTATAACAGTAATCATCCTCGAGAAACAATTTAGGGGAAAAAGTTTAGGGGAAAGGAGTGATGTTGTCCTCTTTGACGAGTTTGTTTGGGGATCTAAATTTATAACCCCTAGTATTTATCCTCGAGAAACAGTTTAGGGTTAAAAGATCTAAAAGAAAATATGAGAATTTAATGTTAGACTTTTGAGAGTTCCGGGATCAGGGGTAAAATAATCTTTTACCTTAAGAGAGTTGTATTCTCGTAATTCTTCTCATGAGATCGAACCTCTTAGAAGTTTATAACTTCTAAGAGTATGGGATGTGATTTTGATTCCCATGCCTTAATTGACAGGCGTTGGAGTTACCACGAGTACGGACCGAGTTGAGACTTGTTAGAGTGTGACTTGACTCAGGTAAGTCCTTGCGACTTACTTAGCTGGTTTCTGGATATTAGTTGGGTGATGATGGTTGTGTGTGTACAATGTGTGTTATAATAAATAACAACTTGTTAGGACGACCGTGGTTATTATGTTTTAAGGCCCAAGTGTATGTATAACGGGCCGTGACATCACTGCCCAGCTCTGCCAGGAGACTGGGAGGTTCTCTATACCCAGACCATACAGGTACACGGTGAGATGCATCGGATCCACTCCTGATGGGTACACGGGGGCGGAGGCGAGGTTTGGGAATCCCTCGTGTCACAAAATAAGTATCATTAGAGTGAATGACTTAAATGAAGATAATAAATGGATTGTTTGAAAGCATGATGAGTGTTTATTATTTTTATGTGTGTGTGTGCTATTATTATTCTCCTAATGTTTAGATAACTAGCTAATGGTTGTTTTGTTGTGGTTTTAGTTTTACAGCAGGTTAGAACAGCAGCTGAGTGATCCGGAAGTAGTGGTCAGCCGGGTCTCCGTACTCCTTAGAGTGGGGGTGTGGGTTGTTGTTTTGTTATCTTTCCCTTTGTTAAGACAATTAGTCTTTTCCGTTGTTAAGTATGATAGGCTGTTAGACTTTGTTGCATTCATCCTTTTACAAATGTAATTTTTATGAATTTCGGTTTTTCTTATTTGTGTCTTGTTGCAAGATCCTAGTAAAATTGTTGTCCAACTGAGGTCGGGACCCATTGTGAGGTCCTAACCAGTCCCGAGTTCTGAGAATTCGGGGTGTTACACAAGCAGTGATGGTGCCAGCGAACCGGAAGAGGTAGCCTCCACCCAGTCGCGTACTGGCGTCCCTAGGATCACCGAATTGCAGCCATCCGCCCAGTGAGAAGGGAACCAGCTAGTCTACAGGGGCCAGCGCCGGAATGTCTTCATCGAGCCCTGCGTTGCTGCACTCCAGACGGCTGCACCCTCCAGTACGAACGAGACAAAAGTAGCGATACCAGCCACTGCAGACAGGAAACGCACCAGAGGAGACCGACGTTGGACCACCTCCTCACGCTTGCTGCTCTCTCGCCTCGTCAGGAGGGCTGTTACTGACCTTGATCGAAACAGACGGATTGGTGAGTCCTCTGCACTGCTTCTCCTACTTATTGGTACTGCTGTAAGAGTTGCATCAACATAAGTGTATCTTATATAGGATTGTGAGAGGGGCTGAGTTGTGACTTGTTTTGGAGTAGAGTAAGTTGTTCCTTTTGGTAGCATGGTGAATGATTAAAGTATGCTAATGTTGTATGTTTGTATCGTGTTTTTTTTTGAGAGTCGGAATAGGATCTGCAAGGTAGAGTAGTGGAGAAAGAGTGCTGACATGGGACTTGAATTTAGGATCCAAAACCAACCCGGAAATTTTCAGTTTTTGTGAGCTGAAACTACTAACTTTGAACCGGTATTTTGATAGCTTAGATCGAACATCCACCGTTGAATTTTTGATATATTGTAGATAGAAATATGAAGTTTAATGTATTAAAATTTGGGAGAAAGTTAACAGTCGGATTAGAACTTATAAGGATTCAAAGTAGGGCAGATGAACTGTTTTTACAGCAAGGGAAAATAGCCTAAGTATGGGAAATTTCAGCTTTTATACAACTTTGGAGAATTATTGGGAGAGTTATGAGTAAGTATTTTTGAGAGATCTTTACTCCTATGTTTAGCATGTATATCATAGAGGATCTAGGATTTTATCTCGGAATTTTTAAATCCTTATCCAAGCCGTGCATATGAACCCAAAGTCGAGCCTTAACAACTTTTTTGTATAAACTAAGATCTTTGGGGTAACTCTTATAAATCCTTACCAAACCTTTCAATGAAAACTAAATTAGGGACTTAGGATCTAGAAGAGAATATTAGAACTAAACGATAGACTTTTTCGGAGTTTTCGGGACCAGGGGTAAATTGGTCAATTACCCGTATAAGGGTATTTTGGTAATTTCTTTATGATCGATTATATATCTTAGAAGTTGGAGACTACTAAGAAAGTGGGATACATTACTGATCCACGTGCCTTGTGTGACAGGCGTTTGAGTTTCTACGGTTGCGGACCGAGTTGAGAAATTGAGAGTTGAGATTTGATTCAGGTAAGTCCTTGCGACTTACTTAGCTGGTTTCTGAATATTAGTTGAGTGATAATAGTGGTGTGTGTACCATGTGTGTTATAATAACAAATTGTTAGGACGACCGTCGTTGTTATGTGTTAAGGCCCAAGTGTATGTATAACGGGTCGTGACATCACTGCCCAGCTCTGCCAGGAGACTGGGAGGTTCTCTATACCCAGACCATACAGGTACACGGTGAGATGCATCGGATCCACTCCTGATGGGTACACGGGGGCGGAGGCGAGGTTTGGGAATCCCTTGTGTCACAAATTAAGTATCATTAGTAAGAGTGAATCACCTAAGCAAAGATAATAAATGGATTGTTTGAGAGCATGATGAGTGTTTATTATTTTTATGTGTGTGTGTGCTATTATTATTCTCCTAATGTTTAGATAACTAGCTAATGGTTGTTTTGTTGTGTTTTTAGATTTACCGCAGGTTAGAGCAGCAGCTGAGTGATCCGGAAGTAGTGGTCAGTCGGGTCTCCGTACTCCTTAGAGTGGGGGTTTGGGTTGTTGCTTTGTCGTTCTTTCCTTTTGCTAAGACAGTTAGTCTTTTTTTTCTTTGTTTAAGTACTATAGGCTGTTAGACCTTGTTGCATCCATACTCTTAAAAATACATCTTTATAAATTTCGGTTTTTCTTATTTGTGTCTTGTTGCAAGATCCTAGTAATATTGTTGTCCAACTGAGGTCGGGACCCATTGTGAGGTCCTAACCAGTAATGTCCCGAGTTTTGAGAATTCGGGGTGTTACATGCCACTTGCCCCATTTCGGAGTTGCCACTTGCCCAATTTCGGAGTCGCCACTTGCCCAGCAACCCATGATTTTAGGATATGTTGGACTGGGTAATTTGACTGATCCGATGGGCCTAGCCCAAGGTCTTCCTCATCTGGACTGTTGGACTTCGAGTTGGGTCGACCCAAAAATAATATAGGTTGCCAATCCAAATTATAATTAGGTCCACCCGCCCCGCAGCACCGCACAACACGACCACGACCACGACCTCGAGCTCGAGCTCGGCTCGGCTCGACGCACGCGCGTGTTGTGGTTTGCCTACGCCGTTCTCCATTGAAAATGGGTAGTGACCCAAGGTCACATGCCTTAGAGCATACTTGCCCTATATATCCCATTGTTTCTCCCTCCATATAGTCGATGTGGGAAGCACCCAATTTTGACTAGTTTCCCAAGTTATTGTCTATCACGCAACCAACTTTGGGCATCCATTTCTCATTCAAACGGAACTCAAATTTGACGTATAAATATACCACAAGCAGGAGCTCGCAGAGACGAAGCCAACGCTCCCACTTTCCGGTGTTGATAATGGCCGGAGCCCACCGGAAAAGTTCCCGGAAAAGTGCCCGGCGCACACATGTGTTAAAACATGTTTTATTCATTCATTTATTAATTTAGTTCCAACAATCCCCACATGAATAGAAATGATTCTAAACATATGCTTCTCTGTTTTTTAGACAGAAAAAAATTCTCAAGAGTATAGTCGAAAAAACACTGCATCTGGATTGGTGCCATGTTTCATGCTTGAACCGTCCGTAGTGAATAGCTATAGGATTTACTCGACCAGGTAGTGATAGTGATGTCTTGAACCACCCGGGCTTTTATGTAAACCGAGACAACAACTATCACACAGTTTCATTTTCTCCTAGAACGTTTGGTTCTCTGGTTGTGTTCATTTTGGCCTTGAATATCCGTGGTTTATTCATGAGTGAATTTGGAGAATTCAGCCTCACCTTATTCTCCTAGACACGGCCCCATGTCACACTCCAAAGGTGATTGACCATAAAGAGTATCTTTCATACTCCCCCTTTGTTTCAAGGCAATGGAATCATTAAAAGCCAAGCTTAACCTTAACTCATACAGTTTGCACTATCTATCATCCTTAGGAACTGGGTAGAGACAATACTCCACTCGATTCAACTTGGTTAGGTTTTCCCCTTGAACCAACATCATGGGATCTCCAGTCACGTAGGTAGGTTTGTCCTTCAAGCATGCTCTTTCGTAATAGGCTTTAAATCCATTGCTTTTGATGATTTTAAAACTTGATCTCTTGACAAACCCTTAGTAAATGGATCCGCTAGGTTGTCAGCTTATTTGATATAGTCTATCGAGACTATACCTGTTGAGATCAGTTTTCGAATGGAATTATGTCGTCGTCTAATATGACGTGACTTTCCATTGTATAAAACGCTCAGCCCGAGTTATAGCCGATTGACTATCACAGTGTACACATAATGCCGACATTGGCTTTTCCCACATCGGAATATCTTCAAAAAGTTCTGAAGCCACTCAGCTTCTTCTGCTGATTTGTCTAACGCAATGAACTCAGACTCCATTGTGGATCTGGCCAATAACGTCTATTTGGAAGATTTCCAAGAAATTGCTGCACCACCAAGTGTAAACACATATCCACTTGTGGATTTTGAGTTTCTAGAGTCGGATATCCAGTTTGCATCTAGAACTGTCGGTTGGTTACTATAGTGCAGCTCATAACTTTGAGTATAGCGGAGATAGTTCAATACTCTAGTTATCTCTTTCTAGTGTTTATGTTCTAGGTTACTTGTATAGTGACTTAGTACATTGACTAAGTGCGCCAAGTCAGAGCGTGTACAATTGGTTAAGTACATAAGACTCCCAATTACACGTGCATACTCAAGTTGTGACATTGAGTCCCCCACATTTTTGACCAGGTGGAGTTGAGGATCCACAAGACTCTTAGTTGTTCCACTCGAGTAATTCTTAAACCTCTCAAGGATCTTTTCAGCATAATGAGCTTGGGAAAGGGTAATACCTTCGGAGTGTCTAGTGATTTTAATCCCTAGAATGACATCCGTTAATCCCATATCTTTCATGTCAAACTGACCCCTAAGTAAAATCTTAGTTCGGTTGATCATGTCTTTGTTGCTTCCAATGATAAGCATATCATCGACATATAGACGTAGCAAGACATATCCCGTAGGAGTATTCTTGATATATATGCACTTGTCGCATTCATTAATATTGAAACCATTCGACATCATTACGTTGTCAAATTTTTCATGACGTTGCTTAGGAGCTTGTTTGAGTCCATAAAGGGACTTTACAAGTCTACACACCTTGTGTTCTTTTCCAGACACAACATACCCTTCAGGTTGTTTTATGTAGATCTCCTCTTGTAAATCTCTGTTTAGAAAGACAGTTTTTACATCCATTTGATAGATTTCTAGGTTTCGTAATGCCGTTATTGCTATTAGCACTCTTATAGAAGTTATCTCGTAACGGGAGAATAGGTGTCAAAGAAATCCACCCCTTCTTTTTGAAAATCCATTTGCACCCAAGTGCTTTACACCCTTGTGGTAAGTCAACTAACTCTCATGTATGGTTTTGCATAATGGAGTCAATCTCATTTTTGACTGCTTCCTTCCATGAAGGTGTGTCAGGTGTAGACATGGATTCTGTGTAACTTCTTGGTTCTTTCTCCATGAGAAATGCATTTATGAAGTCATCCCCAAACGGTTTTTTCGTTCGAGTTCTTTTGCTTCTTCGAGGTTCTTCCTCGGTTATTTCATTCCCAGAAGTGCCTTCTTCCCTTTGTTCACGAGTTCGTTTTGGATTTTCTTTATCCTTACACGGATGCACATTTTTAAAAAGGAAACGTTCCTAGATTCCATTATTGTATTAATATGTATATCTGGTATATCTGATTTATGTACGAAAAATTGATAGGCATTACTGTTGTGTGCATATCCTATAAAAATACAATCAATGGTTTTAGGTCCGATGGTGACCTTTTTAGGAGGTGGTACAACCACTTTTGCTAGGCACCCCCACACTTTGAGGTATTTGTACGATGATATTTTACCTTTCTAAAGTTCATATGGCGATTTGCCAGTTACCTTATGTGGTATTTTGTTGAGGATGTAATTGGTAGTAAGCAATGCTTCCCCCACATGTTCTGGGATAACCCAAAATCCTGCAACAAAGCGTTCATCATCTCTTTCAGAGTTTGGTTCTTTCATTCTGCAACTCCGTTAGATTCCGGTGAATAGGGAGTAGTTGATTGATGAACTATCCCGTGTTCTTTACAGAACGCGTTGAAAGGTTCATCGTACTCGCCTCCTCTATCACTTCGTACGACTTTGATTGTCTTACTAAGTTGGTTATCAACTTCCAACTTGTATTCCTTGAATTTAGGTTTCATCCTTGCTTCTTAGCAAGTAGATATAACAATATCTTGTACAGTCGTCAATAAATGTGACGAAGTACTTTTTACCTCCTCTAGTTTGTATAAACTTCAAATCACACAAATCAGTGTGAATTAAGCCTAGAGGTTCTGTGGTTCTCTCCACTTGTGGAGATGGCGTTCTGTGAGTTTTGCCTGTACGCAGACTTCACATTTGTCTTTGTTTATTTTGCATTTTGGAATTAGGTTTAAATTCATTAGTCTTTGAATAGACTTACAATTTGTATGTCCTAATCGTTCATGCAAAACGTTAAAAGACTCAACAACATACGCAATAGGAGTTTTATTTATTCAACCATTGGTTACAACTTTTGAGATGATTGTCAATACAAACATTTTGAACAGTCCATCCTTTTGATACCCCTTGCCTACATAAATCCCACGTTTAGTAAGAGTTTGCTGATCGGATCCTACTTTGACGTCAAATCCGTTCTTGCTCAGCAAAGATCAGGAAATCAAGTTCTTCCGGATACCTGGCACGTGCATGACATTGTTGAGAGTCAACTCTTTCTCAGACGTCATTTTCAGCACTATCTTGCCATGGCCTTCGGCCTTTGATGTGGACGAATTCCCCATAAATAGGTGCTCATCCTGCTTATTCTTCTGATAAGTGGAAAACATCCCCTTGTCAAAACAGATGTGGTGGATAGCACCAGTGTCATACCACCACTCCATCGGGTTGCTCCTGACCATGTTCACTTTAGACGTCACAATAATCATTTCAACCACTGTCAGATTGCCTTCAGCTACTTGGGTTTGAGCTTGAACTTTGCCCTTGCCTTTGCGTGGGTCGCCCTTGTTGTGACATTCATCGGACTTGTGACCCATTTTGCCACAGGCATGACACTTGCCGGCGAACTTCTTGTCAAGGGTAACCCAGAGTTCCCTAGAAGTTTCAACCAGTATGTATACTTGGTACAACGAGTCAGACAGACGGCTTAGAATCCACCCTTTGCACACATAGTCGATGTTCAGATAAGCTTGGAGTTCCTCCACATTTGCGGGTTTACCCTCGGTCACATATCTGTCAAGTTTGTGCATGGTTAAGAAGAATAACATCTTTTGTTGCCAGGTCTTGAAATTAGTTCCATGAACTTGCTTGACAATAATCCTACGCTCGGAGAGCCAAGCATTGGTATTGTTTGAGGGACAGGTTGTTAACCAGATTGTACACCACTTGGAAGTGGATTAGTCTTGGTTGGTGGGTTTGGCAACTTAGCCGGTGGTAGACCACTCCCAAATTGAATATGGGGTGTCTACTCACCCCTATTCGCAGCATCACTAAGGAGCCTCAGGATACTTCCATCATCGGAAGTGTTCGCACCGTCGGTAGTTTGTTTTGTGTTATGAGCCAATTCAGTTACACGGAAACAACCACGGTCAGTATTTCAATTTTTTTGATCGGCAATCGAAACTCAAAAATCGAGTTTTAATTTTTCGGGTATAAGTCCGTACAAGAACAGACTTGTTTTCGATTTAATATTTAAATTGAACTCAGGTTTAAAAACAAAATCGTTTTTTTTTTGTTTTAAAATGAATTTTGAAAACGGAATTTAATTTAAAATTCAATTTTTAAAATAATTCCGGTAGATAACCCGGTTTGACTATTCCGGCGCCTTATCTGCAACACTTAATAAATGGTTAGTGCATAACAGTTTAACAAGTTTTTAGAATTAAGATTGTAGGAACTTGTAATACATCAGTTAAACAGCATGTAATATAACAGTAAGGGTCAGAATTTCATACCACCGCAGTGCGTATGTTGAGCAGAGTCGAGATCGGAATCTCTTTCCTTAATTCTAAAAACACTTCGTATTACGATGGTTACCGGTGTTTAAGAATCCCAAGATACAACTGTTGTTCAAATCCGTTCTCTGTAATAGAACCGGAAGCTTACGAACCAGTAGTGCGTTGCACTCTTGAGATCAGAAAAGCTTGCAAGCTTGAAGAGAGAGAAGAGAGCAAATTGAAGGTGTGTTTGAAATGAGAGGAAGAGCCCTCTATTTATAGGAGCTAGAAGAGATGGATTGGGATATGGGTTTCGGAGCTCATTGACCAGCCCAAAAACTGAGCCAATAAGCTGCTGCCACTTGCCCAGCAACCCATGATTTTAGGATTTGTTGGACTGGGTAATTTGACTGATCCGATGGGCATGCAGATCCGATTCGTTGCACAGATGGACCTGACCCAAGGCCTTCCTCATCTAGACTGTTGGACTTCGAGTTGGATCGGCCTAAAAATAATATAGGTGGCCAGCCCAGATTATAATTAGGTCCACCCGCCCCGCAGCACAACACACCATGACCACGAGCTCGGTTCGGCGCGCGTGTAGTGGTTTGCCTACGCCGTTCCCCATGGAAAATGGGTAGTGACCCAAGGCCACATGACTTAGAGCATACTTGCCCTATATATCTCATTGTTTCTCTCTCCATATAGTCGATGTAGGAAGCACCCAATTTTGACTACTTTCTCAAGTTATTGCTTGTCACACAACCAGCTTTGGGCATCCATTTCTCATTCAAACGGAACTCAAATTTAACGTATGAATATACCACGAGCAGGAGCTCGCGAAGACGAAGCCAACGCTCCCACTTTCCGGTGTTGATAATGGACGGAGCCCAATGGAAAAGTGCCCGGCGCACACATGTGTTAAAACATGTTTTTTTCATTCATTTATTAATTTAGTTCCAGCAAATAGAATTCATCCACTGTTGCTACTTTTCTCGATCAACTTCATGTCCATCAATGAATGACAAAAATTTGAGATACTTGTGAGCTTTAGAGGATAAAGAATCTAGAATAAAACTACGGACACCAAGAGCCAAATAAACAACCATTCAAAGCAATCTTTTTTTGGCTAAAGTAGTGACATTCAGTGGTGTGTCTAGAAAGTGACAGTGATCAATTATGCTTAAAAAATTTTCTCTCCTAATGTTTTCTTCAAGCAAACATCTTGCATAAGATCATGCATTCGGACTGATTTTATCCTCCTATTTGATTCTTTCTTCACAATCTCAATCATATCAGCTTGTGTCAAATCGCTCAAATACTCATTAGCTACATCCTCTAAGGATCTTGTTCCCATAATTGTATCACTTGACAACGTAGCAAGACCTTGCCTCAATGATTTATTTGTTCATTTGTTTAGGGTGTTCTATTCATGTTTGTTACCACTTCTCAAAATAAGTCTAAAGTTGAAAGAAAGCTTAATTTTATTGATCCCTGATTCACCTAATACATTTTATCTTTCGATTATTATTAACAGCGAATGGTGAATGTTCACATATGCATTATTTTCTTGTAATTGATTTCTTTTGCTGCACTTAACAAGGTTACCCAAAATACGAATTGTGGAGGAGTGTAGCAATTTGATTAATGATTCAATGTGGGAGATAGATTCAGCAACCAAATTTGAATATATTTGGGACGGAAGCACAAGAAGCTTACAAAAGTTATCACGGGTATTGTAATCTCAATGTGAAGTGTGGACATTAACATTATTTTGCATCATTTGGTTACCTGATTATGATTATCATGGTTTGTTATATAGGGTCCCACGAGCCCGGAGACATTTGTTGAAACCGGAGACAAGTCTTTTGAAACCGTGCATTCATTTGAAAATTTTGAACATTCACGCTACTTGATTGTTATTAACAAGCGGCAAAAGGCAAACATTGATGCTCTTGATGTGACAAATAGTGATTTAGTTGAACGAGTTGCAAACGTGACAACGAAGTATTGTCTTTTGGGCATTCATCACTCACATACGAAATCACTTATCAAGAAGCTAATTTTTACCGTAGTTTGGTTTATCTTGATTGGGTAGTGTTCTTCTTGGTCAATATTATGGAAGTGCTCTTCTTAGTCAATATTAGCAAGACGAATAGGGTTGTAATGAAATGTTGTCCTGAATTGCCTTGGTGTGGGATCTTTTGTTGTGAAATGATCATGTAAAACAAATTCATTCCTCTTTGCTTCTTATTTTATTTGTACAATTCACCACATCAGGCACTTTCTTACCGTAGTTTGTTATGAAATGTTGTTGTCCTGAATTGCCTTGGTTTTATTAGCAAGACTTGTTAATCTCTATTTAGGTCAGGCGTTCCAAAATATGCTCATTTGACTTGCTTTGACTTGATTTTGGCAGCAAGCTGTTAAATGGGTCTGAGCTAAAGCTAAAAATAAAGCTCATTGTATACATATAGATGAATGTAAATTACAAAGTAGCACAACTGCAAGCATGATCAAAAGTTGTTATTTTTATATTCATACAATTTAAAGCTTAACTTATACAACAACATGTTATTGTAATCTCAAATTTGCTATAGTACCTAGCTAGTACTCTCTTAAAAAATCTTATGCAACTTCCCTGATCTAACACCGACATTTACCAATTTTCTATAGTTACCATTTGAAAATTTCCTCAGTCAATGGATTTACATTGGGGCTAAATTTCTACAATTTATTTTTGATGATTTCCCTTATGCTCCTTCTACGGTATTATTTGAGGTATTTCTTCTCGTATACATCAAATAGAAAAGAGTACTAGCTAGGTAAATCACACTATTGAATTTGAGATTACAATAACATGCCTGTGAAGAAGAGTTTTCACTAGTGAAAAATGGCAACGGCGAAAATCTTGGCACACTAGACAGTGGTAGACTACTGCCACAAAGAAGAAGGTAAATCACACTAATGAATTTGATTGTTGTCTTTTCAGCTTTATAAAGAGATGATTACTCCAGCCTTTAGATTATATCCACCAAAAATATTATCTGAAAAAAGATGATTGGCTATATATGTGATTTTATGAAACTTGTTCATTGTAAGGAGCTAATGGTTGCTGTACAACAGGATGCGTTGTGATTCAAAGCATGCCTTTCAGTTAAAGATTACTCCATCCTACCATTCGGTCATTATTAGCTGAGTATTTATGAGGATTTCTTGGTTGGTAAAGTTGTACATGAAGTACTTTGTAACTTGTTAGGATATAACTTTGATCTTGATCATGTAAATGGTAACAAATTGATGTAAATAGGGTAATTAATAGGAAAAAAGGGATATATGTTTGATCTTGGTTGGTAAAAATGTACATGAAGTACTTTTGTAGTTACTATGAGTGAGCATTTTCCAGTTCTGTTCGATTTTTGAACCGGACTGGACCAAACCGAAACCAAACAGGTTCGGTCTTGATCCAAATAGATCGGTCCATAGTCGGTCCGGTCCGGACCTATTTTTATAAAAATTTTTGACAAAGGGAAAATTTGGGATTTTGGGAAAGATGGGATCGACAATCTCTCAATTTACCTAAATCTAGTGACTGGCGTGCTGCGAGCGGTAGAGATTCGACTCCCAAATCCATCGACAATCTCTAATTTGTCCCTATTTTGTTCTTCCATCGTCAACTACAGCTTTCGGTCTAAGGTTTGAATCTAGGGTTAGTCTCTAATATGTCCCTGGTTTGTATATTTCCATTGATCGGTGATTTTGGTTATTATTGAATGAGAAATTTGGAGAGAGGGAAGAGTTTCTGGTGAAGGAGTTCATCTCCAACATGTCAGATATCTGTTTTCCCCTTTGCATTCTCCTCCAAACATTGAATTAAATCAGAATATAATGCTTGCTCTCACTTTTTCGTGTTTGTGAGTTTGACTTTTCTGTAATATTTATTTCAAATATAAGATTATTTCATTTTTCGGTTCTTGTTCTAGGCTAATTTGCTAAAGCTGAATGCTTTGTGATTGATTTCTATTTGTTTTTATTGTTGATCTTGCGGTGCTTGGACTTTGAATCTCTTGCGTGATATAAATTCAATATGGGTAATGATTTGGAGAGAGGGAAGGTATTTCTTTTTTAATTTTTGAGCAAGTAACTACAAGGCAGTGAAGGAACACACTCATTTTTGGGTCCAAAACCGGTCCAGGACCGGACTTGGACCGAATAATTCGGTCCATTTCTGGTTCGGACTGTTCGGGTCCGGTCCGGTCCGGTTCAGGTCCGGACCTATGACCAGTCCTAGTAGCTACCTATGTTTACATTCAACAATCATGATTACATCACAACCTTTAACTATGTCAACACTTCTATTTAATTTTGGGCTTATTTATGAAGAACTAATGTAGTTTTTGAATGATCTAGCTTCCAAGAATACTTCTTGGAAGTCAATGATCAAGTGATTGAGTCCATCACCTTTTTTTAGCTATGTTATGTTATTTTACTCTTTGGGACTTCTAAAGTATAATTTTCTAACTTAACCATCAGAAAACTAAGCAAGTTCACTAATTTAACATGCATTAAAATAAAACCTTGAATCTAAGGCATTACAACTTGAATACATGTAAATTCAGTAATCTCCGTAAAAATAATACACTTCTAGTGGACAGTTTCAAATAAGGAACATGCCAACGTATGATAATGATTGCAAGAAGTGCTCATAAAAATCAAGATACAACTGATTATATTCACAAAAGCTCAACAACAACATGAAGTGTTTTATTGTAGAGAAGCGCAGGAAGTCTGATTAGCTCTTATAGAGCCAATAAGATCTACCAAATGAATTTTTGCACTAAGAATATCATGTCATTGCCGATCATTTGACATGCCTATTGGAGTCTTCTTTTGATTAATTGGTATTGTAAAGATGGCATGTGATTGACTGAAATAAACCATCATACAAGAAAATGAATTAGATACCTTGATGATAAAAACTTTATGATGGACTAATATGTGGATATAGTTTTTCTGTCTGATTAGAATCTGAAAAGTAAGGACATTATCCAATTGTAAAGATGGCATGTTCTATATTTCAAATTGTCATTCGAGGAGGCTCTAATGTTTGCAGTGCAATGCATTTGTATTATTTGTCTTTATTTGCTCATAATGGACATTGGGTATCTCACACCTTTAACCTTCTTTTGCATGCCACCAATTAACTATTGCAGCAATGAAAGTAGAAAATAGTTATGTACTACTAATTTGACTACCACTCACTCAAGTTGTTTAGCATGGTTATGGACATGCTTGATAATCGTAAATTGTAACGCCCCAATTTTAGGTGCGTTTGCGATATTTATTTTTGCGGCTTTTATCGATATTTTAATAACTTATGTATTTTATTTAAGAGTATTTTTAAGACGTAATATGTTTTTCCCGAGTATAATTATGTTTTTGGCATATTTCGGAAAAAAGGGTGGAAAGTTTTCCGATCCAAAAATCCCGTTCCGATTGTTTTGATCGGGTTTATGTTAAATCTTGATCTCCTATATTTATTTTTTTTATTAATATTTCTTTCTTTCCTTTCTTTTTATTTGTTTCCCCTCCTCCTCAGCCTGATGGCGTGCTCTTGTTGCTTGGCTCTGGCCGCCCAGCTAGTATGCAGTTGTTCTACTCATTGCTTCTCAATGCAGCCTAGATCCCTACCCCGACCCTTTGGCTGCTTGGCTCTTCTTCACGCAACATCGACCTCATTCATCCCTTGCTGTCACACCTCAACCCCAGCCCCCTGTGTTACTCTCCTCGAGCAAGCTCCCACGCTACAACCCAACCATCTCTCCAGCCTCTGCTTCTCCTGACCTCTATCTCTTCTCCATCTCTCCATCTTCTCCGGCTACACCCCGCCTTCAGCCCTGCACTAGAGCCCCGCCTTCACCTCTGCACCGGAGTGCAGCCCCGCCTTCACCTCTGCACTAGAGTGCAGCCCCGCCTTAACCTCTGCACTGGAGCCCAGATTTCAATATCCTCATCTGCAGCTCTCTACAGCCCTTCTTCTGGAGCCTATGTCGAGCCACAGGAAAAAGCCGGAGAAGCCGGTCTCGCATTGTTGCCGCCTGGATCATACTTCCGATCACCTTTCGAGCCTCCTCTTTCCTCGCCGGAGCCCTCTGTGTTCCCCTCTCGCCGCCCTCTGCCTTGCTTCGCTCTGTTGGAGCCTCCTTGGGAGAGCCAGGTAGTCGATGCCGGACCCACTGTCGTCTCCGCCGGTGAGGCCCTCAACGTGCCCTGTCTGCACGAGCCTGACCGGAGAATGAAGGAGCCGCCGCCTTCTCCTCTACTCCTCACCGCCAACAGGAAACGGGTTTAGGAAACCCTTCTTCTTCTTTTCTTAATCGGGCCCCAGATTTTAATGTAATTACAAATTTTACCCACTGTTTTGCATTTACATATTTGGCCCTAATTTTGGAATCTTGCAATATTACCCCCGCCGGAATAAATTACAAGAAATAACCCAAAGATTGATTTACAATTTATGACACAAGTTTTAGCATTTCATAAATTGCCTTTGACAATGTTTTATGGGTTTTAAATTTGGGATTTACTTGAATTATATTCTTATTTATATATACCATATATATATTATCCTCGTGTTGGATTAATTCCGCGTTATGACGATTATTTACGAGATTTTAACGTGGCATTTGAAGAAGAGTTTTCTTTAGATTTATATTATATATTCCGTTCAAGTTTAGCGTATGAGCTAAACTTGCTTAGTTTCGGTGTTAGGTTTGGAAGCGTCCCGATAAAGGCCTAACGAGTCCAAGTCGACATCCGGTAAACGACTTCCGTCTTTTGGCGTCGCGTGAGTACCCTTTCCCTCGATCTCATTATTTTTAGCGGTAGTATCATGCAAGGTTGGACCTAGCATAACTTAGAGTGAATGCCAAGTAGTGGCTTTGGACCTTAGTTGAGTTTTTGAGGATTGTGAAATGTTTTATGACTTGAGGTGTTGATGTTATCTTGTGAGGCTTGTGAGGTTTGAGAATTGGAGTATATGGTTGTTGAGTTTATGGGGCTAGGATATGCGTATCCTAACATGGTGTTGTTATCGTTGCGTTTGTTTGGACTAGGCATGTTTATCCTAGTATGTACTATGGGTTATGATCGTGCGAGATCATAGGGTCTAGAAGTCTAAGGACTTCTAGCTTGTGTTGAGTGGGATGTGAGCATGAGAAATTCTAGGATGCGGTCCTAGAATGTGAGTCAAATGATCTCGCATAGATCATTTGTGTAGAAGTCTTAAACTTCTTGAGTTGAGTGAGTAGTTGATATAGTTATCTTCTTGTGAGCAGGTTGTGGACTCTTTCCCAAGGGAAGCGAGAGTGTTGTGAGTTAAGTGTGGCGATAAGGTAAGTCTCCGGACTTACTTAGCTCGTATTCTTTGTATTAGCATTATTGTGTGTTGGGTGGTGTGTGTTTACTATTTTACTGTTTATAACAACTAAACCGGAAATAGGATTACCGACCTTTATATTATTTGGCCCAAGTGTATGATAACGGGCGGTGACATCACTGCCTGGCTCCCCGTGAGAGCTAGGGGGATCTCGGCGACTGGCCCGTGCTGGTTAGACGGTCGGAGGCATCCGACCGTTCCATTGCCGGAAGAAGGGACCGAGGCGAGTTTCGGAGGATTCTCGTGTCACAAAAAGAAGTTGAACTAGAACGGGATATGACTTAATAAATAAAGATAATAAACCGGATTTGTGTGCTTTGAGTATGTTGTGTGACTATGTTGAATTAATTGTGTTTGTGCCTTTCCCTTTAATTCTAATGCTTCGAATGTGAGCTAACGGTTTTATACCGAATGTTGTAGTTTGCCTTGCAGGTTAGGCATGCTCCGAGAGATCCGGAAGGGTGGGCAGCCGGGGCCCGTACATTTTAGGAAGGGTTTTGTTTGGAGTCACGTTTGGAGTTTTGTATATTGTATTATTGTATGCCGCATGTATGGCGTTTGGTCTTGTAGTTGTTTTCGGCTGAAGTCCGTTGTTTGTTTTCTTTTGGGTTTTCTTACATTGCATAAAATGTATTTTGGTTTTGGCCTATATTTGTGCCTTGTTGCAAGATCCGGTGAAATTGTTGTCAAGCTAAGGGTCGGGACCCATTGTGAGGTCCCAACCCGTAGCGCCCCGAGTCCCGCGGATTTGGGGTGTTACAAAAGTGGTATCAGAGCCCTAGGTTGACAACAATGGCACTCGCAATCTTCTAAAGGCCGAATAAGGAATAAACAGAACCCCACGGGTTCTGAGTTTTCGTTTTCAAAATCACATGCATGAGTCGGGGTAGAATGTACGGACCACCACTCCTTCCGCAGATCTCGGCAGCTTAGTCTATTGGATTTTGATATGTATATATATATGTATATATAGATATGAATATGAGGTTTGTAGTTATGCATGATGGAATTGATGTGTATCTTTGTGGATTGTAGTTGCATGATGGACATGATTTATGTGCATAGTATATATGTGGACTATAACATATGCTTTGGACCATGTTGTGTTGTAATGAATTACCGGATGTGTTATATTAGTAGTTATGTGGACATAGGACATATATAAGTTTAATACGGACTCTTATATATAGTAGTATATAGTATGAGACCTTATAGTTAGGACGACGGAAAGATAGCATCACCTTTGAGACGACGTTGTTGGCTTGGGATAGCGTTCATATGTGGATGAGTACGCTCAAGTATTGAGTTGAGCATTTCGTGCTAACAAACACCATGACGGTTATTGGATTCCTTTAAAAGGGTGTCAAAGAGAAGGATTAGAGATGACATAAACGACGGACGAACAAGTAAAAAAAAAAAAAAAAAAAAAAAAACTTAAAAAGAAATCGAGATGGAAGCAATACAAGTAAAGGGAGCAACGTTAAGGTATATAAGTGGTTATAAAGAAACCGGGATTGTACGACAACGAGACCGATAGTGAAAACGAACTTAAGTTCTTCTAGAAGACGCGTGGACAACTAAAGATACGAATCGAGAAGGAGATGGATACACTCTAGCAAGGTTAAAGGTGGTATTCCTTCAAGACGTGAAGTTTTATATAGGTGCTTCTAAGCTTTGGAGTCAAGACGAGAAGAGTGATCGAACCATTTGCTAAAGATTTAAGATAACGTAAGTTAAACTTACGAGGTACCAATAAGTGAAGTGTCAACATCACTAGAGTTATGAGAAGAAAGAATGGTGGGAATTCATGTGGAGTTAACCGGTTTCCGTTATGATGATAAGCTAGGAAACGCCAAGGAGGAAGAACTGCGTATAAATGATGATCCCAAGAAAATGAAAGACGAAACACGGAGCTTGGATCGAAAGACTTAAGATACCAACAAGAGGGATGCGAGTGGAGGCTAATTAATGTCAGAATTTTTGAGAAGTACTTTTGCAAAACATTATGAAGAAAAGTTAAGCCCATGAAGGTGGGTCATATGACACAAAAGAGTTGGGGAGGTATAGTTATCTTACGGAAGCGGAAGGAAGAGGGGAGCTTAATAGGAGCTAACGGAGTAGGATTTAGAGTAAAATGAGCTAGTGAAGTTTGAGGTAGAGTACCCCACGGAGGGTAGTCTTCATGAGAATGGTAACATGGAAAGTGTAGTAGAATGATAAGTCATTGACCTTGGAGAAGATCAACTATAGTTAACTGGTGACAACTTAGAACGCATAGGTGTGGGTTGTCTATTGATGAGTGTAGAGGGTATGAGTAAACAAGACTATGGAAAATAGAGGATCAACAACAAGATCTTAGAGTATTCGCGATGGATCAATGTCAAAGATAAGAAAGTACATCAACGGAAGCGCATTTGTCTTAATCAAATAACGTTGAAGGAGTTCAAGCAAGTAGATGTTACAAACCTCCTAGGGGGAGGATGGATATGACCCTTTACGACCTTCTTAGGTCATGAGAACGGCATATGGGAGAACGACCCGGATTAGAAGTTTTAAGGTTTGATCATGGTAAAGGGAACTAGTAGATCAAGAGGAAGGTGAGGTTTCATTGTTTGTGGTGCGTAGACGGGAGTATAATAAGAGGATGCATGGTATGTTTGTTCTAATGAAATGAAGGTTATGTTTTGCGAGCAGAAGTTGAGTCAAAGTTTTCCTGACTCACACGGAGAAGCTATGATAGTGATGACATGAAACGGGAAACTTGGATTATAGTAACACTGCAAGCTTGGAGCTTATGACGTTAGCACTTGAGAAGTAGTGAGTTGGATATTTCAGTGGTTTTGGATGGGGAATTTCTTCTAGCGTTTTCACGGGACATATTGGTACGGTTGTGAAGTAGTTCATGAAATTATCAAGAAATGCATAAGGTGACCAGCAAGAGAAGAGAAGACCGAAGTTTTGAAGCTATAAAGTCTACACTAGATGTACCAGAAGTACATGAAATATTGAGGTTAGAGCCTCTATGGTCGGTTTTGACAATTGCATAAGAAAATGAAGCATAAATTTCTACGCCTACTTGAAGAAAGGATGTCTATGGTGAAAGATTACGTAGAATACGATGAGCTCCTCCCATATGATGCGATGTTAGGGAAAGCGAAGAAGATAAGATCGATTTGTTATAAGGCATGATTAAGTCTTATAGTAAAGACCTTCGTGGTTGAACATATGGCGAGATCAAGAAATATTATTATCATCACTCCTTCGAAAAAGGCTACAAAGTCAGAAGACTCGAGCAAGTCTCTCGAGTTCAAGAGATGAAAGATCTCTGAAAGAGGAAGGTAAACATTATAGCTACAGATGGAGCAATACATTTCTTTAAAGGACGTCACCCCAACAGATCGAAGTAGATCATTAGTATCATGACCACTTGTAAAGTGATAAGACAAGATTGTGTCGGCTATTACGATATGTGACGGGAAGAGAAAAGATGAAACCTGAGATATCACGGATTCCAATACGTCAAAATGTGGAATTTTCCACTAAGGTCGAGCTTAATTTAATTCCAATGTCTAAGGCGTCGTATGGAATAACACTTGTGCAGAGACATGAGTTGTGGAAGCAAGTGAAGGAGCAATTGCAAGAAATTATTGAAAGGAGTTCATTAGAATTAGTGAAATGCTACGAAGAACTTCAAATGTTATCTTGAACTCTTGATTTCAAGTTGTTATGGAGAACACCAGTTTGCGAAAAGAGAGACGGTTATCTCCTTTTGTACATCGATTACTATAGGTTGAGCAAGATGACCATGGAGGACAAGTATCCTTATAACAAATGGGAGATCTACACGATCAATTGCAAGGGACGGTAGTCTCTTCTAAGATTAAGTTAAGATTTGATTGTCACCGTTTGAGAATTCGAGACTCAGATATTGCAAATACGGCGTTTTGGACCAACCAGAGTCACTACGAGAGAGAAGTCGTATGACAAGTGGTCTCTGGACAACAAATCCCGAGAGATATGGAAGGAGTTACAAGTTATCTTAGAAGTGCTGAGCTTTACCAGATATGTGAAGGGAGACGTTGTGTAACACCTTTTATGGTAACCTACTACGGATGATGATGAAGTATTCAATGAGACGAAGAATTGACAATATAGTTGTTGAGAGTTAACAGGTGATTTATTGGTGCAACTGTTTCGATTTACCTTAAGGTATTATGGGTTTGAAACGGACAAGTGATTCTCCAAGACAAGGTCTTGATCGGGTATTGATAAGCGATGTAAAAGTAATAGCATAGTGGTATTGTTAGTAGAAGCGGTGCGAAGTAAGGTACTTCCTTCGTTAGTTGGAATGGCCACAAGAATTGAGGAAACGTAACATTAAAGTTTGGTTTGACAAGAACCAAAGCTAATGGTGTAAATTGGAAGTTTGATCTTCTTTGATAGAGACATCAAAGAGAAACCTAATGAAAATGCTACATTGAGAAAGACCCGAAAAGGAAGTTGAGTTCCGATATATCGGACCCTTTTGAGATTTTAAGCGCAAGTTGAGAACATGGTTTACCGGTTGGTGTGGCCGAGAGTAGAGGATGTTCACCCGGTGTTTCATGGGTATCAATCAAGAGAGTACATACATGACTCGAGACATGTTGTCAGTCATGAGGATCTAGTGGCAGATGAGGAACTGATGAGGCTAATTGGAAGATGGAGGGTAGTATCTTTAGTTGAGTTTTACGCGGATCTAGTGGCATCGATAGAATCGACGGGTTAGACCTAGTTCTTCCCTTGGTTACGTTATGTCCATGTGTGATGTTATGTGTAGTTTGTGTCACGTGTGGAAATGTGTTATATGACATGTTATATCCTGCGGTGGTAGTTTGAGCAGATTGTGTGTATAGATTAGAAGGCTTAAGGCTCCTTAGCTTGAGAGTTTATACATCGGCCTTAGGGACTGAGAAGTTTGACACATAGCAAGTTTCGGGACGAAACTTGTTTTTAGGGAGACCTGATGTAACGCCCCAATTTTAGGTGCGTTTGCGATATTTATTTTTGCGGCTTTTATCGATATTTTAATAACTTATGTATTATATTTAAGAGTATTTTTAAGACGTAATATGTTTTTCCCGAGTATAATTATGTTTTTGGCATATTTCGGAAAAAAGGGTGGAAAGTTTTCCGATCCAAAAATCCCGTTCCGATTGTTTTGATTGGGTTTATGTTAAATCTTGATCTCCTATATTTATTTTTTTTATTATTATTTCTTTCTTTCCTTTCTTTTTATTTGTTTCCCCTCCTCCTCAGCCTGATGGCGTGCTCTTGTTGCTTGGCTCTGGCCGCCCAGCTAGTATGCAGTTGTTCTACTCATTGCTTCTCAATGCAGCCTAGATCCCTACCCTGACCCTTTGGCTGCTTGGCTCTTCTTCACGCAACATCGACCTCATTCATCCCTTGCTGTCACACCTCAACCCCAGCCCCCTGTGTTACTCTCCTCGAGCAAGCTCCCACGCTACAACCCAACCATCTCTCCAGCCTCTGCTTCTCCTGACCTCTATCTCTTCTCCATCTCTCCATCTTCTCCGGCTACACCCCGCCTTCAGCCCTGCACTAGAGCCCCGCCTTCACCTCTGCACCGGAGTGCAGCCCCGCCTTCACCTCTGCACTAGAGTGCAGCCCCTCCTTAACCTCTGCACTGGAGCCCAGATTTCAATATCCTCATCTGCAGCTCTCTACATCCCTTCTTTTGGAGCCTATGTCGAGCCACAGGAAAAAGCCGGAGAAGCCGGTCTCGCATTGTTGCCGCCTGGATCATACTTCCGATCACCTTTCGAGCCTCCTCTTTCCTCGCCGGAGCCCTCTGTGTTCCCCTCTCGCCGCCCTCTGCCTTGCTTCGCTCTGTTGGAGCCTCCTTGGGAGAGCCAGGTAGTCGATGCCGGACCCACTGTCGTCTCCGCCGGTGAGGCCCTCAACGTGCCCTGTCTGCACGAGCCTGGCCGGAGAATGAAGGAGCCGCCGCCTCCTCCTCTACTCCTCACCGCCAACAGGAAACGGGTTTAGGAAACCCTTCTTCTTCTTTTCTTAATCGGGCCCCAGATTTTAATGTAATTACAAATTTTACCCACTGTTTTGCATTTACATATTTGGCCCTAATTTTGGAATCTTGCAATATTACCCCCGCTGGAATAAATTACAAGAAATAACCCAAAGATTGATTTACAATTTATGACACAAGTTTTAGCATTTCATAAATTGCCTTTGACAATGTTTTATGGGTTTTAAATTTGGGATTTACTTGAATTATATTCTTATTTATATATACCATATATATATTATCCTCGTGTTGGATTAATTCCGCGTTATGACGATTATTTACGAGATTTTAACGTGGCATTTGAAGAAGAGTTTTCTTTAGATTTATATTATATATTCCGTTCAAGTTTAGCGTATGAGCTAAACTTGCTTAGTTTCGGTGTTAGGTTTGGAAGCGTCCCGATAAAGGCCTAACGAGTCCAAGTCGACATCCGGTAAACGACTTCCGTCTTTTGGCGTCGCGTGAGTACCCTTTCCCTCGATCTCATTATTTTTAGCGGTAGTATCATGCAAGGTTGGACCTAGCATAACTTAGAGTGAATGCCAAGTAGTGGCTTTGGACCTTAGTTGAGTTTTTGAGGATTGTGAAATGTTTTATGACTTGAGGTGTTGATGTTATCTTGTGAGGCTTGTGAGGTTTGAGAATTGGAGTATATGGTTGTTGAGTTTATGGGGCTAGGATATGCGTATCCTAACATGGTGTTGTTATCGTTGCGTTTGTTTGGACTAGGCATGTTTATCCTAGTATGTACTATGGGTTATGATCGTGCGAGATCATAGGGTCTAGAAGTCTAAGGACTTCTAGCTTGTGTTGAGTGGGATGTGAGCATGAGAGATTCTAGGATGCGGTCCTAGAATGTGAGTCAAATGATCTCGCATAGATCATTTGTGTAGAAGTCTTAAACTTCTTGAGTTGAGTGAGTAGTTGATATAGTTATCTTCTTGTGAGCAGGTTGTGGACTCTTTCCCAAGGGAAGCGAGAGTGTTGTGAGTTAAGTGTGGCGATAAGGTAAGTCTCCGGACTTACTTAGCTCGTATTCTTTGTATTAGCATTATTGTGTGTTGGGTGGTGTGTGTTTACTATTTTACTGTTTATAACAACTAAACCGGAAATAGGATTACCGACCTTTATATTATTTGGCCCAAGTGTATGATAACGGGCGGTGACATCACTGCCTGGCTCCCCGTGAGAGCTAGGGGGATCTCGGCGACTGGCCCGTGCTGGTTAGACGGTCGGAGGCATCCGACCGTTCCATTGCCGGAAGAAGGGACCGAGGCGAGTTTCGAAGGATTCTCGTGTCACAAAAAGAAGTTGAACTAGAACGGGATATGACTTAATAAATAAAGATAATAAACCGGATTTGTGTGCTTTGAGTATGTTGTGTGACTATGTTGAATTAATTGTGTTTGTGCCTTTCCCTTTAATTCTAATGCTTCGAATGTGAGCTAACGGTTTTATACCGAATGTTGTAGTTTGCCTTGCAGGTTAGGCATGCTCCGAGAGATCTGGAAGGGTGGGCAGCCGGGGCCCGTACATTTTAGGAAGGGTTTTGTTTGGAGTCACGTTTGGAGTTTTGTATATTGTATTATTGTATGCCGCATGTATGGCGTTTGGTCTTTGTAGTTGTTTTCGGCTGAAGTCCGTTGTTTGTTTTCTTTTGGGTTTTCTTACATTGCATAAAATGTATTTCGGTTTTGGCCTATATTTGTGCCTTGTTGCAAGATCTGGTGAAATTGTTGTCAAGCTAAGGGTCGGGACCCATTGTGAGGTCCCAACCCGTAGCGCCCCGAGTCCCGCGGATTTGGGGTGTTACATAAATGTACTCTTTCACTATAAAAAAACTAAAGGATTACATTCAAACAAAACATATGCAGCATGACAATATAAAAAAACTAGCTTCAATTTCAATTAAGTAGATCTTCACAACTCCTCATGGATTCACACAAAGCAACAAATATTCATCTTCAATTCAGAGTAACCTTCGGCATTTATGCTTTGTTTCAAAAGTTTTAACTCCAATCATTATGAGAGTACTCTCTACAAGGTTCTGCAGATCATTTGATTTTTTTATTACACGTGACACAATAACCTTCCTCTTGTATTCTGCATCATTTTAAGCATTTCTAAACTCATGAAAATATGATTCTCTTGATATAAATTATAAGATGATTAAAAAAATGATTGTTCTCAACACAATTTATCTTGAAGACAATTATGTGGAGACCACATCGTGACAGTCGTACATATATATTTGCCTACCTTATACACAAGAAGAGGAAATAATAGAGTGCATTATAGGGGTCAAAAAAAGAGTTCTCACACCCCGATTAACACAACCATGCATATGGTCAGGCTGCAAGCCACAACATCGCTTCAATGTTATCTCGTATTTGTTTGGTTTTACCACTCACACCATTGTCTTTTCCAATGCCCTCATCACCGTCATATTTCAACTCATCGTCTCCTTGATCTTCATTTGAAACATCCTCATAGTGAATGTCATCGTTATTGTTACTTTCTCCTTCAACCTCGGTTCGTGCTATCATTGCGTAGTTGTGAAGTGTAGAACATGTCAAAAGAGCGTCCAATTAAGTCTTTAGTATGTAACATGGAATAACTCGTAGTATCTTCCACCGGGCTTTCAATACTCCAAAGGACCTCTCTATGCAACTACGCAAGGAGGAGTGTAACTTGTTAAATGCTTCCCTCACGTTCACTGGAGTCACATTCTCAAATTGAGACTTATGGTATCTAGTCTTGGAATAAGAACCATGTAGCCGTCCTTCACATGATATCATTTGTCAATCAAGTAGTAACGGCCTACATAGCGACACATGTCAAAAGCTTGACTACATAGTATATGTCATATAATGTATGAAATAAAATTCTTAACTTAATTTGATTTATTTCACTTGGTGGTGGGTGGGGAATGTCATTGACAGAGTAGAAATTGCATGATCAAAGACCTTTGCGTCATGTGTTGAACCCTCTCAACCAATAGACATGAAGGTAAAAGGCATGTCAAAATCACATACAACCATGATGTTGAATATATATACCTTTGTGTTCCCAATAAGGTGTTTGACCAGCTTCAGGAATACATGCATTTATGTCCGTACCGTCTATACAACCGATTGCTCATTTAAAGAAGGGCGCGCACCTATCGTCACCATGAATATTTTTTGGGTTCTTGAATGAACAAAGGGTCTTATGGGTTATAATATCTCTTGCCATGCTCGTGAACCCTTTTTCGCATCCAATCAATGCTTATAACACCTCATGGAATACAATATAAATTGTGCCTATAGATCATTAAAACCTCTCGGTCACAATTCAATTTGTCATATTGTGAGCAACTATGTATAGGAATATACCCACCTTTTCTAAATTTTCATGTTATTAAAGGCCTAAAGGCCATATTTATCGATTAGATCCCTACACAATTGTTGGAGTACATGTCTCTTCATTTGAAAAGCAGTGACACATCTTGTCTCCGTCTTAGAATTTAGAACCGAGTCCATCCAACGTGACCTAGTGAAAGTTGAGTCAAATACACAAATCTTATGGACATGCTTATAGTAATGTTCTGCTAGAAGATTCGACTACATATGCAATTGAGTAGCTGCACGTGCAATTCGTCTCCTTTCACGTCGAGATCGTTTTTAGGACATTTTATAAAAGGATCAAAACATGCACTAAAACTGCACATAGGTACATAAATAGTAAGTATCTATGTATCATTTCACAATGAATACACATATGTACTAGAATCAATCATGCATGGATGAAACATATATCAAAATAAAGTAATAATATATTAAAACAAAATCATGATCAATTCACATAAAACATTTCAATGACTAGATTTACTTGAAAACTGAACAATGACGAAACCGAAATACAATCTTGTACAAATAATACCCATAAAGCATAAGTTTGACACTATTACAATAGAAATCAATAGATAACAAATGAAACACGTGAAAGTGAAGCTCTAGTCATTAGGCAATAGGCCCAATTTTCCTTCTTTCTTGAACTTCCGCTTCAACCAAGGTAATTGATCATCGTTGTTAGGCAACAAGGTAAAAAGAGTATGCAAGATTTCCGTTCCAAGCATTGAAATAACAAAGCACCAAAGAGATTAACCTTGGAAAAGAAACCATCCTCAACCATTCCCTCAATAATTATCAATGCGTTAGTGTATAATACTTGTTTGGTTTGGTTTGAAGTGACTTGTTTCGAGTTTGCCTCTGCCTTCCACATTGACGTCATTGCCTTATTAGCCTTTAAAGAAGCAGTTAGATGTTGTTAATACAAATTCGAATTGGTACTCTTCCGGACATTTCTTTTTCCTCCTCCTGCTGACCCGTTTCCAAACCGTTCTTTCCTTTTCCATGTGAGGGAAGAAGGCAAGATCTAGGGGGCTCAACATTATCCGATTCAACCAGGGCTACTAATGTGTTGTATAGATTGAACTCATCAGCAAGAGAAGATTCTGAATATTCCCCCTCATTCCCTACGAACACATGCATCATAGTTGAGTTCGGCATAGTCATATATAGGGGTTGTTTGCACCATAGAAGGGGCGACACAGTGGATCATGTTGCTACAATCCCTTGAAATAAGAACTTCATCATTGACTTATCTCTTAATTGAATCCATTTTCCCAAATATCCGGTATTATTCATTCTCCTGCAACATAAAGAAAATTTCAAGTAAGAAAAGGATACACAAGAAAAATTCAATTAACAAAAGAATGAACAAGCAAGCTATAGTTCAGATTATTTTTTGGTAGATACCTTCAACTTTTGTTCCCACCAATCTACACTCGCAGCAATACATTGTCTCTCGCCATCCCATTTTAACCTGGTCTCCCCATGCTTTGGTTCAATCCATAATTTACAAACACCTCTCAAGTTGTTGTACTTGTTCTTCAATGTAATTTTGTTGCATTTCATGTTCGTTCTCTGCTTAAACGACTTTGTCAAGTGAATCCAACTAAACTCATTCTTCCCATTTTGCCTTTAATATTCCGTCAGCACTCAGCAATTCCAAAGAAGTTTTTGAAAGCTCATATGTTCACACAAAAGCCTTTTCCTTTGCCTTAACAATTGGCTTTCCAATAATCACAACCATGTATTTTGATGACATAATCGGTAGTCTAAATAAAGCATATAATAACACATAGTATGTCAAAATACAAACAGAATGGTCAAACAAAATATTCTGAATAAGTGCTACAATTCGAACTCTCCTTACTTGTGTTATTGGCTGAATTTTTAGGATTAAGTCTTAAGGACTTAGTTATTTCTAAACTATTATAGTAAATGGTTTGATTAACAAGAAATATATATAATTGGTTAGACATAGGCAGTCTGAAGTGGAGGTGAAAATAAATGGAGTCTATAAAAAAGAAAAGAAAGGGTTTTAAGCATGAAGGAAGCCTGAAGTGGAGGTGAAGGCAAACAGTTAGTTGCATTGTCATAAAGAGGCCGTTCACACAAAAGCCTTTAATATTCCGTCAGCACTCAACTCATTCTTCCTATTTTGCCTTTAATATTCCGTCAGCACTCAGCAATTTCAAAAAAGTTTTTGAAAGCTCATATGTTCACACAAAAGCCTTTTCCTTTGCCTTAACAATTGGCTTCCCAATAATCGCAACCATGTATTTTGATGACATAACTGGTAGTCTAAATAAAGCATATAATAACACATAGTATGTCAAAATACAAACAGAATGGTCAAACAAAATATTCTGAATAAGTGCTACAAATCGAACTCTCCTTACTTGTATTATTGGCTGAATTTCTAGGATTAAGTCTAAAGGACTTAGTTATTTCTAAACTATTATAGTAAATGGTTTGATTAACAAGAAATATATATAATTGGTTAGACATAGGCAGTCTGAAGTGGAGGTGAAAACAAACGAGTCTATAAAAAATAAAAGAAAGGGTTTTAAGCATGAAGGAAGCCTAAAGTGGAGGTGAAGGCAAACAGTTGGTTGCATTGTCTAAAAGAGGCCGTTCACCATCACCAACTCAACTAATTTGGAAAGTAAAGGAGATGTTACCCACATATACATGGAATACAGGAAAAAATAGCAGTCGAGAATCAAAAGCAATGGCCAGAAAATTGAAGACCTTACCCGCCTTGAGCCACCGGTAGATCTTCCTCGCGATGGTACCTACTAGGTTTGTTCGTCACTGTTCTTGGATTTTGGAAGACGAATAATGAGGGACCATCTCCAACATACCCTACACAAGGACCTATCATTATATCAAAGGTTAAGACAATCCAAGAAGAAAAATCCGAAAAGCTTGTGACATTGACGTCACATGGAGCCATGATCGAACCATTGTCACCTATGACACTAGTCCTACTCACCTCCATACCAACCTCATGCACACGAGAGAGCCTATACGCCGTGTCCACGTCAACTAGTGGCCACGCCTACGACACCTAGTGGCCACGCCCGCAACACCCTTTGGCTGCACCCGCGACACCATTTGATTGTTCCCCTTCCCCTTGTGCCCACAGTTAACAGATTCTGGCATTTCAAGTTTAAACGTTTTCCGTTTTAATATAGCGGTTACGGCCTTTTGTTTCCCGCCACCCACATTTCCCATGCCCGCGACATCGAGTTTCCGTGCCCACGACAAACAGTATCCATAGCATTTACACATGACATTTCCTCTCCCCACACCCGCTGCACCTAGTGGCCGCACCCGCGGTTAACAATTGTTAAAAAATAAGTTAGACGTTTTGAATTCTAAAGGTTAATTGCTTTTATTTATTAGGTTATTAGACTTTCTGAATTCTTGTATTTAATTCTGTAACCTTAGGACGAAAGTTCTTAGTTCTACAGAAGGCTTTCCTCAGTCTTAGTTTTAGCTAGTTAGTTTTGAGTTTAAAAGACAATTGTCATTGTTTTCCTTTACACAAAATCTAATCAAAAGAGAGATTTGATTGGAGATTGTTGTGTGTTTGTCCTAGTGTGGTTGAATCTTTGTTTGTGTCAATCTTCCTAAAGATTGGTACTTCAAGTTCTTCACTTGCCTCCCCCTTGTTCTTGCTTCTCCATTGAGGATTGTGTAAGGTTGTATTGTTGACTAGATTAACGTACAACAACGGTAAGAGTTTTGATCATCTTAGATCAAGGTTTTATCTCTTGATCCCCTTGATTCTTTCTTCTTCACTTACGTGTGTTCAATTCCGCCAACTATATTTATTTTTGTCACTTTCAAGTTTCATTACCATAGGTTCTTATTTGTGTTGAGTCTTGAAGGAATCAATACATCTAGATCGGGCAAACAACGGGATATCCCCGTATCAACGACACAATGAAGGATTTGGAGACTTGAGAGAGAACGATTTTGGAGATATATGTTTGTTAGTAGCGAAAGAACGATTTTGGAGATATATGTTTGTTAGTAGCAAACGTCATTCACGTGACTTTTTTTAATCAATTATGTGGGGACATTTTAGTCATTTCATAGACAATAAATCAACCACACAACTATTTACCAACCACATCTACACAATTTTTTAAAAACCACAAAACTTCCCCAAAACCAAAACCACAACCACTACCATATTCACAAAATACGACTACAACCACGTATCTAGTATACTAAACACACCCGAAGTAAGTTAGTTATAAATTTTATTTCTAGCAAAATTATTCAGATCAGTTTATTGTATTTGTAGCTCCTTAAATTCGTAAACGTTTATGAATATAAAATTTATTTCTCGGAGAGAACTCGGTTCATCGGAGAATTTTATATTATATATTCATAAACCATTAGATTTTTTCGGTTAGTTTTTCTTTTCCTTTTTCTCGAATGTGTATCTCTCCATGGGTTTAAATTGTGATAACACACATATATAGGGTCAAGTTCCGGAGAGAACCATTCTTACGGAAAAGAATGAGAACATCTAAGAGACATTAAATTAATAGATGAACGTTCCAGATCATTCAAGTAAATAACCTTATTATGACAAGTAGTTATTAGAGAACAAGAAACAAAATAATGACAAATTATGAATTAGGTAACGAGAATTATCTTTTAGTAAATCAAAAATTGTTTCCATGAACGGCTCATAATGTTGCACTGAAGTTATTGCACGATCAATTTGTAACACCCCAAATTCTCAAAACTCGGGGAGCTACTGGTTAGGACCTCACAATGGGTCCCGACCTTAGTTTGACAACAATTTTACTAGGATCTTACAACAAGGCACAAAAGTAGTAAAACATTTGAAAACTTTAAACAATATATACATGAAGGATATGTATCAGCCTTACAAAGAAACGGTACTAAAATGACACATATGAAGAACAAAAGACAACCTTGTCCCCAACTAAATGAGTACGTGGACCCGGTTGACCATTCCCTCCGGATCTCTCTACAACTGTCTTAACCTGCAAGGATCTACACAGCGGTATAATACCGTTAGCTAACATTTTATGCATAAGTATAAAGGTAAAAGCACAAACACACAACATACACAATCAACATGCAACACTTAATCCTTTTATTATCTTTAATTAGGTGATAGGTCATTACTAATGATACTTATTTTGTGACACGAGGGATTCCCAAACCTCGCCCCTATCCCCGTTTACCAACGCGGAATGGTAGTAATGTATTTGACCGTCTACCTGACTGGACTAGTCGTAGGGAACCTCCTATACTCTCGCAAGAGCTAGGCAGATGATATCACGACCCGTTATCATACACTTGGGTCAATTACGTAAATAATAAAGTCGGCCTAATCCGGTTTCGTTGTTTATCATAACTAACAAACACCACTCAAATACATTACACTCATACAAGAAGCCAGCTAAGTAAGTCCGTGGACTTACCTGAATCAGATCTCGACTCTCTTAATCACAACTCAATTTGTAACTGTATAACTCGGTTGCCTGTCAAAGGAGGCAAGTGTGTCAGCACACTTTCTAGGTAATTAGAAGTTTAAGACTTCTAAGGTAGTAGATCCTATTAGAACAAAATTTAATACAATACCAATTTATGGTAAAATGACTATTTTACCCTTGGTCCCGAAACTTCCAAAAATTCCATAATTCATGCCTAAACTCTTATTTGAAACTAAAGAGTCATATTCTAACTCCTAAAGATGAGTTCGGTTACAAGCTGGCAATTTACCCATTTTTCCTATTTTCGGAAAGATCGTTAAGGTCCAACTTCGACTTCAAATATGAAATTCGAATAATCTTATAAAAATTCCAAAATAATTCCTAGATCACCTATGATATCTCATCTACTCCTAGGAGCAAGAATTTCTTAAAACTGTTCAACCATTCTTTCTACAAAAATTTCCAAAGTTGGTTACAACGCTTGAAATTTTCTATACTTAGCCAAATTCTGAGTATGTTTTCTAACTGTACAACAAGTCCACTTTGAGCCTCTATAACTCTAAATCCCACCGTTGGATTCATCCCAACTTTTGACATATTAACCTATGCATGGCATTAAACAACATCCCAAAACCTGAACGGTGGATCTTATCTCTAAGGCATCGAAAAGTATGCTCAAACTTGACTGATCAACACAGTTTCTGAAAATTCAGCAAACACTTAACAAAACAACACACTGCCTTAACTTTGAAAAATCATAACTCCTAAACCACTTGCTGAATTTATTCCAAATTTTGATATATTCTACTAAAATATGCCAACTATATCATATCCAAAATTCAAGTCCAACAGAGATCAAAAGCCTATTCAAAACCATCTCACAAAACAGCATCACATGCTGTTTTTCTCAACATTCAGCACATTTATAAAAACTATTTGAGGAGTCAACTTTGAAACACCATAACTCTCAAACTGTAACATGGATTCCTCTAAAATTATTATTATGTTGTACTATGCAATACCGTCTATGACATATCCGAAAACTAGCCAAAAGGAAGAAGTCTAACTTACCCAAATCTGAACCTGAAGATGACTGTTTGGCACTTCCGAAAATTCAGAAAAGGCCTCAGCTTTTCAAGCTATCTTCCGCGGCTGTTAGGGACGGATTGATGAGACAAAGGGTACCCACATCAGCATATATATATTAAGGATCGATCAAAGAGAAGGACAAAGGAAGGACGGAGTTGGATCTTACTCGATTCAGGCATGAGAAAGACAACCCTACTGCGGATCGAATTTGGGCTCCTCGTATCAGTGGTCTGCTGGATCGACATAATAGAAGCAGCAGTCCGGGTGCCAGTTTGGTTCGACAAAAGGAGAAGTACTCGGTCTTGGGTGCCGGTTTGGGTACGACCAAAGGAGACCACGCCACTGCTACTGCGTGGTTGCGAGATTGAAGGGCTGGAGAAGACTGCGACAGTGGCCCAGGAGGCGTACCCGCGGCCCTAGTGCGGCGCACCCACGACCTGGTTCTCCACTGCCCAGCGGCTAGGGAAAAAACACGTCGTTGTTGTCCTCTTGGTGTTGCTGTGCACAAACCGAAGGGTTGGGGGTCGATGTTGAGGGTGGTGTGAGATACGGCTCGATGCCCCGCTGTGCGCTCCTTGCCAAGCGGTCGAGATCAGATTGGGAGACCTTACTGGAGGGTTCCGTGCAGGGTGGCGGCTGGCGAGGCGTGACAAGGACAAAGAAGGTCTAGGGTTGACGGTTAGTGTGGAGGGGGAAAGAGAGATGGAGGCTGGAGAGGCGTGACTTCTTCACAACTGGCCCAGCAGCAAGCAACACGTACAATGCCTACACAGGAGAGGACGGCCGGCTCGGGCCTTGTCTGGGCCTCGTCAAGGCCTTGTCTGGGCCTCGTCAAGGCCTTGTCTGGGCCTTGTCCAAAGGCTTGTCATGCTTGTTAAGAAGGTTATTTACCGGAAATAAAATTTCCGGGTATTACAAGTTACAATATTTATCACTTTATGTGAATTAAGGTCACATAAAATGATAGAATTTAGTGTTGTTTTATTTTGTTTAAAATTAAGAAAGGTTAGCGGATCGGAATCCGGTTCGCTCGGGTTTTAAACGGAATTAAATTTTTCCGGGTATTACATCAGTACCCCCTTAAAATAAGTTTTGTCCCGAAACTCAGAACAAGGTATTTAATCAAACGACTTCCAAAATTAAACTTGTATATCCTAGTCTCACTAAATTTTAATTTCGTTTTCTAAACTCCTCTAACCCTATCAAAGCGTAACGAAAAAAACTGGTCGTTACATCAGATCTCCCTCAAAATAAGTTTCGTCCCGAAACTTAGGGTAAGACAATCCTGATCGGTCTTTAAGGCACCAAATGGGTGTGTTTGATCACTACACAAAAGTCTCGTCGTTTCCACATCTAATTATCGCGCACATCAAGGTTACCAAACGAACACATCACTGACTAAACGCTCAATCATGAAATAAACAAGCAGTCAAACAATATCACACATCCAAGTTCAAGCCCTAACTCGTCACTCCCGAGGTTACAACTATCGCTACGTAGGTCTTTGAAAGGTTACATCTTTTACTATCCCCCCATATCTTAGGTAGCCTTATCGGCTTCTCATAAAACCACTAAATCTTAAATCTTTTCAGGTACTTAGATCACAAGCGCCTGCTATCACGTTCTAGAGTGGTTACCGGATATCTCACCGGTATTATCCGGCTCAACTGTCTGATCCTCTAATCTGATGACCTAACTCGTGTCTGGTAGGTATTTCTCCAACTGAAAATCTCAAACTTAGTTCCCAAACTTAGTTTCCATGGAAAACTGAAGTTGCATTCTCCAATAGGGTGAGGAATTCTAGTTCATCAGTTACTTTTAAACCGCTTTAAAACTTCCGATGGTTGCCTTACACAACTTACTTCTAGATCCTTTGATGACCCTACGGAAAATAATCTATTCAACTTTCTTCCCTTTGTTATGACCACTTGCTTCCGGCCTTCTGAAAAGGTTCTGACTACACACTCAGGCCAAAGGTCTTGGACATCCACCAACACTTACCAAGTACCCAATGCTCTTCGCATCACGGCCCACTTGGTGTTCTCTTTTAATATTACTCAGTCATCTTAATCCTCCGGTAAGGAATCGTCACCTTTACCCTTTTCTAGTCTAACACTCGGGGCAACTACGAATCAAATCTAGTGGTCATCCTCTTTGTTCACTTGGCATTATTATATGATTTATAGATCTCTAATATATCGTTAGCTCAAACTTAGGCTTCTCACGCATTTTCCAAGATCTTAAGTAAAATAGAATTTGTCCTAAATGACGGCATTAGACACAAAGTGATCTCATATCACCGTTATTTGATAATAACTACTCAATAAATGTTGACATATCATTAGCAGTGCGCTCTTTTATCCACCATTGTTACCAGCCCGATAGTATCCCCTTAACTCAAAGCGCAACTCGGTCCGTTCCGATATAACGTTACACATAAAATCTACTCCGTGATTTTGCTTTCTTTACGCACGGTTACTAGGTTATAAGTATACTCCTGTCGCTTCTCTTTCTTATGTATCTTTGACTCAGAATGGTAGTTACTCACTTTGAACTTTCTAGTGCAGGCCATGCACAATACTTTTATTACATCGTTAATTCTTTCCTCAATCCATCAAAAAAAAAACTCACTCTAGAATACTCCGTTACGTATTGGAGTCCGAACTAGTTATCTGACAACATCTGACAAGCCGTCATTATTCACTTGAATCCATAATAAGGTACTAGTCTCCTTAAATTACCTCTACATGCACATACTTTCCCGTCTATCTTGATGGTGATAAAATTCTTCCACAAAATTATAGTCGCTCCGCATAGCCCTTCTCATGATTGTTCTCATCAAAACGCATTTCCCCTACTACCATCATCTTGACCTCGACACGTCGTTTTTTTGTACCATTGCTTCAAGCTCTGTGGGTTAGGTCCCACCACGCTTACGCTGCGCTACTTTGATAATTATGTTGTCACTCATTAATCATAAGGACATTTTCTGTGAGTCCCAAGTGATTAACTTCAAACTCTTTCTTCCAAATATACCATAAGTCCTAACCGGATGAAGCACCAAGTACCTTCCTTAATTTCCTTAATGAAACAAAATAATGATTGGAGAACAACTTCTTCCGTTTACTTTCTTAATTCTCTTAGCACGGATCCGAACCCCCTGACTCGACCGGAGTTTCATTTTAATCAACCAAGCAGTAACCTCTAACACGATTATCTATATACCTTTAGTTGTCTATGAAGATTTACGTTGCCTACTTGAGGGAATCCTCTAAAGCATCGATATAGTTACTTCAATAATCCTCAATCATAGATATCTCCTCTTAACTGTACATAGCTCGTCAATACCAAATAACCCTTGCACGTACTTAGTTGACGCCGGTCATTCCATAGTTGACTTATCTCAATATCCCGGACTTACTCTTCTCATACCTCTACCGGCATTAAAATTCTTGGTGTGCATCACCTACTCGATTAATCCTTTTATACTTCTTTAGTTCGTTCTATCTTCCATTCTTCCTCTTCCTTTGGGCTAACTTCACTTCTCGAGTCCACCAAGGTCGTTCTCACGCACCCATTTCTTCACTAGTATTGGTAGTAATATAGCCTTCATGAAACTCCGTTGACCCTGCTACAGGCCTCCATTCTTTGGATATTGGCGTCGCGATTTCTTTCAACTTCTTATATCTTCGAGGAGGTTAAAACCTCTCCACGCTTGTGGGGTCTACCTTTTCGCTTTTATACTCAATTGTAGGTCTTCATTTTGTGCACCTCAGATCCTCATATCCGGTTCGACACCCAATCTCTTCAATTCTCTCATGCCCATAATTGTCTATGGGGCATTCGCCACGATTTTAAGTTTTTTATCTCGCCATCTTGGTTGTACTCAATTCTACTTGTCTCGTTCCAATATTGTTATCTCTACTCCGCACTCTTATAATCTCTTGCATGGTCCTTCTAATTCCATCTCTCAACCTCGTATGCCCGAGTTCCTTGTAAAACCTTCTATTGCTTCTAACTGAACTGACTCGGGGATTTCTTCCTCATCTGATTGTGCTTGTGGTAAAAATTATCTTCACAACTTTACTTCATTGCTCACTTGTTCTTTGGGTGATTTGTAAGGATCAACAAGCAGCCTACCCGAGTATAATACTCAATTCAAGGTCCGATTCCATTGCCTCGTGTTGGATATTCTTCAAGTCCGCAGTTGATTTATCATGAGGCGATAATCGCTTCGTGATATCAAGACTAAAGGATATAAAATATCCTTTAGGATACTAACAAACTAAGCATACACATGTATATAACATATAATAAGAAACATCATAAAAAGTCTACATACTAACTCCTATCGATCCAAGTTGTAGAGATCCACGGAGAGCGTGGTGGTCCGACGTACTACTAACCCAACAACCCGACTATGCGTGTGTGTAAAAACAGAAATCCGTTTTGAAAATATTAGACCCCTTTCGGGTTCTAGTTATTTTATACATTCGGTCTTTCAGAAGATTTCAAGTGCCATTGTTGCCAACCTCGCTCTGATACCATATTGTAACACCCCAAATTCTCAAAACTCGGGGAGCTACTGGTTAGGACCTCACAATGGGTCCCGACCTTAGTTTGACAACAATTTTACTAGGATCTTATAACAAGGCACAAAAGTAGTAAAACATTTGAAAACTTTAAACAATATATATATATGAAGGATATGTATCAGCCTTACAAAGCAATGGTACTAAAATGACACATATGAAGAACAAAAGACAACCTTGTCCCCAACTAAATGAGTACGTGGACCCGGTTGACCATTCCCTCCGGATCTCTCTACAACTGTCTTAACCTGCAAGGATCTACACAACGGTATAATACCGTTAGCTAACATTTTATGCATAAGTATATAGGTAAAAGCACAAACACCAACATACACAATCAACATGCAACACTCAATCCTTTTATTATCTTTAATTAGGTGATAGGTCATTACTAATGATACTTATTTTGTGACACGAGGGATTCCCAAACCTCGCCCCTGTCCCCGTTTACCAACGCGGAATGGTACTAATGCATTTGACCGTCTACCTGACTGGGCTGGTCGCAGGGAACCTCCTAGACTCTCGCAAGAGCTAGGCAGATGATGTCACGACCCGTTATCATATACTTGGGTCAATTACGTAAATAAAAAAGTCGGCCTAATCCGGTTTCGTTGTTTATCATAACTAACAAACACCACTCATACACATTACATTCATACAAGAAGCCAACTAAGTAAGTCCGTGGACTTACCTGAATCAGATCTCGACTCTCTTAATCACAACTCAATTTGTAACTGTATAACTCGGGCCTTGTCTGGGCCTCGTCAAGGCCTTGTCTGGGCCTCGTCAAGGCCTTGTCTGGGCCTTGTCCAAAGGCTTGTCATGCTTGTTAAGAAGGTTATTTAGATTAGTCTTGCAATAATTAAACTCTAAGGAAGATAGATATATTTTATGTGTGTAAAAAATTTCACATAAAATGATAAAGTATTTTTAATTTATAAAACTAAGGATTATGTAACAAGGTTGAAGCCTCACATAAAATTATAGAAGTTGATAAAAACATTTTATGTTATTAACTTTTCACATTATATGACAAGGTTTATGATGATTGGGGATTTACCGGAAATAAAATTTCCGGGTATTACAAGTTACAATATTTATCACTTTATGTGAATTAAGATCACATAAAATGATAGAATTTAATGTTGTTTTATTTTGTTTAAAATTAAGAAAGGTTAGCGGATCGGAATCCGGTTCGCTCGGATTTTAAACGGAATTAAATTTTTCTGGGTATTACATCAGTACCCTCTTAAAATAAGTTTCGTCCCGAAACTTAGAACAAGGTGTTTAATCAAACGACTTCCAAAATTAAACTTGTATATCCTAGTCTCACTAAATTTTTATTTCGTTTTCTAAACTCCTCTGACCCTATCAAAGCGTAACGGAAAAAAAAAATGGTCGTTACACAATTCTTCTTCGATAAAACACAACAAATGAATATACAATATATCAAATGACCGTGATGTTCACGCAAATTATTATCTTTAGGCACTAACTAAGATAAATATACTTTTTAAATCATATTGTTAATTGTTATGTGATTTTTATTGCACATTTTTTCTATAAATTACCATATTGGTCTTACTGTGTACGAGTTCCTTAAATTATACTGTTATTTACATTAGCAACAATCAAAAATTAAGAGTATCTTTTTAGCCATTTTGTTAATGTATAAACGAGTTTCATTCTATATTTTTTTCTAAATAAATGTAAGGTTCATGAACATAATGTTCATCTTAATTAGTATTGTTTTTTTTATATATATTTCATATTATTTAATTTGTACAAGATTTTTTTTATTTACTAGCGTAAGTATATCAAATGAACGTAATGTTCAAGCAAATTAAATATATCCTTCTAGTCACGGTCTTACTGTGTGTACGAGTTCCCTTATATATTTTTTCCATCTAATTTAATTAAACAATATTTTTTTTATTTACTAGTGTACGTATACCTTTTGTAGCCATGTTATAATAATGTATTTATGACTTTTCTTTTTTATTTTATCACAATTTTTTTTGATAACCGAAAGCGGTTAGGTTGACCTACCTTCTAGAGGTAGTCCACCCTAAAGCACCCTTACGGATGAGAATACGAAGTTCATGATCATCAGAAAAATTGGTGTTGAGGGTCGATGTACCTAGGTGGATTAATGGGTCAGCAACACAATTTATCTCTCTGAAAATATGTCTAACCTGGACTTCGTCAAAATCACGAAGGTCCAATATGGAGTCGGAAAGAATCATGTCGACCTCACAAGGACAACTCCACAAACCTTGGAGTGCCTTAATAACACAAAGGTTGTCGCCTTCGATTTCAATCTTTTTAATTTGCAGCCTTTTAGCCTCTTGAAGACCTTATTTCAGGGCAAAAGCTTCCGCTTTAATGATTGAGTTAAAAAAAATTCTTTTTTGCATCGAGCTCACAACATTTCCGTTATGATCCCGGATCACAAAGCCAATAGAAGTTTCTCCCGAATCAAGTTTTGAACCATCAAAGTTAAGTTTATGGAAACCAAGTTTCGGTTTTTCCCATTTGATGTCATGTTTCTTCCTTTTAACATGATTTGTTTCTTTGTGTTGTTGTTTGAGATCATAGTCGTCTTCACCAATGGTGTTGAGTTTCCAATTATGGACTTGGTCTTTAATAAAACTCGTGACATTTTTTGTGGAGCCAATAGGTTCATCGTTGAAAATAATTCTATTTCTAAAAAACCAGATGCTCCACCAAATGGTTGCAAGACAAGCCATCTTGTTTAGTCCTAATTTCTTTTTTAAATCCATTAGGATGTCGTGAATTTTATTGTTTTGGTCAATTGAGTTCATTTCATTTAATATTGTTTTGTCAAGTTTGTCAATAACTTATTTACTAAACGGACATTCAAAAAACAAGTGAAAACAGTCCTCGAGTTGATGGTTGCAGAGTTCGCAATTCCTGGTCACTGCAATTCGTCTTTCGATGAGTTTAGCTTTTGTTGGAATTCCAAAGGAAATTTTTAATTTTTGGTTGTGTATCTAGTTTCTAGATCCACTCACATTCGTAATTGTGGGTAATGCCTGTTCGTGCTTCAATTATTTCTGAGGCGGATTTAGTAGAAAACCATCCGTTTTTGCTACTTTTCCAGTATAGTCTATCCTAGATTTCATTACTTGGTATAAATATTTCCTTGATTTTCCCCCCAATATCTTGGTTAATTAGGTGTTCTTGTTCAAAATTAATTTTAGGGATATCCCATTGTCCTAAATTGTTAATAAAATGACTTTGATAGTTGAGTCAATAAGGTTTGTGTTTTGTACCATTTTTATAAGAGGTGAATTCATTAACCACTTGTCATGCTAGAAATTGATTGACTTACCATTGCCAACTTGCAAGATAAGTCCTTCTTTGAACTCAAACAAATTCTTTCAAATATGAAAAATATTATCATGATATAATTAAATTGTTCCAATCTAATTTTTTTTAGAGTGATGTCAATCGGCACCATGCGCGAGGCCAGCGGAGGCGCCTAACGAGTGCGCATGGGCATCTCGCACTCGCAAGGCGCATGCACACAGGTGGCCACGCAGGCGCAACCCGCCTGCGCGCGCAGCCCACCTCCGCGCGAGCCCTATATAAGGGCAAGGCGCGGAGGCGGGCTGCAGCCCTTCCTTGCCCTTGTTTTCTTCGCAACCGTTGCGCACTTTCTTTGCACTCGACTTTCGCAGTCGCCGCACACTTCCTTTGCCCTCGAGTTTCTTCTCTTCTCTTCTTTTCATCCATTTATTCTCTTCTTCGATACGTCTAACAATGGAGAGAGATTCAGATATCGAGAGTTCTAGGAGTAGATCACTTGTGGATCGATTTGAGGTTAGTTAATATTGTTTTTTTATCGTTTATTTATTTTTTGCATTAGACTTGAAACTAGTTGGTTTAGTTAGGTTCGGTTAGTTAGGAATAATTGAAGTTGGATTATTTTCGATAGTTACTAGTATTGTTATCGATCTTATGATTATTAATGTTATATATATATATATATATATATATATATATATATTATAATAGGAAAAATAAAGATGTGAATTTATATTTTAATTAGATGCGGTTAGTTAAGAATAATTGAAATTGGATTATTACGAGAGTTACTAGGTTTGTTATCGATTTTATGATTATAATAATAGCACATTTTAATACATATATATATATATATATATATATATTATAATAGAAAAAATAAAAATTTGAGTTTAAAAAATATTCAGCTTGTGATGAGGAACATTAGAGAGAAGAGGAAGAGGTCGACGAGATTAGTCACAACATCCGTCCATCGAGAGGCTACAGCTCGACGAGTTAGACTTGCCTCAGCATCTGTTCAAGCACCTGTAGATGCAATTGTAGAGGTATCAATTCAGGCACCTATAGATGCAGCTGTAGAGGCATCAGTTCAGACACCTATGGATGCATCTATAGAGGCATCAGTTCATGCACCCATAGAGGCTTCTAGCGAGGAGGATGTCGTACCTATTTCACTTACTGCTGATTACGACACGGAGGAGTCTGCGCACGGTATGTCTCATTTGGATGATATACTGGAGGATGAGCATGAGGAGATACCAATTGAGGTAGAGCAACAGCAGCATGACATACCACAACAGGAGCATGTACCTTTTGAGAGGGAGCAGAACGACTTACCTGAGCATGTACCTGATGAGGAGCAGGTAGAGAAGGGCGTACCTCCTTTATTGACAGGCTATGTTGACCACAGAGCTAGCGTTATATGGGCCGGTATGGATTCCTCCGTGATTAGAGTTGTCAGGAGACTCGACGCATTTAGTAGATTACTTGAGTGGTGGCGAGATCTAGATGACCCAATTTCATGGTTTGGATTGGCTAGATGCAGCGGACTCACGGATTTGTAGGACGTACAGTTTGACAGCGTAGATCATTGTTTGATTACCGCGTTTGTCGAGAGGTGGCACCTAGAGACAAACACATTTCACATGCCATGAGGAAGATGGGTATAGCGTTGCACGATGTTCATATCATTATGGGACTACCAGTTGATGGAGATGCATTAGTAACTTTTGTCGATGATAGTGTCCGACATGATTGGTTGGTTCATCGTCTTGGGTTATCACCAGCAGAGGTTAAACGTCAGACTAGACAACTATTCTGCGAGAGTGTTAGGAGTAGAGCCGCTCAGATGTTGGACCTTCTAGAGCCTCCACATGACGCTATTGCATCTACATATCTGTTATTGTTCATATCGTCGACTTTGGTACCGTATACCAAGACAGTATGCTTTGGGCACCGGGACCGTTGCTTTTCATTACAAATGTTTGGGGGACGCCACCAAGAAAAAGGTGATGACGATGGCAGGATGTACTACACTTTTATAGGTGTGGTGTTATAAATATTTTTCTTTACATAATGTAACTTTATTGTTAAGATTAAAATTAATAAAAACTTTTGTACAGTTTTGGATTTACGCACATTTCTCATCATTGAGATGTGCAGCTGTGGAGGATCCGGATTTGCTAGGTCATGCACGGTGGTCTTCGAGACTTTCTGTCCTGAAGACTCCGTCTATTAGCGTAGAGAGGTTATACGCATTACGAGCTCAGTTGGACCAGATGAGGGCGGAGGATGTGTGTTTTACCCCGTATGATGATCGTGTCCTTGATTTTGGGTAGAGTTTGGTGTTTCTCGGTATCGAGGTATCATACGGATATCCGACATAGAGGAGACGTACATGCCGGACCGGTTCTTACGACAGTTTGGGTACGTACAGACTGTGCCTCTATCTCGGATCCCACCTCTTCATGAGGTACGTCTAGCGAACGGACGTGGGTTTAGGCTTTCATATCCTCTCACATACGATCGTTGGGCATCCCGCCATCTAGAGGAGACCCGATTTTCACTAATTGGATTGATATCAGCTACCTCTCTGTGGCTCGTCGATGATGCGTACATGTCTTGGTATACGGTACATTGTCATCCGTACATCTTACCGACATCCATTGCACTCCAGTTACCTATAGACCGTCCCCTACATGTTCCGGTTTCACATGCTAGAGTACGTTTGTTTGTAACCCTTAATTTACTCTTTATTTTAATTTTCAATTATTTTAACATTTTATTTTCTGTATTGCAGCGTCTTCACATTCTTGTAGGTCGTCTACGAGAGATGCAGACTCGCGGTCTTATGTATTCTGTTGAGGAGGTAGATTCCATGATAGAGGAGGTAGTTAGATGTAGGCCTCTTGTGGCTCCATCTCAGGTTCGGGCTTCACAGCATCTTGCAGGACATTTGTAGTTGTAGTTTGATGTTTTTATGTTTATTTTGGATGGATATTACACTTGAGTGTATGGTTTTGAGACCCTTGATGTTTTTATGTTTATTTTGGATGGATATTACACTTGAATGTATGGTTTTTTTAGTTTTAATGTTTTCTTAAGTTTATTTTGGATGGATATTACACTTGAGTGTATGGTTTTTTTAGTTTTGATGTTTTGCTAAGTTTATTTTGTTTTAATTACACCTAAGTTTCAATCAACTATTTAAAACGACTAAAATATTATGTCAACAACATATGATAACGTCTAAAACATGATTACAAGCCAATTTCTAAAAACGGCTAAAGATATCCTCCAGTAGTGTCTTCAACTCCCCATGTCCGACGAAGCTCCTCATAATGTGTTATCCTTACAATGAACGGCGCATCCCTTCCATCAACATTTGGGTCGTGGTATTGTTTCCAATAATCACTCAACCGCGGTAACGGGGCATCATCTTTTAACCATACCTACAAATATGAAATCACTCAACCGCGGTAACGGGGCATCATCTTCAACTCCCCATGTTCCTTTGCCTTGGCCTTTTGTGCCGGCTCCTTCATTATCGTGCCCCCGGGGTTTTCCATTTTCTCGAAAAAGATGCAATCTTATCTTGTTCATCCGGGCTTAATATATTTGAGTTCATTCTTTCTCTAAACTTGTTCAGCGTCGTTTGACTCGGGTTCGAACGATCATCATCATCACCAATATCACCATCGGAAAAATCAACCAGAATCCAGTGAACTTGCTTCCAAAATGGGTGTATCTGAGACAAAGAAATTGGTCTACGAGCCCTAATTGCTAGCCTAAAGTCATGCACAAATGACACTCCATGAACCTCTCTAATAACTATTCCGACACCCTTCATCATCTCTTGTATGTCGAGCCTTGGTGTAATTATTCCACAAGAGCGTGAAACACTCATTTGTGACGTAGTCGCGGAGCAAGTCAAATATAGGCATACGCACCTACAGAAAAAAAAGGTTTATTACATAACGAATAAATGTTTAACAATGTATGCTATCACAAACCAGCTGAAATCCTCTAACACTAGAATCTAGTGTTTGCTTCAACAACTTGTGCGCGGACTCACACCTACAAAGAGAGGTTTATTACAAAAAAAAGAAGAAATGTTTAACAATGTAGTAAATGTTTAAATAACTTACGCATTTGTCGTTCGTGTGCCAAAATGATGATGTAGGTCAGTCCATGCTCGAACGATTGCCTCCTTGTACGGGTCAAGCCAAGTCGTCTCGAGGTAGTTCATTAACCTCAAAGATGATTGACAATAGTCTCTCATTTCCAGCAAACGGCGTTGGTAGCTTCCATTGGATCTCGACCCGAACAAGTCATGACAATGAGATATGAAGAGGGCTTCTGCTTCCTTATTGCGCAAAACAAGGGCCGCTCGGTTAACTATGTTGCACTTTATGTGAAACGTGCACAATATATGCTTCACATCGGGAAATACCACACCCAAGGCGCTTATAAGACCAAGCTCACGATCAGTGGCAATCACCTCCAGCGTCTTTCCGTATAACAAATAACGGACCCTCCTCAAAGCCCACTCGTAGTGATCTCTATTCTCCTGTGTCATGAACACAAAAGCAATTGCGAATGTCATCTTGGTGCTAGTGATGCCTACGATCTCCAACAATGGCATGTTGTGTCTAAAAGTAATACAAAACAACGATTGAGTTACAATTTCTAAGGAAAAAATGATTGAATGTAGGAAATAAAGTAAAAATGTGCCTTGAATTGAAACTTACTTGTTGGTCTTATATGTCGATTCTATCACAAGAATATAGGGAAACATGCTTACCAAATGCCTCGAGTCGGGATGTGGGATAAAGAAATCAATCACCTCATCGGAATCTTGACTTCTCCGAGTGTTTACATAATATCCACGTTCCCTCAACGTGTGAAGTGCTTGTTGTAATGAACCTCTCCCTTCGGCTTGTTTCATTCTAATCTTCAAACCGGTGTTGTAAACTTGACGGATGGAGGTGACATTGTCGGGATCCTCTAATTGCACGGATTTTAATACATGTATCGGTTTTAAGCCAGAATTCAATTCACGCTCCACCTTTCGGCTTTGCTTGGGAGTCATACGTCCAACATATGCATGACCTCTTAACACCGAAGAAATTATATGGTTGTGGATTCCACATACAACCCTCACCGTCCACTTTTCTTCTTCAATTTGGGTTCCTACAAGCTCAAACAAACACATACACTTCTTCGAGTTTTTTTCCGACTAGAACTTGGAACATGATCGGGATCTATGTCTTTTTCTTTTCTAGGTCTTTCGTGTCTATCACAACCCAATTGTAGGATACAAAAACCCCTTCTATCCAACCATGATTTTTTAATGACCAACACCATATTCATAGCGTTTGCCACATACCGAGCCCACCCCAATAAGTTCTCTCTATCCGCAAAATATCCATGAAGCTCAAATTTTGATGAATAATCGGTACCGAGATCACGAGAATATTTCATAAGATCCTAAATAAAAATAACATAGAGTATTATTTTAAAAATACACATCATTTTAATCTTAAATGTCTAAACTACAATTCCGATTCTCTATTTTAAAATGTCTAAACTACAATTCCGATTCTCTATTCTAACATTGCTAATTCTATAATTTCGATTTTCTATTCTAACATTGCTAATTCTATAATTTCGATTCTCTATTCTAACATTGCTAAATCTACAGTTCCGATTCTCTATTCTTAAATGTCTAAAACTACAATTCTGATTCTCTATTCTAACATTGCTAATTCTATAATTTCGATCCTCTATTCTAACATTGCTAATTCTATAATTCCGACTAAATAAAACGACATAAAGTAAAGTATAAATGAGTTTGTACACTTACTTCAAGTTGTGCGAGAATTTCTTCCGGATCACTATATTTTTCAATGTCGAACGGCCTAATAGAGCTTTCACCATCGGATTCTACTTCTACTTCTTCGGAAAAACGACGACATTTTAACGGATTTATTTGTTTACGTTGTGGAGGTTTGGATGTAAGTGAATGATACAATGACTTCACATGTTATTATATAGGCTCGAAAAATTTACAACGGATATATTCTCTAACGACTATAATCCAACGGTCAATTTTTTTAAATCTATAACAGGCAGAAGGACGCGGAGGCGGACTCCACCTCCGCGTCCTTCTTCGCACGGGCGGACTCCGCCTCTATGAAGGCGTGAGTCGCCCGAATAGTAGCCCTATTCTTTTAGTAGGTAAGATAAATTCAGTGTTTTGAATAAACAATAGATACTAAAACTAAAATAATAAAGAGTGATAAACTTCTTTTCATAATAAAATATTAAAAATAATAAAGAGTGATAAACTTCTTTTCTTCCTCTCCCTTATGACATCTCCAAAAGTTTATACGAAATGCCACCATCTAGGAATTTTGATAACAAGTTTGAAATTAGTAAGTGAAAGCAAGGTTGACGCACGAAGACATTGGCTTAGCATTTCATTCATATTAAACTCACGTGAGATTATAATATAAAAGCAAATATTTCTTTATTATACACAGAACTACAGAAGTCATGCTATGCTATGGGCCCTTGTGACGTTTGGCCGTTAAAAACAGTTTATACCAACTAAAACAAACTTAACAAGAAGATGAAGGGGCAAGATTGTCACTTGACTTCTTTCATTCTCTTCTAAATTACCCAACCTAAGCCGTCGGATATAGCTGATCAGGAAGGGGAATCTCTAAAATCAACGGCATTCAAGGGTGCTTTTCGTGTGCGTCTTAAACCGCCCGCGCCCTAACACTATATAAACCCCACCCAACGTTTCTCTCTCTCTTACAACGCTTAATTGCCTCTTTTACTCTGCTACCAGTAGATAAAATTGTTGCTGCGCTTCTGGTGTTCTCGGGCATCTGCGACCTAAGGTGATCCCTCGCTTCCTTGTTACTGTTTTCTGTATCTGTTTCTTTCAATTAGATTGATTGTTAACTTATATGTCGAGTGATCGTACAGCTTTCTTGATTTCCATCCGTCAATTGTTTGATGGAAAATTTTTAGGTTTTTTTTGCCATCACTTGAAATACTCTCACATTTACGGTGTTTTAATCTTGATGAACCATTTCTCGGAAATATTAAGCATATGAATGATCAAACACATCACCACTTTTACTCTAAAATAAAACAAAAAATGTGATCAGGTTTTATTTTATTTTCCATGCGGTTTCTTTTTGTTGCCTGTAGTGTTCAGACATGTCGATTGATTGGCAATTAAATTCGGGGAAAAAATAACAATTTGTTCCAGCAGTAGTGTATTTAGCTGTTTTGTTTTGCAGTTCAAATTTTGAATATTGTTTTACTGCTTAAATCAGTAACAAATATACAGATACGATGATGTGCGCTATGTAATGTACGATTTGTGTTTTATGGTGTGATGTTTATAGATCGTCATTTTGTGGATGCCATACAGAGCTTAAGTTTGGCGCTAGTATTATTAAGTTTTGTCTGCCTGAAGTCATACTATCTGGCAATTGGCAAGTCCTTCTTACCTCATGTATAAGCATAGTAGGTGATATCATAAGTCAATAATATCCGTTCTCCATGATTTAGTAAGCATGCCTGATTTTCTGGAATTCGCATTTAGAAGCAGTTGATACCCGGTAAAATCTTCCTTTTTACGACACAATGAATTTCTTTTTATCTACCGAGCTTAAGTTTGGCACTAGTATTATTAAGTTTTGTCTGCCTGAAGTCATACTTTCTGGTAATGCTACTAGGTCTTTTGGAGTTTGAAGACTGTAATTGGCAAGTTCTTCTTACCTCATGTATAAGCATAGTAGCTGATTTCGCAAGTCAATAATATCCGTTCTCCATAATTTAGTAAGCATGCCTGATTTTCTGGAATTCGCATTTAGAAGCAGTTAATACCCGGTAAAATCTTCCTTTTTACGCGCACAATGATATTCTTTTTTTTTTTTTCTACTGAATTATATTTCTTCAAATTTTTGGGTTCTTGTGCATACTATTTGTTCTTGTCGTTTTTCTTTGTACTTTCCAAACCTATGCTGGTTTGAGATTCTCCATGTGGCTTTAGTTTTGTTGTTTCACTTTACGAAATGGTTGATGCTATGCTATCTTTCCGTGTAAATGATGGTATTCTTGCGCGGTACATGTGGCTTTCGTATCAGGCATAAAACAACTCGTTTCTTTTTCTATCCACCTTCTACTGGATAGAATAAGAAGTGTAATGAGTAGACACGGCAACATTAAGATGTGAACGGTTCTTAACGGATTATCTTTTGTGGTGTCACAAGCCAACCCTTTATATCTCAGAAAATATTTGGATATAAATGGTACTTCATAAATGCGTATAAAGTTTGAAGCAATAGGCAGTAGATATTTATTAGCCTGTTCACTTTGCTTCTCTTCATTGTTTCAAATGTTGCTTGGCATTCTTTTATTATATTATATTACCTCTTTAATTCTTGCAAATTAGTTGTTTCCTTCTGTGAGTCACTACTTCCCTCTAGTGTAAGATTCATCTATTTACCCTGCAGTCAAGATACCAAATGTCTACCCCGCTTCACAATCATAGTAAAATGAAGCGCAGGTGCAAATATGACAAGAGAATACTATATTTTCTTTAAAAGGGTTAAATGCATATAATGTTGTTTTGTCATTAGCTTCACCTGTCTAGGATACATAATCACGCTACTTTTGTTGTGGATGACAGATATTTACTCAAATCTGGAGAAGATGACAAAACTAGAGCAAGATCAGGAGGGTGGAAACCAGTGGAGTAGATTGCTTGATTTTGATTCGTTTTTTCGCCCTACTAGTTATTGTGTTGATGAAAATAATCAGAGCAACTGTTATATTTTTCAAGGGCAGTGTTTGGGTGAATACCACTCTGATGATAAGGATTGCAGTAACATAGACAACAATGAATTGAATCAGGAACAGTCTCTTCAAGAGTTTCCAAGACTAACAATTACTGATTCTTCACATGTAGAAGAAAACCAGCTTCACACATCTTGCGTTCCGTCAAATTGGACAACTTCATCTTATACACTTTTTTGGCCTGGTACCTGCAAGCTGACTTGTGTAATTTTCATATCAGTTTTCTTTCACTATAGTTTCTTGTTTACTACGTTGTTTTTTAGGGTCTTCAGCTGAAGAAGGCTATATGGAAGAAGTTGATAGTAATGAGCCCTCTTCTTCATGTTCTAGCACTGGAGAAATATCATATGATGGTGAGGATCATTCCCAATACCTGGAGGTGATGGATGATTCTTCTCTCGATGGGGAGTTAGGCAAGCGAATAAACCAGATGGTCCCTTTACCTGTAAGTAGCTTTCTTTGGAGTCAATATTTTTGTAGCTCTAAGACCAACCGCATCCCACTCCGTTTATAATGCTATTTATGCACAGTATTTCTATACGTATTTGCGTATAGACTCCGTCTATATAGCTTTTTGTTGCATTCCATTCCGTCTATAATCTTATTTTAACCTTACTTTCTCTTTTTCCCATAAAATAAATGAGAAAAAATAAATTACAAAAAGATATTATTGGTTTATTTGTGGAGGAGTAGGACCCACTTTGTTTTGCACTCTTGGAGGATGACGTCTATATTTGAACGGAGTAAATTTTTATTTAACTATTTACACGGAGAAAATACATGGGATGTAGGAATTTGTTTTAGATAGGAGTGTAAAATTTAACCTTTTTCACTAGGGATGTAGATAGTCTAAGCTGTTTAATTTTTTATGCATGTTTTCTTTTCTAGATGTTTTTCAACTTCTATGGATTATAATTCTCCTTTTTCCTTCTCCATTATGTTTCATATTCTTTTTTATATACAATTTAGAATTTTTTTTTTTATAATTAAGGATTACAAATCTATATTATAGCTCATTACTATAGGTTCTGTCTGAAGCAAAACTATTTACTTCATAGTTGGTCATTATTTTGAAATGAGTAAGAGCTCGCTTTATCTGTCTGGATGCTTTGCATGTTGGCTTGTTCTACGACGATCTTGCGGTTCCAGAAAATATACCTGTATTCGTATAGTTTTAAAGAAGTGAAGTATTATTCTTGCTTTTTAATTAAATATAATTGAGAGAAATGGAAGAAGTTTCTATATATCTTTGATAGAGAATTTAGAATTAGGTTAGTTTGAGAGAGAGCTGAACCTAGGGAAGAAGAGAATTGATAACTACACCTAGAAAAGGATAAAAATAATAACTACAACACAGAATAATGATTATAGCATGCTTACACAACTTACAAGACTAATAATTAATACTAGTATAATAATAAAAAAAACAATACTAATAATAATAATTATTATTTTAATAAGATAATATCTTATTCAACAGTAATAGATTAGTATTTGAATTCTCTTCTTTAAGCAAAACAGAAAAATTGGAAAAATGGATTGCAGGTAAGAAGAATTTTCTTCTTCCACGTTTATTTCTGTCCACATAAGTAGAAAGCAAACCCTAAGAGAAATATAACTGTTAAGTTTTGGTAAACTAATTTTACAAAAGCTAGTACAGCTTGTATGTATTTCAGCTCATTATGTTTTTTTTTTGAGAAATCTTATGCAACATTTTCAGCTCATTATGTACATGTGAAGTAATGTAACTTTGCAAAATTTGGAATGTACTGATCTTAGAACTTAGTATTATATGTCAACTTCAGGTCAAGAAATTTCAAGATTATATTGTCTATATTCTACTAAAGTTGCAGCGAGCAACCAGTCTAAAAGCTTGTGGAAAGTATATGATTTGGGTAGCCTCTAAAATGGCTATTGGAATTTCAACTCATCAGTTTTGTATTCAATTCAATATCAAGTCTGATTCACAAGACTCCGACTCCTTCTTATGAAGGAGATCTAATAACTAATTGACCCACTACTTGGCACACTCACTCACCAAATACTTGACACACTAACTAACCAAACTGCATAGCAAAAGTAAACATATAAGCTAAAAAAACACAAGGAAATTTGAAATGAAATTTTTATTTGTGGTATGTGGGAAAAGGTGAAAAGAATTAAAGAAGATATGCTGGTACCTCATGTTTCTTAATATGCAATCAAATCTACACATGCATACTACTTCTAGACCTATTTAGGTAACTAAATGGTCCTTTTGTTTTTAGTAGTGTGCCTATCCGATTTTTTCTGCTTCCATAAACAATATAAAGGATAGTTTTGTTGACCTTTTGCAGCACATACCTAAGATAAATGGGGAAATACCGTCAGTTGATGAAGCGACTTCAGATCACCAGAGGCTTTTGGATAGGTAGAATTACCAAATTTCTAAGCATACATAGCTGATATCACATGTACAGTAACTGCCAAATTGTCATATGCTTGTCTCTTTATAAACGAATTGCCTCCACTTTTGTCATACCGAGGATCATCCCTAATCCTCACACTTTCTGTTATTTATATGGAATGCATGTAGTTTAGATTTCACAAATTCCTTATCTTGCACCATTCATAATCTGGTCTTTTGGTATATGTCGAGAAAAATTGGTGTACAAGATGAACTGAAGTTTCAAAATCTCTTTTATCTTAATAAAACATCTACCAAAATTAAATCTTTGGTTGTCTTTCCTTTTGGTTTCCTTAATAACTTCTTTGATGCTTATGTCACTGTCTGTCTCAAATTATAAGTACAATGATACCTTTTGACTTAAAAGTGATATTAAACTGGCAACTAGATCCTGCCTTCAATTGGGTCTATAACTTCCACAATCATCAATAATAAATTGGTCTTCTGCAGTAAATTGTGTTTGTGGATTATAATGTGTAGCTCATCTTCTAGACTGCAGTTATATGATTTGGTTGAGCGCAAAATCCAAGGAGACGGAAATTGTCAGGTTAGTTGATTTTGTTGCAATTATCTTTGCATCATGAACTCTTCATTACTTCCTTAGTTATATACCACGGGTGTCTAGTAAAGGTTAGGTACGAGACATTTTGAATTTAAGGTGTACTGAAGTTCGGATATGATACTTCTCAAAAGAAAAAGTAGGTAACGTTTCGATGTTGGATGTTGTGATAAGTTCAGCAGCGGGATAATTATAGAAAGTGCAAGCTGGGGAAGAATCTCACTCTTAGCAGGGATGAGGCAATCCTTAAAAGTTCTCTTCTGATACTTGTTTCAATGTGATTCCCATAAAATGCTTGCAAGGCCATTTATATGATAAACAACTTTAAGAAAAGAACAACTGTTTGCAAATGTGCTAACATATGCTGAAAAATGCGAATTTAATTTCCGAAATTTAGCATCTCATGGAATCAGCAAGTACTAGTTGGCTATAAATTAGGGAAGTGGGAAAATGAAAACTAGAAAAAGAGAGAAATAAAGATATTATATATACTGTTTATTAACTTTTATGGCTACATTTGTAGAAAACGTTTTTCAAGTGCTTTTCTAAAGATCTGCAATGACATTTTTATGCAGTAACTTCTGTATAAGACGGGCAGTATTGTTTTTCCGTAACTGTCTTAAAAGGTTTTTTATTTGGATAATATCTGTAAAGATATTCACTTGGAAGCTTGCAGGCCATGGTATTTGTGTCAGTGTTATTTAAGAATGGTTAAATTTAGTATTAGTGCATAAATTCTCTATTGACTTCAAAAGTTTAATTTTGGACTTAATAGTTGACACTTTGTCAAGATGCACCAATTTATCTTTGAGATAATTAGATAAAATGTACCCCAACATACAATTCCTTAACTAAATAGCATAGGCCTATAATTTATTATCTAAATAGCATCTTTCAATCAATAATACCAGATTTGTCCCTATTAACATATTTCAATTCTATCCAATTTAGTTACAAGAGAATCTGAACATTATTAATACAATAATCTAATTTAAGAAGGTAAATAATTCCTAGAATAATTTATCAATATTCATGCTGGAACGTAATATTATTGAATTCGATAAATTTATAATATCATCGAAATGTATAATGTTACATGAAACTAATATGTATACAAGAAAGATACAAGAATTGAATATACATGATTTGCATTGAACTGCACAAGCATGTACGGGCCATATATAAGAATCTCACACGTTATTTGCAAAAAATTGATGATGTATGACTTACATGAATTCATAAATCTACCATGTTACATGAACTACATAGATTAGTATAAGATAATAATAGGGATCGAAATTAGTACATGCACAAGAAATGTACATGATTGCAGCTACAAGATTTACATGGAACTGTCAAAATTAACGTTAATGTATAATTTTCAAAAAGAAGATTAAATTGTGAGATCCAACTTGTCCGGTTGGCATTAGGGTGGGAGGGAGGGACTACCAACCAGAGATGAAGTCTCCATGACTACATTTGTTTATTGATTTTTTATATATTTCTTGTAAGAATTATAAAATCACAAGAAAATACTTATCATTTACAAGAATAAGTTACAAGATATTTTGATTGAAAATTTTATTACGTTAATTCAAATTATTAACCATAGTTACAAGATATTTTGATTGAAAATTGATTACGTTAAAATCAAACTATTAACCATTAATGAATCACCTTCTACAATTAGAGTGTATTATGATTTAAAAGGAAATAATATATACAAAATCTTGTAATTGATTATATGAGGGCGATTTAGTCTAAAATTTTTAAATGATGTCATATTCTAATAAAATTAGCGAGACAGACAATTACTAAGCAATATTAGTGAGCTAATGCTATATAGCAAATTCACTCTTTATCTTTTAGTCTCTTTTCTCACTAATATATACCTTTTGTCAGTTCCGCTCTTTGTCTGATCAGTTCTACCGCACCCCCGCTCATCACAAGTTTGTACGGCAACAGGTTGTAGATCAGGTTTGTTACACTAGAAACCCAACTCCTTAAAAAAAAAATAATTTCATTGAAGAGTCCAGGGGAGAGGGTAAATTGCCGGACATGTTAACCGGAAACTATATATATATAAGCCTCTAATGGTTGGTGAACTTATCATGCTCTTTATCCCATGGAAATTCTATCTTGCTCTCAATGGAGGTTATTTTTAATGCTTCAGCTTATATCCAATCAGGATGACTATGAGGGATATGTTCCGATGGAATACGATCAATATTTGGAGAAAATGTCCAAGTACTTTACCTGCTTCCTTCTGATATTATTGTATTAATTTTGTTAGTTTAAGAGGTTGTGTCATTCATTATGTTGCTTTTGCTGACAATGCACTCCTTTGTAACAGAGGGGGTGAATGGGGAGATCATGTAACGTTGCAGGCTGCTGCTGATTCGGTATGTATCAAATCCTTTCACGACTAATCGAGCCTTATACTAAGGCTATGGTTTGTACCCACTCCCTCCTGTGGGTATCAACCATAGCCTCCTTGTAGTTTGTGTTTTCTTCTCATCCCTATTTTCCACAATAGTAACTGGCCAGCATAGAGCATAAGTTGGACTGATCCCGGCTCCGGTTCTTATAGCACCCATGTATCGTTCTGCATTGATTGTCAATAGTGTTTACCTTAGACCGAATAGTCATACCTCATTCCCTCCTCCTAACTTCTTCACCGCATCCATGGTGAGCTTCCCTTCCGGGGCTTAGTTAATAAGAGTAACTATGACAGTGTCCCAACTCTATGCAAGGAGCTTAAGGAGTAAAAGGGCTTGTAAATTATATTCAAGTTTCATCCTAGCTTTGTTTAGTTGATTTACGAATCACTTAATATTATTCAACTGCTCAATCATAATTTGACCATCTTATACTCCATTAAATAATGCACCTAAATTTATGGAGTTGTTTTGGTTTTTGTTAATATTATTACTGCTGAATCTTATAGTTCAAACTTGATGCGAGTGAAGACTGTTTTTTTTTTTTGGAAAATCTTATATATGCATTACAATCTTCACACAATTGCTTCCTAATATCCTTTGATTGCAGTATGGCATAAAGATATTCGTGATAACTTCATTCAAAGATACCTGTTATATTGAGATTGTACCAAAGGTTGAAAAGTCCAAAAGAGGTACCGTTTGGGTTTTGATTACTTGGTCGTGTTGATTTTTTCCTCAGACTTTTCTCATGATATTCTTCAAACAAACTCGTGGCCATCAGTTATTGCTATTAGCCTATTACTATCTTCTTCATCACTATCCTCAACTGGATTAAACGTAGGTGACACTGACAAATTACTTCTTTTATTTGGATTGATTATTGACTTTGGCTAAATAAAAATTTAGCATAAGGATAAGTTAAGATCCTTGATATTCCTCTCCCTGTAAGGCATGGATGAAATTCCAAATATGTTCTTAAAGTTATGTCCCAAGCATTGGTCTGGCAATTCCCGATTTGATCATGTCTGACAGATTTTTTGTATGTGTTGCAGTCATCTTTTTGAGCTTTTGGGCTGAAGTGCACTACAACTCAATCTATCCAAGAGGGGGTAAGGATACCGTTTTCTTCTTTTGCAACAATACTCCTATGAATACCTTTGGAAGCCTTAGTTTTATCCTCTTTTATGAAATTTAGCAAGCTAGAATTCTTGTTCGGTAATTTTGTATACAAATTATGCATTCTGGATAAATGAAATTGAGCTATGGTGTACTCTGTGTACAGGTAGGCTTAGTGTAATTGAAGGTATACATTCTACACATGACAGTAACCTTTGGTCCTATTGTGCTGAGGCATCACCTCCTCACCAAGTTAAAACTGAGAAGAAGAATAGGTGGTGGCGTTTCGGGCGTAAGCAGTAAACCACATTTTGGTCTCATGCTGAATCATAATGATAATCTCTTTAGCTGGTGTGTCAAAGAGTGTGTACATAGCGATCTGGGTCAAGGGCTTACAGCATAATAAATGGTATATTTATGCATTCAACTCGGTCTCAGTTAGTATAGTAATGTCTGTGGAGAATTGCCTGCATCTCAAATTTCATCGGTTTTGGTACAGCAGTTGCCTTAATTTACATAAAGGTACATATGAACAAATTATATATTTGAGCACAAAATTTTTCAGTTGTATTCTGTAGACAATACACTTGAGTAATGCTGGCTTTCCCCGGTTGGTTTGATCCAAAGCGGATCGATGTCTTGCTTCCTTCACCAAAATAAGGCTTTTGCTCATGTTTTTTTGGCAGGAGACGCGGAACTCCTGTAAGTTATACGTCGAAAATGATTACTGTTCAACTCGTCTGATAAAAGGCAAACACTTCTGCTGCCTCTCCAAATCTAATCAATCAAAGTCTTGTATCATATAATGTTCTGAAAGTATCATTTGTAACCCTCTGATGGAAAAAATTCAATAACCGGTCTCAGTTTAGAACCTCGCTTAATTTAAGAATCTAAAGATAGATACCAATTTTAGGGTAAAAATTGAGAACATTTCCCAACCATAAGATTAAGGGTCCCAACCATAAGATTAAGGGTGCGTTTGACAAAAAGCTAGTTCAATTATTTTTTTTTTCAAATAATCTAAGTGCAATGGTTTTTTTTTTTCAAATAATCTTCCTAATAACCTCGTAATCTTTGACATATTGAACGCTCCCTAAACACATTACGCATATGGTACGTTATTAAAATTAGACAATAATTAATGTTATGTTGGCGGTTTTCAAATGAGATATTGAATGTATAAATTATATCGATGAACTATACGTATGATGCACAACTAGATTAAATACATACACAACTAAGTTCGTTCAATGTTCATATGATGCATGAGATTAAATACATGCATGATTAAGTACAACCAATGTTCATATGATGCACCACTAGACCTATAAGTTCATGCACGATTAGATATATAGTTCATGCACGACTAAGTTCGGTCAATGTTCATACACTGCATGACTAGACAATGTATGACTAGGCCTATAAGTTAATGTTCATTCATGTGCACAATTATTTGCAATTTTCATAATATAGTATTTCTATATCAGTCGGATCTTATTTGTTACATATCTATTAATTACCTTTTACATGAATGCTCATGGGATTAAATATAGAAAGAATTTGGTTAAGTAGGCTCTTTTTTGTGGTCTTTTGTTTTGTATACCCCTCTAATTTTTAACACTAATTATTTACCACTATTAGTCTATTAGGGTTATATTTACTAATTGTGATTATGCTACATGTCTACTTAATAGAACAATATTGCTAAACGGCCTAGTTAGTAATATTGACCTTAAATATATGCACGATTAAGTTCAACCTATGTTCATATAATGCACGGTTGGACAATGCACGACAAAACCAATAAGCTAATGCACGACTAGGTTCACCAATGTTAATATGTTGTACTTTTAGACCTATAAATTGATGCACGACTAGGTCTATAAATTCATGCATGACTTGATATATAAGTTCATGCATGACGTTCATAGTTCATGCATGACGTTCATAGTTCATGCATTTTAAGTACATAGTTCACGCACGATTAATAAGATGCACGACTAGAAAAAAAACTTTATAGTTAAGATCCGCCCATTTTTTTGATCGAGTGGACTATCCGAAGATGATCATGTATATCCTACACATAAATTAGGTGTATGTCTATATACCAAATAAAATGTTTGCTCAAGTTTCCTATTTTTAATTTTTGAGTCTTTTCATTTTGTTTAGAATATCTTTTTTTTACAAGAATATATTATTATTCAATTACATATAAAACTTTAGGTACACTTATTTTTTTGCAACTATTTCCAATATCTCTCCCATCTTCAATAATCTCTTTATTCCTTTTCTGCTGTAGGATATTTAACATGGTAAGTCGTATGGAATCATCTGTATATTAATTAAGATATACATTTGGGTTGGATTACTATTGTTATTCATGTAATTAGCCGTGAAATATGAAAACCTTTGTGTATGAAATAAATTTAGGATTTATTTTTTCTTTATTTGAAGATTCATATCTGTTTTGGTCGATCTCCTTTTCATATTGATCATCTTATACCCTACCCTATATAAGTGTATATGCAGGTTAACCCTGAAACTCAAATCAGAATCAGCCGTTGTTTGCTAATGCAGTATTATCAAGATTCACACTAACCAATTGAAGGATGCTGATTACTGTGTGAATCCTGATGATGCTGCATCGGCAATAGATGGCTTTGCCTGCTCTTCAACTTCAAGGGTCTGCTGATGTTTTTTTTTATCTTCTTCTTCTGAACTTGATATCATTCTCGTAATCTTTCTCGCCTCAAAAATTCTTTAATTAATGTAGAGAGGTTGAAAGCGGAAGAATCTCCATCCCACAAATTGTGACTTGTGAGGGCAAAAAGGATGGAATCAACGCCATCTAATTTGCTTCAGAGTGTTTGTGGTTCAAAATTGTCAAACCCCATCTTCTTGATATTAAGCATTGGTGGTTGTCCCCTCTACGTCGATTAAGCATTGGTGGTTGTCCCCTCTACGTCGATCGTCATCTTCCAATAAATATATATATATATATATATATATATATATATATAGAGAGGGTGTGAGAACACCCCTAACGTGAGAACATGAGAACAATCGTACACCGTTGTTGGATGTGAGTATTAAGGGTTGAGATTTAGAGTAGATATCAAAAATAATAAAAACTACGAATAATAATAATAATTAGGAATCTAAAAACAACTACGAATAATCCACTCAACCAACAATAACTACGAATAATACATTAAACGATATGACACATTCGTAACAAAACTAACAAAACTAATAATAATTACGAATCTGTTCTCATGTTCTCACGCTAGGAATGTTCTCATAGGATATATACTATATATATATATATATATATATATATATATATATATATATATATATATATATATATATATATATTCAAATAGATTAACGTTTGACGTTTCAAACCATATTCTTTGATTGTCGTGTTTTACAGATTTAGTCGAAGGTTGTGAATCAATTAAGTGTCAAGACGGATGAAGTTCTCTTCAACGCACACGTGTATTTGTATGCACTGATCTATTAGATTCTAATGAATATGGCAGGACGGATGTGAAAAAACATAAATAAACAAAACAAATCAATAGATGTATGTGATTTTATAGGCTAGAATGATATCCAAACAAACAACATATAGGCCGATTAGAGAGTCTTGCGTATAATTTTGTAAAAAGCATGTCAATTTGAAAAGCATAGGGATTCGGATAAATTTTACAAGCATGTTGAGAGCACAATTGCCCAACATGCTTTGTGTGAAAGATAGGTTCAGAGTCATCTTTTTGGTTCCTCCATTCAAATGATTCCAATTCTAAGCTTTGTATATTTGTATGGGCGAAATAACCAAAAATAATCTGAACTATCAACTTTTAACCAAAAATAATCCAAAGTATCAAAATCACTATTTCATGTACAAACTATACGCTAATTAGCCAAAAATAATCCGAACTATCAAAACCACCATTTTTGATACAATGTATACCCTACCTTGCCAAAAATAATCAGAACTATCTAATAGACAGTTTTTCATTAATAACTCATTATGTAAAAATATATTCATGGAAAAACACTTTATTATAAAGTTTGAAATCATTATAAAAATGATAAAAACTAAAAAAATTTATAGAAAATTATATTTTAACACTAGAGAAACAAATAAAAGTTTTTCCGAAATTATAATATTAAGTAAAATACTTATTCATGGAAAAAGAGCACCATATTTAGAAATTAAAAACATCATAAAAAATTAGAAACAAATTTTTTTGGTTGGAAAGTAAAAAAAAAAATTGTGAGAAAATAATATTTACTAAAAAACTCATAATTAGTTTCCGAAGAATTGGTCATCGGATAAACAAATTTGATGCAAAAAATCACTTCATTAATCAAAGATATTAATTTTTTCCCCCATAAAAAAATATTTTACTTGATGACATATTCACGAGAAACTATTTTTTTGTTTCTCTAGTGTTCAAATACAATTTTCTACAAAAGTTTTTAGTTGTTATCAGTTTTATACTAATTTAATAATTTATATTAAAATATTTTTGCATGAAGAAATACTTACTTGATGAGTTATTAATGAAAAACTATGTATTTAATAGTTCGGATTATTTTTGATAAATTATTGTATAGTTTGTGTAAAAAATGGTGGTTTTGATAGTTTGGATTAATTTTGGTAAATTAGTGTATAGTTCGTATATGAAATGGTGATTTTGATAGTTCGGATTATTTTTGGTTAAAAGTTGATAGTTCATATTATTTTTGGTTATTTTGCCTATTTGTATGGCCTTTTATAGCCCACAGCCGTAGCTTTCTACGTGCCGATAGCTATAGATTCATTCACAACAAATTTTCAGTTTTGGTGAATATTACTTTTCCATATCCGGCGTGTCTATGTTTTGAATTAAGGGATGCAAATAAAGTGAACCTACCTACGCACACAAGTTTTCAAGACTTATATGCTAGGTTCACTTTACAAATGAGTTTTTCATATCCGGCGGGTCTAAGACGTGGAGGGGATGCACGCCAAGTGAACCTACGCACACAAGCCTTCAAGTTCTATTCTAAAACCAAATGAAAATAGGAATAGCCTTAGAACTTATACGCTAGGTTCACATCTTATCTTATCTTATCTTATATGTATTAAAGCAGAAGTCAAAATTGTCACGTGTCAACGCCACGTTTCTCGAAGCCCAAAAACTATTTTAAATAGTAATTTCTAAATTTTTTGTATAAATATTTAAATTTTTATATTTATTAATCAAAGTTATACCTCTACTTTTTTATCTAATAAAGTTTTGTCCAATTTATCATCAAAAGGATAAATAATTACTTATCAATTCATCCATTATATATATACTAACATGATAATAAATCTAACCCTTAATTTTCAAAACTCGCACAAGGTGCGAGTATTACACTAGTTACTTATTATAGTCGGCGTGGGACAATAATCCACACATCTCAACAGTAAAAACATACTAATATTATTACTCTTCACGATAGAAGAAAACAACACGGAAATGTGCAAAAGGGATTCAATATAATTCAAGGCTTATCGTTCATTCATGTCCAATGTAGCTTATAATGTGAATCTTAGAACCGTCTCTAATCGGGTCTAATATAATCAATAAGAACTAAAAGACACAATTATTAAAACATAACCTAAAAGTCATTAAAGGTTAAAAGGGCTTAAATTAAAATAGTTTATGGCTTGTAAAATACAGTCATGGAGCGCGTCCATCCTCCATCTTGGGTGTTCATATTGATGCACATATGTGCCGAGTTTAACCAGATTGATTGTGCTCAAGTCTAGGACATTTCCCCCCTTGATGCCTTTAATATTCTAGAAATGGTCTTCATTTCTCTTGACTATCTTGAATGAGCTTTAGTCTTCATCTTCTCATTCTTAGAGTGATCATCACTCCTGGACTCTTAGGTTCCATTATTATGGTCTCGAGTCGAGCTATGTCCAAAGATGACCCCGCATCACTATCAGTCTTTTTTCTTCTTACTAGTGTTTTGGAGATTTACCGGTTAGTTTATGTAATTGTACGTATTTCAGTGGTTGTGGAGCTTAAAGAAGATATATAAGACGGAATGACTCCATACGTACACATTAAGAGTCCCCCTACGATCAAAGAAGTCAAGATCATAACGAAAATGCCTAAGATCCGAGAGTAAAGGGAAGAACATATTGGGAAGCGTGCAAGAGTGATTGACAAGCATTAAGGCCGATCGGTCTTATAAAGATCCTTTCTGCATGTGACCTGCAAATGACCTCTAGTCGAAGAACACATTGGTTTGTCTATGCCCTAGGCTATTTTAGATGGTTACCAGCTATATATATATATATAGTGTGGATTTCTGTTTTCTTAGATCGCTTCCCTCCATTATTTGCCCACAAAAATCATTGTTTTTGTCTTTCATCAATGTTTCACCAAACGATATTGTTTTCTCCCTTCCTTCTTTTACTTCGCATATTTGTCTATTATTTACAGCCAAAATAGACACGGTAATTGTGAATTCGATACCCAAGTATACTACATCCGATCTCGTATCCTTGTTGAGGAGGTTGTTGTTACCATTCGATAAAACTTCCATGATCATTATACATCAATAAATAAGCTTGTGTTATATAGAATGGATCAATAAAAAGGGAGTAATCAAACCCTCACATCCAACACATTGCTAATACTTGGGGCATGACACCTTTAAATCTTCTAACTTGAACAAGTGAAAGTCCCTCGAGTCAAATCCACCACAAAATGTCGACGACATCACATACCATGATCCCCAATAATGAGTTTAAACTTCATAGACGAGTTGTCGATCATTGAATCCGGTGACCGTTGCATTAACCCGCGCTTCCATGTTTATTACAATCATTCTTTTTTATTTGAAAATTGATGATCTCCGCTACATTGTAAATCATGGGCATATATTTGGACAAAATAGGCATTACAACGGTACAAGAAGGACTAACAATAGTAGTAATCGGCAAACATCTAGCACCTTTCACCACGCATTGAAACACTTTGATAAGTTTGTCGTAGTCACATCATACCTTCAACCACCATCGTGATATATAGACCATTTTCTTTCTAGGCCGATTCTATATATTGATGAGCTTATACATTCATTTCACATATGACATGAAACCATCGGTCAAAATCTTCTTCATCACGCCAATAAGTAGTGTACCCAAAAAGACTTCTCAAATGCTTGTTTTTGAACTTGGATGGAAATTTTGATGATGGATGGCGCATGCAAATCCTTTTCATTTTTCTCCCTCCATCTAAGAGATTTTTGTCATGGACTTCATTATACATATATGTTTGTCCAAAATAACATGCAAATTAAACCTACTCTTTGTGTAACACACTCACCAAGAAAATCCATAAACTAACGCCAACTTGATGCATTTTCTCCTTCAATGATGACAAAAACTAGATGCAATATCTGATGTTTTGCATTCATGCTCACTACAATCAACAATACACCCCTATATTTTCCATACAAATGTGTTTCAACAGTTGAGATATAACTGACAAACAATGCTCAAATGTTGCAATAAATGGACCAAATGTCCAAAACACAGCTCAAAAACTTGTATATGAAGATTGATTGAACCATAATACACCATTCAACCACAATCCTTGGATTTGTACTTTCAAGTGTAGACATGAAACGAGGAAGACCAGAGTATGATTGAGACCAATCACATAAAGTGCTGAAATTGCTCGTTGTTTTCAGTCCCATGTTTTTTTTTATTTGAAACCCTACACTTTATACTTATCAAACATAATTGCAGTGATAACAAGTGTCTTGATTGTCTTGTCCGCACGGATAAGAGAAATAATTTCTCCATAAATAAATACAGTGAACACATTACTACAATCCACATGCATGACGTCTCTAACAAATGTAGGGATGTGAGGTCCGGATTATCTACTTATTCTCCATAAATCAAGATTTTCACGAACCCTACAAACTGTCAACTTTCATGGACATTTGCATGTTTAATGTTGCTTGCAAATAACTGTGTACTAATATTCTTTTGCAACTTTGACCACATATTATTTTCCTCTAGCAACAAAATAGACTGTAAATTGTCTTCTCAACTCATCTAAAGAACTTAAATGTTGGTCACAAGCAAACTCACCTCTTTCTACGTATTGATCTATTACATTCCAATTTTTCCACGAGTTCATTTGGGATAGATCACACTCTTCAACAATGTTCCAGCAAGGAGTTATAGTTGATGTCTCTCTATCCACTGCATTGTCATCTTCTTCTGATTAATACATATAATCCTCGTGTTCTATACCAAATTCATCGGTGTGAAAATCATTTTGATCATTTGAGAGTAATGTCCTGTAAAATCTCATATCTTGTGCCCATGAATTATCATATTGTTATGCATGCCTTTGTTAATTCATTTGTTCCATGTACAAGTCTGCAAACTTAAATATAGTACGCCTTCATTATGAAAATTATTATTATTTACCCTAAGAATTTAACTTTTACAGTTCAACCTACATCACTAAAATTCGAAAACTACACTACAAGTTCAACCTACATCACTAAAATTCGATTCTTACACTACAAGTTATCATGCAAGGCATCAACACTCACTAAAATTCAATTTACTTCGTATATCTTATTCATTTTCCATACCAATTTAGATGCATGTACCAAGATTCATTGTAGTTACAACTACATGTGTATTAAAAAAGAAGTCTACTCATGCATGTATATATTTGTACTTGAAAGAAGAAACCAACATATTAATTGCCATTAAATATTACAATTACACATGTATAAAAAAAGAAGTCTACACATGCATGTGCATATCGGTATTGAAAGAGTAAAACAATTGATTAATTGACATTAAACATTGCGATTTATATACACGTTCAATCTACACGTATTAAAAAACATAAATCAAAAGAAGTTTGCGCATACATGCTTGGCTTGAATCAACCTAAGTGGCGCGAGGTACTGCTGGTGTGAGATCACGTTGGCTCGAATGAAAAAAAAGGAAGAAAAAGGAATGAAACTGGTAAGTTGAAGAAGATCTGGTGACTCGTTCATCTAGATGGAAGAAGAAGAAGAGGAGGAGGGATAAGAGTCATAACACACATACCTACCCGAATAGAAGATATGGTGGCTCGATGGAAGAAGAAGAAGAAGAAGAAGAAGAAGAAGAGAAAGAAGATCTGAAACCGTTGATTCGATGAAAGAAGAAGAAAATGATCGAAATGGAGTGGCCGCTTGCTTAGTAGTAAATATGGTTAGTTTTCCTCTTCAACATTTAATGGAGTGGTCGCTTGTTGGTAGTGAAAAGGTTAATTTTCCTCTTCGGCATTTAATGGAACCCGTTGTTCTAAATTGTAGTTCCTTAAAAAACTTTAAAAAAAATACAAAGAACCCGTAATTTCAAATTGCGGATTCTTGTGAAATAGAAAATGCCCTCTACAAAGAGATGACATATTTGACCATATAAAAAAACAAAGAACCAGCAGTTTTAAACTGAGGATTACTGGAAAAGTAAACTAAATCTCTCCAAGATGGCTGACGGCATAATCTGTCATTCTAAACTACGGTTTCTTCATATTTTTAAAATTGTATTATTAAACTACGGGTTAGTCACATAAAATTGTAGTTTAAAACTACGGGTCTGCTTCGACCCTAGTTGTTTGCCATTATTCACCGTGCATATTCATGAGGTTTGCAAAATAACATTTTATATGACACAATTTTAAAGGCACGTGATCGTGCACACCTGAGTGAAGTGTAGCCTTTGAATTGATTTTTTTTTATACAAAAATGAAGATAATTTTTACAAGGCAAGTGAGCAACACTTGGAGAGACATTTACTTCTTTTACTATTCTTAAACAACTAAACACATTACCAGGTAATATACCGTGTTTTTCTAAAAAACAAAAAAAAAAAATACTTGAAAACCACGACAATAACTATAAACCACAACCACAAATCTAATATTAATATTAATATTACTAAACCCGTCCACAACAATAACTATAAACCACAACCACAAATCTAACAGTAATATTACTAAACGCATTCATGCCCCCATCTGGGGAGTAAATCTTTCGGACATGGACCCTGAGGGTCATTTGGTCGTAAATTTGAAAAAAAAACCCCTTCATCGGTTATAAATTAGTAGGAGAATGTTTTCTTAATATCGATCCAATAATTGTTTCCTTTTCACGATATCCTGTCCGAAGGATAGAATATACGACCAAATGACCTCGTATATTCTATTATTGGTGTAGTCCAATTCTTAAAACTTCGTCACTACACTAGCTTTTATTTTTTAAATCTTCAAATAACTATACTTTTTTCTGACAACTATACTCTTTTTCTCATCTATACTGAACAAGGCCCGAGTCTCAAAGGTCTTTCCTTCTGTTAATAAACAAAAATAGGAGCTCTTTGCAGCACAAAATTTACTCTCCAACACCCATGTCTGTGAAGGTGAGGTCCTGTTTTAGCAATCGATATCCTAATCCCTAGATTGCTTCTTCAAGCTCAAACACCGTACATTAATCTTTACATAGAATTATAGAAGGCATGTTCAACAGATAGCAAATTGAACTTCTAAATTTACTGGATCATAAAACTAAATAAGTATTGCACCATTCTTAGCCATAAGCGCTGGGTAAGCTTGATCATAATCTAAAGGCATCAAATGCAATATAAAAGAATCAAATACATGGCCAAATTGATCATAAGGCTCAAGGCATTAACAAAAGCACGGGTTCTAAGCTGCTTATTATCCATGTTGGGAGAAAAATGACCCATATATCATTGTACTAACACTGACATTTCCAATACTATAGTTTGGTATTGATGAGATGCATACACTCACTAAACAGTTTAACCTAAAAAGATCTCAGCATTTAGAAAAGAATTTGTGCAGGCTAAAACTACAATAGTACTCAATTTACCTGCAGGCACTGGCTTTGGAGAGCACTCAACAACAATTACAAAGAAAGATACCGCAAAAGCCTTCTCTTAAGGATTCATCATAGACTCCATTAGTATTTTTTCTGCTCTCCTTTTCTTTTCAGTTCTTTCTTCATTTGTGTTGATAGCAGGCATGCTTCCTTCCTCGTTGCCTATATTACTAAGCCCTACATCCATGTTTTCACTCAACTTCTTTTTACCAGTCTTCAACTTGAAACAAACAGGATGCCTCCTTTCTATAGGAAGCTGGTTATCAATATCCATTGAATCTTGTTCCCTGACCTTTGCAGCATCAATTGCCATAGGAAATGTATCTAATGAAGTACCGCGTTTCTTATTGCCTTGTGTGCTGACTAAGCTGGGTGGTACAGCAATCTGAGAAACCTCCTTCTCCCCAGCTGGCAACGGTGGGGCAAGGAATGGATTATAGTCTGAAGCTCCGTTTTTGTGTACACCATCAGTAGGATTCGCCGAGCCTGAGGGCCCTGCTGACTCATTTGACACCAGTCTTTGCTGCATTCTCAAAAGGGCATTCTCAGCCTTCAATCTCTGACTCGCCGCCTCCGCATTATCATAATTGGGTTCTTCACGACACTCATTCACGACGGGGTCATTCTGATCTGTATGTGGGGTCGGAAACACTGGCAGCCACTCTGGTATGTGATTCTCACTCGGTGTTTGGGCTAACTGTGAGAAGCTTTGTGCTCCACTACTTGCTTTACAGACAGGAAACTTTGGAATTGGCTGCGCAAACTGAATCTCCTCCGTAGTGGCAACATAGTCAATGACTTCTTGCAAAGCACCTGAATCAATGGCACAACAATTAACCTCAGAAGCACCTAGGAAACCCCTGGTTGAGCTCAGGTCCTCCAAACCCTTAACCACATCAAAGACATTGCAGTCCGTTCTACCAGCCAAAGCAGAATAGTGTTTAGCAGATTTTCCCAGGTTATAAATGTATGTAACAGCAAGATCTGAAAATGCTTCAAGAGCCGATTTCTTCACGCCCTCTAGCCCTACGCCCTCGCAAATCTGGGAAACGGCTATTTTGGCCACGGCTCGACAGTAATATTCGGGGCTGGTTCTTTTATTTTGTTCCGCCTCTTGTTTCCCCTCCTCGCCTTCATTACTCATATTCAAACCATAACAACGATTCTTACTTTTTCTCAAAATAAGTTCACCGAATTGCCCCGATCCGGAATCAGCTCGCAAAAACACAACTTAACAACCAGGAAGCAGCAATTCAAATATTCAATGACGTGAATGACGAAAGGTTGCCAAATTCCCAATCTCCGGAAACCCTAGATTTGCTTCGCGTCCGGAATTACATTATGCGAGTCAATAAACAGAAAATTGGAGAAAGAAAAACAAAATCGAAGACAAACTTGTTTGGAAACTTACCATGAGCCAGGAATTGAGGTGGACTGGTGAGAAATTTGACCGTTGCGGGAGGTTAGGATGAGCTTCAGCTGGGAAGGCATTCGAACGAGGCAAGAAAATTATCGCAAGGAGGGTTATAGAAATTAGGGTTTTACGACGTATAGCAATTGATTGAAAGGGAAAGATCGTAGAAGAGAGATTAGGATGGGGTTTAAATGGGGATTTGATTGACCGATAAACCCTTGCAAAATCCGAGCTGGTTAGAGAGAGAAAGTGAGAAGGTGGATGCAAAGCAGGAGAGGGAGGGGCTGTTTATATACAACCTCCACGGCTTGGAAGAGCCGGGTCACTTGTCCAAAACCCACAACATTTCACACTCATCTAAATCACTTCTACAATGACGATGGATCGCCCAACATATTTCTAATGTTCATGTCGTCATGCTTTTATTTGTGAGTTTGTAATAACTAATAAGTGAGAGAGGAGTTATTATATACTTCGCATGCTTTCTATTTACCCGAAAAGGGTTCGACTTAATTACGACAAATTCAAATATTGTAATAACGGACAATTTAATTTGTGATGCAGCCGAGGTAAATTTATAGGGTTTTGGAAAGGGGATAATGCCTATGCAAAATTTGCATGTCGCGCATCCGAGATGCATTTGGGGTAAAAATATTTCGATTCGCTTGACTTGCTAAGGTAATAAAGTTAATGGAGAAACATCATCTTATATTATTTATCCAAACGATAAGCGGATTAGGACACACTTTAATGAACATGAAACAACAATAGGAAAGTTGTGACCTAATTTAGCAAGATTGACAACAACAGGAAAGGTTGTGAGAGCATCCCCAATAGCTTCTCCATTTTAGAATATTTGGAGAACTTTAAAGATTTTTTAGTCCAACAGATTCTCCATTTCATTCTCCAAAATGGAGAATTATGAGAAAAAGTGGGGAGTCTTCCCTAAATTTGAAGACATTCTCCAAATAAATGGAGAATTATTTAAGATAAAGAATCTGTTGGATTTGATAAAAATATAAAGGATAGATTTTTACTTTTAATTCTCCATTTTGAAGAAGAGTTTGGAGAAACTGTTGGGGATGCTCTGACCTAACTTAGCTAAGGTAACAAAGTTAATGGTATTTTGGATTTTTTTCCGATGATAGACATAGTTTTATTTAATTACAAAGTAGTAAGTATGATGAATAATTTCATTTAGTTGGTACATTTTTTTTTGAAATTTTCCACATAAAATTTTAACCGTAGGAGCAACATCAAATTTTCACATCCACTTACATTTGTTTCTTGTGTACCCTTTCGTTTTATAAATCAATGCAATTGTTTTTTTTTATGAAAAAAGGAAAACAGTTCGAAACATTAGACGACATGTCGTCTAGTGAATCGAAAGGCCGAAAAAGATCGGCATACGGACTAACCGTCATGAAAGACACAACAAAGTAGAAAAAAACCCATGAAAATACATCAGAAAGACCCGAAAGCTAAAAGATCTTCAGGGGATGCAGACTGGTCTAGTCAACAGGAAGAAACGAGCGACAACATTCATCTTGAAGGAAGTACACATGTATGGAGCCTAGGGAACAAATGTGGACACCTCAGATTTGGGCTGCAACAAAGCCGTCAGGAGTCGATCACAAATCCACGCCCCCTTCTTGAGAAATTGCTCGAACCGCAATCAAATGACAATATCAAAACTGAGAAGACTATGCAGTAGAATACGGGTATCATGATATATAAATGTGTGTTCCTAATGGTTAAAAGAGTCATGATTTATAAGAAGAAAATTGTTCAAACATAGTTGGTTAAGCACACAATAGCTTGCTCAAAGAGTAGCTATTGTTTTGATTTTGTTCGAGTTTGTTTGAGAAATCTTTATTTCCTAAGGCAATAAAGATTTGAGCCTTAAATAATACGAAACTAACATTTAGTAAACATTGTTGGTGTAATTAGTGTCGTAAAGCCGCGAGATTAGTGCCCTTAGGAATGTTATGGGTAAAATTGGGATCGAATCAACTTAAATAACTCATTTCCAGACTGAACATTTTAATTTTCATTGGTATTGAGCTTTTTATTTTTTTTATTTTTTTTCTTGAATCATAAAGAATTGGTTTGAAGCATTGGTTGAGTTTAAGTCCTTGATTATCACTTTTAGATTTTTTTAGTAAGCGTTAATTTAGTTTCGAGTTGGTTGTATTCAACATTCTCAATTGTCATTTGGACTGTCTTTGAGTAGAAATTTTCATTAGTCATTTGAACTACTTTTGAGTAGAGGGGAAAAAAAACTCTTGTTTAAATTTAATTGTTTGGTAGTAGATCCAAAATTTAAGGATGTTGGTAACATCACACATAAGATCAGGAATGCAAGAGATAGATCTCACCAGAGGATCAATCAAGCAAACCCATAAGTAGTTAACTTGTAGGTTCTAAAATCGCAGGATCACTGCAATGTTAGTATAAGCTTAGCATTTCGATGCAGGTTTCTTCTATAGATCTTACAATATCCACGAGAGAATGCACAAAAACCAGTTCACGGCGGAGACATGGGTATTGAGACGCCTTTCATACAAAAAAAGATCCACTGGTCCACTTCGAGCCAACGGAAACCGTGGCTTCAACAAGAGAGGGCTCACCCGAAGAAAGCAACATAGGGTAGTTGGAAACAAAATAGGAATTTGAGAAAGAATACCCAGATCTTGAGAGGGCGGAGATTGAGCTTGGATCTAGAGACGACGCCACATAGAGCCTTCGCTTGGTGCCGGAGATTGTTAGATCTCCTCAAGCAACAAAGTCTTTGGACAAGAAGGGGCTTGAGTTTGGTTGGATCTCCGAGTACGGGGTCTTGGATGGTAAGGGGGGTTGGTCGGCTTCAGAGTTGACGGAATCGGGGTTCATGGCCGGAAAAACAAGCACAAATCCGAAATGGGTGTAAAGTAGAGATGTTAGCTGCTTGATGGGTAGGCCTTCTGAAAGTCCGGCGGCTAGGTTTTTTCCATGGATAATAGTAGAAAGCTGGTGGTTAGGGTTTTTTGTTGGAGGTTCTCTTTCTCCTTTTGGAAACTTTCACTGGTTGCAGCAAGAAAACTCACGCTTTTTTCCTTTTCTTTCTTTGTCTTCTTTCCCCCTTTATTCTTTGTTGAGCATTCGGGCTTTTCATGTTCCGAAGACATGTAAAAACTCCGGTGGAGTGCCTTCTACCTTCTACGCTCCCAAGGCTGCGTCTCTTTTTCTTTTTGGAATGAAGAAAACTTGAACTTCATTCAAAGATCTTCTGATTGAGAAAAGCTCCAGGATGAACCTTTCTTCTTCCTCGTCTAAGTCTTCCCCAAAAGAGGAGAAACCCTTCCACTATTAGTTCATTGTTACGGGAAATGGCAGCAAGAGATTTCACCTCTCCATCAGGCATGAACTCCGGATTCGTCATAGAGAGATGATTTTTATTTCTAGGGTTTGGCAGTTGTCTATTGTAGGTAACAACTTCAATAATTGTGAAGATTTGTGAGTGAGGGTATTTTAGGTTTTGAATAGGGCGTTTAGAGAGCTGTTGGAGAGAGGGGTCTCCATTGTCGACATTCGGGGTCGGATTGTTGGTTGATGTTGGGGAGGAGGAAGAACTCTGATGGCTAGGGTTTTTTTTCCCACGGTGAACAGGAGATAGCTTTCTCCACTTTTGTTTATGGAGAGTTGTAAGTGTTGGTCTAATTTTTTCATTTATATAAATCAATTCAATGGGTGTCTTAGGGAGAACCGCCCCTAGAAGCAAGGGTCTCACTACGTTTGATTTTTTACTTTATTCATTGACAGTAAATAATTTTTAGTTTCTTATAATATTTCTAATGGAAGCACGTTAATAAACTTGGAGTAGTCATGTCAACGTTCCACCGATTTTGATAATTATGTAAAGTACACATTTCTCACGAAGATCATACAATCCGAGTCGAAAACAAATTTGTCTAGTTGTTTGTTGTTAACACATTGGTCTTTTGCGAGTCTTATAATCTCACCATGACCCACATCCCAAATAATAACCTTGATGAACATGTTTCTTAGAGTCATGAGCCTTTTTTATTCTTAAGACTTATTTTTCTAAGGGGCATAGATCCAAATCAAATGATATTGCATATACTTCTTATTGATTAATATAACTCAAATGTTAACCGATACAACCATAATTTCCCATAAAAGTTTCATGTGAAGAGCAATGTCAACCACTAGAAAAACAAATTGCAAATAAAATCCTAATTGTTGAAGATGAACAGGTAATCAATTATATCACAATTCAAATAACATATGGAATCTCGGTAAAATTAATAATACAATAGAACAAATATTCCTCCGACATAACCTCGTGGATGAGATCCGTAGTTATCCACTAGGACAACTACCCATCACTAACATCCAAGATAGATTGTATTGGGCACCATAGAAATAATAATGGTTCTCTACTAAATCGGTCATAGACCTTATTCACAAACAAAGATGTATGACACCAAAGATAAATGCATGTATATGGGTGGTGGATATCATGCCTAAGGTGAAAAACTATAACACCCCAAATTTTACAACTTGGAGAGTTACTGGTGAGGACTGCACAGTGGGTCCCGACCTTAGTTTGACAACAACTTAACATGATCTTACAACAAGGCACAGATAAGGAAAACCAGAAATCATAAAATAATTCTTAACAATGTATGAATGTGACCAGAACAACTAACAGCCGGAAAACGTAATATAACAAAGTACGGAAAGAACGACAAGGAACAAAGTCCAACTGAAAACCCACAAAAGGAGAAACTGTAAAACATCCTAAAGTACGACACCCCGGCTGACCACTACCGTCTGGATCACTCGGCATCTGCTCTAACCTGTGGCAAATCTACACAACATATCAACCGTTAGCTAACTATCCAAATATAAGTAGAATGATAACAGCACAAACACAAGCAGAAACAAAAATAAACAAACATCATGCTGGCACTCAACCGTTTATTATCTATTATTTAAGTGATTCACATTATTCAATTTAAGTTGTGGCACGAGAGCTATTAACAGCTCTCGCCTCCGTTCCTTATCCAACTGGGTGTAGGTCTAGCTGACCTCCGCCGGTAGCATCACTACAAACCGAGTATGGACTAGTCCCTAAAGAAACCCCCAGCGCTCGCAAGCTAACTGAGCAGAATGCCACCGCCCGTTACTCTTAGGCCAAGTATAGGTCGGTAAATATATATCACAACATATCTCTCTAAACATTTCAATCACACACCACTATCATCATTCATGCTCATATTTAGAAGTCAGCTAAGTAAGCCCAAATGACTTACCTGATATAAAGCTCGACTCTTTGTAAACCAACTCGCTCTGTAAACTGTAGCAACTCAGTTGCCTGCCAAAGGAGATAAGTGCATTAGCACACTCCCACGTAGTTAGAAGTCTAAGACTTCTAAGCTAGAATAATGTAGTAAGACATAACTAGTTACAATACTAATTTAGGGTAAAATGACCATTTTACCCTTGGTCCCGAAATTCCCGAAAATTCTAAATTCATGTCTAAACTCCTATTTGGGATTCTAAATTCATATTCTAACTCCTAAAGTTCCATTTGGTTCCAAACTGACATTTTTCCTATGTTTCTATTTTCCGGAAGATCGTAAAGGTCTAACTTCAGTTCCAAATATAAAATTCGTAACAGCTTATAATAATTCCGAATAAATTCTCTTGGTCATCTATGATGTTCCATCTACCCCTAGGAGCAAGAATTTCTCAAAACTGTTCAGCCATTATTCTTATAAAAATTCACAAAGTTGGCTATTTCACTCACAATTCCTATACTTAGCCAAATCTTAAGTTTACTAAAAACTGCTCAACTACCTAACTTCGGAAGCTTATAACTTCTAATCCGACCGTTCATTTCTTCCCAAATTTTAATAGAGTAAACTACATACATCCCTCTGTCATCTATCAAAATTTCAACGGTGGATCTTCATCCAAACGCTCAAACATTGGTCGGCAAGGTGGCAGTTTCTAACTTAAAAGCTGAGGGAAAAATGAATTTACAGCAGCCCCTTATCTATTGTTCATAATTACAGCAGCTCACCTTCTTATGGTCTCTAGCTCGACTTTCCTTAACACACTGATCTATACTTCCTAATACATACATTCTAGGTTCTAAACTTATGGAGATAAAAATTCTATATACATACGTTGCATCTAGGTCAAAAATAGGAGCAGGAGGTAGTGGTTCTCTTACCGGATTGGTGTGTGTCTTATCTCGTTTTATCAATGATCCAAGGGCAAAACTGCGGTCTATTTCACTACTGCATCGATGGAAAACAGTCCCGCACAAGAAGGGGAGTATAAGTTGCAGAATTTAACTAAGAAGATGACAGAAGGAATGGAGTGATAGATAAATCTTTACCCGGATGTACAGAACAAGTTTGAGTGTAGTTCGATGGGGAATCGGTAGAAGGAGGAGGGAAGGATGACGTTGCTGACCCTCTACTCGGAAGAGCCTTGCAGATTCGTGTACTTGCTGTGCAGAAGGGAGGTCTGTTTCGCTGCTGCTTCGTCTGGCGATTGGGAAGTCGGAAGAGAGTGCCGATTGGTGAAGGAAATTGTGTGCAGTCTGTGCGTAATGTCTGGGCTGCAGAATAAAATGTAACCGCTGGAAGAGACGATAAGTGAGGCGTTAATTGCAGTAGGAGAGAGAGCAGTTAAGGAGGAATTTGGAAGAGCGTAACAGCCGGCTTCTGCTGCTCCTTCCTGTGGCTGGGCTGGCGCAGGTTCTGGGCTGGACAAGATGATGGCGAGCTTCTGGTGCTGCGGACAAGGTAAGGCAATGGCTGCTGGGCTGCATAAGCTGGCGCTGCAGAGGCAAGCAGTGGGCTGCTGGAGCTGGGCTACGCTGGAGGCTCGGCACTGGGCTGGAGAAGGCAGCAGGCGCTACTGGGCTGCAGCAACTGGGCTGAAGATGACAAGGCCGCAGCTCTTCCTGGGCTGAGCACACGCTGGGCTGGAGAAGGCACTGGCTGGCGCTGGGCTGAACGGGCTGCTGGCGTTGCTGGCGCTGGGCTGTCAACAACCTGTCTGGGCTTGTCACAGACTTGTCACAGCCTTGTCTGGCCTTGTCACAGACTCGTCACAGCCTTGTCTGTCCTTGTCACAGCTTCGTCACAGCCTTGTCTGGACCTTGTCACAGCTTCGTCACAGACTTGTCCGGGCCTTGTCATATTCTAAATTAGGGCTAAACTTATTATTTTATGTGAAGGTAAGCTACCTAAAATGATAAATTTTATAAAGATCCTATCATTTTATGTGAAGGGGAAGCTACATAAAATGATAAACTTTTAAAGGATTCCATCATTTTATGTGAAGGGGATCTACATAAAATGATAAATTTTATCATAATATGTCTAACTAAGTAGACGGATATGAATCAACTGATCGAGATCGGGTTTATAACAGAAATAGACGGAATAAAAATTTCGGATATTACAAAAACTTCCTATAGAAATTGTGGATTAATGACCTCTATCAACTTCCATTTGAATTTGTCAAACACATTTTCTTTTAATGCCTTGTCCGGTAGGCAATCTAACCATAATAAGGTTAAAAATTACCTTTTAACGTCCGGTCTTACTATTAAGATATTGTCGAACATTTTCCATGAACTACGGAATAAATTTGATAACCTGGTAATACGGACTTTGGTGATCATGTGGTGGAACATTTGGACCTCAAGAAACTTGTGCATTTTCAATAACAAGAAACCCTAAAATGTAGAATTAAATGTTATTTTCCAAATTAAAGAATGAGAAATGACGAATGAAAAGAAAAATAAAATACATAATAGAACAACACAAAATCAACGAAGAACTACAAATATTTCCCGTAAAAAAAAAGCAATGGGTTCATCAAATCGAACTTTGATGGATAAAATATAATAACGACAATTGTGCCTTTGGTTTCATTCTCAAATATCATATTACTTCGACTCTTACCCTTGGTTATTGGCAATATGGATTCATATCAGTCATTTATGTCAAAGCATGTGTACTTTAGGAAGGTTTAAGCAAAGCTAGAGAACTGGACATCAATAATATTGAAATAGAGGATGATAACCTCTCAATTATATACGTCATCAACTATGTATGGAATCCACCATGAAAGGTTATAACCATTTTTAATATCTCTAAAATATTTGCTAGTTACCCGTATATATGAATACATCACATCTTTAAGGAGGTTAACAAGGTTGTTGACAAGCTTGCATGTATTGACTATGACTACCCCGCAATATTTTAAAATGAAAACCCTAACACCGACAAAGAATACGTGATCCGTCATGCGCTCCTCTCTTCTCTCTTCAACTCATAGAAACCCTAAAATATCCACTTGTAGCCACCTTCCAAGTGGATATGTCGCCGGCTTGTTCCATAACTCCCGTTTGGGAGAAAATTGGAAGCGAGTTTAGTCTCACCTATTCTCTTCTCTTTTTTTGTGAGGACCCCTCTCAAAATCCCCAAACTCGAAAATATCATCCAGGGTGAATCGAGATTATGTACAATCTATCAAGGACAGTCATGTCGAGTCCTTCGATAGATATTCTCTTTCAAAAGGACGAGAAAGAAAAACTCGCATGAATGGTCTTCTTGCCGGCGGAGAGGAAGCCGGAGATTTCTTTTTGGATCATGGTGGAGATCCTTGTTATGCTCTTCGGTTTCTCTTAAGCGGCGCCTTACAATGAGAAATAGAGGTTCTACTAATGTGTTTCCCCCTAACCTGAAGCGTGTGTCCACAATCCGAACTAGTATTTCAACCAATGTTGAAAATCTAATGTAAATTGCCTATCGGTTATCTACCCCAAAAATACTAAGAATTCTAACTCCCTTTCCCTTCTTCACAATGAGGATAAATTGTTCATTGGCTTCTTTTTTGTAGCGACTACTAGAACCCTAAAGGTGAACACATAGAGACCTCGCTCATATACTATGAACAAAGAAGGACGCCAGAAAAGAAGCCACCCAAACCTTGGATCGTGAATACAAAAAATAACAATAACAAATGAACAACGATTACAAACCATGTATTGTCTACAAATATGTTTATTGAAGGATACAAACGATTTAACATGCTATTCATATGCATGTTTCTAGGTTTCACTTGAAAACCTCTTTCTTGCTAGATTGTTGATGCCTTTTTCACATTTCTAAATTTTTTTGGTAATGAAATTTCTTCCCGGCTAGTTCCTAGTATGATTTTTATGACAAATACCGGAAACATAATTATTACGTTCTCGTGTGAATTAGTACTCTTTCAAACTACTCAATCTTATGACAAGGACACTGAATTAGTAATTTTGATACTTCTAGCAACAAATTCTTAAAATTTGTTCTCTCTCTTAATCCTTGTTATCCTTTGAAGAAACAAATTACTTGTGTTGAAATTAAGTATGATGAGTTCCATGAACATGTATATATTCTTAGGCATGATGTGCATAGGATTAAAAGCATGAATTCATGTTACCACTATAATACTCAAGATTTTGATAACATGCTTGGGTATGTTCATGATCACCATATCAATATACAATTCTTGAATACAGGGAAAGAAGATATAGTTTCACGTATCTTTGTACGTATCTCTATTTGAAAGAAGAAACCAATATAATGATATCTAACTATGATGAATACTTTGATTATGAGTTTTTTTTAGATCAAACTTATTAACTTATGAACAACTGGTAGTGTACAAAGATTGTGTGATTCAAAAACATATTATCTTATGCGGAAAGAGTATAACAAAGTTAACCGTGAACAAGAAAAATCTATGCATTTGTCTATCAATACAACAAAAAATATGTATAGTCAACTCTTTTTGTTACAAAAATCTGTTTGATTGCATATACTTATGTGTTTACTTTGAACTACAAACCTCTTTTTATGATGCGTGCTCATGTGATTTTGCAGATTGAAAAAAACTCACTATGAGCAATTATTGATACCTTGGTTGATAGAGAACCAACCCATTTTTGACAGGAAAAGAAGGGAAACAAATGAAATGAATATGACAAGCCACATGAACATATAAGATCAAAGTGAAACACCCCCTTTCCGGGCTACATCAAGGAAGACACAACATGCATTATGCATAAGATCAATCTTGAGGACCATCAAATTTGTTATCAAAGAATAGCAAAAAATAAAAAGGTGTTTTTTATGCCAAGATAACATCCAATGAAACAATAAACAAAAGGAGGAACCTCATAAGTCATGAGTGCATTTAGATTTTTGAACAAATGAGATCTCAAAAAGAAATAATGGCTAAAAAGGAAATATGAAGTCCTAGCAAAAGCTAGATTAGAACATATATTAATTTTAAAACAAACCAGAAAATACTGATTAAGCTGGCACTGAGTTCCATCCACAAAGTTGATCATAAGCAGAACGATCTAAAAGTGAGTTTCGTCTACATAGTTGACCATAAGCAAAACGATCTGAAAGTCTTCATCACCATTGTCAATGGATTAGTAAATATCTTGTATGGCAAAATAGAAAAATTTGTAACATTTTATTTATTCTATATTTTAAACTTTGACTTTCTAAAAAAATAAATAAAAACCTTGTTAAAAGAAAAAACAATAACTACACCACCTTAAGTAATATAGAACAAATAAGTTTAGACTATTTTGGATGAGTCATATAAAATTTTCTTTGTTAGATCTTTGCAGATCGTCTTGTTTCGGTGATAGAGACCCTTGTTGCTTTTTAAAACTAGTAATAAAATGACATACATTTGTATGAAATATCTAAACCTTGACACTGTTGACAAACAACCATACTCCATACTGCACCAAAAATCAATCATATGCCCAAGATTGGTAAAAAAAAGCAACCACAATTGAGAAGTCATTTAATCATCGAGCACAATATGCTAATGAGAAACTACAAATCAAATAACAGACATTATAAATGGGAAGAAAGTTGTACATGTACGGATAAGAAAAGGTAATGATCGATGCACTTTCATCCATTATAGAATTTATTCTCAACCCATCTCAGCCTAAAGGCCTAACCCAAACACAACCAACGATAAACTAAACAAGAAAGGAAAAAAAAAAAAACCCAAAAGTGATAATATGACAGGAATTATGGGCCTCTACCACCCACCACGAAATACGTTTCATAATGAAGATCGCCTTTTGGAACAGGAGGGGGATGATGAAAAAAAAACTTTTGGACGGGAATAAACCTAGCATGTAAAAATAAGCACATTCAAATGATTAAGGTAGCCGAAAATGCAGGTTTTGACAAAATATATTTTATTATGGCCTCGGGATTTGCTGGAAGATTATGCATTTTGTGGAAGGAATACCAACTAAAACATGAAAAAATTGAGATAACCAAAACAAATAAGAGATTTTAACTATTAAATATACAAACATTGTAACAACCTTTGAAATAATTATATACTTCATTTTTTGCTCTGTCAAACAAACAGAACAAAACGAATTATGGCTCCAACAAACAACGGAAGTGACCTCAACAAATCCGACCATAGTTATCAAATATGATAATGAATAATTAGAACACTTGGACAAAAACAGGGAGCTCTAATTCCGAATAACAAACTAGATGGATTAAAAACAATTTTGCTCAACACTGTAACCTTACAGATCTCCCCACAAAAGAAAGCGAGTTCACATGAAAAAGGAAAAAGAACGGTGACGATAACACTTATGAAAAGTTAGATAGGATTATGACTTCTTTTAAAATCATTAAAAAAATATCCTCAATTCCATACCAGAAATCATGCATTTACATCCTCAGATCATTATATGATCTTTGTTAACAGACAAAACACATAATAATATTAGGAACAAGCCATTTAGATTCGAATATATGTGGATGCAATGTGAGGATTGTGAAAATCTTATAACTCGATATCCACGAACACACATGTTCAACTTGGGTAAAACAAAAGCCTCCTTAAACAAAAACTAAAACAATGGAGTCATGATAAATTTAAGAACATCGATAAACAACTAAAAACAGTTGATGAAAAATTGAATCTCTACAGAAGCATACATTTCAAAACTTTAATCAATAGAATAATGATAAGATTAATAAACTTAACCGGAAGTGGAAATGTCTACTAGACAGACTTTCAACACAAATATTGGATGTAAAGAGCTAAAATCAACCATTTAAGACTTGATGATAAGAACACGAAGTTTCACCGTAGAAAGGCTATTAGTTTAGAACTAAAACGATTTTATCAAACGAAGACAACATCAATGAAGAAGTTTTAAAGGAGTACCAATGTCGCTTTAAAGCCTCAATAGTAGACAATCACAATCTCCAGAAATAACTTGAAGTCGTTCAACCAGAGATACCCAAAAATGAGAACCAAGAACTGATAAAACTTTCTCTACAAGGAAAAATTAAGAAAAGAATTTTTACATTGGTTGTGATAAGTCACCGTGCCCGGATGGTATGATGTTTGATTACTATAAAAAAAGTATTGACACATTATTGGGTCAACGGTCATCAGGGCGGTTAAAAGTTTATTGAGAGGTGTAAAGGTTCTTACACAAATTAATCACACATTTATAGCTCTTATTCCAAAAATAGATGACCCATCAACTACTTCCCACTATAGACCAAATAGTCTATGTTCGAAAATTTATAAAATCAATGTCAAAATCCTTGCAAAGAGACGGGCTCAATGCTTCCAAAACTAATTTATCCACTTGAAGGCGCCTTTACACAAAATAGATCAATATATGATAATGTTCTCATTGCCCATGAAATCTTCCATGGCTTTAGAACAAAGAAAGGAAAATAAGATTTTCATGGTGATTAAACTAGACATGGAAAAGGCCTCCAAAAAAGTATAATGACACTTTCTTAAGGTTGTTCTTGAGAAATTCGAGTCCGAAGAGAGGTTTAAGAAATGGATTAAAGAATGTATCTCCACGTTCTCATACTCAATACTAATCAATGAATCCCTGACAACAATATTCTCCCCACAAAGAGGTTTATACCAAGGAGACCCTTTGTCACCGCTACTCTTCAATTTAGGAGCAGAGATACTAGCTAGGATTATATAAAAAAACTAGCAATGGTAATCCTAAGACTATTGGATTCTCAATAACAAAAACACGAACAAACATTTTGTTTTAGCTTTGCGGATGATATAATTATTTTTACAAAACTTCTGCAAATACAAGCAACAAAATACTATCAATCCAAAAATAATATTGTGCAGTCTCTAATTGACAAACGACAACACAAGCATGCTTCAATTGTTGGATTATACAATGGCTTCTCATTCTCTTTACAGGTTCATTCTCCCTCCTCGATTGAATGATTGTACTTTAGATTCTCAAGTTTGTGAACTCGTGATTGTTTCTTTCTTCGGTGATCGATTAAGCCTACGGGTTTTCACTTTGTTGATTGGGGTTGTATATTAATTCATGGTTTAGCGTTTTTGTTGCCGACTTTCACTTTGATGATTAGATGATTGTTTGTAATTTCATGTTTTAGGGCTTCCGAAAAATTGATGTCGCCTTTCACTTAGTTTATTTGATGTTTGTTTGCGAGTTCATGTATTTAAAATTTTTGTTCTTTGTTCAATTATTATGCCTTTCACTTACGGAAATGCAAGATTAGTCGTACATCTGTCCTCTTTTCCAATACAGTTTTGTGATATCGTCTTAATGACAATAAGCTAGACTCATCACCATCTTCAATTGGTAGTGTAGCTGAACATGTAACTTAAACAAATGGATGTGGTTTACTTCAACTAGCATAAAAGAGTGTTCGCTCCAAAAGGTGTGTGCAAATAAGCTTTAAATTTATATCTTAAATAATAGACCTAACGATAAAGTGAACCCGTAGTGTACGGATCTGTAATATCCGGAAATTTTATTCCGTTTATTTCCGAGTCAAATCGGATTTCGATCTATTGACCTCTTTTCATTTTACCTAGTGTTACACCCCATCACAAATTCTATCAATTTATGTAAGTTTTGATTCACATAAAATGATGAAAATACATCAAACCCTAGTTATATATCTATGTCTTTTGACAAGACCATGGCATGAACTTGACAAGGCCATGACAAGCTTTTGACAAGGCCATGACAAGGCTTTCACAACTTCCAGCCCACTCCCTTCCTTGGCCTATTTTTCTTCCAGCCCATAAGCAACTTGCTCAACCCACTCTCCTACCTTTCTTCCTTGCTTGTCATGGCCCATCTCCCTTGCTTGTGTGTTGGCCCAGCTGCATGTCGAAGCCCATGAAGAAGAGATAGAAGACATCCGGCCTTCCCTCTCTCCATCCCCACGTAACATTAGTGGAGTAGAAGTTGGATCACCTCTTGTAACCGCATGGATATCTCGCAGCAGATCCCTCTCCTTCCTTCCATTGGAATGCCGGATCTATGTGTGTCTTACCCAGTCTCTATTGTCTCCCTATACATCCCGTTTTGTCGCCAAACATCCAGCCCTACAACGATGCAATAAACCAAAGATCCACCTTCATCGTCCTTCTTCCGCACATCCTACAGGCTGCCCCGAAGCCTTGGTTTCTGCACGCAGCAGCATCCGTTATAGGTGAGTCTCGTTTGCCCCTCCCTCTCTCTCTCTTCCTTGCTTTCCTCCCTGCTAATCGACTACATGAATACACAGAACCTTGATTCCTTAGACCTTGTCACAGTAGGCAAGCAACTTCACCCCTCCTGTTGTCGACACTTCCGGAGTAGCATCTGTGTGTTGGTAAGTTTCCGTCAACCCTCTTTACTTTAGGATAATCAGTAGGGTTGTTCCCTTCTCGATCCACTTGCTTTGCCTTCGTTTTGATAGCTACAGAAAGCTCCTTTCTGTAGCAGTTCAGCGTGCCCAGACCCCTCCAGACAAATCCGTTCTCACCAGCCACAAGGAGCACGCCTTCCTTAGACATCGAGCAACCAAGGACACCTTCTGTAGCCCTCGAAACTTGGTGAGTAAACCTAAATCTTAGTTTCAATCTATGAGAAGAGAGGCTAGATTTTGATCCAATTGTGTTGTTGGGTCGAGTACAGGACTCGAACTAGGGACCTCGTGTTGAGCAGTAATCCAGAGAGATGTTAGAGGTAAGACTCGAACCCCAGACCACCTTACCTCTACTTTTTAGCCTCAGGAAAACAGTGTTCAGCAAGCATGTTTGAATCTATTTTTCGACACCTTAGCAACGTAATCCACCGTTCAATTTTTAGGATGGCATAGAGGGTTATGCATAGTATGATGTATCAGAAGTTGAAGTCGATCAAACGGTCGGATCTGGACCTATAGAAACTCAAAGTAGACTGATTGTGCTGTTTGTGAAATAACTCAGAATTTGGCCAAGTGTAGAAGGTTAGATTTTGGAAACAACTTTGGAGAATTTTGTAGGAATCGTTATTGGAGGTTTTGGAGAGTTCTTTGATCCTATGAGTAGAATACTTATCATAGATGACCTAGACACTTATTTCGGAATTTTTGTATTTTTATTCGGGCTTCATATCTTGAGCCAAAGTTGGTTCCTAGTGACCTTTTTGGAAGGTTGGGAAAATGTGTAGTTTTCTAGTTTCTACCCAAACTCACTCTTAAGAGTTAGAATGTGATATTTAGTCCTAAGGAAGAGTTTAAGCATATATTATGAGATTTTTGGAAGTTTCGGCACCAAGGTTTAAATGGTCATTTTACGTTAAAAGGGTATTTTAGTAGTTTCTCTTCTGATAGGATCTTACATCTTAAAAGTCAAAGACTTCTAAGTATATGGGAAATGTATTAATCCACTTGCCTCTTGTGACAGGCAATTGAGTATTCTACGGTTGCTGACCAAAGTGAGATTTAGAGAGTCGAGATTGATTCAGGTAAGTCCTTTGGGATTACTTAGTTAGCTTCTGGATATGAGTGTGAATAATGATAGTGGTGTTTGAATGATGTGTTTATAATTGTACTTATTATTAATTATCAACCGACCTACATATTTGTCCGAAGAGTAACTGACGGTGGCATTCTGCTCAGTTAGCCCGAGGGCACTGGGGGTTTCTTTAGGGACTAGTTCATACTTGGTTTGTAGTGACGCTACCGGTGGAGGTGTGCTATACCTGCACCAGTTGGATAAGGAACGGACGCGAGAAATCTTAAGATTTCTCGTGCCACAACTTTAAAACGGAATAAAGTGAATCACATAAGCTATCAGATAATAACCGGTTTGTGTACCAGCATGATGATTGTTTTATGTTATCTTGGGTGTGTTTGTGCTATTCTTATTCTGCTTATATGTGGTCAGTTAGCTAACCTTGTCTTATTGTTGTTTAGACGTACCACAAGTTAGAGAAGATGCTGAGTGATCCGGAAGGTAGTGGTCAGCCGGGTTGTTGTACTCCCTAGGACGGGTTGCAATCTTTTCTTTATGTTGGTCTTTCAGTTGTGACTTTCTTTGTTCTTAGTCTTTAAGATATTATTGTTGCCGGCTGTTAGTGTTCCTGGTCACGTTCATGACATTATCAAACGTATTTTATGATTTCTGGGTTTTCCTTATTTGTGCGTTGTTGTAAGATCTAGTTAAGTTGTTGTCAAACTAAGGTCGGGATCTATTGTGAGGTCCTAACCAATAGCTTCCCGAGTTCCGAGAACTTGGGGTGTAATAACATGGTATCAGAGCTCTAGGTTGGCAACAATGGCACTTGAAATCTTCTAAAAGGACGAATAAGTAAATAAACAGAACCTGAAAGGGCTGTGAGTTTTCCAAAGGAACTTTTGGTTTTCAAAATGCATGCATAGTCGGGTTGGGATACAAAAGTACGGATGACCACTACTACCACCGCAGATCTCGGCATGCTTAGTATGATTACTTTAGAATTTCACTGCTATTTGACTAATTAGTTAGATTATAACTATCACTCGTATAGGTGGCACGTACTAGGGCTACACCAATTATTGGTCGAGGTAGAGGTCGTCCACCTCTTCCTCCAGCTGGATAGGATAGGGGTGATAGGATTTCTGTTATTAGAGGATGTGGCCGTGGAGGTAGACCTCCACTAGTGAGAGGTCGGGGTCGAGCTCCTCGAGAGGATCCACCCACAGTGAACATGCCAGATGCTGTAGTGGAAGAGGTGGCTGAGAGTATGGTTCCCGAGGTCGGGAATAAGACCACTGCTAGGTCTGGAGCACAAAGAGCATGTTCGACTGGTTCAAGACGCGTCTCTATAGGGGCATCTGAGTATAGAGAGTACAAAGCGTACCTCCATCCTGCCAGGAAAGAGGGACTTGCCCCGACACCGCCAGTACCGGCAAGGTCAACTCAGGTGTCACAGAGAGTGACTCAGGCGCCAGTTGTACCTGAGAGGAGAGCTGAGGTTGACAAAGCTCATGCTGGGTCTAGAGCACCGAGGGCGGATGAGTGGTTGAAGGATTTCAACACCTTGAAACTCCCCCATTTAATGGGGATATAGGGTTGGAAGTGGAGCATTGGATAGGGCACGTGGAGATTGCACTAGAGTCGATACGTTGCCCAAAGGATCGACATGTGGAGTTGGTACAGACCTTTTTCAGAGAGCAAGCACATTACTGCTGGCGGACCATTTATAGCCGAGTCACCAGTTGGGATCAGATGAGGAGCATTATTAGAGAGAGGTATTGCCCTGCCTCGTTAAGGAGAGAGAAATTTCAGGGTATCATCGAGGCGGGATTTGAGGATGTTCTTGTTGTCGAGGCAGTTAAGAAGTTTCAGAAGGAGTTGACACTACTCGGACCAGCTGCACCTTCTGAAGAGCAACACGTGTACCTCTTCTCCCGGAGATTGAGAGAGAGCACTCGTTTATATCTTGCAGGATTCCGTTGCGAGTCTTTATCAGACTATCAGGATAGAGCTTTTGCCTATGAGAGGGATAAACCAATTCCGAGGAGAGCCGTTTAGTCTGGTGGGTTAGATGAGCGGCAGAGGACAGGATATGCTAGTGGTGGTGCAGTAGTACCCGGTTTTGGGCGAGGGCAGACTTAGGGAAGACCTAGCTATCAAACTACATTTCAGGCTCCGGGTAGAGATCGACAGTGTTTTAACTACGGCAGTCGCGATCATTTCAGGGAAGACTACAAGAGGCCACCTACGACCTGCTTCACTTGTGGCAAGCCGGGACACATGACTACATTCTGCCGTCAGGGCAGAGCTCCGTCATAGCAGGGTTCTTCCCCTGAAGGTGTAGAGAGGAGTGGATAGAGGCCTCCTTCGTACCGAGCGCCGAGTCAGCCAAAAACTTGTTCGCTCCAAATGGTGTGTGCAAGCTTTAAATTTATATCCCAAGAAATATGCTTAAAACAAGGATGCGAACCCTCAGTGTACGGGTCAATCGTAGTAAAAGTAAGAAATTCCGGGGTGTCGATCTTAGGGACTTAGGTGAAACCTAAGCAAGTATAGGTAGTCTATATAGCACTAGAGAAAGGTTAGATAGACAATCATCAAAAGAAATTCCGGGGTGTCGATCTCAGGGACTTAGGTGAAACCTAAGCAAGTATAGGTAGTCTATGTAGCACTAGAGAAAGGTTAGATAGGCAAGTATAGGTAGTCTATGTAGTACTTGGTGTAGACCTCGATTTCCGCAAAGGTAGATGAAATGACAATATAATCACAGAATATACATTCAAACATGCAGATTATTGAAGATAAAATGTCTAAACATGCCCTAAAATATAGACTATAATTCATGCTATCAAAATGCCCCATACTTAGGCCTTGCTTGTCCCCAAGCAAGTTCCAAATCTTAAGTACAAGATAGAATGCATTATAAGTCATAAAGATCAATGAAAAGTATTTCAAAACATTTTATTGGTGTGCTACAATCATAGATCACTCTAAGAGAATGCTTCATGGAATTTAAAATCAAAATATGATCAAAACATTTTATAAATATAAGAAAGTTGTTCATCTTTGCATAAAATCATAGAATGCATAATAAATCATAATCATCGAAATTAATCATGTATAATCCAGTTTAAACCACTAAGTCAATCAACAAGCTCGAGGTCTCAAGGTCTTTTCAAAAGAAGGTCAAGAAACGTGTGAGGGTGGGATATATATAGGGAATATGGTGCTAGAATCCGGGAAAAGGATCTTTACTTCACTACCTTTGAACTTCAACATCTTCCACCAATAAGCTTTGCTTATTTTACTTTTTTTACTTTTTGGGATGCATGGACAGAGGTGCACAATAACCGAAGCCTAGGAGATCAGCAATCATCAATTTCTCGAGATGCCTCAAACCCTTGATGCACATACCATGACCCGTTAGGAATATCGCTCAATCCGACTTTGGCAAGACACAAACACCCGGCTATGTGAATGGTGCCGAGTTACTCATCATCATGATTGACTTCCCCAAACCTATTTGTTTCTAACTAACTTCCAGCCAACATCTCAACTTTTCTTTCACTTGCTTTTCAATTGCTTGCTTCCAAATTCCCGGATAGGTAAAGGGAGGCAAATATGTATATGAGGGGCTAAGCATGATCAAGAAGAAGAAGAGAAAAGAATGAATTGCCTTGGTCTTTCCAGGAATAGAGTGAGAGAACTCATCATGTGGTGTCAACTGTTGCGCTAAGATTGTGATACACAATTGGGTTTTAAATTTATACTCGTTATAATTATCCTAACTCCTAGCGAAACCCGCAGTGTACGGGACGTTTGTAGTAGGGATAGTATTCCGAGGTCGAACACAAAGACTAAGGTGAAATTGATTCGATTTGTGATTGAGTTTAGTAAAGATCTAGGGTGCAAGAAAAGAAAGAAATAAAGAAATGAAAATCTCAAATGTTTTTGGTTGATTTTTGGTGACCAATCAAAGATCACAACACATGCAAAACAATCAATCAACTAAGCTATGAATAAACACGAATGAACAACTAAACAAGATATAGATCAAAGAAAGAAAAGATGGATTCTAGGGGTTGGAAATTCCGGCCATGGCATAAAACTCAAGCTACCTATTCAATTCTTGGATTAACTATGTTGGGGATTAAGCATTTCTAGATTAGGATCAATCACCGGGTAGGTCTCAAGATCCGCTAGTCCATTCCCTAGGGCTCATTACCGGGTAAGTCTCTAAGAACCTAAGGAGCGGAATTCTACTCAAACCGGATTGTTTACTCGAGGATCTAACCTATTCTCACCGGGTAAGTCTCGAAAGGGCTAGTCTCAAGCTACTATCCAGCACACTTAATCCAATGGCGGCTTATTAGGCTCACCACTACCTAAGGGTTGTTATCTTTGGAATCTAAGAGTGAGGATTACCGGGTAAGTCTCTCCTAACACTTAGTTGCTAATACTAGGTTACCCTAGGATAGATTTAACTCACCAAACACTTAGGGTTTCAACATTCTAACAATCTAAATCAAGATCCATCGAACCAGGAAAATCACGGGTTGTTCTACCTAAACCACGGCCGTGGTTTGACAAGATCCTCCCGTAATTCCTAACAGAGAGTACGTTCAAGCACACAAGTCATCCAAAGATAAATCTAAGTTCATCCTATCATAGCCTTAGCCATAACCATCCTTTCCTTACCCTAGAACCACATCTATTTAGCCTACAACATTCATAATAGAAATTGAAACAAACAAACACAAAATCATAACATTCATTTGCAAGAGAATGAAAGAAAAAGATGAGCAAGAGTACTAGGATTAAACCAAGCTGAAAATAGAATTTGGGAGACTTACAATCCTTCCAAAAGAAGGTTCAAATGGTTCTTACAACTAGAAAATAGAATCCGGAAATCTAGCAACAATAGCAATGTTGTATGTCCTTCTTCTTCCCTTCAATGGAGCTCTTCTTCTTCCTTTGACACTTTCCTTCCTAGAAAATCTTCTTCTTAAGAGGATATTTTTGTTAGAGAAAATGGGAAATTGATGAGCTGCTCCAAACTACTCCCCAGCTGCTCTTCACAACCCATGAAGGACCACTTTTATAACAAACTTGCATGAGCTGGCCATGAGAGTCGTGGCACAACTGTCACAAGAATCTGGCAAAAACCACGGTTGATTTCACGGCCGTGATCTGTCAGAGAACCGTGATTCTGTGCAGAAACTTTCCCTTGGATCATTAAGCTGTGATTTGGTGCATGGCTAGTGTTGGCAAGGTTCCATGAGTCCTCCTTAGCCTATAGCTTGTGTCCTAATGAGTCCGAGGGTGTGTCGTCTAGATAAACGATCCTCAAACGCATCGTTTTAGCTCCTAAATTTCTCGAATTACCTACAAAACACGCACAAGTCCGTGTAGACATCTATCTCGACAAAATATATAAATTAAGTGCAAAATGTCTCAAACCAATGCTAAACCATGCATGAATGAGTGGAAATTCTACCTAAATGATCACCTAAAACTAAGTCATAAATCGTGTTATCAAAATACCCCATACTTAAGGTTTGCTTGTCCCCGAGCAAATTCCCAACTATAGATTTAGAGATGACATGATTTATGTATGCTGAAAAATGGCAAAAATCTTTTTGGGTTTGTGCTTCTACTATTGGATCACCTTCAAAGTCATGTTTCATGGCTAAGGACAAGCAATCATGCATCAAACAAATGAAAGCATGGGAAGACAATTGTACTTAACTCAAAAGTATGCATGAAGTGTAAAGATGAAGAAGTCAAGAAGATCAAGAGTACATCCAATCTAAACTACTAAGTCTTACAAACATGCAAATAGGCCATAAGGTCTTGTGAGATAAAAGGGCCAAGAAAATGTAGTGATTGGGTGGGGGTTTCTAGTTTATGTGATGCTAATCCGGGAACGGAACTAACCTCACATCCTTGTCCTCGATCAACTTCCCCCAAGTGTATATTTTCCTCTATCTTTTCTTTCTTTTCTTTTTCTTTGACTTCTTTTTAAGACAATGGCATTGGTGTACAAGAGCCGAAACCTTGGTGATTAGCCGTCCTCGGGTTTTTTCTTAGTTTTCGAGGTGCATCCACACCGGGCACACATACCAAAGCTCGTTAGGACTATTGGTTCATTTGACTTTGGCAAGGTACCAACACCCGATTATGTGAAGTGTACCGAGTTACTTGTCATTTAAACCAATGTCCTCAAACTTATATTTTGGCTACACTTTCACAACAAATTCAGCATTTTATGCATGATATTCTTTTCATCAACAACTTCACCCCACACTTGCTTTTTGCACACATCAACACACTAGCATGCTCCTATTCCCGGATGGGTTAAAAGAGGTCAAATTTTTCTCAATTGAGGTGCTCAAGCAATCATGATTAAGATGAGAAGTAGAGAAAGATCGAATTGCCTCATTCATTCCTAGATGGTATGCAAGAACTATCATGTAATTTCGATTTTCACTACTCAATCCTTTCTAGGCAAACATCATGGTCACAAATCATTCATAGAATTTCAAGAGAAGTAGTTCAAGTCCACACATGCGTTCATTAATCCAAACACATGAGGCCATCCATAGCCAATTCACAAGACAAGTTTCATCATTAGGATCATATCCAAGCCTAGAAAGCACAAAAAAATTTTAAAATTTTCTGATTTTTATGGAATTTTCGTTTTAAGTATGTACAATGCAAGACATGTGCAAATATTAAACTATCCTAGATGCTCATCATGCAAAGGATCATGCAAACCCCACCCTATACTTAGAAACACATTGTCCCCAATGTGGTATTCAAGTAAAGAGAGTGAAAGAAGGTTCTCACAATGTAAAAGTAATTGGGATTTCTCAAATGAAATGATGTTGGATGATCCTATCAACCATGGTAGAGAGCTCTAAGCATCCATCAAAGCTTCGGAACCCGCGCTAGGCACCGCTAGCCGTCCAAGTCCCGCGTCCGCTCCACCCATAATTGGTGAGGGGTTCATCATCATCATTCATATGCCAAGAAAGGCTTCCAATGCTACTAATGCTCTAGCACACACAAAGTAGACAAAACACACAAAGATAGAAAAATCTAAAAAACTAAAACAAAACAAGAAAAAGAAAAACGTTACCAATGGGTTGCCTCCCACCAAGCGCTTCTTTAAGGTCATTAGCTTGACCAAACTCGGGGGAGTCTATTCAAGGTGAAGTGGGGCAATCATGTCCACCGGAGCTCCCGGAATATATTTCTTCAAGCGGTGCCCATTCACTTTGAAATTCCCACAATGCTCCCCTCCTATCTCAATAGCTCCATGGGGGAAGATCTTCTTCACTACATATGGCCCGGTCCATCTTGATTTGAGCTTTCCGGGGAAGAGCCTTAGCCTTGAGTTGAAAAGAAGGACACGATCTCCTTCATTCAACTCCTTGGGGATGATCTTCTTGTCATGCCATCTTTTGGTTCGTTCCTTGTAAATCCGGGCATTCTCATAAGCGTCCAACCGGATCTCCTCAAGGGCGTTTAGATCAAGCAACCTCTTTTCTCCCGCTTCCTTGAGGTCAAAATTTAGCCACTTAATGGCCCAATAAGCTCTATGCTCCATTTCCACCGGAAGATGGCAAGACTTGCCATAGACTAACTTGTAAGGAGTGGTGCCAATCGGTGTCTTGAAGGCGGTTCTATATGCCCACAATGCGTCATTGAGCTTCATAGCCCAATCCTTTCTAGTTCTAGACACCGTCTTCTCAAGGATGGCCTTTATCTCCCGGTTGGAGATCTCCACTTGGCCACTAGTTTGGGGATGGTAAGGTGTTGCCACCTTATGAGTCACCCCATACTTAGCCAAAAGCGCTCCAAAGTTCCTATTTGTGAAGTGCTTTCCTCCATCACTAATAATCACCCTTGGTGTTCCAAACCTAGGGAAGATCACCCGGTTGAAGAACCACACCACCACCTTGGCATCATTTGTAGGAGAGGCGATTGCCTCCACCCATCTTGACACATAATCCACCGCCAATAGGATATAGAGATTGCCACATGAGGAAGGGAATGGTCCCATGAAGTCCACACCCCACACATAAAAAATCTCCACTTCTTGAATGTTGTTCAAGGGCATTTCATTCCTCCTTGAGATGTTGCCCGTCCTTTGGCAAGGATCACATCCAGCTACAAAACCTTGCACATCTCTAAACAAGTTAGGCCAATAAAAACCGGATTGTAATACCTTTGCACACGTCTTGTGTGAGCTAGCATGGCCTCCACATGGTAAGGAGTGACAATGCCGGATCACACTTTCCACTTCATCTTCCGGTATGCATCTTCTAAACATCCCATCCGGTCCTCTCTTGAACAAGAGTGGCTCACTCCAATAGTAATGCCTCACATCGTTGAAGAACTTCTTTCTTTGTGCATATGTCAATCCGGGAGGTACTTCCTTACATACTAAGTAATTCACAATGTCGGCATACCATGGCTCATTTCCCCTAGAAACTTGGAACAAGCATTCCTCTACCATTTGCAATTGCTCATCTCGGAATGAGTCATCAATTGGAATGTCGTCTCTTCCAAGCTCCAATGGAGGCAATCTACTAAGGTGATCCGCCACGGAGTTCTCGGATCCCTTCTTATCTCGTATCTCCAAATCAAACTCTTGAAGAAGAAGGATCCACCGAATCAACCTTGGTTTGGCATCCTTCTTTGTAAGTAGATAACGGATCACCGCATGATCCGTATAAACTATGACCTTCGCTCCAACAAGGTATGAGCGGAACTTCTCAAATGCATACACCACCGCCAACAACTCCTTCTCGGTGGTAGCATAATTGAGTTGGGCATCATCTAGCGTCTTGCTAGCATAATAAATAGCATGAGTACGCCCTTCTTTCCTTTGCCCCAAAACGGCCCCAACGGCCACATCGCTTGCATCGCATATGATCTCAAATGGTAGACTCCAATCCGGAGGTTGCATTATAGGTGCGGAGATCAAGGCGTTCTTCAACCTACAAAAAGCTTCAAGACAATCCTTTGAAAAGACAAAATCAACATCCTTTATTAGTAGGTTAGTGAGAGGCTTAGAAATTTTAGAGAAGTCTTGAATAAACCTCCGGTAGAAACCGGCATGCCCTAAGAAACTCCTTACCCCCTTCACCGAGGTAGGTGGTGGCAACTTCTCTATCGTTTCAATTTTTGCCCTATCAACCTCAATGCCACGGTTGGACACCAAGTGTCCTAACACAATGCCTTCACTTACCATGAAGTGGCATTTTTCCCAATTCAAGACAAGATTTGTCTCCTCACATCTTTGCAATACTAATGACAAGTTAGCCAAGCAATTATCAAAGGAAGAACCATAAACAGAGAAATCATCCATAAACACTTCCATGATATTTTCTATGTATTCCGAAAAGATAGCCATCATACACCTTTGGAAGGTGGCGGGTGCATTACACAACCCAAACGGTATTCTCCTATATGCAAAAGTACCCCATGGACATGTAAAGGTTGTTTTCTCATGGTCATCGGGGTGGATAGGGATTTGGAAGAATCCGCTATAGCCATCTAGATAGCAAAAATGAGAGTGTTGAGCTAACCTTTCTAGCATTTGGTCAATGAAGGGGAGAGGGAAGTGATCTTTCCTAGAGGCCATGTTCAGTTTCCTATAATCAATCCACATCCTCCACCCCGTAACCGTCCTAGTCGGGATTAGTTCATTGTTCTCATTAGTCACTACAGTCATCCCACCTTTTTTAGGAACTACATGAACGGGACTAACCCACTTACTATCCGAGATAGGGTAGATAATTCCCGCATCTAGTAACTTAATGATTTCCTTTTTGACTACCTCTTTCATTATGGGATTCAATCTCCTTTGATGTTCAATAGAGGGTTTGTGGTTATCTTCCATCATTATCTTATGCATGCACAAAGAAGGCTTAATGCCAACCAAATCATCAATAGTATAACCAATGTCTTTCCTATGCAATCTTAGCTCATGCAACAACTTAGCAAGTTCATCATCACTCAAGCATGCATTAACAATCACAGGATATGTAGCGTTATCACCAAGAAATGCATACTTTAAATGAGAGGGGAGGGGTTTGAGTTCAAGTGAGGGAGGACCTTTGTTGGTTGAAGACGATCCAAATAAAGTTGGATGAGATGAATCCAAAGCAAATGAAGACCCTCCAAGGCTCTTAGAAGCTTGATCACCATCAAGGGATGATCCAGGGAAAACCACGGTTGAACTCACGGCTCGCCCAACTTCCACGGCCGTGGTTCTTGCTAAGCTTGCTTCTCGGAGTTGTCCAGAAAGTTTGACGGCCGTGGAACATAAATCTCGACCGTGGAATTTGCAGCTGTTCAACACCTCTTCGTGGCTTTCAAATCCAACTCTTGGCTCCTCTTCCAAGGCTTCCAAGGCTTTGATCTCTTCATTGCAGGCCTCCTCAACACCTTCTTCCATCATGCTTAAGGCAAGAACTTTCTCCAAGGGATCCTTGATCAAGATCGAGCTCACAACTTCCCTAGATTCTTCATGCTCGATTATGTTGAAGACATCTTCATCAAGGGCTGGCCCTTTCATCATTGTGGACAACTTGAACTTGATGTTCTCTTCTCCAATGTTAAAGGAGAGAGTCCCGTTCTTGCAATCCACTAGGCATCCGGAGGTGGCTAGGAAAGGTCTTCCTAAGATGATGGGAACCGGATAATCCGCCGGAATGTCCAAGACGACAAAGTCAATTGGCACATAGAATCCTCCTAGTTGCACCGGAATGTCCTCTAGAATCCCAACCGGATGAGTGATGGAACGGTCCGCCATATAGAGGGTCATCTTGACCGGCTTTGGCTCTCCTAGTCCGACCTTTTTGCAAAGTGCAAGCGTTATGATGCTTACACTCGCTCCAAGGTCACAAAGGGCCTCGTACTTCACATCTCCCACTCCTATTGGGACGCAAAAAGAGCCCGGATCCCTTAGCTTGGGAGGCATCTCTTCCTTCATGGTTTGGATCAATTCCGAGGATCTCTTGGTCATCCTTATCTCCCCATACTCCTCCAACTTCCTTTTGTTGGAGAGTATTTCTTTCAAAAACTTGCCATATGCCGGCATTCCTAAAATAGCATCCATGAACGGAATGTTAATATGCAACTTAGACATTAGTTCAAGGAACTTACCAAAGTGATTGTCCAAACGAGCTCTTGCTCTTGATTGTGGAAACGGTAGTGGTGGCTTGTATGGAGGTGGTGCCACATAGGTTGGCTCTACATCCTTGCTCTTGCCTCCATCTTCTTGCATTCTTCCCTCTTCTACCACTACTTTCTTTCCCTTAGCTTGGTCCTTGGGCAAAGGATCCTTCATAATCAACCCACTCCTTGTTGTGATAGCCAACACTTGGCCTCTTGGGTTGTCTTCGGTTCTTCCGGGAAGCTTTCCCGGATCTCTATGGGCTTCACCCGCCTTTTGGAACACTTGTGCTTCCAAGACTTTTTGAGCCTTAGAGATTGAAGTCACGGTGCTCTCAAGACCACTCAACCTTCCTAACAATTGCTCAAACATTATCTCGGTTCTATCCTTGGGAGGTTGAGTGAAACCGGGTGGAGGTTCTTGTGAAGATCTTGGTGGTGGAGTTGAGCTTGTGGAAGCGGGAGGGTTCAAGGCTCCATCCGGGTTAGAGTAAGAAAACCCGGGATGGTTATGGTTGGGCCGGTAATTGTTGAATTGCCGGTTGTTGTTGAAGTTTCTTGGGCCTTGGTAGTTGTTGTAGTTGCCCCTTCCCATATAGTTCACATCCTCCTCCTTGGAAGACAAGTTAGCTTGTGGAAGCACTTGAGGGGTTGCTTGGTTCTTCAAGGTTGTAGCACACAACTCCCTCAAGGACTTTAGCTCGTTGTTGATGGCGTCGAGCTTGAAGTTGCTCATGGTGACCTCACTCACCTCATATGCTCCCGCCTTTCTCCCTTCACTTTTCCTATGGGAGTACTTCTCAATTACTAGAGCTTGCTTCTCCACAAACTCCCAAGCATCATCTACATGCTTCTCCATGAAAGTCCCTCCGGAAAGGGATTGAAGCTTGAATTGGCTATCTTTATCAAGTCCCTTGAAGTAGATCTCCAATAGCTCAATTTTTGGTATGCCATGGTGTGGACAATCTAGGAGAAGGTCTTTGAATCTCTCCCAAGACTTGAACAAACTCTCTCTATCCTTCATCACGAAGGCATTGATCTTCCCTCTTAATTCGGTAGTCTTGGAAGGTGGGAAGAACTTAGTCAAAAACTCGGTTGTCATCTCCTCCCAAGTACCAACTCGCCCTTGTGGAATAGATTGATACCAAGCCAAAGCCTTGTCCTTAAGAGAGAAGGAGAAAGCCCTTAGCTTATGGTTGTTGCTCTCCAATCTTGGCGGTCTAAGAGTCTCCATCAAAATCTCGTAGTTCATTAAATGTTGGTGAGGAGACTCTCCTTCCATCCCTCCAAATTGATTATGCCGGATCATTTGTAGAACTTGAGGGCGGAGCTCATAGTTGTGGGCTGCGGGATCTCCTAAGTTCACACCCGGATGGTGTGCTCTTTGTGCCGGATCCATACGTCTCCCTAGGGTTTGTGGCTCTTCAATGGCAATGGGCACAACCCTAACATTAGCCGCCGGCTGCGGTTGTACCACCGGTGGTGGAGGAGGTGGAGGTTGTCGGCGATTAAGCTCTCCTTGAACAAGGGCTTGCCTAATCTCCTCAATCTCCCTCCTAGTTTCCTCTTGCCTCTCATTGGCAAGTCTCCTTTCTTCCTCCAAGAGCTCATCTCTTAGCATTATTTGCTCTAAGGCTTCATCTAATTCAGCTTGGAGGTTTCTTCCGGCCATCTCCTTCTCTTTTCGGATGTTCTTGGATCTAGATCGAAGGGTTTTCTCCGGTTCGGGATCGAATGGAGCTAAATCCTTGCCACGAGATCTTTGCATACACCTAAGGAGAGATATGATGTCCTGAAAAGCAAAGACACAAACCAAAAAGAGATCAAAAGCAACAAGAAAGATCTACACTAGAAACAATCACAAAATAGACTCAATCTAGACCTAGTCCCCGGCAACGGCGCCAAAAACTTGTTGCGCTAAGATTGTGATACGCAATTGGGTTTTAAATTTATACTCGTTATAATTATCCTAACTCCTAGCGAAACCCGCAGTGTACGGGACGTTTGTAGTAGGGATAGTATTCCGAGGTCGAACACAAGGACTAAGGTGAAATTGATTCGATTTATGATTGAGTTTAGTAAAGATCTAGGGTGCAAGAAAAGAAAGAAATAAAGAAATGAAAATCTCAAATGTTTTTGGTTGATTTTTGGTGACCAATCAAAGATCACAACACATGCAAAACAATCAATCAACTAAGCTATGAATAAACACGAATGAACAACTAAACAAGATATAGATCAAAGAAAGAAAAGATGGATTCTAGGGGTTGGAAATTCCGGCCATGGCATAAAACTCAAGCTACCTATTCAATTCTTGGATTAACTATGTTGGGGATTAAGCATTTCTAGATTAGGATCAATCACCGGGTAGGTCTCAAGATCCGCTAGTCCATTCCCTAGGGCTCATTACCGGGTAAGTCTCTAAGAACCTAAGGAGCGGAATTCTACTCAAACCGGATTGTTTACTCGAGGATCTAACCTATTCTCACCGCAAAGTCTCGAAAGGGCTAGTCTCAAGCTACTATCCAGCACACTTAATCCAATGGCGGCTTATTAGGCTCACCACTACCTAAGGGTTGTTATCTTTGGAATCTAAGAGTGAGGATTACCGGGTAAGTCTCTCCTAACACTTAGTTGCTAATACTAGGTTACCCTAGGATAGATTTAACTCACCAAACACTTAGGGTTTCAACATTCTAACAATCTAAATCAAGATCCATCGAACCAGGAAAATCACGGGTTGTTCTACCTAAACCACGGCCGTGGTTTGACAAGATCCTCCCGTAATTCCTAACAGAGAGTACGTTCAAGCACACAAGTCATCCAAAGATAAATCTAAGTTCATCCTATCATAGCCTTAGCCATAACCATCCTTTCCTTACCCTAGAACCACATCTATGTAGCCTACAACATTCATAATAGAAATCGAAACAAACAAACACAAAATCATAACATTCATTTGCAAGAGAATGAAAGAAAAAGATGAGCAAGAGTACTAGGATTAAACCAAGCTGAAAATAGAATTTGGGAGACTTACAATCCTTCCAAAAGAAGGTTCAAATGGTTCTTACAACTAGAAAATAGAATCCGGAAATCTAGCAACAATAGCAATGTTGTATGTCCTTCTTCTTCCCTTCAATGGAGCTCTTCTTCTTCCTTTGACACTTTCCTTCCTAGAAAATCTTCTTCTTAAGAGGATATTTTTGTTAGAGAAAATGGGAAATGGATGAGCTGCTCCCAACTACTCCCCAGCGGCTCTTCACAACCCATGAAGGACCACTTTTATAACAAACTTGCATGAGCTGGCCATGAGAGTCGTGGCACAGCTGTCACAAGAATCTGGCAAAAACCACGGTTGATTCCACGGCCGTGATCTGTCAGAGAACCGTGATTCTGTGCAGAAACTTTGCCTTAGATCATTAAGCTGTGATTTGGTGCATGGCTAGTGTTGGCAAGGTTCCATGAGTCCTCCTTAGCCTATAGCTTGTGTCCTAATGAGTCCGAGGGTGTGTCGTCTAGATAAACGATCCTCAAACGCATCGTTTTAGCTCCTAAATTTCTCGAATTACCTACAAAACACGCACAAGTCCGTGTAGACATCTATCTCGACAAAATATATAAATTAAGTGCAAAATGTCTCGAACCAATGCTAAACCATGCATGAATGAGTGGAAACTCTACCTAAATGATCACCTAAAACTAAGTCATAAATCGTGTTATCATCAACCTTCAAATTCAACATAATTTGGATAAAAACAAAGTATTAAACATGCCAAAATTTCAAACAAAGTATTTAGCAACTTAAACATATCATAAAACTTTTCAAACATATAAAGATTTCAAAATCAGTCAGCAAACAAAATCATCACTGAGGTCATATCCAGATAAGAAGCACAAAAATCGTTTCAAAAACTGTTCCAGTCAAACCACCTCGGTCGAGATGTTCTAAGTCAACCGAGGTACTGCACCTCGATTGGTGTTAGCATGAAATATTGTGATATTTTAGGCACGTTTTCTAAGTATATTTGATTCATATTGATAGTCTTTGATTTAGCATCGTTGCATTTGTGAGCTAGTTTGCCTATATTGTCGATATGGATGTCTACACTAGCTTTATGTTGATTATAGGTGATTGAGAGTCATTTCCGAACGGAATCGAGCAAAGAAGAGTTGATTGAGTATGTCCATGGATTAAGGGCATTCTTAGGAGCAAATTGGAGTTCAACTTGAGGAATGCACGAGGCTAGGGAAGAATCACGTTCTTGCCCTAAACCACGCTCTAAAATACGGCCGTACTACAAAACACGTTTAGTTCCACGGCTGTGGAACCTTGCAAAGAGAGGCGTGATGCATTCCAGTAACTACTACGGTTGTGGAAACCATGGTTCAAACCGTGACACTTTCCACGCCCTAAATTACGGTCGTGGAACCTTCCACGACCGTGATCTTGGCGATCTTTCTCGCCACATTTTGAAGCCACGATCTTTTGAAGATTGGGCCGGGCCGATATTTTATCTTGCCCTATAAAAAGACGGACGAAGCAAGATTCCGTCATCCTCGTTTAGCCCCGCTTAGACGCACTTTTGCGACCTCGTTCAACCCTCGCTTAGAGGCAATTCACATCTCGTTGGAGATTGAAGTTCGTGTTGGGATTTTGCCCTAATCTCGCACTTTTGGTGGAGATTGCTGTTGAGATTTCCGGACTGGCGGAAGATCGAAGCTTTTGGAAGATTGTTGCAAGAAGATTTCTCTTCTTGTTTAGGTTTGAATTAGAAGACGGATTGACACCCCGTTCTTCTTTCTTTCCTAAGATTGTGTTTGTTTGGTTTATTCTGAATCTATTGACAACATTCATTCCTGATTATGACTTTGAGATTGGTTTGAAGTTTATTGAAAGTTTTCGGAAGTTTTCATCTTTTTATCTTTTAATTCTTGAATTTGATATCAACATGACTGTTATTGGCTAAAAACCCTTAACAATTCTAAGGTGAAGGGTTGATAGTTGTGGCTTAGATGATGATAGATCGATCGTAAACAGATTAGACCCTGAGAGTTTGAGAGAATCGTCGACGAACCCTAAATCACGGTTTGATCTTGAGTTCCACGGCCGTGGAGTCTCAAGATCTACCCGTAATTTACCTTAAGTTTACGAACCTGCTTTTACTTTAATCCAAAGTTAAAGATTTGCTTTAACTTAGTTTAGGCTTGCCTTTTCTAGGTGGTAGTGAAGCCTCAACAACCTCTACCTCGATTGTGAGTGTCACAACCGTAATCGGTTAAGTTAGTCTTGATCCTTGGATTACAAGTTTGGGTATTTGACATTAATTCTTGCCTTTAGAACCTTCCTATATTGAAGCCTCAACAACCTGTATAGAGAGTGTCTTGTAGGTGAGTCATATAAGGTTTTTGGAACTTCACCGTACGATTACCTTACATTAGTATACCTTTGCATATCTCAACTGTGTCTTTATATCATTAAGAATATCTTGAATCGATTGCCACAGCTGGATACTTGGATCTTTAGGATTGTTGTTTTCCCAATATTTGCAAAGGCTCTCATATTTACTTGCTTGATAATCTGCAATTGAATTTGTTCCCACCCAAATCCCTGTGTTCGATACTCTGGAATACTTGCTAATCTACGCCGATCCGTACACTGCGGGTTCACTTGCTTGATTCTAGTTTTATAAATTTAAAGCTTATTTGCACACACCTTTAGGGGCGAACATGTTTTTGGCGCCGTTGCCGGGGATTTGGTCTAGGCCAAATTCGGTTACCGGTTGTCAAGCTTGGGAGCTTTGCTCTTGTTATTTGATATCTTTTTGGTATGAGTTTTTGAGTTTTCAGATTTTCCAATGGATGGAAGCAGCTATGAGATGGCGAGGAACGAAATAAGGGGTCTCAAAGATGAGCTTGATGAAATTTGGAGGCAAAGGCTTAGGGCCGAAGCTTTGGAAGAAGGGAATTGGAGAGCAATACAATTAGCTAGGTTGGAGCAATATAAATATTTACAATATATATTTGAGTGCATCAACTTTAGTAACGAAAGAGAAAGAGAAGAGGCTATTGAGAATGAGCTTGCAGATTGGGATAAGCTTCATATCCCTCAAAAGGTTTATGAGCAACCTATTGAAGATCTGTTTCAATCAACGTGTGAAAAGCTGTTGAAGAAGCTGGATGACATGGAAAGCAACTTATCTTATGCTATCAAAGCTAAGGCGGAGGAGAAGTGCGACGAAGAACTCCAAGTTTTGATCGTTCCTCCGCTCGATTTTGAAGCTCCTCTTGAAGTTCTCATTAAAGAAGAGGAAGAAGTGGAGAACCTTGGCCAAATTACTGAAACTGTGGCCAAGGTTGAAGAAGATCCAGCTAAGTTGGGAGATATTTCATGTGTGGATCATCATCCCAACATGAAACTTTTCCCAAGCCTTGATGAACTTTACAAGGTACATTCTCTTACTTCTTTTGAAATTCCTATTAAGATTTCTAATTTTTTCAGGAATGCACCGGAGAGTTGGAGGTCTCTTCCAAAAGAACCTCCTAAGGTGAAGATGAAATCTCCATCAAAATTGTTGAAAGTAGATGCTCCTTGGACTACAAGGAGTAAATTTGGCAAACGCTTCAACGCCAATGCCAATAAGTGTTTTTTGTTCAAGTATGGGATCATTCACATGACGAAGACCATACATCATCCCCAAGCTGGAGATGGGGAAGCTAGGAGGATTCTCGAGAAACTAATTTCTCGATCTAGGAAAGGATGGGATGCAAGGCTGAATTATGTCCCATTAAAGAATAGGAAAGCTAGGAGGATTCCGGCGAGAATCAAACCGTACAAGCTTGTACGTGGGAGATCTTACCACTTGCCGGTGAAATTAGGAACCGGAGATTTTTTGGAAGAGCTCTATGATGGATTTGAAGAGCAATCCAAGATGTTCAAGGTGCATTGAGTCATCTATGGAGATTGGTCTAGCTAAGGACCTAAAACAAAGCGCTTCTTGGGAGGCAACCCAAGGTAATGCATCATTTTCCCCTTTTCTTCTCCTTAGATTAGAATAGAGTAGTTGTTTTTGTTTGTTTTTCTTCGATACCTTCCGGTATGTTTGTGTTTTTGGATGCCAGGAAAAAGAAATGAGCAAATTAGGGAGGAAAAGCCGAAAAGAATGACAAAACTTGGATTTTTGGCGAGCAACAGAAAGTTCCACGGCCAAAGAGGCAAAACCACGGCCGTGGTTTGCTAAATTGGACCGTGGAATGCTTTGTCGAGAGCAACAGAAAGTTCCACGGCCAAAACCACGGCCGTGGAAATTCCCGACCCGAAATTTTTTTTTTTTTTTTTTTTCGGAAAAAAATTTTCGGCGGAAAGACGTTCCCCTTCTTCATTCTTTGACGTCGATTGGAGTATTCGGAATTCCCTACTGAGCTTCTATAGATTCCCATCACCACCGGCAGATTGATGATTCGTCTTGCCTAATTCACCATCTTACATTGTGAGTATCCTTTTCCATCTTTTCTTTTCTTCACATTGGGGACAATGTGAGTTTTAAGTATGGGGTGGAGGTATTTGCAATACCATTTGCATGTTTTATGTCTTGCATCATATGATTTTGAAAATTTTGAAAAAATTTAAAATTTTTGTGCTTCTAGAATGGATATGATCTCTATGATGAACATTGTTTTGCGGAATAGCTATGATAATTTTGATATGCTTGAATTGATTTATGACATATGTGGGATTTGAATACTTTGTTAGAATTTCATGCATGCTTGATAATTCGCTTTCATTCTAAATCATGTTGAGTGTTGAAGGTTGAAACTACATATAAGTTCTTACACTTCTTATTGAAATGATTAAGGCACTTCGATTTTCTTGCTTCTTTCTTTGATCATTTAGCCCCTCAATGAAATAATAGCCTCCCTTACCTATCCGGGAATTTGAAGGAGTTGAAGAATTGGCATATTTGATGTGGGAGGGCCATGAAAGCAATTGTTCGCATTCAAAAGTAAAGAATAGAAATTATAGGTTTGGGGAAGTCAATCATGACGATGAGTAACTCGGCACCATTCACATAGCCGGGTGTTTGTGTCTTGCCAAAGTCGGATTGAGCGATATTCCTAACGGATTATGGTATGTGCGCTAAGGGTTTGAGGCATCTCATAAAAATTGAGAAACGCCAATCTCCTAGGCTTCGGTTTTTGTGCACCTCTATCCATAACTCCAAAAGTAAAGTCGAAAAATGAAAAGAAGAGAGCGAAGCTCTAAGTTGAAAGTGCTGCGGAAACCGCAAAAGAAAAAGTAGAAGAGTTGGGTTATTCCTTTTCCCGGATTCATGCACCACATTCCTTATAAGTTTCCCTCCTTTTTGCATTCTTGACCTTACTTGAAAGTCCTTAAGATCATTGGAATGTGTTTGGCTTTGTGGTCTAAATTGGATTTCTCATGATTGATTTTGATATATTGCAAGTTATGATGCATGTTATGATTTTCTTACAAAGTATGATTATCATTTCCATGCTATATTTCCTTTCGACCATATCATGATTATCATTAGTTATGAAGCAACTATTTGAGGGTGATCTATGAATAGAAGCACAACCAAAATATTGTGGTTTTTCTTTATTTTTGCATATTCGTAATCCATATCATCTTGTATTTTAAGTTTGAACCTTGTTTGGGGACAAGCAAGAGGCAAGTATGGGGTATTTTGATGACATGAATTATGACCTATTTTTAGGCATGTATTTATATAGATTTTCCCTTTATTTTGCATGCATAGACATACATTCATGGCATTTATGATTATATTCACCTACTTTGCAAGAATAGAGGTCTACACAGAGTTTTATTGCATTTGTAGGTAATTTGGCAAATTATGGAGCAAAATACCATATTTAAGGATTAAGCTTTGAAGCGAGACAAAAAGGAGCATAAAAGGAAGTTAGGACGCGCCCAAAATATTCTCTGATACCGTCGGACGCGGCCCAAAGTATTCTCTGATACCGTCGGACGCGGCCCAGAGTATCTTCTGATACCAGCGGATTCGACTTCTTTTTAGCCCAAATATTTAGGGTTTTATCTTTAAACCCAAGGTTGATCCCTATATAAATCGGAGAGCCTTCAACATTGAAGGGGAGTCAAAACCTCCAAAGGGAGTTAAAATTCTCCAAAGGGAGATTAGAGGGAGCGAAAATCTCCAAGAGGGAGACTTAGGACGGTGACAGCCCCGGAACTTGGAGTTAAATTCTCCAAAGGATACTTAGAGAGGCAGACTTGGAGGTCTCCCTATTTGGAGGGAAGATTTGGGGAAGGACGCACTTCCCTTTTTGCGAAGTTGGAAGATTTTAGGGTTTCATTTGAAGGCGGATTGACATCCCGTTCTTCTTTGTTCCTTGAGATTTGTGAGAGATTCTTATTCTATCCTACATCTATTGAACGCAAGTTACTTTTGAGTTTTATTGACATTGGTTTTGTGTTTGTTATTGAGATTTCAAGGTTTTACCTTTTCTCCCTTTCATATTTGATATTTGATTCTATGAATATGATTATTGGCTAAAACCCTTTAGCAATTCTAAGGTGAAGGGTCGATAGTTGTGGCTTAGATAATGATAGATCGATCGTAATTTGATTGGACCCTGAGAGTTAGAGAAATATCGTCGACACCCTAAATCACGGCCTGTTCTTAGGTTTCCACGGCCGTGATTCTCAAGAACTACCCGTGATTTACTTCAGTTTACGAACCTTGCTTTTACTTTAATCCAAAGTTAAAGATATGCTTTAACTTAGTTTAGACTTGTCTTTTCTAGGTGGTAGTGAAGCCTCAACAACCTCTACCTCGATTGTGAGTGTCACAACCGTAATCGGTTAAGTTAGTCTTGATCCTTGGATTACAAGTTTGGGTATTTGACATAAATTCTTACCTTTAGAACCTTTCTATATTGAAGCCTCAACAACCTGTATAGAGAGTGTCTTGTAGGTGAGTCATATAAGGTCTTTGGAACTTCACCGTACGATTACCTTACATTAGCATACCTTTGCATATCTCAACTCTGTCTTTATATCATTAAGAATATCTTGAATCGATTGCCACAGCTGGATACTTGGATCTTTAGGATTGTTGTTTTCCCAATAATTTGCAAAGCTCTTACATTTACGTGCTTGATAATCTGAAATCGAATTTGTTTCTCCCCAAATCCCTGTGTTCGATACTCTGGAATACTTGCTAATCTACGCCGATCCGTACACTGCGGGTTCGCTTGCTTGATTCTAGTTTTATAAATTTAAAGCTTATTTGCACGCACGCTAAGTGGCGAACAATTGGTCAGAGTCACATCGGTCGAGGTCAATTAATTTTTTTTTTCAAACCAGTTTTTGACGTTTTTCTCAATCAAATAACCTGTATGCATGCATGTAGTCTCAGATAAACACATAGAGCAAGATAAAACGATAAATATCCATCAAGAGTCATACAAGCGTACACATAAGTCATCTAAATACATACCCCATACTTGGGACACATTGTCCCAATGGGTCAAAATAAGTCTAAAGAAACAGAGTACTCACCGGATAAAGCTGAGCTGCATAATAAATAAATAAAGAAAATCCTGCAAGCTCTCAAGCTCTAATCCCGATCCAGTGGTGGTGGTGGTGGCATGTACGGGTACTGAGATGGGTCGAATGGGTAGCCCATGATATGCTAAAACTGAATCTCTCATGTCTAGGGATAAGGCAGCGCAAGTATCTATCACCTGGTCCGTCGGTGAGCGATTGGATTCCTCTGTCTGCGTACCCTACGCCTGGCTGGGCGTGCTGGTGCTGCAGCTGGCTCCTCCTCTGTCTCGTCGTCGTCCAGATCGACGACCGGCACACTAGTCCTAGCTTTATCAGTACTTGTGTCCATGGCAGCACCACCATCCTCATCCTCATCCTCCTGCTCCTCAGCCTCATCATCCTTATCCTGTCCCTGAGCTGTTGCATCTCTGGCATCCTCCATAAGCGGAATCCATGCGGTCTGCCAGTAATGCGGGTCATAAATAGAGAACTGAGCTGACCACCTAATGCCTTGAGATGTAGTCTTCTCCCAGGGCATCGTCACATACGGCGTAGTAAGTCCGCGAGGAACCAATATCCTCCTAGTGATCATCTCCTGCAGCCCGAGCGGCTTGGCAGCCGCCACCATAGTACAAGCACTCAAGTCCAAGTCCATGTAACTCGCAATGTGAGTCACTATCCCTCCGCAGCAGATATCTCCCTTCGCCTTCGCCTTGATCCTGTGCAAATCCTCCGCCAACATCACTCCAAAACCCGGAACTCCTCTGGTCACCATACAGTAAAGACTCAGCAGCTAACCCTGTCTAATCTTATGGGGCGTCTCAGTACGTGCCAAAAGAGTCTCGTTAAAAATCCGGTGAGCAAGTCTAAAAGCTAGGTGGAAGATAATCCGCTCCCTGGAGTCTCCAGGTCTCCACCTGTCAGCATGCTCAACTACATGAGCTATCTGTCCCCAAAACTCTCGAGCTACGGCTCGAGAAGGAAAATCAGCAACTGTGGGGGCCGGGAAGCCAAAGATGTCCCTCCAGTGGTCGATAGGAACTAGATAGTTCCGGTTCATCAACCGGTACTTGATGGCGCGCTCTGTAGGCAAGTAAGTGACGGAGCTAACAAACTCCAAGGTCGGCTGGAGCTCTAATCTCAGTAAACTGCTCCAGCCCTACCATAGATATCATCCGCCTCAGATCATCATCCACATGGAGGCAGTCAAATGCAGAAATGTCCAAAAACCGTGGTGCAACCACAGGACGTGGCGCTATGCGGTCATAGTCTACCTGGTGACGCTCATGGATCACCGGTATAGAGCGGCGTGAAGAAGAAGAAGGAGAAGGAGAGGATCTATCTCTCAGAACAAGCTGCCTGTCAGAACTCATCTTTTTATCCCACTGTCAGACCACCTCGGTTGCCCTAACAACTCTCAAGAACACCTCGGCCGAGGCACAGGCCGACTGGACCGAGGCGAAGTGTTGTTCGATCGAAACTCTCAGAAATCCAGTTCTTTTCCCCCAATATCACTACCAATGGTTCCTATGGGGTACTTAATCCTTTTTAAGCACAATGCAGGGGCAATTAAAGCCCAAATTGATCGAAAACAGTGAAGAAGGGAGAGTTAGGGTTTTTTTCTGGAATTACCCCAGATTTGGTCGATTTGAAGCGTCTTTGTTGCAGATTGTTGCTTGCAAACCGATCCTCTACCCTTTCCTTGCAGTTTGGAAGCGAGAATCGTCGAAAACGAGCGAGAATCAGCGAACGAGGTGAATTTGGGCGTTTCAGTCGAGAGGGTGAGAGAGGGAAGAGAGAGAAATCTCAACCCCCTTTTATACCCTTTTCTGGAACTACTGTCACCTCGGTCGAGATGGTCTCGACTGGGCCGAGGTGGTACGGACCGAGGTGGATCTTCAGTAACCCTAGTCGCCTTGGTTGCTCAAGAATCATCTCGGTCGAGGTACTGTGACAGCAACCGAGATGTGTCTCAGTCAATCTCCGTCTTCTCAAATTCTCGAACTTCTGTCCTTTTAGTGTTGCTCTTGGGTTGTATTCTTTCCTTAAATGTCACCTGTTGTCTGTCTAGGACGTCAAAAACAAAGCAAAGCAAAGAAAAAGCAAACTATCTAAAGCTAGACTAGAAAAAGGGAAAAGAAAGCAATACATTGGGTTGCCTCCCAAGAAGCGCTTTATTTAAGGTCGCTATTGGACCGTACGGCATCCCTAAACATGCTGGGAGGTGTCCTCACCCCATACTTCACCTTCGTCATGGGGTGAGATAAGGAAGTCTATCAAACGCTCCAACAAGTGTAAGTGCTCATCGGGGAATGAATCGTCTATGGATGGTTCGTCCTTCTCGCGTGAAGAAGGAGGTAGCCGGCTGAGGTGATCCGCAACAGAATTTTCGGATCCCTTCTTATCACGGATCTCTAGGTCAAACTCTTGAAGTAAGAGAATCCATCGAATAAGGCGTGGCTTGGCATCCTTCTTAGCAAGTAAGTAACGAATAGCTGCATGGTCGGTGTAGACGATAACTTTCTCCCCTACTAAGTAAGAACGAAACTTCTCGAAAGCATATACAACCGCCAATAGCTCCTTTTTGGTGGTGGCGTAGTTACGCTGGGCTTCATCTAGCGTCTTGCTAGCGTAGTAAATGGCGGTGGTCCGCCCATCCTTCTTTTGTCCAAGCACCGCTCCTACTGCCACATCACTCGAATCGCACATGATCTCAAAGGGCAAGGTCCAATCCGGAGACTGGATAATGGGAGCGGAGATCAACACTTCCTTAATCCTGTAAAATGCATCAAGACACTCCTGCGAAAACTCAAAAATAATATCTTTATTCAAGAGGTTAGTTAGTGGTTTAGAAATCTTCGAGAAGTCCGTGATGAATCTCCTATAGAAACATGCATGCCCGAGAAAACTCCTCACACCCTTAACAGAACAAGGGGGAGGGAGTTTCTCAATAGTCTCGATCTTAGCGCGATCGACCTCAATACCTCGATTAGAAACGAGGTGTCCTAGCACAATGCTTTCATTAACCATAAAGTGACACTTCTCCCAATTCAAAACAAGATTAGTGTCTTCACATCTTTGTAGCACTAGAGAAAGGTTAGATAGGCAATCATCAAAAGAGGAACCATATACTGAAAAATCATCCATAAATACCTCCATGATCTCCTCTATATACTCGGAAAAGATAGCCATCATGCATCGCTGGAAGGTAGCGGGTGCATTGCATAATCTAAATGACATCCTCCTATAAGCGAATGTCCCCCGAGGACAAGTGAAAGTGGTCTTCTCTTGATCATCCGGATGGATTGGAATCTGGAAGAAGCCACTATAGCCATCTAAATAGAAAAAATGTGAATGCTGGGCTAACCGTTCGAGCATTTGATCGATGAAGGGAAGTGGAAAATGGTCCTTCCGAGTGGCTACGTTCAACTTCCTATAATCGATGCACATCCTCCAGCCCGTGACGGTCCTAGTTGGGATTAACTCGTTGTTCTTATTCGTCACAACGGTCATCCCTCCTTTCTTCGGAACTACATGCACTGGGCTCACCCACTTGCTGTCCGAGATAGGACATATGATACTGTTCGCCACTTAGCGTGCGTGCAAATAAGCTTTAAATTTATAAAACTAGAATCAAGCAAGCGAACCCGCAGTGTACGGATCGACGTAGTTAAGCAAGAATTCCAGAGTATCGAACACAGGGATTTGGGGGGAACAAATTCAGTTATAGGTTATCAAGCAAGTAAATGTAATAAGCTTTGCAAATATTGGGGAAAACAACAATCCTAAAGATCCAAGTATCCAGCTGTGGCAATCGATTCAAGATATTCTTAATGATATAAAGACAGAGTTAAGATATGCAAAGGTATGCTAATGTAAGGTAATCGTACGGTGAAGTTCCAAAAACCTTATATGACTCACCTACAAGACACTCTTTATACAGGTTGTTGAGGCTTCAATATAGGAAGGTTCTAAAGGTAAGAATTAATGTCAAATACCCAAACTTGTAATCCAAGGATCAAGACTAACTAAACCGATTACGGTTGTGACACTCACAATCGAGGTAGAGGTTGTTGAGGCTTCACTACCACCTAGAAAAGGCAAGCCTAAACTAAGTTAAAGCAAATCTTTAACTTTAGATTAGAGTAAAAGCAGGTTCATAAACTTAAGGGAAATTACGGGTAGATCTTGAGATTCCACGGTCGTGGAACTCAAGAACAAACCGTGATTTAGGGTTCGTCGACGATTCTCTCTAACTCTCAGGGTCTAATCTGTTTACGATCGATCTATCACCATCTAAGCCCCAACTATCAACCCTTCACCCTAGAATTGTTAAGGGTTTTTAGCCAACAATCATCATTATGATATCAAATTCAAAGATTAAAAGATTGAAAGATGAAAACTTCCGAAAACTTTCAATAAACTTCAAACCAACCTCAGTGTCACAATCAAGAATGAATATTGTCAATAGATTCAGAATAAAGCAAACAATCACAATCTTAGGAAAGAAAGAAGAACGGGATGTCAATCCGTCTTCCAAATCAAACCTAAACAAGAAGAGAATTCTTCTTGCAACAATCTTCCAAAAACTTCGATCTTCCGTCAATCCGGAAATATCCACTACAATCTCCACCAAAAGTGCGAGATTAGGGCAACTCCAAGAAAAGGGCAAATTACGTCTTTTGCAAGAACCGCCAAAAATCTCCAAAGTGAAGGTGCAAGCGTAACTCTAGAACGAGGTCGCAAAATGCGTCTAAGCGGGGTTAAGCGAGGATGACGGAATCTCCTTTCGTCCGTCTTTTTGTAGGGCAAGATAAAATATCGGCCCGGCCCAATCTTCAAAAGATCGTGGCTTCAAAATGTGGCGAAAAAGATCGCCAAGATAACGGTCGTGGAAGGTTCCACGACCATAATTTAGAGCGTGGGAATCAACACGGTTTGAACCATGGATTCCACGACCGTAAAAGCTCCTGGAATGAATCACGCTTCTCCTGCAGGGTTCCACGGCCGTGGAACTGAACGTTGTTTGTAGTACGGCCGTATTTTAGAGCGTGGTTTAGGGCAAGAACGTGATTCTTCCCTAGCCTCGTGCATTCCTGAAGTTGACATCCATTTTGCTCCTAAGAATGCCCTCAATCCATGGACACACTCAATCAACTCATCTTTGCTCGATTCCGTTCGGAAATGGCTCTCAATCACCTATAATCAACATAAAGCTAGTGTAGACATCCATATCGATAATATAGGCAAACTAGCTCACAAATGCAACATTGCTAAATCAAAGACTATCAGTATGAATCAAATACACTTAGAAAACGTGCCTAAAATATCACAATATTTCATGCTAACAAATAACCCCATACTTAACACTTGCTTGTCCCTAAGCAAGGTCTTCCAAAAAGCTTTAAACAAAAGTTAGGATGAAATATGTGTACCTTCTCAAAGCAATAGTTCTTTTGGAGGAATGTGCCTTCTAAAGAATAGATCATTCTCAAACCTTGCTTCAATCGTTTATAAGACTTTCATACACTTAATCAAAGAGTAAAGAGTAAAGAAAACTCATGAATTAATCAAACTTCCATACAAGCATCATAACTTTCAAACATTATCAAAATCAATCATAAGAAACTTCAATTAAGATCACCAAGTCATATAACATTCTTTTGATCTTAAGGACTTTCAAAGAAAAAGGTCTAGAATGTGGAAGGGGAAGGAAACTTCAAGGAATGTGGTGCTTGAATCCGGGAAAGTGGACAACTACCCTTCTTCTTCTTTTGCGGTTTCTGCAACACTTCAACTTAGAGCTTCGCTCTTCTTCCTTTCATTTTTTCGACTTTACTTTTGGAGTTATGGACAGAGGTGCACAAAAACCGAAGCCTAGGAGATTGGCGTTTCTCAATTTTTACGAGATGCCTCAAACCCTTAGCGCACATACCATAATCCGCTAGGAATATCGCTCAATCCGACTTTGGCAAGACACAAACACCCGGCTATGTGAATGGTGCCGAGTTACTCATCATCATGATTGACTTCCCCAAACCTAAAATTTCTTTCTATTCTTTTGATTGCAAATAATTGCTCTCATGGCCCTCCCACATCAAACATGCCTTTTTCATTCACTTCTCCAAATTCCCGGATAGGTAAAGGAGGTCAATATTTCAATGAGGAGCTAAAATGATCAAAGGAAGAAGAAAGAAAAATCGAATTGCCTTAATCATCTCAACAAGAAGTATAAGAACTTATAGTGTGATTTCAACTTCAATTTCTCAACATGATTTAGGTAACATTCATCACATTATGAAACTTGCAAAAGAGGTATAATCTATTCATTCAATTTCTTTTCAATTCACTAATCGTTTAAGCATGCAATTGTCATCAAACTCAATTCACAAGTAGTGATTATCATAGAAATCATCTCAATTCATTAGAAGCACAAAATTTTCAAAATTTTTCAATTTTTATGGGTTTTTCAAGTTCTTTTTCATGCAATGCAATAATGAAACGTGCAACAATATAATGAACATGTAATGATAGTCTCAAATAGAAGCAAACATAGTGAGTAAGAGTTATTACAAACTTTTAGTAAATCCCACCCCATACTTAGGACGAACATTGTCCCTAATGTTCAAAAGAAAGAAAGAAAAGAAGAAAAGAAAAAGAAACTCACAAAGTGGTGGTGGAATGGCTAAAGCGAACGGTCATGCAATCAATCACTGCGGCGCTGGTGGAGGCGGGAATGGAGAGAAGCTAGGATCATAAAACCGCCCAAACTGCTGGCGGTAGACATCCCTCATCATGTGGTCGAGGTCGTCTAAGCGTCCATCTCTAGCATCGGCTCGGATCTTCAATGCTCCTACTCTCTCCAAAAGGCCAGTAGCCCAATCCGGCATCTGCTCATACCATCCCGGAGCCCGACTGTACCATGCTGGAGCGTCGGATGGGGCTGGTGCTGGTGCTGGTGCTAATGTCTGCTCTGTGGACCATGGAGGTGGAGCTCCGTACCATGCAGGAGGTGTAATCATCATGTAGGTCTCTCACTCACGCTAGCGCGGCGAGAAGACGAGCCTGAAGCTCTAGCTGGACGTGGAGAACGTCTAGGTGCATCGGGGGCCGCCTCCGGCTGATCCGGAAACGTGCCAAACTCCTGCTCGGCTCCTCCTCCATCCTCAAACTGATCTCCCATCTCCTCCTCCTCAATAACTGGTGGTGGGACATATGGGGGAGCTGCTATCCTGTTCGCATGCATAGCAGCGAACGTCTCCTTCCAATTATGGCGTCCCGCCATAATGGAGTACTCCGGTAGCCACTCTATACCCCTACCCGTCCTGCTCTCCCAAGGCATGGCCGCATAAGGCGGACCTCTATGTGTGGGGAAGATGAGACCTCTAGTCATGAAGGAATGAAGGCCTAAAGGAACGGCCGGTATGCGGGTACAAGCAGAAAAATCAACACCCAAGCTCCTAGCAAGGTGGGTAACTATCCCACCATATCCTATGTTGCCCTTCTTCTTGTTCTTGAGCTTGCTCATAGTAGCAGCCAAGAGAGTGGCACAGTCAGCTCGGCGCCCGTACAGCATGGAGTAAAACAAAAAGAGCTCATCCGTCTTGATCTTTTGGGGCGTCTCCGTCCTAGGAAAGAGACACTCCGAAAGAACACGATGAGCAATATTCAAGGCTAGGTGGTACATCAACCTGGCCTTGGTGTCAGCGGGTTGCCAGCGGTCCTCGCTAGCGTAAATCATCGCCACCTCCTCCCAAAAATCCTTGGCGTAAACGCCACTAGGAAAGCGACCGTTAAATGTCTCCTGAAACCCAAAGAAAGTCTCAAACTCACGGATGCTAAAGTCATAGTTTCTTTCCATAAGACGGAAAGAAACGGTCCTATCCACGTGGCTATGCTCGAAAGAAGTCACAACCTCCCGTGTAATCTCCTCATAAGCGTCTTCTCGGATAGCCGAGAAGACAACTAGTCCGGCTCTATCTAAGAGCCAAGTGAGGTCATCAACTATGTTAAGAGGAACTAGCTCCTCTAACAACAAGTACCTAGGACCAATCACAGGTCTCTCATGGATCCTCTCGAGTGCAGCAAGGTGATCCTCATGGATGGTCGGTACTCGAGGGCTAGGTGGTGAGGGTGAGGAAGGTGATGATGGAGGTGAAGGGGAAGAGGGTGGTGGTGCTCTAGAGGATGAGGAAGAGGAGGGATTACCCTTCCTCTTCTTGTTCTGGTTATCCTTCTTCTCTTTGATCCTCCCCGAAACTCTCCTCACAAAGCCCATTTTGTTAGAAATTACGGGCTGTTCTACAGATTCCACGGCCGTGGTTCTCCCAGAGACCGTGATTCGTCTCAGAAAGTCTCAAATCTCAGTAAATCAACACACAATCTCCACAAACAGGCAGTCCTAATCTAATTTCTTCCAATCTCAATCAGTTCTTCCTAAAATCTCTAACAAAAACGAACCAAATCGACAAAGATCAAGAAGAGTGGAAAAACCTATTTTTCGGATTGAAAAATCCAAATTGCGCGTTCCTTGGTGAATTTCCGCTCGATTAGTCGCTTGGATCTTGTTGGTGGTCGAATTTGCTTCAGTTTAGGGAGAAGAATTGTTAAAAACGATTAGGAAACGAGGAATTGAGAGAGGAGGCGTGGATTCGGCTTTTAGGTCGTGGAAGAGGGGTTTTGTGGGTGGCTTTTGTGAAGAACGTGGTTTATATAGTCACAGGCAAAATTTTGAAAATCACGGTCTGTCGGGGTGTTCCACGGCCGTGGTTCTGTACGGAACCGTGGTTTTGGTGATTTTTCAAAGACTTTTGGAAATTACGGGCACTGTAGCTGTCACGACCGTGGTTTAGGCCGTGGAACTCTCTGTAAAGCTCCAAAGTCCAAATTTCGTCACTTTTCTTCAACATTATCCTCCCTTTTTCCTTTTCCATCGTTCCTACATCCAAAAACACGAGCATACCGGAAGGAATCGAAGGCAAAAACAAAGCAAAAACGTCTACTCTAAGCTAAACTATGAATCGAAAACAAAAACGAAAATGCAATACCTTGGGTTGCCTCCCAAGAAGCGCTTTGTTTAAGGTCCGTAGCTAGACCAATCTTGCACTTATTCGAGTGCGGTAGGCGCGAACTCTTCAGCTTGGAGTTCCGGCGTATACTTCTTGAGTCGTTGGCCGTTCACCTTAAAGCTTCCGCCCGCTTCACCCCATACTTCAACTGCACCATGGGGGAAAATACGCTTAGTTAGAAAAGGTCCGGTCCAACGAGATTTAAGTTTACCTGGAAAGAGACGAAGCCTTGAATTGAAGAGGAGAACTTGATCTCCTTCTTTGAAGTCCTTTGGAATGATATGCTTATCATGCCAACGTTTTGCTCTCTCCTTATAGATCTTAGCGTTTTCATAAGCATTCAAGCGGAGTTCATCCAGCTCATTGAGGTCTAGGAGACGCTTCTCTCCCGCTTCCTTCATGCTGAAGTTCAACCACTTGATAGCCCAAAACGCTTTGTGCTCCAACTCTACCGGCAAGTGACAAGACTTCCCATACACAAGGTTGTATGGTGTGGTTCCTATGGGAGTCTTGTATGCAGTCCGGTACGCCCACATTGCATCGTCAAGCTTCAAAGACCAATCCTTCCTAGTCCTTGAAACCGTCTTCTCTTAGATTCCTTTGATCTCCCTATTTGAGATCTCAACTTGTCCACTTGTTTGTGGATGGTAAGGGGTAGCGATCTTGTGAGTAACCCCATACTTAGCTAGAAGAGCTTCAAAGCGCCGGGCAATGAAGTGAGAACCTCCATCACTAATGATAGTCCTTGGCGTCCCAAATCGCGGGAAGATGGTCTTGTTGAAGAACTGAACCACCACCATGGCATCATTGGTGGGAGAGACAATTGCTTCCACCCATCTAGAAACGTAATCTACCGCCAATAGTATGTATTGGTTTCCACAAGAGGATGGGAATGGTCCCATAAAATCAACTCCCCAAACGTCGAAAATCTCCACCTCTTGGATGTTGTTGAGGGGCATCTCATTCCTCCTAGAGATATTGTCTGTTCTTTGACAAGCATCGCAGCAAGAAACAAAGGATTGCACATCTTTAAACAAAGTAGGCCAAAAGAATCCAGATTGCAATACCTTTGCGCTAGTCTTGTTCGAACTAGCGTGTCCTCCACAAGGTAGTGAATGACAATGACGGATGACACTTTGCATCTCATCTTCCGGCACACATCGCCGAATGATGCCATCCGGACCTCTCTTAAAGAGAAGAGGCTTGTTCCAAAAGTATTCCCGGACATCCTTAAAGAACTTCTTCCTTTGTGCGTAGGATAATCCGGGTGGTATCTCCTGATAAACCAAATAGTTAACAAAATCAGCAAACCATGGTTCGTTACCTTTGGAGATCACATCGATGCACTCCTCAATAAGGTGTAGGTGTTCGTCCGGGAAGGAGTCGTCGATGGGTAAATGGTCGTCCTCTAGATGTGTTAGGCGACTCAAATGATCCGCAACAGAATTTTCTGAACCTTTCTTGTCGCGGATCTCAAGATCGAATTCTTGTAGGAGAAGAATCCATCTAATTAGCCTTAGCTTCGCATCTTTCTTCGCAAGGAGGTACCGGATCACAGCATGATCCGTGTAGACAATCACCTTTGCACCTACAAGATAAGAGCGAAACTTGTCAATAGCATAGACAATGGCTAAAAACTCTTTTTCGGTAGTGGCGTAGTTGAGCTGCGCTTCATCTAGCGTCTTGCTAGCATAGTATATGGCATGGGTTCGCCCTTCCTTTCGTTGTCCAAGAACAGCTCCAATAGCTACGTCACTAGCATCGCACATAATCTCAAAGGGAAGAGTCCAATCCGGGGGTTGGATAATAGGTGCTGAAATTAGAGCTTGCCGAATGGTGTTAAACGCATCCAAACATTCCTGCGAAAACTCAAAAACCGCATCCTTCATCAATAGATTAGTGAGAGGTTTTGATATCTTAGAAAAGTCCTTAATGAAACGTCTATAAAATCCAGCATGTCCTAGGAAACTTCTTATCCCTTTCACCGAAATTGGGGGAGGAAGCTTCTCTATGGTCTCTATCTTAGCCTTGTCTACTTCTATCCCTCTACTAGAGACTAAGTGGCCTAATACAATCCCTTCCTTAACCATAAATTGACACTTCTCCCAATTAAGAACTAGGTTAGTGTCTTCACACCTTTGCAAAACAAGAGAAAGGTTAGAAAGGCAATCGTTAAAAGAGGAACCGTATACGGAGAAGTCGTCCATGAAGACTTCCATGATTTCCTCTACGTATTCGGAGAAGATGGCTATCATGCACCGTTGGAAGGTGGCTGGGGCGTTGCAAAGCCCGAACGGCATTCTCCTATAAGCAAACGTACCTCATGGGCACGTGAATGTGGTCTTCTCTTGATCATCCGGGTGTATCGGAATCTGAAAGAAACCACTATAACCGTCAAGGTAGCAAAAATGTGAATGTTGTGCTAACCTTTCAAGCATTTGATCAATGAATGGCAATGGAAAATGATCCTTCCGCGTTGCATTGTTGAGCTTGCGGTAGTCTATGCACATCCGCCATCCCGTCACAGTTCGGGTAGGAATGAGTTCGTTGTTTTTGTTGGAGATGACCGTCATTCCTCCCTTCTTCGGAACTACTTGAACCGGACTCACCCACTTACTATCGGAGATAGGGTAGATGATACCTGCATCAAGAAGCTTAAGAATTTCCTTCTTGACAACCTCCTTCATGGTCGGATTCAACCGCCTTTGAGGTTGTCTTGAAGTTCTAAAATCTTCCTCCATTAGTATCTTATGCATGCATAGGGAGGGTTTAATTCTTACTAAGTCCTCAATAGTATAGCCTAAAGCTTTCCTATGTCTCCGAAGGACAATCATGAGCTGATTATGTTCATCTATGCTTAGATCGGAACTAACAATAACCGGGAAGGTAAAATTAGATCCTAGAAAAGCGTACCTTAGATGAGTAGGAAGTGGTTTGAGTTCAATTGCTTTCGGAGCTTCCAATGATCCTTGAGAAGCTTCCGATGTCTCCTTAGAAATTTCTAAGGGTGTTGAGTGTGTGGGAGAAGAATCAGAAGAAGTTGAAGAAGCGTCTCGATCACTCCTTTCCACGCCCAAAATTACGGGTTCCTCTTGTCCTCCACGGCCGTGGTTTAGGGCGTGGAAGGGAAATACGGTTTTCATGTCTTCTCCACGACCGTATAACTCCCTGGAGTGGGACACGGATTTGGGTGTGAAATCCACGGCTGTGGAATACAGTGTGTGACCGTGGATTCTCACGTTTTCTGCCTCATCGTGGAGTTGTTCAAACTCCACTTCACCCATCTCTTCTTGTGCTTCTAAGGCTTCAATTGCCTCATTGCACTCTTCTTCTTCCCCTACATTTGTTAGACTCATAGTGATAACTTTTTGTAAAGGATCGTTAAAGAGAATCGCACTTACCTCCTCCCTAGACAAACCCTCTTCATCTTGGATATCGAAAATATCCTCATCAAAGATTGGCTCCTTCACTAGAGTGGAAAGAACGAACTCTACTTTCTCTTCTCCTATATCAAAAGTGAGTCTACCATTCTTGCAATCGACTATGCAGCCGGAAGTTGCAAGAAACGGTCTTCCGAGTATGATCGGGACCGGACTATCTGCAGGAATGTCAAGCACGACAAAATCAATGGGAACAAAGAATTTACCTAGCTTGACTGGGACGTCTTCTACGATACCGACGGGACGAGTGATGGATCGATCCGCCATGTACAACGTCATCTTCACCGGTTTAGGGTCGCCTAAACCGATCTTCCTACACAACGCAAGTGGTATGATGCTCACACTTGCTCCTAAGTCACATAAAGCATCATATGTGACATCTCCCACTCCTATGGGAATGCAAAATGACCCCGGATCCTTTAGCTTTGGGGGCATTTTCTCCTTCATGGTCTTGATGAGATCCGAAGAATCCGAACTCATCTTGACCTCTCCAAAGTCTTCTAGCTTCCTCTTGTTAGAGAGGAGCTCCTTCAAGAACTTGCCATAAGCCGGCATACCTACAATAGCATCAATAAATGGTATATTAATATGCAGCTTGCTCATGAGTTCTATGAACTTACCAAACTGTTTATCTAGGCGCGCTCTCGCTCTAGATTGAGGGAATGGTAAGGGAGGTTTATAAGCTGGAGGAGGAACGTAGACATCTTCCTTCTCCTTCCCCTTCTCTTTGTCTTTCTCTACGGGGACTTCAACGAACTTAGGCTGCGGATCGGTGGTAGTCACTCCGCTCCTAGTTGTGATTGCCATCACCCTTCCCTTAGGGTTGTCCTCCGTCTTTCCTGGAAGTTTCCCTTGATTCCTAGGAACTTCCTCCGCATGGCTGGACATTTGGTTTTCTAAAACCTTTTGAGCTTTATCAACCTTAGAAATTTGATCGTCAACCTTAATGATGCGGTTCTCCAACCCTTGAAGCTTTCCCAAAATTGTTTCCAACATGGGATCGGGCTTCTCCTTTCCCGTATTGTTTCCTCCATTAGATGATTGCCCCTGGCTTTTCAAAGGAGTAGAGGAAGAGGAAGGTGGATTTAGTGAATTAGCATTGGAAGGATAAGAGTTACCGGAATTTTGTTGATTGGAGCGCCAATTGTTGTTGTTTGAACTCCTATTGTTGTTCCAATTGTTGTTCCGGTTGTTGTTGTTTCCATTCCAATTGTTATTCCGGTTGTTGTTCCGGTTATTGTTGTTGTTGTTGCGGTTGGTGTTATCACCGCCATTGTTGTTGCCCAAATAGCCAACATCCTTCTCTTGTTGCTTTGGGAAGTTGGTCTTGATCGCCTCCTTCAACTCTTTGATCTCATTGTTGAGGGAGAAAATCTGATTTTGAGCTTCATGTGTGAGCTTTGCTCCTTGCTCCACACGATTTCCCTCCACTTTCCGGTGGGAATACTTCTCTATGACCCTTGCTTGCTTCTCAATGAAGTCCCAAGCGTCATCTTCTCTCATGTCCATAAATGTTCCACATGAGAGGGATTGGAGGTTGAATTGCGTCCCCGCATCCAGCCCCTTGTTGTAAATTTCCAGCAATGCAAGCTTGGATATGCCATGATGAGGGCAATCCAATAACAAGTCCTGAAACCTTTCCCATGATTGAAACAAACTTTCGTTAGACCTCATGGAAAATGCATTGATCTTACCTCTAAGTTCCGCCGTTTTGGATGGCGGAAATAATTTGGTGAGGAACTCCGCGGAAAGGTCTTCCCACGTGTCTAGTTTCCCCCTAGGAAGAGCTTGGTACCAAGACAACGCTTTCCCCTTCAAGGAGAAGAAGAAAGGTTTGAGCTTATAGTTGTTGGTAGTAGCACTCTTCGGTCTCATTGTCTCCATCATACACTCAAAGTTTTGCAAGTGTTGGTGTGGAGATTCAGCGCTTGTCCCGCCAAATTGGTTTTGGCGAACAAGAGTAATAACTTGAGGGTTGAAGCTAAACCCTTGCACATCTTCAACATCAAAATTCACGCCCAAACGGCGCGGTTGTTGTGTTGGATCCATCCGCTGGCCAAGAGTTCTTGGCTCTTCATCTACACGTTCGATCCTCGCATTCCTAGGTGGAATGCGGCGATTAGCAGCTCCCCGTGGATGGAAAGGATTTACATTGATTGTGGGATCAATCTCCTCTAGCGGTGGCATGGAAGAATCACTATCATCAGCGGATGAGTGACCTTTTCTTCTAGATCTTGATGCTCTTCTTGAGGATTTCTTGCTTCCCTTATTCTTAAGGTCGCTTAGCTCTATCCTCATTTGGAAGATCATATCCTGTAGATTGTTAACTTGAGATTGATGACGATCCATTTCATCCCGGCGGAGGTTCTCATTCCATTGGAGTTGAGCTTCCTTCTCCGCTAACTCCGCTTGAAGATCACGTTCGTGTTCTTCAGCCATCTTCTTTTCCTTGCGCTTTTGCCTTAAAGTCCTCTCAAGCTCTTGATCAAGAGGTAAGAGGTCTTCGGTGTTCCTAGACCTGCGCATGCACTAAAAGAGATATCAAATAACGAGAGCAAGCTCCCAAGCTTGACAACCAGCTACCGAATTCGGCCTAGACCAAATCCCCGGCAACGGCGCCAAAAACTTGTTCGCCACTTAGCGTGCGTGAAAATAAGCTTTAAATTTATAAAACTAGAATCAAGCAAGCGAACCCGCAGTGTACGGATCGACGTAGTTAAGCAAGAATTCCAGAGTATCGAACACAGGGATTTGGGGGGAACAAATTCAGTTATAGGTTATCAAGCAAGTAAATGTAATAAGCTTTGCAAATATTGGGGAAAACAACAATCCTAAAGATCCAAGTATCCAGCTGTGGCAATCGATTCAAGTTATTCTTAATGATATAAAGACAGAGTTAAGATATGCAAAGGTATGCTAATGTAAGGTAATCGTATGGTGAAGTTCCAAAAACCTTATATGACTCACCTACAAGACACTCTTTATACAGGTTGTTGAGGCTTCAATATAGAAAGGTTCTAAAGGTAAGAATTAATGTCAAATACCCAAACTTGTAATCCAAGGATCAAGACTAACTAAACCGATTACGGTTGTGACACTCACAATCGAGGTAGAGGTTGTTGAGGCTTCACTACCACCTAGAAAAGGCAAGCCTAAACTAAGTTAAAGCAAATCTTTAACTTTGGATTAGAGTAAAAGCAGGTTCGTAAACTTAAGGGAAATTACGGGTAGATCTTGAGATTCCACGGTCGTGGAACTCAAGAACAAACCGTGATTTAGGGTTCGTCGACGATTCTCTCTAACTCTCAGGGTCTAATCTGTTTACGATCGATCTATCACCATCTAAGCCACAACTATCAACCCTTCACCCTAGAATTGTTAAGGGTTTTTAGCCAACAATCATCATTATGATATCAAATTCAAAGATTAAAAGATTGAAAGATGAAAACTTCCGAAAACTTTCAATAAACTTCAAACCAACCTCAATGTCACAATCAAGAATGAATATTGTCAATAGATTCAGAATAAAGCAAACAATCACAATCTTAGGAAAGAAAGAAGAACGGGATGTCAATCCGTCTTCCAAATCAAACCTAAACAAGAAGAGAATTCTTCTTGCAACAATCTTCCAAAAACTTCGATCTTCCGTCAATCCGGAAATCTCCACAGCAATCTCCACCAAAAGTGCGAGATTAGGGCAACTCCAAGAAAAGGGCAAATTACGTCTTTTGCAAGAACCGCCAAAAATCTCCAAAGTGAAGGTGCAAGCGTAACTCTAGAACGAGGTCGCAAAATGCGTCTAAGCGGGGTTAAGCGAGGATGACAGAATCTCCCTTCGTCCGTCTTTTTATAGGGCAAGATAAAATATCGGTCCGGCCCAATCTTCAAAAGATCGTGGCTTCAAAATGTGGCGAAAAAGATCGCCAAGATCACGGTCGTGGAAGGTTCCACGACCGTAATTTAGAGCGTGGGAATCAACACGGTTTGAACCATGGATTCCACGACCATAAAAGCTCCTGGAATGAATCACGCTTCTCCTGTAGGGTTCCATCGCCGTGGAACTGAACGTGGTTTGTAGTACGGCTGTATTTTAGAGCGTGGTTTAGGGCAAGAACGTGATTCTTCCCTAGCCTCGTGCATTCCTGAAGTTGACATCCATTTTGCTCCTAAGAATGCCCTCAATCCATGGACACACTCAATCACCTCATCTTTGCTCGATTCCGTTCGGAAATGGCTCTCAATCACCTATAATCAACATAAAGCTAGTGTAGACATCCATATCGACAATATAGGCAAACTAGCTCACAAATGCAACAATGCTAAATCAAAGACTATCAATATGAATCAAATACACTTAGAAAACGTGCCTAAAATATCACAATATTTCATGCTAACAGATACCTGCATCGAACAACTTAAGAATTTCTTTCTTCACAACCTCCTTCATGATCGGATTTAACCGTCTTTGAGGTTCCCGTGAAGTCTTATAATCGTCCTCTATTAGTATTCTATGCATGTAGAAAGAAGGCTTAATGCCAATAAGATCATCAATAGTATAACCTAAAGCCTTTTGATGCTTCCTCAGGACATGCATTAGTTTAGATAATTCAGATTCGGAAAGGGAAGCACTAACGATGACGGGATAAGTAGAATCCGGTCCAAGAAAAACATACCTCAAGTGACATGGGAGTTGTTTAAGCTCCACAACTGGGGGTGCTTTCTGAGGTGGATCTTTGCTTCCTCCTTCCAGTGGAGTAGATCAAAGAACTGGACTTTTAGAAGTCTCAATTGACATCATCTCGCTTTCGACCTCGGTCGAGGTCCAGAGAGGGTGACCGAGATGTTCTTCAGTCAAGAACACCTCTCTTGGTCCAGAAGGTGCCTTGGTTGAGGTACTGCAACTGGGACCAAAACTAGAGATCTTCTTCTCCTGGATTAGTTTCTCAATCTTAGCTCCTGGATCTTCTTCCAGCGCCTTTAAGCTCCGTATATCTGCATCACAAGAAGCATCTATACCTTCCTCCATTAAGCTAAAACTAATAACTTTTTCAAGTGGATCTTTAATAAGGATAGAGCTCACCAATTCTCTTGATTCTTCTTCATCATAGATGTTGAAGATAGCATCTCCTAGCTGCTCTCCCTTCATTGCCGCAAGCAATGCAAATTCCACTTCATCTCCGCCAATGTTGAATTTTAACTTGGCGTTCTTACAATCCACATTGCAACTCGAAGTTGCTAGAAACGGCCTCCCGAGAATGATAGGAATGGGATAATCTACGGGAATGTCAAGTACAACAAAGTCTATAGGTAAATAGAAGTTACCTAACTTAACCGGAACGTCTTCCAAAATGCCCACGGGATGGGTAATGGAGCGGTCCGCCATGTATAATCGTATCTTCACCGGCTTGGGCTCTCCAAGTCCGATCCTAACACATAGCTCCAGCGGGATGATGCTCACGCTGGCTCCTAGATCACACAATGCTTCACAAGTGACATCCCCAACTTGAATGAGAATGCAAAATGAGCCGGGATCTCTCAACTTGGGTGGCATCTTCTCCTTCATGATTTGAATGAGCTCCGAGGATTTAGATGTCATCCTTACTTCACCAAAGTCTTCCAACTTCCTCTTCCTTGATAGAATTTCTTTCAAGAACTTCCCATATGCGGGCATCCTTAGAATAGCATCAAGGAAAGGGATATTAATGTGTAGTTTATTCATCAAGTCAAGCAACTTACCAAAATGCTTGTCTAGGTGTGCTCTGGCCCTTGACTGGGGGAATGGAAGTGGTGGTTTATATGCAAGAGGCGGAACATAAACTTCAGATTTCTCCTCCGCTTTCTGTGGCTCCACCGCGGTTGGCGCCTCGGCCAAAGTGTTCTTCGGCTGTGCCTGGACCGAGGTGGTCTTCGTCTGTACTGGCATCGACCGAGGCACTGGATCTGTAGTCTTCAGTCCACTTCTCGTCGTTATTGCCATGATCTGTCCCTTGGGGTTTCTTTCCGTCCTTGCTAGAAGCTTCCCTGGATCTCTTGGCGCTTCATTCGCCTTGTTAAAGAATTGTTGTTCTAAGGCTTTTTGTGCCTTCGAAAATGAAGTCATGGATGTCTCCATAGAGTTGAGCTTGATCAAGATGGCCTCTAGCACCGCATCTTTCTTTTCCGGCTGGGACGAACTTGATCCTTGCTCGTGGCTCTTCAATGGAGTAGAAGAAGAAGAGAGGAAAGGATTAGAGGAGTCATTCGAATTGGATTTAGAGTAAGGGTTACCCGAATTTTGGTTGTTTGCCCTCCAATTACTACTGTTGGATCCTCTATTGTTGTTGTAGTTGTTGTTCCGGGAACCGTTGTTGTTGTTCCGGTAACCGTTGTTCCTTGAATTTTGATATCCTTCCTCCTCTTTCTTTGTTTGAGTAACCAAAAGGTCTTTCAATTGCTTCACATCATTCTTCAAAGATTGATCATTGTTTGGGTGATCTTCTTGAAAGTAAACTCTTTTAACTCCACCTTCAGCTCCTTGGTGGGAGTATTTCTCCATGTGCAAAGCTTGCTTCTCTATGAACTCCCAAGCTTCGTCAATCGGCATGTCCATGAACGTGCCAGCGGATAGTAGTTGAAGGTTGAACTGGGTGTTGCCATCCAGTCCCTTGAAGTATATCTCCAACAACTCTATCTTTGGAATCCCATGATGTGGGCAATCCAAAAGAATGTCTTTAAATCTTTCCCATGACTTGAACAAACTCTCTTTGTCCTTCATGATGAATGCATTAATTTTCCCTCTCATTTCAGCGGTTTTAGAGGGGGGAAAGAATTTAGTCAAAAACTCCGTCGTCATCTCCTCCCAAGTATTGATTTTTCTTAGAGGAAGAGATTGATACCAAGTAAGCGCTCTATCTTTCAAAGAGAAGTAGAAAGGCCTTAGCTTGTAATTGTTGTTTTCCAGTCTTGAAGGTCTCAAGGTCTCCATCAAGATCTCATAGTTCTGTAGATGTTGATGCGGAGATTCCCTCTCTAGTCCTCCAAACTGGCATTGGCGAATCATGGAGAGAACTTGCGGTCGAAGCTCATAATCATGGTCCGCTGGATCACCTAGGTTGACTCCTGGACGCCTCAGTTGCTGATTGGGGTCAATTCTCTGCCCTAGGGTCTATGGAATACCTACAAAAAGAGCATCTCGGACTGGCATCCGAGGTGGGAGTATCTCGGCCGGGGCAGCTGGAGTTGGGTCCTGCCTCGGTCGAGGAACTGGAGCTGGTCGAGGTAGATATTGGTCCCGTAAAGTCGCCATATCTGCTTCGATCGCTTCCGTTCTTGCGCGAGTTTCTTCCTTTTCCAGTCGCAGTTCTTCTTTGCTAAGGCGTAGTTGTTCCAATGCCTCCTTCAATTCGGCTTCAAGATCGCGATTATCTTGATTGGCCATCTTCGCTTCTTTCAAGCGTCTTTTGTATGTCTTTTCTGGTTCGGGATCGTAGGGAACGATTTCCTTCCCAGCGCGGGTTCTTCGCATAAACCTAAGAAAAAGAACCTGCAAAAGTCACTCAAGTAGAGGGGTTAGTAGAAACAGGGGCAAGTGCCCCGAAAGATCACCGCAACCGGCTCGGTCTAGACCAAGTCCCCGGCAACGGCGCCAAAAACTTGTTCGCTCCAAATGGTGTGTGCAAACTTTTGATTTATATCCCAAGAAATATGCTTAAAACAAGGATGCAAACCCGCAGTGTACGGGTCAATCGTAGTAAAAGCAAGAAATTCTGGGGTGTCGATCTCAGGGACTTAGGTGAAACCTAAGCAAGTATAGGTAGTCTATGTAATTACTAACCACAAAAGCGATTAAAGCAATCAAAAATGATAAAAAGTCAATTAAGGAAAATATGCAATTCTAGGGATTGAAGCATCTAGTTGTGGTTCCAACTCAAGATCTAAAGATAAAGCGGACAAAGCTGAGATTTTTGCAAATGGAAGGTGTTTCTAAAGTGTGAATAGATCACCGGGTAAGTCTCACTACTCACTAATCCCAAACCGTAACTCCTATTACCGGGTAAGTCTCAAGGAATTAAGGAAAAGAACTATAACCTCAAACCAACATACCAACTATTACCGGGTAAGTCTCAGGCTAACTCACAAAGATGGGATGAAGGCACACTCAAACCCCAATAAAGGATAAACCTTTATTACCTACACTTATGATATTAGGTAAACAAACAAAGGAATTACCGGGTAAGTCTCATCCTAGGCTTGCATTGAACCAGGAAAGGTGTAATAAGAATAGGATTTGGCAAACTCTAACACTTAACTCTCAGTTTCGGATCAGAAAAGGCCACCTCGGTCATACGAATTCCACCCCGGCCGAGATGTTCATCGACTGAACGAGATGTTCTAGGGTTTAGGTTAAAGACTCGAGCTTTCAGGATCCTACTGGAATTTAAGATTATTCTATCATTGTTTTTCCCACAACCTTTAGCCAATCACCCTAGAATCACACAAAGAAATTAGCCACTCATCATCATGAAAGCAATAATCAAATATATGGGAAGAAAGTGAATAATTGAACACAAAAACCTTAAGAACAAGGCTTCAATAACTGAATCAATTATCAAACAAACAAGCGTTCCTTGGATCACAATCCAACAAGACAAATCAACAAGAAGTAGGAAAACCTTACAAAACCCTTCACAAAAGCTATAAAAGCTATCAACTTTCTTCCTTCAATCTTCCTTCCTTCAACCACTATAATGATAGCGGGATTTCCGGTGATGCGCCGGTTCTAGCGGGTGTATGCCGGCTGCCAAATTGTGGAAAATCAAGCCCTTTATATAGGAAAACTATCTTCCAAAGATAAAAATATCTTGAAAAGATATTTTCCTAATAAAATATATCTATCTCTCATAAATAAACCCCTAAAATATATGATCTTCCTTCCAGAAATCCAGCCTAAAAATATAAGATCTCTCCTTCCAAAAATAAAAGATCTCATCCAAGAATAAAATATATCTCGCCGCGTCCAAGGTGTTCGCCTCGGTCGGAACGCTCCTCTGGATCACCTCGGTCGAGGTGGTACTGTAGCTGACCGAGGTGACTCTAAACTGAATGTGAAATCTCTCAAATATGGTCCAAAGTGAATCTTTAATTCATTTCCATGCTTCCTGGATTCTTCCTTAAGCTCCTGAATGTAGCTCTAATGACTCCTTAGCTCCTTTAGCTCCATTTTGATGCAAAACGTGCCATTTTACCTACGATTACAACGAAACTTGGTGCAGACCTCGATTTCTGCAAAGGTAGATGAAATGACAATATAATCACATAATATACATTCAAACATGCAGATTATTGAAGATAAAATGTCTAAACAGGCCCCAAAATATAGACTATAATTCATGTTATCACAACAGCAGTACCGGGCTCTAGGACGCCCTACCTCACACAGTTCTGCACAGGGATCAGGCCATGTCAGGGGACGTGGTGGTACTACTGACACCAGAGGAGCCCCGTCGAGAGTTTTTGAGCTGAGGAGTGCTGATCAGCCAGCGGCACGTGCGACCATAGGTACTATTTGGATGATTTACCTGTGCAAGTTTTGTTTGATACGGGTATTACGCACTCCTTTATATCAGATGCATGCGTAGATAGGTTGTCCATAGCTACGGTAGATGGAATACCTTTTGTAGTTGGGTTACCTGATGAGGGTAAGATTAGAGGATCCCGAGAGATTGATGACTGCCCCATTCATTTGGGAGATCGGGATTGTCTGGTAGATTTCCTAGTCATGCCCTTAGCACATGAAGACGTGATCTTAAGGATAGATTGGATGACGAGACATGGAGTGGTCTTAGACATTGGCAGGAGGATTGTGACTGTCGCCACTGAGGATGGTCACAAAGAGATATTTCGAGGTTGGGACCTCGGAAAGTTTGGCAGCGTTATCAGCACAGTGAGAGCAGCGAGACTAATAGCACAGGGTTGCGAGGCCTTCTAGTGTTATGCCATGAAGGAACGCAAGAGTCTGACAATAGAGGAAATACCAATTGCATGCTGTTAGCATGAAATATTGTGATATTTTAGGAACGTTTTCTAAGAGTACTTGATTCATATTGATAGTCTTTGATTTAGCATTGTTGCATTTGTGAGCTAGTTTGCCTATATTGTCGATATGGATGTCTACACTAGCTTTATGTTGATTATAGGTGATTGAGAGTCATTTCCGAACGGAATCGAGCAAAGAAGAGTTGATTGAGTATGTCCATGGATTAAGGGCATTCTTAGGAGCAAATTGGAGTTCAACTTGAGGAATGCACGAAGCTAAGGAAGAATCACGTTCTTGCCCTAAACCACGCTCTAAAATACGGCCGTACTACAAACCACGTTTAGTTCCACGGCCGTGGAACCTTGCAAAGAGAGGCGTGATGCATTCCAGTAACTATTACGGTCGTGGAAACCATGGTTCAAACCGTGACACTTTCAACGCTCTAAATTACGGTCGTGGAACCTTCCACGACCGTGATCTTGGCGATCTTTTTCGCCACATTTTGAAGCCACGATCTTTTGAAGATTGGGCCGGGCCGATATCTTATCTTGCCCTATAAAAAGACGGACGAAGCAAGATTCCGTCATCCGCGCTTAACCCCGTTTAGATGCACTTTTGCGACCTCGTACAACCCTCGTTTGGAGGCGTTTACATCTCATTGGAGATCGAAGTTCGTGTTGGGATTTTGCCCTAATCTCGCACTTTTGGTGGAGATTGCTGTTGAGATTTCCGGATTGGCGGAAGATCGAAGCTTTTGGAAGATTGTTGCAAGAAGATTTCTCTTCTTCTTTAGGTTTGATTTAGAAGACGGATTGACATCCCGTTCTTCCTTCTTTCCTAAGATTGTGTTTGTTTGGTTTATTCTGAATCTATTGACAATATTCGTTATTGATTGTGACTTTGAGATTGGTTTGAAGTTTATTGAAAGTTTTCGGAAGTTTTCATCTTTTTATCTTTTAATTCTTGAATTTGATATCAACATGACTGTTATTGGCTAAAAACCCTTAACAATTCTAAGGTGAAGGGTTGATAGTTGTGGCTTAGATGATGATAGATCGATCGTAAACAGATTAGACCCTGAGAGTTTGAGAGAATCGTCGACGAACCCTAAATCACGGTTTGATCTTGAGTTCCATGGCCGTGGAGTCTCAAGATCTACCCGTAATTTACCTTAAGTTTACGAACCTGCTTTTACTTTAATCCAAAGTTAAAGATTTGCTTTAACTTAGTTTAGGCTTGCCTTTTCTAGGTGGTAGTGAAGCCTCAACAACCTCTACCTCGATTGTGAGTGTCACAACCGTAATCGGTTAAGTTAGTCTTGATCCTTGGATTACAAGTTTGGGTATTTGACATTAATTCTTGCCTTTAGAACCTTCCTATATTGAAGCCTCAACAACCTGTATAGAGAGTGTCTTGTAGGTGAGTCATATAAGGTTTTTGGAACTTCACCGTACGATTACCTTACATTAGTATACCTTTGCATATCTCAACTATGTCTTTATATCATTAAGAATATCTTGAATCGATTGCCACAGCTGGATACTTGGATCTTTAGGATTGTTGTTTTCCCAATATTTGCAAAGGCTCTCATATTTACTTGCTTGATAATCTGCAATTGAATTTGTTCCCACCCAAATCCCTATGTTCGATACTCTGGAATACTTGCTAATCTACGCCGATCTGTACACTGCGGGTTCGCTTGCTTGATTCTAGTTTTATAAATTTAAAGCTTATTTACACACACCTTTAGGGGCGAACAAGTTTTTGGCGCCGTTGCCGGGGATTTGGTTTCGGCCGAATTCGGTAGCGGGTTGTCAAGCTTGGGAGCTTGCTCTCGTTATTTGACATTACTTTGAGTGCATGCGCAGGTCTAGGAACACCGAAGATCTCTTACCTCTTGATCAAGAGCTAGAGAAAACTTTAAGGCAAAAGCGCAAGGAAAAGAAGATGGCTGAAGGACACGAACGTGATCTTCAAGCGGAGTTGGCAGAGAAGGAAGCTCAACTCCAATGGAATGAGACCCTCCGCCAAGATGAAATGGATCGTCATCAATCTCAAGTTAACAATCTACAAGACATGATCTTCCAGATGAGGATAGAGCTAAGCGACCTTAAGAATAAGGGAAGCAAGAAATCCTCAAGGAAAGCATCAAGGTCTAGAAGAAAAGGTCACTCATCCGCTGATGATAGTGATTCTTCCATGCCACTGTTAGAGGAGATTGATCCCACGATCAATGTGAATCCTTTCCATCCACGGGGAGCTACCAATCGTCGTGTTCCACCTAGGAACGCGAGGATCGAACGTGTAGATGAAGAGCCAAGAACTCTTGGCCAGCGGATGGATCCAACACAACAACCACGCCGTTTGGGCGTGAACTTTGATGCTGATGATGTGCAAGGGTTTAGCTTCAACCCTCAAGTCATTACTATTGTTCGCCAAAACCAATTTGGCGGGACAAGCGCTGAATCTCCACACCAACACTTGCAGAACTTTGAGTGTATGATGGAGACGATGAGACCAAAGAGTGCTACTACCAACAACTATAAGCTCAAGCCTTTCTTCTTCTCCTTGAAGGGGAAAGCGTTGTCTTGGTATCAAGCTCTTCCTAGTGGGAAACTAGACACGTGGGAAGACCTTTCCGCGGAGTTCCTCACCAAATTCTTTCCGCCATCCAAAACGGCGGAACTTAGAGGTAAGATTAATGCTTTTTCCATGAGATCTAACAAAAGTTTGTTTCAATCTTGGGAAAGGTTTCAGGATTTGCTCTTGGATTGCCCTCATCATGGCATATCCAAACTTGCCTTGCTGGAGATTTACTACAAGGGGTTAGATGCGGGAACACAATTCAACCTCCAATCCCTTTCATGTGGAACATTCATGGACATGAGAGAAGATGACGCTTGGGACTTCATCGAGAAGCAAGCAAGGGTCATAGAGAAGTATTCCCACCGGAAAGTGGAAGGAAATCGTGTGGAGCAAGGAGCAAAGCTCACACATGAAGCTCAAAATCAGATTTTCTCCCTCAACAATGAGATCAAAGAGTTGAAGGAGGCTATCAAGACCAACTTCCCAAAGCAACAAGGGAAGGATGTTGGTTATTTGGGCAACAACAATGGCGGCGATAACAATAACCGGAACAACAACCGGAATAACAATTGGAATGGAAACAACAACAACCGGAACAACAATTGGAACAACAATAGGGGTTCAAACAACAACAATTGGCGCTCCAATCAATAAAATTCCGGTAACTCTTATCCTTCCAACTCTAATTCACTAACTCCACCTTCCTCTTCCTCTACCCCTTTGAAAAGCCAGGGGCAATCATCTAATGGAGGAAACAATTCGGGGAAGGAGAAGCCCGATCCCATGTTGGAAACGATTTTGGGAAAGCTTCAAGGGTTGGAGAACCGCTTCATTAAGGTTGATGATCAAATTTCCAAGGTTGACAAAGCTCAAAAAGTTTTGGAAAATCAAATGTTCAACCATGCGGAGGAAGTTCCTAGGAATCAAGGGAAACTTCCAGGAAAGACGGAGGACAACCCTAAGGGAAGGGTTATGGCAATCACAACTAGGAGCGGAGTGACTACCACCGATCCGCAGTCTAAGTTCGTTGAAGTCTCCGTAGAGAAGGACAAGGAGAAAGAGAAGGAGAAGGAGAAGGAAGATGTCTACGTTCCTCCTTCAGCTTATAAACAATTTGGTAAGTTCATAGAACTCATGAGCAAGCTGCATATTAATATACCATTTATTGATGCTATTGTAGGTATGCCGGCTTATGGCAAGTTCTTGAAGGAGCTCCTCTCTAACAAGAGGAAGCTAGAAGACTTCGGAGAGGTTAAGATGAGTTCGGATTCTTCGGATCTCATCAAAACCATGAAGGAGAAAATGCCCCCAAAGCTAAAGGATCCGGGCTCATTTTGCATTCCCATAGGAGTGGGAGATGTCACATACGATACGTTATGTGACTTAGGAGCAAGTGTGAGCATTATACCACTTGCATTGTGTAGGAAGATCGGTTTAGGCGACCCTAAACCGGTGAAGATGACGTTGTACTTGGCGGATCGATCCATCACTCGCCCCGTCGGTATTGTAGAAGACGTCCCGGTCAAGCTAGGTAAATTCTTTGTTCCCATTGATTTTGTCGTGCTTGACATTCCTGCAGATAGTCCGGTCCCGATCATACTCGGAAGACCGTTTCTTGCAACTTCCGGCTGCATGGTCGATTACAAGAATGGTAGACTCGCTTTTGACATAGGAGAGGAGAAAGTAGAGTTCGTTCTTTCTACTCTAGTGAAGGAGTCGATCTTCGATGAGGATATTTTCGATATCCAAGATGAAGAAGGCTTGTCTAGGGAAGAGGTAAGTGCGATTCTCTTTAACGATCCTTTACAAAAGGTTATCACTATGAGTCTAACCAATGTAGGGGAAGAAGACGAGTGCAATGAGGCAATTGAAGCCTTAGAAGCATAAGAAGAGATAGGTGAAGTGGAGTTTGAGAAACTTCACGATGAGGTAGAAAACGTGAGAATCCACGGTTATACCCTGTATTCCACGGCCGTGGATTTCACAACCAAAATTGTGCCTCACTCCAGGGAGTTATACGGTCGTGGAGAAGATGTGACAACCGTATTTCCCTTCCACGCCCTAAACCACGGCCGTGGAAGCCATGAGGAACCCTGTTCGCTCCAAACGGTGTGTGCAAGCTTTAAATTTGTAACCCTAGACTTAAGCTTAAAACAAGGATGCGAACCCGCAGTGTACGGGTCAATCGTAGTAAAAGCAAGAAAATTCCAGGGGTCGATCACAGGGACTTGGTGAAACAAAGTCAACACAGTATGCTACGTTAGTTCTAACCACAAGAGCGATTAACACAATCAAAGATGAATAAGATGTCAAATAAAGCAAGCATGTAATTCTAGGGATTAAAGCATCTAGTTGTGGTTCCAACTCAAGATCTATAGATAAGTGGACAAAGCTGAGATTTTTGCGTGGGGAAGGTGTTACTAAGTGGGGTAGATCACCGGGTAAGTCTCACTACTCACTAATCCTAAACCGCAACTCCTATTACCGGGTAAGTCTCAAGGAATCAAGATAAAGAACTATAACCTCAAACTAACATACCATCTAAGGGAATAGAATCAACCTTTACCGGGTAAGTCTCAGGCTAACTCACAAAGATGGGATGAAAGCACACTCAAACCCCAATAAAGGATAAACTTTTATTACCTACACTTATGATCGTTAGTACACAAACTAAGGAATTACCGGGTAAGTCTCATCCTAAGCTTGCTTTGAACCAGGAAGGTGTAATAAGAATAGGATTTGGCAAACTCTAACACTTAACTCTCAATTTAGGTTGAATAAGTCACCTCGGTCAGAAGAATTCCACCCCGGCCGAGATGTTCATCAACCGAACGAGATGCTTAGGGTTAAGGTTAAAGACTCGAACTTTCAGGATCCTACTAGAATCTATGATTATTCTATCATTGTTTTTCCCACAACCTTCAGCCAATCACCCTAGAATCACACAAGGAAATTAGCCACTCATCATCATTATGAAAGTATTAAATATATGGGAAGAAGATGAATATTTGAACAAAGAAGAATTTAATGAAAAGACTTCAATAACTGAATCAAATATCACAACAAAGCGTTCCTTGGATAGCAATCCAAAAGGACAAGACAACAATTGAGGGAATTGAAGACAATCTTACAAAACCCTTCAATAAAGCTATAAAAGCTATGGACTTCAATCTTCCTTCAACCTTCAAAAAGGTTCTTCAATTCTCTCCCAAATTGGGGTATGCGGTTGCTGCGTATTTTTCGGTGTAGGTGGATTCTTGCGCTGATAGCGGATGTTGGATTTGTAGAAAATCCAACCCTTTTTATAGGAAAATAACCCTCCAAAGATAATAAATCTTAGAAAGATATTTTCCCATAAATATAGGTAAAATATATGATTCTGCATATCTCCTTCCTTCCAGGAGCCAAGCCCAAAAATATAAGATTCACTTTCCAAATTTAAAAGATCTCTTCCAAGAATAAAATATTCTCGCCGCGTCCTAGGTTTTCGCCTCGGTCGAGTCGGCTTCTCTGGATCACCTCGGTCGAGGTGAATCTGTGGTCAACCGAGGTGAGTCACAACTGAATGCGAAATCTCTCAAAACTAGTTCCAAAGTAAATCTTTAATCCATGGCTATGCTCCCTGGATGTAGCTCCAAATGACTCATGACTCCTTTTGCTCCTTTTTGATGCAAAACGCACCATATTACCTGCAATTACAACGAAACTAGGTGTAGACCTCGATTCTCGCAAAGGTAGATGAAATGGTAGCAAAATCACATAATGTACATACAAACATGCAGATTATAAAAGATAAAACGTCCAAACAAACCCCAAAATATAGACTATAATTCATGCTATCAAAATACCCCATACTTAGCCCTTGCTTGTCCCCAAGCAAGTTCCTCATATAGAAGACAAGATAGAATGGATTATAAGTCAAGAAAATCAATGAAAAAGCTTTTCAAAAACATTTTATGGTGTGCAACTATCATAGATCACTCTAAGAGAATACTTCCTGGAATTTAAAAACTCAATATGCTCAAAACATTTTATAAATATAGGAAAATTGTTCATCTTTGCACAAAATCATAGAATGCATAATAAATCATAATTATCAAAATTAATCATGTATAATCCAGTTTAAACCGCTAAGTCAATCAACAAGCTCAAGGTCTCAAGGGCTTCCCAAAAGAAAAGGTCAAGAAACGTGTAGGGTAGGGATGTATGTAAGGTAATGTGGTGCTAGAATCCGGGAAAAGGATGAACTTCACTTTTACTTTGACTTGCAACACCTTCCACCAATAAGCTTTGCTTATTTCACACCTTTTTCTCTTTTACTTTACTTTTTGGGATGCATGGACAGAGGTGCACAATAACCGAAGCCTAGGAGATCCGCAATCATCAATTTCTCGAGATGCATCAAACCCTTGATGCAGATACCATGACCCGATAGGAATATCGCTCAATCCGATTTTGGCAAGACACAAACACCCGGCTATGTGAATGGTGCCGAGTTACTCATCTTCATGATTGACTTCCCCAAACCTATTATTGCTTTCTAATACTTTCACTTCCAGCCCACTTCTCAATTTTGACTTGCTTTTACCACTTTGTTTGCTTCCAAATTCCCGGATAGGTAAAGGGAGGCAAAATGTATATGAGGGGCTAAGCATGATCAAGGAGAAGAAGAAGAAGAGAATGAATTGCCTTGGTCTTTCCAAGAAGAAAGTGAGAGAACTTAACCTGCGGTGTCAACCTTCAAATTCAACATAATTTGGATAAAAACAAAGTATTAAACATGCCAATAATTTCAAACAAAGCATTTAGCAACTTAAACATATTATAAAACCTTTCAAACACATAAAGATTTCAAAACCAGTCAGTAAGCAAGATCTTCACTGAGATCACATCCAGATAAGAAGCACAAAAATCGTTTTCGAAAACTCTCAGATAACCCACCTCGGTCGAGGTGTTCTTGGTTCAACCGAGGTGAATCACCTCGTTCGGCCAGAATCTCCCCGGTCGAGGTCAAAAAATTTTTTTTTTTTTTTTTTTTAAAGCCATTTTTTTTTTTCAGTTTCGACGTTTCTCTTAATCAAATCACCTGTATGTATGCATGTAATATCAGATAATCATATAAAGGCAAATGAAGCATAAATATGAAAATATCCGATAAATATAATACATCAAAAGTAGTCGAATACATCATGTAGTCAAATAGTCAAATAACAAACACCCCATACTTGAGACACACTGTCCCAGTGGGTATAAGAAAAGTCTAATCAAGAGAACTCACCGAATAAAAGCCGAACTGCATAAAAAAGATATAATAATAAAATCCTGCAGCTCCTCAGTAGTCTCGATCCGGTGGTGGTGGTGGTATGTAGGGGTACTGAGTCGGGTCATAGGGATAGCCCATGATACGCTCAAACTGTAGCTGAGCCATCATGTGCTGATGATGCTGCCGCTCCTGTATCTCGCGGATATCCAGCGAAAGTGCAGCATATGAGTCGATAACCTGATCCGTCAGGTCATCGATCCGTCGGTGTGCAGCTCTGTCCCTAACTCCACGCCTCCTGCGTCTAGCAGGTCTGACTGGAGACGCCTCAGCTGGCGCCGGCTCAGTGTCCTCCTCGTCATCATCCAAATCAATAATAGGTGGTGCGCTCGTCCCAGCTGTATCTGTACCTGTGTCCATCGGGACGCCACCTCCTCTCTCATCGACTATGTCATCATCATCGTCGTCCTTCTCCTCAGCCTCCTCCTCAGCCTCAGCAGGGGCAGCTGCTCCCTCTCTGTAATCCTCCATAAGTGGACCCCAAGCAGTCTGCCAGAAATGTGGATCAAAGACAGAGAACTGTGCAGACCATCTGATGCCCTGAGGTGCAGTCAGCTCCCATGGCATAGCGACGTAGGGTGTAGTCAGTCCTCGGGGAACCAGAATCCTCCGAGTAATCATCTCCTGAAGTCCGAGCGGCTTGGCAGCCGCCACCATGGTACACCTACTCAGATCCATATCCTGATACCTAGCGATATGGGTCACTATCCCTCCGCAGCATATATCTCCCTTCCCTTTGGCCTTGATCCTGTGCAGATCCTCTGCCAGCATCAATCCAAAGTCAGGGTATCCACCTGTGACCATGCAGTATAAAGAGAAGAGCTCCCCCTGTCGGACCTTCTGGGGCGTCTCAGTACGCGCCAGAAGCGTCTCGCTGAAGATCCTGTGTACCAACCGAAAAGCTAGATGATAGATAAGCTTCGCCCTGGAATCACCAGGGCGCCACCTGTCTGCATGCCTAGTAATGTGGGCGATCTGACCCCAGAACTCTCTAGCTACAGCTCGGGTCGGGAAGTCTACAGCAGTGGGGGCAGGGAAGCCAAAAATGTCTCTCCAGTGGTCAAGAGGTACTAAGTAGTTCCGGTTCATCAACCGGTACTTCACAACCCTCTCTGTGGGGAGGTAAGTGAAGGAACTGACAAACTCGAGGGTTGGCTCAAGGTAGGCTGGGGCTCGGATCTCAGTAAACTGATCCAGCCCGACGGTGGTGATCATCTTCCTAAGCTCTCCATCTACGTGGAGACAATCAAAGGCAGAAACGTCCAGAAATCTAGGAGCGATAACTGGACGACTAGCAATACGATCATAATCTACCCGGTGTCTCTCGTGGATCACCGGGATAGAAGGTCGGGATGAGGAAGAAGAAGGGGAAGGAGAGGATCTATCTCTAAGGGCTAACAATCTGTCAGAACTCATCTTCAAACTGTACTGTCAGACTACCTCGGTCGACTGACAAACTCCAAGAATCACCTCGACCGAGGTGCAGATCGACTGGACCGAGGCGAAGACAGTCGCGATTTCAACTCTCTGATTTTCAGTTCTTTTCCCCCAAAAATCACTACCGATGCTTCCTAAGGGGTACTTAAGGCTTTCCTCAACAGAATCAAGGGCAACCAAAGCCCAAATCGCAGTAAACGAACGAGTTTAGGGTTTCGATCGTTTTTACCTCTTTCCGGCCGAGTCGCTCAAATTTCTCGCAGATCTGTAGTTGCAATTGACTCCTCTATCCTTCAATCTCGGTTTGGAAGTAGAAAACGTCGAAAACGAGCAAGAATCGAGAGTGAGCGAAGTGGATCTGTCGCCGCGGTCGAAATGGGTAAAAATGTGAAAAAGTAATTTTTCCCCTTTTTATACTGTTACTGGATCTGCTGTCACCTCGGTCGAGATGGTCTCGACTGGCCCGAAGTGGTACGGACCGAGGCGGTTCTGCAGAAACCCTAGTCGCCTCGGTTGCTCAAGAATCAACTCGGTCGAGGTGCTCTGACAGTGACCGAGGTGTTTCTGTATTCTCAGAATCTCGAACTTCTGTCCTTCCAGATGTGCTCTTTCCTGATATTCCCTGTTGTCTGTCCAGAACGCCAAAAACAAAGCAAAGCAAAGCAAAAACGAAAACTATCTAAGCTATACTAGAAAACGGGAAGGAAGAGCAATACCTTGGGTTGCCTCCCAAGAAGCGCTTGATTTAAGGTCGCTAGCTGGACCATGGTGCGCTCAAACGAGGTAGGAGGTTCCCTCACCCCATACTTCACCTCCATCGTGGGGTGAAGTAAGTAGATCCATCAAACGCTCCAAGACGTGTAAGTGCTCGTCGGGGAATGAATCGTCTATGGGTGGGCTATCCGTCTCGCGGGAGGATTCCGGTAGCCGGCTGAGGTGATCCGCAACTGAGTTCTCGGATCCCTTCTTATCGCGGATCTCTAGGTCAAACTCTTGAAGCAAGAGAATCCATCGAATAAGGCGCGGCTTTGCATCTTTCTTAGCCAACAAGTAACGAATGGCTGCATGGTCGGTGTAGACAATGACTTTTGCTCCTACTAGATAGGAACGAAACTTCTCGAAAGCATATACAACCGCCAATAACTCCTTTTCGGTGGTAGCGTAGTTGCGTTGTGCTTCATCCAGCGTCTTGCTAGCATAATAGATGGCGGTGGTCCGTCCATCTTTCTTCTGTCCAAGCACCGCTCCTACGGCTACATCACTAGCGTCACACATGACCTCAAAGGGCAAGGTCCAATCAGGAGGCTGGATAATGGGAGCGGAGATCAACGCTTCCTTAATCCTGTAGAAAGCATCAAGACACTCCTGCAAAAACTCAAAAACAACATCTTTATTCAAGAGGTTAGTTAGAGGTTTAGAAATCTTAGAGAAGTCCTTGATGAATCTCCTGTAGAAACCTGCGTGCCCGAGAAAACTCCTCACACCTTTAACAGAACAAGGAGGAGGGAGTTTCTCAATAGTCTCGATCTTAGCTCGATCGACTTCAATACCTCGATTAGAAACGAGGTGTCCTAGCACAATGCCTTCATTAACCATAAAATGACACTTCTCCCAATTTAAAACAAGGTTAGTGTCTTCACATCTTTTAAGCACTAGAGAAAGGTTAGATAGGCAATCATCAAAAGAGGAACCATATACAGAAAAATCATCCATAAATACCTCCATGATCTCCTCTATGTACTCGGAAAAGATAGCCATCATGCATCGCTGGAAGGTAGCGGGTGCATTGCACAATCCGAATGGCATCCTCCGATAGGCAAACGTCCCCCATGGACAAGTGAAAGTGGTCTTCTCCTGATCATCCGGATGGATAGGAATCTGGAAAAATCCACTATAGCCGTCCAAGTAGCAAAAGTGTGAATGTTGGGCCAACCGTTCGAGCATTTGATCAATGAAGGGAAGCGGAAAATGATCCTTCCGAGTTGCCGTGTTCAGCTTCCTATAATCGATGCATACTCTCCAGCCCGTAACGGTTCTTGTTGGGATCAACTCGTTGTTCTTATTCATCACAACGGTCATCCCTCCTTTCTTCGGAACGACATGCACCGGGCTAACCCACTTGCTGTCCGAGATAGGATAAATAATACCTGCATCCAAGAACTTAAGAACTTCCTTCTTCACAACCTCTTTCATGATCGGATTTAACCGTCTTTGAGGTTCCCGTGAAGTCTTATGATTATCTTCCATTAGAATTCTATGCATGCAGAAAGAAGGTTTAATGCCAATAAGATCATCCGTGGTGTAACCTATGGCTTTTCGATGCTTTCTCAGGACATGCATTAACTTAGATAATTCAGAATCGGAGAGGGAAGCACTAGCAATAACGGGGTAAGTAGAATCCGGCCCAAGAAAGATATACCTCAAGTGACTAGGGAGTTGTTTAAGCTCCACTACTGGGGTTGCTTTCTGGGAGGGATCTTCGCTTCCTCTTTCCAGTGGAATGGTGTCAGAAACTGGACTCGATGCAGTCTCAGTTAGAGTCGTCTCGCTATCGACCTCGGTCGAGGCGCAAAGGCGTTGACCGAGGTGTTCTTTAGTCGCCTCGCTCAGTCCAGAAAGTGCCTCGGTCGAGGTACTGCTACTGGGTCCGAGGCTGGAGATCTTCGTCTCCTGGATCAGCTTCTCTGTTATAGCTCCTGGATCCTCTTCCAGTGCCTTCAAGCTCCGTATATCTGCATCACAAGAAGCATCTATACCTTCCTCCATTAAACTGAAGCTTATAACTCTTTCGAGCGGATCGTTAATAAGGATAGAGCTCACCAATTCTCTTGATTCTTCTTCATCGTAGATGTTGAAGATATCATCAGTTAGTTGCTCCCCTTTCATGGCTGCAAGTAGTGCGAATTCCACCTCATCACCACCAATGTTGAATTTCAACTTGGCGTTCTTGCAATCCACGTTGCAACCCGAAGTTGCTAGAAATGGCCTCCCGAGAATAATAGGTACTGGATAATCTGCGGGAATGTCAAGTACAACAAAATCTATAGGTAGATAGAAGTTACCTAACTTGACCGGAACGTCCTCCAAGATGCCCACGGGATGGGTAATGGAGCGATCCGCCATGTAGAGTCGAATCTTGACCGGCTTGGGCTCTCCAAGACCGATCTTCGTGCATAGCTCTAGCGGGATGATGCTCACGCTGGCTCCTAGATCACATAGGGCTTCACAAGTGACTTCCCCAACTTGAATGGGAATGCAAAATGAGCCGGGATCTCTTAACTTAGGTGGCATCTTTTCCTTCATGATCTTGATAAGCTCCGAAGATTTAGATGTCATCCTAACTTCACCAACATCCTCCAGCTTCCTCTTCCTTGATAAGATTTCTTTTAAGAACTTCCCATAGGCGGGCATACCTAGAATGGCATCAAGGAAGGGAATGTTAATATGTAGCTTATTCATCAAGTCAAGAAACTTACCAAAGTGCTTGTCTAGATGTGCTCTGGCTCTGGACTGGGGGAATGGAAGTGGTGGTTTATATGCAGGAGGTGGTACATAAGTTTCTGTCGTTCCTCCTGCTTTCTGTTGCGCCGCCTCGGTTGGCATCTCGGTCGAGGTGTTCTTCGACTGGGTCTGGACCGAGGTGGTCTGCATCGAGCGAGGTACTGGATCTGCAGTTTTGAGTCCACTCCTCGTCGTTATGGCCATGCACTGGCCCTTAGGGTTAGTTTCCGTCTTTGCTGGAAGCTTCCCTGGATCTCTTGGCGCTTCATTCTCCCTATTAGCAAGTTGTTGTTCGAAGGACTTTTGGGCCCTCGAAAATGAAGTCATAGAATTCTCCATAGCACTAAGCTTGATCAAGATTGCCTCCAGGACTGCGTCCTTCTTTTCCGGCTGAGACGAACTTGATCCTTGCCCTTGGCTCTTCAATGGAGTAGAAGAAGAAGAAGGAGAAGAGAGGAAAGGGTTAGAGGAATCATTAGAGTTGGAGTTTGAATGGTTGTTACCGTGGTTTTGGTTATTCGCCCTCCAGTTGTTGCTATTGGATCCTCTATTGTTGTTGTTGTAGTTGTTTCGGGGTCCGTTGTTGTTGTTACGGTACCCGTTATTGTTGTTGTTGTTCCTTTGCCCTTGCTCTTCCTTCTTAGTTTGAGCCATCAAGAGCTCCTTCAATTGCTTCACGTCGTTCTTCAAGGACATGAGTTGATTGTTGTTGGGTTGAGTCTCTTGAAAGTTGACTCTTTTAACTCCACCTTCAGCTCCTTGGTGGGTGTACTTCTCCATGTGCAAGGCTTGCTTCTCAATGAAGTCCCAAGCCTCGTCAACCGCCATGTCCATGAATGTACCGGCGGAGAGTAGTTGGAGATTGAACTGGGTGCTTCCGTCCAGCCCTTTGAAGTAGATCTCCAACAACTCGATCTTTGGAATCCCATGATGTGGGCAATCCAAAAGGATATCCTTGAACCACTCCCAAGATTTGGACAAGCTCTCCTTGTCCTTCATGATGAAAGCGTTGATCTTCCCTCTCATTTCAGCGGTCTTTGAGAGTGGAAAGAATTTGGTCAAGAATTCCGTAGTCATCTCCTCCCATGTGCTAATTTTTCCTGGGGGAAGAGATTGATACCAAGTAAGAGCTCTATCTTTTAAAGAAAAGTAAAAAGGTCTTAGCTTGTAGTTGTTGTTCTCAATTCTGGGAAGTCGCAAGGTTTCCATCAAGATCTCGTAGTTTTGAAGATGTTGATGCGGCGACTCCTTCTCTAGCCCTCCGAATTGGCACTGGCGAATCATGGCTAGAACTTGCGGTCGAAGTTCGTAGTCATGATCTGCTGGATCTCCTAGGTTCACTCCTGGACGCCTCAGTTGTTGGTTAGGGTCCATCCTTTGACCTAGGGTTTGTGGAATTCCTGCAAGAAGAACATCTCGGACTGGCATCCGAGGTGGAAGTACATCGGCCGGGGCGTCGGGTACTGGAATCTGCCTCGGTCGAGGATCAACTACTGGATCCTGCATCGGTCGAAGTAGAACTGGTTCCGAATGGCAGCAATCTCAGCTTCGATTGATGCAGTCCTGGTGCGATTCTCCTCTTTCTCTTGCATGAGTTCTTCCTTGCTGAGGCGCAGCAGCTCCTGCGTCTCTCTCAATTGGGCCGCAAGATCGCGATCGTCTTGTTGGGCCATCTTCGCTTCTCTCAAGCGTCTCTTGTATGTCTTTTCTGGTTCGGGATCGTAAGGAACGATTTCCTTCCCAGCGCGGGTTCTTCGCATATACCTAAGAAAGAACCTGCAAAAGTCACTCAAGTAGAGTGGTTAGACAAAACGGGGCAAATGCCCCAAGAGCAAACCGTACCGGCTCGGTCTAGACCAAGTCCCCGGCAACGGCGCCAAAAACTTGTTCGCTCCAAACGGTGTGTGCAAGCTTTAAATTTGTAACCCTAGACTTAAGCTTAAAACAAGGATGCGAACCCGCAGTGTACGGGTCAATCGTAGTAAAAGCAAGAAAATTCCAGGGGTCGATCACAGGGACTTGGTGAAACAAAGTCAACACAGTATGCTACGTTAGTTCTAACCACAAGAGCGATTAACACAATCAAAGATGAATAAGATGTCAAATAAAGCAAGCATGTAATTCTAGGGATTAAAGCATCTAGTTGTGGTTCCAACTCAAGATCTATAGATAAGTGGACAAAGCTGAGATTTTTGCGTGGGGAAGGTGTTACTAAGTGGGGTAGATCACCGGGTAAGTCTCACTACTCACTAATCCTAAACCGCAACTCCTATTACCGGGTAAGTCTCAAGGAATCAAGATAAAGAACTATAACCTCAAACTAACATACCATCTAAGGGAATAGAATCAACCTTTACCGGGTAAGTTTCAGGCTAACTCACAAAGATGGGATGAAAGCACACTCAAACCCCAATAAAGGATAAACCTTTATTACCTACACTTATGATCGTTAGTACACAAACTAAGGAATTACCGGGTAAGTCTCATCCTAAGCTTGCTTTGAACCAGGAAGGTGTAATAAGAATAGGATTTGGCAAACTCTAACACTTAACTCTCAGTTTAGGTCGAATAAGTCACCTCGGTCAGAAGAATTCCACCCCGGCCGAGATGTTCATCAACCGAACGAGATGCTTAGGGTTAAGGTTAAAGACTCGAACTTTCAGGATCCTATTGGAATCTATGATTATTCTATCATTGTTTTTCCCACAACCTTCAGCCAATCACCCTAGAATCACACAAGGAAATTAGCCACTCATCATCATTATGAAAGTATTAAATATATGGGAAGAAGATGAATATTTGAACAAAGAAGAATTTAATGAAAAGACTTCAATAACTGAATCAAATATCACAACAAAGCGTTCCTTGGATAGCAATCCAAAAAGACAAGACAACAATTGAGGGAATTGAAGACAATCTTACAAAACCCTTCAATAAAGCTATAAAAGCTATGGACTTCAATCTTCCTTCAACCTTCAAAAAGGTTCTTAAATTCTCTCCCAAATTGGGGTATGCGGTTGCTGCGTATTTTTCGGTGTAGGTGGATTCTTGCGCTGATAGCGGATGTTGGATTTGTAGAAAATCCAACCCTTTTTATAGGAAAATAACCCTCCAAAGATAATAAATCTTAGAAAGATATTTTCCCATAAATATAGGTAAAATATATGATTCTGCATATCTCCTTCCTTCCAGGAGCCAAGCCCAAAAATATAAGATTCACTTTCCAAATTTAAAAGATCTCTTCCAAGAATAAAATATTCTCGCCGCGTCCTAGGTTTTCGCCTCGGTCGAGTCGGCTTCTCTGGATCACCTCGGTCGAGGTGAATCTGTGGTCAACCGAGGTGAGTCACAACTGAATGCGAAATCTCTCAAAACTGGTTCCAAAGTAAATCTTTAATCCATGGCTATGCTCCCTGGATGTAGCTCCAAATGACTCATGACTCCTTTTGCTCCTTTTTGATGCAAAACGCACCATATTACCTGCAATTACAACGAAACTAGGTGTAGACCTCGATTCTCCCAAAGGTAGATGAAATGGTAGCAAAATCACATAATGTACATACAAACATGCAGATTATGAAAGATAAAACGTCCAAACAAACCCCAAAATATAGACTATAATTCATGCTATCAAACCCGTAATTTTGGGCGTGGAAAGGAGTGATCGAGACACTTCTTCAACTTCTTCTAACTCTTCTCCCACACACTCATCACCCTTAGAAACTTCTAAGGAGACATCGGACGCTTTTCAAGGATCATTGGAAGCTCCGAAAGCACCGGAACTCAAACCACTTCCTACTCATCTAAGGTACGCTTTTCTAGGATCTAATTCTACCTTTCCGGTTATTGTTAGTTCCGATCTAAGCATAGATGAACATAATCAGCTCATGATTGTCCTTAGGAAACATAGGGAAGCTATAGGCTATACTATTGAGGACTTAGTAGGAATTAAACCCTCCCTATGCATGCATAAAATACTAATGGAGGAAGATTTCAGAACTTCAAGACAACCTCAAAGGCGGTTGAATCCGACCATGAAGAAGGTTGTCAAGAAGGAAATTTTTAAACTTCTTGATGCAGGTATCATCTACCCTATCTCCGATAGTAAGTGGGTGAGTCCGGTTCAAGTAGTTCCGAAGAAGGGAGGAATGACGGTCATCACCAACAAGAACAACGAACTCATTCCTACCCGAACCGTGATTGGATGGCGGATGTGCATAGACTACCGCAAGCTCAACAATGCAACGCGGAAGGATCATTTTCCATTGCCATTCATTGATCAAATGCTTGAAAGTTTAGCACAACACTCACATTTTTGCTACCCTGACGGTTATAGTGGTTTCTTTCAGATTCCGATACACCCGGATGATCAAGAGAAGACCACGTTCACGTGCCCATGGGGTACGTTTGCTTATAGGAGAATGCCGTTCGGGCTTTGCAACGCCCCAGCCACCTTCCAACGGTGCATGATGGCCATCTTCTACGAATACGTAGAGGAAATCATGGAAGTCTTCATGGACGACTTCTCCGTATACGGTTCCTCTTTTCACGATTGCCTTTCTAACCTTTCTCTTGTTTTACAAAGGTGTGAAGATACTAACCTAGTTCTTAATTGGGAGAAGTGTCAATTTATGGTTAAGGAAGGAATTGTATTAGGCCACTTAGTCTCTAGTAGAGGGATAGAAGTAGACAAGGCTAAGATAGAGACCATAGAGAAGCTTCCGCCCCCAATTTCGGTGAAAGGGATAAGAAGTTTCCTAGGACATGCTCGATTTTATAGACGTTTCATTAAGGACTTTTCTAAGATATCAAAACCTCTCACTAATCTATTGATGAAGGATGCGGTTTTTGAGTTTTCGCAGGAATGTTTGGATGCGTTTAACACCATTCGGCAAGCTCTAATTTCAGCACCTATTATCCAACCCCCGGATTGGACTCTTCCCTTTGAGATTATGTGCGATGCTAGTGACGTAGCTATTGGAGCTGTTCTTGGACAACGAAAGGAAGGGGCAACCCATGCCATATACTATGCTAGCAAGACGCTAGATGAAGCGCAGCTCAACTACGCCACTACCGAAAAAGAGTTTTTAGCCATTGTCTATGCTATTGACAAGTTTCGCTCTTATCTTGTAGGTGCAAAGGTGATTGTCTACACGGATCATGTTGCGATCCGGTACCTCATTGCGAAGAAAGATGCGAAGCCAAGGCTAATTAGATGGATTCTTCTCCTACAAGAATTCGATCTTGAGATCCGCGATAAGAAAGGTTCAGAAAATTCTGTTGCGGATCATTTGAGTCGCCTAACACATCTAGAGGACGACCATTTACCCATCGACGACTCCTTCCCGGAGGAACACCTACACCTTATTGAGGAGTGCATCGATGTGATCTTCAAAGGTAACGAACCATGGTTTGCTGATTTTGTTAACTATTTGGTTTGTCAGGAGATACCACCCAGACTATCCTACGCACAAAGGAAGAAGTTCTTTAAGGACGTCCGGGAATACTTTTGGAACGAACCTCTCCTCTTCAAGAGAGGTCCGGATGGCATCATTCGGCGATGTGTGCCGGAAGATGAGATGCAAAGTGTCATCCGCCATTGTCATTCACTACCTTGTGGAGGACACGCTAGTTCGAACAAGACTAGCGCAAAGGTATTGCAATCTGGATTCTTTTGGCCTACTTTGTTTAGAGATGTGCAATCCTTTGTTTCTTGCTGCGATGCTTGTCAAAGAACAGGCAATATCTCTAGGAGGAATGAGATGCCCCTCAACAACATCCAAGAGGTGGAGATTTTCGACGTTTGGGGAGTCGATTTCATGGGACCATTCCCATCCTCTTGTGGAAACCAATACATACTATTGGCGGTGGATTATGTTTCTAGATGGGTGGAAGCAATTGCCTCTCCCACCAATGATGCCATGGTGGTGGTTAAGTTCTTCAACAAGACCATCTTCCCGCGATTTGTGACACCAAGGACGATCATTAGTGATGGAGGTTCTCACTTCATTGCCCGGCGCTTTGAAGCTCTTCTAGATAAGTATGGGGTTACTCACAAGATCGCTACCCCTTACCATCCACAAACGAGTGGGCAAGTTGAGATCTCAAATAGGGAGATCAAAGGAATTCTAGAGAAGACGGTTTCAAGGACTAGAAAGGATTGGTCCTTGAAGCTTGACGATGCATTATGGGCATACCGGACTGCATACAAGACTCCCATAGGAACTACACCATACAACCTTGTGTATGGGAAGTCTTGTCACTTACCGGTAGAGTTAGAGCACAAAGCGTTTTGGGCTATCAAGTGGTTGAACTTCAGCATGAAAGAAGCGGGAGAGAAGCGTCTCCTAGACATCAATGATCTGGCTGAACTCCGCTTGAACGCTTATGAAAACGCTAAGATCTATAAGGAGAGAGCAAAGCGTTGGCATGATAAGCATATCATTCCAAAGGACTTCAAAGAAGGAGATCAAGTTCTCCTCTTCAATTCAAGGCTTTGCCTCTTTCCAGGTAAGCTTAAATCTCGTTGGACCGGACCTTTTCTAATTAAGCGTATTTTCCCCCATGGTGCAGTTGAAGTATGGGGTGAAGCGAGCGGAACTTTTAAGGTGAACGGCCAACGACTCAAGAAGTATACGCCAGAACTCCAAGCTGAGGAGTTCGCGCCTACCGCACTCGAATAAGTGCGAGATTGGTCTAGCTACGGACCTTAAACAAAGCGCTTCTTGGGAGGCAACCCAAGGTATTGCATTTTTGTTTTTACTTTCGATTCATAGATTAGCTTAGTATAGACGTTTTTGCTTTGTTTTTGCCTCGATTTCTTCCGGTATGTTCGTGTTTTTGGATGTAGGAACGATGGAAAAGGAAAAGAGGAGGATAATGTTGAAGAAAAGTGACAAAAATCGGACTTTGGAGCTTTACAAAGGGTTCCACGGCCTAAACCACGGTCGTGACAGCTACAGTAACCGTAATTTCCAAAAGCCTTTGAAAAATCACCAAAACCACGGTTCCGTACACTTCCACGGCCGTGGAACACCCCGACAGACAGTGATTTTCAAAAATTTTGCCTGTGACTATATAAGCCACATTCTTCACGAAAATCATTCCAAAAACCCCTCTTCCACGCCCTAATTGCCGAAATCCACGACCCTCTCTCAATCACTCGTTTCCTAATCGTTTTTAACGATTCTTCCTCCTAAACTGAAGAAAATTCAACCACAAACAAGATCCAAGCGACGAATCAAGCGGAAACTCACCAACGAACGCGAAATTCGGATTTTTCAATCCGAAAAATCGGTTTTTTCTCTCTTCTTGATTCTTGCCGATTTGGTTCGTTTTTGTTAGAGATTTTTAGGAAGAACTGATTGAGATTGGAAGAAATTAGATTAGGACTGCCTGTTGTGGAGATTGATTGTTGATTTGCTGAGATTTGTGATTTTCTGAGACGAATCACGGTCTCTGGGGGAATAACGGCCGTGGTTTTCATAAGAACAGACCGTAATTTTGAGCAGAATGGATTTTGTGAGAAGAGTTTCGGGGAGGATAAAAGAGAAGAAGAATGATCAGAATAAGAAGAGGAAGGGTAATCCCTCCTCCTCCTCATCCTCTAGGGCACCACCACCCTCTTCCCCTTCACCTCCATCCTCACCTTCACCTCCATCCTCACCTCCCCACCCTAGAATCCCGACCATACACGACGATCATCTCGATGCACTCGAGAGGATCAAGGAGAGGCCAGTGATTGGCCCTAGATACTTGTTGTTGGAGGATCTAACTCCTCTCAACATTGTTGATGATCTTACTTGGCTCTTGGATAGAGCCGGACTTATTGTCTTCTCAGCTATCCGAGAAGACGCCTATGAGGAGATTACACGGGAGGTTGTGACATCCTTTGAGCACAGCCATGTAGAAAGGACCGTCTCTTTCCGTCTCATGGAGAGAGACTACCATTTGAGCATCCGTGAGTTTGGGACCATTTTCGGGTTTCAGGAGACCTTTAACGGTCGATTTCCTAGTGGCGTTTACGCCAAGGACTTTTGGGAGGAGGTGGCGATGATTTACGCTAGCGAGGACCGCTGGCAGCCCGATGACACCAAGGCTAGGTTGATGTACCACCTAGCCTTGAAGATTGCTCATCGTGTTCTTTCGGAGTGTCTCTTTCCTAGGACGGAGACGCCCCAAAAGATCAAGACGGATGAGCTCTTCTTGCTCTACTCCATGTTGTATGGACGCCGTGCTGATTGTGCTACTCTCTTGGCTGCTACTATGAGCAAGCTCAAGAATAAGAAGAAGGGCAACATAGGATATGGTGGGATAGTTACCCACATTGCTAGGAGTTTTGGTGTTGATTTTTCTGCTTGCACCCGTATACTGGCCGTACCTTTAGGGCTACATGCTTTCATGATTAGGGGTCTCATTTTCCCCAAACATAGAGGTCCACCTTATGCGGGCATGCCATGGGAGAGCAGGACGGGTAGGGGTATAGAGTGGCTACCAGAGTACTCCATTATGGCGGGACGCCATAATTGGAAGGAGACGTTCGCTGCTATGCATGCGAACAGGATAGCAGCTCCCCCATATGTCCCACCGCCGGTTGTTGAGGAGGAGATGGAAGATCAGTTTGAGAGTGGAGGAGGAGCTGAGGAGGAGTTTGGCACGTTTCCGGATCAGCCGGAGGCGGCCCCCGATGCACCTAGACGTTCACCACGTCCAGCTCGAGCTTCAGGCTCGTCTTCTCGCCGCGCTAGCGTGAGTGAGAGGCCTACGTGGATGACCACACCTCCTACATGGTATGGCATTCCCCCTCCTTGGTCTACAGAGCAGACAGCAGCACCAGCACCACTACCAGCACCATCCGACGCTCCAGCATGGTATAGTCAGGCCTCGGGATGGTACGAGCAGATGCCGGATTGGGCTACCGGACTTTCAGAGAGAGTAGGAGCATTGGAGATCCGAGCCGATGCTAGAGACGGACGCCTAGACGACCTCGACCACATGATGAGGGATGTCTACCGCCAGCAGTTTGGGCGGTTCTATGATCCTAGCTTCTCTCCATTCCCGCCTCCACCAGCGCCGCAGTGATGAGAGTTTGATGATTGACCGTTCGCTTTAGACATTCCGCCACCACTTTGTGAGTTTCTTTTTCTTTTCTTCTTTTCTTTCTTTCTTTTGAACATTAGGGACAATGTTCGTCCTAAGTATGGGGTGGGATGTACTAAAAGTTTGTAATAACTCTTACTCACTATGCTTGCTTCTATTCGAGACTATTTGCATGTTCTTTATATTGTTGCACATTTCATTATTGCATTGCATGAAAAAGAACTTGAAAAACCCATAAAAATTGACAAATTTTGAAAATTTTGTGCTTATAATGAATTGAGATGATTTCTATGATAATCACTACTTGTGAATTGAGTTTGATGACAATTGCATGCTTAAAAGAATAGTGAATTGAAAAGAATTTGAATGAATGAATTTTACCTCTTTTGCAAGTTTTATAATGTGATGAATATTGTCTAAATCATGTTGAGAAATTGAAGTTGAAATCACACTATAAGTTCCTATACTTCTTGTTGAGATGATTAAGGCAATTCGATTTTTCTTTCTTCTTTCTTTGATCATTTTAGCTCCTCATTGAAATATTAACCTCCTTTACCTATCCGGGAATTTGGAGAAGTGAATGAAAAAGGCATGTTTTATGTGGGAGGGCCATGAGAGCAATTATTTACAATCAAAAGAATAGAAAGGAATTCTAGGTTTGGGGAAGTCAATCATGATGATGAGTAACTCGGCACCATTCACATAGCCGGGTGTTTGTGTCTTGCCAAAGTCAGATTGAGCGATATTCCTAGCGGATTATGGTATGTGCGCTAAGGGTTTGAGGCATCTCATAAAAATTGAGAAACGCCAATCTCCTAGGCTTCGGTTTTTGTGCACCTCTATCCATAACTCCAAAAGTAAAGTCGAAAAATGAAAGGAAGAAGAGCGAAGCTCTAAGTTGAAGTGTTGCGGAAACCGCAAAAGAAGAAGAAGGGTAGTTGTCCACTTTCTCGGATTCATGCACCACATTCCTTATTAGTTTCCTTCCCTTTCCACATTCTAGACCTCTTCTTTGAAAGTCCTTAAGATCAAAAGAATGTTATATGACTTGGTGATCTAAATTGAAGTTTCTTATGATTGATTTTGATAATGTTTGAAGGTTATGATGCTTGTTTAGAAGTTTAATTGATTCATGAGTTTTCTTTACTTTTTACTCTTTGGATAAGTGTATGAAAGTCTTATAAACAATTGAAGCAAGGTTTGAGAATGATCTATTTTTTAGAAGGCACATTCCTCCAAAAGAAGTATTGCTTTGAGAAGGTACACATATTTCATCCTAACTTTTGCTTAAAGCTTTTTGAAAGACCTTGCTTAGGGACAAGCAAGTGTTAAGTATGGGGTTATTTGTTAGCATGAAATATTGTGATATTTTAGGCATGTTTTCTAAGAGTATTTGATTCATATAGATAGTCTTTGATTTAGCATTGTTGCATTTGTGAGCTAGTTTGCCTATATTGTCGATATGGATGTCTACACTAGCTTTATGTTGATTATAGGTGATTGAGAGTCATTTCCAAACGGAATCGAGCAAAGAAGAGTTGATTGAGTATGTCCATGGATTAAGGGCATTCTTAGGAGCAAATTGGAGTTCAACTTGAGGAATGCACGAAGCTAGGGAAGAATCACGTTCTTGCCCTAAACCACGCTCTAAAATACGGCCGTACTACAAACCACGTTTAGTTCCACGGCCGTGGAACCTTGCAAAGAGAGGCGTGATGCATTCCAGTAACTATTACGGTCGTGGAAACCATGGTTCAAACCGTGACACTTTCCACGCTCTAAATTACGGTCGTGGAACCTTCCACGACCGTGATCTTGGCGATCTTTTTCGCCACATTTTGAAGCCACGATCTTTTGAAGATTGGGCCGGGCCGATATCTTATCTTGCCCTATAAAAAGACGGACGAAGCAAGATTCTATCATCCGCGCTTAACCCCGTTTAGACGCACTTTTGCGACCTCGTACAACCCTCGTTTGGAGGCGTTTACATCTCATTGGAGATCGAAGTTCGTGTTGGGATTTTGCCCTAATCTCGCACTTTTGGTGGAGATTGCTGTTGAGATTTCTGGATTGGCGGAAGATCGAAGCTTTTGGAAGATTGTTGCAAGAAGATTTCTCTTCTTGTTTAGGTTTGATTTAGAAGACGGATTGATATTCCGTTCTTCCTTCTTTCCTAAGATTGTGTTTGTTTGGTTTATTCTGAATCTATTGACAATATTCGTTATTGATTGTGACTTTGAGATTGGTTTGAAGTTTATTGAAAGTTTTCGGAAGTTTTCATCTTTCAATCTTTTAATCTTTGAATTTGATATCAACATGACTGTTATTGGCTAAAAACTCTTAACAATTCTAAGGTGAAGGGTTGATAGTTGTGGCTTAGATGATGATAAATCGATCGTAAACAGATTAGACCTTGAGAGTTTGAGAGAATCGTCGACGAACCCTAAATCACGGTTTGATCTTGAGTTCCAAGGCCGTGGAGTCTCAAGATCTACCCGTAATTTCCCTTAAGTTTACGAACCTGCTTTTACTTTAATCCAAAGTTAAAGATTTGCTTTAACTTAGTTTAGGCTTGCCTTTTCTAGGTGGTAGTGAAGCCTCAACAACCTCTACCTCGATTGTGAGTGTCACAACCGTAATCGGTTAAGTTAGTCTTGATCCTTGGATTGCAAGTTTGGGTATTTGACATTAATTCTCGCCTTTAGAACCTTTCTATATTGAAGCCTCAACAACCTGTATAGAGAGTGTCTTGTAGGTGAGTCATATAAGGTTTTTGGAACTTCACCGTACGATTACCTTACATTAGTATACCTTTGCATATCTCAACTCTGTCTTTATATCATTAGTATATCTTGAATCGATTGCCACAGCTGGATACTTGGATCTTTAGGATTGTTGTTTTCCCAATATTTGCAAGAACTCTCATATCTACTCGCTTGATAATCTACAATTGAATTTGTTCCCACCCAAATCCCTGTGTTCGATACTCTGGAATACTTGCTAATCTACGCCGATCCGTACACTGCGGGTTCGCTTGCTTGATTCTAGTTTTATAAATTTAAAGCTTATTTGCACACACCTTTAGGGGCGAACACGTGCGAGTTTGTAGAGGTATTTAGTGACAATCTACCAGGGTTACCCCCACAAAGGAGTGTTGACTTTAGCATTGAGTTAGAGCGGGGCACGAGACCGATCTCGAAAGACCCGTACCGCATGAACCGATAGAGTTACTTGAGATGAAGAAGAAGTTGGAGGAACTAGCTGAGAAGGGATTCATACGCCCTAGTGTATCCCCCTGGGGAGCGCCAATATTATTTTTGAGGAAGAAGGATGGATCGATGAAGCTATGCATCGATTATAGAGAGTTGAACAAGGTCACCATCAAGAACATGTATCCATTGCCTCGCATAGATGATATGTTGGACCAGCTGCATGGAGTGTCAATGTTTTTGAGGATCGACTTGAGGTCCGGTTATCACCAGCTGAGGGTGAGAGACCAGGACATACCTAAGACGGCATTCCGGACTAGGTATGACCATTATGTGTTTGTAGTGATGCCATTCGGGCTCACTAATGCTCCAACGGTGTTTATTGAGTTGATGAACGGGATTTTCATCGACTTCTTAGACCAGTTTGTAGTGGTCATTGACGACATTTGAGTTTACTCTAGGAGTCGAGAGGAGCACGCCGGACACTTGAAGACGGTGCTACAGATTCTGCAAGATAGCGAGCTTTATGCAAAACTATCCAAGTGCGAGTTCTGGATGTCAAAGGTGGCCTTCCTAGGTCATGTAGTGACTACTGAAGGGATTAAGGTCGATCCGGCGAAGATCGAGTCAGTGTCTTCTTGGCAACCTCCGAAGAATGTTAAGGAGGTTCGCAGATTTCTAGGTTTGGCAGGCTACTACCGCCGGTTCGTGGAAGGGTTCACCCTGATTGCCCGACCACTTACCTGCCTTCTGAGGAAGACTACTCAGTTTGTTTGGTCTGAGCCGTGTCAGCGGAGCTTTGAAGAGCTGAAGAGGAGATTTACGTCTGCTCCGATTTTAGCACAACCTGAGGGTACAATTGACTTTGTGGTATACAGTGACGCATCCAAGCTAGGCTTGGGGTGTGTCTTGATGTAGAGAGGTAAGGTCATAGCCTATGCGTCTCGGCAGCTGAAGACATATGAGGAGAACTACCCCACACACGACCTAGAGTTAGCTACAGTAGTCCATACTCTTAAGATTTGGCGTCACTATCTCTATGGGGCAACGTGTCAGATCTTCACAGACCTTAAGAGTCTGAAATACATATTCACTCAGCAGGAGTTGAATAACCGCCAAAGGAGTGGCTAGAGTTGATCAAGGATTTCGACCTTGAGATTCTCTACCACCTAGTAAAGGTGAATGTGGTTGTTGATGCTTTGAGTTGGAAGACGTCTCGGGAGAAGGTGATAGCTTGGTTGACAGTACATCCGCAGTTGCAGAGGGATTTGGCTTGGTTAGAGGTAGAGATTCAGTTTCCAGATACAGTACATCATTTGGCTACCTTGGAGTTACTTCCTGATCTGTTGGGAGAGATCTGACAGAAGTAGACGTTCCTTTTGGTGGGGTGGTTTGAAGCCCGACGTGGCTCGGTATGTAGATCAATGTGCAACCTGCCAGAAGGTCAAGATTGAGCACCGTAGGTTCGGGAAGAGCTCCACCCACTGCCAGTACTACAGTGGGAGGACATTGTCACGCTAGGAAATAGCACAAAAAGCTTTACATTTATAAACTCGATCTAATCTCCTAAACTACCTAGCGAAACCCGCAGTGTACGGATCGTTATGTAGGAAGGAAAGTATTCCGAGGTCGAACACAAGGACTGAGGCGAAATCAAGTCATTCAATGATCAAAGATAGTGCAAATCTAGTCTAAGAAAGGAGAAAGAAATAAAGAAATGAAAATGATGATATTTTTGGTTGGGTTTTTGTGGTGATCAAGCAAAGACCACAAATCAAGCAAGGTAATAAAACAAACTAACAACTCAAGCTAGCAAACAAACAAATGACACAAACACAAGATATGAGATCAAAGAGAGAAAAATGGATTCTAGAGGTCAAGATTTCCGGTTATGGCATTGGACTCAAGGTTCTAAAGTTTCTAAGGACAAGGTTGCGGTGTTGGGAAAGGGTGTTTCACTAATGGAAGCAATTACCGGGTAGGTCTCTCACTTCACTAATCCCGCATCAAACTCCTATTACCGGGTAGGTCTCAAGGAGGTAAAGTTGGGAATTCTACACAAACCGGATACTACTTAAGGGGCAAACCTCTCCTTACCGGGTAAGTCTCGGAAAAGGTAAGTCTCAAGCAATAATCCTAGCACACTCAGTCCAATAGCGGCTTATGAGGCTCACTACTACCTAGAGTTCATCATCTTTGGTATCTAAGATCGGAAATCACCGGATAGGTCTCTTTTCTCACTTAGTTTGCTAGCATTAGGTCACCCTAAGCTATATTATATTCAACAAACACTAGGATTTCAACAATCTAACATCCTAACATACAGATTCATCAATTAAAGAGCAACAGAAGGAAAAATCGGGTGGATCATAGCAAAAATCGGCCGATTTACTATGAAGAACAGGTCGATTTTTATGTCTGAGTTAGGTTTTGTGCATACGAATCATCCTAAACAAACATATAAGTCCATTCTATCATCACCCAAGCCTTAACCATCAATCCATCACTCCAGAATCACAACAAACTAGCCAATAACATGCATTTCAAGATCTAAAATCATCATACAAGCATACATGGAATCCATAGCAAGAAGATGAAGTAAGGAAATGAAAGCAATGAAACTTAGCTGGATTTGAGCTCAAAACAAGTCTTTCAACACACCAAATGTAGCTCCAAGTCAGATCTTACAACCTTCAACAATCTTCTTCACAAAAATCACTCAAATCTCACTATGAAATTGAAATCTACACTAATCTCCCTCAAGAACACCCACAAGGGTGTCTTGAAGAGAGCTCCCAATTGGAAGATTCTTTGAGAAGATGCTAGAAGGGTCCAAAGGAAAGAGAAGAATTCATAAATCAGCCTGCAAGACCACTTATATTCTCCACCAAGAGCAAGGCCGGACAAGAGATCGTGGGACACGTGGCTTAAGCTGTCAAAGGCCCAAAAATCGACCCAGTAGGAAAAATCGGCCGATTTTCCTGGGTGTAGGTCGATTTTCTTCAAAAGAGACTTGTTATGATCATCTAGCCATGAGTTGCTCCATTGCTTGCACCAACAAGGGTCCTTGTGTCCTTCATTGCTCAAATTATGTTCCTTCAAGGTCTCGGATATGTACCACCATGAGGCTTGATCCTCGAATGTATCGATTAATATCCAAAAGATCCCCGAAATACCTACAAAACCGACAAAAGCTCGTGTAGACGTCTTTTCTAGAAATATGCACGAAATGAGCGCAAACGTCTTAAACTAATGTCAAACTGTGCATGAATAACGGGAAAAACTATCTAATTGTATGCCTATACTAACGTCATAAATCACGTTATCAGACATCTCTATGGATTTCGTCACAGGATTGAGACTCAACAGAGGTTTTGATGCTATTTGGGTAGTGGTAGACCGTCTAACGAAGATCGCACGTTTCGTTCTGATTAAGAAAACGTGGCTGGTAAGTCGTCTAGATGAGGAGTTCACCAGATACATTGTGAGACTCCATGGAGTACCGAGGACTATCGTTTCCGACAGGGATGGACATTTCACCTCAATATTTTGGCACCAGGTACATACTACTTTGGGGACGAGTCTCCACTTTACCACAGCTTACCAACCACAGACTGATGGTCAGTCTGAGAGGACCATCTAGACGTTAGAGGACATGCTACGGGCCTATGTACTGGCGGAGATGTCGTACACCATTGTACTGGTTTTCATATAATAACAGTTACACGCGTCTATTGGGATGACTCCTTATGAGGCTTTGTACGGACGGAGATGTTGTACACCATTGTGCTGGGATGAGCCTAGTAGAGCTGATGGAGTAGCTCCAGAGAAGATACAGGACGACATCGCTCGGATCGCCCTGGTTCGAGAGCGGATGTTAGCAGCTCAGAGTCGTCAGAAATCCTACGCCGACAAGAGGCGTTGACCTCTAGAGTTTAGAGTAGGTACACACGTGTGGTTGAGAGTGTCACCGACGAGAGGCGTCCGGTGTTTCGACATTAAGGGGAAGTTGAGTCCCCGATATGTCGGACCTTTTGAGATGATGGAGAGAGTCGGAGAGGTTGCCTACCGATTAGCACTACCACCAATATTGGAGGGTGTCCATCCGGTCTTTCATGTATCTCAATTGAGAGAGTATATACCGGACCTGAGACACGTCATCAGCCATAAGGATCTGATAGTTGAACCTGACCACACTTTTGTGGAGTATCCAGGAGCCGTCGTAGAGCGCAGTACGAGACGTATGCGGTCCAAGGAGATACCAATATTGAGGATCCAGTGGTCTAGACAAGGAGCCGATGAGGCCACCTGGGAGACAGAGGAGAGAATTAGACGTAGTTATCACGAGTTCCTTGCAGAGTTAGCCGCTACTTCTGTATCGACGAGTTAGTGCTCGGATGTTGTTTTTTGTGACTTTTGTGATTATACATTGGATTGAGTGATTGTGTTTTACGTGTTGTATGATTTTGATGATTGAGTAGTTCTTGCATGTTAGAAATAAGAGTGAAAATTTAGTAGAAACTGAGTTAAATACTTCTATTTATATATGTCATGTGAATAACAGTCATATTCTAAGTTTCGGGACGAAACTTATTTTAAGGGGGTACTGATGTAATATCCGGAAATTTTATTCTATTTATTACCGAGTCAAATCGGATTTCAATCCATTGACCTCTTTCCATTTTACCTTGTGTTACACCCCATCACAAATTCTATGATTTTATGTAAGTTTTGATTCACAAAAAATGATGAAAATACATCAAACCCTAGTTATATATCTATGTCTTTTGACAAGACCATGGCATGAACTTGACAAGGCCATGACAAGCTTTCAACAAGGCCTTGACAAATTCCAGCCCACTCCCTTCCTTGGCCTATTTTTCTTCTAGCCCATAAGCAGCTTGCTCAGCCCACTCTCCTTCCTTCCTTCCTTGCTTGTCATGGCTCATCTCCCTTGCTTGTGTGCTGGCCTAGCTGCATGTCGAAGCCCATGAAGAAGATATAGAAGACAACCGGCCTTCCCTCTCTCCATCCCCACGTAACAATAGTGGAGCAGATGTTGGACCACCTCTTGTAACCGCCCAGAAATCTCGCAGCAAATCCCTCTCCTTCCTTCCATAGCAACGCCGGATCTGCGTGTGTCCTACCCAGTCTCTACTGCCTCCCTATACGTCCCATTTCGTTGCCAAACGTCCATCCCTACAACGCTGCAACAAACCAAAGATCCACCTTCATCGTTCTCCTTCTGCACATCCTACAGGTTGCCCTGAAGCCTTGGTTTCTACATGCAGCAGCATCCGTCATAGGTGAGTCTCGTTTGCCCCTCCCCCTCTCCCGCTTCCTTGCTTTCCTCCCTGCTAATCGTCTACATGGATGCACAGAAACCTTGATTCCCTAGACCTTGTCACAATAGGCAAGTAGCTTCACCCCTCTTGTTGTCGACACTTCCGGAGTAGCATTTGTGTGTTGGTAAGTTTTCTTCAACCCTCTATGCTTTAGGATAATCAGTAGGGTTGTTCCCTTCTCGATCCACTTGCTTTCTCTTTGTTTTGATAACTACAGAAGGCTCCTTTCTACAGTTGTTCAGCGTGCCCAGACCCCTCCAGACAAATCCGTTCTCACCAGCCACAAGTAGCACGCCTTCCTTAAACATCGAGCCACCAAGGACACCTTCTGCAGCCCTCGAAACTTGGTGAGTAAACCTAAATCTTAGTTTCAATCTATGAGAAGATAGGTTAGATTTTGATCCAATTGTGTTGTTGGGTCGAGTACAGGACTCGAACTAGGGACCTTGGTGTTGAGTAATAATCCAGAGAGATGTTAGAGGTAAGACTCGAACCCCATACCACCTTACCTCTACTTTTTAGCCTCAGGAAAACAGTGTTGAGCAAGCATGTTTATATCTACTTTTCGACATCTTAGAATCGTAATCCACCGTTCAATTTTTAGGATGGCATAGAGGGTTGTGCATAGTATGATGTATCAAAAATGGAAGTCGATCCAACGGTCGGATCTGGACCTATAGGAACTCAAAGTAGACTGATTGTGTTGTTTGTGAAATAACTCAGAAATTGGCTAAGTATAGAAGGTTGGATTTTGGAACCAACTTTGGAGAATTTTGTAGGAACCGTTGTTGGAGGTTTTGGAGAATTCTTTGATCCTATGAGTAGCATACATATCATAGATGACCTAGAGATTTATTTCGGAATTTTTATATTTTTATTCGGGCTTCATATCTTAAGCCAAAGTTGGATCCTAGTGACCTTTTTGGAAGGCTGGGAAAATGTGTAGTTTTCTTGTTTCTACCCAAACTCACTCTTAAGAGTTAGAATATGATATTTAGTCCCAAGGAAGAGTTTAAGCATATATTATGAGATTTTTGAAAGTTTCGAACCAAGGGTACAATGGTCATTTTACCTTAGAAGGATATTTTAGTAGTTTCTCTTCTGATAGGATCTTACATCTTAGAGGTCATAGACTTCTAAGTATATGGGAAATGTGTTGATCCACTTGCCTCTTGTGACAGGCAATTGAGTATTCTACAATTGTTGACCGAAGTGAGATTTAGAGAGTCGAGATTGATTCAGGTAAGTCCTTTGGGCTTACTTAGTTAGCTTGTGGATATGAGTGTGAATAATGATAGTGGTGTTTGAATGATGTGTTTATAATTGTACCTATTATTAATTATCGACCAACCTACATATTTGGTCTAAGAGTAACGGGCGGTGGCATTCTGCTCAATTAGCCTGAGGGCGTTGGGGGTTTCTTTAGGGACTAATCCATACTTGGTTTGTAGTGACGCTACCGGCGGAGGTGTGCTAGACCTGCACCAGTTGGATAAGGAATGGAGGTGAGAAATCTTAAGATTTCTCGTGCCACAACTTTAAAACGGAATAAAGTGAATCACATAAGCTATCAGATAATAACCGGTTTGTGTGCCAGCATGATGATTGTTTTATGTTATCTTGGGTGTGTTTGTGCTATTCTTATTTTGTTTATATCTAGTCAGTTAGCTAACCGTTGTCTTATTGTTGTTTTGACGTACCACAGGTTATAGCAGATGTCGAGTGATCCGGAAGGTAGTGGTCAGTCGGGTTGTCGTACTCCCTAGGACGGGTTATAGTCTTTTCTTTATGTTGGTCTTTCAGTTATGACTTTCTTTGTTCTTAGCCTTTAAGATATTATTGTTGCCGGCTGTTAGTGTTCCTGGTCACATTCATGACATTATCAAACTTATTTTATGATTTATGGGTTTTCTTTATTTGTGTCTTGTTGTAAGATCTAGTTAAGTTGTTGTCAAACTAAGGTCGGGACCCGTTGTGAGCTCCTAACCAGTAGCTTCCCGAGTTCAGAGAACTTGGGGTGTTACAGGATCTATCGTAGTAAGGGCTTATATTCCGGAGTCGATCTCAGGGAATTGGTGAGGATAAACACAACAAAGAAATCTAATTTCAGAAGCATGCAATATTACTAGTCAAAAGCAAAAGACAAGATGTATAACAGGATGGGGAAATGCAGATTATAGAGATCAAAGCATCCAGTTGTGGTTTCGACTCAATATTTCTAAAGGTAACGTGGACAAAGTTGAGGTTTGCTGAGGGAAGATGCTTCTACACTGGGATAGATTACGGGGGAGGTCTCACTATCCACTTTTCCAAATTAAAGCTCCTATCACCGGGTAAGTCTCAAAGAACTAAGGAAAGGTAAAGGTACTCAAACCAACACACTCACCTAAGGGTATAGAACTTACCATCACCGGGTAAGTCTCAGGTTAACTCTCAAAGGTGGGATAAAGGAACACTCAAACCCTAATAAAGGATAAACCTTTATTACCTAACACTCATCATCATAGGTAAACAAGCAAAGGAATCACCGGGTAGGTCTCATCCTAGGCTTGCATATAAACCATGAAAGGTGCAACAAGGATAGGATTTGGCAAACTATAACCTAAACTCAAGATCTGAAAAACAGTGGTTTGTCTCGTGTTGTTCTATATCGATCTCGGTCGAGATGCTCAATGAACAGTCCGAGACGGGTTTCGGATTAGGATTAACTCAGGCTTTTGGGGTCCACTCAGATAAAGATTCATTCTTTCATCGTCTATACCACAACCTTCAACTAATCACCCTAGAATCGCAGGGTATTTAGCCAATAATCATCATTATCAAAGTAATCAAATAATAAATCAAAATACCAAGAAGAGCGAGTAGAACAATCAACAAAAATATCTCAATTATCAAGCAAACAAAACCAACAATCGTATCCAGCAATGTGTTCCACAAATATGATAACAAACTCACAAGTAACTTCCCAAGAAAACCTTACAACTTGTCTTCCCTTCTTCCTTGAACTCCAAGCAATTTATCTTTAGATCTCTTCCTTCAAATCAGCCGTCAACTGTCGGGGGTTGAAAGCCAACTTCCGTGGGGAGTCAATCCACGTCGGTGGGGAGTCCGTCTCAATGTTGAAGGCTAAGAGATATTTATAGGGAGATAAAACTAGGGTTTTACAAGCCTTGAGCCTTAAAGATAAACCCTAGATTAAAGATAGATTGTATCTTAAGGATAAACCCTAAAACTTTGGGCCCACAAAGAATGTTGAGCCCGCTGGTATCAGAGCCCACTCTGGCGCGGTATCAGAGATTACTCCGACGAAAACATCTTGGTCGAGATGTGGGTCGAGGTGACTCTTTGTCATGTCCATCTCGGTTGACCTTCGACCATCTCGGTCGGGATGTGGTATCGGAGTCTGCTCCGAAGGTATCAGAAATTACTTTGGGGTATCAGAGTTTACTCTGGGTGCGTGTTCTTGACTTTCTTTGCTTCTTTTTATGCTCCAATGTAGTCTAATTGATATCATTTCGACTCATTGCACCTTCATGTTCCCTTTTGATCCAAAATGTGTCATGTTCCCTACAATTGTAACAAAACTATGTGTAGACCTCTATTCTCGCAAAGTAGGTGAATAGCAACATAATTGATATGAATATATGTCTTATGCATGCACAATAAAGACTAAATCTACATAAATGCATGCCTAAATATAGGTCATAATTCATGTCATCAAAGATTCATTAATACATTGTGAGTTTTTAATAGATAGACTTACTTAAACGGGTATATTATATAGCCCTTGTTATGATGAATAAGAGAAAGTCACCATCTACTAGATTCTTTTTAAGTTTTAGAACATTGGTTTAGGAGTGTATGTGAAGAATGAAAACTTAATACAAGGCTTCATGGCGCTATGCACCAACAAGATTATTTGGCCTCGAAAAGCGGGATAGTAGTGTTGCTTCGCTGTATAAAGGCTAAAGTTTAAATAAATGTCCTAATAACTTGATATGCTACAATAGGACATACCATGGTGCATTCCCCCTTTTCTATTTCTCGTTGTTTTGAGTTTAATTTGATTCCTATATAGTTTGCTTAGAAGCATCCCTCTTCGTGCTACTAGGTCTTAGTTTGCTTAACATGGTGTGTCTCTCTTGTGTGGACCTTTTGCTTGCTCTTCAAGTTAAAAGATGTTGTATAAGAAATTAATGTTTCACATATTTTTACTAATAATTTTCCAAAATGTTACAAAAAAAAGTTATGCAAAAAGTTATTAAAATCTACAAAAACAAAATCCACAAAGGGTTCGCAAGACAAAGTACAATTGATATTTCAATTCACAAGGCTGGTAGAGTCGGTATGAATAGGGTGAATCTGATTTTCCTGTATACATCTCACTTATGTTGTTATTGTTCGTACTAATTTAGCATCCAAGCAAGCTTAACAAATGAAGTATCTTGAAAATCTATGGTTTCTACATTTCAGTTTGAGGGTCATACTCTACTGTGAATATTGAGACCTTCCATGTATACATCTCACATGTTGTGATTGTGGAAACTGACTCGTAGTTGGCAATCACGATACTAGGTAAGACGTTGGATCGTTGTCATCCTCTCAACAGTCTGGTACAAAAATGCCACGACTTTATCAAAAGGGGTTGGGATATCCAGTACCGTCATATCTACCGCGAGACGAATACTATTGCGGATTATCTTGCTAGCATATCTTTTAACTTTCTGATTATACTAAGTGTATTATTTGAGCCTCCTAAGAGTGTAGTTGATCTTTTATATTCCGATGCAAGGGGTCAGGCTATCCCCGAGTGATTACTACTTAGCCTCTTTTTATGAATAAGAAGCACACTTAGAAGCGCCGAAGACCACTGACTCTCCTTCCCACCAAAAAAAATATTAAAATGCTTCCAATACTTTGATTGCGATATTTATGGCTTATAAATGTTCAAATTCTTGATTCGTTGTTAAAATAGCCCGAAGGTGCTTCAATTTTAAATGGCTTGAAATCATGTAATTTCTAAATTTATTACTCATTAAAATTGTGGATGTGAACTCGTGATGGAGAAATTCTAGATGGTGTCCTAGACTTTTGACTTTTTCGGATTACATCCAAGAGTTTTTTAGTTTTCGAATAGTAACCTTGAGTTTAGGACTTTTTCCGGATTAAGGTCATCAAACATCCATAAGTTAACATTTATTAACATTTTAAGGGAACAATAAATAAGGTATTTAATCAAAAAATTGTCTATATCTTTAAAATGACAATTAATAATAACTAAATAAATTTATCTTTTTTTTCCCTTAAAATTTTAACTTATTATAGATGATAGAAGGGTATAATTCAAAAAATCAAAAATCCAAGGACATTATCCAAAACTGAAAAAATCTTCGAACATAATCTAAAAATTAGAAGTACATGGACACTATCCGAATTTCCTCATCATGATAACGGATTGCAATAGTCTGGTACAAAAGTGCCACGACTTTATTAAGAGGGATTGGGATATCCAGTACCGTCATGCCTACTGCGAGACGAATACTATTGCGGATTATCTTGCTAGCATAGCTTTTAACTTTCCGATTGGACTGAGTGTATTGGTTGACCCTCCTAAGGGTGTAGTTGATCTTTTACGTTCCAATGTAAGGGGTCAGACTATCCCTCAAGTGATTACTATTTAGCCTCTTTTCATGAATAAAAAGCGCACTTAGAAGCGTCGGAGACCACTAACTCTCCTTCCCATCAAAAAAAGATATTAAAATGCTTCCAATACTTTGATTGCGATATATATGGCTTATAAATATTCAAATTTATGATTCGTTGTTAAAATAGCCCGAAGGTGCTTCAATTTTAAACGGTTTGAAATCATGTAATTTCTAAATTCATTGCTCATCAGAATTGTGGATGTGAACTTGTGATAGAGAAATTCTAGATGATATCCTATACTTTTGACTGTATCGGATTACATCCAAGAATTTTTTAGTATTCGAATAGTAACCTTGAGTTTAGGACTTCTTTTGGATTAAGCTCATCAAACATCCATAAGTTAACATTTATTAACGTTTTAAGCGAACAATAAATAAGTTATTCAACCAAGAAATTGTCTATATCTTTAAAATGACAATTAATAATAAGTTATAACTAAAAAATTTATTATTTTTCCCTCAAAATATTAACTTATTATTGATGATAAAAGGGTGTAATTCAAAAAATCGAAAATTTAAGAACATTATCCAAAACTGAAAAATCTTCGAACATAATCTAAAAATTAAAAGTACATGAATGAATGAGTTGGTTAATTAGGTAGTTTATGTATCTTTGTGGATAAAGTAGGTAACTTTTGTTTTCTATTAACAAAGTAGACACCCTAAATTATGATGAAAAAGATTAAATAGATAATTATAAAAGATATTGCCATATAAGTCAATCTTCTATCCTATCTAAATTTAATTATTTTCCTAATTAGTTATTTAAAAAAAATTTGCTCCTACGTAAAATATGAAAAGAGATAATAATTGTACCTTTTTAGAAAATATTCTCTCTCCTATTTAAATTTAATTATTTTCTTAATTAATGATTTAAATATATATTCTGAAATGTTAAAATAGGAAAAGAATAACTAAATATTCCTAGAATCTCTCATCATTTTCTCTTTCTTCTTATTATAATAAATAAAAGATTGTGTCAATTACACAATATTAATACATAATTTCAAATATACAATGTTAATAAATAAAAGACTTGTGTAACCAAAAAGCTTGGGTACGAAATACCTTTCACTGAATTTCTTTACTGAATAATATGTATGTACATTAATCAATACTTGTTGAATATGAAATATGTATACATATGTACATATTAATGTGTCGAGTTTTGTTTGTGATTGCGTGATAAATACATATTAATTGGAAATGTGTACATAACAGTTAAATTTTAGAAATAAAGTGTATTCTTTGTCCATATCACACGTCAGTATGTACATTATGTATGCTCGACATTTACACAAGGTTTGATTACACAAGTCTTTTATTTATTAACATTGTGTATTTGAAATTATGTATTGATATTGTGTAATTGAAATTGTGTATTAATATTGTGTATCATCAAAAGAATACACAAAGTTTAATTAGTCCAACTGGTATAAGGGGGTGTGTCAACTCGTCCTTATTTCACCAATGTTCTCTACCTTAACACTATCCAAATTTCCTCATCATATAGCGGATTGCAACATATTGAATACTCTTGAAAGCCTGGGTGATTTAGAGCTTCATGGTGGTCTTGTTAAATCTATACGGTGAATCACTCTCCTCTACTATGTTCGGTGACTTAAAAGCTTTGGGGAAATGAGGCAATAAAATTCTATCCGAAGGCATCGCAGACATGTAATCTCAATCATGACATTTTTCACAAAGGACATGTATGTATCAAAGTTAAAACACAGACTGTATAGTTAATTACTGAGAGACACAAAAACAGAATCTCAGGAGAGGACTATCACAAACCTTAAACAGAAAACAATAAAGCAACAACATCTCCCAAGGCTATGTGCAATCCCCTACACGCCACCCTCCAGTATCTTCTGCAACTCATCAGGTAAGCAAGGGAGGACGAGTAAGCCACGATGCCTGAACCCATACTCTTCACCAGCTCGATCAAGAAGCCTCAGAAGCCCCGGGTTTCTGAGGTCATGCAACCCGATCACGAACCGTTTCATCTCCTCTCCATCGCCAGCCAGGACGGCGAAATGCCCTTCCTTGACATCGTTCGGAACTGACTCAGGCTCTAGCTTTGTGTCTTCGAGACTGGGTCGGATGTGACGAGAGACAAGTGTCAGCCTCTTGAGCTTCATCATGAATTTCATCAACCTTAGCAAGCTTTGCATCTCACTCTTCACTGCTTGATTACTGATGTATGTTTTAAGAAAGTACAAAAGGCTTCTGTTTCTTCTGGATTGGAAATGATGTGGGCAATCATATTTGGTTGCCTTTTTATACAGGGGTGAGGTACAAAGACAAGTCACAAACTTGAAGGTTCCAAGTGAGTTGCTTTGTGGTGGGCTCACTAACTAAGCAACAAGTACAAAAATCATTAAATGCTGTTTTCATTTCCTATCCAGCTTAGACATAATTACAAATTAATTAGTTTGGTTATAGGTTAATACGATGAGTCCTGTAAATATACCAATCCTAATATATAATATCAGTAATTCGGAGTTTTAGTAAGATTTAGACTTTTTTTACAACATGTCAAATACCTTTTATTAGGAATATGATAATTTCATCTTAATTTGAATTTAGTGAACATGTCAACGATATAGATAAACATAAGCAGTTTCCAAACTATTGGTTGGGGATACAATTAAAGAGGTCTAAGTGGAGGTGGTCTTTGGTCAAATAAGCATCTGCGTATTTGTAAGGGATCTTACGCGGTATACTGTAGGAAACGTGCATCTATACACCGCTAGCATGAGATGACTTCTTAGCTGATCACCCAGATGAGCTACTATTGTGTCTTCAGTTTAGCTCCAGCAACGTACAGAAATAGAAGCTGTCATTCACATCTTTAATGACATTTTGGCCTTTTGGGCACCTGGGTTCACCCTAGGATGACCTCGTACGTAGTTTAGTCAATTGTGGGCTCTGAACAGAGCCAACCTTATTGTGTAAACAGCGTGTTGATCCGAAGAATCTGATGTACTGTACTCGGAAGAGAAGCATTGAATTCAGAGGCTACTGCAAAACCAATTCCCTTTGTTCCCACCGCCGGCTGTCTCTTCTGCCTGTACTAGCCAAGGCAATGTAGGGCATCTTCCAAGGACTCTTATCCATCACCGCTACCACGTGGATCTTTCGTTTCCTCACAGCCGTTACTATCAGGGTTTCGGACCCATCTTTCTTTATGGCTGATGACATTTTTAGATAAGTGTCCAATTCATGCACATTTCTGAAGATTTTTCACTTCTAGCTTCAGTAGAAGACAAATTTAACTTGTTGGCAAGTTCACACTATTGAAAGCCAGCAACAATAAAGCTCTGTTCAATAGAAACCTGAACCAGATGCGAATTGAGCAGGACTGTAGCTTTGCACACAATCTGTATCTTGTTTTTAGCATCTAATACAAATACATTCATAAGAGGAACTCAAGTACTGAAGACGATGTTTAGGAGATTAATCCGAACTGCAGGCACAGAAACACCAGTCAATTTACAGCACAGTAACAGCTCAAGACAAAATTGAAAGAGCTATGAGACGTGGTAAAGTCGTTCAAGACGTTACGCTATAAAGCTCATAAGTAAGGAAAGTGACTCATACAAGAATCTAAACAAAAACAGCATACATCATGCTAAGCTGGCAACTACAGTGAAGAAGCTTACTTGAACACTTTATTCAATACAGATTAGTGACAGCAGAATTCATGAATCACTAGCAGTGTATGTTCCTAAGCAGTGGATTTACGCTCAAAACCAATTCCAGGGTCATCATTACAAGGAAAAACTTGAAAACCGGTCACCATAGCATCCGGTGGACCCCTACGACATCTCTGCTGCATCTCCTCCACTGATTCCAGCTTGCCGGAAAATAGAGCTTCCACAGTCCCGTCTCTTCTGTTGCGCACCCAACCCTTTATCCCCAACTGGGTCGCGTTCTCCACTGTCCAGTTCCTATAGAAAACTCCTTGAACCCTTCCCTTGATTACACATCTCACCTACATTACAAGCAGCACAATTATCTGACTAAACACAAAAAGAAACACCCTTGATTCAGTTCATTTCTACAAAATCACTGTTTATAAGCAAAGTTGCATTTACCAACTTGTTATCAACGCTTTCTATTAGTTTATGTGTTCAACACTGAACCGCTTTGGGAAGCTGTTGCAAAAAACAGTGTTGAATTGGCAAAGTATGGACAATGGGTGGTCAAATGCAAAAGAGGGTGTTTTGTGCAAAGTAAACTATATTAAGGGTGGTTTGTGTAATTTATCCTCCTTTCAACTCTGCAAAAGGTGTATGCAAAGGGGATTGAAAGCTCAGTTTTCAAATATCTTCTATCTTATGTAGATGATAACTTCAACCAAAACGGACCCATTATAGTGAAATTGTCCAAATCAGATTGGAAAGAGTTCCAATATCAGACATATTTCCGTTTCCAATTCGACGTCAATATCCAAAATTCCAGAAACAAAGACAAGCAATTCTACAAAATCCACCCCAAGGACATAAAGAGATCCTCCCAAACCAGCAGCATCAACAATAAATTATCGAATAAATCATCAGTACAACTAATTGAACTCATAGCCAAACTATTCAAACACCAAAATCAAACGGAGAAAGTAAGAACGAAAACGAAACGAGAAATTAAAGGCTGACCGTGTTGGTGGATTCTTGTGGGTTTGCTGTTGAGCCGTTGTTCTGAGACATCATACGAACCCAAAGAGAAGGCGGAAGGGAACGGCGCATAGGAATTAGACAAGGACGAGAAAATCCAGATGTCGGGATGAAATATCGAGTACTTGACAATGGCGTAACTTTCACGAAATTCCGATTCTTGATGCTGATTTCCTGAGCTTAACATTTTGCCCTCATTTATGTCACATATATTTGTATATTTACAAGATATGTAATTTTTGCTAATTTCATCAACAATTTACTTTTACCATCATTAGTTTATGGATTTTTTCTCTTGGTGCCCTCAAGGTTTGGACTTATTCTCTTGGTATCCACTAAGTTTTAAAAATCCTCTTGGTACCCTCATGGTTTTATTTTTTTCCTCTTTAGAACCATTCTTTATATATTACATTAAAAATTCATTATAAAATAATTAAAAATCAGAAAAATAATTTTAAACTAATTTTGACCACATAAAATATTAAAATAATAAATTTATACTAGAATTATATTTTTTTGTATTTTTAATAAAACGTAAATGAAAGATAAATTTATTTTTTTAAAGAAAATAATTTTTTTAATTTCGGATTTAAAATAAAATATATAATTTTTTTTTAAAATTAAGAGTCTAAAAATTTTAAATTATTGTAATTTTTTTTGAAGTTCTATAATATCTTAATTTGAAAATTTTATTTTATTTTATATTTTTAGTTCTTTAGTTTACAGATTCTTAAATTAAAAAAAATAATTTTTTTAATAAAATTTCGAATTAAAATAAATGATATAAATTAAATTAAAAAAAATTACTATATTTTTAAATTTCTAGCAGCTTAAATAAATGTTTTTAGTTTAATTTATATATATTTTATATTAAATCTAAGATAAAAAAATATTTTAATTCATGAAATAAATATTACCTTTAATTCAAAATATAAATTTATATATAAAAAAAATCTATGATAAATTTATTAGATTATTTTTTCAATGAGGTCATAATTAATTTTAAATTTATTTTTCTTATTTTTTGTTATTTTTTAATGACTTTTTAATGTAATATATCAAGAATGGGTATAAGGAGGAAACAAGTAAAACCATAAGGGTACCAAGAGAATTTTTGAAACTTGGTGGATACTAAGAGGATAAGTCCAAACCTTAAGGGCACCAAGAGGAAAAATCCTTAGTTTATTTTAATCAGATTTTCATACTTTATAAAAACTTCACAAACAACTGTCCAATAAACTAAAACTATCCACAAATTTTAAACCATTCAAAAATTTGGTTTGTCTAACACACCCTTAGCTTTGTCATTCCATTACTTCAGAATTCAGATGCTAATTCTGCCAAGGAGCTGACCGGTTCAGCATATACCTCGACCGGTTCACTTGAACCGGATTACGTGTTTAGAGCTACTTGTACAAATGGTATTTTACAAGCCCTATATAGAATGGGGTGATTTTTAGTTTTTTGTAGGCTTATTTTCTACTCATAAGCAAGGATCAAAATGTTATCATATAGAGGATTGCAATATATATATACGCAACTCAAATCACCCTTAACTTAATGGTATTGAGCACTTGGCTTGCCTATCTGACATAAAATGTCTACAAAACTCAACACCAAACACATGTGTCATGAAGAACACTAGGAATTTTAAGAAAGAACTAGGAAAATACTTGGGTCGAGTACTGCTAAGTACAAACACCGGCAAACTAAAGAAAACCCAAGTGGTTAAAAAATCTCTTTAGACCCCAATTGTCATCATCGCCCCAACAACTGCTTGCTTTCTTACTCTGCCCATCGTACAAGGAAGATTCAAGATCATCTTGGTTTTCATACACAACATCTTCATCACCGTTGGAAGCTATTCCATCCGGATGCTCCGTTGCTTCTTCCTGCATCTGATCCAACTAAAATTCCAGCGAAGACTGTATTAGACAAATCACTGTTACAATAGGTCATTTAGCAGTGTCTAAAGTAGCTTGCCTATACAAAATCAAACCAAAACGAGGTAACTTAAATGCATAAGCATCAAATCGTTAATACAAGGCAGACTAGATTGAACACAACCAGCAATGAGTAATCCCAATTTGCTACTGCATCAGAAAAGGCTTCAAATTCATTATTCCATTAAAAGAAAGAATTTTACCTCTGGCTCAACTTTCATTTGCTCTTCCTTTGCAGACACATTTTCAGTTGGCATGATTGAAAAAGGATCCAGGCCCGGAACCAAAACCGGAACTTGTTTTTTCTCAAGAATTTCTTTCTTAGCAACCTCATCTATCATATCGGCACTACTGCCCGTGAGGTATGGAGGTTTCTCACTTGGAAAAAAATCACCCTGATCACGTGACATTTCCCCTTCATTCCTCACTACATCCATATCGGGATCAGCAGGATGAGTAATATTTTCAGCAACAATAGTCACTGTATCCTGGTAAGTCTCTACCACAAGGTTCTGTTCTTCATTACACTTTCCATCTAAAGTTTTTAATTGCTCAGTCTTTAATGTAAGAGATTCTTCATACTTGTTGTCAACGACCGGTTCTTCAGCTATTTGTTCAGCATCTGCATCCTCCCACTCTTGAAAGACACTAATTGTGTCAGCTGAATTCCATGTATTAAAAACTCTATCTTGGCCTGGCTGCCACACCAACTCCCCGTTGTTTTTTCTCAATATGAACTTAAAGTGAACCGGATCACCAACAGGTATATCCTATCCAAGAAAGAACAAAAAAAAAGGTTTTAGAATAACACATTTTGACAAAGCTTTTAGCCCCTATTTGGTTGTAACTCCGGAAACAGAAAGGGGATGAAATTGAATCTAGTTCATATGCGTATCTTGTTCATAAATATTTTTGGAATCATGTCCTGTGATTTCATGCAAAATGCCAACAGATTTTTCCATTTTGTTTCCCGGGTATCAAAGCTAATCAAATTATACTCCAATTACTTCAAACTACAATGAAGGATTCCAAAAAATTTAATGAATAAGGACATATGTATGGACATATTCGTTTCCATTCCATTTCCGTTTCCGGATTTATAACCAAACGACCCTTAGAATCAAAGTGCTAGATTGTTACCAGTTGAGCAGTCCATAGATGACCTTCGGACCAGGTCATGGGAATTGCATCTAAAGGATTCCACATTCCTAATTCTGGTTGGGCACCAACAACAAAAAACTGCTCTCCAAATCTGCACTCTTTTTGCAGTTGTATCTTGATGCAAACCGTATTTGAACTATCATCTGCAAAATCAATGAACTTCTTGGGGCATATAGAAATCTAAAAATGTGAAATCTGATGATGGCTTTACCTCGATCAGGAAGCTGAGGCAGGTCTTTAAGTGTAGGCTCCAAAAGCTCCTACATCCACAACATTAAACCCTAAGTTGAAAGTATAACACTAACACTGATAACGTCATTGTCTTAAACTGTCTCTATCCACCCCAGAAGTTATAAATTTCAACAACAGGGGTAGGGGAGAGAAAAACCTGGGAATCTGAAGAGTGGCTCGGAGAAGAAGCAGCTGAGCGAATGGGATTTGTTCCGAGGCAAACCAGAGGGGAGAGATTCAGGCGAGAAGGAGCAGAATATCCACCAGGACCACCACAGCAACCTAGAAACCTGAAAGCCCGAAATTGAGTAACGGGTGGGCAAATCCGGAAATCAGCTCCATGAGGGTTGCGAAACGACGTCGCCGCAGATGAGCAACCACCACGCATCTCCTCAGATGATCAAACTTTTGCTTTCGTCGTTGTCAAATAATTCTCCTGCTTACTTCTTTGGTTTTGTCAGGTTAGTGATGTTGATACCAGCGGTGGCCTGGATTGCTGCTACGGCAATGTTGTCGTTATTCATACTCGCAACTAGTTCCACTGTATTATGTGTGTGGATTCTGCTCGTCTGGGAATCCTCGTTATGTCAGAGTGATCGCCACCGTCCACGTGAACTTCTTTGATTAGTGTTGATTAGTGTTGTTGGGCACACCATCCAACGGGAGAAACCACCTCTGGAAGTCGTAAATGCAGCGGTGGAGCACCGCAGCTAACTTGCTATGCCCGTTACGCTCCGACGTTTCCCCTAATTTTCTAATCAAGGATAATACATGTCTATAACAACTGATTATTGGGTACTTGTGTGGCACTCTAAAAATTATGGCTACTCAAAATTCGAAACTGATGGTATTAACTGGCATTGCCATACTTTTCAGAAAAAATATGAATTTATTTTATAGCAAAATTTTAAGTTGTGTTTTATAACAATTTTAAAAAACATTATACTACAATTGATAGTATATATATATCATTAACAGACATTCAAATATGTTAGAAAAAATAATACATGACATAAAATACTAAACACACTAAATTTAACAAATACAACTTAGAGATTCAAAGTTGCATAGCAAGTGAAAATGCATGTAATTACAAACATTCAAACTTGAGAAACTTGTAACATCGTACCAAACCCGACTAAATTGTCCAAGTTCAATATGGCAAACAAAGTGACTAATCCAGAGATTCTTTGGTTGTAGCCACAACTCCCATGGAAACAAGGCAATTTAAGCAGCTCAGTTAACAACACAAGGCAGCCTAGAAGGTGAAACAACGCTTGGTGTGTAGCCATAAACTTCCACAAAACCCCAAGATCCACAACTAGGGAGATCCTTAATTTCCTTAGGATGAGGATCATATATAAAAAGGGTACCATCTTTGTTTTCTGCAATAATCTCTCCGTTTTTCCAACACCCGATAACTCTTTCCAACCCCGACACATGCTCTAGGCTCATTATCTTCTCCCAAAACAACTCCTGTATAGGATCCTCGCGCTTGCTCAGTTTCCATATCTCAACCCTTCCATTATGTTGCATCTCAATGGAATAAACTATCACAACAGGATGCTCACCCATAACTCCAAGACGCATTCGGAACCCAGAAAGCTCATGGTAGCATGGTAAAGGATGGACTCTGAATGACTCCTCTGCTGCATCAAACCATGTCATTAATTCTCTAAAAATTGAACCCTGCTCCTGTAGTTCGACAGCGTACCAATAAGGAACACCGCCAACCAGAGTGTTACACGTTTTCTGAAAACACAACCAAGGGAAACCAACAACCTGTATTGTTCTCCAAGCATTGGTCCCTGTACTGTATATTTCAACCCTGGCTGGGCGATTTACTGCAGTAAAATGTTTGGAATATAATATTCTGATGACTTTGTAGCTCTTGGTTTTCTCATCATATGCAAACCCCAGAGACACACGCTCTTCGTTTTTCAACAACAATGTTGGGATTGGGATCTGGTAATGCTCTCTTATTGCAGGATTCCATAGCACAATGGATGTGGCTGCATTGCAGAGACTCACACAAACTAAGCCATTTATTGAACCCACTACTTGGATTTCATCCATATGGCATTCAAATGGGGTGTGGAGATTTGTGAGGATAGAGTTGCTGTCTGATTGGTTAAGCAACAAGGAGAGGATCTGATCATTCCCTTCACGGCCTCGTGTGTGAACTATCAATGATAACAAATTGCCCATAGCTGCAGAGGATCCGGCTATGCGACAATGGTGTTGGATGAAGATTGGACTCATGAAAAGAGCATACCATGCCCTACACACAGATTTGGAGCGAATGATGGATTCAACTGGAAGCCTCCCGAGTATTTCAATCATTAGGTCACCAGGCAAGTGGCCAGTTCCAACAGATCCCAACAAGTCCGTCCATGTCATATTATCTCCATCTCCCTGTACTCGCATTTCATTCCTCAATCCTGACATGTTAACCAGCTGAAACAACCAACAAAACTAAGATGATTGAATCCAAACACAAACACAGACACAACAGTATGGAATTGGTAGTCGATCAAATTATGGACACTAGGTATCTTTAGTTGGATGTACATGAAAATCAGATCAAACATATCCACATATTTTCAAATTCTCGTCAGTATGTTAGTGATCGGAGACCAGACGCAGATATTTGGAAACAAGTATTCCTCTACAACTTGATCTAAAATGCAATTAGAGTCGCGTTACAACAAATCTACAACACTAAAATAGCAAACCGATACCAATTGTTTGATTTCCCATCTCCTAATTCAAAGAAATCCTCAAAAATAGACATAAATGAAGCATACGCCCCCATAAAACTGCAAACAGGCAAGATCAGACAAATCCCCCAACCAAACCCTCAAATTTTGAGTTTCATTGCATCGGAAATCTTCCCTAATTAAAAAAATTCAGCTTAAATCTGTGGCGAGTATACAAAGCATAATGGAAAAACGATCAATTAGAAAAAAGCGAATAAGACTACCTCGATCGTTGCGAGGGAATCGCCAAAGAAAACCTTAGCGATGTCGGCTGCAATTGTGAAGGAGGTGATCCAGGGCGAACAAAGGAGAAGGACGAAGGGAGAACCACCCGTCTGACAGCGAGTCAGCGAGATATTATTTGATTTAGAAGATGGGCCGTCCAAACTCAACTCGTTTTACTTACGGCCCAAAGCAATCCTACTGAAACCCCAATATGTTTGTTTTGGATATGAGTTTCAAAATATACCTATTCTACAAATGGATATTATTTAGAATATAATCATCATCAGGATATATTATTATTAGGATAGCTTAATTAGGCCGTTACATATTTTCAAAAATAAATTAACTTCAGACTTATATATTTTGAAACATGAACACACTATGAAATTTTATTAATTGAAATTAAGTAAACAAAATCATTTTTAGTATATATATAATGATTATAATCTATCTTATATACCCAAATTTGAGATCCTAACAAACTTAATTTTATTTTAATATTTAAATATATATAAAAATAAAATTAGTTTTTGATTTGTATAATTAAAATCACTTATATTAATTTGATTACTGTTTTAAAATTTGTATTTCTTTTATTATTGTGAACTATACACATGATCTATTTAATAAAACTACAACTAGTTTATCCTGCATGGATACTTAGTAAGAAAAATTCTAAAGTTGCGTATATTACTTAATTAATATCTTTATTCAGAAGTATAATTGGAATATATGATAAAGAATATGTTTACAATTTTAAACTTATATTTCTTGTATAATTAAATTTATTGTAACCGGATCATTTTAACCATATAAGTTAAAAACTCGAGTAATTATTGAAAAGTAATCAATTAGCTAAAATATAATATGAATGTTCTCTACATGCAAATCCTTTATACAATATAAGGAAGAGTTCCTTAGAAGTGTTTTATTTCGTGGGCCCCTTGTTTTATGGGCCGTATATTCTCAGCCTGTCTGCGTACCATTAATGCAAAGGTCTTCTGATGTTTACATGTGATGCAAGATGTGTCATTTCGTTGATTTCCCACCGCCTCCACCCCTTTAGCTCCGTCTGATTCTATTTCTCATTTCTTCTTCTATTACAATTGTCTTTTGTTCGTCTTCCTCATATCTGGTTGTTTGGTTTGCTGCTCTTTAGGTTAATCTTCTCTGTAGCTCTTAATGTTCCTTCCTTTTTCACTTCTGCATTCCGTTTTTTTATGTTCGAGCACGCTTTTTTAATGGTCGATTTTTTGGCCGGAACCCTACTTCTGGTGGCGTTTTCTCACGCTTGTTTTTCAGAATTTTTGTTTACAATATTTTTGTCCTCATTACATCATACTAAACAAAATTAGAATTAGGATCAATTAATTGATTCCTCTAACTTCTTTCCTTTTGCATTTGAAGAAAATCTTACCGCGTATGAGTTCTCGAGCATACTAGTGGACGGTCTGGCTTATGTTGCTGGTCATGATGATGAGTCTAGGCCCTTAATGGTAATGAATTATCTCTTTTTTCTGCAGTTTGACTCTATAAATCGAACGATTAAATATGATGGATATGAGCACCTTATATGGAATTCTATAGCAGATTTTCTGTATTGAGCAAGAATTACGAGAAATCCTCTTAGTCGCTTTCCGTAAGAGTTCTCGATTTGATTTCGCTCTTCATTCCTCACATATCTGAAACCTAAAGAGTGAGAGGGGACACAACCTCAAGAGAGAGAAATAGAGTTTAATCAATCAAAGTTGAAGGATGATAAGCATCGGAACCGGTGACGATCTTTTTGTCACCAACTTCTCCTTGACGGACGAGTTTTTCATATCGAGTACGCGCTAAAGTTGCCGATAACGGAGGTTTTGTTACTTCTTCTCTGTTGATTTTAGGGCAAGGGAAATCCCTTATTGCAGTTAATTTAGTTGGATTTTAATGGTGCTTGAATTTAAAAATTGTTAATGGAATCAAGTGTAAGGATTGCATGGTTTTGGTGAGGTTTTCAAGTTTTCCTATTAAGTTCGTATGATTTTCATTTCTAATTGTTTATGGTATTTAATTTTGTTGTTGTTTCTAATTTTGAGCTTTAATTTGATGAATTTTGAAGAGTGTGAAGAAGCTTATGCAAACCTGACAAATTCCTTAACTAAATCAAATCAACTCCTAATTACATACTAATCAACGTGAATTGATTAACTGCTTTTGTGTTTATTCCTTTTCAAAGACCCCCTACACCATGAAGTGTGGTATAGATGATACTACCATATCTCATAAACATACAAGCAATACATATAACCAACCAATATCATAGATCAAGCATGCTGAATTGCTAGACCCTAGAAGAAAGAAGGATTACTCACACATACCGGTTAGCATGAAATATTGCAACATTCTAGGCACTTATTCTAGTTGTTTTTCATTCATTATTATGTTCATGTATAAGGCATTGAAGCATTTGTTAGCGTGTTCACCTATATTTTCGATATGGAGGTCTACACAAGTTTTGGGAATGATTATAGGTAAATGAGAGCTGAAACCGGACCATTTGAGAGAGAAAAGAGAGGATTCAATCATATCCAAGGATTAGGAACACATCAAGGAAGCTAAAGAAGGAGCTAAGATGGAGAATGTCACGACACAAACGAAACCACAAGCACTCTACACTTCCACGCCCTAAATTACGGCTGTAGAAGAGTCCACGCCCTAAATTACGGCCGTGGATCTTGGCATCATGAGCGCGGAGCATTCCAGTAAGTTACACGGCCTAAAGTACGGTCGTGGAAGATGAGAGAGACCGTAATCCAATTCCACGCCCTAAACCACGGTCGTGGAACCCCTTGAGACCGTGATTTAGGCGATTTTTTGACGAGACTTCATTTACCACGTTATTTGTGATAAGCCGGGATGGTTACTTTTGCCCCGTCTTATAAAAAGGTCATAGAAGAGAGTTTTGGACATCAACGCTTACGGCTTATTCCCGGGATATTGGCGTTGGATCTCGCGGAGACGTGACGGCCGCTAACCTCGCTTTGGGAGAGTTCGTCTTAGGGTTTGTCGCAAGAGTTTGGGAGAGTTCCCGAAGATTGTGTGTGGCAGAAGTTGCGCCCTTCTCTTAGGTTTGATATTGAAGACGGATTGACATCCCGTTCTTCGTGTTTTGCCTAAGATCATTGTGAGGTTTTGTGTTATATTCTGAATCCATTGAGTATTCCATTTTGTGTTTTGGATTTGGGATTGACTTTGAGTTATATTTGAGTTTTCGAGGGTTTTCATCTTTCATTCTTCTTAAACTTGATTTTGATTTAATGACAATGGTTATTGGCTAAAACCCTTTAGCAATTCTAAGGTGAAGGGTTGATAGTTGTGGCTTAGATGATGATAGATCGATCGTAAACAGATTGGACCCTGAGAGTTAGAGAAACTTCGTCGACAACCAAGATCACGGTCTGTTCTTGAACTTCCACGGCCGTGGAACTCAAGATCTGCCCGTGATTTACCCTAGTTTACGAACTTTGCTTTTAATTTGATCTAAGGTTAAAGATTAGCTTTAATCTAGTCTTGGTTTTCCCTTTTCTAGGTAGTAGTTAGACTCATCACCCTCTATTTTGATTTCGAGTGTCACAATCTTAACCATTTTAGTTAGTCTTGATCCTTGGGTTACAAGTTTGGGTATTTGAGATCAATTCTTACCTTTAGATCCTTTCTATACTGAAGCCTCAACAACCTTTATAGAGAGTTCTTTGGGTTAGACATATAGGGTTTTGGAACTTCACCGTACATTACCTTACTTTAGCATACCTTTGCAATTCTTAACTCTGTCTTTATATATATAGTATATCTTGAATCGATTGCCACAATTTGATACTTGGATCTTTAGGGTTGCTGTTTTCCCAATATTTGCAAAGCTTATTACATTTACTTGCTTGACGATTTGCAAACTGAATTTGTTCCCCCCAAATCCCTGAGTTCAACACGTACTCTGGAATTCTTGCTTTACTACGCCGATCCGTACACTGCGGGTTCGCTTGCTTGATTCTAGTTTTATAAATTTAAAGCTTATTTGCACGCACGCTTCAGGGCGAACAAGTTTTTGGCGCCGTTGCCGGGGATTTGGTTTAGGCCGAATTCGGTTATCGATTGTCAAGCTTGGGAGCTTTGCTCTTGTCATTTGATATCTCTTTTAAGTGATATTTGCAGGTTATCTTAGGTATATGCGCAGGTCTAGCACCAACAAAAACCTCTTACCTCTTGATCAAGAACTTGAGAAGACTTTGAGAAAGAAGCTCAAAGAAAGAAAGATGGCTGAAAGTAAAGAGTGGGATATCCAAGCAGAGTTGGATGATTCCGAAGCTCGACTTAGATGGTGCGAGAAGACTCGCAAGGAAGAATCGGAGCATCATCAATTGCAAATTGATGAGCTCAAGGACATGATGCTGCAAATGAGGTTGGAGATGAATGATTCCAAGAAGAAGAAAAGAAGGAAACCGACAAGATCGGTTAGAACAGACTCATCCGATGAAGAGAGCGACTCCTTCATGCCGTCGCTAGAAGACATTGATCCAATGATCAATGCGAATCTGAATCCGAGACCAGCCGCCAATTATTGTATCTTGGCTGGGGGTTCGAGAGCCGCTCGTGTAGATGAAGAGCCAAGAACTCTTGGCCAAAGAATGGATCCGATTCAGCAACCACACCGTCTAGGTGTGAACTTTGATGCTGACGATATTCAGGGGTTTAGCTTCAACCCCCAAGTTATTACCATCGTTCGCCAAAGCCAGTTTAGAGGAACGAGTGTCGAATCTCCACATCAACATTTACAGAATTTTAAGATCTTGATGGAGACGATGAAGCCAAAGAATGCAACCACCAACAATTACAAGATCAAGCCATTCTTTTTCTCTTTTAAAGGGAAAGCTCTATCTTGGTATCAAGCTCTTCCAAATGGAAGACTCAACACATGGGAGGATCTTTCTTCGGAGTTCCTAACCAAGTTCTTTCCGCCATCCAAGACGGCGGAGTTGAGAGGTAAAATTAATGCTTTTTCTATGAGGTCTAATGAAAGCTTGTTTCAGTCTTGGGAAAGATTTCAAGATTTATTATTGGATTGCCCACACCATGGCATTTCCAAATTGGAGTTATTAGAGATATACTATAAGGGGCTGGATGTGGAAACACAATTCAAGCTCCAATCCCTTTCATGTGGCACATTCATGGACATGAGGGAAGATGACGCTTGGGACTTCATTGAAAAGCAAGCCCGAGTTATCGAGAAGTACTCTCACCGGAAAGTGGAAGCTAATCGAGTGGAGCAAGGAGCAAAGCTAACACAAGCTGCTCAAACTCAAATCTTTTCTCTCAACACCGAGATTAAAGAATTGAAGAAAGTCATCAAGGCTAGCTTTCCAAAGCCTAAGGAGCAAGATGTTGGTTATTTAGGAAACAACAATAACAACAATGGGAATGAGAACACCAATCGCAACATCCGGAACAACAACCGGAACAATTGGAACAACAACAACCGAAATAACAATTGGTACAACAATAGGGGTTCAAACAACAACAATTGGTGTTCCAACCAACAACAAAACTCCGGTAATTCTTATCCCAATTCAGGAAATTCACTAACTCCACCATCTTCTTCTTCCATTCCTTTGAAAAGTCAGGGGCAAACATCTAATAGTGGAAGCACTTCGGGAAAAGAGAAGCCCGATCCCATGCTGGAAACGATCTTGGGAAAGCTTCAAGGATTGGAGAGTCACATCACTAAGGTTAATAAAGCCCAAAAGGTTTTAGAAAACCAAATGTTCAGCAATGCTGAGGAAGTTCCTAGAAATCAAGGAAAACTTCCAGGAAAGATGGAGGATAACCCGAAAGGAAGGGTGATGACTATCACAACTAGGAGAGGAGCAACAACCACCGACCCGCAACCCAAGTTTGTGGAAGTTCCCGTCGAAAAGGAGAAGGAAGAGGGGAAAGAGAAGGAAGACATCTACATTCCTCCTCCAGCTTACAAACCTCCCCTACCATTCCCGCAATCTAGAGAAAGAGCGCGTCTAGACAAGCAATTCGGTAAGTTCATTGAACTCATGAGCAAACTGCATATTAATATACCTTTCATTGATGCAATTGTAGGTATGCCAGTATATGAAAAGTTCTTAAAGGAGATCCTCTCTAACAAGAGGAAACTGGAAAATTTTGGAGAAGTCAAGATGAGTCCGGAATCGTCGGATCTCATCAAAACGATGAAGAAAAAGATGCCCCCAAAGCTGAAAGATCCGGGGTCATTTTGTGTCCGATCGGAGTAGGAGATATCACATATGATGCATTATGTGATTTAGGAGCAAGCGTTAACATCATTCCGCTTGCCTTATGCAGGAATATCGGTCTAGGCGAGCCTAAACCGGTGAAGATGACGTTATATATGGTGGATCGATCCATAACTCGTCCCGTCAATGTCATTGAAGACTTCCCGGTCAAGCTTGGTAAGTTCTATGTTCCAATAGATTTTGTTGTGCTTGACATTCTTGCAGATAACCCAGTCCCGATCATACTCGGAAGACCATTCCTTGTAACATCCGGTTGTGTGGTGGATTGCAAGAATGCTAGACTCGCCTTCGACATAGGAGAGGAAAAGGTAGAGTTCATTCTTTCCACTTTGACGAAAGAACCGGCTCTTGAAGACGATATGTTTAACATCCACGACGAAGAGCCATCTAGAGAAGAAGTAAGTTCGATTCTCCTCAAAGATTCATTGCAAAGGGTTATTACTATGAGCATCACGGAGAAAGGAGAAGAAGAAGAATGCAATGAAGAGATTGAAGCTTTGGAAGAGCTACAAGAAGTGCATGAAGAAGAGTTTGAACAACTCTACGATGGGTAAGAAAACGTGAGGAATCACGGCCAGTCGTGCTATTCCATGGCCGTGGTTCCCACCAATATGACCGTAATTAGCTATTCAGAGGACTCCAGTAAGTTACACGGCCAAAACCACGGCCGTGAAACTATCAGAGGTGCCGTAATTGACTTCCACGCCCTAAACCATGGCCGTGGAGGAAACAGAGGTGCCGTAATTTTGGGAAAATTTGAGGACAATTACGTTCTTTCTACCACTTCTCTTGAGTCCTCTCCAACAACTTATATATCCTTAGAGACTTCTAAGGAAGCATTGGACACTCCTCAAGAGCCATTAGAGAGTCCAATAGTGATGGAATTGAAGCCACTTCCCACACATCTAAGGTACGTATTTCTAGGATCTAATTCTACCTTTCCGGTAATTGTTAGTTCCGATCTAAGTAAAGATGAACATAGTAAGCTTATGGTTGTTCTAAAGAAACATAGGAAAGCCTTAGGTTATACTATAGAGGTTCTAGTAGGAATTAAGCCTTTATTATGCATGCATAAGATCCTAATGGAAGAAGATTTTAGAACTTCGCGACAACCTCAAAGGCGGTTAAATCCGACCATGAAAGAGGTTGTCAAGAAGGAAATTCTTAAACTACTTGATGCAGGTATCATCTACCCTATCTCCGATAGCAAGTGGGTGAGTCCCGTACAAGTTGTTCCAAAGAAGGGAGGAATGACGGTCATCACCAATAAGAACAACGAGCTCATTCCTACAAGAACCGTAACGGGATGGAGGATTTACATAGACTACCGCAAGCTAAACAACGCAACGAGGAAGGACCACTTCCCATTACCATTCATCGATCAAATGCTTGAGAGGTTAGCACAACACTCACATTTTTGTTATCTTGACGGTTATAGTGGTTTCTTCCAGATCCCAATTCATCCAGACGATCAAGAGAAGACCACATTCACGTGCCCGTGGGGTACGTTCGCTTATAGGAGAATGCCGTTCGGGCTTTGCAACGCCCCAGCCACCTTCCAAAGGTGCATGATGGCTATATTCTCGGAGTACATAGAGAAGATTATGGAGGTTTTCATGGATGACTTTTCTGTTTATGGTTCCTCTTTCGATTGTCTTTCTAACCTTTCTCTTGTGCTACAAAGGTGTGAAGACACTAACCTAATTCTTAATTGGGAGAAGTGTCAATTTATGGTGAAGGAAGGCATTGCACTCGGACACTTGATCTCTAGTAGAGGGATCGAGGTAGATAAGGCTAAGATTGAGACCATAGAGAAGCTACCTCCTCCATCTTCGGTGAAGGGGATAAGAAGCTTTCTAGGACATGTTGGATTTTATAGACATTTTATAAAGGATTTCTCTAAGATATCAAAACCGCTAACTAATCTATTGATGAAGGATGCAGTTTTTGATTTCTCGCAGGATTTTTTAGATGCGTTTCATAAGATTCGGGAAGCTCTAATCTCAGTCCCGATCATTCAACCCCCGGATTGGAATCTTCCATTCGAGGTCATGTGTGATGCAAGTGACGTAGCTATAGGAGCTGTGCTTGGGCAAAAGAAGGAAGGACGAACCCATGCTATTTACTACGCTAGCAAGACGCTAGATGAAGCGCAACTTAACTATGCCACAACTAAAAAGGAATTTCTAGCTATTGTTTATGCATTTGAAAAGTTTCGTTCTTATCTTGTAGGTGCAAAGGTGATTGTATACACGGATCGTGTTGCGATCCGGTATCTACTTGCAAAGAAGGATGCGAAACCAAGGCTGATTAGATGGATTCTTCTCCTACAAGAATTCGATCTAGAGATCCGTGACAAGAAGGGTTCGGAAAATTCTATTGCGGATCATTTGAGTCGTCTACCACATCTAGAGGACGACAATCTACCTGTACATGACTCCTTTCCGGACGAACATTTACACATCATAGAGGAGTGCATCGACAAGATTACTAAAGGTAATGAACCATGGTTTGCTGATTTTGTTAACTATTTGGTTTGCCAGGAAATACCACCCGGATTATCCTATGCACAAAGGAAGAAGTTCTTTAAGGATGTCTGGGAATACTTTTGGAATGAACCTCTCCTCTTCAAGAGAGGTCCTGACGGCATCATTCGACAATGTGTGCCGGAAGACGAGATGCAAAGCGTCATCTATCATTGTCATTCACTACCTTATGGAGGACACGCTAGCTCGAACAAGACTAGCGCTAAGGTATTGCAATCTGAATTCTTTTGGCCTACTTTATTTAAATATGTGCAAACCTTTGTTTCCTGTTGCGATGCTTGTCAAAGAACAGGGAACATATCTAAGAGAAACGAAATGCCTCTTAACAATATTCAGGAGGTAGAGATCTTTGACGTTTGGGGAATAGACTTCATGGTACCTTTCCCATCATCTTGCGGAAACCAATACATACTTCTAGTTGTAGATTATGTTTCGAGATGGGTTGAAGCGATTACCTCTCCAACTAATGATGCCATGGTTGTGCTTAAGTTCTTTAACAAGACTATTTTCCCAAGATTTGGGACACCACGGACTATCATTAGTGATGGAGGCTCTCACTTCATTGCCCGACGATTCGAAGCTCTACTAGCTAAGTATGGGGTGACTCACAAGATCGCCACCCCTTACCATCCACAAACGAGTGGACAAGTGGAGATTTCGAACCGGGAGATCAAAGGAATCCTAGAGAAAACAGTTTCGAATACAAGGAAAGATTGGTCTTTGAAGCAGATGGTGCATTATTGGCATACCGGACTGCATACAAGACTCCCATAGGAACGACACCATACAGCCTTGTGTACGGGAAGTCTTTTCACTTACCGAGAGCTGGAACATAAGGCGTATTGGGCGGTAAAGTGGTTGAACTTCAGCATGAAGGAAGCAAGCGAGAAGCGCCTCTTGGACCTTAACGAGCTTGAAGAACTTCGCTTAAACGCCTACGAGAACGCCAAGATCTACAAGGAGAGAGCGAAGTGATGGCATGATAAGCATATCATTCCAAAGGACCTCAAAGAGGGAGATCAAGTTCTCCTCTTCAATTCGAGACTTCGGCTCTTTCCAGGTAAGCTTAAATCTCGTTGGACTGTACCTTATCTAATAAAACATGTTTTTCCCAATGGCGCAGTTGAAGTATGGGGTGAAAAGGGCGGAAGCTTCAAGGTGAACGGTCAACGACTCAAGAAGTACTCACCGAAGCTCCAAGCTGAGGAGTTCGCGCCTACCGTACTCGAATAAGTGCAAGTACGGTCTAGCTACGGACCTTAAACAAGCGCTTCTTGGGAGGCAACCCAAGGTATTGCACCTATGCTTTTGTTTGTCATTCTTAGATTAGATTAGTCTAGACGTTTTTGTTTTGTTTTGTTTTGCCCTCGATACCTCCCGGTATGTTGTGTTTTTGGATGTAGGAGTAATGGAATAGGCAAAGGAAGGAGTAAAAGTTAGAAGGAATTGACGAAACTTGGATTTTGGCACATTACAGAGAGTTCCACACCCTAAACCACGGTCGTGGAGGCTACAGTGACCGTAATTCTTCAAAATCTGAGAAAAATCACCAAAAACCACGGGTCCATACAAAACCACGGCCGTGGAAATCCCCGAGTGACCGTGATTTTCAAAAAATTTTACGGCCACTATATAAACCACCTTCCTTCACAAAAACACCCTCATTTCCTCTTCCACGCCCTAAACTCCGAAAAATCTCCCCATCTCGCAAATCCTCATTCGGTAATCGTTTCGAACGATTCTTGGTGCTAAAGTGGAGCATTTTCATTCCTCTACAAGATCCAATCGACAAAACAAGTGAACAATCCTTACAGAAGGCAGAATTTGGATTCAAAGATCCAAAAACCTAGGTTTTTACTCTTCTTCTCTACTTTGTCAATTCGGGCTAAATTTTCGCAAGAACTTAGAGAAATTGCATAGGATTGAGATTGGAATTAGTCTAGGACAGGTTCTGCTGAGTTTGTTGTTGAGATTGTTGAGATTTGAGCAAATCAGAGACGAACCACGGTCTTTGGAACTTCCACGTCCGTGGAATAGGAAGAATAGACCGTGGTTTTTTCTGGAATTGAGAAAATGTTCACGAGAAGTGCAGTAAAGAAAAAGAAGAGAAATGGAGATAGTTCCTCTTCTTCCCAAGCCCCTAGTGAACCACCATCACCTCCACGCTCTAGAATCCCAACCATTCACCCAAACTATCTCCAAGCTTTAGAAAAGATCGAGGAGAGACCGGTCATAGGACCTAGATACCTCTTGCTTGAGGAGTTGGAGCCACTTAATGTGGTGAATGATTTGACATGGCTCTTGGATAGAGCCGGACTGATTGTTTTCTCCGCTATTAGAGCGGATGCATATGAGGAGATTACGAGGGAGTTCGTTATTTCCTTCGAGCATAGCCACGTCGACAAGACGGTGTCTTTGAGATTGATGGAGACAGATTACGAGTTCTCCATCCAACAGTTTGGAGCCTTCTTTGGGTTCCATGAGACATTTAACGGTCGTTTCCCTAGCGGTGTATACGCTAAGGACTTTTGGGAGGATATAGCTATGATTTACGCTAGCAAGGACCGCTGGCAGCCAGCTGACACCAAGGCTAAGCTCATCTACCACTTAGCCTTGAAGATAGCTCATAGGGTCCTTACCGAGTGCCTATTCCCTAGGACCGAGACCCCCCAAAAGATAAAGACCGATGAGTTGTTCCTTCTTTACGCTATGTTGCACGGTAGACCCGCCGATTGTGCCACCCTCTTAGCCTCCACCATTAGTAAGCTTAAGAACAAGAGGGCCGGGAACATTGTGTATGGTGGGATACTTACCCACGTAGCTACGCAGCTCGGGATTGATTGCTCCGCATGCACTAGGATAGCGGCGAGACCTTTGGGTCTCAAGAGTCTTATGACTAGGGGTTTGATCTTTCCTAGACACCGAGGTCCACCTACTGCTGCTATGCCATGGGAGGATAGAGGAGGTAGAGGCATTCCATGGCTTCCCGAGTATTCCATTATGGTTGAACGCCATAATTGGAAAGAGACATTCGCTGCTATGCATGCGAATAGGTTAGCAGCACCTCCCTACATCCCCGATGAGATTCCAGCTGCTGATGTTGATGAGGATATAAGAGGAGGTGATGAGCAGGATTTTGGCACCTTTCCGGATCAGCCGGACATCTTCCCGGACCTACCTAGACAGTCTCCCCGCCCTTCTAGACCTTCCGGTGCTTCCTCCTCTCGCCATGCCAGTGTGAGCGAGAGACCGACATGGATGGATGCTCCTCCCGCTTGGTATGGAGCACAGCCGGAGTGGATGGGAGCTCCACCACCATGGTATGCACAGGCACCAGCAGCACCGGTCCCACAGGATGCACCAGCGTGGTACGGCAAGCCGGCATGGTATGAGCAGCTTCCAGCATGGGCTACAGATCTTTCCCGGATGGTAGGAGACTTGGAGATTCATAGGGATACTCATGATGCACGAGCTGAGGAGCATGACCGGATGATGAGAGACATATACTGCCAGCAGTTTGGGCGGAACTTCAGCTCCGATTTTCGCCCGTTCCCACCACCGCCTCCACCGCAGTGATGAGCTATGCCGATTGACAGTTTCAACCGCCCCACCGCCTTCTAGTGAGTTCATTTTTCTCTTCTTTCTTTTCTTTATTTCTTTTTGAATATTGAGGACAATGTTTATCCTAAGTATGGGGTGGGGTGTGACTATGTGTTGTAATAACTCTACTACATTTGCTTGCCTTGATCGATGACACTTTGCATGTTTCATTTCATAGTCACACGTTTCATTATTGCATTGCATGAAAAAGTTTTTGAAAAACCCATAAAAATGCGAAAAATTTTGAAAAATTCTAAAAAGGTTTGTCCTTCTAAGAATTGAGATGATTTCCATGATAACTCCTACTTGCGGATTGAGCTTTTGATGACAGTTATATGCCTAAACGAATAATGAATTGAAAAGGAATTGAATGTGTTGATTATCCTTTCTTGCAAGTTTCATAATGTGAAGATTTTTATCTAAATCATATTGAGAAATCAAGGTTGAAATCACATGATGAGTTCTTATACTTCTTTATGAAATGATTAAGGCAATTCGATTTTTCTTTCTTCTTTCTTTGATCACTTAACCCCCACAATGAAAATAATTTCCTCCCTTACCTATCCGGGAATTTGGTGGAGTTGATATTTGGCATGTTTGATGTGGGAGGGTCATGAAAGCAAATTTTTGCATTCAAAGTATAGAAAAATAGGTTTGGGGAAGTCAATCATGACGATGAGTAACTCGGCACCATTCACATAGCCGGGTGTTTGTGTCTTGCCAAAGTCAGATTGAGCGATATTCCTAGCGGATTATGGTATGTGCATCAAGGGTTTGAGGCATCTCGAAATTGAGAAACGCCAATCTCCTAGGCTTCGGTTTTTGTGCACCGCTGTCCATAACTCCAAAAGTAAAGTCGAAAAATAATGTGAAAAAGAAGAGAGCAAAGCTCAAAGTTGAAGGTGTTGAAATTCAAAATAAAAAGAAAAAGAGTTGGGTTATCCATTTTCCCGGATTCATGCACCACATCCTTTATAAGTCTCCCTCCCTTCCGCATTCTAGACCTTACTTGGAAGTCCTTAAGATCAAAAGAGCGTTATTTGACTTGGTGATCTAAATTGAAGTTTCTTATGCTTGATTTTGATAATGCTTGAAGGCTATGATGTTTACCTCAAAGTTTAACCAATTCATGAGGTTTCTTTGCTTTACATTCTTTGGTTTATGTATATAAGCGTTTCAAGGGTGAATGAAGCAAGGTTTGAGAATGATCTATTGACTATAAGCACACTTACCTAAAAGATGTTATGTTTTTGAGTTGCATGCATATTTCATCCTAACCTATGTTCTAAGCTTTTAAAGACCTTGCTTGGGGACAAGCAAGAGGCAAGTATGGAGTATTTTGTTAGCATGAAATATTGCGACATTCTAGGCACTTATTCTAGTTGTTTTTCATTCATTATTGTGTTCATGGATAAGGCATTGAAGCATTTGTTAGCTTGTTCACCTATATTTTCGATATGGAGGTCTACACAAGTTTTGTGAATGATTATAGGTGAATGAGAGATGAAACCGGACCATTTGAGAGAGAAAAGAGAGGATTCAATCATATCCAAGGATTTGGAACACATCAAGGAAGCTAAAGAAGGAACTAAGATGGAGAATGTCACGACACAAAGGAAACCACAAGCAATCTACACTTCCACGCCCTAAATTACGGCCGTAGAAGAGTCCACGCCCTAAATTACGGCCGTAGATCTTGGCATCATGAGCGTGAAGCATTCCAGTAAGTTACACGGCCTAAAGTACGGTCGTGAAAGATGAGAGAGACCGTAATCCAATTCCACGCCCTAAACCACAGTCGTGGAACCCCTTGAGACCGTGATTTAAGCGATCTTTTGACGAGACTTCATTTACCACGTTATTTACGTGATGGGCCGGGACGGTTACTTTTGCCCCGTCTTATAAAAAGGTCAGAGAAGAGAGTTTTGGACATCAACGCTTACGGCTTATTCCCGGGATATTGGCGTTGGATCTCGCGGATACGTGACGGCCGCTAACCTTGCTTTGGGAGAGTTCGTCTTAGGGTTTGTCGCAAGATTTTGGGAGAGTTCCCGAAGATTGTGTGTGGTGGAAGTTGCGCCCTTCTCTTAGGTTTGATATTGAAGACGGATTGACATCCCGTTCTTCATGTTTTGCCTAAGATTATTGTGAGGTTTTGTGTTATATTCTAATCCATTGAGTATTCCATTTTGTATTTTGGATTTGGGATTGACTTTGAGTTATATTTGAGTTTTCGAGGGTTTTCATCTTTCATTCTTCTTAAACTTGATTTTGATTTAATGACAATGGTTATTGGCTAAAACCCTTTAGCAATTCTAAGGTGAAGGGTTGATAGTTGTGGCTTAGATGATGATAGATCGATCGTAAACAGATTGGACCCTGAGAGTTAGAGAAACTTCGTCGACAACCAAGATCACGGTCTGTTCTTGAACTTCCACAGCCGTGGAACTCAAGATCTGCCCGTGATTTACCCTAGTTTACGAACTTTGCTTTTACTTTGATCCAAGGTTAAAGATTAGCTTTAATCTAGTCTTGGTTTTCCCTTTTCTAGGTAGTAGTGAGACTCATCACCCTCTATTTCGATTTCGAGTGTCACAACCTTAATCGTTTTAGTTAGTCTTGATCCTTGGGTTACAAGTTTGGGTATTTGAGATCAATTCTTACCTTTAGATCCTTTCTATACTAAAGCCTCAACAACCTTTATAGAGAGTTCTTTGGATTAGACATATAGGGTTTTGGAACTTCACCGTACATTACCTTGCTTTAGCATCCCTTTCCAATTCTTAACTCTGTCTTTATATGTATAGTATATCTTGAATCGATTGCCACAATTTGATACTTGGATCTTTAGGGTTGCTGTTTTCCCAATATTTGCAAAGCTTATTACATTTACTTGCTTGACGATTTGCGAACTGAATTTGTTCCCCCAAATCCCTTAGTTCGACACTCTGGAATTCTTGTTTTACTACGCTGATCCGTACACTGCGGGTTTGCTTGCTTGATTCTAGTTTTATAAATTTAAAGCTTATTTGCACGCACGCTTCAGGGCGAAAAATACCTCAAAACAAGAAAACAAAGTTTATTATTGATCGAGGGGGGAGCCGTCGTGCGACGGGTATAGTTGTTGAATGACGTGCTACGATAACTTTTCCCAAAAGCTTCGTAAAATGCTGGAAAAGGAGATATCTAACCTAATGGCTGAAGATAATTATTTATGGGATCTGGAAAAGGCCTAGAAACCTAGATCTCTTGAGATTCTATCCTCTATTAAGATATAATCAAATCTACTCGATCATATATTCTATTAAGATAAGATCAGACTAAGAATAAGATAGAAAACAAAGTAGTAATGATAAACATTGATGTAGATTGATCGAGCACATAGGCAGTTTTGCGACGTTCTGGACCAAAGTCTCGGGACCGGTCCACAGTTGCTTCAAGATCATCTCAATAACAAGTGATCATTTTGGGATCAAATGCAAAAACAGTAAAGATAAACATTGATGTAGAGAATCCCTTAATGTGTATCAAGACATTCAGTAGTTAATGTATCAATTTTGCTCCACAAATGCCTAGAATGCCTACAATTACATAAATTAATTGGTAGATCTCCGGAATAGGATAGGAAAGAAGACCAAGATGTTATGTTAACTAAGATCAAAAGTGTAGAGAATGGGATAGAATGATGATGGTAAAAGACGCTAGTTGGAGTGTTATCAAATACTTCATACTTGAACCTTACTTGTCCTCAAGTAAGCTTTGCTGACATTTCGCACTCAAATCCCAATACATGTCTTAGATGCTACTAAAATCAAGAACTCCAAATCTCATCATCATCACACAAATTATTGTATAAGATAAAAATCAAAACTTATAAGTTTCATGACAACTCAAGGGAATGTGTGTATCTCTCTCGCATGTATTTAGGGGATATGAAAGGTAACACTCAAACTCAACTAATATATGAAGACCTTTAACCATAAGCTTATCAGGGTGTTCTCAGTCTCTACCGTGCATCCTTTCTTGTATGTATAATTATGAATCGAGAGAACTTTTATAGGTTGTAACTTGTCCATGTAATGAATAGATGATGAGGAGTTTTGTTTGGATATGTGGTGTCATAAGATTCGGGAACCAAGACGTCTCGAAGCTCAAGATGGGTTATCTTTTTATGATCCTGATTTATTCACTCTTGATCACAACACTTGTTACATTTATTCACTTTAGCACTTTTGTACTTCGTAAGACTTCATTCATTCGCTTTCTTTTTTTCCGATCCCCGGCTAGATCCACGTGGTGCACACTTGTATTTCGTGATTATACTTTTATTTTCCTTCACTTTATGCACTTACACCGCAAGGATCTTTATACGTTGATGTTCTTCACTACACACGATCCCATACTCGAGTCTTGCTTTCTTCTTCCAATGCATGGATTTGCCTCTTAATTCTCGGATGAGTCAAATGAGGCTAAACATGGCTAGAGATATTCTTGTGGGGCAAACAAAAAAGGTTAAGACATGCCAAAATGGGCTCATAAGATGGATAGTTATGCACGGGGTAGTCAAAAGGAATAGAGGGTTTAACAAAGAATGTCATAATTATTTTTATAAGTTGTAAGAACAAAAACAAGCACGTAGTTTTGACAAGGCGTCTATCGTAAGTTCCAAATAGTCAAAACATATAAGAGATCACTCAGAAAAGAGAATGTTACACTAAGAACGTGACACGCAAAAGTCTTAAATTTATACTCGATATATTTCTCCTAACTCCTAGCGAACCCACAGTGTACGGGACGTTTCGTAGTAGGGATAGTATTCCGAGGTCGAACACAAAGACTGAGGTGAAATCGAGTCAAATAGTGACTAAGTTTAGTGTCGATCCAGGCTAAGAAAAGATGGAAGAAATAAATAAATGAAAATCTCAATATTTTTGGGTTTGGTTTTGTGTGGTGATCAATCAAGAATCACAATGATACAAGAATGCAAAACAAACTAACAATCTATCAAATCAACACAAACAAGCAAGATAAACACGAGATATGAGATCAAAGAGAGAAAAGCGGATTCTAGGGGTTGGAAATTCCAGTTATGGCATAGGACTCAAGCTTCTAATCAACCTTGGATAAACTATAGTATGTTGGGAAGGAATGTTTCTCAAATGGGGTCAATCACCGGGTAGGTCTCATGATCCACTAATCCCGCACCTAAGGTCCTATCACCGGGTAAGTCTCTAGGAGCCTAAGGAAGGGTTATCTACACAAACCGGATGGTATTCTAGGGATCTAACCTCTCCTTACCGGGTAAGTCTCGGGAAGGCAAGTCCTAAACACCTATCCTAGAACACTCAGTCCAATAGCGGCTTGTAAGGCTCACTACTACCTAGAGTTCATCATCTTTGGTATCTAAGAGCAAGAATTACCGGGTAGGTCTCTTCTAACACTAAGTTGCTAACACTAGGTCACCCTAGGATAGATTTAGCTCAACAAACACTACGATTTCAACAATCTAACATTCTAGCACTTAGATTTATCAAATTAAACGAGTTAGTCAGAATTACGGGTTGTTCATCCCTTTCCACGGCCGTGGACTGGCAAGAACAAAACGTGGTTTCCAACAGTGGCTCGGTTCAAGCAAACGGATCATCCAAAGGTATATCTAAGTCCATCCTATCATAGTCCAAGCCATAACCATCACTTCCTTACCCTAGAATCACATCTATCTAGCCAACAACAAGCATCATCACAATCAAAGTCATCAAGCATAAAATCATGGAATCCATATCAAGGGGATAAAATGAAAGAGAGATGAAGCAAATAGAACAAGAAAACTAAGCTGAATCAAAGTTCAAGAAGGACTTACAACCCTTCAAAAGAAGGTTCGAATCGTTTCTTACAAAACCGAGCAAATCGTCTTCACAAAACTCACTCAAAATCACTCAAAACTATGAAAAACTAAGAATGGTGTGTTCTTCTCTTCTTCTCCAATGGAATCCTTTCTTCTCCTCCAAGAGTAGCTCCAATCCAATCTTCCAATGAGAGAATATGTATTCATCCTTAGCTCCTAGCTTGCTTCCCAATGGCCTAAAAAATTATTTAAATGAGTTCGAAGGTGTTGTTGAGAGTGTCATCCAAGAGTAGCTCCAATCCAATCTTCTCCAATGGAATCCTTTATAAATATTTATTCATCCTTAGCTCCTAGCTTGCTTCCCAATGAGTTCGAAGGTGTGTCATCTCGAGGAAGGATCCTCAAATGTATCGATTAAGCTCCTAAATCTCCCAAAATACCTACAAAGCATGCAAAAGTCCGTGTAGACGTCTATCTCGACAAAATACATGAATTGAGTGCAAACGTCATGAACTAGTGCTAAACCATGCATGAATGAGCGGGAAAACTATCTAAATGAGTGCCTAATCTAACATCATAAATCTTGTTATCAGAGAATACACAAACAATATGTCCATAAGCCTAAAAAAAACCTCACGGGGTTATGCCATGAAATTCGCTTATCATCTATTATACTTACTAAAACAGAGCACGAGTTGATGACGTGGCGCGCTGTGGACGCAGGATTTTTGAAATTGAGCTCCCACAATTAAAGCCAATAAATCTTTATTTTTTACACTATTTTTTAAACCATAAAATCCTTTATTATTAAAATAATAATTTTATAGAAACCAAATCTATTATACTTACTAAAACAGAGCACGGGTTGATGACGTGGCGCGCTGTGGACGCAGGATTTTTGAAATTGAGCTCCCACAATTAAAGCCAATAAATCTTTATTTTTTACACTATTTTTTAAACCATAAAATCTTTTATTATTAAAATAATAATTTTATAGAAACCAAATCATTTTTTTAATAATAATAAAAAAATTAATCAAATCTATTCTATTATACCTACTAAAACAGAGCACACGTTGATGATGTAGCGCGCTGTGAACGTAGGATTTTTGAAATTGATTTCCCACAATTAAAGCCAATAAATCTTTACTTTTTACACTATTTTTTAAACCATAAAATATTTTATTATTAAAATAATAATTTTATAGAAATCAAATCAACTTAACAACCAAATCACCTTAACAACCAAATCAGTTTATTATTAAATAAATATTTATAAAATGATATTAAAAGATATTAAAAACGTTCGAAATTTAATACAACTACTATTATCATCTAATCAATAAAGTAGATAATCTTTCTATTTATCAGTTAATTTAATGATTAAATCACCACATAAACCAAACGTGGATTTTGGGATCTATAATTTTATTTTTATTCATTATTTTTAATTCAAATAACTTTCATGTGTATCCAATGTTGCTCTACCCATATAATTTAAGTTGATCGATATACAATTACGTATATTCATCCTGATATTTCCGTTTAACAAAAAAATAGAAATTAGTTTGACCTTGATATAAAACGATTGTTTCAGATTTGTAAAATTATATTATTAGAAAAAAGATATTATGCATTTCTGATATTAACATCTATTATCTATTATACTTACTAAAACAGAGCACAAGTTGATGACGTGGCGCGCTGTGGACGCAAGATTTTTGAAATTGAGCTCCCACAATTTAAGCCAATAAATTTTGATTTTTAAATAATTTTTTAGGCCAAAAAATCTTTTAGTATTAAATTAACAATTTTATAGGAACAAATTCACGTTAATCGAACGAATCTTTTCTTTGAACAATTATTTTATAATAAAATTTTGAATAATAAAAAAAAAGTAATCGAATTATCTTAAAATCAAATCACCTTAACAACCAAATCATTTTTTTAATAAATAAATATTTATAAAAATATATTAAAAGATATTGTGATTTTGATTTCCCTTTTAATTATATTTTCGGTTAGGATTTTTATTCGATGGATTTTTTTTCGAACGTTCCATCAGATTTTTTCATGGTTCGCTTAGAACTTTTACGTTTTACAAATTTGTCAAACAAAATTTATTTTTTTGGAACTACAACTTTACGTTATCTGCGAGTTTTAATTAAATTGATTTCGAATTGAATTTTATTTTCGAAACGTTCCATCAGATTTTAAGCGAACAATTATTTTTTTGATAAAATTCATCAAAATTTACGTTGTTTTTTTTTTTTGAAAAATACCTATAAATATATAATAAATTTTTACATGATTCCATTGGATTTTTTTGATAGTTTTTTAAATAAAAAACTTTCATTTAATCAACAAAATTGATTTCTATTTTGACGGTAAATTGATTTCCATTGTTGTTATATATTTTTATTATGGCTTTTAATTAAATTGGTTTCGATTTCATTTCCATTTTAATTATATTTTCTGTTAGGATTTTTATTCAAACGGATTTTTTTTTCGAACATTCCATGTGATTTTTTTCATGGTTCCCTTAGAACTTTTTACGTTTTACAAATTTGTCGAACAAAATTTATTTTTTTGGAACTAAAAATTTTATGTTATGGGCGAGTCTATATCTACTACTAGAGCAGTATACATGACGTTTACGTGGTGCGTTGTGAGAGTAGTATTTCGAAATGGAGCTCCCACAATTTTTTTTGAAATTGTATAATTAACAGTCGTTTTTCTATTGTTTCATCAGGGATTTGATTTTTAATCGTAACCCCGTGTATCTGATCTATTTTCAAGTTATTAAAAAAAAATTGACGTGTACACCTTTTTTTTTATCTTAATTTTATTTATTTATTGATTTTCTTCCACTCATCAGCAATAAGTTATTTTTAGATAATATTTATCGGACTTTAAAGTTAATTTTGAATTAAATTAAATTTTTGTTAATTTTTTTATCTTGTAGATATAGACCACGTTATATTAATTAAATTTTTGTTTAATTATGTTAAGTTTATTAGCTTGTAGATCACATAAATCTTTTGTAATTTTAATAATTAAAAAAAATTAACTAATTAACTAATAGATTTACAGTCCAAAAATAATTAATTAAAATAAAATTTTTAATACACCAATAAGAATTATAATCCCAAAAAAAACAAAAAAGTTATTAAATACAAAAAAAATTGTAAAATCAAATTTTTAGCCATTAACCAAAAAAAAATCCCTAAACTCATTACATAATCGAAAAAAAAGAAAAATGTTGTTATATATATATATAATAATATTATTATTCTATTAAGTATGTCCATAGTATAATCTCATTTAGTAAATTTATCCTTAATAAAGTAATATTGGTAAGTCGATTAGATTAGAGAAGTGTACAAAACAAAAGCACGTAAAAAACCTATTTCACAATATTCTTTCTTATTTTTTTCAAAACCCGCACAAGGTGCGGGTATTATACTAGTTAAACCAAATATTCGATGGCATAAACAAGGTAGTTGGAGAGTGAGATCTCGAGCATCCTCAATCGGTATGAAATCAAACAGAGAAAATTCAATTTTTTTGAAAAATAAGATAGCACAAAATAGTATATGCATGTTGACAAAATAATAGCAAGATCGAACGAAGTTGAGTAGATAGGTCGTACGACCGACCTACCCGTCAGACAACTTGCTCCATACAAACAAGATAAAAAGGTGCAAAAAAAAGAAACGTAAATGTTGGAGAAGTTTTCGGGTGTACCGGTCGGACGACCACCAAGGTAGTCATATGACCAGTGTTTGAAAAGGTGAGAAAATTTTTCGAAAATAGAAAGTAGAAGTTTTTGAAAACGAAGGGGAATTTTAAAACGTTTGAAAATAATTTTGTTCACCATCCCATACGTCAAATCTTACATTTTTCTAAATGTAAGAAATAGATAAGATAAAAGTGTAAAAAGACTCACAAAATGGTGTAGGGTTGCTGTTACGCTAGAAATGTATAGCACAAAAGTCTTACAATTTATAACTCGATATAATTTCCTAACTCCTAGCGAACCCACAGTGTATGGGTCGTTTTGTAGCAAGGATAGTATTCCGAGTTCGAACACGAAGACTAAGGTGAAATCAAATCAAACAAGCGATCATAGATAGTGCGAATCTAGTCTAAGAAAAGAGAAAGAAATAAAGAAATGAAAATCATGATATTTTTGGTTGGGTTTTTGTGGTGATCAAGCAAAGATCACAAATCAAGCAAGATAATAAATCAAACTAACAACTCAAGCTAGCAAAACAAGCAAGCAACAAAAAACACAAGATATGTGATCAAATAGAGAAAAGTGGATTCTAGAGGTCAAGATTTCCGGTACTGGCATTGGACTCAAGCTTCTAAAGATTCTAAGGACAAGGCTGCAGTGTTGGAAAAGGGTGTTTCTCTAATGGAAGCAATTACCGGGTAAGTCTCATGCTTCACTAATCCCGCACCAAACTCCTATTACCGGGTAGGTCTCAAGGGGTTAAAGTTGGGAATTCTACACAAACCGGACTCTACTTAACGGGCAAACCTCTCCTTAATGGATAAGTATCGGAATAGGCAAGTCTCAAGCAACAATCCTAGCACACTCAATCCAATAGCGGCTTATGAGGCTCACTACTACCTAGAGTTCATCATCTTAGGTATCTAAGATCGGAAATCACCGGTTAGGTCTCTTCCCTCACTTAGTTTGCTAGCATTAGGTCACCCTAAGCTATATGATGCTTAACAAACACTAGGATTTCAACAACCTAACATCCTAACATTCAGATTCATCAATTAAAGAACAACAGAGAGAAAAATCGGGTAGATCATAAGAAAATCGGACGATCTGCCTGAAGAACATGTCAATTTTTCCTCCAGGGTTAGGTTTTGTGCATACGAATCATCCTAAACTAACATACAAGTCCATCCTATCATCACCCAAGCCATAACCATCAATCCATCACTCCAGAATCACAATAAACTAGCCAATAACATGCATTTCAAGATCCAAAATCATCACACAAGCATAGATGGTTTTCATAGCTAGACGATGAAAGAAAAGCAAGTAAAAACAAGAAATCTGAACTGGATATAAGTTTAAGCAAGACTTACAACCCTTCAAAAGAAGTTCCAAAACGTCTCTAACAAAGCTTCCAAAAGTTCTTCAACCCAAGACTCTAAAAATCACTCAAAATCAAAAAACTCACTATCACTCTAAGTTTTGATGTTCTTCTTCTTCCCCAAAATGAGAGAGTTTTTCTTCTTCTCCAAGTCTCTCCTCCGATGGAATGAGGTGTGTGAGAGAGAATGTGGGAAGTGTCCTCTTGCAATAGTTTGCAGGACCATTTATATTCTCCATTAAGAGGAAGGGCCGGGCAAAGAGATTGTGGGACACGTGGCACAAGCTATCAAAAGCCAAAAAATCGACCAACACAGAAAAATCGTCCAATTTTTCTGAGTGTTGGGTCGATTTTCTTCAACAGGGGCTTGTTATGATCGTCTAGCCATGAGTTGGTCCATTGCTTGCACCAATAAGGGTCCTTGTGTCCTTCATTGCTCCAATTATGTTCCTTCAAAGATTTGGATATGTACCACCATAAGGCTTGACCCTCGAATGTATCGATTAATGTCCAAAAGATCCCCGAAATACCTATAAAACCGACAAAAAGCTCGTGTAGACGTCTTTTCTAGAAATATGCATGAATTAAGCGTAAACGTCATGAACTAATGCCAAACCATGCATGAATATCGGGAAAAACTATCTAAATGATTGCCTAAACTAATGTCATAAATCACGTTATCAAAATACCCCATACTTAAGACTTGCTCGTCCCCGAGCAAGATCCAACTATGGGCTATGAGATGACATGATTTATGAATGCAGAAAAACAGAAAATATTTTTGGATTTTTGCCTCTAGAATTGGATCACCTTCATAGTCATGTTTCATGGCAATGGACAAGTAATCATGTATTAAATGAATGAAAGCACGGAAAGACAATTATACTTAACTTGAAATCATGCATGAAAGGAAAAAATGATGAAGTCAAGATGATCATGAGAATGTCCAATCTAGATCACTAAGTCATACACATAAGCAAATAGGTCTTAAGGACTTAGGAAAGAAGAGGCAAATAAACATTGTTATAGGTGGGAATTTTTTTTTAGGTCATGTGATGCTAATCCGGGAAAGGAACTAACTCCACAATTTCATTTTTGATCAACTTCCCCACAAGTGTATATTTTTCTCCATCTTTTCTTTCTTTTCTTTTCTTTTTCATTTTCTTTTTCTTTCACTTATTTTTGAGACAATAGCGTGGTGTACAAAAGCCGAAACCTTGGTGATTAGCGGACCTCGGGATTTTTCCGAGGTGCCTCACACCGGGCACACATACCAAGGCTCGTTAGGACATTCGGTTTATCCGACTTTGGTAAGGCACAAACACCCGATAATGTGAATGGTGCCGACTTACTCATCATCAAAACCAAATTCTCCAAACTTATATTTTTTCTACACTTTCACAACAAATTCAGCACTTCATTCACAACATTCATTCACCAACAACTTCACCCACACTTGTTTTTCAAACACTCAATACACTAGCATGTTCCTATTCCCGGATGGGTCAAAAGAGGTCGAATTTTGATTAATTGAGGTGCTCAAATAACATGATCAAGATGAGAAGAAGAGAGATGAATTGCCTTAATCTACCTTTCTTATCCCAAATTTCCAAGTCAAATTCTTGGAGGAGAAGGATCCACCGAATGAGGCGAGGCTTGGCATCCTTCTTTGTGAGGAGATAACGGATCGCAGCATGATCCGTGTACACAATGACCTTTGCTCCAACAAGATATGACCGGAACTTCTCAAAGGCATACACCACCTAGCAACTCCTTCTCGGTTGTGGCATAGTTAAGTTGGGCATCATCTAGCATCTTGCTAGCATAATAGATGGCATGTGTACGCCCATCTTTCTTTTGTCCTAAAACATCCCCAACGGCCACATCACTTGCATCACACATCACTTCAAATGGTAAGATCCAATCCGGAGGCTGCATGATAGGGGCGGTGATCAAGGAATCCTTCAACCTACAAAAAGCTTCAAGACAATCTTTGGACAAAACAAACTCAACATCCTTCATTAGTAGGTTAGTGAGAGGCTTAGAAATTTTAGAGAAATCTTTTATAAACCTCCGGTAAAAACCGGCATGACCTAAAAAACTCCTTACCCCTTTCACCGAGGTAGGTGGTGGCAACTTCTTTATCGTTTCTATCTTTGCTCTATCAACCTCGATGCCCCGGTGGGAAACCAAGTGTCCCAACACTATGCCTTCACTAACCATGAAGTGGCATTTCTCCTAATTCAACACAAGGTTAGTTTCTTCACATCTCTTCAACATCAAAGAAAAGTTAGTGTTACACTCAGGAAGTGACACGCAATGGGTTTTAAATTTATATTCTCGTTATATTTATCCTAACTCCTAGCGAACCCGCAGTGTACGAGACGTTTGTAGTAGGGATAGTATTCCGAGGTCGAACACAAAGACTAAGGTGAGATTGATTCAATTAGTGGTTAAGTCTAGTGAAGATCTAAGTTAAGAAAAGAGAGAGAAATAAAGAAATGAAAATCTCAATGTTTTTGGTTGGGTTTTTGGTGATCAATCAAGGATCACTAAGCATGCAAAATAAACGAATCAACTATGCTAACAAATCAACACCAACAAACAAACAAGATAAACACAAGATATGGATCAAATAGAGAAAAGCGATTCTAGGGGTTGGAAAGTCCGATTATGGCGTAAGACTCAAGCTATATACTCATTCCTTGGATTAACTATGATATGTTGGGAGTAAGTATTTCTAGATTGGGATCAATTACCGGGTAGGTCTCATGGTCCACTAGTCAATTCCTAAGGTCTTATTACCGGGTAAGTCTCTAAGAACCTAAGGGACGGAATTCTACACGAACCGGATTGTCGCCTAGAGATCTAACCTATCCTTACCGGGTAAGTCTCGAAAGGGTTAGTTCTAAGTGACTATCCTAGCATACTTAGTCCAATGGCGGCTTATGAGGCTCACCACTACCTAGGGTTTGTGATCTTTGGAATCTAAGAGTAAGGATTACCGGGTAAGTCTCTCCTAACACTTAGTTGCTAACACTAGGTAACCCTAGGATAGATTTAATTTAACAAACACTTAGGATTTCAACATTCTAACAATCTAAGACTAGATCCATCGAGCCAGGTAAGATCACGGTTTGTTCTACCTTTCCACGGCCGTGATTTGGCAAGAACTAGCCGTGATTCCTAACAGAAACTACGTTCATGCACACAAGTCATCCAAAGGTAAATCTAAGTCCATCCTATCATAGCCCTAGCCATAACCATCCTTTCCTTACCCTAGAACCACATCTATTTAGCCTAAAACATTCATAATAGAAATCGAAACAATCAAACATAAAATCATGGCATCCATTTGCAAGATAATGAAGAGAAAGAGATGAACAAGTGAACTAAAACAAAACAAAGCTGAAAATGGAATTAGAATAACTCACAACCCTTCTTAAAGAAGGTTCAATGGTTCATACAACTCTAGAAATTGATTCCGAAATTCTTCACTACAAAGCTATCAAAATCTATCAATGGTGTGCTCTTCTTCGTCTCCAACCAAGCTCTTCTCCAATGGTGGTTTCCTTCTACTTCCTTCTTCCCAAAGAATCTTCTTGTTGAGAGAATATTTTGATTGGATGATTGTGGATAATGGAGGGCTGCTCCAAGATGATTCTCTCAGCCAATGCAGGACCACTTTTATATTACAATTTTGCAAGAGCTGGCCAAGAGATCGTGGCACAGCTGTCACGAAAACCTGGCAAAATCCACGGTTGAAACCACGGCCGTGGTTTACCAGTGAACCGTGATTTTGTGCTTCAGCTTTGCCTTTGATCATTAAGCTTCGATTTGGTGCATGGCTTGTGTTGGCAAGGTTCCATGAGCTCTCCCTAGCCTTTAGCTTGCATCCTAATGAGTCCGAGGGTGTGTCATATTGATGAACGATCCTCAAACGTATCGTTTTAGCTCCTAAATCTCCCGAAATACCTACAAAGTAATGCACAAGTCCGTGTAGACGTCTATCTCGACAAAATACGTGAATTGAGTGCAAACGTTGCTAACTAGTGCTAAACCATGCATGAATGAGCGAGAAATCTATCTAAATGATTACCTAAACCTAGTCATAAATCGTGTTATCAGTTAGCCAAACAATTATCAAATGAAGAGCCATACACCGAAAAATCATCCATAAACACCTCCATGATGTTCTCAATATATTCATAAAAAATAGCCATCATAAACCTTTGGAAGGTGGCGGGTGCATTACACAACCCAAATGGAAACTCCTATATGCAAATTTTCCCCAAGGACAAGTAAATGTGGTTTTCTCTTGGTCATCCGGGTGAATTGGGATTTGAAAGAACCCGCTATATCCATCAAGGTAACAAAAATGTGAATGTTGAGCTAACCTTTCTAGCATTTGGTCAATAAAGGGGAGAGGGAAGTGATCTTTCCTAGAGGCCACATTGAGTTTCCTATAGTCAATACACATTATCCACCCCGTAACCGTTCTAGTAGGGATTAGTTCATTGTTCTCATTAGTTACTACAGTCATATCACCCTTCTTAGGAACCACATGTACGGGACTAACCCATTTACTATCCGAAATCGGGTAGATGATTCCCGCATCTAGCAACTTAATGATCTCTTTCTTTACTACCTCTTTCATTATAGGATTCAATCTTCTTTGATGTTCAATAGAGGGTTTATGGCCATCTTCCATCAATATCTTATGCATGCACAAAGAGGGATTAATGCCAACAAGGTCATCAATGGTGTATCATATTGCCTTTCTATGCAGTTTCAATTCAGTCAACAATCTATCAAGCTCATCATCATTCAAAGATGCATTCACAATCACTGGATAAGTAGAATTTGAACCAAGGAAAGCATACTTTAAATGAGAAGGAAGAGGTTTTAGATCAAGTTTAGGAGGACCTTTATCGGTTGGAGATGATCCATACAATGTAGGTTGAGATGATTCCAAAGCCATGGAAGCCTCACCTAAGTCCCTTGATGATTGCTCACAAACACTTGGATGATGCTCAAAAGACTCAGGAAAATCGACCCTCTGTGAAGAAATTGGATGATCTGGGGGTAGATTTCAGCTACGGCATTTGCAAAATCGGATGAAAATTCAGGATTTATGCAAAAATCGGCCGATTTTTGCCCCTCTGGTCCGATTTTTCTATAGGTATTTGTCCCTTCCTCTAGTACTTCAAATCCAACACTTGGTAGCTCTTCCAATGCATTCAAAGCCTTGATCACTTCATTGCTACTATCCTCAACAGCTTCCTCCATCAAACTCAAGCTAAGAACCTTCTCAAGTGGATCCTTGAGTAAGATTGAGCTCACTACTTCTCTAGACTCCTCTTCCTCAACAATGTTGAAGACATCTTCACCTAGGGATGGCCCCTTCACCATTGTGGACAAATTAAACTTGATGTTCTCCTCTCCAATGTTAAATGAAAGGGTTGCATTTTTACAGTCCACCAAACATCCCGAGGTGGCTAAGAAAGGTCTTCCCAAAATGATAGGAACCGGGTAGCCCGCCGGGATGTCCAAAACAACGAAGTCGATTGGCACATAGAACTTCCCAAGCTGAACCGGTATGTCTTCTAGGATCCCCACGGGGTGAGTAATGGATCGGCCCGCCATGTAGAGGGTCATCTTGACCGGATTTGGTTCTCCTAGCCCAACCTTTTTGCGAAGTGCAAGCGGGATTATGCTTACACTAGCACCAAGGTCACAAAGGCATCATATTGGACTTCTCCTACTCCAATTGGCACACAAAAAGAGCCCGTATCCCACAGCTTAGGAGGCATCTCCTCCTTCATGATTTGAATCAACTCGGATGACCTCTTTGTCATTCTAACTTCTTCATACTCTTCCAACTTCCTCTTGTTGGAGAGTATCTCTTTCAAAAACTTTCCATAGGCCGGTATACCTAGAATAGATTCCATGAACGGAATGTTAATATGCAATTTAGACATAAGTTCAAGGAATTTAGCGAAATGCTTATCCAAGCGAGCTCTTGCTCGTGATTGAGGGAATGCTAGTGGTGGCTTATATGAAGGAGGCGCCACATATGTTGGCTCATCATCCTTGCTCTTGCCTCCTTCTTCTTGCAATGGTTCTTCTTCCACTACTACTTGATTTCCCTTAGCGTTCTCCTTGGGTAAGGGATCTTTCATGCTCAACCCACTCCTTGTGGTAATGGCCAACACTTGGCCTCTTGGGTTGTCCTCGTCCTTCCGGGAAGCTTTCCCGGATCCCTTTGTGCTTCACCCGCCTTTTGGAACACTTGTGCTTCTAGCACCTTTTGAGCTTTGGAAATGGATGTCACCGTGCTCTCAAGTCCACTCAACCTTCCAAGAAATTGTTCAAACATCATTTCGGTTCTATCCCTTGGAGGTTGAGCAAAACCGGGTGGAGGCTCTTGTGAAGCCTTAGGTGGTGGGGCTTCGCTTGTGGAAGCGGAAGGGTTCAAGGCACCATTCGGGTTAGAATAAGAGAACCCGGGATGGTTGTGATTAGGCCGGTAATTGTTGTATCGCCGACTGTTGTTGTTGAAGTTCCTAGGGCTTTGATAATTGTTGAAGTTACCCTTCCCATGTAGTTAACATCCTTCTCTTTGGAAGCCAAATTGGCTTGCACTTGCACTTGAGGACTTGCTTGATTCTTTAAGGTTGTGGCACACAACTCCCTCAAAGACTTAAGCTCATTGTTGATTGCATCAAGTTTATAGTTGCTCATGGTGACTTCACTCACTTCATATACTCCCGGTTTCCTCCCATCACTCTTCCTATGGGAGTACTTCTCTATCACCAAGGCTTGTTTCTCTACAAACTCCCAAGCCTCATCCACATTCTTCTCCATGAATGTTCCTCCGGAAAGCGATTGGAGCTTGAATTGACTATCCTCATCGAGACCCTTGAAATAAATCTCCAATAGCTCTATCTTTAGTATCCCATGGTGTGGACAATCTAGGAGGAGGTCTTTGAACCTCTCCCAAGATTTGAATAGGCTCTCTCTATCCTTCATCACGAAGGCATTGATCTTCCCTCTTAGCTTGGTTGTCTTGGAAGGTGGGAAGAGCTTTGTCAAGAACTCGGTTGTCATCTCCTCCCAAGTACCCACACGTCCTTGTGGAATGGATTGGTACCAAGCCAAGGCTTTATCCTTAAGTGAGAAGGAGAAAGCCCTAAGTTTATGGTTGTTGTTCTCCAATTTAGGTGGCCTTAGAGTCTCCATCAAGATCTCATAGTTCATCAAGTGTTGATGAGGAGACTCTCCTTCCATCCCTCCAAATTGATTGTGCCGGATCATTTGTAGCACTTGAGGGCGGAGCTCATAATCATGGGCTGCGGGATCTCCTAAGTTTACACCCGGACGGTGCACTCTTTGGGCTGGATCCATACATTGCCCTAGTGTTTGTGGCTCCTCAATCATGATCGACTCGAACCGAACATTAACTGCCGGTTGCGGTGGTGGTGGTGGTGGTGGAGGTTGTTGACGATTAAGCCTTTGCACAAGAGCTTGCCCAATCTCTTCAATTTCCCTCCTAGTTGCTTCTTGCCTCTCATTGGAAAGTATCCTCTCATTCTCCAAGGCTTCATCTCTAAGCCTAAGTTGCTCTAAGGCTTCATTCAACTCAGCTTGAAGATCTCTTCCGGCCATCTCCTTCTTCTTTTTAATGCTCTTAGATCTAGTCTTAAGGGTTTTCTCCGGTTCGGGATCGAATGGAGCTAGTTCCTTGCCACGAGATCTTCGCATGCACCTAAAGAGTAAGAGATGTCCTGAAAAATCAAAGACACAAACCAAACAAGATCAAAAGTAACAAGAAAAACCTACACTCTAAACAATCACACATGATTCAATCTAGACCTAGTCCCCGGCAACGGCGCCAAAAACTTGTTACGCTAGAAATGTATAACACAAAAGTCTTACAATTTATAACTCGATATAATTTCCTAACTCCTAGCGAACCCACAGTGTATGGGTCGTTTTGTAGCAAGGATAGTATTCCGAGTTCGAACACGAAGAATAAGGTGAAATCAAATCAAACAAGCGATCATAGATAGTGCGAATCTAGTCTAAGAAAAGAGAAAGAAATAAAAAAATGAAAATCATGATATTTTTAGTTGGGTTTTTGTGGTGATCAAGCAAAGATCACAAATCAAGCAAGATAATAAATAAAACTAACAACTCAAGCTAGCAAAACAAGCAAGCAACAAAAAACATAAGATATGTGATCAAAGAGAGAAAAGTGGATTCTAGAGGTCAAGATTTCCGGTTATGGCATTGGACTCAAGCTTCTAAAGAATCTAAGGACAAGGCTGCGGTGTTGGGAAAGGGTGTTTCTCTAATGGAAGCAATTACCGGGTAAGTCTCATGCTTCACTAATCCCGCACCAAACTCCTATCACCGGGTAGGTCTCAAGGGGTTAAAGTATGGAATTCTATACAAACCGGACTCTACTTAAGGGGCACACCTCTCCTTAATGGGTAAGTCTCGGAATAGGCAAGTCTCAAGCAACAATCCTAGCAGACTCAATCCAATAGCGGCTTATGAGGCTCACTACTACCTAGAGTTCATCATCTTAGGTATCTAAGATTGGAAATCACCGGTTAGGTCTCTTCCCTCACTTAGTTTGCTAGCATTAGGTCACCCTAAGCTATATGATGCTTAACAAACACTAGGATTTCAACAACCTAACATCATAACATTCATATTCATCAATTAAAGAACAACAAAGAGAAAAATCGGGTGGATCATAAGAAAATCCGACGATCTGCCTGAAGAACAGGTCGATTTTTCCTCCTGGGTTAGGTTTTGTGCATACGAATCATCCTAAACTAACATACACGTCCATCCTATCGTCACCCAAGCCATAACCATCAATCCATCACTCCAGAATCACAATAAACTAGCCAATAACATGCATTTCAAGATCCAAAATCATCACACAAGCATACATGGTTTTCATAGCTAGATGATGAAAGAAAAGCAAGTAAAAACAAGAAATCTCAGCTGGATATAAGTTTAAGCAAGACTTACAACCCTTCAAAAGAAGTTCCAAAACGTCTCTAACAAAGCTTCCAAAAGTTCTTCAACCCAAGACTCTAAAAATCACTCAAAAACTCACTATCACTCTAAGTTTTGATGATCTTCTTCTTCCCCAAAATGAGAGAGTTTTTCTTCTTCTCCAAGTCTCTCCTCCAATGGAATGAGGTTTGTGTGAGAGAATGTGGGAAGTGTCCTCTTGCAACAGCCTGCAGGACCACTTATAATCTCTATCAAGTGGAAGGACCTGACAAAGAGATCGTGGGACACGTGGCACAAGTTGTCAAAAGCCAGAAAATCTACCCAGACAGAAAAATCGTCCGATTTTTCTGAGTGTTGGGTCGATTTTCTTCAACAGGGGCTTGTTATGATCGTCTAGCCATGAGTTGCTTCATTGCTTGCACCAATAAGGGTCCTTGTGTCCTTTATTACTCCAATTATGTTCCTTCAAAGCCTTAGATATGTACCACCATGAGGCTTGACCCTCTAATGTATCGATTAATGTCCAAAAGATCCCCGAAATACCTACAAAACCGACAAAAGCTCGTGTAGACATCTTTTTTAGAAATATGCATGAATTAAGCGTAAACGTCATGAACTAATGCCAAACCATGCATGAATATCGGGAAAAACTATCTAAATGATTGCCTAAACTAACGTCATAATTCACTTTATCAGTTGCCTCCCTATTAGCGCTTATTTACGGTCTTTCAGTTGGGCTCAAACCGCTCAGCTTGATTTCCTCCTCTTGTTTTATGTAAGACGTGGTTCAAGGGAGGTCTCCTTCTTGGTACTTGTGTGATCTTGAGAAGGAGTGAGCATATGTACCCTATACTTATTGTTAGAAATCGCATGGTGTTGGGGGGTACTTTGTTGTAGTCGAATCTTGATCGTGCATATTTGCTCGAATGTGTTTTGATCATTTTGACTACTTATGCATGGATCACATGAGTGTAGAGAGATGTTTAGTGATGAAATGGTGGTGGTGCCTGTAACGCCCCAAATTTTAGGCGCGTTTGCGATTTCTATTTTCCTACTTTTATCGATATTTTATTAGCTTAAATATTTTTATTTAAGTATTTTTCCGGCATAAAATATTTTATTCTGAGTATATTTATATATTAGATACGTGCACGTATATCCGTATTATTATTATCGGAAAGATCGGGAAAATTTTTGATGCGGAAATCCCGATGGAGTGTTTTTGATCGAGTTATTTCATCCCGGTGTTCCTAAGCTTAGTTTTTTTCTTTTAACTTTTCTTCCCTCTTTTCCTTATGTGCAACCCTCTCAAGCCTTACTCGACTCACTCGATTTTTCAGCTCGTCACCTCTTGCCTTGGAAACTCCTCTGCAACAGCCTATCTCCCTCTCTCATGCAGCAAACCCAGCCTCTCCTCTCACCTTCTGTTCTCAGCTCAACCTCTCCCTCTTTCACTCTCTGCAAACTACATCTCTTCTTCCTTTTGTCATGCCAGAAATAGTAGATACCTTGCCGGAGAAGCCGTCCTTGGTCACCTCGCCTTTGCCTCTGCAACGCCGCTGCCATCCTCGAGCCTCTTTGTTCTTTCCTTCATCTCGAACAGTTGTAAGAGGTCGCAGGAGTCACTGCCTTCTTCGATGCGCTGCACCACCGTAGCCGGAAAGCCCTTCCGGCCTCGCCACTACCATCGGAGCCGTTGTTGCTCTGCCCAACCCTAGTCGTCTTCTCTTCGCCGGAGAATCTAGTGCCGCCACCTTACCCTTCCCTTGCGCCATCACGTGCCCTGCCGGAGCCATAAAAGCCCTTGCCGTCAGAGAAAGCCCCTGTGATCCTCCCCGCCGCCTGTGCTTCCTTCCCAGGTTTCCCTAGCGTGTCGCCTTCACCAGTAGGTTGAAGAAACCCTTTTGGGTTATTTACAAACGGGCCCCTCTGAATCTAGTGTAATTACACTAATGTACCCATATTTTATATTGTAGTTTGACCCACAGTTCTGGAAGTTTGCATTTATGGCCTCTGTAGAAAACTAATTACATATATTGACCCGGTTTGACAAATTATCAATTATGCCCTTGATTGGATTAATTTCGGATTATTACCCTAAAGATTTTAATTGTGGTTTATGACCCAGTTCTTATGTTTGTATAATTTGCCCGGAAAATGTATTGCGGGTTTTGAACGTTGACTTTTGAAAACGAGTTTTACCTCACATTAATATATCGTATATATTACGATCATATTTAGCGGATAAGCTAAATTTTTTTAGTTTTGGTGTTAGGTTCGGAAGCGCCCCGATAAAGGCTATCGAATCCAAACTCGACATCCGTAGATCGTCTTCTGCCTTCGACCTCGTGTGAGTACCTTCTTCCTCGATCTAGTTATGTTTAGTAGTATCATGCTAGGTTTGATCTAGCATAACTTAGAGTGAATGCCAAGTAGTGGTCATGAACCTTAGTTGAGTTTTGAGGATTTATGATCGTTCTAAAGCTTAAGGTGTTGTTTAGATCATGTTGTGTGTTATGATGCCTTATGTGTGTGTGCCAATACCATGATTCTAATTTTTTAAATGCTAGCTAACGGTTTTATACCAATATTGTTGTAGTTTCCTTGCAGGTTAGGGATGCGGCCGAGAGATCCGGAAGAGTGGGCAGCCGGGGTCCGTACATTGTGGTATGGGTTTGGGAGTTGAGTCCTATGTTTTATATATGGTACTAGTGTGGACGCGCGTGCTACGCACGCGCGCCGTGACTTATAAACATACAATATATTAACAAAAGATCGAAAGGAAGTATTGTTACATTGAAATCAATCTAGTAAAGTATTATAATACTTTCTTTAATATCTTTGAATAAAGTGTTTACTTGGTACACATTACGTGCTTGAGCATAAGCTCTCGCGAGGATGTTGTAAGTCACAATATTTGGTTTGCACCACTCTAGCCCTTTTATCTTATTAAAATACCCAAGAGCTTTGCCCAGTGACTTGACTTGGTCATGGGAATGAAGGTGGGCAGTTATAAGAGCATTGTAAACGGAAGTATCAGGCCGACACCCATTGTTGCGCATCTCAAAGAATATCCACATCCCATTCGTGTTTGACCCTTGCTTCCCATCACCGAAATAAGCTTTACATATACAAAATTGTCTGCTATACACCATCTTTATTTTTGCATTCATCTAAAGACCTGAAAATTAAAGTAAAATGGATGTGAAATATGAGCTAAATCAAACTATTTTGTAAAACTTAACAACTACAAACTATTCATCCAACATAGAGAATAGAAAAATGGGCACAGAAATATAAATTTTTTTAAAACAAACTCAAAACCTTATAATAACAGGAAGGCTCAATGATTTCCAACTCATCGACGATGTATTTCCAAAATTAAAGGAAAAAAAAAAAAAAGAAAAAAAAGGACAAAATTGCTTCCATTTCATCCAACCAAAAGCAACAAAATGTAGATTAAAGTGATTTAATATCATCAAGTAAACTAACTTCAAGTTCTAATATTTTCATGAGATATTCATGGTTCAATGTCACTTGCAACTTGTAAATTTAATTGCTTTTCTTTATAGTCCTACCAAATGAAACCCCTATCTTCAGCAAGCTAGCTAATCTAAACTTCATGACTCAATGTCAGGAAATTGCATTCCATGTATTCAAATGACAACTTCTCAGGCTCATCTTGTTAGTCATTTAAACCCAATTTTTATTTAGAGGAAACTACACAAAACCACCCTTAATAGTCACTTTTTTGCAAATAACCACCCTTTATAAATTTTTTAGCATAAAACCACCCTTAATATTCTTATATTTGCAATAAACCACCCCTTATAAATTGTTTGACATAAAATCACCTTTAATTTTACGGGTTTGCAACTAACCACCCTATATTGTTTTAAATTACATCAAATAATTTTAAAATGAAGCATTGACAAGGTAAATTTTCATTATTATATTAAATTAATATTAATATCATAATTAGTTACAAACTTTCAATAGTTTAAAACCTTTTCATTTTAATATTTTCATTACTATTTTGGAAAATTTTTAACCCATATTTTTTTTCCAGTTTTTTTAAAATGAAAATAATGGTAACAACGTGATTATTGATCAACTAAAACAAGTGAAATTTTTTAAAAATAAATTAAATCTGGTAAAAAGTCATCAATTTAGTCAGATTGAGTTTGTAATAGAATTGATTTTGTATTCGTTTGTTTGTATGTAGTTTAATAATTTTTAAAAATAATTTTTTTTTATATACAAGTAATAACTTATATTTTTATTTTTGATTATTTTCTATTATAAATTTTAATAGTTAACCAAATTATCAAAACTATTAATGATATTAATATTAATAATGCAAATATATCTTGTCTATGCTTCCATTTTAAATTATTTGATTTAATTTTAAGTAGTATAAGGTGGTTAATTGCAAACGTTTAAAAATTAAGGGTGGTTTTATGTACAAAAAAATTATAAGGGTGGTTTATCGCACATAAATGAATATTATGGGTGGTTTAATGCTAAAATTTTTATAAAGGGTGGTTTCTTGCAAGATAGTGATTATTAAGGGTGGTTTTGTGTAGTTTTCTCTTTTATTTATTCCACAATTATATCATAAACCTACCATGAAATATTTTAGCAATACCTTCTTGAATGATGTAGAGATCTTGATCCATAATTCATATCGAGCACCAGGTGAGAATCAAACCACGCCTCATCCAAGCTGCCTGTTTAATATATCATAGACATCATCAGATCATTATTTTGCAATCTCAATGAGTTATATTAGTCAAATCAAATGATAATGCTTCATTTATGATCTAAAGTTATACAACTGTCAAACGGAAACATAAATCCATAAAAGAAAAAAAGATAGATCCGACTTAACAGCTTCAAAACAAACCCAGTTGTACTAATGGTCTATTTCCAATTATTCCAAATTCGTTGACCCAAATACATGCATTTTGGATGATATAATTCAAATTCAGTAAATTTCTATCCCATATTAAGAATTATTAGCCTACTGTTTATAAAAAGCTTATATTCATAGTTGCTAAACACAATGATTAAGTCAATCTCACAAAAGAAACCAGCTAAAAACCTTACAATATAACCAGAAGAAACTAAAGCTTCATATATCAAGCATTTATAGAAAGTGATGACTTGTGGCCAAGCCACATCATACGACCACCCTTTTCGAAAATCTGTTTCTTTCTTTTCATTTAAGTCTAGTATTGGAGATTGAAATAATTTTTGTGAAGCAATAGAATGGGTTTGTAGATTTAAGATTAGTTAAGATTAATCATTGTCTATTTGACCCATTGACCATTTCAAGTGAAAGGATAAACTAAGTTGGTTCGCATGTTATGCATGAACTCAAAAAGTAGAATAGTGTTTCATTTTATTACAGCAAATTACATTTACATAATTGATTGCACATGAAGTAAATATTCATACTTAAGAAGATGACGCATCATCATTCATCATCAACATTACCAAAAAAAAATAAAAAATCATCATTCATCATCAGATGAACACTAAATGCAGAGTAATTTGTCCAAAAGAATATAAAGGCTATTTTGCATACAACAATAAAAACCAAAAGATAACCATGCAATGGAAACAAATACGGATGCAGCAAAATATTTGGAAAGATATACATAAATTGCATAAAAGAAAATAAAGGTTATTTTGTATAAACTAAATTTCAACATGTGAAAATGGCATGCACAATAGAAGACACACGAAACACATAGGAGTTACAGGGAATATCCCTGGATTCATTAAAATCTGTGAATTCATTAAACCCTGTAGAAAAACAAACCATGCTTAATACAACCTTCAACACTCTTAATTTTGAAGTAATGCTACCATCGGGGGCAGCTCCCATATATACTTTATAAGCAAACACTTTGTCCTGTTTAATCTTCTGTTGTCCTGCCATCTTCATATCATCTTCAATTGAACTCACCGTGAGTACCAACTATTCTCTTTCAGAGTAAATGAGACCTTGGTTTAATGACAAAAATCTCACTCAGGTCAAGCAATACCTTCATGCAGTGGATAACTCTTCAAAAGCAGATCAGCCACGGATGTGGTAGATCGAACACCACCAAGAGGTCCAGGATACCTCAAAGTTTTCAGGAATCCATCCTTTTTAGTTTGTAGCTCTTTTATTAAATGGACCTTTACAACATCTGAACACCTTCCTTGACCAAAACATCATTGGGTTTTTGGGACACTGACATTTACAACATAACAATACCATTAACTGTTTATTTAGTCAAAGAAGATAACGAATTTTCTGATAAGATATGGCAAGCTTGGCTAGGCTAGTACAATGTAAATGTCATATTAATGATTTCAATCCTTTTTTTGGTACCAGTGCTATATTTCCCAGCAACAACAAAAGAATTTTCTAATGCAGACGATCCTATCATTCACATAGAGTTCATATAGAAAAAAAATTAACACGAGTAACCCAAAATCCTATCATCACAAAGCGATTCAAGTGGCAGCAAGGTTGAAGCAAGAACAATGAGCTTGGATGGGAAGAAAGTGAAGCCACTCCTAGAACAAGTAGAAGCAAAGGGATCCTTCGAAACAAAGTAGAAGATTAAGCAACAAATCAAGCAGAAATAACAAAGTAGAAGAAAGGCCGAAATTAGAGGTTTATATTAGACATGCTTCCCTCGTGAATTTCTTGTAATTACAGTAACACAAATAAAGGAAGAAGATATGAGTTGAGATGACAAATCGAGAAACCTACCAATTACAAAAATCACATTGTCAAACCAAAAACCAAACCAACAAACCCTAGAAATGGATCAGTTGCGAAAAATCGAAAAAGAGTGACTTACACGAAGAAGAACAGGAAGAACTAAATAGTTGACACACATCGCAACCCTAGTCGGCCATTCTCTAGTAAGTAAAATCTTATGCTCCAGCTCGATTCTGCCTACAATTTAACGGAAGAAGATAATCAAATCAACTGATGTAGAACCTAATTCCAACAAAAACAGTAAACTTTAGAAATAAAGTTCGAGAGATGATGAAGATCGAACCTAAGACCAAAATCAATAAATTCGAGAAAGAAAGATCGAGAGATGACGAGGATCGATGATGGAAGGAACGCTCAAGCTTGGAGCAATGCTTAAACAATTTGTTTGTCATTTTAAGGACTCACCGCTGCTATATCTCACCGCCCCGCCTGCACGCGATCCGTCGGGAAGAACAGGACCGATGCTGCACATAATCCTTTCGAAGCGTTTAGAACAACCGTCTTCATCCTCTTCAAATGAGGAACAAAAAAGGGTATTATCTAGGTTTTTTTTATTCAAAAATGGGATGGAGATTAGAATATGAAAAGAGAGAAGGTGAGTCGTCACTAAGAAGATAGAAGATAGGAGTCAAACTGTCAAAGAGAGTAAGACACGTATCACAAATATACTTCAAAAATTAAACACGTGTAAAGTAAAATGAAATCCTCTTCCACCACCAACTCTGTTGAAGCAACAACAGGCCCAAATAAATGGGCTGCACATATTACAAAACTTGGGTCAAAAAATTGGGCCGTAATTAATAAATTTAGTCCCAAACAAACCAACAAAGTTATGTAATTAACGCAAATAGACAAGGGCAAAACAGGAATAAATTGACCATAAGGGTATTTTCGGAATTCCCCTATTCATTTGGGGAACTCTCACTTTTATTATAGTAAGGATATTGTTATGTATTGACGTTTGGGTCTTGGCGTTGTAAACTCGGCTGGAGTCTGTTGTTTATTTCCGGGGATCATAACATTTGAATTAAAATGTATTTCGGTTTTTGCCTTTATTTGTGTCTTGTTGTAAGATCTGGTGAAATTGTTGTCAGGCTAAGAGTTAGGACCAATTGTGAGGTCTCCGCCCGTAGCATCCCGAGTCCCACGGATTTGGGGTGTTACAATATGGTATAAGAGCCCTAGGTTGACAACAATGGCACTCGCAATCTTCTAAAGGTCGAACGAGAAATAAATAGAACCCACAAGGGTTCCGACTTTTCGTTTTTCAAAATCACGAGCATAGTCAGTCGGGGGTAGAATGTACGGACCACCACTCCTTCCGTGGATCTCGCTAGCTTAGTTTATTGGATATATATATATATATATATATATATATATATATATATATATATATATATATATCCTTACTATAATAAAAGAGAGGCTTCCCCCAATGAATAGGGGATTTCCTATTTTACCCTTTTATCCTTTTCTTTCCTATTTTACCCTCCACTAATATGGTATATTACGTTTCATTACCATCCTCCATTCTTTGACAGGTTGTTTATACAGATTTCTCTATTTTGAGCATATGTGTTGTTGTTTATGGCTTACTCTGTACACTTCTTGCTCTTCCAAAACACACCTCATATGGCTTACTCTGTACACTTCTTGTTGTTCTTGTTCTTCCAAAATACACCTCATATGGCTTACTCTATACACTTCTTGCTCTTCCAACACACCTCATCTTCTTTACTTGGACAAACCCTGTTCAAACAAGAAACACATCTCTCATTCTCCCCTCAAATCTCACATTTATAATCTCGGCTTCTCCTTCTCCCAATGGAGTGGCTTACCGTGTCCCATGGGTATCAGCTTCAGCTCACTCGGTGGTATCATCATGCATGAAGATCTTTCACCTTAATTTTTAGGTTATTCTCGTCGTTTGGTTTCTTCTCTTTTATCTGTCAATCTATCGATTCTATCAAATTTGGGGTTGCTCCTACTTTCTGATCTGTTTTCTCCTCCAGTTGCGCGGCAATAGAAGGTGTTGAACGTGAGCAAACCCTAAATTCAAAGACTACAGGAGGAAGATTGCAGATATGTCAAACTCGCTAGGCAGAAAGCTACGGAAGTCGTTGCTTGCCTCAATAACGCGGCCTTGGCTAAGCGACCTCGATTCCACTCTCAACTTTTGGTAAGCTCAATTCCGTCGGTCACAACTTCACTGTGCGTTCTTCCCCTTCGAGGTGATTAGAATTGATTTGGGTTTTAGGTTAGAGAAGATTTAGGGTTTTAGGTCTGATTTGGTAAGTTCTCTCTCTCTATTTCATCGTCAATTCATTCTCGCAAATCATCGATTTCATATTTAGCTTCTTCTCTTCAGAAACTAAATGGGTTGGAATGGAGATCCATGTGCTCTGACTACTTGGGATCCTTGGGATGGGGTTACGTGTTGAACAAATAGGAATGTGAGTGTTCTTATGGCCTCTTGAATGTATGCTTTCTTTCTCTTATATATGTTTGCGATGTGTCATTTTGTTTCTGAACATACTTCTTATCAATTATCTAAGTTCTCTCAGTACTAAAAGAATATGTAGTTTACTTCTAATTATGCGGACTTGTTATGCTACACATGCTTTTGATCTTCTGATCAATATTTTCAATTTATGGATAGGTAATTCCCCAAATATTTTTGTGGTTTCTGCCTAATGCTTATCTAATGATTCATGGTCTCACAGATTTATCAAGTCAAGGATTGAAAGGCTCTACCACCCAAATGTTGATTTATGTAATACTTATTTTAGGTAGCTTTAATCATCTTTTTAGGTATATTACTATAACTTGAGGTTTTCCCTTTTATAGTGTTTGGTTCACGCTTCATTTAGCATTCAAAGTTGGCAAAAATCCCAAATATTTTGACTATTTTTTTTTACAAGCTTTGGTATCACATGATCACACAAAGATACACTTTGGTATAGATTAGATGTCCTTAATTTTGTCTTCTAGATTGAGTGTATTCTCCTTTTCAGAAATCTTTCTCACATCACATTCACAAATAAAAAAGAATTATGTACCTACCAATTGATTTTAGATGAGAATCCACTCGGTGCTCAAATTGGACACAAGAGGGTGGTTGTGATTTGCAACTAAAATGAAACTCAAACTATACATGCCTTAATAATGAGAAGTTGAACCCTTACATCAACATGGAAGAGGCCTAGAGGATGCTGAAGTTGGCTCTTATGTGCACAAATGGAGTTGCTTGTATCAGAACTCAACTATTAATAGCCTTTGTAAGTGTTTTGTGTAGTTTTTTAAGTCAATTACCCTACGAAATACACTTTATAATGAAACATATAAAAAAGTGTAAAAATGTCTCAATAGTATCCGTATAATAGGAAAAGAGATGATGTAACAACTAAACTAGCAATGCCAGAATACTACTGAGTTATCTTTACAAACTTAATAATACACTTTCATATATACCTATTTTTTATTATTTGTCTTTTATCAAGATGTGTAGTGTAGACTCTGATGAAATTTATTCTGGTAGAAGAGGCATATATGGGAACATACTGGTTTTGCTTGATGAAAACTATGGGTTTTGAGTTTATTACTTTTTGTTAAATAATATGCTTTTTTTCCCTAAATGATTCCGACCATGGTCTATGCATTGAGAAGGATGATGCATTGAGAAGAATGAATGTGTTACTTTATTCACGGTATATTATACTTTGTTGTGACAACTTTGAGTGATTTACTTTGTTCGTAGGGATACAACAGGTCAAGAAAGATTTAGGAATCTTATACCCAACTATATAAGGGATTCATCGCTGCTGTAATTGTTTATGATGTTGCAAGTGAGGGAATTCTTCAATATTGAGTATTTTAGATTCACTTTTGTTGTTATTGTTTGGGATGTTGCATGGGAGGGAATTATTCAATATTGAGTATTTTAGATTCACTTTGTATTATGTTGAATGATCAATTTTGAATTTGAAATACCTTGATTCGGGCTCTTAGGTTGTTTATCATTGAAAAATACATGAGTTTCATTATGTCATTTGTCCGTTTTATCTAGCATATTAATTTTGAATTCTTCAATATTGCATTTTTCTTGCTAGGTCGCCACTCCTTTCTCCGCAACAGTGTTGAGCCTTCCAGTCCTCTACAACAACAACGTCGAGCCTTCCAGCCCTCTGCAGCTGCATCATCGAGACATGCAGAAGCGATAGCATCGAGCACTCCAACCCTTTGCCGCAGCGCCGACGTTGACTCTCCCCGCCCCTCTACACATAGTTGGCGGAAACTAAGGGGCCCGCGCCATCACCGACTGTAATCGCCGAGTCCCGTCGCCTGTCCAACAAGCTAGGCCGGACTTCTTGTGGTTGTTGTTCCGACATCGAGTTGAGCCTTCCTTCCTATTCCAATCTTGGTTGTCATTCAATGTAGTCGGTGAGCCTCTTTTTCCTTTTTAAACTTGTATAGTGAGTAGTTGTGATGGCTTAGGTGAGATGGGAGACTGGCTTTATAAGAATAGCAGGAAGTTGTTGTGTTATGATATAGAGTGATTTTGGGCACACATAGTGTTTTATTTTTTGATTTACATTTTTCTATATTTATTATACCTTTTTTATCCTACTAATAGCTAATGAAGAGAAAAATCTTAATAATTTAAGACGCAAAAATGAATTTCAAGACCGAGTATTTAATAACTCAATAAATAACATAGTCTCATATGAAATACTAGAAAAACTAATATTTAAAAAAATAATATGGCATAAAACATATGCTAGCAGTAAAGTGTCGGTATAATTTTAGACTTCATATGATTTCCATTTATATTTCATTGAAACTCCATGTACGGCAACGCCTTCTCATATACTTTCTCTATTTGGCAGTAGTGTGATATACTTTCTCTATTTGGGAGCAGTGTGTTTGAAGAACGCCTTCTCATATATTTTCTCTATTTGGCCTTTCTCTATTTGGCAGCAATGTGTTTGAAGAACATCCTATGCACTATTACATTAGAACAACTTTGTGAATTACATTGGAACAAGAACATCCTATGCACTATTATATTGGAACAACTTTATGAATTACATTAGAACAACTTTATGAATCGACAACTATTGTACTTAACTTTTTTTTAATCTTGTTAATAATTAGCGGTAGAGTTAACGCTTCATTTATGTGTAATACCAACCTCTTTTATATTTAATATTTACTTATCTCGATCATGTAATAAAAAAAATCTCGATACTCCAATTTTTTTTTATCGATATATCTAACGATCGCAAGTCACAGCGCGCGTGCGTAGCACGCGCGTCCACCCTAATAATTCTACTATAACATTTAAGTCCAACATGTAATTACTATCCACATACATAAATATATATATATATATATATATATATATATATATTTATGTATGTGGATAGTAATTACATATTGGACTTAAATGTTATAGTAGAATTATTATGATAACCTTATGTATAGTTATATATGGACTATAGTACGTTTTGGACCTTGAATTGTTGGAGTGGATTTCCTAGATATGGATGTATGGTAGTAATGTGATCACATGGCTTGTATAGTTTTATGTGTATACTCATTATATATATAGTAGCATATAAAGATATGGGACCTAATAGATAAGATGATAGTATGACATCATCACCTTTAAGACAACGCCGTTTGGCTTAGGATAGTGTACATACAAAGATGAGCATGCTCAAGTTACCGAATTGAGCATCACGTTCTGCCAAACACCCTTGCGAATCATTGGGCTCCTTTAGAGGACGTCAAAGCAATCCTATAAAGACTAAAGAGAACATTAACGGCAAGGACGAACAAGTAGAAGGAACTTCGAGACAACTTAAACAAAACCGAGATGGAAGTTGTACAAGAAAGGAAATGACATGAAGTTATGGGAGCGGTTCCGAGGAAGCAATGATGGGCAAAAATGAAGCGAATTCGAGACAACGAACTTAAAATTCTTCCAAGTGGCGTGCCAATAAACCAAAGACTCGTATCGAGAAGAAGAGAAGTACCTTCTAGCAAGGGTAGAAGTGGTATTTCATTAAGACGTAAAAGTTTTCCCTAGGCACTCCTAGGCATGGGAGTCGAGATGAGAGGTGTAGATGAATCAATCACAAAAGATTTAAGAGAGCCGTAAGTTAAGCTTACGGAGGTACCAGAAGGCGAAGTGTCGATTTTACGAGATACTAAGCGGGTGACTTCTTTAGACATATGAGAGTTACGAGGAGGATCACATGGTGAAAGTTCACATAGTAGAATTACCATGTGGAGTCAATCTTTTTCCGTCATGGTGGTGGGACTAAGTAACACCAAGAAGGAGGAAGTGTGTATAGATGATGATCTCAAGAAGATGAAAGACGAAACAAGGAGCTTTGATCGAAAAACTTAAGATACCAATCAATAGGAACGCGGATGGATGCTAACTAAGGTCAGAATATTTGAGAAGATACACTTGCAAAACATCATGGAAGAGATGGAAGAGTGCTTAAGCCTATGAGAATGATAGGGTTACATTACAAAAGAAGAAGGAAGCATGAAGTGTAGATCGAGCTAGCAGAGTTGAAGTAGAATGCATCGAGAGGGTAATTTTCATGATAGTGGTAACATGGAAGTATAAAAGAATGGTGATCCGTTGAACTTGGAGAAGGTCAACTATAAGCTAATCGACAACAACAGAGAACACGCTTGTGCGGGTTGTCTATGGATGAATGTGGATGGGAAGAGCAACCCAGGTTGTGGGATCATAAAATAACAGTAACAAGAACTTGGAATATTTCCGGTGGTTCAATGTCAACAATAAGGAGTTATATCAACGGAAGTGCAAATGTTATAATCTAGTAGCATTGATGGGTTCAAGCATATGACTGTAACCGACCCCCAGGGAGTATTTGTAATGATCCTACGCGACCTTCTTAGGTCATGGGATTGACATATGGGGGAATGACTCGGATAAGAACTTTTAATGATTGATTAGGGTGAAGAAAACCAAAAGAACTAAGTGGAAAGTGAAGCTTATGTTGTTGTGCGTAAAGGGGATGCATGGTATGTTTGTTCTAATAAAATGGATGGTATGCTTTCACAAGAAAAAGTTGAGTCAGATGTTTCAGACTCACACGGAACAGCCATGATGGTTATGGCGTGAAAAGGGAGGACCTAGATTAGGGCAACACTGCAAGCTTAGAGTTTATGATGTTAGTACTTAGAGATGCAATGAGTTTTATATTTTAGTGGTTTTGGATGGGGAATTTCTTCTAGCATTTTCCACGGGGCATACCGGTATAGTTGTGAAGTTGTTCATGGAATACCGAGAGATGCATAAGGTGACCAACAAGGATAAGAGAAGACCGAAGTTTTGAAGTTTGATGTCGACAAGAGATGTACAAAAAGTATATGGAAGATTGAGGTTAAAACCTCTACCATCGGGTAGACATTACATAAGGAAAGTGAAGTACAAATTCCTACACCTACTTGAAGAAAAGATGTCTATGGTGAAAGCTTGTGTAGAATATGAAGAGATCCTCCCATATGTTGGGATGTCGCGGAAAGTGAAGAAGATAAGGTCAATTGTTTTGAAGCACGGTTAAGTCCAATAGATTGACCCTTATGGTTGCACATAAGTGAGAAACCTTAGAAGATTTTTACAATCATGTCATCAAAGAGGGAAAATGGGATTAAGTTAAAAGAATACTTAAATAAGACCACAAGAGTCAGAAGATGCAAGCAAATCTTTCCAGTTCAAGAAAAGACAAATATTTGAAAGAAGACGGTCAACATTGTAGCTATAGATGGAACAATTCACGTGTTTAAGGGATGCCACCCCAACAGATCGGGGTAGATCATTAGTATCATGACCACCTGTCAAGTTTTAAGACAAGGTTGTGTCGGTCTTATGTTATGGGACGATAGAAGAAAAGACGGAACCGAGATATCACGAATTCCCATTTATTTGTGGAATTCCCAACGTCTTTGTGGTGACGTACCAAGACTTCCACTAAGTCGGAATGTGGAGTTTGCCACTAAGGTTGAGCTTGACGCACCTCCAATATCAAATGCACCGTATAGGATGACACATGTGAAGATACGTGAGTTAAAGAAGCATTTGAACGGCCAATTGCAAGGACTTGTTGATAAAGGTTCATTAGAACCAATGCACTGCCATAGAGAACACCAGAGGTTATCTTGAACTCTTGATTTGAAGTTCATATTGGAATATATCTTGAACTCTTGATTTTAAATTCATATTGGAATATATCTTAAACTCTTGATTTGAAGTTGTTATGGAGAACACTAGTTTGCGAAAAGAGAGACGATTATCCCCGTTTATACATCGATTACCGTGAGCCGAACAAGATAACAATGAAGAACAAGTATCCCTCACCATGGATAGATGATCTACTTGACCGGTTGCAAGGGTCTATAGTCTCTTCTAAGAATAATTTAAGGTTTGATAGTCACCAATTGAGAGTTCGAGACTGGGATATTGCAAATATGGCATTCCGGACAAACCATAGTCACTACGAGTTATAGTGATTCCATATGGGCTTACTAATGCCCCGGATAAGATATTTTGGTCTACTCTCGAAGAAGAGAGAAGTTGTATGACAAGTTGTCGCGGGATGGCAACCCCCGAAGGATGTGAAAGAAGTTACAAGTTTTTTTGGATGTGCTGGTCATTACCGGATTTGTGGAGAGATTCTTCACAGTAACAACACCTATGGCTATGACTCGAGACATGTTGTCACTCAAGACGAGGCAGACGAGGAACCGATGAGGCTAACTAAAAGACGGAGGATAGTATCTTTAGTTGAGTTTTACGCTGAGCTAGTAGCATCGATAGAATCGTAGGATTAGACCTAGTTCCTTCCTTGGTTGAGTTATGTGCATGTGTGATGTTATGTGTAGTTTTGCTTTGTGCGGGAATGTGCTATATGACGTGATATATCTTGGGGTGGTAGTTAGAGTAGATTGTGTGTATAGATTAGAAGGTTTAAACCTTCTTAGTTGAGAGTTCATACATCGGCCTTAGGGACCGAGAAGTTCGGCATGTGGCAAGTTTCGGGATAAAACTTGTTTATAGGGGGATCTGATGTAACGCCCCAAATTTTAGGCTCATTTGCGATTTCTATTTTCCTACTTTTATCGATATTTTATTAGCTTAAATATTTTTATTTAAGTATTTTTCTGGCATAAAATATTTTTTCCGAGTATATTTATATATTGGATACGTACACGTATATCCGTATTATTATTATCGGAAAGATCGGGAAAATTTCCGATTCGGAAATCCCGATCGAGTGTTTTTAATCGAGTTATTTCATCCCGTGTTCCTAAGCTTAGTTTTTTTTCTTTTAGTTTTTCTTCCTTCTTTTCCTTACCTTTCTTCATTCCGTCTCCTTCTCTGCTGGCGCCAAGAGAGCCCAACTCCTTTTCTCCTCGTTTCCATGGTGTCGCCAATCTACATAAGCCAGACTCCTATACCAAGTAGCCCTAGTCGCCCGCCCAGTCTAGCCCTGCAAACCCTTGCTACACTTGGCCTTTCTGCCCAAGCAACCTATCTAGCCTCTGTGACTCCTATACCCGACCCCTGGTTATCGGCCTTCGTTTTCCGTATGTGCAACCCTCTCAATCCTTACTCGACTCACTCGACTTTTCAGCAAGTCACCTCTTGCCTTGGAAACTTCTCTACAACAACCCATCTCCCTCTCTCACGCAGCCAACCCAGCCCCTCCTCTCACCTTCTATTCTCAGCTCAACCTCTCCCTCTTTCACTCTCTACAAACTACATCTCTTCTTCCTTCTGTCACGCCATATATAGTAGATACCTCGCCGGATAAGACGTCCCTGGTGTAACACCCCGATTTCGCGGGACTCGGGATGCTACGGGCAGAGACCTCACAATGGGTTCCGACCCTTACCTTGACAACAATTTCACTGGATCTTTCCGACATGGCACAAATAAAGGCAAATAGCGAAATCGTTTTAATGCAATGCAAACAATCTTGAAAAGAAAGATACAACTTGGAAACTCAGTCGAGTCCTCAAAACGACACAACTCCAAAACATAAATCCATAAGGTATAACAATATCCAAAAACGACATCAACACACAACCATCCCCGTCCTATAATGTACGGAGACCCAGGTTGTCCACTCCTCCGCCTCACTCGGCGGCATCCCTATCTTGCAAGGTATCTACAACAACCGGTTTAAAACCGTTAGCTAGCAATCCGAATATTGGAAGAACGTTAAGGCACAAACACATGTAACAAAGTAAAATCACACAAACATGCTCAAGCGCACCAACTCCGGTTATTATCTTTATTTAATGTTATTCCGTTACTAATTCACTTATGGTGTGACACAAGATTCCCTTGCCCTTGTCCCCTTTCACCATGCCGGGTTTGTACTTGACGCCTATCAGCATCACCCGTTGGACTGGTCGCAAGGCGCCTCCAAGTCGCCCCATTTTGGTTTGGACAAGCGGTCACCACCCGTTGTCATACACTTGGGCCAGATTTAAAAATAATATACAAGTCCGCATCCTAATCTAGTTAATAGTTATCACAACAATTATAAACACACACCACCCATACGTATCAACCAATATGCGAAAGCTAGCTAAGTAAGTCCGAGGACTTACCTCACTCAAGGTACACGAATAAATCCTTTTGGCTTCTTGCGGGAAACGCTCAATGCCTGATCACAACGAGGCATACTATCATCAACTAACCGACAAGGTAACAACTCGCGTGCTTCTATATTCTCAACTCGTAAGGTCATAAATTAGCATGCTAAATCCTAGATCCTTGATCATCTAATAAAACTTGCCGATGCACACAACAATTCATAAACTATTCTTAACACCTAAGGTCACGACCACTACATGGCATTTGCTCTACGTTATGCTAGATTCACCTAGTATGTTACACTACCGCTATTGAACTAAAAGACGGAGAAGGTAATCACACAAGGTCCAAGGTAGATCATGGTTTACGGATGTCGAGAACGGATTTTGGTGGGCTTAATGGCGCTTCCGGACCTATACATAAAAGGTAGTTATTGTTGGATTCCTATGAGAACAGGCTTATCGTGTGTGTGTGTGTGTATATATATATATAGAGTATAGATCCTATGAGAACAGGCTTATCGTGTAATCATGAGAACAGATTCGTAATTATTATTAGTTTTGTTACGAATCTGTCATATCGTTTAATGTATTATTCATAGTTATTGTTGGTTGGGTGAATTATTCGTAGTTATTTTTAGATTCCTAATTATTATTATTCATAGTTATTATTAATTATGATATCTACTCTAAATCTCAACCCTTAATACTCATCATCCAACGGTGTATGATTGTTCTCATGTATACACGTTAGGGGTGTTCTCATGGGAACCACACCCTATATATATATATATATATATATATATATATTGTGGTGATCAAGTGACAGCGTAGGAGGTCTGATAGTGATATGAGCATTGTTTATTTCCTTCCCTATATATGAGCATTGTTTATTTCGTAGATCAGTTTATAAGTAAAGAAAGAGAAATGTTGGATCTCTATAAATGTTCAAAATCATATTTTAGGACAACAAAGTCCAAATGATAAATACCAATAAAGGTTAAAACATTTACAAACTCGGATCACCACAACATGCACATAGACCTCAAGAGGCAATTCCACAATATCACAAGTATGCTAGAGTTATGTAAAGAAAATTTCGTTGATCGTCACTTCGTGGTTAGGTTGTCACCTGCGGTACATCGATGTTGTCACCATGATTGTCACTTTGTACCCAAGACAGTTTTCGAATCATCACCTCAAACGAGGCATTGAGGTGTGAGAACTTCATTGTTACTTCGAGTTAAAGTCACTCTTTGTAGAACACAAATATAAATGATACTAGCATTACTCATAGACATACAAGCAATACATAAAATCAATCCAATATCATAGATCAAGCATGTCGGACTTACCCGACCCTAGAAGAAAGAGGGGTTACTCACACATGCATCAAAACAAGAACAAAGGCTATTATTGATTGCATGGGGGAGTTGTCGTGTGACGGGAATAGCTGTTGTACGACCTGCTACAATTAGTTTGCCCAAAAGCTTCGTAAATACTAGAAAATGATATATTTAACCAATTAGCTGAAGAGTCTTATTTATAGGGATCGGAAAAGACCTAGAAACCCTAAATCTCCTGAGGTTCTATCTTCTATTAAGATAGAATCAAATCTACGCGATCTTATCTTCTATTAAGATAATATCAAACTAACGATAAGATAGAAAACAAAGCAGTAAAGATAAACCTTGATGTCGACTGATCATGCACATAGGCCGTTGTGCGACCTCCTAGGCCAAAGTCTTGGGCCTGGTCCAAATAACTTTAGGATCTTAGTAACAACGGGTGATCATTTCAGGGTCAAATGAAAAAGTAGGGGACAAACCATCGAATGCAAAATCAAGGTATCTCTAACATTTGCATCACCAACAACCATCATACTTTATTTATATTCATCACGATTTGTAAGAAATGCATTCACTTTAGTATGTGTTTTTCCAAGTAACCCTTGAAATTCAGACCAAGCCCATGCCAATCAATGGTCAACTGTTGTTGATTTTTCATGCCCAAAGTTCCAATCATGGAATAAGAGTTGCCTACTCAGATTTCTTTTTTCAATCACATCGTCATTAGTTATTGTCAATTACCCATTGTTACCGCAAAAATGCCCATCAAAGCTAGATTTTTTCGGAACTCGCACCCTAAAGCACCGAAACCCACCATATTAGAGCAATTGTGACAATCATGAAACATCGCTATATTCACCTTTCTAACAATCGGGTTCATGTAGCAAGGCTTACCATGGTTAGATCATCATAAAAAATTTTTGATTCAATGACAAAGGACCAGAAGCATCATATATATAGGATAAATAATAAAGTAAACGGAAAATATAAGTACTCTTGCTCTAGGTGTAACACCCCAAATCCGCGGGACACGAGGCGTCACTAGGCTAGGGTCTCATAGTGGATTCTGACCCTCGCATGACAACAAGTTCAGTGGATCATATCACAAGGCACAGATAGATTAAAAACAAAATATCAAATTGTATAAATATATACAACAAAGGTTTACAAAAGCGCCGTTGAGTACAAAACAACAATCCATACATATACAAAATATCCCATAATCCCTCGCACCATCCTAGTGTACGGAAGCCCTCAGCGGATCACCCATCTGGCTCACTCTGCAGTCCGCCTAACCTGCAGATCATCTACAATACGGTATAAACCGTTAGCTAACCATTCATATACAAGATAATGCATAAGCACAAGCACATGTCATGGAATTATAAACAAATAATCATGTTGTCACACACTTACCCGTTTAATTATCTTTATAACGTCATAGACTCAAGGTGTATATATATATATATATATGAAAATATGTGACACGGGGAATATATCATCCTCACCTCTGGGTACCATATCCATCTGGAGTAGTATCGGCACACTTCTCGTGTACCCTAAGGGAGTGGTGAAGTGTCCATCCCGTATACCAATACTGGCCTGACCACATAGAACCTCCCAGACTCCTTACAAGATGAAAGGGTAAGGTTATCACTGCCACTACAAGGGGGCTATCCAATAACATCAACCACGATCAACTCCAATCCAAAGGATAGAACTGCTTAATAACAAGGTATAAAGAGATATCAAATATCCTATCAATCAAAGAGGTCATACCTAAACCCAAGGGATCCATAAGGATCATAATTAACATATAAGCCTCACAACCAACTAAACCTCAATATCTCAACATAACTCACAATTCCTCAATTCTCAAGGTAGCATCTAATCAACATCCCTCAATCTCAATTCTAATCCTAATTTAATTAATTAACCTTTAATTAATTAATTAAATATTGCCAAAATAATGTTTTGCCCGCATGCAATTTCTAAACCCACCTGTCATCAGATTTCATCAAACAAACAACCCATAAACACCAGAATAATATAACGACCATAATGGAATTTCTAATTATCCATTTTGACAAGCCTAAGGTCAATTTAGGCCAAATTGCAGTATGGAAAACGAATAAATTCATAACTTATTCGTTACTAACCCGATTGACGATCTGAAAGAAGATTCGGAATCACAACGACGCAGGCTACGCATGGACAACATCAAATTCACCAGAATCTGAGCGACGGAACCGTCCTGGTGATAAATACATATATGCTTGACCAGTTCTTCATATGTTCGGAAATGCAGAAACTCGGTACCGATATGAAGAGAATGAAGAGAGGAATCCAGAAATACAAACGGAATTGAAATCGGATTAGAAACGGAGAGTAGATCTGAGTTTGAAGGCTGAGAGAAATCAGAGCTTTTACGAGAAAACGTGAAAGGAAATGAATTAACGAACGATTTTCCGCTATTTATAGCGAAGACGATAATTATCCTTTAGTGAAGTCGATAATTATCCTTTAGTGAAATCGATAATTATCCTTTAACGGATCCAAAGGCGGGTTGAACTCCCTTCTCCAAACTTCTCGGAATTGGAATAATAAATCTGGAATATTGTAGGGATAATTATTCAGCAAATGCCTCGGAAAATGCGTATTCCTAACCAGTCTTTCTTAGCCATTAAGAAACGAAATAGCGACTTTTTTGGCCGTTTTGCCTTTCCATGTTATTTCATATCTAGGACATGTCCGATGCCTTGATCATTTCTCTCAACTGCATGTTTATTAATTGAAGCTCCCAAATGCTCCAAATAACACCGAAGGGTGAAAATAATTACCTGGGGAAAAAGTAAAAATTTCCCCATAAGTCCAAAATTACGCCAAGAACATAACGGTGAGACTCATACTCATCACTTACACAATATTCTCGAGTTTTGTGTCAAATACTATTAATTATTAAGTTAATCAACATTAGTTTGAATTTGGAGGTATCACATCTCCGTTCAAAGGCATAGAGAAAACAATCTCTAGCCAACCTACAACCACATCACAAGGCATTGAGGAAAACCATCTCCAACCAAACCGTGCACATAACACGGGACGTGAAGGAAAACTATCTCCACTCAAACTATGTCGATAAACAATAGCATGGAGGAAAAACCATCTCCAGCTAAACCCTAATCGTAACTCAATAGCATGGAGGAAGAACCATCTCCAGCTATAAACACAGCTTGCACTAGCAAACAAGATCTAATAAGATCGTATGCATACATCACAGTTAGCACGAAAACACATCAAAGCACATAAGCACATAATCATTTTTTTTTGGTAAAAAAAAAATCTTTACTTTATTATGTTTTATTATTGTAGTATAGAGATGCATAGGTATAAGCACATAATCATAACACTCACCAAAATAACAGTAATATCTACTCATCAATCCTACAAGTGCATCTATCTCGGCATAGAACTCTGGATAGTTCCTCTAGATACTATTCTCTCTCTCCCTGTGGCCTCATTAGGTTCTCGTCTTGACCACTATATCGTCAACATAGGAATTTCCTTCGAACGCAAGCATCTCATACCTCGGTCTAGGACTGCAATCGGGTGCTCAACAAAAGTGTGGTCCGGCTCAACCACTAAGTCATCATAGCTGATGATGTGTCTCGGATCTGGTATGTACTCTCTCAGTTGAGACACATGAAACATAGGGTGAACACCCTCTAATCTCGGTGATAAAGCCAATTTGTATGCTGCTCTCCCAACTTTGTTCAGTATCTCAAAAGGACCGACATATCGAGGACTCAGCTTCCCCTTTACGCCAAAACGTCCGACACCTCGCGTCGGAGATACTTTCAGCCAGACATGAGCTCCAACCTTGAACTCTAAAGGTCGACGCCTCTTGTCTGCATACGACTTCTGGCGACTTTGTGCATCCAACATCCTCTCTCTAATCAATGCTACACGAACAATATCATCCGGAATTTGATCAAGTATCAAACCACTAACGCTGCTAGGCTCATCCCAGCATAGTGGTGTACGGCATCTACGTCCATACAATGCCTCATATGGGGCCATCCCAATCGATGCATGTCAGCCGTTGTTGTACGAGAACTCAACCAATGGGAGGTGATCTGACCATCCTTGTCCCTAGTCCAATACACAAGCTCGCAGCATGTCCTCCAACGTCTGAATGGTCCTCTCTAACTGACCATCTGTTTGAGGATGGAACACAGTCCTGAAGTGCAAACTTGTCCCCAGAGCAGTCTGAATTCACTGCTAGAACCTAGAGGTGAATCGTCCATCTCGATCTGAGACGATCGTCCTCAGCACTCCATGGAGTCTCACTATTTGCTGAGTGAAATCCTCGGCTAATCTGTTCACTGGCCACGTTTCCCTGATAGGAATAAAACGTGCAGTCTTTGTCAGTCTATCAACCATAACCCAGATAGTATCAAAACCCCTGCTCGGCCTCAATCCCGTCACAAAGTCCGTGGAGACATCCTCCCACTTCCACTGCGGTACTGGCAGTAGTGTAGCTCTCCTCCTGGTCTACAATGCTCTATCTTAACCTATTGACAGGTGGCACACTGAACCAAAAACTGGCCACATCGGGCTTCAGTCCTCCCTACCAATATGAACGTCTCACATCCTGATACATCTTATTCGCACCTAGGTGCACTGAGTAAGGTATGAAGTGAGCTTCCTATAAGATCCTCTGTCTCATATCCCCATCAGTGGGTACACAGACGTGGTTGCGGCGTCTCATCACTCCATCTGCTCCTATGAGGAACAGCAGTGCCTCACCACGAGACATCCTATCTTGTATCCTCGTCAGCGTCGGGCAGGTCCCCTGCTTCTGTTGGATCTCACCCAACAGATGAGGTAGAACCTCTAAAGTACTCAACTAGGCATCCACATTGGGAAACTAGATGTCTATCTCTAGCCAAGCTAGATCTCTCTACAGCTGAGGCTGAACTGTCAGTCTCGCAATCGCCTTCTCTCGAGGCATCTTCCTGTCTAGGGCGTCGGCGACAATGTTCGCCTTCCTTGGATGGTACAATATCTCAAGGTCAAAATCCTTGATCAATTCAAGCCATCTACGATGGCGGTTATTCAATTCCCGCTGCGTGAAAATATACTTCACACTCTTATGGTTTGTGAAGATCTGGCATGTAGCGCCATACAAGTAATGTCTCCAAATCTTCGATGAATGAACTACCGCAGCCAACTCTAGATCATGAGTCGGGTAGTTCTCCTCATACGTCTTCAATTGTCTAGATGCATAAGCAATCACTCTGCCATGATGCATCAACACACATCTCAATCCTAGCTTGGATGCATCATTGTAGACTACAAACTCCTATGTGCCCTCCGGCTGCGCTAAGATGGGAGCGGAAGTCAGACGTCTCTTCAGCTCCTCAAAACTCTGAGTACACTGCTCGGACTATATAAACCGGGTACTCTTCCTCAAAAGGCTGGTAAGTGGACGGGCAATCACAGAGAATCCCTCCACAAACCGACGGTAGTAACCGGCTAGGCCAAGAAAGTTGTGTACTTCCTTGATATTCGTCGGTATCGTCCATGCTGCTACAGACTTGATCTTTTCCGGATCAACCTTGATCCCCTTGGCGGAAACAACATGACCCATAAATGCTACCTTTGACATCCAGAACTTGCACTTAGAGAACTTGGCATACAGTTCTCTATCTTGTGTAACTCGCAACACCGTCCTCAGATGTCCTGCATGTTCCTCTCTACTACGAGAGTACACCGGATATTGTCTATGACGACTAATACAAACTGTTCCAGGAAGTCGATGAATATGACATTTATCAACTTCATAAAGACGGCGGGCGCATTCATGAGCCCGAATGGCATCATTACAAACTCAAAGTGGCCATACCAAGTCGGAAATGTCGTCTTATGCACATCTTGCTCTCTCACCCTCAACTAGTGATATTCCGAGCGCAAGTCGATCCTGGAGAACACAATCACTCCTTGAAGTTGATCTAACAAATCATCGATGTGGGGCAAAGGATACTTGTTATTGATGGTCACCTTGTTCAGCTCTCTGTAGTCGATACACAATCTCAACGATCCGTCCTTCTTCCGCACGAAGAGGGCAGTTGCTCCCCACGAGGTTACGCTAGGGCAGATGAAGCCCTTCTTAGCTAGCTCCTCGAGTTGCTTCTTCGGCTCTAACAACTCGATAGACGCCATACGGTATGAGGCCTTCCAGATCGGACTCGTACCAAGCTTCAACTCGATACCGAAGTCCATGCTCCTCTAAGGCGGTAAATTGGACAGCTCGGCAAACACATCTGTATACTCGCGGACCACGGGAATATCATCTAACACTAGACTCTCGCCCTCCTTCATGTCATAACACCAGAAGGACTCGCAACCCTTTGCGATCAATCTTGTTGCTTGGACTGCACTAATAACCATACCCGTTTTTTCAAGGTTCCAACCTCAGAAAATCTCGATCTGACCTAACTCGGTAGAGACCGTCACGGTCCTACTACCTACATCTAACACAACACGATGTCTATCCATCCAATCCATACCCAGAATGACTTCCTCACGCACTAGCGGTATGACAAAGAAGTCCACAAGAAAATCACAAGTCCCTAATGAATAGGAAAACACGTATCTCGCGGGTACCTTTGACCCTACTATCATCGGGCAACCCTATAATAAAGGGTGCCCCTTCTATCGTATCTAACACAAAATGCTCAACACATAACACAAAAATCAATAAGTGCATAACACTCGTATCACAAAAATCTCTAACAGGTAAACTATTAATCTGAATGGTACCGACAGCAACTGGCGATGTCGGTTCTTCAGCTCCAAAGCTCACAAGTGAATTTCTTAGGTATTCACGATACTATTCACACGTTTATTATCACGACTTTGTCTCGGTACAGGATCCCACGAAGAAAGATATCATATACTGGAATAACCCGTTCGTTTCTCTATCGAACATTGTCATAATCAAAAGCTTCATTCCCCACTATTGACATGCTCTAATCTCTGACTTCTCTTGAGCTTTAACATCCTTAGTCATCCTCCTTGTGTAACTAACACCGAAATTACCTTTTACAACACCTCAGCAGATCTAGTGATGCCGAAGGATATTGAACACATCTTTCTTTCTTCGCCACTTCTGTTACACGCTAGACGTCTTCTCAAGCTTGTTACTTCATTGAGGCGGAACTTGAATCTTCTACTTGGGTACTCTACAATCTAAGTAGGGTAACTATCTCGTTCCTTAATGCGATCCACACGTCGCCGATAGCCTTGAAATTTACATTCTCAATGTCTTTCATAACTTTGTCTTCCGCCTCTGGCGAATCAGCAATGGGGACTTAACCCTGACCTCTCGCGACTGGAGGTCCATCAACTCGTTCATGACTTATGATTACAGGAGATAGAGGTGGTCTACCTCTTCCCCGTCCTATAGCAGATGTTGCTCTAGTCTGAGCCATCAGCAATAATATCATAGTTACGTAAAAGGCTATATAATGCCATATGTATAGATATATACAATACTTAATCCAGCATACATGCACATCAACACATAATGAATATCTATATACATATATATATATATATGTTGTCGAGATCCTCATAAGGGTGATGGTTTCCTGTCCACATTATCCCAAAACAGTTGTACACTTTTCAAAACTAAAATCCTTTTCAAAAGTCATACCCATTTTGGGTTCTGTTTATTTATCTATTTGAACTTTATCCCAGATTGCAAGTGTCATTGTTATTAACCTAAGGCTCTGATACCAACTTTGTAATGCCCCGAATCCGCGGGAATCGAGGCGTCACTCGGCTAGGATCTCACAGTGGATCCTGACCCTAGCTTGACAACAAGTTCACTGGATCTTTCAATAAGGCATAGATAGATTAAAACCAAAACATCAAACTTTATAAAAATATACAACAAAGGCTTACAAAAGCGCCGCTGAGTACAAAACAACAATCCATACATATACAAAATATCCCAAAATCCCTCGCATCATCCTAGTGTACGGAAGCCCTCTGCGGATTACCCATCTGGCTCACTTTGTAGTCCTCCTAACCTGCAGATCATCTACAACACGGTATAAACCGTTAGCTAACCATTCTTATATAAGATAATGCATAAGCACAAGCACAGGTGATGTAATCATAAACACATAATCATGACACATTTATCCGTTTAATTATCTTTATGACGTCATACACTCAAGATATATATATATAGATAGATAGATGATAATATGTGACACAAGGAATATATCATCCTTGCCTCTGGGTACCATATCCATCTGGAGTAGTATCGGCACACTTCCCGTTTACCCTAAGGGAGTGATGAAGTGTCCATCTCGTATACCAGTACTGGCCTGACCACAGAGAACCTTCCAGACTCTGTTACGCTCAGGATGTGTGTGATACGCAATAGGTTTTAAATTTATACTCGTTATATTTCTCCTAACTCCTAGCGAACCTGCAGTGTACGGGACGTTTGTAGTATGGATAGTATTCCGAGGTCGAACACAAAGACTAAGGTGAGATTGATTCGATTTATGATTAAGTTTAGTAAAGATCTAGTTTAAGAAATAAAGAAATAAAGAAATGAAAATCTCAATGTTTTTGGTTGGTTTTTAGGTGATCAATCAAGGATCACAAATCATGCAAAGCAAACAATCAACTAAGCTAACGAATTAACACAAACAACAAGCTAAACGCGAGATATGAATCAAAAGAGAAAAGCGGATTCTAGGGGTTGGAAATTCCGGTTATGGCATAGGACTCAAGCTATCTAATCATTCCTTGGATTAACTATGATATGTTGGGAGTGAGTGTTTCTAGATTGGAATCAATCACCGGGTAGGTCTCATGATCCACTAGTCCATTCCTAAGGTCTCATCACCGGGTAAGTCTCAAAGAGCCTAAGGGATGGAATTCTACACAAACCGGAATTGTCACCTAGGGATCTAACCTATCCTTACCGGGTAAGTCTCGAAAGGGTTAGTCCTAAACAACTATCCTAGCACACTTAGTCCAATGGCGGCTTATGAGGCTCACACTACCTAGAGTTTATCATCTTTGGAATCTAAGAGTAAGGATCACCGGGTAGGTCTCTCCTAACACTTGGTTGCTAACACTAGGTCACCCTAGGGTAGATTAACTCAAAAAACACTAGGATTTCAACATTCTAACAATCTAAAACTAGATCCATCGAACCAGGGAGAATCACGGGTTGTTCTACCAAGTCCACGGCCGTGGACTGACAAGAACAAACCGTGGACCCTAACAGAGGTTTCGTTCAAGTGAGTGATTCATCCAAGGGTAAATCTAAGTCCATCCTATCATAGTCTTAGCCACAACCATCCTTTCCTTACCCTAGAATCGCATCTATTTAGCCTACAACATTCATCATAACAATCGAAATCATCAAACATAAAATCATGGCTTCCATTTGCAAGATAATGAAGAGAAAAAGATGAACAAGTGAAGTAAACAAACCAAGCTGAAATTTAGATTAGAATGACTCACAACCCTTTCAAAAGAAGGTTTACATGGTTCATACAACTCTAGAAATCGATTCCGAAATCCTTCACTACAAAAGCTATCAAAGTCTAGCAATGGTGTGTTCTTCTTCTCCTCCCCAATGGAGCTCCTCTTCCTCCTTCAATGGTAGCTTCTCCCCAAAAGAATCCTCGTGTTGAGAGTGTTTTTGATTGGATGATAGAGGATAATGGATGGCTGCTCCAAGATGCCTTCTCTCAGCAATGCAGGACCACTTTTATACTACCACCATGCTAGAGAAGGCCAAGAGATCGTGGCACAGCTGTCACAACCGTCTGGCAAAAACCACGGGTGGTTCCACGGCCGTGGACCTTCAGTGAACCGTGGTTTGGTGCTTCAGCTTTGCCTTGGATCATTAAGCTTCGATTTGGTGCATGGCTTGTGTTGACAAGGTTCCATGAGTCCACCTTAGCCTCTAGCTTGCATCCTAATGAGTCCGAGGGTGTGTCATCTTGATGAACGATCCTCAAACGTATCGATTAAGCTCCTAAATCTCCCAAGATACCTACAAAGCAATGCAAAAGTCCGTGTAGACGTCTATCTCGACAAAATACGTGAATTGAGTGAAAACGTCGTGGACTAGTGCTAAACCATGCATGAATGAGTGAGAAATCTATCTAAATGGCTACCTAAACCTAAGTCATAAATCGTGTTATCAGACTCCTTACAAGATGAAAGGAAAATGTTATCACTGCCACTGCAAGGGGGCTATCCAATAAACCATAGGTCGATAATAATCAATATCACATGCTATCAAGCATATAACAAACATCACTCATGCATACATCCAATATAGGGATGGTAGCTAAGTAAGTCCTTTGGACTTACCTCAACCTCAAGATAACTTCAACCACGATCAACTCCGATCCAGAGGATAGCATTGCCTAATAACAAGGCATAAAGAGATATCAAATCTCCTATCAATCAAAGGGGTCACACCTAGACTCAAGGGATCCATAAGCATCATATCAACCTATAAGCCTCACAACCAACTAAACCTCAATATCTCAATATAACTCACAATTCCTCAAATCTCAAGGTAGCGTCTAATCAACATTCCTCAATCTCAATTCTAATCCTAATTTAATTAATTAACCTTTAATTAATTAATTAAATTTTGCCATAATAACGTTTTGCCCGCAAGCAATTTCTAAATCCACCTGTCATCAAACCCATAATCACTAGAATTATATAAAGACCATAATGGATTTTCTAATTATCCATTTTGACAAGCCTAAGGTCAATTTAGGCCAAATCGTAGTACAGAAACGAATAAATTCATAACTTATTCGTTACTAACCCGATTGACAATCTGAAAGAAGATTCGGAATCACAACAATGCAGGCTACGCATGGACAACATCAAATTCACAGGAATCTGAGCAACGAAACCGTCCTAGTGATATATATGCTCGGACAGGTCTTCATATGCTCGGAAATGTAGAAACTCGGTACCGATATAAAAAGAAGGAAGAGTGGAATCTAGAAACTCAAACGGAATTGAAATCGGATTAGAAACGGAGAGTAGATCTGAGTTTGAAGGCTGAGAGAAATCAGGGTTTTTACGATGAAAGGTGAAAGGAAATGAATTAATAAACGATTTTTTGCTATTTATAGCGAAGACGAGAATTATCCTTTAGCGAAGTCGATAATTACCCTTTTACCGATCCAAAGGCGTGTTGAACCCCCTTCTCCAAACTTCTCGGAATTGGAATAATAAATCTGAAATATTGTAGGGATAATTATTCCTCAATTGCCTCAAAAAACGCGCATTCTTAAGCCGTCTTTCTTAGTCGTTAAGAAACAAAATAGCGACTATTTTGGCCGTTTTGTCTTTCCATGTTATTTCATATCTAGGACATGTCTGATGTCCTGATCATTTCTCTCAATTGCATTTTTATTAATTGGAGCTCCCAAATGCTTCAAATAACACCGGAGGGTAAAAATAATTACCAGGGGAAAAAAAATTCCAATAAGTCTAAAATTACGCCAGGAACATTACGGTGGGACTCATATTCATCACTTACGTAATCTTCGCGAGTTATGTGTCAAATACTACCAATTATTAAGTTAATCAACATTAGTTAGAATTTGGAAATCCTAGCTATTACATTGGGCCGGTCCTTGAACTTTTTGTGTCTGGGACAATATTATTTCCCGCAAGCACGAGGTGTTGAGTGACGGGTTTTTATCAAAAAATCTCATACCGACCCTTCGTTTGAGTGTGTGACCCTTCGTTTTGGGAAACCGACCGTTCCCTTAGTTGACCCCTCGTTCTCCCTCAAAATGAGATGACCCTTGTGCAACCCTCTCTCCTCCCATTTTACTTTCACGTGAAAGTTTATTCTCCCCTTTTGCTCCTTCTTCTCTCTTTGGCTTGGAAGCTCTCCATGATGATCCTCCTTCCTTCTCCTTTGTTGGTTTGATGTTCAACTTGTGAGGTTCTACAGATCCGGTTTGGTAAGGGTAAGCATTTCTCTCCTCCTTCCTTCTTCATGTTCTTCATGTTCTTCTTCTTCCTTGAGCTTTATTGGAGGAAGCCGTGGATTCTTAGATTCTTCCTTTTGTGTTGCATGTGCTCGGATCTAGCTTAAATCATGTGTGTTGATGATGTTGAGTGTGTGGAACATCCATGGTGGAGCAAGGAAGCTAGGAGGCCCTCCACACATCATGGATCCATCGAAGAAGCCGTCGAAGATCGCCCTCTAGAGTTCGACCGCACCCGCGGCTGGACAGCGCTTCGGGGGCGGCCACTGCATTGAGCCGCAGGGGGGCTTCCCAGTACCGCAGGGGCGGCCACTGGCTAAGCCAGCCTACCCTTGTGGCCTTATTTCCCTCTTTGCGGATGTGTTTCCTTCTTCCGCACCCGTGTCTTTGCCCGGTGAGTACCCTTCCTTGAGCATGTGTTCATGGATGATCCTAGAGAGTGTTTATGCTAGAAGTATGGTAGGTTTGGACCTAGGATAGTTGTGAATTCCATGTAGTGGCTTGTGGACCTTAGGCGAGTTTGTGAGGTTGTTGGAATGTTATAAGGGTTTATGGTTGTATGTTTCCGAATTGGTTCATGGGATGAGGATATGGCTGCCTTGTGAGGCTTGTGAGGGTTAGGTTTGTGAGTTTATGGTTTTGAGATTGTGGGATAGGATGTGCATATCCTAGCATAGTGTTGTTACCGTTGAGATTTGTCGAGACTATGCATGTTATCCTAGTATGTGTATGGGTAATGATCTTGCGAGATCATCGGGTCTAGAACTCTAAGGATTTCTAGCTTATGAGAGTGGTATTGATTTTTGCATTGTTATGATCACGCGATGAGTACCTTCCTACGGGAAGCGAGAGCGGTATTGGTTGGTTTAGCGTTGGGACGAGGTAAGTCTCCGGAATTACTTAGCTAGCTTCTTTGTATTAACATCAATGTGTGATTGGTTGTGTGTGTTTAATTATGTTTATAATAACGAACGAAACTGGAACTAGGACGACCTTTTGTGATATGTATATTGGCCCAAGTGTATGATAACGGGTGATGACCGCTTGTCTAGTCCAAAATAGGGTGACTGGGAGGTGCCTTGCGACCAGTCCAGCGGGTGATGCTGATTCGCATCAAGTACAAACCCGTTTGGTGAAAGGGGACAAGGGCAAAATCGTTATGATTCTCGTGTCACACCATAAATGGAATTAGTAATGGAATGACATGATTAGAAAGATAATAAACCGGCTTGTGTGTGTTGGAGCATGATGTGTGTTTATGTTGACTTATGTGTGTGTGTCAATACCATGATTCTAATACTTTGAATGTTAGCTAACGGTTTTATACCGATATTGTTGTAGTTGCCTTGCAGGTTAGGGACGCGGCCGAGGAATCCGAAAGAGTGGGCAACCGGGGTTCCGTACATTTTAGGATGGGTTTGGGAGTGGAGTCTTGTATATATATCTATATTGTATGTTTTCGACGTTTGGTCGTTGGAGTTGTTAACTCGGCTATGGTCTTTCGTTTGTATGCTTTTGGGGTTCATATAAAAAGATATTTCGGTTTTGCCTTTATTTGTGTCTTGTTGTAAGATCCGGTAAAATTGTTGTTAGGCTAAGGGTCGGGGCCCATTGTGAGGTCTCCGCCCTTAGCATCCCAAGTCTTGCGGATTCAGGGTGTTACAAAATTAACACCAAACACAATATTTTTTGGGATTTAGAACCCAACGGCTGACTCATCCCATGCTTATTTTTATTAGATATAGAATATGAACATGGACATAAAACATAAACCCCGTTAAATATAATTGAAATAAATCAAAAGTACATATGACATACATTACTAGACATGTTCCTAATCAATTGAATATCTGTCGTCTTGCATTTTTTGAAGCAAAATCCTCAATTACTATTTACATAAGTAGACATGTTCCTACTCATGAAAAATAATATGGGTGAAGAACCGAGTAGGGGATTAATAAGGATAGAAATACTCTAGAAGAGGGGTGAATAGATTATGAGAACTTTTCGCAATAGATATCAAGGCTTTGAAATGAATCTCAAGGCCTTAAAGTCGATCTTTGTAACTTGTGACAAAACTGTTTCTCAAGACCTTGAAGTGAATCTCAAGGTCTTGACTTAGAAACGTGCAGAAAGTTGTTAGTCACAATATAAATAATATAGAGTACGGAAAATATATTGAAACACGATATGTTTATGAAGTTCAGCTCGAACAGCTTACATCTCCGTGATAGCATGAAATATGACCATATTTTAGGCACTTGTTCTGGTTGTTTTTCCCCTTTTATTGTGTACATGGATATGAGTTTGAAGCATTTATAAGCACATTCACATATTTTGTCGATATAGAGATCTACACAAGCTTTGTTGTGTTTTTAGGTGAATAAAGGCTTGGATTGAAGCATATATGGAGTGAGTAGGAGTATTTGATCATGCTAGGCATCAAGAAGATGCATTAGAGGAGATAAGGAAGGAGCATAATTAGAGAGCTTTACGAAACAAAGGTTTTTACAAAGGAATTGGAGTTTCCACGGTCAAACAAAAAGAACCACGACCGTGGTTTAGGCATTGAGGTCGTGGAAAACAAGGTCGAAAGCAACAAAAAGGTTTCACGACCCATTCCACGCCCGTGGAAATTTGTACTTGGCCGTGATTTTTATAACGGTTTCCACGTGTTATATTTGTCACGTCAGCAGCGGTTATTGGGCTTTCGTAACCCTAGTTTTCCCCTATAAGAAGGCTGAAGAAGGAGAAAAACGGACGTCTTGCATCCAGGGCATTTTGAGAGCATTGCTTAGGAGATTTTGGAAGATCTTATGCGTACAGGGAAGATTCGGAGAAGGACGCATTTTGAGATTGCGTATTTGGAGAAGATCTTAGGATTCCTTTTGAAGAGGGATTGACATCCCGTTCTTCACTGTTCCTAGAGATTTTTGTGAGGTTTTCTGTTCTTTGATTCTACTTTCATTGGAACACAAATACGCTTTGACTATCTTTGAGATTGATTGTTCTGATATTACTGAGTTTTCGAAGTTTTACCCTTTTCTTCTTTTAAACTTGATTATTGATTTGATGATGATGATGATGATTGTTGGCTAAAAACCCTAAGCAATTCTAAGGTGAAGGGTTGATAGTTGTGGCATAGATGATGATAGATTGAACCAAAACAGATTGGACCCTGAGAGTTGCGAGAAACCTCGTCGTTGAGGTTTTTCTACGGCCTGTTCTTGAGTTCCACGGCCGTGATTCTTCAAGATCCGACCGTGGTTTTCCTCTGCCGTACGTCCTTTGCTTTTGCTTTGATCCAAAGTTAAAGATTTTCTTTAACCTAGTCTTGGCTTACCTTTTCTAGGTAGTAGTGAGACTCAACATCCTCTACTTCGGTTTCGAGTGTCACAACCTTAACCGTTTTGGCTTATCTTTGTTTCCCTTGGGTTTGGGCATGGGTGTTTGAGAGTAATTATTATCCTTTGATCCTTTCTATATTGCATCCTCAACAACCTTTATAGAGAGAGCCTTTAGGTGAGACATATGGGTTTTAGAATTTCACCGTACATTACCTTACCTTAGTTATACCTTTGCAATCCCGACTCTGTCCTTATATCCTTAGAATATCTTGAATCAATTGCCACAGTTGGATACTTGGATCTTTAGAATCGTTGTTTTCTCAATTATCTTACAAAAGCTTTTTATTTGCCTGACTATTTTATAAACTGAATTTGTTCCCCCCAAATCCCTGAGTTCGATACTCTAGAATTCTTGCTTTACTAAGCCGATCCGTACACTGCGGGTTCGCTTTGCTTTGATTTCAGTTTTATAAATTTAAAGCTTATTTACACGCACACTTTCGAGTGAACACTCCGCCTAGGGTTTCCGACCCTAGGATCTAACTATCTATTATCTGCTTCGTTTGAGTCCTAGATACAACCTAGAAGAACTTCTCTTCTTCTCTCAATGTATCCTCATCGCTACGATCTAGCCAACTCAGGTATCGCAATAATAGCCTAGTTATTTCGTAGAGTGACACTAAGTATAAAACAATATTGATATGTCAATGTAGCTCTATGGGTTTATCTAACTCACAAAGATAAAACTAAGTATGCTCGTAGAGAAAAATAAACTTTTGGATCGATGAAGAAGACTTGGATTGTTCACTTGTAAGCTTGGTACTTCATCTTTCATTGATGGATTCTTTTATAGTCTTCTATGGAGACTGTCGCTATTAGCCGTTGTACAGCTCCGTAATCTCCACAGATACCTTATTGTTGAACTTTCAAGTTAGTTCTTCCAAAACTTGAACACAATCTTCATGCAAGATCTTCGGTGTTGTAGCCGTTTGAAATCTTCAACAACTTCGTTGTATGAGATCTTCTTGTTATAGCGAGATCTTCTCTTCAAACCGACTTTTTGTACGTCCAAGATCTTTTTGTTGTAGCAAGATCTTCTCCAACAACTTCTTTGTGATAGGATCTTCTTATACATCCGATATCTTCTTTTAGATTTAATATCCTACAAAAAAAAACATATAACAAACCAATATAATATATTTAGAGAATATAAACGATATTTGTTAGTATATTAAAACCGTATTTACGTTAACTCTTCCATCATCCTAAGACTATAAAATTTCAATATCAAGGTGGAGTTATCAAGGGGGACATATAACCAAAACCTTGTTTTAGTTGTGTTCATCTCTCACCAAGTCAATCTATACCGAATGTAAGTCGAAATTTATCTCAATCGCAATAGAAGCAAGATGAATAAAAAGATGAGATATAGTAAACTATGCTGAGATAAAGTGAAGTTTTTCATTCCATATTATATATATATATATATATATATATATATATATATATATATATATTAAAATTTTGATTTAGGGTGATGGAGGGGGGAAAGTCTAAAAAGTATTGATGAAAAAAAGGTGAAAGATTATAAAAAATATGAACAAAATAATTAATATTGTACATTTCAGATTTGGGAAACATAATGCATTTAAACCTTTTAAAATCTAATTAATCTTCAACTATAATCACTTATTTAAAAAATCTTGGGAGAATTTGACATACTAGGCCTTTTTGAGAATATGATTTAGTAAATGTACCCCAAAATTTTTTACCACTTTCATTTAATGGTAGGTAAAAATAATTAACCCCTTTATTTAAAAAAGGATGTTTGTTATTTGTAATGTAAGTGAATGTTTTAATTTTTATTCCTGAATTTGTTTTTTTATTTTCTTTTTTTTTGTCTTTTTTATTTTTTATTTTTCTGGATGAATTTCACATACTAGAATTTGACATACCAGAATTTCTCATACCAGAATTTTTCATACCAGAAATTATCATACGAAGAGTTCATACCAGAATTTTTTTACCAGAATTTTTTTCATACTAGAATTTTTTCATACCAGAATTTCTCCATACCAGAATTTCTCATACCAGAAATTTTATCATACCAGAATTTATCATACCAAAAATTATTATACTAGAAATTTTATCAAACTAGAAATTTTATCATACCAATAATTATCATACCAAAAATTATCATACTTATCATACCAAAAATTATCATACCAGAAATTTATCATACCAAAAAATTTGCATACCATAAGTTTTTTTTGTCTTTTTTATTTTTTATAATTTTCTGGTATGAGTTTCTGGTATGAAATTCATACCAAAAATTCATACCAGATTTTTTTTTTTTTTTATAATTTGCATACCATAAGTGTTGGACACAAGGAAGGCTTCGTTGAGCCGCTTTTTCAATGTCCAAGGCATTCCTATCAAGCAAACATAATCCAGTTTACACATGATATAAAGCTTTCAAATATGATTAGCAATCTCAATCTACTGATTTGGGGAGTTGTTCTCACAAGTCTTGTACTGAACAACCTTTAATGCGATCTGGTAACCCCATGGATTGTTGCATGCCCACTTCCATTGATCCCTCTACACATCTCCTCAATCTCATACCTTGCCCTACAACAAAAGAATCAGATTATCAAAACCGAGTACCGATTCGGGTTTCAAATGTCATGTATGACAAGCTTAATAGAACATTACTTCCAGCCAAGCTCCTTTTCAGCTTTCTCCGTTGAAGCATAAACGCGGTCGCGTCTCCTGGTCTCCTAGGGAACATTTAAGCGGAATTTCCTGGAACAAGAAAGACTGTTCTAAATAAGCTAATTACTCAAAACGGAGAATTCGAAGTGTTTGTTAATAACCTTTCCGGATGCTTTCTCAAATGCAGCAACCATTTCCAAGACGGAGAATGCGAATGAGCTCCGGGAGGACCTCTGTGGCCACATCCGAGCGGTCTTTCTTTTTGAGCTCCGAGCACTTAAGTGCCATCTTGGCAAACCTTAATGCAGCAACCATTTGAGAATGCTTTCTCAAATGCAGCAACCATCTCTAGTACTGTACAACCACGTGTCTGAATCACGTGTCTGAATCACGTGTCTGAATCCGTCTTCATCTACATCAGCTGATTGTACACTGCAAAACCCAAACAAAAACATATTAGTGATTCTCTCAGGGATATTTTATCGAACACCTTTCCTGCACATGAAAACGCGAATTACCTCTCTAACGGAGAATAGTCTGGAGAGAAATAAACCCCACGACCGTACAAGCCATTGTTCTGATCTAGTTCGCAGATGCCAAATCCATGAGACATAATCCGCTCAACCCCTGCTTTGGAAGTACCAAACCAGGCGAACTTCAAATTAACATCCTCGGGAGCTTGAGCTTGTCTTTCAATAAATTGTTGACGAATAGAGCGGCAATTGCAATTGCAATTGCCGTAGTCGAATAGAGTGGCAATTGCCGGGTCTCTTCTATGACGGACTAGTTATGCTATACTCGACCTGTGAAGCTAGCAGGCCAATTGTTCTTATGAATTTTCACAACCATAGTCGAATAGAGCGGCAATTGCAATTGCAATTGCTTGGCCAAACCAGACAAAAACCTCTGCTTGATAACACAGTGAAACCTATCATCCTAGTCTAGCATAACTAGTCCGTCATGGAAGAGACCCGACTGTTTAAATGGAGAGGAGGGCGAGGTGGTGGAGAAGAAGAGAGAAGATGGAGAGGAGGGCGAGGGCGTACCAGAGAATGTCGCGGCCACGAGGGAGAATAAGAGATGAAAGAGGTGAGATCCAGTGGTAGGAACTGCGACGTTTCGCCATTGATGCAGCCCGAGAAAAGCGTTGATGAGGGGTCTGCAAAAATGGTGTTCTGGTAAACTTGGAGGAGTGGAAGGAAAGGAGAGCGTAGATGATGGCTAGGGTTTTTGAGGAAGAGAGGGTTTTCACTGTAAAAAAAAAGAAGCAAGAAGCGTTGAAGTGTGGATAAGGGTTGAACGGTTAAAAAAAAAAAAAAAGGGCCTAGTTACTTAATCAAAAATAAAAAAAACCTAGTTATTATAACCATAACTCAAAAAGACCTAATTTTCAAATTAGTCCAAAAATCTTCTAATTCTACATTATGGTCGTTGGAGTCTTGGAAATTGAAAATGGAGAGTTCAAATATTGGACATCTCAGAGTTAAACCCATTATCAAAATACATGTAGAAAATTTGAACCTTTCAAATTTAAGTCCGCGTATATATTTTTTACAAGTTGGTGCCCCAAATTGGATCGGCCCTGGGTTGTTGCCCACACCGCTCAATAGCATGGTCTAAGCATGTCCACGGGTCGGACCCGTTGGATCGACGGGTCCAACCCGCTGGGTCAAGGGTCCGGGAAGGGTGACCCGGACCCGTATAAATGGCCGACCCGTCGGGTCACGGGTCAGACCCGCCGGGTCGACCCTTTTAGGTATTGGGTTACATTTTTTTTTAAAAAAAAAGAATTGAGGTTTGGCGGGTCGACCCGCCGGGTCACGGGTAAGGATCACCTCGACCCTTACCCGTACCCGTAACCCGGCGGGTCAGTGACCCGTGACCCATGGACATGCTTAGCATGGTCGGGCATGAGCTTGCTTATAATGCGTCAGGCACGAACCTAGGGGGTGGGCTGAGGTTTACTACAGCCCACCCCATGTTTCATTGAAAAAAGTTGAACTGTGTACACAAAATGTTGTGTATCACAATGGTACGTATGAGAAAGCGAGGGTTTTGTTGGTCCCAAGTTCGAATTAAAGTACTGTATTTTTTTGGTTTGATTATTTTTGCTACATTTTATTTTTTTTATTTCTCAACTCTTATTATATTTTTTTATTTAGGTTAAGGTAATTTATTGAATGGCTAAATACATGACTAATATTTAATTAAAAGATATATTATAATTCATAAAAAATAATTTCTATTTCAATTAAGTTTTTATTAATTAATTAAATTTCTCCTTCATATAAACTTTTAAAATATCGTAATAAATATACATATATTATATGATTTTTTATGATACTTTTTTTTGTAAGGTAATTAATTATTCTAATTTTAATATAGTAAAAATTGGACACTAATTTTTCAACCCTAAACACACGACGACGGATGGAAAAAAAATCGAAATTCAATTAAGTTTTTATTTTTTAACTAATTTTTTTTCCTTCGTATAAACTTTTAAAATATCGTAAAAAATATACATATATTATATGATTTTTTATGATTTTGTAAGGTAATTAATTATCCTAATTTTGATATAGTAAAAATTGGACACTAATTTTTCAACCCTAAACACATGACGACGGATGAAAAAAAATCGAAATTACATAGGTATTTTTAATCCACCCAAACTTTGGATCCTAGATCCGTCCTTGTAATGCGTATCAACACAATGTCAAAGATAACGGCCACTTCAAGTGGAAACATCACCATTTTGTTATACAAATAGGATCATACAAAACCGACCATATATTCTCAACTATTGCTTTTCCTAACAATCATAGATTCTTAAGCACAACAATATGACAAGTAACCCAAACCGAGCATATACGGGAATGGTAATTGTTTCTTCTGCTTTGTAGACTTCCCCAATACACACGTATAATAGCTTAACATTTATCACCAACTCAAGGGGTAAGAGAATCCAAGATATCAAACTTAAAAAAAAAATCTTTCACTCAAATTTGAGTACTCTTTGTCATTAAACCATAAGCAAAATCATTAACGAATTCAAAGTAATTAATTCAGTGATGGTGATGAGGCTGACATAGAAAAACAAGTGTTTTCAAATTTTTATCACATTTCAATCCCCTAAACAAGTAAAGTTTTGATCAAATTGATCAACCCATGGTGATGAGGTTGACAATCTTTGCTCAGATGAATACATTAAAACACAATTTCATCGACTCATATAAATCCTTAACAAAAGAACAAGTCTACTCTCTCATCACCATTGACAACTGATTCATAATGAAAAACACTTACATCTCCTCAATATTAAAGATCGGTTGAAAATCAATGAATTGGGAGATTAAAACCAAAATGACAAAAACACTTTTACCTATCCTCAATAATTGAGGCAAATTGTTGGACTTTTTTTGCTGACTTCTTCCCAGTTTGTTTTAAAAAATAAATATCACACAAATCAAAACTCTATTAATCACATACAAAAACGATGAATAGAAATAGGTAGAGAAGGAGACATACAAAAGAGAAAACAAACAATACATACCTAGGAGGTGCTGTTTCTGATCGCTGAGTGAGCGTTATGAGATGTCGTTTTTTAGCGCAACCGATTCAAAAGAATCGCATGATGAAAAGTTGGGCAACCAAATAAGAGATACAAATAGACCTTGCCGGTCAAAATAGTGCACATGAAAGCTGTCAAAAACCACCGGTGGATACCAAAGATTTTTACTCTTTCTTGAGCATTTAGATTTTGATCACTTGTCCATAACTCTTTCATACGAAATAAGGTCAACCCATCTTTCTAAACAAAACTTCATTCACCAAGACGTACATTCACCCAAGAGATCATCGGAAGTCAAGCAAAACCTCGAGTGGTGCTAGAGTTTGTCAAACAACTTATTTTATTATTTGAGCATTTTGTTGTTTGATTAAAGTTCCTTAAATAATAAGGGTTTTGATTTGTTCTTGGAATGAAGAAGGCTTAGTAAAACTCATTTTACTTTCATATGCATAACCTCTTCTGTGGAACCAAAGCCATTGGGTCATTTTGAAGGGTTATAGGTGATGAAATGGTGATTCCACGGTGTATGACCGATTGAAGATAATATAAATGGTTCGATTATATTTTACTTTGGTTTAAGAAAATGAACCGAGGGTGGTGTCGTTGAGCAATTAACCGTGGTCGTTAGGCCGAGAGTAGAGAGCGTTTTTTGTTGCTTAAATTGTTCGACTTGTATTTCTTATTCTTCACCGAAAACTTGATGTCGGTTCGAAAAGGGGCAACGGAAAAACAACATCAACAAACTGAAAAGGTAAGTTGATGAGCATTTTCGGCCATTGATGATTAGATTGGCAATGCATCAATAGTGGGATCACAAGGACGGAAAAAAAAAGCTTCAGACTCAATATATTAGTTTGACAGAGCGTCAATAAAGTTTGTGATGGTTCATTTGAGGGTATTAGGGTTATGATTATGGCGACGACAACCTAAGGTAAAGGAAGGCTTATCTTTTCTTTTTGGGTTATCACAAAATTATTAATATTTGGTTAAGTGGATGAGTTTTTTTTTAAAAAAATTCTTTAATTAAAAAGAAATGGGACATCATTGGTTATGTAGATGTGCTCTATATAAGAATCTATTTATAAATAAATATAAAGTAGTCCAATGGATAATCTCAATTATTATCTTACACATCTTCTCAACAACTATTAGCAACATGACTCATGCGGTCATCCCCTCAAATGTCCCTAATAGCAACATGACTCATGCGGTCATCCCCTCAAATGTCCCTAATAGCAACATGACTCATGCGGTCATCCCCTCGACTAGTTGTTAGATTTATAACCAAAACCGAACTCATACGTTTAAAAAACGTCAATTTGAAGGTTGTGTAAAAAGTTAAATATTTGGACCGGTTTGGTTGAGAGCTTTTGCGCCTTTGAGATTATGACAAATGGTGCAAGATAATTTTTATCCCATCAATTTCATTATCGGACAAAAATATTAAAGATAATGTAAGTAATTTTAATTCTTATTTTGATAAAGACTTGTATAACTAGATCAATTACTCATTTCAATCTTTATAATATTAAGCTAAACCTTTAATAAGTGTTTGATTTAATTATACAAGTCTTTATCAAAATTATAATTAAAATTATTTATGTTATTTCAATATTTTTGTCCGATGATAAAGGTGATGAGATGCATATTATTTTGGTTATACGTTATGCATTCTCTTGATCACACACAAAAACGCATCATTCTTGTGACGAGAAACAACCTCGAACTCCAATCAAACATCACAATGGCCAAATATTTTCACCTATGTTGTCGATGCTTGAACGACGACTGTTTGAGTAGAGATGCTCAATAATATTGAATGTTCCTCACGTGCATTCACCACTTTATGAATTGAAGCCTTAAATTTCTTTTTAATAGAAAATCAAATATATATCTTAACGTTTTAATTAAATCTTGTAATACTTCATGTGTCCTTGACATAGTAATTCAAATTTTATTAATTTATTACAAACTTCCTATTTGTTTAGCTTTTAATAATATGTAAACCCTTGAAGATGTATCAGAGAGAGTTTTTGCCCTTCTAATAAGATGTGTACACATAAAGAAAAAAAGAAAAACATAGCGTGAAGCACCAGTGGTCTAGTGGTAGAATAGTACCCTGCCACGGTACAGACCCGGGTTCGATTCCCGGCTGGTGCATTCTTTTTGGCTGCTGTGTTGGCTTCAAATCGCGTTATTGACCCGGGTTCGACTAGTGTATTGTCCGCAATCCCATCCCCTACATCGGAATTGCACTTTAAATTTGTATATACAATAAATATGTTAAAATCGAAATTCAATATTTTTTAAAATCAATTAAGATTCAGTCCATTATAATTTTTCTGAAAAATAATATCTAAGCTCATTCAAATCTTAGATTATTTTCAAAAATATTATAATATATTTTAAAGATTTTAGGTTTCAAATCGAAATTCAAAAATATCGTAAAAATTGTATCACTTAATTTTACATTCTTTGAATATATTATAGAATTTTGATCACCTATGATATATATATATATATATATATATATATATATATATATATATATATATATATATATATATATATATATAATAAATCGGAATTGCACTTTGATGTATAATTTGTATACTTCTACCGGGCATTGGTACGATGCATCGATGACCTGCAATACATGTCTCTATAAACACAATGGTTGTAACATAGTGATACAAGATTATACAACGCATGGATCTATTCAAAGGTAAAAACTATATTTTCCTTATAAATATACACATTCTAATGTTACGGTAATGTATGGAAAATAAATTAATTACACTTGAACGATAGAATCAATAAAAGAATGAAGCAAGAAGGAAAATGAATCAAGTAGAATAACGTAGGGGGGAAACTGAAACTACAACGAAATAATGAATATAAAGAGTCAATCAAAAAGCAACAACGAAAAAATAATGAAGTATGAACAAAAGAAGAACCACGTTGGAAAAAAATTCCGGAATCAATACATATCTCAAAATCAAAGTTGAGTGAGATTTAGCTATTATAAGCAATATTTATAGTGTTATTTTGGCTTTAGAAAAATTAGAATTTCAGTTCTAGTAGAGTTTCTCTCGCAAGTTTTACTTGTTACAATTTTGAATTTACGTTGCAATCAAATATTTAAACGGGCTAAATCTTTTTTAAATTAGAAAATTTTACTAATGTAAATCATCAAATCTTTAACGCTAGACTTCCTTATTTGATAAGTTTTGTTTGTTTTGATTATCCCATGGATTTTAGAATGATTTTTATAAATCTTAAAGTCCAACTACGTATTTTAAGTTAACCACAAAAACCTTCATATTTTTGTTAAAGATTTGATTTACGTATTACTTATTTCTTTATGCATATTTCAGTTAGCCGACAAAATATTTTCAGTTAGCCGACAAAATATTCTTGTTTTTTGTTTGCAAATTTGATTTACGTAGTAATATATATGCCCCAATTATATTGTAGATTTAGTAAAAGAAAATATACATCCCCTGATATTTTAAAATATAATAATTTCAAATTTAAAAAGTAAGAAAACAAAACATGATTTATAAAAGGTTGAAATTAAAAATAAAAAACAATTTTTAATTTAAAAAAGAAATTACAAGAAATAAGAAAACAAACTATGATATAAATTTTGAAATTTAAATTTAAATTCACTAATTAACTTTAAAATTTTATTAAAATTTGAAAAAGTGCCTATATTATTTTTTAAAACTATAAAATTAGAATTTTATAAATGTGAAGAAGAATTCAAAATCTCGTTTGTTAAAATTTTAAAGATTTGGCAACTTTATAAATATCTTGATGTGGCATTTCTAATTGTTTATTAACGCTTATAGAAATTAATTGTATAAAAGAAATTTGACAAATTTATAAATATCTTGTGTTACATCTGTAAATATATTGAAAAATGTCTTATGTGGCATACCTCGGGAAAGTATTATGTTACTGAAGTGATAATTTTTTTTTTATGAAGTGGATGTGGATATGTAATCTATTTTATTGATTTATATTTACTAATGATTAGTGGCAATATTGTAATCATAAGATGGAATTTATGTAAATATTTGCCAAAAAGTTCTAGGTGACAAGCATTAGGTGTTGACATGTGGACTAAATGTGTTCTGTTTTAGTAAGATATAATAGATGTATGGGATTGGACAATTACCCGCGGATATCTGTCCGATCCGTTTGATCCAAAAAATACATATTGATATCCGAATTTGATTTAGTCGATCGAATCATAATTCGCGGATATTCGGGTGATCCGTTTGATCCAAATGACAACATCTTGAATGTAACAACCGGAAATTTTGTTCCGGTTATCGTCCTTTGAGACTTCTTTCGGAACCACAACAGTGGTGCCGAAAGGAAGTACCCGCCCCTGCGGTCCCAGAAGCCCGCGAGCGCGGCAACCTAGTGTTGTTGCTGTCACGGCAAGGCCTTGCCGCAGGTGTGGTTTTGCAGTAGATCGCGTGCGATCTTTTCGTAACCGTCGTTCTTGTAGTTTTTTTTTCGTTTTATCTTCTATCCGGATCTTCTTAGGGTTCTTTTCAATCTTTTCAACCTCCATCTGTTCTTCTTTGTATCTCTTACGTAAACCATCCCTTCACCTTCCCCTTCATCCTCTCATGCGTTTCTTCTCTTCGTTCGTTCCTTCAGCCAACAACCTAGTGATTCCGTCTTCCTTCGTGTGATTGCATCCAGAGGAAGTGAGTGACTTGTGAATCCTCCGTTAGTGGTAAGCAGACCTCCATTTCCTCTTGCTTCCTCTCTTTATTCTTCTTTCTTGTCTTGATGTCTTCCTCAGAATCTTGTCATGTGTGTTCCTTCTGCAAGGTGTGTTGATGATGTCTAGGAAGTAGTGAGTATCGTAGACTCGAAGGAGACGATCCATAGAGGGATCGTGTAGACGAAGGAAGTTGAGCGACATTTTTGAAGTTCGCCCGCACCGCGCCTGTTCATCCCCGCACCCGCGCCTCGCCAGAGTCACCGCCCCCGCGCTTTAGTGTCACCGCGACCGCGTCTCGGAGCCTGTCACCATACCCACGCCTTCCTTTACCCGCGGTTGCGCCTTGTCTTCAGTGAGTACCGTTTTGTGGTATGCCACTTCCTTCCTTTCTTCCTTGTTGATCCCAGTGTTATATCATGCTAGGTTGGGCCCTAGAATTGCCAGTTAGTGGTTTGTGAATTCTTAGGTGTTTGGAAGTCGATTAAGAGCTTTGGAGCTTGTTGTACTGATGTTGATCTAATGAGGATCTTGAGACTAGGATTGGTATATCTTAGCATGTGTTGTATGATCTTGTAGATATAATAAAGACTAGAAGTAGGAACTTTCTAGCATGTTGTGGTATAACTTTGTAGAGGTTAGTGAGACTAGAAGTTGAGGACTTCTAGCATGTCGGATAGTTTCTGATTTGGGATCTCTTGTCTGAGCAGGCATAAAGTACTTTCTTGCGGGAAGCTAAGCGTGATATTTGAGTTGGGATTATCTTTGATACAGATAAGTCCCTTGAGCTTACTTAGCTGACTTTTGTGTTAGCTTAGATGTGATAGTGGTGTGTTCTAGGTGTTAATGTTAAGAACATGCTAGGACGACCTTTTATGTTGTTTTGCCCAAGTGTATGATAATCGGGCGGTGACAACTTGTCCAGTTCTACAGGAGACTGGGAGGTTCTCTGCGACTAGTCCAGGCAGTTAAACGGTGAGATGCATCGGATCTAGTCCTGTTGATATAAGGGGACAGAGGCGAGTTTCAGAAGATTCTCGCGTCACAAAAGAAGTTGAATTAGTAAAAGTGTATCACCTAATGAAAGATAATAACCGGCTTGAGTGTGAGCATGTTTATTTGTTTTAATACCTGACGTGTGTTTGTGTTGTTACAGTTTTCTAATTCATAGAATGTTAGCTAACGGTTTATCCGTTGTGTAGATGTCTTGCAGATTAAGGATGCTACCGAGTGATCCGGTCGGAGTGGTCAGTCGGGGTTCCCGTACATTGTAGGACGGGTGTTGGGTTTTCTTGTTTTGATGCATGACATTATTTTGTAGTACTCGGTTGAGAGTCAAATTCCCTTTTATGTTAATAGTTAACATTTTTATATATTTTGGAATTTTTACATTTGTTTGTGTCTCGTTGCAAGATCCGGTGAAATTGTTGTAAAGTTAAGGGTCAAGACTCATTGTGAGGTCCTAACCCGTAGCATCCGAGTTTTTAGAATTTGGGGTGTTACATTGATCCGACTGACCCGGATGATCAAAAAATTCTCATTTATCCGTATGATTGATCCAAAATTTCAAAGAAGTTATAAGTCTATAACTATATATGTTAACAATAATATATTTTATAAATACATTATTATTAACATGTATAATTAGATTTATAGTTGAGTTATTATAATAAAAGAATATTATTGAGATGAACTTGTAAAATATACATCTTACAATGAGCTCAACTATAATAAAAGATTATTATGAATATTTAATATGAAAGTTATGAATATGTGAGTATATACAAATTTGTATATATATTATAGATGTATATATGCTTAACTAAATTAAATGAGACCAATGTGACTATGTGCGCGTGTATAGTTGAGGCTGGCGGATGTCTTGGTGTTTGGATGGGTGATGGAAAACATGCTTGCATTGACTTGACTGGGGTTTTTCCACTGGTTTGTTGGGTAGTGGACCTTTTGTGGTGGGTAAGACGGCGCTTAATGCGACTTCTACTAAGGTGGTCAAACATGAGAGAGCTTGTATTGAAAACCAACATGGGTTTTTTCCGTTCGCTTCCGACACTTTTGGTTTCCTTCCGCCCGATGCTATTGAAATTCTCAAGAGGTTGCAACGAGTTTTGCATGACAACGTTATCTCTCCTAGGTCTTTTTATGTTTTTAGGAGGATCGAATTCGCTATTAAGAAAGGGTTGGCGGCACAACTTGTTGTCCGTCTTCCTTCTAGCTCGATGTAAATTATATATTATGTTGAGTATTAAATTATTATCCAAAAAAATATAAAGTAACTAAGCTTTAAGGTGTAACAAATTAACATTATCAATTCGCTACTTTGCATAACTCAAATATTTTCTCATTTAATATATGTTTAAATATAAATATTAGTACAAAATTGTAATATACAAATTTTATTTATCCTTCCTAAAACAACTAAATTGAATATTATAATAAAAGATTTTTGGGAAATTCCGGATGGTACCCTCGTGGTTTGGGGTTTCCGGATTTTGCCAACAGTTTTTTCGAGTTCGGATGGTACCCTTAAGTTTTTGTTGTTTTCCGGATTTTGCCCAAATTCATTAAAAAATTTCAAATTCCATTAAAAATATAAAAGAAAATTAAGTAAAATTGAAAAATAAATATAATAGAAAGGATGATTTATTTATTTTACAAATAAAGTAAACAGTAAATTTTTTAAAAAAAGTCAGTATTTTATATTAATTTAAAAAGAAAATAAATCAGATAAATTTTACAAAATTATAAAAAAATCAGTATTTAATTTTATTTTAAAAATAAATAAATTGGATTAGCATTTTTTTAACAAAATCTAAGTGTTGTACTTTATTTAAAATATAAATAAATTAAGGATTCTTTTAAAAAAAATAATATTAAAAAATCATTATTTTAATTTATAATTAAAATAAATAAATCAGTCTTTATATTTTATTATTTTTCAATTTTACTTTATTTTCTTTTATATTTTGAATGGAATTTGAAAATTTGTAATGAATTTGGGCAAAATCCGGAAAATAACGTAAACTTAAGGGTACCATCCGAACTCGAAAAAACTGTTGGGCAAATCCGGAAAACCCCAAATCATGAGGGTACCATCCGGAATTTCCCTAGATTTTTTAGTAGCTGGATATCCGAGAATATATAGTAATCCAAGACTATCCGGATATCGGTTATCCTATTATATACGAATATACGCATGATCCGTGAGTATCCCTTATCCGTATACGATCCGAAAAAATCTCCCGAATCGGATATAAATTAGATCAAAACGGGTATCAAACTATCGGATTTTCCGGATAGGATCAATGGATTTTCCAGACTGGATCGGGTTAGTTTTGCCCACCCGTACTACTTGAATTGTGTTCAATAAGAATAAAAGGCAGTTAGATGCTGACATGCTTTCCCTTACATTTGTTAAAACTCGAAAGGAACATTTGTTAAAACTCGAAAGGAATATTAGCGATTAATTTAGGGTGGTCAGATTGATCAATTGAAACGAAAATAAAAAGATAAGGAGAAATGATCCTTTTAAAGACTCGTTTATAAAAATTCATAGATGATACTTTACCTTTCTTATTTCAGTAACCTTGCATTTCTCATTCAACCTTTATTGAGCCTCTTAAACCTTTCTTTGTATATAAATAACTTTATTATCTTTCAATTTCAAACCCTTCAATTAATTTTTGCTTTGTACCAGTTGCACATTATAATTTAACAAACAGTGTTAGAGAAGGAAATATAGTAACTGATAAAGAAACTGAAGTGCTTGTCTTGGGGAATTAAAACTCAAAGCATACGAACTTGAAACAAAAATCTCCAAACTGAAATAAGAAAATGTCTAAAAAGACAGCAGCACAAAGCAAAAACTATATTCTTACTCGTCATCGAACAAGCTCATACCACCATAATCTTCATCAGATTCATCATCAGCCTCTTCCTTCTTCTCCTCAGCAGGAGCAGCAGCAGCGGAGCCACCAGCATCAGAAGCAGTAACCGCAACAGCAGCCACAGCAAACTTGCTTGGGTCAGCAAGGTACTCCTTAACCTTGTCAGCTTGTGGGAAGGAGTAGTCGGTTGCAACAGCAATGGCCAAGGCATTCTTGTAGGCGTTGATGAACATGTGAGGTGCAGCTGCGATGGTCGGGTAGGATATAGCAAGGGATAGAGAGGTAACCATTGAGACACCAAGAGCAAATTTGCTGATAAGGTCATCTTCAGTAAGGTCGAGAACCTCAGGACTGAAAACAGACCCACTGTCATAAACGGATATGATGTTCAGACCGTATGAGAATGGCCTGATTCCAAGCTTTGCTAGTAGAGCAGCTTCAGAAGATCCCACCTTGTCACCCTTCTTGATAAGTTCAACAGGGGTGATGATTTCAACAGTACCCTTGTTAATCTTGGTGGGAATGTTGAGAACCTATAGCAAGAAATGAAGAAGACTTTGGTTAGTACAATTGTCTAATAAAAAACAAGTTGAATTTGAAAGTATATATGCACTAGAACATTACCTGGAAGAAAGAGGTCTGTGATGGATCAAGACCAGTGTTGCCAGGAGGGACAACGACATCGATTGGAGCAACCAGACCAACACGGGCAGGAGCTCCGACCTGTTACATGCCAAGATGAATCAAATATACAGATACAAACCCTACTGTGAAACAAGTTATGTTATGACCCACAAAGCAATGTACATGTTGTCAAATTACTTATACACATTCTTCATTTCATTTCATTTACAAACAGATTGTTAATGGACCAATCCAATGGTTCTCACAAATGAAATCGAGAGTGTATCCGTTATGCATAGAAACAGATTAACACACAAAATTTCAAATAAACTACGAGTCTAAGAGTTTAGAGCAGATGTATCAGCAATAGCGTCGCATTTGGGATGAGTACATTCATGTAATTTTATCCAGATTGAAGAAACGCACAATCGGTCGGCACAATAAACAAAGACGAATCAAGTAATTCAAAAACTAATTATGATTCAACTGACCTTGTACTTAGCAACCTCCTCGCTAACTTCCTTCAAATCACCCTTGGTGAAAATCAATCCAACATTACCCTACAAAATCGCAAATAGAAAGACAAACAAGGTGACGACCATATAATAATAACAAAAAACGAGGGTTGAAATGAGATTAAATAAATCAAGACATACCACCAAGCAAGGGATAAGGTTAAGAAAACTGTCGTTTCCGGTCTTCTCAGCATGAATCCTAACAGACCTCTTCATCATGGTGTTCTTCCCCATCAGGACAACGGAATCACCACGGAGACCCTTACGGATCATCTGAAGCTGGTTAGAACCGACATTATCAGCGGAAGCAACAAGGATCTGGCTATACTCATCGAGGAACTGGCAAAGCCTGGCATCGTAGGCGATCTTCTTCTCGGCCTTGGTTGGTTTTGGTGCCATTGGAACTTAGGTTTGTTCTGTAAAACGAAAAGGGGCAAAATCGAGGGCCAAGACGGAGCTGCAAGCGAGCTTTGTCAAGGCGGACAGCAAATCGGCGCCGTCTCTTTAACCTCTGGGCTTTGCTAACTACTGCAAGGGGATAATGGAAGCTCTGGGCGTTTTGGTTTGCAGCTAGAGAGGAATTAGGGTTTTGACCTATTATATACTTGTATGGAGCGGATCCGACAGTTACTATTCGTCATGCATTAGTAAGCATTGGGCCTCCGGTCTGAATTTGGGCCTCCAAAGTCTTCGGTCTTGGGCAGGTTGCAAATCTATAATTCTATTTTTATCTGCGACGTCTGTCTACGTATAAAATAAAGATTTGAGTAAAGATCGACTTTAAATATTAAATTTTATTTTTAAAAAATAATTTACTAATTAATTTCATTTTAAAAATTAAATAGTCATAGTTTTACCTCAGATATCATGAAAAATATTCTTATATCAATATACTTAGATACGTAGGTCGTGTTACACACTAGTTTTGATAAATGCAAAAAAACTAATTGCGAGATTAGATGCCTTTGTTGACTGTTATTTTCGATTATGTCAATATTTGATTCCAATACACTATCAGGGATGTTAAGGTTTGTGGCATTATTATGATCGATGGCGATGGTGAGTTACATGCATCGCAATGACTAGGATGTTCAGACAATCCGGCTAAGGTCAACTTTAAAACTTTTAATCATCGTCTAAGACAAATATATTGATTCGTAGTGAGAAATATTTCGGAACACTACTGCAAAATAAATGAATTATGTAAATAACCATGAAATTGTATCAAAGTAAAGAACTTGCTTTGTTCCAATTACATGTTGACTAAATAACCTTCAAGTTTTTATAAAGCTTGTAACGCGGTGCATGTACTCAACCGCCGGCAACAACTGTGTGATTTTTCTACAGAGTTGGATTTATACCAAATAATCTATAACTACATATTTCAACTTTTGTTAAACAAAAGATGTAAACGGTGTAATCAAACTAAGTAAAGAACAAAGCCACTCACCTTTTCGGAAAAAAATGTTTCATTTGCCTTTTTCAACAACTCAACCCTATAAGACATAAAATATCAAAAGTGAGATGCGATTCAACACTATAAGATAGAAAATATCAAAGTGAAATGCAATGTATACTAATTCAGTGTTTAAATTGAATGTAATGTTATCAAAAAATATATTCACTTGTTTCCCTACACAATACCCATGACAAAGCACATGATGCAAACCTAGGAGTTTATAAGATGTAAAAATCAGTTCACATGCAGAAGTATGCTAAATAGTAAATGAGCGTATTGATTTGGAGGAGGATGCTAGGTTGAGAATGAGTGTGTCCCTTTTTTATATTGTTGTAGGTATGAGGAGGTGAAATAAGATTAATCAACGTTTTATATTAAAGAAATTGATGGTTAGGGTTTTTTTTTATTTTGCATTTAGTTGTCATTGATTGATTGTATAAATGGGCAACTGAAGTATAGAAAGTTGTTTAAATTTTTAGGTAGGTGTAAAGATTTATACATTTGATATATGTTAATTAATTGATGGAATAAAAAAAATGTTTAGGTAAAATAGTTAACTAAGCCTTTTTACCAATATTACTCTATTAAGAATACTCATAACATAAAGTCATTAAGTATATATACCCTTAATAGAATAATAATGTTAAGTCAATTAGAGTGGTAAAAACTAGAGGGGTCTACAGAACAAAAACGCATAAAAAAAACTTACTTCACCCATTTATTTCAAAAGGTTTTCGGGTTTCTTCTATTAAAATAAAAACTTGTCTTTTTTGGGTTCCTTCTAATCCAATGACATAATAAAGTTGTCTTTTATTCATTTCAATTATTTATATATATGGGTGGTGGTTGTTATCCTTGATTATTTAAGGATGTTAAATGTCTTTTGATTTTATTTTTCGAACTATATAATTTAAAGTGATATATTTAGTTTTTTGTCTTAATTTTATTTGGTTGGCATAAAAAGTTGGTTAACTCTTTAAATATAATTTTGTTGAAAGTGTCTAAGGAGACAAACATATTAGGAGGTGTGTAAAATGTAAAATTGTGTATTAATTGTGGGTGTATTAATTGCAAAAAAAAAAAAAAACTTGATCTTAATTGTAGGTTGGATAGTCGCAATCAATAATTTAATTGTGTACATTAATTGATTTGCCCTGTAGGTGATAATAACAAAAAAGCAAGGTGATGAGTAAGCAACACTAATGTTTTGGTCTCACCCTTTCATTCACTAATTGAAAGAAATTAATAGTTTAATGGATGTTGGAAAAGTGGGAGACAGGGTCTTAATTAGGAGATTCAAATCTTTTTATAAAAATTATAATTAGATAGGATGATGAACTTTTAATTATGCATGAGCCTAATATAACTAATTGGATAATTAATAAATTTAAACTTCAATATCAAAGTCCAGCACACCAAGTGAAGGTCCATAATACAACTAATTGAATAACATGATATATGGGCCTAATACAGGTGAAGGTATATGGGCCTAATACATGATATATGGGCCAAATTAATGCAAAATATTTCTCCAAACTCAACCTTAAATCAACCTTCGGATAAGCAAAAGTTCATCGCCCTTCTTCATCCGTATGAAGTCTAGAGTCTCGAAGAGGGGAGTTTGGATGAGCAATTCAATGCCGGTGAAAAAGCGACCTCACAACCTCAAATCAACCTCACCTCCTCAAATCGACATCACCTCCTCAAATCGATGTCGGTGCAAAGCGACGTTTCGATGAGCAAATCGACCTCACCTCCTCAAATTAGCAAAACACTGTTTCGATGAGCAATTCGCCTCCGACATCAACTCGCCACCGAAAGGCAACTGAATGGGCGATAAAATGTTCACATGAGGTAAGTTCTGAATCTCACCACCTCTAATTTTTTACCTCATGAAGTCCAGAATCTGACCTGCTCTAATTTTCTTGTTGTTTCGAATTTGATTTATTTATGGGCTTTTTTAATGAATTTTGTGCGCTTTAAGAATGGAATTTTAAAATCTTGTTTTTTTGTTAGGCTCTTCTTCAAATGGAAGATGTGGAATCAGACATGAAAGTTGTGGAATATTACACTTACAGTGTACAACCAAATGTTCGGTACTACTCTTTTCATTCTTACATGTAACTTTTTTTAGTAGGAGTGTTGTGAAATTTGGTATTAGTATTTGATGAATTTGCCTTGATTGTTGCCTTTTATCAAGTATGGTTGTTTTGCTATGTTGGTATGGTAGTACAATAGGATGTTCAATATGTGTCTACCCCAAGTTTGCAGGTCGATATGGAAGCTTGTAGTTAGGTTTCTTATGACAATAAGAAACTGTTGCACACCACCTCTGACTTTGTCTTCGTCTTCTCCTATTTTTTACCATGGAATATCATATAACTGCTTGTAGTTAGGCTCTTTTAAGAATGAATTTGTTAGGCTCTTTTTTTAGTATGAGTGTTGTGAAATTTGGTATTAGAAATTGATGAATTTGCCTTGATTATTGCCTTTTATCAAGTATGTTCAATATGTGTCTATAACAGTAAGAAACGGTTGCTTTTAAGAATGGATTTGTTAGGTTTCTTATGACAATAAGAAGTTGTTGCTTTTGTGTAATATCAAGTAACCGTTGCTTTTAAGAATGGATTTGGTAGTACAATAGGATGTTCAATATGTGTCTATGACAATAAGAAATTATTTCTTATAAGAATGGATTTGATAGGTTTCTTATGAGAGTAAGAAACTGTTGCTTTTGTGTAATATCAAGTAACTGTTGCTTTTGTGTAACATGTAACTTTTATCAAGTATGGTTGTTTGTTGTTTTGCTGTCTTGATTAAATTGTGATCTTACCATGGAATATCATGTAACTGTTGCTTTTGTGTAATATGTTATTGTCACAGAATGACCATATAAACACCTAAATATTGTTCTTATTTTGATCTGCACGGATATGTTGGTGTTAATTGAATGTTTTGTTTGCAAATTGCATATAAACACCAAGCTATAAATAGGAAATACTATTAGCTTAATATAAAATGCATTAATTCGATACAAAATTTTCAATGAATTAGTAGAGAAACAATCTCTAACTAACAAATTGAATTGAGCATTTCAGAATATATAAAAAAAAACATAATCGCTAGGTTGCTTCTTAATAGATAAAGAAATGATATCTTTATCTAATCAATTGTAATAATCTCATTAGGTTCCTTGTTACTCCCAGTAGCTTCTTCCTTCATCATCTCATCAGGTTCCTTCTTAATCTCAATAGTTTCTTCCTTCTCCTTGTCATGGGTGTACTTCTCATTCTTATTCTTCTTTGCAGAAGCTTTGGGGCTAGTCATTGACAATCTTTTCTTTGTGGTTGTCACTAAGGTGTGAATGACTTGACTAATTTTGTTTGCTTCTTCATTGAAGAGGATTAGATGCTCGTGCAAGGGAGGATCCATTTCCATCATGTTCTTAAGATTGACATAGTTGTTGACATCGGCTTCAAACTGCCTGCGGAGTAGAGCCCTTGACTCCTCAACAAAACTAAAGTGTTTTTGCATGAGGCGTTCATAGAGGACACAGATGCCTTTTGGAGTGATTCCTGACTTGAAAACACCCTTGCTAGTACCTGTTTGAGCTCTTGTCGATTGGGGTTCATGGAGATGGAGATGAATTTGGAGATGTCATTGTAGTTGAAATGTGATGGCTGGAGTGAAAAAATCACCTTTGACAGTATTTATTTATTGTATTTTGTATAGAAAAGTCTAGAGGGAATCAGAACAAGATTTTATATTTATTGGGACGTCCTATTTATTGTAGGCTACAAAACATGCTCCATAGGCTGCAAAGCATGTTCTTGTCAATTGGGGTTCTTTTTCAATGTAGCAAACATTTGTTGAAATTACTATAACTTTTATAAATTACTACAGCTTTTATAATTTACAAATTATGAACGAAAATGGCCATATATGGGTATGAAAAAAAAAGTTTTATATGTTTAAGTAATTATTTCTATTTACAAATTACAACAACTTTTTAAAATTTATAAATTATGAACGAAAAATGGTCATACATGGGTATGGAAAAAAAAGTTGTATATGTTTATTTAATTTTTTTCCATTTACAAATTACTATAACTTTTAAAATTTATAAATTATGTACGACAGATGACGTATATGGGTATGAAAAAAACAAGTTTTATATATTTAGTTAATTTTTTCAATCTACAAATTACTACAACTTTTACAATTTACAAATTATGAACGAAAAAATATATGGGTATGAAAAAAACAAGTTTTATATGTGGAGTTAATTTTTTCAATTTACAAAATACTACAACTTTTAAAATTACAAATTATGAACGCAAAAATATATGGGGTAAGACAAAACAAAGTTGATTCCATGATTATCAAGTAAGGGAAAAAAGTTTTAAAGAAAAATATGGTATGAAAAATGGAAGTGAAAAAATATATGGGTACGACAAAACAAAGTTGATATCTCATATATGTTCGACTAAGGTTGATTCCGTGATTAGCAACTAGGGTATTGATATCTCATATCGATTCGAATAACGTTGATTCCGAGACTAGCAACTAGGGTATTGATATCTCATATCGATTCGAGTAACGTTGATTCCGAGACTAGCAACTAGGGTATTGATATCTCATATCGATTTGAGTAACGTTGATATCTCATATCGATTCGTCTAAGGTTGATTCCATGATTAGCAACTAGCGTATTGATATCTCATATCGATTCGAGTAACGTTGATTCTGAGACTAGCAACTAGGGTATTGATATCTCATATCGATTCGAGTAACGTTGATATCTCATATCGATTTGACTAAGGTTGATTCCGAGACTAGCAACTAGGGTATTGATATCTCATATCGATTCAACTAAGGTTGATTCCGTGATAAGCAACTAGGGTATTAATATCTCATATCGATTCGAGTAACGTTGATTCCGAGACTAGCAACTAGGGTATTGATATCTCATATCGATTCGAGTAACGTTGATATCTCATATCGATTCGTCTAACGTTGATTCCATGATTAGCAACTAGGGTATTGATATCTCATATCGATTCGAGTAACGTTGATTCCGAGACTAGCAACTAGGGTATTGATATCTCATATCGATTCGAGTAACGTTTATATCTCATATCGATTTGACTAAGGTTGATTCCGAGACTAGCAACTAGGGTATTGATATCTCATATCGATTCGACTAAGGTTGATTCCGTAATAAGCAACTAGGGTATTATTATCTCATATCAATTCGAGTAACGTTGATTCCGAGACTAGCAACTAGGGTCCTACTACGAACCGTTATCATTTTCGTACCCTAGTCTCCTGCTACGAGGTCTTCCCCTTCCCCTCTTATCAATTGGGTTGATCACATGATTAGCTATGTTGCTTGTGCATGTAGCATCTATCTCGCAGCCGACATTTCTCTCTAAACGTCGACCATATACTCGCCCGATGTTGCCTACTGAACGCAACTCTAGTCCATGACGTTCACAAACTCTCTTCGCCTTCTGCTTTGCCTCTGTTATGATACCCATTATCTCGGTATACAACTCTTCATTAGTCAATGCCAAAGTTGAAAAACTCTCAAACTCAGACTTCATTGCCTCGTACCTTGACATTTCCTTCGGCATCATCTTCAACAAGGAATAGTAAAGAATGGGGATCTTCAAATACTCCCATGGAAAATCCTTTCTTCATCGATCAAGGATATACCTTTCCGGTAGGTGTTGTATCTCCTCAGCGTGAAGAACACAAAGTGAGTGACTACAAATTATAACTTTGAACTCGAATTTTTTACAATCACATTTAATATCTAGTGTATCTCGATCCACTACAACATGATAACTTCTACGTGTTATACGTCCATCAACCGCCTTTCTCACCAAAATCTAGTACACAAACCTCCTTTTATCATAGGCAATTTTCTTGGTGCTTGCATATGTCATCTCTTTTACTTCATCTTGAAATTCAGCAAACTTCTTATTTGTGTACAACCTTTGAAATATATGCTCAAACTCATGCTCGGTTGCACAATAGATTGGGCTATCCTTGGACTCATAAACAACCTTGTCCTCCTCTCTAACCCTCTTAGCAAGTGACATACTGTATTGCTCCACAAATTGCTTGAGAGATGTATTTATATTAAGAAACCCCTTGAAAGAATAATTCATGCTCTCACTTCTATGTGTGCTTGACATGCCAGCCCATAATGAATCCTTAAAATAAATAGGCACCCACATGTGCCTATACTCAAACATTGTTGTACACCATTTATTCTCTTCAAGGCTACACGCCTCTATCCAGTCCCGCCAGGATATCTCAAACTCGGAAGTAGTGAGTGAATCATGCAATACACTTCTTAACCCTCTTGAAATATCATTCCACTTAGCACTTCCATTTCCCTTCAAATGTTTTCTAGTGTTTCCCATCACATGTCATATACACCATTTGTGCTTACTATTCGGAAAAACCTCTACGATGACATTCCCTGAAAACAAAATAAAATAAAAGTTTGCATCCTTAGTTAGAAATAAACATGACAATATATATAAAAATATATACGAATTATAAAATTTCTCACCAATAGCTTTGCATTGATCGCTTAAAAATCCCTTTGGTGTCTTGTTATTCATACACTCGAGCCACATTTAAAACATCCATACAAAGTTCGACGTATCTTCTCCTCCCAACAATGCACACCCAAATAAGATTGATTGTCCGTGGTTATTAACATCAACGGAGCGAACGACATCCTATACCTATTTTTCCCATACGTAGTGTCAAAAGACACAATGTCTCCATCCTTGTAAGTGGCCTTGCTACATCCATTTGTCCAAAAAACATTTTTCAAGGTGCGGTCCTCATATGTCTCATACTTGTAGAAGAAGTTTGTTCCACTTGACATCATATTATCAAAGTAAGTGTTCAATGGTGCAAAGTCACCTTTTTGCAAGTTCAACCTCCTCTCTCTAGCTATTAAGTTTCTACAATCCCTCTCATCGAAAGGGACATTATTATGCCCACCATAACGCACCACAAAAGTAGAGTAGTTCTTTCGAACCGGAACACCAGCCTGTCATTATCTAGAAGTATCCTCTTGTTTCCTTCACTAATGTGTCTGTACCTAGGCATGAATATCGTATCTACCGGCTTACATTCATGGTTGTGCTAAAAAACAACTTTAGTAATCTTCCATGAGCTATCAGGGTATGATGTTGCATTCACCTTACACTCACAAGCAGCCCGACAACTACTACTCGGTCTTCCCGGATGCTTCGACTTTGATGTAAATTAACCGTATTTGGAACAAACAAGCCTTAACCGTAAGCAATTGTTCTAATTCTTTACAAGACGATTTCTCTCAATGTGTTTTGCAGGAACATCAACACTCTCTTTCCTACTTTCGGAGCTTATAACTTGTATTTTGAATCCGGTAGCCCTACCATATTCATGACAATAATCCAACAGTTCATCGGCCAAAGAAAATATAGACCCCACACAAGGCGGCACAATCACGTCATCTTCGGTATTGTCTTCTCCGTTTATTTCTCCAACAATCCCTTAATTCTTCTTCAGAATTGATAATGCGATTTTATGGCAACATATCACCAACTTCACTTTCAACATAATTTAAATTCAAATCTTCCAAATGCACAACTTTATTATTTTCACTAAATTCATCCACTTCTTGACAAAACGGGACATTTAAATCAAAATCCTTTGAATCCATCTGAAATTTGAATATATTGACCATGAAAGTTAATAGCAAGTATGCACGTACTATTAGCTGCAGTCAATAGTCTTACAAATTTACGTTAAATTTCAAAAAAAAAAAAAATAACAGGAGGTAAAATAGCATTATGACAAGAGGTAAAATAGCATCAAAACTGTGACAGCATGTGCACACAAGTGGGTTGAATGCAACACTTACTCAGTGGTCATGAAGTATAGACGTTAATATTTGATAATCAAGGTACAGCAGGTCAAATGCAACATGACAGGAGGTAAAATAGTATCAAAACTGTGACAATTCAGTGTAAATTCCACTATCCATGTCACAAGTTAAAAGGAAGTTAAAGTTTAGTTCACCTAGGCATATAACATCAAAACTATGACAATTTAGTGTAAATTCCAACACTCAAATGAAGAAGAATGAAAAATACAACACTTACTAAGATACAATACCTACTACAAGTGAAGTTGCCAAAGTTTTTCCACAATTTACAACTCGAAAGACGAATGAATCTCACCAACTCAAAATCAACCTTACTGAGATACAACACTTACTGAGATACAATTACAACTCAAAAGACTGAAAAATACAACTCTTTCGGAATGTCGAAATCAGTAAGTGTTTTTCCACCATTTACAACTACTGATGAAGAAGAATGAAAAATACAACTCGAAATCAACACTTACTGATTCACGTAGAAATTTACCATAAAAAGAAAATATAATGACAAGAAGTTGCCATCTGGTAAAAGGTTCGAATGTCGTCTCAGCCATGAAAGAAAATATGATGACAAGAAGTTTACAATAGAAAGAAAATATACAACACTTACTGATTCACATTCTTAGTTGCAATGGAGTTGTCAGTTGGTAAACTCTTTCAGAATGTCGTGTTGTGATGAAGAAGTTGAACAGACGGTTGAGCGGTCATCTGTTGTATTGTGCTGGACCTACACTTGAATTTTGCACTCTATAAAATTGTGCTTGACTTTGATATTCAAGTTATTGATCAATTTAGTTATTTTAGGTCCATGTATAATTAGAAGCCCATTATCCTATCTAATTATAATTTTTATACAAAAATTAATGAATCCCCCTAATTAATACTCTTTATCTCCCCCTTTTCCAACATCCATTAAACTATTAATTTCTTTCACTTAGTGGGTGAAAAGGGTGACCCACCCATTGGGTCACCAAAATATTGTCCAAATAAAAATGACAATGACATCATCCTTTAGGAAAATATTAAATGATTTTTATTTTTTTTCTTTTTCTTGTAGGTGATTAGGTGACAATAGGAGTTGTAAATATTTAATTGTGTACATTAATTAATTTTCTGTTTTTATTCCAACCTTCTTCAAGCTCTTGGTTTACACATTCAGGGCTTAAAATGGTCTGCACAAGTGAGAACCATTAATAGTAGTTGTAAATATTTTGATTGTGTATATTAATTGATTTTCAGTTTTTTTAGCCTTTAGAAAATCATTAATTGATTCTCAATTATTTTCTTTTAGGTGATAATAATAGTGGTTACAAAAAAAACGTGATGTTACTTGTACGTTGGATGTTGGATTCATCAAAAGTAAACGATGCATGACTTAAATAAATTATTTAATTTATTCTTAAGAAAACTATATATTGATTAGTTCATTTATTTATTTTTCTATTTTGATCTAAAAATAATTTGACAACTTTTCGAGCACTCCTAAAAAAGATTCCTATTAATCTTCCACCCTATAACTACTTTGATTCTCAATTGAGGGTGAGGGCGCAAAAAAAAAGGCATTTTTTCAAGCCTTTTGATATTATATCAGTCAAGTGCTAGCACTCCTATTCCTATAGAGAGTAAGGTCATCCTGCTATCAATGAAAGCAAACCGAAAGAAAAAAAAGACTTTGTGTCTTTCGTATAGTCAAGACTTGTACATGAAAGGTGCACTTGATGATGAAATGGACAAAAAAGGACTCCTCTTCCATCATCTTTTTCCCGCTCTACGACTCCTCTTTATAACAAAAGAAACCATCAACATACTAAGTGAGATTGCCCTTTCAGGCAGTCAAAAAGGTGAGAAGGGGGAGGCTGGTTATTAGGGGTGTTTATGGAGGCCGAGGATGAGAGATCGGGAAGTTTTCGTATGAGCCTGAAAACGAGCTTTCTTTACTTTTACTCACTGGTTCTTTACACGGAATGGGGTAGACTACCATGAAGAAACTCCTTCCCCTGAAACTAGAGCAACTTACACTCGATCTCAAACTGACAGGATAACATTACAATCGAAGCGCTTTCAAGGTTTTTTGGGGGGAAAGGCTTGTGAAGAAGCAAACTTATCCCCGTCCCAACCGGCAATTGTTGGGTCTCATAATATCTTCTAAACTTCCCCCGTCTTCGGCCCAAACTATATGAGACAAAAAATTGTATCACGTACGGTTCGAAGGCCGACCCCATCCCAAGAGTAATGGTGCGGCTTAGGTCAACTAACACAAAGAAGATACAATTCACTCAACGATTGCCTTTGGATTCCGAACTCCGTATGGGGAAGGAACGTTGTTGTTTGCGAGGTCTCAATCATTTACATTGACCCACTTCTCATTTCATTTGTAGGAATTTGATGATCTATAACCCGTCCTCCACGAACGATCGGCTCATGTTTGAGCATGATGAATCACTTCGTGCCGACTTGTTGTTAATAAACTTTTCGTCCTCATATGAGAATGCAAAAGTAGAACACTTTTTGAATCGGTGGATGAAAAATCGCGAACATAAGAGATTCTAGTTGATCATGTTCCTAGAAAAAATATACTCCCTTTATTTTACCACATCATGGGGTTTACAGAAGATCCCAGAGGCTCGCTTGGAAAGGCTCGTATTTCACTTTTATAGAGGAGTGAGGTGATTTCGGGTATCACGACCTCGGTTTTCACTAGGAGTTCTATAAACATATTTACAAAGGTTTTAGATTTTGAGATATTCATTAGTATTGGAGGTCCGATATTGTAGGTTTTTCTAGTAAGTTAAGAGTATTGGTTCGTATATTCATAAAAATACAAGTTCTTATCTCGCTCTACATGTAAAATAAGGATTTGAACATCAAATGACTTAAAATTAACATTTAATTGTTTAAAAAAAACTTTTTGTTAATCAATTTAACTTATAAAAACCAAATAGTCATAACTTTTACATTAGACATTATTAAAACTATATTCTTATATTCATTTATGCATTCAAAGTAAACAATAAATGACTTAATATCATCTTTTAATCTCTTGAAGTTCTTATCTATGTCTACATGTATCACAAGAATTTGAGCAATAAGTATCTAAAAAACAGGACTAGACATGGGATGAGATGTGACCGATTAAGGCCGTCCTACGTCCCATCCCACCTATTATATATGAAACGGTATCGGACGGGCCTTGTGTTTTTAAACCAAAAATCAACGGGCCTTATCCCGGTTGGGACCGTGATTGTATTGTGACCAAAACATAATTAATTTATCTAAAGTCTAAGCATTCAAAATAAAACTTAAGAACAAAATTACACAATGATCACTCAGCCGTAGGCGATGCCTCAACAAAGTTTACTTTTCCTTTGACCTTTGTAGATGGATGTGGACAATTGATTTTGCTTAAAATGGTGTTTTCATATTGTGCAAGTAAAAATAGAAAAGAGTTCGAGAATACAAGATACTTGCTAGGTAGTAACAAAAAAAATATAGCAAACTATAAATAACAAATTTAAATAATTCAATGATGATACCTTGTTCGCCATTAAAGTAGAATTTTGGTTTTCAGTTGTTGGTTCATCGTCATTATCAACGACCACGGCAAAGCACATAATATTAATTTTACAAGCCTAATTTATAATTTTTAGTATACTGTTTATAAATTTAGGCATGAATATTTAACATATATTTACAATTTTAATATATGCGGGCCGAGACAGCCCTAGCGGGATGAAGAAGTTAAGACTCATATCCCGTTCCACAATTTTTTAAAGTGGGACGGGACGAGATTTATATTTTTTGGATTTTTTTAAAGAAGGTAAGACACGACAAACCACCGGGATTGGGATAGACCAAGATAAGCCTGAGATTTATGAGATTGGAGTTCATCCCTACTTAAAACATTTATCTTTTAACTCTTGCAATAAAAGCTTTATTATTCAATTTAATTTTTAAAAACCAAATATAAGTGTTTTCCTCAACATAGATACAATATGCCGAACTGTTTAGTTCTCTTTTGAAGGAAGAAAATACTAAGAGCATCCCCAATAGTTTTTCTATTTTATAATATTTAGAGAATTTTCAAGATTTTTTGGTCCAACAGATTCTCCATTTCGTTCTCCAAAATGAAGAATAATGGGAAAAAGTGGGGACTCTTTCGTAAATTTGAAGACATTCTCCAAATAAATGGAGAATTCTACAAGATAGGGAATCTGTTGGATTTGATAAAAATATAAATGATAGATTTTTACTTTTCATTTTCCATTTTAAAGAAGAGTTTAGAGAAACTGTTGGGTGTGCTCTAAGAGCACCAAACAAAGGTAAAAAAATGCATGAAAGGTATTAACTGCACTCTTGAGTTGTTTGTATTTTGTAGTTGGTGAGAATGACAAAATATAAGTGATATTTTTGTATATGTGTTTGTAGTCCAATACGAATAAAAAAAAAAAAGTAAACCAAGACTTTCTTTTCTTTTTTTTTTTGAAAAAGGAAAGCGGTTCGATCTCATAGGCGCAGCACCGACTATAACATTGAAAGGCCGAAAAAATCAGCAGACGGACTAACCGTCATGAATGGCCACAAACAAAGAGAAAAAGAAAGCATAAAAGTACACCACAGAAACCCGAAAGCAGGGAAGTCTTCAAGGGAAAGCAGAATGATCCAGTCCGCCGTAAACGACGAGCATGAACGTTCATCTTCGAAGGAAGTACACAGACAGGAAGTTTGGGGAACAACTGTGGACACCTCAGATTTGGACTGCAACAGAGCCGTCAGGAGTCGATCACACATCCGCGTCCCCTTCTCAACAAACACTCGAAACGCCACCAAAGCCTGTATAATTCTCTAGCATTTATAGTCAATTCTCGTCATCAAACAGAATAGATTATATAGGATAGGAAAGGTTCTCAATGTTCTTTGAATATTTCCAGGTTTGTGGCATATGTATTGTCCAATGGATTCGAAGCTTTTACAAAAAACTTGAGTATATAATATCCCAAGTAACTTACAAACAATAAGCACCAGTGGTCTAGTGGTAGAATAGTACCCTGCCACGGTACAGACCCGGGTTCGATTCCCGGCTGGTGCATTCTTGTTTTGGTTGCTGTGTAGACTATCTGCGGATCTTAATTTTGACCAAACCTTTTGCTTCTCAGGTAAATATTTGTCCTGGCTGTTAAAATATTAACATATGAATCAACCATCAAGATGTACGTGAAATAAGCTTCAACATAAACTACAACAACATAGGTAATTGATCACATCTTATTTCCTGATAAGTAATGATATGACAGCCCTATAACGGCTACAAGGTTAATTGTATGTTATTAAATACACCATTACCTGCCACTTTTTACTAAAATGACAATTTCTTATCATCCAGAAAGAAGGTAAATACAAGAATATCTGATACAAAACTACAGGTTGCTCAGACAAGAAGATCATAATGATTCGAACCACTGTAGAGCAGCCTCACTACTCCCTTTCCTGAGCCTTTACGAAACTCAGCTCCATATTCTGCAATGGGAATGAATCCAGATCCCGATGCGCTACTCCTATGCTGTAGAATAGAGGAATAGACAGGATCTCATTAGTAAAAGACATGTATATAAACATAGGCTTATAACTTTGATTAGGATATTAGTTTAGTTAGATGATCTATCACACTTTGGGGGCTGAAATTTAATGGAATTACACTGTCAAGCTAACTCCATTTGTGTTGCAGTTAATGTTACTCCCACAGTCATATACATAAAGTTAGAATAAACAGTTTGAAAGAATCATGTCCTTTCACATCAAGACAAGCATTCCAAATCTTATAGGTAAATTTTATATAGTTTGCCAAAGTTGAGAATACTGACTTCATGTCCTGGAATGTACACAGTTATTGGTTGATGGCACAACTTCGACAATACCTGCATGGGAAAGAAATATAGGACGTTTGTAGTTGCAGAATATTTCTCAATAAATTGAGTTTTCAAAGCTTTAAAAGTTAAACAGGAAGGACTTCAACCAAAGGTAAGAAATTATAGACCAGCAAAAGGTTCACCATGAAAATGTAGAGTCACATCTACTGCACCATACACATACTACAAAACTAGAATACAAAAGTTCCATTAGTATCAGTAAATTATATGATCCGCTGACATCCATGGGTGACAAGGTTTCTAGTCCATAGTGTTGCTTCCATTCTCCTCAATCACATGTATACTCCTAAAAATGACATCTCGTCATGCCCATATTATCTCCATTCTGTCAATCTGTTGTAAACCGTCTGATGTACTTCAACAAACCTGAACTTTCATAGTTTTAACACTAGTGGTGCTACAAAACACAAAATAGATATCCTACCGGGCTATCTAGTTGTTATTGTCGGAAGAAAAAGTATTTTTGAAATCGTGAAATAACATATACAAGAAAACAGGGAAGCCACGAGACCAACAGAGTGTTAGCCCTCTAAGATTAAGCTAGGAGTAGGCCTAGCAGCACCGCCAGCCGCCAGGTGACAGTGACTTGATCCCATAACCTACCCTCCACGGCATAGGCACAACATGTCAATTGTCATTGCTGACCAGTTCAGGAGACTACCAATCTTTTTGAAGGTAACATCACATGACATAGCATAATGGGCTATAACAATTCAAAAGTAGACATGGTAGGTCAAACCAAAATAGAAGATAGAAAATTGTAGTAAATGATCACTTCTCCAAAACTAGGCTATAAATCTTGTTGGTACATACAAGCAATTCTGACTCTCCTCCCCAAAAGTCTGATCGTCCAATACGTTGGCAGTAACTGCAGGAAAGCATTCAGTCAAATTATATTCTTTGGGATTAGCTAAAAAAATTTCGCCTAAGATACAACATCAGGTCAAGAAGAGTCTACCGTTTCAGTGACTCCTCCACAGTTATAGCAATAATTGCCTCTTCATACTTGTGACGCTCTTTGTCATTATCACATATAACCTCTTTTACAGCTATTCTTAATTCATCTGCACCAAGCAGCATAACCTTCTTGAGATAAATGATAAGACCAACTTATCATTTTAAAAGGTCAAACGACAGACCTAAGGGCTTGTTTTGTAGTACTGTGGGAATCGGGTAGAAATCAAGAATTCTTAAAATTTGGTGTTTGGTTAAAACGTAAGAAATCAGAATAAATTAGGGTTTACACAATACCACAAGATTGAAGCCAAATTCAACGACAAGAAGCAAACGCACCACCTTCCATGGTGTGGCCACTAATGCAGATGAATACGGAGTGATAGATCAGTCAATAATTTTTATTTTTGACATGAAAAGATTAACCAAATAAAATATGAAGTGAAGCAATTTTGTAAACTTTTTTTTTTATTCTAGTGAAAATGGCTAGGTAAGGGTAAGCTATTGCAAAGCGCTTCATAGCAGTAAATACGGAATTAGATAAAAGGTGTCAATCGATGTTGGTGGGCTACATACATTGTGTCAGAAGGTTTGGAAAAGGCATTGGTTGAAAGGGAAGGAGATGGTGTGGACAACCGGTGAATAGTAGGGTGACCAATGGGAGGTAGGCGAGAGTGGGCAGGGACGGTGATAAAGTAATGAAGATGAAGCCTGGGTTTGACTTGTATAGATTTATAGGCCTCCATGAAATTTATTTTCAAAATGGGCACCTGATAAGTCTGTATTAAATGAAGCCATTTTCCATGTAGATAATGTTTTCCCCTTATTTCAAGAACAAGGTGACTCTTAAGAACATAGTAACATCCTTCTGAAAGATAACTGAATCACTGGTACGCAAATCATGTAACTAAAAGGCCTAAAAAAATACCAGCATCGTCTCTCTCTTGTCTTGAACTAATACGGACACCCTTGTTTAAAGCCATGCCTTTTACCTGAAACCATGAATATGTGAATGTTACTAACGGAGCCAATAGAGATTGCCACGTCTCTTGAAACTCCTACATGCACAAACTTGGCCCCTTATAGCCTTGTATTATCAGCATATTATCCATCTCAGCATGCAGATCGGTAATACAGATTTTTCCTTTCATATCCATACACATTCTATTGTGTTACTGTCAAAATTACAATAGTTCCTAATATCAAAGAAAGTATGGCATTTTACAAAAAAAATCGGTCTTACATCTACCCATTCATAGAATCTTACTTAAAGTCTTAATCTAATCTACCGTCATGTTTCCACAGATAAGCCCATCCCTAAAATCAATATAATGCACATAGCTACATTGGGTCCGTTTGGTAACGTAATATTAGGTAGATGAAGTTGAATAAACTTATTTAGATGAAGAATTATGGAGATGAATTGTTTAAGGAGATGAGTATGAAAATTAGGGAAATGAGTGTTTGGTAAAATAAATATGATTATGAATAAAATTAAGTATGTGCTAAATTTTTTGTAGATGAAAGAGGTGAAAAAAGAAGAGGGTAAAAATGAGATTTTAGCCTCAATAATCCTTAGATCGAAGTTGAATAGGATTAAAACAATTCCCTTAATCTCCATAATCTAACCCCCTTCATCTCCTTCATTTCCTTACCAAACGAGATTAACAGAATTATTGTTCCCTCCTAATTCTCATAATTTTACTCCTCTTAATTTATTCATCTACCAAAATTCTGCCTCCTAATTCTCATAATTTTACTCCTCTTAATTTATTCATCTACCAAATGCAGCCATTGACATCCCCCTTTACCACTGACATAAAGAAGACACAATTATATGTATTCACTATTTCACTGTACACTAGAACATTAACAAAAGTGCCCTTTCTGCTGCTCTCTTTTACCAATCTTTCTGCCTTCTTCCACCAAACATGATCATCTACTTCCACCAGAGTATAGCTATTTTTCTTTCCCGATAACGCTCCTCTGCTGAGTTATATGAGTATCAGCAATATGGTCAAAGCAGCAAAATTTGCACTCCTAGGTTTAAGGTTACTCCCTGCATATCGATCAGTTGTTTGCTTGATTCTATTAACTTTTTTTTGAATTGGCATAATGGGAAGATGTATTTACCATTTGAAAGTTGGAATAGCTTATCATTTGACCGATATCATCAGCATACCCCTAAAATGGAGCATGAGCTGTGACAACGAACTACACAATTAGTACATTCCTCCTAATAAAACTTACCAAATGAAAGAAGAGAGTGAAGAATAAAAGAGATAACTTGCACTAGTTCATACCAGAAACATAGTAAAAAATCTAATCGGGAGAATGGTAAGAACAAAATCGTAAGCCTTAAAATAAAGGGAGGAACAGAGAGATACCAGCGCACGAAACATGCAACGGCCATCACCGGCGACTTTCTGCACCGAATAACGCTCAATCTTTTTCATGGCAGGAGAAAACTCACTGTTCAAATGCAAAATTTCCATCAAAATCGCCAAAAAACCAGAAAGAAAATCACCAGGAGAAATGCCGTTGCATACTAAAAATTTGCACAGAATGAAATTAAGTGAGTACAGAAGAAATAGCTTCTCATTAGGGTGAAAACAAATCCTTACACTGGCGGTGCAATTCTTGCGAAGAATCGGCTACCGGTGGGGCCTTGGAAGAACGTCGGTAGACCTGTCAATGAATTGGAACCGGAAATCGGGGGAACGGGAGAGGACACAAGTACGAATTTGGCCGTTCCATTCCTGATCTGCTGAAAAATGGTCTCTGAAGAGAAATTTCACGAAAGTGAAGAAATGAGTCGCACAAGTAGAGGAAACGATTGAATATTTGGAGAAGACAGAGGGGGAAATAGGGAATACCTTTTGAACTTTGGGATGTCGCCATTGAAGTTCAAGGCAGGCAGTGTACTAGTTAGTAGGAGTGGAGATAAATAGATGTCCATCATGCCCGGCAAGACACACAATTGTTACTGCCGCTGGGAGTGTGGGTTCTTGAGTGCAGCCCTTCTTATAAGATTACTAGTTCATATCCGCACAATACATTTATATATTTGATTTATATATTTGATGGTTTTTTTTAATAGGAAAACTAATAATATATTTATAAAAATAAAATTAAATATTTTTTTTAATTTATCACTAATAAAAGTTTTATAACAAAAAAATATATATTTATTGAAGAAATTATTTTTTTTCTATTGAAATTTGAATAAAAAGTAAATAAATTTAATAAATCTGAATCTTTTAAAAAAATGTAACAAAATCAAATTTAAATAAAAAAAAAGAAAATTGAAAAAAATAAATCTTAATAAAAAAAATAATTGTAACGAAGATTTGTAGGTGAAACAATGGTTAAAACAGTAAAATAACTGCCCCGAAAAAAAAGTAGTTGAAGTATTCTGAATAATAAAAAATTTCTTGGAATTTGATTAAGGAAACAAAATAAAACTAACAAATATTATTTAGAATAAAAGTTTTTTGGTGTAAAAAACTAAAATTGCATAAAAAAAGCAAAATATTTAAATAAAATAAACAAAACTTAATAAAAAAATTTGTTAAAACAAAAAAATGAAAGATGGTTGTCTTTTATAACAAACTGTTTTTATGATTATAACAAACCGGATTTGTAGTTGAAATAAATGGTAAAACAAAATCTTAAGAGAAATAATGAAAAAAAATAATGAAATCTTTTAAAGATACAAGTTTTGGCAATTTGTAGTCGAAGTAATCTGAATACAAAAAATAAAATTAAATAAAAAATCAGAATCAGAATAAAAAAAATTTTGTAAAAATCGAAATTAAAGCAATGAAAGATCAGAATAAAAAAACGTATAAGAAAATAGATGGGTTATTTGCAAGCTATTGAAACCCTTGTTCTTGCAAGTTGTTGAAACACCAATTCTTGAAAACAAATAACGGAAGTACGAGAAATTCAAGCAGATGGAGAAAATAATTGGGTTGTTTGGAACAGATTTCACATGTGTCTCGAACTATAGATTACACACAATACATAAATCGTGAAACATGCATGCGAATGTGAATGAATTTGAAGATAGAAACGTAGATTTGAAAATAAACAAACAATAGAAAAACGAATGTGACGATTGAAAATCGGTATTAAAAAAGGGATGATAGTAAGAGGATAACAAGGTAGAGAATAATCTGAAAACGATATGACGAAGCAACTCATAAATTTCTTCAAATTATCAACCTTGAAAAAGATAAAGAAATTTTATCAATATTGGAAAACAAGAACTGAATGAATGAAAGGTGGTGGGATATTATTTGTATATATAGTGAGAGAAATATAACGTACCGAAGAAGTTTAGGCTTTATTGTCAACCAACGAAAATCATGTGATCGGTAGATTTGTGTAGATTTAGTAGATTTTGATATTTATTGTTTGGATATGTATTTTAGCGTACTGGAAAAGTTTAAGTTTTATCTCAACGTAAATTGTGTTAGGAAATATCAACGCAAAGATTTTGTAGATTTTGATATTATTAGATTTAGTTAAAAAATTTTTTTTTTTTAAATTTGCTTTGCCTGGATATGTTCTTTAACGTAGCAAAGAAGTTTAGGTTTTAACCCATCGTAAATTGTGTTAGGGGACGCAAAGATTTTGTAGATTTCTATATTAGAAGATTTACTTAAAAAAAAGATTTTTTTAAAAATTTTGTTTTGTTTGGATTTGTTTTTTAATATACATGAGAAGTTTAGGTTTTATCCCAACATAAATTCTGTTAGGGAATAACAGTGCAGAGATTTTGTAGATTTTGATATTATTAGATTTAGTTAAAAAAATTTATTTAAATAAAAAGATTTATTGGCTTAATTCATGATTTAGTAAAAGATTTAATCCGAAAAAAATTGTGGGGGCGCCACGTCGAACAAAGATTTATTGGCTTAATTTGTGATTTAGTAAAAAATTTAATCCGAGAAAAATTGTAGGGGTGCCACGTCCGCATTAGTGTAGTGCACTTTAGTAGAGTATATTGATATTGATGCGCAACAACTTAATTTTTGGGTATGAAGGACCGAAGGAGAGTAATTGGTCTTAGTGCGTCATGACGCTTTCAATAAATAAAATATGGCTAAGTGTTTTGCATACTGGCCGACTCCTTACATTATAAATTAAAAGATCAACTATATAAATCGCGTTATTCGACTCAAGGTAAGCATGTCGAACTTGGATGATCCAATCTCTTTTGAAAAATTCTTGGCACTGAAGCAACAAACTATCAAGTGGGTGGTGACGGGAATTTTGGAGTGCAAGAGTGTGACTCCCAATTGTGAATCCGTTTCAAAAATCACACTCCGATACCCACTCTCCCAAACGAACCTTAGACCATGCAACATTCCTCATAACTCAACCATGATAACCGGGCACAATTGAATGTTAACTCCAAACACCCATACCCACTTACCTTCATGATCCCGTAGAAGAACTCCTACAACCGCAAAACCACCATTTCTACGCCCCCATCTGTATTAATCTTGATACTCATAGGCGGTGAAGGTTCCCAACTCACTTGAAAAACACACAGCGTTGCATGTTGAACCTTAATGTGCCTTCCAAGAAGTCATGAACTCAAAAACACGATCACGGACATATAAGATGTGGCTTCCAACAAACAACTTATCCTGAAAAAGCTTCAACTTCCTCCATTTCCATGTCCATCAGATGGCTACAACGCGCAAAAACCTCGCTCCACAAACAATTATCAAAATAATAACAATATAAAGAAATATTACCTCGTAACCATCCCGCAAAAGGTGTAATATATATAGAAAGATTCATAATACATATCCGCCCGAAGTTGATTCCACAGACACCAAACTTGTGGACAATCACGTAACAAATGTAGCAATGTCTCAACGGGCTCTAAACAAGAAGAGCAGTTGGTAGTCGAACTAAGAAGGTGACAAAACCGGTCCGTAGGTTTTAGGTTATACCACAAATTGATCGGACACCACCATTAAGTAACTTCCAAACAAACAATCGCGGTCTCTCCGAGATGCGAAGCTTCCATAAAATGTGGAAAATAAGACCATCCACCACATGATGAGCATGCTCTTGTGACAATAAATTGTATGCAGACGAAATAGATTAGCAACCATATGTTGTAAGAGACCAACTTACCTCATCACTTAAGGAGAAGCTAGAAGAATCCACTACAGAATCATGAATACCATTTGTGGGCTGAAGAGATGTTAAACGAGCAATAAAATAACCTAGCAAACACTGTTGAAGATCATATAGACGCCATTTAGACAAAGCAAACCAAACCCTTCGGATTGAATCATCCGAAGAAAGGTGACCAAAATCTGTAGTAATAGCAAGACTTCACAGTGGTTGATCAAGAAGCCAAAGATCGTCCCAAAAACGGATGTCAACCCCATCCCCAAGGATCCACCGACATCCTTAGAACACAACCGATTGAATAACAACAAGGATGGCTTTCCATATGTGAGAATGAGTTGAATGAGAAACAAGGTTATTACGCAAATTCTTATTGCGCAAACAAAAACCTACATGATATCCTCATTTTTAAGAAATCTCCAACCCAATTTTCCAATAACGGATTGATTAAGGAGACCCATGCGACGTAAGCCAAGACCTCCCAAACGTTTCCAAGGACAAAAGATGCTCCATAAGACAAATATGCATGGGGCGTGAGGAAGAATTATGTCCCCAAACAAAATTCCGGATCAACTTATCAATGTCATCGTAAACCCCTTTGGAAGAGAAAGTGTAGTCATGAAAGAAACTGGTATCGAAGATAACACTAATTGAGCCAAAGTAACTCGCCCTACAAAGTTCAAAGTGTTACTACACCAACCTGTTAACCGGGCATTCATCTTTGCAAGAAGAGGTACAAAAGTTTCATTAGATATCCTTCCTTGTAAAATAGGAATACCAAGAGAATTCCACAAATTCCGTGTAACCATAACCCCACTTAAGTTCTCCAAAGCATTGCACAAGTCTCTAGAAACATTAGGAGAAACAAAAATCTTAGACTTGAAGATACTAACCTTGAGCGCATAAGCTAAGTAAAAATGTCGATGCATTGCATAACAACATGTATTTGAGAAACGGAAGCCTCAACAAACAAAGTTATATCATCAACAAAGAACATATGAGATAAAGGGGGACCACCACGACAAAAATATAGGTTTCCATGAACCTTGATCCACTGCCTCCAAAATTAGATGGCTAAGACGCTCAACATAAAGCACAAAGAGATATGGGGAAATAGGGTCTCCCTCTTTAACACCCCTACTAGGATGAAACTGATATGTGACTTTCCATTCCAAAGACGTTGCATGTGTACGGTGGAAACACATTCCCGGATCATATGTTCCTACTTAGTAGGAAAACCTGCCTTAAGAATGGTGTCATAAATAAAATCTCACCTTAGCCAATCATAAGCCTTTTCCAAATCAAGCTTTAACAACATTCATTTCTTACCCGTCTTCTTTCGTCGCATAGTATGAACAACTTATTGCATTAACACAATATCTTCTTGAATAACTCTACCAGGAATGAAGCTACCTTGAGTAGGACCAACAAGTGAACCCATAACCCCTTGCATTCCTATAACCATAACCTTGGTAATCACTTTGTAAACAATATAAAAAAGAGCAATCATGCAAAATTGAGAGATCAATTCCAGCTTGTTTACCGTTGCAATAAGAGAAAGAAGAGTGTCATTCATACCTTGAGGTAACTGTTGATAATCAAAGAACGTCTAACTTCCAAGAGCATAGAAGAGCCGACAATTCCCCAACATTGTTGGAAGAAAACTGGATGAAAACCGTCAATGCTAGGAGATTTATAACTCCCTGTACTAGTATCAACTTTTTGGACCCCAAACATAGTAATCGGGAGATCAAGATTAGTCCAGTCAGAATCATTAAGATGAGGGAAATCAACCAATATCGTATTATGACTAGTGTTAACACCTCTACCATCATCCGGAATAGAATAAAGATTTTGAACAAATGACAAGGCATAAGCCTCAAGCACCTCTTCATCATCCACCCAACAATGTGGACTAACATAAAGACCAACAACACAATTACATCGCCGATGAATAGAGGTTAAAGTATGAAAAAACGAAGTATTACGATCGTCACAACTAAGCCACTGCTCCCTAGATTTTTGAAACCAAAGAATCTCTTCTTGCTCAAGAGTTAACTCTAATTGGCCTTGAAGACGATATTCACGCTTCATAAGACGAGAACAGTAAGCAATAACTGGTTATCTTGAATAGCAACAAGTTTACTAGTCAAGATATGCTTCATGCGATAAATATTACCAAAAACAAGACGATTCCACATCAGTAAAGAAACTTTAAGAGAAGGGAGAGAAATACTTACCTCTAGGTGAGAGAACCAACAAGCCTCAATATAGGCATGAAATCACTATGCGCCATCCAAGCAACTTCAAAACTAAAAGGGCGACCTTCTCTTTTGACAAGTATGGTAGAATCAATCTCAACAAATAAGGGAGAATGATTGAAAGAAAACCGAGCCAAGTGAAGTACGAGCCTCGGGACTAACAAGCACTCTATCAAGACGTTTAAGAACTTTAGAACGGCCCTCTTGGGCCATTATCCCAAGTAAACATAGGTCCAGAAAAGCCGGGATCGATAAGCCATATTTGTTAACAAAGGAAGTAAACACAGAAGATTCATCATGAAGTCTACATGAACCACTCTGACGCTATGAGGGGGACAAGATACAATTAAAACTCCCGCCACCACACACAGTCTAGTAATAGAAGCAAACTCACGGTAGAGATCAACCTAGAAAATTTGCCGACGAGTAGCATGAGGAGGAGCATACACCATAAACAAAATAAAAAAAATAGTCCCTGAAGAAACCTTGGTAATAATGAAATCAGGCCTAGAACAAATAATGCTAATATTGATCCCAGAGAAGCCAAACGCCACCTTGAAACCCACGAGCCTAAACTCGAAAGCAACCCTTAAGACGTATCCTATCACAAACACGCTGAGCCTGAGCACCCAATATACTGGGTTCAAAGATAGAAAGAATACTAATATTATGATGCCGACAAAGATACTTAACAACATATCAGAATCCAGGCTTGGCCACTGCGAAAACATTCCAAAAAAGACAATTCATTGAAACATATAAGAAAGAAACCATCGAGCACAAGTCACTCCACTATAACTTGACACCCATCTTCCTGAGCTGATTGTAGCTCTTTCTCCATCATAGAAGACACATCAGTGACTTGGAGGGAATCCTAAATGATAGCTTTTTGTAGATTACCTTACCGTAAAATCAAAGTTGATGGCTTAGATGTGAAGATCCCATCAAATACCACCATAGCACCCGGTAAAACAGGAGGCTCAACATGAAATGATAGTTGTTGTATATTACTATCAGGAGAGCGGGGACGCTTTGATGTTGCACGAATTGGACTTTCCAAAGACTACTTCGAGCGCCAAGCTAACCGATGTTCAAGATTTTTCTACTTACTATTTCTTTTCTTCTTTCTCTTTTTTTTTCCCCAACTTGAGAGTCATCATCATTGTCCTATCTAACTTGAAAAGGAACTTCAATAACAGGAGGAAGAAAAGATTGAGATACCAAGGTGCTTGTTAATGCACTGCACGATCCCTTCTCCTAAATTCCATGTTTCATTACTAGGGTAATGTTTGTGCTTGGTGGCATTGAACGGTTTGTCTGAAGCATTGAAAATTTTAGCATCTCAGTCGACAGTAAAGGAGTAGCAGACATCGTCTCACATAAACAAGTATGCTTTCTTCCACCAAAGGTCAATGAGATGCAAAAGTTTCTGGGATATCCCTTCTTTGGTAGCACCTTAGTTCTTAGCATGACATCTTAGTTCTGGGATATCCCGTCTGCGGCCGTTTGATGATCGTTGAGTGACCGTTTAAAGTTACGACTTTTTGCAAAAATTTCAAGATTTAATTCTAGAACTAATTCAATGGCAATGAAACGACCAGTGTGGCCGTTCGACAGCCCGTAGGAAGGCCGTTTGAGCTTGTTTTGCGATGAAATTCACAAGAGCCAATATGTCAGCGAATCTGAGTCTGTGCAAGAACTCAAAAGTTGTTAGGTGGCGCATCTAGACTTGAAGCAATTAAAGACCGTTCATTGGGTGACAAGGGAGATATTGCGACGCTAGGGAAGATCGTGTCAGAGGCCGCCGTCCTAGTCGCCAGGGGAATCACTTACAGAAGCATATTAGGGGTTTTTTTTTCCTTCATGTTTTATTTCGAATGACATAAACGTGGTAAAAAAAGTGATTAAAGTTTTGAAAATATTTAGTACTAAATAGGAAAGTTGAAAATAGAAGGTCAACATACGAAATTTGCTTACGGTTTACGGATGGTGAAAAGAAAATGCATACAGATTGCATAACTAATTCCTTTTAAAAAAAATAAACAAAATTGCATAATTAATTTCATAACTCATCCCCGGCGAGGACTGTGGCCCTCGTAGTAAGCATAAGAAGTATCGCCATTCCCCCATTCGCTACTTCTACTTCTCCAACTCTCTGTCTCTCTCTTGTGCTTCTGTTCCGTCTTTCCCGGTGATCCTATCTCTCCCGCTCGCTTGCTCTCTCGCTCTCTTCCTTGTTTGCAAGTTCTCCGTAAGAGGGGCTTTCTAGATCCCTTCATCTGCTTGCTACTACACTTGATTGCATTTCTCGATCTTCACGGTGAGTACTCCAATTGTCTCGTATTTTTGCTGGATTTTTATCCTAGGGTTTAATTACATCTGTTTTGCGTACCTGAACTGCTTTCTGTTTCTTTTGTTGATCAATTCGTGTTTTTTTAGCTTAAGCTGTTGTAGTTTTTTTATTGGTTTGGATTTGTGAAGGTGTAAATTGTGTTGATTTGCGAGGAGGACCGGAATGGCGCTCGCGGCGATTCCTTACTCGAAGGCTTTGGCTTCGGAGAACCTCCGGAGCTCCAGCAGTTCAATCACCGGCGTGCCGTTGCAGTCCTTGGGAAAGGCGAGGACTTTCTCCGTTACCAAGAGGGAATTCTCTGTTTCGGTTAAGTTGAGGAAGCATAAGAGGCAGCACCAGTATCCGTGGTCGGATAACTCCGATCCAAATGTGAAGGGTGGAGTTCTTTCCCTCTTGTCACCTTTCAAGCCGTTTGCGGAGAAACCAAAGCCAGTAGTTCTTGACTTTGAGAAACCATTGATGGATCTTCAGAAAAAGATTATTGACGTGAGCTTGTTTCTATCTAGCTGAACTTTCTTTTGAGAGCTCAAATGTAGGGACTCAGTTTGTGATGATATCCATATCGTTCATTATTCTTTTCATAGGTAAGAAAAATGGCATCAGAGACTGGGCTGGACTTCACTGATCAGATAATGATGTTGGAAAGCAAGTATCACCAGGTGATTCTAAGTTATACTTGATTTGTGCAGTTTTTTCCATTTTCATATTTGGTGCTTTGCCATATCAACTTGCGTGGATTGACTATATTAGTATGTATACTTAATTTGTTGATGGCGCCTCAATCAAGTCTTTCCCAGTGGAATCACATTGTCATACTTCTTTTATAGCTTTAAAGGCTTCAACTGGTGTGAATTGTATGAGTCAATTTGAACTGTAAAGGACATCACTTTTTTTTATCGGTTTACTGATATGTGATATGCTTTGTAATGCCAGATTGCCAGAGATATCTTTGTAATATGTGATATGGAGTTTTATGGCTCCAGATGTGTGGGTGCCTGTTCAAATCGATAGGTCTCTCAGGCTCATAATTGACTTTGTTTCTATTGTGCCTAACACTTTATTTCACATGAAAGGCATTCACCAATAAACTGAAACCTCGTTTGATAACGATGTACTGAACAGTCAGACTCCTTATGTGCTAGAATTTTGAAGATTACACCAGAATTCACAGTTCTAATTGTTTAAAATAAATAATACAATAGTAGCTGTGATATAAGTTTGCTCCTTGGTGATAGTTCTCATTGCTTCCAATATTGGCTCAAGGATTGCTTATTGTTGATTCTGTTCTGATGGATTTATCGTCATTTGATCCGTTATGTCTAAATGATTCAAAAAGAGTCAAAAGAGAGAGAAAAGACGTTGTAATGCTGGGAGATTTATAGCAGTATCTGCTTTTATATCTCTGGAAAAATTGAATCATATTTACAAAACAACTATATTTAAACTCTTCTCACAAGACTCTTATTTCTTTCATGCAGGCTTTAAAGGACCTTTACCTTAATTTGACACCTATACAACGTGTTACTATTGCCCGACATCCCAATCGACCAACATTTCTTGACCATATCTTCAACATCACTGACAAGGTTCTTCACTAAGCCAGGCTAATATCTTGAATACCTTTCTTGTAGTGCACTCTATTTGCTACATGATTTGCTTGATATACTAACTGAAAGTAACTAGACTACTTCTTGTGGTACTTTATATGAGTAGTTTGTGGAGCTGCACGGAGACCGAGCTGGTTATGATGATCCTGCCATAGTTACTGGTATCGGGACCATAGATGGTAAACGCTACATGTTCATTGGGCATCAAAAAGGAAGAAATACAAAGGAGAACATTAAACGTAATTTTGGGATGCCTACTCCCCATGGGTATGCCCTTCTGTTTGTGAGCTCCTCTAAGGAACATTGACAGAAAGAGAAGTACAGATTAATAGATCATGCATAATGGTTTTTCCCTTTCTGCCCCCCCTCCCGAAATCCAGCCTTCTTACATTTTTAACACCATGATGAAATGGATCTAGATGGAGGATCTTGTAGTTTTTCATTGAGTGATTGTTTTCTGCTTGTGTTTTTTTAAAGGGACTTGTTCCTCTTTTTGGATGTACTGATCTACATCCTTTTTTCTTTTCATTAATACAATTACTGTTTGTATTTAAAATATCATGTATGTTAAATATGATATGCTTCTTCTGTTTGTGACCTTCTCTAAGAATCAGCACAGTGACAGTACGGCCTTCACCATTTTTAACACCTGAGTAAATGGATCAAGATGGATGATTTTGTAGTTGTTCTTATTATGATTGCTTTCTCCTTGTTTCTTAAAAGGAGTGGTTGCTCTTTTTGGATGTACTGATGTACATCCTTTCTTTCATCAATACAATTACTGTTTGTATCTTAAAATACTTATAAGCTAAATATTATATGGGGTCTATTTATTTGTCATCTTTTGTATCATCACACCCAATGACTAAGAAGCTTCATCGATCATGAATTGTAGTTAAACTTCCTATGTTGATTTCTGACCAGATATAGGTTATCTTTGTACAATAGTGCTTAGGCCTTTTTTTGGTTTAGCAGTCATTTGAGATACCTGACCTCATCGAGTTATGGATTTGTGGGCCTTGAGATCAATTCTTCTGGCCATTTGATGTGTTCGCTTTCTGTAGCACCGTTAGTTATTTTACATTTATACTGTATGTGCTGGAAATTCAAGCCCATTTGTTTGTTAGAGAAATCACGAGCAGACAAAAGTTATCCTTTCCATTTTGTGCTTTTTTAATCGTTTTCTCAGTCTCTCCTTTTCTTTTCATTGTTACTCTAAAGTTGGATAGTGTGACATCAACAATTTTCAAGCTTCATCTGGAAGAAGTTGAGGAGCATCTAACCATAAACATTATTTTTTCTTTCTTCAGATACCGGAAGGCTCTGCGTATGATGTACTATGCAGACCATCATGGCTTCCCTATTGTTACCTTCATTGATACTCCGGGAGCTTTTGCTGATTTAAAATCTGAGGGTCTAGGCCAGGTATAACTGAAAAGGAACACATTTCCATGTGTTTGGTTTAGCATCATTTTGTGTTGCTAATTGTATGCATGTGCAGGGAGAAGCAATTGCACACAATTTAAGGACTATGTTTGGGTTAAAGGTACCAATTATCTCCATAGTTATTGGTGAAGGTGGCTCTGGTGGTGCTTTGGCCATTGGTTGTGCCAACAAACTGCTGATGCTTGAAAACGCAGTTTTTTATGTAGCCAGGTGATCTATTTTTGTAGTGAAATAAATTTATATTTCTTCTATACTATAGAGGCTGCTTTTACCTGTAATACGGGGGATTAGTAGAACACAGTTTCACTTGAAACCTGTAAATGATGATTATTTGTATCAGAAAATGATAGATGAATTCAGGGATTGTGAAGGAGTGATAAGAATTAGAATACTTGATTATTATGAGCATAATGTAATCTAGCGAAGACCATGGGGCTTCTGTTTCTTGTTATCTTGAACATGAGGCTGTCGGATCTCTCTATAAAATTTCATATCCATCAAGTTGTAAGCCAACATTGGTGTTTATTTCTCTGCGTAGTTTCAGTTGGTACCAAATATCTGGGTTCAGTTTATTTTCTGTCTATTTGCAGATGCTATCTCTCTTTCTATGTTCATCATGACATCATAAATTGCATACTTGCTTCAAAATGTAAAGCAATTACGTGATATATTTGTTGTAGAAGTATTCAAATGCTATAGTGCCTAAGTGCCTTTTCTCCGTTATCCTTATAGGTATCATTTGTTTGCTTTCTATAAACACGGAAATAAAATGGGTGTTATCTCATTATTATTTTCTGTTGGTTTAATATAATAATCACTTTTTAAACCCCACTCTTAGTTAATTACGTTTCTACATTTCTTACCCATATTACATTTGGCCTTGAGAAGGATGTTGGAAAAATCTAGAACTTATCACGCTATATCTGGTTGCCTGTCTATTTTTCTACAGCCCAGAAGCATGTGCAGCCATCTTATGGAAGACTGCCAAGGCTTCTCCTAAGGTTTGATCTCGTTTCTGGAGATCCTCTGGTCTATGCTTCTTATTTTAGTGATTGATGGATTACAAAGTTTCTCCTTTTATGGTCAGGCTGCAGAAAAGCTGAGAATTACTGCCCCAGAGTTGACAAGGCTCCAAGTTGCTGATGGGATCATTCCTGTAATGATAAACATTCCCCTTTACTTTCATATATTTTACAGGGTTTTTGCATTCACTAGCCTACTCCACCTCCCAAAAATGGGAAAAGATGAAAACCGAAACACAGCTTCCACATTCCAGTTTCACCCCTGGCCCCTTTCCCATGTTCCTTTCATGATCTAGCACAAGACGATCATATATTTTTTCAATATTTAAGGATGATTGATCACTAGTTAACTTTTGGGCAATTTGACTTGTCACGGTTGTCTCTATTAGAAAGCACTTCTGAGTTCTGATAGATCACACATGTCGTACAAACTGATGGTGTATGATATTCCCAAGTAAAAAAAAGAAATTTCATAAATGTTCGCCTGTCTTAGAAAACTCAGTCTTTTAGTTATACCACATCAAACTTATATTATATCCATACAGGAGCCACTTGGCGGAGCGCATGCTGATCCATCTTGGACCTCACAGCAGATTAAAAGGGCAGTGATAGAGGGAATGGAGGTGAGTACTTTGCCTTAGTAGTTGCATGTGCTATTTGTGAATTGAACTAAATTACGCTCTCACATCTGTTGCCTGTGCTATGATTTTTTCCCCTTCTTTTGGAATCTCAACTAATTTTACCTGTCTTTAGGAGCTTGAGAAAATGAACACTGAGGAACTGTTGCGGCACAGATCAAGTAAGTTCAGGAAACTTGGAGGATTCCAAGAAGGGCTACCAGTAGAGCCCGAGAGGAAAAGAAATATGAAGACAAAAGATGGACCTGTAGGCCAGGCTTTGAATGAGGAGCTGGAACGTGAGGTGGAACAACTGAAAGAGCAAGTCCTATTGGCCAAGGAGGAAACCCCCACACTGAACCTAGATGAGACAATAAACAAGCTTAAAAGGGAGGTTGACCGTGAATTCTCAGTAGCTTTGAAAGCGCTGGGATTGGAAGAGAGGCGTTTGACATTGCTTAGAGAGATTGCAGAAGCAAGGAACTCACAAGACCAGTTTGTGCAGTTGAATGTAGATGAGAAGTCAAAGAGGTTCAAGGAAGAGCTCGACCAGCGCCTCCCTACAGCCCCTAATTATTTGAGCCTGGACAAGAAACTTGATATGCTCAAGGAGTTAACCAAGGCAAAAAACATGAAAGAAACGAAAGCCAAGGCAGCTGTGTTGAAACAGCAAGTTAATAACAAACTGAAAGAGATCCAAGACCACCCTGAAATAAAGCAGAAGATTGAAATCCTGAAGGCTGAGATTGAAAGATCCGGAGTGTCGGAATTCAAGGATCTAGACCATGGACTAAAGGAGAAGGTTTTGAATGTAAAAAAAGAGGTTGAATCTGAGTTTGCAAATGTTCTCAAGTCCTTGGATTTGGATGTCCAGATTGTCAAGCCAATTGACAAAGCCCCAACCGAGGAGAGTCTACCTGGCAACTTGAGAAACAAGTTTGCAGAAGTGAATGAAGAAATACACAGAACAATAGACGAGACTGTTAAGTCGTCAGATCTGAAAAACAAAATAGAAGAGCTGAGGTCATTGGTAAGAAAGAGTGGCGAGAGCCCTAACGCAGAACAGCAAAACAAAATTGAGGCCTTGGTTCAACAAATAAAAGAGAGCCTCCAGAATGATTTGAGATCATCTGAAGCAGTCACTAAGCTGGCAGAGCTCAAAGCCGAGGTTTCTGAAGGAAGCAAGAACGTCGTCGATCCTGTCATTGGCTGATGCTAAAGAATGGGAAAAAGTTAAAGATTAGCATCGTTGACGCACTTTGTTCTCCATTTGACAGAAGAACAATCCAAATCAATTAGGCTTGTCATCAATTATTTTCACCCTTTTTTCTCTGGTTTAAGGGCATTACACTATTTATTGTTGTACCTGTGCTGTCTTTTCAGGGTTTGTGTTACTCTTGTCAGAAAATAGCTGCAATTGAGAAGATTATTTGCTTTCTTTTGAGGATTTGCCTACATAGAACAATTTAGGTGTTGAGAGTCTGGGAGCTATTATTGCTTCCTTGTGTAATTTGATCGGTTCCATGTTTCCTTTGTCTGTGCTTATTTAATGAAATATTCTAGAGTTTTTTTTTTGAAGGAAAATCTGCCAATCGTGTAAACTTGTATCGCAGAGCTGCTCATATCATCATATGAGATGCTTGGATTTTGATTTTTTCCAGTCTCTTTTAAACAAAAAAAGTTATCAACCCATCACGAGTGATCGAGTGGAGCACAGTGCCGGTCAGATCAGGGGCTCAGCTCCCTGTCACCGCGGCCACTGCGTCAGAATACATGAAATTGAGAGGGAAGAGTGGTTTTCATTTGAAAAATCAGAATATATTGCTATTTTGCCGTAATAAATGATAGGATAAGCACAGATAAATTAGAAAGTATTGAGTTTCACCGTCTGATTCATTTTCTTATTTATACCAACCATCTCAATTTGTTCTAGGTAGCTCCATGTGACTAAAACCATCATAAGTAGAAGTATTTTATCGTTACTTAAATTGAAAATAATGGAAGCTACCCACATATTTTGTACCTGCGCTGAATTTGACTAGTTGTGACATTCATTATCTTTTCCTCGTTAACCTCTTAGCATGATCATGAAAGATTGGTAGTTGAAAACATAAATCTCTATCAAACGTCAATTTTGAAAGGATTCGAAGAATTTAGTGATAGATTATGTAAATAATAGGTCTCCTTTTATAATTATGTAAACTATGTTATCATATAAATATTGTACGTAATCTAATGGTAACCCTAAGAGAATTTATCCATATTCTCACATGGTATCATACTTCTTTTTTCTCTAACCACTTTCCGCTATTTTTCACCGTCGGCTAACCCTACCACGACCACCAGCCGTCACGTCGAGGCCTCACCGCGTGTTTTCCGGCCACCTCCTACAACCTTCCACGTCTTGCATCCGCCACCACTGCTTCGTTCCCCTACTTTGTGTCAATCTCTATGGTTGCAGACAGGAAACAATCATTCCACTCCGCTCTCGGGATCTCGAATATCAAAAACAATATTGCACTCGTCCTCGTCCTCGACCATGACACTCCTTATGCATCTTGGGTTACTCTTTTTCGTGTCATCGCGAAAGCCCATAATATTCTCGATCATATCGATGAAGCGGTTCCTAAACCGCATGACATTGATGATTCATTATGGCTCCAAGTTGATACTGCTGTCCTCAATGGACTCATAGTACGATCTCTCGGGATATTCTTCTGCAAATTCTAGACTCCGATGATATTGCGCTTCAAGCATGGAATTGAGTCAGTGGTATTTTTCAAGATAACAAGAACACCCGTGCCGTGTACCTCGAACACAAGTTTTCAAACTATAAGGTATCCGGTTTTGCCTCCACTAACGCTTACTAGCAACAACTCAAGTCATTAGCAGACCAACTCAAAGGTGTTGGCTCACCGGTTCTAGAAAACCGTCTCGTTCTTCAACTTATATCGGGATTACCCGTTGAATATAATGTCGCGGCGAGTTTTATTCAAGAAACCAACCCGCTTCCAAGCTTCACCAAGCCTCGCTCTCAATTACAACTCGAAAAGACTCGGATGGCGCCTCAGGCAGCCTCTGGGACGTCCTCACCGCCCTCACTATTGCTGTCAACCCTACTGCCACCGGCACGTCCTCCTCGCAACCATAGTCTGCTTCACCTCCTATTGCACCGGACCAACCCTATCAAAGGCGTGGCCGTGGACGCAAGGGTAAGGCCCGCAACGCTGGCAACCCACAAACCCAAGCCCGTTTTGTCTTCCACCCGCCGTACGGATGGATCCCTCTACAACAGGCTTCTCCTGGCGTGCCTCCTCCTCATCACTGGTATCCGGCCCAATTTCAAGCAAGCCCAACTCGGCCCCCTTGTCTTTATCCAACTTACTCTTAACAAGGAGTTCTTGGGTCCGGACCTTCTCAACAACCTATGCAGGCCCATTTTGCCACTGATTTCCAACCAACTGCTCTGGATCAGTCCTTTGCTACTATGTCACTCAATCCGACGGATAATTACTACTATATGGACACGGGTGCCACCTCACATATGACGAATAATCCAGGTTCTCTCTCGTCTTTTTAACATAATGGTTCATTAAATTCGATAATTGTTGGGAATGGTATGCGTATTCCATCTACAGGTCTTGGAGAAGCCGTCCTCAACACCACTAAACGACCACTCCACCTATCCAATGTCCTAATTGTACCACAAATTGTCAAAAACTTAGTCTCTGTTAGATGTTTTACAACTGATAACAATGCATCCGTAGAATATGACCCTTTTTTTGTGAAGGATCTAAAAACGGGGACCATTCGTCTGAGATGTAATAGTTCCGGAGAACTCTATCATGTCACGAGTACACCTACCCATCCACATCACGCTCTTTCAGTCGAGTCCTCCAATCTTTGGCATGCACATATAGGTCATCCTTGCGTGTTAGTTATAGAATTTCTTAGAAATTCTTCTTATTTTAAGTGTAATAAATCAACTTTGGCTCCTCTTTGCCATGCTTGTCAATTAGAAAAACACCATTGGTTGTTTTTTATCGTTCTCATACTAGTTTTGTTTCACCTTTTGACATTGTTCACAATAATCTTTGGACCTCTCTAATACCAAGTCGGGAAGGTTTTAATATTACTTACTTTTTCTTGATGATTTCCCCCATTTTTATGGATATACCCAATCAAGTTTAAGTCTCAAGTGTTTGAATTATTCATGCAATTCCATCAACTAGTCAAGACTCAACTTCGACTTAATATCAAGAGTTTCCAATGTGACATGAGATGTGAGTTTAACAACACCAACTTTCACAAGTTTTTTGTTGATCATGACATTGGTTTTTGCTTTTCGTGTCCCCACACCTCTCCACAAAAAGGCAAAGCCGAAAGGGTCATTCAAACGATCAATAACATGATGCGTTCTCTCTTATTTCATGCCTCTCTTCCCGTCTCCTATTGGCCCCATGCCATGAAGATTTCTTGCTATCTCCTTAACATCCTTCCCTCTTCTTCCATTCAAAATAAATCTCCTACTCAAGTGTTGTACCTTACAACACCTTCCTTAAGTCATCTTCAGATTTTTGGTTGTCTTTGTTATCCCAATCAAAATGCAACTATCTCCCACAAATTTCAACATGGCACCACTCCATGCGTCTTCCTTGGGTATCCTAATCATCATAGGAGTTATAAGTGCCTCGATATAGCCAAAAATAAAATAATCATTTCTCATCATGTCACATTTGATGAGTCGGTTTTTCCGTTTGCTACTTGTTCCCGAGTCTTCCCGGACAATTACAACTCTCTTCAAAATGACGATGAGTTCTCCCCATATTGGCCCAGCTTGGAATCCTTGTTGTTCCAGTCCAACATGCCCATCCTTTGCAGTCTGCTTCTCTTGTTCCGCCTCAACAATCTGCTTCTCGTGGCCCACCTCAACAACCTATTTTTCTTGGCCCGCCTCAGTCCACCAGCCCCGACCTCTTCCCTTCCACACCTGACCCACTAACTCCCACTGGCCCACTCCTGGATAACGCTACCCAGCTCCCCCTCTCTGGCTCAAGCCCTCTCCCACTGACCCGCCATCTCCCAACCATAACCCGGCTTGTAACCCATAGTCAATCCGGTTTTTTATTTGGCGCTTGACACCACAACAACCCTTAAACACGTTTCCCCCTTCCAAAGACCCATATTTTATCCCTCTAAGACCCATACTGGTCCGCTGCTATGCTCGATGAATATCGAGCCCTTATGCAAAATAAGATTCGGGTTCTGGTTCCTTGCCCCCTCAGGCTAACATTATCAGGTGTATGTGGATTATTCGACATAAGTACATGTCGGATGGGTCACTTGAGCGCTATAAAGCTCCATTAGTTTCTAATGGTTGCTCTCAACAGGTTGGAGTCGATCGTGATGAGACTTTCAGTCCGGTTGCTAAACCGGCACGATCCGTACAATTCTTAGCATTATTGTCACTCGGTCTTGGTCTATTCATCATCTCGACGTTCAGAATCCCTTTCTTCATGGTCATTTGAACGAGACAGTGTATATGGTTCAACCCCCTGTATTTCGTGATTCTTCTCACCCGAATCATGTATGTCTATCGTAGAAGTCTCTTTATGGTCTCAAACAGGCTCCTCGGGCCTGGTTTCAGCATTTTGCAGGCTTCCTATATCGCATTGACTTCACCGGTAGTAAGACCGATTCCTCACTTTTTATTTACCGACAAGGGACAAACATTGTTTATCTGCTTCTATATGTTGATGACATTATGCTTATTGCTTCTTCTAATGTTTTACGCACCCAACTGATTATGTTACTCAGTAAGGAGTTTGCACTTAAGGATTTTGGCACTCTATCCTATTTCTTAGGCATTTCGGTCCGTCGGACTTCGTATGGTTTATTCTTATCTAAGGATAAATATGCCCGCAAAATTGTTGAACGGGCAAAGATGACAAGCTGCAAACTTGCCGTCATTCCTATATAGACCTCGGTCAAACTCAGCGCCTCTTCTGGTTCTGTAGTCAACGATCCTACTCTCTACCGTAGTCTAGCTGACGCTCTCCAATATATTACTTTCACACGGCCTTCCATCAGCTTTGCGGTGCAACAAATCTGTTTATTCATACATGATCCTATGGAGCCGCACTTTGCAGCTCTCAAGCGCATTATTCACTATATTGTTGGCACGTCGACTCTTGGTATTACCATCTCTCCCTCGCCTAAGTCTGATATTATTACTTATACATATGATGGTTGGGGAGGTTGTTCGGATACTCGTCGTTCTAATTATGGAAATTGTGTTTTCTTCAATGACACACTGATTTCTTGGTCTGCCAAACGGCAATATGTCGTATCCCGGTCTAGTGCAGAGGCTAAATATAAGGGGTTGTCAATGTTGTCTCTGAGTGTTCCTGGTTACGTAATTTACTTTTGGAGCTTCATTGTCCGCTCTCTAAAGCATCTATCATATACATTGACAATATTTCTGCCACATACCTCGCCAATAATCTGGTACAACATCAACGAACCAAGCATATTGAGCTTGACATTCATTTCGTTCGCGACAAGGTCTCTCTTGGTCACATTAAGGTGCTTCATGTTCCATAAGCTTTTCAATATGCCTACATCTTCACCAAGAGACTTCCGCGACAACTATTTTTAGTTTTTTGTTCTAGTCTCACTGTTTAACCTCCTCCACTTTTGACTACGGGGTATGATAGATTATGTAAATAATATGTCTCCTTTTGTTATTTTGCAAACTATGTTTTTCTATAAATATTGTACGTAATCTAATGGAAACCCTAAGGGGAACTCATCCATATTCTCACATTTAGATTTGAGTATCAAAACAAAAAATGTGCTTGTATTTTTTCCGAATACCTATTATGTGTTTTTACCACCGTACATGTGATCATTCTGTAACAACGTTGCTAGACATGAACATATACATCCACATATAACTTGAGATTTCTTAATGAGAGATGAATGATCACCTTACTTCACGACTAAATAAGCAAGATTTTTCTCTAAATTGGTGTTGGATCAATAATGTATACGTGAGTTTTTAATAAGTCACGGTCTATGTTGTGTAGTAATTGTCTATGTAGACATCACAATCTTCCAAAAATTGAATAGAGAATATGAAATATGATTAGACATTATTTATCGGAGACTATCACATACTCAAATTCCCTCAATCACATTGTTACAAAACAATTGCTTATAAAAGATGCGTTTCCACATACTAACTAGATAATGATATGGATTGTAAACTTGAACCGGCTTTAGGTTTACAAACCGCCGGTTTAGGTTTGGCCTAACGTCAAACCTAAACTTAAACCGGCAGTATCCAAACCGGCAAACCGCCGGTTTAACAACGGTTTGTTAAAAAAAATTTTAGCAATCGGTATTGTTATTTTAAAAAAGAGAAAAAAGGCTTGAACCGGTTACCGGTTGTCTACGTATCTTCTCGGGGTTAAGAGAAATCAAATCCCACGTCATTTGTGTACTTTTATAAGTAATCATGTAATATATTTATGATTTTACGCTTGCCTAGTTCATGTAATAAATTGCTTATGTACTAGCTTAGTCTGTGGAAGACTAATCCCATGTCTTCACTGTGGGGTTGGTTATGTTGTCATAACATGGTTCAAGAGTAGTTCATGAGTATGGAGGTTGAACGGTTTGTATAGCTAGTAAGATGGTGTCTTTTGGAGTGAATATCGTTGTATATTGATTCTTAGTTTATGAGATGTTCATAGTTTACGTTTTTCTTCTAAAAAGCCTGAAGAAATTCTTGTATGGATTTTTGGTGCTGCAACGATCTCATTTTGGGACGTTACACTAAGGAGAAGGGGGGGGGTGAGTGATGGATTTGTTGTGGAGCGACTTTGGTCGGCCTAGGGGTCGGTCTAACTTCCTAAGGTTGGGAGAAAGCTAGGCCGGTTTGAGCTGGGTTGGTCCACCCTGGTCTTTGTTGGTTCTTCCTTGCTTGTGTTGGATGAAACAAGTCTTCTTGGTCTATATTGGGACACTTGTTTTGAATCTTAGGGAAATTTGGATCTTTAGTGGCTCGTTTGGATTGTGGAAGACTTATTTTTGTATTTGAGTGAGACCTTATGTTGGATTGTGGGAGAGAAACCTTCAATGGAAGCTTCATTGTTCTTCATGGAAGTTGCGGCTCACAAAAAAAAGTCAATGCATGGATTTGGCTTTGATGAGGATGAAATGATCCTTTTTAGCTCTAATAATCCTCAAACACCTACAAAGACAATGACAAGGAAAGTAGACGCATCCATTTGGCCATATATTCACAAAACCTAATGTAAGGGTGTCTAAAACATGGGGTAAGCTAATCATGCATCTAAAATCTAAAATGCAAACATGATATCACCTACAATATCATGAAAGAATAAATATATCTCAAAACTTTCAAAGTGAATGACATCCACCATAAAATGATGTAAATTAACTTATATGTTCACGAGATGGATAATAAGAAGGGTGAGAAAACACGCTAAAATGGATGTTATCACAAATTCATGGTTTTTTCTCTGGCAATGTATTAAAGAAGCAATACAATCAACCCAAGTAAAGCAAAATATGATGACAAATTTTGAAGTAATACAATGAGATACAAGTTAGAAGAGAAAAATCACAAGATAAGTAGTGGACAAGCCAACCACACACCATAATCTTGTTAAATTGACCACATAATTGTAGCTCCACATGTTTAGATCTACAAGACACATTATACAATTATCACCACAAAACAACAACCAGAGCATCAAAAAGCACTAAAACACCCTCAAAACAACATTAGTAATTCAATATAGAAATGTTGAAATATATCCGATTCGTGAGAGTTGGAATTGACGAGTGTTTACAAGAATATTACAAGCATGTACCAAACATAGATGTTGTAATGAATAATAGACTAAAAATATTGCAATATGAATTGAGAGAAAGTTTTAACAAACAAAGAGTACAATGCCACGATTGGATGAATGAAAGACATTGAATTAGATTGTGTAAGAGAAAGTCCATATCATACATCCAACCTCTAAACATGAGTGCAATTCATGAGAAAAAACGGAAAATGAACTATTTATATGGTCAACCTTGCCTTCTTGTATAAGATATTCATTGACTGGATGGATTAAGTATATTTAGGCTAAAATGCATTGATAATTGAATAAATAACATTAAAAATATCCAAATAAAAAAATAAAAACAAATTAATAGAAATGAAAATTACAAAACAGAACATAAGTTATTTTAATTTGGATTTCCAATTCCACATGTGACGGTGTTGAAGTTAGAAGACACGGTGTTGCCACATATTTGGAGCACAGAGCTCAAAGCGGAGGCAATATCACGGTTTGCACCTAAGACACCAGTCTTAATGGCGATACAAAGACATCTTGCTTTATCAACGTCATTGTTGCCTAACCTTTCAACATGAATACAACAAGGTTGTTCCATGTTTTTGGAACCATCGAGCATTCTTCCACATGTGTTGAGATTTTGGAGACTTTGGCAACCAGAATTAGGAGATGGGATTTGGATTGGCGGGGGTGGCGGTAATAGTGGTGATGGTGGAGGGAATTCAGACGGTGGTGGTGGTGGAGGCACTTCGGGTGGTGGTGGTGATAAAAGTGGAGGGGGTAGAGACATTGGTGGTTGTGGTGACGGTGGTGGAGGAGGAGGTAATTCAAGAGGTGGTGATGGTGTCAAGGGCGGTGGCGATGCCAAGGGTGGTGATAGTGATGGAGTTGGTGGAAACAATGGTGGTGAGGGTAATTCGGGTGGTGGTAACGGTGATGGAGTTGTTGGTGGGGGTGATTCGGGTGACGGTGGTGATGCCAAGGGTGGTGTTTGTGACGGATTTGGTGAAAACAATGGTGGTGGGGCAAGTTCTATTAACGGTGGTGGTGGAGGAAATCCAGATGGTGATAAAGAGGGAGTTGGTATGACCGATGGTGGTTGTGGGGGTAGTTCGGGCGACGGTGATCCCAATGATGGTGATTGTGATGAAGTTGGTGGAAACAATGGTGGCGGTGGGGGAAATTCCGATGACGGTGGTGATACAAAGGGAGGAGAATGCGATGGAGTAGGCGTTGGTGAAAAGAGTTGTGGTGGTGGTGAAGGGAATTCAGAAAAAGGTGGTGATGATGGAGTTGGAGGAAACAATGGTGGTAGTGACGACAATTCTTGCGATGGTGGTGATGCCAAAGGAGGCAATTGTGACGGGGCTGGTGGAAATAATGGTATTGGAGGAAATTCTGGTGGCGGCGGTGATGACAAGGGCGGTTCTTGTGATGGAGTTGGTGGAAATGTTGGGGGCAATTCTAGTGGGGGTGGCGATACCAAGGGTGGTGACGATGACGGAACTGGTGTCGGTGGAAACAATGATGGCAATGGAGAAAATTCAGGCGATGATGAAGATGGAGTTGGTGGAAGCAATGGTGGTTGTGAGGGTAGTTCAGGGGGTGGTGATCCCAATTGTGGTGATTGTGATGGAGTTGATGGAAATAATGGTGGCGGTGGGAAAAACTCTGATGGCGATGGTGATACCAAGGGAGGAGAATGCGAAGGAGTAAACATTGGTGGAAATAGTTGTGGTGGTGGTGAAAATGGTGGCGGTGGGGAAAACTCCGATTGCGGTGGTGATATCAAGGGAGGAGAATTTGACGGAGTTGGTGTTGGTGGAAATAGTTTTGGCGGTGAGGGTGATTCAGGCGAAGAAGGTGATGGTGATGGAGTTGGTGGACACAATGTTGGTGGTGGTGAGGGAAATTCATGTGGTGGTGGTGGTGGGGCCAATGGAGGCGGTTCTGACGGAGTTGGTGGAAACAATGGTAGTGGTGGGGAAAATTCGGGTGGCGACGGTGATGATAAAGGCAGTGCTTGTGACGGAGTTGGTGGAAACATTGGTGGTCGGGGAAATTCTAGTGGGGGTGGTGGCGATTGGGGGAATTCCGATGGTAATGGTGATATCGAGGGAGGTGATGATGCCTGAGTTGGTGGAAATAATGATGGTTGGAAATTCAGGTGACAATGATTTTGACGGCGTTGGTGTTAGTGGAAACGATGGTGGTGATGGTTGTGGAAATTCGGGTGACGGAGCTGGTGTTGTTGGAAGTAGTGGTGGGGGAAATTCGGGCGGCGGTGGTGGTGTCAATGATGGTGTTGGTGGAAACATAAGGTTGTGCCAAGTTTCCGGAGCCGTCGAGTAGTGTTCCACATATGTTGAGGTTTTGAAGACTTTGACAACGGGAATTGGGAGATGGGATTTGGATCGGTGGTGGTGGAGGAAATTCAAACGGTGGAAACAATGGGGGTGGTGGCGGAGGAAATTCGAAAGGTGGTGATGGTGCCGGTGAAAACAATGGTGATGGTGGTGGTGGTGGTGAGGCTAAAGGTGGTGGTGATGGTGGTGGTGGAGGAAATTCAAACGGTGGAAACAATGGTGGTGGTGGTGGTGGAGGAAATTCGAACGGTGGAAACAATGGTGGTGGTGATGCCATAGGTGATGGTTGCCAACGCACTGGAGGAGGTGGTGGTGGCCGGAGCACTAGAGGTGGTGGTGGTGACCGTTTTGATGGAGGGGGTGGTGGTGGTGCCAAACGTGGTGGAAGGGGTCTTACATGCGGAGGTTGTCGGGGAGGAAATGGTGGTGAGTATGACTTTTTTAAAATTTGTGGCGGTGGAGGCCGGTACCATAAGGGAGAGTGTAATGGTTTTGGTGGAGGTGACATTGGATGCTTCAATACGAGTTGACTTCTCGGTGGAGGTGGGGGTAATAGGCAGGGTTTTTGTGGCGGTGGTAGTGGCCTGCACCAGTACCAAGGTAGAGGAGTTGTTGGTTCATTCTTAGATTGGCGGTAGTATCGTTGCGGCGGTGGAGGGGGTGGTGAAAAACTAGCAAATGTAGAGCTTCCTAAAATATAGACAAAGTTAGTGAAGCACACAAAAAATAACAACACCACTAAAGTGTGTAAATTTGGAAAGGAAGTCATTTTTAGGTGTAAGACGGGTACAAAAGTGCTTGTATTTGTATTTGTAGTGCAAGTGTAACATCCAATTACTTGGATATATATCTAAAAGAATGAATATATTATTATTATTTGAATATATATTTGGTGTAGTAAATTAGAGCAATGTATCATGGAATGATGTCTTCAAGTAGGACATAATATATGACTATTAAAAGTCCATGGACATAGACAACAATAAACTTAATGGAGTTTTTATCTTAAGTGGAGTGGTATACATGATAGGATCTTAGACATTGACTCCGTCTTTCCATAAAAATAGGTTTAGGTTGACTTCCCTTCCATTGAAATTTGAAATCAAACTCCAACGACCTAATTCAACAAACAATTCCATAAAATTAATATTTCAATGGAACATTGGTTGACATTTATGGAATATGGGAAGTGTGTGTTTGGTTGATTATTCAATGTCTACTATTAGTATATATTATTTTGCTATTCGTACCCACCTATTCCTGCTATTCGTACCTAGTATACGCTTGCGAGAGGCGTAGTCGAACGTTGCTCTCTTTTTTTGAATCAGAAAGTGACGACGCCTGCGAGAAGCATAGGCGTCGTCGCTTTCTGATTCAAAAAAGGAGAGCAACGTTCGACTACGCCTCTCGCAAGCGTAGTCACTTTATAATGATGAAAAGTAACTACGCATGCGAGAGGTGTAGTCGCACATCTTTAAAGGGGTTACTTCAGCGTAGCCGCATTCTTCTTCGTCTTCCTTTTCACTTCTTCGTTTCTTCATCGCCGGCAAAACCACAAAGACGAACCACCACACACGAAACCACACACAGGAAGATGGTGAGAACTAGGGGGAGAGGTGGCGGGATTGTCCGTACCGGTGGATGCTCCGGCAGCGGAGGAGCTGATTCTGGCAGCGATTCCGGCGAGGGCCGGCGAGGAGGCGTTCCCGATTTGGATGCTGGACGAGGAGGACGCTCACGAGTTGTTCGGGGATGTCGCACATCTCGTGTTGTTAGTGGGGTACGGATTTTATTTTATTTATAATTTATTTTATATTTATTTAATTACTAGCTAATATAATTTTAATTTAATACATTATTTATTAATTAGTGAGTTTTTTTTTGTTAATTAGATAGCAATTAGTGATTAGTTAGTAAATTTGTAGACAATTAGTCGTTAACTGAAAAAATTAGTTGTTTAATAGATAGTTAAGTAATGAAATTTGTAGTTAGTTAGAAAATTAGTCGATATTTAGTTGGGTAATTACTCAATAATAAATAAAATTAATCGTTAAGTAATTAATTTGTTCAAATTAGACAAATAGTAAACAATAAGTCGATAATAAGTCGTTAATTAAAGAAATTAATCGTTAATTACTGATTTAGTCGTCAATTAGTGAACATTTAGTCGAGATTAATGAAATTAGTTATCAATGACTCGTTGTTTGAAGAAATTACTCGTTAATTAGAGAAAGAATAGACAATTAATTAGTGAACAATTAGTCGAGAATTAATGAAATTAGTCATGAAATTAGTCGTTATTTGAAAAAATTACTCGTTAATTAGTGAAAGAATATAATTAGTCGTTAATTATTGCTATTAGTTAACATTTAGTCGTTGTTTGAACAAATAGTGAACTAGTAGTTGAAAAATAATGTAATTAGTGGTTAATTAGTCTTTAATTAGTGAAATAATATAGTTAGTCGTTAATTAGTGGATTATTAGGCAAAAAAATAATGTAATTAGTGGTTAATTAGTGATATTAGTTAAAAATTAATATAATTAGTCTTTAATTAATGATATTAGTCATCAATTAATGTAATTAGTCGGTAAATAATGATATTAGTTAACAATTAGTGGATTACTAGGCAAAAAATAATGTAATAAAATTAGTTAACAATTAGTCGTTTGTTAGGTAGTAATTAATATAATTAGTCGTTAATTAATGAAATTAGTTAACAATTAGTGGATTATTTGGCAAAAGATAATATAATTGGTCATTAATTAGTGGTTTAAGTTAATAATTAGTGAATTATTAGGCAAAAAATAATGTAATTAGTGGTTAATTAGTGATATTAGTTATCAATTAATGTAATTAGTCTTTAATTAATGATACTAGTTATCAATTAGTGGATTATTAGTCAATAATTAATATAATTAATCAATAATTAATTAAATTATGCAAATTATATAGGTTGCTGGGCCTAGTACCCGAGGAAGGGCCGCTACGGTTTCTAACCGTAAGCGGCGGATGATAGAGCTTGGACTAGTGGATCCCGATGACGTCTAGGAGGATCATCAGGAGGAGGAGGAGGAGGAGAGACTGCATGAGTCCGATGCGCATGTCGAGGAGCGGATGGACATGCTATTCGGTTCATCCGACGTTTCTGGCGGCCATATCCTACCCGAGGCGGACGTGGACGCTTTTGTGTTGGAGTTGCATCAGTTTATGGAGCACCGTTCCCCTGCCCCCGCTCGTTCAGAGAGCTCTACTGCTGGTGCTAGGAGTGTTGGTCTGTCTGGACAGGAGGTTGGACCTCCACCACCACCTCCACCTCCGCCTCCGCTTGTTGTTGCAGGTCTCGACCATGAGTATCCTGGAGGTCCCGCTATACGGGACCTACTCGTGAGCTACGAGACCCATGTTGCTCGCGATATATGGGTCGGTGAGGTACGGATTTATATTTCAATTGTTATTTTATTTTTTATTACATCTGATTATGTTATTGACGTTTAAATGATATTTGCATTACAAGATAGAGCTGTCTTACGGGTATATCGGCTAGGAGCCACTGTGTCTGGCTTGCGTACCCTTGCCCATCGATTTCCTGACTCGGAGTAGATGGCGCTTGTTAGGGAGAGTGGACTGCACGGCCTCCTGGATATGCAGTGGGTTGGGGTGGATCATGCGCTTGCATCTGCCTTCGTGGAGCGGTGGTATCCAGAGACCTCAGGATTTCACTTACCATGGGGCTAGATCTCGATCACCCTCTATGATGTGCATCAGTTATTAGGACTTCGCATCGACGGGGATGAGGTTATGGGTGTCCGAGATGATACTCTTTTCACCTCCATGTTCGGCTTCCCGCCGATGGAGGTGAAGGCCACCGTGAAGGCGGGTGGGTGGCCGACATCTGATCTCCTCTCTACGATCAAGAGTATGACAGAGTCCCCAGAGGCGAGGCAGGAGGACAACGCCAGCGGATTCTTAGCTCTTCTTATTGGCTCCACCCTTTTCATTGACAAGTCCACGAACAGGGTGAAGTCTACTGAGCGTCTGTCGCGACCCCATCACGATGGCGTCTCGTGCTTGGGGGACAGCTACGTTAGCGTATCTGTACCGACAGCTGGGCGAGTCCTCCAGTAGGGAGGTTCATACATTAGCTGGTTGTTCTCTTATTTTGGAGGTATACAATTAATTATGACTTTTTTTTCAAAATATAGTAGTATATGAAGTAACATTAAATCGTTATTGTGTTGTGCAGTCCTGGATTCACCATCATTTCCCCCACTTCAAACCTAGAGGTCATGCAGACCCTCATAGACATAGAGATGCCCGACATGCACTGAGGACGGAGATGAGGGCGACAGGACAGTTTGAGAGATCGGCCTTCTTAGGATTTAGGGCACAACTATCCATGTGTAGGATGGAGGAGGTACTTTCAATTACCTTGTTCTAATTATAATAAAGTACGTTTACTTGTGCATTAACTCTATAAGTTTGTCTTAGGTGACGTGGATGTCATGGGGTACTCTCGACGGATTCCACACTAGACAGATGCGTATATCGACCTATTTGGGGGTGATTCGCTTCTGTTGGGTGGAGGAGCCATATCAGCCCCAGTTTCTCCTACGTCAGTTTGGGCGTGTTCAGATCGTCCCTACGCAGCTCCCTACAGTTCCTTCAAGCTGGATCATCCGCCCCTTTGTGTTGAGGAGACCGGCGAGGATAAGAAAGTACGAGCTGCAGTTTTCTCCTGAGGAGTGGCATCATTGGGCAACGCGGGACCAGCATCTATACGACATTCACAGCTTCCCAGCGGTTGTCGACTCATGGCAGATGGATGAGTACTTCTTGGAATGGTTCTTACCACGTACTCACCCATACGTGCAGCCACCTCCAGATGGTGCACCACCACCGCCTCCCGTTGCACCTATTGTCCTTCTTGAGCGGGTACAGAAACTAATCTTTGTTACCTTTGCAAATTCTTTATGTTTTAGATACAATTAATTAAAATCTTTTTTTTGTTCAACAGCGCTTACAAATAGCTATTGGTATGACACGAGAGGCAGTGGCTCATGGTCCTCCATTACCGTTTGAGTTTTCTCAGTGACTATTAGCTGTTTTAGTTGCAGAGGATGCACCAAAGGCGCCACTACCTGTTAGGGCATCTCAACGGCAGAACTAGATTGCATTTTGTTACTTATTATGTTTGACTATTAGCTGTTTTGAATATGTTGGACTATTAGCTGTCTTATGACTTTATGTGGATGACATTTTATACTTATTATGTGTCATTTGTTTTTGAATCTTTTGATCACAACCACAATTGAAAATCATAACTCAATAACACATTCAATACAACAATTCAAAACCACAATTGAAAATCATGACTCAATAACATATTCAATACAACAATTCAAAACCACAAATGCAAACCACAACTCAATAACACATTCAATACAACAATTCAAAACCACAAATGCAAACCACAACTCAATAACACATTCAATACAACAATTCAAAACCACAAATGCAAACCACAACTCAATAACACATTCAATACAACAATTCATAACCACAAATGCAAACTACAAGTGATAGACTTCTAACTAGGAATCCGCCTCTTCTTCTCTCTGAAGGAGTCTTCTGTATCTCGCTATTCTCCGGTCATATACGTGGGTGAAACCCTCAACTGAAGCATCGTGACCTCGCATCCAATCATGACATACCGGGGGCAATTGAGCATTTTGATGCAACCAAACCTGTTTTCACAATTCAAAGGCAAGTTAATCAAACATTTCTGACGGCTTATACGTATTAATAAGTACGTTAGAATTAAAACGACTTACTGGAACGTAGTGATGATCATTAAGTACGGCAATTGCTTGCACTTCTGTTGGAGGTTGTTGTTCTTCTTCAATATCGACAATCAAGGGCAAGCAAGTGTATGAGTTCAATCTAGAAAAGACGACAAGGGTCACCCAAAACAAAGTGACATATGCGAGAGCACAAGTAGGAACCTCCATTCAAAATTGTGATGTGCAAGATGCGGGATTAAGGTAGTTGACATTGTCAATCAGTTATTCGAGCTCATCATCGCCATGTATTCCGGAGTATACATGCATATGTCTACTCAACTCCCAAGCTAGCTCTCTCCGGACACGAATGTACTTATCTGGATGGTAACCCAATAACGTACCAAGTGATCGATATCCACAGTGTCCATCGCCCGGAACATCTATCACACGATCAACGTAAGATGACATAAAGGCTGGGATATTCCTATAACCCCAGTTGAATCCTCGGACCACAAGTTCTGACGGCTGAGTTGGAACAGTCTTCTGAGACTCCGGGATGGTACTAGCCTTGCCTGTGGTGTCAGCTCGTCCTCGACCACGTCCTCGGCCTCGTCCTCGAACTTTTCCTCTAGAACTTTGTGACAACTTCCTCATCTATGACTCCTTATCAGCTCGAGCATGCTCAAATGCAGATGGCACTCGACACTGCTTGTTTCCCTTGTCAGAAGGATGTGAAATTCTCGGCTCCCGAGCAACTGACTCCGTCGGACACAACACAATTGCCGCATAAGACCCAAACTTGTCTACAATGTCTTGGCTCAACCTACCCTCCTTGTGCATGGTCATAAAAGATGTCAAAGTAATATCTCCCATCGATAGAGGAATATCATCGGGTTCTTCCACTTCTTCGGTGACTTCATGCCATACAACCTGCCTCCAAAAGGGATGTATTGCAGTAAAAAACATAGGCCTGTTTTCACGGAGAGCCGCTACAAACTCTTGCACGCACGGGATCCCGTATGATTGCCTCCAATACCAGTCGTCACATGTAGCATCAAATGTCCCTTGGCGCGCCACTTTGCAATTCTCGATCAAGTACTTCATGTAGTTGTTCGACAACTTCCGGATAAGAAATGTAAACATAGGGTCTTCTTGGATACCTACGATAGTATGAGTACGCGACTTCTCTATGGTACCCTGAATCTCATCAATCTGATCTCCAATCATTCTATGGATGGCCTTGATGAGAGTATCAAATCCACAACGAGTAGACTTAAGAGTTCTCTTCAACACCGAATGAGCACCCTCAGCCCTACGATTAGAATTGTTAGCATGAAATATTTCGATATTCTAGGCACTTATTCTAGTTGTTTTTCATTCATTATAGTGTTCATGGATAAGGTATTTAAGCATTTGTTAGCTTGTTCATCTATATTCTCGATATGGAGGTCTACAATAGCTTTGTGTTGATTATAGGTGAATAAGAGCTGAAACCGGACCATTCGAGAGAGATAAGAGAGGATTCGATCATATCCAAGGATTAGGAACACATCGAGGAAGCCAAAAGAAGGAGCTAAGATGGAAAATGACACGACACAAAGGAAACCACAAGCAATCTACGCTTTCACTCCCTAAAATACGGCCGTAGAAGAGTCCACTCTCTAAACCACGGCCGTGGATCTTGGCATCATGAGCGTGGAACATTCCAGTAATTTACACGGCCTAAAGTACAGTCGTGGAAGTCACAAGAGACCGTAACCCAATTCCACGCCCTAAACCACGGTCGTGGAATCCATTGAGACCGTGATTTAGGCGATCTTTTGACGAGTCTTCATTTACCACGTTATTTACGTGATGGGCCGGGACGGTTACTTTGACCCCGTCTTATAAAAAGGTCAGAGAAGAGAGTTTTGGACATCGACGCTTACGACCTATTCCCGTGAAATTAGCGTCGGATCTCGCGGAGACGTGACGGCCGCTTACCGTGCTTGGAGCATTCTTGCCTAGGGCGGATTGAAGATCGCCGAAGGTTTTTACCTCTTTCATAGGGTTAGTTATTGAAGACGAATTGACAACTTGTTCTTCCTATTTACCCTAGATCATTGTGAGGTTTTGTGTTATATTCTGAATCCATTGAGTATTCCAATTTGTGTTTTGAATTTGAGATTGACTTTGAGTTATATTTGAGTTTCCGAGGGTTTTCATCTTTCATTCTTCTTAATTGATTTTTGATATCATGACAATGGTTATTGGCTAAAACCCTTTAGCAATTCTAAGGTGAACGGTTGATAGTTGTGGCTTAGATGATGATAGATCGATTGTAAATTGATTAAACCTGAGAGTTAGAGAGATCTCGTCGACGAACCCAAATCACGGTCTGTTCTTGGACTTCCACGGCCGTGGAACTCAAGATATGCCCGTGATTTACCTTAGTTTACGAACTTTGCTATTACTTTGATCCAAGGTTTAAGATTAGCTTTAATCTAGTCTTGGTTTATCCTTTTCTAGGTAGTAGTGAGACTCATCATCCTCTATTTCGATTTCAAGTGTCACAACCTTAATCATTCTAGTTAGTTTTGATCCTTGGGTTACAAGTTTGGGTATTTGAGATCAATTCTTGTCTTTAGATCCTTTCTATACTGAAGCCTCAACAACCTTTATAGAGAGTGTCTTTAGATACGTCATATAAAGTTCTGGAACTTCACCGTACATTACTTTACCTTAGCGTACCTTTGCAACTCTTAACTCTGTCCTTATACTTATAGAATATCTTGAATCGATCGCCACAATTAGATACCTGAATCTTTAGGGTTGTTGTTTTCCCCAATTATTTGCAAAGCTTATAACATTTACTTGCTTGACGATTTGCGAACTGAATTTGTTCCCCCCAAATCCCTGAGTTCGATACTCTGGAATTCTTGTTTTACTACGCCGATCCGTACACTGCGGGTTCGCTTGCTTTGATTCTAGTTTTATAAATTTAAAGCTTAATTTCACGCACACTTTAGAGCGAACAAGTTTTTGGCGCCGTTTCCGGGGATTTGGTTTAGGCCGAATTCGGTTATCGGTTGTCAAGCTTGGGAGCTTTTCTCTTGTTATTTGATATCTCTTTCATAGGTGATATTTACAGGGTTATCTTAGGTATATGCGCAGGTCTAGCACCAACAAAGACCTCTTACCTCTTGATCAAGAACTTGAGAAGACTTTGAGAAAGAAGCTCAAAGAAAGAAAGATGGCTGAAAGTAAAGAGAGGGATATCCAAGCAGAGTTGGATGATTCCGAAGCTCGACTTAGATGGAGCGAGAAGACTCGCAAGGAAGAATCGGAGTGTCATCAATTGCAAATTGATGAGCTCAAGGACATGATGCTTCAAATGAGGTTGGAGATGAGTGATTCCAAGAAGAAGAAGAGAAGGAAACCGACAAGATCGGTTAGAACCGACTCATCCGATGAAGATAGCGACTCCTCCATGCCGTCCCTAGAGGACATTGATCCAGCGATCAATGTGAACCAGAATAATCCAAGACCAGCCGCCAATTAACGTATCCCAGCTGAGGTGCGAGGGCTGCTCGTGTAGATGAAGAGCCAAGAACTCTTGGCCAAAGAATGGATCCAATTCAACAACCACGCTGACTAGGTGTGAACTTTGATGCTGATGATATTCAGGGGTTTAGCTTCAACCCACAAGTTATTACCATCGTTCGCCAAAACCAGTTTGGAGGAACGAGTGTCGAATCTCCACATCAACATTTACAGAATTTTGAGATCTTGATGGAGACAATGAAGCCAAAGAATGCAACCACCAACAATTACAAGATCAAACCATTCTTTTTCTCCTTGAAAGGGAAAGCTTTATCTTGGTATCAAGCTCTTCCAAATGGAAGACTCAACACTTGGGAGGATCTTTCTTCTTAGTTCCTAACCAAATTCTTTCCGCCATCCAAGACGGTGGAGTTGAGAGGTAAAATTAATGCTTTTTCTATGAGATCTAATGAAAGTTTGTTTCAGTCTTGGGAAAGATTTCAGGATTTATTATTGGATTTCCCATACCATGGCATTTCCAAATTGGAGTTATTGGAGATATACTATAAGGGGATGGATGTGGAAACATAATTCAAGCTCCAATCCCTTTCATCTGGCACATTCATGGACATGAGGGAAGATGACGCTTGGGACTTCATTGAGAAGCAAGCCCGAGTCATTGAGAAGTACTCTCACCGGAAAGTAGAAGCTAATCGAGTGGAGCAAGGAGAAAAGCTAACACAAGCTGCTCAAACTCAAATCTTTTCTCTTAACACCGAGATTAAAGAATTGAAGGAAGTCATCAAGGCTAGCTTTCCAAAGCCTAAGGAGCAAGGTGTTGGTTATTTAGGAAACAACAATAATCACAATGGGAATGAGAACACCAATCGCAACAGCCGGAACAACAACCGGAACAATTGGAACAACAACAAGCGGAATAACAATTGGAACAACAATAGGGGTTCAAAACAACAACAATCGGCGTTCCAACCAACAACAAAACTCCGGTAATTCTTATCCCAATTCAGGAAATTCACTAACTCCACCATCTTCTTCTTTCATTCCTTTGAAAAGCCAGGACAAACATCTAATAGTGGAAGCACTTCGGGGAAAGAGAAGCCCGATCCCATGTTAGAAACGATCTTGGGAAAGCTTCAAGGATTGGAGAGTCACATCACTAAGGTTGATAAAGCCCAAAAGGTTTTAGAAAACCAAATGTTCAGCAATGCTGAGGAAGTTCCTAGAAATCAAGGAAAACTTCCAGGATTGACTGAGGATAACCCGAAAGGAAGTGTGATGGCTATCACAACTAGGAACGGAGCAACAACCACCGACCTGCATCCCAAGTTCGTGGATGTTCCCGTCGAAAAGGAGAAGGAAAAGGGGAAGGAGAAGGAAGACATCTACATTCCTCCTCCAGCTTACAAACCTCCCCTACCATTCCCACAATCTAGAGCAAGAGCGCGTCTAGACAAGCAATTCGGTAAGTTCATTGAACTCATGAGCAAACTGCATATTAATATACCTTTCATTGATGCAATTGTAGGTATGGAAAGTTCTTAAAGGAGATCCTCTCTAACAAGAGGAAACTAGAAGACTTTGGAGAAGTCAAGATGAGTTCGGATTCGTCGGATCTCATCAAGACGATGAAGGAAAAGATTGCCCCAAAGCTGAAGGATCCGGGGTCATTTTGTGTTCCAATCGGAGTAGGAGATGTCACATATGATGCATTATGTGATTTAGGAGCAAGCGTTAGCATCATTCCACTTGCCTTATGCAGAAAGATTGGTCTAGGCGAGCCTAAACCGGTGAAGATGACGTTATATATGGCGGATCGATCCATAACTCGTCCCGTCGGTATCGTTGAAGACATCCCGGTCAAGCTTGGTAAGTTCTATGTTCCAATAGATTTTGTTGTGCTTGACATTCCTGCAGATAGTCCGGTCCCGATCATACTCAGAAGACCGATTCTTGCAACATCCGGTTGTATGGTGGATTGCAAGAATGCTAGACTCACCTTCGACATAGGAGAGGAAAAGGTAGAGTTCGTTCTTTCCACCTTGATAAAAGAACCAGCTCTTGAAGAAGATATGTTTAACATCCATGACGAAGAGGCATCTAGAGAGGAAGTAAGCTCGATTCTCTTCAAAGATCCTTTGCAAAAGGTGATTACTATGAGCATTATGGACATAGGAGAGGAAGAGGAATGCAATGAGGAAATTGAAGCTTTAGAGGAGCAAAAGGAAGTGCATGAAGAAGAGTTTGAAAAACTCTACGATGGGTCAGAAAACGTGAGGAATCACAGCCAGTCGTGCTATTCCACGGTCGTGGTTCCCACCAACATGACCGTAATTAGCTATTCAGAGGACTCTAGTAAGTTACACGGCCAAAACCACGGCCGTGGAACTATCAAAGGTGCCGTAATTGATTTCCACACCCTAAACCACGGCCGTGGAGGAAACAGAGGTGCCGTGATTTTGGGAAAATCTTAGGACAATTACGTTCTTTCTACCACTTCTCTTGATTCTTCTCCAACAACTTCTAATACCTTAGAGACTTCTAAGGAAGCATTGGACACTCCTCAAGAGCCATTAGAGAGTCCAATAGTGATGAAATTAAAGTCACTTCCCACACATCTAAGGCACACATTTGTAGGATCTAATTCTACCTTTCCGGTAATTGTTAGTTCCGATCTAAGTGAAGATGAACATAGTAAGCTTATGGTTGTTCTAAAGAAACATAGGAAATCCTTAGGTTACACTATAGAGAATCTAGTAGAAATCAAGCCTTCACTATGCATGCATAAGATCCTAATGGAAGAAGACTTTAGGACTTCACGACAACCTCAAAGGCGGTTAAATTCGACCATGAAGGAGGTTGTCAAGAAGGAAATTCTTAAACTACTTGATGCAGGTATCATCTACCCTATATCCGATAGCAAGTGGGTGAGTCCCGTACAGGTTATTCCAAAGAAGGGAGGAATGACGGTCATCACCAATAAGAACAATGAGCTCATTCCTACAAGAACCATGATGGGATGGAGGATGTGCATAGACTACCGCAAGCTAAACAACGCAACGAGGAAGGACCACTTCCCATTGCCATTCATTGATCAAATGCTTGAGAGGTTAGCACAACACTCACATTTCTGTTATCTTGACGGTTATAGTGGTTTCTTTCAGATTCTGATACATCCGGACGATCAAGAGAAAACCACGCTCACGTGCTCATGGGGTACGCTCGCTTATAGGAGAATGCCGTTCGGGCTTTGCAATGCCCCAACCACCTTCCAAAGGTGAATGATGGCTATCTTCTCGGAGTACATAGAGGAGATCATGGAGGTTTTCATGGATGACTTTTCTATTTATGGTTCCTCTTTTAATAATTGTCTTTCTAACCTTTCTCTTGTGCTACAAAGGTGTGAAGACACTAACCTAGTTCTTAATTGGGAGAAGTGTCAATTTATGGTGAAAGAAGGCATTTTCTAGGGCACTTGATCTCTAGTAGAGGGATTGAAGTAGATAAGGCTAAGATAGAAACTATAGAAAAGCTCCCTCCTCCATCTTCGGTGAAGGGGATAAGAAGCTTTCTAGGACATGCTGGATTCTATAGACGTTTTATAAAGGATTTCTCTAAGATATCAAAACCTCTTACTAATCTATTGATGAAGGATGCAGTTTTTGATTTCTCGCAGGAATGCTTAGATGTGTTTCCTAAGATTCGGTAAGCTCTAATCTCAGCCCCGATCATTCAACCTCCGGATTGGAATCTTCAATTCGAGGTCATGTGTGATGCAAGTGACGTAGCTATAGGAGCTGTGCTTGGGCAAAAGAAGGAAGGACGAACCCATGCTATCTACTATGCTAGCAAGACGCTAGACAAAGCGCAGCTTAACTATGTCACTACCGAAAAGGAATTTCTAGCTATTTTTTATGCATTTTAAAAGTTTCGTTCTTATCTTGTAAGTGCAAAGGTGATTGTATACACGGATCATGCCACGATTCGGTATCTACTTGCAAAGAAGGATGCAAAACCAACGCTGATTAGATGGATTCTTCTCTTACAAGAATTCGATCTAGAGATCCGTGACAAGAAGGGTTCGGAAAATTCTGTTGCGGATCATTTGAGTCGTCTACCACATCTAGAGGACGACAATCTACCTATAGATGACTCCTTTCCGGACGAGTATTTACACATCATAGAGGAGTGCATCGACAAGATCACTAAAGGTAACGAACCATGGTTTGCTGATTTTGTTAACTGTTTGGTTTGCCAGGAAATACCACCCGGATTATCCTATGCACAAAGGAAGAAGCTCTTTAAGGATTTTCGGGAGTACTTTTGGAATGAACCTCTCCTCTTCAAGAGAGGTCCTGACGGCATCATTCGACGATGTGTGCCGGAAGACGAGATGCAAAGTGTCATCCGTCATTGTCATTTACTACCTTGTGGAGGACACGCTAGCTCGAACAAGACTAGCGCTAAGGTATTGCAATCTGGATTCTTTTGGCCTACTTTATTTAAAGATGTGAAAACCTTTGTTTCCTGCTGCGATGCTTGTCAAAGAACAGGGAACATATCTAGGAGAAACGAAATGCCTCTTAACAACATTCAGGAGGTAGAGATCTTTGACGTTTGGGGAGTAGACTTCATGGGACCTTTCCCATCAATCTTGTGGAAACCAATACATACTTCTAGCTGTAGATTATGTTTCGATATGGGTTGAAGCAATTGCCTCTCCCACTAATGATACCATGGTTGTGGTTAAGTTCTTTAACAAGACTATTTTCCCAAGGTTTGGGACACCACGGACTATCATTAGTGATGGAGGCTCTCACTTCATTGCCCGACGATTCAAAGCTCTACTAGCTAAGTATGGGGTGACTCACAAGATCGCCACCCCTTACCATCCACAAACGAGTGGACAAGTGGAGATTTCAAACCGGGAGATTAAAGGAATCCTAGAGAAAACAGTTTCAAAGGCAAGGAAAGATTGGTCTTTGAAGCTAGATGATGCATTGTGAGCATACCGGACTGCATACAAGACTCTCATAGGAACGACACCATACAACCTTGTGTATGGAAAGTCTTTTCACTTACCGGTAGAGCTGGAACATAAGGCGTATTGGGCGGTAAAGTGGTTGAACTTCAGCATGAAGGAAGCCGGCGAGAAGCGCCTCTTAGACCTTAACGAGCTTGAAGAACTTCGCTTAAACGCCTACGAGAACGCCAAGATCTACAAGGAGAGAGCGAAGCGTTGGCATGATAAGCATATCATTCCAAAGGACCTCAAAGAAGGAGATCAAGTTCTCCTCTTCAATTCGAGACTTCGTCTCTTTCCAAGTAAGCTTAAATCTCGTTGGACCGGGCCTTATCTAATCAAACATGTTTTGCCCTATGGCGCAATTGAAGTATGGGGTGACAAGGGCGGAAGCTTCAAGGTGAACGGTCAACGACTCAAGAAGTACTCACCGGAACTCCAAGCTGAGGAGTTCGCACCTACTGCACTCGAATAGGTGTAAATACGGTCTAGCTACGGACCTTAAACAAGCGCTTCTTGGGAGGCAACCCAAGGTATTGCTCTTATGCTTTTGTTTGTCATTCGTAGATTAGATTAGTCTAGACGTTTTTGTTTTGTTTTGCCCTCGATACCTTCCGGTATGTTGTGTTTTTGGATGTAGGAGCAATGAAATAGGCAACGGGAAAGGAAAAAGTTGGAAGAAATTGACGAAACTCGGATTTTGGCACATTACAGAGAGTTCCACGCCCTAAACCACGGTCGTGGAGGCTACAGTGACCGTAATTCTTCAAAATCTGAGAAAAATCACCAAAAACCACGGGTCCGTACAAAACCACGGCCGTGGAAACCCCCAAGTGACCGTAATTTTCAAAAAATTTTACGGCCACTATATAAACCACCTTCCTTCACAAAAACACCCTCATTCCCTCTTCCACGCCCCTTTCCACGCCCCTTTCCACGCCCTAAACTCCGAAAAATCTCCACCTCTCGAAAATCCTCATTCGGTAATCGTTTCGAACGATTCTTGGTGCTAAAGTAGAGCATTTTCATTCCTCTACAAGATCCAATCGACAAAACAAGTGAACAATCCCTCCAGAAGGCAGAATTTGGATTCAAAGATCCAAAAACCTAGGTTTTTACTCTTCTTCTCTTCTTTGTCAATTCGGGCTAAATTTTTGCAAGAACTTAGAGAAATTGCATAGGATTGAGATTGGAATTAGTCTAGGACAGGTTCTGCTGAGTTTGCTGTTGATTTTGTTGAGATTTGAGCAAGTTAGAGACGAATCACGGTCTCTGGGACTTCCACGGCCGTGGAATAGGAAGAACAGACCGTGGTTTTTTCTGGAATTGAGAAAATGTTCACGAGAAGTGTAGGAAAGAAAAAGAAGAGAAAGGGTGATAGTTCCTCTTCTTCCCAAGCCCCTCCTAGTGAACCACCATCACCTCCGCGTCCTAGAATCCCAACCATTCACCCAAATTATCTCGATGCTTTAGAAAAGATCGAGGAGAGAGCGGTCATAGGACCTAGATACCTCTTGCTTGAGGAGTTGGAGCCACTTAATGTGGTGAATGACTTGACATGGCTCTTGGATAGAGCCGGACTTATTGTTTTCTCCGCTATTAGAGCGGATGCATATGAGGAGATTACGAGGGAGTTTGTTATTTCCTTCGAGCATAGCCACGTCGATAGGACGGTATCCTTTAGATTGATGGAGACGGATTATGAGTTCTCCAACCAGCAGTTTGGAGCCTTCTTTGGGTTCCATGATACCTTTAACGGTCGTTTCCCTACCGGTGTATACGCTAAGGACTTTTGGAGGAAATAGCTATGATATACGCTAGCGAGGACCGTTGGCAGCTAGCTGACACCAAGGCTAAGATTATCTACAACTTAGCCTTGAAGATAGCTCATAAAATCCTTTCCGAGTGCCTATTCCCTAGGACCGAGACCCCCCCAAAAGATTAAGACCGACGAGCTATTCCTTCTTTACGATATGCTGGACGGTAGACCCGCCAATTGTGCCACCCTCTTAGCCTCCACCATTAGTAAGCTTAAGAACAAGAGGGCCGGGAACATTGGGTATGGTGGGATGGTTACCCAAATAGCTACGCAGCTCGGGATTGATTGCTCCGCATGCACTAGGATAGCGGCGAGACATTTGGGTCTCAAGAGCCTTATGGCTAGGGGTATGATCTTTCCTAGACACCGAGGTCCACCTACTGCTCTATGCCATGGGAGGATAGAGGAGGTAGAGGCATTCCATGGCTTCCTGAGTATTCCATTATGGTTGGACGCCATAATTGGAAGGAGACTTTCGCTGCTATGCATGCGAATAGGTTAGCAGCACCTCCCTACATCCCTGGTGAGATTCCAGCTGCTGATGTTGATGAGGATATAGGAGGAGGTGATGAGCAGGATTTTGGTCCGGATCAGCCGGACATCTTCCCAGACCTACCTAGACAGTCTCCCCGCCCTTCTAGACCTTTCGGTGCTTCTTCCTCTCGCCGTGCTAGTGTGAGCGAGAGACCGACATGGATGGATACTCCTCCCGCTTGGTATGGAGCACAGCCGGAGTAGATGGGAGCTCCGCCACCATGGTATGCACAGCCACCAGCAGCACCGGCCCCACAGGATGCACCTGCATGGTACGGCGAGGCACCGGCATGGTATGAGCAGCTACCAGAGTGGGCTACCGACACTACAAAAAATAATTATTTTTGCGACCGAACTTTGCGTCAGCTAAAAGCATTATTGCCGTCACAAATGGTCTTTTGCGACGGCGTAGCGTCAGCAAACCCACCATCGCCAAACGGGCCGTCGGAAAAGGTTTTTGCGATGGCATTCTGCCGTCGTAAATTTTTGCGATGGCTCTTTGCGACGGTACTTCCCGACGCAAATTTATTTATAGAAATTAAAAAAAAAGTTATATTTGCGACAACAGAATTTGCCGTCGCAAATTTTATCAACAAAATAAAAAAAACTGAAATCTAACTAATTAACGATACAAATTAATATGAAATATAAATAATCAGTGATACAAATTGATTGAAATAAAAATAATATGCTTTTGAAAAACAATTATGAGTAACAAAATAGTACTTAGCTCACATTAACTAATTAGACATTCCTAATTTCCTATTTATTCACATCACTATTGTGTCTATCGAGATGTAATAGCTTCACATGCTTCATCCGCTCGAGTAGCATCTCCAGTGACATTTAAGTGTGCCTGTAACAACAAGATCATCAAGCCCAAAATAAGACATTAAAGATTTATATGATGACACTATTATTTGCAATAAGTGACAAATCTTAACCTATTAGCAACTGTGGAAATGATCATATACTTCTACATCAAACATATATGTACAACAAGTTCGGATATGGAAATGGCATAATTTTCATTGTCAAGCACCCTTTCATTAATTATATAATAGAGATCATATACTACTCGTTTCTTCCATGCTCAATCATGCACGCTGCAGCTCAACTGCTAATCAACTTGACATCTAAATATCAAGCATTTAGTTCAATAACAACAACAACAACAGTCCAAGCTTTTCCAGAAATAGCTCAAAACAAGCAAAGCATGCTGACGAAATGGGTATGAGATCCAATTACCCTAACGAAAAGCTCATCACAATACTTCACATATTCCTCCATGGCCTATAGCTCAGCTCTGCTCAACGAGTCGTGAACAAAAAAAATGGACCAAAACACAAGTTATGAGATGAGGACGGGACCAATTTCCATAATGTAGTCTTTAACAAGAGCAGGACTGATAGTTAAAGTAGTAGAGGACAAGAAATGAAATTTATGATTAGTTTCGAACCCACTTCCACCAGCAGTTAGCATTTACCAAAGTACTTGCAACACAAAATGTCTTTTACCACATATCTACACCCTTAAGTCCTTAACCAAAGCCTACTGATACATAGTTATACTAATTAATAACAACATAGAGGGAGGCAGGAAGAACATGATGCACATGTATTTTTATATATATATATATATATATAGATGAGAGGTAAGGAGGAACATTACTATATTACAGATAGATATTTTTGAAACTAGATTGTGGAAGAGGGATGTCTTGTTACTGGTTATGATCAGTTAGCTTCGTGGGCGTGGCAAGCTATGGCTTTCCTCTTGAGGGATCATTTGCAAAATTAATTGGCCAAAGAACGAATGTAACTATACCTGTGAGGAGCTACGGCTTCCTGCCTCCCTCTATGTTGTTATTAATTAGTATAACTATCTTGAGGGATGTCTTGTTACTGGTTATGATCAGTTGCTTAAAAGAAAAAAAGACTCAATTTAGGAACCTTTCAAAAACAGTAGAATTCATTGGCCAAAGAACTAATGCAACTATACCTGTGACACAAAGTGCCTTTGAACATAATTCCTCAACTACTTCCACTTGACGGCCTGGTAAGAAAAGAGAGAAGGGGTCACGTATCCATGACCATTGAGGGACAAATCACATTACCACGGATTTTAGAGAAAGAAAGAAGGGACAAGATACCGATTGAATAGGAGAATAAGGATGGCTAACGACGAATCCCGATCAGTAGAAGGTGGGACGATATTGAGTAAATGAAGATGAAGTAACTTTTACTTACCAATCAAAATCCAGCTACAGTAATCCGATTGGCAGGAACATGTTCAATCATGTAATTTGTAGGAGATAGCAACCAATCAATTTATTTTTGCCATTTGTTCTTCTTTTCTTCTTTGAGGGGCTCTAATTTCAACAGCTCTTGAAAGACATGTGCTGAAGATTTGTGTTTGGGGGTGTCTGAGCAAAAAAAATCGACATCTAATGCTAACAACTTTCTTTTCACATCAAAAGCAACTCTTCACAGTACATGTAATAATCAAGAGGAAAGAAGATGTCTTTTACATACTACAGTGTATAATGACATATGAACAAGCTGGAAGACCAAAATGGTAAATCCCAAAACAAGCATAAAAGCAAAATCAATAATTAACCTTAATCACAATTAACAAATAACAAAGTAGGCCAGTATTTTTTATTTCAAACATATTAAAAAGCTAAATGAATGATATAGATACAATAGCAATTGGTAGTTAAAGCTTTCACTTCATGAACCTGTAAAGCAATGATCAAAATTGAAAGATGAAGAAAGTAGTGGAAGAAGTGTTCCAAAACGACCTTTTCTAGCCGATTTTTTGTATATATATATATATATATATATATCCATTCAACACCAATGATTAGAATTTCATAAGAGCACCAATTACTATCAGAAAAAGCAAGCATCTCAACAGTCAAACCTCAAATTTGCAAATTAGCATAAATCTTTTCACTTCAAAATTCCAAATCTAATTGTATAGACTGGACAATGAGTCCGGTGAGTCCCCTAATTTTAGAGAGCAGAACAAGAAGATCTAAAATTAGGTAAGAATTCAGATTCCCTAGTTTTCCTTGACCAAGAAGCTCTAAAATTGTTTATAGAAGCCACCTAGTATTTTGAATTTTTGATACAAGGAGAGAATTGGACAATAACTGTTGTTTTCCTTATAAAAAATCATTAACTTCCAGCTTCGTCTCTGTGTAATTTAGAGCTTCTTGTAAATTTCCGATTGGGAGCATAAAATCATTATCAAAAATCATTAACTTCCGGATACAAGCTCTAAAACAACATTTGTTGCTTTTCTTATAAAAAATCATTAACTTCCAGATTCGACTCTCTGTGTAATTTGTCGATTGGGAGCATAGGTCATGGAAGAAAATGTAGAACAGGGGATTCTTACCTAATTTTAGAGAGCTTTGTATAAATAATTCAGATTCCCTAGTTTTATACAATTGGTCAAGGTTACTCTCAAAAACTCAAATTACACAGAGAGAATTGAACATACTGCATATTGTCGTTTTGGTGGCCGGTGAGTCCGGTGTTGGGTGATAGAGGATCGAATTGAGAGCCGGCGGAGTTGTGTGGTTAGAGGGTGAGAGAGGATCGAATTTGAATAGGACTGCGACTCAAGTACATAGTGACGAATCTGGAAGAAGACAAGTAGAACGAGGATGAATTAGTATCAAACCAAAAGATACTAACGAAGAGAAGAGAACGATGATGTGTCTTTGGAAGAGAAATGTTTACCATTGTGCCGCTATGCCTGTGGAAGAGAGAACGATGATGAATTAGGGTTGTGCCGTTGTGCCTATGGAAGAGAGAAAGATGATGAACTAGGGTTACGCCGTTGTGCCTGTGGTTGATGAATAGGGTCGTGTGGAAGAGAGAACGATGAAGAACTAGGGTTGATTGTCCATTTATGTTTCTAAAAAAAAAAGTTCAATAAATTATCAAAGTAAAAAAAACTCTTCTTTTCACGTATACTTATACTTAAATTATTAGCGACGGGTCGGCTTTGCCGACGCAAAAGAAACGACGAGAATGTGAGCTGTCGTGTGCCGTCGCAAAAAAATGATCAAACGCGTCGGTATATACATGCCGTCGCAAAATCTCGTCGCAAATCTATTTATTTTTTGTAGTGCGATCTTTCCAGGATAGTCGGCAATTTGGAGATCCGCCAGGACGTTCGGGATGTACGGGCTGATGAGCTTGACCAGATGATGAGGGATATCTACCGCCAGCAGTTTGGGTGGAACTTCAGCTCCGACTTCTACCCGTTTCCACCACCGCCTCCACCGCAGTGATGAGCTATGCCGATTGACAGTTTCAGCCGCCCCACCGCCGTCTAGTGAGTTCATTTTTCTTTTCTTTCTTTTCTTTATTTCTTTTTGAACATTGAGGACAATGTTTGTCCTAAGTATAGGGTGGGGTGTGACTATGTGTTGTAATAACTCTACTACATTTGCTTGCCTTGATTAATGACACTTTGCATATTTCGTTTCATAGTCACACGTTTCATTATTGCATTGCGTGAAAAAGTTTTTGAAAAATCCATAAAAATGTGAAAAATTTTGAAAAATTCTAAAAAGGTTTTGTGCTTCTAAGAATTGAGATGATTTCTATGATAATTACTACTTGCGGATTGAGCTTTTGATGACAATTGTATGCCTAAACGAATAATGAATTGAAAAGGAATTGAATGTGTTGATCATCCTTTCTTGCAAGTTTCATAATGTGAAGAGTTTTATCTAAATCATATTGAGAAATCGAGGTTGAAATCAGATGATGAGTTCTTATACTTCTTTATGAAATGATTAAGGCAATTCGACCTTTCTTTCTTCTTTCTTTGATCATTTAGCCCCACAATAAAAGTAATTGCCTTCCTTACCTATCCGGGAATTTGGAGGAGTTGTGTTTTGGCATGTTTGATGTGGGAGGGCCATGAAAGCAAATTTTTGCATTCAAAGAATAGAATTAATAGGTTTGGGGAAGTCAATCATGACGATGAGTAATTCGGCACCATTCACATAGCCGGGTGTTTGTGTCTTGCCAAAGTCGGATTGAGCGATATTCCTAGCAGATTATGGTATGTGCATCAAAGGTTTGAGGCATCTCGAAATTGAGAAACGCCGATCTCCTAGGCTTCAGTTTTTGTGCACCGCTATCCATAACTCCAAAAGTAAAGTCGAAAAATAATGTGAAAAAGAAGAGAGCAAAGCTCAAAGTTGATGGTATTGCAATTCGAAATAAAAAGAAAAGAGTTGGGTTGTCCACTTTTCCGGATTCATGCATCACATCCCTTATAAGTTTCCCTCCCTTCCGCATTCTAGACCTTACTTGGAAGTCCTTAAGATCAAAAGAATGTTATTTGACTTGGTGATCTAAATTGAAGTTTCTTATGCTTGATTTTGATAATGCATGAAGGTTATGATGTTTGCCTTAAAGTTTAACCAATTCATGATGTTTCTTTACCTTACATTCTTTAGTTTATATATATAAGCGTTTCAAGGGTGAATGAAGCAAGGTTTGAGAATGATCTATTGACTAGAAGCACACTTACCTAAAAGATGTTTTTGTTTTGGAGTTTGCATGCATATTTCATCCTAACTTGTGTTCTAAGCTTTCGACCACGTCCTCGGCCTCGTCCTCGAACTTTTCCTCTAGAACTTTGTGACAACTTCCTCATCTATGACTCCTTATCAGCTCGAGCATGCTCAAATGCAGATGGCACTCGACACTGCTTGTTTCCCTTGTCAGAAGGATGTGAAATTCTCGGCTCCCGAGCAACTGACTCCGTCGGACACAACACAGTTGCCGCATAAGACCCAAACTTGTCTACAATGTCTTGGCTCAACCTACCCTCCTTGTGCATGGTCATAAAAGATGTCAAAGTAATATCTCCCATCGATAGAGGAATACCATCGGGTTCTTCCACTGCTTCGGTGACTTCATGCCATACAACCTGCCTCCAAAAGGGATGTATTGCAGTAAAAAACATAGGCCTGTTTTCACGGAGAGCCGCTACAAACTCTTGCACGCACGGGATCCCGTATGATTGCCTCCAATACCAGTCGTCACATGTAGCATCAAATGTCCCTTGGCGCGCCACTTTGCAATTCTCGATCAAGTACTTCATGTAGTTGTTCGACACCTTCCGGATAAGAAATGTAAACATAGGGTCTTCTTGGATACCTACGATAGTATGAGTACGCGACTTCTCTATGGTACCCTGAATCTCATCAATCTGATCTCCAATCATTCTATGGATGGCCTTGATGAGAGTATCAAATCCACAACGAGTAGACTTAAGAGTTCTCTTCAACACCGAATGAGCACCCTCAGCCCTACGATTAGAATTGTTAGCATGAAATATTTCGATATTCTAGGCACTTATTCTAGTTGTTTTTCATTCATTATAGTGTTCATGGATAAGGTATTGAAGCATTTGTTAGCTTGTTCATCTATATTCTCGATATGGAGGTCTACAATAGCTTTGTGTTGATTATAGGTGAATAAGAGCTGAAACCGGACCATTCGAGAGAGATAAGAGAGGATTCGATCATATCCAAGGATTAGGAACACATTGAGGAAGCCAAAAGAAGGAGCTAAGATGGAAAATGACACGACACAAAGGAAACCACAAGCAATCTACGCTTTCACACCCTAAAATACGGCCATAGAAGAGTCCACTCTCTAAACCACGGCCGTGGATCTTGGCATCATGAACGTGGAACATTCCGGTAAGTTACACGGCCTAAAGTACAGTCGTAGAAGTCACAAGAGACCGTAACCCAATTCCACGCCCTAAACCACGGTCGTGGAATCCCTTGAGACCGTGATTTAGGCGATCTTTTGACGAGTCTTCATTTACCACGTTATTTACGTGATGGGCCGGGACGGTTACTTTGACCCCGTCTTATAAAAAGGTCAGAGAAGAGAGTTTTGGACATCGACGCTTACGAACTATTCCCGTGAAATTAGCGTCGGATCTCGCGGAGACGTGACGGCCGCTTACCGTGCTTGGAGCATTCTTACCTAGGGCGGACTGAAGATCGCCGAAGGTTTTTACCTCTTTCATAGGGTTAGTTATTGAAGAAGAATTGACAACTTGTTCTTCCTATTTACCCTAGATCATTGTGAGGTTTTGTGTTATATTCTGAATCCATTGAGTATTCCAATTTGTGTTTTGAATTTGAGATTGACTTTGAGTTATATTTGAGTTTCCGAGGGTTTTCATCTTTCATTCTTCTTAATTGATTTTTGATATCATGACAATGGTTATTGGCTAAAACCCTTTAGCAATTCTAAGGTGAACGGTTGATAGTTGTGGCTTAGATGATGATAGATCGATTGTAAATTGATTGAACCCTGAGAGTTAGAGAGATCTCGTCGACGAACCCAAATCACGGTCTGTTCTTGGACTTCTACGGCCGTGGAACTCAAGATATGCCCGTGATTTACCTTAGTTTATGAACTTTGCTATTACTTTGATCCAAGGTTTAAGATTAGCTTTAATCTAGTCTTGGTTTATCCTTTTCTAGGTAGTAGTGAGACTCATCATCCTCTATTTCGATTTCAAGTGTCACAACCTTAATCATTCTAGTTAGTTTTGATCCTTGGGTTACAAGTTTGGGTATTTGAGATCAATTCTTGTCTTTAGATCCTTTCTATACTGAAGCCTCAACAACCTTTATAGAGAGTGTCTTTAGATACGTCATATAAAGTTCTGGAACTTCACCGTACATTAATTTACCTTAGCGTACCTTTGCAACTCTTAACTCTGTCCTTATACTTATAGAATATCTTGAATCGATCGCCACAATTAGATACCTGGATCTTTAGGGTTGTTGTTTTCCCCAATTATTTGCAAAGCTTATAACATTTACTTGCTTGACGATTTGCGAACTGAATTTGTTCCCCCAAATCCCTGAGTTCGATACTCTGGAATTCTTGTTTTACTACGCCGATCCGTACACTGCGGGTTCGCTTGCTTTGATTCTAGTTTTATAAATTTAAAGCTTGATTGCACGCACACTTTAGGGCGAACAAGAATATAATTTAAAACTTATAGTATAAATCATTATTAGTAAACTTAACAATAAAAGATGTAATGAGTATTTGTCTAACCTTCCTGTCGTCCTTGATCCAAGATGGAGGTAGTGATCGGTCCAACAATGAACAATAGCTTTCTTGTACTTGTCCAACCATGTCTTCTCAAGGTACTCCATCAAATGATACTTGTCCATCCAACTATCCCTCATATGCAAGAGCCTCGCCTCATAAGCCGCAATAGTAGTCGAGTCAAACAACTCATGACAATCTCTCATGAATTTTGCTTGGATGGATGGCGAATGTGACTTCCACCAACTATTTGATTCGATGTTTCTGAACACGTGCCACTCACACAAAATATGTTTAGCATCTGTGAAGACTCTCGACATTGCTTTTATGAGACCTAATTCCCGGTCCGTCACTATCACTTCCGGCTTCTTTCCACTGAATAACATGGCAATGCGTTCCAAAGCCCACTCATAATGACCCGTCGTCTCCCGTTTCATTAACACAAACGCAACGGGAAAAGTTTGTTGTGTGCTGGTCAATCCAACGATCTCCAATAACGGCATATCATATCTTCAAAATATAATGTATGAGATTATGTAATTAAAAAGAGGTTAATATAAACAAGATAAATGAATTACATAATAACCTGTTCGTCTTGTATGTAGCATCCATGATGACGACGTATGAAAATATGGCAACCCAACGCTTCGACTCGGGATGGGCTAGGAATAAGTCACTCACTTCCTCAACTCCTTCAATGGTTTCCATCCAAATATCTCACATATAATCCTTCTCTTTCAAGAATTTCAACGCTTCTTGAATTACCGTTCGATCTCCCATAGCTTCCAACCTGATTTTATTCCGAGCGTTTGAAACTTGCTTCCTAGAAGTGACCATCTTTTCGGGATCTTCAAAATCGCTCTTTAACAAACGAACAATTTCTTTCAGAGGCATTCCCGCTTCGATGTAGATTTGGACTCGTTTCATTTGTGTCTTCGTCAACCGTCCAGCAAAAGCATGACCTACCAACTTCTTTGGAAGAGGATGATTGTGAATTCCGTGAACATTCCTCACACTCCAAAGACCCCTTTGCACCTCATCAACGTGTAAGCGAAAATTACAATCGAACTTCTTCGTTTTGCATAGTTTCCTCAAGCCCTTTGCCTCACTCTTGCGCACTCCGTGATGCTCACACACAAATACCACTTTTCCAAAACGACGATCATCCGACTTGTAGGACTTAGTTTGATGAGAACCATATTTCTACTTCCAGCTCTCTCAAGAACCCACGCAACTAACAAGTCCATATCCGTCCATATCCGTCCATATCCGATGGTCCACGAACAAACTAGTATAGTCATAATCATCGGAAATATCGGCAGCCTACAATAATAATTTCAAAATTTTCATTCACTATGACTATATCATATATTCTAACATTGCTAAAATTAATTACCGACTAATTACATTATAATTGGCTACTAATTAACTAATTAACGACTAATTTCTTCAATTAACGACTAATTGATACCTAATTAACGAGTAAATTCTTCATTTAATAACAAATAACATTACTTATTGACTAGTTGTCTACTAATTCATTAATTAACGACTAAATCATATAACATAAAACTAACTAAAATATATAACACTAAACTACGTCAAAACAAACGAATTGAAAAAACTAACCTCAACACCCAAATACGGATCGTAACTACTAAGCATTGCGGGATTGAACAAGTGTTCGCCCTAAAACGTGCGTGCAATCAAGTCTTAAATTTATAAAACTAGAATAAAAGCAAGCGAACCCGCAGTGTACGGATCGGCGTAGATTAGCAAGTATTCCAGAGTATCGATCACAGGGATTTGGTGAAACAAAACCCAGTCTCAAGTTATCGAGCAATTAAAAGTATAAAGCTTTACAAATATTGGGGAAAACAGCAACCCTAAAGATCCAGGTATCTAATTGTGGCAATCGATTCAAGATATACTGAAGAACTAAGGACAGAGTTAAGAGTTGCAAAGGTATACTAAAGTAAAGCAATGTACGGTGAAGTTCCAAGACTTTATATGACTTATCTAAATATACTCTCTATAAAGGTTGTTGAGGCTTCAGTATAGAAAGGATCTATGGACAAGAATTAATCTCAAATACCCAAACTTGTAAGCCAAGGATCAAGACGAACTAAAACGATTAAGGTTGTGACACTCGAAATCGAAATAGAGGGTGATTGTAACACCCCGAATTCTCAGAACTCGAGACGTTACTGGTTAGGACCTCACAATGGGTCCCGACCTCAGTTTGACAACAACATTACTAGGATCTTGCAACAAGACACAAATAAAGAAACCGAAATTCATAAAAATAGTATTTTTAGGGTAGTGAATGCAATACTGTCTAGCAGCCTAAAGTACTTAAACAAAAGAAAGGAACAACTGTCTTAACCAAAAGGAAGAAAAGACAAACACAACTCCCAACCCCCACTCTAAGGAGTACGGAGACCCGGCTGACCACTACTTCCGGATCACTCAACTTCTGGTCTAACCTGCGGTAAATCTAAAACACAACAAGAGAAACCATTAGCTAGCTATCTAAATATTAGCAGAATAATAGCAGCACAAACACACACAGAAAAATATAAACACTCATCATGCTTTCAAACAAGTCCGTTTTATTATCTTGAATTAAGTTATTCTTTCACGCTAATGATACTTATGTTGTGACACGAGGGATTCCCAAACCTCTCCTCCGCCCCTGTGTAACCATCAGGAATGGATCCGATGCATCTCACCTTGTACCTGCCTGGTCTGGGTATAGAGAACCTCCCAGCTCTCTTGTCAGAGCTGGGCAGTGATGTCACGGCCCGTTATACATACACTTGGGCCTTAAACGTAATAATAACAGTCGTCCTAGCAAGTTATTATTATTAAACACGCAAATAGCACACACAACCACTATCACTCAACTAATATCCAGAAACTGGCTAAGTACGTCGCAAGGACTTACCTGAGTCAAAAATACTCTAACACTCCTCAAATAGTCCGTACTCGTGGTAACTCAAGCGTCTGTCAATTAAGGCATGTGTATCATAATCACATCTCGATGTCCAACCTCATGCGAAGGAATTACGGAAAGAAAGATTCTCATACGGTGAAAGACCGTTTTACCCTTAGTGCCGATAATTCTCTGAGTCACTTTTTGACTTCTAATATTTCTTTTTGAACGCTTTTCAATTATCTGACTACGCCAGAACGGTTTACTAAAGGTCATAATATTATTCTCATCCACTCGTCATCTAGAACCACATTCCTTCATTCTCGGTATTATCTAATCTTATATATATCTATATATATACATACTTATGTGCATACTAACTTCCTTCCAATTCTATAAATCCGTCACTCCTAGGTATTTATACATATATATATATATATAGCCACATACTTATTATTTTCACTAACTCACACTCATGTGTATACTTTTATTTCATATAATATATATATATATATATATATACGTATATTTTATATACTCGGCATACATTCTCCTATATAAGCTCACACAACCGCTCTTACTAACCTACCGTATTTCATCTCGTATCACTTTCAATCTATGATTTATTATATGTATCCAATTCAATCTTATATGTTTTCCATCTCGAAAATGTATATACCTATACACTCTCTAATATATACGTAATCTAACTCACATACATACATATATTATAACTCGGTTTTATTCATATTTATTCATAGTCTTATGCAGGTTCATCCACAGTTTTATGCAGGTTCAAACACCACTCATTAACGCAGAACAAGAAGAGGAGGTCGGAGGAGACCCTTACCGGTTGTAGTCCGGCGTCACTCCTTGGTGTCGGCTGTCCACGGCGGTGGCAACGTCCTGGGTACGGAAACAACAGGGAGGCGGCGGTTCAACTGGCGGAAGGTCCGGCTGGTTCAGCACAGCAGCCGCAAGAGAGGCCGTTAGCCCAATGCACTGGAATAGAAGGAGGAAGAAGGATAGGGCGGACGACTCACCTGGTGGTCGACCGAATCCGGCAGGCGGCCGTCTGGGTGGCGTGGCGCGGCTACGGACTGTAGAGAGGCGGCGGAGTTAACGTCTTCGGACTCGAAACAGAAAGCGGGGAGAAGTAAGACGGAAGGAAAAAGGAGACCAGGATCTTACCGGACTCGACTGGAGGCGGCGCAGGCTCGGCGGTGGCGTCTCCGGTCGAAGGCGGTAGCGGCGCTGGTGGTTGCGGTGGTCTGTGTTGCGAGAGGGAGAAGGAAGCAGTACGTTGCAATTCCAGAGTTACGGTAGAAGGTAAGCGGTTGGTTTAGATTAGAATTAGGTTAATTTTAATTAGTTTAGGGTTAATGATGGGCTTAGGAAAGTGGGCTGATGGCTTGGGCCTAGTGTTGGCCCAATTGAGCGGTTATCTCATGAAATCAAAGCGGAGCTCGTAACTCGTTAATTATGTGCGAAAAATTATATAATACGGAATTAAATTCCGTATTCTCTAATTTATTATTATTTTTAATTTAAGGCGCGTATTTAATTCCGGTTACAAGGTTTCATCATTTTATGTGACTTAAAGCCATATAAAATGATAACATTTAAACTCGTTTTATTTTATTTTATTTATTATTTAAGATTGTCGCATCGGAATTTGGTTAATTGCAGTTTACCGGAGCTTTAAAATTTTCGGTTATTACAGTGATGAGTCTCACTACTACCTAGAAAAGGGTAAACCAAGACTAGATTAAAGCTAATCTTTAACCTTGAATCAAAGTAAAAGCAAAGTTCGTAAACTAGGGTGAATCACGGTCAAATCTTGAGAACCACGGCCGTGGAACTTCAAGAACAGGTCGTGATTTGGGTTCGTCGACGAGATCTATCTAACTCTCAGGGTCCAATCAATTTACGATCGATCTATCATCATCTAAGCCACAACTATCAACCCTTCACTTTAGAATTGCTAAAGGGTTTTAGCCAACAATCAATTTCATGATATCAATATTCAATTCAAAGGGAATAAAAGATGAAAACCCACGAATACTTAATAAAACTTCATAACCAGTTCTCAAATCCGAACACAAGAAGCGATAATCAATGGATTCAAAATGTAGAACACAAAACCTCACAATGATCTAAGGTAAGTATGAAGAAAAGGTTGTCAATCCGTCTTCAATGTCAAAACCTAAGAAAGAGGTTAAAACCTTCGGCGGTCTTCAATCCACCCTAGGCAAGAATGCTCCAAGCAAGGTAAGCGGCCGTCAGCGTCTCCGCGGGATCAAACGCAAAATGGCGCGAGAATAAGCGGGCGTAAGCGCGGATCCCCAAAACTCTCTTTTCTGACCTTTTTATAAGACGGGGAAGAGATAACCATCCCCGCCCATCATGTAAATAACGTGGTAAATAAAGACTCGTCAAAAGATCGCCTAAATCACTGTCTCAAGGGTTTCCACGACCGTGGTTTAGGGCGTCGAAATGGATTACGGTCTCTTGTGACTTCCACGACCATAATTTAGGCCGTGTAACTTACTGGAATGCTCCACGCTCATGATGCCAAGATCCACGACCGTGGCTTAGAGCGTGGACTCTTCTACGGCCGTAATTCAGGGCGTGGAAGTGTAAAATACTTGTAGTTTCCTTTGTGTCATGATACTCTTCATCCTAGCTCCTTCCTTAGCTAAATTGATGTGTTCCTAATCCTCGACCATGATCGAATCCTCTCTTTTCTCTCTCAATAGCTTCCATTTAGCTCCTTTTTGCCTACAATCAACACAAAGCTAGTGTAGATATCCATATCGACAATAATAGAGGAACAAGCTAACAATTGCTTCTAAACTTCATCCATGTACACAAAAAATGAGAGAAAAGCAACCAAAATACTTGCCTAGAATATCGCAATATTTCATGCTAACAAAATACCCCATACTTGTTACTTGCTTGTCCCCGAGCAAGGTCTTTGAAAGCACTAAAATACAAGTTAGAATGAAATATGCATGCAATCTTGAAACAAAAACATTCTTTAGGTAAATGTGCTTCTAGTCAATAGATCATCCTCAAACCTTGCTTCATTAATTCTTGAAAACACTTGTATACACAAACCAAAGAATGTAAAGCAAAGAAATATCACAAATCGCTTAAACTTTGAGACAAACATCATAACCTTCAAGTATTGTCAAAATCAAGCATAAGAAACTTCAATTTAGATCACCAAGTCAAATGACATTCTTTTGATCTTAAGGACTTTCAAGCAAGGTCTAGAATGTGGAAGGGAGGGAAACTTATAAGGGATGTGGTGCATGAATCCGGGAAAATGAATAACCCAACTCTTTTTCTTTTCACTTTGAATTGCAACACCATCAACTTTGAGCTTTGCTCTCTTCTTTTTCACATTATTTTTTGACTTTACTTTTTGAAAGATGGACAGAGGTGCACAAAAACCGAAGCCTAGGAGATTAGCGTTTCTTAATTTCAAGATGCCTCAAACCCTTGATGCACATACCATAATTCGTTAGGAATATCGCTCAATCCAACTTTGGCAAGACACAAACACCCGGCTATGTGAATGGTGCCGAGTTACTCATCGTCATGATTAACTTCCCCAAACCTATTAATTTTATTCTTTGAATGCAAAAATTTGCTTTCATGGCCCTCCCACATCAAACATGTCAAATATCAACTCCTTCAAATTCCCGGATAGGTAAGGGGAGCAATTACTTTCATTGTGGGGCTAAGTGATCAACGAAAGAAGAAAGAAAATCGAATTGCCTTAATCATTTCATAAAGAAGTATAAGAACTCATCATGTGATTTCAACTTCAATTTCTCAATATGATTTAGATAGAACTTTCACATTATGAAACTTGTAAGAAAGGATAAACAACACATTCAATTTCTTTTCAATTCATTATTCCATTTAAGCATAGAATTATCATCAAAAATCCATTCCACAAGTAAGAACTATCATAGAAGTCATCTCTAGTCTTAGAAGCACAAGAACTCTTTCAAAATTTTCCAAAATTTTCAAATTTTTATGGGTTTTTCAAACTTTTTCATGCAATGCAATAATGAAACATGTGACTGTGAAATTGAAACATGCAAAGTGTTATGAATAGAAGCAAGCAAGCGAATGTAGTAGAGTTATTACAACACATAGTCACACCCCACCCCATACTTAGAACATACATTATCCTCAATGTTCGAAAAAGAAATAAAGAAAAGAAGAAAAGGAAAATGAACTCACTAAAAATGGTGGTAGGGCGGTTGAACTGTCAATCCTCGAAGCTCATCACTATGGTGGTGGTGGTGGTGGAAATGGATGGAACTTGGAGCTGAAATGCCGCCCAAACTGCTGGCGGTAGATGTCTCGCATCATCCGATCATGCTCATCAGTCCGTACATCGCGGGTGTCCTGGCGGATCTCCAAGTCACCGACTCTCCTAGAAAGGTCGGTAGCCCACTCCGGTAGCTGCTCATACTAGGCCGGTGGCTGGCCGTACCATGTTGGTGCGTCCTGTGGAGTCGGTGCCGCCGGTGCTGTTGGTGCCTGACTGTACCATAGTGGTGGAGCTCTCATCCACTCCGGTTGTGCTCCGTACCAAGTGGGCGGAGTGTATATCCATGTCGGCCTCTCACTCACGCTAGCACGGAGAGAGGAAGAGGCTCCTGAAGGTCTAGCTGGTCGTGGTGAACGCCTGGAGGGTCAGGGAAGTGTGTTGGCTGATCCGGGAAAGTGACAAAGTCCTGCTTCTCCCCTCCTCCCTCAAAACCATCACCTCCTCCTATCTTCTCCTCAACATCTGCAGCCGGTACCTCATCGGGGATGTAGGGAGGTGCTACTTACCTATTCGCATGCATAGCAGCGAAGGTCTGCTTACAATTATGGCGTCTAGCCATAATAGAATACTCAGGGAGCCACGGAATGCCTCTACCTCCTCTCTCTTCCCAAGGCATACCAGCGGTGGGTGGACCGCGGTGCCTAGGGAAGATGATACCTCTCGTCAGCAAACTATTGAGACCTAAAGGTCTCGCTGCAATCCTAGTACAAGCAGAAAAATTTATCCCCAGCTTCCTAGCAATGTGGATAACCATACCACCATATCCAATGTTGCCGGCTCTCTTATTCTTGAGCTTACTCATGGTGGAGACTAAGAGGGTAGCACAGTCAACAGGTCTACTGTGCAGCATAGCGTAAAGAAGGAACAACTCATCTGTCTTAATCTTCTGAGGGGTCTCGGTCCTAGGGAAAAGACACTCAGAAAGGACTCTATGGGATATCTTCAAGGCTAAGTGATAGATAAGCTTAGCCTTGGTGTCAGCGGTCCTCGCTGGCATAGATCATGGCAATGTCCTCCCAGAAATCCTTAGCGTATACACCGCTAGGAAAACGACCATTGAAGGTCTCTTGGAACCCAAAGAAAGCTACGAACTCCAAGATCGAGAACTCGTAGTTCTCCTCCATCAGCCTAAAGGAAACTGTCCTATCCATAGCACTATGCTCGAAAGAAATCACAAACTCCCTAGTGATCTCCTCATATGCGTCTTCCCTAATAGCGGAGAAGACGATCAAACCGGATCTATCTAGAAGCCATGTAAGGTCATTCACTACATTCAGCGGCTCTAACTCCTCAAGAACTAAGTAGTGTGGTCCTATGTCCGCCCTCTTCTCGATCATTTCTAAGGCATCGAGGTAATCCTCATGGATTGTTGGATTTCTAGGAGGTGGGGGTGATGGTGGCTCACTAGGGGGTACTTGGGAGGAGGAGGAAGTATCATCTTTCCTCCTCTTGCTTCTAGTAGACATTCTCCTTATCAAATCCATTTCACGGAAGAAATCACGGTCTGTTCTACAAAACCACGGCCGTGGAACCTACAGGGACCGTGGTTTGGCACTGTTTTGCTCGAATCTCAACAAATCAATCACCAAACTCAGCAAAGCCTGTCCTAGACTAATTTCAATCTCAATCCTATGCAATTCCTCTAAGTTCTTGCAAGAAATAGACCCGAATTGACAAAGTAGAGAAATAGAAGAAAAACCTAGGTTTTTGGATCTTTGAATCTAAATTCCTCCTTCTGTAGGGATTGTCCACTTGATTTGTTGATTGGATCTTGTAGATGAATGGAAATGCTTCACTTTAGCACCAAGAATCGTTCGAAACGGTTTCCGAACGAAGAATTGCGAGATGGGGAGGATTTTCGGACTTTAGGTCGTGGAAGAGGGGCGTGGAATTGGGGAATGGGGTGTTTTTGTGAAGGAAGGTGGTTTATATAATGGTCGTAAAATTTTTGGAAAATCACGGTAACTCGGGGGATTCCACGGCCGTGGTTTTGTACGGAACCGTGGTTTTGGTGATTTTTCTCAGACTTTTGCAAATTACGGTCACAGTAGCTTCTACGACCGTGGTTTAGGGCGTGGAACTCTCTGTAATGTGCCAAAATCCAAGTTTCGTCAATTCCTTCTAACTTTTTCCTTTCCATTGCCTATTCCATTGTTCCTACATCCAAAAACACGACATACCGGGAGGTATCGAGGGCAAAAACAAAGCAAAAAACGACTAAACTGATCTAATTTAAGAATGATAAACAAAAGTATAAGTGCAATACCTTGGGTTGCCTCCCAAGAAGCGCTTGTTTAAGGTCCGTAGCTAGACCGTACTTGTATCTATTCGAGTGTGGTAGGCGTAAACTCCTCAGCTTGGAGTTCCGGTGAATACTTCTTGAGTCGTTGAACGTTCACCTTAAAACTTCCGCCCTTTTCACCCCATACTTCAACTGCGCCATGGGGAAAAACATGTTTGATTAGATAAGGTCCAGTCCAACGAGATTTAAGCTTACCTGGAAAGAGGCGAAGTCTTGAATTGAAGAGGAGAACTTGATCTCCTTCTTTGAGGTCCTTTGGAATGATATGTTTATCATGCCAACGCTTCACTCTCTCCTTATAGATCTTAGCATTCTCATAAGCGTTTAAGCGAAGTGCTTCAAGCTCATTAAGGTCCAAAAGGCGCTTCTCGCCCGCTTCCTTCATGCTGAAGTTCAACCACTTAACCGCCCAATACGCTTTATGTTCCAGCTCCACCGGTAAGTGACAAGACTTCCCATACACAAGGTTATATGGTGTTGTTCCTATGGGAGTCTTGTATGCAGTCCTATATGCCCACAATGCATCATCTAGCTTCAAAGACCAATCTTTCCTTGTCTTCGAAACTGTTTTCTCTAGGATTCCTTTAATCTCCCGATTAAATCTCCACTTGTCCACTCGTTTGTGGATGATAAGGGGTGGCGATCTTGTGAGTCACCCCATACTTAGCTAGTAGAGCTTCGAATCGTCGGGCAATGAAGTGAGAGCCTCCATCACTAATGATAGTCCGTGGTGTCCCAAACCTTGGGAAAATGGTCTTGTTAAAGAACTTAACCACAATCATGGCATCATTAGTTGGAGAGGCAATTCTTTCAACCCATCTCGAAACATAATCTACAGCTAGAAGTATGTATTGGTTTCCACAAGATGATGGGAAAGGTCCCATGAAGTCTACTCCCCAAACGTCAAAGATCTCTACCTCCTGAATGTTGTTAAGAGGCATTTTGTTTCTCCTAGATATGTTCTCTGTTCTTTGACAAGCATCGCAGCAGGAAACAAAGGTTTGCACATCTTTAAATAAAGTAGGCCAAAAAAATCCATATTGCAATACCTTAGCGCTAGTCTTGTTCGAGCTAGCGTGTCCTCCACAAGGTAGTGAATGACAATGACGGATGACACTTTGCATCTCGTCTTCCGGCACACATCTTGGAATGATGCCGTCATGACCTCTCTTGAAGAGGAGAGGTTCATTTCAAAAGTATTCCCGGACATCCTTAAAGAACTTCTTCCTTTGTGCATAGGATAGTCCGGTTGGTATTTCCTAACAAACCAAAAAGTTAACAAAATCAGCAAACCATGGTTCGTTACCTTTAGTAATCTTGTCGATGCACTCCTCTATGATGTGTAGATGCTCATCCGGAAAGGAGTCATCTATAGGTAGATTGTCGTCCTCTAGATGTGGTAGACGACTCAAATGATCCGCAACAGAATTTTCCGAGCCCTTCTTGTCACGGATCTCTAGATCGAATTCTTGTTGGAGAAGAATCCATCTAATCAGCCTTGGTTTCGCATCCTTCTTTGCAAGTAGATACCGGATCGCAGCATGATCCGTGTATACAATCACCTTTGCACCTACAAGATAAGAACGAAACTTTTCAAATACATAAACAATAGCTAAAAATTCTTTTTCAGTAGTGGCGTAGTTAAGCTGCGCTTCATCTAGCGTCTTGCTAGCGTAGTAGATAGCATTGGTTCGTCCTTCCTTCTTTTGCCCAAGCACAGCTCCTATAGCTACGTCACTTGCATCACACATAACCTCGAATGGAAGATTTCAATCCGGAGGTTGAATGATCGGGGCTGAGATTAGAGCTTCCCGAATCTTATGAAACGCATCTAAGCACTCCTGCGAGAAATCAAAAACTGCATCCTTCATCAATAGATTAGTAAGCGGTTTTGATATCTTAGAGAAATCCTTTATAAAACGTCTATAAAATCCAGCATGTCCTAGAAAGCTTCTTATCCCCTTCACCGAAGATGGAGGATGGAGCTTTTCTATGGTTTCTATCTTAGCCTTATCTACCTCAATCCCTCTACTAGAGATCAAGTGTCCGAGTACAATGCCTTCCTTCACCATAAATTGACACTTCTCCCAATTAAGAACTAGGTTAGTGTCTTCACACCTTTGTAGCACAAGAGAAAGGTTAGAGAGACAATTATCGAAAGAGGAACCATAAACAGAAAAGTCATCCATGAAAACCTCCATGATCTCCTTTATGTACTCCGAGAAGATAGCCATCATGCACCTTTAGAAGAGGGTTGGGGCGTTGCAAAGCCCGAACGGCATTCTCCTATAAGCGAACGTACCTCATGGGCACGTGAATGTGGTCTTCTCTAGATCGTCAAGATGAATCGGAATCTGAAAGAAGCCACGATAACCGTCAAGATAGCAAAAATGAGAGTGTTGTGCTAACCTTTCAAGCATTTGGTCAATGAAGGGTAATGGGAAGTGATCCTTTCTAGTTGTATTGTTTAGCTTCCGGTAATCAATGCACATCCTCCATCCAGTCACGGTCCTTGTAGGAATGAGCTCATTGTTCTTATTGGTGATAACCGTCATTCCTCCCTTCTTTGGAACAACCTGTACGGGACTCACCTACTTGCTATCGGAGAGAGGGTAGATGATACCTGCATCAAGTAGTTTAAGAATTTCCTTCTTGACAACCTCCTTCATGGTCGGATTTAACCGCCTTTGAGGTTGTCATGAAGTTCTAAAGTCTTCTTCCATTAGGATCTTATGCATGCATAATAAAGGTTTAATTCCTACTAGATCCTCTATAGTGTGACCTAAGGCTTTCCTATGTTTCCTTAGAACAACCATAAGCTGACTATGTTCATCTTCACTTAGATCGGAACTAACAATTACCGGAAAGGTAGAATTAGATCCTAGAAATGCGTACCTTAGATGTGTGGGAAGTGGCTTCAATTCCATCACTATCGGAGTCTCTAGTGGCTCTTGAGGAGTGTCCAATGCTTCCTTAGAAGTCTCTAAGGGTATAGAAGTTGTTGAAGAAGACTCAAGAGCATTGGTGGAAAGAACGTAATTGTTCTCAAATTTTCTCAAAATTACGGCACCTCTGTCTCCTCCACGGCCATGGTTTAGGTCGTGGAAGTCAATTACGGCACCTCTGATAGTTCAACGGCCGTGGTTTTGGCCGCGTAACTTACTGGAGTCCTCTGAATAGCTAATTATGGTCATGTTGGTGGAAACCACGGCCGTAGAATAGCACGACTGGTCGTGATTCCTCACGTTTTCTGACCCATCGTAGAGTTTTTCAAACTCTTCTTCATGCACTTCCTTTAGCTCCTCTAAAGCTTCAATTTCCTTATTGCATTCCTCTTCCTCTCCTTTCTCCATAATGCTCATAGTGATCACCTTTTGCAATGGATCCTTGAATAGAATTGAGCTTACTTCCTCTCTAGATGCCTCTTCGTCATGGATGTTAAACATATCCTCTTCAAGAGCTGGCTCTTTCACCAAAGTGGAAAGAACAAACTCTACTTTTTCCTCTCCTGTATCGAAGGCGAGTCTAGCATTCTTGTAATCCACCATACAACCGGATGTTGCAAGAAACGGTCTTCCGAGTATGATCGGGACGGGACTATCTGCAGGAATGTCAAGCACAACAAAGTCTATTGGAACATAGAACTTACCAAGCTTGACCGGGAAGTCCTCAATGATACCGACGGGACGAGTTATGGATCGGTCCGCCATGTATAACGTCATCTTTACCGGTTTAAGTTCACCTAAACCGATCTTCCTGCATAAGGCAAGCAGAATGATGCTAACGCTTGCTCCTAAATCACATAAATGCATCATATGTGACATCTCCTACTCCGATTGGAATACAAAATGACCCCGGATCCTTCAGCTTTGGGGGCATCTTTTCCTTCATCGTTTTGATGAGATCCGACGATTCCGAACTCATCTTGACTTCTCCAAAGTCTTCCAGTTTCCTCTTGTTAGAGAGGATCTCTTTTAAGAACTTTCCATAAGCTGGCATACCTACAACTGCATCAATGAAAGGTATATTAATATGCAGTTTGCTCATGAGTTCAATGAACTTACCGAATTGTTTGTCTAGACGCGCTCTTGCTCTAGATTGTGGAAATGGTAGGGGAGGTTTGTAAGCTGGAGGAGGAATGTAGATGTCTTCCTTCTCCTTCCCCTTTTCTTTCTCCTTTTCGACGGGAACTTCAACAAACTTAGGTTGCGGGTCGGTGGTTGTTGCTCCGCTCCTAGTTGTGATAGCCATCACCCTTCCTTTCGGGTTATCTTCCGTCTTTCCTGAAAGTTTTCCTTGGTTTCTAAGAACTCCCTCAGCATTGCTGAACATTTGGTTTTCTAAAACCTTTTGAGCTTTATCAACCTTAGTGATGTGACTCTCCAGCCCTTGAAGCTTTCCCAAGATCGTTTCCAGCATGGGATCGGGCTTCTCTTTTTCCGAAGTGCTTCCACAATTAGATGTTTACCCCTGGCTTTTCAAAGGAATGGAAGAGGAAGATGGTGGAGTTAGTGAATTTCCTGAATTGGGATAAGAATTACCGGAATTTTGTTGTTGGTTGGAACGCCAATTGTTGTTGTTTGAATTCCTATTGTTGTTCCAATTATTGTTCCGGTTGTTGTTGTTCCGGTTGTTGTTCCGACTGTTGCGATTGGTATTCTCATTCCCATTATGGTTATTGTTGTTTCCTAAATAACCAACACCTTGCTCCTTAGGCTTTTGAAAGCTAGCTTTGATGACTTCCTTTAATTCTTTAATCTTGGTGTTGAAAGAAAAGATTTGAGTTTGAGCAGCTTGTGTTAGCTTCGCTCCTTGCTCCACTTGGTTAGCTTCCGCCTTCCGATGAGAGTATTTTTCAATGACTCGGGCTTGCTTCTCAATAAAGTCCCAAGCGTCATCTTCCCTCATGTCCATGAATGAGCCACATGAAAGGGATTGGAGCTTGAATTGTGTTTCCACATCTAGTCCCTTGTAGTATATCTCCAACAACCCCAATTTGGAAATGTCATGGTGTGGGCAATCCAATAATAAATCCTGAAATCTTTCCCAAGACTGAAACAAACTTTCATTAGACCTCATAGAAAAAGCATTAATTTTACCTCTCAACTCCGCCGTCTTGGATGGCGGAAAGAACTTGGTTAGGAACTCCGAAGATAGATCCTCCCATGTGTTGAGTCTTCTATTTGGAAGAGCTTGATACCAAGATAAAGATTTCCCTTTCAAAGAGAAGAAGAATGGCTTGATCTTGTAATTGTTGGTGGTTGCTTTCTTTGGCTTCATTGTCTCCATCATAATCTCAAAATTCTGTAAATGTTGATATGGAGATTCAACACTAGTTCCTCCAAACTGGTTTTGGCGAACAATGGTAATAACTTGTGGGTTAAAGCTAAACCCCTGAATATCGTCAGCATCAAATTCACACCTAGAGGCGTGGTTGCTGAATCGGATCCATCCTTTGGCCAAGAGTTCTTGGCTCTTCATCTACACGAGCGGCTCTCGCACCCCCAGCTGGGACACGAGGAATTGCGGCTGGTATTGGATTAATCCGGACTGGATTGATCATTGGATCAAGCTCCTCTAGTGGTGGCATATCTGGATCGAATTCCTCATCATCGGATGATTCCACTCTAATGGACTTAGTTGGCTTCTTGACTTTCTTCTTCTTTTTAGAATCATTCAGCTCCAACTTCGTGTCCAACATCATAGCCCTGAGTTCATCAATTTGGAATTGATGACTCGTTTCCGCATCTATACGAGCTTTCTCACTCAACCTAAGTTGACGTTGAGATTCGTCTAATTCCGCTTGGACATCTCTCTCTTTATTTTCAGCCATCTTTCTTTCCTTGGCTTTCTTCCTAAGAGTTTTCTCCAGTTTTGGATCGAAAGGCACGAGGTCTTTGTTGGATCTAGACCTGCGCATATACCTAAAATAACCTGAAAATAATACTTACAAGAGATATCAAATAACAAGAGCAAAGCTCCCAAGCTCGACAACCGAAAACCGAAGTTTGGTTTAGACCAAATCCCCGGCAACGGCGCCAAAAACTTGTTCGCCCTAAAACGTGCGTGCAATCAAGTCTTAAATTTATAAAACTAGAATAAAAGCAAGCGAGCCCGCAGTGTACGGATCGGCGTAGATTAGCAAGTATTCAAGAGTATCGATCACAGGGATTTGGTGAAACAAAACCCAGTCTCAAGTTATCGAGCAATTAAAAGTATAAAGCTTTGCAAATATTGGGGAAAACAACAACCCTAAAGATCCAAGTATCTAATTGTGGCAATCGATTCAAGATATACTAAAGAACTAAGGACAGAGTTAAGATTTGCAAAGGTACGCTAAAGTAAAGCAATGTACGGTGAAGTTCCAAGACTTTATATGACTTATCTAAAGATACTCTCTATAAATGTTGTTGAGGCTTCAGTATAGAAAGGATCTATGGATAAGAATTAATCTCAAATACACAAACTTGTAACCCAAGGATCAAGACGAACTAAAACGATTAAGGTTGTGACACTCGAAATCGAAATAGAGGGTGATGAGTCTCACTACTACCTAGAAAAGGGTAAACCAAGACTAGATTAAAGCTAATCTTTAACCTTGAATCAAAGTAAAAGCAAAGTTCGTAAACTAGGGTAAATCACGGTCAGATCTTGAGAACCACGGCCGTGGAACTTCAAGAACAGGCCGTGATTTGGGTTCGTCGACGAGATCTCTCTAACTCTCAGGGTCCAATCAACTTACGATCGATCTATCATCATCTAAGCCACAACTATCAATCCTTCACCTTAGAATTTCTAAAGGGTTTTAGCCAACAATCATTATCATGATATCAATATTCAATTCAAAGGGAATAAAAGATGAAAACCCTCAAATACTTAATAAAACTTCAAAACCAATTCTCAAATCCGAACACAAGAAGCGATAATCAATGGATTCAGAATGTAGAACACAAAACCTCACAATGATCTAATGTAAGTACGAAGAACAAGTTGTCAATCCGTCTTCAATGTCAAAACCTAAGAAAGAGGTTAAAACCTTCGGCGATCTTCAATCCACCCTAGGCAAGAATGCTCCAAGCAAGGTAAGCGGCCGTCAGCGTCTCCGCGGGATCAAACGCAAAATGGCGCGAGAATAAGCGGGCGTAAGCGCGGATCCCCAAAACTCTCTTTTCTGACCTTTTTATAAGACGGGGAAGAGATAACCGTCTCCGCCCATCATGTAAATCACGTAGTAAATAAAGACTCGTCAAAAGATCGCCTAAATCACGGTCTCAAGGGTTTCCACGACCGTAGTTTAGGGTGTGGAAATGGATTACGGTCTCTTGTGACTTCCACGACCGTACTTTAGGCCGTGTAACTTACTGGAATGCTCCACGCTCATGATGTCAAGATCCACGGCCGTGGTTTAGAGCGTGGACTCTTCTACGGCCGTAATTCAGGGCGTGGAAGAGTAAAATACTTGTAGTTTCCTTTGTGTCGTGACATTCTTCATCCTAGCTCCTTCCTTAGCTTCATTGATGTGTTCCTAATCCTCGAACATGATCGAATCCTCTCTTTTCTCTCTCAATAGCTCCCATTTAGCTCATTTTCGCCTACAATCAACACAAAGCTAGTGTATATATCCATATCGACAATAATAGAGGAACAAGCTAACAATTGCTTCTAAACTTCATCCATGTACACAAAAAATGAGAGAAAAACAACCAAAATAAGTGCCTAGAATATCGCAATATTTCATGCTAACAACAAGCCCTCGTCACCCTCCACATCATATTCACCTCCGCCGAAATCAACTTCGTCATCCTCTTCTCCATCGCCGGAATGATATCTCGCTTCTCCATCGTCGGAATTCATCTTCGAATGACTTTTTTTGCGAAACAACGATTCACAATGAGGTTTTATGGATTGAATATGTACGAGTTCGGTCGAATGCATAATATTTATACTAATGTTTGGAACACATTACCGTTGTATAACGGCTAATTTTCGACACTACGCCTACGAGAAACGTAGTCGTAGTTTTATCAACTAGCCGTTGGAAAAACTACGAGTACGCGTCTTGTAGACGTAGTAGTCGTGGAACTACTACGTCTACGATACGCGTACTCGTACAAAACTCTCCTCATTTTTGAGACAGAATTTGAGTATCTACTACGGTTACCAGAAGCGTAGCCGGGTACTAAGTACGAATAGCATGAATATGTGGGTACGAATAGAACGAACCATTCAAACATCTATTATGCTTTTCCTGTAACTTGTTTATTAGCATATCGACTTACTATTAGAGTTGTTTACTTGTAGTTTATTTGCGTTTTATTTAATTTATAAATTTTAAGTTTAATTTTTGTATGTGTTTACTTGAGGATTGGTTTATTTCTCTACGAGTTTATATAAATTTATAAACCACTCAAAAATAAACTTTTCAGGTCAAGATTAATTTTGCTTGTATGAGTTTATTTTGGTTTAAAATCCAATTTTGACCTTGTTTTTTCCATCCTGATATTTTTTGTTCATCCTTGCCTTGGTATTTAACGCTATTGTTAGAGTTTTTTAGGGGCATGAGGGTCTTTTAAAGCAAAAAATAAACTTCAAGTAAACGAACTTACGTGGTTTATCTATATATATCCGTGAAAAAATAAACTCAAAATAAACTATAAACTCATATAAACTTTTATAAACCTAAAAATAAATCAATCTACTAGGAATTAGACCCTAAAATACTCTTGAAACCTTATAAATCTTAACCTCTTCAAACTTGTATTTCAAATATGATATTTCGGTTATGGTTCAATCTTTCGACGTTGACAAAAGAGAAAGACGACTTTTCAAAGGCGGAAACTAACTCCACGTGAGGTTCTTTTTTCGGTCATTCGAATTATTTTAGGTTTTACTTGCTTACATTGTTTTGAAATTGATTATTTCATTTGTAGTCGCCATTCACCTAGATTCGCGTCCATGCTAATCGCGTAACATAAAAAAATTGTTGATGTTGTTAACAGCATGTTTAAAATGTCAAAAGTAATAGGTTTAAATGTCATTGGGTTAGATACTATTTATTGTTTTTTTTGGTAAGGGAGACGGCTAAGACCAAGGTCTTACCCGAACAGTAACATTAAAAAAGTAGCTAACATCTGACTTGCCGTTGGGTCGCTACTCCGCGGGCATCGTTCAACAAAAAAGGCGATAAACTAGAAGGTACAGGATCCAAAATAAATAAACCTGAAGGGAAAGTCGAGGCTAAGGAAGCCAAACAATCAGCTGAACCATTAGTCTCCCTGTAAATGTGACGAAACTGAACTTGCCAGTCTCTACGGATCAAGCCTTGACACTGTGATATCAGGCTAAATAAGGGGTGATTTGATGAGATATTACGATTAATCAATCTAACCACAAGTTCGGAGTCAATCTCAGCAATCACCTTACGATGCCCCTTGTTCCAAGCCAAATGGAGTCCCGAGAGTAATCCCCACAGTTCGGCCATGGGAACAGAGCAGTGACCAATATTGTACACGAATCCGGAAATCCATCTGCCCAAATGATCACGAAGTAAGCCCCCAGCAGTGGCATTACCATCTCCACCAGAAACGGATCCATCGGTGTTCAATTTTGTCCAGCCGAAATCAGGAGCTGACCATGCCACATGAATTAAATCAACCCCGTGTGGACAACCAGCAGGCTGAGAATTAGCAACAGCATCAACAACAAATCGAGAAAATGACAGTATCTTATTACTGCATCCAACAGGAATGGGAGAGTCGCGGAACACAAAGTCATTCCTCCAGCTCCATCGATACCACATTGTTACGGCGAATTCCACATTCCAGGGAATATTCTCAAAATATTTATTAGTATCTGAAAGATTGGTTAGCAGTCATTGATGCTCCAAATCTGTAAAGAAAGAATTATGCTTTTCTTCTGGGACTAGGGATCGCCAAAGCTCACTTGCCATCAGGCAATCCCGAAATAGGTGAATCGACGACTCGGAGTTTGTATTACAGATTGCACATGATTCGGAGCTAGCGAAATGACGGCGAACTCTTTCAGCATTAGTGAGTAACTTACCAGACGCCACAACCCAAAGGAACGACCGAATACGCTGGGGGACACCAAGTTTCCAAATAATTGCAAACAGTGGAGAACCCGCATTAAGATGAGTTCGAGGCTGAATGAGGATTTTATAAGCAGAAGCAGCAGAGTACATTCCATTGGAGGTTGCATGCCATGATACACAATCCTGGACCTTCATCTCGACACTCAGAGGGTGGTTGGCCAGTTTAATAAGGATTTGCAGTGGGAGAAGAGAGCTCAGACGGTTCCAGTCCCAACCAGAGTTATCAATCCAGTACTCAGACACCCAGGCAGTCCAGTCAGTTTCCGAAGGACGAGCTATGACGTCTTCGATGAGTGGTCGGTCACCACACCAAACATCAGACCAAAACCGGGTAGAACATCCGTCGAAAACCAACCATTTGATACCCTTTGATAAAATGATTTGCTTTGCCCACAAAATACCTTTCAAAATATATGATCCGACTCTCGAAGGTGAACAATCCAGCAAGGCACGATAGTCATTGATTCCGTATTTAGAAGAAATAAGAGAAGCCCATGGCTTTTCCCCCTCAAACAAAAGCCTCCATGCAAGCTTACCGAGAGAAATAGCATTTGCGTCGCGGGACGAACGCAAGCCAAGTCCACCCTGATCAAGGGGCCGACAAATATTGGACCAGGACACGAGGTGGATTCCCTTCCCCGAAGACTTATTACTCCAAAGAAAAGTACGACATATCTTGTCCAGGTCCTCGCAGATGGATAGCGGTAACTTAACCATACGCATGATATAGGTTGGGAACGAACATAGGACAGACTTGACAAGCGTAAGCCTGCCGGCGAAACTAAGATACCGGCCCTTCCATGCAGAGAGTCTACTCTTAGTCTTGTCCACCAGAAATCTGAAGTCATTGTATCTCAATCTAGTGTGGAGAATAGGAAATCCAAGGTATATACCGAAGTTAGCCACAATTGGAAGGCCGGATATATTCTGTATTGTAGTACGAGTCTGTTGGCTGACATTTGGGGAGACAATGGCCTGGGACTTGAGTAGGCTGATCTTTAACCCAGAGTGCTTACAAAACTCATTCAAACAGCCCATAATCTCAGTGATATTTCTCGAGTCAGCTTCGGCAAATAGAACAATATCATCTGCAAAGAATACATGAGAGAAAGCATGACCATTACGTTTGAGGCGCACCGGCTTCCAAGAACCATTATCCACGAGTTTCTGAATAGCATGTCCCAACCGTTCAAGGCATAAAACGAATAAGTAAGGAGAAATGGGATCCCCTTGCCTAACACCACGTGAAGGACGAAAACAATCCGTCATTTCCCCATTCCACAGAACAGCCATAGAATGAGACTGCACACAGCTCGAAATACATCTTTTCCATATGTCTGGAAGGCCCAGAAGTTCACACGTTTCTTCCACAAATTTCCAAGAGAGCCTGTCATATGCCTTCTCAAGATCAATCTTGATAGCCATCCATCGCTTCCCCTTCTTTTTCCTCATCATGGAATGGATGAGTTCTTGGACAATGATGACATTATCTTCAATCATCCTTCCCGGTATAAAACTGCTTTGATATGGGCTTACAATTGAATCCATAAGGGGTTGAAGTCTATTTACCAAAAGCTTAGAAATGAGCTTATAAGTAACATTGCAAAGGCCAATAGGCCTAAATTTGGACATATGATCAGGATTGTTACCTTTAGGAACCAGTGAGATTAGCGTTTCGTTAGAACCTGAAGGAAGAATTCCAGACTCGAAGAAGTCCATGACAAACTTGACAACTCGAGGGCCAACAACGCTCCAGCAGTTTTGAAAGAAGGCAGCACAAAAACCATCCTTACATGGCGCTTTCAGCGGTTTCATAGAGAATATGCACTGCATGATTTCTGCCTCAGTAACTGGTTTACATAGTGCATTACCATCCGCAGTAGAGATAGGTGGGAAGTTAGCGTAAAAATATGTCTCCTCTGGGACACTTAATTCTTCAGCAGAAAACAATTCTTTGAAGTAATTTTTTGCATTCTGAGCAAGGGAGAGTTGGTCAGAAATCCAAACTCCATCGTCATTCAAGATGTAATCAACCCTGTTATATCTGCGTCGAATGATAGTAGACAGATGGAAGAATTTCGTATTTCTGTCACCTTTGACGATGAACTTTTCCTTGGACTTTTGTAACCACAGTGCTTCTTCTTGGGCAAGAACGTTATTAAACTCAAGTAAGAGTTCAGTCTGGAGATCAAGAAGGCCTTGAGATAATCGAGATTCAATCTCCACCTGGATTTCATTAAGTCTATTAAAGAGATTGTTCTTCCTAGTCTCAATTCTTCCAAATGTGGTGACATTCCAGCGTAACAGCCTTTTTTTGAGTAGTGAGAGGGCCTGTAACATGTCGCAATTAGCAGAAGCAGCCCAGCTCTCCGTCACCACATCTTTGAGGTTGGGGTCCAATAACCAAGCCGCCTCGAATCTGAACGGACGACTAGATGGTTTAGTCCTTCGAACAGGATGAAGTTGAATCAATAGTGGGCAATGGTCAGATGAGAGTGAAGGTAAATGTCTAACTGTAGCTTCAGGCCAAGCAACCCGTGCAGAGTCATTCATGAATGCACGGTCCAACCTTTTTGAGATCCTGGTTTCAACCTGTCGACCCGAATTCCAGGTAAATTGCGGTCCACTGTATCCCATATCAATCATTTGTGTATTCTCGATCCACTTGAAAAAAATCTCTGAGTCAGGTGATGTAGTTTTCGATCTGCCACCAACCTCGCTCATGTTAAGAACACAATTGAAGTCCCCCCCCCCCCCACAATGACAGGACCAATACACTGATTGACAGCCGCTTCCAATTTTCTCCAGCAATCTTTTCTCCGGCTAGCAGTCGGTGGGTTATAAACTCCGAAGAAATCCATACTGTGAGTACCCACAATAATTTGGGCATGAATAAAGTTAAGTTCTTTCTGGTGAATTGTGATGGAAAAGTTACTCGAATTCCATAGAAGCCAGATCCCTCCCTCGAACCCAATTGCTTCAACTCTAGCAAAGTCAGAAAACTTAGATCTCATACAAACATCTTCTGCGTTAGCACCTGAAAGCTTCGTTTCAACTAATAGGAGAATATCAATCCTATGACGGTTGAGCATGTAACTTAGGGCCTTGCGGAACCGTCGATTACCCCACCCCTACAGTTCCATAGTAGACAATTCATTAAGATCCACGCTGAGGAGCGGGCGCTGGTGACATAGATGAAGTAGTATGCTCAGGGAGGGAGACCATGTGAACGTCGCTACAATCAGGTGGTAAAGAATGAGGCTCACTTATAGGCATGGGGGGATCTATATCCATGGAGGGGTTGACCTTCATTGATCTTATACCAGTAACTTCCGGGTGCTCGACAATTGGAGCAGAGATATTAATCGTAGTTGTTGATACTTCGGAAACCCTAGCAATAGGACTATTGTTAGGGTTTTTTATCATTTGCTGAGGAACCACTTCTGTCTGTTGGGTGATTGGACCGTTATTGTTACTGGGCCCACTAGTTTTGGCCCGTTTAGGGTTCTTTTGCTGATCATTTGTACCATTCAATGTCTGCGCCATTACATCAATATTAATTGCCTTCATCATGGGGATCTGAACTGGCGCAGTAACAGCAGCGGTTACAGCAGGCACTTCAACGCTTTGTTGATCGGTCGGGACCGGAGTGTTGTCGCCGGCAGAAGCTAGTGCCTGAAACGGATTATTCGAAGTTGGTACCTGTCTGTTGCTGCTTCCATTTCGCGGATTTTTTGTGGCGTTTCTGGGTCTCCTAACCACCGTCATCCATGCCCCCAGGAAGTCATCTCCTTGGTTTCCTACAGTCTCCTTAGTCGCTGAAGTTGTGGGTTGTTGTGCTGTATCAGAATTAGTATCTTTGCTAGCATCTTGATCAGGAACCGAATGGTCGCCATCCCCAAGAGTCGTAGGACATCTCTCCCTGACGTGACCGTATAACCCACATTGGTGACAGATGGCATTCAACCCTTCATACTCCACGAAAACTCGAGTTTCACCGATGAGAATGGTGCCTATAAGTGGCTTATCGAGATCGATTTCCACGCAAACTCTAGCAAATTTACCTCTTGTGGCATACAGGGTATGAAGATCAACTTTCAAGGGAGTCCCAAGGGCCGTAGCCAACCCATATAACACCGCTTCATCAAATAGTTGCATAGGAAGTTCAGACAGCCTTGCCCATACAAAGATTGAACTAAGATGGTCACAATATGGGTTAAAATCTGCCTTCCAAGGTCTCACTGTGATGTAATGACCAAAGATCTCCCAGGGCCCTTCAGTGAGTACCCTAAGGAAGTCTTCCTCCAATGAAAATCTGACTGCATAGAAACCGTTTGGTAAATCAAGAATGGTCATAAGTCCCATTGGACGCCATAGTTGATAAATACGACGCTCCAAATGACGAAAGGCAACATTTCTACCAAGAACTTTGATGATTACTGCCAATTTTCATTTCTCCGAAAGTTGCTCTACAACCTCAGGATCGATGTCTGCCATGGCAAGTCCTCTAGAACCTTCAGGAAACGAGATCCTCATCCTCCTAGATTCAATGAGGGAATCACAGCTTAATGGGGCAGAAGTAACTAGATACTATTTATTGTTGTTGGACATATCTTTACACCAGTTTTGTTTCTTAACCGGATAAAATTAATGTGAATTTATTAATTTATTTATGTTTAGTGGTGTAATTTGAATATTTTTTGGGAAAAATATTTTTTTTATAAACAAAAAATTATATTATAAAAGATGTATTATAAATTGAGGTATTTATTTAAAAAAATTAAAAATTACTAAAATCAAGTATAAAAATGTATTTTAAAAATAATGACAAAAGTGTTAATTTTAAGGGAAATTCCGGTTGGTGCCCCTGTGTTATGGGGTATTCCGGATTATGCCCAAAACTTTTTTCAAGTTCGGTTGGTACCCCTGAATTTTCACATAATTCCGAAATTTGTCCAACCGTTAAAAAACTCGTTAACATTAATGTTGTCTATTAAAAACTTATGAGAAAGGAAATTGAAAAGATATTAAAAAGCAAAAGGAAATTGAAAAGAAATAAAAAAAATTGAAAAGAAATATAAAAAATGAAATGTATCAAATATATTTCTTATATATGAAATTGTAAATTTTTGATACAATTTAGGATTTCTTATAATTCTGGAATTTCTTTTTGTTCTTATTTCTTTTTAATTTTATTTTCCTTTATTTATTTCTTTTCAATTTTCTTTTGTTTTTTAATTTCTTTTCAATTTCCTTTCCCTTAATTTTGTAATAAAAAATGTTAATATTAACGATATTTTTAACGGTTGGGCAAATTCCGGATTTATGTGAAAATTGAGGGGTACCAACGGAACTTGAAAAAAGTTATGGGTAAAATCCGGAATACCCCATACCACAGGGGTACCTACCGGAATTTCCCTAATTTTTAAATAGGTTAATTGGGAACATTTTTGTCAAATGATCAAATATTTCACTAGAAAATGATTACTGGTGATTTAATTTTATAATCTATTTTATACTATTATACTAAATTCGAAGTAACTTATGTCATGTCTCAATCCACAGTAATTTAGGGGTGATGTGTCAAGTTTACAATTAATGCTGTAAAATTATTTTATAATTGCTTATTCCAATTATTTTTAATGAATTTATTTTATAGAATCAAGAGAAGGTAAAAATCATATTTGCATATCAATGCTGAAATTTGAACTAACGGTAAAAATATATTTTACATGATTTTATGATTTTTTTAAAAAAAATAAATATACTTAAATCACAAATTTACAAATATATTTGATAATAACATGGTAAAAGTATAATATTAATTGTTTTATCATTGGAGTTTAAAAACAAATCGCACAAAGGTACGGATATTAAATACAATATTTTTTTTTCAAAATTTTGTTGTTAATTTGTGGTTTAATTTGATAAAAGATAAAGAGCTAACTTGGTTAATAGGCTTTTTTGAGTTTTACTTTTAGTAACTAGGCCATTTAGTTTTTTAATTAGGTAAATATATCCCAACCTTTTGTATTTTCTCTCAAATTCTCAACACTCTTCTCTCAAGGGGGTACATTTACTAAAACTAAAACTCAAAAAAGCCTAGTAAACCAAATTGTTTCAAAGGATAAATGGCTCACCCAATCCACTCATGTTCCTTTTTGGCAACTAGTTAAGAGCAAGCTAGCCCGTTCATTTTAATCGGTCGCCACATAGATAAATTGTTGTGGCAACATCCATTTTTAAAAAAAATGGTCTACACCCGTTTGTTTTAACCGGCTTTCATTTGACATTTGGTGGCCTTAAAAATTTCAAAGGTTGTTTCTTAACCAATTACCAACATTGTTGTATTCATATATGTGGACCCATTGAATTATATTTCTTTAAATACCTTTTAAAATTCTATTTTTTAACAAATAATCTTTTTTTAACAACTTTGTAAGTAAAACCACATTATACAATATAATTAGTTTAATACTCACACCCTTGCGATTTGTTTTTTTTACATTGACGATAAAATAATTAATACTATAAGTTTTTGATCATGTTATTATAAAATATATTTATAAATTCATTTTAATTAATACTTCACCCTTAAATTACTCGCGAATTAAAACATGACATAAATTGTTTCATCTTTTTATATCTATAGATTTATATTGAAATAATTTGGTTTACTAGGCTTTTTCTAGTTTTGTGTTTAGTAAATGTACCCCTTGATAGAAGAGTGTGTAAAGTTTGAGAATAAATACAAAAGGTTGGGGTATATTTACTTAATTGAAACATTAAAAAGCCTAATTATTACTATAGTTTTTCAAAAAGGCCTAGTTACCAAAATTGCCCTAGATTATTTGATCAAAATACCTCTATTTAATTAATTTAAAATTAGTATTTTTATCATTATTTTTAAAAATATCATGTTATGATTTTATTTTAGTAATTAATTTAGAAAATATATGTATGAACACAGCATTTTTATTTTTATTTTTTAAAGTGTATTTACTTTTTGTTTTTGATAGAAAAATAAATGGATTTTTTTGTCGAAAAACCTTCAAATTATGTCACTAAAAATAATAAATAAACGAGACTACATTGAAATTTAGCGGTTAAGAAACAAAACGGGTGGGAACCCATGTCCAATGGTAATGAATAGTATTTAACCAAATGATATTTAAACAAGTGACATTTAAAATTTTGACCCAACGGGTGAACTTGCTCTTACAAATGTCATCAAAAATGTCAAAATCTTAGCCTTTGAAATTTCAAAGGTCTCCTAATGTTAAATGAAAGCTGGCTAAAACTAATGGGTGGATACCTTTTTAGAACACTAGTTCATGGTCCATTTTTTGGGAAGGAGAGTCAGTGATTTCCGACACATCTGAACACGCTTTTATTAAGTAAAAAAATGGGTAGCCCGACCCCGTACATATCAATCAAGAAAAAATTTCTCTATACTCACGAAAGTCAAACAATACATTTAGTTTAATAAAATAAATTAAAAACATAATAAATCAATAACATATAATTAATCTAAAATCAATACGTGTTGAATCGTTTTCTTTTTTTTTATAAGATACCACCAAAGCGTGAGACTACCCTCCAGCATACAAGAACTCAAAAGTTGATATTCTTGTTGATCTCTCAATGCTAAAAAGCCCAAGTTGCGCCTAACCATCAAAATTGGCTCATTACAACAAAAGTTCAAGTAAGATAACCAAAATAAAGCAACAACACAACCAAAACTGTTCAATCTTCAGCTCTACTATTAAAAGCTTTTTTTTAGTCTTCAAAACCTGGAAAATACATGACCACTTTGTAACTTCATTTTTCCAACCAATGACCATCGTAAATAGCATCAATTTTGGAAGGAAAAAAAAAAAGGATCATACTCGGGGAATTGTAGAATAAACCTTGGTATTTGGTAATTGATGCAGAAAATCAAGGATAACTTCCAATTTTAACTCATAAACTCAAATACAATACCATATTATGATCTGGTTTGTTTTGTTTTAAGAAATTTTGGGTTAATCTTGTAGCTCAAGGAGCGTCTGTAAATTGCTTTGAGATTACAAAGTAAACAGCGTTAACAAAGCACGCATGTATGACACAAGGTTCATAACTCACACCTCACTTCTCTTCTAAATTGTAAGGAACAATAATAACATACCCATATATCCCTGCTCCACTATAGAATTTGTTAGATAGCTCAAAGTCAGTAATGTTGATCTTGTAAACCAACTTCCTGCCATTCTTCGAGCCTCAGAAGAATGAAGAGCAAATCTGTATAATGAGTGATCCACCAAAACTGTCATTCACTGACTTCGAATATGAGAGCCTCGTCAGAAAGCAGATCCAGAGTTCTTCGTCCTTCCTAACATCATGTCTTTTGCTTCATTTATCTTAGAGGCAAGATAATGGCTACCACCGGCATCCGGATGGTTCGCAATCATCACCCTCCTATGTGCTTCCTTAATTTTCTCTTCCACTGCACGTTCCCTGCGAGACACGTGAGTTGTAACATACAGAAGAAGATTTCAAAGGCTTGGCCACAGAGCAAACAAAACAATTTTGTGTGTTCGGCATGACAAAGTAGTTATATCTTATAAACTATAATGAAAAGCCTGTGAATTTTACCAGCTTGTAAGCAAGGCCTTGTTTGGATCATTGGATGCATCACACTTGCTTTCTAAAGCAAGTATTATGGCATACATCACATTATAGTGAAAGTAGTGTGTATATGTTGATTATATGTACACAAATATCAATTGAAACTATACTATATTTTTATCCCAATGCGGCAATGCTACATAGTTTATTTTTAAAGCCTAATAGGGCAAAATTACTTTATTAAGCATGACACTCAACCATACCCTAAGCTTAGACAAATAACATAGCATGGTAAGCACAGCCAAAGTCTCAACTCAATAAATCTTTGTTTTCCTGATACAAAGACAAAGGGGGTCCGACGTTGTCCTCCAATCACGCAGCTCTCATACTTAATAGAGGTGTCTTGTCATATTAGCCAAATGAGGAGGCAGGTGTTGGCTCACTAAATGAGCTTAAAGATGCGTAAGAATCGTCTACAAGCTATAGCAAATTAGCAACATTTCGCACTATCACTAAATTGTCCTCGTCCTGTTATAAATTTCCCATACCTCTTGATCTATGAATTTGAGTTTGAAACCATTTAAGCTTGACTACTATTGATGGTGTATATTCTCATCTTCACAAAAAATATCACAATTCATATCAAACTAGGCAGAAAAGGGCATCCAACATCAATGAAAACTTGTTATTGAACCCAAATCCTTTTTAGTAACAATATAACAATATAGATCAAGTTACCTGACTCCAAGAATCAAAGAAGCCTCCCGCCTGGTCATCTCTTGTTGAAACCCACCTTCATAAAATCTCCGAACCCTGGTCATATGCGGTCTCGCTTTGAAAGCTTGCCAAGCTCGAATGCCATATCGACCTGCAACAGCAGTCGCAGCTACTGCAAATGCGAGAGCTCCAACTGACTTCAAATTTAACCGGAAGAAAACATAGTTAGGCAATTTAACCATAAAGTACAAGCACTTCAGGAGAAACTAAATTCCATACTTAGAATGATATGATCAATTTTGCAATTCGACGATATGGAGGAAATCCGAAAGAAAAAAGCCCTAATTTCACATCAAATAGAGCACAGAGAACTCTAAACTAGAAGCATAAAAATTAACGGCACAATCGAAGCTCCGTGAAAAACATATAAATGACACAGGCCTTACCATATCGGATGAATCCTCAGATGCAGAACCGGACATTCGCAGGTATCGCACAACTCTCTCTCTAAAAGCGCAAAACACTGCTTTTTGGTGGGTTTTGAAATTTCTGCACAGGAATTAACGAATTAGGTTTTAGCTTGAGAGAAAAATCGAATGTGGGAAGATATGGAGAGTTGTATGATTTTGATACTTCAATTGCTTCCTCCCCAAGGCGAAAACTTTGAAAGCGACAATGGCGGTGTCTGATTTTTTATTTTTTTTTCCAAGATATATCCCGTGTTTCGTTTTTTTTTTTTTTTAGGAAACGGGATTTTAGGCGAACTCATTTTAAGGTCGGTGCGAAATTAATTTTATATTTAGGGTGTTAAATTGAAATTGAGATTAAATATAACAAAATTAAGTTAAATAGACTCTTTATTATATGTTTTTGTTTTGTAAACCCTTTAATTTATGCTATTACTAGTTCATATTCCGCCCTTATGCGGCTGTTTTTATATATTTGATTTTTTAAATAAAATATCATCACCGATTTTAAAAAAGATTTAATTTTATCATAGATTGTGTTACGAATTTTAAAAGATTGCGTAGAAAATAAAAAATTATGTTAAAAAATTAAAAAAAAAATTATAATAAATTGCATTAAAAAATTGCGTAAAAAACAGTTTTAACTGCTTTTTATATCTAATTTTAAAAACTGATTTTAAAAGACTACGTTACATATTATAAAAGATGGGCTAATTTGGTTAATAGGCTTTTTTTAGTTTTACTTTTAGTAACTAGGCCATTTAGTTTTTTAATTAGGTAAATATACCCTAACCTTTTGTATTTTCTCTCAAACTCTAAACACTCTTTTCTCTCATGCACATTTACTAAAACTAAAACTAAAAAAAGTCTAGTAAACCAAATTGTTTCATAAAAGATTGCGTGAAGAAATAATAAAAGGTTCACAATTCTTATTAAATGTTAATTAAAAATGGATTTAATATCTATTAAAGGAAACACTTTTTTTGAAAAAAATATTTTTCTAGTAACAATTAAGAATTTGTATATTTACTTTTTTAAAAAAAATTTAGTAATGGTAACCGAAATATCTGAAATTTTTTGATTTCTTTTTACAAAATTTAAAAAATCGGTTTTTTAGAAAATAAAAATTCAAATTCAAATTATTCTTTTTTTAAAAGCATAACAAATCAAAAATTATAACAACCGAATATTCTTTGTTAGTAAAATAATGGTAATCGAATTTTGTTTCTATAAAAACCAGAAAATAAAAATAACAAAACGGATTTAAAAAGAGTTTTTTTACAACCCAATGATCAAAACCGAAAAAAGTTTTTAGTAAAACAAACACTTTTTTGTTTAACATTTTTCTTGTTACGATTCGAAATTTATTTTTTTAAAAACATTTTTAGAAACGGTAACAGTAACCAAAATTATTATATTTTTTAAAAAGAAATCAAACTGGTATCAATCGAATCTTATTTGTTAGAAAAATAATCGTAATCGACTTATTTTATAAAAAACCGAAAATAAATAAAGAACGGATTTAACATTTTTTAAAAGAAGCACTTTTTTTAGAAAACGTTTTTCTTGTCACGGTTCAGAAAAAATATAAAAATCTTTTTAGTAACAATAACCGGAAAATCTGAATTTTTTTTATAAAAAGAAAACTTAAATTTTGTTACAACAAAAAAAAATAAATACGGTAGTAAAAAACCGTAGTTGAAACAACTGTTAAAATAATTTATTAAGATAAAAATATAAAAAATCGGTAATCAAATTATTTAAATATACTTGTTGTTGCTCGTTAAACGTTTTTTTCAAAATAAAGAAAGATTTGAAAAAAAAATTTAAAATTAAATACAAATAGTTGAAATAATTATAGAAAAAGACTCCAATAGGTAACACAAAGACAATGTTCTAAATCATGCAAAAATATCATTCGAATTAGCATTTTCATTTTCAAATCTTATCTTTTGTGAAAATAGTTGTAACAAAATCGAACTTGAATAAAATAAATTGAAATATTCAAAAAATTGAATCTAGAAAAAAAAATGTAATTATAATGAAGATTTACAATTGAAATAATTGTTAAAACAAAAAAAATTTGATGGTCCGAAGATTTGTAGTCGACGTAATATGATCAAAAAAACATTTCTCTTGGAATATGAATAAAAAAACAAATTAAATTATCAAATCTGAATTAGAATAAAAGTTTTTAAAAAAACCGTATTTGAATAATAAAGAAAAATATTTAAACAATAAAAACGAAACTTTATAAAACAATTGTTAAAACAAAATTTTTCATTAAAAAACTAAATTTGTAGTTGATTTAAGTTAAAACAAAACTGAAAGAGAAATATTGGAAAAAGAGTAATGAAATATTTTAAAGAAAAAAAATAAAATTAATAAATATGATTGTAAAAAACGAAACTTAATAAGATTAACAAATCTGAATTTTAAAAACGAAACTTAACAAATCTAATTGTAAATAAGAGAAATATTTAAATATAAAAAATAAACTTAACCAAATATTTGTTTAAACAAAATATTTGTTAAAAAATGAATTTGCAATTGATTTAAATGTTAAAAAAATCTTAAGAGAAATATTGAAATAAAAATAATGAAAGATTTGAATTTTTTTTATAGTAATGAAAGATTGATGATCAGGATTCGGACTTGACAAGTTTCTCCTGTACGTTTTATTTCTCACACTCTATGGTTGGTGTATTTATTTATTTTTGGGATAATTTGACATACTAGGCTTTTTTGAGTTTTTGTTTAAGAAAGTGTACCCCAAATTTTTTACCACTTTCATTTACTAGTAGGTAAAAAATTATTAACCTCTCTATTAAAAAAAGAATAATTAATACTTGTTGTTTCTATTAAAATAAGAATACTCAATACTTGTTGTTTGTTACGTAAGTATAAGTTTGGTTTTTTAATTAATGAATTTGTTTTTTTTATTTGCCTTTTTTATTTTCTTTTTTATTTTATTTTTTATTTTCTTTTTTATTTCTCATGCTAATATTTCACATACTAAAAAAAATTTTATACCAGAAAAATTTTCATACTAGAATTTTTCATACCAGAATTTTTTCATACCTGAATTTTTTACTAGATTTACATACAAGAAATTGACATACCAGAATTGATATACCAGAACTTCATACCAGAAATTGACATACCAGAAATTTTATACCGAAAAATTACATACTAGAAAATTGGATACCAGAAAATCACACAACAAATGTACATACCAGAACACTTATTCACTTACGCAACACACGATATTTGAGTTGTTTCACCCAAAGAGAGAAGCATCAAAATCAAAATATAAAGTGTGAAATTATCCCTTAAAAAAGAATAATCAATACTTGTTGTTTGTTACGTAAGTATAAGTTTGGTTTTTTAATTAATGAATTTGTTTTTTTTATTTATTTGCCTTTTTTATTTTATTTTTTATTTTCTTTTTTATTTCTCATGCTAGAATTTCACATACTAAAAAATTTTTCATACCAGAATTTTTCATACTAGAATTTTTTCATACCAGAATTTTTTCATACCAGAATTTTTTACTAGATTTACATACAAGAAATTGACATACCAGAATTGACATACAAGAACTTCATACCAGAAATTGACGTACTAGAAATTTTATACCGAAAAATTACATACCAGAAAATTGAATACCAGAAAATCACACAAAAATGTACATACCAGAACACTTATTCACTTACGCAACACACGATATTTGAGTTGTTTCACCCAAAGAGAGAAGCATCAAAATCAACATATAAAGTGTATCCCCTATATAGCAAATCAATTAGACACTTCAACAGGATACCTGTGAATGCAATCAAGCCAAGGACTCTCAGGTGAAGCCTTGACATTACGCAGATGGACAATTAACAAGTGGGCATTACTTTCATCAAATTAATGATTATTAGTTGTCCCCAAAATCAAATTTCATCCATAAGATTTCAGATATTTTGGAGCAGATAAGCTTATGGACCAGATAAGGTTAAATAAAGTAAATTTTTCCTTTTATTTTATACAAAAATATTAAAAAAGAATACCATCCAGTAGTTCAAACTGTGCAAAATCTCTCCAATCAATTTAGCATAAACAAGGTTTAATTATAAGAATATGCAAATTAACAATGAAAGAAAGTTTCACATAAGTTGAGCAATATTGATTACCCTAGTTAAGCATGTTTCTAGAAGGGACTAGATATTTGAATCGTCTTTAACCAGAAGAAGACGAAGAGGCATTGCAGAAGCAAGATGAACAGGTTCAAAGTGACCTGCAAATTTGGTACCGCCACCAGTATTTCCGCCTTTGTTGTGTCTTTGATTCTACCCAGGGTGTTCTTGTTGTTGTGCATCCAAACTTTCAGAACTTCCTTCCCAACTCCGATCTCGTTGCAAAATTGCTTCACCAACGCCTCTTTTGGTAAGTTTGAGTTGTTGATGATGCTACCTATCTTGCATTGTTCTATAATTTTGAGATTTTGTTCAAACTCGCTACCCATTAGAACAAGGGAGTCTTCGTTGCCGTCCATGGGAAGAAGATGCTACTTATCTCAATATTTCAGATCTGGAATGTGGAACGGCAGAAGGAGAAAAAGGGAGGAAAGAGAAGGGGAAGATGGAGGTAGGGTTTGGACGGTAAAAAATATAGGAGGGGTATATTTACTAATTGGAAAACTAATAAAAGCCTACTTAGTGTACAATAATAAAAAAAAGCCTACTTACCTAATTAGCCCTTTATTTTTTTCATTACTTCTCATGTGTACGTTTTTAAGAACCGGTGTTTCAACGAGTTCGGGTTTGACAAACTTAATAACATAAAATCTCCGAACCCTGGTCAGACGAATCAACTTAGAAATATCTTCAAATAAAACGTACAAAAGATATGATCAATATTGATCATGAAGAATTGAATGGAAGATTGATTGGACATTATCTACATATATAGTGTGGGAAATAAAACGTACAAGAGAAGATTAGGGTTTATGGTTAGCCAACGTAAATCGTGGAATCAATATATACTTTTAGATTTAGTAGATTTTGATAATTATTATTTGATAAAACGTACCGGGAAGTTTATGGGGAGCTAACTAATTAGTTTTTGTTTTATTAGATTAGTTAAAAAAAAAAATTTGTTTTATATTTTATTTTAGTTAGAGAAGATTAGTTATGGAATATTATTATTTGATAAAACGTACAGAAGAAGTTTATGACTAGCTAACTAATTATTGTTAATTATATTAGATTAGTTAAAAAAACATTTGTTTTAGATTTTGTTTTTAGTAAAAAAAAGATTTATTGGCTTAATTCGTAATTTAATAAAAATTTTAATCCGAGAAAAATTGTGGGGGCGCCATGTCAGCATTACTGTAGTGTACTTTAGAAATATATAGATAATTTCCCTATATTAAAGAATTGAGTTAAATAGGGGTATGCTTACTAAATGAGTGTATGTTATGGGTACTGTTAATAGAGTAATAATGTTAGCATGCCAGATTAGTCATTTTAACCTAATGAATTTTGCATTTGGGGTGTGATATTCAAATTGAGTTTAATCATTTTCATACTTGGGATGCAAAACATAAATTGAATTTAATTAATTTCGTACTTGGGCCGTGAAACTGAAATTAGAAAATAATACATGAGCTAATTGACTCCGCACCCGAAAGGTCCCAAAGTGCGGAATTATGGAATTTTATAAATAAAATTTGTGGGTTCATTTAACATTTGACCTTTAAAATTTGAATTTTTAAGGAAACTAGTTTGTTGTTCATACCTTGCACGTGAGATTGTTCATACATGCCGGAACTAGTTCAAAATTTTGTTATTGGATTGAACCAAATATTCAAGTCCCCGGTTGGGACCGGTTGAGTCAAACTTTTATACATTTTTGGGGGATTTTTCCCCCTAAAATTCCACCCTTAAAAAATTGACAAACCCATCCAGATTGAACTTGAATATTCGGTTCAGACCCGTTTCAACAAAAAAAATTCTGGTCCAAACCAGCAGATGTCTGGTCCAAAATACCGGTCCGATCGGAAATTGAAAACCTACTTGCACATCTAATATTGAAGTAAAGTTTGTCATATGTACATATTGTTTAAGCGCACATATTGTTTGAGTATACTTTTTCATGAGCATTATCCTATATGTTTTGATTCTTTTTCATGAGCCTTATGCACATACCTTAGCTAGGACTTGATAACAGAGAAAATCTGAAGTGCAAGTGAAAGGAATAACAACAGCAAAGAAAAAGAACCATATTGCCAAATAAACAAACCATTTGACAGCTCAAAGTCATAACAAATCCACAATGTAATGAAATGGCTACCTATGCCACATATAATGAAAGGCAATTCCAAAATGTCTTGCAATTGAAGTAGATGACTACTAACCAAGTTCAGATATTCATATGGAAAAACCACTTGGATCTATACACAAAGATCCAAGCATTTCAACTTAAAAAACATCCCTACACACAAACGAGATCACAAACTTCCACCTTACAATTCATCCTCAATCTCGTCTTCTTCCTCTCGAAAACTTCCACCTTACATGTCTTCCTGAATATCATCTTCTTCCTCGTAATCCTCCTCATCATCAGCAGTAGCATCCTGGTATTGCTGATACTCAGAAACCAGATCGTTCATGTTGCTCTCAGCTTCAGTGAACTCCATCTCATCCATACCTTCACCAGTGTACCAATGCAAGAAAGCCTTTCTCCTGAACATAGCTGTGAATTGCTCACTCACACGCCTGAACATCTCCTGGATGGAGGTTGAGTTACCAACAAAGGTAGAAGCCATCTTCAAACCAGTTGGAGGAATGTCACAAACAGTGGACTTGACATTGTTGGGGATCCACTCAACGAAGTAGGATGAGTTCTTGTTCTGGACATTCAACATCTGCTCATCAACCTCCTTGGTGCTCATCTTGCCTCTGAACATGGCTGATGCAGTTAAGTAACGCCCATGACGGGGATCAGCTGCACACATCATGTTCTTTGCATCCCACATCTGTTGAGTGAGCTCTGGAACTGTGAGTGCCCTGTACTGCTGGGAACCACGGGAGGTGAGGGGAGCAAACCCAACCATGAAGAAATGGAGACGAGGGAAAGGAATCAAGTTCACTGCAAGCTTTCTAAGATCGGAGTTCAGTTGACCAGGGAACCTCAGACAGCAGGTAACACCAGACATGGTTGCAGAAATGAGATGGTTCAAATCACCAACTGCGACAAGGAACCAAAGAGAAACTTAGTGGCAATAGTTGGAACATATCAATTGATTTTGAAGAGTATCAAACAAATCAATGCACAGACACAACCACAGCTCATATGCCCTCAATTTAAGTGAGCAAATCAGTGCATTGACAAACTCTCAGCTCAACACAGGTCTGAAAAACAGAAATACTATGTGTGTGTATATATAATAGTGTCTACTAGCAAAACACTTACAGCTGGGGGTCGTGAGCTTAAGGGTCCTGAAGCAGATGTCATACAGAGCTTCATTATCAAGAACCATGCACTCATCAGCATTCTCCACCAACTGATGAACAGACAATGTTGCATTGTATGGCTCAACAACAGTGTCTGACACCTTGGGGGACGGGAAGACGGAGAAAGTAAGCATCATCCTGTCGGGGTATTCCTCTCTAATCTTTGAGATCAAAAGGGTACCCATTCCAGATCCAGTTCCACCTCCAAGAGAATGGCAAACCTGAAAACCTGGACAAGCAAATACGAATGTAAGACATTCGATAATACAACATAAACAGGTGCGGTCAAGATCATGAAAGAGCAACAAATGCAATAACTGTTTCAACCACCTTCAATGGACTCAGATCTGGCCAAGCATAAACACATAACCAGGAGTCAACAGCACGTGATCTCAAACAGCATAGCAAGATAAACAAAAAAACCTTTTTCCCATAAAACCAGATCTAGACAGAAATAGATAAAAAGATCACGAGTAAAGGGAGTAGTGACTATTGCAAAATGTACACCAGATAAGTATCGAGATGAGACACATCGGCATTAAGCAATTATTGATTCAAAAACCTTCAATGATTTCAGATCTAGTCAGATCTTGTTAAATCGAAGTATAAAGCAAGTGATGTCAACTCAAGATACGTTACAGAGAGATCCGAAATTTCTTTGATAAAGAACTTTGGAACAAATAACAGTTGCGAATAGCATCGACAGATCCAGATCTAGTAGCATGTGTAGCAAGGTTGACAAATTATTTATTTGAATAGGTTTTCGGCAACTATCACTTAACTGTACTGAATAGCGAATCGATTTCGATACCAACAAAGTTAGATCCAATAGGAAAAGTAGGATCCAAACAAGTAAAAAAGTCAGATCCAGAACGTATACCTTGCAAGCAATCGCAATTCTCGGCCTCCTTGCGAACAACATCGAGAACAGCGTCGATGAGCTCAGCACCTTCGGTGTAGTGACCTTTAGCCCAGTTGTTTCCGGCACCGGACTGACCAAAGACGAAGTTATCGGGTCGGAAAACCTGGCCGTAAGGTCCGGCTCTGATGCTGTCGACGACTCCAGGCTCCAGATCCATGAGAACAGCCCTAGGAACGAACCTACCACAGCTAGCCTCGTTGTAGTAGACATTGATCCTCTCAAGCTGCAGATCGGAGTCTCCCTGGTACCTACCGGTGGAATCGATACCGTGTTCGGCACATACGACCTCCCAGAACTTGGCACCGATCTGGTTACCGCACTGACCACCCTGGATGTGGAGGATTTCTCTCATCTTTAGGATTTTCGGCGGAGGAGAAGTCGGAATAGATCTAGGGTTTGGGAGAGAGTGAGTGAGGCGGAAGAGAAAGAGGCAATGGGGAGGACTGACTGGATCTAGTGTAAGGGGGATTTTAAAGTAAAAGTTAGGGGTTTTGATTTTGATTTTCCTTTTTCTTTTAGGGGTAATTCCAAGGGAGCGCGGTGTATTGTTTATATTTTGATTTTGAAATGGTAACGGCAATAAAATTATGAATTTTTGAAAAAATTTGAAAATACAATTTCAACAACTGGGGGTGTGGTGTGGGTGGGTCCCGTTTCTTTCAGACAGATACAGCTGTATGCCACTAGGGGAGTTTGCTGTAAAATGCAGCGTTTTAGCTGGCACGGTTTTTAATTTTTTTAAACACAAATCAGTTTTATTTACCTCAGGACCAAAATACAAGTTTATTTACAAATCAATCACCCCAAATCTCGGTAATTTAGCATACCTCTAACGGTCAATCAAAATTGAAAATCACACATCAATCCCCAGTTCCGTTCAGCAAAAGGCATAAAACAGTATTTTTTTTAAAATTTTTAATTTAAAATTAAATATGTCATTTTATAAGATTACTGTAGATTTTTATTCGATTAAAAAATTAGGACTGAGTAGATATAAAATAAAATAAAATGCATAATGTAGTGAAATATCTGAAGTTTGTGTATTATTTTTAGACTTTATATTTTTGAAGGGATATTTTTTAACTTTATTTATTATAAAAATTGTTTGTAAGAAAATTACATTTTAAAATAGCTTTAAATTAAAAAGACCATAATATTATATATTCATGATCAACCATTTTTATAAGGCATGATCCGAATTCTGACCAATATTTTAACTACCATATTGACTAAAAAGAACTCATATAAGTAGTATATAAAATGTTGCATTAAACATATAGGAGATATGTATGTATGTATGTATGTAAGTAGAAGAAAATTAAGAATAAATAAAGAAAAAGGTAAAGCTGAAATTAACATTGGATCTAATCGACAACGAAGGCATTGGTGGTGGCCTGGTGGGGTGCTAAGCAGAGCAATTGTCTCTTTCCGAAGCATGATCTAACTTTTATAACACTTCACCTAGGCTACTGTTGGATCTTTAACTCTTACAACTTAGAAAAGCCATTGATGACACTTTTGGTTAAAACTTAGAGGAAACTACACAAAACCACCCTTAATAATCACTCTCTTGCAAAGAACCACCCTTTATAAAAATTTTAGCATAAAACCACCCTTAATATTTATCTATGTGCAATAAAACACCCTTATAATATTTATTTACATAAAACCACCCTTAATATTAAACGTTTACAATTAACCACCCTATACTACTTAAAGTTAGATCAAATAATTTAAAACTGAAGTATAGGCAAGGTAAATTTACATTATTAATATTAATATCATTAATAGTTTTGATAATTTCGTTAATTGTTATAATTTATAATAGAAAATAAGCAAAAAATAATATGAGGTATTATCTATACATACAAATATTTTAATTTTAAAAATTATTAAATTACATACAAAATATTGCATACAAAATCAATTCTACTACAACCTCATTCCGACTAAACTGATGACTTGATTGCCGGATTTAAATTATTTATAAAAAAATTCACTTGTTTTAGTTGATCATTAATCATGTTATCACCATTATTTTTATTTTTTAAAAAAATTATGGGCTAAAAAGTTCTTAAAATAATAATGAAAAATTTACAATAAAAAGGTTTTAAACTATTGAAAGTTTAAAAGTAATTATGATTTTAATATTAATTTAATATAATAATGAAAATTTACCTTGTCAATGCTTTATTTTTAAATTATTTTATGTAATTCAAAATAATATAGGGTGGTTAGTTGCAAACCTGTAAAATTAAGGGTGGTTTTATGTCAAAAATTTATAACGGGTGGTTTATTGCAAACATATGAATACTAAGAGTGGTTTTATGCTAAAAACTTTATAAAGGGTGGTTCTTTGAAAAAAAGTGATTATTAAGGGTGGTTTTGTGTAGTTTTCTCTAAAACTTATGTATCATTTTTAATTAAACAATGATTAATGATTCGTATTACGACTTTGTAATAATATGTTTGGTCGGATTATTTTCTTCATATTTCATAATATTCTTATGACAGAAATAAATGTTAACTTATCATCGTGTTTTCTCTCTCTATATATATATTATATTAGAGTCGAGTGATGATTGGATAGGTTAAGTCAACCCGTCACCGATAGCGATAATGGTCGGGTGATGGGTAGGATGTACTATTCACATCACTCGCTCGTTAATCTTATCGGGTGCATCCACTCATCACCCGTCAATCGGTGCATCCAGTCATCACCCGTCGAGTGACCGGATGGATTGAGTTCAACCGCGGGTGACTATAATTGGTTATTGTTGTTAAGGTATATTGCATTTTTATATTATTTTTGCACGTGCAACACAAATTTCATATTAAAATAACAATAATAATAATAATAATAATAATAATAATAATAATAATAATATAATCATTATATTTTAAACAATAATAAAACTATCAAACATAAGCCATATGACCCCCTTTCTCCCAAAACTCAAAAAATGCACTCAACGCGCATGGAAGAAAAAACCTAAATCCAAAAACTCAACACCGAAATCTTTCGATTCCATTATCGCAACACACCTTACCTCTGTCGAAAATCAACAAATTCATCCCCCACAAATCCAAAGTCAAGTTACAGAAATGGAAGACTCATGTAAAGGAGAGTCATTACAAATCGCTCAAAAGCCATAACGCTTCTCTCCCAAAAATAAGCAAATAAGTTTCTGATAGAGGAAGAAGAAGAATGCTCAAATGGCCATTTCGGAAATTCCAAGCGGTGTGGATTGCAGGTCTAACAACAATCATCAACGCTTGGGAATGGGAGGCCAGTGATACTTAGCAACAAATACGTAGTTAAAGAGGCCTAGTGTCAAAGTAGGCAAAGAAGTTTATAATCCTCCGCACCTTTGCAACAATGAAATGAGAATTTTGATGATCTCTCTTACGACATAGAGCATGTTCTTTAATGAAGAACTAAACCTTTTTAACACATATTTGACTATTGTGTTTGAACTTTTGCCTAGTTACATCTCTAAGGAAGAATCAAACTAGTTAGAACACAAGTTGAACACCGTCATTAAACATATGATTATCCCTGGTTTTTTGTCTGATTGTTTTCCTAATAAAGATCCAAAATTGTTTGAATATATATTGTACACTATCAATACACACAAAATACCTACACACAAGTGAACTCATGGCGCAAGAACCATGAACCAAATCCTCTATAAAATCCTAACAATGTATGCCCTAAAAATCCAACCTAAGCATATTAATACTGCCAAGCATATCCAAAGAGTAACCATGAGTAAAAATCCACCAACTTTGAAGAATCGGTAGGTGAAATAAATAAGTTAAATGATACTCTAGAAGGGGATTGAATAGAGTATGAGAACTTTTCGCAAACCAAATCTCAAGGCCTTGAAACTCCTTTCAAGGACCTTGATGTCAATCTGTGCTTCTCGTGAAACTTTGATTTCAAGGCTTTGAAACTCTTTTCAAGGGCCTTGACTTCTTGCTCCTGCAAAACAAAGTTAGTCACAATAAAGTATATATGGTGCGGAATTGAAAAGATTGACACGAGGATATGTTTACGAAGTTCGACTCTAAATAGCTTACTCTCCGTCCCAGGGTATATCCGTAGGATCTAACTATCTATTATCAGCTTCAAAGAGTCCTAGATACAAAGTAGAAGAAATCTCCTTCTTCTCTCAATGTAGCCAATGCTACGATCTAACTCCAACTCTTAACCTAGCTATAATAGCCTAGTTACTTTGTAGAGTAACACACACTCTAGTATAACACTATTTAGATCTTCCAATAGAGCTCTAGTGTTTTCTCTCTCTAAGGGGATAAAGTTTTTGCGTGAATGAGAGAAAGAAAAACAACGAATGAAGATGATTGGGTTGCTTGAAGATGTAAAGATGTTTTCCTGTGAAAGCTTGTGTATCTTTCTTCTTTGACTATCGTCTTCATTTATACTCTTTTATGGAAAGGTCTTCTAGCCGTTGTAGAAATGACCGTTTGAAGATAAATCTTCTTTTCCATGAAGATCGTTTCTTGTTCCGAGATAAGGTAAACGTTTGCAAGTCTTTAGCTCCTGAGAACACGTCGAGTCCTTAACTCCTTGATCTTCTCGTCTTCTGTTGAATCGAGAGAGAATATATTTTTGTTGTTTAAAAAATCTTCTAGAAAAGATTCTCTATTATTCGGTTGAGATCTTCCTTCGTTTAATAAGATCTTCCTTCGGTTGATAAGATCTTTGGTTGATGAGATCTTTTCGTTACAGAATCTTCTAATAAAATCTTCAACTCATTTTGAATCCTTGTTCCGTGCATCCATAATTCCAAGGCCCTTGATTTCGTTCTTTTGAACTTGTTATCTTCCTTTGTCCTTGAATCCAACTTCAAGGCCCTTGATATTTAGATGAAACCTGCACTGAATTCAAACTAACCAAATATCTAGAGAATATAATCAATACATTGTTAGTATATCTATCTACTACATTTTTGTGAAGTCTTCCATCATCAACACCTGTAAACCATTTCAATCAAGGTGGAGTTTTCAAACTTATTATATTTGTGATATGTTTGGGTGTAAGTTGTGTGAGTATGTATCCACTATGTGTACTCGCCCACCTAGTATCTTTGAATCTAACATTAGTAATATGTAGAATATATAAATTCTAAATTTGATTGCTTATATAATATTGTATGCATTTCTTCATGCCTACCTTTATTGAGTTAAAGTTCCTTGAGCCCAAAATGTTCCTTTTCACCCGTAAAGCCCTTGGTGAGGCGATCAATCAACACTTCTACTGCGCCAAAAAAACTAATGTTGTCAAGCATACTAAAATATACAAGGAATGACATATGTATTGTTTGTTATGTTGCGAGCTTCCGATATCAGTGAATTGCGTAAATATGATTGTCTTTACATCTTAAAAAGGGATCAACTGTTATTTGCACTCAACCTCCATGAATCCCTTGCCACTTTGTGATATATTGTGGCCTAAGACGAACGGCTTAGCTACTACATGAATCTTAAAACTCTGATACTCTCAATAAATGAATTTATGCATATACGGTTTGCTTTGTTGAAGATGATTTGTTATGTTATTTTTCTAAGGTACTCAAATCATACTGGAAAACTGAACTATAACTCCTTATATGATATATTCAAAGAATATCTCTTCTTTGCACGCTCTTTGTACTTCTTGCATAATTTGATCCTTCAACATACTGAGGAATCAAGAATTTGTGAGCAATTTGACGTCTTCTTACCTTTTAAAGTCACAATGCGTAGTAGGTCAATTTACAACACTTGATAATGATGCATTTAAGTGCATGGACAACTTATTTGGTTCGGAGCTTGTCTATCTACGGGTTATGAACTCATGACCTTGCCCTTTTAGTTTACTTGAAACAATGGTTCAAGAATCAAAGCAACAAATGATACATTACGCTAGGAGAAGCTAAACATGAAGAACTTTCTCAACCATCTACATATGAAAAATAAGTCTTATAGAATCACTATAGAACTATGTAGTGATCACGTTGTTATATTTTATGTTTGTGCTCAATGTATTGAATGGAGCAATGATGATCTAAAAAATCCCAAAGATAATGAATCATGGTATGAACATCATGCTGGAGGCCTTGACTTTTTGTCAAGGTCGACTCATTTCAAGATCATAGTAGAACCATAAATAATGATAAGTATGAAGTCGGCTATGATCTTCTTAAATGATGACCAAAGAACAAGAATGATACCAAGAACCTGGTAGAAATTAACTTCCATGGAACTAAAGCTCTTATTTAATCTTATGTTCTTATCTAAAAAGTGTGCTTTTTAATCATGTAACTTGACTAATTCTGAATTTATGAACAACTTTGTCTTTGAACATAATGTTCAGTATTTCCGTATGTAGAATATGAAGCACAAAATTAGAAGCAACATAACATGTGAGGATGTAATACAACTCGATGGCACAAGCATGAGTAACCGACTTGACAGATTTGAGATTTGGCACCCCTCCTTCTTAACTCTGTGTAGAGTGACTGGAGTGTTTGCTCTTCTAAAATTTCTTTCTCTTGTAAAGCCTTACGTTTGGATAACTCATTTTACATCGTGTTAACTGAGGCGTTGATTCAAATGTCATTAGTAAATCAATGGGTTGTATTCTCTTCAAACAGAGCTTCTACTTCCTTGATAATGCAAATATTGGTCCAAAAGTCTACTGATAATCATAAAAATGGCACGAAGATGCCCAAATATGAACAAATATTGATCACTCGATAGGATAAATGATATGTTCCCTTGGAACGAACCATATACAAGCAAGAGCCCGCCCAAAGCAAAATGTAATGTTAAAATGATTCAGAATAGAATACGACACTTACACATAACCTTTTCTCCTTAGTAAAAGAGAATAGTTGTAAGCTAAGTATTGTCCAAAATAATTGGAAAATATACAACAACATTGGTAAGAGCGCGGGGATATACCACCAAATCCCCATAACTTGCTTTAAATGAAGATCGTATTTTGGAATTATCGAGGTACGAGTAAGAAAAAGTTTGTACTGACATTAATATGTCTTGTAAAAATGACCATGTATATATAATTATGCTTGCGAAACTAAAAACTAGTGTTGAGCTAGAAGAATCATGTTGGAAAGGGGATGAATTTGATAATATATGTTTTGTTCCGACGGACGACTTATCTAGGGGACAATGCCTCTTATGGAAAAACTATCAACTAGTAAATGAAAAAGTAGAAGTAATAAATATGGAAAAAAGATTCATGACACCTAATTGTACCAAGACATCGCCCAATGTTACCATGTCTATGACCTTCATCTACGTCCCCGCCCCCTGAATGAACAAGAAAAGACGAGTTTTGGACAAAACTTGAGAATCATATCAACACAAATATTCCAAACTTTGTAATTGGAGATTTTAATAAACTATTCAACTTATATAATAAATGACGAGTGTCAAATGTAACACCTGGACATATAGCTTGGCTATGCTTCATTTTAGTATAGAAAACCCCATTTTCCATATATCGGTGTCTACTTCGGTTTATTTTGTGTTTCAGGCACTCAAGCTATTTATAGAGCATAATGATATGAAAATACCAAATCAAGAGGATTCAATTTCATGAAGTCAGAGAATACATGAAAACATCAAAATTTATTGAAGATGTCAAGTGGAAACCATTGGAGTTGGATGTCATTTTATGACGACCTTTGAAAGATTGTCAATTTCGACCATCTTTCCTTTGAATTTGGACAATCATATCAACTGCAAAGTTGTATATCTTCGAAAGAGCTTCGAAAGTAGTACGCATGGGTCACGTAGTTCCAAATAGAGTAGCGAGAAAGTCAGTTTTATTGAATTGTCGAAAAGTTGTCAAAATAACGTTGCCAAATGGTCAAGCCTATGGCCAACAAACGGCCGTATGACAACCATTTGGCGGCCATTTACCTGCCGTTTCGATTGCTGTTGGAATGGAAATCTGATCTTTCGATTTTATCTTTGGAAGGTGATACTAAACTTATATTCTATCACGTGTTACTAAACTTCATTCTTATCTAAGGATTGAATGATCCCTAAGATGATTTGATTTATTGTTTGCATATATCTTTATGAATTGATATTTTGATATGCTTCTTTTCAAAGCGCTTTATTTCAACCTTTTAATTACCTTCAAAAGAAGTTGTGTTTTTAATTGGTTTAGATAAAATAAGTGAAGAGTCAAAAGTATAGTTTGTTTTATTGGATTTATTGGAAAAAAAAAAACTTGGTTTTTTGAGAGTACCGGTGTATCAAAGCTTCTAGGATTTCTAATCATCGTGGAAAGTTCCGGTCTTTGTACCTTTTTAAACTGAAGGGCCACGAGCAAATACTTTTCTTGGTCTTTTCAAGATTTCTAAATACTTCATGGATTTTCCTATACTCGTTGAACCGCTGGATTGAGAGTTACGTGAGTTGGAAAGCACGGTCTTGGTTTGTATATGTCCAAAGCTATTTTATATGGTTACTTGCAATTATCATATATTGATGTTCATGAAATATATATACATCAATATCTTTTTTTTTGATAAATAATTGCGGTATTGTATTAATAAAGATCAATTTCCGCGATGTCAGAAATACATTGCGGGAAATTATCGAGTCATACACATCAATATCTTAACTCATTATAGTGGGGGATTCATGTTTCTTTAAATTGTTTCTCTCCATTATTAGCCTAAAACAACCATTGATTTTCCCTTACATCATTGTTTCACCAAAAGATTTTGTTTATCCCTTTCTTCTTTTATTTAGCATAATTATCTATTATTTACATCCAAAACAGACACGGTCTCTGCAAATTCGATACCCGAATATACTACATCCGATCTTGTATTCTTGTAGGGAGGCTGTTGTTACCATTTGGTAAAACAATCACGATCAATTTTTTGGCGCCATTGTAGGAGATTGCAAATAGTTTTTTTGCTACTAAAACGGGTATACCACCAGTAATCCGGATGTTGGTGATTTCTTTACTTAGAAGAAGAAGAAGGGTTCCCTTCTCTTTGTTTGTGGTTGTTGTTCTTTATCCGAGCATTTCGTCTTTGTGTTTGAAATATATAACCTGAAATATATGATATGTTTATCTTCTCAATCAACATTTTGAATCTATTTTTTATCTTACCTACATCTATTTTCAATATGAATATGTGAACCATCCAAATGCACACAGAAACAATACACATTAAGTGCACACGATGCGTGTGTTGCGCACGCGCGTCGCGTCTATTAAAAATAAAAATAAGACACGGACTTAACTTGAGAGAGAGAAAAAAATTTTATTACAATAATATATAAGAAAATGGTATGTTAAACGTATGGATCTAGTTCACATACGTAGTGTAACTTATGGTATGGAACTACGGAGCGTCGTTTGTGTGAAACTTGCTAATTTTTTATGTTTCAATTTTTTTCCTAACACTCACTTTTTTTTTCAAAATTTGTGTACATTCCGTTCAAATTATTTGTTATGTTATTTCAAATTATATTGTACTGATGGTTAATACATTTTTATAGATTTTTTGAAAGTTCAACTTAATGCTTAAACTAACAATATAAAATGGTTGAACTAATATAACATTTTATTTAAACTAATATTAAGAAACTTTGAACTTTTTTTTCTTCTAGTTTTGTCCCCCCTTCTTCTTTTGCAAAGGGGCACTTTTTCTATTATATGTTTTTGTACATTTCATTTAAACTATTTATTTTATTAGTTCAAATTATATAGTACTAATAATTCATATATTTTTATAAATATTTTTCATAAGTTCAAAAAAACGCATGTACTAATAATATAAAATGATTGAATTAATAGTATGAAAATTTGAATCAACAAATATTGTAATAAAATATTCTAATAACGATAACTATAAAATTTGAGTTTTTATAAAGTTAGTTAAAATTTTGGGTATTATTAGTTTGAATCTTGTGTTATGTGAGTTTAAACATTGTGTTTTATTAGTTCAAGCAAGTACAAGTAAAAAAGTGCATACAAAAATGACTAATAAGTTAACAAAATAATAAATTAACTAACTATAAAAAAAATATTAGAACTGATAATGTATGAATTTTGAACGAATTCAACTAAAATTATGAAATGGGATAATAACTATTACATTTTTCATAAAAATTACAAATTTGTCACGACATTCCTTTTTTAAATTAGATTTAAAAAGGACAAAATCGCCCTCGTATCTCCTAAAAATTATAAAATCAACCACACATCTCCTAAATCATTAAATGATTTTTTGTAGATAGTTGAATCAAGTGAATCAACGGCTCGAATTACTCCGTAATACCGCATTGTATCACATTTCCTTACTTGAACCGTTCCTTGAACATATAACACATCTAGCGTAGCCAATACTAGAAGCGAATGAATTACATTTTTGCTAAATAAGAGTAATTAGATAACTTTTTGGAAAAATAAAAGAGACGAGCTTCCCACAATCTGAAAACACTTTTACTAACAAAATGAAAGCAAAACAATCAAACAGGATTATCAAACTCTCCTACCATCAACTAATAAAATAGGTAAGAAGTCGATCCCAGTTTTTTGGCAAACACAAGAAGTCCAACAGGAAAAATTATGGACTAAGCCGCGATGTTCCAACATATGGACTAAGCCACAATGTTCCAAAATACGTGAAACGGCTAGACGAATTCTAGACGGAAAAGACTTCTTTTGATAAAAGGTATTAATTTGTCATGTTAAGTAAAATGTTAATAAGTTAGGGTATTGTTTGGTAAATAATTAGGGTATTAATTGATAATTAAACTAAAATCATAAGTCGTAAGGAGTCCATATCTTTTTCGACACCAACACGAGATGAAGATGAACCCGGTTTAGAGGAGCCGGCAACGTTTGTTTTTGGTGGAACGAAGGAATGATTTGATGATGGTATGGATCGATAGATGGATAAGTCAATATCGAACCATGTGAAACAACTTAGAGCAACCTAGGGAAACTAAGGCCCTAAAATACAATAAGAGTGAATGTGGAACCCCTCCGCTACAATCTTACACAAAAGGGAAATGATGTCCTAGACCACAAGAAGGAGGCCTGTGAGCGATTAAGAGCACCAACTTGTCAGTTCAAGTGACACAACACAAAATGATCCAAGCTACAAGGTCAAACGAGGCTTCACTCGCTCACTCTTCACACTATAAAAAATAAACACATGAAATGTGCAAAAAGTTTGTACTCAATTAAAAGGTGACGAAAATGATGTCTAAGATGTGCCTTATATTGTTTCTTGCCTAGAATAAAACCAGTTATAACCCTCTCTAATTGGGCCTAATGTAATCTCAAAGATCTAATTAAATGATGATCTTAAAAGGCTCAATTATTAAAACATAACCCAAAAGTCATTAAAAGAGTAATTTTGGTTGGAAAATAAAGTAAACCAACACACCACATGGTTGGTTCATAGGAAGTCTGAACATTATGTTTAATCAGAGTCAAATGAACCGGTTTGACTCGTTATTGATGTTTTTTCTTGGTTCTAATACTATTGAAAATGTCTATTGATAAGCTCGAAAACCACACATAAACATTGTTGCACACAATTAGCAAAATGACTAATTTGCAAGCAAATAACTCAAAAAAATGTTTTTAAACTAACCATTTGGTTAACGTTGTCCTGATTGATCACATTTTGTAGTTGACGTCCTTATAATGTTCATATGATCCGAAGTACATAAAAGTTGGTTTAAAATTATTAGCTACCGATAATAATCTATCTATGAGAGATCATATGATCACATCACACATATATCCACATACCACAACATGTTCATATGTCAATATCATGTTTATATACAAGATGCAATATGTAATCTACAATTAGTGACTCACGACAAAGTCTTGTCATCATTAATTAATGCGGTTTTGGCTTTGGGTGTGAGTTGCTCCCTCGACTAAATTAGGTGAATTCATACATTTGCTCTTGAGGTCCCAACCAAATTGATCAATGTTTATAACCATTTCTTACTCAAATGCTTGAGGCATAAACTTCAACCTCTAACCACATACACAAATTTCATTCATGTTAATGCAAACATTTACTTGTTTAATTAAATGGGCGACTTGGATAACGGTTAAGCACGGCATTTTCTTTTTTCAACCGGCTTTGGCTAAGCTCGGCGTTACATGCTAGTGACTCGGGCTATGGCTGAGACCGACATTCACTATTTTTCCAACGACTTGACTAATTGTTAAGCTCAATGCTATGACTTACACTACTGACTGGAGTGATGGTCAAGCCCAACATCACTGTTGTTCTTAGAGATATGACTAATAGTTTAGCTCAACGTCATTTACTTATACATTTTACATGCTTTTGACATTTTCAAGTAGTCATTAAACCACTTGCCTCAACAAGCTCGGCATGTCATGTACTATTGTAAAACCACAAATTCTCAAAAGTGGGGATGTTATGGGTTAGAGACCTCATAATGGGTCCTGACCATAGACCGACAACAAATTCACTGGATCTTGCAACAATGCACAAATAAATATCAAACTGAAATAAATAAAATGCCAAAACGTCAATAATCAAAACAAAAGACAAGACTCCCAGCCGAGTACTACAAACTATAATGTCAAAGGAAAAAGAAATAAAGAACCCATATCCCGTCCTATAATGTACGGGAATCCTGGATGACCACTCCGACCGGTCACTCATTAACATACATACCCTGGGTGACCACTTGCCTCAACAGGCTCGGCATGTCATGTACTATTGTAAAACCACAAATTCTCAAAAGTGGGGATGTTATGGGTTAGAGACCTCACAATGGGTCCTGACCATAGACCGACAACAAATTCACTGATCTTGCAACAATGCACAAATAAATATCAAACCGAAATAAATAAAATGCCAAAACGTCAATAATCAGAACAAAAGACAAGACTCCCAACCGAGTACTACAAACTATAATGTCAAAGGAAAAAGAAATAAAGAACCCATATCCCGTCCTATAATGTACGGGAACCTTAGGTGACCACTCCGACCGGTCACTCATTAACATACATATCCTGCAAGACATCTACAACAACGGATAAAACCGTTAGCTAACATTCTACATCTTAGGATAACGGTAATAGAACATACACACATAAAGCAGGAATAAACACATAACATGCTTACACATCAATCCAATTATTATCTTATAAATGTGGTTCACTTTCTAATTCAACTTCTTTTGTGACACGAGGATCTCCCGAACCTCGCCTTTGTCCCCGTATACCAACAAGACTGAATCTAATGCACCTCACCTTGTAATTATCTGTGCTAGTCGCAGAGAACCTTCTAGTCTCCTGTGAGAGTTGTATAGTGATGTCACCATCCGTTACTACTGGGGCCATAAAACAATAAAGGTCGTCCTATCAAGTTATTAATATTTAACACTCAAGCATAAACCACTATTATAATCCCGCTAACACACAAAAGGTCAGCTATGTAACACCTCAAATCCACGGGACTCGGGATGCCACATTGGGTTAGGATCTCACAATGGATCCTGACTCTAGCCTGATAACAAGTTCACTGGATCTTACAACAAGACACAAGTAGATTAAAACCAAATACATAAAACTGTATAATGTACATCATGAGGTTTTACAACATCATAGTCGAGTACAAAACAACATCCACAACATCCAGGTACAAAATATCTCATATCCCACGAGCAACCTAATCTACAAAAGTCCCTGGCTGGTCACCCTATCTGGCTCACTCTGTAGTCTTCCTAACCTGCAGATCATCTACAACACGGTATACAACGTTAGCTACAGAAATGAATAAGAATGAAGCAACAACACATACACACACCACACATCACACATGCAATGTCACACACACATTCATTTATTTTCTTTAGTTACGTTATTCCATTACTAATTCAACTTCTTTTGTAACACGAGGATCCTAAAGAACCTCGTCCCTTCCTCCGTTAACACAAGGGTTTTGCATGGGGGTGGTCATCCACTCGCCCCCCCTGTGTTACTGGCTTCCGGGTACCTCCTCCTACCCACAGACGGCGGCAAGTGGTCACGACCCGTTATAATACACTTGGGTCATTTAAGTATACATATGTGGTCATCCTAGTCAGGATTAAGTTGTAAATGCAATAACCATATGAACACACACAACCATTACCGTCACTCAAACCCATAAATGCACGCTAAGTAAGTCCTATGGACTTACCTAAAATACTCGTACCTTGTACCACGTCACAGCTTCCCCTTGGGGAAGTAATCAACACCTACAATAGCAAGGCACACACAATCACATATTGCAAAGGTTAGGAGACTCGTCTCACTAACCACAACCAACATATAACTCGGATCTAAGCCTCGAGCTCACCGCATACCTCATAAATGCCTAATGCATATCTCCAACATAACCACGAGTGCCTAAGGCACATAATCATCATACAACTCATCATGCTCACAGACGCACCAGCTGAACAAGAGGCGCAAGGCTCAATAGTAGTGAGGCGCAGGGGAGGCTCACTCTGGACGCAGGGGCAACTCATAGTCAGGCGCAATGGCGGCTTAGCTTAGGCGCAGGGGCGGCTGGACAACAGTGAGCTGATCCCAGCTTCTCTTCGATCCTTCTCTCGGCTCTCTTCACTTCTCCACCACACAACAACATACCACATATATACACACACATGTATGACTATCAAAACGTCCAGGAAAGATCTACACAAGCATCACTTGTGGATCCTAGGCTAAAGAAGAAGAAAAGAAGCAAGGAAGGAAGAAAGAGCAAGAAAGGAAGGAGAGCTAGCTTACCACATATAAACCCTAAGCAAAACCTTCACCACAACCACAACAGCTACAACACATCAACAACATTATCTAACATCATGCTCATCATCATCCAAGGTCAAAGCCACACTCTTTCCACTCACAAACTCAAGAATCAAGAAGAAGATCCAAGGAAGAGAAAGGAGAGAAGAAGATCGTGAGGAGGAAGAAAGAAGCTGCAAAGATGAAGAAACCCCTCATCTGAAGCAATAAGAGGCTTATAAAGGAAGCCAGCCGAAAGCACGAGTCAAAGGTCAACGAAAACGGCTGCATCCGCACAGAGCCGCAGGGGCGGACCCTGTGAGGCGTAAGGGCGGCTAGCCGCTGGTGTAGCCCTATGGATCCGCAGGGGCGGCTGCCTGGCTCAGCAAAGGTCAACAAAGGCTCAAGGACTAAGGCTCTTACAAGCTAAGTAAGCCCAAGGGACTTACTTGTATCAAGGTATTCCTAGCTATCAACAACGCTTGATTCCCACAAAAATACACTCTACGCCCAATCATACAAGGCACACACATCATACACTATCCAACCACTAGAAGTTTTCAACTTCTAGTTCTCAATGATCATCACATGATCATGTATCCGACATAATTATAGTCTACACCCCCACCCCATATGCTCATAATATACTCATAGGGTAACTAGAAGGACTAGATCATATACCTATAACAATCCCTAAGCCGAAATCTCGAGCTTAGGAACCTACTAAAGTGATTCCGCGACCGTGGAGGAATGAAGGTGCGAGCGCGGGGAAGCAATGTCGGCGCGACCGCGGTGAAAAGATCCAAGACGCCGCAACCGTGGAGACAAGTAGTCGCGACCGCGGTGGCATAGTGAAGGGGCGACGCGGCAAGGTGCGAACGCGATCGATTCCTCAATCAACGCATATCACGAAAAGCGAAGGACAATCAAGCATAAGTATTGATTCTAAGATAATAGAGGAGGAGGAGGAGGAGGAGAGGGGAGAAGCTTATTGTCCGTTCTAGGAGTGCACCAAAGAAGGATGTAAACTAGTTGTTGCTGACGTTCACAACCAAAAGACAACTCTAGATCAATTGAATGAAGGAGATTGTTGTGGAAGAAAGAGAGGAAGAGAAAGATAAGCAGTGACGTGAGAAGAAGAAACGGATGTTGTTAGGACTAAATAGGTTTAGAAGGATGCAACAACTCAAGAAAGAAAAGATCGGATTTCCAACAAAAGGAAAAAAATAAAACGACGGTTACAAAAGACCGGACCACAATCTTCTGTTTTACCGCGACCGCGGTCAAACATAGCCGCGACCGCGGGCCACACCCGCGTGTAGGCAAACTTACGCGACCGCATGTGGGGTCGCGGTGACTCCCACAATAACACCGGAATACAATTTCAGTTGTTGTATTAACACGTTAACATATATCTATATATTTAGTTATCATTATCATGACAAGATATACACATTATTCATATTAATCATGCTTCATATACAACATATCACCATACTCGCCATTAAACACATTAAACATAGTTTTCACATAGCACATAACAAAACACAACAACAATCACATTTTAACACAACATGCTATAAATCTCTCAAGTACGAATTTCTACAAATCCACGCTAAGTCTTTTGAGTTATCTGGATACGCTAAACAAAGCAAAGTTATATTATAGTTAATTCACTATCTTCAATGACACTTGTTAGGAATTTCATATTCTCGAATTGAAGTTCTCGTTTAAGAAAAAAAATAATTTAATAGATTTTAGTTAGTTTACGATACTTATTGTAATCTTAATTTATTAATTGACTAAATTTCAACATCATAATGTTTTCTCTGAATGTAATTTATGAATCACTGTTATCAGATTTATCACTTAGATAGTCTAAGATCATTATAATAATCAAACGAACATAATGAAATTCCAATTTATCCTTTTTGACAAATCTATAGTCGATTTAAGGTCAAATCTCAATATTAAAAACGAATAAATTAAGGGTCAATTAGGTAAGTAGGCTTTTTTAAGAATATGTAATAGTAAGTAGGCTTTTTTTATTTTTGATTAAGTAAATGTACCCCTAAATTCTTCTTTACCGTGAAACCCTACTTCCCGCAGCAGCCGTTCTCTTCTCCTCTGCCTTCCCTTTGCTTGCTTTCTCTCTCAGTAATGACGATGGAATGGCGCCGTTCTCGACCAGTAATTTGTGGGCGATGGAATGGCTGACGATAAAGATAGATTAGCCCAAAGCACAATTCTCAAATCTCTTTCTACATTTCTATTCTTAGCTTAGCTCCCACCATACCCACTTTCTCTTCCTCACCGCTTCGTAAAACCAGGAGCGAGACCTTTCTAGAAGATTCGCACTGCTTTTTTGGGTGGGGATGGTCGATCTCCTTCTTCAATCGCTAAAATCGCTTTGCGAATGGAGGATCCAACATCAAACCTGTCCAATTTCTGGTATGTGCTTTGCGAATGGCCGCCTCACTACACCACAAAGCAAATCAGGTATGAAAACACATTCTGGTAATCCAATCTAAGTATGAAATTGAGGTTGTAAGTGAAACAACACATTCTGGTATATCAAACTCACACTGTAACAACATTCTTGGTGTTCGGCATACCGGATACATTGAAGTAAATCAATTCCGGCGATTAATGTGTTGTCGAATACGTTCTTTTCGTTGGACTTGGCGGGGTTGGAATATGGGGATTTGAAGGAGGTCGTGTGGCAAATGATGGTGGAGATCGGTAAACCGAACTTGTCGGACTATTTTCCGGCGATTAGGAGAATGGATGTTCAGGGGATTAGGGGTCGAATGGGGATTCATTTTGAGAAGGTAATGGGTATTTTTAAGGTTTTGATTGATCGAAGGTTGCGATCTTTGGATGATCATGAGGATGCGTTAGATGCTTTTATCAAGATTTGCCGAGACAAGACCGATCAATTTGAGCTCTCTCATATATCTCATCTACTACTGGTACGTACAACCAATTATTGTACATTTTCACACCAATTTTGCAAGTATATTTAAATTTATGGTACGTAGATTTCTAGTATGTAAAACTTCGTAAAATTTCTGGTATATAGATTTCTAGTATGTGAGATTTCTGTTATGTAAAATTTCTAGTATGTATATTTCTGGTATGTTAAATTTTTTGTATGTTAAATTTTTTGTATCTTAAATTTTTGGTATGTAGATTTTTGGTATGTTAAATTTCTGGTATGTAAAATTTCTGGTAAGTAGATTTTTGGTATGTTAAATTTCTAGTACGTAATTCTGGTATATAAAGTTTTTGATATATAAAGTTTCTGGTATGTAAAGTTTCTGATATGTAAAGTTTCTACTATGTAAAGTTTCTGGTATGTAAAGTTTTGTAAAGTTTCTGGTATGTTAAATTTCTGGTATGTAAAGTTTCTGGTATGTTAAATTTCTGGTATGTGAAATTCTGGTATGTGAAATTCATTCCAGAAAATAAAAAATAAAAAAAATAAAAAAGACAAAAAAAATAAAAATAAAAAACAAATTCAGTAATTAAAAATTAAAACTTTCACTTACATTACAAATAACAAATATTCTTTTTTAAAATTGAAGGGTTAATTATTTTTACCTTACAAATAACAAATATTAAATGAAAGTGGTAAAAAATTATGGGGTACATTTACTAAATCATATTCTCAAAAAGGCCTAGTATGTCAAATTATCCCATAAATTAATAACACATTCGTTCGTTTCCCATTGACGAATAGAAAGAAAATCCAGATTTATGGGGATAAATGTGGTACTTGTCCACTGCCAAACCCTGGAATCAATAATCCCGTATAATAACTTGATGAATTTGCCGAACGAATTCAGTAAGTTAAATGCGGATTTGAAGAATAGAGTGAGTGTGAGTAAGTTCGAAAGTGTAAAGCGTCGTGGATAAACAATGATGAGATGAGTGGCAATTATCCATGTCACAGAAAAGCATCACATGGTGCACGTGATCATACATGTGGGTTGCTTGAGCCTTGCTGGCACTTGGACAGGGATCAATAAGTCATCTGTCACCAACATGCCATTGCAATTTGCAACTACTCCCTCCCTTCCGATCATGTGTTCTTCTATTTTTACGCAATATATATATATATATATATTTGCAATATATATTTTGAGTACACAGGTCTCACTTTTTTTTATTTTATTATAATTGCAGATACATTATTGGTGACAACATCTTGGTCTAATTTGACCATACATCTCTCCCATCTATATACTATCAACAAATATATTATTTAATAACTGGCACTGGCAGGCCCCCAGCCGAGGGCAAGTTCAACAAGCCGGCTTCTGTCGTTACATATTGCACGATACGGTTATTACAATTGGCATCCCTGATTTGCAGTTTTCAGATCATATGTTTTAAGTTCAGGGTTCAATTTTAGGATACTCGTTTCTCAGTGATTTCAATTTCCAGGGTTGTGGTTTTAGGGATGTGAAAACCCAATTTTGAAAGCTCATATGACGAGATTTTGAAAGATTATGGTGAGTTTATGATTTGTTTTTCCTTCCATTCATGCCCTCGCTGTCGACAATCTCTAGTTCTTCTTCTCCTTATCTCCGTGAACAATATCTTTTCTAAAAACAAAGGAAGCAGAGGAGCATGAATGATGGTGACTACAAAAAAATCTTCAATTCTCACTGGCAATGCGAACCTTCCGTCGAATTTCGATACCGATTAGGGGCATAAACTTGCACATTCACTGGCAATATCTTTTCTAAGTTTATGATTTAGGTTCTGGTATGGTGTTCAGGTTTCATATTTGGATCTAGGGTTCTCAAAATCTTGGGGATCTATGCTTCAAATCGACGCTTCTTGGTTCTAGTTACTGAGCATGGATGATGGCGGCTTTCCTTTGGATAATGGTACCTGCAATCAGATTGGTATCAAGAAGTTGCTTTTGTATCAGTTTTTTTTGCTCATAATTTAAAAAAGACGGGGACGAATGTAACAGAGAAGAAGAAGAGTTTTTTTTGGTGAAATAGAGAAGAAGGGGGTGAATCACGTTATTGCGATCCCGATAACGGTCATCATTGAATGCAATGGAGAAATTAGGGCATTAATAGTCATATTTTGATTTTTTAATCAAAATTAAAATTAATTTTGAATTATTAAACTAAATATATATACAAGATTTTGTTATAAACTACAAATTTCAAGTTGTTTGAATAAATTAAGAGAAATTCCGGTTGATACCTATGTGGTTTGGAGTTTTCTAGAATTTGTCCATTAGTTTTTTCCAGCTTAGTTTATGCCCCTATGTTTTCATAGTTTTTGGATTTTACCCAAATTCGTTAGAAATTATTAACACCCGTTTTTTTTTTTAAAAAATAAAAGTATAAAAAAGTGAAATCCAACTAAATAGTACTTTGCATCTCTTGTATTTCATCTTTATGTGACTATCTATATCAGACAACCAAAAAGTTTTATAGACAAAAATTACCCTGGTATGGTTCCGAGAGGATGCTTTAGGTTGAACTACTTCTAGAAAGTAGTTCAACCTAACCGCTTTCCATTTTCCCAAAAAAAAAAAAGTAAAATTTGTCTTTCAATCTTTGTATCTCCTTTCTCCACCTTTCAATTTACTCATGCATCTCACGTTCTCCACCTTCCAATGTACTTTGCATCTCTTGTCTTTCATCTTTCAATTTACTATCCACTCTCTTGTTTGTCTCTCTTACAGTTAGAGTATACTTCAAAGAATCTGGAAAGACTAGCAACACCCAAAACACATTTATCCTTAAGTTGGTTCTAGATCAATGAGTGTGTTTTAGGGTTTTAAAATTTTTTTTTAATTTTTTTAAATTGATTTCCTTGTATAGAATTAGGAGGGGATGAAGGAGATGTATCATTCAATTTGATTAGTGATCGTTTATTGTTCAACATGTTAAACACCTTGCTCTTCTCCGTTTTTTTTAAATTCGTATTTGCAAGTTCTTGATTGTGAACTATGAAATTTTATGGTATTAGATTATCAAAAAAGAAAATTTTACTTCTGTTTTTTCCCCTTCTAAAATGCAAAAAAAACACACAAGATCGAAGGCTAGAGTGTCGTCCGAACAAGAACAAGAACAAACACAGTTTAACAAGGTTCAAAAAGTTTTCCTACATCCTCGGGGTAGCATGACATCGCCCAATCCACTATAAACAAACAAAGAAAGATAAGAACAAATGTAAGAACAACAATATCCGCACAACTTGTAGACTTAAGGGATTAACATGAGAAAGTCCAAACAAAGCATTTGCTTCATCAAGAAAAATAGAAGAAACAAACAAGAAACGTTCTTAGTCAATGAAGAAAGAGAGAACTAAGAAGGATGATGGATTTTTGAAACATGGGCCACAAGCTGACTTTCATTTGGGCTTATTATGAGCTTGAGCTTGTAAAGTATTTTTCATAATTTGCCCTCCTAATTTCTAAGTTCATCTAATTGTAGATTTTTGAGCAAAACCGTCATCACCCATTTTGATTTACCTTTACGTGACTTTTGAAATATGTACGAAATTCCTGCAAAACAAAAAATCTGTTGGGTTAGTATCACCATCAACTTAATCAACAAGTAATTTATTTGACTCTACTTGTAAACAAATATAGTGATATCTAATATCAATATGTTTAGTCCGTTCATGATAAACTAGATCCTTAAAAAGATATAATGCACTCTGACTTTCCATGTATAAAGTTGGCATAGTAGACTTACTCTATATCTCAATTAGAATATTGCTAAGCCACACAACTTCTTTACAAGCTTTAGTGGCAACTACATACTCAGCTTCGGTAGAAGATAAAGCTACACTAAGTTGTTGATGAGATTTCCAAGAAATACATTTTTCACACCAAGTATATACATATGAAGTAGTAAATTTTCTATTATCTTTATTAGAAACATAATCAAAATCTACATAACTAGTCAGATCATAAGAAGAATGATGTTTTATCATGTTTAGCATATAATAATCCATAATTAATAGTTCCACTAATATATTTCAACATATATTTCATAACTTCCTATTGTTTTTCACCTGGGTCAGATATAACTCTACTAAGAGCACTAATAGCAAATGCAAGATCAGGTTGAGAACAAATCATAACATACATGACAAATCCTACAACAGTATCATAGAGAAACTTACTCATGTGAGATTTTTCCTCTTTGGACATATTTTGGACACGAGTTAAATTGAAGTGCCCTCTAAGGGTATTTTAGAAGGTTTAACATCTTTTAGATTAAACTTATCTAACAACTTAGTCACATATTCAGATTAGAAAAGCCAAGTTTGTCTCTTAACCTATTTTCTTCAATTTTTATCCCCAAAATTCTTTGAGCAGGATTCAAGTATTTCATATCAAAGTTATTTCTAAGGGAATTCTTCACCTCATTTATCTTAGCTTTAGATTTACAAATTAATAGTATATCATCCACATAAAGCAATATATATAAAGGAGAATTAGTTTTGACAGATTTGCAGTACAAACAATGATCATATTTCTATAGTTGGATTGCAAAGCAATTATAAAACCTAATCTTTTCATGTATGATCAAATTTGATATTTCATTGCCTAGGAGATTGTTTCAAATTATATATGGATTTATTTAACAAACACACATAACCAAGGTGATTTTTGTCTATAAAACCTTTTGGTTGTCACATATAGATAGTCTCATAAAGGTATCCATACAGGAAAACCAATTTTAACATCCATCTGTTCTACTTCATAGTCATAAATTATAGCTAAAGCAATAAGCAATCTCATAGTCTTATATTTCACAACAGGGACAAAAATGTCATTGTAATCTATACCTTCCTTTTCAGTAAAACCCTTATCCACTAACATAAGCTTTAAATCTAGGAGGGCTATTAGGTTTAACGCCATCTTTGATTTTATAAATCCATTTGCAGTCAATAGTCCTAACACCATCTGGTTTAGGAACTAGTTTCCAAGTTTTGTTCTCATGTACAAAGTTAATCTCTTCATTCAAAGCTACTAACCAAAACTTAGATTGACTACATTTAATAGCATGTTCATACAACTTAGGAGTATAAGTATTAACAATCACATCAACAATCAACATAGAAAATTCTACCAAATTATTATCTCTATTATACACAAACTCAGCAATGTATATATATGTAGGATTCAAATACTTTGGATTAAGAACTCTAGCTCTAAGATCTCTATTAGAAGTAAGCTGATAATCAGACAAATCAATAGCAGTAGGAACAGAATCAGAAACCACAATATAATCAAAAGCAGAAATAGGAGAAATGTCTGAAAGATTGTCCGAATTAGTTACAGTCCCAATTACAGTCCTAAAAGTTTCAACATTGACAGAAGTTGTGTTAGTATTAGAGTTAGAATCAGAATTGCTTACAACCCCACCTGATTGGTGAAGTGTGTTGTCTTCTGAGCTGTATTCTAGCTCAATACTCTCCCTGGTTTGTTCAGCAACAACATTACTAGGAGCAATATTGGTGTGTCTTCGATAAACACCAATATCAAACTCTTCAGCTGGCTAAAGGGTATCACTTGGTATGAAAAAATCTGCTTCTCTATTCCTGTTAGTTTCTCAACAGTAGATGTAAGAAGATTTTTAAAATGAAAATCAGATTCATTAAAAGTTACACCTCTACTAGTTAAAACTCTATAACCACCAGGTTGTATAACAAGTAATTTGTAGCCTTCAACCCCTTGTGGATAACCTAGCATCACACGCTTGAGACTTGAGAGCTCTCGGATTTAGTTTACCTTGTGAATGATGAGCATAAGCTATACAAGTGAAAGTTCGTAAGTGTTCTATATTTGGTTTCTGACCAATCCACATTTCTTCCGGGAACTATCAAATGTCGTTTTATACCATTTTGAAAGAAATATTCATTAAAGTCATGGTTATAAAATTCTAAACCATTATCCGTTTTACCAAAATGAATTTTTCACACACATAATGCAGTTGGTTTATGATCAAAATAAACATTTTTAAACATGTAATGCAAATCTTTATTTCCTATCTGTCCAAAACAAGCATGCTATAATTTGGTTTGATCAAGTTTCATGTGCACAATAAAATTTAAAAACATTCAATTCAGGAGAACCACCAACATGATATAAACCATTTTTCTTCACACTTTTGAGGAGGATTTTACCATTTTAATCACATTCATAACACTGTTATTTGTGTGTATCTAGCAGCCTAGGTCATCAAAAACACTTTCAGACAATAAATTTTTTCTAAGTTCAGGCACCCACCGAACTTGTTGAAGAGTTCTGATTTTATTATCATGCATCATGAAGGGAATATTACCAATGCCTGTTATATATATATATATATATATATATATATATATATATATATATATATATATATATATATATATATATATATATATATATATATATATATATAAGGAAGTATGATCTCCTAATCTAACACCCCGTTTTCACATTTATACAGAAAATCAAAATATTTTTTTATGAGGAGTGGAATGCATGGTACAACCAAAATCAAGTATCCAAGCATCATAATCATTATTACAAACAACAAGCAATTCATCATCATAGAAAGCATGAGACTCAAGGATATTAGTAGAACCGTTCTTGGACATGCTAGCCTCATCCTTCTTCTTATTACAACCAGAATTCTTGTGACCCTTAATACCACAATAATAACAAATAATCTCCTTTTTAACAGATTAAAAAGCAGAATTCTTTTGATTATACCAATTCTAGAGTCAGCTTTACTATCTCGATTGTTGTTGTACTTATTCTTCTTATTTTTGCCTTTAGCAAATAAGACTTCAACCTTACTATCCTTAGACTCTCCTTTCAATTTAAAGACCTTTAGAGTATTATTCTTTTCAGTTATGGCATCCAAAATCTTTTTCCTAGTTAAGTCTTCATGTCCATATTGAATAACGTCTTTAAAGTTGTCAAATTGAGAAGTGAGAGAGTTAAGAATCATAACAACTTGGTGAACCTCATATACAGGATCCTTACATCGTTCTAAGTCTTGAGTCATTCTTAAGAAACTATCCAGATTATCTTGAAGAGAGATGTCAGTGTTCATTTAAAAGGTGAATAGCCTACACAACAAACTAACTCTACTAGACAAACACTTAACTTCATACAACCCATTAAGAGTTGTCTAGAGAGTTTTGGTTGTTGTGTGAACTAGAACTTGTTGGCCAAATTCATCTGTGAGCCTCATCATAGTCTCATTATGAGCCTGCAGATCCATTTCCTTTCTTTTTTCAGCACTGAGTGTGGATGGATAACTCTCGTCTACTGCATGCCACACCTTCTCTTTCACCAAGACTCCTTTCATCCTAACAAACCACATACATAAATAAAAAACATCATCATAGAGTTTCATTCTATAATAAGAATCAACCATTATTATAATATGGAATAGGAAAAGTGTAACACCCCAAATTCTAGGAACTTGGAGCGTTACGGGCTAGAACCTCACAATGGGTCCCGACCCACATAGTTACAACAATAACATCGTCTCTTGCAACAATGCCAAATAAATGAAAACTAAAATAGATAAAATATCAAAAGGTTTAACAAAGGGAAAACGAAAGACTTTCAGCCGAGTTCAACAACAAACTAGAAAAAACAACAACTGAAATATAAACCCCGATCATGTCCTATAATGTACGGGAATCCCGACTGACCACTCAATCCTGGATCACTCAGCAGCATCTCTAACCTTAGTAGGGCATCTACAATAACGGTATAAACCAATAGCTAATATTTTGGATATCCGAAAGACAACAAAGACACAAACAAATGTAAGAATATAAACACATAGCATCCTCACACACAACCCGATTATTATCTTTGTATAAGTTATCACTTACTACTTAAACTTCTTTTGTGGCACGAGAATCAAAAGGTTTGTAATAACCGAAAATTTTAAACTCCGCTTAATACTGATTTTAACCGGATTCCGATCCGCTAACCTCTAACCTTTAAATAAAGTTAAAATGAATTTTAAATTTTATCATTTTATGCGACCTTAGTTCACATAAAATAATAAAGGATGTAACCGGAGATATTCCGTATCTTTAAAATAAAATAATAATTTACTTAATACGGAAAATAATTCCGTAAAAATTTCCGCAAATGCCCTACCGATCCGTATGAGTAACGGGTTTCGCTTCAGCTCGTTTCCTAAAGAAATAGTGGGCCCATTTGCAATGAGTACTGCCGGCCCAACCATTCTTAACCCTCTAATTAAAACCTAATTAATTATAACCTAAATTTTACCCTAATCTAAACCTAATCTAATTCTCTCATCTTCTGCCGCTACGCTTCTCCCTCTTCCTCTCTGTACGAACGACAGCCGCAACAAACTCAACGCCGGACCGAGCCGCCACTGCGCCGCTCTTGTCGACCGTCCAACCGCCACCGAGCCACCGCGCCGCCTTTGTCGATCCCGGTAAGCATCGTCTTCTTCTTCCTCTCCCGCTTATCCCCTCCTCGCCCTCCTTTGTTTCGGAACTCACCAGCGAGCTTCCGGCTTCACGCAGCAGATCCGACCACCAGTGAGGGCCGTCCGGAACGTCAACGCCGCCTCGCTGCCTTGTTTCCTTCTGCACCGGACGCCGCGCCGCCTCTCTTCGACCAGCAGTGACCAGCGCCGCGCCGCCCTCTTCGGCCCTGCAGTAACCCGCAGCCACCACCGAATCCTGCAGTAGCCACCACCGAGTCCTGCAGCAGCCACCACCGAGTCCTGCCGTTTCTCTGTCGACCTCCTGCTGCGTTGCACTAGCCAACGTTCCACCGCCTTCGACGCCGGACCCTTGCCGCCTAACCTCCCCGTCAGACTGCAATTCCGGTAAGACTACTTCCCGGTTCTTCTCCTCTTCTGCGCTGGAGCCGGTGTGAGTCAAGGCCGAACCCTCCTATGTCTTGTACTGTAGAATGTATATAAGTATATGCTTATGAATGTGTTGAATTACGTATAACTGTATCGGAGTATGGATATATATATATATATATATATATATATATATATATATATATATATATATATATATATATATATATATATATATATATATATATATATATATATATATATAAGGAAGTATGATCTCCTAATCTAACACCCCGTTTTCACATTTATACAGAAAATCAAAATATTTTTTTATGAGGAGTGGAATGCATGGTACAACCAAAATCAAGTATCCAAGCATCATAATCATTATTACAAACAACAAGCAATTCATCATCATAGAAAGCATGAGACTCAAGGATATTAGTAGAACCGTTCTTGGACATGCTAGCCTCATCCTTCTTCTTATTACAACCAGAATTCTTGTGACCCTTAATACCACAATAATAACAAATAATCTCCTTTTTAACAGATTAAAAAGCAGAATTCTTTTGATTATACCAATTCTAGAGTCAGCTTTACTATCTCGATTGTTGTTGTACTTATTCTTCTTATTTTTGCCTTTAGCAAATAAGACTTCAACCTTACTATCCTTAGACTCTCCTTTCAATTTAAAGACCTTTAGAGTATTATTCTTTTCAGTTATGGCATCCAAAATCTTTTTCCTAGTTAAGTCTTCATGTCCATATTGAATAACGTCTTTAAAGTTGTCAAATTGAGAAGTGAGAGAGTTAAGAATCATAACAACTTGGTGAACCTCATATACAGGATCCTTACATCGTTCTAAGTCTTGAGTCATTCTTAAGAAACTATCCAGATTATCTTGAAGAGAGATGTCAGTGTTCATTTAAAAGGTGAATAGCCTACACAACAAACTAACTCTACTAGACAAACACTTAACTTCATACAACCTATTAAGAGTTGTCTAGAGAGTTTTGGTTGTTGTGTGAACTAGAACTTGTTGGCCAAATTCATCTGTGAGCCTCATCATAGTCTCATTATGAGCCTGCAGATCCATTTCCTTTCTTTTTTCAGCACTGAGTGTGGATGGATAACTCTCGTCTACTGCATGCCACACCTTCTCTTTCACCAAGACTCCTTTCATCCTAACAAACCACATACATAAATCAAAAACATCATCATAGAGTTTCATTCTATAATAAGAATCAACCATTATTATAATATGGAATAGGAAAAGTGTAACACCCCAAATTCTAGGAACTTGGAGCGTTACGGGCTAGGACCTCACAATGGGTCCCGACCCACATAGTTACAACAATAACATCGTCTCTTGCAACAATGCCAAATAAATGAAAACTAAAATAGATAAAATATCAAAAGGTTTAACAAAGGGAAAACGAAAGACTTTCAGCCGAGTTCAACAACAAACTAGAAAAAACAACAACTGAAATATAAACCCCGATCATGTCCTATAATGTACGGGAATCCCGACTGACCACTCAATCCTGGATCACTCAGCAGCATCTCTAACCTTAGTAGGGCATCTACAATAACGGTATAAACCAATAGCTAATATTTTGGATATCCGAAAGACAACAAAGACACAAACAAATGTAAGAATATAAACACATAGCATCCTCACACACAACCCGATTATTATCTTTGTATAAGTTATCACTTACTACTTAAACTTCTTTTGTGGCACGAGAATCAAAAGGTTTGTAATAACCGAAAATTTTAAACTCCGCTTAATACTGATTTTAACCGGATTCCGATCCGCTAACCTCTAACCTTTAAATAAAGTTAAAATGAATTTTAAATTTTATCATTTTATGCGACCTTAGTTCACATAAAATAATAAAGGATGTAACCGGAGATATTCCGTATCTTTAAAATAAAATAATAATTTACTTAATACGGAAAATAATTCCGTAAAAATTTCCGCAAATGCCCTACCGATCCGTATGAGTAACGGGTTTCGCTTCAGCTCGTTTCCTAAAGAAATAGTGGGCCCATTTGCAATGAGTACTGCCGGCCCAACCATTCTTAACCCTCTAATTAAAACCTAATTAATTATAACCTAAATTTTACCCTAATCTAAACCTAATCTAATTCTCTCATCTTCTGCCGCTACGCTTCTCCCTCTTCCTCTCTGTACGAACGACAGCCGCAACAAACTCAACGCCGGACCGAGCCGCCACTGCGCCGCTCTTGTCGACCGTCCAACCGCCACCGAGCCACCGCGCCGCCTTTGTCGATCCCGGTAAGCATCGTCTTCTTCTTCCTCTCCCGCTTATCCCCTCCTCGCCCTCCTTTGTTTCGGAACTCACCAGCGAGCTTCCGGCTTCACGCAGCAGATCCGACCACCAGTGAGGGCCGTCCGGAACGTCAACGCCGCCTCGCTGCCTTGTTTCCTTCTGCACCGGACGCCGCGCCGCCTCTCTTCGACCAGCAGTGACCAGCGCCGCGCCGCCCTCTTCGGCCCTGCAGTAACCCGCAGCCACCACCGAATCCTGCAGTAGCCACCACCGAGTCCTGCAACAGCCACCACCGAGTCCTGCCGTTTCTCTGTCGACCTCCTGCTGCGTTGCACTAGCCAACGTTCCACCGCCTTCGACGCCGGACCCTTGCCGCCTAACCTCCCCGTCAGACTGCAATTCCGGTAAGACTACTTCCCGGTTCTTCTCCTCTTCTGCGCTGGAGCCGGTGTGAGTCAAGGCCGAACCCTCCTATGTCTTGTACTGTAGAATGTATATAAGTATATGCTTATGAATGTGCTGAATTACGTATAACTGTATCGGAGTATGGATATATATATATATATATATATATATATATATATATATATATATATATAAGGAAGTATGATCTCCTAATCTAACACCCCGTTTTCACATTTATACAGAAAATCAAAATATTTTTTTATGAGGAGTGGAATGCATGGTACAACCAAAATCAAGTATCCAAGCATCATAATCATTATTACAAACAACAAGCAATTCATCATCATAGAAAGCATGAGACTCAAGGATATTAGTAGAACCGTTCTTGGACATGCTAGCCTCATCCTTCTTCTTATTACAACCAGAATTCTTGTGACCCTTAATACCACAATAATAACAAATAATCTCCTTTTTAACAGATTAAAAAGCAGAATTCTTTTGATTATACCAATTCTAGAGTCAGCTTTACTATCTCGATTGTTGTTGTACTTATTCTTCTTATTTTTGCCTTTAGCAAATAAGACTTCAACCTTACTATCCTTAGACTCTCCTTTCAATTTAAAGACCTTTAGAGTATTATTCTTTTCAGTTATGGCATCCAAAATCTTTTTCCTAGTTAAGTCTTCATGTCCATATTGAATAACGTCTTTAAAGTTGTCAAATTGAGAAGTGAGAGAGTTAAGAATCATAACAACTTGGTGAACCTCATATACAGGATCCTTACATCGTTCTAAGTCTTGAGTCATTCTTAAGAAACTATCCAGATTATCTTGAAGAGAGATGTCAGTGTTCATTTAAAAGGTGAATAGCCTACACAACAAACTAACTCTACTAGACAAACACTTAACTTCATACAACCCATTAAGAGTTGTCTAGAGAGTTTTGGTTGTTGTGTGAACTAGAACTTGTTGGCCAAATTCATCTGTGAGCCTCATCATAGTCTCATTATGAGCCTGCAGATCCATTTCCTTTCTTTTTTCAGCACTGAGTGTGGATGGATAACTCTCGTCTACTGCATGCCACACCTTCTCTTTCACCAAGACTCCTTTCATCCTAACAAACCACATACATAAATCAAAAACATCATCATAGAGTTTCATTCTATAATAAGAATCAACCATTATTATAATATGGAATAGGAAAAGTGTAACACCCCAAATTCTAGGAACTTGGAGCGTTACGGGCTAGGACCTCACAATGGGTCCCGACCCACATAGTTACAACAATAACATCGTCTCTTGCAACAATGCCAAATAAATGAAAACTAAAATAGATAAAATATCAAAAGGTTTAACAAAGGGAAAACGAAAGACTTTCAGCCGAGTTCAACAACAAACTAGAAAAAACAACAACTGAAATATAAACCCCGATCATGTCCTATAATGTACGGGAATCCCGACTGACCACTCAATCCTGGATCACTCAGCAGCATCTCTAACCTTAGTAGGGCATCTACAATAACGGTATAAACCAATAGCTAATATTTTGGATATCCGAAAGACAACAAAGACACAAACAAATGTAAGAATATAAACACATAGCATCCTCACACACAACCCGATTATTATCTTTGTATAAGTTATCACTTACTACTTAAACTTCTTTTGTGGCACGAGAATCAAAAGGTTTGTAATAACCGAAAATTTTAAACTCCGCTTAATACTGATTTTAACCGGATTCCGATCCGCTAACCTCTAACCTTTAAATAAAGTTAAAATGAATTTTAAATTTTATCATTTTATGCGACCTTAGTTCACATAAAATAATAAAGGATGTAACCGGAGATATTCCGTATCTTTAAAATAAAATAATAATTTACTTAATACGGAAAATAATTCCGTAAAAATTTCCGCAAATGCCCTACCGATCCGTATGAGTAACGGGTTTCGCTTCAGCTCGTTTCCTAAAGAAATAGTGGGCCCATTTGCAATGAGTACTGCCGGCCCAACCATTCTTAACCCTCTAATTAAAACCTAATTAATTATAACCTAAATTTTACCCTAATCTAAACCTAATCTAATTCTCTCATCTTCTGCCGCTACGCTTCTCCCTCTTCCTCTCTGTACGAACGACAGCCGCAACAAACTCAACGCCGGACCGAGCCGCCACTGCGCCGCTCTTGTCGACCGTCCAACCGCCACCGAGCCACCGCGCCGCCTTTGTCGATCCCGGTAAGCATCGTCTTCTTCTTCCTCTCCCGCTTATCCCCTCCTCGCCCTCCTTTGTTTCGGAACTCACCAGCGAGCTTCCGGCTTCACGCAGCAGATCCGACCACCAGTGAGGGCCGTCCGGAACGTCAACGCCGCCTCGCTGCCTTGTTTCCTTCTGCACCGGACGCCGCGCCGCCTCTCTTCGACCAGCAGTGACCAGCGCCGCGCCGCCCTCTTCGGCCCTACAGTAACCCGCAGCCACCACCGAATCCTGCAGTAGCCACCACCGAGTCCTGCAACAGCCACCACCGAGTCCTGCCGTTTCTCTGTCGACCTCCTGCTGCGTTGCACTAGCCAACGTTCCACCGCCTTCGACGCCGGACCCTTGCCGCCTAACCTCCCCGTCAGACTGCAATTCCGGTAAGACTACTTCCCGGTTCTTCTCCTCTTCTGCGCTGGAGCCGGTGTGAGTCAAGGCCGAACCCTCCTATGTCTTGTACTGTAGAATGTATATAAGTATATGCTTATGAATGTGCTGAATTACGTATAACTGTATCGGAGTATGGATATATATATATATATATATATATATATATATATATATATATATATATATATATAAGGAAGTATGATCTCCTAATCTAACACCCCGTTTTCACATTTATACAGAAAATCAAAATATTTTTTTATGAGGAGTGGAATGCATGGTACAACCAAAATCAAGTATCCAAGCATCATAATCATTATTACAAACAACAAGCAATTCATCATCATAGAAAGCATGAGACTCAAGGATATTAGTAGAACCGTTCTTGGACATGCTAGCCTCATCCTTCTTCTTATTACAACCAGAATTCTTGTGACCCTTAATACCACAATAATAACAAATAATCTCCTTTTTAACAGATTAAAAAGCAGAATTCTTTTGATTATACCAATTCTAGAGTCAGCTTTACTATCTCGATTGTTGTTGTACTTATTCTTCTTATTTTTGCCTTTAGCAAATAAGACTTCAACCTTACTATCCTTAGACTCTCCTTTCAATTTAAAGACCTTTAGAGTATTATTCTTTTCAGTTATGGCATCCAAAATCTTTTTCCTAGTTAAGTCTTCATGTCCATATTGAATAACGTCTTTAAAGTTGTCAAATTGAGAAGTGAGAGAGTTAAGAATCATAACAACTTGGTGAACCTCATATACAGGATCCTTACATCGTTCTAAGTCTTGAGTCATTCTTAAGAAACTATCCAGATTATCTTGAAGAGAGATGTCAGTGTTCATTTAAAAGGTGAATAGCCTACACAACAAACTAACTCTACTAGACAAACACTTAACTTCATACAACCCATTAAGAGTTGTCTAGAGAGTTTTGGTTGTTGTGTGAACTAGAACTTGTTGGCCAAATTCATCTGTGAGCCTCATCATAGTCTCATTATGAGCCTGCAGATCCATTTCCTTTCTTTTTTCAGCACTGAGTGTGGATGGATAACTCTCGTCTACTGCATGCCACACCTTCTCTTTCACCAAGACTCCTTTCATCCTAACAAACCACATACATAAATCAAAAACATCATCATAGAGTTTCATTCTATAATAAGAATCAACCATTATTATAATATGGAATAGGAAAAGTGTAACACCCCAAATTCTAGGAACTTGGAGCGTTACGGGCTAGGACCTCACAATGGGTCCCGACCCACATAGTTACAACAATAACATCGTCTCTTGCAACAATGCCAAATAAATGAAAACTAAAATAGATAAAATATCAAAAGGTTTAACAAAGGGAAAACGAAAGACTTTCAGCCGAGTTCAACAACAAACTAGAAAAAACAACAACTGAAATATAAACCCCGATCATGTCCTATAATGTACGGGAATCCCGACTGACCACTCAATCCTGGATCACTCAGCAGCATCTCTAACCTTAGTAGGGCATCTACAATAACGGTATAAACCAATAGCTAATATTTTGGATATCCGAAAGACAACAAAGACACAAACAAATGTAAGAATATAAACACATAGCATCCTCACACACAACCCGATTATTATCTTTGTATAAGTTATCACTTACTACTTAAACTTCTTTTGTGGCACGAGAATCAAAAGGTTTGTAATAACCGAAAATTTTAAACTCCGCTTAATACTGATTTTAACCGGATTCCGATCCGCTAACCTCTAACCTTTAAATAAAGTTAAAATGAATTTTAAATTTTATCATTTTATGCGACCTTAGTTCACATAAAATAATAAAGGATGTAACCGGAGATATTCCGTATCTTTAAAATAAAATAATAATTTACTTAATACGGAAAATAATTCCGTAAAAATTTCCGCAAATGCCCTACCGATCCGTATGAGTAACGGGTTTCGCTTCAGCTCGTTTCCTAAAGAAATAGTGGGCCCATTTGCAATGAGTACTGCCGGCCCAACCATTCTTAACCCTCTAATTAAAACCTAATTAATTATAACCTAAATTTTACCCTAATCTAAACCTAATCTAATTCTCTCATCTTCTGCCGCTACGCTTCTCCCTCTTCCTCTCTGTACGAACGACAGCCGCAACAAACTCAACGCCGGACCGAGCCGCCACTGCGCCGCTCTTGTCGACCGTCCAACCGCCACCGAGCCACCGCGCCGCCTTTGTCGATCCCGGTAAGCATCGTCTTCTTCTTCCTCTCCCGCTTATCCCCTCCTCGCCCTCCTTTGTTTCGGAACTCACCAGCGAGCTTCCGGCTTCACGCAGCAGATCCGACCACCAGTGAGGGCCGTCCGGAACGTCAACGCCGCCTCGCTGCCTTGTTTCCTTCTGCACCGGACGCCGCGCCGCCTCTCTTCGACCAGCAGTGACCAGCGCCGCGCCGCCCTCTTCGGCCCTGCAGTAACCCGCAGCCACCACCGAATCCTGCAGTAGCCACCACCGAGTCCTGCAGCAGCCACCACCGAGTCCTGCCGTTTCTCTGTCGACCTCCTGCTGCGTTGCACTAGCCAACGTTCCACCGCCTTCGACGCCGGACCCTTGCAGCCTAACCTCCCCGTCAGACTGCAATTCCGGTAAGACTACTTCCCGGTTCTTCTCCTCTTCTGCGCTGGAGCCGGTGTGAGTCAAGGCCGAACCCTCCTATGTCTTGTACTGTAGAATGTATATAAGTATATGCTTATGAATGTGCTGAATTACGTATAACTGTATCGGAGTATGGATATATATATATATATATATATATATATATATATATATATATATATATATATATATATATATATATATAAGGAAGTATGATCTCCTAATCTAACACCCCGTTTTCACATTTATACAGAAAATCAAAATATTTTTTTATGAGGAGTGGAATGCATGGTACAACCAAAATCAAGTATCCAAGCATCATAATCATTATTACAAACAACAAGCAATTCATCATCATAGAAAGCATGAGACTCAAGGATATTAGTAGAACCGTTCTTGGACATGCTAGCCTCATCCTTCTTCTTATTACAACCAGAATTCTTGTGACCCTTAATACCACAATAATAACAAATAATCTCCTTTTTAACAGATTAAAAAGCAGAATTCTTTTGATTATACCAATTCTAGAGTCAGCTTTACTATCTCGATTGTTGTTGTACTTATTCTTCTTATTTTTGCCTTTAGCAAATAAGACTTCAACCTTACTATCCTTAGACTCTCCTTTCAATTTAAAGACCTTTAGAGTATTATTCTTTTCAGTTATGGCATCCAAAATCTTTTTCCTAGTTAAGTCTTCATGTCCATATTGAATAACGTCTTTAAAGTTGTCAAATTGAGAAGTGAGAGAGTTAAGAATCATAACAACTTGGTGAACCTCATATACAGGATCCTTACATCGTTCTAAGTCTTGAGTCATTCTTAAGAAACTATCCAGATTATCTTGAAGAGAGATGTCAGTGTTCATTTAAAAGGTGAATAGCCTACACAACAAACTAACTATACTAGACAAACACTTAACTTCATACAACCCATTAAGAGTTGTCTAGAGAGTTTTGGTTGTTGTGTGAACTAGAACTTGTTGGCCAAATTCATCTGTGAGCCTCATCATAGTCTCATTATGAGCCTGCAGATCCATTTCCTTTCTTTTTTCAGCACTGAGTGTGGATGGATAACTCTCGTCTACTGCATGCCACACCTTCTCTTTCACCAAGACTCCTTTCATCCTAACAAACCACATACATAAATCAAAAACATCATCATAGAGTTTCATTCTATAATAAGAATCAACCATTATTATAATATGGAATAGGAAAAGTGTAACACCCCAAATTCTAGGAACTTGGAGCGTTACGGGCTAGGACCTCACAATGGGTCCCGACCCACATAGTTACAACAATAACATCGTCTCTTGCAACAATGCCAAATAAATGAAAACTAAAATAGATAAAATATCAAAAGGTTTAACAAAGGGAAAACGAAAGACTTTCAGCCGAGTTCAACAACAAACTAGAAAAAACAACAACTGAAATATAAACCCCGATCATGTCCTATAATGTACGGGAATCCCGACTGACCACTCAATCCTGGATCACTCAGCAGCATCTCTAACCTTAGTAGGGCATCTACAATAACGGTATAAACCAATAGCTAATATTTTGGATATCCGAAAGACAACAAAGACACAAACAAATGTAAGAATATAAACACATAGCATCCTCACACACAACCCGATTATTATCTTTGTATAAGTTATCACTTACTACTTAAACTTCTTTTGTGGCACGAGAATCAAAAGGTTTGTAATAACCGAAAATTTTAAACTCCGCTTAATACTGATTTTAACCGGATTCCGATCCGCTAACCTCTAACCTTTAAATAAAGTTAAAATGAATTTTAAATTTTATCATTTTATGCGACCTTAGTTCACATAAAATAATAAAGGATGTAACCGGAGATATTCCGTATCTTTAAAATAAAATAATAATTTACTTAATACGGAAAATAATTCCGTAAAAATTTCCGCAAATGCCCTACCGATCCGTATGAGTAACGGGTTTCGCTTCAGCTCGTTTCCTAAAGAAATAGTGGGCCCATTTGCAATGAGTACTGCCGGCCCAACCATTCTTAACCCTCTAATTAAAACCTAATTAATTATAACCTAAATTTTACCCTAATCTAAACCTAATCTAATTCTCTCATCTTCTGCCGCTACGCTTCTCCCTCTTCCTCTCTGTACGAACGACAGCCGCAACAAACTCAACGCCGGACCGAGCCGCCACTGCGCCGCTCTTGTCGACCGTCCAACCGCCACCGAGCCACCGCGCCGCCTTTGTCGATCCCGGTAAGCATCGTCTTCTTCTTCCTCTCCCGCTTATCCCCTCCTCGCCCTCCTTTGTTTCGGAACTCACCAGCGAGCTTCCGGCTTCACGCAGCAGATCCGACCACCAGTGAGGGCCGTCCGGAACGTCAACGCCGCCTCGCTGCCTTGTTTCCTTCTGCACCGGACGCCGCGCCGCCTCTCTTCGACCAGCAGTGACCAGCGCCGCGCCGCCCTCTTCGGCCCTGCAGTAACCCGCAGCCACCACCGAATCCTGCAGTAGCCACCACCGAGTCCTGCAGCAGCCACCACCGAGTCCTGCCGTTTCTCTGTCGACCTCCTGCTGCGTTGCACTAGCCAACGTTCCACCGCCTTCGACGCCGGATGATAGCATGAATTATAGTCTATATTTTGGGGTTTGTTTGAACGTTTTATCTTCAATAATCTGCATGTTTGTATATACATTATGTGATTTTACTGCCATTTCATCTACCTTTGCGAGAATCGAGGTCTACACCTAGTTTCGTTGTAATTGCAGGTAATATGGTACGTTTTGCATCAAAAAGGAGCAAAAGAAGTCAAGAGTCATTTGGAGCTACATCCAGGAAGCATAGCCATGGATTAAGGATTTACTTTGGGCCAGTTTTGAGAGATTTCACATTCAGTTGTGACTCACCTCGGTTGACCAGAGATTCATCTCGACCGAGGTGATCCAGAGACGCCGACTCGACCGAGGCGAAAACCTAGGACGCGGCAAGAATATTTTATTCTTGGCTGAGATCTTTTAAAATTGGAAAGTGATCTTATATTTTTGGGCTTGGCTCCTGGAAGGAAGGAGATATGCAGAATCATATATTTTACCTTTATTTATGGGAAAAGATCTTTCTAAGATTTATTATCTTTGGAGGGTTATTTTCCTATATAAAGGGTTGGATTTCCACAAATCCAACGGGCCCGCTTACACCGAAAAATACGCAGCAGCAGCCTACTCCAAGTTGGGAGATTTGAAGAACCTTTTTGAAGGTTGAAGGAAGATTGAAGTTCATAGCTTTTATAGCTTTATTGAAGGGTTTTGTAAGATTGTCTTCAATTCCCTCAATTGTTGTCTTGTCTTGTTGGATTATTATCCAAAGAACGCTTTGTTGTGATATTTGATTCAGTTATTGAAGTCTTTTCATTAAATTCTTCTTTGTTCAAATATTCACCTTCTTCCTATATATTTTAATACTTTCATTATGATGATGAGTGGCTAATTTCCTTGTGTGATTCTAGGGTGATTGGCTGAAGGTTGTGGGAAAAACAATGATAGAATAATCTTAGATTCCAGTAGGATCCTGAAAGTTCGAGTCTTTAATCTTAACCCTAAGCATCTCGTTCGGTTGATGAACATCTCGGCCGGGGTGGAATTCTTCTGACCGAGGTGACTTATTTGATCCGTAACTGAGAGTTAAGTGTTAGAGTTTGCCAAATCCTATTCTTATTACACCTTCCTGGTTCAAAGCAAGCTTAGGATGAGACTTACCCGGTAATTCCTTAGTTTGTGTATCAACGATCATAAGTGTAGGTAATAAAGGTTTATCCTTTATTGGGGTTTGAGTGTGCTTCCATCCCATCTTCGTGAGTTAGCTTGAGACTTACCCGGTAAAGGTTGATTCTATTCCCTTAGATGGTGTGTTAGTTTGAGGTTATAGTTCTTTATCTTAATTCCTTGAGACTTACCCGGTAATAGGAGTTGCGGTTTAGGATTAGTGTGTAGTGAGACTTACCCGGTGATCTACTCCACTTAGTAACACCTTCCCCACGCAAAAATCTCAGCTTTGTCCGCTTATCTATAGATCTTGAGTTGGAACCACAACTAGATGCTTTAATCCCTAGAATTACATGCTTGCTTTATTTGACATCTTATTCATCTTTGATTGTGTTAATCGCTCTTGTGGTTAGAACTAACGTAGCATACTGTGTTGACTTTGTTTCACCGAGTCCCTGTGATCGACCCCTGAAATTTTCTTGCTTTTACTACGATTGACCCGTACACTGCGGGTTCGCATCCTTGTTTTAAGCTTAAGTCTAGGGTTATAAATTTAAAGCTTGCACACACCGTTTGGAGCGAACAAGTTTTTGGCGCCGTTGCCGGGGATTTGGTCTAGACCGAGCCGGTACGGTTTGCTCTTGGGGCATTTGCCCCGTTTTGTCTAACCACTCTACTTGAGTGACTTTTTCAGGTTCTTTCTTAGGTATATGCGAAGAACCCGCGCTGGGAAGGAAATCGTTCCTTACGATCCCGAACCAGAAAAGACATACAAGAGACGCTTGAGAGAAGCGAAGATGGCCCAACAAGATGATCGTGATCTTGCGGCCCAATTGAGAGAGACGCAGGAGCTGCTGCGCCTCAGCAAGGAAGAACTCATGCAAGAGAAAGAGGAGAATCGCACCAGGACTGCAGCAATCGAAGCTGAGATTGCTACCATTCGGAACCAGATTCTACTTCGACCGATGCAGGATCCAGTAGTTGATCCTCGACCGAGGCAGATTCCAGTACCCGACGCCCCGACCGATGTACTTCCACCTCGGATGCCAGTCCGAGATGTTCTTCTTGCAGGAATTCCACAAACCCTAGGTCAAAGGATGGACCCTAACCAACAACTGAGGCGTCCAGGAGTGAACCTAGGAGATCCAGCAGATCATGACTACGAACTTCGACCGCAAGTTCTAGCCATGATTCGCTAGTGCCAATTCGGAGGGCTAGAGAAGGAGTCGCCGCATCAACATCTTCAAAACTACGAGATCTTGATGGAAACCTTGCGACCTTCCAGAATTGAGAACAACAACTACAAGCTAAGACCTTTCTACTTTTCTTTAAAAGATAGAGCTCTTACTTGGTATCAATCTCTTCCCCCAGGAAAAATTAGCACATGGGAGGAGATGACTACGGAATTCTTGACCAAATTCTTTCCCCCCTCAAAGACCGCTGAAATGAGAGGGAAGATCAACGCTTTCATCATGAAGGACAAGGAGAGCTTGTCCAAATCTTGGGAGCGGTTCAAGGATATCCTTTTGGATTGCCCACATCATGGGATTCCAAAGATCGAGTTGTTGGAGATCTACTTCAAAGGGCTGAACGGAAGCACCCAGTTCAATCTCCAACTACTCTCCGCCGGTACATTCATGGACATGGCGGTTGACGAGGCTTGGGACTTCATTGAGAAGCAAGCCTTGCACATGGAGAAGTACACCCACCAAGGAGCTGAAGGTGGAGTTAAAAGAGTCAACTTTCAAGAGACTCAACCCAACAACAATCAACTCACGTCCTTGAAGAACGACGTGAAGCAATTGAAGGAGCTCTTGATGGCTCAAACTAAGAAGGAAGAGCAAGGGCAAAGGAACAACAACAACAATAACGGGTACCGTAACAACAACAACGGACCCCGAAACAACTACAACAACAACAATAGAGGATCCAATAGCAACAACTGGAGGGCGAATAACCAAAACCACGGTAACAACCATTCAAACTCCAACTCTAATGATTCCTCTAACCCTTTCCTCTCTTCTCCTTCTTCTTCTTCTTCTACTCCATTGAAGAGCCAAGGGCAAGGATCAAGTTCGTCTCAGCCGGAAAAGAAAGACGCAGTCCTGGAGGCAATCTTGATCAAGCTTAGTGCTATGGAGAATTCTATGACTTCATTTTCGAGGGCCCAAAAGTCCTTCGAACAACAACTTGTTAATAGGGCGAATGAAGCGCCAAGAGATCCAGGGAAGCTTCCAGCAAAGACGGAAACTAACCCTAAGGGCCAGTGCATGGCCATAACGACGAGGAGTGGACTCAAAACTGCAGATCCAGTACCTCGCTCGATGCAGACCACCTCGGTCCAGACCCAGTCGAAGAACACCTCGACCGAGATGCCAACCGAGGCGGCGCAACAGAAAGCAGGAGGAACGACAGAAACTTATGTTCCACCTTCTGCATATAAACCACCACTTCCATTCCCCCAGTCCAGAGCCAGAGCACATCTTGACAAGCACTTCGGTAAGTTTCTTGACTTGATGAATAAGCTACATATTAATATTCCTTTCCTTGATGCCATTCTAGGTATGCCCGCCTATGGGAAGTTCTTAAAAGAAATCTTATCAAGGAAGAGGAAGCTGGAGGATGTTGGTGAAGTTAGGATGACATCTAAATCTTCGGAGCTTATCAAGATCATGAAGGAAAAGATGCCACCTAAGTTAAGAGATCCCGGCTCATTTTGCATTCCCATTCAAGTTGGGGATGTCACTTGTGAAGCCCTATGTGATCTAGGAGCCAGCGTGAGCATCATCCCGCTGGAGTTGTGCACTAAGATCGGTCTTGGAGAGCCCAAACCGGTCAAGATTCGACTTTACATGGCGGATCGCTCCATTACCCATCCCGTGGGCATCTTGGAAGACGTTCCGGTCAAGTTAGGTAACTTCTATCTACCTATAGATTTTGTTGTACTTGACATTCCCGCAGATTATCCAGTACCTATTATTCTCGGGAGGCCATTTCTAGCAACTTCGGGTTGCAACGTGGATTGCAAGAACGCCAAGTTGAAATTCAACGTTGGTGGCGATGAGGTGGAATTCGCACTACTTGCAGCCATGAAAGGGGAGCAACTAACTGATGATATCTTCAACATCTACGATGAAGAAGAATCAAGAGAATTGGTGAGCTCTATCCTTATTAACGATCCGCTCGAAAGAGTCATAAGCTTCAGTTTAATGGAGGAAGGTATAGATGCTTCTTGTGATGCAGATATACGGAGCTTGAAGGCACTGGAAGAGGATCCAGGAGCTATAACAGAGAAGCTGATCCAGGAGACGAAGATCTCCAGCCTCGGACCCAGTAGCAGTACCTCGACCGAGGCACTTTCTGGACTGAGCGAGGCGACTAAAGAACACCTCGGTCAACGCCTTTGCGCCTCGACCGAGGTCGACAGCGAGACGATGTCAACTGAGATTGCTGAGAATAACAATTTTCTTACTCCTTTCTCTGACATTCACCCACTGTTGGCGGACCATTCCCTCCACCAACTTTCTGATAATAAAGGTCCTTGGTATGCTGATATTTTAAATTATCTTGTTTGCCAGGAAATACCGCCCGGATTGACGTACTCTCAAAAGAAGAGATTCTTCAAGGAAGTACGACATTACTACTGGGATGAGCCGCTGCTATTCAAGCGCGGACCGGATGGGATGCTTCGAAGGTGCATTCCGGAAGATGAAGTTAATAGCGTCATAAGGCATTGTCATTCACTTCCTTGTGGAGGACATGCTAGCACCGATAAAACATGCGCTAAGGTATTGCGTTCCGGTTTCTTTTGGCCTACATTATTTAAGGATGTGCAATCTTTTGTTGTTTCTTGTGATGCATGCCAAAGGACAGGGAACTTGTCAAGGAGGAACGAGATGCCACTTAACAACATCCAAGAAGTGGAAATCTTTGATGTATGGGGGATTGACTTCATGGGACGTTTCCCATCCTCCGGAGGAAACCTCTACATTCTCCTTGCAGTTGATTACGTCTCTAGATGGGTTGAAGCCATTGCTTCTCCCACTAACGACGCCAAGGTGGTTGTAAAGTTCTTGAATAGAACTATCTTTCCACGATTTGGAACTCCCCGCATCATCATCAGCGATGGAGGAACGCATTTCATCAACCGGAAGTTTAAGGCACTTCTATCAAAGTATGGGGTAACCCACAAGGTATCAACCGCTTATCACCCTCAAACTAGTGGACAGGTCGAGATCTCAAATAGAGAAATCAAGGCAATTTTGGAGAAGACCGTCTCTAGAACGAGGAAGGATTGGTCCATGAAATTGGACGATGCTCTTTGGGCGTACAGGACAGCATTCAAGACTCCTATAGGTACCACCCCTTACAATTTGGTATACGGGAAGTCTTGCCATTTGCCCGTTGAGCTGGAGCACAAGGCATATTGGGCTATCAAATGGTTGAACTTTGACATCAAGGAGGCTGGTGAGAAACGACTATTGGAGCTTAACGAGCTGGAAGAGCTACGGTTGAACGCCTATGAGAATGCCAAAATCTACAAGGAAAGAACGAAGAGATGGCATGACAAGCGTATCGTTCCAAAAGAGCTTAACGAGGGAGATTTAGTTCTACTCTTCAACTCCCGCCTCCGCCTTTTTCCAGGTAAGTTGAAATCTAGATGGACCGGGCCTTACGTTGTGAAACATGTTTTCCCTCATGGTGTAGTTGAGATATGGGGAGAAACTAGCGGAAATTTCAAGGTCAACGGTCATAGACTTAAGAAGTACCAACCGGAAACGCCGGTTGAGGAGGTTGCACCAATCTACCTCGTTTGAGACGCACCATGGTCCAGCTAGCGACCTTAAATCAAGCGCTTCTTGGGAGGCAACCCAAGGTATTGCTCTTCTTTCCCGTTTTCTAGTCTAGCTTAGATAGTTTTTGTTTTTGCTTTGCTTTGCTTTGTTTTTGGCGTTCTGGACAGACAACAGGGAATATCTAAGGAGGAGCACAACTGGAAGGACAGAAGTTCGAGATTCTGAGAAGACAGAAAGACCTCGGTCACTGTCAAAGCACCTCGACCGAGTTGATTCTTGAGCAACCGAGGCGACTAGGGTTTCTGCAGAACCGCCTCGGTCCATACCACCTCGGACCAGTCGAGACCATCTCGACCGAGGTGACAGCAGATCCAGTAAAAGTATAAAAGGGGGAAAAATTACATTTTCATTTTTTTACCCTCCTCGACCGCGGCGAACAGACGCACCTCGCTCACCTCGTTTCTTGCTCGTTTTCGACGTTTTCTGCTTCCAAACCGAGATTGAAGGATAGAGGAGTCGATTGCAACTACAGATCTGCAAGAAATTTGAGCATTTCGACCGGAACGAGGTAAAAACGTTCGAAAACCTAAACTCGTTCGTTTACTGAAATTTGGGCTTTGGTTGCCCTTGATTCTGTTGAGGAAACCTTTAAGTACCCCTTAGGAAGCATCGGTAGTGATTTTTGGGGGAAAAGAACTGAAATTCAGAGAGTTGGAAATTGCACTGCCTTCGCCTCGGTCCAGTCGACCTGCACCTCGGTCGAGGCGATTCTTGGAGTTTGTCAGTCGACCGAGGTAGTCTGACAGTACAGTTTTAAGATGAGTTCTGACAGATTGTTAGCCCTTAGAGACAGATCCTCTCCTTCCCCTTCTTCTTCCTCATCCCGACCTTCTATCCCGGTGATTCACGAGAGACACCGGGTAGATTATGATCGTATTGCTAGTCGTCCAGTTATCGCTCCTAGATTTCTGGACGTTTCTGCCTTTGATTGTCTCCACGTAGATGGAGAGCTTAGGAGGATGATCACCACCGTCGGGCTGGATCAGTTTACTGAGATCCGAGCCCCAGCCTACCTTGAGCCGACCCTCGAGTTTGTCAGTTCCTTCACTTACCTCCCCACAGAGAGGGCTGTGAAGTACCGGTTGATGAACCGGAACTACTTAGTACCTCTTGACCACTGGAGAGACATTTTTGGCTTCCCTGCCCCCACTGCTGTAGACTTCCCGACCCGAGCTGTAGCTAGAGAGTTCTGGGGTCAGATCGCCCACATTACGAGGCATGCAGACAGGTGGCGCCCTGGTGATTCCAGGGCGAAGCTTATCTATCATCTAGCTTTTCGGTTGGTACACAAGATCTTCAGCGAGACGCTTCTGGCGCGTACTGAGACGCCCCAGAAGGTCCGACAGAGGGAGCTCTTCTCTTTATACTGCATGGTCACAGGTGGATACCCTGACTTTGGATTGATGCTGGCAGAGGATCTGCACAGGATCAAGGCCAAAGGGAAGGGAGATATATGTTGCGGAGGGATAGTGACCCATATCGCTAGGTATCAGGATATGGATCTGAGTAGGTGTACCATGGTGGCGGCTGCCAAGCCGCTCGGACTTCAGGAGATGATTACACGGAGGATTCTAGTTCCCCGTGGTTTGACTACACCTTACGTTGCTATGCCATGGGAGCTGACTGCACCTCAGGGCATTAGATGGTCTGCACAGTTCTCTATCTTTGATCCACACTACTGGCAGACAGCATGGGGTCCACTTATGGAGGATTACAGAGAGGGAGCAGCTACCCCTGCTGAGGCTGAGGAGGAGGCTGAGGACGAGGACGACGATGATGATGATACAGTAGATGAGAGAGGAGGTGGCGTCCCGATGGACACAGGTACAGATACAGCTGGGACGAGCGCGCCACCTATTATTGATTTGGATGATGACGAGGAGGACACTGAGCCGGCGCCAGCTGAGGCATCTCTAGTCAGACCTGCTAGACGCAGGAGGCGTGGAGTTAGGGACAGAGCTGCACACCGACGGATCGATGACCTGACGGATCAGGTTATCGACTCATATGCTGCACTTTCGTTGGATATCCGCGAGATGCAGGAGCGGCAGCATCATCAGCACATGATGGCTCAGCTACAGTTTGAGCGTATCATGGGCCATCCCTATGACCCGACTCAGTACCCCTACATACCACCACCACCACCGGATCGAGACTACTGAGGAGCTGCAGGACTTTATTATTATATCTTTTTTATGCAGTTCGGCTTTTATTCGGTGAGTTCTCTTGTTTAGACTTTTATTATACCCACTGGGATAGTGTGTCTCAAGTATGGGGTGTTTGTTATTTGACTACTTGACTACGTGATGTATTCGACTACTTTTGATGTATTATATTTATCGGATATTTTCATATTTATGCTTCATTTGCCTTTATATGATTATCTGATATTACATGCATACCTACAGGTTATTTGATTGAAAAAAAAAAAAAAAAAACGTCGAAACCGAAAAATTTTTTGACCTCGACCGGGGAGATTCTGGCCGAACGAGGTGATTCACCTCGGTTGAACCAAGAACACCTCGACCGAGGTGGGTTAACTGAGAAGTTTTCGAAAACGATTTTGTGTGACTTATCTGGATATGATCTCAGTGAAGATCTTGTTTACTGACTGGTTTTAAATTCTTTATGTGTTTGAAAGGTTTTATGATATGTTTAAGTTGCTAAATGCTTTGTTTAAAATTATTGGCATGTTTAATACTTTGTTTTTATCCAAATTATGTTGAATTTGAAGGTTGACACCGCAGGTTAAGTTCTCTCACTTTCTTCTTGGAAAGACCAAGGCAATTCATTCTCTTCTTCTTCTTCTCCTTGATCATGCTTAGCCCCTCATATACATTTTGCCTCCCTTTACCTATCCGGGAATTTGGAAGCAAGCAAAGTGGTGAAAGCAAGTTAAAGTTGAGAAGTGGGCTGGAAGTGAAAGTGCTAGAAAGTAATAATAGGTTTGGGGAAGTCAATCATGAAGATGAGTAACTCGGCACCATTCACATAGCCGGGTGTTTGTGTCTTGCCAAAGTCGGATTGAGCGATATTCCTATCGGGTCATGGTATGTGCATCAAGGGTTTGATGCATCTCGAGAAATTGATGATTGCGGATTTCCTAGGCTTCGGTTATTGTGCACCTCTGTCCATGCATCCCAAAAAGTAAAGTAAAAGGAAAGTGCGAAATAAGCAAAGCTTATTGGTGGAAGGTGTTGCAAGTCAAAGTGAAAGTGAAGTTCATCCTTTTCCCGGATTCCAGCACCACATTACCTTACATACATCCCTACCCTACACGTTTCTTGACCTTTTCTTTTGGGAAGCCCTTGAGACCTTGAGCTTGTTGATTGACTTAGCGGTTTAAACTGGATTATACATGATTAATTTTGATAATTGTGATTTATTATACATTCTATGATTTTGTGCAAAGATGAACAACTTTCCTATATTTATAAAATGTTTTGAGCATATTGAGTTTTTAAATTCCAGGAAGTACTCTCTTAGAGTGATCTATGGTAGTTGCACACCATAAAATGTTTTTGAAAGGCTTTTTCATTGATTTTCTTGACTTATAATCCATTCTATCTTGTCTTCTATATGCGGAACTTGCTTGGGGACAAGCAAGGGCTAAGTATGGGGTATTTTGATAGCATGAATTATAGTCTATATTTTGGGGTTTGTTTGAACGTTTTATCTTCAATAATCTGCATGTTTGTATATACATTATGTGATTTTACTGCGATTTCATCTACCTTTGCGAGAATCGAGGTCTACACCTAGTTTCGTTGTAATTGCAGGTAATATGGTACGTTTTGCATCAAAAAGGAGCAAAAGAAGTCAAGAGTCATTTGGAGCTACATCCAGGAAGCATAGCCATGGATTAAGGATTTACTTTGGGCCAGTTTTGAGAGATTTCACATTCAGTTGTGACTCACCTCGGTTGACCAGAGATTCATCTCGACCGAGGTGATCCAGAGACGCCGACTCGATCGAGGCGAAAACCTAGGACGCGGCAAGAATATTTTATTCTTGGCTGAGATCTTTTAAAATTGGAAAGTGATCTTATATTTTTGGGCTTGGCTCCTGGAAGGAAGGAGATATGCAGAATCATATATTTTACCTTTATTTATGGGAAAAGATCTTTCTAAGATTTATTATCTTTGGAGGGTTATTTTCCTATATAAAGGGTTGGATTTCCACAAATCCAACGGGCCCGCTTACACCGAAAAATACGCAGCAGCAGCCTACTCCAAGTTGGGAGATTTGAAGAACCTTTTTGAAGGTTGAAGGAAGATTGAAGTTCATAGCTTTTATAGCTTTATTGAAGGGTTTTGTAAGATTGTCTTCAATTCCCTCAATTGTTGTCTTGTCTTGTTGGATTATTATCCAAAGAACGCTTTGTTGTGATATTTGATTCAGTTATTGAAGTCTTTTCATTAAATTCTTCTTTGTTCAAATATTCACCTTCTTCCTATATATTTTAATACTTTCATTATGATGATGAGTGGCTAATTTCCTTGTGTGATTCTAGGGTGATTGGCTGAAGGTTGTGGGAAAAACAATGATAGAATAATCTTAGATTCCAGTAGGATCCTGAAAGTTCGAGTCTTTAATCTTAACCCTAAGCATCTCGTTCGGTTGATGAACATCTCGGCCGGGGTGGAATTCTTCTGACCGAGGTGACTTATTTGATCCGTAACTGAGAGTTAAGTGTTAGAGTTTGCCAAATCCTATTCTTATTACACCTTCCTGGTTCAAAGCAAGCTTAGGATGAGACTTACCCGGTAATTCCTTAGTTTGTGTATCAACGATCATAAGTGTAGGTAATAAAGGTTTATCCTTTATTGGGGTTTGAGTGTGCTTCCATCCCATCTTCGTGAGTTAGCCTGAGACTTACCCGGTAAAGGTTGATTCTATTCCCTTAGATGGTGTGTTAGTTTGAGGTTATAGTTCTTTATCTTAATTCCTTGAGACTTACCCGGTAATAGGAGTTGCGGTTTAGGATTAGTGTGTAGTGAGACTTACCCGGTGATCTACTCCACTTAGTAACACCTTCCCCACGCAAAAATCTCAGCTTTGTCCGCTTATCTATAGATCTTGAGTTGGAACCACAACTAGATGCTTTAATCCCTAGAATTACATGCTTGCTTTATTTGACATCTTATTCATATTTGATTGTGTTAATCGCTCTTGTGGTTAGAACTAACGTAGCATACTGTGTTGACTTTGTTTCACCGAGTCCCTGTGATCGACCCCTGGAATTTTCTTGCTTTTACTACGATTGACCCGTACACTGCGGGTTCGCATCCTTGTTTTAAGTTTAAGTCTAGGGTTATAAATTTAAAGCTTGCACACACCGTTTGGAGCGAACACCGGACCCTTGCCGCCTAACCTCCCCGTCAGACTGCAATTCCGGTAAGACTACTTCCCGGTTCTTCTCCTCTTCTGCACTGGAGCCGGTGTGAGTCAAGGCCGAACCCTCCTATGTCTTGTACTGTAGAATGTATATAAGTATATGCTTATGAATGTGCTGAATTACGTATAACTGTATCGGAGTATGGATATATATATATATATATATATATATATATATATATATATATATATATATATAAGGAAGTATGATCTCCTAATCTAACACCCCGTTTTCACATTTATACAGAAAATCAAAATATTTTTTTATGAGGAGTGGAATGCATGGTACAACCAAAATCAAGTATCCAAGCATCATAATCATTATTACAAACAACAAGCAATTCATCATCATAGAAAGCATGAGACTCAAGGATATTAGTAGAACCATTCTTGGACATGCTAGCCTCATCCTTCTTCTTATTACAACCAGAATTCTTGTGACCCTTAATACCACAATAATAACAAATAATCTCCTTTTTAACAGATTAAAAAGCAGAATTCTTTTGATTATACCAATTCTAGAGTCAGCTTTACTATCTCGATTGTTGTTGTACTTATTCTTCTTATTTTTGCCTTTAGCAAATAAGACTTCAACCTTACTATCCTTAGACTCTCCTTTCAATTTAAAGACCTTTAGAGTATTATTCTTTTCAGTTATGGCATCCAAAATCTTTTTCCTAGTTAAGTCTTCATGTCCATATTGAATAACGTCTTTAAAGTTGTCAAATTGAGAAGTGAGAGAGTTAAGAATCATAACAACTTGGTGAACCTCATATACAGGATCCTTACATTGTTCTAAGTCTTGAGTCATTCTTAAGAAACTATCCAGATTATCTTGAAGAGAGATGTCAGTGTTCATTTAAAAGGTGAATAGCCTACACAACAAACTAACTCTACTAGACAAACACTTAACTTCATACAACCCATTAAGAGTTGTCTAGAGAGTTTTGGTTGTTGTGTGAACTAGAACTTGTTGGCCAAATTCATCTGTGAGCCTCATCATAGTCTCATTATGAGCCTGCAGATCCATTTCCTTTCTTTTTTCAGCACTGAGTGTGGATGGATAACTCTCGTCTACTGCATGCCACACCTTCTCTTTCACCAAGACTCCTTTCATCCTAACAAACCACATACATAAATCAAAAACATCATCATAGAGTTTCATTCTATAATAAGAATCAACCATTATTATAATATGGAATATGAAAAGTGTAACACCCCAAATTCTAGGAACTTGGAGCGTTACGGGCTAGGACCTCACAATGGGTCCCGACCCACATAGTTACAACAATAACATCGTCTCTTGCAACAATGCCAAATAAATGAAAACTAAAATAGATAAAATATCAAAAGGTTTAACAAAGGGAAAACGAAAGACTTTCAGCCGAGTTCAACAACAAACTAGAAAAAACAACAACTGAAATATAAACCCCGATCATGTCCTATAATGTACGGGAATCCCGACTGACCACTCAATCCTGGATCACTCAGCAGCATCTCTAACCTTAGTAGGGCATCTACAATAACGGTATAAACCAATAGCTAATATTTTGGATATCCGAAAGACAACAAAGACACAAACAAATGTAAGAATATAAACACATATCATCCTCACACACAACCCGATTATTATCTTTGTATAAGTTATCACTTACTACTTAAACTTCTTTTGTGGCACGAGAATCAAAAGGTTTGTAATAACCGAAAATTTTAAACTCCGCTTAATACTGATTTTAACCGGATTCCGATCCGCTAACCTCTAACCTTTAAATAAAGTTAAAATGAATTTTAAATTTTATCATTTTATGCGACCTTAGTTCACATAAAATAATAAAGGATGTAACCGGAGATATTCCGTATCTTTAAAATAAAATAATAATTTACTTAATACGGAAAATAATTCCGTAAAAATTTCCGCAAATGCCCTACCGATCCGTATGAGTAACGGGTTTCGCTTCAGCTCGTTTCCTAAAGAAATAGTGGGCCCATTTGCAATGAGTACTGCCGGCCCAACCATTCTTAACCCTCTAATTAAAACCTAATTAATTATAACCTAAATTTTACCCTAATCTAAACCTAATCTAATTCTCTCATCTTCTGCCGCTACGCTTCTCCCTCTTCCTCTCTGTACGAACGACAGCCGCAACAAACTCAACGCCGGACCGAGCCGCCACTGCGCCGCTCTTGTCGACCGTCCAACCGCCACCGAGCCACCGCGCCGCCTTTGTCGATCCCGGTAAGCATCGTCTTCTTCTTCCTCTCCCGCTTATCCCCTCCTCGCCCTCCTTTGTTTCGGAACTCACCAGCGAGCTTCCGGCTTCACGCAGCAGATCCGACCACCAGTGAGGGCCGTCCGGAACGTCAACGCCGCCTCGCTGCCTTGTTTCCTTCTGCACCGGACGCCGCGCCGCCTCTCTTCGACCAGCAGTGACCAGCGCCGCGCCGCCCTCTTCGGCCCTGCAGTAACCCGCAGCCACCACCGAATCCTGCAGTAGCCACCACCGAGTCCTGCAGCAGCCACCACCGAGTCCTGCCGTTTCTCTGTCGACCTCCTGCTGCGTTGCACTAGCCAACGTTCCACCGCCTTCGACGCCGGACCCTTGCCGCCTAACCTCCCCGTCAGACTGCAATTCCGGTAAGACTACTTCCCGGTTCTTCTCCTCTTCTGCACTGGAGCCGGTGTGAGTCAAGGCCGAACCCTCCTATGTCTTGTACTGTAGAATGTATATAAGTATATGCTTATGAATGTGTTGAATTACGTATAACTGTATCGGAGTATGGATATATATACATATATATATACATATATATATATATATATATATATATATATATGTAGTAAGAAGTTTTGAAATATGATAGTGTATGTATATATATAGTGACTTGAATGTGGAAAGAGAGAGTTCGTATACAGATATATATATATACATATATATTAGACATTAGAGTGAGGTACCATAGTGTATATATCCTTATATATATAGATACGTAAATGCATAGTGATACGAGCATATATATATATATAGACGTATAAGTCAATGTGTGTTACAATAAAAATAACTTGTTAGGACGACCGTGGTTATTGTGTGTTAAGGCCCAAGTGTATGTATAACGGGCCGTGACATCACTGCCCAGCTCTGCCAGGAGACTGGGAGGTTCTCTATACCCAAACCATACAGGTACACGGTGAGATGTATCGGATCCACTCCTGATGGGTACACGGGGGCGGAGGCGAGGTTTGGGAATCCCTCGTGTCACACAATAAGTATCATTAGAGTGAATGACTTAAACGAAGATAATAAATGGATTGTTTGAAAGCATGATGAGTGTTTATTATTTTATGTGTGTGTGTGTGTGCTATTATTATTCTCCTAATATTTAGATAACTAGCTAATGGTTTCTCTTGTTGTGTTTTTAGTTTTACCGCAGGTTAGACCAGTAGCTGAGTGATTCGGAAGTACTGGTCAGCCGGGTCTCCGTACTCCTTAGAGTGGGGTTTGGGTTGATATTTGCCGTTCTTTCTTGTGTTTAGACAGTTGATCATTTTTCCCTTTGTTAAGTACTTTAGGCTGCTAGACCGTGTTGCATTCATTACCTTAAAAATACTATTTTATGAATTTCGGTTTTCCTTATTTGTGTCTTGTTGCAAGATCCTAGGAATATTGTTGTCAAACTGAGGTCGGGACCCATTGTGAGGTCCTAACCAGTAATGCCCCGAGTTCTAAGAATTCGGGGTGTTACAACATGGTATCAAAGCTCTAGGTTGGCAACAATGGCACTTGAAATCTTTTGAAAGACCGAATAAGTAATTGAGCAGAACCCGAAAAGGGATCTGAGTTTTAAAAAGAAATTTTGGTTTTCAAATGCATGCATAGTCGGGTTGGAAATAGAAAAGTACGGCTGACCACCACTACTACCGCGGATCTCAGTATACTTAGTATGGACTTTAGGGTTACTTTAGTTGGACTTATTAGATTGATTATAATGATAGGCGATGTAGATAAGTAGATGCCGAAGATTTGTAGAATTTATAATTATGTTATGCCTTAATGGAGATAACAGTATGAGATCCTCATTCAGTTGACACACCTAAGTTTTGAAGGGTGTCAACGTGAGGAATAGTATGCACATCTTATGTGCATTAGGTAGGCGAATGGCGGGCAACTCCTTCGAGCTTGTTGAGGAACGTCGAGGCGGGAAAGTGAGGACTGAAGGATAACATCTATGAACATGGCAAGCAGGGGATCCCAAGTCAATTTAACGGAAGCAAATGAAGGTTATACATGAGAGTAGTCCCGGAAGGGCATTGGATGATGGACAATTATGCAAATTGGGAGCGACATCACCTAGGTTCTTTCAAGTGTGGTGTAAAGCAACGTTACAAACAAAGTGGATACCTTCTGAAACACACATGGGCATGAAAGTCAAAGTGAAATATAGTGGCGATCCAAACAAGAGACATTGAATCTAAGCTTACTGACGGATCAGAAGGTGAGAGTTTGAGACTAGAAGCAAAGTGGAAGATGATCACTCTCGACAAGCTACGGGACACCACAATCAAGATGGGAAACCGAGACAATCATAAACGTAGGAGGCAAGATGAGATACCTTGTCCACCCAAATACGAAGAGTAAAAGAGCCAAAAAAGGTAAGTTTACAGGTTGCTAGAAAGTGGAAGGCAGATTTCACCAATAGGGAAGTGGGGGTGACCTCCTAGAACACACAAGAAATTCAACAAGGAACGGAATACAACAAAGCCCAGATTCCTATGAAGGCGGAAGTACAAGTAGCACCCCAAGGAAGGAGGGTGTAGGAGAATAGTCTGGGTGAAAAAGAGGGTCTCTAATAATTTCTCACTCACGAAGGGATTTAAGTTAATAAGACTAGCAGGTCATAACAGAGAATAACAAGGACAATAACTCGGGTAAAAAGAATCATGGAGAAATGCCTACAAGTTATCGTAGGAAAAGTGATAAGGTCATTGGCGGAAGACGAAGATACAACTATTCTCGTATGGGTATAGTGCCCTTATAGGAGTGTAAGAAGGAGCTAAAGGAATAAATGGAAGAAATATATTTTCACCTGGTATCTCAAACCTCAAAAGAGATAGAAGAAAAGTAAGTCTATGATCTTATAGAAGGTCAACCATACACTAATTGGTAACAATAGAGAATTTACACGTGCTGGTTAACTAGGGATGGTTGGTTGGCAGATAAGAAGAATAATCACAAGGTTATTAAAGAATTTTATCGACATCTGGAGAAATTCTCCCAGAGATCAACGAAGACAATGGTGAAGTCAAACTAATACGAATGCTAGAAAAACTTAATAGGTTCAAAGTCAATAACTCTAATTAAAATTTTCATGGAAGAGCTTGACAGTAGATGAGATACCAGTTGCATGTGAGTTTATAGAAGTATTCAATGACGACCTGCCAGGGCTACCCCCACAGAGGAGTGTTAATTTCAGCATGGAGTTCGAGCCGGGCACGAGCCCAATCTCGAAGGCCCCGTACCGTATGACACCGATAAAACTGCTTGAGTTGAAGAAGCAGTTAGAGGAGTTAGCAGAGAAGGGCTTCATACGCCCTAGTGTGTCTCCTTGGGGGGGCATTATTATTTGTGAAGAAGGACCACTGCCGCGCATAGATGATCTGTTGGACCAGTTTCATGGAGCGTCTGTGTTCTCGAGGATAGACTTGAGGTCAGGATACCACCAATTGAGGGTGATAGATCAAGACATACCTAAGACGGCATTCCGGACTAGGTATGGACATTATGAGTTCGTAGTGATGCCTTTTGGGCTCACTAATGCACCAGCGGTGTTCATGGAGTTGATGAATGGGATATTCATTGACTTCTTGGACCAGTTTGTAGTGGTCTTCATTGACGACATCCTAGTCTACTCTAGGAGTCGAGAGGAGCATGCCGGACACTTGAGGACAGTATTGCAGATTCTACAGGATATCCAACTATATGCTAAGCTATCCAAGTGTGAGTTTTGGATGTCAGAGATGGCTTTCTTAGGTCACGTGGTGACTGCCGAGGGTATTAAAGTCGATCTGGTGAAGATCGAGTCAGTATCTTCTTGGCAACCTCCTAAGAATGTCAAGGAGGTTCGCAACTTTCTAGGTTTAGCAGGATACTACCGCCGGTTTGTGGAAGGGTTTTCCTTGATTGCCCGACCACTTACTTGTCTTCTGAGGAAGACTACTCGGTTTGTCTGGTTTGAGCCGTGTCAGCAGAGTTTTGAGGAGCTGAAGAGGAGATTGACGTCCGCTCCGATTTTGGCACAGCCTGAGGGTACTGATGACTTTGTGGTATACAGTGATGCATCCAAGCTGGGCTTGGGGTGTGTTTTGATGCAGAGGGGTAAGGTCATAGCCTATGCGTCTTGATAGTTGAAGACGTATGAGGAGAACTACCCCACACATGATCTAGAGTTGGCTGCAGTAGTCCATGCTCTTAAGATCTGGCGTCACTATCTCTATGGGGCGACATGTCAGATCTTCACAGACCATAAGAGTCTGAAGTATATATTCACTCAGAGAGAGTTGAATAACCGCCTGAGGTGGTGGTTAGAGTTGATCAAGGACTTCGACCTTGAGATTCCTTGCCACCCCGGAAAGGCGAATGTGGTAGCTGATGCTTTGAGCCGGAAGATGCCTAGGGAGAGGGCGATAGCCCGGTTGACAGTACAGCCACAATTGCAGAGAGACTTGGCTTGGTTGGAGATAGAGAGTCAGTTTCCCGATACTGATAGTCAGTTGGCTACCTTGGAGTTACTTCTTGATTTGTTGGATGAGATCCGACAGAAGCAGGAGACTTGCCCGACTTTGACCAGGATCCGAGACAGGATGTCTCGAGATGAGGCCCTACAGTTCACTATTGGTGCTGATGGATTGATGAGACGTCAAGATCGTGTTTGTGTGCCGTCAGACAGTGAGTTGAGACAGAGGATACTAGGTGAGGCTCATGCTACCCCATATTCAGTACATCCTGGAGCGAGTAAGATGTACAAGGATGTGAGACGGTCCTTCTGGTGGGGTGGTTTGAAGCCCGATGTGACTCGATATGTAGCTCAGTGTGCGACCCACTTCCAGTACCACAATGGAGGAGAGCTCCACCCACTTCCAGTACCACAATGGAAGTGGGAAGATATATCTATGGACTTTGTCACCGGATTGAGGCTCAGCAGAGCTTTTGATGCTATTTGGGTAGTGGTAGACCGTCTAACGAAGACCGCACGTTTCATTCCGATCAGGGAAACGTGGCCGGTAAGTCGTCTAGCTGAGGAGTTCACCAGACACATTGTGAGACTCCATGGGGTACCGAGGACTATCGTCTCTGACAGAGATGGACATTTTACCTCGAGAATTTGGTAGCAGGTACATACTACTTTGGGGACGAGTCTCCACTTTACCACTGCCTACCACCTACAGACGGACGGATAGTCTGAGAGGACCATTAAGACTTTAGAGGACATGCTACGGGCGTGTGTACTAGATTGGGGACATGTATGGCCAGATCATCTCCCACTAGTAGATTTTTCATATAATAACAGCTGGCACGCGTCTATTGGGATGGCCCCTTGTGAGGCTTTGTACGGGCGGAGGTGTCGTACGCCATTATGTGGGGATGAGCCCAGTAGAGCTGATGGAGTAGCTCCAGATCAGATACAAGATGACATCACTCGGATTGCCCTAGTCCGAGAGCAGATGTTAGCAGCTCAGAGTCGTCAGAAGTCCTACGCCGACAAAAGGCGTCGACCTTTGGAGTTTAGAGTGGGTGCTCAGGTGTGGCTGAGAGTGTCACCTACGAGAGGAGTTAGGCGTTTCGACATTAAGGGGAAACTGAGTCCCCGATATGTCGGACCTTTTGAGATCTTGGAGAGAGTTGGAGAGGTGGCCTACAGATTAGCATTACCGCCGAGACTAGAGGGTGTCCATCCGGTCTTCCATGTATCTCAATTGACAGAGTACATTCCGGATCCGAGATACGTCATCAGCCATGAGGATCTGATAGTTGAGCCCGATCATACCTTTGTAGAGTACCCAGTAGCTGTCTTGGAGCGCAATACTAGACGTCTGCGGTCCAAGGAGATACCTATGTTGCGGATCCAATGGTCTAGGAGAGGAGCCGATGAGGCCACTTGGGAGACTGAGGAGAGTATTAGACGTAACTATCCCGAGTTCTTTGCGGGGTTAGGGGTTACTCCTGTACCGACGAGTTATTACTCGGATGTTGTGTTGTTTGACCTTTTAGGTTTTTATATTGGATTGAGTGATTCTGTTTTATGTGATACTTGTCTGTTTTGATGGTTGAGTAGTTGCATGGTAGAAAATGAAAATGTCGAGAAAACAAAAATATACCAAAGGAAATGTGTTATTAAGAGGAACATTCTAAGTTTCGGGACGAAACTTCTTTTAAGAGGGCACTGATGTAATAACCGAAAATTTTAAACTCCGCTTAATACTGATTTTAACCGGATTCCGATCCGCTAACCTCTAACCTTTAAATAAAGTTAAAATGAATTTTAAATTTTATCATTTTATGCGACCTTAGTTCACATAAAATAATAAAAGATGTAACCGGAGATATTCCGTATCTTTAAAATAAAATAATAATTTACTTAATAAGGAAAATAGTTCCGTAAAAATTTCCGCAAATGCCCTACCGATCCTTATGAGTAATGGGTTTCGCTTCAGCTCGTTTCCTAAAGAAATAGTGGGCCCATTTGCAATGAGTACTGCCGGCCCAGCCATTCTTAACCCTCTAATTAAAACCTAAATTTTACCCTAATCTAAACCTAATCTAATTCTCTCATCTTCTGCCGCTACGCTTCTCCCTCTTCCTCTCTGTACGAACGACTGCCGCAACAAACTCAACGCCGGACCGAGCTGCCACTGCGCCGCTCTTGTCGACCGCCCAACCGCCACCGAGCCACCTCTGTCGATCCCGGTAAGCATCGTCTTCTTCTTCCTCTCCCGCTTATCCCCTCCTCGCCCTCCTTTGTTTCGGAACTCACCAGCGAGCTTCCGCCTTCACGCAGCAGATCCGACAACCAGTGAGGGCCGTCCGGAACGCCAGCACCGCCTCGCTGCCTTGTTTCCTTCTACACCGGCCGCCGCGCCGCCTCTCTTCGGCCAGCAGTGACCAGCATCGCGCCGCCCTCTTCGGCCCTGCAGTAACCCGCAGCCACCACCGAGTCCTGCAGTAGCCACCACCGAGTCCTGCAGCAGCCACCACCGAGTCCTGCCGTTTCTCTGTCGACCTCCTGCTGCGTTGCACTAGCCAACGTTCCACCGCCTTCGACGCCGGACCCTTGCCGCCTAACCTCCCCGCCAGACTACAATTCCGGTAAGACTACTTCCTGGTTCTTCTCCTCTTCTGCACTGAAGCCGGTGTGAGTCAAGGCCGAACCCTCCTATGTCCTGTACTGTAGAATGTATATAAGTATATGCTTATGAATGTGCTCAATTACGTATAACTGTATCGGAGTATGGATATATATATATATATATATATATATATATATATATATATATATATATATATATATATATATATATATATGTAGTAAGAAGTTTTGAAATATGATAGTGTATGTATATATACAGTGATACGAGCATATATATATATATATATATATAGACGTATAAGTCAATGTGTGTTACAATAAAAATAACTTGTTAGGACGACCGTGGTTATTATGTGTTAAGGCCCAAGTGTATGTATAACGGGCCGTGACATCACTGCCCAGTTCTGCCAGGAGACTGGGAGGTTCTCTATACCCAGACCATACAGGTACACGGTGAGATGCATCGGATCCACTTGTGATGGGTACACGGGGGCGGAGGCGAGGTTTGGGAATCCCTCGTGTCACAAAATAAGTATCATTAGAGTGAATGACTTAAACGAAGATAATAAATGGATTGTTTGAAAGCATGGTGAGTGTTTATTATTTTATGTGTGTGTGTGTGCTATTATTATTCTCCTAATATTTAGATAACTAGCTAATGGTTTCTCTTGTTGTGTTTTTAGTTTTACCGCAGGTTAGACCAGCAGCTGAGTGATTCGGAAGTAGTGGTCAGCCGGGTCTCCATACTCCTTAGAGTGGGGGTTGGGTTGATGTTTTCCGTTCTTTCTTGTGTTTAGACAGTTGATCGTTTTTCCCTTTGTTAAGTACTTTAGGCTGCTAGACCGTGTTGCATTCATTACCTTAAAAATACTATTTTATGAATTTCGGTTTTCCTTATTTGTGTCTTGTTGTAAGATCCTAGTAATATTGTTGTCAAACTGAGGTCGGGACCCATTGTGAGGTCCTAACCAGTAATGCCCCGAGTTCTGAGAATTCGGGGTGTTACAAGGTTTAAAAAAGAGAAAATGAAAGACTCTAAGCCGAGTTCAAAAAAAATATAAACCCCGATCCCGTCCTATAATGTACGAGAACCCTGACTGAGCACTCCGTCCGGATCATTCAGCAGCATCTCTAACCTGCAGGGCATCTACCACGATGGTATAAACCGTTAGCTAACATTTTGGATATCCGAAAGACATCAAAGGCACAAACACATGTAAGAATATAAACACATATCATGCTCATACACAACCCGATTATTATCTTTATATAACTTATCCATTACTAATTCAACTTCTTTTGTGGCACGAGAATCAAATGGTTTAACAAAGGGAAAATGAAAGACTCTCAGCCTGTAACACCCCAAATCCGCGGGACTCGGGATGCTACGGGGTTGGGACCTCACAATGGGTCCCGACCCTTAGCTTGACAACAATTTCACCGGATCTTGCAACAAGGCACAAATAAAGGCCAAAACCGAAATACATTTTTATGCAATGAAAAGAAAAACCCGAAAGAATACAACAAAGGACTTCAGCCGAAGATACAACCCCAAAGACTAAACGCTATCCAACATACAATAAAAACAATACTCAAACTCGACTCCAACCAACCCATCCTAAAATGTACGGAACCCCGGCTGCCCACTCTTCCGGATCTCTCGGCCGCATTCCTAACCTGCAAGGCAATCTACAACAATCGGTATAAAACCGTTAGCTAATATTCGAAGCATTAGAATCAAGGTGAAAGGCACAAACACAAGTAATCTCATCACAAACATACAACGTACATAAAAGCACATCAATCTGGTTTATTATCTTTGTTATTATTAGGTCGTATCCCGTTCTAATTCAACTTAGGTTTGTGACACGAGACCACCGTGGTCCCGCCTCGGTCCCTACTTACCGGCGTGGAACGGTACGGATGCCTCCGACCGTCTAACCAGCACGGGCTAGTCGCCAAGAACCTCCTAGACTCTCGCAAGAGCTAGGCAGATGATGTCACCGCCCGTTATCATACACTTGGGCCAAAATAATATATAAAGGTCGGTAATCCTATTTCCGGTTTAGTTGTTATAACATAAACAATAAACACACACCACCAAACACACATCAACGCTAATACAAGGAATACGAGCTAAGTAAGTCCGAAGACTTACCTCGTCACCACACTCAACTCACAACACTCTCGCTTCCTAAAGGGAGGAAGTCCATAACCTGCTCACAAGAAGATAACTATATCAACAACAACCACTCACAATAGATGTCTTAGACTTCTACACAAATGATCTACGCAAGACCATTTGACTCTCAATTCTAGGACCGCATCCTAGAATCTCTCATGCTCACATCATACTCAACAGAAGCTAGAAGTCCTAAGACTTCTAAGCCCTCGGATCTCGCAAGATCATAACTCACAACGCAACTAGGATAAGCCAAACCTAAACTCTAAAATCCCACAAGATCCTATAACCCCACCTCGAGCCTCAAAACGCTCACAAGATCAACCATATAACTTAAAGTCTTATAACATTCCTAAATCCTTAAAACTCACCTAAGGTTCAAAGCCACTACTTGGCATTCACTCTAAGTTATGCTAGATTATCCAACCTAGCATGACACTAATACTAAACATAAGTAAATCGAGGAAGAGAATACTCACACGACTTCAAGACGGATGTCGAACTTGGACTCGTTAGGCCTTTATCGGGGCGCTTCCGGACCTAAAACCAAAGCTACACAAAATTAGCTTAAACGCTAATTTTGGAAGGAAGATTTAACGCATATAAAAATCTAAGGAATCCCCGCTTTCAAAACAAGGGTAAAACTCGCAAAACATTTTCCGGGGTAATCACAACAATTTATAAATACGGGTCAAAACCAAGACTATACACAAGGGCATAAAACATCGTGTAAGTAAATACAAGACTAGAACTCGAAGTAAAACCCAAGTTTAAAATCCGCAATTATATTTTCCGGGCAACCTAAACAACATCATAAACCAAAGGTAAAACTCGTTTTTTTTTCAAATCAAGGATAAACAAAACCGCTCAACCGCTTTCCGGGGCAAAATATACAATTTCAGAAACATGGGTTATATTTGGTAAATTAAACTTCCAGCCAAAATCTGTAATTATTTCAATAGGGGCATAAATGCAAACTTCAGAAATTGGGGCCAATACTGCAAAAATAAACATATGGGTACATTCAGTAATTATACCAAATTAAGGGGTGGCCGATTTAAATTAGGGAAATTAGGGTTTCAGGCTTCCGCTTCTTCTTCTGCGGCTGGGGAAAGGAAGGACAGAGGCGATAGGGAAAATCCCAGTGAAGCTCCTCGACGGCCGACCAGGTAGCAAGGTGCGGCGAGGCAGGCAAGGGCGAAAGCTGGCTCCGGCAGCGCAGCATATGGACGGCTCCGACAGCTTCTTCCGGTGGCGGTGGTTTTTGGGTTGTTCGAACCCGACAAAGAGGCAAAGGCAAGGGGGAGGGCGGCTGGAAGTGGTGGTGAGAGACAGGGGACCACAGGCGGCAGGGATGTGTTCCGGCGAGGTCAAGGACGAGGCTATCGGATGCGGCTTCGGTGAGCTTCGACGGTGGCGAGGGGAGACTCCAGCGGCTCGATTCGGAGGCAAAGCTTGCAACCCCTCATGTTTCCTTTTTTTTTTTTTCTGTTGGTGGCTCAGTGAGCTGCCCTTACTCTTTGAGAAAGGAGGCGACAGGGAGGACGGAATGATGATGGGAGGTGCGAGGTTGAGGCCAAGTGATAGATGGGTTGCACAACTGTGAGTGCAGAGGTTTGCAGGGCTCGAGGAGGGTGCAATAGGGCGCTCTGGCGAGGCGAAGGCAGAGAAGGCTCGAGAATGTGTGTTCTTGCTGGTGTGGTGTCGCAGAGGGGAGGAACAAAGGTGGTTCCCGGCGAGACAGAGGAGATAGGGTGGGCTGCTGCTGGCTCTTCTCCGGCGTGTAGGCTGCTCTTCTCGAGGGCTCCGGGTTTTGCATCTCTGGTGAGGTTCGAAGGCTGAGACGCAGGGGAGCAAAGGGTCAAGAGGTGAAGAGAGGGTGAAGGCACAACTCCAAGACATAGCTTAAGAAAAGGGGCAAGCACATGTATCATAGGGAAGCCAAGCTAGTCAAGGTAGGGCCAAATCCACACTCACACGCCATCTTGGTGTGGAAAGAAGAGAGACCCAAAAAGAAAAATAAAAGAGGAGAAATAAAAACTCGATCTGTAATACCCGGAACGGGATTTTGAATCGTACGAACTTCCGACTTTTCCGATAAATATAATACGGATATACGAACGTATCCAAAATATAATTATACTCGGAAAATATATTTTACGCCGTTAAATACATTTAATAAAAAAATATATGCCATTAAATATCGATAAAAGTCGCAAGAATAAAAACGCAAACGTGCCTAAAATTGGGGCGTTACACAGCCGAGTTCAACAAGAAAAAATGTAAACCCCAATCCCGTCCTATAATGTACAGGAACCCCGGTGGACCACTCCGTCCGGATCACTCAACAACATCTCTAACCTGCAGGGCATCTACAACGACGGTATAAACCGTTAGCTAACATTCTAGACATCAAAAATATAACAAATACACAAACACATGTAAGAATATAAACACATAGCATGATCACACACAACCCGATTATTATCTTTATATAACTTATCCATTACTAATTCAACTTCTTTTGTGGTACGAGAATCTCCCGAAACTTGCCTCCGCTTCCATTACCGACAGGAATAGATCAGATGCATCTATCCGTTACTTGTGGACCTAGTCGTAAGAGCACCTCGTAGTTTTCCAGTTATGAGATGGACAAGTGGTCACTGTTCGCCTCTAAGCGTGCGTGCAATCAAGCTTTAAATTTATAAAAACTAGAATCAAGCAAGCGAACCCGCAGTGTATGGATCGGTGTAGTAAAACAAGAATTCCAAAGTGTCAAACTCAGGGATTTGGGGGGAACAAATTCAGTTCGCAAATCGTCAAGCAAGTAAATGTAATAAGCTTTGAAAATATTGGGGAAACGGCAACCCTAAAGATCCAGGTGTCTAATTGTGGCAATCGATTCAAGACATACTAAAGAACTAAGGACAGAGTTAAGAGTTGCAAAGGTATGCTAAGGTAAAGCAATGTACGGTGAAGTTCCAAGGCTTTATATGGCTTATCTAAAGACACTCTCTATAAAGGTTGTTGAGGCTTCAGTATAGAAAGGATCTATGAATAAGAATTAATCTCAAATAACCAAACTTGTAACCCAAGGATCAAAACTAACTAAAACGATTAAGGTTGTGACACTCGAAATCGAAGTAGAGGTTGTTGAGGCTTCACTACTACCTAAAAAAGGGTAAACCTAGACTAGATTATAGCTAATCTTTAACCTTGGATCAAAGTAAAAGAAAAGATCGTAAACTAGGGTAAATCACGGGCAGATCTTGAATTCCACGGCCGTGGAAGTTCAAGAACAGACCGTGATCTTGGTTCGTCGACGAGATCTCTCTAACTCTCAAGGTCCAATCAATATACGATCGATCTATCATCATCTAAGCCACAATTATTAACCCTTCACCTTAGAATGGCTATGGGTTTTAGCCAATAACTATTGTCATGATATCACAAATCAATTTAAGAAGAATGAAAGATGAAAACCTTCGAAAACTCAAATATAACTCAAAGTCAATCTCAAATCCGAAACACAAATCGAAGTATTCAATGGATTCGGAATAGAACACAAAACCTCACAAAATCTAAGGCAAGTATGAAGAACGGGATGTCAATCCGTCTTCAATAACAAAACCTAGAAAAGGGCGCAACTTCCGCCACACACGATCTTCGGGAATCCAAATTGCCGGCGCTTCCGCAACATTCCTCGCAAAACCCTAAGGTTAACTCTTCCAAGCGAGGTTATCCAAGCCTAAGTGAATCCCCCCAAAGCGATGATACCGAAAACTCTCTCCTCCCGCCTTTTTATAAGACGGGGCAAAATAACCGTACCGGCCCACTGCGTAAATGACGTGGCAATAATTGGTTCGTCAAAAGATCGCCTAAATCACGGTCTCAAGGGGTTCCACGACCGTGGTTTAGGGCGTGAAAGTGGATTACGGTCTCATATAATTTCCACGACCTTACTTTAGACCGTGTAACTCTCTGGAATGCTCCACGCTCATGATGCCAAGATCCACGACCGTGGTTTAGGGCGTGGACTGTTCTACGACCGTATTTTAGGGTGTGGAAGTGTAAATTGCTTGTGGTTTCCTTTGTGTCGTGTCATTCCTCATCCTAGCATCTCCTTTGGCTTCTTTGATGTGCTCCTAATCCTTGGATGTGTTCAAATCCTCTCCTATCTCTCTCAAATGGTCCGGTTTTAGCTCTTATTCACCTATAATCAACACAAAGCTAATGTAGACCTCCATATCGAAAATATAGATAAACTAGCTAACAAATGCTTCAATGCCTTATCAATGAACACTATAATGAATGAAAAACAACTAGAAAAAATGCCTAGAATACCGCAATATTTCATGCTAACAAAATACCCCATACTTGCTATTTGCTTGTCCCCAAGCAAGGTCTTTTGAAAGCTTTAGAACATAAGTTAGGATGAAATATGCATGCAAACTCAAAAACAAAACATCTTTTAGGTAAATGTGCTTCTAGTCAATAGATTATTCTCAAACCTTGCTTCATTCACTCTTGAAACACTTATATACATAACCAAAGAATGTAAAGGAAAGAAACATCATGAATTGGTTAAACTTCAATGTAAACATCATAACCTTCAAGTATTATCAAAATCAAGCATAAGAAACTTCAATTTAGATCACCAAGCCAAATAACATTCTTTTGATCTTAAGGACTTTCAAATAAGGTCTAGAATGCGGAAGGGAGGGAAAACTTATAAGGAATGTGGTGCATGAATCCGGGAAAGTGGACAACTAACTCTTTTCTTTTTATTTCGATTTGCAACACCATCAACTTTGAGCTCTGCTCTCTTCTTTTCACATCATTTTTCGATTTTACTTTTGGAGTTATGGACAGCTGTGCACAAAAACCGAAGCCTAGGAGATTGGCGTTTCTCAATTTCGAGATGCCTCAAACCCTTGATGCACATACCATAATCTGTTAGGAATATCGCTCAATCCGACTTTGGCAAGACACAAACACCCGGCTATGTGAATGGTGCCGAGTTACTCATCGTCATGATTGACTTCCCCAAACCTATTATTTCTATTCTTTCAATGCAAACAATTGCTTTCATGGTCCTCCCACATCAAACATGCCAAAACATAACTCCTCCAAATTCCCGGATAGGTAAGGGAGGCAATTATTTCATTGAGAGGCTAAATGAACAAAGAAAGGAGAAAGAAAGGTTGAATTGCCTTAATCATTTCATAAAGAAGTATAAGAACTTATCATGTGATTTCAACCTCGATTTATCAATATGATTTAGATAAAACTCTTCACATTATGAAACTTGCAAGAAAGGATAATCAACACATTCAATTCCTTTTCAATTCATTATTCGTTTAGGCATACAATTGTCATCAAAAACTCAATTCACAAGTAGTAATTATCATAGAAATCATCTCAATTCTTAGAAGCACAAAACCTTTTAGAATTTTCAAATTTTTTTCAATTTTTATGGGTTTTTCAAAAGCTTTTTCATGCAATGCAATAATGAAACGTGTGACAATGAAGTGAAACATGCAAAGTGTTCTCGAATCAAGGCAAGCAAAGTGAGTAGAGTTATTACAAACGATAGTCACACCCCACCCCATACTTGAGACAAACATTGTCCCTAATCTTCAAAAATAAATAAAGAAAAGAAAGAAAAGAAAAAAGAACTCACTAGAAGGCGGTGGAGTGGCTAATACTGTCAATCATGCATGGTCATCACTGTGGTGGAGGCGGTGGTGGAAACGGTAAGAAACTGGAGTCGAAGTTCCGCCCAAACTGCTGGCGGTAGATGTCCCTCATCATCCTATCATGCTCATCAGCTCGTACGTCCCTAGCGTCTTGTCGGATCTCCAAATCTCCTACTCTCTTGGAGAGGTCGGTAGCCCAATCCGGCAGCTGCTTATACCACCCCGGTTCCTGGCTGTACCAAGCTGGTGCATCCTGTGGGGCTGGTGCTGACGGCGGCTGTGCATACCATGTCGGCGGAGCTCCCATCCACTCCGGCTGTGATCTATACCAATAAGGAGGGGTATCTACCCATGTAGGTCTCTCGCTCACGCTAGCACGGCGAGATGAAGAGGCTCCTGAATGTTCAGCTGGTCGTGGTGAGCGCCTGGGAGGGTCAGGGAAATGTGCCGGCTGATCCGGGAAAGTGTCAAAGTCATGCTCACCTCCTCCCTCAAAACCATCACCTCCTCCTATCTCCTCCTCATCTGCAGCCGGTACCTCATCGGGGACGTAGGGAGGTGCTACTAACCTATTCGCATGCATAACAACGAAGGTCTGCTTCCAATTATGGCGTCCAACCATAATGGAATACTCGGGCAACCATGGAATGCCTCTACCTCCTCTATCCTCCTATGGCATGGCAGCGGTGGGTGGACCTCTATGCCTAGGAAAGATCAAACCTCTAGTCATGAGGCTCTAGAGACCCAACGGTCTCACCGCTATCCTAGTACAAGTAGAAAAATCTATCCCCAACTGCCTAGCGATGTGGGTGATCATACCACCATATTCAATGTTCCTGGCTCTCTTATTCTTGAGCTTACTCATGGTGGAGGAAAAGAGGGTTGCACAGTCAGCAGGTCTACCGTGCAACATAGCGTAAAGGAGGAACAACTCATCTATCTTAGTTTTCTGAGGGGTCTCGGTGTTCGCTCAAAAGGTGTGTGCGTCAAAGTCTTAAATTTATATCTAGAACTCAAAGCAAAGCGAACCCGCAGTGTACGGATCAGCTGTAGTAAGATAAGAATTCCAGAGTCGAACACAGGGATTTGGTGAGAATAATTCCGATTTCAATTATCTAGCGAAAAGTGTGAAAAGCTTTTTGTGATCAAATAAGGGTGAAATGATTCCAAGGATTCAAGTATCCGATTTCGGCCTTCGATTCAAGACACTTCTATAGATATAGGACAGAGTTTATATTGCCAAGATTAAATGTTCAAAGGTAGGATTCGTACGGTGAAGTTCCGAAACCTATATGACTAATCTAAAGGTTCTCTCTATAAGGGTTGTTGAGGCTGCAATATAGAAAGATCTAAAGACAAGAATTATGTTCAAACTAACTATCTAAAACTCCAGGATATGACTCTCCAAAGTAAAGATTAGAAAGCACACTTAGAATCTTAATAAAGGATGTTGAGTCTCTTTATTACCCAAATCTTGAAATCTTAATCTATTAAATGTAGAATCAGGTTTGAAGTGTCTTCATACATTCAATTAGAGGGTAAAAAGGTTAATCAAGGTTAGGATTTAGGCAAGGATTAGTTTTGGTTAAAGATTGATTCAATTAAAGTTCGTCAGAGGAATAAATCGGGCTGTTCATAAGAAAATCGGCCGATTTACTCAAGAACAGTCCGATTTTCCTGTTGTCGCAAAACTAAAATCTAAACTCTCAGGGTCCTAATGTTTGAATGAGTTCAGTCTATCATCATCTAAGCCTTAATCATCAACTATTCTCCCCAGAATCACAAAGGTTTTAGCCAACCATTTTCAAAATCGAATCAAATTAAATATTGAGAGAAATATCGCAAAGAAACCGAATCTTGAATAAAAAAAATCCAATAACCTTCAAATCTGTAAACGATTGTCAAAACAAATCAATGTGTCTCTTAAGTAACTCAAATTCGTGCTCAAAAACAACAAGCACTTCAATAGACAAAGAAATCTCACAACTAGAATCAAGATTAGCTTCCCGGCAAAGAGTCCTTCAATCTTCCTCCAAGAATCTCCGAATTCTCTTAATCGTGTAAAGATTTCCCGCTGCGGCCTCCTCGTTTTCGTTCGTAGGGTTCTCCTTTATAGTTTCTTGCAAATGGGCTGTTTGGCAAATCTCTCTTCTAGCCCAAAAGAATTGGGCTTTGTGTCGTCTTTTCATTTGGCCGAAAAACAGAAGAAATTGACCCAGTCGATTTATACATAAAACCGTTCGATTTCAAGGGTAGAAAATCGTCCGATTTATATGTATCTTGGCACGATTTTCTTCAACAGGAAGTGCTCTTCTCTTGGCTAGTCTTCTATGCTTCTCCTTTGCAATTCCTTAGCTCTTTATGACCCCTTTAAGATTTCTTTAGCTTCCTTAACATCCTTAGATGCTCTTTGCTCCGCTTTTGCTTCCGATTCCACTCCATTTACCTATAATTCATCAAAAACTCGTGTAGACCTCTATTTCCGACAAATGATTGAATAGAACATAAAAGGTACACAAAATCTCTCTAAATGTAGGGTAAACTGAAGCAATCTTCTACAATATGCATGAATATGATGGTACATAATTCATGTCATCAAAATACCCCATACTTGCCCCTTACTTGTCCCTAAGCAAGACTCAAATTTAGAACTCAAAGCAAAGCGAACCCGCAGTGTACGGATCAGCTGTAGTAAGATAAGAATTTCAGAGTCGAACTCAGGGATTTGGTGAGAATAATTCCGATTTCAATTATCTAGCGAAAAGTGTGAAAAGCTTTTTGTGATCAAATAAGGGTGAAATGATTCCAAAGATTCAAGTATCCGATTTCGGCCTTCGATTCAAGACACTTCTATAGATATAGGACAGAGTTTATATTGCGAAGATTAAATGTTCAAAGGTAGGATTCGTACGGTGAAGTTCCGAAACCTATATGACTAATCTAAAGGTTCTGTAACGACCCGTTTATGGGGTACATTTTCGATATTATTCTACCGTATTTTTTTTTCCGAATATTTTTACGTCGTAATTTTTATTTTTTTTGAATTTTGATATATGTTGTCCGTATTTATATAATTATATTATTATCAAGAATATTTTACGGAAGTGATTTATATATATCGTAAATTATATTTTTACGAGTATATATTTCTGTTTATACTTTTAGTATACTATTTTCCGGAAAAGTTTCTATCCGAAAATCCCGTTCCGATTAATTTGATCGAGTTTATTTTAATTCCCGATGTCACGTTGTTAAACAATTAATTTTTATTTTCCTTTTATTTTATTTTTTTCTTTTCTTTTCCCCTTCTCTTTCTAGCTGATGATGGGTCTGCACCGACTCCTCGCTCCCTCTGTGCACCTGACCCCTCGTTTACAGCAGGACGGCAAACACCCTCTCCCTCTGTTTCTCACCTTCCCTCTCTCGTTTCCTTGCTTCACACCATCTGTCTTCTCCAGTTATCGGTCCCCTGAGCTTCTGTCTCCCCTCAGCCTCCGCCTCAGCCTCAACCTTACCTTCCCCTCTCAAACGAAGCAACAATGATCTCCCCTACAAACAATCAATGCATCATCTCGTTCAAACTCTCCTTCTTCACCATCCAATTTGAGGTTCTTCTAAAACTATCGCCAGAAAATGGGAAGGGGGGACTGTCAACCCTTGGCGCCGCCAAGCACCACCGGGAATCGAAGCCACTGCCTTGCCACCGCCTTTACCTGGCCAGATAAGCCCTCCCTCACTGTTGTCGCCTTGCCCTTGCCTACCGGAGCTACCGGCGCCACCACTGCTTTCCTCCTTCTATCTGTCGTTCAATATTGAACAGGTCTGCGACGGGAACCGCTGTCAATCGCCGGGAAACACTTCACCAGACTGGAGCCTCGCCTCTCCCTTGTCGACGCCGGATGCCGCCGCCGTCTTCGCCCTTCACTGGAGAAGCCTCCCAATGCCTCCACCCTCACAACCGGACCATGCGCAGCCCCTATCTTCCGCCTTCATTCTATCGGGTTAAAAGAACCCTAATCCCATTATTTATATTCGGCCCCTTTTATTTGGTATAACTACATTTCGGCCCTACTGATTTAAATTATTACAGATTGTACACATAGCTTTATAATTGCAGTTTTATACTCAAGTTTCTAGATTGTTGCTTTTATGCCCTGCTGGAATTAATTACAAGATTTGGCCCATATTATTAATTACATATTTGACCCAGCTTTTGTAAATTTTAGATGATGGCCTTATGAGATAAATTACAAATTTGCCCCAAAGGTTTTGTTTACAGAAAATGACCCGAGTTTTTAGAGTTGTATAATTTGCCCGGAAAATGTATTTACGGTTTTATTTTTAAACTTGGGTTTTACTTCGAGTTCTAGTCTCATATTTATATATTTTATATTTTATGTCTTGTTGGTTAATCTCGGTTTATGGCAAGGTTTTATTGCGGGTTTTAACCTTGGTTTTTGGAAGCTAGTTTCCTTAGATTTATATACGTTAAAACTTCCATTCAAATTTAGCGTATAAGCTAAATTTGTTTAGCTTTGGTTTTAGGTCCGGAAGCGCCCGATATAGACAAACGAATCCATTCTCGACATCCGCGGATCGTCTTCAACCTTGGATCGTGTGTGAGTACCTTCTTCCTCGATCTAGTTATGTTTAGTGGTAGAATCATGTTAGGTTGGATCTAGCATAACTTAGGGCAAATGTCAAGTAGTGGCTTGGAACCTTTAGGTGAGTGTTTGAGGTTATTGATGTTCTATGACATGTGGTGTGTTGATCTTGAGTTGTTAAACAGTTGTGAGCCTCGTGGTTGATCTTGTGAGACTTGAAGTGGTATTCATATGTTGGTTGAGATTGCGGAGTTTAGGATGAGAGTATCCTAGCACATGGGGCTATAGTTGAGATCTCGTGAGTTTATGAGGGCTAGGAGTGTATCCTAGATTATGAGAGTGTATGACCTAATAAGATGATATAGAACTTCTAGCTTGTGAATAGTTGTTGATTATGGTGCCTTGTCTTGAACAGGCTTTGGTTATATTCTTTGGGAGAGTGATATCGGTTTCGCTTAGCTTTGAGACGAGGTAAGTCCTCGGACTTACTTAGCCGCTTTTATGCCTTATTTGGATGTATATGGTGGTGTGTGTTTACCGCTTTTAAGCATGAAAATGGATTAGGATTTACTTGACCTTATTTATTGGCCCATTGTTACTACTATTATTATCGGGCGGTGACATCACCGCTCAGTTTCCCGAGGGAGACTGGGGGGATCTCTGCGACTAGGCCATACACGGTATACGGGCGGGCTTCTTCATCACTACCACAGGGTATACGGGTTGGGCGCCGCCACACTCCTGTTAGTTACACGGGGACAGAGGCGAGAGTTATAAGACTCTCGTGTCACACTTGAATGAATGGATTAGATATGGAATAACCTAAAAAGATAATAAGTAATGGATGTGTATGTTTATGAGCATGTTGTGTGTTTGTGTTCCTATGTGTGTTTGTGCCATATTATTCTTATAATGCCTAGAATGTGAGCTAACGGTTTTATACTGATTGTTATAGTTGATGTGCAGGTTAGGATGTGGCCAAGTGATCCGGAGGAGTGGGCAGCCGGGGTTCCATACATCTTAGGTTATTTTGGGTTTTGGAGTCCTTGTGTTGTTGTTATTGTATATTATGTTGATGTTGTTGTAAGGACGGCTGAAGTCTTTCCTTTCTTTTATTTTCGGGTTTCATAACATTGCATAAAAATGTATTTCGGTTTTGGCCTTTATTTGTGCCTTGTTGCAAGATCCGGTGAAATTTTTGTCAGGCTAAGGGTCGGGACCCATTGTGAGGTCCCCGCCCGTAGCATCCCGATATCCTGCGGATTCGGGGTGTTACAGGTTCTCTCTATAAGGGTTGTTGAGGCTGCAATATAGAAAGATCTAAAGACAAGAATTATGTTCAAACTAACTATCTAAAACTCCAGGATATGACTCTCCAAAGTAAAGATTAGAAAGCACACTTAGAATCTTAATAAAGGATGTTGAGTCTCTTTATTACCCAAATCTTGAAATCTTAATCTATTAAATGTAGAATCATGTTTGAAGTGTCTTCATACATTCAATTAGAGGGTAAAAAGGTTAATCAAGGTTAGGATTTAGGCAAGGATTAGTTTTGGTTAAAGATTGATTCAATTAAAGTTCGTCAGAGGAATAAATCGGGCTGTTCATAAGAAAATCGGCCGATTTATTCAAGAACAGTCCGATTTTCCTGTTGTCGCAAAACTAAAATCTAAACTCTCAGGGTCCTAATGTTTGAATGAGTTCAGTCTATCATCATCTAAGCCTTAATCATCAACTATTCTCCCCAGAATCACAAAGGTTTTAGCCAACCATTTTCAAAATCGAATCAAATTAAATATTGAGAGAAATATCGCAAAGAAACCGAATCTTGAATAAAAAAAATCCAATAACCTTCAAATCTGTAAATGATTGTCAAAACAAATCAATGTGTCTCTTAAGTAACTCAAATTCGTGCTCAAAAACAACAAGCACTTCAATAGACAAAGAAATCTCACAACTAGAATCAAGATTAGCTTCCCGGCAAAGAGTCCTTCAATCTTCCTCCAAGAATCTCCGAATTCTCTTAATCGTGTAAAGATTTCCCGCTGCGGCCTCCTCGTTTTCGTTCGTAGGGTTCTCCTTTATAGTTTCTTGCAAATGGGCTGTTTGGCAAATCTCTCTTCTAGCCCAAAAGAATTGGGTTTTGTGTCGTCTTTTCATTTGGCCGAAAAACAGAAGAAATCGACCCAGTCGATTTATACATAAAACCGTTCGATTTCAAGGGTAGAAAATCGTCCGATTTATATGTATCTTGGCACGATTTTCTTCAACAGGAAGTGCTCTTCTCTTGGCTAGTCTTCTATGCTTCTCCTTTGCAATTCCTTAGCTCTTTATGACCCCTTTAAGATTTCTTTAGCTTCCTTAACATCCTTAGATGCTCCTTGCTCCGCTTTTGCTTCCAATTCCACTCCATTTACCTATAATTCATCAAAAACTCGTGTAGACCTCTATTTCCGACAAATGATTGAATAGAACATAAAAGGTACACAAAATCTCTCTAAATGCAGGGTAAACTGAGACAATCTTCTACAATATGCATGAATATGATGGTACATAATTCATGTCATCAAAATACCCCATACTTGCCCCTTGCTTGTCCCTAAGCAAGACTCAAATTTAGAATACAAGATGTCATGGATTATGTATGTATGAAAACTCAAAAACTTTTCTTTTGGTTGTGCTTCTTCTTATTGGATCACTCTTAAAGTGATATTTCAAGGCATAAAAAGGCAAAGTATGTATCAATGATAACTATAAGATGAACTAACTTCCTTTTCCTTCTTGAAAACACAAATAAAAGACATGATAAAGATGTAGAGGTAATCAAAGTCAAACAAATCTAAGCCATGAAGCCTTAAACACATGCATAAAAGTCTCAAGGTCTTCTAATCAAAGAAAAGGTTCAAGAAACGTATTAAGGGAAGGAATTCTTTTTGGCAATTGTGGTGCTAATCCGGGAAAGAGGAACACATAATACCTTCAAAATTTTTCTTCATCGCACATGCTTCGCATGTAGAAAGCTTTGTTTTCATTATACTTTACTTTTTGAGAGTATGGACAGCGGTGCAGAAAAACCGAAGCCTAGGAGATCGGCGTTTCTCAATTTTGAGATGCCTCAAACCCTTGATGCACATACCATATCCCGTTAGGACTTGTCGTTCAATCGGACTTTGGCAAGACACAAACACCCGGCTATGTGAATGGTGCCGAGTTACTCATCCTCATGTTCAACGTCCCCAAACTTATGAATTTATGCACTTTCTTTTAATACATTTTTCTTGGCCCTCCCACATCAAACATGCCTTTTTCTATCACTTATCCTAATTCCCGGATGGTAAAAGGAGGGGTACATATTTCATTGAGGGGCTAGCATGATCAAGATATGAGAAAAGAAAAGAAGTGAATTGCCTTAGTCATCCTTATATGATGTAAAAGAACTTGCAATATAGCTTCGACTATTATTTCATTCTCTTATCAAAACAACTAAATCATATAACTTATTCATGCGTTCAAGTAACAAAAGTAATCTCATTCATGCTATGATTAACATCTCAACACCACTAAGCATCTTTTTGCCTATCCACATACACATTTCTCATCATAGAGGTCATTTCCATCATAAGAAGCACAAAATTTTTTTTTTTGAAAGTTCATAGGATTTGAGAAAAACCATGCAAATGCAAATGTCATAGTGGAAAGCAAGTAGTGCAAGAGTTATTACAAGCTAAATCATCAAGAGTAGTGCAAAGTTCATAAAGTGCTAAGATAAAACAAAAGGTATTGCAAGTACCCCCACCCCATACTTAACATCCACATTGTCCCCAATGTGAAAATTAAGCGTGAGATGAAGAAAAATACTTACAATGTAAAAGAAGTGGCAGCTCAATCCTCTGTCGGTGGTGGAGGTGGTGGATAAGGATACATCGGTGCACTAGGATCGTAGAAGTGGCCGAACTGGTGGTAGTATAAATCTCTCATCTGGCCATCGTAGGATGAATGCCTAGCGTCCGTCTCCTGCCTGTAGTTCCTGAACTGAGTGTTCAGGGTCTCGTAGTCGGTGTGGAGAGCATGATAGTCGGTTCTGAGGCTCTGGAAACTAGAGACTAGCTCCCGAAACTGACGCGGAGGGCGACGTCCTCGTCCATGTCCTGGAGCACGTGCAAATGATCGGCGAGGTGGATGCATGTCATCCTCCGTCTCCTCATCGCCTCTACTAGTCCGGCTGGGTCCTACACCATGAGTGTCGGTGTCCATGGCATCCGTAGCATGCCCGCTATGAGTGTCACTCTCAAACTCGAGCATGGTCCCCTGTCCGCCATCCTCATCCTCCTCCTCAGAGTCACCTGCATCATCATCATAGTAAGTAGGAGGAGAGAACTCCTCAAGCATCGCCTTGAACGTCTCCTTCCAGTTCCTCTTGTTCCGAATAGTGTATTCGGACTTCCATATGATCTCGGATGGTTTCTTCTTCGGATCCCTGTGCCATGGCATGGGCACATGAAGTGTTCCTCTCCCTCGAGGAATCAAGACCTGTCGAACAACCAACCGCTGGGAGCCTAATGGAAGGGCACTCTCAGCTAGAGTGCATCCGGAGAAGTCTAATCCCATTGTCTTAGCCACATGAGTGACAAGACCTCCTGCACAAATATCGCCCTTAGCTTTGTTGGCTATCTTTTCGAGATAGTCAGCAAGCATGGTAGAGATGTCGGGAATGGTGGTGGATGTCATGCAGTAGAGAATGAAAAGCTCGTCAGCCTTGAGCTTCTGTGGAGTCTCTGTCCGTGCAAATAAGATCTCGCTAAGAATCCGATGTACTACCTTGAAGGAGAGGTTGTACATACTAGTCTCCTTGGAATTTCCGGGTCTCCATTTGTCTCCTCCATATTCACCCACGGAAATAGCCTCCCAAAAGTCACTAGCACTAACACCTCTAGCAAATGTTCCTGCATCTGAATAAGAGAAGCCAAACAAGTCTCCAAAAGTGTCAATGGACATAGTGTGGTTTTGGCTCATAAGGCGGAAGGTGACCATCCTTTCCCTAGGATCATGCTCGAATGTACTAAGGAACTCTAGGGTGATTTCGGTATAAGCATCCTCCCTAATCGTAGCAAACTGTCTCAGCCCAGCCTTGTCAAGCATCATATCTACATCCTCTCGAACAAACAATGAATCTAAGTCATCTAGCACTATGTAGCGAGGAGGGGTGAATGGGCGATCTACGATGCGTTCATAACGTTTCTTGTGCTTGGATAGGGGAGGGGGAAGCTTAGGGATGTTTTGAGGTGGTGGAGGTGGGGGAGGGGCTTTGGAAGAAGATCCCTTCTTCTTCCCCGTGTTTCTAGTTATCCTCTTAACAAGATCCATTCTGAGTCAAAAAATCGGCATGTTCTTCACAAAAATCGTCCGATTTTTCTGGGCTGGGTCGATTTTTCTATCGATTTCAACGATTCTCACAATTCTGTAAAGTTCTGTTCAAGCAATCACCACATACAGTCTCCTATAATGATTCCTAAGCAGATTCCTCAATCAATTCCAACAAACAAACACTTCCTAAGCAAACTTCAATGTCAAATTAGAAACTTAGGTTTTGGAAAGAAAAACCTGAATTCCTTATGGAGGAGTCGATTGATGTGCTTGTTGTTGCTAGATCCTTGTTCCTTGTTGAAAATGCTTCAGTTTGGAGCCAAGAATCACTCAAAATGATTAAGGAATGAGGGTTGTAGGGTATGGGCGATTTTCGGCGTTCTTGAGAAGGGGAAATCGAGAGTGGTAGGTTGTGGAATGAGGAAGATCGAGTGTTTGAGACTTTATATAGGGTCGAAAAAAAAGTGTGGAGAAAATCGGCCGATTTATAAGGTCGATTTAATCGTCGGGGCGATTTTTCTCTGGATTCAAAGAAAATCGGACGATTTACTTTGGCAGGTCGATCTCCAGGTCGATTTTTCTTCATGTTGTCAAAAATCGCCTTGCTCTGCTTCTGAATCGGACGATTTACTTTGGGTAACTCGATTTTTCTTTGAACACGAAGAAAATCGGACAATTTACTTTGGCAGGTCGATCTCCAGGTCGATTTTTCTTCCTGTTGTCAAAAATCGACTTATTCTGCTCCTGAATCGGACGATTTACTTAGTGTCTCTCGATTTCCTTCCTTATTCTTCATGGATCTTGAAGATTTAACTGATTTGTGCTCCCTTTCTCCATGGATCTCCTAGTTTGAACCTAATTTCCTGCGATTAATGACACGACAAACCAAGAGTGCATCGAGGAACAAATAAAAAGCCAAAACAAAGAAACAAAAACAACTAATCTACTCTAACTAAGTGATGAAAGGAGGAAAACTATACTATCATGGGTTGCCTCCCAAGAAGCGCTTGATTTATCGTCTTTAGCTGGACGGTGTATGGTTTTGCGTTCAATGGAGGAGGATAGGCGCTATCTCCTCGACCGGAGCTTCCGGTGTGTATTTCTTCAACCGTTTGCCATTAACCTTGAAACTTCCGCTTTGTTCACCCCATACTTCAACTACACCATGGGGGAAAACTCGTTTAATTACATAAGGTCCTGTCCAACGGGATTTAAGCTTACTTGGAAATAGACGAAGCCTTGAGTTGAATAGAAGGACTTTGTCTCCCTCCTTCAATTCTTTTGGAATGATGTGCTTATCATGCCAACGCTTTGTCCGTTCCTTGTAGATCTTTGCGTTCTCATACGCATTTAGCCGGATCTCATCTAGCTCATTGATGTCTAAGAGTCGCTTCTCTCCGGCTTCTTTCATGTCAAAATTGAACCACTTGATAGCCCAATAGGCTTTATGCTCTAGCTCTACAGGAAGATGACAGGATTTTCCATAGACAAGGTTATAGGGAGTCGTACCTATTGGTGTCTTGAAGGCCGTCCTGTACGCCCATAGTGCATCGTCAAGCTTCATTGACCAATCTTTTCTTGTTTTAGAGACGGTTTTCTCTAAAATTCCCTTGATCTCTCTATTGGATATTTCGACTTGTCCGCTGGTTTGCGGATGGTAAGGTGTAGCTATCTTATGGGTCACCCCATACTTGGCCAGTAGAGTCTCAAATCGACGGGCTGTGAAATGCGTTCCTCCGTCACTAATGATGGTTCGGGGAGTTCCGAACCTTGGGAAGATCGTTCTATTGAAGAACTTCACCACTACCATTGCATCATTAGTAGGAGAAGCGATTGCCTCTACCCATCTTGAGACATAGTATACGGCAAGAAGTATATATTGGTTACCGCATGAAGATGGGAAAGGTCCCATAAAATCGATGCCCCATACATCAAAGATCTCTACTTCTTGTATGTTGTTGAGAGGCATCTCATTCCTTCTTGATATAATACCTGTCCTTTGACAAGCATCACAAGCAACAATAAACTTTTGCACATCTTTGAAAAGTGTAGGCCAATAGAAGCCGGAACGAAGTACCTTAGCACAAGTCTTGTGGGAACTAGCATGTCCGCCACATGGCAGAGAATGGCAATGGCGGATGACGCTATCCACCTCATCTTCGGGGATACATCTCCTGTAAATGCCATCGGGACCTCTTTTGAATAGAAGAGGTTCGTTCCAATAGAATTGCCGGACGTCACTAAAGAATTTCTTCTTTTGAGCATATGAAAGTCCGGGTGGAATCTCCTGACAAACAAGGTAATTCACAATGTCAGCAAACCATGGATCATTACCTTGTGAGATATGTTGAAGACACTCTTCAATCTCGTGTAGCTGTTCGTCAGGGAATGAGTCGTCTATAGGAAGTTCATCCGTTTCGCCGGTAAGTTGTGGAAGACGACTAAGATGATCGGCAACGGAGTTTTCCGATCCTTTCTTATCTCGAATCTCTAAATCGAACTCTTGTAAGAGTAAGATCCATCTTAGAAGCCTTGGCTTCGCATCCTTCTTCGTGAATAGGTATCGGATTGCGGAATGGTCCGTATAGACTATCACCTTCGCACCTACAAGATAGGAACGAAATTTCTCAAAAGCGTATACTACAGCTAAAAGTTCCTTTTCTGTAGTTGCATAATTATATTGAGCCTCGTCTAGCGTTTTGCTAGCATAGTAGATGGCATGAGTGCGACCATCTTTCTTCTGTCCAAGAACGGCTCCTATAGCGACGTCGCTTGCGTCGCACATGACCTCGAAAGGAAGAGTCCAATCGGGTGGTTGAATGATTGGTGCTGAAATCAAAGCTTCCTTGATCCTGCAAAAAGCATCTAAACAATCTTTCGAAAATTGGAAAGTTGCGTCTTTCATCAAAAGATTAGTTAAGGGTTTTGAAATCTTAGAAAAATCTTTTATGAATCTCCTATAGAAGCCTGCATGCCCTAAGAAACTTCTAATTCCTTTCACCGAAGAAGGGGGAGGCAACTTCTCAATGGTTTCTATCTTTGCCCTATCAACCTCTATTCCCCTTTGTGATACTAGATGACCTAACACAATCCCTTCGGTGACCATGAAATGACACTTTTCCCAGTTTAAGACTAAGTTAGTGTCCTCACACCTCTTAAGAACTAGTGAAAGGTTATAGAGACAGTTATCAAAGGAAGAACCATATACCGAAAAATCGTCCATAAAGACTTCCATGATATTCTCTACGTACTCGGAGAAGATTGCCATCATACACCTTTGGAAGGTGGCTGGAGCGTTGCATAGACCGAATGGCATCCTTCTATAAGCAAACGTACCCCATGGGCACGTAAAAGTCGTCTTCTCTTGATCATCCGGATGAATTGGAATCTGAAAGAAACCGCTATATCCATCTAGATAACAAAAGTAAGAATGTTGGGCTAACCTTTCCAACATTTGATCGATAAAAGGAAGGGGGAAGTGGTCCTTCCTTGTGGCCACGTTCAGTTTGCGGTAGTCGATGCACATTCACCACCCTGTAACTGTCCGTGTGAGTATAAGTTTGTTGTTCTTGTTGGCAACAACGGTAATGCCTCCTTTCTTGGGTACTACTTGTACTGGACTCACCCATTTGCTGTCGGAAATAGGGAAGATGATACCTGCATCAAGTAGCTTAAGGATTTCTTTCTTCACGACCTCTTTCATTGCCGGATTTAACCGTCTTTGAGGTTAGCGTGAAGGTTTGTAATCCTCCTCCATTAGAATTTTGTGCATACATAGAGAGGGCTTTATTCCTACTAGATCATCAATAGTATAGCCTAATGCTCTCCTATGTTGCTTCAAAACATGCATAAGTTTCTCTAATTCAGCATCATTCAAATTTGCATTGACTATGACCGGATATGTGGAATTAGTGCCAAGGAATGCGTACCTTAAATGCGTGGGGAGTGGCTTCAATTCTAATGATGGGGGTACCTTGATTGATGATGAATCTTGGCCTTCGAGTGTTGTGGGAGAGGCCTCTAGAGGTGGGGATACTTCATCATTAGATTCGAGAGCAGCTGCGGAGACGTTTGGAGAATCCCGAAATTTTCCCACTAGATCGACCTCCCCTGAAGTAAATCGGTCGATCTGAGGTACGATTTTTCTTTCTGGCGAAAAAAATCGGGTTGCCTCTTCACAAATCGGACGATTTAGTATAGTCGGGTCGATTTTTCTTTTTGTTGACAAAAATCGGATTGCCTTTTCACAAATCGGTCGATTTATTTCATGCAGGCCGATTTTCTTCACAATTTCCGGAGTTAATTCTAGTTCTTCAATTCTTGTTCCTTGCTCTTCCTCCACATCATTTAATGCTTTCACATCCTCATTGCAATCATGTTCCACTCCTTCCTCCATGATGCTCATACTAATAACCTTTTGAAGAGGGTCTTTCATCAAGATTGAACTTACTACCTCTCTAGACTCTTCTTCATCAAAAATTTCAAAAGCATCGTCTTTCAAGGCTGGCTCCTTGATTAAGGAAAAGAGTATGAATTCTATCTTTTCTTCACCAATATGGAAAGACAGCTGGCCATTCTTGCAATCTACCATGCATCCGGATGTTGCAAGGAATGGTCTCCCAAGAATGATGGGAACCGGATAATCTGCAGGGATGTCAAGAACGACAAAATCTATTGGGATGTAAAACTTACCGAGCTTTACCGGAATGTCTTCTAATATCCCTACCGGCTTAGTGGTGGAACGATCAGCCATGTAGAGTGTGATCTTCACCGGTCTAGGCTCTCCTAGACCAACTGCTTTGCATAGAGCAAGAGGTATGATACTCACACTCGCTCCAAGGTCACAAAGTGCATCATAGGTAGCTTCTCCCAAAGTGATGGGTATGCAAAAGGATCCTGGATCACGAAACTTGGGTGGCATGTTTCTCTGTCATAGTCTTGATGAGTTCGGATGACTCCATACTCATCTTGACTTCTCCTATGTCTTCCAATTTCCTTTTGTTAGAAAGGATCTCCTTGAGGAATTTCCCGTAAGCCGGCATACCTAAAATCGCATCCATAAAAGGTATATTAATATGCAGCTTACTCATAAGTTCAACAAACTTACCAAAATGTTTATCTAGGCGTGCACGCGCTCTAGATTGAGGGAAAGGTAGAGGTGGTTTGTAAGCGGGAGGAGGAACATAGACTTCTTCCTTCTCTTTTGCCTCTCCTTCTTTGGTAGTGGTATCGACTACTTTAGGTTGAGGGTCGGTAGTCGTTTTGCCACTCCTGGTAGTTATTGTCATAACCCTTCCTTTTGGGTTATCTTCCGTCTTTCCGGGAAGTTTCCCTTGATCTCTTGGAACTTCTCCGGCCTTGTTGAATACTTGGTTTTCTAAGGCTTTGTGAGCTTTGTCAACCGAAGTTATATAACTCTCTAGCCCTTGTAGCTTGCCTAGGATCGTCTCTAGCATGGGATCGGGTTTGCTTGATCTGCTTGATTGTCCCTGGCTTGTTAAAGGAGTAGAAGAAGATGGAGGTGTTAGAGCCTTTTCAGCATGAGAGTAAGGATTACCTAGATTTTGTTGATTTGACCTCCAATTGTTGTTATTTGAGTTCCTATTGTTGTTGTTCCAATTGGAATTTCGGTTGTTATTGTTGTTGTTGTTCCAATTGGAATTCCGGTTATCATTCCTTTGATTATTGTCTCTCCCCATGTAGTTGGCTTCTTGCTCCTTTGTCTTTTGAAGACTCGTTTTGAGCACTTCCTTCAACTCTTTGATCTCATTGTTGAGGGAGAATATTTGTGTTTGAGCAGCTTGGTTCAGCTTGGCTCCCGAATCACCTTGATTCCGGCTAATTGAGTCCACCTTCCGGTGGGAATACTTCTCAATCACTTGGGCTTGCTTCTCAATGAAGTCCCAAGTATCATCCTCTCTCATGTCCATGAATGTGCCACAAGAGAGAGATTGGAGGTTGAATTGTGTTTCCACATCCAATCCTTTGTAGTAGATCTCCAATAATTCTAGCTTGGAAATGCCATGGTGTGGGCAATCCAACAAGAGATCTTGAAACCTTTCCCAAGATTGAAACAAGCTTTCATTAGGTTTCATAGAAAAAGCATTTATTTTACCTCTCAATTCCGCCGTTTTGGATGGCGGAAAGAATTTGGTGAGGAATTCCGAAGACAATTCCTCCCATGTAGCTAGCTTTGCAGCTGGAAGTGTTTGGTACCAAGCTAGAGCCTTGTCCTTCAAAGAAAAGAAGAACGGTTTGATCTTGTAATTGCTTGTAGTAGCCTTCTTCGGCTTCATTGTCTCCATGAGAATCTCAAAATTCTGCAAGTGTTGGTGTAGAGATTCAGTACTTGCTCCGCCATATTGACTTTGGCGAACCATGGTGATGACTTGTGGTGAGAAGCTAAACTCTTGGATGTCTTCAGCTCCGAAATCCACACCTAGGCGGCGTGGTTGTTGAATTGGGTCCATCCGTTGCCCCAAAGTTCGGGGTCTATCACCGTCATTGACAGCTCTTACATCCCTAGTTGGAAGGCGAGGAACAAGCCGTGGTTTTAGGGTGTTCCGAATAGGACAAAGTAGTGGATCTATCTCCTCAAGTTCCGGCATGTCCGGATCTATCTCTTCATCATCGGATGAGTCATTTCGAATGGATTTAGTTGGCGTCTTGGCTTTCTTCTTCTTCCTGGATTCGTTCAATTCCAACTTCATGTCCAACATCATAGCTCTTAGTTCATCAATCTGAAATTGATGACTTGTTTCAGCATCTTTTCGTGCTTTCTCACTCAACTGGAGTTGGCGTTGAGCTTCATTCAGTTCAACCTGGTAGTTTCTCTCGTCGTTTTCAGCCATTTTCTTTTCCTTCAACTTTTTCCTCAAAGTTCTCTCCAATTCGGGATCGAAAGGAACTAAATCTTTAGTGGATCTAGTCTTTCGCATATACCTAAAGAACCTGCAAAGATCACTCAAGTAGACAAATCAAATCACAAGAGCAAGAGCTCTCAAGCTAGACAACCGAAAACCGAATTTGGTCTAGACCAAATCCCTGGCAAGGGCGCCAAAAACTTGTTCGCTCAAAAGGTGTGTGCGTCAAAGTCTTAAATTTATATCTAGAACTCAAAGCAAAGCGAACCCGCAGTGTACGGATCAGCTATAGTTAGATAAGAATTCCAGAGTCGGACTCAGGGATTTGGTGAGAATAATTCCGATTTCAATTATCTAGCGAAAAGTGTGAAAAGCTTTTTGTGATCAAATAAGGGTGAAATGATTCCAAGGATTCAAGTATCCGATTTCGGCCTTCGATTCAAGACACTTCTATAGATATAGGACAAAGTTTATATTGCCAAGATTAAATGTTCAAAGGTAGGATTCGTACGGTGAAGTTCCGAAACCTATATGACTAATCTAAAGGTTCTCTCTATAAGGGTTGTTGAGGCTGCAATATAGAAAGATCTAAAGACAAGAATTATGTTCAAACTAACTATCTAAAACTCCAGGATATGACTCTCCAAAGTAAAGATTAGAAAGCACACTTAGAATCTTAATAAAGGATGTTGAGTCTCTTTATTACCCAAATCTTGAAATCTTAATCTATTAAATGTAGAATCAGGTTTGAAGTGTCTTCATACATTCAATTAGAGGGTAAAAAGGTTAATCAAGGTTAGGATTTAGGCAAGGATTAGTTTTGGTTAAAGATTGATTCAATTAAAGTTCGTCAGAGGAATAAATCGGGCTGTTCATAAGAAAATCGGCCGATTTACTCAAGAACAGTCCGATTTTCCTGTTGTCGCAAAACTAAAATCTAAACTCTCAGGGTCCTAATGTTTGAATGAGTTCAGTCTATCATCATCTAAGCCTTAATCATCAACTATTCTCCCCAGAATCACAAAGGTTTTAGCCAACCATTTTCAAAATCGAATCAAATTAAATATTGAGAGAAATATCGCAAAGAAACCGAATCTTGAATAAAAAAATCCAATAACCTTCAAATCTGTAAACGATTGTCAAAACAAATCAATGTGTCTCTTAAGTAACTCAAATTCGTGCTCAAAAACAACAAGCACTTCAATAGACAAAGAAATCTCACAACTAGAATCAAGATTAGCTTCCCGGCAAAGAGTCCTTCAATCTTCCTCCAAGAATCTCCGAATTCTCTTAATCGTGTAAAGATTTCCCGCTGCAGCCTCCTCGTTTTCGTTCGTAGGGTTCTCCTTTATAGTTTCTTTAAATGGGCTGTTTGGCAAATCTCTCTTCTAGCCCAAAAGAATTGGGCTTTGTGTCGTCTTTTCATTTGGCCGAAAAACAGAAGAAATCGACCCAGTCGATTTATACATAAAACCGTTCGATTTCAAGGGTAGAAAATCGTCCGATTTATATGTATCTTGGCACGATTTTCTTCAACAGGAAGTGCTTTTCTCTTGGCTTGTCTTCTATGCTTCTCCTTTGCAATTCCTTAGCTCTTTATGACCCCTTTAAGATTTCTTTAGCTTCCTTAACATCCTTAGATGCTCCTTGCTCCGCTTTTGCTTCCAATTCCACTCCATTTACCTATAATTCATCAAAAACTCGTGTAGACCTCTATTTCCGACAAATGATTGAATAGAACATAAAAGGTACACAAAATCTCTCTAAATGCAGGGTAAACTGAGACAATCTTCTACAATATGCATGAATATGATGGTACATAATTCATGTCATCACTCGGTCCCAGGGAAAAGACACTCAGAAAGTACTCTATGGGCTATCTTCAAGGCTAAGTGGTAGATAAGCTTAGCCTTGGTGTCAGCTGGCTGCCAGCGGTCCTCGCTGGTATTGATCATAGCAATATCCTCCCAGAAATCCTTAGCGTATACACCGCTAGGAAAACGACCATTGAAGGTCTCTTGGAAGCCAAAGAAGGCTCCGAACTCCAAGATTGAGAACTCGTAGTTCTCCTCCATCAGCCTAAAGGAAACTGTCCTATCCATAGCACTATGCTCAAAAGAGATCACAAAATCTCTAGTAATCTCCTCATATGCGTCTTACCTAATAGCGGAGAAGACGATCAAGACGGCTCTATCTAGAAGCCATGTAAGGTCATTCACCACATTCAGTGGCTCTAGCTCCTCAAGAACTAAGTAGTGCGGTCCTATGACCGTCCTCTTCTCGATCCTTTCTAAGGCATCTAGGTAATCCTCATGGATTTTTGGAATTCTAGGGGGTGGGGGTGATGGTGGCTCACTAGGGGGTATTTGGGAGGAGGAGGAAACATCACCTTTCCTCTTCTTGCTTCTAGTAGACATTCTCCTTATCAAATCCATTTCAGAGAGAAAATCACAGTCTGTTCTAAAGAAACCACGGCCGTTGAACCTACAGAGACCGTGGTTCGGTACTGTTTTGCTCAAATCTCAATCAATTCACACCAAATTCACCAGGAAACAGTCTTAGACTAATTCCAATCCAATTCCAATAAGTTATCCTAAAAATTCTTGTAAGAATTGAGCCAAATTGACAAAGTAGAGAAAGAGAAGAAAAACCTAGGTTTTTGGATCTTTGGATCCAAATTTCCGTCTTTTGCAGGGATTTTCCACTTGATTTGTTGATTGGATCTGTAGATGATCGGAAATGCTTCACTTTAGCACCAAGAATCGTTCGAAACGATTACCGAACGAAGAAATGCGAGATGGGGATGATTTACGGCCTTTAGGTCGTGGAAGAGGGGTGTTTGTGAGGTTTTTGTGAAGGAAGGTGGTTTATATAGTGACCGTAAAATTTTTTGAAAATCACGGTCACTCGGGGGTTTCCACGGCTGTGGAAATGTACGGAACCGTGGTTTTTTGTGATTTTTCTCAGATTTTGAAGAATTACGGTCACTGTAGCCTCCACGACCGTGGTTTAGGGCGTGGAACTCTCTGTAATGTGCCAAAATCCAAGTTTCGTCAATTTCCTTCAACTTTTTCCTCTCCCTTGCCTATTCCATTGCTCCTACATCCAAAAACACAACATACCGGAAGGTATCGAAGGCAAAACGAAACAAAAACGTCTAAACTAATCTAATCTACGAATGACAAACAAAAACATAAGTGCAATACCTTGGGTTGCCTCCCAAGAAGAGCTTGTTTAAGGTCCGTAGCTAGACCGTACTTGCACTTATTCGAGTGCGGTAGGCGCGAACTCTTCAGCTTGGAGTTCCGGTGAGTACTTCTTGAGTCGTTGACCGTTCACCTTGAAGCTTCCGCCCTTTTCACCCCATACTTCAACTTCACCATGGGGAAAAACACGTTTGATTAGATAAGGTCCGGTCCAACGAGATTTAAGCTTACCTGGAAAGAGACGAAGTCTTGAATTGAAGAGGAGAACTTGATCTCCTTCTTTGAAGTCTTTTGGAATGATATGCTTATCATGCCAACGCTTCGCTCTTTCTTTATAGATCTTGGCATTTTCGTAGGCGTTTAAGCGAAGTTCTTCAAGCTCATTAAGGTCTAAGAGGCGCTTCTCGCCCGCTTCCTTTATGCTGAAGTTCAACCACTTTATTGCCCAATACGCCTTATGTTCCAGCTCTACCGGTAAGTGACAAGACTTCCCATACACAAGGTTGTATGGTGTCGTTCCTATGGAAGTCTTATATGCAGTCCGGTATGCCCACAATGCATCATCTAGCTTCAAAGACCAATCTTTCCTTGCCCTTGAAACCGTCTTCTCTAGGATTCCTTTAATCTCCCGGTTTGAGATCTCCACTTGTCCACTTGTTTGTGGATGGTAAGGGGTGGCGATCTTGTGAGTCACCCCATACTTAGCTAGTAGAGCTTCAAATCGTCGGGCAATGAAGTGAGAGCCTCCATCACTAATGATAGTCCGTGGTGTCCCAAATCGTGGGAAAATGGTCTTGTTAAAGAACTTAACCACAACCATGGCATCATTAGTAGGAGAGGCAATTGCTTTAACCCATCTCGAAACATAATCTACAGCTAGAAGTATGTATTGGTTTCCACAAGATGATGGGAAAGGTCCCATGAAGTCTACTCCCCAAACGTCAAAGATCTCTACCTCCTGAATGTTGTTAAGAGGCATTTCGTTTCTCCTAGATATGTTCCCTGTTCTTTGACAAGCATCGCAACAGGAAACAAAGGTTTGCACATCTTTAAATAAAGTAGGCCAAAAGAATCCAGATTGTAATACCTTAACGCTAGTCCTGTTCGAGCTAGCGTGTCCTCCACAAGGTAGTGAATGACAATGACGGATGACGCTTTGCATCTCGTCTTCCGGCACACATCGTCGAATGATGCCGTCAGGACCTCTCTTAAAGAGGAGAGGTTCATTCCAAAAGTAATCCCGGACATCCTTAAAGAACTTCTTCCTTTGTGCATAGGATAATCCGGGTGGTAATTCCTGGCAAACCAAATAGTTAACAAAATCAGCAAACCATGGTTCATTACCTTTAGTGATCTTGTCGATGCACTCCTCTATGATATGTAAATGCTCGTCCGGAAAGGAGTCATCTATGGGTAGATGGTCATCCTCTAGATGTGGTAGACGACTCAAATAATCCGCAATAGAATTTTCCGAACCCTTCTTGTCACGGATTTCTTGATCGAATTCTTGTAGGAGAAAAATCCATCTAATCAGCCTTGGTTTCGCATCCTTCTTTGCAAGTAGATACTGGATCGCAACATGATCCGTATATACAATCACCTTTGCACCTACAAGATAAGAACGAAACTTTTCAAATGCATATACAATTGCTAGAAATTCTTTTTCGGTAGTGGCGTAGTTAAGCTGCGCTTCATCTAGCATCTTGCTAGCATAGTAGATAGCGTGGGTTCGTCCTTCCTTCTTTTGCCCAAGCACAGCTCCTATAGCTACGTCACTTGCATCACACATAACCTCGAATGGAAGATTCCAATCCGGAGGTTGAATAATCGGGGCTGAGATTAGAACTTCCCGAATCTTATGAAACGCATCTAAACACTCCTGCGAGAAATAAAAAACTGCATCCTTCATCAATAGATTAGTAAGCGGTTTTTATATCGTAGAGAAATCCTTTATAAAGCGTCTATAAAATCCAGCATGTCCTAGAAAGCTTCTTATCCCTTTCACCGAAGATGGGGGAGGGAGCTTTTCTATAGTCTCTATCTTAGCCTTATCTACTTCAATCCCTCTACTAGAGATCAAGTGTCCTAATACAATTTCTTCTTTTACCATAAATTGACACTTTTCCCAATTAAGAACTAGGTTAGTGTCTTCACACCTTTGTAGCACAAGAGAAAGGTTAAAAAGACAATTATCGAAAGAGGAACCATAAACAGAAAAGTCATCCATGAAAACCTCCATGATTTCCTCTATGTACTCCGAGAAGATAGCCATCATGCACCTTTGAAAGGTGGCTGGGGCGTTGCAAAGCCCAAACGGCATTCTCCTATAAGCAAACGTACCCCACGGGCACGTGAATGTGGTCTTCTCTTGATTGTCCGGATGTATCGGGATCTGAAAGAAACCACTATAACCGTCAAGATAACAAAAATGTGAGTGTTGTACTAACCTCTCAAGCATTTGGTCGATGAATGGTAATGGGAAGTGATCCTTCCTCGTTGCGTTGTTTAGCTTGCAGTAGTCTATGCACATCCTCCATCCCGTCACGGTTCGTGTAGGAATGAGCTCATTGTTCTTTTTGGTGATGACCGTCATTCCTCCTTTCTTTGGAACAACCTGTACGGGACTCACCCACTTGCTATCAGAGATAGGGTAGATGATACCTGCATCAAGTAGTTTAAGAATTTCCTTCTTGACAACCTCCTTCATGGTCGGATTTAACCGCCTTTGAGGTTGTCGCGAAGTTCTAAAATCTTCTTCCATTAGGATCTTATGCATGTATAGTGAAGATTTGATTCCTATTAGATCCTCTATAGTGTAACCTAAGGCTTTCTTATGTTTCTTAAGAACAACCATAATCTTACTATGTTCATCTATACTTAGATCGGAACTAACAATTACCGGAAAGGTAGAATTAGGTCCTAGAAATGCGTACCTTAGATGTGCGGGAAGTGACTTTAATTCCATCACTATTGGACTCTCTAATGGCTCTTGAGGAGTGTCCAATGCTTCCTTAGAAGTTTCTAAGGGTATAGAAGTTGTTGGAGAAGAATCAAGAGAAGTGGTAGAAAGAACGTAATTGTCCTCAGATTTTCCCAAAATTACGGCTCCCCTGTTTCCTCCACGGCCATGGTTTAGGGCGTGGAAGTCAATTACGGCGCCTCTGTTCGTTCCACGGCTGTGGTTTTGGCCGTGTAACTTACTGGAGTCCTCTGAATAGCTAATTACGGTCATGTTGGTGGAAACCATGGCCGTGGAATAGCATGACTGGCCGTGATTCCTCACGTTCTCTGACCCATCGTAGAGTTTTTCAAACTCTCCTTCATATACTTCCTTTTGCTTCTCTAAAGCTTCAATTTCCTCATTGCATTGCTCTTCCTCCCTTATGTCCATAATGCTCATAGTGATCACCTTTTGCAAGGGATTTTTTGAAGAGAATTGAACTTACTTCCTCTCTAGATAGCTCTTCGTCATGGATGTTGAATATGTTCTCTTCAAGAGTTGGTTCTTTCATCAAAGTGGAAAGAACAAACTCTATCTTTTCCTCTCCTATGTCGAAGGCGAGTCTAGCATTCTTGCAATCAACCATACAACCGGATGTTGCAAGAAATGGTCTTCCAAGTATGATCGGGACCGGACTATCTGCAGGAATGTCAAGCACAACAAAATCTATGGGAACATAGAACTTACCAAGCTTGACCGGGACGTCTTCAACTATGCCGACGGGTCGAGTTATGGATCGATCCACCATGTATAACGTCATCTTTACCGGTATAGGTTTGCCTAAACTGATCTTCCTGCATAAGGCAAGCGGAATGATGCTAACGCTTGCTCCTAAATCACATAATGCATCATATGTGACATCTCCCACTCCTATGAGAACACAAAATGACCCCGGATCCTTCAGCTTTGGGGGCATCTTTTCCTTTATCGTCTTAATGAGATCCGACGAATCCGAACTCATCTTGAGTTTTCCAAAGTCTTCTAATTTTCTCTTGTTAGAGAGGATCTCCTTTAAGAACTTTCCATAAGCTGGCATACCTACAATTGCATCAATGAAAGGTATATTAATATGCAGTTTGCTCATGAGTTCAATGAACTTACCGAATTTTTTGTCTAGACGCGCTCTTGCTCTAGATTGTGGGAATGGTAGGGGAGGTTTGTAAGCTGGAGGAGGAATGTAGATGTCTTCCTTCTCCTTCCCCTTTTTCTTCTCTTTTTCGACGGGAACTTCCACAAACTTAGGCTGCGGGTCGGTGGTTATTGCTCCGCTCCTAGTTGTGATAGCCATCATCATTCCTTTTGGGTTATCCTCCGTCTTTCCTAGAAGTTTTCCTTGATTCCTAGGAACTTCCTCAGCATTGCTAAACATTTGGTTTTCTAAAACCTTTTGGGCTTTATCCACCTTAGTAATGTGACTCTCCAATCCTTGAAGCTTTCCCAAAATTGTTTCCAACATGGGATCGGGCTTCTCTTTCCCCGAAGTGCTTCCACTATTAGATATTTGCCCCTGACTTTTCAAAGGAATGGAAGAAGAAGATGGTGAAGTTAGTGAATTTCCTGAATTGGGATAAGAATTACCGGAATTTTGTTGTTGGTTGGAACGCCAATTGTTGTTGTTTGAACCCCTATTGTTGTTCCAATTGTTCCGGTTGTTGCGATTGGTGTTCTCATTCCCATTGTGGTTATTGTTGTTTCCTAAATAGCCAACATCTTGCTCCTTAGGCTTTGGAAAGCTAGCCTTGATGACTTCCTTCAATTCTTTAATCTCGGTGTTGAGAGAAAAGATTTGAGTTTGAGCAGCTTGTGTTAGCTTTGCTCCTTGCTCAACTCGATTTGCTTCTACTTTCCGGTGAGAATACTTCTCAATGACTCGGGCTTGCTTCTCAATGAAGTCTCAAGCGTCATCTTCCCTCATGTCCATGAATGTGCCACATGAAAGGGGTTGGAGCTTGAATTGTGTTTCCACATCCAGCCCCTTATAGTATATCTCCAATAGCTCCAATTTGGAAATGCCATGGTGTGGGCAATCCAATAGTAAATCCTGAAATCTTTTCCAAGACTGAAACAAACTTTCATTAGATCTCATAGAAAATGCATTAATCTTACCTCTCAACTCCGCTGTCTTGGATGGCGGAAAGAATTTGGTGAGGAATTCTGAAGAAAGATCCTCCCATGTGTTGAGTCTTCCATTTGGAAGAGCTTGATACAAGATAAAGATTTCCCTTTCAAAGAGAAAAAGAATGGCTTGATCTTGTAATTGTTGGTGGTTGCATTCTTTGGCTTCATTGTCTCCATCAAGATCTCAAAATTTTGTAAATGTTGATGTGGAGATTCAATACTCGTTCCTCCTAACTGATTTTGGCGAACGATGGTAATAACTTGTGGGTTGAAGCTAAACCCCTGCATATCGTCAGCATCAAAGTTCACACCTAAACGGCGTGGTTGCTGAATTGGATCCATCCTTTGGCCAAGAGTTCTTGGCTCTTCATCTACACGAGCGGCTCTCGCACCCCCAGCCGGGACACGATAATTGGCAGCCGGTCTTGGATTATTCTGATTCGCATTGATCGTCGGATCAATGTCCTCTAGTGGTGGCATGGAAGAGTCGCTATCCTCATTGGATGAGTCTGTTCTAACCGATCTTGCCGGTTTCCTCCTCTTCTTCTTCTTGGAATCGCTCATCTCCAGCCTCATTTGAAGCATCATGTCCTTGATCTCATCAATTTGCAATTGATGACGGTCCGATTCTTCCTTGCGAGTCTTCTCACTCCATCTAAGTCGAGCTTCGGATTCCTACAACTCTGCTTGGATATCCCGCTCCTTATCTTCGGCCATCTTTCTTTCTTTGAGCTTCTTCCTCAAAGTCTTCTCAAGTTCTTGATCAAGAGGTAAGAGGTCTTTGTTGTTTCTAGACCAGCGCATATACCTAAGGTAACCTGCAAATATCACTCAAAGGAGATATCAAATAGCAAGAGCAAAGCTCCCAAGCTTGACAACCGATAACCGAATTCGGCCTAAATCAAATCCGCGGCAAAGGCGCCAAAAACTTGTTCGCCTCTAAGCGTACGTGCAATCAAGCTTTAAATTTATAAAAACTAGAATCAAGCAAGAGAACCCGCAGTGTACAGATCGGCGTAGTAAAGCAAGAATTCCAGAGTGTCGAACTCAGGGATTTGGGGGGAACAAATTCAGTTTGCAAATCGTCAAGCAAGTAATTATAATAAGCTTTGCAAATATTGGGGAAAACAACAACCCTAAAGATCCAGGTGTCTAATTGTGGCAATGGATTCAAGGTATACTAAAGAACTAAGGACAGAGTTAAGAGTTGCAAAGGTAAAGCAATGTACGGTGAAGTTCCAAGGCTTTATATGGCTTATCTAAAGACACTCTCTATAAAGGTTGTTGAGGCTTTAGTATAGAAAGGATCTATGAATAAGAATTAATCTCAAATACCCAAACTTGTAACCCAATGATCAAAACTAACTAAAATGATTAAGGTTGTGAAACTCGAAATCGAAGTAGAGGTTGTTGAGGCTTCACTACTACCTAAAAAAGGGTAAACCTAGACTAGATTAAAGCTAATCTTTAACCTTGGATCAAAGTTAAAGCAAAGTTCGTAAACTAGGGTAAATCACGGGCATATCTTGAATTCCACGGCCGTGGAAGTTCAAGAACAGACCGTGATCTTGGTTCGTCGACGAGATCTCTCTAACTCTCAGGGTCCAATCAATATACGATCGATCTATCATCATCTAAGCCACAATTATTAACCCTTCACCTTAGAATTGCTGAAGGGTTTTAGCCAATAACTATTGTCATGATATCACAAATCAGTTTAAGAAGAATGAAAGATGAAAACCTTCGAAAACTCAAATATAACTCAAAGTCAATCTCAAATCCGAAACACAAATCGAAGTATTCAATGGAATTGGAATAGAACACAAAACCTCACAAAATCTAAGGTAAGTATGAAGAACGGGATGTCAATCCGTCTTCAATAACAAAACCTAGAAAAAGGGCGCAACTTCCGCCACACACGATCTTCGGGAATCCAAATTGCCGGCGCTTCCGCAACGTTCTCGCAAAACCCTAAGGTTAACTCTTCCAAGCGAGGTTATCCAAGCCTAAGCGAATCCCCCCAAAGCGATGATACCGAAAATCTCTCCTCCCGCCTTTTTATAAGACGGGGCAAAATAACCGTACCGGCCCACTGCGTAAATGACGTGGCAATAATTGGTTCGTCAAAAGATCACCTAAATCACGGTCTCAAGGGGTTCCACGACCGTGGTTTAGGGCGTGGAAGTGGATTACGGTCTCATATAATTTCCACGACCGTACTTTAGACCGTGTAACTCTCTGGAATGCTCCACACTCATGATGCCAAGATCCACGGCCGTGGTTTAGGGCGTGGACTCTTCTACGGCCGTATTTTAGGGCGTGGAAGTGTAAATTGCTTGTGGTTTCCTTTGTGTCGTGTCATTCCTCATCCTAGCATCTCCTTTGGCTTCTTTGATGTGCTCCTAATCCTTGGATGTGCTCAAATCCTCTCCTATCTCTCTCAAATGGTTCGGTTTTAGCTCTTGTTCACCTATAATCAACACAAAGCTAATGTAGACCTCCATATCGAAAATATAGATAAACTAGCTAACAACTGCTTCAATGCCTTATCAATGAACACTATAATGAATGAAATACAACTAGAAAAAATGCCTAGAATACCGCAATATTTCATGCTAACAGTCACCGCCCGGTTATAATACACTTGGGCCAATTACATATAAAGTCGTCCTAGTCCGGTTTTCCGTTATAACGATAAGGTAAAGAAACATGAATAATACGGTCAAACTAATATATAGAACGCAACTAAGTAAGTCCAAGGGACTTAATTACCTGAATCAAAGGTAACCTAAACTCAGCTAAATTGCTCAGCTTCCTGAAGGAAAAGATCTACGCCTTCTCAGGCAAGGCATAACGAATTAGAAACCATCTGAATGCTAGAAGTCTACATACTTCTATTCTCATTGTCCTCTAAAAGGTATACTGTAGCGTGCTAGAAGGTTCCTACTTCTAGTCTCGATGATCTCTAAAAGATCTCCAACATGCTAGAAAGAACGACTCCTAGTTTCAAGGTTCCTAAGGAACAACATCAACAACATAAGATTAAGGCTCTCAAAGCATAACAAACTCATAAGGATCAACAAGCCACTAACTGGCATTCACCCTAGTTCATCTAGGTCCAACCTAGCATGATCTAGCACAAGGAACGGAAAAAGGAAGCAAGGATGGAAGCAACTCACCAAAGACGAAAGTTACTGTAAAGGAGGCGCGAGCGCGGGTGATAGAAGGCGCGGGGGCGGCAACTGGGTGCAACCGCAGGGGTGGGTACATTCAGCCGCGGGGGCGGGTGAATTGTCAAAATCAACGTTGGGACCTTTCTTCGACAGCAGACATAAACCAAGAAGATCAAAGCTTCCTCCTCAATTTGAACACGACAATACTCAACCAAAGGAGCCTAGAAACATATACACGTCAACCAACGAAGGGCATGTAAGAATCAAGACTCGATCTTGATTCATGTCAAGAAAAAGAAAGAAGAAAAAAAAGAAGAATGAAAAGAGAAACATGCAGCATAAGGGATTCAAAAACAGAAGGGGAACGAAGGGATGAAGAACTTACAAGATTCTACAGGAGTTTGCACGGAAAGGTTGCAACTTTGACTCGAGATTGAAGAAGAACGTAAGCAAGAAGAAGAAAATGGAAGAGAAGGCGAGAATATAAAGAGAATGGTTGGGAAAGAACAAGGAAGGTCCAGAATTAGGTTTTGAAGATAGAGGAAAGACGGCCTAAAAGATAGAAGATTGGATCTTTTAAGAAATGAAAGAGATAAAACGGTTAAAAATTAGATCGTACGCGATCTGGGGTCTGTCGCACCCGTGGCTAGACCCTTCCGCGAACGTGGCTTACTGTCACCGCAAGGGCGGTGACAGGGAAAACCAGTTGTTAAAAAAAAAGAAGAGAGGAAGTTGGATATACACAGAAGATAAAAAATATATACAGTTTAGAATCAACATGTAAGGATAGATGATATAAAGATTAGTACAGAATGACAACAGCGAAAGCTTAAAGAAGCAAATAAAAACAATGTCAACAAACTAATCACACAAGAGCTTCGTTCAAGAACAACCAAAAGATGTCATAAATTGAAGGGATTAATCCTAGAAATTCTTACTAGACGTTGACTTTTCAAATCTATTACAAGATGTAAAGAGATCTATCAAGATCTGTAGCCAACAAATAAAAACAATAGAAAAGAAGTTGTGACAGGATTAGAAGAAAAGAAAAACATATATGAAATTTTCGAAAGAGAAACTGATTCTAAAGAAAAAACGAGATCTGAAAATTTTCGGAAAACATAAGTAGATCTTAAAACAGGATATGAGAACTTGTATTCGAAAATCAAAACAGATTCGAAATCGAAAGCCATATGTGAAGTCTTTAAAACGCAGTTTTTGAAACTGCATAAACCATATTTAAGAAAACAGGAAAAAACAGGATCCTCGCCTGGGGCTCTAGACAAATCCGAAAAAGAAGGACCGAAGAGAACAAATCTACAAATCTGAGACTTGTAAATGGATCTGAAATTTGTAAACGCAGTTTTAAAAACAGATTTTACAAAAAATAAAACAAAACAGATTCGAAAACAAAACAGATGTGAAAGTGGATTGGGATTTCTTGCAACTCAGAATGCAGAAAATAGTAGGCCATTGCCTAATAAGGCTCTTATACACTTTGAAATGCAGAAAAACGCACAAGATCGAAGGCTAGAGTGTCGTTCGAACAAGAACAAGAACAAACACAGTTTAGTGAGGTTCCGAAAGTTTTCCTACATCCTCGGGTCCTCAAGACATCACTCAATCCACTATAAAGTGAATAAAGAAAAACAAGTACATATGTAAGAACAACAATTTCCGCACAACTTGTAGACTTAAGGGAACAACCCCGACGCCAAATTTGTTATTCACTATAAAGCGAATAAAGAAAGTTGCAGCCTTCTTCCCTTGTGAACCTTGCTAAACGTGTAAGTCTTCTTCTTCTCTTTAATTCTCCCTCACGTTCTTGAGCTTGTTGAATCTTCTTTCCCTTCTGTATCTCTTTCTTTTCGTTCTTCTTCTTTTTCAAGGATCAAGATCGAGTCTTGATTCTTATTGGCCTTCCCGTTGATACGTTGATGTTCTCAGGCTCCCTTGGGTGAAAATTGAAGAGTGTGGAACGAAGGATCGAGCTTTGGATCTCTTGTTATGAGTTGCTGTCAAGAGAAATCCCGACGCCACCCTCTGTTAGTGAACCGCCCCCGCGGCTGCACATCCCCTCCCATGTGGATCTTCCCATGCGCCGTCCCTGCGATGTTGTTTGGCCGCCCCTGTGGTCTTGTCTGCAACAACCCCGTCTTTGGTGAGCTGCTTTCCTTCCTTGTTTACACTAGTACAAAAATAGGCTCTCTCAAGGGTTTTTTATTGAAGGAGAAGGCGGTTTTTTCTTCCCCTATATGTCTCCTTGAGAGATATTTTTCCAGGGTTATTTTTGACCCCTGAGAAATAATTGGGAAGGATGACGGTTTTTTAAAAAACCCCCTGAGAGATGTTTCTTCGGGATTTTTTAAAAAACCCCCAAAAGATGTTTCTTAGGGGTTTTCTAAAAAAACCCTTGAGAGATGTTTCTTTTCGCTCCAAACGGTGTGTGCAAGCTTTAAATTTATAACCCAAGAAGTATGCTTGAACAAATATGCGATCCCGTAGTGTACGGGTCAATTGTAATAAAAGCAAGAATTCCAAGGGTCGATCACAGGGACTTAGGTGAAGCAAAGCACAGAATCAGGTTATCAAATGACGCAAATAAGCAATTAAAGAAATCAAGATGATATAAAGTCAAGTAAGGGGAAAATGCGGATTCTAGGGATTAAAGCATCTAGTTGTGATTCCGACTCAAGATCTAAAAAAATAATGCGGACAAAGCTGAGGTTTGCAAAGGGAAGGTGTTTCTAAGGTGGGAATAGATCACCGGGTAAGTCTCACTACTCACTATCCCAAACCAAAGCTCCTATCACCGAATAAGTCTCAAGGTACTAAGAAAAGGAACTATAATCTCAAACCAACACACCACCCAAGGGAATAGAATCAACCTTTACCGGGTAAGTCTCAGGCTTACTCACAAAGATGGAATGAAGGCACACTCAAACCCCAATAAAGGATAAACCTTTATTACCTACACTCATGATCTTAGGTAAACAAACAAAGGAATCACCGGGTAAGTCTCATCCTAGGCTTGCATTGAACCAGGAAAGGTGTAATAAGGATAGGATTTGGCAAACTAGAACACTGAACTTCAGAACAGGTTCAGGAAAGGTCACCTCGTTTAGTCAGATTCCACCCCGGCCGAGATGTTCAACGACTGAGCGAGGTGTTCTAGGGTTAAGGTTAAAGACTCGAGCTTTCAGGGCCCTGTTGGGATTAAGATCATTCTATCATCGTCTTCCCCACGACTTTCAGCCAATGACCCTAGAATTGCATAAGAAACTTAGCCAACAATCATCATGATAACAATAATCAAATTTATGGAAAAGGAATCAATATTCAAACACGAAAACCTTAAGAAAAAGGTCTCAATAACTGAATCAAACTGCGTTCCTCAATCACAAGTCAGCAAAGACAATCAACCAAAAAGACAATCTAGAAAGTCTTAAAAACTCCTTCAAAAGCTATCTCCAACTATGATTCCTTCCTTCCTTCAACTTCAGTCTTCAATACTTCCTTCAAACCTTCCTTCAAAACCTCCAAAAAATCCCTTAATTGTTGGATGCTCCAAGCATGGTTGAACTTGTGAAAAATCCAATCCTTTATATAGGAAAATTATCTTCCAAAGATAAAATATCTTAAAAAGATAATTTCCTATGAAATATATATCTCTCTCTCAAAATAAATCAATCAAAAATCATATCTTCCTTCTAGAAATCCACCTCAAAAATATAAGATATTCTTTCCAAAAATAAAAGATCTCAGCCAAAAATATGGATCTCGCCGGCGACAGGGTATTCGCCTCGGTCGGGACGCTCCTCAAGATCACCTCGGTCGAGGTGACATTGTAGCTGACCGAGGTGAATCTCAACTGAATGTGAAATCTCTCGAATCTGGTCCAAAGTAAATATTCTTAATCATTTCCATGCTTCCTGAGTTCTTCCTTAAGCTCCAAAATGGAGCTCCAATGACTCCTTAGCTCCCTTAGCTCCATTTAGATGCAAAACGTGCCATTTTACCTACAATTACAACGAAAGTAGGTGTAGACCTCGATTCCCGCAAAGATAGATGAAACAACAATATAATCACATAATATACATCCATACATGTAGATTATTGAAGATAAAACGTCTAAACAAGTCCCAAAATATAGACTATAATACATGCTATCATTTCTCAAGAGTTCTTATAAAATCCCTAGAGATGTTTCTCACGGGTTTTTAAAAAACCCCTAAGAAATATTTAATTATGATTTTTAAAATAGCGCGGCTTTCAAAAAATTCATGAGAAACAATTAATCGTTTTATTTTGGGTATTTTTTACTAATCGAAATATCAATATTTTTTAGTACAATTTTAATATTCTCACCAAACTCGATCATATTAACAAATGCACTTCATCTATTAAATTATCAACATCCAAAATCAATAATCCATACGAAATTACATTATACTTTTGATTTGCAACAAAAAACAAATAGAAGATTTCATGTTTTAGCATAATATTAGCTAACAACTTAATATAACAAAATAAACAATGTCATAATCCTTTCAGTTTGTATCAAAAACCAACATTTCATCATTCAAATCATAACTTTCTACAAACTTATTGTTGGGTGTCCTGATATTGTAATCATTGCTTTCGTAGCTCATCAAGGAGCCCCATTTCATATAAGCCAAGTGAATCTCAAAAATACTGTAAAAACATGGCATTAACTTAGTAATTAAACAAAATTATTCAAATATTAAAATATAATATTCTCAAGGGTAAAAAAAATGGTTAAAACGTAGAGCAGAATTACCTTTCAATGAAAGTCTCGAATTAGAAGCATAAAATAATAAAGGTAGAAGAAAGAGAAAGATTTTCTTATACACCACCTACAAGAGATTGAAAAAACTTCTCAGTAACATAATCCTCTTCATTTGAATTTATAAATGTCAAGCTAAACTTGTAGCGCACCAGAGTTTGTAGCTTGTCAACTACAAAGATGGAAAGAAATTGCTTCACATTACAAGTTGACTAATCAACTAGAAGAATCTTAGGAAACTATTTTTCAAAAGACCACAAAACCGACTATGAAGAGGGTTGATTCAGAATCATAGGGTTAAAAACTCTATTATCACCATCTTGAACATACCTAAACATTTGCTGAACTATAAAGGTGTTGACATTCGCAAGCCGAGCCTAAATTTGAACCGATCTTTAAAATGTGTTCATATTCGGGTCGTTTAAAAACGTGTCTGAGTTCGAGCCGAACTGGACCCGAATAGCTCGACTAATATAACAATCCTACAATGCTATTCTAGCAAAACAAGCCGAGGTTTGACATGCTCATGTTTCTCTGAGTAGTTCGGCTCATATAACAATCCTAAAGATGGCCTATAAAACTAGTTATATATATATATATATATATATATATATATATATATATATATATATATATATATATATATATATATATATATATATCGTATAGATCATATGAGAACAGGCTTATCGTGTAATCATGAGAACATATTCGTAATTATTATTAGTTTTGTTACGAAGGTGACATATCTTTTAATGTATTATTCGTAGTTATTGTTGGTTGAGTATATTATTCGTAGTTATTGTTGGTTGAATGGATTATTCCTAATTATTATTATTCGTAGTTATTACTAATTATGATAGCTACTCTAAATCTCGACCCTTAATACTCACCATCCGACGGTCTAAGATTGTTCTCATAATTACACGATAAGTCTATTCTCATGGAAACCGCACCCTATATATATATATATATATATATATATATATATATATATATATATATATGTTCAGTTAAGGGAGGAATGTATACATACCGACAGAACTAGATGACTTGGGCGCTAGCTATCTTCACAATATAAACCGGAAGATGGATTGCATTAAAGTGAAAATTCAATCTTACTCATCGAACATAACATAATGTTGACAGATATCACCACATAAGCCCCATTATCTGCATGTGTCATGAGATCAACCAAATTAATAAGATAACAATACAAGTTATTATAAGCAAATTAGACTACTAATGTTTCACAAGAATCTTACTCCTAATCTACCAAGTCACCAACAGTATCCAATAACCTTCCACTAGCATAGTTGGATTGAACTAAAGGCTTCCTGCAAAACTGAGTCAAATTTGTAGAGATTTAAGGATATGATGCAAAAGTAAAATCTTATGAATCAGAGGACTCAAAATATCGCAACTCCAAAGTACCTGTCACCATCTTAGAGTACATTAGGGAATGTTGACATATTATCAATTGGTTTTTTTGCACTTGTCACCATGTTGGACCAACTTTAGTTAGTTCACATAGATTAAGGAATCTACTCTGAAGTATGAACAAGATTGGCTCACAAAGCGTGTACTAAGCTTTTCTTATTTTAATTGTATTTGAGCCAAGAGATTTTAACAATTAACACAATAACAAATAATTTCATTGCACCTAAAACTTGTAGTACTTTCCCAATATCACGAATGCATCAAGTTTCTTTCTATTGATGAAGATCTTGCCTTCAGGTATGTGTTGACCACCGTCGTCTATAAGTCCTGGAAACCACAACTCACGAGCTCTACAAAGTTCTCCTCGAAGTGGTCTCCACCATCCCTTTAAATTTCTCATATTTGTAATTCTTAGATGTTCAAGCAACTCCCACCAAAAAAAAGACGTTCAAGCAATGGTTTGATTTGGAGATGGTAAGAAACAAATGGGAATTTAAAAGTGATAGCATGTATTATAGTCTATATTTTGGGACTTGTTTAGACGTTTTATCTTCAATAAACTGCATGAATGGATGTATATTATGTGATTATATTGTCGTTTTATCTACCTTTACGGGAATCGAGGTCTACACCAAATTTCGTTGTAATCGTAGGTAAAATGACATGTTTTGGACTAAAATGGAGCTAAGGAGCTATGGAGTCATAGGAGCTACATTTTGGAGCTTAAAGAAGAACTCAGGAAGCAAGGAATTAATGAAGAAGATTTACTTCGGACCAGATTTGAGAGATTTCACATTCAGCTAAGATTCACCTCGGTCAGCTACAGTATCACCTCGACCGAGGTGATCTTAAGGAGCGTCCCGACCGAGGCGAACACCCTGGCGCCGGCGAGATCATATCTTTTGGCTGAGATCTTTTACTTTTTGAAGGAAGATATCTTATATTTTTGGGCTGGATTTCTGGAAGAAAGATCATATATTTGGGAGATTTATTTTAGATATATAATATATTTTATAGGAAATTATCTTTTTAAGATATTATTATCTTTGGAAGATAATTCATCTATATAAAGGGTTGGATTTTCCACAATTCAACCATCTTTTGATCATTAAAGAAGCTGCAGTTAGGGATATTTTCTGGAAGTTTGAAGGAAACTTTGAAGATTGAAGGAAGAAAGATTGATAGTTTTTGATAGCTTTTGAAGGAGTTTGTAAGATTTTCTTAGATTCCCTTCGGTTCATTGTCTTGTTTGATTTGTTATCTAAGGAACGCTAATTTGTGATTATTTGATTTAGTTATTGAAGCCTTGTTCTTAAGGTTTTTGTGTTCAAATATTCATTCCCTTCTCATATATTTGATTATTGTTATCACGATGATGAGTGGCTAAATTCCTTGTGCGATTCTAGGGTGATTGGCTGAAAGTTGTGGGAAAGACGATGATAGAATGATCTTAATCCCAGTAGGACCCTGAAAGCTCGAGTCTTTAACCTTAATCCTAGAGTACCTCGCTCAGTCGATGAACATCTCGGCCGGGGTGAAACTTGACTAACTGAGGTGACCTTTTCTGATCCGAAATTGAGAGTTAAGTGTTCTAGTTTGTCAAATCCTATTCTTATTACACCTTTCCTGGTTCAATGCAAGCTTAGGATGAGACTTACCCGGTGATTCCTTAGTTTGTTTACCCATGATCATAAGTGTAGGTAATAAAGGTTTATCCTTTATTGGGGTTTGAGTGTGCCTTCATCCCATCTTTGTGAGTTAGCCTGAGACTTACCCGGTAAAGGTTGATTCTATTTCCTTAGGTGGTGTGTTGGTTTGAGATTATAATTCCTTTCTTTAGTACCTTGATACTTACCCGGTGATAGGAGCTTTGGTTTGGGATAGTGAGTAGTGAGACTTACCCGGTAATCTATTCCCATTTTAGAAACACCTTCCCTTTGCAAAATCTCAGCTTTGTCCGCCTTATCTTGAGATCTTGAGTTGGAACCACAACTAGATGATTTAATCCCTAGAATTTGCATTCTCCCCTTATTTGACCTTATTATCATCTTTGATTGCTTTAATCGCTTTGTGGTTATTAGTTGCATTGACAACCTATACTTGATTAGTTTCACCTAAGTCCCTGAGATCGACACCCCGGAATTCTTGCTTTTTACTATAATTGATCCGTACACTGCGGGTTCGCGTCCTTGTTTTAAGCATATTTCTTGAGATATAAATTTAAAGCTTGCACACACCATTTGGAGCGAAAAAGTTTTTGGCGCCGTTGCCGAGGACTTGGTCTAGACCAAGTTGGTTGTTGTTGTCTTTCGGGGCAATTGCCCTTGTTGCTACTAACCACTCTACTTGAGTGTTTTCGCAGGTTTTTTTCCTTAGGTTTATGCGAAGAACCCGTGCTGGGAAGGAAATCGTTCCTTACGATCCCGAACCAGAGAAGACATACAAACGACGCTTGAAAGAAGTGAAAATGGCCAACCAAGACAATCGAGATCTTGAGGCCGAACTGAAGGAGGCGCTGGAACAGTTGCGCCTCAATAAAGAAGAATTGCAGCGAGAAAGAGAGCAGACTCGCACCAGAACTGCAGAGATTGAAGCAGATATGGCCGATCTACGAGCCCGGATTCTGCATCGACCGAGGCAGGACCCAGTCCCAGTTGCCGCAGCCGAGATACATCCACCTCAGATGCCTGTCCGAGATGTTCTTTTTGCAGGAATTCCACAAACCTTAGAACAGAGGATGGACCCAAACCAGTAAGTGAGGCGTCCAGGAGTCAACCTAGGAGATCCAACGGAGCATGATTACGAACTTCGACCGCAAGTTCTATTCATGATCCGCCAATGCCAGTTTGGAGGTTTAGAGAGGGAGTCTCTGCATCAGCATTTGCAAAACTATGAGATCCTGATGGAGACCTTGAGAGCTTCAAGGCTAGAAAACAATAATTACAAGCTAAGGCATTTTTACTTTTCTTTGAAGGGCAGGGCACTTACTTGGTATCAATCTCTTCCTCCCGGAAAGATCAACACTTGGGAAGAGATGACGACGGAGTTTTTAACAAAGTTCTTTCCCCCTTCCAAAACCGTTGAAATGAGAGGGAAGATTAATGCATTCATCATGAAGGACAAGGAGAGTTTGTCCAAGTCATGGGAAAGATTCAAAGATGTTCTATTGGATTGCCCACATCATAGGATTCCAAAGATAGAGTTGTTGGAGATATACTTCAAGGGATTGGATGGAGCTACCCAATTCAATCTTCAACTACTCTCCGCCGGCACATTCATGGATATGCTGATTGATGAAGCGTGGGAGTTCATTGAGAAACAAGCTTTGCACATGGAGAAGTACTCCCACCAAGGAGCCGAGAATGGAGTTAAGAGAGTTAATTTCCAGGAAGCTCCATCAAATGATAATCAACTCATTTCCCTCAAGAATGATGTGAAGCAATTGAAGAACCTTTTGGTTGCTCAGACAAAGAAGGAAGAAGGAGGATATCAAGGTTCAAAGAACAACAACCAAGGTTCCCGGAACAACAATTACAACAACAATAGAGGCTCCAACATCAACAATTGGAGATCTAATAATCAAAATTCGGGTAACCCTTATTCTAATTCCAATTCTAATAATTCTTTTAACCCCTCTTCTTCTTCTTCTACTCCATTGAAGAGCCAGGAGCCTGGATCAAGTTCGTCCCAGCCAGAGAAGAAAGATGCAGTCCTGGAGGCCATCTTGATCAAGCTCAATGCTATGGAGATGTCCATGACTTAATTTTAAAAGGCACAAAAGGCCTTAGAGCAACAATTCTTTAATAAGGTGAATGAAGCGCCGAGAGATCCAGGGAAGCTCCCAGCAAGGACAGAGAGCAACCCTAAAGGACAAACTATGGCAATAACAACGAGAAGTGGACTGAAAACTGTAGATTCAGTGCCTCGGTCGATGCCAGTGCAGACGAAGAACACCTCGGTCCAGGTACAGACGAGGAACACTTCGGTCAAGGTGCCACCCGAGGTGGAATCCCAGAAAGCAACGGACAAATCTGAAGTTTATGTTCCACCTCCTGCATATAAACCACCACTTCCATTCCCTCAGTCAAGGGCCAGAGCACATCTAGACAAACATTTTGGTAAGTTCCTTGACTTGATGAATAAACTACATATTAACATCCCTTTCCTTGATGCTATTCTAGGGATGCCCGCCTATGAGAAGTTCTTAAAAGAGATTCTTTCAAGGAAGAGGAAGCTGGAAGATTTCGGTGAAGTAAGGATGACATCTAAATCCTCGGAGCTCATTCAAATCATGAAGGAGAAGATTCCACCCAAGTTGAGAGATCCTGGCTCATTTTGCATTCCCACTCAAGTTGGGGATGTGACTTGTGAGGCATTGTGTGATCTAGGAGCCAGCGTGAGCATCATCCCGCTGAGGCTATGTGTGAAGATCGGACTTGGAGAGCCCAAGCCGGTGAAGATAAGGTTATACATGGCGAATCGCTCCATTACCCATCCCGTGGGCATTTTGGAAGACATTCCGGTTAAGTTAGGTAACTTCTATTTACATATAGACTTTGTTGTACTTGATATACCCACAGATTATCCCGTTCCTATCATTCTTGGGAGACCATTTCTAGCAACTTCGGGTTGCAATGTGGATTGTAAGAATGCCAAGTTGAAAATCAACATTGGCGGAGATCAAGTGGAGTTTGCATTGCTTGCTACAATAAAAGGAGAGACGCTGGAGGATGACATCTTCAACATCTATGATGAAGAAGAATCAAGAGAATTGGTGAGCTCTATCCTTATTAATGACCCTCTTGAAAGAGTTATTAGTTTTAGCTTAATGGAGGAAGGTATAGATGCTTCTTGTGATGCAGATATACGGAGCTTAAAGGCATTGGAAGAAGATCCAGGAGCTAAGATTGAAAAACTAATCCAAGAGAGGAGAATTTCCAATTTCGGTTCCAATTCTAGTACCTCGACCGAGGCACTCTCTGGACCAAGCGAGGTGTTATTATTTGAAGAACATCTCGGTCACCCACTCTGGACCTCGACCGAGGTCGCAAGCAAGATGATGTGAACTGAGACTTTTGAAAGTCTAGTTCTTCGATCAAAGTCAACTCCACTGGAAGGAGGAAGCAAGGATCCCCCTCAGAAAGCACCCCCAGTTGTGGAGCTTAAACCGCTTCCAAGTCACTTGAGGTATGTTTTCCTTGGACCGGATTCTACATATCCCGTTATTGTAAGCGCTTCCCTTTCCGAAACTGAATTGTCTAAACTGATGCATGTCCTGAGAAAACATCAAAAGGCTTTGGGTTATACTATTCATGATCTTATTGGTATTAAGCCTTCTTTCTGCATGCATAGAATACTAATGGAAGATGATCATAAGACTTCACAGGAACCTCAAAGACGGTTAAATCCGATCATAAAAGAGGTTGTGAAGAAGGAGATTCTTAAATTGTTGGATGCATGTATCATATTTCCTATCTCGGACAACAAGTGGGTGAGCCCGGTGCATGTAGTTTCGAAGAAAGGAGGGATGACCGTTGTGACAAATAAGAACAACGAGTTGATCCCAACTAGGACCGTTACGGGCTAGAGGGTGTGCATCGATTATAGAAAGCTGAACGTGGCCACTCGGAAGGACCATTTTCCACTTCCCTTCATCGACCAAATGCTCGAACGGTTAGCCTAACATTCACATTTTTTCTATTTAGATGGCTATAGTGGCTTCTTTCAGATTCCTATCCATCTGGATGATCTAGAGAAGACCACTTTCACTTGTCCATGGGGGACATTCGCTTATAGGAGGATGCCATTTGGATTATGTAATGCACCTGCTACCTTCCAGCGTTGCATGATGGCTATCTTTTCTGAGTATATAGAGGAGATCATGGAGGTATTTATGGATGATTTTTCAGTATACGGTTCCTCTTTTGATGATTGCTTATCTAACCTATCTCTAGTGCTACAACGATGTGAAGACACTAATCTCGTTTTGAATTGGGAGAAGTGTTATTTCATGGTAATGAAGGAATTGTACTAGGACACCTCGTTTCTAACCGAGGTATTGAGGTCGATCGAGCTAAGATCGAGACTATTGAGAAACTCCCTCCCCCTTGTTCTGTTAAGGGTGTGAGGAGTTTTCTCGGGCATGCAGGTTTCTACAGGAGATTCATCAAGGATTTCTCGAAGATTTCTAAACCACTCACTAAACTCTTGAATAAGGATGTTGTTTTTGCGTTTTTGCAGGAATGTCTTGATGCATTTTACAGGATAAAGGAAGCGTTGATCTCCGCTCCCATTATTCAACCTCCGGATTGGACCTTGCCCTTTGAGATCATGTGTGATGCGAGTGATGTGGCGGTAGGAGCGGTTCTAGGTCAAAAGAAGGATGGCCGGACCAACGCCATTTACTATGCTAGCAAGACGCTAGATGAAGCTCAACTAAACTACGCCACCACCGAAAAGGAGCTTTTGGCGGTTGTATATGCTTTTGAGAAATTTCGCTCTTACTTAGTAGGAGCGAAAGTTATTGTTTACACTGACCATGCAGCTATTCGTTACTTGCTTGCTAAGAAGGATGCAAAGCCGCGTCTTATTCGATGGATTCTCTTGCTTCAAGAGTTTGACCTAGAGATTCGTGATAAGAAGGGATCCGAAAACTCTGTTGCGGATCACCTCAGCCGGCTACCTCCCTCTTCACGCGAGAAGGACGACCCACCCATAGACGATTCATTCCCCGATGAACACTTGCATTTGCTGGAACGATTGATAGACTTCTTTATCTCACCCCATGATGAAGGTGAAGTATGGGGTGAGGATACCTTCCAGCATGTTTAGGGATGTCGTACGGTCCAACTAGCAACCTTAAATCAAGCGCTTCTTGGGAGGCAGCCCAAGGTATTGTTTTCTTTTTCCTTTTCCTAGATTAGTTTTAGATAGTTTGTTTTTGCTTTGCTTTGTTTTTTTCTTGGCGTCCTAGACAGAAACCATGTACTCTCTAAGGAAGGATTACAACTCAGGAGCAACACTGAAACGACAGAAGTTCGAGAAATTGAGAAGACGGAGTTTGACTGAGACACATCTCGGTTGTTGTCACAACACCTCGACCAAGATGATTCTTGAGCAACCGAGGCGACTAGGTCTGACAATCCAGTCAGCCACCTCGGTCCGATCGGGACCACCTCGACCGAGGTGACAACAGAATCGGCGAGGGGTATAAAAGGAGAAGGATTTCTCTCTCTTCCCTCCCAACTCCTTCTCGACCGCGGCACTCTCCTCACCTCGATCTCTCGTTTTTCACTCGTTTTCCACGATTTCTGCTTCGATTCCGCAAAGAAAAGCAAGAAGATCAGATTGCAAGCAACAAACTGCGGGATAAACACCTCGAATCTGCGTAATTTGGGTAAACCGTTCGAAAACCCTAACTTTCCTCTTTTCACTAATTTTAGTCGGATTTGGCTTTGGTTGCCATCCATTATTGTTGGAAAAGGTATAAGTACCCCATAGGAACAATTGGTAGTGATTTTGGGGGAAAGAACTGAAAATCAAAGAGTAGAAATCGAACAGCGCTTCGCCTCGGTCCAGTCGAGTTGTGTCTCGGCCGAGGTGTTCTTGAGTCTATCAGACCGACCGAGGTGCCTTGTCAGCAGAAACTATGACTTCTCGTTCCGACCTTCAGCTTGTCCTAAGAGATACCCCTAGTGGTTCTTCCCCTTCCCCTTCCTCTAGACCTTCTATCCCGGTGATCCATGAGCGTCACCAGACTGACTTTGACCGTATATGCGCGCGCCCCGTTATTGCCCTGCGTTTCTTAGATGTTCCGGTCTTCGAGTGTCTCCACGTGGTGGAGGACTTGAAGAAGATAATTTATATGGTTGGGCTGGAGTAGTTTATGGAGATCAGAGCTCCAGCTTACCTTGAGTGGACCCTAGAGTTTGTGATTTCTGTTACTCACATGCCTGAGAGGAACAACATCAAGTACCGGTTGCTGAACCGGAACTACCTGGTTCCTATGGATCAATTAAGAGACATCTTTGGATTCCTGACTCCTACAGTTCCCAACTTTCCTTCTCGAGCCGTAGCTCGACAGTTCTGGGGGCAGATTGCCCATGTGGTGGAGCATGCTGATTGATGGAGACCTGGAGACTCCAGAGAGCGTATTATATTCCACCTAGCTTTCCGTCTAGCCCACCGCATCTTCAGTGAGACCCTTCTGGTGCGTACTGTGACGCCCCAGAAGATTAGATAAGGAGAGCTTTTGAGTCTTTTCTGCATGGTGACTGGAGGAGTGCTTGATTTTGGGGCCATGTTAGCTGAGGATCTGCATCGGATCAAGGCCAAGGCGAAGGGAGATATCTGTTGTGAAGGACTAGTGACTCATATCGCTACAGTTATGAGTCTTGACTTGACTGCATGTACACTGGTGGCGGCTGCAAAGCCGCTTGGACTTCAGGAGATGATCACGAGGAGGATACTGATTCCTCGTGGCCTTACCACACCGTACGTGGCGATGCCTTGTGAGGAGACTGCCCCTCAGAGTATCCCATGGTCAGATCAATTTACAGTCTTTAATCCACAGTACTGGTGTTCCGCATGGCAGCCCTACATAGAGGATGCTAGAGATGCTGCACCAGCTCAGGTGGAGGAGGAGTATGATGATGGCGGTGCTGCCATAGAGACAGGTACAGATACAGACGGCTCCAGTGTGCCAGTTTTCGACTTAGATGACGAGGCGACAGAGGAGGCTGCTGCAGCACCATCACGTCCTGCCAGGCGTAGAGTTCGCAGACTGAGAGATCCCGTAGCTCACCGGCGGATTGACGAGCTGACGGACCAAATGATCGACTCTTACGCCGCCTTGTCACTAGAGATGATGGAGCTGAGGGAGAGCCAGCAGTGGATGATGGAGATACAGTTCCAACATACCATGGGTTATCCGCTTGACCCATCTCAGTATCCCTTCGTCCCGTATCCACCACCACCACCAGCGGATCAGGACTAGAGCTTGCATGGATTTTCTTTTCTTTATTTATTACGCAGCTCAGCATGTCCGGTGAGTTATCTTGATTTTAGACTTATTTTGACCCATTGGGACAATGTGTCCCAAGTATGGGGTATTTATGTGTATTATTCAACACTATGTATGCTTGTATGACTCGACTTGTTATTTATGATCTTTTTTTTTTATGCTCTTTGTGCTTATTTGAGATTACATGCATGCATACAAGTTATTTGATTGAGAAAAACGTCAAAAACTAGTTAAGAAAAACTATATTTTTGACCTCGACTGGAATGATTCTAGCCAAACGAGGTCAAGTACCTCGGTTGACTTTAAGCACCTCGACTGAGGCGGTTTAACTGAGAGAGTTTTCGAAACAATTTTTGTGCTTCTTTTCTGGATATGACCTCAATGATGATTTTGTTTGCAGATTGGTTTTAAAATCTTTATATGTTTGAAAGGTTTTATGATATGTTAAGTTGCTAAATGCTTTGTTTGAAATTTTAGCATGTTTAATACTTTGTTTTTATCCAAATTATGTTGAATTTAAAGGTTGACACCACATGATGAGTTCTCTCACTTTCTTCCTGGGATGATTAAGGCAATTCATTATCTTCTCTTCTTCTTCTTGATCATGCTTTAGCCCCTCATATACATATTTTCCTTCCTTTACCTATCCGGGAATTTGGAAGCAAGCAAATAAAAGCAAGTGAAAGAAAAGTTGAGATGTTGGCTGGAAGTTTAGAAAGAAACAAATAGGTTTGGGGAAGTCAATCATGACGATGAGTAACTCGACACCATTCACATAGTCGGGTGTTTGTGTCTTGCCAAAGTCGGATTGAGCGATATTTCTAACGGGTCATGGTATGTGCATCAAGGGTTTGAGGCATCTCGAGAAATTGATGATTGTTGATCTCCTAGGCTTCGGTTATTGTGCACCTCTGTCCATGCATCCCAAAAAGTAAAAGTAAATAAGCAAAGCTTATTGGTGGAAGATGTTGAAGTTCAAAGGAAGTGAAGTAAAGGTCCTTTTCCCGGATTCTAGCACCACATTCCCTATATACATCCCACCCTCCCACGTTTCTCGACCTCTTTTGAAAATCCCTTGAGACCTCGAGCTTGTTGATTGACTTGGTGGTTTAAACTGGATTATACATGATTAATTTCGATAATTATGATTTATTATGCATTCTATGATTTTATGCAAAGATGAACAACTTTCTTATATTTATAAAATTTTTTGATCATATTTTGATTTTAATTGCCATGAAGCATTCTCTTAGAGTGATCTATGAGTAGAGCACACCACCAAAAATGTTTTGAAATACTTTTCATTGATCTTTATGACTTATAATCCATTCTATCTTGTACTTAAGATTTGAAACTTGCTTGGGGACAAACAAGGGACAAGTATGAGGTATTTTGATAGCATGTATTATAGTCTATATTTTGGGACTTGTTTAGACGTTTTATCTTCAATAAACTGCATGTATGGATGTATATTATGTGATTATATTGTCGTTTCATCTACCTTTACGGGAATCGAGGTCTACACCAAGTTTCGTTGTAATCGTAGGTAAAATGGCACGTTTTGGACTAAAATGGAGCTAAGGAGTCATAGGAGCTACATTTTGGAGCTTAAAGAAGAACTCAAGAAGCAAGGAATTAATGAAGAAGATTTACTTTGGACCAGATTTGAGACATTTCACATTCAGCTGAGATTCACCTCGATCAGCTACAATATCACCTCGACCGACGTGATCTTGAGGAGCATCCCGACCGAGGCGAACACCCTGACGCCGGCGAGATCATATCTTTTGGCTGAGATCTTTTATTTTTTGGAAGGAAGAGATCTTATATTTTTGGGCTGGATTTTTGGAAGGAAGATCATATATTTAAGAGATTTATTTTAGAGATATAATATATTTTATAGGAAATTATTTTTTTAAGATATTATTATCTTTGAAAGATAATTCTTCTATATAAAGGGTTGGATTTTCCACAATTCAACCATCTTTTGATCATTGAAGAAGCTGCAGTTAGGGATATTTTCTCAAAGTTTGAAGGAAGCTTTGAAGATTGAAGGAAGGAAGATTGATAGTTTGTGATAACTTTTGAAGGAGTTTGTAAGATTTTCTTAGATTCCCTTCGGTTCATTGCCTTGTTTGATTTGTTATCTAAGGAACGCTGATTTGTGATTATGTGATTCAGTTATTGAAGTCTTGATTTTAAGATTTTTGTGTTCAAATATTCATTCCCTTCTCATATATTTGATTATTGTTATCATGATGATGAGTGGCTAAATTCCTTGTGCGATTTTAGGGTGATTGGCTGAAAGTTGTGGAAAGACGATGATAGAATGATCTTAATGCCAGTAGGACCCTGAATGCTTGAGTCTTTAACTTTAACCCTAGAGTACCTCACTCAGTCGATGAACATCTCGGCCGGGGTGGAACTTGACTAACCGAGGTGACCTTTTCTGATCCGAAACTGAGAGTTAAGTGTTCTAATTTGTCAAATCCTATTCTTATTACACCTTTCCTGGTTCAATGCAAGCTTAGGATGAGACTTACCCGGTGATTCCTTAGTTTGTTTACCCATGATCATAAGTGTAGGTAATAAAGGTTTATCCTTTATTGGGGTTTGAGTGTGCCTTCATCCCATCTTTGTGAGTTAGCCTGAGACTTACCCGGTAAAGGTTGATTCTATTCCCTTAGGTGGTGTGTTGGTTTGAGATTATAATTACTTTCTTTAGTACCTTGAGACTTACCCGGTGATAGGAGCTTTGGTTTGGGATAGTGAGTAGTGAGACTTACCCGGTAATCTATTCCCATTTTAGAAACACCTTTCCTTTGCAAAAACTCAGCTTTTTTTCGCCTTCTCTTGAGATCTTGAGTTGGAACCACAACTAGATGCTTTAATCCCTAAAATTTGCATTCTCCCTTTATTTGACCTTATTATCATCTTTGATTGCTTTAATCGCTTTTGTGGTTATTAATTGCATTGACAACCTATACTTGCTTAGTTTCACCTAAGTCCCTGAGATCGACACCCCGGAATTCTTGTTTTTTACTATAATTGATCCGTACACTATGGGTTCGCATCCTTGTTTTAAGCATATTTCTTGGGATATAAATTTAAAGTTTGCACACACCATTTGGAGCGAACAAAAAACACTCACCAAATACATAATAACTAAGGAGTGAACATATTAAGAATATTTTATCAAGTAATTAAGGACTAGACATATTATTATTATTATGTTAACTTCTTGTCTTGATTTAATTACGTACTACAAGTTTCACTCAGTTGGCTTGTAATATATATGATGGATTAGCAACAGTTCTTTCACATGAAAATATGTACTTGCTCTTGTTCGCACAACAAAGCCAAGATCCTAGTCATCCTATGTAATACTATCTTCCAAAACCAAGTTTTTCGAGACGGTAATGGGTTGTTCATTGTTGACTTATTCTATCCTATCTGTACATTTTTTTCCAACCTAACTACAACTTGCAGAAAAAGAAAAAGATCACAAGATTCTAGAGTTAATTTACGATTTGTAGAGATAAGCATAAAGTCTGCATCAGATGTCAACGGGTTTACACAAAATGAAGAAGGAACTACATAATTGAAAGCTAAAATTACACAAAACCTAATCTTTTTACCACATCAAAAATTATGAGATTAAAAGAGAAGGAGGAGAAGACTCACCTACTTTTTTGTTTGAGAAATCAAACTCTCATGGACTCATCAAGGTCGAAATCAAAGACTCATGGAATCAAGGTGCAAGGAGAAATAAGAGACTCGTTGGCATTCCTTCGGATTTGTTCATGGAATGAACAGAGACTCATGGACTCGTCCAGGTCAAAATCTGAGACTCTTTGTGATAAATCGAGAAATATGTGTGGAGATGCAATGCTGAGTTGAGATATTTAGAGGAATATTGTGATTAATCGAGAAATCATTTGTGATAAATCGTCGGTTGTAGGAGAAGAGAAGAAGAAGATGAATTTTCAATTGAAAGAGAGATCCACGAGGGTTTTAAAAAACCTAGAAGAAATGAGTTGAGTTATTTAGAGGGACGGTTGATTAGTAGTATGTTTAGAGGGGACTAAAATAAAAACCGACGATAGTTTGTTTAATTTAACGTTTGTAATTTGCCATTTTCTAGTGGGTTAAATAAAACCTCCGAGAGTGTATTTAGAAAATTTTAAAATAAAATAAAACGAGTTTATCAGGGGTTAAATAAAAAACCGCTGAGAGTACTTTTAATTTATGGCGGTTTTATTTAACCCGTGAGAAAATATCCTTGAGAGATTCATGTTTTGTACTAGTGTTATCTCGTTCCTTCTCTTGGCTTGTGTTGTTGTTGTTGACCCTTGCGAGTCTGTAAGACTAGGGTTGTGACCCTAGCTTGTGGAGATCTCTTAGAGATCATGGAGACTAGAAGTTATAGACTTCTAGCAATCATGTAATACCCGAAAAATTTAAACTCCAGTTAATACCCAATTCAACCGGTTTCCGAGCCGCCAACTTTTATTCTTTTAAATAAAATAAAACGATATTTAATTTCTATCATTTTATGTGACCTCGATTCACATAAAATGATAAACTATGTAACCGGAAATAATTCCGTACATTTAAAATAAAACCGAAGAGCGGTTTCGTGTGAATAACGATCTAGTTATCAATCCATATTAGTTAGATGACAAGACCCGGCCCAAATTTCTGGCCCATACTTCTTCAGCCGGCCCAAAACTCATCTTGAATCTAATTAACCTAATTCTAAACTTAACCTAATTCTAAACCTAGTATACATGAGCAGACATTGCGCTTCTCCTTCACTTATCACCTTACCTCACGACCCTGGAGAAGATGAAGCCCCGCCGCACGTCTGGCCAACCAATCACCACCGACGCTCTCCACCGGGACCGCACGCCGGGTGTGGTGCAGACGACCGCCGAAGACGAGCAGTAGTACTCACAATCTGCTTAAAGTCCCTCACCGCCACCCTCGCGCCATCGCCGGGGAGCAAAACCGCCAGGATTTCCGCCGCCTCGACTGGGTAGCCGCCGCCTAGTGCCTCCCTTCCGGACGGTAAAACCGGTAAGGTTTCGTCCTTCCCTCCATAGTCACCTTTTTCTTCCCATACGACTGAACCTCGGCCTCCGCTGAACCAGGTCACCGAGGAGGAGAATAGTCCACCGGAACGCACCTCTGCTCGCGCCAGGGACCTGCCAGACCGGCGGAAGACGTGCGCCAGCCTGCTGTGGTCGGACCTCCGGTAAGTCCGGCTGAATTGCAGCTCTTCCCCTCTGTTTTCTTTTGGCTGAATCGCATCTCTTCCCCTCGGTTTTCCTTCGACTTCCCGGACTAACTTGAAGATTGGGTATTCTTTCCGGGTCCTGCAGTCCCTAGTCAAGAAGAGTGGTGCAACGGTGGGAGTGCAAGCGAGCCGGCTTCGAACCCCATCTGCTACGACCCCCTATAAAACCGAACCAAGCGGTTGTCCCCTCCAAGTGCGGACGGGTGTGCTGGATGGCCGGGTTAATCTTTCTCAATGCAGGGTATGTGTTTATGTTACGTAGATGTATAGGTATATATAAAAGAAGGAAGTGGAAGAGATGATATATATACATATATAGATATCATTGTAGTGTACATATATACGGTATATGGATGTATGAATTGGAAGATTTAGGTATATATATGTATAGGTGTCATTGCACTATTCATGTATACGGATATATAGAGATGGAAATTGGAAGGTATAAATAAATGTATGATAGGGTAGTGTACATATACACATATATATAGAGGTGTGAGACGGGAGTTATATAAAAATCTATCTATCTATATATATATATATATATATATATATATATATATATATATATATATATATATATATATATATATATATATATATATATATGTAGCGGTGTAGAGTACACATACACGTATAGATAGGTACGAGATGGGAGAGATGAATATATATATATATATATATATATATATATGAGTAAGTGCAAAGTAGATACATAAATACATGTGTAGAGGGTAAGGGTAAGGTATATATGTAAGTATACATACATGTATAAGAGTAGAGTAGTAACTAGGAAGGGGGTGATGTTGCCCTCTTTGACGAGTTGGTTTGGAATCTAACCTTTTAACCTCTAGTAATTATCCTCGGAAAACAGTTTATGGGAATAAATTCAAAAAAAGAAAATATGAGAATTTAATGTTAGACTTTTGAGAGTTCCGGGATCAAGGATAAAATAATCTTTTATCTTAAGAGAGTTGTATTTTCGTAATTCTCCTCATGTGATAGTGCCTCTTAGAAGTTGTAACTTCTAAGAGTGTGGGATATGATTTTGATCCACATGCCTTGTGTAACAGGCATTTGAGTTTCTACGGTTGCGGACCGAGTTGGGACATTGAGAGTTGTGATTTGATTCAGGTAAGTCCTTGCGACTTACTTAGCTGGTTTCTGGATATTAGTTGAGTGATAATAGTGGTGTGTGTACCATGTATGTTCTAATAACAACTTGTTAGGACGACCGTCGTTATTATGTGTTAAGGCCCAAGTGTATGTATAACGGGTCGTGACATCACTGCCCAGCTCCGCCAAGAGACTGGGAGGTTCTCTATACCCAGACCATACAGGTACACGGTGAGATGCATTGGATCCACTCCTGATGGGTACACGGGGGCGGAGGCGAGGTTTGGAAATCCCTCGTGTCATAAAATAAGTATCATTAGTAAGAGTGAATGACTTAAATGAAGATAATAAATGGATTGTTTGAAAGCATGATGAGTGTTTATTATTTTATATGTGTGTGTGCTATTATTATTATTCTCCTAATGTTTAGATAACTAGCTAACGGTTGTTTTGTTGTGTTTTTAGATTTACCGCAGGTTAGAACAGCAGCTGAGTTATCCGGAAGTAGTGGTCAGCTGGGTCTCCGTACTCCTTAGAGTGGGGGTTTGGGTTGTTGCTTTGTTGTTCTTTTCCTCTTGTTAAGACAGTTAGTATTTTCCGTCGTCTAAGTATTATTGGCTGTTAGAACTTGTTGCATTCATCTTGTTAAAAATACATTTTTATGAATTTCGGTTTTTCTTATTTGTGTCTTGTTGCAAGATCCTAGTAAAATTGTTTTCAAACTGAGGTCGGGACCCATTGTGAGGTCCTAACCAGTAATGTCCCAAGTTCTGAGAATTCAGGGTGTTACAACATGGTATCAGAGCTCTAGGTTGGCAACAATGGCACTTGAAATCTTCTGAAAGACCGAATAAGTACTTCAGCAGAACCCGAAAAGGGATCTGACTTTTAAAAAGAACTTTTGGTTTTCAAATGCATGCATAGACTGGTTGGGGATAGAAAAGTACGGCTGACCACCACTACTACCGCGGATCTCAGTATGCTTAGTATGGACTTTAGGTTTTACTTTAGTTGGACTTATTAGGTTGATTATAAAGATATGTAGTATAGATAAATATATGCCGAAGATTAGTAGAAATTGTAGTTATGTTATGTCCTTAACGGAGATAACATAATGAGTTTCTCACCCCTTTGACACATCTAAGTAGATTTTGAAGGGTGTCAACGTGAGGATTAGTATGCACACCTTATGTGCATTAGGGTAGACGAACGGCGGACAACTCCTTCGAGCTTGTTGAGGAACATCGAGACGGAAAAGTGAAGACTAAAAGACAACACCAACTACAATGACAAGAAGGGAATTCCGAGTCAACTCAATAGGATCAAATAAAGAATATACATGAGGGTAGTTCCGGCAACGTGTTGGATGACCAGCAAGTATACAAATTGGAAGAGACACCCCATAGGTTCTTTCAAGATGGTGTAAAGCAACGTTACAAACAAAGGGGATGCCTTCAGAAAAACAAATAGGCATGAAGGTCAAGGTGAAAGATAGTAGCAATCCAGACAAAAGACATTGAATCTAAGCTTACTGACGGACCAGAAGGTGAAAGTTTGAGGCTAGAAGCAGAGCAGAATATGATCACTCTCGACAAGCTATTTTCCGCTACAATCAAGATGGGAAACTGAGACAATCATAAGAGTAGGAGTCAAGATAAGATACATTGCCCATCCCGATACGAAGAATTAAAGAACCGCAAAACGAAAGCTTACAAGTTGCTAGAAAGGGGAAGGCCGATTTCACCAACATGGAAGTGGTGTGACCCCTATAACACACATGAATTACAACAAGGATCGGGATTCAACAAAGACCGGATTTCTATAAAGGCGGAAGTACAAGCAGCACCCCAAGAAGGAGGGTGTAGGAGAATAGTCTTGGGGAAAAAGAGGGTCTCTAATAACTTCTCACTCACGAAGGGATTTAAGTTAATAACACTAGCGTGTCATAACAGAGAACTGCAAGTGGACAATAACTCGGGTAAAAAGAATCATGGAGAAATGCCTAAAAGTTATCGTAGAAGAATTTATAACTCCGTTGACGGAAGATGAAGATACAACTGGACTCGTAAGAGTATAGTACTCTTATAGGAGTGTAATTTGTAGAAGGAGCTAAATGAGTATAAATGGAAGAGATATATTTTCACCATGTATATCAAACCTCAAAAGAGATAGAAGAAAAGTAAGTCTACGATCTTATAGAAGGTCAACTACAGACTAATTGGTAACAATAGAGAATTTACACGTACTAGCTAACTAGCGATGGTTGGTTGACAGATAAGAAGAATAACCACAAGGTTATAAAGGAATTTTACCGACATTTGGTGAATTTCTTCCAGAGATCAACGACGACAAGGGTGAAGTTAAATCAATACAAGTACTAATAGCCTTGATGGTAACATTGAATGAGTCCACTATGATAACTCTAATTAAGAAATTTAAGAGCAGCTCTTGACGGTCGGTAATGACAATTGATGATAGTAACGGTGTAAAGGGAATTGTTGGGAGTAGTTACTTACTACTGACTAAGAAAGATACATATCAAAGTTAGTATGAAGGGATCCCTGTAAGAAGAACTAGAAGACTAAGAAGGAGTAGATGATCGTGAACATGTCCTATGTCTTAGCATTCCACACAAGTAGGACTGACGGTGCTCCTCCGAGAAAAAGTGGGGTCAAACTGTCTAGATTGACAGGGGAAACTTGTGATTAAAGATGCGACACAGAATAATGGGAAATTCAGAGGTGGCACCAACATAGAGAGTATGATTTAAAGCCTTGGTGAAATGTGTGGTCGAGTTGTGAGGTGATTGCAGATGGAATCTACAGGTTGGCTAGAACAGACATGAGAAGGAGTAAAGTTGAATGACTAAAGGCTGTTATATAGATCCGGTATTACACCAATAAGATGATTACCGAAAGGTGTATATATAAAAGTTTAATGAGAAATGGAGGTACTCCATTGAAAATTCAAGCTGGACTGAAGACATAAGAGTTGATGAAAGTAATAAGATCAACCAACGTGGTTCGTAAAGCGAGTACAAGAAAACTCAAAGGGGTAACTATCCTACTGGGAGGGTAAAGATTTAAAGAAGGTAAAGCGACACGAGCATAAGGACAACATAATAAATGCGAGTCAAGAACTTTGATTTTTGAGAAAATCATATACAACTGAGGTTCTTATGCAAATGGTACAAATAGGTGTTTAATAAAAGTCATACATATTGGACTGATAACGCTAGGATGGATAAAGTGTAAACCAAAAGAATAACTTAACAGTAAGAAGGAAAGTCGTGTATCCAAAGGCGGGTCTTGCTAAATTGGAATAAAGTGTTGAGATGAGGATGCCTTTGTAGAATCTATGCAAGAGTACAACGTAACTGAGGTTCCAACATGAAATGGGCAGTAATGATCAACTGAAAGTTGAGACCGCTTCAGGGGAGGAAATTGTTATAAGACGAGTCACCTAGTAGAGGAGTTCACAAGACAAGCTTGAGAGACCAAAAGAGATAAAATGTCGACCCAGATATGAAAGTCTAAGGTGCATGGAAGGGATACCTATAATGGAGTGTAGAAGCAAAATGTAGACTTTACAAGTGTGGAGAGGTTTTGACCTCCTCCAAGATATAGGAAATTGAAATAAATCGCAATGCCGGTATCAAAGAGTTGAAGCCTGTAGCAGAAACAACGGAGTTTCATGAAGGCAATATTGCCGATAACACCAGCGAAGGAATGTATATATGAGAACGGAATTGGTGGACTCGAAAGTCCAAGGTAACCCCAATTATCACGGGACCTAAGTCATCAACACTGACGGTCCATGCAAGGGGAACTGCAAGGGGATGATAACTAAAGTCATCAGAACTACAAAGACACTTACCAACTATCGTTGAAGACTTGGGATGACTATTTATGTCAAGATGAATGACCCAGTTGGGCTCGAGAAGTAGAGTTAGCCTAAGGAAACAGAAGTGTGGAAGATAAAACGAATTAGCGAAGTATGAAAGGATTAATCGAGCAGATGATGCTCACCAAGAATTTAACGCCGGTATAGGTATGAGAAGAGTAAGTCCGGGATATTGAGATAAGTCAATTATAGACTGGCCGGCGTCAACTGAGGACGTGTAAGTGTTGGTTGGTATTGACGAGTAGGTACCGTTAAGAAGAGACATTAGTGACTGCGGATCTAAGAGGTAACTTTACCGATGCCTTGGAGGATTCCTCAAGTAGGCAACGACAACCTTCTGGGATGATCTAAGGATATGGAGGGAAGCGGGTTAGAGGTTGCTTACTGGTTAGTTAAGAACAGACTACGGTTGAGTAAGAGGGTAAGGGTCTGTTTGAAGAGGATCTTGCTGGTATTAGAAGGGAAGTGTAGGAGGAAGTTGGGTAAATCATGTTGACCCGCAGAAGTGTGGTAGGCCCATAACCCACAAATGAAGAAAATCAATGTTAGGTTAACTATGATTTCAAGATTAAGGAATTAGAGATCTATATGAAAAGGTCCACTTGAGTGTGTGATTTGTTTTGAGTTATATAAATTTGAAAGCTTGACAAAAAGTAGGTGAAAACCCATTAATTAAGGAACAATCCGATTATGTCACATTGAAGAAACCGGGCCAAGCGGTTTGTATTACAAAGAGCATTAGGCACTTAGTAAAGTGCCGACAGAAGTTTAAGATCATTATTTCAGAATCGATAGTCGGGAACTTTCAAAAAAAAAATTAAAAAAAAGGGGCCCATTAGAAGTAAAAGTTTGGTAGAGTCATCAAAAGAGCTGGAAGTAAGTCTAGAAAACCAAACCGTTGAGAGAGTACCTACCAAACCTGAGACACATCCTTAGTCATGAGGCTCTGATGGTTGAGCCGACCATACATTGTGGAGTACCCAGTAGTTGTCCTGGAGCGCAGTACTAGACGTCTACGGTCCAAGGAGATACTAATGTTGAGGATCCAGTGGTCTAGACGAGGAGCTGATGAGACCACTTGGGAGACAGAGGAGAGTATTAGACGTAATTATCCCGAGTTTCTACGGGTTTAGATGTTACTTTTGTATCGACGAGTTAGTACTCGGTTATTGTGTTGTTTGACCATTCATGTTTTTATATTGGATTGAGTGATTATGTTTTATGTGATGTGTGTCTGGTTATGATGATTGAGTTGTTGCACGGTAGAAAACGAAAACTTTTATGAAACTAAGAGATACAAAGAAAGTCGTTTGATTAGGTACATTATTCTAAGTTTCGGGACGAAACTTCTTTTAAGAGGGCACTGATGTAATACCCGAAAAATTTAAACTTCATTTAATACCGAATTCAACCGGTTTCCGAGTCGCCAACTTTTATTCTTTTAAATAAAATAAAACGATATTTAATTTCTATCATTTTATGTGACCTCGATTCACATAAAATGATAAACTATGTAAGCGGAAATAATTCCGTACAATTAAAATAAAACTGAAGAGCGGTTCCGTGTGAATAACGATCTAGTTATCATTCCATATTAGTTAGATGAGCAGACCCAGCCCAAATTTTTGGCCCATACTTCTTCAGCCGGCCCAACACTCATCTTGAATCTAATTAACCTAATTCTAAACTTAATCTAATCCTAAACTTAACCTAATTCTAAACCTAGTATACGTGAGGAGACATTGCGCTTCTCCTTCACTTATCAACTTACCTCACGACCCCGGAGAAGACGAAGCCCCGCCGCACGTCTGGCCAACCAATCACCACCGACGCACTCCACCGGGACCGCACACCGGGTGTGGTGCAGACGACCGCCGAAGACGAGCAGTAGTACTCACAATCTGCTTAACGTCCCTCACCGCCACCCTTGCGCCATCGCCGGGGAGCAAAACCGCTAGGATTTCCGCCGCCTCGACTGGGTAGCCGCCGCCTAGTGCCTCCCTTCCGGACGGTAAAACCGGTAAGGTTTCGTCCTTCCCTCCCTAGTCACCTTTTTCTTCCCATACGACTGAACCTCGGCCTCAGCTAAACCAGGTCACCGAGGAGGAGAATAGTCCACCGGAACGCACCTCTGCTCGCGCCAGGGACCTGCCAGACCGGCGGAAGACGTGCGCCAGCCTGCTGTGGTCGGACCTCCGGTAAGTCCGGCTGAATTGCAGCTCTTCCCCTCTGTTTTCTTTCGGTTGAATCGCATCTCTTCCCCTCAATTTTCCTTCGACTTCCCGGAATAACTGGAAGATTGGGTATTCTTTCCGGGTCTTGCAGTCCCTAGTCAAGAAGAGTGGTGCAACGGTGGGAGTGCAAGCGAGCCGGCTTCGAACCCCATCTGCTACGACCCCCTATAAAACCGAACCAAGCGGATGTCCTCTCCAAGTGCGGGACGGGTATGCTGGATGGCCGGGTTAATCTTTCTCAGTGCAGGGTATGTGTTTATGTTACGTAGATGTATAGGTATATATAAAAGAAGGAATTGGAAGAGATGATATATATACATATATAGATATCATTGCAGTGTACATATATACGGTATATGGATGTATGAATTGGAAGATTTAGGTATATATATGTATAGGTGTAGTATTCATGTATACGGATATATAGAGATGGAAATTGGAAGGTATAAATAAATGTATGGTAGGGTAGTGTACATATACACATATATAGAGGTGTGAGACGGGAGTTTTATATATATATATATATGTAGCGGTGCAGAGTACACATACACGTATAGATAGGTACGAGATGGGAGATATGAATATATATATATATGTATATATATATATATGAGTAAGTGCAAAGTAGATACATAAATACATGTGTAGAGGGGTAAGGGTAAGGTATATATGTAAGTATACATACATGTATAAGAGTAGAGTAGTAACCGGGAAGGAGGTGATGTTGCCCTCTTTGACGAGTTGGTTTGGAATCTAACCTTTTAACCTCTAGTAATTATCCTCGAAAAACAGTTTATGGGAATAAATTCAAAAAAAAAAATATGAGAATTTAATGTTAGACTTTTGAGAGTTCCGGAATCAGGGGTAAAATAATCTTTTATCTTAAGAGAGTTGTATTTTCGTAATTCTCCTCATGAGATCGTGCCTCTTAGAAGTTGTAACTTCTAAGAGTGTGGGATATGATTTTGATCCACATGCCTTGTGTAACAGGCATTTGAGTTTCTACGGTTGCGGACCGAGTTGGGACATTGAGAGTTGTGATTTGATTCAGGTAAGTCCTTGCGACTTACTTAGCTGGTTTCTGGATATTAGTTGAGTGATAATAGTGGTGTGTGTACCATGTGTGTTCTAATAACAACTTGTAGGACGACCGTCGTTATTATGTGTTAAGGCCCAAGTGTATGTATAACGGGCCGTGACATCATTGCCCAGCTCTGCCAGGAGACTGGGAGGTTCTCTATACCCGGACCATACAGGTACACGGTGAGATGCATCGGATCCACTCCTGATGGGTACACGGGGGCGGAGGCGAGGTTTGGGAATCCCTCGTGTCACAAAATAAGTATCATTAGTAAGAGTGAATGACTTAAATGAAGATATTAAATGGATTGTTTGAAAGCATGATGAGTGTTTATTATTTTATGTGTGTGTGTGCTATTATTATTATTCTCCTAATGTTTAGATAACTAGCTAATGGTTGTTTTGTTGTGTTTTAGATTTACCGCAGGTTAGAACAGCAGCTGAGTGATCCGGAAGTAGTGGCCAGCCGGGTCTCCGTACTCCTTAGAGTGGGGGTTTGGGTTTTGTTGTTCTTTTCCTCTTGTTAAGACAGTTAGTCTTTTCCGTCGTCTAAGTATTATAGGCTGTTAGACCTTGTTGCATTCATCTTGTTAAAAATATATTTTTATGAATTTCGGTTTTTCTTATTTGTGTTTTGTTGTAAGATCCTAGTAAAATTGTTGTCAAACTGAGGTCGGGACCCATTGTGAGGTCCTAACCAGTAATGTCCCGAGTTCTGAGAATTCGAGATGTTACAAATCATTCCGTTGTTGATTCGTTATATCTTATTTGAGCAGACATTTTTTCCTTTCCTTTGGAAAACTGAGTTGTTCACTAACCCTTGTGATACCTTTGAGTGAGGTAAGTCTCTTGGACTTACTTAGTTGCATTCCGTATATTGGTTTGATCATATTGGTGGTGTTTGTTTATCTTTATCGCTATAATGGATAACCAGACTAGGATTGACCTTATACCTTAATTGGCCCAAGTGTATGACAACTGGGCGGTGACCACTTGTCTATTTCTACAGGAGACTAGGAGGTGCTCTTGCAATCCAAGCCTACAAGTAATGGATAGTATTGATCTATTCTTGTTGGTAGACGGAAGCTGAGACGAGTTTCGGGAGATTCTCGTGTGACAAAAGAAGTTGAATTAGTAAGGGATAACTTAATGAAAGATAATAACCGGTTGTGTGAGAGCATGCTGTGTGTTTATCTTCTTATGTGTGTTTGTGCTTTTACTGTCTTTCTCAATTCTAGAATGTTAGCTAACGGGTTATACCGATGTTGTAGATGTTCTGCAGGTTAGGGTGCACTGAGTGATCCGGACGGTGTGGTCAGCCGGGGTTCCCGTACATTATAGGACGGGATCGGGTTTATATTTCTGTTGTTGTTCTTTCCCTTTTGTTTTGAACTCGGATGCGAGTCTTTTACGCTTCCTTTGTTTAAACCTTTGGTTTTGATATAAGTTTTGGTTTTCATTTATTTGTGTCTTGTTATAAGATCCGATGTTGTCGTTGCTACTCTAAGGGTCGAGACTCATTGTGAAGTCCTAGCTCGTAACGCTTCGAGTTCCTAGAACTTGGGGTGTTACATTAGTGATTAAGTTGATTTTGTAGAGTAAAAACTTAAAATAATTTTTAAAACTATCGATTTAGATTAACCTTCAAGTTTTTACTTTATAAAGTCAACTTAATCTACAGAAATTGGTGATTTAAGACATTTTTTGTAATTTGTAAACTAACTAGGTTCCTCTATCTATATAACATACTAAAACATAACCAATTAAGGCCACATGTCAACCACTTAGGTATGCCACCTAGGATTTTTTCCAATATATTTATAAATATGCCACAAGATATTTACAGATTTGCCATTTTTCTTTTATAAAATAAGTTTTAAAAATATCAATAACCAATCATCAATGTCACATCATCTTTAAAAATGCCAAGTAAGAATTTGTTTCACTTATTTACAAATTTGTTACTATAAACCTATCAAATATTTAAAGTAAAAAAAACATATGATATCGATAATAAACTAGATCTTCAAAATTTTAACATACCAGATTTTGAAATCTTCTTCACATTTTTAAAACTCAGTTTTTATAATTTTTTTAAAAATAATATAGCCACATTTTAAAATTTTATTTTATTTTCTTATCTTTTTTTTAATTTTCAAAATGTATTTGTTAAAGTTAATTATTGAATTTATATCCAATACATAAAAAAAAATGACTAAGTTTGGATGAAATGGTATTTCTTAGTGTTAAATATATTTTTATAAATTAACAAATACATAAGGTATAAAATTGAAAATATAATATCTTTTTATTTACACAAAACCCGCACAAGGTGCGGGCACTAAACTAGTTTTTTCCTAAATTTTTCCTTAATCTACTCATTACTAAAGTCTATTTTAAATATAATATCAATTAAGAAAGTACAAATAACTAATTGATTTTTCTGTTTTGTTTTAACATTTATTTTCAATAGAAAATATTTCTCCTCCTTTTAACTGAGTTTCTTTTTATTCAAATTTAACACTAACATTGTCTAATAGTTTATATTAGTTTTCTCTTTTATCAGATTCAATTTAAATTTGACTTATTAGTAAGCTAAAACTAAGATTTATATTTTATATTATATAATTTTTATATATTTTTAAGAAAATATTTATTTACAAAATTTACAAAACTTATGTAATTCAAAAAAATGACCTGATAAAAACTTTATAACTGTTAGTAATATTATTGTTCGAACTTAAAAACAAAGCACACAAGATAGGGTAACCAATTAATAAGAATAACTCACATGTTATTTTTGAAAAATAATCAAAGGTCTATTATGCACACCATAATTTACTATATTCACGTCAAAATGACATGATAAAAACTGTTTTTTGTTAATTCCGGTTTGCGATATGGTCCCGGTCTAGGACGATAAAAAAATCGATGGACTGTGTCTAACCATAAATATATTTTTAAAAGTAAATTATTTAAATTTTGAAACCCTTCGTGGCTCAATAACTAAGGGTATGTTTGGCATTGTATGGGTATTCTTTTTTTAGATTTTTCGGGATGGGGATTCTTGAGATTCTTAGGGATTGTTGTAGATGAGTATTGTTACAGATTGATTTTTACGTAAAATTTTTCAGTTTGATATCAGATTATTGCTAAAGATTCATTTAGATAAGATTACGAAAATACCCTCAAAATTTAACTTCAGATTGAGTTTGCTCCATACTGCAGCCCTCTAATCGACAGATTCTGAGTTTGCTCCACATTGCCACAAAGAACTTCCTGCGTTCGGGCCTGTTTCTTCTCCACCGCCTTCTCAACGCCTTTATGTTCCACCGTCACTGGTAATGGTCTTCTTCTTCATTATTCTCCATCGTCTTCTCCAGTAGAATCGTCGCTGTGCTGATTGATACCAACCTTAAATTCTTCGTTATCCTCATCCTACTTTATTCCATGAGAATGATGTGGCTTGATCACACCCTCAACCTTATATAGCACAACAAGCGTAACCCAGAACAATAGTAATTCAAACCTGATACGACTCCTCTTAAGGGACCAAAAATTAGGGCTTCCGAATTCCAAACATTCATCATCAAATTGACGAATATACAAACATCGAGGTCGAGTTTGATGATGAATTACATTATAAAGTAGGGTCCGAGAGATCGGGAATTGCAAAGAGAGTAGTAATTGGATATGCTGATAATCACCTCCCAGAACCCTAGAACTGTTGAAACTCGATGAGGTAAATTAAGCACCACAATGGAAGGAGTGGGTCCAAATTGGTAACAGAAAACAGGGGACAGGAACGTTCGAAGGAGAAATGAGGGAACAAGAAAGAGACAAGAGAACGAGCAATGTACATAAAAGAGGAGGAGGAGAAGGGAGAGTGGTATGATAAACGATCGACTCCACGAACAGAGAGGAGCGAATGAGGAGGAGAAGCGTTCGAAGGAGAGGAGCGAAGGATGAGGACTAGAGGAGAGGAGTATCGTGTTCAGAACAGGTGATAAATGATGAGGGTATGGGTGGAACAAAAAATAATCTAACTTGAAGAATCTCGAAGAAGCTTGCCCGGCCAAGCTTCTTTTTTCGAGTTTCTTTTGCCAAAAGAATCTCGTAAAAGAATACAATACAAAAATTAAAACCGATACCAAACATTCACAATTTTTCTATCCCGAAGAATACACTGAAAAAGAATCTAAATGAATCTCTATGTAACTCATACCAAACAGGCCCTAAATCCGGACCAATTTGGTTTTAGTTTCAAACCGTACGAATTAACGCAAGAGTCTTGGTGAATGCAATCGATCCAAACCGGTCTAAATCCATGCAGAAATGAACCGTTCGTAATAACATGGTCTCAGATTGGTCCGGGGTTCACCAATATTTTTTTGGCGTTGGAACGGGAAGGGATGCACTTGCAGCTTGTAACGAATATATTCATATGATTTTAAAGACGCACAATAGTATGATATGTATATAGTAAATTTTGGTGTGTATATAGCGAAAATAATAACAAAAAGGCAACAATTTTAAAAGAAAAAGTTATATATTATAGATATTTAGTTAGATTTTTCTTTATATAATTAATGGTAATTGAAAACTTCAAGAGTCATAGATACCCTTTTTTGTAGTAGCTTAAATTTTTTTTACCAATAGTTATTAACATGAGCTTTTGGAGATTTTTTTTTTGACAAAATAAACACACCACGCCGATAAAAATGAGTCTATATACTCTGCTAAAGTACACTATACTGATACTGGTGTTGCGTCCCTAAAATTTTTTTCAAATTAAATCTTTTAGTAAATCACAAATTAAGCCAATAAATATTTTTTACCAGAAACAAAATTTTAAATTTTTTTCAATTAATTCTAATAATATCAAAATCTTCAAAATTTTTGCGTTGTTATCCCCTACCCCAATTTACGTTGAGATAAAATATAAACTTTTCCTACAAGTTAAAAAACAAATCTATATACTCTACTAACGTACACTACACTAATGTTGACCCCCACGATTTTTCCCAGATTAAATCTTTTAGTAAATCACGAATTAAGCCAACAAATATTTTTTACTAAAACAAAATTTTTAAAAATATATTTTTTTAATTAAATCTAATAATATCAAAATCTGCAAAATTCTTGCGTTGTTATCCCCTAACACAATCTACGTTGGGATAAAATATAAACTTCTCCTTCAAGTTAAAAAACAAATCCAAATAAAACAAAATTTTAAAAATATTTTTGTAACTAAATCTAATAATATAAATCTACAAAATCTTTGCGTTATCATCCCCTAACACTTTATATTGGGATAAACCCTTAACTTCTCTTGTACGTTAAAAAACAAATTCAAACAAAACAAAACACAATTTTTTTAACTAAATCTTATTATATAAAAATCTATAAAATCTATGCGTTATTATCCACTAGCACAATTTACATTGAGATAAACCCTAAACTTCTCTTGCACCTTAAAAAAAACAAATCCAAACGAAACAAAATTGGGCAATTTTGGTAACTAGACCTTTTTGAAAAACTATAGTAGTAACTAGGCTTTTTAATGTTTCAATTAAGTAAATATACCCCAACCTTTTGTATTTATTCTCAAACTCTACACATTTTTCTCTCAAGGGGTACATTTACTAAAAACAAAACTAGAAAAGCCTAGTAAACCAAATTGTTTCAACAAAATTTAGTTTAAAAAAATTTAGTAAAAAAATATCAAAATTTACAAAATACGTGCGTTGTTATCCCCTATCACAATTTTCGATGGGATAAACCCTAAACTTCTCTTGCACGTTAAAAAATAAATAATCACTGAACGAAACAAAATTAAAATCTAATAATATCAAAATTTACAAAATCTGTGTTATCCCCTAGCAGTGATTTACGTTAGGATAAAACTTAAACTTTTCATATACGTTTTATTTCTCACACTATATATACAAATAATATCCCATATTCTTCCATTCAATTCCTGCTTCCAATATTGATCAAATTTCTTTCATCCTTTTCAGGATTATGATAATTTAAAGAAATTTCTATGTTGCTTCGTCGTATCGTTTTCAAGTTATTCTCTACGTTGATATCCCCTTACTATCATTTTTTTCCAAACTTGATTTTCAATCGTTGCATTCGTTTTGCTATCGTTTATTTATTTGAAAACAATCACATGTCTCCTTATATTCTCTTTGTCTTTTCTAGTTTCACGATTTATGTGTTGTGTGTAATCTATAGTTCAAGATAATATGTGAAATTTCTAGTAAATAACCCAATTATTTTCCCCATCTGCTTGAATTTCTTTGTTTCACAATTTGTTTTCGAGAGAATATGTGTAATCTTTCGTTATTTTTTTTATTCAATTTCGGTTTTTTAGAAAACATTTTTATTTCGATTCGGATTTTTAAATTTTTTTATTTTCTTATTCAAATTCCAAAAATATGTGTATGTTTAAATTTTTTTAAGATACAGATTACAATAATTTTTTTCAATATTTCTCATAAGATTTTGTTTTAACATTTAAAAGATTTGTTTACTTTTTTTTCAATATTTCTCAGACATGATCTCTCTTCATTTAAAAAAAACGATTCCTTTTTTGTTTTCAAAGATATTCTGTTTTGAATTTTTTTTACTCTTTTTTGCAAAATCTGTTTGGATTTTTTTTACAAAATTGTTTTACAAATTATGTTTATTTTTTTTATAAATAAATCTGTGTTATTATTTTTTATATAAAAATACTTTGGATTTCAACTAACTAATTTGTTTGTTTGGGGTTTTTTTTACAAAATTGTTTTACAAATTGTGTTTATTGTTTTTTTAAAAATAAATCTGTTTTACTGTTTGTTTTTTTTTTCTTTTTTAATAAAAATACATTTGGATTCCGACTAACCAATCTATTTGGGTTCTTTTCGATCGGACTAAGCACATGTCATAAGCAACAATTTTAGCAATATTTGATCAAATCCATTTTTAAAATATCTGTATTTTGTTTATATTTTTGATCTAAAGGTAAGATTTTGTAAGTTTTTACAAAATTATCGTTAGTAGTAAATGAAAAGAAATATTTAAATTTTTTTTATAAATATATCATTAGTTTTCATATATATTTTTAAAAAAATCAATATTTATACCCGCACAAAAGACAGGTATAAACTAGTTACTTTGAAAAATACACTCAAATAATACTCATACTTTGTCAAAGTTGATTGTATAATTCTTATTCTGTGTAAAAGGGCAAAAGAGGAAAACAAAGGAAATATCCAGACTCCGGTCTATGGCGACTCACCCTCCCCTGCTAAAAATATTCGGATAAACACCAACCGTTCTTAAACCCTACCAAATTCATCTATGGCGATTCACCTTCTCTCCTCATTTTCTCATCCTCCCACCGCGATAACCCTCAAATCCCAAACCTTCACTTTCCCATTTTCCCACCCAAATTTGAAAACATTAAAACCCGATTTCCCAATCAGAGCAGCAACAACAACACTCAGCAACAGTGGTGGCTCTCCATCTGAAGCCCAAAGCACTACTAAACTCGACAATGGTTCCATCGGTACCCGAACAAGCTCCGAGACTCCTCAATTGCGCCAGAAACAGACCGATGAGGATTTTGAGCTGATGGCGGAAGACTTCGACGACGGGATGGATGGCCTGCCCTACCCAGACCCGCCACTAGTATGCTGTTTCGGTGCTGCGCAGAAGGAGTTCGTGCCGACAGTTAGGGTTTCGGAGGTCCAGATGCATCCGGATATGTATTCCCAGTGGAAGATGCTCCAATGGAAGCCTCCAGAATTCGCACGCGCACCTGGTGGGCCACCGTCTAACGTCGCCATCTCCCATGTCCGGCTCGGCGGCCGTGCGGCTTTCTTAGGGAAAGTTGGGAACGATGAATTCGGAGAAGAGCTCGTTCATACAATGAACAAGGAGAAAGTTCAGACGAGAGGGGTGAAGTTCGATCCTAATCTGATGTCTGCTTGTAGTTTCATGAAGATTAAATTTGACGAGAAAGGTAGAATGAAGAGTGAGGTGGTGAAGGAGTCTGCTGAGGATTCTTTGCTTCGGTCTGAGCTGAATTTGGCTGTCCTTAAAGAGGTATTTGATAGTTGAATTCTTCAACTAGGTTTTGTTGCTGAGTTTAGATACACTTTCGTGCATAACAATCATGCATAGTTGTTATTAGGAATTTATGAGATGATGATTAGTTGTTGGTTAAGTTGAATAGCAGACGTCTTTAAGGTGGAATTTGGTTGGAACCCAAGCAGTGGGGTTCAAAAGATGATTAGGGTGTTTGGTTAATCAGATTTTTGGTTAAAGAAAAGAGGAGGCTAAAATAATGCTCCTATAATAATGCTCCTATAATGTTATTATAGCCAATGAGCCAAGCTTAAATTTTTGTACAAGCTTTAAAATGTGTTCATATTCAGCTCGTTTAAAAAATGAACGAGCTCGGGCCGAACTTTTGACGAGACGGGTGTAAGCCGAGCACGAGTAGCTTGTCTCGTATGACAGCTCTACCTGAGAATTTGGGAATTTGGATTGGAGCTCCTGCATTGATTTTTTATGTAGTACAAGTTCATTCATGTCTATAATTACATATCTTTGCAGGCTAGGATCTTCCACTTCAACTCTGAAGTCTTGCTGTCACCTGTGATGAGTTCCACCCTCTTCACAGCAATCAAATTATCCAAGAAATTTGGCGGTCTAGTATTCTTTGATCCGAACCTTCCCTTGCCTTTGTGGAAATCACGAGATGAGACACGAGAAGCAATCAAGAAAGCCTGGAACGAAGCGGACATCATTGAGGTGTCAAGGCAAGAGTTTGAGTTTCTGCTGGACGAAGATCATTATGAGAGGAAGAGAAACTACACGCCACAGTACCACGCTGATAATTACGAGCAAAGCAAACAAAGAAGGGACTGTTACCATTATACCCGTGAAGAGATATCTCCATTGTGGCATGATGGACTCAAACTCTTGTTTGTAACGGACGGAACCCTCCGGATACATTACTACTCGCCTAACTTTGACGGGGTTGTTGTGGGAACAGAGGATGTGCTTATAACCCCGTTTACTTGTGATAGGACCGGCTCTGGGGATGCCATTGTAGCTGCAATAATGAGGAAGCTAACTACTGAACCTGAAATGTATGAAGATCAAGAAGTTCTTGAAAGGCATCTGAGGTTTGCTGTTGCTGCTGGGATTATAGCACAGTGGACAATTGGTGCGGTGAGAGGCTTCCCTTCAGAGAGCGCGACTCAGAACCTAAAAGAGCAGGTTTACGTGCCTTCTATGTGGTAGTCGGGGCTTGTTCTTCTCCATATGGCGATGGTTGTGATTTATAAGGGTAGTTGCTCGTGAAGGCAATCAACTCTTGAGTAAGTCATTGTATTTCCCTTTTTTTTTTTTTTTGTAGATGAGGTAATTTAGTCCATTATTTGGTTTGATTGATAAATTTTGCTTACATGGATATCTTCGTATGCTTAACGGAACTCATCAAAGAACGTAAGGTTGGAGTCACTCCCGATAAAACATGGATATATGTTTAAAGTTATAACTTTTGCGTGGAAGCTAACCCTAGATGACATCCCACCAAAAGATCACCAAAAGAGAACTTAGACAAACAAAGTGCCGGTCCTAATGTACTATGAATTATGTTAATATCCAATAGAGAGTGTCAAGCTCCTCTTCTTCGTATGTCATACAAAGTAAACTAATAAAAAAAAAGGACAAATTAATATCTTACATATAAAATTGTGATCCGACACGCCATAGACTTATGCATATCACCATAAGAATAAAGGAGGAATCTACTATAACATAACAAAGGAAAATAGTGGTCACGTGGTTGAACATCTGATTTACTAAAAATCAAATAACTTTTAATAACAAAAAATCACAACATGTTCTAAATCAAGTGATTTAAAAACAAAATAGTGATCGGGATGAGGCTAATGCAAGAACCATCAACAATCAACCATTAAAACAGAGAAGGAAAATACAGAATATCAGCTAGGATCCGTTAAAATTAACTTTGATGTTTCTAGAAATTCGACCGAACAATATGCTTTTGGCTATATCATATTTGAGCAGAACGTCATGTCTCTTGCTACGGGTAAGGGAAGATGTGACGTTGAATATTTCCTTAAAGCAAAAGCTTTCGTTCTAACAGAGGGCTTGCAAAAAGCCACAAGTTTAGGATTACGACCATTGATATCGAATGAGATAATCTCGTGCTCACTAACGACATCAACCAAGTGCAGAAACCGCCTTGAGAAGCAAACATGATTATCTCCAACATCTCCTATATGTTCTTTGAATTCACTCAAGCTACAGTTCAACCCATTTTTAGAAAAAAAACAATGTTGTTGCAGACATACTCACACCTCTAGGCCATAGCTCAGACACAGACGACGGGGTTGTTCCGCTAGATATTGATGACCTCATCAATAATGATGTTTTAGGGCGGCGGACTTGTACAAGTTAGACCCTACTTTCCCATACCTTTTGTATATATAAAAAAGCTTCATATACTTAAAATTTACATGCATATATACATATATGCTATTCCTATTTTTTCCCCTTGGGATATGTCAACTAGGATAATATAATGGGCTAGCATATTTTGTGGCTTTGGGCCGAAATCAAGTAATGAGACGCCAGTCTGATTAGGTTAATTGGGCCGAGGTGCCCTATTATTTCAAATTACCAAAGATTAGAGTAATACAGCCACACATTCATTCTGTATAATTATTTTCAAGTCTTAGCGTAAAAGTATGTTTATATATAAGTACCTATATTTGAAGTAATAATAATACATATGTTAACTATCAGTTGAATGGGTCATTTTCAGGAGATTATGAAGAAGAACGACACTAGAAGATGGATTGTCATCAATATTAAATGGAATGGACCATGGAGCTCGACTGCACACTAAATGTTAGTCCTTTTTAAAGAGGACAATAACTATTGATAAATCAATCAGATAAACCCCAACTTGGTCACCACTCACTATAGGAGTAGAACCCCAACTCCTCTTCTCATAGGAGTTATTACGGAATTTATTCGTGATTGAACCCCTTCGTGCGGTATTATAAGAAAGAATAAAATGTTACAAACAAGAAGGACAACACATACAAATTTATAGTGGTTCACTCATTAATAACTACATTCACTTTTAGAGAAATTTTATTTAGGAGTTTCAAATTACAAATAAACAAATGATAAACAGATTATTTGGAGGTATATCCTTATAGAGAACACTACAATATATAGAGGAACGAAACCCTATATTATACTTGAATACCAAGTATAAGACTGAGCCAAATAATAAAAGCTCATACAAATGCCAAACCCAATTCAAGAACATAGTATATATATATATATATATATATATATATATATATATATATATATATATATATATATATATATATATATATATATATATATATATATAGATCCCGACTCATATGTAAACAGCTCTTACCATGTGAACATGTAAACACCGAATATATATGACTATACCGTTGAATATATGTGACTATACAGTCGAATATATAGAGTCAGGTCCGGAGAATATTTCTTCCATTAATAACACGATTTTTTCCCTTTAATATCGTTTAATTCTAGCCATCTATTTAACGATCTAACGGATAAAGGTTGTTCTCATTTACATGGTAAGAGCTGTTTACATGAGACGATAGCGAAACACTAGAATGGTGAGTAAATTGGCTTACAGTTATTGTAAATATATTAAGACCCGAATATACATATAAGGTGAGTCATGATATGAAGCCACTCTTGGTAAGATAATAGTAGATGAAGAAAGTTTTTAGAACCAATACATCAGAGGTATAGTCACATGTATACAAAGAAATGCATCGAACCACACGTGTACGAGTATAAAAGGGACATATGCGAAAGCCGATATACCATTGTGTCACATAATAAATTGAACGTAATATATATGTTTACTAAAGTAATATATATGTGATTACATCATGATCGTCTCATGACATAAAAAAAATTATTATAAGATATTGTAAATAGAGAAGAGTTAAGTCATGTGTAATGATGTGCTATAAGTGTTACATATTCGAGTATTATCATGTAAAGGTATTGTCAATGATGTTTGTAGGTATTTTTATTAACAAGGGTATCGTAGGGCCGTCGGCTGAAGGCGGTGGCTAGTCGGATAGTGTGTACTTAGGTTGGCAAGGGTGATTTCCCTTTTTTTCAAGTACACGTCGACATATGTACGCGTTACGTTGTTTGCATGACAAGGATGGCTAGTGTCATGTCATTGTATAATTGCTTTTTGACATTATAATTTGTACACGCTTTGAATAAAAAGTTAAACAATTTTCTAAATTTTTGTCGTGTTTCTTATTACAAGGTTAACAAGTAAAGGTCACCCTAGTGATATCTTGGGTTCTTAACGGTCCCAATATTAGAATTGTCTTTTAATATCTTTAATTATGTAAAGTAAAACTACTCTAAGATAATCCTAATCTAGATAAAATGAATAATCTTTTGTGCAAGGATAGGAGTTTTCGCCGAGTGTTATAAGAGGTCTATCGTCGTGGATCTCAAGTGTCCTATTTAGTTAGCTATCAGTGTCGCCTCGTTATTGACACATTTTGTAGGTCGTCAATAGGTCTTTGCATTTTTGTTCATTGACAATTTCAATTTTATTAAGTATTTAGAAACGTTGAGTTATTCATTTTTTTATACATAGGTAAGAAAATTAGGTAGAATCAGTTTTTTAAAACCGATCGACCTAAGACATCCTTACGAATAAGGTCTTGAACATCTTCTGGAATAGAATCAACGTCCATTATGTATCTGAAACCATGCATGACAATCTTGTCCGCGACCGTATTGATTTCCCTTAAATATGCTGGACGAAGAGTTAGAAAATCCCAAGATCATATTAGTAATATCAGTGATAATCATATCCATTTCCCATGGAGGTTTCCATAGTCGGTTAATCGCATTGATAAGCATCAAGTTGTTGCCTTCGATCTCAATGGATCTAACTCCTATCCCCTTGGCCTTTTGAAGGCCTTCCCGAAGAGCAAACGCTTCTGCCTCAAGTACAGAATCGGCGTTGCATCTTCCACTTCCCATATCAATAGGAGCGGCAAACTGATTTCTAATGATGTAACCAAAAGAAAAGTGATTTTCTGAATTTTTTGATGCATCAAAATTGAATTTAAAAAACCCATCTTTTGGTCATGTCCACTTTATGTTTTTAGTTGTCCTCCTTTGCTGGACATTCTTGGTTTTATTATTATTCAGATTTTTGTTAGCTTGTTCTCAATCAGTGATTTGATTTAAAGCAATTTGTTTGAGATTATGTGGTGTCTTTGTTTTGTTAAAAATAATTTGGTTCCTAACCAGCCATATGTTCCACCAAATGACAGCAAGATATCTCATATCTGAAGCCGTCAAAAGACTAGTAAGGTCGACAAGAGCCTCTACAATGTTCCACTAGTCGAAGTCGTATTTCAGTAGCAAGGATGTAATGTTTTGATTGTCGATTGTTTGTAGCGTATAGGGACACTAGAAGAACAAATGCTTGGAACTTTCAGTGTGATGTTTACATAATTCGCAATTCATCACAACTGGAATTCTCTGCCTGTCAAGGTTTTGTTTTGTTGGTAGGCCATCGAGTGTTAGTTTCCACATGAAATTTTTTATTTTGGGCATTGTGTTAATCTTCCACATCCATGTTTTGTCTGTGGTGACACCAACCTTCTTTTTTTGTATAATTTCCATAGCTGATTTAGTTGAGTACGATCCTTCATCGTCCTTTGCCCAATATAGTCTATCTCTTATATCATTTTTGGGAAGATTATAGCTTTTAATTTTTTCGATGATATTAATGGGAAGTATTGTGTTTATTTGATTTAATAGTTGGTGATTCCACCATTTATTCACGATTTACGAGAAAGTACATTCGTTGTGATTTATCAAGTCCTTATTGGTCACCATATCTTGCAGCGGTTTATCACTGGTCCATATGTCTTTCCAAAATCTAATTGTTTTCTGTCACCAATTCTCCATCTAAGTCCTTTGTCGAAATCTTCTCTTAATTTCACTAGTTTCTTCCATTGCCACGATACATTTTTCCCACAATGGTAGTTCCATAGGCATGCGCCTTTAAGATATTTTTCTTCGATTATTTTAACCCAAATATAATCCGGATCCGCCATGATTTTCCACAGAAGCTTCATTTGTAATGCTTTATTCATATCTTCTACTTTCCTAATTCCGGTGCCTCCAAGGGTTCTTGGTTCGCAGATTTTGTTCCAACTGATAAGCGGGTGGAGATTAGGGGCCTTGCTCCAAAAGAAGTTTCTGTTGAGTTGGTCCAATTCGAGGTGCATACTTGTTGGTAACATGAATGCTTGCAATAAGATAACTTGGTTTGGCATTGAGGTTGAATTTTATTAGAGGTATTCTCCCTTCTTGTGACAAAGTCGATGCTTTCCACCTAGTAAGTTGTTGTTTTATTTTTAATGATAACGGAATTCAAGATATCCTTGTTTACTCGGCCATTAATGATGGGGCATCCAAGATATTTTTCAAGGTAATTCGTGGCATTGATTCCAAGGTGCCCTTGGATTCTTCTTATATTACTTTGATCAATGTTTGTAGTGGTTTGAAATGCTAATTTGGGGTAATCTATGATCTGTCCTGAGATTTTATAGTAATCATTTAGAATTGACAAGATTTTGTTGCTTTCTTCTACTAATGTTTTAGTGAAAATAATGATGTCATTAGCAAAGACTAAAAACGGTATTCTTGTTCCATTTTTTGTGATGGGGAAGCCTAAAGACTTTGGGTTCTTGTTTGTCTTTACTTGTATATTTCTGGCCAATACTTCCGCATAAAGTTTAAAGAGAAGGGGATATAATGAGGCACCTTGGCGAAGACCTCTCTGAGGAACAAAAATGCTGGTAGGGGAGTCATTGATTAAAATGGAGTAAGTCACCGTTGAGATGCATTCAAAGATCCATTCCTGAAATCTTTCTCCAAAATCAAATTTTCTAATACAACTTTCAGAAATTCCCATTCAACTTTATCATATGCTTTTTCCATATTCGGTTTTATTGCCATAAACCTTTCTTTTCTTTTTTTTTACTTTAAAACCATGGAATATTTCATGCGCGATGAGCACATTATCATGAATACCTCTATGTTTAATGAATGCACTTTGTAGTGGGTGGATCAAGTTAGGTAAGACTAAGCTCAGTCTTCTTACCAGAATTTTGGCGATTATTTTATATACAGTTGAGCATAAGCTTATAGGTCTATAATGGACAATTGTTGTTGGGTTATCTACTTTAGGGAGTAGGGCAATGAATGTATGGTTGATTTGCTTGAGGATTTTTCCGGTTTTATAAAAGCTCTTGACTCCTCTAATGACTTTCGGATCTATAATGTGCCAATATTTTTGATAGAACCCAACAGACATACCATCCGGTCCAGGCAATTTATCACTGCCTATATCAAATAATGCATCCTTGATTTCTTTTGTGGAAAAAGGAATTGATAGATTAAAGTTTTCGGTGTCAGAAATTTCTGCATGAATAACTTCTAGTTGGTGATGAAGTTTAGTCTTGTCAATTGTTGATGCTTTGAAACGTTGTTTGTAATCTTTCAGGAATTCATCGTTAATTTTATTTTCTTTTGATAAAATTGTTCTATCACTTTTGGTAATCGTTGTGATAATTTTCTTGTTTCTTCTACCTGTTGCTTTTCTATGGTGAAATTTTGTGTTTTTTTCAAGGAATTGTAGATTTCTCGTTTTGTCTCTTTGAACCCAATATTTTTGTTAATAATCCACCACACATTCTCCTTTTCTATTTAATCTGTTTTATTTGTCATTGATGATTTGGTCAAAAGACGCAAAACTTTATTTTTGGAGAACTTCGAGTTCATTGCCCACATTCTAGAGTTGTTTATTGATATTTCCAAAATTTTTACGGCGCCATCGTTTTAGTTTTTGTTTGAGTAATTTTATCTTAGATGCGTGATTGAACATATAAGTGCCCGGAAATTGCGTTCTCCATACTTGTTTTGTAAGGTTCTCACAATCTTGTCTTTGCATCCACATTGTTTCAAACCTGAAAGGTTTATTTTTGGCGTACGTGTGTGTGTTTTGGAGATGGATGGAAATCAAGATTTAAATGCATTATTTCTTGTGTGTAACCCTTGATATTCCTGAATGGTTTCGAAAGACGTCATTACTCTACCTAGTTTTTCGTATGTGTTATCATCTCCTTCTTTTATCTTCTTCCAAGTGAAAGAATTACCTTTAGTGGGGAGGTCCCGTAGATTAAATTGTTGGGAGAATTGTTGTAATTTTTCGAACTTGTTATTGGTTGGGGTTACCCCTCCTCTTTTATCTAGTGGTTCCAACGGTTCGTTATAATCGCCAATTATAAGCATTGAGAGGCTTATAACACTCATTTCTATCTTTAATTGCGTCCAAAAATCATTTTTTATATGTTCATTTGGTGGTGCGTATATGAAGATGATCATAGTTTCCAAGTTTTTGTGGGTATTAGTGTGTTTATCCATTAGGAATCTGTCAAAAGATTTGACAATCTCGATTTTTTCGTCTTTAAGTTGATATTCCTTCCATAAAAGACACAACCCAATTGCGAGTCCCATAGTCGGAATAAAAAAATATTCTATCAAAACCATCGTTTTTCCATGATGTTTCTTCAGGTTCGGACCTATTTTTAGTCTTTGCCAACATAAGTATTTGTATGTGTTCGTTTTTACATGTAATGTTTATATCAGTCCAAAAGTTTTTCTTTTCCATGCCCCTGCAGTTCCCGAATGCAATCCTCATTTATCAAATTTTGTTTGTGTTCGGTGGCTTCAATTTCTGTACTCGAAACCTTTGTATCTTGGTGATGATTTTTCCGGAACTCAAATTGTTGTTCATCAAGTTATTGTTACTCACCAAGATGGCTTTCTAACTACCTAAATACCATGGGAAGCAACCATAATTGTTGTTTCTTTTTCCGAAAATTATCCCGTTGTTAATGTCCCACTTATTTCTAGCTTCGTTGGTCTTTGTGGGATAGTATTTTCTCATGATCGGGATCGGAACGGGATCAAGATTGAATTACCCCGTTCTTTTTCCAAAATTCATCCTTAATATTAGGGGTAAACATAAGTACCGATTAATTCCATCCCGATACCGTTCCGATCCCGACGGGATTTAAAATAAAAGAGTATCCTGTTCCGTTAAAGTTTATGGGACAAGACGCGAGACAGAAACTTCTCATACCGGTTAATTCCGTCCCATCTAATATATATATATATATATATAATATAAATTATAATATTATATTTTGATAAGAATTATGGAAGTAATAAATTAGTAAAAGAGTAGTAAACATTAATTGTCTTATACGGTTATGCACTTATACCCACTACGTACAACTGTTGAATATAATGAGTGAAACATTTGGTGTAACTTGTATTCATTTTGAATGTATAGACTACTAATGTATGCATCTTGAATCGGTAATTCGATATCGATTTTTTTTTTATCATTTGTATCTATAAACATGAGAGAAAACATGTACAAATGTTGAATATAAGCAGTGCATAATTCTTGCAGGATTAGACCCGTCCCGTCTCGTCCCATCCCACTTGGGATAGGGTCTGCGCGGGACGAAGAAAAAAAGTTGTAATTCTTGTCCCGTCCCATACCCAACCCTACTTAATATCATAATCCAAAATTGAAACCAAAGAAGTAGGTAAAGTACTTTCCGATTAAAACACGGACTACATCGTGGCCAGCTAGTATCCAAGCAGTGTGCTGCATAGTTTCCTCTCCAACGCACAAAATGCCAATGAAAATCGTCAAACCAAGCCATCCTCCCCTTGATCAAAGATAAGACATCTCCCAATGGCCCCAAGATGCGAGTTTCATGAATGACCTTGGAAATCAAACCTTCCGAGTCTGGTTTAAATAAAACCTTACTCCATCCCTTGCGCTCTCGCTAGCTCCATCGTCTAGAAAAGAGCTTCAGACTCCGCTACCTCCACCCCTAGTATCCCCTCTTTTGACTTTCTTATTGGACTTAATGTATTGTTTGATCATCTCGTGGGTATAGTGGATATTTTATTGTGTGATGTAAGAGGTCGAGATATTTCCGAGTGATTACTACTTAACCTTCTTTTATTAATAATAAAAGGTGATGAGATGCGTAGAGGGTACCATAACCATTAAAAAGAAAGAACAAGTGAGTCAAACAACAATTTCACTTATTGTCAAAGTAGAGACACTTTCTTGTGTTGAGCAGTTTAGGCCGATATTGTAACACCCCAAATTCTCGGAACTCGGGGAGCTACTGGTTAGGACCTCACAATGGGTCCCGACCTTGGTTTAACAACAACATTACTTGGATCTTACAACAAGGCACAAATGTACTTAAAACAATTTCGAAACATAATAGTTTTATTGTATGAATGTACACATGTGACAGCCTTACAAAACATAAACATATACATAACATGCATGATGTAAGGGAGACTCCCCCGTCCCCATCTAATGAGTACGTGGACCCGGCTGACCATCCATTCCAGATCACTCTGCAACTGTCTATCTCTACAAATCTACAACACGGATAAACCGTTAGCTAACAATCCAAATATAAGCAGAATAAGGATAGCACAAACACACTCAAGATAACATAAAACAATCATCATGCTGGCACACAAACCGGTTATTATCTGTTCATTAAGCGAGTCACCTTATTCCATTTTACAGTTATGGCACGAGAAATCTTAAGAGTTCTCGCCTCCGTTCCTTATCCAACTGGGTGTAGGTCTAGCTTACCTCCGCCGGTAGCATCACTACAAACCGAGTGTGGACTAGTCCCTAAAAAAAACCCCAGCACCCTCAAGCTAACTGAGCAGAATACCACCGCCCGTTACTCTTAGGCCAAGGTATAGGTCGGTATATAAATATTACTAAAATATAACTATAAGCATCTCATTCACACACCACTACCATTATTCATACTCATATCTAGAAGTCAGCTAAGTAAGCCCAAAGGACTTACCTGAATTCAAACATAATCTCGTTATCTCGACTCGGTTTGTAACCGCAAGAACTCAACCGCCTGTTATAAAAGGCAAGTGGATCAATAATATATCCCACTTAATTAGAAGTCTCTGACTTCTAAGATATTTAACTCTATCATCAGCTAAATTACCAAAATACCCTTATACGGATAAATGATTGTTTTACCCCTGGTCCCGAAACTTTATAAAATTCCATAACAAAGTTCAAAATTATTCTTTGGAACTCAAAACCACACTCAAACTCTCAAAGGAAGGTTTGCTAAAGATTTAGAAGAGTTAACTACATTTTTGACTTTCATAAAAAGTCGCTAACGTCCGACTTTGGCTTAAGATATGAAAACCGAATAAAAATATAAAAAGTCTAACAAAAATCTATAAGTCTTTTATGCTATGCACTCTATCCATAGTATCCAGAATTTCCCAAAAATACATAATAATCACTTCTACACAAATTCTCAAAGTCGGTTCCAAAACCAGAAATTTATACTTAGCCAATTTATGAGTTCTTTCTCAAACAGCTCAACTAGCCTACTTTGAGCTCCTATAGATCCAGATCCGACCGTTGGATCGGTCTCAACTTTTGATATGTTGAACTATGTATGACACTCTATAACATACTAAAAACTGAACGGTGGATTATGTTTCTAAGGTATCCAAACCTAAGCTCAAACATGACTGCACAACCCAGAAAATTTCAGTACTTAACAATTTCAGCAACATCCAGAAAATTGTTTAAGGTCTCAACTTCAAAAATTCATAACTCCTAATCCACTTGCTGGATTCATCCCAAATTTTAATATGTTCCACCACAATATGCCAACTATATCATATCCAAAATTCAAGTCAAACAGAGATCAAACTATTATTCAAAACTATCTCTCAAAACAGCATCACATGCTGTTTTTTTTCCAACACTCAGCACAGTTATAAAAACTGTGTGAGGAGTCAACTTTGAGACACCCTAACTCTCAAACTGTAACTCCAATTCTTCCCAAATTTTAGTATGATCTACTATGAACTACTGACTACAACATATCCGAAAATCAGCCACAAAGGAGGAGTCTAACGTATCCAAAACTGGATTACAAAACTGTGCAACATGCAGTTTTCCCAACACTTAGAATATTTCAGCACAACAGAAAATAAAACTGCTTACGACCCAATCTTTGAAAAATCATAACTCCCAAACCATTCACTGGATTCCTCTCAAATTTTAATATTTTCTACTACAATATCTCATCTATAACATATACAAATTTCAGCCAAAATGGATCAGTATTTCATACCTAAATCGGAACCCGAAGTTGGATGCTCGTCAAAGTCGAAAAAACTGAGAAAATGCAACAGTTTCTTGAGTTGCTTCTTAGCTGTAGCATATGGGTTTCAACAATGGTTCAGAGACAACTATTAGAACATATATATATATATATATATATATGGAGGGAAGCAAGGAAAGAGTGTGGGCATACTCAGTTACGAGATTTGACAGAAGATGGAGATAGAAGTGAAGAGGACTCACCAATCCAGTACAATTCGATCCCAATGATCAATGATTGTCCTCGGCAAGGAGAGAGGGATGGCTGGAAGACTGGAGTGGTGGCGTGGCTCGTGACGGGGCGGCGGCGATTCGTGGTCTACGGTATTGTACGATACAAACAAATCAGACCCGCACTACTCTTTACAGTAAGAAGGGACAAGCAGGAGGTGGCAGGACGACTCACCTAGTTCCTACGGCGACATCGACGGTCGAGGGCTGGCTAAGGAAGTCGACTGTTTCTGAAGGTGATGCCCGAGTGTCCGTTGTGTTGTAGACGGCTGGGGTGCGAAGTTCCAGGCGGTCTGTGCAGAGGACGAGTGCAGAAGTCCCAGGCGGCTCTGCGTTGGGCGACTGCTGGTTGTCGAAGGGCTGGACTAGGTTGGCCTGCTGTTGCGCCGGACTGGACTACATTGGCCTGCTGCTGCTATGTCGATCTAGGCTGCATTGGCCTGCTGCTGTGTCGACTTCCAAATAGGCGAGAGTGGTTGCGGTAGAGAGAGAGAAATCAACGGGAGAATGTAGCAGCAATTAGGTTAGGAAAATAATAGGTTTAGGTTAATTAATTAGGGATTAGGGTAAAATATGGGTTGGGCCAGCTGGGCCGGAAATTACTGTCTACTGGGCTTAGTCCGATGGGCCTGCTCATCCTACTAGATGATAGCTATTAAATGAGTCGTTAACTTATACGGAACTACTCTTCGGTTTTTTTTATCATACGGAAATGTTATTCAGTTTACATATTTATCATTTTATGTGAATTAAGTTACATAAAATGATAGAACTTTGATAAAATTTTCATAATGTATAACATTCTCTAGAATGAGAAGAGGTTAGCGGATCGAAATCCGGTTTGATCGGTATTAAACGGAAAATAAATTTTCCGGGTATTACAGATATCATGCGGCAATGTTGTATATAAGGCCATCACCAAGCTGATGCTGAACATATTGGGTCCGTGTCTTGGGTATCTCATTGACCCGACCCAATCTGTCTCGGTACTAGAGAGGTTGATCTCCGATAATGTGTTTCTCGTCCAGGAGATTTTGAGGAGATATAATGTATGACGGGAGAGTAGATGATGTTTCATGAAGATCAACCTTGTCAAGGCCTATGACACGATCTCTTGGAAGTTCCTACAATTTGTCATGCTGGAGTGGAAGTTCCTAACTAGGTTCATTGACTGAGTGATGAAGTGTGTCACTACGGCGTCTTACTCGATCCGGGATAACAAGACTTCACATGGGTTCTTTCAGGATTGTCAGGGGTTGAGGCAGGGATGCCCACTTTAACCTTTCCTCTTTGTAATTTGCATGGAGTTCCTTTCTAGGATGATCCGGGTGGAGACTTCTAGGCCAGGATTCAGGTTTCATAAGCATTGCCAGGATCCTATGATTTCACATCTGATGTTCGCCGATGAAGTGGCGTTGTTCTGCCGGGGTGATAGAGCGTATTGTTGGAGTGCCTACACATGTTCGAGAGGATTTTGGGATTGAATGCAATTAGTCTTTCTAAGTCTTCTATCTTCTTTGCGCCTATGTCAAAGGAGGAAGCGTCCGAGCTAACCTAATTCTCGGGCTTTGCTGTGGGAGAGTTTCCGCTCAAATACATGGGGTTCCCATATCACCTATCGTTCTTTGACTTGGAGATTACTTCTCTCTCATTGACACGATTATGAGAAACCTATGACACTTGTCGTTTACTATCCGTCTAGAGTTGATTTGGGCAATTCTGCAAGGTACTACGAGCTTGTGACTTTCACTACATACATTCCCAATGTTGGTGATTGACAGATCAATCAGTCATAACAGACAATTCTTGGGGAGTTGGCCCCATGTTGTATGGTCTAGAGTCTTTTTGTCAAAGACCGAGGGAGGTCTAGGGCTACTAGATCACATGTCTTGGCATGTAGAATTTATGTGCAATTACTATTGGCAAAATCTTGCTCAATGTGACACTCTATGGGTCAGATGGATTAAACATAGATACCTCCACACCATTAAGCCGGAATAGTAGATTGTCAAGCGTCAGGATTCACCTTTAGTGAAGGCAATCCTTAGTGCTAGAGATGAGATGGTTTCCCTAACTGACAAGGCGACAATGTTGAGGGAGATACTTGAGTCTTGTTGTCAGAGGGAGAGATTGTGAGTGGCCAAGGCTTATGAGATGCTTAGATATCAAGGTGAGGAGGTGGACTGGTTCATAGTAGTTTGGGATCCGGGCAATAACCCAATCACTACTTTATCCTATGGATGACGATCATTGACTGGTTATTTACTCGAGATAAATTATACTTCCTTGATATTGATCCTACTTGTAGCTGGTGCGCAAGTGAAAGTGAGTCTCGTGACCACTTGATATATGATTAGACATATGCACTTGAGATTTGGAGGTAGGTTGGTGCGGACTTCAGGATCCAAGGAGACATCACCACCAAATCAAATGTATTGGATTGATTGACTCATACAACACATGGCAGGAGCTGGTTAAGAAAATCTATGATATATGTATTTTCTGCTACGCTCCACTACCTTTGGTATTCCATGAATGCCTTAGTGTTTGAATAGAACGGGATTCTGATAGATATCCTCGTGAGGTTAATCAGGGTAACACCCCAAATTCTACGAACTCAGGATGCTACGAGCTAGGACCTCACAATGGGTCTTGACCCTAGCCTGACAACAAGTTCACCGGATCTTGAAACAAGGCACAAATAAATATAAAACCGACATAGATAAAATCTAAAATATCATAAAACCAAATACAGATAAGACTCGCAACCGATTTTCAAACTATATAGTCAAGTATCAAAACATACAAAAACCCACATCCCATTCTATCATGTACGAGAACCCCGACTGATCACTCCAACCGGATCACTCGACAACCTCCCTATCTTGCACAACATCTACAACAACGAATAAAACGTTAGCTAACATCCTATATATTAGAATAACAACAGTAGCACATACATTCACATAAAGAATACTAAACACATAGCATGCTCACAAAAAATCCGGTTAGTATCTTTTACTAAGTGATTCACTTTATTAATTCAACTTAGGTTGTGACACGATGAACACCTGAACCTCGCCTTTGTCCCTGTATACCAACAGAAGTGGATCAGATGCATCTCACTGTATACCTACCCGGGCTAGTCACAAAGAACCTCCCAGTCTCATGGCAGAGCTGGGCAGTGATTTCACCGCCCGGTTATAATACACTTGGGCCAATCAATACATAAGATCGTCGTAGTCCGGTTATGGCTATAATAACAAACACCACTATTACAGTTAAGCTAACACACACAAGTTAACTAAGTAAGCCCAAGGGATTTACCTGTCTCAAGGTAATCCCAACTATAATCCACACTCAGTTTCTCGCAAGAAATACTCTACTCATGTTCAGACAAGGGACACATATCAACAACTATCCTACCTACTAGAAGGTTCCAACTTCTAGTCTCAATGATCCTCACAAGATCATATACAACACATCAAAACCCAACACTCTCATAATACATTCTCAAAACCGCTTAAGGCGTTCAATCACATTATAACTCTTAAACCACTACCTGACATTCCAACTAGTTATGCTAGGTCCCAGCCTAAAATGATTCTAGTACAAAGCTACTAAGACAAGACAAAGAGACCGCGGGAGCGGAAGGGTGTGGGCGCGACGACAAGGTTCGAGACGCCGCGACTGCGGCGGTTGTAGGCGCGGGTGTGGTGACACTGAAGAAGGTGTGACCGCGGTACAAAATAGGCGCGGGTGCAGCCACACAATAGAACGCGACTCCTTTTCTTTCAAGAAGAAGGAAAGGAAGAGATAACTTACTGCTCTCCTTAGATGTACAAAAAAGACCCTTAGTTGCAACTGTCCACAACAACACACAACCTCAAAGCTTCAACTTGGGAAGAAAATCAAGGAAGAAAATAGGAAAAGAGGAAGAGAGGAAGGATGGACATGAAGAAGAGAAGGGGAACAACGTCTGTAATGATACCCCTTTCATTCAGAACGAAACTTAAAAGGGAAGCAAGAAAAGAATGTCGGATAACAAAGATCTGCCTCGATCTCTATTTTTCCACGACCGCGACCAAACTTGGCCACGAATGCGGTGACATAACCGCGGAATAAAGAGGCACGGTGGCAGTGACTTTCATGGAACACCGGTTGTTACATCAGTCCCTCCTAAAAACCAAGTTTCGTCCCGAAACTTAGAACAACCACTGTGATGTAGGACCATCTCCTACACATCAAGGACTAGTTACTTGAACAAAGACTAAGGTACTGAAGCACAAACCAACAATTGTAACGGTCAAAAAATCGAGGATGGCCTAATCAAGAATTTAAAGGAATTAAACGGGTTTAACAAAATTTAACCCGTTTTAACAAGAGCTGCCTCTCGAGGTAACCCGCTTCTAGATCATATCAACCCCCGGTGTTATTTGGAGCATTTGGGAGCTTCAATTAATAAAAATACAGTTGAGAGAAATAATAAGGACATCAGACATGTCCTAGATATGAAATAACACGGAAAAGAAAAATAGCGAAAAGAGTCGCTATTTCGTTTCTTAGCGGCTAAGAAAGACGGCTTAGGAATACACATTTTACGAGGAAATTGTAGAATAACTTTCCACATAGTATTCTGGATTTATTATTCCGATTCCGAGAAGTTTGGAGAAAGGGCTCAAACCGCCTTTGGATTGGTAAAAGGATAATCATGGACTTTCACATTTCCTCGTAAAAGCTCTGATTTCTCTCAAGCTTCAAATTCAGATCTACTCTTTGTTTGTAATCCGATTTTGAATCCGTTTCAGTTTTCGGATTCCTTTCTTCATCCTCTTCATGTTGGTACTGAGTTTCCGCGTTTCCGACAAAGTTAAGGTCAAGTCGAACGTGTCCTTTCCTTGTCCAGTTCCGTCGCTCAGATTCCGGTGAATTTGATGGTGTCCGAGCGTAGCTTGCGTCGTTGTGATTCCGTATCTTCTTCCGGATCGTCAATCGGGTTAGTAACCAATAAGTTATGAATTTATTCGTTTTCCGTATTGCGGTTTGACCTAAATTAACCTTAGACTTGTCAAAATGGATAATTGAAAATTCCATTATGCTCGTTACATTATTCTAGTAATTATGGGCTTTTGTTTGAGGAGATTTGATGATAGGTGGGTTCAGAATTGCATGCGGACAAAACATTATTCTAGTGAAATTTAATTAATTAATTAAAGGTTCATTAATTAAATTGGGATTCTAGAGAAGGCTATAAGTTAAATTCAAAGGAATGAATTTAACTGGTTTTTGAATTAAGAAGTTTAATACGAGGAGTATGAGATTCTCAACAGGTGTTGTTGAAGATTTCAATCTAACTATACCTTAATTGCTTTGTGAGCGTATCCCAATACGAGAAAGGAGGATAGTTCGAGTGGGAAACGGACTCAATAGTTGGTTTGCGAGGTTTTATTGTTCTTACTTGTGAGGTAAGTGTATATGAATTATACTTGCTTAATATATGTTATGTATTTAATATGCCATGATTTTATGCATGCTTGTGTGTATATATATGTTTGTTATGATTGTATGCATGCCTATATATATGAGTGAGATGATGACGATGACTTGATATTGTTTATAAAAGCATGTGTGACGTTGATGATATGATAATGTAAAGGATGTGATGAAAGAATATAATGATAGCATGAGGAGTTATGTTATGAAAGTGATAATATAGGATGGTAATTGATTAGTTAGCCTAACTGGGTCCCGCACGGGTTTCCGGGGGACGAGGTCGCTACCTGATCTACAAGGGGCCTCAAAGGTCGTTACCTGATCTACAGGGGGCCTCAAGATGAGATAGATAGTCCGAGATCGCGATTTGATCTACAGGGGGTCTCAGGACAAAATAGTCCAAGATCGCGACCCGATCTATAGAAGGTCTTAGGACAAGATAGCCGAGGTCGCTACCTGATCTACAAGGGCCTACGACGCTATCTGGTTGGCCAACCTAAAGAGAAAAGAAAGAAAGAAAAAAAATACGAAAGCACATGAGAAAATATATCGTACGATCAGTTGGAGCTAGTTAGTTAATTATCACCTATGTATCGATACGATCGAGTCTAGCATGATATATGTTATGATTATTTATATGTGATGGTATGATATGATATGTTTATATGTGGTGTGATAACATGCTTGAATATCTATGTGAAATGTGATATGAGTGGTTGTGGAATTAAATGTGAATATGGATATGTATGTATGGACTTTAGAATGTGAGAAAGGGTATAGAGTGTTCTTTGAGACGGGATATTAGATACTTATATATATATATTAGGGAGCGTGATTTGTATACCCTTACTGAGCTTGTGACTCATTGTTGTTATATCCACATTTTTTTAAGCTACTCAAACTCAGCCTAATCAAGGCAAGGACGTCGGACCCAACACCTGAATTTGAGATCATACCAGGTGGGCTGTTATGGGATGCTGCCGCCTAGGATGTTTTGTGTGGTTTAAAACAATTGTGTTTTATTAAGCAAGATTTCATGACATGTGTCAGTATGTATATATGTTGTTAGATAAAGTTTTAAAAATTTACGTTTTCTGCTTTTCCGCTTATTGCTTTAAACAAGATTAATTAACTTGTAATAAACTAGAAATGAAATAGGTGTCACAACAACTTCTTCACCTTCTTTGGATTCTATCATGGATGGAGCGATCACAAGGTCAAGAGCAACGGTTATTTAAGATGAAGTTACGAACATACTTACGACATGTATGCTCAAGGAAACTCTCCTCACCCTCAAGAGTTCCTTGGTGACATTAATGACTGTTATAGAAGAGCCAAGCCATGACCAAGAAGACCCATCAAGCAAAGAAGAAGGATAAGAACAAGGAAGAGCTTCAGAGAGGAAAAATTGACCAGTCAAATCGGTAAAGTTTTCCTACAAGAAAGTCGACCGATTTATTGCCCGAACATTACTGACTATTATAGAAGAGCCAAGCCATGACCAAGAAGATCCATCAAGCAAAGAATAAGGATAAGAAAAAGGACGAGCTTCAGAGAGGAAAAATTGACCCAGTCAAACCGGTCGAGGTTTCCTACAGGAAAATCGGCCGATTTATTGCCCAAATTTTCCTTCCTGAGATGAGTTTGTAAGATCCGGCCATGATCTTCTATATTTGACAACTGCATATTTTAGTTGGTTCCTTAAAGCTCTCAGACTATCTTAAAGAATTGTTAGTTTTGATCTTATCTTTTAGGGTTTTTTCATTTTTTATATATCTTCAAGATATCTTTCTAAGATTATCTTTAAGTATATCTTTTCTAGTTATCATAGTTAATCTACCTTATAAATAGCCTTAGTGGGGGAGATTGTTAGACAAATTAGTTTTAATATTTTCCACATATTTGTGAGACTTGTAGCTTCACTTACGAATTTTGTAATTTTATTCATTATCATTCAATAAAAAAGAGAGCTTTTGGTTGAATAGTTGTGAAGTCCTTGCTAGATTGTTCTTGTGTGTGTTAATCTTATTGAAGGTTGGTGCTCCTGGTCAATTCTAGTCCCTCCTTGTGCTTGTCTTACTTAGAAGACTTGTGTAAGGTTAAAGAAGTACGGGTTAATTGTTCGCCACTTAGCGTGCTTGCAAATAAGTCTTAAATTTATAAAACTAGAAATCAAGCAAGCGAACCCGCAGTGTACGGATCGGCGTAGTAAAGCAAGAATTCCAGAGTATCGAACACAGGGATTTGGGGGGAACAAATTCAGTTGTAAAGTTGTCAAGCAAGTAAAAGAGTAAGCTTTGCAAATATATTGGGAAAACAAAAACCCTAAAGATCCAGGTGTCTAATTATGGCAATCGATTCAAGATATACTAAAGAACTAAGGACAGAGTTAAGAGTTGCAAAGGTATACTAAGGTAAAGCAATGTACGATGAAGTTCCAAAGCTTTATATGACTCATTTAAAGACACTCTCTATAAAAGTTGTTGAGGCTTTAGTATAGAAAGGATCTAAGGACAAGAATTAATCTCAAATACCCAACTTGTAACCCAAGGATCAAAACTAACTAAACCGATTAAGGTTGTGACACTCGAAATCGAAGTAGAGGTTGTTGAGGCTTCACTACTACCTAGAAAAGGGCAAACCTAGACTAGATTAAAGCTAATCTTTAACCTTGGATCAAAGTAAAAGCAAAATTCGTAAATTAGGGTAAATCACAGGTAGATCTTGAGAATCACGGCCGTGGAAACCTAAGAACAGGCCGTGATTTAGGGTGTCGACGATATTTCTCTAACTCTCAGGGTCCAATCAATTTACGATCGATCTATCATCATCTAAGCCACAACTGTCAACCCTTCACCTTAGAATTGCTAAAGGGTTTTAGCCAATAATCATCATTATGATATCAATAATCAAATATGAAAGGGAGAAAAGGTAAAACCTTGAAATCTCAATAATAAACTCAAAACAAATGTCAATCAAACACAATAATCGCAAACCGCGTTCAATAGATGTAGAATCAAAGGAATAGAAAAACCTCACAAAATTTCTAGGGACAATGAAGAACGGGATGTCAATCCGCCTTCAAATGTAAACCCTAAGATCTTCCAACTCCAAAAATAGGAAAGTGCGTCCTTCCCCAAATCTTCCTTGTACGCAATAAACCCTTCAAGCGTCCCTCTCTTTGGGGATCCAAATCATGGGGCTTTCACCGTCCGCCTTTCAATGTTGAAGGCTATCGAATATATGTAGGGATCTATCTAGGGTTTAAAGATGAAACCCTCAATATTTGGGCTGAAAAAAAGTCGAACCACTGGTATCAGAAAATACTCTGGGCCGCGTCAGCAACTATCAGAGAATACTTTGGCGCGCCTGACGGTATCAGAGAATACTTTGGGCCGCGTCCGAAGGTATCAGAAAATACTTTGGCGCGTCACACAGTATCAGAAAATACTTTGGGCCGCGTCAGAAGGTATCAGAAAATACTTTGGCGCGTCCTAACTTACTTTTATGCTCCTTTTTGTCCCGCCTCAAGGCTTAATTATTAATTGTGCCATTTTTTCTCCATAATTCGCCAAATTACCTACAAATGCAATAAAACTCTGTGTAGACCTCTATTCTTGCAAAGTAGGTGAATATAACCATAAATGCCATGAATGTATGTCTATGCATGCAAAATAAAGGGAAAATCTATATAAATACATGCCTAAAAATAGGTCATAATTCATGTCATCAAAATACCCCATACTTGCCTCTTGTTTGTCCCCAAACAAGATTTAAACTTAAGATACAAGATGATATGGATTATGAATATGCAAAAATAAAGAAAAACCACAATATTTTGGTTGTGCTTCTATTCATAGATCACCCTTAAATGGTTGCTTCATAGCTAATGAAAATCATCATATGATCAAAAGGAATTATATCATAAAAAGGATAATCACACTTTGGAAGAAAATCATAACATGCATCATAACTTGCAATATATCAAAATCAATCATGAGGAATCCAATTTAAGCACAAAGCCAAACAACATACTCAAAGATCTTAAGGTCTTTCAAGTAAGGTCTAGAGTGCGGAAAGGGTGGGAAATTTGTAAAGGAATGTGATGTATAAATTCGGGAAGAAGGAACAACACAATTTTTTCTTTTTAGTTGAACCATCCACCAACTTAGAGCTTTGCTCTTTACTTTTTGCACATAATTTTTCGACTTTACTTTTGGAGTTATGGACAACGGTGCACAAAAACCGAAGCCTAGGAGATTGGCGTTTCTCAATTTCGAGATGCCTCAAACCCTTAATGCACATACCATAATCCGTTAGGAATATCGCTCAATCCGACTTTGGCAAGACACAAACACCCGGCTATGTGAATGGTGCCGAGTTACTCATAGTCATGATTGACTTCCCCAAACCTACAATTTCTTTCTATTCTTTGAATGCAAAATTTTGCTTTCATGACCCTCCCACATCAAACATGCCAAATACTCAACTCCTCCAAATTCCCGAATAGGTAAGGGAGACAATTATTTTCATTGAGGGGCTAAGTGATCAAAGAAAGAAGTAAGAAAATCGAAGTACCTTAATCATTTCAATAAGAAGTGTAAGAACTTATATGCGGTTTCAACCTTCAACACTCAACATGATTTAGAATGAAAGCGAATTATCAAACACGCATGAAGTTCTATCAAAGTATTTAAATCCCGCATATGTCATAAATCAATTCAAGCATATCAAAATCATCATAGCTATTCCACAAAACAATGTTCATCATAGAGATCATATCCATTCTAGAAGCACACAGATTTTAAAATTTTTCAAAATTTTCAAAATCATATGATGCAAGACATAAAACATGCAAATGGTATTACAAATACCTCCACCCCATACTTAAAACTCACATTGTCCCCAATGTGAAGAAAAGAAAAGATGGAAAAGGATACTCACAATGTAAGATGAAGAATCAGGCAAGGCGAATCATTAATCGGGCGGTGGTGGTGAAAATCCTTAGAAGCTTAATAGGGAACTCCGAATACCCTAATCGACGTCAAAGAATGAAGAAGGGGAACGTCTTTCCGCCGAAAATTTTTCCGAATTTTTTTTTTTCCGGGTCGGGAATTTCCACGGCCGTGGTTTTGGCCGTGAAACTTTCTGTTGCTCTCGACAAAGCATTCCACGGTCCAATTTAGCAAACCACGGCCGTGGTTTTGCCTCTTTGGCCGTGGAATCCTCTAATGCTCGCCAAAAGTCCAAGTTTCGTCAATCTTTCGGCCTTTCCTCCCTAATATGCTCATTCCTTATTCCTGGCATCCAAAGACACAAACATACCGGAAGGTATCGAAGAAAAACAAACAAAAACATCTACTCTAATCTAAGAAAAAGAAAAACAAAAAGCAAGAATGCATTACCTTGGGTTGCCTCCCAAGAAGCGCTTGGTTTAACGTCGCTAGCTGGACCTATGTCCATAGATGACTCAATGCACCTTGAACATCTTGCTCTTCAAATTCATCATAGAGCTCTTCCAAGAAATCTCCGGTTCCTAATTTCACCGGCAAGTGGTAAGATCTCCCACGTACAAGCTTGTACGGTTTGATTCTCACCGGAATCCTCATAGCTTTCTTATGCTTTAATGGGACATAATTCAGCCTTGCGTCCCATCCTTTCCTAGATCGAGAAATCAGTTTCTCGAGAATCCTCCTAGCTTCCCCATCTCTAGCTTGGGGATGATGTATGGTCTTCGTCATGTGAATGACCCCATACTTGAAAAAAAACACTTATTGGCATTGGCGTTGAAGCTCTTGCCAAATTTACTCCTTGTAGTCCAAGGAGCATCTTCTTCCAACAATTTCAATGGAGGCTTCATCTTCACCTTAGGAGGTTCTTTTGGAAGAGACCTCCAACTCTCCGGTGCATTCCTGAAAAAATCAGAAATTTTAATAGGAATTTCAAATAAAGTAAGAGAATGTACCTTGTTAAGTTCTTCAAGGCTTGGGACAAGTTTCATGTTAGCATGATGATCCACACATGAAATATCTCCCAACTCAGTTGGATCTTCTTCAACCTTGGCCGCAGTTTCGGTAATTTGGACAAGGTTCTCCACTTCTTCCTCTTTTTCAACGAGGACTTCAAGAGGAGATTCAGATTCGATAGGAGGAAGGCTTAAGACTTGGAATTCTTCCTTGTTGGATGGATAATTTTCCATGGCTTCATATGATTCAGAAATAGATTTCAGTTTGTCTTCCAACCTGTCCAACACTTTTAATATCTCTTCCAACATTATTTGTGTCCCATCCTCGGATGTATGTTGTGGAGTTTGCACTTGAGGAGGTTGTTCATAAAACGTATCAAGGGGATTAAGTTCATCCCAATATGCGAGCTCATCCTCAATGACTTCCTCTCTTTCTCTTTCGTCACTAACACAATAATAGGCATACTTCTCCTCCAAATATTCATAATGGTTCACCCTAGCACATTCCCATGTTGTCCAGGCTGGATCAAATGCAGGTTCATTGCTTCATGCAGCCATTGGTGAACCTAAAAACTCAAAAACTCATTCCGAAAAGATTAAAAGAAAACAAAAAAAACTCCCAAAACTTGATAACCGATAACCGAATTCGGCCTAGACCAAATCCCCGGCAACGGCGCCAAAAACTTGTTCGCCACTTAGCGTGCGACCAAATAAGTCTTAAATTTATAAAACTAGAAATCAAGCAAGCGAACCCGTAGTGTACGAATCGGCGTAGTAAAGCAACAATTCCAGAGTATCGAACACAGGGATTTGGGGGGAACAAATTCAGTTGTAAAGTTATCAAGCAAGTAAAAGAGTAAGCTTTGCAAATATATTGGGAAAACAACAACCCTAAAGATCCAGGTGTCTAATTGTGGCAATCGATTCAAGATATACTAAAGAACTAAGGACAGAGTTAAGAGTTGCAAAGGTATACTAAGGTAAAGCAATGTACGATGAAGTTCCAAAGCTTTATATGACTTATTTAAAGATACTCTCTATAAAGGTTGTTGATGCTTCAGTATAGAAAGGATCTAAGGACAAGAATTAATCTCAAATACCCAAACTTGTAACCCAAGGATCAAAACTAACTAAACCGATTAAGGTTGTGACACTCGAAATCGAAGTAGAGGTTGTTGAGGCTTCACTACTACCTAGAAAAGGGCAAACCTAGACTAGATTAAAGCTAATCTTTAACCTTGGATCAAAGTAAAAGCAAAATTCGTAAATTAGGGTAAATCACGGGTAGATCTTGAGAATCACGGCCGTGGAAACCTAAGAACAGGCCGTGATTTAGGGTGTCGACGATATTTCTCTAACTCTCAGGGTCCAATCAATTTACGATCGATCTATCATCATCTAAGCCACAACTGTCAACCCTTCACCTTAGAATTGCCAAAGGGTTTTAGCCAATAATCATCATTATGATATCAATAATCAAATATGAAAGGGAGAAAAGGTAAAACCTTGAAATCTCAATAATAAACTATAAAACAAATGTCAATCAAACACAATAATCGCAAATCGCGTTCAATGGATGTAGAATCAAAGGAATAGAAAAACCTCACAAAATTTCTAGGGACAATGAAGAACGGGATGTCAATCCGCCTTCAAATGTAAACCCTAAGATCTTCCAACTCCAAAAATAGGAAAGTGCGTCCTTCCTCAAATCTTCCTTGTACGCAATAAAACCTTCAAGCGTCCCTCTCTTTGGGGATCCAAATCCTGGGGCTGTCACCGTACGCCTTTCAATGTTGAAGTCTATCGAATATATGTAGGGAACTATCTAGGGTTTAAAGATGAAACCCTCAATATTTGGGCTGAAAAAAAGTCGAACCGCTGGTATCAGAAAATACTCTGGCGCGTCAGACAGTATCAGAAAATACTTTGGGCCGCGTAAGAAGGTATCAGAAAATACTTTGGTGCGTCCTAACTTACTTTTGTGCTCCTTTTTGTCCCGCCTCAAGGCTTAATCCTTAATTGTGCCATTTTTGCTCCATAATTCGCCAAATTACCTACAAATGCAATAAAACTCTGTGTAGACCTCTATTCTTGAAAAGTAGGTGAATATAACCATAAATGCCATGAATGTATGTCTATGCATGCAAAATAAAGGGAAAATCTATATAAATACATGCCTAAAAATAGGTCATAATTCATGTCATCATTAATCTCCTCGTTAAAGGGTTTTGACACATCATTGGTCAAAGTTCTTTGCGGGACTATCTTGGTTTATATCTTCCTATACTTTTCCATTTATCATTCCATATTCATTTTCTTATCTTTCCAAATTATTCACTAATCCGTTTTCTGAGATCCAAAGAAAATTGCCCTGTTCTTGAAGAAAATCGGCCGATTTATCTATTGAACAATGTTCGCTCCAAAATGTGTGCGCGCAAATAAGCTTTAAATTTATATCCAAGAATTAAACCTAACGATAACGAACCCGCAGTGTACGTATCAATCGTAGTATGGACTAATATTCCGGAGTCGATTTCAGGGAATCGGTGAGAACAAAACAATAAAGGTAATCCAACTTGGTTAGCAAGCAATGCAATGATCACAATAAAGAATATAGAAGCAAGAATAATGGGAATACAGATTCTAAAGATCCAAGTATCCGGTTCCGGTATTCGATTCAAGATGTCTAAGGATGTGTTCGGACAGAGCTGGGTAACAAGGTATGTATATCTTCGATATGAATGTCGTCCGGTTTAACATCTGACTCCCCGTCGATATAGCAAATTCTAAATCTTCCCCGCCAATATTAAAAGATAGCTTGACATTTTTGCAATCAACTTGACAACCTGAAGTTGCTAGGAAAGGCCTCCCAAGAATGATTGGCGCCGGATAATTTGCAGGAGTGTCCAAGACCACAAAATCTATAGAAAGGTAGAAATTACCAAGCTTTACGAGAATGTCCTCTAGTATGCCAACGGGTACGGTGGTGGATCGGTCAGCCATATGGAGTCTTATCTTCACCGGTCTAGGTTCTCCCAAACCCATTTTCTCACATAGCTCAAGCGAGATGACGCTCACGCTTGCTCCAAGATCGCAAAGTGTGTTGTACCAGCCTTCTCCAATCCCAAGGGGGACCCAAAACGAACCCGAATCTCTCAACTTGGGTGGCATCCTCTCCGTCATGGTTTTGATGAGTTCAGATGACTCGGAAGTCATCTTTACTTCACCTAAATCCTCTAGCTTCCTCTTTTGGCGTAGGATTGGTGGTTATCACGCTGTTCTTTGTAGTGATCGACATCACCCGCCCTTTCGGGTAATCTTTAGTTTTTCCGGGAAGTCTCCCTTGATCTCTAGGATCTTCTTCGGCCTTTATAAACACTTGATTTTCCAAGGCTTTTTGTGCCTTAGAGAGTGAAGTGACATGGTTCTCTAACCCTTGCATCTTCCCATCAATGTTTCTATTATTGCTTCAAACTTGTCCTTTGCCGGCTGGCTTGAACTCGATGAAGCTTGTCCCTGGATTTTCAAAGGAATAGAAGAAGAGGAAGAAGGAGGAGTTAGTGAATTTTTAGCATGAGAATAAGGATTACCGGAATTTAATTGATTGGATCTCAAATGGTTGTTAGAGTTCCGGTTGTTGTTGTTGTTGTTGTTGTTCCAATTGTTATTCCTATTACCTTGTTGGTTTCCTCTTCCAACATGGCCCATATCTTGCTCCTTCGGCTGCTTCAAATGAGCTATCAAAAGATCCTTCAAGGCTTTCATTTTTCTATTCAAAGTGTTTAGCTCCTTAATACTAGAGGCGATAAGGTTCAACACAGGACCTCTTGAGCTTTGGCGCCCCGCTTCTTCACCTCTATGTGAGTACTTCTCCATGGTGAGAGTTTGCTTCTCAACAAATTCCCACGCCTCATCTACCGGATTGTCCATAAAAGTTCCACTTGAAAGTGATTGTAGCTTGAATTGCGATTTCGCATCCAACCCCTTAAAGTAGATCACAAGCAAATCAATCTTTGAAATCCCATGATGTGGATAATCCAATAAGAGGTACTTGAACCTTTCCCATGAGGTGAGAAGACTTTCTCCATTCCTCATCACAAATGCGTTGATCTTAGCTCTAAACTCCGCCGTCTTCGATGGTGGAAAGAACTTGGTTAGGAACTCCGCGGTCATCTCCTCCCACGTGTTTACTCTTCTGGCGGGAAGTGATTGATACCAAGCTAGCGCCTTTTCCTTCAAAGAGAAAAAGAAAGCATGCATCTTATAGTTGTTATTTTCGCACCTTGAAGGTCTCAATGTTTCTATCAAGATCTCATAGTTTTGAAGATGTTGGTGCGGTGACTCCCTTTCCATTCCTCCGAAGCGATCTGCTGGATCATAGTAATCACCGGAGGTCTACACTCGTAGTCACAATCAGATGGGTCTATCAAATGCACGCCCAGAGGGAGGGTTTGTTGGACTGGATCCATACGTTGCCCAAGTGTTTGTGGAATGCCTACAAACGGATCAGCTAGCTCCACTCTTGGTGGAGGTGGTGGTGGCACATAAACTGGTGGTGGTAAGATGTTAATGGGTGCGTGTGGAGGTGGATTGACCACAACTCTAGCATCCTCGTTTCTCTCCTGGTGTGCCAGTTGTGCTTGTGCTATCATGTCGGCCATATTGGCCCGAAGTCGGTCTTCTAGAGTAGCTTGATCAGCTCTCTCTCTCCTCAAGGCTTCTTCTTGTTGCCTTATCTGATCTCGAGTTACAGCTAATTCAGATATAAGATCCTCCATCTCTTGATTGTTGTTAGCGGCCATTTTCTTAGCCTCTCTGAACTTCTTTTTGTAGGTCTTTTCTGGTTCATGATCTTAGGGAGCGATTTCTTTACCGACTCTCGTTCTTCGCATAAACCTATGAAAGATCAGCAATAACACTCAGCAAGAGTAATCGGTAGCAAAGGTAGAAGCTACCAAGCTAGACAACAGTGCATTGGATTGGTCTTGACCAATTCCCCGACAACGGCGCCAAAAACTTGGTCGCTCCAAAAGGTGTGTGTGCAAATAAGCTTTAAATTTATATCCAAGAATTAAGCCTAACGATAGCGAACCCGTAGTGTACGGATGAATCGTAGTATGGGCTAATATTTCGAATTCGATCTCAGGGAATCGGTGAGAACAAAGCAATAAAGGTAATCCAACTTGGGTAACAAGCAATACAATGATCACAATAAAGAATATAAAAGCAAGAATAATGGGAATGCAGATTCTAAAGATCCAAGTATCCTGTTGCGGTATTCAATTCAAGATGTCTAAGGATGTGTTCGGAAAGCGCTGGGTAACAAGGTATGTATATCTTCGATAGGAATGTCGTCCGGTTTAAGATCCGACTCCCCTTTATGTCCCAACCAAAGGATTCTACTTAACGGATGTTGAGTCTCGTCAAGAAGAGGTCACAAGGATAGGATTAAACTCTCACACCAACCAAAACCCAAGGAAAAGAAAGATAAAGGATAAAGGGCATGACACTCCTGTTAACCTAATAGAGGAGTTTGAATCCTCTTTCACCTAGAGCTTGTAAACACTCATAATCAGCAAAGCAAAGGCCATAAAAGGTTAACAAAGGTAGGATTTATGCAATCTTGAACTTTGGATAAAGGCAAAAGCGAACGTGCAAGATATATGAAACCACGGCCAGATCTTGGGAAACCACGGTCGTGGTTCCTTAAGAACAACCCGTGGAAATCCTCGTTTGAGGGTTTCATCTCACAACTCTCAGGGTCCAATCTGTAAAGGCTCAATCTATCATCATCTATACCACAACCATCAACCCTTCACCCTAGAACCGCAGGGGGTTTAGCCAACAATCATCATCATAATCAAATCAAGATTAAGAATAGAAATCAAGAAGAATATGCAACCAAGAACACAAAGATGAATAAAACCAATCTTCAAAGAATCAATAACTCAATCAATCAAACAATATAATCCCAGAATGTGTTTTCAAAGACAAGAATCAAAGACTAGAACAATCTCACAAATCTCTAAAGTAGAACTCAGAACTTCTTTAATCTCCTTCAATGGTAAAGCAATCCTTTCCGATGTACAGAAAACTGAATCCAAGAGCGCCGTCCTTCCAGCCTAAAGCGAGATCTCCGTATTTGGCGTGATAACCTAAATGCAGCCGTCAACCTCCTTTTATGAAATAAAATTAGGTTAAAAGGCTCCTTTCTTTCATGCTGACGTGGCAAATAACGTAACGGACTTTTCCGAAGAAAACCACGGGTGACGTCATAAAACCACGGCCGTGTTTCCTCCCATGATGACTCTCGACCTTTGTTTCCACATGTGAAATTCAATTAATTATCAAAACCCCGGCCGTGCAAGTTCTTTCTTTGACCGTGGTACTTTCTTTTCGATGCTTTTCACCTTGGCTTCACTTCATACGTCTTCCAATTCCATTCCAATGCTTCCCAACGTAATCCTCACTGACCAACACTCAATGAATGGATCTTTTCCACTCCATTTCAGCTACAAATCACCTAAATCACAACAAAGCTTGTGTGGATCTTGATTCTAAGATAATAGGTGCATATACTCGATAAAGGCTACAAATGCATGTCCATGTACTCAAAAGAAAGGGAAAAACTTCCTATATGCACATCTAAACTATGTCATATTTCATGACATCAAAATACCCCATACCTGCCTCTTGCTTGTCCCTAAACAAGGTTCAATCTAGAATTCAAAGATGCATGAAATATGAATGCAAAGACAAGGAAAAACACAATAATTTTGGATTAGTGCTTCTATTGAAAGATCGCTCTCTACACTTGTTTCATGGTCTTCTGAAAATCGTTATGTGAACAAAAGGATTCATGTGTTGAAAAGAACAATCACATCTTACAAAAGTTTCAAAACAAGCATTATAACATGAAGCAAAACCAAAATCATTCATGGGCAAAATCCAATTTGGACCACAAAGCCAAACATCAATCTCAAAGATCTTAAGGTCTTTCAAATAAAGGTTAAGAAACGTGTTAGGGTGGGATATATATAGGGTATGTGGTGCAAAACCCGGGAAAGAGGATAATAACATCACAAACTTTTCAAGCACACTTCAATTTTCATCAATAGGAGCTTTGCTCTTCTTTTTGAGCATAATTTTTCGACTTTACTTTTGAGATCAAAGACAGAGGTGCACAATAAACGAAGCCTTGGAAATCAACATTAGCTCATTTTTTTGAGTTGCCTCAAACCGTAATGCACATATACTAACTCATTAGGAATATCGCTCAATCCGACTTTGGCAAGACACAAACACCCGACTATGTGAATGGTGCCGAGTTACTCATCATCATGTTTGACTTCCCCAAACCTATTTTTCTAACACACTTCATCACTTTCAACTTCAAACTTCACACTTTTACACAAAGCGCATCCTAATTCCCGGATAGGTAAGAAGGGGCAAAACATATACATGAGGAGCAAAAAGGTGATCAAGAAGAAGAAAGGAATCAAAATGAAGCGCATTAATCATATCAATAAGAAGTGCAAGAACTTATAAAAACGGTTTCAACCTTCAAATTCTCAACATGATTTAGATTAATTTCCAAATTATAAAACTTGCAAGAAAGCTCAACAAAACATTCAAATTCTTCATAAATCACAATTCATTTCAAACACATAAAAATCATCAAAAATCCAATTCACAAGTAGCTTTCTTCATCAAGGTCGTCTCCAATCCTAGAAGCACAAATTTTTTTTGGTTTTTTCAAAACTATCGAATGCAATGCAAAAATGAAACGTGTGAAAAAGGTAATGAAAGATGCAAGGTACGATGGTCATACAAGCAAGCAAGTATCTCAAAGTTATTACAAACCAAAGGTATTTAACCACCCCATACATGAACTATACGTTGTCCCCAACGTGTAATAGAAGTAGAGGTAAAAGTACAATAAACTCACAAGTTTGGTGGAGAAGCTAAAAAGAGAATATCATCATCAAAGTGGAGGCGGGAATGGATGCCATGCCGAGTCGTAGGGGCGGCTGAACTGGGCATGGTAAAGGTTTCGGATCATCTACTACCCTTGCTCGACGGTGCCAAGGCGGTCATCTATGTTATCCATCCTCTACTGTAATGCGGGAAGCCATGAAGGCTGCTCATCGTACCATAATGGACGCTATGAAGTACTGGCACAGTGTTAGGAAGGACTGGCTCGAGGACGGCGGGCGGTGGACCTCCTAGGAGGTTCGTGCTGCCCTCCCATGGATGGAAATGAAGATGACAGCTCATGAGAACTACCCAACTCTTTGTCAGCCCTACAGTCGCTGGGGCCGGTGTCCGTCCTCGTGTCCATGTAATCCTGGCTCTATCCTCCGCCGCCTCAGTTGCGACATCATCCTCCCGGACCTTCGGATCCATCTCCTCAAATGTCAACTTCCAGTTGACGTTGTTCCGAATGGTGTACTCCGCCTTCCACAGAATCCCTCTCGCTCCCTTGCCCTCCCAGGGCATAGCTGCGTGTGGCGGTGTTCGCCACTTAGCGTGCGTGCAAATAAGCTTTAATTATAAAACTAGAAATCAAGCAAGCGAACCCGCAGTGTACGGATCGATATAGTTGAACAAGAATTCCAGAGTATCGAACACAGGGATTTGGGGGGTTAAATCCAGTTAAGAATTGTCAAGCGAGTAAATGTATGAGCTTTTGTAAATTATTGGGAAAACAACAATCCTAAAGATCCAGGAATCCAGCTGTGGCAATCGATTCAAGATATACTAAAGATATAAGGATAGAGTTGAAGTATGCAAAGGTATACGAATGTAAGGTAATCGTACGGTGAAGTTCCAAAAACCTTATATAACTCACCCACAAGACACTCTCTATAAAGGTTGTTGAGGCTTCAGTATAGAAAGGTTCTAAAGGTAAGAATTAACGTCAAATACCCAAACTTGTAATCCAAGGATCAAGACTAACTAAACCGATTAAGGTTGTGACACTCACAATCGAGGTAGAGGTTGTTGAGGCTTCACTACCACCTAGAAAAGGCAAGCCAAGACTAAGTTAAAGCAAATCTTTAACTTTGGATTAAAGTAAAAGCAAGTTCGTAAACTAACACAAAATTACGGGTAGTTCTTGAGTTCCACGGCCGTGGAAGATCAAGAATAGACCGTGGTTTAAGGTTGTCGGCGATTCTCTCTAACTCTCAGGGTCCAATCTGTTTACGATCGATCTATCATCATCTAAGCCACAACTATCAACCCTTCACCTTAGAATTGTTTAAGGGTTTTTAGCCAACAATAGTCATATTGATATCAAATTCAATGTTTAAAAGAATGAAAGATGAAAACTTCCGAAAACTTTCAATAACTTTAAAGTCAATCTCAAATCAAGAATAAGAACGTCAATAGATTTGGAATAATGCAAACAATCACGAATCTTAGATAAGAAGGAAGAACGGGATGTCAATCCGTCTCCTAAATCAAACCTAAATGAGAAGCGAAATCTTCTCACGAACAATCTTCCAAATCTTCAACTCTTCCGTCAATCCGGAAATCTCAATGGTAGAACGCAAATCTCTCAATCACAATCTCCGCAAGATGTGAAATTAGGGCAATTCCAAGGTGTAAGCGGAAATGCGTCTAAGCGTAAGCGAAGGTGACGGAATCTCTCTTCGTCCGTCCTTTTATAGTGTAAGATAAAATATAAGCCCGGCCCAATTGCGTATGAGATCATGGCTTAAAGTGTGGCGAAAAAGATCGCCAAGATCACGGTCATGGAAGGGTTCCACGGCCGTAATTTAGAGCGTGGAAGCTGTCACGGTTTGACACAACTCTTCCACGGCCGTAGAAGTTGCTGGATTGAACCACGCTTCCCTTGCCAAGGTTCCACGGCCGTGGACTTGAACGTGGAATGTAGTACGGCCGTATTTTAGAGCGTGGTTTAGGGCTAGAAAGTGATTCTTCCTTAGTCTCGTGCCATTCTTCAAGTCGGCACTTCCTTAGCTCCTAGGAATATCCTCAATTCATGGACATGCTCCATCAAACTCCATCCTTGCTCAATTCCGTTCGGAAATAGCTCTTAATTGCCTACAATCAACATAAAGCTTGTGTAGATCTCTATATCGACATTATAGACAAACTAGCTCACAAATGTATCAATGCTTAATCAATGACTATCAATATGGATGAAATACACTTAGAAAACGTGCCTAAAATATCACAATATTTCATGCTAACAAATAACCCCATACTTGCCACTTGCTTGTCCCTAAGCAAGGTCATTCAAAAGCTTTTAAAACACAAGTTAGGATGAAATATGTGTACCTTCTCAAAGCAAAAATTCTTTTGGATGAATGTGCCTTCTAATCAATAGATCATTCTCAAATCTTGCTTCATTCGTTTACAAGACTTTCATACACTTAATCAAAGAGTAAAGAGTGAAGAAAGCTCATGAACCAATTAAACTTCCATACAAACATCACAACCTTCAAACATTATCAAAATCAATCATAAGAAACTTCAATTTAGATCACCAAGTCATATAACATTCTTTTGATCTTAAGGACTTTTCAAACAAGGTCTAGAATGTGGAAAGGGGAGGAAAACTTTAAGGAATGTGGTGCATGAATCCGGGAAAGTGAATAACTACTCTTTTCTTCTTCTCTTGCGGTTTCCGCAACACCTTCAACTTAGAGCTTCGCTCTCTTCTTTTCATTTTTGACTTTACTTTTGGAGTTATGGATAGAGGTGCACAAAAACCGAAGCCTAGGAGATTGGCGGTTCTCAATTTTTATAAGATGCCTCAAACCCTTAGCACACATACCATAATCCGCTAGGAATATCGCTCAATCCGACTTTGGCAAGACACAAACACCCGGCTATGTGAATGGTGCCGAGTTACTCATCATCATGATTGACTTCCCCAAACCTACAATTTCTTTCTATTCTTTTGATTGCAAATAATTGCTTTCAAGGCCCTCCCACATCAAACATGCCAATATCAATCAACTCCTCCAAATTCCCGGATAGGTAAAGGAGGCCATTATTTCAATGAGGGGCTAAATGATCAAAGAAAAAAGAAAGAAAATCGAATTGCCTTAATCATCTCAACAAGAAGTATAAGAACTTATAGTGTGATTTCAACCTTATTTTCTCAACATGATTTAAGTAACATTCATCACATTATGAAACTTGCAAAAGAGGTATAATCAACTCATTCAATTTCTTTTCAATTCACTATTCGTTTAAGCATGCAATTGTCATCAAACTCAATTTACAAGTAGTGATTATCATAGAAATCATCTCTATCCTTAGAAGCACAAAATTTTCAAAATTTTTCAATTTTTATGGGTTTTTTCAAACTCTTTTTCATGCAATTCAATAATGAAACGTGTAACAATATAATGAACATGCAAGATAGTCTCAATAGAAGCAATCATAGTGAGTAAGAGTTATTACAAACTTTTAGTCACACCCCACCCCATACTTGGAACAAACATTGTCCCTAATGTTCAAATAAAAGAAAAAGAAGAAAAGAAAGAAAGAAAAAGACTCACAAAATGGCGGTGGAGCGGCTAAACTGTCGGTCATCATAGTCGTCACTGCGGTGGAGGCGGGAATGGAGTGAAGCTAGGATCATAGTACCGCCCGAACTGCTGGCGGTAGACGTCTCTCATCATATGGTCGAGGTCATCCATACGTCCATCTCTAGTGTCAGCTCGGATCTCCAATGCTCCCACTCTATCAGAAAGGCTGGTAGCCCACTCTAGCATCTGCTCATACCAACCTAGAGCCTGGCTGTACCACCCCGGTGCATCTGACGGTGCTGGTGCTGGTGGTGCCTGTGCAGACCATGGTGGTGGAGCTCCATACCACGCAGGAGGGGTCTCCATCCAAGTGGGTCTCTCGCTCACGCTGGCGCGGCGAGAAGATGAACCTGAAGCTCTGGCGGGGCATGGAGAACGTCTAGGCATATCAGAAGCTATGTCCGGCTGATCCGGAAACGTGCCAAAATCCTGCTCGGCTCCTCCTCCTCCCTCATACTGATCTCTCATCTCCTCCTCCTCTACTACAAGTGGTGGTGGGACATATGGAGGGGCTGCAATCCTGTTCGCATGAATAGCAGCGAACGTCTCCTTCCAATTATGGCGTCCAACCATAATGGAATACTCTGGGAGCCACTCAATACCTCTCCCCGTCCTGCTCTCCCATGGCATAGCTACATAAGGTGGACCTCTATGGGTAGGGAAGATGAGACCTCTAGTCATGAAGGCCTGGAGTCCTAGGGGTACAGCAGGAATACGTGTACATGCAGAAAAATCTACCCCCAATATCCTAGCAAGGTGGGTGACTATCCCACCATATCCAATGTTGCCAGCCCTCTTGTTCTTTAGCTTGCTCATAGTAGCAGCTAAGAGGGTGGCGCAGTCAGCAGGTCGTCCATATAGCATGGAGTAGAGAAGGAAAAGCTCATCCGTCTTGATCTTCTGAGGTGTCTCCGTCCTAGGGAAGAGACACTCAGAAAGTACCCGGTGAGAAATCTTCAAGGCTAAGTGATACATCAACTTAGCCTTGGTATCAGCTGGTTGCCAGCGGTCCTCGCTGGCATAAATCATGGCTACATCCTCCTAGAAATCCTTGGCGTAAACGCCGTTGGGGAAACGACCATTGAAGGTCTCTTGGAACCCAAAGAAGGCTCCAAACTCTCGGATGGTAAAATCATAGTTTATTTCCATCAGACGGAAAGAAACTGTCCTATCAACATGGCTGTGCTCAAAAGACGTCACAACCTCTCTAGTAATCTCCTCGTAGGCGTCTTCTCGGATAGCCGAAAAGACGATAAGACCGGCTCTATCCAAGAGCGAAGTAAGGTCATCTATGATGTGTAGAGGAGCTAAATCCTCCAACAATAGGTACCTAGGTCCTATAACAGCCCTCTTATGGATCCTCTCTAAGGCGTCGAGATGATCCTCGTGAATGGTGGGTACCCTAGGGCTAGGAGGTGATGGTGATGAAGGTGATGATGGAGGTGAAGGGGATGAAGGTGGTGGTGCTCTAGAGGATGAAGAGGAAGAGGGGTTGCCCTTCCTCTTTTTATTCTTACCCTTCTCCTTTTTCTTATCCTTATTCCTCCCGGAAACTCTCCTCACAAAATCCATTACTGTTCAAAATCACGGTTTGTTCTTCAATTTCCACGGCCGTGGAACGTCCAGGAACCGTGGTTTCTCTCAAAAATTCACAAATCTCAACAATCAATCACCAAATTCCACAGCAGCAGTCCTATACTAATTCTCTTCCAATTCCAATCAGTTATTCCTAAAAATTCTAGCAAATGTAGATCCGAATCGACAAAGATAGAGAAGAGCGAAAAACCTAGGATTTCGGATTTTCAAATCCGAATTCTGCTTTCCTTGGTGATTTGCCGCTCGAATTGTTGCTTGGATCTCGTTGGTGGTTGGATTTGCTTCTGTTTGGGTCGAAGAATCGTTGAAAACGATTAATGAACGAAGAATTGAGGCGAGGGGCGTGATTTCGGCGAAATAGGGCGTGGAAAAGTTTTGTGATGTTGTGTTTTGTGAAGAATGTGGTTTATATAGTGGCCGGCAAAATTTTTCAATACCACGGTCTATCGGGGGGTTTCACGGCCGTGAAATTGTACGGAACCATGGTTTTTGTGATTTTTCAAAGGCTTTTGGAAATTACGGTCACTGTAGCTGTCACGGCCGTGGTTTAGGCCGTGGAACTCTCTGTAATGCTCCAAAGTCCAAGTTTCGTCACTTTTCTTCAAAATTACTCTTCCCCCTTCCTTTTCCACTGTTCCTACATCCAAAAACACGAACATACCGGAAGGAATCGAAGGCAAAACAAAGCAAAAACGTCTAAACTAAGCTAAACTATGAATCGAAAACAAAAACGTAAATGCAATACCTTGGGTTGCCTCCCAAGAAGCGCTTTGTTTAAGGTCCGTAGCTAGACCATATGTGCACTTATTCGAGTGCGGTGGGCGCGAACTCTTCAGCTTGAAGTTCCGGCGTATACTTCTTGAGTCGTTGACCGTTCACCTTAAAGCTTCCGCCCGCTTCACCCCATACTTCAACTGCACCATGGGGGAAAATACGTTTGATTAGAAAATGTCCGGTCCAATGAGATTTAAGCTTACCTGGAAAGAGACGAAGCCTTGAATTGAAGAGGAGAACTTGATCTCCTTCTTTGAAGTACTTTGGAATGATATGCTTATCATGCCAACGCTTTGCTCTCTCCTTATAAATCTTGGCGTTTTCATAAGCGTTCAAGCGGAGTTCTTCAAGCTCATTAAGGTTCAAGAGACGCTTCTCTCCCGCTTTCTTCATGCTGAAATTCAACCACTTGATAGCCCAAAACGCCTTGTGCTCTAACTCTACCGGTAAGTGGCAAGACTTCCCATACACAAGGTTGTATGGTGTGGTTCCTATGGGAGTCTTGTACGCAGTCCGGTACGCCCACAATGCATCGTCAAGCTTCAAGGACCAATCCTTCCTAGTCCTTGAAACCGTCTTCTCTAGGATTCCTTTGATCTCCCGGTTTCAGATCTCAACTTGTCCACTAGTTTGTGGATGATAAGGGGTGGCGATCTTGTGAGTAACCCCATACTTAGCTAGAAGAGCTTCAAAGCGCCGGACAATGAAGTGAGAACCCCCATCACTAATGATAGTCCTTGGTGTCCCTAATCGTGGGAAGATGGTCTTGTTAAAGAACTTAACCACTACCATGGCATCATTGGTGGGAGAGGCAATTGCTTCCACCCATCTAGAAACGTAATCCACCACCAAGAGTATGTATTGGTTTTCACAAAATGATGGGAACGGTCCCATAAAATCAACTCCCCAAACATCGAAAATCTCCACCTCTTGGATGTTATTGAGAGGCATCTCATTCCTCCTAGAGATATTTCCTGTTCTTTGACAATCATCGCAGCAGGAAACAAAGGATTGCACATCTCTGAATAAAGTAGGCCAAAAGAATCCAGATTGCAATACCTTAGCGCTAGTCTTGTTCGAACTAGCGTGTCCTCCACAAGGTAGTGAATGACAATGACGGATGACACTTTGCATCTCATCTTCCGGCACACATCGCCGAATGATGCCATCCGGACCTCTCTTAAAGAGGAGAGGTTCATTCCAAAAGTATTCCCGGACATCCTTAAAGAACTTCTTTCTTTGTGCGTAGGATAATCCGGGTGGTATCTCTTGACAAACCAAATAGTTAACAAAATCAGCAAACCATAGTTCGTTACCTTTGGAGATCACATCGATGCACTCCTCAATAATGTGTAGGTGTTCTTCCGGGAAGGAGTCATCTATAGGTAGATGGTCGTCCTCTAGATGTGTTAGGCGACTCAAATGATCCGCAACAGAATTTCCGAACCCTTCTTGTCGCGGATCTCTAGATCGAATTCTTGTAGGAGAAGAATCCATCTAATTAGCCTTGGCTTCGCATCCTTCTTTGCAAGGAGGTACCGAATTGCAGCATGATCCGTGTAGACAATCACCTTTGCACCTACAAGATAAGAACGGAATTTGTCAATAGCATAAACAATGGCTAAAAATTCCTTTTCCGTAGTGGCGTAGTTGAGCTGCGCTTCATCTAGCGTCTTATTAGCGTAGTATATGGCATGGGTTCGCCCTTCCTTTCTTTGTCCAAGAACAGCTCCTATAGCTACGTCACTAGCATCGCACATAACCTCAAAGGGAAGGTTCCAATCCGGAGGTTGGATAATAGGTGCTGAAATTAGAGCTTCCCGGATCATGTTAAATGCATCCAAGCATTCCTGCGAAAACTCAAAAACTGCATCCTTCATCAATACATTAGTTAGCGGTTTTGATATTTTTGAGAAATCCTTTATGAAGCGCCTATAGAACCCAGCATGTCCTAGGAAACTTCTTATCTCTTTCACCGAAGTTGGGGGAGGAAGCTTCTCTATAGTCTCTATTTTCACCTTATCCACCTCTATCCCTCTACTAGAGATTAGGTGTCCTAATACAATTCCTTCCTTTACCATAAATTGACACTTCTCCCAATTAAGAACTAGGTTAGTGTCTTCACACCTTTGTAATACAAGAGCAAGGTTAGAAAGGCAATTGTCAAAAGAGGAACCGTATACGGAGAAGTCATCCATGAAGACCTCCATGATTTCCTCTATATATTCGGAGAAGATGGCCATCATGCACCTTTGAAAGGTGGCTGGGGCGTTGCAAAGCCCGAACGACATCCTCCTATAAGCAAACGTACCCCACGGGCACGTAAACGTGGTCTTCTCTTGACCATCCGGGTGTATCGGAATCTAAAAGAAACCACTATATCCATCAAGATAGCAAAAATGAGAATGTTGTGCTAACCTTTCAAGCATTTGGTCAATGAATGGCAATGGGAAGTGATCCTTCCTCGTCACATTGTTAAGCTTGCGGTAGTCTATGCATATCCGCCATCCCGTTACGGTTCGGGTAGGAATGAGTTCGTTATTCTTGTTGGTGATGACCGTCATTCCTCCCTTTTTCGGAACTACTTGAACCGGACTCACCCACTTGCTATTGGAGATAGGGTAGATGATACCTGCATCAAGAAGTTTAAGAATTTCCTTCTTGACAACCTCTTTCATGGTCGGATTCAACCGCCTTTGAGGTTGTCTTGAAGTCCTAAAGTCCTCTTCCATTAAGATTTTATGCATGCATAGGGAAGGTTTGATTCCTACTAAGTCCTCAATAGTATATCCTAAAGCTTTTCTATGTTTCCTAAGGACAACCATGAGCTTACTATGTTCATCTATGCTTAGATCGGAACTAACAATAACCAGAAAGGTAGAATTAGATCCGAGAAATGCGTACCTTAGATGAGTAGGAAGTGGCTTTAGTTCCATCGCTTTCGGAGCTTCCAATGGCTCTTGAGGAGCATCCGATGCCTCCTTAGAAGTTTCTAAGGAAGTAGAAAGTGTAGGAGAAGAATCAAGAGAAGTTGAAGAAGAGGTACGATCACCTTCTTCCACGGCCAGAATCACGGTTTCTCTGCATCCTCCACGGCCGTGGTTTAGGGCGTGGAAAGGGAATACGGTTGTTCTGTTTCCTCCACGACCGTGTAACCCTCTGGAGTGAGCCACACTTTGGTTGGTGAAATCCACGGCCGTGGAATATAGTGTATGGCCGTGGATTCTCACGTTTTCTGCTTCGTCGTGGAGTTTCTCAAACTCCTCTTCACATACTTCTTCTTGTGCTTCTAAGGCTTCAATTGCCTCATTGCACTCCTCTTCTTCCCCTACATTCATTAGACTCATAGTAATAACCTTTTGCAAAGGATCTTTGAAGAGAATAGCACTTACCTCCTCTCTAGACAACCCCTCTTCATCTTGGATATTGAATATATCCTCATCAAAGATTGGCTCCTTCACTAGAGTGGAAAGAACGAACTCTACCTTCTCTTCTCCTATGTCAAAGGCGAGTCTAGCATTCTTGCAATCGACTATGCAGCCGGAAGTTGCAAGAAACGGTCTTCCGAGTATGATCGGGACCGGACTATCTGCAGGAATGTCAAGCACGACAAAATCAATGGGAACAAAGAATTTACCTAGCTTGACTGGGACGTCTTCTACAATACCGACGAGACGAGTGATGGATCGATCCGCCATGTACAACGTCATCTTCACCGGTTTAGGGTCGCCTAAACCGATCTTCCTACATAATGCAAGTGGTATGATGCTCACACTTGCTCCCAAGTCACATAATGCATCATATGTGACATCTCCCACTCCTATGGGAATACAAAATGACCCCGGATCCTTTAGCTTTGGGGGCATTTTCTCCTTCATGGTCTTGATGAGTTCCGAAGAATCCGAACTCATCTTAACCTCTCCAAAATCCTCTAACTTTCTCTTGTTAGAGAGGATCTCCTTTAAGAACTTGCCATAAGCCGGCATACCTACAATAGCATCAATAAAAGGTATATTAATATGCAGCTTGCTCATGAGTTCTATAAACTTACCAAATTGTTTATCTAGGCGCGCTCTCGCTCTAGATTGAGGGAATGGTAGAGGAGGTTTGTAAGCCGGAGGAGGAACGTAGACATCTTCCTTCTCCTTCCCCTTCTCTTTGTCTTTCTCAACGGGGACTTCAACAAACTTAGACTGCGGATCGGTGGTAGTCACTCCGCTCCTAGTTGTGATTGCCATCACCCTTCCCTTTGGGTTGTCCTCCATTTTTCCTGGAAGTTTTCCTTGATTCCTAGGAACTTCCTCCGCATGAGTAAACATTTGATTTTCTAAAACCTTTTGGGCTTTATCAACCTTAGTTATGTGATCATCAACTTTGATGATGCGAGTCTCTAACCCTTGAAGCTTTCCCAAGATCGTCTCCAACATGGGATCGGGCTTCTCCTTCCCCGAAGTGCTCCCTCCATGTAACACCCCGAATCCGCGGGACTCGGAGCGCTACGGGTTAGTACCTCACAATGGGTCCCGACCCTTAGCCTGACAACAATTTCACTAGATCTTACAACAAGACACAAATAAAGGCAAAACCAAAATTCATTTTAATGCAATGATATGAACCCCAAAAGAAAACAACGAAAGACTTCAGCCGAGGTACAACGCTAAAGGCAACCGCCATACACGCGACATACATAATACCTAAACAATACATAAAAACAACCCCCAAAACCCATCCTAAAATGTACGGACCCCGGCTGCCCACTCTTCCGGATCTCTCGGCCGCGCCCCTAACTGCAAGGCAACTACAACAATATCGGTATAAAACCGTTAGCTAGCATTCAAGGCATTAGCATCATGGTATTGGCACACACACACATAAGGCATCATAAACACACAACATGTTCCAAAACACACAATCCGGTTTATTATCTTTTTATTATTAGGTCATATCCCGTTCTAATTCAACTTCTTTTGTGACACGAGAATCTAAAAGATCTCGCCCTTGTCCCCTTTCACCATACGGGTTTGTACTTGATGCGGATCAGCATCACCCGATGGGCTGGTCGCAAGGCACCTCCCAGTCATCCCCATTTTGGACTGGACAAGCGGTCACCGCCCGTTATCATACACTTGGGCCAAATATAAACATATAAAGTCGGTGGTCCTATTACCGGTTTAGATGTTATAACATAAGCAATAAACACACACATAAACAATAAACACACACCACCAAACACGCATTGAAACTAATACAGAGAATACGAGCTAAGTAAGTCCGAAGACTTACCTGTCCCAAAGCTAAACCCGCTAAATCCCGTACTTAGTTTCCCGCAGGAATGTAACTCAACACCTGATCAGACAAGGCACACAATCAATAACTAACCAATAAGCTAGAAGCCCTTGGGCTTCTAGTCTCCCAAACCTATACGAGGTTATAACCCTAGCATGCTAGGTCCAACTCCTAATCCCGAAGATCATCCTACGATCGTACTGAAACATCACAATACTCATAACCATCCAACATCTATATACGGTTCAAGGCCACTACTTGGCATTCACTCTAAGTTATGCTAGATCTAAACTAGAATGATACTATTACTAATCATAACTAGATCGAGAAAGAAGGTAACTCACATGACGTCCAAAAGACGGTAGTCGATCGACGGATGTCGAACTTCGACTTGTTCGGCCTTTACGGGGTCGTTTCCGAACCTAGCACCAAAACTAGAAAAATTTAGCTTGTACGCTAAATTTGATTGGAATAGATGATATATATAAAACTAAGGAAGAACTCGATTTTGAAAGCCCACGTTAAAACCCGCAAAACCCTTCCGGCTAAAATATGAAATTCAAGGAGATTGGTCATAAAACCGCAAATAATACTTCGGGTCATGAATCGAGTTTTTAAATCCAACAAAGACATAATATGCCGTGAATAACAATATAGGAGTATCCCTTAACTAAACCCCAAGGTTAAAAACGCAAAAACATTTTTCCGGGGCAAAAATATACAATTTCATAAACCCAAGGTAAACTCGTTTTCAAAGCCAAGGGTAAAACAAAACCGCTAAACCATTTTTCGGGCCAATCATGCACTTCCAAAAATACGAGTCATCATCCGTAACTAAAACCTTGGGAATTTTCTTAAAATGTCTCAACAGAGGGCACAATTGCTACAATCAAGAAATATGGGTACAAATTGTAATAATAACAAAATACTAGGCAAAATCTGCAAATACTAAACATGGGGCTAAATCTGCAATTAACACAATTAGGGGGGGAGGCGATTTAATTAGGGCAAAAGGCTCTTCTTCAACCCTGAAACAAAACGCAGCAGAGGAGAAGCGGCTGTGAGCAGTGGAGGTGTCGGCTTACTCAGAAGGCTTCTAGGCTCCTTCTCCGGCGAGGTTCAATGGCCTTCGAAGCGGCATCATTCCGGCAGTTCAAGAAGGAGGTAAAGAAAGGGGGCTTTCGATGCGGCGGCGAAGGGCAGTAGGAGGCGAGGCGGGTGAAGGTAGCTGTTGGTGGGATTTGTCCGGCGTCGACGATAGGGCTCTCTCAGGCGCGGCGGTGGGAGCGAGAGGTGGCTCCCATGGTTTTCGGCGTGGCTCGTCAAAGGGGCTCGAGATCTGTCCTTCTTTGATTCCCGTAATGGAGACATCCAGAGAAAGTAATATAGGTAGAAGGGTTGTGTGTGTATAGAGGACGACGGAGGAGGTGTTTCCGTTTGGATTACACGGCCTTCGGTGGGCTCTGGCAGGGCGAAAACAGCTCTCCTGGTGGTGCAGGCACGTTGCACAAGGGCGAGAGAGAGGGAGATGGGGCTAAGAGAGTGAGACAGACACAGAGGGACAGTCGTGTCTACATTAATGCTTGTAGCTGGAGGCTTGGACAAGGGAAAAACAAGGGTCGAGGGGTCGGGATGCAGGTGAGCGAGGGGTCGAAATGAAAAAGTGTAGCAGGGAAAGAACCATCATCACGCTTGGGAAGGGGAAGAATAAAATAAAATAAAATAAAATAAAAAGGAAAAAGGGCAATAGAATAAACTCGATCAATAGCATTCGGAACGGGATTTTCGAATCGGAAAACGTTTCCCGATTTTTCCGAATATAATAGTACGGATATTCGAACGTATCTGAAATATAAATATACTCGGGATATATACTTTACGCCATAAAAAAAAACTTTTAACAAAATAAAAAAAAAATATTTAAGCTAATAAAATATTGATAAAAGTACGCGAGAAGGGGAATATCGAAACCGGGCGTTACACAAACGCGCCAATAATTTGGGGCGTTACATCAGATCCCCCTAAAAATAAGTTTCGTCCCGAAACTTGCTAAACGCAAAACTCTCAAACCACCTCGTCTCAATAACCGCACGGAATACTATAACGTGGTAACTACGGCCCTCTAACCACTTGTCTAGACACATCAAGACTCGCAAGATATGCACATACGAAACACACATAACACATCACACCACAAATCACATAAGCACAACCAAGGATAGATCTCGGGACTACCCGACGGTCCTATAGATGTCGCTAAACCTGCGTGAAACTCGACCAAAGATACTACCCTACGTCTTCCAGTTAGCCTCATCGGCTCTTCGTCTCGACTAGATCATCACAACGGACTACGTGTCTCGAGTCATGGTTGTACTCCCTCGACTGATGCACATGAACCCCGGGTGTACACCCTCTACTCTCGGCGGTCACGCCAACCGGTAAACCACTTTCTCAAATCGCGCTACGATTCCAAAAAGGTCCGATATATCGGAATCTCAACTTCCTTTCTTGGATCCTTTTCAATGCAAAATTTTCCATTATGTTTCCTTTTGATTTTCTCTAACAATGAAAATCGAACTTCCAATTTACGCCGTTGTTTTTGGTTCTTGTCAAACCGAACTTGATGTTACGTTTTCTCAATTCTTGTTGCAAGTTCCAAGTAATGAGGAAAGTACTTTACCTTACACCGCTTCTACTATTCGACACACATATGCTATTATTTTTACATCGTTCCTCAATACCCAATCAAGGCATTGTCTTGGAAACTCACTTGTACACTTCAAGCTCACCATTCCTCGAGGCAATCTCAAAACAGTTGCACCAATGAATCCCCTCTTAACTCTCAACAACTTCATTGTCAATTCTCATTCCACTCAAAATTTCATTGTCATCCGGCTTAGGTTAGCCATAGATTGTGCTATTATGGAGAATCTCTCCACAAATCCGGTAACGACCAACACCTCCGAGAAAATTTGTAGCTCCTTTCACATCCTCTAGAGGTTGTCATCCCGAGACAACTTGTCATATAACTTCTCTTCTCCTTGAGATTACACCAAAACATCTTATCTGGGCGTTAGTAAGTCCATAGGGAATCTCTAGAATCTCATAGTGCCCATGGTTCCTTTGGAATGTCGTATTCCCAATATCCACATCTCGAATTCTCAATTTGTGACAAACAAACCTTAAATCATTCTTAGAAGAGACTACCGACCCTTGCAACTAGTTGAGTAGATCATCTATCTGTGGTAAGGGATACTTGTTCTTCATTATTATCTTGTTCAACTCATTGTAATTGATGTACAAACAGAGATAACCGTCTCTCTTTCGCAATTGGTGTTCTCCATAAGAACTTCAAATCAAGAGTTTAAGATATATTCCAATGTAAACTTCAAATCAAGAGTTCAAGATAATGCCTGGTGTTCTCTATGGCATTTCAGTAATTCTAATGAAATCTTATCACTAAGTTCTTGCAATTCTTCCTTCACTTGCTTCCACAACTCATGTCTCTGCACAAGTGTTATTCCATACGGCGTCTTAAACATCGGAATTAAATCAAGCTCGACCTTAGTAGAAAATTCCACATTCTGACGTATTGGAATCCGTGATATCTCGGTTTTCATCTTTTCCACTTTGGTCACATAACGTAATAACCAACACAACCTTGCCTTAACACTTGACAGGTGGTCATGGTACTATTGATCTACCCCGATCTGTTGGATGACGTCGTTCAAACACGTGTATTGCTCGATCCTTACAATGTTGACCGTCCTCTTTTAGAGATCCTTCATCTCCTGAACTCGAGAGACTTTTCCTAGTCTTCTGACTATTGGGCCATGGTTTAGCAATATTTCAACTTAAACCCCCTTTTCACTTTGAAGGCCTGGCAATAATAATATTTCTTGATTTCGCACATATGTTCAGTCATAAAGGTCCTAACTACAAGACTTAATCATGCCATATAACGAATCGATACAATCTTCTCCGCTTTCTCAGACATCCCAACCTATGGGAGGAGCTCTCTGTATCCTTGATCAGCTTTCACCAAAGACATCATATCATTTCTTCAAGTAGGCGTAGAGTCAGGCGACCGCAGAGGCTCTGATTGGTCACCTTAAGCATCTCTTGCAATACCTTGTGCGGGTTTCCAAAACCTTAGTCTTCTCTTACTCTTATTGGTCACCTTAAGCATCTCTTGGTATTCCATGAACAACCTTCACAACCGTAAGAGTATGTCCCATGGAGAACGCTAGGCGAAATTTCCCCAACCACAATCACTGAAAGATCCACTCATTACTTTACCAAACACTAACACCATAAACTTTAAGCTCGCAATGTTGCCCTTATCTAGGTCCTCTCGTTCACGCCATAGTCACCATGTCTCTTCCGCGTGAGTCTAGAAACTTGAATTATATCTTGCCCACGGTAACATATCATCCGTTTCATACCATGCATCCTCTATATACTCCCGTTTACGTACCACCTCCATGACACCTTACCTTCTTCTTGATTCCCTACTTCCCCTTTACCGTGATCAAACTTTAAAACCTTTAATTCGTGTCGTTCTCCCATATGCCAATTCCATGGCCTACAAATTTCGCATAAGGTCATCCAAATCCTTCTCTAAGAGGTCCACTAGAGTTACTTACTTGAACCAATAATCGTTACTCGATTAAGACAATTGTGCTTCCATTGACGCACTTCCTTACCATTGACATTGATCCACCGTGAATACTTTAAGCTCTTGTTGTGGATCCTCTGTATGCCCATAATCTTGTTTACTCATCCCCTCTACACTCACCAATAGACAACCCGCACCTGTACGTTCTCAGTTGTCACCGATTAACTTGTACCTGACCTTCTCCGAAGTCAACGACTTATTATTCTACTAAACTTCTCATGTTACCGTTCTCATGAAGGCTACCCTTCTCGGGGTACTTTACCTTAAACTCCGTTAGTTCTTTCCTCGTCCCATGTTTTCTTCCTCTTCCATAAGGTAACTATACTCTTCTTGGCCTTGTTGTTTCTTATAACCCCCTTCCATAGGCTTAACCATTCTTCCTTGATGTTCTTCAAGTGCACATTCCCAAATATTATAGCCCTAGCTAGCATCCACTCGCGTTCCTCTTGGTTGGTATCTTAAGTCTCTCAATCAAAGCTCCTCGTTTTATCTTTCATCTTCTTAGGATCATCACTTATACTCAATTCCTCCTTCTTGGCGTTTCTTAGCCTTATTATCATAACGGAAACCGGTCAACTCCACGTTAATCCCCACCATGCCCTTCTCCTCATAACTCTAGTAATGTTGGCACTATACTTATTGGTCCTCGTAAGCTTAACTTATGGTATCTTAAATCTTTAGCAAATGGTTCGATCATTCCTCTCACCTTGACTCAAATGCTTAGGAGCGCCTAAAGAAGACTTCACCTCTTAGTGGAACACCATTTTTAACCTTGTTAGAATGTATCCCTTTCCTCCTCGTTTCACACATTTAGTTGTCCATGCGTCTTCTTGAAGAACTTAAGTTCGTTATCATTATTGGTCTAGTCATTTTTTTTGAATCGCGACTTCTTTGTAACCACTTCCACACCTTCGTTTTTACTTTTTCTTGTATGGTCTCCATCTCAATTTCTCTTAAGTCGTCTCGGATTTTCCTTCCACTTGTTCATCCTTTGGTTATGTCATCTCTACTCCTCCTCTTCGTCATCCTCTTAAAGGAGGGCAAGAACTCTAAGGTGTTCACCCGAACGTAGCTCTCAACTCGATACTTGAGCATATTCGCCCTCATATGTAGACTATCCTATGTAAAACGATGGCGTCCAAGGGCGATGATATCATAATAGCATCTCAACTAAAAGGTCCTATATCTCCATATGCTACTTTATATAATAGGAATACGTATTCATAACTATATAAGTCCTAAGTCCATATTACTACTAGTATCACGCATTCGGTATTCCATTACAATAATACAAGGTCCAAAACATATAATCATTCACATATACAACTATACAGATAAATCATTTCCATCATGCAACTACAATCAACATACAATAATAGCCCAAAAACATCCTAAGTCCACGATACATATTTACATATATACATATATATAATAAAAATCCAAAAAAGTATGCTGCCGAGATCAGCGGAAGGAGTGGTGGTCCGTACATTCTACCCCGACTCAGGCATGCGATTTTGAAAACGAAAACTCAGAACCCGCGGGGTTCAGTTTATTCCTTATTCGGCCTTTAGAAGATTGCGAGTGCCATTGTTGTCAACCTAGGGCTCTGATACCACTTTGTAACACCCCGAATCCGCGGGACTCGGAGCGCTACGGGTTAGTACCTCACAATGGGTCCCGACCCTTAGCCTGACAACAATTTCACTGGATCTTACAACAAGACACAAATAAAGGCAAAACCAAAATTCATTTTAATGCAATGATATGAACCCCAAAAGAAAACAACGAAAGACTTCAGCCGAGGTACAACGCTAAAGGCAACCGCCATACACGCGACATACATAATACCTAAACAATACATAAAAACAACCCCCAAAACCCATCCTAAAATGTACGGACCCCGGCTGCCCACTCTTCCGGATCTCTCGGCCGCGCCCCTAACTGCAAGGCAACTACAACAATATCGGTATAAAACCGTTAGCTAGCATTCAAGGCATTAGCATCATGGTATTGGCACACACACACATAAGGCATCATAAACCCACAACATGTTCCAAAACACACAATCCGGTTTATTATCTTTTTATTATTAGGTCATATCCCGTTCTAATTCAACTTCTTTTGTGACACGAGAATCTAAAAGATCTCGCCCTTGTCCCCTTTCACCATACGGGTTTGTACTTGATGCGGATCAGCATCACCCGATGGGCTGGTCGCAAGGCACCTCCTAGTCATCCCCATTTTGGACTGGACAAGCGGTCACCGCCCGTTATCATACACTTGGGCCAAATATAAACATATAAAGTCGGTGGTCCTATTACCGGTTTAGATGTTATAACATAAGCAATAAACACACACATAAACAATAAACACACACCACCAAACACGCATTGAAACTAATACAGAGAATACGAGCTAAGTAAGTCCGAAGACTTACCTGTCCCAAAGCTAAACCCGCTAAATCCCGTACTTAGTTTCCCGCAGGATGTAACTCAACACCTGATCAGACAAGGCACACAATCAATAACTAACCAATAAGCTAGAAGCCCTTGGGCTTCTAGTCTCCCAAACCTATACGAGCTTATAACCCTAGCATGCTAGGTCCAACTCCTAATCCCGAAGATCATCCTACGATCGTACTGAAACATCACAATACTCATAATCATCCAACATCTATATACGGTTCAAGGCCACTACTTGGCATTCACTCTAAGTTATGCTAGATCTAACCTAGAATGATACTAATACTAATCATAACTAGATCGAGAAAGAAGGTAACTCACATGACGTCCAAAAGACGGTAGTCGATCGACGGATGTCGAACTTCGACTTGTTCGGCCTTTACGGGGTCGTTTCCGAACCTAGCACCAAAACTAGAAAAATTTAGCTTGTACGCTAAATTTGATTGGAATAGATGATATATATAAAACTAAGGAAGAACTCGATTTTGAAAGCCCACGTTAAAACCCGCAAAACCCTTCCGGCTAAAATATGAAATTCAAGGAGCTTGGTCATAAAACCGAAATAATACTTCGGGTCATGAATCGAGTTTTTAAATCCAACAAAGACATAATATGCCGTGAATAACAATATAGGAGTATCCTTTAACTAAACCCCAAGGTTAAAAACGCAAAAAACATTTTTCCGGGTCAAAAATATACAATTTCATAAACCCAAGGTAAACTCGTTTTCAAAGCCAAGGGTAAAACAAAACCGCTCAACCATTTTCCGGGCCAATCATGCACTTCCAAAAATACGAGTCATCATCCGTAACTAAAACCTTGGGAATTTTCTTAAAATGTCTCAACAGAGGGCACAATTGCTACAATCAAGAAATATGGGTACAAATTGTAATAATAACAAAATACTAGGCAAAATCTGCAAATACTAAACATGGGGCTAAATCTACAATCAACACAATTAGGGGGGAAGGCGATTTAATTAGGGCAAAAGGCTCTTCTTCAACCCTGAAACAAAACGCAGCAGAGGAGAAGCGGCTGTGAGCAGTGGAGGTGTCGACTTACTCAGAAGGCTTCTAGGCTCCTTCTCCGGCGAGGTTCAATGGCCTTCGAAGCGGCATCATTCCGGCAGTTCAAGAAGGAGGTAAAGAAAGGGGGCTTCCGATGCGGCGGCGAAGGGCATTAGGAGGCGAGGCGGGTGAAGGTAGTTGTTGGTGGAATCTGTCCGGCGTTGACGATAGGGCCCTCTCAGGCGCGGCGGTGGGAGCGAGAGGTGGCTCCCATGGTTTCCGGCGAGGCTCGTCAAAGGGGCTCGAGATCTGTCCTTCTTTGATTCCCGTAATGGAGACATCCAGAGAAAGTAATATAGGTAGAAGGGTTGTGTGTGTATAGAGGACGACGGAGGAGGTGTTTCCGTTTGGATTACACGGCCTTCAGTGGGCTCTGGCAGGGCAAAAACAGCTCTCCTGGTGGTGCAGGCACGTTGCACAAGGGCGAGAGAGAGGGAGATGGGGCTGAGAGAGTGAGAGAGACACAGAGGGACAGTCGTGTCTACATTACTGCTTGTAGCTGGAGGCTTGCACAAGGGAAAAACAGGGGTCGAGGGGTCGGGATGCAGGTGAGCGAGGGGTCGAAAAGAAAAAGTGTAGCAGGGAAAGAACCATCATCACGCTTGGGAAGGGGAAGAATAAAAGAAAATAAAATAAAATAAAATAAAATAAAAAGGAAAAAGGTCAATAGAATAAACTCGATCAATAGCATTCGGAACGGGATTTTCGAATCGGAAAACGTTTCCCGATTTTTCCGAATATAATAGTACGGATATTCGAACGTATCTGAAATATAAATATACTCGGGATATATACTTTACGCCATAAAAAAAACTTTTAACAAAATAAAAAAAAAATATTTAAGCTAATAAAATATTGATAAAAGTACGCGAGAAGGGGAATATCGAAACCGGGCGTTACACAAACGCGCCAATAATTTGGGGCGTTACACTCCATTAGATGTTTGCCCCTGGCTTTTCAAAGGAGTAGAGGAAGAGGAAGGTGGAGTTAGTGAATTTGAATTGGAAGGATAAGAGTTACCGGAGTTTTGTTGATTGGAGCGCCAATTGTTGTTGTTTGAACCCCTATTGTTGTTCCAATTATTGTTCCGGTTATTGTTGTTGCCATTCCAATTATTCCGGTTGTTGTTCCGGTTATTGTTGTTGTTGCGGTTTGTATTCTCACCACCGTTGTTGTGGTTGCCCAAGTAGCCAACATCTTTTCCTTGTTGCTTTGGAAAGTTGGTCTTGATAGCTTCCTTCAACTCTTTGATCTCATTGTTGAGGGAGAAAATTTGATTTTGAGCTTCATGTGTGAGCTTTGCTCCTTGCTCCACACGATTTCCCTCTACCTTCCGGTGGGAATACTTCTCTATGACCCTTGCTTGCTTCTCAATGAAGTCCCAAGCGTCATCGTCCCTCATGTCCATGAATGTACCACATGAGAGGGATTGGAGCTTGAATTGTGTCTCCACATCCAGCCCCTTATAGTATATCTCCAAAAGTGCAAGCTTGGATATGCCATGATGAGGGCAATCCAAGAGCAAATCCTGAAACCTTTCCCAAGATTGAAACAAACTTTCATTAGATCTCATGGAAAATGCATTAATCTTACCTCTAAGTTCCGTCGTTTTGGATGGCGGAAAGAATTTAGTGAGGAACTCTGCGGAAAGGTCTTCCCACGTGTCTAGTTTCCCACTAGGAAGAGCTTGGTACCAAGACAATGCTTTCCCCCTCAAGGAGAAGAAGAAAGGCTTGAGCTTATAGTTGTTGGTAGTTGCGTTCTTCGGCCTCATTGTCTCCATCATACACTCAAAGTTTTGTAAGTGTTGGTGTGGAGATTCAGCGCTTGTCCCGCCAAATTGGTTTTGGCGAACAAGAGTAATAACTTGAGGGTTGAAACTAAACCCTTGTACATCATCAGCATCAAAGTTCACACCTAGACGGCGTGGTTGCTGCGTTGGATCCATCCTTTGGCCAAGAGTTCTTGGCTCCTCATCCACACGTTCGATCCTTGCATTCCTAGGTGGAACACGGCGATTTGCAGCTGCCCGTGGATGGAATGGATTCACATTGATCGTTGGATCAATTTCCTCTAGCGGTGGCATGGAGGAGTCGCTATCCTCATTAGATGAGTTGGCTCTAACCGATCTTCCCGGTCTCCTCCTTTTCTTTTTCTCCTTAAGGTTGTTTATTTCCAACCTCATTTGGAACATCATGTCCGTTAGATCGTCAAATTTCATTTGATGACGATCCGTTTCTTCCCTTCGTGTCTTCTCACTCCATTGGAGTTGAGCTTATTTCTCCGCACACTCCGATTGAAGATCACATTCGTTTTCTTCAGCCATTTTCTTTTCCTTACGCTTTTGCCTTAAAGTCCTCTCAAGCTCTTGATCAAGAGGTAAGAGGTCCTCGGTGTTCCTAGACCTGCGCATGCACTCAAAGAGATATCAAATAACAAGGGAGAAGCTCCCAAGCTTGACAACCGATAACCGATTTCGGCCTAGACCAAATCCCCGGCAACGGCGCCAAAAACTTGTTCGCCACTTAGCGTGTGTGCAAATAAGCTTTAATTATAAAACTAGAAATCAAGCATGCGAACCCGCAGTGTACGGATCGATATAGTTGAGCAAGAATTCCAGAGTATCAAACACAGGAATTTGGGGGTTAAATCCAGTTAAGAATTGTCAAGCGAGTAAATGTATGAGCTTTGGTAAATTATTGGGAAAACAACAATCCTAAAGATCAAGGAATCCAGCTGTGGCAATCGATTCAAGATATACTAAAGATATAAGGACAGAGTTGAAGTATGCAAAGGTATACGAATGTAAGGTAATCGTACGGTGAAGTTCCAAAAACCTTATATAACTCACCTACAAGACACTCTCTATAAAGGTTGTTGAGGCTTCAGTATAGAAAGGTTCTAAAGGTAAAAATTAACGTCAAATACCCAAACTTGTAATCCAAGGATCAAGACTAACTAAACCGATTAAGGTTGTGACACTCACAATCGAGGTAGAGGTTGTTGAGGCTTCACTACCACCTAGAAAAGGCAAGCCAAGACTAAGTTAAAGCAAATCTTTAACTTTGGATTAAAGTAAAAGCAAGTTCGTAAACTAACACAAAATTACGGGTAGTTCTTGAGTTCCACGGCCGTGGAAGCTCAAGAACAGACCGTGGTTTAAGGTTGTCGGCGATTCTCTCTAACTCTCAGGGTCCAATCTGTTTACGATCGATCTATCATCATCTAAGCCACAACTATCAACCCTTCACCTTAGAATTGTTTAAGGGTTTTTAGCCAACAATAGTCATATTGATATCAAATTCAAGGTTTAAAAGAATGAAAGATGAAAACTTCCGAAAACTTTCAATAACTTTAAAGTCAATCTCAAATCCATAAATCAAGAACAAGAACGTCAATAGATTTGGAATAATGCAAACAATCACGAATCTTAGATAAGAAGGAAGAACGGGATGTCAATCCGTCTCCTAAATCAAACCTAAATGAGAAGCGAAATCTTCTCACGAACAATCTTCCAAATCTTCAACTCTTCCGTCAATCCAGAAATCTCAATGGTAGAACGCAAATCTCTCAATCACAATCTCCGCAAGATGTGAAATTAGGGCAATTCCAAGGTGTAAGCAGAAATGCGTCTAAGCGTAAGCGAAGGTGACGGAATCTCTCTTCGTCCGTCCTTTTATAGTGTAAGATAAAATATAAGCCCGGCCCAATTGCGTATGAGATTGTGGCTTAAAGTGTGGTGAAAAAGATCGCCAAGATCACGGTCATGGAAGGGTTCCACGGCCGTAATTTAGAGCGTGGAAGTTGTCACGGTTTGACACAACTCTTCCACGGCCGTAGAAGTTGCTGGAATGAACCACGCTTCCCTTGCCAAGGTTCCACGGCCGTGGACTTGAACGTGGAATGTAGTACGGCCGTATTTTAGAGCGTGGTTTAGGGCTAGAACATGATTCTTCCTTAGTCTCGTGCCATTCTTCAAGTCGGCACTTCCTTAGCTCCTAGGAATGTCCTCAATTCATGGACATGCTCCATCAAACTCCATCCTTGCTCAATTCCGTTCGGAAATAGCTCTTAATTGCCTACAATCAACATAAAGCTTGTGTAGATCTCTATATCGACATTATAGACAAACTAGCTCACAAATGTATCAATGCTTAATCAATGACTATCAATATGGATGAAATACACTTAGAAAACGTGCCTAAAATATCACAATATTTCATGCTAACAGGCGGCCCTCTGTATCGGGGAATCAGAGTACCCCTATGAATAAAATACGCAAGACCAAGAGGCCTAGCCTCTACAACAAGCTCACAAGCAGAGAAGTCTACCCCTAAACGGCGAGCGATGTAGGTCACAATACCTCCTACACAAATATTCCCTTTCTCCTTGTTTTCTCCTTTTTTTTGATACTCTAGAAGGTGGATTGAATAGAGTATGAGAACTTTTCGAAAAACCATTCTAAAGGCCTTGAAACCAATTTCAAGGGCCTTGACATCGATCTCAGTTCTTTGTGAAACTTTGATTTCAAGGGCTTTGAAACAACTTTCAAGGGCCTTGACTTTAAACTCCTACGAAACAAAGTTAGTAACAATAAACAAGATATAGTGCGGAATGTAAGAGATCGACACAAGGATATGTTTACGAATTTCGGCTCTAAATAGCATACTCTCCGTCCCAGGGTATAGCCTTAGGATATAACTATCTATTATCAGCTTCAAAGAGTCCTAGATACAAACTTGAAGAAATCCCCTTCTTCTCTCACTGTAGCCAATGCTACGATCTAGCTCTAACTCTTCACCTTGCTATAATAGCCTAGTTACTTCGTAGAGTAACACAAACTCGAGTATAACACTCTTTAGATATGCCAATGGAGCTCTCGAGTTTTATCTCTCTCTAGGGGATCAAGCTTTTTAGAAAAAGAAAGAAAAACTTATTTATCAAATGAAGATAACTTTGGATCGTTTGAAGACTATGAATGTTTCTGTGCAGGCTTGTGTCTGTTCTTCAAAAGCCATCTTCATTTATAGTCTTCTATGGAGAAGTCTTCTAGCCGTTGGAGAGATGACCGTTCGAAGATAATTCTTCTTCTCCATAAAGATCGCTTCCTAGTTGAGATGAGATAGGCGTTGTAGATCTTCATCTCCTGAGAACACATTGATCTCTCGGCTTCTTAATCTTCTCGTTGTTTGTTGAGCAATATTCAAATCCAGATAAGAGAATCTTCGTGCTTTTCGGTTAAGGATCTTCTTTGTTGGTCGGTTGAGATCTTCACTTGATCATATCTTCTCAAATCTTCTTGTTTGAGTAAATTTCTCGTGGAAGATCTTCTTTGTGATTTGAGATCTTTTCGTTGTGCATCCTTGTCTTCCTTGTTTCCTTGGAATCCACTTCAAGGCTTTTGAGATCTTTTCGTTGTGCATCCTTGTCTTCCTTGTGCCCTTGAAATCCATTTCAAGGCCTTTGAAATCTTTGACAAAACCTGCACTTAATATAAACCAACCAAGCATCTCGAAATATAATAATTCATTGGTTAGTGTATCAAACTACTTCATTTGTGTTTAAGTCTTCCATCAGTAACACTTGTAAAAATTTTATGATCAAGGTGGAGTTTTTAATCTCCCCCTTGATGGAAGACAACACAAATGTTTTTTGTACCTGCATTTGTTACTTTTGCAAAGCATATATATGAATATCAGAACCTAAAATGCAGAATGTAGAATATCGAATGTCGGATTACATTCATTTCTCCCCCTTTGTCTTTCAACAAGGGAGAAAAATAGTTAAAGCACGAGAGTTTTAAAACATTATAACCCAAAGAGTATTTCCTCAAAACCCAAAAAATAAGTTTTTCAAAAGCAAGCCTTTGATATCAATATCAAGGGCCTTGACAGTCATGACATCCTGAGAGCTTCAGTTTTCTTTGTACCATCTGGATGAACTTCCTTTCCCATAATGCTCCTTCAAACACATATTCCTCCATCAATTTTGAGAATTGATGAGGTCACGTTCTTTGTGAGAAAGATCTGTTCTTCTCTGATCAGAATTCTTATCATATTTCTTGACTACCCCAAGCTCTTCAATATTCAGAATGTCTGGATCCTCAGATGATGGTTGGCAAATAGGACGGTCTTTGATAATTTTATGACATTGGGTCATGACCTGTTCAGCATCCTTCGTGGCAGCTTGTCCATCTTCTTTTGATAAAGGCTTGATGCTACTGGCAACTATAAGAGAAAGGGCGTTGACATGAAATATTTGATTAATTTTCTGATTAAGAATACCTAGTAAATCTTGTGTTTCATCCATCTTGTCAGTCACTGATGCTCGGAAAAAGACAAGATCGGTTCTCAGAGAGTCCACTGCACTCTCAACAGCTTCCAGACGCTGCACTATGGTAAAATTCCATGTTGGCTGCTCCTTTAGAACCCATATTGTTCTATAGTCAACTTCTGTTCTCTTAATCCCTAAATTGTCAAAGAATATCTCATCCAATTCTCCACACACAATGTGTTCCACCTCATCAGAATAGTCAATAGAAAAATGCTGAAAGATCTTTGGAAGCAAATTTCCATAAGGCAAGTGATAATCACTGGGAGAATTTAACACATTGACCATATGGGACATAATAATTTCAGGAAGATTAACCTTTAACCCATTTATCACATGATAAACAAACGCAACAATTTGTTGGTCACTGCATCCCTGTTGGTAAACCTTGGTACCACATATATATCCAAAATAGCACAGATAATTCTGGCTTCAAGGGTTAGACAAGTAATAGTGGGTTGTGGTAAAGCATTGAGAAGAAGAAACTGTTCTTTGGCTAATTGAATGGTTCTAGCAGGGGTAGGATGATCAAAGACATCATAGCGAGGAAGACCAAAAATATCAGCAATAATCTCAATAGTAATGGTGATTTTCTTACCTTTGACAACTGAGTCCAGAACCCATTCTCCCCTTTCTCTTCTGGCGGTTAAGTTTATGCAGATTAACTTGGTTAATCGTGGGAAGGAGGCTTGTCCTGGGTTGAGCATAAACCAGATATGACTTGCTTGAAGCACTTCAAGCCCTGGTAAAGAGAAACATGTGAAGAGTTCTCTATTGACGAGTTCACACATGCATTCACTTCGGTCATCAAACTCAGTCATCCATTTCTTGACGGCTGTTTGACTTCCAAACCAGTGTGATGGATGGCCCGTCTTGGCAAAAACTTTTGCATCGTTCAGATGACCAAAAGCACTTGAGCTTGAATCGGACCTTGAGCTTGAATCTGAGTCCGAATAGGATGAAATCTGAACTACTCTTTTTCTCTTGGAGGCAGATGATGTTGCCTCATCCACTGAAGATCTCTTAGATGCCATGAGAAATTTTGAGAGAAAGATGAACAGGGTTTGTGAAACAACGAAAGATTAAAGCACCGTGTTTTCAAAGGGAAAATGAAGCGGAAGAGATAAAGAAAGAAGATAAGTGGTATTTAAGGGAAGAAGTCACATCAACGTAAGATCACTAAGATATTGAGAAATTAAAGATCTTGAGAGAATCATTATTGATTAAAATTCTTTCCATAAATTTTGGTAACCACTTTTCAAAATCCTTTGAATATGAAAATAAAGCCTTTTGAAATCCCTTTTAAAGAAAACTTTTTTTAAAAAAAGATAATTGCATATCTAAAAGATATGAATTCCTAATTGATGCGTTTTTAATTTACCCTTTGAAACGTATTTCAAGGCCCTTGAAAACATTAATTGGGCTGCATACGTAGGGAACAAATAAAATGATTTACTCCCACTACGTTAATGCTTCCTTGTTCAACATACCAAGCTCCAATCTAATAAAATTAAATTGTTCCTCAGGAAGAGGCTTGGTAAAGATATCTGCAAGCTGCAAGTTAGTAGATATAAAAGAGATCGAAAAGTCATCTTTCTCAACATGATCACGTATGAAGTGATGCCTTACATCAATATGCTTAGTCCTTGAATGGTGCACAAGATTTTTGGTTATAGAAATAACACTAGTATTATCACATTTTATGGAAATACCTTTTAAGTCAAAGCCAAGGTCACGAAGTTGTTGAGCAATCCATAGAATTTGTGCACAACAAGCTCCTGCAGCTATATATTCAGCTTCGGCTATGGATAGGGCGACATAATTTTGCTTCTTGGAGTGCCAACTGATTAGGGATGACCCTAAGAATTGGCAACATCTAGAAGTGTTTTTTCTATTGACCTTATAACCTGCAAAGTCTGCATTTGAATATCCAACAAGGTGAAATGAGCTTTGACGTGGGTACCATAACCCTAGATCCTTAGTGCCATTGAGATACCGAAAAATTCTTTTCACAGCTATCAAGTGTGACTCTTTAGGATTAGCTTGAAATCTTGCACACATGCACACGCTAAACATAATGTCAGGTCGACTAGAAGTTAAATACAACAATGAACCAATCATACCTCGATACTCCTTTTGTATCACACTTTTGCCATCCTTGTCATGGTCAAGCGAAAGTGTTGAACTCGTAGTTGTTAGCAATTGAAAACTCCACCTTGATTGAAATAGTTTACAGGTGTTGATGATGATGAAATACTTCACACAAATATAAGCAGTTGGATATACTAACAATGTACTTGATTATATTTCTAGATATTCGGTTGGTTTGAATTTAATGCAGGTACAACAATGCATATGTCAAAGGCCTTGATATTAGTTTCAAGGGCCTTGAAGTATAATTCTAAGGACGAAGGAAGATGGCGAATACAAAGAAAGATATCAAGAGCCTTGGAGTTATAAGAATGCAAACAAGAATTCAAAATACGCATCAAGACTTTTTCAGAAGATTTTGATAAGGATCCAACTGAAGATTTCAGCCAAAGATCTCGTCAACTACAAAATCATCGAAGATCTTAAATGAAGAAAAGAGAATCTTTTCAGAAGATTTTCTTAAACAAACTCAACGGCAACACCATCTTCTCTTCACATAGAACACGAGAAGATCAGAGTAAATGATCAACGTGTTAATAGGGGTGGTAGTTTTACAACTTCTAACTTATCTCCGAACAAGAAAACGATCTTCATGGAAACGAAGATTGACCTTCAACGGTCATCTTCACAACGGCTAGAAGACCTTTCCATCGAAGAGTATAAAAGAAAATGATAGTCGAAGAAGAAAAATACACAAGCCTACATCGTTAAATATCTTCTACATCTTCAAGCAACTATATCATCTTCATTCGTTGTTTTTCTTTCTCTCATTCAAAAAGCTTTATCCCCTTAGAGAGAGAAAACACTAGAGCTCCATTGGAAGATCTAAATAGTGTTATATTAGAGTGTGTGTTACTCTACGAAGTAATTAGGCTATTAGAGCTAGGTTAAGAGTTGGAGCTAGATCGTAGCGTTGGCTACAGTGAGAGAAGAAGGAAATTTCTTCTAGTTTGTATCTAGGACTCTTTGAAGCTGATAATAGATAGTTAGATCATACGAATATACCCTGGGACCGAGAGTAGGCTATTTAGAGCCGAACTTCGTAAACATATCCTTGTGTCAATCTTTTCAATTCCGCACCATATATACTTTACTGTGACTAACTTTGTTTTGCAGGAGCAAGAAGTCAAGGCCCTTGAAAGGAGTTTCAAAGCCCTTGAAATCAAAGTTTCACAAAGAGCGCAGATTGACATCAAGGCCCTTGAAAGAGTTTTCAAGGCCTTGAGATTTGGGTTTGCGAAAAGTTCCCATACTCTATTCAACCCCCCTTCTAGGGTATTATTTATCCTATTTATATCACCTACCGGTTCTTCAATTGGTATCAGAGCTAGACTCATGTTTATTGATTTAACCATTAGTGAGACTAATTATGAATCCTGTAGGTGATGGTGGATTTGCTCAAGGAAGATCCTCATCCCGACCACCACTCTTCTGTGGCAACAACTTTGCTCATTGGAGAGCACTCATGCGTATGTTCATTATTGACCAGGATATGGAACTTTGGAGCATTACTCAAAATGGACCCAAAATTCCAATGACCACGGTTGAAGGCGTACAAGTCCCAAAGAAGGAATCAGACTTCACACATGCTGACTTGGACAGTGTGTCAAAGAATTACAAAGCTATGCATCTACTTTACCGTGGATTAGATGCTAATGAATTCAACCGGATCTCATCATGCAAGAGCGCTAAAGAGATATGGGACAAGCTTGTTGTTACTTACGAAGGAACAAGTCAAGTCAAGGAGACAAAGATTAGCATCTTCCTCAAACAATATGGGCTATTCAAGATGAATCCAAATGAAACAGTCAAAGAGATGTTCACCAGATTCAATGAGATAGTCAACAATCTGGACTCACTAGGAAAGATCTTCACTAATGAAGAAAAAGTAAGGAAGGTTCTGAGGAGCTTACCTAAAGCAAAGCGAGGACCAAAGATGACTGCAATTGAAGAAGTTCAAAATCTCACAACTCTTCCTCTTGATGATTTACTCGGAAAACTCATCACACATGAAATCGTTCTTGGTGAAGAAGATGGAGAACTCCCATCCAACTCCAAGAATTTGGAATTAAAATCCATAAGAGATGAGTTACAATCTGAGGAAGAAGATAGTGATGATGACGATGAAGAAGATGCAATCGCCATGATCTCAAAGGGTCTCGCAAGAATTCTCAAGCTAAAGAAACAATCGGCTAACACAGAATTTCCACGAGCATCAAAACCCCGAGGTAAGTTTTCTAACCCTAATAAGAAAACAAGAGTAATGACTTGCTTTGAATGTGGTGAAACAGATCATTGATAGCATGAATTATTGTCTATATTTTGGGACCTATTTAGACGTTTTATCTTCAATAATCTGCATGTTTGAATGTATATTATATGATTATATTGTCATTTCATCTACCTTTGTGGGAATCGAGGTCTACACCAAGTTTCATTGTAATCGTATGTAAAATGGCACGTTTTGCATCAAAATGGAGCTAAAGGAGCTAAGGAGTCATTGGAGCTACATTCAGGAGCTTAAGGAAGAATCCAGGAATCATGGAAATGGATTGAAGATTCACTTTGGACCAGATTTGAGAGATTTCACATTCAGTTTAGAGTCACCTCGGTCAGCTACAGTACCATCTCGACCGAGGTGATCCAGAGGAGCTGCTCGACCGAGGCGAACACCTTGGACGCGGCGAGGTATATTTTATTCTTGGCTGAGATCTTTTATTTTTGGAAAGAGGATCTTATATTTTTAGGCTGGATTCCTGGAAGGAAGAAGATAATTCAGCTCATATATTTTACCTATTTTATGGGAAAATATCTTTCTAAGATCTTTTATCTTTGGGAGGTAATTTTCCTATAAAAAGGGTTGGATTTTCCACAAATTCAACGGTGCTTAGACAACCGCTACACCCCGCTACCATCATAACAGCTGGGAGATTTAAAGAACCTTTTTGAAGGTTGAAAGAAGATTGAAGGAAGAAAGTTGATAGCTTTTATAGCTTTTGTGAAGGGTTCTGTAAGATTCTCTTAGATTCCCTTCTTTGTTGATTGTCTTATTGGATTGTGATCCAAGGAACGCTTGTTTGTTTTGATAATTGATTCAGTTATTGAAGCCTTTTTTTTTAAAGTTTTTGTGTTCAATTATTCACCTTCTTCCCTCATATTTGTTTATTGCTTTAATGACGATGATTGGCTAATTTCTTTGTGTGATTCTAGGGTTATTGGCTGAAGGTTATGGGAAAAACAATGATAGAATAATCTTAAATTCCAGTAGGACCCTGAAAGTTCGAGTCTTTATCCTTAACCCTAGAACATCTCGCTCAGTCGATGAACATCTCGGCCGGGGTGGAATTCTTCTGACCGAGGTGACCTATCTGATCCGAAACTGAGAGTTAAGTGTTAGAGTTTGCCAAATCCTATTCTTATTACACTTTTCCTGGTTCAATGCAAGCCTAGGATGAGACTTACCCGGTAATTCATTTGTTTGTATACCCAAGATCATAAGTATAGGTAATAAAGGTTTATCCTTTATTGGGGTTTGAGTGTGCTTTCATCCCATCTTTGTGAGTTAGCCTGAGACTTACCCGGTAAAGGTTGATTCTATTCTCTTAGGTGGTGTGTTGGTTTGAGGTTATAGTTCTTTTCCTTAATTCCTTGAGACTTACCCGGTAATAGGAGTTACGGTTTGGGATTAGTGAGTAGTGAGACTTACCCGGTGATCTATTCCACTTTAGTAACACCTTCCCTTGCAAAATCTCAGCTTTGTCCGCTTTATCTTGATATCTTGAGTTGGAACCACAACTAGATGCTTTAATCCCTAGAATTGCATATTTCCTTAATTGACTTTTTATCATCTTTGATTGCTTTAATCGCTTTTGTGGTTAGTAATTACATAGACTACCTACACCTGCTTTGTTTCACTAAGTCCCTGTGATCGACCCCTGAAATTTCTTGCTTTTTACTACGATTGACCCGTACACTGCGGGTTCGCATCCTTGTTTTAAGCTTACATCTAGGGTTATAAGTTTAAATCTTGCACACCGTTTGGAGCGAACAAGTTTTTGGCGCCGTTGCCGGGGACTTGGTCTAGACCGAGCCGGTTGCGGTTGGCTTTCGGGGCGCTTGCCCCTGTTTCTACTAATCACTCTACTTGAGTGACTTTCACAGGTTCTTTTTCTTAGGTTTATGCGAAGAACCCGCGCTGAGAAGGAAATCGTTCCTTACGATCCCGAACCAGAAAAGACATACAAAAGACGCTTGAAAGAAGCGAGACGGCCAATCAGGATAATCGCGATCTTGAAGCCGAATTGAAGGAGGCGTTAGAACAACTACGCCTCAACAAGGAAGAGCTGAGACTGGAAGGGAAGAAATTCGCACAAGGACTTAGGCGATCGAAGCAGATATGGCGGCTTTACGAGACCAGTATCTACCTCGACCGAACCCAGATCCTCGACCGAGGCAAGACCCTGCTCCAGATCCTCGACCGAGGCAGAATCCAGTGCCTGCTGCCCCGGCCGAGATACTTCCACCTCGGATGCTAGTCCGAGATGCTCTTTTTGCAGGTATTCCACAGACCCTAGGGCAAAGGATGGACCCCAATCATCAACTGAGGCATCCAGGAGTCAACCTAGGTGATCCAGCGGACCATGATTATTAGCTTCGACCTCAAGTTCTTTCCATGATTCGCCAATGCCAGTTTGGAGGGCTAGAGAGGGAATCTCTGCATCAACATCTACAAAACTATGAGATCTTGATGGAGACCTTGAGACCTTCAAGAATAGAAAACAACAACTACAAGCTAAGGCCTTTCTACTTCTCTTTGAAAGATGGAGCACTTACTTGGTATCAATCTCTTCCTCCAGGAAAAATCAATACTTGGGAGGAGATGATGACGGAGTTTTTAACTAAATTCTTTCCCCCCTCTAAAACTACGGAAATAAGAGGGAAGATTAATGCATTCATCATGAAGGACAAGGAGAGCTTGTCCAAGTCATGGAAGAGATTTAAAGACATTCTTTTGGATTGCCCACATCATGGGATTCCAAAGATAGAGTTGTTGGAGATATACTTCAAGGGACTGGACGGAAACACCCAGTTCAACCTTCAACTACTATCCGCCGGCACGTTCATGGACATGCCGATTGACGAAGCTTGGGAGTTCATAGAGAAGCAAGCTTTGCACATGGAGAAGTACTCCCACCAAGGAGTTGAAGGTGGAGTTAAAAGAGTCAACTTTCAAGATGCTCCACCTAACAATGATCAACTCACTTCTTTAAAGAATGATGTGAAACAATTGAAGGAACTTTTAGTTGCTCAAACCAAGAAGGAAGATCAAGGATCAAGGAACAACAATAGTTACCGGAACAACAACAACGGTTCCTGGAACAACAACTACAACAACAATAGAGGATCCAATAACAATAATTGGAGGGCAAACAACCAAAACTCGGGTAACCCTTACTCTAACTCCAATTCGAATGACTCCTCTAATCCTTTCCTCTCTTCTTCTTCTTCTTCTTCTTCTTCTTCTTCTTCTTCTTCTTCTTCTTCTTCTTCTTCTTATACTCCATTGAAGAGCCAGGAGCAAGGATCGAGTTCGTCCCAGCCGGAAAAGAAAGATGCGGTGCTGGAGGCCATCTTTATCAAGCTCAACTCTATGGAGACATCCATGACTTCATTTTCGAAGGCACAAAAAGCCTTAGAACAACAATTCTTTAACAAAGCGAATGAAGCGCCAAGAGATCCAGGGAAGCTTCCAACAAGGACGGAAAGCAACCCTAAAGGACAGATCATGGCAATAACGACGAGAAGCGGACTGAAGACTGCAGATCCAGTGCCTCGGTTGATGCCAGTACAGACGAAGACCACCTCGGTCCAGATACAGTCGAAGAACACTTCGGCTGAGATGCCAACCGAGGTGGAGCCACAGAAAGCGGAGGAGAAAACTGAAGTTTATATTCCACCTCCTGCATATAAACCACCACTTCCATTCCCCCAATCAAGGGCCAGAGCACATCTAGACAAGCATTTTGGTAAGTTCCTTGACTTGATGAATAAACTACACATTAATATCCCTTTCCTTGATGCTATTCTAAGGATTCCCGCCTATGGGAAGTTCTTGAAAGAGATTCTATCAAGGAAGAGGAAGTTGGAAGACTTTGGTGAAGTGAGGATGACATCTAAATCCTCGGAGCTCATTCAAATCATGAAGGAGAAGATGCCACCCAAGTTGAGAGATCCCGGGTCATTTTGCATTCCCATTCAAGTTGGGGATGTCACTTGTGAAGCCTTATGTGATCTAGGAGCCAGCGTTAGCAACATCCCGCTGGAGCTATGTGTTAATATCGGGCTTGGAGAGCCCAAGCCGGTGAAGATACGGTTATACATGGCGGACCACTCCATTACCCATCCCGTGGGCATTTTGGAAGACGTTCCGGTCAAGTTAGGTAACTTATATGTACCTATAGACTTTGTTGTGCTTGACATTCCCGCAGATTATCCCGTTCCTATCATTCTCGGGAGACCATTTCTAGCAACTTCGGGTTGCAATGTGGATTGTAAGAACGCCAAGCTAAAGTTCAACATTGGCGGAGATGAAGTGGAGTTTGCATTACTTGCGGCAATAAAGGGAGAGCAGCTAGGAGATGATATCTTCAACATCTATGATGAAGAAGAATCAAGAGAATTGGTGAGCTCTATCCTTATTAAAGATCCACTTGAAAAAGTTATTAGCTTTAGCTTAATGGAGGAAGGTATAGATGCTTCTTGTGATGCAGATATACGGAGCTTAAAGGCGCTGGAAGAAGATCCAGGAGCTAAAACTGAAAGACTAATCCAGGAGAAGAAGATCTCCAGCTTCGGTTCCAGTTGCAGTTGCTCGACCGAGGCACTTTCTGGACCAAGCGAGGTGACTGAAGAACATCTCGGTCAACCTCTCTGGACCTCGACCGAGGTCGAAAGCGAGATGATGTCAACTGAGACTTCTGAAAGTCCAGTTCTTTGATCTACTCCACTGGAAGGAGGAAGCAAGGATCCCCCTCAGAAAGCACCCCCAGTTGTGGAGCTTAAACAACTCCCAAGTCACTTGAGGTATGTCTTTCTTGGACCGGATTCTACTTATCCCGTCATTGTTAGTACTTCCCTCTCCAAATCTGAATTATCTAGACTAATGCATGTCTTGAGGAAGCATCAAAAGGCTTTAGGTTATACTATTGATGATCTTATTGGCATTAAGCCTTCTTTCTACATGCATAGAATACTAATGGAGGACGATCATAAGACTTCACGGGAACCTCAAAGACGGTTAAATCCGATCATGAAAGAGGTTGTGAAGAAAGAAATTCTTAAGTTGTTGGATGCAGGTATCATATTTCCTATCTCGGACAGCAAGTGGGTTAGCCTAGTACAAGTAGTTCCGAAGAAAGGAGGGATGACCGTTGTGACGAATAAGAACAACGAGTTAATCCCAACTAGGACTGTCACGGGCTGGAGGGTGTGCATCAACTATAGGAAGTTGAACGTGGCCACTCGGAAGGACCATTTTCCACTTCCCTTCATCGATCAAATGCTCGAACGGTTAGCCTAACATTCACATTTTTGCTATTTAGATGGCTATAGTGGCTTCTTCTAGATTCCTATCCATCCGGATGATCAAGAGAAGACCACTTTCACTTGTTCATGGGGGACATTCGCTTCTAGGAGGATGCCATTTTGATTATGCAATGCACCCGCTACCTTCCAGCGATGCATGATGGCTATCTTTTCCGAGTATATAGAGGAAATCATGGAGGTATTTATGGATGATTTTTCAGTATATGGTTCCTCTTTTGATGATTGCCTATCTAACCTTTCTCTAGTGCTAGAAAGATGTGAAGACACTAATCTCGTCTTGAATTGGGAGAAGTGTCACTTTATGGTTAATGAAGGCATTGTGCTAGGACACCTCGTTTCTAATCGAGGTATTGAGGTCGATCGTGCTAAGATCGAGACTATTGAGAAAATCCCTCCCCCTTGTTCTGTTAAAGGTGTGAGGAGTTTTCTCGGGCATGCAGGTTTCTACAGGAGATTCATCAAGGACTTCTCGAAGATTTCTAAACCACTAACTAACCTCTTGAATAAAGATGTTGTTTTTGAGTTTTCGCAGGAGTGTCTTGATGCATTTTACAGGATTAAGGAAGCGTTGATCTCCGCTCCCATTATCCAACCTCTGGATTGGACCTTGCCCTTTGAGATCATGTGCGATGCGAGTGATGTGGCAGTAGGAGCGGTGTTTGGACAAAAGAAGGATGGGCGAACCACCGCCATCTACTACGCTAGCAAGACGCTAGATGAAGCCCAGCGTAACTACCCCACCATTGAGAAGGAGCTATTGGCGGTTGTATATGCTTTCGAGAAGTTTCGTTCTTACTTAGTAGGGGCGAAATTCATTGTCTACACCGACCATGCAGCCATTCGTTACTTGCTTGCTAAGAAGGGTGCCAAGCCACGCCTTATTTGATGGATTCTCTTGCTTCAAGAGTTTGACCTAGAGATCCGCGATAAGAAGGGATCCAAAAATTCTATTGCGGATCATCTCAGCCGGCTACCTTCCTCTTCACGCGAGAAGGGCGATCCACCCATAGACGATTCATTCCCCGATGAGCACTTGCATTTGTTGGAACGTTTGATAGACCTCCTTATCTCACCCCATGATGAAGGTGACGTATGGGGTGAGGATACCTCCCATTACGTTTAGGGATACCGTACGGTCCAGCTAGCGACCTTAAATCAAGCGCTTTTGGGAGGCAACCCAAGGTATTGCTTTCTTTTACCTTTTTCTAGTCTACCTTTAGATAGTTTGCTTTTGCTTTGCTTTGCTTTGTTTTTGGCGTCCTAGACAGACAACAAGTGACATCTAAGGAAGGAATACAACCCAGGAGCAAAACTGGAAGGATAGAAGTTCGAGAATTTGAGAAAACGGAGTTTGACTGAGACACATCTCGGTCGCTGTCACAACACCTCGGCCGAGATGATTCTTGAGCAACCGAGGCGACTAGGGTTACTGAAGACCCACCTCGGTCCGTACACCTCGTTCTAGTCGAGACCATCTCGACCGAGGTGACAGCAGTTCCAGAAAAGGGTATAAAAGGGGGTTGAGATTTCTCTCTCCTCCCTCTACCTCCTTCTCGACCGCGGCGCACATCTCGCCTCGCTTCTTCGTTCTTCTCTCGTTTTCGACGATTCTCGCTTCCAAATTGCAAGGAAAGGGTAGAGGATCAAATTGCAAGCGCACATCTGTAGAGAAAACGCACCAAATCGACCGAATCTGGGGTAAATTCGAGTAAACCTTAAAACTCTCTCCTTCACTGTTTTTTATCAGATTGGGCTTTGGTTGCCCCTACATTTTGCTGAAAAAGGATTAAGTACCCCATAGGAACCTTTGGTAGTGATATTGGGGGAAAAGAATTGGATTTTTGATAGAATCGATCGCACAACACTTCGCCTCGGTCCAGTCGGCCTGTGCCTCGGCCGAGGTTTTCTTGAGATTTGTCAGAGAGACCGAGGTGATCTGACAGAGTACAGAAGAGATGAGTTCTGACAGGCAGCTGGTTCTGAGAGACAAATCTTCTCCTTCTCCTTCTTCTTCTTGGCGCCGCTCTAGACCGGTGATTCACGAGCGTCACCAGGTCGACTATGACCGCATAGCGGCACGGTCAGTGGTTGCACCACGATTTTTGGAGATTTCCGCTTTTGATTGCCTCCATGTGGATGAGGATCTGAGGCGGACGATATCTGCGGTGGGGCTGGAGCAGTTCACTGAGATTAGAGCTCCAGCCTACCTTGAGCCGACCCTGGAGTTTGTTAGCTCCGTCACCTACTTGCCCACCGAGCGCGCCATCAAGTACCGGTTGATGAACCAGAATTATCTAGTTCCTATGGACCACTGGCGACATATCTTTGGCTTCCCAGCCCCTACTGTTGATGACTTTCCCTCTCGAGCTGTAGCTCGAGAGTTCTGGGGACAGATTGCTCATGTGGTTGAGCACGCTGACAGGTGGCGACCTGGAGATTCCAAGGAGCGGATTATATTTCACCTGGCTTTTAGACTTGCTCACAGGATCTTTAGTGAGACTCTTCTGGCGCGTACTGAAACGCTTTAGAAGATCAGACAGGGTGAGCTGCTGAGTTTGTACTGCATGGTGACCGGAGGAGTTCCAGACTTTGGAGTTATGCTAGCGGAGGATTTGCACAGGATAAAGGCGAAGGCCAAGGGGGATATCTGTTGCGGAGGGATAATGACTCACATTGCGAGTTACATGGATCTTGACTTGAGTGCATGCACTATGGTGGCGGCTGCCAAGCCGCTCGGGCTTCAGGAGATGATCACTCGGAGGATACTAGTTCCTCGCGGTCTTACTACGCCATATGTGGCGATGCCCTGGGAGCAGACTGCACCCCAGGGTATTAGGCGGTCAGCTCATTTCTCTGTTTATGACCCGCACTACTGGCAGACCGCATGGATTCCGCTTATGGAGGATGCCAGAGATGGAGCAGCTTCGAGACAGGATGAGGAGGATGAGGCTGAGGAGTAGGAGAATGATGAGGATGACGGTGCTGCCATGGATACGGGCACAGATACAGCTGGGACTAGTGCGCCAGTCATTGATCTGGACGACGACGAGACTGAGGAGGAGCCAACTGCAGCACCAGCACGTCCCGCTAGGCGTAGGGTACGCATGCAGAGGGATCCAGTTGCTCACCGTCGGATCGATGATCTGACGGATCAGATGATAGATTCCTACGCTGCGCTGTCCTTGGACATCAGAGAGATGCAGGAGAGACAACATTACCAGCACGTGATGACTGAGATTCAGTTTCAGCATATCATGGGCTATCCATTCGACCCATCTCAGTACCCGTATGTGCCACCACCACCACCACCGGATCGGGATTATTGAGAGCTTGCAGGATTTTCTTTATTTATTTATTATGCAGCTCAGCTTTATCCGGTGAGTACTTTGTTTCTTTAGACTTGTTTTGACCCATTGGGACAATGTGTCCCAAGTATGGGGTATTTGGATGTATTATTTGACTTATGTGGATGTATGACTTGACTCGATGGATATTTATGTTTTATTTTGCTCTATATGCTTATCTGAGACTACATGCATACAAGTTATTTGATTGAGAAAACGTCAAAAACCGGTTTGAAAAAAAAAAAAATTTGACCTCGACCGATGTGACTCTGACCAACCGAGGTACAGTACCTCGGTTGACTTAGAACATCTCGACCGAGGAGGCTTAACTGGAACAGTTTTCGAAACAATTTTTGTGCTTCTTATCTGGATATGACCTCAGTGATGATTTTGTTTGCTGATTGGTTTTGAAATCTTTATATGTTTGAAAGGTTTTATGATATGTTTAAGTTGCTAAATGCTTTGTTTGAAATTTTGGCATGTTTAATACTTTGTTTTTGTCCAAATTATGTTGAATTTGAAGGTTGACACCACATGATGAGTTCTATCACTCTCTTCTTGGAAAGACCAAGGCAATTCGTTCTCTTCTCTTCTTTTTCTTGATCATGCTTAGCCCCTCATATACATATTTGCCTCCCTTTACCTATCCGGGAATTTGGAAGCAAGCAAAAGTGAAAAGCAAGTGAAAGAAAAGTTGAGATGATGGTAGAAAGTTAGAAAGAAACAAATATGTTTGGGGAAGTCAATCATGATGATGAGTTACTCGGCACCATTCACATAGCCGGGTGTTTGTGTCTTGCCAAAGTCGGATTGAGCGATATTCCTAACGGGTCATGGTATGTGCATCAAGGGTTTGAGGCATCTCGAGAAATTGATGATTGCTGATTTCCTAGGCTTCGGTTATCGTGCACCTCTGTCCATGCATCCCAAAAAGTAAAAAAGTAAAAATAAGCAAAGCTTATTGGTGGAAGATGTTGAAGTTCAAAGGAAGTGAAGTAAAGATCCTTTTTCCGGTTCTAGCACCACATTCCCTATATACATCCCACCCTCACACGTTTCTTGACCTTCTCTCTTGGAAAGCCCTTGAGACCTCGAGCTTGTTGATTGACTTAGTGGTTTAAACTGGATTATACATGATTAATTTCGATAATTATGATTTATTATGCATTCTATGATTTTATGCAAAGATGAAAAACTTTCTTATATTTATAAAATGTTTTGATCATATTTTGATTTTAAATTCCATGAAGCATTCTCTTAGAGTGATCTATGATTGTAGCACACCATTAAAATGTTTTGAAATACTTTTCATTGATGCTTATGACTTATAATCCATTCTATCTTGTATTTTAGATTTGGAACTTGCTTGGGGACAAGCAAGGGCTAAGTATAGGGTATTTTGATAGCATGAATTATTGTCTATATTTTGGGACCTGTTTAGACGTTTTATCTTCAATAATCTGCATGTTTGGATGTATATTATATGATTATATTGTCATTTCATCTACCTTTGCAGGAATCGAGGTCTACACCAAGTTTCATTGTAATCGTAGGTAAAATGGCACGTTTTGCATCAAAATGGAGCTAAAGGAGCTAAGGAGTCATTAGAGCTACATTCAGGAGCTTAAGAAAAAATCCAGAAATCATGGAAATGGATTGAAGATTCACTTTGGACCAGATTTGAGAGATTTCACATTCAGTTTAGAGTCACCTCGGTCAGCTACAGTACCATCTCGACCGAGGTGATCCAGAGGAGCTGCTCGACCGAGGCGAACACCTTGGACGCGGCGAGATATATTTTATTCTTGGCTGAGATCTTTTATTTTTGGAAAGAAGATCTTATATTTTTAGGCTGGATTCTTGGAAGGAAGAAGATAATCCAGCTCATATATTTTACCTATTTTATGGGAAAATATCTTTCTAAGATCTTTTATCTTTGGGAGGTAATTTTCCTATAAAAAGGGTTGGATTTTCCACAAATTCAACGGTGCTTAGACAGCCGCTACACCCCGCTACCATCATAACAGCTGAGAGATTTAAAGAACCTTTTTGAAGGTTGAAGGAAGATTGAAGGAAGAAAGTTGATAGCTTTTATAGCTTCTGTGAAGGATTTTGTGAGATTCTCTTAGATTCCCTTCTTTGTTGATTGTCTTATTGGATTGTGATCCAAGGAACGCTTGTTTGTTTTGATAATTGATTCAGTTATTGAAGCCTTTTTCTTAAGGTTTTTGTGTTCAATTATTCACCTTCTTCCCTCATATTTGATTATTGCTTTAATGATGATGATTGGCTAATTTCTTTGTGTGATTCTAGGGTTATTGGCTGAAGGTTGTGGAAAAAACAATGATAGAATAATCTTAAATTCCAGTAGGACCCTGAAAGTTCGAGTCTTTATCCTTAACCCTAGAACATCTCGCTCAGTCGATGAACATCTCGGCCGGGGTGGAATTCTTCTGACCGAGGTGACCTATTTGATCCGAAACTGAGAGTTAAGTTTTAGAGTTTGCCAAATCCTATTCTTATTACACCTTTCCTGGTTCAATGCAAGGCTAGGATGAGACTTACCCGGTAATTCCTTTGTTTGTTTACCCAAGATCATAAGAATAGGTAATAAAGGTTTATCCTTTATTGAGGTTTGAATGTGCTTTCATCCCATCTTTGTGAGTTAGCCTGAGACTTACCCGGTAAAGGTTGATTCTATTCCCTTAGGTGGTGTGTTGGTTTGAGGTTATAGTTCTTTTCCTTAATTCCTTGAGACTTACCCGGTAATAGGAGTTACGGTTTGGGATTAGTGAGTAGTGAGACTTACCCGGTGATCTATTCCACTTTAGTAACACCTTCCCTTGCAAAATCTCATCTTTGTCCGCTTTATCTTGAGATCTTGAGTTGGAACCACAACTAGATGCTTTAATCTCTAGAATTGCATATTTCCTTAATTGACTTTTTATCATCTTTGATTGCTTTAATCGCTTTTGTGGTTAGTAATTACATTGACTACCTACACCTGCTTTGTTTCACTAAGTCCTTGTGATCGACCCCTGGAATTTCTTACTTTTTACTACGATTGACCCGTACACTGCGGGTTCGCATCCTTGTTTTAAGCTTACATCTAGGGTTATAAATTTAAAGCTTGCACACACCGTTTGGAGCGAACAATCATCTAGTAAAGGATTGTCCACAAAAGAAGAGGACCAACTTCAAGAAAAATGATTGAAAAAAAAACTATGGTTGCTTCATGGAGTGATTCAAAATCATCAAATGAATCAGAAGATGAAAAAGAACAAGCAAACTTGTGTCTTATGGCTGATCATGAAGATGACTCAAATCTGTACATCGAGAATATGGTAAGTACAATTTTATCTCAACCGGATATTAATCTTAAACAATTCCTTAAAGATATTATCTTAAGTGATAAGAAACATAGAATAAGGTTAAATTCTTTAACAAACACGCTTAATGAACAAGATAAACAATTGAGAGAAATGTCTCTAGAGATTGAAAATCTTAACACAGAAAAGGAAGAACTTGATGACAATATCAAGGCCTTGGAATCAGAAAATCTGATTCTCAAGGACAACCTCTCTTCTCTACATCGAAATTATATCGACCTAGAGAAAGAGAAAGTTGATCTGACTTTAACATGTCAAGACCTGAAGGCATCACTCATTAAGTTTACTCGTTCAAAAGATAATCTGGAAAGAATGATGGGTGAACAACAATCTTCCCTTAACAAAAATGGTATAAGGTATCATAAAAGCTTTCCTAGAAAACCTACCACCACTTTTGTTATGGCCAAAGGAAGCAGTCATATGCCTACGTGCTTCTATTGTTGTAAAAATGGTCATGTTAAATCCACATGTCCTTATAGAAGAAATGATCCTTATATTATTAGAAACACCTATTCTTTATGTCTAAGGAAACAGGTCAAACAAATCTGGGTTCCTAAAGGTACTAGACCACCAAACATGATCGAGCCAGAGTATGAACCAAAATATGCCATATGGTCGACCCGGAAAGGTTGATGTTTGTTGTTTTGCAGGATATCACCAAGGTAAAGGAGCACAAATGAATACTAGATAGTGGTTGCTCAAGACACATGAGTAGAAAAAGTTCGTTATTCTCAAATTTAAAGAAGCAATCATCCGGAACTATTACTCTTGGTGATAAAGGAAAGTGTGACATAATTGGCATTGGTAAAATTTGCTATAATTCATCCAACTTTATTGATGATGTTTATTTAGTTGATGGCTTGAAATATAATTTGCTAAGTATTTCTCAAATTTGTGATAAAGGTAATAAGGTTATATTTGATTCAGAAAAATGTGTAGTTCAAAACATAAAAACGGACAAAGTATTGCTTACTGCTCCTAGATGTAACAATGTTTAATTTATTCCTTGAGTACTAACCATGTTGCAAGAACAAAGTTAAAATTTCTAAAGGCCTTGACTGATGATCCAAGGCTTTGGCATAGAAGACTTGGTCACGTAAGCATGCACACCATGCAGAAGTTATTTACAAAAGATTTGGTATATGGTTTGCCAAACCTAAATTTCAAGGCTGATGATCTTTGTAAGGCATGTACACAAGGTAAACAAACAAGAGGTTCTTTCAAACCCAAGAAAGCAACTTTGACCTGAATCAAAGAGAAGATCACATTTCGGATGAAGAGGAAGATCCTAAAGACGAAGACAAAAATATGCAGGAAAAGATTCAAGATACCAAAGAAAATCCTCAAGACCTTGAAACACCTTCAAGACCTTGAAACTGGAAATTGTGAGAACAGAACTCCACTTCAAGGGCTTGAAACCCAACTTCAAGGCCTGGAGATTGGAACAACAGGAAATATACAAACGGTACCTAAATCTAGTCAAACAGATACAACTCAACCTTCAGGATCTACTTCATCTGTTAAAAGAAGAAAAGTTCAACACTCCTCATATCATCCACAAGAAAATGTAATCTCAGATCCAAATGCCGGAGTTCAAACTAGATCTAAAGTAAACAATCTTTGTGCATTCTCCGCCTTTGTATCACTGATCGAGCCAAAGAACTATACTAAAGTTTTGAAGAACCAGATTGGATCATAGGCATGCAAAATGAATTGAATGAGTTTGAGAGGAACAAGGTATGGACTCTTACTTCAAGACCAAAGCATCAATAAGTTATTGGCACAAAATGGGTCTTCAGGAACAAACTAGATGAAAGTGGAAAAATCATACGAAACAAAGCACGACTTGTAGCACAAGGCTATAACCAGGAAAAAGGTATTGATTATGAGGAGACTTTTGCTCCGGTTGCCAGGTTAGAAGCCATACGTATGCTACTTGCATTTGCATCCTTCATGAACATAAAATTTTTTCAACTGGATGTAAAGTGTGCTTTCCTAAATGGCTTCTTAGAAGAAGAAGTCTATGTTGCTCAACTTCCTGGTTTTGAAAATGATGATTTTCCAGATTATGTTTTTAAATTAGACAAAGCTCTTTATGGTCTTAAGCAAGCTCCTCGAGCTTGGTATGGAAGATTGTCTAAATATCTTCTTGAAAATAGTTTTAAAAGAGGTTTAATTGATAAAACATTGTTTATCAAAACTAGAGGCAACGACATACTAGTAGTACAGATCCATGTTGATGATATATTATTTGGTGCTACTAACGATTCTCTTTGCAAGGAATTTTCAGACATTATGTGCAGGGAATTCGAAATGAGCTTAATGGGAGAATTAAATTTCTTTCTTAGACTTCAAGTGACACAGGCAAAGAAAGGAATTTTTCTCAATCAAAGCAAGTATACTAAAGCCTTGCTTAAAAAGTACAAAATGGATCAATCTAAGGTTGCAAAGACTCATATGAGTTCAACACTTTCGCTAGATCATGACAAAAATGGCAAAAGTGTAGTACAAAAGGAGTATAGAGGTATGATCGGTTCATTGTTATATTTAACTGCAAGTCGTCCTGACATTATGTTTAGCGTGTGCATGTATGGAAGATTTCAAGCTGATCCTAAAGAGTCACACCTGCTTGTTGTGAAAAGAATTTTTCGCTATCTAAATGGCACTAAGGATCTAGGATTATGGTACCCACGTCAAAGCTCGTTTCATCTTGTTGGCTATTTAGATGCAGACTTTGCAGGTTATAAGGTTGACAGGAAGAGTACTTCTGGATGTTGTCAATTCTTAGGGTCATCCCTAATCAGTTGGCACTCCAAGAAGAAAAATTCTGTTGCACTATCCACAACTGAAGCTGAGTATATAGCGGCTGGAGCCTGTTGTGCTTAAATCCTTTGGATTGCTCAACAACTTCGTGATCTTGGCTTTGATTTAAAAGGTATTCCTATTAAATGCGATAATACTAGTGCTATTTCTATAACTAAAAATCATGTGCAGTATTCAAGAACTAAGCATATTGATGTGAGGCATCACTTCATTCGTGATCATGTTGAGAAAGGTGATGTTTCGATTTCTTTTATCTCAACTAACTTGTAGCTTGCAGATGTCTTTACCAAGCCTCTTCCTGAGGAACAATTTAAATTTTATTAGATTAGAGCTTGATATGCTAAACAAGGAAGCATTAACGTAGGGGGAGTTAACAAGTTTTAATCATCCTACGTATGCCGCCCTATTGATGATTTCAAGGGCCTTGAAATGAAATTCAAGGGGACCTTGAAAAATATTTGAGGGTATAAAAATGATACGGATCTTTTAAGAGTTAATATCTTTTAGATATTTTAATTCTTAAAAATTTTCTCAAAAAAGATTTGCAGTTAAGATTTCTAAAGCCAAATCTTTTCAAAGAATTATTCTTTCATTCTTAAAAAGGATCTTCTTGTAGTCTTTCACACAAAAATCCTATTTCAAAATTCTTTGATTCCTCTCTCAAAATTTTTCTCATGGCACCCAGAAGCAAGCGGTCTGCTCATCAAACTCTCAAACAGAAAGATAAGGAGTCTTCGATTGAGAAAAGAGCAAATTTTTCTGAAAATCAAGATATATCTCAGATGACTGCTCTTCCTTCCTCATGGTTCATTAATTTTCAAGCATCTGGATCTTGGTTGGATGGGTTTCATAATCGATAACTATGTATGTGCGACTTGGTAGATATTGACTTTTTGAATTCACTCAAGATGTCTTGTATTGAAAAGCTGAAGAACTCAACGATCTGGAATGTCCTAAACCCTGGAGATTTTTCCTTTCCAAGACTTACGAGACTGTTTTATGTTAATCTCATCACAAAAAGGGATAAAGGATGTATCACCCTTGAATCTTCAGTAAAAGGTACTCCGATTTCACTCAATTCTTCTATCTTAAGTGAGATCTTTGGGATTCCTACAGATTTGGCATTTGACTATCCTTCAAAATCAGAGAGTGTTAATATTGCTAAGGAAAATTTTCTAGTTCCAAATTTTACCTCTCTTCAATTGACTCATACATCCTTAACCCTAGAGGCAAAAATACTGTTCACTATACTGATTAGATGTGTTATTCCTAGTGCAAATTCAAGAGAGTTGTTGACCGATCAAACTCTGGCATTAATTCATCTGCTTATGACTGAGGTGGCTATATATGTACCTACTTTGATTCTCAACCATATGCTGCATTATGTAAATTCCAAGAGATCCATTCCTTTACCTTATGGAAATTTGCTGCCTCAAGTCTTTGAGTATTATAGAATTGATACATCTTCTGAGGTAAGACAGTCTATTAACAACAAAATTGATGAAAATTTCTTAGAACGTATGGATATTGAGAAAAATCTTGCAGGAACATGGATTCTAAAAGGAAATGGAGTTACTCAGAATGAAGAAGCAAAATCTACTCTTACTCCTGAAATCCGATTAGATGGTTGTGAGAAACAAATAGCTTGTCTTAGTCGTGAAATATCTGATTTTAAGTTTGATGCAAAGAGGAGAATGGATGCAAATTTTGAGTTGCTAGCCACTATAAATGCCAAAGTTAATGAAATGTATTTGATGAACACTCTTACACTAACTGCAATGGGAAGTATTTTGCCCATACTTGAAGATGTGGCTCAACATACTCAAGAACAGGTTGAGAATATGCTGATGAATTGTAAAAGGCGTGTACAGAATAAGTTTATTTTGTATCCAACTCGTGAGGAGCCAATGTTCTTACCTATAGTTGAGTATGAAGTTGTTAAACAGAGAAGAGCTGTAGGAAAGAGAAGACGTATGGAAACTGAAATGGATGACTGGCGTTATAAGAAATCCTCATCAAAAGGAAAGAGAAAGTTCTATGAGGGAATTTAAACTATTTGTTTTTGTTTTGGAAATACAATTTCTTTTTGGGGTCTGTAATTGTATGTTTTTAAACTCCTTGTTTTGACTGCTTTTCCTCTCTTGTTGAAAGAAAAAGGGGGAGAAATATGATCCGACATTCCGAGACATTCCGATATACTGCATTCTGCATTCTAGTTTTTGAGGTTTTCATATGCATTGCTAAACTAACAAATGCAGGTACGAAAATTTGTGTTGTCTTCCATCAAGGGGGAGATTGAAAACTCCACCTTGATTGAAATAGTTTATAGGTGTTGATGATGATGGAAGACTTCACACAAATATAAGCAGTTGGATATACTAACAATGTACTTGATTATATTTCTAGATATTCGGTTGGTTTGAATTTAATGCAGGTACAACAATGCATATGTCAAAGGCCTTGATATTAGTTTCAAGGGCCTTGAAGTATAATTCTAAGGACGAAGGAAGATGGCGAATACAAAGGAAGATATCAAGAGCCTTGGAGTTATAAGAATGAAAACAAGAATTCAAAATACGCATCAAGACCTTTTCAGAAGATTTTTATAAGGATCCAGCCGAAGATTTCAGCCAAAGATCTCGTCAACTACAGAATCATCGAAGATCTTAAATGAAGAAAAGAGAATCTTTTCAGAATATTTTCTTAAACAAACTCAACGGGAACAACATCTTCTCTTCATATAGAACACGAGAAGATCGGAGTAAAAGTTCAACGTGTTAATAGGGGTTGTAGTTTTACAACATTTAACTTATCTCCGAACAAGAAAACGATCTTCGTGGAAACGAAGATTCACCTTCAACGGTCATCTTCACACCGGCTAGAAGACCTTTCCATCGAAAAGTATAAATGAAGATGATAGTCGAAGAAGAAAAATACACAAGCCTACATCGTTAAATATCTTCTACATCTTCAAGCAACTAGATCATCTTCATTCGTTGTTTTTGTTTCTCTCATTCAAAAAGCTTTATCCCCTTAGAGAGAGAAAACACTAGAGCTCTATTGGAAGATCTAAATAGTGTTATATTAGAGTGTGTGTTACTCTGCGAAGTAACTAGGCTATTATAGCTAGGTTAAGAGTTGGAGCTAGATCGTAGCGTTGGCTACAGTGAGAGAAGAAGGGGATTTCTTCTAGTTTGTATCGGCCTCACCTTCAAGTTCAACAAGGTGAAATACACACTTGATTACAACGATCTATAGGAGGCCTTCAGGGTAACTCTCAACCCCTCTGCAAACTAGTGGGATCCAGTCCTGACCCCGGACCTGTGTGAGTTCTGGCAGGTAGCTACCGCGTCAGAGTTCCATGCTGGGGGTGAGTACTCCAACAAACTCACTCACCCTAGCTTGAGGCTCATCTCCAAGATCCTCATGAGTGTCTTCTGTGGACACAAAGAGGAAAACAAGGTCGCGCTCAAGGACCTCCCACTCCTTTACTCCTGCCTTCCGATGAGCGAGAAGGTGATGGATTGGCCGTCCCTCTTCCTTGCCACTTTGAAGCGGATTAGGAGGAACGAGCAGAGGGACATTGTCGGCAGTGGGGTGATCTCCTTGATTGCCTCACAGGTGATGGACTTGTCAGAGCTAGAGGACGGGCTGGAGGCTTCTCTTTACACCAAGGGGATGCTTAGGAGATGCGAGCTCCTCCGACGGGATGGGGATAACCTATTTTGGATCTCCCTTGCAGATGGGAGCCACCTCACCTACCTCCCTCTGCCTTTACCATTTAGGGGTGAGCTCTCTGAGCTCTACATTCCGGCAGATCCCTTCGTGCCGAGGAAGCCGCTAGTGGCAATTGTGGAGAGGCATGCTGCCAACTCCAGCCGGGTTCATCAGGAGGAGCACCTTCCCATCCCAGACGACGAGGAGATGCCCACTGCGGCACCAGAGGAGGACCCAGCCCTTGCGAGCCTTCAGGCTCAGATGGCGGCCATGACCACCCAGCACCAGAGTTGGCAGTCCGACTACCAGAGGACTATGCTGGACCAGCAGCAGAGCTGGCAGACGAGCTTTGCCGCCTCCAAGACCTCCCATTTCGATCAGAGGCAGGAGGCCTGGCAGGCGGCCTAACAACAGCAGTTGGAGGCTCAGCAGCTGGCTTGGCAAGCCAGCTTTGAGACCTCTTTTGGCCGTTGGATGACGGCTCAGCAGGACCGCATAGATGACATCTACCGCCGGCAGGAGCACTTCTTCCATCATTTCCCTTACCCACCGGAGGAGGGTCCAGATGCTCCATCTGGACCATCCCACTGAGGGGTACATTTCTTTCCCTTTTCCCACATTTATCTTTGCCTCATTTCCACTTTGAGGACAAAGTGTACTTCAAGTATGGGGGAGAGACATATCATTGCTTGTACAGTTCCTTTGAGTTGTTTTGTTTTAAGTTGTCTTGCATTTTGAATTCAGATTGAAATTCATAAAAAAAAAAAGAAAAGAAAAAGCCAAAGAAAATGGAAAGAGGCATGAAATCCTTGGATAAACCGAAAACCCGAAAGGGCGGCTTAGGCAAAAAGAAGGTAGTCCGACCAACCTTAGGTTGGTGCAAAATTGGACTTGAGGGATGTGAGTTAAAGTGAGATCATCAAAAGAAGAAGAGTGGCAAGGTGAAAACCCGAAAGGGCGCCTTGGAAAAATGAGTGACACCGAGTGTAGGGTTCCCTTCTGGTGTTTGACGACATAAGAAGGGGAGTCATAAGGAGGTTGTCCGGGTAGGCCACTCTTGGAGCAATAAGGATGGTAGTTTCTCCCTTTTTCTCACATTTCCTCTCTTTTCCTTTTTTCTTTCTTGGCTTTTCTCTTGTTTTCATTGTCTTTTCTACTTGCCCATGCTTCCTGAGGCCTTTGAGTCTAATTGCTGTCATTTGTTTTACTCGGGACGAGTAAAAGGTCTAAGTATGGGGGAGTTTGATAGTTTCTCCCTTTTTCTTACATTTAGGATAATTTTTAGAGTCTTTTTATTGCATTTGTGTCGGTTTATGCTACTAACTCCTTGGTCCAGAAGAAGAAGACTAAAAGAAGCTAAAGAAGGAGTTATAAGCACTTAGGAGTGAAGATCGTTCACGAAGCAAAGCTTCTGTTGCCTCGCCGCCCCAGCAGCGCCTTGTCACCGCCCCTGCTGGTGACGCCTTACACCGGAGCGCTCCCTACGCCTTCGCCAGCGCCGGTCATGAAGTGTGTCTCCGCCCCTGCGGCACTCCTTGGCGCCCCTGCATTGACTTGCCCTGAAGAAACGAAGACCAGCTCCCCAGCGCCTTCCACTGCGCCCCTGCCTGCGCCTCAACCTGGGAGCTGGAAGACAAAGAGGCTGTGTCACCGCCCCTACATTGACATAGGGACGCCCCGGCGGCTTGGCATCAGAAACGTCAGGAAGTCGAAAGGTCAGATGTTTGAAGAGCATTGAAGATCCGCCCCTGCGAAATTGTCTAGCTGCCCCTGTGGCCATGAAGAAGATCAAGCGTTTTTGCCTTCACCGCCCCTACGGAACTGAAGGCCGCCCTTGCGGTTTAACGTCAGAAGCTTTACTCCAGCTGTTTACACCACCTTTATGGTATTAAAGGTGGCTGTTTTAGGCCGGCCATTTACTCCTATTTAGTGTCTTTTGTAGTATAAACAGTCCTTGGTTGAATGCTAGAAGGGCATCTCGTTAGCCATAAAATTATCCACTTAGATTATCTTGCTACCTTTGTAATGAGTTGCTAACTCCCTTGCTACATTGGGTTGGTTTAAAGCTGCGTGTTACTTTGGTTGTAAGTTTTCTTTAATATAAGTTTGTATTCAGTAATACTTTGTGTTTCCTTGATCTCCATTGTCTAAGTGCATGTTTACTATTGCTTGAGATTGATCACCTTAGGTTCTAAAGTGCATGCAAATAACTAGGATTAATAGGTTCCAGGTTCGGGTCTTTAATCTAGTAGTAACTTTAATTAATAACGGGTTGTAATTACTTAGAGAAAAGGAACACTAATATAAAGATAAGTTTAACGGTTTTAATCTTTTTTTTATATCCCTTAGTCTTTGTTTGAAAGCTAACTTGTTATTTGTTCTTGTAGGTTTACGGAACACTAACATGTTAAGTTGTGTTGATGCCGGTTGGCTCAACACATATATATGATCAAGACGGGAGGTTACTTGAAAACTTGTAAAAGGAACTCACCAAAGTAGCAATTGCATGCTTAGAATCAAACTAGTGTAGATTCACCCATCATTGTCTTACTTATCGCATTAATCGTTTTCATAAGTTTTTGTGTGCATCAATTCAACCAAACCCCCCCTTTGTTACTTGTTACTATAATCGATAATTGCATCTAATAAAACACCTTAACTCTCTTGGGTTCGACCCTTACTTAACCACTATACTTGTTTAAGTGCTAAGTCGGGATTTACTTTTGATTGGCTATAGACGACCATAGAAATACCTTCAGTCAGATGTCGAAGAGGAGGATTGAAGATGACGTAAACAAAGGACAACCAAGTAAAAGAAGAACTCGAGACAACTTAAGAGAAATTTAGACGGAGACCATACAAGAAAAAGGATTAAAATGAAGGTGTGGAAGTAGTTACAACAAAGTCAAGATTGGAAAGACAACAAGACCAATAGTGATAACGTACTTAAGTTCTTCAAGAAGACGTGTGGCCAACTAAAGATGTGAATCGAGGAGGACATGGATGCATTCCACAAGGTTAGAGGCGGTGTTCTATTACGAGAAGTGAAGCTTTCCTTAGACACTCTTAAGCTTTAAAATCAAGATGAGAAGAGTGACCGAACCAGGAGTGAAAGATGTAACATATTGTAAGTTAAGCTTATGAGGTACCATTAAGTGAAAAGTCAACATTACAAGAGTTATGAGAAGAATGACATGGTGGGAATTCACGTGGGGTTGACTGGTTTCGTTATGATGATAAGGCTAAGAAACGCCAAGAAGATAGAAGTGTGAGTAGACGTGATCCCAAGAAGAGGAGTGATGCAACAAGGAGTTTAGTTATGGAAATACCTTAGACAACAACCAAGAGAAACGCGAGAGGTTGCTGAGTAACGTTAGAGATTTTGAGAAGACACGCTTACAAGATAGCTTGTGGTGCGATTAAGCCTATAAAGGTGAGTTATATGGCATGCAAAGCCGAAAAGAGTATGGTTACCTTATGGGAGAGGAAGAGAAGATAGAACGTGGAAAGAGCTAACAGAGTTGAGATGGAGTACCCCAAGGAGGGTAACCTCGGAAGAACAGGGACACGAAGTATGTAAGAGCCTTAGTCCTTGGAGCCTAGATGAGCTAGAGTGTACTTAGCGTTGACCTGTCAGCCGCACCTGCGCACCACATGGGCCGCCCCTGCGCCACAAAGGAGCCGCCCCTGCGCCTTAGTCGGTCCACCCCTGCGGTTTTGTGCGGCTGCAGCCACCTTTGTTGACTTTTGATCTTGTTTTTGGGGAAACTTCGTATATAAGCCTCCCCAATCTTCTGATGGAGGGTTTCTTCACTCCATTGCAGCTCCTTCATCACCTTTACGTTCTTCTTCTCCTTCCTCTTTCCATATTTGCTCGTTCTTGATCTTGTGAGAGGGTTTTTGAGAGTTTGAGTGTGGCTTTGGCCTTGGATGACTTGATGATGTTGCTGTGTATTGTTGGTGTGCTGAAGTGATGAGAGGTGTGGATGCTCCATAGTTGCAGCCTAGGTTGGTGTGGTAAGCTCTTTCTCTCATTCTCTCTTCTTTTCTTCATCCTTGCTTCTTTCTTCTTCCTTCTAGCTTAGGATCACAAGCTAGGCTTGTGTTGAATTCATTCCTGGCTGTTTTGATGATCCTATAGGTGTATGTACGTATATGTGTTGCTGTGGTCTGTTGAAGACGTGAAGAGAATCGAGAAAGGGATCGAAGAGAAGTCGGGACCAACTCTCTGCACAGTTGGCCGCCCCTGCGCATGTCCTGAGCCGCACATGCGCCTGGTGTGGAGCCGCCCCTGTGCCTCTGGTGAGCCGCTCATGCGCCTCACTGGACTGGCTGGTGTGTTCTTGCTTCTGTTTGTGCATACCTTGTTGGTATGTCTTCCTTCCTTCCTTTCCTTTGGCCTTGGCTTAGTTGATAGCTAGGTTAGGATGAGTTGTGTGATAGAAATGTGCCTTAGGCACTTGTGTTGATGTTGGGGTTATGCTATAGGCATATGTGATCTTGTTATGATCTTTAGGTTGTAGGTTGGTTCTGGTTATGGCGACGAGTCTCCTAACCCTTTCAGGTTGTGATGTTTTGTGCCTTGCTCTTGCAGGCGTTGGTTTCTTCCCCGAGGGGAAGCTGTGACGTGGTAGAGGATACTAGTGTATCAGGTAAGTCCATAGGACTTACTTAGCGTACGGTTGTGGATGGTATGATTGTAATTGTTGTGTGTGTTCATATGGTTGTGCATTTATAACCTAAACTGGACTAGGATGACCATTCATTTCATTTATATGGCCCAAGTGTATTATAACGGGCGCTAACCACCGGTCTCCGCTTGCTGGTTAGGAGGAGGTGCCTTGAACATGATCTCACAGGAGGGGGCGAGTGAAGGTCAGCCCCATGCAAAACTCTTGTGTTACGTTGGATGGGATGGGGTTCTTGAGGCTCCTCGTGTTATAAAAGAAGTTGAATTAGTAATGGAATAACGTAATTAAAGATAATAAATGAATGTGGATGACATTGCATGTATGAGATGTTGTTATGTGTTTGTGCTATTACTTCATACTTATCTATTGCTATAGCTAACGATGTATACCGTGTTATAGATGATCTGCAGGTTAGGAAGACTGCAGAGTGAGCCAAATGGTGTGACCAGCCGAGGACTTCTATACATTAGGATACGCGGGTTGGGATCTTTTGTATCAGTTGTTGTTGTTATGGTTTTGTACTCGGCTTTGAGTTGTGAACTCTTTTGGGATGTATCATACAGCTTTTATGTATTTGTTTTTACTCAACTTGTGCCTTGTTGTAAGATCCAGTGAACTTGTTATCAGGCTAGGGTCAGGATCCATTGTGAGATCCTAGCCCAATGTAGCATTCCCAGTCCCGCGGATTCGGGGTGTTACAAAGTATAGGAGAATGGTAAGTCGTCGACCTTAGAGAAGGTCAACCATAAGCTATCGGTGATGACCGAGAATGCATAAAATGTGGGTCGTCTGTAGAGGAATTTTAGATAGGAGGTGTAACCTCAAGCGGAGAATATATAGGAATGGTAAAAAAAGCTTGGAGTTTTCCGTATGGTTCGATGTCAATAGTAAGAAGTACATCAGCAGAAGCGTGATTGTCTTGAGCAATATAACGTCGAATGGTTAAAGCAAGTGACGGTAATAGACCTCCCAGGGAGGGACGGTAATGACCCTTTTTGAGACTTTCTTAGGTCTCAAGATTGGCATAAGGAGGAATAGTGCGGATTGGAACCTTTAAGGTTTAAGCATGACATGAGGATCTAGTGGATCAAAAGAAAGGTGAAGCTTCCCTAGTTTCTTCCGCAAATTGGAAGATATGTATAGAAGATGCACGGTATTCCGTTCTTACGAAATGAATGATATGTTGTCATGAAAAAGAGATGAGTCAAGTTTCTAGACTCACCCGAAGGAGCCATGGTGGTTATGGTGTGAAACAGGGAACTGAGATTATAGTAACATAGTAAGCTTTAAGCTTAAGGTGATATTACTTGAGAATTCATGAGTTAGAAGTTCAGTGCTTTGGAAATGGAGAACGTTTTCTGGTCTTCCCTTCAAGGCATTCTAGTACGAGTTTTGCAGAAAGGTAAGATTTGGGAAGTTGGAAGTTGGCTATCGAGAAACGCGTAAGGCTACCAATGAGGATAAGTACCTTCACCCCGTAGTGGAGGACTTGTTAGAACAAGTTACATGTGGTTACAATGTTTGATTAGATCGACTTGAAGTCGAGATGTCACCAGATTTGGGTGGAGAGACGAAAGGACCTTCGTAAGGAGGCATTTAGGGATGAAATGGTCACTACAAGTGTAGTGAAACCATTTGGGATCACAAGTGCGATTGATGAATTCGAGTTTACATGGATTAGTATCCATTGGTTTTCGGAATCGAGTTGCGATAAAGTCTCGCGATTTATGGTGTTTCAGGCAATTCCAAGGTGGACCCTAACCTAAGGATTTTAATGACAGTTATTGGTGCATGAGTTGCACAAATGATTCTTATGTTGAGATATGACGATGACTTGTTGTACTCTCAAAATTGGGAGGAACAAGCTTCATGGGACGATGATAATACAGGTTATGCAGGATGAGTAGAGTTATCTAAACGGGTTGCGACGTCCGAGGTGACCTCCTAAGAGACGTAGTGGTGTTGAGAATATCCAATTGATCACATGAGAACGAGGTGATAGTTTCGGTAATGCCTTCAAGGTATGCGGAGGAGATATGCAGCTTATAAGCTGGTAGGCCATAACCGCCAAGTTGCGGGATGGTTTTGACACTTTCCTCCTTTCTGAGGAGGTCGATTAGATCGTAAGGACCGAGACGTGTCTATGGAGCTTTATTCGAAGCAGAAGAGGTGAGTGACCTCTATTCCATTCTCTTTGACACAAACATTGAGTTATGGGGACTGCATGACATTATAGATACATTCGGATGAGTAAAAATAGAGGTTTCATGCGTATGTGGGCAATTGTGGGCATATAAGAAAATTGACCGATGAAGGTCGAGAGTAAGGCGCTTTTATACACACACTTATGATGAAGTCGGTATCTTGTTATGAGAGACATGCTAGTCTGGTACGGACCAAAAGAGTATATCATAGATATATATTCGCTCCGCAAGAGCTTGAATATCCACCAGGGTGATGGTGAGAGTTGGTTAAGGACTTCGGTCTTATGATTTTGGGATCGTTCAAGGGAAGGTGAATGTGGTCACCAATACCCTTAGTAAGTGGACACTTTGAGAGGAAGCAACAACGTAACTGGCGGTTCAGCATCAGTTTATTAACGTAGATGGTATGGGAAAGACCCGATAGAATCGCGAAATTTGAATGGCTTTGAGAAAGACCCGGGATAAAAGGTCCCGAGGATAGGCCCTATAGTTACCTTTATGAGTTGATGGCTGTTGAGACGCTAGGAGCGCCCATGTTTACAAATAATGGAGAGCTGAGATAGAGTCTCCAAGAGGCTCACACACCCTTACTAGTGCACCATAGTGCTGGTAAAAGGTATTTGGATTGGTGATGTTCATATTAGTGAGGCGGGCTTAAGGCCGAGGTGGCTAAGTGCATAGCCAGTAAGTGACTGTTGTCAAGTCGAGCTTGAGCACCCTAAGACGGGAAGAGAACTTCAGCCACCGCGAGTTACGCAGTGGGAGTGGGAGGATACCTCCATAGAGATTATTACCGGTTTGAGACCAAGTAAAAATTGTGTCGCGAAGGGACCAATTGTCTCTCATGATAGTTCCATCCTCGGATAGTTGGTCAACTAGAGAAGACTTTTGTGATCTTGGATGCCGTGAAGAGAGAATATGTGCGAGGTAAAGGGTAAGGATGGGCATGATACCTTCCCTTGGATCGAGCTTTCGTATTACGATAGTGAGATGTATTGTTTGAGATGGGCCTTGTGAGGCACTTTGTGGACGGAAGTGTAGTACATTGTGGCGTCGGAATCTTGATAGTATATATAGGGGTAGCCCTGAGCAAATATAGGACGACCTCGCCCGAGTGGCGATTGTCCAAAGGTGGATGATAACCGAGCTAAGTCGCCAGAAGGGTGTACAAATAGAGGTACGGACCTCAAGGGTTCAGATATGTGACAAGCCTATTTAAGGGTATCACGGACGCAAGGCGTTGTAACACCCAAAATCCGCGGGACTCGGGATGCCACATTGGGCTAGGATCCCACAATGGATCCCGACCATAGTCTGACAACAAGTTCACTAGACCTTACAACATGGCACTAACAAATATAAATCAAATACGTAAAACTGTATATAACTGTACAACGAAAAGGTAGACAAGATCATAGTCGAGTATCAAATATAATCCTCACACAGGAGGTATACAAAACATCATTCTCACGCAGGAGGGAAACATAAACAACCCCAAAAGTCATAACCCCCTAATGTACGAGAGTCCTCGGCATGTCACCCTGCCAGATCACTCAGCAGCTCGCCTATCTTGCAAGGCATCTACAACATGGTATGAAACCATTAGCTAACCGTACATATATAAGGTAATGTATAAGCACAAGCACAAGTCATGAAAGATAGACATATAAGCATGTTGTCACACATTTACCCATTTTATTATCTTCATATAATAGTCATTCACTCAAATCGTATATATATATATATATATATATATATATATATATATATATATATATATATGAAAATATGTGACACGACCAACGTATCATCCTCGCCTCTGAGTGCTATATCCAGCTAGGGTGGTATCGGTCACACAACCCGTGTACCCTATGGGAATGGATTGCGCCCTTCATGTAAACCAGGTCTGGCCTGACTACAAAGAACCTCCCAGACTCCATGGCAGGATGAAAGGGAAAGGTTATCACGGCCACTACAATGGGCGGTCACTAAAACATAGATTGGTAATAATCAACTATCGCTTGCTATCAAGCATATATCACACACCACTCATACAAGCACCCAATATAAGGATGGTAGCTAAGTAAGTCCTACGGAAAGGAAGAGGCAATGCCATCCAAAGGCAAGCCTAGAAGCAAGACACACCTGCAAGACCAAGGGCAAAGCCAAGCTGGTGTAGGTGGATGCAAGGGAGGCTACAAGGTGGCGCAGGGGCGGCAGTTGGCCGGCGTTGGGGCGGCTCCAAGGTGGCACAAGGGCGGCTGGTGTGCAAAATGCACACTTTCAGCTCCTTTTCACTTCTTCATTCGAATCTCTTCACTTCTTCTTCAGCTAGAAGCCAAGCACATACATATACATACATATATACATCGATTGAAGCCTATAAAGGCTGCCACAAGATCAATCTTGTGGAATCTTAGCTAGGAAGGAAGAAAAGAAGGAAAGAAGAAAGAAAGAAGGAAGATAGGAAGCAAAGGATGAAGAACTCACCAAGCTGAACCTAAAAAGAGGAAGAGTCCTCTCCATAACCTCAAGGTTTGCTCACCAAAGGCACAACAGCATCCTCAATCATCAACCACAACAAAGCCAAGCTCAAACTCTCCCAAACTTACCCAAAGATCAAAGAAGATCAAGAAAGAGATCCAAAGAAGGAAGGGGAAGAAGATGAACATGAGAGAGAAGATGAAGCTGAGGAACATGAAAAAAACCCTCATCAGGAAGCAAGGGATGCTTACACAGGAAGCCAGCCCAAAAGCATGAGTCAAGAGTCAATAAACTCCGCTGCAACACACCCTTAACCGCAGGGGCGGCTCAGGGAGGCGCATGTGCGGCCTAGATAAACCGAAGGGGAGACCTCTAGCTTACGCAGGGGCAGTTCAGGCTATTTTTGAACCCTCAACACTCACTCTCAGCTCCTCTAGAATAAGGCTCTTACAGGCGTCACACGTGTTGGTCATTAGAAGGGAGTTGAGTCCCAATATATGTCGGACCCTTTTGGAGATCTTGGCACGAGTTGGGAAGTGGTTTACCATTTGGCATGGCCACCGAGAATAAAGGATGTTCACCAAGTTTCAGGTGTGACGGCCGAGGGAATACCTGTATGACTCGAGATATGATGCTAGTTGTGATGATCTAGTGATAGACGAAGAGCCGATAAGGCTACCGGGAGGACGTGGGATTGTATCCTTGCTGGAGTTTTTAGGATGATCTAGTTACGTCGAGATTGCTGTTGGGTTAAATATTATGTGCATGTGCGAGTTTATGTGTTTTGTTCCCCGAGCGGAAATGTGTGGTATGAATGGTTAGCTTCTGACTTATTATGCGATATGTGATTCATGCGAGTATGTGTGTAGGCCTTGCGAGGTCTTGACGCGGGAACACAGGTGTGTGATGGTTATCGAGTAGAGAGTGGCACATTACGGTTTTGAGTAGTTACCGAGTTAGTTATGCGAGAATTCTGCGTTAGCAAGTTTCGGGACGAAAATTGTTTTTAGAGGGATTAGTTGTAACGTCCGGAATTTGTATTTCGGTTAGTGAGCGAGTTATCGATCTTTCCGCACGTACGGCTTAGTCTTTCTACAGACACGGGATGCTGAGTAATGGGATTTTATTCCACAATCCTGTCCCGACCCCTCGTTATCTCACATTTTATTTTCGACCCCTCGTTATTGTAGTGATGGGTTGCTTGACCCCTCGTTTCCCCTTTTGGTGGGCAACCTTCCTTTCCTCTCTCTCCTTTCCCCATTTCCACTTTCACGTGACTCTTTTCACCCTTGCTTCTCTTCTCTCCTTCACTTCCCATGGTGATGCTCTTCATCTCCTTCTTGCTTGTGTGTGAGCTTCTCATCCTAGACATGGATAGGAGACAACATTCCGGACTACAGTAGGTATGGTCCTTTTCTTCCCCACTTCATGTTCTCCCTCTTCTTCCTTGACCTTCAATGGTGGAAGCCATGGATTCACCTTGATCTTCCTCTTCTTGTGTTGCATGTGAGTGGATCGAGTTTAGAATAATTGTGTGAGTGTGGATCCAAGTGGAGGATGTTCTAGAGCAAAGCAAGGAAGCTACGAGGCCATTGCACATCAAGGAACCATCGAAGAAGATGTTCGGGATCGTTCGCTGGAGTTCGAGCGCACCCGCGGCTGGACAGCTCCGCGGGGGCGGCCTTTGCATCACAGCCGCAGGGGCGGCGACCACTAGCCGTAGGGGCAGCGTCCAGCACCCCTGCCTACAGGGGCGGTGGTCCAGCGCCGCTGGGGGCGGCTACCTGGGCCGCAGGTGCACCTCTAGGGAACCCCGAGTTGTCTTATTTTCTCTTCTTCGCAGTTTCGCCTCCTTGCTCCGCGACCGCGTCCGTACACCAGTGAATGCCCTACTCCTTGATCTTGTGAGCCTTCTCCTATCATTGTTATTCCTAGATGTAGCTTCATGCTAGGATGGCTAAGGTTGAACTTGTGGAATGCCAAGTAGTGGCTTGAACGTTAGGTGATGGTTTGAGGATAAGTTTAATGTTCTTAGGCTTGATTTGTGATTAGACCTTGAGTCGATTATGTGAGTGTATGGCTATCCTTGTGAGGCTTATGAGGATTGAGATTGTGAGTATGGTTGTTGAGATTATGGGATAGGATATGCGTATCCTAGCATAGGGTTGCCATCATTAGGATTGTCGAGACTAGGCATGTTTATCCTAGTATGTGTTATGTATTATAATTTTGTGAGATCATAGAGTCTAGAAGTCTAAGGACTTCTAGCTTATGTTGAGTGTGAGGTGAGTATTATGGATTCTAGGATGTGGTCCTAGAATGAGATTCAAATAATCTTGTGTAGATCGATCATTTGTGTGGAAGTCTCAGACTTCTTTAGTTGAGCGAGTTGTTGATATGTATCTTGTTGTGAGCAGGTTGTGGGCTTCTCCCCAAGGATAGCGAGAGTGTTTTGTGAGTGAGCGTTTGGGACGAGGTAAGTCTCCAGACCAACTTAGCTCGTATTCTTCGTATTAATTTCGATGCATGTTTGGTGGTATGTGTTTATTGTTTATGTTATAACAACGAAACTGGAAATAGGATCACCAACCTTTATATATTATTGGCCCAAGTGTATGATAATGGGCGGTGACAACTTGTCTAGCTCTTTTGTAGAGCTACGAGGTTCTTGGCCACTAGCCCGGGCAAAGTAGATGGTCGGATGCATCAGTACCATTCCTTGCCGGTAAGTGGGGACCGAGGCGAGTTTCGGGGACTCTCGTGTCACAAACCTGAGTTGAATTAGAATGGGATATGACTTAGTAATAAAAATATAATAAACCACACTTGTGTCATTTGAAGCATGTTGTGTGTTATGATGATTTAAGTGTGTTTGTGCCTTCACCTTGATCGTAATACCTCGAATATTAGCTAACGGTTTTATACCGATGTTGTAGTTGTCTTGTAGGTTTTGAATGCGGCCGAGAGATCCAGAAGTGTGGGTAGCCGGGGTTCCGTACATTTGAGGAGGGGTTTTGGTTGGAGTCGTGTTTATGTATCGTATATTGTATATTGTATGTCGTGTGTATGGCGTTTGGCCTTTGGAGTTGTATCTCAGCTGGAGTCTTTCGTTTGTATGCTTTCGGGTTTCATTACATTTGATAAAAATGTATTTCGGTTTTGGCATTTATTTGTATTTTGTTACAAGATCCGGTGAAATTGTTGTCTAGCTAATGGTCGAGACCCATTGTGAGGTCTCTGCCCGTAGCATCCCGAGTCCCGCGGATTTAGGGTGTTACACGACAGGGCTCCTTGGTATAATGAGTGAAACCCGAGTGATAGGTACTCTTTCAGAAGTTGGCGATATAAAAAAGGGAGACATAAAAAGGAGTCCGGGTAAGTCACTCTTGGAGCGGTAAGGATGGTAGTTTTTCTCTTTTCTCACTTTTCTTTTCTCACTTTTCTTTGGTGATTTCTTGTTTTTCTCTTTAGCACGTCTCACCTCTCTACTGCACCATGATTCCTGAGGGTTTTTAAGTAACATTGTTATATCTTTGGTTTACTCGGGATGAGTAAAGAGTCTAAGTATGCGGGAGTTTGATAGGTGATGGATCCACTATCATTTCTTGGTAGTTTTAGAGTCTTTTAGTTGTATTGTGTTGCTAATGTATAGATCCCGATGAAGGAGTCCACAATGAAGTAAACAAAGGATTTAGCAACACTTGGGGGAAGAAGAAGATCGAAGAAGACGACTTTCTGGTGCCACGCCGCCCCCACAGCCCTAGGTCACCGCCCCAGGGGTGACCGAAGCCTCCGACGCCGCACCCAATGCCCCGAGAGCAAGGATGTCACCTCCCCTGCGGTACTCTCAGGCCGCCCCTGCAGTGACACCTCCTGAAGACCAATGTCGGCGCCCCTGCGTCCATGCCATCGGACCTGCAAAGCTGAAGAGTCTGTATCACCACCCCCACGGTGACATTGGGCCGCCCCTACGGATTGACAACCAAAACATCAAGAAGATCAACAGTCAGACGTTCCAAAACATTAAAGACAGAAGACATTGGGCCGCCCCCGCGGCCTTGCCATACGGCCCCCGTGGCTTAGTTGAAGATGGAGTGTTTTGCACTAAATTGCCCCTGCGGCCCTCATGCCCATGCATGCGGTGTAGTAACAGAAGACATTACTCCGGTTGATTAGACCCACTTTTATGGTCATTAACGTGGATGTTTACATAGACTATTTACTCCCATTTACTGTCATTTCTAGTATAAGTAGATCCCTAGGTTGTTTGCTAGAATCATTCCTATTTTTTTCCTACAAAAACTCTCTTGTTTATTTGTTATTTGTATGGAGTGCTAAGTCTCCTAGCTACATTGGGTTGGTTAAAGCTGCATTTAAAGTGGTTGTAAGTTCCTTTCAATAGAAGTTTTATTAAATACAATTGTGTTATATTCCTTGTTCTTAACTTATATTTGCATGATTATTTTCTACTTAGTTTGATCACCTAAGTTGTATAATTGCATGCAAAAGGCTAGGGTTATTTGGTTCCAAGTTTGGGTCATTCATCTAGTAGCAAACTCCTAGGTAATAATGGGTTGTGATTATCTAAGGGTAAAGGAATATAACTACAAAACAAGATTAACGGGTTGTTTCTCTTTTATGTATCTATCTATCTTTGCATGAATGCTAACTTGTTGTTTGGTCTTGTAGGTTTATGGATCGATAACTTGTTAAGTTGTGTTATTGTCGGTTGACTTAATGCATAAATATTGATGACATGAATTATATGCCATTATAATCATGTTGTGGAGGTTTTACCTCAATTTTCCTTGTATTCGGAGAGATTTGTGTACCTTTAAGGTTTATTTTATTTATATTTCGAAAATAGAGGTCTACACGAGTTTTGGTTGAGTTATAGGTAAATTCGATGGAATTGGAAGCAAAGAGTATCTAAGGTCAATAAGGAAGCTTAGGGAACCTTTGAGGAGTCATGAAGAACAAAGAAAGAGAGCGTAGAAAGGCAATACAAGGAAGGAAGGAAACAATTTAAGAAGAGAGCACTTACTATTGAAGAAAATCGCCTGCTTTATGTGATAAAATCGGACGATTTTCTGTAGAAAATCGGATGGCTTCATTTGCCTTTAAATCGATCGATTTTCTTCATTAATTGTCTAAAAAATATTACGATCAAAAGCCCGTCACTTGTGGCCTTGAGAAGTGATATGCCAAGCAGCCCATTAGTCAGAAAATATACATTGGAACCCTAGCAACAAAAATCGGGGGTTCGCAGCGTGGAAGATTTACAAGATTTTACGGAATTGAAGATTTTTGGAGAGAGGATTGAAGGAAAGGAACAAGAAGTCAAGATTCAAGGAAGTTTGTGAGATCTTTTGTTTCCTTTCTGATTATTGTGATTTGTGAACACATTGTTGAGTACTTTGAGAGATTCTTTAAAAGATTTTAAGGTTTGATTACAGGTTTGGAGATTCTTTGGTTTTTATGCAAAATTGGGTTTTTATTTGGTTTCCTTTATTCAATCTTGATTTTGATTCAAAGATGAAAATGATTGGCTAAAAACCTTGTGATTCTGTGGAGAATAGTTGATGATTGAGGCTTAAATAATGATAGACTAAACTCATTTAACCATTTGGACCTTGAGAGTTGAGATTTAACTTTGCGACATCGAGAAATCGACTTGTTCTTGAGTAGATCGACCGATTTTTATCAAGAACAGCCCGAGTTTTCCTTCTTACGTTCATTAATTGCTTTATCCTTTAACCAAAGTTAAACCTTTCCTAAATCCTATCCTTGCCTAACCTTTCTAACACTTATCCAAGTGCAAGAGGATACTTCACCATTGATTCTTCATTTGGTAACTAAAGTTTGCAAGATTTGGGTAATAGAGAGACTCAACATCCTCTATTAAGGTTTGAGTGTGCCATTCATCCTTACCTTTGAGAGTCATATCCTTGGGTTTGTGTGGATAGTTTGAGCGTTAATCCTTTCTTTGAGTTTTCTCCTTGATGAGATTCATCACCCTTTGAGTTGAGAGATTTTAAGTTGGGATAAGCGAGTAGTGGAACTTCACCGTACATTATTCCTTTCTTTGAAATACACAACCTTGGCAATCCCAACTCTGTCCTTAAATCTTTAGAAGTGTCTTGAATCGAAAGCCGCAGTCAGATACTTGAATCCTTGGAATCATTTGTCTCCTTTATATTTACAAAAGCTTTTACACTTGGCCAGATATTTTGAAATCGATTTTATTCTCACTAAATCCCTGAGTTCGACTCTGGAATTTCTTGTCTTACTACAGCTGATCCGTACACTGCGGGTTCGCTTTTGCTTAAATTCTAGATATAAATTTTAAGACTTTGACGCACAGTTTCGAGCAAACAAATATGACCAAGATGAGAACAATTGATGAATGCTTCTAAAAAGAACCAACCAATTTATATGTATGAGGAAATCTAAAATCGACTTGTTCTTGAGTAGATCGACCGATTTTTATCAAGAATAGCCCGAGTTTTCCTTCTGACGTTCATTTATTTCTTTATCCTTTAACCAAAGTTAAACCTTGCCTAAATCATATCCTTGCCTAGCCTTTCTAACCCTTATCCAAGTGCAAGAGGATACTTCACCATTGATTATTCATTTGGTAACTAAATTTTGCAAGATTTGGGTAATAGAGAGACTCAACATCCTCTATTAAGGTTTGAGTGTTCCATTCATCCTTACCTTTGAGAGTCATATCCTTGGGTTTGTGTGGATAGTTTGAGCATTAATCCTTTCTTTGAGTTTTCTCCTTGATGAGATTCATCAACCTTTGAGTTGAGACCTTTTAAGTTGGGATAAGCGAGTAGTGGAACTTCACCGTACATTATTCCTTTCTTCGAAATACACAACCTTGACAACGCCAACTCTGTCCTTTAATCTTTAGAAGTGTCTTGAATCGATAGACGCAGTCAGATACTTGAATCCTTGGAATCATTTGTCTCATTTATATTTACAAAAGCTTTTGCACCTGGCCATATATTTTGAAATCGATTTTATCACCAAATCCCTGAGTTCGACTCTGGAATTTCTTGCCTTACTAAAGCTGATACGTACACTGTGGGTTCTCTTTTGCTTAAATTCTAGATATAAATTTTAAGACTTTGACGCACACTTTCGAGCAAACAAGTTTTTGGCGCTGTTGCCGGGGATTTGGTTTAGGTCAAATTTGATTTTGGTTGTCTGGCTTGGGAGCTTTTGCTCTTGTTATTTGATCTATCTACATTAGTGATCTTTCAGGTTTCTCTTTAGGTACATGTGAAGGTCTCGATCCGTGAAAGACCTCGTTCCTTTTGATCCTGAACCGGAGAAAACTTTCAAGAAAAAGATAAGAGAGAAGAAGATGGCTGAACATAATGAAAGGAACATCCAAGAAGAGTTGGATGAAACTCGTGCTCAACTCAATACAATTGAAAGAAGACGTATTAAAGAGAAAGTTGTTGCTCGTGCTGATAGAGAGCGTAATCAAATCCAGATGGATGAGCTTAAAGTGATGATTTTAGAAATGAAATTAGAGAGAAGTGGTGTTAAGAGTAAGAAAGCTAAATCATCTAGAGCTGAATCATCCGATGATGATGACATGCCGGAGTTGGAGGAGATACCACCGGTAAACACTCGAGCTTACGTTGATCCTCGCCCTTATGCTAGAGAGGCGAGAGCTGCTAATGTCATGGCTGAACCACGAACTCTTGGGCAACGAATGGACCCAATTCAACAACCACGCCGTCTAGGTGTGAATCTTGGAGAGCAAGATGATCATGACTTTGGGCTGCATCCACAAGTCATTACTATGATCTGCCAAAATCAGTTTGGTGGAACAGAAGCTGAATCTCCGCATCAACACTTTCAAAATTTTGAGATTCTCATGGAAACTTCAAAGGGTTACCAACAACAACTACAAGTTGAGACCGTTCTTCTTCTCTTTGAAGGACAAAGCCTTAGCTTGGTATCAAGCTCTTCCGGCTGCAAAACTTAATACATGGGAGGACTTGACTTCGGAATTCCTCACCAAGTTCTTTCCGCCATCCAAAACGGCGGAATTGAGAGGTAAGATAAATGCTTTTTCTATGAAATCTAACGAAAGTTTGCTTAAATCTTGGGAAAGGCTTCAAGATCTTCTATTGGATTGCCCACACCACGGCATTTCAAAGCTGGAATTGTTGGAGATCTACTACAATGGATTGGATGTGGAGACACAATTCAAACTTCAATCTCTTTCTTGTGGTACATTCATTGATATGAGAGAAGATGATGCTTGGGACTTCATTGAGAAGCAAGCCCAAGTAATTGAGAAGTATTCCTATAGGAAAATTCATGGTTGGAATCAAAATTCAGGAGATCTTGGAGCAAAGTTAACTCAAGCTGCACAAACTCAAATCTTTTCCCTCAACAATGAAATCAAGGAGTTGAAGGAAGTCATAAAATCTAGCCTTCAAAGGACGAAGGAGCAAGATGCTGGCTACCTAGGAAGGGAAAACAATCAAGGCAATAGGAACAACTACCGAAACAATAACTGAAACAACAACAACAACAGGAACTCCAATAACAATTGGAGATCTAACCAACAAAACCCCGGTAATCCCTATTTACATGCTGAAAATGCACTAACATCTCCATCTTCTTCTACTCCTTTGAAAAGCCAAGGTCAAACATCGAATGGCTCGAGCAAGCCGCAGAGGTTAGGTTTGATGTCATGATGGAGAACATCTTGGGGAAGCTCCAAGGAATGGAAAGTCACATTACTTCGATTGATAAAGCATAAAAAGCTTTAGAGAATCAAGTATTCAGTAAAGCCGGAGAAGTTCCTAGAGATCAAGGGAAGCTTCCCGGAATGACGGAGGACAACCCAAAGGGGAGCGTAATGGTGATTACTACTAGAAGTAGTGTAACAACTACCGATCCACAACCCAAACTAGTTGAAGCCCCCGCTGAAAAGGAAAGGGAAAAAGAGAAGGAAGATGTCTATGTCCCTCCTGCCGCTTACAAACCACATTTACCTTTTGTTCGCCTAAAAGTGTGCGTGCAAATAAGCTTTAAATTTATAAAATTGAAATCAAAGCAAAGCGAACCCGCAGTGTACGGATCGGCGTAGTAAAGCAAGAATTTCAGAGTATCGAACTCAGGGATTTGGGGGATCAAATTCAGTTCACAAATTATCGAGCAAGTAAAGTATAGAAGCTTTGCAAATATTGGGAAAACAGCAATCCTAAAGATCCAAGTATCCAATTGTGGTAATTAATTTAAGATATTCTAAATATATAAGGACAGAGTCGGGGTTGCAAAGGTATAGCTAATGTAAGGTTATGTACTGTGAAGTTCCAAAACCCTATATGTCTCACCCAAGGCTCTCTTCTATAAAGGTTGTTGAGGATAGAGTGTAGAAAGGATCAAAGGATAAGAATTACTCTCAAATACACATGCTCAAACCCAAGGAATCAAAGGCAAGCCAAAGCGGTTATGGTTGTGACACTCGAAACCGAAATAGAGGATGTTGAGCCTCACTACTACATAGAAAAGGCAAGCCAAGGCTAGGTTAAAGTAAATCTTTAACTTTGGATTTAAGCAAAAGCAAAGGTCGTACAACATAGGAAATCACGGCTAGATCTTGAAGAACCACGGCCGTGGTTTTCAAGAACAGACCAAGGAAAAGGCTGTCGACGAGGTTTCTCGCACTCTTAGGGTCCAATCTATTTACGATCAATCTATCATTATCTAAGCCACAATTATCAACCCTTTACCTTAGAATTCCAAAAGGTTTTTAGCCAATAACCATCATCATTTAATCAAATATCAAATTGAGAAGAGAAAGAGGTAAAATCCTCGAAAACTCAATAAAAACTAAACAATCAATCTCAAATCCGAACAACCAATGTATGAGTTTAATGAATGCGGAATAGTGAACAGAAATCCTCAAAAAAATCTTAAGAAAACAATGAAGAACGGGATGTCAATCTGTCTCCAAATGTAAACCCTAAGATATTCTCGAAGTACACAATCTTCAAATCGCGTCTTCCTCAGAATCTTCCCAAGCAATGATCCAAAATCTCTCTCTTCGGGTATAAACCGCCGTAATCGCAAGCGTATGCGAACCTCCCATTTTCTCCCGCCTTCAGCCTTCTTATAGGGAAAAATAGGGTTACGAGAAAGCCCAATAACTATTGCTGACGTGGCGAATATGACACGTCATAACGTCATGGAAATCACGGTCTAGTGTAATAAACCACGGTCGTGGTTTAGGGCGTGAAACATTCTGTTGCTCTTCAAAATCACCTTCCACGAACTCAATGCATAACCACGGTTGTGGTTTAGGTCTTGGAACTCAAAAGCCTTTGTGAACGCCTTTGTTTCGTAAAGTTCTCAAATCATGCTCCTTCCTTAGCTTCTCTAAAGCATCTCCTTGACATCTAGCATGATCTAATACTCTATTCCCTTCATATATGCTCCAATTCAAGCCCTTATTCACCTATAAACATAACAAAGCTTGTGTAGATCTCTATATCGACAAAATAGGTGAATGTGTTCATAAATGCTTCAAACTCATATCCATGTACACATCTAAAAGGAAAAAATAATCAAAACAAGTGCCTAAAATATAGTCATATTTCATTCTATCAAAATATCTCATACTTGTCGCTTGCTTGTCCCCAAGCAAGGTTTTCAAAAGCTTAGAACATAAGGTAGAATGAAATATGAATGCAAAACAAAACAAAAACAATCTTTTTGGTAATGTGCTTCTAATCAATAGATCATCCTCAAATCTTTCTTCATGCCTCCTTGAAAACGTTCACATACATAAATCAAAATATGTAAGGCAAAGGAGACGTCATAAATTGCATAAACTTCAAGACAAACATCATAACCTTCAAGTATTGTCAAAATCAAACATGTGGAACTTCAATTTAGATCACCAAGCCAAACAACATTCTTATGATCTCAAGGACTTTCAAGTAAGGTCAAGAATATGAAAAGGGTGGGAAACTTGTAAAGGAATGTGGTGTATAAATCCGGAAAAAAAGGAACAACACAAACTCTTTTCTTTTCACTAATTGAACTAACCACCAACTTAGAGCTTTACTCTTTACTTTTTGCACATAATTTTTCGACTTTACTTTTGGAAATATGGACAACGGTGCACAAAAACCCAAGCCTAAGAGATTGGCGTTTCTCAATTTCGAGATGCCTCAAACCCTTGATGCACATACCATAATCCGTTACAAATATCGCTCAATCCGACTTTGGCAAGACACAAACACCAGGCTATGTGAATGGTGCCGAGTTACTCATCATCATGATCGACTTCCCCAAACCTATTTTTCTATACTTTGAATTCAAACAATTGCTTTCATGGCCCTCCTACATCAAATATGCCAAAATCAACTCTTCCTAAATCCCGGATAGGTAAAGGAGGAAAATATTTTCATCGAGGGCTAAATGATCAAAGAAAGAAGCAAGAAAATCGAGGTGTCTTAATCATCTCATAAAGAAGTATAAGAACTTATATTGTGATTTGAACCTTCATTCCTCAATATGATTTAGATAAAACTTTCACATTATGAAACTTGCAAGAAAGATTAAACAACATACTCAATTTCTTCACAATTCGTAATTCAATTCAAGCATACAAAAGTCATCAAAAAATCATTCCACAAGTAGATTCATCATAGAAATCATCTCTAATCTTAGAAGCACAATAATTTTCAAAATTTTCAAAATTTTAATGGGTTTTTCAAAGCTTTTCAATGCAATGCAATAATGAAACGTGTGACAAATAAAAGAAAGATGCACGTGTTCATGGAATTAAAAGCAAGCAAGTGTATCGAGTTATTACAAACGAGAGTCACACCCCACCCCATACTTAACATACACATTGTCCTCAATGTTCAAGAAAAATTAAAGAAAAGAAAAGAAATAAAGAAAACTCACTAATGGTGGTAGAGTGGCTCAAAGCATCCATCAACGATCACTGTAAAGGAGGTGGCGGATATGGAAAGAAGTCGGAGCTGAAGGGACGCCCAAACTGCTGGCGGTATAAATCACGTAAGATCCTAGCGTTCTCTTGTCGCTCCATATCATGCGCCTGCTGGTGGATCTCCAAGTCTCCCACCCTCCTGGAAAGGTTAGTCGCCCATGCCGGATGCTGCTGATACCATGTGGGAGGTTGCTGTAACCACTCCGGCTTCTGCTGCTGAATAGGCGTCGGTGCAACTGGTGGCTGATCATACCAAGGAGGTTGACGAGCTTTCATCCAAGATGGTTGCTGTCCATACCAAGAAGGTGGAGCTTCCATCCATCTCGGGCGCTCGCTAACACTAGCTCGGCATGAGGAAGAAGAACCGGAAGGTCTCGGCTGATGGGGGGATCTCCTAGGTGGCTCCGGGAAGTCAGATGGCTGCTCCGGGAATGATCCAAAGTCATGATCATCCCCTCCTTCATCTGGATGGTCTCCTCCTCCCATCTCCTCATCATCATCAACAGCAGCCTCAACTAGAACCTCATCTCGCACATAAGGAGGAGCTACTAACCTATTGGCATGCATCGGAACAAAGGTCTCCTTCCAGTTATGGTGGCCAAGCATGAGAGAGTACTCCGGAAGCCATGGAATGCCTATACCACCTCTTTCCTCTCAAGGCATGGCTCCATATCCTATGTTCCCGGCCGATTTTTTCTTCACCTTGCTAAGGGTAGAGGCAAGCAAAGTGGCACAATCCGCGGGATGACCGATAAGCATGCTATAGAGAATGAAGAGCTCATCGGCTTTGATCTTTGGGGTGTCTCGGTTCTAGGGAAGAGGCATTCCGATAGGATCCTATGAGCTATCTTTATGGCTAAGTGGTAGATGAGCTTGGCCTTAGAATCGGTCGGTTGCCAACGGTCCTTGGAAGCATAAACCATGGCTATCTCTCTCCAAAAGTATTTAGCTCTCACTTCTCTAGGAAACTCCATTGAATCTCTCTTGAAACCCAAACATGGTTCCAAACTGCACTATGGAGAACTCGTAGTTACGCTCCATCAAATAAATGACACCGTTCGGCTAACGACACTATGCTCGAAGGAAGTTATGAACTCCCTTGTGATCTCTTCATAAGCATCCTCCCTAATGGCGGAGAATATGATCAATCCAGCTCTATCTAATAGCCAAGTCAAGTCATTAACAACATTCAGCTCTTCAACCTCCTCTAAAGCAATGTACCAAGGTCCTATCACAGCTCTCTTAGAAATTTTATCCATGGCCCTTTCGTAATCTTCATGAATTGTGGGAATCCTCGGGGATGGTGGTGATGGTGGTTCATTGGGAGGGGGTTGGGAAAAAGAAGAAGAACCATCACCCTTTTGCTTCTTGTTTCTACTAGACTTCCTCCTAAACATTTTCACTCAAAACAAAAAAAAAACTACGGTCTGTTCTTGGCAAAACCACGGCCGTGGAACTGTACGGACCCGTGGAATTCTCTCAAATTCCTCAAAAATGCAGCAAATGCACAGCAAACTCATCAATTTCAGCCCTAAACTACTTCTAATTCCAATTTCGTTCAGTTCTCCTAGAAATTTGCAAGAAAAACGAACCAAATCAACTAAGAAGAGAAAGAGAGAAAACCTAGGTTTTGGATTTGAAAAAAATCCAAAATCCTTCCCAAATGTTGATTGTTTGCTGAGTTTGTTGATGGGATCATGTAGAGGATTTGATTCGCTCCACTTTTGGTTGAAGAATCGTTCGAATCGGTCTCCGGATGGGGAACTACAAGAAGGGGCGATTTCAGGCGACTAGGCGTGATTTGGGGCGTGGTTTTGTACGGACGACCGTGGAACTCTCTGATCTGTGCCAAAAATCCAAGTTTCGTCAAATTTTTTCGGCTTTCTTCTCTTATCTTGCTCATTCTTTATTCCTGGCATCCAAAAACACAACATACCGGAAGGTATCGAGGGAAAACAAACAAAAACGACATCTAACCTAAACTAACCTAAGAAAGAAAGAAAGAAAACAAAAACGATAATGCAATACCTTGGGTTGCCTCCCAAGTAGTGCTTTGTTTTGGGTTCATAGCTAGACCGTTCCTATGTTCAAATGAGAACAATTCGAGCGATTTCCTCAGCTTGGAGCTCCGGTGAGTTTTTCTTAAGGCGTTGACCATTCACCTTGAAACTTCCGCACTTCTCACCCCATAATTCAACTGCGCCATGGGGAAAAACACGTTTAGTCACATAAGGTCCAGTCCAACGAGATTTAAGCTTACTTGGAAAGAGTCGAAGTCGAGAATTGAAGAGGAGAACTTGATCTCCTTCTTTGAGGTCTTTTGAAATGATATGCTTATCATGCCAACGCTTCGCCCTTTCCTTGTAAATCTTGGCGTTCTCATAGGCGTTCAACTGGAGTTCTTCTAGTTCGTTAAGGTCTAAGAGGCGCTTCTCGCTCGCTTCTTTCATGCTGAAGTTCAACCACTTTACATCCCAATACACCTTGTGTTCCAGCTCTACCGGGAGATGACAAGACTTCCCATACACAAGGTTGTATGGTGTTGTACCGATGGGACTCATGTAAGCTGTTCTTTACGCCCATAATGCGTCATCTAGCTTCAAAGACCAATCCTTCCTTGTTTTTGACACCATCTTCTCAAGGATGCCATTGATCTCTCTATTTGAAATCTTCACTTGTCCACTTGTTTGCGGATGGTGGGGAGTGGTGATCTTGTGAGTCACCCCATACTTAGCTAGTAGAGCTTCGAATCGTTTATGAAGTGTGAACCTCCATCACTAATGATGGTTCGTGGTGTCCCAAACCTTGGGAAAATAGTTCTATTAGAGAACTTGACAACCACCATAGCATCGTTAGTTGGAGAGGCAACAGCTTCAACCCATCTCGAAACATAATCTACAGCGAGAAGTATGTATTGGTTTCTGCAAGATGACGGGAATGGTCCCATGAAATCAAGTCCCTAAACGTCAAAGATTTCCACCTCTTGAATGTTGTTGAGAGGCATCTCGTTTCTCCTAGAGATATTTTTTGTTCTTTGACAAGCATCGCAACAAGAAACAAAAGTTTGCACATCCTTAAATAAAGTAGGCCAAAAGAATCCGGATTGCAATACCTTAGCGCTAGTTTTATGGGAACTAGCGTGTCCTCCACAAGGAAGTGAGTGACAATGACGAATGACAATTTGCATTTCGTCTTCCGGCACACATCTTCTAATGATGTTGTCGGGACCTCTCTTGAAGAGTAGAGGTTCATTCCAATGGTATTGGCGGACATCCCTAAAGAACTTCTTTCTTTGTGCATAGGATAGTCCGGGAGGTATTTCCTGACAAACCAAGTAATTTACAAAATCAGCAAACCAAGTTTCGTTACCTCTAGAAATCTTATCGATACACTCTTCCATGATGTGTAAGTGCACATCCGGGAAGGAGTCATCGATGGGTAGATCGTCGCCGTCGGGGTGTGGTAGATGACTTAGGTGATCCGCAACAGAATTTTCGGAACCTTTCTTGTCCTGAATCTCTAGATTGAATTCTTGAAGAAGAAGAATCCATCTAATCAGCCTTGGCTTTGCATCCTTCTTGGAGAGCAAATACCGTATTGCTGAGTGGTCCGTGTATATAATCACCTTCGCTCCTACAAGATAAGAACGAAACTTTTCAAAAGCATATACAACGGCTAAAAATTCTTTTTCAATTGTGGCGTAGTTGAACCGCGCTTCGTCTAGCGTCTTGCTAGCATAGTAGATGGCATGAGTGCGGCCTTCCTTCTTTTGTCCAAGCACCGCTCCAACAGCTACGTCACTTGCATCACACATAACCTCGAATGGAAGATTCCAATCCGGAGGTTGGTTTATCAGGGCTGAGATGAGAGCTTCTCTAATCTTATAGAAGGCATCTAAATATTCCTGCGAAAAATCAAAAACAGCATCCTTCATCAATATATTAGTTAGTGGTTTCGAAATTTTTGAGAAGTCTTTGATGAATCTCCTATAAAACCCTGCATGTCCTAGGAAACTTCTTATCCTCTTCATCGAAGATGGAGGAGGAAGCTTCTTTATCGTCTCCATGTTAGCCTTGTTAACTTCGATCCCTCTATTAGAGATGAAATGTCCTAGCCCGATGCCTTCCTTAACCATGAATTGACACTTCTCCCAATTTAGAACAAGGTTAGTGTCTTCTATTAGCATGAAATATTGTGATATTTTAGGCACGTTTTCTAAGTGTATTTCATCCATATTGATAGTCATTGATTAAGCATTGATACATTTGTGAGCTAGTTTGTCTATAATGTCGATATAGAGATCTACACAAGCTTTATGTTGATTGTAGACAATTAAGAGCTATTTCCGAACGGATTGTGCGAGAATGGAGTATTAATTGAGCATGTCCAAGGATTGAGGACATCTCTAGAAGCTAAGGAATGTGCTAGCTTGAAGAATATGCACGAGGAAAGGATGAATCACGGTTTTGCCCTCAACCACGCTCTAAAATACGGCCGTACTACATTCCACGTTCAAGTCCACGGCCGTGGAACCTTAGCAAGGGAAGTGTGGTTCATTCCAGCAACTTCTACGGCCGTGGAAAGATTGTGTCAAACCGTGATGATTTCCACGCTCTATATTACGGTCGTGGAACCCTTCCACGACCGTGATCTTGGCGATCTTTTTCGCCACACTTTAAGCCACGATCTCCTACGCTATTGGGCCGGGCTTATATTTTATCTTACACTATAAAAGGACGGACGAAGAGAGATTCCGTCACCTTAGCTTACGCTTAGACGCACTTCCGCTTACACTTGGATTTGCCCTAATTTCGCATTCTTGCGGAGATTGTGATTGAGAGATTCGCGCTTTGCTAGTGAGATTTCCGGATTGACGGAAGATTGAAGATTTGGAAGATTGTTCGTAAGAAGATTTCGCTTCTTGCTTAGGTTTGATTTAGAAGACGGATTGACATCCCGTTCTTCATTCTTATCTAAGATTTGTGACTGTTTGTGTTATTCCAATTCTATCGACGTTATTGTTCTTAATTTGTGGATTTGAGATTGACTTGAAAGTTATTGAAGGTTTTCGGAAGTTTTCATCTTTCATTCTTTTAAACCTTGAATTTGATATCAATATGACTGTTGTTGGCTAAAACCCTTTAACAATTCTAAGGTGAAGGGTTGATAGTTGTGGCTTAGATGATGATAGATCGATCGTAAACAGATTGGACCCTGAGAGTTAGAGAGAATCGCCGACGAACCTAATCCACGGTCTGTTCTTGAGCTTCCACGGCCGTGGAACTCAAGAACTACCCGTAATTTTGTGTCAGTTTACGAACTTGCTTTTACTTTAATCCAAAGTTAAAGATTTGCTTTAACTTAGTCTTGGCTTGCCTTTTCTAGGTGGTAGTGAAGCCTCAACAACCTCTACCTCGATTGTGAGTGTCACAACCTTAATCGGTTTAGTTAGTCTTGATCTTTGGATTACAAGTTTGGGTATTTGACGTTAATTCTTACCTTTAGAACCTTTCTATACTGAAGCCTCAACAACCTTTATAGAGAGTGTCTTGTAGGTGAGTTGTATAAGGTTTTTGGAACTTCACCGTACGATTACCTTACATTCGTATACCTTTGCATATCTTAACTCTGTCCTTATATCTTTAGTATATCTTGAATCGATTGCCACAGCTGGATTCCTGGATCTTTAGGATTGTTGTTTTCCCAATAATTTGAAAAGCTCTTACATTTACTCGCTTGATAATCTATAACTGGATTTAACCCCCCAAATCCCTGTGTTCGATACTCTGGAATTCTTGCTTTACTATATCGATCCGTACACTGCGGGTTCGCTTGCTTGATTTCTAGTTTTATATTTAAAGCTTATTTGCACGCACGCTAAGTGGCGAACATCTTCACATATTTGCAAAACAAGAGAAAGATTAGCAAGACAATTTTCAAATGAAGAACCATAAACCGAAAAATCGTCCATAAAAACCTCCATGATTTCCTCAATATATTCCGAAAAGATGGCCATCATACACCTCTTAAAGGTGACTAGAGCGTTACAAAGTCTGAATGGCATCCTCCTAAAAGCGAACGTACCCCATGGGCACGTGAATGTGGTCTTCTCTTGATCGTCCGGGTGAATCGGAATCTGAAAGAAACCACTATAACCGTCAAGGTAAAAAAAGTAGGAGTGTTGTGCTAACCTTTCAAGCATTTGATCTATAAATGGTAGCGGGAAGTGATCCTTCCTAGTTGCGTTGTTCAGCTTGCGGTAGTCAATGCACATCCTCCAACCCGTCACGGTTCTCGTTGGAATGAGTTTGTTGTTCTTGTTGGTCACAACGGTCATTCCTCCCTTCTTGGGAACGACTTGAACGGGGCTCACCCACTTGCTATCGGAGATAGGATAGATGATACCTGCGTCAAGTAACTTAAGGATTTCCTTCTTCACGACCTCTTTCATGACCGGGTTAAACTGTCTTTGAGGTTGTCGTGAAGGCTTGTAATCCTCCTCCATTAGAATCTTGTGCATACATAAAGATGGTTTAATTCCTACAAGATCCTCTACGGTATCCCCTAAAGCTTTCCTATGTTTCCTCAAAACATCCATAAGTTTCTCATGTTCATCTCCCTTTAAATCGGAACTAACAATAATGGGAAAGGTAAAATTAGTTCCAAGAAAAGCATACCGAAGATGTGTGGGAAGCGGCTTCAATTCCAAAGCTATTGATGCCTTTGATGTGTCTTGAGGTGTGCTCGATGCTTCCTTAGAAGTATCTAAGGATGTGGGAGTAGTGGAAGAAGACTCAAGAGTGGTTGTAAGAAAGACGGAATTGTTCTCAGAATTTCCCAAAACCACGGCACACCTGTTACTTCCATGGCCGTGATTTAGGGCGTGGAAGTCTCTGATGTTCTCAAAATAACACTCTACGGATTGAATTTGTGGAACCACGGTCGTGGAATAGCACGACTGGCCGTGGTTTCTTCTGTTTTCCGAGCCATCATAGAATTTCTCGAACTCTTCATCTTGTACCTCTTTTAGCTCCTCCAAAGCTTCAATCTTAGCATTGCAATCCTCTTCTTCTCCCTTTTCCATGATGCTCATGGTTATGACCTTTAGCAATGGATCTTTAAACAAAATTGAACTTACTTCCTCCCTAGACGCCTCTTCGTCATAGATGTTGAACATATCCTCTCCAAGTGTAGGTTCTTTCACCAAGGTTGAGAGAACAAATTCAACCTTCTCTTCTCCTTTATCGAAGGCTAATCTAGCGTTCTTGCAATCCACCATACAACCGGAGGTTGCAAGAAATGGTCTCCCGAGTATGATCGGGACCGGACAATCTGCAGAAATGTCAAGCACAACAAAATCTATAGGAATATAGAACTTACCGAGCTTGACTGGGACGTCTTTAATGATACCTACGGGTCGAGTTATGGATCGATCCGCCATGTACGACATCATCTTCACCGGTTTAGTTTCACCTAAACCGATATTCCTACATAAAGCAAGCGGGATGATGCTTACACTTGCTCCTAAGTCACAAAGAGCGTCATATGTGACTTCACCAACTCCTATTGGAATACAAAATGACCCCGGATCCCTCAGCTTTGGGGGCATCTTCTCCGTCATTGTTTTGATGAGCTCCGAAGATTCCGAACTCATCTTTACTTCTCCAAAGTCTTCCAGCTTTCTCTTGTTAGAGAGGATCTCTTTTAAGAACTTCCCATAAGCGAGCATACCTACAATTGCATCAATAAAAGGTATGTTAATATACAGTTTGCTGATTAGATCAATGAACTTACCGAATTGCTTGTCTAGATGCGCTCTTGCTCTAGACTGCGGGAACGGTAGAGGGGGTTTGTAAGCTGAAGGAGGAACATAGACATCTTCCTTCTCCTTCTCCTTATCTTCTCCTTTCTCAGCGGGGACTTCTACGAACTTGGGTTGCGGATCGGTGGTTGTTACACCACTCCTAGTAGTAATCTCCATCACCCTTCCTTTCGGGTTGTCCTCCGTCTTTCCGGGAAGCTTCCCTTGATCTCTAGGAACTTCTTCGGCCTTGCTAAACACTTGGTTTTCTAAGGCTTTTTGTGCCTTATCAACCGAAGTGATGTGATTCTCTAGTCCTTGGAGCTTTCCTAAGATTGTCTCCATCATAGCATCATGCTTATCCTTCTCCGGCTTGCCCGAGCCATTCGATGTTTGACCCTGGCTTTTCAAAGGAGTAGAAGAAGATGGAGGTGTTAATGAATTGTCATTTTGCGAATAGGAATTACCGGAGTTTTGTTGGTTGGATCTCCAATTGTTGTTTTTAGAGTTCCTATTGTTGTTGTTGTTGTTCCAGTTATTGTTCCGGTAGTTGTTCCTATTACCATGGTTGTTATCCCTCCCTAGGTAGCCAGCTTCTTGCTCCTTCGTCTTTTGAAGGCCAACTCTTATGACTTCCTTCAACTCTTTGATCTCATTGTTGAGGGGAAATATTTGAGTTTGTGCAGCTTGAGTTAACTTAGCTCCCGGATCTCCTTGGTTCCGATTGCTATGATCCACCTTTCGATGTGAATACTTCTCAATCACTTGGGCTTGCTTCTCAATGATGTCCCAAGCGTCATCTTCTCTCATGTCCATGAATGTACCACAAGATAGAGATTGGAGTTTGAATTGTGTCTCTATATCCAATCCTTTGTAGTAGATCTCCAACAATTCCAGCTTTGAAATGTCATGGTTTGGGCAATCCAATAGAAGATCCTGAAACTTTTCTCAAGATTAAAACAAACTTTCGTTAGGTTTCATAGAAAAAGCATTAATCTTACCTCTCAACTCCGCCGTCTTGGAGTGCGGAAAGAATTTGGTGAGGAACTCCGAAGATAAATCCTCCCATGTGTTAAGTCTTCCAGCCGGAAGAGCTTGATATCAAGACAAAGCATTGTCCTTCAAAGAGAAGAAGAACGGTTTTATCTTGTAGTTGTTGTTGATAGCCCTCTTTGGCGTCAATGTCTCCATAAGAATCTCGAAGTTTTGTAAGTGTTGGTGTGGAGATTCAGCACTCGTTCCACGAAATTGGCTTTCGCGAACCATGGTAATAACTTGCGGGCTAAACCCGAAATCCTGGGCGTCTTCACCTCCGAAATTCACACCTAAACGGCGTGGTTGCTGAATTGGATCCATCCGTTGTCCAAGGGTTCGTGGTTCATCCCCTTAATCAGCGGCTCTCATATCTCCAACGGGAATGTGATGATCAATATGTGGTCTAGGATTGTCACAAACTGGATGGATTATTGGTGCAATATCCTCTAGGTCCGGCATGTCATCATCGTCGGATGATTCAGCAATAGATTTCTTACCTTTCTTCTTCTTCTTAGCATCATTCCTCTCTAGTTTCATGTCTAGAATCATTGCTTGAAGCTCATCTATTTGAAACTGATTTCGTATCTTTTCCTCCAAGCGAGCCTTCTCGCTCAAAAGGAGTTGAGTTCAAGCTTCATACAACTCCTCTTGGATGTTTCTCTCATTATTTTCAGCCATCTTTTTCTCTTTCAACTTCCTTCCCAAAGTTTTCTCAAGTTCGGGATCAAAAAGAACTAGATCTTTGGTAGATCTAGTCTTTCGCATATACCTAAAGAATCTGCAAAAATCACTCAAAAAGACTAATCAAATTACAAGAGCATAAGCTCCCAAGCACGACAACCGAGAGCCGAATTTGGCCTAAACCAAATCCCCGGCAACGGTGCCAAAAACTTGTTCGCCTCAAAGTGTGCATGCAAATAAGCTTTAAATTTACAAAACTGAAATCAAAGCAAAGAGAATCCGCAGTGTATGGATCGGCGTAGTAAAGTAAGAATTCCAGAGTATCGAACTCAGGGATTTGGGGGATCAAATTCAGTTCACAATTTATTGAGCAATTAAAGTATAGAAGCTTTGCAAATATTGGAAAAACAGCAATCCTAAAGATCCAAGTATCCAATTGTGGCAATTGATTCAAGATATTCTAAAGATATAAGGACAGAGTCGGGGTTGCAAAGGTATATCTAATGTAAGGTTATGTACGGTGAAATTCCAAAACCCTATATGTCTCACCCAAAGGCTCTCTTCTATAAAGGTTGTTGAGGGTGCATTATAGAAAGGATCAAAGGATAAGAATTACTCTCAAATACCCATGCCCAAACCCAAGAAATCAAAGACAAGCCAAAGCGGTTAAGGTTGTGATACTCGAAACCGAAATAGAGGATGTTGAGTCTCACTACCTATAAAAAGCAAGTCAAGGCTAGGTTAAAGCAAATCTTTAACTTTGGATTGAAGCAAAAGCAAAGGTCGTACAACAGAGGAAATCACTGCTAGATCTTGAAGAACCACGGCCGTGGTTTTCAAGAACAGACCGTGGAAAAGGTTGTCGACGAGGCTTCTCGCACTCTCAGGGTCCAATCTATTTACGATCGATCTATCATTATCTAAGCCACAACTATCAACCCTTTACCTTAGAATTGCTAAAGGGTTTTAGCCAATAACCATCATCATTGAATCAAATATCAAACTGAGAAGAGAAAAAGGTAAAATCCTCGAAAACTCAATAAAAACTAAACAATCAATCGCAAATCCAAACAACCAATGTATGTGTTTAATGAATGCGGAATAGGGAACAGAAATCCTCACAACAATCTTAAGAAAACAATGAAGAACGGGATGTCAATCCGTCTCCAAATGTAAACCCTAAGATATTCTCGAAGTACACAATCTTCAAATCGCATCTTCCTCAGAATATTCCCAAAAAATCAATCTCAAATCCAAACAACCAATGTAAGCATTATACCACTTGCTTTGTGCAAGGCAGTTGGTTTAGGAGAACCTAGACTGGTGAAGATGACACTCTACATGGCTGATCGCTCCATAACTAGACATGTTGGAATCATATAGGACATTCATGTAAACCTTGGTAAGAGTTACATTCCTATAGATTTTGTCGTTCTTGACATTTCCTGCAGATTATCTAGTTCCCATCATACTTGGGAGACCATTCCTTGCAACCTCCGGTTGTATGGTTGATTGCAAGAATGGGCAGCAATCATTCAATATAGGGGAAGAGAAAGTGGAATTTGTACTCTCCTTCTTGATCAAAGAACCAGATGTGAGAGAAGGTGTTTTTAACATCTTTGATGAAGAAGAGTATAGAGAAGTGGTGAGTTCAATCATGATCAAAGATCCACTTCAACAGGGTCGTAGCATGAGTATCATTAAAGAAGAGTGGAACATGACTGTAATGATGAGATTCGAGCATTGGAATATGCAGAGGAATAGCCAGAAGCAAGATTTGAAGAGCTGAGAAGGGCTCCGGAAGAAGCTGAAAAAATCGACCTACACAAAGGAAATCGACCGATTTCGGATAATGCAAGTCGATTTCTGACAACAGAAAGAAACATCGGGTCAGAGATCGACCGATTTGCGTCAGGGGAGGTCGATTTTTCGGCAATTTCTCCGACTTCTACAAACTCAATTGCTAGTGTTCTTAACTGTAGTAGCACATTTCCTCCACCTTCAGAGGCTTCTCCAATGACACTCCATGATCAAGAATCATCAATCAAAGCACCACCCTCATTGGAGTTAAAACTACTCCCTACACATCTAAGGTATGCATTCCTTGCGCCTAACTCAACATATCCTGTTATAGTTAGTGCAAACTGAAGTGATGATGAACTTGAGAAGCTTATGAACGTCCTGAAACAACAAAGGAAAGCCCTGGGCTATACCATTGATGATTTAGTAGGCATTAAACCTTCCCTTTGCATGCATAAGATCTTAATGGAATAGGATTACAAACGTTCACGTCAACCTCAACGACGGTTAAATCTGATCATGAAAGAGGTTGTGAAGAAAGAAATCCTTAAGTTACTTGATGTAGGTATCATATTTCCTATTTCTGATAGCAAGTGGGTGAGCCCCGTCCAAGTAGTTCCAAAGAAAGGAGGTATAACCGTTGTTGCTAACAAGAATAACGAACTCATTCCTACAAGAACAGTTACGGGATGGAGAATGTGCATCGACTACCGTAAACTGAATGTCGCCACAAGAAAGGACCACTTCCCCCTCCCTTGCGAGACGGATGAGCTACCTATCGACGATTCATTCCCCGACGAGCAGCTACACGAGATCGAAGAATGCCTCCATCAGATCTCGAAAGGTAATAACCCATGGTTTGCTGATATTATCAATTACCTTGTTCGCCAAGAACTCCCACCCAAACTCTCATATGCTCAAAGGAAGAAATTCTCTAGAGACGTCCGACACTTATATTGGAACGAACCTCTACTCTTCAAGAGAGGTCCCGATGGCATGTTCAGAAGATGCATTCCAGAAGACGAAGTAGAAAGCATTATCCGCCATTGCCACTCTTTACCTTGTGGACGACATGCTAGTTCCCACAAGACATGTGCTAAGGTACTCCAAGCTAGCTTCTTTTGGCCTACCCTATTTAAATATGTGCAGAACTATGTTGTTGCTTGTGATGCTTGTCAAAGGATAGGTAATATTTCAAGAAGGAATGAGATGCCCCTCAACAACATCCAAGAAGTAGAGATATTTGACGTATGGGGAGTGGATTTCATGGGACCATTCCCATCATCATGTAGGAACCAATACATACTTCTAGTTGTAGACTATGTCTCAAGATGGGTAGAAGCAATCGCTTCTCCGACTAATGATGCAATGGTAGTGGTGAAGTTATTCAATAGAACGATCTTCCCAAGGTTCGGGACTCCCCGAACCATCATTAGTGATGGAGGAACGCACTTCACAGCCCGTCGATTAGAGGCTCTACTAGCTAAGTATGGGGTAACCCATAAGATCGCCACACCATACCATCCATAAACAAGTGGACAAGTCGAAATATCCAACACGGAGATCAAAGGAATTCTATAGAAGACTATCTCTAGAACAAGAAAGGACTGGACAATGAAACTCGATGATGCATTAAGGGCATACATGACCGCTTTTAAGACACCCACAGGAACAACAACATACAACCTTGTGTATGAGAAGTCTTGTCACCTTCCGGTAGAGCTAGAACATAAAGCATATTGGGCCGTCAAGTGGCTCAACTTCAGCATGAAAGAAGCCGGAGAAAAGCGGATGTTGGACATAAACGAACTAGAAGAGATCCGCCTGAATGCGTACGAGAATGCAAGGATCTACAAGGAAAGAACAAAGCGGTGGCATGATAAGCATATCATCCCAAAGGACTTGAAAGAAGGAGATCTCGTTCTTCTATTCAAATCAAGACTTCGACTCTTTCCAAGTAAGCTTAAATCCCGTTGGACAGGACCTTTTGTTATTAAATGTGTTTTTCCTCATGGTGTAGTTGAAGTATGGGGTGAACAAAGCGGAAGTTTCAAAGTAAACGGCCAATGATTGAAGAAGTACACACTGGAAGTCCCGATTGAGGAGATAGCTCCTATCCTCCTCCATTGAGCATCTAAACAGCAACGTCCAGCTAACGACGTTAAATCAAGCGCTTCTTGGGAGGCAACCCATGGTAGTTCTAGCTCTTTTCTTCTTCTTTTTTTAACATAGAATATTTTAGGATAGTTTTTGTTTTTGTTTTTGCTTGTTTGTTTCCTCGATGTGCTCTCGGTTTGTTGTGTCAAAGATCGTAGGAACTAGGTGCAATCTTGGGGAATTGATGAAGAAAGTTGACATAAATTGGGTCAAACACACTTTTCAAGGAAAGAAAAGGAATAAATCAACTCACCATAAGTAACTCGACCGATTCAGGCTACAGAGCAAGCCGATTTTTGGCAACCAAAAGAAAATTCGGAAAAAAAATTGACATACCCAAGAAAATTCGGTCGATTTCCCTTATTGATCTGTGAAAGAGACGAAAAATCGGGCCGATGAAAAAATCGTGCTAAAAAATCGGCCGATTTTCTTTATAATTTGGCCGGCCTATATAAAGCTTTCTCCACTCCATTCTTCATTCAACACTTAACAAATTTTCTTCCTCCTTCATTCCAAAGAGCCGAAAAATCGCCTACCCTCCCATCTCCTCAATTTGTAACTATTTTGAGCGATTCTTGAGTCCAAACTGAAGGTTTTTCAACAAGGAATAGCGATCTAGCATCAGCAAGCTTGGCAAACTGCTCATTCATCCGAAATTCAGGTTTTTCGATCAAAAACCTAAGCATTTCGTTCGATTTTGAATCTTGCCTAAGAGTTGTTAGATTGTTGAGTTTGATTAAGCGCTTTGCTTAGAAACAACCCTAGGAAGCTGTTTGTGGTGTTGCATTGATCAGAACTTTACAAATTTGTAATTTGTGTTGAAATCATGAGAAAAATCGGACCAGCCCAAAAAAATCGGTCGATTTTTACAAAGAACAGCCCGATTTTCTTAAGCAGAACGGAGACTTTAAAAAGAATCACCAGAAATTCAACCAAAAAAAAAGGATATTCTACTAAGGCACCTCCACCACCACCTTCCCTAGCTCGACCAAACCTTCCCCTTCCCGCTTCCAAACACAAGAAGAGATATGAACGTCTCTTAGATCGGCCTATTATCCCTCCTTGCTACATTGTATTAGATGATTTGGATGCGCTGTTTGTGAGAGAGGACATTGACATGATGTTGGATAGGATAGGGCTGATTCACTTTGCGCTCATTCGGGAGGATGCTTATACCGAGATTACTCTTGAGTTCCTTAGTACCTTTGAGCACGACCCTAGAGATAGAAGAGTTTCTTTCCGGCTCATGAATGAGGATCATGTTATGTCTATTCCTGCTTTTGGAGATTTGTTTGGTTTTCCCTCATCTTTTGTAAGCACATTTCCACGAGGGGTGAGCGCTAGCGCATTCTGGGAGAGTATCTCCATTAGGGAAGCGGGAGGAGATAAGTGGAGACCGGGAAACTCAAAGGAGACAAGCATCTACAATCTCTCTTTCAAGATAGCTCACCGGATCCTTAGCGAATCTTTGTTTGCAAGAACGGAGACACCACAGAAAATAAAGGCGGATGAGCTCTATCTCCTTCATTGTATGACCACCGGCACTATTCCGGACACCACTACTATGCTTGCCGACTATCTTGGGAAGATAGCCAACAAGTCAAGGGAAGATAATGGCGCTGGAAGCCTTGTCACTCATGTGGCGAAGGCATTGGAGGTTAATTTCTCATATTGTCACATAGTTGAGAGCGCCCACCCTCTTGGCTCGCAGGGATTGGTCGCTAGGTAGGTCTTGATTCCGAGAGGTATGGGTGCTTTGCATGTGTCCATGCCATGGGAAAAATCACCATCAAAGAAACCAGCTGAGATTGAGTGGAAGTCCGAATACACTATTCGGAACAGGAGGAACTGGTAAGAGACCTTTGAGCACTTCTTTGATGAGATGGCCCCTCCGACCACTTATTATGATGATGATGAGGATGGAGAGGATGATGATGAGGAGGAGGAGGACTATGAGGACGGAGCTACAGCATACCAAGGATCCATGCTAGAGTTCAAGAGTGACACGTATAGTGGCCATGCTACAGATGTTATGGATACTGACACACATAGCGCTGGACCTAGCAGGACGAGTAGAGGTACAGAGGAGACCGAGGATGAGATGCAGGCTTCACATCATTCCTTTGCTCATGCACCCAGCTGTGGGAGAGGACGCGGGCGCGGATCTAGACTCCATCGACAGATGGGAGCATTGATTTCCGGCATGCAGGGTCTACGCGCTGACTACCAGGGCCTTCGTACTGATTATCAGGCCCTTCACACCGACTACAAGGCTCTGGACACTCAGTTGACTGAGTACCGTCAGGCGACAGAGGCACGGCATGCCTCCTATGATGGACACATGAGGTTCATGTACTACCATACCTTTGGTGCCTTCTATGACCACGGAGCTCCGAGGTACCCATATCCGCCACCACCGCCGCTGAGGATTGAGATTCCACTTTATTTTACATTGTAAGCATTTTTCTCCATCTTATGCTTGACTTCTCACATTGGGGACAATGTGAAGGTTAGTATGAGGTGGGGGTATTGTTCGCCACTTAGCGTGCGTGCAAATAAGTCTTAAATTTATAAAACTAGAAATCAAGCAAGCGAACCCGCAGTGTACGGATCGGCGTAGTAAAGCAAGAATTCCTAAGTATCGAACACAGGGATTTGGGGGGTTAAATCCATTTATAGATCGTCAAGCAAGTAAATGTATGAGCTTTGCAAATATTGGGAAACAGCAACCCTAAATATCCAGGTGTCTAATTGTGGCAATCGATTCAAGATATACTAAAGAACTAAGGACAGAGTTAAGAGTTGCAAAGGTATACTAAGGTAAAGCAATGTACGGTGAAGTTCCAAGGCTTTATATGACTTATCTAAAGACACTCTCTATAAAGGTTATTGAGGCTTCAGTATAGAAAGGATCTAAAGGTAAGAATTGATATTAAATACCCAAACTTGTAACCCAAGGATCAAGACTAACTAAACCGATTAAGGTTGTGACACTCGAAATCGAAGTAGAGGTTGTTGAGGCTTCACTACTACCTAGAAAAGGCAAGCCAAGACTAAGTTAAAGTAAATCTTTAACTTTGGATTAAAGTAAAAGCAAGATTCGTAAACTGACACAAATTACGGGTGGATCTTGAGTTCCACGGCCGTGAAACCTCAAGAACAGACCGTGGTATGGGGTGTTCGGCGAAATCTCTCTAACTCTCAGGGTCCAATCTGTTTACGATCGATCTATCATCATCTAAGCCACAACTATCAACCCTTCACCTTAGAATTGCTAAAGGGTTTTAGCCAACAACAGTCATTATGATATCAAATTCAAGATTTAGAAGAATGAAAGATGAAAACCTTCGAAAACCTTCAATAAACTTCAAATCAATCTCAAATCCACAAACAAGGGTATAATGTATATCAGATTCGGAATAAACATAAACCAATCACAATGCTTGATAAGAACAAAGAGCGGGATGTCAATCCGTCTTCTAATCAAATCTAAGGATAAAGCGCAACTTCCAAATCTTCAAGCCTTTGCAAATCTCCGTTGCAAAATGGCAATCCTCCGCACGTCCAATGAAACCCTAGGCACGTGCAAGCAAGCGTAAGCAAAGGTCCCGGTTTCTCCCTCCTTCAGTCCTTTTATAGGGAAAGATAGAATAACCGTCCGGCCCATGTGCGTAGATAATGTGTCTATATTTTATTCGTCAAAAGATTGCCTAAATCACGGTTTTATGGAATTCCACGCCCGTGGTTTAGAGCGTGGAATTGGATTACGGTGCTTCACAATTTCCATGACCGTACTTTATACCGTGTAACTCTCTAGAATGCTCCACGTTCATGTTTCCAAGTTCCACGGCCGTGGTTTAGAGCGTGGACTTCATTACGGCCGTATTTTAGAGCGTGGAAGCCTAGGTTGCTCGTAATTCCCTTTGTTTCGTGCCATTCCTCATCCTAGCATCTTCCTTGGCTTCTTTGTGGTGTCCTCAATCCTTGGATGTGCTCAATTCACCTCCATCCTCTCTTAACTCGCTCGGTTTTAGCTCTTATTCACCTACAATCAACACAAAGCTTATGTAGACCTCTATATCGACAATGTAGACAAAATAGCTAACAATTGCTTCAATGCTTTATCAATGAACACCAATATGGATGAAATACATTTAGAAAACGTGCCTAAAATATCACAATATTTCATGCTAACAAAATACCCCATACTTGCCACTTGCTTGTCCCCAAGCAAGGTCTTTCAAAAGCTTTAGAACTCAAGTTAGAATGAAATATGTATGCAACCTCAAAAACAAAACATCTTTTAGACGAATGTGCTTCTAGTCAATAGATCATTCTCAAATCTTGCTTCATTCGTTCAAAAGACTCTTATATACATAAGCAAAGAATAAAGAGGAAGGAAACATCATGAATTGATCAAACTTCAATGTAAGCATCATAACCTTCGAACATTATCAAAGTCAATCATAAGAAACTTCCATTTAGATCACAAAGTCATATAACATTCTCTTGATCTTAAGGACTTTCAAGTAAGGTCTAGAATATGGAAAGGGAGAGGAAATTATAAGGAGTGTGGTGCATGAATTCGGGAAAGTGGATAACTAACTATTTTCTTTTTCTCTTGCGGTTTTGCAACACTTTCAACTTAGAGCTTTGCTCTCTTCTTTTGCACATAATTTTTCGACTTTACTTTTGGAGTTATGGATAGAGGTGCACAAAAACCGAAGCCTAGGAAATTGGCGGTTCTTAATTTTGCGAGATGCTTCAAACCCTTGATGCACATACCATAATCCGTTAGGAATATCGCTCAATCCGACTTTGGCAAGACACAAACACCCGGCTATGTGAATGGTGCCGAGTTACTCATCGTCATGATTGACTTCCCCAAACCTACAATTTCTTTCTATTCTTTGAATGCAAAATTTTGCTTTCATGGCCCTCCCACATCAAACATGCCAAATACTCAACTCCTCCAAATTCCCGGATAGGTAAGGGAGGCTATTATTTCATTGAGGGGCTAAATGATCAAAGAAAGAAGAAAGAAAATCGAATTGCCTTAATCATTTCAACAAGAAGTATAAGAACTTATCATGTAATTTCAACCTTGATTTCTCAATATGATTTAGGTAACACTCTTCACATTATGAAACTTGCAAAAGAGGGATAATTAACTCATTAAATTTCTTTTCAATTCACTATTTGTTTAAGTATACAATTGTCATCAAAACTCAATTCACAAGTAGTGATTATCATGGAAATCATCTCAATCCTTAGAAGCACAAAATTTTAAAAAAATTTCGATTTTTATGGGTTTTTCAAAAGCTTTTTCATGCAATGCGATAATGAAACGTGTAACAATGGAATGAATCATGCAAGGTGTTCTCGATCAAAGCAAGCAAAAGTGAGTAGAGTTATTACAAACGAATAGTCACACCCCACCCCATACTTGAGACAAACATTGTCCCTAATGTTCAAAAAGAAATAAAGAAAAGAAAGAAAGAAAATGAACTCACAAGACGGTGGTGGAGTGGCTAAAGCGGTAGATCATCATCATCCTCACTGGGGTGCCGGTGGTGGTGGAAACGGGAAGAAGTTGGGATCATAGTTCCGCCCAAACTGTTGGCGGTAAATGTCTCTCATCATCCGGTCATGCGCATCGGCTCGTGCATCCCTAGATTCCGCGTGGATCTCCAAGGCTCTAACCCTACTGGAAAGGTCGGTGGCCCAATCCGGTAGCTGCTCGTACCATCCCGGCGGCTGGCTATACCACGCTGGTGCATCTGACGGTGCTGGTGCAGGTGGTGGCTGGGCATGCCAAGCTGGTGGAGCTCCCATCCAATCCGGCTGAGTGCTATACCACTGAGGAGGGGTCGCCATCCATGTCGGCCTCTCACTCACGCTGGCGCGGCAAGAGGAAGAACCAGAAGCTCTAGCGGGGCGGGGAGAGTGTCTAGGGAAGTCGGGAACTACATCCGGCTGATCCGGGAAGGTACCATAATCGTGCTCCTCACCTCCTCCCTCAAACTCATCATCTCCTCTCATCTCCTCCTCATCTACAACCGGTGGCTCAAGGGGGACGTAAGGAGGTGCTACCAATCTATTCGCATGCATAGCAGTGAATGTCTCCTTCCAATTATGGCGTCTAGCCATAATGGAATACTCGGGAAGCCATGTAACCCCTCTACCTCCTCTACCCTCCCAAGGCATGGTAGCAGTAGGTGGACCTCTATGTCTAGGAAAGATAATGCCTCGAGTCATGAGGCTCTGAAGTCCTAGAGGTCTAGCAGCTATCCTGGTGCACGTGAAGAAGTCGATACCAAGCTGCCTAGCAAGGTGGGTGACCATCCCACCGTATCCAATATTGCCGGCCCTCTTATTCTTTAGCTTACTCATAGTAGAAGCTAAGAGGGTGGCACAGTCAGCCGGCCTACCATACAGCATACAATAAAGCAGAAACAGCTCATCAGTCTTGATTTTCTGAGGAGTCTCCGTCCTAGGGAAGAGACACTCAGAAAGCACTCGGTGGGCGATCTTCAAGGCTAAATGATAAATCAACTTAGCCTTGGTATCAGCAGGTTGCCAGCGGTCCTCGCTGGCGTACACCATAGCAATGTCCTCCCAAAAATCTTTGGCGTATACGCCACTAGGAAATCGACCATTGAAGGTCTCATGGAACCCAAAGAAGGCTCCAAACTCCCGAATCGAGAACTCATAGTTCCTCTCCGTCAGCCTGAAAGAAACTGTCCTATCGACATGACTATGCTCGAATGAGATCACAAACTCTCTAGTGATCTCCTCATATGCATCTTCCCGAATAGCGAAGAAGATGATCAATCCTGCTCTATCCAACAGCCAAGTAAGATCTCCCACCACATTCAGTGGCTCTAAGTCCTAAAGCAATAGATAACGAGGTCCTATGACCGCTCTCTTCTCGATCCTCTCTAAGGCATCGAGGTAATCCTCATGGATAGTAGGAATTCTAGGAGGTGGGGGTGATGGTGGTGGTGTTGGCTCACTAGGGGGTGCCTGAGAGGAGGAGGAAGCATTGCCTTTCCTCTTCTTTGTCCTATTTGACATTCTCCTAACCAAATCCATCTCAGTTCAAAAATTACGGCTTGTTCTAACAATTCCACGGCCGTGGTTCTTCCAGAGACCGTGATTCGGCTCTGAATTTCTCAAAACTCAACAAATTCACACCAAATTCAACAGAAGGCAGTCCTAGACTAATTCCAATCCAATTCCAATCAGTTCTCCTAAAAATTTATGCAAAAATTGAGGCAAATCGACAAAGTGAGAGAAGAGATAAAAACCTATGTTTCCGGATTTTGAAGTCCGAATTCTATCATCTCCGGTGATTTGCCGCTCGAATCGTTGCTTGGATCTTGTAGGTGATTGAATTTGCTTCAATTTTGGTCAAAGAATCGTTCGAAATAATTAACGAACGGGAATTTGAGAGAGGGGATTGAATCGGCGATTTTTGGGGCGTGGAATTTGGGGATTTTGGTGTGTTTGTGAAGAAACGTGGTTTTTATAGTGGCCGTAAATTTTTTCGAAAATTACGGTCACTCAGGGGTTTCCACGGCCGTGGAAATGTACAGAACCGTGGTTTTGGTGATTTTTCTCAGGCTTTTGCAAATTACGGTCACTGTAGTTGTCACGGCCGTGGATTTGGCCGTGGAACTCTCTATAATGTGCCAAAGTCCAAGTTTCGTCAATTTTCTTCAAACTTTTCCTTCTCCCTTTCTCTTCCACTGATCTTACATCCAAAAATACGAACATACCGGAAGGTATCGAAGACAAAACAAAACAAAAACATCTAGCTAGTCTAATCTATGAATCAAAAACAAAAATGTAAGTGCAATACCTTGGGTTGCCTCCCAAGAAGCGCTTGTTTAAGGTCCGTAGCTAGACCATATTCGCACTTATTCGAGTGCGGTGGGCGCGAATTCTTCAGCTTGGAGTTCCGGTGAATACTTCTTGAGTCGTTGACCGTTCACCTTAAAGCTTCCGCGCTTTTCACCCCATACTTCAACTGCACCATGGGGAAAAAGACGTTTGATTAGATAAGGTCCAGTCCAACGAGATTTAAGCTTACCTAGAAAGAGACGAAGCCTTGAATTGAAGAGGAGAACTTGATCTCCTTCTTTGAGGTCCTTTGGGATGATATGCTTATCATGCCAACGCTTCGCTCTTTCTTTATAGATCTTGGCGTTTTCGTAGGCGTTCAAGCGAAGTTCTTCAAGCTCGTTAAGGTCCAAGAGACGCTTTTCTCCCACCTCCTTCATGCTGAAGTTCAACCACTTTATTGCCCAATAAGCCTTATGCTCCAATTCTACCGGCAAGTGACAAGACTTCCCATACACAAGGTTGTATGGTGTTGTTCCGATGAGAGTCTTATATGCAGTCCGGTATGCCCATAATGCATCATCTAGCTTCAAAGACCAATCCTTCCTTGTCCTTGAAACCGTCTTTGTAATATCCGGAATTTTTATTCCGTTTATTTCCGTAACGAACCGGATTTCGATCAGTTGATCCATATCCGTCTACTTAGTTAGACACATTGTTTCAAAATTCATCATTTTATGTAACTTCCCTTCACATAAAATGATAGGATCCTTGTTTCAAGAATTCATCATTTTATGTAGCTTCCCTTCACATAAAATGATAGGATCCCTATAACCAATTCTAAACTATAACATGATCCGTATCCGTTTATTCCGTGCATTCGTTAGTCGGGATCTCGTTTCCGGACTGCAGCTAGCACCGGGCTGCTGCTCCCTTGCGCCAGCCCAGCCCAGCACGTGTGTTGTTGCCTTACCTTCTTCAGCCAGCGCCCAGCCCAGCAGCAGCTTGCCAGTGTGCCCAGCGCCAGTCTCAGCCCAGCAGCAGTTTGCCAATGTGCCCAGCTCCAGCCCAGCGTCCGCTTCAGCCCAGCAGCGCCCATCTTCGGCCAGCCCAGCGTTGTCCAACGCTAGCTTGCCCAGCCCAACAACTTGCCCAACAGTGTGCAGCAGCTTCAGCCAGCTCGCCCACCTTCAGTCCATCTTCAGCCCAGCAGCATTCCAGCGTAGCCTAGTCCAACACGGAGGAGGAGAAGCTGGACGTTCCCTTCGCAAACCCAGGAGCCGCCAGCCCACCTGCAATGCCACGTTCACTTGCTGAACGTTACTAAGGAACGTAACAGCCGAGATCTTCGCGGATTCCCTTCCATTTCTGCTGCTTGCATTCCGTCCAGATTCATCTATAGAAGCAACGCTTTCCTTTCTTGCTCCGTGACTGTATTCATTCCTTGCACGCAGCAGATCCGCCGGCTTCCTCCCTTCTATCTACGGATTTCAGCAGCACAAGCGCATTTCCGTTTCCACAAGTGAGTAGTGACTTCCTTCGTTCCCTCGTGTCTGTCCTGAATGAGCAACCTTCTTGAACGTTTGTTCGACGTGAATCTAAAACGTGTTGCCTGAACTTACTCCTCTACAAATCTAGTGATCAGTAGACATCCCTCACCATCGATTGAGGTAGAGACCTTCACAAGCTGGTGAGTTTTCTCTTCCTCCCTCCTTGCCTATTCCTCTTCGATCGGACCAGTTTTTGAGGTACTGATGTAGTGATGTCCTATAGCCTTGTACAGATTCGTCCGAGTCTCATACCCCTCCCAAGCATAACTATCTACTTGCTGCAGCCCTTAAACGTAGGTAAGAACTCAGCTTTCATCTCCTCTATAGTTGCACATGAAGAGAAGGTGTAGATCATGGTTTTGTCAATTACAGTGGACCAGACCCTGCACCATTGATTTCTCTATTTCTCCCACCATATACTGCAGATGATCCGTACAATCATGATCTTTGTACTGCAGTTTTAATTTCCGAAATTTAGTGTTGAGTAGCCATCTTTAGGACCAGTTTTCGATACCTTAGAGATAAGATCCACCGTTCAGCTTTTTATATGTTGTTTAGTGTCATGCATAGGGTAATATGTTAAAATTTGAGAAGAAACGAACGGTCAGATTAGAAGTTATAAGCTTCTGAAGTTGGGTAGTTAAGCAGTTTTTGTTAACTTTGGATTTTTGGTTAAGTATAGAAATTGTAAGTGTAGTAGTCAACTTTGAGAATTTTTATAAAAATGATTGATGAACAGTTTTGAAAAATTCTTGCTCCTAAGGGTAGATGGAACATCATAGATGATCTAGAGAATTATTTTGGAATTTTATAAGCTTCTACGAATTTTATATTTGAAACCGAAGTTGGACCTTTACGACCTTTCGGAAAATAGGGAAATAAGAAAAGTGACAGTTTGTAACCAAACTAAACTTTAGGAGTTGGAATATGACTTTAGAGTCTCAAATAGGAGTTTAGACATGAATTTCGGAAAATTTGGAAATTTCGGGACTAAGAGTAAAATGGTCATTTTACCATAAATTAGTACTGTAATTAGTAATGTCCTATTACGATCTTCTATCTTAGAAGTCTTAGACTTCTAATTACGTTAGAGTGTGCTAATGCACTTATCTCCTTTGGCAGGCAACTGAGTTGCTACAGTTTACAAAGCGAGTTTGGTTTACAGAGAATTGAGAGTTATAACAGGTAAGTCCTTTGGGCTTACTTAGCTGACTTCTGAATATGAGCATGAATGATGATAGTGGTGTGTGTTTGAAATGTTTAGAGATATAGGTTGTGATAGATATTTACCGACCTATACTTGGCCTAAGAGTAACGGCGGTGGCATTCTGCTCAGTTAGCTTGAGGGCGCTGGGGGTTTCTTTAGGGACTAGTCCATACTCGGTTTGTAGTGATGCTACCGGCGGAGGTCAGCTAGACCTACACCCAGTTGGATAAGGAACGGAGGCGAGAACTGTTAAGAGTTCTCGTGCCACAACTGTAAAATTGAATAAGATGAATCACCTAAGTAATAGATAATAAACGGTTGGGTGCCCGCATGATGATTGTTTATATTATTCTGAGTGTGTTTGTGCTGTTATTATTCTACTTATATTTGGATAGTTGGCTAACAGTTGTTATGTTGTGTAGACGTACCGCAGGTTAGAGCAAATGCCGAGTGATCCGGATGGTAGTGGTCAGCCGGGGTGTCGTACTTTTAGGATGAGATGCAGTTTCTTTATTTGTGGGTTTTCCAGTTAGACCTTGGTTCTTTTCTTTCTTTTTCGTACTTTGTTATCTTATGTTTTCCGGTTGTTGGTTGTTCTGGTCACATTCATACATTGTTAAGACTTAATTTACGATTTCCGGTTTTTCCTTATATGTGCCTTGTTGTAAGATCTTGTTAAGTTGTTGTCAAACTAAGGTCGGGACCCACTGTGCGGTCCTAACCAGTAACTCCCCAAGTTGAAAATTTTGGGGTGTTACAGTCTTCTCTAGGATCCCTTTAATCTCCCGGTTTGAGATCTCCACTTGTCCACTAGTTTGTGGATGATAAGGGGTGGCGATCTTGTGAGTCACCCCATACTTAGCCAAAAGAGCTTCGAAACGTCGGGCAATGAAGTGAGAACCTCCATCACTAATGATAGTCCATGGTGTCCCAAATCGTGGGAAGATGGTCTTGTTAAAGAACTTAACCACAACCATGGCATCATTAGTGGGAGAGGCAATTGCTTCAACCCATCTCAAAACGTATTCCACGGCTAAAAGTATGTATTGGTTTCCACAAGATGATGGGAAAGGTCCCATGAAGTCTACTCCCCAAATGTCAAAGATCTCCACCTCTTGGATGTTGTTAAGAGGCATCTCGTTTCTCCTAGATATGTTCCCTGTTCTTTGACAAGCATCGCAGCAGGAAACAAAGGTTTGCACATCTTTAAATAAAATAGGCCAAAAGAATCCCGATTGCAATACCTTAGCCCTAGTCTTGTTCGAACTAGCGTGTCCTCCACAAGGAAGTGAATGACAATGACGGATGACACTTTGCATCTCATCTTCCGGTACACATCGCCGAATGATGCCGTCCGGACCTCTCTTAAAGAGGAGAGGTTCGTTCCAAAAGTATTCCCGAACATCCTTAAAGAACTTATTTCTTTGTGCGTAGGATAATCCGGGTGGTAATTCCTGGCAAACCAAATAATTAACAAAATCAGCAAACCATGGTTCGTTACCTTTGGTGATCACGTCGATGCACTCCTCTATGATATGTAAATGCTCGTCCAGAAAGGAGTCATCTATAGGTAGATGGTCGTCCTCTAGATGTGGTAGACGACTCAAATGATCCACAACAGAATTTTCCGAACCCTTCTTGTCACGGATCTCTAGATCGAACTCTTATAGGAGAAGAATCCATCTAATCAACCTTGATTTCGCATCTTTCTTCGCAAGCAAATACCGGATCGCAGCATGATCCGTGTACACAATCACCTTAGCACCTACAAGATAAGAGCGAAACTTTTCAAATGCATATACAATTGCTAAGAATTCCTTTTCGGTAGTGGCATAGTTGAGCTGCGCTTCATCTAGCGTCTTGCTAGCGTAGTAAATAACATGGGTTCGTCCTTCCTTTCTTTGCCCAAGCACAGCCCCTATGGCTACGTCACTTGCGTCACACATAACCTCAAATGGAAGGTTCCAATCCGGAGGTTGGATAATCGGAGCTGAGATTAGAGCTTCCCGAATCATATTAAACGCATCTAAGCATTCCTGCGAGAAATCAAAAACTGCATCCATCATCAATAAATTAGTAAGCGGTTTTGATATCTTGGAGAAATCCTTTATAAAACGTCTATAGAATCCAACATGTCCTAGAAAACTACTTATCCCTTTCACCGAAGTTGGGGGAGGAAGCTTTTCTATTGTCTCTATCTTATCCTTATCCACCTCAATCCCTCTACTAGAGACTAAGTGTCCTAATACAATGCCCTCTTTTACCATAAATTGACACTTCTCCCAATTAAGAACTAGGTTGGTGTCTTCACACCTTTGTAACACAAGAGAAAGGTTAGAAAGACAATTATCAAAAGAAGAACCATAAACGGAGAAATCATCCATAAAGACCTCCATGATCTCCTCTATGTACTCCGAGAAGATAGCCATCATGCACCTTTGAAAGGTGGCTGGGGCGTTGCAAAGCCCAAACGGCATTCTTCTATAAGCAAACGTTCCCCACGGACACGTGAATGTGGTCTTCTCTTGATCGTCCGGATGTATCGGGATCTAAAAGAAACCACTATAACCGTCAAGATAGAAAAAGTGTGAGTGTTGTGCTAACCTCTCAAGCATTTGGTCGATGAAGGGTAGTGGGAAGTGATCCTTCCTCGTTGCGTTGTTTAGCTTGCGGTAGTCTATACACATCCTCCATCTAGTTACGGTCGTGTGGGAATGAGTTCATTGTTTTTATTGGTGATGACCGTCATTCCTCCCTTCTTTGGAACCACCTGTACGGGACTCACCCACTTGCTATCGGAGATAGGGTAGATGATACCTGCATCAAGTAGTTTAAGAATTTCCTTCATGACAACCTCCTTCATGGTCGGATTTAACCGCCTTTGAGGTTGTCGCGAAGTTCTAAAGTCTTCTTCCATTAGGATCTTATGCATGCATAGTGAAGGTTTGATTCCTACTAGATCCTCTATAGTATACCCTAAGGTTTTCCTATGTTTCTTAAGGACAACCATGAGCTTACTATGTTCATCAATACTCAAATCGGAACTAACAATTACCGGAAGGGTAGAATTAGGTCCTAGAAATGCGTACCTTAGATGTGTAGGAAGTGGCTTCAATTCCATCACTATAGGAGTCTCTAATGTCTCTTGAGGAGTATCCGATGCTACCTTAGAAGTGTCTAAGGATGTAGAAGGTGTTGGAGAAGAATCAAGAGAACTGGCGGAGAAAACACACTTTCCTTCAGATTCACCCAAAATTACGGCTCCCCTGTTTCCTCCACGGCCGTGGTTTTGGGCGTGGAAATCAATTACGGTGCCTCTGTTTGTTGCACGGCCGTGGTTTTGGCCGTGTAACTTACTGGAGTCCTCTGAATAGCTAATTACGGTCATGTTGGTAGATTCTACGGCCGTGGAATAGCACGACTGGCCGTGATTTCGTACGTTTTCTGACCCATCGTAGAGTTTCTCAAATTCTTCTTCATACACTTCTTTTGCTTCTCTAAAGCTTCAATTTCTTCATTGCATTCCTCTTCTTCCCCTATATCCATAATGCTCATAGAAATAACTTTTTGCAAGGGATCTTTGAAGAGAATCGAACTTACCTCCTCTCTAGATAGCTCTTCATCATGGATGTTGAATATATCCTCATCGAAAACTGGTTCCTTCACCAAAGTGGAGAGAACGAACTCTACCTTTTCTTCTCCTATGTCGAAGGCGAGTTTAGCATTCTTGCAATCAACTATGCAACCGGATGTTGCAAGAAACGGTCTTCCGAGTATGATCGGGACCGGACTAACTGCGGGAATGTCAAGCACAACAAAATCTATAGGAATATAAAACTTACCAAGCTTGACCGGGACGTCTTCAACTATACCGACGGGACGAGTTATAGATCGATCCGTCACGTATAACGTCATCTTCACCGGTTTAGGTTCGCCTAAACCGATCTTCCTGCATAAGGCAAGCGGAATGATGCTCACTCTTGCTCCTAAATCACATAATGCATCATATGTGACATCTCCCACTCCTATGGGAATACAAAATGACCCCGGATCCTTCAGCTTTGGGGGCATCTTCTCCTTCATTGTCTTGATGAGATCCGATGAATCCAAACTCATCTTAACCTCTCCAAAATCCTCTAATTTTCTTTTATTAGAGAGGATTTCCTTTAGGAACTTTCCATAAGCTGGCATACCTACAATTGCATCAATGAAAGGTATATTAATATGCAGTTTGCTCATGAGTTCAATAAACTTACCAAATTGCTTGTCTAGACGCGCTCTTGCTCTAGATTGCGGGAATGGTAGAGGAGGTTTGAAAGCTGGAGGAGGAACGTAGACATCTTCCTTCTCCTTCCCCTTTTCTTTCTCCTTTTTGGCGGGAACTTCTACAAACTTAGGTTGCGGGTCGGTGGTTGTTGCTCCGCTCCTAGTTGTGATTGTCATCACCCTTCCCTTTAGGTTATCCTCCGTCTTTCCTGAAAGTTTTCCTTGATTCCTAGGAACTTCTTCAGCTTGACTAAACATTTGGTTTTCTAAAACCTTTTGGGCTTTATCAACCTTAGTAATGTGATCATCGACCTTAATGATGCGAGTCTCCAATCCTTGAAGCTTTCCCAAGATTGTTTCCAACATGGGATCGGACTTCTCTTTTCTCGAAGTGCTTCCGCTATTAGATGCTTGTTCTTGGCCTTTCAAGGGAATGGAAGAAGAAGAAGAAGGTGGAGTTAGTGAATTTTCTGAATTAGGATAAGAATTACCAGAATTGTGTTGTTGGTTGGACCACCAATTGTTGTTGTTTGAACCCCTATTGTTGTTCCAGCCGTTACTCCAGTTGTTGTTGTTGTTCCAATTATTCCGGTTGTTGTTCCGGTTGTTGCGATTTGTATTCTCATTCCCATTGTGGTTATTGTTGTTTCCCAAATAACCCACATCTTGTCCCTTTTGCTTTGGGAAATTTGTTTTAATGGCTTCCTTCAACTCTTTAATCTCGGTATTGAGAGAAAAGATTTGAGTTTGAGCGGCTTGTGATAATTTTGCTCCTTGCTCCACTTGATTTGCTTCTACTTTCCGGTGAGAATACTTTTCTATGACTCGGGCTTGCTTCTCAATGAAGACCCAAGCGTCATCTTCCATCATGTCCATGAATGTACCACATGAAAGGAATTGGAGCTTGAATTGTGTTTCCACATCCAGCCCCTTATAGTATATCTCTAATAAACCCAACTTTGAAATGCCATGGTGTGGGCAATCCAATAATAAGTCCTGAAATCTTTAAGATTGAAACAAACTTTCGTTAGATCTCATAGAAAACGCATTAATCTTACCTCTCAACTCCGCCGTCTTGGATGGCGGAAAGAATTTGGTGAGGAATTCCGCGGAAAGATCCTCCCATGTGTTAAGTCTCCCATTTGGAAGAGCTTGATACCAAGATAAAGCCTTCCCTTTCAAAGAGAAGAAGAATGGCTTGATCTTGTAGTTGTTAGTGGTTCCATTCTTTGGCTTCATTGTCTCCATCATGACCTCAAAATTTTGTAAATGTTGATGTGGAGATTCAGCACTCGTTCCTCCAAACTGATTTTGGCGAACGATGGTAATAACTTGCGGGTTGAAGCTAAACCCTTGCATATCATCAGCATCAAAGTTCACACCTAAACGGCGTGGTTGCTGAATTGGATCCATCCTTTGGCCAAGAGTCCTTGGCTCTCCATCTACACGAGCAGCTCTCGCATCCCTAGCTGGAACACGACGATTTGCAGCCGGTCTTGGAGCAAATGGGTTCACATTAATCGTCGGATCAATGTCCTCTAGTGGTGGCATGGAAGAGTCGCTATCCTCGTCGGATGAATGGGCTCTAACCGATCTTGACGGTTTCCTGCTCTTCTTCTTCTTAAGATCGCTTAATTCCACCCTCATTTGGAACATCATATCCGTTAGATCATCAATTTTCGATTGATGACGCTCCGATTCCTCCTTACGAGTCCTCTCGCTCCATCTAAGTTGAGCTTCGGATTCCGCTAATTCCGTTTGCTAATCTCGTTCTCTTTCTTTAGCCATCTTTCTTTCCTTGAGCTTCTTCCTCAAAGTCTTCTCAAGTTCTTGATCAAGAGGTAAAAGGTCCATGTTGTTCCTAGACCTGTGCATAAACCTAAAGTAGCCTGCAAATATCACTCACAAGAGATATCAAATAACAAGAGCTAAGCTCCCAAGCTTGACAACCGGCAACCGAATTCGGCCTAGACCAAATCCCCGGCAACGGCGCCAAAAACTTGTTCGCCACTTAGCGTGCGTGCAAATAAGTCTTAAATTTATAAAACTAAAAATCAAGCAAGCGAACCCGTAATGTACGGATCGGCGTAGTAAAGCAAGAATTCCAGAGTATCGAACACAGGGATTTGGGGGGTTTAATCCATTTATAGATCGTCAAGCAAGTAAATGTATGAGCTTTGCAAATATTGGGAAAACAGCAACCCTAAATATCCAGGTGTCTAATTGTGGCAATCGATTCAAGATATACTAAAGAACTAAGGACAGAGTTAAGAGTTGCAAAGGTATACTAAGGTAAAGCAATGTATGGTGAAGTTCCAAGGCTTTATATGACTTATCTAAAGACACTCTCTATAAAGGTTGTTGAGGCTTCAGTATAGAAAGGATCTAAAGGTAAGAATTGATATCAAATACCCAAACTTGTAACCCAAGGATCAAGACTAACTAAACCGATTAAGGTTGTGACACTCGAAATCGAAGTAGAGGTTGTTGAGGCTTCACTACTACCTAGAAAAGGCAAGCCAAGACTAAGTTAAAGTAAATCTTTAACTTTGGATTAAAGTAAAAGCAAGATTTGTAAACTGACACAAATTACGGGTGGATCTTGAGTTCCACGGCCGTGGAACCTCAAGAACAGACCGTGGTTTGGGGTGTTCGGCGAAATCTCTCTAACTCTCAGGGTCCAATCTGTTTACGATCGATCTATCATCATCTAAGCCACAACTATCAGCCCTTCACCTTAGAATTGCTAAAGGGTTTTAGCCAACAACAGTCATTATGATATCAAATTCAAGATTTAGAAGAATGAAAGATGAAAACCTTCGAAAACCTTCAATAAACTTCAAATCAATCTCAAATCCACAAACAAGGGTATAATGTATATCAGATTCGGAATAAACACAAACCAATCAAAATCCTTGATAAGAACAAAGAGTGGGATGTCAATCCATCTTCTAATCAAATCTAAGGATAAAGCGCAACTTCCAAATCTTCAAGCCTTTGCAAATCTCCGTTGCAAAATGGCAATCCTCCGCACGTCCAATGAAACCCTAGGCACGTGCAAGCAAGCGTAAGAGAAGGTCTCGGTTTCTCCCTCCTTCAGTCCTTTTATAGGGAAAGATAGAATAACCGTCCGGCCCATGTGCGTAGATAATGTGTCTATATTTTATTCGTCAAAAGATTGCCTAAATCACGGTTTTATGGAATTCCACGCCCGTAGTTTAGAGCGTGGAATTGGATTACGGTGCTTCACAATTTCCACGACCGTTCTTTATACCGTGGAACTCTCTGGAATGCTCCACGTTCATGTTGCCAAGTTCCACGGCCGTGGTTTAGAGTGTGGACTTCATTACAGCCGTATTTTAGAGCGTGGAAGCCTAGGTTGCTCGTAATTCCCTTTGTTTCGTGCCATTCCTCATCCTAGCATCTTCCTTGGCTTCTTTGTGGTGTCCTCAATCCTTGGATGTGCTCAATTCATCTCCATCCTCTCTTAACTCGCTCGGTTTTAGCTCTTATTCACCTACAATCAACACAAAGCTTATGTAGACCTCTATATCGACAATGTAGACAAAATAGCTAACAATTGCTTCAATGCTTTATCAATGAATACCAATATGGATGAAATACATTTAGAAAACGTGCCTAAAATATCACAATATTTCATGTTAACAGGTACTTACAATCTATTTTCCTTTCATCGCACTTTATGTACTTTGCTTCACACTCTATGACTTTGCTTGTAATAACTCTTGCACTATCGTTTTCCATTATGACATTTGCATTGCATGTTTCATTCAAAATTGTGAGTTTTTCAAAAAATTTAGTGCTTCTTATGATGGAAATGATCTCTATGATGATGAATGTGATGGGAAAAGACAAAAAGAGGGTTTACCTATGTTGAGATTTCAATGATAACATGAATGAATTTGATTTTCTTACTTGAATACATGTATGATTCATATGATCTTGATGTCTTGATAGGAGAATGAAATAATAGTCGAAGCTATCTTATAAGTTCTTATACATCATATAGGAATGACCAAGGCAATTCTATTCTTTCTTTTTCACATCTTGCTCATGCTAGCTCCTCAATGAAATATTTGACCTCCTATTAACCATACAGGAATTAGGATAAGTGGTTATGTAAGGCATGTTTGATGTGGGAGGGCCATTGTGAAAGTGTTATGTGAAAGTTTAGCAAATATTAGGATTGGGGACGTTGAACATGAGGATGAATAATTCGGCACCATTCACATAGCCGGGTGTTTGTGTCTTGCCAAAGTCCGAATGAACGACAAGTCCTAACGGAATATGGTATGTGCATCAAGGGTTTGAGGCATCTCGAAAATTGAGAAACGTCGATCTCCTAGGCTTCGATTTTTGTGCACCGCTGTCCATACTCTCAAAAAGTAAAGTAAAAGAAAAGAAAATTTTATATGCAAAGCATGTGTGGTGAAGTTGTGTTCTTAAAGCTCTTGTTGTGTTGTTCCTCTTTCCCGGATTAGCATCACACTACCCAAAAAGTTTCCCACCTTTAACACGTGTCTTTGACCTTTTTCTTGATTGGAAGACCTTGAGACCTTTGTGCACATGTTTAAGGCTTCATGGCTTACATTTGTTTGACTTTGATTATCTTTACATCTTTATCATGTCTTTTATTTGTGTCTTTGAGCAAGAAATGATGGTTTGTTCATGATATGGTTATTATTGATGCATACTTTGTCCTCTTATGTCTTGAAGCATTACTTTGAGGGTGATCCAATAAGAAGAAGCACTTTGCAAGAAGTTTTTGAGTTTTTCGCATCATATAATTCATGACATCTTGTATTCTAGGATTGAACCTTGCTTGGTGACAAGCAAGAGGCAAGTATGGGGTATTTTGATGACATGAATTATATGCCATTATAATCATGCATATTGTGGAGTTTTTACCTCAATTTCCCTTGTATTCAGAGAGATTTGTGTAACTTTAAGGTTTATTTCATTTATATTTCGAAAATAGAGGTCTATACGAGTTTTGGTTGAATTATAGGTAAATTTGATGGAATTGGAAGCAAAGAGTATCTAAGGTCAATAAGGAAGCTTAGGGAACCATTGAGGAGTCATGAAGAACAAAGAAAGAGCGTAGAAAGGCAATACAAGGAAGGAAGGAAACAATTCAAGAAGAGAGCACTTACTGTTGAAGAAAATCGTCTGCTTTTTGTGAAAAATCGGACGATTTTTCTGTAGAAAATCGGTGTTTGGGGGTAAAATTTCGCAAATCTTAAATTTCATGAAATAAAAAAAAACGATTAATTACTCAAAATTTTGCATGAAGCTAAAATTTTATCATCAAAGTTACGGACATATTTATTTTTATATATATATAAAAAATGTGTCACAAACATTAAGTGTGAATCTAAGTCGTTAAAAATTATGGTTCAAACATAGCCTACTCCTAATCTGTATCAGTTTAGTATGAAAGCTAAATATACTAATTAGCTGATATTATACTAAATTAATAAATTAAGTTAAAATATAAAAAAAAAAAGTCATTCTCTGTCAAGTTGAGTACAAATATACTTGATAAAGAAAAAGTTATATAAAAGAAAAAGGTTAGTGGGAGGTTAATGGCTATAACTTCTCTAAACCACGTAAATTTTCTTCAACTGAAGTATAAGTGGGGAAGAGGACTTTTAAAAATAAAGAAAGGGGAGGCTAATCTGGAGCAAGAAAAAGAAAAAAGAGCAAAATTAAATACAGAGAGAGGAAACTCCATTTTTTGTAAGAAGATGAATCTCCAATTCTCAAACTAGCCTTCTTTCAATTTGTACATGGAGAGTAATAAACAATGAGGGCCTTCTTTCTAGCCATCTACAAAAAGAAGAGCAACGGAAGAAGAACATCAACCGGAAATAAAGTACCCCGAAGGAGACGAAGAAGCCTTAGCATCTCAAAATAAAGGTTTCGATCGAATTCAAATCGCATATATGTTTGAAATCAAATGGTTTCACTATTGCGACACGGATCGTAGTGGGATTGAAAGAGAATTCTTTTACCCCTATAATCACATGTGGATCGAAATCAACTTCGATTTGATTTCGGTCTTAGTTTAAATATATATAACGGAATTTCCGTTCTTCTTCTCCACAAATACAAACACAAAACAATGGTCTAACAAAGATCCAAACTCTAGGAACGATCTCAAAATCGATTCAAGCCCAAGCACGGAGTTCTTACACTCCGCTTCTTTTTCATCGTAGCCGAGAGCGAATCTTCACCATCTCGCACTTCACTTCTTAGATCTTGCGATATCGGGTTAAATCTTTTCCTTTTCATATTTGCTCCGGTCTCTTGCTACAAGAGACAAGGATATGAAGAGAGTATTAAGTTTTATAGAGAAATGAAAAGAAGTGATTAAAGAAGAAGAAGAAGAAGAAAATAAATGGTTAGAAGAAAACAACAAATAAAAGAAAATAAGAAGTAAATGGGTAAAAAATATGTCAGACGTATAAAATGTGGAAGGTGGAAAAGCTTTAGGGGTTATTAATTACTCTATTTTTTTTAGCTCCTATTTTCTTTGGCTATAAAACAACAAGAAAAAAAAGTCTTTTTTTCTTCCTTCATTTTACTAAGTTGCAAACATACGTTAGTGCAACAACAAAAAAAGAAGGAAAGGTTAAATTTGGGAGTTAGGAGGAACTACATTATGCTAATAAAGGGCAAATGAAAGAAGTCAAACACCATCTTTACATGCTTAAAATTCTTGAGACTTGGTTCTTTGATTATCCAAGTCACGTTTGGGGTTGACAAAAATAAATCCAAGAAAAATGTTTTATTCATTATCACCTCCAAGTTGAAGGATCAAATAGACGCTAATTGTTGTAATCGGATCGAAAGTTTTTACTTTCGATCACTACATTGACTCGTAGTTGGATCGAAAGTGCTTACTTTCGACCACTACACCGACTTGTAATCATATCGAAAGTTCTTCCTTGGTTCCCTCCAACAATCTTAATCCATTTGTAAATGGACTCCCATACTTTTTCAAATTTGTCTTTCAAAACACTTCAAGTATAGCTTTTTGTCAATGATGTTTATAAAATGCTTTCTTGTGGAAGACAACAAAGAAGGAGAAACAAAGAAAAAAAAGAAAGTAGGAGAGAGTAATCAAATGAAAAATGGGACCCATATCATTTTTCTTAAAAAAAAAGAAAAGAAAAATTAATGTTGTAAAATTAATTTACGTGGAAAGGTGTCCCTTCCAATTCAACTATTGGTTTATTTATAAAATAAACCCATAAAAAATAACTTTTATAAAAAATAACCCATAAATATGTTATTTACAAAAGTGATCCCATTAAGACAAAATCTTATAATTAGGATCATAAATTTACGATTATGTATCGTAATTAAACATCTTTATTTAGAACTACGTAAGGACTTGCGCCACTCAAATGGTTACGTAGGTAACCCGATACTAAGTTTAAAATGTTATCGGGTACAGTCGCAAATCAAATCCAAACAATCTTTCATGGTAGAACTACGTTATGACTTGATGCTCTTTTCGAGCTACGTAGGAAATCCGATATGAAATTAAATTGGATTCAGTCGACCTGTTCGGATAAAGTAAACTTTGATATAAATCTTGGTTGTAAAATCAAAATACACCAAGTTTTCATGAAGTCGATATAAAGCATCCGCTCGTCGAGTTTGACCACAAAAAAACATCCACTTTAAGAACTACGTACGGCTTGATTCCTAATAAAGGATACGTAGGAAATTTGGTAAATTATAAACCAGATTCAGTCACAAGTTTTAAAATAAAATAAAATAGAATAAAATAACCTATCACTGTTCTTGATTATGTGCGTGATAGTAGGGATAAATTAAGCAACCCTTCCTAGAAGGTGGGTTTAATTTAATCCTTTGATGCATGATCGAGATATAAATGCCATGCAAATGATAGTTGAGTCATCGTCTAGGCAACCCTTCCTAGAAGGTGGGTTTGGACTTTGATTCTCTGATGCATGAAAACACCGCACGGAACTACGTGAGACTTGATCCTATTTAAAGAGGTACGTAGGCAACCCGTCCAAAAACGGGTGCAGTCCAAATCACCAAAACCAACCAAATATCGGTATTTATATAACTTAGAATCAAAAGGTCAAAAAGAGAGGGTCGAACTCAAATAAAAAAATAAATAAAATGTGTTTTGTAAATTTGTATTCGAATAAAACAAAAAATGTGTTTTGTAAATTTGTGTACATTTTTACTCAACATATTTTTGACACGTCCGGTGGGACCTTTTCTTTCTTTTCATCTCTAAGTTATACATTTACTAATGTTTGATCTTATTTGATTGCAAGGAAATGGCGTCAAGGGCAATTGTGAACTTCAATGAACTCCCGGATACCTTCGTCATTCAAGGAGGGCGATGGCTTCGCCGCAAGTCATTTGAAGTTGTCTTTTACATTACTCCTAATGCGATCTATGCTGAAATTCCTTTGAAGAACTCTTTCAAGAGTCTTCAAGGTTTGGAGGAACATGCAACTCTGAAGTTGTCCATGACTCTTTCGGGACATGGGGGCATAAAGCCCAACAACAAGTTCAACAACAAGAGACCTGCTTATGTCCAAGTTGAAAATGACAATGCTCCTAGCTTTAATGGAACAAAGCCTTCCGCTAGGGTTGTCCGGTTGTCCCAAGGCCAATCATTCGAGTCATCAAGAAGAATGTTGCGCCTATTGGTATTCTTGCTGAAAACACTCTTAAGAAGGTGAACAAGTCTCGGAAAAGGAGAGGACGCAAGAATGGTTCCCGCCGTAACACTAGACCTCTTCGTAAACTAGCTTCCTCACCGGCTTTAAAGCAAGCCAACGCAATCCTTTGTGAAGCTGCAAAAGAGCTTTTAAACTCAAAGCATGCAATGGATAATTATCCAATGACTACCGCAAGGCAAAGTCTTGTAGGGTCAATTCCTATCACATTGGACATTTTTGAACAAGTCTACACGACCTCTTATTTTGAGGAGAGTATTCAACCGAAAGCTCCAAAGATTAAAATCGCCAAAGCCTCACGGGCCAAGAAAATCCAAATGAGAAAGAAGTGATTAAAGAAACTTCTAAAACTCAAAAGAAAGAAAGAAAGAAGTATTCGTATTTCTAAAAGCTTAGTCTTGCAAGAGGCTCAAGTTGTGTCTTGTGATGGTCCAGTTACAAGATCAAAAGCTAAGTCAACGACTTATGCTCAAGTAACTTCACAACCAACAAGTCCACAACGAGAATCGGAAGAAAGCTCAAGTTCTCCTTTGTATGGAGATTTATCTTCTCTATTCCAAGAGGAGGAATTTCCACAAGTTCTTACAAAGGAAGGAGCAACGAAAGTTGTAACCCAAGATGAATCTGAGAACATGCAAGTTTTTATGACCGGAACAACAAGTGTTGAGGAACAACTTCAAGACTTGCAAAGGTCATTAGCCGCAAGAGAAGCTCAAATAGTTACACTTATGGCTCAAATTGGAAACCAAGCTAATGCTAGTCGACATGAGCCAGTAAGGACGAATGATGAAAGTCCTGGCGGTAGCTCGTCCGTTTCCCCACAAGAGATTAGGGAGATGATTGCTCAAGGAATCCGAGAATTCCAAGTGTCACAAAACCCTCCAGTACTCGGGTATAGAAAGCCATATCCGATCCAATACGATTCAGTACCATTCCCTCCCGGTTATCAAAGACCAACTTTTGATAAGTTTGATGGAATGCATGGATCACCACACGAGCATTTGGCTCATTTCTACTCAGCATGTGGTGAGACCGCATTGAGTGATGCTTTGTTGATCCGGCAATTTGTCCAATCTTTAAAGGGATATGCATTTACTTGGTACACTCAACTCCAACAAGGATCAATCCACACATGGGATGATTTACAAAGAGCATTCCTAGCTCAATTTGTGAGCTCTAAGACAAAAGTATCCATTATGGATCTTGCTAATACCTTTCAAAGGTCAAATGAGCTTGCAAATGATTTTATCGCCAGATGGCGAAGCTTGAGACTTCAATGCTCAGAAAAGCTAAGTGAAGAGGCATGTGTCCAGATGTGTACTAATAACTTAATTCCTGAGTTAGCAGTGCATGTTGGTAGTGCCGAGCCTTGTTCTTTTGATGCCTTAGTTTCAAAGGTTTACAATGTTGAACGACAATTGGCTCGGCGTGATGCAAAATCATATCGTCCTCAGGCAAATGAACTCAAAAGAGATGAAGGGAAAAGACCCTTTAAAAAGGGAGAGTCTATGGCAACCTTTATTAAACCCGGAAATAAAGTCTTCACAGGAAATAATTCCCAAAATCAAGATAGAGGAAAAGGAAAAGATGTCATTAAAAGACTCACTCTTGAGGAAAGGAAGCAAAAGAAATATCCTTTTGATGATGATGATGTCCAAGGGATTTTCGATGAGTTAATGTCGTCTAAGCTTCTTACACTTCCAGAGTCAAAAAGGCCAAATGAAGTTGGAAGGACAAATGATCCAAAGTATTGTCCTTATCACCAAATTATTAGTTACCCTATCAAAGATTGCTATGTCTTCAAAGATATAGTTGAGAGGATGATTAACAAAGGAGAGATCGAGATTGAAGGTGAAGACTCGATAGCTCCAAAGGCTTCATCAAATACTACATCCTTAGTGGATGCGGATAATTTGGTGACTCCAAATACACTCGAAGAACAATCAGGGTCAAATGAAGATGAGGGTATTCCCACGGTTTCCTTACCTATGATGGCGATACCCGTACAATTTTCAGTAGACGGTGGAAAAGATATCCGCATCGTTTGGGCATACCCTGATATGCCAAGAGATGGTCCCGGAGTCCCAACTCTATATGACATCATGATGTGCTCAGATATCGAAGATCTGTTTTCAGATGATGATGATCTTGACATTGATAGCGATTTTGAGTGGAAAACTTGTGTAACTCGAAAGACCCGGCCAAAAGCCACTCACAAATCGAGTTCTCCTGGGTTTAGAATGATCGGAAGAAAACCATAGAAAAAGAAAAACAAGAAAAACAAAAAGAATAAAAACAAGAAGGAAAAGAAGCCAAATTTTGACTCTAAGGAAGAATACGTTCAACCTGAGAGGATACCGGTTAGCTTAAAAGATTTTGTCCCAAAGAAATTTTATGGCGATGAAGAACCTTCGGAAGATGAGGCATTTTGGGGCAATGAAGTTGCTCAATGTTACATGGCCACATGGGCCGATATATGCGAAGAGGAGGAACCAGAAGTTGATACGGTTTCTCTTTGTTCAGGGCGTCAACTTCTATCTCCGAAACCCAATGAAAAAAGAAAGGAGAAAGATTTGATTTCCATTCAAAAGTGACAAATTTTGATGAACGTCTTGATAAAGAAACTTCTCAACTACCTCAGAAAAATGTGGAGGAAATTGAGGCGTTACAAAAAGAATCTACTTCTCACGTACCGGATTCGCTTAATAAAGCTCCGTACAAAGAGAAAGTAAAATATGGCGTCATTAGTCACTTAAAGCGCATTCCTGCACGCTTGAGTGTTTATGATGCCCTACAAATGTCAAATGAATTGAGGAAAGCGCTAATTCAAGCTCTTATGGATCCCGATGATTATAAAGATCAAGTTGAACTAGTGGAGATTAATGATGTTTCATTATCCCCGTCAACTCAATGTGCCTCATGCATGGCTTGTATAACATTCTCGGATGAGGATCTTCAATTGGGGAATGAATATCATAATCGGCCCTTATATGTTACATGCACTATTGGGGATACAAAGGTCAATCGAATCCTTTTGGATTGTGGATCCGCAGTAAATCTTCTTCCATTAAGGGTACTAAGGACAATGGGGCTGACGACCGCACATTTATCTCCTACTTTGCTAACCATCCAAGGTTTCAATCAAGTGGGACAAAAAGCCATGGATACCATATTGCATTACAGACTGTTCTTGACAATCTTTATAAAGATGCTTTGTTCCATGTTATAGATGCGGACACCTCTTATAATTCTTTACTTGGTCGACCATGGCTTCATGCTAGTAAATCCATTGTTTCTACTCTTCATCAATGTTTGAAATACACTGATGATAATGGAAATGAAAGGATTATTCGGGGCGACCCAAACCCTTTTCATGGAGAAAGTGTTAATTATGCCGATGCCAAGTTTTATAAGGTGGTTAGTTTCAGCTCAAACATGTCCATGAAGGTTGTCAATGGTAAAAATACCAATAATGTTCACCAAGCACCTAAGGTTTCTCTGAACGGGAAGAATGAGAAAGGTGATGCATGTTCTAAGGTGTTGTTTAAATACACACCAAAAGAAAAACGACAAGCCTGCCAAAAACCCTTGAACTCGGTAGAGAAGGTTATGAATTCTCTCATGACAAGTTACACCTTTCCTCTACGGAAAATTGACCAGTCTATTCCAAAAACGACTTTGTTCATTCAAAGGTCCTTCGGGGTTAAAACAAGTGATAACAGAAGGGTAGTGTCAAGAGTTGAAGCCAATAATCCTCCTTCCAAATCACTTTCAAGGAAGTTGAATAAAAAATTCAAAGTGGAAAACTCAAAGTTCTTATCAAAAAACAAAGCTCCATATATCCCCTATAATGAGGATAATATTCAAAAGTTGAAGGTTTCTCACGAAGGGGGTATATTGACAGCGAGTTTTGAAGAGCCTATGACATTGACTCCGGAGGAGCAAAACCTGTTTCTCGAAGATAAGGCATCAACATCTCGGATTTCAGTTTTTGATAGGCTTGAAACCGGTTCAACAAGTAGAGCAACAAAAGCTTCTGTTTTTCAAAGGCTTGAATATGTTGATAAGCCTAAAAACAAAGCAAAACAAGTAAAAAATGAAAGGATAAAAAGAAAAGGTCATTTTGCACAAATGATAGTGAAATAACTTGAAAAACCCTTCATAGAAGGTGGGTTCGAGTTGTTTTGGTGATGTGTACAAAAAATAAGGGCTAAAAAAATTAGTTCCCAAAAGAACTACGAAAGGCTTGATCCCACACAAAAGGCTTGATCCCTCACAAAGAGGGTACGTAGGCAGTCTAGCTAATCCGAATGCTAGGTGCAGCCACAAAAACAAAAAAAAATCATCAGTTCCCAAACGAACTACGGAAGTCTTGATCCCTCACAAAGGGGGTACGTAGGCAGTCTAGCAAGTCAAAACGCTAGGTGCAGCCACAAAAACCAACAAAACATTTTCTTTTCGTTGTTAAAAAAAAGAAGAATAAGCAAAATACGTCTATGAAAGATGATAAGTTGAAGGCTTGAATGCCTAAATTGAACTACTTTGAACATCATTCTCAAGTTTGATGGTTAATCCAAATTTCTTCAAAACAAAAGTTCCTTTCAAGGAATAAATTTTTAAGTTTCCCCAAATATTTGATCAAGTTCACAATTGCTTCGCAATGTGAATTTTCTCATACCCTCAAATAAAAACAAAATGATATTCTTTCAAACTCTTTTATTTTTATCTCAAAGAAAGAGAGTTTAATCATGTTGACTAACGTCATCAAAGTACTTGATCAGTGAAGCCCCCAAAACTTAAAGAGATACTTACAAAGACTCTAAACCAATGGCACAAAGCTTTATAAACTGAACACGTGTCCGCCACAAAAAGGCCTCAAGCCAAATATCAAATATCAAAAACAAATTCAAAGAAAAATTCTATAAAACTCATAGTTTTTATACCCATACATCATATTCTTGACCAAATGACTATGGGTAAATTTCATATCCAAACAAATTTCCGTTGGAGCTATTCAAATATATACGATATGTTCCTCTTTCATGCATGCATAAATGAAACCAAATGTTTCAAATGCGAAGCATCTTACAAAAAAATATCGAACTTTAAACGCGTTCAATTTCTCACACGCATAAAGTTCGGGGGGGCAACTGTTTGGGGGTAAAATTTCGCAAATCTTAAATTTCATGAAATAAAAAAAAACAATTAATTACTCAAAATTTTGCATGAAGCTAAAATTTTATCATCAAAGTTACGGACATATTTATTTTTATATATATATAAAAAATGTGTCAAAAACATTAAGTGTGAATCTAAGTCGTTAAAAATTATGGTTCAAACATAGCCTACTCCTAATCTGTATCAATTTAGTATGAAAGCTAAATATACTAATTAGTTGATATTATACTAAATTAATAAATTAAAATTAAAATATAAAAAAAAAGTCATTCTCTGTCAAGTTGAGTACAAATATACTTGATAAAGAAAAAGTTATATAAAAGAAAAAGGTTAGTGGGAGGTTAATGGGTATAACTTCTCTAAACCACGTAACTTTTCTTCAACTGAAGTATAAGTGGGGAAGAGGACTTTTAAAAATAAAGAAAGGGGAGGCTAATCTGGAGCAAGAAAAAGAAGAAAGAGCAAATTAAATACAGAGAGAGGAGACTTCATTTTTTGTAAGAAGATGAACCTCCAATTCTCAAACTAGCCTTCTTTCAATTTGTACATGGAGAGTAAGAAACAATGAGGGTCTTCTTTCTAGTCATCTACAAAAAGAAGAGCAACGGAAGAAGAACATCAACCGGAAATGAAGTACCCCGAAGGAGACGAAGAAGCCTTAGCATCTCAAAATAAAGGTTTCGATCGAATTCAAATCGCATATATGTTTGAAATCAAATGGTTTCACTATTGCGACACGGATCGTAGTGGGATTGAAAGAGAATTCTTTTACCCCTATAATCACATGTAGATCGAAATCAACTTCGATTTGATTTCGGTCTTAGTTTAAATATATATAACGGAATTTTCGTTCTTCTTCTCCACAAATACAAACACAAAACAACGGTCTAACAAAGATCCAAACTCTAGGAACGATCTCAAAATCGATTCAAGCCCAAACACGGAGTTCTTACACTCCGCTTCTTTTTCATCGTAGCCGAGAGTGAATCTTCACCATCTCGCACTTCACTTCTTAGATCTTGCGATATCGGGTTAAAGCTTTTCCTTTTCATATTTGCTCCGGTCTCTTGCTGCAAGAGACAAGGATATGAAGAGAGTATTAAGTTTTACAGAGAAATGAAAAGAAGTGATTAAAGAAGAAGAAGAAGAAGAAGAAGAAGAAAATAAATGGTTAGAAGAAAACAAAGAAAAGAATAAATAAAAGAAAATAAGAAGTAAATGGGTAAAAAATGTGTCAGACGTGTAAAATGTGGAAGGTGGAAAAGCTTTAGGGATTATTAATTACTCTATTTTTTTAGCTCCTATTTTCTTTGGCTATAAAACAACAAGAAAAAAAGTCTTTTTTTCTTCCTTCATTTTACTAAGTTGCAAACATACGTTACTACAACAACAAAAAAAGAAGGAAAGGTTCAATTTGGGAGTTAGGAGGAACTACATTATGCTAATAAAGGGCAAATGAAAGAAGTCAAACACCATCTTTACATGCTTAAAACTCTTGAGACTTGGTTCTTTGATTATCCCAAGTCACGTTTGGGGTTGACAAAAATAAACCCAAGAAAAATGTTTTATTCATTATCACCTCCAAGTTGAAGGATCAAATAGACGCTAATTGCTGTAATCGGACCGAAAGTTTCTACTTTCGATCACTACATTGACTCGTAGTTGGATTGAAAGTGCTTACTTTCGACCACTACACCGACTTGTAATCATATCGAAAGTAACTACTTTCGATTGTTGCAATCTTCCCAAATGTTGCTACAAAAATGCGTTTTATGCCTATGGCCTTCTTCCTTGGTTCCCTCCAACAATCTTAATCCATTTGTAAATGGACTCCCATACTTCTTCAAATTTGTCTTTCAAAAGACTTCAAGTATAGCTTTTTGTCAATGATGTCTATAAAATGCTTTCTTGTGGAAGACAACAAAGAAGGAGAAACAAAGGAAAAAAAGAAAGTAGGAGAGAGTAATCAAATGAAAAATGGGACCCATATCATTTTTCTTAAAAAAAAGAAAAGAAAAATTAATGTTGTAAAATTAATTTACGTGGAAAGGTGTCCCTTCCAATTCAACTATTGGTTTATTTATAAAATAAACCCATAAAAATTAACTTTTATAAAAAATAACCCATAAATATGTTATTTACAAAAGTGATCCCATTAAGACAAAATCTTATAATTAGGATCATAAATTTACGATTATGTATCGTAATGAAACATCTTTATTTAGAACTACGTAAGGACTTGCACCACTCAAATGGTTACGTAGATAACCCGATACTAAGTTTAAAATATTATCGGGTACAGTCGCAAATCAAATCCAAACTATCTTTCATGGTAGAACTACGTTATGACTTGATGCTCTTTCCGAGCTACGTAGGAAATCCGATATGAAATTAAATTGGATTCAGTCGACCTGTTCGGATAAAGTAAACTTTGATATAAATCTTGGACGTAAAATCAAAATACACCAAGTTTTCATGAAGTCGATACAAAGCATCCGCTCGTCGAGTTTGACCACAAAAAAACATCCTCTTTAAGAACTACGTACGGCTTGATTCCTAATAAAGGATACGTAGGAAATTTGGTAAATTATAAACCAGATTCAGTCATAAGTTTTAAAATAAAATAAAATAGAATAAAATAACCTATCACTGTTCTTGATTATGTGCGTGATAGTAGGGATAAATTAAGCAACCCTTCCTAGAAGGTGAGTTTAATTTAATCCTTTGATGCATGATCGAGATATAAATGCCATGCAAATGATAGTTGAGTCATCGTCTAGGCAACCCTTACTAGAAGGTGGGTTTGGACTTTGATTCTCTGATGCATGAAAACACCGCACGGAACTACGTGAGACTTGATCCTCTTTAAAGAGGTACGTAGGCAACCCGTCCAAAAACGGGTGCAGTCCAAATCACCAAAACCAACCAAATATCGGTATTTATATAACTTAGAATCAAAAGGTCAAAAAGAGAGGGTCGAACTCAAATAAAAAAATAAATAAAATGTTTTTTGTAAATTTGTATTTGAATAAAACATAAAATGTGTTTTGTAAATTTGTGTACATTTTTACTCAACAATCGGATGGCTTCATTTGCCTTTAAATCGATCGATTTTCTTCATTAATCGTCTAAAAAATATTACGATCAAAATCCCGTCACTTGTGGGCTTGAGAAGTGATATGTCAAGCAGCCCATTAGTGAGAAAGTATACATTGGAACCCTAGCAACGAAAATCGGGGGTTCGCAGCGTGGAAGATTTACAGGATTTTACGGAATTGAAGATTCTTGGAGAGAGGATTGAAGGAAAGGAACAAGAAGTCAAGATTCAAGGAAGTTTGTGAGATCTTTTTTTTCCTTTCTGATTATTGTGATTTGTGAACACATTGTTGAGTGCTTTGAGATATTCTTTGAAAGATTTTAAGCTTTGATTACAGGTTTGCAGATTCTTTGGTTTTTATGCAAAGTTGGGTTTTTATTTGGTTTTCTTTATTCAATCTTGATTTTGATTCAAAGAAGAAAATGATTGGCTAAAAACCTTGTGATTCTGTGGAGAATAGTTGATGATTGAGGCTTAGATGATGATAGACTGAACTCATTTAACCATTTGGACCTTGAGAGTTGAGATTTAACTTTACGACATCGAAAAATCGACTTGTTCTTGAGTAGATCGACCGATTTTTATCAAGAACAGCCCGAGTTTTCCTTCTGGCATTCATTAATTGCTTTATCCTTTAACCAAAGTTAAACCTTGCCTAAATCCTATCTTTGTCTAACCTTTCTAACCCTTATCCAAGTGCAAGAGGATACTTCACCATTGATTCTTCATTTGGTAACTAAAGTTTGCAAGATTTGGGTAATAGAGAGACTCAACATCCTCTATTAAGATTTGAGTGTGCCATTCATCCTTACCTTTGAGAGTCATATACTTGGGTTTGTGTGGATAGTTTGAGCGTTAATCCTTTCTTTCAATTTTCTCCTTGATGAGATTCATCACCCTTTGAGTTGAGAGCTTTTAAGTTGGGATAAGCGAGTAGTGGAACTTCACCGTACATTATTCCTTTCTTTGAAATACACAACCTTGGCAATCCCAACTCTGTCCTTAAATATTTAGAAGTGTCTTGAATCGAAAGCAGCAGTCAGATACTTGAATCCTTGGAATCATTTGTCTCCTTTATATTTACAAAAGCTTTTGCACCTGGCCAGATATTTTGAAATCGATTTTATTCTCACCAAATCCCTAAGTTCGACTCTGGAATTTCTTGTCTTACTACACCTGATCCGTACACTGCGGGTTCGCTTTTGCTTAAATTCTAGATATAAATTTTAAGACTTTGACGCACAGTTTCGAGCGAACAAATATGATCAAGATGAGAACAATTGATGAATGCTTCTAAAAAGAACCAACAAAGTTATATGTATGAGGAAATCTAACCTAGTGTAGTGCTTTCTTAATACCATTGCCATCATCTTTGCCTTATCGTTATATTCTTTTGTCTTGTCGACTATTACAATCCAAAAAACCCCCCATTGGTTACAATTAATTGAAAACTTAGACCTAATTTGCGCTTTAAATCACTTCTCACTCTCTTGGGTTCGATCCTTACTTATTCGTTACACATTGGTTAGTATCAAGTTCGGAACTTTACTTTGATAAGTTTAAAAGCAACGACCATCGATTTTACGCTTGTCAAAGGTCGTCTTGGTTGTCTTCTTTGCTTCTCTTTCTCTTACAATTGTTTTTAAATCCTTAAATATCTTTGTGATTGACTTCTTCATCTGGATTTACACAATAGCAACAACATACAACCAAAAGACTCTAAAATCATGCTAAAACTACCTAAATACGATAGTGATTTTATCACCTATCAGAGCTCATTTGGGCAAGAGACTGAGAAGGACTGACGGTGAAGTGCGAACACAACTATTCACTAGCCAATTTACCATTCACGAGTCACCACACGCAGTTAGACAAAGATGAATACCCAGAGAGAGACGAGATCTACAATGGAAGAAGAAGAAAAGAAGAAGAAGAAGAAGAAGAAGAGGAGGAGGAGTTGTGAGAGTTAGAGAGAGCGTTGGACAACAAAATGGAGAACCCTAACTATGACTCGACTCGGAGGGACTAACGGAGATAGAGTCTTAGTCACTGTTGCCGTTGGAAACTCGGAGGAAGCCATCTCGGCCCTCACGTGTTCGGTGTTCCCTTTGCCTTCGCCTAGTCGTTGAGAATGAGAAGAGAGAATGTCGTGATACGATGATGGTAAAGCAAGATTCAAGCACCTATACCCTAAATCCGTAATTTCCCTAGATCCCTAATTCTAAAATCATTTTTTTGACAAGCTTTAACGAGCAGCTAGTTTTTAGCTTGTGGCAGCCATTATCAAGCTCGTATTCGAATTATTTTACAATATGAACTAGCCGAATACGAATTTTTAACGAGTCGAACCCAAACCAAGCCGAATTGCTCGTCTCAAATTACAACCATACTTTTCACTAAACAAACTTTCAATAATATATAATTTAATGTCCTAGATAATGCTATGAAAAAAATTAAAAAATTTATTTTGGGAAAATATATCTGTCAAAGTTTTATTATTATTATGCTTACTATTTTAATAATTAAATTAATATTGATAAAAAAATAGAAAAGATTGGTTTAATGCGACTTTTCAATATAACATACTAAAATAGAGTTCACTATGTAATAACCGGAATTTTTAAACTCCGTTAAACTTGAATTTAACCTATTTTCCGAAACGTCAATCTTAAATAAATAAGTACATAAATTAAAATACGGAATTCAATGTACGTACTTTAAAATAAGTATAATGATAAGTTATAAAATACGGAATTAATTCCATATTTTATAATTTTTCCGCACTTAATTAACGAGTTCCGGACCCAGTTACCGGCCCAGCCCAACCAGTGACCGACAGTGAGGGTAAGTTCTGTTTCGGGCCTTCTGTAGATGTGGTTTGAGTATACACATATATGAGTAGGTTGTATTTTAGATAGAGATGGTGGAGATGCTTATATATATATAGATATATATATATATATATATATATATATATGAGTACTACAGACGAGTGAATATATATAGGTATGTATGAGTAAGTGGATGTTGGATATTATATATAGGTATTCCTATAAGTATATATATATATATTCATATACTAAAGTGTACATATACCCGTACGAGATGAGAAATGAAAGTATGTAACTATATATATACAAATACCGGGTAGTCACGGAATTTACGAGTAGAAGGAGGTTAGAGTAAGTACATACGTACATATACATGTAGAAGGATAGAGTAGTAATCGGGAAAGAAGAGGAGTGTTGTCCTTTGAGGAGTGGGTTCGAGTTTTAACGTATAACTTATAAAAGGAAACTATCAGAGAGATATAATTGTGGGAAACAAGTTCTAAAGGAAATAAATGGGATGTAAGAATAAACTTTAAGAAACTTTTAGCACTAAGGGTAAAACGGTCTTTTACCGTAAGAGAGTTGTTTTCCGTAATTCCTTCGCAAGAGGTTGGACATCGAGATGTGATTTTGATACACATACCTTATTTGACAGGTATTTGAGTTACCACGAGTACGGACTGTTTGAGACGTGTTAGAGAGTATTTTGACTCAGGTAAGTCCTTGCGACTTACTTAGCCAGTTTCTGAGTGTTAGTTGAGTGATAGTAGTTGTGTGTGCTATTTGCGTGTTTAATAATAATAACTTGCTAGGATGACTGTTATTATTACGTTTAAGGCCCAAGTGTATGTATAACGGGCCGTGACATCACTGCCCAGCTCTGACAGGAGACTGGGAGGTTCTCTATACCCAGACCAGGCAGGTACAAGGTGAGATGCATCGGATTCATTCCTGATGGTTACACGGGGGCGGAGGCGAGGTTTGGGAATCCCTCGTGTCACAAAATAAGTATCATTAGCGTGAAAGAGTAACTTAATTCAAGATAATAAAACGGACTTGTTTGAAAGCATGATGGGTGTTTATATTTCTCTGAGTGTGTTTGTGCTGCTATTATTCTGCTAATATTTAGATAACTAGCTAACGGTTCTTCTTGTTGTTGTTTTAGATTTACCGCAGGTTAGATCAGCAGCTGAGTGATCCGGAAGTAGGGGTCAGCCGGGTCTCCGTACTCCTTAGAGCGGGGTTGGGGGTTGTTTTTGTCTTTCCTTTCTTTTGGTTAAGACAGTGGTTCTTTTCTTTTGATTAAGTACTTTAGGCTGCTAGACAGTGTTGCATTCATTATCCTAAAAATATTTTTTATAAAATTTCGATTTCTTTATTTGTGTCTTGTTGCAAGATCCTAGTAATGTTGTTGTCAAACTGAGGTCGGGACCCATTGTGAGGTCCTAACCAGTAATACTCCGAGTTTTGAGAATTCGGGGTGTTACAACATGGTATCAGAGCTCTAGGTTGGCAACAATGGCACTTGAAATCTTCTGAAAGACCGAATAAATTTTAAACAGAACCCGAAAAGGGGTCTGAGTTTTTAAAAGAAAATTTTTTTGGTTTAAATGCATGCATAGTCTGGTTGGGAATAGAAAAGTACGGCTGACCACCACTACTACCGCGGATCTCAGTATGCTTAGTTGGACTTTAGGTTTTACTGTAGATGGACTTTATGGACTTTAGCTAGTAGTAATTATAGTTATTATTCTTTGCGCAGATGGCACGTACTAGAGCTACGCTAGCTACTGGTGGAGGCAGAGGTCGTCCACCTCTCCCTCCAGCTGGACCAGGTAGGGGAGATAGAACCCCTACAGTTAGAGGACGCGGCCGTGGAGGTAGACCCTCACTAGCCCGAGGTCGAGGTCGAGCTCCACGAGAGGATCCCGCGGCAGTGATCATGCCAGAGGCTGGAGTGGAGGGGGTAGCTGAGAGTGTTGGTCCTGAGGTCAGGAATGAGACCGTTGCTAGGTCTGGAGCACAGAGAGCACGTTCGACGGAGTCAGGACGTGTTTCCATTGGAGCAACTGAGTACAGAGAGTACCGAGCATACGTTGAGCGTATGGAGGAGGCTGCTAGGACAGAGAGACTTACCCAGGTACCACCAGTACCGGTTAGATCTGTCCAGGTGACACAGGGAGCGCCTCAGGAGCCAGCTGTACCTGAGAGGAGGGTTGTGGCTGATAGAGCTCCTACTGGGTCTAGAGCACCGAGACCGGATGAGTGGTTGAAGGCTTTCAACTCTCAGAAGGTCCCCTCATATAGTGGAGAGATATGACTGGAGGTGGAGTACTGGATTGGAAAGGTAGAGACTGCGTTAGAGGCAATACGCTGCCTAGAGGATCGGCAGGTGGACTTGGTGCAGACCTACTTCACTGGAGATGCTCATTCCTGGTGGCGGACCATGCGTAGTCGAGTCACCAGTTGGGAGCAGATGAGGAGCATTGTTAGAGACAGATACTGCCCTGTCTCGTTGAGGAGAGAGAGATTCCAAGACTTCATTGAGGCTGGATTTGAGGACATTCCGATTGTTGCTGCCATCAAGAAGTTCCAGAAGGAACTGACACTGGTTGGACCAGCTGCACCTCCTGAGGAGCAGCATGTATATCTTTTCTCGAGGAGATTGAGAGAGAGCACTCGGTCCTATCTGGCAGGATTTCGCTGTGAGACTCTGTCAGACTATCAGGATAGAGCATCTGCATATGAGAGAGACAGACCAGTGTCGAGGAGAGCTGCTCAGTCAGACAGGCCGGATAAGCGGCAAAGGACAGGTTATGCTAGTGGTAGTTCAGGAGTAGCTGCTTTTGGACGGGGACAGACTTAGGGGCGACAGAGCCATACAGCTACTGGTCAGACTTCAGCTGGTGGTTTGCAGTGCCACAACTACATTAGCTATGGACATATCCGATCGAACTGCACGAAGCCAGCAGTGACTTGCTTCCAGTGCGGCAAGGTTGGACATAGAGCTGCATTCTGCCGTCAGGGCAAGGCTCCATCTCAGCAGGGTTCTTCTCCTGCAGGCTTATTAGGGAGTGTACAAAGACCGCCACAGTACCGGACTCCGAGTCAGCAGCAGCAGTACAGAGCTCCTAGTCAGCAGCAGTCTTACAGGGCTCCAGGACACACACCACCGCAGAGTTCTATGTAGGGATCAGGTCGGGGCAGAGGACGTGGTAGTGTGGCTGATACTAGAGGAGCTCAGGCACGAGTGTTTGAGTTGAGAGATGTTGATTAGCCAGATGCACCGACTGCCACAAGTACGATCTAGATTCATGACTTACCTGTACGAGTTTTATTTGATACGGGTGCTACACACTCCTTCATATCTGATGCATGCGTAGATAGGTTGTCCTTAGCTACTGTAGAGGGGATACCTTTTATGATAGGCTTACCTGATGGGAGTAAGGTAAGAGGGACTAGAGAGATATTTGGATGTCCTGTTCGCATGGGAGATCGAGACTGGCTAGTCAATTTTCTAGTCATGCCCTTAGCTCATGAGGATGTCATTTTAGGGATAGACTGGATGAGGAAACACGGAGCAGTCTTAGACATTGGTAGGAGGACAGTGACCGTTGCCACGGAGGAGGGCCATAGAGTAATATTCCGAGGTTGGGACCTCGGAAAGTCAGGTACAGTTATCAGTGCAGTGAGAGCAGCGAGACTGATAGCACAGGGTTGTGAAGCCTTCTGGTGTTATGCCATGAAGGAAAGCAAGAGCCTGACTATAGAGGAGATACCTGTTGCATGCGAGTTTGCAGAGGTATTCAGTGACGATCTGCCAAGGCTACCCCCACAGAGAAGCGTTGATTTCAGTATTGACTTGGAGCCGGGCACGAGACCTATCTCGAAGGCTCCGTACCGTATGGCACCTATAGAGCTGCTTGAGCTGAAGAAGCAGTTAGAGGAGCTAGCAGATAAGGGTTTCATATGCCCTAGTGTGTCTCCTTGGGGTGCACCAGTGTTGTTTGTGAAGAAGAAGGACGGATCGATGAGGTTGTGCATAGACTACAGAGAGCTGAACAAGGTGACCATCAAGAACAAGTACCCACTGCCACGCATAGATGACTTGTTGGACCAGTTGCATGGAGCGTCTGTGTTCTCAAGGATAGACTTGAGGTCAGGTTACCACCAGTTGAGGGTGAGAGATCTGGACATACCTAAGACGGCATTCCGGACTAGGTATGGTCATTATGAGTTCGTAGTGATGCCATTTGGGCTCACTAATGCACCAGCGGTGTTCATGGAGTTGATGAATGGGATATTCATTGACTTCTTAGACCAGTTTGTAGTGGTCTTCATTGACGACATCCTAGTCTACTCTAGGAGTCGAGAGGAGCATGCCGGACACTTGAGGACAGTACTGCAGATTCTACAAGATAGCCAGCTGTATGCTAAGCTATCCAAGTGTGAGTTTTGGATGTCAGAGGTGGCTTTCTTAGGTCACGTGGTGACTGCTGAGGGTATTAAGGTCGATCCGGCGAAGATCGAGTCAGTATCTTCTTGGCAACCTCCTATGAATGTTAAGGAGGTTCGTAGCTTTCTAGGTTTAGCAGGTTACTACCGCCGGTTTGTGGAAGGGTTCTCTTTGATTGCCCGACCACTTACTTGTCTTCTGAGGAAGACCACTCGGTTTGTCTGGTCTGAGCCGTGTCAGCAGAGTTTTGAGGAGCTGAAGAGGAAATTGACGTCCGCTCCGATTTTAGCACAGCCTGAGGGTATTGATGACTTTGTGGTATACAGTGATGCATCCAAGCTGGGCTTGGGGTGTGTTTTGATGCAGAGGGGTAAGGTCATAGCCTATGCGTCTCGACAGTTGAAGACGTATGAGGAGAACTACCCCACACATGATCTAGAGTTGGCTGCAGTAGTCCATGCTCTTAAGATCTAGCGTCACTATCTCTATGGGGCGACATGTCAGATCTTTACAGACCATAAGAGTCTGAAGTACATATTCACTCAGAGAGAGTTGAATAACCGCTAGAGGCGGTGGTTAGAGTTGATCAAGGACTTCGACCTTGAGATCCTTTACCACCCCAGAAAGGCGAATGTGGTAGCTGATGCTTTGAGCCGGAAGACGCCTAGAGAGAGGGCGATAGCCCGGTTGACAGTACAGCCACAGTTGCAGAGGGACTTGGCTTGGTTGGAGATAGAGATTCAGTTTCCCGATACTGATGGCCAGTTATCTACCATGGAGTTACTTCCTGATCTGTTAGATGAGATCCGACAGAAGCAGGAGACTTGCCCTACTTTGATCAGGATCCGAGACAGGATGTCTCGAGATAAGGCCCCACAGTTTACTATTGGTGCAGATGGAGTGATGAGACGTCAGGACTGCGTTTGTGTGCCGTCAGACAGTGAGTTGAGACAGAGGATATTAGGTGAGGCTCATGCTACCCCATACTCAGTACATCCTGGAGCAAGTAAGATGTACAAGGATGTGAGACGGTCCTTCTGGTGGGGTGGTTTGAAGCCCGATGTGACTCGGTATGTAGCTTAGTGCGCGACCTGCCAGCAGGTCAAGATTGAGCACCGTAGGTCTGGAGGAGAGCTCCACCCACTTTCAGTACCACAGTGGAAGTGGGAGGATATATCTATGGATTTTGTCACTGGTTTGAGACTCAGTAGAGGATTTGATGCTATTTGGGTAGTGGTAGACCGCCTGACGAAGACCGCTCGTTTCATTGCGATTAAGGAAACGTGGCCGGTGAGTCGTCTGGCTGAGGAGTTCACCAGACACATTGTGAGACTCCATGGAGTACCGAGGACTATCGTCTCTGACAGAGATGGACGTTTTACCTCGAGATTTTGGCAGCAGATACATACTGCTTTGGGGACGAGTCTCCACTTTACTACCGCCTACCATCCACAGACAGACGGACAGTCCGAGAGGACCATCTAGACCTTAGAGGACATGCTTCGGGCGTGTGTACTAGATTGGGGACAGGTATGGCCAGATCATCTTCCACTGGTAGAGTTTTCGTATAATAATAGCTGGCACGCGTCTATTGGGATGGCTCCTTATGAGGCTTTGTACGGGCACTAGTACAAAAAAGCACATTGGTTACGGTACATTTAACACGGTTCCGTGTTTTTGCGTGTTAAATATCCAAAATCAACTTTTTTACCACAGTTGTCCAAAAAACCGTGTTAAAAATACTTATAATTTACCTCGGTTCACCGAATAACCGTGGTAAATTTATAGAATCACCCATTTTAACACGGTTACCCTGCGAACCGTGTTAAAATTTTTGTTATAATATAACGGTTACTTGTAACTGTGTTAAACTTGTGTACCATTTATCACGGTTCTCTTCGAAAACCGTAGTAAAAATGTTTTTGCAATTTACCACGGTTACCCTCTAAACCGTGTTAAATAAGTGTATAAATACAATTTACCACGTCTTTCAATCAAAAAATATTATTAAAAATGTTTACAATTTACCACGGTTTGTAACTTGAGATTAAATTTAGGGTTATCGGAAAGTAATTGTATGTTTCCGTTTGTATGTGTGAATAATTTTTGAGCTTCGAGAATTGTAGAATGGATGTGAAATTTTAAAGTGTAATCTTGATTAATTGTATATGTCGGAAATGTTGGTTCGACTATATTCTTCTCTTGGTCGGTATGAATAGTGTAAAGTCTTATATTAATTTTAGCTTAATTCTTAATTAATTTATTTTATCAGAAAAATCAAAACCCGTAAAATTTCGTAAAACCGGGTTCCGCTTTCCCCAATTTAATCTTATTTCCTAACCTAACCTACACCCTCTCTTCCCTAATCTCTCCCTCTCTCCACGATACCCTCTTCTTCTCCAAACCTTGCCGCCGCCGTTGGAATAGAGGGCCGCCGCCGCTGCCGGAACAGAAGAACTCTATCGTTTCCGTTGGAGGAGAGGAGAGTCACCGGCCATTCCAACGTTGATATATCGCCGCCTTAGACGTCGCGAGCCCTATGAACCGAGGTGCCTACGCGAGCCGCTGCGAGTTGTAGCCAGGGTTTCCGCCGTCTACAATACCACACCGGTCGCCGTTCACCTCTCGTCCATTTTCGCGACGTGTCGCCGTGCTTCCTTCCGCCGTCTTCTCAGACCAGTCGCCGGCCTCCCTTCTCCGTCAGCCCTGTTCGTTTCGCAGTCCACTAGGTTCCAATCCCGTCCGATTTCCGCTTCCTTTCTGAACCACCACCGACCACCTCTCTTGTGCAGATTCAATTTCGACTTCGGGTGAGTTTTTGTGCGGGATTTCAAACCCAAGTTTTAGATTTGGGGCTTCTTGTGTAATTTGATGTCATTAGTATTATTGTTAGAGTGTAATCGGTTAGTTTTAGAATTAATTGAAAGTATGTGCTGATTTTGCGTTGCTTGTGAGGTTTGAGTAATTTGATTAAACTTTGAAATTGTGGATTTTTGATGATTTATGAGCTGAATTGTGTGTATGCAAATATATGTTATCTGTGATGTATTGAGTTCATTGAATGTTGATTGTATTTAATGGTGACAAATGTGGAGTTGGGGTTTGTGGTTTGAGATTAGGTTTAGGGTTATCGGAAAGTAATTGTATGTTTTTGTTTGTACGTTATCGTTTGTATGCATGTTATTGAGCTTGGTGAATTGCATAATGGATGTAAGTTTTAATGTGTGTTATCTTGGTTAATTGTATATGTCGGAAATGCTAGTTTGACTATATTCTTCTCTTAGTTGGTATGAATGGATTGTATGTCATGATTGGTTGATGTGTTTTGATTTTCATATATATTTAGAGGAATGGATGATGTTAATGTAGGGAAGGATGTTTGTAGGGAGTGATGTGTTGAATGTGTATCAGTGGGCTGTTGAAGTTAAGTGGATTGAAGTAAATGTTAGTTTTAGTTAACTTTGTTAGAAAAAGTTTATTATGAAATGTGTAGGTTTACTCTTCAATTTTTTAGTTTATAAAAAACTTTGTGATGATTATTCTCTAAATTCATTAATTATGATTATTTTGTAGTGCCCTCACCAGAAAAATAATACAAATTGTGGTTACTAAGTCCTTTAATTTATTCAAGAGATCATCACATGAGGACAAGAACACCTTCCTAAGAAGGTATGTGTATAATTGTAGTTATTTCTCTAAGTATTTGCAATAACTAACTTGTCAAAATCGATTTATTATTAGTGATGTTCACTGTTCTTATGGCTTGCATCAACTATATTCACTTTTCTTGCGTTGTCATGTATATATGACATATTTTCTCACTAAATCACTTTCCCTTAATTGACAGTGGTTTTCGGAGTCAGCTAAGTCGGTGCCGTATTCACAAAAGCAAATCAATGAGGTTTTAGATCAGTGGGCTAGTTATGTGAAACAATTCATACGTGTACACTAGCTGCATGGATTCATTAAGTTGAAAGAACGGATTTTGGAGTAACTAGGTATCTTATGAAATACTTTGGATTTTTAGTGATTAGTATTTTTAGATGATCAAAATGATTATTGTTGTCAATTGACATGGTTATATTTGATTGATCGAGCATCATTGTGTTGTTGGTGATTGTCTTTGAGTATTATTTGTCGGTTAACCATTCAATTTAGTTTGTTCATTGTGTTGGATTACTACAAGTGTACGTACGGTATATATGCGCAACACAGTAAATATAGCATAATAATAAAAGAATATAAAATATTACTTCGGTTGTAGATGAAATCGTGATAAACACATTTATCATGGTCAAATTCACATTTAACACGCGCTACTAATTTACCACGGTTCAGTATTATTACCACGATTCAACATTAAATTATTACCACAGTTCCTTGGCACCGTGTTAAACACGTTAAACACAGTTCGAAGAGAACCGTGGTAAACACAATTAACACGGTTCAAAGAGAACCGGTAAATATGTTTAACACGACACTTTTAACACGGTTGGGAGGGAATCGTGGTAAAATTGCATGTGGTAAATGTGTTTACCACGGTTCGCGCCGAACCGTGGTAAACACGTTTAACACGGTTGAAACATGAACCAAGTAAACACTTTTAAGACGGTTCTGGCCCAACCGTGTTAAACACGTTTACCACAGGCAGTTTTAGCACGGTTCATAACCGTGTTAAATAATGCACACGGAACCGTGTTAAATGTGCATTTCTGTACTAGTGGGGGCGGAGATGTCGTACACCATTATGTTGGGATGAACCCAGCAGAGTTGATGGAGTAGCTCCAGATCAGATACAGGATGACATCGCTCGGATTGCCCTAGTCCGAGAGCGGATGTTAGCAGCTCAGAGTCGTCAGAAGTCCTACGCCGACAAAAGGCGTCGACCTTTGGAGTTTAGAGTGGGTGCTCAGGTGTGGCTGAGAGTGTCACCTACGAGAGGAGTCAGGCGTTTCGGCATTAAAGGGAAGTTGAGTCCCCGATATGTCGGATCTTTTGAGATATTAGAGAGAGTTGGAGAGGTGGCCTATAGATTAGCTTTACCGCCGAGACTAGAGGGTGTTCATCCGGTCTTCCATGTATCTCAGTTGAGAGAGTACATCCCGGATCCGAGACACGTCATCAGCCATGAGGATCTGACAGTTGAGCCTGACCATACATTTGTAGAGTACCCAGTAGTTGTCTTGGAGCGCAATACTAGACGTCTGCGGTCCAAAGAGATACCTATGTTGAGGATCCAGTGGTCTAAGAGAGGAGCTGATGAGGCCACTTGGGAGACTGAGGAGAGTATTAAACGTAACTATCCCGAGTTCTTTGCGGGGTTAGAGGTTACTCCTGTTTGACGAGTTAGTACTCGGATGCTTTGTTGTTTGACCTTTCAAGTTTTTATATTGAGTTGGGTGTTACAACATGTCTTCTGTTGATGATTGAGTAGTTGCTTGTAGCCAACGAAAATGTCGAGAAATTTTAATATACCAAAGGAATGCGCGATTTAGAGAATTGTTCTAAGTTTCGGGACAAAACTTCTTTTAAGAGGGCACTGATGTAATAACCGGAATTTTTAAACTCCGTTAAACCTGAATTTAACCTATTTTCCGAAACGTCAATCTTAAATAAATAAGTACATAAATTAAAATACGGAATTCAATGTACGTACTTTAAAATAAGTATAATGATAAGTTATAAAATACGGAATTAATTCCGTATTTTATAATTTTTCCGCACTTAATTAACGAGTTCCGGACCCAGTTACCGGCCTAGCCCAACCAGTGACCGACAGTGAGGGTAAGTTCTGTTTCGGGCCTTCTGTAGATGTGGTTTGAGTATACACATATATGAGTAGGTTGTAATTTTAGATAGAGATGGTGGAGATGCTTATATATATATATATATATATATATATATATATATATATATATATATATATATATATATATATATATATGAGTACTACAGACGAGTGAATATATATAGGTATGTATGAGTAAGTGGATGTTGGATATTATATATAGGTATTCCTATAAGTATATATATATATATATATATATATATATATATATATATATATATATATATATATATATATATATATATATATATATATATATATATATTCATATACTAAAGTGTACATATACCCGTACGAGATGAGAAATGAAATTATGTAACTATATATATACAAATACCGGGTAGTCACGGAATTTACGAGTAGAAGGAGGTTAGAGTAAGTACATACGTACATATACATGTAGAAGGATAGAGTAGTAATCGGGAAAGAAGAGGAGTGTTGTCCTTTGAGGAGTGGGTTCGAGTTTTAACGTATAACTTATAAAAGGAAACTATCAGAGATATATAATTGTGGGAAACAAGTTCTAAAGGAAATAAATGGGATGTAAGAATAAACTTTAAGAAACTTTTAGCACTAAGGGTAAAACGGTCTTTTACCGTAAGAGAGTTGTTTTCCGTAATTCCTTCGCAAGAGGTTGGACATCGAGATGTGATTTTGATACACATACCTTATTTGACAGGCGTTTGAGTTACCACGAGTACGGACTGTTTGAGACGTGTTAGAGAGTATTTTAACTCAGGTAAGTCCTTGCGACTTACTTAGCCAGTTTTTGAGTGTTAGTTGAGTGATAGTAGTTGTGTGTGCTATTTGCGTGTTTAATAATAATAACTTGCTAGGATGACTGTTATTATTACGTTTAAGGCCCAAGTGTATGTATAACGGGCCGTGACATCACTGCCCAGCTCTGACAGGAGATTGGGAGGTTCTCTATACCCAGACCAGGCAGGTACAAGGTGAGATGCATCGGATCCATTCCTGATGGTTACACGGGGGCGGAGGCAAGGTTTGGGAATCCCTCGTGTCACAAAATAAGTATCATTAGCGTGAAAGAGTAACTTAATTCAAGATAATAAAACGGACTTGTTTGAAAGCATGATGAGTGTTTATATTTCTCTGAGTGTGTTTGTGCTGCTATTATTCTGCTAATATTTAGATAACTAGCTAACGGTTCTTCTTATTGTTGTTTTAGATTTACCGCAGGTTAGATCAGCAGCTGAGTGATCCGGAAGTAGGGGTCAGCCGGGTCTCCGTACTCCTTAGAGCGGGGTTGGGGGTTGTTTTTGTCTTTCCTTTCTTTTGGTTAAGACAGTGGTTCTTTTCTTTTGTTTAAGTACTTTAGGCTGCTAGACAGTGTTGCATTCATTACCCTAAAAATATTTTTTATGAAATTTCGATTTCTTTATTTGTGTCTTGTTGCAAGATCCTAGTAATGTTATTGTCAAACTGAGGTCGGGACCCATTGTGATGTCCTAACCAGTATACTCCGAGTTCTGAGAATTCGGGGTGTTACACACTAGAGGTGGTGTGGGGCTTCCTGGTGCGAGTATTTTGAAATCGAGTTTTCTCAATTAAAGTCAGAAATTCTTTTTTTAAATTACCAAAATAAATTTTTTATAACTACCAAATCAATCACAACCAATATTTCTTTTTTGAAGCATTATAAGCTTAATCTATTTACGTTAAATATTTTCCGGGATTTTGATATCCCACATCGATTATCAAGTAAGACTGATAGTTTGATAACTTGTATAAATAGAGGGTTTGAAGATTAAACAAATCATAAATTTTTTGGCCTTTTGGCTAAGTTGAAGTATAACTTTTATTCATAACGGATTAATATCTGTTTTGTGGGTCGTTGGCCTACTATTTTATGTTTTGTTGACCTAATGTTTTGTGATTTACTAAATATTTTCAATCTCACATCGATTATAAAATATTTTCAATCCCACATCGATTATCAAGTAAGGTTGATAGTTTAATAACATGTATAAATAGATAGTTTGAAGATTAAACAAATCAAACATTTCTTGGTCTTCTCACTAAGTTGAAGTATAAATTTTATTCATTATTAATTTCCTACTACTTTCTAGGCCGTTGACCTAATGGTTTGTAGTAAGGCTAATATTTTTTAACTTGTATAACTAGAGGGTTTAAATATTAAAAAAATAAAAAATTTCTAGGGTTTAAAGATTAAACAAATAAAAAATTTCTTAGCCTCTTGATTAATTTGAAGTATAATTTTTATTTATAACGAATTGTCTACTGCTTTGTGAGCCGTTCACCTAATGTTTCGTAGTTTGATAAATATTTTCAATCCCACATCGATTATCAAGTAAGCCTGATAGTTTGATAACTTGTATAAATAAAGGATTTGAATATTAAACAAATCATACATTTCTTGGCCTTTTGGCTAAGTTAAAGTATAATTTTATTCATAACTGATTAATATTTGCTTTGTTGATTGTTGACCTACTGCTTTGTGGGTCGTTGACCTAATGTTTTGTGGGGTGCTTAATATTTTCAATCCCACATCGATTATCAAATAAGAATGATAGTTTGATAACTTGTATAAATAGAGGGTTTAAAGATACACAAGCCATACATTTATTGGCATTTTAAGTTGAATTATAATTTTAATTCATAACGGATTAATATGTGCTTTGTTGGTCGTTGAACTACACCTACAAAGATTACACAAATCATTGACATTTTGGCTAACTTGAAGTATAATTTTTATTCATAACGGGTTAAGTGCTTTGTAGGTCGTTGACCTAATTTTTGTGGATGGCTAAATATTTTCAATCCCACATCGATTATAACATAAGACTGATAGTATGATAACTTGTATAAATAAAGGGTTTGGAGATTAAACAAATCATATATTTCTTGACATTTGGCTAGGTTGAAGTATAATTTTTAGTTTGATGAACCAGGTTTTGTGTCTCTTTGGAAATCAAACCGAGTGTAATTTTTGTCAAAATATCCTTTCTATTTTAACTAACGATTTCAATTGTTATCAATTGCTTAATAAATTTTGTTTATTTTTAAATCTCAAACTCGGTTATTTTATATATATATATATATATATATATATATATATATATATATATATATATATATATATTTATATATATATTTATATATATATATATATTCTATTTTTCTTATGAAAAATTATAAAATGTTTTAATCTAAATTGATGACTATTATTTTTTATGAAAATTAAATTGGTAACTTTTTTTTGTTTTTCGAAACCGTATCGGTAGAAGTTAAGAAAGGAGTGAAATTAATATTAATCTCCTCAAATCTCTCCGTGCGGTTACGGATGTTGAGTATATAATTGGATACGAGTCAACTACATAAGTGTTGTCTTTATATTATACATTTAATAATTATATGGTAATTAATATTTAACGTATATCGACATATATTATCATTGTACTCAAAATTAATATATTTTTCAAATACCCGTGCCTTTCCTAAACTAGTTTTATATAAGATACAAGCACTGTATGTATTGATTTATTTTTAATTACTTAAACTAATATAATTTTAAATTTAATTAATTAACCTAGTCTCCTAAATTGGTGGCTACAGGAAGATCTCAATTACCTGCTGATTTGTTCGTTCCCTCTGCAATCCTCTCATCCGGCCATCGACGATACACCATTAATTTATTTTTTACAGGAAGATCTCGATTGCCGGCTGATTTTTATATAAGATACAGGAAGATCTCAACTGCCGGCTGATTTTTATATAAGATACAGGAATATCTCCGAACGAATCTTTTACAGGAAGATCTAAATTGACGGCTGATTTTTATATAAGATACAAGCCCCTTATTTATTAATTTATTTTTTATTAATAACGAATTATAAAAACAGTGAGGACGTCAAAGACAAAGGAGAGGAGAGCGAAGAAGACGAACCATTTCGGATCCAAGAAAATTATAGATTTTTGTCCAGTATTTTGATACAATTATTGAAGGATGAATTGACATTTAGGGTCTTTTACATTATAGAGTTGAAATTTAGGCCCTACCAATTACAAATTGAGAAATAGGGCTCTTATTTTACTAGACTAATTCATAAATAGGACAAAAAGTTGACAAAAGTGACGATGGCTGATGTGAGTGCTGACTGTGACACTTTTGATTTTGATTGACATTTGGAGGGAATTTGGGGCAAAAAAAAATGCAGCCCTCCGCTTACCCAAAAATCCGCTTACCCAAAAATTCGTTTACCCAAATAATGTCACAATCATACCCAAAAATAAATTTTGTCAAAGTACATAAACATACTCGAAAACAACATGCCCAATAAATCAAATATCAAAATAAAACAATATCCATAAATTGGATAATATTTTATATTTATACTCAATGTAAACATCACTTAATACAAAATCCATACCCAATTTAAATTTGTCATACCCAAAATTTTCAAAACTTGATATTGTACACAAACACAATATCAAATGACATTTGGTCATTACCCAAAAATTCGCTTGATATTTGATCATTATAACACATTTTGGGTAACCATAAAACATACCCACGATATCACTTTAAATATACTTAATAATAAGAAATACACTACAAAGCCAATACACGTATAAAAACATACCCAATTTGAATTTGTCATAACCAAAATTTACACAAATCGATATTATACACAAACATCAATACCAAATGACATTTGGTTCTTGTAAAACGGTTTGGATAACCATAAAACATACCTAAAAATATCACTTTAAGCATACTCAACAATAAGAAACATCCCACAAAAACAATAAACATATACCCAATAATGAGAAAAATACTACAATTCATATTTGGGTAACGAAAACAATGTCACCCAAAAAAATTAAACATTCATGGACTTGAAAATTTCATCAAACTAGCTACATTAACCAAAAATAAAAGGTAAAAGATAAACATGTAAAAATTATACTTAAACTAAAAGTAAACATCTAATCACCATCATTCAATTAAAGCAATTATTACCCCTATTTTCTAGTTTTCATACCTACTTTTTCTTTCTTTTATGTAGAAGCCTACTTTACAAAATATAATTTTAAGAGGTCCTATTTTCCTAATTAATTCATTATTGAATTTGTCTCATGGTGTTAATTGTAGAAATTAGGTTTTCATTAGTTTTGATAATTAAAAATTAGGTATTATTAAAGTTGGATAACACTAGTTTGTAGTGTTTAGATGGGTAGTTTGAACAATAATGGTTTATGTAATTACAAAATTTGTGTAAATTATGAACTCAACCCACTATTGAAAATGGGTAACACTAGTTTTGGTCATTAAAAATCAGGTATTATTAAAATTGGTTAATATTAGTTTGGATAATTAGAAATCGGGTATTATTAAAATTGCGTGACACTAGTTTGATTAATACAAGTTTGTATAATTAGAAATCAGGTATAACTTAAAAATAATAATAACAGTATATCCAAGTTTTATTACTTCGGATGGTAATAGGGGCCTACTTGATGCTTCATATGCAAAAGAATTCTCTTATCTAATTCACCAAACACCTAACATGTAGGGTTGTTCATTCCTAAATATCCGAGAATCTTTTTCTGTAAAATTAGTATCCGGATCCGATCTAAAAAATCTCGGATATCCGACCTAAAAAGGTAAACGGATCCATATAACAGAAGTATCCGATTACACTTGATTATTAATTTCTATCTTATTAAAATTACGGTAGTTTCATACTTAGAAGTGCTATATTTGTAGATCTACAAGAAAGCAAGAATTTCGAGAAGCCGGATCTGATTTCGGTGTTAGTCTTCGCTAGTGGCGGGATGTCGAGACAGAGGGAGAGTGGAGAGGAAACGTAAGTATGGAGAGATATGTACGCCGGGAGGAGGGAGAGAGAGTGAGGTAGGGTTGTACGCAACACTAGATTGTGATAAAAGGAGACTTGTAGAGTGAAGAGAAGACTGAAAAGACTATATTACTAGTAGTGGAGTTCGTCTTTATTGGAGTCAGAACTTGAGACCTGCATCAAACCTAGTAAAAGCAAGATCCCACGTCCATTGTAATATCCGGAATTTTTATTCCGTTTATTTCTGTAACAAACCCGATCTCGATCAGTTGACCCATATCCGTCTACTTAGTTAGACACATTATTATAAAATTTTATCATTTTATGTAGCTTCCCTTCACATAAAATGATAGGATCTTTATAAAATTTTATCATTTTATGTAGCTTACCTTCACATAAAATGATAGGATTATTATAACCAATCCTAAACTATAACATGATCCGTATCCGTCTATTCCGTAGCCTACCAGTTCCGATCCCTCGACTTCACATAAAATAATAAGTTTAGCCCAAACCCTAATTTAGAGTATGACTCGTCGTTGACAAGTCTGTGACGAAGCTGTGACAAGGTCTGGACAAGTCTGTGACGAAGCTGTGACAAGGTCTGGACAAGTCTGTGACGAAGCTGTGACAAGGCCAGACAAGTCTGTGACGAGTTTGTGACAAGGCCAGACAAGTCTGTGACGAGTCTGTGACAAGCCCAGCCGGCCACTGCTTGCCTTGTACAGCCCAGTCCGTGATCTCCTTCAGCTTGCCAGCTTCAGCCCTCTGCGGCCCAGCTTGCCAACCTTCAGCCAGTTCAGCCCAGCAGCCCAGCCCACCTCCTTGCCAGCCACTCCCTTGATCGCACCAGCCCAATGAGGAGAAGCCCTTGGAGCAGCTTCAACGGCTGGATTAACCTTCCAGCTCCTCACGTAACAGCTACGTAAATAAGGCAAGAGAATCGCTGCTGTAACAACCCTGATTTCACGCCAAAAGAAAGAAGAAGAATTGCAGTTTCACGCCCACGTTCAGCACTCTTCTGCACACCTTTCCTTCTGCAGCGGATTGCTTCTTCAATGCTACAGAACCGGCCATCTCCAGCGTCTCCAGCCTCTTCAGCGCAGCAGCCCACAGCAGTAGTCTCTCAACGCAGAAACGTCTGATGCAGTCGGTCCTAGTCTGAAGGTGCAGCCCCTGTTGACAAGCCATAGAACCAGTGCAGTCATGTAAGCCATCTAACCCTTGTAACCCTTGCTACACTACACTTCAGTCCACCTTTTCCCTGCCTAACGTGTACCCGTTTCGTCTGTTAAACCTACTCAGAACAACCGTAGGAGAGCTGTACAGATTCTTGGGTTTTCCAGAATTTTCGGAAGTGTTGAGCAGTCAACTTCGGGTCCATTTTTGGGTACGTTAGACTCCTTCTCTTTGTCTGGTTTTTGGATATGTTGTTGTCGGTATTGCAGTGTAGAACATACTGAAATTTGAGCCTATTCTAAATTATAGTTTAGGAGATATGAGTTTATCAAGTTGGCTTCTCATGCAGTTTTCTAAATGTGCTGAGTTTGTGGAAGTTTGCTTGAGATGCAGTTTTGTAGAATAAATTTGGAGGGGTTATTGACTTCTGTTAGACTTGAATTTCGGACACGTTATAGTTGATATAGTATAGTAGATCATACTAAAATTTCAGAGGAATCCATGTTACGGTTTGAGAGATATGGGATTTCAAAGTTCAGTTTTATATACGTGCTGAGTGTTGGGGAAAACAGCAAGTGATGCTGTTTTGTGAGATGATTTTGAATAAGCTCTTGATATCCGTTGGACTTGAATTTTGGATATGATATAGTTTAGATACTGTTGTAGAACATATTAAAATTTGAGAGGCATCCAGCGAGTGGTTTGGGATTTACGATTTTTCCAAGATTGAGTCGTAAGCAGTTTTTCTGTTGTGCTGAAATTCGGTTTTGGGAGATAGTTTTAAATAGGATTTTGATCTCCTTTGCAGCTAAATTTTGGATATATTATAGATAAGATTTTATAGTAGAACATATTAAAATTTGGGATAAATCCAGTGAGTGGTTTAGGAGTTATGATTTTTCAAAGTCTACTCAGATTTGGGCTAAGTATAGAATTTGTAAAGGGAGTAGTCAACTTTAGGAATTTTTATAAAACTGTTGAATGAACAGTTTGGAGAAATTCTTTCTCCTAAAGTTAGATAGAACCTCATAGATGATCTAGAGATTTAATTCGGAATTATTATAAGCTGTTAAGAATTTTATATTTAGAACCGAAGTTAGACCTTTACAATTCTTCCGGAAAATAGAAACATAGAAAAAATGTCAGTTTGGAACCAAATAAAATTTTAGGAGTTAGAAAATAAATTTAGAACCTCAAATAGGAGATTAGACATGAATTCTAGATTTTTCGAGAATTTCGGGACCAAGGGTAAAATGGTCATTTTACCCTAAATTAACACTGTAACTAGTTATGTCTTAATACATCATTCGATCTTAGAAGTTTTGGACTTCTAACTACGTGAGAGTGTGCTAATACACTTATCGCCTTTGACAGGCAACTGAGTTGCTACAGTTTACAGAACGAGTGGTTTACAAAGAGTCGAGCTGTATATCAGGTAAGTCCTTTGGGCTTACTTAGCTGACTGCTAAATATGAGTATAAATGATGATGGTGGTGTGTGATTGAAATGTTAGAGAGATAGGTTGTGATATATAATTATCGACCTATATTTTGGCCTAAGAGTAACGGGCGGTGGCATTCTGCTCAGTAGCTCGCGGGGCGCTGGGGGTTTCTTTCGGGACTAGTCCATACGTGGTTTGTAGTGATGCTACCAATGGAAGTCAGCTAGACCTACACCAGTTGGATAAGGAACGGAGGCGAGAACTAATAATAATTCTCGTGCCACAACTTAAATTGAATAATGTGAATCACTTAAATAATAGATAATAAACGGTTGAGTGCCAGCATGATGTTTGTTTATTTTGTTTCTGCTTGTGTTTGTGCTGTTATCATTTTTGCTTATATTTGGATAGTTAGCTAACGGTTTATCCGTGTTGTAGACCTGTAGAGATAGACAGTTGCAGAGAGATCCGGAACGGATGGTCAGCCGGGTCCACGTACTCATTAGATGGGGACGGGGGAGTCTTCCATACGTCATGCATGTTATGTATCTTTATATATGTTTGTAAGGCTGTCACATGTGTACGTTTATACCATTAAAAATATTATGTTTTTAGAAACTGTTTCAAATACATTTGTGCCTTGTTGTAAGATCCAAGTAATGTTGTTGTTAAACCAAGGTCGGGACCCATTGTGAGGTCCTAACCAGTAGCTCCCCGAGTTCCGAGAATTTGGGGTGTTACAACATGGTATCAGAGCCAGGTTGGCAACAATGGCACTTGAAATCTTCTGAAAGACCGAATGTATAAAATAACTAGAACCCGAAAGGGGTCTAAGATTTTCAAAACAGATTTCTGTTTTTACACACGTGCATAGTCGGGTTGTTGGGTTAGTAGTACGTTGGACCACCATCGTTCTCCGTGGATCTCTGCAGCTTGGAACGATAGGTGAGTTAGTATATAGACTTATATCGATAGGTTTTAGTGTATATTATATATCTGTGTGTGTGTAGTATGCTAGTATCCTAAAGGATATCTTGTATTCTTTAGTTGTGATATCATGAAGCGATTAGCGCCTCATGATAAATCGGTAACGAGTTTGAAGAGTTTTCCACACAAGATAAGGGATTCAGACCAAGATTTAGTAAGATACTCTGATTGACGTCCTGGTGACTTATAAATCATCCGAAGGACGGGTGGGCAAAGCAGTAAAGATGTTTAGAAAATTTTTACCGCCAATACAACCGGATGAGAAAGAAGTTCCCGAGTCAGCTTAGATAGAAGAAATTGAGAATCATGCAAGGGGCTTTGTCGTATGAAGTCGAGAGATGAATTAGAAGAACCATACAAGAGATGACGAGAGCGTAGAATGGAGATAAAAATGGAGAAACAAGAATCATATAGAACGGAGTACAACCAAGAATTTCGGTGTAAAGGACGTGACTATCAAGACGGACGCCGCCATAAGCAAGCATGGACATGAGAGTACAAAGAAGATAGAGTGTCGACCCAGTTGTGAGAAGTTAAAAGGTACAAAGATAAAGAGTGAGTTTGATGACGAGAAATAAATCCTGTAACCATGGAAGCATGTGGAGTCCTTCAAGGATATGAGAGTTTTGAATGAAAGTCCGACATAAGTATCCAAGAAACTAGAAGTCTAAAATTGAGACAACGAATTTTTATAAAGGCGACATGATCAAGACAAAACTAAACAAGGGGAAGAATGTGGAAAAGTGATTTGGTGGACTCAAGGGTCCGCAATAATTTCTCATTTACAAAGAGATTTAAGTTACCAACACTAACGGTTCATACCAGAGAACCGCAAACAGATGATGATTAAAGTAAGGAGAATCGCGAAGACACGCTTACAAGCTAATGTGGAAGACTTGATGAACTCATTGGCGACAGATGAATGCTAGGAGTAGACTCAGAAGAGTATAGTGACCTCATAAGAGAACAAGAGAAGTGCAGACTGTGGAAGAAACTAAAAGAGTATTAACAAAGAAACTAGAGGAGATAGATTTTGACCAAGTCTATCAAACTTCAAAAGAGATAGAAGAACAATAAGTCTGTGATCTTATGGAAGGTCAACTACATACCAGTCAGTAATAATTGAAACATAACACGTGCGGGTCAACCAGTGGTACTGGTTATTAGATAGGGAGGATAACTATAGAATGATGAAAGAATTTTATAGACGTCTAGAGGACCCTTCAAGAGATCAACAACGACAAATGTGAAGCTAAATCGATCCGCGTGCTAGCACCTTAATAATAACATGGAGTGAGTTCGAGCAAGGATCCCTAATTAAGAACTTAAGAAGAAAGACTAGACGGTCAGAAAGGACCCCCTTTATGTCATTGAAGACCAAGGGAAGCGTGTGAAGAATTTACTGCCTACTGGCTAGGAAAAGGGTGCATATCACAGTTAGTACAGATGGATTATAAAAGAAGAACTAGAGGAGTAAGAAGTATATGATTTTGATAAGGTTCTATGTCAATCAAGACAGAGTGTGTGTAGCATTCCCTACTAGATAAACAGCAAGTGGAAGGAAGTTAAGGTCATGAGAGTTTTGTAGACTTGATTACAAGCTATATTGGAAGACCTAGAAAAGACCATTGATGTCAGATGGACGACACAGTGAGACGCGAGAAATGGAGTTAGCTCACGGGGGAACTGGAAGTTTGTAATGTAGAATGAGCTAAAGGAGTATAAATTGATGAACTCGAGTAAGTAGTGCCCGCCAGGAAATTCAACGGCAAAAGAGGTATGAGAAAAGTAAGTCCCGGAAATGGAGATAAGTCAACTATTGACTGACCGACATCAACTGAGGACGTGCAAGAGTTGTTGGGGGATTGACGAACTATGTACAGTTAAGAAGAGATATCTGTGATTGAGGATTATTGAATTAACTATACCGATGCTTTGGAGGAGTTCCTCAAGTAGAAAACGAAAATCTACTTAGACAACTAAAGGTATAGAGAGAATCGTGTTAGAGGTTACTTCTCGGTTGGTTAAGATCAAACTTCAGTCGAGTCAGGAAGTTTGGATCCGTGTTAGAAGAATTCCAAAAGTAAACGGAAGAGGTCGTCTTCCAACCGTTATCTTAGTCCCTTAAGGCAAGTAAGGAAGGTACTTGGTATTTCATCCGGATAGGACTTATGGGGTAATTGAGAGGGAGAGTTTTGGGTCCATCAATTTGGACTCACGGAAAATGTCCTTACGATTAGCGGGTGATAACATAATTATCAAAGTAGCGCAGCGAAAGCGTGATGAGTCCTAACCCACAGAACCGGAAACTCGAGAGTACAACAAATGACGTGTCGAGTCTAAGACGATGATAATTGGTGAAATGCGTTTCGTTTAGAAGGAACGTGAAATAGGCTACGTAGAGTGACAAAAATTTTTGTCGAGGAACTGTATCACCAACTAGATAGACGAGAAAGTATGTGCACGTAGAAATATAGAAAGAGAGTGGTACCCCATTATAGATCCAAGTGAAGCATGCCGACCTAGTCACATGTTGGAAGACCAGTAAATTTGGAATTTAATACCTAGCATGGTACTTTAGAACGAGTTTCTTGATAAAATGAGAAAGGAAGTAACGAAGTAATAAAGGTGTTGTGTAGGGCCTGCACTTACAAGCTCAAGGTGAGTAACTATCAAGTTCAATCGAAAGACAGATAAGAAAAGGAAGCTACGGGAGTGTACTTACAGACCGGTACTCGTACATATAGAAAACATAATCTCAAGAGTGGAGTATAAGAAGAATTTTATCTCAGAACGGAGTCGGGTTGCGTTTTAAGTAAGAGGGATATTATAGGACACAATGCAATGTTAACAACTATTGAGTAGTGTGAGCAAATGACGGTGATGTGAAATCACCTTGTATCTAATACCGTCATTCCGGACATATTGTATGTCACTCAAGACCTTGAAAAATACGTGAGAAGCCTAAGGTTGAGCTAACAATATATTAGATATCCATAAATATTATAAAATAATGCCAAGTGAATACATATGATGACCACTAGATTGTGTCTCCACTACTAGACCGGAAAAGGGTAAAGGGATAATTCCTTACCTGAGGAATAAGATGACTGGGTCATATTAAAAGACAAGTGAGTCGTGATACAAAGAGCATTAGGCACTTGGCGAAGTGCCGGCGAAGGTCCAAGACCTTTGGCCTGAATGTGTAGTCAAATAAACATAACGAAGGGAAGAAAGTTGGCTAGGTTATTTTCTGTACAGTCATCAAAGGACCTGGAGGTGAGTTGCAAAATGTGACCACTTGAAGCTGTAAAGCGAGTATAAGTGATTGATGGACTAGTAATCCTCACCCTATTGGAGAGTGTAACCCTAGTTTTCTACGGATTCAGTAGAGGTATATTACGAGACAAAAGTTAGGACATCGGCTTAGAGAATCGGACAATGGATCCGGATGATACCGGTAAGATATCTAGTTACCACACTAGAACGTGGTAGTAGGCACTTGTGAGATCTGTACATGAAAAGATTTCAGAGTTAGTGGTTTTATGAAAAGCCGACGAGACTACCAAGTATACTATGGATAGTATGAGACATAACCTTTCAAAGACCTTTGTGGAGATAGTTGTAATCTAGGGAACGACGAGCTAGGGCTTGACCCTATATCTGTGTTATGTTGTCTGACTGCTTGTTTAATTCATGCTTGAGTGCTTAGTCACGATGTGTGTTATTGATGACCTTGATATGCGGGATACGTATATGTAGAAACGATGACTCTTGTGCGATAACAAGTTGATACATTAGATTCGTACCTTGAGAGTTGACCTTCTGACTGGCGTACTTTAAGTTTCGGGGCGAAACTTATTCTAAGGGGGGATTGATGTAATACCCGGAAATATTTATTTAGGCTATTTCGGAAACAAATTAGAACTCGACAGTTGTGACCTCTTTCCGGCGCTCTAGTTCTTTTGCATGGACTCCGACATTACGAGTCTTCTTTTAAGTTTCGGGACGAAACTTATTTTAAGGGGGTACTGATGTAATATCCGAAATTTTTATTCCGTTTATTTCTGTAACAAACCCGATCTCGATCAGTTGACCCATATCCGTCTACTTAGTTAGACACATTATTATAAAATTTTATCATTTTATGTAGCTTCCCTTCACATAAAATGATAGGATCTTTATAAAATTTTATCATTTTATGTAGCTTACCTTCACATAAAATGATAGGATTATTATAACCAATCCTAAACTATAACATGATCCGTATCCGTCTATTCCGTAGCCTACCAGTTCCGATCCCTCGACTTCACATAAAATAATAAGTTTAGCCCAAACCCTAATTTAGAGTATGACTCGTCGTTGACAAGTCTGTGACGAAGCTGTGACTAGGTCTGGACAAGTCTGTGACGAAGCTGTGACAAGGTCTGGACAAGTCTGTGACGAAGCTGTGACAAGGCCAGACAAGTCTGTGACGAGTCTGTGACAAGGCCAGACAAGTCTGTGACGAGTCTGTGACAAGCCCAGCCGGCCACTGCTTGCCTTGTACAGCCCAGTCCGTGATCTCCTTCAGCTTGCCAGCTTCAGCCCTCTGCGGCCCAGCTTGCCAACCTTCAGCCAGTTCAGCCCAGCAGCCCAGCCCACCTCCTTGCCAGCCACTCCCTTGATCGCACCAGCCCAATGAGGAGAAGCCCTTGGAGCAGCTTCAACGGCTGGATTAACCTTCCAGCTCCTCACGTAACAGCTACGTAAATAAGGCAAGAGAATCGCTGCTGTAACAACCCTGATTTCACGCCAAAAGAAAGAAGAAGAATTGCAGTTTCACGCCCACGTTCAGCACTCTTCTGCACACCTTTCCTTCTGCAGCGGATTGCTTCTTCAATGCTACAGAACCGGCCATCTCCAGCGTCTCCAGCCTCTTCAGCGCAGCAGCCCACAGCAGTAGTCTCTCAACGCAGAAACGTCTGATGCAGTCGGTCCTAGTCTGAAGGTGCAGCCCCTGTTGACAAGCCATAGAACCAGTGCAGTCATGTAAGCCATCTAACCCTTGTAACCCTTGCTACACTACACTTCAGTCCACCTTTTCCCTGCCTAACGTGTACCCGTTTCGTCTGTTAAACCTACTCAGAACAACCGTAGGAGAGCTGTACAGATTCTTGTGTTTTCCAGAATTTTCGGAAGTGTTGAGCAGTCAACTTCGGGTCCATTTTTGGGTACGTTAGACTCCTTCTCTTTGTCTGGTTTTTGGATATGTTGTTGTCGGTATTGCAGTGTAGAACATACTGAAATTTGAGCCTATTCTGAATTATAGTTTAGGAGATATGAGTTTATCAAGTTGGCTTCTCATGCAGTTTTCTTAATGTGCTGAGTTTGTGGAAGTTTGCTTGAGATGCAGTTTTGTAGAATAAATTTGGAGGGGTTATTGACTTCTGTTAGACTTGAATTTCGGACACGTTATAGTTGATATAGTATAGTAGATCATACTAAAATTTCAGAGGAATCCATGTTACGGTTTGAGAGATATGGGATTTCAAAGTTCAGTTTTATATACGTGCTGAGTGTTGGGGAAAACAGCAAGTGATGCTGTTTTGTGAGATGATTTTGAATAAGCTCTTGATATCCGTTGGACTTGAATTTTGGATATGATATAGTTTAGATACTGTTGTAGAACATATTAAAATTTGAGAGGCATCCAGCGAGTGGTTTGGGATTTACGATTTTTCCAAGATTGAGTCGTAAGCAGTTTTTCTGTTGTGCTGAAATTCGGTTTTGGGAGATAGTTTTAAATAGGATTTTGATCTCCTTTGCAGCTAAATTTTGGATATATTATAGATAAGATTTTATAGTAGAACATATTAAAATTTGGGATAAATCCAGTGAGTGGTTTAGGAGTTATGATTTTTCAAAGTCTACTCAGATTTGGGCTAAGTATAGAATTTGTAAAGGGAGTAGTCAACTTTAGGAATTTTTATAAAACTGTTGAATGAACAGTTTGGAGAAATTCTTTCTCCTAAAGTTAGATAGAACCTCATAGATGATCTAGAGATTTAATTCGGAATTATTATAAGCTGTTAAGAATTTTATATTTAGAACCGAAGTTAGACCTTTACAATTCTTCCGGAAAATAGAAACATAGAAAAAATGTCAGTTTGGAACCAAATAAAATTTTAGGAGTTAGAAAATAAATTTAGAACCTCAAATAGGAGATTAGACATGAATTCTAGATTTTTCGAGAATTTCGGGACCAAGGGTAAAATGGTCATTTTACCCTAAATTAACACTGTAACTAGTTATGTCTTAATACATCATTCGATCTTAGAAGTTTTGGACTTCTAACTACGTGAGAGTGTGCTAATACACTTATCGCCTTTGACAGGCAACTGAGTTGCTACAGTTTACAGAACGAGTGGTTTACAAAGAGTCGAGCTGTATATCAGGTAAGTCCTTTGGGCTTACTTAGCTGACTGCTAAATATGAGTATAAATGATGATGGTGGTGTGTGATTGAAATGTTAGAGAGATAGGTTGTGATATATAATTATCGACCTATATTTTGGCCTAAGAGTAACGGGCGGTGGCATTCTGCTCAGTAGCTCGCGGGGCGCTGGGGGTTTCTTTCGGGACTAGTCCATACGTGGTTTGTAGTGATGCTACCAATGGAAGTCAGCTAGACCTACACCAGTTGGATAAGGAACGGAGGCGAGAACTAATAATAATTCTCGTGCCACAACTTAAATTGAATAATGTGAATCACTTAAATAATAGATAATAAACGGTTGAGTGCCAGCATGATGTTTGTTTATTTTGTTTCTGCTTGTGTTTGTGCTGTTATCATTTTTGCTTATATTTGGATAGTTAGCTAACGGTTTATCCGTGTTGTAGACCTGTAGAGATAGACAGTTGCAGAGAGATCCGGAACGGATGGTCAGCCGGGTCCACGTACTCATTAGATGGGGACGGGGGAGTCTTCCATACGTCATGCATGTTATGTATCTTTATATATGTTTGTAAGGCTGTCACATGTGTACGTTTATACCATTAAAAATATTATGTTTTTAGAAACTGTTTCAAATACATTTGTGCCTTGTTGTAAGATCCAAGTAATGTTGTTGTTAAACCAAGGTCGGGACCCATTGTGAGGTCCTAACCAGTAGCTCCCCGAGTTCCGAGAATTTGGGGTGTTACATCCATCAACTCAACTATTCCAACATAATTGTTATATTTGAAAACAAATTATACATATTCTTGGATAACGGATATCCAAGTTACAAAAAAAACACGATCTGTATCCGATCTGCATATCCGCAAATAATAAACGAATTGGAGCGGATACAAATATATTTCCGTTTGATAAATTAAAGTCGGATTATTGACGGATCGGATTTTTTTTAAGACCCCTACTAATAGTTGATGATTGAGTGAGTTACGGATAAAATATTAGACGGATGGTGGACGAAATGGGTGAGAGTTAAATCAAGTTGTACGCTTAGGGCCCGTTTGGTTTTAACTCCGGAATCGGAAATGGAATGGAAACGAATCTAGTCAATACGTATATCCTTATTCATTAAAATTTTTGGAATTATTCCTTGTGTTTTGTAGTAATTGGATGAGAGTTTGATTACTTTTGATACCCTATAGGGTAACAAAATGTGAGGAAGCAAATGCATTTTTCATTCATGAATATGGATATACATATGGACTAAATTCGTTTCCATTCCGTTTCCGTTTCCGGAGTTGGAACCAAACGGGCCCTTAGTGAAAATAGTACTTTCACCCCTGAACCGATCAATTTCCGTTTCTAAACACGCTAAACTAGTTATAAGTTATAACTTCAAATTACATACTTTTCCAGTTTGATGGTGGAATTATGGGTGCATGGTTATCGGCAGCTGTACATGTTGATATCATCATCTACTAGACCCATTACTCCTATATCCCCACAAATACATTATTATTATAAAACCCTCGTTATTTAGAACATATTCGGTAAAGAGAGGTTTAACTTTTTTGGTAGGTTTTTTAATAGAGTTTTAAATAGTTTTGTAAATTTTGAAAATCCAACAACTAATCTAATTGCGGTTTTGTAAGAGTAAATTTGTGGATAAATTTATATGGTAGATTTTTACTAAAAAGGATAAAAATGTACAAATTATTAAAAATGTAAAAAAAAAAATGGGCACAATTGTCAAAATTTTGATAATCTATCGAAAAAACGATTAGTTGTAACTTTTCAAAAATCTCCTCAAAAAACTCTGAATAGATAAAATAATGAAAAAGCTCTCTTGCCAAACACCCCATAATTTTCTAAAACGCAAAAAGTTGATGAAAATCTACCGAAAAAGCTACGTCGAACATGCCCGTAGTTTGTTGGGATGCATAGATCTTGCAATTGGCTTCCAAGACGGAAGTTGAGTTTCAGATCATAAAATTAAATTTGAGTTTCGCTATTGGGTTGCAAAGTAGAGATGCAATCCTACCAAGAGGTCCAAATTATTTGGTAGAGAAGAACTTCAATTTGGGTAAAATGGGGAGTAGGTATACTTTGTAATCATGAGCATATAAATGCCTCAAGTTAATAAAAGATACAAAATAGGTCCCTCCAAATTATATAAAAAAGATTTATTAAAATAAAAAAGAGGATATTAAGAAAATCAGAATATATTTCTTTTTCCATTTATTAAGCAACTAATTATTACAAAACGAGATAGTAAATATATTTATATATACATTTATTAAGGAAAACAAAATATCTACATTTATTAAGGGAATCAAAATATCTCCATTTATTAAGGAAATCAAAATATTTTTCGGAATGTTCGTCCTTTCCAACTTGCGTTCATCCATGACGACTATATTGAACCAATCTTGGTACGATTTCCGCAGCAACATATGTACATAATCACAAAGACGGAAAATATATGTACATATATAGTTAGTCAATAACATTTTCGTAGTAAAATAGGTACATAATCATCAGATACTGCAAACAAATGTACATGCAAACACAATACTGTACATGTTATATTCGACATCATGTACATATATAGTTAGTCATTAACATTTTCGTAACAAAATATGTACATAATCACCAGATACTGCAAACATATGTACATGCAAACACAAGATTGTACATCATGTTATATGTACACACAAAATATGTATGTGTACATAATTAACCCCTATCCGAATATATCATACCGAGCTATGGCGACTGAAGTTAGTCAAAATATTGTAGAAGTCTCACCTACCCAAAACGGCTCACTGAACTACCGGAAGAAGCGAAGAGCGGTTGATGGATGGCAAGCTAAGGTGACTGTAGTCTCATCAGCGTTGGCGGCGACATAAGGACCGACACTCACAACCGATACCCCGCCGGTACCCTCTGTTCCTGCAGTTGGACGTGGCGGCCGTGCAATTTGGGTTCCTGTGGATTTGTCGGTGTCGGTTTGTGGCAGAGGCAACAACATCAAGCGTCTAGGATGGTCGGACGATCGATGACTCACTAAGCAAGGCGGCGACCGCAACGGCGTCAATCACGTCGGATGTGGAGGTTGAAGAAAGGCTGGTTCTGGCAATTGTAGAAGAAGAGAGAAATAGCAGATTCGGTTGATGAGAATAAGAAAGGGGTTCTAGATTTCAAATATATAGTTACCAAATTTCATTAACTGGTTTCCTTATTTTTAGACTAATTAATATATTTGAAAGTATTAATTATTTTTAATTGTTACCTTAACTGCTTAATTTAGATTCTCTTCACACCTTATTTATCTTTTTATTTTAATTGTTAATATTAGGGACCTTGTTTGTCTTCTAAAAAAAAGTTACCATACTAACTTAATCTTCTCCTTCAATTTTGAGGTCACATGACTCACACGCCTAATTGGGCGAAAAGGCTTGGATAGAACTTCCATTTTAGGAACCAAAAGTATAATTTCGAAAAGAATTTTAATTACGTAGTTTGCCTGCATAATTAGAAGATGAGTATATAAATAAAGCTGTTTAGAATCTCCATTTGAAGTCGTGAATGACTAATATAAAAATGGGTGAGTTGGTTAAGTAGGTACATAACGTATTTTTGTGTATATAGTAGGTATGTTTTGTAATGTGTAGACAAAGTAGGCACTTAAAATTATGTAGAAAAAGATTAATTAGAAAACAATAATAAATATTACCTAATTTGGAGATATTCTCTCTCCTATATTAAATAAAAGATTCATAATTAATGATGTAAACGGATTTGCTGATATGTTAAAATAGCAAATAGTAATTAAAATTTTCCTAGAATCTCTCCTTATATTCTCTCCTCTTAATTATAATCTCTTAATTATAATATATAAATAAAAGATTGTGTAAAAGGTAGGATTCGAACTCTGGACGAGTTCTTATACCAGTTGGACTAATTAAACTTTGTATATTCTTTTGACGATACATAATATTAATACACAATTTCAATTACACAATAGTGATACATAATTTCAAATACATAGTGTTAATAAATGAAAGACTTGTGTAACAAAAAACCTTGTGTACGAAATACTCGAGCATACACAAGTTCAATTACACAACAGTGATACATAATTTCAAACATAATGTTAATAAATAAAAGACTTGTGTAACCAAAAAACCTTGTGTACGAAATACTCGAGAGATATAAAATGACTCGAGTATACATAATGTACCTACATATTATTCAGGAAAGAAATTCAGTGAAAGATATTTTGTACACAAGGTTTTAGTTACACAAGTCTTTTATTTATTAATATTGTGTATTTGAAATTATGTATAAATATTGTGTAATTGAAATTGTGTATTAATATTGTGTATCATCAAAATAATACACAAAGTTTAATTAGTCCAACTGGTATAAGGGTGGCAACTCGTCCAGAGTTCGAATCCTACCTTCTACAACAGCACCCATTTTGTCCACGTCAGCATTTTTCCAATTTATTTACAGATTTGTAAACAGTCATCGTGCCACGTCAATTTTATTAAAATAAATAATTAAAAAAATTAAATATACTTATCTACTTATATGTCCATCAAAATTAACAAATTGATATATTCTAACTCGATTTGTTGAGAAAATCTAACGCAAATCTTCTAAAAAGATTTGACATATTTGTTAAATTTAAAACTAAATCAAAATTTTCTCCTCTATCTTTATATAAGTAAAAGTGATAATATATTAAGGTGTAAATATAATACTCGAATAAAATCTTTAAAGATTTGACATATTTGTTAAATTTAAAACTAAATCAAAATTTTCTCCTCTATCTTTATATAAGTAAAAGTGATAATATATTAAGGTGTAAATATAATACTCGAATAAAATCTTTGTAATAGAATTTTAATTATGTTCTTTTATTTATTAAAAAAATAATCCTCACATGTTAGTCATACTAATTAATAAAAAATAAATTTTATTATAGATTAATATGATGCATGAAAGTGAAACTATAATATTTTTTATTTAGACAACCCGCACAAGGTGCGGGCACTAAACTAGTTATAATTAATAGGAGAAATAAGAATATTTAGTTACCCGATATAACAAAAAATAAAATTTAATTGATTATTAATAGGAGAGAGAACAATCTTTTAAATCTTTCCTCTTTTAATGATTATCCAACTCATTTATCTTTATTTTTCATTGTTAAAATTAGGGTGCCTAATTTGTATCTAAAATACAAAAAATACCTTCTACACCAATCTTCTCATAAAAATACGATAGAGAGCAATAAACATAATTTTACAAATATTACAAATTGAACATCAGAAAAAGTAGACAAATGGTAAAGTGGCGCTCAATTAGAGCAGCCAAATCCTCATATATTATTAAAAGGTTATATTTTAAAATTATTTAAATCATAATTTTGATATTTTTTAATAAATCAGAACTATATAATTTTTTTTCGTCAAAGTGTTAAAAATATCCCACAAATTTTTTACTAAAGCATAGTAAAAAAATTTCACAATTATTTTTAAAAATCATTTATTATCGACGGTATGTTTATTCGGTCGTATTTTTATGATTTTGATATCCCACATTGGTTTGAGGTCGACAACGAACTAGTATAAATAAAATAGAAGGTTTGGAGATTAAAAAAGGAAAAACATTTATTGACTTTATGGAAAATATTAAGTATAATACATATTCATATCGGATTAATATTTAGGTATATGGGTTGCCGACCAATTGATATGTGAGTCACCGACATACTGATTTCAGTTTTTAATCTCATTTACCTAAATATTGAAATTATTATAATGTATAAATTCATTTATTCACAATTTTAAAGATTATATACAAAATATGAAATGAATCAATATGAAGATAAAATGAAGACGAAAAAACATAAAAGTTTGTTGCAGGTGTATTATTTATATTTTCTTAACATGTGTTATTTAATAATATAAAATTAAATTTAAAAGTTGAAATTAATAATGCATTATACATTATCTAATAAATAAATTTAACACATGATTATCATTACACTATAAATATATATCTTACAACACAACATGGTTATCATTACACTATAAATATGAATATTCTTGGTTCGGTTAGGTTTGATTGATAATAACTAATAAGACAATGAAAGACGTGGCTATCCCAATCATTTTCATTTTGGGTATTAGATTCATGGATAAGGCAATGAAAGGACTAACGAATTTATTAAGAAAGAAGAGCATCAAACCTAACCGAACCAAGAACATTCATATGAGATAAACTATTAATATATTTTTATTGTTTATTTAAAAAGATTAGTCCAATAAAATAAAAATGATAGAAAGAATTCTAATTTGACGAGATTAAATCTTTTATGAAAAAACTATCACTTTTAAGATTTTTCATTCACTCAAGCATAAATATAGATTATACGGGCAAAATTTTTATCAATCATGATTTATTTAATCAACTTGATAGAGGATTTATGTTTCGGTACCACAATTGAAGAACCTCTTGCACACGATAGAGATATACAATTGAGAGAACAATGTTGCGTATCATCAAAGGAATTATAATTTATTAGAGTATTTATATTAGCCCACAAGACTATGGGCGTGTTTGTTGAGAGGGGTGAAATGAATGCGAGACACAAACCCAAAACTATCAACAATCCCTTAAACTACGTGTCATTTTATTATACATTGAATAATACGTATTATTTTCTCGCATATTTACATTTAGTACTTATTATATTTGTACTATATATCTTTTAATAACTAGCTATACCTTTTATTATTTAAATTTAGCTATTTTTACCATATAAATAAAGATATATAAAATACGACTAATCTAAAAAGTCAATATATAACTGATTGATATTTTTACCTTTTAAATACATTTTAATTTTAATAAAAATTCTCAAGTATTCTTTTCATGATATAATCGGTTAGATTTTTTTTGAACTAAATTTTTAATTACCAAAAATTATATTATGTTGCCTTTATAATAAAATAAATAAAATGTACCTTTAGTTATAATTGAAAAAAGTATTTTACATTATTTTTTTAAAAAAAATATATCCGCAAAATCATGTGAAGAGTGTGGGAGAGAGAGAGAGAGTCTAATAATCACATGATCTAGAATTATGAACGTCCTAGATGAGTTGTTGTTTAAGGAAAATAGTTACTAAATACATATGGTTGAGTTAGTTAAGTATACCTTTTTTGTCTAATGTAGGGTCAAGTAAACTCTTTTTTTTAGTAGATGATAAACTAAGGCCCTTCTTATTTATTTACAAAGATTAAATGAAAGAGATAATTGGTAACTTTACTTCAGGCTCACGGGATCAATCGATTTAATAAAGTCCAATTGCAATCAGCTCACTCGAGTTACACAAGCCTAGACCCAATCCAAAAAAAAAATATTATAGTTAGCGAGTTTCGAAGTCAGAGTGACAAGCCCTCCCTCCCACCATTATACAAACTGAATTAATTGTACTTTGTGTATTTTCTTGTTGATACACAATATTAATACACAATTTTAATACACAATGTTGTCGCTAGGAGTGGAGTTCAGAAATCCACAAGAGTGTCAAGAACTTGTTCGGCCAAAATATGCACACACAAAGTCTTACAATTTATAACTCGATAATATCTCCTAAACTACCTAGCGAAACCCACAATGTATATGTCGAGAAGTAGAAAGGGAAGCATTCCGAGGTCGAACACAAAGATCGAGGTGAAATTGAATCATGCAATGACCATGGATAGTGCAAGTCTAAGATAAGAAAAGAGAAGGGAATACAGAAATGAAAATCATATGTTTTTGAATGGGTTTTGTGGTGAGCAAGAAAAGATCACAATCAAGCAACAATGTCAACCAATCAACAACACAAACACGGAATATAAGATCAATATATAGAGAGCGGATTCTAGATATTCGGATTTCCGGTTATGGCAAGGACTCAAGCTTCTAATTAACCTAGGATAAGCTTCGGTATGTTGGGATAGAATGTTTCTCTAATGGGATCAATCACCGGGTAGGTCTCATGGTCCACTAATCCCGCATCTAAGGTCCTATTACCGTGTAAGTTTCTAGGAACCTAAGGTTGGGAATTCTACACAAACCGGGTCAAAACTTAGGGGTCAAACCTCTCCTTACCGGGTAAGTCTTGGAAAAGCAAGTCCTAAGCAACAATCCTAGCACACTCAATCCAATAGCGACTTGTGAGGCTCACTACTACCTAACGTTTGTCATCTTCTGTACCTAAGGTCGGGAATTACCAGTTAAGTCTCTCCCCTCACTTAGTCTACTATCAAAGGTCACCACAAGCTAGATTAGGCTCAACAAACACTAGAATTTAAACTCTCAAACTCACTAACATGAAGATATAACACATTAAGAGCAATAACTCACACACCTTGGGTGGATCAAGACCATCTCGGCCAAAATGGTTGAAGAACAGGCCGAGATTGTAGACTGAGCTAGGGATTTTCGAGCAACTATCCTAAGATACATCTAAGTTCAATCTATCATTACCCTAGTCATAACCTTTCATCCATCTCCCTAGAATCACATGCTACTTATCCAACAATAATCATCATAAGTTCATTCATCATCCATTCATCACATATGCATGCCTTAGCTAGATGAAGAGTAATGAAACAATATAAAGCTAGAAACAAGCTGAATAATGAGTTAGAACAAGCTTACAAACATCTAAGAGTAGATTCAAAACGAGCTCAACAATCTCTACAACTTTCCTCACTACAAGTCTCTCAAGAACTCAATCTAAAGCTATCAAAAGGTGTGTTCTTCTTCTCTGCAATAGGAGTCTTCTTCCTCTCTTCTCCACACTATGGCTTTCCCCCCAATAATGAGATTCAAAATTAGGATGAAAGTGAGAATCCCCCTGCAAAATATGTGCAAGCTGCAATATAACACTTCTTCTCCATCATAGGAGCCAAAGCTCGTGGGCTAGAAGGTGTGTGCCAAGTGTCATGGTGGTCTAGATGGCAATCTTGCTCCCTTCAGAGAGCATCTCAGCCGAGATGGGTGGGGGCTGGACCGAGATGAGTGGTTGCATGGCTAGCCGGTGCATGACTTGCACCAACTTAGGTCAATTTCTTCTTATTTTCTCCAGACATGCTTCATTGGAACCTTGAATTCGGGCCGCCACGAGGCTTGAACATCGGATGTGATCAATAATGCATGAAGGCTCCCAAAATACCTACAAAACCAATAAATGTTCGTGTAGATGTCTATTCTGATAAAATTACTCGATTAAGCGTAAGCGTCCCAAACATAGGCAAAACCATGCATGAATGAATTTAAAAACCTTTATTACCTACACTCATGATCTTGGGTATACAAACAAAGGAATCACCGGGTAATTCTCATCCTAGGCTTGCGTTGAACCGGGAAAGGTATAACAAGGATAGGATTTGGCAAACTGAAACCTCAACTCATATAAGGTTCAGGAAAGGTTCACCTCGTTCGGTTATATTCCATCCGGGCCGAGATGTTCAATGACTGACCGAGGTATTCGTCGGATAAGCTAAAGGCTCGAGCTTTCAGGGTCCACTGGGATAAAGGATCATTCTATCATCGTCTTTCCCACAACTTTCAGCCAATCACCCTAGAATCGCATAAAGAACTTAGCCAACAATCATCATGATAACAATAATCAAATATATAAGAAAGGAATCAATATTCAAACAAGAAAACTTTAACACAAAGGTCTCAATAACTGAATCAAATAATCAGCGTTCCTCAATCACAAATCAGAAAAGACAACAAAACCAAACCAACTAAGAGAATCTTACAAACTTCTTCAAACTTCCTTCAAAACTTGATTCCTTCCTTCCTTGAACTTTAACCTTCAAAACTTCCTTCAACTTTCTTCAAACTTCCTTCAGAGAATGGATGATCCGGAGATGATCCAAGGATGGTTGAATTGTAGAAAATCCAACCCTTTATATAGGAGAATTATCTTCCAAAGATAAAATATCTTAAAAAGATAACTTCCTTAAAATATATCTCCATATCTTCCAAAATATATCAGCCAAAAAGATGTTTCCTTCCAGAAATCCAGCCAAAAATATGTGATATTCACTTTCCAAAAATATAAGATCTAAGCCAAAAATAAAGATCTCGCGTCCGGTCATCACTTTGCCTCTGTCCAGATACTCCTAATGATCACCTTGGTCGAGGTAGTACTGTAGCTGACCGATGTGAGTCTCGGCTGAGAATGAAACTCTCTAATCTGGTCCAAAATCAATCTTCCAAATCATTCACATGCTTTCTGAGCTCTTCTTATAACTCCTCAATTCTCCAGAATGTAGCTCCAATGACTCCTTAGCTTCCTTAGCTCCATTTTTTGTCCAAAACGTGCCATTTTACCTACAATTACAACGAAACTAGGTGTAGACCTCGATTCCCACAAAGGTAGACAAAACAAAAATATAATCAAAAAATATACATCCATACATGCAGATTTATGAAGATAAAACGTTCAAACCAATCCCAAATTATAGACTATAATATATGCTATCAACGCTATTTGGGTTGTGGTAGACAGATTTACGAAAACCACACATTTTATCCCTACTAGGGAAACGTGGTTGGTGAGTCGGCTAACTAAGGAATTCACTAGGTAAATATTGAGATTCCATGGAGTACTGAGGGCCATTGTCTCGGATAGAGATGGACAAATCACCTAGAGGTTTTGGCAGCAGGTACATAATGCCTTGGATACGAGCCTTCACTTCACGATGGCTTTTCATCCTCAGTTAGATGGCAGTTAGAGGGGACTATACAGACCTTAGAGGATATATTGAGGGATTGCGTGCTAGATTGAGGGAAGGTGTGTCCAGATCACCTCCCATTGATTGAGTTTTCGTACAACAATAGATGGCATGCGTCGATCAAGATGGCTTCTAATGAGGCATTATATGGAAAGAAGTGTCGTGTACATCTATGTTGGGAAGAGTTGAGTAGTGTTAGTGGTATAGCTCTTGAGCATAAACACGATGATGTCGCACGAGTGACATTGATTCAAGAGCAGATGTTGGCCACGCAGAGCCACCACAAGTCATATGCAGATAAGAGGCGTCGGCCTCTAGAGTTCATAGTTTGGGTTCCTGTCTAGTTGAGAGTGTCACCGATGCGAGGCGTCTGCGATTCGGCATAAAAGGGAAGTTGAGTCCGTGATTTGTCGGACCTTTTGAGATTATTGAGCGAGTTGGTGAGGTGGCATACCGACTCGCGTTACCACCTAGACTGGAAGGCGTTCACTCATTATTTCATGTGTCTCAATTGAAGAAGTATATACCAGATCGAGACACATCATCAATTATGAGAACTTAGTGGTTGAGCCGGACCACACGTTTGATGAGCATCCAATATCCATCCTAGAGCAGAGTACGAGATGCTTGCACTCGAAGGACATTCCAATGAGGAGGATACACTGGTCTAGACGGGAAACCGATGAGGCTACTTAGGAGACAGATAATAGTATCAAAAGGAACTATTCAGAGTTTTATGCAGAGATAGTTGCATCGGATGGACTGATGAGAGAGTCTTAGATTATGTGGTAAGTTTATGTACTTATGTGATATTATGTGTTTTTGCTTTTCGTGTTAGATTGTGATGTGTGATCTTATTAGATCTTGTTGTGCTAGCACAAGTTGAGATTGTAGATTTGTTGGAGATGTTTATGCCTATGTGAGATTGAGTGTTTATACCTCGGTGTTTGAGACCGAGAGGATCTATGGTTATTCAAGTTTCAGGACGAAACTTGTTTTTAGGGAGATCTGATGTAACAACCATATCCACGACAAAAATCCCTCGACCATGCCTCGCCATGGCCGCAGTCACGGCGAGGACGGCCCGTAGTCGCGGGCTAGCAGACTGTGTAGGCGACTTTTTAGCCGGCATCCTTTCTTTCCTTCCTTCCTAAGCATTTCTCTTCCTTCGTCTTGAGGATTTTATGATCCTTTCCAAACTTTTTTTATTCCTCTGTCCCGTTTATTTTTCTTCTCTTCCTTATTTCTTCTTCCAATTGAAGTTTGTTGATGAGGATTATGTGTGTTTTGCTGTTGTGAGAAGTTGACAAGAGTTGTAGCTTGGATTCTTCTTTTACTTAATATGAGAAGAGTGGTAGGTCTTCTCTCCCTTTCCTTCGCCTTTCTCTTCTTCTATTCTTCTTCCTTTCCTTCCTTGTTCATGAATCCAACAATATCGATCTTGTTGTTTTTGTAACCTTTGGATGCGTGGGTTATATGTTGATGGAGACAAGAGTGTCTTTGGGATCCTTAGAAGAGAAGAGGAGATCGAGAGGAGAACTTGTAGAGGCAAAGAGTTAGTTTCTAGTGTGAACCCGCACCCGCGCTTGCTTGTCGCCGCACCCGTGCCTTGAGTTGGGTCGCCGCCCCCGCGCTTCACCGTTGCCGTCCCCGCATGATAGGTGATGGAATCACTATCATTTAGGATAGTTTTTAGAGTCTTTTTATTGCATTTGTGTCGGTTTATGCTACTAACTCCTTGGTCCAGAAGAAGAAGACTAAAAGAAGCTAAGGAAGGAGTTATAAGCACTTAGGAGTGAAGATCGTTCACGAAGCAAAACTTCTGTTGCCTCACCGCCCCAGCGGAGCCTTGTCCCCGCCCCTGCGGGTGACACCTTACACCGGAGCGCTCCTTGTGCCTTCGCCAGCGCCGGCCATGAAGTGTGTCACCGCCCCTGCGCCACTCCTTGGCGCCCCTGCGGTGACTTGCCTTGAAGAAACGAAGTCCAGCTCCCCTGCGCCTTCCACTGTGCCCCTGCCTGCGCCTCAACCTGGGAGCTGGAAGACGAAGAGGCTGTGTCACCGCCCCTGCGTTGACATAGGGACGCCCCGGCGGCTTGGCATCAGAATCGTCAGGAAGTCGAAGGGTCAGACGTTTGAAGAGCATTGAAGAACCACCCCTGCGGAATTGCGCCATGAAGAAGATCAAGCGTTTTTTCCTTCACCGCCCCTGCGGAACTGAAGGCCGCCCCTGCGGTTTAATGCCAGAAGCTTTACTCCGGTTGTTTACACCACCTTTATGGCATTAAAGGTGGTTGTTTTAGGCCGGTCATTTACTCCTATTTAGTGTCTTTTGTAGTATAAATAGTCCTTGGTTGATTGCTAGATTCATCCAACTTGTTAGCCAACAAATTATCCACTTAGATTATCTTGCTACCTTTGTAATGAGTTGCTAACTCCCTTGCTACATTGGGTTGGTTTGAAGTTGCGTTGTTACTTTGGTTGTAAGTTTTCTTTAATATAAGTTTTTATTCAGTAATGCTTTTTGTGTTTCCTTGATCTCCATTATCTAAGTGCATGTTTACTATTGCTTGAGATTGATCACCTTAGGTTCTAAAGTGCATGCATGCACTTTAGAACCTAAGGTGATCAATACTATTAATCCTAGTTATTTGCATATGCAAATAACTAGGATTAATAGGTTCCGGGTTCGGGTCTTTAATCTAGTAGTAACTTTAAGTAATAACGGGTTGTAATTACTTAAAGAAAAGGAACACAAATATAAAGATAAGTTTAACGGTTTTAATCTTCTCTTTATATCCCTTAGTCTTTATTTGATAGCTAACTTGTTATTTGTTCTTGTAGGATTACGGAACACTAACCTGTTAAGTTGTGTTGATGCCGGTTAGCTCAATACATATATATGATCGAGACGGGAGATTACTTGAAAACTTGTAAAAGGAACTCACCAAAGTAGCAATTGCATGCTTAGAGTCAATCTAGTGTAGATTCACCCATCATTGTCTTACTTGTCGCATTAATCGTTTTCATAAGTTTATGTGTGCATCAACTCAACCAAACCCCCCCCCCCCCCCTTTGTCACTTGTTACTATAATCGATAATTGCATCTAAAACACCTTAACTCTCTTGGGTTCGACCCTTACTTACCCACTATACTTGTTTTTAGTGCTAAGTTGGGATTTACTTTTGATTGGGTATAGACGACCATAGAAATACCGTCAGTCACCGCACCTTCAGGCTTTGTCACCGCACCCACACCATTCTTTGTCAGTGCCCGCGTCTTGCTTCAGGACATACCAAGACTTTTGGTATGGTTTCCTTTCTCTTGCCTTTGTGGCTTTAGTATAGAAGCATGCTAGGTTGGATATGAGGTTGATGAAGGTATTACATTGTGGTGAGAGCCTTAAGCGATTTTGAGGATTTGATGGAATATTAAGTAAGATTATGATGTATATGATCTTTGAGGATCTTTTGGGACTAGGAGTGAGCCTTCTAGTATGTTGAATAGTGATTGATATATGTGTCTTGTTTATCAGACATGGTGTATATTCCTGCGGGAATTTGAGAGTTGTTGATAGAGGAGAGTATCTTGTGACAGGTAAGTCTGTGATACTTACTTAGTTGCGTTCATGTATTGGATGAGTGCATGAGTGGTGTTTGTGATATGCATTATAGCATGTTATAGGTTGTTTATCACCTACTTATGATTGACCCACTTGTATTGGGCGGTGTCAGCTTGCTTAATTCTGTCAAGGGAGTCTAAGAGGTTCTTTAGGACTAGGTTAGTCCTGGTATACGGAAAGAGTACTGATCCACTCCACATGGTATATGGAGAGTTACGCCTGACCAATCCATATGTTAAAAGAAATAGAGGCGGGAGTCGTAGACTTTCTTGTCACAACCATAAATGGTTTATGAGAGTATGACTTTAAAAAGATAATAAATGAGAAATGTGTGATGACATGCTTGCCGGTTAATGTACTTCTTGACGTGTGTTTGTACGGTTTTGATACTCGGTTGTGTGTGTTTTGTACATGATACTATGATAGGATGGTTATGATTTTTGGGATGTATAGATACTTGTTGGTACGGTTTTGATACTCGGTTGTGTGTGTTTTGTAACTATTTTGGTTTATGATATTTCAGCTTATTGATGTTGGTTTCATATTTATTTATTCCTTATTGTAAGATCCAGTGAACTTGTTGTCAGGGTAGGGTCAGGACCCACTGTGAGGTGTTACGCTAGAAATGTAGCACAAAAAGCTTATGTATCTAAGAGAGGAAATTATCGGGTAAGTCTCATTCCTCAAATAGGTTGCTAACAAAGGTCACCCTATGCTAGATTAGGCTCAACAAACAATAGGATTTAAACACATCTACATCCTAACATCTAGATTTGTCGACATATGAATAACAGAACAAAAACCACGGGTGGATCATGCAAACCACAGCTAGGATAGCATAAAGAACAAGCCGTGGTTATATTCTGAGTTAGGTTTTCGAACACAAATTCATCCTAAGCTAACATGCATGTCCATACAATCAACATCTAAGCCACAAACATCATTCTATCACCCTAGAATCACAACTATTTAGCCAGCAACATTCATTTCAAGATGAAACATCATTATACAAGCATGCATGCATCCCATAGCATGATAATGAAGATAAGAACAATGAAAGAGGGTTATTTAGCTGAAATAGAAGTTTACAACAATCTTACAAAACTTCAAAGGCAGCTCCAAGGTGTCAACTTACAAGCTACACAAGAATCTCACTTAAAACCACTCAAACTCACTCTATATCTTAAGATGTGAAATCTTATGATCTATCTCCCCCAAGAACACCCACAAGGGGCTTGGAAGAGAGTAACAAGAGGAGAGAGAGAGAGAGCTCTAAAGTCAACCTGCAAAACAACTGAAATACTTCACCAAAGGAAAGCAAAGGAATCGCGTACAAGTGTCATGGTTGTCCTGACAGAAATCTCGGGCCAAGACCTCGGGCGTGGTTTTTCCAGTTAGGCCGTGGTTTCTACAGTTCAGCCCTCCTTGGATCACAAAGCATGAGTTGGTGCAAGGCATGCACCAACAAGGTCTTTTGTGTTCTTCTTTGCTTCTAGCTTACTCCTTAGGGAGTCCGGATGCGTGCCACCACAAGGAATGATCCTCGAATGTATCGATTAAGTCCATAAGCTCCCCAAAATACCTACAAAATCGACAAAAGCTCGTTTAGATGTCTTTTCTAAAAATAAGACTCGATCAAGCATAAATGCCACAAACTAATGTCAAACCATGCATGAATAAGGGGAAAAACTATCTAAATGAATCCCTACACTAATGTCATAAATCATGTCATCATGAGGTCCTAGTCTGTAGCATCCCGAGTCCTATGAATTTGAGGTGTTACAATAATGATCGTGCATATACATTCACGATTGTTACAAAGGTTAAATTTATTTTATAATAGTTAATGATCATATCCTATGAAAAAAAGCTAACATTCGTTAGCGTGTACTTAATGATCGTGAACTTGTTCTTTTTTAGCTAACGGTCGTTAGCCTCTTAAAAAAAAGCTAACGATCGTTAAATGTAACTAGCGATAGCTAGGCATTGGGAAAAAAATTGTTGGACGTAGATAGTGATCGTTAATGACACGTGTAACAATCATTGACACATTTGAAAGACAATCGGATTAAAAGGCAACCAGATTCTTCCTACTTTTGATCGTTAACTCAATCCAACATCAATCCAACATGTAACTTAAAAACTAAAGAATTTTAACTAGCCATATTGATAATAGGGTGGGAGGGAGGTACTGTGAACAAGAGTTCAAAACTTTAAAGTGATGTTTTTCCCCTCGTAATGATTGGAAGGAGAAAAAAGGCAATGATCGTTGGGGGGTGGGGGAGGGAAGCAACCTTACGATAATTAGTCGTACCTAACTGTCGTTAGGTTGCTTTTTTCCCTTATAATGCTCGTTAGCCTCGGCTAACAATCGTTACAAGTGATTTTTAACGATTGTTACGATCTTATCATAGGCTAACGATGAATAAAGTTGAGAGTTTTTCAGACGTCACATAATATTATTAATGTGTCTTCCCTTCTAATGCGAGCCGGACTGGTGCGAGCCGGAAGACGCAATGGGCGGCATTGGGAGGATGGCGAAGGCGGACTGGTGCGAGCCGGATGTGAGCAAGGGCGAGAAACCCTAACTGGCTACGAGAAACCCTAATGCTTTGGATGTGGAATATGACTATTGAGGATGTTTTATAAGGTTTATATTTTACATTTTTCCCTTATGCCTCTTTAATTAATTATTTTTAAATTTAAAATTTTAGAAAAAATAGAGGGATATAGTTTGTATCCATAATACAAAAAGGGCTTACTACACCAAACTTCTCTAATATTATTCATTTCTAACTCATCCTAATACTCATATTTCACTCACCGTAATAATATCATATAAATATCTTTTGATGTATGTGTTTGAATAGTGCATCAAATCATATACTTAAAAATAGTAATTTCAAATAATATTTATAACTAACTAACTGTTTTTAAATATTATTTCTAAACATATAAAAATTAGTGCACATTTAAATGATTAATATATTAGTAACGATAAATATATATACTATTTAGAAGAAAGTTAATAAATCCGTTTCATTCATTTTTCTCAATTCAACCATTTTAGAACATGTCCTCAACTTGTAGTAGTGATATTTTATTGATCATGTTTATAATTAATAGATTTTTTTAGCAGGAGATCATACATGTGCTCAACTTACCACTAGATTATCCGAAACTAAAACGACCTTAAATGAAAGCAACTCTTCAACCCCATAAAATATAAATTAAGGGGTTGGGGATTGAAGGGGGGCTTTATGAGATGAAGTTGATGTGTCGATCGGCACATTAGTCAGGATTAAAATTTTTCTTAAATTTCAACCCTTCGACTTTTTAATTCCGTTAAACCTACTATTATACAAACGGATTAAACCGGACCGGACCGTTACACTGATTGTATGAAACAGTTCATGAACAATAGCGTTGCTTTCTTTTTTTAAAAAACTTAAAAAAGTGTAAGCAACCTAATGGTCAAAGATTGGACCGAAAATGATAATTACGGTTCAAGACCGAATCATACAGTAATTTCCGATTCGGCCCTACACGTTACGTAGTTGTCAATCTCTGGATAAAACAAGATTCAAATAGTTCCTACCTTCCCCCTATATATTACTCACTTCCCATACCGTAGCTCCCATTGCATCTACTTCTCTCGCTATCAAGTATTCAAGTCCCACGTCTTTGCTGTCGGAAAACTTCCTTTAATCCATTACCAAACAAAAACTATGTCCCGTCGACCACTTTTCCCATACACATCAGAATGCAAACTACAAGGGAGATCAACGCAAACCATCGCCGCTGATCTCGACGGAACCCTACTTATCTCCACCAATGCATTCCCGTACTACTTTCTCCTCGCCTTAGAAGCCGGTAGCGTTCTACGAGCATTCCTCTTACTCCTCTCCCTGCCCTTCGTCTACTTCTTCTATGTTTTCATTTCCGAGTCCATGGGTATCCGTATCCTCATCTTCATCACCTTTGCGGGCTTGAAGGTTCAAGAAGTCGAGCTTGTCGCTCGTTCTGTGCTCCCGAGATTCTATGCTGAGGACGTGCATCCAGATGGATGGAACGTCTTCATCTCTTGTGGGACACGGTGTGTCGTAACCGCTAGCCCTAGGCTCATGGTAGAGCACTTTGCTAAGGCTTATCTCGGTGCGGATAAGGTTCTTGGCACCGAGCTTGATGTTACAAACTCGGGTCGGGCCACTGGGTTCATCAAAAGGCCCGGTGTACTAGTCGGGAGCCGCAAACGTACTGTTGTCATCAAGGAGTTCGGGCTTAACTTGCCCGACATTGGGCTTGGAGATCGGGCATCTGACCATGACTTTATGGCTGTTTGTAAGGTGAGATATATATAACCCTATTCTGTTTTCTTACAGGTTAATTTGAATGATCCAACTTTAATTTCGTGACCAGCTTGACATAGAGTGAACGTTATTGTATTTAGCTTAATCTATCATATATACAAAATCGGAAGTAATTTCTGGTATATGTCAAGTCAAGACTAATTATAACTTTATCAAATATCTTTTCAAACTCATTTTTAATTCAAGTTAAATATCAATAATTTTCACTGTTATTTGACCAATAAAGTTTACAAATTCAACAAGAGGTGAAACGCAATTTTAAATGATAAATCTCCAATTTAAATTAATATGATATTTAAACTAAATTTATGTACTTAAATAAAAACTATTATATTTGTAATATTTATTATATATAGAGACAAAAAAATCTAGAAAATACCATTATAAAAAAATCATCAAATCCTCCCGAGCTTGCGTTTTCTCAGTGCTTTACTTGATAATTATTTCATTTATAAATTATGTATACAATGTTAATGGTCATCTTATATGCACCAATAAGTATAGTGCATACGGGTGTTATAAGAGCCGGAAGAATCGAGTTCGAGCCGGACGAATCGAGTCCGAGCCGAACATGAATAACTTAGATTTACCCGAATGCGAGCTAAGTCCGAACAAATTGTCTCATATATCAGCCCTAATAATGCATATGTGTGCAGGAGGCATATATGGTGCCACATACGAAGACCGAACCGCTTCCGAAGAACAAGCTCCTTCGTCAAGTGATTTTCCACGACGGTCGATTAGTTCAAAGGCCAACACCGTGGGTCGCCTTGCGGATCCTCTTCTGGGCGCCTATGGCGGTTTTGCCCTCTATTGTAAGGGTGTTTATCAGCGTATCCCTCCCGGAGAGAATTGTAACGCTCATTTTTAAGATTATCGGAGTTGAGCTAATAGTCAACGGCACTCCTCCTCCACCTCAAAAGAAAGGCCAACTGGGCGTCTTGTTCGTGGGCAACCATAGATCCGTCATAGACGCGGTGATGATCACGATGGCTTTAGGCAGAAAGGTGAGCACCGTTTCCTATAGCATTAGTCCGTACACAAAGCTCGTATCTCCGATCAAAGTCGTGGCCTTGTCGAGGGAGAGGGAGAAGGACGCGAGCCGGATCATGGAATTACTCAAAGAAGGTGATTTGGCGATTTTCCCCGAGGGGACAACGTGTAGAGAGCCCTTCTTGTTGAGGTTTAGTGCTCTATTTGCGGAGTTAACGGATAGGATTGTGCCTGTGGCGATCGATACTCAAGATGATCTATTCTTTGGAACGACTGCCCGAGGCTACAAGATCTTTGATCCGTATTTTATGTGTATGAATCCGATGGTTAAGTACAAGATTACGTTTTTGGATAGCTTGCCGGTTGAGTTGACTTGTAAGGGCGGCAAGTCGTCCTTTGAGGTGGCCAACTATGTTCAAAGGGCTATCGCTGAGACTTTAGGGTTTGAGTGCACCAACTTTACCAGGAAGGACAAGTATGCAATGCTGGCTGGAACTGATGGTCGAGTTCTTTCAAAGAACAAGGACATAAACGATAATGCAACATGATTATTGCAATTTGATGCACGTACATGCTTGAAAATAAGTGTTTGTCAAACATTAATACTACTTACTACTCCCTCAACTTCTTTTCCATCGACTAGCTGCCAGCGCGTGCGAACTCTATCGTCTTTCTTGTACGCTGTTTTATACGTTCATTTTTACAAAATAAATTGAAATGCATTTGTTTACATGATTTCGATAATCAGTAATTGTTTAGTCTGAAGCTTGCTTTGAAGGTGTAGCATGTATGTCTCCCTCAACCTCTTTTCCATCGATTGTTATTAATATTTTATAAATAAAATTTTTTCTACCTTTTATCTATTATTATCATAATCAGTGTTTTACACGGGTGATATTTTAAGGTATTATTGATACAAAATTTTAAAAATATATAAACATAATTGACGATAGATATTTGTATAATTAAATGCCAATGATTAATACCAAAGTTTTCTAGATAAAATGTTATATTTAAAAACATCCAAGTAAAGATCCGCTTTTCTTTTTATTAATTAATTTTTACATGATAAAAAAAACATCTAGAGAATATTGTATTACTGTATATTACTCTCTTGAATACATTGTTACATTGGTGTGAATATATAGAGATTATGAATACACTGTTATATTGGTGTGAATATATAGAGATTATAATGGGCTTTGGGCTTCTGTATGTGCCTTTGGGCTGTCTACTCTAGTATGTCCCCTCGAGCTAGACGGGACGAGGGACAGTTTAGCTCGCAGCAACTCAAAGCGAGAGGAAGACAAAGGCTTGGTAAGGACATCTGCCAATTGATCCTTGGAGGAGATGAATGCTACTTGAAGAGTTCTAGCTGCCACCCTCTCACGTACAAAATGATAGTCCAGATCAATATGTTTAGTTCGATGGTGAAAGACTGGATTAGCTGCCATGTATGTAGCACCTAAGTTGTCACACCAAAGAATAGGTGGCTTGTGAAGGACAATGCCCATTTCTGCGAGGAGATTCTACAACCAGATAAGTTCACAAGTGGTCTGTCCCAGTGCTCGGTATTCAGCTTCAGTGGATGAACGGGAAACAGTTGGTTGTTTCTTTGAAGACCATGAGATCAGAGATGAACCAAGATAAATACAATAAGCAGCAGTAGAGCGTCTATTAGAATGATCACCAGCCCAATCAGCATCACAATATCCAGATAAGGTAAAATTTGGTTTGGATGATAGGTGAAGGGATAGATGAGGAGTGGAATTGAGATAACAAAGGATTCTCTTAACAGCTTGCCAATGAATTTCACATGGTTTATGCATAAATTGACAAACTTTGTTGACAGAGAAGGAGATGTCCGGACGAGTGAAAGAGAGATATTGTAAGCTGCCAACAACACTTTGGTATAGAGATGGATCAGAGAATGGGGGTGAGTTGTGAGAGGTGAGATCACGGTTACTTGCCATAGGCGTAGAGACAGGTTTAGATTGATGCATTTTTGTGTTTTGAAGGAGGTTAAGGATGTACTGACTTCGGGATATGAAAAAACCAGAAGTGGATCGAGTAACCTCAAGACCAAGAAAGTAATGGAGGTGACCGAGGTCTTTGACAGGGAAAAAGGAGGATAAGGAGGATATGAATTGATTTGAGAGTGTTGGAGAAGAAGCAATGACCAAGATGCCATCAACATACGCTAGAACAAAAATGACATCAGAGTGTAGTCGATAAGAAAAAAGGGATGAATCAGCTCTTGAAGATTGAAAGCCAAGGCTAATCAGAGTATCACTTAATTTAGAGAACCAAGCTCTAGGTGCTTGTTGTAAGCCATATAAGGAGACTCCCCGGGAGATGGCGATCACTAGGCTGACAGCTCAGCCACAGTTACAACAAGACCTTGCATGGCTAGAGATGGATTTCCACTTTCCGGATTCCGACAACTACCTATCCACCTTGGAGATAGTACCTATCTGTTGGCCGAAATTTGATAAAAGCAGGAGAGTTGCCCAGCTCTGACACAGATCCGAGACTAGATGTCTCGAGGAGAGGCACCACAGTTTACAATCGGTGCTGATGGGATCTTGAAATGCCAAGAGCGTGTTTGTGTGCCTTCAGATCGAGAGTTGAGACAGAGGATCCTTCATGAGGTTCACTCTTCACCTTACTTAGTGCACCCTGGTGCGAGTAAGATGTATCAGGATATCAGACGCTCTTTCTGGTGGGAAGGTCTGAAGCTAGATGTCACGAGATATGTAGCTCAGTGTGCGACCTGTCAGTAGGTCAAGATTGAGCATCATAGACCAGGAGGAGAGCTACACCTACTTCCCGTCCCTCAATGAAAGTGGGAAGATATCTCGATGGATTTCGTTACCGGTTTCAAACCGAGTCGAGATGCTATTTGGGTGATAGTAGATTGACTGAAGAAGACCGCACGTTTCATTCCTATCAAGGAAACGTGGCAGGTAAGTCGATTGGTAGAGGAGTTCACGAGGCAAATAGTGAGACTTCACGGAGTACCTAGGACTATAGTCTTTGACAAAGACGGACGGTTCACATCGAGGTTCTAGCAACATGTTCATGCCGTCCTAGGTACGAGTCTGCAGTTCACGATTCCTTATCATCCACAGACCGATGGTTAGTCCGAGCGGGTCATCCAGACTCTGGAGGACATGTTGAGAGCCTACGTGTTGGACTCGGGGCAGGTGTGTCCAGATCACCTTCCCTTAGTAGAGTTTTCGTATAACAATAGTTGGCACGCATCGATCAGGATGGCTCCTTATGAGGCTTTATACGGACAGAGATGTCATACACCGCTGTGTTGGGACGAGCTGAGTAGTGCTAGTGGAGTAGCACCTGAGCAGATACAAGATGACATGGCTCGAGTAGTAGTGATCCACAAGCGGATGTTAGCAGCACAGAGTCGGCAGAAGTCTTATGCGGATAAGAGGCGTAGACCTCTGGAGTTCAGAGTCAGAGCTCATATTTGGTTGAGAGTATCTCCGACACGAGGCGTCAAACGTTTCGGCGTCAAGGGAAAGTTGAGTCCCAAATATGTCGAACCATTCGAGATTCTTGAGCGAGTTGGAGAGGCAGCATACAGACTTGCTTTGCCACCGAGACTCGAGGGTGTTCACCCCGTTTTCCATGTCTCTCGGTTACGGGAGTACATACCGGACCCGAGACACATCGTCAGTCACGAAGATCTAGTGATCGAGCCAGACCACACGTTTGTTGAGCACCCGGTGGTTGTCTTAGAGTGTAGTACGAACGTTTATGTTCGAAGGACATACCGATGATACAGATTCAATGGTCGATGCGAGGAGTTGATGAGGCGACATGGGAGACAAAGGATAGTATCTAGAGGAACTATCAGTTCTATGCGGATGTAGTTGCACCTTTAGCATTGGTGTGTTCCAGTTTCGTTGTTGTGTTGCGTACGCTTTTGGTGACGTTTTCAATTATGTACCACGAGTGGGAATATATGAGTTCATTTCAGTTTTTTGTGTTTGTGTTATGTGATCATTCGGGCTTTTGCAAGTTTCGGGACCAAACTTCTTTTTAGGGGGATTTGATGTAAGATCCTAATTTTCACCTTCACCGCCCCCACGGTGAAGGAGGCCGCCTCAACGGCCTTGGTGTATGTCACCGCCCCCGCGGTGACAAGGGGCCGCCCCTACGGATGCGCTGCAGATCGCGCCCGATCTGTTTTCGTTCGTTTTATCTTCCTTTCATAGATAGAATATTTGATCTTCTATCTTATGGGCATGCTTCCATATCTTCTTCCTAACCCTAGACGTCATTTCCATCTATCTTTCCTGCCTCCTCTATATGTTCCCGTCTTTTCTTCTTTTTCCCGTTTCTTGCTTACGTCTTTTTCAACCCTAGAGTGTTACAGCCTTGCTTCCTGTACACTTGTTGAACGTGTAAGTCCTTTCTCCCTTGTTCTTCATCACGTTCATGTGTTGCTGCAGTTTGTCTTTCTTATGCTTCGTTTCCCTCTTTTCTTCTTCTCCAAGAATCAAGTTTGATCCTTGATTCTTGTGGAGCATTCCATTGATGATCCTTTGTTGTTCATAGGCTCCCTTGGTTGAGTTGTGAAGTGTGAAAGTGTTGGAAGAGCAAGCTTTGACCTTTGTCGTGGTTCTATTGTCGTCAAGAAGTCGACATACACTTCTTTCAAGGATCCGCCCCCGCTCTTGCACAGAGCCGCCCCTGCGGATTTCCCCTCTGCCGCCCCTACGCCTTTGTCCAGCCGCCCCTGCGGTTTCTTCTATAGTAACTCCCGTTCTTGTGAGTTGCTTTCCTTCCTTGCTTTCTTCGTTCCTTTCCTTGGCTCTCCTGGATGTTTTTGACCCTTGTTGATCTGTAAGACTAGGGTTTGTGACCCTAGCTTGTGTAGATCTGTTAGAGATCGTGGAGATTAGAAGTTATAGACTTTTAGCAATCGTTTCGGTTCCTGATTCGTGATGCTTGTTGAGCAGGCTTCCTTGTGTCCCTTTCTTGAGGCTTTCCTGAGTGTTTGCTGAGTGTTGAGATTACCTTCGAGTGAGGTAAGTCCCTTGGACTTACTTAGCTTCATTCCGCATATTGGTTTGATTGTATTGGCTTGCTTGTGTTGCTTATCATGTTATAACGGATAACCGGAATAGGATTGACCTTTGTTATATCTTAATTGGCCCAAGTGCATTATAACCGGGCGATTACCGCTTGTCCAATTCAGAATGGGAAAACCGGGAGGTGCTCTCGCGACCAATCCAGCAGGTGATAGAAGGATGCATACGTTCTATTCCTGTTGGTGAAAGGGGACGGAGGCGAGATCGTAGCGATACTCATGTAACAACCATAAGTTGAATTAGTAATTGGATAACCTAACGTCAGATAATAACCGGTTGTTGTGTGTGCATGCTATATGTTTACTTTACCTTATGTGTGTTTGTGTCTTTACTGTCTTTGTGATATGTAGGATGTTAGCTGACGGTTTATGCCGATGTTGTAGATGTTCCTCAGGTTCAGGATGCTGTTGAGTGATCCGGATGGTGCGGTCAGCCGGGGTTCCCTTACATTATAGGACGGGATTGGGTTTATGTTTATGTTGTTGTTTTTCCTTTTTGTTTTGAACTCGGCTGCGAGTCTTTTATGTTTTCCTTTGTTTAAACCTTTGGTTTTATATTGAGTTTTGGTTTTCATTCGTCTATGCCTTGTTGTAAGATCCCTTGTGTCGTTGCTACTCTGAGGGTCGGGACCCATTATGAGGTCCTAGCCCGTAACCCTTTGAGTTCCCAGAACTTGGAGTGTTACAATAATTCAACTCCAAAACAAAAAACTTAAAAAAAAAATAAGTAACGCTTCGAGTTCCCAAATTCTGGTTTCCCCAAATGTTAGTGAGGAGCTTCGTAGTTACATAAGTGTGGCTATTGGTTTTCCCGTCGTTACTGAGTTTGGAAGGTATCTTGGGTTTCCGATTATTCACTCCAAAATGAAAAGTTCAGACTTTAACTTCTTGTTAGATAAAATGAAGAGCCGTTTAGCGTCCTAGAAGGGTAGGTTGCTGAGCTTTGCAAGGAGGACCACTCTAATTAAATCTGTGTTGAACTCAATTCCTGCTTATATCATGAGTATTGTCAAGCTTCCTGTTTCGGTGTGTAATTAAATCGAAAAAGTTTGTAGACGGTTTCTTTGGGGTGATAATGACAGCAAAAGGAGTATGCATCTTGTGGCTTGGAAGGATATTTGTTTGCTTGTCGAGTGTGGTGGGTAGGGCATACGGACGGCTACGGAGTCGAATGCCTGTGCACTGGGCAAATTTGCTTGGCAATTTACCCATTATAACGAGGCTCCATGGGTGCGGCTCCTACAATCGAAATATAATATCACTGGTATCAGAGATTTCTTTCTGCGTAACTATGCGAAGAAGGGATCCTACATCATGAAGGGTCTTATCTGGGCCAAGACATATGTGCTGAGATGTGGTATAAAATGGTATTGCTAGTGGTATGCAAGCTCGCTTCTAGGTAAAAGAATGGTGCGGGGAGTGCCGGTTATTGGATGTGGCAGTTGCTTCACCGAGTGTTGATGATCTGTCTGTCTGTGTTCGGGACTTCTGGATTGCTGGAGTCGGCTGGGATTGGAGCAGACTGGGGGCCGTTCTTCCGTCTTACACACTGTTGAGCATCGCCGGAGTTGTCGTCAGTGAGCTGTGCAGGACCATGATTATATTGCTTGGAAGCAGTCTACTAATGGTATGTGCTCCACCGGTGCTGCTTATAGGGCTAGGCTGAGTATGACTGACCAGTTAGCCTCTCCTAGTCCTATTTTTGGGCTCATACAGAAGCTTGTTGTTCCGGAAAGAGTTTGTTCGATGCTATGGATGGTTGCCCATGGCAGGTTGTTAACAAATGCAGAAAGGTTCAAAAGACACATTGTTGTTGACCCTTATTTCGTGATTGCCCTAATGTGTTCAATATTTGGAGTAACCTCCTATGCCTAGATTTTGTGGGAGATTTTTTCACGGGTGATTTCATGACCTGGATTACCTCCAATATGAATCGGAAGGATGAAATTGCTGAGGGTATGCCATGGAATATATGCTTTGCTATTACTATATGGCGTTGTTGGAAGTGGAGAAACGATTTTGTCTTTCGGTCGACCCCATTCCCGGAAAATAGGGTGTCTCTCATTGCTTTGTATACAAAAAACATTACGCAGGCTTATGAGAAGTATAGATCAGCGGGAACCAAGAGACATTATGAGTGTGCATACATTTACTGGTATGCTCCTCAGGAGGGATGGCTTAAATTGAACTCTGATGGTTCCGTCAGAAGAGACGTGGGTATGGCAAGTGCGGGGGGTCTATTCAGAGAACTACATGGGCAATGGGTGAGCGGATTTCTTATGAACATTGGTATGTGCTTGGTCCCGATGGCTGAACTTTGGGGTCTTTGTATGGGTCTCTATCAAGCATGGGAGAAGGGTTACAGGAAAGTCAAGGTGGAAATTGATTCTGAGCTTGTTGTCAATCTTGTTCAACGATCCATTCCGAAATATCATCCTCGTTTCAGTCTGGTATCTAGGTGTCAAGGCTTCTTGAGTAGGAACTGGTGCGTCCAAATCCGGCATATTTATCGTTAAGCTAATGTCGTTGCCGACCATATGGCATCCATTGTTTCATACTATCCTCGCGGTTACTTTTATATTCAGCATCCCCCTAACTCTCTCATTCATTTCTTGAAAAACGATGTCCGCGGAGTAACGACCCGTCGAAATGTCATTTGTTAGCTTTTAGTTTAATTGAATAAATGGAGGTGCGCCCTGCCTCCCTAGCAATTAACAACAAAAAAATCAAGAAAAATATGTTTTAAAAAACATCTAAAACAATTCTCAGTTAAATTTTTTAAATAAAATGTTGATACGGGATATACTTACAATATTTGATTACAAATCAGATAGAAAAATAAGGATATAAAAATTGGTATAACTAAAAAGACAAAGTTGGTAAATCAGTTAAAGTCTATAATTTGAAGAAATTAAAATATATTTAACCAATCTAACTTAAAGGTAATGACTTAAATTTATTTTTAAGATTTATGTATTGATATTAGAATATTTGATCTTATCTATAAATAATCTTTAAAAAAAATAAATGAAAAACTCAGATATTAAGTTACGTGGTGATTGATTATAAATTATAATAGAAATTTATTATGGAGAAAATTTGTCAAATTTGTGACTTCTAGCAACAACTTTGTATATAAAACAGTGCATAGTCCCCCTTCGACGGATATATTTATATATTGAATTTTTTGATAGTATGACATGAGTCGTGGAAATTAAATGCATATTTATAAAACATTATAATAGTAATTTACCTTTAATTATTTTCAAAACGATAAAATAGTCACAAATAAGAATTTCTTATTATTCTAGTCTTCATAAACGGAACTTGAAAATTTAGTATTGTACAAAGATGAATTTGAAACGAAATATGTACTAAATAATAATATGAAATTGAAAGTTTAATTTTGTAAAAAAGTACAAAGAAATTGAAATAAAGTTTAAAAATACAAACAAAAGTATAAACGAAATTGTTAGATGAACGAAATTTGGAATCTGAAATTTATTTTTGTAACGACCCACGTAATATGAAACGAAATACTCATATAAAAAGAATACTCATATTTTATGATTAAAAAAAAACAGAATAGGAAAACAAAATACTTTGATAAAAAGAATACCCGTAAAGTAATTTTTTTATTTTAAAAACATACATTTTCATGAAGTTATTTAGATTTAAAAAATCAGAATCTGAAACCTCGTAAATATATAAAAAAGAAAGTTCATAGATGACTGTATTTATATTAAAAAAAAACGAATTTGTTACTTTAATTTTGTAATCAATAAACATAATATGTACAGAAATATCTAAATAACAAAATATAATATTCAAATTTTGAATCGAATATATTGTGATTATCTAAATGGAAATTGAAAGTTTAGCTTTTTTTAAAAAAATAATATAAGAATATGAAACAAAATATGTACTAAATAATAAAATGGACATTGAAAGTTTAAATTTTTAATCAACATAAATTGGTTTAAATATCGGTAAAAAATCGTATAACTTAAGAAATAAACAAAATCTCATACAAAGTTAAGAAATCAGTACAAAAATCTAAATAATCAAAATCATATAATAATTGGAAGATGTTCAAACAATCGGTTTAAAAAATCGGTTTAATAATGAGAATATATATGATAAATCAACTTAAATCAGTTAAAAAAAACGAATTGTATAAGTTAAAAACAATACAATCTGATACGAAATGAATTAAAAATCGTACATTTATCTAATAATCAAATTCAATTTGTGTCGATAGGGTTTTTTCATTTCATCTTCGGCTCTATTTATCATAAATTAAAATCTTTGCATTCAATTGTCAGTACTACATTGTATTATTAAAAAAAAAAAAAAAGAAAGACAAAGATAATTAATCTACAAGAAAAAAATCCCAACTTGCAAGAGATCGATAAGGGTTTGCTGATTCAGTTGAAGAGGTTGACGGGATAAAAATATCGCTATTATGGTTTATAGAAGTTCGTTAAAATAATTAGGTTCAGATTATAATATCCGAGAACTTTTAATTCGGAAATCCGCACCGAATCATAATTATCGGATCTAACCGTAAGTTACCGGACATGGGCCAATTCTTTTATCTGGCCTGTCAGGCCCAATTCTCAGCCTTTTTTAATTCAGCTAGGCCTGTTAGTCCAATTATGGGCCTTATACTTCAGCTTATCTGGCGGCCCACTTGCTTTCATTCCTTCCACCGATGGGCCCAAATTCCTCTCCTTCTTTCTGATGACTTGTCAAGCCCACCCTTGCTTACTCCCCCTTCTCACGCTCAACATATCGCTGCCTTCAAACCAATCGTGCCCATCGATCCTAATTTTTACCCTACTAGTCTCTCCATCTCTTCTCACAACTGGCGGCAACAAACCTTCTTCCAGTCTCAGCATGCAGTCGCCGGCACAGGTGCATGCTCCGTCGCCTATCATGGAAGCCGCAGGCTTACAGCCTCTTCGTCTACATCATTTTTCGAATTGTCAAATTCGAGTAAGTTGTAGACGTACAGCCTCTCCGTCGCCTATCATGAAATTTGATATAAAGAAAAATTGTCAAATTTGTAACTTTTAACATCTTCTATATGAGATCATTAAATATCTATAATTTATTTTATAATTTTTTTCTTATACATTTCAAAATTTGTATACCTCTTAATATTAATTGTAATAACTCCTATTAATAATATCATAATAATATCTCAATTAAATTTTTATTTTTATAACTCCTATATTTAATTCTCTTAATATTATTTTTGTAATTATTGTAACTCCTAATAATAATTGTTATAACTCTTAATAATAATTTCATAATAATGTCACAATTAAACTTTTGTTTTTATAACTCCTATATTTAATTCTCCTAATATTATATTTGTAACTCTTATATTTAATTCTCTTGATATTGATTTCACAATAATGTCTATATATTCTCCTAATATTATATTTATAATATAATTTTGTCCTTTACATTTAATAATTATTGTAACCCCTAATATTGATTGTTATAACTCCTAATAATAATTTCATAATAATGTCTCAATTAAAATTTTGTTTTTATAACTCCTATTTTTAATTCTCCTAAAATTGTTTTTGTAACTCCTATATTTAATTCTCTTGATATTGATTTCGTAATAATGTTTACATTTAAATGTATATTTTGCTTGAAAGAGCACTAAATGTCTATAATTTGTTTTATAATATAATTTTGCCCTTATACATTTAATAATTTTTGTAACTCCTAATATTAATTGTTATAACTCATAATAATAATTTCATAATAATGTCTCAATTCAATTTTTGTTTTTATAACTCCTATATTTAATTCTTATAATATTGTTTTTGTAACTCCTATATTTAATTTTCCTCATATTAATTTCATAATAATGTCTACATTTAAATGTCTATATATTTTGCTTGAAAGATGCTATTGAATCCGACAACGTTGAGCTAATCAAGCTTCTAGTTGAGATTGGGATGACACTAGTAAAGGAGCAGGTTGAAAATTTTCCATCTTTGGTGGTCTCTGAACAAAACAAGAGGCCTATCCACCTTCATAGCCGGGAAGGAGTTTGGAGAACCTCAACCATGATTTCTAGATGGAGACAGTGTGTGGCTCGGTTTGAACAACAAATATAACCAGGTATAAATTCCAAAGCACACTCACCTCAATTTTCAAACGGATCTTTACTTCCATTACACACTTATTCAAATGGAAAATCTGCTCCCCACGGTGTGTCACTTGATCAAGTTTCCACTCATTTGGCCAAACTTAATCAGACAACCAACGGGACTTGTAATGTCTCCATCAATGGCTAGGTTGTACCTTTAGATTAGGGGTGTCAATGGGTTGGAGATTCCCCAAAATTCGCGGGTATTACCTATCATGGGGATGAGGATGGGGATTTCAAATGGGGACGGGAACGGGAATGGGTTAAAAATTGATTCCCCGCTTGGGTATGAGGACGGGGATGAAGATAGGGGTATTTGTCTCGCTCTCCAATCTAAACCCGAACCCGACGAGGAATCCGACGGGGAATCCGACGGGGAACCCCGGCGGGAACCCAAAAAAAATTGTATTTATTTTAGACTTTCATTGTAGTTTCAAGTTTAATTGAAATTTAATTCAGAAACTGTGTTTAAATTTAAAATTGCCGATGATTTTTAAATTTCAAACTATATACACTTTTATGCTTTTAAGAATTAAGAGTATCATACTCATTCCTACAATCCTACTTGCACAAAAATGTATTAAAAAAATGTTTTAAGTTTATATTTTTTGTATGATTATTATATGTGTAAATTATGTTAATGCTAAGTGAAGTAAGTGTTAACCTATATTAATTTGGTTTTTGATAATATGAGGATAACAATTAACAACACCCTAACGACATAATTAAAATAATAAAATAATATAACGCTTTACCTTGAGATCATAATCTAAATGTTAGTAAGATACAATTATTTTAGTTTATACTAGTTTGTACTACGAGTCTCGATCCTGCAGTTCCTACTTGAATGAACAAAACTTAATATATATACACACACAATATACGTACCTATACTTTGACATATCGGATAAGGTGACGTGTTAAACATAAAACAACCAACTAAGTATATCAACTAATCAACATTTCAATTAAAATATATATTAAAGTTATAGGAATTGACATTTATCTTCTAACCATGGACAAAATGTTAGCAGTAAACTATATACACTTTTGTACTTTAAGATTTAAGTGTGTCATACTCTTTCCTACTTACATAAGATATATTTTGAAATATATGAGGATAACATTTCAATTAAAATGTATATTATAAACGTAAATTATGTGCATACTAATGCCAATCTATATTAATTTAGTTTTTGATCATATCAAATTAACACCCGCGTGAAATTTTCTCCATTGTGTCATGACTTGCACGTTGTGAAATTTCTAGGAAGCATGAAGGTTTATTCTTAAGCATTCACGAGTCTCGATGTACGATGCAAACATCCGCCCGCCGCCTAGAAACATGTTCAATTATTCTTCCGATGAGTCTATTTATGATGAATTATCTTATACATTCAAGTGCCACCTACCAATCACTTTGAATATCAATTTTTGTATCTATTCAATTGTTACTAATCGATATCTAAATACATGCTCGATATACGGATTATCACTAAGCATCATGAATTCGTGACAATATGATAAATAACTTAGGTTATTAGAATTTAGAACATTATGAAAAGAAGATCTCAAACAATTCAATGTATACCAATCAAAACATAAATTACAACATTAGAATAAACTACAATCTATAAAATATGTTTTTACAAAGATCGAGGTTTGAATGAGTGAAATTATTGAATATACATATGTTAGATTAAATAAAAAGAAATAATGTCAATAATTTATTAATACTACCCAAAACTCGTAGTCGAACTCGCCTTGAAGGGAGTTAGTTGGTTGTTGAGAAAGTCGGCGATGTGAAATATCTTGCAGGAGCTCGAAGGTCCGAAGAGTTAATGTCAATATATATATATATATATAGTAAACCACAATAAACTAATTTCTAATAATTTTGATTTGTTGAGATTTAAGATAACCAATAAATTGACTTTAGATGACACAAAGAGAAAAATCGGGAAGACAATTTCATTTAAAACTTTAGTACGATTTTAGAAACTTAATATTAAAATTTTAAAATAGATTTTGAATAAGTTGGAAAATAGATTTGATACATCAATTAAAATTTTATTGAATTTTGGAAACTTAATATTAAAATTTTAATATAGTATGTGATATTCTAATTAACCTATCCATAAAAAAAAGACATCTTAAAAATAATTTGTGATATTTAAATAATTTTACTAACAGGTTTATAGAAAAGAAAGTAAAAGCATGGATTTAGATATTTTCATATATATTTTTTCATTAATTTTATTCCAGAATCCAAATACTCTTTGAATAGGATTGGGAAAAGATTGAAAGGTGCTCATCGAATATGTTTCTCTGGAAATTAGGGTTCAAACCTCAAATGCCGACTCTAGTTTCCCAAATTTCCACTAAGAGACTAAGAAGCAAAGCTAAAAAGCAAATGACGAGTGGCCGTCAGATGGACCGCGCCGCTCCCGACACGGGAGTATCGACAGCAATGGATGTGGCAGTGGCAGAAGAGACTCGAGGGGAGGAGGTTGCACGAACCTTTATCGCGGAATCTCGGGATAGAGACTCGAGGGGAGGAGATGTTCGGAGCTACGCCGCCTCCTCATTCTGCGCCAATGCCGTTTCACCCTAGGTGGCTAGGTCCCATATTCCGCTCCAAAGTTGCTGCTCATTGGACCCTAGTACACCGTCAATTATCGCAAAGCTTACGGTAATTACTCACTGGTACACCCTAGGGCTCCATATGCAATATTTGAGAAATTGGTCTCTTGTAGTTGATTGTAAATCTGTAGTATTATGTGTTGTGTTTATAAGGACTTCATTTCCCATATCATGGGATACGGGTGAGATATGTGATATCTGATATCCATATTTCGTAATTGAGTATATGGGTATGAAATTGATATCTCAAATATCAATACTTTTCTTTTTCAACGAATTTGATATCTTTAATAATTGACAGATATCAATTCTTTTTCTCCCATGCCTTACTCACAACTCTCCGATATATCTCACCATCTTGCCAAACACAAGAATCAAATATCAAATATCAATCTCATATCCATAACCCTGATATCAATACCGATACCGATATCTGATATACCCATATCAGGATATGAGAAATGAACATACCCTAAACTTGTATCACTAAGTCAAAGCAGAATTTGCTTTGTTTTAATGAGTATTTGTACCTTAAATCAAGTCATGAACAGCAATATCACGTCTTCTTTGCCTCATTCTTGGCGTACGTGTTTACTTTGATCTGATTAATCTGTCTAAAGATTAAGGCATGCTGGTCTTAACTGGCAGGGATTACGCTAATTTATATTTGGTCAAGGGCTCCACTTGTAGCTCCACCAGCTCAGGCATACTTTAGGTTACAAAAGCCGGTTTCTCAGCTTGTTACTTGCAGTCTTGCATTCACCAGTTAGAGTATGAACTATGCATGGATATTTGAGTGTTATACTGCTATATACCAAAGTACATTTCTTTTCTGCAATTCAGTTTTTGAGTTTATATCTTTTTCTCCTTGTAATACTAATATTATTATATTTCTTTTTTAAAAATATATTGATACAAATTCATCCATAATTAATTAGTATGTTTTGGAAAGAAAATCAAACTTTTCTATAAAAAAAACTTACACCTTAGTGTTAAAATTACAAGGCCTCATCATAGACTAGTGAGAATCGTGAGACTGCAGTTTGCAGTCACATATATTGCAAATTTGTAGCCGCAGAGCGGTGCACAGTCAACAGTCAACACTCAACCAAACAGTTATGCTACTTTTGCAGAGTAGTGTCAGTGCAACAAAGTAGTGCATCAAAGAAGGAGCAATACGTGTGAAACCTTATAACTACAGGTTTGTACAATAATTCTTCTACCTCTCTTTATTTTGTCTGTCTTTTTCCCAATAGATTTAACATAACCATTTGTAAAACTAATACTCTAATATATAATATTTGATTAGGTTAGCATGGATATGCAAGCAAACTCTGATGTTCAACCAAGTCCAAATGAGAATCTTGTAGATCCGATGTCAGATTCGATGAATCTTACACCTGAATTTGTTCCACTGGATACAACAAATGCATCGAATGCTATGCTTGAAGTACAAGAACTCGATTTGGTATTAGGTAAGAAAAGGAAATCAACTTTAGTTGATGGCAAGGATAAAGTTGTTTGCAATTACTGTAGAAAGAAACTAGTAGGAGGGTCCAAACATGGTACTACACATTTGCATTCTCACTATGGAAGTTGTATGATGCGTAAATGCCATGAGGCAAAATCAAACAAACAACAAAAGTTAGTTGTAGGCAAAACTTCATTAGGAAAACCTAGTCTTGTTTTCAAAAAATATAACCAAGATGTATCTAGAAGAGAGTTGTCCAATTTTGTCATTTTACATGACCACCCATTGTCTATAGTTGAGCAAGTCGGTTTTAAGAGATTGTTGGATAGTCTTCGTCCCGAATTCAGTTTGGTTAGTAGGAATACTCTTAGGAGTGATGTTATGAAGATTTATGATAATGAAAAACTCAAGATGATGAAGTTGCTATCAAGTAACAATGGTAGAGTTGGAATAACAACAAACATGTGGACTTTTCAAAATTCACGCCGTGGATTTATGGTCATCACTGCACATTGGATTAATTCGAATTGGAAACTTCAAAGTCGAATTTTGAGGTGAAATTTTTTATTATCACATTCTGAAATTTTTATTTATAGATTTATTTAACTTTATTCATGTAATTTTGTAGGTTTGCGTATGTCCCATGTCCACATACTGCAGATGCTTTGTGTCAGGTACTGAATGAATGCTTTTTAGATTGGAATCTGGATAGAAAGTTGTCTACATTAACATTAGATAATTGTTCTACCAATGACTGCATGATCGGACTTGTTTTGGAAAGACTTAATTGGACTGATCTTATTCTTAGAGGTACACACTTTCATATGCGGTGTTGTGCACATATTCTGAATTTGATTGTGAAAGACGGAATAAATGTAATTGGAAGTCTGATTGAAACGATACGGGATATTGTTTCCTTTTGGAGGGCAACTCCAAAGAGGGAGGAAAAGTTTGAGGAAGCTTGTCGACAACTAGGAATTACTTATTCAAAAAAGTTGATATTAGATTGCAAGACAAGATGAAATTCTACTTTTTTCATGCTTCAACATGCTTTAATTTATAGAGATGTGTTTCCTCGTTTAAAACATCGGGATTCTTCATACAAGTGTTTGCTTAGTAGTGATGAAGGGGACTTGACTAAGGATATGTGTGACAAATTACAATTGTTTCATAGTGTGACTGAGTTATTTTCAGGGCGTAAATATCCTACTACTAACCTTTATTTTCCTAAGTTGATGGACATCAAGTGGACTTCATCTCAGTGGATGAATGATATAGATGAGTTGATAAGGAATATGGCTTCGAGAATGAAGAATAAATTTGATAAGTATTGACTAGTAATTCACGGAATAATGGGTGTTGCTGCAATGTTATACCCGAGATTTAAACTCATGGTTTTGGATGTTTGTAAAGGGGAAGAAACGAAGAAAGTGAAAAGCATATGTTTTGATATGTTTTTTGAGTATGAAAAGAAATATAGTAGTGAAAGACTCAGTGTTGGAGAATGTGATGTTGTGTCTTCTTCTTCTGTTCATCAATCATCTTCTAGTGTAGTGCTACCATTGTCCGATTTGATGATGTATTTAGTCAATACCTTCACCCATCAAATTTGGCAAATTCTGGTAAGAGTGAACTTGAGCTATATTTTGAAGAGAGACTTCATCTTATTAGTGGAGAGTTTAACATACTAGAATGGTGGAAGACAAATGAAACGAAGTATCCTATTGTGTCTAAAATGGCTAGAGATGTCTTAGCCATACCTGTTACAACTGTAGCTTCTTAATCTGCATTTAGTGATAGTGGAAGAATCTTGGATCCTCAACGTAGTAAGCTTGCCCCTGATATTTTGGAGGCTTTGATGTGTGCTAAAAGTTGGCTTTGGTCAGAACTTGTGGACGAAGGCATCCTATCTCTAAGTTTCTAGTTTTGTTCTTATTTTTTTTCCCTGTTTTATAATGTTAACTTGTTTATTTTTCAAGGACAATCAACAAGTTCAGTCTATAATGCCTTATCTGGTTATGGTGATTCACAAGATATTGATCATGAGTATTAAATAAAAATTCAGGTTAAATGAAAATTCACAAGATATTGTGATTTTGTCTTTATGGTGACCAAGTTCTATTGTTGATTTTCAAGTGTTATATTTTTCTGCACTTACTGCTATTCGTGGAATCGTGGTGGTTCACAAGATTACCTATTATGATGGGCATGTTAATGGTGTTTGTGGTAATGATGTTTGAGAACAATTATGAATTGTTATTTCTACTATTATTGGTTTTATTTTGTAGGTTTTTAGGGTATGCTATTTTTCATGAGATTATACATTGAATTCCAACAGATTTTGATTTTGCAGTTATGAATATTTCTTTTTCTAATGTTATTGATTTTATTTGTAGGTATTTAAGGTCTGTTCTTTTTTCATGGTGATTGAGAACAATTAAAATGCGCTGAATTTGATGAAGGGGGTGCAACACTGCAACAAAAAGTAAATTGCAAAAGCTTTAACAATTGTCAGGAATGCTTTGGCTATCAAGACGTTGGGGTGCATGTTGCGTACCTACTACCTATAGGGGTGAGCATATATACATAACAACATCACCACTTCTGTTGCATTGAGAATTAGTATTGAATATATGTCACAATGATTATCCATGTCAAGCCATCATTTAAATCCATAATAAGGACTTGATTTAACCACACTAACTATGTTTAAAAAATATTCAAAAAAGCTAAATACACTTGAGGATAAAAATATGGGGATGGGGAATTCCCCGATGGGAACGAATATCCGACATAGACGGAGAATTTTGCGGGGAAAACTCATAAAACTTTAAAATGGGAAAAATTAAACGGGGACGGGATTCCCGATGGGAGCGAATATCCGACGGGGACGGGGATGAGGATAATTTTCAATACCCGAACGGGTATGGGGACGGGGACGGGGGCATTACACTAAACGGGTATGGGGATGAATATGGTACTCCCCGGCCCATATCCGACCCATCGACATCCCTACTTTAGATGAAGTGACACATATGCACATTAATCCTTTAAAGGTTGAAGTTCCACCGAAAAATGTTCCAAGTGAGGCACCTAAAACCGCCGAAAAATGTTCCAAGTGAGGCACCAAAAATTGAAGAGATATCAAGTGAAAATGTGAATACAAATCTTGAGTTTGGACCCCTGGAAGTAGGAACATTTGACCTTCTTCATATATGCCTGTTTTCCTTGTTCTCACAAGATTTTGGCATGGCATGCTGGCAGCGACCCTTTTATGAACGTTGGAAAATGGTTGAGGCAGTTTTGTTGACCCATAAAATTTTGAGCGATGGTCGATAGATTTAAAGGATTGTGTTGAATTGTTAGACATTATATGTTATATTGTTATCAACACACTCTTTGGTTTCTAATTCTAAACTTGAATTTGCTGGTTGAATTCTGCAGCAAAGCCTATAGCTTGTGTGAATGAGTTTACAGCTCAGTTGCAGTTGCAGATCCTAGAGTTGCTCCAAAAACCGATCACAACAGTCATGCCTATCAACCAAGCAAAGACACTCTAAAAACCGATCACAACTTCTTCAGAAGCAACACCTTCTTCGTCATCAAATTCATGTTTCAATTATTTTGATAGCATTAAATGTCTCATATTAAGACCATATTTTGCTTCACATTAAGTTTATATTTTATTTCATATTATCCAATTAACTCTCCCAATTAAACTTTGTTTTTGTAACTCCTAACATTGATTCATATTAATTGCATATTTTATTTTATACCACCCAATTAACTCTTCTAATTAAAATTTTAATTTTATAATTCCTAAAATTGACTACCCAATTAAATCTTAACATTGATTCCATATTAAACTATTTTATCTTCTTGTTTTTAGCTATAAAAACTCTTCTAGAAAAAGGCTGATGAGCTTGTTGTGATTGCAAGAGTTTCGAACATTGACTTTTAAACTATTTAACCATTGTCTCTAATCTTTTTATCCTATTTTTAAACCTTTTGAAGATTAACTTGATGCAAAGAACTTATGTATAATTAGTCATTAGGTATACAATCACATTGAAGATTAACTCCTTCAAAATAAATCAAATAGTCATTAAGTGCACAATTGCGTTGCTTCCGCGCGCGAAGCGCATGGCCACGTCACTTGTAAATTGAAAATAAAGTGCGTTGTGATTAAAACGTATATTTTAGTATATGATAATATTTTCGAAAATTTTATTTGACTTCTTTCGGATCAGGATTGACAAAGGACGATTATTCTTCAAGTATAAAAATATGGACTAAATATGCTTATTTTCACATTCTTCTTGTTGTTTATCTTTGTTATTTGTTAAACTGTTATATTAATTTATACAATGAATAATTTTCAAATATGAGTAATGAAAATTTTGAATGATTCTCGTAGTGTTATATTTTTTTCTCAATTTGAGAAAATTAAAATATTAAGTACTTCACAGTTTATTTCATAACAAATCTAAAATAATTTTTTTTAAAAATGGAGATTCAAGATAATATCAAAAATATTTTAACACGATTAAAATACCTATATATTTAGGATAATATCACCTTATTTAAAAAATATATAAAATATTAGGTGAAATATTAGGTGAAAACTAAAATATTAGGTGAAATATTTGTTAATTTTTTAAAAAATCACTATAAATTAATTAGGTAAAATTTGATATACTGTTACCTTAAATTATGGGTGTATTTTTCATAATTTATGTAATTTTAGAAATAATTAGGTAAATTGTGATTGATTTTCTAAAAGATGACTTTAAAAGTAATTAGATAACTTTAAAAAAAATTGTTATTAAATTAATAATTATAAGATATCAATAATTTCAAATAGTTTGATCAAACTAAATTCATAAAAGAAACAATTTGGCCTACTAGGCTCTTTATGTTTTTTTTTTTAAAGAAACTATACCCCATATTTTTTTACCACTTTCATTTTATGGTAGGTAAAATTAATTAACCCCTCTATTTAAAAAAATGTTTGTTATTTGTTATTTGTTATTTAAGTGTAAGTTTTAATTTTTAAAAACTGAATTTTTTTTTATTTTCTTTTATTAATTTTTTTTCTCTTTTTATATTTTCTTTATTTTTTTTATTTTATGGAATGAAGATTTTTTCACATACCGGAATTTTCACATACCGGAATTTCACATACCGGAATTTTCACATACCGAAATTTTCACATACCGGAATTTCCAATACCGGATTTTCACATACCAGAATTTCACATACCGGAAGTTCACATACCGGAAGTTATCATACCGGAATTTCACATACCGGAATTTCACATACCGGAGCTTCACATACCGGAAGTTATCATACCGGAAGTATCATATCATACCGGAAGTTATCATATCATGCCGGACATTATCATATCATACCGGAAGTTATCATATCATATCAGAAGTTATCATACCGGAATTTATTTTTTTATTTTCATTTATTTTTTTGTCATTTTTATTTTCATTATTTATTTTTTTATTTTTTTGGAATGCATACCGGAGTTTCAGATACCGGAGTTTCACATACCGGAAGTTCACAAACCGGAATTTCACATACCGGAGCTTCACATACCGGAAGTTCACATACCGGAAGTTATATCATACCGGAAGTTATCATACCGGAAGTTATACCAAACAAATTGATTTTATGTCATAGTTTAGAATTAAGAATTACATACCAGAAGTTATAAAAATGGTATGAGCAAAAACGCAAAATTTAGGTTATTGAAGATAAAACGTCTAAACTAGCCCCAAAATATAGACTATAATACATGCTATTAGGTTACTATGACCACGCTCTTGTGGCTTACCTGGTCCTGTTGTAGAGGAATACAACATATGTTACATGTATTGACTAGTTTATGTGAACCCCAAAGATAGGGAATAACATGAATCCCTAGTTTTGTATGCAGGTCTCCTACACAAGTGTTCAAAAATGGATCCTAAGGCATCAAATTTCAAATATAAAAGAGCAAGAAACTGAATTGCAGTAACATAAGCTTTTTTCCAATGCTATGCAGAAGAGGGAAGAAGGGAGATTTGAGTCCCGAAGCGATCAATTCGTGCTCGGAGCTTGGCTAAAGGTTCGTTCCAACTGACAATAAAGGTTTGGAGGCGACCCATATTGGAGGAGAAGGAAGCTTTCATTGTTACTTCTTGATGGGATCAATGGACGAGCTTGGGTGCTCCTCTTCGGGTTTCTCACCCTTGTAGTAGCACCAACAAGACAAGCAGAGGAGAGGCTCATATGGCTGACCTTGAAGCAGAGGAGAGGCTCATCTATGGATGACCTTGAAGTAGAGGAGAGGCTAATCTAGATCTAGTCTAGATATTCAAGCGTTTACACCGCTGCCCTGATCCACCGCCAAGTAACATTATCGTCTCCCTTTCCTCGGTGCTGCTACTTCTCTTCGATGAGGAGAGGCTAATATGGTTCGCCATTCCAGGGCTCCGACAAGCCAATGTCGCTCCAGTTCTCCATAAGGAAGACATGGATAGGACATAGAAAATTTATGTGACTTAGTCATTAACATAGCTTCATTTGGAACATACCGGAATGGAGAGCCATCCCCTCGTTTCTACAATCGCTGGACTAAAGCGTGGGTAGGGAAGGGAGAATATTAGGGTTTGAACGGTAAAAGAAAAAGTGGGGTATATTTACTCAATTGAATTATGTTAATGGGTTAGTTAGTATAGGTAAAACTAGAAAAGACATAGTTACCTAATTAGCCCAAAATTTTATAACTTTAATTGTGAGAGCTTTATTTTAAATATCTTGAACGTGAGAGCGTCCTGTCAACAGTACTTTATTTTATTTATATTGATTTTTTTTTTTGATAAAGGAAAGCGGTCCAATGCACTAGACGATACATCGTCTAATGGATCGAAAGGCCGAACAAATCGGCAGACGAACTAACCGTCATGAGATAACCGAAACAAGTCAAAAGAAAAAAACACATCAAAAGAATAAATCGAGCACACCGAACCGATGGATGAGGAGCAACAAGGGAAGTGTCAGGCAAGCAACATGAGGAAGAACAACGAGAAAATGAATGTAGAAGCAGTGCAGAGTACAACTCCCAGGGACCACCGGTGGAAACCTCAGATTTGGACTCTTCTTTTGAGTCTTCAGATTTCGATCACGTGTCCTCGACTTCTTCACACGAACAAATTCAACTTTTCTTTCATAAGAAGATCACAACAACAAACCGTACCCCAAACCATCGGACCGAAAGAAGTGAACCAAAGAATTCTTTTAATGACCAAAATGTTAAAGAAAATTAGTAATGGATTCAGATCATAAAAAGGACTTGACGGGTTACGCCATAGAAAAAAAAAAGGTTCCGGAGTTTTTTTCCGTAAAGAAGAAAATTTCCGTATTACTTTTCGAGTAAACTGATAACGAATTGTTGGTAGTGATCTATTTTGGGCGGATTTAAAAAGTTGGATGTAAGCTTAAAAAATATGCCCACATAAAACAAGCCCAACTTAGTACCAAATGGTTGTTAGCAAAATTAGCAAGGAAATTGTTCAGATTTTGTTTTTAAAATCTTTATTGTCATGAACAATAAAGATTTGAGGAAAAACTCAATCGAACTTTAAGTTTTATGTTTTCTTTTCATTTTTTTGGTGTTTTTGAGGCCGTTAGGCCGAGATTAGTGCCGTTAATTGAGGCCGTTAGTCCGGGATCGGTGCCGTTAAGCCACGAGAATGCATTTGTGACCATTATTTTTCCTTAATTATTAATATTAATAAAAATGTTATAATTATATAAATATTTTCCAATAAACAATAATCATCTTTGTTGCAATAGCAGCAAATTTGACAGATGGACCAAAAAAGCCCAAATAAATCTTCATAGATGGGAGATGTTAGAGCATCCCCAACAACTTCTCTAAACTCTTCTTCAAAATGGAGAATTAAAAGTAAAAATCTGCCCTTTATATTTTTATCAAATACAACAGATTCCCTATCTTGGAGAATTTTCCATTTATTTAAAGAATGTCTTTAAATTTAGGGAAGACTCCCCACTTTTTCCCATTATTCTCCATTTTGGAGAATGAAATGGAGAATCTGTTGGACTACAAAATCATTAAAATTCTCCAAATATTCTAAAATGGAGAAGCTATTGGGGATGCTCTTAACTAGGGAAACCTAGCCAGCAATCACAACCGCCGTATGCACAAAACATGGAAACGACAGGCAAGATGGAGTGACGATAATCATCTTTGTTGCAACATATGAAGCCATGGTGGCGGCGGGAAAGAGGTATGTAATGTCACGGTGGTGGCGGACAAAGGGCCTGTGAAGCTAGTCCATAGAGTGTTGGTCGCACTACAAGAAGGGCGATGACGGAGGCGGTGAAGGAGGGCGATGACGGGGACGGTGGGGACAAGCAAGATGACTAAGGCACTAACACCGTCGCAGAATCAGCTCATCTCAAAACGGAGAAGAGCCGAGGCGAAAGAACCGACGGCGAGCTAGGCCACCGTAAGTACCTGCGAGGCTGAGGTGGTGACTCCGAAGAGGTGGCGGAGATGGAAAACGGTGGTTGTTGATTTTCCCTCTTTACGGCTGGAGAATGGGTAGGTTTTTTTTTGTGGAAAGGGTTTTTCCCCATTTTCTTTGAACAGTAGGGAGGTTTTCTCCAAGACTGTTTGCGTACTTTCGTTGTCCATACATTTTTTGATGAAAATGTTAAACAATTCTAGGCTTTTTAGTAAATCTAGAGATAAGAGTGGTTAGAGTTTGAAAATAAATACAAAAGGTTGGTATTTGATAATAAATACAAAAGGTTGGTATTTGATAATAAATACAAAAAGTTAGTGTATATTTACTTAATTAAAACATTAAAAAGCTTAATTATTATTATAATTTTTTAAAAATGTCTATTTACCAAAATTGTCCGAAAATATTTTCTATTCATATTGAAAATTGATATTAAGTGTTTGATAAGAAATGTAGATTTTTTAAAAGATTATTTGGAGTTTCTAACACAATATTCTGTATTTTTTTACTATCAAATAAAAATTAAAATACAAGTTATGTATAAACGTAATGGGCCGCTCTGGCCTAATAACCCACAACCGCATTGGGCCAGCCGAATGTATACATCCTTTGACCTTTTTTTTTTTCTAAATGGACCAAACAAAAAGTACCTTATCGTGATCACCGCCGTTTTCGTATCACCTTCCACTTAAGGTAGCAACAATGGCGAAACCAATTTTTACGAGGGAAAATACCCATTCCCAGCCGTCGGATCGAATCAAACTCAATGTCGGCGGACGCTTGTTCGAAACCACCGTCCCCACTGCTCGCTCCGCCGGGACCGACTCCCTCCTCGCCGCTCTCTCCATCTCCGACCGCCATAACGACCCCATCTTCATCGACCGCGACCCTGAAATCTTTTCCGTTCTCCTCTCAATCCTCCGTTCAGGCAACCTCCCTTCTTCTGCACCCTCCCGCTTCTCTCGCCAAGAGCTCCTCCACGAAGCAGCCTTCTATGGAGTTGAATCTTCTCTTCGGTCTGCCCTTGCCGCTCCTCCTCTCTCTGGCGTCGATGCCTCTTTCGCCTCCACCATCGTCCCCGCCTCAGATGGCTTCGTGTCTGCGTTCACGGCCTCCGATGAAGACCACGGATCACTCTGGATGGCGCACGGTGGACAGATCTCTACCTATGATTCTTTGTTGCTTCACTCCTCGACGATCCGAACTCACCTAGACGTGATATCCTCTATTTGCCGAGTCTCACCCAAGATCGCGGCTGTTGGATCCGAAAACGCTGCTGGAGTACACTTCTACGACACTTCCGTTGGCTGTATGGTCGGATCTGATTACTGGATGGATTCGTCCGATCCGCGGATCTACAAATCCACCGTCGCCGCTGTCGCAGGCTCGCCAGGGCCGGTAATTTTTGCGTCGTTCGAGTGCCGGCACGGAGAGAACGCTGTGCTTGTTATCGATAAATCAACCCTCAAGGTCGTCTCCGAGATTGGTCGTCAGTCCGGAAACTCGTCCAAGTACGCCGCCGCCGGGAAGCTGAAGTGGTGTCCATCAAAGAACTTACTCTTTGGAAGCTCGGTGTCCTCAGGTGCGTTCGGCTGCGCAGGGTACATACGCCTGTGGGACCTGCGCTCTGGCGAGATGGTTTTTGAGGCCTGTGAACCTGGTTCCGGACGGAGCAGTCGATTCGGTGACGCCCTTGCCGACGCTGACGTGGATGTTGAGGAGTCAACCTTATTCAAAGTTTGCTCGAAGTCTGGCGACTTAGGGATGGCGGATATACGGTGTTTGAGAGAGGATCCATGGGTGTATCTGGAGGACCCGAACCCGATTATGAGGATGAAAGAAGGTGGTTACGGAAGTAGTGTGCTGCACTGTTACAGAAGTCAAGTGTTTGTTGGGAGAGATGATGGGTTGCAGGTATGGTCAAGAGTTGGAGGAGTGGGTTCCAATGGGAGTGTAGGAGAATTCAGAAGGAATTTTGTAGATAAGGTGGAAGACAAGGAGAGAGGGATCATTAGGAGGATTGATGGAGGAGGAAACAGGTTGTTTGTTTGCAGGGAAAATGTGGAAGGTATTGAGGTTTGGGAAAGCTCTGATCTCTCAGGTTTAGTCTCTTTCATTTGATTGTAGTATATTAGTATCATATAATCTCCACTGAATTGCAAGAATGTCATAAGCTGTAATATTGTATCAATCTTATATTCGTTATCTGGATCTCACTGATAATGATGAGGAGCCACAAAGGCTGGTTTAGAAATAGGAGATTTGGGCCTGGTTGGAGACTGAGTTTCTTTAGAAGTAGTGAATAACATTGTTGGATGTGAATATGTACTTGCTATGTTTCAATTTGAAGCACATGAATTATACATTTTTATCCTGTTTACCAATTCTGTATATAGATCGTTATGTCCAACTAGAGCTTAGTTTAGATCAATATGATTTCCACTTTGTCATGTGCTTGTTTACACAAATTCTGCTCTTACTTCCCTAGATAATATTTTGGCCACAAAATACTTCTTGTTTCTGTACTTTTTTTGGAAGCAAAGGTATACTTATCCTTTCAACTTGCTCCTACTCTTGGAGCTGAATGCTGACCAAGATCTTAGTGGTGTTTGAGCTGAATGCTTGAAGTTTATGAAAGGAGTCAACTATCAAAGTTATCATAGTGATGAAGCCTACAAATCTAAAATACTATTCCATGTAAGTCCTGAGACAGATATCATTCTTCATATGCTCACGCAGCTCACCTCGAAAAAGTTGATTTATGAAGTCTGGAAACTAATTTATGATGAAACTATTGGAGTGTTTTCAGGTTTCTAGCTGATACAATCTCAATGTTTATCTTTGTTCCTAGTGTGTGATGTGTTTTGCTCTAAGAACGCGAATATCTTGATTGCTTAACTTCCAATTTTAATGACACTGCTCATTTGAATAGTGTGTCCATAGTGACCATTTGGGCAAATGTGAGTACAACTACATGACCATGGGCAGTTGCCAACTTGTTATACCATGAAATCTTAGTGTTCCTTTTTTCTCTATTTGAAATTGTGTATGATAGTGCTGTGAAGAGGTATACATATGGTCTTATGGAATGACATTGTTGCATAGAAGTTTGATGATACTTGTCTGATTATTCCATATAATCCAACAAATTGTTAAGCAGCTTTTACAAGTTTAAATTCAGATCTAAAACTAAGAGCAGTTGAGCAGTGCAATTTATTTTTCAAATTAAGCTCTAGTAACTTTAAGTTAAAACTGTAATTTTGCTTTAAATCATGTTACTTTCATAATATATGCTTTGTGTTTCCAAAAGATACTTGTATAAATCTATATTGTTTGGCATGTTTTGGTGAGATGTGTAAAAAGTTATTCAAAATAAGCTCTAGTAACTTTAAGTTAAACTGCTTTATCTGTGGTGAGCTAATTTTGTGTGTGCAAGCAACTTGTATTGTCTCTCTTGTGAAATCGGTATCAGCTTTGAAATGCTGCTAAAGAAAGTTGCGTAGTTGGACTATTTCTCAACTACTTTAACCTGCAAGTTCATCTTCGCATTTAAATTGCAGTAAATGATCTAGATTATTAGCTCTTACTGATTTGCAGCAAAACACCTGAAAGTAAACGTATTATTATGGAACTGTTACAGTGCCAGAAGTAGGATCAAATCTCAGATTAGACATGTATTGGTGGACAGGTCAATAGTGGATTGATGGTAGATGGATTTATGAAAGTAGATCGGGGTCCGTGATAAGCCTCCTTCTAGATTTAAGGTGTAAATCCTCTTGGTTTAAGGTTAGCCTCCTTTTTGTTGATAATAATTTTGCTTACCTGATTTACCTCTATTGAATAGGAAAAGCCTTTTACAGGCTAACAACAAAACCCTAAATAACAACCTAATAGGAACCTACAAAATTTATTAGAAGGGTTGTGTTGTGGGCAAAGGGTTTGACAAGGTTGTATTTTTTGTCTCTTCCCCTTTTTCGTTTTAGTAATGTTATTAGAATTTCCTTATAATTGATATTGGAAAGTGTCTCGTTAATTATGGAGTTTTATCATATTATTTCTGTTTCCCTGGATAAACACTAAATTTTGGAATTTTTGTAATGCAAATTCATATAGAAGCACTTTGTAGGTTTACCATCTTGCATGCTATGGTAAAAATATTGGAAGTTTGACAGATATATTTTTTGAAAGCAAGGATTTTTACTTCCTAGTTTTAGGCCATGATGAACTACTTGTAAGAGTCTTGTAACCTCATCTGGTCATATGCTAGTACATTTTGGAAGTTGTATCCAATCTGTGACAGATGAAAGGCATCCCTGTAATGTCATGGTTGGTGCTGCTTGGAGAGCATACAGACTGTTTTGTTTTAGTGAAAACTGATTAGTATCGGTGGATGAATATCAAATCTCCCATTTCTTGTTTTCATATTTATCTGAAAAGCCCATGTGTTGTGCATTACTATATTTTCAATGAGTCTACTATCTTTTCTTGGTGTAGCAAGTTGCAATATTTACAGGTCATCAATATCTGACTCATGGAGGCTCTTGGATTCAACTAGACAGACAGAAGACATCCACAGATGATGTGGTTGATGGTAACTTGGTTAGTATGACCATAATGTAAACTAGCTTCATTTAAAATAATATAAATCAAATTTCATGGCTGCATTATTTGTTACAGAGTTATAGCTGTTAAATTGATTTGTTTTTCATATGTGGATCGGAGTTTTACATGCCAGATGTAAATTGTGGACTGTGCATACATTACTTTAAAATGACTGAATGCATCTTCTCCTTTCAGTCAGTAATTCTCACAATGCAATGCCTGCAACTGCAAGGTTGGTGAATAATGAGTATCTTTGCAAGCAGCTTTTGTCATTTGCTTGTTTTCTTTGTCTCGTATTGTTGCACTTTGGGTCACCCTGATTACAGTTGTTCGATTCTCAACAAAGATATTTCCTGGAAGACTACCCTGATTTTCATGCATAAGTCTGAAGAATTGTAAATGAGCGTATTCTCGACTGTTTACACATCATATTCGTTTGAATGAGATTTTACCTTAATCAGTCATTTTTTGATCATGTAAAATAATCTAGGTTATTATATAGATGATAACCTTTTAGTCAGGTTTATGACATTGACGTAAATATCTGAAAATGGCTGGAAAGCTTAGAGTTTCGTATATTCATTATGTCACCTTGCAGTTATATAAGAGCTACTGATCTTGGGTCCGTTTGGTGTGTTTGTAAGATTATTACGAGGGATCTGAGTACAATAATACCTCCAATAATCTCGTATCACTGCCCGTCAAACGCACCCCTTATTACACCTGGTTTTTATTTTAGTTGTGATCTTAGTCTCTGCTTGTCTTGTGTCGAAATGGTCTCCAAACAGTTGTCATGTCGCATCCTAGTATGCAACCTCTTGTACGGAAAATAACTTAATCACAAAATCATTATAGTTTAGAGTTGTATATGAATCCCAACTCCTAGAGTAAATATAGCTAATAGGAGATAACAATGTAAAGTCAAAGGTAATTATTATAGTTTAGAGTTGTATATGAATCACAACTCCTAGAGTAAATATAGCTAATAGGAGATAACAATATAAAGTCAAATTATAGTTTAGAGTTGTATATGAATCACAACTCCTAGAGTAAATATAGCTAATAGGAGATAACAATATAAAGTCAAAGATATAGTTACTCCTCTTCTTAGCTTTAGCTAATTCCTCAAATTTGTCCATGTCAAAGTCTTTCCATGAAGCTTTCTTCCAAATGAATAACTCTTGATAACAAATTTTAGAGGCAATGTCAATGGATGGAAGCTCCTTGTATAACTCTTCCATAAAGTCAGAAAGAAATATGGAAGGGATGGGGTGAGTTCTTGCAGATTGTAATCGAAATAATCGACGACAATAGGTTATCTTGGGTGAGAAATCTCGGCCGAGATTTCTTCTCTGAATTGAAATCTTGCTTTCCTATGTCGGTTTTGTTTCGATTATGGTAGATGTTCCTTCACCACACTCTCATAACATTTCTAGCAAATCGACTTTGTGTATATCCTTCTTGACACTCTCATCTTGTAATCCTACAATAAAACTCACTTGCTTCTTCTTAGATAACGGTGCAAGCTTAAGGTTTGAAAGAAGTAATGTATTAACAAAGTCATGGCAATGCAAAACATACAACACTTTATGCCATCTTAAACTTTCATCAACAATCTTATGCATAACATACTTCCTATGGTAATCTAACAATGCCACAACATGAGGATGCACTACATAAAACTTAGGTTTTGTGTATTAAAGTACAGGCATGTTAGAAAATAGATTACTAGGGCTTTGTACTAAAGAACAATCCAAAAATGAATGCAACAACTTAGGGTCATGCATATCACAATCAAGAAAATGTTCTTCCATACTTATATCTATGTCATGCTTATCATTATCAACTTTAGTCATCAAATCATATTCTGATAATTTTCACATGATCATTAATAGGAACAAAAGGTTTAGAATGACTAACCTTTTCAGTTTAGATAGCCTCCATTAAGGCCATTAACTGGTTACGTACTTCCCCCAACTCATTTCTGAGTTCCTTTACAGTTTTATCAACCTTAATCGATGGTTGCCGGTGTTGGATGATTGGTGAAGCCTCCCTTGATGTAAACTTCTCAACATTTGCAAATCTCTGGTGAAATCTCGGTTGACCGGGGCCGAGATTGTTGTTGCTCCCATGAACTTGTATTTCCAACGTTGGATCTAGTTGTTGGTCTTCTTCCGTTGATTCTTCTCTCAATTTCGATGGTCAGCTGCAACAAATTTGTCATGGAATCATAAGAATATAACTCAAGTTCATTATTTATAGTAGGATGCAAAATATGTAAATAACGATCCATCATTGCTCCCTCGTCCTCTATAACGTCGGCCTTCATCATTGCCATTTGCATGGTTGTGTAGACCTCTTTGACACTCCTAGAACCTTGCTTTAGGTTCTCTAAGTTTTGCCTTAGTTCCTTAGCATAATGTGGGGGCAAAAATATGGCTATCATTATTGCCTTCATTTGCTTCCATGTATTGATTTCCGGATCTAGCATGTTTCTTCTTCTTCTTCTTCTTCTTCTGACAAGCTGAGTTCACCACTCTAAGGCGTATCCTTGGAATTCCAATACAAGGAGTTGAACCTTCCTTTGTTCACTAAGAGTATGGCAAGACTAAATTTGTTCAATCTTAGTCTCCCATTCCATGTAAACGTCCAGACCGCTCCTTCCAACGAAACTAGATATTTGTCGTCTAGGATAGTTCTGCCGCATGTTCCTCTCATCAAGTTCCTGAAAGTTATCAAATTACGAAGCGTTAGGCTTGTTATAATGATGATTTGAATTTCTCATACCTTGCTCATGGTGAATTCTTGGGAATGATTCAGTGCTCGAGGTCCGGTATGGAACACGGGAACGTCCATAATCCTCATTCATTGATCTCCGTTGTGGAACATATTGATTAAACCTTGACTGGGGCATATCTCAGCCAAAATCTCGGGCGAGATTTTTCTCTATGGGCCGAGATTTCCTCTTGGAATGATATTCCGGGTTATATATCCTGCACAATCACATAAAGTAACAACAAACACAGAAGTTAGTGAAACAAGGTTTTCTTACTTGTTTTTTCTCGCACTCATACTCTGTCGTGAATCACAAGCTAATTTGATGTAGTTGCCTTAGATGGATTAATGCTTCTTTACCAATCGGTGCACTAGCTTCAACTAGAACTTCTTTGGATGCCTCAAGTAGTCAAATTGTGTTCGGAAGAAAGGTTCTTGTGTTGAAAGATAGTGAAAGGATTCATGCTGTAGGTCTCTTCAAATAATAATACAAGGATAGAAAGAATATTGCAAGTATGACACAACTAGTATGATAGAAAATATAGATACTAACTAACACACCCAAAGAATTGACTCAATGTGTTTAGATTAGAAGAGAAGCAAGAAAAAGAAACATAAGAGATTAAGAAGAGAGCTTTACGTACCTTGAACTTGCGAAAACTGGATCGAGAGGTAGCCGGTTAGGGTTAAGGCTCGACAATAGCAAATCTCGGTTGATTCAAGGAAATCTCGGGCGAGATTTTGATATGAACATGCCGAGATTTGTCAAAAGGCAAGGTTTTTGTAATGCAAACTGGTTGGGGCTCGAGGTAACCTTCTTCTTTGTTTCCTTCTTGTTATATATACTCTTCAATCGCAATATCTCTTGTCCGAATGGCCTCACCGAAACTTTAGGCTATAATTGATGATATAATATGAAGGTGAAGTCATGAAAGGACATTTGATGTTGTATTCACGTGAATCCAAGATATATGATGTATAAACTGCTGTTGGATAATTGATATTATCGCATTTGGTAAAGATATTCAGTTACGGTTGAAGATAAGATGAGATTTTATCTACTAGATCAAACCTCCATAAATTATATCCAAATATATCTTCCTTTTCTTTCTAGCTTGATATGATCTTCCCCTGAAGATATCTTCCAAATATAACTTTGGATCTGATTGAAATTGGCGAGAATAATCACCGTCTTTCGGTTACAGAAAACTCGGGTTATCTTCAGGAATCTCGGCCGAGTTTTTAGGCCGAGATTGTCTTTGTAGTGGAATCTCGTGAGAGGTTTCAAGGGTTTCAAGGTATTGGATGACTTGTGTTTGGCTAAGGGTTTCTCTCTTTTTCAATAGACACAAGACAATGCACGTTAAGCTCAAATAATCTCGAAAGAGATGACAACCACAAAAGACTCGATTTTTATGTGACTCGAAGAATACTCAAATAAAGATCAAACCTTTGGATGTTTGGACTTTAATCAGTTAGCTGTGGTACCACTTTGATGCAGGGTGAAAGTCGTAGTTCCCGATCTAGATTTAAAGTCCTCAAATCGAACAAAAGAAATAAATCTCGGATGAATCCAAAGGAAATCTCGGCCGAGATTTACTCAAGAACGACCCGAGATTTATTGAACTCAGAATGCGGAATAATGAATGATATGGAAAGATAAGAAGATGATTATATGGAATGATAAATGATAAATATAAGAAAATAAGACTATTATAAGACTCGTAAAAAACTTTGACCAATTATGTGTCAAAATCCAATACAAAGAATTACCTTTCGTCCTTCCTTCTTTAACCTAACACAAGCCTTCTAAATAAGACAAGCACAAGGAGGGACCAGTTTGACTTGTAGCACCAACTTCAAAAAGATTAACATACACAAAAAACAACCTAGCAAGGATTCACAACTTTTCAGACAAAAACTCTCCTTTGGATTGAATATAATTGATGAAATGCAAACTTCATAAATGAAGTCACAAGTATCTCACAATATTGTGGAAATCAAATTCAAACTGAGCTACCTAACAATCTCCCCCACTAAGGTTATTTATAAGGGAGATCAACTATGTAAACTAAGAAAGATATCTTTAAAAGATAATCTAGAAAAATATATTCAAAAGATAATCTACAAATAATCTTAAAAGATAAGATCTAAAAATAACAATTTTCTTAAGATAGTTTGAGAGCTTTAAGGAAATAAAATATAAAAGATAGTTGTCAAAATTAAAAGATCTTTGGCCGGATCTTCTAGCTTACGCCGGAGGCAAAATATCAGATGGAATCTCCGCCGAGATTCCTGAGTGCTGGCCGAGATTTTGCATCTACCATGCAATCTTCCACTCCATCGATTCCTCCCATGTTTGCCGCTTGTAAGCGACCATTCCTTGAGATTCTCTTGCTCTTGGATTAGTGAATGGTTCATGTGATGTATGTAGATGCTATCAAGGATGGTCCCACATCATCTAGTTTGGTTGCATATAAGGAAATAAAGGCTCCCAGAGATGAGTGTATCGGAGTTGTCACCACGAGGAGACTTAAGTCTGGTTGCATCTAGTGATGAGTATGTTGATGATTCGAGGACGAATCCTTTTCAAGAGAGGGAATATGATGTAGGACCATCCTTAACATATCCTATTATACATGAACCCATCACTAGATCAAGATCGAGAATCATTCAAAGAGAGGTTGCTAGCTTGTTGACATCCTTAGCTTCGAAGGAGACCATATAGTGATCTATTTATATCCAAGTCTTCCGTAGTCACATTATCATACATTGTAGAATCTCGTGGAAATGGAAATTTAGTGGAAGAGGAGAATCTTGAGTGGAATCTCATGTGAAGAAGTATCTTGTGTGGAAATCTCGATGGAAGCCTCAACTTGAAGAGTTAAAATGCTTCTAGTTATATTTTATTCTAGTACATTTAAAGCTATAGACATTCTAAAGGTATCTTATCTTTTATATTTGTAGGATTATTTTAGTCTTTTATTTTCTAGGAAATCTCGTCTATATAAACACCCTAGGAGGCATAGAATTCTTAGTTGTTAATTGATGATTGATTTCCACATACATTGTGAGATACTCTTTTCTTCGTTTATGAAGTTTGCGTTTTATTTATTCCTATTCAGTAAAAAAAAGAGCATTTGGTTGAATCATTGTGAGTCTTTTCTATGTTGTTCTTGTGTGTGTTAATCTTCGTAAAGATTGACGCTACTAGTCAAACTAGTCACTCCTTGTGCTTGTCTCAATTTGAAGGCTTGTGTAAGGTTGAAGAATGAAGGGTTAAGATAACTCTTTGTTGAGGATTTTGATGCAATTGGTCAAGGTTCTTTGCAAGTTATATCTTGATTCTATCTTCCTATACTTTCCATCAAATTTAGTTCATTATCATCTTTTTTTATCTTACCATTCAATTTCATACAACTCATGTTCTTATTTTCTAACTTTTGTAAAATCTCGGCATTACCAATAATAATCTCGCCCGAAATTACCACCGAGATTTTTTCCGGTCGAATCATTTGTGGACTTCAATCTACATCATGAAATCGCGGCCTCAATCCTGCATCACCTTTCCTCATTAGTCATCAGACCATCGCACAAGAGATTTGCTTATGGTTGCAACTAAGTGGATTCTTCACAAGTTAGAAGTAGTGTTTTGTGCAATGTTCTTTGACATTCAATTTACGGGAAGGACTTGCCTTCCCAACCATCATAGTGCCATCAATATGTCAAACATTAATCAATAGATTAGCCTCCTTAAAACCGGGTTGGGTATATCGGGCTTTTTTTGTTTCCTATTTTACTATACCAGCCTCGCACCGAACCTATAATTTGGTAATAAAAAAGCCTTGTTCATATTTGTTAGACTCGAGCTTCAAATCCCAATTTTTTTTGAGGAAACGAAAAAAATATGTTGATATTAAAGATAAGAAATAAAAGTACATAAAAATAAAGTAGTCCAATACTCCAATGATTACAAACACTAATAGTTGAAGTTTCATGGTGGAATGGACATAAAGTCCTTGTTCATATCCGTTACACGTAAATGATTCGCATGCGATAAGGTAATCAGAAAACCTTGACCAATGTACTGAGCGGCCCGTACTGTTTGTTGACCATAAGCCAGAAGCCCAGTTACCATAGGGAACATATCCTACATATCGATAAGAATTTTTTGTTTCGTTCTCTTGTTTGGGACAAGTTATCAATCTCGTTACCAGTGAATATAAAGTCTTCTATTTTGTTTAGATTTATATTAGAGTGAAAGGAGTTGAGAAGAAGTTGTTAATAATAAATTACCTAACGAAATCGGTAAAAGAAATTTGCATCCAAGATTTAATAATTGGTCCATTCTCAGTCGAGGTAACGTCCATCTTGTTGTGATAGAAATGAACAAGAACAAAAAAGTTTTTGCTAGTGTAATAAAAATTCCAAGTGTTGTTACAAAGACTCCATACTTTGCATTTAGTTCAAAAGGGTCAGGAACAGGTATGTACGGAATAGAGAAATTCCAACCTCCCAAATAAAGAACCGTTAAAAATAATGAAGAAACTAGTAGATTTAGATAAGAAGCAACATAAAATAACCCAAATTTAATACCTGAGATCATTATCCTATCTCGATCCTAATATTTTTGAACAAATAAATCGAACAAACAAATACAAATAGAGGTAGGTATATCGAAAAAGAGAATTATTTTATTCTCAAGTATCGTGCGTTTTGGGAAGACAAAAATTTGCATATCACGGTCTATGAGCGAATTCTTGGGCCGAGCTAGATTTGAACCAGCGTAAACATATTGCCCACGAATTTACAGTCCATCCCCATTAACCGCTCGGGCATCGACCCAGGAAAAATCAATTCGATTTTAAATTTTAGGCGTATTTAAAATTTTAGGCTTATTGATAATGCACGATCAACTTCCTTTTGGAGTACCCCACCCTAGGGGAAATTGAATTCCCGCTGCCTCCTTGAAAGAGAGATGTCCTAAACCACTAGACGATGGGGGTAGACGTGTCCAACCTATTTTAGGTTATGAGCCTAGTATCAAAAATTTGTTTCAAGTTGTCAATAGAATCGATAAAATGTAAGAATATGATTCGATCCATTACAGATTTCCCATTTTTATTTTTTAAAATAAATTTTAAAAATATTAATAAGCAATCAACAATGCCACATCACATTTTAAATATGCCCACGTAAGAATCTATTTGACTTATTTAAAATTTTCTTACAATATATCCATCAAATTTTATTTCATTTTCTTCTCCTTATTTTTAATATTCAAAATTTAGTTGTATTAAGTTAATTATTGAATTAATTTATAGTCTATATACTATACTATAAAAACCCTCATTTTGCACACGTGTCAATTTCTAAAGTCACCACATTAGTATTTTTTCGATTTATTTACATATTTGTCATTAATGATTTGATAACAAAGTTTGTATTGATTGGAAAAAATAAATAAAATCATTTATTATAATTCAATTTTGTTTAGAAAATCTCACACAGATTCGAACTAGATTCTACACATTTTTTAATTTAAAACTAAATCTAATTTTAAACCTCTAGATTTATAAAAGTAAGGATGTTGTTGAATTTTATTTCAAAAAACTATATTATCCATCTTCACATAATTTATATTTGTTTATAAATCTTATCCAACAAAATTGATGTTGATACATCAGACATGTTACAAATTTTTAAACGTACAATTATAATTAACAACTAAATATCATAAGTAATTATCTTCACTTAATTATTCAGCTATAACAATATCAAAATTTTAATGTTGATAATAATCTATACAGTTTGTTTGTTTCTTAATAAAAATAGTTTACAATTGATTCAACATTCAAAATAGTTAAATTTTACCGTATTTTTACTTTTTAATAATTTATATGTTAATTTTTAAATCTATTCAATATTTTCTAGATAATTTTTTTAATAATAAATAGCTATATTTTAAAAATTATATTGAAGTATAAATATAATACTCTAACAATATTCTTTTTAACATATTTTGAATTATGTTCTTTCATTTTCTGAATTTATTAATTTAATTTTTATAAATGATGTTAGTCGTATTAGTTAATAAAAAATGACTAAGTTTGGATGAAATGGTTTTTCTTAGTGTTAAATATATTTTATAGATTAATATCCAATACATAATGTATAAATTAAAAATATAATACTTTTTTATTTAGACAAAACCCGCACAAGGTGCAGGCGGACACTAAACTAGTTATAAAATATAAATGTTGCGGGGCATATACTATTGTTTGTTGGATACGACGGATTGCTTTATGAAGAGTATATATAAATATTCTTTTTATCATAAAATAAAAATAAAAAATAATTAAATGATTTTTTCTCTTTGTAGCTTCAAGTTTAGATTTTTAATTAGAATATTTATAAAATTTTAAATTTTCTCATTATGATTCAATTTATTTATTTATTATACCTATTCTTAATATATTATATTAAAATTTATGGATAATAAAAAAAAATTCCGAATGACACCGGAGAAAAAATATATAACTAAATTGTTATATAAGTATTTCCCACTAGGCCACTATATAAGAGGTGTCGACTCGGTATAGAAGTAAACTTGACCCCATTCATTCTTCTCTCTGAGAGTTTCAGCGTTGACTTGTGACCCAACTAGCAAATGGAATTTCCAAGAGATATCACACCATAATTTTTTGTACCATTTAATATATAAATAGAATATTCTTTCAAAAATAATTAAGGACACAATTATACATATTAATATTGAGGGAACCCGGGAAGAGAATTGATTGTTAGGTATGTAAACCAATTAGTAACTTGATCTACAAGGTCAAATGCAAAACTCAAGTCGTCGGCCTCTAATTCATGTCAAGTTGTGAAGGTCAACCTTCTTTTTTTATAAGTCAGCTGTCTTCGTTCTTGAAGTCGTTATAAGAAGCTGCTAACGTACATTGTAATAGTGATACACGAAAACGCGTCTTCTCTCTCTATGCCTTGAGGCTTTTCAAAAGATATATAGATACAGTACTGTCATAAGTTCAATCAACCTCCTTTAGCTTCATCACAATCAAAACTACTTATCATTGTCTCTTAGATACCGATCTGATTTAAGTGAATTTGCAGATATGGTTAGGAGCTTGAATGCCAAAATGTTTACTATGATGTCAGTGATGGGTAAGTAATTACAGTTAAAATTAGATTTTTGATTTTTATCGATGTTTTACTTGAAATGGTTGTCTTACAGTCCTGATGTGGGCTGATTTGTTTGCTTACTACGTTCTATGGATGACGATGACGTACTTGACGAATGTTTGGGAGATCAGCTTCACCTACGCCGCTGCAATCATCAATCTGTGGAGCGGCGCATCGCAGATGCTGCCTGTTTTTCTTGCTCATCTGGCTGATGCTTTCGTCGGCGACTTCACCGTCCTTCTCACATCCACCTTGTCTTACTGTGTCGTAAGCCTCTCACTTCATAAATTCAACTCAATTAAATTTGGTTTTATTGAGTAAAATATTGTACCCAATTGACACTTGAGTTTTGCAAATTGGGTTATGCAGGGGTTGGGTTTGCTGGCAATGTCAACGCCACCAGTGCTCGGCAGCTGCTCCGAGTACAAGCCCGAGTGCATAGGGCATGACCAAAAACTTATCTTTTACATCGGCTTAGCACTCATAGCCGTCGGAACGGCCGGCCACATTACATCCTTGGGAGCATTTGCGGCTGATCAATTAGACGAGGAAGATCGCCGTAATGGAGGTGTGATTGAAGCTAACTCGAGCTCGTGCAATATGCAATTTTGCAGCATCTTCCTTAGCATATTTGCTATGGTGATGGTGCCAATCGTGGGGATTATAGTGATCCCGTATGTCAAACCGTGGTCCGTTCGGTATGGGATCGCGGCCATATTTTCGCTGACCGCCACCGTTATCTTCCTTCTTGGATGCTTCTGGTACAATTACGTTGGCCCCCAAGGGAGCCCTCTTACCACTATTGTGAGAGTCTTTGTCGCTTCCTTCACCAAGTTGTTCTATACAACTCCGCGGAATGTTGATCAGCTCTATGAGACCACTGACCCTAATTACGAGTTGTTGTCCCATACAAATTCATTGTGGTATTCCCTCTCTCTCAATCGCTGAGTTATAATATGAGTCAGTTTGGTAACGTAAGATTACGTAGGTGAAGATGAAGACGAAAATAATTATTTAGATGAATAATTAAAAAAATAAAATTGTGTAAGATAATGAATATGAAAATAAGTGAAATGAGTGTTCGTAAAATGAATATGATTGTTGATAAAATTAGAGATGGAAAAAGGTGTAAAAATAAGATTTTAGTCTTAATAATTCTTATAATCTCTATAATCGAAATTTTTTAGGATTACAAAAATTTCATAATCTAATTTTTTTAATATTCGTAATATAACTCTTTTGATCTCCTCAATTTTACCAAATGTGATTACGAGAATTATTTTTACCTTTCAATTCTCATAATCTTAATCATTTAATTTATTCACTTATCAAACTAAGCCTAAAGTTTCGAATTGCTTTTCTTTTAAAATAAAAACAAAAGCATGAGGTTATATTCTTGAAACGCAGTTGTTTGGACAAGGCAGCCATAATACAACCAAACAGACCACTAGAACAGCAGGAGAAGAACAGATGGAGACTCTGCACCGTGACGGAAGTCGAAGGAGCCAAAATCTTCCTTCGCTCGATTCCCATGTGGGTAACCTTCATCGCATGTGGGCTCGTGTCTTCCGTCGGAAACACTTACTTCCTCGAGCAAGCCAATCACATGAACCCTAAAGTGGGTCGTCTCAAGGTCCCTCTCCCGGTCCTCCTTTGGTTCTACGACCAAGCCAAGTCCCAATCCGCCAAGCTCTACTTCATGTTTTCTAGCTGCACTGGAGCTGGAAGCGACCAGGACGAAGATTCGCAGCCAAGTCGGTACACTCCGCCCATAGGTATAGCCGTTAGCATGGTTTTCTCGGTGCTTTGTTGCATAACAGCCGCAAAAGTCGAGAACCGGAGGCTGGGCGTAGTGGCGAGCCACGGCTTGGCCGAGAAGCCCGAGGAGAGGATACCCGTGACTATATTTTGGCTGTTACCACAGTTTTTGCTCTTGGGTGTAGTCGACGGCCTGTACCAAAATAGTATCATGTGCTTCTTTGCGGACCAAGTGGGGCCATCAATGAGAAGGTACATGTTGTTGTTGAGCAGTGGCGTGTTCGGAAGCGGGGTCATGGGGAGTGCTCTTTCGGTTTACGTGGTGGGGAGGATCAGCGAGAGAGGAGGAAGGAAGAATTGGTTTCAACAAACGATCAATAAGTCGCGTTTGGATAACTACTATTGGGTGCTTGCGGCGTTGAGTGCAGTGAACCTTGTGGTTTACGGCGTCGTGGCTTATTTTTTCCGGTATAGGGAGTCCAGGTCTGGTGGTATGGAAGCGCCTGAGTACGAGGAAACGGATGGAGACCGATTTGAAGATAACGTTCGATGTTGTTGTTAAGTATAAGTCATTCATCACCGTCTTGTTGAATGTAATTAAGTTGAAAATTAATTTGTAGTCGTTGATATCTCTTGGATTGACTTGTAATATGTTTTGAGTTTTTTTTTGGTTCGAGACCGTCTTTTTCTTTGTGATCCACTTTAGATGTAAAATACCTAAAAGGGAAATTCCGGATGATACCCTCATGGTTTGGGGTATTCCGAAATTTGCCCAACAGTTTTTTTAAGTTCGGATGGTACCCTTAAGTTTATGTTGTTTTCCGGATTATGCCCAAATTTATTAAACTTTTTTAAATTCCATTAAAAACATACAAAAGAAAATAAACTAAAATTTAAAAACAAATTAAAATAGAAAGCATGATTTATTTATTTTAAAACTAAAGTAAAACAGTAAAAAAAATTTTAAAAATAAATGTTTTATATTAATTTAAAAATAATAATTTTAAAAAATTCAAAAAAATCATTATTTTATTTCATTAAAAATAAATAAAATGATTTAGTAATTTTTAACAAAAATATAAAAACATAAGTGTTATACTTTATTTAAAAAATAAATAAAATAAAGGTTCTTTTAAAAAACTAAAAACAAATTCAATAAATCAATAAATCAGTTTTCTATTTTATAAATTTCCTTTTAATTTATTTTAAACAGTGAATTTTTTTAAATTTTTAAAAAAATTCTTTTTTATTTACTTTTTTTAAAAAAAACACTGATTTTTTAAATTATTTAAAGATTATCTAATTAATTTATTTTTAAATTAATATAAAACATTTTTTTTTAAAAAGAAGTTACTGTTTTACTTTAGTTTTAAAATAAATAAATTATTCTTTCTATTTTGATTTATTTTTTTAATTTTAATTTATTTTCTTTTGTATGTTTTTAATGAATTTTAAAAAGATTTAATGAATTTGGGCAAAATTCGAAAAACAACATAAATTTAAGGGTACCATCCGAACTTGAAAAAACTGTTTGGCAAAATTCGGAATACCCCAAACTACGAGGGTACCATCCGGAATTTCCCTACCTAAAAATACCAAAAATAAGGGTAGGCATTATTTAATGCTTCATTGCTATACTAAATGCGCGAGTTTTCCAAATGAATAAAAAAATTCTGTTTTTGCCCATATATTTTATATTTTTTACATTTACCTTTAATAATTTACAAATATTATATTTTATATTTTCAATTTTACCACTATCTTTTTTCCCACCATTTTCTTCTTTCTTCTTTTCATATACATGTTGCCCCTCTTTCCGCCTATTTCATGAGTCATCTTCTTTATTTTCGTACACGTGTTGTCTTCTTCTCAGTTTTAGCTTCCTAAATACTAAACCTAGCCCAGCCGTCTCTTTTCCTCCACCGCCTTCACATCTTCCCCCTCTTACTCCATCCCTCACCTCTCTAGATCTCTCTCAAATTACCCCAAATCATACTCCCGACAACATCTTTCTAATCTCTAATCTCCATTGATCTCAACCTCAACAATTTGGTCGGTTCAATTCTTATACACATCGGTTCCGCATCCGCTCTAAAAACAATACACTTTCGATTTGTTTGTGCGCAAGAAAGAAAAAATACTTGCAAGAGTGCCGATGTTGCTTGTTCACGATGATATCTCAAGCTTCTATCAATCTGACGCATATCTCAACTGCTTTTTTACAATGTGATTTTGCAGCCGCATCTGTTGAAAATGATCTCAAGACTGGAATTCAGACGGCCGGAGATCTGACTTAGATGAGCCTTCAAGTTGAGATGGTTGGTACGCAATCTAGGAGTAAGTCCCCTAATGTCCCCATGCCTTCGAATATCTCGCTGGTCAATGATGGATATGCTTGCCCTAAGCCTTCTATGCTGGGTAAGTCACATTAGCGCTTTCCTCCTTGAAATTGTAGGATTGTTCCCGATTACAATTAAATCATCCTCATCTATAGATGAGGATGAAGATTTGGATACCTAAACGTTTGAAAGTGAATAAAGAGTAATCGACGCGGGATTGAGTAAAACTTGCTCGAAATAACACTTGACTGAGCTTGTGAAACCAATTCCGTGGCGATTGTTTAAGCCCGTAGATTGATTTGCGGAGTCTGCAGACTTTATTTCTATCCGAAATCGTAAACCCAGGAGGGAGTGTCATGTATACATCTTCGGTTAAGTCGCCGTGCAAGAAGGCATTTTGGACATCCATCTGATGGAGCTCCCACTTCCGACTTGAAGCAACTGCGAGAATGATTTTAACAGAAACTAATTTAGCAATTGGGGCGAAAGTTTCGGTATAATCTGTACCTTGCTGTTGTCGGTTCCCGAGTGCAACCAATCGTGCTTTATGACGCTCGATGGAACCGTCGGCTTTTAATTTCGTTTTAAACACCCATCGACATCCGACGGCTTTCTTCCCTGGAGGCAGATTCGAGATGTGCCATGTTTGGTTGCGTTGGAGAGCCTCAATCTCGAGAGCATAGCTTGTCGCCATTCCGGAAGAGCAACGACATCCTTGTATGATTTAGGGTCTTTGAGACTTGTAGAGGCTTTTACGTAACTCGTGTACGAAGAAGGAACATTTGTTAGAGGAAAACTATTTAAGATAGGATAGAATCACTTACTTGTAGCTGATTGAGAAGATGAGTCATGAGCTGTGTGTTTTGGCAAGAGAGAACCACAGAAATAGTCCTTCAATTTGATATTTGGGGCATGAGATCTTGTACTCCTACGTAAGGTAGGTGTAGAAGAATTCGGAATATTCGATGCCGAAGTATCTATGGAAAGAGTGGTTATGGGAGAAGTATCCGAAGATATGGTGGTTGTAGATGGAAGGTCAGCGTGTGGTGTATCCGATCGATGAACATGGACATCCGTCTCAGAAGGCAAGTGCGAGGAGCTGCTGTGCGGAAGCGACGCAGAAGAGGAAAGCATATCAGCAGGTTCATACGAAGAAGATTGTGAAGACTGATTTGTATCTAAAATAGGATTGGAAGCTGAATTATTGCAAGTCTTTGTATCATAGAAAATCAGAGGGGATGGCTGCGTGGAATTGATTTTGAAGGATGGAGAAACAAAATCTGTAGAATCCTTAGGTGCTGTTGGAGAAAAAATCGGGTTATGGGAAAATATATTTAAAGAAGGTAACAAATTTGGTTCAAAATTAAAATCTGAGGAATTATTTGAAATAGAATTAAAAAATGAAAAATATTTTCATAAAATCTCACATCTCGAGAAATAAAAAATATATCTCTTTCGATATCGTAAAGACGCCATCCTTTTTTACTAATCGGATATCCGATGAAAATACACTTTCGTGACCGAGATGCGAATTTATCCGAATTTTTTGGTAAAATAGAGGCATAAAACACAAGCAACCGAAAGTCCGGAGATGTTGATAATCCAGTTTCTTTTTAAAAAATAATTCAAAAGGAGATTTATTTTCTAGAATTTTTGAGGGAGTTCTATTAATCAAATAGCAAGCCGTTAATACCACATTTTTCCAAAAATTAATAGGTAAATGATATTGGAATAAAAGCGCACGTGCAACATTAAGCAAATAACGGTGTTTTCTTTCAACTATACCGTTTTGTTGGGGGTATACGTGCAAGAGGTTTCATGAATAATAACTTTATCCAAAAACAATTGTTTTAATTTTATAAATTCTAATCCGTTATCGCTTCTAACATGTTTAATATTTTTATTAAATTGTGTTTGAACCATTTTAACGAATTGATGAAAAATTGAAAAGACTTCGGTTTTTTATTTTAATAAGAAAACCCAAGTGATCCGTGAGAAATCATCAACTAATGTTAAAAAATAAGTAGCACCGCAAGAAGTTGAAAAACGGTATTGTCCCCATAAATCGCAATGTATAAGATCAAAAAGCGACTCCAACTTAGATGTACTAGTGGGAAACGATGATCTTGTTTGTTTAGCTCGATGACAAGTATCACAAGGAAGAGTTTTGACCGATTTTATTGAATTTTTATTCATAACAGAATTTTCAAAATGAGAATCAAAAGCGGGATGCCCAAGTCTATTATGCCAAAGTAAAGATAAATTATCCGTCGGATCTACCCGAACAGCTGCTGATATTGAAAACGGAAAGTTATAAAAACGAAGCCAAAACACGTCATCCTTAGGCTCACCCGCTCCAATCAGCATCCGCAAAGCTAGGTCCTGTATGATACACATTTTTGATGTCAAAGTTATAATGCAATTAAAATCACTAGTTAAACATGCTAATGAAATTAAATTGCATTTTAGCCCTGGTACATATAAAACATTAGATAATTTAAAATATGAACTTAGACAAATATTTCCAGCTTTTAACGCATTTTGTAGCATTCCATTTGGAAGTTTGATAATATGTGTATTAGTTGTTTTCAACGTAGTAAAAAAATTGATATTACCTGTCATATGAAAAGACGCCCCACTATCGAGGATCCATAAATTAGATTCGTTACCTGACATAGATTCATTTGACGCTGCATGGAAATCTTTGAATTTTTTCAATAGATCCGTCCATTGTGAATCCGTTAAAGAGGCTCCCATTGTAGATTGGTCTTTATCATGAAGTGAACCGCCGGCTGCTGCTGATGCCAAATCGGACACACGCACTGCATTGGTTCCACCATGCTGCTTGGTTTGTTGCCTCCAAACCCGGCGTAGTACTGTTCTTATAATTGGAACAGGATGAGGAATTAGATCCGCCCTTTCCGTTGTTCCACCATTCCGGATATCCAACGATCTTGAAGCATTGTTCCTTGATATGTCCTGGTTTATTGCAATGAAAACAAATCAAATGAGACTTATCTTATTTACCTTGTGGAGATCGAGAACTACGAGCAGCCAACGCCAATGCATCTAGGCAATTTTCTTCGTCTTTTGGTGCTAGATGAGTGCACTCCTCTTGTATAGCCAATGAATAGACTTTGTTTAAAGACGGCATCTTTTCTTTGGAGATAACTTGAGACCGAAGTGTGTGGAACGAGTCATCTAAGCCGATTAAAAATTGATGAACACGCTCCTCGTCTCGCTCGATAGTATTTTGGAACATGGGGCACATATTGTTTTGGATGACGGCAAGGCTGCTGTGAGTTTGTCCCAGAGGCGACGGAGACGCCCAATGTAGGCAGAGACAGCTTGACCTTGTTGATGGCATTGTCCGATGTCTGCCCTGAGCTTCAAAATTTGTGGACCATTGCCCACTGAGTATCGTTGTTCGAGTTCCAGCCAGAGTTCCCGAGCCGAATCAAGATTTGATACGATCGATCTAACCGAGGAGTCCGTTGTTTGAAGTATCCAACCCACGATCATTGAGTTAACCGGACCCCAATGTTGATATTTCGAAGATGTATCTTCCGGACACTTAATCGAGTCATCAATAAAACCAAGCTTCCGCTTGGCTCGGAAGGCGTTAAGAATGTTTCTTTTCTACTCGGAAAAATTGTTTTCTCCCTTGAGGATCACTGAGATGAGAGAAATTCCGGGGTGATCCGAGGGATGTAGGTAGTAGGGATTTGTAGTTTCAAGAGCAGCATTTGGTGCCATGCTCGATGATTTTCGGATTTTTGAGTTTTGGAGGAACGTAAGATAGTCTGATACCATGTAGGAATTCAATTCAATGAATTTGCTGAATAAATGAATTGCTTATTACGTAAACAAGATACAAACATATATACAAAATACCATAACGGTAACGTGAAATAAGGAAATACTGATATCCTATATATTCTAATGTAGGTAATTCTAATATATTATAGAGAATATATTGTTTCCTTTTACAAAAATCGGACTCATTTCTATCATTAGTAGTTCAACTTTACCGTACATGAAATTTATGAATGTGTGATTCTGATGAATTATATGCACAAATCAACAAGAATTTAGCAGATGCAAGTGTTAATAGGAGCAAATTGGAATTAGAAAAGCGCTAATGTCACTTACCCAGCATAGAAGACTTGGGGCAAATGTATCCATCATTGACCAGCGAGATATTTGAAGGCATGAGGACATTAGGGGACTGGGATAGGAAATTAATTGGTAAAGTGAGATAGAAGTACAAGTTGGATATGAAAATTGGTAAAGTATGATAGAAGTACAAGTTTCAATTTCTGAGAATTAGAAATTCAAAGGCTTCATTGAAGACATGCACGGAAGCTTGAGCCCTAAAATTTGAGGAAGACCTAGAAGTACAAGTAGCCTGAGCCCCATTCTATATATATATTTCTCCTTTCTTCCAGGTTTGTTAATTCTACAGGTACCTGAAAATCATGTTAATCCTCAAATTTGAGGAAGACCTAGAAGTACAATTTGGACAAATTATTATGAATAATATTGATTTGTTCTCAGGCTATCATACTATTAACTTAAGCATTCTTCTATATATATAGTTCTCCTTTCTTCCTTCAACAGTAGCATCCGCTTGATTTTAAGGTTGTCCTGATGTCATGTACTTCTAGGTCAAGTGTAGCACTGTGCATACGTTCCGGACCGGACCGGACCGAAAATTACGGTCCGGTCCGGACCGTAAACCCGTCCGACACAAATTGTTTAGACCCGTGGACCGGACCGGACCGTTTGGACCGTTTAGACAGCAAATAACGGTCCGGTCCAAACGACCAATTTGCATTGGAAATGAAGGGCAAGCGGCAAAAAATGCTTCTCGTAGGCCATCTTTCTCTACGGCTCTAAAAGGCATCTCATCCCTAACAATCATTTCTACCACTTTTTCCCTCATATGTTTCTCATCAAATGACCAATTTGCATTTTTCAACCTATCATCCATATTGGGGAGGGTAAAGGAAGTTCGATTACCTTTGTTTGCCGGATTCTTCTCACATTTATAAAAATGATTCCGGACATTTTTCGTACCATTCTTGTTCGAGTCACAAGCATACATGTTCCCACAATGATTGCATTTAGCCTTGAGGAGTTTATTGTCATCATAAAACTCCGTAAAGCCAACCCAATATTCTTTTCTTGTGGCTCTTCGTTTGGAGACTGGATTGGATCGACTTCGTCCCCGTGCCGAGCCATCCTCTACTGTATGTCCAACTGATGCCTCATCCCCCATACCATCATCACCCAACGCATCCTCAAATGATTCTAGATATTCACGTGATGGCTCGATATATTCTTCTGTGTTGAGAGTTACTCTTGGTGAAGTAGAACTCGCCATCTATTCGGAAACAAATAAAAACCCAAATCAGAAAATAATAACTAAGTAATTACTGAATTACAAAAAGAAAAAAAAATAGTAAGTAAATTATAAATAAAAACAGTAAGTTATAAAATCATCAAGAACAAAAAGAACAGAAAGTAAAAAATCAGCAAGAACAGAAAGTAAAAGGAGGTGGTGAAAACAGTCTTGTACTAATCTGATATTACATTGATCAATGTTACAGGGTGATCAGTTCAAATGATTGAGGATTTGGCTGTGGTTTCTACCAGTATATCTATTGTACTATACAATAAACCTGGAAAATCTCAAGCATTCCTGGGCATATTTCACATATGAATGGTAAAAGGTATAATTTGAAAATCATAATTGGAAGACCAAAATAAAAGCAGATAGAGAATCATAATTCAACCCATAATCAGCAGTCTTTTGTTGCAAAGAATCAATCTGGAAGACCAAAATAAAAGCAGATAGAGAATTGGAATCTATAAGGGTAGGAAGTGAATCGTGAGTGAACAGTCCTACATAGAGCCTGAATGGTTGAGCTACAAACAATAGATGAACCATATTACCTATATACGGGTCAGGTGGGTTGGCTTGTGGACCAAATTATTTACCCATGCTCATCCTACCAAGATATTGATCGATTCAGACTAGACCTGAACGGATTGAATTGTGTTCATTCCCATATATTTTTCATACGGACCGACCTGGATTTGCGCATGTGTACACTCTAGCTTAGTAATCCACTATTCTGGCGTTTGTGTTATATATTTGGTGGAAGTTTTGTTGAGAATACAAGTGGCGTAATATTAAGCTTTCCAACAAACCATGTTTAAAAGTAGTCTTACAAACAAGTGAATCTATAAGGGCATATTTCACACGTGCCATTCTTACAAACACTTGCCCTAACTCGAAGAAATCTGCAAGTTCTTACAAATACATGAAAGCTAAGGAAATCAATGGACGAAACACGGAAAGCAAGCACACAAACACTTGCCCAGTTGCCCTAACTCAACATACAAACACTTGCCCTAACTCAGGCTTAGCAAAAAATCCCAAAAAACCGAGAGAGAAAACGAGTGTTTGAGAGGAATCCAGACTTAGGGTTAGCAAAGTACCTATGAATCGGCCGTTGGAGTAGACCAATCAAGGGTTTGAGTGCGTGCGGGTGCGAGGCCTGAATGGTTATCGTCGTCGTCGTCGAGAGTCGAGAGAGACAGAGTTGAGAGAAGCGCAGTTTGAGAAGCGCAGTCGAGAGAGACAGAGTTGCGAGAGCCTGAGTGTTTGATTGCGTACAGTACATGTGCTTCAAAGCGTAGCCTCGAAAAATAACATTCGGGTTTATTACGGTCCGGACCGGACCGGACAGTCTCAGACCGGCCCGGACCGTAACCCGTTAGAAGAGGACTGGATGGACCGGTTATATACAAAAGACGGTCCGGTCCATGGACCGGACCGTAAAGTTCGGTCGGGTCCGGTCCGGTTCTACGGTCCGGGTCAAAAGTGAACAGTCCTAGTCAAGTGTGATAGAGTACAAGTTGCACAAAAGGAAGGGCCAAAAAAACACAGCAAACAACAAAATGGCTATCCTACTATTAACTTAAGGTTATCATCGGTAAGAAAAGCCATGAGCAACTTGAGAATTGAGAAGAAAAACCAAGAGTATATGCACAAATCGCTGAGTGTGTTCTGACAAAGCATTTTCTCAGTTCCTAGTTCATTATTGTAAGCATGTCCACGGGTCGGAGGCGGGTCTGACCCGCCGGGTTACAGGTCCGGGAAGGACGACCTAGACCATGACCCGTCATATTGGCCAACCCGCCGGGTCACGGATCAGACCCGACGGGTGTGGCGGGTTGGCATATTTTTTTAAACACGAATTTTTTTTTTTATAAAAAAAGGGAGCGTTGGCAGGTCGACCCTACAACAGGTTGCCCAACGGCTAAAAATAGCCCTTGGGTTTGAAATTTTTATTTTTTTAGAATCTGACCGTTGGCGGGTCGACCCGCCGGGTCAGCGGTAAGAATCACCTCGACCCTTACCCTTACCCGTAAGCCGCGGGTCATGGGTAACCCGTGACTCGTGGACATGCTTACATTATTGTAGCAATTATAATCTCATGCCTTCAAAATTACCCGCAGTACTTTCCCTAGAAAAATATCTACTTGAAATTGGATCCATTCTAAAGAACTTTTAGTCCGATTGTTTCACCCCATTTAATGATGTAAATTTTTTTCCCATCATCGTTTTTCACTTATTTGCGTCATTAAACTGCCTGTTCTTACTCACTTTGTATATCAATTTTGGCCTCTCTTCCTCCGGTGACACAACCTCGAGAAAGAGATAAAGAGAGGTTAATCAATCGAAATTGAAGGATGAGAAGTATCGGAACCGGTTACGATCGTTCCACCACCACCTTCTCCCTGATGGACGAGTTTTTCAGATCGAGTATGCCGCTAAAGCTGTCAACAATAGCGGCTTTATTACTTCTTCTCTCTTGCTTTTAGGGCAAGGAAAACCCTTGATTTTAGTTAATTTGATTGGATTTTAACGGTGCTTGAATTTAGGTTTCGGCCAACTCTTCTCGTGCCTTTTGAGCATCAAGCAAATTGGGTTGTCTCCTGCTATATTTTTAATTTTGATCTTACTCTAGCCTTTTGAAATCATCTATTGGAGCCTTTGTCTGTACTTTACATTGTTTGTTATGAAATATGCTAAACATGGCTATGTACATCAAAAGAAGTGGTTTGAGGTTGTTTCGAACCTTGAAATCTCTTATTTTGGGCATGCTGAATGGGCATTAACCACAAATCAGAAGGCATTATGTGACATTGCAGGGACCTTTGGGTTTGTAATATACAACTATTCAGTTTCTACATTTTTTTATTTATTTATACAAAAGGTAAGAGAATTAGGTGAATCAGTTTCTAGAAACCGATCGACCTAAAGCATCCTTGCGGATGAGGTCTTGAACATCTTCAGGAATAGCATTGACGTCCAGCGAGATATTGTGTCCATGCATGGCAATATTGTCCGCGACCGTATTAATTTTCTTGTAAATATGTTGTGCTAAGGAGTTAGAAAATCCTGAAATCATGTTAGTAATATCGGTGATAATCATGTCCAACTCCCATGGAGCTTCCAAATTCGATTGATCGCATTGATAAGCATTAAGCTATCTCCTTCAATTTCGATTGATAAAACCCCTAGCCCCTTGGCGTTTTGTAGGCCCTCCCGAAGAGCATACACTTCTGCTTCTAGCACAGATTCAGCGTTACATCTACCGCTTCCTATAGCAATAGGAACAACGCATTGATTTCTAATAATGTAGCCAAAAGAGTATTGGTTCGCTGAGCTTTTTGAGGCGTCAAAGTTAAGCTTAATAAATCCGTCTTTTGGTCGTTTCCATTTTATGTTTTTAGTTTTCCTTCTTTGCTTTTTAATTTTTGTTTGGTTGTTGATCTGATTTTTGTTTGCTTGCTCCCATTTAGCGATCTAATTAAGAGTTATTGTTTTAAGGTTCTGTGGAATCGTTGTTTTATTGAAAATGATCTGATTCCTCACCATCCAAATATTCCACCAAATGACGGAAAGGTATCTCAACTCAAAAGGTGTTATTGTTCCTTTAAGGTCAGAAAGGACCTCTGCAATGCTCCCATTGTCAATGTCGTAGTTCCATAAAATGGATGAAATTTTTGGATTTCGATTGATGTTAGAATGTATGGACATTGAAAGAACAAGTGTTTGACACTTTCTGTATGGTGATTATAGAATTCACAATTCATCACAACTAGAATTCTTTGTTTATCAAGATTTTGTTTTGTAGGAAGACCATCTAGTGTTAGTTTCTTTAGACATTTTTTTATTTTAGCCATTATGTCAATTTTCCATATCCAAGTTTTGTCCATGGTAACCCCCACATTTCGTTTTTGAATCATTTCCATAGCCGATTTGGTCGAATATCATCCTTCATCATTCTTTGCTCAGTACAATCTGCCCCTAATATCATTTTCGGGAAGATTATAGTTTTTTATTTTTTCGATAATGCTTGTAGACAGTATATTGTTTCGATTAATCAATTGATGATTCCATCTTTTGTTTGGGATGTACGATGAAGTACTTTCGTTCTGATTAATCGATTCCTTATTACTCACCATATCCATGAGAGGCTTGTCATTGATCCACCTGTCCTTCCAAAATCTAACCTTTTTTCCATCTCATACTCGCCATCTAAGCCCTTTGTCGAAATCTTCTCTTAGTTTTACTAGTTTCTTCCATTGCCATGATGCATTTGCTCCACATTGATAGTTCCAAAGGCATGAGACTTTAAGGTATTTTTTTCCAATAATTTTAACCCATATATTATCAAGGTCTGCCATGATTTTTCACAAAAGTTTCATTTGTAGTGCTTTATTCATATATTCAGCTTTCCTAATTCTAGTGCCTCATAGGGCTCTTGGTTTACATATTTTATCCCAACTAATAAGCGGGTGAAAGTTAGAGCCCTTATTCCAAAAGAAATTTCTATTAAGTTGGTCTAATTCTAGGTGGATACTTGTTGATAGCATGAAGGCCTGCATTAGGTAGCTTGGTTTGACATTGAGGTTGTCTTTTATTAGTGTTATTCTACCTTCTTGTGACAGGAACGCCGCTTTCCACCTAATAAGTTGTTGCTTGTTTTTTATTATGACAGAGTTAAAGATGTCTTTATTGACTCGCCCATTAATGATAGGGCATCCAAGGTATTGTTCAAGACTAGTCGTTGTATTAATTCCTAGTTGTCCTTGAATTCTTCTTTTGATACTTTGGTCAATGTTTACAGTTTTTTAGAACGCAAATTTGTGGTAGTTTATGACCTGTCCCGAGATGTCACAATAGTCTTTTAAGGTTGAAAGGATCTTGTTGTTTGCATCAACAAATGCCTTAGTAAAGGTAATAATATCATCGGCAAAAGCTAAGAAAGGAATTCTAGCTCCGTTTTTTGTAATAGGGAAGCCGACAGACTTAGGGTTGTCGTTTGCCATTTTTTGAATGTTTCTGGTCAATACCTCCGCACAAAGGTTAAACAGCAGGGGAGATAGTGGATCGCCTTGACGAAGGCCTCTCTGCGGAACAAAAATGTTGGTGGGAGAGTCATTGATTAAAATGGAGTAAGAGACTGAAGAGATGCATTCGTAGATCCATTTCCAAAAATTTTCTACGAAACCGAATTTTTGTAGTACAGCTTTTAGAAATTCCCATTCTACTTTGTCATATGCTTTTTCCATCTCCAACTTAATTGCCATGCACCCTTCTTTTCCCTTTTTTGATCTAAATCCATGAAAAATTTCATGAGCGATAAGCACATTGTCTTGAATTGCTCTATTTTTAATAAAATCACTTTGAAGTGGATGAATTAGTTTAGGTAATACTAAACTTAGTCTTTTGGCTAGAATTTTAGCAATTATTTTTATAGACCGTTGAACATAAGCTTATAAGTCTATAGTGGGAAGTCGTTGTTGGATTGTCTATTTTGGGAATTAAGGCAATGAATGTATGGTTGATTTGTTTCAGAATTTTTCCGGTTTTATAAAAGCTTTTGACTGCCGTAGTTACTGTTGGTCATATGATGTGCCAATATTTTTGATAGAATCCAACATGCATACCATCAGGCCCCGGTGATTTGTCACTACCAATACAAAAAGAGCATCTTGATTTCCTTTGTGGAGAAAGGCAATGATAGGTTGGTGTTGTCAATTTCAAATATTTCTGGTTGAATGACTTCTAATTGCTTTTGAAGTTTAATATTGTCAATTATTGAAGCCTTAAAACGGTATTCATAGTCTTCTATGAATTCATCATTGATTTCATTCTCTTTAGACACAACCGTACCGTCATTTTTGGTAATAGTTCTAATAATTATTTTATTTCTTCTACCCGTTGCTTTTCTATGATGGAAATTTTTGTTCTTATCGCCTAGGTGTAAATTTCTCGTTTTGGCTCTTTGTACCCAATATTTGTGTTGATAGTCCACCAATCATTCCCTTTTTCTAATTAATTTGTTTATTTTATCATTCTTGATTTGTTCAAAAGACGTAGAACTTTGTTTTTGGAGAACCTCTAGTTCATCGTCCACGTTTTGTAGTTGTTTATGAATATTCCCGAATTTATCCCGACTCCACTATTTTAGTTTTTGCTTAAGTAGGTTTGTCTTTTTCGCGAGGTTGAACATATGAGTGCTTGAGAATTGTGTTCTCCATACTTGTTTTATGAGTTTCTCACAATCTTGTATGTTCATCCACATTGTTTCAAACCTGAAGGGTTTATTCTTGACATTTGTGTGTGAGTTTGGCGGCAAATGAATATCATATAATGGTCAGAAGTCGTAAATACATGATTTCTAGTATGTAGCCTAGGGTATTCTTGAATGATTACAAGAGACGTCATTACTCTATCTAATTTTTTGTATATGTTGTCATCTCCTTCTTTCTTCTTCTTCCAAGTGAAAAAAAATTACCTTTAGTCGGGAGATCACCTAGGCTATATTGATGGGAGAATTGTTGTAATCTGTCGAACTTGTTGTTAGTGGTAGGTGCCCCTCCTTTTTTAACAGATGGTTCCAACAACTCGTTGTAGTCACCTATTACTATCATCGGATGACTTATAGCATTCATTTCTATCTTCAGTTGTTTCCAAAATTCATTTTTTATTTGTTCGTTGGGTGGGGCGTAGATGAAGATGATCATGGATTCAAAGTTTGTGAGAGTATTTGTGTGTTTAACGATTAGGTGTATGTCAAAGAATTTGACAATCTCAATTTTTTCATCCTTTAGTTGATATTCCTTCCATAAAAGACAAAGACCCCCGCAAATTCCATAGCCGGAATAAAAAATATTTTATCAAAACAAACGTTTTTCCACGATGTTTCTTCAGGTTCTGATTTGGCTTTAGTTTCGGCCAACATTATAATTTGGATGTGTTCGTTTTTACATGTAATATTGATGTTGGTCCAAAAATTCTTTTTCTTCATATCCCTACAATTTCAGAATGTGATCTTCATCTATGGATTAAGATTAATGTTGGGAGGTTTCATTCCCTTTACTCCAAACTTTCATTCATCATTGGTTATATTTCTGGTACTCAAATTGTTTTTTAAAAAATTATTATTTCTCATCCGAAGGTCCTTTGGACAAGCGAGAAACCATTGAAAGAATCCATATTTTTTATTACATTCTATGCAATTTAATCCGTTTATTAACCGTTTTTTGTTAGACCAACAACCCGTGTTGGGATAACATTTACTAGTAAATTTGCAAAAGTTATGGTCCGACAACATCCTTTTCTTGTCTTGTTTTTTTATGCTCGTAATGTTCTTTGATTTTTTATTTTTCCAAATACTCATATTGCCTTGGATTCTCGTTTTAACACTAAGAGCATATTGTTTATTTGTTTTGATCATAGAACCCCGTCTCTTTTGTTTGCTCATGATGATATATAGGGTCATTGTTCTCACCGAGTCGGTACTTGTTGTGGGAGACGGGACATAAACTTGGTTATTGGTAAGAGTCAATTTATGGTCATCGTAGCACTGGGAACGGTCCGGAGTAGCACAAAGTGTGGAGCTGAGGCTGCAATAATCCAGACTTCCTAAGATAATTACATAACCATACAAAAGCTGAATTCTCATATGAAAGGTTATTTTACTCTCAAGTTGCTTGGGAGATTGTTCTAAAATCACCAAATTACTTCTTATCCTTGATTTTTGTGTGAAAATTTGCCAATATAGAACACCATACACAGTCTTGCATACACCACTAGTAAAACAAAAGATACTGATATTTTCAGTCAACCTGTTATTCAAATTGGAATAAAGTCTTCTTAGTCTATCATACAACACAAGTCTGGAAATGATCCATATATGTCGTATGCTTTTCTCGGATAATCTCTTGCTGAAATAGTTGTTCATTATTTTCAATATTAGTTTGGGAATCCAGTCCTGAATAGATCTAACCCCGAAAGCAGTAGCAACCTGCACATAAAAGGCTACTGGACAGTAGATGGAAATTTATTCATCAACATTTTTACTCTAAAGAAGAAACCACATAGGAAAACATCATCATAGCAAGTCGTCGTTTCTCGACATTTGCAAGGCTTAGTTAGTCTTTGTCTCTCGAGACATAGTCTTTTGTTTGTCCATTCTTCTCCACTGTTGCTACAATACGAAATCGAGTCTACATAACACAAATTTACAAAGCAAGAAACACACAAGTAACAATTTGAAACCAACAGAGGCAGTATTAGTTTGTCATTGTAGTTGTTAAGCCAATCGACCTCTATAACAAAGATATAGGTCAAAACCCAACGTGATTTCTCAATTGTTTCGCAGATGACTCGAGAAATTACTATGTTTCTAGAAAGCAACAAGTTGTTAGAGATTTTCAGAACATAAAGATACAGAATAAACAAAGGGTTGAGGGTTTGATACATGCTTTTAGTAGGGAGGGATTTTAAGAAAGACTTTCTATAGTTCAGAGTCGAAATGGATGTACAGGAAAACACCACATTCCGAGGTTTCATAACCAGGATCCGTTCGTTCAAACGATTAGCATTGCAATCAGACAAATAGCTATTGTCATACTAGGCATGTAAGGTCCGTGTATAAGATTGTTTAATAACTAGAGTATACATGAGATCTGAAAAATTAAACAATTTATTCAAACAAGAAAGGGAGAGATCTGACATGTTCTTGATTATTGATGACTTTCTGTTGTTGTTGTGCTTTGAAGGGGTCAAGCTCCCAACTTGACAGGTGACAAAACAAACAGAATCCAAATCCCGCCGAAACAGAGACCATCTACTCCACAAACGAGAGAGACACACAAGCAAATGAGTCTTCCTCACCCGCCATAGATAGCTTGCGTTCGTCTCGTCCCGCCTGTTCCTGAGGTATCACCTTAGGTTGGGTTGCTTTGTTCTTTCTTTTCTTAAAATTGAAGAGCCGATCGTCAATGGGACGGAAAGGGCAATAAGCAGAACCCGTCATTCTTAGACTTTGATGAGAAGAAATGCTTGAAATGATGGAAATGGGGATCTCCCTAACACATCAGAAGTTCCATGGAAGAGACGAAACTTTATATTTGGGGTTGATGATTCTGAGTGGTGGCGATGGTAGAAGTGCTATTTTCGTGATAGACACGTTCTTCAACTTGGAATCGGGTTTATTCATCATCGAGTTAGATCTAGGGGGAGAGGCGACATAGATGATGGTTAAGGGTTTTCTGAGATTCTTTGTGTGGAGGAGAAGAACAAGCGCATGTTGGCGCGTTCTTTCAGAGAGTTTAGGGTTTTCTTAAAAATTATGGGAATGCAGCTTCAGTTTCTAGATTCTATTCCAAGCTAAACTTGAATGAGTTTTACCTTTTCATTGCAGTTACTTGGCACCAGAGTATTTTATATACGGTAAACTGGTAAAGTGACTGACAAGATTAAATTTCACTTGTTCAGGTGACATGTGAACTGAAAAGGCATTTATTAGGTCTTCGTCATGATCATCAAAGTGGCATTAACAATAAAATAAGGAACCCTATGAAAGAGAGACTTGAATAGTAATCTCTACAGAAAATGATAGTAAAAGAGATTCTTTCAAGTGTAAACCCTGAATAATATGACGAGCGCACTACTAAAATTCAATATAAGAGAAGTTATTTGATTTTGATAGAAAGCATGAACAACATAGAATTTCAAATCTCTTAAACAAAACAACAAACAAAACCTTTGAATAGTTGTAGCAACTTTACCAGCTGTCATCTTTTTGACCCAAATCAAAGCAAACCTAGAAAAACATCAATTCACCAGAAATGTATTAGATTACAGCAAAAGAAAACAATTTAAGACAATATAGAAGAGGAAAAAATAAGAATAGACCTTGAAACTGAGATATTGGAGTGAGGGGTTAAGGGGTTGAAGTGAAGAAGCACCTCTATAAAAGAAAAAGAAAACCAGGTTGAGTTGTAGTTCTATTTCTATCAATATTCACATCTCGCTTTCTCTAATATCCCATTCTTCTCTGTAAATCTCCCCTCTTTCCATTGCTTTCAACTAAAGATGCACAAGTCAGTAATTGATCAAAATAGATCGAAAAAAGATGAGAGATAAAAGACTACATACTAAAATTATATCTTCCAATGGTTATCTTCTTTGTAGGGTTGAATATATTACAGACATCTTTATATTTAATTTGCGTTTAATGCATTGTCTTTGTATCAAGTTAGCTACACAACTGTAGTTTGACTTTTATCTTGAACATCTAATTCTCTCCTTATGATCTTTTTGTGATTCCTTTTTTAATTCCCATTTCCTACTTCATATTTATTAGAAATTTAATTAATCCGATTTTTAATTTTCTTTACTTATTCTTGTCCTTGTTTGTTATTTCTTTTATTTAGGTATTGGAGCTTTTCCTCGATCCCCTCTATGATCTTCTTCCCCTCTATGAACAACAAACTACTTTATAGTTTTATAATTTGTAGAAAAGTATGTATCAATTCTAAAATATATCCACGTTTGTATCTTGCATACTCAAATTTGTAAATGTATTATCAATTCTTTACTTGTCTTCACGACAGTTATTCACCTTGTAAGGTCACTCGTAATTTTCACTCAGCTCAACGCAACTAATATCAAAATGTAACACCTTTTTCTTTCGATCATTAATGATAAATTTTACGTTTCATTTCAATGTAACACCAAATTCATTTCGATCATTAACGATTAATTTACGTTCATTTGAAGGTGATAGTTTCCTTTCGTTCATTTAACGATAAATTTTACGTTTTTAAGTCACGGCGTGCGTGCGTAGCACGCACATCCATACTAGTTAAAGTATAAACAAAGATATAAATGCCTTTTTTAATGAAAAACTAAAGAAAAATACACAAAAAGACATCTATAAAGATAGTATAAAAACATGTTATCATCACCCACTATGGATGTTTCAATGCTCGCACACATAGGAATTGTTTCTAAGGCTAGATATATAATTAGATTATATCTCTTCCTTAGACACCAAAAAGGCTATAAATAAATGCTCACTAAGAGCTTTTCCTTGCTTTGTTATAGAGACATTTTTCAGCCGTTTACCACCAATCTCTAGTTGTGCACTTATGCTTCTTCTTGTCTTCTCTTTGATGCAAATCATGCTCCTTCTCATCAAAGTTTTCGGAAATATGCATATGGGCTGGTCGGAAGGCACCTACAAAAGATATGAGCAACATGAGAGTTGAACTCATTAACAACAAATTGATCATTTAAGTGCTCAAAATAATGGTTAGTGAGAACTTTCTTAAGTACTTCACTAGTGCATCTAAGGAAGTGTTGTTCATAAGGGTGAAATTAGGATAAACAATAGCACAAACAAACGTGTAAAAAATCAAACACACAAATCATCGTAGGCATAAGCAAACTAGGTGGTATAAGGACTGTTTTCCTAGCTCTCACCCTCACTCATAATTAACTAACTTAGGAACCTTAACAAATATATCCCAAGTCATATAAGCATCTTCCAAGTCAAATTTACCTATAACAAACTCTTTAATATGCATATCTCCTAAAATGCTCAAGTCTACTTTTAAACTAGGAAGTCTCAAATCTACATATGCAACTTCATCCTTAATGCATTTCCTATAAGGATCTATCAATATTGAAACTTGAGATTGTACCTCTCAAGTCTCTTTCGGTTTAATCCTAGGGGTTTTAGGATACTCTATGTTTCGAGTTAAAGGCAATACAGGGGGTATATCTTTAGGGAAAAGTTATAGAGAACAATCTAAACAAATGCAACAACTTATAGGTAGTATCACCATCAAGAAAATTAGCACACTCTAACTCGAATTTATACATATTTAGTTCAAGATCATTTATATCATGCTTATGCACATCACACTGGATAATATCATCCAAAGCAGATTCATGTGCATGCAATTCATTTCCATCTATTTCGAGCTCATCACATTCAACATCATATACTAATTTAGATGCATGTGAGACAATTTTAGATTCTGTTTTTTGCAACTCTAAGTGATCTATAAATACTACTAAAACGCAACCCCCTTAGTCCACATGTCAACACATTAACCATGCCACCTAGGACTTTTGGACAAATAATTACAAATTTGCCATAATTTAATTACACATATGCCATTATTAAATAACAATTTTAATTCAAAATTAAAATACTTTCCATCTCATATGTCAATTCAACGAAAAGAATTACACTTCATTAATCATACATTACACATGGTTTATTAATTTGACACTACATGCATATCCATACCATAACTAATGCACCTCACACCATAGTCATCACAATAACTAATCCAACTTCACACCATAGTCATCTCACAATCATCCGATAAGCATTGAATAACCTGCTTGAAAATCACAATATTAATCCTGAAAATTTTCAAACAGCATTTATGTTCAACACATTCACAATATACCGTAGTCAAAATAGCTTCAAGCCGTACCAACTTCACACCATGTGTAATATATGATTGATGAAGTGTAATTCATGACGAAAGCATCTCATGTACATATGTATACACGTCTATTAATCTATATACAATTAAAACCTCTTCAAAAATTGTTATGAGGAGAAAGAGAGAGAGTTTGTTTAACATAATGAATCGACTTGTTTATTATTGTAACACCCCGAATCCGCGGGGACTGGGAATGCCACATTGGGCTAAGATCTCACAATGGATCCTGACCCTACCCTGACAAAAAGTTCACTAGACCTTACAACATGACACTGACAGATATAAAACAAATGCATAAAACTGTACAACCAAAAGGTAACAACATCATAGCCGAGTATAAACAACAACATCCTCACACAGGAGGTAACAAAAGATCATCCTCACGCAGGAGAGAAACATAAACCACCCCAAAATACTACAACCATCCTATGTACGAGAGGTCCTCGGCCTGCCACCCTGCTAGATCACTCAACAGCATGCCTATCCTGTAGGGCATCTACAACATGATAATAAACCATTAGCTAACCATACATATATGGGGTAATGCATAAGCATAAGAACAATCATGAAAGATAAACACATCAGCATGCTATCACACATTTACCCATTTATCATCTTTATATAATAGTGATTCACTCAAATCGTGTATATATAGATAGATGAAAGTATGTGACACGAGGACCGATACATCCTCGCCTCTGAGCCTGATAGCCAGCTGTACGAGTATCGGTCACACAATCCGTGTACCCTATGGGAGTGGATTGCGCCCTTCTTGTAAAGCCAGTCTGGCCAGACATCAAAGAACCTCCCAGACTCCACGGCGGAATGAAAGGGAAAGGTTATCACAACCACGCAACGGGGCAATCAATAAAACATAGGTCGGTATAAACGACATCTCATGTTGTCATAGCAAACATATAACGCACACACCACTCATGCAAACACCCAATATAAGGATGATAGCTAAGTAAGCCCTACGGACTTACCTCAACCTCGTACAACGCTCAACCACGATCACCTCTACATTGGAGGACAACACAACCTATAAACAAGGCATAAAGAGATATATCAATCTCCTAACAACATAAGGGTCACACCTAGACCCAAAGGGATCCATAGGATCATCCTCAACCTAACCTCACAACCTAATAAACCTCAAAAGCCATACATGGCATGTACCGATCATAACCTTATCCAAAATATATCCACACACATCTATCATGATCCTATACACTCACACTAGGAAGGGAGGGAACAAAGGCATCCTAAAGCAAGCCTAGAAGCAACACACACCTACAGAACCAAGTGGAAACACCAGCTGGTATAGGTGGCCGTAGAGGAGGCTAGAAGGTGGCACAGGGGCGGCTGCAAGGTGGAGCAGGGGCGGCTGGATAGCAAAAGACCCTAATTCAACCCCTTCTTCCTTCAATTCCTCCACTTCTTCTTCAACCAATACACATACATACAAAAACATATACACATATATACATCAACATAAGCCAATCATGGCTGGAGCAAGATCCATCCTAAGGGAATCTAAGCTAAACTAAGGAAAGCGAGGAAAAGATGAAAGAATGAAGAAAGGAAGAGAATAAGCCATGAGACTCACCATATGAGCTCTCCAGGAGATCAAACACAACACCACAACAACCTCAAGCTAGCTCACAAGGCACAACATCATCAACCATCAACCATCAGCAAGCAAAGCCAAGCATAAGCTCTCAAACTCAACAAAACTTGAAGAAAAGATCAAAGATGATCCAAGGAGAGATGAGAGGAGAAGAAGAACGTAGGGAGAGAGATGGAGCTGAAGATGAAGAACCCTCATCAGAACGAAAGAGAAGAAGCTTATAAAGGGAGGTAAAGGGTAAAGCACGGGTCAAAGGGTCAACAAAGATAGCTGCAGCCACCCAGAGCCGTAGGGGCGGACCCTGTGAGGCGCAGGTGCGGCCTAGACAAACCACAGGGGCGGCCACTGGGTCACTCAAGGGCGGTCCAGGCTAAAATCACGTCCTCAGCTCACACTCTCAACAACTCAGCAATTAGGCTCTTACAATTATCATGTGTGAATATGTATTTATACATTGAGCTTGTAACTGAATTAGTTAATGTACATGATATCTCATCATTTACACTTCCACTCCTAATACCCCCCTCCTCTAAACTAGGTAGGTTACACATGCCTATTTTGCTCAACAAACGATTATGATATGGGGAAGGAAGGATTTTAGTCATAACATCGGCTAATTGATCTTGTGTGGGAACAAACTGAAGTTGTAACAAACCCTCCATAACCTTGTCACGAGTAAAATGACAATCGATTTTGTGCTTGGTACATCATGGAACACCGGATTCTTGCTTAATGGAATAATTGAACTGTTGTCACATAAGAGATGAACTGGTTGTGGAGGTGTCATGCCGAATTCATGCAATAAGCGTACCAACCAAGTCACTTCAACAACAACTTGAGCCATGACTCTATACTCGGCCTCAGCAGAGCTTCTAGGCACTGTATGTTGCTTCTTCGATTTCCAACTTAGGGGACTTGCCAAGGAGTATGGCATATCCATTGACACTCCTTCTGGTGGATGGACAAGAAGCCCAGTCTGAGTTTGTAAAAGCCAATAATTTAGGTTGATCACAACCATTCAACAAGATGCCATGTCCAATTGTACTCTGGACATACCTCAAGGTATGACAAAGACCATCCATGTGAGAAGAATGAGGTTCTTGAATAAATTGGCTAAGGTTTTGAATAGCAGAACACTAATCAGGTCTTGTATGGTCCAGGAATAACTTAAGAGAATCAATGGTAGGCTTATGAGATCCAGTGACTAACAAGTCATCAACATAAATTGCTATTATGGTAAGATGAATGCCATCTTGTTTGAGAAATAGGGAATAATTGTTTTTGGACTGAGCAAAGCCATGACCAATAAGAGTTGTAGTAAGCATATAAAACCATTGACGAGATGCTTGTTTCAAACCATATAGGAACTTCCTTAGCTTACAAACAAGAGAAGATGGATTAGGAATACCCGGTGGAAGTTTCATGTACACATCCTCATACAATTGACCATGTAAAAACGCGTTATTGACGTCCATTTGATGGAGTATCCATTTGTTGGAAGCAGCTATAGCAAGTATTGCACATATGGTTGTCATCTTAACCACAAGTGAAAACGTCTCATGATAGTCAATCCCTTGACGTTGATTAAACCCCTTAGCCACGAGACGGGCTTTATAATGTTCAAGTGAGCCGTCAGCTTCCAATTTCACCTTGAAGACCCACTTACAACCTATGGCTTTCTTGCCATGAGGAAGAAGCATCAAATACCACGTATGATTACTTTGTAAAGCTTGATACTCTTTGTCCATAGCCTTAACCCAATTAGGATCTTTAGATGTTTCGGTGTAAGAGGTAGGTTCAACAAAGGAATGCAAAGAGGATAGAAAAACAATATGAGATGAAGGTAAAGAGAGGAGAAGAGGAGTACCCGGTGAAGACGAGCATGAGCCTTACCAACAAGCAAGGCAGTGGAATCATGATGATCGATCGATTGCTTCTTGTCCAGAAGAGCCAAAATAGAAGACATTTGATTTGGAGTAAAAGAAGTTGTGACAGCCGATGCAACAAGTTTGTGCCCTGTATGTGTAACACCCCAAATTTTACAACTTAGGGAGTTACTGGTTAGGACCGCACAGTGGGTCCCGACCTTAGTTTGACAACAACTTAACATGATCTTACAACAAGGCACAGATAAGGAAAACCAGAAATCATAACAATAGTTTTTAACAATGTATGAATGTGACCAGATCAACTAACAGCCGGAAAACTTAATATAACAAAGTAAGGAAAGAACGACAAGAGACAAAGTCCAACTGTAAATCCCACAAATAAAGAACTGTAAAACATCCTAAAGTACGACACCCCAGCTGACCACTACCATCTGGATCACTCGGCATCTGCTCTAACCTGTGGAAAATCTACACAACACATCAACCGTTAGCTAACTATCCAAATATAAGTAGAATGATAATAGCACAAACACAAGCAGAAACAAAAATAAACAAAACATCATGCTGACACTCAACCGTTTATTATCTATTATTTAAGTGATTCACATTATTCAATTAAGTTGTGGCACGAGAGCTATTAACAGCTCTCGCCTCCGTTCCTTATCCAACTGGGTGTAGGTCTAGCTGACCTCCGCCGGTAGCATCACTACAAACCGAGTATGGACTAGTCCCTAAAGAAACCCCCAGCGCTCGCAAGCTAACTGAGCAGAATGCCACCGCCCGTTACTCTTAGGCCAAGTATAGGTCGGTAATTATATATCGCAACCTATCTCTCTAAACATTTCAATCACACACCACTATCATCATTCATACTCATATTTAGAAGTCAGCTAAGTAAGCCCAAAGGACTTACCTGATATAAAGCTCGACTCTTTGTACACCACTCGTTCTGTAAACTGTAGCAACTCAGTTGCCTGCCAAAGGCGATAAGTGCATTAGCACACTCTCACGTAGTTAGAAGTCTAAGACTTCTAAGATCGAATAATGTATTAAGACATAACTAGTTACAATATTAATTTAGGGTAAAATGACCATTTTACCCTTGGTCCCGAAATTCCCGAAAATTCTAAAATTCATGTCTAAACTCCTATTTGATATTCTAAAATCATATTCTAACTCCTAAAGTTTCGTTTGGTCCCAAACTGATATTTTTCCTATGTTTCTATTTTCCGGAAGATCGTAAAGGTCTAACTTCGATCTAAATATAAAATTCGTAACAACTTATAATAATTCCGAATTAAATCTCTACATCATCTATGAGGTTATATCTAACCTTAGGAGAAAGAATTCCTCCCAACTGTTCAGCCATTATTCCTATAAAAATTCACAAAGTTGACTACTACACTTATTATTCCTATACTTAACCAAAAATCTAGGTTTACCAAAACTGCTCAACTACCTAACTTCGGGAGCTTATAACTTCTAATCCGACCGTTCATTTCTTCCCAAATTTTAATATGCTAAACTACATATATCCGTCTACAACATATCCAAAATTCAACGGTGGATCTTCATCCAAACGCTCAAACATTGGTCGGCAAGATGGCAGTTTATAACTTAAAAGCTGAAGGGATAAAATTAAATTTTACAGCAGCCCCTTATTTCTATTATTTTATTTACAAAACTCAGCAGCTACCTATTACTATCTTCTATGTCCAAGGCCGAATTACAGCAGCTCATCAACCTAGCATTACGGGATTGGTATGCATACATAAGCTTATACAATAACCTTCTCCTTAGACTAATCGGAAAACTATGCAGATCTTTGTACAAACTTAATTCTTTACACCTAGAGTACATGGGATCAAGCTGTGGGAGAGAGGGAATTTACCTTCTTCAGTTTGACGGTCCTGAAACGTCTACTCTCGTTTTCGAAGGAGGCTCGTATGTTCTTCCTAACACAAGGATAGATGGGACGAAGTGAGACAAGCAGGAGAGAGGTGACTGCAAAAGAGGAGTGTCCAGATCCGGGATGTACTCACCTTCGTACAGCAAGCAGCGACTTGTCTGAGGCTCTGGCACAACGTAGTCGGATGAACGTGGTAGAAGAGAGTGTTCCGTCCTCCTGCTCGCGCACAAACAGTCCAGAGGAGTCGGTAGAGAGAATAAGGTGAAGATGGAAGAACCAGATTGCTGCACTAACCTCTTGACGCGGCTGGATACGTGCAGAAGGTTGGTGTGGACCCGTTGCAGATTCCAATGGCTGCAAATGACGGTTGGTGATTGTAGAAGCCGATGTTCACAAGCGAGGCAAAGATCAGGAGAGGCGAGTGTACTGATGAATCTGGACGGATGGAGTGTGTGCAGCGCATAAGGAAGGAGATCAGCAGATGCAATTCTGGCGTGGAATTAGGCAGTTACGGATCTCTTTCCTTATTAATACAGCAGTTATATAGAAGATCAAAGGAAGGGAGCGTTGCTGAGCTGGAGAAGGTAAGACGGCAACTCTTCTGGGCTGGAATGGACGCTGGACTGGAGTGGACGCTGGGCTGGAGTGGACGCTGGGCTGGAGTGGCGCTGGGCTAGGGCAGATGCTGGACAAGCAAGGCAGTGGCCGACTGGGCTGAACTAGAGCTGCGGCTGGGCTCTTTAAATTAGCGAGTTTCTGGCCGGACAAGGTCCCGACACATAAATATACGGACTAGACGGATATGGAGTTTGTTATAGTTTAAGATCGGTTAAGAATTCTATCATTTTATGCGGAAGTAAGCTACATAAAATGATAAACTACTTAAAAGATTCTATCATTTTATGTGAATGAATCTACATAAAATAATAAATCCTATAATAATATGTCTAACTAAGCAGACGGATATGGGTCAACTGATCGAGATCTATTTTATAACGGAAATAGACGGAATAAAAATTCCGGATTTTACATCAGTACCCCCTTAAAATAAGTTTCGTCCCGAAACTTGGAATAAGGTACCTACCCCATACCTTTCCCCTCAAGAGTTATATTCTAGCATGCAACTACTCACGTCATCAAGCACATAGACATAAACAATTATGTAAACATATAATCACAGCAGTCATATAAGGTATCGTCTCGGTACTAACTCGTCGGTACTGAGGTAGCGGCTAACTCCGCAAGGAACTCAGGGTAATTACGTCTAATACTCTCCTCTGTCTCCCAGGTAGCCTCATCAACTCCTCGTCTAGACCACTGAATCCTCAGCATCGGTATCTCCTTAGAACGCAGACGCCTAATACTACGCTCTAGGACGGCTACTGGATACTCCACAAAAGTGTGGTCTGGCTTGACTATCAGATCCTCATGACTGATGACGTGTCTAGGATCCGATATGTACTCTCGCAGCTGAGATACATGAAAAACTGGGTGTACTCCCTCTAATCTCAGTGGCAGTGCTAGTCGGTAGGCAACCTCTCCGACTCTCTCTAAGATCTCAAATGGACCGACATATCGGGGACTCAGCTTCCCCTTAATGCCGAAACGTCTAACTCCTCTCGTAGGTGACACTCTCAACCACACCTGTGCACCTACTCTAAACTCCAAAGGTCGACGCCTTTTGTCGGCGTAGGACTTCTGACGACTCTAAGCTGCTAACATCCTCTCCCGGACTAAGGCAATCCAGGCGATGTCATCCTGGATCTGGTCTGGTACTACCCCCTCAGCCTTGCTAGGCTCATCCCAACACAACGGTGTACGACATCTCCGCCCGTACAAAGCCTCATAAGGTGCCATCCCAATAGACGCGTGCCAATTGTTATTATATGAAAACTCTACTAGTGGGAGGTGATCTGGCCATACCTGTCCCCAATCTAGCACACATGCCCGCAACATGTCCTCTAGGGTCTGAATGGTCCTCTCGGACTGACCGTCTGTCTGTGGGTGGTAGGCAGTGGTAAAGTGAAGACTCGTCCCCAGAGCGGTATGTACCTGCTGCCAAAACCTCGAGGTAAAACGTCCATCCCTGTCGGAGACGATAGTCCTCGGTACTCCATGGAGTCTCACAATGTGTCTGGTGAACTCCTCTGCTAGACGGCTTACCGGCCACGTTTCCTTGATCGGAATGAAACGTGCGGTCTTCGTCAGCCGGTCTACCACCACCATAATGGCATCAAAACCTCTGCTGGGCCTCAATCCGGTAACAAAATCCATAGATATATCTTCCCACTTCCAATGTGGTACTGGAAGTGGGTGGAGCTCTCCTCCGGATCTACGATGCTCAATCTTGACCTGCTGACAAGTCGCACACTAGGCTACATATCGGGCCACATCGGGCTTCAAACCACCCCACCAGAAGGAATGTCTCACGTCCTTATACATCTTACTCGCTCCTGGATGTACGGAGTAAGGGGTAGCGTGAGCCTCACCTAGTATCCTCTGTCTCAACTCAATGTCTGATGGCACACATATACGATCCTGCCGTCTCATCACTCCATCGGCACCAATAGTGAACTGAGGTGCCTCATCTCGTGACATCCGGTCTCGGATCCGGGTCAACATCGGACAGGTCTCCTGCTTCTGTCGGATCTCACCCAACAGGTCAGGAAGTAACTCTAAGGTGGCTAACTGATGAGCTGTATCGGGGAACTGGATCTCTACCTCCAACCAAGCTAAGTCTCTTTGTAACTGTGGCTGTACTGTCAACCGAGCTATCACCTTCTCCCGAGGCGTCTTCCGACTCAAAGCGTCAGCAACTACATTCGCCTTTCCGGGGTGGTAGAGAATCTCAAGGTCAAAATCCTTGATCAACTCTAGCCACCGTCTCTGGCGGTTATTCAACTCCCGCTGAGTGAATATGTACTTCAGACTCTTATGGTCTGTGAAGATCTGACAGGTCGCTCCATAGAGATAATGATGCCAGATCTTCAGAGCATGTACTACAGCAGCTAACTCTAGGTCGTGAGTGGGGTAGTTCTCCTCATACGTCTTCAACTGTCGAGACGCATACGCTATGACCTTACCCCTCTGCATCAAGACACACCCCAAGCCCAGCTTGGATGCGTCACTGTACACTACAAAGTCCTCTGTACCCTCAGGCTGTGCTAAGATCGGAGCAGACGTCAATCTCCTCTTCAGCTCCTCAAAACTCTGCTGACACGGCTCAGACCAAACGAACCGAGTAGTCTTCCTTAGGAGAGAAGTAAGTGGTCGGGCGATCAGAGAAAACCCTTCCACAAACCGACGGTAATAACCTGCCAATCCAAGGAAGCTGCGAACCTCCTTAATATTCTTCGGAGGTTGCCAAGAGGACATTGACTCAATCTTCGCCGGGTCGACCTTAATCTCCTCAGCAGTCACTACATGGCCTAGGAACGCCACCTCTGACATCCAGAACTCACACTTGGATAGTTTAGCATATAGCTGACTATCCTGTAGAATCTGCAACACCGTCCTCAAGTGTCCGGCATGCTCCTCTCGACTTCTAGAGTAAACTAGAATGTCGTCAATGAAGACCACTACAAACTGGTCTAAGAAATCGATGAAAATCCCATTCATCAACTCCATAAATACTGCTGGCGCATTAGTGAGCCCGAATGGCATCACTACAAACTCATAATGACCATACCTAGTCCGGAATGCCGTCTTAGGTATGTCCTGATCTCTCACCCTCAGCTGGTGATACCCCGATCTTAAAGCTATCCTCGAGAATATTGACGCTCCATGCAGCTGGTCCAGCAAATCATCTATGCGAGGCAGTGGGTACTTATTCTTGATGGTGACCTTGTTCAGCTCCCTGTAGTCGATACACAGCCTCATCGATCCATCTTTCTTCCTCACAAATAACACTGGTGCGCCCCAGGGAGAAACACTAGGGCGTATGAAGCCCTTCTCTGCTAACTCCTCTAACTGCTTCTTCAGCTCAAGCAACTCTATCGGGGCCATGCGGTACGGGGCCTTCGAGATCGGTCTCGTACCCGGCTCTAACTCGATGCTAAAGTCAACACTCCTCTGTGGAGGTAGCCTTGATAAGTCGTCACTGAATACCTCTGCAAACTCGCAGGCAACTAGTATCTCCTCTACTGTCAGGCTCTTGCGCTCCTTCATGGCATAACACCAGAAGGCCTCGCAACCCTGTGCTATCAATCTGGCTGCTCTCACTGCGCTGATAACTGTGCCGGACTTTCCGAGGTCCCAACCTCGGAATATCACTCTGTGACCCTCCTTAGCGGCGATAGTCACAGTCCTCCTACCAATATCCAAAACTGCTCCATGTCTAGTCATCCAATCTATCCCTAATATCACGTCCTCATGTGCTAAGGGCATGACTAGAAAATTTACTAACCAAATCCGGCCTCCCAGGTGAATAGGGCAGTCATAAATCTCTCGAGATCCTCTAACCTTACCCCCATCTGGTAATCCAACCACAAAAGGTACACCCTCTACTGTAGCTAAGGACAACCTATCTACACATGCATCCGATATAAAGGAGTGCGTAGCACCCGTATCAAATAAAACTCGCACAGGTAAGTCATGGATCCAAATAGTACCTATGGTCGCAGGTGCTGCAGGCTGCTCAGTGTTCCTCAGCTCGAACACTCTCGATGGTCCTCCTCTAGTGTCAGTGGTACTACTACGTCCTCTGCCACGACCTGATCCCTGAGCCTCACTGTATGAAGCAGGATGTCCTGGAGCCCGGTACTGTTGCTGCTGCTGACTCGGGGCTCGGTACTGAGGAGGTCTCTGTACACTCTTCTCAGCACTTGCAGGAGAAGATCCCTGCTGAGAAGGGGTCCTACCCTGACGGCAGAAAGTAGCTCTGTGTCCCGGCTTCCCACAAGTGAAGCAAGTGATAGGTGGTCTCTGGCAATCTGTCTTGATGTGATCACGGCTACCACAGTTAAAGCACTGTCGATCTCTACTGGGAGTCTGAACTGTAGAGTGGTAGCTGGACCTCCCCTGAGTCTGTCCTCGACCATAACCTGTTACTGCTGCACTGCTACTAGCATGTCCTGTCCTCTGCCGCTTATCCGGCCCACTAGACTGAGCTGCTTTCCTCGAAGCTGGCCTATCTCTCTCATAAGCAGAGGCCCTATCCTGATAATCAGACAAAGTCTCACAGCGGAATCCAGCCAGATAGGATCGGGTACTCTCTCTCAACCTCCTGGAGAAAAGGTAAACATGCTGCTCTTCTGGAGGTACAGATGGTCCAAGCAAAGTCAACTCTTTCTGAAACTTCTTTATGGCTGCAGCAATCGGGATATCCTCAAATCCCGCCTCAATGAAATCTTGGAATCTCTCCCTCCTCAGCGAAACAGGGCAGTACCTATCCCTAACAATGTTCCTCATCTGCTCCCAGCTGGTGACTCGGCCACGAATGGTACGCCACCATGAATGAGCATCATCTGTGAAACAGGTCTGCACCAAATCCACCTGGCGATCCTCGGGACAACGTATTGCCTCCAAAGCAGTCTCTATCTTCCCTATCCAGTGCTCCACTTCTAGCCCTATTTCTCCATTGAATGAAGGAACCTTCTGAGAGTTGAAAGCCTTCAACCACTCATCAGGTCTCGGTGCTCTAGACCCAGTAGGCGCTCTATCAGCATTAGCCCTCCTCTCAGATACAGCCGGCACCTGAGACACTCCCTGTGTCACCTGAGCTGACCTAGCCGGTACCACTGGTGGTACATGGGTACGCCTCTCAACTCTGGCAGCTTCTTCCATGCGCTCGACGTAGGCTCTGTACTCCCTATACTCCGATGCTCCAATAGAAACACGTCCCGGCTCAGTAGAACGTTCTCCTTGCGCTCCAGACCTAGCGGCGGTCTCAGGCCTGACCTCGGGGCCTACACTCTCAGCTACTTCTTCTACAGCAGCCTCTGGTATGCTTGCTGCAGGTGGGTCCTCTCGAGGAACTCGTCCTCGACCTCTCCCTAGTGGAGGTCTACCCCCACGACCACGCCCTCTAGCAGCAAGGGTGCTATCAGCTCGATCCTGTCTGACTGAGGGAAGGGGGGGACGAGCCCTACCGCGGCCAGTCACCTGTGCAGCCCTAGTACGTGCCATCTGCACGAATAGTAACAACTACAGTTATAAACTAGCTAATCTATCATAACAGTAAAAGTCTATAATTATTCTAAGAATACCGAGATCCGCAGAGGTAGTGGTGGTCATCCGTACTTTCTATCCCAACCCGACTCTGTATGCATTTTAAAACCAAAATTCTCTTTGGAAAACTCAGACCCCTTTCGGGTTCTGTTTATTTACTTATATGACCTTTTTGAAGATTTCTAGTGCCATTGTTGCCAACCTAGAGCTCTGATACCATGTTGTAACACCCCAAATTTTACAACTTATGGAGTTACTGGTTAGGACCGCACAGTGGGTCCCGACCTTAGTTTGACAACAACTTAACATGATCTTACAACAAGGCACAGATAAGGAAAACCAGAAATCATAACAATAGTTTTTAACAATGTATGAATGTGACCAGATCAACTAACAGCCGGAAAACTTAATATAACAAAGTAAGGAAAGAACGACAAGAGACAAAGTCCAACTGTAAATCCCACAAATAAAGAACTGTAAAACATCCTAAAGTACGACACCCCAGCTGACCACTACCATCTGGATCACTCGGCATCTGCTCTAACCTGTGGAAAATCTACACAACACATCAACCGTTAGCTAACTATCCAAATATAAGTAGAATGATAATAGCACAAACACAAGCAGAAACAAAAATAAACAAAACATCATGCTGACACTCAACCGTTTATTATCTATTATTTAAGTGATTCACATTATTCAATTAAGTTGTGGCACGAGAGCTATTAACAGCTCTCGCCTCCGTTCCTTATCCAACTGGGTGTAGGTCTAGCTGACCTCCGCCGGTAGCATCACTACAAACCGAGTATGGACTAGTCCCTAAAGAAACCCCCAGCGCTCGCAAGCTAACTGAGCAGAATGCCACCGCCCGTTACTCTTAGGCCAAGTATAGGTCGGTAATTATATATCGCAACCTATCTCTCTAAACATTTCAATCACACACCACTATCATCATTCATACTCATATTTAGAAGTCAGCTAAGTAAGCCCAAAGGACTTACCTGATATAAAGCTCGACTCTTTGTACACCACTCGTTCTGTAAACTGTAGCAACTCAGTTGCCTGCCAAAGGCGATAAGTGCATTAGCACACTCTCACGTAGTTAGAAGTCTAAGACTTCTAAGATCGAATAATGTATTAAGACATAACTAGTTACAATATTAATTTAGGGTAAAATGACCATTTTACCCTTGGTCCCGAAATTCCCGAAAATTCTAAAATTCATGTCTAAACTCCTATTTGATATTCTAAAATCATATTCTAACTCCTAAAGTTTCGTTTGGTCCCAAACTGATATTTTTCCTATGTTTCTATTTTCCGGAAGATCGTAAAGGTCTAACTTCGATCTAAATATAAAATTCGTAACAACTTATAATAATTCCGAATTAAATCTCTACATCATCTATGAGGTTATATCTAACCTTAGGAGAAAGAATTCCTCCCAACTGTTCAGCCATTATTCCTATAAAAATTCACAAAGTTGACTACTACACTTATTATTCCTATACTTAACCAAAAATCTAGGTTTACCAAAACTGCTCAACTACCTAACTTCGGGAGCTTATAACTTCTAATCCGACCGTTCATTTCTTCCCAAATTTTAATATGCTAAACTACATATATCCGTCTACAACATATCCAAAATTCAACGGTGGATCTTCATCCAAACGCTCAAACATTGGTCGGCAAGATGGCAGTTTATAACTTAAAAGCTGAAGGGATAAAATTAAATTTTACAGCAGCCCCTTATTTCTATTATTTTATTTACAAAACTCAGCAGCTACCTATTACTATCTTCTATGTCCAAGGCCGAATTACAGCAGCTCATCAACCTAGCATTACGGGATTGGTATGCATACATAAGCTTATACAATAACCTTCTCCTTAGACTAATCGGAAAACTATGCAGATCTTTGTACAAACTTAATTCTTTACACCTAGAGTACATGGGATCAAGCTGTGGGAGAGAGGGAATTTACCTTCTTCAGTTTGACGGTCCTGAAACGTCTACTCTCGTTTTCGAAGGAGGCTCGTATGTTCTTCCTAACACAAGGATAGATGGGACGAAGTGAGACAAGCAGGAGAGAGGTGACTGCAAAAGAGGAGTGTCCAGATCCGGGATGTACTCACCTTCGTACAGCAAGCAGCGACTTGTCTGAGGCTCTGGCACAATGTAGTCGGATGAACGTGGTAGAAGAGAGTGTTCCGTCCTCCTGCTCGCGCACAAACAGTCCAGAGGAGTCGGTAGAGAGAATAAGGTGAAGATGGAAGAACCAGATTGCTGCACTAACCTCTTGACGCGGCTGGATACGTGCAGAAGGTTGGTGTGGACCCGTTGCAGATTCCAATGGCTGCAAATGACGGTTGGTGATTGTAGAAGCCGATGTTCACAAGCGAGGCAAAGATCAGGAGAGGCGAGTGTACTGATGAATCTGGACGGATGGAGTGTGTGCAGCGCATAAGGAAGGAGATCAGCAGATGCAATTCTGGCGTGGAATTAGGCAGTTACGGATCTCTTTCCTTATTAATACAGCAGTTATATAGAAGATCAAAGGAAGGGAGCGTTGCTGAGCTGGAGAAGGTAAGACGGCAACTCTTCTGGGCTGGAATGGACGCTGGACTGGAGTGGACGCTGGGCTGGAGTGGACGCTGGGCTGGAGTGGCGCTGGGCTAGGGCAGATGCTGGACAAGCAAGGCAGTGGCCGACTGGGCTGAACTAGAGCTGCGGCTGGGCTCTTTAAATTAGCGAGTTTCTGGCCGGACAAGGTCCCGACACATAAATATACGGACTAGACGGATATGGAGTTTGTTATAGTTTAAGATCGGTTAAGAATTCTATCATTTTATGCGGAAGTAAGCTACATAAAATGATAAACTACTTAAAAGATTCTATCATTTTATGTGAATGAATCTACATAAAATAATAAATCCTATAATAATATGTCTAACTAAGCAGACGGATATGGGTCAACTGATCGAGATCTATTTTATAACGGAAATAGACGGAATAAAAATTCCGGATTTTACATCAGTACCCCCTTAAAATAAGTTTCGTCCCGAAACTTGGAATAAGGTACCTACCCCATACCTTTCCCCTCAAGAGTTATATTCTAGCATGCAACTACTCACGTCATCAAGCACATAGACATAAACAATTATGTAAACATATAATCACAGCAGTCATATAAGGTATCGTCTCGGTACTAACTCGTCGGTACTGAGGTAGCGGCTAACTCCGCAAGGAACTCAGGGTAATTACGTCTAATACTCTCCTCTGTCTCCCAGGTCGTCTCATCAACTCCTCGTCTAGACCACTGAATCCTCAGCATCGGTATCTCCTTAGAACGCAGACGCCTAATACTACGCTCTAGGACGGCTACTGGATACTCCACAAAAGTGTGGTCTGGCTCGACTATCAGATCCTCATGACTGATGACGTGTCTAGGATCCGATATGTACTCTCGCAGCTGAGATACATGAAAAACTGGGTGTACTCCCTCTAATCTCAGTGGCAGTGCTAGTCGGTAGGCAACCTCTCCGACTCTCTCTAAGATCTCAAATGGACCGACATATCGGGGACTCAGCTTCCCCTTAATGCCGAAACGTCTAACTCCTCTCGTAGGTGACACTCTCAACCACACCTGTGCACCTACTCTAAACTCCAAAGGTCGACGCCTTTTGTCGGCGTAGGACTTCTGACGACTCTAAGCTGCTAACATCCTCTCCCGGACTAAGGCAATCCAGGCGATGTCATCCTGGATCTGGTCTGGTACTACCCCCTCAGCCTTGCTAGGCTCATCCCAACACAACGGTGTACGACATCTCCGCCCGTACAAAGCCTCATAAGGTGCCATCCCAATAGACGCGTGCCAATTGTTATTATATGAAAACTCTACTAGTGGGAGGTGATCTGGCCATACCTGTCCCCAATCTAGCACACATGCCCGCAACATGTCCTCTAGGGTCTGAATGGTCCTCTCGGACTGACCGTCTGTCTGTGGGTGGTAGGCAGTGGTAAAGTGAAGACTCGTCCCCAGAGCGGTATGTACCTGCTGCCAAAACCTCGAGGTAAAACGTCCATCCCTGTCGGAGACGATAGTCCTCGGTACTCCATGGAGTCTCACAATGTGTCTGGTGAACTCCTCTGCTAGACGGCTTACCGGCCACGTTTCCTTGATCGGAATGAAACGTGCGGTCTTCGTCAGCCGGTCTACCACCACCCAAATGGCATCAAAACCTCTGCTGGGCCTCAATCCGGTAACAAAATCCATAGATATATCTTCCCACTTCCAATGTGGTACTGGAAGTGGGTGGAGCTCTCCTCCGGATCTACGATGCTCAATCTTGACCTGCTGACAAGTCGCACACTAGGCTACATATCGGGCCACATCGGGCTTCAAACTACCCCACCAGAAGGAATGTCTCACGTCCTTATACATCTTACTCGCTCCTGGATGTACGGAGTAAGGGGTAGCGTGAGCCTCACCTAGTATCCTCTGTCTCAACTCAATGTCTGATGGCACACATATACGATCCTGCCGTCTCATCACTCCATCGGCACCAATAGTGAACTGAGGTGCCTCATCTCGTGACATCCGGTCTCGGATCCGGGTCAACATCGGACAAGTCTCCTGCTTCTGTCGGATCTCACCCAACAGGTCAGGAAGTAACTCTAAGGTGGCTAACTGATGAGCTGTATCGGGGAACTGGATCTCTACCTCCAACCAAGCTAAGTCTCTCTGTAACTGTGGCTGTACTGTCAACCGAGCTATCACCTTCTCCCGAGGCGTCTTCCGACTCAAAGCGTCAGTAACTACATTCGCCTTTCCGGGGTGGTAGAGAATCTCAAGGTCAAAATCCTTGATCAACTCTAGCCACCGTCTCTGGCGGTTATTCAACTCCCGCTGAGTGAATATGTACTTCAGACTCTTATGGTCTGTGAAGATCTGACAGGTCGCTCCATAGAGATAATGATGCCAGATCTTCAGAGCATGTACTACAGCAGCTAACTCTAGGTCGTGAGTGGGGTAGTTCTCCTCATACGTCTTCAACTGTCGAGACGCATACGCTATGACCTTACCCCTCTGCATCAAGACACACCCCAAGCCCAGCTTGGATGCGTCACTGTACACTACAAAGTCCTCTGTACCCTCAGGCTGTGCTAAGATCGGAGCAGACGTCAATCTCCTCTTCAGCTCCTCAAAACTCTGCTGACACGGCTCAGACCAAACGAACCGAGTAGTCTTCCTTAGGAGAGAAGTAAGTGGTCGGGCGATCAGAGAAAACCCTTCCACAAACCGACGGTAATAACCTGCCAATCCAAGGAAGCTGCGAACCTCCTTAATATTCTTCGGAGGTTGCCAAGAGGACATTGACTCAATCTTCGCCGGGTCGACCTTAATCTCCTCAGCAGTCACTACATGGCCTAGGAACGCCACCTCTGACATCCAGAACTCACACTTGGATAGTTTAGCATATAGCTGACTATCCTGTAGAATCTGCAACACCGTCCTCAAGTGTCCGGCATGCTCCTCTCGACTTCTAGAGTAAACTAGAATGTCGTCAATGAAGACCACTACAAACTGGTCTAAGAAATCGATGAAAATCCCATTCATCAACTCCATAAATACTGTTGGCGCATTAGTGAGCCCGAATGGCATCACTACAAACTCATAATGACCATACCTAGTCCGGAATGCCGTCTTAGGTATGTCCTGATCTCTCACCCTCAGCTGGTGATACCCCGATCTTAAAGCTATCCTCGAGAATATTGACGCTCCATGCAGCTGGTCCAGCAAATCATCTATGCGAGGCAGTGGGTACTTATTCTTGATGGTGACCTTGTTCAGCTCCCTGTAGTCGATACACAGCCTCATCGATCCATCTTTCTTCCTCACAAATAACACTGGTGCGCCCCAGGGAGAAACACTAGGGCGTATGAAGCCCTTCTCTGCTAACTCCTCTAACTGCTTCTTCAGCTCAAGCAACTCTATCGGGGCCATGCGGTACGGGGCCTTCGAGATCGGTCTCGTACCCAGCTCTAACTCGATGCTAAAGTCAACACTCCTCTGTGGAGGTAGCCCTGATAAGTCGTCACTGAATACCTCTGCAAACTCGCAGGAAACTGGTATCTCCTCTACTGTCAGGCTCTTGCGCTCCTTCATGGCATAACACCAGAAGGCCTCGCAACCCTGTGTTATCAATCTGGCTGCTCTCACTGCGCTGATAACTGTGCCGGACTTTCCGAGGTCCCAACCTCGGAATATCACTCTGTGACCCTCCTTAGTGGCGATAGTCACAGTCCTCCTACCAATATCCAAAACTGCTCCATGTCTAGTCATCCAATCTATCCCTAATATCACGTCCTCATGTGCTAAGGGCATGACTAGAAAATTTACTAACCAAATCCGGCCTCCCAGGTGAATAGGGCAGTCATAAATCTCTCGAGATCCTCTAACCTTACCCCCATCTGGTAATCCAACCACAAAAGGTACACCCTCTACTGTAGCTAAGGACAACCTATCTACACATGCATCCGATATAAAGGAGTGCGTAGCACCCGTATCAAATAAAACTCGCACAGGTAAGTCATGGATCCAAATAGTACCTATGGTCGCAGGTGCTGCAGGCTGCTCAGTGTTCCTCAGCTCGAACACTCTCGATGGTCCTCCTCTGGTGTCAGTGGTACTACTACGTCCTCTGCCACGACCTGATCCCTGAGCCTCACTGTATGAAGCAGGATGTCCTGGAGCCCGGTACTGTTGCTGCTGCTGACTCGGGGCTCGGTACTGAGGAGGTCTCTGTACACTCTTCTCAGCACTTGCAGGAGAAGATCCCTGCTGAGAAGGGGTCCTACCCTGACGGCAGAAAGTAGCTCTGTGTCCCGGCTTCCCACAAGTGAAGCAAGTGATAGGTGGTCTCTGGCAATCTGTCTTGATGTGATCACGGCTACCACAGTTAAAGCATTGTCGATCTCTACTGGGAGTCTGAACTGTAGAGTGGTAGCTGGACCTCCCCTGAGTCTGTCCTCGACCATAACCTGTTACTGCTGCACTGCTACTAGCATGTCCTGTCCTCTGCCGCTTATCCGGCCCACTAGACTGAGTTGCTTTCCTCGAAGCTGGCCTATCTCTCTCATAAGCAGAGGCCCTATCCTGATAATCAGACAAAGTCTCACAGCGGAATCCAGCCAGATAGGATCGGGTACTCTCTCTCAACCTCCTGGAGAAAAGGTAAACATGCTGCTCTTCTGGAGGTACAGATGGTCCAAGCAAAGTCAACTCTTTCTGAAACTTCTTTATGGCTGCAGCAATCGGGATATCCTCAAATCCCGCCTCAATGAAATCTTGGAATCTCTCCCTCCTCAGCGAAACAGGGCAGTACCTATCCCTAACAATGTTCCTCATCTGCTCCCAGCTGGTGACTCGGCCACGAATGGTACGCCACCATGAATGAGCATCATCTGTGAAACAGGTCTGCACCAAATCCACCTGGCGATCCTCGGGACAACGTATTGCCTCCAAAGCAGTCTCTATCTTCCCTATCCAGTGCTCCACTTCTAGCCCTATTTCTCCATTGAATGAAGGAACCTTCTGAGAGTTGAAAGCCTTCAACCACTCATCAGGTCTCGGTGCTCTAGACCCAGTAGGCGCTCTATCAGCATTAGCCCTCCTCTCAGATACAGCCGGCACCTGAGACACTCCCTGTGTCACCTGAGCTGACCTAGCCGGTACCACTGGTGGTACATGGGTACGCCTCTCAACTCTGGCAGCTTCTTCCATGCGCTCGACGTAGGCTCTGTACTCCCTATACTCCGATGCTCTAATAGAAACACGTCCCGACTCAGTAGAACGTTCTCCTTGCGCTCCAGACCTAGCGGCGGTCTCAGGCCTGACCTCGGGGCCTACACTCTCAGCTACTTCTTCTACAGCAGCCTCTGGTATGCTTGCTGCAGGTGGGTCCTCTCGAGGAACTCGTCCTCGACCTCTCCCTAGTGGAGGTCTACCCCCACGACCACGCCCTCTAGCAGCAAGGGTGCTATCAGCTCGATCCTGTCTGACTGGGGGAAGGGGGGGACGAGCCCTACCGCGGCCAGTCACCTGTGCAGCCCTAGTACGTGCCATCTGCACGAATAGTAACAACTACAGTTATAAACTAGCTAATCTATCATAACAGTAAAAGTCTATAATTATTCTAAGAATACCGAGATCCGCAGAGGTAGTGGTGGTCATCCGTACTTTCTATCCCAACCCGACTCTGTATGCATTTTAAAACCAAAATTCTCTTTGGAAAAATCAGACCCCTTTCGGGTTCTGTTTATTTACTTATATGACCTTTTTGAAGATTTCTAGTGCCATTGTTGCCAACCTAGAGCTCTGATACCATGTTGTAACACCCCAAATTTTACAACTTATGGAGTTACTGGTTAGGACCGCACAGTGGGTCCCGACCTTAGTTTGACAACAACTTAACATGATCTTACAACAAGGCACAGATAAGGAAAACCAGAAATCATAACAATAGTTTTTAACAATGTATGAATGTGACCAGATCAACTAACAGCCGGAAAACTTAATATAACAAAGTAAGGAAAGAACGACAAGAGACAAAGTCCAACTGTAAATCCCACAAATAAAGAACTGTAAAACATCCTAAAGTACGACACCCCAGCTGACCACTACCATCTGGATCACTCGGCATCTGCTCTAACCTGTGGAAAATCTACACAACACATCAACCGTTAGCTAACTATCCAAATATAAGTAGAATGATAATAGCACAAACACAAGCAGAAACAAAAATAAACAAAACATCATGCTGACACTCAACCGTTTATTATTTATTATTTAAGTGATTCACATTATTCAATTAAGTTGTGGCACGAGAGCTATTAACAGCTCTCGCCTCCGTTCCTTATCCAACTGGGTGTAGGTCTAGCTGACCTCCGCCGGTAGCATCACTACAAACCGAGTATGGACTAGTCCCTAAAGAAACCCCCAGCGCTCGCAAGCTAACTGAGCAGAATGCCACCGCCCGTTACTCTTAGGCCAAGTATAGGTCGGTAATTATATATCGCAACCTATCTCTCTAAACATTTCAATCACACACCACTATCATCATTCATACTCATATTTAGAAGTCAGCTAAGTAAGCCCAAAGGACTTATCTGATATAAAGCTCGACTCTTTGTACACCACTCGTTCTGTAAACTGTAGCAACTCAGTTGCCTGCCAAAGGCGATAAGTGCATTAGCACACTCTCACGTAGTTAGAAGTCTAAGACTTCTAAGATCGAATAATGTATTAAGACATAACTACTTACAGTATTAATTTAGGGTAAAATGACCATTTTACCCTTGGTCCCGAAATTCCCGAAAATTCTAAAATTCATGTCTAAACTCCTATTTGATATTCTAAAATCATATTCTAACTCCTAAAGTTTCGTTTGGTCCCAAACTGATATTTTTCCTATGTTTCTATTTTCCGGAAGATCGTAAAGGTCTAACTTCGATCTAAATATAAAATTCGTAACAACTTATAATAATTCCGAATTAAATCTCTACATCATCTATGAGGTTCTATCTAACCTTAGGAGAAAGAATTCCTCCCAACTGTTCAGCCATTATTCCTATAAAAATTCACAAAGTTGACTACTACACTTATTATTCCTATACTTAACCAAAAATCTAGGTTTACCAAAACTGCTCAACTACCTAACTTCGGGAGCTTATAACTTCTAATCCGACCGTTCATTTCTTCCCAAATTTTAATATGCTAAACTACATATATCCGTCTACAACATATCCAAAATTCAACGGTGGATCTTCATCCAAACGCTCAAACATTGGTCGGCAAGATGGCAGTTTATAACTTAAAAGCTGAAGGCATAAAATTAAATTTTACAGCAGCCCCTTATTTCTATTATTTTATTTACAAAACTCAGCAGCTACCTATTACTATCTTCTATGTCCAAGGCCGAATTACAGCAGCTCATCAACCTAGCATTACGGGATTGGTATGCATACATAAGCTTATACAATAACCTTCCCCTTAGACTAATCGGAAAACTATGCAGATCTTTGTACAAACTTAATTCTTTACACCTAGAGTACATGGGATCAAGCTGTGGGAGAGAGGGAATTTACCTTCTTCAGTTTGACGGTCCTGAAACGTCTACTCTCGTTTTCGAAGGAGGCTCGTATGTTCTTCCTAACACAAGGATAGATGGGACGAAGTGAGACAAGCAGGAGAGAGGTGACTGCAAAAGAGGAGTGTCCAGATCCGGGATGTACTCACCTTCGTACAGCAAGCAGCGACTTGTCTGAGGCTCTGGCACAACGTAGTCGGATGAACGTGGTAGAAGAGAGTGTTCCGTCCTCCTGCTCGCGCACAAACAGTCCAGAGGAGTCGGTAGAGAGAATAAGGTGAAGATGGAAGAACCAGATTGCTGCACTAACCTCTTGACGCGGCTGGATACGTGTAGAAGGTTGGTGTGGACCCGTTGCAGATTCCAATGGCTGCAAATGACGGTTGGTGATTGTAGAAGCCGATGTTCACAAGCGAGGCAAAGATCAGGAGAGGCGAGTGTACTGATGAATCTGGACGGATGGAGTGTGTGCAGCGCATAAGGAAGGAGATCAGCAGATGCAATTCTGGCGTGGAATTAGGCAGTTACGGATCTCTTTCCTTATTAATACTGCAGTTATGTAGAAGATCAAAGGAAGGGAGCGTTGCTGAGCTGGAGAAGGTAAGACGGCAACTCTTCTGGGCTGGAATGGACGCTGGACTGGAGTGGACGCTGGGCTGGAGTGGACGTTGGGCTGGAGTGGCGCTGGGCTAGGGCAGATGCTGGACAAGCAAGGCAGTGGCCGACTGGGCTGAACTAGAGCTGCGGCTGGGCTCTTTAAATTAGCGAGTTTCTGGCCGGACAAGGTCCCGACACATAAATATACGGACTAGACGGATATGGAGTTTGTTATAGTTTAAGATCGGTTAAGAATTCTATCATTTTATGCGGAAGTAAGCTACATAAAATGATAAACTACTTAAAAGATTCTATCATTTTATGTGAATGAATCTACATAAAATAATAAATCCTATAATAATATGTCTAACTAAGCAGATGGATATGGGTCAACTGATCGAGATCTATTTTATAACGGAAATAGACGGAATAAAAATTCCGGATTTTACAGTATGATAGCCGATGACTTTCCAACATTTGGTTGTGTCATGACCAGTAACTCGGCAATGAGAACACCAAGGAAGGCCAGGCACCGGAAGCTTAGGATAGCCTATTATCTTCCAGTAGCGCTTAATAGTATGACCTCGAACCTTACAGTTGTCACAATAAGGCCGATTGTTGGTGTTTGGGGTAAAAGTGTTTCTGGATCCAGATCCAGAACTAGAATTTGGCTTCAAATAGAGAATGCGTTGTTGAGAATACAAAGCAGAAACCGTATTGTCAATGGTGGAAAGATTGGATAGCAAGCACGGGCTCTCTTCTTGAAGTAGCATTTTGTAAACTTCATTGATGTTTGGACTAGGATAAAGCATAAGAATATGCAATCTCACCAGATTAAAAGAATCGTTGAGTCCAACAAGCAATTGTATAATCTGTTGATCATTCATCATAGTTAGGGCAACATAAATCGAACCACACTTACAAACATGGTGTGTTAGCGCAAGTGTATAATCATCCCAAATTTTCTTCATAGGTGTAAAATAGGAGGTAATGGATCGATTACCTTGGGCAATCGATGATAGTTTTTTCTGGATCTGGTACAAACTCGTCCGATTGGATTAACCAAATCGAATCCCTAATTCAGACCAAATCTGAGCGGCAATGTTGTAGAAGAGTACAGACTCGCCAATGTCCTTTTCCATCGAATGGAGGAGCCACAATATGAGCATACTGTTGCAATGATCCCATTTTGCAATCAATTTGGGATCAGATGCAGGCCTGGAGCAATTACCGCTAAGAAAATTCAATTTGTTTTTAGCTGAAAGAGAAACCTCAATTGCGCGTTTCTAGCGAGAGAAATTGGAACTAGTGAGGAGAGTGGTTGACAATTTCAAAGATGGTGCATCGAAATGATGCAATTGAACTTGAAGAAGAAATGCATCATCAACAAAAGCTGAATCGTCTGGCGGATCTTGAAGATTGGCGATGGGATAAATAGAAATGGAGAATTACAGGTCCACCTCTGATACCATGTAATGAGGAGAAAGAGAGAGAGTTTGTTTAACATAATGAATCGACTTGTTTATTATCATATGTTAATATTTATTTAGACATTCAGCTTATAACTGAATTAGTTACAGTACATGATATCTCCTCATTTACACTTTCACTTCTAATAATTACACATTGACATACACAACATTTATAAATCACCATGCACTTACAATTCAATGGATTGATATAGCATTATCATGTATCGATTACAAAGTCATCAAGTAAAACCTTTCTTAATTCGTATGAAATTGCGCTCATCAAGTAAATCCTTGGCTGATCCCTAACGGACGCAAAGCATGTACATATGCATATGCATCAATGAAGACAATTAAAACCTTTTTAGATAACACATAAGCATTTTCATGAACACGGTCATCAAGTAATATTCCGCATATATTCATCCGCAAAGACGTACATATCTTCCTCACTAAAAAAAAAGAAGAGAATATAATAACAAAACAAAAATGCCGATTAAAATAGTATATTACAGTTCCAATTATCACGAGAAATCTGCAAATCACTAAACCATATCAGATATCAGTCACAATTAACATTAGCAAATTTAAATATAAGATATGACAGTTATGACTCTGTTCATAGTATTCATACATACAAAATATATATTCAATTATAATTATGTTTTTAATGTCTTAAAAGATTATGGAAATAGAATTAGATAAACATACTTTATAAAATAACTAGTTCAGTGCCCGTGCCAAGCACGGGTTTTGTTTTATTTTTTTTTAATAACTAATAATATATCTTATAATTGAAATTTAATAAATCAATTATTATAATAAAAAAAATTTCGTGACCTGTATGTGTTTGATTTCATTTGTTTTTCAATAAATAAAAATATATATTATAATTACATCATACTTAATCAATAATGAATATAAACTTTTTTCGTGACATGCATCTGTTTAATTTAGTTATACAAACCCGTGCTGCATCACGTATTAGTCATCAATTGAAAGAAACTACATATAGAAATTGAAAGAAACAATCAAATTAGTTAATAGTATTTAGATGATAAAATCAATATAGATTAAATTGGACATTTAGCAACAGCAAGCCAAATTATACTACATATTGAGTTCCACGAGATTTTTAAAGGAAGATCCCGGGAGGACTACAATGTCACCGAACTCCTCCCACATGTAAAGAAAAAATAATTTTCATTAAAATACTCATACTGTGCAAAATATCTAACCAATTTATCAAGCTCATTAATTATTAAAAAAGATAAATTGTGAGATAATCCAAAGGTTTAATGGGTGATTCGAGTTGATATGTGAAATTTTGCCCTCTACCCAATCTCCAATTCAGACTCATCTACTACTTATGAGATATTGGCACCTATTGATAGATCTTTCCGAAACAAAAATAAGCATATGAATATTATCAATAAAGAAGATGAAATCTAAAACTGAAAGAATTACCTTCGATCAATGACAAAATGATTATGATTTTTCAGATTGGTAAAAACGTGCGAGATAGATGAATACTGAGCAATTAGGTGATCCTTATATATAGAAAAATTGAAGACAAAATTGTATATTGCTTGCTCGAGAAAATTTATATAAGAAGTTTATCTGATAAGTTTTGTTTGATTGCTCGAGAAGATTTATATAAGAAGTTTATCTGATAAGTTTTGTCTGATTCGCTTAAGATTTGATTTACCGAATCTTTATACTGAAGCATTCAACTTATATTTAAAATTTTAGATTTATCTATTACGAAATGAATTTGAGTTAAACGGCACCATGAATGATATTTTTGGTTAAGATTTTATTGATATAATCTTCATATTGAAAAAACGTTCGGCTTATATTTTACATTTTAAAAATTTATTTTGTTTTAGAAATAAATTTTTGGATGATATTTTATATTTTTATTTATTAATTAACAAATCGTACATATTTTTTTAAACAATCTTGATTTTTTCTGACGAATTTAAAATTTAACATATATATATTTCATTTAATGAAAAAAATTTATTAATTAACAAACCGTATAGATTTTTATAACTAATTTGATTTTTTGGACGAATTTTTAATTTTAACATTTATATCTTTGATTTAATAAAAAAAAGTTTTTCTAATTAGAAACAAACCATACTGATTTTTTTAAAACTGATTTGATTTTTTGATGAATTTTTAAAACATTTATATTTTTGATTTAATAAAAAATGTTTTTCTAATTAGCAAATCATACAGATTTTTTAAAACTTCTTTGTGTTTTTGGACGAATTTTTTTTTCATTTATATTTTAAATATTGTTTTAATAAAATAAAAAAATTAGTTTAATTTGTGATTTAGTAAAAATTTAATTCGAGAAAAAACGTGAGGGTGTCACATCAGCTTTATGTCGTTTGTTTTATTAAAGTATATAGATATATATTTACGTATCAAATTATATTAAAAAATAGTAAAAAAAAACAATTACGTATCAAATTCTATTAACATATAGATTATGCTTTTTAAAAAAATTAGATTTGTAATTTGCAATTTGAATTTTGAAAATTCAGAAAATTTACGTATAAAATTCTATTAAAAAATAGGAAAATATTTTTTTATAAATTGTGGTTGTTAGAAATTTGAATCAATTTCCCCCTAACATTTAGGAATTTTAATAAAAAGAAATTTTAACTAATTTAATTTTTTTAATATAAATTATGTGGTTAGGATCCTTATAAAGTTATAATTAAAATAATTAGTAATAATAACTGTTTACTAATTACTTTAAAAATTAATTAAAATGACATTTTAGTAAATATTTTTAAAAAAATCCTATGTGGCATTACTGGTTGATTGACATGTGACGGTAATGTCCTTTGTTTTAGTAAGTAATATAGATTCCAACTAAAAATCTTGTTTATCTTTGTTGCAATGTAAATTCATATCCAACCAAATCTTTCAAATCTTAAAACTAATATCCGGTCAACTTATTAAAACATTTTTACATGATTTAGAAATTAAATTAATACATTAATAGATTTCAACAAAACTAAAATTATAAATTATAAAAATTGGTAATTATTGTTTTTAGAATTAATCTCAGTTTTAGATACGGTGATTCTTTTTGAAAATTTTCATTTTAAATAATGATTGAAACTAAGGAATTAATTATCAATTTTCGACATGGTTTTTGTTTTAATTATTTATGTAAATATTATTTTTTTTCGTTCTTTTTACATAAAGATCTTGAATAATTATATACTTTACTGATTACAAAATATTTATCAAATTAACCATTTTTGTTCTTGGTTATACTGGTTTTTTTTTTTAAAAAAAAAATTTTTGATGGTTTTTCGATATGGTTTTTGTTATAATTATATACTTTACTAATTACAAAATATTTATCAAATTACGGATTTAAATTTCGATGCGCTGAGGTTAATTTCTGGGATGACACGTGGCAAAAAAAATGCTTCTCTTTTTTAATATATATAAGATAAGATATAAATTTAAGATTTAGACACATGGAATGAAGTGCTTCTCCTATAATATATATAGTTATAATTATTTTAGTCTTATGTAATTAAATTTTTTTACCTTGTCTTCCAAAATTAAGGTTGGTTCAAGTGAGGAGGACTCTTGTTTAGAGGGGTGATGAGAAATGTAGATCGTTAGACTAAATTATATATAAGGCTTGTTGTTCCTACATATGAAAATATGAAACGCAAACGCTACGCTCCGCCGCATATATCCTTTGATTTAACAAATTCGAGTTAAAAATAAAAAGTAATTATCTCAAATAAACGATAAAAAATAATTTGGACAAACTTTTTATGAAAACTATACTCGATAAATTATGATTTTCTATAAATCAATTTGACCTTATCTTCCAAAATTAATTTTGTAGAACTTTATGATTTAACAAATTTGAGTTAACATAATTTGGATGTTACCGTAATTATTGAGAGGACGAAAAAAAGCAAAATTACTAATATATATAAGATTACAAATTGTAAAATAAATTCTAATCGATTTACATAAGACTAACATAACTAATTTACCCAACAAAGAAGATATGTAGCCCAATTTATCTTTCAGCTTAGTCATGTAGACGAAGAAAAGGACTTGTTGATTGCTCAATTGCTCTCTTCTCTCTAGAGAAGCCATGAAATTGTGTTTGAGGTCTATTTGATTTCAAATAAACCTAAAGTTGGACGTCCCAATTCAATGAGATCATCTTCTCTAGCCTTTCTAGTGGTGATTTCTCGTCTTACATTCTTCCCCATCAATTCTTTCTTATTCTTAATTGGAGCGATGAACTCTCGTCTCTTCAATCCGTCGTTGCTACCTAAGATGATCTTACCTTCTAGTCTTGCATCCCTATTTACGTCGCTTCCTTGTCGCATACAATCAATTCCCGTAACTAATTGATCATATAGGTTGATCTTACCTTCTAGTCTTGCATCCCTATTTAGGTCGCTTCCTTGTCGCATACAATCAATCTCCATAACTAATTGATCATATAGGCGGATTGGTAGAATCGAAAAACACCATTGATGGTTATAATAATATTGAAGAATTGCTTGATACACCGCGGGTTCATGAAAAGTACATAAGTGTAAATAGATTGATCTTACCTTCTAGTCTTGCATCCCTATTTACGTCGCTTCCTTGTCGCATACAATCAATTCCCGTAACTAATTGATCATATAGATTGATCTTACCTTCTAGTCTTGCATCCCTATTTAGGTCGCTTCCTTGTCGCATACAATCAATCTCCATAACTAATTGATCATATAGGCGGATTGGTAGAATCGAAAAACACCATTGATGGTTATAATAATATTGAAGAATTGCTTGATACACCGCGGGTTCATGAAAAGTACATAAGTGTAAATAGATTACCGGATGTTGTTCGACCCACAAAGGTCACCAATGTTGGAATTGCATGGAGCATCAAACATCATCGTCGACTATCATTCTCCGAGCCGACTATCATTCTCCGAGCGACAATCTCGTTCGCCAACAGTTTGATTCGGTCTCAATCCTCATGTTGTTCGACCCACAAAGGTCACCAATGTTGGAATTGCATGGAGCATCAAACATCATCGTCGACTATCATTCTCCGAGCGACAATCTCGTTCGCCAACAGTTTGATTCGGTCTCAATCCTCATTCGATGAACAAATCAAAGCAACAATTCGGAGAGGCGTCACAAAGTTGTGCCTTTTTTTCTCTCCTCTATGGCAATTGTATTTATACTAAAATTAGGAGAAAAATAATGTAACGATTAATTGAAAATAAAATTATTAAAAGATAAACAATACGGTTTGGTTAAGATACAATTTTGATGAGATACGTAACTATAGGTAAAATTTGAAGTTTTTTTTTTTAATGATTAAAAAAATTATGTGGATCTCATAACCAATTTTTTGTACTGTGGATAATACCGATTGACCTATCCCAACAACAATTTTGCTAACCAAATCGCCAATGTGAGCGGATTTATGGTTGATACTATCACCAAATCTTTATTAGTTAACTTATATTTTTTTCAATAACTAATTTTAAATTTATTTGGTTAAAATTTTAATTTTTATTGTTAAAGAGATATTTTGCTGGATTAAACAAATAAAAAGTAGAAATATTATCTTTCAAATTAATATCAAATTAAATTTTAATTTTGTAGAACTCTATGATTTAATAAATTTGAGTCAACATGAATTTAAATAGATTATTTAAAGTCAAATACTAATTAAAAATTAATATTTTTAGAAACAGATTTACTATTAAAAGATTTAAACAAAATTCGACAAATTGAAAATTAATTTTTAACATGATTTGGATGTTATGGTAATTATCGAGAGGAAAAAAAAAACTAAAATTACTAATATATATAAGATTAAAAATTAAAAATAAATTCGGCCGGCAAAAAAATCATCTAAAAATAGGAATTTGTGTTTTTATCATATTTTGAAAACAAAAATAAATCATAAATTATTTTTTTTTATAGCATCGTTAACCAACAAACTCAACAAAAGTACTATGGAAATTATTAAACTAAAATCAGATTTAAAAAGAAATAAAAAAAAAGTTTAGATATGAGGGGATTGTTAAGAAGAATCCGGTTATATAAATTGCAGTTTAATTAGAAAATAATTAATAATAATAGTTTAGTAATTATTTTATAATTAAAATAAGTGGCATTTTAGTAAATATTTTAGAAAAAAGCTGAGGTGGCATACCTCGTAGCTTGACATGTGGCGATAATGTCCTTCGTTTTAGTAAGTAATATAGATATAGATTTTGTCAAAATCGTATCTTTAAACAATAATCTTTCCTGATAAAGATATGCCATAGTCATATCTTTCACCTATGAATCACAATATTAATCAGTTTTGTGTCGATCCAAAATGCCATAATATCCTCTCAATCAAAACAACTATTATCCTTCCCTTAGGAATGTCATATCTTTCATGGATCACAATATTAATCAGTTTTGTGTTGATCCGAAATCCCATAATATCCTCTCAATCAAAACAACTATTATCCTTCCCTTATTTTCCGATATAAAGGAGACATCTTATTCGGAGGTTTTCATACTCACGTTTATACTCCAATTGCTATCATGTTCTTAATTATTATAGTGATTTAAGTAGTATGTCAAAAAGTTAAAGAGAAGCCAAAGCAGGCGTCTATTATTATTTGTCCAATTTCATCATAAAGAGTTAAGCTCCAGGTTAGTGACCATATATACGAGTAATCTATAAATCCTCAAGTACATCTCACACAACATGGTTTGATTGAGGTTATTACTTTCTTTACTCTTTGTGTCAGTTTTAATATATTCATACTAATACTCATCCAATTCAATCCCCAAGAGTTATTTATGCATCTTGTATGATGATTTCTCTATGTATCAATTCCTAACACTTCTTCATGTGAATTATTGTCAATGAACTATTGAAAACCTATATGTGATTTGGTTTTAATTTTTGCTACAAATCACCAACAACATTACATGAACTACCTTAATATATACCATAGTTAATAGTTGGATCTTAACATGTCTACTTAATCAAAACAGGTCCAAAACAGAACACACCTCTCTACAAATCCAAACAAAATACACGTACATATATGAAAAATTAAGGCATTAAGTCATCACCTGGTCCATTTAAGATGTCATACGTCAATCAGATTATAAATTCAATCACCCCTAAGTATATCACTGGAAAATGTATTAAAATGCCTACTTATTAATAATACTAATACTCTTTAAATTTTACATATCAATCTATGAATAATACACTACATCGGTTCATATTTACCTGAATAACCAATTGACTATTCAGATAGTAACCTTAACACATTTTAATGGAACTCTAAACGGTACCGATAACCCATGGACGAATTAGAGAGTAACCTTGAATAAATTCAATAGATGAAAACTTGTAATCAGCTGGTTCTTCATTATGTGATATAACCGAGTCTAATAATAATCGTTCTATTAGGTTGGAATGGTTAGAAGTTGGGTTAGGGATTGTGTTGTTTGGAATGGTTAGAAGTCCGGTTAGATTGAAGGGGAGGACTGCGAGGTATTGAAGTAAAGATACGGTTGATTTCATTTCTATCGGATGAATTAAGGCGAATTATGAAGCAAATCGGTGAGGAAATTGGATCTGTGTAATTAAAATGGGGATGAAAATGGACGCTAGGGTTTCAGTGGGATAGAATGGAGAGAGGCTACTAGGCTAGATTCATCCGACCATTTCTTCGCTTGTTATAAAATAATATCTTTATATTCTATTTGGTAAATAGTGGATTATTATTAAATGGGCTATTTTTATTGGGCTTTATTTAGGATCCACAAAATAAAGTATATGTTTTTTATGAAGGGACAAAATTAAGTACATGCAAACTAGGTAAAACAAAAAAAAAAAAACAAATTTATTATGTTATTTATCATTATCCCATAAAAAGATTGATAATATTTTTTTTAATTGAAATATATAATAATATTTAATATAAAAAAATGCTAAAAAAATTATTTTTCTACCCTGAAAACTTACAAACAAAGAGCAAAGTACCAATGGAAACACCAAAATCTCCAACATTGAACGCGTCAGACACGCGCCGTTACGAGACATCCTCAAAGAGCAAAGCTACTCAAAAACACACAAGAAACCCTAATCACCGCCTAGCGAGAGTTGGGATCGTTGTTGTCCCTTGGCTGAATCCAGCCCCAATTCTTCTTACCCTTTCCATTACCCAATCTCAAAATCGACCTCTTCCGGTGATTCACTCACAATCCAAAGGAAGGTGGAGTGTTGTCTTCCATTGCACAACTTCAAGAAGAGGAAAGAGAAGCTTGTATATGCCTCGGAACGGATAAAGAAAAGGACGTCTCGAAGCAAAGTGTCCAGTCCACTATACATCCAAAACTTCTTTCCGATGGAAGAAGAACCACTCAGATAAGCTGACCCAGTCCGACCTAGGCTCACGCCTCACCATGGTCGCGATGCCCAAGCCCCCTGGGTACCTTCTTGCCTAGGGTTATTTGAAGAAGCTTTGACTCTTTTGAACGTTGATGACGATCTTGCAATACTCAGATCCGGAAAAGAATCCAAAATTGGAAGAAAATGAACCTGATGGCTAGTAATCGAGACTCCGAGTATATCCCTAAACTACCTCTGCCTTCGATTAATTTATTGAAACCTACAATCAACAATTTTTTTATTGTATAATACTTTAAACCCTACCTCACTACCTCTACCAAATCTTATCTATTTAACCTTGGGATGGTACCTAGTTTTACCATCCCCTCAAACAAATCTCTCTTCTCTCCTTCTCTTGCCTGATCCATTGAGAATGACGTCACCAAAGAGGAAACTCCAAATGCTCCCAAACCAACGTTCAAAAATATTGTGTGTGGTGAAAGCTCGAAGTCGGTGGAACAAATTGATGCCCAATCTGGTGATACCTAAACTGGAGTGAAAGCGAACGACAATAATGGTGGGACCAATCCAATCCCTAAAGGTAACAACACAGAACTCTCTTCCTTGAGAGACTACCTTCTCCAACTAACTAAAGTCGAAAGTGACTTTAGATAACAACAAGATACATCCCTAATGGGATGTATTTATGGTGAACCAACTGATATGGCTAGAGTCCGAGCTAAGCTAATCAATGAATAGAAAAGTGTCAAAGGAGAAATAAGAATCATATCTAAACCAACCATTGGTTTTAAATTATATGTTCTAACCCCCTGGATAAGAAAATGATATGGGAAAATAGGTCATACCATATCTTTGGGCTACTACTTATCCTTAGGCACTGGAAACCCAACTTTAATACTCTAACAGAAGATGTCACTATTGTTGATCTATGTATCCGAATCCCTCAATTTCCTGTTGAGTTTGTCAACAAGGAGGCTATGAGAATTATTATTGAACGGAATGAGGTAGGTAAGTTCATCAAACTTGATCCTGCCTCAAAAAAGGGTAGAGGCATCAACTTTTCTAGAATTTGTGTTGCCCTTAATTCCAAGGGTAAGATGATGGGTGATGTACCTATCCCTGATGAAAACAGAAAGCTTAAACTATTCCCCATATGGTATGAGGACTTTTCGGAAGGCTGCGGGTTTTGTGCTGTCAAGACCTACACCTACGACGAATGCCCTCTTCATGCTTTTAAAACCAAGAATGTTAAGATCAACATTATACCGTCAAAACCTATAAACGTCCCAACAAATTATGGTGAACCCTCTAAGGAAGGAGGGGATGAAGAAGAATGGAAGGAGGTTGTAGGTAGCAACCGAAAAAAGACTAAAGGCAAAGCTTCTAGCATTGACTTTAGACCCTACATCAACTCTAAGAAAGAACTTTCAATTTCCATCATTGAAACCTCCTCTAATAGCTCTAAAGAGATCCTTACCTACAGGAACCAATACAACCAGAAGTTGTCCATGAATCTAACCTGACACTGAAAACATGGGGCTTGAGATTATCACCACAACCCTCCCTCCTCTTCTTGAATTTCGGGAAGATGTTATCAAGGACAAAACTGAGGAGTTTGCGAATCTACTCAACCAAAATTATGTGAACACATAAATCGATAATACCGAGCTCACAACGGAGGAGTTCACTATACTCTTGTTCAAAGATGGAAAGCTCCTTGAAGAAACGGATTCTCCAATGTCTGAGTCCTTTCATTCTACTACAACTGATGACACCATGGTCAAGCTCATGAATGTCATGTAAGTCAACATTGAACATACAAATTCTGATTCAAGCTTAGGGAAGAGACAAGGAGGTCTTGATGATACAACATCCTCTAAGCTGAAGGGAAAAAATAAATTAAAGATCTAAATCTATGTGTATAAGGCCTTCCCAGTCTACCAACTTTAGGCTGGATTATGTTACATTTGATTTCTAGAACAAGCTGAGAGCTTATGCTCTCTATTAACCACTCATTAAACTTCTTGAGAACGGAAGTAATATTGATGATAATGAATTAGTCAATAACTACATCATAGAGAATAAATGGAATGCCCGAAAACTAGATACGGAACTAGGCATTCTCCTACCACAAGAGATTATGACCGCAATTAAATCATACCAACTTCCGAAATCATTTATTCAAGATCGTCTCTATTGGGCAGCCTCGGATAAGGGATCGTATAATACCAAATCAGCGATGAACCTCATCCATAACAATAAAGGGCTTCCAGTAGTTACAAATGACTGGATCTGGGAATTGGATATCATGCCCAAAGTTAAAAACTTTATCTGGAAACTATCTATAGACGGACTCCCAACCAAAGAAAATCTGGAAAAACAAAGGGTACCAGTTCCCATGCATTGTACTCTCTGTAATCACCCATATGAATCAGCAAAACATCTGTTCTTCAACTGCCCTTTCACGTTGGAGAACCTCGATAATTCCAACATTAAGATCGAGCTCCAGCAGGTAAACATCTCGAACCAAAATTTGGCAAGCATGGTTACATGCTTAAAAAGTAAGCTAAGCGAAAATCACTTGGTCCAACTAGCGGTTACGTGGTGGAATGTTTGGACCGAAAGAAACCAATATATTTTTAGCAACAAGAAAACTCAAAATATTAGGATACGAGTACAAGACCAAATAAGGAGCTGGCAAGACGCTAATAAAAGAAAGAACCAAACAAAACAAAAAGCGGCCATAAGTAATAGAAAAACTAGAAACATCCAATGGTTAAGACCTGATAATCGATTTGTCAAGTTAAACTTTGATGGATCTAAACGCGATTCCGGGGAGTCAGCCTTCGGTTTCATTCTAAGAGACCAACATGCATCAACTATTTCCCTAGGCTACGGACAATGTGGGAACACATCGGTCCTTCATGCTGAAGCATGCGCGCTAAGGGAGGGTTTGATAAGAGCATGTGATCTGGAGATCAATAAACTTGAGATTGAAGGAGATAATCTTACAATCATCAATTCCATTAAGCAAATTTGGAAACCCCCATGGGAACTTGATCTTATCATCTCAGATATTACTAATATTTTGGTCAGTTTCCAGCAGGTCAAGATACAACACGTCTTTAGGGAAGTCAATAGTGTTGCCGATAAACTCGCTGATCTGGGACACGACTACCCGATAGGTTGCGCTTCGATCCCCTCCCAGGTGGTGGATCTCATCCGGAGGGATGCTCTAGGTTGGAGAGTCTCGAGAAGATGATCCAATCTAATCGCTTACCGTACAGTATCAAAAAAAAAAAAAAAAAAAAACTATGTTATGTAATGCTTTGTCTGTTATTATAAGTGGAAGGCCTTTAATCCATGAATTATCTACTAATTTTTACCTTCCCTTGAGCAATATTATTACATTGTACTTTGATCCTCTGCAGGTAATAATCCAACAAACAAATGAGCTAACTAGTCAACAATCAAGCAACTCTTTCAAGTCAACTCTACAAAGGGGGCTTTGAAAATTTTCCACTGTTGATGCGTTGTGAAGTCCTTTTATTTGATGTGTTTTTTAGCATTAAAAGTATAAATTGGATCTTTAACAGGGACTCCAAACAATCAAGTTGTTCCCCTTTGAGAAATGTGTGACCTGCTTTACAGATTGTCAGGAACCTCATTATGTGAGGTACTATAAACTACAAGGTATTAACTAGTGTATCAAAAGAACAACTCTATCATTTAATCTATCTGTTGTGAACATCAGGCGAATAACCAAGAGTGAGGTTGACAGGTATGAATATTTGGAATGGAGTCTTCACATTGATAGCCCAAGACCAAATATAATACTAATTACAATTTTAAACTCCCTGAATGACGGCTCAAACCCAATTACGACAACTTTCATAGTAATGAGCAACTTGTATATTTTAACCGGGAAAGACCATATTAAAGTTATGGGTGAAGATTTAAATTGGCCAACACCTATTGAAATTTCTAAACTTCATGCTGGAAAAAAGAGAATCAAGCATGCACGCCATCTGAGACTACAACATGCAATCTCTCAAAGTAATATTAAGGAGACTACCAATATAGAAAAAATATATGAAAACAAAGTATCTTGTGATATGAAAAATCCGACACAATTTCTAGCTCATGCTAAATATGAACCTCTATCCGTGGTAAAAGGGGACTTCTACCCACCCAAACATTATAAGATTTTCCAATGCAGATAGCATTTTGGATCTGTCGAGGAATTAGGAAAAAGAATTTCTGGACTAATATTAATATAATCACCAAGAATAACCACCTAGATATGCTCATGCTAGCAGAAATTAAAACAAACATTGAACCAAACGAAGCGATTTGAAAAGGAGCGAGTTTTGACTCGATTTGCTTTATCCCTGCCAAGGGATTTGCGGGAGGCTTATGCCTCCTCTAGAGGAATAACCGGCTTATAAATGAAAGAGTCAAACTATGTAGCAAACATGAGAGGTTTGTCATGATCAAACACATGAATCTGGAATCTAAATTCACTATGAATATATTCCTAATCTATGCTCCTCCTTATGAAAACACCAAGGATGAATTCTGGAACCATCTAACCCTATCAATTAACTCCTATAACTTACCGGCACTAGTCATGGGCGACTTCAATGAAATCCTTAGCCAATATGAGAAACTAGGGGGGTCGCAAGCAAACCCACATCGTTTCCGAAGAATCCAAGAACTCATGGAATCTTGTAGCTTGACTGATTTGACTGCTAAAGGTAACAAATTCACATGGAGAAAAAGGAAAGAAGGGGATGATAATACAATTAGATCGAGCCCTGACCCACTATGACATCATTAATGCATATAATAATATCCATGCATGGAATCATGGATTTACAACATCAGATCACTGTATGATCTCAGTCGAATTAGCTGTAATATCCGGAATTTTATTTCCGCTTAATTCCGAGTCGAACCGAAATTTTGACTAGGTAATCCGCCGATATGATACCTAGTGTTATCCACCCTTACAAATTCTATCATTTTATGTAAGCCTAAATTCACATAAAATGATGAAGAATCCTACAAACCCTTGTTTATATCCATGTCTATGACAAGGTAATGACACCCTTTTGACAAATCTTTGACGAGGTCGTGACGAGGCCATGACGAGGCCATGACGATGTCTTGACAAGGCTATCTGGGCAAGCTGACAACAACCCATTTGTTTTCTTTAGCCCTCTTCCCCGCCTTGCCTCAGCCCAGCTCCTTCCTCCCTTATGTTGCAGCCTTATACTCCTTGTTCCACGTTAGCCTAGAAAAGCCTTGCTCCTCACCAGCCCAGGAAGTGATCCAGTTAGTCCACGAAGGTAGCAGCCCAGTAGTGCCGGCCTTGCACAGGATCCTCGTCAGCCTAAGAAGAAGGAGAGCCCAGAATGCTAGAATGCTGATCTTCTGCCTACCATCACACCTCACTCGTGATTCCCCTCCTTGATGAATGCCGTCAATCTCGCACATACATTACCTCCTTCCTAGTCCAGATTCAATGAACCAAGAGAGTGCAACCTCGTCTCCCTTCTCTGCGTACCAGGAGAACTCTAGACGACCACACTTCCTGCAACTCACACAGAAGAACGATGGCCGGATTAGCATGGTTGTCCCTCAACCCTCTACAAGCAATAACAGACACCTCATTCTCGCAAAAACCAACGCAAGTCAACTTCTCCCTTGGAACAACACAGCAGTGGTGCATAATAGGATGGATGGTGTCTCCATTGCTTCTAGTCCAGGCGACGAGCTGCATCTAGACGCCGGAATACTGCTGTCTCGCTTCGAGTTATACCTCCCTCTCAACGTCAAGATCTATAGTGTAAGTTATATGCCTTTGTCCTCCTCCAGTCGTGATCTCCCTTTCGATATGGACAACTCCCTTGAACTGCCTTCCCCATAATCTGATGTGTCGTGGGCAGCAGCAGGATCCCTCCTGGTAGACGTTGCAGCAGACCTGGCCGGCTCCCTCTCTTGTGTTGACAGCCCACAACAAGCCACAACGCTTTGGTGAGTCTACTTCTTTCTTCACTCTCACTTTCCTTCAGCCGGACACAAGGGCACTTACGGGTGTTACTGTTATCCTCTCATCCCGTACAACTACCATCGTCAAGCCTCCTCACACTCTTCCCAAGCGTGACGTTGTGTTTTGCCAACCACAAGACTCGAAACCAAGACCTTGTGCACTGCATTGGAAACATCACAGAAGCAGCTAATGAGACTCGAACACAAGATCTCTTGCAGATCCTAGAGGTTAGAATTCCACAAAATCTGTGTGTTGCAGTCATGTTTGAGCTATTGTTTATATAAGAAACATAATCCACCGTTCAATTTTTAGTATAACATAGAGGGACATGCATAGGATAATCTATCAGAATTTGAGACTGATCCAATGGTTAGATCTAGATCTATAGGAGCTCAAAGTAGACTGGTTGAGCAGTAGTGAAATTTCACAGAATTTGGCTAAGTATGGAATTTCTGGTTGTTGGAAGCATCTTTGGAGATTTTTGTAGGAGTTGCTGGTTGAGTATTTTGAGAGATCTTTGCTCCTATGATTAGTATGCATATCATAGAGAATCTAAAGATTTATTTTGGAATTTTAATCTTTTTATTCAAGCCTCGTACCTTAACCCAAAGTTGGACCTTAACGACTTTTTGTGAAAATCAAGAATTTTGTGTAACTCTTATAAATCTTTACCAAACTTTTCTGTAAGAACTAGATTGTGGAAATAGGTTGCAAAGGAGAGTTTGAAACTAAGTTATAGAAAATCTCGGAGTTTCGGGACCGGGGGTAAAATTGTCATTTTACCTTAAGAGAGCTTTTTAGTAATTTTCTCTTGAGACGATTTTACGTCTTAGAAGTTATAGACTTCTAAGAATATGGGATGTATTTTTGATCCACTTGCCTTGTATAACAGGCGTTTGAGTAGCTACGGTTGCAGACCGAGTTGAGTTTGAGAGAAATGCGTTTTGATTCAGGTAAGTCCTTGCGACTTACTTAGCCGGTTTCTAGATGTTAGTTGAATGATGATAGTGGTGTGTGTTGGTTGTTTAATAATTATAACATGTCTAGGACAACCTATATTACTATTTGAGGCCCAAGTGTATGTATAACGAGCCGTGACATCACTGCCCAGCTCTGACAGGAGACTGGGAGGTTCTATATACCCAGACCATACATGTACAAGGTGAGATACATCGTATCCATTTCTGATGGTTACACGGGGGCGGAGGCAAGATTTGGGATTCCCTCGTGTCACAAAATAAGTATCATTAGTAAGAGTGAATAACCTAAGTGAAGATAATAAAGTGATTGTTTGAAAGCATGATATGTGTTTAGTTTTGCTATTGTGTGTGTGTGCTATTGTCATTTATCTAACGTTTAGATAGCTAGCTAATGGTTGTTTTGTTGTGTTGTTTAGATTTACCACAAGTTAGAGCAGTAATTGAAGGATCCGGAAGTAGTGGTCAGTCGGGTCTCCGTACTTCTTAGAGTGTGGTTTGGGGTTGTAGTTGTGTTTCTATTACCGTTTGAAGACAGATAGAATTTTATGTTTCTTAAGTATTGTTGGTTGTTAGACGTTTGTGTTGCATTCATCTCTTTTAAAATATCGTTTTATGAATTTCGGTTTTCTTTATTTGCGTATTGTTGCAAGATCCTAGTAAAATTGTTGTCAAACTGAGGTCGGGACCCATTGTGAGGTCCTCACCAGTAACGTCCCGAGTGTTGAGAACGTATGAGGAGAACTGCCCAACTCATGATTTCGAGTTAGTGGTGGTAGTTCAAGTTCCAAGATTTGAAGACAATACCTGTGTGGCATTTCGTGTCAGAGTTTCACAGATCATAGGAGGTTGAGGCATATTTTTATGCAATAAAGGTTGAATAACTTCCAGCGTCGATGGTTTGAGTTGATCAAGGACGCTGACCTTGAGATTTGTACCATTCTGGCAAGGAGAATGTGATCACTGATGCCTTGAATAAGAAGACGCCTCGAGAGAAGGCGATTGTTGGAATTGTTGTACATTCTCGGTTTCAAAATGATCTAGCTTGGTTAGAGTTGGACCTACAACTGCTGATAAGGACGTTAGTTTCATGTTTAGGGATTTTACCTGGTTTGTTGGATGAGGTCCAACAAAAACAGGGGACTTGCCTGACCTTGAGGGAACTTGATGGAAGGATGCCTCATGGCGAGGCACCACAATTCTTTAATGGAATAGAAGGAGTATGAGGCGCCGCAACTGCGTCAGTATAACCGCTTATGCGGAGTCGAGTGGAGAAGATTACAGTACACTTATTGTACACCTTCTTTAGTACATCCATGTACAAATAAGAGGTACCATGAAGTAGTAAATCAGGTTAAAGTGTTACTGACCTGGAGATGAGCTCATCCACTACCAGTGCTGTAGTGGAAGCGAGAAGACTTTTTAGTGGACTTGTGATGGGATTGTGACCCAATAAGAGTTTTGGTGTTATCCAGATTATTAGTAACAGATTTACGAAGGCAACGCGTTCTATCTCTACAGAGAGACGTGGCCAGTGAATGAAGTAACAAAGGAGTACACTAGACAGATGGTGGGACTCCATAAGTGTACCGAGGACGATCGACTATGATTGTAGTAGACGGTTTACTTTGAGGTTTTGATAGCAGATTCAGACTGCTTGGGGAACGCGTCCACATATCATGATTGAGTTTTACCTCAGACAGACGGTCAGTCTGAGAGAACCCTCCAGATCGTAGAGGACATGTTGTGAGCTTGTGGGATGGATTGGGAACAGGGACGATCTGTTTATCTCCCACTCGTTGAGTTCTTATACCACCACCGTTAGTATGCATCTATAGGGATGGTCCCTATGAGACATTGTGTAGACATAGGTGTCATACACCTTTATACGGGGATGAGGCTGGCAGTACCAGTGGGTTAGCGCTAGAGCAAATTCAGGATGATATAGCTCGAGTAACATTAATCAGAGAAAGGATGATGGCTGCACAGAGTCGACAGAAGTCGTATGCAGATTGGAGGCGTCGACCTCTAGAGTTCGGGGTAGGAGCTCATGTCTGGTTGAGAGTATCTCCGACGTGAGGCGTCAGACGTTATGGCATAAAAGGAAAGTTGAGTCCCCGATAGGTCGGTCCTTTCGAGATACTGGATAGAGTTGGAAGAGCAGTGCACAGATTGGTTTTGCCATCGAAGTTAGAGGGTGTTCACCCTATGTTTCATGTGTCTCAGCTGAGGAAGTACATACCAGATCTGAGGCACATTGTGAGTCATGATGATCTAGTGGTTGAGCCGGATCACACTTTTGCAAAACAACCTTTTGCGGCTCTAGGCAGAGAGGTGTGAGACGCTTGCATTCGAAGGATATTCCTATGATGAGGCTATGTAGAAGACTGAGGATAGTATCCAGGGGAACTATCCAGATTTTTACGCCGGGACAGATGCACCTGTAGGATCCACGATTAGATTTTGGTGCTATTTTAGTGAGTGTATGTTATGTTATGTGCTTATGTGATATGTTGTGTTTTCGTGCTAGTTATGAGTTGTGCATATGATCTGTTAGATCTTGTTTGCTAATACGAGATAGGTATAGCTGGAGATGGTTCTTTCCTCCATGCTACAGTGTATGTGTTAGGATTAGCAAGAGATGGTTCTTTCCTCCATGCTATCTTTGAGGGACTTAGTGTGAGTGGAGACGGTTTTCCTCCACATAGTTGTGTTACGAGTACGATTGGATGGAGACGGCCTCCTCCATGCCTTGTGACGTTGTTAGTAGTTGGCTAGAGATGATTTTTCCTCTATGCCTTTGGATAGCGTTATGATCTTGTTGCTGGAGTTGGTGATTCCTCCATGCTGTGTTTTGAGGTTATAGAGTGTTATAGGTTGATACGTTTGAACGGAGATGTGATACCTCCGATAGAGAGAGTGTTTATACCTCGGCGTATGGGTCCGAGAGGATTTAGGAATAGTTCAAGTTTCGGGACGAAACTTTTTCTTAAGGGGTGTGTGATGTAATAGCTAGGATTTCTGAATTCTAATTAATGTTACAAATTCGGTGATAATCAGAAGATTTTGGGAATGCGTAGTTCTCGGCCCAGCCGATTGCTACCAACGCTTTGAGGAAGGATTCTATGTGACTGTGCATCCATTTACGAGTCTTCTGAGGAAGACCACCATAATTGTGTGGTTGAAGTACTATGTCGAAGCTCTGAAGAATAGAGGAAGCATTTGACCTCTGCTTCTACTCGGCTATGAGTTTGTAAACTCATTTTATGTATCATACTCAGCTTTTATGTATTTGATTTTAATCTACTTGTGCCTTGTTGTAAGATCCAGTGAACTTGTTGTCAGGCTAGGGTCAGGATCCATTGTGAGATCCTAGCCCAATGTGACACTCCAAGTCCCGCAGATTTGGGGTGTTACAGAGTTAGTATCAGAGCCTTAGGTTGACAACAATGGCACTTGCTATCTGCAATAAAGGTAGAGTGGATAAATAAACAGAACCCACATGGGGTCTGACTTTTTTACAGGATTTTGGTTTTAAAGCAAGTATAGATGTTTTGGGATAGTATGTACAGAAGTCGTCACCCATCTGAGGATCTCGACAATGTAGATATATATATAGATATCTTTTATGTGATGATGTGTATGCATGTAATAATGAGTATTATATATATATATATCGATACATATGGAATATATATAGCCTTACAAGTTAGGAGCATATATTCTACAGATAGCTCAGACTAGAGCAGTATCTTTAGTGGGACGAGATAGGGGTACACCCCCTCTTCCTCCAATAGCGTCAAGTCAGGGACCAGTATCCGTTGTTGTGTTGCTTATGACAAAGAACGAGTTTGAAGAGGCTGATCGTGTCTCCATGAGTAGATTCGAGTTTCAAGAGTATATGCAGCAAGTATATGAGGCGGTGATAGCGGGTAGACCTACACATGATTTACCAATATATGTAAGATCAACTGAAGCTTCTAGATTAAAGAAGAAACAACGGGTTGAATCAGTGAAAGACGAGGTTGGATCTTCGAGTTGCAAACCCAGCCCGACTTGTGGACGTCCGAGTACTTCTCGTTTCGCACAGACTTCTAGTGAGATGAAGACCTGTTACAACTGTGGTAAGCCTGGACATATACGACCACAATGTCCAAGATCGTCAGTGACTTGCTTTAGCTGTGGTAGACTGGGTCATAGAGCTGTCTTCTGTAAGCAAAATGGAGTGGCATCGCGACAGGGTTTTACTTCTGCTAGTGTGACGAGAGGTGGTCAGAAGACACCTCAGCAACAGATGCGGGGACAACAGAGAGTCCCAGATCATCCTTTTACTCAGGGATCCGTTCCCAGGCTGAGTAGAGGTAAGGGTCGTGGTAGGAGTACCACGGATACTAGAAGAGCTCAAGGTAGAGCCTTTGAGCTAGGAATTGCAGAGGAGCCACCTGTACTAGTGGCAGGGATGAGACGTATATGTCTCAACTGTGGTTATCCATATCATGTGCACTCTGAGTGCCCCATGGCACCGATAGTTTGCTTCCCCTGTGGTGAACTAGGCCATTTGGCCCCTTTTTGTCAAGAAGGTAGTGTTACCTGAGGAGCATAGGTCTGAGATTGAGTAATTATATGACGACGACCTTAGTGATACATGAGGAGCATAGGTATGAGATTGAGTAATTATATGCAGTAGAGCTTCGGGCGTTAGCTGTTACAGGTACCATTCTTGTTAATGGTTTACCTAGTGGAGTTTTGTTTGTTGTGAGTGCTATGCACTTCTTGTCTTTCGATGCATGTGTTAATAGTTAACTGTGGATACAGTAGAAGATAGATATTCCTTTATAGGATTACTAGTTACCGGTCTTAGGTACCCGCGAGATATGTGGTTGTTCCCTTTTTTCAGGGACTTGTGTATGGCTTGAAGACTTCTTTGTCATGCCTTAGGCGCATGAGAAGGTTTTTATGTGTGTGGTGGACGAATAGATATCATGTTGGTTTAGATAGCAGTAGGAAGACTATTATAGTCTCTACTGAGATTGACTAAGTAGTGGTTTTTCGGGGTTAGAACCTTTGAGGAGGTGAGTTGTTTTTAGTGCCATATGAGCAGCGAAGTTGATAACACCAGGGGGTGATGTTTTTTTTATGTATGCCATGAAGGAAAGAGATAGTTCCACGCTGAAGATTATTCCAGTGGTTTATGATTTTATAGACGTGTTACTGAACCGTCTAATCTACCGCCTCAATGGAGTGAGGACTTTGATATTGCGTTCAAGTATGGTACGAGATTGATTGGGAGAAGGCCTATGAGGTATATGGCTTGTTGAGTTGTTAGAACTTGAAGAAGCAATTTGAAGAGTGGATTGAGATGGGCTTCGTTCGCCCTAGTATATTCATCCCTATGTATTGATGACTTGTCAGATCAACTAAGAGAAGCAATTGTGTTCTCAAGATTTCTATATGCTTAGGATATCATCAGTTAAGGATGAGAGAGCAGTATGGGCATAGGACAACATTCCATACCTGTTATGCACACTACAAGTTGTAGTGATGTCATCGGAGTTGAAGAGTGCTCTAATGGTTTTTAAAAGAGTTGATGAATAGTACTCTCACAATGGCGAGGAACGTACCGGTTATCTGAGGACGGTGTTGCAAAACCCGAGAGATAGAAGCCTGAATTCTATGCTCCCTATATGTGAGTTGAAATGCCAAAGTTAGCCTTTTTGGTCATGTTGCCCCTGCCAGCGGGATCATAGTTGATGTGACGAGGAGTGAGTATGATGCCTTGTGGATGATGCTGATGAACGTTAAGGGAATGCGTAGTTCTCGGCCCAGCCAATTTCTACCAACGCTTTGAGGAAGGATTCTATGTGATTGTGCATCCATTTACGAGTCTTCTGTTCGCCACTTAGCGTGCGTGCAAATAAGCTTTAAATTTATAAAACTAGAATCAAGCCAACGAACCCGCAGTGTATGGATCGGTGTAGTTAAGCAAGAATTCCAGAGTATCGAACACAAGGATTTGGGGGGTTAAATCCAATTATAGAATTGTCAAGCAAGTAAATGTATGAAGCTTTGTAAATATTGGGAAAACAACAATCCTAAAGATCCAGGAATCCAGCTGTGGCAATCGGTTCAAGATATACTAAAGATATAAGGACAGAGTTAAGAGTTGCAAAGGTATGCTAATGCAAAGCAATGTACGGTGAAGTTCCAAGGCTTTATGTGACTTATCTAGAAATATTCTCTATAAAGGTTGTTGAGACTTCAATATAGAAAGGATCTAAAGACAAGGATTAATATCAAATTCCCAAACTTGTAATCCAAGGATCAAGACTAACTAAACCGATTAAGGTTGTGACACTCGAAATCGAGGTAGAGGTTGTTGAGGCTTCACTACCACCTAGAAAAGGCAAGCCAAGACTAAGTTAAAGCAAATCTTTAACTTTGGATTAAAGTAAAAACAAGGTTCGTAAACTAGGGAAAATTACGGGTGGATCTTGAGATTCCATGGCCGTGGAACTCAAGAACACACCGTGATTCTGGCTTCGTCGGTGAAATCTCTCTAACTCTCAGGATCCAATCTGTTTACGATCGATCTATCATCATCTAAGCCACAACTAGTAACCCTTCACCTTAGAATTGCTAAAGGGTTTTAGCCAACAACAGTCATTATGATATCAAATTCAAGATTTAGAAGAATGAAAGATGAAAACCTTCGAAAACCTTCAATAACTTCAAATCAATCTCAAATCCACAAACAAGGTAATGATGTATATTAGATTCGGAATAACACAAACCAATCACAATCCTTGATAAGAACGAAGAGCGGGATGTCAATCCGTCTTCTAATCAAACCTAAGGACAAAGCGTAACTTCCAAATCTCCAAGTCTTTGCAAATCTCCGTTGCAAAATGGCAATCTCCGCACGTCCAATTGAAACCCTAGGCACGTGCAAGTAACCGTAAGCGAAGGTGACGGAATCCCCTTCCTTCCGTCCTTTTATAGGGCAAGATAAAATATCTCTCTCCGGCCCATATGTGTAATATTGTGTCCATATTTTATTCGGCAAAAGATTGCCTAAATCACGGTTCCATAGGATTCCACGCCCGTGGTTTAGAGCGTGGAATTTGATTACGGTGCTTCACAACTTCCACGGCCGTGTAACTTACTGGAATGCTCCACGCTCATGTTGCCAAAATTCCATGGCCGTGGTTTAGAGCGTGGACTTCATTACGGTCGTATTTTAGAGCGTGGAAACATAAGTAGCTCGTAATTCACTTTGTTTTGTGCCATTCTTCATCCTAGCATCTTCCTAAGCTCCTTTGTGGTGTCCTCAATCCTTGGATGTGCTCAATTCATCTCCATCCTCTCTTAATTTGTTCGGAATTAGCTCTTATTTGCCTACAATCAACACAAAGCTTATGTAGACCTCTATATCGACAATATAGATAAACTAGCTCACAACTGCTTAAATGCTTTATCAATGAACACCAATATGGATGAAATACATCTAGAAAACGTGCCTAAAATATCACAATATTTCATGCTAACATCTTCTGAGGAAGACCACCATAATTGTGTGGTTGAAGAACTATGTCGAAGCTCTGAAGAGTAGAGGAAGCATTTGACCTCTACTTCTAGAGATGGTTTTTCCTCTATGCCTTTGGATAGCGTTATGATCTTGTTGCTGGAGTTGGTGATTCCTCCATGCTGTGTTTTGAGGTTATAGAGTGTTATAGGTTGATACGTTTGAACGGAGATGTGATACCTTCGATAGAGAGTGTTTATACCTCGGCGTATGGTCCGAGAGGATTTAGGAATAGTTCAAGTTTCGGGACGAAACTTTTTCTTAAGGGGTGTGTGATGTAATAGCTAGGATTTCTGAATTCTAATTAATGTTGATTAACTTAATCAGTGATAGTAATTGACATATAACTTGCGAAGATTGCGTAAGTGTTGAGTATAAGTCCCACCGTTATGTTCCTGGCGTAATTTTGGGCTTATGGTGAAATTTTCACTTTTCCCCCCGGGTAATTATTTTTACCCTCCGGTATTATTTGGAGAAGGGGGTTCAACCCGCCATTGGATCGATAAAAGGATAATTATCGACTTCACTATAAATAGCGGAAAATCGTTTATTAATTCATTTCCTTTCCCGTTTCCTCGTAAAAGCTCTGATTTCTCTCAAACTTCAAACTCATATATACTCTCCGTTTCTAATCCGATTTCAATTCCGTTTGAGTTTTTGAATTCCTCTCTTCATTCTCTTCATATCAGTACCGAGTTTCTGCATTTCCGAGCAGATGAATACCTGGTCGAGCATATATGTCACCAAGACAGTTCCGTCACTCAGATTCCAGTGAATTTGATGTTGTACATGCGTAGCCTGCGTCGTTGTGATTCCGAATCTTCTTTCAGATCGTCAATCGGGTTAGTAACGAATAAGTTATGAATTTATTTGTTTTCCGTACTGCGATTTGGCCTAAATCGACCTTAGGCTTTTCAAAATGGATAATTAGAAGTTCCATTATGATCATTATATTATTCTGGTGTGTATGGATTGTTTGTTGATGAAATCTGATGATAGGTGGGTTTAGAAATGGCCTGCGGGCAAAACGTTATTCTTGTGAAATTTATTTAATTAATTAAAGGTTAATTAATTAAATTAGGATTAAATTTGAGATTGAGGAATACTGATTAGATGCATGCTAGGTGTCAGAATGATTTGAGGATCATGATGATGTTATGGATATCGGTTATGGCTTTAAAGATTAGTATGTGTACGAGTATGATGAGATGTGATGTTGAGGATATGCCTTAGGCATTTATGAATGTGTTGAGGATCTGAGGTTTAGATTTGAGATATAGGTTGGTTGTGGTTAGTGAGACGAGTCTCCTAACCTTTGCAGTATGTGATTGTGTATGCCTTGCTATTGCAGGCGTTGATTACTTCCCCAAGGGGAAGTTGTGACGTGGTACAAGTTACGAGTATATCAGGTAAGTCCATATGACTTACTTAGCGTGCAGTTGTGGATTGTACGATTGTGATGGTTGTGTGTGTTCAAATGATTGTGCATTTATAACCTAAACCAGACTAGGATGACCATTCATTACATTTATTTGGCCCAAGTGTATTATAACGGGTGGTAACCGCCGGTCTCCGCCTGCTAGTTAGGAGGAGGTGCCCTGAAGATGATCTCACAAGAGGGGACGAGTGAAGGTCATGTAACACCCCAAATTTTACAACTTAGGGAGTTACTGGTTAGGACCGCACAGTGGGTCCCGACCTTAGTTTGACAACAACTTAACATGATCTTACAACAAGGCACAGATAAGGAAAAACCAGAAATCATAAAATAGTTTTTTAACAATGCATGAATGTGACCAGATCAACTACAGCCGGAAAAGTAATATAACAAAATACGAAAGGAAACAATGTTCAACTGTAAAACCCACAAATGCAAAAACTGCAAAACGTCCTAAAGTACGACACCCCGGCTGACCACTACCATCTGGATCACTCGGCATCTGCTCTAACCTGTGTCAAATCTAAACAACATATCAACAGTTAGCTAATTATCCAAATATAAGCAAAATGATAACAGCACAAACACAAGCAGAAGTAAAAATAAACAAAACATCATGCTGGCACTCAACCAATTATTATCTATTATTTAAGTGATTCACATTATTCAATTTAAGTTGTGGCACGAGAACTATTATTAGTTCTCGCCTCCGTTCCTTATCCAACTGGTGTAGGTCTAGCTGACTTCCTTTGGTAGCATCACTACAAACCATGTGTGGACTAGTCCCGAAAGAAACCCCCAGCGCCCCGCGAGCTACTGAGCGGAATGCCACCGCCCGTTACTCTTAGGCCAAAACATAGGTCGGTAATTTTATATCACAACCTAGCTCTCTAACATGTCAATCACACACCACCATCATCATTTATACTCATATTTAGTAGTCAGCTAAGTAAGCCCAAAGGACTTACCTGTTATAACGCTCGACTCTTATAAACCACTCGCTCTGTAAACTGTAATCACTCAGTTGCCTGTCAAAGGCGATAAGTGTATTAGCACACTTTCACGTAGATAGAAGTCTAAGACTTCTAAGATCAAATAAGGTATTAAGACGTACTAGTTACAGTATTTGTTTTAGGGTAAAATGACCATATTACCCTTGATCCCGATTTTCTCGAAAACCTTAAATTTCATGTCTAAACTCCTATTTGAGGTTCTAAAAATATATTCTAACTCCTAGAATTTTATTTGGTTCCAAACTGACGTTTTTCCTATGTTTCTATTTTTCCGGAAGAATCGAAAAGGTTTAACTTCGGCTCTAGATATAAAATTCTTAACAGCTTATAAAATTTCCGAATTAAATCTCTAGTTCATCTATGAGGTTCTATCTAACCTTAGAAGAAAGAATTTCTCCAAACTGTTCAGCCGATATTTTTATAATAATTCACAAAGTCGGTTCCTTCACTCTAATTTCCTATACTTAGCCAAAATTCAAGTTTACCAAAACTGCTCAACTACCTAACTTCGGGAGCTCATAACTTTCAATCCGACCGTTCATTTCTTCTCAAATTTTAATATGCTAAACTACATATATCCATCTACAACATATCCAAAATTCAACGGTGGATCTTTATCCAAACGTTTAATAATTGATCGACAAGATGGGTTGTTCGTAACCTAAAAGCTGAAGGAGTTAAAATGAATTTACAGCAGCCTTTGCCTACCATTTTATGTGAAATTCCCAGCAGCTACTTAACATTATTATATCTATGCTTAAGGCTGAACGACAGCAGCTCACATACATATTTATGACAGTGAAATTGAAAAGTGGAGGAGCCAGCTTACAGAACTGCAGTCCGGCGGTAAGGGGTTGGCGTTCCGGCGGCAAAGGCTGGCGTTCCGGCGGCGAAGGCTGGCGTTCCGGCGGCGAAGGCTGGCGTTCTGGCGGCGAAGGGCTGGCTGCGCAGGAAGGCGGTTATTGCCCTCGAAATCGCAACAGAAAGCGGAAGGAAGGCGGATGGACAGAAGAGGGAGGTCGGAAACTTACCGGCCCGACTGGAGGCAGACGGCGGCGGCGGCGGCGCAGTGGTTCCGAAGGAGGACGAAGGCGGAGCGGTGTATCGGTGGCGGCTCCGGCGTGTGCGCTACTGCAGCTGTCCGTCGCGCACAGAGAAAGGTAAGCAGGCGGCGGTTACACTCGGAGGAAGGACGGAAAGAGGGAGGAGGTATCTTACCGGACTGACGGCGGCGAGCGGTGGCGCGGCGGTTGCGGTGCTTCCGGCGGCAGCACAACCTTCGTGAGATGCAGTGGTTTGCGAGAGAGGGAAGCAGTATCGATTTTGCGAGAGAGAGAGAAGCGGCATGTCATTAGCGTAAGATTAGGTTATTAGGGTAATTAGATTAGGTTAATTTTTGGGCTTAGGATAATGGGCTGGCTGCTTGGGCCCAATTGGGACAATTGAGCGGTTAGCTCCTAAAACAATTTGCGGAACTCGTAACCCGTTAATTTTGTGCGGAAATTTATATAATACGGAATTAAATTCCGTATTTATAAATTATAATTATTTTTATTTTAACAATGTAAAATTATTTTCGGTCATTTAATTTATCATTTTATGTGAATCTAGGTCACATAAAATGATAGAACTAAACTCGTTTTACCTTACTTATTTATTTATTTACGATGGTCTCATCGGACTTGTTTAATTTCACTTTACCGGAAACTTAAAATTTTCGGTTATTACATCAGTGCCCCTTTAAAAGAAGTTTTGTCCCGAAACTTAGATTATTTCCCTTGTTCACACATTTCCTTCGGTATATTTTAGTTTCTCGACCTTTTTCGTTTTCTACCACACAACTACTCAAACATCAAACAGATACGTAGCACAAAAACAGAATCACTCAGTCAATAAGAAAACCTGAAAGGTCAAACAACACAATATCCGAGTACTAACTCGTCAAACGGGAGTAACCTCTAACCCCGCGAAGAACTCAGGATATTTACGTCTAATACTCTCTTCAGTCTCCCAAGTGGCCTCATCAGCTCCTCTCCTAGACCACTGGATCCTCAACATAGGTATCTCCTTGGATCGCAGACGTCTGGCACTGCGCTCCAAGACAACTACTGGGTACTCTACAAATGTATGGTCAGGCTCAACTGTCAGATCCTCATGGCTAATGACGTGTCTCGGATCCGGAATGTACTCTCGCAGCTGAGATACATGAAAAACTGGGTGTACTCCCTCTAATCTCGGTGGCAGTGCTAGTCGGTAGGCAACCTCTCCGACTCTCTCTACGATCTCAAATGGACCGACATACCGGGGACTCAGCTTCCCCTTAATGCCGAAACGTCTAACTCCCCTCGTAGGTGACACTCTCTACCACACCTGTGTACCTACTCTAAACTCCAAAGGTCGACGCCTTTTGTCGGCGTAGGACTTCTGACGACTCTGAGCTGCTAACATCCTCTCCCGGACTAAGGCAATCCGGGCGATGTCGTCCTGTATCTGATCTGGTACTACTCCATCAGCCTTGCTAGGCTCATCCCAACATAGCGGTGTACGACATCTCCGCCCGTACAAAGCCTCATAAGGTGCCATCCAATAGACGCATGCCAGCTGTTATTATATGAAAACTCTACTAGTGGGAGGTGATCTGGCCATACCTGTCCCCAATCTAGCACACATGCCCGCAACATGTCCTCTAAGGTCTGGATGGTCCTCTCTGACTGACCGTCTGTCTGCGGGTGGTAAGCCGTGGTAAAGTGAAGACTCGTCCCCAGAGCAGTATGTACTTGCTGCCAAAACCTCGAGGTAAAACGTCCATCCCTGTCGGAGACGATAGTCCTCGGTACTCCATGGAGTCTCACAATGTGTCTGGTGAACTCCTCTGCTAGACGGTTTACCGGCCACGTTTCCTTAATCGGAATGAAACGTGCGGTCTTCGTCAGGCGGTCTACCACCACCCAAATGGCATCAAAACCTCTGCTGAGCCTCAAACCGGTGACAAAATCCATAGAAATGTCTTCCCACTTCCAATGTGGTACTGGAAGTGGGTGTAGCTCTCCTCCGGATCTACGATGCTCAATCTTGACCTGCTGACAGGTCGCACACTGGGCTACATATCGGGCCACATCAGGCTTCAAACCACCCCACCAGAAGGAACGTCTCACGTCCTTATACATCTTACTCGCTCCTGGATGTACGGAGTAAGGGGTGGCATGAGCCTCACCTAGTATCCTCTGTCTCAGCTCACTGTCTGATGGCACACAGACACGGTCTTGTCGTCTCATCACTCCATCGGCACCGATAGTGAACTGAGGTGCCTCATCTCGTGACATCCGGTCTCGGATCCGGGTCAAAGTCGGACAGGTCTCCTGCTTCTGTCGGATCTCACCCAACAGGTCAGGAAGTAACTCTAAGGTGGCTAACTGATGCGCTGTATCGGGGAACTGGATCTCTACCTCCAACCAAGCTAAGTCTCTCTGTAACTGTGGCTGTACTGTCAACCGAGCTATTGCCTTCTCCTGAGGCGTCTTCCGACTCAAAGCGTCAACAACTACATTCGCCTTTCCGGGGTGGTAAAGTATCTCAAGGTCGAAATCCTTGATCAACTCTAGCCACCGTCTCTGGCGGTTATTCAACTCCCGCTGAGTGAATATGTACTTCAGACTCTTATGGTCTGTGAAGATCTGACAGGTCGCTCCATAGAGATAATGACGCCAGATCTTAAGAGCGTGCACTACTGCTGCTAACTCCAGGTCATGAGTGGGGTAGTTCTCTTCATACGTCTTCAGCTGTCGAGACGCATATGCTATAACCTTACCCCTCTGCATCAAGACACACCCCAAGCCCAGCTTGGATGCGTCACTGTACACTACAAAGTCCTCTGTACCTTCAGGTTGTGCTAAGATCGGAGCAGACGTCAATCTCCTCTTCAGCTCCTCAAAACTCTGCTGACACGGCTCAGACCAGACGAACCGAGTAGTCTTCCTTAGGAGGGAAGTAAGTGGTCGGGCGATCAGAGAAAATCCTTCCACAAACCGACGGTAATAACCTGCCAATCCTAGGAAGCTGCGAACCTCCTTAACATTCTTCGGAGGTTGCCAAGATGACACTGACTCAATCTTCGCTGGGTCGACCTTAATCCCCTCAGCAGTCACTACATGGCCCAGGAATGCCACCTCTGACATCCAGAACTCACACTTGGATAGTTTAGCATATAGCTGACTATCCTGTAGAATCTGCAGTACTGTCCTCAAGTGCCCGGCATGCTCCTCTCGACTTCTAGAGTAAACTAGAATGTCGTCGATGAAGACCACTACAAACTGGTCTAAGAAGTCGATGAAAATCCCATTCATCAACTCCATAAATACTGCTGGCGCATTAGTGAGCCCGAATGGCATCACTACAAACTCATAATGACCATACCTAGTCCGGAATGCCGTCTTAGGTATGTCCTGATCTCTCACCCTCAGCTGGTGATAACCCGATCTCAAATCTATCCTCGAGAACACTGACGCTCCATGCAGCTGGTCCAGCAGATCATCTATGTGAGGCAGTGGATACTTATTCTTGATGGTGACCTTGTTCAACTCCCTGTAGTCGATACACAGTCTCATCGATCCATCTTTCTTCCTCACAAATAACACTGGTGCGCCCCAGGGAGAAACACTAGGGCGTATGAAGCCCTTCTCTGCTAACTCCTCTAACTGCTTCTTCAGCTCAAGCAGCTCTATCGGGGCCATGCGGTACGGGGCCTTCGAGATCGGTCTCGTGCCCGGCTCTAACTCGATGCTAAAGTCCACACTCCTCTGTGGAGGTAGCCTTGGTAAGTCGTCCCTGAAGACCTCTGCAAACTCGCATGCGACTGGTATCTCCTCTACTGTCAGGCTCTTGCGCTCCTTCATGGCATAACACCAGAAGGCCTCGCAACCCTGTGCTATCAGTCTGGCTGCTCTCACTGCACTGATAACGGTGCCGGACTTTCCGAGGTCCCAACCTCGGAATATAACTCTGTGGCCCTCCTCTGTGGCAACAGTCACAGTCCTCCTACCAATATCCAAGACGGCTCCATGTCTAGTCATCCAATCTATCCCTAATATCACGTCCTCATGTGCTAAGGGCATGACTAGAAAGTTTACTAACCAGATCCTGCCTCCCAGGTGAATAGGGCAGTCATAAATCTCTCGAGATCCTCTCACCTTACCCCCATCTGGTAACCCAACCACAAAAGGTACACCCTCTACTGTAGCTAAGGACAACCTATCTACACATGCATCTGATATAAATGAGTGCGTAGCACCCGTATCAAATAAAACTCTCACAGGTAAGTCATGGATCCAAATAGTACCTGTGGTCGCAGGTGCCGCAGGCTGCTCAGTATTCCTCAGCTCAAACACTCTCGATGGTCCTTCTTTGGTGTCAGTGGTACTACCACGTCCTCTGCCACGACCTGATCCCTGTGCAGTACTGTATGAAGCAGGGTGTCCTGGAGCCCGGTACTACTGCTGCTGCTGACTCGGAGCTCGGTACTGAGGGGGTCTCTGTACACTCTTCTCAGCACCTGCAGGAGAAGATCCCTGCTGAGAAGAAGACTTGCCCTGACGGCAGAAAGTAGCCCTGTGTCCCGGCTTCCCACAAGTGAAGCAAGTGACCGGTGGTTTCGGGCAGTCCGGCTTAATGTGATCACGGCCACCACAGTTAAAGCACTGTCGATCTCCACTGGGAGTCCGAACTGTAGAGTGGTAGCTGGACCTCCCCTGAGTCTGTCCTCTACCATAACCTGCTACTGCTGCACTGCTGCCAGCATGTCCTGTCCTCTGCCGCTTATCCGGCCCACTAGACTGTGTTGCTTTCCTAGAAGCTGGCCTATCTCTCTCATAAGCAGAGGCCCTATCCTGATAATCAGACAAGGTCTCACAGCGGAATCCAGCCAGGTAGGATCGGGTACTCTCTCTCAACCTCCTGGAGAAAAGATAAACATGCTGCTCTTCTAGAGGTGTAGATGGTCCAAGCAAAGTCAACTCTTTCTGAAACTTCTTTATGGCTGCAGCAATCGGGATATCCTCAAATCCCGCCTCAATGAAATCCTGAAATCTCTCCCTCCTCAGCGAAACTGGGCAGTACCTGTCTCTAACAATGTTCTTCATCTGCTCCCAGCTGGTGACTCGGCCACGAATGGTACGCCACCATGAATGAGCATCATCTGTGAAGCAGGTCTGTATCAAATCTACCTGTCGGTCCACGGGGCAACGTATTGCCTCCAAAGCAGTCTCAATCTTCCCTATCTAGTGCTCCACCTCTATCCCTATCTCTCCGCTGAATGAGGGGACCTTCTGAGAGTTGAAAGCCTTCAACCACTCATCCGGTCTCGGTGCTCTGACCCCAGTAGGTGCTCTATCAACATCAGCCCTCCTCTCAGATATAGCCGGCACCTGAGACACTCCTTGTGTCACCTGAGCTGACCTAGCCGGCACCACTGGTGGTACCTGAGTAAGCCTCTCCACTCTGGCAGCTTCCTCCCTGCGCTCAACATAGGCTCTGAACTCCCTATACTCCGATGCTCCAATAGAGACACGTCCCGACTCAGTAGAACGAGCTCCTTGCGCTCCAGACCTAGCGGCGGTCTCAGGCCTGACATCGGGGCCTACACTCTCAGCTACTTCTTCTACAGCAACCTCTGGTACGCTTGCTGCAGGTGGGTCATCTCGAGGAACTCGTCCTCGACCTCTCCCTAGTGGAGGTCTACCCCTACGACCACGCCCTCTAACAGTAGGGGTGCTATCAGCTCAATCCTTTCTGACTGGGGGAAGGGGGGACGACCCCTACCTCGGCCAGTCACTTGTGCAGCCCTAGTACGTGCCATCTGCACGAATAGTAATAACTACAGTTATAAACTAGCTAATCTATCATAACATTACAAGTCCATAATTATTCTAAGATTACCGAGATCCGCAGAGGTAGTGGTGGTCGTCCGTACTTTCTATCCCAACCCGACTCTGTATGCATTTTAAAACCAAAACTTTTCTTTGGAAAACTCAGACCCTTTTCGGGTTCTGTTTATTTACTTATATGACCTTTTTAGAAGATTCAAGTGCCATTGTTGCCAACCTAGAGCTCTGATACCATGTTGTAACACCCCAAATTTTACAACTTAGGGAGTTACTGGTTAGGACCGCACAGTGGGTCCCGACCTTAGTTTGACAACAACTTAACATGATCTTACAACAAGGCACAGATAAGGAAAAACCAGAAATCATAAAATAGTTTTTTAACAATGCATGAATGTGACCAGATCAACTACAGCCGGAAAAGTAATATAACAAAATACGAAAGGAAACAATGTTCAACTGTAAAACCCACAAATGAAAAAACTGCAAAACGTCCTAAAGTACGACACCCCGGCTGACCACTACCATCTGGATCACTCGGCATCTGCTCTAACCTGTGTCAAATCTAAACAACATATCAACAGTTAGCTAATTATCCAAATATAAGCAAAATGATAACAGCACAAACACAAGCAGAAGTAAAAATAAACAAAACATCATGCTGGCACTCAACCAATTATTATCTATTATTTAAGTGATTCACATTATTCAATTTAAGTTGTGGCACGAGAACTATTATTAGTTCTCGCCTCCGTTCCTTATCCAACTGGTGTAGGTCTAGCTGACTTCCTTTGGTAGCATCACTACAAACCATGTGTGGACTAGTCCCGAAAGAAACCCCCAGCGCCCCGCGAGCTACTGAGCGGAATGCCACCGCCCGTTACTCTTAGGCCAAAACATAGGTCGGTAATTATATATCACAACCTAACTCTCTAACATGTCAATCACACACCACCATCATCATTTATACTCATATTTAGTAGTCAGCTAAGTAAGCCCAAAGGATTACCTGTTATAACGCTCGACTCTTTATAAACCACTCTCTCTGTAAACTGCAACCACTCAGTTGCCTGTCAAAGGCGATAAGTGTATTAGCACACTTTCACGTAGATAGAAGTCTAAAACTTCTAAGATCAAATAAAGTATTAAGACGTACTAGTTACAGTACTAGTTTTAGGGTAAAATGACCATTTTACCCTTGGTTCCGATTTTCTCGAAACCCTAAAATTCATGTCCAAACTCCTATTTGAAGTTCTAAAATTATATCCTAACTCCTAGAATTTTATTTGGTGCTAAACTGACATTTTTCCTATGTTTCTATTTTCCGGAAGAATCGAAAAGGTTTAACTTCGGCTCTAAATATAAAATTCTTAACAGCTTATAAAATTTCCGAATTAAATCTCTAGTTCATCTATGAGGTTCTATCTAACCTTAGAAGAAAGAATTTCTCCAAACTGTTCAGCCGATATTTTTATAATAATTCACAAAGTCGGTTCCTTCACTCTAATTTCCTATACTTAGCCAAAATTCAAGTTTACCAAAACTGCTCAACTACCTAACTTCGGGAGCTTATAACTTTCAATCCGACCGTTCATTTCTTCTCAAATTTTAATATGCTAAACTACATATATCCATCTACAACATATCCAAAATTCAACGGTGGATCTTTATCCAAACGTTTAATAATTGATCGACAAGATGGGCTGTTCGTAACCTAAAAGCTGAAGGAGTTAAAATGAATTTACAGCAGCCTTTGCCTACCATTTTATGTGAAATTCCCAGCAGCTACTTAACATTATTTTATCTATGCTTAAGGCTGAACGACAGCAGCTCACATACATATTTATGACAGTGAAATTGAAAAGTGGAGGAGCCAGCTTACGGAACTGCAGTCCGGCGGTAAGGGGTTGGCGTTCCGGCGGCGAAGGCTGGCGTTCCGGCGGCGAAGGCTGGCGTTCCGGCGGCGAAGGCTGGCGTTCTGGCGGCGAAGGGCTGGCTGCGCAGGAAGGCGGTTATTGCCCTCGAAATCGCAACAGAAAGCGGAAGGAAGGCGGATGGACAGAAGAGGGAGGTCGGAAACTTACCGGCCCGACTGGAGGCAGACGGCGGCGGCGGCGGCGCAGTGGTTCCGAAGGAGGACGAAGGCGGAGCGGTGTATCGGTGGCGGCTCCGGCGTGTGCGCTACTGCAGCTGTCCGTCGCACACAGAGAAAGGTAAGCAGGCGGCGGTTACACTCGGAGGAAGGACGGAAAGAGGGAGGAGGTATCTTACCGGACTGACGGCGGCGAGCGGCGGCGCGGCGGTTGCGGTGCTTCCGGCGGCAGCACAACCTTCGTGAGACGCAGTGGTTTGCGAGAGAGGGAAGCAGTATCGATTTTGCGAGGAGAGAGAAGCGGCATGTCATTAGCGTAGGATTAGGTTATTAGGGTAATTAGATTAGGTTAATTTTTGGGCTTAGGATAATGGGCTGGCTGCTTGGGCCCAATTGGGACAATTGAGCGGTTAGCTCCTAAAACAATTTGCGGAACTCGTAACCCGTTAATTTTGTGCGGAAATTTATATAATACGGAATTAAATTCCGTATTTATAAATTATAATTATTTTTATTTTAACAATGTAAAATTATTTTCGGTCATTTAATTTATCATTTTATGTAAATCTAGGTCACATAAAATGATAGAACTAAACTCGTTTTACCTTACTTATTTATTTATTTACGATGGTCTCATCGGACTTGTTTAATTTCACTTTACCGGAAACTTAAAATTTTCGGTTATTACAGGTCACCCCCATGCAAAACTCCTGTGTTACGTTGGATGGGACGGGGTTCTTGAGGCTCCTCGTGTTACAAAAGAAGAATTAATAATGGAATAACGTAATGAAAGATAATAAATGAATGTGTGTGGCATTGCATGTTTGAGATGTTCTTGTGTGGTTGTGCTATTACCTTCATGCTTTCATTGCTGTAGCTAACGGTTTCATACCGTGTTGTAGTGTTCTGCAAGTTAGGAATACTGCAGAGTGAGCCAGATGGTGTGACAAGCCAAGGACTTCTGTACATTAGAATGCGTGGGATGTGGGATCTTTTGTGGTTGTGGTTTATGTTGTTGTTTTGTACTCGGTTATGAGTTTGTAAACTCTTTTGATGTATCATACTCAGCTTTTATGTATTTGATTTTAATCTACCTGTGCCTTGTTGTAAGATCCAGTGAACTTGTTGTCAGGCTAGGTCAGAAACCATTGTGAGATCCTAGCCCAATGTGACACTCCAAGTCCCGCGGATTTGGGGTGTTACAAAGAGAATGTCTCATAGACTTCGAGCAAAAATACTGGATGCAACGAGCAAACTCTAAATCCTTAGAGCAAGGCGATAAAAATATGAAGTATGACTATCGGAAGGCTTCGGGTAAATGAAACAGGAAAATGATCAGATCAATTGAAAGCAATGGAGTCATATTATCAACGGAGGAGGAAATTACAACTGTATTCTACAATGATTTTCTAGAACACTTCAAGGCCTCCCAAATAAACGGTTCAGAAATTAATAGTTATCTTGAAGTAATTACGAACGAGATTTCCGACGAAGAAAACAAAAAGCTTATTAAACCCTTCACCAATCAAGACATCAGAAAGGCTATCTTTGATATTGGAAGTGAAAAGTCCCCTGGTCCAGATGACATGTCAGCAGGCTTCTTTCAAAGCTATTGGCATATTATTGGACTATCTGTAATTCGGGCGGTTAAAAGCTAAAATCTTAAAACAAATAAACCATACTTTCATATCACTAATCCCAAAAATTGACAACCCATCCGCGACCAATCATTTTAGACCCATTAGTCTCTGCTCGACCATATATAAAATAATAGCAAAAATCTTAGCAACAAGATTAAAGACTATCATACCCAAATTAATCCATCCTCTTCAAGGAGCCTTTACCCAAGATAGATCGATCCATGATAATATTCTCATTGCACATGAAATATTCCATGGTTTCAAATCAAAAAAAGGAAAGGAGGGTTATATGGCCATAAAGCTCGATATGGAAAAAGCATATGATAGAGTTGAATGGCCATTTATCTTAGTTGTCCTCCGTAAGTTTGGGTTTTGTTCGAGATTTATAGACTGGATTGAGGAATGCATCTCTACAGTTTCTTACTCAGTCCTAATAAATGATAATCCTACCAACTTGATTCACCTAGGAAGAGGTGTGCGTCAAGGAGATCCAATATCACCAATACTCTTCAATTTGAGAGCGGAAGTTCTTGCTAGAAATATCCAAAAAATAAGTAATCAAAATCGGAAACTAGTTGGTTTCCAATCACTAGAGGTGGCACAATAATCCCTTTCCTAGCCTTTGTGGAAGATATTATCATTTTTGCAAAAGCAACCGAAATATCTAGCAACCTAACAATAAATACTCTTAACGGATATTGTAGTTTTTCTGGTCAAAAAGTTAATTTTCAAAAATCATCTTTCTAAACAACAATGAATATCGATACAAAGATAGAGAGAGATATTCAAAATAAGTTGGGAATAACAATAACAAATAGCTTAGATAAATACCTAGGTTGTTCAATCATTAATGGGAGGGTCAATAAGAATGTCTTTGAAGACATCATAACAAAATCCCGTCAACAATTGTCCAAATGGAAATCGTCTACACTCTCCCAAGAAGGTAGAATAGTTCTAATTAAAGCTAACCTGGATGCTAAAGCAAACTTCATAGTGCAGAGTTTCTACCTCCCTGCAAGCATTCACAAAGAACTAGACCAAATTAACCGCACTTTTTTCTAGAATAAAGGTACAAACTACCATCCACTTATCAGTTGGGACAAATTATGTATACCAAAACAAGCAGGAGAAGTGGGTATTAGAAAATCAAAAGATATGAATAAGGTCCTACAAATGAAACTTCTTTGGAAATTTTTTTTTTGATACATAGGTAAATAACTTAGGAGGATCAGTTTCTAGAAACCAATCGGCCTAATGCATCCTTTCGGATGAGGTCTTGAACGTCTTCTGAGATTGAATCTACATCTAGCTCTTCATTGTGCCCGTGCAAAGCAATCTTTTCCGCCACCGTGTTAATCTCCCTAAAAACATGTTGTGCGGTGGAGTTTTGGAAAAATTGAAATGTCGTTGATAATCATATCGAGTTCCCACGACGGCTTCCAAATTCGATTAATCGAATTGATAAGCGTCAAGTTATCCCCTTCAATCTCGATAGATTTAATTCCAATCTCCTTAGCCTTTTGAAGGCCAAACCGCAAAGCAATAGCTTTTGCTTCCAGCATGTCTTATACTCTATGTTTTGGGATTGGTTTGAGCGTATTATCTTCATAAATCTGCATGCATGACTGTGTATTCTTGATGATTATGTTGTTTTGTTTACCTTTGTAAGAATCGAGGTCTACACCTAGTTTTGTTGTAATTGTAGGGAAAATGACACGTTTTGGAGTGATATGGAGCCAAGGGATCAAAGGAGTCATTGGAGCTACATGTTGGAGCGACGAGCTACAAGGAAACCATAGGAACCATGGAAGTTGGACATAAGTTTGATATTGAACCAGCTTTGAGAGAATTGTACGTAGTTGAAGATTATCTCGGTTGGCTACAATATCACCTTGACCGAGATGAATTGCTGGGCTGGATCGAGACGCACAACCCATGGCCCATAAGATCTTTTTTTTTTGGCAAGTGATTCTCCTATAAATTGGAAGATATATTCTAGATGGATGGACGGCTGGTTAACTGATTAGTTTGGAAGATTGAAAATATTCCAAGGAAGGAAGGAAGTTGAAGGAAAATAGCTTTGAAGTGAAAGTTGAAGGCTTTTGAAGGAAGTTGTAAGGTTTTCTTAGGATCCTTGATTGTTGTCTTTTGGTTTGTGATTGAGGAACACAGTTTGTTGATTGTTTGGATTGATTGTTTGTTTGATAGATTGATTATTGAGACCTTTGTGTTAAGGTTTTTTTGTTTGATTATTGATTCTTTCTTCATATATTTGATTGTTATTATCATGATGATTATTGGCTAAATTCTTGTGCGATTCTAGGATGATTGGCTGAGCGAGGCGTGACCTTATCTGATCCATACCTGAGTTTAGGTTATAGTTTGTCAAATCCTATCCTTGTTGTACCTTTCCTGATCCATACGCAAGCCTAGGATGAGACTTACCCGGTGATTCCTTTGTTTGTATACCTATGATGATGAGTATTAAGTAATCAAGGTTTATCTTTTATTAGGGTTTGAGTGTGCCTTTATCCTACCTTTGTGAGTTAGCGTGAGACTTACCCGGTAAAGGTTTGTTCTATCCCCTTAGGTGGAGTGTTGGTTTGAGATTATAGTTCCTTTCCTTCGTACCTTGAGACTTACCCGGTGAGATAATCTTTGGTTTGGAATAGTGAGTAGTGAGACTTACCCAGTGATCTATTCTCACCTTAGAAATAACTTCCCTTGCAAACCTCAGCTTGTCCACGTTATCCTTTGAGATCTTGAGTCGGAACCACAATTGGATGCTTTGACCTCTAAAATCTACATTCCTCTATCTGATTATTAAATCATCTTCTTTTGTTGTATTGCTTTTGATTGAAAACCTGTTATACCGTGCTTTGTTTTACCATAGTCCCTGTGTTCGACCCTAGAGTATTTGCCGTTATTACAATTGATCCGTACACTGCGGGCTCGCATACTGTTTCAGGCTTATATTTTAGGTTATAAATTTAAAGCTATTTCGTTCACGATTGCACACATGTCTGAGAGCGAACATCCATCACTGATTCAGCATTACAGCTACCCTTCCTAAGGCAATAAGAATTGCATGTTGGTTTCGGATGATAAAACCATAAGAACATTTATTTGTTAAATTTTGTGAAGCATCAAAAATTAAGTTTATAAAATCCTTCCTCGGGTCGTTTCAATTTAAAAATTTTCTTTTTCCTTCTTTGGATTTTTGTTGTTAAGGTGTTCTTGTTTTTATTCGAATTTGTTTGGTCCCAAATTGCAATTTGGTTAATTGTTGTAGCTTTGATGTTTTGTGGAAATTTTGTTTGCTAAATACGAACTGATTTCTAGTCATCCATAAATTCCACCAAATTAGAACTACGAGTTTCATTTCCTTAGTTGAAATTAAACCCTTGAGGTCAAAAAGAGCCTCAGCGATTCCTCGATTATCAAGGTCGTAATTTTGTAGTATGTTTGTAACATTCTGATTATCGAAAGTTGTGACCATAAACGGACACTGAAAAAAAGGTGTTTGACACTTTCAGTATGGTGATTATAGTCTTCGCAGTTCATAACGACCGGGATCCTTTGTCTGTCAAGATTTTGCTTTGTAGGAAAACCATCCATAGCTAGTTTCCATAACAAAAATTTAATTTTTGGCATGACGTCCATTTTCCAAATCCAAGTTTTGTTAATGGTAACTCCAACTCTCCGCTTTTGAATCATCTCCAAAGATGATTTAGTCGAATACCACCCTTCATCATTTCCCGACCAGTAAAGTCGATCACGAATGTCACTGTTGGGGAGGTTATAGTTCTTAAATTTTATCTAATATGGAATTGGGAAGTATTGTATTAATTTGATTTAATTTCTGGTGATCCCGTGCATTGTTAGTAATAAACGAAGAATTCAACTCCGTCAAATTCACTAAAGCTGAATTTGTCGTGACATCTTGAAGCGGTTTGTCCAATAACCATTTGTCTTTCCAGAATCTTACCGTTTTTCCGTCACCTACCCTCCAGGCAAGACCTTTGTCAAAGTCTTTGCATAATTTAATCAAGTTCTTCCATTGCCAAGAAACATTATTTTCGCATTGGTAATTCCATATGCACGATCCGTTTAGATATTTTTCTTCCACAATTTTGACCCATATATTATCCGGTTCCGCCATGATTTTCCACAAAAGTTTCATTTGTAGTGCTTTGTTCATGTCTTCCTCTTTCCTTATCCCCGTTCCTCCTAGGGATCGAGGTTTACAAATCTTATCCCAACTGATCAGAGGTTGATAAATAGGACCCTTATTCCAAAAGAAAGTCTATTAAGTTTGTCCAGTTCATTATGTATGCTCACCGGCAACATGAAAGCCTGCATTAGATAACTAAGTTTTGCGTTAAGGTTAGCTTTTATTCACGTTATTCTTCCTTCTTGAGACAGGGAGGGCGCTTTCCATCTAGTAAGTTATTGTTTAATTTTAATGACAACGGAATTAAGAATATATTTGTTAACACGTCCATTGATAATGGGACAACCTAAGTATTGTTATAGATTGGTTGAAATATTGATTCAAAGATGACCTTGAATCTTCTCTAGTTACTTTGATCAATATTAGCGGAAATACGGATTTTTGATAATTACTGATCTGCCCAGAAACATCACAATAATCCTTTAGTACCAAAAGAACCTTATCAATTGCTTGTGCAGATGTTTTGGTGAAGATTATACTATCATCTGCAAATTCTAATAAAAGGAATTCTAGTCCCATTTTTCGAAATGCGGAAACCAATAGACTTGGGGTTATCATCAGATACTTTTTGTAGGTTTCTAGCTAAAACTTCCACACACAGGTTAAAAAGAAGGGGGGAAAGCGGGTCACCTTGCCTAGGACCACGTTGCGGACAAAATATGTTAGTAGGAGAGTCATTGATTATAATAGAATAAGGAACTGTTGATATACATTCTGGTATCCAGTTTCGGAATTTATCCCCAAATCCGAATTTAACCAAGACCGCTTTAAGGAATTCTTATTCAACTTTATCATAGGCTTTCTCCATGTCCAATTTAATAGTCATGTAGCCTTCCTTTCCTTTTTTTGATTTGAATACATGAAAAATTGCGTGCTCAATGAGCACGTTGTCATGGATTGCTCTATTTTTTACGAATGCGCTTTGTAACGGGTTAATTAGTTTTGGAAGGACTAAACCTAGTCGTTTTGCTAAGATCATCGAGATAATTTTATAGACCATAGAAACTAAACTAATAGGTATGTAATGTGATGTTGTTGTTGGGTTATCAATCTTTGGGAGAAGTGATATGAAAGTATGATTGAGTTGTCTAAATATTTTACCGGTTCTGTAAAAACTCTTGACCGCTCTAGTAACTATAGGGCCGACAATATGTCAGTATTTCTGGTAAAAACCTGCCGACATCCCATATGGGCCTGGCGATTTGTCTGAGCCAATATTAAAAAATGCCTCTTTGATTTCATTTGTGGAAAAAGGCATATCCATATTCATATAATCAGTAATGAATATTTCCGGGAAGATAATCTGTAATTGGTTTTGTAATTTGTTCATGTCAATTGATGTAGCTTTGAATCGAGTTTTGTACTCATTTACAAATTCTTCATTGATGTCAATATCTTTTGCCAATACCTCACCATCATTTTCAGTGATCGTCGTAAATATCTTTTCATTTCTTCGTCCCGTTGCTTTCCTATGATCAAAGTTGGTGTTCTTATCTCCTAATTGTAGATTTCTCGTATTAGCTCGCTTCTGTAACGTTCCACTTGTTAAGCGCGTATGCGATATTTATTTTCCGGCCCTTATTGATATTTTAATATATTGAGTATGTTTTACGAGTATTTTACGTCGTAAAACTTAATTTTTTTTCCGGGTATATATTTATAGTGATATATTATTGGTATTTTTAGTTTTATTGGAATCTCGTAATTATAATTACGAGATTGAATTATTATGTCGCAAAGTATATTTTGTGAGTTTAAGTTTATGTACTCGATCTACATATATTTTTTTCCTGTATATCTATTCTTTTTGGAAAAGTTCGGAAAAGTTTTCCGATCCGAAATTCCCGTTTCGATTCGTATCGATCGAGTTTATTTTATTTGTTTTATCCTTCTTTTCTTTTTTTTCCCCTTCCTTTACTTTTGGGTTTCTCTCTCCCGGCTATGAAGAGCCCACTCCTCGATACCTCACATTCCGACCCCTTGCTTCCCCCGCCACATTGCAACTTGACCTAGGCAGTTGCCCTCTCCTCTCCTTCCTAGTGAAGAGACCCCCCATCTCTCTTTTTCCCTTGTGACAAACGAACAGCCATCAGCTCCTCTGTAAAGTCACATCTCTCTCCCTCTTAACCTTCTTCTGCAAGCCGTACACCAAGATCACTCTCCCTTCTCGAGCATGACACCGAGCAACCCTAGATCCGGAAGCATCTCCTCTACACCCTCTCTCGAAGCCCTGTTGCCGGGAATGCTCACAGCGAGCCCCGCTTCTCTATTTCTAGCAGCAACCACGGGAGCCTCACTGCTGGTCGCTTCATCCTCGAGCAAGCCAGCCCTTCTCCATCTCTGTTCGTCTCTCCCTTAAACAAGCAACTCCTTGCATTTCGGAAGATGCACACCGCCTCGATTTCCATCTCCCGGGCTCTCATCAGGGAAGGCGACAACAGCAACCTCTCCCTCTCTCTTCCTTTTGTCACGCCGGAATCAACAGCTACCTCGCCGGCCACTGTCGCCCTCGAAGCAAGCCGGAGAAGCCTTGTCTGCCGCCGCCTACCCAACTTCCTTTGCCTGCCAGAGCCACGGAGCCACCACCGGCGTTGTGCTCACCCTCCCGCCGCAAGCTGCAGGTTTCAGAAGAAAGGGTTTCTTCCTTTTATATAGCGGGCCCCTCTTTTTATGATTAATTTCAGAATGTACCCTAAACTACGCACGCGAAACGCATAGTTTCATTTTTCAGCTCCGGAATCTAACTAAGCTTGGGGCGTGCGTAGTTGGAGCTGATGCAAAGCCGATAGGAGTTGATGAACTACGCTTATGATAAGCGTAGTTGAAGTTGATTTTTTTTTAAAAAAAATTCCAACTACGCTATTGGCAAGCGTAGTTGGAGTGAATTAAAAAAAATATTGGCAAGCGTAGTTGGAGTGAATTAAAAAAAAAAAGAACTTCAGCTTTGGTTCCCATTACCAAAGTTAAATCTAAAAAAAACTCCAACTAAGCTATTGGCAAGCGTAGTTGGAGTGAATTTTTTTTATTTTTTTTTAAAAAAAAAAAACTTCATCTTTGGTTCTCATTACCAAAGTTGAATTAAAAAAAACACTCCATTTACGTTATTGGCAAGCGTAGTTGGAGTGAATTTTTTTATATTTTTTTAAAAAAAAAATGAACTTCAACTTTGGTTCCCATTACAAAACTTGAATTAAAAAAAACACTTCAACTACGCTTACCAATAGCGTAGTCGGAGTTAATTTAAAAAATATTCATCGGCTCCAACCGGCTCAAGACGGCTGTCCAACTACGCTTGTCAAAAGCGTAGTTTGAACCCAAATGCGAAAAGCAAAACTACGCACTTCGCGTGCGTAGTTGTGGCTACAAATAGCGTTTTTCGCCGGTACGTCTAAAATTGCCGTATGTTATTATTGCAGTTTTGACCCAAGTTTTGGATATTTGAATATTTGTCCCTGCAGTTTTATTTATGGAATATGGCCCAAAGATTTAATTACTGATCATGACCCATATTTATAAAATTGTATGATTTGCCCCGGAAAATGTGTTAGCGGTTTTTAACCTTGGTTTTTAATCACGGGGATATTCTTATAGTTATTTATACTATATATTATGCCCTTGTTGGATTATGTTCGGTTTATAGCTCAAAGATTTAATTGCGGGTTTGTAAACATTGGCTTTTGAAAAAGAGTTTTACCATAGATTTATATAAGTTCTCTTCCGATCAAATTTAACGTATAAGCTAAATTTACTTAGCTTTGGTTTTAGGTCCGGAAGCGCCCCGATAAAGGCCTAACGAGTCCATAGATCATCTTCCGTCTGTTGACGCCACGTGAGTACCCTCTCTCCCGAGCTTATGTTTAGTATTAGTATCATGCTAGGTTGGATTTAGTATAGCTTAGAGTGAATGTCAAGTAGTGGCCTTGAACCTTAGGTGAGTTTTGAGGAATTATGATTGTGCTAAGACTTGAGGTGTTTGGTTATCTTGTGAGGTTGTTATAAGGCTTTAAGTTATATGGTTGATCTTGTGAGCGTTTTGAGGCTCGAGGTTGGGGTTGTATGATCTTGTGGGATTTTGGAGTTTAGGTTTGGCTTATCCTAGTATGTTGTTATGACTTACGATCTTACGAGATCCTTTTGAGGGTAGATGTCCCTATGTTGTTATATATTATAATCTTGCGAGATCATTGGTACTAGAATTCTAAGGACTTCTAACATGTGGGAGAGATGTTGATCGTGTGCCTTGTTTTGACCAGGCATTGAGTGCCTTCCTACGGGAAGTTGAGAGTAGTGGTTATCGGGTTTATCTATGGGACGAGGTAAGTCTCCGGACTTACTTAGCTCGTATTCCTTGTATTAGCATTGATGTGTGTTTGGTGGTGTGTGTTTATTCTTTATGGTTTATAACAACTAAACCGGTAATAGGACCACCGACCTTATATTATTTTGGCCCAAGTGTAAGTAACGGGCGGTGACATCATCTGCCTAGCTCTTGCGAGAGTCTAGGAGGTTCTCGGCAACTAGCCCGTGTTGGTTAGACGGTCGGAGGCATCTGTACCGTTCCATGCCAGTAATTAGGGACAGAGGCGGGACCACGGTTGTCTCGTGTCACAAAACTAAGTTGAATTAGAACGGGATACGACTTAATAATAATAAAGATAATAAACCGGATTGGTGTGCTTTTAAGTATGTTGTGTGCTTGCGGTGTTCTACTTGTGGATGTGCCTTTCCCATTGATTCTAATGTTTCGAATATGAGCTAACGGTTTTATACCGATTGTTGTAGATTTCCTTGCAGGTTACGAATGCGGACGAGAAATCGGAAGAGTGGGCAGCCGGGGACCATACATTTTAGGAAGGGTTTTTGGTTGGAGTTTGAGTTGTGTTTTGTCCTTCGGTTGTTATTTTTCGTATGCCGCGTGTGTGGCGTTTATTTTTTTGGATTATATCTCGGCTGAGGTCTTTTGTTATATTCTTTCGGGTTTCATATCATGAGCATTAAAAAAAAGAATTTCGGTTTTGCCTTTATTTGTGCCATGTTGGAAAGGTCCGGTGAAATTATTATCCAGCTAAGGGTCGGGACCCATTATGAGGTCTCGCCCGTAGCATTCCGATATCCCGCGGATTTAGGGTGTTACAGCTGCATCCTATACTTATGTTGGTATTTTACTAAGTACTCTCTTTTCTTACTTAGTCTATTGATTTTGTCATTGATATCTTGGTCAAAATGTGAAAAACTAACTTTTTGGAGTCCTTCCAATTCTTCATCCACTTTTAGCAGTTGTTTTTTTATGTTACCAAACTTTTCTCGACTTCATTGTTTTAGTTTTTGTTTTAGAAGGCTTGCCTTTTTTACTAGGTAAAACACATTTGTACCTTGGTATTGAGTCCTCCATACTTGTTTCACAACGTTTTCACAGTCTTGCCTTAGCATCCACATTGTTTCGAATCTAAATGGTTTATTCTTCACTTCGGTGTGGTAATTTTGAAAAAAGAAGGAGATCATGCAGTGATCAGAGTTTGTGAAAACATGATTCCTCGTGTGCATGTAAGATCCCAGTTTTGGCCTCCACCGCCCCTGCGATTGGCCTCCACCGCCCCAGCGGCCTTGGTGTCTGTCACCACCCCCGCGGTGACAATGGGCCGCCCCTGCGGCCGGATGTCCCTGCGGCTGAGTCAATCCGCCCCTGTGGATGCGCTGTAGATCGCGCCCGATCTATAACGTACTTTCGTTTTTCTTCCTTCCATAGATAGAATATCCGATCTTCTATCACATGGGTCGGTTTCCTTATCTTCTTTCTAACCCTAGACGTCCTTTCCATCTATCTTTCCCGCCTCTCCTATATATTCCCGTATTTTCTTCTCTTTCCCGTTTCTTGCATTCGTCTTCTTCAACCCTTGAGAGCTGCAACCATTGTCCCTTGCTTCCTGTGATCTTGTTGAACGTGTAAGTCTTCTCCTTTGAGTTTCTCATCACGTTCATGTAGTCGCTGCATGCCTTTCCCTTCTATTTTGTTTTCTTCTTCGTTCTTCCCATTTCTTCTTCTCCAAGGATCAAGCTTGAGCCTTGATTCTTGTGGAGCGTTCCGTTGTCGATCCTTTGATGTTCACAGACTGTCTTGGTTGAGTTATGAAGTGTGAAGAGTAGTGAAAGAGCAAGATTTGGCCTTGTTGTTTTGCTGTCATCGAAAAGCCGACAATAGCTTTTGTCGAAGATCCTCCCCCGCGCCTCTGTTGTGCCGCCCCCGCAGATTCCCGCCCCTGCGCCTGTCCAGCCGCCCCTGCGGTTTCCTTCTGTAGTAACTCTCATACTTGTGAGTTGCTTCCTTCCTTGATTTCCTCGTTCCTTTCCTTGATTCTTATGGATGTTTCTTGCCCCTGAGTATGATGTAAGTATAAGGTTGAGCCCTTAGCTTGTGGAGATCTCTTAGAGATAATTGAGACTAGAAGTTATAGACTTCTAGCAACCATTTTGTTCCTGATTCGTGATGCTTGTGTGAACAAGCTTTCCTTGCTCCTTTCCTGAGGAAAACTGAGCCATTTTTTGAGTGTGTGCAATATGTTGAGTGTTCCTTCGTGTGAGGTAAGTCCCTTGGACTTGCTTAACTTCATTCCGTATATTGGTTTGAGTGTTTTGGCTTGTTTGCGTTATTATTATTGTTATAACGGATAACCGGAATAGGATTCACCCTTTATAACCTTAACTGGCCCAAGTGTATGATAACCGGACGGTGACCACTTGTCTAGTTCTACAGGACACTAGAATGTGCTCTTGCAACCCAGGCCCCTAGGTAACGGATAGTACTGGTCTATTCCTATTGGTAGACAGAAGCGGAGGCAAGTTTCGAGAGATTCTCGTGTGACAAAAGAAGTTGAATTAGTAATGGATAACTTAAAGAAAGATAATAACCGGTTTTGTGTGAGCATGCTAAGTGTTTACCTTTACCTTATGTGTGTTTGTGCCTTTACGTTCTTTCTGATATCTAGAATGTTAGCTAACGGTTTATACCGTCGTTGTAGATGTTTCGCAGGTTCAGGATGCTGCTGAGTGATCCGGATGGTGTGTTCAGCCGGGGTTCCCGTACATTATAGGACGGGATTGGGTTTTAATTTAGGTTGTTGTTTTCCCCTTTTTGTTTTAAACTTGACTGCGAGTCTTTTACGCTTTCCTTTTGTTTAAATCTTTGGTTTTATATTGAGTTTTGGTTTTCATTTATTTGTGCCTTATTGTAAGATCTGTTATGCTATTGCTACTGTGAGGGTTGGGACCCATTGTGCAGTCCTAGCCCGTAGCTCTTCCAGTTCGCAGAACTTGGGGTGTTACAATATGGTATCAGAGCGAGGTTGGCAACAATGGCACTCAAAATCTTCTAAATGTCGGATGGATAAATAAATAGATACCGCAAGGGGTCTAATGTTTTCAAAAGGGGGTTTTTGTTTTAACTTATCGGTTTGGGATAGATTTACGGGCGACCACCACTACCTCCGCGGATCTTAGTAGTGTAGTTTCTTATATGTTGGCCTTTATATGCTTTTCCTGGTTTTCTGTTTTAGCTGTAGCGTGGCCTTATATATATATATATATATATATATATATATATATATATATATATATATATATATATATATATATATATATATATATATATATATATATATATCCTTATAGTAGATGACACGTACTAGAGTTACCGCTGCTATAGGGCAAGGAAGGGGTCGACCATCACTTCCACCTGCCGTCCGTGGACGAGGACATGCATGAAGAACTCCACTAGCTAAAGGTCGGGGCCAGACCCCAGTTGTTGATCAGCCTATCGATGAGGCGTTTGTTGAGGAGGTTGCTGAGAGTGTTGTTCCTGAGGCTGGGAATGGGACCACTGCTAGGTCCGGAGCACACAGAGCATCATCGACGAAGTCCGGTCGACTGTCCTTAGGAGCTTCTACATATCGCGACTATGTGCAGAGAGTTGAGGAGGCTGTCAAGACTGGAGGACCAGCACCCGTGCCGACAGTTCTCGCGAGATCTGTTGAGGTCTCGCAGAGAGTTACACAAGTCGTTGCCCCTCCTACTGGAGTTGTTGAGGTTGTTAGAGCGCCGGCTGAGGCAAAGGAGCCAAAGCCCGATAGTTGATTGAAGGCTTTCGACCAGCTGAAGATTCCCACTTTCATGGGAAAGACTGGATTGGAGGTGGAGATGTGGCTAGGACAGCTGGATTCTTCTATGGAGGCGATCGGTTGCCCAGAGGGAGGTCGAGTCGACATAGCACAGACATTGCTGAAGGATCAGGCTCATTCTTGGTGGAGGACAGCTCGTAGTAAGGCCACCGGTTATGAGCATATGAAGACGATGATAAGAGATCGGTACTACCCTGTAGCTATGAGGAGAGACCGGTTGAAGGATTTTCTTGAGGCTGGATTCAAGGACTTGCCTATTATTGAGATCATCAGCAAGTTTCAGGATGAGTTGTCTTTGTTGGGTCCGTCTGCACCACTTGAGGATCAACATGTTTATCTTTTCTCTCGGAGATTGAGAGAGTTTATACGCTCTTATCTTGTTGATTATTGTGATTCTTTGACGGACTATCAAGATAGAGCTTCTGCCTATGAGAGAGACCAACCGGGTCAGAGGAGAGTTTCTCAAACAAGAGGTCTTGAGAAGAGACAGAAGACTGGATCAACTAGTGTTGGAGCTGGAGCAGCTGGATTTGGGTGTATTCAGACGCCGGGACATTCTAGTTTCTAGTAGAGTTGACAGAGGGCAGCACTGTCATAACTGCGGAGGTGCAGGACACATCCAAGCTGACTGGAAGAAGCCAGGAGTGACCTGCTTTTCATGTGGCAAGCCAGGGCATAGAGCTGCGTTTTGCCATCAGGTCAAGGCATTATCACAACAAGGTTCTTCACCTGCTAGTGTTGTAGGAGGTGGACAGAGATCACAGTATCATCAACAAAGAGTTTCTAGGTCTACTGCTCCTCAGGGTTCCACTCCGGGATAGGAGAGAGGTAGAGGACGTGTTGGTGGATCTGCAAACACCAGAGATGCATCAACCAGAGTTTATGAGCTGAGGAGTGTTGTAGAGCCGACAACGCCAGTGACCACAGATATCATTCATATTAATGGTTTTCCTATCAGAGTTCTATTCGATATCGGTGCTACACATTCTTTTATATCCGATGCATGTGTAGATAGATTGGCCTTAGTTACCGTAGAAGGTAGACCCTTCTTTATAGGATTACCCGATGGGGGTAACATTAGAGGTACATGAGAGGTTCGCGACTGCTCTATTAGATTGGGAGGTCGCGATTCGTCAACTGACTTCTTGATCATGTACTTAGTACATGAAGAAGTTATCCTGGGTATGGATTGGATGGATCGACATCGAGCAGTTCTGGACATCGGCAAGAAGACAATGATAGTAACTAAAGATGCAGGCCATGTTGAGATCTTCCGAGAATGGATCTCGGGAAGACTGGTACAGTCATCACTGCAATGCGAGCTGCGAGACTTCTCAGTGAGGGTTGCGAGGCTTTTTGGTGCTATGCCATGAAGGATAGTACGAGTCCGGCTTTGGAGGAGATTCCAGTAGCTTTCGAGTTTGCTGACGTCTTTGGAGAGCCATCAGGTTTACCTCCACAGAGAAGTTTAGGCTTTGACATTGAGCTAGAGCCTGGTACAAGATCAATCTCTAAGACTCCTTATCGTATGGCTCCTATCGAGATGCTTGAGTTAAAGAAGCAGCTCGAGGAGTTAGTAGAGAAGTGCTTCATCTGCCCTAGTGTATCTCCTTGGGGCGCACCAGTACTCTTATTCAGGAAGAATGACAGGTCAATGAGGTTATGTATCGACTACCGAAAGCTGAACAAGGTGACGATCAAGAATAAGTACCCATTGCCCCGTATCGACGATCTTTTGGATTAGTTGCATGGAGCTTCAGTATTTTCGATGATCGATCTGAGATCCGGATATCAACAGCTGAGGGTGAGGGAGTAGGACATAGCCAAGACGGAATTTCGGACCAGGTATGGCCACTACGAGTTTGTTGTGATGCCATTCGGGCTTACAAACGCGCCCACAGTCTTCATGGAGTCGATGAACAGCATCTTCATCGACTTCCTAGACCAGTTTGTAGTTGTCTTCATAGACGACATCCTGGTTTACTCTCGCAATAGAGAGGAGCATGTTGGACAATTGAGGATCGTTCTTCATGTCTTACAGGATAGAGAGCTCTACGCCAAACTCTATAAGTACGAGTTTTGGATGTTCGAGGTAGCATTCCTTGGTCACATCATTTCAATCAAAGGGATCAAGGTAGATCCGGCAAAGATTGAGTCAGTAGCATCATGGTCACCTCCTAAGAACCTCAAGGAGGTACACAGCTTCTTAGGATTGGCGGGCTACTACCGGGGTTTTGTTGAGGGCTTTTCAGTTATCTCCCGATCGCTCACTTCCTTGTTGCGGAAGTCTACAAGGTTCGTATGGTCTGAGTCGTTCCTATAGAGCTTTGAGGAGTTGAAGAAGAGGTTGACCTCTACTCCTATCCTAGCTCAGCCAGAGGGCATTGAGGACTTTGTGGTTTACAGCGACGCATCCAAGTTGGGCTTGGGATGTGTTCTGATACAGAGGGGTAAGGTGATTGCTTACACATCTAGACAGCTGAAGACATACGAGGAGAATTACCCTACCCATGACCTTGAGTTGGCTGTTGTGGTTCATGCCTTGAAGATTTGGGGACATTATCTGTACGGAGCTACGTTTCATATATTCACAGAACACAAGAGTCTAAAGTATATATTCACTCAACGAGAGTTGAATAACCGTCAGAGGAGATGGTTGGAGTTGATCAAGGACTTCGACCTTGAGATCTTATACCACTCGGGGAAGGCTCATGTGGTAGTAGATGCCCTTAGTAAGAAGACTCCCTGGGAGATGGCGATCTCTAGGCTGACAGCTCAGCCACAGTTACAGCGAGATCTTACATGGATAGAGATGGATATCCACTTTCCGGATTCCGACAACCAGTTGTCCACCTTGGAGATAGTATCTGTTCTGTTGGCCGAGATCCGATAGAAGTAGGAGAGTTGCCCAACTTTGACGCAGATCCGAAACTAGATGTCTCGAGGAGAGACACCATAGTTTGCAGTTGGTGCTGATGGGATCTTGAGACGTCAAGAGCGTGTTTGTGTGCCTTCAGATCGAGAGTTGAGACAGAGAATCCTTCAGGAGGCTCACTCTTCACCTTACTCAGTGCATCCTGGTGCGAGTAACATGTATCAAGATATCAGACGCTCTTTCTGGTTGGGAGATGTTAAGCCAGACGTCACGAGATATGTAGCTCAGTGTGCAACTTGTCAGGAGGTCAAGATCGAGCATCATAGACCAGGAGGCGAGTTACACCCACTTCCCGTTCCTCAGTGGAAGTGGGAGGACATCTCTATGGATTTCGTTACTAGATGCTATATGGGTCATAGTAGACCGACTAACGAAGACCGCAGGTTTCATTCCGATCAAGGAAGCGTGGCCGGTGAGTCGATTGGTAGAGAAGTTCACTAGACAGATAGTGAGACTTTATGGAGTAGCTAGGACTATTAGCCTCAGACAGAGATAGACGGTTCACTTCGAGATTCTAGCAGCAGGTGCATACCGACCTAGATACGAGTCTACAGTTCACGACTGCGTATCATCCTCAGATCGATGGTCAGTTCAAGCGGACCATCAAGACCCTAGAGGACATGTTGAGAGCCTGCGTTATAGACTGGGGACAGGTGTGGCCATATTACCTTCCCTTAGTGGAGTTTTCGTACAACAACAGTTGGCATGCATCGATCAGGTGGGCTCCTTATGAGGCTTTATACGGACAGAGATGTCGTACACCGTTGTGTTGGGATGAGCCGAGTAGTGTTAGCGGAGTAGCACCTAAGCAGATTTAGGATGACATGGCTCGAGTACCGGTGATCCAAGAGGGATGTTAGCAACACAGAGTCGACATAAGTCTTATGCAGATAAGAGGCGCAGACCTTTGGAATTTAGAGTCGGAGCTCAAGTTTGGTTGAGAGTATCCCCGACACAAGGCATCAAACGTTTCGATGTCAAGGGGAAGCTGAGTCCCAGATATGTTGGACCGTTCGAGATTCTTGAGCGAGTTGGAGAGGCAGCATATAGACTTGCTTTGCCACCGAGACTCGAGGGTGTTCACCCAGTCTTCCATGTGTCTCACCTACGGGAATACATATCAGACCCAAGACACATCGTTAGTCACGAGGACCTAGTGATCAAGCCAGACCACACGTTCATAGAGCACCCGGTGGCTGTCCTGGAGTGTAGTACGAGATGCTTGCGTTCGAAGGACATGCCGATGATGAAGATTCAGTGGTCGATGCAAGGAGTTGATGAGGCGACTTGGGAGACAAAGGATATCCAAAGGAACTATCCAGAATTTTACGCTGAGGTGGATGCCCCTATAGCGTAGTCGTTTGTTTCAGTTTTTCCTTTGTTGCTTTGCGTACGCTTTATGTGACGTTTTGAGTTACGTGCCCCGAGTGGGAATATATGAGTTCAGTTCTTTTTTTGGGTGTTGTTATGTGATCGTCGGGCTTTTGCAAGTATCAGGACGAAACTTCTCTTTAGGGGGATTTGATGTAAGATCCCTAGTTTTGACCTCCACCGTCCCCACGGTGAAGAAGGCCACCCCAGCGGCCTTGGTGTCTAACACCGCCCCGCGGTGACAATGGGCCGCCCTTGCGGCTGAGGCAATTCGCCCCTACGGATGCGCTACAGATCGCGCCCGATCTGTTTTCTTATGGGCCGGTTTCCTTATCTTCTTTCTAACCCTAGACGTCCTTTCCATCTATCTTCCCCCCTCTCCTATATATTCCCGTATTTTCTTCTTTTTCCCGTTTCTTGCATTCGTCTTATTCAACCCTTGAGAGCTGGCCTTTGTCCCTTGCTTCCCGTGATCTTGCTGAACGTGTAAGTCTTCTCCTTTGAGTTTCTGATCACGTTCATGTAGTCGTTGCATGCCTTTACCTTCTGTTTTGTTTTCTTCTTCGTTCTTCCCTTTTCTTCTTCTCCAAGTGATAGCATGAAATATGACTATATTTTAGGCACTTGTTTTGATTGTTTTTCCCTTTTAGATGTGTACATAGACATGAGTTTGAAGCATTTATGGGCACATTCACCTATTTTGTCGATATAGAGATCTACACAAGCTTTGTTATATTTGTAGGTGAATAAAGGCTTGAATTGGAGCATATGTGAAGGGATATGAGTATTTGATCATGCTAGATGTCAAGGAGATGCTTTGGAGAAGCTAAGGAAGGAGCATGATTAGAGAACTTTACGAAACAAAGACTTTCACAAAGGCTTTTGAGTTCCACGACCTAAACCACAACCGTGGTTATGCATTGAGTTCGTGAAAGGTGATGTTGAAGAGCAACGGAAAGTTCCACGCCCTAAACCACAGTCGTGGAATGATACACTAGACCGTAATTTGCATGACGTTGCCAAGTGTCATATTTGCCACATAAGCAATAGTTATCGGGCTTTCTTATAACCTTGTTTTTCCCTATAAGAAGGCTGAAGGAGGGAGAAAAAGAGGACGCTTGCATTGACGGCCGCTTACACCCGAAGAGAGAGATTTTGGAACATTGCTTAGGGAAGATTCCGAGAAGGACGCGATTTGGAGATTGCGTACTTAGAGAATATCTTAGGGTTTACATTTGGAGACGGATTGACATCCCGTTCTTCATTGTTTCTCAAGATTGTTGTGAGGATTTCTGTTCCCTTTTTTCGCATTCATTAAACACATACATATGTTGTTTGCATTTGAGATTGATTATTCGACTATTATTGAGTTTTCGAGGATTTTACCTTTTTCTCTTTTAAACTTGATATTTGATTCAATGATGATGGTTATTGGCTAAAACCCTTTAGTGATTCTAAGGTGAAGGGTTGATAATTGTGGCTTAGATAATGATATATTGAACCAAAACAGATTGGACCCTGAGAGTTGTGAGAAACTTCATCGACAACCTTTTCCATGGCCTGTTCTTGTGTTCCACGGCCGTGGTTCTTCAAGATCTGACCGTCGTTTCCTCTATCGTACGTCCTTTGCTTTTACTTTGATCCAAAGTTAAAGATTTGCCTTAACCTAGTCTTGGCTTACCTTTCCTAGGTAGTATTGAGACTCAACATCCTCTATTTCGGTTTCAAGTGTCACAACCTTAACCGTTTTGGCTTGTCTTTGATTCCTTGGGTTTGGGCATGGGTATTTGAGAGTAATTCTTGTCCTTTGATCCTTTCTATACTGCAGCCTCAAAAATCTTTATAGAGAGAGTCCTTGGGTGAGACATATAGGGTTTTGGAACTTTGCCGTACATAACCTTACATTAGATATACCTTCGCAATCCCGACTCTGTCCTTACATCTATAGAATATCTTGAATCGATTGCCACAATTGGATATCTGGATCTTTAGGATTGTTGTTTTCACAATATTTTCAAAGCTTCTATATTTTACTTGCTCGACAATTTGTGAACTGAATTTGATCCCTCAAATCCTTGAGTTTGATACTCTGGAATTCTTGCTTTACTACGCCGATCCGTACATTGCGGGTTCGCTTTGCTTTGATTTCAGTTTTATAAATTTAAAGCTTATTTCCACACACACTTTGAGGCGAACACCAAGCATCAAGCTTGAGCCTTGATTTTATTGGAGCATTGCGTTGTTGATCATTTGATGTTCACAGGCTTCCTTGGTTGAATTGTGAAGTGTGAAGAGTAGTGAAAGAGCAAGCTTTGGCTTTGTCGTTGTTCTGCTGTCATCGAGAAGCCGACAGTAGCTTCTGTCGAAAATCCGCCCCTGTGCCGTCCCCGCAGTTTCCCGCCCCTGCTACTGTCCAGCCGCCCCTGCGGTTTCCTTCTACAGTAACTCTCTTTTTTGTGAGTTGCTTCCTTCCTTGCTTTCCTCGTTCCTTTCCTTGATTCTTATGGATGTTCCTTGCCCCTGAGTATGTTGTAAGTATAAGGTTGAGCCCTTAGCTAGTGGAGATCTCTTGGTGATCATTCAGACTAGAAGTTATAGACTTCTAGCAACCGTTTCGTTCCTGATTCGTGATGCTTGTGTGAACAGGCTTTCCTTGCTCCTTTCCTGAGGGAAACTGAGCCGTTTTCTGAGTGTGTGTAGTGTGTTGAGTTTTCCTTCATGTGAGGTAAGTCCCTTGGACTTACTTGGCTTCATTCCGTATATTGGTTTGAGTGTTTTGGCTTGTTTGCATTATTATTATTGTTATAAAGGATAACCGAAATAGGATTCACCCTTTATAACCTTAACTGGCCCAAGTGTATGATAATCGGGCGGGGACCACTTGTCTAGTTCTACAGCAGACTAGAATGTGCTCTTGCAACCCAGACTCGTAGGTAACGGATAGTACTAATCTATTCCTATTGGTAGACGGAAGCGGAGGCAAGTTTCGGGAGATTCTCGTGTGACAAAAGAAGTTGAATTAGTAATGGATAACTTTAAGAAAGATAATTACCGGTTTTGTGCGAGCATGCTAAGTGTTTACCTTTACCTTATATGTGTTTGTGCCTTTACATTCTTTCTGATATCTAGAATGTTAGCTACCGATTTATACCGTCGTTGTAGATATTCCGCAGGTTCAGGATGCTACTGAGTGATCCGGATGGTGTGGTCAGCCGGGGTTCCCTACATTATAGGATGGGATCGGGTTTTTATTTATTTTGTTGTTTTCCCCTTTTTGTTTTAAACTCGGCTGCGAGTCTTTTACACTTTCCTTTAGTTTAACCCTTTGGTTTTATATTGAGTTTTGTTTTCATTCGTTTGGGCCTTGTTGTAAGATCTGTTGTATTGTTGCTACTCTGAGGGTCGGAATCCATTGTGCGGTCCTAGCCCGTAGCGCTTCCAGTTCCCAAAACTTGGGGTGTTACAGTGCAAGCCAAGGTATTCTTGAATGATTTCCAAAGAGGTCATCATTCTATCCAATTTTCGTACGTATTATTATCACCTTCTTTCTTTTTCTTCCAAGAAAAATCATTTCCTTTGGTTGGTAAATCTCTTAAATTAAATTGGTTAGAAATTTGTAGTAGCCTATCGAACCTATTATTTGTGACAGTTGCACCTCCTTTTTTATCAGACAGTTCCATCAAATCATTGTAATCTTCAACGACAATCATTAAAATTTTGATACTCACCATTTCGCTTTTTAATTGTAGCCAAAACGTATTCTTCATTTGTTTGTTTGGTGTGGCATAAATGAAAATAATCATGGATTCAAATTGCGTATTAGAATTAGTATGTTTCATTATAAAAATTAATCTTTCTAATGCTTTGATAATTTCTACTTTTTTACCTTTGAGTTGGTATTCTTTCCACAGAAGACACAACCCCCCATCAAATCCCATGGCTTGGATGAAAAAGATTTTATCAAAACTTGCACTCTTCCATACACTTTCACCACGCTCTTCCTTCGTTTTAGGCTCTGCTAGCATAATCATTTGAATATGTTCGTGTTTACATGTCAAGTTCAAGTTAGTCCAAAAATTCTTTTTCTTCATACCCCTGTAGTTCCAGAAAGCAATCTTCATTTAGCAACAATAAAAAGATTTGGGTGTTCAAATCCCACTGTTCCGAACATAGACTCCGTTTTAGATTTGTTTCCGATATTACCATTGAAATTAGCCATGCAGTTGTTGTTCTTGTTATCTAATATTGTGACATAACGACATCTACCGCAGTTACCTCTCCACATGTCCCCATTGATTTGACAGACTTTAAGTTTAGCTAAAGCAATATGGGTGTGCCACGTTGTTAATTTAGATTTGCTTTATTCTCCTTGCTTTGAGTGGGAACCAATGTTCAGAATTAGTTTTCTTATTTCTTTGGTTTTTGATGTGTAGCAAGTGGGGTCTATGACGTAGGCAATCTATAAAATTGATTGTTGAGCAAAACCTAAGAAGTTAGGATCAACATTGCACTCCAATTTTTCTGGAAGTATAATGAATTTGTTTGTGTTTCCAGAGTTATATTGTACCCAAAGGACAATCAATATGTTTATGCACCAAAAAATAAAAAATCGAAGGAGATCGAAAAAACGAGATCCCAACATTAATCTCAACGAATAACATTCAAACATAGTGACATTACTGCTTTTGCCAAGAGATAAGTTGTTCTTATATAGGTTAATGTCTCTCCAAGAACGGAGACATTTGTTCACAGCCTTGAATATTATTCTTTGGGATAATACCAATATTGATATGCTCTTTGTGTTGGCTGATAGGTTCTGTTGTTTACTCTGGTAGATTGGCTCTTTGGAAGCTTTGTTCTATCCATTTGTCTCTATTTTCAATCGTGGCATAACGTAACCAGCAAGCCAAGGAAATCTCTTGATGACTTGAGGAGAATAGAATACCACAAAAACTAAGATAATAGAGGTTTGATACAGTTTATTAGAGTCAAGGAAATTAGAAAGGCATTTAAGAAACAGAGTCTGCAGATTCATACATATCGTTAGCATAAATTGATTCAGATAACAGTAACATCTAGTTGTTAGAAAAGGTAAGAAATAATCATGGCCAACTTTAAACTCATAAACATGATTAGAGATTGAAGAAAGATTGTCATGGTTAGAAAAGATGTAGACTGCATCAAAGACATATTCATTATGTTCCAAATCAAAGAATATAATTATTTTAGATTGTTCATGGATCTTGAGAATCAAGATCATTATTTTAGGGGTTGAGTTATGAGTGGTTTATTGCAACCATCCATAGTTTTTAAAACTCAGAGCTTTAGTGTTATTGTAGTAGCAAGGAGTCCCACACAATTAAATTGCTTGTAAATTAAACAAGTAGATTTAGAAAAGGACCAAAGATTCAAACATTAGGGATAGAAGAACGACTCGGATTTAGGTCTAATGTTGAACAAAATGTTGCGGTGCGAAGAGATCAAAGTCATTGTTTAAGAGGTGCAAAAACGCCATGGATCCACCAACAACCGCACAGAAGGCGACTCTTTCAAAGGCAAGCAAAGGATGTATGGCCGGAACGGAAACAGGACCATCACCCCCAAGGAGAAACACCCGGCGGCCCACCGTTCCCTCGTCGTCAACCACCCATTAAAAGAGAGCCGAAATGCCGAGTCTGGATCAAAAACTTGGTATTTCTTTCTTCTTTTTTTCCACTTTCGATTGTAGAAGAGGGAAATGAAAGGTGGAACCTGAGGAAGTGAGTCGAGATCCCCTTCGAAATCTAGCTTCTGAAATCGTCGAGTAATTGCAAAATCTTACACAGCGAGCAGGAGTAGAATGGTTCTTATGGATCTGCATATCTGGTGTTTGGATCTAGGGTTTTAGGTTGGCTCTGGCGGCACGGCGATGGAAAAACATAAAAAAAATATGGATCGAAGGATAGAAAGAAGAACCACAAGGAACAATAGAAAAATCCTTGATCTCGGGATCAAGAACTGATTCGAATGGCCAAGCAACCCTACTTGTATAATGACACACACACACAACCAATTAGATGCCGATAGCACGACGAGGAGTCCCAAATTCACTTGAAGCACCGAATTTCCGAAGGAAATTGACACAACAAGAAACAACCAAGCTAATCAAATTCAACGATCTACCAAAACTTTCTTTGGTATTTTGAGGAAAATATTGTGTTTATTTTCAACGAAGGAATTTTTGCCAAAACTAATGCTAAGAATGACTTTATGTACCTAGAAGTCATCCATCTAAAATAAAGCAGAAAATAGAAACAAGTCTAAAAGCCTAGTAGGCTAACCTTTTAAAAACAAATAAGAGGTCCAAATAATATAACAACTGAAGATATATAATTAGTCCATGCCAATCAAAAACTCGGAAGAGTTGTTACCGATCGTTATGATTTCTCCTTCAACTTCTAGGAATTGTTGGCTCGTGTGATCCTACATCATTATCCCTTTCTTGAAAAGGATTCGTTCTCGAATCACCATGCTCCTTCCTCTAATGCACCCAAACAAGGTCACCGGGTCAAATGACACTATCATGTGCTTCCTGTTGGTTCCAGATACAAGCTCCTTTTCCAAGGGCCGATAAGGGATGAAATCTCTCATGTTGAATGCAAGGCTGACTCTGTAAGTTGTTGTAAGCTCGAATACATAAGTGTTGTCATCCACCTTATAATGCACATGACATGTACCAATTCCTCGTGTAAACAACTTCGACATACGCAAGTCAGGTAGACGCTCCTAGGGTGTTGTCCGGGACTCCAACATGGTAAACCTAGTAGCCAAATTCTCTAAGTTATCTGACATGTTCCTCCAAAGTTTTAACATCTCCTTTTAACTTCTAGGGGAGAAATAAGTGTTGAATGGTCTGGTTTTAGGAGCATGAATTGCCGTTGGAATGACAGAGGGTTAGTGTAGGTAGCTGCTTCTCTTTAGTCTTCAATCTTGACTTGAAAATTCTATCTTTAAGAGCTTACAATAAGATGAAATACATCAATATGAATGATTCTTTTTCTGAATTTTCTTTCTTTCCTTTTCACGGTTTTCTTTTCTTTTCTTTTGTTTTTCTTTCTTATTTAAATAAAACAAAGTTGACAAATACAAGTTTGATGAAAAGGGTAACTGATGAAGGTAAATAATTAAAAGAAGGTAAGAAAAAACTGAAATCAACCCTCAAAACTTATTTGAACTAATCATGTTGGTTGCCTTGACGATAGGAGAAGTGGGGCTGCTCTCTTGTTGCAGATTCACATCAGATTGAGGAGAGATAATCTACCCACGTTTTTTTTTCACTTCCTCCACAACTTGAAAATCAGTTTTGCTATGAAGAAGAAAAGAACTTGACTTTTCCAAAGACATATTAGAAGACTATACTACCTCCTAATTAATTCTCATTTGGTTAAGCAATAGATCCAATCTAGCTTATGACTCTATTAGATAGACGATGCTCAGATAATACAATTATCTAACGTTAACTAAGAAGGCTATAAGAGGAGAAGTCTACTCATGTCCTCTATCTACAAAACATGTGGTGCCTTTCTCATTGGCTAACGGAATTAGTCCTAATGGGGGTGATCATCGATCCATGAATCGAGGTTGGATGGAATTCAGATTTCATTCCCTTAAAGCTATCTTTCAAACCCTTCCACTGCCCGAACTACCAATCACAACCTTCAATGGAGATGGTCAGAGGTAGGTATTTTTGTGGTTTAATGGTTAGAACTCTCTAATCATTACTAGAAGGAAACAAAGACTCTATTCAAGACAACAAGCCTCTAAACTCAAGAAAAGAAGACTCAATAAGGCTGAACTGACTCAAACAAAAATGAAGACAAACCGACTCTTGGATGATGATCTCGGCGACTCATCGTCAATGGCTTTGATACCAATTGATACGGGGATTAGCCGCGACATATTGATCTAGAAAAAGAACTACCTTAAACAACAAATACACGAAGATAATTAGGAGAGACACAAAAAAAAAAGATGAAAAAACAAAAACAAAAGATGGATCGAAGGATAGAAAGAAGAACAGAATGAAATAACGAAAGAACCCTTGATCTCGGGATCAAGAACTGATTCGAATGGCCAAACAACCCTACTTGTACAACAAGACACATACGAACAATTAGATGCCGATAGAACGACGAGGAGGCCCGTGAATGCACTTGAAGCACCGAATTCCCGAAGAAGATTGACACAACATGAAATTACCAACCTAATCGGATTCAACAATCTATCATAACTCTCTTTGGTATATTGAGAAAAACTATATTGTGTTTCTTTTCAACAAAGAAAAACCTGTCAAGCCTAATCCTAAGAATGACTTTATATACCTAGAATGTAACACCCCAAGTTCTGGAAACTTGAAGCGCTACGGGCTAGGACCGCACAATGGGTCCCGACCCTCAGAGTAGCAACAGCAAACGGATCTTACAACAAGGCACAGACGAATGAAAACCAAAACATAATATAAAACCAAAGATTCAAACAGAAAAAAAAACACAAAAGCTCCACAACCGGGTCAAAACAAAAGGGAAACAACAAACGAAACAAAAACCCAATCCCGTCCTATGATGTACGGGAGCCCCGGCTGACCACACCATCCGGATCACTCAACATCATCCTGAACCTGCGGAACATCTACAACGACGGTATAAACCGTTAGCTAACATTCTAGGTATAAGCAAGAGTGTAAAGGCACAAACACACATAAGGTAAAGAAAAACACATAGCATGCTTACACATCAATCGGTTATTATCTTTCATTAAGGTTATCCATTACTAATTCAACTTCTTTTTTCACACGAGAATCTCCCAAAACTCGTCTCCGCTTCCGTCTACCAATAGGAATGGATCAGTACTATCTGTTACCTACGGGTCTGGATTGCAAGAGCACATTCTAGTCTCTTGTAGAACTAGACAAGTGGTCACCACCCGGTTATAATACACTTGGGCCAGTTAAGGGTAACAAAGGTGAATCCTATTTCCAATTATCCGTTATAAGCATGATAGCAACACAAACAAGCCAAAATAATCCAACTAATACGCGGAATGAAGCTAAGTAAGTCCAAGGGACTTACCTCACACGAAGGTAACACAAGAGATCAGCGAACAACTCAGAAACACACAAGGAAGCTCAGTTTCCCTCAGGAAATGAGCAAGGAAAGCGTGTACAAACAAGCAACACGAATCGGGAACGGAATGGTTGCTAGAAGTCTATGACTTCTAGTCTCAAAGATCTCTAAGAGATCAACACATGCTAAGGGCTCAACCTTAGTCTTACAACAACTCAGGGAAATAAGGAACAACCATAAGGAACCAAGGAAGGAACGAGGAAAGGAAAGAAGGAAGCAACTCAACAAGGACGTGAGTTACTACAGAGAAATCGCGGGGGCGGTTAGACAGATGCGCAGGGGCGGTGATAGGTGACGGAATCACTATCATTTAGGGTAGTTTTTAGAGTCTTTTTATTGCATTAGTGTCGGTTTATGCTACTAACTCCTTGGTCCAGAAGAAGAAGATCAAAAGAAGCTAAAGAAGGAGTTATAAGCACTTAGGAGTGAAGATCGATCAAGAAGCAAAGCTTCTGTTGCTCCACCGCCCCCGCGGGTCCTTGCAGCCGCCCCTGCGGTGACTTGCCTTGACGAGACGAAGACCAGCTCCCCTGCGCCTCCCACTGCGCCCTGCCTACGCCTCGCCTTGGGAGATGGAAGGTGAATAGTCTGTGTCACCGCCCCTGCGTTGGCCTTAAGGCGCCCCTGCGCCTTGACATCAAAAACGTCCGGAAGGCGAAAGGTCAGACATTGAAGTGCATTAAAGATCCGCCCCAGTGGAGTTATGTAGCCGCCCCAGCGGTTCTGAAGAAGATCAACCGATTCTGCCTAAACCGCCCTTGCGGTTCCTGAAGGCCGCCCCTGCGGTTTAACGCCAGAAGCTTTACTCCGGTTGTTTACACCACCTTTATGGCATTTAAGGTGGTTGTTTTAGGCCGGCTATTTACTCCTAATTAAGTGTCTTTTGTAGTATAAATAGTTCATGGCTGATTGCTAGAATCATCCATACTTTTCCCCACAAAATCCAATTTAGACTTGAGTTTTTCCATTGTAATGAGTTGCTAACTCCCTTGCTACATTGGGTTGGTTTGAAGCTGCTTTGTTACTTTGGTTGTAAGTTCTTTTTAATATAAGTTTTTATTAAGTAATGCTTTGTGTTTCCTTGATCTCCATTGTTTAATTGCATGTTAACTATTACTTGAGATTGATCACCTTAGGTTCTAAAGTGCATGTAAACAACTAGGATTAATAGGTTCCGGGTTCGGGTCTCTAATCTAGTAGCAACTTTAAGTAATAACGGGTTGTAATTACTTAAAGAAAAGGAACACAAATATAAAGATAAGTTTAACGGTTTTAATCTTCTCTTTATATCTCTTAGTCTTTGTTTGAATGCTAACTTGTTATTTGTTGTTGTAGGTTTACGGAACTTTAATAGGTTAAGTTGTGTTGATGCCGGTTGGCTCAACACATATGTATGATCGAGACGGGAGATTACTTAAAAACTTGTAAAAGGAATGCACCAAAGTAGCAATTGCATGCTTAGAATCAACCTAGTGTAGATTCATCCATTATTGTCTTAATTGTCGCATTTATCGTTTTCATAAGTTTCTGTGCATCAATTCAACCAAACCCCCCCCCCCTTGTGTCACTTGTCATTATAATCGATAATTGCATCTAAAACACCTTAACTCTGTTGGGTTCGACCCTTACTTAATCACTATACTTGTTCTTAGTGCTAAGTCGGGATTTACTTTTGATTGGGTATAGACGACCATAGAAATACCTTCGGTCAAATTTTGGCGCCGTTGCCGGGGAGTTTTTGTGTTTTATTGTTATTATTGATTATTGGTTTGAACCATTTTTATGGTTCAAACCCGTGCTACTAATTCCGGCTTTGCTTCTTTTGATCCAGAAATTGAGAGGACGCACATCTGGCAACGAAGACAACAACAACTTCAACAAGAGATGGTTGACCGTACTCTTCGTCAACTTACGCAGCCCACCTTAGCTCATAACCCTCTTGCGGTCGTTATACCGGCACTAGGGGAAGGAGTAAACTTTGAGCTCAAGCCGGGCCTTATTCACTTGCTTCCATCCTTCCATGGGCTAAGTGGTGAAGACCCCATCAAGCACCTTGGGAAGTTCCATACGGTATGTATGAGCATGAAGCCGGCCAACATTACCGAAGAACAGATCAAGATGAGGGCATTCGGTTTCATACTCAAAGATTCGGCAAATGATTGGTATTACCACCTTTCATCCGGGAGTATTGACACTTGGGAGAACCTTCACAAAGCGTTCTTGGAGAAATACTTTCCAACTAAAAAGGCTAATAGCTTGAAGAAAGCTATAAGCAACATCGAGCAAGAGGCAACCGAAACTCTCTACGAGTACTTCGAAAGGTTTGCACGCCTCCGATCCAGCTGTCCTTTTCACGGATATTCAACTCAAGATCTAGTCTTGTACTTGTACAATGGCTTGCTAGACAATGAAAGGAGGATCGTCGATGCGGCTTGTGGAGGTAATATTCTAAACTCTACTCCTGACCTTCCTTTGGAAAAGATACAGGAGCTAGCGGAAGGAACTCGGAACTTTGAAAGGACCCCGGCTAAGAAAGGAGTTCATGCCGTGAGTTCCGAGAAGAGTGAGATTTCCACCGAGCTAGCGGAATTTAAGGAAATGGTGAAGAGTCTAACACTTATGGGAACACCGCAATAGCTCAAAGCTTGTGGAGTTTGTGCTGACCCGTATCATCCAATGGACATGTGTCCACAAGTTCAAGATGACGATGTTGAAGTCAACGCAATGGGTTATGGACAACTACAGCAGCAAAGACCTAGGAACGATCCCTATGCACATAATTTCATGCCAAATTGGTGTGACCAGCAGAATTTTCGTTGGAGGGATCAACAAAACCAACAACAACAGCCCCGCCAAGGTAAGTATCACTCAACTGAGGATATGTTGCAGGTTTTGACTAAACACTTTGCTACTCATGTCCAAACAACAGAATCAAGTATCAAGAACCTTGAGAAGCAGGTTGGTCAAATGGCGGAAGCCATTACAAGAATTGAAACTAGGGCCTCCGGAGGATTACCGTCGCAAACGGTTATAAACCCAAAAGGCATGCAGGAAGATGTTCAAACATAGAGGAAGAGTCCATACGTCGAGCCAACGACGTAAAACAAAGGCGCTAATTCAGGAGGCAACCCGAAGGAATAAGAAGAGCAGCTTCTGTCAAGAAAACCGCCCCTGCGGCTCTAAACCCCGCCCCTGCGGCGACACCCCTGGCCAGCGCCACCCCCGGCGCTGGGCCTGCGTTTGCTCACGTAGGTCACTGCCCCCGCGGTGCCAACCCTACGCCCCTGCGGCGGCCACCCTTGACACGCACCCTCACCTCCGCCCCCGGCGCTGAGGCTGCGTACCCTCTCTCTCTCTTGTCACCGCCCCCGCGGCGACACACACTACCCCTGCGGTACAGTTAAGGAAAGAAAAAAAATACACTTCCCAAAAATAACCTACATCTACCACCTTCTACACTCCCTCTCCATTCACTCTTCGAAACCTAGCCGCCTCACCCCCCCCCCCCCACGCCCTTGTGCCCTCCGGAAAATCTCGCCACCGCCTTGTCGTGCCCCTGCGCCACCTCCGGCAACCTAGCAGCGCCACCCCTTTTTGCAAACGCAAACAATCTCCATCACATACACTCAACCCTTTCACCCCCCTCCATTGACCCACCTCCGGCAACGTCTGCGACAGCAAGGAAGACGTCGGAAAAGCCCCATCGCCACCACCTTTGTCGAACGACCAAATCGCCTTCTGCTCTTCGCCCGCACTTGCGCCTGCAAGCTCCCGCCCCAGCGCCGAGCCGCTCCTGCGCCTGTTGCAGCCTCCCCTGCGGATTTTACGACAGAAGATTTGTCTCTTGATCAGATTGCTGAATTTTCTAACTCCTTTAGTTAATCAATTGCAAGAAATGGAATCACAAAGGAAATACAAGTTGACGGAAGGTGAGAAGGATCGGTATAGGATTGCTCAAAGCCGGGAGGTGCATGCAACCCGGTTCCTTGATGTTTCCACCTTGGAAAATCTTGGGATGTTGGAGAGCATGCAAGAATTTCTAAACAATGCCGGATTGGGTGATTTTCTGATAAAGAACGCCCCAACACACCCCGACCTCAGCAGACAGTTCATAGCCACTTTCAAAATGGAGACGGAAGACCAATTGTGTATTGGACTTTCATTCAAGTATAACAAGAGGAAGTACACATTGGACTACCCCCAAATACAGGAGGCATTAGGGGTGACCATAGTAGCTTCCGATGACTGGATGGAACCCATTCCGACGCCTGATTTGTTGGAATTTTGGCAAGCCGGCACTAGGACTGAGTTTCATGCAGGAGGTGAGTACTCTAACAAATTCACTCACCCTTGTTTAAGGCTCATCTCAAAGGTCTTCATGAGTGTCTTATGTGGACACAAGGAAGAGAATAAGGTCGCTCTTACGGACCTTCCACTGTTATACGCTTGTCCTCCCAACGAGTTTGTGCCAGATTGGGAATATCTCTTCCTTACTGCTCTTAAGCGGGTTAGGAAGAATGAACCTCGGGACATCGTTGGAGGTGGGATCATATCATTACTAGCGGCACAGGTGATGGATCTTCCTCCATTGGAAGAAGGTTTGGAGGCACCCTTATACAACGAAGGATTATTGAGGAGGTGTAGGCTCCTCAAGAAAGACGGGAGCATCGGTTCTGGATCTCCCTTGCAGATGGGAGTCACATCACATATCTACCCCGTCGACTCCCATTGGGAGAAGAGCTCTCCGATCTATATGTATCGGCTGACCCTGTCCCTCCGAGACGACCTCAGGTTGATATTGTTGGGAGGTACGCAGCCGGCTCTAGCAGGGCCCACACCACTGATGAGGAGATGCCGACGGTAGGACACGACAGTCAGACCATGGAGAGTCTACAGGCTCAGATGGCAGCTTTGACTACACAACACCAGGCATGGCAGACCGAGTATCAATGGTCCATGCTTGAGCAGCAGCAGGCGTGGCAGTCTAGCTTCGCCTCCTCCATGACCACTCACTTTGACCGCCATCAGGATGCTTGGAAGGCGGCTCATCAACAGCAATTGGAGACTCAACAACTAGCTTCGAAAGCTAGCTATGAGACTTCATTTCGAGAGAGGATGGAGGCTCAGGAGGACCGGATTGATACCCTTCACCATCGCCAGGAGCACTTCTTCCACCACTTCCCTTACCCGTCGGAGGAGGGTCTTGGTGGTCCATCCAGACCACCCCAGTGAGGGGTACATTTCTTTCCCTTCTCCCACATTTATCTTTGACTCATTTTCACTTTGAGGACAAAGTGCACTTCAAGTATGGGGGAGGGACATATCATTGCTTGTACATTTATTGTGTTGTTTTTGGCATTTGCTTTGCATTGTTGAAATCAATTTCATAAAAAAAAATAAAAAAGCCAAAGAAGTGAAAAAAAGGTATGAAAATCCTTGGATAAACCGAGAACCCGAAAGGACGGTTTAGGTAAAAAGAAGGTAGTCCGACCAACCTTAGGTTGGTGCAAAATTGGATTTGAGGGATGTGAGTTTAAGTGAGAAAAGAAGAAGAGTGGCAAGGTGAAAACCCGAAAGGGCGCCTTGGCAAAATGAGCGACACCGAGTGTAGGTTTCCCTTCCGGCGGTTTGGCGACATAAGAAGGGGAGTCATAAGGAGGTTGTTCGGGTAGGCCACTCTTGGAGCGATAAGGATGGTAATATCTCTTTTCCTCACATTTACTCTCTTTTCCTTCTTTCTTTCTTGGTTTTTCTCTTGTTTTCCATTATTTTTCTTTCTTTCCCTTGCTTCCTGAGACCTTAAGTCTAATGGCTGTCATTTGTTTTACTCGGGACGAGTAAAAGGTCTAAGTGTGGGGGAGTTTGATAGGTGATGGAATCACTATCATTTAGGGTAGTTTTCAGAGTCTTTTTATTGCATTAGTGTCGGTTTATGCTACTAACTCCTTGGTCTAGAAGAAGAAGATCAAAAGAAGCTAAGGAAGGAGTTATAAGCACTTAGGAGTGAAGATCGATCAAGAAGCAAAGCTTCTGTTCCTCCACCGCCCCCGCGGGTCCTTGCAGCCGCCCCTATGGTGACTTGCCTTGACGAGACGAAGACCAGCTCCCCTGCGCCTCCCACTGCGCCCTGTCTGCGCCTCGCCTTGGGAGCTGGAAGGCGAAGAGTCTGTGTCACCGCCCCTGCATCGGCATAGGGACTCCCCGGCGGCTTGACATCATAAACGTCAGGAAGGCGAAAGGTCAGACATTGAAGTGCATTAAAGATCCGCCCCAGCGGTACTGAAGAAGATCAAGCGATTCTGCCTAAACCGCCCGTGCGGTTCTTGAAGGCCGCCCCTGCGGTTTAACACCAAAAGCTTTACTCCGGCTGTTTACACCACCTTTATGGCATTAAAGGTGGATGTTTTAGGCCGGCTATTTACTCCTAATTAAGTGTCTTTTGTAGTATAAATAGTTCATGGCTGATTGCTAGAATCATCCATGCTTTTCTTACAAAAATCCATTTTAGACTTGAGTTTTCCATTGTAATGAGTTGCTAACTCCCTTGCTACATTGGGTTGGTTTGAAGCTGCTTTGTTACTTTGGTTGTAAGTTCTTTTTAATATAAGTTTTTATTCAGTAATGCTTTGTGTTTCCTTGATCTCTATTGTCTAATTGCATGTTAACTATTGCTTGAGATTGATCACCTTAGGTTCTAAAGTGCATGTAAACAACTAGGATTAACAGGTTCCGGGTTCGGGTCTTTAATCTAGTAGCAACTTTAAGTAATAACGGGTTGTAATTACTTAAAGAAAAGGAACACAAATATAAAGATAAGTTTAACGGTTTTAATCTTCTCTTTATATCCCTTAGTCTTTGTTTGAATGTTAACTTGTTATTTGTTCTTGTAGGTTTACGGAACTTTAATAGGTTAAGTTGTGTTGATGCCGGTTGGCTCAACACATATGTATGATCGAGACGGGAGATTACTTAAAAACTTGTAAAAGGAATGCACCAAAGTAGCAATTGCATGCTTAGAACCAACCTAGTGTAGATTCATCCATTATTGTCTTAATTGTCGCATTTATCTTTTTCATAAGATTTTGTGCATCAATTCAACCAACCCCCCCCCTTGTGTCACTTGTCATTATAATCGATAATTGCATCTAAAACACCTTAACTCTCTTGGGTTCGACCCTTACTTAATCACTATACTTGTTCTTAATGCTAAGTCGGGATTTACTTTTGATTGGGTATAGACGACCATAGAAATACCTTCGGTCAGGCGGTTGAACAGAGGCGCAGAGGCGTCTCTGTGCAGGTGAAGGGGCGGCTGTGACAGAGGCGCAGGGGCGGCTCTGTGCAGGCGCAGGGGCGGATCTTCGTCACAAGCTACTGTCGGGCTTCTCTTCGACAGATCTCACAGCAGGGGAAACCAAAGCTCGAACCTTTGGTTCCAATACGTCAAGATTCCACTCCAGAGAGCCTGGGAACAACGAAGGGTCAACAACGGAACACTCCACAAGAATCAAGGCTCATGCTTGATTCTTGGAGAAGAAGGAGATGAAAGAACGAAAGGAAGAAACCAAAACAGAAGGGAAGGCATGCAGCGCTAAAGGAACGTGAGGAAGAACCAGAAAAGATGCACTTACACGTTCAACGGGATTGTAGGAAGCAAGGACGGCTACAGCTCTCTAGGGTTTGAAGACGATAGCAAGGAACAGGAAAAAGGAGAGAAGGAAGAGAATATACAGGGAGGGCTGGAACACTAGACGGAAGGGCATCTAGGGTTAGAAAGAAAATAAGGAAACCGGCCCATAAGATAGAATATTAGATATTTTATCTATGGAAGAAAGATAAAACGACGAAAACAGATCGGCGTGATCTGTCGCACGATCTACAGGGGCGGATCTTACAGCCGCAGGAGCGGCTGGCCGCGGGGTCGAACCTCTTCACCGCAGGGGCGGTGAAGGCAAAAACCTAGGATCTTACATCAGATCCCCCTAAAAAGAAGTTTCGTCCCAAAAGCTAAACGATCACAATAACACACAGAAACAGAACTGAGCTCATATATTCCCACTCGGGGCACGTAACACAAAACGTCACACAAAAGCGTTCACAACGCAACAAAGGAAAAACCAACAACATACTAAGCTAACGGTGCAACAAGCTCAGCGTAAAACTCCGGATAGTTCCTCTGAACACTATCCTTTGTCTCCCAAGTCGCCTCATCGGCTCCTCGCCTTGAACATTTTATCTTCATCATCAGTATGTCCTTCGAACGCAAGCGTCTCGTACTACGCTCTAAGACAGCCACCGGGTGCTCTACAAATATGTACTCTCGTAGCTGAGACACATGGAAAACTGGGTGAAAGTTTATATGCTGCATCTCCAACTCGCTCAAAAATCTCGAACAGTCCAACATATCTGGGACTCAGCTTCCCCTTGACACCGAAACGTCTAACACCTCGTGTCGGGGATACTCTCAACCAAACCTGAGCTCCAACTCTGAACTCTAGAGGTCTGCGTCTCTTATCAGCATAAGACTTCTATCGACTCTGTGCTGCTAACATCCGCTCTCGGATTACTGCTACTCGAGCCATGTCATCCTGATCGATGCGTGCCAACTGTTGTTGTATGAAAACTCCACTAAGGGAAGGTGATCTGGCCACACCTGTCCCCAGTCTAACACACAGGCTCGCAACATATCCTCCAAAGTCTGGATGGTCTGCTCAGACTGACCATCGGTCTGAGGATGATAAGAAGTTGTGAACTGTAGACTCGTACCTAGGGCGTCATGAACTTGCTGCTAGAACCTTGAAGTGAACCGTCCGTCTCTCTCAGAGACTATAGTCCTAGGTACTCCATGAAGTCTCATTATTTGTCTCCTGAACTCCTTTGTTAATCGACTCACCGGCCACGTTTCTTTGATTCGAATGAAACGTGCGGTCTTCGTCAGTCGATCTACTATGACCCAAATAGCATCAAAACCACGACTCGGTCTCAAACCAATCACAAAATCCATAGAGATGACTTCCCACTTTCACTGAGGGACGGGAAGTGGGTGTAGCTTGCCTCCTGGTCTATGATGCTCGATCTTGACCTGTTGACAGGTCGCACACTGAGCTACATATCTCATCACATCTGGCTTCAGACCTCCCCACTAGAAAGAGTGTCTGACATCCTGATACATCATACTCGCACCACGGTGTACTGAGTAAGGTGAAGAGTGAGCCTCCTGAAGGATCATCTGTCTCAACTCTCGATCTGACGGCACACAAACTCGCTCCTAGCATCTCAAAACTCCGTCAGCACCAACTGCAAATTGTGGTGCCTCTCCTCGAGATATCCGGTCTCGGATCTGTGTCAAAGTTGGGCAACTCTCCTATTTTTGTTGGATTTCGACCAACAGATCAGGTACTATCTCCAAGGTAGACAACTGGCTGTCGGAATCTGGAAAGTAGATATCCATTTCTAGCCATGCCAAATCTCGCTATAATTGTGGCTGAGCCGTCAGCCCAGCGATCGCCATCTCCCGGGGAGTCTTCCTACTAACGGCATCTGCTACCACATTAGTCTTTCCCGGGTGGTATAAGATCTCAAGATCAAAGTCCTTGATCAACTCTAACCATCTGCGCTGGCGGTTATTCAACTCCCGCTGAGTGAATATGTACTTCAGACTCTTATGATCTGTGAAAATCTGACACGTGGCTCCGTACAAATAATGTCTCCAAATCTTCAAAGCATGAACAACATCAGCTAACTCAAGATCGTGGGTAGGGTAATTCTCCTCGTACGTCTTCAATTGTCGAGACGCATAAGCAATCACCTTTTCCCTCTACATCAAAACACATCCCAAGCCCAGCTTGGATGCGTCGCTGTAAACCACAAAATCCTCAATGCCCTCTGCCTGAGCTAGGATAGGAGCAGAGCTCAATCTCTTTTTCAGCTCCTCGAAGCTTTGCAGGCACGACTCAAACCATACGAACCTCGTAGGCTTCCGCAGCAAGGAAGTGAGCGGTCGGACGATAACTGAAAAGCCCTCAACAAAACGCATGTAGTAGCCTGCCAATCCTAAGAAGCTGTGAACCTCCTTGACGTTCTTAGGTGGCGGCCAAGAAGCTACTGACTCAATCTTCGTCGGATTTACCTTGATCCCTTCAGCTGAAACGATATGACCAAGGAATGCTACCTCGGACATCCAAAACTCGTACTTAGAGAGCTTGGCGTAGAGCTCTCTATCCTGTAAGACCTGAAGAACGATCCTCAAGTGTCCTGCATGCTCCTCTCTACTGCGGGAGTAAACCAGAATGTCGTCGATGAAGACAACTACAAACTGGTCTAGAAAGTTGATGAAGATGTTGTTCATCAACTCCATGAAGACTGCGGGTGCATTCGTGAGCCCAAATGGCATCACTACAACCTCGTAGTGTCCATATCTAATCCGAAATGCCGTCTTGGCTACATCCTGCTCTCTCACCCTCAATTGGTGATATCCTGATCTTAGATCGATCCTCGAAAATACTGAAGCTCCATGCAACTGATCCAAAAGATCATCGATACGGGGCAATGGGTACTTGTTCTTGATCGTCACCTTGTTCAGATCTCGGTATTCGATACATAACCTCATTGACCCATCTTTCTTCTTGACGAAGAACATTGGTGCACCCCAAGGAGATACACTAGCGCGGATGAAACCTTTCCCTGCTAACTCCTCAAGCTGCTTCTTCAACTCAAGCATCTCGATAGGCGTCATACGATAAGGAGCCTTGGAGATCGGTCTCGTACCGGGCTCTAGATCAATACCGAAATCTACACTCCTTTGTGGAGGTAAACTTGATGGCTCTCCAAAGGCGTCAGCAAACTCACAAGCTACTGGAATCTCCTCCAAAGCTGGACTAGTACTATCCTTCATGGCATAGCACCAAAAAGCCTCACATCCTTGACTGATAAGTCTCGCAGCTCGAACTGCACTGATAACTGTACCAGTCTTCCCGAAATCCCATCCTCGGAATATCTCAACATGGCCTGCATCTGTAGTTACTGTCACTGTCCTCTTGCCGGTGTCCAAAACTGTTCGATGTCGATCCATCCAATCCATGCCCAGAATAACTTCTTCATGTACTAAGTACATGACGAAGAAGTTAGCTGGCCAATCACGACCTCCCAATCTAATAGGGCAATCGCAAACCTCTCGCGTACCTTGTATCTTACCCCATCGGGTAATCCAATAAAGAAGGGTCTACCCTCTACAGTAATTAAGGTCAATCTATCTACACATGCATCAGATATAAAAGAATGCGTAGCACTAGTATCGAAAAGAACTCTGACAGAAAAACCATTAATGTGAATGGGTACCTGTAGCTGCTGGTGTTGTCGGCTCTACAGCACTCCTCAACTCATAAACTCTGGGTGGTTCATCTCTGGTGTCTGCATATCCACCAACACTGGTAGGTGAAGAACCCTGTTGCTGTTGTTGGTACTGAGATCTCTGTCCTCCTCTAGCAACACTGGTAGGTGAAGAACCCTGCTGAGATAGCGTCTTGCCCTGACAGCAAAACGCAGCTCTGTGTCCGGGCTTGCCACAAGAAAAACAAGTCACTGCTGGCTTCTTGCAGTCAGCTCGGATGTGTCCAGCTACTCCGCAGTTATGATACTGTCGTCCTCTATCAGAACTCTGTTGGAAACTAGAACGTCCAGGCGTCTGACTACGCCCAAAACCAGTTGCTCCAGCATTGGCTGATCCAGTCTTCTGTCTCTTCTCAGGACCTCCTATTTGAGAAGCTCTCCTCTGACCCGGTTGACCTCTCTCATAGGCAGAAGCTCTATCCTGATACTCCGTCAAAGACTCACAACGGAAACCAGTAAGATAAGAGCGTGTTGATTCTCTCAACCTCCGAGAGAAAAGGTAAACATGTTGATCCTCCGGTGGTGCGGACGGACCTAGCGATGCCAACTCGTCTTGAAACTTGAGGATGATCTCAGCAATAGGCAAATCCTCGAATCCAGCCTCAAGGAAATCCTGAAGACGATCCCTCCTCATGGATGCAGGGAAATAGCTATCCCTGATCACTGTCTTCATCTGCTCATAACTGGTGACCTTACTATGAATGGTCCTCCACCAAGAATAAGCTTGATCCTTCAGCAATGTTTGTGATATATTGACTCGACGCCCCTCAGGGCAACCGATAGCCTCCATGGTAGAATCCACCTGTCCTATCCACTGCTCCACCTCCAAGCATGTCCTTCCCCCAAAGACGAGAACCTTCAGCTGGTCGAAAGCCTTCAACTAGTTGTCAGGCTTTGGCTCTTTTGCCTCAGCCGGCGCTCTAACAACCTCAGCAACTCCAGCAGGCGGGGCAACAGTTTGTATAACTCTCTGCGAAACCTCAGTTGATCTCGCAGGAACTGGCGGCACTAGTGCTGGTCCTCCAGTCTTGATAGCCTCCTCAACCCTCTGCACATAGTCGCAAAATGCAGAAGCTCCGATAGACACTCGTGCGGACTCTATTGATGGCGCTCTTTGTGCTTCATACCTAACAGCGGTCTCATTTCCAGCCTCAGGAACAATGCTCTCAACAACCTCTTCAGCAAGCGCCTCGGCGATAGGCGGATCAGCAACTGGGGCTTGGCCCCGACTCTAGCTAGTGGAGGTATTCCTGCACGTCCTCGTCCACAGTCGGTAGGTGGAAGTGGTGGTCTACCCCTTCCTCGCCCCATAGCAGATGTAGCTCTAGTACACGCCATATGCTATAAGGATAAATATATAAGACTATATATATATAAGGTCACGCTACAGCTAACGCAAAACTCCAGAAAAAGCACACATAAAGGCCAACACAAAAGAAACTACACTGCTGAGATCTGCGGAGGTAGTGGTGGTCGCCCGTACATCTAACCCAGACCGAAAGGTTAAAACAAAACCACCTTTTGAAAACGTTAGACCCCTTGCGGGTTCTATTTATTTATCCATCCCACCTGTAGAAGATTTCGAGTGTCATTGTTGCCAACCTAGAGCTCTGATACCATATTGTAACACCCCAAATTCTGGGAACTTGAAGCGGTACGGGCTAGGAACGCACAATGGGTCCCGACCCTCAGAGTAGCAACAGCAAACGGATCTTACAACAAGGCACAAACGAATGAAAACCAAAACTTAATATAAAACCAAAGATTCAAACAGAAAAAAAAACACAAAAGCTCCATAGCCGGGTCAAAACAAAAGGGAAATAACAAACGAAACAAAAACTCAATCCCGTCCTATAATGTATGGGAACCCCGGCTGACCACACCATCCGGATCACTCAGCAGCATCCTGAACCTGCGGAACATCTACCACGACGGTATAAACCGTTAGCTAACATTCTAGGTATAAGCAAGAGTGTAAAGGCACAAACACACATAAGGTAATGAAAAACACATAGGACGCTTACACATCAACCGGTATTATCTTTCATTAAGGTTATCCATTACTAATTCAACTTCATTTGTCACACGATCCCGAAACTCGCCTCCGCTTCCGTCTACCAATAGGAATAGATCAGTACTATCTGTTACCTACGGGTCTGGGTTGCAAGAGGACATTCTAGTCTCCTGTAGAACTAGACAAGTGGTCACCGCCCAGTTATAATATACTTGGGCCAGTTAAGGGTAACAAAGGTGAATCCTATTTCCAATTATCCGTTATAAACATGATAGCAACACAAACAAGGCAAAACAATCCAACTAATACGCGGAATGAAGCTAAGTAAGTCCAAGGGACTTACCTCACATGAAGGTAACACAAGAGATCAGCGAACAACTCAGAAACACACAAGGAAGCTCAGTTTCCCTCAGGAAAGGAGTAAGGAAAGCCTGTACGAACGAGCAACACGAATCAGGAATGGAACGGTTGCTAGAAGTCTATGACTTCTAGTCTCAAAGATCTCTAAGAGATCAACACATGTTAAGGGCTCAACCTTAGTCTTACAACAACTCAGGGGAACAAGGAACAACCATAAGGAACCAAGGAAGGAACGAGGAAAGGAAGGAAGGAAGCAACTCACCAAGGACGTGAATTACTGTAGAGAAACCGCAGAGGTGGTTAGACAGATGCGTAGAGGCGGCTGAACAGAGGCGCATGGGCGTCTTTGTGCAGGCGCAGGGGCGGCTGTGACAGAGGCGCATGGGCGTCTTTGTGCAGGCGCAGGGGCGGCTGTGACAGAGGCGCAGGGGCGGCTCTGTGCAGGCGCAGGGGCGGATCTTCGTCAGAAGCTATTGTCGGGCTTCTCTTCGACAGATCTCACAGCAGGGGCAACCAAAGCTCGAACCTTTGGTTCCAACACGTCGAGACTCCACTCTAGAGAGCATGGGAACAACAAAGGGTCAACAACGGAACACTCCACAAGAATCAAGGCTCATGATTGATCCTTGGAGAAGAAGGAGAGGAAAGAACGAAAGGAAGAAACCAAAACAGAAGATGCAGCGCTAAAGGAATGTGAGGAAGAACCAGAAAAGATGCACTTACACGTTCAGCGGGATTGTAGGAAGCAAGGACGGTTGCAGCTCTCTAGGGTTTGAAGACGATAGCAAGGAACGGGAAAAAGGAGAGAAGGAAGAGAATATATAGGGAGGGCTGGAATGCTAGACGGAAGGGCGTCTAGGGTTAGAAAGAAAATAAGGAAACCAGTTCATAAGATAGAATATCGAATATTCTATCTATGGAAGAAAGATAAAACGACGAAAACAGATCGTGCGATCTGTCGCACGATCCGCTGGGACGGATCTCACAGCCGCAGGAGCGGCTGGCCGCGGGGGTGGCCCTCTTCACTACAGGGGCGGTGAAGGCAAAAACCTAGGGTCTTACATAGAAGTCATCCATCAAAAATAAAAACCCAAAATAGAAACAAGTCTAAAAACGCACTAGGCTGACATAATAAAAATAAATAAGAGGTCCAAATAATATAACAATTGAAGATATATAATTAGTCCATGATTATAAAAAAAACTCAGATGAGCTACTGTTGATCGTTATGATTTATCCTTCAACTTCCGAAAATGTTGGCTCGTATGATCTTGCATCACAAACCTAAGGACTAAATCTACACTCCTTACATCTACCATCTAAATATAGCAACAAAGAAGAAGATGAAGAACATTACAACAGAGAAGAGAGAGAAAACAAATCCTTATGTTGGTGGATCAATCACTTTGGATGACTGAAGATGGGAAAATTGCCGGTCTAGACGTACAACCTCTAAGTCCAGCTGAGCTATTACGCATTTCTTCAACAACAGACAGCAAAACCGTGAGAAAAGATAACCGCTGCAATAATATAACATTAACGGCTTATGGATTGCTACAAAATAATGTAGACAAAAGCTTTCCATTATTCTGTTCAAACCAAATCAGCACCAATTGTAAGATATGATTCTAGACACTCACATAGCAATTACTTCATCAACAAGTTTGAATGCCTCACTATATTCCCGCATACATGCCTCTGATGGAGAAGCCATTTGATATGCACCTAAAAAAAACTACTTCAGAAAACTCCTTTTATAAAGATGAGTTAGTTTTGGACCCATGAGTTAAAAAAACACAATAGGGCGCAACGAACAAGGATCGGCGATCCACGTGCAAGACTTCAACTTTTTATGAAACGGTGCCATATATATCACCAAAGTTGCACTAGGCATACAGAGAATCAGTTGATGAATCATCAACAAGCTGCTACTTGTTCCTCTCATTATACCAGGTAAATCAAAATCCCTTTACTTTTATGAAAGAAGTTGTGAATGATCGATCACAAAAGCCAATAAAACACAAGGGAAAAGAAAATAAACCAACATATCCCCACAAATTCAACAAATTTCAACCTTGAAAGGCAATTCGATACCAACGGAACCTAGGTTTTGTGTTTGGGTAATTATAAAAGGAAGGGAATGGAATCAGATGATTTGTAGGAAAACAAAAACTGTTGTGTTTTAATTAGCTTGGACTTTTCAAACAGAAGTCTAGCTAGTAGTCTGTTAATAAATGGAGTAAGTTAGAGCATGTGCAACAGATGCTCTATTTTAGAGAATGCTGAAATTTTGAGGAATTTTAAGGATTTTTTGGTCCAATAAATTCTCTATCCTAAACTCTAAAATAGGGGATTTGGGAAAATTATCTCTTCATTTCCCTATATTTGCAGTAAGGAGCTTCTCCAAATTCAACCTATGAACAAATTTTGACAGTTTCAATAAATAAATAAATAAAATTTATTACTCCCTATTTTGAAGAAGTTATTGGGTTTTAGACAAAAAAAATTTTAGAGAAAATTTAAAAAAATCTCCATTTTAGAATTTTTTTAAAGAATCTGTTGCACATGCCCTTACGCTTAATATAATGCTTTGTACAATTTTAAATATTATAATATAAATTTTAGTCAATCAATTGAGCATGAAATTGAGGGATTGGTGAGTAGAATATATTATCTAGTTAGTTTTTTAGACTTTTATTTTTATTTTTATTTTTATTTTTAATATAGAAAACGGGTTAAAAAAAAGAAAATAAAGTTAACAAAATTTCAGAAAAGAAGGAAGAGAATTTAAAAAAGTTTTTTCCTTTTTTTAATTATTATTATTATTATCACTTTCCTTCCAAATTCCATCACTTTTGGATGGAATTGTTTCCTTCCTAATCTCCTCTTATTTTCTTCCACAATCCATGTCTTTCTCTCCAATTTCTAATAAGTTTTCTACCCAAACATCCTCGCTTATATTACCTTATATTCATTTCTTCAACTTTCCCCTCAAAAACCCCGTTCCATACAGCGGGTAAGATTTTATGAGGAAAATTGAACCACAAAAAAGGAAATTATATGGAATTATGGTTGATGGAACACAAATTCGATGCATACCTTTTGCGAAGACGAGTTTCTTGAACAATTAAGTCGACATTTCCTTGGATATGGAGTTCTGTTTGTCTCAAAATCTCGTAATCAATGGTACAATGCCATCAAAATTGTCATGTTAACGCATTTAAAGCAAATGTCAAAGGAAGTGGAATACGACCGTGTTGAATGACATTTGTAGTGGCATCAATGCAACGGAATACGACAGCAACACGTGGTGAGGTTTGAGGACGCTTGTAGATTGTCGAAGTGGTGAAAAGATATGTGGAAGACAAAAAGGCGGAAGCAATGCATTAAGAATGAAGTGGTCTACAAGACAACAAGTGTGGCCCAAAGTAAGAGAAAAAAAAATACAAATATTCAAAAAAAAAGGGGCGTGTTATATACACGATTTTAAATTTACTTTGTACCGAATATAAACGCTTTGCGGTGGCGCTCAAATAGATTTGAGCGCTTTGCGACGGCGCTCAAATCTCAAAAAAAATAAAAAGAGCAAAAATAAGAAAAAACAGGGTTTTGAGCGCCGGCGCATGGCGCTGGCGCCCAAAACCCTGTTTTTTTAAATTTTGCTCCTTTTTTTTGTTAAAGATTTGAGCGCCTTCCTACTTTTGCATTTTTTTATTGAAGATTTGAGCGCTTTCGAAAGGCGCTGACGCTCAAATTCTTTTTTTTTTTTTTTTACTTGTTGAGCGCCATTGGAATGCGTTTGTTTTTTACGCTAGTAAAACAAACCTCGTGCATTTAGTTTTTTCGAAAAAAAAAGTAAGAGAAAAAATCAGGTGGAGAAGTGACATCAAACGGGCCGCCCAAAACAAGGATGAAAACAGGTGGAAAAGTCCAACTGGCAACTAAATGGGCTTAAATCCCGTCACATAGAAAAATTCAACTCTCCCATATATTGTATACAAGCAGACACACCGCACGCTTCGCGTGCGGGTACAACGACGAAGTGTAATAGTGCGGGAAAAAATGCGTTATTAAGTTCGAACAATACTGAGTTGAATTAAGTTTGAACAATACTGAGTTGAAACTTTCTTCTCTCACTTTCGAAATTACGGAAAAAAAATGTGTTATTAAGTTCGAACAATATTGTGTTGAAACTTTCTTCTCTCACTTTTGAAACGGTGGAATATGTGAGTTGTAATCAAGTAAGGAATGTAATAACCGAAAATTTTAAACTCCGTTTAATACTAAATTTAACCGGATTCCGATCCGTCAATCTTTACCCAACAATAAAAATAAAATGAGATTTAAATTTTATTATTTTATGTGACCTTAATCCACATAAAATAATAAAATTATGTAATCAGAAATAATTCCGTGCCTTAAATGAAAAAGAGGTTCCGGGCGAATAACGATCTAGTTATCTTCAACTAGTTAAAAGAGCGGACCAGCCCATTTCTTTTCCGGCCCAGGCTGTTGGATCCGGCCCATTTGCCTTCTTGCTAGCCCACCTAATTAAACCTATCTTAACCCTAAACCAATTAATTAACCTAATCTAATCCTACCTACCCACTACTGTACGCCGCTACCCATCGTCTGAGGAGCGTCTTCTCCCTCCACAACCGCACAGCAGCCACGATGCTGTGGTTCTTCAGCCAGCAGCGACCTAGTGCCGCCTTCCCTGCAGCCGGAGCGCCGCCACCTCGAGCCAGGCGGAACAGGTACAGCCTCCTTCGCTTCTCTGAACCGATTTACCCTTCCGGCCTTCTCTGTTTCGGACTTACAGCAGTACGGATTCGTACCTAGGCCGTCGCACAGCAGTACGCACCGCCCTCTGCGCCGCCTTCGGTCGACCGCCCAGACGACGCCGCCACCACGCCTCGCCCGCCTTCCCTGTCCACCGGCGACAACAGCCCTAGCAGCGTCTTCCTCGCCTGGCTGTCACTGCGACGACGCCTCCCTCGCCCTTGCTGCCGCCGCCTCGAGCCAGTAGCAACAACGATGGGATTGTTCCGCCATGCCGTCAACCACCAGTGCCGCCGAGCTTCCCTCCGCCGCTGCAGTGGGTGAGACCGCCTCCCTTCTCCCTCCTTTCTTTCCGCATTCTTCTCTCGACTCTTGAATTGCTACTCACTGCAGCCTCTCTTCGGCCTGCAGCAGCTCCGCACCGTCGTTTCCGACCACCAGTGAGGATGCCGGACTGCAGCCGGTAAGAGCCTCCTCCGGTCCTTCATCCTCCTGTCCGGCGAATATAACTGTGAAGGAAATATGTATAAAATCAAGTTTTAATACATGTATATATGTGAGTTAGAATACGTATATATTAGAGAGTGTATACGTATATATGTTTGAATTGGAAAACATATATAAATTTAATTTGAGTACATATATAAACCATAGATTGGAGGTGGTACGGGTACGCAATACGGTAGGTTAGTAAGAGTAGGTGTGAGCTTATTTATATATATATATATATATATATATATATATATATATATATAATATGAAATAAAAGTGTACACATAAGTGTTCACATAAGTGTTTTAAAGTCTATTCATGTTTATAGAAGCTTGGAATTTAATGGATATATAATCTTTATATAAGAGTATATTTATAAGTATAAATATAGAATATATAAAATGCGAGTATATATATATAAGTACGAGTTGGGATTTATGAAATTATGTAAAAGAGATATAAATATATATATAAATAAGTTGGGATTTCAGGATTTATATATATAAAGAAAACATAAGAATATATATATACTCATGACGTAAGTGTACCTAAATCCGTACAAGATGGGAAATAAAATATGTAGATATATATATGAGTACCGAATAATTACACAATTAAATAAGTGAGTTGAGGAGAAAGGTTAAGGTATATAATACGGTTAATATAGATGGTAACCGGGAAGGAGGAAGAGTGTTATTCTTTTTTGAGTGGATTCAAGTTTGAACTGGTGACCTATAAGTAGCTAACCGAGTGACACAAAGTATGGAAACAAGTTTTAAAAGGAATAAGAAAGTTTAAGAATAAATTTGAGAAGCCTTTGGCTGAGGGTAAAATGGTCTTTTACTGTAAGAACTTGTTCTGTAATTCCTTAGCATGAGGTTGGACATCTGGATGTGATTTTGATACACATGCCTTATTTGACAGGCGTTTGAGTTACCACGAGTACGGACTGTTTGAGACGTGTTAGAGTGTATTTTGACTCAAGTAAGTCCTTGCGACTTACTTAGCCAGTTTCTGAGTGTTAGTTGAGTGATAGTAGTGGTGTGTGCTATTGCGTGATTTAATAATAATAATTTGCTAGGACGACTGTTATTATTACGTTTAAGGCCCAAGTGTATGTATAACGGGCCGTGACATCACTGCCCAGTTCTGACAGGAGACTGGGAGGTTCTCTATACCCAGAACATGCAGGTACAAGGTGAGATGCATCGGATCCATTCCTGATGGTTACACGGGGGCGGAGGCGAGGTTTGGGAATCCCTCGTGTCACAAAATAAGTATCACTAGAGTGAACGAGTAAATTTAAGCAAGATAATAAAACGGACTTGTTTGAAAGCATGCTGAGTGTTTATGTTTATCTGAGTGTGTTTGTGCTGCTATTATTCTACTAATATTTAGATAACTAGCTAACGGTTCTTCTTGTTGTTGTTTTAGACTTACCGCAGGTTAGATCAGCAGCTGAGTGATCCGGAAGTAGTGGTCAGCCGGGTCTCCGTACTCCTTAGAGTGGGGGTTGGGAGTTGTGTTTGTCTTCCTTTCGTTTGGTTAAGACAGTTGTTCTTTTCTTTTGTTTAAGTACTTTAGGCTGCTAGACAGTGTTGCATTCATTACCCTAAAAATACTATTTTATGAATTTCGGTTTCTTTATTTGTGTCTTGTTGCAAGATCCTAGTAATATTGTTGTCAAACTGAGGTCGGGACCCATTGTGAGGTCCTAACCAGTAATGTCCCGAGTTCTGAGAATTCGGGGTGTTACAAGGAACATGCGTTATTAAGTTCGAACAATACTGTGGTAAAACTTTCTTCTCTCATTTTCAAAATGGTGGAATATGTGAGTTGTAATCAAGTAGGGAACGGTGGAATATGAAAAGAAACAGTAAAATATCAGTATCGATTTCATAAATAAATTTAACTGGGCAATCGATTTGAGCGGTTGCGAGTTATATTAAGAAAACAAAGATATTCACCAAAAAGCTATTGCAAAGCACTTGATAGTTCAGCAATTACATTCAAAAGATAGGGGAAATGCTCTTGATAGTTCAGCAATTACATTCTAGGGCAAATGCTCTTCATCGTGAACGAAATTATGCACCTCCTTAAAATATAGAAAGTAAAATCTTTTGATTAAAAAATATATGTTGAAAAACAAAATAAGTATTATGCTGTTTCATTATTTAAGCTCCCGTTAGTGAAGCATTAGCAAGTTTGTAGTTCAACGAAATTGATCGACGACAATGTTCAGGCTTATTACAAACTCGGACTTTTAGAAAACTTCAGTCGGGTATATAGCCTTGTTGCGGCTTCATTTGGTACAGGTGTCTATGGATACTGTTGTGGAATTTTGTTTTCTCTGCTAAAGTTTGGCGTAATTATCTCTTACGAGGCTACATTATCGTTTGTGACAGATTAAAATCGTTCAAGTGAAATGTTCAGCCAAATTAATTTTTGTACCTTAGTGAGAGATTATGGGTGTTTCTTACACGGATAACAAATAAATTGTTGACAAATAACCCAATCACATTGATATGTATATCATCACATGCAGGTTATTGGTTACTGGTTCGAACTTGGATCTTACTTTAACACAAAAGGGACTAACCGAAAGTAAACATGCAGGTTACATGAAAAATAAAGAGTTGTGTTATTCTCACCCCAAAAATGTCACTTTCATGTGAAAATTGTCACTTGATTAAGGGACATGAAGATTAGAAGGGGAGGCGATGACGTAATGATTTTAATTTTAATTATTGATTTTTGAAAAGTAATGATGATTGTACGATGGTTTTATTTATTAAGTGATTTATTTAGTTTTGCTTTTTATTTTGTTGATGAAAGCAATAAACGTATCGGTTTTTTAAAATCTAGTTAACAGAATCAATAAACGTATTGTTTTTTTAAATATCGTTAGCGGAACGATCGGTTTTGATTAGTAATTAATGTGTGTGCATATATACTTTAAAGTTGTATATAATTTGTTAATCTCGTTAACGGAATTTACAATCGTATAGTTTTTTTAAAATCTCATTAGCGGAATCGACCGGTTTTGATTGATAAGTAATGTGTGTGCGCGCACACACACCTGTATATATATATATATATATATATATATATATATATATATATATGATACATTTAAGTAAGCCTGTCAGCCTTATGTACACTCGGAATTATTCACACATGAATTAGATTTTTACGTATGTGATGTATTATGTAGTATATGATGTAGTATATATAAAAGTTATGTATTTTAAGAACTGCCACACTTGTAGGATATAGACGGGATAAATTCTTTTCATTTACAATGATTAATGTGATATATTTATGTATTGACATCACACATATGTTTGTGTACAAGATATTAAAACAACTGTGTCGGTTCGGAGGGTGGGTTTAAGGCTGCCAAAGGACAGTAAATACAAATGTACCCCCTACCGAAAAAATGTCAAATTACCTAAAGAACCACACTTGTGTATGCTAAAAAATCACGAGCGTCAGAGTCTGTACAACTGGGTTAAGAACAAGGATGCAAATGGGTCAGTAAGGGGCTTCCTAAAGAACATTACAAGAGAGGTAATTCATGATATTCTCAACCAGGTGGATGGATAAAGGATGAAGTTCGTTTCTATTACTAGCATTATGTACATATATGATGTTGTCAATTAATTAGTATGTTCATGGTTTGTTAATATGACATGTTCACCTCTAATATGACACGTTCCCTCCCAGTTAAATGATCAACAGGATCAGTTGGGTAGAGAGCGGGGTTCTTCCGGGGAAGCAAAGTCGTCCCCTCTATTGACTGGACCCTCCGTTCGAAAGTCTTCGTCAACATGTTACGAGGCTCCAGTCTTCGGCGGGTCACCATTACTTGATTTAGAAAGGCAAACATCTAGGCAAGGGACATGTAAGCAGCCTTGTGCAAATGGCTTTCTTTTTTCATGATATACCAATCAGAATGGAGGGTCCTACCTACGTACATGATTGATAGAATCACAATGTATGGGGGCGTTGATGCGGAAAAGGAGTGCAGATCGATCTTGTAGTGTATTCCTTTGTAGTGAGTAGGGCATCTTTCTCGTTGATCAGTTCACCTTCGCTTTATTGAGAGGAAGTATACCCATCGAGCAGGGATAATCATCCGGTTCTAGGAGAGGTAGCGACCATTCTCAAGAACCAAAAAGGCTGATTTGGGGGAAGCCCTATAAGTCACTGAAACGACGATATGCAATTCAATTGTTTGTCAATAGAAGGAGAAAAAAAGCTTTGCTCCCCTTTACAATATTAAGAAAGAAGTAAGGATCGATGTTTAGATTGCGAATACTAGTTCTAACTATAGAAAAGATCATGAAAGAGGCGATCAGAATGGTACCCGAATCCATTTACGATCCCGAGTTTCCAAACAACTCGCACTTCCGCTCGGGTCGAGGCTGACACTCGGCCCTAAGACAAATCAAAGAAGAGTGGGGAACCTCTCGCTAGTTTTTGAAATTCGACATAAGGAAGTGTTTTCACACCATCGACCGACGCCGACTCCTCCCAATCTTTAAGGAAGAGATCGACGATCTCAAGTTCTTTTCTTCCATTCATAGAGTATTTTCTGCTGGACGAATCGTAGGAGGCGAGAAGGGCCTTACTCCATCCCACACAGTGTACTACTTACTGCCAAATCTTATCACCAATATATTTCATGTTACTAGTTTATTCAGTTTATGATAACATTTTATTGTACCATTCTTTCTTTTCTTATGCCAAAATCACATATTTAAATGCAAATTTAATTCTCTATGATTTAAATTTTGCCCATATTTTAATTTACTTTTGAACAGGGCCACCAAAGTTCATTGGACGGCCCTGTGTGATCACTATGTATAATCGTTAATCTATGTCGTTCATTATTTAATCCGATGACTCGTATGTGTGTGTATATATATATATATATATTCTTATTTCTTACCGTAATATATGTTCTCATTGGTTTCTTTCCGATCCTAGTGGTTTTTTTATCCAAAGAATATAAATTTCGTCTTGTCCCACCTAAAAATATTGGGAACAAGATACGAGTCTTACCTTTTTCGACCCACTAGACTTGTCCCACATTTATTGAAATTTAAATTAAATAAAAAATATTTAGTGTTAATGAAACGTACCTAAACCTTCTAAACATTTTAAATACGCTTAATTAATCATGTAAATTATTATACGTTAATTTATTTAATTACTCGAATCACTAATACAATTAATTAATCACAAGAATTATTAAGAGTTATTTTTTTTTAATTACTTTATTACTTTTCTGATTAGGTAATAATAAAAATTAGTAATCGTACAAATTTTAAAATTATTCTAATTATAAATAGAATTAATTGATTAATAATAACTTTACCTATAATGCATAATTAGATGGACAAAATTAAAAATAATGTTGAAGTCCAAGAAAGTGAGTAACCTAGCAAAATCAATCTGCAGCAGTCAAAATCCAAATCAAAATCAGGGTGAGCGTGTCAGCGTGTCAGTGCAAATTAAGGGGGGTAAATAAGTTGCCCCTTTTGAAGCAGGTGAGCATTGTACAATAATGGAAGAAGTTCATTGATTATAGTGAGAACAGTAGATTTATGTCATTCAAAAAGGCAAACAAATAAGGGATGATGATTAGACAGATATCTCCAATGAAAAATCCTACTTCTACTCAAAAAGAATTAGATGCGGATTTGTCTTTGTTCCAATTATTTTCTCATTAAAAATAATACTCATTCTTTTCTCAATTTTAACACAATGAACTTAAATAACCGTAAACCATAGTCCATAGTATGTTTATGTCAAAAGATTTAATTATTTTTAGAATAGGATTGACATTGATCTGATTGATGCAGGAGGGGGAAGCTTATGCCTACCTCTTCAATGTTATTGCACCTGAATTCACCAATCCTTCACCATTTACTACATAAGATCCTCTACAGAACGCAACCCTAGTTCTTGAGCATGCTGAGAGAATGGGTTGCAAGAGATATTTAAGTGCAAAGGATATAGTTTGAAATTGCAACACTGATGAGGCGATGAATGTGCAACCGGGAAAGCCATCAACGTCCTACAAGGATTTTCAACCAATTAGTAATAAAATGTAAAAAATTGTATCAAGGACTTTTAACCAGAAAATCTTTTGCATCAGATTAAGCACACAAGTGTAGCAGTCTAAACTTTTTAAGCCTTAAAACTCTATAAGCAAGATAATTAGGAGATTCAGATCAATAAAATATTAACCAATGATATTAATCAGAATCACTTTATCTTTTCCTGTATATAGGCATAAGGATAGCGTTTTCAACCAGAAAATCTTTTGCATCAGATTAAGAACACAAGTCTAAACTTTTTAATCTAAGTAACAATGGTATTAATTAGAAGGAAAGTGATAGCACTCCAAAGTAACAACAAAGCACCCACTTAAGAGTTGATGTGGAAGTTAGAGTAACGCCATTAGTGGATTTGCCTACTTCGGCTCGCCATTCTTCTTCTCCTAAGTTCAAGACCATCGACAGTTGGAGTCAACGACAACAAAGTGAGCCATTTCCCTCTATCCCTAATATTGACATCAATTTCAGGAGTACGTACATACGCAATTGAATTAGCAAACACATTTGATCTTGAGTAAGAGGCCGCGTAGAAGCATCTGTTGCAGAATTTCAAATAATCAAACAAACATGCCTCAAGAACTACCTTCGAACACCGAGACCTAGCAAGTGATCTGGATCTTTCAGGGCTCGTTTGGTATGATTGTAGGAATGAGGTTGGAATCAGGAATCAGAATGGAATAAGGAATTGGAATAAGCCATTCCTGATACTTGGTGTTTGGTATGACGTTGGAATAAAATATTTTTACACATATTTTTTTTATTTTATATGATTATAAAACGAGAAATCGTATCATATTTAATGATATATGTGTGAATGTTAATAATGTAAATATATGCTATTTTTTAAACTACATCTAAGAAAAAATGAAGACTAACGAATTATTTAAAGATTGAACACTACACAATCGTCAACCCAAATGAATAGTTATATATTTCTTCTATCAAATATATTTTTTTCTAATTGAACAAATTATATAGTTTTCGAGCATTTTCCGGTTACATTACATCTTGAATGAAATATTCGTATTATAGTTAAAAAAAAATTTGTCAAAAACATTTTTTTCTATAAAACAAGTATATAATTTAAACTAAATGATGGACGATAAAAAAAATTAATATTTCACAAAATAATAAAGTGTATATATATATATTAAAAATATATAAATGTAGTTTTAAATTTAAAATGATTTTATGTTGGAATGGGATACCCACCTTTAATTTATGAAATCAACTTCCTCTATAGAGTTGGAATGAGTCATTCCATGGAATCATTCTCATTCCGATTCCAAGCCTTACCAAACACGAGGTATTGGAATGACTCATTCCGATACCGATTCTTGATTCCATGGGAATCGTACCAAACGAGCCCTCAATGCTCTCATCCTGATAAGAGTATGGTAGATGAAAATCCGAAAGGTTAAGAAGTCAACGAAGCAAGAAAAATCATTAACAAAAGCAAAACAAAAATACTCGAAGATTGGCGCCTAAGCTCAACAAAAACCTGGTTTGATTTTTCGGGCTAATGAAGCGACTTGTACCGCCGATGATTGCGAGATCCCAATTAAGGAGCAGATGACTGTTGGAACCCTCATTTGAACGCATTTTAAGCGAGCACATTGGAAACTCAAATACAACTGCGATGAATGACTCAACAGTGTAATGCTTAGAAGACAACACACTAATAACACGTGGCGAGGCCTCACACAAGGTGCAATCAATGTCGCTGCTGGGAAGACGCATGGAAGGTGAGAAATGAGGCGGCCACAACCTAGGGTTACGACAGGCTAGAATGAACCAAAACAGGTAGTGAAGCGGTAGTTTCATTACTCCCCATTATTGGGCCTTTTTAAGCAGCTGAAAACAAGCACATGAAGTAGATGGGGAGCCCATTGGGCCATTAGGCCATCTTTATCAATGGGTCTTCAAAGCGGGATCTTGGGCCATATTTGTAATTTTTCTTCAATAAAATCTCATAACTTACTTTTTCTAATTTATCAATGGGTCTTCATCATTGGTCTTACCTCGTTTTTCTCACTCACTCATTTATTTTCTCATACCATTTTACAAATATACCCCTACTAACTTTTTAATATTACAATTGTTTTAACTATATCTTAAACCAAACTTTTTATTATTATAACATTAAATATATTAATAAAATTTATTTTATTATTTATTATATTTTTATACCTTAGAATGAAATCTAGGTTAATCTATTATTTATCTCTATGAATAATACAATAAGAAACGAAGAGATAAAAAATTGCAATTAAAAATTACCCAACACATATATAAAAAAATAAGGAATAAATTTTTATTATTTAGAATTTTTATACCTTAAAACTAAAATTATTAATATATTTTGTATTTTGATATTCTTATACCTACAAACTTTACCATAAAAAAAACTTTTTTTTAAAACTATTCTAAATATATTCAAAATGGGTGTCTATGGATAGATAAAAAAAATTATGAATTTTGGTATAATTTTTGTTTTTTTTTATAAATATTTAAGCCGAAAAATAGATTTTTAATAAATTAAAACTCAATAACCTGTGGCCAATAAAAAAGCGCCACGTGTCGCTGCCGGCTAGCGCCAATTACAGAGCGACACGTGGCGCGCGCTGGAATTTTTTTTTTTTAATTAATGGCCGCTTTTAAGCGGCCAATGGGGGGGAGACACGTGTCCCCCTTTGAAGCCAAGAACCGGGTCTTGTGAAGACCCGGTTAATTGTGTTCCTGACCCAACTTTAGCATATATTACAAGACCCACCCCCCTGGACCCTTGATAATGATGCTCTTAGTTGAATGATGAAGCTCATTACTATACATTTTCACAACTCAACTTTATTTATATATACAGCACACTACATTAATGCTGACGTGCACCCCACAATTTTTTTCGAATTAATTTTTTTTACCAAATCATGAATTAAGTCAATAAATCTTTTTTTACTAAAACAAAATCTAAAAATAATCTGTTAAAAAACCTAATAATATCTATTGATGACATTGGATGATCGTAAACCCTAGACTTCTTCTATACGTTTTACGTATCCTCCAACTATAAATGCAGATAATATCTCATCCTATTTCATTCAGTTTTTATATTCTGATCATATTTCTTCTTCTGTTTCAGGGTTGTCGTCGGATATTTCAAAGTTGCTTCATCTGAATTTTCAGGCTATTCAATACGTTGTTATCGTTTATTCCTTCATTGATTTGTTTTCATATTGATTTCCTGCCTGTAACTTCTCACCTCCATCGTCATTCGTTGATTTCTTGCCTGTAACTTCCCACTTCGATTTTACATACATATTTGTTAAACTCTACATCTACTTCCAATCGTTTTCTTTCGGAACTGATTTTAACAATCTGAGCGTACGGATACTTAGATTTTTGACTGTTTTTACATCCAATCGGTTTCGGTTCTTCTTGTCTGTAACTTCCTAGTCATCTTTTTTGATTTTTTCGGAACTGATTTTTTCATAATTGTTTATTTTGGGACTGTGTTTAACATTTTCAGTGGAACCAACCATTGAATGCTTGACCTGGTAAAACTGACAGTCATTTCGTTTCGGCCTGGGATTGGAATGCATCTAGACGTGAATTGAGAGGTCCATTAATGGAGGATGAGAGAGAGAATGGGGGAGAGGGAAGGAGGGAGAGGCATTTTTCATTTTTTGCTTTCTAGTTGGAGATAGACTCTACGTCTGGTCCAATCTCAAACTCGGATTAAGAAGAGTGCCCTTGAACTACAGATCAATCATAATAAACAATACAAGAAAATGGATTCTCCTGCCGGCGAAAAAGGAAAAAAAATGGGATTTGAGAAGACCACCAGCTAGCGGATCAGAAAGATTTGTATGGAACTTCTCTCTCCATTTTACCCCTCTCTTAATTTGGATCTTTCCTTTTTCTTTTTTTTAAGTATTTTTATTTTCACTTTTTTTGTGTGGAGATTTTTATTTCGTATTGATACCCGGAATGTTGTACGATAATATGAAATTTACATGAAAACATTTTTGGTGTCAGAAACGACACATATGAAATCTATGACTTTATGATATAAATTAAGTTTTCTTATCCGATGCGAAAATATAAAAAGTTATGAGATTGACACGTGTTAAGTTTTTTTATTTTCTCTGAATTTTTTTTTTAATTTTTGTAATATTCGTCAAAATCTATATCTTCTACTAAAGTACATTACACTAATGTTGACGTGGCGCCTCCACGATTTTTCTCGAATTAAATCTTTTACTAATTCACGAATTAAGCCAATAAATAGTTTTTACTAAAATAAAATTTTTAAAAAACATTTTCTTTAACTAAATCTAATAATCTCAAAATATACAAAATCTCTGCGTAGTTATCCCTTAACACAAATTTACGTTGTGTGAAAATCTAAACTTCTCCTGCAAGTTAAAAAACAAATCAAAACAAATCAAAACAAAACAAAACAAAATTAAATTATTTTTTTTAACTAAATCTAATAATATCTAAATCTCTTTATTAATCTCCTAGCACAATTTGCAGTGGGATAAACCCTAAATTTAAATTAAAATTTTTTAACTAAATCTAATAATATCAAAATCTACAAAATCTTTGCGTTTATCCACTAGCACAATTTACGTTGGAATAAACCCTAAAATTCTTCTGCACGTTAAAAAACAAATCATCAGTGAACGAAACAAAATTAAAATTAAATACTTTTATAACTAAATCTAATAATATCAAAAAATCTACAAAATTTCTACGTTGTTATCCCCTAGCATTGATTTATGTTGGGATAAAACCTAAATTTCTCTTATACGTTTTAGTTCTCACACTATATATACCAATAATATCCCATCTTCTTCCATTCAATGTTTGTTTCTGTTTTTTTATAAATATTTTTCACTATGTTGAAAGATTTAAAGGTAAGATTTTGTAATTTAAAAACTATATTCTCTTTTTTTCTTTTTTTTTTATAGAATCTTTGTTAGTAGTAAACTAAAAGAAATATTTAATTTTTTTATTTATAAATATATCATTAGTTCTCACATACACAAATTGATGACATTTTATTCAAAAAACATCAATATTTAAATATACCCGCACAAGGTGCGGGATATAAATTAGTATTGTATAAATGATACGATATCTCCATCTTCATAAAATATCCATACAATAAAACTGCGCACATTGTATTTTTAACTCAAATATCTCATTTTCAGATGTTTCAAGATTAAACAATTAATTTTCATTGTTTTTAATTGTACCGGTGAAAATCTATATTCTTTACCAAAATTACGAATTTCGCGTGGGTAGTTGAGTGAAAACCAACTGTGCATAGGTGAAATAATATTTTTTTTACACTCCAACTACGCACCCCATATGTCCCATATGCTTAGCTGAAAAAATCTCAACTACGCACACAAAGGGTCCATTCGGCTGCATAAATGCTCTGGTTGAAGTTGAAATTTATCCTCCTAAAATGTTTTTTGTTGTTGGTGAACAATTTCCAGAGAGTTGAAGTTGAGGTTGAAAGGGTTGAAGATGATTGAAATTTCTTGTAAATCTTCAACCGATGGGAGTGAGATTATCCCGGTTGAAAGAATTATTTCACATTTCTACCCTCAATCCTTCAACCCTAAAAACTTTGGAGGTGTGTCTTCTTCTCCTAAACTCGATGGATCTCTTTCACAAGTGTTCCCCGGGGAAAGTTCAGAGGTAAGCCGTCATATGTCTTCTCTTCTTCTCTTGCTCATTGATTTTGATTTGTTTCCATCTCCTATGGTAGGTAATTGATTGTTGGAGATTTTAGCCAAACCCTAACCTAACTGAGGTAAGTCGTCTTCCCTGTCTCCTTCGTCTGTAGGTCGTTGCTTGTCTTATTTGTTCGTATTTCCTCTTCAACAATGTTCTCAATTTCTTCTCAGCCATCGATTTCCTCTTGTGATTTTTTAGTTGAAAGATCTTCTGAGATTAGTTTGTTAAAATGGATCATTTAAGCCATCAAATTTGTTAGTTCAAATGGGTAATTTCTTCCCAGTAGTTGGACAGCCTCTTGATTTTTTAGTTGAAACATCTTCTGTGGTATTGATTTTTGAGCTGCTTGTGGTATGAAGTTACCTCACATTTCATCAAGAAGCTATGTAATTACTGTCTTATGTGTTGTGGTTGTTGATATGTGTTCATTGGCTCTTGCTTCTTAGTTGTGTTGCTTGTGTATGTTGATATGTCTTCATATGATAGTTGTGCTGCTTGTGGTACTGATTACCTCACATTTCATCAAGAAGTTAATGTAATTATTATCCTCATATATGTTGTGGTTGTTGACATGTATTCACCAATTATGCTCTTGCTTCTTAGTTGTGCTGCTTGTGTTTGCTGATGTCTTCATAATGATAGTTGAGTTGCTTGTGGTACAAACTTACCTCACATTTCATCAAGAAGCTATGTAAAAACTGTCTTCATATGGGTGAAATCTTGCTTCTTAGTGGCTCATGATGATATCCTAGGATGATATTTGAACTTGAACTACTGATTACCTCATTCTAAATGGAACTAATCTACTAGTGTTTATCCTTTCATGTGTTGCTTCAATATATTGTTTGTTTGGTTACCATGGTGGCATGCTTGTACGATAAAATGTCCATTAATAAGTCCTTATGTGTTTCAGGTTATTACTTGCTGAACATCATAGGTCACGATGTCCTTTTCATTAGGAAGTCACATTTCGCTGCCATCTGACGCCTCTTTTCCATATGAATTTGACCCGGATGTATCTGATGATCCGCCTTCACCTGATCCAGGCCTTGTGGTACTATAGACTATAGTCATTTGTATTAAATTCTTGTAGCATTCTTTAAAATTGTTGCTCTTATTTTAAAGAAAAAACATAAGTAAAAGTATTAGATGTTATAGTTAAACTTGTTTTGATTTGTTGTAGATGCTCGAGCTTGACTTGGACGATGAGCTCATAGACACACCTACAACCTCTCCTATCATTTCACGAATCCAAGAGGTAGCTCGCCGACTTAGGACCGACAATCAAGCATTGCGAGAGGAGATTGACATCACTAATCACAACATGGGAAATGTGGAGAATGCAAACTTGCAAGTGTACAACCACGTCTCAGAATTGGCATCATCAAATATTCAACTATCTCCCAGGCTTGAAGAGGCTCGTTTGGAGGCAACTAGACAAGCTAAGACGTCTAGTCAACTGAAGATTCGCATCTTTGCCATGGTGGTTTGGTTTCTAGCATGTGTAGCCCATAAGCTCGGCTACTAATGGGAACAAGACTAGTGTTGAATGTATTTTGCTACTGGATGTGCTTGCATGCCATCATTTTTGTTAAGCATAAACGTTATGCTAGTACGATGATGTATGTGTTGTTGTGTAGTGTGTTATCCACTGTAGTATAGAACTTGGCTCAGTCTTTTTGTTAAGCAGAAACCTTATGCTTTTTTTATTTGTTGGTGTTGTTACAGGTTATCTGAATGTGTTATGCAAGCTTCTACATTGTTTGTGGTTTACTCTTGTGTGTGGTTGGTGTTGCTGCAACTTGCAGGTGCTGAATTTTTACAAGCTGTTAATGTTTACAGGTGCTGAATATCCTCCCACTGATTTTTACAAGCTCAGAGTTATACAAGTTGTTATGTTCACAGATTATTTGAAAGTGTTTTTGTGTACAGTTTTATCCCTGCTGTATAGAACTTGGCTAGATAAACAAACAAGCTGAATGTGTTGTTGTGTAGAGTTTTATCCGCTGGTGTATACAACTTGGCTAGATAAATAAACAAGTTGTTAGTGTTTACAAGCTCAGAGTTTGTGTTCTTATTTTCTGAATTTTTAGTTCAAAATCCCTTGTTGTGTACAATTTTATTTAGGTTCTGAATGTTGCACACAATCTGGCAGATAGTTTCCCCAACAAACAGACAGTTTTATCCAAGTTCTGAATGCTGCATGAAATCTCAACTTCAGCCTCGATGCAACCTGCTCAACTACCCTTTTTTTCTCAGCAACAGCTGCAATATAGGAGCAAATCTCAGTACCCTTGCATCGATGCAACCTGCTCAGCTATCCTTTTTTTCTCAGCAGTAAATTGGAGCAAATCTCATACACAAAGGAAATGTTAAAGGACATGTGGGTGACTGAATATCAGTTCACTTGTGTAGAAAATAGGAGCATCTATTTTTTGGATATTAGGATGTTCGAATTGTAATTTGGCTTGCCAATTTCAGCCAGAATAAAGACTTTCTTTCCAGAAATCTTGTTGTAGTATTTTCAGTGGCTACTAGATTTTAATACATTCGAAAATATTGGATAAGAATTTGTAATAAAAGTACAAATAACTTACAGTTCATATACATGTATAGAGGTAGAAACTTCAACTCTTTGATTCTTCTTAAGTCTAGATTTGAAACACATATAAAGAGCTCTTAACAATTCACTTGGCAACTTTTTTTTGTATAAATCTTATCTCCCTTACCAAATACTTTCTGCAGGCTAATTGCGATATGATAATATGTGAACCAGTAACGTTAACACAGTACATGATAGTTTCTATATAAATTGAAGGTTGCAGGCTAGAAGAGGAAGCCAAATAGTCTATAAAATGGTGTACAAAAAATAGTAGCAATCTACATGTGTCTGATTGAATAGTCATACATTTTCAGCTGAACTTACAACAAAATAGTCTACAAAATGTATGAATATGGTCATACATCAAAGGCGGTTAAACCTTCTGTCGTTCCAGATTTGAGTAGCAATTGTATCCCGTGTTTCACGCATTCCACCTGGTAGTTCATCGCCCCCTTGATCTTCCTCAACATCATCTCTGACAAGTGACATGTCATCTTCATTCAACGTGTCCTCATCAAAATAATCATCTTTCCGTTTGTGCTTAAGAATGAAGTTATGCAGCGCAAAACATACAACAATTATGTCAACTTGCGTGTCAATTGTATAGCTGGGCAGTTGTTTAAGTATTCTCCATCTTCCCTTACATATGTCGAATGCTCGCTCTATGTGGTTACGTGCAGAGGAATGTAAACGGTTGAAACCCTCTTTTGCATTTCTAGGGATTTCCCTTTGAAACTGAACTTGGTGGTATCGTAACTTTGAGTACGGTACTAAGTACCCTTGCCTGTCAGGGTACCCTTTGTCGACCTAATAGTAGCGTCATGTTGACAAACACACGGTGCTGAATTAAATTTCATGCCACCAAAAAAACACACTATAGTTTTTTTGTCATTAATGTATATTACTACCTAATGAGGGATGGGGAAAATTTAGGGCCCTTGTACTTAAAGCATGGTTGAACACCTTAGCATCATGTGCACTTCCTTCCCAACCGGTTGACAAGAAAGTAAAGTACATGTCAAAATCACAAACGGCCATAACATTGAAGGTTGTTCCGCCCTTGCGCCCTCTGTACGGCATTTGTTCTTCAACAGGTATTGTGGCATTGATGTGAGTTCCGTCAATGCATCCAATGGAACCCTAGGAGTGAGTGAATATTTGAGTTCCGTCGACTTTAAATACGTTTACGCAATAGAAAAATTCATATGCTATATGAAACAAAAGTACCTTAAAATACTTATATCTACTATCCTTCAATATTTTATCCGGGATGGCTCGAAATTGAGGATCATGAGGTCGTAGTAACTCGCTAGCAAGTCCTTGGAAGTTTCTTGATCGACCAATTATTGCCTCCAACACCTCATGGATAGTTCGACTTATGGTATCTCCTGATCTTTGAAACCTCTCGCTAGCACCACGATTTGAGACACCCGTAACCAGTGTATACAAAAAAATTCCCACCTTCTCCAGTGCAGACATATGTGCAGACGGTTTTAATCCATGATTCTCACTCAACTCATCACATAATCTAAGTAGAACGTGTTTCTCCATACGAAGAGCATTTTTGCACCGCACATTTGATTATGAGGTAAGTAATTATTCCATCCACATGGCTCTTGTAAGTTCTAATGTATAACAAGGAACCTTGTGGATGTGCTTGTTGTAGTGACTACCTAACTTAGCAAGACTGTTTTGGAGCCACACTTGAGTCATCATAATAGCCTTTTCTCGCTTAGTAATTGAACGTGGTGCCATAGTAATAATCCAAATGCCAATCTAAAGAGAAAATCTGCAACAAAAAGTGAACAACAGAAATATTACACAACTCATGCATTGAAAAGTACAGAAATGATGTCCAAACAATTCCGAAACCATAGAGGCATTACACAAGAGGTTATTAGGATCACATACCTAAACACTAAAAAAACATATTAGGGAAAAAACATGGTAACTCAGTTTCAAAGGTCTAAAATAAAAACAGTAGAAGCATGAAACTAGAAATTCTCCATCACTTATTCTCTTTTGCAAAGCGTCATTTCAACCATGATAGTCTTCCCTCAGGGCCCGGGGGTAAGTCCATGAAATTATTTCGGGTTTCCTCTACCATTAGCAAATCCGCAGCCAAGCACCATAAAGGTGAACCTTGAACAAGATGACCTTCAGCTACCATCCCCGCAAGAACCTCCAAGCTCTCAGCAAAGGTAACACCTTTTGCACATGGAGTTGAACTACCAATATCTCCCTTCAATAAGGTCAACATCTTCTCACTAGTTTTACCAATCACTTCAAGACTCTGGTTGAATAGAGCGGATCCTTTTGATGCCTTTTTCTTGAACTTTGTCGTCTTACCAACTTTTGACTTCGTTTGTTGAGAAATGTCCTGCTTTGATGATTGTGCTTGTGTTTGGGTTACTTTCAGATAATATCATTAAGGAACTCTTCATCAGAAACATCGAGGTTGAGGTTCGTCATATTTGTGTATGGTTCTTCAGTTCCCAAACCTTCAACGTCCTCAGGAACATCTTCCACATCCTCAACTACCTTGATATGAATGTCTTGTGTCATACCAGGAAGGACACAATGCTTTCCCGTTGCGACGGTGTTGTTAAATATTTCGTCCCATAAGTCACTAATGTCAGCCAGGATCCCTTTATTACGAAAAGTCTTGTACCTTGGATCCTCCTACAAAAAAAGGTCTTATTAAAGAACAACATTTTACCACAGAATCTTATGCTGAAAAATATACATATACTCACCTTCAACTTTTTTTCCCACCACGCATTGTCAGCCATGATTCACCCCTTTACCAGATCCCATCCTAGTCCGGTTTCCCCATTCCGCAAAGTTTTCCAGACACTCCAAATCCTTTTCATATGATTGAACTTGTTTTTAAGACAGCTTAGCTCACAAGGCTCACCACTTTTGTCCGTCAATTCTTTGACAATATCATCCCACACAAAAGGTTGATCTTCTCCATGTTTTAATTGGAATTGACGACATATGTTTAGGAATAACAGTGTTACATCGTGGGTCCAGTAGAATTGTTTCTGTTTTTTTGACACTGTTGTTTTCGGTGTCATCACCCCAAGTAACCACACAACTGAAGTAAACACTTATCAGCAATTACACACCATTTTCATTTGTGTTGCATCATTAGTTAGAAACTCATAAGCAATAAAAAGTCAGTGAATTAAACCATACAACAGTAACAATTACAACAGAAAGAAGATCTATCAGCAATTACACACCATTTTCATTTGTCATCTAAGAACACAACTCGAAAAACACAACTCACAAAAATTAGAAAAAAGAATAGATCTATCAGCAATAAAGTTATTCATCAACACAACTCACATAAATGCCACAACACACATAAAATCAGAAATTCAAACGTAAACCCTAAATCTAAATCAAATGTCAAATTGATTAAAAAATGGTACAATTAACAACAAAATAAGCAAAGATTAAATGAAAGTGCTAACCAGACACACAAATGGGGAATTGGGAAGCGTCGAAATCACAAATAACATCAAAGAATGTTCGATTTTTGGCTGTCAAAAATTGGAACAAAGTCGATGTTAGGTTATACCATCAGTGGTGTTCGTCATTAGGATGTTCGAATTGTAGATTCGAAGAGAATGTTTACCTGTCTGTCGAGCGATGAAAGGAGCGAGTCGTCCTCCAACCTTGACGAAGAACGAAGAAATGAAGCTGTAGAAAATGGAATGAAAGAGGACCGAAGAAAGTTGTAGATGAATGGCTATCACGTGTAACTCACGTGTTTGATTAAAAAAAAAATCTCATACCCATTTTTGTAATTTTACCCATATAAATATCCTTCATACTCATAATAATACCCTTCCTACCAAACACCAACAACTTTTATTTTATTTCAACTCCTTAATCTTCATCCTCATTTTTCAATTTCATCTTTATATTCAACTTCAACTTCATCTTAATACCCTAATAAAATGAGGATTTCCAAACGGAAAACCAACAATAGAGGACTCGGATCAACCAGTAACAACGCATGAAATTAACAAGAAATTAGACCAGAAAAGGAAAACCCACCTCGATCTAGCCAGAAGATGCAACAAGATGGAGAGGAAAAACCCTATCACAAAACACATTGAAAACAACATTTTCAGGACAATAATTAGAAACGAAATTAAAGGTGACTTTAACAAACCTTGTTCAAGATTCGCTTTGAAGCCGCACAACTACAAAGAAAACCCTAAAAGATAAACGTCACACGAAGAGGAAGAAGATGGGGAGAAATTGAAGAAATTAACTTTTATACCTTGATTTTGATTTTGACATACCAATACCTACAACTTGAAGATGGATTAGAAACTGAGTAGCGAGAACCAGGGAGGCTGCACAATTGCCAATCTCGAGTTTGAGGGAAGATAAAATGAAAAATAATGTAAAACCTTAAACATACAAATAAGGGAAATGAGAAGAAGGAAATACCTGGTTTCTAAATGGAGCTTCTGTTCTACACCGATGCAGGGACCGATCTCCATTAAAGAGAAGAGATAATAATAAACTTCGGGAGAAGGGAGATCATCATCAACCCAGAGCCGGTGGCATCATGAGATCTCAACACAACAACATGTGTCTAGAGGGAAGCTATTGAACAAGCAGATTTAATATCCGTCGTACACGTTTCAAAAAGCACGATGGACAACGGGGAAAGAGATAAGAACAGGCAGATTTATCTTTTCGTTCCCTAAAACAGCGGCTACTTTATCCAGCCACTGACCTGCAAATTATAACCCATTGGTGTAACACCCCAAATCCGCGGAATTCCGGGCGCTACGGGTTGGGACCTCACAATGGGTCCCGACCCTTAGCCTGACAACAATTTCACCGGATCTTGCAACATGGCACAAATAAAGGCAAAACTGAAATACATTTTTATGCAAATGATATGATCCCAAAAACAAACAAAAGACAAACTTCAGCCGAGTTCTCAACTCCAAAGACTCGAACATCAAATACAATACAATATACGAGAAACAATACTCAAACATGACTTCAACCAAACCCCTCCTAAAATGTACGGAACCCCGGCTGCCCACTCTTCCGGATCTCTCGGCCGCATTCCTAACCTGCAAGGCAATCTACAACAATCGGTATAAAACCGTTAGCTAATACTCGAGGCATTAGAATCAAGGTGAAAGGCACAAACACAAGTCAATCATCATAAACACCCAATACACTCCAACGCACACAAGTCTGGTTTATTATCTTATTATTATTAAGTCATATCCCGTTCTAATTCAACTTAGGTTGTGACACGAGAGTCACCGAAACTCGCCTCGGTCCCTACTTACCGGCATGGAATGGTACTGATGCATCCGACCGTCTACCAGCGCGGGATAGTCGCCGAGAACCTCCTAGCTCTCGCGGGAGCCAAGCAAGTTGTCACCGCCCGTTATCATACACTTGGGCCAAAATAATATAAAGGTCGGTAATCCTAATTCCGGTTTAGTTGTTATAAACAATAAACAATAAACACACACCACCAAACACACATCAATGCTAATACAAGGAATACGAGCTAAGTAAGTCCGGAGACTTACCTCGTCCCAAAGATAATCCCGCTAATCATCGCTCTCAACTTCCCATAGGAAGGCACTCAAAGCCTGGTCAAAACAAGGCACACAATCAACATCTCTCTCACATGCTAGAAGTCCTTAGACTTCTAGTCCCAATGATCTCGCAAGATCATTAACCATAATCATGATAGGATAACGACTCCTAATCCTCACGATCTCACAAGGTCATAACCATCACAACACATGCTAGGATACTCTCGTCCTAGTCTCCACAATCTCAACGAGATCATACAACCATAATCTCAATCCTCATAAGCTCGCAAGATCAACCCAAACACTCAACGCCCTACAATCCTCACAAGATAATATCAACACCTCAAATCTTATAACGATCATATATCCTCAAAACACACCTAAGGTCCAAAGCCACTACTTGACATTAACTCTAAGTTATGCTAAATTCAACCTAGCATGATACTAATACTAACAAAACGAAATCGAGGTAAGATTATAAGCTCGGGGGAGAGGGTACTCACGTGACGTCAAAAGACGGAAGTCGTTCAACGGTTATCGACTCGGACTCGTTAGGCCTTTATCGGGAGGCTTCCAAACCTAATACCAAAACTAAGCAAGTTTAGCTTATACGCTAAACTTGAACGGAATATATAATATAAATAAATTTTAAGGAAAACCCGTTTTCAAAAGCCAATGTTAAAACTCGTTAAACCCTTCCGGGGCGAAAATAAGAACTCAAACCACTTGGTTGTAAACCCGAAATTACAACTTGAACCATAAACCGAATTTAAAATTCATAATTACATTTTCCAGGCAAAATATACAATCTTGTAAATGCGCGCCATAAACCGTAAATAAACCTTGGGCTATTTTCCGAAAATATCACAACAGAGGGCATAATATCACATTCCAAAAATCTGGGTTCAAACAACAATATCAAAATATTAGGCACATTCTGTAATTAAATAGGTGCAGGGGTAATTTGCAAAATCCAGAAACATGGGGCTAAAACTGCAAATTCAAAGCTTGGGTACCAAAATGTAGTTATCCACAAATAGAGGGCCCGAATTTAAAAACAAAACCCTAAAAGAGCTTCTTTCTAATCCAATTCAGAAGGCACGCTGGAAGAGACGAGCAGGGCGGCGGCAGGGCAGGAGAGAGTCTCTTCGGCGGCTTCCCCGGAGGTGCGGGAGAGGAGCGACGCCGCTGGGCTTGTGCTAGCCAGGAGGCGGCGTCTCTGGCGTCGTCCCTTGGCAGCGGGACCAGGCTCCGGCGGGACAGCTGTTGGGGAGAAGGTGCGGCTGGGCGCGGCTGTGCGCAGTCCTGTGGGCGGCTCCGATGCACCAAGGCGGCGGCGTGGCGCAGGAAACGACGTCCGGTGGCGGTCCCTAGCGGTGCAGCCTTCTTTCACCTCTTCCCGAGTACAGATTCAACTGTAGAGGGTGAGAAAAATGGGGAGAGAAGGGCACAACAGATGGGAAGTATCAGAGGGAGAGAAGGTGAGATTGAGAGGAGAGTGGGAGGGTTCGGGTTAGGTGAAGCCCATGGGGAAGGGCGAAGAGGCAGCCGGCACTAGGCCCTGGTACGCTGCAGACGAGGTTGGAGGGCTACGACTGGAGGAGAACGAAGAGTCTGCCTGCTCCCTTCTTCTTGTTGAGCACGTCACACCAGTGCAGGAGGAGAAAAAGAAAAAGAAATAGAAAGAAAGAGGGAAAAAGGAAAAAGAAATAAATGAGTAAAGAGGAGTAAATTAAAATAATTAACTCGATTAAACATTCGGAACGGGATCCCTGAATCGGAAATTTTCGATCTATCTAGCTAAAATAAAATTAATAAAAAATACGGAATACATACATGTATCCCAAAATAATAAAATACCTGGAAAAGATATTTTTAAATTAAAAAATATTTTAAATAATAGCTCAATCCACTAACGAATCGATAGAAGGGCGAAAAACAAAGTCGAAACACACCCAAATAAATGGGACGTTACATCAGGTCCTCCTAAAGAAAAGTTTCGGCCCGAAACTTACTAAACACAGAATTCTCAAACAAACGTGGTCACTATGGCCCTTCTAATCCAAAGTCTACTCGCCTAAACATATCAAGACTCGCAAGATATATCAGGTCGCACATTCCCGCACAAGGTACAACTACAAATAACATCACACAAGCACATAACTCCCCTAAGGGAAGAACTAGGTCTAACCCGTCGATTCTGTTGATACTACTAGCTTAGCATAAAACTCAACCAAAGATATTTCCCTCGTCTTCCAGTTAGCCTCATTGGTTCCTCGTCTTCCCCTAAACCACCATGACTGACCATCCATCTTGAGTCATGTATGTACTCCTTTGACTAATACACATGAAACACTGGGTAAACACTGTCTACTCCCGGCGGCCACGCCAACCGGTAAATCGTTTCCCTAAGTCGCGCTAAGATCTCAAAAAGGTTCGATATATCGGAAACTCAACTTCCTTCTCGGGTCTTTCTCAATACAACATTTCCATTATGTTTCTTTTTGCTTGTCTCCATAAAAGAATATCGGACTCCCAATTTACACCGTTGGCTTGGATTCTTGTCAAACCAAACTTTGATGTTATGTTTCCCCAATTCTTGTTGCAATTCCAAGTAAGGAAGGAAGTACTCTACTTCCCACTACTTCTATTAACAAGGCATGTATGTTGTTACTTCTCACTTTTACATCAGTACTTAACCAGACCTTGTCTGGAAGAATCACTTGTAAAACACCAAATCCATCATACATCGAGGGAATGTCAAAACAATTGCCCAACGACTCTTTTATTAACTTTTAACAACTCTTATGACCCTTGTTCATTATCAAAACTCCTTTGTCTTCAAAAGTAGGTTAGCCATTGATGTTATTACTTTGGAGGATCTCTCCACAAATCCGGGAATGACCGGCACATCCAAGAAAGTCTGCAACTTCTTTCACATCCTTCGGGGTTGCCATCTCGAGACAACTTGTCATACAACTTTTCTCTTCTTCGAGAGTAGACCAAAGTATAGTATCCGGGACATTAATAATCCATATGAAATCATTACAACTTGTAGTGGCCATGGTCTGTCCAAAATGCCGTATTTGCAATATCCCAGTCTCGAATTTTCAATTGACGACAATCAAGCCTTAAATCATTCTTAGAATAGACTACCGACCCTTGCAACCGGTCGAGTAGATCGTCTATCAGTGGTGACGGATTTTTGTCCTTCATTGTTAACTTGTTCGGCTAACGGTAATCGATGTACAAACGGAGATAATTGTTTCTCTTTTCGCAAACTTGTGTTCTCCATAACAACTTTAAATCAAGAGTTTAATATATATTTCATTATGAACTTCAAATCAAAAGTTCAAGATAACGTCTGGTGTTCTCTATGGCATTTTAATAATTCTAATGAGATCTTATCACTAAGTTCTTGCGATTTCTCCTTTACTTTCTTCCACAACTCATGTCTTTGCACAAGTGTTATTCCATACGGCACCTTAGACATCGGAATTAAATCAAGCTTAACCTTAGTAGAAAATTCCACATTCCGATGTATTGGAATCCGTGATATCTCGTTTTTTTTTTTTTTTTTTTTTTTGTCCTTCCTTATTTCGTCTCATAACATAAGACCGACACAACCTTGTCTTAACACTTGACAGGTAGTCATGGTATTAATGATCTCCCCCGATATGTTCGGGCGACGCCTCTCAAACACGTGTATTGCTCCATCTTTAGCTACAATGTTGACCGCCCTCTTTCAAATATTTGTCTTTTCTTGAATTGGAAAGGTTTGCTTGCATCTTCTGACTCTTGTGTTCTTATATAAGTATTCTTTTAACTTAATCCCATTTTCCCTCTTAAATGGCATGATTGTAAAAATCTTCTAAGATTTCTCACTTATGTGCAACCATAAGGGTCCAATCGGTAGGACTTAACCGCGTTTCAAAACAATTGACCTTATCTTTTCCACTTTCCTCGACATCCCAACATATGGGATGAGCTCTTCGTATTCTACATAAGCTTTCATCATAGACATCCTTTCTTCAAGTAAAAATTAAACTTCACTTTCCTTTTGTAAAATCAACCCGACGGTAGAGGTTCTAACCTCAATCTTCCATATACTTTTTGTACATCTCTTGTCGACATCAAACTTCAAAAACTCCGATCTTCTCTTACTCTTGTTGGTCACCTTATGCATCTCTCGGTATTCCATGAACAACTTCACAATTGTACCGGTATGCCCCGTGGAAAAATGCTAGAAGAAACTCCCCCATCCAAAAACACTAAAGTATCAAACTCATTACATCTTCAAGTACTAACATCATAACTCTAAGCTTGCAGTGTTGCCCTATTCTAGGTCCTCCCTTTCACACCATAGCCACCTTGACTCTTATGTGTGAGTCTGAAACATCTAACTCAGCTTTTACTCGCAAAAACATAACCTCCATTTCATTAGAACGAACATATTATGCATCCCCTTTACGCACAACAACAAAAGAAGCATCACTTTCCTCTTGGTTCTTCTAGTTTCCTTCGCCTCAATCGTACTTTAAAAGTTTGATCCGTTTCATTCCCCATATGTCAATCCCATGACCTAAGAAAGTTGCACAAGAACATTACAATCACTCCCCGGGAGGTCTGATACATTCAATCGCTTTGATCCCATGCAATGTTACTTGATTAAGATAATTGTACTTAGTCGACATACTTCCTCACTACTTACCATTGACTTGGATCCACCCCGAATACTTTTAAGCTCTGGTTGTCGATCCTCTACATGCCCATAATCTTGTTTACGCATCCCCTCTACACTCACCCATAGACAACTCGCACCTGTGCGTTCTTAGTTGTCACCGTTTAACTTGTATTTGACCTTCTCCGAAGTCAACGACTTATTATTCTAAAACACTTCTCATGTTACCTTCTTATGAAGGCTACCCTCCTCGGGGTACTTTACCTTAAACTCCGTTAGTTCTTTCCTAATTCCATGCTTCTTCTTTATAAGGTAACTATATCTTCTGGACCTTGTTGTTTCATATAACTCCCTTTCATAGACTTAACCATTCTTCCTTGATGTCTTTCAAGAGCATCTTCCCAAATATTATAACCTTAGCTAGCATCCACTCGCGTTTCTCTTGGTTGGTATATTAAATCTCTCGACCAAAGCTCTTCGTTTCGTCTTTCATCTTCTTGGGGTCATCATTTATACACACTTCCTCCTTCTTGGCGTTTCTTAGTCATATCATCATAATGCAAATCGGTCAACTCCACGTGAATCTCCACTATGCTCTTCTTCTCATAACTCTAGTATTGTTGGAACTTTACTTTTTGGTACCTCGTAAGTGCTTAATTACGGCATCTTAAATCTTTAACAAATGGTTCGATCACTCTTCTCGTCTTGACTCCAATGCTTAGGAGCGTCTAAAGAAACTTCACATCTTAATGGAATACCACTTCTATCCTTGCTTGTAGGTACTTCTCTTCCTCTAGATATGCGTCTTTGGTTTATCCTCACGTCACTTGGAAGAATCTTAATTACGTTGTCTCGAATTTGCTTCATTGATGTCCATCCTTGCTTCCTTGGAACCACTCCCATAGCTTCATGTTGTTTCCTTTCTTGTATAGCTTCAATCTCGGTTTTGCTTAAGTTGACTCAAAGTTCCCTTTTATTCTCTCCTCTTTCTTGTATTGTTTCCATCTCGCTTCCCTTTAGTTGTCTCGAGTTTTCCTTTCACTTGTTCGTCCTTCGTTTATGTCATCTCTAATCCTCTTCTTCGACCTTCTCTTAAAGGAGTACGAGAACTCCAAGGTATTCGCCCGAACGTAGCGCTCAACTCGATACTTAAGCATATTCATCCTCGTATGTACACTATCCTATGTCAAACAACGTCGTCCAAGGGCGATGATATCATACAATCATCTTTTCTATTAGGTCTCATATCTCCATATGCTACTACTATAAATGATAGGAATACGTATACATAACTATATAAGTCCTAAGTCCATATTACTACTATCAGGCATTCAGCATTCCAATACAACAATACAAGGTCCAAAACATATAATCGTTCACATATACAACCATACACATAAATCATGTCCATCATGCAACTACAATCCACATACAATAATAGTCCAAAAACATCCTAAGTCCACGATACATATCTACATATATACATATATATACTAAAAATCCAATAAACTATGCTGTCGAGATCCGCGGAAGGAGTGGTGGTCCGTACATTCTACCCCGACTCATGCATGTGATTTTGAAAACGAAAACTCAGAACCCGCGGGGTTCTGTTTATTCCTTATTCGGCCTTTAGAAGATTGTGAGTGCCATTGTTGTCAACCTAGGGCTCTGATACCACTTTTGTAACACCCCAAATCTGCGGAATTCGGGGCGCTACGGGTTGGGACCTCACAATGGGTCCCGACCCTTAGCTTGACAACAATTTCACCGGATCTTGCAACATGGCACAAATAAAGGCAAAACTGAAATACATTTTTATGCAAATGATATGATCCCAAAAACAAACAAAAGACAAACTTCAGCCGAGTTCTCAACTCCAAAGACTCGAACATCAAATACAATACAATATACGAGAAACAATACTCAAACATGACTTCAACCAAACCCCTCCTAAAATGTACGGAACCCCGGCTGCCCACTCTTCCGGATCTCTCGGCCGCATTCCTAACCTGCAAGGCAATCTACAACAATCGGTATAAAACCGTTAGCTAATACTCGAGGCATTAGAATCAAGGTGAAAGACACAAACACAAGTCAATCATCATAAACACCCAATACACTCCAACGCACACAAGTCTGGTTTATTATCTTATTATTATTAAGTCATATCCCGTTCTAATTCAACTTAGGTTGTGACACGAGAGTCACCGAAACTCGCCTCGGTCCCTACTTACCGGCATGGAATGGTACTGATGCATCCGACCGTCTACCAGCGCGGGATAGTCGCCGAGAACCTCCTAGCTCTCGCGGGAGCCAAGCAAGTTGTCACCGCCCGTTATCATACACTTGGGCCAAAATAATATAAAGGTCGGTAATCCTAATTCCGGTTTAGTTGTTATAAACAATAAACAATAAACACACACCACCAAACACACATCAATGTTAATACAAGGAATACGAGCTAAGTAAGTCCGGAGACTTACCTCGTCCCAAAGATAATCCCGCTAATCATCGCTCTCAACTTCCCATAGGAAGGCACTCAAAGCCTGGTCAAAACAAGGCACACAATCAACATCTCTCTCACATGCTAGAAGTCCTTAGACTTCTAGTCCCAATGATCTCGCAAGATCATTAACCATAATCATGATAGGATAACGACTCCTAATCCTCACGATCTCACAAGGTCATAACCATCACAACACATGCTAGGATACTCTCGTCCTAGTCTCCACAATCTCAACGAGATCATACAACCATAATCTCAATCCTCATAAGCTCGCAAGATCAACCCAAACACTCAACGCCCTACAATCCTCACAAGATAATATCAACACCTCAAATCTTATAACGATCATATATCCTCAAAACACACCTAAGGTCCAAAGCCACTACTTGACATTAACTCTAAGTTATGCTAAATTCAACCTAGCATGATACTAATACTAACAAAACGAAATCGAGGTAAGATTATAAGCTCGGGGGAGAGGGTACTCACGTGACGTCAAAAGACGGAAGTCGTTCAACGGTTATCGACTCGGACTCGTTAGGCCTTTATCGGGAGGCTTCCAAACCTAATACCAAAACTAAGCAAGTTTAGCTTATACGCTAAACTTGAACGGAATATATAATATAAATAAATTTTAAGGAAAACCCGTTTTCAAAAGCCAATGTTAAAACTCGTTAAACCCTTCCGGGGCGAAAATAAGAACTCAAACCACTTTGTTGTAAACCCGAAATTACAACTTGAACCATAAACCGAATTTAAAATTCATAATTACATTTTCCAGGCAAAATATACAATCTTGTAAATGCGCGCCATAAACCGTAAATAAACCTTGGGCTATTTTCCGAAAATATCACAACAGAGGGCATAATATCACATTCCAAAAATCTGGGTTCAAACAACAATATCAAAATATTAGGCACATTCTGTAATTAAATAGGTGCAGGGGTAATTTGCAAAATCCAGAAACATGGGGCTAAAACTGCAAATTCAAAGCTTGGGTACCAAAATGTAGTTATCCACAAATAGAGGGCCCGAATTTAAAAACAAAACCCTAAAAGAGCTTCTTTCTAATCCAATTAAGAAGGCACGCTGGAAGAGACGAGCAGGGCGGCGGCAGGGCAGGAGAGAGTCTCTTCGGCGGCTTCCCCGGGGGTGCGGGAGAGGAGCGACGCCGCTGGGCTAGTGCTAGCCAGGAGGCGGCGTCTCTGGCGTCGTCCCTTGGCAGCGGCACCAGGCTCCGGCGGGACAGCTGTTGGGGAGAAGGTGCGGCTGGGCGCGGCTGTGCGCAGTCCTGCGGGCGGCTCCGATGCACCAAGGCGGCGGCGTGGCGCAGGAAACGCCGTCCGGTGGCGGTCCCTAGCGGTGCAGCCTTCTTCCACCTCTTCCCGAGTACAGATTCAACTGCAGAGGGTGAGAAAAATGGGGAGAGAAGGGCACAGCAGATGGGAAGTATCAGAGGGAGAGAAGGTGAGATTGAGAGGAGAGTGGGAGGGTTCGGGTTAGGTGAAGCCCATGGGGAAGGGCGAAGAGGCAGCCGGCACTAGGCCCTGGTACGCTGCAGACGAGGTTGGAGGGCTACGACTGGAGGAGAACGAAGAGTCTGCCTGCTCCCTTCTTCTTGTTGAGCACGTCACACCAGTGCAGGAGGAGAAAAAGAAAAAGAAATAGAAAGAAAGAGGGAAAAAGGAAAAAGAAATAAATGAGTAAAGAGGAGTAAATTAAAATAATTAACTCGATTAAACATTCGGAACGGGATCTTTGAATCGGAAATTTTCGATCTATCTGGCTAAAATAAAATTAATAAAAAATACGGAATACATACATGTATCCCAAAATAATAAAATACCTGGAAAAGATATTTTTAAATTAAAAAATATTTTAAATAATAGCTCAATCCACTAACGAATCGATAGAAGGGCGAAAAACAAAGTCGAAACACACCCAAATAAATGGGACGTTACAATTGGGCCGATAGAGGAGTATTCAAGTCCGTTAATGTAGCAAGGCATACTCAAACTTATAATGTATATAAGATATAAGATATCTTGTACGAAGATAAAATTTGGAACCCGAATTACAGGTCGAGGCGAAACACGGAAACATGAATTAGGTTTTAGGGAACTACTTAATGACAATTTGACAAAGGTCGGGCTTGAAAAGGGGTTTAGTTACGGTGAAGTTCTTGAAAAAAACTCTACCTAGAATTGAATGAATCTCAGCCATTGAATGAAGATTCAATGGTTAGATTAAGTTCATTCTCTCTCCAAATCTTTTTAATTTTCAATTACCTTTAATTGTGTTTGATTATTTCTATTGGATTTTTTGAACTTCACCTAGAGTAATTTTAGGAGAACAAGACCGCTTGAAAAGATCTTGTCAAAAGCCTATAACAGCATGCTTGCAAATTCCAAGGATTCCCAATCTCTCTCTTTGGAGCTTCAACTCCAAGCTCTGTAGCAGCCCGACCATGAACCCTACACTCCAATGGCTATACTGCCAAACCCTCTCTCTCCAAGGCGGCTGCTCAAACTCCTCAAATCCCAGAAGACATCTCACGCCGCTCTCTACCTGTTCGACGCCGCAACCACCACCTCCAGCTACACACACACCGCTTCCATCTACCACCACATTCTCCGGCGGCTTTCGGACCCCAGGCTCGTCAGCCACCTCGCTCGGATACTCGAATTAATCCGAGCCCAGAAGTGCGAGTGCTCCGAAGACGTAGCATTGGCCGCCATTAAAGCTTACTCGAAGAACTCCATGGTTGATCAGGCGCTGGACGTATTTAAGCGGATGGGTGAGGTCTTTGGGTGTGAGCCTGGAGTGAGGTCGCATAACTCGATACTTAATTGTTATGTGGATTCAAGACAGTGGGAGAAGGCGGAGTCTTTTCTCAAGTATTTTGAGAGTTTGGATTTGAAACCTGATTTGGATACTTATAACATCTTATTGAAACTTTCTTGTAAGAGAGGGCAGTTTGATAAGGCAAAGAGGCTTTTGGGTTGGATGTGCAATCAGGGAATGAGACCTGATGTTTGTAGTTATGGGACTTTGATTAATGGGTTTGTGAAGTTTGGGAAAGTTTCGGATGCCTTGGAGGTGTTTGATGAAATGCCTGAGAGAGGTATTAACCCTGATGTGATTTGTTACAATATTTTGATTGATGGGTATTTTAAAGTTAAGGATGTAGACAAAGCCAACGAGGTTTGGCACAGACTGATTAGAGATCCATTAGTTTATCCTAGTGCAGTTACCTACAATACAATGATCAGTGGATTGTGCAAGTGTGGTAAAAGTGCCGAGAGTTTACAGCTGTGGCGAAGGATGGAGACAAATGAGCGCAAGTTGGATTTGTATACTTATAGCAGTTTGGTACACGGCCTTTGTGAGACGGGACATCTTGACGAGGCTTCCAAAGTTTATGCATCCATGGTGGAGAACAATGTGTTTCCAGATGTGGTAGTTTGTAATGCAATGCTTAATGGGTATTGCCGAGCTCGGAGAATTCAGGAGGCTTTTGATCTATGGAGTAAGATGATGAAAGATAACCTTTACAATGTTGTCAGTTTTAATATATTCCTCAGAGGGTTGTTTGAAAATGGAATGGTAGATAAAGCAATGTCTATATGGGAACTCCTGCCTGATAGTGATTGCTGTGCAGATTCAACTACTTTCGGGGTGGTGATTCATGGTTTATGCAAACACGGATACCTTAATCTGGCAATATCCATCTTGAAAGAAGCTGAACACAGTGGAAAACCTGATATCTATGCGTACTCATCACTGATCAACGGATTCTGTAAAGAAGGAAGATTAGATGAAGCAGTTAGCATGCTTGATCATATACTTGGCAAAGGGATTAAGGTAAATTCTCATGTTTTCAATGCATTGGTCAATGGTTACGTTGAGTCTTTTAGGATCGAGAGTGCCATCGAAGTATTGGAAAAAATGGTTGGTGATGGTTGTTTACCAACTTGCTTCACGTATAACTCTATCATAAATGGGTTTTGTAAGGCAGAGAGGTATGCTGATGCTTACAAACTCGTGAGGGAAATGCTAGAGAATCGTCTTCAACCAGATATATTTACATACAGCTTGTTGATGGATCGTCTTTTTCAAAGCAAAAACACTGAAATGGCTCTTAATTTGTGGCATCAGGCCCTAAATCAGGGCATCAAGCCTGATATGACTATGCATAATATCATTATACATGGTCTTTGCTCTGCTGGAAAAGTAGAAGATGCTTTGCTGTTATATCTGAAAATGCAGGATAGAGAAATTATGCCTAATCTTGTGACACACAACACTCTGATGGAAGGATTCTTTAAAGTTGGAGATTGCGTGAAGGGGTCTGAGATTTGGACCTTCATTTCAGCAAGTGGTTTGCAGCCTGATGTTATATCTTACAACATTGTCTTCAAAGGGTTATGCTCATTCAATAGAATTGATGATGCCTTAACTTTCTTAGATGAAGCTTTAGCTAATGGAATCATTCCAACAATCGTTACTTGGAACATCCTTGTGAGAGCTGTGGTTTTTGAAAGTTGTTCTACTGAGATGGTATCAGACGAGTCAGATGTTAGGTACTCCTATTGCTTCTTTGATTGATCAAATCTCACTAAAAGGATACTATTATATATTAATATGTGAATAGATATAAAAGAACTGTTTAATCTATGCTCCCATATATACCTTGCAATCCTGGCATTTGTTAAGGACTAATTTTTCTATCAGTGTGTTTCCAACATTATTGGATGCAAGAGGGTAGGAGTTGTCATGGAGGAGTTTCACATGATGTATACTTTTGTCATTGGAGGGGCTACATCAACTACTAGCATCACATCATGTAAGTCTTAACCCTTTATCTTGCATCTATGTTTTGTTTTTTAACGTGTTCTACTCTTGATTTGATATTTTATAGGATTCTTCAAGCCAAGTCTGTCACAGTGACTTCCTCCCTCCATGTATCACGACATCATGTTTGATACATTCATCAGAAAGTTCAAAGGTATGCTGAGCTTGCTTTAGTGCATACTTAAACAGTGTCTTTTATTCGTAAAATTACTTTCATGTATGATTTCTCAGTTTTTTATTGACGCTGATATTTTTTGTCATTAATTTCCTAAATAGTTAGTCTTTTATTCTTTTTCTGTTAGGATTTTTTTTAGATAGTTACACACAACTCACTTAACTATGTAATGCACTCTGACACCAGTGACTGAGGCAGTTACGTAGAAATAGTTTAAATCTGCTACCAACTCTAGGTTTTGGAAACATCACTGCACCTCCATCTAGTTTCAAATTGGCGAACTCAACATCCTTGAAACCTGGTTACAGGCTTCCAACTTTCCAGACTTGTAGAGTGGCAGGACCACCCCAGTAGGAACTTCTATTACTGTATTTTTAATGTTTTTCTCTTATCATTTTAATCAATCAAATATAACAGATGTTCACCGTTTTACCATGAGTAATTACTCTAGCATTCACATATCAATACATTTTTACGCTTGTTATCCATTTTTACCTTTTCTCTTCATTTTTTTCTGTATACTATGATGCTATAATTCTAGAGGAATCATCAGACTGCACTTCAGATACATTTTGGTGATTGCAGAAATATTACCAAGGTTTGCCGAATGACGCAAAAGACAATTGGCATGATATGTCAAACCTAAAGAGTAAGCAACTCTTAGAATCTATTTAATGATGCTATGCTATTGATCTCAACAAGTTTAATACCTTGCTTGTCACACTCAATTAGGTCCTCAGACTTTATCTTCTTCATCCTTTGCTTCCTGAAGCAATTTATCACCCTTCAAACTATGCTTCATTTTTGCCACTCAATTAGTTTATTATCCAATTTGTTTGTTTTTCATTTTTTCGCGGTATACTATGATGCTATAATTCTATTAGGATGCATCAGACTGCGCCACAGATACATTTTTGGTGATTGCAGAAATATCACCAAGGTTTTGTTTAATGGCGCAAAAGATAACTGGCATGATATATCAAACCCAAAGTATAAGCACCACTTTGGGTCTATTAAATGATGCTATACTTTCTATTTCAACAAGCTTCTTACCTTAGCCATTTCAGTCAACTAGCTCTTTGGTTGCCGTCTTCTTCATCCTCTGATTTTTTACCGCAGTAAACTATGCCTCATTCTTGCCAATTCATGGTGAGTAATCATGCTAGTCCTTGTTTTTTATTTTCCATTTTTGTTTCTGGGTACTATGATGCTATAATTTACTAGGAAGAATCAGTTTGCGTTGCAGATACATTTTTGGTGATTGCAGAAATATCACCAAGGTAAAATGACGCAAAAGATAAGTGGCATGATATATCAAACCCAAAGAATAAGCACCACTTTGGGTCTATTAAATGATGCTATATTCATTTCTACATGTTTCATCATAAATGCTACATTGTGAGCCATGTCATTATCTTTTCCATGCGGTTCCCCTTTGTTTTAAGATTTGTTTACATACTCCATTCTAAATTTTTCGTCATACTCCTTCACTTGGTGGGCACATGTCCTCATTTTTTAACAAAAGTTGGTTTGAGTTTAAATATTATCAAAATACCCCACAATTATGACGATTTTTAACTAATCCAATCGGATTAGAGTATATGAAAAATGAGTTTGACTAAGGCAAAGTTGTAGGTATGCTTTGATAATTCGAACACCAAAATAGGGACAGTAGGGTATTAAATGAAGAAAAATATAACAAAATATAGGTCACCATGTGGTCAAATCGTAAATTAGAGAGGCCCCACATGTTTTTTTTGGAAAATCTTGGACATCAATTAGGAATTTAGGAAATGCATTAGAACTAGGGCTAATAAACGGTTCCTCAACGGACCCAGGAACCGAACTTTTTTTAGGTAAACAGTTCGGTTGCTGTACTTTTAAGAGGTGGAACCGAACCACATAAGGAACCGAACCGTTTTCGGTTCATTGCTACAATGGAGGATAAAATTGAAACCTCAAGCCTATGTCGAAAACAAAACAACGAACTACACCTACTATCTTATAAACGTTAGAATTAAAAAATTTATAGTTTAAATTAAAGAAACTAACAGCAAAAGGGTTGTTGAGAAAGAAATTCCGGATTGAAAATAAACCTAGTTAAGAAGAAGTTGAAGAAGTGGAGAAGCTCTTATTAGAGAGGAACGAATGAATGATATAAAGGAACATAAAGCCAATATTAGAGTCATTATACTTTTACTTCTTGTTTTTGATATATTATGTTAATTTACTTTTACTAATTTATGTAAAAATACAAATGGGTTCCTATCTATTATTGTTCTAAGGAATCGAACCAAACCAAACCGTTTTATACCGGTTTCGTTTGAAAAAAATCAGCAAATAATTCAGAGGAAGACCAAACCGTAAAAAACAAGTTTGGTTTCAACGTTTCCGTTAGGATCCGGAACTGATTAACAACCTTAATCAGAACCACTGGGTTCTCGTATTGCTAATTAATTTTTAGATGCATCTCCACCGGACTTATATGTTTGCCTTAGGCGCATGTGTTCTCGTACGCATCCCCACCCCAGTCTACGGTCTGTTGGACTTTCATAGAAATAACAAATATTCATCTGTGAATTGTGATGAACCATACTTCCAAAACATCACAACTTCAGGAAATGTGTAAATGCTCTTTTATGTGCAACTCATGCTCCCCTTCCCTCCCCTTCTTGTTTCATTAGTTCTTATTGCTACAGCCTCTTATAGAACCTTCATGATTTTTATTCTTTTCACCCGCTCATGTGCTTGCTTAGAATTTTCATACTGTTGCATTTTGCTTCTCGTCTACTATGTACTTAAAAAGAAGACACTTTCAGTGGCATACCAAACCTTTTTTCCTGAATCTTTTTCTGTCAGAGATTAAGGAGCTTGACCAGCCTTGGACAGTGGATCCCCAGACCTCATCGGAGACACTTCAAATAGGCATCCCATATGAATTGGGTCCACTTGAAAGAGATCTATGAGGTGCACCTTTTCTGCTCAAAACAAGGCCATCATTTATGTAGTTGCTGCTTTTTCAGCCCGCACGGAAAGATATCTGTGAGTTGCACCTTTTCTGCTCAAAGGAAGGGTTCATTACTAAATTGTTGACCGGATCTGCAGTTGGAGAGGTTGTAGTGCCTCCATTAGCTTCTCATGCCAAGCATGTTGGTGCCTGTGACTTGTGTATGCGGGTAGTATTCAGGAAATCCCTCAGGGCTCCAGGTTGGATGTCCTCGCTCTTTTTTTTCCAATTGGTGTATATTTTTCCTGTAATTTTATATTTTTTCATAAACTATTGATCACAGATTCATAGATTGAATTCAGGTTTATATAGAGTATCTTCCCCTATATGTTATAGTTCACTTTTCAGTTGCATATCCTTTGAGCTGACATTTGTAATAGATTTTGATCAAGTCTAGCATCATCTAGTTCTCATATTAGTAATGTACAAGTTTTGTACTGCTTTTGGCAATAGAATTTGGTAAGGGTATTCCTTGATATTTGGTTCAACTTTCATCATATAATAATGTTCAGATTGGGATAATCTTTGTTTGGAAGACATGGAAGTTCCTTCTTGATGTTATTGCTTGAGATCTAAAAGGCATCTGCAGTGACGATGCAATTCTGGTGGGATTGGGCCAATTCTGACAAAACAGAAGCAAATGAACCCAAAGTTAGAATATGAAGGCATTTTCCCTACATGAATATATTAACAATCACTTGCTAAAACAATTAACATCTCTGAAGTGCATCTAAGTGTTGCAGTAACCATCTCAAAAGTACTAAAAACAAGAAATATCAAACCAAACTAAATCTGACAGCAAGAAACATGAAACGTTCATCCTTCAGCATTGAAATCCTTTTTACCACAGTGATTCAACCAGTTGAAGCTGCCACCTTCTTGTAGGTATAGATCTTAGCAATCCACAGATAGACTAGGAAGTTTAGGACGCTGAGAACTGCAAGCAACCAGTAGAAGTAGTCCAAGTGTCCATAGTTTAGGTTAACATCTGGGATCCACCCTGGCTGTCCATGCTTAGTAGTCAGTTTCGCGACAATGGTAACCAGAAAACTACTGAGGTAGTTCCCTAGTGCGACGGTTGTCAGAGACAATGCAGAACACAGGCTCCTCATGGCATCAGGTGCCTGATCATAGAAGAACTCGAGCTGTCCTATGAAGGTGAAAACCTCAGCACACCCTATGAGGAAATACTGAGGGACCTGCCAAAAGATGGACAACGGGATCGTTGGGAGCTCATAGTAGTTGTGTTTTCTAACCATTCGAAGCCTCACAATCTCGAGGATTGCAGCTGTGACCATGGAGAAGATGGAGATGAACAGACCGATACCCATCCTCTGGAGTTGTGTGAACCCTCTCTCGTTTCCTGTGAACTTCCTAACAAAGCGAACAATCAGCAAGTCGTAAACAGGAGTCCAGAAGATGACGCTGATGGTATCGAATATAGAGAGGGAGGCTGCTGGAATCTTGAAATTTGGGCCAATATGTTGATCGAGCGTGTCCCCTTGGAGAACGAACATCGTGCTCATTTGGCTGTAGACTGCTGCAAAGACTATACCAGAGGCCCATACGGGAAGTAGACGGATAATGGATTTGAGTTCCTCTACTTGAGTGACGGTGCAGAGCCTCCATGAGCTTGCTTGGGGTTCCCTGTCTCTCTCGGTTTCCACTGCTGCTTTGTCAAAGAATCTGCAAATCAATTACATATTTAGCTATGGGACTTATGTAGAGAAAAGTAGAAACCTGAAAACAGAAATTACGTACCTCAGTTCATTGGTATGCTTGAGCTTCCGGCTTCCTAGAATGGTGGATTCTTCATCAACAGTCTCGTACAAAGTGGTTTCGTTACCAGGAACTTTGACATTTCGTTTTCTGATGGCTGCAACGATGACCTGGAGAATCCTAGTCAGGGGGCTTCCACCTGGCATCTGAAGTCGGTACAATCTACTGCCTGAAAAGAAGGACACAACTGCAAGGGCCATAGCAACAGCTGGAACACCAAAGCCCCAGCCCCAACCAACGTTCATTTGAATGTAAACCAGGACAGAGGACGCAATAAGAGCACCAACATTGATGGAGAAGTAGAACCAATTAAAGAAGGAACTTTTCTTTTTCCTTTCTTCTTGGTCATTTTCATCAAACTGGTCCGCACCAAAAGACGAGACACATGGCTTGATCCCACCAGTCCCAAGGGCGATTAAATAGAGAGCAGCATAACATGCAGCAACTTGTCCTGATGTAGGATGGCATACATCGCCACTGCATACTGGCTTTAGTCCGGGTACCGAAGCAGAGAGTGTCAGCAGAGTCATCCCCTACAAGATGAAGGTTGTCACTATTTTCAGCACAAATACAGTTCTAGAACAAGCTATACAAAGAAATCTGGAATGCATCAATAGTTCCCACAAGAAATCTGTGTGCGGTTTAGCTGCTAAATCAGCTTATATGCTCCAAAAGTTCATGCTAATTGCTAAGCCAAACAATTCTTGCATACAAGTGATCTCTACACGAGCCTTAATAACCTTTGTTAAATGTTAATTTGGAACACTGATCCCTACAGCTAGTACACAGAAGCATGCAACTAAACACTTGCAAAATGAAAATGATTTCCGAACAGTTGAGTCGATGTTATTTTAAAACTGTGATAATTTCATAAGAAGCTTACAAGCACATATATGATGGAGAAAATCGCAATTGTCCAGTATCTTCCCCAGTAGGCATCTGCCAGAAAGGCTCCGAGTAAGGGCATGACGTAACAAGTTCCTGACCAGTTGTTGATATTTCTCGATGCAGCAACATTTCCCTCGTTAAGCTGTTTTAGAAGATAGTTTACCAGATTTGTACTCATTCCATAGTATGCTAGCCTCTCACAGCATTCATTTCCTGAGAATCAACGAACTGTAAAGCTTAAGCTATCTATAACCTGGACACCATGTCCAGGTATAAATATATTCTGAAACCAAACATAAACAAGACAAAGCAAGTATAAACAAATAATCGTGAGATATATTACCAAGAATAAATGGGCAGGCCTTCCATCTTCCAGTCTTACTCTTTTCTGCAGGTTTTTTATCAACAGTGAGGGTACCGTCTTGAGTGTAAAGATCCTCCACCATTTTCATAGAAGTGGAATTATCAACCTTGCGCTGGCGGATTGTTTCCTGTACAGAGCCATTAAAGTGTCTTGAGTATTCTCAGTTCGAGATTATACAGTATACCAAGTGAAGAGAGAAAAAGGATAACTTCTTACACGGGCTTATAATCTTTTAACTGAAGATTAATAATAATGCAAACTATTACAGAAACTATGGCATATATCGAACCAATTCAGTCATGTTTTCAGGTTCCGATTGAACATGTTCCACTTTTTAATACTCTCAAAATGAGGATTCTTCTTTTTACCAATCATATGCGGATCCAATCACGATCTTCTACTAAGAACAAGAGATCTTTGTCGATCAATCCCCTTGCCCCTCATTCTTCGAAAATTCGAAAGATCATTTTTCAAGTTTGAATTTGTTTTCATTTGGAATCTGGTTTCTTCTACTTTTTACTTTTTTTTCCCTATATTTTTTTATTCTCCTCCGTAATTCCTTAAGTCTCATTCTACAGGTTTCAGTCATATTTTTCCTCTTTAAGTTTCCTTCAATTTTGGCACTTAAAAAGATGATGCATGTCAAACACGTAGCATACTTTCTCTGCTGATAAGGAACAAAAATACAATTTTCATACAAATTCACACACTTTCTATGGCAATCCTATCATTTAGCAAGTCTTCAAAGAACTCGAAAGTTTTGCAACAGAAAACCTACATCACAACATAACACGCAAGCAAAACAAATAGAAGAAAGCGGACAGCAGAGAAAAACTAAATTTAAGCTCTACCATTTGTTTCAGTTCCAGAAAACACCTCTATACACAATAGTCCACTGCGACCTAGTTGGCATTATATTATGAAAGCACAAATCACATTCACACCTATATTTCAAATCCCAAAAAGATTCATATGCATGATTCCGTCGGGCTATTAATTGCTTATAAGGATGTCAACCACATGCCGTGTAAGGATGACTATCTACCCTAAAACAGGGGAGTTAGGTATACTGGGGAAACCTTATTATTAATTATTTATGTAAACGTAAATTATTATTATCATCAGCAAAATAAACAAATCAAAGGATGAAAACGATATCTCAACCCCAGCTTTTGGACTGTATAGTCAAAGTAGAAATAGATGATTAAGACCCCCACCCAAGCTTTTCATAATTGGTTTAATTAGATGAATCAGATTCCCAATCTGACATTATATATAATCCATCATTAAGAGTGCCAGCCTAACATGATCTTTTTATACGGAAACCCAAAAAATAAGATGAGAAAACTAGGACGCATTCAAGTATAAACGTAATCTGCAATCAATTGGAAGATAGCCATAATAAAGTATTGCCAAGAAAGGATGATTTGGGAAAAGATTCTAAACAATTAGAATTAAATAATTGCGAAAAAGCAAAGACTAATCTCACAATAGATTGAAGAAGCTAAAAAATCATCATCGATCCAGGTTTTACTCAAGTTAAGCATATCGAGATACTAACCGTAAGAAGTAAAATTGAAAACAGAAAACCTGAAATTACAGAGTAAGAGACATGATGAGAGAAGCAAGAAGCGTACAAAAGGAAGAGACAAAGTGAATATAAGCGTAAATGAAGAAAACAATCGATTAACAGGAGAGCGGTGATGTAAAATCACGAATATCAAAGAGGAGAATGAGCATGAATTCGCAAGAGGAGTAATGTAGCAGTAGGAATGAAGCTTCCGTAGGGAGAGAGATGAAGATGTAACCTGATGGATTTCCAAAGAGGAGATGGGAGAAGATTCAGTAGCCATCTTTATCTCCGGACGCTGAAGAAGTGGGAAACTTGAGGAAATCAAGGGGTAGCGATATCTCGTTTTATAGGTGTCAGTGTCACCCCTATATAAGTTAATAATTTTGAATTACTTTGGACTACCGAATAGTTTGTTATTTTCAACTTTATATCATGATTAAATAGTATTTATTACCAGAATAAAAAAGCCGCCAAATCACGTTGATACTACATACTAGGTATCATTTTATACTTACTTCCAATTTTCCTACCAAACATAACAATTTAATTTTATTTCTTCTTACAGTATGGCTACAAAGTAAAAGTGTGGATATATATACTTTCTTCATTTGCAAAGATACTCTTAGAGCAATAATGAAAAATTAAAAAATATAGAGGGGTATCTTAGTGGATTACTCCGGATTTAAAATACGTTAGTCAATGATTGTTGCCACTTGAGTACTCAAAACGTAGTTTGAGAGTTTTAAATTCCAGTGTGCTAAATTTGAATTATTTTGTATTGGAAATTTTGAACTATGATATGTATCGACAACGAGAGGTTGAACTCCAAAAAGTCGTTTATTTACAAAACAATTTAAAATTGAACTTTTTTGTTTTTATTTTTTTTATTCTCCGTTAAACTTAGACTCGTTTTTTTAATAAGCGACTCATGTTAAAATTTGGCTCGTTCAATTTAAATGATACAAGTGAGAATGTTATATTAGTTGAACTATCCAGACTCGGTTCAAAAAAAGCTAATTTTCCGTTCGTTTATCTTCTAAACAAGCGTGATAGAATGCATAGACAAGGGAGATATTTTGTAAATATGATTAATATTGGGTATAACCAATTAAGCGTGTTAAAGTTCTTTCTCTTTTCTGTATTTACGGATATGAGTTTTTCTTCTCAAAACTTGTAAAGTAGAAACAGCCTTGGGAGTAATTTAAAATTGAAAATTTCATAAATGGTCATGAAATTACCTACAATATGGAAATGATAGCACATTTGAAGCCAAGTTGTTGTACAAGGACAATAGAATCATTAATTGCCGGAAAGGGACAGAGGAAGAATGATTTTATAGGACTCTGCAAGCAATGCTTAATTGCTATCATCTTAAGCAATGTGTCAACTAATGGCTAAGTGGCCACGACTCCGGATAACCATTGGGCACACAGCTCTAGGGGTCAGTGATTCAAGTTTCGTATCTTTAGATAACATACTTCCACAATGCCTTTATTTGGACCCAAAAAAAACTAATCCTCACACCCATAAAAAAACACCCTCTCACACGCTAAGTGCAAGAGAGTTAAAAAAAAAACCCTGCAACTCATCGGGAATGGATTGTCATTCCTAATGCTCTCACACATAATGCGCGAGAGGCAAAAGTTTTGGTCAAAAAAGTATTGTCTCTAGACAGTGCTTTTTTGCAGCGTTGTCGGAGTATATGTTCCCAAGGCTCTCGCACCCTTTGTGCGAGAGGCCATTTGTCGTCAACCGACAAATTTTGTGCTCTTTCCCTTCCCCCTGAAGAGCCGTTCCTTCCCGATGCTCGGATTCTCTAACCTGTGACCAACCCCTCTCCCTAACACGTGACCTCTTCCTTTCTTCCTATATCTTCAGCTCACAACCAACTCTCACATATGCGGAGAGGGAAGCCATAAGAAGAAGCCGTGCGGAAAAAATTGCGCCGGAAAACGCCGCGATACACGAAGCTGCGCAAAATCCGGTAACATTAAATTAATAAATTTATATTTGTATATCTTAGATGAAATTAAGTTAGTATATTTTAGATTATATTTAAATTAGTAAATTTCCATGAGTTATTTTAGATGATATTTAAATTAGTAATTTACATGAGTATATTTTAGATGAAATTAATGTTGGTATATTTATATTTGTAGATTTTACGTAAAATGAAAGTTAGTTTAATCCGTTAACCTTAAATTATTAAATTTATATTAGTTTATTTTAAATTAGTATTGTTGATAAAAATTAATTTAGTAAGTTAGTAATTTTATATTAAATTAATAAATTTTAGATGAAATTTGTGTTGGTATATATATATATATATATATAGATTTTAGATAAAATGAAGTTAGTAATTTAAGTTAGTAAATTTATATTATTATATTTTAGATAAAAAGTAAGTTTGTAACTATGTGTTTTTGAATTAAGTTAGTAAATTTATACATGCAAATACCATTTTTAGTATTTTTCATACCATTACAATTTTGTACATGCAATTCTAAATTTTAATATCTTATATGTAAATATAATTTTACACATGTAATTATACATTTTGTACATGCAATTATAGATTTCATTATCTTACATGAAAATATAATTTTTCACATGTAATTATAGATATTAATATCTTACAAGCATTTATAGTATTCCACATGCAATTATAGATTTTAATATGTTACATGCAAATTATTATTTATTTATATATTTATTTATATATTTATTTATTGTTGTTCTAAATTAATAAACATACAGCTTAGTAGAAACTTCCAAAACCGACGTACTATTCATATGTCGGGTCGCAACCCATCAGTAGATATAAGAGAGTCGTCCACGACACAAAACATGGACGATTTATCACATCTTAGCTTTGACGCCTCTCTTGCGCGCATATCTTCTAGACAGTAACCTGCTGAACGGCCGAGATGTGGAATAGATTTTGATTTAAACGTGGAGTATGCGGAGGAGGACCAATTAATTTCAACTATCTGCTTATCAAGAATCATTAGTGCAACCCTCCATTGTTCATCCCTCATCTCACTATCCCTCGATGGATGCGGGTCCTTCATTTATTGGTCCATCGGGTTGTGCTTATGTCTTCTTCAACCCTAGAGTGTTGCAACCTTACTTCCTATGACCTTGCTGAATGATAGCATGTGTAATAGTCCATATTTTGGGATTGGTTTAGAATGTGCTCTTGCAACCCAGACCCGTATGTAACTGATAGTACTGATCTATTTCTATTGGTAGACGGAAGCGGAGACGAGTTTCAAGAGATTCTCGTGTGACAAAAGAAGTTGATTAGTAATGGATAACTTAATGAAAGATAATAACCGGTTGAGTGCGAGCCTGCTATATGTTTACTTTACCTTATGTGTGTTTGTGCCTTTACGTTCTTTCTGATATCTAGAATGTTAGCTAACGGTTTATACCGATGTTGTAGATGTTCCTCAGGTTCAGGATGCTGCTGAGTGATCCGGACGGTATGGTCAGCCGGAGTTCCCGTACATTATAGGAAGGGATCGGGTTTATGTTTATGTTGTTCCTTTCCCTTTTGTTTTGAACTCGGCTACGAGTCTTTTACGTTTTCCTTTGTTTAAACCTTTGGTTTTATATTGAGTTTTGGTTTTAATTCGTTTGTGCCTTGTTGTAAGATCCGTTGTGTTGTTGCTACTCTGAAGGTCGGGACCCATTGTGAGGTCCTAACCCGTAACGCTTCGTGTTCCCAAAACTCGGGGTGTTACAATCAACGATGCATGGGGGATCCTCCTCCGGCTGTCTTCATCAAAGTGAATAGGGATGGGTCTAAGAAGAGTGATGGTCACGCGACTACAACATGCATGTGTGGTTAGAAATAAGGCAGGAGAGTGATTGGGCAGTCTTGGTGTTAACCTAGGGCTTTGCTCTGTCCCCATGGTTGAACTGTAGGGATTGCTTCATGGCCTTAGGGTTGCTTGGGATATCGGTTTTCGATCGATCATTACTGAATCTTATTCCCAATTGATTATCAATCTTCTCAAGAAACACATCGCTCCTCACTATCCTCTTGTCAGTCTGGTATGTATGTGCTAAGACTTTGTAAAAAGAAATTGGAATATCCAGCTTCGTCATGCCTACCACGAGGTGAATAGAGCAACGGACTTTGTTGCTAATTTTGCTTTGAACCTTCCTATTGGATTGAGTGCATTGTGTGACCCGCCGGAGGGTGTAGTTGGTCTTTTACTTGATGATGTAAGGGGTCGGGTTATCCCCCGTGTGATGATTACTTAGCCCTCTTTCTATTAATAAAAGTGCGTCTGAATGAGCCGGAGACCACTGACTCTCCTTCCTACCAAAAAAAAGTTTCCTTCAATTTTGGCACTTAAAAATAGGGCTGGACATGGGAAGGGATGGGATTGAGGTCATCCCGCGTCCCGTCCCGCAAATTATAACCGAGACGGGACACGACGGGATGTGATTTGTAACTTTTTTTCTTTGATCCGCGCGGGCCCTGTTCCATATGGGATGGACGAGACGGACCTAATCCCACAAGAATTATGCACCGATTATATTCAAGATTTGTACCCATTTTATCTCATGTTTAAAGACACAAATGATAAAAAAAACTCGATAGCAAATTACCGATTCAAGAGACATACATTAGTAGTTAGATTCAAAACGAATACAAGCTACGCAAAAATGTGTCTAATTGATTCAGTTTAAAAAAACTTAGCACTACACTACAATAATGATTTAAAAAAAAATAACGTTATTTTACGTGCTGTGAATCACAACATGCAAAAGAAGGTTATCTTTTAGTACCCACGTAGCAGTAGCAGACTTTCTCTTCTCATAAGGACCTAAAATACAATTTTCGTACAACTTCACACATTTTCAAAGAAGTCGAAAGTTTTGGAACGGAAAACCCACATCACAATATAGCACACAAGCAAAACGAATAGAATAAAGCGGTCAGCAGAGAAAAACTAAGCTCTACCTTTTTTTTCAGTTCCAAAAAACACATTTATACACAATAGTCCAAATTTAAACAATATAAAAGCTCTTATAAATCATTGAAAGCGAGAAGGAAACAAAATAAAGTGTCCACTGCGACTCTGCGACCTAGCTGGCATTGTGAAAGCAGAAATCACATTCACACCTATACTTATGTGGATGAAGGTAGCTGACAGAAAAAGGAATGAGGTGTTTGGGAGGTAGCTGAAAGGAACTTATGGGAGCGTCTATGAGTATTTCAAATCCCACCTCCATCAGCTTCTCAAGGCAAGCTTATGGAAACTGATGGAATATGAAGTAGCTTATTGAACAATTTATTCCAAAGCTAACCCTGAATTTCATATTTGGATCCTCATTCAACTCAAGGACGTTGAGAGTTTCTCTTCCATTTTATTCGACTCACCCATTCCACATGTAAACTAATATTTTTACAAGCTTTCTGTTTGAAAATCTCTTTCTCAGATTTTCAGGTTCCGATTGAGAAAAATTCCATATTCAAGAACCCAACTTTCGTTATTTTTTTTCCAGTAGCATCAATGAAAAATATTTTTCCAAGAGAATCAATGGTGGAGACTAGAGGCTCGAGATCGGAGAAGGTGAGGAGGATTTTCCTTCATTTCGACGCGGATCAGGATGGAGTTCAAAATTCCCAATTGAAGCTTGCGATGACCTTTGTTGTTAGTCTTGTATGCATTTTTCTGTGTGTTGCTTTAGGCTTTCTTATTTGCTTAAAATCAAGGAGATACAATTTCCTTTCTCTTCGATTTGTGCTTAATTATACCTTAGTCTCTATCTACCCTGTATTCCTGAAGTGTGCAATATGAAAGAATTGAATCTGAGGTGCTACTTTTGCCTCATGATGGCGTTGCTGATTACTGTTATATCTTTTGAATTGGCAGACAAGAAATTATGAACACTGCATTGTTTGATAATTGTATAATGTATTGACAAGAGCTTATTGCCTAAAGACAAAAGGTTATTGATGCAGTTCATAAGGTAAATTCATAGAAGAAGAAAACATTCATGAAAAATTGCATATTTAAATCAATCTCTTACATTTGAATACAATGAAGTGATATGTCAAGGTTTTGTTATCAATGATATATGTATGTTTTCAATGATATACGCTCCAACACTCTAGTTCAGTTTATTCATAAGGTTATTCACAACTGTTTGATTAGCTTATGCTTGATTAGCTTTGCCTTTTATGAAAAATTGCATATTTAAATCAACTTCAGGAATAAGATATATTTAGTTGAAGGTTACTAAAGGCAATTCAGCTATGAATCAACTTCTGTTTGATTAGCCTTATAGTAGTTTCCTCGAAAGCACAATACGAATCAGCACTAAACATGGTCAAATTTGCACTAAGCATGATTGGTAGAATTTGCACTAATCATGGTTGTATTATACACTCAACAGTTAGTAGTTTCCTGGACAGCATGAATCAGCACAATTTTCTCCAAAAAACTTGTACTTGAGTTTCTGGACAGCTCAAAAACAGAAAGATTAAGGCAATTCAGCCACTTTTTTGATGATTGATCTTCATTTGTTTTCTGGAATTATGATGATTGATCTTCATTTGACAGATCTATTTTCTCATTTGTATGACTATCATATGCACTCTGCACAGTGGCTGAATTGCTATGTGAATGCCTAAATATTGAAGTTCCCTTTTTTGACAATGCTAGGTTGCTAACATAGATGAACTCACAACAGACATAAAAATTATACAAGAGCATGATAAAGAAATAAAAATTTGCACTGTCCAATGCAAAGTTTTTGGTCGATCTTAGAACTTTCCTTATGTATGTTCGCCTTGTTGTAGTGCTGACATGTTGTTCCTGTTATCCTAATGGATATAAAGGTATGTGATGTTCTTCATGTCTAAGTTGGATATCAAGGCCTGGTGAGATTGTCAGAATAAAGGATTGACCTCCAAACCTAGTTAAGAACTTGTTTTTCTCTCGGTTACAGTGGTTACCTGTGATGATCAGCATCTGCTCGACTTTATAATTCTTCTTTCAAACAAAATATTTTGTTGCGGTTAAGTTTACTTTCTAGATCATGTCCATATGATCTCAAACAAATTGAAGGAGCAACCTTTATGGACCAAATTCGTTATCCTAAGTCATGAGGTCTGATTACTATACATTATGTGATAGAGAACCACATTCGAATGCTATATTCTTGTGGGGAGCAGCTTATGTGAATTCTACATGAGGTCTGATTAATATGCTTTTTCTTGACATTTTCTTCATGCCTGATCTGAATATGTGCAGGGACTACCATGTTTCTAGGGTACAAGAAGTTCAAATCAAGTTTTAGCTACCACTTGTGTTAACAGTAGGAGCTCTTAGCAACTTTCATTTCTTCTGTAAGAACTACAACGCTCATCAATATTCTTAACTGAGATATTATGGTGAATGTGATGCTCAAATTTCATCTCTTGTTGCTGTTTTTTTATTATCTTCGTGTTTACTTGTGGTGAATGTGAATCTGATGCGCCATCCAAAATCTGGGTGGTCGTGTGCTGAAATCTCTTGTTGCTGCTATTCCTATAATCCTATCTTACCCGAGCCTTTCTCTTCCACCTGAGCCGTTCTCATCATCTACCCATTTTTTTCAACTTCCAACTGAGATATCACTTGTGGTGAATTTGAAGACTCAACAACAGGGCATACGAACCACACGAACAAGTGAATTATTATTATTATTCTTATGCTGCAACTCATAATTTTCTTCAACCTTACTTAGCAACTAACATATTCCAACATATCACAAACTACTGTAATAAAGGTTAAAGACGAGTTTAATTTGTAAATTTCCATAGAGCAGCACCCTCAAAGTAACTAGTTTTAGACCTCATAGAGCATGCCAACCTTGAGAAGCTTCTCCCTTGGAACATCATACACTTTGTCAGTCCGCTTCAGATTCTTTTTCATGAAGTTGTATCCATAGTTGATGCCAATTTTCTTCCACAGACTCGACCCTTTAGCAGCGATAACCTCCCCTTCCCCCATCAGATGGACAACTCCGGCCTTCTCCGCCACCTCCAACGCCTCCACCACTGCATCCACCTCCTTCTGCCGCCTCTCATCCTCCTTCTGCCGCCTCTCCTCCTCCTCCTCTTCCGCCCTACTCACAACGTTATCTCTTACTTCATCATCGCTCTCACAATGGCTTCCTCCCTTGACCATTTTCAAAATTGAATCCTCCCTCACAAAATCCTTGATGCGGACGAGGAGGACATGCTCAAGCGAATCTCGTTGATCGTGGAGATCGGTGTATCCATACCTAACCACGCAGCGAAACACGAGATACTCTTCCTTCACATGCACTCTGCGAAACAAGAAACGCTCCTTTGACGGAACCTTGCTAATTGGGAGACACTTGAACGAAACGAAAATTAAAACCGACTGGAGGGCTGGGATATTAGTTGCGTAGTGCTGGAAGATTGGAGGAATCCCGTGAGCCAACTCCGAGTAGAAAATAGCAACACCTGTGACCTTACATACGGTTGGGCGAATCATCAACTCTTGCAGCTGCTCATTAGTGACTTTGTGCTTCATCTCGTAATAGTAGCGATGTCGATACACATAGTTCCACACCACCATGATTAACATCAACAAGCATGCTAATGTGAAGGGAAAATAACCGCCTTCTGAGAACTTGTATAGGACAGAACTCAGGTAAATGTACTCAACTGATAGGATGATTGCAACGTACGCAATTATGAATGCTACATGCTTCTTCCATATCAAGATCATCACTAGAACCATGTATACTGAAGTGATAGTCTCCGCAAGCACCACCGCGATACCTACAATACTCATCCCGCAAACATCAGTATACTAACTAAGTTGTTCATGGTAGGTAGATGTTTAAAAACAAAACAAAAAAGCTTTTGTTCATACTTACCGTATGCATTCCCGATCTTTTCGGCAGTCTTAAACACAAGTGTCACACAAACACAAGCAATCATAAGAAAGTAATTGACCTCCGGTATGTAGACTTGACCTTCATATTTGGGGGAAGTGTGAACAACTGAGACCCGTGGAAAGCACCCAAGGGAGAGGGATTGTTGGATAATGGAGAAAGTCCCGGTGATCATAGATTGACTTGCTATGATTGTTGCTAAAACAGCCACAACAAACATAGGCCAGTACATGGGACCTAATTTCAACAATACTTCAAGTCAAATGCAAGAAGAGTATAGAATATAGTCATCAAAGCGGCTCTTAGATAATTAGAGTTTGAATTTACCGGGAATAGCCTTGTAATAAGTTTGGGACACGTCCTGTGGATGGTGCCTAAGATACGAGGCTTGACCTGCGTATGTGATTATAATAGAAGGGTAAACAACACAACACGTACTAATCCGTATGGATAGTACAGTGAAGTGAGCAAGATCGGCAAAGAGAGCTTCAGTTCCAGTGATGCACAGAACGACCCCTCCAAGGGAAATCCAAGCATCTTTGCCGTTTCTTTCAAAGTACTCGTAAATGAAACTCGGGTTGATTGCTTTGATGACAGTCGGGTCATATTTGATGAAGTTGTATATACCAATTGCAGTATTGAGGATGAACCATATCAGTAGAATAGGAGAGAAAGTATAACCAACTTTGTTAGTGCCCAACCTTTGGACCGAGAAGAGTAAAACCATAATGACCACGGTAATCCATACCACTCTTTCTGCAACAATAATTTGTCATAAACAATCACTTATCTCCATATAAATATAAAAGGAATTCTATATATGAAATTACATTTTTAAATGCAATCAAAATTTTAGTATTTTACGTAATTTCAAAAAAATGAGTACATACAGAATGGTAGGATTCAAGGAAAAAAACAATGACATTGATCAATTTTCATATAGGTCAAACATGTATAATTTGTAGATAAGGTAATAAAAGATGATATTTGGGCTGAAATGAGAAAAAAGAAATGATTATACCATCCGTCATTGCAGTAGTAGCTAATTTGATTCCTCCAACAGCGGATAAGACTGTAATTGAAGAGCATGAATAAATTAAAAGATGGAAGCGAAATGAAGTGATACACCACCATAAATAAATTTAATTTACCGGACATGCAAGGAGTGATGATGCCATCACTAATAACCAAGGAAGTGGAAAACATGGTGATGAAGAGTAGGGCAAATTTGGAACAAATGCTGTTTTCGAGTGCAGATTTGAGACGATAGGAAAAACTGGAGCGCGCGTCGGTGAGTGAAAGGTTGTAGTTTGATACCTTCGTATCCTCTGTTTGTGTATTTGGCAACAACCCCATTTTTATATGGCGGCATAACAGAGAATATAAGGCAAATGTTCCTCCTGTCATTTTCATATACATATATATATATATTATATCCTTTTAATTTCTTTGTGAAGAACAAGGTAGTTAAAAACAAAATATTGATTAGTTAACGTACCATTGCCATTATCATTAGCCCGTAAAACTATGAAAACATATTTAATGATAGGCAAGAGGCTAAATGTGTACAAAATGAGAGAGAGAACCCCAATAATATCGTCATTGTTTTTAATGCCATTGCCAAAAGCTCCCGCAAAGACATACAGAGGCGACGTTCCCAAATCTCCATACACAACGCCTAAACTTTGAAATGCCAGCTGAAATATGATTGCCCAGCTCACCACCTATTATAAAGTAACAGTTGAGTAGAGATGCTATCTTCAAGAAAAGAAAAATAAAAAATGACACAACATAAAAATAAAAAATGTAACCTTGGGGCCATTGACGTCAAAAGATTTGACCCGCGCAGATTCGAGGTCGAGCGAATCCTGACGGTGTAAGGAAGTTGACATTTGGAGAGGTTTGGAGAGGATACGCGAGGGAGAGCAGGTTGACATTTGGAGAGGTTTGGAGAGGATATACGCGAGGGAGAGCAGGTTTGAAAACGGCATTTAAAGGAAGAAACTACCCATCTGGAGAGGATGCTGATCCACGTATGCCATCTCGTTTTGGTTTGTACATTTTAATTTCAAGAGTAAGCTTCACGAAACTATGCATTTTTATACATAGATGTTGACAGTAAACCATCCATTTAATTGTAAATTTCATGGCAAAGTAATAAATTAAAGTGACTGGCAGAGAGAAAACACATTTGATTGAAACAAATGTGATGCTAAAACTGATATTTAACCACAAACAGAAATATACTTAGCAACTGCGTGTAATTGTTGAAGGAATATCAGCTTTTTTGGCATACCATTGTCATAGTACATTGTGATTTGCATGACTTGTCTATACTAATCTCAATGACTAACTTTGATACATCCGGTGAGCTATCATCAGCGGCGGAGCTACGGGTATGGGAGGGGCTCCCTGCTGACATTCCGGCGACCAAGGTAAGATAGTAGGGCAATGGGGCCGTGGAGGGGGAATCTGAGCCATGGATTCCCGGCGTCGGGGACCAATGTGACACCGAAGAATGAAGATGAACTCATAATAGCTGCCTGAAACTCATAAGAGCCTGTAAACTTGGATGTCTGCTACGATACTCAGAAAAGAAGAGAAGGAGGTAAGCAGCCCATCGACTTATCTTTTAAAATAAAAAAAGCCCATCCCAATAATCAAAATAAATCTATATAATTATCCTTAAATCCTACTTAATTAATCAACTTAAATCTTCATCAATCACTGTATTCAATTATGCAGCAATTTCTTCGTCAACTCTACGAGTCATGCACTTGAGTCGAAGACGGTTCACATTCGATTTTCATCCTATTATATATTCAATCATCTAAGTCATCAATTTGGATCGTGATAAAATTGTAAGGGTCATCTTCCTCGTCATGCAACGTTTTCAAAATATGAAAAATCGGAAGACGTATTGAATTTATCCCGTTACCGTAGACATTAATGAACTATAATAATGTGTTTAATTTAATTAATAAGTATATTGTTTACTATCAACAACTGATTTTAATACATATATTGACTAAACATATTTTTTGTATAACACTCCTAGAACCACACCCGCCCCGCTGACAAAACCTCCGGGCTAGTGGCTAACATATTAAGTTGATACTTGTGTTTGTTGTTGGGACTTTGCTTATGTTTATCGTTTCTGGATTTTGAGCTTTGTAGTTTATTTTTTGTTACCACTTTCACAATTTTCTTGTTCCGTTTTACCATGAGCCGCTTAATTCAAACGCAACAACATTGTCTTCTTACTCCATCTTCTTGTTTTGAAGATTGTGTGCTTATGTTCACTAGGTTGGCTGTAACGCGCGCGTGTGTCATTTTTTCCGTAAGACGATATGTACAGTAATACGGTAGTAACTACAACGGGTTCAACTAATCGGAAAATACAGTACCACATGTAATTACAAATTGTTATTTAACGTCATACAAATTCCTCCGATTACATTTTGTCCTGGTTAATTCCTGGTTTGTCGTAATTACGAATTGTTATTTAACGTCATACAAATTCCTCCGACTACATTTTGTCCTGGTTAATTCCTGGTTTGTCTTTGAGTGCAGTAAGTTGTCCCGATTTGTCGAGTGCAGTAAGTTGTTGTATGAAGGAGATTGTGAGTTTGAGGTTGTAAAAAAGGAATATAAATTATTACTTTATCAGGTCTCTTACCATCGAATGAAGTTGTTGCGTTGTTAAGTAAAGATGATTTTTTTTGTTTACCTTAAATTTTGGCTCGCTCTAATATTTCAAAAAAAAACTGTATTTTTATATCGGTTTTCATTTAAGAAAACATGACAACAATAAGTCAATGTGGTGACACAAATATATTACTCAAAAAGAATCTGCAGAATGCCAACAGAAACTGACAACAAATATTGGAAACTTATTGCCTTTTCAGTTAATACCGATGACTTCTTTGGATCAATCTTAAAGCACTTGAAGCTCTAGACATCAGGCAGAACCATCTTACTGTCATTCCTCCGGGATAGGCAACGACTGAATTGCTTGCTTATTATTCAACTTTTTGAAAACTCTCTTTCAGGAACAATTTCTCATGAGTTGGGTAATTGTAGGATTCTTAGGATCCTCTATGTATGCTAATTAGTTCACTGGGGTCGTTCCTGTAGAGTTTAACATCAAATAGCCACTTAAGCTCAGAGAGTATCCTTGAACTGAAAATACCAAAGAGGACCATTGTGTCTTTTTTCTACTTTGCATGAGCTACAATATTTATTACCACAAATTAGTGCCATCAAAATGTAAGATAATGAGCATATACCTTCAGAAGCAAAAGTATCCATTCTAGGAGGTATTAATTGTATACAAGAAGTTGTAGAAGATGCCAAAGACCAAAATATTCAGACCACAATAAGTGAGAAAATAAAATCAATTGCAAGATGCATAGTAGAAATTAAAACCAAAACTAACATAAAAGTTTGCATAAATGATAAATCTTTTGATCCTTCGTAGAGCTCACTGGACAATGTAATAATCACTATAAAAACCATATAATAAAATATACCATTATAATTGTTGCATTCTGCTACATCGGCATCAACATTTATTTTCCAACAGGTCCAATTAGCTTCAACTTTTGAACCATATTTAAGATCACCTATGAACCTTTGCTTTTCAAAAGAAAATAGAGCTCAATTCTAAATACATTATACATTTACACTATTTTGTTTAACTTACAGTCTCAAATTCTCATTTATGATGAACATAGGAGATCACAAGATATAATACATCATAACCAAACACAATATATTTTAATTACAATGCACGAACTGCCTATTATGATGTTTAGTTGAGTTAATTAAGTTCAATTAGTTTGTTTTCAGTACCTATTTGTCAGCCACTATATCACGTAGGAATAGTGGTGATTTTTTCTTAAATTCAGTTTCTTAAGCTAGAATCAAGGAATAGTAGTTTAGCTTTGTAATCTATTTAAGCTGAGATCTATCATTGAATAAAGCACGTTGGTTTTGGCGGAGATCTCTTATTCAACATCTGGTATCAGAGCAAAGAATCAACTATCTATTCACAAACACTCAAAACACAGGGCGGGTTTGAGAGAGATTGTGAGCAGAGAGAAGTCTGTGAAAATGTCGGACAGTAATGGTGGAAATTTTTCACAGCCCTCAATTCCCAAATATGATGGGGATTATGACCATTGGAGTTTGGTCATGGAGAACCTTCTCCGATCCAAGGAGTATTGGATCGTCGTCGAAACAGGGTACTAGTTACCCGCTGAAGGAACAACACTCACGCAGGCACAAAAGAAGACATTGGAAGAACTGCAACTCAAGGATTTGAAGGCTAAGAATTATTTGTTCCAATCTTTGGACAAAACAATTCTAAAGACCATTCAGCAGAAGGATACGTCCAAGCAGCTATGGGACTCGATGAAAATGAGGTGCCAAGGAGACGCTCGAGTGAAGAGGGCCCAACTCAATCGTCTCCGACGAGATTTTGAGGTTCTGGTCATGAAGCAAGGAGAATCAATCACCGACTACTTCGGTCGGGTGATGATAATTGCGAATGAGATGCGCAATTATGGAGAGGAATTAGCTGATGTCAAGATTGTAGAAAAGATTCTACGAACTTTGACCGATAGATGGAATTATATTGTGTGTTGTATCGAAGAAGCGAAGGATATCGATACACTCTCTGTCAATGCCCTGCAGAGCTCACTTCTGGTTCACGAGCAAAAATTCAAAAGAGAGATCACTGACGAGCATGCTCTCACAGTGACTCAATCTGAAGACTCCGGTGGTCGAGGTCGGGGTCGGGGATTAGTAAATTTCAGAGGAGGGCGAGGCAGAGGAAGGACCCGCTCTAGCTTCAACAAAGCCACAGTTGAGTGCTACCGATGTCATCAACTTGGTCATTACCAATATGAATGCTCAAGTACGCCCAAGCAAGCCAATTTTGCAGAATTGGATGAAACGGAAGATATGCTGCTTATGGGACAAGTTGAGGCTCAAGGACAACAAAGAAAAGAGGTATGGTTCCTTGACTCCGGGTGCAGCAATCATATGTGCGGAGATCCTTCTCTATTCTGTGAATTTCGAAAGGGATTTCAAAGGAATGTTCGACTTGGCAACCACACTACCATGCGTGTTGAAGGCAAAGGAAGTGTTCAACTGGTATTTAATGGTGTCACTCATATTGTAAGAGATGTGTTCTTTGTTCCGGACTTGAAGAACAATCTCCTCAGTGTTGGGCAACTCCAAGAAAGAGGATTAGATGTCTTAATGAAAGATAATCAGTGTCGCATCTATCACGACACGAAGGGTTTGATCATTCAGAGTACAATGACAGCTAATCGGATGTTTATCCTATTTGCTAGAGCAAGTTCAAGGCAAGACTCCCCAACAGACTGCTTGCAAGCTAACATTGAAGATCAAGTGCATTTATGGCACCGTAGATTCGGACATTTGGGCTACACTGGGCTGCTGGATATGCAGAAAAAGGAGATGGTACGAGGTCTACCATTGTTCACTGAGACTCCAATAGTATGTGATGTGTGCTTAAAAGGCAAGCAACATCGAGAAATCATTCCCAAGCACTCCACATGGAGAGCATCTGAGAAGCTTCAACTCATCCACGCGGACATTTGTGAACCCATAACTCCTCAATCAAATGGGAAGAAGAGGTATCTATTATGCTTCATTGATGATCTTAGTAGAAAAGCATGGGTATATTTTCTGGTTTACAAGTCGGATGCATTTGCTGTTTTCAAGCAATTCAAAAGCATGGTAGAAAAGGAGTCTGATTTGTCTATAAAATGCTTGAGAATAGATAGAGGAGGTGAATTTACATCCACTGAGTTCAATGATTTTTGTAGAGATAATGGCATCAAGAGGCAGTTAACAACAGCCTTCACACCTCAGCAAAATGGGGTTGCAGAGCGGAAGAATAGAACCGTGATGAATATGGTGCGGAGCTTGCTGATTGAGAAGAACATACCTAAGAATTTCTGGCCAGAAGCGGTGAATTGGGTATTTTATGTGCTCAATAGAAGCCCTACTTCATCTCTCAAAGACAAAACCCCGGAAGAAGCATGGAGTGGGATCAAACCCTTTGTCGATCATTTCAAGGTGTTCGGTTGCATAGCCCATGTCCACATTCCAGATGCTAGGAGAACAAAATTAGACGACAAGAGCAGGCTGTGTATTCTGTTTGGTATGAGTGCAGAATCAAAGGGATACAAATTGTACGATCCACTGAGCCAAAGGATCATCGTCAGCAAAGATGTGGTATTCGAAGAGGACAAGCAATGGGATTGGGACAAAGGTTATGCTGAATTTCTTGAGCTAGATTTAGAGTGGGATGATAGTTCAACTGCGCACCAGGCTGCTGAGAATGAAGAAAGTCCACAAGCAAGGGTTGATGATGCCCATGTCCTTGGTGGTTTAGCAGCAGGAGAGGAAATTGAGCCCATTACTGCTTCACCACTAGCACCATCTCCACCATCTCCAAATGTCACTTCGCCATCGGTTGACTTATCACCATCACAACCAAATTCTGTTATTCCGGAGCAACCCAGTGCAAGAGGAATTAGACAGCGGAGAGCACCACTCTGGATGGCAGATTATGTTGGTGGTACAGAGAGCGTCAACGAAGAACAAGCAGGCTTGTTTGCTTTGTTTGCGAATGTTGATCCGGTCAGCTTTGAAGAAGCCATAACCAGTAACAATGGAAGCAAGCGATGGATGTTGAAATCAGTAGTATCAAGAGATATAATACGTGGCAACTCACTAATTTACCAAAGGGAGCTCAAAGCATAGGAGTCAAGTGGGTTTACAAAACCAAGTTGAATCAATTTAGAGAGTCTGAGAAGTATAAAGCTCGGTTAGTGGCGAAGGGATATGCTCAAAAGCATGGTGTCAATTTTGAAGAAGTATATGCCCAGTAGCACGTATGGATACAATGAGGATGATACTAGCTTTGGCTGCTCAAAGGAGTTGGACCGTCTACCAACTCGATGTTAAGTCAACCTTTTTACAAGGGGATTTATCCGAAGAGGTGTATGTTGAGCAACCAAGAGGATACGAGGAGAAGAATGCCACACACAAGGTGTACAAACTGAATAAAGCCTTGTATGGGCTCAAGCAAGCTCCAAGAGCTTGGTTCAGCCGAATTGAGTCCTACTTCACAGCTATGGGATTTGATAAGGATGGAAGTGAACAAACATTGTTCACCAAGGTCAGCCAGCAAGGTGAAATATTGATTATAAGTCTGTATGTGGATGATCTGATCTATGCAGGCAGTGATAAAGCAATGCTTTATGAGTTCAAACAGTCTATGATGAGGGAGTTCGAGATGTCTGACTTGGGAGAAATGAAATACTTCCTGGGTATAGAGGTAACACAATCTGAAAATGGTGTGTTCATCAGCCAGAGAAAGTATGTTAAGGAAGTACTACAGAAGTTTGGGATGGAAGAGTGCAATTCAGTTTTAAATCCCATGGTGCCCGGCTGCAAAATCCATAAGGATACTGACAGAGTAAAAGTCAATTGTTCACTGTATAAGCAATTGGTGGGCAACATGATGTATCTAACCACCACAAGGCCAGATGTCATGTTTGCAGTAAGTATGATTAGTAGATATATGTCCAGTCCCACTGAACTTCACTTGATGGCAGCAAAAAGGATCTTGCGTTACTTGCAAGGTACAATCAACTATGGGATTCTTTATTGGAAGGAAGGCAACAAGGAGATAGTAGGCTTCACAGACAGCGACTATGCTGGCAGCATAGAAGACAGGAAGAGCACGTCGGGCTATGCTTTCCTCCTGAGTGGTGCTGGTGTAGCCTGGGCATCCAAGAAGCAGCCCATAGTCACCTTGAGCACAACTGAAGCGGAGTTCGTAGCTGCAACAGCCTGCTCATGCCAGATGATTTGGATGCAGAGGATACTTGAGAAGCTTGGCTACAACAGCAATACAACTCCAGTGATCTATTGTGACAACAACTCGACAATCAAATTGTCCAAGAATCCGGTATTGCATGGAAGGAGTAAACACATCGATGTACGTTTCCATTTTCTTCGCAACTTAGTGAATGATGGAATACTTCAGCTGAAGTTCTGTGACACCACAGAGCAGATGTCTTCACAAAACCACTCAAGTTGGAGACCTTTCAGGAATTTAGGAAGAAACTTGGAGTCTGTGACGTTTCTGAAATAAACTAAGCATATGGCTTATTTTAGGAGAGGAATTATTATGATGTTTAGTTGAGTTAATTAAGTTCAATTAGTTTGTTTTCAGAACCTATTTGTCAGTTGTCAGTGATATATTTGTCAGCCACTACATCACGTAGGAATAGTGGTGGTTTTTTCTTAAATTCTTAAGCTAGAATCAAGGAATAGTAGTTTAGCTTTGTAATCTATTTAAGCTGAGATCTATCATTGAATAAAGCACGTTGGTTTTGGCAGGGATCTCTTATTCAAGACTACCTTATAAAGAAGGTTTGAGCAGACTTCCTTAACCACTTCCCCTTGGTCATTGGTGTAGTCAAGCCTTTTCACACAAAGAAATCTAAAGAGGTATTTGGATGCATTGCATTAATAATGTAGTTTTGATAATACCAATTGTAAAAGCATTACATCAAGCAAACCTTATGTTGAATATGAATTTAAAGAACATGACAAAAAATAAGGGATTCTTGAACTTAGAGTCTTAGAGCATCTTCATCCCAGAATTAGAAATGAGTTTCTTATCTGATTTTTTTATATTTTTTATCAATAACATTAGTTAAAAAACTCATCTTCTCCATCCCAAAATTCACTAGAGTTTCTTTAATTATTTTTGTTTTATAAAACTTTAACAAAACACCTATCAATTTCCTACATTTAGAAAAAGTAACAAAAATAAATCTGATGTTACTCTTGATTTACGTGAGTTTGGCAGATCCTGTCAGATTTCATTTCTTCTTCAAGATACTTCTCTCCACTCATTACCTCTATTCCCTCACCCATTCTGACATTTATTTTTAATTTTACAAATTTAAATAGGGAAGAAACTCACAGTGTTTGGGATGAAGATGCTCTTAGAGTCACCAAAGTCTCCAAAGGCACTGCTACGGATTGAATACAACCGAGTGCTGAATATCATGTGTCAGGTTTCAATACTAAATTGAAAACCCAATTATCAGAAAACCAATCACTCTAAATGCACAACAAATTGAATGGAAGCAACCCTAATTTTCAAAATTTACCTTATAACTCTCGAACCAGAAAACAGAATCAGGAGGGAAGAGGTAGAGATAGCAGATCTTACAATCAACAAAGAAAAGATAAGAAACTTAATCTCGATGAAACAATAAACCCGTGCTGAAGATAAAATCCATTTTTGAATAAGGATGACCACGGTGGTAGCCGTTGCCTGCTTTCTTTGCGGTCTTTGCAAACCCTGCATATAACAAATCAAAGATTTTCCTCCTTCTCCCTTGCCGTCACCATCGCTTGACCTTTTCCGAGATAGAGAGAGGGATATATGGAGGGAGAGAAGTGAAGTGGGCAGAGATATCGTATACTGAAATAAACAAAGGTAAACCTACGATTGAGCAGGGGCGATTATAGAGATCCAGATTCATTTCAAACCGTAACCTGCGTTAACAACAACAAAACCCTAAATCAGAAAGGTAAACACAAAACGAAGAACAAAATGAAGAAGTAGGCGTTGACTTTCAGATCAATGTTTCGTCATCTCTCTTTTCCCGTTCTATCTTCCCCTGCAATCTACCCCTGGATTCAACTGGAGGGATAGGATCAAAGAATGGAGTCCCATATAAACTAACCTGCAAGAAGGAAAAAGGAAGATAATCAGAGACATTCGGGGAAATCGAAAACCTAGATAAGAAGTTGGGGTTTCAATTTGATAAATGTAAGAGAAGCTAGAAGCTCTCTGGCAGTGAGAAAATGGACGAAGGATGAAAAGGAGGCACGTATCATCCAATGTTGCACGTTAAAGCACATGCTGAAAAGTAACCTACAAGAAGGCACGTATCTTGCAATTCATCATCCCTTCCAGACGTTGATGATAGTCGATTTTTGGGCTTTGTTAATTGAGCAGCTTAAAAATCCAATGGGCCACTGTAGTTTTTTGAAACTCAAATGTATAATGTATAATATATCTCTCTCTTTAGTATGTCATTTGTTCTTACACTTGTTTTCTTAACTTTTATTAGGTTGTAATTGCTTCATTACAGATAATGTTCTCTCTGCGTTTGAAGTTTTTCATTTCATGCAGAAAAGATGTTGTGGCAAGGAGGGATATTTAGCACTTAAACTGGATATGGCAAAGGCATACAGTAGAGTGGAGTGGTCCTTCCTTGAGGAGTGTATGGCTAGAATGGGTTTTCATGAACGGTGGATCGACCTTATCATGCGATGTGTCAGAAGCGTTTCTTTTTCGGTGTTAGTAGAGGGAGTGCCGACTAATGAGTTCTTTCCATCACGAGGGTTGCGGCAAGGAGATCCGTTGTCTCCTTATTTATTCCTGTTGTGTGCTGAAGCCTTATCTGGGTTGATTCGTTGTAGTGAGGTGGAGGGGCGGTGGAAAGGAATTCGAGTTGCTAGAGGAGCACCGGTTATTTCTCATTTATTTTTTTTGCAGATGATAGCGTTTTGTTTGCTAAAGCGTCTTGTCAACAGAGCTTAGAAATTGTTCACATTCTCCAGCAATACGGAGCAGCATCGGGACAACAAGTTAACTTTAGTAAGTCAGAACTCTCCTTTTGCAAGAACGTAAATGAAGAACTTAGAGATGCAATCCAAGGAATTTTGAATGTCGTTGAAGTTGACAAGCATGAGCGTTATCTCGGATTACCGACCATGATAGGGCGATCAAAAAAGGTTATATTTGCTCAAATCCGGGAACGTGTTTGGAAAAAGTTAAAAGGATGGAAAAGTTCGACCCTTTCTAAGGCCGGAAAGGAGGTTCTGATTAAATCGGTAATACAATCCATCCCTATGTATACTATGTCGTGCTTTTATCTTACGATGGGCATCTGTCACGATATTGAGCAGCTGATGTGTAATTTTTGGTGGGATAATGGGGATAGAAAAAGCGTTCATTGGTCAAGGTGGGAGAAGTTGTGTGAGTCAAAAGAACGGGGAGGAATGGGTTTTCGGAATATGGAAGCTTTCAATTTAGCACTTCTTGCAAGACAAGGATGGCGTATTATTCATGAACCGGACTCTCTACTGGCAAAAATTCTAAAAGCAAGGTATTTCCCATGAAACACATTTTGGAATGCAAGTATTGGGCACCAGCCTAGCTATGTTTGGAGAAGTCTATTGAAGGGCAGAACTTTTCTTGAGCAAGGATCACTATGGATGGTGGGGAATGGATCGGAAATTTGTGTTGTGAAAGATCAATGGATTCCTAGACCACCTTCATTCCGGGTTTTAGCATCACCGCTGGGCTGTCATGAGTCGACTAGGGTCATTGAATTTATTGATTGGGAGACTTCGACATGGAGAGAGAATGAGGTCAAAAACACTTTCAGTCCTGATGATGTTGAGCAAATTTTACGTATTCATCTAGTGGCACCGGATGTGCAGGATAGTGTTATGTGGCATCATGAAAGGAGTGGTATCTTCACTGTCAAGTCTTGCTATAATATGATTATGGAAGGACGAAGATATGAATGTGGTGCTGAAGGTTCGTCATTGACAGATAGAATGACCAAATTGTGGAAGAAGGTGTGGAAAATTAGTGTTAGACCTAGCATTCGAACCTTCCTTTGGAGATGTTGCAACGGTACACTCCCATGCAAACGTAACCTTTTTAAGCGAAGATGTGTTGAGGATCCATTCTGTGAGGTGTGTGGACGAGTCGAAACTGAGCTTCATGCGATGTACGAGTGCGTTAAGGCGAAACAGGTCTGGAAATTGGTACCAAGACTGCTTAGATTGGGAAAGACGAGACATGATATGCTCGACTGGCTTGAGGGTCTGCTGAGCGAGAATGATGATAAGCTGGTTGAGGACTGGGTGGTTTTGATGAATGGTATTTGGCAAGCTTGGAACAACAGAGTATGGAACAAGGTTGAGACTGGACCCCATGAAATTTGGGAGCGACAGAGCCAGGAACAAGGCTTATACCGTAGTTTAGGTGTCTGTCAGAAGAGGAGGCAGATGGGTCTCGTTTCGTCTGAACACTGGAGTAGACCAAGTCCGGGTTTTGTAAAAATCAATTGTGAAGCTGCATCTTCTGAACATGTATGTGGTATTGGTATTATAGCACGGGACGAACTTGGTGGAGTATGTTTCATGGCTTCGAAGAGAATTCAGGCTGGGACGACGACAGAAGTTGCGGAGGCTGAAGCGGTATTGTGGGCGGTACAATGCGCGAGGGAGCTCGAATTATCGCACGTTATTTTTGAATCGGATTGTTTGACACTTATACAGAAGCTAAATAAGAAATCTTCTCAGCGGAGTGTTGTTGGAGCCCTGATCAAGCGAATTGTGGATGTGGCGAAGGGGATAGAATGTCGGGGCTGGAGATTTGTCAGGCGCAAAGGAAACGAGGCAGCTCATCTCCTTGCTCATCTTCACCCGTTATTTCCTTTTTTCAGTTTAAGCTTGTTAGAATATCCCACGGGACTGGAGTCTATTTTGTAGAATGATCTCTTGGTTGTTTAATTGCATGAGTTTTCTTATAAAAAAAAAATTGCTTCATTACATAGTAAAACATGGATTGGATATCCCCACTCGAGATCTTGCAAAATCGGGTTTGTGTCTTTCGACTTTGATCAATCTAGATTGAAGTTATTGTCTAATTTGTTTTTTCAAGAGTTTTTATTAAAAAAATTTAGGTTCAAAACCTATAAGATAGTGTATTATTAACTTATACTTGGGAAGATTAACGAGCAAGTTTAGTGTTGTGATCTACATCTTAATATTAGTAGCTTTATATGATATAAGACAATATCAATTAAGTTTTGAATAATCCAACATATCACAAACTATTGTAATAAAGACATGTAAAGTTTAATTTACAAATTTCCATAGAAATTTTCTTAACCTTATGCTTTAACTCATACTTATAGTTTTCTTCAACCTTACTTAGCACTTGATTTTTGTATACCATTGTCATGGTTCATTGTGATTTGCAGGACTTGGTTATACTAATCTCATTGACTAATGATACATCCGGTGAGCTACCTAACATATTAGTTTGTGATAATAAAGGTTAAAGACAACTTTAATTTGTAAATTTTCATAGAACAACACCCTCAAGTTAACTAGTTAGGTAGTACATATGAAAAACAGCTCAGTTTTAGAGCTCATAGAGCATGCCAACCTTCATAAGCTTCTCCCTTGGAACATCGTACACTTTATCAGTCTGCTTCAGATTCTTTTTCATGAAGTTGTATCCATAGTTGATGACAATTTTCTTCCACACACTCGACCCTTTAGCAGCGATCACCTCTCCTTCCCCCATTAGATGGACAACTCCTGCCTTCTCCGCCACCTCCACCGCCTCCACCACTGCATCCACCTCCCTTTGCCGCCTCTCCTCATCCTCTTCCGCCATACTTACAACGTTATCGCTTAATTTATCATTGGCCGTTTTTAAAAATGATTCTTCTCTCACAAAATCTTTGATGCGGACGAGCAGGATACGCTCAAGCGAATCTCGTTGATCGTGGAGATCGGTGTATCCATACCTAACCACGCAGCGAAACACGAGATAGTCTTCCTTGACATGCACCCTACGAAACAAGAAACACTCCTCTGACGGAACCTTGCTAATTGGGAGACACTTGAACGAAACGAACACTAAAACCGACTGAAGGGCTGGGATATTAGTTGCGTAGTGCTTGAAGATCGGAGGGATCCCGTGAGCCAGCTCCGAGTAGAAAATAGCTACACCTGGGACCTTACATACAGTTGGGCGAGCCATCAACTCTTGTAGTTGCTCAGTAGAGACTTTCTGCTTCATCTCATAATAGTAGCGATGTCGGTACACATAGTTCCAAACCACCATGATTAACATCAAGAGGCAGGCTAATGTGAAGGGAAAATAACCGCCTTCCGTGAACTTGTATAGGACAGAACTTAGGTAAGTGTACTCAACTGATAAGATGATTGCCACATACGCAATTACGAATACTACGTGCTTCTTCCATATCAAGATCATCACTAGAACCATGTATACTGAAGTGATAGTCTCTGCAAACACCACTGCGATACCTACAATACTCATCATGCAAACATCAATATACTAATTAAGTTTGTGACATGTTTAAAAACAAAACAAAATAAACAAATGTCTGTGTTCATACTTACCGTATGCATTCCCAATCTTTGCGGCAGTCTTAAACACAAGTGTCACGCAAACACAAGCAACCATAAGAAAGTAATTGACCTCCGGTATGTAGACTTGACCTTCATATTTGGGGGAAGTGTGAACAACCGAGACCCGTGGAAAACACCCAAGGGAGAGGGATTGTTGGATAATTGAGAAAGTCCCAGAGATCATGGATTGACTTGCTATGATTGTAGCTAAAACAGCCACAACAAACATAGGCCAGTACATGGGACCTAATTTCAACAAAATCTCAAGTCAAATGCAAGAATAGAGTCACCAAAGTTCTTAGGTAATTAGTTTAGAGTTTGAATTTACCGGGAATAGCCTTGTAATAGGTCTGGGATACATCCTCTGGATGGTGTCTAAGATACGAGGCTTGACCTACGTATGTGATCATAATAGAAGGGTAAACAACACAACACGTACTAATCTGTATTGATCGTACTGTGAAGTGAGCAAGATCTGCAAAGAGAGCTTCAGTTCCAGTGATGCAGAGGACGACCCCTCCAAGGGAAATCCAAGCATCTTTACCGTTTCTTTTAAAGTAATCGTAAATGAAACTCGGATTGAGTGCTTTGATGACAGTCGGGTCATATTTGAAGAAGTTGTATGCACCAACTGCAGTATTGAGGATGAACCATATCAACAGGATGGGAGAGAAACTATAACCAACTTTATTGGTGCCCAACCTCTGAACCGAGAAGAGTAAAACGATAATGAACACTGTGATCCACACCACTCTTTCTGCAACAATAATTTGTCATAAACAATCACTCATCTCTATATAAATATAAAAGGAATTATATATATGAAATTACATTGTTAAGTTCAATCAAAATTTTAGTATTATATGTAATTTAAAAATCTTATATTATAAAAATGAGTACATACAAAACTGTAGGATTCAAGAAAAAAACAATCACATTTGACTGAGCAATTTTCAATATATCTCAAACATGTATAATTTGTATGTATATAAGGTAATAAAAGATGATATTTGGGCTGAATAAAAAAATAGGAATGATTATTACCATCTGTCATTGCAGGAGTAGCTAATTTGATCCCTCCAACCGCTGATAAGACTGTAATTGAAGAGTATTTTTATGAAAAGATGAAAAGATGGAAGATAAATGAAGTGACACACCACCCATAAAAAAAGGTAATTTACCGGACATGCAAGGAGTGATGATGCCATCACTAATAACCAAAGAAGTGGAAAACATGGTGATGAAGAGAAGGACAAATTTGGAAGAAATGTTGTTTTCGAGTGCAGATTTGAGACGATAGGAACAGTTGAAGCGCTCGTCGGGGAGTGGAAGGTTGTAGTTTGATACCTTCATATCCTCCGTTTGCGTATTTGGCAACAACCCCACTTTAACATGACGGCATATAAGAGAATATAATGCAAATGTCCCTCCTGTCATTTTCATATATATATTATCTCCTTGTAATTTCTTTGTGATGAACAAGGTACTTAAAAAAATAATGATCGCTTAACGTACCATTGCCATTGTCATTAGCGCGTAACACGATGAAAACATATTTAACGATAGGCAAGAGGGTAAATGTGTACAAAATAAGAGAAAGAACTCCAAGAATATCATCCTTGTTTTGAATTCCATTGCCAAAAGCTCCTGCAAACACGTAAAGAGGAGACGTGCCCAAATCACCGTACACAACCCCTAGACTTTGAAATGCTAGTTGAATGACGATTCCCCAACTGACCACCTAATCAAGATAGCACTTTACTGTTAAGTTTGACTAATGCATGCACGCTCTTTTTCAAGATTACTAACGGTTACAGATCGGGAAAAGAGTTTTTCGTATAATGTTAATGTAATTGTTAGTCTGAGATAAGCAATGGGTATAGGCGTTGAATCAACGCAGCCTCGATTTGCTACGGATAGCAGTCATCCCAATTTACAACAGTTTTCATGAATGATATACTTGGAAGATCGATGAAAGTAATTAAGACATGAGATGTTATCAAAAATAAATCATACAAAAATGGAAAGAAATCAACAATCTCTGACTATGATTTTGAAATTAATGGGTCATCATAAACTTGGGTTGCATACATCGAATATGTATGATACATACACCAGAATTCTAATAATTTTGAGAACGAAATTATTGAATGCATGAAAACTACTAACAAGAGAAATGTATCACATGTCAGTGTATCTTCCAGAAATAAAAAAAAACATAAAAAAATAAAGTAAGGATCTATACCTTGAAGTCATGGCCGTCGTGGCTTTTGACGTTTGCAGATTCCACATCGAGAGAATCGTGACGGCGTAATATTTGAGGCGGTGCCTCCTCACGGTGATTAGTGCCTCCGGCAATTGATGTTGACATTTGAGAGGAAAGTAAAAGGAGAGGGAGAGCGTTGAGTGAGGTTTGCTACTCTCAACTCAACCCTGAGAATGATATTTAAAAAGGACAAGGGGTAGAAAGAGTTTTATATCACTAGGTTGACCATATAAAATTAATTACATTTCCCAAAAGCTATAATTTGTGGGACCCACACGTAGACCACTCGTTTTTGGTTTATCCTTTTTACTTCATGAGTAAGTTTCACAAATTACATATCGCTAGTCCCATCCCGTTCACGATAGTAATATTTATGTTGTGCACGGGTATTCTTATCACATATAAGTAAAACAAATTCGCATTACTAATCAAGTTACATAATATTTCAAATTTTTTTTTAAAAAAAAATAATCACCTTATTATAACAATATGATTATTGTTGCTAATAAATAAACAAACAATACACCTAAAATAATTTAACAAACATTTCGCCTTATAATAAATAATTTTATAGAATCCCTTAAAAATAGATAATTTTAAAAGTAAAGTTATAAATTGTAAATCACAAAATTTGATAATTTTGGTGATTTGGTTGATACTGTTATAAAAAAATAAATAGACTTAAAAATAAATAATTTTATAGGAGTGACAGTTTAGTAATATATGGTTACTTGAATTAAATACCAAATTTTGAGCGTGTCACGTCAACAATCCGTAGGCTGTTTTAGTATATACTAATGTATTACCCACACCTTGTGCGGGATTGTTCAAAAATTTTTTTTAACATTTATCTTTAGGTTATGTTACTATTGATAATTAAATTTTAATTTAATAATAGTTATTGAAACATGTTACATAATCTATTATCTATTATACTTACTAAAACAGAGCACGAGTTGATGACGTGACGCGTTGTGGACGCAGGATTTTTAAAATTGAGCTCCCACAATTAAAACCAATAAATCTTTATTTTTTACACTATTTTTTAAATCATAAAATCTTTTATTATTAAAATAATAATTTTATAGAAACCAAATTAGCTTAACAACCAAATCAGATTAACAAACAAATCAGTTTATTATTAAACACATATTTATAAAAAAGATATTAAATGTCCTTGACCTTATATAACAACCTGACGTCCAAACATATTTTCAGAATCTTCTACAGAGATTTCTTCCATATCTATTATACTTACTAAAACAGAGCACGGGTTGATGACATGGCGCGCTGTGGACGCAGAATTTTTGAAATTGAGCTCCCACAATTAAAGCCAATAAATCTTTATTTTTTACACTATTTTTTAAAACATAAAATCTTTTATTATTAAAATAATAATTTTATAGAAACCAAATCTATTATCTATTATACTTAATAAAACAGAGCACGGGTTGATGACGTGGCGCGCTGTGGACGCAGGATTTTTGAAATTGAGCTCCCACAATTAAAGCCAATAAATCTTTATTTTTTACACTAATTTTTAAACCATAAAATCTTTTATTATTAAAATAATAATTTTATAGAAACCAAATCAATTTTTTAATAATAATAAAAAAATTAATCGAATTAACTTTAACAATCAAATTACCTTAACAACCAAATCATTTTTTTAAGAAATAAATATTTATAAAAATATATTAAAAGATATTGCGATTTTGATTTCCCTTTTAATTATATTTTCGGTTAGGATTTTTATTCGACGGATTTTTTTTTCGAACGTTCCATAAGATTTTTCTATGGTTCGCTTAGAACTTTTATGTTTTACAAATTTGTCGAACAAAATTTATTTTTTGAAACTACAACTTTATGTTATGTGCGAGTTTTAATTAAATTGATTTTGAATTGAATTTTATTTTCGAAATGTTCCATCAGATTTTAAGCGAACAATTATTTTTTGATAAAATCCATCAAAATTTACGTTTTTTTTTTTTTTGAAAAATACCTATAAATATATAATAAATTTTTACATGATTCCATTAAATTTTTTTGATAGTTTTTTAAATTAAAAACTTCCATTTAATCAGAAAAATTGATTTCCATTTTGACGGTAAATTGATTTTCATTGTTGTTATATCTTTTTATTATGGATTTTAATTAAATTGGTTTCGATTTCATTTTCATTTTAGTTATATTTTCTGTTAGGATTTTTATTCGAACGAATTTTTTTTCCGAACGTTCCATGTGATTTTTTTCATGGTTCCCTTAGAACTTTTTATGTTTTACAAATTTGTCGAAAAAAATTTATTTTTTTGGAACTAAAAATTTTACGTTATGGGCGAGTCTATATCTACTACTAGAGCAGTATACATGACAGTTTACGTGGTGCGTTGTGAGAGTAGTATTTCGAAATGGAGCTCCCACAATTTTTTTTGAAATTGTATAATTAACAATCGTTTTTCTATTGTTTCATCCCTTGATTTGATTTTTAACCGTAACCCCGTGTATCTGATCTATTTTCAAGTTATTAAAAAAAAATTGACGTGTACACCTTTTTTTATGTTAATTTTATTTATTTATTGATTTTCTTCCACCCATCAGCAAATAAGTTATTTTTAGATAATAGTTATCGAACTTTGAAGTTAATTTTGAATTAAATTAAATTTTTAAAAAATTTTTTTAGCTTGTAGATATAGACCGCGTTATATTAATTAAATTTTTGTTTAATTATGTTAAGTTTCTTAGCTTGTAGATCACATAAATCTTTTGTAATTTTAATAATTAAAAATAAAATTAACTAATTAACTAATATATTTATAGTCAAAAAATAATTAATTAAAATAAAAATTTTAATAGACCAATAAGCATTATAATTCAAAAAAAAACAAAAGAGTTGTTAAATACAAAAAAAATTGTAAAATTAAATTGTTACCCATTGACCAAGAAAAAAAATCCCTAAACTCAATACATAATCGGAAAATAACAAAAATGTTGTTATATATATATATATATATATATATATATATAATAATAGTAATATTATTCTATTAAGTATGCCCATAGTATAATCTCATTTAGTAAATTTATCCTTAATAAAGTAATGTTGGTAAGTCGATTAGATTAGAGAAGTATACAAAACAAAAGCACGTAAAAAAACCTATTTCACAATATTCTTTCTCATTTTTTTCAAAACCCGCACAAGGTGCGGGTATTATACTAGTATTTTACTAAAATAGATTACACTAATGCTGACGTGGCGCCCCCACGTTTTTTCTCGGATTAAATCTTTTACTAAATCACAAATTAAGCCAATAAATTTTTTTTACTAAAACTAATTAAAATTTTTAAATAATCCATACATTACTCAGATTCAAACTCCATTTAGTCCAATGAAATGAACTTCATTTGGGTATACATAGAATTGTATAGTATTTGGATATAAGATTCTTGAATGTGAACTAATCGAGTACCCGAATAAAGGCGCATTCGAATTAGAGTCTTTGAAATAGAGGTGAAAATGGGTTACAAGCTGTATTTAAAATGGTGAAAATCTGTTTCAATTTGGAAGTAGAATTGCCATTTGATTGAAATTAACTTCAAAGTTCGATAGGATAGATTGAGTGCACGCTACGATGTTAACTAACCAGGGAAACAATATCTTGATTACAGATATACTTAACGTAAACTTTTCAAGTATATCTCACATTATTTCCACTATATATATGGAACGAACCTTTTCATAATCCAACACACTTTTCTTATTTTAAATGTTAATATATAAATTTCTACGTCTTTCAATTCCAATTCTACTGTATTGATCATGTTTCGTCGTCTTTTTTTAGGTTCCGACGATTTGAAGATATGTTTCAGGTTATAATTTTATTATTTCATCGTACTTTTTAGGTAACACTTGCACCATCTAATAAGTAAAAGTTCGTATATTGATTTTTTTTTTGATAATTTTCATGTTCCATCTAATAAGCTTTGTCGTATTTATCATGTTTTGTCATTTATTTTTTAAAATTTTGATTAGATTTCAATCAACATAAACACCATCTCAACCTAATGTTTTTTAAAATTTTGATTGGATTCGTTTTGTTAATGCCGATATTTTTTAAAACAGATTTTGATCGGTCTAAACACCATCTAATAAGCAATAGACAATTTTAAGTTTCTTGATCAAATTTATTTTTTAAAATATCTATATTTTCTTCACAAAAATTTCGTTAGTAATAAAGTAAAAGATCTATAAAGCATTTTTTTCATAAAAAAATTCATTTGTTTAAAAATAATTGGGAGAATTTGACATACTAGGCCTTTTTGATTTTTTGTTTAAGAAAATGTACCCCAAATTTTTTACCACTTTCATTTAATAGTAGGTAAAATATATTAACCCTTTTATTTAGAAAGAAAGAATAAATGATGTTTGTTATTTGTTATATAAGTATAAGTTTTAATTTTTAATTACTGCATTTGTTTTCTTTTATTATTTTTCTTGCCTTTTATTTATTTATTTTTTTTTATTTTTTTTAATTTTTTGGACTGAATTTCTCATACCGGAATTTCTCATACCAGAAATTATATACAAGAAATTACCATAAGAAAAGTTCTTACCAGAAATTTCATACAAGAAATTATCATACGGAAAGTTCATACCAGAAATTATCATACGAAAATTTCAAACCGGAATTTTGTCATACCAGAATTTTGCCATACCAAATTTTTTTCATATACCAGAATTTTTTCACATACTATAATTTTTTCACATACTAGAAATTTTCTTACCAGATTTTTTTAAAAATTTTTTTGATCATTTTTTGTTTTTTATAATTTGTGGTATGAGTTTTTCCTACTAGAAAACTCATACTAGATGTTCCATTTTCAAGGATCGTCACTACGACATCTCTCCTGCATCTCATCCACAAACTCTGCCTTCCCGGAGAAGAATACAACTTCAAATGAACCATCTCTTCTGTTGCAAACCCAGCCCTTTAACCCCAATTAGCTCCCCCTCGTCATCGTTTCTCTCCAAACAATGGCAATTGTAGACATCAGTAAATTCAATGCTAAATGATTCTCCTATCAAACTCAACAAAAAAGTAGCAAATATCAAACACTCAGCAACTCTTTCACTGATGAAATCACAAGATGTGGGATCTAGATCTACAGATCTAGATCGACAAAGATTAGAGAGGGAGTCGAGGAGAACAGGGATGAGGATCTCAGTAGCGAGATATGAGAGAAACGACGAGCTCATAGTTCAACAGAGTAGAAAGAAGAGAGAGAGAGAGAATCAAGGAACCCTAGATTGTGCGGCGGCGGCGACGGAGGACTCCGATGGTTAGTGCGGCGGAGGAGTACGGAAGAAGAGAAGTACGGGAGAAGAGAAGAAAAGAGAAAGCACATAGCAGCCATGGATCGTTAAGAGAAGAAAGGAGAGAGTAGGTAAAACCCTAGGTTTTTATTTGAACGGTAAATAGGATTTTGGGGTATATTTTCTTATTGGAAAATATAAAAAAGCCTACTTAGTATCTTTATTTTTTAATAAAGCATACTTACCAAATTTTCCCTTTGATCAGATTCATTTTTTAAAATATCTATATTTTTTAAATTTTTTTACAAATACTTTTCACAATACTAAAAAGACTTTATAAGCTAAAAGTTATAATATATATATTTTTGGGCTAATTTGGTTAATAGGCTCTTTTTGGGTTTTAGGTTTAGTAAGTAGGATTTTTAGTTTTTCAATTAGGTAAATGTACCCTTCTTATTTATTTTTACCGTCAAACCTTCTCCTTTCTTCTTTCTTCTGAATGCTTTCTCCTTCTCTGTCTTCTCCTTTTGAATGAGAATTCAGTTACCTTTGGGACCATGGAAGCTCTCCACACATGCTCTTCACCGCTAATCCAATGTCCGATCCTCATCACATCTAGATCCACACAAACTCTTCGTAACGGAGGAGGAAGCCGAAGAAGATCCCCCCAGATCTAGATTCAGATCTAGATCTAGATCTCTCAAGGTTTGACCAAGTTATCAACAAAATCCTATTTCCAACTAAACAAGACAGATCCATGTTCGATTCTTAAGTGGATCAAACATCTCTACAACAACAGCCCCAAAATTCGTCACTTGCAACTTACATCTACACACAACAGGTACAGAAACTTACGAGACTGCGAAGAGGGAGATTGTTGTTTGTCACGAGGAGGACTCCGGGCAGGACTATCGGAGGCGGCGAAGAAGTACTCGGATCGGTAAGCATGTGCCCTCAGTCTTGATCTCTCGCGCAGTGGATCCGGGACATCGACCCAGTGCTAACTAGAACAAGCTCTCTCTCTTCAACTGCATTTTAAGTTGTATCTCTTTTTATGATTATCTATTTAGCATTTTATATTCGGATCGAAAAATGTACCTTTTGTTTTCTACCCGGCGAAGAAGTGTGTTCTATACTTCTATTGGTTGTTTGTAGGTCGGAATATCATCTGGAGTTGCAGTTGTTGCGGCAATAGAGCTCGCCAGAAGACCAGAAAATGCAGGGAAGCTTATAGTTGTATGTCTTCTATCATTTTCTCCAAGACTCTGCATTCATACTGTTAATTTCCAAGAGAAGGCAAAATGGACAATTTTGCACTCATCAGTGAGGTCATATATGTTTGTTTCTAATCTTCAGGCAATTTTTCCAAGTGGAGAAGAACGCCATCTATCAACTGTTCTGTTTGATTCACTGAAGCACGAAATTGAAACTATGCCTATCGAGTAGAGTTTATGGGGAACCAAGAGCGGCTCAACGAAGGCGTAGTGCTGGTTCAACCTTGACAGCAACAACGGTGCAGTGCGGGTTTAATTTTGGCGAAGAAGTTGCTTTCTGATTTACAACAAATTTGGTATGAATTCACAAGGGTAAGATCATATCCCCTTCATTCGATAAGAGACAACCAATCGATCTTCTTCTCCAGCTTTCCGGGGGTTTGGTTTTGTTTTGATAGCAAGCAACAGCTGCCTTGTTACTTTTATATATAAGACATCATGAAGTAAGTGTCATCGATCTTTGATTTTGTCTTCACTTTCTTTTTTCAATATTTGTACTTATCTTTGAAAATTTCTCACTTGCTTTACTGAGCAACTAATATGACAGGGCCTTGGATTAGCCATTGGAGCTTCATTGGATGTGAAGATTGATAGTGGAGTGAAAAAGGTCAGTGCATTGGTAGCCATGGTTTTCGGGTATTTTTTATAAATGGTTTAGGTGGTACAATGAGTAAATTTGTATTTGATTGATTCCTAATTTGAAGAATTGGTGTTCGTTTATGATTCTATGAGATCAAAATTCATATGAATCTGGTATGAAATTTATGCCATTTTCTGTTATGAAATTTATGGTATGTAATTTAATGGTATGTAATTTTGTGGCATGTAATTTTATGGTATGTAGTTTTATGGTATGAAAATCTGGTATGACAATTTCTGGTATTGCAAAATTCTGGTATTACAAAATTCTGGTATGACAAAATTATGGTATAAACTTTTTGTATGATAATTTCTGGTATGAACTTTTCGTATGAAATTTCTGGTATGAAAAAATTCTGGTATGAAATTTCTGGTATGAACTTTTCGTATGAAATTTCTGGTAAGAAATTTCTGGTATTTAATTTCTGGTATATAATTTATGGTATTTAATTTCTGGTATATAATTTATGGTATTTAATTTCTGATATATAATTTCTAGTATCTAATTTTCGTATGAAATTTCTGGTATGAGAAATTCCGGTATGAGAAATTCAGTCCAGAAAATAAAAAAGAAAATAAAAAATAAATTAAAAAAAGGCAAGAAAAATAATAAAAGAAAACAAATTCAGCAATTAAAAATTAAAACTTATACTTATGTAACAAATAACAAACATCATTTATTCTTTCTTTCTAAATAGAAGAGTTAATATTTTTTACCTACTATTAAATGAAAATGGTAAAAAATTTGGGGTACATTTTCTTAAACAAAAACTCAAAAAAGCCTAGTATGTCAAATTCTCCCTATATTTTTTAATAAAATTTTAGTAAGTGATAAGTTTAAAAAATATTTAATTTGATTTATTTATTTATTAATATATCATTAATTTTCACATACAGAAGTTAATATCATATTATTAAAAAAACATCAAATATATAAATATACCCACACAAGGTGCGGGATATAAACTAGTTAATCATATAATAAAAACAATTCGTCATATAAAAACACATTATTTTATTAAACATTGTATAAAAATAAATATTTTAAATATATATCTTTTCCTTTTTATAAAACAAATCCAAAGATTTTTGATTCCCTATTTTCAAATAATGTAAAAAGAAATATTTATGATTTGTTTTCATAGAGATTTTCAGTTTCAACTCGTATCATTTTTCGGTTTTAAATCGTAACAATTTTTCTTTTCGGTTAAATAAATTGGTTTGTTAAATTTTCGAATTTAAAAAAAAGTAATTAGATAGGCTTTGTAGATTAATATGAAGCAAGTTAACAAATTATAATTACTATTTAAACTGTATTTCGGATTTTGTTTCCTGGTTTGATTTTTTTTATTTCAGATTTTAAATTATTGAATTGAATTATAAAATTATAAAAAAGTTGTTAGCCTAAGGAAAAATTATGGAGGATACATGACAGAAAAACGCTTCTCCACTAATATATATTAGTGTAATGTCCGCATCCTGTGCGGATTTTCAAAAAATAGACGTAACTTTACATTTTATAAATTGATGTATATTTATTACTTCGTAAAATAATAATTTGTTAGCTTTGATAAAAACAACAAATAAACAATTCATTACGAGTTAAAATAAAATCGAATTGTTAAAAAGTAATTAATAAAAGTAAATAAAAACTAAAATCAATACGGTTAAAACAAAAACTAATAGCTTTACAACATATAACTTCTAAAATTTTCTATAAAAAAGTTTTAGATACCATAAAATATTTTTAAATATTTTCGGATTTTAGAGTAAAATTTAAAGTCGAATATCTTTTAAAGATTTGGTTGTTAAATGAAATTAAAAAAAAATCGCTTGAAATGGAATACTGCATAGGTTAAATGGAACAAAATCTTTTTAACTATTCTGCATTAAAGTTTTTGATAAATAATTCCAGTAAATTTTGACATTAAAAAACCATTTTTTAAAACAAAATTTGGAGCTTTGAGAAATGTGGCATTGAGACGTTACAAAAGAGGTTTATGTTTTAATCTCATATAGGACAAGATAGGATAGATTTTAAAACATACCTATGTTCAAAAATTATTGCTAACTATTTTTTTTAAATGAACTTGTTTAGTTCTCGTGCCTTGCACGGGTATTTGTTAAGAAATAATTTGAATGTAGTGTAAATTACTTTGTAACACCCCAAATTCTGGAAACTCGAAGCGTTACTGGCTAGGAGCTCACAATGGGTCCTGACCCTCAAAATAGCAACAACACAACGGATCTTACAACAAGGCACAAACAAATAAAGACCAGACTCAATATAAAACCAAAGGTTTGAACAAAAGGAAGCGTAAAAGACTTGCAACCGAGTTCAAAAAGAAAGGGAAAGCAACAACATAAACATAAACCCGATCCCGTCCTATAATGTACAGGAACCTCGATTGACCACACGATCCGGATCACTCAGTAGCATCCTGAACCTGTGGAATATCTACAACATCGGTATAAACCTTTAGCTAACATTCTAGATATCAGAAAGACAATAAAGACACAACCATACATAAGGTAAAGTAAACACATAGCATGCTCGCACATAGCCGGTTATTATCTTTCATTAGGTTATCCGATTACTAATTCAACTTTTGGTTGTTACACGAGTATCGCTACGGTCTCGCCTCCGTCCCCTTTCACCAACAGGAATAGAACATATGCATCCTTCCGTCACCTGCTAGACTAGTCGCGAGAGCACCTCCCAGTTTCCCCATTCTGAACTGGACAAGCGGTAACAACCCGACTATAATACACTTGGGCCAATTAAGGTATAACAAATGTCAATCCTATTCCGGTTGTCGTTTATAACAATAAACAACGCAAACAAGCCAATACAATCAAACCAATACGCGGAATGAAGCTAAGTAAGTCCAAGGGACTTACCTCACTCAGATAACTCAGCAAACAACTTAGAAACCTCAAGAAAGAAGAACGGAAAGCCTGTTCACACAAGGCATCACGAATCAAGAACCGAAACGAATGCCATAAGTCTATAACTTCTAGTCTCCATGATCTCTAAGAGATCTACACAAGCTAGGGTCACAAACCCTAGTCTTACAGAACACTAGGGTCAACAACATCATCAAAAGGTAAGGAAAGGAACGTGGGAAGTAAGGAAGGAAGCAACTCACCAAAGACGGGAGCTACTGCAGATAAACCGCAGGGGCGGTCGGAGAAGGCGCAAGGGCGGCAACCTTCGGGGCGGTACTACATAGGCGCGGGGGTGGATCTTTGACAGAAGCGACTGTCGGCTTCTCGATGACAGCAAAACCACAACAAGGCCAAAGCTTGCTCTTTTGACACTCTCACACTTCACAACTCAACTAGGGGAGTCTGTGAACGACAACATATCAACAACGGAACGATCCATAAGAATCAAGGCTCAAGCTTGATCCTTTAATAAGAAGAAAAGGGAAGAACGAAACAAGAGGGAAAGGCATGCAACAACTACATGAACGTGATGAAGAACTCAGAAGAGAAGACTTACACGTTCATCAAGATCACAGGAAGCAAGGGAAACGGCTGCAGCTCTCAGGTTGAAAAAAAAGCGTAAGCAAGATACGGGAAAAAGAAGAAAAGACGGGAATATATAGAAGAGGTTGAAAAGATAGATGGAAAGGACGTCTAGGGTTAGGAAGAAGATAAGGAAGCCGACCCATAAGATAAAAGATCGGATATTCTATCTATGGAAGGAAGATAAAATGAACGAAAACAGATCGGGCGCGATCTGGCAGCGAATCCGTAGGGGCGGATCACCTCAGCCGCAGGGGTGGCCCCTTGTCATCGCAGGGGCGGTGACAAACAAGCTTGCCGCTGGAGCGACCTCCTTCACCGTAGGGGCGGTGAAGATAAAAACTGGGATCTTACATACTTTATGTGTATGATTGGTTCGATACAAGGACATAAAATGTTATATCTATTATTTGCAATAACACGGATATAATATGTAACACCCAATGATACGCCCCCGGATGGCGATGCCATCCGTGTTTCCGGCTAGAAGGACCCGCTCATTTTGAAGACCGTTATTATTATTCGGCTATTTAATAATAAGTCTTTTTGTATTCGGAACTTTAATTCCGGAACTTAATTCCGTGAATTAAATTCCGACCTTTCATATTTTAAGCTTTTCATATTCGGAACTTAATTCCGACTTTAATTCCGTCATTTATGTTAAGACTCTTTGTATGGCCTCCATCCACTATATAAGGATGACTTGACTCATTTGTAATGCATGTCTAAGTTCAATCCAAGTGTTGAGAAGAAAAACCCTCTTACTTGGAATAGGCATCACTTCTCCTTCAATCCTCTTAAAGTTCTTATCTTGGATCTAGTCTTTGATCCAAGCCTTTCAAACTCTAGGATCCTTTTGAAGGATCAACTAAACTCTTCCGCATCCATTTCTAAGCTTCCGCCACTCAAGTTATAAGTTTGATCCAACACAAACGATCAAGAAGAAGTAGTTGAAGTTTCTCCTCGATCTAGATCGCCCCTATTTCTATCATTGGTATCAGAGCTCGGGATCGAGGTCAAGTTCTTTACTTCTGTTTTTGATTGTTCATCATCAACAATTTGTTTTCTCTTTGGTATACTTTGAAGATCTTCAAGTGTTCTTCGGTGTTCTTCGAAGATCTTCAACTGTTCTTCGGTGTTCTTCGAAGATCTCCAACCGTTCTTTAGTGTTCTTCGAAGATATTCAAGTGTTCTTCGAAGTTCTTCATTGTTCTTCAAGTGTTCTTCATCGTTCATCATGTTCTATGACGATGATGATAAGTTTGACTTGTATGAAGAATGGTTACCTCCTCCATATCCACCGAAGGCCAAACAAACCTCCCGGAGATACCTACGAAGACAATATTTTGAGGATGAGGAGTGGTTGCCTCCTCCAAATCCTCCGGACCCACCACGACCGACTTATTCCATGGAAGGGCACCAACGGTATCCACACCGACAAGCTTATTTGGAGGATACCTATAACGCCCCAATACGGCGTGCCAATCATGTGCAAGTAGTAAACGTTGCCCCCAAACGGTGTGCTAATTCCAAAGAGGAGTATGTTATGCTCAAGGAAACAAATGACGCTCTAAAGCGTGAGATTCAACTTTTGAGGGAACAACTTCTTGCCCACACGATGGTTGCCCAACAAGAAGAACCGTTGTGTGATGATCCATTAGAAGAGGCCAAGGAAGAAATCATCATTCAAGAGGTCTCCCGGGCAATTCCGATTCAATTGGTCAATCCATTACATGGCAAGTTCTTTGAAGATGACAAAAACGAGGCCATTTTTTAGAGGGAAAAAGAATTCAACCCCGACAACGGTACCATTTTGTTGATGAAAAACCAATTTGAGCTGGTCGATTCGAGGTTTGTCTTTATGATGCCCACTCACTTATCCCTCATCTTGCCGTTCCATATTTTCAGCATGGCCCCGCCGTTCAAAGTCAAGACCATTTGCGGCATAAGAGGCAAAGTCCACAACGTCACCACCATGTTGAACTACAAGTTTGAGCCTCCCGATCCGGAGTTTTTCCTCTTTATGTTCGACAATCTTGGTGGCACCACTGATCTTTTGAAGGACTACAAGTTCAAGCCGCCCGACAATGTGCATTCGGTGTTGATTTTCAAGGGTCTTGTTCCTCAAGTGACTCCTTTCTTTTTTTTGACGGTGAAACGAGGACGTTTCACATTTAAGAGGAGGAGAATGATACACTCCCGGATGGTGATGCCATCCGTGTTTCCGGCTAGAAGGACCCGCTCATTTTGAAGACCGTTATTATTATTCGGCTATTTAATAATAAGTCTTTTTGTATTCGGAACTTTAATTCCGGAACTTATTTCTGTGAATTAAATTCCGACCTTTCATATTTTAGGCTTTTCATATTTGGAACTTAATTCCGACTTTAATTCCGTCATTTATGTTAAGACTCTTTGTATGGCCTCCATCCACTATATAAGGATGGCTTGACTCATTTGTAATGCATGTCTAAGTTGAATCCAAGTGTTGAGAAGGAAAACCCTCTTACTTGAAATAGGCATCACTTCTCCTTCAATCCTCTTAAAGTTTTTATCTTGGATCTAGTCTTTGATCCAAGCGTTTCAAACTCGAGGATCCTTTTGAAGGATCAACTAAACGCTTCCGCATCCATTTCTAAGCTTCCGCCGCTCAAGTTATAAGTTTGATCCAACACAAACGATCAAGAAGAAGTAGTTGAAGTTTCTCCTCGATCTAGATCGCCCCTATTTCTATCACCCAAGTTTTGGAAACTCAAAGTGTTACGAGCTAAGACCTCACAATGGGTCCCGACCCTCAGAGTAGCAACATCACAACGGATCTTACAACAAGGCATAGACAAATAAAAACCAAAACTCAATATAAAACCAATGTTTAAACAAAGGGAAGCGTAAAAGACTCGCAGTCGAGTTCAAAACAAAAGAGAAAACAACAACAACAACATAAACCCGATCCCGCCCTAAAATGTATGGGAACCCCGGCTGACCACATCGTCCGGATCACTCAGCAACATTTCTAACGTGCGGAACATCTACAACATAGGTATAACCGTTAGCTAACATTCTAGATATCGGAAAGAATCTAAAGGCACACACGCACGTAAGGAAAAGTAAACATATAGCATGATTGCACTCAGCCGATTATTATCTTTCGTTAATTTATCCATTACAAATTCAACTTCTTTTGTCACACGAGAATCTCCCAAAACTCGCCTCCGCTTCCGTCTACCAATAGGAATAGATCAGTACTATCCTTTACCTACAAGCCTGGGTTGAAAGAGCACATTCCAGTCTCCTTAAGAACTAGACAAATGGTCACCGCCCGGTTATCATACGCTTGGACCAATTATGGTTATAAAAGGTGATTCCTATTCCGGTTATCCGTTATAAACGATAAACAACGCAAACAAGCCAAAACATTCAAATCAGTATACGGAATAAATTTAAGTAAGTCCAAGAGACTTACCTCACTCAAAGGTAACTCAAACGATCAAAGAACAACTCAGTTTTCCTCAAGAAAGGAGCAAGGAAAGCCTGTTCACACAAGGCATCACGAATTAGAAACGATACGGTTTCTAAAAGTCTATAACTTCTAGTCTCAATGATCTCTAAGAGATCTCCACATGCTAAGGGCTCGACCTTAGTCTTACAACACACTCAGAGGGAAAAGAACATTCATAAGAACCAAGGAAAGGAATGAGGAAAGCAAGGAAGGAAGCAGCTCACCAAAGACGGGAAGACTTGTAATATCCGGAATTTTTTTTTTCTCTAAATTTTTTCCGAATCAACCCGCCTTTGACTAGTTTGACCTCTTACATACTTAGTATCTTGTTTCTTTGCATTCTATTATTTTATGTGAAGATTATTCCCATATAACTCTTAAGCTCTATCATTCTATGTGAAAACTTTTATTACATAAAATGCATCTAACCAATCCCAATAAGTTCATTGGAAGTTTAATCACATAAAATATTACTCTTCTCTTTTAATTGGCCCCAAATTCAAATTGGATCATCAAATTTTAGACCTAATGGACTCATGTTTGCAAAATGGGCCCATCATGGTACCAAGGGCTTAATGGGTCATCAACTTGAAATATCCTCCGAGTCATTTGAAGATATTGTACTTGCTACTTTAACATAACTTCCAGATTTTCTGCTCAACAACCGTAACCTCCGTCATATTCAAACCCTCATCCTAACCGTCGCTTGGACCCAGCCGCTACCTCCTTCACCGTGGGTTACCAACCTCGCCTCTCTCATGTTCTTGCAAATTACTCACGTCACTAACAAAGACGTCCAGTAGTACTCAGCAGCCCTCCTTGGGTCGACACACACACCATCACAACATCTTCGACTTCTTCGCTTTTGTTTTCAGCTGCACAGATCCTATCCCGAAGAAGTCCCTCTGTTTCCATCGTCGAGCCTCATGTGGTAGCCGGGACGTCTCTCAGCGTGCTACCATCTTCACACCCATCTGCACCGTCGACCGAGACGAGCTTCTCCAACCGTATGCAACAGTCAATGAGATTGAAGATTGGCCTTTCCGAGCCTGGTACGCAGTCGACGGTTAACACCACCCAAGCCTTGCACAACGTCGACGAGACGAACTGCCCAACCGTTGCTCCCAGTCGACAGCAACCTGGGAAACTTGCACCATCATCGATCGAAATCGCCAAGGTAATCTCGGTTTCATTCCTCGTAGAGTTCAGGATTTAGCCATGCTGTAACTCGATGTATACTCATAGAACAGTCGCCCATCTCGTGCTCCGAGAACTCGAGCAGACTTCTCTCGATTGTTATCCCAGTACTTAGCCAAACTCCAAGTCCCTCTCTCGTGCGTTGTTGGCCGTGCTTGTTGAAGTTGCCCAGTCCCGACAGTAAGCTTCCACCTTGCACTTCAAAGGTTGTAATACCTTAGCTATAGTGGAGGATGCTTAAGTCAGTAATATAGATTAGTGGCATTTGAGGGTAGAGTTTAGGGATGCCTTTTAGAATAGGATTCGGTTGCTATTAGGGGAGTTGTTTTCAAGATAGTTAGATTGGGTTAGTTTAGGAAAAAAAATACGTGGGGGATGAGTTTCGAATTCAGGGGTGTGAGTAGTGAGAATTCAAGGTGTTGCTATCAATAAGTATCGAAACATAGACTTAATGCGCAACTCCTCTTAATTTCCAGATTTTTTTTAAGCTACTATTTTCAGGATAGAATTTTGTTACTTTAGATTGATCATCCACCGTTGAGTTTTTAATATGTTATAGGTGAATGTATATAGTTTGTCATGTTAAAATTTGGGAACTTTTCAACGGTCAGATTAGAAGCTATAAGGTTCCAACTATGGTAGTTGGGCAGTTTTGATTTTATAAGAGTGGAAAATATGACTAAGTGTTGAAGGTTTGTGTTGAGGAGTCAACTTGGGGAATTTATAGTATAAGAGCTATTGATTGTTTTGGAGAGTTCCTTGTTCTTATGAGTAGAATATATATCATAGAGGGTTTATATTTTTTTCTTTTGAAGTTTTGGAATTTTGTAAGAGTGTCTTTAGTTAGGCCAAAGTAGGGCCTTAGTAAGTGTTTCAAGAAAGTCAAGAAGTTAGAAAACTCTTTCAACTTAATTAAGCATTCTTGTGAGGGGTTATGATTTTGGGGTTCATAGGAAGTTTTAGAAATATCCTACAATTTTTTTTGGGTTTTGGAGACAAGGGTAATAATGGTCATTTACCCTTATAAGGGTATTTTGATAATTTCTATTAGGATAGTTTTGAGTATCTTAGAAATTGTAGACTTCTAAGAGGTTGGGACATATTATTGATCCACTTGCCTTTTATAACAGGCGGTTGAGTTTTGCGGTTGCAGATCGATTTGAGATAACAGGAATCGAGATTGATTAAGGTAAGTCTTTTGGGCTTACTTAGCTAGCTTCTGGATATGAGTGTGAATACTGATAACGGTGTGTGAATGATGTGTTTATAGTTAGTAGTAATTATCTACCGACCTATACATTGACCTAAGAGTAACGGGCGGTGGCATTCTGCTCATTTAGCCTGAGGACACTGGGGGTTTCTTTAGGGACTAGTCCACACTCGGTTTGTAGTGATGCTACCGGCGGAGGTAAGCTAGAACTACACCCAGTTGGATAAGGAACGGAGGCGAGAACTCTTAAGATTTCTCGTGCCACAACTGTAAAATGGAATAAGGTGAATCACGTAACTACTAGATAATAACCGGTTTAAGTGCCAGCATGATGATTGTTTTATGTTATCTTGGTTGTGTTTGTGCTATCTTTATTCTACTTATTTTTAGATTGTTAGCTAACGGTTCATCCGTGTTGTAGATTTTGTAGAGATAAACAGTTGCAGAGAGATTCGGGACGTATGGTCAGCCGGGTCCACTTACTCATTAGATGGGGACGAGGGAGTCTTCCTTTCGGCATGCATGATATATATATATATATATATATATATATATATATATATATATATATGTTTTTGTAAGGCTGACACTGGTGCACATTCACGTAATAAAATATTATGTTTTGAAATTGATCTAAAAACATTTGTGCCTTGTTGTAAGATCCTAGTAAAATTATTGTTAATCCAAGGTCAGGACCCATTGTGAGGTCCTAACTAGTAGCTCCCCGAGTTCCGAGAACTTGGGGTGTTACAACATGGTATCAGAGCTCTGAGTTGGCAACAATGACACTTGAAATCTTCTAAAAGACCGAATGTATAAAATAACTAGAACCCAAAAGGGGTCTAAGGTTTTCAAAATGGATTTCTGTTTTACACACGTGCATAGTCGGGTTGTGGGTTAGTAGTACGCCGGCCCACCATCATCTTCGTGGATCTCTACAACTTGATAGGATTAGTAAAATAGTATATGGACTTATAAGATTGTACACTTATGTATGTTATATGGATATGTATACATATACATGTAGCATGTTAGCACCCAAAAGGATAATTCCTATTATCCTTTAGTTGAGATATCACGATGTTGTCATCGCCTCGTGATAAAATGTTATGTAGGTTTTAGGAGTATCAATACAAGATAGTGGAATTAGACCTCGGAGCAGATACTAGATCTAGCAGACACTCTGGTAAATCTTACAAGTATTCCGAAGGACGGGTGGACAAGAAGGTGAAGATTGTGAGATGATTCTTAACCATAATAACAATAAGATAAAAAAAAAGCATATCAACTAAAAAAAAAAAGAAGTAATATGAAGCCGTCAAGGGACTTAACGAATTAAAGACGAGAGATGACACTCCAAGATGCATGTAAGGACTGATAAGAAGCGCAAATTGAAGATGACAATATCGGAACACAAATCGAGCGGGGTAGAGTACAACTACACTTGGTGGGTTAAATGACAGTGAAAACCAAGGGGGCGACGCCATAGGCAAGTATGTGCCTGAGAGTACAAAGAAGATATGGTGTTGACCCCGATGTGAAGAATTAAAGGAGTACAAAGACAAACATTGACAAATGAGTTTAAAGATGAGAAATAAATTTCATCATCATAAAGACAGGTTGACTTACTCAGAGATGCAAGAATTTTGAAAGAAATCATGACGTAAGTATCAAATACAGTAGAAGTCTGAAATTAAAACAACGGAATTCTATAAAGGTGGCATTACAAAACTACATCAACCAAGGAGGAAGAATGTGAGAGAATGATATTGGTGGACTCGAGGGTCTACAATAATTTCTCATTCACAGAGAGACTTAAGTTACCAACATTAACGGTTCATACTAGAGAACCGCAAGCATATGATGACTAATGTAAGAGGAATCGCGAAGACGTGCTTACAAGCTATTGTGGAAGAATTTATAAGTTCATCGACGACAGAGGAATGATATAGCTGGACGTGGAAGAGTATAAGTGAGCTTATAGTGAAGATTGTAGGAGGACCCAAAGGAGTATAAACCGATAACCTAGAGGGGATAGCTTTTTACCAAGTGCATCCACATTGAAGAAGATCTAAGAAAGGTAATTCTAGGGTTTTGTAGAAGATCGACTACAGACTACTTGATAACAACTGAGATTTTACACTTTGCGGGTTAACGAGTGGTGATTGATGGTTAGATAATAAGAATAACTACTGAGTTACAAAGGTATTTTATCGACATCTGGAGAAATCCTTCCGGAGATCAAAGGTGACAATAGTGAAGTTAAATTAATACAAAAACTATTATACTTGATAGTAACATTGAAGGAGTCCAATACGGTAACTCTAATTATTAAATTAAGAAGAAGCTTCTGACGGTCGGTAATGATCATTTATGACAGTAACGATTTAAAGAGAATTGTTGTGATTAGTTACATACCTACTGGCTGAGAAAGGGCACAAATCGCAGTTAGTAAGCATGAATTCATATAAGAAGAACTAGAAGAGTAAGAAGAAACAAATGATTTGAACATGTCCTATGTCAATCTAGATATAGGGTACTTAGCATTCCACATAAATGAGACTGATGGTGCTCTCCTGAGCCAAAGTTGGGGTCAATTTTCTAGAATGACCGAGGAAGCCCTTATGACTAAAGATGTAACACATAGTAATTGGAATTATAGAGGCGGCACAAACATAGAAAGTATGATTTAATGCCTTGGTAAAATGCCTTATCGAGTGGTGAGGTGATCATAGATGGAATCTACATCGTTGTTGGAACAAACATGAGAAAGAGTAAAGTTGAATGAGTGAAGGTGGTTATACGGATCTTGTATCACCAAATGAGATGAATGCCGAAAAGTGTTTGTATAAGAGTTTAATGAGAAATTGTGATACTCCAATGAAAAGTAAGCTAACCTTGATAACCAATAATATGTAGATTGATTAGTAGTAGTGAGACTGCACACAAAGGGTGTGCTAGAAGTCCATTCTCGACCGGTGACAAAAGAACCAGTGACAGTAATAAGACCAATCAGCGTGGTCCATAAAGCGTGTACAAGAAGACTCGAAGAGATTTGATTACCCTACTAGGTGTAAAGATTTAAAGAAGGTAAAACGACATGAGTATAAGGACAACATGGTATCATATGATATTTCTATACCAATGGTACCGGTAGATGTTTAATAAAAGTCATACCATCGGACCGATAACACTATGATGAACCAGGTGTGAACCCATTGAATAGCTTAACTAGTGAGAATGAAAGTCATATACCAAAAGGTTGGTCCTGCTAAGGTTAAATCAAGAGTTGAGGTGATGATGTCTTTATGAAATCTATGCAAGAGTACGATGTAACTGAGGTGCAACCCGAAATGTGTAGTAATGATTAGCGGGCAGTTAGAGATTGATTAAGAGAAAGAAAATATTATAAGATGAGTCACCTCGTAGAAGAGTTTACATGACAAGCATGAGAGACCATCATGTGGTTGGTAATATTATCTCAAAGTAGATTTGTTACCACACCTCTAGACTTCGGAGCTAAATAGAAAACTCTATGTCAAGAGAGTAAATAGATTAAGGCAATGACTTGGAGGTCAGCGGGACATACCCTGCGTTAGAAGAAAAAGAGAATGTGGAAGTGTAACCACATCGAGTAATTCTGGAGAGTAGTAAGTAGAGTTCTGATGAGATATAAGCGAATTCTGAGAATTTTTAAGACCACACATTCCAATCTTTACCAGAAGGTGACTAGTGAGTTATTTTGTTGAGGAGTTCTCTAGATCAATTGTGAAACTCCATGGGGGTCAAGGACCATAGTTTTGACAAAAATGGACGGTTTATCCCGAAGTTTTGGACAACTAGTACTCACGGCTTAGCGTTCAAGTTTTCCCTTTTTAACCTTTCACTATAATAATTATCGCTAGGTTGACGGTCGGTTTGAGAGGATCTTGCAGTTATGAGAAGGAAATTTACATGCGAGAGTTTGGTAAATCATCCCGACTCACGGAAGACGCCATTATGGTTAATGGGGGCGATAGAGTGATCAGAGTAACACAGCGGAAGCGTGGTGTGTCCATAACCCACTTAACATGAAACTCAATATTGTGTTAGTATGACCTCAAGTTAAGGAATTGGAGATTTAGTTGAAAGCTTGACCAGAAGTTGGTAAAGATTAATTAAAGGACGATCTGACTAGGTGACATTATGGAAACCGGACCAAACGAGTTGTATTACAAAGAGCATTAGGCATTAAGTAAAGTACCGGGATATGCCTCAGATCATTGTTTCAGAATTTATAGTCGGAATCTTTCGAAAGATCAAGAGCAATTGGATTCAACGGAAGGAATAAAGTTTTACAGTTATTTCAGTTGAGTTACCAAAAGAGCGGGAAATGAGCATGGAAAGGCAACCGTTGATGCCTTAAAGCAGATTTGAATGGCTACTTTCCGACTATCGCTCCTCACCATACCAAAGGATATGCACCCAATTTCTACATGTATTAGTAAGAAAATACATACCAAATTCGGGATATGTTACCAACGTTGAGGATCCAGTAGTCTAGAAGAGGAGACAATAAGACTACAAGGGATACATAGAATAACATTAGGAATAACCATCTTGAGTTTCATGCGGAGTTAGTCGCAATCTCAGTTGCGACGGGTTCGTACTCTGACCTTGCTCGGGTGAATTAATTAAGTGATTACTTTCGTGTTTGAGTGGTCAATGTTTTGTATGTTTCACACTTATGATAATTGAGTGACACTTTTGTGATTAAAAGGGGCAGAACGATAATTCTTTTCCATAAGAGTCGATACTCCGAATATATATATATATATATATATATATATATATATATATATATATATATATGTAGAAAGCTACGTTAGTATTTTTTTTTTATCATTGAGTTTCGGGATGAAACTTATTTTTAGGGGGAACTGATGTAATATCCGGAATTATTTTTTTCTCTGAATTTTTCCCGAATCAACCCGCCTTTGACTAGTTTGACCTCTTACATACTTAGTATCTTGGTTCTTTGCATTCTATTATTTTATGTGAAGATTATTCCCATATAACTCTTAAGCTCTATCATTCTATGTGAAATTTTTTATCAGATAAAATGCATCTAACCAATCCCAATAAGTTCATTGGAAGTTTAATCACATAAAATATTACTCTTCTCTTTTAATTGGCCCAAATTCAAATTGGATCATCAAATTTTAGATCTAATGGACTCATGATTGCAAAATGGGCCCATCATGGTACCAAGGGCTTAATGGGTCATCAGCTTGAAATATCCTCCGAGTCATTTGAAGATATTGTACTTGCTACTTTAACATAACTTCCGGATTTTCCGCTCAACAACCGTAACCTTCGTCACAATCAAACCCTCATCCTAACCCTCGCTTGAACCCAGCCGCTACCTCCTTCACCGTGGGTTACCAACCTCGCCTCTCTCACGTTCTTGCACGTTACTCACGTCACTAACAAAGACGTCTAGCAGTACTCAGCACCCCACCTTGGGTCGACACACACCAGCACAACATCTTCGGTTTCTTCGCTTTTGTTTTCAGCTGCACGGATCCTATCCCGAAGAATTCCCTCTGTTGCCATCGTCGAGCCTTACGTGGTAGCCGGGATGTCTCTCAGCGTGCCACCATCTTCACACCCATCTGCACCGTCGACCAAGACGAGCTTCTCCAACCGTCTGTAACAGTCAATGAGATTGAAATTGGCCTTTCCCAGCCTGGTACGCAGTCGACGGTTAACACCACCCAAGCTCTGCACAACGTCGACGAGACGAACCGCCCAACCGTTGCTCCCAGTCGACAGCAGCCTGGGAAACCTGCACCATCATCGATCGAAATCGCCAAGGTAATCTCGGTTTCATTCCTTGTAGAGTTCAGGATTTAGCCGCGTTGTAACTCGATGTATACTCACAGAACAGTCGCCCATCTCGTGCTCCGAGAACTCGAGCAGACTTCTCTCGATTGTTATCCCAGTACTCAGCCAAACTCCAAGTCCCTCTCTCGTGCGTTGTTGGCCGTGCTTGTTGAAGTTGCCCAGTCCCGACAGTAAGCTTCCACCTTGCACTTCAAAGGTTGTAATACCTTAGCTATAGTGGAGGATGCTTAAGTCAGTAATATAGATTAGTGGCATTTGAGGATAGAGTTTAGGGATGCCTTTTAGAATAGGATTCGGTTGCTATTAGGGGAGTTGTTTTCAAGATAGTTAGATTGGGTTAGTTTAGGAAAAAAATACGTGGGCGATGAGTTTCGAATTCAGGGGTGTGAGTAGTGAGAATTCAAGGTGTTGCTATCAATAAGTTTCGAAACATAGACTTAATGCGCAACTCCTCTTAATTTCCAAATTTTGTTAAAGCTACTATTTTCAAGATAGAATTTTGTTACTTTAGATTGATCATCCACCGTTGAGTTTTTAATATGTTATAGGTGAATGTATATAGTTTGTCATGTTAAAATTTCCGCAAGCATGATTGGCATGGGGGCAGCGTCCCTAAGACCTCGGGTCTTACAAGACTGCAGAGGAAACCGCTGGGGCGGCAAGACAGGGGCGTAGGGGCGGAAACGTAACAGAGGCGCAGGGACGGCCCTGTGCAGGCGCGGGGAAAATCTTCGACCGAAGCGTCTCTCGGCTTCTCGATGACAACAAAACCACGACAAGGCCAAAGCTTGCTCTTTCCAACACTCTAACACTTCACAACTCAACCAAGGGAGCCTGTGAACGTCAACATATCAACAACGTAACGATCTACAAGAATCAAGACTCAAACTTGATCCTCGGAGAAGAAGAAAAGGAAGAACGAAAGAAGAAAATGAAACAGAAGGAAAGCCATACGGTAACTACATGAACGTGAGGAAGAAGCAAGGAAAAATGAACTTAAACGTTCAGCACGATCACAGGAAGCAAGGTTGTAGTACTCAAGGGTTGAAGAAAACGTAAGCAAGAAACGAGAAAAAAAAAAGAAAAGACGGGAATATATAGAAAAAGGCTGGAAGGATCGATGGAAGGATGTTCTAGGGTTAGGAGTAAGATAGAAAAGTCGGCCCATAAGATAGAAGATCGGATATTCTATCTATGGAAAGAAGATTAAACGAACAAAAACAGATCAGACGCGATCTGTGGCAAATCCGCAAGGGCGGATTGTCCATGCTGCAGGGGTGGCCCCTTGTCACCGCAGAGGTGGTGACAGGCACAGCTTACCACTGGAGCGGCCGCTGTCACCGCAGGGGCGGTGACAGCCAAAGCTGACTGTTACATAATACTAATTAATCACAATTTCAATTAAGTATGAACACTTTAAATCTTACATTGTAGGTGTATTCATCAAAATATTATTTTTATTGAAAAAGATCTTATTTGGCTCTTTCAGTCCACCAATACTCGGTTTTTCTTCTTCTTATTTTGGGTTGTTTGATAACAATAGCCAACTCTTGTCTATTATGTATAACCGATTATTACATCACTTGAAATGACTATTCTAGGATAATCACATGACTTACCCTATAAATAGTTATAAATAATATCATTGACAAAAATGAAGAGTTTTTGAAATAATAAAATACATCGACCATGAAACCGAAGCACAAACCTTATATACATCTAATCAACCCCTTTCCGGATATTCTAATGTAGCCCAATGTAGTTTTAAATTAAGATCCAAAGTTGTAAACTATACACTTAATTAAAATTGAACTTGGAAACTCAACACTTGTCTTATCTCCCTCGGAAGGGTCCTTGTAGTTCCTCTTACAAAGGTGTAACACCCCAAATTTTACAACTTAGGGAGTTACTGGTTAGGACCGCACAGTGGGTCCCGACCTTAGTTTGACAACAACTTAACAAGATATTACAACAAGGCACAGATAAGGAAAATCAGAAATCATAAAATAGTTCTTAACAATGTATGAATGTGACCAGAACAACTAACAGCCGGAAAACGTAATATAACAAAGTACGAAAAGAACGAAAGGAAACAAGGTCCAACTGTAAATCCCACAAATGAAGAAACTGTAAAACATCCTAAAGTACGACACCCCGGCTGACCACTACCGTCTGGATCACTCGGCATCTGCTCTAACCTGTGGCAAATCTACACAACATATCAACCGTTAGCTAACTATCCAAATATAAGTAGAATGACAACAGCACAAACACAAGCAGAAACAAAAATAAACAAACATCATGCTGGCACTCAACCGTTTATTATCTATTATTTAAGTGATTCACATTATTCAATTCAAGTTGTGGCACGAGAGCTATTAGCAGCTCTCGCCTCCGTTCCTTATCCAACTGGGTGTAGGTCTAGCTGACCTCCGCCGGTAGCATCACTACAAACCGAGTATGGACTAGTCCCTAAAGAAACCCCCAGCGCTCGCAAGCTAACTGAGCAGAATGCCACCGCCCGTTACTCTTAGGCCAAGTATAGGTCGGTAATTATATATCACAACCTATCTCTCTAAACATTTCAATCACACACAACTATCATCATTCATGCTCATATTTAGAAGTCAGCTAAGTAAGCCCAAAGGACTTACCTGATATAAAGCTCGACTCTTTGTAAACCACTCGCTCTGTAAACTGTAGCAACTCAGTTGCCTGTCAAATGCGATAAGTGCATTAGCACACTCTCACCTAGTTAGAAGTCTAAGACTTCTAAGATCGAATAATGTATTAAAACATAACTAGTTACATTATTAATTTAGGGTAAAATGACCATTTTACCCTTGGTCCCGAAATTCCCGAAAATTCTAAATTCATGTCTAAACTCCTATTTGGGATTCTAAATTCATATTCTAACTCCTAAAGTTTCGTTTGGTTCCAAACTGACATTTTTCCTATGTTTCTATTTTCCGGAAGATCGTAAAGGTCTAACTTCGGTTCAAATATAAAATTCGTAACAGCTTATAATAATTCCGAATAAATTCTCTAGGTCATCTATGATGTTCCATCTACCCCTAGGAGCAAGAATTCCTCAAAACTGTTCAGCCATTATTCTTATAATAATTCACAAAGTTGGCTATTTCACTCACAATTCCTATACTTAGCCAAATCTTAAGTTTACTAAAAACTGCTCAACTACCTAACTTCGGACGCTTATAACTTCTAATCCGACCGTTCATTTCTTCCCAAATTTTAATAGAGTAAACTACATACATCCCTCTGTCATCTATCAAAATTTCAACGGTGGATCTTCATCCAAACGCTCAAACATTGGTCGGCAAGTTGACAGTTTCTAACTTAAAAGCTGAGGGAAAAAAATGAATTTACAGCAGCCCCTTATCTATTGTTCATAATTACAGCAGTGACTTACCCGCTTCAGTAGAGGGTGCTCTGAGTTCCTTGGTTCCGGACTCGTAACCGAGAGGGCTGGCCTATGTCGCTGAAGCAAAAATAGGAGGAGATCATTATTCTGAATTGGTAAGGGTGAGGTAAGAAGAATGACGAAGGGCCTACCGTAGGTATATACAAAAAGTCTCGCAAGGTTCTGTTCCGTCTTAAGCAACTTGAGGCCGACTAAGGTGGCTGTAATTCGATGGATACAGCTCTTTGGTTCCGTAGGTGGCTGTAATTCGATGGGCAGCAGCGTCGGTCCAAGAAACAAGGAGAGAAGAGTGGTGAGTGCTGTACGCAGATGGGTCGGTAGAGAGAATAAGGTGAAGGCGGAAGAATAAGATCGCTGCACTAACCTTGGTTCGGTCAGAAGATCGGAGATGATCGTAGATGCCTGGAGCGGCTAGACGTATACAGACGGAGGTTGGATACGCAGTCGACAGTGTGCTTTCGTCTTCCAATTCAAACTCGAACGTGTGAAGACAGGAGAGAGGAATAAATTCTCAGATAAGGGAAGAGCGATATTCAGGGAATACGTTAGGAAGGAGAGGTGGTTACAGAAGGAAAGAATCTGTAACGGTTGTTTCTGCTGAAGTAGGAAAGGGTAGCCCAGATGTACGTGAGGTGAAACGGCTTCTTCCTGGGCTGGAGCAGGCGTGGGCTTGCGCTGGGCTGAAGCAGGCTGCTTCGTTATCTCCTCCAGCAGCTGGGCTGGCGCTGGGCTGAAGCAGGCTACTACGTTATCTTCTCCAGCAGCTGGGCTGGCGCTGGGCTGAAGTAGTCAAGGCAGCGGCTGGAATTGCTGTAAGGCTGAGGCAAGCTGGAGTAGTTCACGGACTGGGCTGGATAAGGCAAACAGTGGGCTGCTAGAGCTGGGCTAGCTGGCGCTACAGAGGCGAGTTGTGGGCTGCTCGAGCTGGGCTAGCAGGGCTGGATCCGTTGGCTGAAATATGGAGTAATAGATGGGCTGAAGCTGGCTGTGGACAAGCTCCTTAAACTGACGAGTTTCTGAGTTGGACAAGATCCCGACCCATGAATATACGGACTAGACAGATACGGAGTTTGTTATAGTTTAGGATCGGTTAAGAATTCTATCATTTTATGCGGAAGTAAGTTACATAAAATGATAACTTACTTAAAAGATTCTATCATTTTATGTGAAGGCATCTACATAAAATGATAAATCCTATAATATATATCTAACTAAGTAGACGGATATGCATCAACGGATCGAGATCGGGTTTATAACAGAATTAGACGGAACAAAAAATTCCGGATATTACTTCAGTACCCCCTTAAAATAAGTTTCGTCCCGAAACTTAGAATAAGGTACCTACCCTATACATTTCCCTTCGAGAGTTATATTCTAGCATGCAACTACTTACGTCATCAAGCACATAAACATAAACAATCATTTAGCATATAGTCACAGAAGTCATATAAGGTATCGTCTCAGTACTAACCCGTCGGTCCTGAGGTAGCGGCTAACTCCGCAAAGAACTCAGGGTAATTATGTCTAATATTCTCCTCTGTCTCCCAGGTAGCCTCATCAACTCCTCGTCTAGACCACTGAATCCTCACCATCGGTATCTCCTTAGAACGCAGGCGCCTAATACTACGATCTAGGACGGCTACTGGATACTCCACAAAAGTGTGGTCTGGCTCGACTATCAGGTCCTCATGACTGATGACGTGTCTAGGATCCGGTATGTACTCTCTCAGCTGAGATACATGAAAAACTGGGTGTACTCCTTCCAGTCTCGGTGGCAGTGCTAGTCGGTAGGCAACCTCTCCGACTCTCTCTAAGATCTCAAATGGACCGACATATCAGGGACTCAGCTTCCCCTTAATGCCGAAACGTCTAACTCCTCTCGTAGGTGACACTCTCAACCACACCTGTGCACCTACTCTAAACTCCAAAGGTCGACGCCTTTTGTCGGCGTAGAACTTCTGACGACTCTGAGCTGCTAACATCCTCTCCCGGACTAAGGCAATCCGGGCGATGTCATCCTGTATCTGGTCTGGTACTACCCCTTCAGCCTTGCTAGGCTCATCCCAGCACAACGGTGTACGACATCTCCGTCCGTACAAAGCCTCATAAGGTGCCATCCCAATAGAAGCATGCCAGCTGTTATTATATGAAAACTCTACCAGTGGGAGATGATCTGGCCATACCTGTCCCCAATCTAGCACACATGCCCGCAACATGTCCTCTAAGGTCTGAATGGTCCTCTCAGACTGACCGTCTGTCTGTGGGTGATAGGCAGTGGTAAAGTGGAGACTCGTCCCCAGAGTAGTATGTACCTGCTGCCAAAACCTAGAGGTAAAACGTCCATCCCTGTCGGAGACGATAGTCCTTGGTACTCCGTGGAGTCTCACAATGTGTCTGGTGAACTCCTCCGCTAGACGACTTACCGGCCACGTTTCCTTAATCGGAATGAAACGTGCGGTCTTCGTCAGACGGTCTACCACTACCCAAATGGCATCAAAACCTCTACTGAGCCTCAATCCGGTAACAAAATCCATAGAAATATCTTCCCACTTCCAATGTGGTACTGGAAGTGGGTGGAGCTCTCCTCCGGATCTACGATGCTCAATCTTGACCTGCTGACAGGTCGCACACTGGGCTACATATCGGGCCACATCAGGCTTCAAACCCCCCCACCAGAAGGAACGTCTCACGTCCTTATACATCTTACTCGCTCCTGGATGTACGGAGTAAGGGGTAGCATGAGCCTCACCTAGTATCCTCTGTCTCAACTCAATGTCTGAAGGCACACAGATACGATCCTGCCGTCTCATCACTCCATCGGCACCAATAGTGAACTGAGGTGCCTCATCTCGTGACATCCGGTCTCGGATCCGGGTCAACGTCGGACAGGTCTCCTGCTTCTGTCGGATCTCACCCAACAGGTCAGGAAGTAACTCTAAGGTGGCTAACTGATGAACTGTATCGGGGAACTGGATCTCTACCTCCAACCAAGCTAAGTCTCTCTGCAACTGTGGCTGTACTGTCAACCGAGCTATCGCCTTCTCCCGAGGCGTCTTCCGACTCAAAGCGTCAGCAACTACATTCGCCTTTCCGGGGTGGTAGAGAATCTCAAGGTCAAAATCCTTGATCAACTCTAGCCACCGCCTCTGGCGGTTATTCAACTCCCACTGAGTGAATATGTACTTCAGACTCTTATGGTCTGTGAAGATCTGACAGGTCGCTCCATAGAGGTAATGACGCCAGATCTTAAGAGCATGTACTACCGCAGCTAACTCCAGGTCATGGGTGGGGTAGTTCTCCTCATACGTCTTCAGCTGTCGAGACGCATACGCTATGACCTTACCCCTCTGCATCAAGACACACCCCAAGCCCAACTTGGATGCGTCACTGTACACTACAAAGTCCTCTGTACCCTCGGGCTGTGCTAATATCGGAGCAGACGTCAATCTCCTCTTCAGTTCCTCAAAACTCTACTGACACGGCTCAGACCAGACGAACCGTGTAGTCTTCCTTAGAAGAGAAGTAAGTGGTCGGGCGATCAGGGAAAACCCTTCCACAAACTGACGGTAATAACCTGCCAATCCAAGGAAGCTGCGAACCTCCTTAACATTCCTCGGAGGTTGCCAAGAGGACACTGACTCGATCTTCGCCAGGTCGACCTTAATCCCCTCAGCAGTCACTACATGACCTAGGAAAGCCACCTCTGACATCCAGAACTCACACTTGGATAGCTTAGCATATAACTGGCTATCCTGTAAAATCTGTAATACTGTCCTCAAGTGTCCGGCATGCTCCTCTCGACTTCTAGAGTAAACTAGAATGTCGTCAATGAAGACCACCACAAACTGGTCTAAGAAGTCGATGAAAATCCCATTCATCAACTCCATAAATACTGCTGGCGCATTAGTGAGCCCGAACGGCATCACTACAAACTCATAGTGGCCATACCTAGTCCGGAATGCCGTCTTAGGTATGTCCTGGTCTCTCACTCTCAGCTGGTGATACCCCGATCTCAAATCTATCCTCGAGAACACTGACGCCCCATGTAGCTGGTCCAGCAGATCATCTATGCGAGGCAGTGGATACTTATTCTTGATGGTGACCTTGTTCAACTCCCGGTAGTCGATACACAGCCTCATCGATTCATCCTTCTTCCTCACAAATAACACTGGTGCGCCCCAGGGAGAAACACTAGGGCGTATGAAGCCCTTCTCTGCTAACTCCTCTAACTGCTTCTTCAGCTCAAGCAGCTATATCGGGGCCATGCGGTACGGGGCCTTCGAGATCGGTCTCGTGCCCGGCTCTAACTCGATGCCAAAATCAACACTCCTCTGTGGAGGTAGCCCTGGTAAGTCGTCACTGAATACCTCCGCAAACTCGCAAGCAACTGGTATCTCCTCGACTGTCAGGCTCTTACGCTCCTTCATGGCATAACACCAGAAGGCCTCGCAACCCTGTGCTATCAATCTGGCTGCTCTCACCGCGCTGATAACTGTGCCGGACTTTCCGAGGTCCCAACCTCGGAATATCACTCTGTGACCCTCCTCAGTGGCGACAGTCACAGTCCTCCTACCAATATCCAAGACTACTCCATGTCTAGTCATCCAATCCATCCCCAATATCACGTCCTCATGGGCTAAGGGCATAACTAGAAAATCTACTAACCAAATCCGGCCTCCCAGATGAATAGGGCAGTCATAAATCTCTCGGGATCCTCTAACCTTGCCCCCATCTGGTAACCCAATCACAAAAGGTACACCCTCTACTGTAGCTAAGGACAACCTATCTACACATGCATCTGATATAAAGGAGTGCGTAGCACCCGTATCAAATAAAACTCGCACAGGTAAGTCATGGATCCAAATAGTACCTGTGGTCGCAGGTGCTGCAGGCTGCTCAGTGCTCCTCAGCTCGAACACTCTCGATGGTCCTCCTCTGGTGTCAGTGGTACTACTACGCCCACTGCCACGACCTGATCCCTGTGCAGTACTGTATGAAGCAGGATGTCCTGGAGCCCGGTACTGTTGCTGCTGCTGACTCGGAGCTCGGTACTGAGGAGGTCTCTGTATACTCTTCTCAGCACCTGCAGGAGAAGATCCCTGCTGAGAAGGGGCCCTACCTTGACGGCAGAAGGTGGCTCTGTGACCCGGCTTCCCACAAGTGAAGCAAGTGATAGGTGGTCTCTGGCAATCTGTCTTAATGTGGTCGCGACTACCACAGTTAAAACACTGCCAATCTCTACTGGGAGTCTGTACTGTAGAGTGGTAGCTGGACCTCCCCTGAGTTTGTCCTCGACCATAACCTGTTACTGCTGCACTGCTACCAGCATGTCCTGTCCTCTGCCGCTTATCCGGCCCACTAGACTGAACTGCTTTCCTCGAAGCTGGCCTATCCCTCTCATAAGCAGAGGCCCTATCCTGATAATCAGACAAGGTCTCACAGCGGAATCCAGCCAGATAGGATCGGGTACTCTCTCTCAACCTCCTGGAGAAAAGGTAAACATGCTGCTCTTCTGGAGGTGCAGATGGTCCAAGCAAAGTCAACTCTTTCTGAAACTTCTTTATGGCTGCAACAATCGGGATATCCTCAAATCCCGCCTCAATGAAATCCTGGAATCTCTCCCTCCTCAGCGAAACAGGGCAGTACCTATCCCTAACAATGTTCCTCATCTGCTCCCAACTGGTGACTCGGCTACGAATGGTACGCCACCATGAATGGGCATCATCTGTGAAACAGGTCTGCACCAAATCCACCTGTCGATCCTCGGGGCAACGTATTGCCTCCAAAGCAGTCTCTATCTTCCCTATCCAGTGCTCCACCTCTAGCCCTATCTCTCCACTGAATGAGGGAACCTTCTGAGAGTTGAAAGCTTTCAACCACTCATCCGGTCTCGGTGCTCTAGACCCAGTAGGCGCTCTATCAGCATTAGCCCTCCTCTCAGATACAGCCGGCACCTGAGACACTCCTTGTGTCACCTGAGCTGACCTAGCCGGTACCACCGGTGGTACCTGGGTACGCCTCTCAACTCTAGCAGCCTCTTCCATACGCTCGACGTATGCTCTGTACTCCCTATACTCCGATGCTCCAATAGAAACACGTCCTGACTCAGTCAAATGTGCTCCCTGCGCTCCAGACCTAGCAGCGGTCTCAGGCCTGACCTCGGGGCCTACACTCTCAGCTACTTCTTCTACAGCAGCCTCTGGTATGCTTGCTGCAGGTGGGTTCTCTCGAGGAACTCGTCCTCGACCTCTCCCTAGTGGAGGTCTACCCCCACGACCACGCCCTCTAACAGCAGGGGTGCTATCAGCTCGATCCTGTCTGACTGGGGGAAGGGGGGACGACCCCCACCTCGGCCAGTCACTTGTGCAGCCCTAGTACGTGCCATCTGCACGAATAGTAACAACTACAGTTATAAACTAGCTAATCTATCATACAGTAAAAGTCTATAATTATTCTAAGAATACCGAGATCCGCAGAGGTAGTGGTGGTCATCCGTACTTTCTATCCCAACCCGACTCTGTATGCATTTTAAAACCAAAATTCTCTTTGGAAAACTCAGACCCCTTTCGGGTTCTGTTTATTTACTTATATGACCTTTTTGAAGATTTTTTTTTGTGCCATTGTTGCCACCTAGAGCTCTGATACCATGTTGTAACACCCCAAATTTTACAACTTAGGGAGTTACTGGTTAGGACCGCACAGTGGGTCCCGACCTTAGTTTGACAACAACTTAACAAGATCTTACAACAAGGCACATATAAGGAAAATCAGAAATCATAAAATAGTTCTTAACAATGTATGAATGTGACCAGAACAACTAACAGCCGGAAAACGTAATATAACAAAGTACGAAAAGAACGAAAGGAAACAAGGTCCAACTGTAAATCCCACAAATGAAGAAACTGTAAAACATCCTAAAGTACGACACCCCGGCTGACCACTACCGTCTGGATCACTCGGCATCTGCTCTAACCTGTGGCAAATCTACACAACATATCAACCGTTAGCTAACTATCCAAATATAAGTAGAATGACAACAGCACAAATACAAGTAGAAACAAAAATAAACAAACATCATGCTGGCACTCAACCGTTTATTATCTATTATTTAAGTGATTCACATTATTCAATTCAAGTTGTGGCACGGGAGCTATTAGCAGCTCTCGCCTCCGTTCCTTATCCAACTGGGTGTAGGTCTAGCTGACCTCCGCCGGTAGCATCACTACAAACCGAGTATGGACTAGTCCCTAAAGAAACCCCCAGCGCTCACAAGCTAACTGAGCAGAATGCCACCGCCCGTTACTCTTAGGCCAAGTATAGGTCGGTAATTATATATCACAACCTATCTCTCTAAACATTTCAATCACACACCACTATCATCATTCATGCTCATATTTAGAAGTCAGCTAAGTAAGCCCAAAGGACTTACCTGATATAAAGCTCGACTCTTTGTAAACCACTCGCTCTGTAAACTGTAGCAACTCAGTTGCCTGTCAAATGCGATAAGTGCATTAGCACACTCTCACCTAGTTAGAAGTCTAAGACTTCTAAGATCGAATAATGTATTAAAACATAACTAGTTACAATATTAATTTAGGGTAAAATGACCATTTTACCCTTGGTCCCGAAATTCCCGAAAATTCTAAATTCATGTCTAAACTCCTATTTGGGATTCTAAATTCATATTCTAACTCCTAAAGTTTCGTTTGGTTCCAAACTGACATTTTTCCTATGTTTCTATTTTCCGGAAGATCGTAAAGGTCTAACTTCGGTTCCAAATATAAAATTCGTAACAGCTTATAATAATTCCGAATAAATTCTCTAGGTCATCTATGATGTTCCATCTACCCCTAGGAGCAAGAATTCCTCAAAACTGTTCAGCCATTATTCTTATAAAAATTCACAAAGTTGGCTATTTCACTCACAATTCCTATACTTAGCCAAATCTTAAGTTTACTAAAAACTGCTCAACTACCTAACTTCGGACGCTTATAACTTCTAATCCGACCGTTCATTTCTTCCCAAATTTTAATAGAGTAAACTACATACATCCCTCTGTCATCTATCAAAATTTCAACGGTGGATCTTCATCCAAACGCTCAAACATTGGTCGGCAAGTTGGCAGTTTCTAACTTAAAAGCTGAGGGAAAAAAATGAATTTACAGCAACCCCTTATCTATTGTTCATAATTACAGCAGTGACTTACCCGCTTCAGTAGAGGGTGCTCTGAGTTCCTTGGTTCCGGACTCGTAACCGAGAGGGCTGGCCTATGTCGCTGAAGCAAAAATAGGAGGAGATCATTATTCTGAATTGGTAAGGGTGAGGTAAGAAGAATGACGAAGGGCCTACCGTAGGTATATACAGAAAGTCTCGCAAGGTTCTGTTCCGTCTTAAGCAACTTGAGGCCGACTAAGGTGGCTGTAATTCGATGGATACAACTCTTTGGTTCCGTAGGTGGCTGTAATTCGATGGACAGCAGCGTCGGTCCAAGAAACAAGGAGAGAAGAGTGGTGAGTGTTGTACGCAGATGGGTCGGTAGAGAGAATAAGGTGAAGGCGGAAGAATAAGATCGCTGCACTAACCTTGGTTCGGTCAGAAGATCGGAGATGATCGTAGGTGCCTGGAGCGGCTAGACGTATACAGACGGAGGTTGGATACGCAGTCGACAGTGTGCTTTCGTCTTCCAATTCAAACTCGAACGTGTGAAGACAGGAGAGAGGAATAAATTCTCAGATAAGGGAAGAGCGATATTCAGGGAATACGTTAGGAAGGAGAGGCGGTTACAGAAGGAAAGAATCTGTAACGGTTGTTTCTGCTGAAGTAGGAAAGGGTAGCCCAGATGTACGTGAGGTGAAACAGCTTCTTCCCGGGCTGGAGCAGGCGTGGGCTTGCGCTGGGCTGAAGCAGGCTGCTTCGTTATCTCCTCCAGCAGCTGGGCTGGCGCTGGGCTGAAGCAGGCTGCTGCGTTATCTCCTCCAGCAGCTGGGCTGGCGCTGGGCTGAAGTAGTCAAGGCAGCGGCTGGAATTGCTGTAAGGCTGAGGCAAGCTGGAGTAGTTCACGGACTGGGCTGGATAAGGCAAACAGTGGGCTGCTGGAGCTGGGCTAGCTGGCGCTGCAAAGGCGAGTTGTGGGCTGCTCGAGCTGGGCTAGCAGGGCTGGATCCGTTGGCTGAAATATGGAGTAATAGATGGGCTGAAGCTGGCTGTGGACAAGCTCCTTAAACTGACGAGTTTCTGAGTTGGACAAGATCCCGACCCATGAATATACGGACTAGACGGATACGGAGTTTGTTATAGTTTAGGATCGGTTAAGAATTCTATCATTTTATGCGGAAGTAAGTTACATAAAATGATAACTTACTTAAAAGATTCTATCATTTTATGTGAAGGCATCTACATAAAATGATAAATCCTATAATATATATCTAACTAAGTAGACGGATATGCATCAACGGATCGAGATCGGGTTTATAACAGAATTAGACGGAACAAAAAATTCCGGATATTACAAAAGGTCTAAGGAGGTTATACCAAATCTTCAATAACCCATTATCTTCCCCTCTCTTCTTGTCCAAATTCCTTCTCGGTTGTGAAGCAGTATAGGAAATGAGTCAAATGACAATGGAACTACTGCATGAATATGCAACAATACGATGGTACAATCTATATATACTACTAAAGCAGCACCCATTTTGTCCACATGTCAAACTCTAAGGCCGTCCACATCAGCATTTTTTCAATTTATTTACAGATTTTCCACAACCTATTTACAGATTTGCCATTAATTATTTTATAAGAAAGTTTTTTTATTAGAATTTGTAAACAGTCATCATGCCACGTCAATTTTATTTAAATAAATATTTAAAAAAAATAAATTTACTTATCTACCAATCAAAATTAACAAACTGATCTATTCTAACTCGATTTGTTGAGAAAATGTAACGCAAATCTTCTAACAATATTTGACACATTTGTTAAATTTAAAACTAAATTAAATTTTGTTCTTCTATCTAAACCTAAGTAAAAGTGATAATATATTAAGGTATAAATATAATACTCGAATAATAATCTTTGTAATAGAATTTTAATTATGTTCTTTTATTTATTTTTAAAAAATTAATCCTCACATGTTAGACATATTAATTAATAAAAATAGTTTTTATTATAGATTGATATCAAATATATGATGCATGAAAGTAAAAATATAATATTTTTTATTTAGACAACCCCGCACAAGGTGCGGGCACTAAACTAGTTTATATTAAAAGGCAAAGAAGGCTATTATAACAAAAATAAGGATAGTTTGAGCATGTTACGTGCATGATGGTAAACCGGCAAACACCCTCGATCAATCTCATGCATTTCAACATGTAACACAACGACGCTTGTTCGCTCCAAAGGGTATATGCAAGTATTAATATTTATACCGAGAATAAATGAAAGTAATCGAATCCACAGTGTATGGATCGATTGTAATAAAAGCAAGAATTTCAGGGTCGAACACAGGGATTTAGTGAAATCAAAATCAGAATAAGAAATCCAACAAGGATTTTAAGGATCAAGGAATCCAATTGTGGTTTTCGATTCAAGACTTCTAAAGATTCTATGGACAGAGTTGGGGTTGCTAAGGTATGTGTTCTAAAGTGGAATGATGTACGGTGAAGTCTCCACCACCCATGTCCAAACCCAAGAGCTCTAACTAAAGGATGTTGAGTCTGAATAAGATAGAGGTTCTAAGGGAAGGATAATATTCTCAAAACCAAACACAATACCCAAGGGAATAAGGCTAACTCACAAATATAAGGGTTTTGGAACACTCAACCTTAATAGAGGGGTTTGAATCCTCTATTACCTAGGACTTGTAATCGTGGGCAACCAAGGACCGGAATCACCGGGTAAGTCTCTTCTCACACTCGGATATAGGTGCGAAGGTTCAACAAGGCTAGGTGTAAGCAATCTTTAACCGAAGATCAAGGATAAAGCAAGATAGGTACGACAGAAGGAAAAATCGGGTTGTTCATCCCTAGAAATCGTCCGATTTACTCAACGAACACCCCGATTTTTGCTTCTGTTAAGGTTAAACTCAACTCTTAGGGTCCAATCTGTTCGTGAAGGTCATTATATCATCATCTTAACCACAATCTTCAACCAATCACCCTAGAATCACAAGGGTTTTAGCCAAGAATATACATTATCAAAATCAAAGAAGATATTAAATCAAGAAAGTAAAGAATGATGAGAAAACTTTAAATCTGAATAAAATCAAACCAAGAGCGTATGAACAATGTTTAATCCTTCAAAACTCAAAGAAAAACTCAATAACAAACTCCAAATCACGTGCACAAAGACAGAATATAGAATCAAACTCACAAAACTTCCAAGAGCTCTGTAATAACCGAAAAATTTACTTCCAATTAATTCCGAGCCAAACCGAGTTTTAGAGACCGTTGACCTCTTTAAGATACCTAACTTTATGACTAGAATTATTTTTATCATTTTATGTAAGTATTATAACCACATAAAATAATGAAAAATACACCAAACCCTAGTTATATATATATCTAAGTCTTTTGACGAGTTTTGACGAAGTCATGACGAGATCCAGACGAAGTCATGACTACTTTTGACAAAGTCAGGACATGAGTTTGACAAGCCCATTTTCAGCCATGAACCTTACCATCCGGGCCCGTTTTCGAGTAAGCCCGCTGGGCAGTTATGTCTCCTATCCCCATCTCATTTTCATGCGTCTCCTTGCCCTAGGCCGCTTCTCTCTTCACGTCTCTCCTCATCGCGCAGCAGCCGCTCCCCTCCGCCTTCGCTTCCACGCCGGTGAACCGCAGTCATCTTCGACCGAACAGCAACGCCCTCCTGTAATCCCTTCTACCTTCAGACGGAACCCACGCCGAGCCGCTTGCCTCCGGATCCAAGCCTGTGTCACGCCCTTCTGCCTTCAGCGACAGTTACACAACCCTCTAGTGAAGATACTCCTACAAGCAGCAACTCTCCCTCTTGGTCTCTCTCACTCACGCAGGTCATCTCCTCATCTCCCTCTCTGTACAATCACCACTCACGCCTTCTGTCCTTCGCAGCCCTATACCACAACCCTCACTTCTTCTCCTTCTCTACTGTCGCACAACACGAACCACGAGACAGCAGTCACGCCCATCCCGGCCGTAGGTGCGCCTCTGGAAGACAGTGGTCAAACTCTTCCCTTCTAGTGCACGCAGTCCTGGAATACCATGGTTCGTGTCTCCTCTCTTATGTGAAACAACAAGTTGTACAGTGGTCTTGTGCAGTCTCCTTCCTTCTCCACGAGTTTTGAAGTTGGGTAAGGTTGATGTCTTTCTCTTCCTTGCCTTTCCGCCCATGTGATTCATGCCTAATGAGTGCCCTTTTATGTCTCCTAAATCTACCCAGAACAGCCATAGAGGAGCTGGTACAGAGTCATGCTATTTCCGAGTTTTCATGAAGTGACAAGCATGCATTTTCGAGTCCAAATTTGGGTATGTTAGACACCTCCTTTCTTGCTGATTTTCGGGTATGTTGTAGTCAATGCTGCATAGTATATCATACTAAAATTTGGGAACAATCGGAGTTACGGTGTGAGAGTTATAGTATCCCGAAGTTGGCTATTCATGCAGGTTTTTTTTAGTATGCTGAGTTTGAGGAAATTTGCTTGAGATGCAGTTTTGTGGAATAAATTTGGAGGGGTGATTGACTTCTGTTAGATTTGATTTTCTGACAAGTTATAGTTGATATAGTATAGTAGGTCATACTAAAATTTTAGAGGAATCCATGCTACGGTTTGAGAGTTATGGTGTGTCAAAGTTGACTCCTCACACAGTTTTTATAACTATGCTGAGTGTTGGGAAAAACAGCATGTGATGCTGTTTTGAGACATAGTTTTGAATAAGATTTTGATCTCTGTTTGACTTGAATTTTGGATAAGATATAGTTGGCATATTGTGGTGGAACATATTAAAATTTGGGATGAATCCAGCTAGTGGTTTAGGAGTTATGAATTTTTGAAGTTGAGACCTTAAACAGTTTTCTGGATGTTGCTGAAATTGTTAAGTGCTGGATTTTTCTGGGTTGTGCAGTCATGTTTGAGCTTAAGTTTGGATACCTTAGAAACATAATCCACCGTTTAGTTTTTAATATGTTATAGAGTGTAATGCATAGTGTGGTGTATCAAAAGTTGGAGTTGATCCAACGGTTGGATTTAGATCTATGAAGGTCCAAAGTGGACTGGCTGAGCAGTTAAGAAATACTCAGTTTTTGGCTAAGTTTGAATTTCTGGTTTAGGAAATGACTTTGGGAATTTGTGTAGAAGTGATTATTATGTATTTTTGGGAAATTCTGGATACTATGGATAGAGTGCATAGCATACAAGACTTAGAGATTTTTGTTAGACTTTTTATATTTTTATTCGGTTCTCATATCTTAAGCCAAAGTCGGACCTTGACGACTTTTTATGAAAGTCAAGAATGTAGTTAACTCTTCTAAATCTTTAGCAAACTTTCCTTTGAGAGTTTGAGTGTGGTTTTGAGTTCCAAAGAATAGTTTGGAACTTTGTTATGGAATTTTATAAAGTTTCGGGACCAGGGATAAAACAGTCATTTATGTGTATAAGGGTATTTTGGTAATTTAGCTGATGATAGAGTTAAATATCTTAGAAGTCAGAGACTTCTAATTAAGTGGAATATATTATTGATCCACTTGCCTTTTATAACAGGCGGTTGAGTTCCTGCGGTTACGGACCGAGTCGAGATAACGAGATTATGTTTGAATTCAGGTAAGTCCTTTGGGCTTACTTAGCTGACTTCTAGATATGAGTATGAATAATGGTAGTGGTGTGTGATTGAGATGCGTATAGTTATATTTTAGTAATAGTTATATACCAACCTATACCTTGGCCTAAGAGTAACGGGCGGTGGCATTCTGCTCAGTTAGCTTGAGGGCGCTGGGGGTTTCTTTAGGGACTAGTCCACACTCGGTTTGTAGTGATGCTACCGGCGGAGGTAAGCTAGACCTACACCCAGTTGGATAAGGAACGGAGGTGAGAACTCTTAAGATTCTCGTGCCACAACTGTAAAATGGAATAAGGTGAATCACTTAACTACTAGATAATAACCGGTTTGTGTGCCAGCATGATGATTGTTTATGTTACCTTGTTTGTGTTTGTGCTATCTTTATTCTGCTTATATTTGGATTGTTAGCTAACGGTTTATCCGTGTTGTAGATCTGTAGAGATAGACAGTTGCAGAGAGATCCGGAACGGATGGTCAGCCGGGTCCACGTACTCATTAGATGGGAACGGGGGAGTCTTCCATACGTCATGCATGTTATGTATCTTTATATATGTTTGTAAGGCTGTCACATGTGTACTTTCATACCATTAAAAATATTATGTTTTGGATTTTTTTTAAATACATTTGTGCCTTGTTGTAAGATCCTAGTAAAGTTGTTGTTAAACCAAGGTCGGGACCCATTGTGAGGTCCTAACCAGTAGCTCCCCGAGTTCTAAGAACTTGGGGTGTTACAACATGGTATCAGAGCTCTGGGTTGGCAACAATGGCACTTGAAATCTTCTGAAAGACCGAATGTATAAAATAACTAGAACCCGAAAGGGGTCTAAGATTGTCAAAACGGATTTATGTTTTTACACAAGTGCATAGTCGGGTTGTTGGGCTAGTAGTACGTCGGACCACCATCGTTCTCCGTGGATCTCTGCAACTTGGAATGATAGATGTTAGTATTTAGAGTTATATCGATATGTTTTAAGGTATGATTATATATATATGTATATGTGTAGCACATTAGTATCTTAAAGGATACTTTAGATCCTTTAGATATAATATCATGAAGCGATTATCGCCTCATGATAAATCCATAGCGGATTTGAAGAATTTTCAACACGAGACAATGGATTCAAACCTAGGATTGAGTATTATACTCTAGTGGGCGTCCTGGCGACCCTATAAATCATCCGGTGAACGGGTGGGCAAGGAAGTAAAGATGTTGAGATAATCTTCACCACAAGTACAATCCGATGAGAAAGAAAATCCCGAGTCAGCTCACATAGAAGGAATTGGAAGTCGTGCAAGGGACTTTGTCGTATGAAGCCGAGAGATGAATTAGAAGAACTATGCAAGAGACGACAAGAGCGTAGAATGGAGATAATAATGGAAAAACAAGAATCATATAGAACGGGGTACAACCAAGAATTTCGGAGTAAAGGACGTTACAATCAAGGCGGACGCCGCCATAAACAAGCATGGGCATGAGGGTACAAAGAAGATAGAGTGTTGACCCAGTTGTGAGAAATTAAAAGGTACAAAGATAGAGAGTGAGTCTAATGACGAGAAATAAATTCTGTAACCATGGAAGCATGTGGAGTCCTTCAAGGATACGAGAATTTTGAATGAAACTCCGACATAAGTATCAAAGAAACTAGAAGTCTAAAACTGAGACAACGAATGTCTATAAAGGTAGCAGGATCAAACAACACCAATCAAGGGGAACAATGTGGAAAAGTAATTTTGTTGGACTAGAGAGAGTCCCCAATAACTTATCATTCACCTAAAAGTTAAGTTACCAACATTGACGGTCATATCGGAGAACTGCAAGCAAACGATGGACAACCTAAGAAGATTCATGAAGACTTGATAAACTCATTGACGATAGATGAAGGCTATGACTGGACTCACAAGAGTATAGTGATCTCATAAGAGAACCAGAGAGGTGTAGATTGTGGAAGGAGCTAAAGAGTTTTAACAAAGAAGCTGGAGGAAATAGATTTCACCAACTGTATCAAACTTCGAAAGAGATAGAAGAACAACAAGTCCGTGGTCTTATTGAAGGTCAACTACCGATTAGTTGGTAATAACTGAGACATAACACGTGCGGGTCAACTAGTGGTAACTGGTTAGCAGATAAGGAGGATAACCATAGACTTATGAAAGAATTTCATAGATATTTGGAGGACCCTCCAAGAGATCAACGACGCCAGATGTGAAGCTAAATTGATACGCGTGCTAGTACCCTTAATAATAACATGGAGTGAGTTCGAGCCAAGAACCCTAATTAAGAACTTAAGAAGAAAGACTAGATGGTCCGGAATAACCCCCTTATGTCATTTGAGACCAAGGAAACTGTGTGAGTGATTTACTACCTATTGGCTAGGAAAAAGGTACATGTCACAGCTAGTACCGATGGCTGGTACAAGAAGAACTAGAGGAGTAAGAAGTATACACTTTTGATTAGGTTCTATGTTAGTCAAGACAGAATGTGCGTAGCATTCCATACAAGGGAGAACGATGATTCTCTTCCAATATTTACGGAAGAAACCCTTGTGACTAAGAGGTGCAAGGAATGAAGACTTGCAATTGAGTGTAAGAGCGAAGATAGACCTCACAAGTGTAGAGAAGTTTTGACCTCGTCAGAGGTATAAGAAGTTGAAAGGAATCACGACGCCAATATTAAAAAGAGTAAAGGGCCGGTAGTAGAGTCAATGGAGTTCAACAAAGCGATAGTATAAACAACGGTAAGGAAGGAGCATGTGAGAATGACCTAGGGGACTCGAGAAAGAGAGTTGGCCCTAAGGGGAAGGAAGTGAGGAAGATAGAACGAACTAAAGAAGGGGAAAAGGATTAACCGAGTAGTTGTTACTTACCAGAAATTTTATGCCAATAGCGGTACGAGAAGAGCGAGTACGAGATATCGAGGTAAGTCAACTATAGACTAACCAATATCCATGGAGGATGTGCAAATGTTGCTGGTATTGATGATTTATGTGCCGTTAAGAAGAGATATTTATGAATGTGGATTTTCGAGGTAGCTTTACCGACTCCTTGGAGGATTTCCTCTTATAAGCAACGACAACCTTCTTGGATGAACTAAGGTATAAAGAGAACCATGTTAGAGATTTCGTAATGGCTGGTTCAGATCAAACTCCGGTCGAGTTAAAGAGTTTGGATCCGTGTTAGAAGAATTCAAAAAGTGAACGGGAGAGGTTGTCTTCTAACCGTTATCTTATATCCTTTAAGCAAGTAAGGAAAGTTTTTGATACTTCATCCGTATAGGACTTGTGGTAGAATCGGGAGGAAGAGTTTTGGGGTCAATAATTTTAGACTCAAGGAAAATGTCCTTATGGTTAACGGGTGACAACATAATTATCAAAGTAACACAGCGGAAGCGTGATGGGTTCTAACCCACATAACAAGAAATTCGAGAGTACAAAAAAATGACGTGTCGAGTGTAAGACGGTGATAATTGGTAAAATGCATTTCGTTTAGAAAGAACGTGAAATAGGCTACGTGGAGTGACAGGAAATTTTGTAGAGGAACTGTATCACCATCTAGATAGATGAGAAAGTATGTGCACATAGAAGCATAGAAAGAGAGTGGTACCCCATTATAGATACAAGTGAAGCATGCCGACCTCGTCACATGTCGGCAGACAAGTAAATTGGGAACTTAATACCTAGCAGGGTACTTTAGAATGAGTTTCTTGATGGAATGAAAAAGGAAGCTACGAGAGTGTACTTACAGACCAGTACTCGTACATATAGAAAACATAATCTCAAGAGTAGAGTATAAGAAGAATTTTATACCAGAACAGATCCGAGTTGCGTTGCATGTCAGAGAAATATTATCGGTCTGATAGACGTGAGGGATATAAGAGTAGAATGTTGATGGTGTGTTAGCAGTTATCGAGCAATTATGATCAAACGATGGTGAGGTAAGATTACCTTGTGCCTAGTGTTGTCATCGCGAATACATTCTATATCACCTAAGATTTCGATACTGCGTAAGAAGCTTGAGTGGAACTAGAGATCTATAAAATAATATGATGACGTCGATAGAATACAAAGATTGACCACCGGGTTTTGGTTGTTAAGTTATATCCAGTTTAAGACAAAAAAAAATGAGCAGATGACGGTTCTTTAATGGAGGAACCATATGACGGAGTCATATTATGACATAAGACCAAGTGAGTTATGATACAACTAGCCTTAAACACTTAGTAAAGTACCGGGAGATGTATAAGGGGGGATATCCTAAATCGGATACCCGGAACCTTCAGAAGATCAGAAAGAAAATAATTGGAATAAATTACCTCATGAAGGTCATCAAAAGATTTAGAGGCGACCTAGGTAAGACAACCTTGTGAGACCTTACAAGCGGAGTTGAAAGTGAGTGAAGGACTACTATTCCTCACCCTATTGAGGAGAACAACCCCATTGGTCAACATATTTAGTTAGAAGGAATACCTACTAGACACGAGTTAGGTCCTCTGAATAGAGGATCAGACAGTTGGGCCGAATGATACCGGTGAGATATTCGATAACCAATCTAGAACGTGGTAGCAAGCGCTTATGATGTATGTACATGAAAAGATTTTCGGAGAAATGGGTTTTATGAAAAGCCGACGAGGCTACTTGAGATATTGTGGATAGTATGAGACGTCGTAACCTTTCAGAGATCTATACAAAGATAGTGGTAACCTTGAAAACAACTAGTTAGGGCTTGAACCTGCATGTGTGTGCTATTGTTTGACTACTTGTTTATTTCATGCTTGAGTGTTTAGTCTTGTGTGTTATATTGATGACCTTTGGTGTCTGAGTACTTAGATGTGGAATCAATGAGTCTTTTGTGTAGTGATTTGATACACCCGACTGGTGCCTTAAAGGCCAATCATGATTATCTAACCCTAAGTTTCGGGACGAAACTTATTTTTAGGGGGTACTGATGTAATAACCGAAAAATTTACTTTCGATTAATTCCGAGCAAAACCGAGTTTTAGAGACCGTTGATCTCTTTAAGATACCTAACTTTATGACTAGAATTATTTTTATCATTTTATGTAAGTATTATAACCACATAAAATAATGAAAAATACACCAAACCTAGTTATATATATATCTAAATCTTTTGACGAGTTTTGACGAAGTCATGACTACTTTTGACAAAGTCATGACGAGATCGTATGATATCTTTTAGTTCCGACTTCTATCTTCTCTTGTGATCTTTTCTCATATATTTTCATATCTTTTGGCTCCTTTCCTGATCCTTAATGATGTCATACTCCACATTGCTCCCTTTTCGTGCCACATCATCACCTTTTACCTACAATTTCACAAATAAAAGTGTGTAGACCTCTATTCTCGAAATGTATATGAATATGAACTAAAAGTCATACAATCTTCATCAAATGCATGTAAAATTAAGGCGATAGACTCGTATAATGCATGAATATGATGATATATAATTCATGTCATCAAAATATCCCATACTTGCCTCTTGCTTGTCCCCAAGAAAGGCTCAAATTTAGAATATAAGATGATATGGATTATATAATGCTTTAAAAACAAAAACTCTTTTTGTAATGCACTTCTTAATAGTGGATCACTCTCATCATGATGTAATGAGGCATTGAAAGATAATGCATGAATTGATATAGCTATGGCATGAAAGGGCAATTATACTTTATTCAAACAGTATACATGAAATGTATGGTATAAAATATAGAGATAATCATGAGAAAACAAATCTAAACCATATAAGCCTTAAACACGTGCACAAAGGTCTCAAGGACTTTCAATTACAAAGGCCAAAGAAACGTGTCAAAGGGGTGAGAAGATATAAAGGATTTGTGGTGGTAAATTCCGGGAATAAGGAATAAAATTTCACAATTTTTGAACTCTTTTGCAGCCACTGAAAATAGAATTTCACTTTGCATTTTGCAATTTTTACTTTTTTCACTTTTTGAGAAATGGACAGCGGTGCACAATAACCGAAGCCTAGGAAATAATCAATTCTCAATTTCTCGAGATGCCTCAAACCGTGATGCACATACCATGACTCATTAGGACTATCGCTCAATCCGACTTTGGCAAGACACAAACACCCGGCTATGTGAATGGTGCCGAGTTACTCATCATCATGATTGACGTCCCCAAACCTTTTTCTATACTTTAACACATTTCACTATTGCACCAACTTCACAACACATCACACTTCACACCAGCATGCTTCCTACTCGGTATTGCTTACACAAAATGTATTTTAACTTTAAATATTAAATTGATAATAATATGTGTAAGTTATGCTAATACTAACTTATATTAATTTGGTTTTCGATCATATGAGGATATCACCTCGTGAAATTTTTGAATATGTCGTGAACATTAATCACGATAATCAAATGCAAATCGCACTACATGTTGTGTTTCTTAATGTGTCTTACTCTTTCACATACATGATTTGATGTGCAACCTAATTAAATTCTAAACCGTAAAATTAAAATGATAAAATAATATAACACTTTATATTGAGATCATAATCTAAATGTTAGAAATATATAATTATTATAATTTGAACTAGTTTGTACTACGAGTCTCGATCGTACTTGAACGAATGAAACTTAATGTATATATATAATATACCTATACTTTGACAAATTAAATAAGGTGATGCGTTAAACAACAAGCTAAACCACATCAACATTTCAATTAACAATGTATATTAATATAATATAAATTGACATTTATCTTGTAATCACGAACTAAGGGTTAGTAAACTATATACACTTTTGTACTTAAGACTTAATAGTATCATATTCGTTCCTACTTACACAAAGTATATTTTGAAAAAAGTACGAGGATAACAGTTTAATTAAAATGTATATTATATGCATAAATTATATACATGCTACAATATTAATATTGTTTTGGATCATATAAGGATAACAAAAAATTTTGAATATGTTATAAATGTCAAATCATGATGATCAAATGTATGACAAACTACATGTTGTGTTTTTTTTACGTGTGTATTAGTCTCTCAAATACATGTTTTGGTTGTGCAACCTAAATCATAAACCGTAAAATTAAATTGATAAAGTAATATAACACTTTATCTTGATACCGTAATCTAAATGTTAGTAAGATATAATTATTTTAGTTTACACTAGTTTGTACTACGAGTCTCGATCCTACTTGAACGAGTGAAACCTAATATATATGCGGTATAACTTTACTTTGGCAAGTTCTTATTTTTTTTAAAAAAAAATGAACTTTTCTTCTTTCTTTTATTCTCGTCTTTTTTTTTATTTATATAGTAAAACAAAGTAACAATCTATTTTATGGTCTAATTTCACATTTATTACTCGAGTTAATATTTTCTTCAAAATCCTAAAAGTTAAACAGGGATGGGATAAAGATTTTGATAGCATGTATTATTGTTTATATTTCGGGGCTAGTATAGACGTTTTATCTTCATAAATCTACATGTATGGATGTATATTATGCGATTATATTGTTGTTTTGTCTACCTTTGCGGGAATCGAGATCTACACCTAGTTTCGTTGTAATTGTAGATAAAATGGCACATTTTGCATTAAAAATGGAGCTAAGGAGTCATTGGAGCTACATTTTGGAGCTTAAGGAAGACCTCAGGAAGCATGGAAATGATTAAGAAAATTTACATTGGACCAGATTCGAGAGATTTCACATTCAGTTGAGATTCACCTCGGTCAGCTACAATGCCACCTTGACCGAGGTGATCTTGAGGAGCGTCCCGACTGAGGCGAACACCCTGTCGCCGGCGAGATCTATATTTTTGGTTGAGATCTTTTATTTTTGGAAAGAAGATATCTTATATTTGTGGTTGGATTTTTGGAAGGAAGATATTATTTCTGGATGATTTATTTTGAGAGAGAGAGAGAGATTATATTTTATAGGATATTATCTTTTTAAGATATTTTATCTTTGGAAGATAATTCTCCTATATTAAGGGTTGGATTTTCTAAAATTCAACCATCCTGGAATAGTCGGATCAAAGGTTTTCTGAAGGAAGTTTGAAGGAAGAATTGAAGGAAGTATTGAAGATTGAAGTTCAAGGAAGGAAGAAATCATAGTTGGAGATAGCTTTTGAAGGAGTTTGTAAGACTTTCTTAGATTGTCTTTTGGTTTATTATCTTTGCTGATTTGTGACTTGAGGAACGCAGTTTGTTTGTTATTTGATTCAGTTATTGAGACCTTTTTTTAAGGTTTTCTTGTTCGAATATTGGTTCTTTTTCCATAAATTTGATTATTGTAATCATGATGATTGTTGGCTACGTTTCTTATGCGATTCTAGGGTGATTGACTGAAAGTTGTGGGGAAGACGATGATAGAATGATCTTAATCCCAGCAGGACCCTGAAAGCTCGAGTCTTTATCTTAACCCTAGAACACCTCGCTCAGTCGTTGAACATCTCGGCCAGGGTAGAATCTGACTAAACGAGGTGAACCTTTTCCTGAATTTAATCTGAGTTAAGTGTTCAAGTTTGCCAAATCCTGTCCTTATTACACCTTTCCCGGTATAATGCAAGCCTAGGATGAGACTTACCCGGTGATTCCTTTGTTTGTTTACCTAAGATCATGAGTGTAGGTAATAAAAGTTTATCCTTTATTGGGGTTTGAGTGTGCCTTCATCCCATCTTTGTGAGTTAGCCCGAGACTTACCCGGTAAAGGTTGATTCTATTCCCTTGGATTGTGTGTTGGTTTGAGATTATAGTTCCTTTCCTTAGTACCTTAAGACTTACCCGGTAATAGGAGCTTTGGTTTGGAATAGTGAGTAGTGAGACTTACCCGGTGATCTATTCCGACCTTAGAAACACCTTCCCTTTGCAAACCTCAGCTTTGTCCGCGTTATCCTTTGAGATCTTAAGTCGGAACCATAACTAGATGCTTTAATCCCTAGAATCCGCATTTCCCCTTACTTGACTTATACATCATCTTTGATTGCTTTAATTGCTTTTAGTTAATTGCAATATATGTCAATCTGATTATGTGTTTTGTTTCACCTAAGTCCCTGTGATCGACCCCTGGAATTCTTGCTTTTATTACAATTGACCCGTACACTGCGGGTTCGCATATTTGTTCAAGCATATTTCTTGGGTTATAAATATTAAAGCTTTCACACACCGTTCGGAGCGAACAAGTTTTAGGCGCCGTTGCCGGGGACTTGGTCTAGACCAAGCCGGTTTCGGTTGTCTTTCGGGGCAATTTCCCTTGTTGCTATTAACCACTCTACTTGAGTGTTTCGCAGGATCTTTTCTTAGGTTTATGCGAAGAACCCATGTTGGAAAAGAAATCGTTCCTTACGATCCCGAACCAGAAAAGACTTACAAGTGACGATTAAGAGATGCTAAGATGGCCAATCAAGACGATCGCGATCTTGAGGCCGAATTGAAGGAGGCGCTAGAACAGCTACGCCTCAATAGAGAAGAACTACAACGAGAAAGAGAAGAGACTCGTGTCAGAACTGAAGGAATTGAAGCAGATATGGCCGCTCTAAGGGCCCAGCTTTTACCTCGACCGATCCAAGATCCTCGGCCGAGGTAGGACCCAGTCCCAGTTGCCCCGGCCGATGTGCACCTACCACCTCGGATGCTTGTCCGAGATGTTCTTTTTGTTGGAGTTCCACAAACCCTAGGACAGAGAATGGACCTTAATTAGCAAGTGAGGCATCCAGGAGTCAATCTAGGTGATCCAGGTGAGCATGATTACGAACTTCGACCGCATGTTCTATCCATGATCCGACAATGTCAATTTGGAGGTTTAAAAAGCGAGTCTCCAATTAGCATTTGCAAAACTATGAGATTCTATTAGAGACCTTGAGATCTTCAAGATTGGAGAACAACAACTACAAGTTAAGGCCTTTATATTTCTCTTTGAAGGACAAGGTGCTTACTTGGTATCAATCTCTTCCGCCCGGAAAGATTAACACTTGGGAAGAGATGACGACGGAGTTTCTAACTAAGTTCTTTCCTCCCTCTAAGACCGCTGGAATGAGTGGAAAGATCAATGCTTTTATCATGAAGGACAAGGAGAATTTGTCCAAGTCATGGGAGAGATTCAAGGATGTTCTATTGAATTGTCCACATCATGGGATTCCAAAGATCGAGTTGCTGGAGATATACTTCAAGGGGTTGGATGGAGCTACTCAATTCAATCTCCAACTACTTTCAGCCGGCACATTCATGGATATGCCGATAGATAAAGCTTGGGAGTTCATTGAAAAGCAAGCTTTACATATGGAGAAGTACTCCCACCAAGGATCCGAAAATGGGGCAAGCAGAGTTAGCTTCCAGGAAACATCATCAAATGGAGCTCAACTCACCTCGCTTAGCAATGAGGTAAAGGCATTAAAGGAGCTTTTAGTAGCTCAAACGAAGAAGGAGCAAGATGGAGGATATCAAGGAAGAAACAACTATCAAGGGCCACGGAACAACAATTACAACAACAATAGAAACTCCAACGGCAACAATTGGAGGTCTAATCAACAAAATCCGGGTAACCCTTATTCTCATGCTAATAATGCTTTTATCCCCTCCTCTTCTTCTTCTACACCATTGAAAAGCCAGGAGCCTGGATCAAGTTCGTCCCAGCCAGAGAAGAAAGACGCAGTGCTGGAGGCAATCTTGATCAAGCTCAACGCTATGGAGACATCAATGAATTCATTTTCGAAGGCACAAAAAGCCTTAGAGCAACAATTCTTTAACAAGGCGAATGAAGCGCCGAGAGATCCAAGAAAGCTCCCAGCAAGGACAGAGAGCAACCCTAAGGGACAGATTATGGCAATAACGACAAGAAGTGGACTGAAAACTACAGATCCAGTACCTCGATCGGTGCCAGAACAGACGAAGAACACCTTGATCCAGGATCAGGTCGAGGTGCCAACCGAGGTGGAGCCCCAGAAAACGAAGGATAGATCTGAAGTTTATGTCCCAACTCCTGCTTATAAACCACCACTTCCATTCCCTCAGTCAAGGGCGAGAGCGCATCTAGACAAGCACTTTGGTAAGTTTCTAGACCTAATAAATAAACTACACATTAGCATCCCTTTCCTTGATGTCATTCTAGGGATGCCCGCCTATGGGAAGTTTCTGAAAGAGATTCTTTCAAGGAAGAGGAAGCTGGAATATTTTGGAGAAGTAAGGATGACATCTAAATCCTCGGAGCTCATTCAAATCTTGAAGGAGAAGATGCCACCCAAATTGAGAGATCCCGGTTCATTTTGCATTCCCATTCAAGTTGGGGATGTAACTTATGAGGCGTTGTGTGATCTAGGAGTCAGCGTGAGCATCATCCAGCTGGAGTTATGTGAGAAAATCGGACTTGGAGAGCCCAAGTCGGTGAAGATAAGGCTATACATGGCGGATCGCTCCATTACCCATCCCGTGGGCATCTTGGAAGACGTTCCCATCAAGTTAGGTAATTTCTATTTACCTATAGAATTTGTTGTACTTGACGTACCCGCAGATTATCCCGTTCCTATCATTCTCGGGAGACCATTTCTAGCAACTTCGGGTTGCAATGTGGACTGTAAGAACGCCAAGTTGAAATTCAACATTGGTGGAGATCAAGTGGAATTTGCATTGCTTGCTGCAATGAAAGGAGAGCCGCTGGAGGATGATATCTTCAATATCTATGATGAAGAAGAATCAAGAGAATTGGTGAGCTCTATCCTTATTAATGACCCGCTTGAAAGAGTTCTTAGTTTTAGTTTAATGGAGGAAGGTATAGATGTTTCTTGTGATGCAATTATACGGAGCTCAAAAGCATTGGAAGCAAATCCAGGAGCTAAGATTGAGAGACTAATTCAAGGGAAGAACAACAATTTAGGTTTCGGTCCCAGTTCCAGTACCTCGACTGAGGCACTTTTTGGACCAAGCGAGGTGTTCTTATCTGAAGAACATCTCGGTCACCCACCTCGGACACTTCCTGAGACAGCAAGCGAGATGTTGTCAACTGAGGACAACAAACTTCCAAATCTTTTTTCTGAAAAATATTTACAGTTGGTGGAGCATTGGCTCCACCAAGTTTCTGATGGTAAAGAGCCTTGATATGCTGATATTGTTAATTACCTTGTTTGCCAGGAAATACCGCCCGGATTGACGTACGCTCAAAGGAAGAAATTATTCAAGGATGTATGCCATAACTATTGGAAAGAACCTCTACTGTTCAAAAGAGGTCCGGATGGGATGCTTCGACGATGCATTCCGGAGGATGAAGTTGCTAGTGTTATACGGCATTGTCACTCGCTTCCTTGTGGAGGACATGCTAGCGCACACAAAACATGCGCTAAGGTATTACGTTTTGGTTTCTTTTGGCCTACATTATTTAAGGATGTGCAAACGTTTGTTATTTCTTGTGATACATGCCAAAGAACAGGGAACTTATCTAGAAGGAACGAGATGCCACTCAACAATATTCAGGAAGTTGAGATCTTTGATGTGTGGGGAGTTGATTTCATGGGACCTTTCCCATCATCTGCAGGGAACCTCTACATTCTCTTAGATGTTGATTACGTCTCTAGATGGGTGGAAGCCATTGCCTCACCCACTAATGACGCCATGGTGGTTGTGAAGTTCTTCAATCGGACTATGTTTTCACGTTTTGGGACACCACACATCATCATCAGCGATTGAGGGACACATTTCATCAACCGGAAGTTTAAGGCACTTCTATCGAAGTATGGGGTCACCCACAAAGTAGCAACCCCTTATCACCCTCAAACTAGTGGACAGGTCGAGATCTCAAATATAGAAATCAAAGCAATTCTGGAGAAGACCGTCTCTAGGACGAGGAAGGATTGGTCCATGAAGTTGGACGATGCTCTTTGGGCTTATAGGACCGCATTCAAGACTCCCATTGGTACCACCCCTTACAATTTAATATATGGAAAGTCTTGTCATCTACCCGTTGAGCTAGAGCACAAGGCATATTGGGCAATCAAGTGGTTAAACTTCGATATCAAAGAAGCCGGAGAGAAGAGACTATTGGACATCAATGAGTTGGAAGAGTTGCGCTTAAACACTTATGAGAATGCCAAAATCTACAAGGAAAGAACGAAGAGATGGCATGACAAGCATATCATTCCTAAGGAATTCAAAGAAGGAGATCTAGTTCTACTCTTCAACTCCCACCTCTGCCTCTTCCCACGTAAGTTGAAATCTAGATGGACAGGACCTTACGTTGTGAAAAATGTTTTCCCCTTTGGTGCAGTTGAGATTTGGGGAGAAACAAGCGGAAGCTTTAAGGTCAACGGTCAAAGGCTGAAGAAGTACTGACCGGAAGTCCAGGATGAGGAGATTGCACCGTTATACCTTGTTTAAGGATGATGTACGGTCTAGCTAGCGACCTTAAATCAAGCGCTTCTTGGGAGGTAACCCAAGGTATTGCTTTCTTTTCCCTTTTTCTAGCTTAGTTTTAGATAGTTTGCTTTGCTTTGCTTTTTGCGTCCTCTAGACAGAAACCAGGTACTTTCTAAGGAAGGATTACAGCTCAAGAGCTACACTAGAAGGACAGAAGTTCGAGAAATTGAGAAGATGAAGTTTGACTGAGACACATCTCGGTTGCTGTCACAACACCTCGACCAAGATGTTCTTGGGGTAACCGAGGCGACTAGGTCTGACATCCAGTCAGACACCTCGGTCCGGTTGGGACCACCTCAACCGAGGTGAAATCAAATTCAGCGAGGGGTATAAAAGGCAAAATGGTTTTTCTCTCTCCTCACTTTTTCCCTCCTCAATTGAGCCTCGACCGTAGCGGTGCCCTAGCCTCGTTTCCTCGTTTCTTGCTCGTTTTCCACAATTTTTTGTTTGATTTCACCAGAGGAAGCAAGAGGATCGATTTTCAAGCATCAATCAGCAAGGAAAACACTCCGAATCTGCAGAATCTGGGTATTTCGTTCAAAAACCCTAACTCTTCTTTCTTTCACTGATTTAAGACTGATCTAGCTCTGATTGCCACTCATTATTGCTAAAAAAGATATAAGTACCCCATAGGAATAATTTGGTAATGATTTGGGGGAAAATAACTTGAAAAATCAGAGAGTGAAATCGAACAGCACTTCACCTCGGTCCAGTCGGCTGTGTCTCGGCCTAGGTGATTGTCAGAGCAACCGAGGTGTTCATCTATCAGAAGTCATGAGTAGAAGATCTGATCGCCAGCTTGTTCTGAGGGATAGACCTAGTAGTTCTTCCCCTTCCTCTGTATCTCATCCTACTATACCGGCAATCCATGAGCGTCACTAGGCCGACTTTGACCGTATTTGCGGGTGTCCCATTGTTGCCCCACAATATTTAGATGTTGCTGCCTTCGAGTACCTCCACGTGGCGGAGGACTTGGGGAAGATGATATCCATGGTAGGGCTGGAGGAGTTTATGGAGATCCGAGCGCCGGCCTACTTAGAGCCGACCATGGAGTTTGAGAGTTCTGTCACTCACGTGCCTGAGAGGAACAACATCAAGTACCGGTTGCTGAACAGGATCTACATTGTAACCATGGACCAGTTTAGAGAGGTTTTTGGCTTCCCTACCCCCACCGTCTCTGACTTTCCTTCCCGAGCCGTCGCTCGAGACTTCTAGGGCGAGATTGCCCATGTAGTAGAGCATAGTGATAGATGGAGACTTGGAGACTCTAGAGAGCGCATCATATTCCACTTAGCCTTCCGCCTTGCTCACCGTATATTCAGCGAGACTCTTCTGGCGCGTATTGAGACTCCCTAGAAGGTCCGACAGGGGGAGCTTTTGAGCATGTTCTGCATAGTTACAGGTGGAGTTCCTGACTTTGGAGGGATGCTAGCTGAGGACTTGCATAGGATCAAGGGCAAGTCCAAGGGAGATATTTGTTGTGGAGGATTGGTGATGCATATTGCTACTGTCATGGGTTTAGATATGAGTGCATGTATAGTGGTTGCGGTTGTGAAGCCGCTTGGACTTCAGGAGATGATCACAAGGCGTATTCTCGTCCCTCGTGGTCTTAGTACACCATATGTAGCTATGCCATGGGAGACGACAACTCCACAAGGCATCTTATGGTCGTAACAGTTTTCAGTCTTCGACCGACAATATTGGTCTTCTGCTTGGTTTCCCTATATGCAGGATGCCAGAGATGATGCTGCTGATGATGAGGAGGATGACTATGATGGAGGCGTTGCTATGGAGACCGGTACTGATACCGGCGGTCCTAGTGTGCCAGTTGTCGACCTTGATGACGAGGCGACAAATGAGGAGGCAGTAGCACCACCACGACCAGCTCAGCACAGATTCCGCAGACGTAGAGATCCAGAGGCTCACCGACGGATCGATGAGCTGACTGATCAGATGATTGCCTCCTATGCAGCTATGACGGTAGATATGTCCCAGCGCCTTGTTGATGAGCGCCGACACACTGATAGTTGGATGCATCAGATTTAGAGAGAGCCAGCATTACCAGCACCGCATGATGGAGATTCAGTTCCAGTATATGATGGGGTATCCATTTGATCCTACCCACCATCCCTACATTCCACATCTACCACCGCCAGCTGACGAGGATTAGAGCTACATGGATCTTCTTGTCTTTATTTATTATGCAGTTCAGCTAGGTCCGGTGAGTTTCTTGTTTCTCTAGACTTTTATTTGACCCATTGGGACAATGTGTCCCAAGTATGGGGATTTTGGATGTGTGATTTGACATTACGTGTGTACGCTTGAATGACTTCATCGGATATTTTTTATCCTATTCTGTTTACTTGGCTCTATGTTTTTATCTGCCATTACATGCATACATACAGGTTTTTGTATGAGAAAAACGTCGAAAACCGGTTTGAAAAGAAAAATTTTATTGACCTCGACCGGGATGCTCTTGACTAGACGAGGTAGACACCTCGGATGACATCAGAACACCTCGACCGAGGTGGGTTCTTAACTGAGAGTTTTTCGAAACGATTTTGTGCTTCGTCTCTGGATATGACCTCAATGATGATTTTGTTTGCAGATTGGTTTTGAAATCTTTATTTGCTCGAAAGGTTTTATGATATGTTTAAGTTGCAAAATGCTTTGTTTGAAGTTTTAGCATGTTTAATACTTTGTTTTTTTATCAAAATTATGTTGGATTTGAAGGCTGACATCACGTGATGAGTTCTATCACATTCTTCCTGGGATGATTAAGGCAATTCATTCTCTTCTCTTCTTCTTCTTGATCATGCTTAGCCCCTCATATACATATTTCCCTCCCTTTACCTATCCGGGATATTGGAAGCAAGTGAAAGTGAAGTTGAGATGTTGGCTGAAAGTGTTAAAAAGAAACAAATAGGTTTGGGGAAGTCAATCATGATGATGAGTAACTCGGCACCATTCACATAGCCGGGTGTTTGTGTCTTGCCAAAGTCGGGTTGAGCGATATTCCTAACGGGTCATGGTATGTGCATCAAGGGTTTGAGGCATCTCGAGAAATTGATGATTGCTGATTTCCTAGGCTTCGGTTATTGTGCACTTTTGTCCATGCATCCCAAAAAGTAAAGTAAAATAAGCAAAGCTTATTGGTGAAAGATGTTGAGTTACAAAGAAAGTGAAGTAAGATCCTTTTCCCGGATTCTAGCACCACCTACCCTATATACATCCCACCTTGACATGTTCCTTGACCTCTTTGGAAGCCCTTGAGACCTCGAGCTTGTTGATTGACTTGGTGGTTTAAACTGATTATACATGATTGATTTCGATAAATATGATTTATTATGCATTCTATGATTTTATGCAAATATGAATAACTTTCTTATATTTATAAAAATGTTTTGATCATGTCTTGATTTTATTTGCCATGAAGAATTCTCTTAGAGTGATCTATGAGTAGAGCACACCACCAAAAAGGTTTTAAAATGCTTTTCATTGATTTTTCTGACCTAGAATTCATTCTATCTTGTATCTAAGATTTGGAACTTGCTTGGGGACAAGCAAGGGACAAGTATGGGGTATTTTGATAGCATGTATTCTTGTCTATATTTCGGGGCTAGTTTAGACGTTTTATCTTCATAAATCTGCATGTATGGATGTATATTATGCGATTATATTGTTGTTTTGTCTACCTTTGCGGGAATCGAGGTATACACCTAGTTTCGGTGTAATTGTAGGTAAAATGGCACGTTTTGCATTAAAATGGAGCTAAGGAGTCATTGGAGCTACATTCTGGAGCTTAAGGAAGACCTCAGGAAGCATGGGAATGATTAAGAAGATTTACTTTGGACCAGATTCGAGAGATTTTACATTCAGTTGAGATTCACCTCGGTCAGCTACAGTGCCACCTCGACCGAGGTGATCTTGAGGAGTGTCCCGACCACGGCGAACACCTTGTCGCCGGCGAGATCTATATTTTTGGTTGAGATCTTTTATTTTTGGAAAGAATATATCTTATATTTTTTGCTGGATTTCTGGAAGGAAGATATTATTTCTGGATGATTTATTTTGAGAGAGATATTATATTTTATAGGAAATTATCTTTTTAAGATATTTTATCTTTGGAAGATAATTCTCCTATATTAAGGGTTGGATTTTCTACAATTCAGCCATCCTGGAATAGTCGGATCAAAGGTTTTCTTAAGGAAGTTTGAAGGAAGAATTGAAGGAAGTATTGAAGATTGAAGTTCAAGGAAGGAAGGAATCATAGTTGGAGATAGCTTTTGAAGGAGTTTGTAAGACTTTCTTAGATTGTCTTTTGGTTTATTGTCTTTGCTGATTTGTGACTTGAGGAACGCAGTTTGTTTGTTATTTGATTCAGTTATTGAGACCTTTTTCTTAAGGTTTTGTTGTTCGAATATTGATTCCTTTTCCATAAATTTGATTGTTGTTATCATGATGATTGTTGGCTAAGTTTCTTATGCGATTCTAGGGGGATTGGCTGAAAGTTGTGGGGAAGACGATGATAGAATGATCTTAATCCCAGCAGGACCCTGAAAGCTCGAGTCTTTATCTTAACCCTAGAACACCTCGCTCAGTCGTTGAACATCTCGGCCGGGGTGGAATCTGACTGAACGAGGTGAACCTTTTTCTGAATTTAATCTGAGTTAAGTGTTTATGTTTGCCAAATCATATCCTTATTACACCTTTTTTGGTTCAATGCAAGCCTAGGATGAGACTTACCCGATGATTCCTTTGTTTGTTTACCTAAGATCATGAGTGTAGGTAATAAAGGTTTATCCTTTATTGGGGTTTGAGTGTGTCTTCATCCCATCTTTGTGAGTTAGCCTGAGACTTACCCGGTAAAGGTTGTTTCTATTCCCTTGGGTGGTGTGTTGGTTTGAGATTATAGTTCCTTTCCTTAGTACCTTGAGACTTATCCGGTAATAGGAGCTTTGGTTTGGGATAGTGAGTAGTGAGACTTACCCGGTGATCTATTCCCACCTTAGAAACACCTTCCCTTTGCAAACCTCAGCTTTGTCCGCGTTATCCTTTGAGATCTTGAGTCGGAACCACAACTAGATGCTTTAATCTCTAGAATCCGCATTTCCCCTTACTTGACTTATACATCTTTGATTGCTTTAATTGCTTTTAGTTAATTGTAATATTTGACAACCTGATTCTGTGCTTTATTTTGTTGGAGATTTGGGCTAAGTCTTCATTGTAACCGTTGAGCTTGTCTTGAGACAAGGTGCAATGAGTTGTTCACATGTGTGTCACTATGGTCCGGGTTGCGGGAGGCAAGCCAAGTGACCGGCACTAAGAACAACTAGTATTATAAGGGGAGTCGAATCAAAGCAAGGTGATTCACGACAAGGTCAACTTGTGCTAGCTTTTAGAAGGCCGACGTTTGGGGCTTTTTAGCCACATTTTATCGGCACACCTTTGTTTCTTAGGCCTTATATTGGCTAAAGAATATGTGGTTAAAAACTGGGAGCAATCCAAGCTCAAATGCTTAGTGAATGTCAATGAAGCAGCTAGTGAGCTTCTTAAGAAGCTACACTAGCTTGAGCTAAGATATTGAGTATTTGAGGATCTTGGAGCTTACCCTAGCTATATTAAAGTGAATGAAGCTCATTGGAAGTGTTTGGACCAAGAAAAATAAGCTAGCTCTAAGCTAGCTCCGGGGAGCGGTTTTGGGCTCCCTATGTGGGCCTCGGGCCTCGGGCTTTCTAGGGATTCAAGGCCCATCTTCCAAGTAACTTCCAAGTAACTTCCATAACCGTTTTTAACCGCTTTTAACTCCCCTAAACCGTGGCCCCCTATGCCTATAAAAGGGAGAGCCATTTGCACTTGATTGGACATTCGTTTTTGCAACAATAAAGCTTCTAGTTCCATTGTATTGACATTGGATAGGCCTTCTTATAAGCTTGTTTGCAAAACTCGAAAGACCAGTATAGTTCCTTTGTATTGACAAAGGATAGGCATCCATCTTAGTTTGGTTTTGTATTGACAAAACCTAGGAATACCCTTTCTACAAAGTAAGACAAGTAAGTCTCTTACTTAGTCTTTGTAACGTGTAACGTTTTATCCCACTAAGGTATTTGGATATTCCCGGTGTAGGGGAGAATACACTTAGAAGGAAAATTCATTTATGAATGACTCATTACATTATCCAAGTCAATGGTTTTAACATATAACAACCGGTTTATAAGATGTATAATTGAACTTAACTTCTATTAGAGTTTTGTCTACTCCTTTTTGGAGATTACAAACTCTTGCTTGAGTTTTGTCTACTCCTTTGGAGACTACAAACTCTTGATTGAGTTTTGTCTACTCCTTTGTGGAGATTACAAACTCTTAGTTGAGTTTTGTCTACTCTTTTGGAGACTACAAACTCTTGATTGGGTTTTGTCTACTCCTTTGCGGAGATTACAAACTCTTGGTTGGGTTTTGTCTACTCCTTTGTGGAGATTACAAATCTTTGGTTAATAACTAGTTTTTAGTTCAAGATAATTATATAATTTGTTTGGCAATTGGAAGAACCGTCTACTCACATAAGTGAGACTACGGCCCTTTGGTCTAAAACCGGACACCGAAAATCCAACATGTTTCACCTAAGTCCCTGTGATCGACCCCTGGAATTCTTGCTTTTATTACAATTGACCCGTACACTGCGGGTTCGCATATTTGTTTGAGCATACTTCTTGGGTTATAAATATTAAAGTTTGCACACAGCGTTTGGAGCGAACAGATTTTTACGGGGAAAACCATATAATTTTAAAATGGGGAAAACTAAACGGGGATGGGGAATCCCCGACGGGGACGAATATCCGATGGAGACGGGGATGGGGACAATTCTCAATACCCGAACGGGTATGGGGATGGGGACGGGGGACGTTATACTAAACGGGTATGGGGATGAATAGGTTACTCCCCGCCCAAACCCGACCCATCGACACCCCTAATTTAGAGGGTGTTTTTGTAATCTATGAGAAAACAATCTATTCCAACAATCTTCTACCGAACATCATAAATTTACAAAATTAATAAACCATAACAATCTTCATCCTCAACAATCCCCAAAAACTCAATAATCTCCATCCCCAAGAATCTAAAAAATGAATCCCTATCTAATACCAAACATGCCCTAATTCTATCTTTTAGTGACAATGGTTAAGGAAATGACCTTATTAATTGTTTTTTTTTGGGTTTTGTGTCATGAAGATTATGGCACCGTTTCACTCGCTTCACCCGGTTTTTGATACGGATTAGTGCGAACCCATGAGCTCACGAAAAACCAACCTGACAAGATATGGTCACCATCTCCCATTGTTAATGGCTCTCTTAGTCTGTTTTCGGATCAGTGCGAACCCATGAGCCCACGAAAAGCCCGGTTTGTGTCAAGGGTCTTTTGTCCCTAAATTTGTTTACGAAAGTTCGGATTTATATTGTTCGGATTTATATTGTTCGGATTTTAATTCAATTTTATTTCGATTTTTTTATATGATGTTTTTTTGAAATCTATTTAATAAATGAAACCTATTGAATGTTTTATTTATTTTTTAAATTAATCATTTTTTTAATCGTTTGTTTTATTTATTTTTTAAACAAATGATTATAATAAACTGAACTTATCTTAAGTCTGTTTTTTTTAATCTTATTCATGAAAACTCGAAACCATAAGATGCGGACTATAAAAAAATGTTGTTTTAATTTTATTTCGTATGTTTTTTTATTTATCGATTTTGTTTTTCATGGTATTTGTCTTCACCATAAACTATAAAGTTATCTTGATCCAAGATGTCTCTATTCTAATTATAGAATATTGTACTAATCTAATTAGTAGTTGTAGTTTATTAATGTTGCAGTATCCGAAAGAAAACAATGACCGACTATCCTTTCCTAGATGATCTAACAATTAACTATCGCATTAAATGGAAGATCAATTTTCCCTTTTCATTTGGGTTTACTAAGGTTAATAAAATTGTTCGATTTTTCAAAAATAATTTACATTTCTTTTTTATTTTACTATTCAATTTTTTGTTACTTTTTAATGATACTTGACTTATTTTTTTAAAATTACATAATTAATTTTGTATGATTTTTGTTAAACACTTAATCTTAATCATTATCTTTTTCTATATATACGTTTGAAATCATGATCATTAATGTGTGGTTGTATATGTAGAGCAAATTTCTTCCTAAAAGATCATTAACTAATCTAATTGTCTAATTAAATTATACTTAGTTTTTTTAAATTAATTTTAAATATGAAAAAATCATTTCTAAATGATTTTGGATTTAGGTTACTTCAAATATTAGGTTTAACCGATTATCTGAATTTTATATTGATAAAATTTTCAAACAAATTAAAAGTTAGATTTAGGCTACTTCAAATTCTTCTAAGTGTTTATATTAAAGGGTTTAGTTGCAACTTTATAATCCTGCCAAAATATGATATTTTGATTTTGTTAATTGAGTTGGTGGAATTTATTGTGGGATTGATATTTTTGCTGTTAGCAATTAAGATGATCAATACGTAATGAAATTATTTTTTTTATTTCCTTTGTTATAACTTTTTTAAAAGGATAATTTGATGTATCTTTTTTTTGTTCATGATAATAAAATTTAAATTTAAATGATAGATTATTTGTGTATATTTGTTTTGGTGAAATTAAAAACTAGATTTTGCTTGGTGTGACGATAAAAGGACAAGTATATGAGAAGCTAAGAAGCCGTCTAATAATTACTCAAGGGTCAACTGTAAATGAGATAGTGGGCAAACGAGATGTTGGTGAAGGTTATGGAGAATGGTGGAAACAAATATGGGTGGTGAGGTAATGGTTAGAGTACGGGCAAAGGAATCGACGAGCCATTATTGTAGAAGGTGGAATTGTCGGAAAAAGATTCTGCTTTGGAAGTTCGTCGGCAGTAACTATGGTGGCATTGCATGTGGTGGTGTGCCCACTCTTGTATTGTCTTTATAAACGTTGTAACCACTGTATATTTTTAATTATATAATTTTATATTATATGCATATTATACATTTAATGATTCGTGATGTTCTAGCTGACATTTGCTTTAAGGCGGGAATTGTTGTCCAAAAGAAGCTCACACGGGCATGAGTAATGCTGCAGGGGTTGAATTGAGACCAGGGGATCTCCTCGTTTACGGTTGGGACAAAGGTAGAGATACATGTGTTGATATGGTGGGGGCTTCTCCCTTCACTACTAATGCTAACAATTCGTTTCTACCGGTAATGCGGTTTATCAAGCCACATTAAGGAAGTAGAAGAAATATTTCGAGATTTGCTCAAATAAGGGTTATAACTTTATGGCTTTTGCCTTCTCCACCTTTGGTGAATTAGGAGACGATGTTATTGGTTTCCTCAAAAGGATCAAAAATGTTACCAAAAGCCATGAAAATGGGTTCAAAAGTAGCGACTTTATTTTTGAGAGAGTTAATTTTACTATTCAGAAAGGGGTAGGAGCTCAATTTTGTTACGAGACTTCCAACCAATTTTGTGTAATTATTTATAATGAGATTAAAAGTAATTTCAAAAAGTTTTTGTTAAAATCAAAACCTACACTAAAACAGTAACAAATAGTTTTGCTGATAAAATTGAATGAGTTATTTCAACAAATGATCAATATAATCCAATGAAATCAGGAAAAATAATATCATCCAATTAAAAAAGATACTTTTCATTACGTAATGTTTGATGGATTTTGAAAAAAAAATTTGGAAAAACAATGGAATTAATAAAAACAAAATATGAAGGAAGAACAATAATAAGTGTAAATACATTGTGCTTTTGAAAAATTATAATAAAAATCGATAATAAAAATCGGTTAATTAAAATCAGATTAAACGAAAGCATAAAGAGAATGGATAATTTGATAGAACAAATAATAAGTGTAAAATACGTACTTATGAGATCAACGAATAAATATAAGACCGAATTCATAACTTGACAACCCTTAGAATCACGCATTTAAAAAAAAAACAAAAATGAAATGATTAAAATTTAGTCGACATACCGCAATATTTAATGTGTTATCTACTAGAGTAAAGAATAGAGAGGTGGGCTGCATAGAAGAAGAAATGGAGGAGTGGCCCAATTTGTTGGAAGAAGTGCATGACACGTGGAGAGGGAAGGAGAAGGACGCGTGGGACATGCAAGTGAAACGTGTCAGCTTGGCTCTTATTCAATGTGAGCGGAAGAATTTGAGTCGGTTACGAACTTGCGCCTCCAATCCCTCCACTGCTAACTACTACTACTCCTCCTACCAAACAAACAACATTATACTTTCACTCACATACATATATTTTCTGATTCTTAAACCTCTCATTTCCATTTCCATTTCGATTTCGATTTCGTTTGTAGCGAAGAAAAGAATGGGTTCGGAAACGTTCGTGGAAGTCATCCTCGCCATCCTTCTTCCTCCGGTCGGAGTCTTTCTCCGTTACGGCTGCGGGGTTCGTACTTTTTCTGCTTCAATTCATTAATTTCCTATTATTAATCATAATGTATAATGGAAGTTGTTGTTCTCTTGATGAATGAGTGCAGGTTGAATTCTGGATCTGTTTATTGCTGACCGTACTTGGATACATACCCGGAATCATATATGCTCTCTATGTCCTTGTTGCTTGATGCATTACTTTTCATTTATTCTACTGCCTACTGTCTACGTTTTCTTTCTTCTTCGTTTCATCCACTGTGTAATGTAATGTAACACTCCATTTCTTCCTTGGTGTATCTACCGAATAATCTTCTCTCTCTTTTACCTTGCTCTATAGGGCACTGCATCTTTTTATGAACCAATTTATGTTTAGATCAAAAACTGCATTTTCATGTTCTTGTTTATTAAGGAAGTATGTCTACCCACACTGAAATTTGAGAATAAAATAGAAAATCACATGAAAATGGCAACCAACTAGAAAGAAGAAGATGCGGAACAAACTAATTAAGCATCAAGAGATGGGCCATAAAAGCCTTCTTCAAAACTATGAAATACCCATTTAAGAAACTGCTTTAAACTGATAACGTACGCCAAAACAACGTGGAGAAGGATAATGATCCGATCCGAGTTGGTGGTTTCAACACTTTAATGGGTAATGGAGTCCAACTCCCAAAAGTCTTTGTAACTAAGTTTTTTTTTAATGTTTTTATTAAGTAAATATACTCCAACTTCTTTTGTATTTATTCTCTGTACAATCTTCTCTCGAAGGTACATTAACTAATTAGAATATTCTCTGTACAATCTTCTCTCGAAGGTACGTTAACTAATTAGAAAAAGCTTACGTTAACTAATTAGAAAAAGCTTTTGTATTTATTCTCATCTCTCGAAGAAAAAGCTTACGTTAACTAATTAGAAAAAGCTTTTGTATTTATTCTCATCTCTCGAAGGTACGTTAACTAATTAGAAAAAGCTTTTGTATTTATTCTCAAATTTTATGAGAATCTTTTTTTTGTATTTATTCTTAAATTGTACAATCTTCTCTCGAGGGTACATTAACTAATTAGAAAAAGCTTTTGTATTTATTCTCAAATTTTACGAGAATCTTCTCTCGAGGGTACATTAACTAATTAGAAAAAGCTTTTGTATTTATTCTCAAATTTTACGAGAATCTTTTTTTGTATTTATTCTTAAATTGTACAATCTTCTCTCGAGGGTACATTAACTAATTAGAAAAAGCTTTTGTATTTATTCTCAAATTTTACGAGAATCTTCTCTCGAGGGTACATTAACTAATTAGAAAAAGCTTTTGTATTTATTCTCAAATTTTACGAGAATTTTTTTTTGTATTTATTCTTAAATTGTACAATCTTCTCTCGAGGGTACATTAACTAATTAGAAAAAGCTTTTGTATTTATTCTCAAATTTTACGAGAATCTTCTCTCGAGGGTACATTAACTAATTAGAAAAAGCTTTTGTATTTATTCTCAAATTTTACGCTCTCTCCAGGGTACATTAACACTCTTCTCTGAGCGTACATTAACTAAACGTAAAATTAGAAAAAGCTTAGTAAATCAACAGTTATTTTTTTATATTTATGTTAGATTTGTGTACCATTTGAATTTTTATTACTTTATTAAATTAAAGTTACTTTATTAAATTAACCTTAGAAGGTAGGGGGTATGGGGTAATTTATTAAACATATTTATGTTGTGGACCTATTTTGCAGGGTTTATTTTGTATTTGTGATACAAAAAAGTTTTACTATACTAATATTTTTTTATTTATTTAGTATAATTTTATAATAGGTTTTAAAAATCATCAACATGTAAATTCTACATGCAAAACAAGTATTTTGTTTAATAAATGCTCATACATATTTGTTGTTTTTATATTTATTTAGTTAAATTTTATGAGCGATTAAAAGTTACAGTAACATATATGTAAAATAAGTATTTTCTAACAAAAATTTATATAGTGAGTTTTAGAAACTTTGAAATGTTAAATAAATAATTAAAAAAATAAGTTATAGATATTAAAATATTAATATTAATAAGTTTAAAAATAAATAAATAAAAATAAATTATACTTATTTAGTAAAATTTCATAATAGGTTTTAAAATTATCCATGTAAAATAAGTATTTTGAAGCCCCTAATTTCCCTAAACCGGGTAAAGAGTCTCGAGCCCAACTCAAAAAAAAGTCTCTTCTTGTGGTTTTTGCCTCTACTTTTACACGTTGGGTCTAGTTGCAACCATAAAGGAATGCCATTGGCTTATTTAGTCTTATTCGATTGATTCATAAACTTGATTAAGAAAATAAATTAATGATCGTAGATCCTAACTTGTAGCCAACAAAACAAGACACGTATTGTAATCTTTATTGCATATTAATTTAAATTCTAGTAGAGAAAGCAATCATGATGAAGTCTTTGTTGCATGCCTCCACATAGCTTGTAACCAAGAAGCCCAAGACAACAAGACACGTATTGTAAAGAGTATGTGTGTTTTCTTTTTATTGGGATATTAGTTTAGGAACCTGTCTCGGGTATTTTAAAAATAAACTAATTTTGAGTAAACTAATAATATACATTAATATACGTCGAGTATTAATTATTATATAATTATTGAATGTATAATATAAAGACAATATTTAGGTAGTTGACTCGTATTCAATTATATAAAAAACGTCCATAATCGTCCGGAAAGATTTAGGAGATTAATATTAATTTGATTACTTTCTTATCTTCTACCGATATGGTTTCGAAAAACAAAAAATCATTACCAATTTAATTATCATACAAAATAATAGTCGTCAATTTAAATTTAAAACTTTTATAATTTTTCATAAGCAAAATAGAAAACACAAACTTAAATATATATATATATATATATATATATATATATATATATTAACCGAGTTTGAAATTTAAAAATAAACAAAACATTAGGCCAAGAAATATATGGTTTGCTTAATCTTCAAACACTCTATTTATACCAGTTACTAAACTATCAGCCTTGATAATCGATGTGGGATTAAAAATATTTAGTAACTCACCAAATATTAGGTCAACAACTCACTCACAAAATAAATATTAATCCGTTATAAATAAAAATTATACTTCAACTTAGCCAAAAAGCCAAGAAATGTATGGTTTGTTTAATATTCAAACCCTCTATTTATATCAAATTAGAAAGAACTGGCAAGAAAGTGCAATTACTTTTTTGTTTTTGTGTTTTGACCCCTTGTACTTTAATACCAAAAAAAAGGCTAAATAAAAATGTTTTCCCCAATTACGATGTTGAACAATATGGTTCAATAAACCTCCTGCTGAGTCGTCACTGTAACGCCCCGTTTATCGGCTGCTTTTCGATATTTATTTTCCGACTTTTATCGATATTTTACTAGCTTAAATATTTTTAATACTATTTATTAAAAGTATTTTACGACGTGAAGTAATTATTTCCGAGTGTATTTATATTTTGGATACGTTCCCGTATTTCTGTATTATTATTTCGGAAAATGCCGGGACATTTTCCGTACCGAAAATCCCGTTCCGGGGATTTTTGGATCGAGATTATTTTAATTTCCTTCTTTTATTTTATTTTCTTCCTCTGAATTTGACCTTTGGCCTTCTCCCGCCCAGCTAGGGCCTGCAAGTGAGCAGCTGTCTATTCGGACCCCTCGCTCCCTCTGCTGCCTTCTGACTCCCTTGGTTGTCTCCTCTCCCATCTCCTCGTCTGTCTCTCAACCACAGCTGCAACCCTGCCTCTCACCTTCTTCTCTCCACCTTTCTCCTCTCGGATGCACAACCTCTCAACTGTTCTCTCAACACTCACCATTCTCATCTCCACTCCTCTCTCTTTCATTCCCGGAGTTACTGTACACCACCGGATCTTCTCCGAGTTGTGTCGGCGCATCACTCGAGCCATGGTCACACCGCACTGATCTCGAACAGATCCGACACCAGCAAGTTAGTCCGTCAGGTTTGTTTCCGGAAGCACCTCCCTCGCCGAAACTCCTCCTCAGCCTCGCGTCGATCTGCCCACTGAAGCCGTTCCGCCTCTCGATCTCCTTCTCCTCGCTGTGAGTCGCCAACGAACAGAGAAGAGGCCGCCAACAACAACCGTCACCGCCCGTGCTTGGAAGATCCAACACTACCGGAGCCACTAGCGGGATGAACGCACGCCGCCTCTCCTTCCTCTGTTCCCCTATTTGTCATCGGTCACCTTCGAGTTGCCGACTCCCCCTCAAGCCACGCCAGTGCTCCCCTGCCTCCACCGGAAACGCTTCGCAACCACCGGAGAGGCCCTCGCGTGCCTGTCTGCTCGAGCCTTGCCCAGCTTTCTTCCGGCTGGATCGACGCCTGCAGGCCGCCGGCGTTGTCTTCTCCTTCCCCGCGTGGTGCTTCAAAGGGTTAAGAGAAAACCCTATTAACAATCTCAAATCTGCCCCTCCCTTTTTGGTATAATTACAATTGTGGCCCATATTTCTAAATTGCAGATTTGTACTCAATTTTCTGGATTGTTACTTTTATGCCCCTGCAGAAACTAATTACATATTTGGGCCCATATTTATAATTACCGTTTGTGACCCATCTTTTGCAAATCTTCTATTGTACCCTTGTTGGATTATTTTCAGAATATGGCCCAAAGGTTTATTACGGATTATGACCCATATTTTTGGGATGGTATAATTTGTCCCGGAAAATGTGTTAACGGTTTTGGAACCTTGAATTTTGATTTCGGGGATATTCTTATATTTATATATATTGGATAATTTACCCGGAAAGTGTTTTGAGAGTTGAACTCGGTTTTTAGTACGGGGTGTAATCTTATTTTTTTTATATACATTATAAACTATACCTAAATTTAGCGTTATGCTAAATTTGCTTAGTTGGTGCTAGGTTCGGAAGCGCCCCGATAACGACCAACGAATCCGTTCTCGACATCCGTAGATCGTCTTCCTCCTTCGACCTCGTGTGAGTTACCTTCTTCCTCGATTTAGTTATGTTTAGTATTAGTATCATGCTAGGTTGGATCTAGCATAACTTAGACTTAATGCCAAGTAGTGGCTTTGAACCTTAGGTGAGTTTCGAGGATTTGATATTGTTTGATGGATTGATGTTGATTCTAAGCTTAAGGTGTTGGTTATTTTATGAGGTAGTTTATGACTTTAAGTTGTATGTTGAGCTTGTAAGAATTTAGGGGTTGAGGTTGTATGATTGTTGAGATTGTGGAGACTAGTACGAGAGTATCCTAGGTTGTGTCTTGATGGTTATGACCTTGTGAGATCGTGGGGACTAGGAGTTTGTTATCCTAGCATGGTTATGGTTTATGATCCTGCGAGATCATTGGGACTAGAAGTCTAATGACTTCTAGAATGTGAGAGAGATGTTGATTGTGCGCCTTGTTTTGCCCAGGCGTTGAGTGCCTTCCTACGGGAAGTTGAGAGCGGTGATTCGCGGGATTATCTTTGGGACGAGGTAAGTCTCCGGACTTACTTAGCTCGTATTCCTTGTATTAGCATTGATGTGTGTTTGGTGGTGTGTGTTTATTCTTTATTGTTTATAACAACTAAACTGGTAATAGGACCACCGACCTTATATTATTTTGGCCCAAGTGTATGATAACGGGCGGTGACATCATCTGCCTAGCTCTTGCGAGAGTCTAGGAGGTTCTTGGCGACTAGCCCGTGCTGGTTAGACGGTCGGAGGCATCCGTACCGTTCCACGCCGGTAAGTAGGGACCGAGGCGGGACCACGGTGGTCTCGTGTCACAAACCTAAGTTGAATTAGAACGGGATACGACCTAATAATAACAAAGATAATAAACCGGGTTGATGTGCTTTTATGTATGTTGTATGCTTGTGATGAGATTACTTGTGTTTGTGCCTTTCCCATTGATTCTAATGCTTCGAATATTAGCTAACGGTTTTATACCGATTGTTGTAGATTGCCTTGCAGGTTAGGAACGCGGCCGAGAGATCCGGAAGAGTGGGCAGCCGGGGTCCGTACATTTTAGGAGTGGGTTTTGGTTAGAGTCGGGTTGTGTTTTATTCTTTGTTTATTATGTTGGTATGCCGCGTGTTTGGCGTTTGGTTTAAGTTGTACCTCGGCTGAAGTTGTGGTTGCATTCTTTCGGGTTTCTTATCATTTGCATTTAAATTGATTTACGATTTTTCCTTTATTTGTGCCATGTTGGAAAGGTCCGGTGAAATTGTTGTCAAGCTAAGGGTCGGGACCCATTGTGAGGTCTCGCCCGTAGCATCCCGATATCCCGCGGATTTGGGGTGTTACAGTCACATCCATACCCAAATTAGAGCAACAATGAGATGAAAAAGCAATGAGCGGGCGATTCAAAATTTTTGGAGAGGCGCATATATATACTTATGTACTTGCTTTTCCATTTATTCTCCCATCATTTATGCAGAAATTTTCTCCTCTCATTTATGCAGAAATTTTCTCCATTCCTCATTCTCTCTATTATAATCATCTAACTATCGAGCTGAAGAAGAAAATTTCGTAAGTTTTTATTTTTGTATTACTAAATCTTCAGTATATTACTATTCAACATCGTTTGAAAATAGGTTATACTCATCATGGTACCTGTCATTTTTGAAATATATATGGGTGATCAATGATTGGGTATGTTGATATTTTTCTCTAGTTAACTGAGACTATATTAAATGGATTCATAGATATGACGAGTATTCATTTGTAATGAGAGGAGGGTATATATATTGTTATTTGAGTGTTGATGGGTGTGAATATATTCGGTGGAATATCATTTGTTATTTCGTAGTCATTGTGTATAATTATTTTTAATTTCATGTTTATTGGGTTTATATGTTTTTTTAATTCAGAGTCATTTGAGTTGTCATCATTTTTTCTTATTGAGCCATGGATATGATGAGTTAGTATTTTTCATGTGATTGGGTATATATATTCTTGTTTGATAGTTATTGAGTATGAATATAATCGATCGCATATCATTTGTTATTTTGGAGGCAGTGTGTATGAATACTTTTAATTTCATGTTTATTGGGTATATCTATTGTTATTTCGTAGTCATTGTGTATGAATATGTTATATTGAGTGATTTGGTATGTGAATTTGTAATGGTTTGTCAGTTTTTTTTTCCTCATTGAGTGTGGTACTTTGCATATGGATCACTATAGTGGTGATGAATCTAGCCTGGACAGCAACGATCCAAACTATTACGATTGGCATTTTAGTCAACAACTTGTACATTATCCGTGCCCTGCACGGGTTTGTTTAATTTTTTTGAAATGATCAATATAAATAATATTAAAAAATATAATTATTATTCTATAGTTATTGTTAATAGTAGTTTTAAAGTTGTAAATAATTTTTTTGAATAAATAATTTGTATTTTCGTCCCCTTGAACTATTAACAGATATTAATTTATAATGTTAGAAGAACATATTTCCGAAAATTATAAAGCTCAAGGTTAACATCCAAAAACTGAAAACTTCTTGGCATAATTCAAAGTAAAAAAATATAGGGGCACTATCTAGAATTTTTAAAATTTTATAAGTTTTGAAATTTGCAGAAAAAAACTAAAATTAGTAGTACAATCCATTAATTTTCTTGACAAATTAATCACATCACCTGAAAAAAAAAATTATAAACTTATAACGTCACTTATGATGAATGACTTGATAAAAAAATGAAAGAGAATAGTGTGAAAAAAAAAGTATTTTTTAATTACATAAACAAATTTTTTATTAAAAACGATATGAATAAATAAGATTTATATTGTTTGTTACTAAAAGATGTAAATTGTTTGGAAGAGGTCGTCGAGATTTGATTTTAATTATCTAAATTGTTTAAAAAAGGTTATATAAATTATATTTAATCGTAAATGATTATTTAAGAATGATTTGAAATTTTTTTAGTATATCTATTTTTTATCTACAAAATCTTGTTTTGTTTGGAAAATTTTGTGTAGAGTTTGTTCAGTTTAATTGAGATTTAAAAATATTTAATCATTTAAATAATTTTTTAAATATGATGTTAATATTAAACTAATTAACTTCAATGGTTGAAATAATTGTTATATTTTAATTAGAAAAAAAAAATATCAAAGTGCAAAATATTTTCAATATCTAAACTAATAGCAAATTTAAACCTATTTAAAAAAAATATTTATAAATTTTATTAACTATAGGATTTTGTAAACTTAAGAGAAATACGTAGATCAATATAATTATATATTAATAAGGATTAAATTTGATATTAGTTTTAACGATATTGAAAATAATCACAAATAAGAAAACAAAATATGAAGTATAAAATTCTAATTAAAAGTTTTAAAAATTATTTAATGAAATTAGAAAATTAAAATTGGACCTACATTATATTTTGAAAACTATAAAAACATAATATATCGTAGACATGTTTTGATTTTTTTGATATAAATTTATTATTTTTAATTAATCTTTGCGTAAAGATGATGTGGTCTGGTAATATATTTAATGAAGTTGACGTGGCATGTTGATTGTCTATTAATTCTAACTTTAAAAAATATAAAAATAAAATGACAAATCCGTAAATATTATTCCAAGATTTGCTAATCCCCGACGATTATTTATTTCTAAGATTTGACTAGGGAAAATAATTATAAAATCTGATTTGTTATCAATATCTTATAATTTTTTTATTTATAAGATTTGATTTGTAATATTGTGGTAAATTTGTAACTTGATAAAAAAAAATATTTTTATGTGGCATGTTTTAGATGTGACGTGACATTGATGACTGTTTATTAATGTTTATAGAAATTATTTTGTAAAAGAGAAATGACAAATCTGTAAATATCTTGTGGCATATCTGTAAATATATTAAAAAAAGTCCTAGGTGGACGTTGACATGTGGACTAAGTGGGTTCTGTTTTAGTAGAATATATAGATTTGCCATAACCAGGGATGAACTTGATGAAGAAAGACTTGCTCATATAGTTGCCGATACAAGCCCCGTAATGACGTTGATGATAAAGGATTTTTTCAAAGAGTTGAAGGACGAGAATAGAAGTTTGGATGATGAGATTTCGCAATTGTAGTCTACAATTGTAACACCCCAATTTTTAGGAACTCGAAGCGCTACGGGGTATGACCGCACAATGGGCCCCGACCCTCAGAGTAGCAACAGTAAACGGATCTTACAACAAGCACAGACGAATGAAAACAAAACTCAATATAAAACCAAAGGTTCAAACCAAAAGAAAACACAAAAGCTCCACAACCGGGTTCAAAACAAAAAGGGAAACAACAAAAGAAACAAAAACCCGATCCCGTCCTATAATGTACGGGAACCCCGACTGACCACACCATCCGGATCACTCAGCAGCATCCATAACCTACGGAACATCTACATCGACGGTATAAATCGTTAGCTAACATTCTAGGTATAAGCAAAAGTGTAAAGGCACCAACACACATAAGGCAAGATAAACATATAGCATGTTTGCAGTCAACTGGTTATTATCTTTCATTAAGGTTATTCATTACTAATTCAACTTCTTTTGTCACACGAGAATCTCCCGAAACTCGCCTCCGCTTCCGTCTGCCAATAGGAATTGATCAGTACTATCCGTTACCTACGGGCCTGGGTTGCAAGAGCACATTCTAGTCCCTTGTAGAACTAGACAAGTGGTCACCGCCCAGTTATAATACACCTGGGGCAAGTTAAGGTTATAAAGGGTGAATCCTATTTCCGATTATCCGTTATAAGCAGGATAAACAACACAAACAAGGCAATACAATCCAACTAATACGCGGAATGAAGCTAAGTAAGTCCAAGAGACTTACCTCACACGAAAGTAACACAAGAGATCAGCGAACAACTCAGAAAACACTCAAGGAAGCTCAATTTCCCTCAGGAAAGGAGCAAGGAAAGTCTGTACGAACAAGCAACACGAATCAGGAACGAAACGGTTGCTAGAAGTCTATAACTTCTAGCCTCAACGATCTCTAAGAGATCAACACATGCTAAGGGCTCAACCTTAGTCTTACAACAACTCAGGGGAACAAGGAACAACCATAAGGAACCAAGGAAGGAACGAGGAAAGGAAGGAAGGAAGCAACTCACCAAAGACAATAGCTACTGTAGAGAAACCGCAGGGGCGGTTAGACAGAGGCACATGGCGGCTGAACAGAGGTGCAGGGGTGGCTCTGTGCAGGCGTAGGGGCGGCGGCGTGACAGAATGTACCGTCGGCTTTCTTCTTCGACAAAACTCACAGCAGGGGCAACCAAAGCTCGAACCTTTGGTTCCAACACGTCGAGACTCCACTCTAGAGAGCCTGAGAAAAACGAAGGTCAACAACGGAACGCTCCACAAGAATCAAGGCTCATGCTTGATCCTTGGAGAAGAAAGAAAGAGAAGAACGAAAGAAAGAAACCAAAACAGAAGGGAAGACATGTAGCGCTAAAGGAACGTGAGGAAGAACCAGAAAAGATGCACTTACACGTTCAGCGGGATTGCAGGAAGCAAGGACGGCTGCAGCTCTCTAGGATTGAAGAAGATGATAGGAAGGAATAGGAAAAAGGGAGAAAGAAGAGAATATATAGGGAGGGCTAGAACTCTAGACGGAAAGGGCGTCTAGGGTTAGAAAGAATACAAGAAAATCGGCCCATAAGATAGAATATCGGGTATTCTATCTATGGAAGAAAGATAAAACTAAGAAAACAGATCGGCGCGATCTGTCGCACGATCCGTAGGGCAGATCTCACAGCCGTAGGGGCGGCTGGCCGCGGGGCGGCTGGCCGCGGGGCGGCCCTCTTCACCGCAGGGGCGGTGAAGGCAAAAACCTAGGATCTTACAACAATTAAAGCCAAAGACGAAGAAATTTCTATCTTAAGGAGACAAGTTGAGAATATGCAGAATGAGAATTTGGATAATGAGAATACCCACTTTTGTAATGACTTGTCGCTAGAGATACGACTACTTGCGGTAGCTTTTGTTGGATCACTGTTAGGTACTATTATTTGTAGAAAGTTGCGGAAGTAAACTTTTAGGTATCACTTACGGTTCGTGTTATGACAAAATTTGATTTTGTATGGTTTATATAATGTTTTGAGTAAGTTTACGCACTTGTTTGGTTATGCTTTCCATATTAGTGGATTTGAAGTCGTTAATATTGTGTAGGATGGAATGGGTGGTAACGCATTCAGCATTGGGTATGGACACTCTACATATTTCAATTTGCCCCAGAGTAACATGTAAATTGTAAAATATCCATACCTGAAACAAAGATGTTACATGTGTAAGTACATGTATGAACTAACGTGTAGATACTCAAACGTATAGATACCCAACAACCAGGTCTAAATCAATACCCAATAGCAAGTCGTCGTAGATGTACAGCTTACCCAGTCACTGTTGTTTATCTTGCGTAAAACGTTTTCAACCTTCATCCACATGGACAACAAAATCTACCGGAATATAAACTAAGGTATTACTCCGTTAAAACATGAGAAACAATAACCTTACCTAATAGTACTCGATGACTCGTTTTATCATCAAATACAGCAGTTTGGATGAATGAAGAAGAGTTGGATTTTTTTATGTATGAAAGAAAGAATGCCCAAATTTTCTAGAAAGGATGATTTTAAAATGGAAGATATTTGGTTGTTTTGGTGGATTGTTGCAGGAAAAAGGTTGTTTTGGAGGGAAACAAAGAGTGCTCTGCAGAAGTGTCACATCGACGGCTGCCTCATGATGGAAATACTACAATAATACTTCCTGCATAAACCAAACTTCCCTTTGCATCGGTATTTGCCCAAGAAAGATATGATGGATTAGGGACTATTTTGCCAAAAGAAAAAGGTGGGGGGTTATAATGCATATTGTAACATTGTATTAGGGTCAATCCACCAAAACCGCCATCAAACTATCAGTCTTACTTGATAATCGATGTGTGATATAAAATATTTAGCAACTCACAAAACATTAGGTCAATGACCCACAAAGCAGTAGGCAATTCGTTATGAATAAAAATTGTACTTCAACTTAGCCAAGATGCCAAAAATTATTTGATTTGTTAATCTTTAAGCCCTCTATTTATACAAGTTATCAAATTATCGGCCTTACTTGATAATCGATGTGGTATTGAAAATATTTAACAACTCACAAAACATTAAGTCAACGGCCAAAAAAGTAGTAGGCAACTCATTATGAATAAAAATTATACTTCAACTTAGCCAGAAGGTCAAAAAATATTTGATTTATTTAATCTTAAAATTCACAAAACGTTAGGTCAACAATCCACAAAATAGTAAGACAACGACCCACAAAACAGATATTAATCCGTTATGGATAAAAATTATACTTCAACTTAGCAAAAAGGTCAAGAAATGTTTGATTTGTTTAATCTTCAAACCCACTATCAATCCTTACTTGATAATCGATATGGGATTGAAAATATTTAGCAGCCCACAAAGCAGTAGGCCAACGACCCACAAAATCACAATATTAATCCGTCATGAATAAAAATTGTACTTTATCTTAGCCAGAAGTCCAAAAAATATATGATTTTTTTAATTTTCAAACACTCTATTTATACAAGTTATCAAACTATCAACCTTATAAAGTTGAGTCGTTGACCTACTGCTTTTTTTAATCTTCAAACACTCTATTTTTTTCAATCCCACATCGATTATCAAGTAATTACTTGATAATCGATGTGGGATTGAAAACATTTAGTAACTCACAAAACATTAGGTCAACGAACCACAAAGTAGTAGGTCAACGACCCACAAACCAGTAGGTCAACGACTCACAAAACAGATATTAATCCGTTATGATAAAAATTATACTTTAACTTAGCCAAAAGGTCAAGAAATATATAATTTGTTTAATCTTCAAACGCTATAGCAAAATCTCTGAAAAATATTTAACGTAAATAGATTTAGCTTATAATCCTTCAAAAATAAATTTAAAAAATAAAAATCTTTCTAAAACAAATTTGTTAAAAATTATTATTTTAATTTTGTACGGGATCTTCTTAATAAATATTGGTTGTGATTGATTTGGTAGTTATAAAAAATTTATTTTGGTGATTTAAAAAAAAGATTTCTGACTTTAATTGAAAAATTTCGATTTCAAAATACTCGCACCACGAAGCGCCACATCAGCTCTAGTGAACTCTACTTTAGTAGTAATATATTGATGATTGATTGATTATTTCAAAACTCGCAACCGTATTCGAAACTCGTAACCATGACCGTCACAGTTACGGGTTCCGAAACCGTGATATTTCGGAATCCTACATTGCGCATTCGCAACCAGTAGCCGTCACAAATGCAAATTTTTCGAAAAAAATGTTTGACCCTTCCAAAAGCGAAAACACACTCCGAGCGAGAAAAACGATTACGAACTTTTCATTTTTTGGGTTTTAATTCCAAATCATAATGCGGAAGATTTTGTGTTTGGTTGTTTGAATGGAGTTTGTTTAGGTTAAATTTGAGTAGATTAGGTTCGCAATCGAAGGAAAATTCGGGGAAAAAAACAAAACGAACAGTTGCAATGGCGTTCGTTTAGGAAGAAGAACAGTGACACTCACGGTTACGGGTTCCGGAACCGTGGTCCCACTGTTAATACATTATTCCGGAACCCTTTTATATTGAATTAAATTTAAATTAAATTAGATAATATTTAAATTAAATAAATCAAAATAAATTGTATTAAATTAAATTTAATTAAATTAATATAAATTATATCTATCAAATTAAGTTATATTAAATTTTATTGTAATTATATAAAACTTAATAAATATAATATTAATTAATAATTAACTAATTTAATTTTAATAAAATCTTTAAATGTAATTATATTAAACTGAATAAGCATTATTAATTAAAATAAATTAAATTGTATTTAATTAATAAAAATTAATTAAATTGTATAAAATTAAGGAAAAATAACCCAAAATAATACTAACTATCAACATTGAACCGAAATAATACGAAATTTGAAAATTACTAGAAGCGATACAAACTATCAATGTATTTACCAATAATAATACGTCATACTTTTTCGGCAAAAATTCTAGCTCCGACGATGACGTGGTAGCCGGAATGTTACATGTCATCAAATAAATGGATTAAATGCGTGATGTGGATTTTATTTTTCAAAAAATCAATTTAATAACATATAAAATATTAAAAAATAAAATTTTATATTTTTAAAATTTTAAATAATAATTTTTTAACAAAACATTTGTACTAAATTTTTAAAAATATTTTTTGTAAATAAAAAATGTAAAATAAAGTTTGAACATTTTTTTAAATAGTTTTGTAAAAAATTGTAAAAATATTTTGCTTTTTAATAAAAAAATTTGTTAAAAAAAATTCGAATATTTTTATTAGGAAAAAAATTTTACAAAAAATTTTGGAAAAAAAATTCTTTAGGGATTAGGTTACAAGATTAAAAAGAAAAATGAAATTCAAATATTTTTTTTTTAGAATTAAAATTTTCATTTTACAAAAAAACCGAAAAATAAATTTGATTAAAAAACTATTCTAAAAAATATTATATTTTTATTTTTTTTGGAAAAATAAATATTATTACATTTTTTTTACAAATCAATTTTAAAAAAATTCAAACTATATGTTAAAAAATTTATTTTTTTAAAATAATATTTGAACAATTTTTTTAAAAATTATTATTTAAAATTTTAAAAATAATAATTTTTTATTTTTTAATATTTTATTATTAAATTATTTTTAAAAAAATTAAATCCACATCACACATTAAAATCATTTATTTGATGACATGTAACATTGCGGCTGCCACGTCATCGTCGGAGCTAGGATTTTTGCCGGAAAATATATGACGTATTATTTTTGGTAAATACATTGATAGTTTGTATCGCTCCTAGAAATTTTCAAAGTTCGTATTATTTTCGGTTCAATGTTGATAGTTGGTATTATTTTGGGTTATTTTTCCTAAAGTTAATGAAAATTAATTAAAATGTATTTAATTAATTAAAATCAATTAAGTAGAAATATTAAATTTAATTAGATAACGCCTCTACTCCTACATATATTAACATGGATGGGGAGACGAAGGTGTGTTAGGCCTCCGTTTGGATAGATAGAGCTCGCGGGACGGATACTACCTCTTAGGTTGTGGTCCCGGCGGTAGGACCACAATTACCTAGGCCACTAAGTCCGTATTAATCAGAATTATCCCACTTCTTCATATGGATGTGTTACCGGACTCATTATACGCCACTGAGTCCGAGGAAAAGGAGGATTTGAGTCACACTTCTACTAGACAGTCATAACTACTATTTGATGATGTGGCTCTTGTTGTAGAGTTGTCAGTCCGAAGGGGGAGGAGTAGTTGATGTTCTACATGAGGAGCATGTTGAGATCCCTACTGAGGGGCATGCACCTATCACTGTTGACAAGCATGTAAATATCCTAACTAACGTGCATGCATAGATTCCAACTGACGACCATGTACAAGATCCTTTTCTCCCGATTGATCGAGGCCGCGTCATTGCAGACACGAGTACCCTTGGTCGGCGATGTGTTGCCATGTTATGCTGGTCACCGTGTTCACGGTGTTTGGATGTGTGAGGTATATAATTGGATCGTCGTTGTAACAAATTAAGTTACATTACAAATTAATAAAATGTTTAATTGAATCAAAATTTGTTTATAAAGAAAGACTTCAGGAAGCCCGTTACGGCAGTGAGGCGGTTGGAGCATAGCACCATATTGAGTAGGTGGATATCATGCACGGATAGAGAGGACCCCACATCTTGGTTTTCTATCGCATTTTAAAGTGGTTTGGCTGATTTGCTAGACATCTCATTTGCCGGTGTTGACCACACACTTATTCATGCATTTTTTGAGAAGATGGCATCCCGAGACCAATAATTTTCACCTTCCAAGGGTGACAAGACCATCACTCTCCACGACGTAGTTGTTATCATGGGTTTGAAGACTGATGGGGATCCTCTGTTGATACCGATGACGCCACGTGACCGTGTATCCTAGTTGTGCGATATCTTTCATATCACTTAGGTTGAGGCACGGGCACACCAAATCGCATTATATGTCGACACCTCGAGGACATCATTCTCCACTCTATGTCGTGATCCAACCACTCCATTTGAGGATGTAGCTTATGTGTTCATTCTCTTTTTCTTGGGATCCTCTCTGTTCGTCGATAAGTCGATGAACAAGATTCTTCCATGGTTGATTGATTTGGTACGAGATCACCAGCGTACATGAGTATATGCATGGGGTGTTGACATCTTGGGGTACTTCTACCGATACGTATTACTATCGCTTTAGTTAACTATTATTCGTTTGTATTGATATCAAAGGTGACGCTTCACGACTGAAGGTGAAGACGATCGGCGGTTGTACATCATTATTACACATAAATTTTTAAACCTTAAATACGATTATGTCATATTTATCTAATAATAACACTTATATAATAGTTAAATGTGTACAATTTTGGATATATGCACACTTTCCGTCACTATGTTATTCTGTTGCGGAGGATCCTAACAAACATGGATCAACTAGGTGAGATTCGAGACTAGTTGTCCCGATGATACCACAACAAACATTGGATAGATTGAGATTACTTCCTGCGCAAATAGACCAAATGAGAGTGGAGGACATCAAGTTTATACCCTATGGAGATCGAGTGCTAGATTTTGAGGGAGAGTTTGCGGTGTCCACTTACAGAAGCACGGTCCAGATTGGAGATATAATCGAGTCGTACATGCTGAATAGAGTCCTCAAGTAGTTCGGATTTGTGCAGGCCGTCCCACTAAAGAGGATCATCCCGTATCTTGAGGTTCATCGGCTTCTCGCATCAAGGGGTACAAGGTCCGGTTCAGTTCCTCGGATTATAATACTAAACATGACGCCACGAGCCGAGTTTCACTACATGGTCGGATTCTGGCTCCTAATCCATGGAAACCCTGTGAGGTTTTCCACAAAGATTGTGGGCTCTATACCAGATGACATGATGCTTGGATCTTTCCAATCTGATCAATTATCATCAAGTCGATGCTCTTCATCGCCAACTGAATTTCTTACACACTCAAACACAACATACTCTTAAACAAAGAGTGTGCGGACTCACACCTAAGAACCATTATCAAATCAATATACTATTATAATTTAAAAAATAAAAAATTTATAAACAAGGTAGGATTGAGTTCTTACACGTTTGTTGTCCTCGTGCCAAAATGATGATACAAGTTGCACCATGCTCGACCAATTGCCTCCTTGTATAGGATTAGCCATGTACCCTCCAAATATTCCATCAACCTCAGATAACTTTTCCAATTAACTTTCATCTCAGCCAAAATGCCTCCCATAACTGGCAGAGGATCTCGATTCAAACAAGGCCTGGTAGTGTGATGCAAAAACCGTTTGTGCTTCCTTTGATCGTGTCACCATCCAAGATCTTTGTTGAATATTGCACTTGACATGAAAAGTGCAAATCATGTGCTTCACATTCTGGGAAAATGACACCTAGTACACTTATAAGTCCAAGCTCTCTATCCGTCACAATAACCTCTGGTGTACATAACATTTCCGCACACATGTCAGAGTCTTCATAATGCCCACTCGTAGGGATTTGAGTTTTTCTTAGACATGAAAATAAATTCTATTGCGGACATCAACATCGTGCTAGTAATACCGACAATATCTAACAATGATATCTTGTATCTATGGAGGGCACAAAAACAAGGCTTTAGTTTTGCTGGACTTGAAAGCAAACACGCAATTTAATGTATAAAAACTCATAAAAAGAATGTATATTAAAACTTACTCGTTCTTCTTGTATGTCGTGTTCATTATAATGACGTAAGAAAATAAATTAAGGAGATGTCTGGAATCTAGATGCATGATGAAAAAATCTGAAACTTTATTTGAATGTGAACATCTCCTCACATTGACATAATAACGATGTTGCTCTTGTGTGCGCAGTGCTAGTTGGACTGTACCTCGTCCTTCAGCTTGTAACATCCTAATTTTCTATCCATCATTTCATACTTGTCTTATGGTGGTGACGTTGTGGGTCATCCAACTATAGTGACTTCAAAATATTCATCGGCTTGAAACCCAACCCAAGTCCACGTTCCATCCTCCAAAATTGTGTGCGTCAATCGGTCAACATATGTATGTCCTTTTAACTACTCGAGAAGTGTATGGTTGTGTACCCCACATATCAACTTTGCTTTGTACACCCTCAAGATCAAATGAACAACCGTCTTTTCTCGATTTGTGTGCTCAGCTAGATGACGGCTCAGTATCAAGATCAACGTCTTTCTTCTTCCTAGGGTTTTCGAAACGTTCGCTTGTTAGACAAAACATAACAAATCCCTTAACATTTCTCCATGAACTACTTGTGACTAACACCCTATTCATAGTTCCTCCCATGATATGATCCCAATCAACCATTGTCTCGCGATCGTGGAAAAACCGTAAATTTCAAACTTGTGAGAATAATCGGTCCCTTCATCATGCAAATAAATCGGTAGACCCTAATTAAAATAAAATAAAATAAGAATTCTTGTTTTTCAGTTTCATGATAACTTACAATAAGTTAAAATATCTTTACCTCAAAATGTGGAAGAAACTCGTCTAGTTGACTAAATTTTGTATCATCGAACGAAATAAACATATCTTCATCGTTTTGTCTTGTCATTTTTGGTACCAATATTTTGAAGAGTTTAATTTGTGAAGGTTAATCACTTCTTATTTGGATCTTATTGTATATAACCGAACATACAAAACGTTCGAATTACAATGATCATATTTTAAATTTATTACCGTTACACAATGTTCGAATTAGAACGGTAAAATCATCACAGTTTCGGTTACGAGTTCCAAATGTGATTGATTCTTGTAAATCCATCACCGTGTACTTAAATTCACCCTATTATTTACGCTGAAAATATTGCCGGCAGTGGCGGAGCCAAGGAACGTGCCCCTCCTTAAACGTCGTCGTTTAGGCGTAAAAAAACCATCAAAACGACGTCGTTCTAATTTTTTTAAAAAAAAATCCTAGATCGGTAACTCACAAATGGCACGCTACGCAACAGTGCAGCACGCTCCTCCCTCTCACCGTCTCAGATCTCACGATTCTCACCCTTGTGCAGGAAGAACTACAGCAGCGACGATGGGCCAGTAGGCAGCATCAACGACGGTCTGTCGCCCATCTCCACTCTCGCACCCCGTTCTCGGCAGCGGGCCAGCAACAACGGTGGTTTCTCATCAGCATACTCAGTTCTTCTCCTTTGGATCTTTAAACTTTGATTCTTCTCAACCTTGCACATGCAGCACCGCAACAACCAACAATCTTTGGTCTTCCCTTCGATTCTTCTTCTCAGCAAAGTCTTCCCTTCAATAATTTCACTTCGATTAAGCTCAGGCTGCTCTGCTATTTTGAATCTTCTCCTCTTCAATTTCATTCCATGATTTTCATCAGTCTAACTTCGATTCTTCTTCTTCCCCTCTTCAATTCGTTCTTCCGTCAACTCGTCTTCAGTTTTAATTCTTCCGATAACTCAGCAACAAGCAACAACAACAAGGTAAGATTGTCTCTTTGAATTTCTGTCCAATTTTCAGTTTTAATTATTTTCTTCAAAATTTTGTTTTTGATTGATTGTCTTTTGTTGATTAATGAATAACACTACCAATTGTTGATTGTTGATTGTGGATTGTTGATTGTTGATTGTTGATTATGGATTGTTGATTGTGGATTATGGATAGTGGATTGTTGATTGTGGATTGTGAATTGTGGATTGTGGATTGTGGGTTGTTGATTGTTGATTGTTGATTGTTGATTGTTGATTGTATGATTTTCTTATTTATGATTAGTATTTAATAATATGAACAATTATCTTATTCGGAAGAAGGTATCGATTTCAAATGTTGGAGATTCAAGCTAAATTCATTGTGTGAATGTTGGTGCATGAATTGAAAATGATGTTAGAAATGACGTTGTTGGAGAAAAAGAGCTCGAATGGAGAGTCCTCATGATTCAACTTGTGAATTAATTATTATTAGTGATCCGGCATTGCGCAAATCCATCAATAATTATGATCCTCGGGTTAGAGATGTTGTGAAAAAAGAATATGTAGTTCAAGGTGCTTGTCAACCATTGTCACATGATTTTCCATGAAGTATGCAAGAAAATAAACAAAGAGCTTTCCTTTCTAAGTGGTTCAAAGAGTTTGAATGGTTGGAATATAGTGTTTCTAAAGATGTCGTTTTTTACTTTTGGTGTTATCTTTTCAAGGGGTTGTTGGTAAAAGGTTTGGTGATGATGTTTTTGTGATGACGGGATTTTGCAATTGGAAGAAGGGTCCAGAAAAGTTTAAACAACACGTGGGGTCTATAAATAGTGTACACGAAAAAAAAAAAGTACAAAAGTCCTCTTCTTTTTTTATACTTTTAAAATTGTAAAAATGTGACTACGTAACGCTTATCAAATTTCAATGTTATCGAATGCATCAAGAGTTTTTTCTATTCGATAATAAACTTTCCCTTCTTGTGTCAATGTCAAATAGTAATGATTCGTGATGGCCTTTTTTGTCAAAGACGCGTAATTTTCTATTATATATATTTCATATTTTTTTGGGGTTCAGGAGATTGAACCAAACTTTTTTTTATCTTACTATTACGCATCTAATAGATAGAACAAAGGAGTGGACAAACAAAAAAAGAGAGAGATAATTTTATTGAACAACAACTAGAACTTCTTCAATTAATTTATAAAAAATTTCAACCACAACAATGCTAATAGACATTTTTTTTGCTTACAAAGATCAAAGACAAAGTGTGTCAAGATGATTGTCGGTTGGAAAATAAGTATTAGATGTTGCATATCGCATTCGGTTGACCGCAAGTGTGGATATTGTTAGATTATTACTTGTACAAGGATTGAGTTTTCGTGGACATGTCGAGGCAATGGGATCTCCAAATAGAGGAAATTTTTTGAAAATTTTTATGTAGTATAGTTTATGTAATGCCGAGGTTGGAAAGGTGGTTCTAGAGAATGCACCATTAAATCATCAACTTGCTAGCCCTCCCATTCAAAAGAAAATTGTTAGTGCTTGTGCATCAGAGACAACAAAAGTCATAATCAGTGATATTGGAGACAAGTTCTTTTCTTTGTTGATTGATGAAGTTCGTGTTAGTTCTGTCAAAGCACAAATGACAATTTTTGTAAGATATTTTAATAGCCTTGGAGTGGTGGTGGAGCGGTTTCTCCGAGTTGTTCATGTTGTTGATACATCTGCTTTATCTTTAAAATGTGGCATTGGTGAGTTTTTTTTTTAAACATTGTTATTCATCTCTAAGGTGAGAGATCAAGAATATGATGGAGCTTCTAATATGGGAGGTGAATTTAATGGATTGAAGACTCTTATCTTAAAGAAAATCCTTGTGCATGGTATGTTCATTGTTTTGCTCACCAACTACAACTAGTGATTGTGGTTGTTTCACAAAAAAATCAGTTTGTGAGTGATTTCTTTGAATATCTATTTACGATTACTAACATGGTTGGTGCTTCTTGCAAGAGAAAAGATGAGTTTTGGCAAATACAACATGAAGAAATGGTGGAGAGGTTGGAAAATTGTGACATTACATAAGGAAGAGGAAAAAATCAAGAAAGTGCTTTAGCTCAGCCGGGGTCTACACGATGAAATTCTCACTATACAACCATTATTCGTATTCTTTCTTTGTGGAACTCAACTCTCAAAGTGCTAGACAATATCTTTGATTAGGGCACTGATGAGAAAACTCGGGACACAACTGGTAGTTTGGCAGAAAAGATAGAGAGTTATGGTTTTGTTTTTATTGTCCACTTGATGAATAGAGTGTTGGCGGTTACAAGTGTTTTGTCACAATTCTTGCAACAAAATGAGCAAAATATCATTGCCATTGTTGGTCTTGTTCAAAGATGTAAAGTGAAATTTCAAGACTTGAGGAACAATGGATGGGATCAGTTGATTTGAGAAGTCAATGATTTTTGTACTAAGCACAATGTTGTGATTTTTGACATGGATCATCTTGCTACAAATCGTCGTTTTAGACGTAATGGAAATGGTACAATAAATTACCACCACTTCAAAGCTGAAATTTTTTGTCAGGTAATATTTTATTTCCTAGTTAAATATTATACTAGTATTTGTATCAAATTAATGTGATGTTACATTTGTAGATTATTGACCAAATTAATACGGAGATGAAGAATCGTTTCAATGAGTCAACAACATAATTACTCACTTGTATAAGATGTCTTGATCCTAAGAATACGTTATCCATTTTCAGTTTGGAGAAACTTATTCAACTTGCAAACTTATATCCAAGATTTTTCAATTTGTGAGAAAATGGAGCTTAGAGGACAACTTGAAATGTGGATTTTTGAAATGAGGAGAGATGAAAATTATTTTATGTTGCAAAATATTGTAGATACTGCTAAGAAGCTGGTTGAGAAAGGTATTCACAAAGCGTTTTATTTGGTATATCGTCTTATTGAGTTAACTTTAGTGTTACCAGCCACATATACGGTGGAAAGAACATTCTCCGCGATGAGTATAATCAAGACAGATTTGCGCAACAAGATGGGAGATGAATTTTTTTACTGATAATTTGATTTGTTATACCGAGAAAGAAGTTTTCAAAAGTATTGACAATGAAATTATCATTCAACATTTTCAGAGTATGAAATTCCGAAAGAGGATTTGCCCCATTTAGAGTATTGAACTCTTTTCTTGTACTAAACTTTAGTTTTTACTAATGAACTATTTTATCACTATTTGTTTTCGTAATTGAATTAAATATCATAACCGATTAGTCCCCCTAAATTATATCCTGGCTCAACCACTGATTAGCGGCTTGTATAAACACCTTGGAAATAGACGCATGGTAGGTGCATTGAAAGGCGACGATTATTTCTGTATTGTTCTGATGTAACGCAGGGTTAATGCACCTTCAATTCTCGCATGTGCTAAACAAAGATGAATAAGGGTTAACCATGCATTATGATGTAATTATTTAGTTTATATGCTAATCACCAATAATTAGTATTTTCAAGGCCCGTTATTTATTATTATTATTATTACCTTTATTATTATTAATATTAATAATATCATTTACTAAGATAAATGATAATTATCATTAATAAGTTTTATCTAATAATAATAAATTTTGTGGATGATGTATACCAATATCTACCAAGTTTTTCTGCATTAAGATTATTTTTAGTACTGCTAATTATTATTAATAAGTTCACCTAAAACTAGAGTTGATACATGTGTTTATATAGGGTAAAATCTCGGAGTTTAGAGTTATACTTTGTGTATAACCCTTCCAAAATTTACAATCGAAAAAATTTGATTTTCTTCTCGGCGGTAGGTGATACAACCACGATGCCGACCATAGGTTGTTCGTTGACATGCCGTTTGACAATGTTGTTTGACAGCTTTTTCAACAATTCAATAAAGCTGAATTTTCTGATGTTGTGCCTGGAACTACGTTATCCATGAGTACTAATTTTGAAACTCTTTCGATGATATACAACTTAACAATTGATATAATTGACCAAATTCAAAGATATGACGGTCGAAATTGGAAATCTCACATAAATTATCATAAAATAGCATCCAACTCCAATGATTTTCACTTGACTTTTTAGAGTTTGTATGTACTGAATAATTTTCAAAAATATTTTGTTGACATATAACTATAGTTTCCATTGTAATAATGACTAAATGAAAAGAAGCTTTTTCATATATATCGAAAGAAATTTTTGTTAATGTATAATTTTTTTGATTATCTTCTTATATACACTTTATAAATTCATTTGGGTTTAATGTTCTATTATAAAATATATAGATATATTTTATAGAATTTACGTAAAGTAATTGAAAATTTTGAGAAAGTGATGTGTGATTGCAATTAACTCACAAACGACGATATTACTCGAAAAACTTATATTTTAATACATAGTCATTGAATTAAACTATTAAAGTATGTTGGTATTTTGTACAGAAAAGATCCCTTTAGAGTTTAGAATGATCAAAACGACACGGAAAAATTATTACGCATTTAGCATTACCGTCAAATGAATGTTTTTGCAAAGCACAAATGAATATAAACTAAAAAAAGTAACGAGAAAATTTGAAAATAAGAAAATATATAATGCCGGATACTACGTCTTTCGCTTTCTCTCTCGGCTCTCTCAGGCGTTGTTATTAAAACGCCTTTTCTTTTCAACTGTCTCTCCGTGTTCAGCTCGCGTTGAAGCTCACGAAGCTCGGCGATTACGAATCCAATTTTTCTAGAGAGAGATAAGAACAATTATGGAGAGAGAGGGGAGATAGAGACGTAGATCCCTATATTAATTTCGCTATCAACCGCGTTTCATCTCGTAGAAAGTTCTAGGAGGAAAAGCATTTTGCATCCTCTGTATAATTTTATACTTTTAGCGATAAAAGCGACTACCGTTCGGATCGAACCGGATAGGGTTTCAGATTTTCGATTTGATTTCTCGTGTTTGTGTTGTTGATCGTGTTCGATTTGGGTGCTGTGCAGACTGCGATCTGCGGGGGGCGGAGATTTCCAAGTTAGCTTATTGTTGATTGTTTGTCGACAAAGGGTGGATAATTTTCATTTCTGTGTTGTTGGGGGTTGGAGACAGGAATTGGAGTTGGATGAGAAGAAATTGCGTGTTTTGAGTTTTTAATCTGAAAGCGATGTTGTTGACCTTACCCGTTGGTGTATGAAGTATTATGGCACTGGTTGCCTGTCGTGGAGAACATGTCGCTTTACATCGGTCGCGAGGCTTCAAAGGTTTCTTTCTTTTCCGTTCATCCTATTTTCTTTCTTTGTGTGTAAGATTCTTTCTTTTGACAGCCTAGGTTTGTAGCTCGATGTTTGTATGTTTGTGATTTTTTTTTGAAATTGATTTGTCTGCGTGTTTGGTGATGAAGCTTTGGAAGAGACTTTGTGCAGAAACATCAACCGAAATCCAACTGCTGTGCGAAAAATGGAAGTATCTTCTTGCAGGTCTTATTTTCCAGGTCTGCTTCCATGTCCAATCTCTATTTATTTTGCATATAATGGCTTGTTGGAGCCTGGAGGTGTCTGATTTTCCATACAAATGACCTCTCTAAGTTAATTATTTAATCAAAGACTTACTGGCTTCTTACTTAAACCTGCTATGTTTCTTCTGTAAGTAAATTGCTCATCCATTTTCTTACCTGCTATGTTTCTTCTGTAAATAAATTGCTCTTCCTTTTTTTTTTAAAAAAAATCTGCTAAGGAATGCAATTATTGACCGACTGGGCCTTTCAGGGAACCTCTGAATGAATCAAATCTATCCTGTTTGTTTTAACTGGTAAAATGTTTGCAATAGATGGGTTTATGAACCATGATTGCAGAACGCACACCGTCCTTCCAATGCTTAAGCTGTAATTTTTTGACATCTAGCCTTATAACTACGTGCTTATGCTCTTTTATATTTACGTCCTTCCAATGCTTAAGCTGTATTTTTTGACATCTAGCCTTATAACTACGTGCTTATGCTGTTTTATATTTACACTATGTTTGCTGATTTATTGTTAAGGAGTTAGACAGACTATTGCAGATGTTTTTTCAGATAATCTAGTATGAAATGCAGTTCTTTCCCTCATGGGAAGTTGTAGTTTGATTATGTGCAAATTATGAACTTTAAAGTTTCTATTCCTACAGTACATTCATGGTTTGGCTGCTCGAGGCGTTCATTATATACATAGGCCAGGGCCTATACTCCAAGATACTGGCTTCTTTCTTCTTCCGGTATGTTTGGTAGCACCAACACATTAATTCTATATGCATTTCCAACTTCTACAAAAAAAATTTATGCGCTTCCAGTTTTCTAATTTCACCTTTCGAAATCAAGGAACTTGGACCAGACAAGGCTTACATTAGTGAATCTGTATTCACCTGCATATTTTTGTCATTTTTTCTGGTAAGCTTTTTCCACTCTGTTTTTCCCTTCCTGTAATGTAGGTTTTTGTGGCTTGTCCATTCTTTGCTGAATAATTGTGTGCTAGAAAATTGACATCGGTTGACACTGGGAGATGAAATAGTTGCTTGTAAAATTAAATAAAAAGGTTATGGGTGTATTGACACTGGACTAATGCTAGAACGGAAAAATGGCCGTGTGAACTCCTGTTTGGATGTACCCATTATCATTGATAGGCAATCTTTTCATGTTCACCTGTTCAGGTGTCTTAAAGTGATCACTTGGCTACACTGTACATGCTATAACATTCTTTTGAGACCCTCGTTTTTAAAGTTGCTCACTTATAGGATATGTTGCTACTTTTATGTATTTATATGTACATGTTATTGCTCACGGGTGGCTTCTCCCTGTATGGCTGTATATAGTTTCTTCCTACTCTATTATTCTGAGTTTCACTGATTGGTTTTAGTTGACTGGAGTTCTGTTGTCTCCTCCCCGAAGGTTTTTTTTTTATACTGGAACACTTTGAAGGTTCTCACATCTGTATTTGGTGTGCTGTATTGCAGTGGACTTTTCATCCTTTTATCTTCAAAAGCAAAAAGATTTATACAGTGTTACTCTGGTGTCGGGTCCTTGCTTTCTTAGTGGTAAGTGCTGAGCTTATTTTTTCACTTTATTTTTTCTACAATGCAGTATTATTTCTAGTTTTGGCTACTGTTGAGCTATGGATCTCTTATGAATTTGCTTGAAAGTTGAGGACCTTATTAGCCTGTTACATTCCCACCTCCTCAATAATAATGTCAAAGAGAGAATCATCGCCAATCTTAAAGAGCTAACCAATGAAGAATCTGTGGTTTTCTTGTCAATGATTAATTTATGACTTGCTTAAACTTCCGTTCCAGGCTTCACAGATACTACGGATAATAACATTCTATTCTACCCAGCTTCCTGGTCCCAATTATCACTGCCGTGAGGTAAATCCTCCTACATATCTTATTTTCAGATAGTCTTTGGTGATTCAGTCCTTGTCCAAGAAAACTGAAAACTTGGAACTGCTTTGTGTATTGTGTTAAGTTTGCAATACCAGAAGATGATGCTTGTTTTGTCTAAGCAGGGCTCTAAAATGGCCACGCTTCCTCGTCCAGAGAACTTGCTTGAATTTTTTATTATTTGTGAGTTTTCAGTTTTTGTTGTTTGGATATTGCATAATGCATTGTCATCTACTAGAATGGTTCTATGGTTCTGACTTCTGAGTAATCGTTTTTGTATGTAGTTCCTCGGGGAATACTATTTGGCTGTGGTGATCTCATATTTTCCTCTCACATGATTTTCTCACTTGTATTTGTGCGGACTTATCACAAATATGGCACAAAGAGGTAAAGCTGCATTCCAAGCCTTGACAGTACTTATATATTCCTTATGAATCTGTAAGCAAGCGTGAATTGTTACGGATAAATCTTTCATCCACTTTACTGGTTTATTTCAGGGGGAAAGTTACTTAAACTGTCCTAATAATTACCTCAATAATTTTGTAATTGACCTTGTCTTGCAGGTGCATTAAACAACTGGCTTGGTTGATTGCTGTTATCCAGAGTGTATTGATTATAGCATCACGAAAACATTACACTGTGGATATTGTTGTAGCATGGTACTAACTACACCAGCTAACTGAATTTTTCATGGTATCCCCATAGTTTCGTACATAGAAAGCCACCAACTTTATTGATTCTGTATTATTCTTGCGATGCAGGTACACGGTCAATCTGGTGGTGTTCTTTGTTGACAAACAACTTCCAGGTTTGCTTTCATTTTTTCAATACTACCCTGGTTAATCATCTAATTGCAGTGCTCTCTAAAGCTTAATTCAATATGCTTGCAGAAATGCCTGATCGGTCAAGTGGAGTTGCATCACTCATACCATTGAGCAACAGAGAGAAGGAAGGAAAGAGCAAAGAGGAGAACCACAAGCTGTTGAATGGAAATGCTGGAGAATCAATAGATAGGGTATGTGAACAAATATTATTCTCAGATTCTTAGTGATGATCTTTTTCAACGTCAATATAAATTTTGTAGCGGATTAGGGTGATATTTATGGTGTATGACGATCATTACAGAGGCAGCGGAATCAAATGAATGGGAAGATTATGGAAGATGCCCACAGTGGCCATCCGGATTCAGCTATGAATGGCGTGTAGATGTAATAAGATGACGAATGCAGGATTAGCTCTTAATCTACAGCAAAACTCCAATGCGGGTGGGTGTGAACTCGTGCAGGTAACTGATTGGTTTCCGTTCAACAAGCTGCGAGCAGATCACTTGTAATGTGCGAGTGAAATGAAATTTTGGATTAGGTGGTTCTGATTATTCTCATTTTTTGTTTCTTTTATGTTCCCTCCATGAACCGTCCTCTTATCTTGCCCCTTGACATCTACAGCCAGCCTCACAATGTAACCTAATCCTGTAGTTCTTCCAGAATTTGGTGTTGGGGTTCTGTTGAGAAGCACTACTAGGTAGAAGTAGGGCACAGAGTATATAAGTTGCAGCGCTTGTGAAGCAAAAGCTTTCACATTTGATGCATTTTGCTGTAATTGAACGTTTGGTTGATTTGGGGATCCGAGAGTGTATCAGAGAAATTTGAAATGTGAAAGATTACTCTTTTCTTAATTTTATTCAATCCCCGTGAATTTCAAATCATTGTGCCTGTAATGAACATGCATGGTCTGCAGTAATTTCTTGTGAACAAAGTTCAATTCATATGTTTTTTTAACTGGGTTTGATTAGATTCACATGGCCTCTGTCATCAGTTGTTGGCATGTGATGCTCTATAGTGCTGTATTGGTTCCCTGGCATACTCGACTGGCTTCTTCAGTTCTGCAGAAGAACTGTTCAGCTTTTGTTTATTGATATTATATGATCTGAGCAATTTGATGGCATTTTTACAAATCTGACGTGGTTGTCTAGGCACAATTTAATAAGGCACGGCGATGTAATTTACAAATGCATGGCGGTTACGGATCCCGTAACCGTCACAGTTACGGGTTCTGAATCCATGACAGATGTTTCACGGTTACGGAACCCGTAACCGTGATGATTTTCTTTGTGAATTCTAAACAAAAAAAATAAAAGTGAAGAAAAACGGTTCCGTAACCGTCACGATTACAGCTTGGAATTCCAAGCTGATCAAGCTTAAGATGAAATCAGTAGAATGATCCAAAAGGATAAAGCTTCGGATACGGAATCGCAACCTAATTTGGATTAATTTGCATCACCATACTCTTCAAAGTTCATACTATAAACAGATAGAATGAGAGAAATTTGCAAGCTTCTCTAGCGCGTTCGCTTGAATCGAGAAGAATGAATGACATATCAAAAGAATGTTTGATTTGTTAAGCTTTGGATCGAAAGGGTTTTTGCTTAAGATTGAAGGAGTCTCGTAAATACCTTTCACGCAGCTCCTAAAGGTCTGATCTTGGAAAACTTCGTCCAATTTTTACACGAGAAGGGAAGGAGTTTTCAATCGCGCTCCATTGGAGACTGTGGAGTTTGGTAATTCGGTATCAGGTGGTGAGGTGAGCTATGCAATTGCTGGGCCCGTTGAAGATGGGGGAGTTGTGATTCTTTGTGAGTTGTAACAGTGGGGAGTGGTTTTCTCCTATCACTCATTTTGGAAGCTAGCAAAGAGTTGATTTTGCTGGAAATCAAGCAGGGGTTTGGAATTTTAGGGATACAAGGATGATGCCCACCAAGTGTTTGTTTTTATGTCCCAAAGAAAATTCTCTTTGGTGAGCTTAATTTTTCTATGACGCCGGTGGGCAATGGTTTCCGTCATTGTCCGCTTAGATCATTTCATGGGTGTGGTGATGGAAGGGAGGGAAGTAAAGGTTTCTCTTGCCTAGTAAGTCATTTGAAAAGGCAACATCTCTTTGCGGTTGAACGCAAGAATGAAGTTCGGGCCTTACTTGAGTGTGATCTTGATGTTTTTACGGCGTTTGTGGAGGTGTTGGCTGCGCTCAGGATGTGGTTGTGTGGCCGGTATGAGTCTTCATGCTCTGAGTCGTGAATGCCGTCACCCAGATGACTCTATTTCTTCCTTTGGTGATGAGGGTGGATACATTGTGGGTATCTTGAGGCCGGTTGTGGCTATTTCGAGGCCGGTTGCTGGAGATCAAGTTGGGGTGGACGATGCTAGCATGTGTTTTGATGCAGATCTGTTGGAGAGGGTTATGCGAGTTCCTATTTCTACCGTGAAAAGCATCCCTCATAGTTGTCGTCTTAGGTTCTCTCAAGCGTTGTTGAGTGTTCTCTTGAAGGTGGTAGCTGAGCCCGGGAGTGTTGCTGCTTGGGTTATGTTGTTTTTACTTCCTCGGTGCACTTTACAGGTGTTCAGGCCTATGAGCAGGCGAGACAGAAGATCGGGAAGTAGAAAGTCGATACAACATCAGCGGATTTTGCAGGCATTGTCTATTTGGGGTGAGGCTGAGGGTGTTTCGAGTCTAGTGGAAGCCTTGTTAGACCCTTCGGAGCATAGGCCTTTTGGGATGGTGGATGGTGGCTCTGGAGATAGAGGGGGTTTAGAGAGAAATCCTAATATCAAGAAATGCCTCCGCAAGGTTTCGAATGGGCATTTTACAGCTGTTGTTAAGGTTTTGTGCTCTTCTGGTGTTGCTTCTTACAGTGAGGAGACTTTGAAGGTGTTAGAGGCTAAACATCCCCACAAACCTCCACCTTCTAAGTTTTGCACTACCTTTCATGAATCACCCCTCATTGTTGACATCGATTCGGTATTTAAATGCATCAAGTCCTTTCCCAAAGGTACTTCTTGCGGTAGAGATGGCTTGAGGGCACAACACATCTTAGACGCTATGTGTGGTGAGGGTTCCTCTGTTGCCACGCGTCTTTTGAGAGCGATCACCTCAGTGGTTAATCTATGGTTGGGAGGCAGGTGCCCCTTGAGTTTGGCCGAGTTTGTGGCTTCAGCTCCTCTTACGCCGCTGTTGAAGCCTGACAATGGGATCCGACCCATTGCAGTTGGTACTATATGGAGACGGTTGGTGTCTAAAGTTGCTATGAAGAGTGTGTGTAAGGATATGGGAGGATATTTGGGAGATTTCCAGTTTGGAGTGGGTGTTTCAGGTGGTGCAGAGGCTATTCTACATAGTGTTAATAGAGTTCTGAGTGATCGTTTTACCGATGGTTCTCTAGCTATGTTGACAGTGGATTTTTCCAATGCCTTCAACTTGGTTGACAGGATCATTTTGCTTAGGGAGGTTAGAAAGAGATGTCCGTCTATCTCTTTATCGGTTGATTTCTTGTATGGTCAGGCCGCCAGGTTGTACATTGGGGACAGGTTCATCTGGTCGGCTACTGGTGTGCAACAAGGAGACCCTTTGGGGCCCCTCCTCTTCTCTCTTGTCTTGCACCCGCTTCTGCATAAGATCAGAGACAGTTGCAAGACTATTCTACATGCTTGGTATCTTGACGATGGGACCATTATTGGTCGATCTGAGGAGGTGGCTAGAGCTCTTGATATCATTCGTGAGTTTGGTCCAGGTTTAGGCCTCATGTTGAATGTTCGCAAAACTGAGCTCTTCTGGCCTTCATGTGATGGGTCTAAACTTAGAGATGGACTATTTCCACATGACATTGCAAGGCCAGCGTTGGGTGTTAAGTTGCTTGGTGGGGCAGTGAGTAGAGATGAGGAGTTTGTTCGAGAGCTTGTCATGAAAAGAGCTGTTAAGGCGGTTGAGTTGATGCATCTTCTTCCACAGTTGAGGGACCCGCAGAGTGAGCTTCTCCTGCTTCGTTCCTGTATGGGTGTTGCTAAGTTGTATTTTGGCTTGAGGACTTGTCATCCGGAGCATTGGGAGAGTGCAGCAGCTTATTTTGATGTCGGGCTCCGTAGCTCAGTCGAGGATATTGTGGTTTGTGGGGGTCCTTTTTTTGGAGATCTTCAGTGGCGACTTGCTTCTTTGCCTATTCGATTTGGGGGGCTTGGGCTATACTCTGCTATTGAGACGTCTTCCTTTGCTTTTGTTGCCTCTAGGGCCCAGTCTTGGGAGCTCCAAGACCATATTTTGCGGGACAGTGGAGTTGTAGAAATGTGTTCTGAGTTTTATGGAGCTTTGGGCAATCTTCAGACTTCTATTCCTGGTTTCGATCTTTCTGTCTTTACTGTCAAGAACACCGTCCCCTCTAAAGCCCAACATGCTTTGGCGAGTGCTCTTTTCAGTAAGACCGTGCAGGAGATGGAAGTTACTTTTGATTTGACTCTAAGACAAAAAGCGGTTTTCAAGTGTCTTCAATCCACACATAGCCAAGATTTCCTTCTTGCCATACCCATTGATGGACTTGGGCAATGTATGTCCCCGGTTGAGTATCGTTCGGTTCTTAAGTATCGTCTTATGATTCCTCTATACCCGGTCGATGAGATTTGTCCTATGCCCAATTGTCGGAGAATTCTAGATTCTTTTGGGGAGCATGCGGTTCATTGTAAAGAGCTTCCTGGCTTCAAATATAGGCATGATTTGGTCCGTGATGTGTTGTGTGATGTGTTTAGGAGGGCGGGGGTTTCGGTTAAGAAGGAGGCGCCTGTGTCCTTCTTAACGGACCCACGAGAGGGGAGGTCCACCTTGAGGCCGGCGGATATCTTGGTGTTTGGATGGGTGGGTGGAAAACATGCTTGCATCGATTTGACTGGAGTTTCCCCACTTGTTTGTCTGGGTAGTGGGCCTTTTGCGGTGGGTAAGGCGGCGCTTAATGCAGCTTCTGCTAAGGTGGCCAAACATGAGAAAGCTTGTATTGAAAATCAACATGTGTTTCTTCCGTTCGCTTTCGACACCTTTGGTTTCCTTGCGCTCGATGCTATTGAAATTCTGAAGAGGGTGCAGCGGGTTTTGCATGGCAATGTTACGTCTCCTAGGTCTTCTGATGTTGTTTTTAGGAGGATCGGTTTCGCTATCCAGAAAGGATTGGCGGCACAACTTGTTGCCCGTCTTCCTTCTACCTCTTTGTAAATTTTTGAAGCATCGATTTATAATATGATAAAAAAATTTCGATAATTCTAACCTGAAAAAAAAAATGGCACCATCACGGTACGAAACCCATAACCGTGATGTTAGGAATTCTTTTTTTTTTTTTACGGTTACGGAACCCGTGACCGTGACGGCGTGGCAGCCACGGATTCCGTAACCGTTGTGCGTTTACGAAATTCATCCGTATTATCCTCTTTAATAAAAATGTATGCAATAAATCAGGAAGGGAAGAACCTGTGATTAGTTGAGTTTTGAAATCTATTTTAGCGATTGTAGCATCAAGTATGTAATAACTTGATTTTCTTCTCTTCTATGTGGGCCGACCACAAAACGGAGTCAGACCCAATAGCCCTCATGTGTTCCATACAAATCTTTTCCCCGACTTGTAGGCTATATATAGGGTTGGACAAAGTTCTAGGGCTGGGAACGAGGCGGGATTGAGGTTTCTCCGTATTCTGTCCCGGCGGGATTGAGGTTTCTCCGTATTCTGTCCCGTAAATTATAAGCGGGACATAATCTACTATTTTTGACGGGCCTAATCTCGCAAGAATTATGCACGGATTATATTTAACATTTGTACATGTTTTTTCATGTTTAAAGACACAATTGATAAAAAAAAATTCGATATCGAATTACCGATTCAAGATGCCTACGTTAATAGTTAATACATTCAAAATGAATACAAGTTACACCAAAGTGTATCGTACCATTACATTCAATAGGCCTAACACTACACTAGTGATAATTTACAAAATATCATATTATTTTACATGTTGTGAATCACAAATTTTATTACTTTTATAATTTTTATCATTATAAAATGATATTTATATATATTATTTATCTATATAATATTTTATAAAATATAAATATATTATTTATATATACGTGGGACAAGACGAGATTAATCGGATGGGAAGTTTCCGTCCCATAAAATTTTCACGGACGGGATGTGATACACTTTTTTTTTTTCAAATTCCGTCGAAATTGGGACGGGGTCGACTAGAATTTATGCCCACCCCTATAAATTCCAGGTCACATTGAACATTTAAACATGCACATTTGCTGGCGCTACCCTAACAGATTGTGATTCTATTATTGACTTATTAATTATGCTTTCCTTCAAATAAAATCTGAGTGGTGTTTCTTTTTCTTCTGAAAATATGAGGTGTTTTTTGGAAACAAAGAAAAAGTAGGGCCAACAATTCACACCGTTCTTCATGTTATAAATCGCACATTTATGAAAAAAAGAGCTTCAAATTGTTTTGCGACGTTACAATTAATTATAATAATAACTTTAAAGAAATAAGTAATTAAAAATGACAAAAAGTGTTGAAATTAATGCAATGAATTTGAGTTGTGAAAGGTACATGAAACTAATCGTGAATAGTAAGTACTACCTCCGATCAAAAATAACTGTCATTTTAGCCTTTGACACAATTTTTAAGAAAAATATTAAATAACATAGATTTTGTAAAGTTTTTCTAAATCTTATCACTTATTTAATATTCAACCTTCTTTTAAACCAATAAGAAAGATTAGATCTAAAATTAATCATTTACACCAATTTTCAAGAACATTTCTTATAATTATTGTTTATTTATTGACCTAGAAAACTTAAAACGACAAATAATTTTGATCAAATTTCTAATGCTAAAACGACACTTAATTTTGATCGGAGGGAGCAGTATTTTGAAAACTGAAAGGAATTGGTGGGGACAACCCACATCTCGTTTGGAAAACAGGGAGGCATGGGATGAAGCAGTAGTGTTGGTTGTAATAAACAAGTTTAATTTTCACCAAAAAAAAAAAAAAATAAACAAATTTAATGCTTCCAAACACATACTATACTACTCTGTCTACTGCCCACTTGGGTCTAACCAGTCATTTCATATTTCCAATATTGCCCTTCCCACGTTATCAGTTTAAACCTTTCTTTATATTTTTCCGGGTGTCTAAACGTACCCATCATGATCTTTAATAACCCTCAAACCTATACAATTCGCATGTAGTTAAGATTTTCATCTAAAATTTCTAATTGCTTGTATGAGAAGCGTAGTTGGAGCCAACGTCAAGTTATCACAAGCTGATGAACTACACTTTCATTAGCGCACTTGAACGGAAAAAAGCTCTAACTACGCTTCTCATTAGCATAGTTTTTTTTTTTAATTGTAAATTAAGGGCTTCGAATCGACACCCAAGTGACCCAACAACGTATATTTCATCTTTTTTGTTCGAAAACCAGATATGCGGAGGAGGACACCTTCTTTTGAAAACCAACTTCGTCGCCTTTGTTCGACTATCCGTCATCTTCGTCTCATTTACGGGAAAACTAGGAGGCTTCGACTAAAATCGGGAACCAGATCTGCAGGCTCATCTTCTTCGCATTCTTCGACCACCAGAGCTTCATTCTTTGTTCGACCACCGGAGGATCATCTTCTTCGCACTTCGCATTGTTCGTTCGGGAAAACTAGGAGGCTTCAACCACCGAAGCTTCACCTGCAAAGTAATAGGTTTTTTGAATAAAGAGAATTCACTTCCAACTACACACATCGTAAGCGTAGTTGGAGTGCTTACTTTTTTTAAATAAATTATACTACGACTCCGCACCCCATTACCATAATTCCACGGCTCACATCGGCTCCGGATCGGCTCCAACTATTCACACCATAAGCGTAGTTTTAATCTTGAGGTGAAAAATAGAACTGTGCACCCGAATTGCGTAGTTTTGGTGACGATTAAAGGATTTTGCAGGTTCATCTAACAACCGCCTATTTTTTTTCAATGTAATACAAAAACGAACTAAGAATTGTCAATTTCTAAAAGTATGCCAACCTATAGCGTCCTTGTGGATGATAGCCTGGAAATCTGAAAAATCATACGAAACGGCAACAAGCAAGGCATGATCATATGTAGCGAGAAAATACGCTACAACGTTGACTTTTCTTGAAAATGTGTGTGCTAATAACTTTTTGAAAAGTCGACAAAAATGAAGACAATACCAGATCATGCCCATATTCCGCGGGGTTCCCAAACTCCGGGCTATCATCCACAAGGACACCATAATTCATCAAAGTTCATAGTAGATAGAAATTTTCGACATTATCGAACTTTGATAAAATATGGTGGGTCAAATAACGAGGGGTCTAGTACTAAGGACATCCTTCCATTGATAATTACATTATATAGTTACGGTGCAAGAAAATTTTGATAATGTCCACTTAACAAAATATACACACAAAATTACTCATAAGTTGTGAAATCATTTAAAAACAAACCGTAATGTTTCTTCTTATCACTTCATATGTCATTCCCTTGATAATCTCGGGTCATAAGATGATGAACTTCCCGTATGGTAACCACTTGATTGTTCCCACTCAAAATTTGCAAGATATAGTTGAGGTATGTTTGGACCACTTGTCCAATTGTTCTTCCTTGATAGTTCTTTTCCTTCTCCATTCACCCTTTTATTTGTACCTACCTTAGAACAATAAGTGCAAACACATACAAATATACTTAACCTTTTCTCCTTCTCATAGATTTAAAAATTTTCTTGCGAGATTTTAAAATTCCATCATCTTATATGCGTACTTTGTAGTGCCATTAAATAAATGACTTATTATATTTCAAGAACATCTATAGTGAAGCGAACAATTGAATCATATTATATTAAGTGCATGAAACACCGACTCCACACGTGCGAGCATTCTTACATTTTTGGGTCCTTTAGGTGCAAGATGTTGATATTCTTTTGTCTCCAAAAATTAATTTGATCGAAAATAATAATTTATGTCAAAGTTCACATAAATTAGTTTATGTCAACCTTACTATTCACGATTAGTTTCATGATGGGTCAAATAATGAGGGGTCTAGGTTATGAAGTGTTTGGAGTGTGGTTCTTTACGATACTCAAGCGAATCTTACATGAGAGCATCCTACTATTTGGAGACTTTGCACCTAGACCCTCTGTCAACCTTACGTTTTTGGAGCATCATACCAAGTGCACCGCTTGCTATGTTGTTCTTTACGATGGAACATCATACCAAGTGACCCTCATTATTTGACCCACCGGATTCAACAATCACATGAGAGCATCCACTTGGTATGCTGTTCTTTACGATACTCATGCGAATCTTAAACGAGTTATTATGGTGGGTAAAATAATGAGGGGTCTAGGTTGAGATAAATGACTTTATAACAAACAGTTTTTGGATCCTTTACGCTTATAAGATGATGGAAAATAATAACAATACAAAGTCTCAAAAAACGTAAGGTTGACATAAATGACTTATTATATTCCGGACCCAAACGAGTTTGGATCCTTTAGGTGCAAGATGTTGATATTCTTTGTTCATGCAGATTAGTTGGATAATAAGTAGGCCATGTTTTCTTTTTGTAACTTCACTCCTTGTTACGACCATTATCACCATACGCCCAACAAACATTCTATCTACTCAAATTAACTTATTTGCTCTAGGTGGAGTAAACTTCCTTGGAGTTCTTGACCAAGTCAATGGTACCAGAAATAGATCCACATGATTTTTTTTGATAGCACCCACACAATGCATTCATCACGAAATAGAAAAATCGGCCAACAAAATAGAATCTAAATTAAACTAAAATAAACTGGAATCGAAATAAAAAATTGGTTCATCCGGCTTTATTTTAGGAAGGTGATGAACCGGGGAATTACCTACCCTATTAACATACGACCAACCTCCTCCGCCTTCTTAAGGATCAGATGGAGCAACATACCAAGTGACCCTCTATCAACCTTACGTTTTTGGAGACTAATTATCACCTCCAAATAGTCGGATTCAACAACCACACGAGAACATCCTTTCTCCACCGCAAGCACACCAACCCAGTGCACCGCTTCTGCCTCCGCAATTGCCGGAGTAGATGGACTTCACCGCAAATAACCTCACAGAGCCATTCTCGTCTCTCGCGATCAACCCAACTCCACACGTCGTCGCTGAGCTTGCTGCATGACAATGAAATTTAACAAATCCCGACGGGATTTCTTCTAGGGAGGTCCATTACTTTGCGTCAAACTTGCTCTAGAGCGATGATGGTGTCGTTGTTGTCCCTCCATTAGTTGAAGTTGACGTTCCACAATAACTTCCGGGGCTTGATCAACCCCTTGGAACAGCTGCAGATTGCGTGCACCTCCAGATACCAAACACGATAGCAGTCCAATCCTCTCTAGTTTTCTGATTAGGGATGAAAAGCACAACAAGCAATCCGTCAATGAGTGTCTTATCTAGCTTATCTAGTTGCATCAGCCCCGGAACCAGCTTCCATACCCTTCTTGCCTTTACACAACTAAAGAGAACATGCTTTATCGTTTCAACACTCCCACAAAATATGACACCTAGGATCCGCCACACATTTGTGCATCAATAGATTAGACTTATACGACAACACTTCACTGACGCATCTCCGTAGGGGTGGCGTTTGAAGTCTCCACAGGTCACTCCATAGCTCTGCCGTTTGGGTTTCGCTAGATGAGCTCCCAGTTTTCCCTTCATCATGTTTAGCCTGCATAATAAGGTGATAACAAGATCGTACAGAGAAGAGACCATTTTTTCGTAATACCATTTGAGGTTGTCTTGTAGACTTGGGTCAACCAGATGAATCCGAAGAATTATCTCCGCATCCTCCTCACAAAAAATCCGGCGTACATCCTCTTCTGCTTTCCCTTATACTGCCAACCAATAAGATTAGCTATCCACAATGACTCGCCCATGCCGATTGGTATCCAGATCAGTTGAAAAAGAGAGGGCCTTGGTATCCATTTGTCGGAAGCGAGTTTGATTGATGAACCATTTCCTACTGTCCACAACAAGCTGCTTTTCAGGTGTTTTTGTCCACGTACGAGACTACGCCATGCATAGCTTGGGTTGAATCCCGTCGTAGCATGCAATAAGTTAGTGGAGGGATAATATCTAGCTTTAAGTATCCGGGCAAGTAATTAATTCGGGCATAAAACTAATCTCCACCCCTGACGGGCCAACAACACAAGGTTAAAGTCCTCCAAGTCCTTGAAACCCATCCCACTGTTCTTTTTTAGGATACATAGTCGGCTCCATTTCATCAAATGAATTGAACGTCGGTCCGAGTTACCCCACCAAAACTTGCATAACATTTGTTCAATATCCCGACAAAGATCCGCCGTTAGATAGCAACAAGACATCGTATACATAGGGATCACTTGTAGAACTGACTTGATAAGAACCTCTTTGCCCGCTCTAGATAATAAATGGCCTTTCCAAGACTTCAGTTTGTTCCACACTCATTCCTTAACCTGAGCAAACACTGTTTTCTTTGACCTTCCAATCATAGTAGGCGAGATACCGATCATGTTTGTCCACCTCAATTACCTCTAAAATGGCTTGGATTGTCTCACAATGCCTCACTCACATTAGTGCTAAATGACAATTTAGATTCGACAAAGTTCACTTGTTGACCGCTTGTTGCTTCGCATATATGAAGGATATTCACTATTTCTTGGCTCTGTATACAAGAAGCTTTGGAGAAAAGCATACTATCATCTGCAAAAAAGAGGTGAGAAATAACCGGAGCTCCTTGAGCTGTTTTAATTCCCTTTCATTTGCCACATTCTTCACTACTCCTAATCAGGCCCGATAGAGCATCTGCACAAAATAAGAACAAATACGGCGATATAGGATCCCCTTGGCGCAACCCCCTAGTCGGAACAAACTCCATCGACGGAATGCCCTCCATAAGCACCGAGAAAGACACACTACTCACACACCGCATGATTAGCGCAATCCACCTTGGGTTGAAACCCATTCTTCCCATGCATTCCTCAAGAAAAGCCCATTCCACCCTATCATAGGCTTTGGCCATATCGATTTTTAACGCCAAATACCTAGCCTTTTCTTTGCATCTTTTCTTCATATAGTAGAAGATCTCTACCGCTGAGAGAGCGTTGTCCGTTATTAACCTTTCTTGCACGAAAGCGCTCTGATTTTCGGTCACAACCTTGTCCATGATCGTCTTCGTGCGGTTTGTAATCATCTTGGATATCACGTTATATACAACATTACATAAACTGATAGGGCGGAGATCCTTCATTTTAGACGGGTTAGTAACTTTTGGAATCAAGGAAATGAACGTATGATTTAGTTTATCCGGAAAAGGTGCACCATGCAAGATATCAAGAACAAAATGTGTAACATCCGATCCGACAATATGCCAGTGTTGTTGAAAAAATAATGATGACATACCGTTAATTTTGGACCGGGAGCTTTAGTTGGGTGCATCGAAAAAAAAAGTGCTATGTTTACCTCTTCATTGGTGAACGGTCGTAAAAGCTCCGATTTATCTGATGTCGAGACTCTTGACGTGATTCCTTGAGAAGACATTGATGGAGGTGCACGTAGTTAGTTTTAAACAGCTCCCGAAAATAGTCAACAACAAACCGAGCCCTACCATCGCCACTTCTCCATTCCATTCCATTATCATCCACAAGTCGCCTTATTTTATTTCGCTTTTGTCGCCCGTTTGCTTTCTTATGAAAGAAACTAGAGTTTCGGTCTCCCCATTTCCGCTTATTAACTCGGGATCTCTAAAACCAGAGTTTCTCCTCTTGATCCATAAGTATATTTTCTTTATTTTTGAGGTGACACCGCCTAGCTACGTTATGCCTCGAGACCTCTCCCTTGTGAATCTCCCTCAACTCCTCTCTCACCTTTTGAAGTTTACTTAGGACATTTCCAAACCGCACCTTATTCCACGATCGCAGCTCCGACGTGTAGTTTTGAATCTGCCCCGGGACTCCATCTTCCCCAAATCTCGAATTGGGATTCTTCCATGTATTACGGACTATGATCTCGCACCCCTCATCAGCTGTCCAAAGGCTTCAAATCTATGAGGCCTACATCTGGATCGCTCTTGTCTATTCACGTTTTCTACTCGAAGAGATTGCACAAGAATAAATGGGTAAGTGATCCGACCCCTCCTTGCCTAAGTGTATCACTTCAGATCCTGGAAATCACTCGAGCCAAGGCTCATTGGCTAGTGCATAATCTAGCCGTTCCTAAATGAAGTCATTCTTCGTGATCCCATTATCCCATGTAAAATGTGGCCCCTAGAAAGATAATTCACTAAGATCGCACGTCACCATGGCATCCCCGAACCTCAACATGTGTCGATAATGAACATCGCATCACCCCCTCTTATCTTCAAGCTTTAGCACCTGATTAAATCACCAACACAAAGCCAGGCTCCATGCGTTTCATCATTCAACTTCACTAGTAATTCAAAGGTAAAATGTTTCTCCCTCTCGTGGCCACCCATAAAATCCCGTAAGCCGCCAACTTTTATCCCATTGTTCTACCCATAAAATCCCGTAAGCCACAAGCGTTAGCACCTGATTTAATGGTAACTATCACGGTTGAATCCCACATCAAGGAAAGCCCACCCAATTTCCCCTGACACTCCACCGTGAAGCAGTTTGCAAACCCAAGTTTAAGCCAAACCTCCTCCATCCGCTTTTTTCACTCTTTGTTTCCATCAAAAAGATCATCTTAGGGTCCTCTTGTCTCACTAAGTTAGTGAGTTTCACAACCGCTCGGGCCTTCCCCAATCCTTGATAGTTGTAGCTTAGGCAATTCATTGATCCCGGCAAGAGACGAGTTCATCATCCATACTCATCTTCGACTTCTTAGCCACACTATTGGAACCCTCAGCGGCCATGCAAACCCTTGCATCTTCAGTCTCTTTTCTCTTCCCTCGTAGTGCAGAATACATAACGTGGTCACCACCCGTTTCTCGAGCCAATCGCTTCCACTTGAAGCTATTCCCAGTGACAGACTCTAGCTCGACCTTTCCGTCACCACTATCCCGTCTTGGATCATTATCACACGACCCTTTCCTCTATCTTTCAAACTTTGCTCAGCCTCTCATTTTTTCCCTCAACTATATTCTCACCTTTTTTCCCTCATTCACATCAATAACCAGTAGCTCTTTTTGTGCTCCCCCTTCTTTCATCCCCACGGTCATGCTTACTGGATCTTTCTCAACACCTAAACCCCTTGATGAAACGGAATCAGTCACATTAAATACATGGAGATGCCTCACTATCCCTGTAACATCCACGTCGCACGTACCGGACCCATCGTTCCCTTCATCCGTTTTATCAGTTAGGGCATCAAACAAACAACGTCTGAAATTATTGCGCTTCGTATTATTCACCTTGGTTAATGTGTTGTTATCCTCTTCATGCACCTTTGCTTTCATAACATTAATCACAACTCTTTTTTGTCGCTCCTTCTCCGAACTACTGCTTTCGGACGACCTTTTTAATGGTGAAGCTCTTAAACTGTCCCCATACGATGGAGCCTCATCTTTCTTATGCTCCTGATCACAACCAGTTTCAACATGCCCGAGTCGCCTAGAAGAATATAAAAAAATTGGCAGCCTTTCATATTTTAACTCAGCCCAAATTTTTTCTTCCCTATAGATAAGATAACTCCCCTCCGTAGAGGTTTGTTGATGTTGATCATAACCCTAAGTTGAAGGAATATCGGACATATGATCATATCTTCATCGTCTATCTCTATGAGCCCCCCCCAAAGCCGTCCCGATTGCCTTTGTAGTAGCTTCATTCATAGAAGAAAAAGGCATATCGTACTCTTATCCAAAAAGGATCTTGATCAAACAAAATTTATGACGGTTGTTCATCTCTTGGTTCCTTCAGAACTAGTAGTGCCTTGTCGAAGGACCACGGTCCCCCATTCAAGACCTTCTGTTTATCCTCCTCATCAAAGAACTGAAACACGAAGAGATTATGGAGGATCTCCCTAAAAAAATGAAACTGTTTTTGAGACGCCAAGAACCCTTCATGGTTTATTTTAGGGCATAAGCATTAAACGTCTATTGGTAAGGAGAGTACCAACAACCGCTATGGTTTTCGTGTTTGTACTTTCCGCTTGCATTGTCTCTTGAACCCTAACGATCGTCGCTTCCTCTGTCAATTCAAGGTTAATTACGACTCTTCGATCCGCAATCGGTGAATCCTCTCCTAGAAACCTACAAACAACCTACCACGTGCACCTCCGTCAATCGGTGAACCGGCATTGTGTCGGCGAGATAACCCTAGCCCCCACAACCCGTCACTGGAGAGAAAGATAAGCATCGACAAACCGCTATGGAAACGGTGGTCGATATCATCCAGAGCGCCCTAGGTTTTTTTTTTTCTTGTTTCCTAGGCCACGTAAATGCGTAATATTGATTAGAGCGTCGACAAGCTTGTTGAAGATAAAAAGAATGACCAATCTACATCAAATATCAATTCTTCTCTGAGTTTTCTAGGACCTTAACCTTATCCTCAAAATATATGTTCCTCTCCATACGGTTTTAAATCATTGTTGAACATAAATCACTAAGATCCTCATCTTTGGGACTACAACCCTATTCTCAAAACATCTCTTCACCGTTATAGCCTAAATCGAGACACTTACGATTGAAGGTTCCTCAAATTCCTTCTTGATCTTGATGATGGTAGAGGCAACTAGATTCTTAAGTTTGAAATTGAAAATACCAAATCTCCTCGTCCATTTGAAGATCTGCGTGAAGGTACCATCATCGAGACTACTGGGGATGTGTAACCCGTTGGGCATGTCCAACAACCTACACTCCTCATTCATTTCCAAAGAAACCTTACACCACTAAAAAAAGTCTATGTGTTGGAGGTCCAAGAAGAGTGTACCCACACGACTACAAAACAAAGGGAGACTCAATTCACAATGATGCTCATGGATACTCTTGATCTAGTTTTGGTAAGCCTAAAAAAAGCACCTAATTTGATACGGGGTTAGTTGTATGATGAGTCCAGATCTTTTTACACCAATTGACTCTTCTTGATCCTTATGTCAAGGACAAAACAAATGAGGGATATATCAGAATTGGGTGAGGGAAGATCAAAATGGAGGTTGTGTGAGGATGGGTGAATGATCCAATGGAGATGTGGATCGGTATCTGGATAGATTAGCCCAAACCCTAAAAAAATGACTTAGAGCACGATAGGGAAACTAAAACCCTTACACACAACCAAGGATGAGTGTAGAACCCTTTCACTGTAGTCAATGGGCAATAGAACGTCCACCTATGACCAATGAAAAAGGCTTGTGAATCGAATGAGAAGATAACAAATTGTAGACACAAGCAGAACAACTCAAACAAGTACAAGCTATGAGGCGAACAAGACGTCACTCGCTCTCTACTCCGCGATAGAATCCAACTTTATCAATTGTCAGTTTCTCATGGTGTAATGATGAGAAAACTTCCCTAATATGATGATCTAGAGATCCTACGTTTGGGGCTAAGGTGTGATGTTTTTTTTTATCAAGGTTGATTTACATATATAATCCTCAAAAATAATTTGGGTACACAAGGTATGACAACTAATTTCCACGGGGGACATGAAATGCGAGAATATATGTCATAAAAAGGTCCTAGGTTTCCCATTAATGCATTAACTAGTTCTAAGTTATGCATAAAGGCTATAATTTTTTTAAAACACAAAACTCAAGGTTGAAGCCAATTGCGGTGTAAGTGCGGATCAAAGGTGGTGGAATGAAGTCCAAGTCCATGATGAATATGGGTCTACTTAGTGGGTGTTGAATGGTGGTCAACGTGCCATGTTTGTTTGCTCCTTCTTATGTACGTTCATGCTTTTTTGTTTCCTATTATAACATGCACATACCTTTTCACTTTAATGAGTGTTTAAGTACTACTGACACATTCATGCTAAGAGGGACACTCTTTGTGATGCGGGGTTGAAGCCATAATTGTTTGATCTATATTGAAAGTCCACGAATTGTCTCAAAGTAGGAATCTCGGATGAGATTCTAGTGTTGGTAGAGTTTTATGTAACTTCGAACCAAAAGAACGTGACTTTGATACATTGATAATGAACATATGAGAAGATGATTATATGGAATAAAATTGATGGAAGTATAGGAAGATACGAACCAAGGTATTCCTGCAAAGAACCTTGACAAATTATGTGTCAAAACTCCTTAACGAAGAGCTTATCTTAACCCTCCCTTCTTTAACATTACATAAGCCTTCTAAATAAGACAAGCACAAGGAGGGACTAGAATTAACCAGGATCACCAAAGTTTAGAAGATTAACATACACAAGCACAACCTAGCAAGGACTCACAACGATTCAATCGAAGGCTCTCTCTTATGATTGAATATGAATGAATAAAACACAAACTTCGTAAGCGAAGCAGCGAGTTCACACAATATTGTGAATATATTAATCAAATCAAATCTACCTAATAATCTTCCCCTCTAAAGCTATTTATAGGGAAGATTCTTCTACAAAAGATAAGAAATCTAACTAAAAGATAATCGGAATCCTAGAAGATAGGATTGAAAATCAACCAATACCTTTAGAATGTTTTAGAGTCTTACAAGTATTAAAATAATAAAAGCTATCTATAAATAATAAGATCGTGGTTGAATCTTATAACTCTCGACAAGAGCCAAATCTCGGTCTAACTGCTTAAATCACAAGCGAGATTTTGGTCCCTAGGGCGAAGATTTCTTCTCTAGAACTCTTTCCTCGTCATAGCCACCTTCTATGCTTGCTCGATCATCTTGGTCCATATATGATGTTTCCACAACAGTCAACAATGTCACTAAAGAAGACCTAGGTATGAGTGAGATTTCTTTAAGTGCACATGTTGCCAATAAGCTAGCAACTTCCTCATAGATGACCTTTGCTCTTGCTCTAGTGGCAACTCCTTCCATGGTGGGACTCAAAGAATGATGTAGTGGTTGTGTTATCCTTCAATATCTTGGTCCTTGATCTTGTCATTGGTCCTTAGGTGGTGGTGGGGATGGTCCCTCATCACTTTGGGTCGGATGGAGTAACTGTCAAAAAACACCTCAGATAAAGGAAATCTTGAGCTCTAGGGATGATATGGTCACTTTTACAAACTAGACGGTGCCGCTGAGAGAGATTCAGAAGTCTTGATGCCACGTAGAGAGATTTCGGGTGGCCGAGGCTTATGAGATGCTTAGACCGTAGGGTGAGGAGGTGAACTAGTTCAAAGTAGTCTAGGACTTGGGCAATACACCCAAGATCTGATTTATCTTATGGATAGAGATCATTGCCAGGTTGTCCACGAGGGACGGATTACATTTCCTCGGTCTTGATCCTACATGTAGTTGATGCATGAGTAAAAGTGAGTTACATGAGCACTTGATCTTTGGTTGTACCTATGCAAGTGTGGTTTTGAGGCTTATTAGTACCAACGTCGGGATTCCTTGAGACATCACCACATGATCAAAGGTATTGGGATGACAAATTCACATTGTACATGGCAGGAGCTGGTCGAGAAGATCCAGGATGTATGCGTTTTCTACTATGGTCTATGTTCGCCCGAAAACGTGCGTGCAAATAAGCTTTAATTTATAAAACTAGAATAAAAGCAAGCGAACCCCTAGTGTACGGATCGGCGTAGATTAGCCAGTATTCCAGAGTATCGAACTCAGGGATTTGGTGAGTCAAATTTCAGTCTCAAGTAATCAAGCAAGTAAAAGTGTAAAGCTTTGCAAATATTGGGGAAAACAACAACCCTAAAGATCCGGATATCAAATTGTGGCAATCGATTCAAGATATTCTATAAGTATAAGGACAAAGTAGAGAATTGCAAAGGTATACTAAATCAAGGTATTGTACGGTGAAGTTCCAAAACCTTATGTGTCTAACCCAAAGAACACTCTCTATAAAAGTTGTTGAGGCTGTGGTATAGAAAGGATATAAGGACAAGAATTAAACTCAAATACCCTAGCCCAAACCCAAAGGATTAAGATGAACTCAAACGGTTAAGGTTGTGACACTCAAAATCAAAATAGAGGATGTTGAGTCTCACTACTACCTAGGAAAGGCAAGACAAAGCTAGGTTAAAGCAAATCTTTAACTTTGGATTAAAGCAAAAGCAAAAGCCGTAGATAAGGGAAAATCACGGCAGGATCTTGAGTTACACGGCCGTGGAACCTCAAGAACAGGCCGTAATTTAGGTTCGTCGACGAGTTTCTCACACTCTCAGGGTCCAATCTATTTACGATCGATCTATTATCATCTAAGCCACAACTATCAACTCTTCACCTTAGAATTGCTAAAGGGTTTTAGCCAACAATCATTGTCATTGATTCAATATTCAATCTAGAAAGAAAGAGATATGAAACCCTCGAAAACTCTATAAAAACTTAAGATCAATCTCAAATCCAAACAACAAAGCAATATGTTCAATTGATTCAGAATATGGAATAAGAATCCTCACAAATATCTCAGGCAAACAACGGAAAACGGTTGTCAATTGTTTCCAAAATCAAAACCTAAGAAATCACCAAACTTCCGCCGCAAGCAAGCTTCGATCATCAATCCTCGCCGTCGGCTTCCAAACTCTAAGTGGCGTCCAAAACAACCCTAAGCAAGGATAAGCGCGGATAGCACCAAATACCGAAAACTCCTTTCTCTACTCCTTTTATAGAGAAGGAAGGGTTACGATAAAAGCCCATTTACTTTGATGATGTGGCAAATATGACACGTCATAAGATTTGCCAAGATCACGGTCATGTAGAACTTTCCACGGCCGTAATTTAGAGCGTGGAACCAGATTACGGTACCGTAGAATTTCCACGGCCGTGGTTTAGACCGTGTAACTCTCTGGAGTACTTCAAACTTTCTTCCACGTTCATGATGCCAAGTCCACAGCCGTGGATTAGAGCGTGGACTTCAATTTCCTCCTCCACGGCCGTAATTCAGGGCGTGGACTTGCTTTTCCTCTTTCTTTGCCTTTGTTTCGTGTAATCCTTCATCTATGCTCCTTCCTTAGCCTCACTAATGCATCTTCTTGTTCTCGAACATGATCAAATACTCCTTCTCTTCCATCATTTGATCCGATTCAAGCTCTTATTCACCTATAAACAAAACAAAGCTAGTGTAGATCTCTATATCGACAAAATAGGTGAACAAGCTCACAATTGCTTCAAAACTATATCCATGTACACAATAATGAGGGAAAAACAACTAAAACAAGTGCCTAAAATATTGTCATATTTCATGCTAACAAAATACCCCATACTTGTCACTTGCTTGTCCCCAAGCAAGGTTTTCAAAAGCTTAGAACACAAGTTAGAATGAAATATGGATGCAATTCAAAACAAACAAACTCTTTGATAAATGTGCTTCGAGTCAATAGATCATCCTCATAACTCGCTTCATTCATTCTTGAAAACGTCCATACACATAAACCAAAGAATGTAGAGCAAAGAAACATCATAAATTGCTTAAACTTTAAGACAAACATCATAACCTTTAAGCATTGTCAAAATCAAGCATGTGAAACTTCAATTTAGACCACCAAGTCAAATAACACTCTTTTGATCTTAAGGACTTTCAAGTAAGGTTGAGAATGCGGAAAGGAGGGAAACTTGTAAGGGATGTGGTGCATGAATCTGGGAAAAAGGAATACCGTAACTCTTTTTCTTCTTTTTGTTTTACTTACAACACCCATCAACTTAGAGCTTTGCTCTTTTCTTTTTCACATTATTTTTCGACTTTACTTTTTGGATGTATGGACAGCGGTGCCCAAAAACCGAAGCCTATGAGATTGGCGTGTCTCAATTTTCGAGATGTCTCAAACCCTTGATGCACATACCATAATCCATTAGGAATATCGCTCAATCCGACTTTGACAAGACACAAACACCCGGCTATGTGAATGGTGCCGAGTTACTCATCGTCATGATTGACTTCCCCAAAATTATAATTTTTATTGTTTGAATGCAAACAATTGCTTTCATGGCCCTCCCACATCAAACGTGCCAAAACTCAACTCCTCCTAGTTCCCAGATAGGTAAGGGAGGTAATTATTTCATTGAGGGGCTAAATGATCAAAGAAAGAAGTAAGAAAATCGAAGTGTCTTAGTCATTTCATAAAGAAGTATAAGAACTTAATTGTGATTTCAACCTTCGTTTCTCAATATGATTTAGATAAAACTCTTCACATTATGAAACTTACAAGAAAGGATAAACAACACACTTAATTTCTTTTCAATTCATTGTTCAGTTTAAGCATACAATTGTCATCAAAAACTCATTCCGCAAGTGAGAATTATCATAGGAATCATCCCTAATCTTATAAGCACAAAAACTTTTCAAAATTTTTCAAATTTTTATGGGTTTTACAAAGCTTTTTCATGCAATGCAATAATGAAAACGTGTGACTATAGAATGAAACATGCAAGTGTTCATGGATTAAGCAAGCAAACATAGTAGAGTTATTACAAACATAGTCACACCCCACCCCATACTTGAAACATACATTGTCCTCAATGTTCAAAAGAAAAATAAAGACAAGAAAAAAAAAATAAAGAAATCACTAGATGGTGGTGGGGCGGCTCGAACCGGCAATCATCTCATGTCATCACTGGGAAGGCGGTGGAGGAAATGGACGGAAATCGGAGCTGTAGTTCCTCCCAAACTGCTGGCGGTAAATGTCTCTCGTCATATCATCATGCTCCTGGCTCCGTGTGTCCTGAGTCTCCTGGCGGATCTCTAGGTCTCCCACTCTCCTAGATAGATCGGTGGCCCACGCCGGTAGCTGCTCATACCAAGCTGGTGGTTGTCCGTACCATGTTGGTGCGTCCTGAGGAGTCGGTGCCGCCGGTGCCTGATCATACCATGGAGGAGGAGCTCCCATACATGATGGCTGCTCTCCATACCAAGCTGGAGGGGCATCCATCCAAGTCGGCCTCTCACTCACGCTAGCCCGGCGAGAGGAAGAGGAACCGGAAGGTCTAGAAGGGCGGGGAGAACGTCTAGGTGAGTCCAGGAAGGCGTCCGGCTGATCCCGAAATGTACCAAAGTCGTGCTCATCACCTCCTCCCTCATGATCATCACCTCCTCCCATCTCCTCATCAACACCCGCAGCTGGGAGAATGTCTAGGTGGGTCCGGGAAGACTTTGACTCTTTCCAGGTAAGCTTGGACTTGATTCGCATGCATAGCTGCGAATGTCGCCTTCCAATTATGGCGTCCGGCCATAATGGAGTACTCGGGAAGACATGGGATACCTATACCACCTATCTCCTCCCATGGCATGGCTGCGGTAGGTGGAGCTTGGTGGCGGGGAAAGATAAGACCTCTAGTTATGAGACTATTGAGACCCAAGGGTCTCGCCGCTATCCTAGTGCAAGCGGAATAGTCTATCCCGAGCTGCGTGGCTATGTGGGTAACTATGCCTCCATATCCTATGTTCCCGGCTCTCTTATTTTTCAGTTTTCTAATGGTGGAGGCTAGGAGAGTGGCACAATCGGCGGATCTACCGGTGAGCATGCAATAGAGGAGGAAAAGCTCATCGGTCTTGATCTTTTGTGGGGTCTCGGTCCTAGGGAAGAGACACTCGGAAAGAACCCTATGAGCTATCTTCAAGGCTAGATGGTAGATAAGCTTAGCCTTGGTGTCGGCCGGTTGCCAACGATCCTCACTAGCATATATCATAGCAATATCCTCCCAAAAGTCCTTAGCGTACACTCCACTAGGAAATCTCCCATTGAAACTCTCATGGAACCCAAAGAAGACTCCAAACTGAATAATTAAGAACTCATAGTCTTGTTCCATTAGCCTAAAAGAAACGGTTCGGTTCATGTGGCTATGCTCGAAGGAGGTGACAAACTCCCTAGTTATCTCTTCATATGCATCCGCTCTAATAGCGGAGAAAACAATCAGTCCGGCTCTATCCAAGAGCCAAGTCAAGTCATTCACAACGTTTAGAGGCTCAAGCTCCTCTAAGAGAAGGTATCGAGGACCTATGATTGCCCTCTTCTCAATCCTCTCTAAAGCATCAAGGTGATCCTCATGAATGGTTGGGATTCTAGGAAGTGGCGGTGATGGTGGTTGGTTAGGAGGGGGTTGGGAAGAGGAGGAGCTATCATCCTTTCTCTTCTTATTCCTGCTAGACTTTCTCCTAAACATTTTTCCTCTCGACAGTAAGAATCACGGTCTGTTCTTGCTTTTCCACGGCCGTGCAACATCCAAAGACCGTGGTTTCTTTCTGGTTTACTCAAATCTCAATAAATTCACACCAAACTCAGCAATCTCAGTCCTAGACTAATTCCAATTCCAATTCCAATCAGTTCTCCTAAATTCTTGCGAAGAAATTGAACCGAATTGACAAAGTAAAGAAAAGGGAGAAAAACCTAGGTTTTGGATCTTTCAAATCCAAATTCCTTCTGTTGAGTGGATTGTTCACTTGATTCGTTGCTTGGATCTTGTAGAGGATTGAAAATTCTTCACTTTAGGCCAAAGAATCGCTTGAATCGGACTTCAAACGAAGAATTGCGAGTTGGGAAAGATTTTCGGCGTTTTTGGGCGTGGAATGGGTCGTGGAATTGGGATTTTGTGGTGTTTTTGTGAAGGAAGATGGTTTATATAGTGCCCGTAATTTTTTGGAAAATCACGGTCACTCGGGGGTTTCCAAGGCCGTGGAAGTGTACGGACCCGTGGTTTTGCTTGATTTTTCTCAGATTTTGGAAAATTACGGTCACTATAGCCTCCACGGCCGTGGTTTAGGGCGTGGAACTCTATGTTGTGTGCCAAAATTCAAGTTTCGTCAATTCCTTCTAACTTTTTCTTCCTTTCCTTGCCCATTCCTTATTCCTACATCCAAAAACATGACATACCGGGAGGTATCGAGGGGGAAACAAACGAAAAACGACTAAACTAAGCTAAACTAAGAAACAAAAACACAACGAAAGTGCAATACATTGGATTGCCTCCCAAGAAGCGCTTGTTTTAGGTCCGTAGCTAGACTGTACTTGAGTTTATTCGAGTGTAGTCGGCGCGAATTCCTCAGCTTGGAGCTCCGGTGAGTACTTCTTAAGTCGTTGACTGTTCACCTTGAAACTTCCGCTCTTTTAACCCCATACGTCAACTACGCCATGGGGAAAAACACGTTTGATTAGATAAGGTCCAGTCCAATGAGATTTAAGCTTACCTGAAAAGAGTCGAAGTCTTGAATTGAAGAGGAGAACTTGATCTCCTTCTTTGAGGTCCTTTGGAATGATATGCTTATCATGCCAACGCTTCGCCCCTTTCCTTGTAAATCTTGGCGTTCTCATAAGCGTTCAAGCGGAGTTCTTCAAGCTCATTGAGGTCTAAGAGGCGCTTCTCGTCTGGTTCCTTCATGCCGAAGTTTAACCACTTGACAGTCCAATACGCCTTGTGTTCTAGCTCCACCGGTAAGTGACAAGACTTCCCATACACAAGGTTGTATGGTGTTGTTCCTATGGGAGTCTTGTACGCAGTCCTATATGCCCATAATGCATCGTCTAGCTTCAAAGACCAATCCTTCCTTGTCTTCGAAACTGTTTTCTCTAAGATGCCCTTAATCTCTCTATTTGAAATCTCCACTTGTCCACTAGTTTGTGGATGGTAGGGAGTGGCGATCTTGTGAGTCACCCCATACTTAGCTAGTAGAGCCTCGAATCGTCGGGCAATGAAGTGTGAACCTCCGTCACTAATGATAGTCCATGGTGTCCCAAATCTTGGGAAAATAGTTCTATTAAAGAACTTTACAACAACCATGGCATCATTAGTTAGAGAGGCAATGGCTTCAACCCATCTCGAAACATAATCTACAGCTAGAAGTATGTATTGGTTTCCACAAGATGATGGGAAAGGTCCCATGAAATCGACTCCCCAAACGTCGAAGATCTCTACCTCCTGAATGTTGTTGAGAGACATTTCGTTTCTCCTAGATATGTTCCCTGTTCTTTGACAAGCATCGCAGCAGGAAACAAAGGTTTGCACATCCTTAAATAAAGTAGGCCAAAAGAAACTGGATTGCAATATCTTAGCGCTAGTTTTATTGGAACTAGCGTGTCCTCCACAAGGTAGTGAATGACAATGACGAATGACACTTTGCATTTCGTCTTCCGGCACACATCTCCTAATGATACCGTCGGGACCTCTCTTGAAGAGTAGAGGTTCATTCCAATAGTATTGCCGGACGTCCTTAAAGAACTTCTTCCTTTGTGCGTAGGATAGTCCGGGAGGTATTTCCTGACAAACCAAATAGTTAACAAAATCAGCAAACCATGGTTCATTACCTCTTGATATCTTGTCGATACACTCCTCAATGATGTGTAAATGCTCGTCCGGAAAGGAGTCATCTATAGGTATATCGTCGTCTTCTATGTGTGGTAGACGACTCAAATGATCCGCAACAGAATTTTCCGAACCTTTCTTGTCGCGGATCTCAAGATCGAATTCTGGTAGGAGAAGAATTCATCTAATCATCCTTGATTTCACATCCTTCTTGGCAAGTAGATACCGGATCGCAGAATGGTCCGTGTATGCAATCACCTTTGCACCTACAAGATAAGAACGAAACTTTTCAAAGGCATATACAATAGCTAAGAATTCTTTTTCAGTTGTGGCGTAGTTGAGCTGCGCTTCGTCTCGCGTCTTGCTAGCATAGTAGATAGCATGGGTCGGCCTTCCTTCTTTTGTCCTAGCACAGCTCCAACAGCTACGTCACTCGCATCACACATAACCTCGAACGGGAGATTCCAGTCCGGAGGTTGGATAATCGGGGCTGAGATTAGACCTTCTCGGATCTTGTGGAAAGCATCTAGGCAATCCTGTGAAAATTCAAAAACTGCATCCTTCATCAAGAGATTAGTTAGCGGTTTTGAAATCTTAGAAAAGTCTTTGATAAATCTCCTATAAAATTCAGCATGTCCTAGAAAACTTCGTATCCCCTTCACCGAAGATGGAGGAGGAAGCTTTTCTATAGTCTCTATCTTTGCCTTATCAACTTCGATCCCTCTATTAGAGATCAAGTGTCCTAACACAATGCCTTCTCTAACCATGAATTGACACTTCTCCCAATTAAGAACTAGGTTAGTGTCTTCACACCTTTGCAACACAAGAGAAAGGTTAGAAAGACAATTATCGAAAGAGGAACCATAAACAAAAAAATTGTCCATAAAAACCTCCATGATTTCCTCAACGTACTCCGAGAAGTTGGCCATCATACACCTTTGAAAGGTGGTTGGGGCATTGCAAATCCCGAATGACATCCTTCTATATGCAAACGTACCCCATGGGCACGTGAATGTGGTCTTCTCTTGATCGTCCGAATGGATCGGAATCTGGAAGAAACCACTATAACCGTCAAGATAACAGAAATAGGAGTGTTGTGCTAACCTCTCAAGCATTTGGTCTATGAATGGTAGCGGGAAGTGATCCTTCCTCGTCGCATTGTTTAGCTTGCGGTAGTCAATGCACATCCTCTATCCAGTCACGGTTCTTGTAGGAATGAGCTCATTGTTCTTGTTAGTGATAACCGTCATTCCTCCTTTCTTCGGGACTACTTGAACGGGCTCACCCACTTGCTATCGGAGATAGGATAGATGATACTTGCATCAAGTAACTTAAGAATCTCCTTCTTGACAACCTCCTTTATGATTGGATTTAACCGTCGTTGAGGTTGTCGCGAAGGCTTAAAATCTTCCTCCATTAGGATCTTATGCATGCATAATGATGGTTTAATTCCTACAAGATCCTCTATGGTGTATCCTAAAGCCTTTTTATTCTTCCTTAGAACAGCCATTAGTTTATCATGTTCATCTTCACTTAAATTGGAACTAACAATTACGGGAAAAGTAGAATTAGTTCCAAGAAATGCATACCGAAGATGTGTGGGAAGTGGCTTTAATTCCATTGCTATTGGTGCCTTTGATGACTCTTGAGGAGTTTCCAATGCTTCCTTAGAAGTTTTTAAGGGTGTAGGAGTGGTTGAAGAAGACTCAAGAGCATTTATGGAATGTACGTAATTATTCTCAAAAATTCCTTGAATTACGGCACCATTGTTACTTCCACGGCCGTGGTTTTGGCCGTGTAACTTACTGGAGCTTTCAAAATAACTAGTTATGGTCATCATGGGGGAAACCACGGCCGTGGAATAGCACGACTGGCCGTGATTCCTCACGTTTTCTGACCCATCGTAGAGTTTTTCAAACTCTTCTTCTTGCACTTCCTTTAGCTCCTCCAAGGCTTCAATCTCCTCATTACAATTCTCTTCCTCTCCTTTTTCCATGATGCTCATGGTTATAACCTTTTGCAACGGGTCCTTGAATAGAATCGAGCTCACTTCCTCCCTAGGCGCTTCTTCGTCATATGTATTGAACATATCTTCTCCAAGAGCTGGTTCTTTCACCAATGTTGAAAGAACAAACTCAACCTTCTCTTCTCCTATGTCGAAGGCGATTCTAACATTCTTGCAATCCACCATACATCTGGATGTTGCAAGAAACGGTCTTCCGAGTATGATCGGGACCGGACAATCTGCAGGAATGTCAAGCACAACGAAATCTATTGGAATGTAAAACTTACCGAGCTTAACTGGGACGTCTTCAATAATACCGACGAGACGAGTTATGGATCGATCCGTCATGTATAACGTCATCTTCACCGGTTTAGGTTCACCTAAACCGACCTTCCTACATAAAGCGAGTGGGATAATGCTAACGCTTGCTCCCAAGTCACATAAAGCGTCATAAGTGACTTCTCCTACTCCAATTGGAATACAAAATGACCCCGGATCCTTCAGCTTTGGGGCATCTTATCCTTCATTGTTTTGATGAGCTCCGATGATTCTGAACTCATATTGACTTCTCCAAAGTCTTCCGGCTTCCTCTTGTTAGAGAGGATCTCCTTTAAGAACTTCCCGTAAGCGGGCATGCCTACAGTTGCATCAATGAAGGGTATATTAATGTGCAGTTTACTCATGAGTTCAATGAACTTACCGAACTGCTTGTCTAGACGCGCTCTCGCTCTAGATTGCGGGAATGGTAGGGGAGGTTTATAAGCTGGAGGAGGAATGTAGATGTCTTCCTTCTCCTTCCCCTTTTCCTTCTCCTTTTCAGCTGGAACTTCAACAAACTTAGGTTGCGGATCGGTGGTTGTCACTCCGCTCCTAGTAGTGATAGTCATCACCCTTTCCTTCGGGTTATCCTCCGTCTTTCCGGGAAGCTTTCCTTGATCTCTAGGAACTTCCTCGGCCTTGCTGAACATTTGGTTTTCTAAAGCCTTTTGAGCTTTATCAACCTTAGTAACGTAGCTCTCCGGTCCTTGAAGCTTTCCCAAGATTGTTTCCAACATGGGATTGGGCTTCTCCTTTCCCGAGTTGCTTGTGCCCATTTGATGATTGTCCCTGGCTTTTGAAAGGAGTAGAAGAAGAAGATGGTGGTGTTAGGGAATTTCCTGCATTGGAATAATGATTACCGGAATTTTGTTGTTGGTTGGAACGTCAATTGTTGTTTGAATTCCGATTGTTGTTCCAATTATTGTTATGGTTGTTGTTGTTGTTCTAATTATTCCGGTTGTTATTCCGGTTGTTCCTGTTGGCATTCTCATTCCCTTGATAGTTGTTGTTGTTTTCTAAGTATCCAACATCTTGCTCCTTTGGATTTTGAAGGCAAGCTCTAATGACTTCCTTCAACTCCTTGATTTCGGTATTGAGGGAAAAGATTTGAGTTTGTGCAGCTTGTGTCAACTTAGCTCCCGGATCTCCTCTATTTTGATGGCTAGGATCCACCTTCCGGTGAGAATACTTCTCAATCACTTGGGCTTGCTTCTCAATGAAGTCACAAGCATCATCTTCTCTCATGTCCATGAATGTACCACGTGAAAGGGATTGGAGCTTGAATTGTGTTTCCACATCCAGCCCCTTGTAGTATATCTCCAGCAATTCTAGCTTTGAAATGACATGGTGTGGGCAATCCAACAATAAATCCTAAAACCTTTCCCAAGATTGAAATAAACTTCTGTTAGGTTTCATAATGAATGCATTGATCTTACCTCTCAACTCCGCAGTCTTGGATGGCGGAAAGAACTTGGTTAAGAACTCCGAAGATAGATCCTCTCATGTGTTAAGTCTTTCATTTGGAAGAGCTTGATACCAAGACAAGGCTTTGTCCTTCAAAGAGAAGAAGAACGACTTGATCTTCTAGTTGTTGGTGGTGGTCTTCTTCGGCTTCATTGTCTCCATTAGAATCTCAAAGTTCTGTAAATGTTGGTGTGGAGATTCAGCACTTGTTCCATCAAATTGATTTTGGCGAACCATGGTGATCACTTGTGGACTAAAGCTGAATTCCTGGATATCTTCAGCTTCAAAATTCACGCCTAGACGCCGCTGAATCGGATCCATCCTTTGTCCAAGAGTTCGTGGCTCCTCATCGACACGAGCGGCTCTCGTACCCCCAGCTGGGATACGAGGAATTACGGGTGGTCTTGGATCATTCCGGACTAGATTGATTAATGGATCGATTTCCTCTAGCGGTGGCATATCATCATCATCCTCATCGTCGGATGATTTAGCCCAAACGGATCTAGTTGGTTTGGCTTTCTTCTTTGAGTTATTCATCTCCAACTCCGCTTGGAGATTTCTTTCTTTGTTTTCGGCCATCTTTCTTTCTTTAGCCTTTTTCCTTAGAGTCTTTTCAAGTTCCAGATCAAAAGGTATGAGGTCTTTGATGGATCTAGACCTGCGCATATACTTAAAAGAACCTGCGAAGAACACTCAAAAGAGATATCAAATAACAAGAGCAAAGCTCCCAAGCTCGACAACCGAGAACCGAAGTTTGGTCTTGACCAAATCCCCGGCAACGGCGCCAAAAACTTGTTCGCCCGAAAACGTGCATGCAAATAAGCTTTAATTTATAAAACTAGAATAAAAGCAAGTGAAACCGTAGTGTACGGATCGGCGTAGATTAGCAAGTATTCCAGAGTATCGAACTCAGGGATTTGATGAGTCAAATTTCACTCTCAAGTAATCAAGCAAGTAAAAGTGTAAAGCTTTGCAAATATTGGGGAAAACAGCAACCCTAAAGATCCGGATATCAAATTGTGGCAATCGATTCAAGATATTCTATAAGTGTAAGGACAAAGTAGAGAACTGCAAAGGTATACTAAAGCAAGGTAATGTACGGTGAAGTTCCAAAACCTTATCTGTCTAACCCAAAGAACACTCTCTATAAAGGTTGTTGAGGCTGAGGTATAGAAAGGATCTAAGGACAAGAATTAAACTCAAATACCCCATCCCAAACCCAAAGGATTAAGATGAACCCAAACGGTTAAGGTTGTGACACTCGAAACCGAAATAGAGGATGTTGAGTCTCCCTACTACATAGGAAAGGCAAGCCAAAGCTAGGTTAAAGCAAATCTTTAACTTTGGATTAAAGCAAAAGCAAAAGTCGTAGATCAGGAAAAATCACGGCAGGATCTTGAGTTCCACGGCCGTGGAACCTCAAGAACAGGCCGTAATTTAGGTTCGGCGACGAGTTTCTCACACTCTCAGGGTTCAATCTGTTTACGATCGATCTATCATCATTTAAGTCACAAATATCAACCCATCATCTTAGAATTGCTAAAGGGTTTTAGCCAACAATCATTGTCATTGATACAATATTCAATCTAGAAAGAGAGAGATATGAAAACCCTCGAAAACTCTATAAAAACTTAAGATCAATCTCAAATCCAAACAACAAAGCAATATGTTCAATGGATTCAGAATATAGAATAAGAATCCTCACAAATATCTCAGGCAAACAATGGAAAACGGTTGTCATTTGTTTCCGAAATCAAAACCTAAGAATTCACCAAACTTCCGCCGCAAGCAAGCTTCGATCTTCAATCCTCGCCGTCGGCTTCCAAACTCTAAGCGGCGTCCAAAACAACCCTAAGCAAGGATAAGCGCGGATAGCACCAGATACCAAAAACTACTTTCTCTACTCCTTTTATAGAGGAGGAAGGGTTACGATAAAAGCCCATTTACTTTGATGATGTGGCAAATATGACACGTCATAAGATTTTCCAAGATCACGGTCATGTAGAACTTTCCACGGCCGTAATTTAGAGCGTGGAACCAGATTACGGTATCATAGAATTTCCACAGCCATGATTTAGACTGTGTAACTCTCTGGAGTGCTTCAAACTTTCTTCCACGTTCATGATGTCAAGTCCACGGCCGTGGATTAGAGTGTGGACTTCAATTTCCTTCTCCACGGCCGTAATTCAAGGCGTGGACTTGCTTTTCCTCTTTCTTTGCCTTAGTTTCGTGCAATCCTTCATCTATGCTCCTTCCTTAGCCTCACTAATGCATCTCCTTGTTCTCGAACATGATCAAATATTCCTTCTCTTCCATCATTTGCTCCGATTCAAGCTCTTATTCACCTATAAATAAAACAAAGCTAGTGTAGATCTCTATATCGACAAAATAGGTGAACAAGCTCACAATTGCTTCAAAACTATATCCATATACACAATAATGAGGGAAAAACAACTAAAACAAGTGCCTAAAACATCGTCATATTTCATGCTAGAAGTCTACTACCTTTGGTATTCTAGGAATGCCTTGGTGTTTAAGTGTTTAACCATAACAAAATTCCAATTGACGTTCTCGTAAGATTGATCAGGATCCATGTCTACAACTTTCTACATGAGGCTATCCACTAGGGTTAGATAGATGATTACATCTTAGTAGTTGGTTTTTACCAGAGTTGTATTTTGCTCCATACTTTGATGTACTTTTGATCTTTATATGTACCAAGTTTGGTTTTAGTTTGTTGAGGGCTTTGTCGATGATGGACTGGTCACTGTCCCGAGGTTTAAGCACTTGTTTGGCTTGTGAGTATCTTTGTTTGCTGATGGCTTTGCTGAAGGTAGACGAGCCTCATGAATTATGCCGGTTTTGCATGCATTTTCAGTTTGCTCAGTTTCAGGGTAGTAGATATGTTCAAGAGGAGTGCATGCCTCTCTAGAGTACTTTGTGTGTGTTGTTTTGAGCCATAGACCACATGTCACATGCAAGTACATATACGTTGTTCATTTAGTAGAATTGGGGCTTCAACGGACCATGTTATGATGTTTCACTTTTTCTACGATTACCTTTACTCGAGCATGTAGTTTAGGAGATATAGTATCATTCTCATGTGATTCAATAGGTGAAATAAATTCAGCAAGAGATAAATTATTTATAGGCGTAGAATCGTTAATCGTTACAGAAATAATTTCAACATTATTTTTACAAGATTTAAGGGGAATTTCGAGAGGTACGTATCCCTCTCTAGTCGACTCATTCAACTTGTTTTCTTCCTCCATGAGAAAAATTCAACAATCATAGCTATAACATTAACAGAGATATTATCAGGGGAAATAACGTCCATAAAATTAGTATTATCACACGAGTGTTCTACAACCTTGGTTGTAAGTAAGCATGCTCCTTCTTCAAAGTAAAGTTCTTCATTTTCCATGTTTATGAAAGAGTTAATAGTCATTAAGGGTTGTTTATTGGAACAATTGTTCATCATATGTCCTTCCTTGACATTTAAAACAAGTAATACTTCTATTATCAGAATGATTAGATGAGATACTTCCCTGAGGTGGAAAAATTTGCATCATATGTCCTTTTCCTTGACATCTAAAACAGGTAACAATTCTAGTTTCAGGATGAGTAGAAGAAGTACTTGTCTGAAATGTAGGGTGGGATTTTTAGTCGTATGAGCTGGGGTTGGGAAGTCTTGAGCTTCCCTTGGTGGATATTGCTCTCGGCTGGTCTGGTACGTGCTTGGGTCGGAGTTTACTCTCATAGGTTGGACATCTTCTTTCTCTTAAGTATGTGCCCTAAATATTCCTCTTTGGATCTCTACTTGACCTTTACTCCGGTGGTGGAGTAAGGGTTCGGTATAAAGTTTTTAGTTGTGGTAGGTGGTGTTGTTGGCATTAGGATGCCCTGATCGTGTTGCCGACACCTGGTTATGGAGTATCCGCGGTGTTGAGGGTTTCCGGTGAGGGAAACAATTGTTGTGAAGGTCTCTTTTGGCGACCGAGCACAAGATTCGGTTTAATGAACTGAATTAGTTCTAGTTTTTGTCGTGGGCCCAATTTTGAAATCCGGTGATACTCCGATGAGGGTAGGGTGAAAAAGGTCTTTTTTTGATTTATTAAAGGCTACAAGAAGCAATTAAAAGAAATTACAATTGAAACTGAAAGGAGTAAATAAACAAGAGTATTAGAAAATTAATTGTAGCGGTGAACGCTCCTGGTGACTATTTTTGAGTGAAACTTGATGAAAGCTCCATTTTTTGATAGGTTGATGTCAATAAACTCAAGTTGTGATACCACTTTGATACATGTTAGTCGTGTGATGAGTCCCGATCTTTCGACATAAATTGACTATTCTCGATCGTTATTACCGTGACCAAGCAAACGAGGGATATATCTAATTTGGCGAGGGAGGTTCGGAATGGATACTGCATGGGGATGGGTGAATGATCCAATGGAGATGTGGATCCCTATTTGGATAGATTAGGTCAAACCCCAAAAACAACTTGGAGCACAATAGGCAAACTAAGACCCTGTAACACAACCAAGAATGATCGTTGAACCCTTCCACTACAATCAATAGGAAATGGCACGCCCACCTTATGACCAATGAAGGAGGTTCGTGAATCCAATGAGAAGATACCAACTTGTAGACACAAGGAGAACAACTCAAACAAGTCCAAGCTATGGGGAAAACGAGACGTCACTCGCTCTCTACTCCGCGTCGGAATCCAAACGAGAAATTACACAAGCAATAACCAAACATATATGTATTGATTATGAATTGGATTATTTAGAAAGGCTTGAGTATTCCCTATATAGGGCATTGGCTTAAGTGATCCAGAAGCAAAGGATCCATGTAAGATCTGTCTTATGAAGGATAAGATTCGATATTTTACTCTAAGATAAACTGTTTGAAAAAATAATTAGTTTATAGTTAAAGATGGGCTTTAAAATAATTTAAAGAAAACATGGGTTGAAAAATAAAAAATAAAAGCCCAAAAATTAACTCATAATTAAAGATGTCTTTATAGGCTAAAAAATAAAATATCTTGGACCCAAAATGATCCTTGAGAATCGGACCATTCTTCGTGGGTGTATGGTTGATCCGAAATTGTGACCCACCTATTTCATTTCTAGTTGATTACCAGTTAATTAACCCGGTTTAAAACAATAAGCGGCAAAGCGGAAAATGTAAATTTTTAAAACTTTATCTTACAACCATTTTCACAACATATACACATCCTAACATACGTCATAAAACTCCGTTTAACCAAAACACAACTGTTTTAAAACCATGCAAAACATCCTAGGCGGTAGCATCCCATAACAGCCCACCTGATATGATCTCAAATCCAGGTGTTGGGTCCAACGTCCTTGCCTTGATCAGGCTGAGTCTGAGTAGCTGAAAAATATGTGGATATAACAACAATGAGCCACACGCTCAGTAAGGGTATACAAATCGCACTGTCCCAATATATATAAGTATCTAATATCCCGTCCCCAAAGGACACTCTATACCCTTCCTCACATTCCAAAGTCGATCAATGCATACATATCCACATTCACATATAATTCCACAACCATTCACATCACATTTCACATAAACATTCAAGCATGTTATCACACATCACATATAAACATATCATCTCATATAAACATCCCATATCATCTCATCACATATAAATAATCATAACATAACATATAACATGCTAGACTCGATCGCATCGATGCATAGGTGATAATTAACTAACTAGCCCCAACTGATCGTACGATATATTTTCTCATGTGCTTTCGTATTTCTTTTCTTTCTTTCTTTTTTTTTCTTTCGGTTGGCCAACCCGATAGCGTCATAGGCCCCCTGTAGATCAGGTAGCGACCTCGGCCATCTTGTCCTAAGACCCCCTGTAGATCAGGTCGCGATCTTGGACTATTTTTCTTATCTTGAGGCCCCCTGTAGATCAGGTAGCGACCCTGGCTGTTTTTCTTATCTCGAGGCCCCCTATAGATCAGGTAGCGACCTCTGAGCCCCCCTGTAGATCAGGTAGCGACCTCGTCCCCCGGAAACCCGTGCGGGACCCAGTTGGGCTAATTAATCAATTACCATCCTATATTATCACTTTCATATCATAACTCAATTTCATGCTTTCATCATATTCTTTCATCATATTCTTTCCACTATCATCTCATGTACCTCATGCATGCTTTCATAAGGAATATCAAGTCATCATCATCGTCTCACTCATATACATATAAGCATGCATACAATCATAACAAACATATATATACACTCAAGCATGCATAAAATCATAGCATATTAAATACATAACATATATTAAGCAAGTGTAATTCATATACACTTACCTCGCAGGTAAGAACAATAAAACCTCGCAAACCAACTATTGAGCCCGTTTTCCACTCGGACTATCCTCCTTTCTCGTATTTGGATACGCTCACAAAGAAGTAAGCTATAATTAAACCGAACCCTTCAACAACACCTGTTGAGAATATCATATTCCTCGTATTAAACTTCTCGCTTCAAACACCAGTTAAATTCATTCCTTTGAATTTAACTAGCTTATAGCATTTTCTAGAATCCCAATTTAATTAATTAACCTTTAATTAATTAATTAAACTTCGCCAGAACAACGTTTTGCCCGCAGGCAATTTCCGAACCCACCTGTCATCAAATCTCATCAAACAAACAGCCCATAATCACCAGAATAAAGTAACGAGCATAATGGAATTTCCAATTATCCATTTTGACAAGCCTAAGGTCAATTTAGGCTAAATCGCAATACGAAAAACGAATAAATTCATAACTTATTCGTTACTAACCCGATTGACGATCCGAAAGAAGATTCGGAATCACAACGACGCAGGCTACGCTCGGACACCATCAAATTCACCGGAATCTGAGCGACGGAACCTCTCTAGTATCATATATGCTCGACCAAGCCTTCCCTTGCCCGGAAATGCAGAAACTCGGTACCAAAATGAAGAGAATGAAGAGAGGAATCCAAAAACTCAAACGGATTTGAAATCGGATTAGAAACGAAGAGTAGATCTGAGTTTGAAGGTTGAGAGAAATCAGAGCTTTTACGAGGAAACGTGAAAGAAAATGAATTAATAAACGATATTTCAGCTATTTATAGCGAAGACGATAATTATCCTTTAGCGGAGTCGATAATTATCCTTTTACCGATCCGAAAGCGGTTTAAGCCCCCTTCTCCAAACTTCTCGAAATTGGAATAATAAATCTGGAATATTGTATGGATAATTATTCCGCAATTGTTTCGAAAAACGTGTATTCCTAAGCCGTCTTTCTTAGCCGCTAAGAAACGAAATAGCGACTCTTTTAGCCGTTTTGCCTTTTCATGTTTTTTCATATCTAGGACATGTCCGATGTCCTGATCATTTCTCTCAACTGCATTTTTATTAATTGAAGCTCCCAAATGCTCCAAATAACACCGGGTTGTAATATCATCTAGGAGCAAGTTACCTCGAGAGGTATCTCGTATTAAAACGGATTTAATTCCTTAAAATTCTCGATTAGGTCATCTTCGATTTCTGACTGTTACAAATATCTCCCACTTTAAGAAATTTCGTCCCGAAATTTAAGAAAGGACGTAGAACCAAACTCGTAGATATATCAAAAGGATGCACAACCGGATCACAATTTCTCGAGGTTCTTACTAAAAAAGATAGGGGTATTTCGCTCTCATATCTCGCTCGGTCTCCCATGTAGCCTCTCGAGCTGAATGATGTCCCCATCTGACTTTCACCATCGGAATCTCCTTGTTTCTCAATCTTCGAACTTGCCTGCCTAAAACCTCAACTGGTTCTTCTGGGTAGGACAAGTTCTCAGATACTCTTATCTCAGGTTCGGGAATGATATGACTAGGATCTGACCTATACCTCCGTAGCACTGATACGTGGAAGACGTCATGCAATCTTGATAACTCAGGTGGTAACGCCAACCTATACGCAAGTGGTCCGATCTTCTCTAAGATCTCATATGGACCAATGTATCTCGGTGCTAACTTCCCATGCCTACCAAATCTCATAACTCCCCTCCAAGGAGATACCTTCAAAAACACTCTATCGCCTATCTCATATGTCATCTCTCGTCTATGGCGATCAAAGTAGCTCTTCTGACGATCTTGTGCTGCCTTCAAGCAGTGCTTTACTACTTGTACTTTCTCTATTGTCTGTTGTACAAGTTCAGGACCCTCTATCTGTCGCATGCCCTCAAAGTCCCAACATACAGGTGTACGACACTTCCTTCCATATAAGGCCTCGTAAGGGGTCATACCAATACTTGAATGGAAACTGTTATTATACGCAAATTCGAGCAATGGCAGGTTATAATCCCAGTTACCTTTAAGCTCCAAAACACAAGATCTCAACATCTCCTCCAAGGTCTGAATCGTTCTCTCTGATTGTCCGTCTGTCTGAGGATGAAATGCCGTACTGAAATGCAATCTTGTACCTAAGGCAGTTTGCAGACTTCCCCAGAAATGCGAGGTAAACCTCGGATCTCTATCGGATACAATCGATACAGGGACTCCGTGCAGTCGAACAATCTCTCTCACATACAACTATGCCAGCTCATCCAAGGAGTTATCTTGTCTCATCGGTAAGAAGTGGGCAGATTTCGTCAATTTGTCTACAATCACCCATACCGTGTCATTCTTTCTGAAAGTCCTAGGAAGTCCAACCACAAAATCCATTGTAATCCGCTCCCACTTCCACTCAGGAATTGATAAAGATTGTAATTTTCCTGCTGGTGCTTGGTGTTCACCCTTCACTTGCTGACACACTAGACATCGAGCTACAAAATCAGCTACCTCTCGTCTCATCCTGGGCCACCAATAGATCTTCCTCATGTCATTAAACATCTTCGTACTCCCAGGATGCATTGAATACCTCGAGGAGTGTGCCTCTTCAAGTAGCTTCTTCTTTAACTCCTCAATGTTGGGCACGCATATCCGTGCACCTCTATATAACACTCCCTGATCAGACAACTGGAGTGTGTAGTGGTAGCATCTCCCACTTTAGCTTTCAACTTCTTCAATGTATCATCCTCATCTTGTCTAATTGAAATCTCATCAAGAATCAACGGTCTTACCTGAAAGTTCGCTATCAACTCAGATCCTCTTACATCCATCTCTACTCTCATAACTCTGAGAGCTAATAGATGCTCAACTTTGTAGTTGACCTTACTGTCTTGGTCACTGCTCTTTCTGCTAAGAGCGTCAGCTACCACATTCGCCTTTCTTGGATGGTACTCTATAGTGCAATCATAATCCTTGAGTAACTCCATCCATCTTCTCTGCCTCAGATTAAGATTCCTTTGAGTGGAAATATACTTCAGGCTTTTATGGTCTGTAAACACCGGAAATGTATCACCATGAACATAGTGCCTCCAGGTCTTAAGAGCATGAACTATAGCAGCAAGCTCTAGGTCGTGTGTAGGATATTTCTGCTCATGAGGTCTCAACTTTCTAGATGTATATGCTATTACCTTCCCTTCTACATTAGAACTCCTAAGCCACTCCCAGATGCATCGGTGTAAACCACAAAATTACCCTTATTTGAGGGTACAACCAGAATAGGAAACGTAAGTTCTTCAAAGCTCTCTTGACAATTGTTGAACCATATAAATTGCTGATTCTTCTTTAGCAAGTTAGTCAATGGGCGTGCGATAATCGAGAAGTTCCTTACAAATCTCTTGTAATAACCCGCAAGTCCTAAGAAGCTGCGAATCTCCGTAATGCTCTTCGGAATTTCCCATTCTGTAATAGCCTTGATATTGGATGGATCAGGTTGTATACCATCTCATGATATTACATGCCCTAAAAAGGCAATCTGATCCGTCCAAAACTCGCACTTGCTGAACTTTGCGTACAATTGTCTCTCCCTCAGAATCCCTAAGATACGTCTCTGATGTTCTCTATGAGTATCTCTATCTCGAGAATATATCAAGATATCATCAATGAAGACCACGGCAAACTGATCTAGATAAGGTTGGAAGATCGAGTTCATCAACGCCATGAATGCTGCAGGTGCATTCGTCAACCCAAAAGGCATAACTGTAAACTCATAGTGTCCATACCGAGTACGAAAAGCTGTCTTCGGTATTGAATTCTCTGCTATCCTCAACTGCCAGTATCCCGATCGAAGGTCAATCTTTGAAAATACTGTAGTACCCCTTAACTGATCAAGCAAGTCCTCTATTCTCGGTAAGGGATACTTGTTCTTGATTGTGATTTTGTTCAGCTGACGGTAGTCTATGCACAATCGTAAACTACCATCTTTCTTCTTCACAAAAAGCACTGGTGCACCCCAAGGAGAAATACTCGGGCGTATAAAACCCTTCTCGAGCAACTCTTCTAGTTGTTTCTTTAACTCCTTTAGCTCTAGCGGAGCCATCCTGTAAGGAGCAATTGATATCGGTGTTGCACCTGGTAATGTCTCAATCTCAAAGTCTACCTCTCTACTCGGAGGTAAACCTGGTAAATCATCAAGGAAAACTTCAGGAAATTCTCTGACAACATCCACCTCAAGTACTCCGGGGCTAACAATGGCAGAATCTGACACACTAGCCAGATAAGCCTGACACCCTTCCCGAAGTAATCTAAAAGTTGTTACTGCAGATATGAGGCAAGTAGGAATAACATTCCTCTCACCGATGAAAATCACTTCCCTCAACCCATCTATCTTCATGATTACTTCCTTCGCATAACAATCTATCAAGGCACTTTGGGTGGATAACCAATTCATACCCAATATCACATCAATCTCTCTCAAGAAATCATCTCATGTCAGCACAGGTGGTATACTATGGCCATTAGGGACCGTGTCCCACCAGTCTCCAACTGCTCCCTTAAGCAAGCATATATCATATTGTAACCGTTTCTCAGTAGCGCAGATAATTCATCTAGAATGGACTTAGTGTTCCTCAACCACTCCTCCGCTACTAATGGATCAGTAGTCCCCTCAAACGACTTTGCCCCTTGGCGGCAAATCTTCTCAAAATTCTTGTCCATCTTTACTAGAATAATACCCGCTTGAGACACTGTTGTGTCTATGGTGGTATAACTTCTCTCAAATATATCACTAAATCAGATATACCAACCATATGCGATGGTGGTAGTGATATTGGCTAAACTGGCACCTTAGGGTGCTCTTGATCATTTCTACCCTGAGCATGTACACACTCAGTCGACCCTTTAGCTGTGCTCCGCCATCTAATAGAAAAAGAAACTTTCAAAAGCTTTTCAAAAAACTTCCCACAACCCAAGCCAAGGAATCATATCCCTGCTCTGATACCAACCAAATGTGACCCACCTATTTCATTTCTAGTTGATTACCAGTTAATTAACCCTGTTTAAAACAATAAGCGGTAAAGCGGAAAATGTAAATTTTTAAAACTTTATCTTACAACCATTTTCACAACATATACACATACTAACATACGTCATAAAACTCTGTTTAACCAAAACACAACTGTTTTAAAACCATGCAAAACATCCTAGGCGGTAGCATCCCATAACAGCCCACCTGATATGATCTCAAATCCAGGTGTTGGGTCCAACGTCCTTGCCTTGATCAGGCTGAGTCTGAGTAGCTGAAAAATATGTGGATATAACAACAATGAGCCACACGCTCAGTAAGGGTATACAAATCGCACTGTCCCAATATATATAAGTATCTAATATCCCGTCCCCAAAGGACACTCTATACCCTTCCTCACATTCCAAAGTCGATCAATGCATACATATCCACATTCACATATAATTCCACAACCATTCACATCACATTTCACATAAACATTCAAGCATGTTATCACACATCACATATAAACATATCATCTCATATAAACATCTTATATCATCTCATCACATATAAATAATCATAACATAACATATAACATGCTAGACTCGATCGCATCGATGCATAGGTGATAATTAACTAACTAGCCCCAACTGATCGTACGATATATTTTCTCATGTGCTTTCGTATTTCTTTTCTTTCTTTCTTTTTTTTTTCTTTCGGTTGGCCAACCCGATAGCGTCATAGGCCCCCTGTAGATCAGGTAGCGACCTCGGCCATCTTGTCCTAAGACCCCCTGTAGATCAGGTCGCGATCTTGGACTATTTTTCTTATCTTGAGGCCCCCTGTAGATCAGGTAGCGACCCCTGGCTGTTTTTCTTATCTCGAGGCCCCCTATAGATCAGGTAGCGACCTCTGAGGCCCCCTGTAGATCAGGTAGCGACCTCGTCCCCCGGAAACCCGTGCGGGACCCAGTTGGGCTAATTAATCAATTACCATCCTATATTATCACTTTCATATCATAACTCAATTTCATGCTTTCATCATATTCTTTCATCATATTCTTTCCACTATCATCTCATGTACCTCATGCATGCTTTCATAAGGAATATCAAGTCATCATCATCGTCTCACTCATATACATATAAGCATGCATACAATCATAACAAACATATATATACACTCAAGCATGCATAAAATCATAGCATATTAAATACATAACATATATTAAGCAAGTGTAATTCATATACACTTACCTCGCAGGTAAGAACAATAAAACCTCGCAAACCAACTATTGAGCCCGTTTTCCACTCGGACTATCCTCCTTTCTCGTATTTGGATACGCTCACAAAGAAGTAAGCTATAATTAAACCGAACCCTTCAACAACACCTGTTGAGAATATCATATTCCTCGTATTAAACTTCTCGCTTCAAACACCAGTTAAATTCATTCCTTTGAATTTAATTAGCTTATAGCATTTTCTAGAATCCCAATTTAATTAATTAACCTTTAATTAATTAATTAAACTTTGCCAGAACAACGTTTTGCCCGGAGGCAATTTCCGAACCCACCTGTCATCAAATCTCATCAAACAAACAGCCCATAATCACCAGAATAAAGTAACGAGCATAATGGAATTTCCAATTATCCATTTTGACAAGCCTAAGGTCAATTTAGGCTAGATCGCAATACGAAAAACGAATAAATTCATAACTTATTCGTTACTAACCCGATTGACGATCCGAAAGAAGATTCGGAATCACAACGACGCAGGCTACGCTCGGACACCATCAAATTCACCGGAATCTGAGCGACGGAACCTCTCTAGTATCATATATGCTCGACCAAGCCTTCCCTTGCCCGGAAATGCAGAAACTCGGTACCAAAATGAAGAGAATGAAGAGAGGAATCCAAAAACTCAAACGGATTTGAAATCGGATTAGAAACGAAGAGTAGATCTGAGTTTGAAGGTTGAGAGAAATCAGAGCTTTTACGAGGAAACGTGAAAGAAAATGAATTAATAAACGATATTTCAGCTATTTATAGCGAAGACGATAATTATCCTTTAGCGGAGTCGATAATTATCCTTTTACCGATCCGAAAGCGGTTTAAGCCCCCTTCTCCAAACTTCTCGAAATTGGAATAATAAATCTGGAATATTGTATGGATAATTATTCCGCAATTGTTTCGAAAAACGTGTATTCCTAAGCCGTCTTTCTTAGCCGCTAAGAAACGAAATAGCGACTCTTTTAGCCGTTTTGCCTTTTCATGTTTTTTCATATCTAGGACATGTCCGATGTCCTGATCATTTCTCTCAACTGCATTTTTATTAATTGAAGCTCCCAAATGCTCCAAATAACACCGGGTTGTAATATCATCTAGGAGCAAGTTACCTCGAGAGGTATCTCGTATTAAAACGGATTTAATTCCTTAAAATTCTCGATTAGGTCATCTTCGATTTCTGACTGTTATAGAAATAGTGTGTATGGGTCAGTCCTCTCGTTTACATGGCGGGTTAGGTAGGCTTGCATAGTTGGCCCGGTCTTCATGGAGGTATATGCGTTTCTTGCATGGCCGGCCCAAAATGGTGAGTTTGCATGGATGACCCGACTTGGGTGCATTGCATGGCTAACCCAAATTGGAAAAGTTGCATGGTTGGCCCGAATTGGCAAAGTTACATGATTGACCCACTACAAGGATGGTGTACGTACACATGAGAGTCTGGACGGATCTATATGGGTGAATCTAGACCGTTCCGTAGTCACATACGGTTGAGCCGGAAAGAATGTGAAGTTGGGGGTGTCGTTGCATGGACTATTCAGAAAATGAAAAGTGGGCCCGGTGATACGGGGTTATCCGTGTAGAGATTACCGATCTTTCGACACCAATGACACTTCTCAATCCTTATCATAGGGATCGAGCAAACGAGGAATATATAGTAAAAGGTTGGGAGGTTTCGAGAAGGTTGTGCGGGTATGGGTAATAACCCGGTGGTTGAAATGGATCGGTAGATGAATAAATCAAGTCGAACCGTAAGGAACAACTTGGAGTACGATACGTTGCATACAGCCCTAACACATAACCAAGAAGGATTGTAGAACCGTTCCACTACAATCAATGTTATTGGTCAGTCTACCAATCCGCAATTGAAGAAGGCTTGTGAATTGAGAGAGAATATACCATCTTGGCGTCGTAAGCAAAACAACTGTAACAATTCCAAGCTATGGAGAAAAGAAGACGTCACTCGCTCTCTACTTTACGTTGAAAGCAAAACACGGATTGCACTTATAAAGTACCGAAAAATATGTGTTTACTTTAAAGTTGGATGATTCTACAAAGGCTTGAGTATCCCCTATATATAAAGCATGAGCTCGAGTGGTCCACAAGCAAATATCTGGATGTAATATATCTTATCTAGGATAAGATACGATTTTCTACTTCAAGATAAGATAAATCTTCTAGTAAGATGATCTTCTAAGATCATTCAAATATTATCTTTAAAAGATATGATTTTCTTAATCTATCTTTAACCTTCCCAATTAGAAAACTTAAATTATTTACAAAATAAAAAAAAAAGAAGGGATGAAATAACAACTAAAAGCCTAAAATTAACTCATAATTAAATGGTGTCTTTATGGGCTAAAAAATATAACATATGGCCGAAAATCAGCCAATAGGTTAGAACCAATCCCGGATCGGTGGTGGGTCCGAGATGGTGTGTGGGCCAAACTTCTTGGTTGCATGGCGGGTTGGGCAAACTCGTGTAGCTGGCCCGATCATCATGATGATATAGAGTGGGTCGTGCATGGTTGGCCCAAAAAGAGTACCCTGCATGGCAGTCCCAAGATGGTGATGTGTGGTGGGCCCTAGTTGGTGAACTTGTAAGGATGGCCTGGATTGGTGTTGTATGGATGACCCAAGAAGGTACATATGCAGGTTAGCCCGCCCCAAGGTGGACATTTCATGGATAGGCCGGGGATGTGCGTGTGCATTGCTAGCCCACTCCTAGGTGGACGTGGCATGGTTGGCCCGGTTGGTGAGTCCTTGTATGAGTTGTAAGATGGCTGATCCGAGATGGGGAGAGTGGGTCCAGACTTCCTCATGTGATTGAATGGTTATTTTGGAAGATGTGTAGATAAGAGTCCCATATGCATATGATCAATGAATCATCTTATCATCTAGATGTGTGCATGATTGAGTAGGTTCTCATGCATCCTTGATCTTCTTGTACGGAAAGATCTTAACTAGCTTATTCTCTTCTTCTTCTTGATCATGTATTTCCTTCCTCTCCTAGGTGTTGGAGTCCTTAGATTCATGTCCTTCCCTCTCCTTGCTTTGATCTTTCTTCTCTTGCTACGTGGATTTGTATATTCTTCTACATTAACCCCTCTTTTAAAAGGATTCAACCACGAATCCGTGTTGTCTTGGTGGGATGTTATCGGGGGTGATGGATCCTTCGGGTTGGTGCCTATAAAAGGACTGACATATAACTTTCATAAAAAGTGTATAAAAGTTAGCTGTATTAGTTCTCTGTTTCTCATTGTGTAATGATCAGAAAACTTTCTTGAAATGTTAGCTTGGGAATCCACCGTTGGGGACTATGGTGTAGATGTTGTTGGTCAATGTTGCTTTATACATTTAAGCCTCAAAGTTGATTTGGGTACACAAGATATGACAATAAATTTCCACTTGGGGCCATGGAATGCGCTAATATATGTCATAAAAAGTTCCAAGATTTAACATGAATGCATCAACTAGTCCTAAGTTATACATGAAGGCTATAGTTTCCGAAAACACAAAGATCAGAGTTTGTGAGCTGGTTGCGGTGTAGGTGCGAATTGTAGACGGTAAAATGGAGTTCAAATTCGTGATGAATACGGGTCCATTCGACAAGTGCTTGACGGTGATCAACGGATCATGTTGGTTTTCTTCTTCTTTTTTGTACACGCTTCTTCGTTTTGTATCATCCTATGGATGGCGATCATTATCCGGTTTTCTACCCGAGATAGGTTGCGCTTCCTTGGTATTGATCTTACTTGTAATTGGTGCGTGAATGACAATGAGTCTCATGGCTACTTGATCTTTGGTGGCACATATACACGTGATGTTTGGAGGTAGGTTGGTGTAGACTTTTAGATTCCTGTAGATATCACCTCCATATTAGAGGTATTGGATTGACTGGCTCACATTGTACATGGCAAGAGTTGGCGAGCAAATCCAGGATATAAGATTTTTCTGTTACGGTCTACTACCTTTGGTATTCTAGGAGTGCCTTGGTATTTGACTAGAATAAAATTCAGATATATATCCTAATGAGATTGATCAGGACCCATTTCTACTTTTTGTTGCATGAGGCATTTCTCGATGGAGCTAGAGAGGATTGTATATTAGTAAATGTTTTTTACCATAGTTGTATTATGCTCCATACTTTGATGTATTTTTTTATGTGTATCGGGCTTGGTTTTAGTGTATTGATGGCTTTGCCGAAGGTGGACTGGCCATTGTCCCAAGGTTTGGGCACTTGTTTGGCTTGTGAGTGTGAGCCTGATGAGTTGCGGTTATGGATGTATTTTCATTTTTGTCAGTCTTAACGTAGTTGGTATGTTCAGGAGAATTTAATGCCTCTCTAGAGTACCGTGTGTGTTGTTTTAGGTCATAGACCACATGTCGTAGGCATGTACATATACATTGTTTAATTAGTATATCGAGGCCTTTACGGGTTTGGTTATACTGTATCTCTTTTTCTAAGAATTTGCCTTTACACAAGCATGTAAATCTAAACAATGTCGGAGGAGGAGGAGTCCGCGCTGAACCAGTTCTTGGGCTTCGCTGCAGGAGAGTTTCTCTTTAGATACCTGGGGGTTCTCATAGATCCTTTCATTCTTCGATTTGAGGATTACATCTCTCTCATTGAGAGGACTGGGAGACACATTTGCTCGTGGAACAAGCGACACTTGTCACTTACTAGACGCCAAGAGTTGATCAAGGCAGTTTTGTAGAGTACTGAAAGCTTATGGTTATCGCTCTTTTCAATCCCTATGTTGGTGCTTGACAGACTTATCAACCTTTTCAAGTCATTCTTATGGAGTTGGCCCCGTGTTGCATGGTCTAAAGTCTGCTTACTGAAGACGGATGGAGGGTCTACGGCTGTTAGATCTTAGGTCTTGGCATGTAGCATTTATGTGAAATTACTAATGGAACAGTCATGCTCAACAAGATAGTCTATGGCTTAGATGGATCCAACACATATATTTTCATACCACCAAGCTAGAACTGTAGATTGTCACCGGTCGATATTCGCCTTTGGTGAAGACAATCCTTACGTTAGAGGTGAGATGACTGTCTTTACCGACCATACGACGCCGCTAGGCAAAATACTTGAGTTTTGCTATCAGGGAAGAGATTCTAAGTGGCCGAGGCTTATGAGATGTTCATACCGTAGGGTGAGGAGGTGGACTAGTTCAGAGTAGTTTGGGATCTGCGCAATACACCCAAGCACTATTTTATCCTTTGATTGGGCATCATTGGCAGGTTATCTACCCCTCGATAGACTATAGTTCCTTGATATTGATCCTACTTGTAGTTGGTGCACGAGTGAGAGCAAGTCTCACGACCACTTGATCTTTGGCCACACCTTTGCACGTGAGGTTTGGAGGCAGGTTGGTGTGGACTTCAGAATTCGTGGAGATATCACCACTAGATCAGAGGTATTAGATTGGATGACTCACCTGTACATGGCAGGAGCTAGACGAGTAGATCGAGGACATACTTTTTCTGCTACGGTCTACTACCTTTGGTAATCCAAGAATGCTCTGGTGTATGACCTGAACAAGATTTCGATAGATATCCTCGTGAGAATGATCATGACTCACCTCTACAGTTTGTTGTATGAGGCATTCCCTATGGGAGCTAGAGAGAGGATTGTATCTTAGTAGTTGGTTTTTACCGGAGTTGTATATTGTTTCCTACTTTGATGTATTTTTTATTTTTATGTGTAGGGCTTGATTTTAGTCTGGTAATTGCTTTACTAAAGGTATGATGACCATTGTCGTGAGGTTTGGGCACTTGTTGGGCTTCTAAGTATTTTTGTCTGTTGATGGCTTTGCCGAAGGTGGACGAGCTTGATGAGGTGTGACAGTTTTGGATGTATTTTTAGTTTCATCAGTCTAAGGGTAGTTGCTATGTTAAGGAGATTGCATGCCTCTCTAGAATACTTTGAGCGGAGGTTGGGACGGTTGATAGAGAGAGGGAGGGAGGACACGCACTTGGTTTTCCAGTGAGTGTCATATCATGGAATGTTCAGGGGTTCAACCAACCCTAGATAAAAAATTGTCTGAGAGATCTCATGATGGAGTATGATGCTTGCATTTGTGGAGTGCTTGATACCAAGTTTGATACAAGATCTTCCGACATCGTTCCGGTGATGCAAACCCGATTCTCAGATTGGAGTTACGTCACTAATTTTGATGTCGATGATAGGTCGCAAATCCTTGTCATGTGGGATGGCAACTACATTGAGATGGCATTATCTATGGGATCCACAATGTTGCTCCTTGTAGACAGGTGTGACACACTGTACGAGCTTGGTTTAACATATGTCCTATGTTGTGGCTTGTCCATGGTGACTTTACAAACTTCATGTACCTGGATCAACGAGTCAATGGTGCACCTCTATATATGTATGAGTGCAAGGGTATGCTAGATGTTTGTCAGGAGCTTGGCCTCTCCAATGTTCCATTCACAAGTGATTATAAGTTTACTTGGATTGGAGTAGGATTAACAGAGCCATGGTTAACCATAATTGGCTCGAGCAGGAGGTGTATTGTCGTGCAATTTTCCTAATAGGTGGTAATATTTGGATCGCAAGCCTGCGATCACCCACATCTTCAATGATGCCTAGTTTTAAGTTCTTTAATATATGGACCTCCCATGACCAATTCTAGGATATTGTGAAGGAGAATTGGAGTTGCAGACTTGGGAAAACCTACTAGTACCACTTGTGTTTCCTCTGTCGTGACCTTAAAGTTCCTTTTAGAGGTCTGAACACACGACACTTTGCACATACCTCGGAAAAGGAGAAGTCAACAAATGACGAGTTTGCTACTTGTTTGGAGAGTTTTATAGTGTTAGTTCAAAACTTTTATATTATCGGTTCATTCTCAAGTAATGTTTATGAAACACAAATTTTATTATAATATAAATTTACTTCGCGTACCTTGTACGTATTAATCTAGTATACATAATTTATTTTATTTATAAAAATTTTGGATTTAAAGTATGTTAATTTTGATTTTATAAATACACAAACACAATCAAAATGTAGATATATATCTAATTTAAATAAAAATTTTAGTTAAAACGAACTAAAATTTAATCTAATTTAATAAAAGTTGTTTTAATTTTTTTAAAAAAGGAAATGTGATCACAATGAAAATAAAATATTATTTAAATAGAAATTATGATTAAAATAAAAGTAAGATATTTATTAAATAAAAATTGTCTAATGTATCTAATTTAAAAATAGAGTATTTTATTAGTTCAAATATTTTATATTTATTACTTCATGTATTATTTTAAACTTTTAATTTTTTTAATGTATAAAAATGTATGAATCATTGGTACATATAATTTTAAATAATATAACAAAAAAATTTAAACGAAATATATATAAATTTAGGGAAAAAAAAGTTCGTCCAAGAAAAGGAAAAAAACGAGCACGTATCACTACGACAACACTCTTTACCAATCCGCCATCTTATTTCTCTATTCCGAACAAAAAAAAAAACAGGTAATTATTTAAATAATTATTAAAGTGGATAAAAGAAAGTAAGAGTAGTCGTTACTTCCGATTTTCTCCATAAAATAAGACGATAAAAGATCATACAAGATTGTTACGACATAGCCGAACTTAACCCTCAGTCAATTGCGTTGGATGGGGAGTTGGGCTGTTGGGACCTGCCCTCCCTAAATGCTTCAATGCATTTGAATCATCACCAGCCGTTTCAAAAGCGAAAGCACCTCTCTCTCTATCTCTTCTTCCATATCTTCACCTCTGTATTGCATTGATCCTGTTAACACCTTCATTTTGCGTCTTCTTCTTCTTTGAAGCTATTCAATCTCCTCGATGTTCATGAAGCACCTCATTCTCTTCCTTCTCCTCCTCTCGCTTTCATCTCATCTTACAATCGCCCGTTCGTATACGCTTTTTCTCCCAATTAAAATCTCTTACATGTTGATGAGATCTAGATTCTAGTGTATTGAAACATTTCAATTTTGATTTTGCTTCATTGTAGGGGGCTACGGATCCTCTGGTTCGAAAGTGTACGACATCGATTACAGAGGGCCGGAGACGCACTCTTACCTTCCTCCGCCTAATCGCTACGGAAAGAAGCACTTTATTCACCATGGAGAAGCCATCGTACATTCCAAATCTGAGCGCGTTGATTCTCGAACAAATGTGAGTTTTACTTCCATTGTCTATCGTTTTTAATATTAAGAAATTAGAGACGATAGCAGACTGATGTGCTTGATCTACTTTATGGATTGATCCTGTTCGATTGAATATATTCATAGGGGAAGTGAAACAATTTAAAGAGGACAGGACTGGCTTTTACAGGAAGCTTCCATAAGACGATGATGATGATTCAAATTTAGTGTTATGTTTCCTCTTCTTTAATTTCCTGGTTCTAAGAGATTAAAAGAGATTGTAGAAAGCAGTGGTTAAATATCAGGATTCGTAAATCCAACTTGGTTTCGGATACTGTTTGCTTGAAAGGGTCTTTGCTCAATGATTTTATATATATATATTTGTATGAGGAGTCTTTTTTGATTGCTTATTTGTAAATTATAGTAACTGAACATGGGAAATTTGAAATGTATAATATAATAGATTTATGCATATCTGTTTTTTGTGGAGTATTCATAACCACGTGTTAACATGAATATGTTGTTGACTTGGCATATGCTAACACAACCATATATAATTTATATGTGGATCATCAAATCGATCCCTTTCGAATTCTAGATTATGACAGGGTAACCGAAACATGTCGGATAGATCTATAGGATAATTATTTGATGAAATAATATACAACTTATAAATGTGACTTGTAAATATGAAGGTATTAATAGAATAGGTGGATCATGCATAGACCTATACCTTGGTGGGCTCAGTCGCATTTTATAGCCATACATACTCTATGCTCCATATTAATTTAGCCAGCTGTGTGATCACACACTTGTCTACAAATGATGAACCTCGCCGTTGATTGGTTTGATTGTATGGGTTGGGTAGGTGGAGCAGGTTAAGGTCGAGTCATTCAATCACGCCTATATTTGTCGATGAACCTCGATGATTCGTTGTATGAAAGCCTCGACAGCCTGGTGATAGGAATGCTCCGGTGGAGTTGAAACCTTGTCATCAAACGAGGAGTATATCACTGGATTTTAACCTGTTCACTTGATTTTAGTAAGAGTTATGGTTATTACGCCGAAAATTATTTTTTTTTATTTTTTTTTAAGAAGGAGTGATAGTGGTTTCCGTCCTACTTAAACGTATTTTTTAATTAATGAAATTAACTAAGTATTTATCATACGGATAGCCTCATCTCTTATATCGGCATTCAAAATATTCACTACACCCTGGGGAGAGTCATTTGATACATTAAAATCAATGGGCAAGTTAAATACAAAAGAAGCAAGATGATCCGCAACACAATTCGCCTCACGGAAGACATTACGAAGCATGATGATCTAATCCCTTTTAATAAAGTTATAGCAATTCCTTACCAAACTAGAGAGATGATGATTAAAAAGAAGAGTCTAGTCCATATTATTAATTGCCAAAAGTGAGCATTTAGAAGAACATTGTACTAGTGCTTTGCTTTGAAATGTGCTTAGAATGAAGTGTTTTTTTAACAAGGATATTCAACTTTTGTATATAATGTTGTTAATATATTTTGTAATGGTTTAACTAAGTTATTATTAAATTTACGTTTTTAATATTTTGGTTTGGTCGGATTGTGATACTATCTCTTTTTAAATCGCTATCACTTGTCACATGTCATTTTAATTAACTACCATAAATATTTCTCAGGGTTTTTTCAACCTTTGACCGGACGTCAGGGGATTTTAAAATCCTTGAGAAAAGTCTCTCACAAACTTTTAAAAAACCTCTGAGAAATATTCCTCAAGGTTTTTTAAAATCCCAAAATTTTCGGAATAACTCCTTGAAAAGTATATCTCAAGGAGACGTATAAAGGAAACAAACAACCATCTTTTTTTTTTAATAAAAAAACCTTGAAGGTGCTTATTTTTGTACTAGTGTGGTTCTCTCACCAACAAAGAGATCCTTAATAATTCCTCCGTCTCTATCTTCTCTACTAGACTCACTCCCTAAGAAGCTTGCTTTCTAGAGCTCTACCTCTGTTTCTCATCCGATCTAGCTTTGCGTTCTTCATCGCTCTATAGGAATAAATAGTCAACATCGTTACTTGCTCTATATCTCTTTATGTGCCCTCCCGTTTTCAACCTCTCCAATCACCTTAGCCTTCTTGTTGGATCTTTTCCTCTCATTTCTCATTTTATTACGCTTCTTTCTTTGGAAAATCATTTTAATAAGGGTCATGTTTAGGACGAAAAAATTGCGCCGATACGCTCTTTTTTGTCATTACTCTATTGAAAGAAATGGTCAGGTGTTGACGCACAATCACAACACACATTAGCTTTGAGCGCACAATCACAACACACATTAGCTTTGAGCCCGACACGTAGTTGCAGTGCACATTATATTGAATTATTATATCTTTGACTGTCAATGTAGCAATCCCGTTTTAATATTAAAACGCACTTAGTTGCATTTTTCACGAAAAAAAAAGAAAATTCCTCATGGTGTCCATGAAATTTTGTAAATTTTGTATGGTAACTGATCTTTAATACAATTCCAAGTAGCGCCCACGAGGTTTTGTTAAATAAATTTCATAACCCATTTATTATTTTTATCAATTTTTCATGAATATTTGTAATTGTTAAGACTTTAAAATTAATAAATAACGCCATTTTTTTAAATACAAATAAAATTATCTAATCTAATTATATAGGCTTTTAGCGAAAAAATTGTTTTTTTTTTTGTTGACTTCTCATGCTTACGGATCCTTAGCCACATTAAGGACACCATGGATGTACTTATAGCTTAATTTAAACATCTATATATCATACCAAAGCAGAACCCACTTTGTCCACATGTCACGTATTAAGGCTAGCCACATCAGTTTTTTTCCAATTTATTTACGATATTACCACAAGATATTTACGTATTTGCCATAATATCTTTTATAATAAAAAAGTCATTAAAACTAATAAACAATCACCATGTCAAATCATCTTTAATCAAATAAATTATTATGCCACATCAATTTTACTCAAATATTAATTAAAATAAAAATAAATTTATATAAAAAACATAATAAAAATATATCTAGAGTTTGTTTTTATAATTTTCAAAAAAGAATGTAGGCACATTTTAATTTTTGAAAATTAATTTTTGATTTTATTTTATAATTTCGAATTTTATATATCATATTTTGTTTTCTTATTTTAAATTTTTAAAAATTTTGTTTTAATTAATTTTTTAATTTTGAACTTTATACATATATATATATATATATATATATATATATATATATATATATATATATAATGTTTTTGTTTTCTTATTTTTAATTATTTATTTACGATATTGCTACAAGAGATTTACGGATTTGGCATAATATCTTTTATAAAAAAGAATCATTAAAACTAATAAACAATCACCATGCCAAATCATCTTTTATATTTATTATGTCACATCAATTTTACTCAAATATTAATTAAAATAAAAAAATTTATATAAAAAACATAATAAAAAAATATGTAGATTTTGTTTTATAATTTTCATAAAAGAATGTAGGAACATTTTAATTTTCGAAAATTAATTTTTGAATTTATTTTATAATTTTGAATTTTATATATCATATTTTGTTTTCTTATTTAAAATTTTTGAAAATTTTTTTTAATTAATTTTTTAATTTTGAACTTTGTATATATATATATATATATGTATAATGTTTTTGTTTTCTTATTTTTAATTTAAAATTATTTTCTGTAAAATAGTTATTAATAGTTAACAAAATGAATACATATCTTAACCGATTCCACGTATCTATTCTTCGAAAAAAAATAAATAAAATAATAATTAAAAACAATTTTTTTTAGAAAATTATATTGTGGAGTTTGTTTAACATATTAAAGTAATTTTATTTATCTTTAATTATTGCGGATAAAATTAAACTACTTTTATTCATGTTTTACAAGTACAACAATACATCTATATATACTACTAAAGTAGCACCCATTTTGTCCACGTGTCAACCTCTAAGGCCGTCCACGTTAGCATTTTTTCAATTTATTTACAGATTTGTCACAACGTATTTACAGATTTGTCATTAATTATTTTATAAGAAAATTTTTTTTATTAGAATTTGTAAACCGTCATCATGCCACGTCAATTTTATTAAAATAAATAATTAAAAAAAATTAAATCTACCTATCTACCCATCAAAATTAACAAACTAATCTATTCTAACTCGATTTGTTGAGAAAATCTAACAAGATTTGACACATTTATTAAATTTAAAACTAAATCAAATTTTGCTCTTTATCTAAATATAAGTAAAAGTGATAATATATTAAGGTATAAATATAATACTCGAATAATAATCTTTGTAATAGAATTTTAATTATGTTATTTTATTTATTTTATTTATTTTGAAAAAATCAATCCTCACAATCTAGGCATATTAATTAATAAAAATAATTTTTATTATCGAATGATATCAAATATATGAGACATGAATGTGAAAATATAATATTTTTTATTTAGACAACTCCGTTCAAGGTGTGGGCACTAAACTAGTTTATAATGATAACACAAATAAAATAATTAAAAAACTATTATATTAATAAAAATATTTTTAATTGTAACTTGATAGCCACCAAATAGACTACAAACTAACTTGCACAAATTTTTGGTATTTAGCCGCATATAATTTGTAGGTGTTAATTTATAGCATATTTGATGGCTAATTAAAATATGTGGTTATATAATACATGTTAATTTTTGGATTTAGCCCCATATAATTTGTTGATGTCAATTTATAGTCTATTTGATGGTTCATAAAATATTTATTTACAAAAATTATTGTTATTTTTTTTGGTATTTAGCCATATTTATACATGCTAATTTCTAGCCTATTTGGTGGCTATCAAATAAAGACTATTTTTTTAATTAATATAATAAAATTTTAATATTTTATTTGTTTGTCACTATACCTATTTAAATTAAAATACACACCCATAATGTCCTTAATGTAGTTAGGAATTCCGTAAACGTGAGAAGTGATCACAACACACCTAATATTTTCACTAAAGATTTATAATTGTTTTGATTTATGGGTAAGAATTGAGTCTATTTATTTAATGAGTTTATGCTATTAGTACTCTACTCTATTCTTAATAGAGTATTAGTGGTAAAAAAAATCTAATTATCCATTTTAACCTTTTTTATTTGTATTAAAAAAATATTTTAGCTTAACTTATTAATTTAAAGTCTTAACTATTATAAAAATTCATAAAGAATAGATGAAAATAATAAATGAATCATGAAATTGATTGATTTAAAATCTCGTGTGCACCATGAAATTATATTAAAGAATGGTTACAAAATAAAATTTACAAAATCTCATGACATCGTGATGAATTTCTATAAAATTACAAGAAGAAGTTAGGCCGAGTTTTCGAAACTACTCAAAATTGGTGTTATATTCTGCAAATTTTCCTTTTTAAAATTCATTTTGGGTGGGGATATATGTCGTCATCGTCCGCAACGCGTCATAAGTCCGGGGGGAAATCTGATCAGGTGTAGCTGTCACCGACAACTCATCCCGATACGCTTTCCTCCTGCGTCACAAACATTATCTTTGAATCCTCCTCTGCATCTCATTCGTTTTTGTCTGTGTCGACCTCGGTCTGCCAAAGCTGGGAAATTCTTTCAGCTAGGACAATACTACCAATGGCTGCCGACAGAAGTAACCACGATCAAAAGGTCGAAGAATCCAGTCCTTTCCTGCAGAATCAGGAGCCTTTTAACGGAGAGGTCGAATCCTCGAACCTTGACCGCTTCGAAAAGAGGGATCCATCTCCACCACCATCTATTCCATCTCCTCCGCCTCTGCCTTGCAAGCCGTCGGTGCCGCTACAGCCCGAGACCTACGGATGGCCTGCCGATGGAGTACCGGTTGGTATGGTGGGGCGAACTCCCTGGGACACCGACGTCTCACATTGTCTCGGACGACATGATGAGTTTTGTAGCAGCGATCTCGAAGTTTGTGAGTCATTACGAATTTTATTTTCTCGCAATTGATTTTCATTTTTGGTTTTGAACCTCTAATCAGACTCAGTGCTCTCCGCTGTTTCGTTCGCGTGTTACAATCGATTTGTTGCTTGTTGATTTCATTTCGGATCGTGGCTGGATCTCATTTTTAGGGTTTTGTATGTGAAAGGTGGATACAATCTCCAGTTTTTCGCAATTATCATTGGTTTTATGATTAGCCTAGAAGCATTATTAGGTCATCTTTCCCCTTTACCTTTTAATTATTTGATTGCAGTACGGCAGCGCTCTATACATTCGATTCTAATTACCGTTGTGTTGCAGAGTACTGTGATGTAGAGTAGAAGTCTGAACAAATATGCTTGTTGTGAAAATAAACAGTTGAGAAGAGTAAAGATCTCAATCTGAGGTTTGGATATAGCCCAAACATCAACTCCGTGTAATCTGCTTCAGTTGAACTGTGAAGTGCCTTTTTTTTCTTTTATAACAACAGAAGAAACAAAATCACAAATTTTGAGGGGCTAAATTAGTAAATTACTAGACTGAGGCTCCGTATGCACGCTTTTCTCTTCTAATCTATGATAATAATTACCCAGTGAATAGATGTTGGATGGTCAAGTCTGTTTCTGCATTCATGCTTTCTTTGTACTGTTATTGATATCGCAACTTTTCCTATGATGGAACTAGGCTTCTTACACTGTCTGTTGTATAGGATCACTGTGCTATGTATGTAAATATAAATATTGAGCAATTTTCCAGGCGTGCTTGGGTGTGTGGCACCGTGTGTCCTGTATGGAAGCAATGTTGAGAGACTTGGCTCGTCCCCAAGGGCTTTTACAAACAACTGTATGGCTTATACAGCTTTGTACTTGATTGGAAATTCTTTCTTTGGTTGGAACTGTCTGGCACCCTGGCTTTCCTATAACAGCCGTACAGCACTTCGTCGGAGGTTCAACCTTGAAGTAAGCTTTTTTTTTTCATTTCTTTGCTTGCTTTCATGTTGCAATAACACAAACTATATGGTATTTCTTGAACTTACTTCAGATTATTATGCGGAAGCAAAACGTATACAATGACTGTATAGAATGAAAATTGAGAGTTTCTGTTACAACAGATTGGCTATTTATATGCCAATTAACAGATTACTAATCTGTTTTATATTTTATTTAACAACCTAACTATTCTTTTCTAACACTCCCCCTCAAGTTAGAAGGTTGGAATGTATTTTACAACACCTAACTTGCTCAAGTTTTCCATGTATTTATCATATGAGACTGCCTTGGTGAATACATCTGCTGGTTGTTTCTTTGTCGGGATATATCCAAGAAGTATCTCCTTATCTATCACTTTGTTTCTGATCAAGTGACGATCACCTTCTAAATGCTTTGTTCTTTCATGAAATACAAGATTTCTTGCAATGTGGAGTGCTGATTGATTGTCACAGAATAACTTAACTGGTTCACTGTGTTGTACATCCAGATCAGACAGAAGTTTCACTAACCAGCATGTTGTAGCCATGGCTCTATACTCTGACTCAGCTGAGGACATAGCTACATAACTTTGTTTCTTTGTTCTCCATGAAATAAGAGAATTTCCTAGGAGAATACAAAACCCTGTAAGTGACTTCCTTGTCATGGAGCAACTCTGCCAATCACTGTAGGCACATGGTAGGTATTCTTTAGGGTCAATAGGTGTTGATAGAGGCTCTGCATTCATCATCCCAGTTTCTTTTAGCAATTCCAAGGTGTACTTCCTCTGATTTAGGAAAAATCCGTCATCATTTCTATCCACTTCAATGCCCAAGAAGTATCTCAGATCTCCTATGTCTTTCATTTGGAAGTTTTGTTGTAGGTGTGCTTTCAAGTTCTTGATTTCCTGTGGGTCATCTCCTGCAATAATCATATCATCTACATAGACTAGTAATGCAGTGAATGATTTTCTTGTCTTCTTGACAAACAGAGAATAGTCTGCCATTGACTGCATATATCCAACATCCTTCACAACTTGAGAGAATGCTGTCAAATGAGGGTGGGATAGGTGAAGGCGATTAGGTTGCCAAAGATTCAGTAAACCTATCTAGATTAAGTGAGATAGGATTTGGGTTTACATCACTGGAATGAAAAACAGGTATGAAATCATCAACAAAGGTAGATGATGTAGCCATGTAGGTTGTAAAGTGGAGTCCGTGGTGAGTAGAAGTTGAGGAAGGGAAGGGAAAAATATGTGTATAAAACACCACATAAGGACTGATAGAACATTTTTTGGACCGAAGGTTATAAACTTTATAACCTTTGAAACCATAAGGATATCCAAGAAAGACGCAGGGGTCAGACCTTGGTTCAAACTTTTTCCTCAAAGTTGTGGCAATAGATACAAAGCAAAGACAACCAAATACCCGAAGTTTGGAATAGTCAGATGGACTATTATACAAAATGTCATATGGTGTTTGATTTTTGAGAAGAGGAGTAGGAAGTCTGTTGATGAGAAAAGTGGCGGTTAGAACACAGTCCCCCCAGAAATGTATTAGAAGAGATGCTTGAAATCGAAGAGCTCTAGCCATTTCTAGAATATATCTGTGTTTTCTTTCCACCTTTCCATTTTGTTGGGGAGTGGTTGTACAAGAACTTTGATGTGCAATACCCTTGGTGTGAAGGAAGGAGTTTCTGAATTAAAATATTCAGTATCTTGATCAATTCTTAGAACTTTGATAGTGGTTTCAAACTGATTTTCCACCAAATGGACAAATTTCTATAATATGGAGGGAGTTTCAGTTTTAGTTTTCATAAGAAAAGCCCAAACACTCCTACTCTTATCATCCACAATGGTTAGGACATATTTGTGACCATTGTAAGTGGGTGTATCATAGGGACCCCATAGGTCACAATCTAGAAGTTCAAAAACATGTTGAGCATGAGAGAAGCTAACTGGAAAACTGACTCAAGTTTGTCTAGCCAGAGGACATATTGAACACAAAAAATCTGATTCTTTATTTATATGAGAAGGAAAGACACGTTTCTCATTTTTGCCAAAGGAACATGGCCTATGTGTTGTGGAACTAGGTAGTACAGTCCTCCAACCTCTTTACCAACTGCAATCACTGTCTTCCTTTCATGGTCCTGAATGAAGATTGTGTTAGTTGAGATAAAGATGTGGCAACCATGATCATAGGTTAACTTGCTCAAAGAAATGGGGTTAAATTTGAACTTAGGCACAAGGACATTTTGTAAGACAAGGCTTGACAACAATTTTACATTTCCAGTATAGGTAATGGCATTTGTCCTCCCATCTGGTAAATGAATCAATGTTGGTGTTTTAAGGGATATAGGGTCGGCTAATGAAGAAAAATCACAGGTCATATGATCTGTTGCTCCACTGTCTACGATCCATGTGTGAGAATCTTTTAAGGCATTACAACATAGAATTTTACCTGCAAGATTAACATCAACTTGCTTTTCACCTTGTTGTTTCATGAAGTTCAGAAAACTTTGAAACATTTCTTGATTGTCTGCTTAAGTTGCATTGGCCTTCTTCTCTTTTCCTTTGGAACTGTCACAAATGACATCTAAGGCTTGTTCTTGCTTTTAGGGTGCCTGCTTGGATAGCCAAACTTTTCCCAGCATCTGTCTGACTTGTGATTTCCTTCACAGTGTTTGCATATCTCTTTCTTTGGTTTGTGAGACGTCATCAATGCAGTTGCATTAGTCTTGATTTCTGTTTCTGATAACTTTCTGCTCAGCTCATTTTGAATAAGAAGGGAATGTGCAGCACTTGCTGTGGGTAGTGGGGTTGTGAGCAAGAACTGTCTCCTAACTGCTCCAAATTGCTTCTTCAAACCCATAAGAAACTTCATCCGTTTCTCTTCTTGATCTGCATCATCAAGACGTTTATAGAGATATTGCACTCACATTTTCCACAAGTGCATTTTACCGGAGTCCGGATAGTTGTTGCAAATATCCCTTGAGCGTAGTGAAGAACTCAGTGATAGTCATACTACCTTGTTTGCACTCTTGCATTTCTTTCTTGATTTGGAAGATCAATGGCCCATTTCTCTGACCAAAACTTTCTTCCAGATCATCCCACGTCTTTTGCATTGTTGAATTCATCTATGGTAGCATAGATTTCCTTTGGTACCGTCTTCAACATACATGAACATACCATATCGTTACATCTATTCCACATAACAGTATTCTTTGTAGTTTCTGTCAAGATCGAAGAACCTTCAACTAAGCCAATCTTGTTCTTCACTGATAAGGCCTTCGTCATTGCCCTCTTCCATCTTCGATAATTCTCTCCAGTCAATTGGATTGTCGTGAGAATCATCCCTGAGTGGTCACTTGGATGAATGAACAGTGGATTTTGTAGATCCATATTGGTGATGAATTCACCTCGTCGTCTATCAATTCTTTCTTCTGACAAGGGCATGGATATCGAATCATCAATATCAGGATTTTAGGTTTTCATGAAGAGAAGACGTGAGAACTCAATAGAGAGATGTGAGAACTCAGAGTAAGGGATCGTTCAAGAGAATGAAAAAACAAGAATGATCGATGATCTGAAGAAGTATATCATACCCTTTGATACCATTTTGAACTTACTTCATATTATATATTATGCGGAAGCAAAACGTGTACAATGATAGTATATAATGAGACTTGAGAGTTCTCTGTTACAATAGATTGGCTATTTATATGCCACTTAACAGATTACTAATCTGTTTTATTTAACAACCTAAGTACCTAACTATTCTTTTCTAACAGTATTGCCTCCATCCAAATCACTATCTGATAAAGGATTCATCAATTTTTTTAGTATGAATGTAGCCTGCTATAATGTTCATCTGCCATTTATGACATACATCTACCGCCTATCTGATTAGTTCAAACTGAATTCTCCTCCATGTATATTTTTGAGTCATTGTTAAACTGTTTCCAGCTTCGTTGATCTTTCACATATTCATTAATTATGAGCTTTGTTCCAATATCTCACCTTGGATGTGTTACCTTTAATAGTCTGGTAGTGGTTGCCTGAAAAGGGCAACATTGAAATATACTTCATGTGAAAGTTAAAAGCATGAGCAGTCTCTGATCTCTTATCATGTATTGGCTACTCCAAACAGGGTACATTTGAGTCTCTTGCACGATCACATGGGTGCTGTGAGAGTTTTTTGGAGGACGATGTGCAGCGTGAACAATGCGAGACAGCCTGTGACTTTGCGACTCATGTGTTCTGCAATCCATGTGCGTTATGCCAAGAAGGACGTGAGATTCGTCGTAGGCTGCCTCACCCAGCATTGAGTAATCAGACAGCTCCCGCCATGTATCCACCTAGAGAGCAGACCATGGTACGCCAGATGCCATGACAGCTTCCCTTTGTATTTGCATCCCAACATGATGGTTGTACATTCACTAAATAATACGTCGATACTTGGACTCTGTTCGTGTGAACTGATTATTGTTGCGAGTATGAAAGACTATGTTTTCTTATTGAACTTCTATGTAGACTGCGAAGCGTACCCTTCTTTGTGGATCTTGGCAACAAAGTGAGGTAATGGACAATCTAAGATGTAGCATACTAGCACAATCTTCACTGTCTTAGCAGCCTTCTTCATACAAAACCAAGCCAAGTTATAACCTGATAAATCGACAATCCTTTGTTGATATTAAATGAGATAATTGGCTCGCCTTTCGTAGCGGGAGTTTAACCCACTTGTTCATTTCTAGGATTATATGTATTATGTTACAGGTACATGTAGCGAGCGAGTACATCCCAAACCAAACTCGTCAATTACTATTTATGAATCGACAATCCTTTCTTATCTCTCCTTCATCTCCGGTGAGTGGGTTGTTCTCTGACAACAAGACAACAGCTCGAGAGAACTGTTCATGGAAGTAGTCGTTGTCGTCGGCCATCTTTTGGACGTAGGGCAGAGTGGTCGCATCCGAAACAAGTTGTTGATCAATAGATAATAGACCCTTGTGCCCTAATAGATTTTTGTAGTACATGTTGTCGAGAATCATGGGCGTCTCTCGGTCGTTTCTTGCGTACTCTACTTCTTTAGGGTCTGGGTTCGGGTTTGGACATCTACCCTTGAGGTACTCAGCATAGTCTGGATCAATGGTCGGATCTACATCCGGGTATAATCTTCCAACTAGATTTGTACAATGAACTCTTCCTACGGAGTGTGCTCCTGCCATGGGAAATCCATTGCAACATAAACCGCAATGAATGAAAGCACTTCTAAGTCCCTATCAACAACAATTTTACTTGTTATTGTTTGTTAGCCAGTTTTTTGTTTTGAATAAATGCTCGCAGACGTAGATGACTCTCGGCAGATTCTACCCAAAAAAAACAACAGTTTTACTTGTTATTGTCAACTACATGAACTGCTATTATTGATGCGTACACGTAATATAAATACGGAAGTTGTAAACGCACGATGATGGAATTCACAAACGTACAACGGATCCGGAACCCGTAACTGTTACGGTTACTGGTTCCGAATCTGTGACAAATTTATTTTCTTTGTGAATTCTAACAAAAAAAAAAAAAACTGACACTGACACGGATCTGTAACCCGTACCCGTGTCAGCTGTCAAAAATATTTCTTCTTCGTTTTTTTTTACGGTTTCAGAACCCATAACTATGACAGTAATGAGTTCAGAATGCGTAGTGCGCTTGTGAATTCCATCGTATTAGTACCCCTCTATAAAAATATTACATAATGAATTATATATGGTTGGGAGACAAGTAGTCATTCATGCATGTGAGTATATATGAGACCCATTGCTAATTCTATATAATATATATTAGCGGAGGCAGTCACCCATATTTGACCTATTGGCAAGTCCAGCTAATTATCAATGATCATTCAAATAATTGTAAGAAAAAACAAACACTTAACTCGTTAATCAATCATATTGAGGGAGGGGGAGAGAGAGTAGATATATGCATGGTGTTACCAAGTACAGCAACGGTGGCTTCAACATCGAGGCCAATGGACTGAAAGCGGGAGAGAACGAGAGAGATGGAGTCGTTGTGATTGGGTATGAAGTTGTCTATGACCGTTGCAAAGCTTTGACGGCTATCTCTTCTCCCCGTCTTCATCTCTATACGAGGTCCTCCGAGCTATATATATACAGCACATGATTCAATTCAATTCAAAATATATTATGATGATCCAAGTTAGTAGGTAGTTAGGTACCATTTGAATTCCGTCTCGGGCAGAAAGAACGACGATGTCGGCGCAAGAGACGGTGGTTGGGCATTCGTTCTCTACAGCGTCCTTGATGACTTGGATGTACTTGAAGTTCCTCATGCCAAAGTTCCTGGGCGCGGTCTTCTCTGTGTCGACGTCGCTCGTGGGATCCAGCAACAGCGATGCATCGCAGGACTGTTCATGCATGTACTCATTCAGGATTAATTACCGTAATGAAATGGAGGTTAAGCACTAAATAGTGTAGGCTTAATAACCTTAACGATGCAGTCGTGGAAGAGATTTCTGAGCCAGGAAACAGCGGTGTTTCCATGCTTGTCATACAACGTGCTCACTTGCTCTTGGACTATTTTCTCCGCATTTGGACAGCTTGTAGAGTAGTAATTTGATTGCAGTTGGCTTAAACCTGTAAATTAACTCGATCATGTATATAATTTAATAAAATTATAAACTCTTGATCGAGATGGATGGAGGAGATACGTACCGAGATGAGATTGTAGGAGGAAGAATAGGATAGCAAGAAGATGAAATTCCTTGTTGAGTGGTACTGCCATTTTGTTGAATTGATTGTATGTCTTGGGGATGGATGGCTTAGATATATATAGACGCCATCTTAATCGGGTTTATTTATTGTTGCTACATTATATAAGGGACTAATAGCCCCAATTGCAAGTTGTATAAGTTAAGTTAATGAATGGGAGGCTCCCAAACCTCCATTATAGTCCCACTATATTTGACCTTTCGGTTCACGCTTGCACATGGCCCTACCCATAGTATAGTGCTCCATGGACCACGTAATATCATACGGCATTCCTATGTTTTTTTTCTGAGGATGAACTTGCTAAATTTATGTTTTATACAGGTTTCATTGTTTTCACTTGTTTAAGATGAAAAATTAAGTGTACGGTCGGTGCCCCATATATTTTAGTACCGGTAGGCGTAAATCCCGCTTAATCCCGTCCCGTTTCCAGCGGAATTTGAAAAAAAAAAACGTGTATCCCGTCCCGCAAAAAATTTGCGGGACGGAGACTTCCCATCCCGGTTAGTCTCGTCCCGTCCCGCACATATATATATAAATAATTTTTTTTATATTTTTATAAATATTATATAGATAAATAATATACATATATTATAATTTTAATAAATATAATTTTAAAATTATTTTTATATTTTCAAAATCATTAGATCGATAATTTGTCATCAGTCATCCACTCATTCTTTACGACTCATTTGGTTGGATCTAAAATACTATAATTTCTGCTCTCTCTTGATTTAGTCCGTTCGCCGTCTTGCTCTGGTCCTTTCCATCGCCGCCCTTGCTCTAGTCCGTTCCATCACCCTTGTATTTGTGGATTCCCACAATTATAATCGATAGTTAAATAAATATAATTTTCTGAAAATTATTTGTTTTTTAATTTTTGAATGTGAATCGGTAAGACACATTGATGTAACTTGAATTTGTTTGTAATGTATTAACTACTAATGTAGGCGTCATGAATCGATAATTAGGTATCGAGTTTTTTTCCTGGTCATTTTTGTCTTTAAACATGAGAGAATACAAGTATACATATTGAATATAATCGGTACATAATTTTCGCGGGATTCGTCCCGTCCCACGTGGGACAAGGCCTGCGCGGGACGAAGAAAAAAAAGTCATAAATCCCGTCCCGTCCCGCAAATAACTCACGGGACGGGACTCGGGACGACCACTATCCTATCCCGTCCCATGCCCACCCCTATATTTTAGATTGTGCACTTCACAAGGCGTAAGATCATGTACTAGAAGTGTACAATCTTGCACGAATATACAAGGAGTGAACGATTGTGCACCCCTAATTCATCGTACATATTTTAGTTGTTTATTCGCATTACTTTGTTCTTCATTTATTTAGTTGAATGATCAAACAACACAATTATTGCAAACCCTCTTGACAATCACATGTATGATGAATAACCTTAGATTGAACAAGTTCTCACTTTTTACCTTAAAATTTATACATGCACAACCCTACAGTAGGTGCTATGATGAACAACCCTACAGTTGGTTGAGCTATGCAGGAATTAAGATTGCTTTTTATAGTGTTCGATAGTGTTGCAGGAAGGGTTGCTCTTTAGACAATAACAATGCCAATAAAAGCACTAAAACCTTGGAAGGAAGTTTAATTTGGTAGCTAATTGAGGAAGGAGGGTTTGACTCTTGAGTCCGTGAATTAACATATCTATACAAACTACTCATAATCTATTTTTGTATTTTTGTCACAAGTAGTGCTTCTTTTCATTTTCTTGAATTGCATTTTTATGGTATTTCTGATTTTTCAGTGATTACGATAGATGAAAAATTACAATCGAGACAATGTAATCGGATCGCGTTTACGAGGCGGAGTCCAATTACGAGATTGGGGCGCATGCACAATGCGACCCCGCCTCCCGGACTCATTGCACGTGCGCCCCATGCAAGGGTTATAAAATCCTCGCATGCCTCGCTCCCCAGTAGCCGCCGCCTCGCCTTGCACACAATTCTTCTTTGTTGATGTGGTCTTCTTCTTCGCACACAATTCTTCTTCGCACCTAGCACTCACCCTATAGTTTGGACTTTGCAGATGCTTCTTCTTCTTTGCAGAGCTTCTTTTTCTTCTTGATTTCGTGTTGTTTTTTTCCCTTTGAGTTCTTTTTTCAGTTATTACTTGACATGTGATCGAGATCAACATTTTTCTGTTCCATGTCTATCACAAGTCAAATGAAAAATGCGGTACCCCCTCTATTCAACCATGATTTGCTTATGACCAACACCATATTCATCGAGTATCACGCAAACCGAATCCAACCTACGCACTAAGTTATCACTATCCAAAAAAAATATCCATGAAGCTCAAACTTGACGAAAAATCAGTATCGATTACACTAGAATATTCTATGAGATCCTAATAAAAAGGAAATAAAGTATTAATTAAAATTTCGATTCTATATTCTAATATGTCTAAAACAAATAAAAATGAAATAACGTATTAATTCTAAAATTTCGGTTCTCTATTTAGGTTCTTATTCTAACATGTCTAAAACTAACAAAAATGAAAATTCTCTATTCTAATATGTATAAAACTAATAAAAACGAAATAAATTTTAATTCTTAAATTCGTTCTTCCAACACATCTAAAATTAATTAATACGAAATAAAGTTTGAATTATACGATTTCGGTTATCTATTTCTAACATGCCGAAAACTAGGAAAGAGTAATTAACGAAACAATATAATATCTTCTATATGGGTAAGATGTTCCTCCAACTCGCTATATTTCTTTTTATCGAACGAAAAATTAATACTTTCATCATCGAACTTTGGGTTCTTCAAACAATGCCAACATAAAAGGTTTTTTTTTTTTAAATGAGATAGAATTATGATTTTAATCTGCCGTATTTATATAGTGATTTTATCCCCAAAAGAAACGTACCCGGACTGCGCCGGAATTGCGAGCGTGTTATTTTTTACTTTTGTGCTATCATTTTAACGGCAACCCTTGATAAGGTTGATAATGGTTCACCCACTCTCCATGTTAATCATCACTTTATCCGATTATATGCAATTCAGGATTTCAGCCTCAGTCTAATCATTCAAACTCTGAATGTATTCCATTTGATTTTTTTTTTTTTTTTTTTTTGAAATGGTACGTTTCCGGTTCAGCTTCGTCTACGTCCGGATAGGGTATTAACTGTGGCCCATTAAGGGATACCCTCCCAATACCAATTTTTCCATACATGTCTCAGGAGGATTCAAACTCGAATCTCCGGGCTAACACTTAAGAGTCTAGCACCACAACCACTAATATAGTTTTAAATATTACAAAATTCACTGCATCCCCACCACACATTAGTTTATATTTTTAGTAACAATATTTTATCTCTTAATAAATTTTGGTGGGTTGACATTATTTGTGGATCATATATCTTCTTATTCTCATCACTATGGTTCTTCCATAAAGCCGACTTCATCACACACCACTCCCTTTCAAACTTTACATTTCTCTTATTTTTAAAACAAAACAAAACTATGGTAACTATATTTATACCTAACTTATGTTAGATTTTAAACTTTGAGTTCCCGGTTTTAGAACTTCATTTAGAGCATTGAGACCTTGTTTGGTGATTTTTGTAAAACTAGTTTAATTTGTTATTTGACTAATTTTTACTTATGTTATTCTAATGAAATTTTGTGTTTCATAAATAAAGATGCTAGGATAGACTTTAGAGTATAATTAAAAATATTTATATCTTAGTCAATTTAGCTTAATGTATTTTTAATTCTAAGTCATCTTTACAATTAATACGGATGATAATGCCTGTTCATATAGAATTTGTTTTCTGAGAATAACATTGAAAGATATCGCTAAAATATTTAAAGGCACATAATCACATGTAATAACCGTTATGGGATAACGTCAAAGAAAACAATCAAGAAATAACATATTTATCATTCGTTAAGATTCATATACAAATAAATCGTTACCATAAATAAATTGCTACAAAAATGAGAAAAGTTCTTTTTTTTGGTAAAAGGTAATAATAATCATCAAAATAATCCGAAATCACCTTACATAAAGTAGAACTTCTAGACTGAGCAAGCCAATTGGCCGGACTATTAGCATGACACCTCACAAAAGACCATCAGACCTCCTCAAACTCTCTTCGCCTCGAAAGTAAAATCCCCAACATCGTCCCAACTTTTTCCGGAGGACGACATCATTGCGTAGTTTTGTTATGACACTCAAAAAATCAGTTTCCATAATGATCCTCCCCAACCCTTCTCTTTGGCCCTTTTCACAGCCCAAATCATTGGATTCGCCTCAGCCTCGTCCACCGTCAGTGTCCCTTGTGCACATTTAGCGTCGGCTTTTGTCCATTCCGCATGAGCCATCACAAGAGGCCGATGCATCGCAATTCATCTTGATAAAACCGGTTGGGGCTTTTGTCCATTGATGGTCCTAAAACCTACCTGGAAGGATAATAGGGTCATTTGTAGTAAATTGAGTGTTGAATTTGAAAGTATTACGTCTGAGTTGGACAATACTAATAATTAATTATTCTATGTAAAAGGGAGGAAAAAGAAGAAGAGAAGAAGAAAAGTATGTCTATTGGAAAAAAAAAGGAAAAAACAAGAGAAGATCAATTATTTGTCGGCAAATAATGGATGAAGATGATCTAAGAAAACAAGAATTCTCATTGTAATGAATTAAAGTAATATTGCGTTTATGAGACTCATGAACATTGATATGTAAATATTGTAGGTAACATCTAAAATAGAATTTGACCTAGACAAACAAAGACCGTTTTATCTAACTTGATTGCACCCTCAAAGTGGCGGCCGTGTCAAGTATATAGGAAACCAATTAAGAACTTAGAAATCGAGAAAAGACCAAGAAAAACCTCGCTTTTGGCGCTTGAACTAAAAAAGGTACAAAAACGAAACTTTCTACGATAATTAAAAATCTTCGAAGTAAAAGGTAAGATCCAATCCCTTAAACCAATTGATTTTCAATAAATCCAATAAAATAACCTCGCTTGTGGCACAAGCTCTTTTATCTAAACCAATTATAAACGTCACTTCTTTCGAAGGTAAATAAAAGATGAAAACGAAGTATTTTGAAAAGAAGCAATATCACAATCTCAATTAACAAACATATATGCAATAGTAAATCAAACCATTATAGGAATCATCCACTCCTTGGATCAAAATGAAGATTAGGCATACATGATTAAATGTAAAGCAAAATCAATATATAAAATCAAAAAGGACAAAACTCACAATTGTTTGGTTCCAACACAACGAGACGAACCTTTTATTCTAACACTGCTTGACGGTTATGAGACTCAGGGAAAGAGTGGAGGATTGTGGATATGAGACATCTAACCCTAAGACTGATACATGCTTATATAGGGTCTCAAAGTACGGAGTCTAGGGTTACAAAATAAATCTTTTCGAAAGATAAAATCGAAAGATATGATTTCCATTCACTGTGTAGTCAAGACGGCATTGAGACGGCTTGAAAGACAACATACAAGCCGTCTGGAATCATGTCTGAGCTTGGACCGGGTTGAACTTGACTTAGTCCATCAACATTGAAGATCTGGGATCCAAACAGCTTGAGACGGTATGTGATGCAATCTCACAAGCCGTTTGGCTTGTGATGAAGCTTTGATCTCTAGATCTTGTTTCCGGGCTTGATCGGGGGATTTTGTGTTGTAGTTCCTCATTCATGATTGGTTTTTACTTTGGTTCGAGCTTCAGGGAGGACGTACTTCTAGGATAATTAATGCCGGAAATGGCTGAAGCACAAAAAAGACCAAGGTAGATACCAAAATATGGAAAGTGAATGCTTTTTATACAAATAGTGATTTATGAGAGAACATATGATGTATGAAATGCATGATTTTAAAGACTATATAATATTACATTTGAAACTCATCAAAATATCCCATACTTAAACTTTTCTCGTCCTCGAGTAAGTTCATCTCATACGCCATATTATGTGCAAAACAAAATGAGTGCCTCGGTAGGATAAAAACAAACAACTCAAACCATTTCATCCAAGCATCAATCATCGTAAGAGGATAAATAAGGAATCATAGCCATCCAAACCGCTCAAGGGTAATGCGTTTTTCTTTTAATCTCATAAGATGTGTTTATGAATATATCAATAACCACTCAAACTCAACATACATTAAAAGTTCTTACCATAAGCTTGTCATGGTGTTCTCAAAGTCCACCACCTGTCAAGTGAAACTAAGATGCAAGATAAATATCACGGGGTCTTTATAAGGGTTGTAACGGGGATATGAGACATGAAAAAGTGATGTTGGTAGGCAAAAAAACTAGGTCAAAATGGCAAATAATATACGGGATACCAAATCTCATTAATTGAAATAACTTCAATGTATCACAACTCACACTTTTCTTCATAATTATACTTCTTCATGTACCATAACACTTGATCTTTGTAGCACTTGTTTTCTCTCTCAAGGATAATTATTTCTTCACTTTTGAATCAAAACTTATTTATTGCAACATATTGGCGGAAACTTTTTGTCATCTCCATCAAACATGAAAATATCAAATATCTTCAATAAGGATATTATGCATCTAAACTTGCGCATTTACTTCTTGAATTTACTTTCACACCATACTCAATTTTTCATTCTCTTCTTCCATCACAACCCCGGATAGGGTCAAATGAGGCTATACACGGCTTTGAGGTATTTTTCTATGGGCACCAAAGAGGGAAAAATAAAGACAAAAAGTGGCTACTAGACGGGAGACATATGTAAGGCTGAAAAAGGCCACATAAGCTTATCAAAGAGGGCCTCAATCACTTATATATCGAGCATATAGAATCAAATGAACATGTAGTTTTGAAAGAAAGGCAATCACAAGTTCTGGAAGAGACTAAACATCTTGAAGATCACACAATAATAAGATAGAAAGGACACATGAAAATGCATGTCCATGGGATAGAGCGCTCACAAGGTTATGTTTGGTCAAGCTAATCATCAATACTCATTCAAAAACTCATGTGCATAAACAATAGCAAGAAGTAGTAATATAAAACATTGTTGGAAAGTCAAGTGTAAGAGCATAGTATATTCCAAATTCTGGAAGTAGAATGATGAGAACTGATAGCATGAAATATGACTTTAGTTTGGATGTGAATATAGGTAGTTTTTCCCTTTCTTTTGTGTACATGGACGTGTATTCATAGCATTTATGATCATATTCGCCTATTATGTTGGAATGGAGATCTACACAAGCTTTGTTATGATTTTAGGTGAATTGACGCTAATTTGGAGTGGAAATGGAGCATTCATGAGGTGTGGATCGAAGCGGGATATAATGGGAAGCATCAGAGAAGCTCAAGGAGGAGTATGAAGTGAGACAAAGAGGAAATACGTTCAAAAGAAGGAACCATGACCAAAGAAGCACTTCCACGACTGAGGTTTTGGGAAATCATTGATTAAAACCCGTGGAAAGGGAGGTCGAAAGGCTCCACGGCATAAATCTCGGCCGAGATTTCGTAACGTGACCCGAGATTTTCTTCGGAAAGATCCATACCGTTATTGCCACGTCATCAACACAAAAGGAGATCTTCTAAACCTAATTTTATTCTATAAAATAGGGAAGCGGCATCAATTTTCGTAAAGGGCATTATACTTAGAAAAGGGCGTTATACTTGGAGATAATCTTGCTACACACTCGGAAGACGGAGGCTTAAGGCGAGATAGACGGATTGAAGAGCTTTTAGGTTCGCATCTTGGGGACGGATTGACAACCTGTACTTGGAGATTAGAGGTACTTTTGTGAGATTTTCTGAATTTTAATTCTTTAAAAATAAGAACGGAGATTATTTGTGATTGATTTGTTTTGTGATATTTAGAGATTAGTATTTGGAGATTATTGAGTTTTCTTGGTTTCATCCCTTCTTAACCTCTTTTGTGATTATTGATATTGATATGATGATCATGGGCTAAACCCCCCTACGATTCTAGGGCGATAATTTGATGGTTGTGGTTTTGATGATGATAGATTGATCCTTGCAAATAGATTGAACCCTGAGAGTTGTGTTTTGACCGCCGCATAAGAGATTCCACGGGTTGTTCTTGAGAATATCGGACGAAATTTATCAAGATCCTGCCGTGTTTTTCTCTGTCATGCACGTTTTGCTTTGTTCTTTAACCAAAGTTAAAGATTGCCTAAACCCTAGCCTTGTTCAACTGTTCTAACCTATATCCTTGCTTGGGAAGAGACTTACTAGGTGATTCCGTTGTTTGGTTACCAACGATTACAAGTTCTAGGTAATAAAGGATTCAAAACCCTTTATTAGGTTTGAGGGTGCCTTCCTCTTGCCTTTGTGAGTGAACTTGAGACTTACCCGGTGATGGTTAATTGTATTTCCTTAGGTTGAGTATTTGGTTTGAGACTATCATTCCTTTCCCTTGAAGCTTTGAGACTTATCCGGTGATAAGCTTCATTGGATTGGAAAAGGGGATAGTGAGACCTCCCCCGTGATCTATCCCACCTTTGAAATACCTTTCCTTTGCAATCCCCGCTCTGCCCTTTACATATCTATAGACATCTTGAATCGAAAACCTCAGTTGGATGCTTGGACCTCTAGAATCTGCGTTCTCCAATTAATCTATATATTCTTATCATTGTTATTGATCATTATCATTGCATTCTTGTTGAGTTGGATTGCTTTACTGAATTTGTTCTCACTGAATCCCTGAGATCGACCCCGGAATGTTAGCCCCTTACTATGATAGATCCATACACAGCGGGTTCGCTTATCGTTAGGCATATTCCAGGATATAAATTTAAAGCTTTTTACGCACACACCTTTTGGAGCGAACAAGTTTTTGGCGCCGTTGCCGGGGATTTGATCAAGACCAAATCCACTGTATAACTTGGAAGCCTCTTGGTTTGCTACTGATCGTTCTACCTGAGTGTTCTTGCAGAATATTTCCTTAGGTTTATGCGAAGAACTCGAGCTGGTAAAGAAATCGTTCCTTACGATCCTGAACCAGAAAAGACATACAAGAGAAGGTTGAAAGAAGCTAAAATGGTTGGTGCCAATAATGAAGGAGAAAAGAGATCTTCAAGCTGAATTGAATGAAGCTCTTGATCAAGTAAAATTGCGAGATGAAGCTTTCATAAGAGAGAGATGAAGGAATTGCTAGACAAAAAGAACTTCTAGCTGACATGGCTGAACTAAGGCAATCCGTTCGATGGATTAATGAAGAAAGAGCAAGAGATGCTAGAGTTGTAGTTAATCCACCGGCACCTGTTATTGTGCCGCCACCTGCACCTAACCCACCAAGGGTTGAGAGAGTTGTTCCACTTGTGGGAATACCACAAACACTGGGTCAAAGGATGGATCCCGTTCAACAAACGCACCGTCCGGGCATGATAGTCGATCTAGATGAGCATGACTATGGGTTTCGACCCCAAGTTATTACTATGATCTGCCAAAGTCAGTTTGGAGGATTGGAGAGGGAATCTCCACATCAACATTTGTAAAACTATGAAATTCTCATGGAGAATTTGAAGCCTACAAGAGTGGAGAACAATAATTATAAATTGCAACCTTTCTATTTCCCTTTGAAGGATAGGGCGCTTGCTTGGTATCAATCTCTTCCATCCGGAAGAGTGAGCACATGGGAGGAGATGTCTTCGGAATTCCTCACCAAGTTCTTTCCGCCATCAAAAACAGCGGAATTGAGAGGCAAAATTAATGTCTTTGTTATGAAAGACAATGAGAGATTATATAAGTCATGGGAGAGGTTCAATGACCTCTTTACACTACACATCGTCCTCAATATGAACAAAAGTAAAGAGAATAAGATACTCACAAAATGATGCAATGCATATGGTGGTAGGAAAGAAGAGTGGTAGAATGATGGGCCTTTGAAGTCTGTTTTCTTGTAATCTTCGAGATCATCATTTGTACCTATAAATCTTAACCAACAGTCATCAACCTAGAAAAAAAACAAAAACAAAAACAAAAAGCAAAAAGCAAAAAGGGAAAAAGGGAAACAAAGATGAAACTCATGGGTTGCCTCCCATACAACGCTTGATTTATATTATTAGCTAAACCCATGTGACTTATTTTGGTGGAAAACCACTAAAGTGGGGGATGAAAGTGTATGTGAGGTGGGTGTTGTTTGATCTACGGAAGTGAGCGGAGACAAAGAAAAGTCCTTTGTGTTTTCTTGAGCGGGTGGATCAAAAAACTTCCTTAGTTGGGGAGATAGATCAAACAACTTCTGTAGTGTGTGGTGTATGAAGGAGGAGAAAAAGCTTTACCAAAGCTAAGGGACTTGTTTGGGGAAGTTGGGATTTTAGTTTTTGGCGTCAGTAGGGACGATGTGGGACGGGACAAGGGTTCAGACGACATGGGAAGCCGTCTCAAGGTCATATTGGGATATGTTTTTGGAAACACCATTACATTCGGCATGAGAGATGGTATAGGATGCCGTCTCATGCCATCTTGATGGCGTCTCGATGCTGTCTGAATTTTTTTTGTTGGCTACAACTTTTGTAACTAATTTTTGGAAATTCGTCCTAGACAACTTGTTCAATGGCATAAAGATGGCTTGGCATGCCGTCTTTTCCCATCTCGATACAGTCTTGATATCTTCTTTGGCTACAAATTTTTGAAATTATTTCAGCTAAATTATTTAAATTAATCCCTTTTTCTACTTTCACAAGGGCATACTCCTAAGCTTCCAATTTCTCCATGGAATCATTTCAAACTATTTTAAGACGTTTTACAGTGTCTATGAGTCCATGTTGGGTGACTTTCATGTAACGACTTGATATTCCAAATACCCATGACTTAGTTGAGCTTCCGCGAGTTCACTCTCCATGGTTCCATTGTTATTAATAAGGCCAGTGATGACGTAATTTATGACACTAGATTAGACACTCTTTTAGATAGTTTTCCCTTTCATTCATGCATGATTCTGCCCTAGCTCGTGACGTTTATGCTTAATTGAGTCTTTTTGTTGGAATAGACGTCTAACGAGCTTTTGTCGGCTTTGTAGGTGTTTTGGGGACATTTGAGACATTATTGATCATATCCGAGGTTCATGCCTCATGATGGTCCGCAATCGAGGTTCCAAAAAACTCATGCTTGTAGGAAAGAGAAGGCAAGGACCCTAGTTGGTGCAAGGATTGGACTAGCTCTTGATCAAGTGGTGTTTGGTGCTGAATTTGAGCCATCTCGGTCCAAGTCTCACCCATCTCAGCCGAGAAGCCCCCCTGGAGCAACCGATATTCTCCTCTGGACAACTCACGACACTTGGCACACACCTCCTTTGTCTGACCTTTGCTTTGGTGGAGTACTTAAGTGATTTTTGCATGTTGTATTGGGGTTCTTCTCCTCTCTCTCTCTCTCTCTCTCTCTCTCTCTCTCTCTCTCTTGCCATTGTAGTTCTCCTCCAAGAACCATTGTGGGTGTTCTTGGGAGAGGTTATTATAGATCTTTATTTTAGAGTGAGATTTGAGTGGTTTTGAGTGAGGTTTCCTTGTAGATCATCTTGGAGCTGCACTTGAAGCCTTTGTAAGATTGTAGTAACTTCTATTTCAGCTTTGTGATGTTTTTTCTTTGGTCTCATCTTCATTTTCTAGCTATGAGTTACAAGCATGCTTTTATGATGAAGTTTGATCTAGATATATATTTTGATGGCTGAGTAAATGTGATTCTAGGGTGAAGGGAATGATGGTTATGCTGTGGATTATGATGGTATGGACTTGCATGTTAACCTAGGATGGATTTGTGTTCGATAACTCAGTCCATGATCTCGTCTTGTTCTTCATCCCATTTCGGTCGAGATGTGTATGATCCACCCGAGATGTATATGATGTTGTTCTATTGTTGATGTATCTTGATGTTAGGATGTAGATGTGTTAAAATCCTAGTGTTTGTTGAGCCTAATCTAGCCTAGGGTGACCTAAGTTAGCAAACTAAATGAGGAATGAGACTTACTCGGTAATTTCCGCTCTTAGATATAGAAGATGATGAACTCTAGGTAGTAGTGAGCCCAAAAAGCCGCTATTAGATTGAGTGTGCTAGGATCGTTGCCTAAGACTTACCTTTTCCGAGACTTACCCGGTAAGGAGGGGTTTGACCCTTAGGTAGTGGCCGGTTTGTGTAGAATTCTTGACCTTAGCTCCCTGAGACTTACCCTGTAATAGGACTTAGGTTTGAGATTAGTGGAACATAAGACTTACCCGGTAAATGTTCCCATTAGAGAAACACCCAACTCCGAACAACCACAACTTATCATTTGATGTTTTGATTGCATGAGTCCATTGTCATAACCGGAATTCCGAATCCCTAGAATCCGTATTTCTTACCTCTTATCACTTATCTTTGTGTTTGCGTTGTTTGTTTGCTTGTCTACATATTTTAAGATCCTTGTTTGATCACCCAAAACCCAACCAAAAATATTGTGTTTTGCATTTCTTTTTTCCTTATCTCGTCTTAGTTTGGATTTACACTATCTTTGATCATTGAATGGCCTAATTTCACCTCAATCCTTGTGTTCGACCTTGGAATACTTTCCTTTCCACGAAACGATCCGTACACTATGGGTTTTCTAGGTAGTTTAGGGGATTAGATCGAGTTTATAAATGTAAAGTTTTTTGTGCTACTATCCTAGCCCGAACAGTCAGCTATCGTCTCTTCTAATTCATGAATTGTTGTCTTCATAGCTACGTGTATTCTTAGAACTTCTTTCATCATCAATTCCATAGGAGATACATGAGGTTCCTTGTATTTCCTCATTATGCGGGATCTCTTCTTCATTGTAGTTTCCTGCAAGACAAAGACATCTAGGAAGGATCTTCATTGATCATAAAGTCATCGTTATTAGTAGTGTTAGTGATCACACAAACAACATCATCAATTGAAGAACAATTAGGGAGGTTAGGAAGGGTGAACTTTACTGTGTCATCATTAATCTGAAAATGATGAATCCATCCCGGGTGTCAATGAGAGCTCCTACGGTGGAGGGGAAGATACGCCCGATGATAATGAGGATGCTCATACTTATATCAACATCAACAACCATAAAATCGACAAGCGTCTCATGTTTATCCACTTTCACCAGAATGTTCTCTAGCATGTCGACCGGTTTAATGACAGACTTTCCGGCCTATGTCAAGGTGAAGTTTATTGTTGATATATCTCCTAGTTCTAACCCATTACACAATTTGAGTGAAATAACACTCCCACTAGCACCTAAATCAAATACAAAAAAGTATGATTCCTTACACTAAAGTCAAGAGGATGCAAAAGCTTCTAAGATCTCCTTTCTTGGGTTGCATCTTGGCCTTTAGCATGGTGTTACATTCCTTGGTGACTTCACTGGAGCCTTCATAGTTGCGAAGCTTCTTGTTTGAGAGTAGATCTTTCATGAACTTTGAGTATTTTGGCATTTGATTCAATGCCTCAACAATTGGAATCTCGAGGTAAATTCCTCTCCAAAATATTTCCAAAATCTTCATCCATCTTCTTCCTATTACGAGCTTGAAGAAAAAGAAGGGGAGGTCTACACAGTTCAGGGGGTGGAGTGAAAATTACCTCCTTTATAGTGGCTTCTACCTCAATGGTCTTATTTGTAGTCTTCTCAACTACTACGGGATCTGCGGTCTCTTTTCCGTTCCTCAAGGTAATGGAGCAAACTCCTCTGAGATTATTTTTCATAGTTGTAGGGAGTTTTCCTTGTGCTTTCTCCATTTGCTAACTTAGTTGACCAACTTGGTTCTCTATCATCTTGTGTCCTCTGTCAATGACATCCACCGTGGTCTCGAGCCTACTGAATTTTTCCTCGAAACTCAAGAGCGAGTTCTTAATATCTCCAATGAATCCACAAAGCACTTGTTGTCCTTGAGACAGTTTCTTTAGGATCTTATCATTAGCCGTTTGTGTGGGGCTTGAGTAGGATATAGGGTGAGATCTTTGGGTGGAAATTTTCTTCTTTGTTGGAACTATTTTGGTAAATTATTTTGCGGGAAGGGAAGTCTTGTATAAGCATACTCCTTTTGATACTCTTTGATTTTCCAGGTAAATCACTTGTTTCATGGCCTCATAGTATATCATGTGTTCATTGAAAGCCGAACTAGGAGATATATTCTCACCATCATCCATGTCAAAGTGAGAAATCTTCTCCTTGATCTTAGTTGTAACACCCCAAATCCAAAGGATTCGGGATGCTACGGGCTAGGACCTCACAATGGGTCCTGACCCTAGCATGACAACAAGTTCACTGGATCTTACAAAAAGATACAAATAAATATAAAACAAACATTTATAAAACTAAAATATCGTGTATCAGAATACATACAAAACCCCACAACAGAGTATCAAAATTGTACAAGACATATATCCTTACATGTACAACCCCAAAACCCATCCTACATGTACGGAATCCCTCGGCTGATCAGACTTGCCAGATCACTCTGCAATCCTCATATGTTGCAAGGCATCTACAACATGGTATAAACCATTAGCTAACCATTCATATATAAGATCATGCATAAGCACATACACACATTAGAAATACAATAAACGTCAAGCATGCTACCACACATTTTTTTATATTATCTTTATAACGTTATACACTCAGAACCATAAATATGGTTGTGACACGAGAAGTATATCATTCTCGCCTCTGTTTCTTTTATCATCATGAGTGATATCAGAGTACACCAACATATACCATAAGGAATGGTTCGGTACCTTCTCCGTATACCAGCACTGGCCTAGAACTAGAGAACCCCTCAACTTCCCTCGGGATTGCTGAGCAAGCTGTCACCGCCCATTACAAGGGGCCAATCACACGTCGGTAATAATCAATATTGAATGATATAAAGCATATAACAATCACCACTCATGCATACATCCAATATAGGAATGCAACTAAGCAATCATCGGAACCCAAACCCGATGCTAGAAGACTCTCCAAATTCTCGCAGTAATACACACCGCCTGATACATTGGGCATACATAATCAATCATCGGAACACAATGCTAGAAGCTTCTACTTCTAGCCTCTAAGATTCTCATAAGAACACACCCAATATCTATAAACCATAACCTCAACATTTATAATCAAACCTCTAAGCCTCACAAGGTATTCTTCCATAATATCATCATCCTCAAACTCCACACATTCTAACCTAGCATGCTTCTAAACAATGATCAAGAGGAAGGATGAACTTACCAAAAACCTTGGTAAGTTTTGAAGAAGGCGCGGGCGCGACCATGGAGAGGCGCGGGCGTGGTGACAACCTCGAATACAACGGATACGGCTGAGTGCCAGCGCGAGGGTGGCGACACACTAAGAGGTGTGGGGGTGACTATGAAAAAGTGTGGTGCGGTGCTTCAACAAAGTACAACTCTTAAGTGATTCTTGACAAATCTCTCGTCCACTACCTTACTCCACCACAGGGAGTAATCAAGGCACACTTACCTTCATCCCAAACACATACACAACACAAACAAACATCAATTAACAACAAGATCAATCTTGTTAGATTTCTAAACAAGGAAGAAGAAGGAAAGAAAGAAGAAGGAAAGGGAAAGAGGAGGAATGACTCACCAAACTCCTCAGCTAATAGAAGGGAAACAAGTTGCAACCTTTGCTAGCTTCTCACAACAATCAACTCATCATCAACATTATCATCATCATCATCATCAAACTTGAAGAAGAATCAAAGAAGATCAAGTAACAAAAGAAAGAGAGAAGAAGAAAGTGTAAACGTGAGAGAGGAAGAAGAAGGTTTGGAGAGAGAGAGAGAGAGCCGCACCCTCACAGGGAGGGGAAAAGGAATACTTAAAGAGGAAGAAAACGGAAAGAAAGTCGGCCTAAAAAGGCGTCCTCTCAATTTTATGCCGCGACCGCGGCCCAACAGAGCCGCACCCGCGGTGGCACGTGATGACATGAATTATATACCATCATATTCATGCATATAATGAGTTTATCACCTCAATTTCACATTCATTTAATGGAAATTGTGTGACTTTTAGTTCATTTTCATATATTTATCGAGAATATAAGTCTACACTATTTTATTTGTGAAAATGTAGGAAAAGTGGTGAGGTGGCACGAAAAGTGGCGAGGTGGCACGAAGATATGAGCAAAATATCATAGAAGATCTGGAGGGAATAAAAAAGATATGGAAAAGATCTCAAGAGAGATAAAAGTTGTAACTAAAAGATATCACATGATTCGGGAGAAAAATCGGATGATTATTTATAAAAATCGGTCGATCTCCTTCACAGATGACTCGATTTTTATCTTATAAAATCCGATTAGTTATAGGATTGTAACCGTAAGATCACACCTCATACCCTATAAAAGGAGGACATACCATGCCTTCAGAATCATCCAATTTCATCCAAGACTATTGGGTCATTAAATAAAGAGCAACGAAGTAAGCATGCAAGAAGGAAGATCGAAGGAAGTTTGGAAATTCTAGTCCAAGAATATAGTTCTTGGAAGTTTTGTGAGTTTGATTCTATATTTTGTCTTTGTGATTAAGAATTGGAGTTTGTTATTGAGTTTTATTAGAGTTTTGAACTATTGAAACATTGTTCTTACGATTTTGGTTTGGTTTTAATTCAAAGATTCGAGTTTTCTCATCATTCTTCGTTTTCTTGATTTAAAATCTCTTTTGATTTTAATTATGTGTTTTCTTGGCTAAAACCCTTGTGATTCTGGGGTTATTGGTTGAAGATTGTGGTTGAGATGATGATAGAATGACCTTTATAAACAGATTGGATCCTGGGAGTTGAGTTTAACCATCGCAGAAGGCAAAAATCGGACTGTTCTTGGCTTAGATCGGACGATCTCCTTTGATGAACATCCCGATTTTCCTTCTGTCGTACCTATCTTGCCTTATCCTTTATCCTTGGTTAAATATTGCTTAAACCCTAGCCTTGTTGAATCTTTCTAACCTATATCCGAGTGTGGGAAGAGACTTACCCGGTGATTTCCGTCCTTGGTTGCCAACGATTACAAGTTCTAGGTAATAGAGGATTCAAATCCCTCTATTAAGGTTGAGTGTGCCATAAACCCTTACCTTTGTGAGTTAGATTTGATTCCCTTAGGTTTGTGTTTGGTTTTGAGAATATTATCCTTCCCTTAGATCCTCTATCTTATCGAGACTCAACATCCTTTATTTAGAGTCTTTGGGTTTGGACACGGGTGGTGGAGACTTCACCGTACATCATTCCGTTTTAGAACACATACCTTAGCAGCCCCAAATCTGTTCATACATTCTTTAGAAATCTTGAATCGAAAACCACAATTGGATACTTTGATCCTTAGAATCCGTTTTGCCAAATCTTTACAGAAAATCAAGTCTTTGTCTTTTCAATTGTCGAAAGTTATACTTTTCCTTGTTAGATTTCTCATTCTAATTTTGATTTCACCAAATCCCTGTGTTCGACCCTGAAATTCTTGCTTTTATTGCAATCGATCCATACACTGCGGGTTCGCTTTATTGCAATTATTCTTGGTAAAATATTAAAGCTTACACACACCTTTCGGAGCGAACAACACGCATGCGGACGAAGAACCACGCGGTCGTGGAGTCTCCTAAAAGACATGGGTCTTACATCAGATCCCCCTAACAACAAGTTTTTCCCGAAACATGAATAACCTCAAATCCTCTCAGCCTAAAATTCCAAGGTACATATACTCAACATCGCGGAGGCATAACATCTCCATAAACAATAATCTCACTCGATAGCATGGAGGTAAAACTGTCTCCAACAAAAGCAAAAACACAATCCGATAGCATGGAGAAAAAAACATCTCTAGCAAAACCATAAACGCAATCCGATAGCATGGAGGAAAAACCAGATGCAGTTATCTCATCAATCTCCAAATGTTGCTATCTTTGCATGTGGAGGCATAATATCTCCATCAACAATAATCACACATCACAATCTAGCGCGAAATAATAACACACAAAATCACATTATATCACATCATCATATAACTCAACAAGATAAAACTACAACTCTCTCATCAATCTTCAGATGCAGCTATCTCTGTATTAAACTCGGGATAGTTCTTGCAGATACTATCCTTCGTCTCACATGTGGTCTCATCGGCACCGTCTGGACCACTGAATCCTCAACATCGGAATGTCCTTCGAGCGCAAGCGTCTCATACCCCACTCTAGGACTACAAATGGATGCTCAAACTCAACCACTAAATCCTCATAACTGATAATGTGTCTCGGATCTAGTATATACTCTCTCAGTTGAGACACATGAAAGACTGGGTGAACACCCTCTAATCTAGGTGGCAACGCAAGTCGGTTTTCCACCACTCCAACTCGCTCTAAGATCTCAAAAGGTACGACATATTGGGGATTCAACTTCCCCTCTATGCCAAATGTCGGATCCTTGCGTCGATGACACTCTCAACTAGACATGAGCTCCAACTCTGAACTCTGGAGACGCCTCTTGTTTGCATACGAATTCTAGCGACTCTGCGCGGCCAACATCCGCTCTCTAATCAATGTCACTCGGGCTATATCATCTTGTATCTGATCGGGAGCTATAGCACTGATATTGCTCGACTCATCCCAACATAAAGGTGTACGACACCTCCGTCCATACAATGCCTCATAAGGGGCCATCCTGATCGACACATGCTAGTTGTTGTTGTACGAAAACTCGACTAATGGGAGGTGGTCTGACCACGCTTGTCCCTAGTCTAGCATGCAAGCCCTCAACATATCCTATAACGTTTGGACAATCCTCTTTGACTGACCATTTGATTGAGGATAAAAAGTCGTCGTAAAATGTAGGATCATACCTAGGGCAGTATGTACCTGCTGCCAAAACCGTAAGGTAAATCTTCCATCTCTATCAGACACAATAGTCTTCGGAACTCCATGAAGTCTCACTATCTGTCTAGTGAACTCATCAACTAACTGACTCACCGTCCATGTTTTCCCGAATAGGGATAAAACGTGCCGTCTTCGTCAGTCTATCAACTACAACCCATATAGCATCAAAACTCCTACTCGGCCTCAAACTGGTAACAAAGTCCATGGAGATATCCTCCCACTTCCACTACGGCACTGCTAGTGGATGGAGTCTCCTCCGGGTCTACAATGTTCTATCTTGACCTGCTGACAAGTCGCACACTGGGCCATAAACCTAGCCACATCGAGCTTCATCCCGTCCCACTAGAATGAGCGTCTCACATCCTGATACATCTTACTCGCACTTGGGTGCACTGAGTAAGATGTGGTGTGAGCCTCCTACAAAATCCTCTACATCGGCTCTCTATCAAAAGGTACACAAACGCGCTCGCGGCGTCTCATCACTCCATCAACACCTATGGTGAACTGCGGGGCCTCACCTCGAGACATCTTGTCTCGGATCCGTCTCAACGTCAGGCATGTCTTCTGCTTCTATAGGATCTCTCCCAACAGATCAGGTACAACCTCTAAGGTAGACAGATAATTGTTTGTATCAAGAAACTGAATATCCAACTCTAGCCACGCTAGATCTCTCTATAAACGAGGTTGAGCTATCAATCTCACTATCGCCTTCTCTCGAGTCGTCTTCTTGTTAAGGGTATCGGTGACTACATTTGCCTTTCCCGGATGATACAAAATCTCAAGGTCAAAGTCCTTGATCAGCTTGAGCCATCTCTTCTAGCGGTTATTCAATTCCCGCTGAGTGAAAGTATACTTCAAACTGTAATGGTTTGTGAAGATCTAGCATGAAACTCCATACAGGTAATGCCGCCAAATCTTCAAGGCATGAACCACTGCAGCGAACTCGAGGTCATGAGTCGGGTAATTCTTCTCATACGTCTTTGAGTGTTGTGAAACATAAGCGATTATGCTACCTCGCTCCATCAACACACATCCCGCCTAGCTTGGATGCGCCTCTATACACTACAAAATCATCATTACCCTCTAGTTGTGGCACAAAGGTAGCGGAAGTCAATCTCCTCTTCATCTCCTCAAAACTCTGAGTACGCGGATCAGACCATACAAACCGGGTAGTCTTCCTCAACATACTAGTAAGTGGTTCGGCAATCACAAAAAACCCTTCCATAAACGTACGGTAATATCCGGATAAGCTAAGGAAGTTGCATACTTCCTTGACATTCATCGGAGTTGTCCATGCTGCTACAACCTCGATCTTTGCCGGATCAACCTTGATCCCCTTGCAGAAACCACATGACCTAAGAAGGCTACCTCAGACATCCAAAACTCGCACTTAGAGCTTGACATACAACTCTCTATCCTGCAAAACTCGTAACACCGTCCATAGATGTCATGCGTGTTCCTCTCTGCTCCGAGAGTACACCAGGATGTCATCTATGAAGACCAGCACAAACTGATTCAGAAAGTCGATGAAGATGTCATTCATCAACTCCATAAATACGGTGGGCAAATTCGTGAGCCCGAATGACATCACTACAAATTCGTAGTGGCCATATCGAGTCCGAAATGCCGTCTTGGGCACATCCTCCTCTCTCACCCTCGGTTGGTGATATCCGGACCTCATATCTATCTGGGAAAATGCAGAAGCTCCCTGCAGCTGATCCACCAAGTCATCAATACGGGGTAGCGGGTACTTGTTCTTGATGGTCACCTTGTTCAAATCTCGGTAATCGATGCACATCCTCATCGATCCGTCCTTCTCGCGCATAAAAAGTATCGGCGCACCCCATGGGGAAACGCTAGGGCATATGAAGCCCTTCTCTTCTAACTCCTCGAGTTGCCTCTTCAGCTCTAGCAACTTGATAGGCTTCATACGGTATGGTGCCTTTGAGATCGGTCTCATCCCCGACTCTAACTCAATGCCGAAATCTACACTCCTCTGTGGCGGTAAGCTGGATGACTCATCAAAAACGTCGATGAACTCGCATACGACGGGGATATCCTATAACGTCGGACTCCACCCTCCTTCATGGTGTAACACCAAAAGGCCTCACAACCCTGCTCAACCAACCTCGCCGCTCGGACTGCACTGATGACAGTACCGGTCTTCCCAATGTCTCAACCTCGGAAAATCTCAACCTGACCTGCCTCGATAGTGACCGACACGGTCCGTCTATCGATATCTAAAATTGCACCATGATGGTCCATCCAATTCATCCCTAAAATGACTTCCTAATGTACTAATGACATGACGAAGAAGTCTACAAGCCAATCGCAATTTCCCAAACGTATGGGACAATCGTGTATCTCGCGGGTACTTCTAACCTTACCACCATCGGGTAACCCTATAATAAAGGGTATCCCCGCTACTGTAAATAAGGCCAAACGCTCTGCACATGCATCAAAAATAAATGAGTGTGTAGCACCCATATCAAATAGTACTCTAACAGGTAAACTATCAATCAGAATGGTACTTGTAGTGGCTGGCGCTACCGGCTCCTCAACGCTCCTCAACTAAAAAACTCGGCCCTGAGCTCCTCCAGTATCAGTGGTACCTCCACCACGACCTCTACCTCTACTTGGTCCTGGTGTAGAACCTTGAGTAACGGGATGATCTTGGACCCGCTGTTGTCCTGTTATCTAGTACTGAGGCGGTCTCTTCCCACCTTCTGCGGCACTAGTAGTGGAAGAACCCGGTTGTGAAGAAACCTTGCCTTAGGCAAAAGTTAAATCGGTGACCTGGCTTGCCACAAGCGTAGCAAGTCACCGGTGCTCTCGAACACTCAGACCGAATATGTTCAGGACTGCCGCAGTTGAAACATTTCCGTTCCCTCTCAAATGTTTGTGCTGGCGATGGTAAATCGAGCAGCCCTGACTCTATCCTCGCCCGTACCCTAATGCTTCGACACTAGTCTGCCCCGTCCTCTGTCTCATCTCATACCGGAGGGTCTGAGAAGCTCTCCTATGACCAGCTATATCTCTCATACTCCGAGGCTCTATCTTGATAATCTATCAGGGAATCATAATGAAAACCCGTCATATAGGCTCGATTACTCTCCCTCAGTCTGCGAGAAAATAGGTACACATGCTGGTTCTCTGGAGTTGCAGCTGGACCCAATAATGTCAGCTTCTTCTGGATCCTCCTGGTCGCATCGGATACAAGAACGTCCTCAAAACCCACCTCCATGAAATCCTGTAGTTTCTCCCTCCTTAGTGAGGCAGGGCAAACCTCAAACCTAGCAAGCTTAATACCATCATCCTCAAACTCCATACATTTTAACCTAACACAAGTCTAAACAAGAGTATCAAGAGGGGAGCATGTACTTACCTAAGAACTTGGTAAGTTCTGAAGAAGGCGCGGACGCGACCAAGAAGAGGTGCAGGCGCGGTGATAACCTCCAATTCCGCGACCGCGGCTGAGTGCCAGCGCGACGGCGGCGATACACCAAGAGACGTGGGGGCTGCTATGATAAAGCGCGGGTGCGGTACTTCAACAAAGCACAACTCTAAAGTGCTTCTCGACAGATCTCTCGTCCACTACCTTAATCCATCACAGGGAGTAACCAAGGCACACTTGCCTTCATCCCAAACACATACACAACACAATCAAACACAAATTAACAGCGAGATCAATCTTGTTGGATTTCTAAACAAGGAAGAATAAGGAAAGAAAGAAGAAGAAAAGGGAAAGGGAAAGAGGAGGAATGACACACCAAACTCCTCAACTAACAGAAGGGAAACAAGCTGCAACCTTTGCCAGCTTCTCACAACAATCAATCAGCATCAACATCATCATCATCATCAAACTTGAAGAAGATACAAAGAAGATCAAGGGAAAGAGAGAAGAAGAAAGTGTAAACGTGAGAGAGGAAGAAGAAGAAGAAGAAGATGATGATGATGAAGATGATGATGGCTGATGATGGGTGATGGGTGATGGTGATGGTGATTGTGGTGATGATGATGATGATGATGATGATGATGATGATGATGATGATGATGATGATGATGATGATGATGATGATGATGATGATGATGATGGTTTGTAGAGAGAGAAAAAAAACCTCATTGGGAAGGAAAAAGGAATAATTTAAGAGGAAGAAAACGGAATGTAAGGCGGCTGCTCACTGTTATGCCGCGACAGCGGCCAGTAGAGCCGCACCCGCGGTGGCGCGCCTGCGGGTGAAGAACCACACGGTCGCGGAATCTCATAAAAGACATGGGTCTTCCATCAATAGTCTTATGGAGGAAAGTATTTGCTCAATAAATTTGTAGTTAATTCCTCTCATGTGGTGAAGGTTCCTGAAAGATGAATTTGGAGCCAATTAGAAATTTTTTGTAACACTCCAAATCCGCGGGACTTGGAGTGTCACATTGGGCTAGGATCTCACAATGGATCTTGAGCCTAGCCTGATAACAAGTTCACTAGATCTTACAACAAGGCACAGGTAGATTAAAATTAAATACATAAAAGCTGAGTATGATACATCAAAAGAGTTTACAAACTCATAGCCGAGTACAAAACAACAACATAAACCACAACCACAAAAGATCCCACATCCCATGCATCCTAATGTACAGAAGTTCTCGGCTTGTCACACCATCTGGCTCACTTTGTAGTATTGCTAACTTGTAGAACACTACAACACGGTATGAAGCCGTTAGCTACAACAACGAAAAGCATGAAGGTAATAGCACAACCACACATCAACATCTCAAACATGCAATGCCATATACATTCATTTATTATCTTTCATTACGTTATTCCATTACTAATTCAACTTCTTTTCTAACACGAGGAGCCTCAAGAACCCCGTCCCATCCAACGTAACACAGGAGTGTTGCATGGGGGTGACCTTCACTCGTCCCCTCCTGTAAGATCATCTTCAGGGCACCTCCTCCTAACCAGCAGGCGGAGACCGGCGGTTACCGCCCGTTATAATACACTTGGGCCAAATAAATGTAATGAATGGTCATCCTAGTCCGGTTTAGGTTATAAATGCACAATCATATGAACACACACAACCATTATAATCATAAAATCCACAACTGCACGCTAAGTAAGTCCTATGGACTTACCTGATATACTCGTAACCTGTACCACGTCACAGCTTCCCCTTGGGGAAGTAATCAATGCCTACATAGCAAGGCACACACAATCACATACTGCAGAGGTTAGGAGACTCGTCTCACTAACCACAACCAACCTATATCTCAAACCTAAACCTCATATCCTCAACATATTCATAAATGCCTAAGGCATATCCTCAACATAACATCTCATCATACTCGTACACATACTAATCCTTAAAGCCATAACCGATATCCATAACATCATCATGGTCCTCAAATCATTCTCACACCTAGCATGCATCTAATCTGTATTCCTAAATCTCAAATTTAATCCTAATTTAATTAATTAACCTTTAATTAATTAATTAAATTTCACCAGAATAACGTTTTGTCCGCAGGCCATTTCTAAACCCACCTATTATCAGATTTCATCAACAAACAACCCATAAACACCAGAATAATATAATGATCATAATGGAATTTCTAATTATCCATTTTGAAAAGCCTAAGGTCGATTTAGGCCAAATCGCAGTACGGCAAACGAATAAATTCATAACTTATTCTTTACTAACCCGATTGACGATCTGAAAGAAGATTCGGAATCACAACGACGCAGGCTACGCATGTATAACATCAAATTCACCGGAATCTAAGCGACGGAACTGTCCTGGTGACATATATGCTCGACCAGGTCTTCATCTGCTCGGAAATGCAGAAACTCGGTACCGATATGAAGAGAATGAAGAGAGGAATCCAAAAACTCAAACGGAATTGAAATCGGATTAGAAACGGAGAGTAGATCTGAGTTTGAAGTTTGAGAGAAATCAGAGCTTTTACGAGGAAACGTGAAAGGAAATGAATTAATAAACGATTTACCGTTATATATAGTGAAGTCGATAATTATCCTTTAGCGAAGTTGATAATTATCCTTTTATCGATCCAATGGCGGGTTGAACCCCCTTCTCCAAACTTCTTGAAATTGGAATAATAGATCTTGAATATTGTAGGGATAATTATTCCACAATTGCCTCGGAAAACATGTATTCCTAAGCCGTCTTTCTTAGCCGTTAAGAAACGAAATAGCGACTCTTTTGTCCGTTTTGCCTTTCCATGTTATTTCATATCTAGGACATGTCCGATGTCTTGATCATTTCTCTCAACTGCATATTTATTAATTGGAGCTCCCAAATGCTCCAAATAATACCGGAGGGTAAAAATAATTACCCGGGAGAAAAAGTGAAAATTTCACCATAAGCCCAAAAATAACGCCAGCAACATAACGGTGGGACTTATACTCAACACTTACGCAATCTTCGCGAGTTATATGTCAATTACTATCATTGATTAAGTTAATCAACATTAATTAAAATTCGGAAATCCTAGATATTACACTTTTCCTGTCAAAGAAATAATAAATGCCCGCATTATCAAAGTATCGGGAGTAATGTTCTCACAGTTTAAAGTGTTTATAATATTTTTCAAAATTCCACAAGTGTTGATGTGGATTCTCATGAACAATACTAAGAATTGGTCATTTAGATATGCCTTATGGTGTCCATCTTAAGATTGAAATTTTGAGCTTCTAGTGTTGGGAGGACAAAAGCATGATTCAGAATCCTTTGCTTTGGATCATCCTAGCTTCCAACGTTTGTGGGTGAATAGTCCTTTCAGCAATGAACGCAACATTTAACCTAGCAATTTCTTCTTGTGGATCAACAACATAAAGTTGATTGTTCTTGTTTTGATCTTGTCTTTCGACATTATCTCCTCTTGACCTTACATGGCTTGGTTCACATTGAATTTCTTGATACATTTTTGTTTACGGAGGGTGCGTTCATTCTCGTTGTCTAAGAGGATACGTTTGCTTGAGCCGTGGACTCTTCGCTTCCACCAATTTATCCTGCAAAGCAAAGACAAGAGAGGGAGAATAAAATCAGTAATATAAGAAACTTAGAATAACAAAAGATTAGATGTCAACCAATTCTATCGGTAATCCCCGGCAACGATGTCAAAAACTTGATGGTCCAAAAACCTAGCCGCAAGGATGTCGGTGTCAATTGTAGTAAATCAAGTGTTGGATTCACAAGGATTACTTCTGGCTTGAAAAATACTAATAATTAGTTATTCCAAGTAAAATAGAGAATAGAAGAAGAAAGGGAAGAGGAAAAGTATGTCTTTTGGAAATAAGGAAAAAACTAGGGAAGAACAATAACTATTTGTCGTCAAATAATAGATGAAGGCGATCTAAGGAAAAAGGAATTCCCACTATAATGAATTAAAGTAATATTGCATATATGAGACTCTTGAACAATGATACGTGAATATTCCATCTAACTATCTAAAATATTTTTTGGCCTAGACAAAAAAATACCGTGTTATCCAACTTGATTGTGCCCTCAAACATGCGGGTGTGTCAAGTATATAGGAAACCCATTAAGAATTTAGAAATCCAAAAAAGACCAAGAAAGACTTCGCTTTTGGCGCATGAGCTAGAGAATGTAGAAAGACCGGAACTTTCTACGATAATTAGAAATGCTCAAAGTAAAAGGTAGGATCCAACCTTAAACCAATCATTTTTCAATAAATCCAATCACACAACCTTTCTTGTGGTACAAGCTCTTTTATCTAAATCAACTATAAACGCCACTTTTTTCGAAGGTAAGTAAAAGGTGAAAATTAAGTACTTTCAAAAGAAGAAATATCACAATCTCAATTCACAAACATATATTCAATAATAAATCAAACCATTATAGGGATCATCTAATTCTTAGATCAGTATGGGATTAGCCAAACATGATTATATATAAAGCAACATCAATATATAAAAATCAGATTAGACAACAACTCACAATTGTTTGGTTATAGTCCAACGAGGCAAACCTTCTATTTTAACACTACTTGATGGCTACGGGACTTAGGGCAAGAGTGGAGGATTGTGGATACAAGATATCTAACCCTAAGGTTGATACATGCTTATATAGGGTCTCAAAGTACGGAGTCTTGATAACATCGCAACATACATTTTTTCTACCCTATTATTTATGTTGTTTTACACATCTTGTAACAAGGTATATATTCTTATAATGCAAAATGCGGTCAAATTATATTTTGGGAAATTTCGGATGGTACCCTCGTAGTTTGGAGTTTTTCGGAGTTTGCCCAATAGTTTTTTTTCACTTCGGATGGTACCCTTACGTTTTTGTTATTTTTCGGAATTTTGCCCAAATTCATTAAACTTTTTCATATTCCATTAAAAACTTACAAAAGAAAATAAACTAAAATTAAAAGTAAATTAAAATAGAAAGAATGATTTATTTATTTTATAACTAAAGTAAAACAAAACTTTTTTTAAAAAAACAAATGTTTTATATTAATTTAATATTAAATCAATTCGATAATTTATAAAAAAATTCAAAAAACAAAGAGTTATAATTTATTTTACAAATAAATAAATTGGATTAGCATTTTTTTAACAAAATCTATAAAAATAAGTGTTATACTTTATTTAAAAAATAATTCAAATAAGGAATCTTTTAAAAAAGGAAAAATAAAATTATTGTTTTAATTTTTTATTAAAATAAATAATCAGTCTTTCTATATTATTTATTTTTTAATCTTAATTTATTTTCTTTCTTTTAATTTTGGGAAATAAATAAAATAGAAAGACTGATTTATTTATTTTAATAAAAAATTAAAACAATGATTTTATTTTTCATTTTTTAAAAGAATTCTTATTTAATTTATTTTTAAATAAAGTATAACACTTATGTTTATAGATTTTGTTAAAAAAATGCTAATCCAATTTATTTATTTTTAAAATAAATTAGAACTCTTGGTTTTTTGAATTTTTTAAATATCATCTAATTTATTTATTTTTAAATTAATATAAAACATTTATTTTTAAATTTTTTTTACCGTTTTGCTTTAATTTTTAAATAAATAAATCATTCTTTCTATTTTAATTTGTTTTTTTATTTTAGTTTATTTTCTTTTGTATGTTTTTAATGGAATTTGAAAATTTTTAATGAATTTGGGCAAAATCCGGAAAACAACAAAAACTTAAGGGTACCATCCGAACTGGAATAAACTGTTGGGCAAATTCCGGAAAACCCCAAACCATGAGGGTACCATCCGGAATTTCTCTTATATTTTTTGTATCTACTTCCAGTTATTTTACATTTTAGGCATTCAAGCCTCGTTTTGGAGCATTTACCGAGCAATTCACTCAACTATTTTAAGAGCTCGGTTTTTCTTAAAGTCCAACGTTACAAAGACAAATATCTCATATGGCTGAAGATCGACTGCTCGAGAAGCTCAATAACCACCTTGGACTGAATCCAAGAACCTACCTACAATGGAGTATAAGTTCATACAAGACGGCCTTTCCAATCGAGTTGGAAAAACAATCGAAATTGCCACCCTACGCTCGTTCCACGTCCGTTGCTTGGCCGTTTGGATCAGCCCATGCTCCCATGACTTTCAGCTTAACCATTGACGAAGCGCAACCCAAACGGTCTCCTTACGAGAAGCTTACGACCTCTATAGCCGTTGCTTGGTCGTTTCATCAAGCCGTTTGGGCGTTTGGATTGTGTTACAACTTTGCTTCTTAACCTTTTTTTTTTTTTATCATTTTGTTGGGTTTTATGTATCAGTTTTTGTCTGAGATTTTTTCTATATATTTTCCCTTCCAAACTTTTAGGGTAATGTTCGTTTTAGGTAGTTGACGACAAAACTCAAATTTTTAGAGTCAGACTCCGCCTAGAACCCCAACCGCGGTTATACTTACCTTACTATTATTTTTCTTTGAGTTTTATCATATGGAGAGATTATTCTCTTCATATTATTTCTCTATTTACTCTATGTTTGGCTAAGTCTTTTTCGATCTAAGGGTTAGTTGAGTTCAATGATGGATCAATGGTGACTGTTTATGTGAAATACGGATATCAGTAGATTTATATTTTTTTAACCTTATATTTACCTTCGAAAGAATGTAAAAGAACAACTTTAAATGAAGCATGCCTTTAATATCAATGGTAAAAAAATTGCACCCAACCACTAAAAGTAATTTTCACAAAATTTAATTTAGCGTAAGAACTTTATTAAATCCCTTTTAACTACACTTTTATGAATTACAATTTTAAATGATTTTAGATTTTAGAAAATGGCAAATTCATGTGATGTTTTGTAACAAATTCGATTAGTAATATAGGAATTTAAGTGATAATTTATAAGAATCAACATATTTTTAAAAATCTAACATAAATTTGTAACAAAATATAAGTTATAAATTTAAATAATTTTAGAAAATAACAATTTGTAATATAAATGAGGATTTAGCTTTAATACTCAATTCTTAAAACGTCATATCACCAAGTTGTCATCTACTACAGTATGTATATATGTATATATAGATATATTGGCGAAGATGGGTGACAAAATAATAGTAAAATGTACCCTATAATTCCATATAACGTATTTAGTTAGAGAAAACTAGTGTATTATTTGTGTCTTGTACATATTATATTGAAAAATAATATTATGGTCGATTCGTAAGCACTATATTAATTATTAGTAATATTCTATTTATTTAAAAAATAAAGATAAATATAGTAATAACAAAATACTTATAAACCAGAAATAATGTCTAAAGCTTATGGATAATAGATGTAAATATATAATGCATTAAAGTTGAATAATGTACAACGAACATCGTTTTATATATGAAAATTAGTAGTATAGGGACTGTATTTACAAAATAATGTCGAGTTGGATTTGAAATAAAATGTACCAAATGATAAATATAACACAACTCTAATTTAGAAAATGATAAATTTATGTAATATTATGTAAGAAATTTGATTAGTAATGTAGCGAGTTAAGTGATAACTTTTAAAAATCGATATATTTGTAAGAATATAATCTGATTTATTTTAAAAAATATATCTACTCTGATTTCTAAAAAGTATATCAATTTAAATTTAAATAACTAAAAACAGACAATCCACTAATAGTGAAAATTTAATCTTATTGTGCCACATCAACAAGTTATTATATATATATATATATATATATATATATATATGGAAACCAATAATATCAAGTGTTACGGTATAAAATAAGAATTATGATTTTTCAGATCAAATAATAAACATGCATGATTAATCGATCAAATACAAATATAATTTAGAATAATTTTATATGATAAATGTGAACTATACACGCATATGAATAAAAACCGATTATTATATATATATATATATATATATATATATATATATATATATATATATATATATATATATATATAAATATATATATATATATATATAGAGAGAGAGGTTGACTCTCATGTAAACATCTCTTACCATGTAAAATGAGAACAAACTGTATTCGTTAGATCGTTAAATAGATGACTGAGATTAGACGGTACTAAAGGGAAAAAAATCGTGTAATTAGTGGAAGAAATATTCAGCGGTACAGTCATATGAGTATATATATATATATATATATATATATATTTCATTGTGCACAGTTATATGGATAAAATTTTTCCCAATTTGCAGGCAACATTCTATTTTTTAGGTTCGTTTCATTCCAATAATTCCAATAGTGTTTAAGTATTCATGTTGGAATTCAATTGAATTTCTCTTTTTTCTTATTCATGCATCGTCAATTTCTCATTCGTATTTTATATGATGATATAAATCAATTTAGTTAATTCTCAATCGTGCTAAATATCTAGTAGTCATACACGTTGTGTCCATTGAACATATCTTTAGTTGCGTTCGTATGTACGTGTGCACGTTTAGTGCATATACTTTTTGCTCTTTAAGTTTCGTACACACAACACCATGCACATTTAGTGCACATTATCTTACATACAATATAGTGGTCTAATACAAATAACACCCTGCATGTTTTAGTGGCATCTTATTGATATTGAACATAAATGTATATTTTATTTATTTTTAACATGCAAATTTCAAAAAAAAAAATTTAAACATGGCTCGCTTTCAACCATTTTGTGCACGTGTACTTTTGTTCACTACTATCTGACTACACAAACTTATAAGGTGCACGAGTATTTTACGCAGTAAATAAATTTTATTCTTATATGATAAATGAATATAACTATCCAATATAAAAACGTAATTAATTAGTATACAAAAATAAGAATAATAATGAGCGTCGGGTGTGTTTAATCATGTGACGGACGATTGTTCTCATTTCTTATCATAAAAGACAATTTATCACAAGTGCACAAATATTTATTTTCATGTGAATATATATATATATATATATATATATATATATATATATATATATATATATATATATATATATATATATATATATAATAAATGGAAAAAACAATTGATCATTTATTTCTATTTGACTATCTATCACACATCAAATCTAAAAATTTGATTGATTTTCAACCTTTATAATTAATTTTCCATTGTTGATTATCATAGGAAAATAAACAAAAATCATCTTACAATAATACAACCTATAAGCTTATGCACGAAAAGTATTAAAAAATATAAACTATAAAGATAATTGCAGTTGGATTATTGAATGATACTATCATTTATTTGGCTATGAGCAGATATTAATTTTTAGGTCACCTTTGATGGGTTAGCACTTGACAGTTTTAGCTTTTTAGGTCACGTTTATTGGGTTATAGGCCATGTCACTGTCGGGATTATGCTGCACTGAAGAAATTAATTGGGCTTTAAAACGTAGATGGCCCACGTCTATTATTGGGCCTAATCCCAACCCAATACCAAGTGGGGTGGCCCAAACAAGTGAGTATCATGGCTTTCTCTGCAAATACTAGGATATGTCGATTATTATCTAGCTAATTATGCGTATAGTTTTCATGTTGGTTCATTTTATTGACGTCCCTCATGTGGGTCCTATATGCTTTTTGAAAAACAAATCATCTTTGATTTGTTTTAATTAAATCTTCTTGAGATAAATTGGAAGATCTTCAAATCTCAGCAAACCAAGTTTGACTTCAAATCTCAGCAAACCAAGTTTGACTTCAAATCTCAACAAACAAGATCACAACAAATCAAGATCTTCTTCAACGTTTGAAATTGACGATAGGCTTGCCTATTTAAAGAGACCAGGAAGAAGACACGAAAACAATTATCACTACGACTGGAACACAAGTGAAAAATCGACTTATCTATTCTCATAAAGCGTTGATCTCACCTTCGAAGCTTTATCGTTCTACTTCTCTGAGTGTGTGAGATCTTATTCGAGCATATAGTACTATTCAACTAGGATCATACAAAGAGTGATTTCTCCTAGACACGTTGGATACTATTGTTGTATCTGGAGTACTTTAGTTTTCCTTTTTGAGTGTGTGAGTTGCTAGATAGGAAGTGTAAGACTTCTGAGTTTAGAAGAGGGAAGGTCTTCTGAAGGTTGTATCTAGGGCTCATCAAGAAGAAGGAAAATAAAGCTACTTGGAATCCTAGGGTTGGATCAATCCTAGGCGGGGACTAGGTCATGTTGGTGACCGAACCTCGTTAACATATCGTGTGTCCTTTACTGCTGATCTCGTCTTGCTCTTAACATTCCTGGTTTGTCTAAACCTTTACGTTTAATATCAATCTTAGAGAAACGAGTAAGGTCTTATAGTTACTAATAAGACTTTATCTCGTTTGATAAGGTCTTATCCTTTTCGATAAGGTCTTACCTATCTTGAGATTGCGAAAAGTTTCCATACTCTATTCATCCCCCCTTTCTAGAGTATTGGCTAAACTATTTATCTGCCTATTCCGCATTTCAATTGGTATCAGAGCCTAACTTACGTTTTCCTAGATATTATTATATGTGAGTCTAATCATGGCAGGTGAAGGACAAGGAGGTTTCGGTCATGGAAGATCAATTATACGACCGCCTTTTTTTGTAGGAAACAATTTTATGCACTGGAAATCCTTGATGCAGATGTTTATTATCGATCAAGATTTAGAGCTTTGGTATATTATCAAGAACGGACCTAACACTCCCACCAAGGAAGGTCCTGACAATACAAGAGTAAACAAGACAGAAGCTGAATTTAATCAGAAAGATCTAGAGAGCGTGGCGAATAATTACAAGGCCATTAATCTATTATATTGTGGTTTAAGTACTGATGAATTTAATCGTATATCTTCGTGCAGATCTGTAAAAGAAATATGGGACAAATTAGTGGTTACCTATGAAGGAACCAGCCAGGTCAAAGAGACCAAAATAAGTATCTTTCTTAGACAATATGAATTGTTTAAAATGATCCCAGATGAATCAGTCAAAGTAATGTTCACCCGTTTTACGGAGATCATTAACAATCTTGACTCACTGGGAAAAACTTTTAATAACGAAGAAAAAGTCAGAAAGATACTCAGATGTTTGCCTAAAGCAAAGTGGGGTCCTAAGGTAACTGCTATAGAAGAAGCAAAAAACCTTAATACACTTGCTCTTGATGATTTGTTGGGCAAATTAATTACCCATGAAATGATCCTCAATGAGGACGATGGGGAATTGCCGACAATGGCATTCAAGGCAAAGAAAGAGGAACCACTGGAAGATTCTGACAATGATGATGATGATGAAGAAGATCCTTTCACTCTTATCACAAGAGGACTAGCACGAATATTGAAAATATAAAAACAATTCTCAAATAAAGAATATGCTGGATCATCTAAATACAAAGGTAAGTCTTCTAACCCCTTGAAAAAGACTCGTATTCTAAATTGCTATGAATGTGGTGAAACAGATCATCTTGTTAAAGAATGTACTCAAAAGAAGATAAACAAATCCAAGAAAAAGGAATTCAGCAAGAAGGCCATGATAGCAGCATGGAGTGATTCAGACTCATCAAGTTATTCAGATTCTGAAGATGATCATTCAAACTTGTGTCTTATGGCAAAAACCGATAAAAACCAAGATCAACATCTGGATGGAATGGTAAGAGATCTTATATCCAGTCCTACTGCTGTTTTATCAGAAGTGCTGAAAAACATGATTTCTAATGAAGAATCTTACAGCAAAGAAATCAACATTTTAAAAGAAAAGCTAAAGGATCAGGAAACTTGCATAAGAATGCTTTCGCTGAAAGTTCAAGATCTTGACAGCATACAATCAGATCTTGACACTGAGGTTAAGGCCTTACGATCGAAAAATTTCGAACTAAAGGCAAACCTCTCATCTCTTAAGACATGTAATACTGACTTAGAGATTGAAAAAGTGAAACTTTCTATTTGACTATCTATCACACATCAAATCTAAAAACTTGATTGATTTTCAACCTTTATAATTAATTTTCCATTATTGATTATCATAGGAAAATAAACAAAAATCATCTTGCAATAATACAACCTATAAGCTTATGCACAAAAAATATTAAAAAAATATAAACTATAAAGATAATTGCAATTGGAATATTGAATGATACTATCATTTATTTGGCTATGAGCGGATATTAATTTTTAGGTCACCTTTGATGGGTTAGCACTTGGCAGTTTTAGCCTTTTAGGTCACGTTTATTGGGTTATAGGCCATGTCACTGTCGGGATTATGCTGCATTGAATAAACTAATTGGGCCTTAAATGTAGATAGCCCACGTCTATTATTGGGCCTAATCCGAACCCAATACCAAGTGGGGTGGCCCAAACAAGTGAGTATCATGGCTTTCTCTGCAAATACTAGGATATTCAGTTCCGACACATCTATCGTGAAGCTAACTATGTCGATTATTATCTAAGCTAATTATGCGTATAGTTTCCATGTTGGTTCATTTTATTGACGTCCCTCATGTGGGTCCTATATGCTTTTTGAAAAACGACTCTAGGAGTCTTTCTTTTCAACGTTTTGTATTTCTTGATTTTTTTTTCGTTTTAATAAAGGCGATTGTGTGAGAAGTCACACCCTTTTTTTTTTAACAAAAGAAAGTTACATACTCTTAAACTCACCGCACATAAGATTATACATCCACCAGAACTTTTATTATGGGAAAATTAAAAATCAATCTTAGCCATTCATTATCCCTTTTATTATTTAATGTATCATTATTAATGAAAGATTGGACTAGTCACGTATTTTAGATTTAATTTGAATTTTTTTTTAAATTATTCTAATTTTCAAATTTTTTATTTTCAATTTTTTTTTAATTTATTTTACTTTTTTTTTTTTGAATTTTCAATAGAAAAAAAAAAAACATTATTTTTCTATCTTTACCTATTAGTACAAAGTACTATATATTGATATAAAATAATACAATATAGGTACAAAATAACGCGTATATAGAATAATATTTGAAAAATATATATATGTGATAAGCACATGGTTTCATCATTGGCTTGCAGCATATTAAATAGTGCATGCATATTGATTTTTTTTCTTTCTTTATAATAGTTCTCATTCGGTTATATATATATATATATATATATATATATATATATATATATATATAGGGATAGGATCAAGTAAGAACGCATTTTGCAGTAAGAAATAAGAACAAATCTCGACCACATGATTAAACCAAATCAACGTTCTGGATTCAATATTATTTTTGTATACTAAATAAATACCTTTGTACTTTTGGATAAATATATACTCTTACCATTTATAAATAGTATATATTTACTACCAAATTCTATTCACACGTTTAAGCTATTATTTCCTCGTAGCATCGTTACAAAATCAAACCGTAATGGTAGAAGGAGACGGTATATATTTATATTTAATCACTTGCACGATTAACACATTTGTGCATGTATACGTGCATGAGCTTGTTTGAAGATTGTACTAATTAAGGATTTGTGCACATTGCATGCCTTATAATTCAACTCACCAACTCGTGCATGGGCTATATAATTATAGCTTCACTCACATAGTCACATGTAATGATATACGTGCATAAGGTTATGACTAAGTGCACTTGTTATCAGCACTTGTAACTTATGTAACTATACGTGCATAAGGTTATAAGGTTATGCAATTGTGACTATTAGTGCGCTTGTACTTGTAATTATACGTGAATACAACAGTGATAATACGTGCATAAAGTTATGCACTTGTGACTATTAGTGCACTTGTTATCAACACTTGTAACTACACGTGCATGCAATTGTGATAATACGTGCATAAGTTAGGTTAAGTTGTTTGAAGTAATATTATACCCTTGCAACTATTCGTGCTTATGCACTTGTGACTATTAGTGCACGACTTGTTGCATCTACACACTATGAGATCCTTAAATGCACGAGTATAACCGATGCATTACTACGATTAGTTCCGTGCACATGAAAACACGGCATTTAAATAAGAATCAAACGAAGAACGGTAAATACTCGTGCACATTAATTGACATATAATATTATTTACTTTCCATATAACTAAACTATTATTTTCGGTTATCTCAATTACCATAAGCATGATTATAATTTCCTTTGATAGACAATCAATCTAAGACGTTCGTGTTTTAATCAGACGATCTATAAGTGTTCTTATTTCTTACTGTAACACACGTTCTCACCTATATATAATTGTGATCAAATCTGACCAATTATTATAGTATGGTGAGAAATAAGAATAAATAAGAAACTCATTTTTTCATTCATTAATTATTTTGTTATCACTATTGAAAACATGTGTCTAACACATGCATTTATTTTATATTATATTGAAAATCTTTTTTCCTAAATTTTTTTACCACTTTTTTTTTATTATAGTTTTATAAGTGCATAACTTTGTATCACCATATGCAATGATTTATATAAATATGTGCGGGGATTTTAATTTCATATCATCCACATTACACTTCACTTGGGAGATAGGGAGAAAACTCGAGAGATTAAAATGCCTCCTTCTCGACAGGATATAGAGAGTGGATCTCACAATATGGCCAACCACCCGAACCGAACCCCGAGTGGAACCCACAGTGACTTCAAATTTTGGGAGCATAGAATGGTCTTCTTGTTTACCTCGATGAATCTCATCAAGTATTTGAAAGAAGAACAATCATATATGTCCCTTGACAACACATGTCCTTTCATGTAACCATGTTTGATACATGGATAAATGAAGACTTCATGTGCAAAGGATGGATCCAACACGGTTTAGTTGATTCGTTGCACAAGATCTACTACTTGATCAAAACTTCCACGCAACTTTGGGTTGCCTTATAACATTAGTACAAGACCGAAGATGAGGGCACCAACAAATTTGATGCGTTGAAGTGTCACAACTTTGAAATAGTGGATTATAAGCCTGTTATGGAACAAGAGGAAGCATGTCAGTTGTTGATGTACAACATCGTGGTTGAGGGGATGAAAATTTGTGATACATATCACGTAACAACTAGCATTGACAAACTTCCACCATCTTGGAACCATTTCAAGAGTTACCTAAAACACAAGAGAAAATCTATGAAGGTCAATGATGCAACATCATATCCAGAACCACCTAGCAAGAAGAGGAAGATGAAAGCAATGAGAAGAGATAACATGCAACTATGAACCCCAACACATAGGAGATGAAGGAAGGACAACTTCAAGAAGAAGATGCTAAGCTAGTTGAGATCTATCCGTACTAGAAGACCAATGATGCATGAGAACATACTCAATCATGCACATATCCAGAGAAGGATAAGGCTAATGGATACACATCCACACATCTTCCAACTCAAGGATGCATTTATGTAAAGAGACTCGGGCCCACTTATATCACCACGGATCAGCCCCAGTTCATCTCAGTCACAACCGGTATGCATACGTCCTTACCATTCTAGGCCAACCATATAGATCCTCCTATCCAGGCCATCCATGCACACGTGAACCAAAGAGTTCCGTGCATACAGTCAACCATGCACTTGTAAATCCTCAGTCCAAACATGCACACGTAAATACTCGGTCCAACCATGAACACGTGAGTCCCAAAATACCCATGCACTTCACGTAATGCCTACATCAAGACGTGTTAACTCCACCTTGATAATAAGGCATTATGAAAATGGTTGATGAAAGTCAAAACCTTGGTTTCCAGGTTTTGGTAACCAAAACTGACGTTCATTCAAATAGCTTTATTTTCCTTTTTGTTGAGTTCTTTAAGGGATTTGATTTTAACAAATCTTTGATTTGTTTTAATTAAATCTTCTTGAGATAAATTGGAAGATCTTCAAATCTCAGCAAACCAAGTTTGACTTCAAATCTCAGCAAACCAAGTTTGACTTCAAATCTCAACAAACCAAGATTGGCATCAAATCTCAACAAACAAGATCACAACAAATCAAGATCTTCTTCAACGTTTGAAATTGACGATAGGCTTGCCTATTTAAAGAGACCAGGAAGAAGACACGAAAACAATCATCACTACGACTGGAACACAAGTGAAAAATCGACTTATCTATTCTCATAAAGCGTTGATCTCACCTTCAAAGCTTTATCGTTCTACTTCTCTGAGTGTGTGAGATCTTATTCGAGTATATAGTACTATTCAACTAGGATCATACAAAGAGTGATTTCTCCTAGACACGTTGGATACTATTGTTGTATCTGGAGTACTTTAGTTTTCCTTTTTGAGTGTGTGAGTTGCTAGATAGGAAGTGTAAGACTTCTGAGTTTAGAAGAGGGAAGGTCTTTTGAAGGTTGTATCTAGGGCTCATCAAGAAGAAGGAAAATAAAGCTACTTGGAATCCTAGGGTTGGATCAATCCTAGGCGGGGACTAGGTCGTGTTGGTGACCGAACCTCGTTAACATATCGTGTGTCCTTTACTGCTGATCTCGTCTTGCTCTTAACATTCCTGGTTTGTCTAAACCTTTACGTTTAATATCAATCTTAGAGAAACGAGTAAGGTCTTATAGTTACTAATAAGACTTTATCTCGTTTGATAAGGTCTTATCCTTTTCGATAAGGTCTTACCTATCCTAAGATTGCGAAAAGTTTTCATACTCTATTCATCCCCCCCTTTCTAGAGTATTGGCTAAACTATTTATCTGCCTATTCCGCATTGGTATCAGAGCCTAACTCACGTTTTCCTAGATATAATTATCTGTGAGTCTAATCATGGCAGGTGAAGGACAAGGAGGTTTCGGTCATGGAAGATCAATTATACGACCGCCTCTTTTTGTAGGAAACAATTTTATGCACTGGAAATCCTTGATGCAGATGTTTATTATCGATCAAGATTTAGAGCTTTGGTATATTATCAAGAACGGACCTAACACTCCCACCAAGGAAGGTCCTGACAATAGAAGAGTAAACAAGACAGAAGCTGAATTTAATCAGAAAGATCTAGAGAGCGTGGCGAAGAATTACAAGGCCATTAATCTATTATATTGTGGTTTAAGTACTGATGAATTTAATCGTATATCTTCGTGCAGATCTGCAAAAGAAATATGGGACAAATTAGTGGTTACCTATCAAGGAACCAGCCAGGTCAAAGAGACCAAAATAAGTATCTTTCTTAGACAATATGAATTGTTTAAAATGATCCCAGATGAATCAGTCAAAGTAATGTTCACCCGTTTTACGGAGATCATTAACAATCTTGACTCACTGGGAAAGACTTTTAATAACGAAGAAAAAGTCAGAAAGATACTCAGATGTTTGCCTAAAGCAAAGTGGGGTCCTAAGGTAACTGCTATAGAAGAAGCAAAAAACCTTAATACACTTGCTCTTGATGATTTGCTGGGCAAATTAATTACCCATGAAATGATCCTCAATGAGGACGATGGGGAATTGCCGACAATGGCATTCAAGGCAAAGAAAGAGGAACCACTGGAAGATTCTGACAATGATGATGATGATGATGATGATGATGAAGATCCTTTCACTCTTATCACAAGAGGACTAGCACGAATATTGAAAATGAAAAAACAATTCTCAAATAAAGAATATGCTGGATCATCTAAATACAAAGGTAAGTCTTCTAACCCCTTGAAAAAGACTCGTGTTCTAAATTGCTATGAATGTGGTGAAACAGATCATCTTGTTAAAAAATGTCCTCAAAAGAAGAGAAACAAATCCAAGAAAAAGGAATTCAGCAAGAAGGCCATGATAGCAGCATGAAGTGATTCAAACTCATCAAGTTATTCAGATTCTGAAGATGATAATTCAAACTTGTGTCTTATGGCAAAAACCGATAAAAACCAAGATCAACATCTGGATGGAATGGTAAGAGATCTTATATCCAGTCCTACTGTTGTTTTATCAGAAGTGCTGAAAAACATGATTTCTAATGAAGAATCTTACAACAAAGAAATCAACATTTTAAAAGAAAAGCTAAAGGATCAGGAAACTTGCATAAGAATGCTTTCGCTGAAAGTTCAAGATCTTGACAGCATACAATCAGATCTTGACACTGAGGTTAAGGCCTTACGATCGGAAAATTCCGAACTAAAGGCAAACCTCTCATCTCTTAAGACATGTAATACTGACTTAGAGATTGAAAAAGTGAAACTTTCTGAAAAATGTCAAGAACAGCAAATAGCTCTTGTGCAATTTACTAAATCTAAAGCTACTCTTGACAAAATGCTTGGAGAACAACAATTATCCTTAAACCGAAGTGGCATAGGATATAACAGGAATTTTCCTGCAAAACCTACTATCACTTTCGTTAAGGCAAAAGGAAATTGGAGATCTTCTACATGTTTTTTTTGCTGTAAAAAGGGTCATGTAAAGGAAACTTGTCCTTATAGGATAACGGATCCGTACATTATTAGAAATACCTTTCCTGTACGTTTAAATGAACGGGTAAAACACATATGGGTTCCTAAAGGGACTAGACTACCTAACATGGTCTACCCCCATAATGAATCCAAATCTGTCTTTTGGTCAAGCCGGAAAGGTTGATTTTTTATTTTGCAGGATATCACCAAGATAAAGGATCAAAAATGGATAATGGACAGTGACACTATAACTCTTGGTGACAAAGGAAAATGCAACATCCTTGGTATGCTTAACAGGGAAGCACAAATGTAGGGGGAGCAATTATTGTTATACAATATTGATCTTATTCCCTACATTAAGACTTTGATATATATTTCAAGGCCTTACCGGTTGATGATATCAGATGATGAATGAACTTTTCTCTTCCTTTGATTTGTTTTATAAAACAATGATCTGTTAAATCTCTTTGACTCTCCTTGCTTGTTGAAAGACAAAAAGGGGGAGAAAAACTTGCTTGCTTGCTATGTTATTTTGCATTGTATTGTATTGTTTTGACAGGTACACAGGTCACAAGTTTTGTCTTTCATCAAGGGGGAGATTGTTAACTCCACCTTGATAATAAGGCATTATGAAAATGGTTGATGAAAGCCAAAACCTTGGTTTCCAGGTTTTGGTAACCAAAACTGACGTTCATTCAAATAGCTTTATTATCCTTTTTGTTGAGTTCTTTAAGGGATTTGATTTTAACAAATCTTTGATTTGTTTTAATTAAATCTTCTTGAGATAAATTGGAAGATCTTCAAATCTCAACAAACCAAGTTTGACTTCAAATCTCAGCAAACCAAGTTTGACTTCAAATCTCAACAAACCAAGATTGACATCAAATCTCAACAAACAAGATCACAACAAATCAAGATCTTCTTCAACGTTTGAAATTGACGATAGGCTTGCCTATTTAAAGAGACCAGGAAGAAGACACGAAAACAATCATCACTACGACTGGAACACAAGTGAAAAATCGACTTATCTATTCTCATAAAGCGTTGATCTCACCTTCAAAGCTTTATCGTTCTACTTCTCTGAGTGTGTGAGATCTTATTCGAGCATATAGTACTATTCAACTAGGATCATACAAAGAGTGATTTCTCCTAGACACGTTGGATACTATTGTTGTATCTGGAGTACTTTAGTTTTCCTTTTTGAGTGTGTGAGTTGCTAGATAGGAAGTGTAAGACTTCTGAGTTTAGAAGAGAGAAGGTCTTCTGAAGGTTGTATCTAGGGCTCATCAAGAAGAAGGAAAATAAAGCTACTTGGAATCCTAGGGTTGGATCAATCCTAGGCGGGGACTAGGTCGTGTTGGTGACCGAACCTCGTTAACATATCGTGTGTCCTTTACTGATGATCTCGTCTTGCTCTTAACATTCCTGGTTTGTCTAAACCTTTACGTTTAATATCAATCTTAGAGAAACGAGTAAGGTCTTATAGTTACTAATAAGACTTTATCTCGTTTGATAAGGTCTTATCCTTTTCGATAAGGTCTTACCTATCCTGAGATTGCGAAAAGTTTTCATACTCTATTCATCCCCCCTTTCTAGAGTATTGGCTAAACTATTTATCTGCCTATTCCGCATTTCAAGACGGGCTATCCATTCCACCAAAAAAAGACGGACTATCCATACAAATCTCGTTACTTACTGCTTTTCATGCCTCCCACATGTTCTTTCCATCGAGTTGATTTATCCAACTATTGATCCATCTCCACTATTGAATCATCCCTTTTTCATACCTCTCACTTGTCATTTCCATTGTGTTTTCTAGTGTCGAAAGATCGGGTCTCCCACATGGATAACACCATATCAAAGTTGTATAAGAGCAATGGTTCATCAACATCAACTTATAAAAAATCTGAGCTTTTTCTCAAGGTTCCATCAAAAGAGTCACCCGAGCATTCACCGATACGGTTTATTTTTCTATCACTCTCGTAACTTACTACTTTCAATTTCAATTTTAATTTAGTTTACTTGATTTGTGTAGTTTTTAATTAAAAAAATATTTCCATCACCTATATCGAAGTATCACGAAGCACTAGTTGGGCCCATAACAAGACCGGAACCTAGTCGTTCAAGAAAACCAATCTTATGGTCGATCATCTGAAGCGATTTCACCACCAACAACTTCATCAATTGTCAACCTCAACCGCTCATCCCAAGTCGTTGCCCAACCGCCGACACCACTAGTGTCGCCACCTCACCAGAAAAGTCTCTATCGAGACTCTCTGGAGACCTACTCTGCCGCTGGAGTAGCCATGCCTTCTCCACCACCATCACCTCCTACTGCCACCAACAGTCACCACATGCCATACCGTCAACCACCAACCTCCACCCATGGCTTCTTTTTGCCGAGAAACTTCTATCGGCATCCACTTTCACCAAAAACATCACCTTCTTTATCACCTCTACCACCACCGCCTTTTCCACCTCCGTCAACCACTACTACCACCAGTAACCACCACCACCCTCTCCAACGCCACTAACATCCCACCTAAAGCCTTTTCGGCCTCACACCTCCTCACTAGAACCCTAAAATTCCACCCCCGCCACCACCTTCACCACCAACAACCTCCACCACAACCCAAACCATCGACGGTAACCCTTACCACCACCATAACCCACCACCAATAGTCCAGGCCCTGGAAACCACCATGATGTGATATGGGCTATGCTCAGGGCAATGAGGATCCACCGGCGCACATTTATCCTCTCCAAGGACTCGATATTTGGTGGTTGTTTTGGGATGAAACTTGGAGAACGTTTTTATCAAAGGATTTGATGGGTTAGAAGGATGAAAACAAGTATAAAAACTTGTAAAGATATGAAGGGAAAGCTTTTTTAGGCCTCTCACCCTCAAAATACCCGCAACTCGAACCCTTGCCCCTCGGCCTCTCACTCCGGACATGAAGCTTATTCGTTTTTTATCCTCTCACGTAGAGAACAATCCTAGAAGCTTGGACTTAAGTCTCTCACCAAGTTCGGATTTTTGTTTGAGAACAAGCAAACAACACTAAAATAAAGAAACTTCTTCTAAAAGTTCATCAACCAACTTACAAGTGAATGTATTTGGGTTTATATAGCCTACAAAATCCGTCCAAGCTAAGAGATTAAGGAACATTACACTTATTATTAGATATATTAAACTCCTAGAATGATAAGTGACGAATCCTTTATTCATTCCTTTGGATGCCCCATTTAGAGGAATGGAGTGATGGCTAGAGACCTTTGAAGTGTATGACAATGAAGATGGGGATTGAATGTCTTGACCTTTTACATGAATCCACTTGAATATATGAGTGAATTGATTGACCTTGGGATGATCTTGGACGTGCTCATGATGATGGAAGAGAGCTTCATGTGGCCGATTTTATGGATGTAGTAAATGTTCCCTTGAAGTAGGTTGCATTGAATGCAAGTGACTTGATGTTGCTCCATTGTCTCCCTACACATGATCAAGTTAATTCAAGCAATAATAATGATAAATTTTGTGCATATATTAGTACATTCAATCAAATAAAATGCATGCATTATAGTCTTAAAGTCAATGCATGAAATAAGACATAGAAAACTCATGATGCTTAGCACAAGGGCATGGTTTCGGGAATGTTTCCGTGATCCCCGGTCATAAGGGCTAAACAACAAGGAAAACCAAAGGAAAAGGATGGATCATGCTGGTTCCATGTGGAATAGGCTTGGGGTGGAGAGAAGCCGGCTTGGAGTTGGCTTTAAAGGGCCTATGCACCAAACAAGGGTTTTACGGTAAGACGCGTGATGCCAAGGGAATTGGTTGGGTTTTTTCTAGTAAAACTCAAATATTTGTGGGCATTTATGGACCAGATATGGTTCATGGTAGTATAAGGTGGGCTTGGGTGGTGGTCTCATGCGGGACTTAATGTGTGAGGGACAAGCCTTGGCCTTTTGTGCCGTTGGCCTAGGCACTAGCAATGACATGACTAAAAGTGCACGTTGTTGCGTAAGGGTAGTTTCGAAAGTTGACGTGGATTTGACCCCAAGTAATATGATCAAAGGTCGTTGGTTCTCAGTCTCGATATGCATACCTGAAATGGTTGATAAGACAAAGTGAATTGACCAAGGATATGTGCCCTAACTCGAGTAAGAGGTGGCAAGGCTCTCGGAGCGTAACATTGGTGTCATCGACATCCTCTTTGGATAGGATCACATCACCCCCTCCTCCTTGAAAAAGATTCGACCCCGAATCCACTAAGTCGTTTAAGGACTCTTCACCAACATAATAAGGAGCTAGACCAGACACGTTAAAGACATCATGCACACCGTAATTATTTGGATGTTCGATGCAATAGGCATCGTTATTGATCTTTTCAAGTACTCAGGAATGACCATTAGCTCTTGATTTGAGATTTGAATCTAGAAATGATGAAAATCGATCCTTTTGATGGTAGACTCGTACTAGATCTTTGACCTCAAATAAAAACTCTTTGATGTGACGTGACAAGTTAGCATTGAGAGGAATAAGGTTGTGTATGGCGTTGGTTATTTAACCCAAGATGGTTCACCACTTATTGGTTAGTGAGTTTACAACATGACCCACTATCAATGATGACCGTATAGATCTTAACCTTTATAATGCATTGGGTGTTAAACAAATTTCCCGTTGTGAGTAATACGGTACTAACTCACTTGCCTTAAAGGTCTTCTTGACCACTAGGCATAACTCACCACTCCAAACACAAACTTCGACCTCTTCGACCTTTATAGTAGGAGCGACAAACTCAAAGTCCTTTTGGGGATTTTCGACCTCTGTTATCTCATCCCAAAAGCGTTGTATAACACCTTGCAAGGGTTGGGACAATCACATGCATAATTGGCCGAGCTCTTAACGGTTATCACACTTGACCTCATGGTTCCTAATATTATTAACTTTAGGGGTAATCGTGTAAGTTTTACCAAAGTACAAACAACCTCCTCCGCAAGGATACGAGATTAGATGTAGTATAATCGGGTATCAAATTCTCAAGGACCACGTTTGTATTGCTTGGAATGAAGAAACATATATACTAAGCTAAGGGTAAAGAAATACAGATAAACATGATTGTAGTCTCTAGAAAACAACGAACATAAAACAATTTATAACATAGTGTAAGGTGATATGTTATGGGTGAATGATCTAAGAAAATATGTATCTCCACTATGATAAATCAAATAGTAACAACATATGTGAAAGACAAAACTTCAATAAACAATTATGTAGGAAACCATCTAAAATAGCCTTTGGCATAGACAAATAAAGACAGTGCTTTCTAACTCACGTAGCTCTCAATCCAACGGTTCAGTGAATATAGGAAAAGTCATGAAACATTTAGAAATTCGGAAAAGACCAAGAAAAACCTTCACTTATGGCCCTTCAGTTTAAAAAGGAAAAAGACCGGAATTTTTTTACGATGATTATAAATCCTCGAAGATTTGATAAAGTGCTACTCTCAAAACCAAGTTTTTTCAGTAAATCCAATGAAACAAACTTCGTTTTTGACCCTTCACTTGTTTTATCTAAACTAGTTAAAAACACCACTTTTTTCGAAGGTAATTAAAAGGTAGAATGAAGAACTTTGAAAAGAAATATAAAACATGATGATATCAATTCAGAATACAGATATATAATCACCATTGATCTATCATAGGGTTCAGCAAACCCCTTAGATTTAAGGTGACATAGCCAAACATAGAGTAGGAAGAGAAACTAGATGAAAAGAAGAGTATTTGCATATACTAAAACTCAAAGCAAAAGAATAGCAAAATAAGTCTAACCTATAACAAGAGTGTAAATATTTGAAGCCGTATCTTCTAAGTATTGAGAAGTATTGTAGATGATGAGATGACGTCTAGCAAGCCTTAAGAATATCTAAATAAGTCCTTATGACGTTCGACTTTAGGGGAGATCAGACTCTTAAGCATCCTTGAGTGAATTTGAGTGGTAAATACTTCATAATGAGCCTTGAGACCTTGAAATATGAAATAACCGAAAGTAGATACCAAAAACACAATATGAATGCATTACGCGTTATAAGAACATATATCTTGTCAAAAGATGTGTAAAACAACATGTATAAGAGGGTAGAAAACATGTATGTTTTGATGCTATCAAAAAACCCCACACTTAGCTCTTACTCGACCTCAAGTGAGTAATTGAAAATCAAAAGTTGTGTTTGTGTAACAAGAGCATGTCTCATCTATGAAAAATAATCAACTTTTCAAACAAAACCATCGTAGTATCAATTATCTTTTAAGGGAACGAGAACATATGATTCTAAACCTTATCAAACCTCTTAAATGATAAATGTGTTTAACTTATCGTACCAGAATGTGTTGAGTTTCATTACTCAAACTCAATAAAAAGACAAAGGTCTTATCATAGACTTGTCAAGGCGTTCTTAAACTCCACCACTTGTCAAAGAAAAACTCATATAGATTATATAAATCATGACATATTTTGTAGGGTGAAATGGGGATGATGGGACAAAGAGTAGTGATGTTGGTAGGCCATTAAAATAGGCAAAAGAGGTTAGTGATATACGGGATATTCAATCCTTTTTGGAACAATGAGATCGCTTTAGTCGTTTACTTTTCATTTCGGCTCATATACTCCTTCTTGATTTGTATTTGTTGTGCACACATCATTCCTTTAGGAATGAGTTTCTTCCTCTTTCAGGATAAACTAGAGTAATATTCTTCATACTAAACTCTTACTTGATATGTTGCAGGATTTCTAGCGGGAACTTTTTGTCCTATCCACTAGTCCTGAAAATATCTTACATGCTCTTCTAGACTTCAAAATTCTTGCAATTTAACATGGATGTTCTTCGGATCACCCCATACTCGTTTCTTTGCATTTCTTCTTACTTTTTAGCCTCGGACAGGGTTTCAATTGCCAATATAGTTGTGAGGTATTTTTGTGGAGTTCCAAAGAAGGGGAATATATAGGCAAGAATTTCGCAAATAGAAGGATATGAAATATATGGTGGGAAAACGATACACAAAGTTTATCTAAGAGGACATCAATCCTCTTAGCATCAAATATAAAGATTTTAATGAGCATGTAGTTTGGCAAAAGAGTGAATAACAAGTTCTAGAAGATCCGAAGCGATTTGGAGATCACACACAAAAAGGGAAAGAAAGGACACATGAAAGTGCATGTCCGGGGTTTAAAGAAATCTCACCATGCGTTGTTTGGTTAGGTTTTTCATCAATGATCTTATCCAAAAAAACTCGTGTAAGCAGGCAATAGCAAAAAGTCAACAATTTAAAGCACCGTTGGCACGTAATGTCAAATAACAATTATCGAGTTTCATTAAACCCGATACACATATAGATAAAAAAAAAAACATCAAAGTATGGAGCATAATACAACTCCAATAAAAACCAACTACTAAGATAAGATCCTCTCTCTAGCTCTAGTTGGGAATGCCTCATGCAACAAACTGTAGACGTTGGTCTTGATAAATCTCACGAGGATATCTATCGAAATTTTGTTCTAGTCAAACACCAAGGCATTTCTAGAATACCAAAGATAGTAGACCGTAGTAGAAAAAGCATATATCTTGGATCTGCTCGTCCAGCTCTTTTCGAGTACAATGTGAGTCGGCCAATCCAATACCTTTGATCTAGTGGTGATATCTCCAAGAATCCCAAAGTTTACATCAACCTGCCTCCAAACCTCACGTGCATATGTGCAACCATAGAATAAGTGGTCATGAGACTCACTCTCACTCATGCACCGTCTACAAGTAGGATCAATACCAAGAAAATGTAATATATCACAGGTAGATAACCGGCCAATGATCGCCATCTATAGGATAAACTAATGCTTCGGCATGTTGCCGGATCCTAAAATACTCATGAAATTGATGATGAGATTGAGTGCTGAAACACTCATGAAAATAAAAAGGAAACATGTAGGCCATATTAGAAAATGAAGAAGCAAGGACGCAAGAGAAGAAGTAGACAAATATGATATATCCATTGATCACCATCCAACACATACTTAATGGGCCTGTATATATCATGAATATGGAATCCTTTCCACCCCTACGCTCCACACCTACACAGAAGTCAAGTTGACCACCTTGAGCTTCGTGTTTTCCGAGATTATAGTCTTCATGCACAACTTAGGACTGATTGATGCATTTAAGGAAAACTTTGGGACTCTCTATGACATATGTTCACACATTCCATGGCCCCACATGGAGATCCATTGTCATACCTTGTGTACCCAAATTAATTTGGAGGGTCATATGTGTAAAACAACATTGATCAACGACATCTACACCATAGCCTCAAATGGAAGGTCCTGGGATCATTATTTCAGGAAAATCTTCTCAACACTACAACATGAGAAAATAAGAATTGATAAAGTTGAGTTTTATACACTTTCTAATGGAAATTGTGCGTTTGTGCGTTTTATAGGTGTCGTCTAAAGGATCCAGAATCCCCGATAAACTCCCATAAAAAAAGAATGGATTTGTGGTCGAAACCTTTTAAAGAAGGTGGGGTTGATACATGAACATATCCAGAACCACCTAACAAGAGGAGGAAGATGGAAGCAAGGGGAGGAGCTAACACGCAACTATGGACACCAACACCTAGGAGAGGAAGAAATGACAACTTCAAGAAGAGAGGATAAGTTGGTTGAGATCCCTCCGCACCAAAAGACCAAGGATGCATTAACGTAAAGAGAACTGGGCCCACTTGTATCACCACAGATCAACCCCGGTTCATCTCAGCCACGGTCGACATGCATATGTCCTTACCATTCTAGGCTAGCCATGCAGATCCTCCTATTCGGGTCAGCCATCCCCACGTGAACCCTAGGATCCTCATGCACACGTAAATCCTCAGTTCAACCATGCACACATAAATCCTCGGTCCATCCATGAGCACGTGAGTCCCCGGAGTATCCATGCATGCCAAGAAAAGGCCTAGTCTTGCACCCACTTCTTCATAGAATCAAAGACAATTGCACGCTTCTTTTACATGCTTGGTATCTTAATTATTGTACTATTATTGGCCGCCCAAAGGAAGTGGATAAAGCGATTGATATCATTAGAGAGGTTGTCCCGAGTTTTGGCCTCGAGTTGAATGTTTGCAAGACTAAGCTCTTTTGGCCTTCGTGTGATGGATCGAAGCTTAAAGATGGACTATTCCCTCATGGCATTGCGAGTCCGGCGTTGGGTGTTAAGTTGTTGGATAGGGAAGTGACTAAAGACGATGGGTTTTTTAGAGAGTTAGTCACGAAGAGAGTTGCTAAGACGGTTGAGTTGATGCACCTTCTTACACAATTGAGAGACCCGCAGAGTGAACTTCTTCTGCTTCGGTGTTGTATGGGTGTTGCTCAGATGCATTTTAGCTTGAGGACTTGTCTACAGGAGCATGGGAAGTGTGCAATAGCTTATTTTGATTTTGGACTACAAGTACCGGTCGAGGATTGTGGTTTGTGGGGGTCCTTTTTGGGGAGCTTCAAGGGAAACTTGCTTTTTTGCCTATTTGGTTTGGGGTCTTGGTTTATACGCAACTATGGAGACCTTCTTTTTATTTTGTGGCCTCCATGGCCTAGTCTTGGACCCTTCAACATATATTGTGGGATAATGGAGTAGTTGATATGGGCTTCGAGTTTTTTGGAGCGTTTTGCCAAACTTCAAGCTTATATTCCTACTTTCGATCTTTTTGGTTTTACTATCAAGAACACCGTCCCCCCCCCTAAAGCCCAACATGTTTTGGCGAGTGCTCTTTTTGGTAAGACATTGCAAGTGATGGACCGACTTTTGGTTTGACCCTTAGACATAAAGTAATTTTTAAGTGTATGTAGTTTACGCATAGTCAAGACTTTCTTCTTGTCATACCCATTGATGGATTTAGATAATGTATGCCTCTGGTTGAGTATCGCGTGATCCTTAAGTATCGGCTTATTACTCATTTCTTTCTGGTTGATGCGATTTGTCATATGCCCAATTGTCAAAGGTTTGTTATGCTTTTGGGGAACATGCGGTTCATTTTAAAGAACTCTCCGACTTCAAATATAGACATGATTTGATTCGTGATGTTTTATGTGATGTGTTTAGGAGAGCAGGGGTTTCAGCCAAGAAGGAGGCACATGTGACCTTCTTTTGATCCGTGTGAAGGAAGATCTATGTTGAGGCTAGTGGAGGTGTTAGTATTTGGATGGGTGAGTGACAAACATTTTAGTATTGATTTGACGGCGGAATCTCCTCTGCTTTGTTTGGGTAGCGGGTCTTTTGTGGTGACTAAGATGGCCCTCAACGCAACTTATACGAAGGTGGCTAAGCAAAAAATAACTTGCATCGAAAACCATCGTGTGTTTCTTCTGTTCGCTTTTGACACATTTGGTTTTCTTGCATGGTAATGTTGTGTCGTCTAATTGTTATCCGCATACCTTCTACCTCGATGCAAATATATTATCTATATGATTAAGTAATTGTCTTCTTTAAAAAAATTTCCTTCCTCCTCCTTCGTTTGGTGTACCATAAAGACTCATAGTTGAATAAAAATTAAAAAATTTAATAATAGATCACTACGTTATTGCCATAACTTCAATTCTCATAAAAATGAATCTCAAAAAGTAACCAAATTTTTACAAACCAACTACACGTTATTGCACGTAATTCAAACAAACCAAAATCAAATGAGAGTCGGGCATTCAAACCTTTTGATAATAATTACTACATACTATGTTTTCTTGAGCTATAGAAATAGGGTGAAAAATCATAATACTTTTTGTACAGTCAACAAAATTGAAAGTAACGTTTTTTCTCTATAGAATTTGTTTTTGAATTGTAGTGTATTGTGTGGACCTCTATTTTCTCCAATAATAGGCTTGTAGTTGGTACCGTCCTTGTACAAGTTTGTATATATCCATATATCAAATTGTCAAATGAAGAAAAAGAAGTTTAATCTACATTAAAATTGAATTAAAAATATTAACGTAAATAAGTAAATATGTAGCTTTCTAATTTGTTTCAATTGTATTGAGAGACTCTACGGTCAAACTAACTAAAAAGAGCTTTCATGCGACTATTATTATATATAAACCTACAACGATGAAATTTGTGCACTTCAACTTGCCCGTTAGGTTTTATTTGTGACGCCAAGTTTTTCTCTATTTTAAATTTAAACAACGAATGTAGAGCAATCGAGATCTTAATACGTTATCTTATTATCTAGATATCAATAATATATATATGTACAATTTCGTATATAATTTCAAATTGACATACAATATTACGGATTAACAAAAAATTATACATTGATAAAGTCCGAAAACGCAGATAACATAGAAAACATATAAATATATTACTCTCTTTTTTTTTTTACTGTAATTAACTATTCTGGATTTATAATATATCTAATGCAAGATTATAATCTATTATTATGGTGTAATCTGCAGAAGTTTGAAGATCTTTTTTATTATTTTTAATTTGATTTTTTAAGAAAACAATTAAGTTAAAAACAATGGTATCGTGGGGCCATGGGTGTTGATGTCTACTAACAAACCAACTTGAAATAAGATTATGATATGTCTACCAAATTAAATTAGGACACCAACAATTATAAAGTTATGCGTTTTGTCTTTTAATTTTACCATCCAAAATGAGCGCTCAACTCTTTACCTACTAATATCATATCAAGGAATTAGACCGGATCAACTTCGAGCAATCTTTCGGCCGGAAAAATGGACGAATATGAACATGACGTAAAGTTTGTTCGGCTGAAAAGCTCAGTCCGCTTACCCGACCGCATTGGATCCGACCATTTACCTTATCCGAAATAAGAAAAAAATTACATTACTACTAAGTATAACTATAAAGTGTTTAACATAAATATAATAACTTTTAATATATACTTACGTAACATATCTTAAATGTATTATATTTTTAAATATATTTATATTAAAATCAATTATTAATATAATTAAAGAAAAACGGATTTGGATTGAACACTTGTCTAGACCCGAAACTAGTTGGGTCCGACCCGTATAAACGGGTATGACACTTTTAGTCAAAACCCGCACGGATCTAGGTTTGAACATGTCTAAATGGAATATATGGCCCATATATCAAATGACGAAATACAATATAGTTTGTTGTTGATACTTAGAAATCCTTTGGCTACCTGTTTTTAATCAAACGGGACTAATCAAAAGTAAGAAAAACGAGAGCTTCACAAACAGGTCACGGTAGAATACTATTCAACGCATGTTTATCGAATGCGTTTTTCATAACCTAAGTAGTTATAAGGAATAATCAACTCATATCGATGTTAAGGTTAAATTGTGACACATCAATAACATATACTAGGCATACGTTAATAACACTTGATATTTTACTTGGTATATCTTAGCCATCATTATAAGAAAGAAAATCCCTTAAGAAAAAAAGAAAAAGAAAAACAGTTTGAAGCGTTGACTATGTAATTGGTCAAAGAGTATTAGGCTTGTATGCAAAGCAAGCGACGTTGATTCACCTAATTAATGACAAGTATAAAAGGGCTGTCTCTACCTGATTATGAAGACCAACACAATTTTGGGTACAAATACCCATTTATTAAATGACCGCTAAATAACCTCTGCAACTTTCATTTTGTGCTATACCTTGTAATTAAATATACAATATTTTTTATTTTAATTAAAATATATTTTTGTGATATGATATGAAAATTATGATAAATATAATTCTTTTTGGTTTTCTTCATGAATTAGTTTGAAAGGGAGTGATAATTAGAAAGCAATAAAATTAATGAAAAATGAGTAAAAAAATGTTGTTTATATATCTAATACCTTTCTGAAAATTACTTTCCACCTTCTGCTTTGAATTTTGAGTTTTGAGTCTTATGTATTGTTTTTTTATTAGTGAATGATATTAATTATGTTTATTACAAAATATCGCTATCACTAATAACATTTGAAAAAAGTCCATAATGTATCAACTATATATAAAAAGAAGGAGACTAACAAGTAGCATAGATCGAACTAGTCTAATATCCGCACCGTGTGCGGGATTAACTTTAATAAATTGTAAAACAAATCTAATTATTAATTAAAGTGAGTTGGAAGATAATATTATAAGGGAAAGTAAAAGATAATAAAAACAGAAAATGATTTTTTTTAAATAAATGATAGTTTACATGTTCATGATAAAAAAAAGTCTTAAATGAAACTGAACGTTAAAACGACCCGTAATATAAAAATATATGGAACCATGGTTTATGTAATTAATGCTTTTTTTTAATACTAGTGTATATATATATATATATAGAGAGAGAGAGAGAGGATAGATCATATGAGAACAACCTCTAACGTGAGAACATGAAAACAAATTCGTAATTATTATTAGTTTTGTTACGAATGTGTCATATCATTTAATGTATTATTCGTAGTTATTGTTGGTTGAGTGGATTATTCGTAGTTATTGTGGTTATTCCTAATTATTATTATTCATAATTATTATTAATTATGATATCTACACTAAATATCGACCCTTAATACTCACCATCCGACGGTCTAAGATTGTTCTCATGTATACACGTTAGGGTGTTCTCATGGGAACCACACCCTATATATATATAGTTAGTTTATATAATTTTTTAATTATTTTTTTATAAAATGAGAGTGCGTTTTAAATTGCATTGACAAAAAGAACGGAAAAAAAATATATGGCATTAAAGGCTTCTACTTTATTATTAGTATATAGATATATATTTTAACACTAATAATATATATACATATATGTTTGGTAAGTAGATAAATATAAGTTTTATAATAGGATAATTAAAATATGTTAACTATATATATTATTTTAAAAAAAACTAAAATTCTAATAAAATGACATGTGGCATATTTTTTTGTTAGGATGAACCACGTTGAAGTAAACGCTTCTGCTTTAATATATGTATATAGATTTAATGATTATAGATAGATGGAGAAAATTGGAGGTATATCTCCGATCATTATTTTTGTTTAGCATCTATTTTTCTCTAAATATTTTGGTTGAAATAGGTAAAAGGTTTTAAAAATTTTTTATATAGTTAAATTTACGTAAATACTCCTTTAATTAATTAGTCTCATAATTCTGATAAAAAAAATAGAAAAATTAAAATATATTTCTAAAATTCTATCTAAAAATAAAATATTGATCCATCTTCCTCTATTTATGGGCTAATTTAAAATTTGTCAATGGTATGAGCTTGTTTTCTCTATTGTTTTTTTACTTCATTCATTGAAGAGGGTATATACCGATAATGTTTTGTGTATTCATTTTAGGGGTGTCAATGGGATGGATTTGGGCCAGGGAATCCCCGTCCCCGTTTAATTTTCTCATTTAAAGTTTTATGGGTTTTGCTCGCAAAATTTCTTTTCTCTGTCACATATTTGTTCCCGCAAAATGTACATTGTAAAATGGGATTGATTTTTCATAAATAACTTCCAACCGTATCAAAGTGATTCAATTATCCTGTCACCATATTATATACGTGACGAATCAAAATTTATAAATAACTTCTAACCGTATCAAAGTGATTGGTAGGTGGCACTTGAATGTATAAGATAATTAATCATAAAATACACTCATCGGAAGAATAATTGAACATGATTTTGGACGGCTGATGGATGTTTGCATCGTCCATCAAGAGTTTTTAAGAATGAAGCTTCCTAGAATCTTCATAACGTGTGAGTCTTGATGCAATGGAGGAACTTTCACGCGGGTGTTTGCCTCATATGATCGAAAACTAAATTAATATAAATTAGCATTAGCATACACATAATTTACGTGTATAATATACATTGTAATTGAAATGTTATCCTCATATTATTCAAAATTTATCTTATGTAAGTACAAAAATGTATATAGTTTACTATCAATATTTAGTTCATGGTTACAAGATATATGTCAATTTATATAATATTAATATACATTTTTAATTGAAATGTTGATGTGACTTAGTTGGTTGTTTAACACATCACCTTATCCAATATGTCAAAGTATAGTTACGTATATTGTGTATATATTAGGTTTTGTTCATTCAATTTAGAACTATAGGATCAAGACTCGTAGCACAAACTAGTATAAACTAAAATAGTTATATCCTACTAACATTTAGATTACGGTCTCAAGATAAAGTTTTATATTATTTTATCATTTTAATTTTTATGGTTTTAGGATTTAAGTTGAGTAGTCAAAACACGTATCTGAGAGACTAAGACACATAAAAAAACACATATAGTGTGTCATGCATTTGGTCATCGTGATTTGACGTTTATGACTTACGACGTATTCAAGAATTTCGTTAGGGTGTTGTTATCCTCTTCTGATAAAAAACCAAATTAATATAGGTTAAAACTTACTCTACTTAGCATTAACATAATTTACACATATAATTATCATAAAAATATTTAAACTTAAAATATATTTTTCAAAATACATTTTTTGCAAGTAGGATTGTAGAATGAGTATGATACTCCTAATTTTTAAAGCATAAAAGTGTATATAATTTGAAATTTTAGTAATCATAGGCAATTTTTGAATTTAAACACAATTTCTGTATTGAATTTTGATTAAACTTGAAACTACAATGAAAGTGTAGTATAAATAAAATTTGTTTATTCGGTTTTTTCCGTCGGGGATCCCTATCGGATTCCCTGACGGGTTCGGGCTCGGATTGGGGAGGGGGGCGAATACCCCTATCTTCATCCCCGTCCCCAACCCCAAACAGGTAATCAATTATTAACTCATCCCCGCCCCAGTTCTCGTTTAAAATATATAACAATTGGAACATAATAATATTACAAAGCGTCACTTTATAGTTAAATTCACTTTAATTATTATAAGTAGATATGGGTTGGAAACCTAAATATGCGGTTTAGGTTTTCAACCTGCCAGTTTAGGTCAAACCTAAACCGGCTACCTCAAAACTAGCGGTTTAAGTTTAAGCCTAAACCGCTGGTTTGTCGGTTTAGTACCGGTTTGTTAAAAAAAATTTAAGAGTAATCTCGGTCTTAATGTCCAAAATCTCGTCCGAGATTTTGGACATGAAGATCGATCGAGATTACTCTCGACATGGGAAATCTCGGGTCTGATTTTGCTTATCTCGGTTGAGATAACCAAAATCTCACATGAGATAACTCTCGGCATGGAAATCTTTAGTTATCTCGGCCAAGAAAAGCAAATATCTCACTTGAGATAATCAATATCCCACTTAAGATATTGATACTTTAGTTCAAAAAAGGGGCTTGAACCGATTTTCTGGTTGCCTACTTATCCTCTCGGGGTTAAGAGGAATCAATACCAACATAGTTCTTTTACCTTTGCTTACCTTTTGTCGGACTTTCGAGTTGTTTTGTTACCCCCCGCCTTCATGCCTCGGATTCAGAAGTTGTGCTCGAATCATCAGAGTTGGAATCCGATTTTGAGTCATACCCTGGAGCATTTCGTTGTATCCGCTTCTCCGCCCTTATGCAAACTTGTGCTTCCAGCTTTTTGACTTCAATTTGCTTTTCTTGTAGGTGAGAATGTTCCCTCATTGACAAAATGCTTGCTCCACGGAAAATGTTGATGCGGGCACGACCATGAGTTTTTGCACAATTTTGATCAAGTTTGGATATTTCGGGGCTAATTTCTTTCACCAATCAAAATTTTCAAACGATCGCTATCAAAACTAAAACACACTGTTAGATGATCTTGAAATTCCGCACTTGAAGATGATTGTCTTGGTGTTTTTTTGTTCTTTTAGCTAAAATTTATTTTTCTTTTGAAAGAATAGCAAATGAAGAAGAAGTGGGTGTAGTATTCGGTTCGGAGGAAGAAGAATAAAAAGAGCTAGCACTTGTTTGAAATGAAGAAAATAAAATTTCAATTGTAATACGAACATTATGAATAATGGTAAAAGTGTTGCTAGAATCTAAACCCAAACAATCATAAAAACAACCAACAAATCAAAGCACCTTTAAGTTTAAGTCTAGGATAAAAAACGGCGGTTATAAGATAAATTAAGGGAATTTCGTCGTAATATTTTAACCATTTCAAGTTCATGTCATTTATAACAGTTATAAGGTTTGGAAAAGTATAACGTTTTGAAAAGCCTCAAAAACGTTTACGGCTATTTCTAAAAAGTTACAAGAAGTGGGAGTGTAAACGTAACTCACGTGATTAGTTGCATCACTGAAAACTTTAAAACATTACACATATCAATGCAAGTTTGCCAAACATTTTCATCATCAAGAATTGACCAAGAAACGTATTGTGAGGAAAATTGTTGTAGAAGTTTTTTGTAACGAGGGGCTTGATTAAGTAATTTGTAAGTAGAGTTCTAACGAGTTCCAATATCTTTTAAATATGCAATTGGATGAACATTCTTAGATAAACATAATGTTCTCCTTTTTTTTTCCCTCAAAACGGATGAGTGCCAAATATGATCAATAACGTCGGTGATGGGGTTAGCATAACCGCTAAATCTTAAGTCCATCTTGAACACTTAAGTATAAAATATGACATGAACATCTTTGATGACTAAAAGGAGTTCGCAAATATTGTCCCGCATCATCGAGCAATTAGTTTACGACGACGGTGTTAGCGGATGCATTATCAAAAGAATATAAAAAAACTCGACCTTATAAGTTATATTTTTGTAAAACTGTTTTTATTAAGTTTGCAATGTTTGTGGCATCATGTATTTGTTTGAAATGGCAAAATTCAATAACAAATTTATGCAAAAACATATCGTTATCAATAAACTGTAAAGTAATGCCCATGTAAAAATATTTTTTTGATAGTGTACTCCAAATATCACTCAAAATAGAAACTTGATGCAAAAAAGCTGATAAAATCAAAATACGTTTTTTTTTCTTTTGTTCGTAAGATTTAGAAACTAATTTAGAAACAGTTTTGCGAGAAGTTGGCTTAAAAGAAGATTGAAGATATTTAGTGTTATATGTTATAACTTCTTCATATTCCGCATAAGCAAATGGAAACGCATAAGAATATATAACATCGACTAATCCTAAACTTTAATAACTATGGTTATATATAAATATAGGAAATTGAGAGGAAGAAGATACAAACCCGTGGGATAATTGTGATTGTCCCCGTGATATCCCTAACTTATCTGGATGGATTTTTTGCAAAGTCCCGTAGCCTCCCTCCGCCCTCCACTTGTACACCTTCAGACAATAGTTACATGAGACTTGACAATATTCGTTCACCGCCTCACCCTTCTTGTAATGTTTCGTACAAATGTCGGATGTAAGCATTTTCGGCTGATGAACTTGTCGAAATGCCCCTTCACCTTGTGACATTTCGGGTATTTGAGTTTCGCTTTCTTGGATGCTAGGAAAGAAATAGGAAGGAGAGTTGTCGCTCGGGTTTGCCATTCCAAGATTGAGGTTGCGAGAATGAGAGATGAATTCCAAAAAGACAAGAAATCAAAAATTCTGAGAATACGAGTTTGAGACTTGAGAGTAGTAGTAGAGATCAGAGAGAGAGTTGAGAATAAGCATGTCCACGGGTCGGACCTGTCGGGTTGACGGGTCCGACCCGCCGGGTCAGGGGTCCGGGGAGGTTGACCCGGACCCGTATATGTGGCCGACCCGCCGGGTAGAGCTGTCAAAATCTGACCCGACCCGTGAAACCCGCCCGTATCCGCCCGACCCGAACCCGACCGACACCCGTTAAAAGGAAAAAAAATTATGCATATGAGACCAACCCGGTGTTAACCGATTGAACCCGAAACCAAAAATAGCTCAAACCCGAAAGTGACCGTAACCCGATTATACCCGAATGAACTAGCCCGACAACGCCCGAAACCGAAAGCACCCGACCCGAAATGATCCGATTCCCGAAATAACCCGACCCAAAATGCCCGAAACCCGAAAGCCGTTGACCCGGCATGACCTGTGAACCCGTAATGACCCGACCCAAAATAACTAACCCGAATTATTCCAAGAACTAGTAGTAAGTTGACTCAAAGTAGAATGACGTATATGATAACCAAGGCCTCGAATTTAGAGGACCTCCATTCAATTTTTCATTATATAATATATTTTTACTTTTAAAAATTATAAACATAAAACCCGAGTAGCTCAGTGGTTGAATGTGCATGTGAACATTGTATTTCATCTGGGTTGTGTTCGAAACCTAGAGTCAACTTTCTATAGTTTCGTTTTTAAAATTAAATTAGTGGGACCTCTATCCTCACCTTTTATTTACTTTTAAAAAAAATTTATTTAGTTACTTTAATTTTTGGGATATTAATTTTATTTGATAAATATATAAAGTTTTTAATCAGAAATTTGATGAAATAAAATAATTTTAAAAATAAAAAATAATGTGAATCAAATATATTTATATAAATAAATACAATACAATCGATTTTTTTTGTTACTATTTATTATTAAATAAAAAAATTATAAATTATAAAACTAGAATATATAGAAAAATAAATTGATAAAGTTATAATTAACATAGTTCACACGTGGCATTTAGATCTTTTGCTTTAATACAAACTAATACATGGTTTTAATTAACTAACGAAAGATTAATTAAAACTTATAATTAAATTAATTATAATTTCAGATAAACAACAAAAATAAACTAATTTAAACAATATTACATATCTTAGTTAGTATTAGTAGACTATTTTATAAAGTTGATAAAAGTGAAATAAAAATTTTCAAAAAAAAATATATAAATAAATTTCAAAATTAAAATATAAATGTTAAAGTAGAGAACATTTAAAAAATTCAATTACAAATTTATCTTAGGTTGTTTTAAATAATATCCATAAATAAAAAGATGTAATAATTATATTGTAAAATTTATACATTTTTAAGTTAGTGATTATTTCCTAATTAATATAAAAACTATATATTTATATGTTAAAGTTAGAATAATAAATAATCTAATCATTTTATAATTAAAAGTGAGAAATTCTTTTTTAAAATAATGAAAAGGATATCTTAAAAATATATTGAAGATTGTGGTAAAATTATAAATGGAAATAATATATCTATTATCTATATCATTGCTTTTTTCTATTGATTTGTTAATTACTATAATTATAAAATTAAGATGCGTTAGAAAATGACACGTGGTGTGAAGTTTATAAGATCACGACACGTGACACAAAGTGTTTCTGTTGTAATATATTTATATAAATTAATTGATAGAAGTTTAATAAAAATAATCTCTTCAATTTTTTAATAAAATTAAAATACATTAACATCTATACATAAAATAAAAAAAGTATATTTAGTATAGATAAATATATGTATAACTATATATATAAAGTTATTTTGGTATAATCTTTATCATAGAATAATAAATTTATTAGTATAATTTTAACTATGTTTATGTATATGTGTAGATATATAAAAAGACATGTATGGTAAGTAGATAAATATAACTTCTATTATAGGATAATTATACTATTACATTATTGACTAATTTAAATATGGTAAATGTATGTATAATTTTTTTTAAAAAAAAATTAAAATTCTAAGAAAATGACACGTGGCATAAAATAAGATAGGATGAACCACGTTGAAGGAAATGTTTTGCCTTTAATATATGTATATAAGATTATAGATTCTCATACTTTGAATTTCTGTTATTTCATAATATAATACAATTGCTAGAGAATGAACAAAGATGAAAAAAAATAGTTAGTGATAATATACGATTTTACCTAACACATATCATATTATTACAAAAATCACAATATATACATCAAACATTTACTTAAAAATATATTTATAATTTTTATCAATTACCTTTTAAAATTATTTTCTTAATTTTATAAATTAATTTTCTTAATTATATCTTTATAATTAACAAAAAGTATAAGCATACTAATTTTTTTGATCGGGATTTTAAGCATACTAATTACTTATAAGTTACAACCAACAAAGTGCTTTTGTAAAATATCATCGCTTTTCTAAAATGACTTTCTCGAAATACCGAATTGTGAAAGACCGGTCAATTAATTATGGAGGTATTGTTTAAATTAATTATTAATTTTAAATATTAATTTAGAATTATAATTATAAAATTAAATAAAAATTATTAATTACATCAAACTGCGGCTTTGTTGAAAATTAAAAAATATAAAAATAAGTTTGGTCAAGGACACTCTAAGAATCAAACTCCGGACCTCTTGCAACCAAAGAGACTACCAAACCACTAAACTAAACAACTTTCTTGTTAATTTCTCGCTAACTTTTATAAACAATAATTAATGTTGAAATTTTAATACAAAGAATATTTTTAACTCTCTTGGTAAAAAATTATAGGTTAATCGACCCGACTATTGTGCTTTTTTTATTTGAAATATGAATACGTCAAGTTGGCTTAACAAAGGAGACCAACCTATAAATATGAAGAAAAAAACATAATAAGTTTGAACCTGTCGGAATAGGTTTGTCACAAAAAAATTAGTCCAACTTAAAAACAATCAAATCCAAAAGTTGTAGACTCGAAAACAATCGAACCTGGTTATACCTAAAGTAATTCAACCTGGATTTACCCAATACATAAACTAGACTGACCTGGAATAACCCGATAATTGAAGCGACCCGACCCGAAATAGACCGTGAACTCGAATTTCAATTGTACAAATGATCCCGACCCGATATGAGCCCGACCCGAATTAGCCCGATAACCGATTAAAACAACCCAAGATTGCCAGAGAACCCGATTATTAGTTGTGCAAGGGCAACCCGAATAAACCCGACCCGACCTGAATAAACCCAACATGACATTATAGACAATTTTAACCCGGCTCAAAGTGACCCGAAATAAAATTGACCCGACCCGAACTCGGCCGACCCGCCCGTTTGACACCTCTACCGCCGGGTCACGGGTCAGACCCGCCGGGTCACGGGTCAGACCCGGCGGGTCGACGGGTCGGCCACCTCACCATAAATCAAAAAAAAATAATGGAAATAAACTTAAAAAAATAAGAAAATAATAAAAAAGAAGAAGAAAATAAAAATAGGACTTAAACTTAAAAAAGAACAAAATAAACTAATAAAAAGAGGACTTAAACTTAAAAAAATTGGACTTAAAGTTTAAGTCCAATTTTTTTAAGTTTAAGTCCTCTTTTTATTAGTTTATTTTCTTCGTTTTTAAGTTTAAGTCTTAAACTTAAAAAAAAAAAAGGGAAGAATTGGGCTTGAACCGGAATCCAAGTTGCCTACGTATCCTCTCGGGAAGGAGGAATCAAAGCCCACGTAGTTCTCTTACCTTTGTTTATATCCCCGATTGGCCCTTACCTTAGTCGGACTCTCCCGCCGATACATCCGATGACGTTTGTTGTCGCTCGTCGTCATCTTCGTCGCCTTCCTCCACCAAGAGATTGTTCTTTTGTGTTCGCATTTCCGCTTTCCTCCAATCGCATAGGGGAACTTGTGCCTCCAACGTCTTGGGCAACATGTTTGATCTCGTCGGACCGAGCACCTTTCCACTCCGGCTAAAGGTTTGCTCAACCGCTACCGTTGAGGCGGGAACGGCGAGAATTTGTGCCGCGATCCTTGAGAGGGTAGGGAACCTCATTCTTTCTAATATGTTGAAATCCTCATCTTCTTCATCATTGGAAAACTCAAAAGAAATGGTTAGATATTCGTTGAGTTCCGAGTTGGAACTCGACGTGGTTTTTGCCCTTTTCAGGCCAAACAAATTTCTAGCAATTGATTTAAATTTAGATGAACTTGAAGATGAAGGACGAGGAGGGGGTTGAGAAGATTGACCTTGATCGGAAACACGATATTGAACCAATAATTCATCAAATAATTTTCTAACTTTAGCAATTATGGTAGAAACATGACAATCGGGATGTTGTTCTAAACCTAAAAATTCATAATAACTTTCTAAAAATTGTTTTAAACCATCCATTTTACGTCTAGGGTCTAACACAAATGCAACAAGAAAAACATCGGGAATGGTTGTATAATAATCTAACCATTTACTTCGCATTGAATAAATAGCTTGTGAAATATTTTCAATTAAAAGACCTTGTCGAATTGCAAATGCAATATTAATTGCTACATAACAAAATATGTTTGAAGTTGGTGTATAAACATAACTAAAAGTGTTAGTAGCATCATAAAAATGTTTGAAAACCTCCATTACATCTCTTGCTAAAACCCAAGATTTACCGAAAACAAAATCACCGTCAATATGTTGTGCGGCAAAACCACTTAAAAGTTCTCGATATTCATATGATTCGTAAATCATTTTGTAAGTAGAGTTCCATCTTGTACAAACATCTTTTGGAAATTTTTTAGGATAAACGTCAATTTGTTTACAATATGCATACCATTTAGTACGTACACTTTTTTTAGACCAAAGTTTATTAAGAATTTTTCGAATAGGTTGTACTAAATCTCCAACGTATGCTAAACCGTCTTGAACACACAAGTTTAAAATATGAGCGGCACACCTAATGTGAAAAAATTTACCTCCAACCGTCGGCTAACAATAGTTGGTTAAATCTCTAATGGAAGCCGTGTTAGCGAAGGCGTTGTCAAAACCGATTGAAAAAACTCGTGAAAGTAATCTATATTCTTCCAAAACATTTGCAATCAAACGGACAATGTTTTGGGCGGTGTGTTGTTCGTTGAAAACTCGTAATGCTAAAACTCTTTTGTTTAGAATCCAAAATTTATCAACAAAATGACAAGTAATACCCATATATGATTTTTTTTGAAAACCGTCGGTCCAAATATCACTACAAATAGAAACTTGAATATCACCGTTTTCCATAAAATATTTAATCAATTCTTCTTTAAAAATTTTATATTTATGCATCATTTTTCTTTTAGCGGTTTGGCGAGAAATCGGTTTATATGCGGGTTGAGCATGATTTTGCATCCAATCATTAAAACCAACATTTTGTGCAAAACTAAATGCTAAAGAATCTACGGCCAACATTTCCGAAAATGCATCCATAGAAGAAGAATGATCATATGTAAATAGAGAAGGAGGTTGGTTAGAAGTAGATGCGTACCCGGTAAGTTGTGTTTGCCCTCGTGCTAATCCCATTTTTTCGGGATGCTTGTTCCGGATATGCCTCTTGTAGTTCCCGTAGCCTTCTCCCTTTTTGTGCTTGTATTATGCCGCACAAAATTGCATTTGGCATAGTAAACTCCGTTGGCATCGGGAGCACCTTTTGTAAACCAAAATCGGAAGACCGCCGCCGTTAGTTGAGTGTTGTTCAACGGCGGCTCCTCCGGCTCCTCCGTGAATTCGGTCTCGGATCCTTGGGTGTTGGGGAAAGTAGGTGATTCCGTGATATCCTCCTCCTCGAAGATCTCGTGATCTCCACTTAATAAGTCTCGCCTTAAATCCGAACCGGTTGGAGGACCGCTAACGGAATGCCGTCCTCGGGTAAAACCTTCGCCGGATGAAGGACCGGCATCGCTAACGGAACGTCTTCCTCGGCTAGACATTTTTTTTTTGAATAATAGAATTAGAATGTAGTAGTAAGAGTGGTAAAATGAAAAATAAGAGAATGAGAATATGAGATTAGGAGAGTAATTGAATGTAAGAGTTGGAAATTATGGAGAGATTGAAAGAGTGAATAGATGATTGAATGAGAATTGGTGTGAGATGAAATGAATTGAGTTTGGGGTATTTATAGAATTGTTTTTGGGTTAGATTTATTAAAGTATATTGTTTTTTTTTTTGTTTTTTTTTATTATCAATATATAGCCGTTGGGATTTTTTTTTTTTTGAACTTGTGACCGTTACGGGTCGACCTGGCGGGTCACGGGTAAGGATCTGACGACCCTTACCCGTACCCGCGACCCGGGGGAACCCGGACCCGCCGGGTCACGGATGACCCTTGACCTGTGGACATGCTTAGTTGAGAATGTTGGTGTGAGATAAAATGGAAGAGGAGTTGAATATTTATAGGAAAGAGGTGAGTTTTTTTTCTTCTTTAATTTCTCATTTTAAAAAATAAAAAATCGCATTCCAATGGCTACTAGCCGTTGGACTTGTGTGGTCCACGGCTAATGGCTCTTTGAAAGAGCCGTTGGCGGGTTTGGACACTTTTTTAAAATTATTTTTCCCCAAACCGGTAGTTAAATCCTAAACAGGGTTTGAGATATCTTAAAATTTAGGTACATAATTACCAATGTAATAAAATGATGGGCAATTTTGGTAACTAGGCCTTTTTGAAAAACTAGAGTAATAACTAGGCTTTTTAATGTTTAAATTAAGTAAATATACCCCAACCTTTTGTATTTATTCTCAAACTTTACCCACTCTTCTCTCAAGGGGTACATTTACTAAACACAAAATTAGAAAAAGCCTAGTAAACCAAATTGTTTCTAAAAAAATGATTGGAAAACGATAAAAAAAATAATAAAAATTAAAAAAAATGATAAAAAAAAATTCTAAATTATTTTGTTGAAAGTACATAATTAGTATTGTTGATAATCCATAGTTGTATTGGTGATAACCCATAATGGCACTATAAATCATGTTGTTTGGTAAATCAGTTACATTATTCTACAAATAGATTCATAAAATGAATAAAATAATGTTATTATTTAACAAATTTTGAATGATTGAGAAATCTTAAACTTTACTATTAATTAGAGTTATATAGAAAACTCTAAGTAGACCATTTGTAAATAAAATGAGTTGAATCGTGGAAAATAGTGTGCAACATAGGTATTGCATGACATTGTTTTTCTATTTGTTAGAAGATTATGTTCATAGTAATTTAGATTTGAAGTTATAAAAAGAAGAATGGTGATAATTATATATGTTGAATCTGAATTATTGTAATGGTGCATCTAGAAAGCCTTTGCCTGTGTTTGAGTCGTTCTCTAACTAATCAATATTTTATTTAGATATATATATATTGGCGTAAAAATAAATAAATAAATAAAAGATAAAAAGAAACATATGATGGAATGCCAGTAGGAAGCAGTCGATGGCCAACTTTATAGTTAGCTGGAGGAATCCAAATGAAAAGTATAACGACCTAAGCAAATGCATATCGGTCAACCTACTCTTGCTTCTTATTTCACGTCCTATATAAGCCTTCATATTTGCATCTCAAAATCTAACTCTCTCTTTCCCATCTGCAACATACTATTCTAGGGTCGAGGATCCAGTATGGCGCGGCCTTTCTTCTTCTTCGCTTGTGTTTTGGCTCTTCTTGCTTCATCCTCTGCAGCTACTGTCGAGCACACCTTCATTGTGAGAATTCTTCTTACCCTCTTCGCTTCTTGCTGTTGAGATCACATCGACAATATGATATTACGTGAACATAATATATAAGTTCTAAAACTACTCTTTTTGTCGATTGATTTTAGATAGAACACTCAAAACTTGTGTATAAGTTTACTTATTGTACATTCCCTGCACGACGAGTCTATGTTATCGATCACATCATACCCACTCCAAACTCATCCATTTTACTTCAAAATTTGCGTCTTTCATTATTTAGGCGCTTCTTTCATAATATATATATATATATATATATATATATATATATATATATATATATATATAATAATAATAATAATAATAATAATAATAATAGATCGAGGTTCATATGCGTTTAAACATATATGGTGCCAATTTCTACATATTTGTACGTAGTTGGTAGCTAAGTCATTTTCAAGTTAGCTAACAAAATTACATTTATTTAATTAGATGCCAGATAATTGCGTGATTAGTCTTAGTAATGACAAAAATCATACATCACTTTTCAATTAAACAAACTGGAAACTAATCATCATTAGCTTCATATTAATTATATCATGTTTTCAAAATTTATGAATGATTTAGACAAGTATATATATATATATAGGTCAGTCAAAGTAACCTAGAATATTATTATAATTAATGGAGATTGATTAATTTGGTGTTATATATATAGGTACAAAATTTGACTGTTTCAAAGTTGTGCGAGACGAGGGTAATTACAGCGGTGAATAACAGCAGTCCAGGACCGTTGATCCATGTTCATGAAGGGGATACCCTTGTTGTTCATGTCGTCAACAAATCCCCTTACAATATGAGTATTCATTGGTACGTACCTCAATTATAATACAACCTTAATTAATTCCGTAGTTGAGACAAAACGGTGTCGCTTTCCCTACACCAACCAATAACTTGTACGTAGAACAATGACAATTTTGAATTATAATAAAACTTATGTACGCTGCAGGCATGGGGTGTTTCAGATATTGAGCGCCTGGGCAGATGGGCCCGCATACGTCACCCAATGCCCGATCAAGCCCGGTCAAACCTACACCTATAGGTTCATCATAAAGGGCCAGGTGGGAACCCTCTGGTGGCACGCCCACGTCCAGTGGCTCCGCGCAACCGTCTACGGTGGTCTTATTATTTATCCAAGAAAGGGACAGACTTACCCCTATCCTAAGCCCCACAAAGAATTTCCCATCATCCTAGGTACGTAAACACGAATAATAAAGAAATTTACGTTTATTTTTTCCTTCTTTTTTACTAACAAATATATACTCGTGAAATATAATTTATGTTACAGGAGAGTGGTGGAATGCAAATGTGGTTGACGTTGAAAATGAGGGTCTCAGAACCGGAGGCGCCCCCAATAACTCCGACGCTTATTTGATCAACGGACATCCCGGTCATCTTTACAATTGCTCCAAAAATAGTAAGTTTTTTTTTTTTATATACTACGAATGTTATAGTTTTCTCATGTAGTTGAATGTTTTGTAAGCAGACATCTACAAGATAGAGGTGGTGAAGGGAAAGACGTACCTCCTACGCATTATCAATGCTGCACTCAATAACCAACTCTTCTTCAAGGTGGCTGATCACACCCTAACCGTCGTTGCAATCGACGCCACCTACACTAAACCCTACAAAACCGACGTTGTCCTCGTTGCCCCGGGTCAAACCACCGACGTCCTCCTCACCGCCAACCAAGCCACCGGCTCCTACTACATCGCCGCCACTCCTTACGCTAGCGCTCCCGGCGTTCCCTTTGACAACACCACCACCACCGCCCTCCTCACTTACCACGGAGCCGCCGCCTCCTCCACTCCGATCATGCCCGCTCTCCCCGCCTTCAACGACACCCCCACAGCCTTCAAATTCAACTCCAACATAACCGGGCTTGTTAATGGGCCGTTCTGGGTCGATGTCCCTCAAAAGGTTGACGAGCACATGTTCATGACTGTTGGGCTGGGCCTGACATCGTGCGGGTCCAACTCCAACTGTTCCGGCCCATTAGGCATGAGGCTTGCTGCAAGTATGAACAACTTCTCATTTCAGCTTCCGACCACGACGTCCTTGCTAGAGGCATTCGTCGGGGGAGTCAAGGGAGTGTATAACGCGACGTTCCCCGACGCGCCACTCGTGACATTTGATTACACCAACACGAGTAACGCTTTTAATACGAGTTTGGTCGTGACAACAAAGTCTACTACCGTCAAGAAGTTGAAATTTAATGCGACGGTTGAACTTGTGTTTCAAGATACGTCGTTGGTTGGGATCGAGAACCACCCCATTCATATCCACGGGTTTAACTTTCATGTGTTAGCTCAAGGGTTTGGGAACTACAACCCTGCCACGGATCGCAAGAGGTTCAATCTCGTCAACCCGCAAATACGGAATACCATCGGAGTTCCCGTCGGAGGATGGGCTGCCATTAGATTCCAAGCTAATAACCCGGGTAAAATTATTTTTCAAAAATGGATTAACATCATCCTTGATCTATTTAAATAACACAATTGCTATATATTCAACAGGAGCATGGATAATGCATTGTCATTTGGACGTACACTTACCATGGGGTCTAGCTACGGTGTTTCTGGTCGAGGACGGTGGAACTCCGGCAACTACGCTTCCTCCGCCACCCATAGACCTGCCCAAGTGTTAGAAGGATCGAGTTGATTGCTTTGGAAAGCCATCAAGGCAAGAATAAAGTACATCATGATCGCTCTTTGCGATATCAATTTTATTGGGTGGTATACATAACGATTCTTGCATTTATCAAAGTTATTATTCCAATTTGAGTGAGTTGTAGGTTGCATTTTTATGCCTCTAGGAGATTATTCATTCAGTGTGTATAAATATTATCTCACTTCAATTCTTGTAATATTGGAACAAATGTTGTTGCTAATGGCAAACTTTGTTATTGTTAATTAAAATTTTTACTTTCGATTCCTAAAATGTTTTATATGTTTACTGCCTGACTTTTAGAATAACAAGTTTTAGAGGATTCCTAAAATGTTTTACTTTCGATTCCTAAAATGTTGTTCCGGGCTTTGTTTAAAAGAAATTCCGTTTATCCGGGCCGGCCTGGATAGTGGGTCTATAATGGCTGCCGTACCCGTCCGGGCAGGTGGGTACCCGTTTTTTATTTTTATTTTTTATCATACAAAAAATGTTTTTTAAAAAATGTTTTTAATATAAGTTTTGTTTAAAAATAAAATATGTTTAAGATATATTATGTAATATCTATTAAACTAACTATAGTTACATTAAATAGTTTATATTTATACTTAATATATATATATATATATATATATACACAATTCGTTTCAGGTGTGGAGGGTTATTTCCGGTATGCCGTTGTGGAGTATTGTGCACCATTGATCTCTTTGATCCAACGTTTCACATGTATTTTGATTTTAACAAGGCACGATGATTTTTTTTGTAAATTTAGGGCTTTATTCGGCAACTTTGTCATTACGCAAAATCTGTTTTTGAAAGGGTCTCCAATTTGATACATCTATTATTTCCTTCTTTTTGTTTCTTCATTCTCCCTCTCGCGAATCGGTATTTTTCGAAATTTCTGATATGTGTTTCGAAATTGATTGTGTATCATCTCAAATCTTTGTTCAATTTGCGAGTCCTCGTTCAATTCTACACGGACATAGGTATGTATTATCCTAACGTTGTTTTTAAGTTTCAGTCTATTTTTTAGTTTCCAGGCACTCGTTTAATTTTTTTATTTTTGTTGTTCTTTATAATCTTTGCACACATACTGTTTATCAAAGTGTCTATGTGAACATCTTGTTCTTTGTACTATAATCTAATTCAAAAATTTCAAGTCTTTTGTCCACTTATTATTTTTTGTTTTTAGTTATGCACTATTATTATAAAATTATTAATTGTTTTAATTATTCTTATGATATTTGTTCTTAAAATTAACATTGTGAAGTTATGTTAAAAAATAAACTATTATCATCCAAATTATGAATTATTCAACTTTCACATGATCAATGTGTGATAATATGTACTTTTGTTAGTACAAATATGAACTATTTATCCTAGAATCATGAATTATTATTTTTTAAACTTCTCGTGTTCTTATATTTTAGGTTTCTTTGTTGGATTATCATCCTCTTCCGAATCATCTCTTTATGATGGATTTGAATCTTTGTTTGATATTTCTAGAAATGGTTCAAGACTATGAGTTTCATATTGTGAAGATTATATGACACCTTATATTGGAAAGATGTTTTCACATTAGATGCAACTGAATTGTTCTTATAAAACTATGCAGAAGTTTGTGGTTTTCTTTGATCATCGAGGTTCCAAACATTTAGGTTGAGGTGTTATTTCTCGACGATATTTTGTCTGTAATAGAGAAGGTAAAAAAGGGTTAAATTCTACTAGTTAGAGGAAGCTTGTGTCTAATAGAGTTGATTGTAAATCTCAGATGAGAGTGAAGCATGTTGGTAATCAAGGATTTGTAGTAATGGTTTTTAAAGAGAGTCATATTCATCCTATGTTGTCTACTTTATCAAGTGAATTTGTTAAGACCAAAAGAAATATGGGCATGGGATCTCAGACATTCATGTATTATTGTTCACAAGCAAACGTTGGTTCATCTAAATGTCACAAATTATATAAAGAACTTGTTGGTGGGACATATGCAAGTGTTGGTGCCACAGTTTGTAACTTCAAAAAGTTTAGAAGAGATTTGTTGTCATTTATCTCTGGTACTGATGATGCTCAAATGGCTATACATAGATTTGTTTAGAAGAAAAAATTTGTGAATGATTTTACTTCAATTATGATGGTGATGAAACAAATCAACTTTCTATTGTTTTTTGGAGTGATCCTATTTGTTGTCGCAATTATCTAATTTTTGGAGAGGCTGTTTCCTTTGATGCGACTTATAAAACAAATAGGTATTGCATTTTACTTTTTTTCTTGAACTAAAACTGTAATTTTCATGAACTGACATTGTTTTTTAAATTAAAATTTTATGTATAATATGATTTTTGCTCCATTTACTAGGCTTGATAACTATAAAATATGTGTAACCTTTGGTGCTGGCCTTTTGTTAAAATAGGATATTAGTTCTCATGAGTGGTTGCTTAAATGCTTTAAGGATGTAATTGGACGTGATCCTAAGATTTTATTCATAGATCAAGATGCTGCAATGAAAGTTGCACTGCATAATGTGTTTCCTTCACTTGTCATCGTCTTTGCAAGTTGCATATTATGATGAATGTTACCTAGAAAGTAGGAGCAAAACTGAACCAATGTGAGGAATTTCGATCAAATTTTAGCAACAGTGTTTGGAATGAGCTCATTACCCTGATGATTTTGAGAAGGGATGGTAACATTTATGAATGAGTTTGGTCTCAAAGATAAAAAAATGGTTGATTTATATGTTTCATATTCGCACATTTGGAATCGTGTCTATTTTCAAGATGTGATGTTTGGAGGTCTTGTAAGTAGGGATGTGCATACAGTCCGGACCGGACCGGACCAAAAATTTCCGGTCCGATCTGGACCGGTGGACCGTAAATTGATAAAACCTTGGACCGAGACCGGACCGGTCCGGTTCCAGGTTGACCGGTTTGTATATAAATTGTGCAAATTTTAATATTGCGGACCGGATCGGATCGGACCGGTTTGTACATAAATTGTACAATTTTGGTTAGGTTTTTCGGTCCAAAATCGGACCCGGATAGACCGGAATGGAACGGATCGGACCGAACTGGACCGGACCGGACCGGAAATTCGTAGTTTACGGTCCAACCCGGGTTACGGTTTTATACAGTCCAAAAAATCGGACGGGACCGTAACCCGGATTTTCAAAAAAAACTGGACCGTAGACCGGACCGGACCGTAAATTCCGGTCCGGTCCGATTTTGCACAACCCTACTTGTAAGGACAACTCTAGTTTCAGAGAGTGAAAATAGTTTCTTCAAAAAGTACAAATGTCGCTTCTTCACTCTTGTTGAATTGTTGATTTATTTTAAAAGTGATTTGGACGAGTAACGGCATATTCATAACAAATTGGATAGTGATTGTGAAGTTAAACTCCCAGATATCACGACTCCGTTATTAATAGAGAAGCATTGTTATGAAGTTTTTACACTAACTATATTTTCCATTGTTCAAAACCATATATTGGGTTTATTATTTCAGTGTTTTGTTCTTTCTAAATGCGAGGACAATAAGTATGTCATTTTGTTCACCATTAGATGCTCCAATGACAAAGACTTCTTGGTAGAGTTTTACACTTCAAATGGTTATTTTGTTTGTAGTTATAAAATGTTTCAAAGGTTTGATATTCCTTGTTGTCACATAATTCTTGCTTTGAAAGATAATCATTTGGATAAAATTTATATGCCTTTAGTTCTTCCCTTGTCTTCTAAATCACCTTTGACGGACATTGAAAACTTTTTGCGAAATACATTTGATAAAGTTGATACAGATTCTATATTAGGTTGTAGTATGTCAAGTTTCTTCGGATGTATTAGTATCATTGAGAACAACACTACTCAGTTGAATGAACTTGCTACTTTGCTGAGAGATTACAAGTTATCACTATTGGGGTCTTCAGATTCTTCTGTTCCAAACAAACAAGATTTTTTCAATCTTTTATAGGCCATAGTTATCCCAATTGATGTAATTGTCTTTCTACCAACAAAAGTGGTTAACAAAGGCTGTATTAAACATTCAGTTGATGGGATGAAGATGAATATGTTTGCAAAACAGAAGAGTAAAAATAGTTGTGGAGTATGTCATCAACTTGGGCACAGTTTTGGAGAAGACAGTCCCGAAAAGATTAGAGCTTTAAGCTTCATGACACTCTCTAGGCTTAACGTATTGAATGCAAAACACCTATTGAAACTTCACATTTTTGCCTTGCCTATGGGAAGACTTGTCATTTACTACTATAACTCGAACACAAAGCCATGTGGACTCTCAAGTATATGAATTTCAACATCAAAGACACCGGAAAGCGTCTTCGTTTTCAATTATAGGAACTCGACGAAATTCGACGAAATTCGACTTGATGCGTATGAAAACGTGAAAATCTACAAAGAGATGGCATGACACCATGATAATACCAAAAGAATTCAAATCAAGGGACCTCGTGTTGCTATTTCAATCCAGATTAAAACTTTTCCCGGGAAAACTAAAATCTCGTTCAGTGGGTCCCTACCGAATATAAAAAGTTTATCCTTTTGGTGCTATAGAGATTGGTGATGAAAAAGAAACTTTCAAAGTAAATGGGCATTGCTTGAATCACTACATTTGCTTGAGATCTCCCAAATGATATTCCGGAGGAACTTTTCATTAACCCACCAACCATCTAACCAATGCATATATCTTTCTCTATAGTCAAGTTAATGACCTTAAAGGCAGGCGGAAAAGGGCCCGACGACCCAATAGATAAACGATTAGTTTGGCCCAATAGCCCAAATTCTTTGAGCTCTCTCCCTCCATCCCATTGTCTTGTGTAACGGCTAGCGTTACTCTCCCATGGAACCTCTCCATTGCAGAATCCCTTTGATGTCCACTTTCACCAAATTTTCAATGCCATATGAAACGGCGACGCTTTTGAAACTCGTACTTTGATTAAAATCCTAAACCCTACCAAAACCTCTCTCAAGTCGATCACATTCTTCTCAAGAGCCACTAATAATTATAATGTCGGAAACCTGCATCTCTCTCTCGCAACAGTCAAGTTAATTGAATAAACCATGTTTCCGGAATGTTATATTTCCATGTCTACAGGTCAATAACAAACCTCAGAACATCAACACAGAAGAATCATCAAAATAATCAAGGAAACAATCTAAAAGTAGGAGCCAGATGATCATCAAATGACCTACATAAGACCTGCAAATGGTTTGCCCAACGATCTGCAAGCCGTCCGCTGGCCATTTCGATGAATTAATTCGTAAAACCGATTTGTTTTGGAATCAAAAATGCCGCAAAGCATCCTTTTTTGCAGAACGGTTTGGAAATGGCCTCCTTACGAGCTCAAATGGCCATGATATGGCCTTCAACCCGTTTTGATCTTGAATTAAAAATCACTGTAAGTAGCTTTTTTGGGAAGCGGCCTCCATATGCCTTAGCAAAATGGACTACAACTCGTATGTCAAGCCATTTCGCTGGCCGTTCGCTCGCAGAATAAGTTAAAATTGAGGGTTTTATTCTCTCTCTCTCTCTCCTCACTTCTCACTTTTCCTCTACAAAAGGCGATCAAGCGCGATCTCCCTTTCCCTCAATATCTCTCAATTCTCGTCCGTTTTTGCGATCTAGTTATGAAATCGAACCTTATTCTACGTATTATATCAGATTCAATTCTTATTTCGTTAGATTTGGTTCGTTCTTGTAGACCTCTAAGGATTATGAGATTTGTGCCATAATTTGAAACTTTGGATGAAATTTGCCTTTTTGTTGATTGTTCTTCGTATATTTGTTGTTGATTATCATTACTTGATCGAGTGTTATGATTGTTGAACCTTTATCTTGAGTTTTTCCGTTTGTTTGAACTTTTTTGGAATTTTTAGCCCTAGAAAGACCTTGTTGAGAATTGGAATACTAGATTTTAGGTTTTCAGGTTAATTATGTTTGATTATCGTTATGAACGTGATTGATTGATTATATTACTTTGGATCGATATTGGTCATATTGAGTTTACAGAGAACTTATGGCAAAATTTTCATTTTCTCCATTTTTTTCCCGTAAACTTCGTTGTACTATATTAATACTTTCATATTGGTTTGTGTAGAATGCCTCCAAGACTTGCCCCAAATGGTGCTCCTGAAAAATTCGCCATCCTTGTTGAATACAAAAGAGTCCATACCCAATTTCGGGCCTTGCAAATGAAGCTCACCCGATACATTGACATGAGTAGATTGACGGCATCAACGCTTTAGAGGACCTTGAGTGGCTTGCAAACATCGGCGGGATCCATTTACACTGACGTCGAACGGTCGAGTCACATTCAAACTCCTAGGATGATGCCAATCGATGAGTTCGGCTCCTATTTTGGCTTTCCTCCAGGTGGCGTGCACAGTCTACCAACTGAGGTATATGATCATATCTTCTTCTTGAACCAGACAATTGTAAGTTTTTGTCTTTCACTTGTTACAATTGTTACCCTATTTCACTTGTTACAATTGTTACCCTATTTCCTTGTTTTTCACTTAAAATAATTGACTATTAATATCATCCACATTAGACACAATCCCTGAAATTCATCTAAACTCGTATGAAAGTTGTTACTTTCGATAAAACTTTCACAGAATCAACCTTATGCCCCGAAATTGATATTCGGGTGGGGCTAAAACTGTCTCAAAATGAATGTATGGAGAAGCACTAAGCTGGCTGGCACATGAATGATGGTAAAACACTTGAAAACTATTAAAAAATTTTGTTCCAGTACTAAATAACATCAAATGCTATTTGGCTTTTGCCAAGCAAGTGAAGCAACAAAGGAGTTTGAACAAGAAACTCAAATCTCAGTTAACAAATTAAAAACAACATTTCCAGAGCCGCGGAAACTGGAAATGTTACGAACCGAGTAGATCATGGACAAAGGAAGCCTTTACAAGTCCAATCTACAAGAATGAACTAAACCCGCAATGATATATAAACACACCAGCCGGCTCTAATTACAGACAACACCATCCCTAAAACACCAAACAACAATCACCTTAAAAGAATGAACTGTACACAATAAATAAGTAATTGTACATAGTATAGCAGAGGGGGTATTGCCATGAGTGTGTTCAAGAGCTTCCTTGCTGATCTTCTGTCTTGAGAAATGCCATTCTTCGGGACTTTGAATGGCCTTGCCTATCACTCAGGATATTGATGTAAGTTCGGAGCCTTATCCGATCTGAATTAGTCAGCGAGAAGGGAGGATTAACAAGCAAAGATGGGGCTTCCACTAATAGGAATAATAAAAGTTGTGTGGCTTTTGAATACGACAATGCTGCGTTTTCCATGTCCCCCATCAACTCGTCTACCTGGCAAATCACGACATCTACATCAGTTGCCTATAGAATGAAAAAACAATGAAGATCAAGTCGTAATTGCAGCTCCAACTTCGTACTATGGGCAACCACCAGAAGAGGAACGCAGTGCTTCAGATTATGTGATATATGAAAAAACTGAATATGTGCTAATCAGTTTTGAAGTAGATACTATCAGGAAGGTACTTACTGCACCATTTCTGCCAAGGGCAAGAGCAGATTGATAAATAGTCTCCATTGCATCTGGCATTTCAGTATTTCCTGTGAAATAACAAAAATAGATTTGATGAACCACGTTTCTTTTGTGGTATAAAGAGGCATCACTGAGTGGCTGCCAAGTTACAAGATGTACATGGCCTTAATTAACTTGAGTTTACTAATTGCATGCTTGTAAAATAGGAACAATACCGCAAAAAGATGAAATACTGCTATATTTGCACCAACAAAAGAGAAATGTGACAGCAAACGTATTCTGCATGAGCACTAGCAGTTATAAGGTACCAATTATAAGAGACCCTTGAGAATTTATTCGGTGATGAGAATGTTTACTCAGAAACCACAAAAGCAGAACATTACATCATTCTGACCATGTTCACAATTTTCACGAAAGGATTAAGAATTTTAGATGAAGTACAAAGAGAAGTAGATCTCAAAGAAAAAGGGGAACATGATAAAAATGCTACAAAGAAACCAAATGCCTATTGCAGGGGATCAAGAAGGATAAAAAATGACCACAGAAAATAGTCAACTAATGGGAGAGGAAAGAATTGAGCAAAAAATTCAATGGCCCACAAAAGTATTCCCTATTTATCTGCTTCCATAAACTACCGCTTTGTTGATAAAACAAAGAAATTTATAGTTTATTTAACTCCAGCAATGGAAGTAATAGGTTTGTGGGTATAAGATGAATGGAAAAACGCACCAAGACGATGTTTAGGCCTGACGTAAACCTTGGGATTTTAAAAGGGGGGAAGCACCCCGAAGCTGAGTGTGGGTTGGGTTTATAATCAGCACAACAATAATTTTTCCTAGAAACATTTTTCCAATAAATAGAGCGAGGAGAAATAATTTGGGATTAAGTATGTTTGGGCGACAACAATTTCATGATAGCTCCGACGCTCTGACTTGAGTGTGAAGTGACGACAAGACAGAGAAGACCCGTCCGCCTATCTGCTCAGTATTAGACTTGCCAATACGATCCAATGTGGGATCTTGCCGTAAATTTGGCACCTTAGGTGAGGATCATGATTCAATGGATTTGACACCATATCCAACAATTTCTAAGCAACATCAAGGTCTGCTAGTTGATTCAGTAATAAGAGTTAATGCAGCCGCACGAGGAAATGGAAGCGCCAAGGGGCCAGTCGGATCACTGAAAAGATAAAAGGTGAGTGAGAACAACCATAGAGGCTAACAGCGCCGTGGTAAGAGGCATGCAATCCCACTCACGAGACCGGTTTGTGTAATGTGCACGTCAACAGTTGGGTTGTGAGGGAAGTCGTGCAGAATCACACACAATAGCAGAGAGAAGCTGCAATAGTGCACCGGCGTTGTTGGGTGCAATAGCAAGGCACAATCGTGTACCAATCCGCCCGATCAGCATGGGCTAAGAATCAAATCCTAATATGCATATGCCTAATGGCCAATATACGTGCCTCAAAGAACATTTGGTCAATGGTGTACAATTTAGATTCCGTACATTGACACTCTCCCACCTCGGTTGTCAAGACCAGTTGAAGCTATGTAGAGCTTCAACTTATGTGACTATCACTCAATCTTTATTAACCGTAAAATCTTTTTTTTCAAGAGATGGTTGTGATGATAAAAAAAATGTTCCAAAATACGTGAAACGGAGACGGGGCGTAGGGGCACCATCTAAACGGCTAGACGGCCGTCTAGACGGTCAAGACGTATTTTGATAAAATACATTAAATATACCACTATGATATTTTTTAATAGATTAGGGTAATGTTTGGTACTTAATTAGGGTAATTTATGTAAAATTGGTTTTGTTTGGTTTATTATTGAAAGTTTTAATAAATTAGGGTGTTATTTAGTAATAAAACTAAAACCATAAAACCCTAGAATACTTTCCCTCTGAAGAAAAAACAATAACAACTTGCCGGAGGGAGGGAGACCAAGGTCGCCGGAGGGACTAAGCAAGAGTCGGGATTATAGCACGTCGGGGAGAGAAGACTAGAATAGAGTCGCCGAGTTGGGACTGCTGGGTTTTTCCCGAAACCCTGTCTAACCCCGTCCCACCCTGTCTAACCCGTCCCGCCCCGTCTTGTCCGTCAAGAAACCCGTCCCGCCAGTGTAATGTCCGTACCAAACCCGTTTTCTTCAAAACCTGTCCAACCATCACCGTTTTGGCCCAAAACGGGCCGGCCGGCCACTGTCTAGCGTCCAGACGCTGTCTAGACGGCCCTGGACAGCGTATTTTAGAACATTGGTTCATTTGTATGTTCTTGGTAGTTAAATGAAAAGTTGGATTTTTAGCGAGGTGGAAGATACTCTGACTATCACCCTAGGGGATGTGATTCCTCTACTCCTTCCCTAATTCACCCAAGAAAAATGTGATTATACCATCTATTTGCTAGCATCTGTCACTATTTCCTTCAAAATACAAGCTAAAGAGATCATAGGTACACCCACCGTGAAGACATGCCTGAGTAACTTAATCTTCTTGCCTTCAAAACCTTATTTAGAGTAGCTTGAAATGGCTACCCTTTGTAAGTTTGCATCAACATACCCAACAAACTCGATCTGCTTGCCTTCAAAACCTTTTAGACAACTTGAAATGGCTACCCAATAAATATCAGTTAGCTTAGCAACATTCTACATAAGAAACCTTTTCAAAAACTTATTGATGTACCCAAAATCTGCTTAGCCTCACCACAACAAACCGCTCATACGGCAACTGCTTCTCCAACTTGCTCACTTCTTTAGCATTAGTGCCTACCATTAACATGTAAGCAACATATAGTAGTGATATGATGTATACTCAATTCTCAGAAATTCAGTTTCGTGCATGAATTTATCAAACTTCTTGTACCACTATCTAAGAGCTTGTATGACTGTACAAGCTATTTTTCAACTTGCTCTCGAGTTCACTATTCCCTTATACAAATAACCTTATGCCGTTTGATATCATGTAGATCTCTTCATCTAGATCACTGTGCAAAAATGTTGTGTTTATATCCATCTATTGAAGTTTTTTGCAGTTACTAAACTCAACATTAATTGAATAGTAGTCAACGTCATATATCTGCTGAAATCATTGCACAACAAGTCTTGCCTTGTAACCCTTGAACCATGAGCCTCCTTTTTTATTTTGTAAACTCACTTGTGCAATGCCTTCTTACCCTTTGTGAGCTTAACTAGTTCCCAAGTTTCATTAGTTCTCAATGTATATCCATCTCATCATCCACTGGAAGCTTCCTTTATCTTAAAGAAGCTACAAGAGCATATTTAACGTAGCCAAATATCCGAAGAAACGACAAATTTACACTTAACAACTCTAAACCTCCACTGAAATTCCATTGTCCAAGGGAGTTGATGGTCCTATGTTAATCAGGAACCCGGCAGTGTTAATTGCATTTTCCCATAACACCTTTGGAAGTATAGACTTCAACCTCATGCTCGTAGCACTTTCATTTAAGGTCTTATTCAAAACATCGAAGTCATCTGATATTAAACACTCAAGACACTTCTGTCTCTACTAGGGCCCTCCAGTTTTCCAAAATATCAAAGTCATCTGATTTTTATTTCAAAAGTAGACTCATAAATTTATCGTCGCCCTTCGAAAAACTCACCATTCTTTTCCTAAGAACGCAATCCTCAAATAATCTGATTTCAACAAAATTGAGATCTGGTAGCAAACTTTTCAAAACAACACTTTCATCCATTTATGACTCATGCGGCCAAGACGACAATGCCACAAATATGCATCACCATTTCTTGGGTATTGCAAGGCATGCACAACATTTCTCCTTATTGGCTTGAGCTAACACGATAGCTCATTTGCTTATCTTACAGTTCCCTCAACCAAAGATTATAACATAACCCTCATCGTCCAAATGCCCAACTGAAAGAAATTTTTTTCCAAACCATGTCTCACTCCATGAAACTACAATATAGATCCATTTGGTGTTCTGATTCGAACAACTCTTTTCCCCACGATTTCTAAGGGCTCATCCAGATATATAATGTTCCATATGTCAACGTTATTGCATGAATGGAACAAGACCTATAACCCATCTATCCGCTCAGTTTTAGGTAACTAGGGGAGAACTCGTTCTTGTGACCATCGGGATCTGATCAAGTTTGATGTAGGATCTTGCCATAGAATATGTATTAGACTAAAGGTGATAGAAAATATCAGCATTACTAAATAAGTAGAGATATAATCACCCAAGTAAATGGATCCTAGCAAAGTCACAAAACACATAAGTAAACGGATCATAGTAAAGTCACAAAACACATACCTGGATCTATGAATTTGGACAATTCTTCAGCTTGTCCAACTTCTTTGAAAAATTCCCTCTTGATCTCAGATGACACATCTTCCAAATCCCTAGAGTTGTCGATATCAAAAAATTCATGGCTATCAGGGGTATCATGCTTGTTTTCAGAGGTAACTTTTAATTTTGTGGCTCCAGCCGAAGGACTTCCTTCCCTAGATGACACAGCCTGTGCATGGCAAATATGCAGCGACTGCTTCCAAATTGCAAGTATCACGAGCTGAATGGAGAATGCCTCTAAATGCCTGCCTACTTCCATCTATGCAAGAGCAAAGTCCGTGGCAAGAGAACACAACCAAAACCAAATTCAAAAACTCACAATATTATTGTCAAACTACTTACTTTTATGAAGACAAAATGGATACCTTCTCGTCAATCAATTCCTTAATAGTAGCAGCACACTTCTGGAATGACTTAATCCTTGTCAATGGGTTAGCTGATTGCTGCTCTTGGGTGTCCACAAAGTCGGTGGATCCTTGTGAAGTTCCAGGGGGATCCGAGCATTGACTTTCTAGGCTTCCTAAGGGACACGAATCCCTGGTCAATGCACCAACTATTGGCATAGGGGCACTGGCTTTTGAGTTGGCATTTGAATACCGTATACTAGTAGATTGTGGTTTGCTAGGAGATTGTTTTGTCTTAGAAATACCCACTGATGGAGATGGCAGATCCGCAGTGGATTCAGGTACAAGAACATAATCTTGGTCAATCAAGTCTACTGCTTCTCCATCTGTATACCATAAGTCACATGAGGAAGCTTTAAAGTTATCTATGTTTCAGAAAAAACAGCATAACAAGATAAGTCAGTGCAATGTATTACCTCTTGCAAGAGAACCCATTACTCTTGGTTCCATTTTTCTTGCAGGACTTCTTCTAGTATTTATGTCCACAGATCTCTTGTCTATCCTAAACCCACTATTTTTCACATTAGCTGTTATGGTGCTAGATCTAAAACTTACACCAGTATTTTTTGAAGCACTAAAAAGACCCTCATTTCTGACTTCTGGAGAGCATCCAGAGGACTTTATAGATGACCTCCTAAAATAGGACGGGCTTCCATCGGGGCCACTTGAATCATCATCTAATAGGAAGGGCAAACAATCATCAGGAGAACTACCTTCAATGCTCTTTGTGGGGGTGCAATCAATCAGAGGAAAATGTGCATTTGGCATCGACAAGTCTCTGTTCCTGCAAGCAACAAAGTGTTGTATTGATTATACAGAAAGATGTGGTGTACCACAAGATACTGGGAAATGAAGAGAAAATCCTCACTTATACCTGTATATCTCATCTGGTTGAATGTTAGAAAGAAAAGGATGATTAAAGAATTCATCAAAAGTTAGCCGTTCCACTGCAACACAAGAAAATAATGCCACATCACAAGAGATGACACAGAACATTCCATGATGGTTAAATGTGATGAAAGTGTTCCAAAATCAATTGGTGACAACCGCCATAACATATATAAGAACTAGAAGTGCATTAGATGTGATAAATACTGAAAGCCCCATACTTTACATAACAATTTCAAGAAGGGCACTTGCTTTCCGTAAGCAAAATGGACAATCATGAGTTGACTTAGAAGAAAGTCATTTATTGCCAAGATAATTAAAGATGTGTCGAAGTCCATATTAAACACTTAATTATCAACCTACCGGAAGCTTCAAGTAATAATTAAGTCCTTACAATTGATTATAGCAAATTAAAAATATATGTGGCTATTGTAGTGCAAAATAGTTGAATTGCCACATTGCCCGGCAACTTGTATAAAACTTGTCATTAAAAAAATCCTAATAGCAATACTTATAATGTTTAAAACTTGTAATGGAACTGTCTTGACAACAATAGAAGTCCTGTGTACACCGATATATAAGCTAATTGCCAGTCATAGGCCAAAGTACCTGGATTTCGCCGCAACAATTTCTTACACAAATCTATGCATTGAGGACTCAAATGCACATCTGCAGGGAAACGCAACTCCGTAGATCTGACAATGTTTTGAAGTAACTGGGAAGCAAACATTGGGGGAGAATAGGCAAAAAAATAACCATTTTCAGATTTCAGACATAAAAAATCCTAGTAGCAATGCTTATAATTAGCTTCCACTTAAGAAAACATTAATCTCTCTGTACATGTAATATGCCACAAACTCTGAATATATGCAAACTTTATCATAGTGCTAGGAAGCATGATGACTGTGAGTAAGAAGAAACAACTTTCAATTCATCTCTCTTCAGTGTATTCTGTGGAAGTACAAATGGGAAGTACAAAAGGAAGGCACAGAGAAATGTATGACAAAGTAATCAGTCTACTATGTACACAGTGCGTCACCCTCTTGAATATTTGCTATAGGTTTATGAGAATTATCAGATGGGCTGAACAGCTGCTTCATTAATTAACTCAAAGTGTAAATATACTAGTGTCTGATGCTAGGTTAGAATAGCCCTAATATACATATTTGATCCTAAGCAAATACATAATTACACAAATAGGCAACCATTACATATTCGCATGATTTACACTTTTAGTACTATCAGGACTATAACCATAATATAACAGTATGCATCAGTTATCAAAATGCTTGATGGTATTGTTGCTTGCCATATAAATTTTCATTATCAGGAAAACTAAATTACGTTCCAAGCTCTTTCATATTACATATAACAATTATATGCTTTGAATTTCACTTGCAACCGAATTTCCAGACAGTGTTAACAAAAGACTTTCAAAACTAAATCTGCTAGAAGATTAATATAAGGTTGTTATGCAGATTTCATTAAGATCCTGTGCAATTTGTGTCAGACTGCATTTTTAGCAGTACAATATAAACAAGATCCAGGTTCAGGTTATTGGTTTATAAATAGTAATCCTTTTAGCTCCTTCAGTTTGAACAAAAAATAGAACTTTGAAGCAAACATCACCAAACCATCCAATTTGGTGTGAAAAGAAACTTTGGAAAATCGATATCTGTAGTGCCTAACGGTAATGGAATTTAAATTGCGGAATTGCTTGGTCTAGACACATAACAGAAGTGAAACCTGAATTTGGTTGTTTCCTGTGAATGGAGTTACCCCGGTCACTAGCTGAAAAAGAATTGCACCTACACTCCAGAGATCTGCCTGCACAATCAGTTGTTGGGAGTTAACGAAATAATACTATACTGGGCCAACACGAAGAGAAGCGAAGAGTAGATTTCACCTTTGCGTCATACTTCTGTAGTTGCATGATTTCAGGAGCCATATAAAGTGGAGAACCACACATAGTTTCAGCAAGACCCCTAGGCTGGAGTGATCTAGCAGAGGATATTTCAAAAAGGATCTAAGACTAATCAGTTAACAGTTGACATATAGATAATCTATGATGGTCAAACAGTACCGCAAGCCATGCAACATATATCTCTTGGTTCACGGTAAAGAAAACATATACTCCCTCTATCTGAACTCAAGGTCCTTTTTACCAGGCACCTAAATACAAAAAGCAGATTCAACATGACAATGTACCTTGCAAATCCAAAATCTGCAATCTTCAGAACGGAATTCTCAGCATTTGAGGATAGCAGGAGATTCTGTTACAGTGAGTAAAAAAAACAAAAACAATTCATTGTCAAAAACCACTATCAGGGTGAAGTACAGAGCTGAAATTCTTCTTTGTCTAATGTAAAGAGGTGGCTGACAAAAATAAATTCATCCAGAAGAATTTAACCACTCATAGTAAGGATCTTTCAGCAAAATCATAATTGACAAACCTTGTTCATGAAGTCTACAAAAAATTATACAGCTTACAATATCGATTAAAAGTATATAACATTATTAGAAAACTCAACCAATGATTCTACTTGTTTCCGTTGATTCACCAACCAGATTATACTATTCATGAAATGAAAATTTTCCAATCTAGTATTTCAACCTAATAAGAAGAGTTGGAATTTTTTTAACATAAAGTACCCAATATACAAATGATTTTATGATACGCACGTGACTTCTTGCATAGATAGAAGTAGGAAAAGATCATGCAGACTTTTCCACATGCACATATGCTTCAACTAGTCCGTAATTACGTGCTACAATAAATAGCAGCAAGCTTCTTATTATTCCTAGAAGTAGGAAAAACTTCAGCACATCTCACTACTTTAATTCCTGTGCACTTGGTGTATATTACAATTTGTTGATGCAAAATCTTGGACTCTAGCCTTGTATTCAGAATTCAGAAGTACTAAACTATAATTAGCTCAGAAGGATAACTTCAAACTTCTGTTAAAGTTTGCATTGAACGCTAACATAATACATTTACACATTGAAATTCATACTTGTCATTTCGAGATACAAATCATTTGCTAAACAAGATCAGTTACATGTTTTGAAGAAAGAGAAAGCACACCTGCGGTTTCAAGTCTCGATGGATAAGATTATTCTCACGAAGGACTTTCAAACCAGCCGCTGTAAGATACATTATAAAACCATCAGGGAGCTTGTAGATGAGATCTTCCTAGTACATGAAACGAAAAATATGTCAACATGTACCTAACTGTTGCATAAAGTGCTTTGCAGTAGCCTCGGGAACTCTTTTATGGCGTTGTATATACATGTAAAGATCACCACCACGGCAATACTCTAATACAAGATGGATCCTTCCAGAAGCCTGGAGGTCACAGTTGAGGATAAGGTATGAGTATTCAAATAATTCAACATCACCAACCTTAAAGGTATGGAATCTACAAACCACTGAAGTAGATAGAAGCGACAATTGTGCTAAGAAATTGTTAAGATTAAAAAAAAAAGGTTTGCAGTACTAAATGTAGCAAAGGTTAATACAAAGAAGTATTCTAGAAGAGCTTATAAATTATAAGACTAAAGCAAAGAAGAATATAAAACAACAAACAACTTGTTTTCAGAGTCATGAATATATATAATATCCAAAGCACTTACTCAAAGCATATGCAAAATTAGCCACTGACAAATAATCAACAGCAGACAGGACTTTATTTGAGACTATGTTCACTTCCAACCCTTCATCTATAAAGCCTTCTTGTGGTTATCAATCCTTCCCATCATATATTAAACCTTCTATGGTAAACAAAACTAATATTCAAAAAATTTCCAAGAAACAAAGCTTTAAACCAGCCTTGACAGCCATAGAAAAGAGCATTAAAAAGCTTGTATAGAACTTGATAGGATCTGCATCGAATTGCCACATTCTATAGCAACTTATAATATTAGTGGACACTGTAATGCAAATTAGTTGGATTGCACATTCCTTAGCTACTTGTATAGTACTCGTAATTAAAAAGCTTAAACAATTAGTTAACAGTGGATAGGATCTCCATTGGATATTTAAAACAAAATTGTAAAGGAAACCTTCCTTGACCGCGAAAGAAGTCCTTCCATATACCAATATATAAGCTAATTACCGGTCATAGGCCAACCCAGAAAAGACGCCAGAGAAGTTAAAATTAAAGAACTGCTGCAGAGTCAACCTAGAAAGGGCACCTGAAAAATTCAAAGTAAAGCACGGACAACACTAAGTTTTCAATTCTCAATCGGACAATTTGAAAAATCAATACAATGGGGCCATTTTCTTCCCAATTGGAGTATTTGAAAGTTCAATAGATAATGGGTCATTTGGCATCCCGTACTAGCATAGTTGTTGTTAGTCTTTCTTCAAAGTTCTCTAACAAACAAGAAACTAAGATAGTAATTATCTTCAGCCCAAATAAGTATGGAGCCATCATCATAAAAAGGGTCATTAAATAGCTTGTATGGAACGTGATAGGGTCTGCATCAGATTGCCACATTCCATAGAAACTTATAATACTTGTCGCTATTGTAATGCAAAATAGTTGGATTGCCACATTCCATAGCAACTTATAATATTTGTGGCTATTGTAATGCAAACTAGTTGGATTGACACATTCCGTAGCAACTTGTATAGTACTCGTCATTTAAAAGAATAAACCATTGGTTTATACTGGATAGGATCTGCATCAAACATTTATAAAACAAAGTTGTACAGCAAGCATGCCTTGAACACCACAGAACTCCTTCTATGTACCAATATATAAGTTAATTGCCAATCATAGGCCAAGCCAGAAAAGACAGCAGACAAAACTAAAGAACTGCTGCAGTGCCAACCTAGAAATTCAAAGTAAAGCACGGGGCAACACAAAGTTTTCAATGGACAATTTGAAAAATCTATACAATTGGGACCATTTTCTTCCAATTGGAGTATTTGAAAGTTCAATAGATAATGGGTCATTTGGCATCCCGCACTAGCATAGTTGTTGTTAGTCTTACTTCAAAGTTCTCTAACAAACAACAAACTGAGATAGTAATTATCTTCAGGCCAAAGAAGTATGGAACCATCATCATAAAAAGGGTCATTAAATAGCTTGTATGGAATGTGATAGGATCTGCATCAGATTGCCACATTCCATAGAAACTTATAATATTTGTCGCTATTGTAATGCAAAATAGTTGGATTGCCACATTCCATAGCAACTTATAATATTTGTGGCTATTGTAATGCAAACTAGTTGGATTGACACATTCCGTAGCAACTTGTATAGTACTTGTCATTTAAAAGACTAAACCATTGGTTTATACTGGATAGGATCTGCATCGGACATTTAAAAAACAAAGTTGTACAGCAAGCCTGCCTTGAGCACCACAGAACTCCTTCTATGTACCAATATATAAGCTAATTATCATAGGCCAACCCAGAAAAGACAGCAGGCAAAACTAAAGAACTGCTGCAGTGTCAACCTAGAAATTCAAAGTAAAGCACGGGGCAACACAAAGTTTTCAATGGACAATTTGAAAAATCAATACAATGGGGACCAATTTCTTCCAATTGGAGCATTTGAAAGTTCAATAGATAATGGGTCATTTGGCATCCCGTACTAGCATAGTTGTTGTTAGTCTTTCTTCAAAGTTCTCTAACAAACAAGAAACCAAGATAGTAATTATCTTCAGCCCAAATAAGTATGGAACCATCATCATAAAAAGGGTCATTATATAGCTTGTATGGATCGTGATAGGATCTGCATCAGATTGCCACATTCCATGGAAACTTATAATACTTGTCGCTATTGTAATGCAAAATAGTTGGATTGCCACATTCCATAGCAACTTATAATATTTTTGGCTATTGTAATGCAAACTAGTTGGATTGACACATTCCGTAGCAACTTGTATAGTACTTGTCATTTAAAAGACTAAACCATCTTCTTTCTCTCATTCAAAACCGTGCATGAGACATTGGTTTATACTGGATAGGATCTGCATCGGACATTTATAAAACAAAGTTGTACAGCAACCCTGCCTTGAGCACCACAGAACTCTTTCTATGTACCAATATATAAGCTAATTGCCAATCATAGGCCAACACAGAAAAGACAGCAGACAAAACTAAAGAACTGCTGCAGTGCCAACCTAGAAATTCAAAGTAAAGCACGGGGCAACACAAAGTTTTCAATGGACAATTTGAAAAATCAATACAATGGGGACCATTTTCTTCCAATTGGAGTATTTGAAAGTTCAATAGATAATGGGTCATTTGGCATCCCCTACTAGCAGCATAGTGTTGTTAGTCTTTCTACAAAGTCCTCTAGCAGGCAAGAAAAGTAAGATAGTAGTTCTACACTTCTCCTCAGCTCCAAAGATGTATGGAACCATCATCATTTAGGTGGTGTTTATCATCAATACTTAAGCATCATACTCAGAGGTTTAATCACCGCATATTTGATTATAGACTAACCGAATTGACCATTTTGTGAGATTAGATTTTTTATTACAGTATTTGAGTCGTCAACTCGTCATCCATTTTCTAGGCAGCAATACTATTTGCCTCTCGGCCTCCTCATCGCTAACAGAAACGTAAAGAAAGTTTAACTATAAATTTTCAGTCCCTATGCCCCTTAATCAAGTACTAAAGCACGAAATCCAGTTTTGATTCTTGAATATCCAGATTCAAGAAAGCAGCCATATAACATCCAAAAAATTCGAATAGCGAGAAAGTTTGAAGCAACAAAGAAAGATAAAGCGTTACGAACCTCAATGATATCATGCAATCGAATGATATTAGGATGATTAATCTGGTTAAGAATGAAAATCTCGGACCTAAGACTCTCTTGAAGCTTCTTGTTCAACCGATCCATAGCTATCTCCTTAATGGCGACCTCAGTGCCATGAACTCGGTGTCTCCCATGCCAGACCACCGAGAATGAGCCAGAGCCGAGTTGCCTCCCAACAGAATACTCCCCGATCACTCGACCTCCTCCTCTGCCCATCGATTGCTCCATTCCCTCCGCCAAATCCGAAACCCTAACACGAATATACCGCAGGCAACTCCGCCAGGACTCCTGTTCGAAACGAGGATGACGAGAATTTCTGTCTGTTCAAGAGACGTTGGCAGATTGGACTCCACCGAAATTCCAAAATCCCAATCAATAATGACGAATAATAATTAGTTTATAATAAACATAAGGAAATGGATTACAACAACTAATAATTGAAATCAACAGTGGCGCTTTCGAATTGATTGTGATTGCGTGTTACAGGGAGGAGAGAGAAAGAGGCATTTGGCTAAGGATGAACGTTTAACAAGCGACTATGTCACTTCCGAAGCAATCAAACATGGGATGCTAATGTGCGCACCGTGCTGCCGTCTTAATAAGTTCGCTTCAGATCGCATCTAAAATTTTGTCTGGTAGTAGGTGGCTCTAGCCTCAACCTTTCCTCTCAAAAAAATTAAACAGAAGAACAAAATAAACAACAAAATAAAAACAAAATACACAAAAATAAAGACTAGCACAAGTGCCTGAATGATTAACACCTTCTCGTTGGACCTTCACAGAGGGCTGAATTTGATTCTAATTCAACTTTTCGATATCCCAGTTTTCAGCATGTTTTCAACCCAAGTAAGATACCCCACAGTTGAGCGAGGAGCACGGAACATATGTCAATATGATGAACCGCCCCGCAGACCCATCTTTCATCCTCTGACCGTAAGACTCCCCCAGCCGCTACCTCCCCATTTACTTGTTGTACTACCCCATCGGAATTCCATTTGACCCAACCCACTGGTGGCCTGGTTGACCGAAGGTATTTCTATGGTCGTCTATACCCAATCAAAAGTAAATCCCGACTTACCACTAAGAACAAGTATAGTGATTAAGTAAGGGTCGAACCCAAGAGAGTTAAGGTGTTTTAGATGCAATTATCGATTATAGTGACAAGTAACACAGGGGGTTGAATTGATGCACAAAACTTATGAAAACGATTAATGCGACAAATAAGACAATGGTGGGTGAATCTACACTAGGTTGATTCTAAGCATGCACTTGCTACTTTGGTGAGTTCCTTTTACAAGTTTTCAAGTAATCTCCGGTCTCGATCATATATATGTGTTGAGCCAACCGGCATCAACACAACTTAACATGTTAAAGTTCCGTAAACCTACAAGAACAAATAACAAGTTAGCTTTCAAATAAAGACAAAGGGATATAAAGAGAAGATTAAAACCGTAAAACTTATCTTTATATTTGTGTTCCTTTTCCTTAAGTAATCACAACCCGTTATTACTTAAAGTTGCTACTAGATTAAAGACCCGAACCCGGAACCTAGTAATCCTAGTTGTTTACATGCACTTTAGAACCTAAGGTGATCAATCTCAAGCAATAGTAAACATGCAATTTAGACAATGGAGATCAAGGAAACACAAAGTATTACTGAATGAAAACTTAGATTATAAAGAACTTACAATCAAGGTAACAATGCAGCTTCAAATCAACCCAATGTAGCAAGGGAGTTAGCAACTCATTACAAGGAAGCAAGACAATCTATGTGGATAATTTGTTGACTAACAAGATGATAAGATGGATGATTCTAGCAATCAACCAGTGACTATTTATACTACAAAAGACACTAAATAGGAGTAAATGGCCGGCCCAAAACAACCACCTTAAATGCCATAAAAGTGGTGTAAACAACCGGAGTAAAGCTTCTGGCGTTAAACCGCAAGGGCGGCCTTCAGGAACCGTAGGGACGGTTTAGGCAGAATCGGTTGATCTTCTTTAGAACCGCTGGGGCGGCTACGTACACAATTCCGTTGGGGCGGATCTTCAATGCTCTTCAACGTTTGACCTTTCGCCTTCCTGATGTTTCTGATGCCAAGCAGCCGGGGCGTCCCTATGTCGACGCAGGGGCGGTGACACAACCTCTTCGTCTTCCAGCTCCCATGTTGAGGCGCAGGCAGTGCTGCAGTGGAAGGCGCAGGGGAGCTGGTCTTCGTTTCGTCAGTGGAGGACACCGCAGGGGCGCCAAGGAGTGGCGCAGGGGCGGTGACACGCTTCATGGTTGGCGCTGGTGAAAGCGCAGGGAACGCTCCGATGTAAAACGTCACCTGTTGGGGCGGCTGCAAGGATCCGCTGGGGCGGTGAGACAACAGAAGCTTTGCTTCGTGATCGATCTTCACTCCTAAGTGCTTATAACTCCTTCTTTAGCTTCTTTTGATCTTCTTCTTCTGGACCAAGGAGTTAGTAGTATAAACTGACACTAATGCAATAAAAAGACTCTAAAAACTACCCTAATTGGTAGTGATTCCATCACCTATCAAAATCCCCCATACTTAGACCTTTTACTCGTCCCGAGTAAAAACAAATGACATCAACTAGACTCAAAGGCCTCGGGAAGCATGAGTAAGCAGAAAGACAATGAAAAACAAGAGAAAAGCCAAGAAAGAAAGATGGAAAAGAGAGGAAATATGAGAAAAAGAAATACTACCATCCTTATCGCTCCAAGAGTGGCCTACCCGGACAACCTCCTTATGACTCCCCTTCTTATGTCGCCAAAATGCCGGAAGGGAAACCTACACTCGGTGTCGCTCATTTTGCCAAGGCGCCCTTTCGGGTTTTCACCTTGCCACTCTTCTTTTTTTCTCACTTTAACTCACATCCCTCAAGTCCAATTTTGCACCAACTTAAGGTTGGTCGGACTACCTTCTTTTTGCCTAAACTGTCATTTTGGGTTTTCGGTTTATCCAAAGATTTCCATGCCTTTTTTCACTTCTTTGGCTTTTTTTTTTTTTTACTGAATTCAACAATGCAAAAACAATATTCAAAAATAACTTAATGAATTGTACAAGCAATGATATGTCCCTTCCCATACTTGAAGTACACTTTGTCCTCAAAGTGGAAATGAGTCAAAGATAAATGTGGGAGAAGGGAAAAGAAATATACCCCTCAGTGGGGTGGTCCGGATGGACCACCTAGACCCTCCTCCGGTGGGTAAGGGAAATGGCGGAAGAAGTGCTCCTGCCGGCGGTGAAGGGTGTCGATACGGCCCTCCTGGGCCTCCATCCTCTCTCTAAATGAAGTCTCATAGCTAGCTTGCCAAGCCAACTGCTGAGTCTCCAATTGTTGCTGATGAGCCGCCTGCCAAGCATCCTGACGGCGGTCAAAGTGAGTGGTCATGGAGGAGGCGAAACTGGACTACCACGCCTGCTGCTGCTCAAGCATGGACCGCTGGTACTCGGTCTGCCATGCCTGGTGCTGTGTAGTCAAAGCTACCATCTGAGCCTGCAGACTCTCCATGGTCTGACTGTCGTGTCCAACCGTCGGCATCTCCTCATCAGTGGTGTGGGCCTTGTTGGAGCCGGCTGCGTACCTCCCAACAATATCAACCTGAGGCCGTCTCGGAGGAACTGAGTCAGCCGGTACATATAGATCGGAGAGCTCGTCTCCTAATGGAAGTCGTCGAGGGAGGTATGTGATGTGACTCCCGTCTGCTAAAGAGAGCCAAAAACGATGCTCCCTGTCTCTCTTGAGGAGCCTGCATCTCCTCAATAACCCTTCAGTGTATAAGGGTGCCTCCAAGCCTTCTTCCAATGCAGGAAGGTCCATCACCTGTGCAGCCAATAATGATATTATCCTGCCTCCCACGATGTCGCGAGGCTCATTCTTCATAACCCGCTTAAGAGCGGTAAGGAAGAGATATGCCCAATTCGGTACCCAATCGTTCGTGGATAGGCAAGCATATATCAATGGAAGGTCCATGAGAGCGACCTTATTCTCCTCCTTGTGCCCACAGAAGACACTCATGAAGACCTTTGAGATGAGCCTCAAACAGGGGTGAGTGAATTTGTTGGAGTACTCACCCCTTGCGTGAAACTCAGACCTAGTGGCAGCCTGCCAGAACTCAAGCAAATCAGGCGTCGGAATGGGTTCCCACCAGTCATCGGACGCTGCTATGGTCACCCCTAATGCCTCCTGCAATTGGGTGTAATCTAATGTATACTTCTTCCTGTTGTACTTGAAAGAGAGTCCAACACACAAGTGATCCTCCGTTTCCATTTTGAATGTAGCGATAAATTGTCGGCTGAGGTCTGGGTGTGTTGGAGTACTTTTGATCAGGAAATCTCCCAGCCCGGCATTATTGAGAAAATCCTGCATACTTTCTAACATTCCCAAATTTTCCAATGTTGGAACGTCAAGGAACCGAGTTGCATACACTTCCCGGCTTTGAGCGATCCTATACCGATCATTCTCTTCCTCTGATAACTTATGTTTCTTATGATTCTCCATTTCTTGCAGTGAATCAAGCAAAGGAGTTAGAAAGTTTAGAAATTGGATCAAGAGACGAACCACTGTCATGATTTACGCAAGGGCGGCTGCAACAGTCGCAGGGGCGGTTTGACGCAGGGGCGGAAGCTTGCAGGCGCAGGGGCGGTCGAAGAGCAGAAGGCGATGTGGGCGTTCGATGAAGGTGGTGGCGATGGGGCCTTCCCGACGTCTTCCTTGCTGTCCCAGACGTCGCCGGAGGTGGTACAGTGGAGGAGAGTGAAAGGGTTGAGTGTGTGTGTGGTGGAGATGGTTGGTGTTGCAAATGGGGCGGCGACACTAGAATGCCGGAGGTGGCGCAGGGGCGCGACGAGGCGGTGGTGGAGAGCTTCCAGAGGACGCAAGGGCGTGGGAGGTGAGGCGGCTAGGTTTCGAAGAATGAATGGAGAGGGAGTTAAGAGGGCGGTAGATGTAGGTTATTTTTGGGAAGTGTATTTTTTTTCTTTCCTTAACTAAACCGCAAGGGCGGTGTTTGTCGCTGCGGAGGCGGTGACAAGGAAGAGAGGGATGCAACCTCAGCGTAGGGGGCGAAGCTGAGGACGCGTGTCAAGGGTGGCCGCCGCAGGGTCGTAGGGGTGTCACCGCGGGGGCGGTGGCCTACGTGAGCAGACGCTGGCCCAGCACCGGGGGCGGTGTTGGGCAAGGGAGTCACCGAAGGGGTGGGACATGAAGCCGTAGGGGCGGTTTTCTTGACAGAACCTCCTCTTCTTATTTCTTCAGGTTGCCTCCCGAACAACGCCTTTGTTTTACGTCGTTGGCTCGACGTAGGGATTCTTCGTCTATGATTGAGCCTCTTCCAACATCACCTTTGGGTTTATAACCGTTTGAGAAGGTAATCCGCCGGAGGCCCTAGTCTCAATTCTTGTAATGGCTTCTGTCATTTGACCAACCTGTTTCTCAAGGTTCTTGATGTTAGATTTTGTTGTTTGGACATGAGTAGCAAAGTGTTTAGTCAAAACCTGCAACATATCTTCAGTTGAGTGATACTTACCTTGGTGGGGTTGTTGTTGTTGGTTTTGTTGATCCCTCCAACGAAAATTTTGTTGGTCACGCCAATTTGGCATGAAAGTCTGTGCATAGGGATCATTCCTAGGTCTTTGCTGCTGTGGTTGTCCATATCCCATTGCGTTTACTTCAGCATCGTCATCTTGGACTTGTGGACACATGTCCGTTGGATGATATGGGTCAGCACAAACTCCACAAGCTTTGAGCTGTTGCGGTGTTCCCATAAGTGTTAGCCTCTTCACCATTTCCTTTAATTCCGCGAGCTCGGTGGAAATCTCACTCTTCCCGAAACTCAGAGCATGAACTCCTTTCTTAGCCGGGGTCCTTCCAAAGTTCCGAGTTCCTTCCGCTAGTTCCTGTATCTTTTCCAAAGCAAGGTCAGGAGTAGAGTTAAGAATATTACCTCCGCATGCCGCATCGACGATCCTCCTTTCATTGTCTAGCAAGCCATTATACAAGTACAAGACTAGATCTTGAGTTGAATATCCGTGAAAAGGACAACTGGATCGGAGGCGTGTAAACCTTTCGAAGTACTCGTAGAGAGTTTCGGTTGCCTCTTGCTCGATGTTACTTATAGCTTTCTTCAAGCTATTAGCCTTCTTAGCTGGAAAGTATTTCTCCAAGAACGCTTTGTGAAGGTTCTCCCAAGTGTCGATACTCCCGGATGGAAGGTGGTAATACCAATCATCCGCCGAATCTTTAAGTGTGAAGCTGAATGCTCTCATCTTGATTTGTTCTTCGGTAATGTTGGCCGGCTTCATGCTCATACAAACGGTATGGAACTTCCCAAGGTGCTTGATGGGGTCTTCACCACTTAGCCCATGGAAGGATGGGAGCAAGTGAATGAGGCCCGGCTTGAGTTCAAAGTTGACTCCTTCCCCTAGTGCCGGTATAGTGACCACAAGAGGGTTTTGAGCCAAGGTGGGCTGCGTAAGTTGACGAAGAGTACGGTCAGCCATCTCTTGTTGAAGTTGTTGTTGTTGTCTTCATTGCCGGATGTGCGTCCTCTCAATTTCTGGATCAAAAGAAGCAAAGCCGGAATTAGTAGCACGGGTTTGAACCATAAAAATGGTACAAACCAATAATCAATAATAACAATAAAACACTAAAACTCCCCGGCAACGGCGCCAAAATTTGACCAAAGGTATTTCTATGGTTGTCTATACCCAATCAAAAGTAAATCCCGACTTAACACTAAGAACAAGTATAGTGATTAAGTAAGGGTCGAACCCAAGAGAGTTAAGGTGTTTTAGATGCAATTATCGATTATAGTGACAAGTAACACAAGGGGGGGGGTTGAATTGATGCACAAAACTTATGAAAACGATTAATGCGACAAATAAGACAATGATGGGTGAATCTACACTAGGTTGATTCTAAGCATGCACTTGCTACTTTGGTGAGTTCCTTTTACAAGTTTTCAAGTAATCTCCCGTCTCGATCATATATATGTGTTGAGCCAACCGGCATCAACACAACTTAACAGGTTAAATTTCCGTAAACCTACAAGAACAAATAACAAGTTAGCTTTCAAATAAAGACAAAGGGATATAAAGAGAAGATTAAAACCGTAAAACTTATCTTTATATTTGTGTTCCTTTTCCTTAAGTAATCACAACCCGTTATTACTTAAAGTTGCTATTAGATTAAAGACCAAAACCCGGAACCTATTAATCCTAGTTGTTTACATGCACTTTAGAACCTAAGGTGATCAATCTCAAGCAATAGTAAACATGCAATTTAGACAATGGAGATCAAGGAAACACAAAGTATTACTGAATGAAAACTTAGATTATAAAGAACTTACAACCAAGGTAACAATGCAGCTTCAAACCAACCCAATGTAGCAAGGGAGTTAGCAACTCATTACACGGAAGCAAGACAATCTAAGTGGATAATTTATTGACTAATAAGATGATAAGATGGATGATTCTAGCAATCAATCAAGGACTATTTATACTACAAAAGACACTAAATAGGAGTAAATGGCCGGCCCAAAACAGCCACCTTAAATGCCATAAAGGTGGTGTAAACAGCCGGAGTAAAGCTTTTGGCGTTAAACCGCAGGGGCGGCCTTCAGGAACCGCAGGGGCGGTTTAGGCAGAATCGGTTGATCTTATTCAGAACCACTGGGGCGGCTACACAATTCTACTAGGGCGGATCTTCAATGCTCTTCAACGTCTGACCTTTCGCCTTCTTGATGTTTCTAATGCCAAGCCTCCGGGACGTCCCTATCTCGACGCAGGGGCGGTGACACAACCTCTTCGTCTTCCAGCTCCCATTTTGAGGCGCAAGCAGTGCCGCAGTGGAAGGCGCAGGGGAGCTGGTCTTCGTTTCGTCAGTGGAGGACACCGAAGGGGCGCCAAGGAGTGGCGCAGGGGCGGTGACACGCTTCATGGTTGGCGCTGGTGAAAGCGCAGGGAGCGCTCCGATGTAAGACGTCACCCGCTGGGGCGGCTACAAGGATCCGCTGTGGCGGTGAGACAACAGAAGCTTTGCTTCGTGATCGATCTTCACTCCTAAGTACTTATAACTCCATCTTTAGCTTCTTTTGATCTTCTTCTTCTGGACCAAGGAGTTAGTAGCATAAACCGACACTAATGCAATAAAAAGACTCTAAAAACTACCCTAATTGGTAGTGATTCCATCACCTATCACTGGTCCATTGGATTCCGACATCCTTCATACCTGAACCCGCTTTCCTTACTTCTGTATGTTGCATGATGTGTGTATATTCTTTAGCTTGTGAAATGATGAACATATGAGGGTGGAGAGGGGGCTCATCTTCTCTGAAAACTCTATTGCACCTCCATCTTCATAGCCACCACACCGCATACGTAAACATGGCATTCCACTGAATGCCCTTCACATTGTATCCTATCTAGAATGTTTGAAGAGAACCATTATGTGTCACTCATAGAGAAGAAACTATCGATGCGTTTTCGGAAATGTCCCCAAAGTATCTTTGCACCATGACAACCTCGACATATATGTAAAAGGGTTTCCCTACAACCAGGACAAAGATCGCAATAAGGGGATGGAGCAATATGTTGCCTATGTCTCTCAACATTTGTAAGGGTTTTGCCCAGCGCTGACAGCCACAAAAAAGTCTTCAACTGTTCCGGAACCTTGAGTTTCCAAATGGATGTTGAAAACTCTACCTTGTTTATAATATTTTACAAGTGTTGATAATGGAAGATTTAACACAAATTAAGTAGTTTGATACTTTAACAATGTATTGATTATATTCTCTAGATGCTTGATTGGTTTGAATTCAATGCAGAAACTATTGAATGATTAAAAGGCCTTGATGTCAAGGGCCTTGAAGTATAACTCTAGGACACAAGAAAGATAGTGCTACAAAGGGACGATCTCAAAAGCCTTGGAGTTATATAGTTGCACGAAACAAGGATTCAAATGCAAAGAAGATTTTCTAGGAACGTTAACAGAAAGATTTCAGAGAAGATCTTTTTCAACCGAAGATTTCAACCGAAGATAAGAGAATCTTTTCAGAAGTTTTTCTACAAACAAAAAGCGTCAAGATTTCTTCTCGTTCGGTTCAACAAAAAATAAGAAGATTAAGGAGCTAAGGTTTCGACGTGTTCTCAGGAGTAGAAGATCTGTAGCGTCTACCTTATCTCAAAACAGGAAGCGATCTTCATGGAGAAGAAGATTCATCTTCAAACGGTCATCTCTACAACGGCTAGAAGACCTCCCCATAGAAGAGTATAAATGAAGATGATGGTTGAAGAAGAAAAGACACACAAGCATACACGGAAAACATCTTTACGTCTTCAAGCAACCGAAACATCTTCATTCGTTGTTTTTCTTTCTCTCATTTACGCAAAAGCTTTATCCCCTTAGAGAGAGAAAACACAAGAGCTCCATTGGAAGATCTAAATAGTGTTATACTAGAGTGTGTGTTACTCTCGAAGTAACTAGGCTATTATAGCTAGGTTGAGAGTTGGAGCTAGATCGTAGCATTGGCTACAGTGAGAGAAGAAGGGGATTTCTTCTAATTTTTATCTAGGACTCTTTGAAGCTGATAATAGATAGTTAGATCCTAAGGCTATACCTTGGGACGGAGAGTATGCTATTTAGAGCCGAACTTCGTAAACATATCCTCATGTCAATCTTTTATATTCCGCACTATATTTCGCTATTGTGACTAACTTTGTTTTGCAGGAGCACGAAGTCAAGGTCCTTGAAAGTTGTTTCAAAGCCCTTGAAATCAAAGTTTCACAAAGAGCACAGATCGACATCAAGGCCCTTGAAAGGAGTTTCAAGGCCTTGAGATTTGGTTTGCAAAAAGTTCCCATACTCTATTCAACCCCCCTTCTAGAATATCTTTTAACTTATTTATTTCACCTACTGGTTCTTCAATTGGTATCAGAGCTAGACTCTCAAATATTGATTTAACTATTAGTGAGACTAATCATGAATCCTGTAGGTGATGGTGGATTTGCTCAAGGAAGATCCTCATCTCGACCACCACTATTCTGTGACAACAACTTTGCTCATTGGAGAGCACTCATGCGTATGTTCATTATTGACCAGAATATGGAGCTTTGGAGCATCATTCAAAATGGACCTAAGGTTCCAATGACAACGGTTGAAGATATCTAAGTCCCAAAGAAGGAAGCTGACTTCACACAGGCTGACCTGGACAGTGTGTCAAAGAATTACAAAGTAATGAACCTACTATATTATGGATTAGATGCAAATGAATTCAACCACATCTCATCATGCAAGAGTGCAAAAGAAATATAGGACAAGCTTGTGGTCACATACGAAGGAACAAGTCAAGTCAGGGAAACAAAGATTAGCATCTTCCTCAGACAATACGAGCTATTCAAGATGAATTCAAAAGAAACAGTTAAAGAAATGTTCACCAGATTCACTGAGATCGTGAACAATCTGGACTCACTAGGAAAGATCTTCACAAATGGAGAGAAAGTTAGGAAGGTTCTAAGGAGCCTACCTAAAGCTAAGTGGGGACCAAAGATGACTGTTATTGAAGAAGCTCAGAATCTCACAACTCTTCCTCTTGATGACCTCCTTGGAAAACTCATCACACATGAAATGGTTCTTGGTGAAGAAGATGGAGAGCTCCCATCCAACTCCAAGAATTTGGCATTAAAATCAAGAAAAGATGAATTACCTTCTGACGAAGAGGATAGTGATGATGATGATGAAGAAGATGCTATTGCCATGATCTCTAAGGGTCTCGCAAGAATTCTCAAGATAAAGAAACAATCTGCTAATAGAGAATATCCACGAGCATCAAAACCCCGAGGTAAGTTTTCTAACTCTAATAAGAAAACGAGAGTACTGACTTATTTTGAATGTGGTGAAACAGATCATCTGGTGAAGGATTGTCCACAAAAGAAGAGGAAAAATTTCAAGAAAAATGATCGGAAGAAGAAAGCTATGGTTGCTGCTTGGAGCAATTCAGAATCATCAAATGAATTAGAAGACGAGAAAGAACAAGCAAACTTGTGTCTAATGGCCGATCATGAAGAAGATTCAAATTTGTATGTTGACAATGTGATAAGTACAATCATGTCTCAACCTGAATCTGACCTGAAACAATTCCTTAAAGATATTATCATATGTGATAGGGAACATAGAATAAGGATAAATTCTTTAAAAGAAAAGCTACTTGAACAAGAAAAACAACTAAGTGAAATGTCTCTGGAGATTGAAAATCTTAACACCGAAAAGGTAGACCTTGATGACAATATCAAGGCCTTGGAATCAGAGAACCTGATTCTCAAGGACAACCTCTTCTCTCTTCATCGAAACTATATCGATCTAGGGAAAGAGAAAGTTGATCTAACTTTGATGTGTCAAGACCAGAAGGCTGCACTTGTTAAGTTTACTCGTTCAAAAGCTAATCTTGAGAGAATGATGGGTGAACAATAGTCATCCCTTAACAAAAATGGTATAGGTTATCATAGGATCTTTCCTAGAAAACCTACCACCACTTTTGTCAAGGCCAAAGGAAGTATTCATATGCCTACTTGCTTCTACTGTTGTAAAAAGGGTCATGTTAAATCTACATGTCCTTATAGAAGAAATGATCCTTATATCATTAGAAATACCTATTCTTTATGTTTAAGGAAACAAGTCAAACAAATCTGGGTTCCTAAAGGTACTAGACTACCAAGCATGATCGAACCTGAATATGGACCAAAATATATCATTTGGTCGACCCGGAAAGGTTGATGTTTGCTGTTTTGCAGGATATCACCAAGGTAAAGGAGCACAAATGAATATTAGATAGTTGTTGTTCAAGACACATGAGTGGAAAAAGCTCTTTTTTCTCATATTTAAAGAAGCAATCATCTGGAACCATTACTCTTGGTGATAAAGGAAAGTGTGACATTATTGGCATTGGTAAAATTTGCTATAATTCATCTAACTTTATTGATGATGTTTATCTAGTTGATGGTTTAAAATATAATCTGCTAAGTATTTCTCAAATATATGATAAAGGCAATAAAGTGATGTTTGATTCAGATAAATGTGAGGTTCAAGACAAAAAGACAGGTGAAGTGGTGCTTACGGCTCCTAGATGTAATAATGTTTATTCCATTAGTACTAACCAAGTTTAATGAACTAAGCTAAAATGTCTATAGGCCTTGACTGATGATTCAAGGCTTTGGCATAGAAGACTTGGTCACATAAACATGTACACCATGCAGAAGCTTCTTACAAAAGATTTGGTACGTGATTTGCCAAACCTAAATTTCAAGGTTAATGATCTATGTAAGGCTTGCACACAAGATAAACAAACAAGAGGTTCATTCAAACCTAAGAAAACTGTAAGTTCTTCTCGACCCATTGAACTCTTACACATGGATCTTTGTGGACCTATGCGCGTCAAATCTCCCAGAGGCAAGCAATACATCCTTGTTATAGTGGATGATTTCTCTCGTTTCACATGAATTTCTTTTCTACGAGAAAAATCCGAAGCTTTATTTGAGTTTTCAAAATTGTGTAAGGAGTTACAAACCTTGAAAAACCTACCAATTGTTTCTATAAGAAGTGATCATAGTAGAGAATTTGATCAACTAAAGTTTGATTTGTTTTGTGCAAAATATGGCATTTCACATAATTTTTCAGCTCTTAGAACTCCTCAACAAAACGGAGTTGTGGAACGTAAGAACTGCACTCTTGAGGATATGTCTAGGACAATGCTTTTAGAAAACAATTTGCCAAAAAAATTTTGGGCTGAAGTAGTAAACACTGCAAATTATATTTTGAATAGATGTTTAATTCGCCCTATCTTGAAAAAGACTCCTTATGAACTTTTTAAAGGAAGAAAACCAAACATTTCATATTTCAAACCCTTTGGATGTATTTGTTTTGTTCATAACAATGGCAAAGATAATCTTGGGAAATTTGATGCACGTAGTGATGAAGCAATATTCATTGGATTTGCTTCAAATAGAAAAGCTTATAGAGTATATAACAAACGTACCAAAATTGTTGAAGAAAGCATTCATATTATTTTTGATGAAAGCAATGATGGTACTTTGAGTGAAACTTTTGCAGATCTAAATCTGAATCAACGAGAAGATCATAATTCGGATGAAGAGGAAGATCCTAAAGATCAAGAAAAGAATATGCAGGGAAAGATTCAAGATACCGAAGAAAATCCTCAAGACCTTGAAACACACCTTCAAGACCTTGAAACAGAAAACTGTGATAACAAAACTCAGCTTCAAGGGCTTGAAACCCAACTTCAAAGCCTGGAGATTAGATCAACAGGTAATATACCAATGGTACCTGAATCTAGACAAACATATGAAGCTCAAACTTCTGGATCTGCTCCATCTGTCAAAAGAAGAAAAGTTCAACACTCCTCATATCATGCACAAGAGAATGTGATCTCAGATCCAAATGTTGGAGTGCAAACTAGATCTAAAGTGAACAATCTTTGTGCCTTCTCCGCATTTGTATCTCTTGTCGAGCCAAAAAACTACGTTCAAGCTCTTCAAGAACCTGATTGGATCATCGCTATGCAAAATGAATTGAACGAATTTGAGAGAAACAAGTTATGGACTCTCACTTCAAGACCAAAACATCAATCAATCATTGACACAAAATGGGTTTTTCGAAACAAATTAGATGAAGGTGGAAAAGTCATACGAAATAAAGCATGACTTGTAGCACAAGGCTATAACCAAGAAGAAGGTATTGATTATGAGGAAACTTTTGCTCCAGTTTTTAGGTTAGAAGTCATACGTATGCTACTTGCATTTGTATATTTTATGAGTATAAAACTTTTTCAAATGGATGTAAAATGTGCTTTTCTAAACGGCTTCTTAGAAGAAGAAGTCTACGTTGCTCAACTTCCTGGTTTTGAAAATGATGAATATCGAGATCATGTTTTTAAACTAGACAAATCTCTTTATGGTCTTAAGCAAGCTCCTCGAGCTTGGTATGAGAGATTGTCAAAATATCTTCTTGAAAATAAATTCAAAAGAGGTTTGATTGATAAAACTTTATTTATCAAAACTAGAGGCAACGACATTCTAGTAGTACAAATCTATGTTGATGATATATTATTCGGTGCTACTAATGATTTCCTTTGTAAGGAATTTTCAGATATCATGTGCAGGGAATTTGAAATGAGCTTAATGGGAGAGTTAAATTTCTTTCTTGGACTTCAAGTTACACAAGCAAAGAAAGAAAATTTTCTCAATCAAAGCAAGTATGCTAAAGACTTGCTTAAGAAGTACAAAATGGATCAATCTAAGGTTGCAAAGACTCCTATGAGTTCAACACTTTCGCTAGATCATGACAAGAATGGCAAAAGTGTAGTTCAAAAGGAGTATCGAGGTATGATGTAACACCCCGAATTCTCAGAACTCGGGACATTACTGGTTAGGACCTCACAATGGGTCCCGACCTCAGTTTGACAATAACATTACTAGGATCTTGCAACAAGACACAAATAAAGAAACCGAAATTCATAAAAAGTATTTTTAAGGTAATGAATGCAACCCGGTCTAACAGCCTGTAGTACTTAAACAAGGTGAAAACAAACAACTGTCTTAGCAAAAGAAAGAACGACAAACACAACCCCAACCCCCACTCTAAGGAGTACGGAGACCCGGCTGACGACTACTTCCGGATCACTCAGCTGCTGGTCTAACCTGCGGTAAATCTAAAAACACAGCAACATAAACCATTAGCTAGTTATCTAAACATTAGAAGAACAATAATAGCACACACACACATAAAAAGAATAAACACCCATCATGCGTTCAAACAAGTCCATTTATTATCTTAAGTTAAGTTATTCATTCACGCTAATGATACTTAGTTTGTGACACGAGGGATTCCCAAACCTCGCCTCCGCCCCCGTGTACCCATCAGGAGTGGATCCGATGCATCTCACCGTGTACCTGTATGGTCTGGGTATAGAGAACCTCCCAGTCTCCTAGCAGAGCTGGGCAGTGATGTCACGGCCCGTTATACATACACTTGGGTCTTAAACATAATAATAACGGTCGTCCTAATAAGTTATTATTATTAAAACACACACATAGCACACACAACTACTATCACTCAACTAATATCCAGAAACTGGCTAAGTAAGTCGCAAGGACTTACCTGAGTCAAGACACACTCTAACACGTCTCAAAACAGTCCGTACTCGTGGTAACTCAAACGCCTGTCAAATAAGGCATGGGAATCAAAATCATATCCAGATGTCCAACCTCATACAAAGGAATTACGGAAAAAGCTCTCTCATGGCAAAAGACCATTTTACCCTTAGTGCCGAAAATTCTCAAAGTTTATTCTTAATTCCTACTAAATCCTTTTAGAACTTGTTTTCCAAAATTTGTGTCTTGCGGATAGTTACTTATATGTTATAAGTTCGAAACCCGAATCAACTCGAAAAAGGATAACGCTCCTCCTACATACTTTCATATCTCCTAACTCGCACTTATATAAATATATACCTATATATATATATTCCGTTCTATACCTCCATATATGTACATCTACGTACTGCACTGACGCATAAATAATTATATCTACTTGTACCCTCCATTTCCGTCATCTATGTATATGTATACTCTCACCGCTTCTAATCATTTTCTTAAAATTATCTATACGCATACACTAACTTATTCATCTATATATATATATACCGTATCACTGTGCATACATATCTATATATGTAAGTATATATATTTCGGTACCCTCACTCTAATGTCTAAATATATAAGTATACATATATCCGCACTCGACTCTCTCTCCTTCCTCATCTATGTCGATATATATATACACACACTATCACATCTTAACGTTTTTACTACAGATATATATATCTTCGTACTCCTATACAAGAGTATATGTTAATCAACACTTTCATAATCATATATTTAGATATTCCACATTACAGAACATTAGAAGGGTCCAGCCTTGTTCCATTCCGGCTCCAGTGCAGAAGAGAAGAAGAAACAGAGAATCAGTCTTACCGGAATTACAGTCTGGCAGGGTGTTAGGCGACAGCGGTCCTGCGGTCGAAAACGGTGGTACGCTGGGCTGGTTCGACGCAGCAGGAGGTCGACAGAGACGGCGGCAGGACTCGGTGGCGGCTCCGGTGCTACTGCAGGGCCGAAGAGAAGGCAGCGGCGGCGCTGTGTCCCTGCTGGGCCGAAGAGAAGTGGCGGCAGCGCTGTATCCCTATTGGGCCGAAGAGAAAGCGGCGGCAGCGCTGGTTTAGCGAAGCGTTGAATCGGGAAGAAGGTTAACGGGGAGGAGGACGGCGAGGCTTACCAGGGCTCCGGTGGCGGCTAGGCGGTCGACAGGAGCGGCGCAGTGGCTCGGTGGCGGCGCTGGTGTCGCGTTTTGCTGCTGCCGTTCGTACAGAGAGGGAGAGCAGGAAGCAGGAAGCGCCAGTCGAAGAAACGTAAAAACAAAAATTAGGTTTAAACGTGTTTAGTGAGTGATTAGGGTTTAGGGTTAGATTAGGAGGTCTTGGGCCGGCTGAAGTCATGGGCCCGTAAATTGGGCCGGTTCAGTTCATTTATTTACTATGGGATGATAGCTAAAATATTATTCGTACGGAACCGCTCCTCGGTTTTTATTTTTCAAAGCACGGAATTATTTTCCGTATTATATAAGTTTATATTTTATTAAAAAGGTACGTAAATTATTTCCGGTTACATCATTTATCATTTTATGTGAATTAAGGTCACATAAAATGATAGAAATAAAAACTCGTTTCATTTTATTTTATTTTATGTATTTATTAATTTAAGATTGACGGATCGGAATCCGGTTAGATTCAGCATCATACGGAGTTTAAAATTTTTGGTTATCACAGATCGGTTCATTGTTATATCTAACTACTAGTCGTCCTGACATTATGTTTACCGTGTGCATGTATGCAAGATTTCAAGCTAATCCTAAAGAGTAACACTTGATTGCTGTGAAAAGAACTTTTCGGTATCTCAATGGCACTAAGGATCTAGGGTTATGGTACCCACATCAAAGCTCGTTCCGTCTTGTTGGTTATTCAGATGTAGACTTTGCAGGTTATAAGGTCGACAAGAAAGTACTTTTGGATGTTGCCAATTCTTAGGGTCATCCCTAATTAGTTGGCACTCCAAGAAGCAAAACTCTGTTGCCCTATCCACAACTGAAGCTGAATATATAGCTGCAAGAGCTTGTTGTGCACAAATTTTTTGGATTGCTCAACAACTTCGTGATCTTGACTTTGACTTGAAAGGTATTCCTATAAAATGTGATAATACTAGTGCTATTTCTATAACCAAAAATCATGTGCAACATTCAAGAATAAAGCATATTGATGTAAGGCATCACTTCATACGTGATCATGTTGAGAAAGGTGATGTTTCAATCTCTTTTATATCAACTAACTTGCAGCTTGCAGATATCTTTACCAAGCCTCTTCTTGAGGAACAATTTAATTTTATTAGATTGGAGCTTGATATGTTGAACAAGGAAGCATTAACGTAGGGGGAGTAAACAGGTTTGATTGTCCCTACACATGCAGCCCAATTGATGTTTTCAAGGGCCTTGAAATGAAATTCAAGGGCCTTGAAACATATTTCAAAGGGTATATTAATTTTACAGATCTTTTAAGGATTAATATCTTTTAGATATTTTAATTCTTAAAATGTTTTTATGAGTTTTATTTGAAATTTTGAAAAAGATTTGGTGTTGTTTTATTAGTATTAAAATTGGTCTTTTAAAAGGCTTGATTTTCTCAAGATCTTGTTATATCACGATTAAAAAGGACTTGTCTTTCCTACCTATTTCATTCTTTCACAGAAACCCTATTTCAAAATCCCTTGCTTTCTCTCTCAAAACTCTCATCATGGCACCCAGAAGCAAGAAATCTGCTCAAGCTCCCAAAAAGAAAGTCGACTAGTATTCCTCAATTGCTAAAGAAGAAAAACCTTCTTAGGATCTGATATATCTCAGACGACTAGTCTTTCCTCATCTTGGTTTATCAATTTTTAAGCCTCTGGATCTTGGCTTGATGGTTTTCACAATCGACCACTCTGTATGTGTGATCTGGTGGATACTGATTTTCTTGATACCCTTAAGATTCCTTGCATAGACAAGCTCAAGAGTTCAATTATCTGGAAGGTTCTAAACCCTGACGATTTTGCTTTTCCACGACTCACGAGACTATTCTATTTTAATCTTATCACAAGAAAAGACAAAGGATGTATCACTTTTGAATCTTCAGTTAAAGGTATTCCGATTTCACTCACTTCTTCTGTTTTAAGTGAGATATTTGGAATTCACAGACATTGTATTTAATCATCCTTCAAGATCAGAGAGTGTTCGTACTGCTAAGGAAAAATTTCTGGCTCCGAATTCAACGTCACGTCAACTTACTCATACATCTCTAACCTTAGAGGCTAAAATAGTGTTTACTATACTGGTTCGATGTGTTGTTCCTCGTGCAAACTCAAGAGAGCTGCTGACTGATCAATCTCTGTAATTAGTTCATCTGCTTATGTCTGATTTGGACATAGATGTGCCTAATCTTATTCTCAACCACATGATACATTCTGTCAATTCTAAGCGACATATTCCTCTTTCTTACGGAAACTTGCTGCCTAAAATCTTTCATTATTTTAAAATTGACAAATCCTCTGAAGATAGACAGTCAATTTCTGGCAAAATTGATGAGAACTGCTTAGAACGTTTGGGGATTGAGAAGACTCTTGCAGGCACATGGAATTTAAAAGGAAAAGGAACTACTCAAGGAACTACTCAAAATTCAACTGAAGAGGCTCAACCTTCTCCTACTCCAGAAATCAGGTTAGAAGGTTGTGAAAAAGAAATAGTGTGTTTGAATCGTGAATTATCTGATTTTCAGTTTGACACTAAGAGACGAATGGATGCAAATTTTAAGCTGCTATCTACTATAAATGCTAAAGTCAATGAGATGTACTTGATGAATGCTCTTACACTGACTACAATGGGAAGAATTTTGCCCGTGCCTGAAGATGTAGACAACATACTCAAGAGAAAATTGAGAATGTGCTGATGAATTGTAAAAGGCGTGTACATAATAAGTCAATTCTGTATCCAACTCATGTTGAGCCAATGTTTTTGCCAACAGTTGAGTATGAAGTAGTTAAGCAAGGAAGAGTTGAAGAAAAGAAAAGACGGTTAGCAGCTGAAATGGATGATTGACGTTACAAGAAATCTTCATCCAAAGGAAAAAGGAAGTTCTATGAGGAGAATTAAGTCTGCTGGTTGAGAAATTTTCTTTGTGGTGTTTGTGAAAATACTCTTGGGTTTGTAATCGTTTTAAAAATTCCCGTGCTTTGACTATTTTTTTCTCTCTTGTTGAAAAACAAAGGGGAGAAATGAATGTGTGATCCGACATTCGATATTCTGCATTCTGTAACACCCCGAATCCGCGGGATATCGGAATGCTACGGACGAGACCTCACAATGGGTTTCGACCCTTAGCTTGACAACAATTTCACCGGACCTTTCCATCATGGCACAAATAAAGGCAAAAACGAAAATCATTTTTAATGCAAATGATAAGAAAACCCGAAAGAATGCAACAACAAACTTCAGCCGAGGTACAACTCAAACCAAACGCCAAACACGCGGCACACAAAACGTAATAACAAAAAGACAACATACAAGACAACTCCAACTCAAAACCCTTCCTAAAATGTACGAACCCCGGCTGCCCACCCTTCCAGATCTCTCGGAGCATGCCTAACCTGCAAGGCAAACTACAACATTCGGTATAAAACCGTTAGCTGACACTCGAAGCATTAGAATTAACGGGAAATGCACAAACACAAGTAAATCATCATAAACACACAACGTACTCAAAAGCACACCAATCCGGTTTATTGTCTTTAAATTTATTAAGTCATATCCCATTTTAATTCAACTTAGGTTTGTGACACGAGACCACCGTGGTCCCGCCTCGGTCCCTATTTCCGGAATGGAATGGTACGGATGCCTTCGACCGTCTAACCAGCACGGCTAGTCGCCAAGAACCTCCTAGACTCTCGCAAGAGCTAGGCAGATAATGTCACCGCCCGTTATCATACACTTGGGCCAAAATAATATAAAGGTCGGTAATCCTATTTCCAATTTCGTTGTTATAACATAAACAATAAACACACACCACCAAACACACATCAACACTAATACAAAGAATACGAGCTAAGTAAGTCCGGAGACTTAACTCGTCACCACACTCAACTCACAACACTCTCGCTTCCATAGGGAGAAGCTCACAACCTGCTCACAAGAAGATAACTATATCAACAACAACCCACTCACAATAGAAGTCTTAGACTTCTATACAAATGGTCAACGCAAGACCATTTGACTCTCAATTCTAGGACCGCATCCTAGAATCCCTCATGCTCACATCACACTCAACAAGCTAGAAGTCCTAAGACTTCTAAACCCTCGGATCTTGCAAGATGAAAACTCACAACACCACTAGGATAACATGCCTAGTCTCAACAACCTCAAAGGTAAACACTCTATGCTAGGATACACATATCCTAGCCCACAAACTCACAACCACAAACTCACAATATCACCCTCACAAGCCTCACAAGAAACAGCCTCCACTCATCCCATTGTCCACGGATTTTAGTTAGAGGGAATACCTACTAGACACGAGTTAGGTCCTTAGAATGGAGGATCGGACAGTGGGCCAAATGATACCAGTGAGTTATCCAATAACCACTCTAGAACGGGGTAGCAAGCGCTTGTGATGTGTGTACATGAAAAGATTTTCGGAATTCGTGGTTTTATGGAAAGCCGACGAGGCTACTTGAGACATTGTGATAGTAGAAAACGTCGTAACCTTCCAGAAATCTATACAAAGATAGTTGTAACCTAGTGAGTGACGAGTTAGGGTTTGACCTTGTGGGTATGAGAGATTGTTTGACGACTTGTTTATTTTATGCTTGAGTGCTTAGATAAATATGTGTGTTTTATTGGCGACCTTGATGTGTGGAGTACTTAGATGTGACAACAACAAGACTTTTGTGTAGTAACTAGATATACCCGACTAGTGTATTAAAGGCCGATCATGACTATCTTATCCTAAGTTTCGGGACGAAACTTATTTTTAGGGGTACTGATGTAATAACCGAAAAATTTATTTCCGATTATTCCGAGTCAAACCGAGATTTGGAACCTTGACCTCTTTAAGATACATAACTTTATGTCTAGCTTTAATTTTATCATTTTATGTAAGTTGGTCACCACATAAAATGATGAAAAATACACCAAACCCTAGTTATATATATATATATATATATATATATATATATATATCTAGGTCTTTTGACAAGGCCAAGACGAGTTTTGACGAGGTCGTGACGAAACCAAGATGTAGTCGTGACAACTTTTCACAAAGTCATGACATGAGTTTGACAAGCCCAATTTCAGCCTTGAACCTTACCATCTGGGCCCATTTTTGAGTAATCCGCTGGGCCGTTACGTCTTCTATCCCCATCTCCTCTTCTGCGTCTCCTTGCCCTAAGCGCCGCTTCTTTCTTCACGTCTCTCCTCAGCGCGCAACATCCCATCACGCAGCAGCCACTCGCCTTCGCCTCCACGCCGGTGAGCCGCAGGCGTCTTCGACTGGACAACAACACCCTCCTCTACTCCCTTATACCTTCAGACGGACTCCACGCCAAGCCGCTTGCCTCCGGATCCAAGCCCGCTTCACGCCCTTCTACCTACAGGGACGGTTACGCAGCCTTCAGTGCAGACACTCCTCGAGCAGCCGACACCTTGCCCTAGGATCTCCCGCTGCACATGAGAAGTTCAACAATGCCTAGGACAGCCGCATAGTGAGTGCATCTTTGCTTCCTGCTTCGACGGTTACACCGCCCTTCAGTGAACATCCCCTCCATCCCTTCCATTCTGCAGTGAGTACATATTCAGACCCTCTTCTACTCATATTGTTTAGATCAACCAAATCACCGCTTAATCTATCTCTCTTCCTCTCCTCGATTACATGAGTCCGGGAAGGGTTTTTCTTGCAGTCCGGCACATGTACCACGTCTCCCTTCCACTCTGACCATCAGCTAATCAAGTCTCGTCCGTGCTGCAGAGAGAGGGGGTCGAGTGTTTGGGTCAGAATGGGAGCAGCTCGAAGGAAGGTTAGGGAGACCAAACTCAAGACGTGTGAATGGAGCCAGAAAGCAAACGAGCGGCTAGTGAGACTGGAGACCCAAACCTCCTTGTGTATGTGCTAATGAGAGTGTCCATAGGGGTCTTTAGACCTTCCCTAACAGCCTCGGAAGATAGCTTGAAGAGCTGAGGCGTTTTCTGAATTTTTCGGAAGTGACAAACAGTCAACTTCGGGTCCAGATTTGGGTAAGTTAGATTTCTTCTTTTTGGTTGCTTTTCAGATATGTCATTGTCAGTATTGCATAGTACATCATACCAAAATTTTAGAGAAATTCATGTTACAGTTTGAGATTTATGGTGTTTCAAAGTTGACTCCTCATACAGTTTTTATAAAAGTGCTGAGTGTTGAGAAAAACAACATGTGATGCTGTTTTGTGAGATAGTTTTGATTAGGCTTTTGATCTCTGTTGGACTTGAATTTTGGATATGATATAGTGACATATTTTGGTAGAACATATTAGAATTTGGGATGAATCCAACAAGTGGTTTAAGAGTTATGATTTTTTTAAGTTGGGACCTTAAACAGTTTTTTAGATGTTGCTGAAATTGCTGAGTGCTTGAATTATCTGGTGTTGTGCAGTCATGTTTGAGCTGAAGTTTAGATATCTTAGAAAGATAGTTCACAGTTCAGTTTTTAGTATGTTATAGAGTGTCATGCATATTGCGGCGTATCAAAAGTTGGGGTTGATCCAACGGTTGGATTTAGATCTATGAAGGTTCAAAGTGGAGTAGCTGAGCAGTTAAGAAATACTCAGTTTTTGGCAAAGTCTGAATTTCTGGTTTTGGAACCGACTTTGAGAATTTGTGTAGAAGTGATTATTATGTATTTTTGGGAAATTCTGGCTGCTATGGGTAGAGTGCATAGCATAAAAGACTTAGAGATTTTTGTTAGACTTTTTAAATTTTTATTCGGAACTCGTACCATAGGCTAAAGTTGGACCTTAGTGACTTATTAAAAGTTAAGAAAAGTGTGTAATCTATAAGTTCTTCCTAAACTAACTCCTAAGAGTTAGTTTATGAACTTAAGCCCCAAAGAAAGGTTTGGGCATATATTATAGATCTTTGAGAGTTTCGGAAATAGGGGTAAAATGGTCATTTTACCTTAGGAGGGTTTTTTACAAATTTTTTGTCCCTTGAAAGGATTGTACATCTTAGAAGTTATAGAGTTCTGAGAATATGGGATGAATTTTGATCCACTTGCCCTATGACAGGCAATTGAGTCCCAACAGTTGCGGACCGAGTTGAGATGATGGGGATCGAGTTTCGATTCAGGTAAGTCCTTGCGACTTACTTAGCTAGTTTCTGGATGTTAGTTGAATAATAATAGTGGTGTGTGTGCGATGTGTGTTTATAATAATAACTTGATAGGACGACTGTTATTATTATCTTTTAAGGCCCAAGTGTATGTATAACGGGCCGTGACATCACTGCCCAACTCTGACAGGAGACTGGGAGGTTCTCTATACCCAAACCATACAAGTACAAGGTGAGATGCATTGGATCCATTCCTGATGGTTACACGAGGGCGGAGGCGAGTTTTGGGAATCCCTCGTGTCACAAAATAAGTATCATTAGTAAGCGTGAATCACCTAAGTAAAGATAATAAATGGATTGTTTGAAAGCATGATGAGTGTTTACTTTTGCTATGATGTGTGTGTGTGCTATTATTATTTATCTAATGTTTAGATAGCTAGCTAATGGTTGTTTTGTTGTATTTTTAGATTCACCACAGGTTAGAGCAGCAACTGAGTGACCCGGAAGTAGTGGTCAGCCGGGTCTACGTACTCCTTAGAGTGGGGTTGGGTGTTTGCCTTGTTGTTTCTTTCTTCTTGTTAAGACAGTTAGTCTTTTTGTTGTTTGAGTACTATAGGCTATTAGACGTTGTTACATTCATATCTTTAAAATACTATTTTATGAATTTCGGTTTTTCTTATTTGTGTCTTGTTGCAAGATCCTAGTAAAATTGTTGTCAAACTGAGGTCAGGACCCATTGTGAGGTCCTAACCAGTAATGTCCCGAGTTCTGAGAAATCAGGGTGTTACATGTACCACTCAGAAACATACAACCCTTAGCCCTCAAAACATTTCAACAACATCTTCACACTCGCCTAGGGTCCACAAGCCACTACACGGCATTCCAACTAACCTAGGTCCAAACCTAGTATGCTTCTATCATCAACACACTCTAAGATCATCTAAGAATACATACCCAAGGTAGGGAACTCACCAAGCAAAGGCACGGAATCGAAAGGAAGAAGAGCAACCGCGAAAGGGGAAAGAAGACCGCAAGGGAGGGCCGGCAGAGCCAGTGGCCGCCCTTGTGGCCCAGGCCGGCCGCACCTGCGGTTCAGTGCAAAGGCCGCCCCTGCGGCTCTGTCCAGCCGCGGGGGCGGTCGAACTCTAGTGGCTGATCCTGAACAGCTTCTTTGATGGTTCCTTGGTGTGCAATGGCCTCCTAGCTTCCTTGCTTGGCTCCTGAACATCCCCCACTTGGATCCACACTCACACAATCAGTCAAGACTCGATCCGATCACATGCAACACAAGAAGGGGGAAGAACAAGGTGAATCAACGGCTTCCTCCATTGAAGCTCAAGAAGGAAGATGAAGATGAAGGAATGAATAAGGAAGAAAGAACTCACCAATACCAATCCGGATCTGTAGCAAAACTCACTACTGGACATCAAACAAGGAGAAGAGAGGGAAAGTCATCAAGGTGAGCTACCAAGTGCTTCCAAGCCAAAGAGAGAAGAAGGAGAGAAAGGGGAGAGAGTTTTCATGCGAAAGCAAGAATGAGAGGAGAGAGAGATTCAGCTAAAGGGATAAGTCAAAGAGAGGGAAAAGAGGGATCCATTTAGGGAAAACGAGGGGTCGGTTCCCCAAACGAAGGGTCGGTGCGGGATTTTGGAATAAATCCCGTTACTCAGCGTCTCGTGCCTGTGGGAAAACTGAGCCACGCCTGCGGAAAGGTCGGTAACTCGCTAACAATCCGGAATAAAAATTCCGGATATTACACATTCTGCTTTTTAGTTTTGATTTTCATATGCATTGATAAACTAACAAATGCAGGTACGATAAAACATTTGTGTTGTCTTCCATCAAGGGGGAGATTGAAAACTCCACCTTGTTTATAATATTTTACAGGTGTTGATGATGGAAGATTTAACACAAATGAAGTAGTTTGATACTTTAACAATGTATTGATTATATTCTCTAAATGCTTGGTTGGTTTGAATTCAGTGCAGGAACTATTGAATGATTAAAAGGCCTTGATGTCAAGGGCCTTGAAGTATAACTCAAGGACACAAGAAAGATAGTGCTACAAAGGGATGATCTCAAAAGCCTTGGAGTTATATAGTTGCACGAAACAAGGATTCAAATGCAAAGAAGATTTTCCAGGAACGATTTGCTTAACAAAAAGATTTCAGAGAAGATCTTTTCAACCGAAGATTAGAGAATCTTTTCAGAAGATTTTCTTCAAACAAAAAACGTCAAGATTTCTTCTCGTTCGGTTCAACAGAAAATGAGAAGATTAAGGTGCTAGGGTTTCGACGTGTTCTTAGGAGTAGAAGTTCTGCAACGTCTACCTTATCTCAAAATAGGAAGCGATCTTCATGGAGAAGAAGATTCATCTTCAAACGGTCATCTCTACAACGGCTAGAAGACCTCTCCATAGAAGAGTATAAATGAAGATGATGGTCGAAGAAGAAAAGACACACAAGCATACACGGAAAACATCTTTACGTCTTCAAGCAACCGAAACATCTTCATTCGTTGTTTTTCTTTCTCTCATTTACGCAAAAGCTTTATCCCCTTAGAGAGAGAAAACACAAGAGCTCCATTGGAAGATTTAATTAGTTTTATACTAGAGTGTGTGTTACTCTGCGAAGTAACTAGGCTATTATAGCTAGGTTGAGAGTTGGAGCTAGATCGTAGCATTGGCTACAGTGAGAGAAGAAGGGAATTTCTTCTAGTTTATATCTAGAACTCTTTGAAGCTGATAATAGATAGTTAGATACTAAGGTTATACCCTGGGACGAAGAGTAGGCTATTTAGAGCCGAACTTCATAAACATATCCTCGTGTCAATCTTTTACATTCCACACTATATTTCGCTATTGTGACTAACTTTGTTTTGCAGGAGCACGAAGTCAAGGTCCTTGAAAGTTGTTTCAAAGCCCTTGAAATCAAAGTTTCACAAAGAGCACATATCGACATCAAGGCCCTTGAAAGGAGTTTCAAGGACTTGAGATTTGGTTTGCGAAAAGTTCTCATACTCTATTCAACCCCCTTCTAGAATATCTTTTAACTTATTTATTTCACCTACTGGTTCTTTAGATGTGTACATAGAGCTACGGAGCAAAGCTACGGGGTAGAGCTTCTATAATGTAAAGTTATACCCCGATCCGATATAATACACGCCATTCCCACTATGAGGCAATTGTGGCACGTCTATTTTCCGACTGTCTTCAAAAATCCTTAAAGCTGCCAATTTTAAAAGAATGGTGGCAGGAAGCATTGTGTTGATGAGGTTCCACTTCCAGCCCTGGTCATCAACCCAAAGATCTCTCACTTTGGAGTTGATGGTCTCCGCATCTGGATGAACAAAAGCCATGTCCAACAAAGGCTTACTATCAATCCATCTATCCGTCCAGAAATTCACTGAACGTCCGTCCCCAATACGCCAAGCAACACCTGAGTGAAGGATTCCGTGAACACCCCATACCATACCTTTGAAGATCTCAGATCCCTTCTTCGATCTTCCAATACTCAGAATGTCGTTTGCTCCGTTAAGCCTGTACTTCGCCCGTAGCAATCTTGCCCATAGGGATTCTCTATCGGTAATGAGCCTCCATCCCATTTTCCCTATGGAAGCCTTGTTGCTATTTGTTATCGCCCTTAAGCCTCCGCCACCCAAGACCTTCGGTATGCACATAGTTTCCTAGTTTAGTTTTCTAGTCAAATAACTTGTATATAACAATCTTGTCTAATAAAAAATATTTTTTTTATCCTAGTTTCATATATACTTTCACGTGATTTGTATAGAACTATCTTTTCAAATGAGTTCTATAAATTACTACCGTAAATTGAAAAGTGTATAACTAGAAACTAATAATCGTTTTATATATAGAGAGAGAAAAAAGTTTGTCTAAACAGTACCCCACCTTTTGAGCTGACTAAACTTTAGTACCCCATTGTTTTAACTATCAAAACGATACCTCATCTATTGACCCCAACCAAAGATTAGTATATACGTTACTGTTCACACGTTAAATTCAAAGATGGGCGTTAATTTTGAGGGGTAAAATTTTCCATGAACTTTATGCTTCTTTGACATAAATTTCCAACGATCACATTTAAAACCGTCAAATTTGAAAAAAGTATCCCATCTTCTTCTCTCCATGCGATTTCAAAATTTTCAGGGTTTAATCTTCGTTTTTGTGTCATTTCTGTGCAAAGAGATGAAGTGGAAGTACTTTCGTGTTGGAGGAGAAACGCCAAGCTACATATGTAACCCTTATTTTTTGATTTTTTTATGATTAGGGTTTAGTATTCTTTGCTTCTTCTGATTTCTGGTTCGTGTAGTGTTTAGGGTTTTAATTCCGATTTCTTTTGTTTCTTATTTGTAGATGATAGTTTCTCTAGTATGAAGATACATCATGGGGGTAGATTTTACAGTAAGGGAGGGCTAAATCGAAGATATGTTGGAGGGGATGTGTTGTACTCAGATTATGTAGACATAGATATGGTATATAATATAGGGGTGGGTAACGGATCGATCCGATCCAAGGATATCCGAATATAAATTTTCATAAAACCCCCGATCCGGATTTGGCCGGATATCCGGCACTTTCCCCGGATCGGATCGGATAATTATCCGCAGATATCCGGCCGATCCGATTGATCCGAATTTCAAAATATAGTATCCGAAAATGATTTTAGCCGGATCGGATTATTATCCGTGGATATCCGGATAATCCGTTTGATCCGAATGACTTTTGTTTGACCAGGTTGATCCGTTTGATCCAAAAAATGACTTTAGCCGGATTTGGATATCCGATTGATCTGTTTGATCCAAATGTCCGCTTGATCCGAATATCCGTGTGATCCGGATATGTATTTTCTACTTTATTTATCATAAAATGTAATAAAAATTATTTAAAGACACAAAATAAAAATGATAATAATGTAGATAATAAAAAAAAAATGAGAATATTAATGTACATTATAATAAGAAAATAAAATTAAGGTTTTAAAACAATAGATATCTTTATCTTTACACTTTATAACTACTTCATACAATACGAAATAAAGAAAAATGAGAATGCTACAATCAAAGTAAATTGTTTAACTTGGATAAATATTTATTTTTTTAGTCTTGAAAATATTAATATATAGCAAATGTTATTATTAAATATTATCAAAGTCAGTTAACTTATATTTTATTTTAACAAAAGCTAATTGATTGTATTTTATTATAAATACTATGATAAGAATTACACAAGAAAATGATATTAATACAAAATTATAATATAATATAAAACTTTGTATATATTCTAAAATGAAATTCTTGTAGATATATAAACATATATATATATATATATATATACATTTTATTAGAAGATCGTCTCATTTAATGAAACCGCCTATATATATATATATATATATATATATATATATATATATATATATATATATATATATATATATATATAGGCGGTTTCATTAAATGAGACGATCTTCTAATAAAATGTTGATTTGCTAAGAAAAAAAAATGACTAAAGCTATAGTTATCATAATTATCATTACTTATATTATTTAGAAACTTATTTTTAAGACTTTAACACAAATTTTATGGCTAACATGGTTAAAATAGTTAGACTTATTAAAAATCATTATATAAACTTATAGTATGTAATTTTGTACTTGTAATCTTGTATAGTAAACTAGATGTTAAAACCAAAAGTTATATTTAATATCTTTTAAAAAATAATTTGTAGAATTAAAGTAGAAAAGAAAATTTTATTTGAATATAAATTTATTTATATTAGTTTCTATAGAAGCCTTTTTTGAAAAGTTATTGTGCTATTTTTTTTACTCAAATTACAATTTTTCATTATCATCATTATTTATAATAATGAGAAATTTATATTAAGACTTTACCACATATCTTATCTTTAATAGGGTGATAAGAATTAAAATTAAAAAACTCATTATAGAGCTATATTATTTAATATTCATAGTAAATTACAATATATAAAAATAAATTTTTAGAATTATAGTGAAATCTTATTGGCCACATTAGCTAAGTAACCTTTTTTAAGATTTCTCTCTAGTAACAAGGCCCATGGTATTAATATGTTTAGTAAATGTACTCCTAATCATATTGGCCACATTAGCTAAGTTACCTTATGATAAAAAGATTATTATGAACATTTACCACATATCTTATCTTTGATAGGGTGATAAGAATTGAAATCAAAATGCTCGTTATAAACCTATATTATTTAATAATATTTTTACAACGTTATGATAACATTTATTATAGGTTTTTTTTATAGTTATCATTATCATCATTATTTGTTCAATTAAATGAGACTAACTTCTAATAAAAGATGAAAGAATTTGGCTTACTCGGCCTTTTTTTAGTTTTTTGTTTAATAAATGTACCCCATAATTTTTTACCACTTTCATTTAATAGTAGGTAAAAGTAATTAACCCCTCTTTATAATAAAAATAATAATAATAAATATTTGTTAGTATTATGTAAGTGTAAGTTTTAATTATTAATTACTGAATTTGTTTTTTTATATTATTTTTTTTTTGCCTTTTTTTATTTTTTTTCATTTTTTATTTTCTGTAATTAACATACCAGAATTTTATTATACTAGAATTTCTCATACCAGAAAATTTTCATACCAGAATTCTTTCATACTAGAATGTTTTTTTTTGGTCCTTTTTTTTTAAAATAATTTTCTGGTATGAGTTTCTTTCAAACCAAAAACTCATACCAGAATTTTTTTTTTAATTTTCTTTTTGTCCATTTTTATTTTTTATAATTTACATACTGGAATTTACATACCGGAAAATTGTCTAAACTTTAACAACAAAATCATAAGACAATCCCTGGAGTTTCTAGCTATTGAGGAGTGTTCCATTTGGATTCACCGATTCGGATTCACCGTTCAATTGGAGCTTGTCCTAGGCTTCGAAGCACTGGGAGAAGGCGAAAGAGGAGTGTTCGATTCTATCGCGTGATTCAAGAACAACCACCTACCCATTACAAGAAACAAAACCATTAAGCAACATTTTAGAGAAGGCACATCATTCATGGAACAATAACAAGGTAAATGCAAAAGAACGATAATAAGGTAAAGAATCAAGAATGAATATGTTGCACAACCATTGATAACACAAACCATCACAAACCAACACAACATGCAAAGTAAACACTTGATGCAAGTTTATTCATAAACTTGTCATCTAAAATTTTTCTAGTGAGTGGACATCAAACAAATACTCACTACTTCACATAACCAAATAAATCAATACAATATCAATGACATGTTCAAAGGATGGTCATATGTGAAAACAAAGAAGAAAATGATTTACTGTAATTGTTAGTAATAAAAACCTGAAAGGAGGCGTCATAAAGAGAACCTGGAGTGAATCTGTCATACTTGGCTAATGCAGTAGGGTCCCATGAAGAAGGTATTTCCCGCTTGACATCCGTGGTTCGTCTTCCGCCTTTGACCTCGTGTGAGTACCTTCTTCCTCGATCTAGTTATGTTTAGTAGTATCATGCTAGGTTGGATCTATAATAACTTAGAGTGAATACCAAGTAGTGGTTATGGACCTTAGGTGAGTGCTTGAGGATTTGTCGTTTATTCTAAGGCTTGATGAGTGTTTGATCTGGAGAGGTTATAAGGCTTTGAGTGTATGTTTGATCTTGTGAGCGTTATGATGATTGAGGTTGTATGGTCTTGTAGGATCATGATGACTAGGAATGGATTATCCTAGAATATGTTGTGTTGGAGAGGTGATCTTGTAATATCGTTGGGGCTAGGAGTGGTTATCCTAGCATGTTTATAGTTTATGATATCGTGAGATCATAAGGACTAGAAGTGTAACACCCCGAATCCGCGGAACTCGGGATGCTATGGGTTGAGACCTCACAATGGGTCCCGACCCTTAGCTTGACAACAATTTCACCGGATCTTGCAACAAGGCACAAATAAAGGCCAAAACCGAAATACATTTTTATGCAAGTGATGTGTTTCCCGAAAACATACAAACAAGACTTCAGCCGGTAAACAACATCAAAGACCAAACGCCATACACGCAGCATACCATGCATATAATGGATACAAAACTCAACAAGACTCCAACCCAAAACCCCTCCTAAAATGTACGGAACCCCGGCTGCCCACTCTTCCGGATCTCTCGGCCGCATTCCTAACCTGCAAGGCAATCTACAACAATCGGTATAAAACCGTTAGCTAATATTCGAGGCATTAGAATCGAGGTGAAAGGCACAAACACAAGTCAAACATCATAAACACCCAACACACTCCAAAGCACACAAGTCCGGTTTATTATCTTATTATTATTAAGTCATATCCCGTTCTAATTCAACTTAGGTTGTGACACGAGAGTCACCGAAACTCGCCTCGGTCCCTACTTACCGGCATGGAATGGTACTGATGCATCCGACCGTCTACCAGCACGGGATAGTCGCCGAGAACCTCCTAGCTCTCGCGGGAGCCAGGCAAGTTGTCACCGCCCGTTATCATACACTTGGGCCAAAATAATATAAAGGTCGGTAATCCTATTTCCGGTTCAGTTGTTATAAATAATAAAGAATAAACACACACCACCAAACACACATCAATGCTAATACAAGGAATACGAGCTAAGTAAGTCCGGAGACTTACCTCGTCACCACACTCAACTCACAACACTCTCGCTTCCTTAGGGGAGGAAGTCCATAACCTGCTCACAAGAAGATAACTATATCAACAACAACTCACTCACAATAGAAGTCTTAGACTTCTATACAAATGATCTACGCAAGACCCTTTGGCTCTCAATTCTAGGACCGCATCCTAGAATCTCACATGCTCACATCACACTCAACAAAAGCTAGAAGTCCTAAGACTTCTAAACCTTCGGATCTCACAAGATCATAACTCACAACACCACTAGGATAACATGCTTAGTCCCCACGATCACAATGGTAACGATACTAGGCTAGGATACTCTCGTCCTAGTCACCATAATCTCAACAATCATACAACCTCAACCCCTAAATTCTCACCAGCTCAACATACAACTTAAAGCCATAAACAACCTCACAAGATAAAATCAACTCCTCAAGTCTTACAACATTTCACAATCAACGAATCTCACCTAAGGTTCATAACCACTACTTGGTATTCACTCTAAGTTATGCTATATCCAACCTAGTATGATACTAATACCGAACATTACTAAATCGAGGAAGGAGGTACTCACACGATGCCAAAAAGGTGGAAGACGGTCGATAGATGTCGAACTTGGACACGTTAGGCCATTATCGGGATCGTTCCTGAACCTAACACCAAAACTAAACAAGTTTAGCTTTAAAGGCTAAACTTGGGCATTATATATAATATATATAAGCTATAAGAATAACCCCAAAATGGAAATCCGAGTTTAAATCGACAAATACATTTTTAGGACAAATGTGAGCAATTTCATAAACTTGGGTCATATTCCGTAATTAAAACCATGGTAATAAACCGCAACTAGGTCTTTGTCATAAACCGAGATTAACCAACAAGGCATAAATGATTTGTGACCCCATTATAATATTTGGGTCTATTTTTGTAAATAATTTATGCATGAGGGTATGTTGCTCACATTCAAAACCTGGGTTTAAAACTGCAATAAACAAATCTGGGGCACAAACTGTAAATACCAAAGATGGATTACAATTTATAATTATGCCAAAAGTGAGGGTTCTGATTGTAATTAAAAGGAAGGGTTTCTTTTTCACCATTTGAAGGAGCCGTCTCGTTGGAGAAGAGGGAAAACAGGGGCGGCGTCCTCGTGGCCTCCGGCTAGGGCGAAGCGAAGGTGGCGCGAGAAGATGGCACACGAACTCCTCCGACGGGGCGAAGTCAGGGCAAGGCGGTCCGATGGGCTTTCCGGATTCGATAGGGCAGCAGGGGGAGGGAAATACGCAGGCGCGCAGCCCTGGCTTGCGGCTTCCTCCAGGGGTACGGTGCATCAAGGGCGGCAGAAGACGCTTCGCCGGCCCCTTCCCGAGGTTTCTCAGCCAGCGGCGTAGCTCGTGTTGGCCGGGAGCTTCGAACAGCATCCAAGCTTGCCCCCTTCTGCATCTTGAGGTTAGCAATTAGATCGACCACCCTCCTCTATCTCCTGCTGACCTGCCATCGACCTCTACCATAAGTGATACAGTCTTCTGAAGCTTTCTGCATCAGCATTTGAGATTGAAACACAGAGGAGGCTACGGGTCCAAGGTACGGGTTCACCGGTGCTTGCAAGAGGAGGATGAAGGCTGGAGTCGGAGGCTCCAGGTTACATATCCAGGCGAGGTCGAGGAGTGGCTGCAGAAGACGCCTAGTGTCGATGAAGGAAGACAGAAGAGAAGGGTGAAGAAGCTGTTGGTTTGCCTGGAAATCAGAGGAGGAAGATCGGGTGTAGAGGGCTCCAACTGCTTGATGTTCCAACGACAGGCTCCAAGGCCTCTGGCGGTTGGAGGCGATGACTTCTCCGGTCGGGTAAGTGGACGAAGGAGAAGATGAGTTGTAGCTGAGGTTGAGAGTGAAAGTAATTGGAGAGGTGCTCCGGTTACGAGATGGAGAGGTGCTCCGGTTGGAGAGTGACTGTGATGAGGAGGGTTGAGGGTTGCAGCGTGGGGTAGAGATGATGCAGGGCTGGGAACAAGGACTGGTGTGATAGAGGCAAAACAGGCTAGCAATAGGCGGCTACAGTTGTGAGCAAAAGGCGAGGGGTCGGATAGGCGGAGATCGAGAGGTCGGGCGCAGAAGCTCACCAGCTGAGGAATGAATAGGGACAGAGAGAAGAAATAGAAAAGAAAAGAAAAAAAAATAAACAAAATAATAAAGGGTAAGCTCGATCCAAACTTGTTCGGAACGGGATTTCCGAATCGAAAATCTTTCCCGGCTTTTTTTTTTTTTTTTTTTCAAAAATAATAACACGGATGTACGTGAATGTATCAAAAATTTAAATATACTCGGAAAGATATTTTTCATCGTAAAATAATTTAAAATAAAATGAAAAATATTTAAGCTAGTAAAATAACGATAAAAGTAGGAAAATAAGTACCGCACGCACTCAATACACGGGGCGTTACAAGAAGTATAAGGACTTCTAGCATATGAGAGAGTTGTTGATTGTGTGCATTTTGACAGGCATTGAGTGTCTTCCTACGGGAAGTTGAGAGCGGGATAAAGCGGGATTATCTTTGTGACGAGGTAAGTCTCCGGACTTACTTAGCTCGTATTCCTTGTATTAGCATCTGTGTGTTTGGTGGTGTGTGTTTATTGTTTATGTTATAACAACTAAACCAGAAATGGGACCACCGACCTTTATATATTATTTGGCCCAAGTGTATGATAACGGGCGGTGACAGCTTGTCTAGCTCTTGCGTAGAGCTAGGAGGTTTTCGGCGACTAGCCCGTGCAGGAAGACGGTAGGATCATCAGTACCATTCCTTGCCGGTAAGTGGGGACCGAGGCGAGTTTCGGGGACTCTCGTGTCACAAACCTTAGTTGAATTAGAACGGGATATGACGTAATAATAAAAAGATAATAAACCGGACTTATGTGATTTGGAGCATGTTGTGTGTTATGATTATTTATGTGTTTGTGCCATCACCTTGTTTCTAATACCTTGAATATGAGCTAACGGTTTTAAACCGATTGATTAGATGCCCTGCAGGTTAGGGATGCCGCCAAGTGAGGTGGAGGAGTGGAAAACCGGGATCTCCGTACATTATAGGACGGGGATGTATTTCTTTTTTGTTATGTCGTGGATTGTGTATTTTTTTTACTTTATGGAGTTTATGTCGTTTTGAGGACTCAACTTTGTTTCCACCTTGTACTTTACGTTTCAGTTTCTCTCGCATACATTATAAATGCTTTAAGTATTTGCCTTTATTTGTGCCTTGTTGGAAAGGTCCGGTGAAGTTGTTGTCAGGCTAAGGGTCAGGACCAATTGTGAGGTCTCCGCACGTAGCATCCCGAGTCCCGCGGATTCGGAGTGTTACAATATGGTATCAGAGCCTAGGCTGACAACCCGCGGATTCATTGATGCATATAAAGGGGATGCATAGTATGTTCATTCTAAAGGCCGAATGGTAAGGGGGGCTAGAGGATCAAGCATAAGATGAGGCTTCCATTGTTGTTGTACGTAGAAGGGTATATATAAAGGGGATGCATAGTATGTTCGTTGTAATGAAATGGATGGTATGTTTTCGCGAGCAAAATGTAATTCAAATGTTCAAACTCACACGGAAGAGTCATGGTGGCTATAGTGTGAAAGGGAAGATCTAGATTAGGGGCAACGCTGCAAGCTTAGAGTTTATGATGTTAGTGCTTGGTGAAGTAATGAGTTGATCTTTCGGTAAATGTGGTTGGGCAATTTCTTCTAGCGTTTTCCACTAGGCATACTAGTACGGTTGTGAAGATTGTTCATGGAATACCAAGAGGTGCTTAAGGTGACAAACAAGAGTAAGAGAAGACCAAAATTTTGAAGTTTGTTGTCGATATGAGATGTAAAAGAAGTACATAAAGATTGAGATTAGAACCCTTACGGTCGGAGTGACGTTACATAAGAAAATGAAGTATAAATTTCTACGCCAACTTGAAGAAAGGATGTCTATGGTGAAAGCTTATGTAGAATACGAAGAGCTCCTCCCATATGTTGGGATGTCTGGGAAAGCGAAGAAGATAAGATCAATTTGTTATAAGGCATGATTAAGTCTTGTAGTTAAGACCTTCGTGACTAGCATATGAGCGAGATCAAGAAATATTATTATTGTCATTCCTTCGAAGTGAAAAGAGGGATTAAGATGAAATATTGCTTAACCAAGGCTTCAAGAGTCAGAAGACTCGAGAAGTCCCTCGAGTTCAGGAGATGAAGGATCTTTGAAAGAGGACGGCCGAAATTGTAGCTACAGATGAAACAATGCACCTGTTTAAAGGACGTTACCCCAACATATCGGGGTAGATCATTAGTATCATGATCACCTATCAAGTTTTAAGCCAAGGTTGTGTCGGTCTTATGTTATGGGACAAAAGAAGGAAAGACGAAAACCGAGATATCACGGATTCCAATACGCTAGAATATGGAATTTTGCCACTAAGGTTGAGCTTGGCGCACCTTCGACATCTAAGGTTTCGTATAGGATGGTGAAGATACGTGAGTCGAAGAAGCATTTGAACAACCAGTTGCAAGGACTTGTTGATACATGTTCATTAGAACCAATGCACTGCCAGAGAGAACACCAAAAGTTATCTTGAACTCTTGATTTGAAGTTTATATTGAAATATATCTCAAACTCTTAATTTGAATTTGTTATGGAGAACACCAATTTACAAAAAGAGAGACGGTTATCTCCATTTGCACATCGATTATAGTGAGTTGAACAAGATAACAATGAAGAACGAGTATCCCTTACCACGTATAGATAATCTACTCGACCGGTTGCAAGGGTCGGTGGTCTCTTCTAAAATTGATTTAAGGTTTGATTGTCACCAGTTGAGAAGTCTAAACTGGGATATTGCAAACACGGCATTTCGGACGGACCATAGTCACTACGAGTTGTAGTGATTCCATAGGGGCTTATTAATGCCCAAATAAAATATTTTGGTTTACTCTTGAGAAGAGAGAAGTTGTACGACCAATTGTCTCGGGACGGTAACCCCCCGAAGGATGTGAAAGAAGTTACAAGTTTTCAAGGATGTGTTGGTCATTACCGGATTTGTGAAGATATTCTCCAAGTAACACCATCTATGGCTAACCTACTCCGGATGACAATACAATATTGACTGGGACGAAAATTGACAATGGAGTTGTTGAGAGTTAAGAGGAGATTCATTTGTGCAATTGTTTTGAAATTGCCTTGAGGTATGATGGGTTTGAAGTGTACAAGTGATTCTCCAAGACAAGGTCTTAATTGAGTATTGAGGGACGATGTAAGAGTAATAGCATATGTGTCTCGCTAGTAGAAGTGGTGTGAAGTAAAGAACTTTCTTCATTACTTGGAACTTGCAACAAGAATTGAGGAACACATAACATCAAAGTTTGGTTTGACAAGAACCAAAGCCGACAGTGTAAATTGGAAGTTCGATCTTCTTTGATAGAGAAATCAAAGAGAAACATAATGGAATTGTTGTATTGAGAAAGACCCGAGAAGAAAGTTGAGTTTCCGATATATCAGACCTTTTTGAGATCTTAGCGCAAAGTTGGGAAAGTGGTTTACCGGTTGACGTGGCTGCCAAAAGAAGAGGGTGTTCACCCGGTGTTTCAAGTGTATCAATCGAGAGAGTGCATACATGACTCGAGACGTATTGTCAGTCACCACGATCTAGTGGACGACAAGGAACCGATAAGGCTAACTAGAAGACGGAGGATAATATCTTTGGTTGATTTTTACGCAGAGCTAGTAGCATCGTTAGAATTGACGGGTTAGACCTAGTTCTTCCCTTGGTTAAGTTATGTGCATGTGTGATGCTATGTATAGTTTGTGCCCTGTGCGGGAATGTGCTATATGACCTGATATATCTTGCGGTGGTATTTTGAGTAGATTGTGTGTATAGATTAGAAGGTTTAAGCCTCCTTAGTTTGAGAATTCATACATCGGCCTTAGGGACCGAGAAGTTCGACATATAACAAGTTTCGGGACGAAGCTTGTTTTTAGGGGGATTTAATGTGACGCTCCAAATTTTTGGCGCGTTTGCGATACATATTTTTTTCCAGCTTCTATCAATATTTTATTAGCTCAAGTATTTTTAACACTATTTTACGACGTAAAATATATTTTTGAGTATATGATTATTTTGGATACGTTCGCGTATATCCATGTTGTTATTTTCGGAAAAGCTGAAAAATTTTCCAATTCGAAAATCCCGTTTCGAATGCTTTGAACGAGTCCATTATATTACTCTCTTCTTTTGTTTTCCTTTTATTATTTCTATTTAGTTTCTTTCTCTTTCCCGCTTTTCCTCCCTCTTGTGAGCAGCTCTCAACCCCTCACTTCCCCTGCAAAGTTGCAACTCGACCCCATATTAAACCTCCTCACGCAACAAGACTCCCCTCCTTCTCACTCTTCCCTTTTTGTGTATCCTCCAACTCTCTGTACTCCCAATATTGTTACACTTCACCTTCGCATTTCAAGACATCAGCCCTCCGCAACCTCATCGCCCCCTTCGATCTCCATCTACAACCCTCTTCAACCCTTGTCGCTTGGGACCTCCGGAACCGCCATCTTCATATCTCCCTCAAGTCCACCTCGCCCTGTGGAAATCACCACCACTCTCATCGCCGGAAGCAGCAGCCCTCCGGCCTCCCTCCTCTGTTTCTTGAGCACCTTCGCACCGGAGCATCCCTGCCTTACCTGTCGCCGAGAAAAGCACCGCCAGATCTGGAAGAACTCGGCCAACCTTTTTTGCACCTTCCTCGAGCACTTCTTCTATGGAACTCGCCGCTTGTACAAATGTTTGGCCTTAGCGTCGCCAGAGCCACACCAGGAACCATCGGAGAAGCTTTGCACTCGCAGGAGAAGCCACCCTGTTGCCTCGCCCTTGCCTTTGTAGAACCGCCACCCTGCAATCCTGTTCAAAGGTTGAAGAGAGTCTTTTACCCTATTTAAAATCGGGCCCCTCCTATTTTGGATGATTACATATTGTACCCATATTTTATAATTGCAGAATTGACCCAACTTTTGTGAAGTTGCATAAGTGCCCCCTGTTTGTATAATTACAAAAAATGCCCAAGGTTTTATTTACGGAATATGACCCAAGGTTATGAAATTGCTCATATTTACCCTAAAAATGTATTTGTCGATTTTAAACTCGGATTCCAATTACAGGGTTATTTTTATAGTTTATATATATATATATATATATATATATATATATATATATATATATATATATATATATATATATATATATATATATATATATATATATTATGTAGTATGCCCAAATTTAGCGTATAAGCTAAATTTGTTTAGCTTCGGTTTTAGGTATGAAAGCGCCCCGATAAAGGCCAACGAATCCCTTCTCGACATCCGTGGTTCGTCTTCCGCCTTTGATCTCGTGTGAGTACCTTCTTCCTCAATCTCATTATGTTTAGTAGTATCATGCTAGGTTGGATCTAGAATAACTTAGAGTGAATACCAAGTAGTGGTTATGGACCTTAGGTGAATCTTGAGGACTTGTCGTTTATTCTAAGGCTTGATGTGTGTTTGATCTGGAGAGGTTATAAGGCTTTGAGTGTATGTATGATCTTGTGAGCGTTCTGATGCTTGATGTTTTGAGGTTGTATGATCTTGTAGGATCATGATGACTAGAAATGAATTATCCTCGAATATGTTGTGTTGGTGAGGTGATCTTGTAAGATCGTTGGGGGTAGGAGTGGTTATCCTAGCATATTTATGGTTTATGATATGGTGAGATCATGAGAACTAAAAGTAGAAGGACTTCTAGCATATGAGGGAGTTGTTGATCGTGTGCCTTTTGACAGACGTTGAGTGTCTTCCCGCGGGATATAGCGAGATTATCTTTGTGACGTGGTAAGTCTCTGGACTTACTTAGCTCATATTCCTTGTATTAGCATCTATGTGTGTTTGGTGGTGTGTGTTTATTGTTTATGTTATAATAACTAAACCGGAAATAGGACCACCGACCTTTATATATTATTTTTCCCAAGTGTATGATAACAGGCGGTGACAACTTGTCTAGCTCTTGCGTAGAGCTAGGAGGTTCTCGGCGACTAGCCCGTACAGGTAGACGGTCGGATGCATCAGTATCATTCCTTGCCGGTAAGTGGGGACCAAGGCGAGTTTCGGCAACTCTCGTGTCACAAACTTAAGTTGAATTAGAACGGGATATGACTTAATAATAAAAAGATAATAAACCGGACTTGTGTGATTTGGAGCATGTTGTGTGTTATGATTATTTATGTGTGTTTGTGCCATCACCTTGTTTCTAATGCCTTGAATATGAGCTAACGGTTTTAAACCGATTGTGTAGATGTCCTGCAGGTTAGGGATGCCTTCGAGTGAGGTGAAGGAGTGGACAACCTGGGTCTCCGTACATTATAGGACGGAATGTATTTCTTTTTCGTTATGTCGTGGATTGTGTATTTTCTTACGTTATGGATTTTATGTCGTTTTGAGGACTCGGCTGAACTTCCACCTTGTACTTTGTCTTTATGTTTCAGTTTCTCGCGCATACATTATAAACGCTTTAAGTATTTGCCTTTATTTGTGCCTTGTTTGAAAGGTCCGGTGAAATTGTTGTCAAACTAAGAGTCGAGACCCATTGTGAGGTCTCCGCCCGTAGCATCCCGAGTACCGCAAATTTGGGGTGTTATACCATAACTTTTTTTCCTTTTTTATTTTCTTTTATGTTTTTTGGTATGAATATCTAGTATGGAACTCATACCAGAAAATTGATACCAAAATTTTCTTTTTTTTTTTTATTTTCTGGTATGAATGCCAAAATTTATTATTTGTCTTGTTATTTTATTTTTTATTTTCTGGTATGATACTCATAATAGAATTTCCTTCTTTTTTTATTTTCTATATTTATTTTCTGATATGAATTTTTAGTATGAAATTCATACTAGAAATTTATATACTAGAAATTCATTTCTTAATTTCTGTTATGAAATTCATACTAAAATTTTCTGGTATGAAATTCATATCATGATTTTTTTAGTGTTACAACCTCTATTGAATATTTTTTTTTTCTTTCTGACTTCATTTTCTATTGTTTCACTTGCTAGTCACTAGTGCAACTATGTCAAATTCCTCAAGGCAAGAATCAAAGTTGACACTAAACTCCATTTTGCACCAAACATGTTTTGTTTAGTAAGGCAGTACTATGATGTACAATAAAAAAACTTTGAATTGCAATTTACTATATAATAACTTCAAAGTGGATTATCAGCGTTGTAGCAGTAAACAAGTTTGATTTGCATTGTATTATACAAGCTCCCCAAGTATAATGCTTGGTAAAGCAAGTGAAGGTGATTGCTTGCAACTTGTGGAAGTGATCCATAATTTTCGGGTCAAAAGGTGAATCTACACAAATGGGAAGTCTCTTTAAACAAAGGTGTACCATTAGAGGTGCATAATCGTTTGGCTGAGACCTCCACAGAGTGTAATCTTGATCATACCTGCTCTGTTATGGCCTATAGGGCCATGTGGGTGGTATATATTCCGAGATCATGAAGGATGTGCGCAAGCTATTTGCGTTAAACTTTGAGTGAGACTCTTTGATAGCTCTCATGTAAGCCAGGAGAAGGCAAGTAAACACAACGCAATTGAAGGCTATCTGCATCCATGAAAACTAAATAGTTTAAAAATGTACATTTTGAGTGTGACATAGTGACAATCAGTAATGTTGTAATTCACCTGGAAGAGAATCGTAGAAAACTCTCTTAGTTTTATAAATGTACTTCAATAGAAATGTCGCTTGACCCATGTAAGCCAGGAGAAGGCAGAGAAACACAATGCAAGTGAAGGCTATTTGCATCCATGAAAACTAAACAGTTCAAAAATAAACATTTTTGAGTGTGACATTCAGTAATGTTGTAATTCACTTGTATGGATGGTACAATAAAATGGCCTAGATCCGCTAACATTGCTTTGGCTCCTACAAGGAGCTACCAAAAATTATCTCAAGTTGCTTTCAAGATAGAGACAATATAACCGAAATAGTAGACAATACATGTGATGCACAAGACACATCCTCCGAGAACTAACCAACCACTTCTGCTGATTTGCCATCTCCTTTGGTATGAGATCCATCCAATTTCTGATATGACATAACCGCCGTCAGCAACTTCTAGTATGAGATCCATCCAATTTCTGGTATGCCATAACCACCGTCAACAAGTTTTGGAATGAGATCCACGCACCGCTGCCATCGGGAGAGCTCAAATCGTAATTTCCAGACAACTCCTCCAATCCCCAACCATTGTGTATCCATAACCAAAACACACAACACATCACGCGATTTACAACATTCGGTCTCTAAACCTAAATAAACTTCACAATCACAAATCTAAACATCGAAATTGCAAGAAACTGAAACGAATTTGTTCAAAGAGGTTCGAATTATGGCGAACCTGTCGAGCTCTTCGTTCTGGAATACATGTTCGTGTCCTAGTAGAGCTTGTACTCGTCAACGATGTTATCCATGTACGCTTCGCGAAAGCAATAAGGTCGGAGAAGCGAGAGATTGAAAGAGAAGCGAGAGATTGAGAGAGAGAATGAGACGGCATAGGGTTTGTACGGTAAAAAATAACACGAGATACATTTACTTAATTACAAAACCTAATAAGCCTAGTTACTAGAGTATAAATTGAAAAAGGCCTACTTAACAAATTCACCCAATAATATGTCTTACTTTTCCGGTAAAAATACTAATTCCGGCGATGACGTGTCAACCGAAATCTTACATGTCATAAACAATGAAATAATTGTGTGATGTTGATTTTATTTTATAAATCAAGTTAATAACATAAAAATATTAAAATAAAAAATTAACTTCTTTTTTTAATTATTGTATTTAAATTATAACTTTTTTCACTATATATATATTTTTTAAAGTTTTTACAAATCGATGTAATTTTTTTTAAAAAAAAAACAGGTAAAAAATTTGTAAATTATATATATTTTTAAATAAATCGTTTTCTTGTGAGTTTTTAAAAACTTTTTGAGGAAAATTTTGAACTTGTATATATTTTAACTAACTTTTAATATAAAAAAGTAGTTTTTAAAAAATTGATTTTTTAATTAAAAAAGTAAAAAAAGCCTCCAAAAAAAGTTATAAAAAATCCCCCCAAGAAAATATTTTTTTTTAAAAAAAAAATACAAAATTTATTTTAAAATAATTTTTTTATACAATTTATTTTATAAATATTTTATAAATTTTATTTTATTTTTTAAAAATAATATATTTTACAATAATAATTTTATAATAATAAATAGTTCCAAAATTATTGTTAAAAAACTTATTATAGATTTTTTTACAAATTAAATGCTATTAACTTGATTTTTAAAAAAATAAAATTCCACATCACATAATTGTTTACTAATGACATGTAACATCATCGCTGGAGTTAGGATTTTTGCCAAAAAATACATATTGTTTTTGGTAAATACGTTGATTGTTTGTATCACTCTTAGTAATTTCAAAGTTGGTATAATTTTGGGTTTAATGTTGATAGTTGGTATTATTTTGATTTTTTTAATTTTAAAAATATATGAAATATTTTTTAAAATAAATATGGATTTAAGAATTGAAAGTTTATAAACAATTAACGTAAAAAAAATTTAAAAATATTTAAAATATAGGGTTTAAAACCCTATGATTTTAAAAATAATTAGGTTTATAAATAAAATGTTATTAATTTGCTCGGCTTCTAAAATAATTAAGTTTGTTCCACTCTAGAAGCTGATACAAGATTTGTACACAATTCTTAACGAAGCTTGACTCGTGATTCAAGAAAATATAAGAGAAAGTGGTGATGAAAAGAAGTTTGATTTATGTGTGAAAATAAGACGTTTTTCTAATCATAATTATTTTTAGGATCTTTTATCTCGGTACCTTTCAGTTTTGAAAATTTTTCTTGGAATCCACAAAGTTTTAAATTTTCTCTTGGTATCTAGGGCTGTGTAAAATTGGACCGCACCGGAAATTACTGTTCAGTCCATAGAGTGGACTGAAAATTACGGTCCATATTTTTTTGAAAACCCAGGTTACGGTCCGGGTCCGGTTTTAGACCGTATTAAACCATAACCCGGGTTGTACCGTATTGCTTTTAGGGATTTTTTGATTTTAATTCCTAAGTTTTCGGATGAGAGAGATATCTCAACTCTCAAATGGTTTGCCTCTCAGAGGCCCCTTTCTCTCAGACATTCAACTTTGAGTCTTTGACAACTACACTCTGTCGCTCACCGTCTCTCGTCTCGCCGGCTCGCCGCTCGACTTCTCTCTCGCCGGCTCGCCCTCACTATCTCCGGCCCTGCCCTTTCGCTGATCTCCTTCAAATTACAGTCCTTTTGAAACACTGAATTGTGAATCTTCTAGTCTTCTATAACTTTGCTTTGCGTTTTGTAACTTTGTTAGAGCCTTTTATAACGTCTCAACTCTCAAGAACTTTTTCTTTTCTCCTTCAGATTTCCGCCATCTTTCCTCCTCTTGAAGTCTCACTGTTCTCCTTCATATTTCAGTCCTTCAAAACTATTGCCGCTCTCCTTTAGATTTCAGTCCTTTTGTAAGTTTGTTTTGCGTTTTAGGTCGAGTCCGGTCTGAAATATTCAAAATTGCACAATTTACGTACAAGCTGGTCCAACCCGGAACCGGACCGTTCCGATCTACCGTCAAAGGTGTTATCAATTTACGGTTCGTCGGTCCGTACCGTATGCACAACCCTATTGGTACCCTCATGGTATATCTTATTATATTTCCTTAAAGTTTCAATAATAATGTAACGTCCATAATTTTAATTCCTGTTAGGGGTTAGTTTAGTGGCTTTCCCGCATGCGTGGCTCAGTCTTTCTGCAGGCACGATGTGCTGAGTGACGGGATTTTATCCCAAATCCCGTTCCGACCTTCCATTCCCCTCTTTTAACGTGTGACTCCTTGTTCCGTGGTCTAAAGAAGACCTATGGGCTACTTGACCCCTTGTTTCCCTAAGGGAGCATCCATTTCTCTCTCTCCCCTTTCATTTCACGTGTTTCTCCTTTGCTCCCTCTCTTCTCCTCCTTTATCTCACATGGTGCTCCTTCCTTCTCCTTTAACTTGTGTCGGCTGTCCAGCAAGGACTGGAGATCCGTATGGTATGGGTAAGCTCTTCTTCTTCTTCTTCTTCTTCTTCCTCCTCTTTGAGCCCTAAGCATGAAAGCCGTGGATTCTTCGTTTTCTTCCATTATTGTGTTTGCATGAGTGTGGATTCGGTCTAGGGTATAGTGTTGGTTGTGGATCCACGGGGGGAACATACAAGATGGAGCAATCCAGCCACAAGGCACCAAGGAACTTCTACACATCAAAGAGAAGCCCGACAAATTGTCTTTCTGGAGTTCAGTCGTGGCGGCAGATTTAGTAAACCGCAAGGGCGGTGAACAATGTCACGGTGGGGGGGGGGGGGTAGGATAAACCAGGAGCCGCAGGGGCGGTGAACAGTGTCGCAGGGGCAGTGACCTTCAACGCGCAGTCGCACTTTTTGTTTCCGCGGCTGCGCTTCTTCAACAGTAGGCTCTTCTTCTCCCTTCTTCTTCTTTCCTTCCTTCGTTGTGAGTTTGATCCATGTTAGTATCATGCCTAGGGTGGACCTAGGATAGTTGTGAATGCCATCTAGTGGTTGTGGACGTTAGGAGACCGTAGAGTCTCGGTTATTGCTTAGGATGACTTGAGTGTGATGATCATGTTATACCTCCTAGACTAGTTGTGTTCTAGCTGGGTGATGAGTTATCCTTGTAGGTGAGTGGACTGCTGTAGTGCCTTTACATATGCTAGATGAGTTACGGTCTTTTGGAGCCTAGGAACGTATCCTAGCTTATGAGTTGTAGGACCTTGTGTTCGTTTGCTAGATTGCGAAGTCTTAGGACTTCTAGCTTATGAGAGTGTTGTTGATGTGTGCCTTGTTTTGATCAGGTTGTGGTTGTATTCCTACGGGAAGTTGAGATCGATTATTCTTCGTTAGAGTGAGACGAGGTAAGTCCATGGGCTTACTTAGGTAGCTTTCGCATATTGATTGTTACGTGTGGGTGGTGTATGCTTTTGTAATTGTGACATAACTATTAACCAGATGAGGGTGTGAACGTGTTTATTGTTTTGGCCCAAGTGTATGATAACGGGCGGTGACCGCTTGTCCAGTCCAAAATGGGGTGACTAGGAGGTGCCTTGCGACCAGTCCAATAGGTGATGTTGATTCGCATCCGGACCGAACCTGTTTGGTGAAAGGGGACAAGGGCGAGATCCTTGTGATTCTCGTGTCACACCATAATTGGAAATAGTAAGGGAATGACGTAAAGAAAAGATAATCACCGGTTTCCATGTGAGCACGTTTGTGTGTTTTACTTTATTGTATGTGTTTGTGCCTTCATCGTTTCTTCTAATGTTCGGAATGTTAGCTAACGGTTTTAAACCGGTGGTTGTAGATGCCCTGCAGATTAGGGATGCCGCCGAGTAAGGTGGAGGAGTGGACAGTCGGGGTCTCCGTACATTATAGGACGGGGACGGAATTTCTATATTTATGTTGTGGACTTGTAGACTTTTATAATGGAGTTTGTTGTCTTTTTGTGGACTCGACTGAGTTTCCACCTTGTATTTACATTTCAATATTCTCGCACTTGCATTAAAACGTTTTCCGTATTTACCCTTATTTGTGTCTTGTTGGAAAGGTCCGGTGAAATTGTTGTCAAGGTAAGGGTCGGGACCCATTGTGAGGTCTCCGCCCGTAGTGCTCCGAGTCCCGCAGATTCGGGGTGTTACAAATAAAATAAAAAAATCTTTAAAAAACTTCAAACCTAATTTTGGATTCAAAAATCAACTTACTTGTTTTTGAAATAAAAAATAAAAAATAAAAAAAATGATTATGATCACGTTAAATTTAAGCTAATTAAATTTATAATAAAAAATAACTTAAAAAATATATTGTATTTTCAAATACAATATATTTTCAAATACAATTATTTATCTTGATGTAATATCATTCAAAATTATAAATCTTGTCCCAAACCTGTCCCGTCAAAAACTATATGGGACGAGATATGGACCTTAAAGTCATCATCCCTCTAAGCCCGTCTTGTCCCGTACATAATAAAGTTTTTAATTTTAAATAATAAATATGATAAAATTTTTAACCATTAGTGATATACTTATATTATTTTGCTTATATATATATTAATAAATATGTTAGTCAAACCATCAAAATTGACAAATGACCTCATTTAGATGTGTTTTCTTGTGGATATTTGCAAATTTTTAATGTAAACTGTCAAAAAGCATTAATTTATTATCGATATTTGAAAACTTTAATGTTTTAAGTATGATAGATACGGATAGTTTTGTGGATAAATCGTAAAATTTAAACACAATATATAAAGTAAGAATTTGGTCAAATATGCCCTTTTCTATTTCCTTTTGGTAAGTGTACCCTTTTAATTTTTACCATTTTCATTAATGATGTAATAACCGGTTTTTGGTTGTCATCGCCCCACGGTGACAATGGCCGCCCCTGCGGCAAACCGCGATCGCGATAGGATCAGCCGCCCCTGCTACTGACTCCAGATCGTGCACGCTCTGTTTTTTTCCTGTTTTTATTTCTTTCCTATCTTAGAAGATCCGATCTTCTAAGCTATGGGCCGGCTTTCATTTGAGCTTCTAACCCTAAAATCGACCTTCCTTTATCTTTTTCAACCGTTCTCTATATAATTCCTGCCTTCTCTTCCTTTTCCCGTTTCTTGCTTACGTTTCTTCAACCTCGAGTAAAGCTGCAACCTTTCCCGTGTGATCTCCTGCAGAACGTGTAAGTCTTCATCCCCTTGGTCCTTCTAAACATTCTTGACACATAATGCATGCTTTCTTTTTCTTCTTTACATCTTTCTCCTTCTCGTTCTTCTTCTTCTTCTTCTTCTTCACTTGATTCAAGATCGAGTCTTGATTCTTGGTTATCCTTCGTTGATGACGAGTTGTGCTTCCAGGATCTTCGGTTGACTGTTGAAGTGTGTGTGGATTGAAAGAACCAAGCTTTGGTCCCTTGTTGAGTTCTTGCTGTCAAAGGTGAAGACGCAATTTCTGTGCAAAAACCGCCCCCGTGACTGCAACCCAGTGCCACCCCCACGGTTTATATGCAGTAGCTTCCGTATTTGGTGAGCTACTTTCTTTCTTGGCTTCCTCGTTCCTTTCCTTGAGTTATGTTGTTGTTGTTACGCCTTAGGATTCTGTAAGACTAGGGATCGTGTCCCTAACTTGTGGAGATCTCTTAGAGATCATGGAGACTAGAAGTTATAGACTTCTAGCTTTCGTTCGTTTCTGAATCGAGATGTGTTGTTTGAACATGTTTTCCTTCCTTCGTTCATTCGGAAAACTGAGTTGTAGCTGACTTTTGGGTTACCTTCAAGTGAGGTCAGTCCCTTGGACTTATTTAACTGCGTTACGGGCTAAGACCTCACAATGAGTCCCGACCCTGACGTAGCAATGACACAACGGATCTTACAACAAGACACAAATAAATGAAAACCAAAACTCATAATAAAACCAAAGGTTTAAACAAAGGGAAGCGTAAAAGACTCACAACCGAGTTCAAAACAAAGGGAAAACAACAACAAAAATATAAACCCGATCCCGTCCTATAATGTACGGAAACCCCGGCTGACCACACCGTCCGGATCACTGATCAGCATCCCTAACCTGCGGAACATCTACAACATTGGTATCAACCGTTAACTAACATTGTAGATATCAAAAAGACTGTAAAGGGACAAACACACATAAGGTAAAGTAAACATATAGCATGCTCGCACTCAGCCAGTTATTATCTTTCATTAAGTTATCCATTACTAATTCAACTTCTTTTGTCACACGACAATCTCCCGAAACTCGCCTCCGCTTACATCTACCAACATGAATAGATCAGTATTATCCGTACCTACAATCCTGGGTTGCAAGAGCACCTCCTAGTCTCATGTAGAATTAGACAAGCGGTCACCGCCCGATTATCATACGCTTGGGCCAATTACGGTTATAAAGGTCAATCCTAGTCCGGTTATCCGTTATAACAATAAATACAACGCAAACAAGCCAATACACTCAAACCAATATATGGAATGAAGCTAAGTAACTCCAAGGGACTTATCTCACTCGAAGGTAACTCACAAATCAACAACTCAATTTCCTGCAGCAAAGTAGGAAAGAAAGCCTATCATTCAAGGAATCACGAATCAGGAACCGAAACGATTGATAGAAGTCTATAACTTCTAGTCTCCATGATCTCCAAGAGATCTATACAAGCTAGGGTCACAAACCTTAGTCTTACAAATCACCAAGAGTCAACAACATCCACAAAGGCCAAGGAAAGGAACGAGGGAAGCAAGGAAGGAAGTAACTCACCAAAGACGGGAAAATTGCAAGAAAACCACAAGGGCGGTTGGACAACGCCACAGGGGCAGTGGAACAGGCAGCGCGGGGGCGGCTCCGTGTAGGCTCGGGGGCAGTTTTTGTGACAAATAATTGTGTCTGCCTCCTTTCAACATCAAATCACAGCAAGGGCACAAGGCTCGATTCCTTGAGCCAAACACGTCCAGACACAATCAAAGGAGCATGAGAACAACAATGAATCAACAATGGGGATGCCAACAAGAATCAAGGTTCAAACTTGATCCTTGGAGAAGAAGAATCAAAAGAACGAAAGGAGAAAGCGAAATAGAAGGGAAACAGCGTGCAACAACTCATGAACGTGAGGGAGAAACAAAGAAGGAGAGAACTTACACGTTCAACAAGAGATCACAAGGAAGCAAGGTTGCAGCTCTCGAGGTTGAAGAAAACCGTATGCAAGAAACGAGAAAAAGAAGGAAAAGAGGAAATTTATAGGAACGATGGAAAAAGATAGATGGAAAGACATTCTAGGGTTAAGAACATGATAGAAAAGCCGACCCATAAGATAGAAGATTGGATCTTCTATCTATGGAAATAAATAAAATGAACGAAAAACATATCGGCGCAATCTGGGGCAAAACCGCAGGGGCGGTTTGCTTGCCGCAGGGGCGGCTCCCTTCACCGTGGGGGAGGTGAAGGTGAAAACTGGGGCATTACACCGTGTATTGGTTTGATTGTATTGGTTGTATTTGTGTTGTTGTTTATCGTTATAACGGATAATCGGAATAAGATTGACATTTTATTCCTTGAATTGGCCCAAGTGTATTATAACTGGGTGGTGACCGCTTGTCCAGTTTAAAATGGGGAAACTGGAAGGTGCTCTTGCGACCAGTCCAATGTAAAAGAGGGATGCATCGCCTCTATTCTTGTTGGTGAAAGGGGACTAAGGCGAGATCACAGTGATTCTCGTGTGACAACATATGTTGAATTAGTAAAGGGATTGACTTAATGAAAGATAATAACCGGTTGAGTGCGAGCATGCTATATGTTTATGTTACCTTATGTGTGTTTGTGCCTATACTGTCTTTCTGATATCTAGAATGTTAGCTTACAAAGTATACCGATGTTGTAGATGCCCTGCAGGTTAGAGATGCTGCTGAGTGATCCGGATGGTGTGGTCAGTCGGGGTTCCCGTACATTATAGGACGTGATCGGGTTTATATTTCAGTTGTTGTTTCTTTCCCTTTTGTTTTGAACTCGGCTACAAATCTTTGACACTTTCCTTTGTTGTTCCTTTGGTTTTATAATAGTTTTGGTTTTCATTTATTTGTGTCTTGCTGCAAGATCCGATGTTAGTGTTGTTACTCTGAGGGTCGGGACCCATTGTGAGGTCCTAGCCCGTAACGCTTCGAATTCTTAGAACTTGGGGTGTTACTATATGGTATCAAAGCTCTAGATTTACAACAATGACACTCACAATCTTCTAAAGGTCGAATAGATAAATAAACAGAACCTTGAAGGGGTCTACGTTTTCAAAAGAGGGTTTGGTATTAAACTTGTCGGTGTGGATAGATGTACGGGAAATTACCACTATGGGGCGAGGAAGAGGTCGACCACCTCTTCCACCTGCCGTCCATGGACGAGGGCGTGCAGAAAGACCTCCACTAGCTAGAGGTCGGGGCCAAGACCATGTTGTTGACCCGCCTATCGTTGAGGCGTTCGGTGAAGAAGTTGTTGAGAGCGTTGTTCCCAAGGCAAGGAATTGGACCGCTGCTAGGTTTGGAGCGTAGAGAGCATAGTCGACCGAGCCCATTCGAGTGTCCATCAAAGTATTTGCATATCGCGACTACGTGTAGAGAGTCAAGGAGGCTATCAGGACTGGAGGACCTGCCCCAACACCATTAGTACCCGCAGGATCAGCTGAGGTTTCGTAGAGAGTGACGCAGGTGGTTGTTGCACATGCTAGAGTTGTTGAGGTTGCTAGAGTACCGGATGAGGCGCGAGAGCCGAGACCCGACTGTTGGTTGAAGTCTTTCAACTAGCTGAAGATTCCTTCTTTTGGAGGAAAGACTGGATTTGAGGTAGAAATTTGCCAAGGCTAGGTGGATTCTGCTATGGAGGCGATCTATTGCCTAGAGGGTCGTCGAGTCGATATAGCACAGACGTTGCTGCAGGATCAGGCTCATCACTAGAGGAGGACCATTCACAATAAGGTCATGAGTTATGAGCAGATGAAGACTGTGATCAAGGATCGCTATTGCCCTGCTGCTATGAGGAGAGATCGACTTGCTTTTCTTGTTTCCAACAGTCTATGTAGAGTTCCGACAAATGACGATAGTGTTATAACTGCGGAGGTGTCGGACATATGCAAGCTGATTGTAAGAAGATTGTAGTGACTTGCTTTTCTTGTAGTAAGCCCGGGCATAGAGTTGTTGAAGAACCGGTAGGTGATATAAATAAGATAAATAATACTCTAGAAGGGGGGTTGAATAGAGTATGGGAACATTTCGCAAACCAAATCTCAAGGCCTTGAAACTCCTTTCAAGGGCCTTGATATCAATCTATACTTTTAGTGAAACTTTGATTTCAAGGGCTTTGAAACTCTATTTCAAGGGCCTTGACTTCTTGCTCCTGCAAAACAAAGTTGGTCACAGTAAAGTATATATGGTGCGGAATTGAAAATATTGACACGAGGATATGTTTACGAAGTTCGGCTCTAAATAGCCTACTCTCCGTCCCAGGGTATATCCGTAGGATCTAACTATCTATTATCAGCTTCAAAGAGTCCTAGATACAAACTAGAAGAAATCCCCTTCTTCTCTCACTGTAGCCTATGCTAAGATCTAGCTCCAACTCTTAACCTAGCTATAATAGCCTAGTTACTTCGCAGAGTAACACACTCTAGTATAACACTATTTAGATCTTCCAATGGAGCTCTAGTGTTTTCTCTCTCTAAGGGGATAAAGCTTTTGTGTGAATGAGAAAAAGAAAAACAACGAATGAAGATAATTAGGTTGCTTGAGGATGCAAAGATGTTTTCCGGTGTAAGCTTGTGTGTCTTCCTTCTTCGACCATCATCTTCATTTATATCTTCTATAAAAAGGTCTTCTAGCCGTTGTAGAGATGACCGTTTGAAGATCAATCTTTTTTTTCATGAAGATCGTAAGGTAGACGTTGCAATTCTTCAACCCCTACGAACACGTTGAGTCTTTTACTCCTTGATCTTCTCGTCTTCTGTTGGATAAGAGAGAAGATATTTTTGCCGTTTTGTTGTTTAGAAAATCTTCTAGAAAAGATTCTCTATTCTTCGGTTGAGATCTTCCTTCGGTTAACAAAATCTTTGGTTGATGAGATCTTCTTGTTACAGAATCTTCAACGAAGATCTTCAATATATTTAAATCCTTGTTCCATGCACCTTAGATTCCAAGGCCCTTGATTTCGTCCTTTTGAATTTGTTATCTTCCTTTAATCTTGAGTCCAACTTCAAGGTCCTTGACATGTAGATATATAACGTGCACTAAATTCAAACCAACCAAATATCTAGAAATATAATCAAGTACATTGTTAGTATATTCAACTGCTATATTTGTGTGAAGTCTTCCATCATCAACACTTGTAAACCATTTTAATCAATTTGGAGTTTTCATTCTCCCCCTTGATGAAAGACAACACAAATTTTCGTACCTGCATTTGTTAGTTTAGCAATGCATATGAAAATCTCAAAACTAAAAATGCAAAATGCAGTACATCAAAAAATATCGGATCATATTTCTCCCCCTTTGTCTTTCAACAAGGGAGAAAAAGCAGTCAAACTAGGAAGTCTTAAAAATCAATTACAAACCCAAAAACCAAATGTATTTCCAAACAAAAAAAATGTTTTTCAAAAACTCATGACATGCTGAGAATCTCCAGTCTTCCTTGTACCATTTGGAGGAACTTCCTTTTCCATAATAGTCTCGTAGACACATATCTCTCCATCGATCCTTTGCATCAGCAAGATCACGTTCTTTGAGAGATAGGTCAGTTCCTCTTTGTGTAGACTCATTTGCATACTTCTTGACAAGTACCATCCATATTAATGGTTTTCTTGTCAGAGTTCTTTTCGATACCGGTGCTACGCATTCTTTTATATTTGATGCATATGTAGATAGATTGACCTTAGTTACCGTAGAGGGGAGACCTTTCTTTATAGGGTTATCCGATGGGGGTAAGACTTGAGGTACACGGGAAGTTCGCGATTGCCCTATTAGATTAGGAGGTCGCGATTGGCTAGCTGACTTCTTTGTCATGTACGTAGTACACGAAGAATTTATCTTGGGCATGGATTAAATGGATCGACATCAAGCTATTTTAGACATCGGAAAGAGGACATTCAAGGTGACTACATAGTCAGGCCATGTAGAGTTCTTCCGAGGATGGGATCTTGGGAAGACCGGTACAATCATCAGTGTAGTACGAGCTACGAGACTTATCGGTCAGTGTTGCAAGGCTTTCTGATGCTATGCCATGAAGGATAGTATGAGTCTAGCATTGGAGGAGATTCCGGTAGCGTTTGAGTTTACTGACATTTTTGGAGAGCCGTCAGATTTACCTTCACACAGGATTGTGGACTTTGACATTAATCTAGAGCCCGGGACGAGACCGATATCGAAGGCTCCTTACCGTATGACGCTTATCGAGATGCTTGAGCTTAAGAAGCAGCTCGAGGAGTTAAGTTAAGAAGGGCTTCATCCATCCTAGTGCATCTCTTTGGGGCGCACCAGTACTCTTTGTTGGAAGAAAGACGGGTCGATGAGGTTATGTATTGACTACCGAGAGCTTAACAAGGTGACAATCAAGAATAAGTACATATTGCCCCGTATTGACGATCTTTTGTACCATCTGCACGGAGGTTCAATGTTTTCTCGGATCGATCTAAGATCCGGATATCACCAACTGAGGGTGAGAGAGTAGGACATAACAAAGACGGCATTTGGAACCAGATATGGCCACTACGAGTTTGTAGTGATGTCATTCGGGCTCACGAATACGCTCGTTGTGTTCATAGAGTTGATGAACAACATCTTAATCGACTTCCTAGACCAGTTTATGGTGGTCTTCATCGATGATATTCTGGTATACTCTCGGAACAGAGAGGAGCACGCAGGACACTTAAGGATCGTACTCCAAGTCCTGTAGGATAGAGAGCTTTACGTCAAGCTCTCTAAGTGCGAGTTTTGGATGTCTGAGGTGGCCTTCCTTGGTCACATTGTTTCCGCAGAAGGGATCAAAGTAGATCTAGCAAAGATCGAGTATGTAGCATCTTGACCGCCTCCTAGGAATGTCAAGGAGGTACGCAGCTTACTAGGCTTGGCGGGCTACTATCGTCATTTTGTGGAGGGCTTTTCAGTTATCGCCTGACCCCTTACTTCCTTGCTGAGGAAGTCTTTGAGACTTGTGTGGTCCGAGTCATGCCTGTAGAGTTTTAAGGAGCTGAAGAGGAGGTTGACTTCCGCTTCTATCCTAGCCCAGTCAGAGGGCATAGAGGACTTTGCGGTTTATAGCGACGCATCCAAGCTCGGCTTGGGATGTGTTCTGATGCAGATGTGTAAGGTTATAGAATACGCGTCTAGACAGCTGAAGACATATGAGGAGAACTACCCTACCCACGATCTCGAGTTAGTTGTTGTTGTTCACACTTTGAAGATTTGGTGGCATTATCTGTAAGGAGCTACGTGCTAGATATTCACAAACTATAAGAGTCTGAAGCACATATTCACTCAGCGGGAGTTGAATAACCGCCAGAGGAGATGGTTGGAGTTGATCAAGGACTTCGATCTAGATATTTATACCACCCGGGAAAGACGAATGTGGTAGCTGACGCCCTCAGTAGGAAGACTCCCCAAGAGATGGCGATCGCTCGGCTGACAGCTCAGCCTCAGTTACAACGAGAGTTAGCATGACTAGAGATGGATATCACTTTCCGGATTTCGACAACCACCTATCCACCTTAGAGATATTACCTGATATGTTGGTAGAAATCCGACAGAAACAAGAGAGTTGTCCAACTTTGACACGGATCTGAGACATGATGTCTCGAGGAGGCACCTCAGTTTTCCGTTTGTATCGATGGATTTTGAGACCCCAAGAGCGCGTTGGTTTGCCCTCAGCTCGAGAGCTAAGACAACGGATCTTACAAGAGGCTCACTCTACACCTTACTTAGTGCATCCCGGTGCGAGTAAGATGTATCAGGAGATCAAACACTCTTTCTGGTGGGGAGGTCTGAAGCCATACGTGACGAGATATGTAGCTTAGTGTGTGGCCTGCCAATAGGTCAAGATCGAGCATCACAGACCAGGGGGAGAGCTACACCCACTTCCTGTTCCCTAGTGGAAGTGGGAGGACATCTCGATGGATTTTGTAACCGGTTTGAGACCGAGTCGGAGTTTTAACGCCATATGGGTTAGAGTAGATCGACTAACAAAGACCACACGTTTCATTCCTATCAAGGAGACGTGGCCGGTAAGTCGATTGACAGAGGAGTTCAATAGACAGATAGTGCGACTTCATGGAGTACCTAGGACTGTAGTCTATGATAGAGACGGACGGTTCACCTTGAGGTTTTGGCAGTAAGCGCATGCGGCCCTAGGTACTAGTTTGCAGTTCACGACTACTTATCATCCTTATACCGATGGTCACCGAGAGGACCATCCAGACTCTAGATGATATGTTGAGAGCCTGTGTGTTAGACTAGGGACAAATGTGGCCATATCACCTTCCCTTAGTGGAGTTTCGTACAACAACAGTTGACACGCATCGATTAGGATGACTCCTTATGAGGCTTTATATGGACAGATATGCCGTACACTGCTATGTTGGGATGAGCCGAGTATTACTAGCGGTGTAGCACCGGAGTTGATACAAGACGATATGGCTCGGGTAACGATGATCCGAGAGCGGATGTTAGCGGAACAGAGTCACCAAAAGCCTTACGCGGATAAGAGGTGCAGACCTCTAAAGTTCAGAGTTGGAGCTCAGGTATGGTTAAGAGTATCCCTGACACGAGGTGTTAGATGTTTCAGCGTCAAGGGGAGACCGAGTCCTAGATACGTTGGACCTTTCGAGATTCTTGAGCAAATTGGAGAGACAACATACAGACTTGCCTTACCACCGAGATTAGAGGGTGTTCACCCAGTCTTCCATGTGTCTCGGTTATGAGAGTATATACTAGATCCGAGACACATCGTCAGCCATAAGGACTTGGTGGTCGAGCCAGACCATACGTTCGTAGAGCACCCGGTAGCTATCTTAGAGCGTAGTACGAGACGCTTGTGATCGAAGGACATACCAATGATGAAGATTCAATGATCGATACGAGGAGCAGATGAGGCGACTTGGGAGAAAAAGGATAGTATCCAGAGGAACTATCCGGAGTTTTATGCTGAGTTGGATGTACCTATAGCATAGATGTTGGAGTTTTAGTTCCTTTTTGTGAGTTGTGCATACGCTTGTGTGACATTTTAAGTTATGTTCCCCGCGTGGGATTATGAGTTATGATCAGTGTTTTTCGCCATGTTTTTGTGTGATCTTGTGGTTTGTTGCAAGTTTTGGGATGAAACTTCTGTTTAGGGGAATCTGATGTAACAACCGATTTTTGGCTGTCACGGCCCCTGCAGCAAGCCGCGGTCGCGGAAGGGTCAGCCGCACCTTCGGCTGACTCTAGATCGTGCCCGATTTGTTTTTTTTTTTCCAGTTTTTATTTCTTTCATATCTTAGAAGATTCGATCTTCTAAGTTATGGTCCGGCTTTCCTTTGAGTATCTAACCCTAAAATCGACCTTCCTTTATCTTTTCCAACCGTTCTCTATATAATTCCCGTCTTCTCTTCCTTTTCCTGTTTCTTGCTTACGTTTCTTCAACCTCGAGCAAAGCTGCAACCTTTCTCGTGTGATCTCTTGCGGAACGTGTAAGTCTACATCCCCTTGGTCCTTCTAAACGTTCTTGACACCTGCCGCATGCTTTCTTCTTCTTCTTTACGTCTTTTTCCTTCTTCTTCTTCTTCTTCATCATCACTTGAATTAAGATCGAGTCTTGATTCTTGGTTATCCTTCGTTGATGATGAGTTGTGATTCCAGGCTCTTCGGTTAAGTGTTGACGTGTGTGTTGATTGAAAGAACCAAGCTTTGGTCCCTTGTTGAGTTCTTGCTGTCAAAGGTGAAGACACAGTTTCTATGCAGAAACCGCCCCCACGCCAAGATTGTCCCACCCCGCGGCTGCAACTCAGTGCTGCCCCCGCAGTTATGTCCGTTGCCCCCGCGGTTTATCTGCAGTAGCTTCCGTCTTTGGTGAGTTGCTTTCTTTTCTAGCTTCCTCGTTCCTTTCCTTGAGTTATGTTGTTGTTTTTACCCCTTAGGAGTCTGTAAGACTAGGGATCGTGTCCCTAGCTTGTGAGATCTCTTAGAGATCATGGAGACTATAAGTTATAGACTTCTAGCTTTCGTTCGAATTTGATTCGAGATGCCTTGTTTGAACAAACTTTCCTTCCTTCTTTCCTTCGGGAAACTGAGTTGTAGCTAACCTTTGGGTTACCTTCGAGTGAGGTAAGTCCCTTGGACTTACTTAGATGCGTTCCGAATATTGGTTTGATTGTGTTGGTTGTTTTTGTGTTGTTGTTTATCGTTATAACGGATAATCGAAATAAGATTGACATTTTATCCTTGAATTGGCCCAAGTGTATTATAACTGGGTGGTGACCGCTTGTCCAGTTTAAAATGGGGAAACTGGAAGGTGCTCTTGCGACCAGTCCAATGTAAAAGAGGGATGCATCGCCTCTATTCTTGTTGGTGAAAGGGGACTAAGGCGTATCACAGTGATTCTCGTGTGACAACATATGTTGAATTAGTAAAGGGATTAACTTAATGAAAGATAATAACCGGTTGAGTGCGAGCATGCTATATGTTTATGTTACCTTATGTGTGTTTGTGCCTATACTGTCTTTCTGATATCTAGAATGTTAGCTTACAAAGTATACCGATGTTGTAGATGCCCTGCAGGTTAGAGATGCTGCTGAGTGATCCGGATGGTGTGGTCAGTCGGGGTTCCCGTACATTATAGGACGTGATCGGGTTTATATTTCAGTTGTTGTTTCTTTCCCTTTTGTTTTGAACTCGGCTACAAATCTTTGACACTTTCCTTTGTTGTTCCTTTGGTTTTATAATAGTTTTGGTTTTCATTTATTTGTGTCTTGCTGCAAGATCCGATGTTAGTGTTGTTACTCTGAGGGTCGGGACCCATTGTGAGGTCCTAGCTTGTAACGCTTCGAGTTCCCAGAACTTAGGGTATTACAAATGGTAGATAAAAGTAATTAACTCTATTTAAAAAAAGAAAAAAGAAACATATATGAATGTGGTGAGTTTGTTACGTATAAAATAATTCTGACTTTTGTTTTTATTTTCTTTTGTTTTGTATTGCCTTTTTTTTATATTTTTTTTATTTTCTGGTATGAATTTTATACCAGAATTTTCATATCAGAATTCATACCAAAATTTTCATACTAGAATTTTTATACCAAGATTTTCATATCAGAATTCATACCAGAATTTTCATACCATAAAATTAAAAAAAATTAACATGACCAAGAAACCATGAATAGCCACTGTCAAACTCGAGTGGATTCCCAATTTTCTAACATGGCACATCAACAACCTTTGGAGCAGGTCCTTCACTACCGGATGCAAATTTAGTTTTATTTCTCATAACAACCTTTTTCTGAGGCGTTGGCGAGTTCATCTTGGCATTATTGGGAGTCTTTATCCTATGTTCATCTTTCTCTTCATACTTAACAATCAAATTCCCCAGCCTTCTTCCAACTTCAAGCACATAAGCTGTCCCACAAGGCTTTAGATTTTGAAAGAAGAACTTGTAATCGAGATCATAACCATCATCCTTGTCAGCATCACAGTCTACATCAATATCTTTTAGATGACCAAAACCTTCATTATAACGTTGCCTGGTCTGGAAGCTTCATAAATCAAATAAATCCAATTATAACGACTGCAATCACGTAATACAACACATCAGTGGGTTTCAGCCGCCAAAAATAACCAATTGCAGTCTTATAACACTAAAATCGAAGATTAAGAAGGCAAAGTCATGACTAGAGATGGAGAAAATCCTTGACTTCAATGTCGTTTTGAACCACCCTGTATTGATTTGAAATGTGTTGTTGTTGTGCATTGAATTAAACAAAAATAGCGTGGTTAGGAACACACCTATGTAGAATTCCAAAGAAAAAGTGAAGATTGAGGAAGCAACTCAACAAGTCAACAAAAGATCGACCGGAAGTAGGAACACACCTTTGTTTTTTAAACAGGAAAAATAAAAGGGGTACATATACTAAACAAGATTATGGTATGGACCTAGTTAATAGATTGAAAACTGAAAATAGTATAATTACCAAATTCACCCTTAAATAACTTAATGGACACACGAGATTGGTCCCGTCTCGTCCCGGTCCCAACCGAAATATGACATAGTGGGATTCAATCTAAAATACCCAAGATTTGTCCCGATCCCGTCCCATGTAGAATAGTCGAAACGGGACCGAGATGACCTAAATCTAGTCTCATCCCGTCTCATGCCCACCCCTAGTTAAAACCATTCATTATGATATCTAAATGAACAAAATATATTTGTACGTGAAAATCATGAATAGTATTATAAATATTAAACCATCCTTAAATATATTACATCATCTTTCAATTTATGTACGATATAATAGCCTGTCAATGAAAGTATGTGATGAGAAAATGAGATTGAGAAGAACACCCGTGGATTTATATAGGTAGAATTGTGTAAAATTGATCAAGACTGTTAGATCGGGTCATACCAGAATTTTGTTTCCTAATTATTTTACAGATTATTTATATATATATACTAAAAATTATATATCTTATCTGCAAATTTATGAAAATGTATCACAAAATTATATGTTTTTTTTATTTGATTTTTTATTCTAGTCTATTACGGTATGAATTTGATCCAGACCGAAATGGTCCGGTCTACGGTCCAAAGTTTTGAAAATTTCGGACCTAGAATGTCCGAACCGAATGCACAACCATATATATATATATGGTGTACGGACAAACACAAGAGAATTCATTTCCTGAAATGAGAAGAGGTACAACAACCCAATAACTTGGAGGGTTGGGAATGAGAAGTATGAGACAAAATAATGGAACTTTCATGGCTAAGATGGAATGGAGAATGATTCCCAAGTGTGACTCGCTTTGATTAAAGAGTCATTCGACACATATATTAAAGAGGGAAGGGTGACCAAGACATGTCTGCAGAACGTATAGGGACATCAAATTTGTGGACGGGATGACGAAGTCCAAAAACATTCTCATGGCAGGGGTAAGAGTTGCGATTGGGGATGGATGGAAGATATTATTTTGTCCACATTTATGAGCGACAAATAAACTATTTGAAGATTGATCCCTGATGAACATTGACGTAGAAAATTTGGGAAAAAATTGTGGTGGAGTACTAATTTGGATATAATCAGAAATTGAATGAATTTGCACCTTGTTGTGGGAAGATAGAGGAATGAAATTGCACACTTTTGGAGGGAAGAAGAGTTATTGAGGATTGTTGACATTGAAGTGGTTGAAGAAACTATTACAAACAAGTGAAACAAATTTTATTGAAAATAGTTCGTGTATGCAATGTTCTCAGTTAAGTCAGCATTAAAAATTATGAGAAAGGAACAACTTGATAGATCAAAACGGTGTGGAAGAATCACTAGAAGACGAAGGCTCCAGAAAGGGCTAAATACTTTCTTTGGATAATGATTCATGATAACATTCTTTTTAATGCAATTAAGGTCAGACACCACCTAAGCTCGGACCAAAGGTGCACCTCATGCGGAGTAGAAGTAGAAACCACGGTTCACATTATTCGGGACTATCCGAGGGCAAAAGAACATGGATGGGAGAGAGGCTTCATGATCACAAAATGGTGGTTATAGAGACATAGAAATGTAAGGGCTTTTGGCAATAATAGAAAGATTCTCGGAGATAGGGTCGAATATATATGGAGAAGGATCTTGTAATATAATAATGCAACATCAAGGAGAGATGAGATGTTGGAGGAAGTTGTTCCTAAATGCCTCCAGGTTACGTTGAACTAGAAAAGACCAATGGAATCATGGATCAAGATGAATATTGATAGGTATTCCCGTTCAGTTATTGAAGGCATAGGGGCAAGAGGAATTTTCGGAGGGCACGCCGGTTCGTTAATCGAAGCTTTCATGGCAAGAATTGATGGATGTTTTGTTTAGAAAGAAAAGACGGTGATACTGAAATAGTTCTTATGGAGCTTGGATTGAAGAAAAATGCAGATTGGAAGTGATGTTGTGGAACATGCTTCAAATGCTTATCATGCCATGCTATCTCAATGCATGAAGTTGATCAATGAGAAATAATGAGATATTGAAATCAAACACATCTCAAACTTAACTAACTGAATGATTGACCGGCTTGTCAAGACAAGTTGGGAATGACTAGCACCTTCAAGTTACTAGAGCATTCTCCTGAAGCGCTTGCTAGTATCATTAGAACCTGAACTTATTGCTAGTTATGATATGTAAGAATGAATTTTTATGAATAAAACAAGCATATACCTATCCTTTTAACCAAACAAAAGTATACGTATGGTATTATCACAATTAAACGGTTCCATCCCAAATGAAATATATTTACATGGATTTGGAACTAACCGAATTGAATAAAGTGATTACAAATCAACGTGGATTTGGAACTAACCGAATCGACAGTAAACAATCCCAAATGAAATATATTTACATGGAATTCTAGATTATTTTTTTTTTGTTGGGAATTCTAGATTATTAATATTAACGTATACAGTGTAGAAGATGTAATTATAAAATTGAGGGTAAATTAACGACTTTAAATTTGTCCAATAAATAAATAAATTAGGAGGGTGATCATACCCAACGTGTAACAACCTTCACCACTTTGGCACTTTACCAGTTTCTCCAAACAGCTCGTCACAAGAGTAACCGATCAATTGGATTCATAATCAAAGAGGATGCCTGTTAGGGTTACAGAGACCACTGCACCTTCTCAAGTATTAGGTAATCTATCTTTCTCACCCCCCACCTTCAGTAACTTCCATGATTCTGCCGAACTTAAAAGTTTGTATGAAACCCTACTTCTTGAATTGATGAGTTCGCGTAACCAAGGTGGGTAATTGTCCATGTAGATTTCAGGATTCATCTAGTCTGCCCAGTTTATATTTCCATGCTTTTGTTATTATCTAATTGTAAGGCGGAAGTGTTGTAGATTGATCGAAGAGGTTCAGTTGAAATGCCGAGATCCCTAATGTGTCTGTGAACATTTGTTGAACTGTAACGGATTTGTTTGATGGTATGTCTTTATAGATTTCGTATCAGAAACTTTAAGTTAACACTCAAAATTTGAACAACTTTATGAAGTAGACTGCAAAGTTCCTTTACTTAGGTTTATCATTCTTCCCTTTCTTCGTCGTAGGGGGTCAAGCAGAACAGTACCCTAAATCTTGATAATAATTCCAAGTTCCGCATCCAAATTTCAAACTTCTTATTCAATTGCCTTAAAGATACTGTTGGGTCAGCTTGGTTTAGACAATTAACCTTTCATATGATATGCCCGAATTGTTCTTTGAACAGGCCAGCGTTCTGGACAGACCACACCACCTGCATGCACCCTTCTAAGTGTTGGCCAGGTAGTTTTTCCTTTTTTTTGCCGTCTTGCACCTCCCTATGATCATTGAAGCTTTCTTACCATTTTTATTTCCGATTGGATTGGATTGATGTAGGCAAAAGTATGTTTACACTGAATCTGGAATTTTCTTCCTGTCAGCACTCTGTAGCTTCAAGTGTATCTTTCTAGCTAGTGCTATATAGATGAATAGTAGAGGTTTCATTGGTGTAGCAACCATTTCTTTTCAAAAGGCATTCTTACCTGAAGAGGCAGTTGATTATTTCTCAATGATTTAATTATTTCGGGGCATAGATATTTTTTCATAGAAAAAAGAAATATCTAAGACAAAATTTAAGGCTGTTTTCTTTGGCACTTACTAGCACGGCGCCAAACTGTGCCACTCATGTAATGTATATACCTCTCATAAGATGCATTTGCCACCGTAGTGGCCTTATAAAAGCTATATGGAAGATCTGTACTTTCTTTTTTCTTTTTAGTTTTACTTATTGCAATGTGTTCTGCATTTTTATCATCTAGATCATATCTGGATTGATAATTTGAATTCTGAAGTGTGCCAGGCAGAATCACCTGCATAATGTGCAGTAACAATTCACAAGTCACCACCATTTGTTCCGGTCTCTCTGTACTTTCTTTCAATTCCAAAAGAGTAATTATGATTAACATTTCTTTTTTTGCCTATACCCCTTGATCCTGCCTTAATGTATTGATGCCTGATCCATTACCTGCTGGTTCGAGTTGCTGGGGTGTCATGGGGAGCAAACTTTTCTTTTGAAGGATTTGAAACAAACAAGGAATTGTTTTTTCCAGAAATGTGTAGCTTTTTCTAATTGTACCTTTTTTTTAGTTTCTATATATTTTTTTAGGAATTGCAGAAGTTTTCAGCTATGTGCAACTGTTCGACCGGTTTTTCTTTATTCATGCTGATTGGCATATTTTGAATTTCTTGGATGATATTGGGAATACCTGAGGAACGTCAAATCCACTTAAGTATCTTAATGAAACACACGTGAAGGTATATAGCTATGTAATATTTGGTAATCGGTGGTGTAATATGAAATAATTTGTACATCAATCTATAGAGGTTTGTTCTAGCAGCAATGCTGGTGTCAGACAATAGTATTTGCTCTAGGGTCCAATTCTTTGTGAATTTGGGAAAATGCTTGTGCTAAAGTTAAAGCTTTCAGTTGCAGAACTTCTCACCCTGTTACCCATCTTTCAGGCATTTTCTGGAACTCAAAATGTATCAAGTGTACAAAAGGATGAAGCCTGGAGAGTCAATGTAAGAATCCAAGGTGTTGATATTAATCATGGCTATCTATGTGGCACTATGGAAGCTCTTAATGTTCCAATGGCTGATACACCAGTAAGCATCTTTGATCCCGTAACCTATGGAATGTAATAATATACGTTTGTTTGTCTGTTGCTGTGATTATTTTTGCAGTTGTTTTTATCTTATCTTCCACCTTGATCATTTTTTATTGTTCCTGTTGATGACAAAGATGCAAGCTAAACATTGTAGAACATAAATATTGACTTCTGCATATAGGATTGGAATTGGGACAGTTCTGTTCTTCAGATGTCTGAAAATTATGTTCCATTTAAAGTTTTAAATAAAAGACATGTTTTCAAAGGTTTAAATATAACAAATCCAAATAGCCTTAGTAATGTATAAATATAATATTTCCCTCTTTGGCTTTTTTTCTTCCTTCACCCGGGAAACCTAAAAGGTCCTAGCTTTCTCAAATTTCTCTCCCTCCACTTCCCTTTTCTATTGAGGGGCTAGTGTTTATATTTTGGACTATCTTCTTTGTTTTAATTTCTTCTCATTCAAGTTTGGATAATGATGCGTAGTTAGGGTTATGGAAGAGTGGTTTCATTTATGTCAACGCGGATGGTTTTCGTGGAAGCATAGTTCGTTGGCCAAAAAGTAGTAATGATAAGCATGTAGACTAATCCATGCATGCCAGTACTTAATCTACTTTTCAGTTGCTCCATATACTTAAATGGCAGACGTCTGGTGCTATGTGTGCACTTTAAGATATGGAATATTCTGTTTGAAGAGTCGAAAAATGGTAGTTTGTAGCGACTAGTGAGCACAAAGGACAATTTCCAAATAATATGGAAGTATGAAGGGTAAGAAAATATCAAATATTAGATGGGTTAAAAAATAGATTCAAGGAACCTTGTTTGGAAAGATGATATTTGAAGGGAGTACTGTGGGAGAAATGTGGAAAGGCAGGGATTTGGGTGTAAAATAAATCCATAGTTGTGGCTGATAACAGCAACCAAACAATATTTTGTTCTGCGTTCCAGTTGGGGATCAGAATCATGGCAGCAATTGGAATGCAGGTTGTTGTCTGTTACTTTCGAGTTGTCAGTGTAGAATAGATTAATTGCCCAAATTTCCTCCAACACGTATGTGGCCGAGTACATTTTAATTTGTTGAACCTGACAATTTGATTAGTTTTTCTTTGGTTGAATTCCCTTGCAAATTGTTAGGTTGGATAATCATCATTACTTCTGGAATTGAAAACAAGCATTGCTTAATCATCATTACTGTTCAGCATATTGCTTGTACTTTGGAGAGGATGATCTGCCCATGTTAATCATTATTGGCCAATATCCCCTGACCTGTTTACGAGCTTGCTTCTTGGGAGCACATTCTTAGGTCTTTAGTAAAGCAACCTTTTCGGAATAATTATGTGCGAGAGAGTAAGTTAAACCAAATATCTTGCTGGGAGCCTGCTACTTATGCCTTTGGAGTGCATCTTAATCCTGCATAATGTTAATCTGTAATTGCAAGCACTTTATACAAATACCTATTTCAGGTAGTAACTTTCTGGGAAGGTGAAATTGTTGATACCAAGAACCATACATTCTTCACTGGAAAATGGGAAGCATCGTGAGTTTGCTATCATTCTTCATTTGTTTCCTGTTTCCAAATGATCAACTTATGCTGAATATGCATTCTTAATGTTTTCTGATGATTTATTAAATGAATGTGTACATCACGTTTTACACTGCTGTTGATTTTGTGTACAGGCCAGAGGATGATATCAGACACTGGACCAAGTTTCCGTCTTTTTCACCCCTTTCAGTAAGAAACATGTACCTTTGTATTTTTCTCTTTAAGGAATGGTTGCTAAGCTCTATTTCACCTCCTACAGAGTCAAGTGGAGGTTGATGGTGGCAAATCATTGGACTTGAGTAATTATCCATATATTTTTATGGTACGTTGCTTTTGATGTCTGCTCTAGGTTATTTTATTGATTAAAAGATCAATATAGCAGATAAATTCTTATATTTTTTCTACTTCCATGTGCATACATTTTGAACACAGAGATGGAAGGAACAATACTTTGTGAATGTTGGGACAGATTGTGGACTGACCATAGCTGGATTCTATTACGTATGTTTCTCGTGTAGCGATGGCTCCATTAATGGCTTCTACTACGATCCAAATAGCAGGTATGTTTTATTCTTCCTCTTTGAGCTAGATGATGCATTATGCTGATCTGATTCATTGAATTTATTCTCCAATTGTATTTGCACAGTCCGTTTCAAAAGCTTGAGCTGAAATCCACAAACGAAGGCAGGAAGGGGTTCAGCTTCTCGTCGTATGAGCTGCAATGACTTGAATATCATCTTGATTTGGTGTCACCAAAATAATTGATCCTGTAGCTACAATCACTTTGGCATATTGGGATTGTCATGAACACGGAATCACATCACAGAATATAAGGATTATCCAAACCACACAGTCAGCAACAAGTCCACAAACTGCACCTGCATTTGGAAGTTGCTTATGATCATGGACATATAAAGTGACATAGAGGTCTATGTTTTCCTAGCCTGAATGGCTTTGGTTTCGTGTACATCTCTATGAACGATTTATGGTCGGGAGCTGAGTAGTCGAGTTTGAGTAACGTTTTCTGAAATTTCTAAATACCAATTATGTACGAAGCTGTGTGTGGATAACCTTTGTGGAACTTTCATTTCCATAGCTCATGTGTGGTTAATCTTTGTGAGGCTTTTGTAAGCAACTCACTTACATAGCTCAAGTGCAGACAAAAGTGTATTTCAGACAACTTCCATCAAGTCGTGTGGATAACGTTTATGAAAATTTTCTAACTTGGACTCATAAACAAATTTGATTGATCACACGGCACATAAACGAATCCCTAAATTAAGGAGTAATTCTTGTTTGAATCAAAAGGTCCCACAAGTCTATACAAGTGGGTCCCCTGGCATTGGATGGGCCATGGAATGAACGCGTGTTAGAAGGATATCCACCGATTCTTTGGAGGTTGGAGATAGGTTTCTCTTTCTGCACTGCAATTGCAAGTCAAATTATGAACACATACTCAACAATAGGGATGGCTAGCAGTTGTTCATCTGCTCTCTTGCCTTGCAAGGCTTTGGGCCAAACCCACAATTTCTCATCATCTTCCATTTGGGTTTCTTCTAACAATGGCGGTTTGAACAGGGTCAGGAAGATGCAGTCCTCTTTCTCCGTCAAAGCTGCAAAATTGCCTGCTGGGGTATATACTTGTCTCATTCTTGATTTTATTATATTTGCTTCTCAGATTTTGATGTAATTTTCTTATGGTGGGAGGGAAGGTGGAATTGCCAAAAATTCAGCCAAAGTTCAAGCCACCATTTGCAGGCTTTACTAGGGTTGCTGAGACTTGGAATTCCAGAGCTTGCATGATTGGACTCATCGGCACTTTCATTCTTGAACTTGTTAGCGTCTTTCTCTCAATCTTCTTCTTCTTTTTTTGAATTCTTTCAGAATTGGAGATGGTAATTGATGTTTGTATTCTATTACAGATAGTGAACAAAGGGATATTGCAGCTGATTGGAGTTGATGTTGGCAAGGGACTTGATCTCCCTCTTTGAAACTACTCTCCCCCTGCCCCAATGTTGAATGTGTATGTCAATTTCGGTTTGCTTTGTATATTGTCTATTGTTTTTGAGGAGAGTAACACTATATACACAAGGGATTGTGCTGCTGTTAACTTCTTTAGTTGAGAATGATACCAAAACGCTGTTGCAAACATCAGTGGTAAGAAAACTACATTACATGTCACTACTATAGTACTTGATCACGGAGTTGATAGCCTTAGTGATGCTCTTATATAATTGCAAAATGGAATATGGTGGCTACAACTTGTGAAACCAATGGGAGACTGTGATGATGATGATCATGACGATACTGTGGCATAAGAGGCGTATTCGTAGTGGATGTAAAATCCCCGCACATTGTTGAGATGTATGGAAAGTCCCACATGAAACGATACGATATTGTCAAAATAACATATACCGGGCGTGTGCCCTCGACGTCATTTGGTCCCGGAACGGATATAAGAAAAAGTTAACACGCATCATCTTTAGCGGATAAATCAGTAATGCTATGATTACATTTCACAAGTTATACTAACCGAACTCATGGTTAACTGACCTTTGGTTAACCAAAATGAGTACTAAAACACATCTATTCGACACGATTCTCAGTTTGGAAATATACCAAAGTTATGGATCATTTCATCATTTTTTCTTGGTAGAAAAGGAAATATGAAGCATCGTCCTCAATCTTAAAGACAGCGCAAGGGTGTATGTAATTTTGAGTGCATAAATATTTTTTGTGAAATCAACAGTGCAAGGGTGCAAACAATTTGATTTATTTTCAGATTCTGTATAATACAATTCTATTTTGGACACGGACTAATTCTAATCTCTAATTTATTGATTGAAGTGAAAAGAAGAAACCATAACCCGCAACAGATTCAGCGACGGAGCAACTATTACTGGACAAGTTACTCTAAATTTGAACGGTAGAACGAAGGAGAGGTTACTTGGCATTGAATGAAAATGACTAAACAGAAAAAATAACGGAAACACCAGAAGCAATGTTTTCGGATCTTCCTTGGATCAAACTTTACCAATTTCTTCTTTCTTCTTCTTCTTCCACGAGTTTTCACCTTTGGTCTTTATACCAAAATGTTATCTGGGTTTTACATAGAATTTTGTTTTTCTCATTGAACGCTGCAACAAGCAAGCAATAAAGTTTACATTCCAACAAGAGAGAAAAACAATGAACTTGACAGAGGATTTTGGGCACGATCGTGATCGTCAGATTGATTTTCTAACAGATGATGAAGATAATGAGGCGGAAAGTAACATGATGAATGATGATGATAGCTCTGGTTCTGATATAGATGGTTCTCCTTCCAGACATTCTTCACTCTTTGAGGCTCCAATGGATTCCAATTTCAGCCTCTGGCCTCAGAGTTACAGGTAATATGTCTGTACAACATACTTATTATTGCAATCAATGTACTCAGGTTATTTTGAAAAAAACTGGGCAGGGAATCCATGAACATGTATGCAATCACAGCGAGCCCTTCGTTCGATCTTCTCAAGGAAGTGAGTTCCCAGAGATTAAGTCTTTCCTTCTCCAAGAAAGAGATATCAGAAGATGACCCTCCTTTGACCACTGCTCTCTTATCCAATGCTGTCTACGACAAGAACGAAGCTCTAACCTCAGACATCCCTTCTTCAAGTTTACTTTCATATTCCATCATTGAACCAACCCAACAATGCTCATTTGCTCAAGCAATTCTTAATGGTAACCGACAACAAACATTTAAGCCTTCCTTTGACAGCTATATGGTTCATAATGTTTCATTTTCTTACTTCAGGGTTGAACATTCTCTTTGGGATAGGCTTGCTTGCAACACCTTATGCTGTGAAGCAAGGTGGGTGGCTAAGTCTTTCCCTACTCGGGCTATTCTGTTGTATTTGTTGCTACACGGGGATCTTGTTAAAGCGGTGTCTCGAGAGCTCACCTGGACTACGAACATACCCTGATATTGGACAGGCTGCTTTTGGAGCAATCGGACGCATTGGAATAGCAGTGAGTTCATTTCACACTTTGTATATATTTTGTTTTAATGAAAATTGCCTAAACAGTAACCATCTTTTAGGCTGACTAAAAGATTAGTACCTGAACTACCATCTAGAAGCTGTCATTTATTTGATTGAAGGAGCAAATGAAAGTGTTTGGCGGTAAAGTTTAGTCAGCCTAAAAGATGGGCTACTATTTAGACAATGTTCTCTATTTTTAATCAATTCAGGTAGTATTTCATCTGACACTTTGACTTGATCTTAACTTCAATACAGATCATCCTATACACAGAATTGTATGTAAGTGGTAAATTCCTTATAAGTTTCATTCCCGATCATTCTATGCACAGACTTGTGGTCATACAACATAGTTTTTGTTACAGGCCATTTCTGTAGAGTTCATTGTTATGATGGGTGATAACTTAGCATCCATATTCCCGGACAGTTCTTGGGACATCTCCGGAACAATGCTCAGTTCCAACAAGATCTATGCCATCATATCAGCACTAGTTGTGCTTCCAACAGTCTGGCTTCGCGATCTAAGCTTGCTCTCATACATTTCAGGTCTCCAATCATACATTCTTCATAGTCTTTATATCATTTGATTTTCACAGCTTCTGATACCTAACCATTTCTTGATCAGCTGGTGGAATTGTAGCTTCCTTGCTAATATTGTTCTGCCTATTGTGGGTCGGAGTGGTTGATAAAGTCGGGATTCATCCAACTGGCACAGCTTTAAACTTCCAGAAGCTTCCTATTGCCATTGGCCTATACTCTTTCTGCTTTAGCGGGCATTCGACATTCCCAAGCCAGTATTCATCAATGAAAACCCCATCACAGTTTCCTAAAGTTCTTATGATCAGCTTCTTTATATCCGGAATTCTGTATATTGGAGTGGCAGCTGGTGCCTATTTGATGTTCGGGGATTCAACCAAATCCCAGTTCACATTGAGCATGCCTCCTCAGTATATGGCCACCAAGATTGCTGTTTGGACCACGGTATGTATTATGCAAGAACAATGTTATCAGCTAAGTCCAGTTTTGATCCGTATAATTTCTCATTCGTGTATGGTATCATTTTTAGGTTGTGAGTCCAGTTACGAAATACGCCTTGGTAATAACCCCTGTAGCCATGGGTCTAGAGGAGCTCCTGCCTTCTTCCTATCATAAAGACTTCTTTGTACCTCTGCTATTAAGAACAGCTTTAGTGATTTCAGCTCTTATCGTAGCGCTGACATTTCAATACTTTGGTAAAAACCACAACATATAACAATTTAATCCTTTACACAAATCAAGATAATACTCTAACCGTTAATTTTGCTGTTAAATTCAGCTTTGATCATGGCACTCATAGGAAACCTCCTTGCAACACTCATTGTAAGTTTATCTATAATTTTTTTAAGAAAGAATTGGATATAGTAAGCTTTTTTTTTTTATCGGTTTTGTTCTGTATTACATTTTAATTTACTTACTACTATTACTCTATCAAGGGACAAAAGAAAAGAGCATAACATAAAGAAGAGTCTACCTCACCTAATTTTTTCTAACGTGTAAAATGACTTTTTATCATTATTACTCTTAATACCCGTAGTATAAAAGTCCTAGTTAGCCATTTTTACCCAATCTTTTATAAGGTTTTTCTCCGATCTTCTGAATTTTCATCTAATGTCACGTTTACAATGCAGACCTTCATTTTCCCTTGTGCATGCTACCTCAGCATATACCGAAGTAAAGTACAAAAGATTGAGGTAAAAGTTCAAGCATAATCAAAGGTGTTTAGTAAACCTTTATGTAATCTTTCATCATGAACTAAGACAGCAATTCTTGTGGCCAGGTCGCGTTTTGTACGTTTATCATAGTCATGGCTGTGTTGTGTGCATTCATTGGTACATATTCAGTATTCTCAAGAGTTGCTTCCAACATCTAGTAAATGCGCAATAAAGAGACACGACACAAACAAGCAAAAGATAATCATCAACGAGACGCTCTCAATGCAAACTTGTGTATTTACTGCTGTATAGACCAAGATGTTGTTGGGTTCGGGTTATGGTAGAATTATGGTTATCCGAAATCGGGTTTTTGGCATATTCAATTATTGTGCAGTCTTGACAAACCTAGTTACTCATGAAAATGCCGTTTTTGTTGGCTTATTAATAATTTAATAAAGTGGCAGTACATTTTCCCGAAACATCATCAGACACATGCACTTGCAGTTGTGCACATGATGGAGCAACGTACGCATATCGCAAAAGCCCATACCCCTCACCAGGAATTTAAGTAATGTAGACATATCAAGTATAAAGAGATATCATTACATTTTCTTTTTCTTATCCACCGAATCGCAATTCGCAACTCGACAAGTATCATGTGGGATGCAACTATAAAGACACATCAAAAAGATATTCACTAAAGGCTAAAGCATATACTCTTCTCCTTCTTCTTCTTCTTCTTCTTCTTCTTCTTCTTCGATTAAAGGGAAATAAAAGTTTGCAGGTTCTTCAACTTGAAGAAATGGAGGTGGTGGATAGAGACTACCCAGAAGACATTACCAGGTTTCACTTCAATTTCTTTTTATTTTTTCCTGGTGTAGTGATCTATCAAGCTATTTCAACTTTTTGAAGCTTGCAACTTGTTGGTTTCAGTTTGTTCAATCAAAATTGAGGAAATCATGCTTGCTTAACCCTTTATTACCTAGTTTTTACTTTGAACTAAACATAAAACTTCAGTTGCTGAAGATATTTTGAGATGCATGTTTTCTTTTCATTTGAGTAATTAAAAAAAATCCAGATCTGGAATTTTAAGGAGCTGAAACATTGAAACATTTCATATATTCACCTTTTTAGTTTATTATTTTATATATTTATATAATTTTTGATCAATGAAATAAATAAGTTTTTCAGATTCCACGCAAACAAACGACGTTTTCATGATCTTCTCAGACTAAGCAAGAAGAGGAAGTTTGTGGCTGAAACTAATGAGCAAATCAGTATGCAAGTGTCAAAGCATATACGTTATTTCCCCCAGGAAGCTAAGGTCATTAATACAAACACAAGGAAAGGGAAAGAAGTGTTGGATGAATTGGATAATGATACAAATACACAAAATGAGTCTATGCAAGACAGTAGTAGTATCACTGGAGAGTCTTTCTCTGTATCCTCTTCCTACTCGGGGATTTGCGAAGAGAATCTTGATGAATTCGGGCATTGCTTGACATATCTTGTGTCAGCTTGCGGCAATGACAACAAGAAGCAACGTAAAGATGAAGAGCTTGAAGAGTTGTTGTACTCAAATGGGCTCATTCAAAAGTCATCTCATATATCATCTGAAAGCTTCACTGTACAACAAGGTGGGTTTTTTGGTATCTTTTTTTTCTTTTTTAGCAGTCCATTGTTATATAATTTAGTTGGTTTGTGATGGATGCAGAGTCTCGTTTCAGCACCAGAAAATTAACAATAGATCAAGAGTTTGAGCAGTATTTTTCGATGCTGATGCTGTGAGGAGTGTTCTTGCTCTGGCCTCGATCTGTGTGTATAAACATCATATAATAATGTGTCTCGTCTCTATCTTCTAGAATGGATGAACTAGCTTGTTGACAGGAAGGCTTTGTGGATGACTATCGATGTGGGACGTTCCTATGATTCATATCCAAGTTGAAGTTGCAGGATAAGAAATTACAAACAGACCCAAACAGTTGGCTTATGATCCCTTTCGCCGTCATGCTCCATCTTACAGAACCTTCCAATGTTCCTCTTTGTGTTTGTTGTTATCACAAAAAGTTATCAAACTGGTTTCATGGAACCTAATTTCCTGTAATTTCAGAGTCTTAGGCTGAACTATGTACTCCTGCTGCAAACAAAGTATATCCTATATAATAATGTGTGACAGGAGGTTCTGTTTTCAGTTTCTCATTATGGTCCCATCATCTAAACTAAACTACTAAAGAGAGGAAGAAGAACATTGCTTTTTTGGACGAATGATTCAATACCTTAATTCGAACATTATGTGTACAAGCAAACTAATAGTGCCAAATTGGGTATATTCAACTTGCATCACTCAACGATGGCCTCGTACCGGTACCACCCGTGTTGATCGACGACAACCCTTGAAATAAATCACTCGAGGAAGAAGAGTATTCTTTTTCAGCCATTATTAAGTTTCTGCCTAGTTTGAATTTTCTGGAGTATGAGGAGAGTTTGGTATGAAAACGTCTGATGAATTTTAGAGTATCCAAGTCTGATGATGTTTTTTTTTTTTTATTTTAATGCCTATTAGGAGAGAGATTTTCTGATTTTGTTATATCCAATAAAAGTCCTGTGCAACTTGATTTTCTGATTTTGTTAGATCCAATAAAAGTTCTCTGCAACTCTGATTTTGTTAGATCCAATAAAAGTTCAACTAGATTTTCTGATTTTGTTATATCCAATAAAATTTTTGATTTTGTTAGATGCAATAAAAGTTCTCTGCAACTAGATTTTCCAGCTTTTGTTATATCTAATAAAATTCCATCTTCTGCAACCAGATTAAATTATTTCCACTTAAATTTTGTTTTGTTTGTTTCAAACTTAAAAGTTAATGTTTGTTTTTGTGTTGTTTATTATTTTATTTTTTTAGTTATATTATTTATGTTTTAATTAAAATGTTTATAAATAAATATTAGTAATATATATGATATGAAATGTTTATAAATAACACTAACTATGAAATTAAAAATTGTTTATGTAATATAAAATTATTTAATGTATTATGAACTTTCATTATATATATATATATATATATATATATATATATATATATATATATATAATCTCATTTTAAAAAATTTTAAATTATTTTATCTATAAACTTATTGATACAATACAAAGTTCATAGTATTTAAATTAATTGTTCGTTAAGTAATTTCCTCTCAATTTAATGTGTAATATAACTTTTGTAATTTTATCTATAGTATAAATGTTAGTTTATATTTAGTTTTAACATTTTTTTTTACTTTTTGCTCAAACTAAATTTCTTTTTAAACTAACTTACTATTTCAACAAACTTTCTAAAAGTTTTTAATCCATCACAATTTCACATGATCCAAATCAATACAGGCAAAAAAAAAAAAAATTATACAAACATTCAAATAAATTATCCAAACTTTCTAAAAGTTTTTTACTTTTTGCTCATGTTTTTTTTTTTATAATTTTAATGCCTATTAGGAGAGAGATTTTCTGATTTTGTTAGATCCAATAAAAGTCCTCTGCAACTTGATTTTCTGATTTTGTTAGATCCAATAAAAGTCATCTGCAACTAGATTTTCTGATTTTGTCATATCCAATAAAATTCCATCTTCTGCAACATGATTAAAATATTTCCACTTAAATTTTGTTTTGTTGTTTCAAACTTAAAAGTTCAGGTTTGTTTTTGTGTTATTTATTATTTTAGTTTTTTTATTTATGTTTTAATTAAAATGTTTATAAATAAATATTAGTAATATATATGATATGAAATGTTTATAAATAACACTAACTATGAAATTAAAAAAATTGTTTATGTAATAAAAAATTATTTTATGTATTATAAACTTTCATATTATATATATATATATAAAAGTTAAAGATATCCTCATGGCCAATTAGTTTCGTAACTCGTCCAAATCGTCCAAACTTCCAAATTCAAATAAATCCTCATAGCCAATTAGTTTCGTAACTCGTCGAAACTCAAACTTTTATCTCCAAACTCAAATACTCTCATGTGACTCCAAATACTTCATCGGCAGCGCAGAGGGAGGGGTGATGCTTTGAATCAAAACAAAACAAAAGTTGTTTACTACTGAACAAGGGGTGATGGGATGGGAACTTGTTTCATCAGCAGCGCACATGAAGTATCCAACCTACTTCATGCTTTCTCAGAGGATCGGAACTCCAATGCCACGTAATCACTCACCTACGTAGCTTCTGACAAAACTAAACATAAATCTTAATTCTTTATCTTCAATGAAGGAGCAATTCAATTTGATTGAATGCTTAGAATCCAAGACAATTTTGTTATACAAAAATATTTGACAAACTTATTTTATCGTTCATTCTTTCAAGCCAGAATGCCAGATTGAATTCCATGCCATATTGAACTATGTACTCCTGCTGCAAACACAACACAGTATATCCTATATAATAATGTGAAGAGAGGTTCTGTTTTCAGCTTCTCATTATGGTCCCATCATCTAAACTACGAAAGAGAGGAAGAAGAGCATTGCTTTTTTGGACAATTGATTCAATACCTTAAGTCGAACATTATGTGTACAAGCAACTGATAGTGGCAAATTGGGTATATTCAACTTGTATCACTCGACGATGGCCTCGTACCATCAGTGTTGATCGACGACAACCCTTGAAATAAATCGCTTTTCCTTATTCGTTCATCGAAAGCAATGCCCCTACAACAAATAGGAGGGCTATGAGTCATGGTTTTTCAGCCATTATTAAGTTTCTGTCTAGTTTTTATTAAGTTTCTGTCTAGTTTGAATTTTCTGGAGTATGAGGAGTTTGGTATGAAAACGTCGGATCAATTTTAGAGTATCCAAGTCTCATGTTTTTTTTTTTAATTTTAATGTCTATTAGGAGAGAGATTTTCTGATTTTGTTAGATCCAATAAAAATCCTCTGCAACTTAATTTTGGTAGATCCAATAAAAGGCCTCTGCAACTGGATTTTCTGATTTTGTTATATCCAATAAAATTCCATCTTCTCCAACAAGATTAAAATATTTCCACTTAAATTTTGTTTAGTTTGTTTCAAACTTAAAAATTTATTTTTGTTTTTTTGTTGTTTATTATTTTGTTTTTTTTAGTTATCTTATTTATGTTTTAATTAAAATCTTTTGTTTTGTCCATGTTGTATTGTATATTAGAAAGCAGATATGTGTTCCTGGTGCAAACCACCGATTTAATGTCTCGGAACTTGATTAATCTCACAATTCCCATAGTGTCTTAGCCTGAACTATGTACTCCTGCTGCAAACACAGTAAGTAAGTATTATATATATATATATATATATATATATATATATATATATATATATTCTCATTTTGCAAAATTTCAAATTGTTTTATCTATAAACTTATTGATAGAATACAAAGTTCATATTATTTAAATTAATTGTATTCATTAATTTCCTCTAAATTTAATGTGTAGTTTGATTTTAGTAATTTTATCTATTGTATAAATGTTAGTTTATATTTATTTTTAATATTTTTTTTACTTTTTGTTCGAACAAACTTTCTATTTAAACTAACTTACTAATTCAACAAACTTTATATTTCAACTAATTTTTATGTGAACTAACTTTCTTTTGAATATTATTATTATTATTATTATTATTATTATTATTATTATTATGTTTTGCCTATATAAATAATTAAATTTTACTCAACATTTATCTCAGTGGCACATTCATCTCTTTTTTCCCCAATAAAATAATTTATCCACTTCATATGGATCCTAGCCAAAATCCAACCCTCAAAATCTCTTTTTCATTTCACAAAATTTTTTTAATTCATCACAATTTTCACATTATCCAAATCAATATCTTCGAAGAAAAAAAAACTATCCAAACATTCAAATAAATCATCTAACTTCCAAATTCAAGTAAATCGTCCAAACTTTTAAAGTTAAAGATATCCTCATAGCCAATTGCTTTCATAACTCCTCCAGACTCAAACTTTTTATCTCCAAACTCAAATACTCTCATGTGATACTCTCATGTGACTCCAAATACTCAAGTTACTTCATCAGCAGCACACATGGGTGATACTTTGAGTGAACACAAATAGAAAATTTGTTTACTAAACAAGGGGTGATGGAATGGGAACTTGTTTCATCAGTCGCGCACATGAAGTATCCAAGGTACTTCATTTTTTTTGATACTGTACGGTAACCGATTAGATTGGATCATCTTCTCGAGACTCTCCAACCTAGAGCATCCTTCCGGATGAAGTCCACCACCTGAGAGGGGATCGAAGCGCAACCTAGCGGGTAGTCGTGTCCCAACTCTGCGAGCTTATCGGCAACACTGTTGACTTCCCTAAAGACGTGTTGTATCTTGACCTGCTGGAAACTGACCAAAATATTAGTAATATCTGAAATGATGAGATCAAGTTCCCATGGGGGTTTCCAAATTTGCTTAATGGAATTGATAATTGTAAGATTATCTCCTTCAATCTCAAGATTATTGATCTCCAAATCACATGCTCTGATCACACCCTCCCTTAGCGCGCATGCTTCAGCATGAAGGACCGATGTGTTCCCACACTGTCCATAGCCTAGGGAGATGGTTGATGCATGTTGGTTTCTTAGAATATAACCGAAGGCTGAATCCCCGGAATCGCGTTTAGATCCATCAAAGTTTAACTTGACAAATCCATTGTCACGTCTTAACCATTGGATATTTCTAGTTTTTCTATTACTTATGACCGCTTTTTGTTTTGTTTGGTTCTTTCTTTTGTTAGCATCATGCCAACTCCTTATTTGGTCTTGTACATGTACCCTAATATTTTGAGTTTTCTTATTGCTAAAAATATTTTGGTTTCTTTCGGTCAAACATTCCACCACGTAACGGCTAGTTGGACCACTTGATTATCATCTAGCTTATTTTTTAGGCATGTGACCATGCTTGCAAATTTCTGGTTAGAGTTGTTTACTAGTTGGAGCTCGATCTTAATGTTGGAATTGTGAAGGTTCTCCAACGTGAAAGGGCAATTGAAGAACAAATGTTTTGTTGATTCATATGGATGATTACAAAGAGTACATTGCATGGGCACTGATACCCTTTGTTTTTCTAGATTTTTCTTGGTAGGAAGTCCGCCTAAAGCCAGTTTCCAGATAAAGTTTTTAACTTTGGGCATGATCTTCATTTCCCAGATCCACTCATTTGAATCTATTGTAAGCCCTTTATTTTTGTGGATGAGGTCCATGACTGATTTTGTATTATACGATTCCTTATCCGAGGTTGCCCAATAGAGACGATCTCGAATAAATGATTTCGGGAGTTGATATGATTTTATTGCGGTCATAATCTCTAGTGGGAGGAGATTGCCTAGTTCTGTATCGATTTTTCGGGTATTCCATTTATTCTCTATGATGTAGTTATTGACTAATTCATTATCATCAATATTACTTCTGTTCTCAAGAAGTTTGATGAGCGGTTGATCAGTCACCCATTTATTTTTCCAGAATTTAAACAGGTGTTACCTTCCCCAACATTCCATCTGAATCCATTTTCAAATTCAGGTCGGAGATTCATTAGTCTTCTCCATTGCCAGAAGATGTTCTTTTGGGTTTTATAGTTCCATAAGAATGAGTCTTTGAGGTATTTTTCATTCATTATTTTGACCCAAATATTGTTAGGTTCTTCCATAATTTTCCAAAGTAATTTCATTTGGAGGACCTTATTCATGTCTTCTGCTTTTCTAATACCCACTCCTCCGCACTTTTTCGGTTTGCAGATGTTGTCCCAACTGATGAGGGGGTGATAATTAGGTCCTTTGTTCCAAAAGAAAGTGCGGTTGATTTGATCTAGCTCTTTATGTATGTAGGATGGGAGCATGAAGCTTTGCATGATATAATTTGGCTTCGCATTCAGATTAGCCTTGATTAGAATCGTTCTTCCTTCTTGTCAAAATGTGTGGAGGCTTCCCATTTTGTTAGTTGCTTCCTAGATTTTATTATTACATCTTCAAAGACGGTCTTGTTTACTCTACCATTAATAATCGGGCACCCAAGATACTTGTCCAACTCTTTTGTAACATTTATTCCGATTTTTAGTTGAATTTGTCTTTCCGTTTCACTCCCTACATTTCTGGTAGTTTGGAATGAGGATTTATGGAAATTAACTTTTTGTCCCGATATATGGCAATATCTATTTAGGATGTCCAATATTTTTGTGCTTGCATCTAAGGATGCTTTAGCGAATGTAATGATGTCGTCCGCAAAAGCTAAAAAGGGGACTACAGTTCCCCCTCTTGTGACTGGGAAACCAATTGTCTTGTTATTTTGGTAGCATTCTTTATGAATGTTCCTAGCTAGAACTTCAGCTCCTAAATTGAATAGCATAGGTGAGAGTGGATCACCTTGGCGTAATCCCCTCTCGGGATATATTACTTCTGATGGTTTGTCATTAACTAGGATGAAATACGAGATTGTAGAAATGCATTCTCTAATCTAGCTAACAAATTTTTGTTCAAACCCAAATTTTTTCGAGGACAGCTAAGATAAATGACCACTCCACCCTGTCATATGCTTTTTCCATATCTAGTTTCACAACCATGAATCCCTCCTTCCCTTTTTTTGCTTTGAACCCATGAAAGATCTCATGGGCAATAAGAGTGTTGTCATGGATTCATCTACCTTGTGTGAAGACACTTTGGAGCGGGTGGATTAATTTAGGCAGCAATATCTTAAGTCTATTTGCTAGAATTTTAGCGATAATTTTATATATAGTTGAATAGAGACTAATTGGTCTGTAGTGGGTAGTTAGGGACGAATTATCCACTTTGGGTATTAGAGTAATAAAGGTATGATTGATTTGTTTTAAGATTTTTCCCGAGCTGAAGAAACTTTTCGTCGCACGGATTACATCCGGTCCTATTATTGCCCAATAGTTTTGGAAGAAGCCGGCAGGCATTCCATCTGGACTTGGGGACTTATCGCTACCAATATCGAAAGTAGCTCTTCAGATATCCTCGTTCGAGAATGTTTTAGTAAGCTCCATGTTTTCACTATCCGTTATTTCTTTGGTAATGACATCTAGGTGTTGCACTATGGTGCACTCATTAATTCGATTGGACCTGAATCGATCCTTATAGTCCATAAGGAACTCGGTGTTAATTTCATCCTCAATGTTTAATCTTGTGCCATTTACCTTGTGAATGGAGGTTATAGACTTTCTATTTCGTCTTCTTGTTGCTTTCCTATGGCGATACTTTGTATTTCTATCACCACATTCTAAGGCTTTAGATTTAGCTCTTTGCATCCAATATTTCTGTTGGAATTCGATTAGACATTCTCTCTTCTTATTTAATCTATTTAGTTTCTCATTTTGATGATTAGAAAAATTTCTGAAATTTAGCTTTTGTAGCTTCTCAATGGTTTCGTCCGTTTCTCGAACTTGTTTATTTATATTCCCGAACTTTTGTTTGCTCCAAACTTTCAGTTTGATTTTAAGCAAATTTAGTTTCCTGACTAAGTTGAACATGTGAGTCCCCGGAAATTGTGTTCTCCAACACTGTTTGACAATTCTTTCACAATCGTCTCGTTCAGCCCACATGAGTTCAAATCGGAAAGGTTTGTTTTTATATCTTTGCCTTTTACTCTTGACCTCTATTGCGATTAGACAATGGTCTGATGATGTGAACGCATGATTCCAAACATGGATTAGGTTGTAAGCATTCAACACCTCACTATGAGCCATTGCTCTATCTAGTTTTTCATATGTATTTATAGCACCCTCTCTTTTTTTTCGCCATGTGAATTCGTTCCCTTTAGAAACCAGATCCACAAGGTTGCATTCTTGTATTACATTTTGTAATCTTTGGAATCGATTTGTTCTTAGTGTCGCACCTCCCAATTTGTCGGACGGATTAAGGATGTCGTTAAAATCTCCCATTAGAAGTACTGGTTTAGATTGTGAGTTTATAGAGTCTGTAACTTTGGACCAGAACTCTTCTTTAAGCCTCTCATTTGGCGGTGCATATATGAGGAAAATGATCATGGAGAAATTTGATTCGAAGTTAGTGTGATCCACTATAACGAATATTTTATCTTTCTGACGAAGTTCTACTTTTTCGTTGATGAGTAGATTGTTTTTGGCTGAATTTGCAATGTAGGCCTTTTACAATATAGAGTTTGGATTTTGGGCCTCCCAATTATTTATTTAGAAAATGGGCTCCTATTGTAGAAAAAATCAGAAAAGTAAGGGATATAGGTATCCATCTGATTTGATGGGTGACATGTTGAATAGAATAAACAATCCAATCAATTCAGCCCATCTTCTTCCCTCCCTTGTCCCTTCTTCTTCCCTCCCTTCAAACGTAAATGTATTTATGGGTATCCATATGCAGGTCCCTTCTTCTTCCCTTCAAACGCAGGTCCACTCTTGTTGAGCTTCTTCTCCACCGGAATCTGGACTGCTTACATATCCTTGTTCTATTTCTGGGTAAGCAGTGTTTGGTCCTATTTTTGGGTAATCTCAAACTTCCTGGGTAATGTATTTGTGGGTAATCTGAAACTTCCCATCTCTTATTTTTGTGAATCTAAAACACTAAAATTTCCTGTTCTATTTGTGGCTAAGCAGTGTTTGTTTCCATCCATGGATAATCTCAAACTTCTCAAACTTCTCTGTTCTATTTGTGGGTAATGTATTTGTGGGTAATGTATTTCTGGGTAATGTCAAACTTCCTGGGTAATCTATTTCTGGGTAAGCAACGGTAAGAGTTGTGTTTCTATTTCTCCGTTCTATTTGTGGGTAAGCAGTGTTTGTTTCTATTCATGTGTAATCTCAACCATCCTGGGTAATGTATTTCTTGGTATTCTGAAACTTCTCATCTCTTGTTTTTGTGAATCTAAAACACTAAAACTTCCTATTCTATTTGTGGGTAAGCAGTGTTTGTTTACATTTCCCTATTCTATTTGTGGGTAAACAGTGTTTGTTTCTATTTCTGGGTAATCTCAAACTTTCTGGGTAATGTATTCCTAGGTAATGTGTTTGTTTACATTTCCTGTTCTATTTGTGGGTAAGCAATGTTTGTTTTTATTTTTGGGTAATCTCAAAAAGTGAACATCAAATCATTTGAAAAAAGCCTGCAACACCATTATTTCAATTCTTTTAAACAGTGTTTTTACAGGCCTATTTTATCTAGTTAGCTTAATAGAGGCCCATTTTACAAAATGCAAATTTTTAGGGTCCTCTTTCTCTAATTATTTCATTGTTTTTCCATAGTAGGCATAACCCACCTGCTAAGCCATCCGATGGGATAAAGCATATGCTATCAAAACATGCACTCCACCAACATGCCTCGGTAGGTTCAATGTTCAATGCTCGCTAGCATAATCATATCAATATGCTCGTTTTGGGTTGTAATTTTGATATATGTCCAACAAATTTTTTTCCGTATACCTCGACAATTTCAAAAGGCTATCTTCATTTAAACATCATATAGGGGTCGGATGGTAGGTGGCCATCATTATTACCTAAATTTATCAAGTTCATATATTTGGGGGCTTTTTTGATTTCTCCCTTCTTGTTCTTTGTAGTAAATACATTTCTGGTTATTTCCTTCGTTCTCAGTGAATTCACGAAACGTTTCCAATCATCACAATGCTCATCACCATAATAAAAGAACCAACAACATTATATATATTTTCATACAAGAATGTCAGCCAAGGGCACTCTATTTGAACACACTTTCTAATTATAAAGCCTATCAGCTTAGGAACCCTATTTGAGTTTGTTCCGTAGATTTTTGATATCTCCCACTGGTTTGGAGATTTGATACCAAGTTTGGTCGATCCCATAACTACTACCCTGTTATAAAAGGAGAAGTTGCTAAGGACGTTTGTTTTGATAAGTTCGTTCTTCTGTGCCAGACACCATAGAGTGTAGGAGGATTTAAGGGTCAGGGTCTTGTTACTAACATCAGTTAGATGCTCCAATTTGTGAGCTGATTTGAGGGTTAAGCTCTTATTACTAGCATTGGTTAACTGCTCCGATTTGTAGTCTGCTTGTTCAGATTTATTGCTGTGATTAATTTGTTCTTGTAAATAGATCAAAAACAAGGAGTAAATCAGTACAAAGCTTATACTAAGCCATTTGCAAAGAGACAAACACCAATTGAGTCCGCTAGACAGAAATTGGGTTCCATATCTCCAAATTTCTATACCATATTGAGGTTCAAGGGTGATTATTATCATTAAATCTCCCTTTGTGTTCTTGTTTACCAGCCGAAATATCAGCAAGTAGGCCATCATAGTAGATTCCTGTGCAGCAAATAACAAAATAAATTTGGCACAATTGAAAGGAAGTAGAGAGTTGATAATCATAGCTCTAATTAAAATCTCAACATCGTGATAGTGATACAAACTATATTGTGCTAGGTGCTGAGTAAGATTGGTACTACCATAAAAGTAAACTATTTTCCATGGATTGATGCAGGGGCTCAAATCACATAGAAAGGTTGATTCAAATTCATCGAAGGAATCAAGAAGGGTTTGAGAACACCTGATTTTTGTTACTACTATTCCCTTTCTTGTTGTTTTTGGGTACTGTCATTGTGGTCTGTAGAAGCTGATAAAATCCATCTTCTACATTTAGCGAGAGGGAAGCATCGAACAAACACCTTGAACTTTTGTAACTTCAATACATTGGACTGGAGGCACAAGGCTCCTCCTCCTTGGTTCCTTCCTAAGATTTGGCCAGAGATGTTTGTAGATGCTCTCCATCTGATCCTCTTTCGTGGCCATAGCAGCTGTAACACCCCGAATTCTCAAAACTCGGAGTATTATTGGTTAGGACCTCACAATGGGTCCCGACCTCAGTTTGACAACAACATTACTAGGATCTTGCAACAAGACACAGATAAAGAAACCGAAATTCATAAAAACCATGTTTTTGGAGTAATGAATGCAACACTGTCTAGCAGCCTACAGTACTTAAACAAAAGAAAAGAACAACTGTCTTAACCAAAAGAAAGGAAAGACAAAACAACCCCAACCCCGCTCTAAGGAGTACGGAGACCCGGCTGACCACTACTTCCGGATCACTCAGCTGCTGATCTAACCTGCAGTAAGTCTAAAACAACAAGAAGAAGAACCGTTAGCTAGTTATCTAAATATTAGCAGAATAATAGCAGCACAAACACACTCAGATAAACATAAACACTCAGCATGCTTCAAACAAGTCCGTTTTATTATCTTGCTTTAATTTACTCGTTCACTCTAGTGATACTTATTTTGTGACACGAGGGATTCCCAAACCTCGCCTCCGCCCCCGTGTAACCATCAGGAATGGATCCGATGCATCTCACCTTGTACCTGCATGGTCTGGGTATAGAGAACCTCCCAGTCTCCTGTCAGAGCTGGGCAGTGATGTCACGGCCCGTTATACATACACTTGGGCCTTAAACGTAATAATAACAGTCGTCCTAGCAAGTTATTATTATTAATTCACGCAATAGCACACACCACTACTATCACTCAACTAACACTCAGAAAACTGGCTAAGTAAGTCGCAAGGACTTACCTGAGTCAAAACACTCTAACACTCCTCAGATAGTCCGTACTCGTGGTAACTCAAGTGCCTGTCAATGAAGGCATGTGTATCAAAATCACATCTCTATGTCCAACCTCTTGCGAAGGAATTACGGAAAACAACTCTCTTACGGTAAATGACCGTTTTACCCTTAATGCCGAAAATTCTCATTTTTATTCTTAAGCTCTACTATATTCTTTTATAACCTGTTTTCCAAATTATTTTCTCTAGGACGGTTCCTATAAGTTAAAACTCGAAACCACTCCTCAAAGAACAACATTCCTCTTCTTTCCCGATCACCACTCTACTCTTCCACAAGTATATATATACGTATGTATCTACTCTAACTTTTTCCCTCAACTCGTATAATTATGTAACTACTCGGTATTTATATATATATCTACATAATTCCGCAACTCCCAAACTCGCACTTATATAATATACCCATATATATATATTTATATTTATATATATATATATATACTCGGCACACTAACCTGCCTAACACTCGGCACACTAACCTCTAACTTACACATCCATACACATGCTTTCAAACTTTCCTACTAACCTGCATAGATTTTTATACGTATATTCACACAAATGAACTCAACACACTACACTCACAACTCGTAACTATATATCGATATATACAAAGAGGGGAGTTTGCTGCAGAGGGAACATGTACTCACGGTGGTTAACCTTAGGCTGCTGTTTTGGCTTAGCGGAGAGGCGGACTGGAGCAGCGGTGGTGGCGACGGCTCGTTGGGGTTCGCAAACGCTGCGGGACAGTATCGTTAACTCCAGCCGGTTTGAAACAGAAACGAAGGGTGGAGAGAGATGGTCAAGGTCGGTGACTAACCTGGTGGTTGCAGCGGCGGAACGGGGCTGCTGTAGGCGGAGGAGAATCGCGTCACCGGTCCCGGACTGTTGCAACAATTGATGGCGCGAAGTGAGACTCGGAAATAGTGAAGATGCAGAGAGGGAGGGAAGGAGGAGAAGGAGGCAGCCTTACCGGCTTACTGCGGCGGTCGGCGGACGGCGGACGGCGGCGTAGGCTCAGTGGCGGCGCGTCCTCTGTTGAAACGGAAAGGAAACAGCAGCTTGTTGTTTTCGGACTTGACGGAAGACGTGCAGGCCTCGGCGGCGATGCTCCGGCTGAAGGCAGCGTCGGGATGCGGTGGCTGGACTGGCGCCGGCGAAGAGATGCGGTGGAAGGCGGAGTGGGTGGTTCGCGTCTCCAGTTGAAGGTAGGTGTACGGGTTGAATGTGCAGAAGGTAAGAGTAGAGGGAAGAAGCGGCTCAGAGATTAGAAGAGTAATTAGGGTTATTAGTGTGATTAGGTTAAGTTATTGGGCTTAGGGTAATGGGCCGACTATTTGGCCCAAATGGAATTATTGAGCGGTTAGCTCATGAAATAATTGCGGAACTCGTAACTCGTAAATTTTGTGCGGGAATTTATATAATACGGAATTAAGTTCCGTATTTATAAATTATAATTATTTTTATTTTAAAACGTAAAATTATTTCCGGTCATTTAAAATATCATTTTATGTGAATCTAGGTCACATAAAATGATAGAACTAAACTCGTTTTATTTTACTTATTTATTTATTTACGATTGTCTCATCGGACTTTGGTAAATTTTCAATTTTCCGAAACTTAAAATTTTCGGTTATTACATCAGTGCCCCCTTAAAAGAAGTTTCGTCCCGAAATTTAGAATGTTCCTCTTACTCACACATTTCCTTCGGTATTTACTTTTCTCGACAATTTCATTTTCTACCATGCAACAACTCAACCATCACATAGATAAGTCTCACAAAACAGAAACACTCGAATCAATATAAAAACCTGAAAAGTCAAACAACACAACATCCGAGTACTAACTCGTCAAACAGGAGTAACCTCTAACCCCGCAAAGAACTCGGGATAGTTACGTCTAATACTCTCCTCAGTCTCTCAAGTGGCCTCATCAGCTCCTCTCCTAGACCACTGGATCCTCAGCATAGGTATCTCCTTGGATCGCAGACGTCTGGCACTGCGCTCCAAGACAACTACTGGGTACTCTACAAATGTACGGTCAGGCTCCACTATCAGATCCTCATGGCTGATGACGTGTCTCGGATCCGGAATGTATTCTCTTAGCTGAGATACATGAAAGACCGGATGGACACTCTCTAGTCTCGGCGGTAGTGCTAGTCGGTAGGCCACCTCCCCAACTCTCTCCAGGATCTCAAAAGGTCCGACATATCGGGGACTCAGCTTCCCCTTAATGCCGAAACGTCTGACCCCTCTCGTGGGTGATACTCTCAACCACACCTGAGCACCCACTCTAAACTCCAAAGGTCGGCGCCTTTTGTCGGCGTAGGACTTCTGACGACTCTGAGCTGCCAACATCCGCTCTCGAACTAGGGCAATCCGAGCGATGTCATCCTGTATCTGCTCTGGAGCTACTCCATCAACTCGGCTGGGCTCATCCCAACATAATGGTGTACGACATCTCCTCCCATACAAAGCCTCATAGGGAGCCATCCCAATAGATGCGTGCCAGCTATTATTATACGAAAACTCTACCAGTGGAAGATGATCTGGCCATACCTGTCCCCAATCTAGTACACACGCCCGAAGCATGTCCTCTAAGGTCTGAATGGTCCTCTCAGACTGTCCGTCTGTCTGTGGATGATAGGCGGTAGTGAAATGGAGACTCGTCCCCAAAGCAGTATGTACCTGCTGCCAAAATCTCGAGGTAAAACGTCCATCTCTGTCAGAGACGATAGTCCTCGGTACCCCATGGAGTCTCACAATGTGCCTGGTGAACTCCTCAGCCAGACGACTCACCGGCCACGTTTCCTTAATTGGAATGAAACGTGCGGTTTTCGTCAGGCGGTCTACCACTACCCAAATAGCATCAAATCCTCTGCTGAGTCTCAAACCAGTGACAAAATCCATAGATATATCCTCCCACTTCCACTGTGGTACTGGAAGTGGGTGGAGCTCTCCTCCAGACCTACGGTGCTCAATCTTGACCTGCTGGCAGGTCGCGCACTGAGCTACATATCGAGTCACATTGGGCTTCAAACCACCCCACCAGAAGGACCGTCTCACATCCTTGTACATCTTACTCGCTCCAGGATGTACTGAGTATGGGGTAGCATGAGCCTCACCTAGTATCCTCTGTCTCAACTCATTGTCTGACGGTACACAAACGCGATCCTGACGTCTCATCACTCCATCTGCACCAATAGTAAACTGCGGGGCCTCATCTCGAGACATTCTGTCTCGGATCCTGATCAAAGTAGGGCAAGTCTCCTGATTCTGTCGGATCTCATCCAACAGATCAGGAAGTAACTCCATGGTAGACAACTGACCATCAGTATCGGGAAACTGAACCTCTATCTCCAACCAAGCCAAGTCCCTCTGCAACTGTGGCTGTACTGTCAACCGGGCTATCGCCCTCTCTCTAGGCGTCTTCCGGCTCAAAGCATCAGCTACCACATTCGCCTTTCCGGGGTGGTAAAGAATCTCAAGGTCGAAGTCCTTAATCAACTCTAACCACCGCCTCTGGCGATTATTCAACTCTCTCTGAGTAAATATGTACTTCAGACTCTTGTGGTCTGTAAAGATCTGACATGTCGCCCCATAGAGATAGTGACGCCAGATCTTTAGAGCATGGACTACTGCCGCCAACTCCAGATCATGTGTGGGGTAGTTCTCCTCATACGTCTTCAACTGTCGAGACGCATAGGCTATGACCTTACCCCTCTGCATCAAAACACACCCCAAGCCCAACTTGGATGCATCACTGTATACCACAAAGTCATCAATACCCTCAGGCTGTGCTAAAATCGGGGCGGACGTCAATCTCCTCTTCAGCTCCTCAAAACTCTACTGACACGGCTCAGACCAGACAAACCGAGTGGTCTTCCTCAGAAGACAAGTAAGTGGTCGGGCAATCAAAGAGAACCCTTCCACAAACCGGCGGTAGTAACCTGCTAAACCTAGAAAGCTGCGAACCTCCCTAACATTCTTAGGAGGTTGCCAAGAAGATACTGACTCGATCTTCGCCGGGTCGACCTTAATACCCTCAGCAGTCACCACGTGACCTAAGAAAGCCACCTCTGACATCCAAAACTCACACTTGGATAGCTTAGCATACAGCTGGCTATCCTGGAGAATCTGCAGTACTGTCCTCAAGTGTCCGGCATGCTCCTCTCGACTCCTAGAGTAGACTAGGATGTCGTCAATGAAGACCACTACAAACTGGTCTAAGAAGTCAATGAATATCCCATTCATCAACTCCATGAACACCGCTGGTCCATTAGTGAGCCCGAATGGCATCACTACGAACTCATAATGACCATACCTAGTCCGGAAGGCCGTCTTAGGTATGTCCTGATCTCTCACCCTCAACTGGTGGTAACCTGACCTCAAGTCTATCCTCGAGAACACAGACGCTCCATGCAACTGGTCCAACAGGTCATCTATGCGTGGCAGTGGTACTTGTTCTTGATGGTCACCTTGTTCAACTCTCTGTAGTCTATGCACAGCCTCATCGATCCGTCCTTCTTCTTCACAAACAACACTGGTGCACCCCAGGGAGACACACTAGGGCGTATAAAACCCTTCTCTGCTAGCTCCTCTAACTGCTTCTTCAGCTCAAGCAGCTCTATAGGTGCCATACGGTACGGGGCCTTCGAGATAGGTCTCGTGCCCGGCTCCAAGTCAATGCTGAAATCGACGCTCCTCTGTGGGGGTAGTCCTGGCAGGTCGTCACTGAATACCTCTGCAAACTCGCATGCAACAAGTATCTCCTCTATAGTCAGGCTCTTGCTTTCCTTCATGGCATAACACCAGAAGGCTTCGCAACCCTGTGCTATCAGTCTCGCTGCTCTCACTGCACTGATAACTGTACCTGACTTTCCGAGGTCCCAACCTCGGAATATTACTTTATGGCCCTCCTCCGTGGCAACGGTCACTGTCCTCCTACCAATGTCTAAGACTGCTCCGTGTTTCCTCATCCAGTCTATCCCTAAAATGACATCCTCATGAGCTAAGGGCATGACTAGAAAATTGACTAGCCAGTCTCGATCTCCCATGCGAACAGGACATCCAAAGATCTCTCTAGTCCCTCTTACCTTACTCCCATCAGGTAAGCCTATCATAAAAGGTATCCCCTCTACAGTAGCTAAGGACAACCTATCTACGCATGCATCAGATATGAAGGAGTGTGTAGCACCCGTATCAAATAAAACTCGTACAGGTAAGTCATGAATCTGGATCGTACCTGTGGCAGTAGGTGCATCTGGCTGATCAGCATCTCTCAACTCAAACACTCGTGCCTGAGTCCCTCTAGTATCAGCCACACTACCACGTCCTCTGCCCCGACCTGATCCCTGCATAGAACTCTGTGGTGGTGTGTGTCCTGGAGCCCTGTAAGACTACTGCTGACTAGGAGCTCTGTACTGCTGCTGCTGACTAGGAGTCCGGTACTGTGGCGGTCTCTGTATACTCCCTGATAAGCCTGCAGGAGAAGAACCCTGCTGAGATGGAGCCTTGCCCTGACGGCAGAATGCAGCTCGATGTCCAACCTTACCGCACTGGAAGCAAGTCACTGCTGGCTTCGTGCAGTTTGATCGGATGTGCCCATAGCTATTGCAGTTGTGGCACTGCAAGCCACCAGCTGAAGTCTGACCAGTAGCTGTATGACTCTGTCGCCCCTGAGTCTGTCCCCGTCCAAAAGCAGCTACTCTTGAACTACCACTAGCATAACCTGTCCTCTGCCACTTATCCGGCCTGTCTGACTGAGCAGCCCTCCTCGACACTGGTCTGTCTCTCTCATAAGCAGATGCTCTATCCTGATAGTCTAACAGAGTCTCACAGCGAAATCCTGCCAGATAGGAACGGGTACTCTCTCTCAATCTCCGTGAAAAGAGATAGACATGCTACTCCTCAGGAGGTGCAACTGGTCCAAGCAGTGTCAGTTCCTTCTGGAACTTCTTGATGGCAGCAGCGATCGGAACGTCCTCAAATCCAGCCTCAATGAAGTCCTGGAATCTCTCTCTCCTCAACGAAACAGGGCAGTATCTGTCTCTAACAATGCTCCTCATCTGCTCCCAACTGGTGACTCGACTACGCATGGTCCGCCACCAGGAATGAGCATCTCCAGTGAAGCAGGTCTGCACTAAGTCTACCTGCCGATCCTCTGGGCAGCGTATTGCCTCTAACGCAGTCTCTACCTGCCCAATCCAGTGCTCCACCTCTAATCCTATCTCTCCATTATATGAGGGGACCTTCTGAGAGTTGAAAGCCTTCAACCACTCATCTGGCCGCGGTGCTCTAGTCCCAGTAGGCGCTCTATCAGCCACAACTCTCCTCTCAGGTACAGCTGGCACCTGAGGCGCTTCCTGTGTCACCTGGACAGATCTAACCGGTACTGGTGGTACCTGGGTAAGTCTCTCTGTCCTAGCAGCCTCCTCCCTACGCTCAACGTAGGCTCGGTACTCTCTGTACTCAGTCGCTCCAATGGAAACACGTCCTGACTCTGTCGAACGTGCTCTCTGTGCTCCAGACCTAGCAACGGTCTCGTTCCTGACCTCAGAACCAACACTCTCAGCTACTTCCTCCACTCCAGCCTCTGGCATGATCACTGTTGGGGGATCCTCTCGTGGAGCTCGACCTCGACCTCGGGCTAGTGGGGGTCTACCTCCACGGCCGCGTCCTCTAACTGTAGGGGTCCTATCTCCCCTACCTGGTCCAGCTGGAGGGAGAGGTGGACGACCTCTGCCTCGACCAGTAGCTAGCGTAGCTCTAGTACGTGCCATCTGCGCAAAATTAATACTATAATTACTACTAGCTGAAAGTCCAAAAGTCCAACTACAGTAATCTAAAGTCCAACTACAGTAATCTAAAGTCCAACTAAGCATACTGAGATCCGCGGTAGTAGTGGTGGTCAGCCGTACTTTTCTATTCCCAACCAGACTATGCATGCATTTAAAACCAAAAATTTTTCTTTTTAAAACTCAGATCCCTTTTCGGGTTCTGCTTAAAACTTATTCGGTCTTTCAGAAGATTTCAAGTGCCAATGTTGCCAACCTCGCTCTGATACCATGTTGTAACACCCCGAATTCTCAGAACTCGGAGTATTACTGGTTAGGACCTCACAATGGGTCCCGACCTCAGTTTGACAACAACATTACTAGGATCTTGCAACAAGACACAAATAAAGAAACCGAAATTCATAAAAACCATGTTTTTGGAGTAATGAATGCAACACTGTCTAGCAACCTACAATACTTAAACAAAAGAAAAGAACAACTGTCTTAACCAAAAGAAAGGAAAGACAAAACAACCCCAACCCCGCTCTAAGGAGTACGGAGACCCGGCTGACCACTACTCTCGGATCACTCAGCTGCTGATCTAACCTGCAGTAAGTCTAAAACAACAACAAGAAGAACCGTTAGTTAGTTATCTAAATATTAGCAGAATAATAGCAACACAAACACACTCAGATAAACATAAACACTCAGCATGCTTCAAACAAGTCCGTTTTATTATCTTGCTTTAATTTACTCGTTCACTCTAGTGATACTTATTTTGTGACACGAGGGATTCCCAAACCTCGCCTCCGCCCCCGTGTAACCATCAGGAATGGATCCGATGCATCTCACCTTGTACCTGCATGGTATGGGTATAGAGAACCTCCCAGTCTCCTGTCAGAGCTGGGCAGTGATGTCACGGCCCGTTATACATACACTTGGGCCTTAAACGTAATAATAACAGTCGTCCTAGCAAGTTATTATTATTAATTCACGCAATAGCACACACCACTACTATCACTCAACTAACACTCAGAAAACTGGCTAAGTAAGTCGCAAGGATTTACCTGAGTCAAAACACTCTAACACTCCTCAGATAGTCCGTACTCGTGGTAACTCAAGTGCCTGTCAATGAAGGCATGTGTATCAAAATCACATCTCTATGTCCAACCTCTTGCGAAGGAATTACGGAAAACAACTCTCTTACGGTAAATGACCGTTTTACCCTTAATGCCGAAAATTCTCATTTTTATTCTTAAGCTCTACTATATTCTTTTATAACCTGTTTTCCAAATTATTTTCTCTAGGACGGTTCCTATAAGTTAAAACTCGAAACCACTCCTCAAAGAACAACATTCCTCTTCTTTCCCGATCACCACTCTACTCTTCCACAAGTATACATATATACGTATGTATCTACTCTAACTTTTTCCCTCAACTCGTATAATTATGTAACTACTCGGTATTTATATATATATCTACATAATTCCGCAACTCCCAAACTCGCACTTATATAATATACCCAAATATATATATATATTTATATATATATATATATATACTCGGCACACTAACCTGCCTAACACTCGGCACACTAACCTCTAACTTACACATCCATACACATGCTTTCAAACTTTCCTACTAACCTGCATAGATTTTTATACGTATATTCACACAAATGAACTCAACACACTACACTCACAACTCGTAACTATATATCGATATATACAAAGAGGGGAGTTTGCTGCAGAGGGAACATGTACTCACGGTGGTTAACCTTAGGCTGCTGTTTTGGCTTAGCGGAGAGGCGGACTGGAGCAGCGGTGGTGGCGACGGCTCGCTGGGGTTCGCAAACGCTGCGGGACAGTATCGTTAACTCCAGCCGGTTTGAAACAGAAACGAAGGGTGGAGAGAGATGGTCAAGGTCGGTGGCTAACCTGGTGGTTGCAGCGGCGGAACGGGGCTGCTGTAGGCGGAGGAGAATCGCGTCACCGGTCCCGGACTGTTGCAACAATTGATGGCGCGAAGTGAGACTCGGAAATAGTGAAGACGCAGAGAGGGAGAGAAGGAGGAGAAGGAGGCAGCCTTACCGGCTTACTGCGGCGGTCGGCGGCGTAGGCTCAGTGGCGGCGCGTCCTCTGTTGAAACGGAAAGGAAACAGCAGCTTGTTGTTTTCAGACTTGACGGAAGACGTGCAGGCCTCGGCGGTGATGCTCCGGCTGAAGGCAGCGTCGGGATGCGGTGGCTGGACTGGCGCCGGCGAAGAGATGCGGTGGAAGGCGGAGTGGGTGGTTCGCGTCTCCAGTTGAAGGTAGGTGTACGGGTTGAATGTGCAGAAGGTAAGAGTAGAGGGAAGAAGCGGCTCAGAGATTAGAAGAGTAATTAGGGTTATTAGTGTGATTAGGTTAAGTTATTGGGCTTAGGGTAATGGGCCGACTATTTGGCCCAAATGGAATTATTGAGCGGTTAGCTCATGAAATAATTGCGGAACTCGTAACTCGTAAATTTGTGCGGGAATTTATATAATACGGAATTAAGTTCCGTATTTATAAATTATAATTATTTTTATTTTAAAACGTAAAATTATTTCCGGTCATTTAAAATATCATTTTATGTGAATCTAGGTCACATAAAATGATAGAACTAAACTCGTTTTATTTTACTTATTTATTTATTTACGATTGTCTCATCGGACTTTGGTAAATTTTCAATTTTCCGAAACTTAAAATTTTCGGTTATTACAGCAGCCAAACCTTCTTCTTCTGGCCCTGAATTCTTTCCGCTCCAATTTCCATCCGGACTTCGATTCTTATCTTATCCTTGGTTTTAATGCATCCTATATGGTCGAAAGCTAAATAGGACCAGTGAATCGGTCTTTTAGGTCTCCATCGGTATCGTCTCCGTTTTCGCCGGATCTCTTTGAGGAGGGAGGAGACCATGACCGGACTTTGAATCTCTTCGAGGAGGAAGAAGACCATGACCGGACTGCTCATCCATAGGCCAGATTTTTGCCGCTAAAGGAAGATCCGATGGAGTCTCTTGCTTAGATCTTGTCTCCCCCAGGTTTGGGTTTGTGAAGATCTCCAATGGACATGTCTTTCCAACGAAAGCGAACTCCAGATTAAACACCATCTACAAACTTAAAATTGGATTTTTTGTGAATTTTGTGTGTAGAAATTTGGAATTACTGATGTGTTTTGGAGGGTGAGGACTATAGTTGCAACAAACTCACCACTCCGACAGCTAGGATTTCTTTCACCTTGTATATTTCCTTGTGCAGGAGGGCTGGAAAGTGGTGCGCGTGAGGGGCACGTACTTTGAAGGTTTTTGGGTTTTTTAGGGGGGGTCATTTTTTGTAATCCTTTTCCAAGGTACTTCATGCTTTCTCAGAGGAACTCCCATGCCACGTAATCACTCACCTACCTTTTGACAAAACTCAAAATAAATCTTAATTCTTTATCTCCAACGAAGGAGCAATTCAATTTGACTAAATGCTTAGAATCCAAGACAATTTTGATGTAAAATATATTTGACAAAACTATTTTACTGTTCATTCTTTCAAGCCACAATGTCAAATTGAACTCCATGCATTTTTCATAGAATGCAGAAGCAGAGCTAGAGCTTCAATACCTCATTGTACAATAGCTGCTCGTTTTGTAAAGGCCCATTTTTTGGAGCTCCATTTCAATACTGCTTCCACATTGCGCCACGTTAGCAATCTGTGTCCTTTGTATATATAAATCCCTCCAAAAATTTAACGTTAATAGATTAAGCTGATAATCCTTTAAAAAAAAATCGTCCCAAAAAATAAAACTTCAGGGGAAAACATTAACACACTGATAATTGTAGGGTAATAATCACACATAATAATTGTACTTGAACTTAACCAAATGTCAAGAAATGTATTTTTTGTATACTCTTTAGACTCCCAATTATAAAGTTTTAAAACTATCAACCTTAATTAATGATTGTCAAATCCGAGTATTACAATAAGGAGATTTATTGAGATAAAGCCCAACGCCACCCACTCCGGCGCACTACAACTACTTCTTCTAGAAGCTTCGTCATCCCTCCTATCAAAATCACCCCAACAAGAAGCTTCATCATGCTAGCTTTCAAAAATCCCAATTTGACATCAAATCAATGCGTTTACACGCGTAAACTAAAGCGCTAAATCCACCTCTTTCAATCTCTCATTCATGGAAACTAGTTTGGATCCACCTCCCGCCTGCTCAAATTTTTGATTTTGTGGAATTAGCAACCGTCTCCTCCTCATAAAGCTTTATGGTTGTCAAAGATTTTTTTTTGGATCGACATTTCCGCCTTGGTGGCTATAACCCGGATGTGAAAACGTAGGAGTCATTGAACAAACTACTTATTTTTGACCTTTATACAAAGAGACCAATTAGAGTACCAACTATATTGTTTGGGTCATGGAGTCTTAGAAAAATTGTTTCTTAAATTTTACAAATTCATAGTTCGGTCTTCGACAATCATCCACGGTTTCTACAAAATAAATTGTTTATACAAAAAAAAGAAAGCACCAACGTCCTATGTCATCTTTGTTTTCTCTCGCAGTGTGTCATTGATTTGTCATCTTGTGCTTCTCATTGATTAGTGTATTGAGATTCAAACTCTTGTCTATTGATTTGGTTGTTTATATTTTATTCTATGATGGTCTTTCTATCAACTATTTTTATGGTCTTTCGATATACTGAATATGTCTAATGTATCGAACTTCTTTCGCTATCCGAATAAATAAAGGGCAAATTTGGTAACTGGGCTGGTTTGAGTTTTCCTTTTACTAAGTAGACCCATACCTATTTTCAACTAAGAAAATATACCCCAAACAAAAGTTACTGTGCAAAAGGAATGAAATCGTAACTTCCCTCTCTCTCTCTTGGTCGTTACATTGAAAATGGAAACAAAATCCATCGTCAATCTTCTACTCACTATTTCCCAAGCTTCTTCTTCTCTGTATATCGCAACTATTTGCTCTATTATCTCTCAATCTCCATCGATCTAACAATCTCCATTGCAATCGACAATCGAAATCAACAAAAATCATACTAGAAAATCGTCATTGTTATTCAACACAACACACACCAGAAATCGCCATCGATCTAACCAGGTATCTCTCTTTTCATCTTCTTCTTCTTCTTCTTCTTCTTCTTCTTCTTCTTCTTCTTCTTCTTCTTCTTCCCTCTCTCTCTCTCTCTCTCTCTCTCTCTCTCTCTCTCTCTCTCTCTCTCTCTCTCTCTCTCTCTCTCTCTCTCTCTCTCTCTCTCTCTCTCTCTCTCTCTCCCTCCCTCCCTCCCTCTCCCTCTTCTTCAAATTTATTCTTGTATTATGTTCACCTTCTTGAAATTTTGATTACATTCTTGTAATTTTGGTATGAGGCATGCTTAGTTTTGGTATTATTTGATCTTGAAATGAATGACTGTTATTTTTCTAGTATGAATGAGTGTTATGCTTCCAGTTTTAGGTGTTGTGCATTACCTTTAAATTTTCTTTGTTATGGTATGAATGAGAGTTGTGTTGCTAGTATGAAATTGATTAGTGATTCTAGTATGAATCAGGAATAAAGTATATATATTCTATTTTCTGGTATGAGTAAATGAGTTTTATGATTTCAGTTTTAGGTATTGTGCATTATTAAACAATACCAGACATGTGTTTCTAGTATCTGTTTTATAATTGAGTTTCTGGAATGTAAATTCTTCTAATTGTGGTGTTGTACATTCTTCTAGTATTTATGGTATTTCTGTTATAATCCTTTTTCTAGCATTTCTGGTATTATTTGATAATTGTGTTTCTCTAGTATGATCATTTCTGGTTTATATGCTTCATTTATGGTATTTATGGTATGCTCATTTCTAGTATGTAACATGCTCTTGTATTCCTGTGATATCCTTCTTCTAGTATCAACCTTTTTCTCTGGTATTATTTGACAATTGTGTTTCTAGTATTGTTTGAGAGTTGTTATTCTGGTAATATTTGATAATTAGGTTTCTGTTTTGTATTATCCTTATTTATGGTATTATAATTTTTACTAGTATTTTCTAGTAATAGTTGATGATTAATGGTATGCTCATTTCTGGTATATATTGTTGTGTTGGTGCATTGATATTTCTGTTATGATCATTTATGGTATGTAACATGTTGTATATGTGATATTATCATTTTTTTGGTGTGCTCATTTCTGGTAATATTCGATAATTATGTTTATGGTTTGCCGATTTTTGGTATTTATTGAGGTGTTGTGCTTACTTTTAATTTCTGGTATCTTCATGGTAGTGTGTTTTGATATTTACAGAACTTAGTAGACATGACTTCTATACAAATTGTGGTTTATTGTGGAAAATGTATGGAGATATATGGGGGATAAGGTAGCGAGCAAACCCATCACTGTGATAGATCATGTTGGCATACCAAAAATACGGATGTTGATTGCAAAACGTTTTCAAGTAGATGAGACGGTGCACAATGTGGAGCTTACGTTCAAGAATACCTTAAATGAAGCATTGCAACCGTTTGATATTGAGACGGTAGAAGATTTTGAGGATTTTGTCAAAACTAATCAATCAACTCAATCATGCTAGAGTGTGCAAATGTCTGTGTAACACCCCGAATTCTCGGAACTCGGAACGTTACTGGTTAGGACCTCACAATGGGTCCCGACCTCAGTTTGACAACAATTTTACTAGGATCTTGCAGCAAGACACAAATAAGAAAAATCGAAATTCATGAAATAGTATTTTTAAAGGAATGAATGCAACAAGGTCTAGCAGCCTATAGTTCTTAAACAAAGAGAAAAGACTAACTGTCTTAACAAAAAGAAAGAACGACAAAGCAACAACCCAAACCCCCACTCTAAGGAGTACGGAGACCCGACTGACCACTACTTCCGGATCACTCAGCTGCTGCTCTAACCTGCGGTAAATCTAAAAACACAAGAAAACAACCATTAGCTAGTTATCTAAACATTAGGAGAATAATAATAGCACACACACACATAGCAATAATAAACACCCATCATGCTTTCAAACAAGCCCATTTATTATCTTCATTTAAGTTATTCACTCTTACTAATGATACTTATTTTGTGACACGAGGGATTCCCAAACCTCGCCTCCGCCCCCGTGTAACCATCAGGAATGGATCCGATGCATCTCACCTTGTACCTGCCTGGTCTGGGTATATAAAACCTCCCAGTCTCCTGTCAGAGCTGGGCAGTGATGTCACGGCCCGTTATACATACACTTGGGCCTTAAACATAATAACGACGGTCGTCCTAACAAGTTATTATTATAACACACATTGCACATACACCACTATTATCACCCAACTAACATCCAGAAAACTAGCTAAGTAAGTCGCAAGGACTTACCTGAATCAAAGAACACTTTCACAAATCTCAACTCGGTCTATACCCGCAGTAACTCAAACGCCTGTTAAACAAGGCATGTGTATCAACATTTCATCCCATACTCCTAGAAATTATAAACTACTGAGTTGTACGATCTCATGAAAAGGATTTATGAAAAAGGTTCTCTTAAGTTAAAAGACTATTTTGCCCTTGCTCCGAAACTTCGGGAAGTCTATCATTTAGTTTTAATATTCTCTTTTAGAATTTAAGTTCATCATCTATTTCTTAAGGATAACTTACTAGAGGTTCTAAAGTTAACAAGGTTTAAACTTTCAAAGGTTTGCTACGGTCCGACCTTATTCTTAACCACTAGGTCTCAGATCAAATCCTAAACGAGCCTGGCTTAGAATGTTTTTCATAAGTAGAACTCATTAACCGCCAACCCTCAACTACTCCTCGGAACCATCACAACCTTCTTCTCTAGTTCCCTATCCGATCACATTACCCTTATCCTTTCCGGTTCCGATTCTACCACCCGTCTCCTTGGTTCCTATCCTCACCACTTTACTCATATATTTCTTTATATACTTATGTATATATTATTTTGGTAGCTATGTTTATACTTATATTTACATCCTCCTTCTAAATACTTATATATGTAAAACTACGTACTTACTGTACTAGGGTCTATATATATATACCTACTCATACTTCCATTTCTTCATCTATGTATATATACATATACACTCTCTATTCATATATATCCCATTCGTAATTCTATCTATACGTAAACATATATATAACACCTACATACACTGCATTAAACTTATACCTATACACTTATAATTCCCATCCTATTTCTATAACCTATATATGTATATTACAGTACACAGAGGGAGGAGGAAGATGAGTACTCACCGTCCATCACCTCGTCTCGTCTATGCAGTGAAAACGACTGGACCAAAGCCGATCGAAACAACTCGGAAGAGGGCCTTGTCGAGTCTGCGCATCACCAGCCACCCGGAGGGTCGACGATACCGTTTAACAACCAATTAGAACGTGAAGCAGTAACGAAAACAACAAAGGTCATTCGAGTCGGCTTACCGGGATCGCAAGCAGGGAGTCGAGTGGTTCCGCTTCAGCCTGTTCGTTGCTCCAGGACACGGGTTCGTTCGTCTACAGTTCCGGCTAGGGAAGACGTTCTGCACCGGCCTGCTGTTCGAAGAGTGGTTCAGCCACAAGCGGAAGACGGAGGGGATTCGTAGGGAGGAGAAGCTTACCGGTTGCGTAGGATGTCGGGTCTGATCCAGCGGTGGCGACTGTGGCTGCAGTAGGGCGGAGGTAGCGGTCTTGGCGGCGTCCCCGGCGAGGCGGTGGTGCCCAACTCCGGATGTGCAGCAGTGGCGTTCCCTTTCAGACGGCAGCAGCGGCGTTCGACCTCCTCCAGACGAGCGGCAGTTTAGACGAAGATAGGGAGAGGTTTAGGTTGGATTAGATTAGGGTAATAGGATTAGGTTAAGTTAATCCTTCATTATTAGAGAAATGGGTAGTGGGCCGGCCGAAGCTATGAATTGGGCCTGTTCTTCTGATAGTCCAAACAAAGCTGAAACTCATATTCGTTACTCGTACGGAATTATTTCCGGTTACGTAAATTTATCATTTTAAGTGAATCCAGTTCACATAGAATGATAGAAATTAAATATCGTTTTATTTTGTTCAAGAGAATAAGAGTTGGTGGACCGGAATCCGGTTGGATCCGGATTTAAACGGAGTTTAAAATTTTCGGTTATTACAGTTTGTGAGATTAAAGTCTAAAATTCTTATACTAGAAATTGAAGAAGTTAATGAATATCGTCCATGTACTGTCATTGTTGCCGCTCCTAGTGTGAATGGAATAGAAACAGTGGATAGTTGTGCAATCATTGATGTTGAACCTGAAGCAACTAAATAGGGTCTTAAGGTTGGCCAAAAGTTCAAGAATAAAACCGTAGTGAAAAATGCATTGTTTGCATGCTGTTGCTGATTGTACACAATACAAAATAATAAAGTCTATCAAGCTTGTTGTACTTGCCCGATGTCTAGATAAAGATTGTAAGTGGCGCGTGTGGTTCTAAAAAATCCATAAATCAAAAGTGTTTACACTAACAAAGTATACCAAAGGACACACTTGTTCATTCCATACCAGAAGAACTTATCGCAAAAAGGTGTCATATCCTGTCATTGCTGAAATAGTTGTAAAAATATAAGTCCACTACTTATTATCACATATAATATTCAATTAAATATTGTTTTCTTTGTCTTTGGTATGAATTGCATAAAAATGATATTGTATATTCAATTTTCTGGTTGCTAATACACATAAATTTCCCGATCCTAAGACAATTATTAAGGTCTTGAGAAATGAGCATTGTTTAGAAGCTAGTTACTGGAAATGTTGGATGACACAAGAGGTCATGAAGGACAATATAAGAGGAACAAATGAAGAGAACTACAGTGTCAGTGTACTTACATCGATTGCAAGAGACTAATCCGAATATTATGGTAGCGCTAGAATTGGATGATGAAAACAAATTCAAACATTTGTTCTTTGCTTTGGGACAATCAATCAAAGGCTATGTAGTAATGAGAAAGGTATTATCCTTTTTCTGGTATTATCCTTTTTCTGGTAGTATTAAAGCTATGTCTTTGATATTCTGAATTATGTATGAATGATATAGTTTCTGGTAGTAGCCTATTCTGGTAAGCATTATAGTTATGTTTCTGGTATGCTCATGTCTGGTTTGTGTATTTAGTGTCTGGTATTGTTGGTTAATGTGTTTCTAGTAAGATCATTTATGGTTTGTGTACATGCTCAGTTTGTGGTATAGTGAATTATATTTGAATAATAAAGTTTATAGTATTAGTATTAATCTTTTCTAGTATATCATAAACTAATTGATTTGGTGATGGTTGTTGTTTAAGGTTTTTTCAGTGGATGGAACATTTTTGGAAGGACGATATGGTGGGATGTTATTGCTTGCAACAACGCAAGACGCAAACCAACAAATATACCCGCTAGCATTTGTTATTGTTGACAGTGAATGTGATGACTCGTATGATTTCTTCTTCTAACATACAGAAGTTTGTCCGTGACAACGAGGAACAACTGTTTGTATATGATAGACACATGTCAATAAAGAACGGTATAACTAAGCACTACACAAAAGCATCCCATGGAGTTTGCATGTACCACTTAAAATGTATTATCAAGAAAAAGTCAACCAAGAATATAGTTCAAAAAATGTTCTTGGATGCAACTAGGTGTTACAGAAAAGATAAGTGTCTAGAACTGTTCGAATATATAAAGATGATATAACAAGCAACAATGCAGAATGTATCAATAGTGTACTGTGTGATGAAAGGGATTATCCGGTGCTTACCCTCATTGATGTTATCAGACAGATGGTTGGTAGATGGTTTGCAACACGAAGGGAAAAGGCTGCATCATGTACAGATTTGGCAACACTAAACATCGATCCTCTAATACAAGCTAAATATGGGGAGGCGATAAAGTATTAATGATACGTTCTTGATGCAAAAAGGCTATTGCTTGAGGTACAATGGAACCAGGAAAAGGAAGTTGTTTGTGTAGTGGATAGGAGTTGCACTTGAACCAATTCGATATTGAGGAAATACCATGTGTTCATGCCATAGTTGCATCAAAGATGGCAAAATTAAATCCGGCTTCTTTGGTAAGTGATTATTACAACGTTGAATATTGGAGAACGGCATATGCGGGGACAATATGCCTAGACCTGGACGATGAGGATTTAGATATTCGAAGTTGCATTGCAGCTATTGAATGCAACCCTCCTCAAAAGCAGAAGAAAATTGGAAGATTGCCTAAAGCTAGGATACGGGGATCAGGGGAAGGGAACAAGAAGAAGAAATGCAGTTGTTGTGGCATGGTAGGCCATAACAAAAAGACTTGCCGAAATCAACTAGTAAAGGCATGAAAACACCTACCAAAAATAGAGATGATGATTTAATGTTAATATGAGATTGTACAAAACGGTTATTATATTAGTATATGTTTGTTTTATGGGTAAAAATCCTCATACCAAAAACATAACAACATATAATAACTAAAACTCTATCAAAAACTCATACCAGAATCCAATACATGAAAACCATCAGGCCATATACCCATACCAGAAAGCTCAAGCAATAAATCATACAATAAAATCACAAATTGAACATTTCTGGTAGAGAAATAATCATACCAGAATCACATACATGAAAACAAATATACCAGAATCCAATATCATAAACAAATACCAAAAATGTCAATGCAATAAATCATACCATGAAATCACAAAATGAACATTTCTGGTAAACAAATACTCATACCAGAGTCACATAAATGAAAATCCATCATACTAGAATCCTAAATTACAAACAAATACTAGATATCTCAAGCAATAAATCATCTCAGGAAATCACATAATAATATCTAGTAAAGAAATCATCATACCAGAATCACATAAATGAAAATCAATATGCAAGAATCCCATACCATAAACAAATACCAGAAAAACGAATGCAATAAATAAAACCAAAAAATCGCAACATAAACATTTCTCCTAAAGAAATCATCATATCAGAATCACATAAATGAAAACCAACATACAAGAATACCATACCCTTAACAAATACCAAAAAAACTAATGAAAAAAATCATACCAGAATGTAGCAACATGAAAATGTCTGGTACATAAACCATAATACCATAATATTTGTTTTTGAGTTATCAACAAGATTATATTACAAAAGAGTCAATACAACCTGAATGACTGTTACAACATAGTCAATACCAAAATATTCATTTATCATGTACATATTGATGTTATACAAACACACAATTACAACATAGTCAATTAAACAACAACATAAATGACAGTTACAGTTTCAAAGCGACTCAAAGGGCTTCTCCCACTCCCTATTGTACATAATCACACAAAACTGTTCTATGAAAGCTGTAAAGTAGTCTTGACATATCTTCGACAAATCAGCTCATCTACATGACAAGTATTGAATGTGCTTGATAGTGAATACTCCACAACTTCCACTTCTATTCAACAATAGATTATATAGATGTTTTTCGAAACCAAAATACTAATGAACAATGCATGGAACATATGAGTAGTACTGTATAAATTACCTTGAGTTGTTTTGTGAAACCTCTATGGCTTTCTTTCTAACATATCTCATCGGCTTATCAAGGTTGTCTCCAAACCTCTCAAAACGTCCATGAAGTTTCAGAACGTAAGGATACATAACAAGGAATGGGGTAAGAAATTCCTTCAAGTCCCCATCAAACATTCAATTCACAATTGAGTCGTATACAACAACACACCATTTAATTAAATCAACCTGTATGGCTATCAAATGTTTACCCCCGGTGTTCATGGTTGTGTATATGGTATCGACATCGTATAAGTTCTTGGTGAAAGTTGGGGGTTCAAATCCAAATATATAGTTTACAACTTCCTCACTAAAATCGAACTCGACCTCCCCTACCTTTTTTACCTCTAGGAATTCTTAATATTTGACATCATTGAAGAATGACAAGAAATGTCCATGAACAATGGCAACACGATCATAAACCTTGTGATGTTCATGCACAACTTTTCTCAGATAGACGATCTTTTTCATCGATTTGCTGTAAATTAGGAGTAAAACTAATAATTCAATACCAGAAACTCATGCGAGATTCATAGAACAACTCATAACATAAACACGTCAAGATCTCATACTAGAATTCAATACATGAAAACCATCAGGCAAGATACCCATACCAGAAAACCCATGCAATAAATCATACCATAAAATCACAAATTGAAAATTTTTGGTACACATACATGAAAACTCATATTACTAGAATCCTAAACCATAAACAAATACCAAAAATCTCAAGCAATAAATCATCTCACAAAAGCACATGATAATTTCTGCAAAAAAAAATCATCATACCATATCACATAAATGAAAACCAATATGCAAGAATTTCATACCAAAAACAAATACCAAAAAACTAACATAATACATAATACTAGAAAATCACAATATAAACATTTCTGGTAAAAAAATCATCATACCAGATTTACATAAATGAAAATCAAAATACAAGAAAACCATACAATAAACACAACAAGATCTCATACCAGATAATAATATTAAAAACACATATCAAAGTCATACCAGACTCTCATACAACAAGCTCTTACCATAAAGCAGTTCAACATAGCATACTAGAAACTCATAAAACAAACTGTGGACCCAAACTCATACCAAAAACACATCAATAGCTCATACTAGAAAGTCATACCAGAGACACATCCACAAATTATTAACTTGAATAAAAGTAGGGTTAGTGTTAACTTACAAATTCCCACAATCATCCAGTTTTATTGAGTAACAGCTTGAAGTGTCCCCTATTTGGTTCATGTTAATATCCAATTAAGGAATCTTCTTTCGTCGAGTCAAGGTACCAAGCATAAAATGCATCTCTATCCTTCTTGCTCAAAAAACTATGCTTGAGTGCCTTAGGGATCTTTACTTGGACAACATAGGGAGATACAACAAGGTCGCTAGGTTTCTTTTGACGTAAACCCATTCTCCTCGGTCCTTTTGTTTTTGCTTTCCCTTTGGCGACAACCTTGTTAGGCTTTGGTTTATGTAACAGATTCGTAACATAACATAAATCTTAACAAATCTGCAGGCAAACAAAATACATGAGAAATAGTAGTGTATTATACCTCTTCCTCTGCCTCTTCCTTTGGCTTATCAACTTCAACACCTTCAACATCTTCCTTGGGATGGGGCTGGGGCTTTGTTGGGGATGGTGTCTCTTCCGAACTTGAAACACCAAGAATTTCTATTTTAGCATCATCCGCTGGGGGTGGGGGCTTAGAGAGTTGGGTGCCTTTAGAAGAAAGGACCATCTTTTCAAGCTTAGTGAAGATTTTGAAACATTGCCATGCTATTCGGTGTTGGGAGACAGTATGTTCCTTCTACCTCATAACTACTTGGTTGATCGTTTCATCTTGCTGCTCAACCTTCTTTACCAACTCAGAAATCAGTTGTTGTTGGGTTTGTAGTTGTTTGCTCAAATCCTCCACCCAATTAGGCTCCCTATATATTCACATAACACAGTATTACATATGCGAGATCACATAAGCTTTTGAAAGTAATAAATAACCATAATGTAAACTCTCATTTACCTATTGATGGTAGGAATAGTGGGGGTGGGATCAACCGGAGAGGGTGCAACCACAACCTTTGTAGGGACATTGGTATCCATTTCTTGAGGATCAACCATCCCAACAGGGCTACATGGTACAACCACAACCTCGTGGGGACTAGCCAGTGCAATCATTTCTTCTTGGCTAAAATAATAGAACAAATAATTTTAAAAAATGATAATTCTAGTATAAAAATATAAATGGGTATGTAACTATCTACCATTCATCCTTCTAAACACTCTCCTCTTTCTTAACTTTGTTAGATGCAACCTTACATAAAACAAAACAATTATTAACTAAACAAAAAACATACCAGAAACTCAAACTAGACAAAACATAACAATGTGCACGAGAAACAAATCAAAAAATCATACCAGAAACTATAACAGAAACTCATACCAAACTCAGACCAAAAACTAAGACAACATATACACCAGAAACTAAGACCAGACTCATACCAGAAAACTATACCAAAAACTAAGAACAGACTCATACCAGAAACTAAGACAAGAATCATACCAGAAAAGTATATAAAAAACTCATACAAGACTCATACCAAAAACTCATACAAGAAAACTATACCAGAAACTCATACAAATCAAATCAATATAGACAGAACACACATCATCATATCATACCAAATAAACATCCCAAAAACTCATACCAGATAATTAAAAGATAGAGTGAGTATTTAATATATTGAAATACCTTTTACTTCCCCCTTTATTTTTCCTCTTCTTTGGGGCATCTTCTTTTCTTTATCATTTTTTCTAGTCTTGACAACCTCAAAAGAAGACGACGAGGTCGATGAGGAGGAGGAGCGACAAAGTCATTACTATTGGATTCCTCCTTCTTCGAGGCATCCTTGATAACCTTGACACTAGCTCCTTCGGGTCTGCATACCTGGACCTTGTGGAACCAACCTTGAACAGATAACATAGATAGCCATCTTCGTCCACATATTCTTCCCCACACTACTTGCGGTCATCCACAGTTTCTGGATCATCCGGGGAAAGTGGGATAGTTCTTATGTCATCTTGGGTCAAGGTTGATGCTGTTTCTTTGATGGTTTGGAAGCTGCATTTCATCTTCCCCTTGTTTGATGAAACCTACTTAATACAAAGTGGGGCCATTTCTTCTTCAACACATTTGGCAAACAACGATGCTAGTTTGGGGATTGATTCAAGTACGTGAACTTGTAAATTATACATAGGAAACACATGAATAGAGCATACCAGAAACTCATATCAATAAATGATATAAAACTAATAACATAATCTCATACCAGAAAGTGAAACAGAAAAACATATCATAAAAAACAACCATACCAGAAAATGATAACATGAAAAAATACAATAAAACCACAAAATAAACTGATATCATAATACATAACCACAACGGAAACTCTATCAAATACATACAAGCAAGAGACTCATGCAATAAACTCATACCAGAAAATACATTCCATGGGAAGTATAACATTAAAACCACATAAAAACAACACAATACATCACATAACTCAATTATACAACATAAACCACTCATACTTGGAGTGCCAAAGGAAAACCAGAAAGGCTGTAGTTTCCTGATTTATGATATTTTGTTGGCTCGCACTCCTGAAGGCTCTCAAGTGTCCTACTGAACACAATGCTCCCCCATGGGAAGGAATTAAAATCTTCCATGTCCTTGACCAAGGAAATAGTTAGATTAGACACTGTCTTTTTCTTGTTATTCCCCAGCTAAACATATTAAACAAAGAGGATCAAAGTCATCTTATATTTGCGTTTGTCCGTCTTAGGAAGTGATGAATATGCATCCTCCAAACCTCCCAATTGACATATGGGAATGTAATACCCGAAAAATTTAATCTCCGTTTAATACCGGATCAAACCGGATTCCGATCCGCCAACCTAAATTCTTTATATTTAAGAATAAAATGATATTAAATTCTATCATTTTATGTGACCTGGATTCACATAAAATGATAACTTATATAATTCAGTAAATAATTCCGTAAATAATCCCGTAATTTATTTCCGTACTTTTAACGATTCCGGGAAAATAACTCTTCTTTCAGCCTTGGTTTTAATTGATGAGCTGGCCCAATGGACCCGGCCCAAAAACAACTACAACCCATTCTACCCTAATCTTAAACCTGATTAACCTTTAATCTAAGCCTAAACCTAATTAATCCTAAACCTAGCTGCTACGAGAGAAGACATCTCGTTCCCCTTATCATACCGCCTTACCTCCCGATCCTGGAGAAGACGAAGCCCGCCGTACGTCTGGACAACCACCATCACTACCGCCAGAGACGTCTCTCTTCAGCCCCACCGAGCGTCGGGAACCAACGCCTCCGAGCAACTACAACCAGGGAACCGCTTCGTCTTCAAGGCCAACACCGAGACCGACGCCCTCCCTCCTGTAGCGTGGCAAAGCAGAAACGCCTGGAGATCGAGCGTCACTGCTGCCGCCTAGAGTTTGGACACCACCGCCCTACCGGAGACGCCACCAAGACCGCTACTCCCTCCCAACTGCAACCATAGTCGCCACCACTGGATCGGAACCAACTACTTACATACGATTCCGGTAAGCTCGCCCCGACTGGTCTTTCGTTTCATTTCGATCCTTTCACACGTCCTAACCTACTGATATAACGGGATTGTCGACCCTCCGGGTGGCTGGTTGTTAGCATGAAATATTGTGATATTTTAGGCACGTTTTCTAAGTGTATTTCATCCATATTAGTGATCATTGATAGAGCATTGATGCAATTGTGACTTAGTTAATCTATATTGTCGATATAGAGGTCTACATAAGCTTTGTGTTGATTGTAGGCAATTAAGAGCTAAAACCGGACGAATCAAGGGAGAATGGAGATGGATTGGGCATATCCAAGGATTGAGGACATCACTAGGAGTTAAGGAAGATGCTAAGTTGAAGAATAGCACGAGACTAAGGAGAATTACGAGCACTTAACGTTCCACGCTCTAAAATACGGCCGTACTAGGATCCACGCTCTAATCCACGGCCGTGGAACCTTGGCAAGACAAGCGTGGAGCATTCCAGCAACTTACACGGCCGTGGAGGATTTGAGGAACCGTGAACCAACTCCACGCTCTAAAGTACGGGCGTGGAACCCTTCCACGACCGTGATCTTGACGATCTTTTACGCAATATTTTAAGCCACGATCTACTACGCACATGGGCTAGGCTCATATTTTATCTTACCCTATAAAAGGACGGAAGAAGAGAGATTCCATCACCTTTGCTTAGACCTCCGTTGAGAGACTGCGCTTTGCCCTATTGAGATTTCCGAATTGACGGAAAAGTTTACGGAAAGAGTGAAGATTTGGAAGATTGTTCGTAAGGAGATTTCGTCTTTTGTCCTTAGGTTTGATTAGAAGACGGATTGACATCCTGTCTTCGTTCTTATCAAGGATTGTGATTGTTTGTGTTATTCTGAATCTACTTACATCATTGTTCTTTGTTTGTGGATTTGAGATTGATTTGAGATTTATTCAAGGTTTTCAAAGGTTTTCATCTTTCATTCTTTTAAATCTTGAATTTGATATTATAATGACTGTTGTTGGCTAAAACCCTTTAGCAATTCTAAGGTGAAGGGTTGATAGTTGTGGCTTAGATGATGATAGATCGATCGTAAACAGATTGGATCCTGAGAGTTAGAGAGAATCGCCGACGAACCTAATCCACGGTCTGTTCTTGAGCTTCCACGGCGGTGGAACTCAAGAACTACCCGTAATTTTGTGTCAGTTATGAACCTTACTTTTACTTTAATCCAAAGTTAAAGATTTGCTTTAACTTAGTCTTGGCTTGCCTTTTCTAGGTGGTAGTGAAGCCTCAACAACCTCTACCTCGATTTCGAGTGTCACAACCTTAATCGGTTAAGTTAGTCTTGATCCTTGGTTTACAAGTTTGGTTGGGTATTTGACGTTAATATTTACCTTTAGAATCTTTCTATATTGAAGCCTCAAAAACCTTTATAGGGAGTGCCTTTGGGTGAATTATATAAGGTCTTGGAACTTCACCGTACATTGCCTTACATTCGTATACCTTTGCATACCTCAACTCTGTCCTTATACCTTTAGTATATCTTGAATCGATTGCCACAACTGGATTCCTGGATCTTTAGGATTGTTGTTTTCCCAATATTTACAAAAGCTCATACATTCACTCGCTTGACAATTCTATAATTGGATTTAACCCACCAAATCCCTGTGTTCGATACTCTGGAATTCTTGCTTAACTATATCGATCCGTACACTGCGGATTCGCTTGCTTGATTTCTAGTTTTATAAATTAAGACTTATTTGCACGCACGCTAAGTGGCGAACAAGTTTTTGGCGCCGTTGCCGGGGATTTGGTCTAGGCCGTATTCGGTTATCGGTTGTCAAGCTTGGGAGCTTTTCCCTTGTTATTTGATATCTCTTCGAGTGTATGCGCAGGTCTAGGAACAACGAAGACCTTTTACCTCTTGATCAAGAGCTTGAGAGGACTTTGAGGAGAAAGCTTAAGGAAAGAAAAATGGCTGAAGAAAGAGAACGTGATCTCCAATCGGAGTTAGCGGAAAAGGAAGCTCAACTCTAATGGAGTGAGAAGACTCGTAGGGAAGAAACGGATCGTCATCAAATGAAGGTTGATGATCTAACGGACATGATGTTCCAAATGAGGTTGGAAATAAACAACCTTAAAGAGAAAAAGAAAAGAAGGAGACCGGGAATATCGGTTAGAGCCAACTCATCCAATGAGGATAGCGACTCCTCCATGCCACCACTAGAGGAAATTGATCCCACGATCAATGTGAATCCATTCTTTCCACGGCCAGCTGCAATTGCCGTGTTTCACCTAGAGGTGCGAGAGTCGAACATGTAGATGAGGAGCCAAGAACTCTTGGCCAAAGAATGGATCCAACGCAGCAACCACGCCGTTTAGGTGTGAACTTTGATGTTGACGATGCACAAGGGTTTAGCTTCAACCCTCAAGTTATTACCATTGTTCGCCAAAACCAATTTGGTGGAACAAGCGCTGAATCTCCACATCAACATCTACAAAACTTTGAGATTATGATGGAGACAATGAAGCCGAAGAACGCAACTACCAACAACTACAAAATCAAGCCTTTCTTCTTCTCCTTGAAGGGGAAAACATTGTCTTGGTATCAAGCTCTTCCAAGTGGGAAGCTTGAAACGTGGGAGGATCTTTCTTCAGAATTCCTCACTAAGTTCTTTCCGCCATCCAAAACGGCGGAGTTAAGAGGTAAGATTAATGCATTTTTTATGAGATCTAACGAAAGTTTGTTTCAATCTTGGGAAAGATTTCAGGATTTGCTATTGGATTGCCCTCATCATGGCATATCCAAGCTTGCACTATTGGAGATATACTATAAGGGGCTGGATGTGGAGACACAATTCAAGCTCCAATCCCTCTCATGTGGTACATTCACGGACATGAGGGAAGATGACGCTTGGGACTTCATTGAGAAGCAAACGCGAGTTATAGAGAAGTATTCTCATCGAAAAGTGGAGCCGAATCATGTGGATCAAGGAGCAAAGCTATCACAAGCAGCTCAAACTCAAATCTTTTCTCTCAATACGGAGATTAAAGAGTTGAAGGAAGCCATCAAAACCAACTTTCCGAAGCACAAGGAACAAGATGTGGGTTATTTAGGCAATAATAATAACCACAACGGTAATGAGAATACCAACCGCAACAACCGGAACAACAACCGGAATAATTGGAACAACAACAACAACAACCGGAACAACAATTGGAACAACAATAGAGGTTCAAACAACAACAATTGGCGTTCTAATCAACAAAATTCCGGTAATTATTATCCTTCCAATTCAGGAAATTCACTAACTCCACCTTCCTCTTCTTCCACTCCTTTGAAAAGCCAGGGGCAAACATCTAATGGTGGAAGTACTTCGGGGAAAGAGAAGCCCGATCCCATGTTGGAAACAATTTTGGGCAAGCTTCAAGGGTTGGAGACTCGCATCATCAAGGTTGATGATCACATTACTAAGGTTGATAAAGCCCAAAAGGTTTTAGAAAACCAAATGTTCAGCCATGCGGAGGAAGTTCCTAGGAATCAAGGGAAACTTCCAGGAAAAACGGAGGACAACCCAAAAGGAAGGGTGATGGCAATCACAACTAGGAGCGGAGTAACAACTACCGACCCGCACCCTAAGTTTGTAGAAGTCCCCGTTGAGAAAGAGAAAGAAAAGGGGAAGGAGAAGGAAGATGTCTACGTTCCTCCTCCAGCTTACAAACCTCCCCTACCATTTCCTCAATCTAGAGCAAGAGCGCGTCTAGACAAGCAATTCAGTAAGTTTATAGAACTCATGAGCAAACTGCATATTAATATACCTTTCATTGATGCTATTGTAGGTATGCCGGCTTATGGTAAGTTCTTAAAGGAGATCCTCTCTAACAAGAGAAAGCTAGAGAATTTTGGAGAGGTTAAGATGAGTTCGGATTCTTCGGATCTCATCAAAATCATGAAAGAGAAGATGCCTCCAAAGCTAAAGGATCCAGGGTCATTTTGTATACCCATAGGAGTGGGAGATGTCACATATAATGCATTATGTGACTTGGGAGCAAGTGTGAGCATCATCCCACTTGCATTATGTAGGAAGATCGGTTTAAGTGATCCAAAACCGGTGAAGATGACGTTGTACATGGCGGATCGATCCATAACTCGTCCCGTCGGTATTGTTGAAGACGTCCCAGTCAAGCTAGATAAATTCTATGTTCCTATAGATTTTGTTGTGCTTGACATTTCTGCAGATAGTCCGGTTAATAGCATGAATTATAGTTTGTATTTTGGGGTTTGTTTAGACGTTTTATCTTCAATAATCTGCATGATTGTATGTATAATATGTGATTATATTACAATTTCATCTACCTTTGCGGGAATCGAGGTCTACACCTAGTTTTGTTGTAATCGTAGGTAAAATGGCACGTTTTGCATCAAAAAGGAGCAAAAGGAGCTATGGAGTCATTGGAGCTACATTCAGGAATATAAGGAACCATCCAGGAAGCATAGCCATGGATCAGAGATTCACTTTGGACCAGATTTGAGAGATTTCACATTCAGTTGTGTCTCACCTCGGTTGACCACAGATTCACCTCGAGCGAGGTGATCCAGAGAAGTCGACTCGACCGAGGCAAACACCTGGGACGCGGCGAGAATATTTTATTCTTGGCTGAGATCTTTTATCTTTGGAAAGAGATCTTATATTTTTGGGCTTGGCTCCTGGAAGGAAGAAGATATGCTATATCATATATTTTACCTATTTTTATGGGAAGAGATCTTTCTAAGATATCTTATCTTTGGAGAGTAATTTTCCTATAAAAAGGGTCGGATTTCCCACAAATCCGACATCCGCTATCACTCGGAATACGTTGCATACATCCTGCATACAGCCGCTTACACCGTTCGTGTTTTATACACCGCTGCAGCCATACTCCAGTTGGGAGATTTGAAGAACCTTTTTGAAGGTTGAAGAAGGAAGATTGTAGCTTTTATAGCTTTTGAAGGGTTTTTGTAAGATCATCTTAGATTCCCTTCCTTATTGTCTTGTCTTGTTGGATTTCTATCCAAGGAACGCTTTGTTGTGATATTTGATTCAGTTATTGAAGTCTTTTCATTAAATTCTTCTTGTTCAAATGTTCATTTTCTTCCCATATACTTGATTAATACTTTCATGATGATGAGTGGCTAATCTCTTTGTGTGATTCTAGGGTGATTGGCTGAAGGTTGTGGAAAAACAATGATAGAATAATCTTAATCACAGTAGGACCCTGAAAGTTCGAGTTTTTACCTTAACCCTAAGCATCTCGCTCAGTCGATGAACATCTCGGCCGGGGTGGAATTCTTCTAACCGAAGTGACTTATTTGATCCTAAACTGAGAGTTAAGTTTTAGAGTTTGCCAAATCCTATTCTTATTACACCTTTCCTGGTTCAATGCAAGATTAGGATGAGACTTACCCGGTAATTCCTTAGTTTGTTTACCTAAGATCATAAGTGTAGGTAATAAAGGTTTATCCTTTATTGGGGTTTGAGTGTGCTTTCATCCCATCTTTGTGAGTTAGCCTGAGACTTACCCGGTAAAGGTTGATTCTATTCCCTTAGATGGTGTGTTAGTTTGAGGTTATAGTTCTTTATCTTAATTCCTTGAGACTTATCCGGTAATAGGAGTTACGGTTTTGGATTAGTGAGTAGTGAGACTTACCCGGTGATCTATTCCACTTTAGAAACACCTTCCCTATGCAAAAACCTCAGCTTTGTCCGCTTATCTTTAGATCTTGAGTTGGAACCACAACTAGATGCTTTAATCCCTAGAATTGCATATTTCTTTTATTGACTTTTATCATCTTTGATTATTTTAATTGCTATTGTGGTTAGTAATCGCTAAAGCTTACCGTAATTGGACTTTGTTTCACTAAGTCCTTGTGATCGACCCCTGGAATTCCTTGCTTTTTACTACGATTGACCCGTACACTGCGGGTTCGCATCCTTGTTTTAAGCTTACGTCTAGGGTTATAAATTTAAAGCTTGCACACACCGTTTGGAGCGAACAAGTTTTTGGCGCCGTTGCCGGGGACTTGGTCTAGACCGAGCCCGTTACGGTTTGCTTTTGGGGCACTTGCCCCCGTGTCTACTGACCACTCTACTTGAGTGACTTTTGCAGGTTCTTTCTTAGGTTTATGCGAAGAACCCGCACTGGGAAGGAAATCGTTCCTTATGATCCCGAACCAAAAAAGACATACAGACGACGCTTACGAGAAGCGAAGATGGCCAACCAAGACAATCGCGATCTTGAGGCCGAGTTGAAAGAGGCGCTAGAGCAGCTATGCCTCAGCAGGGAAGAGCTAAGGCAAGAGAAAGAAGAAACTCGCACCAGGACTGAAGCAATCGAAGCAGATATGGCAGCCCTACGAGACCAATATCTACTTCGACCGAGGGAAGATCCAGTTCCCGATGCTGGACCGATGCAGGTCCCAGTCGCTGACCCTCGACCGAGGCAGGTTCCAGTACCTGACGCCCCGGCCGAGGTACTTCCACCTCAGATGCCAGTCCGATGCGTTCTTCTTGCAGGAATCCCACAAACCCTAGGTCAAAGGATGGACCCCAATCAACAACTGAGGCATCCAGGAGTTAACCTAGGAGATCCAGCGGACCATGACTACGAACTTCGACCGCAAGTTCTATCCATGATTCGCCAATGCCAATTCGGAGGGCTAGAGAAGGAATCACCGCATCAACATCTTCAAAACTATGAGATCTTGATGGAGACCTTGAGACCCTCAAGGATTGAAAACAACAACTACAAGCTAAGAACTTTTTACTTTTCTTTAAAAGATAGAGCTCTTACTTGGTATCAATCTCTTCCTCCAGGAAAAATTAGCACATGGGAGGAGATGACTACGGAATTCTTGACCAAATTCTTTCCCCCCTCAAAGACCGCTGAAATGAGAGGGAAGATCAATGCTTTCATTATGAAGGACAAGGAGAGCTTGTCCAAATCATGGGAGAGGTTCAAGGACATTCTTTTGGATTGCCCACATCATGGGATTCCAAAAATAGAGTTATTGGAGATATACTTCAAGGGACTGGACGGAAGCACCCAATTCAACCTCCAATTACTCTCCGCCGGTACCTTTATGGACATGGCGATTGACGAAGCTTGAGACTTCATCGAGAAGCAAGCTTTACATATGGAGAAGTACACCCATCAAGGAGCTGAAGGTGGAGTTAAAAGAGTTAACTTCCAAGAAACTCAGCCCAACAACAATAAACTCACGTCTTACAAGAATGACGTGAAGCAATTGAAGGAACTCTTGGTTGCTCAAACCAAGAAGGAAGATCAAGGACAAAGGAATAACAACAATGGATACCGTAACAACAACAACGGTTCCCGGAACAACAATTGCAACAACAACAATAGAGGATCCAATAGCAACAATTGGAGGGCGAACAACCAAAATTCTGGCAACAATCATTCAAACTCCAATTCTAACGATTCCTCTAATCCTTTCCTCTCTTCCCCTTCTTCTTCTTCTACTCCATTAAAGAGCCAGGGGCAAGGATCAAGTTCGTCCCAGCCGGAAAAGAAAGACGCAGTGTTGGAGGCTATCTTGATCAAGCTTAGGGCTATGGAGACTTCTATGACTTCATTTTCGAAGGCCCAAAAAGCCTTTGAATAACAACTTGCAAGTAGGGCGAATGAAGCGCCAAGAGATCCAGGGAAGCTTCCAGCAAGGATGGAAAGCAACCCTAAGGGCCAGATCATGGCCATAACTACGAGGAGTGGACTGAAGACTGCAGATCCAGTGCCTCGGTCGGTGCCAGTACCGACGAAGACCACCTCGGTCCAGATGCAGTCGAAGAACACTTCGACCGAGATGCCAACCGAGGTGGAGCCACAGAATGCGGAGGGGAAAACTGAAGTTTATGTTCCACCTCCCGCATACAAACCACCACTTCCATTCCCCCAGTCAAGGGCCAAAGCACATCTAGACAAGCACTTTGGTAAGTTCCTTGACTTGATGAATAAACTGCACATTAACATTCCTTTCCTTGATGCTATTCTAGGGATGCCCGCCTATGGGAAGTTCTTGAAAGAGATCCTATCAAGGAAGAGGAAACTGGAAGATTTTGGTGAATTAAGGATGACATCTAAATCCTCGGAGCTTATTCAAATCATGAAGAAGAAGATGCCACCTAAATTAAGAGATCCTGGCTCATTTTGCATTGCCATTCAAGTTGGGGATGTCACTTGTGAAGCCCTATGTGATCTAGGAGCCAGCATGAGCATCATTCCGCTGGAGCTATGTGTGAAGATCGGACTTGGAGAGCCCAAGCTGGTCAAGATTCGACTATACATGACGGATCGCTCCATCACCCATCCCGTGGGAATTTTGGAGGACGTTCCGGTCAAGTTAGGTAACTTCTATTTACCAATAGATTTTGTTGTACTTGACATTCCCGCAGATTATCCTGTTCCTATTATTCTCGGGAGGCCATTTCTAGAAACTTCGGGTTGCAACGTGGATTGCAAGAACGCCAAGTTGAAATTCAACATTGGTGGCGATGAGGTGGAGTTCGCATTACTTGCAGCCATGAAAGGGGAGCAGCTAAGCGATGATATCTTCAACATCTACGATGAAGAAGAATCAAGAGAATTGGTGAGCTCTATCCTTATTAACGATCCACTTAAAAGAGTTATTAGTTTCAGTTTAACGGAGGAAGGTATAGATGCTTCTTGTGATGCAGATATACGGAGTTTAAAAGCACTGGAAGAAGATCCAGGAGCTAAAACTGAGAAGCTAATCCAGGAGATGAAGTTCTCCAATTTCGGTTCCAGTTGCAGTACCTCGACCGAGGCACTATCTGGACTGAGCGAGGCGACTGAAGAACATCTCGGTCAACGCCTTTGCGCCTCGACCGAGGTCGATGGCGAGATGATTTCAACTGAGACTTCCGAAAGTCCAGTTTCTGGATCTACTCCACTGGAAGGAGGAAGCAAGGATACCCCTTTGAAAGCGCCCCTAGTTGTGGAGCTAAAACAACTCCCAAATCACTTGAGGTATGTCTTTCTTGGACCGGACTCCACTTATCCCGTTATTGTTAACGCTTCCCTCTCTGAATCTGAATTATCTAAACTAATGCATGTCTTGAGAAAGCATCAAAAGGCTTTGGGTTATACTATAGATGATCTTATTGGTATTAAGCCTTCTTTCTGCATGCATAGAATTCTAATGGAGGATGATCATAAGACTTCACGGGAACCTCAAAGACGGTTAAATCCGATCATGAAAGAGGTTGTTAAGAAGGAAATTCTTAAGTTGTTGGATGCAGGTATCATATATCCTATCTCGGACAGCAAATGGGTTAGCCCGGTGCATGTAGTTCCGAAGAAAGGAGGGATGACCGTTGTGACGAATAAGAATAACGAGTCGATCCCAACCAGGACCGTTACGGGCTGGAGGGTTTGCATTGATTATAGGAAGCTGAACACGGCCACTCAGAAGGACCATTTTCCACTCCCCTTCATTGATCAAATGCTCAAACGGTTGCCCAGCATTCACACTTTTGCTACTTAGACGGCTACAGTGGATTCTTCCAGATTCCTATCCATCCGGATGATCAGGAGAAGACCACTTTCACTTGTCCATGGGGGACATTTTCTTATAGGAGGATGCCATTTGGATTATGCAATGCACCCGCTACCTTCCAGCGATGCATGATGGCTATCTTTTCCGAGTACATAGAGGAGATCATGGAGGTATTTATGGATGATTTTTCAGTATATGGTTCCTCTTTTGATGATTGCCTATCTAACCTTTCTCTAGTGCTGAAAAGATGTGAAGACACTAATCTTGTTTTGAATTGGGAGAAGTGTCATTTTATGGTTAATGAAGGCATTGTACTAGGACACCTCGTTTCTAATCGAGGCATTGAGGTCGATCGCGCTAAGATCGAGACTATTGAGAAACTCCCTCCCCCTTGTTCTGTTAAAGGTGTGAGGAGTTTTTTCGGGCATGCAGGTTTCTACAGGAGATTCATCAAGGACTTCTCCAAGATTTCTAAACCTCTAACTAACCTCTTGAATAAAGATTTTGTATTTGAGTTTTCGCAGGAGTGTCTTGATGCTTTTTACAGGATTAAGGAAGCGTTGATCTCCGCTCCCATTATCCAACCTCCGGATTGGACCTTGCCCTTTGAGATCATGTGTGATGCTAGTGATGTAGCCGTAGGAGCGGTGCTTGGACAGAAGAAGGATGGTCGGACCACCGCCATTTACTATGCTAGCAAGACGCTAGATGTAGCACAACGTAACTACGCTACCGCCGAGAAGGAGTTATTGGCGGTTGTATATGCTTTCGAGAAGTTTCGTTCTTACTTAGTAGGGGCGAAAGTCATTGTCTACACCGACCATGCAGCCATCCGTTACTTGTTGGCTAAGAAAGATGCCAAGCCACGCCTTATTCGATGGATTCTCTTGCTTCAAGAGTTTGACTTAGAGATCCGCGATAAGAAGGGATCCAAAAATTCTGTTACGGATCACCTCAGCCGGCTACCTGCATCTTCACGCGAGAAGGACGATCCACCCATAGACGATTCATTCCCCGATGAGCACTTACACTTGTTGGAGCGTTTGATAGACTTACTTCACCCCACGATGGAGGTGAAGTATGGGGTGAAGGCACCTCCCATCACATTTGAGAGACACATTATGGTCCAGCTAGCGACCTTAAACTAAGCGCTTCTTGGGAGGCAACCCAAGGTATTGCTTTCTTTTCCCTTTCTAGCTTAGATAGTTTTGCTTTTGCTTCGCTTTGTTTCGTTTTTGGCGTCCTAGACAGATAACAGGTGACATCTAAGGAAGAAGAACAAACCAGGAGCATAACTGGAAGGACAGAAGATCGAGAATTTGAGAAGACGAAGTTTGACTGAGACACATCTTGGTTGCTGTCAGAGCACCTCGACCGAGATGATTCTTGAGCAACCGAGGCGACTAGGGTTTCTGAAGAACCACCTCGGTCCGTACCACCTCGGTCCAGTCGAGACCATCTCGACCAAGGTGACAAATGTTCCAGAAAGGGTATAAAAAGGGGAAAAACTTCTTGTATCCTCCTTACCAACACCCCTCGACCGCGGCGCTCTCCTTCACCTCACCCTTCGATTCTTGCTCATTTTCGAAGATTTTCGCTTCCAAACTGCAATTAAAGCGTAGAGGATCCCAGTGCAACTTCGATCTGCGAAGAAATCGAACCGAAACGGCCGAACGAGGTAAATCGAACCGAAACCCTAACCTCGTTGATTTCGCTTCGATTCGGGCTTGGATTGCCCTGCATTTGCTGAGAAACGGATTAAGTACCCCATAGAAACCAGTTGTAGTGATTTTGGGGGAAAAGAACTGGAATATTTGAAGAAATTAGTACGCAGTTTTTCGCCTCGGTCTAGACGTGCTTTGCCTCGGCCGAGGTGTTCTTGAGTGTTGTCAGACCGACCGAGGTGACCTGACAGTGAGAATTTGAAAATGAGTTCTGAGAGACGTCTTGCCATTAGGGATAGATCCTCCCCTTCCCCTTCTTCCTATTCTTTCCGACCCTATTGCCCGGTGATCCACGAGCGACACCGGGTCGATTACGACCGTATAGCAGCCCGTCCAGTGATAGCACCTCGCTTCCTGGACATGTCAGCCTTTAACTGTCTCCATGTGGATGGAGACCTTAGACGGATGATATCGACGGTAGGATTGGATTAGTTTACTGAGATCCGCGCACCTGCCTATTTGGAGCCCACCTTAGAGTTCATTAGCTCCTTCACCTACCTCCCCACAGAGCGTTCTGTGAAGTACCGGTTGATGAACCGGAACTTCATAGTTCCACTAGAGTATTGGAGGGATATTTTTGGTTTCCCTGCCCCGACAGCTGTTGATTTCCCTTCCTGATCTGTAGCTAGGGAGTTTTGGGGACAGATTGCTCACGTGGTTGAGCACGCAGATAGGTGGCGCCCTGGAGATTCCAGGGAGAAGGTCATCTTTCACTTAGCTTTTAGCTTAGCCCACCGCATTTTCAGCGAGACGCTTCTGGCGCATACTGAGACGCCCTAGAAGGTCCGACAGGGGGGCTGTTTAGCCTATATTGCATGGTGACTAGAGGGATCCCCGACTTTGGCTTGATGTTGGCAGAGGACCTGCACAAGATCAAGGCCAAGGAGAAGGGGGACATCTGCTGCGGAGGACTTGTGACCCACATCGCCAGTTACCAGGATATGGATCTCAGCGCTTGCACTATGGTGGCGGCTGCCAAGCCGCTTGGGCTACAGGAGATGATCACTCGGCGGATTCTGGTTCCCCGAGGACTGACTACACCATACGTGGCTATGCCATGGGAGTTGACTGCACCGCAGGGGATCAGGTGGTCAGCACAATTTACAGTTTATGACCCTCATTATTGGCAGACCGCTTGGGCCCCACTGATGGAGGATTATAGAGAGGCAGCAGCTGCCCCTGCTGAGGAGGAGGAGGTAGATGATGAGGAGACTGCTGATGACAGGGATGGTGGAGTCCCGATGGATACAGGGACAGATACTGCTGGGACTAGTGCGCCGGTTATTGATCTGGATGATGATGATACTGAGCCTGGACCTGCTGCATCACCAGTGAGACCTGCTAGGTGTAGGACACGCCGACACAGAGATCCAGAGGCCCACCGTCGGATTGATGATTTGACGGAGCAGATGGTCGACTCATATGCTGCTCTTACTGTGGACATCGATGAGAGATTTGTCGCCCAGCACCGACAGATCGACAGTTGGACTCATCAGATGCTAGAGAGCCAGCATTATCAACGCAGGATGATGGAGATCCAATTCCAGTAGACTATGGGTTATCCATTTGACCCATCCCGGTATCCATATGTGCCACCACCACCACCACCGCCGGATCAGGATTATTGAGAGCTGCAGGATTTTCTTTCTTATTTTTATGCAGTTCAGCTTATTGTCCGGTGAGTATTTTATTCCCTTAGACTTATTTTGACCCACTGGGACAGTGTGTCCCAAGTATGGGGTGTTTATTGATGTATTATTTGACACTTATGTGATGTATGACTCTACTTGATCGGATATTTATTTATATTTATGCTTCAGTTTGCTTCTATGTGTTTATCTGAGACTGCATGCATACATACAGGTTATTTGATAGAGAAAAACGTCCAAATTGAAAGAAAACTGGTTTTAAAAAAAATTTTTTGACCTCGACCGGGGGAGTTTTGGCCGAACGAGGTGTTTCACCTCGGTTGACCAAAAAACACCTCGACCGAGGTGGGTTAACTGAGAGTTTTCGAAAACGATTTTTGTGCTTCTTATCTGGATATGATCTCAGTGAAGATCTTGCTTACTGATTGGTTTTGAAATCTTTATGTGTTTGAAAGATTTTATAATATGTTTAAGTTGCTAAATGCTTTGTTTGAAATTATTGGCATGTTTAATACTTTGTTTTTATCCAAATTATGTTGAATTTGAAGGTTGACACCACGTTATGAGTTCTCTCACTTTCTTCCTGGAAAAGACCAAGGCAATTCATTCTTCTCTCTTCTTCTTCTTGATCATGCTTAGCCTCTCATATACATTTTGCCTCCCTTTACCTATCCGGGAATTTGGAAGCAAGCGAAGTGGTGAAAGTAAGTGAAGTTAAAGTTGAGAAGTTGGCTGGAAGTGAAAATGTTAGAAAGTAATAATAGGTTTGGGGAAGTCAATCATGATGATGAGTAACTCGGCACCATTCACATAGCCGGGTGTTTGTGTCTTGCAAAAGTCGGATTGAGCGATATTCCTAACGGGTCATGGTATGTGCATCAAGGGTTTGATGCATCTCAAGAAATTGATGATTGCTGATTTCCTAGGCTTCGATTATTGTGCACCTCTTTCCATGCATCCCAAAAAGTAAAGTAAAAAAGAAAAAGTGTGAAATGAGCAAAGCTTATTGGTGGAAGATGTTGAAAGTCAAAGTGAAAGTGAAGTACATCCTTTTCTCGGATTCTAGCACCACATTACCTTACATACATCCCTACCCTACACGTTTCTTGACCTTTCTTTTGGGAAGCCCTTGAGACCTCGAGCTTGTTGATTGACTTAGTGGTTTAAACTGGATTATGCATGATTAATTTCGATAATTATGACTTATTATGCATTCTATGATTTTATGCAAAGATGAACAACTTTCTTATATTTATAAAATGTTTTGATTATATTTTGATTTTAATTTCCATGAAGTATTCTCTTAGAGTGATCTATGATTGTAGCACACCATAAAAATGTTTTGAAAGACTTTTCATCGATTTTCTTGACTTATAATCCATTCTATCTTGTCTTTTATATGCGGAACTTGCTTGGGGACAAGCAAGGACTAAGTATGGGGTATTTTGATAGCATGAATTATAGTCTATATTTTGGGGTTTGTTTAGACGTTTTATCTTCAATAATCTGCATGATTGTATGTATAATATGTGATTATATTACCAATTCATCTACCTTTGCGGGAATCGAGGTCTACACCTAGTTTTGTTGTAATCGTAGGTAAAATGGCACGTTTTGCATCAAAAAGGAGCAAAAGGAGCTATGGAGTCATTGGAGCTACATTCAGGAACATAAGGAACCATCCAGGAAGCATAGCCATGGATCAGAGATTCACTTTGGACCAGATTTGAGAGATTTCACATTCAGTTGTGTCTCACCTCGGTTGACCACAGATTCACCTCGACCGAGGTGATCCAGAGAAGTCGACTCGACCAAGGCGAACACCTGGGACGCGGCGAGAATATTTTATTCTTGGCTGAGATCTTTTATCTTTGGAAAGAGATCTTATATTTTTGGGCTTGGCTCCTGGAAGGAAGAAGATATGCTATATCATATATTTTACCTATTTTTATGGGAAGAGATCTTTCTAAGATATCTTATCTTTGGAGAGTAATTTTCCTATAAAAAGGGTTGGATTTCCCACAAATCCGACATCCGCTATCACTCGGAATACGTTGCATACATCCTGCATACAGCCGCTTACACCGATCGTGTTTTATACACCGCTGCAGCCATACTCCAGTTGGGAGATTTGAAGAACCTTTTTGAAGGTTGAAGAAGGAAGATTGTAGCTTTTATAGCTTTTGAAGGGTTTTTGTAAGATCATCTTAGATTCCCTTTCTTATTGTCTTGTCTTGTTGGATTTCTATCCAAGGAACGCTTTGTTGTGATATTTGATTCAGTTATTGAAGTCTTTTCATTAAATTCTTCTTGTTCAAATATTCACTTTCTTCCCATATACTTGATTAATACTTTCATGATGATGAGTGGCTAATCTCTTTGTGTGATTCTAGGGTGATTGGCTGAAGGTTGTGGAAAAACAATGATAGAATAATCTTAATCACAGTAGGACCCTGAAAGTTCGAGTCTTTACCTTAACCCTAAGCATCTCGCTCAGTCGATGAACATCTCGGCCGGGGAGGAATTCTTCTGACCGAGGTGACTTATCTGATCCTAAACTGAGAGTTAAGTGTTAGAGTTTGCCAAATCCTATTCTTATTACACCTTTCCTGGTTCAATGCAAGCTTAGGATGAGACTTACCCGGTAATTCCTTAGTTTGTTTACCTAAGATCATAAGTGTAGGTAATAAAGGTTTATCCTTTATTGGGGTTTGAGTGTGCTTTCATCCCATCTTTGTGAGTTAGCCTGAGACTTACCCGCTAAAGGTTGATTCTATTCCCTTAGATGGTGTGTTAGTTTGAGGTTATAGTTCTTTATCTTAATTCCTTGAGACTTACCCGGTAATAGGAGTTACGGTTTTGGATTAGTGAGTAGTGAGACTTACCCGGTGATCTATTCCACTTTAGAAACACCTTCCCTATGCAAAAACCTCAGCTTTGTCCGTTTATGTTTAGATCTTGAGTTGGAACCACAACTAGATGCTTTAATCCCTAGAATTGCATATTTCCTTTATTGACTTTTATCATCTTTGATTGTTTTAATTGCTATTGTGGTTAGTAATCGCTAAAGCTTACCGTAATTGGACTTTGTTTCACTAAGTCCCTGTGATCGACCCCTGGAATTCCTTGCTTTTTACTACGATTGACCCGTACACTGCGGGTTCGCATTCTTGTTTTAAGCTTACGTCTAGGGTTATAAATTTAAAGCTTGCACACACCGTTTGGAGCGAACACCGGTCCCGATCATTCTCGGAAGACCGTTTCTTGCAACATCCGGCTGCATAGTCGATTGCAAGAATGCTAGACTCGCCTTTGACATAGGAGAAGAGAAGGTAGAGTTCGTTCTTTCCACTCTAGTGAAGGAACCAATCTTTGATGAGGATATATTCAATATCCAAGATGAAGAAGGACTATCTAGAGAGGAGGTAAGTGCTATTCTCTTCAAAGATCCTTTGCAAAAGGTTATTTCTATGAGCCTAACGGATATAGGGGAAAAAGAGGAGTGCAATGAGGCAATTGAAACCTTAGAAGCACAAGAAGAAGTATGTGAAGAAGAGTTTGAGAAACTCCACGATGAGGCAGAAAACGTACGGATCCACGGTCATACACTCTATTCCACGGCCGTGGATTTCACCAACAAAACCGTGGAGCACTCCAGAGGGTTACACAGTCGTGGAGAGAATAGAGCAACCGTAAATATTTTCCACGCCCAAAATTACGGCCGTGGAGGATGCAGAGAGGCCGTAATTTTGGGTGATTCCGAAGGCAATTGTGTCTCTTCCTCAACTTCTCTTGGTTCTTCTCCAACACCTTCTACTTCTTTAGACGCTTCTAAGGAACCATCGGATGCTCCTCAAGAGCCATTGGAGACTCCTATAGCTATGGAATTGAAACAACTTCCTACACATCTAAGGTACGCATTTCTAGGACCTAATTCTACCTTTCCGGTAATTGTTAGTTCCGATTTAAGCATAGATGAACATAGTAAGCTTATGGTTGTCCTTAAGAAACATAGAAAAGCTTTAGGATATACTATAGAGGACTTAGTTGGAATCAAACCTTCCCTATGTATGCATAAGATCTTAATGGAATAGGACTTTAGGACTTCGCGACAACCTCAAAGGCGGTTAAATCCGACCATGAAGGAGGTTGTCAAGAAGGAAATTCTTAAACTTCTTGATGCAGGTATCATCTACCCTATCTCCGATAGCAAGTGGGTGAGTCCCGTACAAGTAGTTCCGAAGAAGGGAGGAATGACGGTCATCACCAACAAGAATAACGAACTCATTCCTACCCGAACCGTAACAGGATGACGGATGTGCATACACTACCGCAAGCTAAACAACGCGACGAGGAAGGATCACTTCCCACTACTCTTCATCGACCAAATGCTTGAAAGGTTAGCACAACATTCGCACTTTTGCTATCTTGACGGTTATAGTGGTTTCTTTCAAATTCCGATACACCCGGATGATCAAGAGAAGACCACGTTCACGTGCCCGTGGGGTACGTTTGCCTATAGGAGGATGTCGTTCGGGCTTTGCAACGCCCCAGCCACCTTTCAAAGGTGCATGATGGCCATCTTCTCGGAATACATAGAGGAAATCATGGAGGTTTTTATGGATGACTTCTCTGTTTATGGTTTCTCTTTTGACAATTGCCTTTCTAACCTTGCTCTTGTGTTACAAAGGTGTGAAGACACTAACCTAGTTCTTAATTGGGAGAAGTGTCAATTCATGGTGAAAGAAGGCATTGTATTAGGACACTTAATCTCTAGTAGAGGGATTGAGGTGGATAAAGATAAAATAGAGACAATAGAAAAGCTTCATCCCCCAACTTCGGTGAAAGGGATAAGATGTTTTCTAGGACATGCTGGATTTTATAGGCGCTTCATAAAAAACTTCTCTAAAATATCAAAACCGCTTACTAATCTATTGATGAAGGATGCAGTTTTTGAGTTTTCGCAGGAATGCTTAGATTCGTTTAATATGATTCAGGAAGCTCTAATTTTAGCCCCGATTATCCAACCTCCAAATTGGAATCTTCCCTTTGAGGTTATGTGTGACGCAAGTGACGTAGCTATAAGAGTTGTCCTTGGACAAATAAAGGAAGGGCGAACCCACGCTATCTATTACGCTAGCAAGACGCTAGATGAGGCGCAACTCAACTACGCCACTACCGAAAAAGAGTTTTTAGCTATCGTTTATGCAATTGACAAATTTCGCTCTTATCTTGTAGGTGCAAAGGTGATTGTATACACGGATCGTGCTGCGATCCGGTACCTCCTTGCAAAGAAGGATGCGAAGCCAAGGCTAATTAGATGGATTCTTCTCCTACAAGAATTCGATATAGAGATCCGCGACAAGAAGGGTTCAAAAAATTCTGTTGCGGATCATTTGAGTCGCCTAACACATCTAGAGGACGACCATCTACCTATAGATGACTCCTTCCCGGACGAGCATTTACATATCATAGAGGAGTGCATCGATGTGATCGCCAAAGGTAACGAACCATGGTTTGCTGATTTTGTTAACTATTTGGTTTGCCAGGAATTACCACCCGGATTATCCTACGCACAAAGAAAGAAGTTCTTTAAGGATGTTCGGGATTACTTTTGGAATGAACCTCTCCTCTTTAAGAGAGGTCCGGATGGCATTATTCGGCGATGTGTGCCGGAAGATGAAATGCAAAGTGTCATCCGCCATTGTCATTCACTACCTTGTGGAGGACACGCTAGTTCGAACAAGACTAGCGCTAAGGTATTGCAATCTGGATTCTTTTGGCCTACTCTATTTAAAGATGTGAAAACCTTTGTTTCCTGTTGCGATGCTTGTCAAAGAACAGGAAATATATCTAGGAGGAATGAGATGCCTCTCAACAACATCCAAGAGGTGGAGATCTTTAACGTTTGGGGAGTAGACTTCATGGGACCATTCCCATCATCTTGTGGTAACCAATACATACTTCTAGCGGTTGATTATGTTTCAAGATGGGTTGAAGCGATTGTCTCTCCCACCAATGATGCCATGGTAGTGGTTAAGTTCTTTAACAAGACCATCTTCCCTCGATTTGGGACACCACGGACCATCATTAGTGATGGAGGCTCTCATTTCATTGCCCACCGTTTTGAAGCTCTTCTAGCTAAGTGATAGCATGAATTATAGTCTATATTTTTGAGGTTTTTTTGGACGTTTTATCTTCAATAATCTGCATGTTAGCATGTATAATATGTGATTATATTACCATTTCATCTACCTTTGCGGGAATCGAGGTCTACACCTAGTTTTGCTGTAATTGTAGGTAAAATGGCACGTTTTGCATCAAAAAGGAACAAAAGGAGCTATGGAGTCATTGGAGCTACATTGAGGAGCATAAGGAACCATCCAGGAAGCATAGCCATGGATTAAGATTCACTTTGGACCAGTTTGGAGAGATTTCACATTCAGTTATGACTCACCTCGGTTGACCAAAGATTCATCTCGACCGAGGTGATTCAGAGACGCCGACTCGACCGAGGCGAATACCTAGGACGCGGCGAGAGTATTTTATTCTTGGCTGAGATCTTTTATCTTTGGAAGGTGATCTTATATTTTTGGGCTTGGGTCCTGGAAGGAAGAAGATCTTATATTTTACCTATTTTTATGGGAGAAGATCTTTCTAAGATATTTTATCTTTGGAGGGTTATTTTCCTATAAAAAGGGTTGGATTTCCACAAATCCAAGATCATGCTATACCATCGATCAGGGTTTATAGCACGCAGCAGCCATACTCCAGTTGGGAGTTTCGAAGAACCTTATTGAAGGTTGAAGGAAGATTGAAGATTATAGCTTTTATAGCTTTTGGAGGGTTTTGTAAGATTGTCTTTAATTCCCTTCCTTGTTGTCTTGTCTTGTTGGATTGCTATCCAAGGAACGCTTTTGTTGTGATATTTGATTCAGTTATTGAAGTCTTTTCATTTAATTCTTCTTGTTCAAATATTCACCTTCTTCCCATATATAAAATACTTTCATAATGATGATGAGTGGCTAATTTCCTTGTGTGATTCTAGGGTGATTGGCTGAAGGTTGTGGGAAAAACAATGATAGAATAGTCTTAGATTCCAGTAGGACCCTGAAAGTTCGAGTCTTTAACCTTAACCCTAAGCATCTCGCTCAGTCGATGAACATCTCGGCTGGGGTGGAATTTGGCTGACCGAGGTGACTTATCTGATCCTAAACTGAGAGTTAAGTGTTAGAGTTTGCCAAATCCTATTCTTATTATACCTTTCCTGGTTCAATGCAAGCTTAGGATGAGACTTACCCGGTAATTCCTTAGTTTGTGTACCAACGATCATAAGTGTAGGTAATAAAGGTTTATCCTTTATTGGGGTTTGAGTGTGCTTCCATCCCATCTTTGTGAGTTAGCCTGAGACTTACCCGGTAAAGGTTGATTCTATTCCCTTAGATGGAGTGTTAGTTTGAGGTTATAGTTCTTTATCTTGATTCCTTGAGACTTACCCGGTAATAGGAGTTACGATTTTGGATTAGTGTGTAGTGAGACTTACCCGGTGATCTACTCCACTTTAGTAACACCTTCCCCTTGCAAAAATCTCAGCTTTGTCCGCTTATCTCTAGATCTTGAGTTGGAACCACAACTAGATGCTTTAATCCCTAGAATTGCATGTTTGCTTTATTGACTTCTTATTCATCTTTGATTGTGTTAATTGCTCTTGTGGTTAGTATTCGAGAAGCTTACCGTTATTGACTTTGTTTCACCGAGTCCTTGTGATCGACCCCTGGAATTTCTTGCTTTTTACTACGATTGACCCGTACACTGCGGGTTCGCATCCTTGTTTTAAGCTTAAGTCTAGGGTTATAAATTTAAAGCTTGCACACACCGTTTGGAGCGATCACTAAGTATGGGGTGACTCACAAGATCGCCACCCCTTATCATCCACAAACTAGTGGACAAGTGGAGATCTCAAACCGGGAGATCAAAGGAATCCTAGAGAAGACGGTTTCAAGGACTAGGAAGGATTGGTCCTTGAAGCTAGATGATGCATTGTGGGCGTACCGGACTCTGCATATAAGACTCCCATCGGAACTACACCATACAACCTTATGTATGGGAAGTCTTGTCACTTACCGGTAGAGTTGGAGCACAAGGCGTTTTGGACAATCAAGTGGTTGAATTTCAGCATGAAGGAAGCAGGAGAGAAGCGTCTCTTGGACCTAAATGAGCTTGAAGAACTTCGCTTGAACGCTTACGAAAACACCAAGATCTACAAAGAAAGAGCAAAGCGTTGACATGATAAGCATATCATCCCAAAGGACTTCAAAGAAGGAGATCAAGTTCCCCTCTTCAATTCAAGGCTTCGTCTCTTTCCAGGTAAGCTTAAATCTCGTTGGACCGGACCTTTTCTAATCAAACGTATTTTTCCCCATGGTGCAGTTGAAGTATGGGGTGAAAAGGGCAGAAGCTTTAAGGTGAACGGTCAACGACTCAAGAAGTATACACCGGAACTCCAAGCTGAAGAGTTCGCGCCCACCGCACTCGAATAAGTGCGAATCTGGTCTAGCTACGGACCTTAAACAAAGCGCTTCTTGGGAGGCAACCCAAGGTATTGCACTTACGTTTTTGTCTTTGATTCATAGATTAGTTTAGTATAGACGTTTTGTTTTGTTTTGCCTTCGATACCTTCCGGTATGTTCGTGTATTTGGATGTAGGAACAGTGGAAAAGAAAAGGGGAAGGAAAAACTTGAAGAAAATTGACGAAACTTGGACTTTGGAGCATTACAGAGAGTTCCACGGCCTAAACCACGGCCGTGACAGCTACAGTGACCGTAATTCTCAAAAGCCTGAGAAAAATCACCAAAACCACGGTTCCGTACATTTCCACGGCCGTGGAACCCCCCGACAGACCGTGATTTTCAAAATTTTTTACGGTCACTATATAAACCACGTTTCTTCACAAAACACACCACAAAAACTCCAAACTACGCCCAAATCGCCGATTTCACTCCCCCTCCCTCAAATCCTCATTCGTTAATCGTTTTCGACGATTCTTTGACCAAAACTGAAGCAAATCCAATCACCTATAAGATCCAAGCAACAATTCGAGCGGCAAATCACCGGAGAAGGCGGAATTCGGATTACAAAATCCGAAAACCTAGGTTTTTGGTTCTTTCTCTCTCTTTGTCGATTTGGCTTCATTTTTGCTAGAATTTTTAGGAAGAACTGATTGGAATTGGACGGAAATTAATCTAGGATTGTTTGCTGCTGAGTTTGGTGTGATTCTGTTGAGATTTGCAAAATTACGTGCCGAACCACGGTTTTTGGAAGAACCACGGCCGTGGAATCCCTAGAAAAGACCGTGGAATTTGACAGAATATGGATTTTGTGAGAAGAGTGTCCGGTAGGAACAAGGATAAGAACAAGGATAAGAATAGTGATAAGAACAAAAAGAGGAAGGGCAACCCCTCTTCCTCTTCTAGAGCACCACCCCCTTCATCCCCTTCACCTCCTTCATCACCATCACCACCTCACCCTAGGATCCCTACTATCCATGACGATCATCTCGATACTTTAGAGAGGATCCACAAGAGAGCGGTCATAGGACCTAGATACCTACTGCTGGAGGAGTTAGAGCCTCTACATGTGATAGGAGACCTTACTTGACTTTTAGATAGAGCCGGTCTAGTCATCTTCTCCGCTATTGGGGAAGATGCTTATGAGGAGATCACGAGGGAGTTTGTGGTTTCCTTCGAGCACATTCATGTTGACAGGACAGTTTCTTTCCGGCTGATGGAGAGAAACTATGATTTTTCGATTAGAGAGTTTGGAGCCTTCTTTGGGTTCCAGGAGACCTTTAATGGTCGATTCCCTAGTGGCGTATACGCCAAGGATTTCTGGGAGGAGATCGCCATGATCTACGCCAGCGAGGACCGCTGGCAGCCAGCTGATACCAAGGCTAGGTTGATGTATCACCTAGCCTTGAAGATTGCTCATAGGGTACTTTCTGAGTGTCTCTTCCCTAGGACGGAGACGCCTCAGAAGATTAAGACTGACGAGCTGTTTCTTCTCTACTGTATGTTATACGGTAGACCAGCAGATTGCGCCACCCTCTTAGCTGCTACTATGAGCAAGCTAAAGTATAAGAGGGCTGGTAACATTGGATACGGTGGGATGGTGACCCACCTTGCTAGACAGTTAGGGGTTGATTTCTCGGCTTGTACACGCATTGCTGCTACACCCCTAGTACTACATAGCCTCATGACTAGAGGCATTATTTTCCCTACCTATAGAGGTCCACCATATGCTGCTATGCAGTGGGAGAGTAGGACAGGGAGAGGGATAGAGTGGCTCCCCGAGTATTCCATTATGGTTGGACGCCATAACTGGAAGGCGACGTTCGCTGCCATGCATGCGAACAGATTAGTAGCCCCTCCCTATATTCCACCACCACCAGTTGTAGAGGAGGAGATGAGAGGGGATGACGAGTTTGAAGGAGGAGGAGCTGATCATGACTTTGGTATATTCCCGGATCAGCCGGATGCAGTTCCTGACCTTCCTAGACACTCTCCCCGCCCCACTAGAGCTTCTGGATCTTCCTCTCGCCGTGCTAGTGTGAGTGAGAGGCCGACTTAGATGGCGGATCCTCCTGCTTGGTATAGGACGCAGCCGGATTGGATGGGAGCTCCACCGCCTTGGCACTCACAGCCGCCACCTGCACCAGCACCTTCAGATGCACCGGCGTGGTACAGCCAGCCCCCTGGTTGGTACGAGAAGCTGCCACAGTGGGCTACCGACCTTTCCGATAGGGTTGGAGCTTTGGAGATTCGTACTGATGCTAGGGATGCACGAGCCGAAGACCTTGACCATATGATGAGAGATGTTTACCGCCAGCAGTTCGGGCGGTACTATGATCCCAGCTTCTCCCCGTTTCCACCACCGCCTCCACCGCAGTGAGGACCTTTGATGATCGACCGTTTTAGCCGCTCCACCACCATTTTGTGAGTTCTTTTTCTTTCTTTCTTTTCTTCTTTTTCTTTTTGAACATTAGGGACAATGTTTGTTCCAAGTATGGGGTGGGGTGTGACTAATAGTTTGTAATAACTCTTACTCACTTTTGTATGCTTCTATCGAGACTACCTTGCATGTTCATTCTATTGTTACACGTTTCATTATTGCATTGCATGAAAAAGCTTTTGAAAAACCCATAAAAATTGAAAAATTTTGAAAATTTTGTGCTTCTAAGAATAGAGATGATTTCTATGATAATCACTACTTGTGAATTGAGTTTTGATGACAATCACATGCTTAAACAAATAGTGAGTTGAAAAGAAATTGAATGAGTTGATTATCCCTCTTTTGCAAATTTCATAATGTGATGAATATTACTTAAATCATGTTGAGAAATCAAGGTTGAAATCACATGATAAGTTCTTATGCTTCTTTTTGAGATGATTAAGGCAATTCGATTTTCTTTCTTCTTCCTTTGATCATCTAGCCCCTCATTGAAATAATGACCTCCTTTACCTATCCGGGAATTTGGAGGAGTTGATAATTGGCATGTTTGATGTGGGAGGGCCATGAAAGCAATACCTTGCATTCAAAAGAATATAAAGAAATTATAGGTTTGGGGAAGTCAATCATGATGATGAGTAACTCGGCACCATTCACATAGCCGGGTGTTTGTGTCTTGCCAAAGTCGGATTGAGCGATATTCCTAGCGGATTATGGTATGTGCATCAAGGGTTTGAGGCATCTCGTAAAAATGAGAAACGCCAATCTCCTAGGCTTCGATTTTTATGCACCTCTATCCATAACTCCAAAAGTTTAGTCGAAAAATGAATTGAAAAGAAAAGAGCGAAGCTCTAAGTTGAAAGTGCTGCGGAAACCGCAAGAGAAGAAGAAAAGAGTAGTTATCCACTTTCCCGGATTCATGCACCACATTCCTTAAAGTTTTCCTTCCCTTTCCACATTCTAGACCTTGTTGAAAGTCCTTAAGATCAAGAGAATGATATATGACTTGGTGATCTAAATTGAAGTTTCTTATGATTGATTTTAATAATATTTGAAGGTTATGATGTTTACATGGAAGTTTGATTAATTCATGAGCTTTCTTTACTCTTTACTCTTTGATTATGTGTATGAAAGTCTTATAAACGAATGAAGCAAGATTTGAGAATGATCTATTGAATAGGAAGCACATTCATCTAAAAGAAGTTTTGCTTTGAGAAGGTACACATATTTCATCCTAACTTGAAGTTTTTAAGCTTTTGAAAGACCTTGCTTAGGGACAAGAAAGTGGCAAGTATGGGGTTATTTGTTAGCATGAAATATTGTGATATTTTAGGCACGTTTTCTAAGTGTATTTCATCCATATTAGTGATCATTGATAGAGCATTGATGCAGTTGTGAGTTATTCAATCTATATTGTCGATATAGAGGTCTACATAAGCTTTGTGTTGATTGTAGGCAATTAAGAGCTAAAACCGGACGAATCAAAGGAGAATGGAGATGGATTGAGCATGTCCAAGGATTGAGGGCATCACTAGTTGTTAAGGAAGATGCTAAGTTGAAGAATAGCACGAGACTAAGGAGAATTACGAGCACTTAACGTTCCACGCTCTAAAATACGGCCGTACTAGGATCCAAACTCTAATCCACGGCCGTGGAACCTTGGCAAGACAAGCGTGGAGCATTCCAGCAACTTACACGGCCGTGGAGGATTTGAGGAACCATGATCCAACTCCACGCTCTAAAGTACGGGCGTGGAACCCTTCCACGACCGTGATCTTGACGATCTTTTACGCAATATTTTAAGCCACGATCTACTACGCACATGGGTTGGGCTCATATTTTATCTTATCCTATAAAAGGACGGAAGAAGAGAGATTCCGTCACCTTCGCTTAGACCTCCGTTGAGAGACTGCGCATTGCCCTATTGAGATTTCCGAATTGACGGAAAAGTTTACGGAAAGAGTGAAGATTTGGAAGATTGTTCTTAAGGAGATTTCGTCTTTTGTCCTTAGGTTTGATTAGAAGACGGATTGACATCCCGTCTTCGTTCTTATCAAGGATTGTGATTGTTTGTGTTATTCTGAATCTACTTACATCATTGTTCTTTGTTTGTGGATTTGAGATTGATTTGAGATTTATTCAAGGTTTTCGAAGGTTTTCATCTTTCATTCTTTTAAATCTTGGATTTGATATCATAATGACTGTTGTTGGCTAAAACCCTTTAGCAATTCTAAGGTGAAGGGTTGATAGTTGTGGCTTAGATGATGATAGATCGATCGTAAACAGATTAGATCATGAGAGTTAAAGAGAATCGCCGACGAACCTAATCCACGGTCTGTTCTTGAGCTTCCACGGCCGTGGAACTCAAGAACTACCCGTAATTTTGTGTCAGTTACGAACCTTGCTTTTACTTTAATCCAAAGTTAAAGGTTTGCTTTAACTTAGTCTTGACTTGCCTTTTCTAGGTGGTAGTGAAGCCTCAACAACCTCTACCTCGATTTCAAGTGTCACAACCTTAATCGGTTAAGTTAGTCTTGATCCTTGGTTTACAAGTTTGGGTATTTGACGTTAATATTTACCTTTAGAATCTTTCTGTATTGAAGCCTCAACAACCTTTATAGGGAGTGCCTTTGGGTGAATTATGTAAGGTCTTGGAACTTCACCGTACATTGCCTTACATTCGTATACCTTTGCATACCTCAACTTTGTCCTTATACCTTTAGTATATCTTGAATCGATTGCCACAGCTGGATTCTTGGATCTTTAGGATTGTTGTTTTCCCAATATTTACAAAAGCTCATACATTTACTCGCTTGACAATTCTATAATTGGATTTAACCCCCCAAATCCCTGTGTTCGATACTGTGGAATTCTTGCTTAACTATATCGATCCGTACACTGCGGGTTTGCTTGCTTGATTTCTAGTTTTATAAATTAAGACTTATTTGCACGCACGCTAAGTGGCGAACACTGGTCCTATGCAGGCTCGCCAAGGTTCTTGCTGAGTTGCTTCGATCGACTTCGGCCCAGTCGTAATTCCTACAAAGACGAGACGAGGGTTGGGCGGGTGAGTACTCCTCTTCAGTGTACTGTTGTATACATATATAGATTTGTATAGATGTAGGAAGGGGAAGTGATAAGTGGATATATATATATATAAGTACCAGTGTAGTTTATGTAGGTACGGTTTTATAGATATATGAATAGGAGGATATAGCTATAAATATATATGATTAAGTGCAGTGTAACCACATACGTATATATATAGTTGGGTAAGGGTAAGGTATATATATATATATGTAAATAGGTGTCCTTAACTAGAACCTTGTTCGTAAATGGGTAGGAACGTGTGGTATAGTAATAACCGAGAAGAGTTAAAGTTTATATTTAGTACGACTGGAGTAGTGTACTCTAGTTTGAGAGTTCTGGGACCAGGGGTAAAATAGTCTTTTGCCTTAAGAGAGTTGTGTGTTCGTATTTTCTCTTTATGAGATTTCACCTTTTAGAAGTTTATAACTTCTAAGAGTAAGGGATGTGATTTTGATCCACATGCCTTATTGGCAGTCGTTTGAGTTACCACGAGTACGGACCGAGTTGAGATTGTTAGAGTGTGATTTGATTCAGGTAAGTCCTTGCGACTGACTTAGCTAGTTTCTGGATGTTAGTTGAGTGATAATAGTGGTGTGTGTAATGTGTGTTTATAATAATAACTCGATAGGACGACTGTTATTATTTTGTTTTAAGGCCCAAGTGTATGTATAACGGGCCGTGACATCACTGCCCAACTCTAACAAGAGACATGGAGGTTCTCTATACCTAGACCATACAGGTACAAGGTGAGATGCACCGGATCCATTCCTGATAGTTACACGAGGGCGGAGGAGAGGTTTGGAAATCCCTCGTGTCACAAAATAAGTATCGTTAGTAAGAGTGAATCACCTAAGTAAAGATAATAAATGGATTGTTTGAAAGCATGATGAGTGTTTACTTTTTCTATGATGTGTGTGTGTGCTATTATTATTTAACTAATGTTTAGATAGCTAGCTAATGGTTGTTTTGTTGTGTTTTTAGATTCACCACAGGTTAGAGCAACAACTGAGTGATCCGGAAGTAGTGGTCAGCCAGGTCTCCGTACTCCTTAGAGTGGGATTGGGTGTTATCTTGTTGTTTCTTTCTTCTTGATAAAGACATTTAGTATTTCCCGTTGTTTAAGTACTATAGGCTGTTAGACGTTGTTGCTTTCATCCCTTTAAAAATACATTTTTATGAATTTCGATTTTTCTTATTTGTGACTTGTTGCAAGATCCTAGTAATATTGTTGTCAAACTGAGGTCGGGACCCATTGTGAGGTCATAACTAGTAATTTCCCAAATTTTGAGAATTCGGGGTGTTACAACATGGTATCAGATCTCTAGGTTGACAACAATGGCACTTGAAATCTTTTGAAAGACCAAATAAGTACTTGAGCAGAACCCGAAAGGGATTTAAATTTTAAAAGGAAATTTTGGTTTTCAAATGCATGCATAGTCTGGTTGGGGTAGAAAAGTATGGCTGACCACCACTACTACCGCGGATCTCAGTATGCTTAGTATGGACGTTAGGTTTACTTTAGTTGGACTTATTAGCTAGTTTATAACTATAGTTGTTATCACTCGCGTAGATGGCACGTACTAGGGCTATGCCAGCTACTAGTCGACGTAGAGGTCGTCCACCTCTCCCTCTAGCTGGACAGTGTAGGGGTGATAGGACTCATGTAGTTAGAGGACGCGGCCGTGGAGGTAGACCTCCATTAGCACGAGGTCGAGGTCGAGTTCCTCGAGAAGATCCACCATCAGTGATCATACAAGATGATGGAGTGGAGGAGGTGGTTGAGAGTGTGATTCCCGAGGTTAGGAATGAGACCGTTGCTAGGTCTGGAGAACAGGGATCGCATTCGACCGAGTCTGGACGTGTTTCTATTGGAGCATCGGAGTACAGAGAGTACAGAGCATACGTTGAGCGTATGGAGGAGGCTGCCAGGGCAGAGAGACTTACCCAGGTACCACCGGTACCGGCTAGGTTAGTGCAGGTGACAGAGGGAGTTCCTCTGGTGCCGGCTGCACCTGAGAGGAGAGTTGAGGCTGATAGAGCTCCTGTTGGATCTAGAGCACTGAGACCGGATGAGTGGTTGAAGGCTTTCAACTCTCAGAAAGTCCCCTCATTCAATGGAGAGATAGGGTTGGAGGTGGAGCACTGGATTGGACACGTAGAGACTGCACTAGAGGCGATACGTTGCCCAGAGGATGGATAGGTGGAGTTGGTGCAGACATGTTTCTCGGAGGATGCTCATTCCTGGTGGCGGACCATTCGTAACCGAGTCACCGGTTGGGAGCAGATGAGGAGCATTGTCAGAGAGAGATTCTGCCCTGCGTCGTTGAGGAGAGAGAGGTTTCAGGACTTCATTGAGGCGGGATTTGAGGACATTCCGATTGCTGATGTTGTCAATAAGTTCCAGAAGGAACTGACTCTACTTGGACCAGCTGCACCTCCTGAGGAGCAGCATGTGTATCTCTTTTCACGAAGATTGAAGGAGATCACTCGTTCCTATCTGACAGGATTTCGCTGTGAGTCTCTGTCAGACTATCAGGATAGGGCTTCTGCTTATGAGAGAGATAGACTAGTCCAGAGGAGAGTTGCTCAGTCAGATAGGCCGGATAAGTGGCAGAGGACAGGATATGCTAGTGGTAGTACATGAGTAGCTGCTTTTGGACGGGGACAGACTCAGAGGCGACATAGTCATACCGCTATAGTTCAGACTCCAGCTGGGGGTTTACAGTGCCACAACTGTAGTGGCTATGGACACATCCGATCGAACTACACGAAGCCATTAGTGACCTGCTTTTAGTGCGGCAAGGTTGGACACATATCTGTATTTTGCTGCCAAGGCAAGGCTCCATCTCAGCAGGGTTCCTCCCTTGTAGGTCTATCAGGGAGTGTACAGAGGCAACCACAGTACCGAGCTCCGAGTTAGCAGCAGCAGTACCGAGCCCCAGGTCAGCAACAACCTTATAGAGCTCCAGGACATCCTTCATCACAGAGTTATATGCAGGGATCCGGTCGGGGCAGAGGACGTGGTAGTGTAGCTGATACTAGAGGAGCTCCGGCACGGGTGTTTGAGCTGAGGAGTGCTGATCAGCCAGAGGTACCGACTACCATAGGTACTATTTGGATCCATGGCCTACCCGTACGAGTTTTGTTTGGTACGGGTGTTACACACTCCTTTATATCTGATGCATGCGTAGATAGGTTATCCTTAGCTACTGTAGAGGGGATACCTTTTATGATAGGATTACTTGACGGGAGTAAGGTCAGAGGGACCCGAGAGATCTATGGATGTCCCATTCATTTGGGAGATCGAGACTGGCTAGTAAATTTTCTAGTCATGCCCTTAGCTCATGAGGATGTGATTTTGGGGATAGATTGGATGAGGAGACATGGAGCAGTCTTAGACATTCGTAGGAGGACAGTGACTATTGCCACTGAGGAGGGTCATAGAGTGATATTCCAAGGTTGGGACCTCGGAAAGTCCGGCACAGTTATCAGTGCAGTGATAGCAGCAAGACTGATAGCACAGGGTTGCGAGGCCTTCTGGTGTTATGCCATGAAGGAACGCAAGAGCCTGACCATAAAGGAGATACTAGTTGCATGTGAGTTTGCAAAGGTATTAGTGACGACCTGCCAGGACTACCCCTACAGAGGAGCGTGGATTTCAGCATTGAGTTAGAGCCGGGCACGAGACTGATCTCGAAGGCTCCGTACCATATGGCACCGATAGAGCTGCTTGAGTTGAAGAAGTAGTTAGAGGAGTTAGCAAAGAAGGGCTTCATACGCTGTAGTGTGTCTCCCTAGGGCGCGCCAGTATTATTTGTGAGGAAGAAGGACAGATTGATGCGGCTATGCATAGACTACAGAGAGTTGAATAAAGTCACTATCAAGAACAAGTATCCACTGCCGTGCATAGATGATCTGTTGGACCAGTTGCATGGAGCGTCGGTGTTTTCGAGAAAAGACTTGAGGTCAAGCTATCACCAACTAAGGGTAAGAGATCAGGACATACCTAAGACGGCATTCCGGACTAGGTATGGTCATTATGAGTTTTTACTGATGCTATTTGGGCTCACTAATGCACCATCGGTGTTCATGGAGTTGATGAACGGGATATTCATCGATTTCCTAGACCAGTTTGTAGTGGTCTTCATTGACGACATCCTAAATTACTAAAGGAGTCGAGAGGAGCATGCCGGACACTTGAGGATGGTATTGCAGATTCTGCAGGATAGCCAGTTGTATACTAAGCTATCCAAGTGTGAGTTTTGGATGTCAGAGGTGGCTTTCCTAGGCCACGTAGTGACTGCTGAGGGTATTAAGGTCAATCCGGCGAAGATCGAGTCAGTACCTTCTTGGCAACCTCCGAAGAATGTTAAGGAGGTTCGCAACTTTCTAGGTTTGGCAGGTTATTACCACCGGTTTGTGGAAGGGTTCTCTCTGATTGCCCGACCACTTACCTGTCTTATGAGGAAGACTACTCGGTTTGTCTGGTCTGAGCCATGTCAGTAGAGTTTTGAGGAGTTGAAGAGGAGATTGACGTCTGCTCCGATTTTAGCACAGCTTGAGGGTACCGATGACTTTGTGGTATACAATGACGCGTCCAAGCTAGGCTTGGGGTGTGTTTAATGGAGAGGGGTAAGGTAATAGCGTATGCATCTCGACAGTTGAAGACGTATAAGGAGAACTACCCCACACATGATCTAGAGTTGGCTGTAGTAGTCCATGCTCTTAAGATCTGGCGTCACTATCTCTATGGGGCGACTTGTCAGATCTTCACAGACCATAAGAGTCTGAAGTATATATTCACTCAACGGGAGTTGAATAATCGCCAAAGGCGGTGGTTAGAGTTGATCAAAGACTTTGACCTTGAGATTCTCTACCACCCCGGAAAGGCGAACGTAGTAGCTGATGCTTTGACCCGGAAGACGCCTCGGGAGAGGGCGATAGCCCGGTTGACGGTACAACCACAGTTGCATTGAGACTTGGCTTGGTTAGAGATAGAGATTCAGTTTCCCGATACAGATAGTCAGTTGGCTACTTTGGAGTTACTTCCTGATCTGTTGGATGAGATCCGACAAAAGCAGGAGACTTGTCCGACTTTGACCAGGATCCGAGATAGGATGTCTCAAGATGAGGCACCACAGTTCACTATTGGTGCTGATGGGGTGATGAGACGTCAGGACCGCGTTTGTGTGTCGTTAGACAGGGAGTTGAGACAGAGGATACTAGGTGAGGCTCATGCTACCCCATACTCAGTATATCCTAGAGCGAGTAAGATGTACAAGGATGTGAGACGGTCCTTCTGGTGGGGTGGTTTGAAGCCCGACGTGGCTCGGTATGTAGCTCAGTGTTCGACCTGCCAACAAGTCAAGATTGAGCATCGTAGGTCTAGAGGAGAGCTCCACCCACTTCCAGTACCACAGTGGAAGTGGGAGGATATATCTATGTATTTTGTCATTGGATTGAGACTCAGGTGAGGTTTTGATGCTATTTGGGTAGTGGTAGACCGTCTAACGAAGACCGCATGTTTCATTCCGATTAAGGAAACGTGGCCAGTAAGTCGTCTAGCTGAGGAGTTCACCAGACACATTGTGAGACTCCATGGAGTACCGAGGACTATCGTCTCCGACAGAGATGGACGTTTCACCTCGAGATTTTGGCAGCAGGTACATACTACTTTGGGGACGAGTCTCCACTTTACTACTGCTTATTGTAATAGCTAGGATTTCCGGATTCTAATTAATGTTGATTAATTTAATCGTTTATAGTAATTGATATATAACTCGCGAAGATTTCGCAAGTGATGAGTATGAGTCCCACCGTTATGTTCCTAACGTAATTTTGGGCGTTTGGGAAAATTTTTACTTTTCCCCTGGATAATTATTTTTACCCTCCGGTGTTATTTGGAGCATTTGGGAGCTCCAATTAATAAAAATTCAGTTGAGAAAACTGAGCAGGACATCGGATATGTCCTAGATATGAAATAACGTGGAGAAGCAAAACGGACAAAAGAGTCGCTATTTCGTTTCTTAACGGCTAAGAAAGACGGCTTAGGAATATACGATTTCTGAGGCAGTTGTGGAATAATTATCCCTACAATATTCCAGATTTAATATTCCAATCTCGAGAAGTTTGGAGAAGGAGGTTCAACCCGCCTTTGGATCGGTTAAAGGATAATTATCGAATTCGCTAAAGGATAATTATCGTCTTCACTATAAATAGCGGAAAATCCTTTATTAATTCATTGCCTTTCACGTTTCCTCGTAAAAGCTCTGATTTCTCTCAACCTTCAAACTCAGATCTACTCTCCGTTTCTAATCCGATTTCAATTCCGTTTGAGTTTTTGGATTCCTCTCTTCATTCTCTTCATATTGGTACCGAGTTTCTGCATTTCTGAGCAGATGAAGAACTGGTCGAGCATATATGTCACTAGGAAGATTCCGTCGCTCAGATTCCGACAAATTTGATGATGTCCATGCGTAGCCTGCGTCGTTGTGATCCGAATCTTCTTTCAGATCGTAAATCGGGTTAGTAACGAATAAGTTATGAATTTATTCGTTTTCCGTAATGCGATTTGGCCTAAATTGACTTTAGGCTTGTCAATGTGGATAATTAGAAATTTCATTATGGTCGTTATATTATTTTGGTGATTATGGGTAGTTTGTTTGTTGAAATTTGATGACAAGTGGGTTTAGAAATTGCCTGCGGGCAAAACATTATTCTGGCAAAATTTAATTAATTAATTAAAGGCTAATTAATTAAATTAGGATTAGAATTGAGATTGAGGAATGTCGATTAGATACTACCTTGATATTTGTGGAATTGTGAGTTATGCTGAGATATTGAGGTTTAGTTGGTTGTGAGGCTTATAGATTGATTATGTCCTTATGGATCCCTTGGGTCTAGGTGTGACCTTTTTGATTGATAGGAGTATTGATATCTCTTTCTGCCTTGCTATTAGGAAGTGTCCCTTTCAGGATTGGAGGTTGATCGTGGTTGTGATTGTACGAGGTTGAGGTAAGTCCGTAGGACTTACTTAGCTACCATCCTTATATTGGGTGTTTGCATGAGTGGTGTGTGCGTTATATGTTTGCTATGATAGCATGTGATGTCGTATATACCGACCTACGTTTTATTGATTGCCCCGTATGCGTGGTTGTGATAACCTTTCCCCTTCATCCTGCCGTGGAGTCTGGGAGGTTCTCTTGAGACAGGCCAGACCTGGTATACGGGGAGGGCACAACACCACTCCCATAGGTTACACGGGTTGTGTGACCGATTCCACTCCAAATGGCTATCATTCTCAGAGGCGAGGATGTATCGGTCCTCGTGTCACATATTTTCATCTATATATATATATATATACGATTTGAGTGAATGACTATTATATGAAGATAATAAAATGGGTAAATGTGTGATAGCATGATTATGTGTTTATCTTTCATGACTTGTGCTTGTGCTTATGCATTACTTTATATATGTATGGTTAGCTAACGGTTTCATACCGTATTGTAGATATTTGCAAGATAGGCGCTGCTGGGTGATCTGACAGGGTGACAGGCCGAGGACTCTCGTACATTAGGTGGTTGGTTTGGGATGTTTACCCTTCCCCTCCTGCATGAGGATGATGTCTTATTTTCCCTCCTATGTGAGGATGTCGTTTTGTGTACTCGGCTATGTTGTTGTTTACTTTGGGTCATACAATTTACACTGTTTTATGTATTTGTTTTATATCTATTAGTTCCATGTTGTAAGGTCCAGTGAACTTGTTGTCAGGCTAGGATCAGGATCCATTGTGATCTCCTAGCCCAATGTGGCACTCCGAGTCCCGCGGATTCGGGGTGCTACACTTACCACCCACAGACTGACGGTCAGTCTGAGAGGACCATCCAGACGTTAGAGGACATGTTGCGGGCTTGTGTACTAGATTGGGGACAGGTATGGCCAGATTATCTTCCACTGGTACAGTTTTCGTATAATAACAATTGGCACGCTTCTATTGGGATGGACCCTTATGAGGCTTTGTACGGGTGGAGATGTCGCACGCCATTGTGTTGGGATGAGCCTAGCAGAGCTGATGGAGTAGCTCCAGATCAGATTCAGGATGACATCGTTCGAATTGCACTAGTCCGGGAGCGGATGTTAGCAGCTCAGAGTCGTCAGAAGTCCTACGCCGACAAAAGGCGTCAACCCTTGGAGTTTAGGGTGGGTGCTCTGGTGTGGTTGAGAGTGTCACCGACGAGAGGAGTCCGGAGTTTCGGCATTAAGGGGAAGCTGAGTCCCCGATATGTCGGACCTTTTGAGATCTTGGAGAGAGTTGGAGAGGTGGCCTACAGGTTAGCACTACCGCCGAGACTAGAGGGTGTCCATCCGGTCTTCCATGTATCTTAGTTGAGAGAGTACATCCCGGATCCGAGACACGTCATCAGCCATGAGGACCTGATAGTTGAGCCCGACCATACATTTGTAGAGTATCCATTAGCTGTCCTAGAGCGTAGTACTAGACGTCTGCGGTCCAAGGAGATACCGATGTTGAGGATTCAGTAGTCTAGACGATGAGCTGATGAGGCCACTTGGGAGACAGAGGAGAGTATTAGACGTAATTATCCCGAGTTCTCTACGGGGTTAGATGTTACTTCTGTATCGACGAGTTAGTACTCAGATGTTGTGTTGTTTGACCATTAATGTTTCTATATTGGATTGAGTGATTATGTTTTATGTGATGTGTGTTTGAGTATGATGATTGAGTAGTTGCATAGTAGAAAACGAAAATTTTTATGAAACTAAGACATACAAAGAAAGTCGTTTGATTGGACACATTATTCTAAGTTTCGGGACGAAACTTCTTTTAAGAGGGCACTGATGTAATATCCAAAAATTTTAAACTCCGTTTAATACCGGATCAAACCGGATTCCGATCCGCCAACCTAAATTCTTTTATTTAAGAATAAAACGATATTAAATTCTATCATTTTATGTGACCTGGATTCACATAAAATAATAACTTATATAATTCAATAAATAATTCCGTAAATAATCCCGTAATTTATTTCCGTATTTTTAATGCTTCCCGGGAAAAAAACTCTTCTTTCAACCTTGGTTTTAATTGATGAGCTGGCCCAATGGACCCGGCCCAAAAACAACTGCATCCCATTCTACCCTAATCTTAAACCTGATTAACCTTTAATCTAAGCATAAACATAGCTGCTACGTGAGAAGGCATCTCGTTCCCCTTCGCATACCGCCTTACCTCCCGCTCCTGGAGAAGACGAAGCCCGCCGTACGTCTGGCAAACCACCATCACTGCCTCCGGAGACGTCGCTCTTCGGCCCCACCGAGCGCCGGGAACCAACGCCTCCGAGCAACTGCAACCAGGGAACCGCTTCGTCTTCAAGGCCAACACCGAGACCAACGCCCTCCCTCCTGTAATGTGGCAAAGCAGAAATGCTTGGAGAGCGAGCGCCACTATTGCCGCCTGGAGTTTGGATACCACCGCCCTGCCGGAGACGCCACCAAGACCGCTACTCCCTCCCAACTACAGCCATAGTCGCCACCACTGGATCGGAACCGACCACTTACATACGACTCCGGTAAGCTCGCCCCGACTGGTCTTTCGTTTCTTTTCGATCCTTTCACACGTCCTAACCTAATGATATAACGGGTTTGTCGACCCTCCGGGTGGCTGGTGCTATGCAGGCTCGCTAGGGTTCTTGCTGAGTTGCTTCGATCGACTTCGGCCTAGTCGTAATTCCTGCAAAGACGAGACGAGGGCTGGGCGGGTAAGTACTCCTCTTCAGTGTACTGTTGTATACATATATAGATTTGTATAGATGTAGGAAGGGGAAGTGATAAGTGGATATATATATATATAAATATATATATATATATATATATATATATATATATATATATATATATATATATATATATGTATATATATAGGTATATATTTATAGGTAAATAGGTGTCCTTAACTAGAACCTTGTTCGTAAATGGGTAGGAACGTGCGGTATAGTAATAACCGAGAAGAGTTAAAGTTTATAGTTAGTACGGCTGGAGTAGTGTACTCTAGTTTGAGAGTTCCGGGACCATGGGTAAAATAGTCTTTTGCCTTAAGAGAGTTGTATGTTCGTATTTTCTCTTTATGAGATTTCAACTCTTAGAAGTTTATAACTTCTAAGAGTATGGAATGTGATTTTGATCCACATGCCTTTTTTAGTAGGCGTTTGAGTTACCACGAGTATGGACCGAGTTGAGATTGTTAGAGTGTGATTTGATTCAGGTAAGTCCTTGCGACTTACTTAGCTAGTTTCTGGATGTTAGTTGAGTGATAATAGTGGTGTGTGAAATGTGTGTTTATAATAATAACTCGATAGGACGACTGTTATTATTCTGTTTTAAGGCCCAAGAGTATGCATAACGGGTCGTGACATCACTGCCCAACTCTGACAAGAGACAAGGAGGTTCTCTATACCCAAACCATACAGGTACAAGGTGAGATGCATCGGATCCATTCATGATGGTTACACGGGGGCGGAGGCGAGGTTTGGGAATCCCTCGTGTCACAAAATAAGTATCATTAGTAAGAGTGAATTACCTAATTAAAGATAATAAATGGATTGTTTGAAAGCATGATGAGTGTTTACTTTTACTATGATGTGTGTCTGTGCTATTATTATTTAACTAATGTTTAGATAGCTAGCTAATGGTTGTTTTGTTGTGTTTTTAGATTCACCACAGGTTAGAGCAGCAACTGAGTGATCCGGAAGTAGTGGTCAGTCGGGTCTCCATACTCCTTAGAGTGGGGTTGGTGTTATCTTGTTGTTTCTTTCTTCTTGATAAAGACAGTTAGTCTTTCCCGTTGTTTTAGTACTATAGGTTGTTCGACGTTGTTGCTTTCATCCCTTTAAAAATACATTTTTATGAATTTTGATTTTTCTTATTTGTGTCTTGTTGCAAAATCTTAGTAATATTGTTGTCAAACTGAGGTCGGGACCCATTGTGAGGTCCTAACCAGTAATGTCCCAAATTCTGAGAATTCGGGGTGTTACAGGGAATGCCGGCCACCTCCCTCATGTCGACATCTTGTATTTCTTTGAAACGCTGTACCGACACTCCAGGCCAATTTCTTCAAACTCGCTTAAGCCAAACCTTATAAACCAAATTATTCAAAAAAGAAAGAAACACATTAAAATATAATACAAAGTGGAATAGTGGTACCAAACTGAAAAGCGTGTGTAGTTATCAATACCTAAGTAGAGTTTTGTTGATCGCAAACCAGAGTGAGTGTTTGCGGTCGGTTTTCACCTCATGCAGAAGATGAAGTGTATAAATTGGTTTGATAACTTCAGATCTGTACAAAGAGAGATTATGTCCGCAAATATACTATTTTTGAACATTTCTTGCCCACTGGCATCCAAACCTTCCAGTATGAAATTGATTATATATACATGAGACAACACAATTATCCTGCTGTCTCATATTTGGGATTATCATCAAACCTATACATAAGCTACGAAAGGAAACAAGTTTGTTAATATGAGAAAAACCTCACAACAAATAAACCATAAAATCATAACAAACATTGAACTTACAGAGGAATCTTCATGTACATCTAGATGCATTTCTTCCTCTACATGTGTAAACATACTAAAAGATGATATCAATGTACACATCAACATTCAATTGGAAAGTAATATCAAAACCTCATATGAAACTCATAACAGCCGTATCAATATAGACAAATCATATCAAAGCTCATACTAGAAAAATTTCTCAATATGAAAAAAACACACCAGAAACCATAAAACACTAATACCAAAAGATCAAAATATAAAGGCATACCAGACAAATCAAATCAATATACACATGAAACACATCAACAACTCATACTAGAAAATCTAATACCAAAAACACAAACCATAAACACATACCAAACAACTCAAGTTAATATAAAAACCAGACAAAGAATACTAGCAACCGTATAAAACAAATACCAGAAATACAAATTGATAGGTATACCAGACAAATAATATCGATATACACAAGAAACACATAAACAACTCATACTAGAAAGTAATACCAGAAGACAGCGGTTGAGCTCCAATGAAGTTATATTATCAACTTTATGGTGAAGTTTAGTGAATTTGGACTGATAACACGATTTATGGCTTAGGTTTAGGTAATCATTTAGATAGATTTCTCACTTATTCATGCATGGTTTAGCACTAGTTCACGACGTATGCACTCAATTCACGTATTTTGTCGAGATAGACGTCTACACGGAGTTTTGCATTGCTTTATAGGTATTTTGGGAGATTTAGGAGCTTAATCGATACATTTGAGGATTGTTCATCAAGATGACACACCTTCGGACTCATTGGGATGCAAACTAGAGGCTAAGGAAGACCGATGGGACCTTGTTGGTGCAAGCCATGCACCAAATCACGACTCAATGATCCAAAGCAAGCTGAAGCACCAAAACCACGGTCATTGGCACTTCCACGGCCGTGGAATTGGACCGTGGTTTTTGCCAGACGGTTGTGACAGCTGTGCCACGATCTCATGGCCGACTCTAGCAAAGTTGTAGTATAAAAGTGGTCCTGCAAGGCTGAGAGAAGGATCCAATCCCAATCTTCCATTCTCCCATCATCCATTCTCCCATCATCCATTCTCTCAACAAGAAGATTCTCTCAATAGGAAGCTTGGAGAAAGCTACCATTGGAGGAGGAGAAAAGCTCCATTGGAGAAGAAGAGAAGAACACACCATTAGCCTTTGATAGATTTTAGTGAAGATTTTCGGAATCGTTTTCTAGGGTTGTAAGAATCGATTAAACCTTCTTTTGAAGGGTTGTGAGTCTTTCTAATCTCATTTTTAGCTTGGTTTTACTTGCTTCACTTGTTCATCTCTTTCTCTTCATTATCTTGCAAATGGAAGCCATGATTTTATGTTTGATGATTTCGATTGTGATGATGTATGTTGTAGGCTAAATAGATGCGATTCTAGGGTAAGGAAAGGATGGTTATGGCTTGGACTATGATATGATGGACTTAGATTTGCCTTTGGATGATTCATTTAGTTGAACAAAGCCACTGTTGGAGTCCACGGTTTGTTCTTGCCAGTCCACGGCCGTGGAAGTGGTAGAACAGCCCGTGATTTGTCTGATTTGTTTGATTTGATGAGTCTAAGTTCTATAATGTTAGAATGTTGAAACCCTAGTGTTTGTTGAGTTAAATCTATCCCAGGGTGACCTAGTGTTAGCAACTAAGTGTTAGAAGAGACCTACCCGGTGATTCTTGCTCTTGGATATCAAAGATGACAAACTCTAGGTAGTAGTGAGCCTCACAAGCCGCTATTGGACTGAGTGTGCTAGGATAGGTGTTTAGGACTTGCCTTTCCGAGACTTACCCAGTAAGGAGAGGTTGGATCCCTAGAATACCATCCGGTTTGTGTAGAATTCCTATCCTTAGGCTCTTTGAGACTTACCCGGTGATGAGACCTTAGGAATGGACTAGTGGACCATGAGACCTACCCGGTGATTGATCCCAATCTAGAAACACTTACTCCCAACATACTATAGTTAATCCAAGGAATGATTAGATAGCTTGAGTCTAATGCCATAACCGGAATTTCCAACCCCTAGAATCCGCTATTATCTCTATTGATCCCATATTTCGTATTTGCTTGTTTACTTGTGGTGTTAGCTTAGTTGATTGTTTACGCTGCATGATTTGTGATCTTTGTTTGATCACCCTAAAAACCCAACCAAAAACATTGAGATTTTCATTCCTTTATTTCTTTCTCTTTTTTTAGTCTAGATCTTCACTAAACTTAATCACTAATTGATTCAATCTCACCTCAGTCTTTGTGTTCGACCTCGGAATATTATCCCTACTACAAAACGTCCCGTACACTGCGGGTTCGCTAGGAGTTAGGAGAAATATAACGAGTATAAATTTAAAGCTTTTGCGTGCACACATTCTTGGCGTAACAAGTTTTTGGCGCCGTTGTCGGGGACTAGGTCTAGATTGAGTCATTTTTGTGATTGTTTATAGTGTAGGTCTTTCTTGTTGCTTTTGATCTTTTTTTGGTTTGTGTCTTTGCTTTTCAGGACATCTCTTACTCTTTAGGTGTATTCGAAGATCTCGTGGCAAAGATTTAGCTCCATTCGATCCCGAACCGGAGAAAACCCTTAGATCTAGATCCAAGAGTGTTAGAAAGGGAAAAGAGATGGCCGGAAGAGATCTCCAAACTGAGTTGGATGAGGCTTTAGAGCAAATTAGGATAAGGGATGAAGCTTTGGAGAATGAAAGGAGACTTGCCAATGAGAGGCAAGAGGCAACTAGGAGGGAGATTGAAGAGATTAGGCAAGCTCTTGTGCAAAGAGAGCTTAATCGTCAACAACCTCCTCCACCTCCACCACAACCGCAGCCGGCGGTTAATATTCGGGTTGTGCCCATTTCTATTGAAGAGCCACAAATGTTAGGGCAACGTATGGATCCGGCACAAAGAGCGCACCGACCGGGTGTGAACTTAGGAAATCCCGCAGCCCATGATTACGAGCTCCGCCCTCAAGTTCTACAAATGATCCGGCATAGTCAATTTGGAGGGATGGAAGGAGAGTCTCCTCATCAACATTTGATGAACTACGAGATACTGATGGAGACTCTTAGACCGCCTAGATTGGAGAGCAACAACCATAACCTTAGGGCTTTTTCCTTCTCACTTAAGGATAAAGCCTTGTGATGCATCCTTGGAGGTAACCAAGGATAACTCCAGATCTAGATCAAGCAAAACTCCAACTACTCCTTAATTCTTTGTGCAACGTTGTATCGTTTCGGATCCAAAGGGGCGGAAGCGATGAAGAAACAAGGGTTACTTCGATCTAGAGAGATCGAATAAACCTTTTTGTGTGGATCGAAGGTTGATTCTTAAGAAGAATCCTCAAATATGGATTTTTGGGATCAAAGACGAGATCCAAGGAAGAAATTTGAGAGATAGAAGAGAGGTTTTGATGCCCAAGCTAAGTAGGAGGAAATTCTTCTCAAAACTTAGTAATATTGAACATGGAAAATAAGTGAGGCAAGATATCTCTTATATAGAGAGACTTGCCTACCTATGGGCCAACGGGCCAAACAAAATACATGAAGAAAAGCCCAAAAGGGAAAACCTAAAAGGATAAGGTCAAAAGGGAATATTCTTATACGGAATATCCCTTTATTACATAAAAAGGAAAACATGAAAATATAGTCCGAAAATAAGCTAGCTTCATGCCATGGAGTCGGAAAGATGAGACATGCCGCTAATGGAACCGGTAGCCTATGCCATGGTGGTGTAGAGACATGGCATGCCGGTAATGGAACCAAGTGAAGAAGTAATGCGGGCGATGATGGAGCCGGTGGCTTGAGCAATGGCCTTAGCTCGGGATCGGGTGATCGGTCCATCTGAACGAACTCTAAGAGCCTCGTCCTCTTCGTCTATGGTCAACGTAAAAGGGGCATCCAAGGGCGCATCAGTCCCCCATCTTGGCTGTGAAATGTCCCCGTTTTACCATCGTCAAAGAGGGGCTCAACATAAGGGGCAAGGTCCTTGACGTTGAACGTTGGGTGTACTCCGTAGGAATCCGGAAGCTCTAACTTGTATGCATTTGGACCATGATGGGCTAAGATGCGAAATGGGCCATCACCACGGTCCGAGAGCTTGCTCATGCGGCGAGTAGGGAAACGTTCCTTCCGGAGGTGGAGCCAAACAAGATCACCGGGCTCAAAAGAGACGTCGCGGCGGCCCTTGTTGCGTTGTCCGGCAAGTTCGGAGGCACGACGTTCAAGTTGTGTCCTAGTCCGCTCATGAAGCTCAATGATTTGGGCGGCTCGGTTCCCGGCGATGATGTGTTCTCCATCCTTGAGCGGGCGGGGAGTGAAATCCAATGGTGTGTGTGGATTAAGGCCGTAGACAACTTCAAATGGGGACAATTTAGTTGCCGTGTGCCTAGACCTGTTATACGAAAACTCTACAACAGAAAGTAAGTCCTCCCACCTACGTGGGTTGGTCCTAGTGGTGGCTCTAAGTAGAGCACCAAGAGTCCAATTGGTCACCTCCGTTTGACCATCGGTTTGGGGGTGATAACTACTTGAAAACAACAAGTTGGTTCCAAGTTTTCCCCATAACGTTCTCCAAAAATGGCTTACGAATTTCACGTCCCGATCACTAACGATGGAACGTGGTATCCCATGTAAACGCACCACATTGTCAAAGAACAAGGTGGCAACTTCACTAGCATTTAGGGTGCTTTTACATGCGATGAAATGAGCCATTTTGGAGAAGCGATCGACTACCACGAAAATGGAGTCTTTGCCTCGTTTTGACGTAGACTACCCGACCACAAAGTCCATGGATAGATCCTCCCATGGTCGCATTGGTATAGGCAAAGGATAATACATTTCATCCGGACCTTGGCGCGACTTGGCATGATGACATGTGATGCAACCCTTGCAAAACCGTGTCACATGCATACGCATCCGGGGCCAAAAGAAATGCTCTTGGAGAGCGGAAAGGGTCTTGGTAGCACCGAAATGACCATGGCCCTCATGAGCTTCCTTGACCAACAAATGGCGTATAGATGAGCGCGGAATACAAATTTTTCCCGCTCGAAAAAGATAGCCATCGTTAATAAAGAAAGACTCGTGCTCTCGGAGGTCGAGGCATTGTGCCCATATGTCCTTGAAGTCAAGATCCGTGGCATATAACTCTTTGATGAGAGCAAAGCCATGTATCTTGGCATCCATATACACAAGGAGGGCATAGCGGCAAGAAAGGGCATCGGCTACAACATTCTCTTTCCCTTTCTTATGCCGAATGACATAAGGAAAGGTCTCTAAAAACTCTACCCAACTAGCATGGCGCCGACTGAGATTTGTTTGACTCTTGAGATACGAAATAGCCGCATGATCTGAATAAATCACGAACTCTTTCGGCCACAAGTAATGTTGCCATGTCTTAAGACAACGAACTAGAGCATATAGTTCCTTGTCATATGTAGGGTAGTTGAGCGAAGGACCGGACAGTTTTTCACTAAAGTAGGCAATTGGACGAGTCTCTTGTAAAAGAACTCCTCCAATGCCCACATTTGATGCATCACACTCCACCTCAAAAGTTTTCGAAAAGTTTGGGAGTTGGAGTAATGGTGCATTACAAAGGCGGTCTTTGAGCGCATCAAACGCTCGAGCATGGATATCACGCCACTCAAACGTGACGTGAAAGTTTGGACAAAGCGTCGGTAGAAACCCGCTACCGTGCTAAAGTCCTTGACAAAGCGTCGGTAGAAACCCGCTAAGCCGAGAAAGGCTTGGACCATGGTGACCGTAGTAGGAGTAGGCCACTTCCGAATAGCACGAACTTTAGATTCTTCTACTCGTAGTCCGTCTTTAGACACGACATAGCCAAGAAAGATAGTGGTGTCTGAGCAAAAGACCCATTTGTCAAAGTTGACATACAATTGCTCTTGTCTAAGGCACTCGAGCACTTGACGAAGGTGCCCGATGTGATCCTCCAAAGACGTACTAAACACCAAAATATCATCAAAATAAACAACAACAAATGTACCCAAGAATCGGCGCAAGACATGGTTCATGAGGCGCATGAAGGTGGACGGGGCGTTGGAGAGGCCAAAAGGCATGACAAGCCATTCATAGAGTTCATACTTCGTTTTGAACGCCGTCTTCCATTCGTCACCTTCGGCCATCCGGATTTGGTGGTAACCGCTCCGGAGATCAATTTTGGAGAAGATGGTGGCGCCATGAAGCTCATCCAACATGTCATCAAGGCGTGGGATCGGGTGGCGATATTTGACGGTGATTTGGTTGATGACACGACAATCAACACACATCCGTCATGATCCATCTTTCTTTGGTACTAAGATTACCGGGACGGCACATGGTGATAAGGATTCACGCACATGTCCCCGGTCTAGGAGCTCTTGCACTTGACGTTGTAGCTCCTTTGTCTCTTCCAGACTAGCTCGGTATGCGGCACGGTTTGGCAAAGAGGCACCGGACACAAAGTCAATTTGATGTTCAATCCATCGGATAGGTTGCAAGCCGGGTGGGAGATCTTTGGGCATAATATCTTGAAATTCGGACAACAACAAAGACACCTCGTGTGGCACATTACTTGGGTCATGAGAAGTAGATAAACAAAACGGAACAAGTAAAAAGCATGGGAACTTGCCTTCCATGACCGGTTGCAAATCATGCCGGCGAGCTAAGAGTATCCGTGGCTCACACCGTCCTTGAATTACGGGATCCGAAGATGGTAAAGGTGCGCCCGAAGAAACGATGCGACCTTTACTACCTTTGGATTCGGTAGCATGGACTAGAGGGACGGTGTTTCAGGATTTGGAAGTACTAGCACCTACAACATCGGGACTCCGGGGGTCCGATTTTGCCGGTGCTTTAGCGGACTCATCAATAGTTTGTTGCCTCTTTCGTTCCGCATAGTCAACCAAAATTTCGTGCGGAGTCATAGGCAAAAGTGTGACCCGTTTTCCATTATATTGGAACATGTACCGATTAAGATGACCATCATGATATGTGCGGCGATCGAATTGCCATGGTCGTCCTAATAGGACATGTGTGGCGTCCATCTTGATAACATCACAAAGGACCTTATCAACATAGGCGCCAATAGAAAACGGCACCCAAGCTTGTTGTGTGACGGTGTCACATGCCGTATCAGAAATCCATTGGAGTCCGTAAGGCGTTGGGTGGGGGGTCGTAGGCAACTTGAAGTGTTTTACCACCCGTTTGTTGACAATATTGCAACAAGAACCCCGTCAACGTTGAGAGAAAGACTCGTATTATTAACCAAGCAACGAGAGTGGAAGAGATTCTCGCGTTGATCAATAGGAATATGCTCTTTAACAGCCAACATATGACGAGAAACAAGAGCGAATTTACCGGGTTGTGCTGGGCCGTAAGCAAGCTCGTCATCACAGGGTTCCATGCCAAAAAGTGGGTTGGTGTCATGGTAGTCCTCAATAATGATATCACCGTCATATTGACCATCGTCGTCCTCAAAATATGTTGGGTCGGCAAACAAGACCCGTTTGGTGTTTGGGCAATCACGTTGTACATGGCCAAAACCGCTACACTTGTAGCACACGGGCTCCCTTGGGCGAGCCGCCGGTGAGGGTCCTTGTTGACCTCGAGAGGGAGGCGCCGGTGCCGGGCCACAGTTTGGTGCCTTCTCGGTACCCGTTTGCCTATTGGAAGGACCCGTCCGTTGGGTCCCTTTGGAAGCGTCGGTATCTGTAGGACTAGGCGCATCTCGAGAACGTGTGTTAGACGGATAAAGATATGGACTCGAGGAAGAGGTATACCTAGAATACCGCGGTGTTTCGAGTTGTTGCTTATATAGCTTCATGGCGACATGACATAATGCTCCCAAATCCTTGAATGGGACAATCTCGAGCGGCCGCCGGATGGAAGCATTAAGCCCACTCATGAACTTGGTGCGGAGGGCAGAGGGGGAGGCCGAGATGCCGGCCTTAATGTGCATGTCCTCAAGTTTAGCCAAGTAAGCCACCGGAGTGAGGTTGCCTTGCTTGAACTCGGCAATTTGCAACCGCATATCATTCTTAAAGTCCTCGGGCACGTACTTCTTGGTCATGCAATAGAGCAATTGTTCAAATGTCTCAATCGGTGCCCATCCTCGCCTCTCTCGGGTGAACTCATACCGGTTCCACCAAGACTTCGCATCTCCTTCAAAGTATAGAGTTGCCGCCTCGATTTTCTCGTATTCCTCCTCATAATGACAATGTTTTAATGCTCGTTTCATATCCTGCGCCCAATCAAGAAAAACACATGGATCATATTCACCATGAAAGGTAGGGAACTTAACCTTACCTTCCCTACGAGCTCGATAGGGGTCCGGGCGGGGCGGTGGAATGTAGGCATCATCGGCACGGGCTCGCCGGTGGCCGCCATGAGGCCGTTGGCGCCCATGAACGGGTGGGGCCTACCTAGGTGGATTTGGGGGAGGCAACCATTCTTCACCCCGGTCTTGGTTCTCATAAGGGTCTATGACGGGTGGGTGCCACGGACGGTTATATGCTACCCGTTCTAAATCGGATTCATCACCGGAGAACTCGTTGAAGTTGTGTTACTCATCGTATTCATCAAAGTCAAGGGTCCTCGGTTGTCGGGTTGACCGTTGGTGACGGTTTTCGGAACGATCATGCTCACGACCATGATTGGTGGTTGAGTTGGGACGGTACCGGGGCTCTTCCCGGGTTTGTCGGTCGGTGCGGGGCACACTAGGTGGAGGTGGAGAAGGAACATACCGTTGATGTTGATGCTCATAATATTGGTGCCGATGTTCCGTATCGACTATGGGCAAGTTATCTTGACGCGGGTCGGGGAATTCCTCCTCTTCTTCATGGGACTCATTTCCGTCAAGAGGTAAAGGATTGGTGCGTTCAATGACAGACGCAAGCCGGGTAACATTTGATGGTCCGGCTCCCAAAAGTCCCTTGCCTTTCCGTTGTGCATCGGAAGTGGAAGCATTGACCACGATCTCATTCGGATAAGTTGGGATGGGACGGTGAGCAATCTGAAGGGCCTTAAGAGCTTCTAGCTCATTTTTCAAGGCAATGTTTTCTCGGGTCAAGGCATCAAACTTTTGTTGTGCCTTCAAGGCTTCCAATTCTCGCCTTATGGAGTCATTTTCGAGGGACAACAAAGCAGTTTCTTGAGTCAAGGGTTCACTGAACTCTTGCGGACCAGAATCCTGAGAAGTTTCCATTTCAACGTTAGTCATTGCTCCAAATCAGCACACAATTGCAAGCAATCAAGTGAGCAAGGTGACAAGTTAGGTCAACTTTACCCAAGTTCAAGTGCGTTATCGGGTTCTACTTTGGGGAAGGCCGTTTGGCGGTTAGGCAAGGAAGGCAAATCCAACAAAATTAAACCAATTACACACAAATAAACAAGTGATATTTTGCAAACGTATGTAAGAAAATGGAGAGATAGAAGATGGACGGATTGTTCACTCGGCAAGCTTTGCTTGCTTTCGGTCTTTGACCGTTTTGTAAAATCCGATTTTTTGGATGGACCGGTTTGCCGGACGTCTTTTAACTTTGTGTTTTTCGTTTCTTTGAAACGTTTTGAGCAACACTTTCTTTTGTTTTTTTTTTAACACAAATCCGTATTAATGAAGAGTTTTTTTTTCTTGGAATATCAAATGCGAGATATCCGAACTTTTCGTTAACAAAAATATCCCAAGAGATTTGGTGAAATTAATTAACAAAATTGTCGGAATAGGTCGGTTTAAGAAACAGACGGGTTTGATAAATGGTTTGAAGGCAAACCAAATATCTCCTATTTTTGTGCTTTTTGTTTTGAGTTAAACACGGAAAAGAAAAAAAAATTTAGGGAAAATGGATGAACATGATGAAGAACATCATGAACAACATGAAGATCATGAAGAACAAATGAAGAACATCATGAACAAACGAAGAACATCATGAACAAAAAAAGGCTAAATAGGTTTAAGATAATAACGCACAAAAACAAGAGTAAAGAGAACTTAACTTTGATCCCTTGCTCTGATACCAATTTGATGCGTCCTTGGAGGTAACCAAGGATAACTCCGGATCTAGATCAAGCAAAACTCCAACTACTCCTTGATTCTTTGTGCAACGTTGTATCGTTTCGGATCCAAAGGGGCGGAAGCGATGAAGAAACAAGGGTTACTTCGATCTAGAGAGATCGAATAAACCTTTTTGTGTGGATCAAAGGTTGATTCTTAAGAAGAATCCTCGAATATGGATTTCTGGGATCAAAGACGAGATCCAAGGAAGAAAGTTGAGAGATAGAAGAGAGGTTTTTGTAACACCCCGGATTCTCGGAACCCGGGATATTACTGGTTAGGACCTCACAATGGGTCCCGACCTCAGTTTGACAACAATATTACTAGGATCTTGCAATAAGACACAAATAATAAAACCGAAATTCATAAAGATATATTTGTAAAAGGATGAATGCAACAAAGTCTAACAGCCTATCGTACTTAAACAACGGAAGAGACTAACTGTCTTAACAAAAAGGAAAAGACAACAAAGCAACAACCCAAACCCCCCACTCTAAGGAGTACGGAGACCCGGCTGACCACTACTTCCGGATCACTCAGCTGCTGTTCTAACCTGCGGTAAATCTAAAACCACAACGAAACAACCATTAGCTAGTTATCTAAACATTAGAAGGATAATAATAGCACACACACACATAAAAAAAATAATCACTCATCATGCTTTCAAACAATCCATTTATTATCTTTATTTAAGTCATTCACTCTAATGATACTTATTTTGTGACACGAGGGATTCCCAAACCTCGCCTCCGTCCCCGTGTACCCATCAGGAGTAGATCCGATGCATCTCACCGTGTACCTGTATGGTCTGGGTATAGAGAACCTCCCAGTCTCCTGGCAGAGCTGGGCAGTGATGTCACGGCCCGTTATACATACACTTGGGCCTTAACACATAATAACAACGGTCGTCCTAAAAAGTTGTTATTATTATAATCACATACATTGCACACACACAACCATTATCACCCAACTAATATCCAGAAACTGGCTAAGTAAGTCGCAAGGACTTACCTTGATCAAAATCGTTTTCTCAAATCTCAACTCGGTCCGAACTCGTGGTAACTCAAACGCCTGTCAAATAAGGCATGTGGATCAAAATCACATCCAGATGTCCCACCTCATGCGAAGGAATTACGGAAAAAGATCTCTTACGGTAAAGGACCATTTTACCCTTAGTGCCGAAAATTCTCACAGTAAATCATTTAGTTCTAATATTTTCTTTTAGAACCTATGTCCATAATCTAGTTCTCATTGAAAAGTTTGGTAAGGATTTAGTAAGATTTTGTAAGAGTTATCCAACGTTCTTAATTTATACCATAGTCGTTAAAGTTTGATTTTGGGTTCATAAACGCCGCTTGGATAAGGTTATAAAAATTCCAAAATAAAAACTTAGATCCTCTATGATATGCATGCTAAAGATAGGGGTAATTATCTTTCACAAATACTAAATCATAACTCTCCCATAAAACTCCAAAGTTGGAAAAAAAAAACTAGAATTCTCATACTTAGTCAATTTTCCTCTGCTGTAAAAACAGCCCAATGGCTATACTTTGAGACCTTATAAGTTCTAATCCGACCGTTAACTTTCTCCCAAAATTTAACGCTGTAAACTTCATATTTCTATCTACAATATATCAAAATTTCAACGGTGGATTCTCGATCTAAGCCATCGAAAATAGATCCTGAAGTCAGCAGGTCAAAGCTGAAATAGGTACGGTGTGCAGAAGGTCTTAACTTCGATCCTTCTTGGCAACATAAAACACTATTAAATCTATCCAGGGGTCCCTAGTTCGAGTCTCACTGAACACTAAAATTTGTACACCCTAACTGTCCATCACACCCTTCCTCTAGCATCTTATCTTGCACAATTAGCTTGGATCTAACTGTCCATCACACTCTGTACAGTATGGTTGCAACATAAGGAGGTACCTAGGAGACTTACCAGTAGAAGAGTTTTGTCCCAAGTCCCACTGTTTTTGGTCCAACATCGGAAATGGCAAGGAGGTTTATACGCCACTGCAGTATGCAAAATTGGGGTTACACACTGGACTATTGGGCACTAGTAATGGACAAGGCAGAAGGGGAGCTTACCGTACGCCGTGAATGCAGAAGGTCGGAGGTGGCTACGATTCCTGATGAAGACGAAGACGCAGTGCAGTCCGGCGGTCGTGAGAAGGACGTCGTCCGGGTCCGTCTACAGGGGCCGAGTGAGGTTTCTCCTACCGGTCTGCGCAGTCTCCGGCGTCCGGGAAGAGGGTCCGACTCGCGAGCAGTAGCCATCCCGGTGGTTCGTGGCTGCAGAAGGCTGGGAGTGGGAGAAATTCTGCGTGACACACCCAGCGGCTCGAGTCTCCCGGCTCGCATCAAAGGCGAGGCGAAGCGTGCCCCTGGCGTCCCCGACTCGTGGTGCTGGCGGCGGAGCAGGTGGCGGTGGTCCGGTTGCTTCTGCTGTTGCGGTCGATCGTACCGAGAGAGAGATGAAGAGCAACGGCAGTACGTGAGGAAGAGATAGGTTAGGTTTAGATTAGGTTTAAACGTAATCAGATTAGGGTTAGGATTAGTTTAAGGAGATGGGCTGGTGGGCTTGTAAATCGGCCTATTCTTCCATTAAGAAACAAGCTGAAACGAACCCGTTACTCGTACGGATCGGTAGGTAATTTGCGGAAATAATTACGGAATTAAATTCCGTATTAGGTAATTTCTTATTTTATTTTAGAGATACGTAAATTAATTTTTTATTTTAAAGGTACGGAAATTATTTCCGGTTACAAAGTTTCATCATTTTATGTGACTTAAGGTCACATAAAATGATAGAACTTAAAACTCGTTTTAATTATTTATTTATTTATTTATTTAAGATTGACGTATCGGAATTCGGTTAAATTCAGGTTTAACGGAAATTAAAATTTTCGGTTATTACAGTTTTGATGCCCAAGCTAAGTAGGAGGAAATTCTTCTCAAAACTTAGTAATATTGAACATGGAAAATAAGTGAGGCAAGATATCTCTTATATAGAGAGACTTGCCTACCTATGGGCCAACGGGCCAAACAAAATACATGAAGAAAAGCCCAAAAGGGAAAACCTAAAAGGATAAGGTCAAAAGGGAATATTCTTATACGGAATATCCCTTTATTACATAAAAAGGAAAACATGAAAATATAGTCCGAAAATAAGCTAGCTTCATGCCATGGAGTCGGAAAGACGAGACATGCCGCTAACGGAACTGGTAGCCTATGCCATGGTGGTGTAGAGACATGGCATGCCGGTAATGGAACCAAGTGAAGAAGTAATGCGAGCGATGATGGAGCCGGTGGCTCGAGCAATGGCCTTAGCTCGGGATCGGGTGATCGGTCCATCTGAACGAACTCTAAGAGCCTCGTCCTCTTCGTCTATGGTCAACGTAAAAGGGGCATCCAAGGGCGCATCACCTTGGCTTGGTATCAATCTATTCCACAAGGGCGAGTGAGTACTTGGGAGGAGATGACAACCGAGTTTTTGACTAAGTTCTTCCCACCTTCTAAGACTACCGAGTTAAGAGGGAAGATCAATGCCTTTGTGATGAAGGATAGAGAAAGCTTGTTCAAATCTTGGGAGAGGTTCAAAGACCTTCTCCTAGATTGTCCACACCATGGTATACCGAAAATTGAGCTATTGGAAATCTTCTTTAAAGGACTTGATGAAGATAGCCAATTCAAGCTCCAATCTCTTTCCGGTGGGACTTTTATGGAAAAGCATGTGGATGAAGCTTGGAGTTTGTAGAGAAACAAGCTCTAGTGATTGAGAAGTACTCCCATAGGAAGAGTGATGGGAGAAAGGCGGGAGCATATGAGGTGAGTGAAGTCACCATGAGCAACTTCAAGCTTGATGCCATCAACAATGATTTGAAATCTTTGAGGGAGTTGTGTGCTACAACTTTGAGCAACTTCAAGTGCAAGCAAACTTGTCTTCCAAGGAGGAAGATGTGAACTACATGGGAAGGGGCAACTACAACAACTATCAAGGCCCAAGGAACTTCAACAACAACCGGCAATTCAACAATTACCGGCCTAACCACAACCATCCCGGGTTTTCCTATTCTAACCCGGATGGAGCCTTGAACCCTCCCGCTTCTACAAGCGCAGCTCCACCACCAAAGGCTTCACAAGAACCTCCACCCGGATTCACTCAACCTCCAAAGGATAGAACCGAGATGATGTTTGAGCAATTGCTTGGAAGGTTGAGTGGTCTTGAGAGCACGGTGACTTCTATTTCTAAAGCTCAAAAAGTTTTGGAAGCACAAGTATTCCAAAAGGCGGGTGAAGTTCATAGAGATCCGGGAAAGCTTTCCGGAAGAACCGAAGACAACCCGAGAGGCCAAGTGTTGGCCATCACTACAAGGAGTGGGCTGAGCATGAAGGATCCCTTGCCCAAGGAAAATGCTAAGGGAAAGCAAGTAGTGGTTGAGGAAGAAGCCTTGCAAGAGGATGGAGGAAATAGCAAGGATGTTGAGCCAACATATGTGGCACCACCTCCATACAAGCCACCACTACCATTCCCACAATCACGAGCAAGAGCTCGTTTGGACAAACACTTTGGTAAATTCCTTGAACTTATGTCTAAATTGCATATTAACATTCCGTTCATGGATGCTATTTTAGGAATGCCGGCATATGGCAAGTTCTTGAAGGAAATACTCTCCAACAAAAGGAAGTTGGAGGAGTATGGAGAAGTGAGGATGACAAAGAGATCCTCGGAATTAATCCAAACAATGAAGGAGGAGATGCCTCCTAAGCTAAGAGATCCGGGATCTTTTTGTGTGTCAATCGGAGTGGGAGAAGTGAAGTATGAAGCCCTTTGTGATCTTGGAGCAAGTGTAAGCATCATACCGCTTGCACTTTGCAACAAAGCCGGGCTAGGAGAGCCAAAACCGGTCAAGATGACCCTCTACATGGCGGACCGTTCTATCACTCACCCGGTTGGAATCTTGGAGGACATACCGGTGCAACTAGGGAAGTTCTATATGCCGATTGATTTTGTTGTCTTGGACATCCCGGCGGATTATCCGGTTCCCATCATCTTGGGAAGACCTTTCTTGGCTACATACGGATGCTTGGTGGATTGTAAGAATGGAATTCTCTCCTTCAACATCGGAGAAGAGAATATCAAGTTCAAGTTGTCCATAATAATGAAAGGGCCAACCCTTGATGAAGATGTATTCAACATAGTCGAGCAAGAGGAGTCTAGAGAAGTTGTTAGCTCGATCTTGATCAAGGACCCCTTGGAGAAGGTTCTTAGCTTAAGTTTGATGGAGGAAGGTGTTGAGGAGGCTTGCAATGAAGAAATCAAGGCCTTGGAAGCATTAGAAAAGGAGACAAGAGCTGAATTTGAAGTCCACGAGAGTATGTTGAGTTCCTGTAGGAACCACGGTTGTGAAGGGAGTTCCACGGCTGTGGAACTCTCTGGAGTGCTCCGAAGAGCAAGCATTGCAAAGTCCACGGCCGTGGATGTGCCAGGATCCGTGGAGTTGCCCGTGGTTTCCCCAAAACCAGCCCTTGTTGTTGATCAAGCTTCAAGGAGCCTTGGAGAGCCTTCATTTGCTTTGGATTCATCTCAACCAACGTTATTTGGATCGTCTCCACTCGATAAAGATGTGAGGCACTACTATTGGAGTGAACCACTTTTGTTCAAGAGAGGGCCGGATGGAGTCCGTAGAAGATACATACCGGAGGATGAGGTGGAGAGTGTGATCCGCCATTGTCATTCCTTGCCATGTGGAGGGCATGCTAGCTCACACAAGACATGTGCTAAAGTGTTGCAATCGGGCTTCTTTTGGCCAAGTTTGTTCAAGGATGTGCAAAACTTTGTGGTAGCTTGTGATGCTTGCCAAAGGACTGGCAACATCTCAAGGAGGAATGAGATGCCCTTAAACAACATACAAGAGGTAGAGATATTTGATGTGTGGGGTGTGGACTTCATGAGACCATTCCCTTCTTCATGTGACAACCTCTACATCCTATTGGCGGTAGACTATGTTTCGAGATGGGTGGAGGCAATAGCCTCTCCCACAAATGATGCCAAGGTTGTAGTGCGGTTCTTCAACCGAGTAATCTTCCCTAGGTTTGGAACACTAAGGGTGATCATAAGTGATGGAGGGAAGCACTTCACTAATAGGAACTTTGGAGCACTTTTGGCTAAGTATGGGGTGACTCATAAGGTGGCAACACCTTACCATCCCCAAACTAGTGGCCAAGTGGAGATCTCCAACCGGGAGATAAAAGGGATACTTGAGAAGACGGTCTCTAGGACGAGAAAAGATTGGGCTATGAAGCTCGATGATGCCTTGTGGGCATATAGAACCGCTTTCAAGACACCGATTGGCACCACTCCCTACAAGCTAGTATATGGCAAGTCTTGCCACCTTCCGGTAGAGATGGAGTATAGAGCATATTGGGCCATTAAGTGGCTAAATTTTGACCTCAAGGTGGCCGGAGAGAAGAGGTTGCTTGATATGAACGCTCTTGAGGAGATCCAGTTGGATTCTTACGAAAATGCCCGGATCTACAAGGAGAGGACCAAACGTTGGCATGATAAGCGCCTCATCCCGAAGGAGTTGAGTGAAGGCGACCTTGTCCTTCTCTTCAATTCAAGGCTGCGGCTCTTCCCCGGAAAGCTAAAGTCAAGGTGGACCGGTCCCTATGTGGTGAAGAAGATCTTTCCCCATGGAGCGGTTGAGATAGGAGGGGAGCATTGTGGAGATTTTAAGGTGAATGGGCACCGGTTGAAGAAGTATATCCCGGGAGCTCCGGTGGATATGATTGCCCCACTTCACCTTGAGTAGACGCCCCCGAGTTTGGTCAAGCTAATGACCTTAAAGGAGCGCTTGATGGGAGGCAACCCATTGGTAACGTTTTCCCTTTTCGTTTTTATTTTTGATTTTTCTGTTTTTGTGTGTGTTTGGTGTGTTTTGTGTGTGTGCTAGAGTCTTGGTAGCATGGAAGCCTTGCATGGCATGTGAATGATGATGATGAACCCCTCATCAATTATGGGTGGAGCGGACGCGGAACTTGGACGGCTAGCGGTGCCTAGCGCGGGTCCCAACGCCTTGATGAACACTTAGAGCTCTCTACCATTGTTGATAGGATCATCCACCATCAATCCACTTTAGTAATCCCAAATACCGAAGCAAACTATTTTTACATTGTGAGAACCCTCTTTCACTCTTCTTTACTTGAATGCCACATTGGGGACAATGTGTTTCTAAGTATGGGGTGGGGTTTGCATGATCCTTTGCATCACTAGCATCTAGGATAGTTTAATATTGTCACATGCTTCATCATGTCTTGCATTATACATAGATATTTCGAAAAATCCAAAAAATTAGAAAATTTAAAAAATTTTAGTACTTCTAAACTTGGGAATGACCCTTATGATGAAATTGTTGTGTAGATTGGCTATGGATGGCCTTATGTGTTAAATTGATGAATTGCATATGTGGACTTGAAGTACTTATCTTGAATCCCATGAATGATTTGTGATCATGATGTTTGTCTTGATTAGATTGAGTATTGAAAGTCGAAATTACATGCTAGTTCTTGCACATCATCTAGGAATGAATGAGGCAATTCATCTTTCTCTACTTCTCATCTTGACCATGATGTTTGAGCACCTCAATCGATATAAATTTTGACATCTTTTGACCCATCCGGGAATAGGAGCATGTTAGTGTGTTGAGTGTGTGAAAAGCAAGTGTGGGGTGAAGTTGTTGATGAAAGAATGTTATGAATGAAATGCTGAATTTGTTGTGAAAGTGTAGACAAAAATATAGGTTTGGGGACGTTGGTTCAAATGACGAGTAACTCGGCACCATTCACATAATCGAGTGTTTGTGCCTTGCCAAAGTCAAATAAACCAATAGTCCTAACGAGCTTTGGTATGTGTGCCTGGTGTGGATGCACCTCGAAAAATAGAAAAAACCCGAGGACGGCTAATCACCAAGGTTTCGGCTTTTGTACACCAATGCCATTGTCTCAAAATAAGTGAAAGAAAAAGAAAAGAAAGAAAAGATGGAAAAAATATACACTTGTGGGAAGTTGACCAAGGACAAAATTGTGGAGTTAGTTCCATTCCCGGATTAGCATCACATAGCCTAGAAAAATCCCCACCTAATCACAACGTTTCTTGGCCTTTTATCTCACAAGCCCTTGTGACCTATTTGCATGTGTGTAAGACTTAGTAATCTAGATTGGATATGCTCTTGATCATCTTGACTTCTTCATTTTTACATTTCATCCATGCTTTCGAGTTAAGTACAATTGTCTTTCCGTGCCTTTATTTATTTGATACATGATTGCTTGTCCATTGCCATGAAATATGACTATGAAGGTGATCCAATATTAGAAACACAACTCCAAAAAGATTTTGTCGTTTTTCTGCATGCATAAATCATGTCATCTCTTAGTCTATAGTGGGGACTTGCTCGGGGACGAGCAAACCTTAAGTATGGGGTATTTTTGATAACACGATTTATGGGTTAGGTTTAGGTAATCATTTAGATAGATTTCTCACTTATTCATGCATGGTTTAGCACTAGTTCACGACGTATGCACTCAATTCACATATTTTGTCGAGATAGACGTCTACACGGAGTTTTGCATTGCTTTATAGGTATTTTGGGAGATTTAGGAGCTTAATCGATACATTTGAGGATTGTTCATCAAGATGACACACCTTCGGACTCATTGGGATGCAAACTAGAGGCTAAGGAAGACCCATGGGACCTTGTTGGTGCAAGCCATGCACCAAATCGCGACTCAATGATCCAAAGCAAGCTGAAGCACCAAAACCACGGTCACTGGCACTTCCACGGCCGTGGAATTGGACCGTGGTTTTTGCCAGACGGTTGTGACAGCTGTGCCACGATCTCATGGCCGACTCTAGCAAAGTTGTAGTATAAAAGTGGTCCTGCAAGGCTGAGAGAAGGATCCAATCCCAATCTTCCATTCTCCCATCATCCATTCTCACTACCATACTCTCAACAAGAAGATTCTCTCAATAGGAAGCTTGGAGAAAGCTACCATTGGAGGAGGAGAAAAGCTCCATTGGAGAAGAAGAGAAGAACACACCATTAGCCTTTGATAGATTTTAGTGAAGATTTTCGGAATCGTTTTCTAGGGTTGTAAGAATCGATTAAACCTTCTTTTGAAGGGTTGTGAGTCTTTCTAATCTCATTTTCAGCTTGGTTTTACTTGCTTCACTTGTTCATCTCTTTCTCTTCATTATCTTGCAAATGGAAGCCATGATTTTATGTTTGATGATTTCGATTGTGATGATGTATGTTGTAGGCTAAATAGATGCGATTCTAGGGTAAGGAAAGGATGGTTATGGCTTGGACTATGATAGGATAGACTTAGATTTGCCTTTGGATGATTCATTTAGTTGAACAAAGCCACTGTTGGAGTCCACGGTTTGTTCTTGCCAGTCCACGGCCGTGGAAGTGGTAGAACAGCCCGTGATTTGTCTGATTTGTTTGATTTGATGAGTCTAAGTTCTAGAATGTTAGAATGTTGAAACCCTAGTGTTTGTTGAGTTAAATCTATCCTAGGGTGACCTAGTGTTAGCAACTAAGTGTTAGAAGAGACCTACCCGGTGATTCTTGCTCTTGGATATCAAAGATGACAAACTCTAGGTAGTAGTGAGCCTCACAAGCCGCTATTGTGCTAGGATAGGTGTTTAGGACTTGCCTTTCCGAGACTTACCCAGTAAGGAGAGGTTGGATCCCTAGAATACCATCCGGTTTGTGTAGAATTCCTATCCTTAGGCTCTTTGAGACTTACCCGGTGATGAGACCTTAGGAATGGACTAGTGGACCATGAGACCTACCCGGTGATTGATCCCAATCTAGAAACACTTACTTCCAACATACTATAGTTAATCCAAGGAATGATTAGATAGCTTGAGTCTAATGCCATAACCGGAATTTTCAACCCCTAGAATCCGCTCTTATCTCTATTGATCCCATATTTCGTATTTGCTTGTTTACTTGTGGTGTTAGCTTAGTTGATTGTTTACGCTGCATGATTTGTGATCTTTGTTTGATCACCCTAAAAACCCAACCAAAAACATTGAGATTTTCATTCCTTTATTTCTTTCTCTTTTCTTAGTCTAGATCTTCACTAAACTTAATCACTAATTGATTCAATCTCACCTCAGTCTTTGTGTTCGACCTCGGAATACTATTCCTACTACAAAACGTCTCGTACACTGCGGGTTCGCTAGGAGTTAGGAGAAATATAACGAGTATAAATTTAAAGCTTTTGCGTGCACACGTTCTTAGCGTAACATGGACCATTGATTATAATTAATGGTTAAGATTCATTTTTTAGATCAATGAAAAAGGTAAGAAAATATTTACAAGATTATTCCTCTACCAATTTATATAAAGAGATTAATTTAAAATTTATATTAATTTTTAAGCTTAAATATATTTACTTTTAACCCAACATTTGATTTTTGAAAACGTGGTTCATTTTTTAGCCCATCTATTTAAAAGTGTAAATTATTGATACAAATGACTACAACCGATCCTTTAAATTACATAACTCTTTTTAAATTATTTATTTAAAAGATATAATAAAATATAATAATTATTTATGCGATAAGTTTGAAGTAAACAAAAATTTATGCTGGAGTTGTACAGTTTTACATCAACGTTACATCTTTAGTTCTAATATATGAATGAGATTTAAAAATAATTTTAAATTATTCGGTAATAAAATTTTATTTCTAATGGTAACTCAACACTAAAACGTGATTTAATATAATTTTATATATATCAAATTTGTAAAATTATTTACTAATGGACCTAGTTAAAACTTAAAATCATCTAATCTTATGACATGTGAATTAATAGATAATATAAAATATAAAACTATACATTTTGCAAAATCGATATTATTCATGGATAAGTAGGTGATAATAAAAAAAATATTTTTATAAAATTAAAATCGTACGATAATTGAAAGTAGATATTCTTCAAAATATATTATTTCCATAAGTTTTTAATAGATCAATAAATCTTGGCCATTAGTTTGAATCAATGGTCTAAATTTGTCCAACTCAGCCATGAAGTTAAACAACAACTTCATGGATGCCCGACTGGAAGCCATACCAGAAAACCTAAAACGAGAAACATATCAGAAAAGCTAATACCAGAAAAGCTAATACCAGAAACACATACAATAAAAAATATACCAGAAAACTCATGTTAATATAAAGACGAAACAAAGCATACCAGAAAGCATAGATAAACTCATCAAACTCTAATATGAAACACACACTAGAAACAATAATACCTAGAAAACATAAACAAAATGAAAGAGTATCAAAGTCATACTAACCATAGGGATTTCTTCTCTTTGACGGCCATATAAAACTAACTGAAGACCTTCCTCATGATCAGACACCGGAGGTGCCTGCCCCTGGTTCGCCACAACCTCTTCAACAGGTGAAGGTGGAGTTAGGGTTAACAAATTGAATGTAGGAACATCTTAACCAGACGATCGATTAGCTATGGCCTTAGATCGATGAGACATTTTTTAGTTGGTTAGGGTTCACGATAAATTGACAAGGAGAGTTTTGGCCAAAACTGTTGAGAAAAGGATCAACGAAGACGAATATAAGATGAATTTGAGACAAGAAACGTGATAGATTGCCGTAAGAGAATTGTAAATTGAAGAAACTGAAATTGCGAGAGAGAGATTGATGGAGAAGATGAGAAGTCGATCGTTGTTTCTGGTTTAAAGAAGAGAGTGTTTTCGTGAATGAAATAAAGCGCGTAGTTGGAATGTGAAAAATGTTTTACCTAATAACAAAATTACAACAGTAAAAATAAGGGCTAATTTTGTAACTAGACCCTTTTGAAATTTTTGTTTAGTAAGTAGGCTTTTAGGTTTTTAAATTAAGTGTACCCAATTACGTTTTTACCGTTCAAATACATCTATTAGGTTTCACCTACTCTCCTTCTCTCGTTTTCCAAGGAGCTTCCACATTCACCTACTCTCTTTCTCTCGTGTCTTTTGACCCTACACTCCAGCCTCTAGCACATCAACAATGGAAGTCTTGCTCAATGAAGCCCAAGTCGCAATCGGGATGCTATTAGGTTTCACCTCCTTTTCCTCCGGTTCCGGCACTGCCCGCGACCAGATTGCCGTCGAGAATTGCAAAGAAATTCTTGATTTCACCGTCGCCGAGCTTTCATGGCCTAGATTTAGATCAAGATCCAGATCTAGATCAGAGTGGAGCAGAAGGAGAGTGTGTGCAGTGCCTAAGTCCGCGGTGGGTACTTCAGGTTCATACTTCACACTGACCATGAAACAATAGATTGTCGTAATCTCATTAAATGTAGTTTTGTAATGTTATCATCCTTCCCTACAGAGTTTTATAAACACAAGCAAGCCATAATTGAGCAAGGACCAGCAACAAAATCTTACGAGATGGGCCGTAAGCAACTATTGTTTCTCTTGAATTCATTGTCTACATTCAACCGTATTTCATTCTTTTCAGGTATGATGCATACCAAAAATCTCATTAAAATATTGTTTTGTAGTTTTGTAATGTTATCCTATCATTTTGTACCTAAGAGATGTTGCCAAGCTCATTTGTAAATCTGAAAGGATATACAACTTGTTGGCATCTTTATGCGTAGAGTTGTGCTCAAGGATGCACATGGTGAATGTACAGGTTTGATAAAGATTGTCCCGGATAGAACGTGCAAGTAGTGCATCCTTCGCTTTGTTTATTGTTATTTTTAGGTAAGCCCTGTTACCCCTCTTTGTAAATTGTCTTAAAAGAAAGTGAGATGAACATATGTACATCTTTGAGCGAAGTGATTGAGGTCATATGATGATTAAGATTAGGGAAAGTAAACTTGGGAGTAATTTAGCTTGATGTTAGAGTGTTTAAAGGATAAAACAAATAGTGTTATTTTAATTAGAGGATTTAATCAAAGGAGAGTTGTAGTTAAGTCACATATTTATGTTTAAGTGTTTGATGAGTGGTTATTAGATTAGATGATTGATTAACATGATAAAATTAAGCTTATATATATAATAATGGATATGCTCAGAGGGTTTGTTGACGTGGAAGTAACATTTGGATTAGAAGATTTTGTAACACCCCGAATCCGCAAGACTCGAGAATGCTACGGGCGAGACCTCACAATGGATCCTGACCATTAGCCTGACAACAATTTCATCAGACCTTTCCAACAAGGCACAAATAAAGGCAAATACTTAAAGCGTTTTACAATGTGTGCGTGAAAAACTGAAAGAGAAAGTACAACGTGGAAACTTAACGAGTTCTCATTACGACACAACTCCAAACATAAACCCAAAACCGTACATAATACAACCATAACCCATAACAACGAACGACATAAACGTCTCCGTCCTATAATGTACGGAGACCCCGGTTGTCCACTCCTCCACCTCACTCGGTGGCGTCCCTAACCTGCAAGGCATCTACATAAACGGTTTAAAGCCGTTAGCTCATATTCTAGGCATTAGAATCAATGGAAAAGGCATAAACACACATAAATCATCATAAGCACGCAACATACTCAAAAGCACACCAATCCGGTTTATTATCTTTATTATTATTAAGTCATATCCCGTTTTAATTCAACTTAGGTTTATGACACGAGACCACCGTGGCCCCACCTCGGTCCCTACTTACCGGCAAGGAATGGTACTGATGCATCCGACCGTCTACCCGCCCGGGCTAGTCGCCAAGAACCTCCTAAACTCTCGCAAGAGCTAGGCAGATGATGTCACCGCCTGTTATCATACACTTGGGCCAAAATAATATAAGGTAGGTGGTCCTATTACTGATTTAGTTGTTTATAACATAACAATAACATACACACACACACACCACCAAACACACATCAATGCTAAGACGTAAAATACGAGCTAAGTAAGTCCGGAGACTTACCTCGCATCAACTCTCAACTCACAACACTCTAGTTTTTCTTGGGAAGAAGCCCACAACCTGCTCACGAGAATATACGTATGACACATGCTCACGCTCAAGAAGTCTTAGACTTCACTCTAGTGATCTATGCAAGATCACTTAACCCTCAAGCTAGGCATGCATCATAGGATCCAAGATACTCACAACACTCTCAACATGTAAATGAAACTCACAACAACCTATAGCCTCACAAGAACCTAAACCACAGCCAAGAAGGAGCCATCTAGCCTAGAAGGTGTAACATGCTCATCATACACAAAACTAACAACTACATCGAGCCTTAAGGGCTCCTAGGTTCACAACCACTAGATGGCACTCACAACTACCCTAGGTCCATCCTAGGCATGATACTAACATGAAACAACCTCACAAATAAGAAGGAATGAAGAAGGGAGAAGAAGAGCCTACTGTTAAAGAAACGCAGCCGCGGAAACAAAAGGTGCGATAGCGTGCTGAAGGTCACGACCCCCGCGACACTGTTTATCCGTTCCCGCGGCTCCGGCAAAACCTGTCGCCGCCCCCGCGACTGGCTAAGATCTGCCCCCGCGGCGCCTGATGCCGCCCCTGCGGTAAAACTCCAAAAACAACGATTTCTTCGTCTTCGACTGTGGACCTTAAGCTTCAATGGCCTTCTTCTCTTGTTGGGTCTTCTCCAAACATCATCCATGGTATCAAGGCTCTCCTCATGACCTAATCGAGCTAAGAACCCATGCATGCAAAGGATCAAGAAGAAACCTTTTCCAAAGCTTCATCCATAACAATGGAGAAGGAGAGAAGAAGAAGATGTTCAACAAGGAAGAAGAAGAGAGGGAGGGGGAAGTACTTACCAAACTGAAACCCACAGCTCCCCAATGCTAGCCACACTCCAAGAGATTCAAGGGGAAAGAGAGAGAAGAGAGCTCAAGTGAAGGAAAAGGGAAAAGAGTAACGTGAATGGGAAGGAGAAGAGGAAAGAGGGAAAAAGGGACAAGCCTGCAAACAATAGAGGGAACCCAAGGGTCAGCTGACTCATCCTCCCACTTTACACTAGGAACCGAGGGTCCAAAAGCAAGGGTGAAATAACGAGAGTCCGGAACGAGATTTGGAATAAAACCCAACGCTCAGCACTTCGTGCCTGCGAAGAAACTGAGTCGCGACCACGGGAAGCTCGATAACTCGCTCACAATCCGGAATAAAAATTACGGATGTCACAACTTATCCCCCTAAAAACAAGTTTCATCCCGAAACTTGCTAAACACAACACTCTCTGGTGATTAACTCGGTAACTACTCAAATCGTAACGTGCCAACACTTTGTTCGATAACCATCACACACTCATGTAACCGCGTCAAGACCTCGGAAGGCCTACACACATACTCGCATGAACCACATATCGCATAATAAGACAAAAGCTAACTAATCATACAACAGATTCCCGCTCGGGGCACAAAACATGTAAACTCACAGATGCACGTAAAAATCTAACCCATCGGCCAACTCGACGTAACTAGATCATCATAAAACTCCGACAAAGATACTATACCACGTCCTCCTGGTAGCTTGATCGGCTCTTCGTCTATCACTAGATCATCGCAACTAGCATCATAACTCGAGCCATACATGTATTCCGTCGATCGTTACACCTGAAACCCGGTGAAACATTCTCCACTTTTGGTTGCCATGCCAACCGGTAAACCACTTCCCAACTCGCGCCAAGATCTCCAAAAAGGTCCAATATACTGGAACCCAACTCCCTTCTAATGACCAACATGTATGACCCCTCGTGTCTGTGATACTCTTAACTCGACTTGTCTCATATCCGAACCCAAGAGGTTCGTACCTCTTTTCCGTACATACTTCCTTGTAACTTACCTTGTCTAGCATCCGTCTTTGGACTCCCGCTACTCGAGCGAGGTCGTCTCGTACTTGCTTAGGGCTATCCCTATATGTACGATCTAAATTTCAACACCACGGTGCACTATACTTCCGTCCATAAAATGCCTCGCAAAGGCCATCACAAACGATACATCTTAACTATCATCAGACAAAAGCTTAATCAAAGGGGAGGTATCATGTCTATCCTTACCCCTTACCTCACACACATGCTCTTTGTACACATCCAAGATCACAAAAGTCCTCTTAAGTTGGTCAACTATCCGAGGATAGAACTATCATGAGAGACAACTGGTCCCGTAAGCGGAACGATCCCGCTACCCAACAGATCCCGAGATGAATCGCTCATCTTAATCAGAGACTATGTTACTCCCAAGTAATCTCACTATCTCTTAGCATATTCCACTACTAGCCGACTCATCGGTCCTATTTCTCAATAGGGTGTAAATACATTATCTCCGTGGGTTGGTCTACAATGACCTAAATACGTCGCAACCGTTACATGGTCTCAAACCAGTAACAATCTCCCTGGAGGTATCTTACCACTCCCACTGCATAACTCGCGGTGGTTGAAGTCCTCTTTCTCGTCATACGGTGCTCAACTTGTCCTGATAACGGTTCACATAAGGGCCATGTACTTAGCCACCTCGGCCTCAATCCGGTCTCACTAATGTCAACGTCATATACCGGATATCTCTTACCAACGTCATAGTCTTAACAAACCATCAACTCATAAAGATAACTATGGGGTCTCTCCTCGGAACCTTCCTATCCCGAATCTTTCTCAAAGCCATGAAATGACCATCTTCGACCAAAGCCCTTAACCATCCCTAACCATCGCCTCTATTGGGTACTCAACTCTTGCTGAGTGAGTATACATACACATATCATACTCTTATTGTTCATACATGCTTGTCAAATTACTCCGTAGCCAAACCGATATCACGATAAGCACGTGCTCTAAAGCGGCTAACTTTCGACCCTTAGTCGGTCATCCTTCTTACATACCCACCAATGTCTATGTACACACGAAACCTCTCTCGTTACCTCATGCACATCCCAAGCCCCACTTGAATGTATCCATAATGTCATACAATTCCCATAACTCGATGTTTGTCTCAAAGAAAACGAAAAGGAGGTCACTCACCTCTTTTGCTTCTGTTAAAACTCCATGGATACGTCTCATATCTCACGATCCAATTGCCTTCTTTAGAAGGGAAGAAAGTGTCAAAATCATCCCACAACTCGGCGGTTATGGCCTACCAGCTTTTAAGCTTCATATCTCCTCCCCATACCTTGAATGTATTACGAAAACTATCACCTCGTGCTCGTCTGATCTACTAGGTATTCTCAACCCGCTATGCCTCTTAGGAGGTCGCCTCGGACGTCCTATCCCATTTAGATAACTCTACTTATCTTCTTATCCTGCATAACCGATATCCTTGTCACCCCAAGTCAAGCTCGTTCCTCTAAATTTTTAGAGTACAACATGGTATCGTCACATCCGACCATAAGAATCATTCGTGCCACTCATGCATCATAACTGTCATAACAATCCTTAGGTTAGGGTCCATCTTGGAACCACCTGAAACAACACAAATTGCGCAACTTCATTGTAACTCGATTCCGTAAACTGATGGATACTCTTCTGTATAAAATCCAACTCATCAATACAAAGAAGTTGCCCTTACTCGTCGTTCACCATACATTTCTCTTGGAAATCAAAGTATAACTTCCCGACTCATACTTTTCATCCCAACTCTTATCGGGAAGCCTTGAAGGGAAGACCAGAAGAAATTCCCCATACCAAACCACTGAAAATTCTAACTCAAGAATTCTCAAGCACCATCACCTTAAGCTTAAAGGCCTACCACGTTACTGTAGCTTTGATCGCTCGTTTCACACCGTAGCCCCCATGGCTCCTTTGGGTGAGTCTAACCACTTCGTCTCTGATACGCCCCCGGATGGCGATGTCATCCGTGTTTCCGGCTAGAAGGACCCGCACATTTTGAAGACAGTTATTATTATTTCGGCTATTTAATAATAAGTCTTTTTATATTCGAAACTTTAATTCCGGAACTTAATTCCGTGAATTAAATTCCGACCTTTCATATTTTAGGCTTTTCATATTCGGAACTTAATTCCGACTTTAATTACGTCATTTAAGTTTGAACTCTTTGTATGGCCTTCATCCACTATATAAGGATGGCTTGGCTCATTTGTAAAAGCATGTCTAAGTTGAATACTAAGTATTGAGAAGGAAAACCCTCTTACTTAGTTTAGGCATCATCTCTTCCTCCATCCTCTTAAAGTTCTTGCTTGGATCTAGTCTTTGATCCAAGCCTTCAAATTCGAGGATCCTTTGGAAGGATCAACCAAACGCTTCCGCCACCAAAACTTCAGTTTGATCCGATTCAAACAATCAAGAAGGAGTAGTTGAAGTTTCTCCTCGATCTAGATCGCCCGTATTTCTATCATTGGTATCAGAGCTCGGGATCGAGGTCAAGTTCTTTACTAAAGTTCTTGATTGTTCTTCACAAAAATTTTTTCTCTTCAATATTGTTGAAGATCTTCAAGTGTTCTTCAAGTGTTCTTCGAAGATCTTCAACTGTTCTTCGGCGTTCTTCGAAGATCTTCAACTGTTTTTCGGTGTTCTTCGAAGATCTTCATCCGTTCTTCAGTGTTCTTCATCGTTCATCATGTTCTATGATGATTCTGATTCTTATGATGAGGATGAAGAATGGTTACCTCCTCCACCGAAGGCCAAGCAAACCAGCCGGAGGTACCAACAGAGAGAATACTTTAAGGAGGAGGTGTGGTTGCCTCCTCCGGACCCAACAAGGCCCAACCGACGGCGTCCTAGTCTCCAAGAGGAGAGGTTGCCTCCTCCAAATCCACCAAGGCCTAAAGAGAGCATCCATGGGTATCCACATGAACACCGACAACGTGTTGCCGTCTTAGCCAAAGAGAATGTCGCTCTAAAGCATGAAATATAAGCTTTGAAGGCACAAATGGCCTCCCTCATGACGGCCGCCCAACAAGAAGAACCGTTGTGTGATGATCCATTAGAAGAGGCCAAGGAAAAAATCATCATTCCGGAGGTATCCCCGATTATTCCAATTCATCTTGTCAATCCGTTATGTGGAGAGTACTTTCAAGATGAAAAAGATGATATCACCATTGAGAAAGAAGAAATCATCGACTCCGACAACGGCACAATGGTGTTGATGGAATACAAATCCGAGTTGTATGATCCGAGGTTTGTCTTTACATTGCCAACTAACTCCCATCTTGGCTTGCCTTTCAACATTTTTAGTGTGCCTCCACCGCTCAAAAGCAAGACCATTTGCGGCATAAGAGACAAAGTCCACAACGTCACCACCATGTTGAACTACAAGTTTGAGCCTCCCGATCCGGAGTTCCTCCTATTTATGTTCAACAAGCTTGGCGGCCCCACCATCCTTGTGAAAGACTACAAGTTCAAGCCGCCCGACTCCGACATTATGCATCCAAGGCTGAATTTCAAGGGTCTTGTTCCTCAAGTGACTCCTTTCTTTTTTGATGGTGAAACGAGGACGTTTCACATTTAAGAGGAGGAGAATGATACGCCCCCGGATGGCGATGCCATCCGTGTTCCGGCTAGAAGGACCCGCACATTTTGGAAGACCGTTATTATTATTCGGCTATTTAATAATAAGTTTTTTTATATTCGGAACTTTAATTCCGGAACTTAATTCCGTGAATTAAATTCCGACCTTTCATATTTTAGGCTTTTCATATTCGGAACTTAATTCCGACTTTAATTCCGTCATTTATGTTAAGACTCTTTGTATGGCCTCCATCCACTATATAAGGATGGTTTGGCTCATTTGTAAAAGACATGTCTAAGTTGAATACTCAAGTATTGAGAAGGAAAACCCTCTTACTTGGTTTAGGCATCACCTTCTTCTTCCATCATCTTCAAGTTCTATCTTGGATCTAGTCTTTGATCCAAGCCTTCATATTCGAGGATCCTTTTGAAGGATCAAACCCAACGCCTCCGCCACCCAAACTTCAGTTTGATCCGATTCAAACAATCAAGAAGGAGTAGTTGAAGTTTCTCCTCGATCTAGATCGCCCCTTTTTGCATCAGTCTCATTTCTTATTCATGACAACTTATCATTCGTTCCATAAGGACGAAATATCATGCATCTCCTTCCCACATCTTCTCATTTGCTAAAAGCAACTCGGGAACTTCACTTTCCTCCGGATCCAACTAGGTCCTTATGTGTTAAGGTTCTAATCCGCGTCATTCCTCCATATGCGAAAAACTCGAGACCTATAAAGGTCGCAAAAAGGGTCATTACCATACCTCTCTGGGAGTTCTATTACCGTCACTTGCTTATACCATGCAACGTTATATTGCTCAAGACAATCATGCTTCTGTTGATGTACCTCTTACTATTGACATCTAACCCTAGGGAAAACTCCAAGCTTTTGTTATCGTTCCTTTATAGTCTCCGCTTGAGATTATACCTCCCGTCTACAACTTCTTAATAGGTAACCCGCACTTTATGCGTTCTCGGTCGTCACCGATAACCTTGTGGTTGACCTTCTCTGAGGTCAACGACTTACCAATCCTATATATTAATGTCACTAGTCTCATGAAGGCTACCCTCCTTTGGGTACTCAACCTCAACTACGTTAGCTCCTTCCACGTTCTGTGCTTCCTTCCTTTTCCATAATGTAGCCATACTCTTCTAGGCCTCACGTTCTGTATAACTCGCATTCATAAGTGTAACCGCGCCTCACGACATCTTGTAAGCGTGTCTTCTCCAAAAAGCTCCAACATTATTCAGCAACCGCTTGCGTATTCCTTGGTTGTCGTCTTAAGTCCTTTCATAACTAAAGCTCCTTGTTGTGTCACTCCTCTTCTCGGGATCACGTCTACTCACACTTCTATCTTCTTGGCGTTTCTTAGCCTTAACATCACTACAGAAATCGGTCGACTCCATGTGTATCCCATCATGCCATTCTTCTCATAACTCTCGTAATATTGACTCTTCACTTAATGGTATCTCGTAAGCTTAGCTTACGGTATCTTACATCTTACACAGCTGGTTCGATCGCTCTTCACATCTTGACTTCAAAGCTTAGGAGCATCTAAGGAAAGCTTCACTTATCATAATGAAACACCTCCTTTAACCTTGTTAGAATGTACCCATCTCTTCCTCTATTCGCGTCTTTAGTTGTCCATGCGTTTTCTTGAAGAACCCCTATATGTTATCTCTATTGGTCTCGTTGTCCTTCCATTCGTGACTTCTTTGTAACCCTTCCACATCTTCATGTTACTCCTTTATCTTGTATGGTCTTCGTTCCGATTTCTCTTAAGTTGTCTCGAGTTGTTCTCTTACTTGGTTGTCCTTCGTTTACGTCATCTCCAATCGTCCTCTTCGACATCCTTTTTAAAAGGAACTCTAGAATGCCATGATGTTCGTTAGCACGAAATGCTCAACTCGATACCTGAGCGTAATCCACCACGTATGAACGCTATCCCAAGCCACATCATTGTAACACCCCAAATTTTCAGAACTCGGGGGCTACTAGTTAGGACCTCACAATGGGTCCCGACCTTAGTGTGACAACAATTTTACTAGGATCTTACAACAAGGCATAAAAGTATTTAAAACATTTGAAAACTTTAAACAATATATACATGAAGAATATGTATCAGCCTTACAAAGCAAATGTACTAAAACGACGCATATGAAGAACATAAGACATCCCCGTCCCCAACTAAATGAGTATGTGGACCAGGATGACCATTCCCTTCGGATCTCTCTACAACTGTCTTAACCTACTAGGCATCTACAAGGCGGTATAATACCATTAGCTAACATTCTACGCATAAGCATAAAGGTAAAAGCACATACACACACAACATATACAATCAACATGCAACACTCAAGTCCGTTTATTATCTTCAATTAGGTGATAAGACATTACTAATTTTACTTATTTTGTGACACAAGGGATTCCCAAACCTCGCCCATGTCCCCGTTTACCAACGAGGAATGGTACTAATGCATCTGGCCGTCTACCTGCCTAGACTGGTCACAGGGAACCTCCTAGCTCTCGCAAGAGCTAGGAAGTGATGTCACAACCCGTTATCATACACTTGGGTCAATTATGTAATATAATATAGGGCAGCATAATCCGGTTCGTTGTTTATCATAACTAACAAGCACCACTCATATACATTACACTCATGCAAGAAGTCAGCTAAGTAAGTCTGTGGACTTACTAGTCTCCAAGCGCAACAGATCACCACACTCTCAAGCTCCCTCGGGAAAACAAGCAACGCTTGTTCAACACAAGGCACACGGATCAAACAACGCTCTAGTCAACTAGAAGTTCTTAGACTTCTAGGCTCAACATCATCTCAAGAACAACAACACTTTAGTCAACTAGAAGTTCGTAGACTTCTAGGCTCACCATCCTCACAAGAACATAAACGCATAAGATAGATCGACACTTAAAACCTAACACAACTCTTCTAAACCAAACTATACTTATACCCAACTTCGGAACATCCTAAATCAGAATTAAACCAACGGATCATTCTCAACTTTTAACACATGCTCCTTTGTATATCCATCAACAACATATCCAAAAATCAAGTCCAACAGAGGTCAATAACCCCTCCAAATCTACCTCACAAAACTGCATCACAAGCAGTTTTTCTAACACTTAGAATATTTCAGCAAGCATCCAGAAAACTGCTTATAGCCTCGACTTTGAAAAATCAAAACTCCTAAACCTCTCGATGGAATCCTCTCAAATTTTGATATATTCTACTATGAAATCTTAAATATGACATATCCAAAATTCAAGTCTAACCGATAAATATAACCCAATCAAATCTATATCATAAAACTGGACCATAAGCAGTTTTTGACAAAATTCAGCACAACCTATAAACTGTTCAAGGTCTCTACTTTGGGACGCCATAACTCTTAAACTGTAACTCGGATTCCTCTCAAATTTCAGTATGTTCTACTATAAATAACCAACTATAACATATCCAAAAATCAGCAATAAAGGAAGAGTCTAACTTACCCAAATCTGGATCACAAAACTAGCAGTATTTCCAACACTTAGGAAATTCAGGAAACATTCAACAAAACTGCACACTGTCTCAACTTTGAAAAATCGTAACTCATAAACCACTTGCTGGATTTATCCCAAATTTTGATATGTTCTACTATAAAATCTTATCTATAAGATATACAAAATTCAGCAGAAAAGGAGGAGTATAACTCACTCAAATCTGGACTCGAACTTGACTGTTCGTCACTTCCGGAAACTCAGAAACGTAACAGTTGGTCTAGTCATCTTCCATGGCTGCTATGGACGTCTTCTACCTCCACACTAGATCTTAGCCTCCCTCCAAGGTCTAGCCTTGTCACGTCACTACAAATCTGGCCTCAAGAAAGATGGATCGACGCTGGAGCAAGCAAGGAGAAGAATGGAGAAGAAGAGAGCAAGAGAGTGATGTTTTGGAAGAGGGAAAACTAAGTAACGTGAATGAAATGAGAGGGAGAGGAGAAGTGGCTGCATAAAGGAGGGGTATATCAAGGGGCCCTCACCCATGAACTCCCCCAACATTAATAAGGTGGGTTATAAAGATAGGAAGGTGAAAGGTTGATAAAAAACGCTAATACCCCGCCCTCACATGTCACCGCCCCTGCGGGACTCCTAGCCGCACCTGCGGCCTACTCGATTGTGAAACCTAAACCGCAAGGGCGTGAGACCTTGCGCACGGCTCCCAATACTCCTCTAAAACTATCAAAACGTAACGAAAATTCCGGTCGTTACAATCATCGTCTTAAATGTGATGATATCATATCATCATCTTAGCTCAAAGGTTCCACTCCATATACTACTATATATTTAAGAATACGTATACATAACTATATAAGTCATATGTCCATATCACTACAATTATAACACATCCAGCATTACATCAACAATATAAGGTCCTAAAAACATATAACCGTCCGCATATATAACTATACACATATATCAAGTTCATCATGCAACTTACAATCACATATATAATGCATATCTACATATCTACATACATACATATAAACATTCATATATATCAAAAGTCCATAAACTACGTCGCCGAGGTCCGCGGAAGGAGTGGTGGTCCTGTACATTCTAACCCAAACCCGACTCATGCATACGATTTTGAAAACGAAAAGTCAGAACACATGGGGGTTCTGTTTAATCCTCATTCGGCCTTTAGAAGATTGCGAGTGTCATTGTTGTCAACCTAGGGCTCTGTTACCACTTTGTAACACCCCGAATCCGCAAGACTCGGGAATGCTACGGGCGAGACCTCACAATGGGTCCCGACCCTTAGCCTGACAACAATTTCACCGGACCTTTCCAACAAGGCACAAATAAAGGCAAATATTTAAAGCGTTTTACAATGTATGCGAGGGAAACTGAAAGAGAAGGTACAACATGGAAACTCAGCCGAGTTCTCAAAACGACACAACTCCAAACATAAACCCAAAACCGTACAACATACAACCATAACCCACAACAACGAACAACATAAACGTCCCCATCCAATAATGTACGGAGACCCCGGTTTTCCATTCCTCCACTTCACTCGGCGGCGTCCCTAACCTGCAAGGCATCTACATAAACGGTTTAAAACCGTTAGCTCATATTCTAGGCATTAGAATCAATGGGAAAGGCACAAACACAGGTAAATCATCATAAGCACACAACATACTCAAAAGCACACCAATCCGGTTTATTATCTTTATTATTATTAACTCATATCCTGTTCTAATTCAACTTAGGTTTATGACACGAGACAACCGTGGTCCTACCTCGGTCCCTACTTACCGGCAAGGAATGATATTGATGTGAGTTTCATTTACATGTTGAGAGTGTTGTGAATGCCATCTAGTGGTTGTGAACCTAGGAGCCCTTAAGGCTCGATGTAGTTGTTAGTTTTGTGTATGATGAGCATGTTAGACCTTCTAGGCTAGATGGCTCCTTCTTGGATGTGGTTTAGATTCTTGTGACGCTATAGGTTGTTGTGAGTTTCATTTACATGTTGAGAGTGTTGTAAGTATCTTGGATCCTTTGATGCATTCCTAGCTTGAGGGTTAGGTGATCTTGCTTAGATCACTAGAGATAAGTCTAAGACTTCTTGAGCGTGAACATGTGTTGATACGTATATTCTTGTGAGCAGGTTGTTGGCTTCTTTCCAAGGGAAGCTAGAGTATTGTGAGTTGAGAGTTGATGCGAGGTAAGTCTCCGGACTTACTTAGCTCGTATTTTACGTCTTAGCATTGATGTGTGTTTGGTGGTGTGTGTGTGTATGTTATTGTTATGTTATAAACAACTAAACTAGTAATAGGACCACCGTCCTTATATTATTTTGGCCCAAGTGTATGATAACGGGCGGTGACATCATCTGCTAGCTCTTGCGAGAGTCTCAACATGTAAATGAAACTCAGCCGCGGATGGCATTTTGTTGAAGAAACGCAGCCGCGGAAACAAAAGGCGCGATTGCGTGTTGAAGGTCACGGCCCCCGCGACACTGTTCATTCGCCCCCACGGATGCTGGAAAAACCTGCCGCCGCTCCTGCGGCGCTGCTTACTGCCCCCGCGACTGGCTAAGATCTGCCCCCGCGGCGCCTGATGTCGCCCCCGCGGTAAAACTCTAGAAATAGCGATTTCTTCGTCTTCGACTGTGGATCTTAAGCTTTAATGGCCTCCTTCTCTTGCTGTGTCTTCTCCAAACATCATTCATGGTATCAAGGCTCTCTTCATGACCTGATCGAGCTAAAAACCCATGCATGCAAAGGATCAAGAAGAAACCTCTTCCAAAGCTTCATCCATAACAATGGAGAAGGAGAGAAGAAGAAGATGTTCAACAAGGAAGAAGAAGAGTGGGAGGGGGGAGTACTTACCAAACTGAAACCCACAACTCTCCACTCCTTCCCACACTCCTATCCAAGGGGAAAGAAAGAGAAGAGAGCTCAAGTGAAGGAAGAGGAAAAAGAGTAATGTGAATGGGAATGAGAAGAGGAAAAAGGGAGAAAGGGACAAGGCTGAAAACAATAGAAGGAACCCAAGGGTCAGCTGACCCATTCTCCCACTTTACACTAGGAACTGAGGGGTCCAAAAGCAAGGGCGAAATAACGAGAGGCCAGAACGAGGTTTCAAATAAAACCCGATGCTCAACACTTCGTGCCTGCGGGAAACTGAGCTTCGACCACGGGAAGCTCGATAACTCGCTCACAATCCGGAATAAAAATTCCGGATGTTACAGATTCTTAGTCTTCCATATCTGATATATGGCATTGTGTGGCCCCTCCTTAGAGCAGTTTGGCCTGTTCATATCCGCCTCTTCTTTTTTTTTTACTAGAACTAGCTGATCGTTTAACCTTTTGTGTATAATGTCACTCATATCATAACTACAAGGTTCATCTAAGCTGCTTTAGGTCACCCAAGTGGTATTAGCTGATTGTCTAACCTTTTGTGTATAATATCACTCTATTAGCATATATTTCTCTTCCTCCTTGAGCACGTAATTGGAAGAATGATATCAAAATGTTTTTGCTAGTTTTTTTTCTATTTGTCATTGTTGTTGACTCAACCATTTACTTCCCATTTTGAGTTGCTCTTTAGGTATGGAACCACCCATGGATCTTGAAATTAATGAAGGAGATAGATAATGCAAAACGCGAGGTTGATAAAATTATTCTTCAAGAAGATTGTTTTATTCAGGATTATATGGATGATGTTGCGAGCACTGGAGGTACTACACTTTGGCCTTATATTTGTGAATAAGTTATGAATTTGGTCTTTCCTATTATCCTTAATATACTTGTGGTCTTTTATTTTATAACATGCACGTGCTTGCTTTATCTTCCCTTCATTGGGGTGGGGTGAGATGGTTTATGCGGTAATATGTGAAGAAAAAGTATATGCAAAACTTAAGATCTTACTTGGAAAATTATAGATCGGTGCCTCTGCATGGTCACTTAATATGAACAGTGTAAGACTAGAGAAAGGTCGACATATAAGACTGAAATAGCTCAATCACCAACTGATGTAAACTAAATCATTAAAACTTCTTGTTGGGTTTGGTTTACATACTTGTTGCATCTTTGCTGTCAATATTGTGGTTCAACATAAGAAAGTTATGTATTTTGCAGGGTTGGTGGAATGACCTTCTTAACGTAGATGACTATCGAGAACTATAGTGGCAAGATGGTCGTGTTGCTGGATATTTTGACCATGGCATCTAATTTGGGCGACAAAGCATTGATTTTCAGCCTGAGTGTATCCACTTTAGACCTTATTGAAATCTATCCAGATTTTTGCTATTAAAATTTGTATGAAAAAATTTTGGTATGAGAAATTTTTGGTATGTAAATTTCTGGTAAAAGAAAATTCTGGTATGTAAATTTATGGTATGTAAATCTAGTATGAGAAATTTCTAGTATGTAAAATTCATGTATGTAAAATTCTGGTATGTAAAATTCTGGTATGTAATTCTGGTATGTAATTCTAGTATGTAAAATTCTAGTATGTAAAATTCTGGTATAAAACTCATACTAGAAAATTAAAAAAAAAAAAAGGAAAAAAATCAAAGCAAATAAAAAACAGGTTTAGTAACTTACGTGTTTCAAATCCTGTTATTCTTTTCTTCTAAATATAGGGGTTTTTTTTTAATAAAAGGATTAATTATTTTTACCTACCATTAAATTAAAGTGGTTAAAATAATGGGGTACAATTACTAAATACAAAACTAAAAAAAGGCCTAGTAGGCCAAATTCTTTCTTTAACTTTATATTTATAGGGTGAATTTGTTACGCAATATCTCACTAATATTGTATATCCTCAACGAAAATATAATTTATCAAGTATATAGCACCTGTGATGAATGAACTAATTTGTCCTTATTTAATATATTAACTTTTTTTTAATATATTAAAAGATTTTTTTTAATTCTTATATATAAATTTCAGGTACAGGAACAATCAAATCATTTATGTATAAGAAAAATAATTCTAATAATATTTTTGAGTTATTTGTATACGATACAATAGTCGTGTAAAAAAAAGTTATAATAATTATTGTACAAGAAAATTAGTTACAATAATCTTTATACAAGAAAATTAGTGTAGAAGAGAAAGTTCAAGTTTCATAATTAACGTATATTTATAATTTTTAAAAGAAGAATAAATCGTGGAATTACCAACCAGAGATTAATTCTCCATGACTACATTCGTTTATTATTTTTATATTTTTTGTAAAAATTATAAAATTACAAAAAAGTATGTCTCATTTACAAGAATAAATTACAAGAATTACGTCTCATTTACAAGAATAAGGTACAAGAAAATTATTATAGCATTTAACTGCTTAGTGAGTTTTTTTTCCAACGATATTACGTTCCAGCGTGACTATTGTAAAATTATTATAGCATTTAAACTTAATAATCTCGTAATTATTTACCTTCTTTATTTAGATTTTCGTATTATAATTTCAGATTCTGTAGACCTATTCTTGTAACTAAATACGATAAACTGAGATATGGTAATAAGGTCAAATCTGTCATTATTTGTTAAATGATACTATTTACCAAATAATTTATACGTCAAGGTTATCTAGTACACAAAATTTATGTTTGGGTGCATTTCATCCAATTTTCTCTAATTTATATACTACAATAAAGCTTAGGTGTCACGTCACATTCATTTTGCATGTGTCACGCTGGATTTCTTTTCTTTTTTTAATTTTTTAAAAAGATCTGTTTAGAATATATTTTACGGGTCCTTTTCTGGTAAGGCACATAATTATGGTAAGGTTGTGAGGTGGAATCTGGACCATAGATTACAATAGCAATCAATGGTTGGATAGAAGGATAATATTACAAGGTTGATAGTGACAAAATTGTAAATATCACACAACTTCAATTTGGGAGAAATCACGATAGATTGACGGAACATATCAACGAACAAGCTCCCTCTTGCTTCCATGGCTATGGATGATTGTTGTTGCTGAATTGCAAGCTTGAGAGAGAGAAACCAAACACGAAGATTGATCGTAATCCATCTACTCTCCATCTTCTATGAGAAGCTTGAACGAGATCCAACAAGAACACTAATTAGGGTTTTTGTTTTCAATTTCCCTCTTACAAATCATGGATTTCGGTGGGTTTGAAACATCAAATTACTGTTTTGTTTTGTTGTAGTTGTTAATTTGTATTTATTATTGAGTTTGTGAAGCTTTAATTTCATTAGATTGGTGTTATTTCAAACTTGAGATTTTAAGGTCCAACAATGGAGTTTTAAGGTCCAACAATGGTGTTTTAAAGACCAACAATGGAGTTTTTTACATATTTAATGGGTTGATTTGGGGTTGTTCTTGAGAATGTGTCTTACTACAACTCATGAACTAATTTAATGTGCTATACGAACTAGTACTAATTGTACCGTGCACTATTATTTGTAATACAATGAACTACTTCTTGTTGTAAGGTGAACTACTCTTTGGAGCTTCTTTTTTGGAGCTTCTTTGTTATCACTCTACATCATTGATAAACTACTAGCTCATAATTTTAGAGCTTTTGGTTTTAAAAGCATAAACTACTCTTTTAAATGTCATGAAATACTTGTTTATAAATTACGAACTAGTCTTATTTATATGATGAACTACTCTTATGTATATTCTGAACTACTCTCATAAAATTAATTAGTTTTTCTTATATGTACTTTCAAGTTTGCAGCCCTTAACAGCGGAAATGTTTAGTGAGTCGACATTAGAAGAAAAAAATGAGGATGTTGGGTCTTTATTGCACATTACAAATGACTGATCAAGAGAATGGAAGCCAATATGTGATGATGAGATAAAACCTTGTATTGGAAAGATATCCAAAACACTTGATGAAGCTCAGCTGTTTTATGAAAATTATGCAAGAGCTTGTGGTTTTCATATCCGATGTGGATCAAAGTACAAGGACCGTGCACGTCAAGAAGTCGTTACTAGTAGGACAAAATTATGCAAAAGCTTGTGGAAAATGTCATCAACCGGGCCATAATTTAAGGACGTGCATGACTAAACAATTACCATGAACTAAATTTATTTGCACTATTATTCCTTACATTTTGCACTATAATGCCTTACATTTTGAACTATGTGTTTACCATGAACTATGTTTATTATGCCTATTTGAACTGTTTATTTTGCACTATATTGTTTGATATCATGAACTATCACTTACTCATTTGTGAACTTTCACATATGAACTATTAATTCCTAGTTTTTGAAGCATGATATTATTACTTGCATTATTTCTTTTGATTTCATAATCTATCACTTACTACTTTTTGAACTATCATAATATGAACTATCAATTCCTAGCTTATGAAGCTATAAATTATAAACTATTGCATACTATTATATGAACTATCACATATCTGAAATTTTGAACTACCACACATGAGATATTTTGCCCAAAAAATAATAATACTTCCAAAATGGTTGATAACATTGATGATTCATCCAACATCCACGTGCCAAATTCTTCTACAGTAATTTGAACAAAACATCAAAAAGTTACAAAAAGAACAGTGGGAAGTACATCAAAAAATTTACGGAGGTCTACTTGGACACCATCATCCAATCGGACTTGCATGATATCAAACAACAAGCTTCAATGCATTACCCATGTATGTCTCGAGATGTCTCATCACGTAGATTCCACTATCATAAGCGGTTTGTCGGGTTCTGCCATGGCACAACAAGCTTCACTGCATCGACATCTATGATTTCTTGGCATTCATATCCAACCCTTTGTTTGAAAGGAATTGTATTAGCATCTTCTTATGAAATATAACCAAAACAATTAGTTATCCTTACAAACTATGCACTATCATATTATGATCTATGAACTACCATAACATGGTTTATGAACTTCCATATATTGAGCTATGAACTGTCATGGAATGATTATGAACTATCATCTTATGACAAATGAACTATTATTCGTTAATTTTTAAACTACTGAATAATGCTACAAAATTTGGGTTGCATAACCACATCGTTCACCAAAATCCTTTTCCTTTGTAACATGGTGATCAATGACTTCAATCACCTTCTTCTTCAATTGACTAAAATTACCTCTATCCCGTATTTCGTTGTTGATACTTCCGATTGATGCTCATTACATACGGGTAATGGTTCATCCGGGGTTTCTTCTTCCAATGCAAGCTTGAAGGATTGTCGTTCCTAAACTCGGCCATTACCGAAAGATCCGGCTCTCATCTCCTCCTCCTCCCTTTTCTTTAAGGTTTCATCGGACCACTTTAAAAAAATGGGAATAGATCGTTCCCTTTTCTGCCTTTCATGAACAACTCTATCTACATAAATCGCACTTAGGATGAGCGCCGAAGTGAAAGACAGAGAGTCGCCGGAATGGCTTGAGAGAATCGCCGGAATGGGTTGCGAGAATCGTTGGAGAAACGTTTGGGAAGGAGAGAACATCGTCTTTTGTCGGGACTCGCGAGAAGATGGAGGAGAAAAGTTAGTTATTTGCCCTATTCACCCCTAATATTCTACTAAAATTACAAAAAACCTCATTCAGATCAACGGTTCAAATTTTCCCTTTTATCCGTACCAAATAAATAGGGTCGTACTTGAATGGAGCTATATATTTTACTTCCATTACCATTAGAATAAATTAACCTCTATTTAAATTATACAAATTTATAATTATACAAATTTATAATTAGACAAATTTTATTTAAGAAAGATCTCACTTTCGTTCTGATCCAACTTCTATTTAAATTATATTTGATATTCATTGTCTCATTCTTTGTTTTTAAAAAAAAACATTCAAACAACTTCTATTAAATTATATTAGATTTTAATTATGCAATAATTATAACTTTTATTATTAGGAAATATATCATCCTTTAAAAAAAAAGATTAAAACAATGTATTAAATTAGATTAGATTTTAATCATGTTATAACTGTAATTTTTATTTAAATTAGATATTACGTTTATATTTTATCTACGAATGAGTATTTATAAATTCAAAGTACATAAACTTTAATTTCATAACTTTTTAAAATAAAATAAATTATTTATATTATATCAACCTGTACAAGTGACGAGACTAAACTAGTATTACTAAAGGTCACATTTTACTTGCATCCTAACTCATTAACTTTTTATAAAAAAAATCTTATAAAAATTACTAAACAATCAGCATGTCACATGAGCTTTCATCATATATATAACCCTGACACGTAGGTTTAGAAAAAAAAAATAATTAACTTAAAATATATTTATATCAAAACAGAATAGAAAGGATTTAAAAAAATAATCCTGTTTTTCTAAACATTCGAATTTTAAACAAAACATAAGAAAAAAAATTTAAGGAAAAATAAATGATTTAAAATTATGTTAGGTGGCTAACCAACTTGCGTTATAGGACCCCAAAATCTATCTTAGGACGCTAATCAACTTGCATCCTAGGGCTCAAAACCTACTCTAGGACGCTAATCAATCTACGTCATACGGCTCAAAACCTACATATGACACTAATTCACCTGCCTATTTGGGCCCAACCCACTGCGTCATATCGACACCAAAAAAACAAAGACTCGTGAAGGGAGGGAGATTCATCAAGTTCTTCTTACATATCTTCGCTCCAACAACAATTTTTGCGCTCGGGTGTCAATTTCAAGTAACAAGAAATGTAAAAACCTCCTAAAAACCCTCAAGTTTTTACCATTCAAGTTTGGTGTGTTGTATTGCACTTCCAACTTAAGGAGGAGTGTTAGAGTATTGAGCCGTACATTATTTGTTAGTTTACTATTTTGTTAGTTTACTATTTTGTATTTTTATATTTGTCTATGAAAATAATATTTTGATCAATAAAATAAATAAGTTTTCACTGGATTGATTTCTCTACTGGGTGTGTATTTAGGTACATTATTATTTCATTTCAATTTCTTTTCAATTTAGAGTTTATATGTTCATACTTTTACTTTTCGTTATTGACGAAGTATTTGTTCAAGACATTAAATTTGGGTTATTATTTCAAGTATTTTATTCTAAGTCATGTTTTTTGTCTATCTTTATAAGTATGTGTTGGTAAACGAGTTTAAAGGATTTTGTTTTTTACAACGGAAAGTGATTATGTTAGCTCATCATTTAAAAATAGTTTAAAATAAAACAACCTTGCGAATAAGAATATATAGTCCAGATGAGTTCGAAAAACATGTATAGGTTTAAGGGTACGATAAAATGTTAGTCCTTTACTATTTATTGCGCTGTTGTGCATATTTGGTGATTGTGATTTGTTATCAGGATGGAGAAGACGTCATCTAAGACACCATAGCTAAACGGGCTTGTAGAGAGAATGAACCGAACAAGCACAGAAAGAGTTCGATGTATGCTATCACATGCAAAATTGCCCAAGTTGTTTAGGGGAGAAGTTGTGAAGACCGTCGCCGGCATTTTCAACCTTACGCCGTCAGTTCGCTTGGATGGGGACACCCCGGAGGAAGTTTGGTCAAGAAAGAAGGTTTCTTATGACCATATAAAAGTGTTCGGGTGTAGGACGTTTGTTCATATACCAAGGGACGAACGTCTCAAGCTTGATGGCAGGACCAAAGAATGTATCTATCTTGTCTCACCCAAAGATGAACTTAGATACCGGCTATGGGATCCAACCACCAACAAGATCATTAGAAGTCGAGATGTGGTATTCTTCGAACATCAAACAATTGTAGATATTCAACGGTCAAAGAAACCAAGAACGAGAGTCAAAAGGAGCACAATAGAAGTAATGCCCCAAGTTCTCAGAACTTGGGGAGCTACTAGTTAGGACCTCACAATGGGTTCCGACCTTAGTTTAATAATAATTTTACTAGGATCTTGCAACAAGACACAAATAAAGAAAACCGAAATTCATAAAACGATGTTTTAAAAAGATATAAATGCAACACAACATCTAACAACCAAAAGTACTTAAGAACATAAAAGTCTATCTGTCCTCAAACGATAATGGAAACATAAAAGCAAAAACCCAAACCCCACTCTAGGGAGTACGGAGACCCGGCTAACCACTACTTCCGGATCACTCAGCTGTTGCTCTAACATGTGGTAAATCTAAACAACACAACAAAATAACCGTTAGCTAGATATCTAAACATTAGATAAATGAAAATTGCACACACACACAATAGCAAAACTAAACAAACATCATGCTTTCAAAGAATCTATTTATTATCTTTACTTAGGTCATTCACTCTTACTAATGATACTTATTTTGTGACACGAGGGATTCTCAAACCTCGCCTCCGCCCCCGTGTAACCATCAGGAATGTATCCGATGCATCTCACCTTGTACATGTATGGTCTGGGTATAGAGAACCTCTCAGTCTCCTGTCAAAGCTAGGCATTGATGTCACGACCCGTTATACATACACTTGGGCCATAAAATAATAAAAGTCGTCCTAGAAATTTCATGCTTATTAAACATTCAACACATACCACTACCATCATTCTGCTAACATCCAAAAACCAGCTAAGTAAGGACTTACCTGAACCAACTCTCAAATCCCGTTATCTCGACTCGGCCTGTAACCATAGAAACTCAATTGCCTGTTATACAAGGCAAGTGGATCAATAATGTATCCCACTTTTTTAGAAGTATCAAACTTCTAAGATAGATAATCGATCATAAAGAAATTACCAAAATACCCTTATACGGGTAAATGACCATTTTACCCCTGGCCCCAAAACTCTATAAAATTCTATAACAAAGTTCCAAACTATTCTTTGGAACCCAAAACCACACTCAAAACTCTCAAAGGGAATTTTGCTAAAGATTTAGAAGAGTTAACTACATTCTTGACTTTCATAAAAAATCGCTAAGGTCCAACTTTAGCTTAAGATATGAGAACCAGATAAAAATATAAAAATTCCAAATAAAATATCTAGGTCTTCTACATGATGCACTCTGCTCTTAGAAGCAAGAAAATCTAAAAAATACCCAACAACAACTTCTACACCATTCTCCAAAGTTGGATACAAAATCCAGGATTCTATACTTAGCCAAATTCTGAGTCATTTCACAAACTGCACAAACAGTCTACTTTGGAACCTTATAATTCTAAATTCGACCGTTGTATTGTTCCTAAATTTTAATACCTCCAACTACTCATATCCACCTACAACATATAAAAAATTCAACGGTGAATGATCATTCTAAAGCATCGAAATACAACCTCAAAGTCGGCAGGTCCCAATATAGATTCTGAAATTAAAAAGGAAAACATTAGATCCCCACTTCGATTATCCCTAGCAGCGTTATCTATGATTTATACTACCTAATGTCACGAGTTTGATTCTTTTATGAGACATCCACAAAACTTAGCCTATCCTACACTGCTACTCACACAATCCAGAGTTCGAGCCTATCGGCCATTCTAGTCCTAACATGCCAACCATAGACACCCTAACCAACCAAGTTCAGCCCCTGATATTCTCTACTAAAACAACTTACGCCTCAGCTACTGCAACAAACAATACAGCAAAGGAGGCAAGAGATTGACGTGTAGAGGACTCACAGATCTGGTATAACTCGATCGAAACCATCGATGACAATCCTCGGAAAGGGAAGAGCGAAGGCTTGCGTGGTGGTGTAGCTCGTGACGATGTAATGAGGAGGCTCTCGTTTATTGCTTCGGCTAAACGAAAAATACAGAAGGTCATTGCCCTGCACCCACGTACATAAGTCGAAGTAAGAGAAGGGAAGGACGATCGCTAATTACCGGTGCATCTTTTGTGTCGGGGATCGACCAAAGTCTCAGCCTTGGCTCGTGTGGAGGCTGGCGGCCGGAATATTGCTTTGTTGGGGTTTGATGGACACGTATATTGTGGTACATCTGGGTCAAATTGGTACAACACAAAAACAGGTCCACAAGACAGGCAAGATCTTACCCGGCATTTACGATGTGTGCGCACAGAGGGAGGCTCGCAATCGGTGTGCATCGGTTACTCGATGTCCTGCTCCGACGGACGCAAAGACGAGACGCATGTTGTTGGCACCGAATGGATGGAGGTCTCCTGTTCTCTGGTTCGACGGAAATCAGTGTTGAAAGACGACTATGGTCCCTGATGGCCGGAAGTTGATCCTGCGATTTGGTTCAGACGAGACTCGCCCAAGCAAAACAGGACGGACTATTGGCCCTTGCTCCCCTGGTGCGTGACTGTGAAGGAAGCCAAGGTCCGTGGCTACGTGTCAACAAGGATCTTGCCCCACTTCTTGTCTGTAGAGGGTAACAACATCTCGAGAGGTCCTGTAGGAGGATGGTTTCATGCATCGGCGTTGAAGGCGTGTAGATGATAGGAATAATAGGTTAGCGGAAATCATGGCTATGGAGTTAAAGTCTAGGAAGTAACGGCTGGGCTAATTAAGGTGAGGGAATGCGTCGGTAACCGTCCACTTGAAAGAAGGGATGCTCAAGGTAGGAGACGTGCCACTAGGAGAGAGGAACAAGGGCTGGGGAAAGATTTCTCATTTGGTCAATTGGGTCGGCTCGAATGAAATAAGAAAGTGAGCTTTCTCATTTGGTCATTTGGGTTGTTAGGAAATGAAACAAGAAAGTGGGTTAGGATTGGTACGTGAGATGATCTCTTCATGGCCTTGTCAAAACTCGTCGGATGGTGTCGTCATGGCCTCATCATGATCTCGTCCAAGGATATGAACTCATGGTTCCAACTTAGGCTTTAGTGTTATTTATTTTATTTTTTTCCCATCATGTTATGTGAGAAAAAGGTCTCACATAAAATGATAGAATTTGTGACGAAACCGGAAATCAGGTGAAAAGAAAAGGTCAACGGATTGAAATCCGGTTTGACTCGGAATTGATTGAAAGAAAAATTTTCGGATATTAAAATAGACCCTCACCCTTATCCTACACACCAAATCACTTTAGAAGAAGTCACATCAAGAAGCGAAAATAATGAAGAGAGTGATCCTACTTCAGAGCAAGGTGATGGAGAAACCCACCAAGGGCTAGAAGCACAATCGAGCACTCCCCTATACTATCAACCGAGAAGGTCATCCACAGATAGACGACCATCCACACGATACATTCCGGACAAATATGTGACCCTCACGGATGAGGGAGAGCCTTAAAGCTACAAGGAGGCTATGAATGACACCGAAGAGTGAGTGGGTAAGAACCATGCATGATGAAATGGAATCCTTACATGAAAACCACACATACGAGCTGGTGGAGCTACCAAAAGGGAGGTGAGCTTTGAAGAACATATGGGTATACCGGATAAAATCAGAGGATGAAAACTCAAATCCTCGGTACAAGGCTCGATTGGTCGTAAAAGGATTTCAACATAAGAAAGGTGTCGACATTGAAGAGATATTCTCTCCATTAGTGAAGATGTCATCAATCCGAGTTGTTCTTGGTATAACAGTTGCTCTAGACTTTGAGATCGAACAACTTGACGTCAAGACCGTCTTTCTCCATGGAGATCTTGAAGAGGAGATATTTATGGAGCAACCCGAAGGATTCAAAGAACCAGGCAAGGAGAATCTAGTTTGTTGACTAACAAAGAGTCTTTATGGGCTAAAATAGGCACCAAGGCAGTGGTACAAAAAGTTTGACTCTTTCATGGCAGGTCATGACTTCAAGAAAAATTCCATGTGACCCATGTGTCTTCATGAAGAGGTACGTTAGTAGTGACTTTCTCATACTCTTACTTTATGACGATGACATGTTAATAGTAGGTCATGATTGTAACAAGATAGCTGCTCTTAAGAAAGATTTGAGCAAGATCTTTGCCATGAAAGATTTAGGACCGGTAAAGCAAATTCTTGTGATGAAGATCACTCGTGATCAATCAAAGAAGATGTTGTGGCTATCCCAAGAAAGATACATCAAAAAGGTGCTAGAGAGATTCAACTTGTACCAAGCTAAGCCGGTAAGCACACCACTTGTTGGGCACTTTAAGTTAAGTTCAAAGCAATGCCCAACTAGTGAACAAGAGAAGCAAGATATGGAGAAGATCCCCTATGTGTCAGTAGTAGGCAGCCTTATGTATGTCATGGTATGCACTAGGCCCGACATTGCCTGTGTAGTTGGAGTAGTGAGTTGCTTCCTAGCGAATCCAGGAAAGGAACATTGGGTTGTAGTGAAATGGATCCTCCAATATCTACGAGGCACTACTAATAGGTGTTTATGCTTCGTAAAGAGAAACCTATACTACAAGGATACACATATGCCGATTGGGCCGGTGATAATGTTTCCAGGAAATCAACGTCAGAGTATGTGATTACATTCGCAGGGGGAGATGTTTCCTGGCAATCAAAGTTACAAAAGAGTGTTGTCTTGCCCACCACTGAAGTAGAATATATTGCAGCTACTGAGTCATGCAAGAAGATGTTATGGATGAAGAACTTCTTGATGGAGATGGGAGTAGAGAAAGATTGATATATCTTGCAATGTGACAATCAAAGCACAATTCACCTGGCAAAGAATTCAACTCTTCACTCCCGCTCAAAGCACATCGATATATGACATCGTTGGATCCGATAAGTTCTTGAAGAAAAGCTTCTATAACTTGAAAAGGTGCACACAGATGAGAATTGGACAAACATTATGACCAAGGTAATACCGACCAAGAAGTTTGACGATTGTTGTCAAGGTACCGGCCTCGTATCACATGATTAAGTCGTGAGGGGGAGAATTGTTGGACCCTCCTTAATCAAGCCCATTTAATAAATGGGTTATTTAACAAATTGGATGTAAGTCCAATGACTAAGACACCAAAAAATGAGGAGTGGATTATGGAGAAAGATCTAGAGAAAAAGAGATAAGAAGAGAATGCTCTAGAGAAGATAAGGCTTGAACATATCTAGAATTCTCCTCTAAAATATCTTCTAGGAATTTGTGTACTTCTAGAATTATCTTCTCAAATATCTTCCTAAAGTATTGTATAGGGATTTGATCTCCTCCCACTATAAATAGGTGGAGAAGTTGTACATTTCCATCATCCATAAGTTGAGAGCTCAAGCAAGCTAAGCATAAGTTGTGAGAGTGCCCACACAAAATCTTGTAAAATTCCTTATCCACAAAAATATAAGTGAGTTTGTATCAATTAAGTCATTGACTTAATTAGTCCATATTCCCATTATACCAACACAAAAGTGGGAGGTTTTCCCAACATAATCTTATGTCCCGGAGCTATGTAGAAATCATCTACATATTTTGAAATAACTCTCATTTGTTTAACAGATGCTTCCATAAATTGAAGTATATTTGCAAAAACAAATGTGATGCGCCCTTGGATGTCCCTTTTATGTTGACCGTAGACGAGGAGGACGAGGCTCTTAGGGTTCGCTCAGATGGACCGCTCACCCGATCCCGAGCTAAGGCCATTGCTCGAGCCACCGGCTCCATCATCGCCCGCACCACTTCTTCACTTGGTTCCATTACCGGCATGCCGTGTCTCTACACCACCATGGCATAGGCTACCGGTTCCGTTAGCGGCATGTCTCGTCTTTCCGACTCCATGGCATGAAGCTAGCTTATTTTCGGACTATATTTTCATGTTTTCCTTTTTATGTAATAAAAGGGATATTCCGTATAAGAATATTCTCTTTTGATCTTATCATTTTAGGTTTTGATCTTATCCTTGTAGGGTTTTTCCCTTTTGGGCTTTTTGTCATGTGTTTTTGTTTGGCCTGTTGGCCCATAGGTAGGCAAGACTCTCTATATAAGAGATATCTTGCCTCACTTATTTTCCATGTTCAATATTACTAAGTTTTAAGAAGAATTTCCTCCTACTTAGCTTAGGCATCAAAACCTCTCTTCTATCTCTCAAATTTCTTCCTTGAATCTCGTCTTTGATCCAAGAAATTCATATTCAAGGATTCTTCTTAAGAATCAACCTTCGATCCACACAAAAAGGCTTATTCGATCTCTCTAGATCGAAGTAACCTTTGTTTCTTCATCGCTTCCGCCTCTTTGAATCCGAAACGATACAACGTTGCACAAAGAATCAAGGAGTAGTTGGAGTTTTGCTTGATCTAGATCCGGAGTTATCCTTGGTTACCTCCAAGGACGCATCAAATTGGTATCAGAGCAAAGGGATCAAAGCTAAGTTCTCTTTACTCTTGTTTTTTGTGCGTTATTATCTTCAAACTCTTTAGCCTTTTGTTCATGATGTTCTTCGTTTGTTCATGATGTTCTTCATGATCTTCATGTTGTTCATCATGTTCTTCATCATGTTCATCCATTTTCCTTGAAATTTTTTTCTTTCTTTTCCGTGTTTAATTCAAACAAAAAGTACAAAAATAGGAGATATTTGGTTTGTCATCAAACAATTTATCAAACCCGTCTTTTTCTTAAACCGACCCAATCCGACAATTTTGTTAATTAATTTCACCAAATCTCTTAGGGTATTTTTGTTAATGAAAAGTTCGGATATCTCGCATTTGATATTCTAAGAAAAGCCAAAAAAACTCTTCATCAATACGGATTTGTGTTAAAAAAAACGAAAGTGTTGCTCAAAACGTTTCAAAGAAACGAAACACACAAAGTGAAAAGACGTCCGGCAAACCGGTCCATCCGACAAATCGGATTTTACAAAATGGTCAAAGACCGAAAGCAAGCAAAGCTTGCCGATTAACCAATCCGTCCATCTTCTGTCTCTCCATTTTCTTACATACGTTTGCAAAATATCACTTGTTTATTTGTGTGTAATTGGTTCAATTTTGTTGAATTTGCCTTCCTTGCCTAACCGCCAAACGGCCTTCCCGAAAGTAGAACCCGATAATGCACTTGAACTTGGGTAAAGTTGACTTAATTTGTCACCTTACTCATTTGATTGCTTGCAATTGTGTGTTGATTTGGAGCAATGACTAACGTTGAAATGGAAACCTCTCAGGATTCTGGTCCGCAAGAGTCCAGTGAACCTTTGGCTCAAGAAAGTGCTTCGTTGTCCCTCGAAAATGACTCCACAAGGCGAGAATTGGAAGCTTTTGTAACACCCCGAATCCGCGGGACTCGGGATGTCACATTGGGCTAGGATCTCACAATGGATCCTGACCCTAGCCTGACAACAAGTTCACTGGACCTTACAACATAGCACTGACAAAAATATAAAACAAATACATAAAACAGTATAAACTGTACGACCCAAAGTAAACAACAACATAACCGAGTATATAAAACGACATCCTCACATAAGAGGTACAAAAGATCATCCTCACGCAGGAGGGGAAACACAACAACCCCAAACCAACCACCTAATGTACGAGAGTCCTCGGCCTGTCACCCTGCCAGACCACCCAGTAGCGCCTAACCTGTAAACATCTACAACACGGTATGAAACCGTTAGCTAACCATACATATATGAGGTAATGCATAAGCACAAGCACAATCATGAAAGATAAACACATCAGCATGCTATCACACATTTACCCGTTTATTATCTTTATATAATAACCATTCACTCAAAAACCGTATATATAGATAGATAAAAGTATGTGACACGAGGACCGATACATCCCCGCCTCTGAGTACAATGTCTAGTTGTACGAGTATCGGTCACACAATCCGTGTACCCTATGGGAGTGGATTGCGCCCTTCCTGTAAACCAGTCTGGCCCGACATCATAGAACCTCCCAGACTCCACGGCGGGATGAAAGGGAAAGGTTATCACAGCCACGCAGTGGGGCAATCAATAGAACATAGGTCGATAAAAACGACAACTCATGCTATCATAGCAAACATATAAAGCACACACCACTCATGCAAACACCCAATATAGGGATGGTAGCTAAGTAAGTCCTACGGACTTACCTCAACCTCGTACAAACTCAACCACGATCACCTCTACACTGGAGGGACAACACGGCCTATAAAAAGGCATAAAGAGATATATCAACCTCTATTCATCAAAGGGGTCACACCTAGACCCAAAGGGATCCATAAGGATCATACTCAATATGTGAGCCTCACAACCAACTAAACCTCAATATCTTAGCATAACTCACAATTCCTCAAATCTCAAGGTAGTATCAACATTCCTCAATCTCAATTTTAATCCTAATTTAATTAATTAACCTTTAATTAATTAATTAGATTTCGCCAGAATAACGTTTTGCCCGCAGGCAATTTCTAAACCCCCTGTCATCAGATTTCATCAAACAAGAACCCATAATCACCAGAATAATATAACGACCATAATGGAATTTCTAATTGTCCTATTTGACAAGCCTAAAGTCAATTTAGGCCAAATCGCAGTACGGAAAACGAATAAATTCATAACTTATTCATTACTAACCCGATTGACGATCTGAAAGAAGATTCGGAATCACAACGACGTAGGCTACGCATGGACATCATCAAATTCATCAGAATCTGAGCGACGGAACCGTCCTGGTGACATATATGCTCGACCAGCCCTCCATATACTCGGAAATGCAGAAACTCGGTACCGTTATGAAGAGAATGAAGAGAGGAATCCAGAAACTCAAACGGAATTGAAATCGGATTAGAAACAGAGAGTAGATCTGAGTTTGAAGGTTGAGAGAAATCAGAGCTTTTACGAGAAAACGTGAAAGGAAATGAATTAATAAAGGATTTTCCGCTATTTATAGTGAAGACGATAATTATCCTTTAGTAAAGTCGATAATTATCCTTTAACCGATCCAAAGGCGGGTCGAACCTCTTTCTCCAAACTTCTCGAGATTGGAACATTAAATCTGGAATATTGTAGGGATAATTATTACACAACTGCCTCGGAAAACGTGTATTCCTAAGCCGTCTTTCTTAGCCGTTAAGAAACGAAATAGCGACTCTTTTGGCCGTTTTGCCTCTCCATGTTATTTCATATCTAAGACATATCCGATGTCCTGATCATTTCTCTCAACTGCATTTTTATTAATTGGAGCTCCCAAATGCTCCAAATAACACCGGAGGGTAAAAATAATTACCCGGGGGAAAAAGTAAAAATTTCCCCAAACGTCCAAAATTGCGCGAGGAACATAACGGTGGGACTCATACTCATCACTTGGGAAATCTTCGCAAGTTATATGTCAATTACTATCAACGATTAAGTTAATCAACATTAATTAGAATTCGGAAATCCTAGCTATTACATCACACACCCCTAAAAAAAAGTTTCGTCCCGAAACTTGAACAATTCTCAAATCCTCTCGGACCCATACGCCGAGGTATAACTCTCACTCTTTCTATCGGAGGTATCACATCTCCGTTCAAAAGATCACAACCTATAACAATCTATAACCTCAAGTATAAACATGGAGGAATCATCACTCCAGGAAACAGGGCCATACCGCTACCCACAGGCGTAGAGGAATCACGTCTCTCGCCATACCACATCACAAGGCATTGAGGAAGCACATCTCTAGCCAAAACATATCACATGCATAGAGGAAATACGTCTCTAGCCAACCCATAAACATATATATCGCATGGAGGAATCACATCTCCACTGAACTATGTCCATCAAGGTAGCATGGAGGAAAGAACCATCTCCAGCTAAATCCTAATCCCACTCAAATAGCATGGAGGAAAGAACCATCTCCAGCTATAAGTATAATCATAACGTGGAGGAAGTAATCATCTCCAGCTATAGCATACATCACGCTAGCACATCAAGATCTACTAAGATCATAAATCACATCACAACTAGCATAGAATAACACATCAAGGCATATAAGCACATAAGCACAACATTCATCAAGATAGCACTAAGATCTACTCGTGCTCCCACAAATGGGTCTGTCCCAACATATACTTTAGATAGTTCCTTAGGACACTATCCTCAGTCTCTCACATAGCCTCTTCAAGTCTTCATCTTTACCATCATATCCTCAATATGGGAATGTCTTTCGAATGCAAGCGTTTCATATCTCATTCCAAGAATGCAATCGAATGCTCAACAAACGTGTGGTTGGACTTAACCATCAAATCATCGTAATTCACAAGGTGTCTCAAGTCTGGTATATATTTCCTCAGTTGAAAAATATATGAAACATTGGGTGGATATCCTCTAATCTCAGAGGCAAAGCTAAACATCATGCTACCTTCTCCGTACTGGTCGATCTCAAATAAACCATCATATTGGAAACTCAGTTCCCTTTCCATATTAACACGTCTAACGTCTCGCAGCTAAGATACTTACAGCCGGACATGAATTCTTGCTTGAACTTTAGAGGTTAACGCCTCTTGTCTACATATAATATCTGGCGTCTCTATACAACCAGCATTCTTCCTTCAATCAACGTTACTTGAACTATAAAATCCTTAATCTGGTCAGGTGTTATTCCACTACTACTGCTAGATCACTTCTCGCATAAGGATATACGACATCTATGTCTATATATATTGCCTCATAGGGCCATCCCAGAAAGATGCACGTCCTTCATTATTATATAATAAACTCATTAATGGAAGGTAATATAACCATCCCCGTTTCCCATTCGACTTACAACTTATAATAGATCTTTAAGATCTAGATGATCCTCTCTAACTGACCATCTGTTAGGGGGTGAAGTGTAGTCATGAGGTACACACTCGTCCCCAAAGAAGTCTGAATCTGCTGCCTAAAAACTCAAAGTAAAAACATCCATCTCGATCAGAAATGATCGTTCTCGGTATACCATGGAGTCTCACTATCTGTCTAGTGTACTCCTCAGCCAATTCATTCACTAGCCACGTCCTTCTGATAGAAATGAAACGTGCCGGTTTCATTAATTTGTTACCAACAATCCAGATAACATAAATATTCTACTGGGTCACAATCCCATAAAAAAAATCCATAGAGATGTCCTCCCAAATTCTACTACTGCACTGGTAGTGGGTGGGGCTTATCTCTAGATCGGAAATACTCTATCTGGACCTGCTGACAGGTCGCACACTGTATCACAAATCAGGTTATATCGGCTTCATACAATATAGTCGTCTCATCTCGTGGTACATCTTACTCGTACCTGAATGTACTGAATAAGGCGTACAGTGGGTATACCGTAATATTCTATGTCTCCATCTACATCAGCAGGTACACAAAAGCGGTCATGACTCTTCATCAGTCCATCTACTCCCATGGAGAACTATGGTGCCTCAGTACGAGACATCCTTTCTCTAAACCTTGTCAAGGTCAGGCAGGTCTCCTGCTTCTGTTGGACCTCATCCAACAGACCAGGTAGAACCTCTGAGGTATAACAGGGTATCCTCATCAAGGAACTGATTGTCCAACTCTAGCCAAGCTAGATCTCTCTGAAGCTGAGGCGGAACTATCAGTCTCACAATCATCTTCTCTTGGAGAGTCTTTCCATTCAAGTTATCGGCGACAACGTTCAACTTCTCTGATTGATATGGAATCTTCAAGTCAAAGTCTTGATCAACTTAAGCTCTTAAAATTGGCGGTTATTCAACCCCTGCTGCATAAAATAAACTTCAGATTTCTATGATCTATGAAAATCTGACATGAAGATCACACCGGTACGGTATTCAAAATTTAAAGGCTTGAACTACCACTACTAACTCTAAATCATGAGTCGAGTAGTTCTCATCATACGTTCTCAGCTGTAAACACACATATCAATAACCCTACTCCTTTGTAGTAATACACATCTCAAACTTAGCTGGGATGTATCACCGTAAATCACGGGATCCCAAAAATCTTCTAACTACAACAAAATGGAAGCAGAGGTCAAATGACTCCTCAACTCTTCAGAACATAGACACACTGCTTTCATCACGTAGTTATGGTGGTCTTCTCAAAAGACTCGCAAATGAATACATAATCATATAAAATCCTTCGTCAAAGCATTGGTAGCAATCGGCTGAGCCGAGAAAACTACGTATTCCTTAATGTTCATTAGTATCTTCCATGTTACAACATACTTAATTCTCGCCAGGTCAACCATGATCCCACTGGTGGAGACAACATGGCCTAAAAAGGCTACCACTGGCATCTCAACTTACACTTAGAGAGCGTAGCATACAACCCTCTATCTCTCGAAATCTGTAGAACGGTCCTCAAACGATCGGTCTACTATTCTCTGCTATGAGAGTATACCGACATGTCATCCATGGAGTCCACCACCAACTAATCAAGGAAGTCGATGAAGATACTATTCATCAACTCCATAAAAACTACTAAAACATTCGTCAACCCAAATGACATCACTACAAACTCGTAGTGTTCATAACGGGTATGGGATGCTATCTCATACACATGTTGCTCTCTCATCCATGACTAGGGATATCTTGAGCATAAAGGAATCCCGAAAACACAATTGCTTCTTGAAGTTAACTCGTCAGGTCGTCAATGCGGAACATGGAACCCACTAGGGTAAACCCGTTTCAGTAAACTTTTCAAGTTATAGTACAATATCTCAACAAGCACCATATAGTGTGGCTTTCCCATTCAATCTTGTATCATACTTCAACTCGATATCAATGTCCACGCTCCGCTGAGGTGGCAACTAGACGGTTCAGTAACACGTCTATAAACTCATAAACAACTGGAATACCTTCAATTGTTGGATTATCTCGCTCCTTTATGGTATAAAACTAGAAGGCGTCACATCCCTGTGCTATCAGCTCGCTGCTCGTACAGTCCTGATGACAAACCCGTCTCTTCAAAGGTCTTAACCTCAGAAGACCTCTATTTAACTCAACTCAGTAAAGACTATAATAGTCTTACTATTAAAAGCTAACACCACATGATATCTATTCATCCAAACCATACACATAATGACTTCCTCATGCACCTACGACATGACACAGAAGTCTACAACCATACACGGGTCCCTGAAATAAGGGAACAAACACGCATCTCACGGGTATCTCACACCCAAAAAGGTAATCTTGTAAAGGAAAATCCACCTTCTACTATATACAAAAAGTCAATCATTAACGCATGCATCGAAAGACATGAAGTGCATAGCACTCACAACAAGCAAAACTCCACCAGGTAAACCATTAACGAGAATGGTACCTATAATAGCTAACACTCGTAGCTCCACTACATATCATCACTCAATGTCAGATCCATGCTCCTCAGGTATCACTGAGGTCATTACTATAGCCTCCACTTCCACTCTTTCTGCACCGGAAAGAGGAAGGTCTTGCTGGGAAGAAACACCACCGTGCTGACAGAAAGGGCCAGATGGCCTAGCTCACCACAAGTGAAACAAGCTATTAGTGCAAAAGGGCACACAGAACGCAAATGATCTGGATAGCCACAACTGAAACATAATCATCCCATCCTTGCAACCTGTGCAACTGAAGGGTAACTCGACCTTCGTCGTCCACCTGGAATGATCTCACTCTTGAAGGGAACCTGTAAAGGCAATGCCTTGCCCTGTCGATAAAACTTCGCTCTATGCCCTGCTTTACCACACGTAAAGCATATGATGGGAGCCTTTGGGCACACAGCTCGCCAGTGTCCCAACTTCCACGCAATTAAAACACTGTAGTTCCTTGCCAGTCATCTTCATGGCCAAATGATCACTAGATTGTCCTGATATCGGACTTGGTTCCCCATTCATCATCTTTGCTTCTCCAGTAACTGATTCAGTCCATTGCTTCTTTCCGCATCCAGAAGCTTTAGTTGATCTCACAATTGTTGGTAAATCTGGTGTCGATCTACCCGTTTTCACCGCTTCATATACTTGTTACATATATTCTTGAAACTCGGATCTACTCATGGAGACACGATCAGCCTCTTCAAACTCGTTATCTGCCATAGGCGAAACAACAGCGGAAACTGGTCCCTAACTTATCACCACTGGAGGAAGAGGGAGGTGTACCTCTACCTCATCCCACTACAGATACTACTCTAGTCTGAGTCATCTGTAGGATATACGCACCTAATCTTATAAGGCTATATATATGCCATAGGTATCGATATGTATATAATAAATCCACATAATCCATAGTACACACAGATATATATACATATCTACGCTGCAGAGATCCATGGCAGAGGTGACGACTTCTCGTACATTCTATCCCAAAACCACACTTAAAACCAAAACCTTTGAAAACGTCAGATCCCATATGGGCTCTGTTTATTTTATCTATCAAACCTCATTGCAGGTAGCAAGTGCCATTGTTGTCAACCTGGGCTCTGATACCAACTCTGTAACACCCCGAATCCGCGGGACTCGGGATGTCACATTGGGCTAGGATCTCACAATGGATCCTGACCCTAGCCTGACAACAAGTTCACTGGACCTTACAACATGGCACTGACAGATATAAAACAAATACATAAAACAGTATAAACTGTACGACCCAAAGTAAACAACAACATAACCGAGTATATAAAACGACATCCTCACATAAGAGGTACAAAAGATCATCCTCACGCAGGAGGGGAAACACAACAACCTCAAACCAACCACCTAATGTACGAGAGTCCTCGGCCTGTCACCCTGCCAGATCACCCAGTAGCGCCTAACCTGTAAACATCTACAACACGGTATGAAACCGTTAGCTAACCATACATATATGAGGTAATGCATAAGCACAAGCACAATCATGAAAGATAAACACATCAGCATGCTATCACACATTTACCCATTTATTATCTTTATATAATAACCATTCACTCAAAAACCGTATATATAGATAGATGAAAGTATGTGACACGAGGACCGATACATCCCCGCCTCTGAGTACAATGTCCAGCTGTACGAGTATCGGTCACACAATCCGTGTACCCTATGGGAGTGGATTGCGCCCTTCCTGTAAACCAGTCTGGCCCGACATCATAGAACCTCCCAGACTCCACGGCGGGATGAAAGGGAAAGGTTATCACAGCCACGCAGTGGGGCAGTCAATAGAACATAGGTCGATAAAAACGACAACTCATGCTATCATAGCAAACATATAAAGCACACACCACTCATGCAAACACCCAATATAGGGATGGTAGCTAAGTAAGTCCTACGGACTTACCTCAACCTCGTACAAACTCAACCACGATCACCTCTACACTGGAGGGACAACACGGCCTATAAAAAGGCATAAAGAGATATATCAACCTCTATTCATCAAAGGGGTCACACCTAGACCCAAAGGGATCCATAAGGATCATACTCAATCTATGAGCCTCACAACCAACTAAACCTCAATATCTCAGCATAACTCACAATTCCTCAAATCTCAAGGTAGTATCTAATCAACATTCCTCAATCTCAATTTTAATCCTAATTTAATTAATTAACCTTTAATTAATTAATTAGATTTCGCCATAATAACGTTTTGCCCGCAGGCAATTTCTAAACCCCCTGTCATCAGATTTCATCAAACAAGAACCCATAATCACCAGAATAATATAACGACCATAATGGAATTTCTAATTGTCCTATTTGACAAGCCTAAAGTCAATTTAGGCCAAATCGCAGTACGGAAAACGAATAAATTCATAACTTATTCATTACTAACCCGATTGACGATCTGAAAGAAGATTCGGAATCACAACGACGCAGGCTACGCATGGACATCATCAAATTCATCAGAATCTGAGCGACGGAACCGTCCTGGTGACATATATGCTCGACCAGCCCTCCATATACTCGGAAATGCAGAAACTCGGTACCGTTATGAAGAGAATGAAGAGAGGAATCCAGAAACTCAAACGGAATTGAAATCGGATTAGAAACGGAGAGTAGATCTGAGTTTGAAGGATGAGAGAAATCAGAGCTTTTACAAGAAAACGTGAAAGGAAATGAATTAATAAAGGATTTTCCGCTATTTATAGTGAAGACGATAATTATCCTTTAGTAAAGTCGATAATTATCCTTTAACCGATCCAAAGGCGGGTCGAACCTCTTTCTCCAAACTTCTCGAGATTCGAACATTAAATCTGGAATATTGTAGGGATAATTATTACACAACTGCCTCGGAGAACGTGTATTCCTAAGCCGTCTTTCTTAGCCGTTAAGAAACAAAATAGCGACTCTTTTGGCCGTTTTGCCTCTCCATGTTATTTTATATCTAAGACATATCCGATGTCCTGATCATTTCTCTCAACTGCATTTTTATTAATTGGAGCTCCCAAATGCTCAAAATAACACCGGAGGGTAAAAATAATTACCCGGGGGAAAAAGTAAAAATTTCCCCAAACGTCCAAAATTACGCGAGGAACATAACGGTGGGACTCATACTCATCACTTGGGAAATCTTCGCAAGTTATATGTCAATTACTATCAACGATTAAGTTAATCAACATTAATTAGAATTCGGAAATCCTAGCTATTACAGCTTTGAAGGCACAACAAAAGTTTGATGCCTTGACCCGTGAAAATATTGCTTTGAAACAAGAGCTAGAAGCTCGTAAGGCCCTTCGGCTTGCCCAACGTCCCACCCCAACATATCCGTTTGAGACCGTGGCCAATGCTTCCACATCCGATGCACAACGGAAAGGCAAGGGACTTTTGGGAGCCGAACCATCAAATGTTACCCGGCTTGCGTCTGTCATTGAATGTCATCGTCCCTTACCTCTTGACGGAAATGGGTCCCATGAAGAAGAGGAGGAATTTCCTGACCCGCCTCCGGATGCCTTGCCCATAGTCGATACGGAAAATCGGCACCAATATTATGACCATCAACATCAACGGTATGTCCCTTCTCCACCTCCACCGAGTGTGCCCTGTACCGACCGCCAAACCCGAGAAGAGCCCCGGTACCATCCCAACTCAACCACCAATCATGGTCGTGAGCATGATCGTTCCGAACACCGTCGTCAACGGTCAACCCGGCAACCGAGGACCCTTGACTTTGATGAATACGATGAGCAACACAACTTCAACGAGTTCCCCGGTGATGAATCCGATTTAGAACGGGTAGCACATAACCGTCCGTGGCACCCACCCGTCATAGACCCTTATGAGAACCAAGACCGAGGTGAAGAATGGTTGCCTCCCCTAAATCAACCTAGGCAGGCCCCACCCGTTCATGGGCGCCAACGGCCTCATGGCAGCCACCGGCGAGCCCGTGCCGATGATGCCTACATTCCACCGCCCCGCCCGGATCCCTACCGAGCTCATGAGGAAGGTAAGGTTAAGTTCCCTACCTTTCATGGTGAATATGATCCGTGTGTTTTTCTTGATTGGGCGCAGGATATGAAACGAGCATTAAAACATTGTCATTATGAGGAGGAATACGAGAAAATCGAGGCGGAAACTCTATACTTTGAAGGAGATGTCTAGTCTTGGTGGAACCGGTATGAGTTCACCCGTGAGAGGCGAGGATGGGCACCGATTGAGACATTTGAGCAATTGCTCTATTACATGACCAAGAAGTACGTGCCCGAGGACTTTAATAATGATATGCGGTTGCAAATTGCCGAGTTCAAGCAAGGCAACCTCACTCCGGTGGCTTACTTGGCTAAACTTGAGGACATGCACATTAAGGCCGGCGTCTCGGACTCCCCCTCCACCCTCCGCACAAAATTTATGAGTGGGCTTAATGCCTCAATCCGGCGGCCGCTCGAGATTGTCCCGTTCAAGGATTTGGGAGCCTTATGTCATGCCGCCATGAAGCTATATAAGCAACAACTCGAAACACCGCGGTCTTCTAGGTATATCTCTTCCTCGAGTCAATATCTTTATCCGTCTAACACACGTTCTCGAGATGCACCTAGTCCTCCAGATACCGACGCCTCCAACGGAGCCCAACGGACGGGTCCCTCCAATAGGCAAGCGGGTTGTTACGTCTAGGAATTGATGCACGCAAAAGTCTTAAAATTTATAACTCGATATATTTCTCCTAACTCCTAGCGAACTCGCAGTGTACGGGACGTTTTGTAGTAGGGATAGTATTCCGAGGTCGAACACAAAGACTGAGGTGAGATTGAATCGATTAATGACTAAGGATAGTGAAGATCTAGGCTAAGAAAAGAGAAAGGAATAAAGAAATGAAAATCTCAATGTTTTTGGTTTGGTTTTTAAATTATCAATCTAAGATCACAAATCATGCAAAATCAACAATCAACTAAGCTAACACCACAAGTAAACAAGCAAATACAAAATATGTAATCAAAGGGAGAAAAGAGGATTCTAGGGGTTGGAAATTCCGGTTATGACATAGGACTCAAGCTATCTAATCATTCCTTAGATCAACTATAAAATGTTGGGAGTGAGCGTTTCTAGATTGGGATCAATCACCGGGTAGGTCTCATCGTCCACTAGTCCGTTCCTAAGGTCTCATCACCGGGTAAGTCTCAAAGAGCCTAAGGGTAGGAATTCTACACAAACCGGATGGTTATCTAGGGATCTAACCTCTCCTTACCGGGTAAGTCTCGGGAAGGCAAGTCCTAAACATCAATCCTAGCACACTCAGTCCAATAGCGGCTTATGAGGCTCACTACTACCTAGAGTTCGTCATCTTCGGTATCTAAGAGCAAGAATCACCGGGTAGGTCTCTTCTAACTCTTAGTTGCTAACACTAGGTCACCCTAGGATAGATTTAGCTCAACTAACGCTAGGATTTCAACAAATCAACAACCTAACACTTAGATTTATCAATATAAGCAAGTTAATCAAAATTACGGGATGTTCATCAAGAACCACGGCCGTGGTTTGTCTAGAACAAACCGTGATTTCTAACAGTGACTAGGTTCAATCAAGCGAAGTATTCATTTAAGTCCATTCTATCATAGTCCAAGCCATAACCATCTTTCCCTTACCCTAGAATCGCATCTATTTAGCCAACAACATCCATCATCACAATCAAAGTCATCAAGCATAAAATCATGGCTTCCATTAGCAAGAAAATGAAGAGAAAGAGATGAACAAGTAGAACAAAGAAAACCAAGCTGAATATGAGTTTAAGAAAGACTTACAACCCTTCAAAAGAAGGTTCAATCGATTCTTACAAAACCTTGCAAAAACGTCTTCACAAAACTCACTCAAAACTATCAAAAACTAAGAATGGTGTGTTCTTCTCTTCTTCTCCAATGGAAGCTTTTCTTTTTCTCCAATGGCAGCTCCAATCCAATCTTCCAATGAGAGAATATTGTTGTTGAGAGTGTGGGAGAGAATGGAGTGATGGGGTTTGTCCCTAACAGCCTTGCAGGACCACCTTTTATCCTCCAAATTTGCAAGAGTCGACCATGAAGATCGTGGGACAGCTGTCACAACTGTCTGGGGAAAACCACGGCCTATTTCCACGCCCGTGGAAGTCCCAGTGGCCATGGTTTTGGTGCTTCTGCATTCTATGGATAATCAAGTCACAGTTTGGTGCATGACATGCACCAACAAGGTCCCATGTGTCCTCCTTAGCTCCTAACTTGCTTCCCAATGAGTCCGAAGGTGTGTCATCTCGAGGAATGATCCTCAAATGTATCGAATAAGCTCCTAGATCTCCCAAAATACCGACAAAGCATGCAAAAGTCCGTGTAGACGTCTATCTCGACAAAATACATGAATTGAGTGCAAACCGTCACGAACTAGTGCAAACCATGCATGAATGAGCGGAAAAACTATCTAAATGAGTGCCTAATCCTAAGTCATAAATCGTATTATCCAAAATACCCCATACTTAAGGTTTTCTCGTCCCCGAGCAAGTCCCCAACTATAGACTAAGAGATGACATGATTTATGCATGCAGAAAAACAACAAAATCTTTTTGGAGTTGTGCTTCTAATATTGGATCACCTTCATAGTCATGTTTCATGGCAATGGACAAGCGATCATGCATCAAATAAATGAAGGCACGGAAAGACAATTGTACTTAACTCAAAGGTATGCATGAAATGTAAAAATGAAGAAGTCAAGATGATCATGAGCATATCCAATCTAGATCACTAAGTCTTACACACATGCAAATAGGTCACAAGGGCTTAGGAAATAAGAGGCTAAGAAATGTTGTGATTAGGTGGGAATTTTTCTAGGTCATGTGATGCTAATCCGGGAATGGAACTAACTTCACGACTTCACATTTTCTATCAACTTCCCACAAGTGTATATTTTCTCCATCTTTTCTTTTCTTTTTCTTTCACTTATTTTTGAGACAATGGCATTGGTGTACAAAAGCCGAAACCTTGGTGATTAGCGATCCTCGGGCTTTTTTATTTTTCGAGGTGCATCCACACCGGGCACACATACCAAAGCTCGTTAGGACTATCGGTTTATTTGACTTTGGCAAGGCACAAACATCCGATTATGTGAATGGTGCCGAGTTACTCGTCATTTAAAACAACGTCCCCAAACCTATATTTTTGTCTACACTTTCACAACAAATTCAGCACTTCATTCATAACATTCTTTCATCAACAACTTCACCTCACACTTGCTTTTCACACACACACCAACACACTAGCATGCTCCTATTCCCGGATGGGTCAAAAGAGGTCAAATTTATATCAATTGAGGTGCTCAAACAACATGATCAAGATGAGAAGTAGAGAAAGATGAATTGCCTTAATCACTCCTAGATGATGTGCAAGAACTAGCATGTAATTTCGACTTTCAATCCTCAATCCAATCAAGACAAACATCATGATCACAATTCATTCATGGCATTCAAGATAAGTGCTTCAAGTCCACATATGCATTCATCAATTCAACACATAAGGCCATCCATAGCCAATCCACACAACAATCTCATCATAAGGGTCATTCTCAAGCTTAGAAGCACTAAAATTTTTCAAAATTTTCTGGTTTTTTTTGGTTTTTTTTTGAAATGTGCATGTACAATGCAAGACATAATGAAGCATGTGACTAAAAGAAACTACCCTAGATGCTAGTCATGCAAAAGATCATGCAAACCCCACCCCATACTTAGAAACACATTGTCCCCAATGTGTAAATGACGTAAAGAAGAGTGAAAGAGGGTTCTCACAATGTAAAAATGGTTTGCTTCGGTATTTGGGATCACTCAAGTGGAGTGATGGCGGATGATCCTATCAACGATGGTAGAGAGCTCAAAGTGTTCGTTATGGCGTCGGGATCCGCGCTAGGCGCCGCTAGCCGTCCAAGTCCCGCGTCCGCTCCACCCACAATTGATGAGGGACTCATCATCATCATCCACAAGCCATGCAAGGCTTCCATGCTACTAAGACTCTAGCACACACATAAAGCACACCAAACACACAAAAACAGAAAAATCAAAACAAAAACAAAAACGAAAAAGGGAAAGATGTCTACCAATGGGCTGCCTCCCATCAAACGCTTCTTTAAAGTCATTAGCTTGACCAAACTCGGGGGTGTCTCACTCTAGGTGAAGTGGGGCAATCATATCCACCGGAGCTCCCGGGATATACTTCTTTAACCGGTGCCCATTCACCTTAAAGTCTCCACAATGCTCCCCTCCTATCTCAACCGCTCCATGGGGAAAGATCTTCTTCACCACATAAGGACCCATCCATCTTGACTTTAGCTTTCCGGGGAAGAGCCGCAGCCTTGAGTTGAAGAGAAGGACAAGGTCGCCTTCACTCAACTCTTTCGGGATGAGACGCTTATCATGCCAACGTTTGGTCCTTTCTTTGTAGATCCGGGAATTTTCATAGGCATCCAACCGGATCTCCTCAAGGGCGTTCATATCAAGCAACCTCTTCTCTCCGGCCTCCTTGAGGTCAAAATTCAGCCATCTTATAGCCCAATACGCTCTATGCTCCATCTCTACCGGAAGGTGGCAAGACTTGCCATAGACTAGCTTGTAAGGAGTGGTGCCAATCGGTGTCTTGAAAGTGGTTCTATAAGCCCACAATGCATCATCGAGCTTCATAGCCCAATCTTTTCTCGTCCTAGAGACCGTCTTCTCAAGAATTCTCTTTATCTCCCGGTTGGATCTCCACTTGGCCACTAGTTTGGGGATGGTAAGGTGTTTCTACCTTATGAGTCACCCCATACTTAGCCAAAAGTGTCCCGAAGTTCCTATTGGTGAAGTGCTTCCCTCCATCACTTATGATCACCCTTGGTGTTCCAAACCTAGGAAAGATCACTCGGTTGAAGAACCGCACCACAACCTTGGCATCATTTGTAGGAGAGGCGATTGCCTCTACCCATCTCGAGACATAGTCCACTGTCAATAGGATGTAGAGGTTGCCACAAGAAGAGGGGAATGGCCCCATGAAGTCCACACCCCACACATCAAATATCTCCACTTCTTGTATGTTGTTCAAGGGCATCTCATTCCTCCTTGAGATGTTGCCCGTCCTTTGGAAAGCATCACAAGCTACCACAAAAGTTTGCACATCCTTGAACAAACTCGGCCAAAAGAAACCCGATTGCAACACCTTAGCACATGTCTTGTGTGAGCTAGCATGACCTCCACATGGCAAGGAGTGACAATGGTGGATCACACTCTCCACCTCATCCTCCGGTATGCATCTCCTAAAGACTCCATCCGGCCCTCTCTTGAACAAAAGCGGTTCACTCCAATAGTAGTGCCTCACATCCTTGAAGAACTTCTTCCTTTGGGCATAGGATAAACCGGGCGGCACTTCCTCACACACAAGGTAGTTCATAATGTCGGCATACCATGGCTCATTACCCCTTGACACTTGAAACAATCACTCCTCCACCAATTTCAATTGCTCATCCCGGAATGAGTCATCAATAGGGATGTCATCTCTCTCGATCTCCAATGGTGGGAGTCTACTAAGGTGATCCGCCACAGAATTTTCGGACCCCTTTTTATCCCGGATTTCCAAATCAAACTCTTGAAGAAGAAGGATCCACCGAATCAAACGAGGCTTGGCATCCTTATTTGTAAGGAGGTAACGGATCGCAGCATGATCCGTATACACAATGACCTTCGCTCCAACAAGATACGAGTGGAACTTCTCAAATGCGTACACAACCGCTAGCAACTCTTTCTCGGTAGTAGCATAATTGAGTTGGGCATCATCTAGCGTCTTGCTAGCATAATAGATGGCATGTGTAAGCCCATCTTTCCTTTGTCCCAAAACAGCCCCAACGGCTACATCACTCGCGTCACACATGATCTCAAACGGTAGACTCCAATCTGGCGGTTGCATGATGGGTGCGGAGATCAAAACATTCTTCAACCTACAAAAAGCCTCAAGGCAATCCTTGGAGAAAACAAACTCAACATCTTTCATTAGTAGGTTAGTAAGAGGCTTAGAAATCTTAGAGAAATCTTTAATAAATCTCCGGTAAAAACTAGCATGCCTCAGAAAACTCCTTACCCCCTTCACCGAGGTAGGTCGTGGCAACTTCTCTATCGTCTCTATCTTAGCCCTATCAACCTCAATGCCACGGTTGGACACCAAGTGTCCCAACACAATGCCTTCACTTACCATGAAGTGGCATTTTTCCCAATTTAAGACAAGGTTTGTCTCCTCACATCTCTTAAGCACTAGAGACAAGTTAGCTAGGCAATCATCAAAAGAAGATCCATAAACAGAAAAATCATCCATAAACACTTCCATGATATTTTCAATATACTCAGAAAAAATGGCCATCATACACCTTTGAGAGGTGGCGGGTACATTACACAACCCAAACGGCATTCTCCTATATGCAAATGTACCCTAAGGACACGTGAATGTGGTTTTCTCTTGGTCATCCGGGTGGATAGGGATTTGGAAGAATCCACTATAGCCATCTAAGTAACAAAAATGGGAATATTGAGCTAATCTTTCTAGCATTTGGTCAATTAAAGGAAGAGGGAAGTGATCTTTTCTAGATGCCATGTTAAGCTTCCTATAGTCAATACACATCCTCCACCCCGTAACCGTTCTAGTTGGGATTAGTTCATTATTCTCATTGGTTACTACAGTCATCCCACCCTTCTTAGGAACCACATGCACGGGACTAACCCACTTACTATCCGAAATCGGGAAAATGATTCCCGCATCTAGCAATTTAAAGATCTCTTTCTTCACTACTTCTTTCATGATAGGGTTTAGTCTTCTTTGAGGTTCAATTGAAGGTTTATGATTATCTTCCATTAAGATCTTATGCATGCACAAAGAAGGTTTAATGCCAACTAAATCATCAATGGTATAGCCTATGGCTTTCCTATGCAATCTTAACTCATGCAATAATCTAGCAAGTTCATCATCATTCAAGCATGCATTCACAATAACCGGATATGTAGAATTCTCACCAAGAAAAGCATACTTCAAATGAGAGGGGAGGGGTTTGAGTTCAAGTTTAGGAGGACCTTTATCGAGTGGAGACGATCCGTATAATGTTGGTTGAGATGAATCCAAAGCCATGGAAGACTCCTCAAGGTTCCTTGAAGCTTGATCATCAACTAAGGCAGTTTCTAGGGAAACCACCGGCAAAATTACGGGCTCTGGCACAACCACGGCCGTGGAACTTGCAAAGCTATCATTTCGGAGCACTCCAGAGAGTTCCACAGGTAAAACCACGGGCGTGGTTTCCCCTTCCTGGCCGTGGTTCCTACAGGAATTCAGCACACCTTCGTGTGCTTCAAATTCAGCTCTTGTCTCCTTTTCTAATGCTTCCAAAGCCTTGATTTCTTCATTGCAGGCCTCCTCATCTCCTTCCTCCATCAAACTTAAGCTAAGAACCTTCTCCAAGGGGTCCTTGATCAAGATTGAGCTCATAACTTCTCTACAATCCTCTTGCTCGACAATGTTGAACACATCTTCACCAAGGGCTGGTCCCTTCATCATTGTGGACAGCTTGAACTTGATATTCTCTTCTCCAATGTTGAAGGAGAGAATTTCATTCTTACAATCTACCAAGCATCCGGGAGTGGCTAGGAACGGTCTCCCTAAGATGATAGGAACCGGATAGTCCGTCGGGATGTCCAAAACAACGAAGTCTATGGGCACATAGAACTTCCCTAGTTGCACCGGTATGTCTTCCAATATTCCGACCGGGTGAGTGATCGAACGGTCCGCCATGTAAAGGGTCATCTTGACCGGCTTTGGCTCTCCTAGCCCAACCTTGTTACAAAGTGCAAGCGGTATGATGCTTACACTTGCCCCAAGATCACATAGGGCTTCATACTTCACTTCTCCCACTCCAATTGGCACACAAAAGGATCCCGGATCTCTTAGCTTAGGAGGCATCTCCTCCTTCATGGTTTGAATCAATTCCGAGGACCTCTTTGTCATCCTCACTTCTCCATACTCCTCCAACTTCCTCTTGTTGGAGAGTATTTCTTTCAAGAACTTGCCATATGCCGGCATACCTAAGATAGCATCCATGAACGGAATGTTAATATGCAATTTAGACATAAGTTCAAGGAATTTACCGAAGTGTTTGTCCAATCGAGCTCTTGCTCGTGATTGTGGGAATGGTAGTGGTGGCTTGTATGGAGGTGGTGCCACATATGTTGGCTCATCATCCTTGCTCTTTCCTCCATCTTCTTGCAATGGCTCTTCTTCTATCACCACTTGCTTTCCTTTATCATTTCCCTTAGGTAAGGGATCCTTCATGCTCAACTCAGCCCACTCCTTGTTGTGATGGCCAACACTTGGCCTCTTGGGTTATCTTCGGTTCTTCCGGGAAGCTTTCCCGGATCTCTATGAGCTTCACCCGCCTTTTGGAACACTTGGACTTCCAACACCTTTTGAGCCTTAGAAATGGAAGTCACCGTGCTCTCAAGACCACTCAACCTTCCAAGCAATTGCTCAAACATCATCTCGGTTCTATCCTTTGGAGGTTGAGTGAATCCGGGTGGAGGTTCTTGTGAAGCCTTTGGTGGAGGAGCTGCGCTTGTGGAAACGGGAGGGTTCAAGGCACCATCCGGGTTAGAATAGGAAAAGCCGGGATGGTTGTGGTTAGGCCGGTAATTGTTGAATTGCCGGTTGTTGTTGAAGTTCCTTGGGCCTTGATAATTGTTGTAATTGCCCCTTCCCATGTAGTTCACATCTTCCTCCTTGGAAGACAAGTTTGCTTGCACTTGCACTTGAGGGCTTGCTTGACTCTTCAAAGTTGTAGCACACAACTCCCTCAAAGATTTCAGCTCATTGTTGATTGCATCAAGCTTGAAGTTACTCATGGTGACTTCACTCACCTCATATGCTCCCGCTTTCCTCCCATCACTCTTCCTATGGGAGTACTTCTCAATCACCAAAGCTTGTTTCTCTACAAACTCCCAAGCTTCATCTACATTCTTTTCCATGAAAGTCACACCGGAAAGAGATTGAAGCTTGAATTGGCTATCTTCATCAAGTCCCTTGAAGTAGATCTCCAATAGCTCAATTTTTGGTATACCATGGTGTGGACAATCTAGGAGAAGGTCCTTGAACCTCTCCCAAGACTTAAATAAGCTTTCTCTATCCTTTATCACGAAGGCATTGATCTTCCCTCTTAGCTCGGTAGTCTTGGAAGGTGGGTAGAACTTTGTCAAAAACTCTGTTGTCATCTCCTCCCAAGTACTCACTCGCCCTTGTGGAATAGATTGATACCAAGCCAAGGCTTTATCCTTAAGAGAGAAGGAGAAAGCCCTAAGCTTATGGTTGTTGCTCTCCAATCTAGGCGGTCTAAGAGTCTCCATCAAGATCTCATAGTTCATCAAGTGTTGATGAGGAGACTCTCCTTCTATCCCTCCAAATTGATTATGCCGGATCATTTTTAAAACTTGAGGGCGGAGCTCGTAATCATGGGTTGCGGGATCTCCTAAGTTCACACCCGGACGGTGTGCTCTTTGTTCCGGATCCATACGTTGCCCCAACGTTTGTGGTTCTTCAATAGCAATGGGCACAACCCGAATATTAACCGCCGCCGGCTACGGTTGTGGTGGAGGCGGAGGTTGTTGACGATTAAGCTCTCTTTGCACAAGAGCTTGCCTAATCTCTTCAATCTCCCTCCTAGTTGCTTCTTGCCTCTCATTGGCAAGTCTCCTCTCATTCTCCAAGGCCTCATCTCTTAGCCTTATTTGCTCTAAAGCTTCATCTAACTCAGCTTGGAGATCTCTTCCGGCCATCTCTTTTCCCTTTCTAATGCTCTTGGATCTAGATCTGAGGGTTTTCTCTGGTTCGGGATCGAATGGAGCTAAATCCTTGCCACGAGATCTTCGCATGCACCTAAAGAGTGAGAGATGTCCTGAAAAGAAAAGACACAAACCAAACGAGATCAAAAGCAACAAGAAATACCTACACTATAAACAATCACAAAAAGACTCAATCTAGACCTAGTCCCCGGCAACGGCGCCAAAAACTTGTTACGTCTAGGAATTGATGCACGCAAAAGTCTTAAAATTTATAACTCGATATATTTATCCTAACTCCTAGCGAACCCGCAGTATACGGGACGTTTTGTAGTAGGGATAGTATTCCGAGGTCGAACACAAAGACTGAGGTGATATTGAATCGATTAATGACTAAGGATAGTGAAGATCTAGGCTAAGAAAAGAAAAAGGAATAAAGAAATGAAAATCTCAATGTTTTTGGTTTGGTTTTTAGGTGATCAATCTAAGATCACAAATCATGCGAAATCAACAATCAACTAAGCTAACACCACAAGTAAACAAGCAAATACACAATATGTAATCAAAGGGAGAAAAGAGGATTCTAGGGGTTGGAAATTCCGGTTATGGCATAGGACTCAAGCTATCTAATCATTCCTTAGATCAACTATAAAATGTTGGGGGTGAGCGTTTCTAGATTGGGATCAATCACCGGGTAGGTCTCATGGTCCACTAGTCCGTTCCTAAGGTCTCATCACCGGGTAATTCTCAAAGAGCCTAAGGGTAGGAATTCTACACAAACCGGATGGTTATCTAGGGATTTAACCTCTCCTTACCGGGTAAGTCTCGGGAAGGCAAGTCCTAAACATCAATCCTAGCACACTCAGTCCAATAGCGGCTTATGAGGCTCACTACTACCTAGAGTTCGTCATCTTCGGTATCTAAGAGCAAGAATCACCGGGTAGGTCTCTTCTAACTCTTAGTTGCTAACACTAGGTCACCCTAGGATAGATTTAGCTCAACTAACGCTAGGATTTCAACAAATCAACAACCTAACACTTAGATTTATCAATATAAGCAAGTTAATCAAAATTACGGGATGTTCATCAAGAACCACGGCCGTGGTTTGTCTAGAACAAACCGTGATTTCTAAAAGTGACTAGGTTCAATCAAGCGAAGTATTCATTTAAGTCCATTCTATCATAGTCCAAGCCATAACCATCTTTCCCTTACCCTAGAATCGCATCTATTTAGCCAACAACATTCATCATCACAATCAAAGTCATCAAGAATAAAATCATGGCTTCCATTAGCAAGAAAATGAAGAGAAAGAGATGAACAAGTAGAACAAAGAAAACCAAGCTGAATATGAGTTTAAGAAAGACTTACAACCCTTCAAAAGAAGGTTCAATCGATTCTTACAAAACCTTGCAAAAACGTCTTCACAAAACTCACTCAAAACTATCAAAAACTAAGAATGGTGTGTTCTTCTCTTCTTCTCCAATGGAAGCTTTTCTTTTTCTCCAATGGTAGCTCCAATCCAATCTTCCAATGAGAGAATATTGTTGTTGAGAGTGTGGGAGAGAATGGAGTGATGTGGTCTGTCTCTAACAGCCTTGCAGGACCACCTTTTATCCTCCAAATTTGCAAGAGTCGGCCATGAAGATCGTGGGACAGCTGTCACAGTTGTCTGGGGAAAACCACGGCCTATTTCCACGCCCGTGGAAGTCCCAGTGGCCGTGGTTTTGGTGCTTCTGCATTCTATGGATCATCAAGCCACAATTTGGTGCATGGCATGCACCAACAAGATCACATGTGTCCTCCTTAGCTCCTAACTTGCTTCCCAATGAGTCCGAAGGTGTGTCATCTCGAGGAATGATCCTCAAATGTATCGAATAAGCTCCTAGATCTCCCAAAATACCTACAAAGCATGCAAAAGTCCGTGTAGATGTCTATCTCGACAAAATACATGAATTGAGTGCAAACCGTCACGAACTAGTGCAAACCATGCATGAATGAGCGGAAAAACTATCTAAATGAGTGTCTAATCCTAAGTCATAAATCGTGTTATCACGGGTCCCGAGAAGACACCAAACCGTGGCCCGGCACCAGCGCCTCCCTCTCGAGGTCAACAAGGACCTTCACCGGTGGCGCGCCCAAGGGAGCCCGTGTGCTACAAGTGTAGCGGTTTTGGTCATGTTCAACGTGATTGTCCAAACACCAAACGAGTCTTGTTTGCCGACCCAACATATTTCGAGTACGAAGATGATCAACAAGACGACAATATCATTATTGAGGATGGCCAAGACACCGACCCACATTTTGGCTTGGAATCATGTGACGACGAACTTGCTTGCTCCCCGGCACAACCCGGTAAATTCGCTCTTGTTTCTCGTCGAATTTTGGCTATTAAAGAGCATATTCTTATTGATCAACGCGAAAATCTCTTCCACTCGCGTTGCTTGGTTAATAATACGAGTCTTTCTCTCATCGTTGACGGGGGTTCTTGTTGCAATATTGTCAACGAACGAGTGGTAAAACACTTCAAGTTGTCTACGACCCCCCACCCAACGCCTTACGGACTTCAATGGATTTTTGATATGGCATGTGACACCGTCACACAACAAGTTTGGGTGACGTTTTCTATTGGCACCTATGTTGATAAGGTCCTTTGTGATGTTGTCAAGATGGATGTCACACATGTCCTATTAGGACGACCATGGCAATTCGATCGCCGAACATATCATGATGGTTATCTTAACCGGTACATGTTCCAATATAATGGAAAACGGGTCACACTTTTTCCTATGACTCCACACGAAATTTTAGTTGACTATGCAGAACGGAAGAGGCAACAAACTATAGATGAGTCCGCTAAGGCACCGGCAAAATCGGACCCCCGGAGTCCCGATGTTGTCAATGCTAGTACTTCCAAATCCCAGAACACCGCCCCTCTTGTCCATGTTTCCGAGTCCAAAGGTAGTAAAGGTCGCATCGTTCCTCCGAACGCACCTTTACCATCTTCGGACCCCGTAATTCAAGGACGGTGTGAGCCGAGGATACTCTTAGCTCGCGGGCATGATTTGCAACGGGTCATGGAAGGCAAGTTCCCATGTTTCTTACTTGTTCCATTTTGTTTATCTACTTCTCATGACCCGAGTAATGTGCCACACGAGGTGTCTTTGTTGTTGTCCAAATTTCAGGATATTATGCCCAAAGACCTTCCACCCGGCTTACCACCAATCCGAGGGATTGAACACCAGATTGACTTTGTGCCCGGTGCTTCCTTGCCAAAACCGTGCCGCGTACCGAGCAAGTCCGGAAGAGACGAAGGAGCTACAACGTCAAGTGCAAGAGCTCCTAGACCAGGGACATGTGCATGAATCCTTATCACCATGTGCCGTCCCGGTTATCTTAGTACCAAAGAAAGATGGATCATGGCGGATGTGTGTTGATTGTCGTGCCATCAACCAAATCACCGTCAAATACCGCCACCCGATCCCGCGCCTTGATGACATGTTGGATGAGCTCCATGGCGCCACCATCTTCTCCAAAATTAATCTCCGGAGCGGTTACCACCAAATCCGGATGGCCGAAGGTGACGAGTGGAAGACGGCGTTCAAAACGAAGTATGGACTCTATGAATGGCTTGTCATGCCATTTGGCCTCTCCAACGCCCCGTCGACCTTCATACGCCTCATGAACCATGTCTTGTGCCGATTCTTGGGTACATTTTTTATTGTTTATTTTGATGATATTTTGGTGTTTAGTACGTCTTTGGAGGATCACATCGGGCACCTTCGCCAAGTGCTCGAGTACCTTAGACAAGAGCAATTGTATGTCAACTTTGACAAATGCGTCTTTTGCTCGTACACCACTATCTTTCTTGGCTATGTCGTGTCTAAGGACGGACTACGAGTAGACAAATCTAAAGTTCGTGCTATTCGGGAGTGGTCTACTCCTACTACGGTCACCATGGTCCGAGCCTTTCTCGGCTTAGCGAGTTTCTACCGACGCTTGTCAAGGACTTTTGCACGGTAGCGGCACCGCTCCATGAGCTCACTACCAAGGGTGTCACGTTTGAGTGGCGTGATATCCATGCTCGAGCATTTGATGCGCTCAAAGACCGCCTTTGTAATGCACCATTACTCCAACTCCCAAACTTTTCGAAAACTTTCGAGGTGGAGTGTGATGCATCAAATGTGGGCATTGGAGGAGTTCTCTTACAAGAGACTCGTCCAATTGCCTACTTTAGTGAAAAATTGTCTGGTCCTTCGCTCAACTACCCTACATATGACAAGGAACTATATGCTCTAGTTCGTTGTCTTAAGACATTGCAACATTACTTGTGTTCAAAGGAGTTCGTGATTCATTCGGATCATGCGGCTCTTTCGTATCTCAAGAGTCAAACAAATCTCAGTCGGCGCCATGCTAGTTGGGTAGAGTTTTTAGAGACCTTTCCTTATGTCATTCGGCATAAGAAAGGCAAGGAGAATGTGGTAGCCGATGCCCTTTCTCGCCGCTATGCCCTCCTTGTGTATATGGATGCCAAGGTACATGGCTTTGCTCTTATCAAAGAGTTATATGCCACGGATCTTGACTTCAAGAACATATGGGCACAATGCCTCGACCTCCGAGAGCACGATTCTTTCTTTATTAACGATGGCTATCTTTTCCGAGTGGGAAAACTTTGCACTCCACGCTCATCTATATGCCATTTGTTGATCAAGGAAGCTCATGAGGGCCGTGGTCATTTCGGTGATACCAAGACCCTTTCCGCCCTCCAAGAGCATTTCTTTTGGCCCGGGATGCGTATGCATGTGACACGGTTTTGCAAGGGTTGCATCACATGTCATCATGCAAAGTCACGCCAAGGTCCGGATGGAATGTACTCTCCTTTGCCTATACCAATGGGACCTTGGGAGGATCTATCCATGGACTTTATGGTAGGGTTGCCTATGTCAAAACGAGGCAAAGACTCCATTTTTGTGGTAGTCGATCGCTTCTCCAAAATGGCTCATTTCATTGCATGTAAAAGCACCCAAAATGCTAGTGAAGTTGCCACCTTGTTCTTTGACAATGTGGTGCGTTTACATGGGATACCACGTTCCATCGTTAGTGATCGGGACGTGAAATTCGTAAGTCACTTTTGGAGAACATTATGGGGAAAACTTGGAACCAACTTGTTGTTTTCAAGTAGTTATCACCCCCAAACCGATGGTCAAACGGAGGTGACCAATGGGACTCTTGGTGCTCTACTTAGAGCCACCACTAGAACCAACTCACGTAGGTGGGAGGACTTACTTTCTGTTGTGGAGTTTTCGTATAACAGGTCTAGGCACACGGCAACTAAATTGTCCCTATTTGAAGTTGTCTACGGCCTTAATCCACACACACCGTTGGACTTCACTCCCCGGCCGCTCAAGGACGGAGAACACATCATCGCCGGGAACCGAGCCGCCCAAATCATTGAGCTTCATGAGCGGATAAGGACACAACTTGAACATCGTGCCGCCCAACTTGCCGGACAACGCAACAAGGGCCGCCGCGATGTCTCTTTTGAGCCCGGTGATCTTGTTTGACTCCACCTAAGGAAGGAGCGTTTTCCAACTCGCCGCATAAGCAAGCTCTCGGACCGTGGTGATGGCCCATTCCGCATCTTAGCCCGTCATGGACCGAATGCATACAAGTTAGAGCTCCCGGATTCCTACGGAGTACACCCGACGTTCAACGTCAAGGACCTTTCCCCTTATGTTGAGCTCCTCTTTGACGATGGTGAAATGGGGACGTTTCACAACCAAGATGGGGGGACTGATGCGCCCTTGGATGTCCCTTTTACGTTGACCGTAGACGAGGAAGACGAGGCTCTTAGGGTTTGCTCAGATGGACCGCTCACCTGATCCCGAGCTAAGGCCATTGCTCGAGTCACTGGCTCCATCATCACCCGCACCACTTCCATTACCGGCATGCTGTGTCTCTACACCACCATGGCATAGGCTACCGGTTCCGTTAGCGGCATGTCTCGTCTTTCCGACTCCATGGCATGAAGCTAGCTTATTTTCGGACTATATTTTCATGTTTTCCTTTTTATGTAATAAAAGGGATATTCTGTATAAGAATATTCCCTTATGATCTTATCCTTTTAGGTTTTGATCTTATCCTTTTAGGGTTTTTTCCTTTTGGGCTTTTTGTCATGTGTTTTTGTTTGGCTTGTTGGCCCATAGGTAGGCAAGACTCTTTATATAAGAGATATCTTGCCTCACTTATTTTTCATGTTCAATATTACTAAGTTTTGAGAAGAATTTCCTCCTACTTAGTTTGGGCATCAAAACCTCTCTTCTATCTCTCAAATTTCTTCCTTGGATCTCGTCTTTGATCCAAGAAATCCATATTCGAGGATTCTTCTTAAGAATCAACCTTTGATCCACACAAAAAGGCTTATTCAATCTCTCTAGATCGAAGTAACCTTTGTTTCTTCATCGCTTCCGCCCCTTTGGATCCGAAACGATACAACGTTGCACAAAGAATCAAGGAGTAGTTGGAGTTTTGCTTGATCTAGATCCGGAGTTATCCTTGGTTACCTCCAAAGACGCATCAAAATGTGAGACAAAGCAAGCCCACCTCGAGCAAGTTTAATAGGTTTCCACTTGTCATTTATCATAGTCTAAGCAATGCAATGACTCAAGAGTTCCAAACACAAAACGAAGAGATAAGGAGAAATTAGATCTCCTTGTCTAATTTCTTAAGTAGGTTCAAAATCATCAAGCAATTCTCCATTCCAGAGAAGTCTCATTTTAGGAGATCTAATACATTGCATAATCCTCTGAATCCAAAGAGAAGGTAATCCTATGAAACACAATGTATTCAATAAAACCCAGTTTAATCAATCGTATGCTTTTTCTACATCTAATTTTAGAATCATCCAACATTTCCAGACTTCTTCTTTATCATGAAGTGAACAACTCTTTGAACAACAACAACATTATTCTCAAACCTACATGGTATAAAACTGCTTTCCGTAGGGTTAACAATATTCATAACAATAGCTTGCAATCTCTCACCCAACGATATTCATAACAATAGCTTGCAATCTTCAACCCATCATTTTCGTACGTAATCAACTTATAAGCAACATTACCCAAACCGATAGGCCGAAATTAAGACATCATATCAGGCTGATCAACTTTAGGAATAGTCACAATTAAAGTATAATTCATACCACTTTCAAGCACTCTAGATTGCTAGAAATTGCGAATACTATTAGTCTTCCAACATCTGATATATAACATGGGTTGATATCCATCTGGCCTTTGTGCTTACCATGGGCCTTTAATAGATTTAGATGCTCTATCAATCTCCTCCTCAGTAATTTGAGCACTTAAATCATTCAAAGCAAGAGAGTCAATCTGTGGAATCATTTTAGCAAAACTCCTGATCTCCTAAGTGTTTTTTTATTTGATAATCGATCTCCTAAGTGTTAGAAATAATAGTAGGCATAGAGTTTCTAGAAAAAAAAAAGAATTAGGAACATTCTTAATGATATTAGGTAGGGCTGCACAGCTTTGGACCGGACCAGAAAACTGGACCGTAATTTGAAAATACCGGATTTAATCAATACAAAAATATATTTACAAAAAATATAAAAATATATAAATTAAACGGTCCGGCCCGGACCGTATTGAACCGAACTGTGTTGGACCGGACCGTAACGGTCCGGTCCGGTCCGGTCCATGGACCATTTCATCCAAATACTGAAATGGTCCGGTCCGGTCCGGCCCGTGACTTTACGGTCCGGTCCGGACCGTTTGGACACCCTTAATATAAGGATCAGAAACCCAAGCTCCTTCTTCATTCTTTAAAAGCTCCACTTGATTGCGTCTCTTCGGATGATATAGTAGTATGAACGAATTTGGTATTACGATCCCTATCTAACAATGTATTCAGAGTTGAGGGAAAATGTCATTTATATTTCATTGATTGATTTGTTGTTTACCTCGATCATATATATAAAGAGCTAGATCCTGGGCCTTTGGGCCTTTGGGCTATGTGTACTGATATGCCCCCTCGAGCTAAACTGACATAACGAAAGTTTAGTTTGTAACAACTCAAAACGAGCAGAGGCCAAAGGTTTAGTCAATGCATCAGCCAGTTGATCTTTGGAAGAAATAAAGGCAACCTGCAGTGTTTTGCTTGTAACCCATTCCCTAACAAAGTGATAATCCAGATCGATATGCTTCGTGCGATGATGAGACATAGGATTGGCAGCCAAATAAGTTGCTCCTAAGTTATCACACCAGAGAACAGGGGGCTTTTCAAGGAAGACGTCCAGTTCTGCTAGGAGGTTTTGTAGCCAGATTAGTTCGCAAGTTGTGTGGCCAAGAGCACGGTATTCAGCTTCGGTAGAGGATCGAGAGACCGTAGGTTTCTTCTTAGATGACCAGGACACCAATGACGAGCCAAAGAAGATACAATATGCAGCAGTAGATCGCATATCATGATAGTCACCTGCCCAATCAGCATCACGGTAGCCATAGAGGATAGGATTGTATTTGGAAGAGAGGTGAAGAGCAAGAGATGAAGTGGAATGAAGATAGCGTAAAATACGTTTTACTGCCTGCTAGTGTATGTCACGGGGTTGATGCATATATTGACAGACTTTATTGACAGAGAATGAGATGTCGGGACGAGTAAAGGAGAGGTATTGCAGACTACCGACAACACTCTTGTATAAGGAAGGGTCAGAAAAGAGGGAAGATGATGAAGTGCTTATATCACAATTGGTAGCCATTGGTGTGGAGACTGGTTTGCATTGGTTCATATTAGTGGACTTGAGAAGATTTTGAAATGTATTGATGTTAAGATAGGAAGAAGCAAGAAGAGGAACGAGTGACTTCAAGGCCAAGGAAGAAGTGAAGGTCACCAAGGTCTTTAACATGGAATGTAGAGGAAAGGGAGGAGATAAATTGATTTTTGATCTGGGGTGTACTGCGGAACCAATCACCAGTATGTCATCAACATACACCAAGACAAAGGCAACATCAGATTTTAATCGATAAGTGAATAAGGAAGAATCTGCTATGGATGGTGTGAAACCAAATTTGATCAAAGTGTCACTTAATTTAGAAAACCAGGCTCGGGGGGCTTGCTTGAGACCGTAAAGGGATTTGTGTAATCTTACAAAGATGATTGGGAAATTGTGGATGAATGAACCCAGGCGGCTGTGTAATGTGCACGTCTTCTGTCAAGTCACCATGGAGGAAGGCATTCTGTACATCAACCTGCTTGACAACCCAATTGGACATGGCAGCAGGGGAAAGAAGTAGACGAATGGTGGAGGGTTTGACTACAGGACTAAAGGTCTCAGAAAAGTCAAACCATGAATTCGATGGAAGCCTTTAGCCACTAGTCGGGCTTTTCGACGCTCAATTGTGCTATTGGCATTACGCTTGGTTTTGAAAACCCATTTGACACCCAAAGGGTTAAGGTTTGGGCTGGGTGGGACAAGAGACCAGGTATTTGTAGAAATGAGAGCTTGAAACTCCTCAGACATGGCATTGCTCCATTCAGGAAAGGACGAGGCTTGTGTGAAGGACGTAGGTTCCTCGGGAACAAGATTGGTAGAGGAGGATGAAGGGGATGGCCAAGGAACAGTACCGTCAGTGCGAACAAGGAGGGTCAAAATGTTAAAGGAACGGATGAGTGAGCAAGGAGGGCCAAGCCGGTATTCACTATATGGCGATGACGGATTTCAATACTCCCATTTTGTTGGTGAGAATGAGGACAAGTGATGCGATGATTGATCCCAAGTTCAGCAAAAAGTGGTTCCAATGGTTTGAATTCGGTTCCCCCATCCGTTTGTATAGATTTTATCTTGGTTGTAAAAAAGTTTGCAATGAAATGGATGAATGCTTGAACATAAGAAGCTGTAACACTTTTATTAGGTAATGGAAAAAGCCATAGATAATTGTTATTGTCATCCAAAATAGATAGGTAATACTTGTGACCTCTAGAGGAAACCAGATGGGCCGGACCCCAAAGGTCCATGAAAAGTAAACCAAAAGGATGGGCTTCACGTGTCAAGGTTGGATGATGGGCCAGATTGTGGGCCTTGGCTTGGGAGCAAGCGGAGCAACGAAAGTGAGCTATGGAGGAGTTAGGGCAAGAGACGGCAATGGAGCATAACATCATGGCAGTGGTGCGGATGGAGGGATGGCCAAACCTTGAATGCCAGAGGTGAAGATTGTTGGTGGAGGTAAGATGAGCTTGAATTTGAGGTTTATTGGGAGCAAGCAGGAGAACGTACATGACATCCTCAATAGTTCTTCGAAGAAGCATTGCCTGGGTTCGTCGGTCCTTCACAATAAAACAATCAGGATGAAATTCAAAGAAAGCACCATTGTCAATACAAATTTGACAAACAGAAAGTAAGTTACGATTAAGAAAGGGAACGTGGAGAATATTTTTCAGAGAGAAATTAGAAGAAGGTGACAGTGAAGAGGTAAAGGAATTGGAACCGTAATGCTGGATAGGCAGAGTAGAGCCATCGCCAATAGAGAATGTATATGTGCCATTGTAGTGAGGAGCGTCATAAGGGAGCTAGTTCGCATCTGGGGTGAAGTGATTAGTTGCTGCAGTATCTGCCGTCCAATTGGAGGAGGTGAAGTTTGCTGAGAGCGATTAGGGTGAAGGTGCTTGATATGAATGGTTGAACCTGTGCCAGCACTGAAGAGCAGTGTGACCTGGCTTAGCACATACTTGACAGGTGGGTCTGGTGTCCTGCTGACCATTGAAGGTGTAGGAGGAATTGTTGTTACCTCCCCGATCTGAGTTATTGTTGCGACCACCCCGATAGTTAGAGGTCCTGCCTCGACCACCTCTGTTGGATCGCCCTCGACCACGATTGTTGTGAGAGTTGTGTTGATCACCAGTGTTTGTGGTGTGAGTAGAGTTGGCTGACATATTTGGGATAGAAGTGACATATTTGGGATAGAAGTGGAGTTGGAGGAATGTAGTAGTCGAGCCTCATGGTTTAGAAGGTGGGAGAGAAGCATATTGGAAGTGGGTATATAGGGTTGAGTACTAAGAGAGGTGATAATAGGGTCATACTCACTGGGAAGGCCTGCAAAGAGGGAAGCTGCAAATTCTGAATCAGACACAGGTTTGCATGTTGCTTGGAGGGTGGAAACCAGTGTTTTTGCTTTGTTGAAATACGTGGTGATAGAATCATTCCCTTGCTTCAAGGACACAAGTTGTAGACGGGTTTGGAGGATGTGGGCAGTAGAACGAATTGTGTAAAGGTCATGGAGGTGAAGCCAAACAGCCTTGGAGGTAGAGCAATCAATGACATGTGTAAGGATTTCTTCAGTGAGAGAGGGTGTAAGGATTGCTTGAACAAGGTGGTCTTTTGTAAGCCAGTTGATCCTGAGTGGGAGTGGGAGATGTAGAGGATGGGTAAGGAAGGATGCCATCAACATGACCATACAGATTGTAAGCTCTTAGGACAGAAACAACTTGAGCCCTCCAAAGGAGGTAATTTATATTTCAGAGTTGAGGAAAAATGTCATTTATATTTCATTGATTGATTTGTTGTTTACATCGATCATATATACATAGAGCTAGATACTAGGCCTTTGGGTTATGTATACTGATACTATCTAAGACCCAATTGACTCTCGATTTCTGGAACCATAAGATCTCCTCTTGATGAAGAATTAAATCTAGCTCCTTATGTAGGTAATGGTTGATATGAATTAAACCTTGCGTGAGGATGAGTTTCATATCCATCTGCACCTTCTCTAACCTTTTAATCAAATCATTCTTCTTAAACTCAATGTTATCGAACACTTTCTTATTCCATAAGGAGAACCAATTTAAAGTGATAAAGTGCATGTATGTCTTATAATATCCTCAAATCTCTGTTAAATAAACGATCTCTCAGCAATTCTATTTGGAACACTATTACCAAGTGAATTTGGGTCCAGCAAAGCCCATTATCAATAAGATTTGTATCATTGACCCACCTTCTAAACCCCCTCTCACAAACAAGGACCCTGAGGTGTTCTGAATAGGTTCCTTGAGATCATCCCACGTAGATACTCTAAGCTCCCGTGTACATCTCTTTCTATCAACACTGTGTTTGAATTATCAACCTTTCCACCATTTCTTGGTTGTCTACGTTGCCTCACCACTGACATCCAAGGCCCGAGATTAGGTTCATTCCCTTGGATCTATATTAAAATCCTTAGATTTAGAATGATTCATACTCAGCAATCAGGAATCTTGTGAGAACATCGTCATCTATTTCAACAAACGCAAGACCTTTCTCAACATCCTAAGTCAAGATCCGCATCTTATTAGATTTGAGTAGATCATCCTTGACAAAGAAGGTGCCGCTTTTCTTGCACTCCCAGAGTTGCATACGACTACAGATTAGCCATAGAAGATCGTCCATCTTTGGTGACAACATCAACATACAGGGGAGCAAGATGATCCGACTGGGTCGGAAGCGACGCAGAAGAAACTAGGGGTGAATCAAAATGGACTCGGATCACCAATTACCGGATATTTTCGGATTCGAATTTTTTCGGATCAAATTTTCGGATTCACGGATTGGCTTAAGCGGATCAAATTTTTTTGCTCGTGCCTAGGAGAAACCATAGAAGAAACGGTCCAAGAAACAAGAAAGGACAAGTGTATTACCCGTACTTTGTGCGGTTCAATTTTAATAAATATTTAATAATTAAAAATTTATATGTATATTTTTGTAAAGTGAAAATTCGAAAAATGAAATTATAATCAATATTATAATTTTTAATTCTCTTTTAAGTACTTATGTCTTCTAATTAATTATATTTTTAAATTGATTTGTTAAGATATGCTTCTTGGTAAAAGAAATTCATAAAAGTTTAAAAACTATTTTTATAAAAATATTTATTTAAATATTTTTATAAAAATTTAGAAATCAATTTTCAATTTATATTAACATTTAAAAATCACTTTTTATAAAATAATTTTTTAGGCTTCGAGAAACATGGTGTTGACACGTGGCAATAGAGACTTCTGCTTTAATAGATACTAGTGTATTACCCGTACAAAGTGCGGGTTGAGTTTTAATAAATATTTAATACTTAGAAATTTATATGTATATTTTTGTACAATAAAAATCCGGAGAATGAAATTATTATCATTGCTATGATTTTTAATTCTCTTTTAAGTATTTATCTCTTCTAATTAACTATATTTTTAAATTGATTTGTTAAGATATGCTTGTTGGTAAAAAAAATCCGTAAAAGTTTGAAAACAATTTATTTAAATATTTTTAAAAAATTTAGAAATCAATATCCGATTTATATAAACATTTAGAAATCATTTTTTAAAATAATTTTTTAGGCTTCGAGAAACATGACGTTGACACGTGGCAATAGAGGCTTCTGCTTTAATAGATATAAGATAAGATAAGATAAGATATTTTCTAAAATTAAAATGTAATTGTTTTACTGACATTTACTATAACAAAATTCAAAGATATTTTAAATATATTTTAACTTTAATTAACGACTTTACTAAAATATTTTTTTATAGATTTTAAATTTTGAAAACCACTTTTTTAAAAAAATTTGGGAGGCTGGGAGAACCGTGGCTTGACACGTAGCAATAGAGGCTCTTGCTTTAATATAAACTAGTATAGTACCCGTGCCAAGGCACGGTTATACTTTTAAATTTTAATAGTTTACTATAAAACTATAATTATAATTTATAAAACACAATGATAGTGATTTAATTAACTAATTTAAAGAAAAAATAAAATAAATTTTTATTATTAAATTAATTATGAATTTTAGTTAAACGATAAAAATAGACTAATTTAGGTGATATTATATATTCTAATTTTTTTGACTCTTATAAAATATAAAAATGTAAAGATAAGTTAATATCAATTAACTATTTTAAAAGATGACAAAGTGAGATTAAAGTTTTAAAAAATATTAAAAAATTGAAATGTAAATATTAAAATAGGAAACTTTTAAAAGTTAAATTTTAAATTTTTTTAAGTGATTCTATAAATGATCATTAAAAACAAAGAAGATGTAACACTAATACTATTATAATAATAAATTTGTTGATTTAGTAAAAAACAATAATTATTTTATAAGACATAGTTAGAATACTTATATGTTAAAGTTAATATAGGAAATAATCTAATTATTTTATAAATAAAATTGAAAATATGTTAAAGATATTTTAAGAATATGTAGAAGATTGTGATAAAATTAAAAATGGAAATAATATATTTATTATCTATATTAGTGATTTTATATTTATTAGTTAAATAGTAATAAAAATTATGAGAAAATGACACGTGTCACAAAGTTAATATGTGAATAACACGTGGCATGAAGTGTTTCTACTTTAATATATGTATATAGATATAGATAGATTATTTTGGTATAAGTTTATCGTAGAATAATTATTTTATTAGTTTAATTTGAAGTATGTTTATATATGTACAAATAAACATGCAAATAAAAAGAAATATTACGGTAAGTAAATAAATATAAGTACTACAATAGGATAATTAATGTATGGTAACTATATATATAATGTAGATTTAGAAAAACCTAAATTCTAAGAAAATGACATGTGTCATTTGTAAGTAAATAAATATAAGTAATACAATAGGACAATTAATATATGGTAACTATATATATAATTTTTTTTTGGTGTGAAACTATATATATAGTTTAGATTTAAAAAACCTAAATTTTAAAAAAATGACATGTGTCATTTTAAGATTTCAGAAGAACCACGTTGAAGTAAATGATTTGGCTTTAATATAGTATATAGATATATACTCTTAAATTTTTTATTAAAATTAAAATACATTAGCATCTATACATAAAATAAAAAAGTATGTTTAGTATAGATAAATATATGTATAACTATATATATAAAGTTATTTTGGTATAATTTTTATCATAGAATAATAAATCTATTAGTATAATTTTAACTATGTTTATGTATATGTAGATATATAAAAAGAAATGTATGGTAAGTAGATAAATATAACTTCTATTATACTATTACATTATTGACTAATGTAAATATGGTAAATATATATATAATTTATTTATAAAAATTAAAATTTAAAAAAAAAATAACACGTGACATAAAATAAGTTAGGATGAACCACGTTAAAGGAAATGCTTTGGGTTTAGATAAGATTTGTTTGAGATTTTTTCCTAATGAAATTTTAGGTTAATGGGTATTATTCAAGTAAGGCCCATTATTGCGGTACGGCCGTGCGGCCGTACCGCAGGGCGACACGTGTCCCGAAAAAAAAAAAAAAAAAAAAAAATTTTTTTTTTATTTTTTTATTTTTTAAAACGAGTAAAAGTAATAGTTCAAAACTTATTATGGAATAGTTCATAACTTATAAAAGGATAGTTCATGAATTATAATAAAATAGTTCATAGTGTAAAATTTATAAAGGATTGAAAGTAATAGTTCAAAACTTATTAAGTAATAGTTCATAACTTCTAAAAGGATAGTTCATGAATTATAATAGAATAGTTCATAGTGCAAAATTTATAAAGGAGTGAAAGTAATAGTTCAAAACTTATTATGGGATAGTTCATGAATTATAATAGAATAGTTCATGAATTATAATAGAATAGTTTAAAGTGCAAAAATTTATAAAGGAGTGAAAGTAATAGTTCAAAACTTATTATGGGATAGTTCATGAATTATAATAGAATAGTTCATGGATTATATTAAAAAGTAATAGTTCATGGATTATATAGGAATAGTTCAAAGTTTATAGGATAATAGTGCATAAATTATAACATGGTAGTTCAAATAAATTTTTATTAGTTTCCGTAAAAAAAAAATTTAAAAAAAAAAAAAAAAAATTTTTTTTTTTTTTTTTTTTTTTCGGGACACGTGTCGCCCTGCGGTATGGCCGTACGACCGTACCGTAATAAAAGGGCCGTACCTGAACATTTACCTATTCTATGATTACAAATAAGTTAAAACATTGTGTGTTATAAAAATAAAGTTTGAACTTTCCATTTCCAGGCTAGTATGAACTGAGTTATTGGGGGCCCGACCAAAGATCTCTATATGAGCCCTACTGAGTTATGCCGGTAAGATTGCTGAGCCCCATCATAATATGCTTCAATTCTCTAGGCACGTACGGGTATCCATAGGCCCAAAATCGACCCAATATTAATATACGGCTCCTCTCTTACGAAACATGAACCATCAATTTCACTTACACCCGTAATAAACTATTCAACAACTTATAACTTAAACTAACAATTTATCTTCTAAAAGTGCTTCACAAAACATCGAAATCGCTATAACAACTTAATAACATTATAAAACTTATAGAAAAGATTAAAGAAGTTTTTTTTTAAAAAAAAAAATTCATATGCGACGAGAAAAAATTTACAAGAACTTATTAAATCATATATTACCCATATAATTCTATAAAAATGACTTTAAATAAATAGTAAAAAAATATCTTTAAAAAACTCATCCCAGATTGCTATTCGTACCACACGTTCCACGATATGCGTATCACATTTACGCCTACGCATCGCATACGCGTAGCGTTAAAACCAATCTGAGCTACGCGTCTAGCATGCGTAGGTGTAAGCGCTTTTTTTTTTTTACAAAAAATTATTTATTTGAGCGTCTGCTCCTGGCGCATGCGCTCAAATCCTAAATCTAGTTAAAATTCCAGTGTTTTTCGATGTAAAGGGTGAAAATCGTGTTGAAAAAAAAAGGATTTGAGTTTTTTAATAAAAAACGCTTACCACGGCTACGCAACGCGTAGTCGTACAATCGGTATGAATAGTATGTTCACTGTGGTACGAATAGCAATAACCAATTTATTACTTGTATTATCTTTTGGTCCGATCAACTATCTATTTTAGACTTTTTAGGTACTTAATGAGCTATTTTAGGCAAGATCACATATAAGGAAAAATATTGGTAAAATAGAGAAACAATTCATTGGTGAGTTTGCATTTAATGAAAAGTAAAACTTAAATTTTGTTGCGGCCATGTAGCGATTGATCATAAATAGATGAACCAACACCAACAGGCAATAGCATATGGGGATATTTCAACCAAATCTAATAATTTTCAAAAGTGTCACACACATGCATTTATTATATACATTTCTGAATTTGGTGAGTTATATATAGGACTGTACTTCACATACGAAAATGACCATCTTCGTGACAAAGATTGATAGGCTACAATATTTGAGGGTAAGTGAGATTTTCTTTTTTAACCATTGAAAGTCGGGTTTGGTTTGGTTAATCTATTCCTGAACGGCTTCTCGAGTAATGATTATTTGAACCAATCTAAGAGTTCTTTCTTCGACGCGGTACAAGAAGTTGGAACCGGATGAAAAATTAACAAATCGGACCAAGCCTAGGTGAATAAAGGACTTGAAAATATATATTGTCTGTCGAAGCGGAATTTAAAATCTGTTGAGTAGTCAAATGTGGTTAACTGAACGAATTTAATTTTTTTTTTATAAGTTTGACAAATATTTCTAAAAAAAATGCAAAGAATATGGAATAATCTATAGAGTAAAATGTATTTTCTATGAACTTTGTTTGTATTAATCCACCCTTAACTATTTTCTTTTCACAAAGCCATATACACTTTCCAAATTTCATTTTTCATTAAATTTTTTTTGAAAACTCGTGCTCGTGTTTCTTGTCCACAACTCCATACATGATATGATTAATTAATTAATTAACAATATTTATTATACATGTACATGATCTCCTTGTATAGAATAATAGGGGCGTCACCACTGTCGCGCGGGCGCACCACGCTCGTCGTGTACGCGGAATAATTATGCGGTTCGTTTCATAATCGGAATAAGTTGGTGGCAGGTATATTATATGTCCAAAATATGATTCATATTAAATATATTTAGAAAATAAAGTGTACAAAATAAATTTATGGTTCATATATATAGCTGTCAGCTTACAATTTTCGCCACCTCTTCTTCAAAAGGGTAAGTTCAACGTTGAGCTTCATAATTGCAACTGTCATCTTCGAGTTGCTGACATTGGTCACATGGTAGGGAAGTGCGGCTCGAGATTGATCAATGGGAAATACAAAGGATCATAAACCAAGTAGTTGGCTGCTAAAGGAACAACAACATCAACGGTGTTACTGCCGCTACTTCCTTTTAACGATAACTCATCTTGAAATAGCTACTATTGCTTCATCTGTAAAAAATAAAAGCAATCAAACTTTTAACGATAACTCATCTCGAAATAGGTACTATTGCTTCAGAAATCTAGCATAGGCATCTAGCAAAAATATAAATTTATACAATCTAGCATAGGCTTGAGAAATCATACAGTCATCTTAGAGCATGAACACTAGTGATTTTTAATGTGGGTTTTAATATTTTACCCTTACTTTAAGAAAGAGTATTATTATATACTAAACAATCTTCTCTCTCCCACTTTTTAGACATTGCTTACCTAAGCAACCAAACAACATTCTCTCTCCCATTTCTTAAATCAAACATCACATTTATCTAAAAATCAATTATATTTTATACTAAGAAATCACTAGTGTTGGTGCTCTAAAAATCAATACTATTTTATAAGTAAAAACTGATGGGGCAATATGAAGCTGACATACTATCATTATGTCACTTTAAATTAGGTATCACCGAGTATGCATGGTGAAAAAAAATCAGATGAGTTTCACAGGAGGAACAAGTAAGATTCTTGTAGAGCCATTTTGAGCTCTTTGGACTAATACGATTGTCCCATTAGAATTGGTGCATATCATCTCCTATATTACATATTTAGGCTATTTATTAGTCATAAAAGCGTAGAAATTACCCACCACAAGGAGGATGTAAGCATCTCTCTATAAGGAAGAAATTTGATCAAGTATTTCACCATGTGACGATAGATTTTTTGCAGTACCGTTTAAGGATGTTGATCCAACAGAATTTAGAAGTCATCAAGTTTAGGTTCTTCAAAATTATGAAATTTTTTCAACAAGCCTGTAATAAATAACACCATAAGTAGATAAAGATAAGCCCATAAAGTCACAAAGGATTCCTAAAATCAACCAACAATAAGTTTTTCATGGTTAATCCTTCTCATAATCTCAATCACATTTCTTTTTTCCTAATCGTCATAAACAAAAAACAAGAGGATTAACTCTATAGGTTAAGAGTCTACATATAGGTGATTTTTTTTATTTGAACTTTTTGTCAAATATAAAGGTCGGAGATTTCTCGGGTGACTAATCTCACTTTGGTGCTGATGACTTCTTCGTCGTGGATTATGGAAGTGTCACTAATGAGAAGCCTTGTTTAGTACAAATACTAAATTTCTATCGATTAACTTGAAGAAAATATCATATTGAAATGCATATCTTTAAAAATAAAAAAAAATATAAATATAAATAATGAATATAGATGAGGTAATTTCTGGTTATTGCTAACTCTCAAGAGAAGCTATGTTTAGGTCATGTTTCAGTTGTCCTATGCTCTCATTTATCTCCCTTCTATTATTTTTATCTAAGATTCTAGACAACAGTTTTCATCCTTCAAGTCAATCCGCTCCATAGTTACCTTATTATGAAGCTCATAAGTCACAAAGTACAATGTCGGGAAACAAAATGAACTAAATACAAAGTCGAGGGACTAATACTAACATAATTAGATTCGGACAACATTGTGGCATTCTCCTCTTTGAGGTTCTTGATTTATGATGTGATGTCATTCACAAGTTGAATTGCTTCTCCTAGTATACAAGCTTTCCCATTGTTCGCCTCATTTAATTCTGATTCAAGTAAGAAATGGGCAAGACAAAACAAGAATGATAGAAGTAATTGCAATTGATATTGAAAGCAGTAAATAACGAGAATGATAGAAGACTAACGTAAAGATTTGTTGCTCCGGTTGACTCTTTTTGGTTGAAATCTTGTGAAATATTCAATGTTTTTAACAGAAAGATAGATACGGAGTCAATTAACTTGAGCTCTAATACCAATTTGATACGGGATATTATCCATTGTAGTTTGACCCGATTTTTTGACACCTAAAGACTCGATAGAAAAGACAAATAAAAGAAAGATATATGAAAAGAAGATGATCCGATGGTGAGAATGGATCGGTAGTTGGATAGATAAAGGTTGAACCCTAAGCAACGACCTAGAAGCACAAAAGGGCACGGTCGAGAGGATCGCCTCAATACATAACCAAAGAAGTTTTGTAGAACCCTTCCGCAACAACCAAACAAAATAGGCATTCTAAAAGAACCCTAAAGCACCTAGAGAATTTCTTGTGGCAAGTTGAAGGACCCTGCTCTGTCGTGGCAAGTAGAAAACACACAATCAAGTCCAAGCAAGTTGCGAGAAAGAACTCTTACTCGGGTTGCTCTCCACACGGCAGATGACGGTAGATATCATAAAGCTAGCACAACGTGTTTAAAAAATGTATATATTATAAGATGGTAAAAAGAGGCACGACCTATTTATAAGAAGAGGATAGGCCATATGGGCCATATGGATCGGTCGAATGGGCCTCCTAACATACGTAGATTCGTTTCTTATTTAGAATAAGAGAGGATCTAGATCTAAGAAAAATAATAAAAATAAGATCTATCTTTCAGAAACTTAGATCTTCTAAGACTTGTCATCAAGTATCCCTAAAGATATGACTTTCAAATCAATCTTTAAACTTCTCTATTAGAAGACCGTATATTGGCTCTTGGAATGGTTCATCTTTCGAGCCCATGCAAGTGTTCGGTTGGTCCTCTAAGTCTGCATGAGAGAACTTGTCTTGCATGGTATCTTTTCATCCTTAAGTCCAAGCATGTTTCTTGCATATCTATGGTGTTGGACGGTCGCGTCTGTAGAATGGTGACGAGGCCTTCTTTTATTGCTCATAGTTTAACTAAGTAGTTTTTCAGAGTATGCATTTCTCCTCCCGCTTTTTGGCTAATCTTGCGACAACTTTGATACTTCCGCATCATACCATGTGGGCATCTCTCATGAACATGTTACCACGCTCTTCAAAATTAAATATCCCTCTTCCAAATCATTAAAATCTTCCTCTTCATCATTATATTCCTCCTCTTCCCGTTCCTCCTCTTAATGTTCATCCTCATAGTATTGGTCAAACTCTTTAAGTAGTTCTTTCCAATACTTTTTCAAATTCCTTGGGACAAAAACTGAACCGTTAGAATCCCATAGCTCTTTCCTCCCTTGCACATTGGAATTTCTCCAAACCAATTTGGGTGAAGAAAGTTCGTCTGCCACCCTCTATTCCCAAAGCCGTAAGCATCGAGTGATCATTGTACTTAGTCTGACACATCTCGATCTTAGAGACACAAGTGTGATTTGCCTTTCACTCCTTTTAAATGACTCTTAAACTTTGGGAGGTTAGGTATATTCACGTTGGATTCAAAGGGATAAGGAAAAGTGCGTGGTCGTCATCAAAAGGCTCATCATCCGTCGATTTTTTATCCACGAGAGGAAGATGCAACGTTTCGTTTTGTCTATAGTGAAGAGTAAGTATCTATGAACACAAATCACAAAGGAAAACAAATAGAATCACCAATCCATAAACTTCATAGCATCAATATTTAAGTAATATGGTTCTACACATTAAAGACAACATTATCACAAAGACAATGAGATCAACAAAATACAATCAACAATTACTAACATGATAGGAGTTGAAAAAACTGCTCAAGGACAATTAAGATCATGCTAGAAACATGTAATTAAGCTCACAATTACTCTATCACATGCTTTCTATGTCCATTATGCTATAATAATGTTCTTGATCAACAAAATAAGCAATCTAACATCTCAAGAGGCCCAAAATAGAGACAAGACATGATTAAGTTTTGAAAAATGCTCAAGAACAAATATATCCATGAAAATCAATAAAAATCACTTAAACATGTCAATGCCTACCAAATTAAACTTAAACAACTTAACTAATAATACAATTTTCATCATAAGAAACATCAATGAAGATGAAATTCAAGAGATTAGAACAAGCTCATACAATTCAAGCATTTCACACAAGTTATGAGCTAGACATAATTCATGAAATTTCCACTCAAGGATTATCAACTAAGCACAACTTTCACATTAGTTCAATCACTTAAAACTCAATGTTGAACTCAATCAACATACATCATAAAACAAGTAATCTCAAATATTCAATTCAATTCCCAATTTTCACAGTTTCAAGACAAATATCTCAAAAGTCAAAGAACTATATATATTAAGGGCCCGTTTGGTTCCAACTCCGGATACGGAAACGGAATGGAAACGAATTTAGTCCATATGTAAATCCATATTCATGAAATATTATGGAATCATTCCCCATGGTTTAATGGAAAATGCACTTGCTTCCTCACATTTTGTTACCCTATAGGGTATCAAAAGTAATCAAACTCTCATCCAATTACTACAAACCACAAGGAATGATTCCAAAAATTTTAATGAACAAGGGTATACGTATTGACTAGATTCGTTTCCATTCCGTTTCCGATTCCGGAGTTAAAACCAAACGGGCCCTAAATGTACTAGACCTCCTCACTCATGTATCTCGTTCTTTATATGTAAAATTCTCTTTGGGGTCATAATTAAAGATGATGAGGCTTGTCATCGCTGTTCTAATAATGAAAAATCGAGTAAAATTTTAATCTTCCAAGTTGAAGTTTTATCTATTAAATTTGGCGTCGAAAATGTTTTATATCTTAGTTTGAGTAAAATCAAATTTGAAGAAGATAATTCGATTGTTATCAATGCTATAACAATGAGCGGAAAACTCCTTGAAAAATTGAGTGAGCTATTTATGATATTTGTCGGTCTCTTTTTTGTTTTGAATCATGACAGTTAGTTCGCATTTTTAATGAAGTTAATCGTGTTGTGAATAAGCTAGTTAAGCTTGGTCACTACTCTTCTGCTGCTTTCGTGGACCCACCTACGTATTTGTTGTTTCTCATTTGCGAGGATGCTCAATGGTGATTAACGTCTTATAGGACGCTTAATCGGACCTAATCTCTTTCATCTTATTCAAAAAGAAATTTATCTTACTTTTTTTTTTTTTGAAAGGAAACCCAACTCCTTAACAAAATTAAATGTTGTTTAGGAGATCCATGTTCGAATTTTTCTGACAACACATATGAAGAATGTAGAAATCCTAATAATAGATCACAAAATACCCGATTTAAACATAGAGTGACACTAACTAATCGAATTGGATGAACAAAAGAAGACCTTAAAAACTATACTTTTATCTAACTTTACTTTTATAAAAGTTGGAACCTTCAAACCTTATCATTTTAGATGATCTAAAACTTGTAAACACACAGTAACTAAACTAGAAGCCGTTGACTTTCATCAACTTAGAAAAAACCCAAAGTGACCTAAAAAGGTTGATTTATCTTTATGGGCGCAACCTAGATATCTAGGTTAAAGTTAAAAGCGTGAGTTTCACAAATGGACCCGAAGCCCGTGGTTTGAATCCCATGCAGACGTGGTCCATGGTGGGTTGACTTTCCACAAGCATCCATATGAGGTCAAAGCTAGAAGCCGTTGACTCTTATGCTATCTTCTTCTCTTGATCGTCACATCGAGGCTATCACCTCATGGGCACCGGGCCAGACAGCCCCCATGTATGATTTAATAGTGCATGTCAACGTTGTTCTTATGTGCATGTCAAACGTGAATACGTTTAATAATTTTGTTTGGATATGTGAGAGCCCTTTTTGTTTTCTTTCAAAAGTCAAACCTACGTCACAACAAATTTCTCAACCTCAACTCCTTCGTTATGGGTTTTACCGGGCCTGTTTCATCATCATCATTGCTAGCTGTTGCTTGGACTATATGCCAATCTAAGTTGGGTTTTACCGGGCCTCTTATATTTTCCATATTTATAGAAAATACAATATCAAAAGTAGAGAGTCCTTTTAGTTGTTTTGCACTTATTTAGCAACTACTTGATAGCCTCCATTCATATATTGTATAGATTAGATTCATAATTAATTAGTGTTGGTCAACTACGTAATCATATATTTTTATGCAGTTTGAGGGTGAACTTAGTGGTTGACTTAACACACTTTGGTATTTTATATGGGGGCTGAGGATATTAGGTACAACCGTACAACTAAATCTAAAAGTAGAGAGGTGAGTAATAATCTTATGAGTCATTATTTCATGCGTTCAATCAATCCTTGTGCTGATATAACTTGTCGCAAAATTAGTTAAGGGGCGGGTGTCGACGTCCTCGCATAAGATCCACGACGACGGTATCACCCTAGACCTTTATTGTTTCATGCGTTCAACCAATCCTTGTGCATTCGGAATAACGTGTACCGCTATACCGAATATCTATGTTAAGACCAACGAATATTAATTTTGTAGCATCTTTAATTTTTTCACCCACGTGGAAAGATGATTATAACGGGTTTGTGTGGGATGAACCAAATCCTTATTGATTTTTCATAGAAAGGGCTCGGACATGTAGCGCAACATCGAGTAGAGATTTGTGAACTGAAATATTGTTTATTTCATTGATCAAGTATAATTTATATACACGAATATAAAGGGATAAAATGATAAACTAACAAATAAAGGATAAGCTCATACACGGTGTGATTCAACAACTCTAAGCTTGAAGTAGAAGGTTTGACGCTCCTCATTACTTGAGTCTTGAGCGCGCAATTATTGTGTTGTGGGAACGAAGAGATGAAAGAATGACTTGATGGACCTCCCTCCTAACGAAGGTTGATTAGCGTACTAGTGTAGGTTTTGGGCCTAAGACGTAGATCAATTAGCGTATTAGGGTAGGCTTTGGGCCTTAGGCCGTCGGATGATTAGTGTCTTATAAGGAGGGAATGTTTTGGGCCCTAGGACATAGGTAGAATAGCATCCTAAATGGTAGGTTTTGGATCCTATGACACATGTAGATTAGCATCCTAGAGTGTAGATTTTCGGACCTAGTATGCATATAGATCAACATCTAGATTTTGGGACCTAGTATGCATATAGATCAGCATCCTAGGATAGGTTTTAGGTCTCTAGGACATAGGTAGATTAACGTCCTAGGTAGGTTTTGGGCCGTAGGACCAAATTTAATTAGCATCATACGGAGTTGATACTAAAAGATGGAATGAGGATTTGATGTACCCTCATCCTTTCTTTGGTCTTTATTTGGTTAGGTTGACGATAGCAACACGCCGATAGAGTCGGCTCTAGGACTTGTTTTAGGGTTTCTTTAGGAGGAAGCATGCAGAGATTTGTGAACCGAAAGTTTAGTTATTTCATTCATAAGTATTGTTTTTATATATAAATATAAATGACCAAACGATAAACTAAGAAATTAAAAATAAACCCATATATACGGCCAATACTTAACACATCGCTAGTGAATATTCTGTCGGTTCTTTAATGAATTGTTTTGCTATATAATAGCATTAATACTTAACACATCGTTGACTGGATCATTCTTCTTTGGCTGAATTGGCATTTAGAGCCTTTTACACTATAGAGTTGAAATTTAGGACTCTACCAATTACAAATTGAGAAATAAGGCTCCTACTTTATTAGACTAATTCATAAATAGGACAAAAAGTTGACAAAAATGATAACTAATGAGTGATGGTTGATGTGAGTGCTGACTGTGAGACTTTTGATTGACATTTGGAGGAAATTTGGGGCCAAAAAAACGCAGCCCTTTGTCTAGAAAAAATCCGCTTACCCAAAAATCTGCTTACCCAACTAATGTCACAATCATACCCAAAAATAAATTTGTCAAAGTACATAAACATACTCGAACACAACATACCCAATAAATCAAATATCAATATAAAACAATATTCATAAATTGGATAATATTTTATATTTATACCCAATTTAAACATCACTTAATACAAAATCCATACCCAATTTAAATTTTTCATACCCAAAATTTTCAAAACTCGATATTGTACACAAATATCAATATCAAATGACATTTGGTCATTACGCAAAAAAATTCGCTTGACACTTGATCACTATAACACATTTTGGGTAACCATAAAACATATTCACGATATCACTATAAATATAACACATTTTGGGTAACTATAAAACATATCCAACATTATAACACATTTTGGGTAAGTGTTTTGTAAGATATTGATATGTTTGGGTAAGTGGTTTGTTCGTATGGTTGTCAATGTAGTAGATCGAACATGGTAAGTGCATATCCTAATTTTGAGATCGGAATTTTGGGTAATCAAACATAAATCGTCATACAACACAAAAAAATAAATAACACACCTAACATACCCAAAAAATAACAACCCAGTTTCGTCATACAATACCCAAAAAATAAACAACACACCTAACATATGAACGATTAAGTGGGAGTCTCCCTCACTTTATTTAAAAAACCAAAAAGTATGAATAGTAAACATCCCATCAATATTTAAATGTTGTGCAGTACCATCATTTCAATCATGTCCTATTTGCCTAGGTGTAAGCCTAATTTTTATTGTTTTCTCTAGAAGCCCATTTCACAAAAGCAATATATAAAGGGTCTCATTTCCCTAATTTATTCTTCTTCTTTTCTTATCGGCATTTCGAACCAGTAGTAGGCGCGCCGTCTATGAGATCGAATCACTTTTCATTATCAAAAATATAAAAAAGAAAAAAGACATATATATATATATATATATATATATTGAAAACTCCATCTTGAATATATATTTGAATATGTGATGATGGAAGACTTAACACAATTAAGCGGTTTTTATACTAACAAAATATCGATTGTATTTCTAGTTTGCTTGATTTGTTTTGGTGTTTGTCTAAATGTATGCAGGTCTTGGAAAGCAATTCAAGGGATAGATGAAGGTCTTGGAATCAGATACAAGGGACAAGCGAAGAGTTTGAAGAAGTTCAACACGGAAGCCAAAGCCTTAAAGCAAGTTTCAAAGGACATAACGGTTGGAAGGAATTCAAATCTCTCTACCAACCAAATCAACCAAGGATCAAGAGAAGATCTTCCAAGGAGATATACCCAACTAGAAGTCTCAACCAAGAAAATTCGGTTCAAATAGGATCTCGCAAAAATTCTCAACAAAAGCGCTAGATTTCTTCTCAACAGATATCGAAGATCTTCACCCAACGAATCCCAACAAACCTGAAGATCTCAATGCTTAAAAGACAAAAATCTTCAATAGCGTGAGCGGAGAAGAAGAATCAACGTGCTTTAAGGAGATGAAGAAGATAAAGGCATATATACAACGGCTATCTCATCTCAACAAAGAAGCGTTTTCCATGGAGAAGAAGAAACATCCACAACGGTCATCTTCCCAACGGCTAGAAGACTTCTCCATCGAAAACTATAAATGAAGATGTCGATTAAAGAAGAAAAAAACACAAGCTTACACGGAAATATACAAAGTCTTCAAGCGATTCAAAGCATCTTCGTTCAATCCAAGAAGTTTCTCTTTCTCTCTTTATACAAAAGCTTTATTCTTTAAAGAGAGACAAACTCGAGAGCTCCATTGGCATATCTAAAAAGTGTTATACTCGAGTGTGTGTTACTCTGCAAAGTAACTAGACTATTATAACTAGGTTAAGAGTTGGAGCTAGATCGTACCATTGGCTACAGTGAGAGAAGAAGGGGATTTCTTCTAGGTTGTATCTAGTACTCTTTGAAGCTAATAATAGATAGTTAGATTCTGGGTATACCCTAGGACGGAGAGTAGACTATTTAGAGCCGAACTTCGTGAACATATCATTGTGTCGATCTTTTTATTTCCGCACCATATCTTGCTTTATTGTGACTAACTTTGTTTTGCAAGTTTACAAAGTCAAGGCCCTTGAAATCACTTTCAAAGCCCTTGAAATCCAGTTGTGTCACAAAGAGCTCAGATCGACATCAAGGCCTTTGAAATCAGCTTCAAAGCCTTGAGATAGGTTTTCACGAAAAGTTATCATACTTTATTCCACCCCATTCTAGAGTATTTATATCATTTATATTCACTTTACGATTCATCGTATATTTTAGAAGGGTTTCTGCTGAAAATTCTCATAACCACGGTTGATTGTTTTAGCTACTGTTCAAATAGAAATTCATCTTCAATCTGCCACAAGCCCATAACTCAGTGTCTCAGGGTACAATATTCTCATATTTAAATAGATATAATTCTTTATTAAAAAAGGAGATATAATTCGAACGTGAGGCTAAACGTTTATGCCGACAGGTGCAGCAAAATCATGTATATATTTTTCATTTCCTGTTCTATATAAAAAAACTGAAGGGGAAAAGTTTCCGAATTAAAATTTTTATTGCTTTATATATATGTTTCATTTGTGGTTCTCCATTCATGATTGATTCAACCAAAACTTAGCAAATTTTGCTCTGCTAATTTTACCCGCAACCAATGATTATCCGAATCATCCGACTTAAAAAGACGATGAATTTCCGAAAAAATCGGATGATGGTTGGTTGATGGGTAAAGATCCTTCTCCATCATTTGACCCGATACATCCAAAAGTATTTAATTTTTACATATATTATCGTAAAACCTTAGAAATTGGAGTAATTTAGCGTATGTAATTGTGTCATTAGCACAAATAAATTTTAAGTTGAAACCTAACGCATGAATTCGTATAAATTGTTTCCGTCGGTGAGTTCCTTCTTCCACTATCCAATTTCATCAACTAGTTTTTATTGGATTAATCATGAATATATTATAATCTTTCAATCACGTTTAAGATATATAGCTTAACGGTTCAATTTAAAATTTATTGTTTGATGGAACAACGCTATGGTGACGTGGTATGACAGTTGTGTAAATAGTAGTAAGAACATAAACTTGAGACATAACAGGACACATGCAGATAATATATATATTTTTTATCATCATCTTCTTCTCCATCTACTCCATACACAGCTAAGTGCCCCACATTCCCAACTAATTTGATCAATTCCGCCCCTTATATTGTCTTCAAAAAGAGGCTACAATTCAACCCTTCTCTTTGATACCCAACAAAAACACACATGGATGCAGCAGTAATCAAGATTGGGTATCCGAATCGGTCGTCGGAGTTAGTTTGCCGTCGAGAGGGTACTATTCCAACACAACCGTCCGATGATTATAGGGCAGTTTCCAATCGCCTTATCTCCACCGTCTATTCTGGTCCCACTCTCGTCGATATCCAGAACGCTCTCTTCGTCACGGGCTCCGATTCCTCTGTAAAACCTCCGTCTACCGCTACTGATGACGTCTGCTTGTTAAGGTATTAATCTTTTTTGCGTATTTAGTTTTTATGAAGTAACTTATATATACGTATTTGCAGGGTGATGGGAATGGATAGGGAAATGAACAAAACAGAGAGTAAATATACGTTGAAGATGAAGTCCAACGGTCATGGGGTTGCTGATGATGGCTATAAATGGAGGAAATATGGTCAAAAAATCATCAAGAACAACCCCAATCCTAGGTAAATTTGTCTTCATAATCGGGAATCTAAACTCATTTCATATATAACAAAGACGAGGAGAATTATTTAAATAAAAAATAAAAGAGTTAAAATTGTTTAAAATAATTGAAATAATTGTTTGGTAAAATAAATAGGATTGTGGATAAAATTATAAAAAAAATACGTATTAAATTATTTTGTGATTGAGAGTTGAAAAAAAATAAGGAATAAAAGTGATTTTTTACTTTAATAATTTTTATAATTCTCATAATTGAAGTTTTATACGATTATAAAATCTTCGTAATCAAATTCTTTTTATCTTTATAATCTAATTATTTAATCTTCTTCAATCCCTCGTTAAATGCAATTACGAAAATTATGTATTCCTTTTAATTCTCCTGATTTTAATATCCTTAACAAACGAAACTATGGTGCTAGCGAGCAATAAATTTTAAGCCACGTAGTCAAACACTACAGTAGAAAAAAGTCAGTTCATAGTCACGGTCCAACTACTAATAAACAACAACTTTCCTGATATTGAATATGCGGGAGCCATTGTATATTTATTACAATTTCAAATCATAACCCTAATTGTGGTGTATATTACAAAATGCAGGAGCTATTACAAGTGCACGAACCCAAGATGCGGGGCGAAGAAGCAGGTGGAAATGTCATTAGAGGACCCCGAAACCCTCATTATTACGTATGAGGGCCTTCATCTCCATTTCTCTTTCCCTCATTTCTTCTCCGGCGCCGATTCTCCGGCCCGGAAGAAGCTCAAGACGTCGGAAGACGAAAACACCCACAAACAAGAAGAAGAGATAAACCTTGTGGGCCTAGCCCAAGGTGATATGGGCCTGGCCCATGACAGCCCAGGCCCAACATCAGAATTGGGAGGGGCTGGGCCGTTGGGCTTGCTGGAAGATCTGGTGCCCAGAAACATACTGAAACCGTCATCTTCCGTCTCATCATTTTCAGACAACAGAAATTCTCCTCCTTCACTACTGTCTTGGTCTCCTGCTTATTCTCCTCCCCTCTTCTTTGAATTTGATTCCAATTTCGATTTCAATTTGGATGTTGGTATTTAGAGGAATTAGTATGTTGGCATTTTTTTGTATTAATAGAGTATATTTAGCTTCTATTTTGTTGTAACTTCGAAAACGGAGTGAAAACTGAATAAAACGGAGTGAAAACGGAGTGAAAACTGAATAAAAATGTATCTAATTACGTGTACCTTGGTTATGAATATTTTTGGAATAATTGATGTGGTTTCATGCAAAATGTATAGGTATCAAAACTAATCAAAGTCCACTACAATTAATTCAAACCAAAGAAAAGATTGCAAAGAATTTCATTAACAAAAGTATACACATGGAGTAGATTCGTTTCCATTCAATTTCGTTTTCGGAGTTAAAACCAAATAAGCCTTAAATAGGAATAAATGAGCTATCAAGTGGGCCAACACTGAAGGATAAGATCTGGGATTCTCACATTTGCATAAAGATCACTACAATCAAACAGAGTATTATTTTTTGGGTTATAGTAGGTAGATATAATCTTAATTTTTACGGGTAATATAATTTAAAATATCTTTGTGAATGAAAATAAGGAGTTCATCATGGTGAAAAAAATTGTTATGGTTGATCGAGGTTAGGCCTGATATCGGGACAACTCACCTGGCTTGACGTGTCAGGAAAAACGGGCGGGTATGACCAAAAGAAGATTAAAGGACGACAAGCCCTGTCCGCCAAGCTGGATCCAGGCACCACTCTAGACCCGCTAGGCCAAATGTCCGACCCGCCGGCCAGGATAAAAAAAATTATATATATTATTATTAAGTATAAATACAAAATATTTAATATAATTATAATAAATTTAATATATATTACATAAAATATCTTAAATATAGTTTATTTTTATAAAATTCATATTAAAAACATTTTTATAATATTTTTTAAAAAGGTACCCGCAGGGTCGCCCTGCTCGTCTGGCCGGGTGGGTACGTTAGCCATCACATGCCCGCCAGCCGGACTCGACCCGTCCCGATCTTGGATAAACGAGTTTATTATTTTACAAAGTCCGGTTCGAACCCGGATATGAACAAGTCTAGTCGAGGTCCTAAATAAGTCAAAAGTCACCCAATTTATTTTCCTGAAAATAAGCTTATAGGACTTCGTTAAAGACGAAGATCCAACAAGAACTCGGTTAAAAGCAACTTGACATGTCAAGGGCAGTTTCAACGACCCTTGAAGTTCCCAAATCACATTCAAATTATTTCCAACAACTTTGATATTTTAGATTTTAAGTTTCATAACATCTTCAAGCATGTCTTGAGAGTGTCAGCTTTTGTTTTAATTACCGAGTTGTGGTAGTTTTTCATTGCACAAACTAACAATATCTATTAAAACATATTATATCAATCTTTCTTCGGATTCAAGTTTTGATCCGTCAAAATTTTATTTGAAAAGAATCTTGTTTGGGTTTTTTCCAATTTTATTGTTGTTTTTCATTCCTCCTGCTTATATTAGATTTGTTTGGTTGTGGCCTAATTTCGTAGTCGTCCTCAACGAAGATAGTTTATCTCCACTCCTCGATTTGTTGTTTGATAGAGATTGTAGTATTGTTTGGTCCTTATGGGTCGTTTGAAACATTATTGTATTTTTATTATACCATATTTATCAATATATTGTTGCAAGTAGAGTCATTTTGTGTGATCAGACCCATCTTTCTAATGAAGAATGTCGTTAAGTCTCTGAATGTCGTTAAGTCTCTTATTTTCATGTGTTGTTTTGTATCATCAAAGCTTCCGACTATAGGTTTCGTATAAGTGCAACCAAATAACAATTGCAAGTGGCTTTTCCGATAATAATTACCAATTCATATTGTATGGTTATCACAATTTTCTTTCGATTAGTTTTACCTTGGTTTATAGACCAGTTTTTTCAGCTTTTGTGAGTTTCCAAACACAAAATTCTTAAATTTTGGTTGTATATCCGACTTCCATTCGCAAGCATTTCGTTGTGTATCATTGTTCATTTATTAGTTCATTTGTTGATTTGATAGAGAACTGGCCATTTGACTACATCTCCAACATAACCTATTTTGTATATCATTTTTAGGGATGATTGTCCTCTTTATTATTTCTCTAATTTGGGAATGAAGGATATTATGAAGTTCACAATCAATTATAGTAACATCTTATTATTTTCATTGTTCATGAAATTGTTAGCTTTAATATCATTATTGATCATGTTTGTGTCTAGCATATGTGTTATAAGTGGGGTAAATGTGACCAATTATCATGTCAAAAGTTGATTGTTACCATTTTTCACTTGTTAAATAAGACTTTTTTTATATTTAGATTTAAGTTTCATAAGATTGTTCTATTACCACGATGCATGAACTTTCTCTTAGTAGTGAAGTTGAAACAAGTCAATATTTTTGAGGAATTTGTCATTCATAACTTTGACCAGAAAAGTTATGCGATTTTGCAAGGATTTTTCAAAGCAATTTCATTTGCATTATGTTATTGTTAGTGCTTGTTTTTTAGTCTCATTCCACTATATTGTTTAGTTTAAACACTTCCCTCCACGTATACATGGCCTATGTTGTTCACCCTTAAAATAATTATTAGATGCATTAAGCGGAATTTCAAATCATATATAAACATCTAACATAAGGATCTACAAGCATAATCTATAGAAAACAATAAATTGTTCCCATGAAATGCATGTTGATGCGTGAACCGGATTTATTCGGAGAGGAATAATAGAGAACGAAAACCCCAAACGTGGCTTCTCTACTTGGTCCACACGAGCCTAGTGTCAAGAATTCTTTTGTATTTGACTACTAGGACGAAGATCGAAAGGGGAGCAATCAAATTACTTCGGATGATGATTGTAATTGATCTCATAACACCAACATTTGGATTTTTCACTCATGAGAGAAAATGAGAGCTTTTTATTAGGTAATTAGAGAGATAATAAGTTTTATGTGAGTTAGGCTTCCATTAGTAATGTATAACAATTATATATGAAATAATTTTTTATATTTTTTGTCACAAAGTAACTCCTTATGAGTAACTCCCTGATTAACCTAACCAACAAACTCTTTAGTTATTTATTGAACAAATAAGTTTTTTCCTATACTATTACAATATATGTAACATAACTAATAACAAAACCATTTTTCTTTTGATCTAATCCGTCAACTCTAAGTGTGTAACCGCATAGACCCACTTATAATGGCCATAAGTAATTGTTTCATCCCATTAATTGTAGTTGTCTTCTAGCAAAGCACTACGACTCATAAAATAACTGCATTGTATATCTCTATTAGGTCTTGTTCCAAGTTTATTCACATTAAATTAAATGACACAATTTCTTCAATCTCCAACTTGTCCTTAAACAAGTGTGCAATCTAAGATAACTTTGTCTCTTTATGTCTTATTTGACGATATAGTGACATTCATATCTAATGTCAATTGTGTTTCTTAAATCCGAGATTGAACTGTCAATTAAACGGATGATTGCAAATAATCATCCGATCATGGCCAAGCATTTTGAATTCCCGCTCTTTAAGTGGTTGAGTGTTCGCTCCAAAAGGTGTGTGGAGAAAAAGGTTTAAATTTATATCCCGAATTATAAACCTAACGATAAGCGAACCTGTAGTGTACGGATCCATCGTAGTAAGAGCTTATATTCCGAAGCCGATCTCAAGGAATCGGTGAGAATAATCACAACAAAGCAATCTAACTTCAGAAGCATGCAATAATACTGATCAAAAGAAAAAGACAAGATATATATAATGATAGGGGAACGTAGATTCTAGAGGTCAAAGTATCCAGTTGTTTTGATTCAAGATCACTCAAGGTAGCGTGGACAAATTTGAGGTTTGCTGAGGGAAGGTGTTCAACTATGGGATAGATCACCGGGTAAGTCTCACTACCCACTATTTCAAAACAAAGTCCTATCACCGGGTAAGTCTCAAGAAACTAAGGAAAGGTAAGAGTACTCAAACCAACACACTCACCTTAGGGTACATAACTAATCATCACCGGGTAAGTCTCAGTTTAACTCTCAAAGGTAGGATGAAGGCACACTCAAACCCTAATAAAGGATAAACCATTATAACCTAACACTCATCATCATAGGTAAACAAGCAAAGGAATCACCGGGTAGGTCTCATCCTAGGCTTGCATGTAAACTAGGAAAGGTGCAACAAGGATAAGATTTGGCAAACTATAACCTAAACTAAAGATAGGCAATGCAGTGGACGTACAGTTCTTATCGATCTTGGTCGAGATGACTCCAAGAACAGTCCGAGACGGGTTTTGATTTAGGTTTAACTCAAGCTTTCAGGGTCCACTCACGATAAAGGTTCATTCTTTCATTGTTTGTACCATAACCTTCAACTAATCACCCTAGAATCGCAGGGGGATTTAGCCAACACTCATCATTATCAAACAATCAAATATGTATTGTTAGCATGAAATATTGTGATATTTTATGCACGTTTTCTAGATGTATTTCATCCATATTAGTGTTCATTGATAAAGCATTGAAGCAATTGTGAGTTAGTTTATCTATATTGTCGATATAGAGGTCTACATAAGCTTTGTGTTGATTGTAGGCGAATAAGAGCTAAAACCGAACGAATTATGAGAGGATAGAGATGGATTGAGCATATCCAAGGATTGAGGACACCACAAAGAAGTTAAGGAAGATGCTAGGATGAAGAATGGCACAAAACAAAGGGAATTACGAGCAACCTATGCTTCCACGCTCTAAAATACGGCCGTAATGAAGTCCACACTCTAAACCAAGGCCGTGGAACTTGGCAACATGAGCGTGGAGCATTTCAGAGAGTTACACGGTATAAAGTACGGTCGTGGAAGTTGTGAAGCACCGTAATCCAATTCCACGCTCTAAACCACGGGCGTGAAATTCCATATAACCGTGATTTAGACAATCTTTTGGCGAATAAAATATAGACACATTGTCTACGCACATGGGCCGGAGACTTATTCTATCTTTCCTTATAAAAGGACTGAAGGAGGGAGATTTTGGGATCTTCGCTTACGCTTGCTTGCACGTGCCTAGGGTTTCAGTTGGACGTGCGGAGATTGCCATTTTGCAACGGAGATTTGCAAAGGATTGAAGATTTGGAAGTTGCGCTTTGTCCTTAGGTTTGATTAGAAGACGGATTGACATCCCGTTCTTCGTTCTTATCAAGGATTGTGATTTGTTTGTGTTATTCCATATCCGATATACATCATTACCTTTGTTTGTGGATTTGAGATTGATTTGAAGTTTATTGAAGGTTTTCGAAGGTTTTCATCTTTCATTCTTCTAAATCTTGAATTTGATATCATAATGACTGTTGTTGGCTAAAACCCTTTAGCAATTCTAAGGTGAAGGGTTGATAGTTGTGGCTTAGATGATGATAGATCGATCGTAAACAGATTGGACCCTGAGAGTTAGAGAGATTTCGCCGACGAGCCAGAATCACGGTGTGTTCTTGAGTTCCACGGCCGTGGAATCTCAAGATCCACCCGTAATTTTCCCTAGTTAACGAATATTGCTTTTACTTTAATCCAAAGTTAAAGATTTGCTTTAACTTAGTCTTGGCTTGCCTTTTCTAGGTAGTAGTGAAGCCTCAACAACCTCTACTTCGATTTCGAGTGTCACAACCTTAATCGGTTTAGTTAGTCTTGATCCTTGGATTACAAGTTTGGGTATTTGATATTAATTCTTATCTTTAGATCCTTTCTATACTGAAGCCTCAACAACCTTTATAGAGAGTGTCTTTGGATAAGTCATATAAAGCCTTGGAACTTCACCGTACATTGCTTTGCCTTAGTATACCTTTGCAACTCTTAACTCTGTCCTTAGTTCTTTAGTATATCTTGAATCGATTTCCACAATTAGACACCTGGATCTTTAGGGTTGCTATTTTCCCAATACATTTGCAAAGCTCATATATTTACTTGCTTGACGATTTATAACTGGATTTAACCCCCCAAATCCCTGTGTTCGATACTCTGGAATTCTTGCTTAACTACGTCGATCCGTACACTGCGGATTCGCTTGCTTGATTTCTAGTTTTATAAATTTAAGACTTATTTGCATGCACGCTAAGTGGCGAACAAGTTTTTGGTGCCATTGCCGGGGATTTGGTCTAGGCCGAATTCGGTTATCGGTTGTCAATCTTGGGAGCTCTTCCTTTGTTATTTGATATCTCTTTCGAGTGTATGCGCAGGTCTAGGAACAACGAAGAACTCTTACCTCTCGATCAAGAGCTTGAGAGGACTTTGAGGAGAAAGCTCAAGGAAAGAAAGATGGCTGAAGAAAGAGAACGCGATTACCAAACAGAGCTAGTGGAATCCGAAGCTCAACTTAGATGGAGCGAGAAGACTCGCAAGGAAGAATCGGAGCGTCATCAATCGAAAATTGATGATCTAACGGATATGATGTTCCAAATGAGACTGGAAATAAGCGACCTCTAGAAGAAAAAGAGAAGAAGGAGACCGGGAAGATCGGTTAGAACCAACTCATCCAATGAGGATAGCGACTCTTTCATGCCACCACTAGAGGACATTGATCCAACGATCAATGTGAATCCATTTGTTCCACGAGCAGCCGCCAATCATCGTGCCCCAGCTGGAGGTGCGAGAGTCGATCGTGTGGATGAGGAGCCAAGAACTCTTGGCCAAAGGATGGATCCAACGCAGCAACCATGCCGTTTAGGTGTGAACTTTGATGCTGATGATACACAAGAGTTTAGCTTCAACCCGCAAGTTATTACCATTGTCCGCCAAAATCAATTTGGGGGAACGAGTGCTGAATCTCCACATCAACATCTACAAAACTTTGAGATCATGATGGAGACAATGAAGCCAAAGAATGCAACTACCAACAGTTATAAACTCAAGCCTTTCTTCTTTTCCTTGAAAGGGAAAGCATTGTCTTGGTATCAAGCTCTTCCAAGTGGGAAACTCGACACATGGGAGGATCTTTCTTCGGAATTCCTCACTAAGTTCTTTCCGCCATCCAAGACGGCGGAGTTGAGAGGTAAGATTAATGCATTTTCTATGAGATCTAACGAAAGTTTGTTTCATTCTTGGAAAAGATTTCAGGATTTGCTATTGGATTGCCCACATCATGACATATCTAAATTGGCGCTATTGGAGATATACTATAAGGGGCTGGATGTGGAGACACAATTCAAGCTCCAATTCCTTTCATGTGGTACATTCATGGACATGAGGGAAGATGACGCTTGGGACTTCATTGAGAAGCAAGCGCGGGTCATTGAGAAGTATTCTCACCGGAAAGTAGAGGCGAATCATGTGGAACAAGGAGCAAAGCTATCACAAGTAGCTCAAACTCAAATCTTTTCTCTCAATACGGAGATTAAAGAGTTGAAGAAAGCCATCAAAACCAACTTTCCAAAGCAAAAGGAACAAGATGTAGGTTATTTGGGCAACAATAATAACCACAACGGGAATGAGAATACAAACCGCAACAACCGGAACAACAACCGGAATAATTGGAACAACAACAACAACAACCGGAACAATAATTGGAGCAACAATAGGGGTTCGAACAACAACAATTGACGTCCCAACCAACAAAATTCCGGTAATTCTTATTCCAATTCAGGAAATTCACTAACTCCACCTTCCTCTTCTTCCACTCCTTTGAAAAGCCAGGGGCAAACATCTAATGGTGGAAGTACTTCGGGGAAAGAGAAGCCCGATGCCATGTTGGAAACAATTTTGGGCAAGCTTCAAGGATTGGAGAGTCACATCATCAAGGTTGATGATCACATTACTAATGTTGATAAAGCCCAAAAGGTTTTAGAAAACCAAATGTTTAGCCATGCGGAAGAAGTTCCTAGGAATCAAGGAAAAATCCAAGAAAGACGGAGGATAACCCAAAGGGAAGGGTGATGGCAATCACAACTAGGAGCGGAGTAACAACTACCGACCCGCAGCCTAAGTTTGTAGAAGTTCCAGCCGAAAAGGAGAAAGAAAAGGGGAAGGAGAAGGAAGATGTCTACGTTCCTCTTCCAGCTTTCAAACCTCCCTTACCATTCCTGCAATCTAGAGCAAGAGCGCATCTAGACAAGCAATTCGGTAAGTTTATTGAACTCATGAGCAAACTACATATTAATATACCTTTTATTGATGCAATTGTAGGTATGCCAACTTATGGAAAGTTCCTAAAGGAGATCCTCTCTAACAAAAGAAAATTAGAGGATTTTGGAGAGGTCAAGATGAGTTCGGATTCATCGGATCTCATCAAGACAATGAAGGAGAAGATGCCCCCAAAGCTGAAGGATCCGGGGTCATTTTGTATTCCCATAGGAGTGGGAGATGTCACATATGATGCATTTTGTGACTTAGGAGCGAGCGTGAGCATCATCCCGCTTGCTTTATGCAGGAAGATCGGTTTAGGCGAACCTAAACCGGTAAAGATGACGTTATACATGGCGGATCGATCCATAACTCGTCTCATCAGTATAGTTGAAGACGTCCCGATCAAGCTTGGTAAGTTCTATATTCCTATAGACTTTGTTGTGCTTGACATTCCTGCAGATAGTCCGGTCCCGATCATACTCGGAAGACCGTTTCTTGCAACATCCGGTTGCATAGTTAATTGTAAGAATGCTAGACTCGCCTTCGACATAGGAGAAGAAAAGGTAGAGTTCGTTCTCTCTACTTTGATGAAAGAGTCAGTTTTCGATGAGGATATATTCAACATTTATGACGAAGAGCTATCTAGAGAAGAGGTAAGTTCGATTCTCTTCAAAGACCCCTTACAAAAAGTTATTTCTATGAGCATTATGGATGTAGGGGAAGAAGAGGAATGTAATGAGGAAGTAGAAGCTTTAGAAAAGCAAAAAGAAGTGTATGAAGAAGAATATGAGAAACTCTACGATGGGTCAGAAAACGTTAGAAATCACGGCCAGTCGTGCTATTCCACGGCCGTGGAATCTACCAACATGACCGTAATTTGCTATTCAGAGGACTCCAGTAAGTTACACGGCCAAAACCACGGCCGTGGAACAAACAGAGGTCCCGTAATTGACTTCCACGCCCAAAATCACGGCCGTGGAGGGAACAGAGTAGCCGTAATTTTGGGTGAATCTGAAGGAGATTGTATTCTCTCCACCACTTCTCTTGACTCTTCTCCAGCACCTTCTACATCCTTAGACACTTCTAAGGAAACATCGGATACTCATCAAGAGACATTAGAGACTCCGATAGTGATGGAATTGAAGCCACTTCCTACACATCTAAGGTACGCATTTCTAGGACCTAATTCTACCTTTCCGGTAATTGTTAGTTCCGATTTGAGTATTGATGAACATAGTAAACTCATGGTTGTTCTTAAGAAACATAAGAAAGCCCTAGGGTATACTATAGAGGATCTAGTAGGAATCAAACCTTCACTATGCATGCATAAGATCCTAATGGAAGAAGACTTTAGAACTTTGCGACAACCTCAAAGGCGGTTAAATCCGACCATGAAGGAGGTTGTCAAGAACGAAATTCTTAAACTACTTGATGCAGATATCATCTACCCTATCTCCGATAGCAAGTGGGTGAGTCCCGTACAGGTGGTTCCAAAGAAGGGAGGAATGACAGTCATCACCAACAAAAACAATGAACTCATTCCCACACGAACCGTAACCGGATGGAGGATGTGCATAGATTACCGGAAGCTAAACAACGCAACGAGGAAGGATCACTTCCCAGTACCCTTCATCGACCAAATGCTTGAGAGGTTAGCACAACACTCACACTTTTGCTATCTTGACAGTTATAGTGGTTTCTTTCAGATCCCAATACATCCGGATGATCAAGAGAAGACCACATTCACTTGTCCATGGGGAACGTTTGCGTATAGGAGGATGCCGTTCGGGCTTTGCAATGCCCCAGCCACCTTTCAAAGGTGCATGATGGCCATCTTCTCGGAATATATAGAGGAAATCATGGAGGTTTTTATGGATGACTTCTCCGTTTATGGTTCCTCTTTTGACAATTGTCTTTCTAACCTTGCTCTTGTGTTACAAAGGTGTGAAAACACTAACTTAGTTCTCAATTGGGAGAAGTGTCAATTTATGGTGAAAGAGGGCATTGTATTAGGACACTTAATCTCTAGTAGAGGGATTGAGGTGGATAAGGCTAAGATAGAGACAATAGAAAAGCTTCCTCCCCCAACTTCGGTGAAAGGGATAAGAAATTTTCTAGGACATGTTGGATTTTATAGACGCTTTATAAAGGATTTCTCTAAGATATCAAAGCTGTTTACTAATCTATTGATGAAGGATGCAGTTTTTGATTTTTCACAGGAATGTCTAGATGCGTTCAATAAGATTCGGGAAGCTCTAATCTCAAACCCGATTATCCAACCTCCGGATTGGAATCTTCCCTTTGAGGTTATGTGTGACGCAAGTGACGTAGCCATAGGAGCTGTGCTTGGGCAAAGAAAGGAAGGACGAACCCATGCCATTTACTACGCTAGCAAGACGCTAGATGAAGCGCAGCTCAACTACGCCACTACCGAAAATGAATTTTTAGCAATTGTATATGCATTTGAAAAGTTTCGCTCTTATCTTGTAGGTGCTAAGGTGATTGTATACACGGATCACGCTGCGATCCGGTATTTGCTTGCGAAGAAGGATGCGAAACCAAGGCTGATTAGATGGATTCTTCTCCTACAAGAATTCGATCTAGAGATCCGTGACAAGAAGGGTTCGGAAAATTCTGTTGCGGATCATTTGAGTCGTCGACCACACCTAGAAGACGACCATCTACCTATAGATGACTCCTTTCCGGACGAGCATTTACACATCATAGAGGAGTGCATCGATGTGATCACCAAAGGTAACGAACCATGGTTTGCTGATTTTGTTAACTATTTGGTTTGCCAGGAATTACCGCCCCGATTATCCTACGCACAAAGAAAGAAGTTCTTTAAGGATGTTCGGGAATACTTTTGGAACGAACCTCTTCTCTTTAAGAGAGGTCCGGACGGCATCATTCGGCGATGTGTACCGGAAGATGAGATGCAAAGTGTCATCCGTCATTGTCATTCACTACCTTGTGGAGGACGCGCTAGTTCGAACAAGACTAGCGCTAAGGTATTGCAATCTGGATTCTTTTGGCCTACTTTGTTTAAAGATGTGCAAACCTTTGTTTCCCGCTGCGATGCTTGTCAAAGAACAGGGAACATATCTAGGAGGAACGAGATGCCCCTTAACAACATCCAAGAGGTGGAGATCTTTGACGTTTGGGGAGTAGACTTCATGGGACCTTTCCCATCATCTTGTGGAAACCAATACATACTTTTAGCGGTGGATTATGTTTCGAGATGGGTTGAAGAAATTGTCTCTCCCACCAATGATGCCATGGTAGTGGTTAAGTTCTTTAACAAGACCATCTTCCCACGATTTGGGACACCACGGACCATTATTAGTGATGGAGGTTCTCACTTCATTGCCCGATGTTTCGAAGCTCTTTTAGCTAAGTATGGGGTGACTCACAAGATCGCCACCCCTTATCATCCACAAACTAGTGGACAAGTAGAGATCTCAGACCGGGAGATTAAAGGGATCCTAGAGAAGACGGTTTCAAGGACAAGGAAGGATTGGTCTTTGAAGCTAGATGATGCATTATGGGCATACCGGACTGCATATAAGACTCCCATCGGAACAACACCATACAACCTTGTGTATGGGAAGTCTTGTCACTTGCCGGTAGAGTTGGAGCACAAGGCGTATTGGGTAATAAAGTGGTTGAACTTCAGCATGAAGGAAGCGGGAGAGAAGCGTCTCTTAGACCTTAATGAGCTTGAAGAACTTCACTTGAACGCCTACGAAAACGCCAAGATCTATAAAGAAAGAGCGAAGCGTTGGCATGATAAGCATATCATCCTAAAGGACCTCAAAGAAGGAGATCAAATTCTCCTCTTCAATTCAAGGCTTCGTCTCTTTCCAAGTAAGCTTAAATCTCGTTGGACTGGACCATTTCTAATCAAACGTGTTTTTCCCCATGGTGCAGTTGAAGTATGGGGTGAAAAGGGCGGAAGCTTTAAGGTGAACGGTCAATGACTCAAGAAGTATACACCGGAACTCCAAGCTGAAGAGTTCGCGCCCACCGCACTCGAATAAGTGCGAATATGGTCTATCTACGGACCTTAAACAAGCGCTTCTTGGGAGGCAACCCAAGGTATTGCACTTACGGTTTTGTTTTCGATTCATATATTAGAATAGTTTAGACGTTTTTGTTTTGTTTTGCCTTCGATACCTTCCGGTATGTTCGTGTTTTTGGATGTAGGATCAGTGGAAAAGAAAGGGAGAAGGAAAGTTTTGAAGAAATTTGACGAAACTTGGACTTTGACACATTACTGAAAGTTCCACGGCCAAAACCATGGCCGTGACAGCTACAGTGACCGTAATTTGCAAAAGCCTGAGAAAAATCACCAAAACCGCGGTTCCGTACATTTCCACGGCCGTGGAAACCCCCGAGTGACCGTAATTTTCGAAAAAATTTACGGCCACTATAAAAACCACGTTTCTTCACAAAACACACCAAATTACCCAAATTCCACGCCCCTATTTCGCCGATTGCCTTCCCCCTCTCCCAAATTCTCGTTCGTTAATCGTTTCGAACGATTCTTTAGCCAAAACTGAAGCAAATCCAATCACCAACAAGATCCAAGCAACAATTCGAGCGGCAAATCACAGGAGAAGGCAGAATTCGGATTTTAAAATCCGAAAACCTAGGTTTTTCACCTCTTCTCTTGCTTTGTCGATTTGTCTCAATTTTTGCAAGAAATTTTAGGAGAACTGATTGAAATTGGATTGGAATTAGTCTAGGGATGCTTGCTATTGAATTTGGTGAAAATCTGCTGAGTTTTGAGAATTTTTGAACCGAACCACGGTCTCGGGACATTCCACGGCCGTGGAAACTAAAGAACAAACCGTGGTTTTGAACAGTGATGGATTTTGTTAGAAGAATGTCGAATAGTGTTAGCATGAAATATTGTGATATTTTAGGCACGTTTTCTAAGTGTATTTCATCCATATTGGTGAACATTGATAAAGCATTGAAGCAATTGTGAGTTAGTTTATCTATATTGTCGATATAGAGGTCTACATAAGCTTTGTGTTGATTGTAGGCGAATAAGAGCTAAAACCGAACGAATTAAGGGAGAATGGAGATGGATTGAGCATGTCCGAGGATTGAGGACACCACAAGGGAGCTAAGGAAGATGCTAGGATGAAGAATGGAACAAAACAAAGGAGAATTACGAGCAATCGACATTCCACGCTCTAAAATACGGCCGTACTAGAGTCCACGCTCAAAACCACGGCCGTGGAACTTTGGCAACACAAGCGTGGAGCATTTCAGAGGGTTACACGGCCGTGGAAGTTGTGAAGCACCGTGATGAATTTCCACGCTCTAAACCACGCTCTAAACCACGGGCGTGGAATCCCAAGGAACCGTGATTTAGGCGATCTTTTAACGTACAATTTGAAGCGATGATCTTTTACACAATGGGCTGGACACATATTTTATCTTGCCCTATAAAAGGACGGAAAGAGAGAGATTCCGTCACCTTCGCTTACACATCCGCTTAGACTTCGCTTACGCTTATTGCACGTGTCTAGGGTTTCAAGTTGGACGTGTGGAGATTGCTATTTCGCAACGGAGATTTGCGAAGACTTGGAGATTTGGATATTACGCTTTTTCCTTAGGTTTGATTAGAAGACGGATTGACATCCCGTTCTTCGTTCTTATCAAGGATTGTGATTGGTTTGTGTTATTCCGAATCTGATATACATCATTACCTTGTTTGTGGATTTGAGATTGATTTGAGATTTATTCAAGGTTTTCGAAGGTTTTCATCTTTCATTCTTTTAAATCTTGAATTTGATATCATAATGACTGTTGTTGGCTAAAACCCTTTAGCAATTCTAAGGTGAAGGGTTGATAGTTGTGGCTTAGATGATGATAGATCGATCGTAAACAGATTGGACCCTGAGAGTTAGAGAGAATCGCCGACGAAGCCAGAATCACGGTGTGTTCTTGAGTTCCACGGCCGTGGAATCTCAAGATCCATCCGAAATTTCCCTTAGTTTACGAACCTTGCTTTTACTTTAATCCAAAGTTAAAGATTTGCTTTAACTTAGTCTTGGCTTGCCTTTTCTAGGTAGTAGTGAAGCCTCAACAACCTCTACCTCGATTCCGAGTGTCACAATCTTAATCGGTTTAGTTAGTCTTGATCCTTGGATTAAAAGTTTGGGTATTTGATATTAATTCTTATTTTTAAATCCTTTCTATACTGAAGCCTCAACAACCTTTATAGAGAGTATTTCTAGATAAGTCACATAAAGCCTTGGAACTTCACCGTACATTGCTTTGCATTAGCATACCTTTGCAACTCCTAACTCTGTCCTTATATCTTTAGTATATCTTGAATCGATTGCCACAGCTGGATTCCTGGATCTTTAGGATTGTTGTTTTCCCAATAATTTACAAAGCTCATACATTTACTTGGTTGACAATTCTATAATTGGATTTAACCCCCCAAATCCCTGTGTTCGATACTCTGGAATTTTTGCTTAATTACGTTGATCCGTACACTGCGGGTTCTCTTGCTTGATTTCTAGTTTTATAAATTTAAGACTTATTTGCACGCACGCTAAGTGGCGAACAAGTTTTTGGCGCCGTTGCCGGGGATTTGGTTTAGCCCGAATTCGGTTATCGGTTGTCAAGCTTGGGAGCTTCTCCCTTGTTATTTGATATCTCTTCGAGTGTATGCGCAGGTCTAGGAACAACGAAGACCTCTTACCTCTTGATCAAGAGCTTGAGAGGACTTTGAGGAGAAAGCTTAAGGAAAGAAAAATGGCTGAAAAAAGAGAACGTGATTACCAAACGGAGTTAGCGGGAAAGGAAGCTCAACTCCAATGGAGTGAGAAGACTCGCAGGGAAGAAATGGATCGTCATCAAACGAAGGTTGATGATCTATCGGACATGATGTTCCAAATGAGGTTAGAAATAAACAACCTCAAGGAGAAAAAGAGAAGAAGGAGACCGGGAAGGTCGGTTAGAGCCAACTCATCCAATGAGGATAGCGACTCTTCCATGCCACCACTAGAGGAAATTGATCCAACGATCAATGTGAATCCGTTCTTTCCACGGCCAGTTGCCAATCGCCGTGTTCCAGCTAGAGGTGCGAGAGTCGAACGTGTAGATGAGGAGCCAAGAACTCTTGGCCAAAGGATGGATCCAACGCAGCAACCACGCCGTTTAGGTGTGAACTTTGATGCTGATGATGCACAAGAGTTTAGCTTCAACCCGCAAGTTATTACCATTGTCCGCCAAAATCAATTTGGTGGAACAAGCGCTGAATCTCCACATCAACATCTATAAAATTTTGAGATCATGATGGAGACAATGAAGCCGAAGAATGCAACTACCAACAACTATAAGCTCAAGCCTTTCTTCTTCTCCTTGAAGGGGAAAGAATTGTCTTGGTATCAAGCTCTTCCAAGTGGGAAACTTGAGACATGGGAAGATCTTTCTTCGGAATTCCTCACTAAGTTCTTTCCGCCATCTAAAACGGCGGAGTTGAGAGGTAAGATTAATGCATTTTCTATGAGATCTAACGAAAGTTTGTTTCAATCTTGGGAAAGATTTCAGGATTTGCTATTGGATTGCCCATATCATGGCATATCCAAATTGGCTCTATTAGAGATATATTATAAGGGGCTGGATGTGGAGACAAAATTCAAGCTCCAATCCCTTTCATGTGGTACATTCATGGACATGAGGGAAGATGACGCTTGGGACTTCATTGAGAAGCAAGCGCGAGTTATTGAGAAGTATTTTCATCGGAAAGTGGAGGCGAATCATGTGGATCAAGGAACAAAGCTATCACAAGCAGCTCAAACTCAAATCTTTTCTCTCAATACGGAGATTAAAGAGTTGAAGGAAGTCATCAAAACCAACTTTCCAAAGCACAAGGAACAAGATGTAGGTTATTTGGGCAACAACAATAACCACAACGGGAATGAGAATACAAACCGCAACAACCGGAACAACAACCGGAACAATTGGAACAACAACAACAACCGGAACAACAATTGGAACAACAATAGGGGTTCAAACAACAACAATTGGCGTCCCAACCAACAAAATTCCGGTAATTCTTATTCCAATTCAGGAAATTCAAATTCACTAACTCCACCTTCCTCTTCTTCCACTCCTTTGAAAAGCCAGGGGCAAACATCTAATGGTGAAAGTACTTCGGGGAAAGAGAAGCCCGATCCCATGTTGGAAACAATTTTGGGCAAGCTTCAAGGATTAGAGACTCGCATCATCAAGGTTGATGATCACATAACTAAGGTTGATAAAGCTCAAAAGGTTTTAGAAAACCAAATGTTTAGCCATGCGGAGGAAGTTCCTAGGAATCAAGGGAAACTTCCGGGAAAGACGGAGGACAACCCAAAAGGAAGGGTGATGGCAATCACAACTAGGAGCGGAGTAACAACTACCGACCCGCAGCCTAAGTTTGTAGAAGTCCCCGTTGAGAAGGACAAAGAAAAGGGGAAGGAGAAAGAAGATGTCTACGTTCCTCCTCCAGCTTACAAACCTCCTCTATTATTCCCACAATCTAGAGCGAGAGCGCGTCTAGACAAGCAATTTGGTAAGTTTATTGAACTCATGAGCAAACTGCATATTAATATACCTTTCATTGATGCTATTGTAGGTATGCCGGCTTATGGAAAGTTCCTAAAGGAGATCCTCTCTAACAAGAGAAAGCTAGAGGATTTTGGAGAGGTTAAGATGAGTTCGGATTCATCGGATCTCATCAAAACTATGAAAGAGAAGATGCCCCCAAAGCTAAAGGATCAGGGGTCATTTTGTATTCCCATAGGAGTGGGAGATGTCACATATGATGCATTATGTGACTTGGGAGCAAGCGTGAGCATCATTCCGCTTGCCTTATGCAGGAAGATCGGTTTAGGCGACCCTAAACCGGTGAAGATGACGTTGTACATGGCGGATCGATCCATAACTCATCCCATCGGTATAGTTGAAGACGTCCCGGTCAAGCTTGATAAGTTCTATGTTCCTATAGATTTTGTTGTGCTTGACATTCCTGCAAATAGTCCGGTCCTGATCATTCTCGGAAGACCGTTTCTTGCAACATCCGGCTGCATAGTCGATTGCAAGAATGCTAGACTCGCCTTTGACATAGGAGAAGAGAAGGTAGAGTTCGTTCTTTCCACTTTGGTGAAGAAACCAGTCTTCGATGAGGATATATTCAATATCCAAGATGAAGAGCTATCTAGAGAGGAGGTAAGTTCTATTCTCTTCAAAGATCCCTTGCAAAAAGTTATTTCTATGAGCATAATGGATATAGGGGAAGAAGAGGAGTGCAATGAGGCAATTGAAGCCTTAGAGACACAAGAAGAAGTGTGTGAAGAAGAGTTCGAGAAACTCCACGATGAGGCAGAAAACGTACGGATCCACGGTCAGACGGCCTATTCCACGGCCGTGGATTTCACCAACAAAAGCGTGGAGCACTCCAGAGAGTTACACGGCCGTGAAGGAAGCAGAGCCACCGTATTTACTTTCCACGCCTAAAATCACGGCCGTGGAGAAGGCAGGGGGGCCGTAATTTTGGGTGAGTTCGAAGGAAATTGTATCTCTTCTACAACTTCTCTTGATTCTTCTCCAACACCTTCTACATCCTTAGACACTTCTAAGGAAGCATCGGATGCTTCTCAAGAGCCATTGGAAACTCCGATGCTGATGGAATTGAAGCCACTTCCTGCACATCTAAGTTACGCATTTCTAGGATCTAACTCTACCTTTCCGGTAATTGTTAGTTCAGATTTAAGTATAGATGAACATAGTAAGCTTATGGTTGTCCTTAAGAAACATAGGAAAGCCTTAGGATATACTATAGAGGATTTAGTTAGAATCAAACCTTCCCTATGCATGCACAAGATCTTAATGGAAGAGGACTTTAGAACTTCGCGACAACCTCAAAGGCGGTTGAATCCGACCATGAAGGAGGTTGTCAAGAAGGAAATTCTTAAACTACTTGATGCAAATATCATCTATCCTATCTCCGATAGCAAATGGGCGAGTCCCGTACAAGTGGTTCCAAAGAAGGGAGGAATGACGGTCATCACCAACAAAAACAATGAACTCATTCCTACACGAACCGTAACAGGATGGCGGATGTGTATAGACTACCGCAAGCTAAACAACGCGACAAGGAAGGATCACTTCCCACTACCCTTCATCGATCAAATGCTTGAAAGGTTAGCATAACATTCACACTTTTGCTATCTGACGGTTATAGTGGTTTCTTTCAGATCCCGATACACCCAGATGATCAAGAGAAGACCACGTTCACGTGCCCGTGGGGTACGTTTGCCTATAGGAGGATGCCGTTCGGGCTTTGCAACGCCCCAGCCACCTTTCAAAGGTGCATGATGGCCATCTTCTCGAAATATATAGAGGAAATCATGGAGGTTTTTATGGATGACTTCTCCGTTTATGGTTCCTCTTTTGACAATTGTCTTTCTAACCTTGCTCTTGTATTACAAAGATGTGAAGACACTAACCTAGTTCTTAATTGGGAAAAGTGTCAATTTATGGTCAAAGAAGGCATTGTGTTAGGACACTTAATCTCTAGTAGAGGGATTGAGGTGGATAAAGCTAAGATAGAGACAATAGAAAAGCTTCCTCCCCCAACTTCGGTGAAAGGGATAAGAAATTTTCTAGGACATGCTGGATTTTATAGGCGTTTCATAAAAGATTTCTCTAAAATATCAAAACCGCTTACTAATCTATTGATGAAAGATGCAGTTTTTGAGTTTTCGCAGGAATGCTTAGATGCGTTTAACATGATTCGGGAAGCTCTAATCTCAGCCCCGATTATCCAACCTCCGGATTGGAATCTTCCCTTTGAGGTTATGTGTGACGCAAGTGACGTAGCTATATGAGCTGTCCTTGGGCAAAAGAAGGAAGGACGAACCCATGCCATCTACTATGCTAGCAAGACGCTAGATGAAGCGCAGCTCAACTACGCCACTACCGAAAAGGAATTTTTAGTTATTGTATATGCAATTGACAAATTTCGCTCTTATCTTGTAGGTGCAAAGGTGATTGTATACACAGATCATGCTGCAATCCGGTATCTCCTTGCAAAGAAGGATGCAAAGCCAAGGCTAATTAGATGGATTCTTCTCCTACAAGAATTCGATCTAGAGATCCGCAACAAGAAGGGTTCGGAAAATTCTGTTGCGGATCATTTGAGTCGTCTAACACATCTAGAAGACGACCATCTACCTATAGATGACTCCTTTCCGGACGAGCATTTACACATCATAGAGGAGTGCATCGATGTGATCACCAAAGGTAACGAACCATGGTTTGCTGATTTTGTTAACTATTTGGTTTGTCAGGAATTACCACCCGGACTATCCTACGCACAAAGAAAGAAGTTCTTTAAGGATGTTTGGGAATACTTTTGGAATAAACCTCTCCTCTTTAAGAGAGGTCCGGATGGCATTATTCGGCGATGTGTGCCGGAAGATGAGATGCAAAGTGTCATCCTCCATTGTCATTCACTACCTTGTGGAGGACACGCTAGTTCGAACAAGACTAGCGCAAAGGTATTGCAATCTGGATTCTTTTGGCCTACTCTATTTAAAGATGTGCAAACCTTTGTTTCCTGCTGCGATGCTTGTCAAAGAACAGGAAATATATCTAGGAGGAATGAGATGCCTCTCAACAACATCCAAGAGGTGGAGATCTTTGACGTTTGGGGAGTAGACTTCATGGGACCTTTCCTATCATCTTGTGGGAACCAATACATACTTTTAGCGGTGGATTATGTTTCGAGATGGGTTGAAGCAATTGCCTCTCCCACCAATGATGCCATGGTAGTGGTTAAGTTCTTTAACAAGACCATCTTCCCACGATTTGGGACACCAAGGACTATCATTAGTGATGGAGGTTCTCACTTCGTTGCCCGCCGTTTTGAAGCTCTTCTAGCAAAGTATGGGGTGACTAACAAGATCGCCACCCCTTATCATCCACAAACTAGTGGACAAGTGGAGATCTCAAACCGGGAGATCAAGGGAATCCTAGAAAAGACGGTTTCAAGGACTAGGAAGGATTGGTCTTTGAAGCTAGATGATGCATTGTGGGCGTACCGGACTGCATATAAGACTCCCATCGGAACTACGCCATACAACCTTGTGTAAGTCTTGCCATTTACCGGTAGAGTTGGAGCACAAGGCGTTTTGGGCAATCAAGTGGTTGAACTTCAGCATGAAGGAAGCGGGAGAGAAGCGTCTCTTGGACCTAAATGAACTTGAAAAACTTCGCTTGAACGCTTACGAAAACGCCAAGATCTATAAAGAAAGGGCGAAGCGTAGGCATGATAAGCATATCATCCCAAAGGACCTCAAAGAAGGAGATCAAGTTCTCCTCTTCAATTCAAGGCTTCGTCTCTTTCCAGGTAAGCTTAAATCTCGTTGGACTGGACCTTTTCTAATCAAACGTGTTTTTCCCCATGGTGCAATTGAAGTATGGGGTGAAAAGGGCGGAAGCTTTAAGGTGAACGGTCAACGACTCAAGAAGTATACACCGGAACTCCAAGCTGAAGAGTTCGCGCCCACCGCACTCAAATAAGTGCGAATATAGTCTAGCTACGGACCTTAAACAAAGCGCTTCTTGGGAGGCAACCCAAGGTACTGCACTTACGTTTTTGTTTTTGATTCATAGATTAGTTTAGTAGACGTTTTGCTTTGTTTTGCCTTCGATGCCTTCCGGTATGTTCGTGTTTTTGGATGTAGGAACAATGGAAAAGAAAGGGGGAAGGAAAAGCTTGAAGAAAATTGACGAAACTTGGACTTTGACATATTACAGAGAGTTCCACGGCCAAAACCACGGCCGTGACAACTACAGTGACCGTAATTTTCAAAAGCCTGAGAAAAATCACCAAAACCACGGTTCCGTACATTTCCACGGCCGTGGAACCCCCCGACAGACCGTGATTTTCAAAAATTTTGTACGGCCACTATAAAAACCACGTTTCTTCACAAACACCACAAGAAAACCCAATTCCACGCCCCAAAACGCCGATTCCACTCCCCATCTCCCAATTCCTCATTCGTTAATCATTTTTAACGATTCTTTGGCCAAAACTGAAGCAAATCCAATCACCAACAAGATCCAAGCAACAATTCGAGCGGCAATTCACCGGAGAAGACAGAATTCGGATTCCAAAATCCGAAAACCTAGGTTTTTCGTTCTTTCTCTCTCTTTGTCGATTCGGCTTCGTTTTTGCTAGAATTTTTAGGAGAACTGATTAGAATTGGACAGAAATTAGTCTAGGACTGCTTGTTGTTTAGTTTGGTGTGAAATTGCTGAGTTTTGAGAATTTTCGAGATGAACCACGGTCTCTGGACATTCCACAGCCTTGGAACCTGAAGAACAGGCCGTGGTTTTCAACAGAAAATGGATTTTGTAAGGAGAGTGTCTGGTAGAAACAAGAATAAGAAAAGGAAAGGCAACCCCTCTTCCTCTTCTAGAGCACCACCCGCTGAGCCTCCATCACCCCCTTCATCACCCTCACCACCTCCCCCTAGGATTCCCACCATTCATGAGGATCATCTAGATGCCTTAGAGAAGATCGAGGAGAGGACGGTCATAGGACCTAGATACTTACTACTTGAGGAGCTAGAGCCCTTGCATGTGATAGGGGATCTCACATGGATTTTGGATAGAGCCGGTTTAGTCATCTTCTCCGCTATTCGGGAAGATGCTTATAAGGAGATTACTAGGGAGTTTGTAGTCTCATTCGAGCACAGTCATGTTGACAGGACAATTTCTTTCCGGCTGATGGAGAGAAACTATAATTTCTCTATTAGAGAGTTTGGAGCCTTCTTTGGGTTCCAGGAGACCTTTAATGGTCGATTCCCCAGTGGCGTGTACGCCAAGGATTTCTGGGAGGAGATTGCCATGATTTACGCCAGCGAGGACCGCTGGCAACCTGCTGATACCAAGGCTAAGTTGATTTACCACTTAGCCTTGAAGATTGCCCATAGAGTGCTTTCTGAGTGTCTCTTCAATAGGACGGAGACACCTCAGAAGATTAACATAGACGAGCTGTTTCTTCTCTACAGTATGTTGTATGGCAGGCCAACTGATCGTGCTACCCTCTTAGCTGCTACTATGAGCAAGCTAAAGAATAAGAGGGCAAGCAACATTGGATACGGTGGGATGGTCACCCACCTTGCTAGACAGTTAGGGGTAGACTTCTCAACTTGCACCCGCATCGCAGCTAGACCCCTAGGACTCCAGGCCCTCATGACTAGAGGCCTCATCTTCCCATACATAGAGGTCCACCGTATGCTGCTATGCCTTGGGAGAGTAGGACTGGGAGAGGCATTGAGTGGCTTCCTGAGTATTCCATTATGGCTGGACCCCATAACTGGAAGGAGACGTTCGCTGCCATGCATGCGAACAAATTAGTAGCCCCTTCCTATGTTCCACCACCACCAGTTGTAGAGGAGGAGATGAGAGGGGATGACAAGTTTGAGGGAGGAGGACATGATCATGACTTTGGCACGTTTCCGGATCATCCGGATGCAGTTCCTGACCTTCCTAGACACTCTCCCCACCCCGCTAGAGCTTCTGGATCCTCCTCTCGCCGTGCTAGTGTGAGCGAGAGGCCGACTTGGATGGCGGATCCTCCTTCATGGTATAGTATGCAGCCGGACTGGATGGGAGCTCCACCACCTTGGCATGCACAGCCGCCACCTACACCAGCACTTTCAGATGCACCGGCGTGGTACAGCCAGCCGCCTGGTTGGTATGAGCAGTTGCCAGAGTGGGCTACTGACCTTTTCGATAGGGTCGGAGCCTTGGAGATCCGTGCAGATGCTAGGGATGCACGAGCCGACGATCATGACCGCATGATGAGAGACATATACCGCCAGCAGTTTGGGCGGAACTATGATCCCGGCTTCTTCCCGTTTCCACCACCGCCTCCACCTCAGTGATGACATGGACGATCGACGGTTTTAGCCGCTCCACCACCATTTTGTGAGTTCTTTTTCTTTCTTTCTTTTCTTCTTTTTCTTTTTGAACATTAGGGACAATGTTTGTTCCAAGTATGGGGTGGGGTGTGACTAATAGTTTGTAATAACTCTTACTCACTTTGTATGCTTTTATCGAGACTACCTTGCATGTTCATTCTATTGTTACACGTTTCACTATTGCATTGCATGAAAAAGCTTTTGAAAAACCCATAAAAATTGAAGCAATTTTGATAATTTTGTGCTTCTAAGGATAGAGATGATTTCTATGATAATCACTACTTGTGAATTGAGTTTTGATGACAATCGCATGCTTAAACAAATAGTGAATTGAAAAGAAATTAAATGAGTTGATTATTCCTCTTTTGCAAGTTTCATAATGTGATGAGTGTTACCTAAATCATATTGAGAAATCAAGGTTAAAATCACATGATAAGTTCTTATACTTATTTTTGAGATGATTAAGGCAATTCGATTTTCTTTCTTCTTTCTTTGATCATTTAGCCCCTCATTGAAATAATGGCCTCCTTTACCTATCCGGAAATTTGGAGGAGTTGATATTTGGCATGTTTGATGTGGGAGGGCCATGAAAGCAATATTTTGCATTCAAAAGAATAGAAAGAAATTATAGGTTTGGGGAAGTCAATCATGACGATGAGTAACTCGGCACCATTCACCTAGCCGGGTGTTTGTGTCTTGCCAAAGTCGGATTGAGCGATATTCCTAGCGGATTATGGTATGTGCATCAAGGGTTTGAGGCATCTCGTAAAAATGAGAAACGCCAATCTCCTAGGCTTTGGTTTTTGTGCACCTCTATCCATAACTCCAAAAGTAAAGTCGAAAAATGAATTGAAAAGAAGAGAGCGAAGCTCTAAGTTGAAAGTGTTGCGGAAACCGCAAAAGAAAAAGAAAAGAGTTAGTTATCCATTTTCCCGGATTCATGCACCACATTCCTTAAAGTTTTCCTTCCCTTTCCGCATTCTAGACCTTGTTTGAAAGTCCTTAAGATCAAGAGAATGATATATGACTTGGTGATCTAAGTTGAAGTTTCTTATGATTGATTTTGATAATGTTTGAAGGTTATGATGTTTACATGGAAGTTTGATCAATTCATGAGTTTTTTTTACTCTTTACTCTTTGATTATGTGTATGAAAATCTTATAAACGAATGAAGCAAGATTTGAGAATGATCTATTGACTAGGAAGCACATTCATCTAAAAGAAGTTTTGTTTTGAGAGTGTATCCATATTTCATCCTAACTAGAGTTTTAAAGCTTTTGAAAGACCTTGCTTGGGGACAAGCAAGTGGCAAGTATGGAGTTATTTGTTAGCATGAAATATTGTGATATTTTAGGCACGTTTTCTAAGTGTATTTCATCCATATTGGTGATCATTGATAAAGCATTGAAGCAATTGTGAGTTAGTTTATCTATATTGTCGATATAGAGGTCTACACAAGCTTTGTGTTGATTGTAGGCGAATAAGAGCTAAAACCGAACGAATCAAGGGAGAATGGAGATGGATTGAGCATGTCCGAGGATTGAGGACACCACAAGGGAGCTAAGGAAGATGCTAGGATGAAGAATGGAACAAAACAAAGGAGAATTACGAGCAATCGACGTTCCACGCTCTAAAATACGGCCGTACTAGAGTCCACGCTCAAAACCACGGCCGTGGAACTTTGGAAACACAAGCGTGGAGCATTCCAGAGGGTTACACGGCCGTGGAAGTTGTGAAGCACCGTGATGAATTTCCACGCTCTAAACCACGCTCTAAACCACGGGCGTGGAATCCCAAGGAACCGTGATTTAGGCGATCTTTTAACGTACAATTTGAAGCCATGATCTTTTACACAATGGGCTGGACACATATTTTATCTTGCCCTATAAAAGGACGGAAAGAGAGAGATTCTGTCACCTTCGCTTACACATCCTCTTAGACTTCGCTTACGCTTATTGCACGTGTCTAGGGTTTCAAGTTGGACGTGTGGAGATTGCTATTTCGCAACGGAGATTTGCGAAGACTTGGAGATTTGGAAGTTACGCTTTTTCCTTAGGTTTGATTAGAAGACGGATTGACATCCCGTTCTTCGTTCTTATCAAGGATTGTGATTGGTTTGTGTTATTCCGAATCTGATATACATCATTACCTTGTTTGTGGATTTGAGATTTATTCAAGGTTTTCGAAGGTTTTCATCTTTCATTCTTTTAAATCTTGAATTTGATATCATAATGACTGTTGTTGGCTAAAACCCTTTAGCAATTCTAAGGTGAAGGGTTGATAGTTGTGGCTTAGATGATGATAGATCGATCGTAAACAGATTGGACCCTGAGAGTTAGAGAGAATCGCCGACGAAGCCAGAATCACGGTGTGTTCTTGAGTTCCACGGCCGTGGAGTCTCAAGATCCATCCGTAATTTCCTTAGTTTACGAACTTTGCTTTTACTTTAATCCAAAATTAAAGATTTGCTTTAATTTAGTCTTGGCTTGCCTTTTCTAGGTGGTAGTGAAGCCTCAACAACCTCTACCTCGATTTCGAGTGTCACAATCTTAATCGGTTTAGTTAGTCTTGATCCTTGGATTATAAGTTTGGGTATTTGATATTAATTCTTGTTTTTAGATCCTTTCTATACTGAAGCCTCAACAACCTTTATAGAGAGTATTTCTAGATAAGTCACATAAAGCCTTGGAACTTCACCGTACATTGCTTTGCATTAGCATACCTTTGCAACTCCTAACTCTGTCCTTATATCTTTAGTATATCTTGAATCGATTGCCACAGCTGGATTCTTGGATCTTTAGGATTGTTGTTTTCCCAATAATTTACAAAGCTCATACATTTACTTGCTTGACAATTCTATAATTGGATTTAACCCCCCAAATCCCTGTGTTTGATACTCTGGAATTCTTGCTTAACTACGTCGATCCGTACAATGCGGGTTCGCTTGCTTGATTTCTAGTTTTATAAATTTAAGACTTATTTGCACGCAAGCTAAGTGGCGAACAAGTTTTTGGCGCCGTTGCCGGGGATTTGGTTTAGGCCGAATTCGGTTATCGGTTGTCAAGCTTGGGAGCTTCTCCCTTGTTATTTGATATCTCTTCGAGTGTATGCGCAGGTCTAGGAACAACGAAGACCTCTTACCTCTTGATCAAGAGCTTGAGAGGACTTTGAGGAGAAAGCTTAAGGAAAGAAAAATGGCTGAAGAAAGAGAACGTGATTACCAAACGGAGTTAGCGGAAAAGGAAGCTCAACTCCAATGGAGTGAGAAGACTCGCAGGGAAGAAATGGATCGTCATCAAACGAAGGTTGATGATCTATCGGACATGATGTTCCAAATGAGGTTAGAAATAAACAACCTCAAGGAGAAAAAGAGAAGAAGGAGACCGGGAAGGTCGGTTAGAGCCAACTCATCCAATGAGGATAGCGACTCTTCCATTCCACCACTAGAGAAAATTGATCCAACGATCAATGTGAATCCGTTCTTTCCACGGCCAGCTGCCAATCGCCGTGTTCCACTAGAGGTGCGAAGGAGGGAGATTTCGGGATCTTCGCTTACGCACATGGGCCGGAGACTTATTCTATATTTCCTTATAAAAGGACTGAAGGAGGGAGATTTCGGGATCTTCGCTTACGCTTGCTTGCACATGCCTAGGGTTTCAGTTGGACGTGCAGAGATTGCCATTTTGCAACTGAGATTTGCAAAGGATTGAAGAATTGGAAGTTGCGCTTTGTCATCCTGTTCTGCGTTCTTATCAAGGATTGTGATTTGTTTGTGTTATTCTATATCCGATATACATCATTACCTTTGTTTGTGGATTTGAGATTGATTTGAAGTTTATTGAAGGTTTTCGAAGGTTTTCATCTTTCATTCTTCTAAATCTTGAATTTGATATCATAATGACTGTTGTTGGCTAAAACCCTTTAGCAATTCTAAGGTGAAGGGTTGATAGTTGTGGCTTAGATGATGATAGATCGATCGTAAACAGATTGGACCCTGAGAGTTAGAGAGATTTCGCCGACGAGCCAGAATCACGGTGTGTTCTTGAGTTCCACGGCCGTGGAATCTCAAGATCCACCCGTAATTTTCCCTAGTTAACGAATATTGCTTTTACTTTAATCCAAAGTTAAAGATTTGCTTTAACTTAGTCTTGGCTTGCCTTTTCTAGGTAGTAGTGAAGCCTCAACAACCTCTACTTCGATTTCGAGTGTCACAACCTTAATCGGTTTAGTTAGTCTTGATCCTTGGATTACAAGTTTGGGTATTTGATATTAATTCTTATCTTTAGATCCTTTCTATACTGAAGCCTCAACAACCTTTATAGAGAGTGTCTTTGGATAAGTCATATAAAGCCTTGGAACTTCACCGTACATTGCTTTGCCTTAGTATACCTTTGCAACTCTTAACTCTGTCCTTAGTTCTTTAGTATATCTTGAATCGATTGCCACAATTAGAGACCTGGATCTTTAGGGTTGCTGTTTTCCCAATACATTTGCAAAGCTCATATATTTACTTGCTTGACGATTTATAACTGGATTTAACCCCCAAATCCCTGTATTCGATACTCTGGAATTCTTGCTTAACTACGTCGATCCGTACACTGCGGGTTCGCTATGTATCAAGAAAAGAGAATTAAGCAACCAACAAAGATGTCTCAATTATCAAAGAAAACAAACCAACAATTGTCACTAACAATGTGTTCCAGAAAGTATGATAATAACTCACTAACAACTTCCCAAGGGAATCTTATCCTTCCTTAGATCTCTTTCCTAAAATTAGCCGTCAACCGTCGGGGGTCGAAAGCCAACTTTCATGGGGCGTTAATCCACGTCGGTGGGGAGTCCGTCTCAATGTTGAAGGCTAAGAGATATTTATAGGGAGATAAAACTAGGGTTTTACTAGCCTTCGCCTTAAAGATGGATCGCAACTTAAAGATAAACCCTAACACTTTGGGCTGAAAAAGAATGTTGAGCCCGTTGGTATCAGAGCCCGCTGGCGTGATATTAGAGATTACTCTGACGCAAACATCTCGGTCGAGATGTGGGTCGAGGTAACTCCCGGTTATGTCCATCTCGGTTGACCTTTGACCATATCGGCCGAGATATGGTATCAAAGCCCGCTCCGACGTATCAGAGTTCACTTTGGGTATCAGATTTCACTTTGGGTGCGTGTTCTTGACTTTCTTTGCTCCTTTTTATGCTCCAATATAGTCCAATTGCTATCCTTTCGACTCCTTGCACTTTCATGCTCCCTTTTTGTAACACCCCCAAGTTTCAGAACTCGGAGAGCTACGGGCTAGGACCTCACATTAGTTCCCGACCTTAGATTGACAACAATTTAACTAGATCTTACAACAAGGCATAAATAAGGAAAAATCAGAAATCATAAAGTATCTTTTAACAAAGTAAAGAATGTGACCAGAATACTGACAGCCGGAAACAAACAAGGTCTCACAATCTGAGAATATGAAACAGTCATAACTAAAAGACCAACAACAAAAGAAACTGCGACCCGTCTAAAGAGTACGACACCCCGGTTGTCCACTACCATCCGGATCACTCGGCATCGGCTCTAACCTGTGGCAAGTCTAAACAACGATAAACAATTAGCTAACTAATCAAATATACGCAAAATGATGAATAGCACAAACACACATAAGGAAAGTATAAACACTCAACATGCTGGCACACAATCTGGTTATTCTCTGATAACTTAGGTGATTCACATCATCCCGTTTTAAGAGTTGTGGCACGAGAAATCTATAGATTTCTCGCCCCCGTTCCTTATCCAACTGGTGATGGTTTGGCACACCTCCGCCGGTGGCGTCCCCGCAAACCAAGTATGGAGTAGTCCCGAAAGAAACCCCAACGCCCTCGGGCTAACTGAGCAGAATGCCACCGCCCGTTACTCTTAGGCCAGATATGTAAGTCGGTCGATGATTACTATGAAATACACTAATACACACAAAATTCAAACACCACTATCATCATTCACACTCATATCTGACAGCTAGCTAAGTAAGCCCAAAGGACTTACCTCAATCAGATCTCGACTCTCTTAATCCCAACTCGATCTATAACTGTAGAAACGCAATGGCCTGTCAAAGGAGGCAAGTGGATCAACACATCTCCTAGGTACTTAGAAGTCTAAAACTCATAAGATGTAAGATCATATTAGTACATAAACTATTACAGTACTCATTTAAGGTAAAATGACCATTTTACCCTTGGTCCCAAAACTTCCAAAGATCTAATAATTTATGCTTAAACTCTTATTTGAGACTAAAATGCCATATTCTAACTCTTAAGGATGAGTTTGGGTAGAAACTGGAAAACTACACATTTTTCTATTTTCCGAAAAGTCACTAGGGTCCAAATTTGGCTCCAAATATGAAGCTCGGATAAATTTATAAAAATTCCAAAATAATTCTCTAGATCATCTATGATATCCAATCTACTCATAGAAGCAAGAAATTCTTAAAACTGTTCAACCATCACTTCTACAAAATTCTCTAAAGTCGGTTACAACACTTAGAAATTTCTATACTTAGCCAAATTTCACTGTTGGAAAAACAGCTCAACTACTCTACTTTGGGACCTTATAACTTCGAATCTGACCGTTCATTTATTCTCAAATTTTGACACAGTAAACTACATGCATCCATCAATGACCTATCAAAATTTCAATGATGGATCTTCAATCTAACTCCTTAACATTGATCTACAAGATTGACCGTTTCCGACTTCAAAACTGAAGCAAACAAAATTTTATTTACAACAATTCATTGTTTTAACCATTTCTGACAGCGGAACCCACACTCTACCTACACTCTCTTGACTCACACTCATAGGCAGCTCCTAATGCTCCACATCCTAACTTATCACCTCTACCATCCAAGGACCTAAGCCAACTACTTTCCTCTCTTCTACATAAAATAACAACAAGTGAAAAAAAACATGGATAACTTACAGGCTGCTAGAGTGTTGCTATGTCTGGGATGGTCTGATGTTCAGACGAGGCTAGGTGGAATCCCTACGTGCAGAACTTGGATCGTATTGTAGATAAGCAAGGGAAGGAGAAGGAGCCTTTTGTCTGTCCACAAGGAAGCTGGTTGGCTGGCCTGCACAATTGCTTCGAGGGACCGGCTCTTGCGTGATTGTGTGACAAATCAGAAAGAGGGGAGTCAAGGGAGGAATGAAGTAAGAGGAGAGGCAAGGAGACTCACCTAAGTCGAAGGCTATCAGAACTCGGACTCCCACGCGAAATGTAAGTGTGCAGAGAAGAGAGTTCCTGGTGCTGATTGTAATATCCAGAATTTTTATTCCGTCTAATTCCTCCGTTGACGGTTTCCCCTTTCTATCTAGTATCTCTTCCTTCACAAATTTCATTATTTTATGTAGAATTTAATTCACATAAAATGATAAAATTATATCAAGCTCTAATCCTTATAATTATCTATTATTTTATGTAGAATTTTATTCACATAAAATGATAGATTTATACTAAACCCTAGTTATTATAATTCATTATTTTATGTAGAATTTAATTCACATAAAATGATAAAATTATATCAAGCTTTAATCCTTATAATTATCTATTATTTTATGTAGAATTTTATTCACATAAAATGATAGATTTATATCAAACCCTAGTTATTATAATTCATTCTTACCAATGACTTTAGACGAGTTTTGACAAGCTGTGACGAGACCATGACTAAGCTGAGACAAGGCCATGACAAAGCCCGACAAATCTGTGACAAACTCATTCATGGGCCTGACAAGGCCATGACGAGTTTTGACAGATTTTTGACAAGAAAAACAGCCCATCTTTCTTACCTTAATTTCAGCCCAGCTTGACTTCGAGCCCAGCCTGCAGCAGTCCAGGAGAGGCTGGTTACGAGCCCATTAACAGCCCTCCAGCCCAGCACGTTCAGCCCTCTCCAGCCCAGCATCTTGTGTAGCCCACAGCAGCCCCAACATCCTTTGCAGTCCAGCCAGGAGCAGCCCAAGGAAGGCACGCCAAAACGCCAGCCGCTCCTTCTCCCATCTGCTTGTAACAGCTGCATAAATGAGATAATTAAGGAGCTGTAACAACCCTATAATCACGCCAGAAGAGAGGAAAACTGCAACGCCTCCTTGCTCCAGATTTACGCCAGAAGAGAGGAAAACTGCAACGCTTTTCTGTGCTCCAGATTCACGCCAGAAGCAAGGGAACTACAACAGCCCAGTCGCCCTTCCTTGCTCCAGATTCACGCAGCAAGCCACTCCTGCTGTTGCCCACATTCTGCACTCGAGACTCCTTCGACACGTCCAACCACACAGCAAGCCATGAGAGCACTCGCAGCATAGCGTTTGACTTCAGCGGATCTTCAAACCGCAACTGTAGGCCTCTCGAGTCTCAGCTGATCAAGAGGGTTGGCTGTTAGGCACCTTCAGTACACCACAGGTGCATCCTGAGGCCAGAGCAACCTTCCGTCTTCTTCCTCGTACTCATGAGTTAGGCGAGTCTCATTTGTCCGGTAAACACCTCACCTCCCTTCTATGTGTTGCACTCTCTATATATATGTGCTGATGTGAGCCATTTGAATCCTAGAACCTTTCATAATAGCCATGGAAGATAGCTAGAAGAGCTGGGAATTTTCTGAGTTTTCGGAGGTGACGAACAGTCTACTTGGAGTCACGATTTGGGTATGTTAGACTCCTCCTTTTTGGCTGGTTTTCGGATATGTCATAGACAGTAGTACATAGTATAACATACTAAAATTTGGGAAGAATCGGAGTTACGGTTTGAGAGTTATTGTGTTCCAAAGTTGATGCCTCATGCAGTTTTTATATATGTGCTGAGTGTTGGGGAAAACAAGTGATGCTGTTTTGTGAGATGGTTTTGAATAATCTCTTGATCTCCGTTGGGCTTGAATTTTGGATATGATATGGTTGACATATTGTTGTAGAACATATTAAAATTTGAGAGGAATCCAGCGAGTGGTTTGGGAATTATGAATTTTCAAAGATTGAGTCGTAAGCAGTTTTTCTGTTGTGTTGAAATTCGGTTTTGTGAGATAGTTTTAAACAGGATTTTGATCTCCTTTGCAGCTGAATTTTGGATATATTATAGATAAGATTTTATAGTAGAACATATCAAAATTTGGGATAAATCCAGCAAGTAGTTTAGGAGTTATGATTTTTCAAAGTTAAGACAGTGTGCTGTTTGTTAAGTGTTGTAACAAACTTTAGGAATTTTTGTAGAAGCGATGTTTTAACAGTTTTAAGAAATTCTTTCTCCTATGAGTAGATGGGATATCATAGATGATCTAGGGAATTATTTCGGAATTTTTATAAGATTATTCGAATTTTATATTTGAAGCTGTAGTTGGACTTTAGTGACTTTTCGGAAAATAGAAAATGGGTAGTTTTTCTAGTTGTTACCTAAAATCATCTTAGAGAGTAGAATATGGTTAGTTAGTCTCAAATAAGAGTTTAAACATAAATTATGAAATTTTTGGAAGTTTCGGGACCAAGGGTAAAATAGTCATTTTACCATAAATTAACATTGTAATCAATTCCGTTCTATTAAGACCTACTATCTTAGAAGTCTTAGACTTCTAATTACCTAGAAAGTGTGCTGACACACTTGCCTCCTTTGACAGGCTACTGAATTCCTATAGTTACCGATGAGTGGTGATTAAGAGAGTCGAAATTTGATTATGGTAAGTCCACGGACATACTTAGCTGGCTTCTTGTATGAGTGTAATGCGTATGGGTGGTGTTTGTTAGTTATGATAAACAACGAAACCGGATTAGGCCGACTTTATTATTTACGTAATTGACCCAAGTGTATGATAACGGATCGTGACATCATCTGCCTAGCTCTTGCGAGAGACTAGGAGGTTCCCTGCGACCAGCCCAGTCCGGTAGACGGTCAGATGCATTAGTACCATTCCGCATTGGTAAACGGGGACAGGGGCGAGGTTTGGGAATCCCTCGTGTCACAAAATAAGTATCATTAGTAATAAACTATCACCTAATTAAAGATAATAAAAGGATTGAGTGTTGCATGTTGATTGTGTATGTTGTGTGTTTGTGCTTTTACCTTTATACTTATGCATAGAATGTTAGCTAATGGTTTTCTACCGCTTGTAGATGTCTTGCACGTTAAAACAGTTATAGAGAGATCCGGAGGGAATGGTCAGCCGGGTCCACGTACTTATTTAGTTGGGGACGGGATGTCTTCTGTTCTTCTTATGTGTCGTTTTGGTACCTTTGCTTTGTAAGGCTGATACATATTCTTCATGTATATATTGTTTAAAGTTTTCAAATGTTTTAAATACTTTTGAGCCTTGTTGTAAGATCCAAGTTAAATTGTTGTCAAACTAAGGTCGGGACCCATTGTGAGGTCCTAACCAGTAGCTCCCCGAGTTCTCAGAATTTGGGGTGTTACACTGATGGCGTTTGGGAGTGCTGCAGTAGACGGGATCCAAGTGTAGGGAAGGGATGAATCTGGACCCTCAGAAGGTAGAGGTGAAGGAAAAGAAACGATTGAAGATCTGCAGCCGTTACGAAGGAAGGTATTGAGAGAGGGAGCTAAAGGCGGAGATTATAGCGTGAGCATCTTGTACGTCCACGTTCACACAAGGTTGAAGAGCAGGCCGACTCCCTCATCTGTCCTCCTGGGCTGTGAGGATTGGAAGCAGCATGCCCGTCACCTTCCTGGGCTACTGCTGGACGTGCTGGGCCGAGGGAGGAGCAACTACAGCTGGGCTTCTTTCTTGTCGATCAGCAAGGTGGGACGCCAAGAGTTGTTGCGGCTTCTGGGCTGGCGGGTTGTCTTCAGCAACCAAAAAAATAGGCAAGGAGTCGGGTTGTCACAAGTTGTCTGGGCCTTGTCAATATGTTGTCGAGCTTCGTCATGGTCTCGTCAAAACGTTGTTAAGGGCATGTCACGATCTAACTTAGAGTTTGATAGATTTGGGTTTGTTCTAAAAATTCTATCATTTTATGTGAAGTGAGTTTACATAAAATGATAGAAAATTGAAATAATATGTACGACTAGGTAGCAAGAGAAAGATCTACGTATCGAAACCCGGTTTGCTACGGGATTAAACGGAATAAAAATTCCGGATATTACATCAGTACCCCCTTAAATTAAGTTTCGTCCCGAAACTTATAATAAAGCATTAATCCGTGTCGTCTACCAATAAAGGATTTAACTCACTAGCTATAAAATCTTCACTCTTACTTCTTAACATGCAACACTACTCAATCATCAAAAACATGCAACACATCGACATAATCACACAATCTAATGTATACTCACAGAAGTCATAAAAACAACATCTAAGTACTAACTCGTCGATACAGGAGTAGCAGCTAACCCCGCAAGGAACTCGGGATAACTACGTCTAATGCTCTCCTCTGTCTCCCATGTGGCCTCATCGACTCCTCGTCTAGACCAATGGATCCGCAACATCGGTATTTCCTTGGAATGCAGACGTCTAGTACTGCGGTCTAGGACTGCTATTGGATACTCCACGAAAGTGTGGTCGGGCTCAACTATTAGATCCTCATGGCTGATGACATATCTCGGGTCCGGTATATACTCTCTCAGCTAAGATACATGAAAGATCATATGGATCCCCTCCAATCTCGGTGACAGTGCCAATTGGTAGGCAACCTCTCCGACTCTCTCCAAGATCTCAAAAGGTCCGACATAACAGGGACTTAGCTTTCCCTTAATGCCGAAATGTCGTACACCTCTTGTCGGTGACACTCTCAACCACACATGTGCACCTACTCTAAACTCCAGAGGCCGACGCCTCTTGTCGGCATAGGATTTTTGACGACTTTGAGTTGCTGACATCCGCTCTCAGACCAAGGCAATCCGGGCGATGTCATCCTGTATCTGGTCTTGAGCTACTCCATCAGCTCTGCTAGGCTCATCCTAGCACAATGATGTGCGACATCTCTGCCAGTACAAGGCCTCACAAGGGGCCATCCCAATAGACGCGTGCCAACTGTTATTATATGAAAACTCTACAAGTGGGAGGTGATATGGCCATACCTGTCCGCAATCTAGTACATAGACCCGCATCATGTCCTCTATTGTCTAGATGGTCCTCTTAGACTGACCGTCGGTCTGTGGGTGATAAGTAGTGGTAAAGTGGAGACTCGTCCCCAATACAGTATGTACATTCTACCAAAATCTCGAGGTGAAACGTCCATCCCTGTCGGAGACGATAGTCCTCGGTACTCCATGGAGTCTCACAATGTGTCTGGTGAACTCCTCAGCTAGACGACTTACCGGCCACATTTCCTTAATCGGAATGAAACATGCGGTTTTCGTCAGACGGTCTACCACCACCCAAATAGCATCAAAACCTCTGCTGATTTTCAAACCCATGACAAAATCCATAGAGATGTCCTCCCACTTCCACTGTGGTACTGGTAGTGGATGGAGCTCTCATCCGGACTTATGATGCTCAATATTGACCTGCTGGCAGGTCGCACACTACGCTACATACCGAGCCACATCGGGCTTTAACCCACACCACCAGAAGGAACGTCTCACGTTCTTGTACATCTTGCTCGCTCCTGGATGTACTGAGTATGGGGTAGCATGGGCCTCACCCAATATGGCAATATCCGCTGTCTCAACTCATTGTCTGATGGTACACAAATACGGTTTTGACGTCTCATCACCCCATCAGCACCGATAGTGAACTGAGGTGCCTCATCTCAAGACATTCTGTCTCGGATCTTGGTCAAAGTCATACATGTCTCTTGCTTCTGTCGGATCTTACCCAACAGATCAGGAAGTAACTCCAAGGTAGCCAACTGATGCATTGTATCGTGAAACTGAATCTCTACCTCTAACCAACCCAAATCTCTCTGCAACTGCGGTTGTACTGTCAATCGGGCTATCGCCTTCTTTTGAGGCTTCTTCCGGCTCAAAGCGTCGGCAACTACATTCGCCTTTCCGGGGTGGTAGAGAATCTCAAGGTAAAAATCCTTGATCAACTCTAACCACCGCCTCTGGCGGTTATTCAACTCCCGCTGAGTGAATATGTATTTCATACTCTTATGGTCTGTGAAAATCTAACATGTCGCCCCGTAGAGATAGTGACGCCAGATCTTAAGAGCATGGACTACTACAGCTAACTCTAGGTCGTGAGTGGGGTAGTTCTCCTCATACGTCTTCAGCTGACGAGACGCATAGGTTATGACCTTACCCCTCTGTATCAAGACACACCCCAAGCCTTGCTTAAATGCGTCACTGTATACAACAAAGTCATCTATACCCTCAGGATGTGCTAAAATCGGAGCAGACGTCAATCTCCTCTTCATCTCCTCAAAGCTCCGCTGACACGGCTCAGACCAAACAAACAGAGTAGTCTTCCTCAGAAGGCAGGTAAGTGGTCGGGCAATCAGAGAAAACCCTTCCACAAACCGGCGGTAGTAACCTTCCAAACCTAGAAAGTTGCGAACCTCCTTAACATTCTTCGGAGGTTGCGAAGAAGACATTGACTCGATCTTCGCCGGATCGACCTTAATCCCCTCAACAGTCACTACATGGCCTAGGAAATCCACCTCTTACATTTTTAAACTCGCACTTGGGCATCTTGGCATAAAGTTGGCTATCCTGCAAAATCTGTAACATTGTGCTCAAGTGCCCGACATGCTCCTCTCGACTCCTAGAGTAAACTAGGATGTCGTCAATGAAGACCACTACAAACTGGTCAAAGAAGTCGATGAAAATCCCGTTCATCAACTCCATGAATACCGTTGGCGCATTAGTGAGCCCGAATGGCATCACTACAAACTCATAGTGGTCATACCTAGTCCGGAATTCCGTCTTAGGTATGTCCTGGTCCTCACCCTCAGCTGGTGATAACCCGACCTCAAGTCTATCCGCAAAAACACTGACGTTCCGTGCAACTGGTCCAACAGATCATCTATGCGAGGCAGTGGATACTTGTTCTTGATGGTGACCTTGTTCAACTCTCTGTAATCGATGCATAGCCTCATCGATCCATCCTTCTTCCTCACAAATAACACCGGTGCTCCCCAGGGAAAAACACTAGGGCGTATGAAGCCCTTCTCTGCTAACTCCTCTAACTACTTCTTCAACTCAAGCAGCTCTATCGGTGTCATGCGGTACGGGGCCTTCGAGATCGGTCTTGTACCCTGCTCTAACTCAATTCTGAAATCAACACTCCTCTGTTGGGGTAACCCTGGCAGATCGTCACTGAATACCTCTGCAAACTCGCATGTAACTAGTATCTCCTCTATTGTCAGGCTCTTGCGTTCCTTCATGGCATAACACCAGAAGGCCTCGCAACCCTGTGCTATCAGTCACGCTGCTCTCACTACGTTGATAACTGTACCGGACTTTCCGAGGTCCCAACCTCAAAATATCACTATGTGACCCTCCTCAGTGGCGATAGTCATAGTCCTCCGGCCAATGTCTAAGACCGCTCCATGTCTCGTCATCCAATCTATCCCTAAGATCACGTCCTCATGTGCTAAGGGCATGACTAGGAAATCTACCAGCCAATCCCAATCTCCCAGATGAATAGGACAATCATGAATCTCTCGGGATCCTCTAATCTTACCCACATCAGGTAACCCAACTACAAAAGGTACTCCCTCTACAATAGTTAAGGACAACCTATCTACGCATGCATCTGATATAAAGGAGTGTGTAACACCCATATCAAACAAAACTCGCACAGGTAAATCATGAATTCAGATAGTACCCGTGGTCGCAGGTGCTGCTGACTGATCAACACTCCTAAGCTCAAACACTCTCGACGGGGCTCCTCTAGTGTCAGTAGTACCACCACGTCCCCTGCCACGACCTGATCCCTATGCAATACTGTGTGAAGCAGGGTGTCTTGGAGCTCGGTACTACTGTTGTTGTTGACTCGGTGCTCGGTACTGAGGAGGCCTCTATCCACTCCTCTCACCACGTGTAGGGGAAGAACCCTGCTGTGACGGAGCTCTGCCCTGATGGCAGAAACTAGACCTGTGCCCCGGCTTTCCACAAGTGAAGTAGGTAGTAGGTGGCCTCTTATATTTTGGCCTGAGATGATCACGACTGCCGTAGTTAAAACACTGTCGCTCTCTACCCGGAGCCTGGACTGTAGTGTGATAGCTCGGTCTCCCCTAAGTATGCCCTCGTCCAAACCCGGATACAGTTATTCCGCCACTAGCATAACTTGTCCTCTTCCGCTTATACGGCCCACCAAATTGAACAGCTCTCCTCGTAACTGGCCTATCCCTCTCGTATGCAGAACCCCTATCTTGATAGTCTGACAGAGACTTGTAGCGAAATCCTGCAAGACAAGAAAGATTTCTCTCTCTCAATCTCTGGGAGAAGAGGTACACATGCTGCTCTGAAGGAGGTGCAACTGGTCCAAGTAGGGTCAGCTCCTTTTTAAATTTCTTGACTGCCTCAACAACCGGAATATCCTCAAATCCCGCCTCAATGAAGTCTTGAAGCTTCTCTCTCCTCAACGAGGCAGGGCAATACCTCTCTCTAATACTGCTCCTCATCTACTCTCAACTGGTGACTCGGCTACGAATGATCCGCCACCAGGAATGAGCCTCCTACGTGAACAAGGTCTGTACTAACTCCACCTATCGATCCTTTGAGCAACGTATCGCCTCTAGTGCAGTCTCTACGTGCTCTATCCAATGCTCCACTTCTAGCCCTATCTCTCCATTGAATGAGGGAACTTTCAAGGTGTTGAAAGCCTTCAACCACTCATCCGACCTCGGGGCTCTAGACCCAGTAGGAGCTCTGTCAGCCTCAACCCTTCTCTCAGGCACAGCCGGCACCTGAGTCACTCTCTGTGACACCTGAGCTGACCTAGCTGGTGTTGGCGGTACCTGGGTAAGTCTCTTTGTCCTGGCAGCCTCCTCCATATGCTGGAAGTATGCTCTGTACTCTTTGTACTCAGATTCCCCAATAGAAACGCGTCCTGCTTAGTCGAACGTGCTACCCGTGCTCCAGACCTAACAGCGGTCTCATTCCCGACCACGGGAACCATACTTTCAGCTACCTCTTCCACTGCAGCATCTGGCATGCTCGTTGCAGGTGGATCCTCTCGAGGAGCTCGTCCTTAACCTCTCGCTAGTGGAGGTCGACCTCCACGGCCACGACCACTAACAACAGAAGTCATATCACCCCTATCCGGTCTAGCTGGAGGAAGAGGTGGGCGACCTCTACCTCGACCAGTAGCTAGTGTAGCCGTAGTACGTGCCATCTGCACGAGTGACAACAACTACAGTTATAATCTAGCTAATCTGTCAAAAGCAGTAAAGTCTAAAGTGATCATACTAAGAATGCCAAGATCCGCGGAGGTAGTGGTGGTCGTCCGTACTTTCTATCCCAACCCGATTATGCATGCATTTTGAAAACCCAAAATTCCGTTGGAAAACTCAAACCCTTTTCGGGTTTCGCTTATTTACTTATTTGACCTTTTAGAAGATTTCAAGCGCCATTGTTGCCAACCTAGAGCTCTGATACCATGTTGTAACACCTCCAAGTTTCAGAACTCGGGGAGCTATGGGTTAGGACCTCACAGTGGGTCCTGACCTTAGTTTGACAACAACTTAACAAGATCTTATAACAAGGCACAAATAAGAAAAAATCAGAAATCATAAAGTATGTTTTAACAAAGTAAAGAATGTGACCAGAATACTGACAGCCGGAAACAAACAAGGTCTCACAATCTGAGAATATGAAACAGTCATAACTAAAAGACCAACAACAAAAGAAACTGCAACCCATCTAAAGAGTACGACACCCCGGTTGTCCACTACCATCCGGATCACTCGGCATCGGCTCTAACCTGTGGCAAGTCTAAACAACGATAAACAGTTAGCTAACTAATCAAATATACGCAAAATGATGAATAGCACAAACACACATAAGGAAAGTATAAACACTCAACATGTTGGCACACAATCTGGTTATTCTCTGATAACTTAGGTGATTCACATCATCCCGTTTTAAGAGTTGTGGCACGAGAAATCTATAGATTTCTCGCCCCCGTTCCTTATCCAACTAGTGATGGTTTGGCACACCTCCGCTGGTGGCGTCCCCGCAAACCAAGTATGGAGTAGTCCCGAAAGAAATCCCCAACGCCCTCGGGCTAACTGAGCAGAATGCCACCGCCCGTTACTCTTAGGCCAGATATGTAAGTCGGTCGATGATTACTATGAAATACACTAATACACACAACATTCAAATGCCACTATCATCATTCACACTCATATCAGACAGCTAACTAAGTAAGCCCAAAGGACTTACCTGACTCAGATCTCGACTCTCTTAATCCCAACTCGATCTGTAACTGTAGAAACTCAATGATCTGTCAAAGGAGGCAAGTAGATCAACACATCTCCTAGGTACTTAGAAGTCTAAAACTCGTATGATGTAAGATCATATTAGAACATAAACTATTACAGTACTCATTTAAGGTAAAATGACCATTTTACCCTTGGTCCCGAAACTCCCAAAGATCTAATAATTTATGCTTAAATTCTTATTTGAGACTAAAATGTCATATTCTAAGTCTTAAGGATGAGTTTAGGTAGAAACTGGAAAACTACACATTTTTCTATTTTTCAAAAAGTCACTAGGGTCCAACTTTGGCTCCAAATATGAAGTTTGAATAAATTTATAAAAATTTCGAAATAATTCTCTTGATCATCTATGATATCAAATCTACTCATAGAAGCAAGAATTTCTTAAAAATGTTCAACCATCACTTCTACAAAATTCTCTAAAGTCGGTTACAACACTTAGAAATTTCTATACTTAGCCAAATTTCACTGCTGGAAAAATAGCTCAACTACTCTACTTTGGAACCTTATAACTTCTAATCCAACCGTTCATTTATTCTCAAATTTTGACACAGTAAACTACATGTATCCATCAATGACCTATCGAAATTTCAACGGTGGATCTTCAATCTAACTCCTTAACATTGATCTACAAGATTGACCGTTTCCAACTTTAAAACTGAAGCAAACAAAATTTTGTTTACAGTAGTTAATTGTTTTTACCATTTTTGACAAAACAACCCACACTCTACCTACACTCTCTTGACTCACACTCATAGGCAACCCCTAATGCTACGCATCTTAACTTATCACCTCTACCATCCAAGGACCTAACCCAACTACTTTCCTCTCTTCTACATAAAATAACAACAAGTGAAAAAAGACATGGATAACTTACAAGCTGCTAGAGTGTTGCTATGTCTGGGATGGTCTGATGTTTAGATGAGGCTAGGCGGACTCCCTACTTGTAGAACTTGGCTCCTGCCGTAGATCAGCAAGGAAGGGAGAAGGAGTCTTTTGTCTGTCCATAGGGAAGTTGGTTGTCTGGCCTGCACAATTGCTTCGAGGGACCGGCTCCTGCGTGATTGTGTGACAAATCAGAAAGAGGGGAGTCAAGGGAGGCATGAAGTAAGAGGAGAGGCAAGGAGACTCACCTAAGTCGAAGGCTCTCAGAACTCGGACTCCTAGGCGAACTGTAAGTGTGCAAATAAGAGTGTTCCTGGTGCTGATGGGGTCTGGGAGTGTTGCAGCAGACGGGATCCAAGTACACGGAAGGGATGAATCTGGACGCTCAGAAGGTAAAGGTGAAGGGAAAGAAACGATTGAAGATCTGAAGCTGTTACGAAGGAAGGTATCGAGAGAGGGAGCTAAAGGCAGAGATTATATCGTGATTACAGCATCTTGTACGTCCACGTTTACACGAGGTTGAAGAGTAGGCCGGCTCCCTCATCTGTCCTCCTGGGCTGCGAGGATTGGAAGCAGCAGGCCCGTCACCTTCCCGGGCTGTTGCTGGACATGTTGGGCCGAGGGAGGAGCAGCTACAGCTAGGCTTCTGTCCTGTTCATCAGCAAGGTGGGATGCCAAGAGCTGTTGCGGCTTCTGGGCTGGCGGGCTGTCTTCAGCAACCAAAAACATAGGCAAGGAGTTGGGCTGTCACAAGTTGTCTGGGCCTTGTTAATATGTTGTCGAGCTTTGTCATGGTCTCGTCAAAACGTTGTCAAGGGCATGTCACGATTTAACTTAGGGTTTTATAGATTAGGGTTTGTTCTAAAAATTCTATCATTTTATGTGAAGTGAGTTTACATAAAATGATAGAAAATTAAAATAATATGTACGACTAGGTAGCAAGAGAAAGATCTACATATTGAAACTCGGTTTGCTACGGGATTAAACGGAATAAAAATTCCGGATATGACACTTTTGATCCAAAGTGTACCATATTCCCTACAATTGTAACAAAACTATGTGTAGACCTCTATTCTCGCAAAGTAGGTGAATAATAACATAATTGATATGAATATATGTCTTATGCATGCAAAATAAAGGGAAAATCTACACAGATGCAAGTCTAAATAAAGGTCATAATTCATGTCATCAAAATATCTCATACTTGCCTCTTGCTTGTCCCCAAGCAAGGTTCAAACTTAAGATACAAGATGATATAGATTATGTGTATGCAAAAACAAAGAAAACCCACAATATTTTGGTTGTGCTTTTATTCATAGATTACCCTCAAAGAATGTTTCATAGCTAATAATAATCATCATATGATCAAAAGGAATTATATCATGGAAAGGATAATCACACTTTGCAAGAAAATCATAACATGCATCATAAGTTGTAGTATATCAAAATCAAGCATGAGGAATTCAATTTAAACCACGAAGTCAAAACACATGTGGAATAAGGTCTTAAGGACTTTAAAAAATAAAGGTCAAGAAACGTGTTATGGGTGGGATGCATATAGGATATGTGGTGTAAAAAAATCCGGAAAAAGGAATAACTCTACAACACCAACAATACATCTACCAAATAAGTACTTTTTCACTTCTTTTTGCATTTTCAATTTTTTTACTTTCACTTTTTAGAGCATGAACAGAGGTACACAGTAGCCGAAACCTTGAAGATTAGCAAGCCTCATTTTTATGAGGTGCCTTAAACTGTGATGCACATACCAAGACTCGTTAGGACTATCGATCAATCAGACTTTGGCAAGACACAAACAACCGGCTATGTGAATGGTGCCGAGTTACTCATCGTCAAGATCAACGACCCCAAACCTATTTTTCTACATAACACACTTCACTTTTCTTTTCAACATAACTTTGATTTTCAACATAACTTTGATTTTCACACTTCAACACAATATAAGAGGTGCTAAAGCATGATCAAGATGAAGGAAGAATAAGAATCAAATTGCCTTAATCATTCCAAAAATATGTGTAAGAACTTATCATGCGGTTTTAACCTTCAACACTCAACATGATTTAGAATGAAAGCGAATTATCAAACATGCATGAAATTATAACAAAGTATTCAAATCCCACATATGTCATAAATCATTTCAAACATATAAGAATCATCATAGCTATTCCACAAAACAATATCATCATAGAGATCATATCCATCCTAGAGGCACAAAATTTTTAAAAATTAGTTCAAATTTTTGGATTTTTTAAAATCATATATCATGCAAGACATAAAACATGGAAAAGAACGGAAAGAGATACTCACAATGTAAGACGGTGAATCGGCAAGGCGAATCATTCGTCGGACGGTGGTGGCGGCAATCTATAGAAGCTCAGATATAGAACTCAGTATACTCTGATCGGCGTCGGATATTTTTTTTTTTGATTGAAGAAGGAGAGCATGTCGCGGCCGAATATATTTCCTACATTTTTTTTTCGAAGGCATCTCGGCCGAGATGGTTTTTGGTCATCCGAGATTAATGTTTGACCGAGGTGACTCCTTGTTGCTCCTATCTCGGTCGATTGAGATTGATCTTGGTCTAGATTCTTGTAGGCAACCGAGATGGCTCTAGTTACCATTCTTTTCTCAGATTTTCGAACCTTGAATTTCCTCCATCTGCTTCTTTGAATTGTTTTCCTTGGATTGTACCAAGCTCTTGTCATCACTATCACAAAAAACGCAAACTACACTAAACTAATCTAGAAAGCAAGAAGAAAGCAATACCTTGGGTTGCCTCCCAAGAAGCACTTGATTTAAGGTCGCTAGCTGGACCTAATCCCATCGAACCTCGAACATCTTGGAGTGCTCATCACATCCACAATAGAACTCATCTAAGAAGGTTCTGGTTCTTAATTTCACCGGCAAATGGTAGGATCCCCCACGTACAAACTTGTACGGTTTTGTTCTCATTGGAATCCTACCGGTCTTCCTATTCTTCCATGGGACATAACTCAGTTTTTCATCCCATCCTTTCCTAGATCGAGAAAATAGCTTCTCGAGAATTCTAGTAGCTTCCCCATCTCTAGGTTGGGGATGACGTATGGTCTTTGTCACGTGAGTGACCCCATACCTAAACAAAAGACACTTCATTGCCTTAGCGGTGAAGCGCTTGCTAACTCCACTCCTTATGGTCCATCTTGACCTTAGGAGGTTTCATCTTGTCGATCACGAACCCCAACTCTTCGGTGCATCCCTGAAGAAATCTAGAACTTTAAAGGGAGTAGGAGCAAGTACCTTATAAAGTTCTCCAAAGCTTGGAACATGTTTTATGTTAGGATGATAATCCACACATAAAATCTCTCCCAACTATGCAAGATTCTCTTCAACCTTGGCCACAGTTTCAGTAATTTGGCCAAGGTTCTCCACATTCCCTTCTCCTTCTTCTTCCAGTTCAATTGTTTCTTCTTTAATCTTGACCGCAGTTTCAGCAGTTGGGTCGAGGTCTTCCACTTCTTCAATGAGGACTTTAAGAGGGGGTTCGTGATTGACAAGAGGAATGCTTAAAACTGGTAGTTCTTCCTTATACACCTCTTCTGGCTTAGCATAGGATAAGATGGTTTCATCGAGCTTCTCTACCTTCTTCATCAAATTCTCCCACATTGATTGAAACCGATCTTCACGAGATTGCTCATAAACCCTTTTAGGGACATGCAACTCATCCCAATGCGCAAGCTCATCCTCAATAGCATCTTCTCTTTCCCTTTTGTCGCTAAGTTTGATGAATGCAAATATCCGCTGTAAATCTTCATAATGGTCCAACCTAGCTAACTGTCGTGCTCTCCACTTCTCTTCTTCCAAGGGTTTGTCCCAAAGCATTTGCCTCCAAATTTCATCAATTTCAGCTTTGAGACTCTTTAAGTACATTGGTGTGTAACACCCCAATTTCTTAGAATTCAGGGAGCTACTGGGTAGGACCTCACAATGGGTCCCGACCTTAGTTTAACAACAACTTTACTGGGATCTTACAACAAGGCACAAATGTATTTAAAACAAATTCAAAACATTTGTTTCTAATGTATGAATGTACACCTGTGACAGCCTTACAAAAACATATATATAAAGATATAACATGCATGCCGTATGGAAGACTCCCCCGTCCCCATCTAATGAATATGTGGACCCGACTGACCATCCGTTCTAGATCTCTCTGCAACTGTCTATCTCTACAAATCTAAGCACGGATAAACCGTTAGCTAACAATCCAAATATAAGTAGAATAAAAATAGCACAAGCACAACTCAGGAAAAATAAAACAATCATCATGCTGGCACACAAAACGTTTATTATCTAATAACTGAGGTGATTCACTTTATTCCGTTTTTAAAGTTGTGGCACGAGAATCTTAAGAGTTCTCGCCTCCGTTCTTTATCCAACTGGTGTAGGTCTAGCTTACCTCCGCCGGTAGCATCACTACAAACCGAGTGTGGACTAGTCCCTAAAGAAACCCCCAACGCCCTCAGGCTACTGAGCAGAATGCCACCGCCCGTTACTCTTAGGCCAAAGTATAGGTCGGTAGATAATTACTGCTAAAATATAACTATAAACATCTCATTCACACACCACCATCATTATCCACACTCATATCTAAAAGTCAGCTAAGTAAGCCCAAAGGACTTACCTGAATCAATCTCGATTGACTAAATCTCAATTCGGTCTGCAGCCGTGGAATACTCCATCGCCTGTTATACAAGGCAAGTGTGTCAAACTCACATCCCATATCTCTCAGAAGTTATAAACTTCTAAGATGTACAATCTCAAGAAGAGAATTTACTAAAAATGCCCTCTTAAGGTAAAATGACTATTTCACCCCTGGTCCCGAAAACTCCAAAATAAACTATGACTTAGTTCCAAATTCTCCTTTGAAAGCTATTTCCACAATCTAGTTCTCACGATATAGTTTGCTAAGGATTTATAAAATTAACCCAACATTCTAAATTTCCAAACGAGTCGCTAAAGTCCGACTTTTACTTAAAATACGAGGCTCGGGTAAACATATAAAAATTCCGAATTAAATATATAGGTCCTCTATGATATACATCCTACTTATAGGAGCAAAGATCTCTCGAAAACACTCAACAACAACTCCTATAAAAATCTCTAAAGATGGTTCCAAAAATCCAAAAATTTATACTTAGCCAAATCCTGAGTTCTTTCCCAAACAACCCAACTAGCCTACTTCGAGCTCCTATAGATCCAGATCCGACCGTTGGATCAGCCTAAACTTTTAATATATCATACTATGCATGTCCTTCTATATCATACTAAAATTTGAACGGTGGATTATGCTTTTACAATATCGAAACCCATCCTCCATACTAGCAGTTTCTAACAATATGCTGAAATGTAAAGGCATGTAGAAGTCCTCACTTCGAGTTTACTCAGTGGTCACTAGTTCGACATTTAAGAGAAGCAAACCATACTAAACTCAACCAGGCCTTTGCTACTATAATACCATGGTACCTTGCTGCATCGGTACCCACAGAAGGAACCAAGAACACTCAACTAGGTACGGTACAACAACAACCAAGAACACTCACCAGAAGTCTCTACAGCAGCAAGGGAAGGAGTTCATCACGTGGGTAACGAGGGGAGGACAAATGGGCAGCGATTGTTGTTCCTGTGTATAGAGGACCTCCGGTTCCTTGCTGCATCGGTACCCACTGAAGAACATAGAAAAGGAACCCACTTCGGTTCAGTAGACATGGAAAGGAAGAAGTGAAGAGGTGGACATGTAGAGTCTTACCTTTCTCATGGTACACAAGCAGCCAAGGAGGAGTGCTCGTCTTGGTTCTGACCCCTACCTTCGAGGGCCCTATGCAAAGGATTGGCTAGTCTTGGTTCCGATCGCTGGTCGAAGACGGGGATGTTGTGTACGGCGTTGTTGTTGGGTGCTGAGAAGGAGAGCGAAGGTTGGAGGAGTTGGGGTAGATCGCTTCTATCAAGTATGCAGGAGGCCGAGAGGAGGGTTGCTGAAGGTGTGTGCAGACGCTGAGCTTGTCGATAGAAGTTGTTGGGGATCGGCTAGGTTGCGGGAGTGTGTAAATGAGGGAAGAGGGAGATCGATCCGGCTGCTCCTTGTTCGAGTTTTGGGTTGTCGTCCACTGCTACCCATCTACCGGGAGGGTTCCGTAGAAGTTTAGGTTAGAAGGTAAACATGGGTGAAGGTAGCAAGATCTGGGGAGAGATGGAAGGAGAGAGAGGGAAGGAGAGGGACAAGTCTGGTGCTGAATCAACGGAGAGATCCTTCACGATCCGGCAATTACGTTTTGGATGGAGAGAGAGACGACGTTACTTCCCTGTTGGCTGAGCGTGTCACAAGGCTATGGGCTGATGGGCTGGGCTACAAGCAAGGGAAGCAAAGTTGGCTGAATGTGGCTTGGGTTGTAGCAGTAATTACAATGGAGATGGGCTGAGAAGTTGTTAAGCCTTAGACATGGCCTTGTCAAGGCTTGTCAAAACTCATGTCATGATTTTGTCAAAAGTTGTCATGACTTCGTCTTGGTCTCGTCATGACCTCGTCAAAACTCGTCTTGGCCTCATCAAAGGACCTATATATATATATAACTAGGGTTTGATATATCTTTCATCATTTTATGTGGTTATAAAACTTACATAAAATGATAAATTAATGTTAGACATAACGTTAGGTATCTTAAAGAGGTCAACGGTCCCTAAATCTCAGTTTAACTCGGAATTAATCGGAAATAAATTTTCCGGTTATTACATTGGTGAGCCTGAAAGATCATAGACTCAAAGAAAAACAAGATCAAAAACAAAACCAAGAAGCTTCCAAGCTAGACAACCGTGCACGGAGTTTGGTCTTGACTAAATCCCCGACAACGGCGCCAAAAACTTGTTCGCTCCAAAAGGTGTGTGTAGAAAAACCTTTAAATTTATATCCCGAATTATAGACCTAACGATAAGCGAACCCACAGTGTACGGATCTATCGTTGTAAGGGCTTATATTCCGGAGTCAATCTCAGTGAATCGGTGAGAATAATCACAGCAAAGCAATCTAACTTCAGTAGCATGCAATAATACTGATCAAAAGCAAAAGACAAGATATATATATAATGATAGGGGAACATAGATTCTAGAGGTCAAAGTATCCAGTTGTTTTGATTCAAGATCACTCAAGGTAACGTGGACAAAGCTGAGGTTTGCTGAGGGAAGGTGTTTCAACTATGGGATAGATCACCGGGTAAGTCTCACTACCCACTTTCCCAAACCAAAGTCCTATCACTGGATATGTCTCAAGGAACTAAGGAAAGGTAAGAGTACTAAAACCAACACACTCACCTTAGGGTACAGAACTAACCATGACCGGGTAAGTCTCAGGTTAACTCTCAATGGTAGGATGAAGGCACACTCAAACCCTAATAAAGGATAAAACCTTTATTACCTAACACTCATCATCATAGGTAAACAAGCAAAGGAATCACCGTGTAGGTCTCATCCTAGGCTTACATGTAAACCAGTAAATGTGCAACAAGGATAGGATTTGGCAAACTATAACCTAAACTCAAGATAGGCAATGTAGTGGACGATCTCGTGCAGTTCGCATCGATCTCGGTCGAGATGACTCCAAGAACAGCCCGAGACGGGTTTCGGTTTAGGGTTAACTCAAGCTTTCAGGGTCCACTCACGATAAAGGTTCATTCTTTCATCGTTTGTACCACGACCTTCAATTAATCATCCTAGAACCGCAGGGGGATTTAGCCACCAATCATAATTATCAAGCAATAAAATATATATCAAGAATATCAAGAAAAGAGAAATAAGCAACCAAGAAAGATGCCTCAATTATCAAAGCAAACAAAAACAATCGACACTAACAATTTGTTCCAAAAGGTATGATAATAACTCACTAACAACTTCCCAAGGGAATCTTGCAACTTGTCTTCCCTTCCTCCTTAAAATCCAAACAATCCTTCCTTATATCTTTTTCTTAAAATCAGTCGTCAACCGTCGGGGGTCGAAAGCCAACTTCTGTGGGGCGTCAGTCTACGTCGGTGGGGAGTCCGTCTCAATGTTGAAAGATAAGAGATATTTATAGGGAGATAAAACTAGGGTTTTACCAGCCTTCGCCTTAAAGATAGATCGCAACTTAAAGATAAACCCTAAGACTTTGGGCCAAAAAAGAATGTTGAGCCCGTTGGTATCAGAGCCCACTCTGGCACGGTATCAGAGATTACTCTGACGCAAACATCTCAGTCGAGATGTGGGTGAAGGTAACTCCCTGTTATCTCCATCTCGGTTGACCTTGGACCATCTCGGCCGAGATGTGGTATCAGAGCCCGATCCGAGGTATCAGAGTTCATTTAGGGTATCCGAGTTCACTTTGGGTGTGTGTTCCTGACTTTCTTTGCTCCTTTTTATGCTCTAATGTAGTCAATTTCTATCCTTTCGACTCCTTGCACTTTCATGCTCCCTTTTGATCCAAAATGTGTCATATTTCCTACAATTACAACAAAACTATGTGTAGACCTCTATTCCCATAAAATAGGTGAATAACAACATAATTGATATAAATATATGTCTTATGCATGCAAAATAAAGGAAAAATCTACATAAATGCATGACCAAATATAGGTCATAAATCATGTCATCATTGAGACACCGATCTTGTTCAATGTATCACAGTATACACAAATCAAGAGAATTCCTCCAATCTTGTATGACTATAGCTCACACTCAACTTTTGGCAATCCTAACTAATGCTTTTATAACTCTCTTTTATGAAAAGTGTTTAATAGTGTTGTAAAAATATCAATCATCAAGTGAGATCACAACATGCTCATGTATGAGGAATCTACTAATCATGGTTTAACTTAAAACTCTTCTACAATCTCTTTTAGAGAATCTTAAGGTAGGTTAGTCTTACATGTATCATCCATAGACGTATATGTAAATGACTAGACATCTCCATGTCCTTATAGCACATGAATCTTGACGCTATCTGTCAGCTTTACAATATAATTACTAATATAATTATTTATGACCATTTGATGATTTCGAACTATAGACTTTCAATAATTAAAAAATTTAATTCACTTAATGGAGCTTCATCAACTAGAACACTAAAAGTTATCCAATTTATTAATAATGAATTATTTGTACATATATATATATATATATATACACACGTACATACATACATACATACATACATATATATATATATATATATATATATATATATATATATATATATATATATATATATATATATATATATATATATATACACGAGCAAAATGTTAATTGAGCTTCTTGGGATTCACCACTCTTATCAAGATGCAGTTGATGGAGCATGAGAGTGACCAGCTCAGGGGAAACATGTTGCGGTACAAACCCAACGCCTTTGTACAAATTTCCAACAACTGCCTTGATATCATCCTCTGGTTCGAGTGCGAGCCTCATGTTGCGGAGGATGAGGAGCATATTGTTGCTGATGTTGACGATGATGAGGATGTGTTTGATATCCATGCTACAACTGAGGCAACATTTGTGTAGGATGCTGACCCTCCTCCACCTCCGACCTCCCAGTACCCTTCATATCACGGTGGAGAGGTTTCATCATCCTTTGATCGCCTGACTACTATAGGTTGTTTTCCTTTTGGAGAGTAGATGATGTGTCATGGAGAGCATCCTAACAGGCTTGACAGACCAAGCAAAGCGCAATCCTTGATGGATATGGCACCCGCATGACCACTTTGGATGGTCATGTGTCTAGTTTACAAACATTTGACAATGCTTGACACCACCCTCACCATCTATATCTCACACATGGCCGATACGCTCAAAGGATGGAGATGTTGATCTCGATACAAGATACCATCCTTGCTCGTTTTGATGAGCTCGGTATAAGGTGATCTAGTTGACACGTTGATGGCTTGGATGATAATATCACTCCTCATGGCACCCGCATGGATCATGACACACCATTTGACCCTACAGCTCAGTGAGTCTTCTCTTTATCTTGACTATCTTGCTACTTGAAACTTTGAGGACAAAGTTATTTTTAAATATGGGGTATGTATAACTGAATTCTTATGGTTCACTTGACTCGGATGGTTGTAATATTTGTGTGACATTATGATGAAACATATGAAGCTCCCAAGATATTTTCAGGCCTAGTGGAGATGACGAAAAGTTCATGTACGAAACCTTGTAGCATACCAAGTAAGAGCTTATTTCAAAATTGTCAATTTTTATTTAGCCCTAAAAGGATGAAGAGAGAAATGAAGTTTTCTGTGCTTAAAGAAGGATGCATGTGCAAAGTAGTATGTGAGTTTTGTAGATTAAAGGAGATCATACAATGGTCCGAAGATGTAAATACATGATTTCAGGTGTGTAATTGGGGCTATTCTTGTATTATTTTAAAAGAAGTCATAATTCTATCTACTTTTCTATAGGTGTTATCATATTCGTCCTTTTTCCTTTTTCTAGGTAAACTCACTCCCTTGAGTGGTAAGGTCGGTAAGGTTGCATTGTTGAGCGAATCTTTGTAATCTGTTATTTGATATTGGAGCCCTCCCCCTATTTGAGGGCTCTAGTAGTTCATTATAATATTTTATAACTAGAGTTGAATTGCTTGTGGAGGTTAATTATGTTGTTAACTGGAGTCAAATTCATCCTAAATATCCTCGTTTAGCGGGGCGTAGATGCAAAATATATTTATTTCAAAGAACGTTAAAACTTTTTCTGTTTGATTGTTATAAACATATTGTGTGTTTTAGTTATCTCAATTTTTTCATCGTTCAGTTGGTATTCTTTTCACAACAAGAAAAGTTCTCCAGCAAATGTTGTCAAAGCTTGCATTCGTCCAAATTGTATCCTCAAATTCAATATTTGTTTTTGTTTCGGTCAACATAATCATTTGAATATGTTTGTTCTTACATGTTAAGTTTATGTTTATCCAAAAGTTCTTTCTTTCATTCCTCTACGATTCCAGAAGACGATCCTCATTTATGAAGCACATTTTTATGTGGGTGGTAGTGATCCCATCGTTCCTAACTTTTTATTAATTAGATGGAAATTTTGGTTTGTGTTTAATGTTCTCTTCATTGTTGTTTTGGTGTTTAGTTCATCATCTTCATTCTTGTTCACTTATAGATATACGAGCAAAATGTTTCGGATCAAAGCATAGGGAATAACTTTTAAGAGTTATGTACTTTTATGTCACATGTTGATGTGGGACCATCCTTGACATCTATGGCTACTCTACATAGATAATTCACCAATCTAGAAGCAAGAGAAACTCAAGAAAGGAGCGCTTACAAGTTGCAAACATGGGGTGAATCGATGGAATGGAAGATTGCATGGAATATGAAGAAATCGACCAATGTTCAGAAAAATCGACCGATTTTCCTGTAGAAAAAGTCGATCGATTTTCGTAGCCGAATTCCTTCACTAGAACAAGTTGTAAAAGATCCGGCTATGATATTCTATCTTTTGGCAATTATATCTTGATATAATTCCTTAAATCTCTCAGACTATCTTAAAGGATTATTTAGATTCTATCTTTTTAGATTTAGATTTTATATTTTTTAAAGATATCTATTCTAGATTATCTTTTAAAGAATATATTTTATAGATCATATCTTTTAGATTTTATAGTTTTATATATTTGAAAGATATCTTTGTAAAATTATCTTTAAATATATTTTCCTAGTTTTACTAGGATTAGTCTCCCTTATATATAGTCTTAGTGGAGGAGATTGTTTAGTAGATTAGATTTGATATATTTCTACAGATTTGTGTGAACTTACGGCTTCACTTACGGAGTTCGTATTTATATTCATTGTTATTCAATCAAAGGAGAGTTTTGGTTGAATTTTTGTGATGTTCTTGCTAAATTGTGCTTGTTTGTGTTAATCTTGTTGAAGGTTGGTGCTCCTGGTCAATCCTAGTCCCTCCTTGTGCTTGTCTTAATTAGAAGACTTGTGTAAGGTTATGGGTTAAGGTAATCTTCTCGTTTAAGGGTTTTGACACATCATTAGTCAAGGTTTTTTTGCGGAACTATCTTGGTTCATATCTTCCTATATCTTTCATTTATCATTCCATAATAATCTTCTTTTTTTTTTCCATATCATTCACTAATTCGTGTTTTAAGTTTATCAAAAAATTGCCCTGTTTTTGGAGAAAATCGGCCGATTTATCCTATAAAACAACCCAATTTTTATCCTAGTTAAGGACTTTAAATCTAGATCGGAAAATGCGGCTTATCTCCGCATCACATGTTCAATAAAGCAGTTGTAGTAATTGGAGTTTCTTTGAACTCAAGTCCTAAATTCGCATTGCTATCCTAAACTCGCATTGCTATCCTATACTCGCATTGCTACAATGAGGTAAGTACAAGAGTTTACAAAAACCTGCATAAATTTTTGGATCTTTTTACTTTCAACACTAGTTTGATGTATCTTCCAAGAACCGCATGAGTGCTTGTTCTTGTGCTCCGCTTTGAGTTTGTTTTCGGCCAGACTTGTGTCAAATCTCCGATCAACGCCTTTCTTATCAATCTTGTTGTTGTTCTTAGAATTTCTTCTCCTGGTTCTCTGTCATCGCTATTTGTTTATAACATCTGACGATGTACATATGCACAAACAACACTAGTATTTTCCCGTTCAAAAATTTCCGTGTTGTATAGATACTAATTAGACATGTGTAGATTTTTCCTTTCGGCTTAAGAACAACAATTCTTAATGGTTGTTTCTTTTGTGGTAGAGGAAAAATCTCTATATTGTGATGTGTTAGTTTGAGTAGTCCGGTGGTGAAGTTTGTTTAAAATACAATTATATTACAACAGATGCACCAAACTAAGTTTGTTTATGATTCTAGTCACATATTCATGTCGTTGACAGATAGAAACATGAAGCTCAAATAGGAGTATACGAATAGGTTGTGAGTTTTCCTTAGCGGCAAAGAATAATTTACAAAAATTTGACGATAATGTTTTAGTAGGTCGGGGAGTTCCATTAGACTTTGTGAAGTGCTTCCATTTCAAATAGGGTGAATTTGATATGTAGCATTATTTCACTAATATTGCTTAGTGTATATCCCCAATGATAAATAATTAAGTATATGACATTTTTTTATGAATGGGTTAATTTGTCCTTATTTATTATATCAATTTTCCTTAATATGTTACAAGAGTTTGTATTTAATTCTTGTATATGAACTAGAGTTATAAGAAATAATCAAATCATTTGTGTACAGAAAAAATAATCTAATAATATTTTTGATATTTTTGAATTACTTGTATACGATACAATAATTGTGTACAAGAAAATTAGTTACAATAGTTATTGTACAAGAGAAAATTCAAAGATTATAATTAACGTATATTTATAATTTTCAAAAGAAGAATAAATTATGGGATTTAACTTGTCCGGTTAGTATTAGGGTGGTAGAGAGACTACCAACCAAAGATCAATTTTACATGACTAATAATTTATAAGTCTAAGTTATGTACTAAACAAAATTTATTATTGGTACATTTCATCTAATTCTCTCTTTTAAATAATACAAGGTTGTTGAAGTGCAAGTCAATCTAGTAAGAGTGCATTAAGCATACGACTCATGGGATATAAAAAGGTTATCTAAGATTTATTTTGGTTGGGATTCGATGAAGTTGCTTTATCAACTCCACGGTGAAGTTTTATAAATTTCGACCGTTCATTATAATTAATGGTTAAGATTAACATTTTATATTAGTAAGAAGAAAAGAAAATATTTAGAAGATCCTATGTCAATCATCTATATTGAGCTATTAATTTTGGATTAACTTTTCAATTTCAAACTAGTTTTTGAATTTTTAGTTGTCTTCCGTATTTTCCATGGCTTAATAATTCCCATCTCTGATAACTTTATGTCATATACAATTAAAATTTAAAAGTTAAGAAGAAATTTATATACTATTCACAAAAAATTTCAAGAAGGCATAAGCTTTTTGTACGATTGTATACTTGAAATAAAAATGTTGTAATTTATTTATGATTATTACTAAAAATTTATATATATTTTTAATATGTTAGATTATATTTTAAATTATACAAGAAAATGAGTTAATCGTCTATCACAACTATATGTTGTAAATATAAATTAATAAATTATTACTCTAAAAATGATAATTCCAAGCATAAATTTTAGCATTATAAATTATAAACTGAAACTTTAAAATTAATTTGATGCTAAAAAATTAATCTAACATTAACCCCTTAATATGCTGGATATCTTGCAAATATTTTATTTTCATTTTCCCTTAATATAAAATGATCTTTTAAATATTTTATTTTCTTTTTCCTGTAATACAAAATGATAGAGATATGTACTTATACTATATTAATGGTTGTTAGTAAAATATAGATATACTTTTAATATGTTAATTTTTTTTTTAAATTGTACAAAAAATTTGTTAATCAGCAATCACAACTATAATTTATAAATATAATTTAATAAGTTATTTAATAATACTTTGAATCATAAATTTTTGTATTATAAATTATGAACTGAAATTCTCAAAATTAATTTGAGTTTAGTAAACAAATAATCTGAAATTAACAACCTTAATATAAAATGATAAATATATGATCCGGTAAATATTTTATTTTCTTTTTTACTAATCTAAAAAGTTAATCTTAACCGTTGATTATAACTGATGGTTCAAATTTATTTAACCTCACCGTGAAGTTGATAGCTTAACTTCACTCGAGCCCAACCGTATTTATAGATAGTTTTGCCTGGCTCTGAGTATTCATGGACAAATAATTTGTTTTAATTAAATGATAAAAAAAAAACAAAAGATGAAAAATATGGTATTTAGATTTTCAATTTTCTAATTTAGGTAAGTTAGTTAAAAAATGGGTGAATTCACTTACGGTAAATACGTTTGTTATCACCTTCTACACCTTCGCCGTTTTCTTGCGCGGTGAACTGTTTACAGCCCAGCCACAGTCTCAACCACTGGGTCTACAATGGTGATAGTTATCTCGCTCAATCCCCCAAGCAAACCCTCCTCTGCTTTTCCTATCTCCATCTTCAAGTCAACTGTAAAATTGACAAAAACCCTAACTGTGACTCGGGACACGAGGCTGATGATGTTGGTGTTAAAGTTGCTCTCTCCATGCTCAGATTCTACAAAAGTGAGTTCCTTTTCTTTTCTTCATTTCTTCCAAATCCAATTTCCGAATGTCCTGCTCTTTTATCCCGCGATTCCGATTTTGTAGTGGTAATACTATTATTGTACCAAGGTTTCCAATTCTGATTGGCTAATCAGGGGAGATTTCTCCATTGTTGCTTAAGAGCTGTCGATATGTGCCGACGTGTAGCGAGTACTCAATGATTGCTTACAGGAAGTATGGGTTTGTGAAAGGCAGTGTCCTCACTGCGTGGCGCATTTGCCGTTGCAATCCTCTTGGTATGGATATTTTAGCTTTTAATAATGAAAATGTTTATAGTTTTGGCGCTGAGATTTGTGTTTATTATTCCCATTTGAACGAAGATTTGAAGCTTTTATGAGTGTTAGGATTTTTATAGTCGTTTTTAGGCCTAGTTTTATAACGATTCAGTTTTAGACAGAAGACTCGCAAAAACATTCAAACGCGCAGCACACAAGAACAGATCGAAAACGAGCACACAAAAGATTTAACGAGGTTCGGGCTAACCCCTACTCCTCGGAGCCTCAAGAGACTCAATCCACTATACGAACCATAATTATCCAAGGGCAACGGAACAGGCTACAATCCAAAACCGAATCGGAAATAGAGCAAGCAAGAAGACATAACCAAGAACAGATTCAACAGATCTGAAACAACAACACAAGAACAGAAAATACTCCCCTATAACGAAGCTGCGAACACCTCCCTGCAACCGGGAACCACCGGAACCTTTCCTCGATCGACCAACGACACCAGAACGATCTTCTTGATTGACTCCTGCCTTCGCCCTCCCAGATCCCGCTTGAGATCTCTAATGACAGTTCTCGAAAAACCCTAGCGGAGCTCTCCCTTTCTGTCTTTCCTTCTTTGCACCAAGTCTGTCTGAATCTCTCTTTTCTATTCTGCGTGAGTCTCTTCTGAATTTTTCTCTCTCCCCTTCTTTTCCTTCTGTTTTTACGTGTGATAGCCCTGCTCAGAATCTATCAGAATCTCTCTATATAATCTTTTCTAACTTGTGCCCTTTTTTTAATGAGCATCCCATAACAAAAAATCAAAGAGCATGTCTTCTGAACAACAATACAACAAGTCACCAAATGCAGCAGGCCCACCATCTCAGAATATGGCCCACCAAACACATGTAAATTGGGCCAAAACTCAGCAGCAGGGAACCTAGTAAAAAACCGGGCCAACCAACCCGAACTCAGCATTACACCAAAAACAAATAGTTGGGCATTTCCCGGGTTCATTACAAGCCGTCCTAGGTTGAGCGAGAAATGAGTGGGCTACAAGACCCAATAGGCCTGCGTGCCGGCACTCCAACTCGCACAAAACCCGGTTGCACTCAAACCCGAGACCCGGTCTCGCTTTTCCTCAATATTTCCCGAAACGGACTTTGAAATTACAACCTTATTCTACAATGAGGAAGAATGTATATGACCATATTTTGCCTGTGCTAACTAACAAAATCTTTATTACAATATGAATTGTTTGTTTGTCAACATCTTCAGCCTTGTATAAACATAAACTATCACGAATAGAGTTACAGTTGATCATGAATACAATTGCAAGAATGAATGCTATATACTTTCTAGCTGTGAGATGATTTGAATAATTTGAGTTAATGTCTGCTGTGAGTTTCTGATTGTTGTTAATGTAGTGATGTAATGTAAATCATCAACGCTACCAGGTGGATCAGGATTTGATCCTCCACGATGGTTTGATGAAGAGAGCCCACCAGAGGAGTAAAAACTAAAAACCCTCAATTTCTTCCCTACAGAGCTAGGTATACTTTCTCATTCGACCTTTATTAATTTTCTAAGTCCGTAAGGGTCGGTCTTAGATTCTGCTGTCTACAAAGTGGCAATCTCAGTGATGTTTGTGACCTTTATTATCTTATAAGATGGCCATGCTATTGCTTGCATGGTTAAGCGGACCATAAAATATATTTGTAGGATAAAGACTATTAGTAGGTATTGCTCTTTCATCACTTGATAATTGAAATTGCAGGTGATAAGCTGATTAATGGCCTTTTTTTACTAGGCTGCCAAAACAGAGCCAGGTTTTGATCAGATATGAGCATCCCTGAAGTAAATCTACTCGTTTGAGCGCCGGTTGTTTATTTGATGTACTCTGTTCCTTTCTGAACAATGTCCAAAGTTAATTGTAGATGATAAGAGTATGAATCTACTGTACTACAGTTAGTTGTATGAATTGCTTGCAACTGCAACCGAGCTATACATTTGTGGTGTCACACTCACATTCATTGACTGTAGGTGATATTGTCAATTCTTTGCTAATATGGATTGTTGCTGAGAAAAGGTAAGAAGAAGGGCATAAATGTTTTTTTTTTTCCCAAGAGGTCTGATGTATTTCAGATATCAGGATCTTTTATTTTGTATCTTGAATTCAGCTAACTTGGCTATGTAGTTTTACTACCAATATGAGAACTTCCCAACAAGCTGGGGCATTGGTTATATAGTTTTAGGAGCTGATACAGAAAACAAACAGTTATTCTTCTTGTTCAGCCGAAAGATACAAAGTCTTTACAGGTCATACATAATAAGATGAAGCTGGAAATGTTTAAAAATAAAGGCCAAAGGGAGGAAGAAGAAGAAGAAAATTGCATGGAATTCAAATCTGGCATTCTGGCTTGAAAGAATGAACAATAAAATAGTTTTCTCAAATATTATTTTATAGCAAAATTGTCTTGGATTCTAAGCATTCAATCAAATTGAATTGTTTCTTCATTGGAGATAAAGAATTAAGATTTATGTTTAGTTTTGTCAGAAGCTACGTAGGTGAGTGATTACGTGGCATTGGAGTTCCGATCCTCTGAGAAAGCATGAAGTAGGTTGGATACTTCATGTGCGCTGCTGATGAAACAAGTTCCCATCCCCTCACCCCTTCCTTGTTCAGTAGTAAACAACTTTTGTTTTGTTTTCATTCAAAGTATGACCCCTCTGCGCTGCTGATGAAGTATTTGGAGTCACATGAGAGTATTTGAGTTTGGAGAAAAAAGTTTGAGTTTCGACGAGTTACGAAACTAATTGGCTATGAGGATTTATTTGAATTTGGAAGTTTGGACGAGTTACGAAACTAATTGGCCATGAGGATTTCTTTAACTTTTATATATATATATATATATATATATATATATATATATATATATATATATATATATATATATATATATATATATAATATGAAAGTTCATAATACATAAAATAATATTTTATTACATAAATAATTTTTTTAATTTCATAGTTAGTGTTATTTATAAACATTTCATATCATATATATTACTAATATTTATTTATAAACATTTTAATTAAAACATAAATAAAAAAACTAAAATAATAAACAACACAAAAACAAACCTGAACTTTTAAGTTTGAAACAAACAAAACAAAATTTAAGTGGAAATATTTTAATCATGTTGCATAAGATGGAATTTTATTGGATATAACAAAATCAGAAAATCTAGTTGCAGATGACTTTTATTGGATCTAACAAAATCAGAAAATCAAGTTGCAGAGGACTTTTATTGGATCTAACAAAATCAGAAAATCTCTCTCCTAATATGCATTAAAATTAAACAAAAAAACATCAGACTTGATACTCTAAAATTCATCCGACGTTTTCATACCAAATTCCTCATACTCTAAAAAATTTAAACAAAAGTTTAGGCAGAAACTTAATAATGGCTGAAAAAACGTGACTCGTAGCCCTCCTATTTGTTTGTTGTAGGGGCATTGCTTTCGAGGCTTTCGAGGAACAAACAAGGGAAAGCGATTTTGTTGTCGATCAACACTGGTGGCAAGAGGCCATCGTCGAGTGATGCAAGTTGAATATACCCAATTTGCACTATCAGTTGCTTGTACACATAATGTTCGACTTAAGGTACTGAATCATTCGTCCAAAAAAGCAATGCTCTTCTTCCTCTCTTTCGTAGTTTAGATGATGGGACCATAATGAGAAGCTGAAAACAGAACCTCTCTTCACATTATTATATAGGATATACTGTGTTGTGTTTGCAGCAGGAGTACATAGTTCAGACTAAGAGACTATGGCAATTATGAGATTAATCAGATTCCGAGACATTAAAGCGGTGGTTTGCACCAGGAGCACATATCTGCTTTCTAATATACACTACAACATGGACAAAACAAAACATATATTTCCTAATACTAGCACACTCTATCTTCATCTTGTCTAAACATTTCTAGTTTGCTTTCTGGTTTATTTATTTGCTCCTTTCTTTGTAGCCCTTCGTGACTTCCGAATGTCGATCTTTTTCGACATTTCGACTCACTCATTAGAGCAGCCTAATGACACTTTAGACCGGTTTCCATGTGGAAAGGGCGTGCATTATTCTCCCTTTCCAACCCAAAAGCAGCCACTGCATATCTTCATCAATGACAAAGTCCTTATGGTAAGCACCTATCCTCAGCTTTGCCCGTTCCTTGACCTCTTTGTCTAACGGAAACGGTGCAAATCCCGCCTTTAAAGTACAAGCCTGCCATTGCTTGTATGTATATGGCCTCTCAACTCTCTCCCAACCCTCACAGGCCACTACGTTCAATGCATCCCTTCCAAATATATCTTGTTCAAGTAACAACCTCTCCTCGTTCTCGCTCGGGACAATAGTATCAAGCATATCAAAGTATGACGAGAAATAAAAAAGAGCTTCCTTGAACCTAGTTAAGAAATATGACGCATTGTAGGACCCATTCACAACACCATGTATAAAAATTGCAGGTTTCATCTTCCTTATCATGTTGAGCAAAGTGTTTCTAGAACTGTCTGCCACCAATGTTTCATCAGGAAGATTTTTCATTCTATCAATGCAGTTCACTATAACCACTTCCTCCTCATGAAGCTGAAGATCTTCGAGCTCAATCATGTCCCATCTCTTTGCTATCGAATTGAACTCAAATGGAACTTTGAACTGCTCAGCGTAATGAGCTAACCTGCGTCCCGTCTCTTCAACATCCGCCGCCGGTCTAAACCCGGGTTGAGGAAAATCAATTCCTGTAATCCGGAGCTTCGGAGGGCCACCGACTCTCTCTGATTGCCGTTGAATAAACGTCGGCCACTGAAACCCGTAGAGGATTCCGAAATCTATAATGTGAATCCTTGGTGCACTACGAGTTATCTTTGAGATTGTTTTGTTTGAAAAGAAATTCGAGAGCTTTTTGAACGGGCATGCAGCGAGATAGAGAAGATAGGCTTTTAGCACATCGAAAGCACATCTTTTACTAATGAGAGCTCTAAAAATATAAGGTCCTGTACCAGCCATGCGAGCTTCGAGACCATTAGCAAAATAATGCGCTATTCTCTGGTTTCCGTCACCAGAAGGAGATGAATGTTGCATGATATGCTTAAGCAACACGTTGGCTGTTGTACGATCATCTACTGCAACAGCTTGTGCACAGCTAATTAGAATGCTTCTGAAATCCACTTCCTCCTTTGATTGGGCAGTTTTCTGCGTCTTCTTTGCTGCTTGGCTTTGCAGGCTCTCTCGTAGCGAAACTAGGGCCTTGTTTTGATCCCCGGCGTGATGGAGGAGAACCTCATCGAATAAATCGGAATGTACATTCGCGTCGGAATAGACAGCCGCCTGCTTGCAGCTCCTTTGTTCATCAGAATACATATTGTGCTCATGCAGAGGTCTCTTTCCCTTAAATTCTGTACTAACAATCAAGTCATCACAACTTGGAATAAATTTGCTACCTTCTTCAAGACCTTTCATGAACAAAGAAACAGATTGGCTCTCGATCAAGCTTTGATCTGGTGACTGTGGGTCCTTCTTACCAATGAGGTCATAATAGGATTTTTGAGTCACTTGAAGCTCTGATGAATTATGATGCATGCAATCCTGATCTTCAACATCATCCTCCATGAGAGTCTGGTTTATGTACCTCAAAACCTCGGCCTCTTCGTGTTCATGGGTCGAAGCATTCCTCCCAGCTGAATCGGCCATTGCTCTTGCAGACGCTTCAAACCTTAAAAAGACAGAAAAGATTGCAAACCCTAGAAATTCAAACAATCAAATGTGTTGCATGTTTTCAATGACAGCAGAAGAAATGCCGTGTATCTCATTCACGGAGTATGGAAGAAGACAAAATAATGAAGGAAGAGAGAGGGATACCTGAAGGCTTTGAGAAGACGATGACGCCGGCTAGTTTGCAAGTTGAGTGCTATGAGAGAGAACGTAAACTTATGAAACAAGAGAGACAAGGTGGAAGAGATGAATAGCCATAATACATGCAGAAGCTTTTATAAAAGATTCAAAGACTTGATTTTGCTTTCTGTTTTTTTCTATGTTGCACAAAAATAACTTTTATTAACCCCTAAATAACTTTTTTTTTTTATTGAAAGGGTAAGTCATTGGAATACACATATACATATGATGTATCGATATTCTCGATAGACATAAAATCGGCGATGAATGAATAATCGTCATGAAACAAGCGGAACAACGAAAATAACAAAAGACCAAAACATTACAAAAGACAGAACAAATAAACGAAACAAGATGACAATTAAAACTCAAAGGTGACGGAATCATGGATAGAACACGGGGTAGACGAACTACTACGATGTCTCAAGACATAACCTCGAGTATGAAATTGATAATCTCGTTTTAAATTTTTTTATCTTTGATTTTTAATCTTTAACTAAAAAAAGTTAATTTACTCTTTGAGTTTTATCAAAATGTTTTACAAATTTTTTAAATGCATTAGATTGTCTATCAATTGTATCGTCTCAAATTATATTATCATCAGTTATATTGTCAACAACTATGCTATCACCAAAATATTGGTACCAACTCTTATATTAGCCGGATTGTCATCAACTTCATTGTACGATCATCCATTGAATTTTCATCAATTGTGATTCACCAACCGTAGTTTTATAACCGTGTCATGCATCAATCATATTACAATCAACTAGATTGTCATAAATTGTATTGTAATCAAATATATTGTTGTCACAATATTGTCATCTTGTCATCGACTATATTGAGATTCAAATAATTTTTTTTGTACAAATAATTTATTTTACAGATGACGTGAATGTTAGTCGAAGACCGGACAATAAATTGTGAAATTCAAGAAATGATTTTTCTAAGACCCCGTGACCCAAACAATATAGTTGATACTCTAATTGGTCTCTTTGTATAAAGGTCAAAAAAATAGTTTAGTTCAATGACTCCTATGTTTTCACATCCAGGTTGTAGCCGTCAAGGAGGGAATGTCGATAAAAAAAATCTTTGACAATCATAAAGCTTTATGGAGAGGAGAGGGTTGCAAATCCAACAACACCGAGCACAAATAATTTAAATTTTGAACAAGCGAACATGATTTTCCTTTGTTTAGTAGACGAATCTAGTAACAAAGATAAGAAATGTTGGTAAAGACCAATAAAAGGATGGCGGGAGGTGGATCCAAACTAGTTTCCGTGAATGGCAAATCTCGAAAGAGGTGAACTTAGCGTTTGAGTTTGCGCGTGTAAATACATTGATTTGATGTCAATTGGGATTTTTGATAGCTAGCAGCCTAGCATCATGATGCTTCTTGTTGGGGTGATTTTGATAGGAGGGATGATGAAGCTTCTAGAAGAAGTAGTTGCAGAGCGCCGGAGGTGGGTGGCGTTGGGCTATATTCCAACAAATCTCCTTATTGTAATACTTGGATTTAACAATTATTAATTAAAAATTTTCGGGTTTCATAAAATTTTAAGAGCAACTTCATCCGTGAACTAAAAATAAGCTTTTTATGTGACTTATAATATTTGGGAGTAGGGATGACAATGGATCGGGTGACGGGTGGATGATCTTGATCGCCACCCGAACCATCACCTAAAATTGTCCACCCCACCCGACCTAGCACCCGCTAAGGGTCTCACCCGCATCCAATCCACCCACATCCGTCTGATGAAGCGGGTGGATCGGGTGAGATTTCGGGTGTTCTACCTTTCATTTCTAAATTGTAAAAAAAGAAATATTTTAGTGAAAATCAAGAAAACATTTAAATTCAAATAAAAAATAACATAAAATTTACATGATATCAAGTAAAACACTATAACAAAGCAAGGTCTAAAATAATTTTTTTATAATAAATCAATAATAAGGATCGGAATATAATAGAAATTCAAGAATAATAAACTTGGAAAGAAATTACAGGGTTCAATTTAATATATTTATATATTAAAAAAATAATGATAAAATTTTTATAATATAAAACTACAAATACTAAATAAAATATATAATTTTAAGCGGGTGAATACGGGCCGGATGGATAGGTGGATGATGGGTCGGGTGATGGGTGGATGAAACGTTCACCCGCATCCGACCCGATCCCCAACCCGCTTCACCCGTCTTTTAATGGATTTTCATCCTTTTTATTTGGATCGGGTGATCGGATATCCGTTAGTTACGGGTGAAATTGTCGTCCCTATTTGGGAGGTAGATGTTGTAAGTTAACCATTGAATAAATTTTAAAAAATGAACAACAATATAATTTCCATTAGAAAAATATCACCTTTTTGTTACCTTCCCGTTACAAATGTGGGAAAAATCGAGTGAAGAAAAAAACTCAGTATAATCTCCAGATATCGAACATCCTAACCTAATACATGGACTCTTGCTCTTTTCGTCATAAGTAACAGTAGTCACCCAACAATGATTGGCATGTCATGCTGGTCTTATAACGTTGTTGTCTTGTTGATAATGCAAAAATATGTCGACTGTTTACAACTGATTTGAAACACAATGAAGTATTGAAAGTATTGATTCATTCTACGAAATATTGAAGCTCTGGAGAAGCTATTGTACAATGAGGTATTGAAGCTCTAGATCTGCTTCTGCATTCTATGAAATCTGTGTGTTCATTCTTTGAAAATTGATTCATTGTTAAATTATCTTTTAATATCCGTCGGGTCTAATATGTGGAGGGGATGCACGTAAGTGAACCTAACACACATGCATTCGGATTTTCATCCTAAAAACCAATTGGCAATAGGAGGGTGCTTATATACTAGGTCCGGTTATTATCATATTGTCAATGTGAACAATATATCCACACAAATTAACACATCTTAACATTCATTCAATCCATTAAAATCCCTATCAATCTATATATCCAACACTATGCTTCAATATGAGGATCGAAGAGGTTTACCATCACACGAGACACATTATTCTTTCTAGAAGTTTCCACTTCCATACTTGTGCAGGGTTTCAATCCATTTGCAGAATTAGAAACTCGACTCCCTTCACTTTCCCTTCGGTTAGTTCTATATGAATCTTGTGAAGCTCTTTCAATCCATTTGCAGTATGAAATCTCTCCTTTTGCTGTTTAAGTATGGAACAGCCCATTCTACCAGCTTTTGCTCACCAGTTGGCCTGTTTTTTTGTCATTAGGACTACCTGAACTCTAAAATTTTCATACCAAATCTATTACTTATATTTATTTATAAATATTTTAATTAAAACATAAATAATATAACTAAACAAATATAAAAAAAAATAATCAACAAAAAAAAATGAACTTTTAAGTTTGAAACAAACAAAACAAAATTTAAGTGGGATCAGTATATTCTGATCTTGTTGCAGTTTATTGGATCTAACAAAATCAGAAAATCTCTCTCCTAGTTGGCATTAAAATTAACAAAACAAAAAAAATTAAAACAATTGACGTGAATACTCTAAAATTCATCTGCCGATTTCATACCAGTCTCCTTGTACTCAAAAAAATTGGCTAACAAAAATTTAGGCAGAAACTTAATAATGGCTGAGAAAACAAAGATTTTGAAAAGGTTCCTGGCCCTCCTGTTTGTTGTAAGAGCATTGCTTTTGAGGAACAACAAGGAGCCAGAAGACACCATAAACAATGCGATTGCTACGTTATTTCAAGGGTTGTTGTCGATCGGTGGTACGAGTACGAGGCCATCGTCCAGTTGCTTGTACACATAATGTTCGACTTAAGGTATTGACTCAATCGTCCAGAAAAGCAATGCTCTTCTTCCTCTCTTTAGTAGTTTAGATGACGGGACCATAATGTTCTCACAAATTGATAAGCTGAAAACAATATAAAACATATGCCTCCTGTCACACATTATTATATAGGATATAATAGTGCTTAGACTACTGTTTGCTGCAGGAGCACATAGCTAAGATTCCTCAAACACTACGGGAATTGTGAGATTAATCAGATTCCCACACAATAAAGCAATGGTTTGCACCGGGAGCACATATCTGGTTTCTAATATACAGTGCAACGTGGACAAAACAAAACATATATATCCTCATACTAGCCCACTCTATCTTCGTGACGGTTAATTGTGAGATTAATCTACGCTGCACCATCTTACTGCGTTTGAAGAATTTTTTTTGCTTTTGGGTTTTTTAATTGTATTTTTATGTATTTTTTGTGTCCCTTAGTAATTGTTAATTCGTGGATCTTTTTCGATCTTTTAACCCATTAGATCTCTCAACAGTCCCCGCTCGGTAATTTTCGAAGCCCCGTGCAATAATTAAAATTAGGCCTTTTTAAAATAAATTAGGCCTTTTAAGTGTATATATTCACTAGTGTAATCATAATAAATATTAAAGCTAATAAAAATTGGGATAATTTAATGTTAAAATAAATTACTTCAATGTTTTTCTAGTTAGGACATAAAAATAATTGAATGATTTTTTAAGCCAAAATTTTTTTTATTTTATTTTCTTAAGCCAAGAAGAAGGAAGCCACGAAATGGGCGGATTCATTTTTAGGCTCGTATTGGAAGAGTTTTGATTTTGGTTCTAGGCCTCATATTGAGCCTGATTCATCCCAAATATTTGTAAAAGACTCATTTTTAGCCTGTTTCAAATCAAAAGTTTGTATTAATGACCCTTAGGTGGGCCGAACCTTTAAAAAATGGAGGCCCTTGAAAAATGGGCCTTGTGCAGAAGAACTTCCTGCACAGGTAGTTGGGTCAGGCCTGTCTCTCTTTCAACCCTTAGGCCACTACATTGAGGGCATCTCTTCCAAAAATATCTCTTTCAAGCAACAACCTATCCTCGTTCTCACGCGGGACAATAATTTCGAACATGTCAAACTACGACGAGAAATAAAAGAGAGCTTCCTTAAACGTGGTTACAAAAAATGGCGCATTGTAGCCACCTTTCAAAACACCATTCATACCGGAATTTATCATACCAGAACTTATCATACCGGAACTTATGATACCAGAAACTATCATACCAGAAATTTATCATACCATAAATTTATCATACCAGAAATTTATATATCAGAAATTTACATACCAAAAATTAGACATTTACATACCAGAAATAAAACTCATATCAGAAATTTAAATACGAGAATTAAAACTCATACCAGAAATTTACATACCAAAAATAAAACTCATACTAGAAATTTAAAAAAATTAAAGAATATAGCGTAAAATAAAATTTACATACCAGAATATAAACTTATACCTGAAGTTTAAAAAAGTTAAGAAAATAATTTAAAAGAAGAAAGCAACGGCGTACATGATTTGATTAGAAACTCAATTCCATATATATTTATTCCTTATGCTACACTTGTATAAACCAAGTTAAGCTTACAAGAAGAATGTGGAAGTTGAAGGTGGGTGAAGGAGGCATGTGGCTGACGACCTTAACCACCATGTCGGGCGGCAGCATTAGGAGTTTGATCCGGACGCCGGTACCCATGAGGATTGGGCAGAAGTGGAGCGCCTCCGGCTCGATTTCACTTCACGACGGTCCCTCAACAAGCAAAGCTCCGACGGTGGATCTGAATATAGATCTAGATCCAGATCTAGATCTATATTCAGATCTAGACCTAGATCTACACAACTGAATCTTCCATATCTTCAAGTTGGAACTTCACTAGTTCGTATTCAATAGCAAGGCTGATATTTGTAATCATGAGACTGAACAACCAATCTCGATCTTCAACATGGTGGCCATCCAATAGGACTCTCATATGCTTGGTATCGAAGGTAAAGAGCTCCGAATCGGAGAGTTGGGGAGGCGAATACGAAACACAAGGAAACTTGGACAAAGAGATTCCTACTGGCATAGGCTGTAACACCCCAAATTCTCGGGACTCGGGATGCCACATTAGGATCTCACAATGGATCCTGACCCTAGCCTGACAACAAGTTCATTGGACCTTACAACGTGACACTGACAAATATAAAACAAATGCATAAAGTTGTATAAACCTATACAACCAAAAGGGGAACAGTATCGTAGCTGAGTATAAAACAACATCCTCACACAAGAGGTAAACAAAACATCATCCCCACGCAGGAGGGAAACATAAACAACCCCAAAAGCCACACTCATCCTATGTACGAGAGGTCCTCGGCCTGCCACCCTACCAGATCACTCAGCAGCACGCCTATCCTGCAGGGCATCTACAACATGGTATAAAACCATTAGCTAACCATACATATATAAGGTAATGCATAAGCACATGCACAAGTCATGAAAGATAAACACAACAACATGCTATCACACATTTATCCATTTATCATCTTTATATAATAGTCATTCACTCAAATCGTGTATATATAGGTAGATGAAACTATGTGACACGAGGACGGATACATCCTCGCCTTTGGGCCTGCTAGCCATCTAGAAGTAGTGTCGGTCACACAACCCGTGTACCCTATGAGAGTGGATTGCGCTCTTCTTGTATACCAGGTGGCCTGATGCCAGAGAACCTCCCAGAATCCTCGGCGGGATGAAAGGGAAAGGTTATCACAACCACGCATACGAGGCAATCAATAAAAACATAGGTCGGTAATAAACGACATCTCATGTTATCATAGCAAATATATAACGCACACACCACTCATGCAAACACCCAATATAAGGATGATAGCTAAGTAAGTCGTACGGACTTACCTCAACCTCGTATAATCACTCAACCACGATCAACCTCCAATCTTGAGAGGTACACTGGAATAACAAGGCATAGAGATATGTAAATCTCCTATCCATCAAACGGGTCACAACTAGACCCAAGGGATCCATAGGATCATCCTCAACCTAACCTCACAACCTAATAATCCTCAAAGGCTATACAAGGCATAACGTGATCATACATCAACCAAACACTCTCATCTATACTTAGCATGGTACTACACTCTCATACTAGGAAAGGAAGATGTAATGCCAACCGTAGGCAAGCTTGGGAGCAAGACACACCTGCAGAACCAAGTGCAAACCCAAGCTGATGCTAAACTACCTAGCGAAACCCGCAATGTACGGATCGTTATGTAGGAAGAAAAGTATTCCGAGGTCGAACACAAGGACTGAGGTGAAATCAAGTCATTCAATGATCAAAGATAGTGTAAATCTAAACTAAGATGAGATGAGGAATAAAGAAAGTGCAAAACACAATATTTTGTGGATGGTTTTGGGTGATCAAACAAGGATCACAAATATATCAACACAAACAAGCAAACTAACACACAAACATAAAGATAAGAGATAAGAGGTAAGAAAGCGGATTCTAGAGATTTGGAATTCCGATTATAACAATGGTCTCATGCTTCTAAAGATCAAAGGAAAGTTGTGGTTGTTCGGATTTGGGTGTTTATCTAATGGGGGAAATTACTGGGTAAGTCTCATGCTCCACTAGTCTCGAACCTAAGGTCCTATTACCGGGTAAGTTTCTAGGAGCCTAAGGACGGGATTTCTACACAAACCGGTCACTACCTAACGGTCGAACCCCTCCTTACCGGGTAAGTCTCGGAATGGGTAAGTCTTTGGCAACGATCCTAGCACACTCAATCCAATAGCAGCTTTTTTGGCTCACTACTACCTAGAGTTCATCATCTTATGCATCTAAGAGAGGAAATTACCGGGTAAGTCTCATCCCTCACTTAGTTTGCTAACATTAGGTCACCCTAAGCTAGATTAGGCTCAACAAACACTAGGATTTCAACACATCTACATCCTAACATCCAGATTCATCAATACAAGAACAACAGAGAAAATTACGGGTGGATCATGGAAACCACAGCCGTGGAATCATGAAGAACAGGCCGTGATTCTAAACTGAGTTGGGGTTTCGAACACAAATCAATCCTAAGCTAACATGGAAGTCCATACAATCATAGTCCAAAGCATAAACATCATTCCTTCACCCTAGAATCACAACTATTCAGCCAACAACATACATTTCAAGATCAAACTTCACAAATAGAGCATGCTTGCAAGTCATGGCTAGATAATGAAGAATAATCCAAAGAAAAGACATTAAAAGCTAGAATAGAAGTTACCAAATCTTACAAAGGCTCCAAGAGCTGTTCCAAGTTGTCACAATGGAAACCTCACTCAAAACCACTCTAATCTCACTTAAAACGAAAATCTACACTAATCTCTTCCAAGAACACCCACAATGGGTGCTTGGAAGAGAGGCTACAATGGAGAAGTATTTTGGGTAAGAAGCTAGGTCAAAAAGGGAAGAGAGAGATCCCTCAATACAGCCTCCAACATCACTTAAATACTCCTCCAATAAGCAATGGTCGGGCAAAGAGATCGTGGGACACGTGTCAAAGTGGTCCAGACAGAAACCACGGCAAAAACCACGGGCATGGAAATGGCCTCTGGGCCGTGGTTTTGCTCCAGAAACCCTCCTTGGATCACCAAGCAATGAGTTGGTGCAAGACATGCACCAACAAGGTCCTTTGTGTTCTCCTTTGCTCCTAGCTTGCTCCTTAAAGAGTCCGGATGTGTGCCACCACAAGGAATGATCCTCGAATGTATCAATTAAGCTCCAAAAGCTCCCCAAAATACCTACAAAACCGACAAGAGTTCGTGTAGACGTCTATTTCGACAATATGCATGAATTAAGCGTAAACGTCACGAACTAATGTGGAAACATGCATGAATGGAAAGGAAAACTATTTGAAAGAGTGCCTAAACTAGTGTCATAAATCATGTCATCAAAATACCCCATACTTAGCAATTGCTCGTCCCCGAGCAAGGTCCGACAATAGGTTACGAGATGGCATGATTTATGAATGCAAAAAAAAAAAACATAAATTCTTTTTGGAATTGTGCTTCATAAGATGGATCACCTTCATAGTCATGTTTCATGGCAATGGACAAGCAATCATGTATTAAATGAATGAAGGCACGGAAAGACAATCATACTTAACTCGAAAGCATGCATGAAAGGTAAAAATGATGAAGTCAAGATGATCATGAGAATATCCAATCTAGATCACTAAGTCATACACATAAGCAAATAGGTCACAAGGACTTAGGAAAGAAGAGGCCAAGAAACGTTGTGATAAGGTGGGAATTTTTTTAGGTCATGTGATGCTAATCCGGAAAAGGAACTAACTCCACAATTTTCATTTTTGATCAACTTCCCACAAGTGTATATTTTTCTCCATCTTTCCTTTCTTTTCTTTTCTTATTCATTTTCTTTTTCTTTCACTTATTTTTGAGACAATGGCATTGGTGTACAAAAGCCGAAACCTTAGTGATTAGCGAACCTCGGTATTTTTTCGAGGTGCCTCACACCGGGCACACATACCAAGGCTCGTTAGGACATTCGGTTGATCCGAATTTGGTAAGGCACAAACACATGATTGTGTGAATGGTGCCGAGTTACTTGTCATCAAAACCAAAGTCCCTAAACCTATATTTTTTCTACACTTTTCACAACACATTTTCAACAACTTCATTCACAAAATTCATACACCAACTTCACCACCCCATACTTGCTTTTCACACACTCAACACACTAGCATGCTCCTATTCCCGGATGGGTCAAAAGAGGTCAAATTTTTAATTAAGTGAGGTGCTCAAACAACATGATCAAGATGAGAAGAAGAGAGATGAATTGCCTTAATCATTCCTATGTGATGTGTAAGAACTAACATGTAATTTCGACTATCAATCCTCAATTCAATCAAGACAAGCATCATAATCACAAATCATGCATAGGATTCAAGAGAAGTATTTCAAGTCCACATATGCATAAATCCATTCAACACATAAGGCCATCCATAGCCAATTCACAAAACAATCTCATCATAAGGGTCATATCCAAACTAGGAAGCACAAAATTTTTTTAAAATTTTTCGATTTCTTGGAATTTTTGAAATATATTGTGCAATGCAAAGCATGAGAAGAAACGTGTGACAATAGATGAAACTATCCTAGATGCGATCATGTCATGCTAAGAATCATGAAAACCCCACCCCATACTTAGAAACACATTGTCCCCAATGTTCAAATCAAGTAAAGAAGAGTGAAAGAAGTCCTCATAATGTAAAAATGGTGTCGTTCGGTATTTTGGTTCACTCATGTGGAGTGGTGGTGATGGATGATCAATCAAGCATGGTAGAGAGCTCTTCATAGTCATTCCGGCGTCGAGACCCGCGCCAAGGTGTATACGAGATGGGAGCTCTTCCATCCAACAAAGACACCTCAAGCCGTCCAAGTCTCATGTCCGTTCCACCCATCGTTGAAAACGGGATCATCATCATCATCATTCTCGTGCCTTGCAAGGCTTCCTCATTACCTAAAATCTACCACCCAAACACAAAACACAAAAATACACAAAAACAAAAGCAAAAGCAAAAGAGAAAAGGGAAAGAGTTTTTACCCTTGGGTTGCCTCCCAAGAAGCGCTTCTTTTAGGTCATTAGCTTGACTAAACCTCGTGGATATGTCAATCCACCTCAAATACCATGGTTTTCTTGAGGAGTCCAAGAGACCTTCGCTTTCCAACATCTATGATGACAAGCAAGGGCCATTTGATGCCCAAATAAGCTTTAAGTTCTCTCTTCACCGGTGAGTAGTAGACTCCTTCATCACCGCTCCCTTGATGATAGTATGGAGTTGCAACCATAGGTGTCACCCCATACTTAGACAATTGGTACTCCGCGGTCACACCGGTGAAATGCTTGCCATCCTCATCCTCTATGATCCGAAGAAAGCCGATTCTTGGAAAGAATTCTTCATTGAAGTGCTTCATAACCATCATGGATCCTTCATGCTTGCCTCCATCATTCAATATGGGAGATTTCTTAGGAAAGGGACTCCAATCATCATATGTACTCCGGGAAAGTAAGAAAGGATTGAAAGGAGTTGAAGTTAACTTAGGGTTCTCCACGACAGAGCTTTCCACGGGCAAAACCACGGGCTTGGTTATGCCAGATAGGCCGTGGAAATCTCTATTTTCATCCTCCCTCGTGAGCTCTTCAAGTGTGGTTCCGGGGTTGATGGCAAGGATGTCCAGGGGTGAGAGAACTTCATTGCACTCCTCCAAAGGTGAAGGAGGTGGAGGTAAGTCTTGTAGGATGGTAGGATCTCCTAGCATAAGAGCATTCCTAATCTCCTCAATCTCCCTCCTCATTTGTTCTTCTCTCTCGAAATTCAATCTTCTTTCATCCTTAAGGGCCAAATCCCTTATCCTCACTTGCTCCCAAGCTTCATCCAACTCTTGTTGAAGTTCCTTAATGGTCATGGTTGATTCGGGCAATTCTTGGATCTCCTTACGGTGAACCTCTTCTTGTCGTAATACTTCCGCTTCAAGCACCATGTGGGAACTCGAAATGGAAGCAAGGTTACGCTCTAGATCATCCATCTTCCTCAACATTTCTTCTAGCATTGATTCCACTCAATCATTGTGAGGTTGATGGTGAGGTTCTTCATGAGGCAATATAGTCATGTGAGCTTGATCATGGGACTCATGCTAGGCATTAAACTTCTCCCAATACTCAAACTCATCATGGAGAGGTCCTAGATCTTGGTATTCCATCCACTCCTCATACTCCATGTTGTCAAGGTCGTCTTGGAAGTACAATCCGTCCATGGTAAACATGAAAAGGCAAAGACAAAAACAACACAAGATCAAAAGTAACAAGAAAGATAAACACTAAAAACAATCAAAATCAAATGACTTCATCTAGACCTAGTCCCCGACAACGGCGCCAAAAACTTGTCACGCTAGAAACGTAGCACAAAAAGCTTTACATTTATAAACTCGAACTAAAATCCTAAACTACCTAGCGAAACCCACAGTGTACGGATCGTTATGTAGGAAGGAAAGTATTCCGAGGTCGAACACAAGGACTGAGGTGAAATCAAGTCATTCAATGATCAAAGATAGTGTAAATCTAAACTAAGATGAGAGGAATAAAGAAAGTGCAAAACACAATATTTTTGGATGGTTTTGGGTGATCAAACAAGGATCACAAATATATCAACACAAACAAGCAAACTAACACACAAACACAAAGACAAGAGATAAGAGGTAAGAGAGAGGATTCTAGAGATTCTGAATTCCGATTATGACAATTGTCTCATGCTTCTAAAGATCAAAGGAAAGCTGTGGTTGTTCGGATTTGGGTGTTTCTCTAATGGGGGCAATTACCGGGTAAGTCTCATGCTCCACTAGTCTCGAACCTAAGGTCCTATTACCGGCTAAGTCTCTAGGAGCCTAAGGACATGAATTCTACACAAACCGGTAACTACCTAAGGGTCGAACCCCTCCTCACCGGGTAAGTCTCGGAATGGGTAAGTCTTTGGCAACGATCCTAGCACACTCAATCCAATAGCGGCTTTTTTGGCTCACTACTACCTAGAGTTCATCATCTTATGCATCTAAGAGAGGAAATTACCGGGTAAGTCTCATCCCTCACTTAGTTTGCTAACATTAGGTCACCCTAAGCTAGATTAGGCTCAACAAACACTAGGATTTCAACACATCTACATCCTAACATCCAGATTCATCAATACAAGCACAACAAAGAAACTTACGGGTGGATCATGGAAACCACGGCCGTGGAATCATGAAGAACAGGCCGTGATTCTAAACTGAGTTGGGGTTTCGAACACAAATCAATCCTAAGCTAACATGGAAGTCCATACAATCATAGTCCAAAGCATAAGCATCATTCCTTCACCCTAGAATCACAACTATTCAGCCAACAACATACATTTCAAGATCAAACTTCACAAATAGAGCATGCTTGCAAGTCATGGCTAGATAATGAAGAATAATCCAAAGAAAAGACATTAAAAGCTAGTAGACCTTGCAAGAACTAGCGGCACGGGTGCTGGTCCTCCAGTCCTGATAGCCTCCTCAACCTCTGCACATAGTCGCGAAATGCAGAAGTTTCGATAGATACTCATGTAGACTTTGTTGATGGCGCTCTCTATGCTCCAGACCTAGCAGCGGTCCCATTTCCAGCATCAGGAGCAATGCTCTCAGCAACTTCTTCAGTAAACGCCTCAGCGATAGGCGGATCAGCAACTGGGGCTTGGCCCCGACCTCTAGCTAGTGGAGGTCTTCTTGCACGTCCTCGTCCACGGACGGCAGGTGGAAGTGGTGGTCGACCCCTTCCTCGCCCCATAGCAAATGTAGCTCTAGTACGCGCCATCTTCTATAAGGATAGATATATAAGACTATATATATAGGTATAAGGCCACGCTACAGCTAAAGCAAAAGTCCAGAAAAAGCACATATAAAGGCCAACACGAAAGAAACTACACTGCTGAGATCCGCGGAGGTAGTGGTGGTCGCCCGTACATCTATCCCAAACCGAAAGGTTAAAACAAAACCCCCTTTTGAAAACGTTAGACCCATTGCGGGTTCTATTTATTTATCCATCCGACTTGTAGAAGATTTCGAGTGCCATTGTTGCCAACCTAGAGCTCTGATACCATATTGTAACACCCCAAGGTCTGGGAACTTGAAGCGCTACAGGCTAGGACCGCACAATGGGTCCCGACCCTCAGAGTAGCAACAACAAACGGATCTTTCAACAAGGCACAGACGAATGAAAACCAAAACTTAATATAAAACCAAAGGTTCAAACAGAAGAAAACACAAAAGCTCCACAGCCGGGTCAAAACAAAAGGGAAACAACAAATGAAACAAAACTCAATCCCGTCCTATAATGTACAGGAACCCCGGATGACCACACCGTCCGGATCACTCAGCAGCATCCTGAACCTGCGGAACATCTACAACGACGGTATAAACCGTTAGCTAACATTCTAGGTATAAGCAAGAGTGTAAAGGCACAAACACACATAAGGTTTAGAAAACACATAGCATGCTTACACATCAACCGGTTATTATCTTTCACTAAGGTTATCCATTACTAATTCAACTTCTTTTGTAACACGAGAATCTCCCGAAGCTCGCCTCCATTTCCGTCTACCAATAGGAATAGATCAGTACTATCTGTTACCTACGGGTCTGGGTTGCAAGAGCACATTCTAGTCTCCTGTAGAACTAGACAAGTGGTCACCGCCCGGTTATAATACACTTGGGCCAATTAAGGTTATAAGGGTGAATCCTATTTCCAATTATTCGTTATAAACATGATAGCAACACAAACAAGCCAATACAATCCAACTAATACGCTGAATGAAGCTAAGTAAGTCCAAGGGACTTACCTCACACGAAGGTAACACAAGAGATCAGTGAACAACTCAGAAATACACAAGGAAGCTCAGTTTCCCTCAAGAAAGGAGCAAGGAAAGCTTGTACGAACAAGCAACACGAATCAGGAACGAAACGCTTGCTAGAAGTCTATGACTTCTAGCCTCAAAGATCTCTAAGAGATCAACACATGCTAAGGGCTCAACCTTAGTCTTACAACAACTCAGGGGAACAAGGAACGACCATAAAGAACCAAGGAAGGAACAAGGAAAGGAAGGAAGGAAGCAACTCACCAAAGACGGGAGTTACTGCAGAGAAACCGTAGGTGCGGTTAGACAGATGCGTAGGGGCGGCTGAATAGAGGCCCAGGGGCGTCTCTGTGTATGCGCAGGGGCGGCTCTGTGCAGTCGCAGGGGTAGATCTTCGTCAGAAGCTATTGTCGGGCTTCTCTTCGACATATCTCACAGCAGGGACAACCAAAGCTCGAACTTTAGGTTCCAACACGTCGAGACTCCACTCCAGAGAGCCTGAGAACAACGAAGGGTCAACAACGGAACACTCCACAAGAATCAAGGCTCATGCTTGATCTTTGGAGAAGAAGGAAAGAAAAGAACGAAATGAAGAAACCAAAACAGAAGGGAAGGCATGCAGCGCTTAAAGGAACGTGAGGAAGAACCAGAAAAGATGCACTTACACGTTCAGCGGGATTGCAGGAAGCAAGGACGGCTGCAGCTCTCTAGGGTTTGAAGACTATAGCAGGGAACGGAAAAAAGGAGAGAAGGAAGAGAATATATAGGGAGGGCTAGAACGCTAGACGGAAGGGCGTCTAGGGTTAGAAAGAAAACAAGGAAACCGGCCCATAAGATAGAATATCGAATATTCTATCTATGGAAGAAAGATAAAAATGACAAAAACAGATCGGCGCGATCTGTCGCACGATCCGCAGGGGCGGATCTCACAGCCGCAGGGGCGGTTGTCCGCGGGGGCGGCCCTCTTCACCGCAGGGGCGGTGAAGGCAAAAACCTAGGATCTTACAATTAGCATCATTCCTCGTTGGTAAACGGGATCAGGGGCAAGGTTTGGGAATCCCTCGTGTCACAAAATAAGTATCATTAGTAATGACCTATCACCTAATTAAAGATAATAAAAGGATTGAGTGTTGCATGTTGATTGTGTATGTTGTGTGTTTGTGCGTTTACCTTTATACTTATGCATAGAATGTTAGCTAACGGTTTTATACCGCTTGTAGATGCCTTGCAGGTTAGAGAGGCGATCGAGTGATCCGGCGGTAGTGGGCAGCGGGGTTATGTGCATTATAGGACGAGACTGCTTATTTTATTTCATGTCTTTTGAGACTTATGTTGTTTACTTTGGTTTTGAGACTCGGCTGGATTATTTTGAGTTTGTACGTTTGCTTTCGCTCATGATATAAAACTATGTTGTTTTGCCTTTTGTATTTGTGTCGTGTTGTAAGGTCCGATGAAGTTGTTGTCAAGCTAAGGGCCGGGACCCATTGTGAGGTCTCAGCTCGTAGCATTCCGAGTCCTCTAGGATTTGGGGTGTTACAGGACTAAACTTAGTCTTTTTGCTAAGATCTTTGAGATAATTTTGTAGACCGTTGAGACTAAACTAATGGGTCTGTAATGTGATGTTGTGGTTGGGTTATCGATTTTTGGTAGTAATGCTATGAAAGTATGATTCAGTTGTCTGAGTATTTTTCTGGTTCTGTAGAAACTTTTCACCGCTCTTGTAACTATTGGGCCGACGATGTGCCAATATTTCTGGTAAAAACCGGCTGGCATCCCGTCCGGGCCCGGTGATTTGTCTGATCTTATATTGAACAGAGCCTCCTTGATTTCATTCGTGGAAAAAGGCTTTTCCAAGTTAGTATTATCAGAAGTAGATACTTCTTGCCGGATAATTTGTAGTTGATTTTGTAATTTATTCCTGTCAATTGTTGTGGCTTTAAATCTGTTCTTGTAGTCATTAACAAATTCTTCATTGATTTCAGTATCATTTGCCAAAACCTCTCCTGTATTTGTAGTGACTGTTGATATTATTTTTTTATTTCGTCGTCTTGTCGCTTTCCTTTGGTGGAACTTTGTGCTCTTATCCCCGAATTGTAGGTTTTTCGTCTTGGCTCTCTGCATCCAATACTTGTTTTGATATTCTATTAGGCAGTCTCTTTTCTTGCTTAATCTACTGATTTTGTTATTAATATCTTGGTCAAATTGTGAAAAACTAATTTTTTGGAATCGTTCTAATTCTCCGTCTACCTTTAAGAGCTGTTTGTTTATGTTTCCAAACTTTTCTCGACTCCATTGTTTTAGTTTTTGTTTTAGTAACGTTGTCTTTCTTACTAGGTCATACATGTTATTGCCTTGGTAATGAGTCCTCCATACTTGTTTCACAACGTTTTCACAGTCCTGCCTTGTCATCCACATTGATTCGAATCTGAATGGTTTATTCTTTCCATATGTCTGGTTATTTTTAAGCTAAAAAGAGATCATGCAGTGATCAGAGTTGGTAAACGCATGATGCCTGGTGTGCAACTCAGGGTATTCTTGAATAATTTCCAGAGATGTCATTATTCTATCCAATTTTTCATATGTGTTATTATCCCCTTCTTTTCTTTTCTTTCACGTATAGTCGTTTCCTTTCGTTGGTAAATCTCTTAATGGGTATTGATTTGAAAATTGTATATGTTTGTCGAATCTATTATGTGTGATGGTTGCACCTCTTTTTTTGTCAGACGGTTCCATCAAGTCGTTGTAATCTCCTACAACGATCAACAAAATTTTAATACTCATAATTTCACTTTTTAACTGTAACCAGAATGCATTTTTTCTTTGTTCGTTTGGCGGTGCATAAATGAAAATAATCATTAATTCAAATTTGGTGTTAGCATTAGTATGTTTCATTAAAAGGAATCTTTCCGAAGCTTTAATAATTTCTACCTTCTCGCCTTTGATTTGGTATTCTTTCCATAATAGACATAGACCGCCCGCAAGTCCAAAGGCCGGGATAAGAAATATTTTATCAAAACCTGCGGTTTTCCACACAGTTTCATCCGGTTCGTCTTTTGGTTTTCGTTTTTGTCAGCATAATCATTTGAATATGTTCGTTTTTACAAGTCGAGTTCGGGTTCGTCCAAAAGTTCTTTTTCTTCATGCCCCTATAATTCCAAAACGCAATCTTCATTTTTGCACGATGCGGTAATTTGGGTGTTCACCTCCCACTATTCTGAACGAGAATATTGCATTAAAAATGTTACTCAGTTTATCATTGAAATAAACCCTCGTTGGAACCAGTTGGAACCAGTTTGAACCTAGTTAACTCATATTGGGAGTTCCACACTATCATTCTAAATTGGAGATATTTACCTCCTTTTTCGTTTTTGACTTTGACCAACCCATTTGGCTCCTCTGTCGTGAAAAGCGATATAGGTCTGTTTTCTATGCAGATCAATCTATTCGAACTATCATCCGATTCGAGTTTGGTGGCAAACTTAAACACACCTCTTTCCTTATTGTTGGTAGATATACTAGAAAAGGAACTTACGTCATTAGGAGTCACTACCCTTTGTTGCGCTAAAGGTTTCGTACAACATTTAGGATATTTCCTGTTAATCACAATTCTCTCACAAAGCCAAACAACAAACAAGAAGATGACAAGGTCATCGATGCTAGTAAAGCTAGTAGTCAACATTTGTTCATAACATTTTACAAAACAACAGCTAAACTTCGATTATCTTAAGTTCTGCTGTCTCTAATGCTATGTGGATATTTTTCCATTTCTTTCTGTTGTTATTCTGACCCACCTTTTGTTTCAGATTTGACTGTTGCGTAACCACAACCTCCTGGCTTGATCTATTTGCTCCGAACCATGCAGTAATTTTGCACACCGAGCCTGGCTGCATAGTAGGACTTGTAGATCTATGGTCACCGGATTTCGCATCCAATCCACCTCAGATTTCTGTTGATCTTATTACTGTACGATTACTGACAATCAATGATTCGTGGAGTATTTTCTTCCTGTACAAACACTTAGAATCCAAATTGAGCATCAGGCATGAATAAATTTTTTGAATTCTATGGAAACATACCACAACCGGTTTCTGGATCCACAAACCTTTATTCGATGCTTTTTTTTGTTCTATGAATTAGATTAGCATGTTCAACACTGCAAAATAATACATAAGGGGATACACAGATAAAACTACTGAGTATTGAGGTTTTATAGAAACCATGAGCTTTACTGTTTTGCCCTCCAGGAACCATTACTTCTTGAACTCTACGACCTACATCTACATTGTACAAAGACAGAGTATTGACCTGCACTAGTACAGTATTCATCGTATGATCAAATTGTTGGCTCTCATTGAAACGGTCACTGTACATCCTCCAATTTCTCAAAACAAACCAACCATAATAGTATTGTTGTGGCTTATTACATACAAGCAACAACTCGTACATTATACCTTCCTGTGATATGATCTCCAAAGTAAAATTTATATAAATCATAATTTGTTTCTTAATTAGTCAAAATTTAAATTTAATAGGAGAAAAGTATTTATCAGCATAATTCCAGCTAATAAACAACCATTTAAAACCTTTTTCTAAATATGAAACGAGTGCATAAGGAAACTACACTAAGATATTGGAAACAATATCTTTTAAATTGTAATTTCATCCCACTGTCAGAATCTGTTTTTTATAACATGACAGATTACACAGAAACTTAATATTCAAAAGCCATTTCCTAATAGAGTTCCACACACTGTGATAGTTCATATTGTTTACTCTAATTAGTTGTTCTAGTCTACAAACCAACGAAAAGGTAGATGAGTCTTGTTTACTCACTGCCTCAGTAGAGTAATCTGCCAACACAGTATGACAACAAACAATTCTGGTTATTCCCACCAAATAAGTTCTGAAAGTTAATTGGTTGTTTATATTATCCTGAGTATAAATTATAACTTCATAAAAACACTGACATAGTCCACCCATTATTCATTCATTCATAGCGAAAATTCGGAGATAGCTCTCCATGGTACAATGGGGACGATTACAATAAACATGACTAACACACACTATATACTGAAGCAAATAGAAGCTGATAGTTCTAGGAAAACATGTAATTGAGAGACATATCACAAAAAGATTGAAAACATTCCTCAAATTGGATGTATCCAAAAAAACTCTAGACTTCCGCAAAAGGATTTGACTAATTTGACTTAGTTGATTTTAGGCTTCTTTGTTCCCTTCAGCTTGGAGGACGTCGTGTCTTCGCCACCCCCTCCCTCTTTCTTAGGCTTGAGTCAGAATTTCCGGAGCCATTGTTGACTTCCATTGCATCCATAAGCTTGTTGACAGTGTTGTTAGTCTCTACTGAGTGAAATGAATTTTCAGACGCTGCAGCCCTCAGTTCTTAAGGGATCTTGCCATTTTTGAATAACGGTGCAGTGAATTGGGCTACTGTCATCTCCTCTTCCTGAATTTCAGCATGGTCTTCATAATCATTGAGTTGTTTTTCTATCCCAGCTGCCTTTGATTTGAACTCTTCATCCTCTTTCATAGGGACGATAAGGGTGGCAGAGACTCCGGACCATTTCCATGATTATCATCATAAGGGATTTCACCCTCAGCTTGTTCATCATTGGGTTTGCTTTGGTCGATTTTCTCCATATCATCACCCACTGTTTGAGCTATTGGGACTTCTTGTATTTCCCCATGGCTTGCCTTTTCTGTTTTCTGAATACTTTCAGCATCATTCTTTTCATTCGGTTGTTTGGAGTTCGCCTTAGAACTAGAAGATGAGTCTTCATCTTTCTCCTTATGGAAACCATATTGAGTTAAGAGGTATGGTCTCACTAGAGGTGGGTCGCAAATCTAAACCGCCGGTTTAGGTTTGGCCAAACCTAAACCGTCAAAATCCAAACCGGCGGTTTAGCCGGTTTATTAAAAAAAAAATTTGAAAATCCGGACCAAACCGGCGGTTAACCGACGGTTTGGTCCATTTTTTAAAAAATAAAAAATAAAAAATAACCAAACATGTGGTTAAACCGTCGGTTTGGGCCGGTTCACAAACCGCCGGTTTGGCGGTTTGGTTCAAACCGGACCCATGTCTAGGTCTCACCTCATTATGTCGGACATTATTTTGATTAGTTTTTCCCACATAGTTCCATTCTTTCTCAACAGCACCAGCAGTGCTATCTTTTCTGCCTTTGTATTCTCTTAGATTCCTTAATGGTTTAGTTCTAATGCCTTTCATGGGAAAACATCATAGGTATGGTCTTCACTAGCACAAAAGCCACATCCTAAAGAAAAATCTCGTACCAAATGGGGAAGTCTTTCACTTTCTCATTGTCATCAGGAATGGGTACACTCATCTTTCTTTCACCATCAACATCTAGATTAATACATATTCTAGTAAAATTGATTCCTTTGCCTCTTTCGGAGAAAGAATCAAGTTTGACAAATTGTCCCACTTGATTTGTCTCTATAATAATTTTGACAGCTTCTTTGTTGACATATTCTGGTGGGATTTGGGGAATCCTAATTCACAAATCAGCAGTAGTATTACTCTCAGTGAGGGTATTAAAATTAGGTTCCCATGGTTTGAGAATGATTAACAATCCAAACACATGGTAAGGCCTAGCATCCCAAATAGATTTCATGTCTATAGGGTTCGAGAAGGACACCTTAAACCAATGATTTGGTTTAGCAATAATTCTCATCTCACCTTCCACGCTTGGTTCTAAGTTTAGCCATTTCTATGGGTTCTCCAAGGACACATCCCATTAGAGATGTATCCTTCTGTTTTTGAAAATTATTTTTAACCTTGGATAAGCAACTAAGGTACTCATCAAGGTTAGGAGTTTGTGAAGACTCACCTTTATTCCTTGGGTCTTCAATGCTCTTAGAGCCTTTCCCATTGTTTACAGCTTTCACAGCTTTTGATTGTTCTATTTTTTCGGATTGTTCAATATTCAATTGTTTTGTGGTGGAATTTTGCACACAGCTTCTTTGAAGGATTTGCTTTTATCACTCATATTGTGTTTGCAACAAAGCTCACAATATAATAGATGTAGAGGAAGAGATAAGAATGAATGTTTTTTGTGTGGGAATACACTGTTAGACGGTTGGTCTTTATATAGGCAAAATAGAATGCCGCAAATCAAACAAATCATCAATATACAGACCTTTCTCATATCTACTTTTTCAAATCTCCATGTAAGTTTCATATATTTTTCAGTGAAGCAGAGTATAAAGATTTTGATTTTGTGAAGAGAGTTACCTGATAAGGTGTTTAAGAAACAATAGTCATCACAACGAGCCAGGTTGACCGCCTCCTTCGGGAGCTTTGGGCAATCTTCCCCAACCTTTCCACCCGTGACTCCTCCTTGGTTCCAACGCAATACCTTTTTCCTTCCTTCCTCAACAAAAAGCCAGAAACTCCTTCTAGCCCCCACCGAAATAGTAAAGACCAAGCTCCTCTTTCCAGATCTGTCCTCTCGTCATTGAGATCTATTTCTATGTTTATTTGTTTGCTGGTGCTTCAGACCCCTCATCGGACCTTTCCATCTCCTCTTTTTCCTAGGCCTACATTTTGCATACTTCCTTTTCTTTCTTTGATTCAACCATGCTTTAGCCATTTTTGGTAGTGAAACAACATCAAATATTTTGAGATTGATTTCTTTTCTGATGCTAAGATCTGGGTGAGAGGGCGGCTTGTTTAGCAGCTGAGAAGGAGTTTGGTTGTTGGCTAGGTTTTCGTTTTTGTTGTCGGAGCTGTTGGAGTTTCCTGAGCGCATGTACAGCGCGTACATTGTGGGAGATGAGATTTTTTTTTTAGGAATAAGTTCACCGTGAAGTTGATAGATTAACTTCACTTGAGCCTAACCGACTGGATTTATAGATAGTTTTACCTGGGTTAGAGTATTCATGGACAAATAATTTGTTTTAGTTAAGTGATAAAAAACAAAAGATGAAAATATGGTATTTAGATTTTCAATTTTCTAATGGGTTAATTTGGAAACTAGGCCTTTTTGAGAATGTCAAAAAGTAACTAGGCTATTATGGTTTTAATTAAGTAAATGTACCCCTATATTATTTTTTACCGTAGAAACCTAACCCTCTAATTCTTCTCTCAAACTCGAACGTCGTCTTCCTCCTTCATTTCTCACACTTTTCTCCCATATTTCTCTCAAACTCGCAACCATTGCATCCCTTCATTTCTCACACTTTTCTCCCATCTTTCTCTCAAACTCGAAACCATTGCATCAACATCCCCTCTCGACGCCATCTCCAATCGCCACCCACCGCCACAGATCTAGATCTAGATGGATCTAAATCTGGCTTCCCTGTAATCTAGGGCTCGTGAGACTACTGGAGGCCGAGAAATGGAGGGCTCGTGAGACTACTGGATGAAGAGGGCATATCTTCTCTTCCCTCACCTACTCGCACGCCGCCTTCCTCTCTCTCTCCTTTAACTTCTCGTACGCCAATGAATCGCTGCAGACCGACCACAGATCTCTTACCTTCTTCCTCACTCACGTGCTAGCAGTTCGGCAGGAGTAGCCCAGTCGTTGCAGACCGGCCACCGGAGCTTCCTCCTTCGTCTTCATAGCAGACTGGCCGCCAGGGTTTCCTCTTTCGCCTAGTAGACCACTCGCCGGGATTTCTGCTTTGTCTACGCAGTAGACCAGCCGTCGAGGTTCTCTCAGTCTTGCTGCAGGGTTGCAGACTGTTCATACCAGAAGACACGAAACAGAAATGGCTTCCTCAGGTACGAATTTCCGATCCTATTTCCGATCCTATCCACTTCAAATCGCTACTACTCCATTCCACATGTACGGATTTCAGATCATACCAGACGGCTAAAGGATCTAGGTAGATCTAGATAATAACAAATTAAGAAATTAATTTCCTCTGGTATGTTAAACAGAAATGGTTGCACTGCTCGATACCTTTTTATGCTAAAATCTTCTTTTTGAGTTGGATCATTTTTTGTAATCAATCTGCATTTTCTCAAGCTGATAAATCTGGGGACTTCACTTGCCACCGACAAGTTATACACTGAAATTTCCTTCATTGATTGTCCTGATTTCAACTTTATTGTCTTCTTGTTTACGTTACAGTGAGGGTGTGAAGTTGAAAAGTCTAATACTAAGTGGTCTCTATTATCATATATATGGAGAATTAAAAGGGCGTGAGGTTGATTCTTCAAACATATAAAGTATAAACTACACAAAATTACCCTTTATTTAATGCCTTGTAGGGCAGGGGCAACAAGAGCAATGGAGATAATTTCCATGTTGCACCTAACATTGATCATTCACAATATTTCATTAGGAGGGATATAACCGAATGGATGTGCTGGCTCAAGTTAGTTGATTAGCTTGTTTCTTGCTTTGTTTTAATCCCGAGTTAGTTGGGACAATAGTGCATTGTTTTGTTGCAGGAATGAGGTTGGCTATGACTGGTGGAGGCTTGATTTTGTGCGCGGGTTTTGGGGAGGGTATGTGAGGGATTACTTGAAGGCGACTGAACCATATTTTGCAGTAGGAGAGTATTCGGATTCTCTCAGTTACACTTATAGTGAGATGGACTATGATCAAAGTGCAAATAGGCAGAGAATTATAGATTGGATTAATGCAATTTGTGTTATTCTGGTGCATTTGATGTGACTACTAAAGAGTTCTTCATGGTGTAAGTGTTAATTGATTTTTGTGTTACTGATCCCATGGTTCTGATAGAGTTATTGTTGTTTGGTACAGGCGGTTAGAGATTGTCAATATTGGAGATTAAGAGATGGATTAGGGCAACCTCCAGGAGTTGTTGGGTGGTGGCCATCTCGCGTCGTCACCTTTATAAAGAACCATAACACTGGATCTACCATCACTTTTATATCTGAATTAGAGCATTGATAGTGGTTTAATTTTGAATTTGGGAGATGTAAAATCCAAATCCATCACTTTTATCTGTTTATTGAATTAGAATAAATTAATTTCATATCATACACTCATACTAGAAATTTATAAAAAAATAAAAAAGGATAAAAAAAATTTTTTGGTATTTAATTCTAGTATGTAGCTCTGTATGTAGTTCTGATATTTAATTTTATGTTATGTAATTTTATGGTATGAAAATCTGGTGTAAAAAATCTAGTATGACAATTTCTGGTATGGCAAAATTCTGGTATGAACTTTTCGTATGATAATTTCTGGTATGAAATTTCTGGTATGAACTTTTCGTATGAAATTTCTGGTATGAAAAAATATCTGGTATGAAAAAAATTCTGGATTGAAAAAAATTCTGGTATGAACTTTTCGTATGATAATTTCTGGTATGAAATTTCTGGTATGAAAATTCTGGTATGAGAAATTTCGGTATGAGAAATTCAGTCCAAAAAATAAAAAAGAAAATAAAAAATAAATAAAAAAAGGCAAAAATAATAATAAAAGAAAACAAATTCAGTAATTAAAAATTATACTTATATAACAAATAACAAATATCATTTATTCTTTCTTTCTAATAGAAGGGTTAATAATTTTAAACTACTATTAAATGAAAGTGTTAAAAAATTTAGGGTACATTTTATTAAAAAAAAAACTCAAAAAAGACTAGTATGTCAAATTTTTAATTTTCTAATTTAGTTAAGTTAGTTAAAAAAAAGGGTGAATTCATCTACGGTAAATACGTTTGCTATCACATTCTATAGCCTCGCCGTTTTCTTGCGCGGTAAAGTGTTTACAGCCCAGCCTCCAGTCTCAACCACTGGGTCTACAATGGCGATAGTTATCTCGCCGAATTCCCTAAGCAAATCCTCCTCTGATTATCCTATCTCCATCTTCAACTCAACCGTAAACCCTAAGCTTAAACGCCTTAATTTCCTCAGACTCCCAACCCAAAGATCTCCAATTCTCTGCAAATTTGACAAAAACCCTAACTGTGATTTGGGACACGAGGCTGATGATGTTGGTGTTAAAGTCGCTCTCTCCATGCTCAGATTCTACAAACGTGAGTTCCTTTTCTTTTCTTCATTTCTTCCAAATCCAATTTCCGAATTTCCTGCTCTTTTATCCCGCGATTCCGATTTTTTAGTGGTAATACTATTATTGTACCAAGGTTTCCAATTCTGATTGGCTAATCAGGGGAGATTTCTCCATTGTTGCTTAAGAGCTGTCGATATGTGCCGACGTGTAGCGAGTACTCAATGATTGCTTACAGGAAGTATGGGTTTGTGAAAGGCAGTGTCCTCACTGCGTGGCGCATTTGCCGTTGCAATCCTCTTGGTATGGATATTTTAGCTTTTACCATGAAAATGTTTATAATTTTGGCGCTGAGATTTTTGTGTTCATTATTCCCATTTGAACGAAGATTTGAAGCTTTTCTGAGGAAGAATGTATATGACCATATCATGCTTGTGCTAACTAACAAAATCTTCATACAATATGAGTTGTTTGTTTGTGAACATCTTCAGCTTTGTATAAACATACACGATCATGGATTGAGTTACAGTTGATCATGAATGCAATAGCAAGAATGATTGCTATTTACTGTCTAGTTGTGAAATGATTTGAATAATTTGAGTGAATGTCTGCTTTGAGTTTCTGATTGTTGTTAATGTAGTGATGTAATGTAAATCATCAATGCTACCAGGTGGATCAGGATTTGATCCTCCACGATGGTTTGATGAGGAGAGCCCACCAGAGGAGTAAAAACTAAAAACCCTCAATTTCTTCCCTACAAAGCTAGGTATACTTTCTCATTCGAACCTTTATCAACTTTCTAAATCCGTAATTTAGCTTTCCTTTGTCGATCTTTGATTCTGCTAACTGCAAACTGGCAATCTAAGTGATGTTTGTGACCTTTATTATGTTATAAGATGGTCATGCCTGCATGGTTAAGTGGACTATAAATTATACTTGTAGGATACAGACTATTAGTAGGTATTGCTCTTTCATCACTTGACATTATAAATTGCAGGTGATTAGCTGATTAATGGCCTTTTTTGACTAGCCTGCCAAAACAGAGCCAGGTTTTGATCAGATATGACCGTCCCTCAAGCAAATCTACTCGTTTGAGCGTATATGCACTCGGTTGTTTACTTCATGAACTCTGTTCCTTTCTGAACAATGCCCAAAGTAAATTGTAGGTGATAAGAGTATGAATCTACTGTACTAGAGTTAGTTGTATGAATTGCTTGCAAGTGCAACCGAGCTATACATTTGTGGTTTCACACTCACATCCGCTCATTGTTGGTGATATCGTCAATTCTTTGCTAATATGGATTGTTGCTGATATCGTTTATTTTGTATTTGTGGTCTGAATTCCCTCACATCCGCTCATTTGTGGTTTCCTTCTGTATTTCGAGAAAACAAATAGTTATTCTTCTTGTTCAGCCGAAAGATACGAAGTCTTTACAGGTCATACATAATAAGATGAAGCTGGAAATGTTTAAAAATAAAGGCCAAAGGGAGGAAGAAGAAGAAAATTGCATGGAATTCAAATCTGGCATTCTGGCTTGAAAGAATGAACAATAAAATAGTTTTCTCAAATATTATTTTATAGCAAAATTGTCTTGGATTCTAAGCATTCAATCAAATTGAATTGTTTCTTCATTGGAGATAAAGAATTAAGATTTATGTTTAGTTTTGTCAGAAGCTACGTAGGTGAGTGATTACGTGGCATTGGAGTTCCGATCCTCTGAGAAAGCATGAAGTAGGTTGGATACTTCATGTGCGCTGCTGATGAAACAAGTTCCCATCCCATCACCCCTTGTTCAGTAGTAAACAACTTTTGTTTTGTTTTGATTCAAAGCATCACCCCTCCCTCTGCGCTGCCGATGAAGTATTTGGAGTCACATGAGAGTATTTGAGTTTGGAGATAAAAGTTTGAGTTTCGACGAGTTACGAAACTAATTGGCTATGAGGATTTATTTGAATTTGGAAGTTTGGACGATTTGGACGAGTTACGAAACTAATTGGCCATGAGGATATCTTTAACTTTTATATATATATATATAATATGAAAGTTTATAATACATAAAATAATTTTTTATTACATAAACAATTTTTTTAATTTCATAGTTAGTGTTATTTATAAACATTTCATATCATATATATTACTAATATTTATTTATAAACATTTTAATTAAAACATAAATAAAAAAACTAAAATAATAAACAACACAAAAACAAACCTGAACTTTTAAGTTTGAAACAAACAAAACAAAATTTAAGTGGAAATATTTTAATCATGTTGCATAAGATGGAATTTTATTGGATATAACAAAATCAGAAAATCTAGTTGCAGATGACTTTTATTGGATCTAACAAAATCAGAAAATCAAGTTGCAGAGGACTTTTATTGGATCTAACAAAATCAGAAAATCTCTCTCCTAATATGCATTAAAATTAAACAAAAAAACATCAGACTTGATACTCTAAAATTCATCCGACGTTTTCATACCAAATTCCTCATACTCTAAAAAATTTAAACAAAAGTTTAGGCAGAAACTTAATAATGGCTGAAAAAACGTGACTCGTAGCCCTCCTATTTGTTTGTTGTAGGGGCATTGCTTTCGAGGCTTTCGAGGAACAAACAAGGGAAAGCGATTTTGTTGTCGATCAACACTGGTGGCAAGAGGCCATCGTCGAGTGATGCAAGTTGAATATACCCAATTTGCACTATCAGTTGCTTGTACACATAATGTTCGACTTAAGGTACTGAATCATTCGTCCAAAAAAGCAATGCTCTTCTTCCTCTCTTTCGTAGTTTAGATGATGGGACCATAATGAGAAGCTGAAAACAGAACCTCTCTTCACATTATTATATAGGATATACTGTGTTGTGTTTGCAGCAGGAGTACATAGTTCAGACTAAGAGACTATGGCAATTATGAGATTAATCAGATTCCGAGACATTAAAGCGGTGGTTTGCACCAGGAGCACATATCTGCTTTCTAATATACACTACAACATGGACAAAACAAAACATATATTTCCTAATACTAGCACACTCTATCTTCATCTTGTCTAAACATTTCTAGTTTGCTTTCTGGTTTATTTATTTGCTCCTTTCTTTGTAGCCCTTCGTGACTTCCGAATGTCGATCTTTTTCGACATTTCGACTCACTCATTATAGCAGCCTAATGACACTTTAGACCGGTTTCCATGTGGAAAGGGCGTGCATTATTCTCCCTTTCCAACCCAAAAGCAGCCACTGCATATCTTCATCAATGACAAAGTCCTTATGGTAAGCACCTATCCTCAGCTTTGCCCGTTCCTTGACCTCTTTGTCTAACGGAAACGGTGCAAATCCCGCCTTTAAAGTACAAGCCTGCCATTGCTTGTATGTATCTGGCCTCTCAACTCTCTCCCAACCCTCACAGGCCACTACGTTCAATGCATCCCTTCCAAATATATCTTGTTCAAGTAACAACCTCTCCTCGTTCTCGCTCGGGACAATAGTATCAAGCATATCAAAGTATGACGAGAAATAAAAAAGAGCTTCCTTGAACCTAGTTAAGAAATATGACGCATTGTAGGACCCATTCACAACACCATGTATAAAAATTGCAGGTTTCATCTTCCTTATCATGTTGAGCAAAGTGTTTCTAGAACTGTCTGCCACCAATGTTTCATCAGGAAGATTTTTCATTCTATCAATGCAGTTCACTATAACCACTTCCTCCTCATGAAGCTGAAGATCTTCGAGCTCAATCATGTCCCATCTCTTTGCTATCGAATTGAACTCAAATGGAACTTTGAACTGCTCAGCGTAATGAGCTAACCTGCGTCCCGTCTCTTCAACATCCGCCGCCGGTCTAAACCCGGGTTGAGGAAAATCAATTCCTGTAATCCGGAGCTTCGGAGGGCCACCGACTCTCTCTGATTGCCGTTGAATAAACGTCGGCCACTGAAACCCGTAGAGGATTCCGAAATCTATAATGTGAATCCTTGGTGCACTACGAGTTATCTTTGAGATTGTTTTGTTTGAAAAGAAATTCGAGAGCTTTTTGAACGGGCATGCAGCGAGATAGAGAAGATAGGCTTTTAGCACATCGAAAGCACATCTTTTACTAATGAGAGCTCTAAAAATATAAGGTCCTGTACCAGCCATGCGAGCTTCGAGACCATTAGCAAAATAATGCGCTATTCTCTGGTTTCCGTCACCAGAAGGAGATGAATGTTGCCTGATATGCTTAAGCAACACGTTGGCTGTTGTACGATCATCTACTTCAACAGCTTGTGCACAGCTAATTAGAAGGCTTCTGAAATCCACTTCCTCCTTTGATTGTGCAGTTTTCTGCGTCTTCTTTGCTGCTTCGCTTTGCAGGCTCTCTCGTAGGGAAACTAGGGCCTTGTTTTGATCCCCGGCGTGATGGAGGAGAACCTCATCGAATAATTCGGAATGTACATTCGCGTCGGAATAGACAGCCGCCTGCTTGCAGCTCCTTTGTTCATCAGAATGCATATTGTGCTCATGCAGAGGTCTCTTTCCCTTAAAATCTGTACTAACAACCAAGTCATCACAACTTGGAATAAATTTGCTGGCCTCTTCAAGACCTTTCATGAACAAAGAAACAGATTGACTCTCGATCAAGCTTTGATCTGGTGATGCTGGGTACTTCACACCAATGGCGTCATAGTATGATTTTTCAGTCACTTGAAGCTCTGATGAATTATGATGCATGCAATCCTGATCTTCAACATCATCCTCCATGAGATTCTGGTTTATGTGCCTCAAAACCTCCTGTTCGTGTTCACGGGTCGAAGCATTCCTCCCAGCTGAATCGGCCATTGCTCTTGCAGACTGTTCAAATCTGAAAAGCCGAAACAAAGACAGAAAAGATTGCAAACCCTAGAAATTCAAACAATCTAATGTGTTGCATGTTTTCAGTGACAGCAAGAAGAAATGGTTTCAGCATTATGGAAGAAGATAAAATAAAGAGGGATATACCTGAAGGCTTGAGAAGACGGTGACAGACGGCTAGTTTGCAAGCTGAGTGCTATGAGGGAGACGAAGAGAGAAGGGAAACTTATGAAACAAGAGAGACAAGGTGGAAGAGATGAATAGCCATAATACATTAATACAGAAGCTTTTATAAAAGATTCAACCACTTGATTTTGCTTTCTGTTTTTTTCTATGTTGCACAAAAATAGATATAGTAGTACGTGCTTGCAGACTGTGTAGAGTCTGCACACTGCTGAGGTGCTTTTATCATCCATTAACAATATATTAAAATTATATTAACCGCTAAATAAGTCAAAAAATATGGAGCAATATCCATTTTCTTTTTAATGAAAGGGTAAGTCATTGGAATACGCTGATACATACGTGTATCGATATTCAATAGGTATAAAATCGGCGGTGAATGAATAATCGTCACGGAACAAGAAGAAATAACGGAAAAGAACAAAAGCCCAAAACATTACAAAAGACAGATACTAGGTTGTTATAAATTGTATTGTCATTAAATTTATTGTTCTAAACCATATTGTCATCAATTGTGTTGTCATCGACTATATTATCAGTTAATTGTATTTTCTTAATTGTGATGTCGTCAACCGTAGTGTCACAACCGTGTCATCGATCATGCTATAATCAATTAGATTGTCAATATTTGTATTGTCATCAACAGTATTGTCACCAATTGTGTTGTCATTAATTGTATTATCATCAACTATAATATCACTAATTATATTTATACCAACCCATTATCATCAATTATATTATCAGCAATTTATTCTCATTTGTATGGTAATAATAATAATAATAATAATAATAATAATAATAATAATAATAATAATGTGTTTTACCTTGTTAGTCGGCTCCCATCCAACGGCTTGTAATGTGTTTTACCTTCGGTTTTAATAATAATAATAATAATAATAATAATAATAATAATAATAATAATAATAATAATAATAATAAAGGTCAAAAATAGTTTGGTTCAATGACTCTTATGTTTTCACATCCCGGTTATAACCGTCAAGGAGGGAATGTCGATTAAAAAAAAATTTTGAAGCTTAAAGCTTTATGGAGAGGAGAGGGTTGCAAATCAAACAAAACCGAGCACAAATAATATAAATTTTTAAATGATTTTCCTTTGTTTAGTAGACAAACCTAGTAACAAAGATAAGAAATGTTTTTGGTAAAGACCAATAAAAGGCCGGCGGGAGGTGGATCCAAACTAGTTTATATGAATAGTAGAGTTCGAAAGAGGTGAACTTAGCGTTTTAGTTTGCGCGTGTAAATGCATTGATTTGATGTCAAATTGTGATTTTTGAAAGCTAGCAGCCTTGCATGATGATGCTTCTTGTTGGGATGATTTTGATAGGAGGAATGACGAAGCTTCTCGAAGAAGTAGTTGGAGATCGCCGGATGTGGGTGGCGTTGGGCTTTATCCCAACAAATTTCCTTATTGTAATACTCGGATTTGACAATCATTTATTAAAACGAGCAGCTAACATCCTAACCTAATACATGGACTCTTGCTCTCTTCGTCATAAGTAACAGTCACCCAACAATCATTGGCATGTCATGCTGCCCTTATAATGTTGCTGATAAGGTAAAAATATGTCGACTGTTTACAACTGGAAAGTAAAACTTACTCGAAAGGGAAAAAAACATGTCGGCTGTTTACAAAACGAGCAGCTATTGTACAATGAGGTATTGAAGCTCTAGCTCTGCTTCTCCATTCTATGAAATCTGTCTGTTTATTTCTTGAAAGTATTGATTCATTCAATCCATTAAAATATCTATCAATCTATATATCCAACACTATGCTTCAATATGAGGAAGAGGTGTTACCATCACACGAGACACGTAGTTCTTTCTAGAAGCTTCCACTTCCATACTTGTGCAGGGTTTCAATCAATTTGCAGTATTTGAAACTCGACTCCCTTCACTTTCCCTTCGGTTATTTCTGTATGAACCTTGTGAAACTTGGAGCTTTTGAAGCTCTTTCACTACTTGAGCCATGTCGGGTCTCAACTTGGTATCTTGAGAAAGACACTTCATAGCGAGGATGCATGTTCTTAGAGCTTGCTCAATGGAATACTGTCCACTTTACGAGGATCAAGAACACGGAAAATCCTCCTTTTGTTGTTCAAGTATGGAATAGCCCATTCTACCAGCTTTTGCTCACCAGTTGGCCTGTTCTTGTCTATGGCTCCCTTGCCGCAGATTATCTCCAACAGGACTACCTGAAGCTGTAAATTTTTCATATCTTATATAATATTTATTTATAAACATTTTAATTAAAACATAATTAATATAACTAAACAAATTCCCTAAAAAAAATATAACTAAAAAAATAAACAAAAAAAAAAATAAACAACACAAAAACAAACATTTTTTTTAAGTTTTTTTTTGGTAAAAACATATTTGTTTAAGTTTGAAACAAACAAAATAAAATTTAAGTGGGACCAGTATATTCTGATCTTGTTGCAGGATTTTATTGAATCTAACAAAATCAGAAAATTTTGTTGCAACACAATATGAAATTTTATTGGATCTAACAAAATCAGAAAATCTCTTTCCTAGTTGGCATTAAGATTAACCAAAAAAAAAAAAAGAGGTGAAAATTCATCCGCCACTTTCATAGCAAAATCAGAAAATCAGAAGTTGTTAGCTGAGCATACCCAATTTGGCACTATGAATTGCTTGTACACATAATGTTCGACTTAAGGTATTGAATCATTCGTCCAGAAAAGTAATGATCTTCTTCCTCTCTTTAGTAGTTTAGATGATGGGACCATAACGTTCTTACAAAATGATAAGCTGAAAACAACATAAAACATCTGCCTCCTGTCACACATTATTATATAGGATATAATAGTGCTTAGACTATTGTTTGCTGCAGGAGCACATAGTTCAGGCTAAGATTCCTCAAACACTACGGGAATTGTGATAATCAGATTCCCACACATTATTATATAGGATATAATAGTGCTTATACTCGTTGTATCATTTTGGCTGCATTATGCTTGAAGACTTTTTTTTTTTGCTTTTGGGTTTTTTTTTTTGTTGTATTTTGAAAGCCCAAAATATTGGCATTAACGAATAATCGTCACGGAACGAGCGGAAACAACGGAAAAGAACAAAAGCCCAAAACATTACAAATGATAGAACGAACAAACGAAAGAAGAGGACGATTAAAACTCAAAGGTTCCGGAATCATAGAGAGAACACGTGATAAATGAACTATTGCGACGTCTCGAGGCATAACCTCGAATATGAAATTAATAATCTCATTTTAAATTTTTTTATCTTTTGACTTTTAATCTTCAACTGAAAAAAAATTTAATAATTTTACCCTTCCTTTTGCCTACATTTTTCAGTGGTTAAAGTGTTCACAGGCCAATTAGGTAATTTTTGTAGGTATGATAACATCATATATTTAGTAATAGGTGATTTCTTGGTGCCTCAAATTTTGGGGTTCCATCTATGCTTTTTTTTAAAAAATTTTGTAGGCAGAAGGAAGAGTGCCATCAAGCAAATTGGAATACAAATGTTGTGAAAGGTAATGTGCTGACTGCTGAGACATAAGAATCATATCTTCTTCCTTCTATTTAATGGTGATAGGCTCTAATCCTGGCACTATTTAGCTGTTAAAGATGCTTTTCTTGAAGAAGGAGATCTTCGGCACAAAATCTTGAAGAAATCTGTCAAGGAACTCCAAGAAGATAGATCAATCACAGACAGTGGATCTTCGAGATAAGCTATCACGTAGGACTAAGAAAACTTTCTCTCCTGTTGATAGTAATGAGAGCCACCCTTCTTAAACTACTAGTGACACAAAAAAGAACATCTTGGATTCTAGAGACAGTTCTATCGACAGAAGGCAAAGTGTGGTAAAACATAGGACATATGATGGTGAAAAGAAAATTCCACGAGGGCTTAGAGATGCTTACGCTCATGAAAGGCAAGGGGGGGCAGAGTTGAGGGATGCTTGTGCTACTGCTCATGAAAGGTAAAGGGGGGCAGAGTTTAGAGATGCTTATGTTGATGAAAGGCAAAGCACGCGAGAGCATGGTAATGCTTATAATCCTGGGAGACAACGCATGGAGTCGAGAGAGAGTTGTGAGTCTTGTGACCAAGGGAAACATTGTGTGTAAGAACCTAGAGGAAGTTATGATCGTGGGATACAACATGGTTTGGTGTCAGTTCCTTATTCAAATGGCGGAAGCAATTGTACTGCAGTGGATCTGGTTAGAGATTCACGTTCATCATGGGCGTTGGAAAATCCAAGACAAAGATCACCAGATAGGGTTTTACATCCTTCTATACCTAAACCATTCTTTCCAGAACGAAATGTAGATGAAATTCGTGCAGTGATGGCACATCAAATCTATACCGGAGAACTGACATTCCAAGTCCACCTAGGGCAAATGGGTTTGGAGCTTTTCTGATGCATCCTGCTTCACATGCAGTATCCTCCTTACCTGCAAGACCAATGCCATTGGTCGCACAATATCCTCCAATGAGCGGATTTGCACAGAGTATCCCATATGCCGTATGTACATCTATAGTTCATACTTTATAGTGCATGATATAATTGCTTTCAAGTCCAAGTCTGATGACTGCAGTATTTGACTGCTTGCGTAATAGAATGATACTAGCTCCTTTCACATTGTCTCCCATAATACTGTTTATAAAAATGGCATTTATTGGAGAGGGAGGACAGAATGAAATGCTGACAATTTTATACCCTAAATACTATTACAAGATTTTGTGGTCTCATATTACTAATTCTTGTAATGTAAGTTCCAAGTCTGGAAGTAGCATTCTCCCATCTTTCTTATATGTGAGGCCAAAATCCCAACTAATAGTTGTACAATTACAAGGTTTTATGGTTCCCTAAATATTAGTACAAGTTTGATGGCTTGATATTACTAATTTATTGGAATGCCAGTTGCAACTTGCAAGTCTGGGACTACCAAGTATTCTTATATGTAAGGCCAAAATCTTCATTCTTCTCCTCTCGATCTCGCAATCTTCTTCTTCTCTGCAATCGCCATCGATTTATTTCTCTGTTCTCTCTCACAACGGCCATCAATCTAAAATTCTCTAGTGTGCAATCGAAGATCCAAATGACCAGAAACTCATCAGACAATCGACACCGTGATTCAACACATCAAACACCAGAAATCGCCATCGATCTAACCAGGTATCTCTCTCGCCATCTTCTACTCTCTCTCTCTCTCTCTCTCTCTCTCTCTCTCTCTCTCTCTCTCTCTCACACTCACACACACACACACACACACTCTCTCTCTCTCTCTCTCTCTCCATTTTTATTTTGGTATTATGTTCACCATTTTGAAATTTTGATCAGAATCTTGTAATTCTGGTATAAGGCATTATCACATTTTGTATTCTTTGAACTTCAAATCAAAGATAGTTATGTTTCTAGTATGAATGAGTGTGTGTTATGTTTTTAATCTTAGGTTTTGTGCATTACCTTTGAATTTTCTCTGTTATGGTATGTTTGAGATTGTGTTGGTGGTATCAATTTGATTAATGATTCCGGTATGTAAAATGCTAATGTGATATCCTTCTTCTGGTATCATAGTTCTAAGGTATGTTTGAGAGTTGTTTCTCTAGGAATTTTTGATAATTAGGTTTCTGATATGAATATGGTATTTTTGGTATGCGTATTATATTTGAACAATAATGTATCTGGTATTATAACATCGAGAATTTTTATTCCGGGTGTTGAGAGGTTTATCGACCTTCCCGCAGGCGCAACTCAGTTTTCCCGCAGGCACGAAGTGCTGAGCGTCGGGTTTTGCTCCAAAATCTCGTTCCGACCTCTCGTTTTCCACCCTTGCTTTTGGACCCCTCGATTCCTAGCGTTTTTGGGAGAAAGGGCCAGCTGACCTTTGAGCTCCCCTTTTTGGTGGCAACCTTGTCCATTCTCTCTCTCTCTCCTCTCATTCCACTCTTACGTGAAATGATTCCTCTTCCTCCTCACTCTCTCTTTCTTTTGCTTGGAACTTGGAAGCTCTTCCATGGAGGCCCTCCTCTTTCCCTCCCACTTGTGTGTGAGTGTCCAACCTTGGTGTCTTCTACATATCCTTTTGGATGGGTAAGTCTTCTTCCTTCCATTCCTTCACCCTCATCTTCTTCCTCAAGCTTCAATGGTGGAAGCCATAGCTTTACCTTGTTTCTTTTCTTCCCTTGGACTTGTATGTGTTTGGGATCGAGTTTGGGATGTCTTGTGTGATGCTATGGTGTGTGGAGAACATCTATTGTAGAGTAAGGAAGCTAGGAGGCATCAACACATCGAGAAACCACCGAAGTACCAACGAAGAATCGGTCCCTGATGTTCGACCGTAGGGGCGGCCAGCCTGAGCCGTAGGGGCGGCCAGCCCAGGCCGCAATGGCGGCCAGACCAGGCCGCAATGGCGGCCAGACCAGGCCGCAGGGCGGCCAGACCAGGCCGTAGGGGCGGCCAACCCAGGCCGTAGGGGCGGCCAACCCAGGCCGTAGGGGCGGCTGCAACTTCTATTGGCCTTCCCTTGCGGTCTTCTTCTCCCTTTCGCGGATGCTCTTCCTTCTTCCGCACCCGTGCCTTGCTTGGTGAGTTCCCTCCCTTGAGTATAGGTTCTTTGATGGCCTTAGGGAGTGTTGATAATTAGAAGTATGCTAGGTTGGACCTAGGGTAGTTGGAATGCCATGTAGTGGCTTGAGAACCTTAAGTGAGCTTGTGAGTTTTCGGTTTGATCTTTAGCTTGTTGGCTGCATGTTCTGAGTTGTTTCATGGGATTAGAGTATGGTTGCATTGTGAGGCTTTGTGAGGGTTTAGATGGTTAGTACATGGAGGTGAGTTTGTGAGCTAGAATGTGCATATAGTTGTTTCCGTTGTCTTTGTTGAGACTAGGATCGTTTGTCCTAGTATGGGTTATGGTTTATGATCTTGCGAGATCATCGGGTCTAGAAGTCTAAGGACTTTTAGGTTATGAGAGTGGTATTGATTTGTTCCTTGTTATGATTACGCGATGAGTATTCCTACGGGAAGTGAGATCAGTTTTTAGCTAGCTTTTGGACGAGGTAAGTCTACGGACTTACTTAGCTCGCTTCTACGCATTATTTGGATAAGTGATGGTGGTATGTGCTTTATCTTTGTTTATAAACATGAAACCGTATTAGGGCAACTCGGTTATATATATATGGCCCATTGTATGTTATTATCGGGCGGTGACATCACTGCCCAGTTTCCCGAGGGAGACTAGGGAGATCTTTGGACCAGGCCATACACGGTATACGGGCGGGCTTCTTCATCACTCCCTCAGGGTATACGGGTTGGGCGCCGCCACACTCCTGTTGGTTACACGGGGACAGAGGCAAGAGTTATAAGACTCTCGTCTCACACTTAAACGAATGGATTAGATATGGAACAACCTACAAAGATAATAAGTAACTGATGTGTATGTATACAAGTATGATGCGTGTTATGTGTGTTACCGTGTGTGTTTGGGCCTTTCCTATCTTTATAATGCCTAGAATGTGAGCTAACGGTTTTATACCGCTTGCTGTAGTTGACGTGCAGGTTAGGTGTTGCCGAGTGATCCTGAGAAAGGGGGAAGCCGAGGTTCCGTACTTCTTAGGTCGAGTTGGGGTTTTTGCGTCCATGTATTATCGTTGTATATTATATTGTGTATTCTTGGCGTTTTTGTATAGACGGCTGATGTCTTTCCTTTCTTGTTGTATTCGGGAATCATGTCATTTCATTAAACTTGTTTTCGGTTTTGGCTTATATTTGTGCCTTGTTGCAAAGGTCCGGTGAAATTGTTATCAGGTTAAGGGTCGGAACCCATTGTGAGGCCTCGTCCGTAGCATTCCGATATCCCGCGGATTCACGGTGTTACAGGTATCATCTTTTTTCTAGTATGAATGAGAATTGTGTTTGTGATATTTGTTTGATAATTGTCTTTCTGGTGTGTAAATTATAATTGAATAATAATGTTTATGGTGTCATCATTTCTTTGGTATTTGATTGATAATTGTGTTTCTTGAATAGTTTAAAATATGTGTTTATGGTATGTAAATTTCTGGTTTGAATACATGATCAGTTTATGGTATTATCCTATTTCTGGTATTTCTCGTATACTCATTTCTGGTATGTAACATGCTTGTTTGTGATGTTTTGCATTCTTCTCATTTCTAGTATGCTTATAGTAGTTTTTTCTGTTATATACAGAACTTGTTAGGCATGGCTCCTATACAAATTGTGGTTTAGTGTGGAGGAGAATGAAAATCTATGGAAAATGTATGGAGATATATTGGGGATAAGGTAGCAAGCAAACCCATCACTGTGAGAGATCATATTAGCATACAAAAAATACAAATGTTGATTGCAAAACGTTTTCAAGTAGATGAGATGTTGCACAATGTGAAACTTACATACAAGAATACCTTAAATGAAGCATTGAAACCGTTTGATATTGAGACCGTAGAAGATTTCGAGGATTTTATCAAAACTAATCAATCAACTCAACCATGTTGGAGTGTGCCAATGTGTGTGAGATTAAAGTCTAAAATTCTTATATCAGAAATTGAAGAAATTAATGAATATCTTCCTTGTACTGTCATTGTTGCTGCTCCTAATGTAAATGAAATAGAAACAGAAAATAGTTGTGCAATCATTGAAGTTGAACCTGACGCAATTTAATGTGGTCTTTAGGTTGGTCAAAAGTTCAAAGATAAAACCACAATGAAAAATATATTGTGTTTGCATGTTGTTGCTGAATGCACAATACAAAATAACAAAGTCTAACAAGCTTGTTGTTCTTGCCTGATGTCTAGACAAAGATTGTAAGTGGTGCGTGCGGTTCTCAAAAATAAAGAAATCAAAAGTGTTTACCCTAACAAAGTATAGCAGAGGGCACAGTTGTTCATTCCATACAAGAAGAAATTATCGCAGAAAGGTGTGATATGCTGTCATTGTTGATATAGTTTAAAAAATGTAAGTCCATTGCTTATTATCACATATAATATTCAATTGTATATTTTTTCTTTGTTTCTGATATGAATTGCATTAAAATGATATTGTTTATGTGATTCAGGTATGCTAATACACACAAACTCCCCGATCCTAAGACAATTATTGGAAATTTGAGAAATAAGCATTGTTTAGAAGTAGTTACTGGAAATGTTGGATGACACAAGAGGTCGTGAAGGACAATATAAGACGAACAAATGAAGAGAACTACAAGGGTGTGCTAGTGTACTTAAATTGATTGCAAGAGGCTAATCCGAACACTATTGTAGCGCTGCAATTGGATGATGAAAATAAATTCAAATATACGTTCTTTTCTTTGGGACACTCAAACAAAGGATATACGGTAATGAGAAAGGTATTATCCTTTTTTTGATATCTATTAAAGTTATGCCTATGGTATTTTGAATTATGTATGAATCAACTAGTTTCTGTTAAGCATTATCTAGTAAGCATTATCTAGTAAGCATTATCTGATATTATAAATTATGCCTCTGGTATTCGAATAAGTAGTAGCCTTATCTGGTAAGCATTAGAGTTATGTTTTTGGTATGTTCATTTCTGATTTGTGTATTTAGTGTCTCGCATTGTTATATAAATGTGTTTCTGGTAAGATAATTTCTAGTTTGTGTACGTGCTCAGTTTCTGGTATAGTGAATTATATTTGAATAATGAAGTTTATGGTATGAGTATTATCCTTTTCTGGTATACCAGAAACTAATTGGTTGGTGATTGTTGTTGTTTAAGATTATTTCAGTGGACGGAACACTTTTGAAAGGACGATATGGTGGGGTGTTATTACTTGCAACAACTCAAGACGCAAACCAACAAATATACCCGCTAGCATTTGTGATTGTTGACCGTGGATGTGATTGCTCGTATGATTTCTTCTTCTATAATATACACAAGTTTGTCGATGATAGTGAGGAACAACTATTTCTAACTAATAGACACATGTCAATAAAGAATGGTATAGGTAAGCACTACAAAAAAAACATCCCACGGAGTTTGCATGTACCACTTAAAGGGGAACATAAAAAAAAGTCAACCAAAAATATAGTTCAACAAATGTTCTTGGATGCAGCTAGGTGCTACAGAAAGGATAAGTGCCTGGAACAGTTTGATTATATAAAGATGGTTTGTTTATTCTGGTTTATAGTATTTTCTGGTGTGTAATCATATTTTGTTTGCTGGTATTTCATTTCTGGTGATTTATTTCTGGTATTGTTCCTTACCTCACATTAATACTGACTCTGGTATAAATGACTCCAGTATGAGCAAATGTTATGTATGTTGTATGAATTTTCAAATCAATTCCGGTATAGATTTTGTGCTCGTTTCTGATATCATACATGATATGTTTCTCGTATTGAACATTATCATTGATGAACAATGATTATGGTATTACCTTTTTCTGGTATGAAAACATGTTATGTGCCTGGTATGATTTTTCTAGTATTGCATATGTAACACCCCAAATCCGCGGGAATCGGGGCGCCACATGTGCTAGGATCTCACGGTGGATCCTGACCTTAGCCTGACAAAAAGTTCACTGGATCTTAGAACAAGACACAAATAGATTAAAACACAAACATAAAACCATATAAAATATATACATCAAAAGGTTTACAACATCACAGTCGAGTACAAAACGGCAAACCATAACATCCAAGTACAAAACATCCCATATCCCACGACGACCTAGTGTACGGCAGCCCTCGACTGATCACCCATCTGGCTCACTCTGCAGTCTTCCTAACCTACAGATCATCTACAACACGGTATACACCGTTAGCTAACATAAATGAATAAGAATGAAGTAATAGCACAAACACACACCAACACATCACAATATGCAATGCTACACACACATCTGTTAATTATCTTTACCTAAGTTATTCCATTATTAGTTCAACTTCTTTTGTGACATGAGGAGCCTAAAGAACCCCGTCTCTTCCCCCCTTTAACTCAGGTTTTGCATGGGATCTACCTCCCCCTGAGCTATTGGCTTCCGAGCACCTTCTCCACTCTCGGCGAGCTTTGGCAGGTGGTCACCGCCCGGTTATACTGCACTTGGGCCAATTAAGGTAATGAAGTGGTCATCCTAGTCCGGTTTAGGTTGTAAATGCAATAATCATATGCACACACACATCCATTACAAACACTCAATTCCACAACTGCACACTAAGTAAGTCCTATGGACTTACCTATCACAAACGTCAACCTGTACCACGTCATGGTTTGTCCTTGAGGAAACAATCAACGCCTGCAATAGCAAGGAATACACAACATCAAACGTTGCAAACGTTAGGAGATGCATCTTCTACACTTCATAACCATAACCACTCTAACTCACATCTAAACCTCAAATTCTCAACAAACATACAAGTGCCTAAGGCACATTCCCAACATACATCTCATCAAGCTCATCCTAACCATACTGGCTTAGCCATACAACAAAGCCTAGGTCAAAGGAAATGAAGGAAGGAAACATACCAACTACGTATGCTCTTGACACGCACGGGCCGAAACAAGAGGTGCAAGGCACAACATGAGTGATGCGCAGGGGCGGCTCACATCCAGGCGCAGGAGCGACTGGTGTGCAGAGGGTTGTTCTTCGACTTCTCTTCGATCATTCTCTCGACTCTCTTCACTTCTTCACCACACAACAAACATACACATGCATATATACACATGTATGAACATCAAAACGTCCAGGAAGATCCACACAAGCCTAAGCTTGTAAATCCTAAGCTAAAGAGGAAGATAAGAAGCAAAGAAGAGAGGATGAAGAGGAAGATAAAGAACTCAACAACAAAAACCTATGCAGAAGGGAAGATCAACAACAACCTCACCTCAGCTGGCTATCTATATCACAACAGCAACATTAACCATCATCATCATCCAAAGCCAAGCTCAAAACTCTCACAAGCTCACACAAGACCAAAGAAGATAAAGAAGGAGATCCAAAGGAAGATAGGAAGAAAGAAATTAATGAATATCTTTCATGTGCTGCCATTGTTGCCGCTCCTAATGTGAATGAAAAAGAAACAGAAAATAGTTGTGCAATCATTGTAGTTGAACTTGATGCAACCAAATGGGGTCTTAAAGTTGGTCAAAATTTCAAAAGATAAAACCACTGTGAAAAATGCATTGTGTTTGCATGTTGTTGCTGAATGTACACAATACAAAATAACAAAGTCTAACAAGCTTGTTGTTCTTGCCCGATGTCTAGACATAGATTGTAAGTGGCGCGTGCGGTTCTCAAAAATCAAGAATTCAAAAGTGTTTACACTAACAAAGTATAGCACATGGCACACTTGTTCAGTCCATACAAGAAGAAATTATCATAGAAAGGTGTCATTTCCTGTCATTGCTGATACTGTTGCAAAAATGTAAATCCATTGCTTATTATCACATATAATATTCAATTGTATATTTTTTCTTTATTTTTGGTATGAATTGCATTAAAATGATATTGTTTATGTGATTTAGGTATGCTAATACACACAAACTCCCCGATTCTAAGACAATTATTGGAAATTTGAGAAATAAGCATTGTTTAGAAGCTAGTTACTGGAAATGTTGGATGACACAAGAGGCCGTGAAGGACAATATAAGACGAACAAATCAAGAGAACTACACGGGTGTGCTAGTGTACTTAAATCGATTGCAAGAGGCTAATCCGAACACTATTGTAGCGCTGCAATTGGATGATGAAAATTAATTCAAATATATGTTCTTTGCTTTTGGACAATCAATAAAAGGATATACGGTAATGAGAACGGTATTATCCTTTTTTTGATATGTATTAAAGCTATGCCTCTGGTATTTTGAATTATGTATGAATCAACTAGTTTCTGTTAAGCATTATCTAGTAAGCATTATTTTGTAAGCATTATCTGGTATTATAAGTTGTGCCTCTGGTATTCAAATATGTAGTAGGCTTATCTGGTAAGCATTAGAGTTATGTTTCTGGTATGTTCATTTCTGGTTTGTGTATTTAGTGTCCCGTATTGTTATATAAATGTGTTTTTGGAAAGATAATTTCTAGTTTTTGTACGTGCTCAGTTTCTGGTATAGTGAATTATATTTGAATAATGAAGTTTATGGTATGAGTATTATCCTTTTCTGGTATACCAGAAACTAATTGATTGGTGATTGTTGTTGTTTAAGATTATTTCAGTGGACAGAACATTTTTAAAAGAACGATATGGTGATTTATTTATGGTATTGTTTACCTCACATTAATAATGACCCTGATATAAATGACTCTAGTATGAACAAATCTTATGATTGTTGTATGAATTTTTTGATCAATTTTGGTATAGATTTTGCGCTCATTTCTGGTATCATACATGATATGTTTCTGGCATTGAGCATTATCATTGATGAACAATGATTATGGTATTACCTTTTTCGAGTATGAAACAAGTTATGTGTATGGTATGATTTTTCTGGTATTGTATATGTAACACTCCAAATCCGCGGGACTTGGGGTTCCACATGGGCTAGGATCTCATAGTGGATCCTGACCCTAAACTGACAACAATTCACTGGATCTTACAACAATGCACATATAGATTAAAAGCAAAACATAAAACCATATAAAATATATACATCAAAAGGTTTACAATATCACAGTCGAGTACAAAACGGCAAACCATAACATCCAGGTACAAAACATCCCATATTTCCCGACAACCTAGTGTACGGAAGCCCTCGAATGATCACCCATCTGGATCACTCTGCAGTCTTCCTAACCTACAAATCATCTACAACACGGTATACACCGTTAGCTAGCAGAAATGAATAAGGATGAAGTAATAGCACAAACATACACCAACACATCACAGTATGCAATGCCACACATACACCCGTTTATTATCTTTACTTAAGTTATTCCATTACTAGTTCAACTTCTTTTGTGACACGAGGAGCCTAAAGAACCTCGTCTCTTCCCCCTTTAACTCAGGTTTTGCATGGGATCTACCTCCCCCTGAGTTATTGGCTTCCGAGCACCATCTCCACTCTCGGCGAGCTTTGGCAGGTGGTCACCGCCCGGTTATAATGCACTTGGGCCAATTAAGGTAATGAAGTGGTCATCCTAGTCCGGTTAGGGTTATAAATGCAACAATCATATGCACTCACACACAACCATTACAAACACTCAAATCCACAACTACTTGCTAAGTAAGTCCTATGGACTTACCTATCACAAACGTCAACCTGTACCACGTCACGGTTTCCCCTTGAAGAAACAATCAATGCCTACAATAGCAAGGCATACACAATATTAAACGCTGCAAAGGTTAGGAGACGTATCTCGTACACCTCATAACCATAACTACTCTAACTCGCATCTAAACCTTAGATCCTCAACAAAAATACAAGTGCCTAAGGCACATTCCCAACATACATCTAATCAAGCTCATCCTAATCATACTAGCCTAGCCATACAACAAAGCCAAGGCTAAAGGAAATGAAGGAAGGAAACATACTACCTAGTTATGCCCTGGACATTCACGTCGGAAGTAAGATGCGCAAGGCAATAAAAGTATTGAGGCGCAGGGGCGGCTCACACCCAAGCATAGGTGCGACTCAGGTTAGGCGCAACGGGGGATGGTTTGTAGAGGGTTGGTCTTCGACTTCTCTTCGATCCTTCTCTTTAATCTCTTCACTTCTTCACCACAAAACAAAAATGCACATACATTGTATGTTATTATGAAGCGGTGATATCACTGCCCAGTTTCCCGAGGGAGACTATGGAGATCTTTGCGACCAGGCCATACACGGTATACGGGCGGACTTCTTCATCACTCCCTCAGGGTATACGGGTTGGGCGCCGCTACACTCCTGTTGGTTACACGGGGACAGAGGCAAGAGTTATAAGACTCTCGTGTCACACTTGAATGAATGGATTAGATATGGAACAACCTAAAAAGATAATAAGTAACTGATGTGTATGTATACAAGTATGATGCGTGTTATGTGTGTTTCCGTGTGTGTTTGGTCCTTTCCTATCTTTATAATGCCTAGAATGTGAGCTAACGGTTTTATACCGCTTGCTGTAGTTGACGTGCAAGTTAGGTGTTGACGAGTGATCCGGAGAAGTGGGCAGCCGAGGTTCCGTACATCTTAGGTCGAGTTGGGGTTTTTGCGTCCATGTATTATCGTTGTATATTATATTGTGTATTCTTGGCGTTTTTGTATAGACGGCTGATGTCTTTCCTTTCTTGTTGTATTCGAGAATCATGTCATTTCATTAAACTTGTTTTCGGTTTTGGCTTATATTTGTGCCTTGTTGAAAAGGTCCGGTGAAATTGTTATCAGGTTAAGGGTCGGGACCCATTGTGTGGCCTCGTCCGTAGCATTCCGATATCCCGCGGATTCGCGGTGTTACAGGTATCATCTTTTTTCTAGTATGAATGAGAATTGTGTTTGTGATATTTGTTTGATAATTGTCTTTCTGGTGTGTAAATTCTAATTGAATAAAAATGTTTATGGTATCATCATTTCTTTGGTATTTGATTGATAATTGTGTTTCTTGAATAGTTTAAAATATGTGTTTATGGTATGTGAAGTTCTGGTTTGAATACATGATCAGTTTATGGTATTATCCTATTTCTGGTATTTCTTGTATACTCATTTCTGGTATGTAACATGCTTGTTTGTGATGTTTTGCATTCTTCTCATTTCTGGTATGCTTATAGTAGTTTTTTTAGGTATGGCTCCAATACAAATTGTGGTTTACTGTGGAGGAGAATGAAAATCTATGGAAAATGTATGGAGATATATTGGGGATAAGGTAGCAAACAAACCCATCACTGTGAGGGATCATATTAGCATACAAAAAATACAAATGTTGATTGCAAAACGTTTTCAAGTAGATGAGATGTTGCACAATGTGAAACTTACATACAAGAATACCTTAAATGAAGCATTGCAACCGTTTGATATTGAGACCGTAGAAGATTTCGAGGATTTTATCAAAACTAATCAATCAACTCAACCATGTTGGAGTGTGCCAATGTGTGTATGATTAAAGTCTAAAATTCTTATATCAGAAATTGAAGAAATTAATGAATATCTTCCTTGTACTGTCATTGTTGCCGCTCCTAATGTAAATGAAATAGAAACAGAAAATAGTTATGCAATCATTGAAGTTGAACCTGACGCAATTTAATGTGGTCTTAAGGTTGTTCAAAAGTTCAAAGATAAAACCACAATGAAAAATACATTGTGTTTGTATGCTGTTGCTGAATGTACACAATACAAAATAACAAAGTCTAACAAGCTTGTTGTTCTTGCCCGATGTCTAGACAAAGATTGTAAGTGGTGCATGTGTTTCTCAAAAATAAAGAAATCAAAAGTGTTTACACTAACAAAGTATAGCAGAGGGCATAGTTGTTCATTCCATACAAGAAGAAATTATCGCAGAAAGGTGTCATATCCTGTCATTGTTGATATAGTTTAAAAAATGTAAGTCCATTGCTTATTATCACATATAATATTCAATTGTATATTTTTTCTTTGTTTCTGGTATGAATTGCATTAAAATGATATTGTTTATGTGATTCAGGTATGCTAATACACACAAACTCCCCGTTCCTAAGACAATTACTGGAAATTTGAGAAATAAGCATTGTTTAGAAGCTAGTTACTGGAAATGTTGGATGACACAAGAGGTCGTGAAGGACAATATAGGACGAACAAATGAAGAGAACTACAAGGGTGTGCTAGTGTACTTAAATTGATTGCAAGAGGCTAATCCGAACACTATTGTAGCGCTGCAATTGGATGATGAAAATAAATTCAAATATACGTTCTTTTCTTTGGGACACTCAATCAAAGGATATACGGTAATGAGAAAGGTATTATCCTTTTTTTGATATCTATTAAAGCTATGCCTCTGGTATTTCACATTATGTATGAATCAACTAGTTTCTGGTAAGCATTATCTAGTAAGCATTATCTGGTATTATAAATTATGCCTCTAGTATTCAAATATGTAGTAGCCTTATCTGGTAAGCATTAGAGTTATGTTTCTGGTATGTTCATTTCTGGTTTGTGTATTTAGTGTCTCGTATTGTTATATAAATGTGTTTCTGGTAAGATAATTTCTAGTTTGTGTACGTGCTCAGTTTCTGGTATAGTGAATTATATTTGAATAATGAAGTTTATGGTATGAGTATAATCCTTTTCTGGTATACCAAAAACTAATTGATTGGTGATTGTTGTTGTTTAAAATTATTTCTGTGGACGGAAGACTTTTGAAAGGACGATATGGTGAGGTGTTATTGCTTGCAACAACTCAAGACGCAAACCAACAAATACACCCGCTAGCATTTGCGATTGTTGACCGTGAATGTGATTGCTCGTATGATTTCTTCTTCTATAATATACACAAGTTTGTCGATGATAGTGAGGAACAACTATTTCTAACTAATAGACACATGTCAATAAAGAATGGTATAGGTAAGCACTACAAAAAAAACATCCCACGGAGTTTGCATGTACCACTTAAAGGGGAACATAAAAAAAAGTCAACTAAAAATATAGTTCAACAAATGTTCTTGGATGCAGCTAGGTGCTACAGAAAGGATAAGTGCCTGGAACAGTTTGATTATATAAAGATGGTTTGTTTATTCTGGTTTATAGTATTTTCTGGTATGTAATCATATTATGTTTGCTGGTATTTCATTTCTGGTGATTTATTTCTGGTATTGTTCATTACCTCACATTAATACTGACTCTGGTATAAATGACTTTGGTATGAACAAATGTTATGTATGATGTATGAATTTTCTGATCAATTCTGGTATAGATTTTGTGCTCATTTTTGATATCATACATGATATGTTTCTCGTATTGAACATTATCATTAATGAACAATGATTATGGTATTACCTTTTTTCTGGTATGAAAACATGTTATGTGCCTGGTATGATTTTTCTGGTATTGCATATGTAACACCCCAAATCCGTGGGAATCGGGACGCCACATGTGCTAGGATCTCACGGTGGATACTGACCTTAGCCTGACAAAAAGTTCACTGGATCTTAGAACAAGACACAAATAGATTAAAACCAAAACATAAAACCATATAAAATATATACATAAAAAGGTTTACAACATCGCAGTCGAGTACAAAACGGCAAACCATAACATCCAGGTACAAAACATCCCATATCCCACGATGACCTAGTGTACGGAAGCCCTCGACTGATCACTCATCTGGCTCACTCTGCAGTCTTCCTAACCTACAGATCATCTACAACACGGTATACACCGTTAGCTAACATAAATGAATAAGAATGAAGTAATAGCACAAACACACACCAACACATCACAATATGCAATGCAACACACACATCCGTTAATTATCTTTACCTAAGTTATTCCATTACTAGTTCAACTTCTTTTGTGACATGAGGAGCCTAAAGAAACCCCGTCTCTTCCATCTTTAACTCAGGTTTTGCATGGGATCTACCTCCCCCCTGAGCTACTGGCTTCCGAGCACCTTCTCCACTCTCGGCGAGCTTTGGCAGGTGGTCACCGCCAGGTTATACTGCACTTGGGCTAATTAAGGTAATGAAGTGGTCATCCTAATCCGGTTTAGGTTATAAATGCAATAATCATATGCACACACACATCCATTACAAAAACTCAATTCCACAACTGCACACTAAGTAAGTCCTATGGACTTACGTGTCACAAATGTCAACCTGTACCATGTCATGGTTTCTCCTTGAGGAAACAATCAACGCCTGCAATAGCAAGGAATACACAACATCAAACGTTGCAAACGTTAGGAGATGCATCTTCTACACTTCATAACTATAACCACACTAACTCACATCTAAACCTCAAATTCTCAACAAACATACAAGTGCCTAAGGCACATTCCCAACATACATCTCATCAAGCTCATCCTAACCATACTGGCTTAGCCATACAACAAAGCCTAGGCCAAAGGAAATGAAGGAAGGAAACATACCAACTACGTATGCTCTTGACACGCACGGGCCGAAGCAAGAGGCGCAAGGCACAACATGAGTGAAGCGCAGGGGCAGCTCACATCCAGGCGCAGGAGCGACTGGTGTGCAGAGGGTTGTTCTTCGACTTCTCTTTGATCATTCTCTCGACTCTCTTCACTTCTTCACCACACAACAAACATACACATACATATATACACATGTATGAACATCAAAATGTCCAGGAAGATCAACACAAGCCTAAGCTTGTAAATCCTAAGCTAAAGAGGAAGATAAGAAGCAAAGAAGAGAGGATGAAGAGGAAGATAAAGAACTCACCAACAAAAACCTATGCAGAAGGGAAGATCAATAACAACCTCACCTCAGCTGGCTATCTATATCACAACAGCAACATCAATCATCATCATCATCCAAAGCCAAGCTCAAAACTCTCACAAGCTCACTCAAGACCAAAGAAGATAAAGAAGGAGATCCAAAGGAAGATAGGAAGAAAGAAATTAATGAATATCTTTCATGTGGTGCCATTGTTGCCGCTCCTAATGTGAATGAAAAAGAAACAGAAAATAGTTGTGCAATCATTGAAGTTGAACTTGATGCAACCAAATGGGGTCTTAAAGTTGGTCAAAAGTTCAAAGATAAAACCACTGTGAAAAATGCATTGTGTTTGCATGCTGTTGCTGAATGTACACAATACAAAATAACAAAGTCTAACAAGCTTGCTGTTCTTGCCCGATGTCTAGACAAAGATTGTAAGTGGCGCGTGCGGTTCTCAAAAATCAAGAATTCAAAAGTGTTTACACTAACAAAGTATAGCACATGGCACACTTGTTCAGTCCATACAAGAAGAAATTATCGTAGAAAGGTGTCATTTCCTGTCATTGCTGATATTGTTGCAAAAATGTAAATCCATTGCTTATTATCACATATAATATTCAATTGTATATTTTTTCTTTATTTCTGGTATGAATTGCATTAAAATGATATTGTTTATGTGATTTAGGTATGCTAATACACACAAACTCCCCGATTCTAAGACAATTATTGGAAATTTGAGAAATAAGCATTGTTTAGAAGCTAGTTACTGGAAATGTTGGATGATACAAGAGGCCGTGAAGGACAATATAAGACGAACAAATCAAGAGAACTACACAGGTGTGCTAGTGTACTTAAATCGATTGCAAGAGGCTAATCCGAACACTATTGTAGTGCTGCAATTGGATGATGAAAATAAATTCAAATATATGTTCTTTGCTTTGGGACAATCAATAAAAGGATATACGGTAATGAGAACGGTATTATCCTTTTTTTTATATTTATTAAAGCTATGCCTCTGCTATTTTGAATTATGTATGAATCAACTAGTTTCTGTTAAGCATTATCTAGTAAGCATTATCTTGGAAGCATTATCAGGTATTATAAATTATGCCTCTGGTATTCAAATATGTAGTAGGCTTATCTGGTAAGCATTAGAGTTATGTTTCTGGTATGTTCATTTCTGGTTTGTGTATTTTGTGTCCCGTATTATTATATAAATGTGTTTCTGGAAAGATAATTTCTAGTTTGTGTACGTGCTCAGTTTCTGGTATAGTGAATTATATTTGAATAATGAAGTTTATGGTATGAGTATTATCCTTTTCTGGTATACTAGAAACTAATTGATTGGTGATTGTTGTTGTTTAAGATTATTTCAGTGGACGGAACATTTTTAAAAGAACGATATGGTGATTTATTTATGGTATTGTTTACCTCACATTAATAATGACTCTAATATAAATGACTCTAGTATGAACAAATCTTATGAGTGTTGTATGAATTTTTTGATCAATTTTGGTATAGATTTTGCGCTCATTTCTGGTATCATACATGATATGTTTCTGGCATTGAGCATTATCATTGATGAACAATGATTATGGTATTACCTTTTTCTAGTATGAAAACAAGTTATGTGTATGGTATGATTTTTCTGGTATTGTATATGTAACACTCCAAATCCGCGGGACTCGGGGTGCCACATGGGCTAGGATCTCACAGTGGATCCTGACCCTAACCTGACAACAATTCACTGGATCTTAAAACAATGCACATATAGCTTAAAAGCAAAACATAAAACCATATAAAATATATACATCAAAAGGTTAACAATATCACAGTCAAGTACAAAACGGAAAACCATAACATCCAGGTACAAAACATCCCATATCCCACGACAACCTAGTGTACGGAAGCCCTCGAATGATCACCCATCTGACTCACTCTGCAGTCTTCCTAACCTACAGATCATCTACAACACGGTATACACCGTTAGCTAACAGAAATGAATAAGGATGAAGTAATAGCACAAACATACACCAACACATCACACTATTCAATGCCACACTTACACCTGTTTATTATCTTTACTTAAGTTATTCTATTACTAGTTCAACTTCTTTTGTGACACGAGGAGCCTAAAGAACCTCGTCTCTCCCCCCTTTAACTCAGGTTTTGCATGGGATCTACCTCCCCCTGAGTTACTGGCTTCCGAGCACCATCTCCACTCTCGGCGAGCTTTGGCAGGTGGTCACCGCCCGGTTATAATGCACTTGGGCCAATTAAGGTAATGAAGTGGTCATCCTAGTCCGGTTTAGGTTATAAATGCAACAATCATATGCACTCACACACAACCATTACAAACACTCAAATCCACAACTACTTGCTAAGTAAGTCCTATGGACTTACCTATCACAAACGTCAACCTGTACCACGTCATGGTTTCCCCTTGAAGAAACAATCAATGCCTACAATAGCAAGGCATACACAACATCAAACGCTGCAAAGGTTAGGAGACGTATCTCCTACACCTCATAACCAAAACTACTCTAACTCACATCTAAACCTCAGATCCTCAACAAAAAGACAAGTGCCTAAGGCACATTCCCAACATACATCTAATCAAGCTCATCCTAATCATACTAGCCTAGTTATACAACAAAGCCAAGGCTAAAGGAAATGAACGAAGGAAACATACCAACTAGTTATGCCCTGGACATTCACGTCGGAAGCAAGAGGCGCAAGGCAATAAAAGTAGTGAGGCGCATGGGCGGCTCACACCCAGGCGTAGGTGCGACTGAGGTTAGGCGCAACGGGGGATGGTTTGCAGAGGGTTGGTCTTCGACTTCTCTTTGATCCTTCTTTTTAATCTCTTCACTTCTTCTCCACAAAACAAAAATACACATACATTGTATGTTATTATCGGGCGGTGACATCACTGCCCAGTTTCCCGAGGGAGACTAGGGAGATCTTTGCGACCAGGCCATACACGGTATACGGGCGGGCTTCTTCATCACTCCCTCAGGGTATACGGGTTGGGCGCCGCCACACTCCTGTTGGTTACACGGGGACAGAGGCAAGAGTTATAAGACTCTCGTGTCACACTTGAACAAATTGATTAGATATGGAACAACCTAAAAAGATAATAAGTGACTGATGTGTATGTATACAAGTATGATGCGTGTTATGTGTGTTTCCGTGTGTGTTTGGTCCTTTCCTATCTTTATAATGCCTAGAATGTGAGCTAGCGGTTTTATACCGCTTGCTGTAGTTGACGTGCATGTTAGGTGTTGCCGAGTGATCCGGAGAAGTGGGCAGCCGAGGTTCCGTACATCTTAGGTCGAGTTGGGTTTTTTGCGTCCATGTATTATCGTTGTATATTATATTGTGTATTCTTGTCGTTTTTGTATAGACGGCTGATGTCTTTCCTTTCTTGTTGTATTCGGGAATAATGTCATTTCATTAAACTTGTTTTCGGTTTTGGCTTAAATTTGTGCCTTGTTGGAAAGGTTTGGTGAAGTTGTTGTCAGGCTAAGGGTCGGGACCCATTGTGAGGCCTCGTCCGTAGCATTCCGATATCCCGCGGATTCGCGGTGTTACAGGTGTCATCTTTTTTCTAGTATGAATGAGAATTGTGTTTGTGATATTTGTTTGATAATTGTCTTTCTGGTGTGTAAATTATAATTGAATAATAATGTTTATGGCATCATCATTTCTTTGGTATTCGATTGATAATTGTGTTTCTTGAATAGTTTAAAATATGTGTTTATGGTATGTGAATTTCTGGTTTGAATACATGATCAGTTTATGATATTATCCTATTTCTGGTATTTCTCGTATACTCATTTCTGGTATGTAACATGCTTGTTTGTGATGTTTTGCATTCTTCTCATTTCTGGTATGCTTATAGTAGTTTTTTTTGGTATATACAGAACTTATTAGGCATGACTCCTATACAAATTGTGGTTTACTGTGGAGGAGAATAAAAATCTGTGGAAAATGTATGGAGATATATTGGGGATAAGGTAGCAAGCAAACCCATCACTGTGAGAGATCATATTAGCATACAAAAAATACAAATGTTTATTGCAAAACATTTTCAAGTAGATGAGATGTTGCACAATGTGAAACTTACATACAAGAATACCTTAAATGAAGCATTGCAACCGTTTGATATTGAGACCGTAGAAGATTTCGAGGATTTTATCAAAACTAATCAGTCAACTCAAACATGTTGGAGTGTGCCAATGTGTTTGAGATTAAAGTCTAAAATTCTTATATCAGAAATTGAAGAAATTAATGAATATCTTCCTTGTACTGTCATTGTTGCCGCTCCTAATGTAAATGAAATAGAAACAGAAAACAGTTGTGCAATCATTGAAGTTGAACCTGACGCAATTTAATGTGGTCTTAAGGTTGGTCAAAAGTTCAAAGATAAAACCACAATGAAAAATACATTGTGTTTGCATGTTGTTGCTGAATGTACACAATACAAAATAACAAAGTCTAACAAGCTTGTTGTTCTTGCCCGATGTCTAGACAAAGATTGTAAGTGGTGCGTGCGGTTCGTAAAAATAAAGAAATCAAAAGTGTTTACACTAACAAAGTATAGCAGAGGGCACAGTTGTTCATTCCATACAAGAAGAAATTATCGTAGAAAGGTGTCATATCCTGTCATTGTTGATATAGTTTAAAAAATTTAAGTCTATTGCTTATTATCACATATAATATTCAATTGTATATTTTTTCTTTGTTTCTGGTATGAATTGCATTAAAATGATATTGTTTATGTGATTCAGGTATACACACAAACTCCCCGATCCTAAGACAATTATTGGAAATTTGAGAAATAAGCATTGTTTAGAAGCTAGTTACTGGAAATGTTGGATGACACAAGAGGTCGTGAAGGACAATATAAGACGAACAAATGAAGAGAACTACAAGGGTGTGCTAGTGTACTTAAATTGATTGCAAGAGGCTAATCCGAACACTATTGTAGCGCTGCAATTGGATGATGAAAGTAAATTCAAATATACGTTCTTTTCTTTGGGACACTCAATCAAAGGATATACGGTATTGAGAAAGGTATTATCCTTTTTTTTATATCTATTAAAGCTATGCCTCTGGTATTTTGAATCATGTATGAATCAACTAGTTTCTAGTAAGCATTATCTTGTAAGCATTAGCTGGTATTATAAATTATGCCTCTGGTATTCAAATATGTAGTAGCCTTATTTGGTAAGCATTAGAGTTATGTTTTTGGTATGTTCATTTCTGGTTTGTGTATTCAGTATCTGGTAATGTTATATAAATGTGTTTCTGTTAAGATAATTTCTAGTTTGTGTACGTGCTCAGTCTGGTATAGTGAATTATATTTGAATAATGAAGTTTCTGGTATGAGTATTATCCTTTTCAGGTATACCAGAAACTAATTGATTGGTGATTGTTGTTGTTTAAGGTTATTTCAGTGGACAGAACACTTTTGAAAGGACGATATGGTGGGGTGTTATTGCTTGCAACAACTCAAGACGAAAACCAACAAATATACCCGCTAGCATTTGCGATTGTTGACCGTGAATGTGATTACTCGTATGATTTCTTCTTCTATAATATACACAAGTTTGTCGATGATAGTGAGGAATAACTATTTCTAACTAATAGACACATGTCAATAAAGAATGGTATGGGTAAGCACTACAAAAAAAAAACATCCCACGGAGTTTGCATGTACCACTTAAAGGGAAACATCAAAAAAAGTCAACTAAAAATATAGTTCAACAAATGTTCTTGGATGCAGCTAGGTGCTACAGAAAGGATAAGTGCCTGGAACAGTTTTATTATATAAAGATGGTTTGTTTATTCTGGTTTATAGTATTTTCTGGTATGTAATCATATTATGTTTGCTGGTATTTTATTTCTGGTGATTTATTTCTGGTATTGTTCCTTACCTCACATTAATATTGACTCTGGTATAAATGACTCTGGTATGAACAAATGTTATGTATGTTGTATGAATTTTCTGATCAATTCTGGTACAGATTTTGTGCTCATTTTTGATATCATACATGATATGTTTCTGGTATTGAACATTATCATTGATGAACAATGATTATGGTATTACCTTTTTTCTGGTATGAAAACATGTTATGTGCCTGGTATGATTTTTCTGGTATTGCATATGTAACACCCCAAATCCGCGGGAAACGGGGCGCCACATGTGCTAGGATCTCACGGTGGATCCTGACCTTAGCCTGACAAAATGTTCACTAGATCTTAGAACAAGACACAAATAGATTAAAACAAAAACATAAAACCATATAAAATATATACATCAAAAGGTTTACAACATCGCAGTCGAGTACAAAACGGCAAACCATAACATCCAGGTACAAAACATCCCACATCCCACGACGACTTAGTGTACGGAAGCCCTCGACTGATCACCCATCTGGCTCACTCTGCAGTCTTCCTAACCTACAGATCATCTACAACACGGTATACACCGTTAGCTAACAGAAATGAATAAGAATGAAGTAATAGCACAAACACACACCAACACATCACAATATGCAATGCCACACACACATCCGTTAATTATCTTTACCTAAGTTATTCCATTACTAGTTCAATTTCTTTTGTGACATGAGGAGCCTAAAGAACCCCGTCTCTTCCCCCTTTAACTCAGGTTTTGCATGGGATCTACCTCCCCCCCCTGAGCTACTGGCTTCCGAGCACCTTCTCCACTCTCGGCGAGCTTTGGCAGGTGGTCACCGCCCAGTTATACTGCACTTGGGCCAATTAAGGTAATGAAGTGGTCATCCTAGTCCGGTTTAGGTTATAAATGCAATAATCATATGCACACACACACAACCATTACAAACACTCAATTCCACAACTGCGCACTAAGTAAGTCCTATGGACTTACCTGTCACAAACGTCAACCTGTACCACGTCACGGTTTCTCCTTGAGGAAACAATCAATGCCTACAATAGCAAGGAATACACAACATCAAACGTTGCAAACGTTAGGAGACGCATCTCCTACACTTCATAACCATAACCACTCTAACTCACATCTAAACCTCAAATTCTCAACAAACATACAAGTGCCTAAGGCACATTCCTAACATACATCTCATCAAGCTCATCCTAACCATACTGGCTTAGCCATACAACAAAGCCTAGGCCAAAGGAAATGAAGGAAGGAAACATACCAATTAGGTATGCTCTTGACACGCACGGGCCGAAGCAAGAGGCGCAAGGCACAACATGAGTGAGGCGCAGGGGCGGCTCACATCCAGGCGCAGGTGCGACTGGTGTGCAGAGGGTTGTTCTTTGACTTCTCTTCGATCATTCTTTCGACTCTCTTTACTTCTTCACCATACAACAAACATACACATACATATATACACATGTATGAACATCAAAACGTCCAGGAAGATCAACACAAGCCTAAGCTTGTAAATCCTAAGCTAAAGAGGAAGATAAGAAGCAAAGAAGAGAGGATGAAGAGGAAGATAAAGAACTCACCAACAAAAACCTGTGCAGAAGGGAAGATCAACAACAACCTCACCTCAGTTGGCTATCTATATCACAACAACAACATCAACCATCATCATCATCCAAAGCCAAGCTCAAAACTCTCACAAGCTCACACAAGACCAAAGAAGATAAAGAAGGAGATCCAAAGGAAGATAGAAAGAAAGAAATTAATGAATATCTTTCATGTGCTGCCATTGTTGCCGCTCCTAATGTGAATGAAACAGAAATAGAAAATAGTTGTGCAATCATTGAAGTTGAACTTGATGCAACCAAATGGGGTCTTAAAGTTGGTCAAAAGTTCAAAGATAAAACCACTGTGAAAAATGCATTGTGTTTGCATGCTATTGCTGAATGTACACAATACAAAATAACAAAGTCTAACAAGCTTGCTGTTCTTGCCCGATGTCTAGACAAAGATTGTAAGTGGCGCGTGCGGTTCTCAAAAATCAAGAATTCAAAAGTGTTTACACTAACAAAGTATAGCACATGGCACACTTGTTCAGTCCATACAAGAAGAAATTATCGTAGAAAGGTGTCATTTCCTGTCATTGCTGATATTGTTGCAAAAATGTAAATCCATTGCTTATTATCACATATAATATTCAATTGTATATTTTTTCTTTATTTCTGGTATGAATTGCATTAAAATGATATTGTTTATGTGATTTAGGTATGCTAATACACGCAAACTCCCCGATTTTAAGACAATTATTGGAAATTTGAGAAATAAGCATTGTTTAGAAGATAGTTACTGGAAATGTTGGATGACACAAGAGGCCGTGAAGGACAATATAAGACGAACAAATCAAGAGAACTACAAGGGTGTGCTAGTGTACTTAAATCGATTGCAAGAGGCTAATCCGAACACTATTGTAGTGCTGCAATTGGATGATGAAAATAAATTCAAATATATGTTCTTTGATTTGGGACAATCAATAAAAGGATATACGGTAATGAGAACGGTATTATCCTTTTTTTGATATGTATTAAAGCTATGCCTCTGGTATTTTGAATTATGTATGAATCAACTAGTTTCTGTTAAGCATTATCTAGTAAGCATTATCTTCTAAGCATTATCTCGTATTATAAATTATGCCTCTGGTATTCAAATATGTAGTAGCCTTATCTAGTAAGCATTAGAGTTATATTTCTGGTTTGTGTATTTAGTGTCTCGTATTGTTATATAAATGTGTTTCTGGTAAGATAATTTCTAGTTTGTGTACGTGCTCACTTTCTGGTATAGTGAATTATATTTGAATAATGAAGTTTATGGTATGAGTATTATCCTTTTCTGGTATACCAGAAACTAATTGATTGGTGATTATTGTTGTTTAAGATTATTTCAGTGGACGGAACATTTTTAAAAGAACGATATGGTGATTTATTTATGGTATTGTTTACCTCACATTAATAATGACTCTGATATAAATGACTCTAGTATGAACAAATCTTATGAGTGTTGTATGAATTTTTTGATCAGTTTTGGTATAGATTTTGCGCTCATTTCTGGTATCATAAATACTATGTTTCTGGCATTGAGCATTATCATTGATGAACAATGATTATGGTATTACCTTTTTCTAGTATGAAAACAAGTTATGTGTATGGTATGATTTTTCTGGTATTGTATATGTAACACCCCAAATCCGCGGGACTCGGGGTGCCACATGGGCTAGGATCTCACAGTGGATCCTGAACCTAACCTGACAACTATTCACTGGATCTTACAACAAGGCACATATAGATTAAAAGCAACACATAAAACAACATAAAATATATACATCAAAAGGTTTACAATATCACAGTCGAGTACAAAACGGCAAACTATAACATCCAGGTACAAAACATCCCATATCCCACGACAACCTAGTGTACGGAAGCCCTCGAATGATCACCCATCTGGCTCACTCTGCAGTCTTCCTAACCTACAGATCATCTACAACACGGTATACACCGTTAGCTAACAGAAATGAATAAGGATGAAGTAATAACACAAACATACACCAACACATCACAATATGCAATGCCACACATACACCTGTTTATTATCTTTACTTAAGTTATTCCATTACTAGTTCAACTTCTTTTGTGACACGAGGAGCCTAAAGAACCTCGTCTCTTCCCCCTTTAACTCAGGTTTTGCATGGGATCTACCTCCCCCTGAGTTACTGGCTTCCGAGCACCATCTCCACTCTCGGCGAGCTTTGGCAGGTGGTCACCGCCCGGTTATAATGCACTTTGGCCAATTAAGGTAATGAAGTGGTCATCCTAGTCCGGTTTAGGTTATAAATGTAACAATCATTTGCACTCACACACAACCATTACAAACACTCAAATCCACAACTACTTGCTAAGTAAGTCCTATGGACTTACCTATCACAAACGTCAACCTGTACCACGTCACGGTTTCCCCTTGAAGAAACAATCAATGCCTACAATAGCAAGGCATACACAATATCAAACGCTGCAAAAGTTAGGAGACATATCTCCTACGGCACATTCCCAACATACATCTAATCAAGCTCATCCTAATCATACTAGCCTAGCCATACAACAAAGCCAAGGCTAAAGGAAATGAAGGAAGGAAACATTCCAACTAGTTATGCCCTGGACATTCACGTCGGAAGCAAGAGGCGCAAGGCAATAAAAGTAGTGAGGCGCAGGGGCGGCTCACACCCAGGCGCAGGTGCGACTCAGGTTAGGCGCAACGGGGGATGGTTTGCAGAGGGTTGGTCTTCGACTTCTCTTCGATCCTTCTCTTTACTCTCTTCACTTCTTCACCACAAAACAAAAATACACATACATATATACACATGTATGAACATCAAAACGTCCAAGAAGATCCACACAAGCCTAAGCTTGTGAATCCTAAGCTAATGAGGAAGATAAGAAGCAAAGAAGAGGAAGATGAATAACTCACCAACAAAAACCTATGCAGAAGGGAAGATCAACAACAACCTCACCTCAGTTGGGTATCTATAGCACAACAACAATATCAACCATCATCATCATCCAAAGCCAAGCTCAAAACTCTAATAAGCTCACACAAGATCAAAGAAGATCAAGAAGGAGATTCAAAGGAAGATAGGAAGAAAAGAAGATGAACATGAGGGGTAGAAGGCTAGAGAAGATGGAGTAAACCCTCATCAAGAAGCAAGGGAAGCTTACATAGGAAGCTAGCCCAAAAGCACGGCTAAGAGTCAACAAAGGTGGCTGCAGCCACACAAATCCGCAGGGGTGGATCTGGTGAGGCGCAGGGGCGGCCCTCATGAGGCGCAAGGGCGGCTCATAGAGCCCGCGGGGGTGGCTCAACCTATACTCAACACCTAAAAGACTGAGGCTCTTACAGTATATAACTTCATGTGTACTGGAAATTGATGTGTAGGAGAAGGAAGTAGTTGCAGAGCTCTTGGATGAGATTGGATTTGTTGCATGGTCCCGAGCTTTTTGCCCTACCAAATGTTACAACATTATGACAAGCAACAATGCAGAATGTATTAATAGTGTACTGTGTGATGGAAGGGATCATCCGGTGCTTGCCCTCATTTATGTTATCAAGCAGTTGGAGGGTAGATGGTTTGCAACGCGAAGGGAAAAGGCTGAATCATGTAAAGAATTGGTAACACCAAACGTTGATTCTCTAATACAAGCTAAATTTAGGGTGGCCACAAAGTATGGATGCTATGTGCTTGATGCAAAAAGGCTATTGTTTGAGGTACAATGGAACTAGGAAAGGGAAGTTGTTTGTTTAGTTGATAGGAGTTGCACTTGCAAGGAATTTAATATTGAGGAAATACCATGTGTTCATGCCATAGCTGCATCAAAGATGGCGAAAATGAATCCGGCTTTTCTAGTAAGTAAATATTACAGAGTTGAATATTGGAGAACGGCATATGCAGTTACAATATACCCAATCGTTGACGATGAGAATTTAGATATTCCAAGTTGCATTGCATCTATTGAATGCAACCCTCCTATAAAGCGGAAGAGAACTGAAAGTGTAACACCCCAAGTTCTTGGAACTCGGGGAGCTACTAGTTAGGACCTCACAATGGGTCCCGACCTTGATTTAACAACAACTTTACTAGGATCTTACAACAAGACACAATTGTATTTAAAACAATTTCAAAACATATTTTTTTAATGTATGAATGTACACATGTGACAGCCTTACAAAAACATATATATAGATGCATAACATGCATGCCGTATGAGAGACTCCCCTGCCCCCATCTAATGAATACCTGGATCCGGCTGACCATCCGTTCCAGATCTCTCTGCAACTGTCTATCTCTACAAATCTACAACACGGATAAAACCGTTAGCTAACATTCTATGCATAAGTATAGCGGTAAAAGCACAAAAACACAACATACACAATCAAGATGCAACACTCAATCCTATTATTATCTTTTAATTAGGTGATATGTCATTAGTAATGATACTTATTTTGTGACACGAGGGATTCCCAAACCTCGCCCCTGTCCCCGTTTACCAACGAGGAATGGTACTAATGCATCTGACCGTCTACCTGACTGGGCTGGTCACAGGGAACCTCCTAGACTCTCGCAAGAGCTAGGCAGATGATGTCACGACCCGTTATCATACACTTGGGTCAATTACATAATATAATAAAGTCGGCTAAATCCGGTTTCGTTGTTTATCATAACTAACAAACACCACTCATACACATTACACTCATACAAGAAGCCAGCTAAGTAAGTCCATGGACTTACCATTCTCCAAGAGCAACCGATCAGCACACTCTCAAGTTCTCCTCGGGAAAACGCACAATGCCTGTTCAAGACAAGGCACACGAATCAAACAACGCTCTAGTCAACTAGAAGTCCTTAGATTTCTAGGCTCAACATCCTGACAAGAACATAAACGCATAAGATGGATCGACACTTAAAACCTAACACAACTCTTCTAAACTAAACTATACTTATACCCAACTTCTGAATATCGTAAATCTGGATTAACCCAACGGATCGCTCTCAACTTTTACTACATGCTCCTAACAGATCGCTCTAGTCAACTAGAAGTCCTTATATTTCTATACTTATACCCAACTTCTAAACTAAACTATACTTATACCCAACTTCCTTGGTGAGCATCACCTACTCGATTAATCCTTTTATACTTCTTTAGTTCGTTCTATCTTCCACCCTTCTGCTTCCTATGGGCTAATTCCATTTCTCTAGTCCGATTGTGTCATTTATCTGATATAAATAGTCGTTTCAAGCCTTCCACGATAGCTTGCAAACGTCTTTGCCATTTTTATAGCCGTAATGATCATCCACTTGCAGTTCCATTTGCATGGACCGTCTGTGTTCATGGCTTAAGTCCCGTGATAATTCGGGTTACCCTGGACTCTCGAGTCTAGCAAGGCCATTCTCCCATACACATTTATTCACTGGTGTTGGTGGTAATATCGCCTTCATGATTCTATCTTTCATTCTTCCTCTTCCTTTGGACTAACTTCACTTCTCGAGTCCACCAAGGTCGTTCTCACGTACCCATTTCTTCACTAGTGTTGGTAGTAATGTCGCCTTCATGAAACTCCGTTGACCCTGCTACAGGCCTCCATTCTTTGGATATTGGCGTTGTGATTTCTTTCAAACTTCTTACATCTTCGAGGAGGTCAAAATTTCTCCACCTTTGTGGGGTCTACCTTTTTGCTTTTACTCTCAATTGTAGGTCTTCATTCCGTGCACCTTATATTCTCACACCCGGATTGACACTCTGTCTCTTCTTGTTTCTCATGCCCATAATGGTCTATGGGGCATCCGCCTCGATTGTAATGTCCTTGATTCCACAATCTTGGTTGTACTTAATTTTACTTGTCTCGTTCCAATATTGTTATCTCTACTCCACACTCTTGTAGTCTCTTGCATGGTTCTTCTAATTCCATCTCTCGGCCTCGTATGCCCAACTTCCTTGTACGACCTTCTATTCCTTCTAACTGAACTGACTCAGGAATTTCTTCCTCATCTGATTGTGCTTGTGGTAAACATTATCTTCATAACTTTACTTCCTTGCTCACTTGGTCTTTGGATGATTTGTAAGGATCACCAAGCAACCCACCCGAGTATAATACTCAATTCAAGGTCTGACTCCATTGCCTCGTGTTGGAGACTGTTCAAGTCCGCTACTGATTTATCATGAGGCGATAATCGCTTCATGACATCACGACTAAAGGATATAAAATATCATTTAGGATACTAACAAGCTAAGCATACACATGTATATAATATATAATAATAAACATCATAAAAAGTCTATATATTAACTCCTATCGATCCAAGTTGCAGAGATCCACAGAAAGCGATGGTGGTCCGACGTACTACTAACCCAACAACCCGAATATGTATGTGTGTAAAAATAGAAATCCGTTTTGAAAATTTTGGACCCCTTTCGGGTTCTAGTTATTTTATACATTCGGTCTTTTAGAAGATTTCAAGTGTCATTGTTGCCAACCTGGCTCTAATACCATATTGTAACACCCCAAGTTCTTGGAACTCGGGGAGCTACTAGTTAGGACCTCACAATAGGTCCCGACTTTGGTTTAACAACAACTTTACTAGGATCTTACAACAAGGCACAATTGTATTTAAAACAATTTCAAAACATTTTTTTTAATGTATGAATGTACACATGTGACAACCTTACAAAAACATATATATAGATGCATAACATGCATGCCGTATGGGAGACTCCCCTGTCCCCATCTAATGAATACGTGGACCCGGCTGACCATCTGTTCCGGATCTCTCTGCAGCTGTCTATCTCTATAAATCTACAACACGGATAAAACTGTTAGCTAACATTCTATGCATAAGTATAAAGGTAAAACCACAAACACACAACATACACAATCAACATGCAACACTCAATCCTTTTATTATCTTTTAATTAGGTGATATGTCATTACTAATGATACTTATTTTGTGACATGAGGGATTCCCAAACCTTGCCCTGTCTCCGTTTACCAACGAGGAATGGTACTAATGCACTTGACCGTCTGTTGGAGATTTGGGCTAAGTCTTCATTGTAACCGTTGAGCTTGTCTTGAGACAAGGTGCAATGAGTTGTTCACATGTGTGTCACTATGGTCTGGGTTGCAGGAGGCAAGACAAGTGACCGGCACTAAGAACAACTAGTATTATAAGGGGACTCGAATCAAAGCAAGGTGATTCACGACAAGGTCAACTTGTGCTAGCTTTTAGAAGGCCGATGTTTGGGGCTTTTTAGCCACATTTTATCAGCACACCTTTGGTTCTTAGGCCTTGTATTGGCTAAAGAATATGTGGTTAAAAATTGGGAGCAATCCAAGCTCAGATGCTTAGTGAATGTCAATGAAGCAGCTAGTGAGCTTCTTAAGGAGCTACACTAGCTTGAGATAAGATATTGAGTGTTTGAGGATCTTGGAGTTTACCCTAGCTATATTAAAGTGAATGAAGCTCATTGGAAGTGTTTGGACCAAGAAAAATAAGCTAGCTCTAAGCTAGCTCCGGGGAGCGGTTTTGGGCTTCCTATGTGGGCCTCGGGCCTCGGGCTTTCTAGGGCTTCAAGGCCCATCTTCCAAGTAACTTCCACGTAACTTCCATAACCGATTTTAACCTCTTTTAACTCCCCAAAACAGTGGCCCCCTATGCCTATAAAAGGGAGAGCCATTTGCACTTGTTTGAATATTCGTTTTTGCAACAATAAAGCTTTTAGTTCCATTGTATTGACATTGGATAGGCCTTCTTATAAGCTTGTTTGCAAAACTCGAAATACCAGTATAGTTCCTTTGTATTGAGAAAGGATAGACATCCATATTAGTTTGGTTTTGTATTGACAAAACCTAGGAATACCCTTTCTACAAAGTAAGACAAGTAAGTCTCTTACTTAGTCTTTGTAATGTGTAACGTTTTATCCCACTAAGGTATTTGGATATTCCCGGTGTAGGGGAGAATACACTTAGAAGGAAAATTCATTTATGAATGACTCATTACATAATCTAAGTCAATGTTTTAACATATAACAATCGGTTTTTAAGACTTGCAATTGAACTTAATTTCTATTAGAGTTTAGTCTACTCCTTTTTGGAGATTACAAACTCTTGGTTGGGTTTTGTCTACTCCTTTGTGGAGATTACAAACCCTTGTTTAATAATTTATTTCATTTCAAGATAAATTATATTAATTTGATTGGAAATTGGGACAACCGTCTACTCACTTAAGTGAGACTACGACCCTTTGGTCTAAAACCGGACACCGAAAATCCAACACCGTCTACCTGACTGGGCTAGTCGCTGGGAACCTTCTAGACTCTTGCAAGAGCTAGGCAAATGATGTCACAACCCTTTATCATACACTTGGGTCAATTACATAATATAATAAAGTCGGCCTAATCCGGTTTCGTTGTTTATCATAACTAACAAACACCACTCATACACATTACACTCATACAAGAAGCCAGCTAATTAAGTCCGTGGACTTACCATTCTCCAAGAGCAACCGATCAGCACACTCTCAAGTTCCCCTCGGAAAAATGCAAAACACATGTTCAAGACAAGGCACACGAATCAAACAACGCTCTAGTCAACTAGAAGTCCTTAGACTTCTAGGCTCAACATCCTATCAAGAACATATAAGCATAAGATGGATCGACACTTAAAACCTAACACAACTCTTCTAAACAAAACTATACTTATACCCAACTTCTGAACATCCTAAATTTGGATTAACCAAACGGATCGCTCTCAACTTTTGCTACATGCTCCTATACATATCCATATACAACATATCCAAAAATCACGTCCGACAGAGGTTAATAACCCCTCCAAACCTACCTCACAAAACTGCATCACAAGCAGTTTTTCTAGCACTTGGAATATTTCAGCAGTCCTAAAAGCTGCATGAGAAACCAACTTTGGAGAATCATATCTCCTAAACTATTACTCGGAATACTCCTAAATTTCAGTATGTTATACTATATAATACCAACTACAATATATCCAAAAATCAAAAAATAAAGGAGGAGTCTAACTTAGCCAAATCTGGATCACAAAACTGTATCAACCTGCAGTTTTCCAACACTTGGAAAATTCAGCAACATTCAACAAAACTGCACTCTGCCTCCACTTTGAAAAATCATAACTCCTAAACCACTCGCTTGTTTTATCCCAAATTTTGGTATGTTCTACTACAATAAGCCAACTATATCATATCCAAAATTCAAGTCCAAAAGAGATCAAAAGCCTATTCAAAACTATCTCACAAAACAGCATCACATGTTGTTTTTCCCAACACTCAGCATAGTTATAAAAACTGTGGGAGGAGTCAACTTTGAAACACCATAACTCTCAAACTGTAACATAGATTCCTCTAAAATTTTGGTATGATTTACTATGCAATACCGTCTATGACATATCCGAAAACTAGCCAAAAAGGAAGAGCCTAGCTTACCTAAAATTGCACTAAAAAATGACTGCTCATCACTTCATAAAAACTCAGAAAACGCGTGTCTCCTTACTGCTCATCTACGAATGATATGTGTAGGTCTAGAAGGCATGACATGCACTCGTTAGGCATGGTATACGTGGACAGAAATGCAATGGAGAGAGAGGTACAAGCCTTACTCGATTCCACGACTCGAGGGGTGTAACGTCCCGTTCATTGGGCGCGGGCGCGTTTCGATATATATTTTTCGACTTTTATCGACATTATTTTTACCACATTAAAATTTTCATTTATTTTAAAGTATTTTACGGCGTAAAATATCTTTTCCGAGTATTTATATATTTGATACGTTCACGTACATCCGTGTTATTATTTTCGGAAGAAGTCGGGAAGTTTTTCGGTTCGAAAATCCCGATCCAAACGCTTTTGGATCGAATGCATTCTTACTCTCTTTTCTTTATTTTATTCCCGTCTTCTTTTTGTTTTAGTTTTCTTCCTTTTCCCGCTTCTCTTTCCTGTGACGTATGCCGACTCCTCGCTTGCAGCCCTACAAGCAGTGACCTCTCATTCTTCAGTCTCCCAGTCACCTTCCCTCAATCTCTCTTACTCTCTCACGCAACAGTGTCACCCTCTCTTTCTTGCACAACCTCACTGCTCTATTCTTCCCTTCTTCAACTCGTCCTTAGAGGGATCAATTTGTCCAAGCAACTGCAATAACCGATGGTCTCGAGTTAGCCAAGGGAGATTGGCACTTTAGCTCTAGCTGAAACATGGCGCCGGAAACGTTGCAGCCAGGGACAACACCGGGAAGCCACTGAGTCGTTGCTTTCACAACCTCCTTCGCCGAAGAATCCCCCTGCCACGCCTTGCCTTGGAACCGCCGGAGATCTCGAGCCTCTTTGTTATCTCCTTCTCGAGTTGGTGTGATGGATCATCACTGCCGTCGTCGATATGCTGCACCACCGGAGGAAGCCGTTGAAGCCAGCGTCGCCAAGCACGTCGGAGCCAGCAGCAGGCCGAGCACAGTCGTCGACCGGCCCTCTCCTTTCCCCTGCTCTCTGTCTTTTCTGCTGCGAGGAGAGACGCCGCTGCCGCCTGGAGGCCGCCGCTGGAGGGAGGTGCACTGCCGCCGGCCGCCGCTCCTTCCCCGCCTACACCGACGCCGGCCCTCTTCTCTCCTCCGCCTGGGCAGCCGCCGGAAGCCTTTTCCCCTTTCCTTCTTCTTCTATCGCGTAACAGTAGGTTGGAGAAGGGCTTTTATTCAGTTTTTAATTTTGGCCCCACCTTTTAGTGTTAATTGCAGATTGTGCCCACTACTTTGAATTTGCAGTTTTGACCCATATTTCTGGACTGTTGCATTTATGCCCTATGTTGGATTAATTTCAGAAAATGCCCCAAGGTTAATTAACGATGATGACCCGTATTTATGAATTTGTATGATTTGCCCCGGAAAACATGTTTACGGGTTTTAAACTTGGATTTTACTTCGAGTTTTATCCATATATTTATATACCATATATGTTGTGCTTTGTTGGATTAAATTTGGTTTATGGCTCGAAGTTTTAATTTTTGGTTTTCGACCAAGTTTGTGAATTTATATTTTTCCCCCGAAGGGATTATTTATGGGTTTTAACGATGGCATCTAGAAAACGAGTTTTACCTTTGAGTTATATATTATATATATATATATATATATTTAAAATCAATTTAGCATATAATTTGAATTCACGTAGCTTTGGTCTTAGGTCCGGAAGCGCCCGACAAAGACCAAGGAACCATTTCTCGACATCCGTAGATCGTCTTTCGCCTTTGACCGCGTGTGTGAGTATCTTCTTCCTCGATCTAGTTATGTTTAGTGGTAGAAGCATGCTAGGTTGGATTTATCATAACTTAGGGCAAATGCCAAGTAGTGGCTTGAAACCTTTAGGTGAGTGTTTGAGGTTATTGATATTTTTTGACATGTGGTGTGTTGATCTTGAGTTATTATACGGTTTGACCCTCGTGGTTGACCTTGTGAGACTTGAGGTGGTATTTATATGTTGGTTGAGATTGTGGAGTTTAGGATGAGAGTATCCTAGCACTTGGGGGTATAGTTGAGATCTCGTGAGTTTCTGAGGGCTAGGAGAGTATCCTAGTTTATGGGAGTGTATGACCTTTTAAGAGTATATAGTACTAGAAGTCTAAGGACTTCTAGCTTGCGTGAGTAGTTGTTGATTATCGTGCCTTGTCTTGAACAGGCTGTGGTTATATTCCTTCGGAGAGGGTTATCGGTTTCGGGTAGCTTTGAGACAAGGTAAGTCCTCGGACTTACTTAGCCGCTTTTATGCCTTATTTGGATGTATATGGTGGTGTGTGTTTACCGCTTTTAAGCATGAAAATGGATTAGGATTTACTTGACCTTATTTATTGGCCCATCGTTACTACTATTATTATTATCGGGCGGTGACATCACCGCTCAGTTTACCGAGGGAGACTAGGGGGATCTCTACGACCAGACCATACACGGTATACGGGCGGGCTTCTTCATCACTCCCTCAGGGTATACGGGTTGGGCGCCGCAACACTCCTGTTGGTTACACGGGGATAGAGGCGAGAGTTATAAGCCTCTCGTGTCACACTTGAACGAATGACTTAGATATGGAATAGCCAAAAAAAGATAATAAGTAACAAATGTGTATGTTTATGATCATGTTGTGTGTTTGTGTTCCTATGTGTGTTTGTGCCATATTATTCTTATAATGCCTAGAATGTGAGCTAACGGTTATATACCGATTGTTGTAGTTGATGCGCAGGATAGGATGTGGCCCAGTGATCCGGAGGAGTGGGCAGCCGGGGTTCCGTACATCTTAGGTTGAGTTGGGTTTTGGACTCCTTGTGTTGTTGTTATATATTATGTTGATGTTGTTGTAAGGACGACTGAAGTCTTTCCTTACTTTTTTTTGTCGGGTTTCATAACATTGCATAAAAATGTATTTCGGTTTTAGCCTTTATTTGTGCCTTGTTGAAAGATCCGGTGAAATTGTTGTCAGGCTAAGGGTCGGGACCCTTTGTGTGGTCTCGCCCGTAGCATCCCGATATCCCGCAGATTTGGGGTGTTACAAAAGTGGTATCAGAGCCCTAGGTTGACAACAATGGCTCGCAATCTTCTAAAGGCCGAATAAAAATAAACAGTACCCTCAAGGGTTTTGAGTTTTAAAGAAATGAATTTCGTTTTCAAATCATGTGCATGGATCAGTTGGGGTAGAATGTACGGGACTAGCACTTCCTCCGCGGATCTCAGCGACGTAGTTATTGACTATTATATTATGTATATATATGTATATATGTAGATATGTATATGTGGACTTAGGATGTTTTGGACTATACTTGTTTGTTGAATTCTAAATTGTTTATGAACTGATTATGTTTATAGTAGTAGCATGACGTTTATATCCTTATATATATATATAAACATATGGTATGCTAATATCATATTAGTGATAGTGGACCTTATAGCTAGGATGATAGGAAGCTATCATCGCCCCCTTGGACAACGCCTTTTGGCTTAGGATAGTATACATACGAAGATGAGTATGCTCAATTTATCGAGTTGAGCATCAAGTTTACACAAACACCCCGGTGATTTACCGGAATCCTTAAAGAGGACGTCAAAGAAGAAGACTAGAGATGTCGTAACCAAAGGACAAACAAATAAAAAGAGAACCTCGTGTCGACTTAAGCGAAGCCAAGATGAAGACTATACCAATATAAAAGCAACGTGAAGGTATGGAGTGATATGAACTTATGAAGAAGCCATGATGAAGCATCAATGAAGCAACTAGAGACAACGAACTTAAAGTTCTTCCAAGTACGGTGCCGATGAACTGAAGGTGCGAATCAAGTAGAGAAGACTACATTCTCACTCGAGGATAAAAGTGGCGTTCTAAGTAAGACAAGTTTTCAATAGGCACCCCTAAGCATGGGAGTCAAGATGGAAAGACATTGGGAAAGATTTATGAGAACAGTAAATTAAGCTTACGAAGATACCATAGGGTGAAGTGACGATCTTTGCGAGATCCTAAGCGGGTGATTTATTCAAAAGTTTGAGAGTTACGAGGAGGATCACATGGTGAAAATTCATATAGTGGAATTACCGTGAGAGTGAATCGATTTCCGTCATTGTGATGAGGCTAATCAACGCTAAGAAGGAGGAAGTGTGTGATGATGATGATCTTCAGAAGATGGAAGAGGAAACAAGAAGCTGGATCGAAGAACTTAAGTTATCAACCAAGAAGGATGCGAGTGGAGGCTAATTAATGTCAGAATATTTGAGGAGTGCATTTGCAAAACATCATGAAGAGCGGTTAAGCCATGAAAGTGGGTCATATGACACAAAAAGAGCCGTGAAGGTATGGTTATCTTACAAAAGGGAAAGGAAGAGAGGAACGTAGAAAGAGCTAACGGAGTTGAAGCAATGTAAAATGAGCTAGTGAAGTTAAGACAAAGTATTCCGAGAGGGTATCTTTTCAAGAGTATGGTAGGAAGGTAAGTCGTTTACTTCGGAGAAGTTCAGAAAGAAGTTAATCGGTGACAACTGAGAACGTACAAGTGCAGGTTGTCTATTGATGTGTGTAGATGGGAGGAGTAAACAAGACTATGAGAACATAGAGAATCGGGAACAAGATCTTGGAGTATTCGCGGTGGATCAATGTCAATAGTGAGAAGGTACATCAATGGACGCGCATTTGTTTTAAATCAAATAATGTTGAACGAGTTCAAGCAAGTAGTTATCACAAGACATTTGAGGAGGAGATTTTGACGATCTTACACGACCTTCTTAAGTCATGAGATTGACATATGGAAGAATGCCATGGGTTACAACTTTTAAGGTTTGATCATGGTAAGGGGAGCTAGTGGATTAACCGTAAGATGAGGCTTCCATTGTAGTTGTACATAGAATACCGAGAAATACATAAGGTGGCCACAATAGTAAGGAAAGACTGAAGTTTTGAAGTTTGAAGTCGATGTGAGATGTACAAGAAGTACATGAAAGATTGAGGTTAGAACCTCTACGGTCGATTGGATGTTACATAAGAAAAGAGAGTAAGTTCTACACCTATGTGAAGGAATGATGCAAGCTTTGGTAGAATATGAAGACGGTAACACTAATATATTATAAGGCGTGATTTAAGTCCTGTAGTTAGGACCTTCATGACTTCACATAAGTGTGAAACCTTATAAAGATGATTAGAGCAAGTCTCCCGAGTTCTGGAGATGAAGGATCTTTGAAAAAGGACGATGAACATTGCAGCTAAAGAAGTATTAAATCATGTGTTCGATGGACGTCATCTCAACAAATCAGGGTGGATAATTTGACAAATGTTAAGACAAGATTGTGTCGATATCTTATGATATGTGATGGGAGAAGAAAAGCTGGAATCCGAGATAGAACGGATTCCAATGCATCGGGATGTGGATTTACCATTAAGAAGATTTGAAGTTCATGTTGGAAGTGTATCTAAACTCTTGATTTGAAGTTCATATTGGGATATATTTCAAATTCTTGATTTGAAGTCATTATAGAGGACACCAGTCTGCTAAGAGAGAGACGGCTATCTCCGTTTGTACATTGATTACTATCAGTTGAGCAAGATGACAACGAAGGACAAGTATCCCTTACAACGAATGGGGGACCTACTCGATCATCTGCAAAGGTCGGTAGTTTCTTTTGAGATTAACTAAGATTTGAGTGTCACCGTTTGAGAATTCGAGACTTGGATATTGCAATTACAGTATTCCGGACCAACCAGGGTCACTACGAGTTGCAGTTACTCCATATGGGCTTACTGATGCCCGGAGGAGATATTTTGGGTCTACTCTTGAAAAAGAGAGAGAAGATGTTTGACAAGTCGTCGCAGGATGGCAAATGATAACATGAATTATAGTCTATATTTTTGGGGTTTGTTTGGACGTTTTATCTTTCATAATCTGCATGTTTGTATGTATATTATGTGATTATATTACCATTTCATCTACCTTTGCGAGAATCGAGGTCTACACCTAGTTTTGTTGTAATCGTAGGTAAAATGGCGCGTTTTGCATCAAAAAGGAGCAAAAAGAGTTAAGGAGTCATTGGAGCTACATTGAGGAACATAAGGAACCATCCAGGAAGCATAGCCACGGATTAAAGATTCACTTTGGACCAGTTTTGAGAGATTTCACATTCAGTTGTGACTCACCTCGGTTGACCACAGATTCATCTCGACCGAGGTAATCCAGGAAAGTCGACTCGACCGAGGCGAACACCTAGGACGCGGCGAGAATATTTTATTCTTGGCTGAGATCTTTTATCTTTGGAAAGAGATCTTATATTTTTGGGCTTGGCTCCTGGAAGGAAGAAGATATGCTAGATCATATATTTTACCTATTTTTATGGGAAGAGATCTTTTCTAAGATATTTTATCTTTGGAGAGTAATTTTCCTATAAAAAGGGTTGGATTTTCCACAAATCCATATCATGCTATACCACCGATCAGGGTTTATACACCACAACAGCCATACTCCAGTTGGGAGATTTGAAGAACCTTTTTGAAGGTTGAAGATTGAAGATTGTAGCTTTCATAGCTTTTGGAAGGTTTTCTTGTAAGATTACCTTAGATTCTCTTCCTTGTTTTCTTGCTTGTTTGATTTATATCCGAGGAACGTTTTTGTTGTGATATTTGATTCAGTTATTGAAGTCTTTTCATTAAATTCTTCTTGTTCAAATATTCACCTTCTTCCCATATATTTGATCATTGCTTTCATGATGATGAGTGGCTAATTTCCTTGTGTGATTTTAGGGTGATTGGCTGAAGGTTGTGGGAAAACAATGATAGAATAATCTTAGATTCCAGTAGGACCCTGAAAGTTTGAGTCTTTAACCTTAACCCCAAGCATCTCACTCAGTCGATGAACATCTCGGCCGGGGTGGAATTTGGCTGACCGAGGTGACTTATCTGATCCGAAACTGAGAGTTAAGTGTTAGAGTTTGCCAAATCCTATTCTTATTACACCTTTCCTGGTTCAATGCAAGCTTAGGATGAGACTTACCCGGTAATTCCTTAGTTTGTTTACCAACGATCATGAGTGTAGGTAATAAAGGTTTATCCTTTATTGGGGTTTGAGTGTGCTTCCATCCCATCTTTGTGAGTTAGCCTGAGACTTACCCGGTAAAGGTTGATTCTATTCCCTTAGATGGTGTGTTAGTTTGAGATTATAGTTCTTTATCTTGATTCCTTGAGACTTACCCGGTAATAGGAGTTAAGGTTTGGGATTAGTGAGTAGTGAGACTTACCCGGTGATCTATTCCTCTTTAGTAACACCTTCCCTATGCAAATATCTCAGCTTTGTCCGCTTATCTTTAGATCTTGAGTTGGAACCACAACTAGATGCTTTAATCCCTAGAATTGCATGTTTCCTTTATTGACTTCTATATCATCTTTGATTGTTTTGATCACCTTTTGTGGTTAGTATTTACATAAGCATACCGTAATTGGACTTTGTTTCACTAAGTCCCTGTGATCGACCCCTGGAATTCCTTGCTTTTACTACGATTGACCCGTACACTGCGGGTTCGCATCCTTGTTTTAAGCTTACATCTAGGGTTATAAATTTAAAGATTGCACACACCGTTTGGAGCGAACAGCAAACCCCGAAAGATGTGAACGAAGTTACATGTTTTCTTAGATGTACTGTGCTTTACCAGATCTGTGAAGGGAGGAATTGTATAACGCCAACTATGGTAACCTACTACAGATAGCGATGAAGTATTAAGTGAGATGAAGATTTGATAATAGAGTTTTGAGAGTTAAAGAGGAGATTGATTGGTACAACTATTTTGATTTACCTTGAGGTATTCTGAGTTTGAAGTGGACAAGTGATTCTTCAAGCACTACAACATTTAGAAGCATTCATAGCGTTTGAAAAACGCTATGATATACATTAATAGCGTTTTTATAAACGCTATGACAGAGCCCGCTATAATAGGGTCACAACTTTTCATAGCGTTTGCACAAACACTATGGAATAGTAGACCTATTATAGCCTTTGCAGAAACGCTATGGAAAAGTAACCAATAATAGCGCTTGTGCAAACGCTATGAAAAAGAGGGTCTATTATAGCGTTTGATAGACGCTATGAAAATGTGGACCTATTATAGCGTTTAAGGAAACACTATGGAAATGTGGACCTATGATTAATGTTTGTGCAAACGCTATGAAAAAGTGGACCTATTATAGCATTTGATGAAACGCTATGGAAAAGTGGACCTATTAATAGCGTTTCCTCAAATGCTATGGAAATAATGTCATTTATAGTGTTTTATAAACGCTATAGAAACCAATAATAGCATTTCTAATAAACGCTATAAAATCTAACAATAACGTTTTCTATAAATGGTATAGAAACTCAATAACGAAATCAGACAAAAACCACAATGTTTCATTTTAAAGATTCAAATGATACAAAACATGAGTTGTATAAAATAATTGTTTAACAAGAGAACATAGTTTGACAATACAAATCTAAAATGGATGACCATCTAATGTCATTTCATATTATAACAACTTTGTCTAATGTCCATGCAATTGCCATAACAACTTTGAAAGATCACCGTATCACATGGCCACACTATAATCTTCCCCTCAGCTTAGCTTGTCTAATGGAGAACATAGTAGTTGTAGGCATCCAAAGAAATGTCTCAGACTTCTTTACAATGTCCACCTTTACTTTCACTACATTAGGTCCAATCGGAATAAGATGTACAAGCTCATGTTGATCATTGGAACACCAACGCCCTTAAGCTACAATCTCTTCTTTTCCGCATGAATCTAAGAGTTTGCACTTGTCATAGTATTTAGGACTCGTACTCTACAACAAAACACAACATAATTACTAAGGTAAATGTAGTTAAAACTTTAAAAAAAACTAACATAATAATTAAACTAACCATAACTAGTTTTATCTATGTTTTGCCCATCTTGCTCAATTTCAATTTCCTTAGTGTGCTTTACCTAATGACATTAAGATAAAAAGTTAATTATTGAGCACAACATGTTAACTTTAAAACATAAAACCACACTCTAATTTACCAGATTATTTGCAATTCGCGCTCCAAGAGACAGACATACATGACATAATCATTGAAACAATTAAGGGAATAAGCTTGGCACCGGCCACACATTTCTTCACTTCTTTTGACAAATTTAGGAAATAAAACCTTCAGTAGTTTGAAAAAAAGGAGAGAGGTCTAGAAAATGATCAAGCAAGAAATATGCCAATCTCTATTGGTCTGGTGACCACGAACTACAAAAGATTATAAAAGCTTGCAATAGAGATAATTGACTTAAACATATAATAACAATAATATGTACTTTCTCCAGTGCCTACCACTAGCTATGCTTCCTGTGCTTAATGGCAAATTAGGAACCAACATAGGATGGATGAACATCTAACTAATCTCATTATCCAATATTGCATGTAGTAGAGATAGTTGACAATTACCAACTTATCAATGGATTTAAGTGAAATATTTGATATTGAGTGGAATCCAAATAGACAAGCAAGGCTGATGGTTTGGTTATGTAGTCTCAGTGAACATATTATATTTAAATTTCCTAGCTACTTGTGTAACACCCCGAATCCACGGGACTCGGGGCGCTACGGGTTGGGACCTCACAATGGATCCCGACCTTTAGCTTGACAACAATTTCACCGGATCTTGCAACAAGGCACAAATAAAAGCCAAAACCGAAATACATTTTTATGCAATGAAAGGAAACCCAAAAGAAAACAACAAAAGACTTCAGCCGATATGAAACACCAAGGGCCAAATGCCACCACACGATATACAATATACAGGAATAATATACAATATTCAAACTCGACTCCACCCAAAACCCAATCCTAAAATGTACGGACCCCGGCTGCCCACCCTTCCGGATCTCTCGGAGCATGCCTAACCTGCAAGGCAAACTACAACATTCGGTATAAAACCGTTAGCTCACATTCGAAGCATTAGAATTAAAGGGAAAGGCACAAACACAATTAATTCAACATAGTCACACAACATACTCAAAGCACACAAATCTGGTTTATTATCTTTATTTATTAAGTCATATCCCGTTCTAGTTCAACTTCTTTTGTGACACGAGAATCCTCCGAAACTCGCCTCGGTCCCTTCTTCCGGCAATGGAACGGTCGGATGCCTCCGACCGTCTAACCAGCATGGGCCAGTCGCCGAGATCCCCCTAGCTCTCACGGGGAGCCTGGCAGTGATGTCACCGCCCGTTATCATACACTTGGGCCAAATAATATAATGGTCGGTAATCCTATTTCGGGTTTAGTTGTTATAAACAGTAAAATAATAAACACACACCACCCAACACACAATAATACTAATACAAAGAATACGAGCTAAGTAAGTCCGGAGACTTACCTCGTCCCAAAGATAATCCCGCTATATCCCGCTTTCAGCTTCCCGCAGGAAGACACTCAACGCCTGTAAAAAGGCACACGATCAGCATCTCTCTCACATGCTAAAAGTCCTTAGACTTCTAGTCCCAATGATCTCGCAAGATCATAACCCATAACCATGCTAGGATAACAACTCTTAGTCCTCACGATCTCACAAGGTCATAACCATCAAACCACATGCTAGGATAAGGCAAACCTAAACTCTAAAATCCCACAAGATCATACAATCCCAACCTCAAGCCTCAGAACGCTCACAAGATCAACCATATAACTTAAAGCCATAAACAACCTCACAAGATACATCAACACCTCAAGCCTTAAAATATTTCACAATCCTCAAGCACTCACCTAAGGTCCATAACCACTACATGGTATTCACTCTAAGTTATTCTATATCCAACCTAGCATGATACTAATACTAAACATAACTAAATCGAGGAAGGAGATACTCACAAGAGGTCAAAGGCGGAAGATGATATACGGATGTCGAGTTTGGATTCGATGGCGTTAATCGGGGAACTTCCGAACCTAAAATCAAAGCTAAACAAATTTAGCTTATATGCTAAATTTGAACGGAATAATTAACATATATAAATCTAAGGAAAATCCCACTTTAAAACCCAAGTTAAAAACCGTTAAATATGGGCGAATTGTATAACATCATAAACCCAAGTTAAAACTCGTTTTAAAAGTCGGGGACGAAACAAGACCGCTAAACCATTTTCCGGGACAAAATATACAATCTTGTAAATGCGGCCCATAAACCGTAAATAAACCTTGAGCTATTTTCCAAAAATATCACAACAGAGGGCATAAAGTCACATTCCAAAAATCTTGATTCAAAATTGCAATATCGAAATATGGGACACAAACGCAAACTTCAGAAATTAGGGTCATTACTGCAAATGTAAAATATAGGGTCACAAACTGTAAATATACAATAATAGAAGGGGACCCGATTTTAATTAATGTAAAGGGTTTTTAATTTAACCCATTACGCGCTTTGTTGGGGAAGGAGGACATCCATGGCGGCGGACGGCAGGGCAAGCAACTCAGGGCGGCGGCCTGCGGCGTCGATCCAACCGGGAGAAGGAGCGGCGGCTTTAGTTCCGGCGGCGACAGAGGCACGACAGTTGGGCTCCCTCATCGGTAGCACTGGCGGTGTTCTAGTCCGATTCCGGAGGTGAGTGAAGCGAGGAGGAGGCATGACGGGGAGGATGGCGATGGAAGGCGGTAGACCTCCATCTCCGGCGATAGTGGCGGCAGCCTAGATGGCGCCCCTCTCTAGTAGTTGGAGTGACGTTTCTCGATGAAGCATTTTTCCCTGGCGGTGGTGGCTGCAACTCCTCTGTTTCCTCAATCCAAGTTCGATGGTGGAGGGCAGAGGAGGGTCGACTTTGTTCCTAGCGGCGTCGAGGGCAACGCAGGGCTGTCGGGTGCCGGAGAGAGAGATTGAAGACGATGAGGGTGAAGTTGAACAGATGAGTGAGAAGAGTAGAGAAAACAGGGGAGAGGTTGAGTGTGCAAGAGAAGATAGAAGAGGATGGGTCTTTGAGTGTGGGAGAGGGAAAACAAGTAGGTGGGCAGAGGTAGATCTACAGCTAGTTAGGTGGCATCATTGGTAAAGGTAGCAACGGGCATAGAGGAGGCCGAGTAGGGAAAGACCAAAGGGTCGTAAGAAGAAAAAAAATAAAATAAAAGAATTTTAGGGAAAAATAAAAGAAATGGGAATAAACTCTATTGTAACAAATCGGAACCGGATTTTTAAATCGGAAAATATTTCCGAACTTTTCCGAAAATAATAATATGAGTATGCGCGAACGTATCGTAAATAAAAAAAAATACTTGGAAAAGATATTTACGTCGTAAAATACTTTTAATAAAATATTTAATCTAATAAAATATCGATAGAAGTCGGAACAAATAAATATCGAAAGCGCGCCAAAATTTGAGGCGTTACAACTTGAATCTTTCTTGTCAACAAGTAATGGCGTTGATTTCATCTTCTAGAGGGTCAACAAGTGTTTAGCTTTAGATGTAAATTCATAACCAGAGTACAATGATCAAGATTTCAAACCTGATAGAACAAGAGTCTTGATAGAGTTTGCTAATTCGAAGCTCAAAAAACAAAAGGAAAATCAGTAGGGACATTAATGGTATGTGCTTCAGTAAGAATTGTTTGTTCTTACTGAGAGACTCTGTTGAAATCAATTCTAAAGAATATGAATTTCCTTTTTTATTTTTAATAATAAAAAATTTCCTACAGAAGTTTAACATATCCAACCAAGATGAAAACAGATAGCAAATGAACCTTAGAGTTGTTTGATATCATCTGGAAAGAGAAATTAGTAAATAAAAACACAAAAACAGACAGCATAATCAACATATCCAAGTATCCAACCACGATGATTCTTCAAGGTGAACTTAAATAACAACACTTAACAAGGCAAGCAGCAAGTGCATAAAAAAATCAGCAAGTGCATAAACATGAACATATCAGATTATATGTATCCTTGAGGAAAAACCTTAGAATCAAGCAAATATAGGCCGTGTGTGATACGAGGACAAATAAGATCTGATGGAGCTGCTGAAGACCTTCTAATGAAACAAAAGGTTCGCGTCCCTGAAGCAAGAGACAATTTTTACAAATGAAAATGCTTAACAGTGAATGTTGTGAAGGTAAAAACAGGAAATGAAAGACTTCTCATTCCATTGAGCATTCTCCAACCTTCCTTCTGAAATCTACTTATTCATCTCTCTCATTGTGTTTATTCAATGTTCTATCTTTTTCTATTTGTTAACTTAATATGCACCTTTTACCAATTTTGGTTATCTGCAACTCAATTTCATCACATATAATTGCTTTGATGCTATATGAAATATTATTGCGGGTATCCGATATAATATCAAAAAAATTTAAACTCCGTTTAATAATGAATATGAGCGGAATCTGATTCGTCAAATTTGTTTTCCTTTTTAATAAAACAAAACAAAATTTAATTCAATACCTTTAAATAAAATAAAACAGCGGTTCTGGGCGGGTAACGATCTAGTTATATTCCACACTAGTTGATGAGCAAACCCGACCCAATCCTCTTGTGTTCTGGCCCATGCGTTTCAGCCGGCCCAATCCTCTTGTGGATCTAATGAACCCCTAAACCCTAATTTCTAATTAACCTAATCCTCCTACTGCAATCCTCGCTAACCCTCCCTCTCTATTCCCTTTGTAACGATACCTCCGCGCAGTACCTTCTTCACCCTGCTGCGTAACCGACCTTGGCACTAGCACCGTCGGCGCTTAGGTGATTGCGGACCGAACCGGAAACCCGACTACGGACCTCGCAGACAGCACTCGTCGGCCAAGCAGTGTCACAGCAACCCGAATAGCAGCCCAAATCACGCGCCGGTAGCCACACCACACCACCCAGACTGCCGCCTGCCGGATTCTGTCGACCACCAGGTGAGTCGTCCGCCTTCTTCCTCTCTCCTTCAGTGCGGTTCTCCGGTGCTAAACACCACTCCTTTTCGTGGTTGTTGTCTCGAACCAACCGTCTAACCCCAGTGCCGCTGCAGTGATACTCGGCAGCCGAAGACGGTGCACGGAGGAGCACAACCGAGCCAGTCTGGAAACCCTGTGAACCACCCAACAGAAGCGAACCGGACGGGGCTCTCTTTCGAGTACGCGACGAGTGTACAGGACGGTGCGTTCTTTCCTCAGTATGTTTGTACGTTATTGTGTATATGTAGAAGTAGTTTGGAGACAGCAAATGATGCCTTGTTTAGTGCCAGTAGGAATATTTGGAGTTAGAGGGTTTATTTGTATATGGGTGGTTGGGAAGGATACGGGTTTATTTGTGTCTTGTTGCAAGATCCTAGTAATATTGTTGTCAAACTGAGGTCGGGACCCATTGTGAGGTCCTAACCAGTAATGTCCCGAGTTTTGAGAATTCGGGGTGTTACAACATGGTATCAGAGCTCTAGGTTGGCAACAATGGCACTTGAAATCTTCTGAAAGACCGAATAAGTTTTAAGCAGAACCCGAAAAGGGGTCTGCGTTTTAAAAAGAAAATTTTTGGTTTTAAATGCATGCATAGTCTGGTTGGGAATAGAAAAGTACGGCTGACCACCACTACTACCGCGGATTTCAGTATGCTTAGTATGGACTTTAGGTTTTACTGTAGATGAACTCTTTGGACTTTTAGCTAGTTGTAATTATAGTTATTAATCCTCGCGCAGATGGCACGTACTAGAGCTACGCTAGCTACTGGTCGAGGTAGAGGCCGTCCACCTCTCCCTCCAGTTGGACTAGGTAGGGGAGAGGGGACCCCTACAGTTAGAGGACGCGGCCGTGGAGGTAGACCTCCACTAGCCCGAGGCCGAGGTCGAGCTCTTCGAGAGGATCCACCAGCAGTGATCATGCCAAAGGCTGGAGTGGAGGAGGTAGCTGAGAGTGTAGGTCCTGAGGTCAAGAATGAGACCGTTGCTAGGTCTGGAGCACAGAGAGCACGTTCGACGGAGTCAAGACGTGTTTCCATTGGAGCGACTGAGTACAGAGAATACCGAGCATACGTTGAGCGTATGAAGGAGGCTGCTAGGACAGAGAGACTTACCCAGGTACCACCAGTACCGGCTAGATCTGTCCAGGTGACACAGGGAGTACCTCAGGTGCCAGTTGTACTTGAGAGGAGAGTTGTGGCTGATAGAGCTCCTACTGGGGCTAGAGCACCGAGGCCGGATGAGTGGTTGAAGGCTTTCAACTCTTAGAAGATTCCCTCATATAGTGGAGAGATAAGACTGGAGGTGGAGCACTAGATTGGACAGGTAGAGACTACGTTAGAGGCAATACGTTGCCCAGAGGATCGGCAGGTGGATTTGGTGCAGACATGCTTCACTGGGGATGCTCATTCTTGGTGGCGGACCATGCGTAGTCGAGTAACCAGTTGGGAGCAGATGAGGAGCATTGTTAGAGACAGATACTGCCCTGTCTTGGTGAGGAGAGAGAGGTTCCAGGACTTCATTGAGGCAGGATTTGAGGACATTCCGATTGCTGCTGCCATCAAGAAGTTCCAGAAGGAACTGACACTGCTTGGACCAGCTGCACCTCCTGAGGAGCAGCATGTATATCTCTTTTCGCGGAGATTGAGAGAGAGTACTCGTTCCTATCTGGCAGGATTTCGCTGTGAGACTCTGTCAGACTATCAGGATAGAGCGTTTGCATATGAGAGAGACATACCAGTGTCGAGGAGAGCTGTTCAGTCAAACAGGCCGGATAAGCGGCAGAAGACAGGTTATGCTAGTGGTAGTTCAGGAGTAGCTGTTTTTGGACGGGGACAGACTCAGGGGCGACATAGCCATACAGCTACTGATCAGACTTCAGCTAGTGGCTTACAGTGCTACAACTGCAGTGGCTGTGGACATATCCAATCGAACTGCACTAAGCCGGCAGTGACCTGCTTCTAGTGCGGCAAGGTTGGACATAGAACTGCATTCTGCCGCCAGGGCAAGGCTCCATCTCAGCAAGGTTCTTCTCCTGCAGGCTTATTAGGGAGTGTAGAGAGACCGCCACAATACCGAGCTCCGAGTCAGCAACAGCAGTACCGAGCTCCTGGTCAGCAGCAGTCTTACAGGGCTCCAGGACACACACCATCACAAAGTTCTATGCAGGGATCAGGTCGGGGCAGAGGACGTAGTAGTGTAGCTGATACTAGAGGAGCTCAGGCCCGAGTGTTTGAGTTGAGAGATGCTGATCAGCCAGATGCACCGACTGCCACAGGTACGATCCAGATTCATGACTTACCTATACGAGTTTTATTTGATACGGGTGCTACACACTCCTTCATATCTGATACATGCGTAGATAGGTTGTCCTTAGCTACTATAGAGGGGATACATTTTATGATAGGCTTACCTGATGGGAGTAAGGTAAGAGGGACTAGAGAGATCTTTGAATGTCCTGTTCGCATGGGAGATCGAGACTGGCTAGTCAATTTTCTAGTCATGCCCTTAGCTCATGAGGATGTCATTTTAGGGATAGACTGGATGAAGAAACACGGAGCAGTCTAAGACATTGGTAGGAGGACAGTGACCGTCGCCACGGAAGAGGGTCATAGAGTAATATTCCGAGGTTGGGACCTTGGAAAGTCAGGCACAGTTATCAGTACAGTGAGGGCAGCGAGACTGATAGCACAGGGTTGCGAAGCCTTCTGGTGTTATGCCATGAAGGAAAGCAAGAGCCTGACTATAGAGGAGATACCTATTGCATGCGAGTTTACAGAGGTATTCAGTGACGACTTGCCAGGACTACCCCCACAGAGGAGCGTTGATTTCAGCATTGACCTGGAGCCGGGCACGAGACCTATCTTGAAGGCTCCGTACCGTGTGGCACCTATAGAGCTGCTTGAGCTGAAGAAGCAGTTAGAGGAGCTAGTAGAGAAGGGTTTCATACGCCCTAGTGTGTCTCCTTGGGGCGCGCCAGTGTTATTTGTGAAGAAGAAGGACGGATCGATGAGACTGTGCATAGACTACAAAGAGCTGAACAAGGTAACCATCAAGAACAAGTACCCACCGCCACACATAGATGATCTGTTGGACCAGTTGCACGGAGCATCTGTGTTCTCGAGGATAGACTTGAGATCAGGTTACCACCAGTTGAGGGTGAGAGATCAGGACATACCTAAGATGGCATTCCGGACTAGGTATGGTCATTATGAGTTTGTAGTGATGCCATTTGGGCTCACTAATGCACCAGCGGTGTTCATGGAGTTGATGAATGGGATATTCATTGACTTCTTAGACCAGTTTGTAGTGGTCTTCATTGACGACATCCTAGTCTACTCTAGGAGTCGAGAGGAGCATGCCGGACACTTGAGGACAGTACTGTAGATTCTACAGGATAGCCAGCTGTATGCTAAGCTATCCAAGTGTGAGTTTTGGATGTCAGAGGTGGCTTTCTTAGGTCATGTGGTGACTGCTGAGGGTATTAAGGTCGATCCGGTGAAGATCGAGTCAGTATCTTCTTGGCAACCTCCTAAGAATGTTAAGGAGGTTCGCAGCTTTCTAGGTTTAGCAGGTTACTACCGCCGGTTTGTGGAAGGGTTCTCTTTGATTGCCCGACCACTTACTTGTCTTCTGAGGAAGACCACTCGGTTTGTCTAGTCTGAGCCGTGTCAGCACAGTTTTGAGGAGCTGAAGAAGAGATTGACATCCGCTCCGATTTTGGCACAGCCTGAGGGTACTGATGATTTTGTGGTATACAGTGATGCATCCAAGCTGGGCTTGGGGTGTGTTTTGATGCAGAGGGGTAAGGTCATAGCCTATGCGTCTCGACAGTTGAAGACGTATGAAGAGAACTACCCCACACACGATCTAGAGTTGGCTGCAGTAGTCCATGCTCTTAAGATCTAGCGTCACTATCTCTATGGGGCGACATGTCAGATCTTCCCAGACCATAAGAGTCTGAAGTATATATTCACTCAGCGGGAGTTGAATAACCGCCAGAGGCGGTGGTTAGAGTTGATCAAGGACTTCGACCTTGAGATTCTTTACCACCCCGGGAAGGCGAATGTGGTAGCTGATGCTTTGAGCCAGAAGACGCCTAAGGAGAGGGCGATAGCCCGGTTGACGGTACAGCCACAATTGCAGAGGGACTTGGCTTGGTTGGAGATAGAGATTCAGTTTCCCGATACTAATGGTCAGTTGCCTACCATGGAGTTACTTCCTGATCTGTTGGATGAGATCCGACAGAAGTAGGAGACTTGCCCGACTTTGATCAGGATCCGAGACAGGATGTCTCGAGATGAGGCCCCACAATTTACTATTGGTGCAGATGGAGTGATGAGACGTCAGGACCGCGTTTGTGTGCTGTCAGACAGTGAGTTGAGACAGAGGATACTAGGTGAGGCTCATGCTACCCCATACTCAGACATCCTGGAGCGAGTAAGATGTACAAGGATGTGAGACGGTCCTTCTGGTGGGGTGGTTTGAAGCCCGATGTGACTCGGTATGTAGCTCAGTGCGCGACCTGCCAACAGGTCAAGATTGAGCATCATAGGTCTGGAGGAGAGCTCCACCCACTTCCAGTACCACAGTGGAAGTGGGAGGATATATCTATGGATTTTGTCACAGGTTTGAGACTCAACAGAGGATTTGATGCTATTTGGGTAGTGGTAGACCGCCTGACGAAGACCGCACGTTTCATTCCGATCAAGGAAACGTGGCCGGTGAGTCGTCTGGCTGAGGAGTTCACCAGACACATTGTGAGACTCCATGGAGTACCGAGGACTATCGTCTCTGACAGAGATGAACGTTTTACCTCGAGATTTTGGCAGCAGGTACATACTGCTTTGGGGACGAGTCTCCACTTTACCACTGCTTATCACCCACAAACAGACGGACAGTCTGAGAGGACCATTCAGACCTTAGAGGACATGCTTCGGGCGTGTGTACTAGATTGGGGACAGGTATGGCCAGATCATCTCCCACTTGTAGAGTTTTCGTATAATAATAGTTGGCACGCGTCTATTGGGATGGCTCCTTATGAGGCTTTGTACGGGCGGAGATGTCGTACACCATTATGTTGGGATGAGCCCAGCAGAGTTGATGGAGTAGCTCCAGATCAGATACAAGATGACATCGCTCGGATTGCCCTAGTCCGAGAGTGGATGTTAGCAGCTCATAGTCGTCAGAAGTCCTACGCCGACAAAAGGTGTCGACCTTTGGAGTTTAGAGTGGGTGCTCAGGTGTGGCTGAGAGTGTCACCTACGAGAGGGGTCAGGCGTTTCGGCATTAAGGGGAAGCTGAGTCCCCGATATGTCGGACCTTTTGAGATCTTGGAGAGAGTTGGAGAGGTGCCCTACAGACTAGCACTACCGCCGAGACTAGAGAGTGTCCATCCGGTCTTTCTTGTATCTCAGTTGAGAGAGTACATCCCGGATCCGAGACACGTCATCAGCCATGGGGATCTGACAATTGAGCCTGACCATACATTTGTAGAGTACCTAGTGGCTGTCTTGGAACGCAGCGCTAGACGCCTGCGGTCCAAGGAGATACCTATGCTGCGGATCCAGTGGTCTAGGAGAGGAGTTGATGAGGCCACTTGGGAGACTGAGGAGAGTATTGACGTAACTATCCCGAGTTCTTTGCGGGGTTAGAGGTTACTTCGGTATCGACGAGTTAGTACTCGGATATTATGTTGTTTGACCTTTCAGGTTTTTATACTGGATTAAGTGATTATGTTTTATGTGTTGCATGTCCGTTTTTGATGGTTGAATAGTTGCATGGTAAGAAATGGTAAATTTTGGAAACTAATTATACAACATACGAACAACATACTATCCTAAGTTTCGGGACGAAACTTCTTTTAAGAGGGCACTGATGTAATATCCAAAAAATTTAAACTCCGTTAAATAATGAATACGACCGGAATCTGATTCGTCAAATTTGTTTTCCGTTTTAACAAAACGAAATTTAATTCAATACCTTTAAATAAAATAAAACAGCGGTTTTGGGCGGGTAACGATCTAGTTATATTCCACACTAGTTGATGAGCAGACCTGGCCCAATCCTCTTGTGTTCTGGCCCATGCGTTTCAGCCGGCCCAATCCTCTTGTGGGTCTAATGAACCCCTAAACCCTAATTTCTAATTAACCTAAACCTCCTGCTGCAATCCTCGCTAACCCTCCCTCTCTATTCCCTTTGTAACGATACCGCCGCGCAGTACCTTCTTCACCCTGCTACGTAACCGACCTTGGCACTAGCACCGTCGGCGCCTAGGTGATTGCGGACTGAACCGGAAACCCGACTACGGACCTCGCAGACAGCACTCGTCGGCCAAGCAGTGTCACAGCAACCCGAATAGCAGCCCAAATCGCGCGCCGGTAGCCACGCCACACCACCCAGACTGCCGCCTGCCGGATTCTGTCGACCACCAGGTGAGTCATCCGCCTTCTTCCTCTCTCCTTCAGTGCGGTTCTCCGGTGCTAAACACCACTCCTTTTCGTGGTTGTTGTCTTGAACCAACCGTCTAACCCTAGTGCCGCTGCAGTGATACTCGGCAGCCGAAGACGGTGCACGGAGGAGCACAACCGAGCCAGTCTGGAAACCCTGTGAACCACCCAGCAGAAGCGAACCGGACGGGGCTCTCTTTCGAGTACGCGACGAGTATACAGGACGGTGCGTTCTTTCCTCAGTATGTTTGTACGTTATTGTGTATATGTAGAAGTAGTTTGGAGACAGAAAATGATGCCTTGTTTAGTGCCAGTAGGAATAGTTGGAGTTAGGGGGTTTATTTGTATATGGGTGGTTGGGAAGGATACGAGTATGGAGTTGGTAGAATGAAGGTTTCGAGTAGACATTATATATGCATAGGCGCTTATATATTTACAAGTATATATAAGTATATATATATAAGTATGCACATAAGTATATACATATAGGTAGAGAGACAGGTATACTTATATAAGTGTGAGCTGGGAGTTATGAGAATAGGTAGATATACATAAAGACCGAGTAGTCACGGAAGTATATGAGTTAGAGGAAAAGTTAGAGTTTATACATACGTATATATATATACGTATATATATACGTATATATATATATATATATATATATATATATATATATATATATATATATATATATATATATATATATATATATATATAGAGTATGGATCCTATGAGAACACCCCCTAACGTGAGAACATGAGAACAAATTCGTAATTATTATCAGTTTTGTTACGAATGTGTCATATCGTTTAATGTATTATTCGTAGTTATTGTTGGTTGAGTGAATTATTCGTAATTATTGTTGGATTCCTAATTATTATTATTCGTAGTTATTATTATTTTTGATATCTACTCTAAATCTCAACCCTTAATACTCACATCCAACGGTGTACGATTGTTCTCATATTCTCACGTTAGAGGGTGTTCTCATGGGAACCACACCCTATATATATATATATACATTTGGAAGAGTAGAGTGGTAATCGAGAAGGAGGAGAAGTGTTGTTCTTTGAGGAGCGGTTTCGAGTTGTAACTTATAACTTATAAGAACCATCCTAGAGAAACTATTTTGGAAAACAGGTTATAAAAGAAAATAGTAGAATTTAAGAATAAAATTTGAGAAATTTCGGCACTAAGGGTAAAATGGTCTTTTACCGTAAGAGAGCTTTTTCCGTAATTCCTTAGCATGAGGTTGGACATCGAGATGTGATTTTGATACACATGCCTTATTTGACAGGCGTTTGAGTTACCACGAGTACAGACTGTTTGAGACGTGTTAGAGTGTATTTTGACTCAGGTAAGTCCTTGCGACTTACTTAGCCAGTTTCTGGGTATTAGTTGAATGATAGTGGTTGTGTGTGCTTTGTGCTTGTTTTAATAATAATAACTTGCTAGGACGACTGTTATTATTATGTTTAAGGCCCAAGTGTATGTATAACGAGCCGTGACATCACTGCCCAACTCTGACAGGAGACTGAGAGGTTCTCTATACCCACACCAGGCAGGTACAAGGTGAGATGCATCGGATCCATTCCTGATGGTTACACGGAGGCGGAGGCAAGGTTTGGGAATCCCTCGTGTCACAAAATAAGTATCATTAGCGTGAAAGAGTAACTTAACTCAAGATAATAAAATGAACTTGTTTGAAAGCATGTTGGGTGTTTATATTTTTATGTGTGTGTGTGTGCTACTATTATTCTTCTAATATTTAGATAACTAGCTAACGGTTCCTCTTGTTGTGTTTTTAGATTTACCGCAGGTTAGACGAGCAGCTGAGTGATCCGTAAGTAGTGGTCAGCCGGGTCTCCGTACTCCTTAAAGTGGGGGTTGGGGTTTGTGTTTGTCTTTTCTTTCTTTTGGTTAAGACAGTCGTTCGTTTCTTTTGTTTAAGTACTTTAGGCTGCTAGAAGTGTTGCATTCATTACCTTAAAAATGCTATTTTATGAATTTCAGTTTTCTTTATTTGTGTCTTGTTGCAAGATCATAGTAATATTGTTGTCAAACTGAGATCGGGACCCATTGTGAGGTCCTAACCAGTAATGTCCCGAGTTTTGAGAATTCGGGGTATTACATCCAGTATGCCACCACATGGGGTTTTGTTGAGGAATTGTAAATTTAGTTTCTGAAATTAGCATTTTCTACATATGTAAAATTTACCTTTTCATAACCAACAAGCAAGAAATAGGAACTAGGGAGTATAAAAAGATAGTTCATAACTAATGCAATTGGTTAGCGAGTTAGTTAGCCACTCTATTCATATCTTCTTCTACTAGAACTGCAACAAATTCTTAATACATCAGCAAAAGAGGACCTACTTGGTGAACATATACTCAAATGATATTAACGGATTTGCTGAGGCATCTAGTTCTTCAAATTTACTATCAACTATTTTTAATGCTGATGGTAATAATCAGGTAGTGTGCCTGTGTTGATGTAATCTTCCTGAATGAGGTGTAGATGAACCAAGACCCTTCTTTTAAGCAACAACAATTTATGCACTATTTTAACCAACAACAACAATCTATATACTTGTTTATATATCATTGACGCAGCTTTACCAACTAGACCCTTAATGTTTTTGAGTGACCTTAGTGATAAGCATGTTAACAGCAATTTAAAATAGTACATAAATACAATTGCAAAGATGCAGCAATTTCAATATCAATATAGGCTAAAAATTTTCAATCAGGCGACTATTGTATCAGCGTGTTAACAATCAATATATGCACGATGCAAGTTATTTGTCGATTTAATAAGAATTTTAGTTTTTTCTAAAAATCTTCAATCAGGCGCGCAGTGCCTTTTAGAACACTCAAATGGCAGCTATTTCGGTTTGCTTTCCTCCAAACAGTAACTTATACTAGTAAATAAACAAGTGGAGAAACACTTACAGGCATAGATGTGTAGAAGCGACTATTGTATCAGCATGATTAAGAGACAACCTTGACCGGTCTGGAAATCCAACCATCATGTCAGAATTGGGTGCCTTTACTTAAAGATCAATTTGAGATATATATATACAGGATGCAAAACGTCAAGCTCAACCTACTAATTATATATCTAACAAGCATTGAACAAGAAAGATGTTTCAAGTTTTGTTGGAGTATATTACCAATTTGACCGTTGCCTATCTTTGTAACCAATCTGTGACAACATCCTGCACTGTTTTTCCCATATGTTGTATGCATTTCTCTGTAATCTATAGAGCCAACATATATTCAAGTTTGCAAAAATATAAATAAATAAAAATAAAAGAGATGACAATGTTGGGGAACAGTTTGATCCAGGATGTACTCACGCTTTGTTCATACTGATTCATTTCATGCGCAATATGAGGAATTTCAGAAAATCTACGCTGTGAAAACTGAAGTATATCAAATCAAGGAAATGAGAAGGTTTGGCTTGCTCAAGCTGATAGTACAACAGAAGACTTTAGAGCATAGAAAAGTATAAATACTATGAGCATACAAGAATAAAGGTATCTCAGCTACAAACTGGATGAGCATTATCAGAAATACTCTGAGCATTCCAATAAGCACCGCAAAATGCTCTATCACAACCTAAACCTGCAAACGATGGGCATTACAGAAAATAAAAAATGAACATTTTCCAACTAATCACTAGATAAATTGTAAAGGTTATTAAGAAAACAGCATCATGAGGACAACAATTTTTTGTTAATTTAATACAACAATTGGAACCTGTGGCAGCAACAAATTACTGCAAATTGGAACTTGTGGGAGAAACAAATTACTGCAAATGGTTTTCTCTAATCAAAACTCACCTTAACTCCACCATAAACAGTTGATTCCAACATAAACAGTTAATTATGAAGATCAATGTATTATGCGAATATCTAGTTATCAAAATCCTTCATTTAGAAAGGAACCCCTCCGAGGTGTAGTTTTTCTAGCTATCAAACTCCCTAAATTCTAACATAAATAGTTGATTAGGAAGATCAATGTATTGTGCGAATTGATGAATATCAAAATCCTTAAAACTGAACACAAAAATAGAAACTTTAGGGGAAATCAAAACACAAGAAAGGGCGAGGGGAAACCTGTTTCCGTTTAAACCCTAGATTTGCTATTAGATATATCTTCGGTTTAAGGAGGGGGGAAATCGTCGATGATATATAGTGACTGCAACCCTCGCAATTAAATAGAGAACGAAAACGGGTAAAGGGTGGAGCCGATGTATTATCCGGTACTTGGTGTCGCTATGTCAAGATGGAGCCGATGTGTTCTTCGGTAGCTGCAGGGAAGAAGGAGACGCGCTCCGGCGGTATTGTGAAAAGCTTGGAAAGGAGGAGAGAGAAATTCTGACTTTATCTTATCTATTCATAGCGTTTCTTTCTTGGCGGTATTGTGAAAAATAAAGGATCAGATGCGCGCTTAGGCAAAAAAAAAACAAGCGCTTATTTTTTTACTTTTTTAACAGCGTTTTTAATATTGTAAAACGCTATTAAAAAATTAGAGTACGTTTACTATAGCATTTACGAGACAAACGCTATTATTCAATGCTATAAAAATCCAATTTTGTTGTAGTGAAGACAAGATCTTGATCGAGTATTGAGGTGCGATGTAAAAGTTATAGCATACATGTCTCGTTAGTAGAAGTAACAAGAATTGAGGAAACATAACATCAAAGTTTGGTTTGACAAGAACCAAAGCCAGCAGTGTAGATTGGAAGTTTGATCTTCTTTGGTGCTGCATTAAGAAAGACCCGAGAAGGAAGTTGAGTTCTGGTATATCGACATTTTTAAGATCTTAGCGCGAGTTGGAGAACTGTCTCAAAAGTTGGTGTTGCCGCCAAGAGTAGAGAGTGTCCAGCCGATGTTTCATGTGTATCAATCTAGGAAGTACAAGTATGACTGGAGAAGTTTTGCCGGTCTTTATGAGTTAGTGGCGTCGTAGAACCCATGAGGCTAATAGGAAGTCGGAGGATAGTATCTTTGGTTGAGTTTTATACTGAGCTGGTAGCGTTGATAGATCGAAGGGTTGGACCTAGTTTTTCCCTTAGTTGTGTATATGTGTGATGTCATATGTTGTTTGCACCCCGTGCGGGAATGGGTTTTATGACCGGTTATAGTTATATTGCGATGGTATTTGGAGTAGTTTTAGTGTATAGATTAGAAGGCCTAAGCCTTCCGAGTTAGAGAGTTCTTACAGCGGCGTTAAGGGACCGAGAAGTTTGGCGTGTGGAAAGTTTCGGGACGAAACTTGTTTTTAGGGGGATCTAATGTAACGTCCCGTTCATTGGGCGCGTTTCGATATATATTTTCCGACTTTTATCGACATTATTTTTACTACATTAAATTTTTTATTTATTTTAAAGTATTTTACGGCGTAAAATATCTTTTCCGAGTATTTATATATTTGATACGTTCACGTACATCCGTGTTATTATTTCGGAAGAAGTCGGGAAGTTTTTCGGTTCGAAAATCCCGATCCGAACGCTTTTGGATCGAATGCATTCTTACTCTCTTTTCTTTATTTTATTCCCGTCTTCTTTTTGTTTTAGTTTTCCTCCTTTTCCCGCTTCTCTTTCCAGTGACGTATGCCGACTCCTCGCTTGCAGCCGTGCAAGCAGTGACCTCTCATTCTTCAGTCTCCCTGTCACCTTCCCTCAATCTCTCTCACTCTCTCACGCAACAGTCTCACCCTCTCTTTCTTGCACAACCTCACTGCTCTATTCTTCCCTTCTTCAACTCGTCCTTAGAGGGATCAATTTGTCCAAGCAACTGCAATAACTGATGGTCTCGAGTTAGCCAAGGGAGATTGGCACTTTAGCCCTAGCTGAAACATGGCGCCGGAAACGTTGCCACCAGGGACAACACCTGGAAGCCACTGAGCCGTCGCCTTCACAACCTCCTTCGCCGAAGAATCCCCCTGCCACGCCTTGCCTTGGAACCGCCGTAGATCTCGAGCCTCTTTGTTATCTCCTTCTCGAGTTGGTGTGACGGATCATCACTGCCGTCGTCGATATGCTGCACCACCGGAGGAAGCCGTCGAAGCCAGCGTCGCCAACCACGTCGAAGCCAGCAGCAGGCGGAGCACAGTCATCGACCGACCCTCTCTTTTCCCCTGTTCTCTGTCTTTTCTGCTGCGAGGAGAGACGCCGTTGCCGCCTGGAGGCCGCCGCTGGAGGGAGGTGCACTGCCGCCGGCCGCTGCTCCTTCCCCGCCTATACCGACGCCGACCCTTTTCTTTCCTCCGCCTGGGCAGCCGCCGGAAGCCTTTTCCCCTTTTCTTCTTCTTCTATCGCGTAACAGTAGGTTGAAGAAGGGCTTTTATTCAGTTTTTAATTTTGGCCCCACCTTTTAGTGTTAATTGCAGATTGTGCCCACTACTTTGAATTTGCAATTTTGACCCATATTTCTGGACTGTTGCATTTATGCCCTATGTTGGATTAATTTTAGAAAATGCCCCAAGGTTAATTAACGATGATGACCCGTATTTACGAATTTGTATGATTTTCCCCGGAAAATATGTTTACGGGTTTTAAACTTGGATTTTAGTTCGAGTTTTATCCATATATTAATATACTATATATGTTGTCCTTTGTTGGATTAAATTTAGTTTATGGCTCAAAGTTTTAATTTTGGTTTTCGACCAAGTTTGTGGATTTATATTTTTCCCCCGAAGGGATTATTTATGGGTTTTAACGATGGCATCTGGAAAACGAGTTTTACCTTTGAGTTATATTATATATATATATATATATATATATATATATATATATATATATTTAAAATCAATTTAGCATATAATCTAAATTCGCGTAGCTTTGGTCTTAGGTCCGGAAGCGCCCGACAAAGACCAACGAACCCTTTCTCGACATCTATAGATCGTCTTTCGCCTTTGACCGCGTGTGTGAGTATCTTCTTCCTCGATCTAGTTATGTTTAGTGGTAGAAGCATGCTAGGTTGGATTTAGCATAACTTAGGGCAAATGCCAAGTAGTGGCTTGAAACCTTTAGGTGAGTGTTTGAGGTTATTGATGTTCTTTGACATGTGGTGTGTTGATCTTGAGTTATTATATGGTTTGACCCTCGTGGTTGACCTTGTGAGACTTGAGGTGGTATTTATATGTTGGTTGAGATTGTGGAGTTTAGGATGAGAGTATCCTAACACTTGGGGGTATAGTTGAGATCTCGTGAGTTTCTAAGGGCTAGGAGAGTATCCTAGTTTATGGGAGTGTATGGCCTTTTAAGAGTATATAGTACTAGAAGTCTAAGGACTTCTAGCTTGCGTGAGTAGTTGTTGATTATCGTGCCTTGTCTTGAACAGGTTGTGGTTATATTCCTTCGGAGAGGGTTATCGGTTTCGGGTAGCTTTGAGACAAGGTAAGTCCTCGGACTTATTTAGCCGCTTCTATGCCTTATTTGGATGTATATGGTGGTGTGTGTTTACCGCTTTTAAGCATGAAAATGGATTAGGATTTACTTGACCTTATTTATTGGCCAATCGTTACTACTATTATTATTATTGGGTGGTGACATCACCACTCAGTTTCCCGAGGGAGACTAGGGGGATCTCTGCGACCAGGCCATACACGGTCTATGGGCGGGCTTCTTCATCACTCCCTCAGGGTATACGGGTTGGGCGCCGCCACACTCCTGTTGGTTACACGGGGACAGAGGCGAGAGTTATAAGACTCTCGTGTCACACTTGAACGAATGAATGTGTATGTTTATAAACATGTGGTGTGTTTGTGTTCCTATGTGTGTTTGTGCCATATTATTCTTATAATACCTAGAATGTGCTAACGGTTTTATACCGATTGTTGTAGTTGATGTGCAGGATAGGATGTGGCCCAGTGATCCGGAGGAGTGGGCAGCCGGGGTTCCGTGCATCTTAGGTTGAGTTGGGTTTTGGAGTCCTTGTGTTGTTGTTGTTATATATTATGTTGATTTTGTTGTAAGGACGGCTGAAGTCTTTCCTTTCTTTTTTTGTCAGGTTTCATAACATTGCATAAAAAATGTATTTCGGTTTTGGCCTTTATTTGTGCCTTGTTGCAAGATCCGGTGAAATTGTTGTCAGGCTAAGGGTCGGGACCCATTGTGTGGTCTCGCTCGTAGCATCCCGATATCCTGCGGATTTGGGGTGTTACATGGGGACTAAGGAAGAGGGTGCTAGGTTGTTGTTGCCATGTGCGCTTCTGTTGAGAGGAAGGGGCGCCAGCGGATCCAGAAGGCGCATCTACTGTACTATAGGATGAGCGCTGTCACGACTGGGCTGGGCGCACCTGCGGCACTATAGGCTGGCGTTGCTGCTGCGTGGCTACAAGTGAGGAGGAAGGCTTCCAAGGTCCACGAATATGGTTGCATAGAGGACTGCAGTTACTCCGTGGAACGTATGGGTTCGACTGTAGGGTAAGGACAAGGGCTGGAGTTTACCTTACTCGCGACGCTAGTGCAGAGAGGGAGATCGAGCTTGGTGACGCGCAAAGAAGACTATCTCCTGGCGTCTCTGGCTGTGTGCACTTTCTTCGGATCTCCGATAGTCGATGGCGTCTGGCGAGGCGTGACGAGGACAGGGAGGATTAGGGTTGACGGTTAGTGTGGAGGGGGAAGAAGAGATGGAGGCTCGTGAGGGTGGGCTTCTTCACAACTGGCCCAGAAGCAAGAAACACGTACAATAGTTTGCACAGGAGAGGATGGCCGGCCATCAACAGGTTCATGCCTTGTCTGGGCCTCGTCAAGCCTTGTTTGGGCCTCGTCAAGACCTTGTCCGGGCCTCGTCAAGGCCTTGTCTTAGCCTTGTCTTAGCCTTGTCCAAAGGCTTGTCATGCTTGTTAAGAAGGTTATTTAGATTAGTCTTGCAAGAATTAAACTCTAAGGAAGATAGATATATTTTATATGTGAAAAAGTTCCACATAAAATGATAAAATGTTTTAATTTATAAAACTAAGGATTATGTAAGAAGATTGAAGCCTCACATAAAATTATAGAAGTTAATAAAAACATTTTATGTGCTTAACTCTTCACATAATATGACAAGGTTTATGATGACTCGGGATTTACCGGAAATTAAATTTCCGGGTATTACAACAGTAAGGATTATGTAAGAAGATTGAAGCCTCACATAAAATTATAGAAGTTGATAAAAGCATTTTATGTGCTTAACTCTTCACATAATATGACAAGGTTTATGATGACTCGGGATTTACTGGAAATTAAATTTCCGGGTATTACATCAGTACCCCCTTAAAATCAGTTTTGTCCCGAAACTTAAAAGATAAGGACATATAGTCGGTGTTGATATAAAAGAAATAAAGGGCCGGAAAGGGTCACAATCGGTCAAGTTCTAATTTTTTCCTAAGATAGCCGGAAATAAAATTTCCGGGTATAACAGAAAGATTGCCTAAAGCTAGGATACGGGGATCAGGGGAAGGGAACAAGAACAAGAAATGTAGTTGTTGTGGCGTGGTAGTACATAACAAAAAGACTTGCCAAAATCAACCTCTAGTGAAGGAATGAAGACACATACCAGAAATACAGATTATGATTTTATGTTAATATGAGATTGTACAAAACGGTTATTATATTAGTATATGTTTGTTTTATGTGTAAAATTCTCATACCAGAAGCATACAACAGATAATAATAAAAAATTGTATCAAAAACTCATACCAGAATCCAATACATGAATACCATCACGGCAGATACTCATAACAGGAAGCTCATACAATAAATAATACAATAAAATCACATATTGAACATTTCTGGTATACAAAGAATAATACCAGAATCACATAAAAGAAAAAATATACCAAAATACAATACCATAAACAAATACCAGAAATACTAACACAATAAATCGTACCAAAAAATAACAAAATGAACAATTTTGGTAAGTAAATACTCATACCAGAGGCACATTAATTAAAACCAAACATACCAGAATCATAAAACAAAAGCAAATACCAAATATCTCAATGAATAAATCATCTCAGGTTATCACATGATAATATATGGAAAAGAAATCATCATACCAAAATCAGATAAATGAAAATCCATCATACCAGAATCATAAACCATAAGAAAAATACCAGATATAATCATACCAGAGACACATAAATGAAAACCCATCATCATACCAGAATCCAAATCGAAACATGAACATTTCTAGTAAATAAATCATCATACCAAAATCACATAAATGAAAACCAACATACAAAATACCATACCCTTAACAAATACCAGAAAACTAATGACAAAAGTCATACCAGAAATATAGTCATCAACAAGATTAGATTAAAAAATAGTCAATACAACCTGAATGACTGTTACAACAGAGTCAATACCAAAATATTTGTTTTTAATGTACATATTAATACTACACAAACACACAATTACATCATAGTCAATTAAACAACAACATAAAGGCCAATTATAGTTTCAAAGCAACTCGTAGGGCTTCACCCACTCCCTATTATACATAATCACACAAAACTGTTCTCTGAAAGATGAGACGTAGTATTGACATATGAGCGACAAATCAGTTCGTCCAGATGACAAGTACTAGATGTGCTTGATAGTGAATACACAACAACTTCCATTGTCATTATATAAGTGTATTTCCAAACTAACATACTAATGAACATACCAGAAACATATGAGTAGTATTGTATAAATTACCTTGGATTGTTTTGTGGAACCTCTTTTGCAGTCATTTGAACATACGCCAGCGGCTTATCAAGATTGTCGCCAAACCTCTCAAAATGTCCATAAAGTTTCGGAACGTGAGGATACATAACAAGGAATGGGGTAAGCAAATCCTTCAAGTCCCCATCGGACATACAATCCACAATTGAGTGGTATATTGTTAAACTCCATCTAATTAAATCAATCTTGTAACACCGCAAAATTTTCAACTTGGGGAGTTACTGGTGAGGACCGCACAGTGGGTCCCGACCTTAGTTTGACAACAACTTAACATGATCTTACAACAAGGCACATATAAGGAAAACCAGAAATCATAAAATAATTCTTAACAATGTATGAATGTGACCAGAACAACTAACAGCCGGAAAACATAATATAACAAAGTACGAAAAGAACAGCAAGAAACAAAGTCCAACTGAAAACCCACAAATGGAGAAACTGTAAAACGTTCTAAAGTACGACACCCCGGCTGACCACTACCGTCCGGATCACTCGGCATCTGCTCTAACCTGTGGCAAATCTACACGACATATCAACCGTTAGCTAACTGTCCAAATATAAGTAGAATGACAACAGCACAAACACAAGCAGAAACAAAAATAAACAAACATCATGCTGGCACTCAACCGTTTATTATCTATTATTTAAGTGATTCATCTTATTCAATTTTACAGTTGTGGCACGAGAGTTATTAACAGTTCTCGCCTCCGTTCCTTATCCAACTGGGTGTAGGTCTAGCTGACCTCCGCCGGTAGCATCACTACAAACCGAGTATGGACTAGTCCCTAAAGAAACCCCCAGCGCTCGCAAGCTAACTGAGCAGAATGCCACCGCCCGTTACTCTTAGGCCAAGTATAGGTCGGTAAATATATATCACAACTTATCTCTCTAAACATTTCAATCACACACCACTATCATCATTCATGCTCATATTTAGAAGTCAGCTAAGTAAGCCCAAAGGACTTACCTGGTATAAAGCTCGACTCTTTGTAAACCAAACTCGCTCTGTAAAGTGTAGCAACTCAGTTGCCTGTCAAAGGGGATAAGTGCATTAGCACACTCCCAAGTAATTAGAAGTCTAAGACTTCTAAGATAGAAGAACGTAGTAAGACATAACTAGTTACAGTACTAATTTAGGGTAAAATGACCATTTTACCCTTGGTCCCGGAACTTCTAAATTTTCCGAATTTCATGTCTAAACTCCTATTCGGGACCCTAAAGTCATATTCTAACTCCTAAAGTTTAGTTTGGTCACAAACTGACACTTTTCCTATTTTCCGAAAGATCGTAAAGGTCTAATTTCGGTTTCAAATATAAAATTCGTAACAGCTTATAAAATTTCCGAACTCATTCTCTAAGTCATCTATGATGTTCCATCTAACCTTAGGAAAAAGAATTTCTCAAAACTGTTCATCCATCATTTTTATAAAAATCCTCAAAGTTGACTACTCCCTTTACAAATTCTATACTTAGCCAAAATTCTAAGGTTTACAAAACTGCTTAACTACCCTACTTTGGAAGCTTATAACTTCTAATCCGACCGTTCATTTCCTCTCAAATTTTTATACCATATACTACGTATAACCGTCTACAACATATCCAAAATTCAACGGTGGATCTTTATCCAAACGCTCAAACATTGGTCGACAAGGTAGGCAGTTTCTAACTTAAAAGCTGAAAGAAAAGAGTTGAGTTTACAGCAGCCCTTTATTTCTACCATTTTGTTTATACAACTCAGCAGCTACTTATTACTAACTTAACCATGCTCAAGGCCGAACTACAGCAACTCATCAATCTAGCTTTAAGGAATCGGTATACATACATAAGATCATACATTAACCTTCCCATTAAACTAATCAGAAACCTATTTTAATCCAAGTATAGGCTCTTACGGGGTTGCAGCTAGAAGGGTAATTTGTTGTTGGTTCCGATCTGCACCACTAATCTGTAAGTGTTGGTCGATCTCACTGCTGCAACAGTTGGGAATTTGATCGGAATAAAAAGGAAGGGGGATGAGTCATTGTAGCCATGACATCAAGGAGATAACAGATGGGGAAGGATCGTCTTACCAGTAGGGACAGAAGGAGACGTGGCTCGTTCGATTGATGAGGGTGGGGCAAGGCTCGTGTTAAGGACGACGGTCTGGATGGCTATACTCGCACAGCACCAGCGTCCAATACTAACGTCGGCTTCTCGTCCTGCTGTTGACACGAGATGAAACGCTGCTGCTGTAGATCAACGTAACAGAAGGAAGAGATCGAAGGAGGCTCACATTGCTGTCGACCCAGTTGCACATGAAGGAAGGGTGTGCAGAAAAGAAGCTTCGATCGCTGGAAGGAGAGATCCGCTGAATGTATCTGGATGCAAAGAATAACTGGCTGCGTGATTGTAGCTGAACAGAAGAGGTTGTTACGTGGGAGTTTAAGAGCAATTAATTGCTGTAGATCTTTTGTTGGCTGAAGAAGGCAAGGAGCCGTTCCTTCCTAGGCTGGAGCAGGCGTTGGCAAACTGCTGCTGCTGGGCTGGGCTCTGGCTGCAGAATGCAAGGCCGAACTGGGATGAAGACGGGCAAGGCAGCAGCTCTTCCTGGGCTGAAGATGACAAGGCAGCAGCTCTTCCTGGGCTGAGCACACGCTGGGCTGGAGCTGGCGATGGACGAGGCAAAGAAGTGGGCTGTTGGCTGCAGAAGCTGGCGCTGGGCTGGCACAAGGGTGAAGGGAGCAGCAGCCCGGTGTTAGCTGCAGTCCGGAATCGAGAACCCGAAACTAAATGCACGGAATAACCGGATACGGATTATATTACAGTTTAGGATTGATTATAAAACCCTATCATTTTATGTGAAGGTAAGTTACATAAAATGATAAACTTATAAAAGATTCTATCATTTTTTGTGAAGGAGGTTTACATAAAATGATACATTTTATCATAATATGTCTAACTAAGTAGACGGATATGAATCAATGGATCGAGATCGGGTTTATATCAGAAATAGACGGAATAAAAATTTCGGATATTACATCAGTAACCCCTTAAAAATAAGTTTCGTCCCGAAACTTAGAATAAGGTATCTACCTCAAAATATTTCTCCTCAAGAGTTATATTCTAGCATGCAAACTACTCATGTCATCAAGCACATCAACATAAACAGTCATTTAAACATATAATCACAGAAGTAATATAAGGTATCGTCTCAGTACTAACCCGTCGGTACTGAGGTAGCGGCTAACTCCGCAAGGAACTTAGGGTAGTTACGTCTAATACTCTCCTCTGTCTCCCAAGTAGCCTCATCAGCGCCTCGTCTAGACCACTGGATCCTCAGCATTGGTATCTCCTTAGAACGTAGGCGCCTAATACTACGCTCTAGGACGGCTACTGGATACTCCACAAAAGTGTGGTCTGGCTCGACTATCAGATCCTCATGACTGATGACGTGTCTAGGATCCGGTATGTACTCTCGCAGCTGAGATACATGAAAAACTGGGTGTACTCCCTCTAATCTCGGTGGCAGTAATAGTCGGTGGACAACCTCTCCGACTCTCTCTAAGATGTCAAATGGACCGACATATCGGGGACTCAGCTTCCCCTTAATGCCGAAACGTCTGACTCCTCTCGTAGGTGACACTCTCAACCACACCTGTGCACCTACTCTAAACTCCAAAGGTCGACGCCTTTTGTTGGCGTAGGACTTCTGACGACTCTGAGCTGCTAACATCCTCTCCCGGACTAAGGCAATCCGGGCGATGTCATCCTGTATCTGGTCTGGTACTACCCCTTCAGCCTTGCTAGGCTCATCCCAACACAACGGCGTACGACATCTCCGCCCATACAGAGCCTCATAGGGTGCCATCCCAATAGACGCATGCCAACTGTTATTATATGAAAACTCTACTAGTGGGAGATGATCTGGCCATACCTATCCCCAATCTAGCACACATGCCCGCAACATATCCTCTAAGGTCTGAATGGTCCTCTCGGACTGACCGTCTGTCTGTGGGTGGTAGGCAGTGGTAAAGTGGAGACTCGTCCCCAGAGCAGTATGTACCTGCTGCCAAAACCTCGAGGTAAAACGTCCATCCCTGTCGGAGACGATAGTCCTCGGTACTCCATGGAGTCTCACAATGTGTCTGGTGAACTCCTCTGCTAGACGACTCACCGGCCACGTTTCCTTAATCGGAATGAAACGTGCGGTCTTCGTTAGACGGTCTACCACCACCCAAATGGCATCAAAACCTCTGCTGAGCCTCAATCCTGTAACAAAATCCATAGATATATCTTCCCACTTCCAATGTGGTACTGGAAGTGGGTGGAGCTCTCCTCCGGATCTACGATGCTCAATCTTGACCTGCTGACAGGTCGCACACTGGGCTACATATCGGGCCACATCAGGCTTCAAACCACCCCACCAGAAGGAACGTCTCACGTCCTTATACATCTTACTCGCTCCTGGATGTACGGAGTAAGGGGTAGCATGAGCCTCACCTAGTATCCTCTGTCTCAACTCACTGTCTGATGGCACACAGATACGGTCCTGCCGTCTCATCACTCCATCGGCACCAATAGTGAACTGAGGTGCCTCATCTCGTGACATCCGGTCTCGGATCCGGGTCAAAGTCGGACAGGTCTCCTGCTTCTGTCGGATCTCACCCAACAGGTCAGAAAGTAACTCTAAGGTGGCTAACTGATGAGCTGTATCGGGGAACTGGATCTCTACCTCCAACCAAGCTAAGTCTCTCTACAACTGTGGTTGTACTGTCAACCGAGCTATTGCCCTCTCCCGAGGCGTCTTCCAAATCAAAGCGTCAGCAACTACATTCGCCTTCCTGGGGTGGTAGAGAATCTCAAGGTCGAAATCCTTGATCAACTCTAGCCACCGCCTCTGGCGGTTATTCAACTCCCGCTGAGTGAATATGTACTTCAGACTCTTATGGTCTGTGAAGATCTAACAGGTCGCTCCATAGAGATAATGACGCCAGATCTTAAGAGCATGTACTACCGCAGCTAACTCCAGGTCATGGGTGGGGTAGTTCTCCTCATACGTCTTCAGCTGTCGAGACGCATACGCTATGACCTTACCCCTCTGCATCAAGACACACCCCAAGCCCAGCTTGGATGCGTCACTGTACACTACAAAGTCCTCTGTACTCTCAAGCTGTGCTAAGATCGGAGCAGACGTCAATCTCCTCTTCAGCTCCTCAAAACTCTGCTGACACGGCTCAGACCAGACGAACCGAGTAGTCTTCCTTAGGAGAGAAGTAAGTGGTCGGGCGTTCAGGGAAAACCCTTCCACAAACCGACGGTAATAACCTGCCAATCCAAGGAAGCTGCGAACCTCCTTAACATTCTTCGGAGGTTGCCAAGAGGACACTGACTCAATCTTCGCCGGGTCGACCTTAATCCCCTCAGCAGTCACTACATGGCCTAGGAAAGCCACCTCTGACATCCAGAACTCACACTTGGATAGCTTAGCATATAGCTGGCTATCCTGTAGAATCTGTAACACTGTCCTCAAGTGTCCGGCATGCTCCTCTCGACTTCTAGAGTAAACTAGAATGTCGTCAATGAAGACCACCACAAACTAGTCTAAGAAGTCGATGAAGATCCCATTCATCAACTCCATAAATACTGCTGGCGCATTAGTGAGCCCGAACGGCATCACTACAAACTCATAGTGGCCATACCTAGTCCGGAATGCCGTCTTAGGTATGTCCAGGTCTCTCACTCTCAGCTGGTGATACCCCGATCTCAAATTTATCCTCGAGAACACTGACGCCCCATGTAGCTGGTCCAGTAGATCATCTATGCGAGGCAGTGGATACTTATTCTTGATGGTGACCTTGTTCAACTCCCGGTAGTCGATACACAGCCTCATCGATCCATCTTTCTTCCTCACAAATAACACTGGTGCGCCCCAGGGAGAGACACTAGGGCGTATGAAGCCCTTCTCTGCTAACTCCTCTAGCTGCTTCTTCAGTTCAAGCAGCTCTATCGGGGCCATGCGGTACGGGGCCTTCGAGATCGGTCTCGTGTCCGGCTCTAACTCGATGCCAAAATCAACACTCCTCTGTGGAGGTAGCCCTGGTAAGTCGTCACTGAATACCTCTGCAAACTCGCATGCAACTGGTATCTCCTCTACTGTCAGACTCTTACGATCCTTCATGGCATAGCACCAGAAGGCCTCGCAACCCTGTGCTATCAATCTGGCTGCTCTCACTGCACTGATAACTGTGCTGGACTTTCCGAGGTCCCAACCTCGGAATATCACTCTGTGACCCTCCTCAGTGGCGACAGTCACATTTCTCCTACCAATATCTAAGACTGCTCCATGTCTAGTCATCCAATCCATCCCCAATATCACGTCCTCATGTACTAAGGGCATGACTAGAAAATTTACTAACCAAATCCGGCCTCCAAGGTGAATAGGGCAGTCATAAATCTCTCGAGATCCTCTAACCTTACCCCCATCTGGTAACCCAACCACAAAAGGTACACCCTCTACGGTAGCTAAGGACAACCTATCTACACATGCATCTGATATAAAGGAGTGCGTAGCACCCGTATCAAATAAAACTCGCACAGGTAAGTCATGGATCCAAATAGTACCTGTGGTCGCAGGTGCTGCAGGCTGCTCAGTGTTCCTCAGCTCGAACACTCTCGATGGTCCTCCTCTGGTGTCAGTGTTACTACTACGTCCTCGGCCACGACCTGATCCCTGTGCCGTACTGTATGAAGCAGGATGTCCTAGAGCCCGGTACTGTTGCTGTTGCTGACTCGGAGCTCGGTACTGAGGAGGTCTCTGTACACTCTTCTCAACACCTGAAGGAGAAGATCCCTGCTGTGAAGGAGCCCTACCCTGACGGCAAAAAGTAGCTCTGTGTCCCGGATTCCCACAAGTGAAGCAAGTGGTAGGTGGTCTCTGGCAATCTGTCTTAATGTGATCACGGCTACCACAGTTAAAGCACTGTCGATCTCTACTGGGAGTCTGAACTGTAGAGTGGTAGCTGGACCTCCCCTGTGTCTGTCCTCGACCATAACCTACTACTGCTGCACTGCTACCAGCATGTCCTGTCCTCTACCGCTTATCCGGCCCACTAGACTGAGCTGCTTTCCTCGAAGCTGGCCTATCTCTCTCATAAGCAGAGGCCCTATCCTGATAATCAGACAAAGTCTCATAGCGGAATCCAGCCAGATAGGATCGGGTACTCTCTCTCAATCTCCTGGAGAAAAGGTAAACATGCTGCTCTTCTGGAGGTGCAGATGGTCCAAGTAAGGTCAACTCTTTCTGAAACTTCTTTATGGCTGCAGCAATCGGGATATCCTCAAATCCCGCCTCAATGAAATCCTGGAATCTCTCCCTCCTCAGCGAAACTGGACAGTACCTGTCCCTAACAATGTTCCTCATCTGCTCCCAACTGGTGACTCGGCCACGAATGGTACGCCACCATGAATGAGCATCATCTGTGAAACAGGTCTGCACCAAATCCACCTGTCGATCCTCGGGGCAACGTATTGCCTCCAAAGCAGTCTCTATCTTCCCTATCCAGTGCTCCACCTCTAGCCCTATTTCTCCACTGAATGAAGGAACCTTCTGAGAGTTGAAAGCCTTCAACCACTCATCCGGTCTCGGTGCTCTAGACCCAGCAGGCGCTCTATCAACATTAGCTCTCCTCTCAGGTACAGCCTGTAAAAGCTAGGATTTTCGAATCCTAATAAAGGATGATTAAGAGTGATTAAGTTAATCATCGATAACAATTGACTCATAACTCGCGAATTGTGTGTAGATGACGAGTATGAATTTCACCATTATGATTTTGGCGTAAATTTGGACGTATGGGGGAAATTTTACTTTTTCCTCCGGGGAATAATTTTTACCCTCTGGTATTATTTGGAGCATTTGGGAGCTTCAATTAATAAAATTGTAGTTGAAATAAATGATCAGGACATCGGATATGTTCTAGATATGAAATAACATGGAACGGCAAAATGGCCAAAAGAGTCGCTATTTCGTTTCTTAGCGGCTAAGAAAGACGACTTAGGAATACGCGTTTTCCGAGAAAGTTGCGGAATAATTATCCAAACAATATGTCGGATTTATTATTCCAATTTCGAGAAGTTTGGAGAAGGGGCTCAAACCGCCTACGGATCGGTTAAAGGATAACTATCGATTTTGCTAAAGGATAATTATCGTCTTCGCTATAAATAGCGGAAATTCATTTATTAATTCATTTCCTTTCACGTTTCCTCGTAAAAGCTCTGATTTCTCTCAACCTTCAAATTCAGATCTACTCTTCGTTTGTAATCCAATTTCAATTCCGTTTGAGTTTTCGGATTCCTCTCTTCGTCCTCTTCATTTCGGTACCGAGTTTGTGTTTTTCCGAGCACATAAAGGGCTGGTCGAGCATAATAGTGTTTTGGTCGGTCCCGTCGCTAAGATTCCGGTGAATCTGATGGTGCCCGAGCGTAGCCTGCGTCGTTGTGATTCCGAATCTTCTTTCGGATCGTCAATCGGGTTAGTAACGAATAAGTTATGAATTTATTCGTTTTCAGTATTGCGATTTGGCCTAAATTGACCTTAGGCTTGTCAAAATGGATAATTGGAAATTCCATTATGCTCGTTACATTATTCTGGTGATTATGGGCTATTTGTTTGATGAGATCTGATGACATTTGGGTTGAGAAACTGCCTGCGGGCAAAAGGTTATTCTGATGAAATTTAATTAATTAATTAAAGATTAATTAATTAAATTAGGAATCTAGAAAATGCTATAAGCTAATTAAATTCAAAGGAATGAATTTAATTGATGTTTGAAACAAGAAGTTTAATACGAGGAATATGATATTCTCGACAGGTGGTGTTGAAGACGGTAGACTAACTATAGCTTAGTTGCTCAGTGAGCGTATCCAGGTAAGTCTTCGGACTTACTTAGCTTCGATCTGCAGAAACCCGTGCCTGAGAGATTTATATCTCACTGTGTTGATTTGTGTTGTTGTTTTGAAATGCCTTGTTGTGCTGAAATGTGAATGTTGATATGCATTGAGATGTGTTATGTGTGAAGCATGCTTGATGTGTTTATGATGAAAATGACGTTATGATGTGTAAAGCATGCTTAATGTTGTTGTGATTATTATCATGTCATAATTATGAGAAATGGTTAAATGAACATGTGTTAGCCTATTGAGGCGTGCTATTGAATAACATGATAAGCTTGCTGAAACATGATAATGTATGAGATGATAAGCCTTTTGAGGCATGTGATATGATGATGACTTGTAAAGGTCATGAGTATGTAAAGCGAGTATTTTGCAGTGAATACCGGAGCTTGGCCAAGCCCGGATCACTTGCGTTTGTATAAGAATGACACCGAGTCTGATGGACTTCAGGCTCGGGTCGCACACCTAATGAAAATGGTAAATGTTTGCATTAACATGAATGGCAAAATGTTGCATGTGGTTAGGGGTTAAGACCATAACCCACCACGAGAAAGCCTGACCCGTAGACTTGATCAGTGTGGCTACGACCTAAGAGCAAATGTCTGAATTAACCTAATCTGTGCAATGGTGAGCTCACACCAAAGCCAGAACCGTATAAGCAATGGTTCCGGATTAATGGGTCCGGGATCGCAAATTGTAAATTTCATACTGCATTCACGTGCATCATTCATAAAAGCATGATATCATCTCATGAGCACGGTATATGGTATTTGAATATATTTGTTGTGTTGTGATGTGATGATATAATCTCTCGTGGATAGATTATGATCAGTAGCAAACGGTTTTAAACCGAATATTTTTAGGTAATGTTGATCATAGGAACGCTTCAGGGATGTCAGCTGCAGGGTGTGGACAGCCGGGGCAGTGTTAACCCAAGGGTTGGTTGAACTACTTTTGAAACTAATCGCTTGCAAGCGAGTCTTTGTGGTTTGTGTACAATTGTGTACACGTGTTGATTTCAGGCTGAAGTTTTAAAACAACTATTCAGGTGTCATGTTTTAAAGTGTTGTTTTGGGATATACATACTAACTTCATGCATGGTTGTTATGTAAACGTTTTCTAAATGACAGGTTGAATGTTTTCATTATTTCTTCGTGCTTCTTGTTGCAAGGTCCTATTTGTGAAGTTGTTGTCAGGCTAACTGATGGGACCCACTGTGTGGTCCTTAGCCTAGTGACGTCTTGAGTTACTTAAAACTCGGGTCGTTACACAGCCGGCACCTGAGATACTCCCTGTGTCACCTGAGCTGACCTATCCGGTACCACCGGTGGTACCTGGGCAAGCCTCTCAACTCTGGCAGCCTCCTCCATACGCTCGACGTATGCTCTGTACTCCCGATACTCCGATGCTCCAATAGAAACACGTCCAGACTCAGTCGAGCGCGCTCCCTGCGCTCCTGACCTAGCAGCGGTCTCATGCCTGACCTCAGGGCCTACACTCTCAGCTACCTCTTCCACAGCAGCCTCTGGTATGCTTGCTGCAGGTGAATCCTCTCGAGGAACTCGTCCTCGACCTCTCCCTAGTGGAGGTCTACCCCCATGACCACGCCCTCTAACAGCAGGGGTGCTATCAGCTCGATCCTGTCTGACTGGGGGAAGGGGGGGACGACCCCTACCTCGGCCAGTCACTTGTGCAGCCCTAGTACGTGCCATCTGCACGAATAGTAACAACTACAGTTATAAACTAGCTAATCTATCATAACAGTAAAAGTCTATAATTATTCTAAGAATACCGAGATCCGTAGAGGTAGTGGTGGTCATCCGTACTTTCTATCCCAACCCGACTCTGTATGCATTTTAAAACCAAAATCCTCTTTGGAAAACTCAGACCCCTTTCGGGTTCTGTTTATTTACTTATATGACCTTTTTTGGAAGATTTCAAGTGCCATTGTTGCCAACCTAGAGCTCTGATACCATGTTGTAACACCCCAAATTTTTCAACTTGGGGAGTTACTGGTGAGGACCGCACAGTGTGTCCCGATCTTAGTTTGACAACAACTTAACATGATCTTACAACAAGGCACAGATAAGGAAAACCAGAGATCATAAAATAATTCTTAACAATGTATGAATGTGACCAGAACAACTAACAGCCGGAAAACGTAATATAACAAAGTACGGAAAGAACGGCAAGAAACAAAGTCCAACTGAAAACCCACAAATGGAGAAACTGTAAAACGTCCTAAAGTACGACACCCCGGCTGACCACTACCGTCCGGATCACTCGGCATCTGCTCTAACCTGTGGCAAATCTACACGATATATCAACCGTTAGCTAACTGTCCAAATATAAGTAGAATGACAACAGCACAAACACAAGCAGAAACAAAAAGAAACAAACATCATGCTGGCACTCAACCGTTTATTATCTATTATTTAAGTGATTCATCTTTTTCAATTTTACAGTTGTGGCACGAGAGTTATTAACAGTTCTCGCCTCCGTTCTTTATCCAACTGGGTGTAGGTCTAGCTGACCTCCGCCGGTAGCATCACTACAAACCGAGTATGGACTAGTCCCTAAAGAAACCCCCAGCGCTCGCAAGCTAACTGAGCAGAATGCCACCGCCCGTTACTCTTAGGCCAAGTATAGGTCGGTAAATATATATCACAACCTATCTCTCTAAACATTTCAATCACACACCACTATCATCATTCATGCTCATATTTAGAAGTCAGCTAAGTAAGCCCAAAGGACTTACCTGGTATAAAGCTCGACTCTTTGTAAACCAAACTCGCTCTGTAAAGTGTAGCAACTCAGTTGCCTGTCAAAGGGGATAAGTGCATTAGCACACTCCCAAGTAATTAGAAGTCTAAGACTTCTAAGATAGAAGAACGTAGTAAGACATAACTAGTTACAGTACTAATTTAGGGTAAAATGACCATTTTACCCTTGGTCCCGGAACTTCTAAATTTTCCGAATTTCATGTCTAAACTCCTATTCGGGACCCTAAAGTCATATTCTAACTCCTAAAGTTTAGTTTGGTCACAAACTGACACTTTTCCTATTTTCCGAAAGATCGTAAAGGTCTAATTTCGGTTTCAAATATAAAATTCGTAACAGCTTATAAAATTTCCGAACTCATTCTCTAAGTCATCTATGATGTTCCATCTAACCTTAGGAAAAAGAATTTCTCAAAACTGTTCATCCATCATTTTTATAAAAATCCTCAAAGTTGACTACTCCCTTTACAAATTCTATACTTAGCCAAAATTCTAAGGTTTACAAAACTGCTTAACTACCCTACTTTGGAAGCTTATAACTTCTAATCCGACCGTTCATTTCCTCTCAAATTTTTATACCATATACTACGTATAACCGTCTACAACATATCCAAAATTCAACGGTGGATCTTTATCCAAACGCTCAAACATTGGTCGACAAGGTAGGCAGTTTCTAACTTAAAAGCTGAAAGAAAAGAGTTGAGTTTACAGCAGCCCTTTATTTCTACCATTTTGTTTATACAACTCAGCAGCTACTTATTACTAACTTAACCATGCTCAAGGCCGAACTACAGCAACTCATCAATCTAGCTTTAAGGAATCGGTATACGTACATAAGATCATACATTAACCTTCCCATTAAACTAATCAGAAACCTATTTTAATCCAAGTATAGGCTCTTACCGGGTTGCAGCTAGAAGGGTAATTTGTTGTTGGTTCCGATCTGCACCACTAATCTGTAAGTGTTGGTCGATCTCACTGCTGCAACAGTTGGGAATTTGATCGGAATAAGAAGGAAGGGGGATGAGTCATTGTAGCCATGACATCAAGGAGATAACAGATGGGGAAGGATCGTCTTACCAGTAGGGACAGAAGGAGACGTGGCTCGTTCGATTGATGAGGGTGGGGCAAGGCTCGTGTTAAGGACGACGGTCTGGATGGCTATACTCACACAGCACCAGCGTCCAATAGTAACGTCGGCTTCTCGTCCTGCTGTTGACACGAGATGAAACGCTGCTGCTGTAGATCAACGTAACAGAAGGAAGAGATCGAAGGAGGCTCACCTTGCTGTCGACCCAGTTGCACACGAAGGAAGGGTGTGCAGAAAAGAAGCTTCGATCGCTGGAAGGAGAGATCCGCTGAATGTATCTGGACGCAAAGAATAACTGGCTGCGTGATTGTAGCTGAACAGAAGAGGTTGTTACGTGGGAGTTTAAGAGCAATTAATTGCTGCAGATCTTTTGTTGGCTGAAGAAGGCAAGGAGCCGTTCCTTCCTGGGCTGGAGCAGGCGTTGGCAAACTGCTGCTGCTGGGCTGGGCTCTGGCTACAGAATGCAAGGCCGAACTGGGCTGAAGACGGGCAAGGCAGCAGCTCTTCCTGGGCTGAAGATGACAAGGCAGCAGCTCTTCCTGGGCTGAGCACACGCTGGGCTGGAGCTGGCGCTGGACGAGGCAAAGCAGTGGGCTGTTGGCTGCAGAAGCTGGCGCTGGGCTGGCACAAGGGTGAAGGGAGCAACAGCCCGGTGTTAGCTGCAGTCCGGAATCGAGAACCCGAAACTAAATGCACGGAATAACCGGATACGGATTATATTACAGTTTAGGATTGGTTATAAAACCCTATCATTTTATGTGAAGGTAAGTTACATAAAATGATAAACTTATAAAAGATTCTATCATTTTATGTGAAGGAGGTTTACATAAAATGATACATTTTATCATAATATGTCTAACTAAGTAGACGGATATGAATCAATGGATCGAGATTGGGTTTATATCAGAAATAGACGGAATAAAAATTCCGGATATTACAAATCTAAATCGCTATCTAGTGTTTACCCCTAGTGTTCATAGTAGTGTATATGGTTTCGACATTGTATAAGTTTTTGAAGAAGGTTGGGGTTTCAAATCCAAATATATAGTTTATAATTGAGTCTCCAAAATTGAACTCCACCTCCCTTGCCTTTTTGACCGCTAAAAATCCTTGATAGACCTCATTATTGAAATATGATAGAAATATTCCAAGAAGAATGGCAACATGACCATAAACCTCAAAATGATCAACCACAACTTTTTTTAGGTAGACAAGCATTTCATAGAGTTGTTGAAAATTAGGAAAAAAAACTAGTAATTCAATACTAGAAAATAATACAATAAATTCATACCGAAAACTCATATTAGACTCATACTAAAAACACAACAAATTCTCATACCAGAACTCAATACATGAAAACAATCAGGCAAGATACACAAACAAGGAAACCCATCATACCAAAATCCCAAAACATAAACAAATACCAGAAAGCTCAAGCAATAAATCATCTCACGAAGGCACATGATAATTTCTGGCATATAAATCATCATAACAGATCACATAGATCAAAACCAATATGCAAGAATCACATACCAGAAAACTAATAAAATACATAATACCAGAAAACCGAAACACATATCAACAAATCAAAGTCATACCAGACTGTAATACAACTAGCTCTTATCAGAAAGTAGTTCAACATAGCATACTAGAAACTAATTAAACAAACGGTGGACCCAAGCTCATACCAGAAACACATCAATAGATCTTTCTAGAAAGGCATACCAGAAACACATCCAAAAATTATTAAGTTGAATAAAAGTAAGGTTAGTGTTAACTTACATAATCCCACAACCATCCAGTTTTTTGGAGTATCAACTTGAAGTGTTTCTTGGTTGGTTCATGGTGATATCCAATTAAAGAATCTTCTTTGTTCGAGTCAAGGTACCAAGAATAAAATGCATCTCTTTCCTTCTTGCTAAAAAAATTATGCTTCGGTGCCTTTAGGATCTTTAATATGACAACATAGGAAGATACGACAAGGTCGCTAGGTTTCTTTTCACGTAAACCCATTCTCCTCGGTCCTTTGGCTTTTGCTTTCCCTTTAGCAACTGTCTGGTTTTGATTTCTGTACCAGATTCACATTATAACAAATACCTTAACAAATGTGCACGGAAACAAAACACATGAAGAATAGTAGTGTTTTATACCTCTTCAACTACCTCTTCTTTTGGCTTATCAACTTCAACTTCTTCCTTGGGATGGGGCTGGGGCTTTTCTGGGGATGGTGTCTCTTGTAAACTTGAAACCCCAAGAATTTCTAGTTTAGCATCATTAGCTGGAGGTGGGGGTTTCTTGGACACTTGGGTGCCTTTAGAAGAAGGAGCCATCCTTTCAAGCTTATTGAGGATCCGAAAACATTGCCCTCCTATTCGGTGTTGGACGACGGTATGTTCCTTCTGCCTCAAAAGCACTTGTTTGATTGTTTCATCTTGCTCTTCAACCTTCTTCTTCAACTCAGAACTCAATTGATATTGGGTTTGCAAGTGTTTCCTTAAATCCTCCACCCAATCAGGCTCCCTATACATTCACATAATACAAGATTATATATGCGATATCAAATAAGCTTTTGAAAGTAATAAATTTTGGTATGTAAACTCTCATTTACCTGTTTAAGATAGGAATAGTGGGGGGTGGGATCAGTTAGAGGTGGTGCAACCACAACTTCTGTAGGGAGATTGGTATCCATTTTTGGAGGATCAACCATCCCAACAGGGCTACACGGTGCGACCACAACCTCAAGGGGAATAGCTACTGCTATAATTTCTTCTTGGCTAAAACAATAGAAATATAACTTAAAAATGATAATATAAATGGGTATGTAACTATTTACCATTCAGTCTCCTCAACAATCTCCTCAACAACCTCCTCAACAATCTCCTCTATCTTAATTTTCTTAGATGCATCCCTAAGAAAAATATTATTAACTAAATGACAAACATACTAGAAACTTAAACTAGACAAAACATAACAATATACACATGAAACAAAACAAAAAATATACCAAAAAATATAACTAAAGTCATACCAAAAACAAGATAAAATACATACCAGAAACTAACAGTAGACTCATAATAGAAAGAAAGAAAGCATTCATACCAGAAAACTAAACCACAAACTCATACCAAAAAACTAAACACAAAATTATACCAAAAAACTAAACTAGGAACACATACCAGAAGAGTATACCAGAAACTCATAACAGACAGATAAAACCAATATAAATAGAACACACATCACCAAATCATACCATATTAACATACCAGAAACTAAAGCCACATAATCAAAAGACAGAGTATGAAATTATTGAAATACCTTTTACTTCCTCCTTCATTTTTCCTCTTCTTTGGGGCATCTTCTTTCTATACAATTTTTTCTGGTCTTTGCAGCCTCAAAAGAAGACGACGAGAAGGATGAGGAGGAGGAAGAGCAACAAAGTCATCACTACTGGATTCCTCCTTCTTTGGAGATTCCTCCTCATTTGGGGAATCCATGATAACCTTGACACAAAAACCTCCGAGCCTGCATACCCAAAAATTGTGGAACCTAACCTTGAAAAGATGAAATAAATAGCCATCTTCATCAATGTCCTCATCCCCCCACCACTTGCGTTCATTCTCATTTTCTAGTTCATCTTGGGACACTGGAATGGTTTTGATGTCATCTTGGGTCAAGGATGATGCCGTATCTTTAATGGTTTGGATGCTGTAACATCCGGAAGTCGAGTTGTTACCGACTTTTCCGCGTCTGCGGCTTATTTCCCGTAGGCACGTTTTCTGAATTCGGGTTTAACGCGGGATGGGGACATCTTTTATTTCCCAACATTGGGAAGAGGAGTGAGGGGACAAGGGAGCTGACCCTTGGGATACCCCACCTCTTTTGTCAGCCTTACTCTCTCCTCTTTTCCCACCTCCTTTCTTACGTACGCTCTTCACTTCTTTCCACTCCATTCTTCCTGCTTGTTGCTCTCTTCTCCTTGGAGACTTGGAAGAGATTGGTAGGAGCTGCACCTTGCATCTTCTGGATCTGTTGTGATAGGTAAACTCTTTTCCCTTCCTCCTGCCGCATGTTATCTCTTCTTTCTTTTCTCTTCACCTCCATAGCCATGGAGGAAGCTTTTGAAGAGAAATCTAGTAAGACCTTGCATGTCCCTTTCCTTAGCTCGTTTAGGTCGTGGTGAGGAGGCTAAGACATTTGTTGAAGGTTAGGAGGAATTCCAGCAAGAGAAGGTGGTGTTGGGAGCAAAGAACCAAGTGAAGAAACGAAGAAAACGAACCTTCTACTGTTCGACCGCGGGGGCAGATTGCTAGAGGCGCGGGGCGGATTGAGACCGCCGCAGGGGCGGCCACCAGATGTAACACCCCGAATCCGCGGGACTCGGGATGCTACGGGTTGGGACCTCACAATGGGTCCCGACCCTTAGCTTGACAAAAATTCACCGGATCTTGCAACAAGGCACAAATAAAAGGCAAAACCGAAATACAATTTTATGCAATGCAATGAAAGGAAACACGAAAGAAACAACAAAAGACTTCAGCCGATAAGAAACATCAAGGGTCAAATGTCACCACGGGATATACAATATACATGAATAATAAACAACTCGACTCTAACAAAACCCACTCCTAAAATGTACGGAACCCCGGCTGCCCACTCTTCCGGATCTCTCGGCCGCAATCCTAACCTGCAAGGCAATCTACAACAATCGGTATAAAACCGTTAGCTAATATTCGAAGCATTTGAATCAAGGTGAAAGGCACAAACACAAGTAAATCAACATAACACACAATGTACACCAAATCACACAAGTCTGGTTTATTATCTTTTTATTATTAAGTCATATCCCGTTCTAATTCAACTTCTTTTGTGACACGAGAATCTCCCGAAACTCGCCTCGGTCCCCACTTACCGCATGGAACGGTGGATGCCTCCGACCGTCTAACCACACGGGCTAGTTTGCCAAGAACCTCCTAGCTCTACGCAAGAGCTAGGCAGTGATGTCACCGCCCATTATCATACACTTGGGCCAAATAGTATAAAGGTCGGTGGTCCTATTTCCGGTTTAGTTGTTATAAACAATAAAGAATAAACACACACCACCAAACACACATCAATGCTAATACAATGAATACGAGCTAAGTAAGTCCGGAGACTTACCTCGTCACCACACTCAACTCACAACACTCTCGCTTCCTTAGGGAGGAAGCCCGTAACCTGCTCACAAGAAGATAACTATATCAATAACAACCCACTCACAATAGAAGTCTTAGACTTCTATACAAATGATCTACGCAAGACCATTTGACTCTCAATTCTAGGACCGCATCCTAGAATCTCTCATGCTCACATCACACTCAACACCAGCTAGAAGTCCTTAGACTTCTGACCCTATGATCTCGCAAGATCATAACCCATAACACATACTAGGATAAACATGCCTAGTCCAAATAAACTCAAAGGTAACAACACCATGTTAGGATAAGTCAATCCTAGGCTCCAAAATCTCACAAGATCATATAATCCCACCTCGAGCCTCAAAACGCTCACAACATCAACCATATAACTTAAAGCCTTATATCAACCTCACAAGATAACCAACACCTCAAGCTTAGAATCAACATCAATCCATCAAACAAGGTACTAAAACTCTAAGTTATGCTAGATCCGTCCTAACATGATACTAAAACTTAACATAACTAGATCGAGGGGAAAGAATACTCACACGACGTCAAAAGACGGAAGCGTTCAACGGATGTCGACTTGGATTCGTTAGGCCTTTATCGGGGCACTTCCGAACCTAGCACCAAACTAAACAAATTTAGCTTATAAGCTAAATTTGAACGGAATAATGAACATATAATCTAAGGAAACCCCACTTCTAAAACCCATGTTAAAACCGTAAGTGTAATATTCCGGGCAAATTGTATAACATCATAAACTCAAGGTAAAACTCGTTTTCAAAGCTAAGGTTAATACCCACAATAAAATCTTTGCCATAAAACGAGATTAACCCAACAAAGGCATAATACGTAGTATATACAAATATAAGAATACCCTCCCGATTGAAAACCGAGTTTAAAAATCGACAAATACATTTTTAGGGCAAGATGAACAAATCCATAAACTTGGGTCATATTCTGAAAATGTAAATAAGGGCCATAATCTGTAATTTTCCAGCAGAGGATATAAATGCAAGATTCCAAAATGTGGGTAAAATATGTAAATATATAAAGCTGGGTACATTTTGTAGTTAAACATAAATTAAGGGCCCGATTTAAAAACCCTTAAATGCTTCTCCTTTAATCGATACATACAGATGGGGAAGGAGAAAGCAGGTTGCGGCAAAGGGATACAGAGAGTGCCGGCGGCTTCGGCCAAGGTTGGCTCCGGCAGCGGCTTGCAGCTTTGCGGCATTGGCTCCGGTCCAGTGCAACGGTTACAGGGCGGCAGCATTGGCGGACAGAGAAGAAGGACCTCTATTGAACCGATGCACAGTCGCACAGACGGGGAGAGAAATCAAGGGAGGCGGCAAGGCTCCGGCTAACAGTTCGCTGAGTAGATCCGGCTCAGGTCGCGGAGGCAGAGGGAGAAACAGGTGAATTGCAAGGATCCAAGAATGGTTTCTCATTCTTCCTGGTTGCAGAATCGTTCGAGAGGGAGATGGGGCGAAGACAGGCTTCCCGGGACTGAGGGAGGGTTCTCCTGTTCGATTGGGCGGAAGGGGAGGCAATTGCTTCCTCCGGCTTCAACAGGGCACCATCTCTCCCTCTGTTTGTTGTTTCCAAGCTAGAGAAGCTGATGCAGGGAAGGTTGTAGGTTGCTTGAAGAAGATGAGTTGCATAGACTTATGCAGACTGTTGAGTAGAGTTACAAAGGATTTTCCAGGGTCAGAGTTGCAAACACAACAAGGTGGAGAAGCTGCACAAGGCTGGCTTCGACTTCCTGCTTCAATGAAGGATGCAATACAGTGGGAGGCCTACTGTTGAGAGAGTTTGCAGGGTCGGGAAGAGGAAAAGTAGAAGATGGAGACGGTGGAGTGAAACTTGAGTGGTTGGGAGGCTGAAGAGTCGGGAACGAGAGGTCGGATTTCGGGGCAGCTAGGTGAGGGGTCGAGCTAAGCTGAGAATAGGGTTCATTGGTGCTCAAGGCTAGCATGGGCGGGGACAAGCAACCAGATAGAGGCTAGACAATCACCGGAAGAAGGGCTGATTGGCTTGGGAGAGAAAATAAATAAGAAAAGAGAAAGAAATCTGAAAAAGTGAAAAAAATAAATAAAACCGGAAATCAGAAAACATAGCAACTCGAGCAAAACACTCTGATCTAATTTTTTGGATCGGAAACTTTTCCGAAAATAATATACGGAATATATATGTATAAATATATATATCAAAATACTCGTAAAATTTAATTTACGATCTCAAAATACTCGCGAATATATTTATGCTATTAAAATATTGATAAAAGTTAGAAAAATAAAAATCGCAAACGCGCCTAAAATTGGGGCGTTACACCAGAGACGCAGGGGCGGCGCCAAGGATCCGCAGGGGTGGCGACAGGGTTCCGCGGGGGCGCCTGCTTGCTTCCGCGGCTGCGTTTTCTTCACCAGTAGGTTCCTTCCTCCTTTACACTTCGTGCCTTCCTTAGACCTTATGTTGTTTCTTAGCTAGAAGCATGTGTAGGTTGGACCTAGGAGTTATGAGAATGCCATGTAGTGGCTTGAACCTAGGTGCCCTTGAACCTTTAGTGATCTTGCGTGTGTGAAGGCCTTGTGGTCTCCTGTCCATCTTACCCTCTTAGTCCAGCATTGTTGTGCACTTAATCTCTCTTGAGTTGTGGGTTGTTGTTCCCTCCTACCCTTTCTTATCTTGTCTTTGACCTCCTAAAGGTTTAAGAGAGTTTTCCTAGCTTCTAGTTGTTGAGCCCTTGTTCGGTTTAGCTTTGGGGAGTCTTGGAAGTATGTTGTGAGTTGTTGTTGATATGTGTATCTTGTGGATCAGGCTTGGGTTTTCCTTTTTGGAATTTGAGATCGTTGGTTTGGTTAGCTTGAGATGAGGTAAGTCCTCGGGCTTACTTAGCCGCTTTTATGCCTTATTTGGATATATATGGTGGTGTGTGTTTACCGCTTTTAAGCATGAAAATGGATTAGGATTTACTTGACATTATTTATTGGCCCATCGTTACTACTATTATTATTATTATTGGGCGGTGAGATGACCGCTCAGTTTCCCGAGGGAGACTAGGGGGATCTCTACGACCAGGCCATACACCGTATATGGGTGGGCTTCTTCATCACTCCCTCAGGGTATACGGGTTTGGCACCGCCACACTCGTGTTGGTTACACGGGGACAGAGGCAAGAGTTATAAGACTCTTCTGTCACACTTGAAACAAATGAATTAGATATGGAACGACCTAAAAAGATAATACGGAATGAATGTTCATGTTGTGTGCTTTGTGTTCTCATGTATGTGTTTGTGCCATATTATTCTTATAATGCATAGAATGTGAGCTAACGGTTTTAAACCGTATTGTGTAGATGCCTTGCATGTTAGGGATGCCACCGAGTGAGGTGGAGGAGTGGACAGCCGAGTGGTCTCCGTACATAATAGGACGGGGATGTTTTTGGGGGTTTTCTTTGTTATCGGATTATATCTTGCTACACGCGTGGACTCCTTTACTTTTTACGTTGTTTTGAGGACTCGGCTGAGTTTCCAACTTGTATCCTTTCCTTTCTTTTCTCGCATACATTACAAACTACTTTCAGTTTTATGCCTTTAATTTGTGCCTTGGTCGAAAGGTCCGGTGAGATTGTTGTCAGGCTAAGGGTCGGGACCCATTGTGTGGTCTCACCTGTAGCATTCCGATATCCCGCGGATTCGGGGTGTTACAAAGTGGTTTTAGAGCCGGGTTGACAACAATGGCACTCGCAACCTATTAAAGGCCGAATGAGGAATAAACAGAACCCCTCGGGTTTGGCTTTTTGTTTTCAAAATTCATATGCATTAGTCGGGATTGGGTTAGAATGTACAGGACCTCCACTCCTCACGCAAACCTCGGCGACGTAGATTTCTGGACTTGATGTATACTCATAGTTGCATAGCTATATAAATATTTATGGCCTTAGGATGTTTCTTGGACTTGTATGTACTTAGATATACATGTGACCTTAGGGTGTTTGGGCTTTTATGCCTTGTTTGTACCATGGATTTCGGCTTCTTACTTATCATGCTTTAATAAGTCTTCGTTCATATAATATTACGAGTATGAGTTACACATCGATTTAATTGCGCCTAAATAAACGCAAACGGTACCAGATGGCACGTACGAGATCGACCGCTTATGTAAGACCCACTCGGGGTAGAGCACCACTTCCTCCTACCTTCCCGAGACGGGGACGAGTAGGGAGACCTCCAGGCACGAGAGGTCAGGAATGTATGCCCATTGCGGACCCACCCGTTGTGGATCCGCCAGTCGCTGAGTTTCCGGTAGAGGATGTAGCAGAGAGTGTCATTCCCGAGGGAATGGAAAGGACAATTGTGAGGTCTAGAGCGCGTTGTTTCTCATCTATTAGGACCGGGGGAGCATCGATCGGGGCTACAATATTTGAGGATTATGTACGTAGAGTCGAGGAGCCGTATAGGACTCGAGCACCACCTCCAAAACCACCGGTGCCGGTGCCAGCACTTGCACCTGCACCCACACCCGCGAGATCGGTTGAGGTCTCACAGCGGGTTACAAAAACTAGGGTCGTACCAGAGATTGTTGCACCGGCAGTAGTTGTACCTGCACCTGTTGTAGAGATTGCTAGGGCCGGAGATGAGCTGAGGTCTCCTGGACCTGATTCTTGGTTGAAGGCTTTCAACCAGCAGCATGTACCTTACTTTGACGGGAAAGTAAGGTTAGAGATCAAGCATTGGATCGGGCACGTGGAGACAACACTAGAGGAGATCCGTTGCCTAGAGGAGAGGCAGGTAGAGGTGGTCCAGACGTTGTTTAGGGAGCAGGCCCACTACTGGTAGAGGTCGGTACGAGGAGGTATGACTAGGATGGACCAGTTGATGAGACTTGTTAGGGAGACTTTTTGCCCCGATTTGTTGAGGAGAGACCGATTTCTTAGAGGTTGGGTTTAAGGACAACCAGTTATTGAGGCGATCAGATGTTTCCATTCGGAGTTAGCTTTGGTGGGGCCTGCCGCACCTCCGGCGGACCAGCATGTTTATCTCTTTTCTAGGAGATTGAGGGAGCCTACTCGTGCATACCTTGTGGGATTCCGTTGTGAATCCCTGGCCGAGTACGAGGACCGAGCCTCGGCATACGAGAGAGACAAACTAGGAGCTAGGAGAGTGGCGCAGTCCGGAGGACCGGACAAGCGTCAGAGGACGGAGCCCATAGGTTTGGGGGCAGGAGCCTCAGGATAGCACCGTGGTCTGGCTCAGGGACGCACAGGACATTCGCCTGCTACTCAAGCGCTAGACAGAGGGAGGCAGTGTTTCAACTGCGGAGGAGATGATCATCTTAGGCCCGATCGCAGGAAGCCTCTAGTGACGTGTTTCTCTTGTGGTCAGACGGGCCACAGGGCAGCTTTTTACAAACGGGGTTGGGCACCGTCACAACAGGGGCTTCACCTGCTAGCGGAGCAGGTAGAGGACAGAGGCCACCTCAGGTCCAGGCTCAAGGTTTCCAGCAGAGGAAACAAAGTCAGACACGCACACAAGGGTCGACTCAGGGTCCGGGCCGCGGTAGAGGCCGTGGTGGAGGTAAACAGGAGGCCCGTGGCACACAGGCCAGGGTATTTGAGTTGAGGAGCGATGTGGATCCAGTAGCGCCGGCAGCTACAGGTACTATTCAGATTCATGGACTTCCGGTCCGAGTTCTTTTCGATACGGGTGCCACACACTCTTTTATATCTGATGATTGTGTAGCTAGGTTGTCCTTAGCTACGGTAGAGGGGAGACCCTTCATAGTGGGGTTACCCAATGGGGGTAGGGTTAGTGGTACCCGAGAGGTACGCGGTTGTCCTATACGTTTGGGAAACCGAGATTGGATAGCCGACTTCTATGTCATGCACTTAGTGCATGAAGAAGTCATCTTGGGCATGGACTGGAACGACCGCCGTCGAGCCGTTTTGGACATCCGTCAGAGGACCGTGACAGTTACCACGGAGATGGGACAGGAGGTGATTTTCCGAGGTTGGGACCTCGGGAAGATCGGTACAGTAATTAGTGCGGTCCGAGCCGCGAGACTTATCGGGCAGGGATGCGAGGCCTTCTGGTGTTATGCCATGAAGGAGGAGGCGGGACCATCGCTCGAGGTTATTCCTGTGCATGCGAGTTCTAGGACGTTTTCGGGGAGCCACCCGGATTACCACCGTAGAGGAGCGTTGATTTCACTATTTATTTGGAGCCCGGAACGAGGCCGATCTCCAAGGCTCCATACCGCATGGCGCTGATCGAGTTGCTGGAGCTGAAGAAGCAGCTCGAGGAGCTAGCTGAGAGAGGTTTTATACGCCCGAGTGATTCCCCTTGGGATGCCCCGGTCCTCTTCGTCGGGAAAAGGACGGACCTTTGAGGCTTTGTATTGATTATCGGGAATTGAATAAAGTCACCATCAAGAACAAGTACCCTCTACCACGCATCGATGATCTTCTAGACCAGTTACTCGGAGCCTCCGTACGCATCGATTTGAGGTCGGGCTATCACCATTTGAGGGTGAGAGAGGAAGACATGCCGAAGACGGCATTCAGGACGAGATATGGCCACTATGAGTTCGTCGTGATGCCCTTCGGGCTCACGAATGCACCTACCGTCATCATGGAGTTGATGAACGGCATCTTCATCGACTTCTTAGACTAGTTCGTTGTGGTATTTGTAGATGATATCTTGTTCTACTCCCAAAGTAGGGAGGAGCATGCGGGACACCTGAGGACAGTTCTTCGAGTCCTTCAAGATAGAGAGCTTTATGCCAAGCTCTCAAAGTGCGAGTTTTGGATGTCCGAGGTGGCATTCCTACGTCATATAGTTTCCGCCGAGGGTGTCATGGTTGACCCGGCGAAGATGGAGTCCGTTTCTTCATGGCGGTCTCCTAAGTCGGGCAAGGAGGTACGTAGTTTCTTGGGCTTAGTGGGGTATTACCGCCGATTTGTTGAGGGTTTCTCCGTAATTTCATTCCCCCTTACTTCCTTATTGAGGAAGTCCACTAGGTTCGTCTTGTCCGAACCTTGTCAGAGCAACTTTGAGGAGCTGAAGAGGAGGTTGACCTCCGGTCCTGTTTTGGCCCAGCTTGAGGGCATAGAGGATTTCGTTGTATAAAGCGACGCCTCCGAGCTTGGCTTGGGGTGCGTTTTGATGCAGAGGGGTAGGGTTATTACATACGCTTCACGGCAGCTGAAGCCGTATGGGGAGAACTATCCCACCCATGATCTCGAGCTAGCGGCAGTTATTCATGCCCTGAAGATCTGGCGGCACTACTTGTACGGGACTACGTGCCAGATCTTCACAAACCATAAGAGTCTGAAGTATATATTCACTCAACGGGAGTTGTATAACCACCAAAGGAGATGGTTGGAGCTGATTAAGGATTTTGATTTAGAGATTTTATACCATTCGTGGAAGGCCAACGTAGTAGCCGATGACTTGAGTAGGAGGACTGCTCGAGAGGAGGCTATGGCACGGCTTACGGTTCAACCTCAGCTGAGGAGGGATTTGATGGAGTTAGAGATGAATATTCGATTCCCGGATGTGGACAGTCGTTTGTCCGAGTTGGAGGTACTCCCTGACCTGTCCGGAGAAATCCGGAAGAAGTAGGAGGGATGCCCGGTTTTGAGGAGGATCAGAGATAGGATGACCCGAGGTGAGGCACCGTAGTTTGCGGTAGGAGCAGATGGCTTGCTAAGACGCCAAAGGCATATTTGTGTACCGTCAAACCAAGAGTTGAGAGAGCGGATTTTTTGTGAGGCACAATCGACACCTTACTCTGTACATCTAGGCACGAGTAAGATGTATCAGGACCTAAGGAGATCTTATTGGTGGGGGGGGCTCAAGCCCGATGTAGCGAGATATGTTGCCCGATGCGCGACCTGCCAGTAGGTCAAGATCGAGCACCAAAGACACGGAGGAGAGCTTCACCCACTGCCCGTGCCGCAGTGGAAGTGGGAGGATATATCGATGGACTTCGTTACTGGGTTGAGACCGAGTAGGAGCTTCGATGCGATTTGGGTAGTAGTGGATCGGTTGACGAAGACTGCACGTTTCATCCCCATCCGGAAAACGTGGCCGGTGAGTCATCTGGCCGAGGAGTTTACCCGTCAAATTGTGAGATTGCACGGAGTACCAAGGACCATTGTCTCTGATAGGGACGGGTGTTTTACCTCGAGGTTTTGGCAGCAGGTACACGCCTCCCCCTAGGTTCGAGTCTTCACTTCACCACCGCATACCACCCACAGACCGACGGCCAGTCAGAGCGGACTATTCAGACATTAGATGGCATGTTGTGTGAATGTGTACTAGACTAGGTGCAGGTATGGCCACACCACCTCCCTTTGGTGGAGTTTTCGTACAATAATAGCTGGCACGCGTCGACTGGGATGGCACCATATGAGGCCCTGTATGGGAGGAGATACCGCACTCCCTTATGTTGTGATGATCCAGGGAGTTCTAGTGTTTTAGCTCCGGATCAGGTGCAGGATGACATGGCTAGGGTTGCTTTGATACGAGAGAGGATGTTGACTACCCAGAGTCGTCAGAGGTCGTATGCGGATAGGAGGCGTAGACCTCTCGAGTTCAGGATAGGAGCCCAGATGTGGTTGAGGGTATCACCGACGCGGGGTATCACACGGTTCGGCATTAAGGGGAAGTTGAGCCCCCGATATGTCGGCCCATTCGAGATAATAGAGAGAGTTGGTGAGGTGGCATACTGACTTGCATTGCCACCACGGTTGGAGGGCATACATCCAGTTGTCAATGTGTCTCAGCTGAGGGAGTACATCCATGATCCGAGGCACATTATTAGTCACGAGGACCTTGTGGTCGATCCAGGCCATACCTTTGTAGAGAAACCGATAGCGGTTTTAGAGCGGAGTACGAGACACCTTCGATCGAAGGAGATACCGATGTTGAGAGTGCGGTGTTCGAGGCGAGGAGCCGACGAGGCTACTTGGGAGACGGAGGATAGTATCCGGAGGAGCTATCCCGAGTTTTACGGGAGTTTAGAGACACCGATAGAGCAGCCGGGTTAGTCCCGAGCTTCTCCCTTGACCCTTACGTATGTGCTTCTGTTGTGACATGTTTTGTATGTATGGGTTTATCTCGTGAGGTGTTTTCATGTTTATGAGAGTGATGTTGGACTTGAGATCGATAATAGCTTTATGAGATCCTTACGTTCCGAGTGTGCATCGCGCGTGCCTCTTGCAAGTTTTTGGACGAAACTTGTTTTTAGGGGGGTTAGTTGTAACATCCGGAAATTCTATTTCCGGAAGTCGAGTTGTTACTGACTTTTCCGCGTCTGCGGCTTATTTCCCGCAGGCACGTTTTCTGAGTTCAGGCTTAACGTGGGATGGGGACATCTTTTATTTCCCGACATTAGGAAGAGGAGTAAGGGGACAAGGGAGATGACCCTTGGGATACCCCACCTCATTTGTCAGCCTTACTCTCTCCTTTTTTCCCACCTCATTTCTTACGCTTTTCACTTCTTTCCCTCCATTCTTCCTTCTTGTTTCTCTCTTCTCCCTGGAGACTTGGAAGAGATTGGTAGAAGCTGCACCTTGCATCTTCTGGATCTGTTGTGATAGGTAAACTCTTTTCCCTTCCTCTTGCTGCTTGTTATCTCTTCTTTCTTTTCTCTTCACCTCCATAGCCATGGAGGAAGCTTTTGAAAAAAATCTAGTAAGCCCTTGCATGTCCCTTTCCTTAGCTCGTTTAGGTCGTGGTGAGGAGGCTAAGACCTTTGGTGAAGTTTTGGAGGAAGTCCAACAAGAGAAGGTGGCGCTAGGAGCAAAGAACTAGTCAAAGAAACGAAGAAGACGGACCTTCTGCTGTTCGACCACGGGGCGGATTGCTAGAGGCGCGAGGGCGGATTGAGACCGCCGCAGGGGTGGCCAGAGCCACTACAGGGGTGGCCACCAGAGGCGCAAGGGCGGCGCCAGGGATCCGCAGGGGTAGCGACAGGGTTCCGCCGGGGGCGCCAGCTTGCTTCCACGGATGTGTTTTCTTCACCAGTAGGTTCCTTCCCCCTTTCCTCTCCGTGCCTTCCTTAGACCTTATGTTGCTTCTTAGCTAGAAGCATGTTTAAGTTGGAACTAGGAGGTATGAGAATGCCATGTAGTGGCTTGAACCTAGGTGCCCTTGAACCTTTAGTGATCTTGTGTGTGTGAAGGCCTTGTGGTCTCTTGTCCATCTTACCCTCTTAGTCCAGAATTGTTGTTCACTTAATCTCTCTTGAGTTGTGGGTTGTTGTTCCCTCCTACCCTTTCTTATCTTGTCTTTGACCTCCTAAAGGTTCAAGAGAGTTTTCCTAGCTTCTAGTTGTTGAGCCCTTGTTCGGTTTAGCTTTGGGGAGTCTTGGAAGTATGTTGTGAGTTATTGTTGATATGTGTATCTTCTGGATCAGGCTTGGGTCTTCCTTTTTGGAATTTGAGATCGTTGGTTTGGTTAGCTTGAGACGAGGTAAGTCCTCGGGCTTACTTAGCCGCTTTTATGCCTTATTTGGATATATATGGTGGTGTGTGTTTACCGCTTTTAAGCATGAAAATGGATTAGGATTTACTTGACCTTATTTATTGACCCATCGTTACTACTATTATTATTATTAGGCGGTGACATCACCGCTCAGTTTCCCGAGGGAGACTGGGGGGATCTTTGCGACCTGGCCATACACGGTATATGAGCGGGCTTCTTCATCACTCCCTCAGGGTATACGGGTTGGGCACCGCCACACTCCTGTTGGTTACACAGGGACAAAGGCAAGAGTTATAAGACTCTTGTATCACACTTGAAACAAATGAATTAGATAAGGAACGACCTAAAAAGATAATATGGAATGAATGTTCATGTTGTGTGCTTTGTGTTCTCATGTATGTGTTTGTGCCATATTATTCTTATAATGCATAGAATGTGAGCTAACGGTTTTAAACCGTATTGTGTAGATGCCTTGCATGTTAGGGATGCCACCGAGTGAGGTGGAAGAGTGGACAGCCGAGTGGTCTCCGTACATTATAGGACGGGGATGTTTTTGGGGTTTTCTTTGTTGTCGGATTATATCTTGCTGAACGCTTGGACTCCTTTAATTTTTACGTCGTTTTGAGGACTCGGCTGACTTTCCAACTTGTATCCTTTCCTTTATTTTCTCACATACATGACAAACTACTTAGAGTTTTATGCCTTTAATTTGTGCCTTGTTAGAAAGGTCCGGTGAGATTGTTGTCAAGCTATGGGTCAGGACCCATTGTGTGGTCTCACCCGTAACATTCCGATATCCCGCGGATTCGGGGTGTTACAGAAGCTGCATTTTATCTTCCCCTTGCTTGATTCTTTATCAACACATCTGGAAAACAACGATGCCAGTTTGGGAATTGATTCATGGATGTGAACCTGTAAATTATACACAGAAAACGCATGAATAGAGCATACCAGAATATCATATTAATAAATGATATCAAACTAATAACAAACTCTCATACCAGAAAATGAAACCTGACCAACATATCATAAAACTAGATAGGCAGTAAACTAATACCAGAGGGAGTATAAAGTTAAAACCATACCAGAAACAACATAAACCAATCTTACCTGGAGTGCCAAAGGAAAACCAAAAAAGGTAGTAATTTCCTAATTTTCGATACTTAGTTGTTCACACTTCTAAAGGCTCTCAAGTGTCTTAGAGAACACAAGGCGTCCCCATGGGAAGGATTTAAATGCTTCCATGTCCTTGACCAAGGAAAGAGTGAGATTGAAGACCGTCTTCTTCTTATCATTCTCAAGCAAAACACACTCAACTAAGAGGATCAGAGCCATCTTATATTTGCGCTCATCAGTCTTACGAAGCTTTGGATATTTCCCCTCCAAAGTTCCCAGCAGACATTTGGGAATGCCGACCAACTCCTTCATGTTGACATTTTCCTCGTCCTTGTAAGCACTGTACCGACACTCAAGGCCGGTAATTTCAGCAAACTCGCTTAAGCCAAATCTTATAAACCAAAATATTCAAAAGAAAAAGAAGAAGAAAGAAACACATTAACAATAGAAAGTGGAATGGAGGTATCAAACTAAAAAGGGTGTATAGGTATAAATACCTAAGTAGAGTTTTGTTGATTGCAAACCACATAGAGTGTTTGCGGTCTGTTTTCACCGCATACAAAAGCATGAAGTGTAGTAATTGGTTGGAAAGCTTAGGATTTGTACACAAATATATTATGTCCTCAAATATACAACTTTTGAACATTTGTTGCCCCATGGCATCCAAACATTCAAGTATTAATTGATTAAATTTACACGAGACAGGACAGTTTGTCTCATATTTCGGATTATCATCAAACTTGCACATCAACTAGTAAAGAAAACAAGTTTGTTAATACCAGAAAAACATTACAACAAGAAATCAAAAACTCATATCAAACATTCAACTTACAAAGGACTCTTCATATCCATCAGTAGGCATTTCTTCCTCTGCCTATGTAAACATATCAAAAAATAGTATCACTATTCACATCAACATTCAATACTAGAAAGTAGTATAAAAACCTCATATGAAACTCAAAAAAAAAAGCATACATACCAGACAAATCATATAAATATAAACAGAAAGCATATCAACAACTCATACTAAAAAACAAATTACCACAAACACAAACCATAGACACATACCAGACAACTCATGTAATATAAACAAAGAACAAAGCATAACAGAAACCATATAAAAACAAATACCAGAAACATAATAGATAGGTATACAGGAAACAAATAAACATCACATACCAGAAACTAATATCAAAAGATATACCAGAAAACATAAAACCAGTAACATACCAGAAAAGCTAATACCAAACGCAAATGCACTAATAACTAATACCAATATTCTCATGTAAATATAAAGACAAAAAACATACCAGAAACCATATCAAAACACATACCAGAAACCATATATAAACCTATCAAACCCTAATATGAATAAATACCAGAAATAATAATACAAGAAAATTTGAAAGAATATCCAATCCATAATAACCACTAGTATATTTCCTCCCCTTGGACCACCAAATAAAACTATTAGAAGACGTGCATTATGATCAGACATTGGAGGTGTCTGCCCCTCATTTGAAACATCCTCTTCAATAGGTGAAGGAGGCCTTAGGGACAGAAGATTGAATGTAGGAACATCAGAAGCAGATGATCGGTTTCCTACGGCCTTAGATCGAGTACACATCTTTGTGTTGGTTAGGGTTTACGATCGAGTAAAATGTGAAGGAGGGATTTGGGTTGAAATTTGGTATCAACAAAGACGAATTTGAGAACGCGATTGAAGGAGAATGCCGGAGATAACAGGAGAAGATCGGAGACTTGAAGAATTTGAGATTACGAGAAAGATTGAGGGAGAAGTTTCAGAGTTGAAGTTGAGGAGTGGAACGGTCGATCGCCTAATTTGAAGAAAGTTGTTTGCGAACTGAATGAAGTGGGAGGATGTTAGTGAAAAATAATTTACCTATTAAAACCTCACTAACCTCATTAATAGTAAAAAAAATATGGGTTATAATTACTTAAACAAAAACCAAAAAAGGCCTAGTAGGCCAAATTCTTTCAAACATTTTTCAAATTCTAACTATGCGCTTCATTTCATTCACGAAAACACTCTCTTCTTTAAAACATAAACAACGATCGACTTCTCCTCTTCTCCCTCTCTTGCAATCTCAATTTCTTCAACTTTCAATTCTCTTATGGCAATCTATCACATTTCCTGTCTCAAATTCATCCTATGTTCTTCTTCGTTGATCCATTTCTCAACAGTTTTGGCCAAAACTCTCCCTGTCAGTTTATTGTAAACCCTAACCAACTCAAAAATGTCTCATCGATCTAAGGCCATAGCTAATCGATTGTCCTGTTCTGATGTTCCTACACTCAATCTGTTAACCCCAACTCCACCTTCACCTGTTGAAGAGGTTGTGGCAAACCAGGGATAGGCACCTCCTGTAACAAATACCCCAAATCCGCGGGACTCGGGATGCTACGGGTTGAGACCTCACAATGGGTCCCGACCCTTAACCTGACAACAATTTCACCGGATCTTGCAACAAGACACAAATAAAGGCCAAAACCGAAATACATTTTTATGCAATGTTATGAAACACGAAAAAAAAAAGAAAGGAAAGACTTCAGTCGTCCTTACAACAACATGAATATAATACAAAACAAAAACAACACAAGGAATCCAAAACCCAACTTAACCTAAGATGTACGGAGCCCCGGCTATCCACTCCTCTGGATCACTCGGCCACATCCTATCTTGCACATCAACTACAACAATCGGTATAAAACCGTTAGCTCACATTCTAGGCATTATAAAGAAAATATGGCACAAAGACACACATAAGAACACATAACACACAACATGCTCATATACATACACATCCGGTTCTTATTCTCTTTTTAGGTTATTCCTTTACTACTTCCATTCGTTCAAAGTGTGACATGAGAGTCTTATAACTCTCGCCTCTGTCCCCGTGTAACAAACAGGGTGTGGCGGAGCTCAACCTGTATACCATTTGGAGTGGCAAAGAAGCATGCCCGTATAACCAAAGTCTATTCAAGACAAGACAAGATAATCAACTACTACTCACAAGCTAGAAGCCCTTAGACTTCTAGTCCTATATCGTCTTATTAGGTCATACACTCTCATAATCTAGGATACACCCCTAGCCCTCAAAAACTCGCAATATCTCAACTATAACCACATGCTAGGATACTTCCATCCTAACTCCACAATCTCAACTAACACATACTCACAACCTCAACAAAGCTCACATGATAACATACACACCTCAATCCTTAGAACGTTCAAATCATCCTCAAATCCTCACCTAAAGTCCACAACCACTAAGTGGCATTCACTCTAAGTTATGCTAGATCTAACCTAGCATGATTCTACCACTAAACATAACTAGAATGAGGGAGAAGATACTCACACGAGGTCAAAGGCGAAAAACGATCTACGGATGTCGAGAATGGGTTTGTTGGTCTTTGTCGGGCGCTTCCGGACCTAAGACCAAAGCTACGCGAATTTAGCTTATATGCTATATTGATTATATATATATATATACACGTATATATATATATATATATATATATATATATATATATATATATATATATATATATATATATATATATATATATATATATATATATATATATATGTATAGAGTATAGATCCTATGAGAACACCCTCTAACGTGAGAACATGAGAACAGATTCGTAATTATTATTAGTTTTGTTACGAATGTGTCATATCGTATAATGTATTATTCGTAGTTATTGTTGGTTGAGTGGATTATTCGTAGTTATTGTTGGATTCCTAATTATTATTATTCGTAGTTATTATTATTTTTGATATCTACTCTAAATCTCAACCCTTAATACTCACATCCAACGGTGTACGATTGTTCTCATGTTCTCACGTTAGGGGGTGTTCTCATGGGAACCACACCCTATATGTATATATATATATATATATATATATATTTATATGTAGATATATATGTATATATATATATGTATATATATATATGTATATACATATATATATATATATATATAATATAACTCAAAGGTAAAACTCGTTTTCCAAATACCATCGTTAAAACCGATAAATAATCCCTTCAGGGAAAAATATATATTCACAAACTTGGTCGTAAACCGCAATTATAACTTCGAGCCATAAACCAAATTTAATCCAACAAAGGACAACATATATAGTATATAATATAAGGATAAAACTCGAAGTAAAATCGAAGTTTAAAACCCGTAAACACGTTTTCCGGGAAAATCATACAATTTTATAAACACGGGTCATCATCCTTAATTAACCTCGGGGCATTTTCTGAAATTAATCCAACATAGGGCATAAATGCAACAGTCCAAAAAATATGTGTCAAAACTACAAATTCAAAGTAGTGGGCACAATCTGCAATTAACATTAAAAGGTGGGCCAACATTAAAAAACTGAAAAGAAGCCCTTCTTCAACCTACTGTTATGCGACAGAGGAAGAAGGAAAGGGGGAGAGGGCTTCCGGCGGCTGCCCAGGAGGAGGAGAGAAGAGGGCCGGTGTCGGTGTAGGCGGAGAAGGAGTGTCGGCCGGCGGCGGTGCACCTCCCTGCAGCAGAGGCCTCAAGGCGGCAACGGCGTCTCTCATCGTAGTAGAAAAGACAGAGCAGGGGAAAGGAGAGGGCCGATCGACAATTGTGCTCTGCTTGCTGGTGGCTCCGGCAGTGTCTCCCAAAATTCCGTCTCGACCTCTCGTTACATCCTCTTGTGCTTTCCGACTCCTTGGTTTCTTGAGTGAGGAGACAAGTGGGCCAGCTGACCCCTTTTTCCCATCCCACATTTTTCAGCCTTGTTCCCTCTCTCCTCTCACTCTTCCTTTCACGCTAGTTCTCTTCCCCTCTTCCTCTTGTGCTTCCTTATTCATTTCTCCTTGGATCTCCTGAGGTGTGGCCAGTAGGAGGATAGTTACGGATTTAGTGTGGTAAGATAGTCCTTCCCCCTCTCTTCTTCTTCCTTGCTATATAGCTTCCTCTTCTTCTCTCCTTCTCCATTGTCATGGATGAAGCTTTGGAAGTAGATTCTTCTTGATCTTTGCATGCATGTGTTCTAAGCTCGGTTAGGTCGTGTGGAAGAGCCTTGATACAATGGATGATGTTTGGAGAAGACCCAACAAGAGAAGGAGGCCATTGAAGCCCAAGATCCACAATCGAAGACGAAGAAGACGACCCTTTGTTGTTCGACCGCGGGGCGGATCTTCAGAGCCGCAGGGCAGCCAATGCCCCAAGCCGCAGGGGCGACCAGCACGAGCCGCAGGGGCGGCCACCAGGGGCCGCAAGGGCGGACCTCTGGGCCGCAGGAGCGGCCTCTAGCTCAGCCAGCACGCCCTTGCGGTGTTCTTCCCCCTTTTGTGGTAGTTCTTCCTTCTTCCAAGTTCGTGCTCTTTCTTGGTGAGTTCCCTACCTTGAGTATGTATTCATAGATAATCTTAGAGTGTTCCATGATAGTATCATGCTAGGATTGGATCTAGGATTGATGAGAATGCCAAGTTGTGGCTTGCACCTTAGGTGAGTATTCGAGGATCTTGATATGTTCTAAGGTGGGTTGATGTATGTTCTGAGTTGACTCGTGGGATGAGTATAAGGCTGTTCCTTGTAAGGTTGAGAGTGTACGTGGTGATTTTGAGGTTATGGGCTAGGATATGCGTACCCTAGCCTAGTGATGTTACCGTTGAGTTTGTTGAGACTAGGCATGTTATCCTAGTGGTGTTGTGAGTTATGATCTTGCAAGATCCAAGGGTTTAGAAGTTTTAAGACTTATACCTTGTGTTGAGTGTGATGTGAGCATGAGGGATTCTAGGATGCGGTCCTGAAATTGAGAGTCAAATGGTCTTGCGTAGATCATTTGTATAGAAGTCTTAGACTTCTATTGTGAGTGGGTTGTTGTTGATATAGTTATCTTCTTGTGAGCAGGTTTTGGGCTTCCTCCCTAAGGAAACGAGAGTGTTGTGAGTTGAGTGTGGTGACGAGGTAAGTCTCCGGACTTCCTTAGCTCGTATTTTACGTATTAGCATTGATGAGTGTTCGGTGGTGTTTGTGTACGTTATTGTTTATGTTATAAACAACTAAACCGGTAATAGGACCACCGACCTTATATTATTTTGGCCCAAGTGTATGATAACGGGCGGTGACATCATCTGCCTAGCTCTTGCGAGAGTCTAGGAGGTTCTCGGCGACTAGCCCGTGCTGGTTAGACGGTCGGAGGCATCCGTACCGTTCCATGCCGGTAAGTAGGGACCGAGGCGGGACCACGGTGGTCTCGTGTCACAAAACTAAGTTGAATTAGAACGGGATACGACTTAATAATAATAAAGATAATAAACCGGATTGGTGTGCTTTTAAGTATGTTGTGTGCTTGCGGTGTTTTACGTTTGTTTGTGCCTTTCCCATTGATTCTAATGCTTCGATATGAGCTAACGGTTTTATACCGATGTTGTAGATTGCCTTGCAGGTTAGGATGCGGCCGAGAGATCCGGAAGGGTGGGTAGCCGGGGTCCGTACATTTTAGGAAGGGTTTATGAGTTGGAGTCGAGTTCTGTTCGTCCTTCGGTTATTGCGTTTTGTATGCCGCGTGTTTGGCATTTTGGTTTGGAGTTGTATCGCGGCTGATGTTTGTGGTTGCATTCTTTCGGTTTTCTTATCATTTTCATGAAAAATGATTTACGGTTTTTGCCTTTATTTGTGCCATGTTGTAAAGGTCCGGTGAAATTGGTGTCAAGCTAAGGGTCGGGACCCATTGTGAGGTCTCGCCCGTAGCATTCCCGAGTCCCACGGATTCGGGGTGTTACAAAGTTGTATCAGAGCCCTGGGTTGACAACAATGGCACTGGGAATCTTCTAAAGGCCGAATAAGGAACAAACAGAACCCCTCGGGTTCTGAGTTTTCGTTTTCAATATCACATGCATGAGTCGGGGTAGAATTTACGGACCACCACTCCTTCCGCGGATCTAGGCAGCTTAGATTATTGGATTTTGGTATGTATATATATATAGATATGGTTATGAGGTTTGTAATTATGCATGATAGAATTGATGTGTATCTTTGTGGATTGCAGTTGCATGATGGACATGATTTATGTGTATAGTCGAATATGTGGACGATTGTATGTTTTAGACTTTGTATTGATATGATAGCGTGTCAGATGCGTTATATTAGTAGAGATATGGACTTAGGACTTATATAGTTATGTATATGTAGTCTTATACATATAGTAGTGTACAGAGATATGGGACCTAATAGAAAGATGATATTACGACATCATCACCTTTAAGACGATGACGTGGCTTGGGATAACGCTCAAGTATCGAGTCGGGCATTTCGTGCTAACGAACACCATGGCATTCTCGATTTCCTTTTTAACGGATGTCGAAGAGGAGGATTGGAGACGAAGTAAATGAAGGACAACCAAGCAAAGACGAAAACGAGACAACTTAGGAGAGTAACGTGAAGATGTAGAAGTGATTATAAAGGAGATAATTTATATAAGATCTTCAAGAAGATGCGTGGACCACTAAAGATGCGAGTCAAGGAGAAGATGGGTGCAATCCCACAATCTTAGAGACGGTGTTCCATTACGAGAAGTAAAGCTTCTCTTAGACACTCCTAAGCTTTGGAGTCCAGTTGTGTTGAATGATCGAACCGGTATGAAAGATATAAGATATCGTAAGTTAACCTTACAAGGTACCGTTTAGGGAAGAGTTGACATTTTGAGATTTATGAGAAGAATAGCATGATGGGGATTCACGTGGAGTCAACCAATTTCCGTTACGGTGATGAGGCTGAGAAACACCAAGTAGATAGAAGTGTGCACGGACGTAATCCCGAGAAGAGGAGTGACGCAACAAGGAGCTTTAGAATGGAAGGACTTAAGGCGACGATGAGAGGTACGCGAGCGGTTGCTGAATTATATTAGAGCTTTTGGAGAAGATACACTTACCAGATGTCGTGAGGAGCGGTTAAGCCTGAAGGCGAGTTATACGAAACGTGAGGCCTAGAAGAGTATGATTACATTATGGAAGAGGATGTAAGAATGGAACGTGGAAAGAGTTAACGGAGTTTAGATAGAGTACCCCAAGGAGAGTGGCCTTCATACGATCAGGGACATAAAGTATAGAGGATTAGTAAGTCGTTGACCTTAGAGAAGGTTAACCACAAGCTTATCGGAGATGACCTAGAACGCATAAAGTGCGGGTTACCTATTGAGAAGTTGTAGACGGGAGGTATAACCTCAAGCGGAGACTATAATGGAACGGTAACAAAAGCTTGGAGTGTTCCCTATGGTTCAATGCCAATAGTAAGAAGTACATCAACAAAAGCGTGATTGTCTGGAGTAATAGAACGTTGGATGGTTAAGCAAGTGATGGTAATAGACCTCTCGGAGAGGGATGGTAATACCCTTTTTGCGACCTTAATAGGTCTTGAGTTTTGGCATATGGAGGAATTGAGCGGTATGGAACTTTAAAGGTTTAAGCATATAAGGACGTAGTGGATCAGGAGGAAAGTGAAATTTCCCGAGTTGCTTTAGGCAAATGGGAAGATACGGAGAGGAGATGCATGGTATATCGTTCTTAAGGAACGAATGATAAGTGACGCGAACAAGAGATGAGTCGAAGTTGTTAGACTCACCAAAGGAGCCATGAAGGCTAAGGTGTGGAACGAAAGACCATAGCTACAGTAGCGTTGTAAGCTTTAAGCCTAAGGTAGTAGTACCTTGGGATCATGAGTCAGAATTCCGTGATAGGAATGGGGAATTCTTCCAGTCTTTCCTTCAGAGCATTCTGATTTGAGTTTGAGGAAATGTATGAGTCAAAAAATTATACTTTGACTTCCAAGGGATATGCTTGGTGAACGACGGGTAAGGGTGCCCTCTTTGTAGTGGACGTCCCGTTTAGACTAGTTGCATGTGAGTGTGATGTTTGATTAGATCGACTTGAAGTCAAGACAACATCAGTTTTGGATGAAGAGAAGAAAGAAACTTCATGAGGCGCCATTTAGGGCCAATATGGTTAATACAAGTATAGTGAAGCCATTTGAAGTCGCAACTGTAATTGATGAGTTGAGAGTTTACACAGATGAGTATCCATCGGTTTCGGAATCATGTTACGACGAAGTCTATATTTGCATTGTTTGGACGGCTCTAAGGTGGACCCTAACCTAAGGGAGTTATGACAGTTATGATACTTGAATTGCGCTAATGATTCTTATGATTGGATTTGGCGACGCCTTGTTGTACTCTCAGAATTGAGAGGAATGAGCTTGATATGGGACGACAAGGATACCGGTTATGAAGGATAAGAGGATAACTAGATTTATCTAGACGAGTTAGGCATCCGAGGTGACCTCCTAAGAGACGTAGCGGGTTGAGAAAATCCGGTAGATCAGTTGAGAACGAGATGATAGTTTCAGTAATACCTTCCTAGTATGTGAAGAATATATGAAACACATAAATTGGTGGGCCATAACCGCCAAGTTGCGGGATGATTTTGACACTTTCTTCCCTTCTAAAAAAGTGGATGGATTGTTGGATCCGAGACGTATCCGTGAAGTTTTGACAGAAGCAGAATAGGTGAGTGACCTCCATCTTGTTTTCTTTTAGACAAACATCGAGTTATGGAGATGGAATGATATTAAGAATACATCCAAACGAGGCTTGGGATGTGTGAAATAACAAGAGAGGTTGCGTGTGTATGTAGACATTTGCGGGTATGTACGAAGAATGATCGACTAAGGGTCGAAGATTAGCCACTTTGGGACGCGTGCTTATGGTGGTGTCGATTTAGCTACAGAGTAACATGCTAGACATGTAGGAATAATAAGAGTATGATACGTGTATGTATACTCACTCAGGAAGAGTTGAGTATCCCTGTAGAGGGGATGTGTAGCGATGGATAAGGACTTGGGTCGTGGATGGTCTTTGGTTTGTTCGGAGAAGGATCCAGGATAGAAGGTTCCGAGGAGAGACGCCGTAGCTACCTTTATGGGTTGATTGTTGTTAAGACCATGACGTTGGTAAGAGATATCCGGTTTATGACGTTCATAAAAGTGAGACGGGATTAAGGCCGAGATGGCTAAGTACATAGCCCTTATGTAAACCGTCATCCAAACGAGTTGAACACCATATGGCGAGGAAGAAGACTTCACCACCGCAAGTTAGGCAGTGGGAATGGTAAGATACCTCGAGAGAGATTAGTACCGGTTTGAGACCTTGTGATAGTGGTGACGAGTCTGGGTCACATAGACCTACCGACGGAGACTATGTGTTTTTACACCCTATTGAGAAACTAAGCCGATGAGTTGGCTAGTTGTGGAGTACCCTATGTGATAGCAAGATGTTTTGGTATACCGAGTATTGTTATCTCGGTTAAGATGAGCGTTTCATTTCAGAATTTGTGGGCGGCAGGATCGTGCCGCACAAGAGACCCTATTCCTTACATGATAGTCTCACCATGGATAATGGATTCAGTAGAAAGGACTTTGGTGACCAGTCGATACCATGTAGAGAATATGTGTGCGAGGTAAGAGGGTAAAGGTAGACATGATACCCTCCTTTGGGTTGAGTTATCGTGATGATAGTTGAGAGGTACCGTTGTGGATGGAAGTGCGGTACCTTGTGATGTTAGAATTGGGGAGCATATGTAAGTTTAGTTGAACAGATACGTGACGACCTCGCTGGGGTAGCGGCGGTCCAAAGGCAGATGTTAGACAAGCTATGTCACGAGAAAGTATGTACCGAAAAGAGGTACGGACCTCTTGGGTTCAGATGTAAGATGAGTCGAGTTAAGAGTATAACGGACGCAAGACATCATACGTGTTGGTCATTAGAAGGGAGTTGGGTTCCAATATATATATCGGACCTTTTTCGAGATATTGACGCGAGATGGGAAGTGGTTTACCGCTTGGCGTGGCCACCGAGAGTGGAGGATGGTCACCAAATTTCAGGTGTGACGATCGATGGCAGACGTGTATGGCTTGAGATATGATCTTAGTTGTGATGATCTAGGGATAGACGAGGAGCCGATGAGGCTACCGTGAGGATGTGAGATAGTAGCTTTGTAGGAGTTTTGACGATGACCTAGTTACATCGAGTTGGCTGACGGCTTAGATAATGTATGTGTGTGTGATTTTATGTGTTTGGTGTCCCAAGCAGGAATGTGTGTATGTGTTAGCATGAAATATTGTGATATTTTAGGCACGTTTTCTAAACGTATTTGATTCATATTGATAGTCTTTGATTGAACTTTGTGCATATGTGAGCTAGTATTACCTATATTGTCGATATGGATGTCTACACTAGTTCTATGTTGATTTTTAGGTAATTTGGAGCTATTTCCGAACGGAATCGAGCAAAGGAGAGTTGAGTTGATATGTCCATAGATTGAGGACATTCTTTGGAAGCAAATTGGAGTTCTAGCTTGAGGAATGCACGAGGTTAGGGAAGAATCACGTTCTTGCCCTAAATTACGCCCCAAAATACGGCCGGAATCCAAACCACGTTCAGAATTACGGCCGTGGATTTAGAGTCAGAAATTCATGTTCATTCCAGAGGATTACACGGCCGTGGAACATATGGTGCAAACCGTATTTGTTTCCACGCTCTAAATTACGGTCGTGGAACACTTCCACGACCGTGATCTTGGCGAATCTTTTCGCCACACTTGAAGCCACGATCTTTTGAAGATTGGGCCGGGCCGACATTTTGCCCTGCATTATAAAAAGACGGACGAAGCAAGAATCCGTCATGACCGCTGGAGGCTCGCTTAGATCGACGCTTATCCCCGCTTACCCCCGTTAAACGCTCGCTTAGGATCGCTTAAGCATTGACATCTCGTTGGAGATTGAAGTTTGTAGTTGGGAATTACCCTAATCTCGCACTTTTGGTGGAGATTGCTGTTGAGATCTCCTGATTGGCGGAAGATCGAAGTTCTTGGAAGATTTGGCAAGAAGATCTCTCTTCTTGTTTAGGTTTGATTTGGAAAACGGATTGACATCCCGCTTTCCCTTCTTTCCTAAGGTTGTGATTGTTTGCTTTACTTTGAATCCATTGACAATACTTGTTCTCTTTGTGACTTTGAGATTATTTTGGAGATTATTGAAAGTTCTTGAAAGTTTTCATCTTTTTATCTTCTAATTCTTGAATTGATATCAACATGATTGTTATTGGCTAAAAACCCTTAACAATTCTAGAGTGAAGGGTTGATAGTTGTGGCTTAGATAATGATAGATCGATCGCAAACAGATTAGACCCTGAGAGTTAGAGAGACTCGCCGACAACCCTAAATTAGGGTCTGTTCTTGAGTCCACGGCCGTGGAACCTCAAGAACTAACCGTGATTTCCCTTAAGTCTACGAACCTGCTTTTACTTTAATCTAAAGTTACAGATTTGCTTTAGCTTAGTTTAGGCTTGCCTTTTCTAGGTGGTAGTGAAGCCTCAACAACCTCTACCTCGTTTGTGAGTGTCACAACCTCAATCGGTTAAGTTAGTCTTGATCCTTGGGTTATAAGTTTGGGTATTTGACACTAATTCTCATCTCTAGAATCTTTCTATATTGAGCCTCAACAAACTGTATAGAGAGTGCCTTGTAGGTGAGTTATATAAGGTTTTTGGAACTTCACCGTACGATTACCTTACATTAGTATACCTTTGCATATCTCAACTCTGTCTTTACACCATTAAGTGTATCTTGAATCGATTGCCACAGCTGGATACTTGGATCTTTAGGATTGTTGTTTTCCCAATATTTGCAAAACTCTCATATTTACTTGCTTGATAATCTGCAATCGAGTTCGTTCCCCCCAAATCCCTGTGTTCGATACTCTGGAATTCTTGCTTAACTACGTCGATCCGTACACTGCGGGTTCGCTGCTTGATTCTAGTTTTATAAATTTAAAACTTATTTGCGCACACCTCTAGGGGCGAACAAGTTTTTGGCGCCGTTGCCGGGGATTTGGTTTAGGCCGAATCCGGTAGCCGGTTGTCAAGCTTGGGAGCTTGCTCTCGTTATTTGATATCTCTTTGAGTGCATGCGCAGGTCTGGGAACACCGAAGACCTCTTACCTCTTGATCAAGAGCTAGAGAAAACCTTGAGGCAAAAGCGCAAGGAAAAGAAGATGGCTGAAGAAAACGAACGTAATCTTCAAACGGAGTTAGCGGAGAAGGAAGCTCAACTCCGATGGAATGAGACTCTCCGCCAAGATGAGATGGATCGTCATCAATCTCAAGTTAACAATCTACAAGACATGATCTTCCAGATGAGGGTAGAGATGAGCGACCTTAAGAATAAGGGAAGCAAGAAATCCTCGAGAAGGAGATCAAGGTCTAGAAGAAAAAGCCACTCATCCGTTGATGATAGTGACTCTTCCATGCCACCGTTAGAAGAGATTGATCCCACGATCAATATGAATCCTTTCCATCCACAAGAAGCTGCTAATCGCCGCATTCCACCTAGGAATGCGAGGATCGAACGTGTGGATAATGAGCCAAGAACTCTTGGCCAGCGGATGGATCCAACACAACAACCACGCCGCTTGGGTGTGAATTTCGATGCTGAAGATGTGCAAGGGTTTAGCTTTAACCCTCAAGTTATCACTCTTGTTCGCCAAAGCCAATTTGGCGGTACAAGTGCTGAATCTCCACACCAACACTTGCAAAACTTTGAGTGTATGATGGAGACGATGAGACCGAAGAACGCTACTACCAACAGCTATAAGCTCAAGCCTTTCTTTTTCTCCTTGAAAGGGAAAGCGTTATCTTGGTACCAAGCTCTTCCTAATGGGAAACTAGACACGTGGGAAGACCTTTCCGCGGAGTTTCTCACCAAATTCTTTCCGCCTTCCAAAACGGCGGAACTTAGAGGTAAGATTAATGCTTTTTCCATGAGACCTAACGAAAGTTTGTTTCAATCTTGGGAAAGGTTTCAGGATTTACTCTTGGATTGCCCTCATCATGGCATATCCAAGCTTGCCTTGCTGGAGATTTACTACAAGGGGCTGGATGCGGGAACGCAATTCAACCTCCAATCCCTCTCATGCGGAACGTTCATGGACATGAGAGAAGATGACGCTTGGGACTTCATTGAGAAGCAAGCAAGAGTCATAGAGAAGTATTCCCACCGGAAAGTGGAGGGAAATCGTGTGGAGCAAGGAGCGAAGCTCACACATGAAGCTCAAAATCAGATTTTCTCCCTCAACAATGAGATCAAAGAGTTGAAGGGGACTATCAAGACCAACTTCCCAAAGCAACAAGAAAGGGATATTGGCTATTTGGGCAACAACAATGGCGGTGATAACACCAACCGCAACAACAATAACCGGAATAATAACCGGAATAACAATTGGAATGGAAACAACAACAACCGGAACAACAACAATTGGAACAACAATCGGGGTTCAAACAACAACAATTGGCGCTCCAATCAACAAAATTCCGGTAACTCTTATCCTTCCAATTCTAATTCGCTAACTCCACCTTCCTCTTCCTCTACTCCTTTGAAAAGCCAGGGGCAATCATCTAATGGAAGAAACAATACGGGAAAGGAGAAGCCCGATCCCATGTTGGAAACGATCTTGGGAAAGCTTCAAGGGTTGGAGAACCGCCTCATCAAGGTTGATGATCAAGTTTCTAAGGTTGACAAAGCTCAAAAAGTTTTGGAAAACCAAATGTTCAACCATGCGGAGGAAGTTCCTAGAAATCAAGGGAAACTTCCAGGAAAGACGGAGGACAACCCTAAAGGAAGGGTGATGGCGATTACAACTAGGAGCGGAGTGACTACCACCGATCCGCAGCCTACGTTCGTTGAAGTCCCCGTAGAGAAGGACAAAGGAAAGGGGAAGGAGAAGGAAGATGTCTATGTTCCCCCTCCAGCTTACAAACCTCCCCTACCGTTCCCTCAATCTAGAGCGCGAGCGCGCCTAGACAAACAATTCGGTAAGTTCATAGAACTCATGAGCAAGCTGCATATTAATATACCCTTCATTGATGCTATTGTAGGTATGCCGGCTTATGGCAAGTTCTTGAAGGAGCTTCTCTCTAACAAGAGGAAGCTAGAAGATTTCGGTGAGGTCAAGATGAGTTCGGATTCTTCAGATCTCATCAAGACTATGAAGGAGAAAATGCCCCCAAAGTTGAAGGATCCGGGGTCATTTTGCATTCCCATTGGAGTGGGAGATGTCACATACAACGCTTTATGTGACTTGGGAGCAAGTGTGAGCATCATACCACTTGCATTATGTAGGAAGATCGGTTTAGGCGATCCTAAACCGGTCAAGATGACGTTATACATGGCGGATCGATCCATCACTCGCCCCGTCGGTATTGTAGAAGACGTCCCGGTCAAGCTAGGTAAATTCTTTGTCCCTATTGATTTTGTCGTGCTTGACATTCCTGCAGATAGTCCGGTCCCGATTATACTCGGAAGACCGTTTCTTGCAACTTCCGGCTGCATGGTCGATTGCAAGAATGGGAGACTCGCTTTTGATATTGGAGAAGAGAAAGTAGAGTTCGTTCTTTCCACTCTAGTGAAGGAGCCAATCTTTGACGAGGATATTTACGATATCCAAGATGAAGAAGGTTTGTCTAGGGAGGAGGTAAGTGCGATTCTCTTTAACGATCCTTTACAAAAGGTTATCACTATGAGTCTAACCAATGTAGGGGAAGAAGAAGAGTGCAAAGAGGGAATTGAAGCCTTAGAAGCACAAGAAGAGATGCATAAAGTGGAGTTTGAGAAACTCCACGATGAGGCTGAGAATGTAAGAATCCACGGTCATACCCTGTATTCCACGACCGTGGATTTCACAACCAAAATCGACCTCCATTCCAGGGGATTACACGGCCGTGGAACACATGGAGAGGCCGTAATTCTGACCGTGGAAGAGGGTGATCGGCTTACTTCTTCAACTTCTTTTGATTCTTCTCCAAACCACTCAACAACCTTAGAAACTTCTAAGGAAACGTCGGATGCTCCTCAAGGACCATTGGAAGCTCCGAAAGTGATGGAACTCAAACCACTTCCTACTCATCTAAGGTACGCTTTCCTTGGATCTAATTCTACCTTCCCGGTTATTGTTAGCTCCGAATTAAGCATAGATGAACATGAACAGCTCATGATTGTCCTTAGTAAACATAGAAAAGCCATAGGCTACACTATTGAGGACTTAGTAGGAATCAAACCCTCCCTATGTATGCATAAGATACTAATGGAGAAGGATTTTAGAACTTCAAGACAACCTCAAAGGCGGTTGAATCCGACCATGAAGGAGGTTGTCAAGAAGGAAATTCTTAAACTTCTTGATGCAGGTATCATCTATCCTATCTCCGATAGCAAATGGGTGAGTCCAGTTCAAGTAGTTCCGAAGAAGGGAGGAATGACGGTCATCACCAACAAGAACAACGAACTCATTCCTACCCGAACCGTGACTGGATGGCGAATGTGCATAGACTACCGCAAGCTCAACAACGCAACGCGGAAGGATCACTTTCCCTTACCATTCATCGATCAAATGCTTGAAAGGTTAGCACAACATTCACATTTTTGCTACCTTGACGGTTATAGTGGTTTCTTTCAGATTCCGATACATCCGGACGATCAGGAGAAAACCACATTCACGTGCCCTTGGGGTACGTTCGCCTATAGGAGAATGCCGTTCGGGCTTTGCAACGCCCCAGCCACCTTTCGACGGTGCATGATGGCCATCTTCTCCGAATACGTAGAGGAAATCATGGAAGTCTTCATGGACGACTTCTCCGTATACGGTTCCTCTTTTAACGATTGCCTTTCTAACCTTTCTCTTGTTTTACAACGTTGTGAAGACACTAACCTAGTTATTAATTGGGAGAAGTGTCAATTCATGGTTAAGGAAGGAATTGTATTAGGTCACTTAGTCTCTAGTAGAGGGATAGAGGTAGACAAGGCTAAGATAGAGACCATAGAGAAACTTCCTCCCCCAATTTCGGTGAAAGGGATAAGAAGTTTCCTAGGACATGCTGGATTTTATAGACGTTTCATTAAAGACTTTTCTAAGATATCAAAACCTCTCACTAATCTATTGATGAAGGATGCGGTTTTTGAGTTTTCGCAGGAATGTTTAGATGCGTTTAACACCATTCGGCAAGCTCTAATTTCAGCACCTATTATCCAACCCCCGGATTGGACTCTCCCCTTCGAGATTATGTGCGATGCTAGTGACGTAGCTATTGGAGCTGTTCTTGGACAACGAAAGGAAGGGCGAACCCATGCCATATACTACGCTAGCAAGACGCTAGACGAAGCTCAGCTCAACTACGCCACTACAGAGAAAGAATTTCTAGCCATTGTCTACGCTATTGACAAGTTTCGCTCTTATCTTGTAGGTGCAAAGGTGATTGTCTACACGGATCATGCCGCGATCCGGTACCTCCTTGCGAAGAAAGACGCGAAGCCAAGGCTAATTAGATGGATTCTTCTCCTACAAGAATTCGATCTTGAGATCCGCGACAAGAAGGGTTCAGAAAATTTTGTTGCGGATCATTTGAGTCGCCTCACACATCTAGAGGACGACCATCTACCCATTGATGACTCCTTTCCGGACGAACACCTACACATCATAGAGGAGTGCATCAACGAGATCTCCAAAGGTAACGAACCATGGTTTGCTGATTTTGTTAACTATTTGGTTTGCCAGGAGATACCGCCCGGACTATCCTATGCACAAAGGAAGAAGTTCTTTAAGGACGTCCGGGAATACTATTGGAACGAGCCTCTCCTCTTCAAGAGAGGTCCGGATGGCATCATCCGGCGATGTGTGCCGGAAGATGAGATGCAAAGTGTCATCCGCCATTGTCATTCACTACCTTGTGGAGGACACGCTAGTTCGAACAAGACTAGCGCAAAGGTATTGCAATCTGGATTCTATTGGCCTACTTTATTTAGAGATGTGCAATCCTTTGTCTCTTGCTGCGATGCTTGTCAAAGAACAGGCAATATTTCTAGAAGGAACGAGATGCCCCTCAACAACATCCAAGAGGTGGAGATTTTCGACGTTTGGGGAGTCGATTTCATGGGACCATTCCCATCTTCTTGTGGAAACCAATACATACTATTGGCAGTAGACTACGTTTCTAGATGGGTGGAAGCAATTGCCTCTCCTACAAATGATGCCATGGTGGTGGTTAAGTTCTTCAACAAGACCATCTTTCCGCGATTTGGAACACCAAGGACAATCATTAGTGATGGAGGTTCTCACTTCATAGCCCGTCGCTTTGAAGCTCTTCTAGCTAAGTATGGGGTTACTCACAAGATCGCTACCCCTTACCATCCACAAACGAGTGGACAAGTTGAGATCTCAAATAGGGAGATCAAGGGAATTCTAGAGAAGACGGTTTCAAGGACTAGGAAGGATTGGTCCTTGAAACTAGATGATGCATTATGGGCGTACCGGACTGCGTACAAGACTCCCATAGGAACCACACCATACAACCTTGTGTATGGAAAGTCTTGTCATTTGCCGGTAGAGCTGGAGCACAAAGCGTTTTGGGCTATCAAGTGGCTGAATTTCGGCATGAAGGAAGCGGAAGAGAAGCGTCTCCTAGACATCAACAAGCTGGATGAACTTCGCTTGAACGCCTATGAAAACGCTAAGATCTACAAGGAAAGAGCAAAACGTTGGCATGATAAGCATATCATTCCAAAGGACTTCAAAGAAGGGGATCAAGTTCTCCTCTTCAATTCAAGACTTTGCCTCTTTCCAGGTAAGCTTAAGTCCCGTTGGACCGGACCTTTTCTAATTAAACGTATTTTCCCCCATGGTGCAGTTGAAGTATGGGGTGAAGCTAGCGGAAGTTTTAAGGTGAACGGCCAACGACTCAAGAAGTACACGCCGGAACTCCAAGCTAAGGAGTTTGCGCCTACCGCACTCGAATAAGTGCGAGATTGGTCTAGCTACGGACCTTAAACAAAGCGCTTCTTGGGAGGCAACCCAAGGTATTGCATTTTGTTTTTGTTTTCGATTCATAGTTTAGCTTAGAATAGACGTTTTCGCTTTATTTTTGCCTCGATTTCTTCCGGTATGTTCGTGTTTTTGGTTGTAGGATCGATGGAAAAGGAGAAAGGGAGAATAATGTCGAAGAAGAGCGACGAAATTTGGACTTTGAAGCTTTACAGAAGGTTTCACGGTCTAAATTACGGTCGTCACAGCTACAGTGGCCGTAATTCTCAAAAGCCTTTGAAAAATCACCAAAACCACGGGTCCGTACACTTCCACGGCCGTGGAACACCCCGACAGACCGTGATTTTCAAAATTTTGCCTGCGACTATATAAGCCACATTCTTCACAAAATTACCCAAAACTTACCCCTTTCCACGCCCTAAACGCCGAAACCTCACGACCTCCTCCAATTCCTCGTTTTCTAATCGTTTTCAACGATTCTTCATCCTAAACTGCAGCAAATCCAACCACGAACAAGATCCAAGCGACAAACCGAGCGGAAATCCGTCAACAAACGCGCATTTCGGATTTTTCAATCCGAAAAAGAGGTTTATTCTTTCTTCTTGATTTTCGCGGATTTGATTCGTTTTTGCTATAGATTTTTAGGAAGAACTGACAAAGACTGGAAGGAATTAGATTGAGACTGCTTGTTGTGGTGATTGTTGGTGAATTTGCTGAGATTCGCAAGATTCTGAGACGAATCACGGTCTCTGGGTAAACCACGGCCGTGGAACCTGAAGAACAGATCGTAATTTTGGTGAAAAATGGATTTTGTAAGGAGAATGTCGGGAAGGATAAAGGAGAAGAAGGGAGAGCAGAATAAGAAAAGAAAGGGGAATCCCTCCACCTCTAGGGCACCACCACCCTCATCTCCCTCACTACCATCCTCACCTTCACCTCCATCTTCACCCCCTCACCCTAGCATCCCAACCATACATGAGAACCACCTTGCTGCACTTGACCGGATCAAGGAGAGGACAGTGATAGGTCCTAGGTATTTGTTGTTGGAGGATCTACATCCTCTCAACATAGTTGATGATCTTACATGGCTCTTGGATAGAGCCGGATTGCTTGTCTTCACGAACATTCGTGAAGACGCCTATGAGGAGATCACCCGGGAGGTTGTGACGTCCTTCGAGCACAGCCACGTAGATAGGACCGTCTCCTTCCGTCTCATGGAACAAGACTACCATTTGAGTATTGTTGAGTTTGGGACCATTTTCGGATTCCATGAGACCTATAACGGTCGATTTCCTAGTGGAGTTTACCCCAAGAACTTTTGGGAGGAGGTAGCGATGATATACGCCGACGAGAACCGTTCGCAACCCGCCGATACCAAGGCTAGATTGATGTACCATCTAGCCTTGAAGATAGCACACCGCGTTCTTTCGGAGTGTCTCTTTCCTAGGACGGAGACGCCCCAAAAGATCAAGACGGATGAGCTATTCTTGCTCTATAGCATGCTATACGGTCGCCGTGCAGATTGTGCCACTCTTTTGGCGGCTACGATGAGTAAACTCAAGAATAAGAAGAAGGGGAACATTGGATATGGTGGGATAGTTAGCCACATTGCTAGGACGTTTGGTGTAGATTTTTCTGCTTGCACCCGTATACCGGCGGTTCCTTTAGGGCTACACGCATTCATGGTTAGGGGACTCATCTTCCCCACACATGGAGGTCCGCCTTATGCGGGCATGCCTTGGGAGACTAGGACGGGTAGGGGGATTGAGTGGTTGCCGGAGTATTCCATTGTGGCGGGACGCTACAATTGGAAGGAGACGTTCGCTGCGATGCATGCGAACAGGCTAGTAGCTCCCCCTTACGTTCCACCACCGGTTGTAGAGGAGGAGGACATGGGAGATCAGTACGAGAGTGGTGGAGGAGCGGAGCAGGAGTTTGGCACGTTTCCGGATCAGCCGGAGGCGGCCCCGGATGTACCTAGACGCTCTCCACGTCCAGCTAGAGCCTCAGGCTCGTCATCTCGCCGCGCTAGCGTGAGTGAGAGGCCCACGTGGATGACTACACCTCCCACTTGGTATGACACCCCCCCTCCTTGGTCCACGGCGCAGCCAGCAGCACCACCACCGCCACCAGCACCAGCACCATCCGATGCCCCATCATGGTACAGTCACGCCCGGGATGGTACGAGCAGATGCCGGATTGGGCTACCGGACTTTCGGAGAGAGTTGGAGCACTAGAGATTCGGGCGGATGCTAGAGACGGACGCTTAGACGACCTTGACCACATGATGAGGGACGTCTACCGCCAGCAGTTTGGGCGGTTCTATGATCCGAGTTTCTCTCCATTTCCACCTCCACCGCCGCCGCAGTGATTGGACGCATGATCGTTTGTTTTAGACATTCCCGCCACCATTTTGTGAGTTTCTTTTTCTTTTCTTCTTTTCCGTATTTCTTTTGAACATTAGGGACAATGTTCGTCCTAAGTATGGGGTGGGATGTACTAAAAGTTTGTAATAACTCTACTCTCTATGTTTGCTTTCATTCGAGACTATCGTTGCATCTTCATTATGTGTTATACGTTTCCTTATTGCATTGCATGAAAAAGTGACTTGAAAAACCCATAAAAATTTGAAAAATTTTGAAAATTTTGTGCTTCTAATGAATTGAGATGATTTCCATGATAATCACTACTTGTGAATTGAGTTTGATAACAATTGCATGCTTAAAAGGATTGTGAATTGAGAAGAACTTAAATGAATGAATTTTACCTCTTTTGCAAGTTTTATAATGTGAAAATGTTACCTAAATCATGCTAGGAAATTGAAGTTGAAATCACATTATAAGTTCCTATACTTCTTATTGAAATGATTAAGGCAATTCGATACTTTCTTTCTTCTTTCTTTAATCATCTAGCTCCTCATTGAAATATTAGCCTCCTTTACCTATCCGGGAATTTGGAGAAGTGAATGAGAAAAAGGCATGTTTGATGTGGGAGGACCATGAGAGCAATTATTTGCGATCAAATGAATAGAAAGAAATTGTAGGTTTGGGGAAGTCAATCATGACGATGAGTAATTCGGCACCATTCACATAGCCGGGTGTTTGTGTCTTGCCAAAGTCGGATTGAGCGATATTCCTAGCGGATTATGGTATGTGCGCTAAGGGTTTGAGGCATCTCTTTAAAAATTTGAGAAACGCCGATTTCCTAGGCTTCGGTTTTTGTGCACCTCTATCCATAACTCCAAAAGTAAAGTCGAAAAAAGAAAAGAAGAGAGCGAAGCTCTAAGTTGAAGTGTTGCGGGAACCGCGTAAGAAGAAGAAGGTAGTTGTCCACTTTCCCGGAATTATGCACCACTTTCCCTTAAAGTTTTCCCTTCCCTTCCATATTCTAGACCTTTTCTTTGAAAGTCCTTAAGATCAATAGAAGGTTATATGACTTGGTGATCTAAATTGAAGTTTCTTGTGATTGATTTTGATAATGTTTGAAGGTTATAATGCTTGTTTAGAAGTTAAGTTGGTTCATGAATTTTCTTTGCTTTTTACTCTTTGATTGAGTGTGTGAAAGTTTGATAAACGATTGAAGCAAGGTTTGACAATGATCTATTCTTTAGAAGTCACATTCATCCGAAAGAAGGTACACATATTTCATCCTAACTCTTGTTTAAAGTTTTTTTTGAAAGACCTTGCTTAGGGACAAGCAAGTGTTAAGTATGGGGTTATTTGTTAGCATGAAATATTGTGATATTTTAGGCACGTTTTCTAAACGTATTTGATTCATATTGATAGTCTTTGATTGAACTTTGTGCATATGTGAGCTAGTATTACCTATATTGTCGATATGGATGTCTACACTAGTTCTATGTTGATTTTTAGGTAATTTGGAGCTATTTTCGAACGGAATCGAGCAAAGGAGAGTTGAGTTGATATGTCCATAGATTGAGGACATTCTTTGGAAGCAAGTTGGAGTTCTAGTTTGAGGAATGCACGAGGTTAGGGAAGAATCACGTTCTTGCCCTAAATTACGCCCTAAAATACGGCCGGAATCCAAACCACGTTCAGAATTACGGCCGTGGATTTAGAGTCAGAAATTCATGTTCATTCCAGAGGATTACACGGCCGTGGAACATATGGTGCAAACCGTATTTGTTTCCACGCTCTAAATTACGGTCGTGGAACACTTCCACGACCGTGATCTTGGCGAATCTTTTCGCCACACTTGAAGCCACGATCTTTTGAAGATTGGGCCGGGCCGACATTTTGCCCTGCATTATAAAAAGACGGACGAAGCAAGAATCCGTCATGACCGCTGGAGGCTCGCTTAGATCGACGCTTATCCCCGCTTACCCCCGTTAAACGCTCGCTTAGGATCGCTTAAGCATTGACATCTCGTTGGAGATTGATGTTTGTAGTTGGGAATTACCCTAATCTCGCACTTTTGGTGGAGATTGCTGTTGAGATCTCCGGATTGGCGGAAGATCGAAGTTCTTGGAAGATTTGGCAAGAAGATCTCTCTTCTTGTTTAGGTTTGATTTGGAAAACGGATTGACATCCCGCTTTCCCTTCTTTCCTAAGGTTGTGATTGTTTGCTTTACTTTGAATCCATTGACAATACTTGTTCTCTTTGTGACTTTGAGATTATTTTGGAGATTATTGAAAGTTCTTGAAAGTTTTCATCTTTCTATCTTCTAATTCTTGAATTGATATCAACATGACTGTTATTGGCTAAAAACCCTTAACAATTCTAGAGTGAAGGGTTGATAGTTGTGGCTTAGATAATGATAGATCGATCGCAAACAGATTAGACCTTGAGAGTTAGAGAGACTCGCCGACAACCCTAAATTACGGTCTGTTCTTGAGTCCACGGCCATGGAACCTCAAGAACTAACCGTGATTTCCCTTAAGTCTACGAACCTGCTTTTACTTTAATCTAAAGTTAAAGATTTGCTTTAGCTTAGTTTAGGCTTGCCTTTTCTAGGTGGTAGTGAAGCCTCAACAACCTCTACCTCGATTGTGAGTGTCACAACCTCAATCGGTTAAGTTAGTCTTGATCCTTGGGTTATAAGTTTGGGTATTTGACACTAATTCTCATCTCTAGAATCTTTCTATATTGAGCCTCAACAACCTGTATAGAGAGTGCCTTGTAGGTGAGTTATATAAGGTTTTTGGAACTTCACCGTACGATTACCTTACATTAGTATACCTTTGCATATCTCAACTCTGTCTTTACATCATTAAGTGTATCTTGAATCGATTGCCACAGCTGGATACTTGGATCTTTAGGATTGTTGTTTTCCCAATATTTGCAAAACTCTCATATTTACTTGCTTGATAATCTGCAATCGAGTTCGTTCCCCCCAAATCCCTGTGTTCGATACTCTGGAATTCTTGCTTAACTACGTCGATCCGTACACTGTGGGTTCGCTGCTTGATTCTAGTTTTATAAATTTAAAACTTATTTGCACACACCTCTAGGGGCGAACAGTATGATTGGTTAGCTTTTGGTTCTATGTGTTATGCGGTTCACACGAGTATGTATGCAAGCCTTACGAGGTTTTGACGTGGCTACACGAGTGTGTGATGGTTATCGAGTAGAGTTTTGGCACGTTACGGTTTTGAGTGGTTACCGATTTAGACACCCAAGAGTGTGTGTTTGGCAAGTTTTGGGACGAAACTTGTTCTTAGGGGGATTAGTTGTAACATCCGGAATTTTCATTCCGGTTGAGAGCGAGTTATCGATGTTCCCGCATTAACGACTTAGTTTTCCCGCAGGCACGAGGTGCTGAGTGACGGGTAAATCCCAAAATCCTGTCTTGACCCCTCATTACCTCCTCTTGTGCTTTCCGACTCCTTGGTTTCTTGAGTGAAGAGACAAGTGGGCCAGCTGACCCCTTGTTCCCCTCCCACATTTTTCACCCTTGTTCCCTCTCTCCTCTCACTCTTCCTTTCACGCTAGTTGCTCTTCTCCTCTTCCTCTTGTGCTTCCTTATTCATTTCTCCTTGGATCTCCTGAGGTGTGGCCAGCAGGAGGATAGTTACGGATTCAGTGTGGTAAGCTTGTCCTTCTCCCTCCCTTCTTCTTCCTTGCTGCATAGCTTCCTCTTCTTCTCTCTTTCTCCATTGTCATGGATGAAGCTTTGGAAGTGGATTCTTCTTGATCTTTGCATGCATGTGTTCTAAGCTCGGTTAGGTCGTGTAGGAGAGCCTTGATACAATGGATGATGTCTGGAGAAGACCCAGCAAGAGAAAGAGGCCATTGGAGCCCAAGATCCACAATCAAAGACGAAGAAGACGACCCTCTGTTGTTCGACTGCGGGGGCGGCCAATGCCCTGAGCCGCAGGGGCGACCAGCACGAGCCGTAGGGGCGGCCACCAGGGGCTGCAGGGGCGGACCTCTGGGCCGCAGGGGCGGAACTCTGGGCCGCAGAGGCGGCCTCTGGCTCAGCCAGCACGCCCTTGCAGTGTTCTTCCTCCTTTCGTGATTGTTCTTCCTTCTTCCAAGTTCGTGCTCTTGCTTGGTGAGTTCCCTACCTTGTGTATGTATTCCTAGATTATCTTAGAGTGTGCCATGATAGTATCATGCTAGGACCTAGGATTGATGAGAATGCCAAGTAGTGGCTTCCACCTTATGTGAGTATTCGAGGATCTTGATATGTTCTAAGGTGGGTTGATGTATGTTCTGAGTTGACTCGTGGAATGAGTATAAGGCTGTTCCTTGTGAGGTTGAGAGTGTACGTGGTGATTTTGAGGTTATGGGCTAGGATATGCGTACCCTAGCCTAGTGATGTTACCGTTGAGTTTGTTGAGACTAGGCATGTTATCCTAGTGGTGTTGTGAGTTATGATCTTGCAAGATCCGAGGGTTTAGAAGTTTTAGGATTTATAGCTTTTGTTAAGTGTGATGTGAACATGAGGGATTCTAGGATGCGGTCCTAGAATTGAGAGTCAAATGGTCTTGCGTAGCTCATTTGTATAGAAGTCTTAGACTTCTATTGTGAGTGGGTTGTTGTTGATATAGTTATCTTCTTGTGAGCAGGTTTTGGGCTTCCTCCCTAAGGAAGCGAGAGTGTTGTGAGTTAAGTGTGGTGACGAGCTAAGTCTCCGGACTCACTTAACTCGTATTTTACGTATTAGCATTGATGTGTGTTCGGTGGTGTTTGTGTACGTTATTGTTTATGTTATAAACAACTAAACCGGTAATAAGACCACCGACCTTACATTATTTTGGCCCAAGTGTATGATAACGGGCGGTGGGTAGCCGGGGTCCGTACGTTTTAGTAAGGGTTTATGAGTTGGAGTCGAGTTGTTTTCGTCCTTCGGTTTTTGCGTTTTGTATGCCGTGTGTTTGGCATTTTGGTTTGGAGTTGTATCTCGGCTGATGTTTGTTGTTGCATTCTTTCGGGTTTTTTATCATTTGCATTAAAAATGGTTTACGGTTTTTGCCTTTATTTGTGCCATGTTGGAAAGGTCCGGTGAAATTGTTGTGAAGCTAAGGGTCGGGACCCATTGTAAGGTCTCGCCCTTAGCATTCCTGAGTCCCACGGATTTAGGGTGTTATACCGATATTGTTGATTCGAGTTGAGGAATAGGCTGAAGAAGGAATTAGAGGCAGACGGCGGCAGGTTGGATCTCCGGAGGTGGTGAGCAGGCTAGGCGGGATTCGTTCATCGGTGTTTGGCGTCTGCTACATCCGGCGCCTGGCGTGCTGCTCCTGGTGTGCGAATTCGACAAAGAGAGGAGTGTGGAGGAGATATGGGTGTGCACTGTGTAGGTTGCAGTAGAGGGTTGAGAAGGGAAGAGAGGAGGACGTGCAGGGGCCGAGTATGTGAGGTTCGTTGAAGAGTTGAGACAGGGAGAGTTTGAGAGATTGGGGGGAAGGTGATGAGCAGGTGTGTCACGAGGAGGTGAACGGTGACTACGAGCATACGCGAAGGCTGTTCGGGTGCAAGGGAAACAAAGAATTGCGGTGTTGAGGGGTCAATTGTTTGCAAGTTTTGGCTACCACTATGAACGCTGCAGGGCAATGGAGGCTGCAAGGATAAACAAAGGTATAGGTTGGGCGGGAATGGCATGAAGGGTCTGTTTCAACAGAACTAATGCCAGGCAACACAAGAAGAAGGAAAGAAAAATAAAAAAGAAAGGAAATAGAGAATAAAATTAAAATATACTCGATTGAATATAATCGAACGGGAACTTCGGATCGGAAAACATTTCCGAAAATAAAATGCTGAAAAACATATAAATCAAATATATATGAATATACTCATAAAATTTAATTTACGCCGTAAAAATACTTTAAATAAAATATTGAATCTAATAAAATATTGATAGAAGTAGGAAAATAAATATCGAAAACGCGCCAAAACGGGGCGTTACACCTCCGGTGTCTGATCAGGAGGAAGGTCTTCAGTTATTTTTATACGTTCGTCCAAGAAAAGAAATCTGTATGGTTAGTATGACTTTGATACTCTCTCATTTTTTTCTATATTTTCTAGGTATTCTTGTTTCTAGTATGTGTTTCATATTAGAGTTTGATGAGTTTTTCTACGCTTTCTGGTATATGCTTTATTTCGTCTTTATATTAACATGAGTTTTTTGGTAAATTTTTATTGCATGTGTTTCTGGTATTAGCTTTTCTAGTATGTTTCTGGTTTTAGGTTTTTTGGTATTTCTTCCGGTCGGACTCCAATGGAGTTGTTGTTTAACTTCATGGTGAAGTTGGACAAATTTAGACCATTGATTCAAACTATTGGCCAAGATTTATTGATCTATTAAACACTTATAGAAATAATATATTTTAAAGATAAAGATAATATATCGACTTTTCAATTATTGTACGATTTTAAATTTATAAAAATATTCTTTTTCATTATCACCTACTTAATCATGAATAATATAGATTTTGCAAAATGTATAGTTTTATATTTTATATTATCTATTTATTCACATGTCATGAGATTAGATGAATTTAACTAGGTATTAGTAAATAATTTTACAAATTTGATATATATAAAATAATATTAAATCACGTTTTAGTGTTGAGATATCATTAGAAAAAAAAAATTTATTACCGAATAATTTAAAAATATTTTAAAATCTCATTCATATATTAGAACTAAAGATGTAATGTTGATGTAAAAGTTTTACAACTCCCGCATAAATTTTTGTTTACTTCAAACTTATCATATAAATGATTGTTATATTTTATTATATCTTTTAAATAAATAATTTAAAAAGAGTTATGCAATTTAGAGGATCGGTTGTAGTAATTTGTATCAATAACTTACACTTTTTAAATAGATGGGTTAAAAATAAACTACATTTTTAAAAATCAAAAGTTGGGTTAAAAGTAAATATATTTAAACTTAAAAATTAATATAAAATTTTAAATTAACCTCTTTATGTAAATTGGTAGAGAAATGATCTTGTAAATATTTTCTTTTCTTTTTCCTTGATCTAAAAAATAAATCTTAACCATTAATTATAATCAATGGTCCAAAATCACTAAACTTCACCATAAAGTTGATAATATAACTTCATTGTAGCCTAACCAATGTCTTCTGGAATTACTTTCTGGTATGAGTTATTTATGTGTTTCCTGTGTATATTGATATTATTTGTCTGGTATAACTATCTATTTGTGTTTTTGGTATTTGTTTTTTATATGGTTTGTGGTATTCTTTGTTTGGTTTTTATATTAACATGAGTTGTGTGGTATGTGTTTATGGTTTGTGTTTTTGGTATTAGTTTTCCTGGTCTGTTTTTGGTATTAGGTTTTCTGGTATGAGTTGTTGATGTGTTTCCTGTGTATATTGATATGATTTGTCTGGTATACTTTCTATTTTGAGCTTTTGGTATTAGTGTTTTATGTTCTGGTATGTTTTGTTTATATTGAGAAATATTTCTGGTATGAGCTTTGATATGATTTGTCTATATTGATACGGTTGTTATGAGTTTCATATGAGGTTTTGATATTACTTTCTGGTATTGAATGTTGATGTGTATATTGATATTATTTTCTGGTATGTTTACACAAGCAGGGGAAGAAATGCATATAGATGTACATGAAGACTCCTCTGAAAATTCAATGTTTGTTATGATTTTCTGGTTTATTTGTTGTGAGATTTTTCTAGTATTAACAAACTTTTTTCCTTTTGTAGCTTTTGTACAAGTTTAATGATAATCCCAAATATGAGACATCACGGATAATTGTGTTGTCTTGTGTAAATATAATCAATTTCATACCGGAAGGTTTGGATGCCAGTGGGCAAGAAATGTTCAAAAATAGTATATTTGCGGACATAATCTCTCTTTTTACAAATATGAAGCTGCCAAACCAATTAGTACACTTCATTTTCTGCATGAGGTGAAAACAGACCGCAAACACTCACTCTGGTTTGCCATCAATAAAACTCTTCTTAGGTATTCATAACGACACACCCTTTTCAGTTTGGTACCTCCATTCCACTTTGTATATATTGTTAATGTGTTTCTTTCTTTTTCGAATAATTTGGTTTATAAGGGTTGGTTGAAGCGAGTTTGAAGAAATTATTGGCCTGGAGTGTCGATACGATGCTTACAAAGAAATACAAGATGTCAATATGAGGGAGGTGGTCGGCATTCCCATATGTCAATTGGGAGGTTTGGAGGATGCATGTTCATCACTTCCTAAGACGGACGAATGCAAATATAAGATGACTTTGATCCTCTTATTTGAATATGTTTTGCTGGGGAATGGCAAGAAAAAGACAGTGTCCAATCTAACTCTTTCCTTACATAAGGGAATGTAAGATTTTAATTCCTTCCCATGGGGGCGCATTGTGTTCGATAGGACACTTGAGAGCCTTCAGAAGTGCGAGCCAACAAAATATCCTAAATCAGGAAACTATTGCCTTTCTGGTTTTCCTTTGGCACTCCACGTATGATTGGTTTATGCTGTATAATTGAGTTATGTGATGTATTGTATTGTTTTTGGTGTGGTTTTAATGTTATACTTCCTCGGATATATGTTTTCTGGTATGAGTTTATTGCATGAGTCTCTTGCTTGTATATACTTGATAGAATTTCTGTTGTGGTTATGTATTATGATATGAGTTTATTTTGTGGTTTTTATTGTATTTTTCCGTGTTATCATTCTCTGGTATGGTTGTTGTTTTATGATATGTTTTTCTAGTTTCATTTTCTGGTATGAGATCATGTTATTATTTTATATAATTTATTGATATGAGTTTCTGGTATGCTCTATTCATGTGTTTTTTGTGTATAATTTACAGGTTCACATACTTGAATAAATTCCCAAACTAACATCGTTGTTTGCCAAATGTTTTGAAGAAGAAACGGCCCCACTTTGTATTAAGTGGGTTTCATCAAACAATGGGAAGATGAAATGCAACTTCCAAACGATCAAAGAAACAACATCAACCTTGACCCAAGATGACATAAAAACTATCCCACTGTCCCCGGATGATCCAGAAACTGTGGATGACCGCAAGTAGTGGGGGGGTGAAAATGTGGACGAAGATGGCTATCTATGTTATATGTTCAAGGTTGGTTCCACAATGTCTGGGTACCGAAGGTGCTAGTGTCAAGGTTATCAAGGATGTCTCAAAGAATGAGGAATCCGACAGTAATGACTTTGTCGCTCCCCCTCCTCCTCATTGACCTCTTCGTTTTCTTTTGAGGTTGTCAAGACTAGAAAAAATTATAAAGAAAGAAGATTCCCCAAAGAAGAGAAAAAATGAAGCGGGAAGTAAAAGGTATTTCAATACATTAAATACTCACTCTATCTTTTAATTATCTAGTATGAGGTTTTGGTATGTTTATCTAGTATGATATGATGATGTGTGTTCTGTCTATATTGGTTTGATTTGTCTATTATGAGTTTCTGGTATAGTTTTCTTGCATGAGTTTCTGGTATGAGTCTAGTATGAGTTTCTGATATACTTTTTTGGTATGAGTCTTGTCTTAGTTTTTGGTATGAGTTTGGTCTTAGTTTCTGGTATGAGTCGGGTCTTAGTTTTTGGTATGGATGTTGTCTTAGTTTCTAGTATGAGTCTGGTATGAGTATCTATTATAGTTTTTGGTATGATTTTTTGATTTGTTTCCTGTGCACATTGTTATGTTTTGTCTGGTTAGAGTTTCTGATATGTTTTTTATTTAGTTAATAATTGTTTTTTTCTGTAGGGTTGTATCTAAGAAAGTTAAGAAAGAGGAGAGTGTTAAGGAGGATGAATGGTAAATAGTTACATTCCCATTTATATTTTCATACCAGAATTATCATATTTTAAATTATTTGTTCTATTATTTTAGCCAAAAAGAAATGATTGTAGTGGATAGTCCCCACGACGATGTGGTTGCACCATGTAACCTTGGTGGGATGGTTGATCCTCAGGAAATGGATACCAATGCCCCTACAAAGGTTGTGGTTGCACCCTCTCCGGTTGATCCCACCCCCACTATTCCTACCATCAATAGGTAAATGAGAGTTTACATTATGATTATTTATTACTTTCAAGAGCTTATTTAATCTCGCATATGTAATAATGTGTTATGTGAATATATAGGGAGCCTAATTGGGTGGAGGATTTGAAGAAACAACTACAAACCCAACAACAACTGATTTCTGAGTTTGTAAAGAAGGTTGAGCAGCAAGATGAAATGATCAACCAAGTAGTTATGATGTAGAAGGAACATATTGTCAACCAACAACAAATAACAGGGCAATGTTTCAGAATCTTCATGAAGGTTGAAAAGATGGCCCCTTCTTCTAAAGGCACCCAACTCTCCAAACCCCCACCCCCAACTAATGATGCTAACATAGAAATTCTTGGTGTTTCAAGTTCGAAAGAGACGCCATCCCCAGCAAAGCCTCAACCCCAGCCCAAGGAAGATGTTGAATATGTTGAAGTTGATAAGCCAAAGGAAGAGGCACATTAAGAGGTATAATACACTACTATTTTTCATGTATTTTGTTTGCCTGCACATTTGTTATGATTTGTGTTATGTTGTGAATCTGTTACAGAAATCAAAACCTAGCAAGGTTGTCGCCAAAGGGAAAGCAAAAATAAAAGGACTGAGGAGAATAGGTTTACGCCAAAAGAAATCTAGCGATTGTTCGCTCCAAAAGGTGTGTGCAAGCTTTAAATTTAAAACCCAATAAGTATGCTTGAACAAAGATGCGAACCCGCAGTGTACGGGTCAATTGTAATAAAAAGCAAGAATTCCAAGGGTCGATCTCAGGGACTTGGTGAAACAAAACACAAAATTGGTTGTCAAGTATTACTAAAAACCACAAATTAAAGCAATCAAAGATGATGTAAAGTAAAGTAAAGGGAAATGCGAATTCTAGGGTTTAAAGCATCTAGTTGTAGTTCCGACTCAAGATCTCAAAGGATAACGCGGGCAAAGCTGAGGTTTGCAAAGGGAATGTGTTTCTAAGATGGGAATAGATCATCGGGTAAGTCTCACTACTCACTATCTCGAACCAAAGATCCTATCACTGGGTAAGTCTCAAGGTACTAAGGAAAGGAACTATAATCTCAAACCAACACACCATCCAAGGGAATAGAATCAACCTTTACCGGGTAAGTCTCAGGCTAACTGTAACAGTCAAAAATCGAAGATGACCTAATCGAGAATTTTAAGGAATTAAATCTGTTTTAACACGAGATACCTATCGAGGTAACCTCCTCCTAGATGATATTACACCCAGGTGTTATTTGGAGCATTTGGGAGCTTCAATTAATAAAAATGCAGTTGAGAGAAATGATCAGGACATCGGACATGTCCTAGATATGAAAAAACATAGAAAGGCAAAACGGCCAAAAGAGTCTCTATTTCGTTTCTTAGCGGCTAAGAAAGATGGCTTAGGAATATGCGTTTTTCGAGACAATTGCGGAATAATTATCCATACAATATTCCAGATTTATTATTCCAATTTCGAGAAGTTTGGAGAAGGGGTCTTAAACCGCTTTTGGATTGGTTAAAGGATAATTATCGACTCCACTAAAGGATAATCATCGACTCCGCTAAAGGATAATCATCGACTCCGCTAAAGGATAATTATCATTTTCGCTATAAATAGCGGAAATAACGTTTATTAATTCATTTCCTTTCACGTTTCCTCATAAAAGCTCTGATTTCTCTCAACCTTCAAACTCAGATCTACTCTCCGTTTCTAATCCGATTTCAAATCCGTTTGAGTTTTTGGATTCCTCTCTTCATTCTCTTCATTGTGGTACCGAGTTTCTACATTTCCGAGCAAGGGAAGGCCTGGTCGAGCATATATGATACTAGGGAGGTTCCGTCGCTCAGATTCCGGTGAATTTGATGGTGTCCGAGCGTAGCCTGCGTCGTTGTGATTCCGAATCTTCTTTCGGATCGTCAATCGGGTTGGTAACGAATAAGTTATGAATTTATTCGTTTTCCGTATTGCGATTTGGCCTAAATTGACCTTAGACTTGTCAAAATGGATAATTGGAAATTCCATTATGCTCGTTACTTTATTCTGGTGATTATGGGCTGTTTGTTTGATGAGATTTGATGACAGGTGGGTTCAGAAATTGCCTGCGGGCAAAACGTTGTTCTGACGAAATTTAATTAATTAATTAAAGGTTAATTAATTAAATTGGGATTCTAGAAAATGTTATAAGCTAATTAAATTCAAAGGAATGAATTTAACTGGTGTTTGAAGCGAGAAGTTTAATACGAGGAATATGATATTCTCCGCAGGTGTTGTTGAAGGTTTTGTTTAATTATAGCTTAGTTCTTTGTGAGCGTATCCAAATACGAGAAAAGAGGATAGTCCGAGTGGGAAACGGCCAATAGTTGGTTTGCGAGGTTTTATTGTTCTTACTTGCGAGGTAAGTGTATATGAATTACACTTGCTTAATATATGTTATGTATTTAATATGCTATGATTTTATGCATGCTTGAGTGTATATATATGTTTGTTATGATTGTATGCATGCTTATATGTATATGAGTGAGACGATGATGATGACTTGATATTCCTTATGAAAGCATGCATGAGGTAGATGAGATGATAGTGGAAAGAATGTGATTAAAGAATATGATGAAAGCATGAAATTGAGTTATGATATGAAAGTGATAATATAGTATGGTAATTGATTAATTAGCCCAACGGGGTCCCGCACGGGTTTCCGGGGGACGAGGTCGCTACCTGATCTACAGGGGGCCTCAGAGGTCGCTACCTGATCTACAGGGGGCCTCAAGATAAGAAAAACAGTCAGGGGTCGCTACCTGATCTACAGGGGGCCTCAAGATAAGAAAAATAGTCCAAGATCGCAACCTGATCTACAGGGGGTCTTAGGACAAGATGGCCGAGGTCGCTACCTGATCTACAGGGGGCCTAGGATGCTATCGGGTTGGCCAACCGAAAGAAAAAAAAAGAAAGAAAGAAAAGAAATACGAAAGCACGTGAGAAAATATATCGTACGATCAGTTCGGGCTAGTTAGTTAATTATCACCTATGCATCGATGCGATCGAGTCTAGCATGTTATATGTTATGTTATGATTATTTTTATGTGATGAGATGATGTGTTTATATGTGATGTGTGATAACATGCTTGAATGTTATGTGAAATGTGATATGAATGGTTGGGGAATTATATGTGAATGTGGATATGTATGTGTGCTTTCAAATGTGAGGAAGGGTATAGAGTGTCCTTTGGGGACGGGATATTAGATACTTATATATATTGGGAGAGTGCGATTTGTATACCCTTACTGAGCGTGTGGCTCATTGTTGTTATATCCACATATTTTTCAGCTATGTAACACCCCAAGTTCTTGGAACTCGGGGAGCTACTGGTTAGGACCTCACAATGGGTCCCGACCTTGGTTTAACAACAACTTTACTAGGATGTTACAACAAGGCACAAATGTAATTAAAAACAATTTCCAAAACATAATATTTTTAATGGTATGAAAGTACACATGTGACAGCCTTACAAACATATATAAAGATACATAACATGCATGACGTATGGAAGACTCCCCCGTCCCCATCTAATGAGTACGTGGACCCGGCTGACCATCCGTTCCGGATCACTCTGCAACTGTCTATCTCTACAAATCTACAACACGGATAAACCGTTAGCTAACAATCCAAATATAAGCAGAATAAGGATAGCACAAACACACTCAAGATAACATAAAAAAATCATCATGCTGGCACACAAGCCGGTTAATATTTAATAGTTAAGTGATTCACCTTATTCTATTTTACAGTTGTGGCACGAGAAATCTTAAGAGTTCTCGCCTCCGTTCCTTATCCAACTGGGTGTAGGTCTAGCTTACCTCCGTCGGTAGCATCACTACAAACCGAGTGTGGACTAGTCCCTAAAGAAACCCCCAGCGCCCTCAAGCTAACTGAGCAGAATGCCACCGCCCGTTACTCTTAGGCCATTATATAGGTTGGTAGATAATTACTACTAAATACAACTATAAACATATCATTCACACACCACTATCATCATTCACACTCATATTTAGAAGCTAGCTAAGTAAGCCCACAGGACTTACCTGGATTCAAACATAATCTCGTTATCTCGACTCGGTCTGTAACCGCAGGAACTCAACCGCCTGTTATAAAAGGCAAGTGGATTAATATTATATCCCACTTAATTAGAAGTCTCTAACTTCTAAGATATTTAACTCTATCATCACCTAAATTACCAAAATACCCTTATACAGATAAATGATTGTTTTACCCCTGGTCCCGAAACTTCTAAAAATTTTATAATTTATGTTTAAACTCTTATTTGGGACTAACTAACCATATTCTACTCCCTAGGATGATTTTAGGTAACAACTAGAAAAATCATCCATTTTCTATTTCTCGAAAAGTCACTAAAGTCCAACTACAGCGTCAAATATAAAATTCGAATAATCTTATAAAAATTCCGAAATAATTCCCTAGGTCATCTATGATATCCTATCTACTCATAGGAGAAAGAATTTCTTAAAATTGTTAAAGCATCGCTTCTACAACAATTTCTAAAATTGGGTACAACACTTAACAAGCAGCACATTGTCTTAACTTTGAAAAATCATAACTCCTAAACTACTCGTTGTATTTATCCCAAATTTTGATATGTTCTACTATTAAATCTTATCTCTAATATATCCAAAATTTAGACGCAAAGGAGATCAAAATCCTATTTAAAACTATCTCACAAAACCGAATTTCAGCACAACAGAAAAACTGCTTACGACTCCATCTTTGAAAAAATCATAAATCTCAAACCACTCGCTGGATTCCTCTCAAATTTTAATATGTTCTACAACAATATGTCAACCATATCATATCCAAAATTCAAGTCCAACGGAGATCAAGAGCTTATTCAAAACCATCTCACAAAACAGCATCACTTGCTGTTTTCCCCAACACTCAGCACATATATAAAAACGTCAACTTTGAAACACAATAACTCTCAAACCGTAACTCCGATTCTTCCCAAATTTTAATATGATCTACAAAAAGATGTCAACTATATCATATCAAAAATTCAAGCCTAACAGAGATCAAAAGCCTATTCAAAACTATCTCACAAAACAGCATCCCATGCTGTTTTTCTCAACTCAGCACATTTATAAAACTGAACTTTGAAACCCCATATCTCTCAAACCATAACATGGATTCCTCTGAAATTTTAGTATGATTTACTTTGAAATACCATATATAACATATCCGAAAATCAGCCAAAAAGAAGAAATCTAACTTACCCAAATCTGGACCCAAAGTTGACTGCTTGTCACTTCCGAAAAATTCAGAAAACGCCTCAACTCTTCAAGCTATCTTCCGAGGCTGTTAGGGATGGATTGATGACAGAAAAGGAGCTCTTATCAGCATATATATATCTATATATATATATATATATATATATATATATATATATATATATATATATATATATATGTTAAGGATTGCTCAAAAGAAGGACAAAGGTAGGACGGATTGGGACCTTACTCGATTCCATGACTCGAAGGCATGAGAAGGATAACACCAAGGTTGTTGTTGTGGATCAAATCTGGGCTCCTCCATATCAGTGGTCTGCTGGATCGACAGAAGAGAGGCAGCCCGCTGGTGCTACGTTTTGAGTCGACAGACGGAGCAACGTCCAGTCCGGCGCTTGTGCAGATGGCTCGAGTGCAGAAGTCCCAGGCGGCTCTGCGTTGGGCGACTGCTGGTTGTCGAAGGGCTGGACTGGGTCGGCCTGCTGCTGCGCCGATCTAGGCTGCATTGGCCTGCTGCTGTGTCGATCTAGGTTGCATTGGCCTGCTGCTGTTTCGACTTCCAAACAGGCGAGAGTGGTTGCGGTAGAGAGGGAGAAATCAACGGGAGAATGTAGCAGCAATTAGGTTAGGAAAATAATAGGTTTAGGTTAATTAATTAGGGATTAGGGTAAAATATGGGTTGGGCCAGCTGGGCCGGAAATTACTATCTACTGGGCTTAGTCCGATGGGCCTGCTCATCCTACTAGATGATAGCTATTAAATGAGTCGTTAACTTATACGGAACTATTCTTCGGTTTTTTGTTTTTTTTTTTTTTAATCATACGGAAATGTTATTCAGTTTACATATTTATCATTTTATGTGAATTAAGTTACATAAAATGATAGAACTTTGATAAAATTTTCATAATGTATAACATTCTCTAGAATGAGAAGAGGTTAGCGGATCAAAATCCGGTTTGATCGGTATTAAACCGAAAATAAATTTTCCGGTTATTACATCAGTACCCCCTTAAAATAAGTTTCGTCCCGAAACTTAAAAGAAGACTCGTAATGTCGGAGTCCATGCAAAAGAATTTAAGCGCCGGAAAGAGGTCACAACGGTCGAGTTCTGATTTGTTTCTGAAATAGCCGGAAGAAATATTCCCGGGTATTACATCAATCCCCCCTTAGGATAAGTTTCGCCCCGAAACTTAAAGTACGTCAGTCATTAGGTCAGCCCTCAAGGTACGAATCTAGTGTATCTACTTGTTACCATACAAGAGTCATCGTTTCCACATATAAGTATCCCGCATATTAAGGTCACCAATAACACACATCCCGACTAAGCACTCGAGAATGAAAATAAACAAGTAGTCAGACATTATAACACAGATATAAGGCCAAACCCTAACTCGTCGCTCCCTAGATTACACTATCTCCACAAAGGTCTCTCAAAGGTTATGTCTCATACTACCCATAGTATCCAAGGTGGCCTCGTCGGCTTTTATAAAACCACTAACTCTGAAATCTTTTCATGTACAGACTTCACAAGTGCCTACTACCACGTTCTAGTGTAGTAACTAGATATCTCACCGGTATCATCCGGCTTCATTGCCCGATTCTCTAAGCCGATGTCCTAACTTTTGTCTGGTAAGTATACCTCTAACTGAAACCGTAGAAAACTAGGGTTACACTCTCCAATAGGGTGAGGTTTACTAGTCCATCAATCACTTATAAACCACTTTACAGCCTCGAGTGGTCACATTTTGCAACTCACCTCCAGGTCTTTTGATGACCGTACAGAAAATAACCTAGTCAACTTTCTTCCCTTCGTTATGTTTACTTGACTACACACTCAGGCCAAAGGTCTTGGACCTCCGCCAGCACTTCACCAAGTGTCTAATGCTCTTTGTATCACGACTCACTTGTCTTTTAATATGGCTCGGTCATCTTATTCCTCAGGTAAGGAGTCATCCCTTTACCCTTTTCCGGTCTAGTAGTGGAGACACAATCTAGTGGTCATCATCTATATTCACTTGGCATTATTATAATATTTATGGATATCTAATATATTGTTAACTCAACCTTAGGCTTCTCACGTATTTTTTTTTTTTTTGTGTCTTGAGTGACATACAATATGTCCAGAATGACGGTATTAGATACAAGGTGATCTCACATCACCGTCATTTGCTCACACTACTTAATAGTTGTTAACATTGTATTGTGTCCTATAATATTCCTCTTACTCAAAACGCAACTCGACTCCGTTCCGAGATAAAATTCTTCTTATACTCCATTCTTGAGATTATGTTTTCTATATGTACGAGTACTGGTCTGTAAGTACACTCCCGTAGCTTCCTTTTCTTATCTGTCTTTCGATTCAACTTGATAGTTACTCACCTTGAGCTTGTTAGTGCAGGCCCTACACAACACCTTTATTACTTCGTTACTTCCTTTCTCATTTTATCAAGAAACTCGTTCTAAAGTACCATGCTAGGTATTAAATTCCAAATTTACTGGTCTTCCAACATGTGACTAGGTCGGCATGCTTCACTTGGATCTATAATGGGGTACCACTCTCTTTCTATACTTCTGCGTGCACATACTTTCTCGGCTATCTAGTTGGTGATACAGTTCCTCAACAAAAATTCTTGTCACTCCACGTAGCCTATTTCACGTTCCTTCTAAACGAAACGCATTTCACCAATTATCATCGTCTTAAACTCGACACGTCATTTGTTGTACTCTCGAGTTTCCGGTTCTGTGGGTTAGGACTCATCACGCTTTCGTTGCGCTACTTTGATAATTATGTTGTCACCCGCTAATCGTAAGGACATTTTCAGTGAGTCCAAATTGATGGACCCAAAACTCTCCCTCTCAATTACACCATAAGTCCTATCCGGATGAAATACCAAGTACCTTCCTTACTTGCCTTAAGGGACTAAGATAACGGTTGGAAGACGACCTCTTCCGTTTACTTTTGGAATTCTTCTAACACGGATCCAAACTTCCTGACTCGACTGAAGTTTGATCTTAACCAACCGAGAAGTAACCTCTAACACGATTCTCTCTATACCTTTAGTTGTCTAAGTAGATTTTCGTTGTCTACTTGAGGAACTCCTCCAAAGCATTGGTATAGTTAATTCAATAATCCTCAATCACAGATATCTCTTCTTAACTGTACATAGCTCGTCAATCCCCAAACAACTCTTGCACGTCCTCAGTTGATGTCGGTCAGTCAATAGTTGACTTATCTCCATTTCCGGGACTTACTTTTCTCATACCTCTTTTGCCGTTGAATTTCCTGGCGAGCACTACTTACTCGAGTTCATCAATTTATACTCCTTTAGCTCATTCTACATTACAAACTTCCAGTTCCCCCGTGAACTAACTCCATTTCTCGAGTCCAACTGTGTCATCCATCTGATATCAATGGTCCTTTCTAGATCTTCTACTATAGCTTGTAAGCACGTCTACGCGTCTCTCATGACCTTAACTTCCCTCCACTTGCAGTTTATCTCGTATGGAATGCTACCACACTATGTCTTCATTGGCATAGAACCTTATCAAAATCATATGCTTCTTATTCCTCTAGTTCTTCTTTTACAATCCATATGTTCTAGCTGTGATGTGTACCCTTTTCTTAGCCAGTAGATAGTAATTCACTCACACAATTTCCTTGGTTTCAAATGACATAAGGGGGTCATCCCTGGCCATCTAGTCTTTCTTCTTAAGTTCTTAATTAGAGTTACTAGTTCGAACTCACTTCATGTTACTATTAAGGGTATTAGCACTGGTATCGATTTAACTTCACATTTGTCGCCGTTGATCTCTTGAAGGGTCCTCCAGATGTCTATAAAATTCTTTCATAGGTCTATGGTTATTCTCCTTATATGCCAACCAGTTACCACTAGTTGACCCGCACGTTTATGTCCCAATTACTACCAACTAGTCTGTAGTTGACCTTCTATAAGATCACGAACTTATTGTTCTTCAATCTCTTTTGAAGTTTGAAACACTTAGTGAGAATCTATCTTCTCCAGTTTCTTTGTCAATACCCCTTTAGCTCCTTCCACAGTCTGCACTTCTCTTGTTCTCTTATAAGATACTCTTTTGAGTCCAGTCATAGCATTCATCTGTCGTCAATGAGTTTATCAAGTCTTCACGATTTTTCTTACTTTGTTCATCGTCTGTTTGCGGTTCTTTGTTATGACCGTTAATGTTGGTAACTTAAATCTTTATGTGAATGAGAAGTTATAGTGGACTTTCTAGTCCACCAAAATAACTCTCTCACATTCTTCCCTTTGATGGGTGTTGTTTTGATCATGCTATCATTATAGAAATTCGTTGTCCCAGTTTTATACTTCTCGTATCCTTGAAGGACTCTACATGCTTCCATGGTTACAAAATTTATTTCTCGTCATCAACCTCACCCTCTATCTTTATACCCTTTAATTTCTCACAGCTAGGTCAACACCTTATCTTCTTTGTATTCTCATGCCCATGCTTGCATATGGCAGCGTTCGCCTCGATTGTAACGTCCTTTACCTTGCAAATCTTGGTTGTACTCTGTTCTATATGATTCTTGTTCCCTTATTATTATCTCTAATCTGATCTCTTGTCGTCTCTTACATGGATCGTCTGTGTTGATGACCTAGATCCCATGATAATCGGGATTACCTTGGAATCTCGAGTCCACCAAGATCATTCTCACATGTTCCTTCATTAGCGCGTTGTCTATAATATTGCTCTCTTGAACTCCGTTGACTCTATTACCGGCCTTCTACTCTTTTGATACTAGTGTCGCGGTTCCTTTCAACTTCTTATATCTTGGATGAGGTCAAAACTTCTCCACCCTTGCAGGGTCTTCCGCTTTTATACTCAATTGTAGGTATTCATTCCGTGCACCTCAGATCGTCATATCCGAGTTGACTCATCTGTTCTCTCATGCTCATCATTGTCTATGGAGCATCCGTCTCGATTGCAACATCCTTTATTCCGCCATCATGATTCTGCTCTGTTCTACTTGGTTCTTATCCCACTATTATTATTATCTCCAATCTATGCTCTTGTCGTCTGCTATGTGATTCTTTAATTCATCTCTCGGCTTCATACGACCAAGTCCCTTGTATGACTTTCTATTCCTTCCATTAGAGCTGACTCGGGAATTTCTTTCTCATCTGTTTGTACTTATGGTGAAAGTTATCTCAACATCCTTACTTCTTTGCCAACCCGTTCTTCGGATGATTTATAGGGTCACTAGGACACCCACCAGAGTATAATACTCAATCCTAGGTCTGAATCCATTGTCTCGTGTTGAAAACTCTTCAAATCCGCTGCCGATTTATCATGAAGCGATAATCGCTTCATGATATCACAACTAAAGGATCTAAAGTATCCTTTAGGATACTAACGTGCCACACATATACATATATATAATCATACATTAAAACATATCGATATAACTCTATATACTAACATCTATCATTCCAAGTTGCAGAGAGTGGTTGCGGTAGAGAGGGAGAAATCAACGGGAGAATGTAGCAGCAATTAGGTTAGGAAAATAATAGGTTTAGGTTAATTAATTAGGGATTAGGGTAAAATATGGGTTGGGCCAGCTGGGCCGGAAATTACTATCTACTGGGCTTAGTCCGATGGGCCTGCTCATCCTACTAGATGATAGCTATTAAATGAGTTGTTAACTTATACGGAACTACTCTTCGGGTTTTTTTTTTCTTTTTTAATCATACGGAAATGTTATTCAGTTTACATATTTATCATTTTATGTGAATTAAGTTACATAAAATGATAGAACTTTGATAAAATTTTCATAATGTATAACATTCTCTAGAATGAGAAGAGGTTAGCGGATCGAAATCCGGTTTGATCGGTATTAAACGGAAAATAAATTTTCCGGTTATTACATCAGTACCCCCTTAAAATAAGTTTCGTCTCGAAACTTAAAAGAAGACTTGTAATGTCGGAGTCCATGCAAAAGAATTTAAGCGCCGGAAAGAGGTCACAACGGTCGAGTTCTGATTTGTTTCTGAAATAGCCGGAAGAAATATTCCCGGGTATTACAAGCTACTCAGACTCGGTCTGATCAAAGCAATGCCGTTGGACCCCAACACCTGGATTTGAGATCTTATCAGGTGGGCTGTTTTGGGATGCTACCGCCTAGGATGTTTTGCATGGTTTTAAAACAGTTGTGTTTTGGTTAAACGAAGTTTATGACGTATGTTAGTATGTATATATGTTGTGAATATGGTTGTAAGATAAAGTTTTAAAAATTTACGTTTTCCGCTTTTCCGCTTATTGTTTTAAACAGGGTTAATTAACTGGTAATCAACTAGAAATGAAATAGGTGTCACATTTGGTTGGTATCAGAGCAGGGATATGATTCCTTGGCTTGGGCTGTGGGAAGTTTTTTGAAAAGCTTTTGAAAGTTTCTTTTTCTTTTAGACGGCGGAGCACAGCCAAAGGGTCGACTGAGTATGTACATGCTCAGGGTAGAAATGATCAGGAGCACCCTAAGGTGCCAGTTTAGCCAATATCACAATAGTGTCTGAAGCGGGTATTATTCTAGTAAAGATGGACAAGAATTTTGAGAAGGTTTGCCGCCAAGGGGCAAAGTCGTTTGAGGGGACTATTGATCCATTAGTAATGGATGAGTGATTGAGGAACACTCTGTCCATTCTAGATGGAGTTATCTACGCTAATGAGAGACATGTACTATATGTTATATCCTTGCTTGAGGGAGCAACTGGAGACGGGATCTGCCTTTTCTATTGATTCCTATAGATTGGATCTGGTGGGACACGGTCCCTAATGGCCGTAGTATACCACCTGTGCTGACATGGGATGATTTCTTGAGAGAGTTTGATGTGATGTTAGTAATGGGTTGGTCATCCACTCATATAACTTTGATTAATTGTTATACAAAGGAAGTCACCACGGAGATAGATGAGTTAAGAGAGGTAATTTTCACCGGTGAGAGGAATGTTATTCCTACTTGCCTCATACCTGCAGTAACACCTTTTAGATTACTTCGGGAGGGATGTCACGCTTATCTGGCTAGTGTGTCAGATTCTGCTATTGTTAGCCCCGGAGTATCTGAGGTGGATGTTGTCAGAGAATTTCCTGACGTTTTCCTTGATGATATACCTAGTTTACCTCTGAGTAGAGAGGTAGACTTGGAGATTGAAGCATTACCAGGTGCAACACCGATATCGATTGCTTCTTACAGGATGGCTCTGCTAGAGCTAAAGGAGTTAAAGAAACAACTAGAAGAGTTGCTCGAGAAGGGTTTTATACGCCCGAGTATTTCTCCTTGGGGTGCACCAGTGTTTTTTGTGAAGAAGAAAGACGGTAGTTTACGATTGTGCATAGACTACCGTTAGCTGAACAAAATCACACTCAAGAACAAGTATCCCTTACCGAGGATAGAAGACTTGCTTGATCAGTTAAAGGGTGCTACCGTGTTTTCAAAGATTGACCTTCGATCGGGATACTGGTAGTTGAGGATAACAGAGAATTCAATACAGAAGACAATTTTTCGTACTCGGTATGGACACTATGAGTTTACAGTTATGCCTTTTGGGTTGACGAATGCACCTGCATCATTCATGGAGTTGATGAACTCGATCTTCCAACCTTATCTAGATCAGTTTGTCATGGTCTTCATTGAAGATATCTTGATATATTCCCAAGACGCGGATGCTCATAGAGAGCATTTGAGACGTATCTTGGGGATTTTGAGGGAGAGACAGTTGTACGCAAAGTTAGCAAGTGCGAGTTTTGGACATATCATATTGTCTTTCTAGGGCATGTGATATCACGAGATGGTATACAACATGATCTATCCAAGATCAAGGTTATTACAGAATGGGAAATTCTGAAAAGCATTACGGAGATTCGCAGCTTCTTAGGACTTGCAGGTTATTACAGGAGGTTTGTAAAAAAACTTCTCGATTATCATGCGCCCATTGACTAACTTGCTAAAGAAGAATCAAAAGTTTATATGGGACAACGGTTGTCAAGAGAGCTTTGAAGAACTTAAGAAAAGATTGACTATGTTCCGTATTCTGGTTGTACCCTCAGATAAGGGTAAATTTTTGTGGTTTACACCGACGCATTTGGGAGTGGCTTAGGAGGAGTTCTAATGCAGGAAGGAAAGGTAATAGCATATACATCTAGACAGTTGAGACCTCATGAGCTGAACTATCCTACACATGACCTAGAGCTTGTTGTTATAGTTCATGCTCTTAAGACCTGGAGGCACTATCTTTATCGTGATACATTTCCGGTGTTTACCGACCATAAAAGCCTGAAGTATATTCCCACTCAGAGGGATCTGAATCTGAGGCAAAGAAGATGGATGGAGTTACTCAAGGATTATGATTGCACTATAGAGTACCATCCAGGAAAGGCGAATGTGGTAGTTGACGCTCTCAACAGAAAGAGCAGTGACCAAGGCGGTAAGGTCAACTACAAAGTTGAGCATTTATTAGCTCTCAGAGTTATGAGAGTAGAGATGGATGTAAGAGGATCTGAGTTGATAGCGAACATTCAGGTAAGACCGTTGATTCTTGATGAGATTTCAATTAGACAAGATGAGGATGATACACTGAAGAAGTTGAAAGCTAAAGTGGGAGATGCTACCACTACACACTTCCAGTTGTCTGATCAGGGAGTGTTATACAGAGATGCACGGATATGCGTGCCAAACATTGAGGAGTTAAAGAAGAAGCTACTTGAAGAGGCACATTCCTCGAGGTATTCCATGCATCCTGGGAGTACAAAGATGTTTAATGACTTGAGGAAGATCTATTGGTGGCCCAGGATGAGACGAGAGGTAGCTGATTTTGTGGCTCGATGTCTAGTGTGTCAGCAAGTGAAGGCTGAACACCAAGCACCAACAGGAAGTTACAATCTTTACCAGTTCCTGAGTGGAAGTGGGAACGGATTACAATGGATTTTGTGGTTGGACTTCCTAGAACTTTTAGAAAGAATGACACGGTATGGGTGATTGTAGACAGATTGACGAAATCTGCTCACTTTCTACTGATGAGACAAGATAACTCCTTGGATGAGCTGACAGAGTTGTATGTGAGAGAGATTGTTCGACTGCACGGAGTCCCTGTATCGATTGTATCTGATAGAGATCCGAGGTTTACCTCGCATTTATGGGGAAGTTTGCAAAATGCCTTAGGTACAAGATTGCATTTCAGTACGGCATTTCATCCTCAGACAGATGGACAATCAGAGAGAACGATTCAAAACTTGGAGGAGATGTTGAGATCTTGTGTTTTGGAGCTTAGAGGTAACTGGGATTCTAACCTGCCATTGCTCGAATTTGCGTATAATAACAGTTTTCATTCAAGTATTGGTATGGCCCCTTACGAGGCCTTGTATGGAAGGAAGTGTCGCACACCTATATGTTGGGATTTTGAGGGCATGCGGCAGATAGAGGGTCCTAAACTTGTACAACAGACAATAGAGAAAGTACAAGTAGTAAAGCAGTGCTTGAAGGCAGCACAAGATCGTCAAAAGAGCTACTTTGATCGCCATAGACGAGAGATGACATATGAGATAGGCGATAGAATATTTTTGAATGTATCTCCTTGGAGGGGAGTTATGAGATTTGGTAGGCATGGGAAGTTAGCACCGAGATACATTGGTCCATATGAGATCTTAGAGAAGATTGGACCACTTGCGTATAGATTGACGTTACCACCTGAGTTATCAAGATTGCATGACGTCTTCCACGTATTGGTGCTACGGAGGTATAGGTCAGATCCTAGTCATATCATTCCCGAACCTGAGATAGAAGTATTTGAGAACTTGTCCTACCCAGAAGAACCAGTTGAGGTTTTAGGCAGGCAGGTTCGAAGATTGAGAAACAAGGAGATTCCGATGGTGAAGGTCATATGGGGACATCATTCAGCTCGAGAGGCTACATGGGAAACCGAGCGAGATATGAGAGCTAGATACCCTTATCTTTTTGAGTAAAAACCTCGAGAAATTGTGATCCAGTTGTGCATCCTTTTTATATATCTACGAGTTTGGTTCTACGTCCTTTCTTAAATTTCGGGACGAAATTTCATAAAGTGGGAGATATTTGTAACAGTCAAAAATCGAAGATAACCTAATCGAGAATTTTAAGGAATTAAATCCGTTTTAACACGAGATACCTATCGAGGAAACCTCCTCCTAGATGATATTACACCCAGGTGTTATTTGGAGCATTTGGGAGCTTCAATTAATAAAAATGCAGTTGAGAGAAATGATCAGGACATCGGACATGTCCTAGATATGAAAAAACATAGAAAGGCAAAACGGCCAAAAGAGTCTCTATTTCGTTTCTTAGCGGCTAAAAAAGACGGCTTAGGAATACGCGTTTTTCGAAACAATTGCGGAATAATTATCCATACAATATTCCAGATTTATTATTCCAATTTCGAGAAGTTTGGAGAAGGGGTCTTAACCCGCTTTCGGATCGGTTAAAGGATAATTATCGACTCCACTAAAGGATAATCATCGACTCCGCTAAAGGATAATCATCGACTCCGCTAAAGGATAATTATCATTTTCGCTATAAATAGCGGAAATAACGTTTATTAATTCATTTCCTTTCACGTTTCCTCGTAAAAGCTCTGATTTCTCTCAACCTTCAAACTCAGATCTACTCTCCGTTTCTAATCCGATTTCAAATCCGTTTGAGTTTTTGGATTCCTCTCTTCATTCTCTTCATTGTGGTACCGAGTTTCTACATTTCCGAGCAAGGGAAGGCCTGGTCGAGCATATATGATACTAGGGAGGTTCCGTCGCTCAGATTCCAGTGAATTTGATGGTGTCCGTGCGTAGCCTGCGTCGTTGTGATTCCGAATCTTCTTTCGGATCGTCAATCGGGTTGGTAACGAATAAGTTATGAATTTATTCGTTTTCCGTATTGCGATTTGGCCTAAATTGACCTTAGACTTGTCAAAATGGATAATTGGAAATTCCATTATACTCGTTACTTTATTCTGGTGATTATGGGCTGTTTGTTTGATGAGATTTGATGACAGGTGGGTTCAGAAATTGCCTGCGGGCAAAACGTTGTTCTGACGAAATTTAATTAATTAATTAAAGGTTAATTAATTAAATTGGGATTCTAGAAAATGTTATAAGCTAATTAAATTCAAAGGAATGAATTTAACTGGTGTTTGAAGCGAGAAGTTTAATACGAGGAATATGATATTATCCGCAGGTGTTGTTGAAGGTTTTGTTTAATTATAGCTTAGTTCTTTGTGAGCGTATCCAAATACGAGAAAAGAGGATAGTCCGAGTGGGAAACGGCCAATAGTTGGTTTGCGAGGTTTTATTGTTCTTACCTGCGAGGTAAGTGTATATGAATTACACTTGCTTAATATATGTTATGTATTTAATATGCTATGATTTTATGCATGCTTGAGTGTATATATATGTTTGTTATGATTGTATGCATGCTTATATGTATATGAGTGAGACGATGATGATGACTTGATATTCCTTATGAAAGCATGCATGAGGTACATGAGATGATAGTGGAAAGAATGTGATGAAAGAATATGATGAAAGCATGAAATTGAGTTATGATATGAAAGTGATAATATAGTATGGTAATTGATTAATTAGCCCAACTGGGTCCCGCACGGGTTTCCGGGGGACGAGGTCGTTACCTGATCTACAGCGGGCCTCAGAGGTTGCTACCTGATCTACAGGGGGCCTCAAGATAAGAAAAACAGCCAGGGGTCGCTACCTGATCTACAGGGGGCCTCAAGATAAGAAAAATAGTCCAAGATCGCAACCTGATCTACAGGGGGTCTTAGGACAAGATGGCCGAGGTCGCTACCTGATCTACAGGGGGCCTAGGACGCTATCGGGTTGGCCAACCGAAAGAAAAAAAAAAGAAAGAAAGAAAAGAAATACGAAAGCACGTGAGAAAATATATCGTACGATCAGTTGGGGTTAGTTAGTTAATTATCACCTATGCATCGATGCGATCGAGTCTAGCATGTTATATGTTATGTTATGATTATTTTTATGTGATGAGATGATGTGTTTATATGTGATGTGTGATAACATGCTTGAATGTTATGTGAAATGTGATATGAATGGTTGGGGAATTATATGTGAATGTGGATATGTATGTGTGCTTTCAAATGTGAGGAAGGGTATAGAGTGTCCTTTGGGGACGGGATATTAGATACTTATATATATTGGGAGAGTGCGATTTGTATACCCTTACTGAGCGTGTGGCTCATTGTTGTTATATCCACATATTTTTCAGCTACTCAGACTCGGTCTGATCAAAGCAATGCCGTTGGACCCCAACACCTGGATTTGAGATCATATCATGTGGGCTGTTATGGGATGCTACCGCCTAGGATGGTTTGCATGGTTTTAAAACAGTTGTGTTTTGGTTAAACGAAGTTTATGACGTATGTTAGTATGTATATATGTTGTGAATATGGTTGTAAGATAAAGTTTTAAAAATTTACGTTTTCCGCTTTTCCGCTTATTGTTTTAAACAGGGTTAATTAACTAGTAATCAACTAGAAATGAAATAGGTGTCACACTAACTCAGAAAGATGGGATGAAGGCACACTCAAACCCCAATAAAGGATAAACCTTTATTACCTACACTCATGATCTTGGATATACAAACAAAGGAATCACCGGGTAAGTCTCATCCTAGGCTTGCGTTGAACTAGGAAAGGTATAACAAGGATAGGATTTGGCAAACTGCAATCTTACCTCAGTTTCCCACAACCTTCAACCAATCATCCTAGAATCGAATAAGAAACTTAGCCAACAATCATTATGATAACAATAATCAAATTTATTAGAAAGGAATAAATATTCAAACAAGAAAACCTAAAGAAAACGGTCTCAATAACTGAATCAAATATCAAACAAACAAGCGTTCCACAATCACAAATCAACAAAGACAATCTACCAAAAAAAATAATCTAAGAAAGTCTTACAAACTCCTTCAAAAGCTAACTCCAACTAGAATCCTTCCTTCTTTGAACTTCAATCCTTCAATACTTCCTTCAAACTTCCAGAAAATCCCTCAACTGCTAGATGCTCTAAGCATGCGCTGATCCGAAGATGGTTGAATTGCAGAAAATCCAACGCTTTATATAGGAAAATTACCTTCCAAAGATAAAATATCTTAAAAAGAAAATTTCCTTAAAATATATCTCCACATCTTCCAAAATAAATCAGCCAAAAAGATATGCTTCCTTCCAGAAATCCAACCTAAAATATAGAAAATTCTCTTTCCAAAAATAGAAAATCTCAGCCAAAAATAAAGATCTTGTGGCCATTATAATATTCGCCTCGGTCCAGCCTGTCCTGAAGATCACCTCGGTCGAGGTGACACTGTAGTCAATCACAAAGATCACCTCGGTCTAGGTGACACTGAAGAACACCTCGGTCTAGGTGATCCTGAAGAACACCTCAGTCTAGGTGATCCTGAAGAACACCTCGGTTTAGGTGACACTGTAGCCGACCTAGGTGAATCTCAGCTACGTGTAAATCTCTCTAATCTGGTCCAAAATCAATCCTCTTAATCATTTCCATGCTTCCTGATATTTTCTTATAACTCCTCAATGCTCCAGAATGTAGCTCCAATGACTCCTTATCTTCATTGGCTCCATTTTAATCCAAAACGTGCCATTTGCCCTACAATTACAACGAAACTAGGTGTAGACCTCGATTCTCGCAAAGGTAGACAAAACAACATAATAATCATAGAACATACATCCATACATGCAGATTTATGAAGATAAAACGTCTAAACCAACCCCAAAATATAGACAATAATACATGCTATCAGCGACCTTGTTGTATCTCCCTACGTTGTCCAAGTAAAGATCACTAATATAACACCCCAAATTCTGAGAACTCGGGGAGCTACTGGTTAGGACCTCACAATGGGTCCCGACCTTAGTTTGACAACAATTTAACTTGGATCTTAAAACAAGGCACAAAAGTATTTAAAACATTTGAAAACTTTAAACAATATATACATGAAGAATATGTATCAGCCTTACAAAGCAAAGGTACCAAAACGACACATAAGAATAACAGAAGACATCCCGTCCCCAACTAAATAAGTACGTGGACCCGGCTGACCATTTTCTCCGGATCTCTCTACAACTGTTTTAACCTGCAAGACATCTACAAGCGGTATAAAACCGTTAGCTAACATTCTATGCATAAGTATAAAGATAAAAGCACAAACACACAACATACACAATCAACATGCACCACTCAATCCTTTTATTATCTTTAATTAGGTGATAGGTTATTACTAATGATACTTATTTTGTGACACGAGGGATTCCCAAACCTCGCCCCTGTCCCCGTTTACCAACGCGGAATGGTACTAATGCATATGACCGTCTACCGGACTGGGCTGGTCGCAGGGAACCTCCTAGACTCTCGCAAGAGCTAGGCAGATGATGTCACGACCCGTTATCATACACTTGGGTCAATTACACAATATACTAACGTCGGCCTATTCCGATTTCGTTATTTATCTTAACTAGCAAACACCACTAATACGCATCACACACATGCAAGAAGCCAGCTAAGTAAGTCCGTGGACTTACCAGAATCAAATCTCGACTCTCTCTTAACCACCACTAAATCCGTAAGTGCAGAACTCAGTTGCCTGTCAGAGGAGGCACATGGGTCAACACATTTCCCTAGATACTTATAAGTCTAAAACTCTTAAGATATACGATTCTATGTGCAGAAGTTATTACAGTGTTTATTTAAGGTAAAATGACTATTTTACCCTTAGTCCCGGAACTTCCAAAAACTCGGAATATGTACTTAAATTATAATTTGAGGCTAACTAACCATATTCTACTCCCTAGGATGATTTTAGGTAGCAATTAGAAAAACTACCCATTTTCTATTTCTCGAAAAGTCACTAAAGTCCAACTACAACTTCAAATATAAAATTCGAATGATCTTATAAAAATTCCGAAATAATTCCCTAGGTCATCTATGATATCCTATATACTCATAGGAGAAAGAATTTCTTAAAACTGTAAAAGCATCGCTTCTACAAAAATTTCGAAAGTTGGGTACAACACTTAACAAGCAACACACTGTCTTAACTTTGAAAAATCATAACTCCTAAACTACTCGCTGGATTTATCCCAAATTTTGATATGTTCTACTATAAAATCTTATCTATATTATATCCAAAATTCAGCCGCAAAGGAGATCAAAATCCTATTTAAAACTATCTCACAAAACCGAATTTCAGCACAACAGAAAAACTGCTTACGACTCAATCTTGGAAAAATCATAAATCCCAAACCACTCGCTGGATGCCTCTCAAATTTTAATATGTTCTACAACAATATGTCAACTATATCATATTCAAAATTCAAGCCCAACGGAGATCAAGAACTTATTAAAAACTATCTCACAAAACAGCATCCCATGTTGTTTTTCTCAACTCAGCACATTTATAAAAACTGCATGAGGAGTCAACTTTGGAACACCATAACTCTCAAACCGTAGCTCCGATTCCTCTCAAATTTTTAGTATGTTATACTATACAATATCGACTAAAACATATCCGAAAATCAGCATTAAAGGTGGAGTCTAACCTACCCAAAACTGGAGCCGAATTTGACTGTTCTTCACTTCCGAAAAATTCAGCAAACTCCTATTTCTTCACTGTTTCTTCTATAGATGTTCTGAGCAGGTTTAGGAGACATCAAAGACACTCATTAGGCATGAATTACATGGACATAAGTGCAAGGAAGATGAGGGTATCAACCTTACCCGTTTCCAAGACTCGAAGGCACGTGAGTGACAACACTAAGGCTGCTGTAGATCGGATCTGGGCTCCTCGTAATCAATGGTCTGCTGGATCGACAGAAGGCTGCTATGGCGCTTATCCAAAGCTCGGTTCCACTGTGTGAGACCATCACTACGTGCAGAACGAGTTTGTCGCCTGGGCAGAAGGAGGACATCGAACACTGCCACTCAGGTATAGGCTAGGGGGTTAGGGGAGAGTTCTAAGGTTCTGGCCGTTACAATGCTGCGCTGGAACGAGGAGATCTGTCATCCCTCCGAGCGTGAATCTGGACGTCAAAGTGGAGGTTGCTGCGTAAATCCAGGGGTCGTTTTTGAGGGGATCTGTAACGTCCCTTCTGCGTCCAAACCGGACGTGTGTAGAGGCTGCACATCACTATTGGGCTGCTGCGGAATGGGTTGCACGGGTTGAAGCAATGGACACACAAGGCTGGGGTCTTTCCTGGGCTGGCTGAAGGCATGGTGGTTTGGGCAGCAGCAGGTCCGAGATGGGCTGGAGCAATAGACAGATGGGTTGAAGTGCAGCAACACCAAGCGGGCTAAAGCATGGCAAAATGAGGCTGCTGAATTGGTTAAGAGAACTGGGGTGAGGTTGTCAAAACTCGTCAAAAACTCGTCATGGCCTTGTCAAGCCCATGCATGGCCTTGTCACGGATTTGTCATGTCCTCGTCATAACTCGTCATGGTCTCGTCACAGCTTTGTCATGATCTCGTCTAAAGTCGTCGTTAATGATTAATTATAAGAATTAGGGTTTGATATAATTCTATCATTTTATGTGAATTAAATTCTACATAAAATGATAAATAATTATAGGAATTAGAGCTTGATATAATTTTATCATTTTATGTGAATTAGCTTCTACATAAAATGATAAAATTTGTGAAGAAAGACTTGCTAGATAGAATGGAAAACCGTCAACGGCTCAAAGTCCGATTTGATTCGGAATTAAACGGAAATAAAAATTCCGGATTTTACATCAGTACCCCCTTAAAATAAGTTTCGTCCCGAAACTTAAAAGAAGACAACATAAAGACGAAGTCTATGCAAAAGAAATAAAGCGCTGGGAAAAAGTCATAATCGGTCAAGTCCTTAATTGTTTCGGAAATAGTCGAAAGAAAATTTTCCGGGTATTATATCAATTCCCCCTTAACAATAAGTTTCATCCCGAAACTCAGGGTAAGACAATCCTGATCGGCCGTTAAGGCACCAAATGGGTGTGTCTGATCACTACACAAAAGTCTCGTTGTTTCCTCATCTAAGTATCCCACACATCAAGGTTACCAAAGGAGCACATCACTGACTAAACACTCAATCATGAAATGAACAAGTAGTCTAACAATATCACATATACATGGTCAAGCCCTAACTCGTCACTCCCGAGGTTACAACTATCGCTACATAGGTCTTTGAAAGTTTACATCTCCTACTATCCCCCATATCTTAGGTAGCCTTATCAACTTTTCATAAAACCACTCAATCTTAAATCTTTTCAGGTACTTAGATCATAAGCGTCTCCTACCATGTTCTAGAGTGGTTACCGGATATCTCACCGGTATCATCTTGTTCAACTGTCTAATCCTCTAATCTGATGACCTAACTCGTGTCTGGTAGGTATCTCTCCAACTGAAATTCTCAAACTCAGTTTCCAAACTTAGTCTCCGTGGAAATTGAAGTTGCACTCTCCAATAGGGTAAAGAATACTAGTCCATCAATCACTTCTAATCCGCTTTAAAACTTCAAATGGTTGTCCTACACAACTCACTTCCAGATCCTTTGATGACTTTACGGAAAATAATCTATTCAACTTTCTTCCCTTCGTTATGACCACTTGTTTACGGCCTTCTGAAGAGGTTCTGACTACCCACTCAGGCCAAAGGTCTTTGACATCCACCAACACTTACTAAGTTCCCCATGCTCTTCGTATCACGGCCCACATGGTCTTGTCTTTTAATATTACTCAGTCATCATGTTCCTCAGGTACGGAATTGTCACCCTTACCCTTTTCAGGTCTAATACTCAAGACAATTAAAAATCAAATCTAGTGGTTATCCTCTTTGTTCACTTGGCTTTATTATATTATTTATAGATCTCTAATATATCGTTTGCTCAAACTTAGGCTTCTCACACATTTTCTAAGATCTTAAATGAAATAGAATAAGTCCGAAATGACGGTATTAGACACAAAGTGACCTCATATCACCGGTATTTATTAATAACTACTCAATAAATGTTAACATATCATCAGCAGTGCGCTTTTTTATCCACCATTGTTACCAACCCGATAGTATCCCCCTAACTCAAAACGCAACTAGGCTTTGTTCCGACATAACATTACACATAAAATCTACTCCGAGATTATGTTTTCTTTAAGCACTGTTACTAGGTTGCAAGTATGCTCCTGTCGCTTCTCTTCCTTATGTATCTTTGACTCAGGATGGCAGTTACTCACTTGGAGCTTTCTAGTGCAGGACATGCACAATACTTTTATTACCTCATTAATTCTTTCCTAATCCATCCCGAAAACTCACCCTAGAGTATTCCATTAGTATGAAATTCCAAAACTACTTGTCTGGCAACCTGTAGCAAAGCAGTCACTCTTCACTCAGATCCATAATAGGGTACCAGTCTCCTTCTATTACCTCTACATGCACATAAGTTTCTGTACAACATTTTGAGTAACTCCACATAGCCTATCTCACATTCCTTCCAACTAGAATGCATTTCACAAACTATCACCATCTTAAACTCGACACGACATCCCTCAACACCCTTGAGCTTCTTGCTCTGTGGGTTAGGACCCACCATGCTTCCGCTACGCTACTCTGATTATTTTGTTGTTTCCCGTAATCATAAGGACGTGTTCTGTCAGTCCAAAATGATTAACCGGGTGAAGTACCAAGTACTTTCCTTACTTTGTCTTCTTGAAATAAAATCATGATTGGAAAACAACCATCTTCCGTTTACTTTCTTAATTCTTTTTAACACGGATCCAGACTACTAGACTCGACCGGAGTTTGATCTTCACCAGCCAAGAAGTAACCTCTAACACGATTCTCTATACCCTTAGTTGTCTAAGAAGATATATTGTTGTTGCATACTTGAGGAAATCATTCCAGGCGTTGGTAAAACTACCCCATAACTCCACAATCGCAATTATCTTTTCTTAACGGTATATAACTCATCAATACCAAACAACACTTACACATCCTCAGCTGACATCGGTCAGTCTATAGTTGACTCATCTCAGTATCCCGAACTTACTCTTCTCATACCCCTTCTGGTATTAAAATTATTTGGTAAGCATCACCGACTCAATTAATCCTTTTATACTTCTTTAGTTCGTCTTATCTTTCACTTTTCTGCTTCCTTTGGGACAACTCTCTTTCTCAACTCTCACTGTGCCATTTGCCTAACGTCAAAAGTCGTTCTTAACACTCCACGATAGATGGTAAGCGTCTTGTAGTTCCAATGACTTTTAATTACCTCCCAATTGTAGTCCTTTTACAGGGACCGTCTGTGTTGATGACCTATGTTCTGTTATAAATGGGGTTACCCTGGACTCTTGAGTCCACCACACGATTCTCACAAGCACACGTTCCTTAATCGGTGTTGTTTGTAATATTTCCTTCCAAATCTCTATTGACTATGTTACGGGCTTCGATCCTCTCGATGTTGGCGTTGTGATTCCTCTTAGAATTCTTATCTTTAAAGAAGACAAAATGTCTCCAGGCTTGTGAAGTCTACCCTTCGCTCTTACATTAAGTTGTAAGTCTCCATTCCGTGTAAATTGTGATCTGTCAAAATTTCCTTAGCTAGTAGGTAAACAGTCGCTCACAACAATCCTTTTATACTTCTTTAGTTCGTTCTATCTTCCATTCTTCCTCTTCCTTTGGGCTAGCTTTGCTTCTCGAGTCCACCAAGGTCGTTCTTACGTACCCATTTCTTCACTGGAATTGGTAGTAATACCGCCTTCATGAAACTCCGTTGACCCTGCTACAGCCTCCATTCTTTGGATATTGGCGTCTCGACTTCTTTCAACTTCATATATCTTCGAGGAGGTCAAAACCTCCCCACGTTTGTGGGGTCTGCCTTTTCGCTTTTACACTCAATTGTAGGTCTTCATTCTGTACACCTTAGATTCTCACCCCCGGATTGACACTTTGTCTCTTTTGGTTTCTCATGCCCCTAATGGTCTATGGGGCATTCATTCCAATTGTAATGTCCTTGATTCCGCAATCTTGGTTGTACTTAATTCTACTTGTCCCGCTCCAATATTGTTATCACTATTCCGCACTCTTGTAGTCTCTTCCATGGTTCTTCTAATTCCGTCTCTCGGCCTCGTATGCCCGAGTTCTTTGTACGACCTTCTATTCCTTCTAACTGAACTACCTCATGGATTTCTTCCTCATCTGATTGTGCATGTGGTAAAAATTATCTTCACAACTTTACTTCCTTGCTCACTTGTTCTTTGGATAATTTGTAAGGATCACCAAGCAGCCTACGCAAGTACAATACTCAATTCAAGGTCCGATTCCATTGCCTCGTGTTGGAGATTCTTCAAGTCCGCAGTTGATTTATCATGAGGCGATAATCGCTTCGTGATATCACGACTAAAGGATATAAAATATCCTTTAGGATACTAACAAACTAAGCATACACATGTATATGACATATAATAAGAAACATCATAACAAGTCTATATACTAACTCCTACCAATCCAAGTTGCAGAGATCCATGGAGAGCGATGGTGGTCCGACATACTACTAACCCAACAACCCGACTATGCACGCGTGTGAAAACATAAATCCCGTTTTGAAAATTTTAGACCCCTTTCGGGTTCTAGTTATTTTATACATTTGGTCTTTCAGAATATTTCAAGTGCCATTGTTGCCAACCCAGAGCTCTGATACCATATTGTAACACCCCAAATTCTGAGAACTCGGGGAGCTACTGGTTAGGACCTCACAATGGGTCTCGACCTTAGTTTGACAACAATTTAACTTGGATCTTACAACAAGGCACAAAAGTATTTAAAACATTTGAAAACTTTAAACAATATATACATGAAGAATATGTATCAGCCTTACAAAGCAAAGGTACCAAAACGACACATAAGAAGAACAGAAGACATCCCGTCCCCAACTAAATAAGTACGTGGACCCGGCTGACCATTTCCTCCGGATCTCTCTACAATTGTTTTAACCTGCAAGACATCTACAAGCGGTATAAAACCGTTAGCTAACATTCTATGCATAAGTATAAAGGTAAAAGCACAAACACACAACATACACAATCAACATGCAACACTCAATCCTTTTATTATCTTTAATTAGGTGATAGGTTATTACTAATGATACTTATTTTGTGACACGAGGGATTCCCAAACCTCGCCCCTGTCCCCGTTTACCAACGCGGAATGGTACTAATGCATTTGACCGTTTACCGGACTGGGCTGGTCGTAGGGAACCTCCTAAACTCTCGCAAGAGCTAGGCAGATGATGTCACAACCTGTTATCATACACTTGGGTCAATTACACAATATACTAACGTCGGCCTATTCCGATTTCGTTATTTATCTTAACTAGCAAACACCACTAATACACATCACACACATGCAAGAAGCCAGCTAAGTAAGTCCGTGGACTTACCAGAATCAAATCTCGACTCTCTCTTAACCACAACTAAATCCGTAAGTGCAGAACTCAGTTGCCTGTCAAAGGAGGCACATGGAACAACATATTTCCCTGGATACTTATAAGTCTAAAACTCTTAAGATATACGATTCTATGTGCAGAAGTTATTACAGTGTTTATTTAAGGTAAAATGACTATTTTACCCTTAGTCCCGGAACTTCCAAAAACTCGGAATATGTACTTAAATTATAATTTGAGGCTAACTAACCATATTCTACTCCCTAGGATGATTTTAGGTAGCAACTAGAAAAACTACCCATTTTCTATTTCTCGAAAAGTCACTAAAGTCCAACTACAACTTCAAATATAAAATTCGAATAATCTTATAAAAATTCCGAAATAATTTCCTAGGTCATCTATGATATCCTATGTACTCATAGGAGAAAGAATATATTAAAACTGTTAAAGCATCGCTTCTACAAAAATTTTGAAAGTTGGGTACAACACTTAACAAGCAACACACTGTTTTAACTTTGAAAAATCATAACTCCTAAACTACTCGCTGGATTTATCCCAAATTTTGATATATTCTACTATAAAATCTTATCTATATTATATCCAAAATTCAGCAGCAAAGGAGATCAAAATCATATTTAAAATTATCTCACAAAACCGAATTTCAGCACAACAGAAAAACTGCTTACGACTCAATCTTGGAAAAATCATAAATCCCAAACCACTCGCTGGATGCCTCTCAAATTTTAATATGTTCTACAACAATATGTCAACTATATCATATCCAAAATTCAAGCCTAACGGAGATCAAGAACTTATTAAAAACTATCTCACAAAACAGAATCCCATGTTGTTTTTCTCAACTCAGCACATTTATAAAAACTGCATGAGGAGTCAACTTTGGAACACCTTAACTCTCAAACCGTAGCTCCGATTCCTCTCAAATTTTTAGTATGTTATACTATACAATATCGACTAAAACATATCCGAAAATCAGCAGTAAAGGTGGAGTCTAACCTACCCAAAACTGGAGCCGAATTTGACTGTTCTTCACTTCCGAAAAATTCAGCAAACTCCTATTTCTTCACTGTTTCTTCTATGGATGTTCTGAGCAGGTTTAGGAGACATCAAAGACACTCATTAGGCATGAATTACATGGACATAAGTGCAAGGAAGATGAGGGTATCAACCTTACCCGGTTCCAAGACTCGAAGGCACGTGAGTGACAACACTAAGGCTGCTGTAGATCGGATCTGGGCTCCTCGTAATCAATGGTCTGCTGGATCGACAGAAGGCTGCTATGGCGCTTATCCAAAGCTCGGTTCCACTGTGTGAGACCATCACTACGTGCAGAACGAGTTTCTCGCCTGGGCAGAAGGAGGACAACGAACACTGCTACTCAGGTATAGGCTAGGGGGTTAGGGGAGAGTTCTAAGGTTCTGGCCGTTACAATGCTGCGCAGGAACGAGGAGATCTGTCATCCCTCCGAGCGTGAATCTGGACGTCAAAGTGGAGGCTGCTGCGTAAATCCAGGGGTCGTTTTTGAGGGGATCTGTAACGTCCCTTCTGCGTCCAGACCGGACGTGTGTAGAGGCTGCACATCACTATTGGGCTGCTGCGGAATGGGCTGTACAGGCTTAAGCAATGGACACGCAAGGCTGGGGTCTTTCCTGGGCTGGCTGAAGGCATGGTGGTTTGGGCAGCAGCAGGTCCGAGATGGGCTGGAGCAATAGACAGATGTGTTGAAGTGCAGCAACACCAAGCGGGCTAAAGCAAGGCAAAACGAGGCTGCTGAATTGGTTAAGAGAAGTGGGCTGAGGTTGTCAAAACTCGTCAAAAACTCGTCATGGCCTTGTCAAGCCCATGCATGGCCTTGTCACAGATTTGTCATGGCCTCGTCATAACTCGTCATGGTCTCGTCACAGCTTTGTCATGATCTCGTCTAAAGTCGTCGTTAATGATTAATTATAAGAATTAGGGTTTGATATAATTCTATCATTTTATGTGAATTAAATTCTACATAAAATGATAAATAATTATAGGAATTAGAGCTTGATATAATTTTATCATTTTATGTGAACTAGCTTCTACATAAACTGATAAAATTTGTGAAGAAAGACTTGCTAGATAGAATGGAAAACCGTCAACGGCTCAAAGTCCGATTTGATTCGGAATTAAACGGAAATAAAAATTCCGGATTTTACAACTAAGGCTCCCAAGCATTGTTTTTTGAGCAAAAGGGATAGATATGCATTTTATGCCCGGTACCTTGACTCGACGAAAGAAGATTCCTTAATTGGATGTAAACATGAACCAAATAGGGGACAATTTAAGCTGTTACTCAATAAAACTGGATGATTGTGGGATTATGTAAGTTAACACTAACCCTACTTTTATTCAAGTTAATAATTTGTGGATGTGTCTCTGGTATGACTTTCTAGTGTGAGCTCTTGATGTGTTTCTAGTATGAGCTTGGGTCCACAGTTTGTTTTATGAGTTTCTAAAATGCTATGTTGAACTGTTTTATGGTAAGAGCTTGTTGTATGAGAGTATGGTATGACTTTGATATGCGTTTTTAATATTATTATCTGGTACGAGATCTTGTTGTGTTTATTGTATGTTTTTCTTGTATTTTGATTTTCATTTATGTGAATCGTGTATAATGATTTTGAAAACTCCACCTTGTTTATAATTTTTATATGTGTTGATGATGGAAGACTTTACATAAATGTAGTAGTTGGATATACTAACAATGTATTGATTATATTCTCTAGATACTTGGTTGGTTTGAATTCAGTGCAGGTCTTATCGAATGTCAAGGGCCTTGCTATGAGATTCAAGGGCCTTGAAGTATAACTAAAGGACAAGGAAGATAGCGTTACAAAGGGACGATCTCAAAGGCCTTAGAGTTATATAGTTGCACGCCGAAACAAGGATTCAAATGCAAAGAAGATTTTCGAGGAACGAATTGCTCAATAGAAAATTTTCAAGGAAGATCTTATACAACCGAAGATCTCAACCAAAGATTAGAGAATCTTTTCAGAAGATTTTCTAAAATAGAAAAGCGTCAAAATATCTTCTCTTTCAGTTCAACAGAGAACGAGAAGATCAAGGAGCTAAGGACTCGGCGTGGTCTCAGGAGTTGAAGATTTGCAACGTCTACCTTATCTCAAAACAAGAAGCGATCTTCATGGAGAAGAATATTCATCTTCAAACGGTCATCTCTACAACAGTTAGAAGACCTCTCCATAGAAGAGTATAAATGAAGATGGTAATCGAAGAAGAAAACACATACAAGCATATACTGGAAAACATCTTTACGTCTTCAAGCAACCGAAACATCTTCATTTGATTCATTGTTTTTCTTTCTCTCATTTACGCAAAAGCTTTATCCCCTTAGAGAGAGAAAACACAAGAGCTCCATTGGAAGATCTAAATATATAGTGCTATACTAGACTGTGTGTTACTCTGCATAGTAACTAGGCTATTATAGCTAGGTTGAGAGTTGGAGCTAGATCGTAGCATTGGCTACAGTGAGAGAAGAAGGGGATTTCTTCTAGTTTGTATCTAGGACTCTTTGAAGCTGATATTAGATAGTTAGATCCTAAGGCTATACCCTGGGACAGAGAGAAGGCTATTTAGAGCCGAACTTTGTAAACATATCCTCGTGTCAATCTTTTACATTCCGCATTATATCTTGCTATTGTGACTAACCTTGTTTTGCAGGAGCACGAAGTCAAGGCCCTTGAAAGATGTTTCAAAGCCCTTGAAATCAAAGTTACACGAAGAGCACAGATCGACATCAAGACCCTTGAAAGGAGTTTCAAGGCCATGAGATTTGGTTTACGAAAAGTTTTCATACTCTATTTAACCCCCCCCCCCCTTAGAGTATCTTTTAACTTATTTATTTCACCTACCGGTTCTTCAATTGGTATCAGAGCTAGACTTACGTTTATTGATTTAAATATCAGTAAGACTAATCATGAATCCTGTAGGTGATGGTGGATTTACTCAAGGAAGATCCTCATCTCGACCACCACTCTTCTGTGGCAACAACTTTGCTCATTGGAGAGCACTCATGCGTATGTTCATTATTGACCAGGACATGGAGCTTTGGAGCATCATTCAAAATGGACCTAAAGTTCCAATGACAACGGTTGAAGGTGTCCAAGTCCCAAAGAAGGAAGCTGACTTCACACAAACTGACCTGGACATCGTATCAAAGAACTACAAAGCAATGAACCTACTATACTGCGGATTAGATGTCAATAAATTCAACCGCATCTCATAATGCAAGAGTACTAAAGAAATATGGGATAAGCTTGTTGTAACTTACAAAGGAACAAGTCAAGTCAGGGAAACAAAGATTAGCATCTTCCTCATACAATACAAGCTATTCAAGATGAATCCAAATGAAACAGTCAAAGAAATGTTCACCAGATTCACTAAGATCGTGAACAATCTGGACTCACTAGGAAAGATATTCACAAATGAAGAGAAAGTGAGGAAGGTTCTAAGAAGCCTACCTAAAGCCAAGTGGGGACCAAAGATGGCTGTTATTGAAGAAGCTCAAAATCTCACAACTCTTCCTCTTGATGACCTCCTTGGAAAACTCATCACACATGAAATGGTTCTTGGTGAAGAAGATGGAGAACTCTCATCCAACTCCAAGAATTTGGCATTAAAATCAAGAAGAGATGAATTACCATCTAATGAAGAGGATTGTGATGATGATGATGAAGAAGATACAATCGCCATGATTTCTAAGGGTCTCGCAAGAATTCTCAAGATTAAGAAACAATCTGCTAATAGAGAATATCCACGAGCATCAAAACCCCGAGGTAAGTTTTCTAACTCTAATACGAAAATGAGAGTACTAACTTGTTTTGAATGTGGTGAAATAGATCATCTTGTGAAGGATTGTCCACAAAAGAAGAGGATCAACTTCAAGAAAAATGATCGAAAGAAGAAAGCTATGGTTGCTTCATGGAGTGATTCAGAATCAACAAATGAATAAAAAGACGAAAAAGAACAAGCAAACTTGTGTCTCATGGCCGATCATGAAGAAGATTCAAATCTGTATGTTGACAATGTGGTAAGTACAATTATGTCTCAACCTTAAACTGACCTGAAACAATTCCTTAAAGATTATATCATATGTGATAAGGAACATAGAATAAGGATAAATTCTTTAAAACAAAAGCTACTTGAACAAGAAAAACAACTAAGTGAAATGTCTCTGAAGATTGAAAATCTTAACATAGAAAAAGTAGACCTTGATGGCAATATCAAGGCCTTGAAATCGGAGAACGTGATTCTCATGGGCAACCTCTCCTCTCTTCATTGAAACTAAATTGATCTAGAGAAAGAGAAAGTTGATCTAACTTTGACGTGTCAAGACAAGAAGGCTGCACTTATTAAGTTTACTAGTTCAAAAGCTAATCTTGAGAGAATGATGGGTGAACAACAGTCCTCCCTTAACAAAAATTGTATAGGTTATCATAGGAGCTTTCCTAGAAAACCTACCACCACTTTTGTCAAGGCCAAAGGAAGCATTCATATACCTACTTGCTTCTACTATTGTAAAAAGGGTCATGTTAAATCTACATGTCCTTATAGAAGAAATGATCCTTATATCATCAAAAACACCTATCCTTTATGTTTAAGGAAACAAGTCACACAAATCTAGGTTCCTAAAGGTACTAGACCACCAAACATTATAGAACCTGAATATGAAGCAAAATATGTCATTTGGTCGACCCGGAAAGGTTGATGTTTGCTGTTTTGCAGGATATCACCAAGGTAAAGGAGCACAAATGGATATTAGATAGTGGTGCTCAAGACACATGAGTGGAAAAAGCTCTTTATTCTCAGATTTTAAGATGCAATCAACTGGAACCATTACTCTTGGTGATAAAGGAAAGTGTGACATAATTTGCATTGGTAAAATTTGCTATAATTCATCTAACTTTATTGATGATGTTTATTTAGTTGATGGTTTGAAATATAATCTGCTAAGTATTTCTCAAATTTGTGATAAAGGCAATAAAGTCATGTTTGATTCAGATAAATGCGAGGTTCAAGACAAAAAGACGGGTGAAGTGTTGCTTATTGCTCCTAGATGTAATAATGTTTATTCAATGAGTACTAACCAAGTTTCAGGAACTAAGCTAAAATGTCTAAAGGCTTTGACTATTGATCCAAGGCTTTGGCATAGAAGACTTGGTCACGTAAGCATGCACACCATGCAGAAGCTACTTACAAAAGATTTGGTACGTGGTTTGTCAAACCTAAATTTCAAGGTTAATGATCTCTGTAAGGCGTGTACACAAGGTAAACAAACAAGAGGTTCATTCAAACCTAAGAAACTTGCAAGTTCTTCTCGACCCATTGAACTTTTACACATGGATCTTTGTGGACCTATGCGTATCAAAACTCCCAAAGGCAAGTAGTACATCCTTGTTATAGTGGATGATTTCTCTCGTTTCACATGGATTTCTTTTCTACGAGAAAAATCTAAAGCTTTATTTGAGTTTTCAAAATTGTGTAAAGAGTTACAAACTTTGAAAAACCTACCAATTGTTTCTATAAGAAGTGATCATGGTGGAGAATTTGATCAACTGAAGTTTGATTTGTTTTGTGCAAAATATGGCATTTCACATAATTTTTCAGCTCCTAGAACTCCTCAACAAAATGGAGTTGTGGAACGTAAGAACCGCACTCTTGAGGATATGTCTAGGACAATGCTTTTAGAAAACAAATTGCCAAAAAGTTTTTAGGCTGAAGCAGTAAACACTGCAAATTATATTTTGAATAGATTTTTAATTCGCCCTATTTTGAAAAAGACTTCTTATGAATTCTTTAAAGGAAGAAAACCAAATATTTCATATTTCAAACCCTTTGGATGTACTTGTTTTGTTCATAACAATGGCAAAGATAATCCTGACAAATTTGATGCACGTAGTGATGAAGCTATATTCATTGGATATGCTTCAAATATCAAAGCTTATCACGTCTATAACAAACGTACCAAAATTGTTGAGGAAAGCATTCATATTATTTTTTATGAAAGCAATGATGATACTTTGAGTGAGAGTTTTGTAGATCTAAATCTGAATCAAAGAGAAGATCATAATTCGGATGAAGAGGAAGATCCTAAAGATTGAGACAAGAATATGGGGGAAAAGATTCAAGATACCGAAGAAAATCCTCAAGACCTTGAAACACACTTTCAAGACCTTGAAACAGGAAACTGTGATAACAGAACTCCACTTCAAGGGCTTGAAACCCAACTTTAAGGCCTTGAGATTAGACAAACAGATAATATACCAACGGTACCTGAATCTATTCAAACATATAAAGCTCAACCTTCTGCATCTGCTCCATCTGTCAAAAGAATAAAAGTTCAACACTCCTCGTATTATCCACAAAAAAATGTGATCTCAGATCCAAAGGTTGGAGTTCAAACTAGATCTAAAGTGAACAATCTATGTGCCTTCTCCGCTTTTGTATCGCTTGCCGAGCCAAAGAACTACGTTCAAGCTCTTCAAGAACCTGATTGGATCATTACCATGCAAAACGAATTGAATGAATTTGAGAAAAACAAGGTATGGACTCTCACTTCAAGACCAAAGCATCAATCAGTTATTGGCACGAAATGGGTCTTTCGAAACAAATTGGATGAAAGTGGCAAAGACATACGAAATAAAGCACGACTTGTAGCACAAGGCTATAACCAAGAAGAAGGTATTGATTATGAGGAGACTTTTGCTCCTGTTGCCAAGTTAGAAGCCATACGTATGCTACTTGCATTTGCATCTTTTATGAGCATAAATCTTTTTCAAATGGATGTAAAATGTGCTTTTCTAAACGGCTTCTTGGAAGAGGAAGTCTACGTTGCTCAACCTCTTGGTTTTGAAAAATGATGAATTTTCAGATCATGTTTTTAAACTAGACAAAGCTCTTTATGGTCTTAAGCAAGCTCCTCGAGCTTGGTATGAAAGATTATCTAAATATCTTCTTGAAAACAATTTCAAAAGAGGTTTGATTGATAAAACATTGTTTATCAAAACTAGAGGCAATGACATTCTAGTTGTGCAAATCTATGTTGATGATATATTATTCGGTGCTACTAATGATTCCCTTTGCAAGGAATTTTCAGATATTATGTGTAGGGAATTTGAAATGAGCTTAATGGGAGAGCTAAATTTCTTTCTTGGACTTCAAGTTACACAAGCAAAGAAAGGAATTTTTTTCAATCAAAGCAAGTATACTAAAGACTTGCTTAAGAAGTACAAAATGGATCAATCTAAGGTTGCAAAGACTCCTATAAGTTCAACACTTTCGCTAGATCATGACAAGAATGGCAAAAGTGTAGTACAAAAGGAGCATCGAGGTATGATCGGTTCATTGTTGTATCTAACTACTAGTCGTCCTGACATTCTGTTTAGCGTGTGCATGTGTGCAAGATTTCAAGCTGATCCTAAAGAGTCACACTTGATAGCTACGAAAAGAATTTTTCGGTATCTCAATGGCACTAAGGATCTAGGGTTATGGTACCCACGTCAAAGCTCGTTTCATCTTGTTGGCTATTCAGATGCAGACTTTGCAGGTTATAAGGTCGATAGAAAAAGTACTTCTGGATGTTGTCAATTCTTAGGGTCATCCCTAATTAGTTGGCACCCCAAGAAGCAAAACTCTGTTGCCCTATACAGCTGAAGCTGAATATATAGCTGCAGGAGCCTGTTGTGCACAAATTCTTTGGATTGCTCTACAACTTCGTGATCTTGGCTTTGACTTGAAAGGTATTCCTATAAAATGTGATAATACTAGTGTTATTTCTATAACCAAAAATCTTGTGCAGCATTCAAGAAATAAACATATTGATGTAAGGCATCACTTCATATGTGATCATGTTGAGAAAGGTGATGTTTTGATTTCTTTTATCTCAACTAACTTGCAGCTTCCAAATATCTTTACCAAGCCTCTTCCGGAGGAACAATTTAATTTTATTAGATTGGAGCTTGGTATGTTGAACAAGGAAGCATTAACGTAGGGGGAGTAAACAAGTTTAATTGTTCCTACGTATGCAGTCCAATTGATGTTTTCAAGGACCTTGAAATAAAATTTGTAACACCCCAAGTTTTTGGAGCCCGGGAAGTTACTGGTTAGGACCTCACAGTGGGTCCCGACATTAGTTTGACAACAACTTAACAAGATCTTACAACAAGGCACAGATAAGGAAAACCGGAAATCATAAATTAAGTTTTAACAATGTTATGAATGTGACCAGAATAACTAACAGGCGCAAAACATAAGATAACAACAACGGATCAAAAAGGAACCAAGGTCTAACTGGAAATCCAACAAACAAAGAAACTACAACACGCCCTAAAAAGTACGACACCCCGACTGACCACTACCATCCGGATCACTCGGCATCTGCTCTAACCTGTGGTACGTCTACACAACATAACAACTGTTAGCTAACTATCCAAATATAAGCAAAAATAATAACAGCACAAACACACTCAGAATAACATAAACAAACATCATGCTGGCACACAACCGTTTATTATCTATTATTTAGGTGATTCATCTTATTCAATTTTACCGTTGTGGCACGAGAACTCTTAACAGTTCTCGCCTCCATTCCTTATCCAACTGGGTGTAGGTCTAGCTTACCTCCGCCGGTAGCATCACCACAAACAGAGTGTGGACTAGTCCCTAAAGAAACCCCAGCGCCCTCAAGCTAACTGAGCAGAATGCCACCGCCCGTTACTCTTAGACCAAGTATAGGTCGGTAAATATTTATCACAACCTATAATTCTAAACATCTCAATCACACACCACTATCATTATTCATGCTCATATTCAGAAGTCAGCTAAGTAAGCCCAAAGGACTTACTTGGTATAAATCTCGACTCTCTGTAATCCAACTCGCTCTGTAACTGTAGCAACTCAGTTGCCTGTCAAAGGAGATAAGTGCATCAGCACACTCTCTAGGTACTTAGAAGTCTAAAACTTCTAAGTTGATAGATCTTATAACAACAGAATCAATTACAGTACAAATTTATGGTAAAAAGACTATTTTACCCTTAACCCCGAAATTTTCAAAAATTCTAAAATAATACTTTCAGTCATCTATGCTATCCAACTAGTCATAGGATCAAAATCTCTTAAAAACTCAACCATAACTCTTATATAATTTCCTAAAGTTGGAGTAAAGGCTAACATTTCTATACTTAGCCAAATAATTCCCTATTGGAAAAACAGCCCTACAGCCCAACTTTGAGCACCTATAGATTCAAATCCGACCGTTGAATCGGTCTCAGCTTCTGATATGTCGAACTATGAATATCCTTCCATGTTATATTAAAAATTGAACGGTAGATTATCATTCTAACGTATCGAAAAATGTCTCCCAACTAGTCAGCTTAAAACCCCACAACAAAACCGGAATTATGTATGTGTAGGAGATCTTCAGTTCGATCCCCCTTGCCCTCTATTTTGGTCCAACCTTCTACTCCCTTATACCCTAGGTTCGAACCTTATTGACCCTCAGCTACATCCTTTACTCAGCAACAAAACAACATACAGCAATGACTTACCCGCTTCAGTAGAGGGTGCTCCGAGTTCCTTGATTCCTGACTCGTAACTGAGAGGGCTGGACTGCGTCGCTGAAGCAAAACAGAAGGAAGATCACTACTCCGAACTGGTTAAGAGTGAGGCAAGAAGAATAGAGAAGAAACCTACCGGAGGTGTATGCAGAAGGTCACCGCAAGGTTCTGCTCCGGCTTAGGCAACGTTGAGACTGGCTACGGGTGCTGTGATTCGATATATCAAGCCCTTTGGTTCAGTAGATGGCTGTAGTTCGAGACAGAAGCAGTGTTGGTCGAGGGGAACACTGTAAAGAATGGTAGTGAGTGATGTATGCAGGAGGGTCGGTAGAGGGAGATTAGGGCGATGACGAAAACAAAGTACGTTGCACTTACCTTGGTTCTGTCGAGAGATCACGAGGGTAGTTGTATGTGTGTGGAGTCCGACTGGGGAGATTGGAAAGGCTGGACGGTGAAGGTGGTTGTTGAAGGGAATTGTGTGCAACTGCTCGCGTGAAATCCGGCTGTAGAAGGAAACGTATACGCTGGAAGAAGGAAAGAATCCGATATGCTGAGATACGATGGAGATTGTGTAACGGTTGCCCTGACGTGGAGTCTCACGTTCCTCACCCCACCTACTAGCTTCCTGGGCTGCGAGGAGAAGAGACTGCAGGCCCGTCTCCTTCCTGGGCTACGAGGGTAGAGCGGCAGGCCGGCTCTTTCATGGGCTGCGAGAGGTAGAGCAGCAGGCTGGGCACGTTGCTGGGCTGGGTGCTGCTGGGCACGCTGCTGGGCAGGGCGCTGCTGGGCACGCTGGTGGGCATGCTGCAGGGCTGGGCGCTGCTGGGCTGGGCGCGTAGAAAGAAGGCTAAAGGCTAGATAAGAAGGGGTGGCTGGGGCTAAAACCGAACCAAGAGCTAGGTTGTCATCTTCTTGTCAAAACTTGTCATGGACTCGTCAAGCCCATACATGGCCTTGTCACGAGTTTGTCACGATCTAGTCATAACTCGTCATTAGGATGTCATGACCTTGTCAACGACGAGTCATGTTCTAAATTAGGGTTTGGACTAAACTTATCATTTTATGTGAAGTCAAGGGATCGGAATCCGGTAAGTTACGGAAATAAACGGAATATAAATTTCGGATATTAAACATATTTCAAAGGGTATATTAATAAAACGGATCAATTAGAAATTCATATCCTTTAGATATTGAATTATCTAATTTTTATTCTTTAAAGGCGATTTCAAAAGGTTTGGTTATGAGATTCAAAGGATTTTGAAAAGTGGTTACCAAAATTTAAGGAAAGAATTTTTATCATCAATGATTTTCCCAAGATCTTAAAAATCTTTTGATCTCACGTTGGTAAGACTTCTTCCCTTAAAAACCTCTTCTCTTCCCTCTTTATTTCTTCCGTTTCCTTTTCCCTTTGAAAGAAGAGTGCTTTACTCTTCCGATTTTCCAAACCCCCTTCATCTTCTTCTCAAAATTTTCTCATGGCATCCAAGAGACCTTTGATGGACGAAGCAACACCATCTGTCCCCAAACGACAAAGGATAGTTCAAATATCATCTGATTCCGATTCGAGTTCAGGATCTGATTCAAGCTCGAGTTCTTCAAACTATCTAAGCGATGCAGACATTTTTTCTAAGATTGGGATTCCATCGAGTTGGTTTGCAAGTCCAACGGCAGCCAAGAAATGGCTAATAGAGTTTGATGATCGCTACCAATGCATGTGTGAACCGGTTCATAGTGAATTGTTTACCTGCTTCTCATTACCGGGACTAGAAGTGCTTCAGGCAAGTTCAATCTGGATCATGTTAAACCCAGGTGAATCCGCGTATCCACGACTGACCAGGTTGTTCTACACGAACTTAACGGCAAGAAGAGAAAGAGGAGAATGGATTCTGGACTCAGTCATCAAAGGTATGAAAATCACCATTACCTCTGAGATTATAGCTGATATCTTTGGTTTTCCTCTATATGACGTTTCAGAACATTCTAACCCTGCTAGAACTATCAGATTAGCCCGAGAACAGTTTCTCCTTTCCAATGCTTTATCACCACCCACTATCACTTGTTTAACCCTGGAAGCCATAATTATTTATGCTATTTTAGACAGATTTGTAGTACCCGGGTTTGCTAACGAGGATATTGCAAACAATAGTTTGTTGGTTTTAGTCTACAATGTGATTAATGGGTTGAAAGTAAATCTGCCTGAACTTATCCTCTCTCATATGGTAAATTTCATAAATTCTCCAAGCACTAGTCACCTGCCATATGGGAATCTGCTTCCCAAAATCTTTAGGCATTTTTCAGTTGATTTTTCTAGTGAGGAATTTCACATTGTCAATGGAGGATTGGATGAAGCCTTCTTTGAGACCGTAGGAATTCAAAAGACTCAAGTGGATTTCAGTATTGTATGGATTTTGAAGGAGCAGCCAGAATGGAAATTCACTACATAGCAGCATCTGGAAACTGTAGAGAGAGCAGTAGACTCACTGAGATATGATCTTGTCCTTTTTAGAGCTTCAGTGACCGACAAGATGGATGAAACACAAGATTTACTGGATATTCTTAACCAGAAAATTAACCAGTGGTTTCATGTTAGTGCTTTGTGTCTTACAGCTGCTAGTAGTATTAAGCCCCTCTCAAAAAATGATGGACAGGCGACTACAAAAGATGTTGAAAAAGTTATGACTCAATGTCATAAGATTATCAAGGATAAACCCATTCGCCAACCGTTGTCAGGAGATCCAAATATTCTGACTATTGAAGAGTTTGGTGTGGTCAAAAAGTATGATAAGAATTCCGATCAAAGAAGAACAGATCTTTCTCGGAAAGAACTTGACCTCATCAATGCTCACGATAGATGAAGGGATATGTGTTTCAGGGAACATTATGGGAAAGGAAGCTCCTCCAGATGGTACAAGGAAACTTGAAGTTCTCTGACTGTCGTGACTGTTTTGAAAATCTTTTATGTGGTTTGTGAAAATACTCTTTTGGGTCTGTAATCGTGTTTAAAACTCTCGTGCTTTGACTATTTTTTCTCCCTTGTTGAAAGACAAAGGGGGAGAAAGGAATGATCCGACATTCGATATACTACATTCTGCATTTAGTTTTGATTTTCATATGCATTGCTAAACTAACAAATACAGGTACGATAAAACATTTGTGTTGTCTTCCATCAAGGGGGAAATTGAAAACTCCACCTTGTTTATAATGTTTTACAAGTGTTGATGATGGAAGACTTAACACAAATGTAGTAGTTGGATATACTAACAATGTATTGATTATATTCTCTAGATTCTTGGTTGGTTTGAATTTAGTGTAGATATTATCGAATGTCAAGGGCCTTGATATGGGATTCAAGGGCCTTGAAGTATAACTCAAGGACAAGAAAGATAGTGTACAAAGGGACGATCTCAAAGGCCTTGGAGTTATATAGTTGCACGACGAAACAAGGATTCAAATGCAAAGAAGATTTTCCAGGAACGAATTGCTCAACAGAAAAATTTCAGGGAAGATCTTTTACAACCGAAGATCTCAACCAAAGATTAGAGAATCATTTCAGAAGATTTTCTAAAATAGAAAAGCGTCAAAATATCTTCTCTTTTGATTTAACAAAGAACGAGAAGATCAAGGAGCTAAGGACTCGACGTGGTCTCAGGCGTTGAAGATTTGCAACGTCTGCCTTATCTCGAAACAAGAAGCGATATTCATGGAGAAGAAGACTCAAATTCAAACAGTCATCTCTCCAACGGCTAGAAGACCTCTCCATAGAAGAGTATAAATGAAGATGGTAATCGAAGAAGAAAAGACATGCAAGCATATACGGAAAACATCTTTACGTCTTCAAGCAAACGAAACATCTTCATTTGATTCATTGTTTTTCTTTCTCTCATTTACGCAAAAGTTTTATCCCCTTAGAGAGACAAAACACAAGAGCTCCATTGGAAGATCTAAATAGTGTTATACTAGAGTGTGTGTTGTAACACCCCAAGTTCTGGGAACTTGAAGCTCTACGGGCTAGGACCGAACAATGGGTCCTGACCCTCAGAGTAGCAACAACAAACGGATCTTACAACAAGGCACATACGAATGAAAACCACAACTCAATATAGAACCAAAGGTTTAAACAAAAGAAAGCGAAAAAGACTCATAGCCGAGTTCAAAACAAATGGGAAACAACAACAAAAGAAACAAAAACCCCATCCCATCCTATAACGTACGAGAACCCCGGCTGACCACACCATCCGGATCACTCAGCATCATCCTGAACCTACGGAACATCTACAACGACGGTATAAACCGTTAGCTAACATTCTAAGTATAAGCAAGAGCGTAAAGGCACAAACACACATAAGGTAACGTAAACATATAGCATTCTCGCACTCAAGCGGTTATTATCTTTCTTAAAGTCATTCATTACTAATTCAACTTCTTTTGTCACACGAGAATCTTTTTGAAACTCGCCTCCGCTTCCGTCTACCAACAAGAGATCGGTATTATCCGTTACCTGCAAGCCTGAGTCGCAAGAGCACTTTCCAGTTTCCTCAATACTAAACTGGACAAGCGGTCACCGTCCGGTTAGAATACACTTGGGCCAATTAAGGTTATAAGGGTGAGTGCTAGTCCGGTTATCTGTTATAACAAGAATAAACAACACAAACAAGCCAATACAATCCAACTAATACGCGGAATGAAGCTAAGTAAGTCCAAGGGACTTACTTCACACGAAGGTAACTCAAAGCTCAACAACAACTCAGAAAAAGCTTAGGAATAGCTCAGTTTCCCTTAGGAACGGAGCAAGGAAAGCCTGTTCACACAAGCATCATGAATCAGGAACGAAACGGTTGCTAGAAGTCTATAACTTCTAGTCTCAAAGATCTCTAAGAGATCCACACATGCTAAGGGTTCAACCCTAGTCTTACAGTATACACAAGAGGTAAACAACATCCAAGAGATGTAAGGAAAGGAACGAGGGAAGCAAGGAAGGAAGTAACTCACAAGAACGGGAGTTACTGTAGAGGAAACAGCAGGGGCGGTTGGACAAGGCGCAGAGGAGGATGGGCACAAGGGCGGGTAGGTGCAGGCACAGGGGCGGCGGCGTAATAGAAAGCGTTGTCGGCTTTCTCTTCGACAAAACTCACAGCAAGGGCAACCAAAGTTCGAACCTTTGGCTCCAACACGTCACGACTCAACTCCAAAGAGCCTGAGAACAACGATACATCAACAACGAGAAGCCAACAAGAATCAAGGTTAAAACTTGATTCTTGGAGAAGAAGAAAAGGAGAGAAGAAAAAGAAAAGAAAGAAGGAAGCATGCTGTAGTATAAGAACGAAAGGAAGAACAAGGAATGGTGAACTTACACGTTCAACAAGGTCGCAGGAGGCAAGGTGACGGCTGCAGCTCTCAAGGGTTGAAGACGATAGCAAGAAACGGGAAAATGAGGAAAGGAAGGGAATATATAGAGAAGGGTTGAAAGGGTAGAAGAAAGGGCGTCTAGGGTTTAGAAGATGATAAGGAAACTGGACCATAAGATAGAATATCGGATATCTATCTATGGAAGGAAGATAAAAGAGCGGAAGAAAGATCGGGCACGATCTGTCGTCATCGGCAGGGGCTAATCAACACAGCCGCGGGTGCAGCCTGTCGTAGGAGCGGCCCACTTCACCGCGGGGGCGGTGAAGGCAAAATATTGGGGTCTTACATGTGTTACTCTGCATAGTAACTAGGCTATTATAGCTAGGTTGAGAGTTAGAGCTAGATCGTAGCATTGACTACAGTGAGAGAAGAAGGGGATTTCTTCTAGTTTGTATCTAGGACTATTTGAAGCTGATAATAGATAGTTAGATCCTAAGGTTATACCTTGGGACGGAGAGTAGGCTATTTAGAGCCGAACTTCGTAAACATATCCTCGTGTCAATCTTTTACATTCCGCATTATATCTTGCTATTGTAACTAACTTTGTTTTGCAGGAGCACGAAGTCAAGGCCCTTGAAAGTTATTTCAAATCCCTTGAAATCAAAGTTACACGAAGAGAACAAATCGACATCAAGGCCCTTGAAAGGAGTTTCAAGGCCTTGAGATTTGTTTTGCGAAAAGTTCTCATACTCTATTCAACCCCCCTTCTAGAGTATCTTTTAACTTATTTATTTCACCTACTGGTTCTTCAGATTTCTTTACTAGAAATGTTTATGTTGCGATTTTCTGGTATTATGTATTGCGTCAGTTTTCTGGTATTTGTTTTTCGTATGGGATTCTTGCATATTGGTTTTCATCTGTGTGATCTGGTATGATGATTTTTGGTAGAAATTATCATGCGGTTTTGTGAGATGATTTATTGCTTGAGATTTCTGGCATTTGTTTATGGTTTGGGATTCTAGTATGATGAGTTTTCATGTATGTGTACCAGAAATTTTCAATTTGTGATTTTATGGTATGATTTATTGCATGAGTTTTCTGGTATGCGCATCTTGCTTCATGGTTTTCATGTATTGAATTCTGGTATGGGATCTTAATGTGGTTATGTTATGAGTTGTTCTATGAATCTCGTATGAGTTTCTGGTATTGAATTATTATTTTTGTTCTTAATTTACAGCAAATCGATGAAATGATTGTCTATTTGAGACAAGATGTGCATGAACATCACAAGGTTTATGATCGTGTTGTCATTGTTCTTGGACATTTCCTGTCATATTTCAATGATGTCAAATATCAAGAATTCCAAGAGGTAAAAAAGGCAGGGGAGGTCGAGTTTGATTTTAATGAGGAAGTTGTAAACTATATATTTTGATTTGAACCCCAAACTTTCACCAAGAACTTATACGATGTCGATACCATATACACAACCATGAACACCGTGGGTAAACATTGGATAGCCATACAAGTTGATTTAATTAAATGGTGTGTTGTTTTATACGACTCAATTGTGGATTGCATGTCTAATGGGGACTTGAAGGAATTGCTTACCCGATTCCTTGTTATGTATCCTTACCTTCTGAAACTTCATGGACATTTTGAGAGGTTTGGCGACAACATTGATAAGCCGATGGGATATGTTAGAAAGACAACTGCAGAGGTTCCACAAAACAACCCAAGGTAATTTATATAATACTACTCATATGTTCGATGCATTGTTCATTAGTATATTGGTTTCGAAAAATATTTATATAATCTATTGTTGACTCGAAGTGGAAGTTGTGGAGTATTCACTATCAAGCACATCCAGTACTTGGCATCTAGATGAACTGATTTGTCGAAGATATGTCAAGACTACTTTACAACTTTCAGAGAACAGTTTTGTGTGATTATGTACAATAGGAAGTGGGAGAATCCCTTCGAGTCGCTTTAAAACTGTAACTATCATTTATGTTGTTGTTTTATTGACTATGTTGTAATTGTGTGTTTGTGTAACATTAAAATGTACATGATAAACGAATATTTTGGTATTGACTATGCTATAACAATCATTCATGTTGTATTGACTCTTTTGAAATCTAATCTTGTTGCTAACTCAAAAACAAATATTATGGTACTATTGTTTCCGTACCAGACATTGTCATGTTGCTATTTTCTGGTATGATTTTTTTCATTAGTTTTTTGGTATTTGTTAAGGGTATGGTATTCTTGTATGTTGGTTTTTATTTATGTGATTCTGGTATGATGATTTCTTTAGGAGAAATGTTTATATTGCAATTTTTTGGGATTATTTATTGCATTAGTTTTTCTGGTATTTTTTTATGGTATGAGATTCTTGCATATTGATTTTCATTTATTTGATTTTGGTATGATGATTTTTTACCATATATTATTATGTGGTTTTCTAAGATGATTTATTGCTTGAGATATCTTATATTTGTTTGTGGTTTAGGATTCTAGTATGATGGGTTTTCATTTATGTGACTCTGGTATGAGTATTTGTTTACCAAAAATGTTCATTTTGTGGTTTTATGGTATGATTTATTGCATTAGCAATTTTGGTATTTATTTATTGTAATAGCTAGGATTTTCGAATTTTAATTAATGTTGATTAACTTAATTGTTATAGTAATTGACATATAACTCGCGAAGATTTCACAAGTGATGAGTATGAGTCTCACCGTTATGTTCCTAGCGTAATTTTGGACGTTTGGGGAAATTTTTACTTTTTTCCCCGGGTAATTATTTTTACCCTCCGGTGTTATTTGGAGCATTTGGGAGCTCCAATTAATAAAAATGCAGTTGAGAGAAATGATCAGGACATCAGATATGTCCTAGATATGAAATAACATGGAGAGGCAAAACGGCCAAACAGTCGCTATTTCGTTTCTTAACGGCTAAGAAAGACGGCTTAGGAATACACGTTTTCCGAGACAGTTGTGTAATAATTATCCCTACAATATTCCAGATTTAATGTTCCAATCTCGAGAAGTTTGGAGAAAGAGGTTCGACCCGCATTTTGATCGGTTAAAGGATAATTATCGACTTTACTAAAGGATAATTATCGCCTTCACTATAAATAGCGGAAAATCCTTTATTAATTCATTTTCTTTCACGTTTTCTCGTAAAAGCTCTGATTTCTCTCAACCTTCAAACTCAGATCTACTCTCCGTTTCTAATCCGATTTCAATTCCGTTTGAGTTTCTGGATTTCTCTCTTCATTCTCTTCATATCGGTACCGAGTTTCTGCATTTCCGAGTATATGGAGGGCTGGTCGAGTATATATGTCACCAGGACGGTTCCGTCGCTCAGATTCCGATGAATTTGATGCTGTCCATGCGTAGCCTGCGTCGTTGTGATTCCGAATCTTCTTTCAGATCGTCAATCGGGTTAGTAACGAATAAGTTATGAATTTATTCGTTTTCCGTACTGCGATTTGGCCTAAATTGACTTTAGGCTTGTCAAATAGGACAATTAGAAATTCCATTATGGTCGTTATATTATTCTGGTGATTATGGGTTCTTGTTTGATGAAATCTGATGACAGGGGGTTTAGAAATTGCCTGCGGGCAAAACGTTATTCTGGTGAAATCTAATTAATTAATTAAAGGTTAATTAATTAAATTAGGATTAAAATTGAGATTGAGGAATGTTGATTAGATACTACCTTGAGATTTGAGGAATTGTGAGTTATGTTGAGATATTGAGTTTAGTTGGTTGTGAGGCTTATAGATTGAGTATGATCCTTATGGATCCCTTTGGGTTTAGGTGTGACCCCTTTGATGAATAGAGGTTGATATATCTCTTTATGCCTTGTTTATAGGCCGTGTTGTCCCTCCAGTGTAGAGGTGATCGTGGTTGAGTTTGTACAAGGTTGAGGTAAGTCCGTAGGACTTACTTAGCTACCATCCTTATATGGGGTGTTTGTATGAGTGGTGTGTGCCTTATATGTTTGCTATGATAGCATGTGATGTCGTATTTACCGACCTATGTTTTTTAATTGCCCCACTGCGTGGCTGTGATAACCTTTCCCTTTCATCCCGCCGTGGAGTCTGGGAGGTTCTCTGATGTCAGGCCAGACCGGTTTACAGGAAGGGCGCAATCCACTCCCATAGGGTACACGGATTGTGTGACCGATACTAGTACGGCTGGCTAGCAGGCTCAGAGGCGAGGATGTATCGGTCCTCGTGTCACCTAGTTTCATATATATTATATCTATACGATTTGAGTGAATGACCATTATATTGAGATGAATAAATGGGTAAATGAGTGAAAGCATGATGATATGTTTATCTTTCCCTATGTGTGATTGTGCTTATGCATTACTCTATATATGTGTATGGATAGCTAACGGTTTCATACCGTGTTGTAGATGTTTACAGGTTAGGCGCTACTGGGTGATCTGGCAGGGTGATAGGCCGAGGACTCTCGTACATTAGGTGGTTGGTTTGGGGTTGTTGTGTTTCCCCTCTGCGTGAGGATGATCTTTTGTACCTCCTGTGTGAGGATGTCGTTTTATATACTCGGCTACGTTGTTGTTTACTTTGGGTCGTACAGTTTATACTGTTTTATGTATTTGTTTTATATCTGTCAGTGCCATGTTGTAAGGTCCAGTGAACTTGTTGTCAGGTTAGGGTCAGGATCCATTGTGAGATCCTAACCCAATGTGACATCCCGAGTCCCGCGGATTCGGGGTGTTACAGAGTTGGTATCAGAGCCCAGGTTGACAACAATGGCACTTGCTACCTGCAATGAGGTTTGATAGGTAAAATAAACAGAGCTCACATGGGATCTGACGTTTTCAAAGGTTTTGGTTTTAAGTGTGGTTTTGGGATAGAATGTACGAGAAGTCGTCACCTCTGCCATGGATCTCTGCAGCGTAGATATGTATATATATCTGTGTGTACTATGGATTATGTGGATGTATTATATACATATCGATACCTATGGCATATATATAGCCTTATAAAATTAGGTGCGTATATCCTACAGATGACTCAGACTAGAGCAGTATCTGTAGTGGGATGAGGTAGGGGTACACCCCCCTCTTCCTCCAGTGGTGATAAGTTAGGGACCAGTTTCCGCTGTTGTTTCGCCTATGGCAGAGAACGAGTTTGAAGAGGCTGATCGTGTCTCCATGAGTAGATCCGAGTTTCAAGAATATATGTAACAAGTATATGAAGTGGTGATAGCGGGTAGATCGACACCAGATTTACCAACAATTGTGAGATCAACTGAAGCTTTTGGATCCGGAAAGAAGCAATGGACTGAATCAGTTACTAGAGAAGCAAAGATGATGAATGGGGAACCAAGTCCAATATCAGGACAATCTAGTGATCCTTTGGCCATGAAGATGACTAGCAAGGAACTACAGTGTTTTAATTGCGTGGAAGTTGGGACACTGGCGAGCTGTGTGCCCAAAGGCGCCCATCATATGCTTTACGTGTGGTAAAGCAGGGCATAGAGCGAAGTTTTGTCGACAGGACAAGGCATTGCCTTTACAGGTTCCCTTCAAGAGTGAGATCATTCCAGGTGGACGACGAAGATTGAGTTACCCTTCAGTTGCACAGGTTGCAAGAATGAGACAATTATGTTACAATTGTGGCTATCCAGATCATTTGCGTTCTGAGTGCCCTTTGGCACCGATAGCTTGTTTCATATGTGGTGAACTAGGCCATCTGGCCCCTTTTTGTCAACAAGGTAGTTTTTCTTCCCAGCAAAACCTTCCTCTTTCCGGTGTTGAAAGAGTGGAAGTGGAAGCTATAGTGAGGATCTCAGTGATACTTGAGGAGCATAGATCTGAGATCAAGTGATGATATGTAGTGGAGCTACGAGAGTTAGCTGTTACAGGTACCATTCTCGTTAATGGTTTACCTAGTGGAGTTTTGTTTGTTATGAGTGCTATACACTTCTTGTCTTTCGATGCATGCGTTAATGGTTGACTTTTTGTATATAGTAGAAGGTGGATTTTCCTTTACAAGATTACCTTTTGGGTTTGAGATACCCGTGAGATGCGTGTTTGTTCCCTTATTTCAGGGACCCATGTATGGTTGCAGACTTCTTTGTCATGTCGTAGGTGCATGAAGAAGTCATTATGTGTATGGTTTGTATGAATAGATATCATGCGGTGTTAGATATTAATAGTAAGGCTATTATAGTCTTTACTGAGATGGTAATTAGAGGTCTTCTAAGGTTAAGACCTTTGAAGAGACGGGTTTGTCATCAGGATTGTACGAGCAGCGAGTTGATAGCATAGGGATGTGACGCCTTCTAGTGTTATACCATGAAGGAGCGAGATAGTCCAACAATGGAAGGTATTCCAGTTGTTTATGAGTTTATAGACGTGTTACTGAGCCGTCTAGTTTCCACCTCATCGGAGTGTGGACATTGTTATCGAGTTGAAGTATGATACAAGATTGAATGGGAAAGCCACACTATATGGTGCTTGTTGAGATATTGTACTGATAACTTGAAAAGTTGATCGAAACGGGTTTACCCTAGTGGGTTCCATGTTCTGTATCGACGACCTGATGAGTTACCTTCAAGAAGCAATTGTGTTTTCAGGATTCCTTTGTGCTCAAGATATCCCTAGTCATGGATGAGAGAGCAGCATGTGTATGAGATAGCATCCCATACCCGTTATGGACACTACGAGTTTGTAGTGATGTCATTTGGGTTGACAAATGTTTTAGTAGTTTTTATGGAGTTGATGAATAGTATCTTCATCGACTTCCTTGATTAGTTGGTGGTGTACTTCATGGATGACATGTCGGTATACTCTCATAGCAGAGAATAGTAGACCGATCGTCTGAGGACCGTTCTACAGATTTCGAGAGATAGAGGGTTGTATGCTACGCTCTCTAAGTGTAAGTTGAGAACCAGTGGTAGCCTTTTTAGGCCATGTTGTCTCCGCCAGTGGGATCATGGTTGACCAGACGATAATTTAGTATGTTGTACCATGGGAGATACTGATGAACATTAAGGAATACGTAGTTTTTTCGGCTCATCCGATTGCTATCAATGCTTTGAGGAAGGATTTTATATGATTACGTATTCATTTGCGAGTCTTTTGAGAAGACCACCATAACTACGTGATGAGAGCAATGTGTCTAAGTTCTGAAGAGTTGAGGAGGCATTTGACCTCTCCTTCCATTCTGTTTTAGTGAGGAGATTTTTGGGATCCCGTGATTTATGGTGATACATCCCAGCTAAGTTTGAGATGTGTTTTACTACAAAGGAGTAGGGTTATTGATATGTGTGTTTATAGCTAAGAACGTATGATGAGAACTACCCGACTCATGATTTAGAGTTAGTAGTGGTAGTTTAAGCCTTTAAGTTTTGAAGACCTTACCAGTGTGATCTTTATGTCAGATTTCTATAGATCATAGAAATCTGAAGTATATTTTATGCAACAGGGGTTGAATAACCGCTAGTGTTAAGAGCTTAAGTTGATCAAGACTTTGACTTGAAGATTCCATATCATTCAGAGAAGTTGAACGTTGTTGCCGATAACTTGAATGGAAAGACGCTCCCAGAGAAGATGATTGTGAGACTGATAGTTCAGCCTCAGCTTCAGAGAGATCTAGCTTGGCTAGAGTTGGACAATCAGTTCCTTGATGAGGATACGCAGTTATACCTCATAGGTTCTAACTGGTCTGTTGGATGAGGTCCAACAGAAGCAGGAGACTTGCCCGGCCTTGACAAGGTTTAGAGCAAGGATGTCTCGTACTGAGGCACCATAGTTCTCCATGGGAGTAGATGGATTGATGAAGAGTCATGACCGATTTTGTGTATCTGCTGATGTAGATGGAGACAGAGAATATTACGGTATACCCATTGTACGCCTTATTCAGTACATTCAGGTACGAGTAAGATGTACCACGATATGAGAAGATTATATTGTATGAAGCCGATATAACCAGATTTGTGATATAGTGTGTGACATGTCAGCAGGTTCAGATAGAGTATTTCCGATCTAGAGATAAGCCCCACCCACTACCAGTGCAGTAGTAGAATTTGGGAGGACATCTCTATGGACTTTATTATGGGATTGTGACCCAGTAGAAGATTGATGTTATTTGGATTGTTGGTAACAGATTAATGAAACCGGCACGTTTCATTTCTATCAGAAGGACGTGGCAAGTGAATGAATTGGCTGAGGAGTACACTAGACAGATAGTGAGACTCCATGGTATACCGAGAACGATCATTTCTTATCGAGATGGATGTTTTTACTTTGAGATTTTAGTCAGCAGATTCAGACTGCTTTGGGGACGAGTCTGTACCTCATGACTACACTTCACCCCCTGACAGAGGGTTAGTTGAAGAGGATCATCTAGATTTTAAGAATCTAATATAAGTTGTAAGTTGAATGGGAAACATGGATGATTATATTACCTTCCATTATTGAGTTATTATATAACAATGATTGACGTTTATCTTCGGGAATGTCCTGGAGAAGCATTGTATGGGCGTAGATGCCATACACCTTTATGCTAGAAGTGATCTAGCAGTAGTAGTGGAAATAACACATGACCAGACTCAGGATTTTATAGTTCGAGTAACGATGATTAAAGGAAGAGTGTTGGCTCTACATAGTCGCCAGATTGTGTGTGTAGACAAGAGGTGTTAACCTCTAAAGTTCAAGTGAGAGTTCATGTCCGGCTGGAGGTATCTCAGCTGTGAGACGTTTGTTGTGTATTAGGGAAAGGGGAACTGAGTTTCCAATATGTCGGTTACTTGAGATTTTGATCAGTTTTGTGAAGGCAACATGATGTTTAGCTTTCACTCTGAAGTTGGTGGATGTTCACCCAGTGTTCATGTGTCTCAACTGAGGAAGTATATACCAGGTTGGAAACACTTTGTGAGTTATAATGATCTAGTGGTTAAGTTGAACAACATCGTTGTTGAGCATTCGATTACATTATTGGAATAAGATATGAAACCCTTGCATTTGAAAGACATTCTCATATTGAGGGTATTATGGTCGAGATGAAGACCTGAAGAGGCTATGTGAGAGACTGAGGATAGTGTCCTGAGGAACTATCCAGAGTATATGTTGGGACAGACCCATTTGTGGGAGCACGAGTATATCTTAGTGCTATCTTGATGAATGTTGTGCTTATGTGCTTATATGCCTTGATGTGTTATTCCATGCTAGTTGTGATGTGATTTATGATCATAGTAGATCTTGATGTGCTAGCGTGATGTATGTTATAGCTGGAGATGATTACTTCCTCCACGCTACCCGAGTATGATTATATTTATAGCTGGAGATGGTTCTTTCCTTCATGCTATTTGAGTGTGATTAGGATTCAGCTGGAGATGGTTCTTTCCTCCATGCTACCTTGATGGACATAGTTTTAGTGGAGATGTGATTCCTCCATACGATATATATGATTATGGTTTGCTAGAGACGTATTTCCTCTATACTTGTGATATGTTTGGGCTAGAGATGTGCTTCCTCTATGTCTTGTGATGTGGTATGGCGAGAGACGTGATTCCTCTACGCCTTTGGGTAGCGTTATGACCCTTTTTTCTGGAGTTGATGATTCCTCCATGGTGACATTGAGGTTATAGATTGTTATAGGTGATGACCTTTTGAACGGAGATGTGATACCTCCGATAGAGAGAGTGAGAGTTATACCTCGGCTTATGGGTCCGAGATGACTTTGGGATTTTGCAAGTTTCGGGACGAAACTTTTTTTTTAGGGGTGTGTGATGTAATAGCTAGGATTTTCGAATTTTAATTAATGTTGATTAACTTAATTGTTATAGTAATTGACATATAACTCGCGAAGATTTCACAAGTGATGAGTATGAGTCTCACCGTTATGTTCCTAGCGTAATTTTGGACGTTTGGGGAAATTTTTACTTTTTTCCCCGGGTAATTATTTTTACCCTCCGGTGTTATTTGGAGCATTTGGGAGCTCCAATTAATAAAAATGCAGTTGAGAGAAATGATCAAGACATCAGATATGTCCTAGATATGAAATAACATGGAGAGGCAAAACGGCCAAACAGTCGCTATTTCGTTTCTTAACGGCTAAGAAAGACGGCTTAGGAATACACGTTTTCCGAGACAGTTGTGTAATAATTATCCCTACAATATTCCAGATTTAATGTTCCAATCTCGAGAAGTTTGGAGAAAGAGGTTCGACCCGCATTTTGATCGGTTAAAGGATAATTATCGACTTTACTAAAGGATAATTATCGCCTTCACTATAAATAGCGGAAAATCCTTTATTAATTCATTTTCTTTCACGTTTTCTCGTAAAAGCTCTGATTTCTCTCAACCTTCAAACTCAGATCTACTCTCCGTTTCTAATCCGATTTCAATTCCGTTTGAGTTTCTGGATTTCTCTCTTCATTCTCTTCATATCGGTACCGAGTTTCTGCATTTCCGAGTATATGGAGGGCTGGTCGAGTATATATGTCACCAGGACGGTTCCGTCGCTCAGATTCCGATGAATTTGATGCTGTCCATGCGTAGCCTGCGTCGTTGTGATTCCGAATCTTCTTTCAGATCGTCAATCGGGTTAGTAACGAATAAGTTATGAATTTATTCGTTTTCCGTACTGCGATTTGGCCTAAATTGACTTTAGGCTTGTCAAATAGGACAATTAGAAATTCCATTATGGTCGTTATATTATTCTGGTGATTATGGGTTCTTGTTTGATGAAATCTGATGACAGGGGGTTTAGAAATTGCCTGCGGGCAAAACGTTATTCTGGTGAAATCTAATTAATTAATTAAAGGTTAATTAATTAAATTAGGATTAAAATTGAGATTGAGGAATGTTGATTAGATACTACCTTGAGATTTGAGGAATTGTGAGTTATGTTGAGATATTGAGTTTAGTTGGTTGTGAGGCTTATAGATTGAGTATGATCCTTATGGATCCCTTTGGGTTTAGGTGTGACCCCTTTGATGAATAGAGGTTGATATATCTCTTTATGCCTTGTTTATAGGCCGTGTTGTCCCTCCAGTGTAGAGGTGATCGTGGTTGAGTTTGTACAAGGTTGAGGTAAGTCCGTAGGACTTACTTAGCTACCATCCTTATATGGGGTGTTTGTATGAGTGGTGTGTGCCTTATATGTTTGCTATGATAGCATGTGATGTCGTATTTACCGACCTATGTTTTTTAATTGCCCCACTGCGTGGCTGTGATAACCTTTCCCTTTCATCCCGCCGTGGAGTCTGGGAGGTTCTCTGATGTCAGGCCAGACCGGTTTACAGGAAGGGCGCAATCCACTCCCATAGGGTACACGGATTGTGTGACCGATACTAGTACGGCTGGCTAGCAGGCTCAGAGGCGAGGATGTATCGGTCCTCGTGTCACCTAGTTTCATATATATTATATCTATACGATTTGAGTGAATGACCATTATATTGAGATGAATAAATGGGTAAATGAGTGAAAGCATGATGATATGTTTATCTTTCCCTATGTGTGATTGTGCTTATGCATTACTCTATATATGTGTATGGATAGCTAACGGTTTCATACCGTGTTGTAGATGTTTACAGGTTAGGCGCTACTGGGTGATCTGGCAGGGTGATAGGCCGAGGACTCTCGTACATTAGGTGGTTGGTTTGGGGTTGTTGTGTTTCCCCTCTGCGTGAGGATGATCTTTTGTACCTCCTGTGTGAGGATGTCGTTTTATATACTCGGCTACGTTGTTGTTTACTTTGGGTCGTACAGTTTATACTGTTTTATGTATTTGTTTTATATCTGTCAGTGCCATGTTGTAAGGTCCAGTGAACTTGTTGTCAGGTTAGGGTCAGGATCCATTGTGAGATCCTAACCCAATGTGACATCCCGAGTCCCGCGGATTCGGGGTGTTACAGAGTTGGTATCAGAGCCCAGGTTGACAACAATGGCACTTGCTACCTGCAATGAGGTTTGATAGGTAAAATAAACAGAGCTCACATGGGATCTGACGTTTTCAAAGGTTTTGGTTTTAAGTGTGGTTTTGGGATAGAATGTACGAGAAGTCGTCACCTCTGCCATGGATCTCTGCAGCGTAGATATGTATATATATCTGTGTGTACTATGGATTATGTGGATGTATTATATACATATCGATACCTATGGCATATATATAGCCTTATAAAATTAGGTGCGTATATCCTACAGATGACTCAGACTAGAGCAGTATCTGTAGTGGGATGAGGTAGGGGTACACCCCCCTCTTCCTCCAGTGGTGATAAGTTAGGGACCAGTTTCCGCTGTTGTTTCGCCTATGGCAGAGAACGAGTTTGAAGAGGCTGATCGTGTCTCCATGAGTAGATCCGAGTTTCAAGAATATATGTAACAAGTATATGAAGTGGTGATAGCGGGTAGATCGACACCAGATTTACCAACAATTGTGAGATCAACTGAAGCTTTTGGATCCGGAAAGAAGCAATGGACTGAATCAGTTACTAGAGAAGCAAAGATGATGAATGGGGAACCAAGTCCAATATCAGGACAATCTAGTGATCCTTTGGCCATGAAGATGACTAGCAAGGAACTACAGTGTTTTAATTGCGTGGAAGTTGGGACACTGGCGAGATGTGTGCCCAAAGGCGCCCATCATATGCTTTACGTGTGGTAAAGCAGGGCATAGAGCGAAGTTTTGTCGACAGGACAAGGCATTGCCTTTACAGGTTCCCTTCAAGAGTGAGATCATTCCAGGTGGACGACGAAGATTGAGTTACCCTTCAGTTGCACAGGTTGCAAGAATGAGACAATTATGTTACAATTGTGGCTATCCAGATCATTTGCGTTCTGAGTGCCCTTTGGCACCGATAGCTTGTTTCATATGTGGTGAACTAGGCCATCTGGCCCCTTTTTGTCAACAAGGTAGTTTTTCTTCCCAGCAAAACCTTCCTCTTTCCGGTGTTGAAAGAGTGGAAGTGGAAGCTATAGTGAGGATCTCAGTGATACTTGAGGAGCATAGATCTGAGATCAAGTGATGATATGTAGTGGAGCTACGAGAGTTAGCTGTTACAGGTACCATTCTCGTTAATGGTTTACCTAGTGGAGTTTTGTTTGTTATGAGTGCTATACACTTCTTGTCTTTCGATGCATGCGTTAATGGTTGACTTTTTGTATATAGTAGAAGGTGGATTTTCCTTTACAAGATTACCTTTTGGGTTTGAGATACCCGTGAGATGCGTGTTTGTTCCCTTATTTCAGGGACCCATGTATGGTTGCAGACTTCTTTGTCATGTCGTAGGTGCATGAAGAAGTCATTATGTGTATGGTTTGTATGAATAGATATCATGCGGTGTTAGATATTAATAGTAAGGCTATTATAGTCTTTACTGAGATGGTAATTAGAGGTCTTCTAAGGTTAAGACCTTTGAAGAGACGGGTTTGTCATCAGGACTGTACGAGCAGCGAGTTGATAGCATAGGGATGTGACGCCTTCTAGTGTTATACCATGAAGGAGCGAGATAGTCCAACAATGGAAGGTATTCCAGTTGTTTATGAGTTTATAGACGTGTTACTGAGCCGTCTAGTTTCCACCTCATCGGAGTGTGGACATTGTTATCGAGTTGAAGTATGATACAAGATTGAATGGGAAAGCCACACTATATGGTGCTTGTTGAGATATTGTACTGATAACTTGAAAAGTTGATCGAAACGGGTTTACCCTAGTGGGTTCCATGTTCTGTATCGACGACCTGATGAGTTACCTTCAAGAAGCAATTGTGTTTTCAGGATTCCTTTGTGCTCAAGATATCCCTAGTCATGGATGAGAGAGCAGCATGTGTATGAGATAGCATCCCATACCCGTTATGGACACTACGAGTTTGTAGTGATGTCATTTGGGTTGACAAATGTTTTAGTAGTTTTTATGGAGTTGATGAATAGTATCTTCATCGACTTCCTTGATTAGTTGGTGGTGTACTTCATGGATGACATGTCGGTATACTCTCATAGCAGAGAATAGTAGACCGATCGTCTGAGGACCGTTCTACAGATTTCGAGAGATAGAGGGTTGTATGCTACGCTCTCTAAGTGTAAGTTGAGAACCAGTGGTAGCCTTTTTAGGCCATGTTGTCTCCGCCAGTGGGATCATGGTTGACCAGACGATAATTTAGTATGTTGTACCATGGGAGATACTGATGAACATTAAGGAATACGTAGTTTTTTCGGCTCATCCGATTGCTATCAATGCTTTGAGGAAGGATTTTATATGATTACGTATTCATTTGCGAGTCTTTTGAGAAGACCACCATAACTACGTGATGAGAGCAATGTGTCTAAGTTCTGAAGAGTTGAGGAGGCATTTGACCTCTCCTTCCATTCTGTTTTAGTGAGGAGATTTTTGGGATCCCGTAATTTATGGTGATACATCCCAGCTAAGTTTGAGATGTGTTTTACTACAAAGGAGTAGGGTTATTGATATGTGTGTTTATAGCTAAGAACGTATGATGAGAACTACCCGACTCATGATTTAGAGTTAGTAGTGGTAGTTTAAGCCTTTAAGTTTTGAAGACCTTACCAGTGTGATCTTTATGTCAGATTTCTATAGATCATAGAAATCTGAAGTATATTTTATGCAACAGGGGTTGAATAACCGCTAGTGTTAAGAGCTTAAGTTGATCAAGACTTTGACTTGAAGATTCCATATCATTCAGAGAAGTTGAACGTTGTTGCCGATAACTTGAATGGAAAGACGCTCCCAGAGAAGATGATTGTGAGACTGATAGTTCAGCCTCAGCTTCAGAGAGATCTAGCTTGGCTAGAGTTGGACAATCAGTTCCTTGATGAGGATACGCAGTTATACCTCATAGGTTCTAACTGGTCTGTTGGATGAGGTCCAACAGAAGCAGGAGACTTGCCCGGCCTTGACAAGGTTTAGAGCAAGGATGTCTCGTACTGAGGCACCATAGTTCTCCATGGGAGTAGATGGATTGATGAAGAGTCATGACCGATTTTGTGTATCTGCTGATGTAGATGGAGACAGAGAATATTACGGTATACCCATTGTACGCCTTATTCAGTGCATTCAGGTACGAGTAAGATGTACCACGATATGAGAAGATTATATTGTATGAAGCCGATATAACCAGATTTGTGATATAGTGTGTGACATGTCAGCAGGTTCAGATAGAGTATTTCCGATCTAGAGATAAGCCCCACCCACTACCAGTGCAGTAGTAGAATTTGGGAGGACATCTCTATGGACTTTATTATGGGATTGTGACCCAGTAGAAGATTGATGTTATTTGGATTGTTGGTAACAGATTAATGAAACCGGCACGTTTCATTTCTATCAGAAGGACGTGGCAAGTGAATGAATTGGCTGAGGAGTACACTAGACAGATAGTGAGACTCCATGGTATACCGAGAACGATCATTTCTTATCGAGATGGATGTTTTTACTTTGAGATTTTAGTCAGCAGATTCAGACTGCTTTGGGGACGAGTCTGTACCTCATGACTACACTTCACCCCCTGACAGAGGGTTAGTTGAAGAGGATCATCTAGATTTTAAGAATCTAATATAAGTTGTAAGTTGAATGGGAAACATGGATGATTATATTACCTTCCATTATTGAGTTATTATATAACAATGATTGACGTTTATCTTCGGGAATGTCCTGGAGAAGCATTGTATGGGCGTAGATGCCATACACCTTTATGCTAGAAGTGATCTAGCAGTAGTAGTGGAAATAACACATGACCAGACTCAGGATTTTATAGTTCGAGTAACGATGATTAAAGGAAGAGTGTTGGCTCTACATAGTCGCCAGATTGTGTGTGTAGACAAGAGGTGTTAACCTCTAAAGTTCAAGTGAGAGTTCATGTCCGGCTAGAGGTATCTCAGCTGTGAGACGTTTGTTGTGTATTAGGGAAAGGGGAACTGAGTTTCCAATATGTCGGTTACTTGAGATTTTGATCAGTTTTGTGAAGGCAACATGATGTTTAGCTTTCACTCTGAAGTTGGTGGATGTTCACCCAGTGTTCATGTGTCTCAACTGAGGAAGTATATACCAGGTTGGAAACACTTTGTGAGTTATAATGATCTAGTGGTTAAGTTGAACAACATCGTTGTTGAGCATTCGATTACATTATTGGAATAAGATATGAAACCCTTGCATTTGAAAGACATTCTCATATTGAGGGTATTATGGTCGAGATGAAGACCTGAAGAGGCTATGTGAGAGACTGAGGATAGTGTCCTGAGGAACTATCCAGAGTATATGTTGGGACAGACCCATTTGTGGGAGCACGAGTATATCTTAGTGCTATCTTGATGAATGTTGTGCTTATGTGCTTATATGCCTTGATGTGTTATTCCATGCTAGTTGTGATGTGATTTATGATCATAGTAGATCTTGATGTGCTAGCGTGATGTATGTTATAGCTGGAGATGATTACTTCCTCCACGCTACCCGAGTATGATTATATTTATAGCTGGAGATGGTTCTTTCCTTCATGCTATTTGAGTGTGATTAGGATTCAGCTGGAGATGGTTCTTTCCTCCATGCTACCTTGATGGACATAGTTTTAGTGGAGATGTGATTCCTCCATACGATATATATGATTATGGTTTGCTAGAGACGTATTTCCTCTATACTTGTGATATGTTTGGGCTAGAGATGTGCTTCCTCTATGTCTTGTGATGTGGTATGGCGAGAGACGTGATTCCTCTACGCCTTTGGGTAGCGTTATGACCCTTTTTTCTGGAGTTGATGATTCCTCCATGGTGACATTGAGGTTATAGATTGTTATAGGTGATGACCTTTTGAACGGAGATGTGATACCTCCGATAGAGAGAGTGAGAGTTATACCTCGGCTTATGGGTCCGAGATGACTTTGGGATTTTGCAAGTTTCGGGACGAAACTTTTTTTTTAGGGGTGTGTGATGTAATAGCTAGGATTTTCGAATTTTAATTAATGTTGATTAACTTAATTGTTATAGTAATTGACATATAACTCGCGAAGATTTCACAAGTGATGAGTATGAGTCTCACCGTTATGTTCCTAGCGTAATTTTGGACGTTTGGGGAAATTTTTACTTTTTTCCCCGGGTAATTATTTTTACCCTCCGGTGTTATTTGGAGCATTTGGGAGCTCCAATTAATAAAAATGCAGTTGAGAGAAATGATCAAGACATCAGATATGTCCTAGATATGAAATAACATGGAGAGGCAAAACGGCCAAACAGTCGCTATTTCGTTTCTTAACGGCTAAGAAAGACGGCTTAGGAATACACGTTTTCCGAGACAGTTGTGTAATAATTATCCCTACAATATTCCAGATTTAATGTTCCAATCTCGAGAAGTTTGGAGAAAGAGGTTCGACCCGCATTTTGATCGGTTAAAGGATAATTATCGACTTTACTAAAGGATAATTATCGCCTTCACTATAAATAGCGGAAAATCCTTTATTAATTCATTTTCTTTCACGTTTTCTCGTAAAAGCTCTGATTTCTCTCAACCTTCAAACTCAGATCTACTCTCCGTTTCTAATCCGATTTCAATTCCGTTTGAGTTTCTGGATTTCTCTCTTCATTCTCTTCATATCGGTACCGAGTTTCTGCATTTCCGAGTATATGGAGGGCTGGTCGAGTATATATGTCACCAGGACGGTTCCGTCGCTCAGATTCCGATGAATTTGATGCTGTCCATGCGTAGCCTGCGTCGTTGTGATTCCGAATCTTCTTTCAGATCGTCAATCGGGTTAGTAACGAATAAGTTATGAATTTATTCGTTTTCCGTACTGCGATTTGGCCTAAATTGACTTTAGGCTTGTCAAATAGGACAATTAGAAATTCCATTATGGTCGTTATATTATTCTGGTGATTATGGGTTCTTGTTTGATGAAATCTGATGACAGGGGGTTTAGAAATTGCCTGCGGGCAAAACGTTATTCTGGTGAAATCTAATTAATTAATTAAAGGTTAATTAATTAAATTAGGATTAAAATTGAGATTGAGGAATGTTGATTAGATACTACCTTGAGATTTGAGGAATTGTGAGTTATGTTGAGATATTGAGTTTAGTTGGTTGTGAGGCTTATAGATTGAGTATGATCCTTATGGATCCCTTTGGGTTTAGGTGTGACCCCTTTGATGAATAGAGGTTGATATATCTCTTTATGCCTTGTTTATAGGCCGTGTTGTCCCTCCAGTGTAGAGGTGATCGTGGTTGAGTTTGTACAAGGTTGAGGTAAGTCCGTAGGACTTACTTAGCTACCATCCTTATATGGGGTGTTTGTATGAGTGGTGTGTGCCTTATATGTTTGCTATGATAGCATGTGATGTCGTATTTACCGACCTATGTTTTTTAATTGCCCCACTGCGTGGCTGTGATAACCTTTCCCTTTCATCCCGCCGTGGAGTCTGGGAGGTTCTCTGATGTCAGGCCAGACCGGTTTACAGGAAGGGCGCAATCCACTCCCATAGGGTACACGGATTGTGTGACCGATACTAGTACGGCTGGCTAGCAGGCTCAGAGGCGAGGATGTATCGGTCCTCGTGTCACCTAGTTTCATATATATTATATCTATACGATTTGAGTGAATGACCATTATATTGAGATGAATAAATGGGTAAATGAGTGAAAGCATGATGATATGTTTATCTTTCCCTATGTGTGATTGTGCTTATGCATTACTCTATATATGTGTATGGATAGCTAACGGTTTCATACCGTGTTGTAGATGTTTACAGGTTAGGCGCTACTGGGTGATCTGGCAGGGTGATAGGCCGAGGACTCTCGTACATTAGGTGGTTGGTTTGGGGTTGTTGTGTTTCCCCTCTGCATGAGGATGATCTTTTGTACCTCCTGTGTGAGGATGTCGTTTTATATACTCGGCTACGTTGTTGTTTACTTTGGGTCGTACAGTTTATACTGTTTTATGTATTTGTTTTATATCTGTCAGTGCCATGTTGTAAGGTCCAGTGAACTTGTTGTCAGGTTAGGGTCAGGATCCATTGTGAGATCCTAACCCAATGTGACATCCCGAGTCCCGCGGATTCGGGGTGTTACATTTATGGTATTGGATTCTGGTATACTTGTTTTCATGTATGTGATTATGGTATGATTATTTCTCTACCAGAAATGTTCAATTTTTGATTTTATTGTATGATTTATTGCATGAGCTTTCTCGTATAGGTATATGATGTGATGGTTTTCATGTATTGGATTCTGGTATGAATTTTTTATAGAGTTTTAGTTATTATCTATTGTTATGCTTCTTGCATAAGGATTTTTACCCACAAAACAAAGATATACTAATATAATAACCATTTTGTACAATCTCATATTAACATAAAAATCATCATATGTATTTCTGATATGTGTTTTCATGCCTTTACCAGCGGTTGATTTCGGCAAGTCTTTTCGTTATGGCCTACCATGCCATAACACATGCATTTTTTCTTCTTCTTCCCTTCCCCTGATCCCCGTATCCTAGCTTTAGGCAATCTTCCAGTTCTCTTCCGCTTTTTAGAAGGGTTGCATTCAATAGCTGCAATGCAACTTGGAATATCTAAATCCTCATCGTCAAGGTATATTGTCTCCGCATATGCCGTTCTCAAATATTCAACGTTGTAATAATCACTTACCAGAGAAACCGGATTTATTTTTGCCATCTTTGATGCAACTATGGCATGAACACATGATATTTCCTCAATATTAAATTCCTTGCAAGTGCAACTTCTATCCACTAAACAAACAACTTCCTTTTCTTGGTTCCATTGCACCTCAAACAATAGCTATTTTGCATCAAGAATGTAACACCCCAAATCCGCTGGACTCGGGGCGCTACGGGTTGGGACCTCAAAATGGGTCTCAACCCTTAGCCTGACAACAATTTCACCGGATCTTACAACAAGAAACAAATAAAGGCAAAACCGAAATATATTTTTATGCAAATGATATGATCCCCAAAAATAAACAAAAGACAAACTTCAGTCGAGTTCTCAACTTCAAAGACTCGAACATCAAATACATAACAATATACAAGAAACAATACCCAAACACGACTCCATCCAAAACCCTCCTAAAATGTACGGAACCCCGGCTGCTCACTCTTTCGGATCTCTTGGCCGCATTTCTAACTTGCAAGGCAATCAACAACATTCGGTATAAAACCGTTGTAACACCCGAAATTTTTTATTCCGTTACGACAGGCGTTAGAAGCCTTGAGCAAGGGCTACCGCCCTTGCGGCTTAGAGGGCCCGCAATCGCGGCTGTCCGTGGCTTGGACGTCCCGTGGGGGCGGCGACACGACAGAGCGGGAGTTCGGTTCGTTGTTCTTCCGACCTTTCATCTCCCTAATTATTTATGCCGACGTCATTATTATGTGGTGCTCCTTGGGCTGCTTGACCCTTGATCTCCTTCCATTTATGCAGCCATATTTTCTCCCTACTCTCAATTAACGTTAATTCTTCTCCTTTCCCTTCTTCTCCTTTCTCTCCTTCCTTCTTCCTCATCTCCTTCACCTTCATCCTTCACCTTAGCGTTTCTCTCTTCTTGAAGTTGTCACACGAAGGTTGGAATGCAGAGACGTGATCCAGAGTAAGTTCTTTCCTTCTCCTTCTTCTCTTCTTCTTCCTTTTTCCTTCTTGCACCTTTGAAGAGTGAGATCCATGGATTCACTTAAGAGAGTCTTCTCTAGTTCCTTCTTATATCCTTTCATGCTTAAACCATGGAGGAAGGCTATGATCTGGTGGTGCCAGCTAAGATACATTCACAGCATCAAAGGAGGCAATAGGTAGGTTGTTGTACATCGAAGAACCGAAGAGTCGATGTTTCTAGACTGCAGCCGTGGGGGCGGATCCTGTGAGCCGCGGGGGTGGATACTGTAAGCCGCAAGGGCGGCCTCTGCAAGCCACGGGGGCGGAATCTGGGTCCTGCATACAGCAGGGGCGGCATCTTGACACCGTAGGGGCGGTTTGTGAGGATATTAGTTTGTGAGAGTTGAGGGTATGTTGGTGGTGATATTGTAGCATGAACTCTTAGGATTGTGAGGATAGTAGTTTGGGATTTAGTTGTTATGTTGGAAGCCTTTAATGCAATGAACTGAGAGTATCATGTATCTTGTGTGTTTATGAGCGTTGAGGATTATGAGCACTAGAAGTCTAAGGACTTCTAGTTGGCTAGAGGGTTGATCAATCTTGAGATGTTGTTCTTGTGAGGATGTTGAGCCTAGGAGTCTAAGGATTTATAGTTGACTAGAGTGTCATTTGATCCGTGTGTCTTGTCTTGAACAGGCATTGCGTGTTTTTCTGAGGGAACTTGAGAGTGTGGTGATCTGTTGCGCTTGGAGACTGGTAAGTCCACGGTTTTACTTAGTTGGCTTCTTGTATGAGTGTGATGTGTATGAGTGGTGTTTGTTAGTTATGTTAAATAACGAAACCGGATTAGGCCGACTTAATTATATTACGTAATTGACCCAAGTATATGATAATGGGTCCTGACATCACTGCCTAGCTCTTGCGAGAGCTAGGAGGTTCCCTGTTACCAGCCTAGGCAGGTAGACGGTCAGATGCATTAGCACCATTCCTCGTTGGTAAACGGGATCAGGGGCGAGGTTTGGGAATCCCTCGTGTCACAAAATAAGTATCATTAGTAATGGTCTATCACCTAATTAAAGATAATAAAAGGATTGAGTGTTGCATGTTGATTGCGTATGTTGTGTGTTTGTGCTTTTACCTTTATATTTATGCATAGAATGTTAGCTAACGGTTTTATACCGCTTGTAGATGTCTTGCAGGTTAGAGAGGCGATCGAGTGATCTGACGGTAGTGGGCAGCCGGGGTTCCGTGCATTATAGGACGGGACTGTTATCGTTTTATGAGTTTGAGACTTATGTTGCTTATTTTGGTTTTGAGACTCGGCTGGATTGTTTTGAGTTTGTACGTTTGCTTTCGCTCATGATATAAAACTATGTGGTTTTGCCTTTTTATTTGTGTCGTGTTGTAAGGTCCGATGAAGTTGTTGTCAAGCTAAGGGCCGGGATCCATTATGAGGTCCGGGCTCGTAGCATTCCGAGTCCTCTAGGATTTGGGGTGTTACAACCGTTAGCTCATATTCGAAGGATTGGAATCAATGGGAAAGGCACAAACACAAGTGAATCATCATAAACACACAATATATCCAAAGGCACACCAATCCGGTTCATTATCTTTATTATTATTAAGTCATATCCCGTTCTAATTCAACTTTTTTTGTGACACGAGAATCTCCCGAAACTCGCCTCGGTCCCCATTTCTGGCATGGAATGGTACGGATGCCTCCGACCGTCTAACCAGCACAGCTAGTCGTCAAGAACCTCCTAGCTCTACGAAAGAGCTAGGCAGTGATGTCACCGCCCGTTATCATACACTTGGGCCAAATAATATAAGGGTAGGTGGTCCTATTTCCGATTTAGTTGTTATAAATAATAAAGAATAAACACACGCCACCAAACACACATCAATGCTAATACAAGGAATACGAGCTAAGTAAGTCTGGAGACTTACCTCGTCACCACACTCAACTCACGAAACCCTCGCTTCCTTAAGGAGGAAACCCATACCCTGCTCACAAGAAGATAACTATATCAACAACAACCCACTCACAATAGAAGTCTTAGACTTCTATACAAATGATCTACGCAAGACCATTTGACTCTCAATTCTAGGACCACATCCTAGAATCCCTCATGCTCACACCACACTCAACACAAGTTAGAAGTCCTAAGACTTCTAAATTAAACTCTCGGATCTCGCAAGATCATAACTCACAACGCAACTAGGATAAGCCAAACCTAAAATCCAAAATCCAACAAGATCATACAACCCCACTTCGAGCCTCAAAACGCTCACAAGATCAACCATATAACTTAAAGCCTTATAACAACCTCAAAAGATAACCAAACACCTCAAGTCTTAGCACAATCATAAATCCTCAAAACTCACCAAAGGTTCAAGGTCACTACTTGGCATTCACTCTAAGTTATGCTAGATCCAACCTAGCATGATATTAATACTAAACATAACTAAATCGAGGAAGAAGGTACTCACACGAGGTCAAAAGGCGGAAGATGATCCACGGATGTCGACAATGGATTCGATGGCCTTTATCTGGGCGCTTCCGAACCTAAAATCACAACTAAGAAAATTTAGCGTATAAGCTAAATTTGACGGAAGATTTAGCTTATATAAGACTTAAGGTAAAACTCGTTTTTCAAAAACCAAGGTTAAAACCGCTAAAACGTTTTCCGGGCAAAATATACTATTCCAACACTATAGGTCATAAACCATAATTAAGTCTTCGGGCCATAAATGTGGAACTCAAGAACTTAAGTCATTTTCAAAAATATTCTTTCGCCAAAATCATAATTTATTCACAAGGGGTATATTTGCAATAATCTAGAAACATGTGTCAAAATCTGTAATTAATCCAGTGAGGGCATATTTGTTAACTTTCAAAACTTGGGTCATAACAACAATAACAAAAATATGGGCCATAATTGTAATTAGCCAAAACAGGGGCCCGGATTTGAGAATAACAGAAAGGGCTTCTGAACCCCACAGGTGAAGACCCGATGAAGAGGGACAGGGCAAGCAGGCGGCGGCTGGGGCGCCCCCCGGCATCGAGGTCAACACTGGGGCGGCGAAGATGGAGGTTAGGGAAGGCGGTAGCGCAGGGAAAAGGAGCAGCTGGCGGCGAGGAGGCGAGGTTGGGCAAGCTTTCTGGCGGATCGATGCAAGCAGCGGCTCCCCTGGAGAGCAAAGGTTCCCAGTGATGGCTCGAGGTGAGGAGGCCAGGCGAGGCGTCGAGGCTCTGGCGGTGACGACGAGGGGGGGTGCTGCGACTGTAGAGTTCCGGCGGGCTCGACAGAAGGAGAAGAGGAAGAGAAAGGATGACTCTAATGGCCTGTAGGGTTGTTCGAATTTGACAACCAAATGAAGGAAAGGGGAGGTTGGCTTTCTCTGACGACTAGGCGGAGGCAGGGCATGAAGGGGGTCATCTCTGGCGGTTTTTTTGCAGTTCCATATGAGAGCAGCCCAAAAGGGCTTCTGGCGTGGAGGTCAACAAAAGGAAAGGAGGGTTGAGGGGTTAGTGCAGGGCGGTCGAGGGGTCGGTGCTGCAGCAGGTCGGGGAGAGCGAGGGGTCGGAGTAGGTTTAATAGATTGGGCGGCTAAGGGCTGCTAGTTCGCATAGAGGGACCAGAGGTCCGGCTTCCACAACATGCCGCTTGGCACAAGAAGTAGGGAAACAAAAGGGAAGAAGAAAGAAAACAAAAAAAAATGAAATATATATAAAAATATAATAGCATAACTCGAGAAGGAAATAACATCAACGGAATTTTCGGATCGGGAACTCATTTCGAAATTTTTCGTTAAATATATATATATATTTTTTTTAATTACTCATAAATATAGTTCATCATATAAAATTGTTCTCGTAAAACTTAAGTTACGAAGCAAAATAGTCCCAAAAAAAATATTTGGGCCATTAAATATCGATAAAAGTAGGAAAAATAAAAATCGAAACGCTTCCAATCGTTACAAAGAACGTATCATTCATACTTTGTCGCCTCCCCATATTTAGCTTGTATTAGAGCATCGACGTTTGGCGTTGCCTAATCTGTACTTGATGCAACCTTTTCCCTTCGCGTTGCAAACCATCTACCCACCATCTGTCTGATAACATCAATGAGGGTAAGCACCGGATAATCCTGTTCACCACACAGTACACTATTAATACATTCTGCATTGTTGCTTGTTATATAACGTTGTAACGTTTGGTGGGGAAAAAATCTCGGGACCATGCAACAAATCCAATTTCATCCAACAGCTCTGCAACTACTTCCTTCTCCTACAAATCATTTTCAAGTACACATGAAGTTATATACAATACCAGAAAATTCATGCCCAAAACTTAACATGTGTTCATACTAGAAAAAAGCTAATACCATAATCATGGTTCATCAATGATAATGCTCAATACCAAAAACATATCATCTATGATATCAGAAATGAGCAGAAAATTCATACAAAAAACATAACATTTGTTCATCCTAGAAACATTCATATCAGAGTCATTATTAATGAGAGATAAGGCACAATACCAGAAATAACCCACCAGAAATGCAATATCATAAACATAATGTGATTGCATACCGAAAAATACTATTAACCAGAATAAACATAACATCTTTATATATTCGAACAGTTCTAGGCACTTATCCTTTCTGTAGCACCTAGCTGCATCCAAGAACATTTGTAGAACTATATTCTTGGTTGACTTTTTCTTGATATTACCTTTTAAGTAGTACATGCAAACTCCGTGGGATGCTTTTGTGGAGTGCTTAGCTAGACCGCTCTTTATTGACATGTGTCTATCAGATACAAACAGTTGTTCCTCGTTGTCACGAACAAACTTGTGTATGTTAGAAGAAGAAATCAACGAGTCATCACATTCACGGTCAACAATAACAAATGTTAGCGGGTATATTTGTTGGTTTGCGTCTTCCGTTGTTGCAAGCAATAACATCCCACCATATCGTCCTTTCAAAAATGTTCCGTCCACTGAAATAACCTTAAACAACAACAATCACCCAATCAATTAGTTTCTGGTATACTAGAAAAGATTAATGCTAATACTATAAACTTTATTATTCCAATATAATTCACTATACCACAAGCTGGGCATGTACACAAACCAGAAATGATCTTACTAGAAACACATTCATCTAACAATACCAGACACTAAATACACATACCAGATATGAGCATACCAGAAACATAACTCTAATGCTTACTAGAAAAGGCTACTACCAAAAACTATATCATTCATACATAATTCGGAATATCAGAGACATAACTTTATTACTACCAGAAAAAGGATAATACCTTTCTCATTACTACATAGCCTTTGATTGATTGTCCCAAAGCAAAAAACACATATTAGAGTTTGTTTTCATCATCCAATTCCAGCGCTACCATAGTATTCGGATTAGTCTCTTGCAATCGATGTAAGTACATTGGCACACCCTTGTAGTTCTCTTCATTTGTTCCTCTTATATTGTCTTCACGGCCTCTTGTGTCAACCAACATTTCCAGTAACTAGCTTCTAAACAATGCTCATTTCTTGAGACCCCAATAATTGTCTTAGGATCGGGGAATTGTTTGTATTACCATACCTGAAAATTGAATATACAATATCATTTTTATGCAATTCATACCAGAAGCAAAGAAAACAATATACAATTGAATATTATATGTGATAATAAGCTGTGGACTTACATTTTTACAACTATTTCAGTAATGACAAGATATGACACCTGTCTACGATAAGTTCTTCTTGTATGGAATGTCCAAAGTAAATTGAAGATGTTAAGAGTATGAATCTACTGTACTAGAGTTAATTGCTTGCAACTGCGACCTAGCTATACATTTGTGGTGTCACACTCACAACCGCTCATTGTTGGTGATATCGTCAATTCTTTGCTAATCTGGATTGTTGCTGATTGATTCTGTGGTCTAAATTCGCTCCTGATTAAGAATAATTGGATTGTATGCTTTTCAAATGAACAAAGGTGAGAAGAAGGGCAAAATGTTTTCCTCCAAGAGATCTGATGTATATCAGATATGAGGATCTTTCCTTCTGTATCTCAAATTTACGTAACTAGGCTATGTAGTTTTACTACCAATATGAGAACTTCCCAACAAGCTGGGGCATTGGTTATATAGGTTTAGGAGCTGATACAGAAAACAAACAGTTATTCTTCTTGTTCAGCCGAAAGATACAAAGTCTTTACAGGTCATACATAATAAGATGAAGCTGGAAATTTTAAAAAATAAAGGCCAAAGGGAGGAGATAGAAGAAAATTGCATGGAATTCAAATCTGGCATTCTGGCCTGAAAGAATGAACAATAAAATAAGTTTGTCATATATTTTTTTATAACAAAATTGTCTTGGATTCTAAGCATTCAATCAAATTGAATCGCTCCTTCACTGAAGATAAAGAATTAAGATTTATGTTTAGTTTTGTCAAGTGATTACGTGGCATTGGAGTTCCGATCCTCTGAGAAAGCATGAAGTAGGTTGGATACTTCATGTGCGCTGCTGATGAAACAAGTTCCCATCCCATCACCCCTCTGCGCTGCTGATGAAGTATTTGGAGTCACATGAGAGTGTTTGAGTTTGGAGATAAAAGTTTGAGTTTCGACGAGTTACGAAACTAATTGGCTATGAGGATATCTTTAACTTTTAAAGTGTGGACGATTTATTTGAATTTGAAAGTTTAGATGATTTATTTGAATGTTTGGATCGTTTTTTTTTTGTTTGTATTGATTTGGATCATGTGAAATTGTGATGGATAAAAAACTTTTGGCTGAATGAAAAAGAGATTTTGAGGGTTTGAAAAAAAGAGATGAATGTACTAGTGATGTGAACGTTGAGTAAACTTTGATTATTTATATATGCAAAATATAATAATAAAATAATTCAAAATAAAGCTACTTCACTTAAAAAAGATTAGTTGAAACAGAAAGTTTTTTGAAATAGTAAGTTAATTTAAAAAGAAATTTAGTTCGAGCAAGAAGTAAAAAAAATGTTAAAACTAAATATAAATTAACATTTATACTATAGATAAAATTACAAAAGTCATATTACACATTAAATTTAGAGGAAATTACTTAACGAATACAATTAATTTAAATACTATGAATCTTGTATTCTATCAATAAGTTTATAGATAAAATAATTTGAAATTTTTTAAATTGAGAATATATATATAATGAAAGTTCATAATACATTAAATAATTTTATATTACATAAACAATTTTTAATTTCATAGTTAGTGTTATTTATAAACATTTCATATCATATATATTACTAATATTTATTTATAAACATTTTATTAAAACATAAATAATATAACTAAAAAAATAAAATAATAAACAACACAAAAACAAACATTAACTTTTAAGTTTGAAACAAACAAAACAAAATTTAAGTGGAAATATTTTAATCTTGTTGCAGAAGATGGAATTTTATTGGATATAACAAAATCAGAAAATCTAGTTGCAGAGAACTTTTATTGGATCTAACAAAATCAGAAGACTTTTATTGGATCTAACAAAATCAGAAAATCTCTCTCCTTATAGGCATTAAAAAAATCTCTCTCCTTATAGGCATTAAAATTAAACAAAAAAAACATCAGACAACTCTAAAATTCATCCGACATTTTCATACCAAACTCCTCATACTCCAGAAAATTCAAAATAGACAAAAACTTAATAATGGCTGAAAAATCATGACTCATAGCACTCCTGTTTGTTGTAGGGGCATTGCTTTCGATGAACGAACAAGGGAAAGCGATTTATTTCAAGGGTTGTCGTCGATCAACACTGGTGGTACGAGGCCATCGTCGAGTGATACAAGTTGAATATACCCTATTTGCCACTATCAGTTGCTTGTACACATAATGTTCGACTTAAGGTATTGAATCAATTGTCCAAAAAAGCAATGCTCTTCTTCCTCTCTTTCATAGTTTAGATGATGAGATTATAATGAGAAGCTGAAAACGGAACCTCTCTTCACATTATTATATAGGATATACTGTGTTTGTAGCAGGAGTACATAGTTCAGCCTAATATACAGTACAACATGGACAAAACAATACATATATATCCTACTCTAACTTCAGCTTGTCTAAACATTTGTAATTGCCTCCTGTGCCTGCATCATCTGTTTTCTTTCTTTTGTTGTATTTTTGTCGTATTTATTTGCTCCTTTGTTTGTAGCCCTTCGTGACTTCCGAATGCCGATCTTTTTCGACATTTCGACTCACTCATTAGAGCCGCCTAATGACACTTTAGACCGGTTTCCATGTGGAAAGGGCGTGCATTATTCTCCCTTTCCAACCCAAAAGCAGCCACTGCATATCTTCATCAATGAAAAAGTCCTTATGGTAAGCACCTATCCTCAGCTTTGCCCGTTCCTCAACCTCTTTGTCTAACTGAAGCTGTCTGAATCCCGCCTTTAAAGTACAAGCCTGCCATTGCTTGTATGTATCTGGCCTCTCAACTCTCTCCCAGCCCTCACAGGCCACTACGTTCAATGCATCCCTTCCAAATATATCTTGTTCAAGTAACAACCTCTCCTCGTTCTCTCCCGGGACAATAGTATCAAGCATATCAAATTGTGCCGAGAAATAAAAAAGAGCTTCCTTGAACCTAGTTAAATAAAAGGGCGCATTGTAGGCCCCATTCACAACACCATGTATAAAAATTGCAGGTTTCATCTTCCTTATCATGTTGAGCAAAGTGTTTCTAGAACTGTCCGCCACCAATGTTTCATCAGGCAGATTTTTCATTCTATCAATGCAGTTCACTATAACCACTTCCTCCTCATGAAGCTGAAGATCTTCGAGCTCAATCATGTCCCATCTCTTTGCTATCGGATTGAACTCAAATGGAACTTTGAACTGCTCAGCGTAATGAGCCAACCTGCGTCCTGTCTCTTCAACACTCGCCGCCGGTCTAAACCCGGGTTGAGGAAAATCAATTCCTGTAATCCGGAGCTTCGGAGGACCACCGACTCTCTCTGATTGACGTTGAATAAACGTCGGCCACTGAAACCCGTAGAGGATTCCGAAATCTATAATGTGAATCCTTGCTGCACTACGAGTTATCTTTGAGATTGTTTTGTTTGAAAAGAAATTCGAGAGCTTCTTGAACGGGCATGCAGCAAGATAGAGAAGGTAAGCTTTTAGCACTTTTGAAGCACATCTTTTACTAATGAGAGCTCTAAAAATATAAGGTCCTGTACCAGCCATGCGAGCTTCGAGACCATTAGCAAAACAATGCGCTATTCTCTGGTTTCCGTCACCAGAAGGAGATGAATGTTGCCTGATATGCTTAAGCAACACGTTGGCTGTTGTACGATCATCTACTGCAACAGCTTGTGCACAACTAATGAGAAGGCTTCTGAAATCCACAACCTCCTTTGATTGTGCAGTTTTCTGCGTCTTCTTGGTTGCTTCGCTTTTCAGGCTCTCTCGTAGGGAAACTAGGGCCTTGTTTTGATCCCCGGCGTGATGGAGGAGAACCTCATCGAATAATTCGGAATGTACATTCGCGTCGGAATAGACAGCCGCCTGCTTGCAGATCCTTTGTTCATCAGAACACATATTGTGCTCATGCAGAGGTCTCTTTCCCTTAAATTCTGTACTAACAATCAAGTCATCACAACTTGGAATAAATTTGCTACCTTCTTCAAGCCCTTTCATGAACAAAGAAACAGATTGGCTCTCGATCAAGCTTTGATCTGGTGATGGTGGGTCCTTCTTACCAATGAGGTCATAATAGGATTTTTGAGTCACTTGAAGCTCTGATGAATTATGATGCATGCAATCCTGATCTTCAACATCATCCTGTTAACGCAGAGAAACATGTATGGAAGAAAGAGGAAGATAGAACTCCATTGAATTATGAAGAGGGAGAAAAGAATTACAGAGAGAAAAGAATTACAGATCATATTGTTCTCTGTAAAGAGTATTTATATGTCTGAAGTCTAACAAACTTTCAGATGCTATTCAGACTATTTGTTTTATTTACAAACTAGCCCTTTTATTTACAAAAGGTTCATATAGTCTTCATATCCCCTCCTCAAGCTGGATTGGGGTAAACCAGACCAAGCTTGCGTGTGAGAAAGGCATGCTGCTGCTCTCCAAGGGCTTTAGTAAAAATATCTGCAAGTTGAAGGGAAGAACGAACATGAACAGTGGAAATGAACCCTTTCTGAACCTCATCACGGACATAGTGACAGTCCATACGAAGGTGTTTGGTTCGCTCATGGAATACAGGATTAGCTGCAAGGTGCTGAGCTGCCTTATTATCGCAATGCATAGGGATAGGAAGAGGGATGGAAATGTGCAAATCAGTCATTAACCCTTCCAACCATACAATTTCACTCGCAGTGTAGGACATTGCCCTGTATTCACTTTCAGCAGAAGACTTTGATACTGTCTTTTGTTTCTTACTTTTCCAAGAAACTAAGGAAGAGCCTAGAAAAATGCAATATCCAGTGATAGACTTGCATGTATAGGCACAAGAACCCCAATCTGCATCACTATATGCAGTGAGGGAAAGATGAGATTGAACAGGATAAGAGATACCCAAATCAACAGTTCCTTTGAGGTATCTAAGGAGATAAATGCCAGTTTGCCAATGAGGTATTCGAGGAGATGCCAAAAACTGACTCAACTGTTGCACAGGATATGTAATATCAGGTCTAGTCAAGGAAAGGTAGAGCAATCTGCCAACAAGCCTACGATAGAGCTCAGGATCCTGAAAAACTTCACCACAATCAGGGGTCAACTTAAGATTCCTCTGCATAGGAAAAGATGTCGGTTTACAATCCAACATGTGATTGTCCTGTAAGATATCCAGAATGTATTTCCTTTGATTGAGCAAAATTCCAGAGTTGTTTAGCAGATTCAACGAAAGCAAAATTCTCAGCGATTTCATTTTTCATTGAATGAATTAACCAGCAGCGGATCATGTAATCGGCTCTTGTCCATCTAGCGATCTTGTCATCATCAGATTCAGGCTTATCATATGATCCATCTATGAATCCAAGTTTCAATTTCGCACCTAACGCCATGCGAATGTTCCTTTTCCACGATGCAAAATTCGATCCGTCAAATAGAGTGGAAACAAGTTGCATACCAGGATTATCAGATGTTGAAAGATAGAGTGGATCGTTTGTGTTTGCTCCATTGAATCGCTCCTGAATCGATGAATTTTGACTTCCATCTTCACCATTTCTTGCCATGTCACAGATGAAGATTTTGCAATCGAAATAGCCTCTGAACGATGATTAATCGTAATCAAAGTGATTTTGGAAATAGAAAAGTGTTTTGTAGCTCTGATACCAAGTTAACGCAGAGAAACATGTATGGAAGAAAGAGGAAGATAGAACTCCATTGAATTATGAAGAGGGAGAAAAGAATTACAGAGAGAAAAGAATTACAGATCATATTGTTCTCTGTAAAGAGTATTTATATGTCTGAAGTCTAACAAACTTTCAGATGCTATTCAGACTATTTGTTTTATTTACAAACTAGCCCTTTTATTTACAAAAGGTTCATATAGTCTTCATACATCCTCCATGAGAGTCTGATTTATGTACCTCAAAACCTCGGCCTCTTCGTGTTCATGGGTCGAAGCATTCCTCCCAGCTGAATCGGCCATTGCTCTTGCAGACGCTTCAAACCTTAAAAAGACAGAAAAGATTGCAAACCCTAGAAATTCAAACAATCAAATGTGTTGCATGTTTTCAATGACAGCAGAAGAAATGCCGTGTATCTCATTCACGGAGTATGGAAGAAGACAAAATAATGAAGAAAGAGAGAGGGATACCTGAAGGCTTTGAGAAGACGATGACGCCGGCTAGTTTGCAAGTTGAGTGCTATGAGAGACAACGTAAACTTATGAAACAAGAGAGACAAGGTGGAAGAGATGAATAGCCATAATACATGCAGAAGCTTTTATAAAAGATTCAAAGACTTGATTTTGCTTTCTGTTTTTTCCTATGTTGCACAAAAATAGATGTAGTAGTCCGTGCGTGCAGACTGTTACTGAGGTGCTTTTATCCACTACAAAGTATATTAAAATTATATTAACCCCTAAATAACTTTTTTTTTTTTTTTTATTGAAAGGGTAAGTCATTGGAATACACATATACATACGATGTATCGATATTCTCGATAGGCATAAAATCGGCGATGAATGAATAATCGTCATGAAACAAGCGGAACAACGAAAATAACAAAAGACCAAAACATTACAAAAGACAGAACAAATAAACGAAACAAGATGACAATTAAAACTCAAAGGCGACGGAATCATGGATAGAACACGGGGTAGACGAACTACTACGATGTCTCAAGACATAACCTCGAGTATGAAATTGATAATCTCGTTTTAAATTTTTTTATCTTTGATTTTTAATCTTTAACTAAAAAAAGTTAATTTACTCTTTGAGTTTTATCAAAATGTTTTACAAATTTTCTAAATGCATTAGATTGTCTATCAATTGTATCGTCTCAAATTATATTATCATCAGTTATATTGTCAACAACTATGCTATCACCAAAATATTGGTACCAACTCCTATATTAGTCGGATTGTCATCAACTTCATTGTACGATCATCCGTTGAATTTTCATCAATTGTGATTCACCAACTGTAGTTTTATAACCGTGTCATGCATCAATCATATTACAATCAACTAGATTGTCATAAATTGTATTGTAATCAAATATATTGTTGTCACAATATTGTCATCTTGTCATCGACTATATTGAGATTCAAATAATTTTTTTTGTACAAATAATTTATTTTACAGATGACGTGAATTTTAGTCGAAGACCGGACAATGAATTGTGAAATTCAAGAAATAATTTTTCTAAGACTCCGTGACCCAAACAATATAGTTGATACTCTAATTGGTCTCTTTATATAAATGTCAAAAAATAGTTTGGTTCAATGACTCCTATGTTTTCACATCCAGGTTATAGCCGTCAAGGAGGGAATGTCGATAAAAAAAATCTTTGACAACCATAAAGCTTTATGGAGAGGAGAGGGTTGCAAATCCAACAACACCGAGCAAAAATAATTTAAATTTTGAGCAAGCGAACATGATTTTCCTTTGTTTAGTAGACGAATCTAGTAACAAAGATAAGAAATGTTGGTAAAGACCAATAAAAGGATGGCGGGAGGTGGATCCAAACTAGTTTCCGTGAATGGCAAAGCTCAAAAGAGGTGAACTTAGCGTTTGAGTTTGCGCGTGTAAATACATTGATTTGATGTCAATTGGGATTTTTGATAGCTAGCAGTCTAGCATGATGATGCTTCTTGTTGGGGTGATTTTGATAGGAGGGATGATGAAGCTTCTAGAAGAAGTAGTTGCAGAGCGCCGGAGGTGGGTGGCGTTGGGCTATATTCCAACAAATCTCCTTATTGTAATACTTGGATTTGACAATTATTAATTAAAAATTTTCGGGTTTCATAAAATTTTAAGAGCATCTTCATCCGTGAACTAAAAATAAGCTTTTTATGTGACTTATAATATTTGGGAGTAGGGATGGCAATGGATCGGGTGACGGGTGGATGATCTTGATCGTCACCCGAACCATCACCTAAAATTGTCCACCCCACCCGACCTACCACCCGCTAAGGGTCTCACCCGCATCCAATCCACCCACATCCGTCTGATGAAGCGGGTGGATCGGGTGAGATTTCGGGTGTTCTACCTTTCATTTCTAAATTGTAAAAAAAGAAATATTTTAGTGAAAATCAAGAAAACATTTAAATTCAAATAAAAAATAACATAAAATTTACATGATATCAAGTAAAACACTATAACAAAGCAAGGTCTAAAATAATTTTTTTATAATAAATCAATAATAAGGATCGGAATATAATAGAAATTCAAGAATAATAAACTTGGAAAGAAATTACAGGGTTCAATTTAATATATTTATATATTAAGAAAATAATGGTAAAATTTTTATAATATAAAACTACAAATACTAAATAAAATATATAATTTTAAGCGGGTGAATACGGGCCGGATGGATAGGTGGATGATGGGTCGGGTGATGGGTGGATGAAACTTCACCCGCATCCGACCCGATCCCCAACCCGCTTTCACCCGTCTTTTAATGGATTTTCATCCTTTTTATTTGGATCGGGTGGTCGGATATCCGTTAGTTACGGGTGAAATTGTCGTCCCTATTTGGGAGGTAGATGTTGTAAGTTAACCATTGAATAAATTTTAAAAAATGAACAACAATATAATTTCCATTAGAAAAATATCACCTTTTTGTTACCTTCCCGTTACAAATGTGGGAAAAATCGAGTGAAGAAAAAAACTCAGTATAATCTCCAGATATCGAACATCCTAACCTAATACATGGACTCTTGCTCTTTTCGTCATAAGTAACAGTAGTCACCCAACAATGATTGGCATGTCATGCTGGTCTTATAACGTTGTTGTCTTGTTGATAATGCAAAAATATGTCGACTGTTTACAACTGATTTGAAACACAATGAAGTATTGAAAGTATTGATTCATTCTACGAAATATTGAAGCTCTGGAGAAGCTATTGTACAATGAGGTATTGAAGCTCTAGATCTGCTTCTGCATTCTATGAAATCTGTGTGTTCATTCTTTGAAAATTGATTCATTGTTAAATTATCTTTTAATATCCGTCGGGTCTAATATGTGGAGGGGATGCACGTAAGTGAACCTAACACACATGCATTCGGATTTTCATCCTAAAAACCAATTGGCAATAGGAGGGTGCTTATATACTAGGTCCGGTTATTATCATATTGTCAATGTGAACAATATATCCACACAAATTAACACATCTTAACATTCATTCAATCCATTAAAATCCCTATCAATCTATATATCCAACACTATGCTTCAATATGAGGATCGAAGAGGTTTACCATCACACGAGACACATTATTCTTTCTAGAAGTTTCCACTTCCATACTTGTGCAGGGTTTCAATCCATTTGCAGAATTAGAAACTCGACTCCCTTCACTTTCCCTTCGGTTAGTTCTATATGAATCTTGTGAAGCTCTTTCAATCCATTTGCAGTATGAAATCTCTCCTTTTGCTGTTTAAGTATGGAACAGCCCATTCTACCAGCTTTTGCTCACCAGTTGGCCTGTTTTTTTGTCATTAGGACTACCTGAACTCTAAAATTTTCATACCAAATCTATTACTTATATTTATTTATAAATATTTTAATTAAAACATAAATAATATAACTAAACAAATATAAAAAAAAATAATCAACAAAAAAAAATGAACTTTTAAGTTTGAAACAAACAAAACAAAATTTAAGTGGGATCAGTATATTCTGATCTTGTTGCAGTTTATTGGATCTAACAAAATCAGAAAATCTCTCTCCTAGTTGGCATTAAAATTAACAAAACAAAAAAAATTAAAACAATTGACGTGAATACTCTAAAATTCATCTGCCGATTTCATACCAGTCTCCTTGTACTCAAAAAAATTGGCTAACAAAAATTTAGGCAGAAACTTAATAATGGCTGAGAAAACAAAGATTTTGAAAAGGTTCCTGGCCCTCCTGTTTGTTGTAAGAGCATTGCTTTTGAGGAACAACAAGGAGTCAGAAGACACCATAAACAATGCGATTGCTACGTTATTTCAAGGGTTGTTGTCGATCGGTGGTACGAGTACGAGGCCATCGTCCAGTTGCTTGTACACATAATGTTCGACTTAAGGTATTGACTCAATCGTCCAGAAAAGCAATGCTCTTCTTCCTCTCTTTAGTAGTTTAGATGACGGGACCATAATGTTCTCACAAATTGATAAGCTGAAAACAATATAAAACATATGCCTCCTGTCACACATTATTATATAGGATATAATAGTGCTTAGACTACTGTTTGCTGCAGGAGCACATAGCTAAGATTCCTCAAACACTACGGGAATTGTGAGATTAATCAGATTCCCACACAATAAAGCAATGGTTTGCACCGGGAGCACATATCTGGTTTCTAATATACAGTGCAACGTGGACAAAACAAAACATATATATCCTCATACTAGCCCACTCTATCTTCGTGACGGTTAATTGTGAGATTAATCTACGCTGCACCATCTTACTGCGTTTGAAGAATTTTTTTTGCTTTTGGGTTTTTTAATTGTATTTTTATGTATTTTTTGTGTCCCTTAGTAATTGTTAATTCGTGGATCTTTTTCGATCTTTTAACCCATTAGATCTCTCAACAGTCCCCGCTCGGTAATTTTCGAAGCCCCGTGCAATAATTAAAATTAGGCCTTTTTAAAATAAATTAGGCCTTTTAAGTGTATATATTCACTAGTGTAATCATAATAAATATTAAAGCTAATAAAAATTGGGATAATTTAATGTTAAAATAAATTACTTCAATGTTTTTCTAGTTAGGACATAAAAATAATTGAATGATTTTTTAAGCCAAAATTTTTTTTATTTTATTTTCTTAAGCCAAGAAGAAGGAAGCCACGAAATGGGCGGATTCATTTTTAGGCTCGTATTGGAAGAGTTTTGATTTTGGTTCTAGGCCTCATATTGAGCCTGATTCATCCCAAATATTTGTAAAAGACTCATTTTTAGCCTGTTTCAAATCAAAAGTTTGTATTAATGACCCTTAGGTGGGCCGAACCTTTAAAAAATGGAGGCCCTTGAAAAATGGGCCTTGTGCAGAAGAACTTCCTGCACAGGTAGTTGGGTCAGGCCTGTCTCTCTTTCAACCCTCAGGCCACTACATTGAGGGCATCTCTTCCAAAAATATCTCTTTCAAGCAACAACCTATCCTCGTTCTCACGCGGGACAATAATTTCGAACATGTCAAACTGCGACGAGAAATAAAAGAGAGCTTCCTTAAACGTGGTTACAAAAAATGGCGCATTGTAGCCACCTTTCAAAACACCATTCATACCGGAATTTATCATACCAGAACTTATCATACCGGAACTTATGATACCAGAAACTATCATACCAGAAATTTATCATACCATAAATTTATCATACCAGAAATTTATATACCAGAAATTTACATACCAAAAATTAGACATTTACATACCAGAAATAAAACTCATATCAGAAATTTAAATACGAGAATTAAAACTCATACCAGAAATTTACATACCAAAAATAAAACTCATACTAGAAATTTAAAAAAATTAAAGAATATAGCATAAAATAAAATTTACATACCAGAATATAAACTTATACCTGAAGTTTAAAAAAGTTAAGAAAATAATTTAAAAGAAGAAAGCAACGGCGTACATGATTTGATTAGAAACTCAATTCCATATATATTTATTCCTTATGCTACACTTGTATAAACCAAGTTAAGCTTACAGGAAGAATGTGGAAGTTGAAGTGGGTGAAGGAGGCATGTGGCTGACGACCTTAACCACCATGTCGGGCGGCAGCACTGGGAGTTTGACCCGGACGCCGGTACCCATGAGGATTGGGCAGAAGTGGAGCGCCTCCGGCTCGATTTCACTTCACGACGGTCCCTCAACAAGCAAAGCTCCGACGGTGGATCTGAATATAGATCTAGATCCAGATCTAGATCTATATTCAGATCTAGACCTAGATCTACACAACTGAATCTTCCATATCTTCAAGTTGGAACTTCACTAGTTCGTATTCAATAGCAAGGCTGATATTTGTAATCATGAGACTGAACAGCCAATCTCGATCTTCAACATGGTGACCATCCAATAGGACTCTCATATGCTTGGTATCGAAGGTAAAGAGCTCCGAATCGGAGAGCTGGGGAGGCGAATACGAAACACAAGGAAACTTGGACAAAGAGATTCCTACTGGCGTAGGCTGTAACACCCCAAATTCTCGGGACTCGGGATGCCACATTAGGATCTCACAATGGATCTTGTCCCTAGCCTGACAACAAGTTCACTGGACCTTACAACATGACACTGACAAATATAAAACAAATACATAAAGTTGTATAAACCTATACAACCAAAAGGGGAACAATATCGTAGCCGAGTATAAAACAACATCCTCACACAAGAGGTAAACAAAACATCATCCTCACGTAGGAGGGAAACATAAACAACCCCAAAAGCCACACTCATCCTATGTACGAGAGGTCCTCGGCCTGCCACCCTACTAGATCACTCAGCAGCACGCCTATCCTGCAGGGCATCTACAACATGGTATAAAACCATTAGCTAACCATACATATATAAGGTAATGCATAAGCACATGCACAAGTCATGAAAGATAAACACAACAACATGCTATCACACATTTATCCATTTATCATCTTTATATAATAGTCATTCACTCAAATCGTGTATATATAGGTAGATGAAACTATGTGACACGAGGACGGATACATCCTCGCCTTTGGGCCTGCTAGCCATCTAGAAGTAGTGTCGGTCACACAACCCGTGTACCCTATGAGAGTGGATTGCGCTCTTCTTGTATACCAGGTGGCCTGATGCCAGAGAACCTCCCAGAATCCTCGGCGGGATGAAAGGGAAAGGTTATCACAACCACGCATACGAGGCAATCAATAAAAACATAGGTCGGTAATAAACGACATCTCATGTTATCATAGCAAATATATAACGCACACACCACTCATGCAAACACCCAATATAAGGATGGTAGCTAAGTAAGTCGTACGGACTCACCTCAACCTCGTATAATCACTCAACCACGATCAACCTCCAATCCTGAGAGGTACACTGGAATAACAAGGCATAGAGATATGTAAATCTCCTATCCATCAAACGGGTCACACCTAGACCCAAGGGATCCATAGGATCATCCTCAACCTAACCTCACAACCTAATAATCTTCAAAGGCCATACAAGGCATAACGTGATCATACATCAACCAAACACTCTCATCTATACTTAGCATGGTACTACACTCTCATACTAGGAAAGGAAGATGCAATGCCAACCATAGGCAAGCTTGGGAGCAAGACACACCTGCAGAACCAAGTGCAAACCCAAGCTGATGCTAAACTACCTAGCGAAACCCGCAATGTACGGATCGTTATGTAGGAAGAAAAGTATTCCGAGGTCGAACACAAGGACTGAGGTGAAATCAAGTCATTCAATGATCAAAGATAGTGTAAATCTAAACTAAGATGAGATGAGGAATAAAGAAAGTGCAAAACACAATATTTTTGGATGGTTTTGGGTGATCAAACAAGGATCACAAATATATCAACACAAACAAGCAAACTAACACACAAACACAAAGATAAGAGATAAGAGGTAAGAAAGCGGATTCTAGAGATTTGGAATTCCGATTATGACAATGGTCTCATGCTTCTAAAGATCAAAGGAAAGTTGTGGTTGTTCGGATTTGGGTGTTTATCTAATGGGGGAAATTACTGGGTAAGTCTCATGCTCCACTAGTCTCGAACCTAAGGTCCTATTACCGGGTAAGTTTCTAGGAGCCTAAGGACGGGATTTCTACACAAACCGGTCACTACCTAACGGTCGAACCCCTCCTTACCGGGTAAGTCTCGGAATGGGTAAGTCTTTGGCAACGATCCTAGCACACTCAATCCAATAGCGGCTTTTTTGGCTCACTACTGCCTAGAGTTCATCATCTTATGCATCTAAGAGAGGAAATTACCGGGTAAGTCTCATCCCTCACTTAGTTTGCTAACATTAGGTTACCCTAAGCTAGATTAGGCTCAACAAACACTAGGATTTCAACACATCTACATCCTAACATCCAGATTCATCAATACAAGCACAACAGAGAAAATTACGGGTGGATCATGGAAACCACGGCCGTGGAATCATGAAGAACAGGCCGTGATTCTAAACTGAGTTGGGGTTTCGAACACAAATCAATCCTAAGCTAACATGGAAGTCCATACAATCATAGTCCAAAGCATAAACATCATTCCTTCACCCTAGAATCACAACTATTCAGCCAACAACATACATTTCAAGATCAAACTTCACAAATAGAGCATGCTTGCAAGTCATGGCTAGATAATGAAGAATAATCCAAAGAAAAGACATTAAAAGCTAGAATAGAAGTTACCAAATCTTACAAAGGCTCCAAGAGCTGTTCCAAGTTGTCACAATGGAAACCTCACTCAAAACCACTCTAATCTCACTTAAAACGAAAATCTACACTAATCTCTTCCAAGAACACCCACAATGGGTGCTTGGAAGAGAGGCTACAATGGAGAAGTATTTTGGGGAAGAAGCTAGGTCAAAAAGGGAAGAGAGAGATCCCTCAATACAGCCTGCAACATCACTTAAATACTCCTTCAATAAGCAATGGTCGGGCAAAGAGATCGTGGGACACGTGTCAAAGTGGTCCAGACAGAAACCACGGCAAAAACCACGGTCGTGGAAATGGCCTTTGGGCCGTGGTTTTGCTCTAGAAACCCTCCTTGGATCACCAAGCAATGAGTTGGTGCAAGACATGCACCAACAAGGTCCTCTGTGTTCTCCTTTGCTCCTACCTTGCTCCTTAAAGAGTCCGGATGTGTGCCACCACAAGGAATGGTCCTCGAATGTATCAATTAAGCTCCAAAAGCTCCCCAAAATACCTACAAAACCGACAAGAGTTCGTGTAGACGTCTATTTCGACAATATGCATGAATTAAGCGTAAACGTCACGAACTAATGTGGAAACATGCATGAATGGAAAGGAAAACTATTTGAAAGAGTGCCTAAACTAGTGTCATAAATCATGTCATCAAAATACCCCATACTTAGCACTTGCTCGTCCCCGAGCAAGGTCCGACTATAGGCTACGAGATGGCATGATTTATGAATGCAGAAAAAAAAACATAAATTCTTTTTGGAATTGTGCTTCATAAGATGGATCACCTTCATAGTCATGTTTCATGGCAATGGACAAGCAATCATGTATTAAATGAATGAAGGCACGGAAAGACAATCATACTTAACTCGAAAGCATGCATGAAAGGTAAAAATGATGAAGTCAAGATGATCATGAGAATATCCAATCTAGATCACTAAGCCATACACATAAGCAAATAGGTCACAAGGACTTAGGAAAGAAGAGACCAAGAAACGTTGTGATAAGGTGGGAATTTTTCTAGGTCATGTGATGCTAATCCGGGAAAGGAACTAACTCCACAATTTTCATTTTTGATCAACTTCCCACAAGTGTATATTTTTCTCCATTTTTTCTTTCTTTTCTTTTCTTATTCATTTTCTTTTTCTTTCACTTATTTTTGAGACAATGGCATTGGTGTACAAAAGCCGAAACCTTAGTGATTAGCAAACCTCGGTATTTTTCTGAGGTGCCTCACACCGGGCACACATACCAAGGCTCGTTAGGACATTCGGTTTATCCGAATTTGGTAAGGCACAAACACCCGATTGTGTGAATGGTGCCGAGTTACTTGTCATCAAAACCAAAGTCCCTAAACCTATATTTTTTCTACACTTTTCACAACACATTTTCAACAACTTCATTCACAAAATTCATACACCAACTTCACCACCCCATACTTGCTTTTCACACACTCAACACACTAGCATGCTCCTATTTCCGGATGGGTCAAAAGAGGTCAAATTTTTAATTAAGTGAGGTGCTCAAACAACATGATCAAGATGAGAAGAAGAGAGATGAATTGCCTTAATCATTCCTATGTGATGTGTAAGAACTAACATGTAATTTCGACTATCAATCCTCAATCCAATCAAGACAAGCATCATAATCACAAATCATGCATAAGATTCATTAGAAGTATTTCAAGTCCACATATGTATAAATCCATTCAACACATAAGGCCATCCATAGCCAATTCACAAAACAATCTCATCATAAGGGTCATATCCAAACTAGGAAGCACAAAATTTTTTAAAAATTTTTCGATTTCTTGGAATTTTTGAAATATATATGTACAATGCAAAGCATGAGAAGAAAAGTGTGACAATAGATGAAACTATCCTAGATGCGATCATGTCATGCTAATAATCATGAAAACCCCACCCCATACTTAGAAACACATTGTCCCCAATGTTCAAATCAAGTAAAGAAGAGTGAAAGAAGTCCTCATAATGTAAAAATGGTGTCGTTCGGTATTTTGGTTCACTCATGTGGAGTGGTGGTGATGGATGATCAATCAAGCATGGTAGAGAGCTCTTCATAGTCATTCCGGCGTCGAGACCCGCGCCAAGGTGTATACGAGATGGGAGCTCTTCCATCCAACAAAGACACCTCAAGCCGTCCAAGTCTCACGTCCGCTCCACCCATCGTTGAAAACGGGATCATCATCATCATCCTCGTGCCTTGCAAGGCTTCCTCATTACCTAAAATCTACCACCCAAACAAAAAACACAAAAACACACAAAAACAAAAGCAAAAGAGAAAAGGGAAAGAGTTTTTACCCTTGGGTTGCCTCCCAAGAAGCGCTTCTTTTAGGTCATTAGCTTGACTAAACCTTGTGGATATGTCAATCCACCTCAAATACCATGGTTGGCTTGAGGAGTCCAAGCAACCTTCGCTTTCCAACATCCATGATGACAAGCAAGGGCCATTTGATGCCCAAATAAGCTTTAAGTTCTCTCTTCACCGGTGAGTAGTAGACTCCTTCATCACCGCTCCCTTGATGATAGTATGGAGTTGCAACCATAGGTGTCACCCCATACTTAGACAATTGGTACTCCGCGGTCACACCGGTGAAATGCTTGCCATCCTCATCCTCTATGATCCGAAGAAAGCCGATTCTTGGAAAGAATTCTTCATTGAAGTGCTTCATAACCATCATGGATCCTTCATGCTTGCCTCCATCATTCAATATGGGAGATTCCTTAGGAAAGGGACTCCAATCATCATATGTACTCCGGGAAAGTAAGAAAAGATTGAAAGGAGTTGAAGTTAACTTAGGGTTCTCCACGACAGAGCTTTCCACGGGCAAAACCACGGGCTTGGTTATGCCAGATAGGCCGTGGAAATCTCTATTTTCATCCTCCCTCGTGAGCTCTTCAAGTGTGGTTCCGGGGTTGATGGCAAGGATGTCCAGGGGTGAGAGAACTTCATTGCACTCCTCCAAAGGTGAAGGAGGTGGAGGTAAGTCTTGTAGGATGGTAGGATCTCCTAGCATAAGAGCATTCCTAATCTCCTCAATCTCCCTCCTCATTTGTTCTTCTCTCTCGAAATTTAATCTTCTTTCATCCTTAAGGGCCAAATCCCTTATCCTCACTTGCTCCCAAGCTTCATCCAACTCTTGTTGAAGTTCCTTAATGGTCATGGTTCATTCGGGCAATTCTTGGATCTCCTTACGGTGAACCTCTTCTTGTCGTAATACTTCCGCTTTAAGCACCATGTGGGAACTCGAAATGGAAGCAAGTTTACACTCTAGATCATCCATCTTCCTCAACATTTCTTCTAGCATTGATTCCACTCAATCATTGTGAGGTTGATGGTGAGGTTCTTCATGAGGCAATATAGTCATGTGAGCTTGATCATGGGACTCATGCTAGGCATTAAACTTCTCCCAATACTCAAACTCATCACGGAGAGGTCCTAGATCTTGGTATTTCATCAACTCCTCATACTCCATGTTGTCAAGGTCGTCTTGGAAGTACAATCCGTCCATGGTAAACATGAAAAGGCAAAGACAAAAACAACACAAGATCAAAAGTAACAAGAAAGATAAACACTAAAAACAATCAAAATCAAATGACTTCATCTAGACCTAGTCCCCGACAACGGCGCCAAAAACTTGTCACGCTAGAAACGTAGCACAAAAAGCTTTACATTTATAAACTCGAACTAAAATCCTAAACTACCTAGCGAAACCCACAGTGTACGGATCGTTATGTAGGAAGGAAAGTATTCCGAGGTCGAACACAAGGACTGAGGTGAAATCAAGTCATTCAATGATCAAAGATAGTGTAAATCTAAACTAAGATGAGAGGAATAAAGAAAGTGCAAAACACAATATTTTTGGATGGTTTTGGGTGATCAAACAAGGATCACAAATATATCAACACAAACAAGCAAACTAACACACAAACACAAAGACAAGAGATAAGAGGTAAGAGAGAGGATTCTAGAGATTCTGAATTCCGATTATGACAATTGTCTCATGCTTCTAAAGATCAAAGGAAAGCTGTGGTTGTTCGGATTTGGGTGTTTTTCTAATGGGGGCAATTACCGGGTAAGTCTCATGCTCCACTAGTCTCGAACCTAAGGTCCTATTACCGGGTAAGTCTCTAGGAGCCTAAGGACAGGAATTCTACACAAACCGGTCACTACCTAAGGGTCGAACCCCTCCTTACCGGGTAAGTCTCGGAATGGGTAAGTCTTAGGCAACGATCCTAGCACACTCAATCCAATAGCGGCTTTTTTGGCTCACTACTACCTAGAGTTCATCCTCTTATGCATCTAAGAGAGGAAATTACCGGGTAAGTCTCATCCCTCACTTAGTTTGCTAATATTAGGTCACCCTAAGCTAGATTAGGCTCAACCAACACTAGGATTTCAACACATCTACATCCTAACATCCAGATTCATCAATACAAGCACAACAGAGAAACTTACGGGTGGATCATGGAAACCACGGCCGTGGAATCATGAAGAACAGGCCGTGATTCTAAACTGAGTTGGGGTTTCGAACACATAATCAATCCTAAGATAACATGGAAGTCCATACAATCATAGTCCAAAGCATAAGCATCATTCCTTCACCCTAGAATCACAACTATTCAGCCAACAACATACATTTCAAGATCAAACTTCACAAATAGAGCATGCTTGCAAGTCATGGCTAGATAATGAAGAATAATCCAAAGAAAAGACCCCAAGTTCTGGGAACTTGAAGCGCTACGGGCTAGGACCCCAAGTTCTGATACCATATTGTAACACCCCAAGTTCTGGGAACTTGAAGCGCTACGGGCTAGGACCGCACAATGGGTCCCGACCCTCAGAGTAGCAACAACAAACGGATCTTTCAACAAGGCACATACGAATGAAAACCAAAACTTAATATAAAACCAAAGGTTCAAACAGAAGAAAACACAAAAGCTCCACAGCCGGGTCAAAACAAAAGGGAAACAACAAACGAAACAAAACTCAATCCCGTCCTATAATGTACGAGAACCCCGGATGACCACACCGTCCGGATCACTCAGCAGCATCCTGAACCTGCGGAACATCTACAACGACGGTATAAACCGTTAGCTAACATTCTAGGTATAAGCAAGAGTGTAAAGGCACAAACACACATAAGGTAAAGAAAACACATAGCATGCTTACACATCAACCGGTTATTATCTTTCATTAAGGTTATCCATTACTAATTCAACTTCTTTTGTAACACGAGAATCTCCTGAAGCTCGCCTCCGCTTCCGTCTACCAATAGGAATAGATCAGTACTATCTGTTACCTACGGGTCTGGGTTGCAAGAGCACATTCTAGTCTCCTGTAGAACTAGACAAGTGGTCACCGCCCGTTTATAATACACTTGGGCCAATTAAGGTTATAAGGGTGAATCCTATTTCCAATTATTCGTTATAAACATGATAGCAACACAAACAAGCCAATACAATCCAACTAATACGCTGAATAAAGCTAAGTAAGTCCAAGGGACTTACCTCACACGAAGGTAACACAAGAGATCAGCGAACAAATCAGAAATACACAAGGAAGCTCAGTTTTCCTCATGAAAGGAGCAAGGAAAGCCTGTACGAACAAGCAACACGAATCAGGAACGAAACGCTTGCTAGAAGTCTATGACTTCTAGTCTCAAAGATCTCTAAGAGATCAACACATGCTAAGGGCTCAACCTTAGTCATACAACAACTCAGGGGAACAAGGAACAACCATAAAGAACCAAGGAAGGAACGAGGAAAGGAAGAAAGGAAGCAACTCACCAAAGACGGGAGTTACTGTAGAGAAACTGTAGGGGCGGTTAGACAGATGCGCAGGGGCGGCTGAACAGAGGCCCAGGGGCGTCTCTGTGCAGGCGCAGGGGCGGCTCTGTGCAGTCGCAGGGGTAGATCTTCGTCAAAAGCTACTGTCGGGCTTCTCTTCGACAAATCTCACAGCAGGGACAACCAAAGCTCGAACTTTAGGTTCCAACACGTCGAGACTCCACTCCAGAGAGCCTGAGAACAACGAAGGGTCAACAACGGAACACTCCACAAGAATCAAGGCTCATGCTTGATCTTTGGAGAAGAAGGAAAGAAAAGAACGAAATGAAGAAACCAAAACAGAAGGGAAGGCATGCAGCGCTTAAAGGAACGTGAGGAAGAACCAGAAAAGATGCACTTACACGTTCAGCGGGATTGCAGGAAGCAAGGACGGTTGCAGCTCTCTAGGGTTTGAAGACTATAGCAGGGAACGGAAAAAAGGAGAGAAGGAAGAGAATATATAGGGAGGGCTAGAACGCTAGACGGAAGGGCGTCTAGGGTTAGAAAGAAAACAAGGAAACCGGCCCATAAGATAGAATATCGAATATTCTATCTATGGAAGAAAGATAAAAACGACAAAAACAGATCGGCGCGATCTGTCGCACGATCCGCAGGGGCGGATCTCACAGCCGCAGGGGCGGATCTCACAGCCGCAGGGGCGGTTGGCCGCGGGGGCGGCCCTCTTCACCGCAGGGGCGGTGAAGGCAAAAACCTAGGATCTTACAATTAGCACCATTCCTTGTTGGTAAACGGGATCAGGGGCAAGGTTTGGGAATCCCTCGTGTCATAAAATAAGTATCATTAGTAATGACCTATCACCTAATTAAAGATAATAAAAGGATTGAGTGTTGCATGTTGATTGTGTATGTTGTGTGTTTGTGCGTTTACCTTTATACTTATGCATAGAATGTTAGCTAACGGTTTTATACCGCTTGTAGATGCCTTGCAGGTTAGAGAGGCGATCGAGTGATCCGGCTGTAGTGGGCAGCGGGGTTCTGTGTATTATAGGACGAGACTGCTTATTTTATTTCATGTCTTTTGAGACTTATGTTGTTTACTTTGGTTTTGAGACTCGGCTGGATTGTTTTGAGTTTGTACGTTTGCTTTCGCTCATGATATAAAACTATGTTGTTTTGCCTTTTGTATTTGTGTCGTGTTGTAAGGTCCGATGAAGTTGTTGTCAAGCTAAGGGCCGGGACCCAATGTGAGGTCTCAGCTCGTAGCATTCCGAGTCCTCTAGGATTTGGGGTGTTACAGGACTAAACTTAGTCTTTTTGATAAGATCTTTGAGATAATTTTGTAGACCGTTGAGACTAAACTAATGGGTCTGTAATGTGATGTTGTGGTTGGGTTATCGATTTTTGGTAGTAATGCTATGAAAGTATGATTCAGTTGTCTGAGTATTTTTCCGGTTCTGTAGAAACTTTTCACCGCTCTTGTAACTGTTGGGCCGACGATGTACCAATATTTCTGGTAAAAACCGGCTGGCATCCCGTCCGGGCCCGGTGATTTGTCTGATCTTATATTGAACAGAGCCTCCTTGATTTCATTCGTGGAAAAAGGCTTTTCCAAGTTAGTATTATCAGAAGTAGATACTTCTTGCCGGATAATTTGTAGTTGATTTTGTAATTTATTCCTGTCAATTGTTGTGGCTTTAAATCTGTTCTTGTAGTCATTAACAAATTCTTCATTGATTTCAGTATCATTTGCCAAAACCTCTCCTGTATTTGTAGTGATTGTTGATATTATTTTTTTATTTCGTCGTCTTGTCGCTTTCCTTTGGTGGAACTTTGTGCTCTTATCCCCGAATTGTAGGTTTTTCGTCTTGGCTCTCTGCATCCAATACTTGTTTTGATATTCTATTAGGCAGTCTCTTTTCTTGCTTAATCTACTGATTTTGTTATTAATATCTTGGTCAAATTGTGAAAAACTAATTTTTTGGAATCGTTCTAATTCTCCGTCTACCTTTAAGAGCTGTTTGTTTATGTTTCCAAACTTTTCTCGACTCCATTGTTTTAGTTTTTGTTTTAGTAATGTTGTCTTTCTTACTAGGTCATACATGTTATTGCCTTGGTAATGAGTCCTCCATACTTGTTTCACAACGTTTTCACAGTCCTACCTTGTCATCCACATTGATTCGAATCTGACTGGTTTATTCTTTCCGTATGTTTGGTTATTTTTAAGCTAAAAACAGATCATGCAGTGATCAGAGTTGGTAAACGCATGATTCCTGGTGTGCAACTCAGGGTATTCTTGAATAATTTCCAGAGATGTCATTATTCTATCCAATTTTTCGTATGTGTTATTATCCCCTTCTTTTCTTTTCTTTCACGTATAGTCGTTTCCTTTCGTTGGTAAATCTCTTAATGGGTATTGATTTGAAAATTGTATAAGTTTGTCGAATCTATTATGTGTGATGGTTGCACCTCTTTTTTTGTCAGACGGTTCCATCAAGTCGTTGTAATCTCCTACAACGATCAACAAAATTTTAATACTCATAATTTCACTTTTTAACTGTAACCAGAATGCATTTTTGCTTTGTTCGTTTGGCGGTGCATAAATGAAAATAATCATTAATTCAAATTTGGTGTTAGCATTAGTATGTTTCATTAAAAGGAATCTTTCCGAAGCTTTAATAATTTCTACCTTCTCGCCTTTGATTTGGTATTCTTTCCATAATAGACATAGACCGCCCGCAAGTCCAAAGGCCGGGATAAGAAATATTTTATCAAAACCTGCGCTTTTCCACACAGTTTCATCCGGTTCGTCTTTTGGTTTTCGTTTTTGTCAGCATAATCATTTGAATATGTTCGTTTTTATAAGTCGAGTTCGGGTTCGTCCAAAAGTTCTTTTTCTTCATGCCCCTATAATTCCAAAACGCAATCTTCATTTTTGCACGATGCGGTAATTTGGGTGTTCACCTCCCACTATTCTGAACGAGAATATTGCATTAAAAATGTTACTCAGTTTATCATTGAAATAAACCCTCGTTGGAACCAGTTGGAACCAGTTTGAACCTAGTTAACTCATATTGGGAGTTCCACACTATCGTTCTAAATTGGAGATATTTACCTCCTTTTTCGTTTTTGACTTTGACCAACCCATTTGGCTCCTCTGTCGTGAAAAGCGATATAGGTCTGTTTTCTATGCAGATCAATCTATTCGAACTATCATCCGATTCGAGTTTGGTGGCAAACTTAAACACACCTCTTTCCTTATTGTTGGTAGATATACTAGAAAAGGAACTTACGTCATTAGGAGTCACTACCCTTTGTTGCGCTAAAGGTTTCGTACAACATTTAGGATATTTCCTGTTAATCACAATTCTCTCACAAAGCCAAACAACAAACAAGAAGATGACAAGGTCATCGATGCTAGTAAAGCTAGTAGTCAACATTTGTTCATAACATTTTACAAAACAACAGCTAAACTTCGATTATCTTAAGTTCTGCTGTCTCTAATGCTATGTGGATATTTTTCCATTTCTTTCTGTTGTTATTCTGACCCACCTTTTGTTTCAGATTTGACTGTTGCGTAACCACAACCTCCTGGCTTGATCTATTTGCTCCGAACCATGCAGTAATTTTGCACACCGAGCCTGGCTGCATAGTAGGACTTGTAGATCTATGGTCACCGGATTTCGCATCCAATCCACCTCAGATTTCTGTTGATCTTATTACTGTACGATTACTGACAATCAATGATTCGTGGAGTATTTTCTTCCTGTACAAACACTTAGAATCCAAATTGAGCATCAGGCATGAATAAATTTTTTGAATTCTATGGAAACATACCACAACCGGTTTCTGGATCCACAAACCTTTATTCGATGCTTTTTTTTGTTCTATGAATTAGATTAGCCTGTTCAACACTACTGAGTATTGAGGTTTTATAGAAACCATGAGCTTTACTGTTTTGCCCTCCAAGAACCATTACTTCTTGAACTCTACGACCTGCATCTACATTGTACAAAGACAGAGTATTGACCTGCACTAGTACAGTATTCATCGTATGATCAAATTGTTGGCTCTCATTGAAAACGGTCACTGTACATCCTCCAATTTCTCAAAACAAACCAACCATAATAGTATTGTTGTGGCTTATTACATACAAGCAACAACTCGTACATTATACCTTCCTGTGACATGATCTCCAAAGTAAAATTCATATAAATCATAATTTGTTTCTTAATTAGTCAAAATTTAAATTTGGTAGGAGAAAAGTATTTATCAGCATAATTCCAGCTAATAAACAACCATTTAAAACCTCTTTTTCTAAATATGAAACGAGTGCATAAGGAAACTACACTAAGATATTGGAAACAATATCTTTTAAATTGTAATTTCATCCCACTGTCAGAATCTGTTTTTTATAACATGGCAGATTACACAGAAACTTAATATTCAAAAGCCATTTCCTAATAGAGTTCCACACAATGTGATAGTTCATATTGTTTACTCTAATTAGTTGTTCTAGTCTACAGACCAACGAAAAGGTAGATGAGTCTTGTTTACTCACTGCCTCAGTAGAGTAATCTGTCAACACAGTATGACAACAAACAATTCTGGTTATTCCCACCAAATAAGTTCTGAAAGTTAATTGGTTGTTTATATTATCCTGAGTATAAATTATAACTTCATAAAAACACTGACATAGTCCACCCATTATCCATTCATTCATAGCGAAAGATAGCTCTCCATGGTACAATGGGGACGATTACAATAAACATGACTAACACACACTACATACTGAAGCAAATAGAAGCTGATAGTTCTAGGGAAACATGTAATTGAGAGACATATCACAAAAAGATTGAAAACATTCCGCAAATTGGAAGTATCCAAAAAAACTCTAGACTTCCGCAAAAGGATTTGACTAATTTGACTTAGTTGATTTTAGGCTTCTTTGTTCCCTTCAGCTTGGAGGACGTCGTGTCTTCGCCACCCCCTGCCTCTTTCTTAGGCTTGAGTCAGAATTTCCGGAGCCATTGTTGACTTCCATTGCATCCATAAGCTTGTTGACAGTGTTGTTAGTCTCTACTGAGTGAAATGAATTTTCAGACGCTGCTGTTAGCATGAAATATTGTGATATTTTAGGCACGTTTTCTAAGTGTATTTGATTCATATTGATGGTCTTTGATTGAGCTTTATTGCATATGTGAGCTAGTATTACCGATATTGTCGATATGGATGTCTACACTAGCTTTATGTTGATTATAGGTGATTGAGAGTCATTTCCGAACGGAATCGAGCAAAGAAGAGTTGATTGAATATGTCCATGGATTGAGGGCATTCTAAGGAGAAAATTGGAGTTCAACTTGAGGAATGCACGAGGCTAGGGAAGAATCACGTTCTTGCCCTAAACCACGCTCTAAAATACGGCCGTATTACAAACCACGTTTACTTCCACGGCCGTGGAACTCTGCAAAGAGAGGCGTGATGCATTCCAGTAACTATTACGGTCGTGGAACATATGGTCCAAACCGTGACACATTCCACGCTCTAAATTACGGTCGTGGAATCTTCCACGACCGTGATCTTGGCGATCTTTTTCGCCACACTTTGAAGCCACGATCTTTTGAAGATTTGGGCCGGGCCGATATTTTATCTTGCCCTATAAAAAGACGGACAAAGCAAGATTCCGTCATCCTGGCTTAGAGGCATTCATCGACGTCTACACCTCGTAGAGATCTTTGCTTAGAGGGATTTTTGGCAATCCACGCTTCATCTCCGCTTAGAGAATTTGAACGCCCGTTTAACCTTCACTTGGAAGCATTGACATCTCGTGGGAGATCAAAGTTCGTGTGAGGATTTGCCCTAGTCTCGCACTTTTGGTGGAGATTGCTGTTGAGATCTCCGGATTGGCGGAAGATCGAAGCTTTTGAAAGATTGTTGCAAGAAGATCTCTCTTCTTGTTTAGGTTTGATTTGGAAAACGGATTGACATCCCGTTTTCCCTCTTTCCTAAGATTGTGATTGTTGCTTTATTCTGAATCCATTGACAATATTTGTTCTTGGTTGTGACTTTGAGATTGGTTTGAAGTTTATTGAAAGTTTTCGGAAGTTTTCATCTTTTTATCTTTTAAATCTTGAATTGATATCAACATGACTGTTATTGGCTAAAAACCCTTAACAATTCTAAGGTGAAGGGTTGATAGTTGTGGCTTAGGTGATGATAGATTGATCGTAAACACGACCGTGGAATCTCAAGATCCAACCGTAATTTCCCTTAAGTTTACGAACCTGCTTTTACTTTAATCCAAAGTTAAAGATTTGCTTTAACTTAGTTTAGACTTGTCTTTTCTAGGTGGTAGTGAAGCCTCAACAACCTCTACCTCGATTGTGAGTGTCATAACCGTAATCGGCTAAGTTAGTCTTGATCCTTGGATTACAAGTTTGGGTATTTGACATTAATTCTTGCCTTTAGAACCTTTCTATATTGAAGCCTCAACAACCTGTATAGAGAGTGTCTTGTAGGTTAGTCATATAAGGTTTTTGGAACTTCACCGTACGATTACCTTACATTAGCATACCTTTGCATATCTCAACTCTGTCTTTATATCATTAGTATATCTTGAATCGATTGCCACAGCTTGGTACTTGGATCTTAAGGATTGTTGTTTTCCCAATAATTTGCAAAGCTCTTACATTTACCTGCTTGATAATCTGCAATTGAATTTGTTCCCACCCAAATCCCTGTGTTCGATACTCTGGAATTCTTGCTTAACTACGTCGATCCGTACACTGCGGGTTCGCTTGCTTGATTCTAGTTTTATAAATTTAAAACTTATTTGCACACACCACTAGGGGCGAACAAGTTTTTGGCGCCGTTGTCGGGGATTTGGTTTCGGCCGAATTCGGTAGCCGGTTGTCAAGCTTGGGAGCTTGCTCTCGTTATTTGATATTACTTTGAGTGCATGCGCAGGTCTAGGAACACCGAAGATCTCTTGCCTCTTGATCAAGAGCTAGAGAAAACTTTAAGGCAAAAGCGCAAAGAAAAGGAGATGGCTGAGGGACACGAACGTGATCTTCAAGCGGAGTTGGCAGAGAAGGAAGCTCAACTCCAATGGAATGAGACCCTCCGCCAGGATGAGATGGATCGTCATCAATCTCAAGTTAACAATCTTCAAGACATGATCTTCCAGATGAGGATAGAGATGAACGACCTTAAGAATAAGGGAAGCAAGAAATCCTCAAGGAAAGGATCAAGATCTAGAAGAAGAAGTCATTCATCTGCTGATGATAGTGATTCTTCCATGCCACCATTGGAAGAGATTGATCCCACGATCAATGTGAATCCTTTCCATCCACGGGGAGCTTCCAATCGTCGTGTTCCACCTAAGAATGCAAGGATCGAACGTGTAGATGAAGAGCCAAGAACTCTTGGCCAGCGGATGGATCCAACACAACAACCACGCCGCTTGGGCATGAATTTCGATGCTGAAGATGTGCAAGGGTTTAGCTTCAACCCTCAAGTCATTACTCTTGTTCGCCAAAATCAATTTGGCGGGACAAGCACTGAATCTCCACACCAACACTTGCAGAACTTTGAGTGTATGATGGAGACAATGAGACCTAAGGGCGCTACTACCAACAGCTATAAGCTCAAGCCTTTCTTCTTCTCCTTGAAGGGGAAAGCGTTATCTTGGTATCAAGCTCTTCCTAGTGGGAAACTAGACACGTGGGAAGACCTTTCCGCGGAGTTCCTCACTAAATTCTTTCCGCCATCCAAAACAGCGGAACTTAGAGGTAAGATTAATGCTTTTTCTATGAGACCTAACGAAAGTTTGTTTCAATCTTGGGAAAGGTTTCAGGATTTACTCTTGGATTGCCCTCATCATGGCATATCCAAACTTGCCTTGCTGGAGATTTACTACAAGGGGCTAGATGCGGGAACGCAATTTAACCTCCAATCCCTCTCATGTGGAACGTTCATGGACATGAGAGAAGATGACGCTTGGGACTTCATTGAGAAGCAAGCAAGAGTCATAGAGAAATATTCCCACCGGAAAGTGGAGGGGAATCGTGTGGAGCAAGGAGCAAAGCTCACACATGAAGCTCAAAATCAGATTTTCTCCCTCAACAATGAGATCAAAGAGTTGAAGGAGGCTATCAAGACCAACTTCCCAAAGCAACAAGGGAAGGATGTTGGCTATTTGGGCAACAACAATGGCGGCAACAACAATAACCGGAACAACAACCGGAATAACAACTGGAATGGAAACAACAACAACCGGAACAACGATTGGAACAACAATAGGGGTTCAAACAACAACAATTGGCGCTCCAATCAACAAAATTCCGGTAATCCTTATCCTTCCAATTCTAATTCACTAACTCCACCTTCCTCTTCCTCTACTCCTTTGAAAAGCCAGGGGCAATCATCTAATGGAGGAAACACTTCGGGGAAGGAGAAGCCCGATCCCATATTGGAAACAATTTTGGGAAAGCTTCAAGGGTTGGAGAACCGCCTCATCAAGGTTGATGATCAAGTTTCTAAGGTTGACAAAGCTCAAAAGGTTTTAGAAAACCAAATGTTCAACCAAGTGGAGGAAGTTCCTAGGAATCAAGGGAAGCTTCCAGGAAAGACGGAGGACAACCCTAAGGGAAGGGTGATGGCGATTACAACTAGGAGCGGAGTGACAACCACCGATCCACAACCTACGTTCGTTGAAGTCCCCGTAGAGAAGGACAAGGAGAAGGGGAAGGAGAAGGGAGATGTCTATGTTCCTCCTCCAGCTAACAAACCTCCCCTACCATTCCCTCAATCTAGAGCGTGAGCGCGCCTAGACAAACAATTCGGTAAGTTCATAGAACTCATGAGCAAGCTGCATATTAATATACCATTTATTGATGCTATTGTAGGTATGCCGGCTTATGGCAAGTTCTTGAAGGAGCTCCTCTCCAACAAGAGGAAGCTAGAGGACTTCGGTGAGGTCAAGATGAGTTCGGATTCTTCGGATCTCATCAAGACCATGAAAGAGAAAATGCCCCCAAAGCTGAAGGATCCGGGGTCATTTTGCATTCCCATTGGAGTAGGAGATGTCACATATGACGCGTTATGTGACTTAGGAGCAAGTGTGAGCATCATACCACTTGCATTGTGTAGGAAGATCGGTTTAGGTGACCCTAAACCGGTGAAGATGACGTTGTACATGGCGGATCGATCCATCACTCGCCCCGTCGGTATTGTAGAAGACGTCCCGGTCAAGCTAGGTAAATTCTTTGTTCCCATTGATTTTGTCGTGCTTGACATTCCTGCAGATAGTCCGGTCCCGATCATACTCGGAAGACCGTTTCTTGCAACTTCCGGCTGCATAGTCGATTGCAAGAATGGTAGACTCGCTTTTGATATAGGAGAAGAGAAAGTAGAGTTCGTTCTTTCCACTCTAGTGAAGGAGCCAATCTTTGATGAGGATATTCACGATATCCAAGATGAAGAAGGTTTGTCTAGAGAGGAGGTAAGTGCGATTCTCTTTAACGATCCTTTACAAAAAGTTATCACTATGAGTCTAACCAATGTAGGGGAAGATGAAGAGTGCAATGAGGCAATTGAAGCCTTAGAAGCACAAGAAGAGATGCATGAAGAGGAGTTTGAGAACTCCACGATGAGGCTGAGAATGTTAGAATCCACGGTCATACCCTGTATTCCACGACCGTGGATTCCACAACCAAAATCGTGCCTCATTCCAGGGGATTATACGGTCGTGGAGAAGATGTGACAACTGTATTTCCCTTCCACGCCCTAAACCACGGCCGTGGAGGACAAGATCCACCCGTAATTTTGGCCGTGGAAGAGAGTGATCGAGACATTTCTTCAACTTCTTCTGATTCTTCTCGAACACACTCAACACCCTTAGAAACTTCTAAGGAGACGTCGGACGCTTCTCAAGGATCGTTGGAAGCTCCGAAAGCAATGGAACTCAAACCACTTCCTACTCATCTAAGGTACGCTTTTCTAGGATCTAACTCTACCTTCCCGGTTATTGTTAGTTCCGATCTAAGCATAGATGAACATGAACAGCTCATGATTGTCCTTAGGAAACATAGGAAAGCTATAGGCTATACTATCGAGGACTTAGTAGGAATTAAACCCTCCCTATGCATGCATAAGATACTAATGGAGGAAGATTTTAGAACTTCAAGACAACCTCAAAGGCGGTTGAATCCGACCATGAAGGAGGTTGTCAAGAAGGAAATTCTTAATCTTCTTGATGCAGGTATCATCTACCCTATCTCCGATAGCAAGTGGGTGAGTCCAGTTCAAGTAGTTCCGAAGAAGGGAGGAATGACGGTCATCACCAACAAGAACAACGAACTCATTCCTACCCGAACCGTAACTGGATGGCGGATGTGCATAGACTACCGCAAGCTCAACAACGCAACGCGGAAGGATCATTTCCCATTGCCATTCATTGATCAAATGCTTGAAAGGTTAGCGCAACATTCACATTTTTGCTACCTTGACGGCTATAGTGGTTTCTTTCAGATTCCGATACATCCGGACGATCAGGAGAAGACCACATTCACGTGCCCGTGGGGTACGTTTGCCTATAGGAGAATGCCGTTCGGGCTTTGCAACGCCCCAGCCACCTTTCAACGGTGCATGATGGCCATCTTCTCCGAATACATAGAGGAAATCATGGAAGTCTTCATGGACGACTTCTCCGTATACGGTTCCTCTTTTAACGATTGCCTTTCTAACCTTTCTCTTGTTTTGAAAAGGTGTGAAGACACAAACCTAGTTCTCAATTGGGAGAAGTGTCAATTCATGGTTAAGGAAGGAATCGTATTAGGCCACTTAGTCTCTAGTAGAGGGATAGAGGTAGACAAGGCTAAGATAGAGACCATAGAGAAACTTCCTCCCCCAATTTCGGTGAAAGGGATAAGAAGTTTTCTAGGACATGCTGGATTTTATAGACGTTTCATCAAGGACTTTTCTAAGATATCAAAACCTCTCACTAATCTATTGATGAAGGATGCGGTTTTTGAGTTTTCGCAGGAATGTTTGGATGCGTTTAACACCATTCGGCAAGCTCTAATCTCAGCACCTATTATCCAACCTCCGGATTGGACTCTACCCTTTGAGATTATGTGCGATGCTAGTGACGTAGCTATTGGAGCTGTTCTTGGACAATGAAAAGAAGGGCGAACCCATGCCATATACTATGCTAGCAAGATGCTAGATGAAGCGCACTCAACTACGCCACTACCGAGAAAGAGTTTTTAGCCATTGTCTATGCTATTGACAAGTTTCGCTCTTATCTTGTAGGTGCAAAGGTGATTGTCTACACGGATCATGCTGCGATCCGGTACCTCCTTGCGAAGAAAGATGCGAAACCAAGGCTGATTAGATGGATTCTTCTCCTACAAGAATTCGATCTTGAGATCCGCGACAAGAAAGGTTCAGAAAATTTTGTTGCGGATCACTTGAGTCGTCTAACACATCTAGAGGACGACCATCTACCCATTGATGACTCCTTTCCGGACGAACACCTACATATCATAGAGGAGTGCATCAATGTGATCTCCAAAGGTAACGAACCATGGTTTGCTGATTTTGTTAACTATTTGGTTTACCAGGAGATACCACCCGGACTATCCTACGCACAAAGGAAGAAGTTCTTTAAGGACGTCCGGGAATACTATTGGAATGAGCCTCTCCTCTTCAAGAGAGGTCCGGATGGCATCATTCGGCGATGTGTGCCGGAAGATGAGATGTAAAGTGTCATCCGTCATTGTCATTCACTACCCTGTGGAGGACACGCTAGCTCGAACAAGACTAGCGCAAAGGTATTGCAATCTGGATTCTTTTGGCCTACTTTGTTTAGAGATGTGCAATCCTTTGTTTCTTGCTGCGATGCTTGTCAAAGAACAGGCAATATCTCTAGGAGGAATGAGATGCACCTCAACAACATCCAAGAGGTGGAGATTTTCGACGTTTGGGGAGTCGATTTCATGGGACCATTCCCATCCTCTTGTGGAAACCAATACATACTATTGGCGGTGGATTACGTTTCTAGATGGGTGGAAGCAATTGCCTCTCCCACCAATGATGCCATGGTGGTGGTTAAGTTCTTCAATAAGACCATTTTCCTGCGATTTGGGACACCGAGGACGATCATTAGTGATGGAGGTTCTCACTTCATTGCCCGTCGCTTTGAAGCTCTTCTAGCTAAGTATGGGGTTACTCACAAGATCGCTACCCCTTACCATCCACAAACAAGTGGACAAGTTGAGATCTCAAATAGGGAGATCAAAGGAATCCTAGAGAAGACGGTTTCAAGGACTAGGAAGGATTGGTCTTTGAAGCTTGACGATGCATTGTGGGCATACCGGACTGCATACAAGACTCCCATAGGAACCACACCATACAACCTTGTGTATGGGAAGTCTTGTCACTTGCCGGTAGAGTTGGAGCACAAAGCGTTTTGGGCTATCAAGTGGTTGAACTTCAGCATGAAAGAAGCGGGAGAGAAGCGTCTCCTAGACATCAATGAGCTGGATGAACTCCGCTTGAACGCTTATGAAAATGCTAAGATCTATAAGGAGAGAGCAAAGCGTTGGCATGATAAGCATATCATTCCAAAGGACTTCAAAGAAGGAGATCAAGTTCTCCTCTTCAATTCAAGGCTTCGTCTCTTCCCAGGTAAGCTTAAATCTTGTTGGACCGGACCTTTTCTAATTAAGCGTATTTTCCCCCATGGTGCAGTTGAAGTTTGGGGTGAAGCGAGCGGAACTTTTAAGGTGAACGGCCAACGACTCAAGAAGTATACGCCGGAACTCCAAGCTGAGGAGTTTGCACTCGAATAAGTGCGAGATTGGTCTAGCTACGGACCTTAAACAAAGCGCTTCTTGGGAGGCAACCCAAGGTATTGCATTTTTGTTTTTATTTTCGATTCATAGATTAGCTTAGTATAGACGTTTGTTTGCTTTGTTTTTGCCTCGATTTCTTCTGGTATGTTCGTGTTTTTGGATGTAGGATCGATGGAGAAGGAAAAGGGAAGGATAATGTCGAAGAAAAGTGACGAAATTTGGACTTTGGAGCTTTACAGAGGATTCCACGGTCTAAATTACGGTCGTCATAGCTACAGTAGCCGTAATTTCCAAAAGTCTTTGAAAAATCACCAAAACCACGGTTCCGTACACTTCCACGGCCGTGGAACACCCCGACAGACCGTGATTTTCAAAATTTTGCCTGCGACTATATAAGCCACATTCTTCACAAATTCATCCCAAAAACCCCTCTTTTCACGACCTAATTGCCGAAAATCCACGACCCTCTCTCAAATCTTCGTTTCCTAATCGTTTTCAACGATTCTTCTTCCTAAACTGAAGCAAATTCAACCACAAACAAGATCCAAGCGACGAATCGAGCGGAAATTCACCAACAAACGCGCATTTCGGATTTTTCAATCTGAAAAAGAGGTTTTCTTCTCTCTTCTTGATTCTTGCCGATTTGGTTGTTTTTGTTAGAGATTTTTTAGGAAGAACTGATTGAGATTGGAGGAAATTAGACTAGGACTGCCTGTTGTGGAGATTGATTGCTGATTTGCTGAGATTCGTGATTTTCTGAGACGAATCACGGTCTCTGGGTGAATTACGGCCGTGGTTTGCTGAAGAACAGACCGTAATTTTGAGCAGAATGGATTTTGTGAGAAGAGTTTCAGGGAGGATAAAAGAGAAGAAGAATGAGCAGAATAAGAAGAGGAAGGGTAATCCCTCCTCCTCCTCATCCTCTAGGGCACCACCACCCTCTTCACCTTCACCTCCATCTTCACCTTCACCTCCATCTTCACCCCCTCACCCTAGAGTTCCGACCATACACGACGATCATCTTGATGCACTTGATAGGATCAAAGAGAGGCCAGTGATTGGCCCTAGATATTTGTTGTTGGAGGATCTAGCTCCTCTCAACATTGTTGATGACCTTACTTGGCTCTTGGATAGAGCCGGATTAGTTGTCTTCTCGGCTATCCGAGAAGACGCATATGAGGAGATTACACGGGAGGTTGTGACATCCTTTGAGCACAGCCACGTAGATAGGACCGTCTCTTTCCGCCTCATGGAGAGAGACTACCATTTGAGTATCCGTGAGTTTGGGACCATTTTTGGGTTCCATGAGACCTTTAATGGTCGATTTCCGAGTGGTGTTTACCCCAAGGACTTTTGGAAGGAGATTGCGATGATATACGCCGACGAGGACCGTTGGCAACCCGCTGATACCAAGGCTAGATTGATGTACCATCTAGCCTTGAAGATAGCTCACCGTGTTCTTTCGGAGTGTCTCTTTCCTAGGACGGAGACGCCCCAAAAGATCAAGACGGATGAGCTATTCTTGCTTTACTGCATGCTTTATGGATGCCGGGCTGATTGTGCCACTCTCTTGGCTGCTACGATGAGCAAGCTCAAGAACAAGAAGAATGGCAACATAGGATATGGTGGGATAGTTACCCACATTGCTAGGAGTTTTGGTGTCGACTTTTCTGCTTGCACCCGCATACCGGCCGTTCCTTTAGGGCTACATGCTTTCATGGTTAGGGGTCTCATCTTCCCCACACATAGAGGTCCGCCTTATGCGGGCATGCCTTGGGAGAGTAGGACGGGTAGGGGTATAGAGTGGCTGCCGGAGTACTCCATTATGGCGGGACGCCATAATTGGAAGGAGACGTTCGCTGCTATGTATGCGAACAGGATAGTAGCTCCCCCTTATGTCCCACCACCGGTTGTCGAGGAGGAGGATATGGGAGATCATTTTGAGAGTGGAGGAGGAGCGGAGCAGGAGTTTGGCACGTTTCCGGACCAGCCGGAGGCGGCCCCAGATGTACCTAGACGCTCTCCACGTCCAGCTAGAGCCTCAGGCTCGTCATCTCGCCGCGCTAGCGTGAGTGAGAGGCCCACGTGGATGACCACACCTCCCGCATGGTATGGCGTTCCCCCTCCTTGGTCTACGGAGCAGCCAGCAGCACCTCCACCAGCACCAGCACCATCCGACGCTCCAGCATGGTATAGTCAGGCCCCGGGATGGTACGAGCAGATGCCGGATTGGGCTACCGGACTTTCAGAGAGAGTAGGAGCGCTGGAGATCCGGGCCGATGCTAGAGACGGACGTTTAGACGACCTTGACCACATGATGAGGGACGTCTACCGCCAGCAGTTTGGGCGGTTCTATGATCCGAGCTTCTCTCCATTCCCGCCTCCGCCGGCACCACAGTGATTTGATGCATGACCGTTCGTTTTAGACATTCCCGCCACCACTTTGTGAGTTTCTTTTTCTTTTCTTCTTTTCTTTCTTTCTTTTTGAACATTAGGGACAATGTTCGTCCTAAGTATGGGGTGGGATGTACTAAAAGTTTGTAATAACTCTACTTACTATGTTTGCTTTTATTCGAGACTATCATTGCATGTTCATTATGTGTTTCACGTTTCATTATCGCATTGCATGAAAAAGAACTTGAAAAACCCATAAAAATTGAAAAATTTTGAAAAATTTTGTGCTTCTAATGAATTGAGATGATTTCTATGATAATCACCACTTGTGAATTGAGTTTGATGACAATTGCATGCTTAAAAGAATTGTGAATTGAAAAGAACTTGAATGAATAAATTTTACCTCTTTTGCAAGTTTCATAATGTGAAGAATGTTACCTGAATCATGTTGAGAAATTGATGTTGAAATCATACTATAAGTTCTTATACTTCTTGTTGAGATGATTAAGGCAATTCGATTTTTCTTTCTTCTTTCTTTTGACCATTTTAGCTCCTCATTGAAATATTAGCCTCCTTTACCTATCCGGGAACTTGGAGAAGTGAATGAAAAAGGCATGTTTGATGTGGGAGGGCCATGAGAGCAATTATTTGCAATCAAAAGAATAGAAAGAAATTATAGGTTTGGGGAAGTCAATCATGATGATGAGTAACTCGGCACCATTCACATAGCCGGGTGTTTGTGTCTTGCCAAAGTCGGATTGAGCGATATTCCTAGCGGATTATGGTATGTGCGCTAAGGGTTTGAGGCATCTCATAAAAATTGAGAAACGCCAATCTCCTAGGCTTCGGTTTTTGTGCACCTCTATCCATAACTCCAAAAGTAAAGTCGAAAAATGAAGAGAAGAAGAGCGAAGCTCTAAGTTGAAGTGTTGCGGAAACCGCAAAAGAAGAAGAAGGTAGTTGTCCACTTTCCCGGATTCATGCACCACATTCCCTTAAAGTTTTCCCTTCCCTTCCATATTCTAGACCTTTTCTTTGGAAGTCCTTAAGATCAAAAGAATGCTATATGACTTGGTGATCTAAATTGAAGTTTCTTATGATTGATTTTGACAATGTTTGAAGGTTATGATGCTTGTATAGAAGTTTGATTGATTCATAAATTTTCTTTGCTTTTTACTCTTTGATTGAGTGTGTGAAAGTCTTATAAACGATTGAAGCAAGGTTTGAGAATGATCTATTCTTTAGAAGGCACATTCATCCAAAAGAAGGTACACATATTTCATCCTAACTTTTGTTTAAAGCTTTTTGAAAGACCTTGCTTAGGGACAAGCAAGTGTTGAGTATGGGGTTATTTGTTAGCATGAAATATTGTGATATTTTAGGCACGTTTTCTAAGTGTATTTGATTCATATTGATGGTCTTTGATTGAGCTTTATTGCATATGTGAGCTAGTATTACCTATATTGTCGATATGGATGTCTACACTAGCTTTATGTTGATTATAGGTGATTGAGAGTCATTTTCGAACGGAATCGAGCAAAGAAGAGTTGATTGAATATGTCCATGGATTGAGGGCATTCTAAGGAGCAAATTGGAGTTCAACTTGAGGAATGCACGAGGCTAGGGAAGAATCACGTTCTTGCCCTAAACCACGCTCTAAAATACGGCCGTATTACAAACCACGTTTACTTCCACGGCCGTGGAACTCTGCAAAGAGAGGCGTGATGCATTCCAATAACTATTACGGTCGTGGAACATATGGTCCAAACCGTGACACATTCCACGCTCTAAATTACGGTCGTGGAATCTTCCACGACCGTGATCTTGGCGATCTTTTTCGCCACACTTTGAAGCCACGATCTTTTGAAGATTTGGGTCGGGCCGATATTTTATCTTGCCCTATAAAAAGACGGACAAAGCAAGATTCCGTCATCCTGGCTTAGCGGCATTCATCGACGCCTACACCTCGTAGAGATCTTCGCTTAGAGGGATTTTTGGCAATCCACGCTTCATCTCCGCTTAGAGAATTTGAACGCCCGTTTAGCCTTCGCTTGGAAGCATTGACATCTCGTGGGAGATCAAAGTTCGTGTGAGGATTTGCCCTAGTCTCGCACTTTTGGTGGAGATTGCTGTTGAGATCTCCGGATTGGCGGAAGATCGAAGCTTTTGAAAGATTGTTGCAAGAAGATCTCTCTTCTTGTTTAGGTTTGATTTGGAAAACGGATTGACATCCCGTTTTCCCTCTTTCCTAAGATTGTGATTGTTACTTTATTCTGAATCCATTGACAATATTTGTTCTTGGTTGTGACTTTGAGATTGGTTTGAAGTTTATTGAAAGTTTTCGGAAGTTTTCATCTTTTTATCTTTTAAATCTTGAATTGATATCAACATGGTTGTTATTGGCTAAAAACCCTTAACAATTCTAAGGTGAAGGGTTGATAGTTGTGGCTTAGATGATGATAGATTGATCGTAAACAGATTAGACCCTGAGAGTTAGAGAGAATCGTCGACGAACCCTAAATTACGGGTTGTTCTTGAGATCCACGACCGTGGAATCTCAAGATCTAACCGTAATTTCCCTTAAGTTTACGAACATGCTTTTACTTTAATCCAAAGTTAAAGATTTGCTTTAACTTAGTTTAGACTTGTCTTTTCTAGGTGGTAGTGAAGCCTCAACAACCTCTACCTCGATTGTGAGTGTCATAACCGTAATCGGCTAAGTTAGTCTTGATCCTTGGATTACAAGTTTGGGTATTTGACATTAATTCTTGCCTTTAGAACCTTTCTATATTGAAGCCTCAACAACCTGTATAGAGAGTGTCTTGTAGGTTAGTCATATAAGGTTTTTGGAACTTCACCGTACGATTAGCTTACATTAGCATACCTTTGCATATCTCAACTCTGTCTTTATATCATTAGTATATCTTGAATCGATTGCCACAGCTTGATACTTGGATCTTAAGGATTGTTGTTTTCCCAATAATTTGCAAAGCTCTTACATTTACCTGCTTGATAATCTGCAATTGAATTTGTTCCCACCCAAATCCCTGTGTTCGATACTTTGGAATTCTTGCTTAACTACGTCGATCCGTACATTGCGGGTTCGCTTGCTTGATTCTAGTTTTATAAATTTAAAACTTATTTGCACACACCTCTAGGGGCGAACAGCTGCAGCCCTCAGTTCTTAAGGGATCTTGCCATTTTTGAATAACGGTGCAGTGAATTGGGCTACTGTCATCTCCTCTTCCTGAATTTCAGCATGGTATTCATAATCATTGAGTTGTTTTTCTATCTCAGCTGCCTTTGATTTGAACTCTTCATCCTCTTTCATAGGGACGGTAAGGGTGGCATAGACTCCGGACCATTTCCATGATTATCATCATAAGGGATTTCACCCTCAGCTTGTTCATCATTGGGTTTGCTTTGGTCAATTTTCTCCATATCATCACCCACTGTTTGAGCTATTGGGACTTCTTGTATTTCCCCATGGCTTACCTTTTCTGTTTTCTGAATACTTTCAGCATCATTCTTTTCATTCGGCTGTTTGGAGTTCGCCTTAGAACTAGAAGATGAGTCTTCATCTTTCTCCTTATGGAAACCATATTGAGTTGAGAGGTATGGTCTCACTAGAGGTGGGTCGCAAACCTAAACCGTCAAAATCCAAACCGGTTTGGTCGGCGGTTTAGCCGGTTTATTAAAAAAAAAATTTGAAAATCCGGACCAAACCGGCGGTTAACCGACGGTTTGATCTCCAAACCGCCGGTTTGGTCCATTTTTTAAAAAATAAAAAATAAAAAATAACCAAACCTGCGGTTAAACCGTCGGTTTGGGCCGGTTCACAAACCGCCGGTTTGGCGGTTTGGTTCAAACCGGACCCATGTCTAGGTCTCACCTCATTATGTCGGACATTATTTTGATTAGTTTTTCCCACATAGTTCCATTCTTTCTCAACAGCACCAGCAGTGCCATCTTTTCTGCCTTTGTATTCTCTTAGATTCCTTAATGGTTTAGTTCTAATGCCTCTCATGGGCAAACATCATAGGTATGGTCTTCACTAGCACAAAAGCCACATCCTAAAGAAAAAATCTCGTACCAAATGGGGAAGTCTTTCACTTCCTCATTGTCATCAGGAATGGGTACACTCATCTTTCTTTCACCATCAACATCTAGATTAATACATATTCTAGTAAAATTGATTCCTTTGCCTCTTTCGGAGAAAGAATCAAGTTTGACAAATTGTCCCACTTGATTTGTCTCTATAATAATTTTGACACCTTCTTTGTTGACATATTCTGGTGGGATTTGGGGAATCCTAATTCACAAATCAGCAGTAGTATTACTCTCAGTGAGGGTATTAAAATTAGGTTCCCATGGTTTGAGAATGATTAACAATCCAAACACATGGTAAGGCCTAGCATCCCAAATAGATTTCATGTCTATAGGGTTCGAGAAGGACACCTCAAACCAATGATTTGGTTTAGCAATAATTCTCATCTCACCTTTCACGCTTGGTTCTAAGTTTAGCCATTTCTATGGGTTCTCCAAGGACACATCCCATTAGAGATGTATCCTTCTGTTTTTGAAAATTATTTTTAACCTTCGATAAGCAACTAAGGTACTCATCAAGGTTAGGAGTTTGTGAAGACTCACCTTTATTCCTTGGGTCTTCAATGCTCTTAGAGCCTTTCCCATTGTTCACAGCTTTCGCAGCTTTTGATTGTTCTATTTTTTCGGATTGTTCAATATTCAATTGTTTTTATGGTGGAATTTTGCACACAGCTTCTTTGAAGGATTTGCTTTTATCACTCATATTGTGTTTGCAACAAAGCTCGCAATATAATAGATGTAGAGGAAGAGATAAGAATGAATGTTTTGTGTGGGAATACACTGTTAGACGGTTGGTCTTTATATAGGCAAAATAGAATGCCGCAAATCAAACAAATCATCAATATACAGACCTTTCTCATATCTACTTTTTCAAATCTCCATGTAAGTTTCATATATTTTTCAGTGAAGCAGAGTATAAAGATTTTGATTTTGTGAAGAGAGTTACCTGATAAGGTGTTTAAGAAACAATAGTCATCACAACGAGCCAGGTTGACCGCCTCCTTCGGGAGCTTTGGGCAATCTTCCCCAACCTTTCCACCCGTGACTCCTCCTTGGTTCCAACGCAGTACCTTTTTCCTTCCTTCCTCAACAGAAAGCCAGAAACTCCTTCTAGCCCCCACCGAAATAGTAAAGACCAAGCTCCTCTTTCCAGATCTGTCCTCTCCTCATTGAGATCTATTTCTATGTTTATTTGTTTGCTGGTGCTTCAGACCCTTCATCGGACCTTTCCATCTCCTCTTTTTCCTAGGCCTACATCTTGCATACTTCCTTTTCTTTCTTTGATTCAACCATGCTTTAGCCATTTTTGGTAGTGAAACAACATCAAATATTTCGAGATTGATTTCTTTTCTGATGCTAAGATCTGGGTGAGAGGGCAGCTTGTTTAGCAGCTGAGAAGGAGTTTGGTTGTTGGCTAGGTTTTCGTTTTTGTTGTCGGAGCTGTTGGAGTTTCCTGAGCGCATGTACAGCGCGTACATTGTGGGAGATGAGATTTTTTTTTTAGGAATAAATTCACCGTGAAGTTGATAGATTAACTTCACTTGAGCCCAACCGACCGGATTTATAGATAGTTTTACCTGGGTTAGAGTATTCATGGACAAATCATTTGTTTTAGTTAAGTGATAAAAAAACAAAAGATGAAAATATGGTATTTAGATTTTCAATTTTCTAATGGGTTAATTTGGAAACTAGGCCTTTTTGAGAATGTCAAAAAGTAACTAGGCTATTATGGTTTTTAATTAAGTAAATGTACCCCTATATTATTTTTTACCGTAGAAACCTAACCCTCTAATTCTTCTCTCAAACTCGAACGTCGTCTTCCTCCTTCATTTCTCACACTTTTCTCCCATCTTTCTCTCAAACTCGCAACCATTGCATCCCTTCATTTCTCACACTTTTCTCCAATCTTTCTCTCAAACTCGAAACCATTGCATGAACATCCCCTCTCGACGCCATCTCCAATCGCCACCCACCGCCACAGATCTAGATCTAGATGGATCTAAATCTGGCTTCCCTGTAATCTAGGGCTCGTGAGACTACTAGAGGCCGGGAAATGGAGGGCTCGTGAGACTGTTGGATGAAGAGGGCATATCTTCTCTTCCCTCGCCTACTCGCACGCCGCCTTCCTCTCTGTCTCCTTTAACTTCTCGTACGCCAATGAATCGCTGCAGACCGACGACAGATCTCTTACCTTCTTCCTCACTCACGTGCTAGCAGTTCGGCAGGAGTAGCCCAGTCGTTGCAGACCGGCCACCGGAGCTTCCTCCTTCGTCTTCATAGCAGACTGGCCGCCAGGGTTTCCTCTTTCGCCTAGTAGACCACTCGCCGGGATTTCTGCTTCGTCTACGCAGTAGACCAGCCGTCGAGGTTCTCTCAGTCTTGGTGCAGGGTTGCAGACTGTTCATACCAGAAGACACGAAACAAAAATGGCTTCCTCAGGTACGAATTTCCGATCCTATTTCCGATCCTATCCACTTCAAATCGCTACTACTCCATTCCACATGTACGGATTTCAAATCATACCAGACGGCTAAAGGATCCGGGTAGATCTAGATAATAACAAATTAAGAAATTAATTTCCTCTGGTATGTTAAACAGAAATGGTTGCACTGCTCGATACCTTTTTATGCTAAAATCTTCTTTTTGAGTTGGATCATTTTTTGTAATCAATCTGCATTTTCTCAAGCTGATAAATCTGGGGACTTCACTTGCCACCGACAAGTTATACATTGAAATTTCCTTCATTGATTGTCCTGATTTCAACTTTATTGTCTTCTTGTTTACGTTACAGTGAGGGTGTGAAGTTGAAAAGTCTAATACTAAGTGGTCTCTATTATCATATATATGGAGAATTAAAAGGGCGTGAGGTTGATTCTTCAAACATATAAAGTATAAACTACACAAAATTACCCTTTATTTAATGCCTTGTAGGGCAGGGGCAACAAGAGCAATGGAGATAATTTCCATGTTGCACCTAACATTGATCATTCACAATATTTCGTTAGGAGGGATATAACCGAATGGATGTGCTGGCTCAAGTTAGTTGATTAGCTTGTTTCTTGCTTTGTTTTAATCCCGAGTTAGTTGGGACAATAGTGCATTGTTTTGTTGCAGGAATGAGGTTGGCTATGACGGGTGGAGGCTTGATTTTGTGCGCGGGTTTTGGGGAGGGTATGTGAGGGATTACTTGAAGGCGACTGAACTATATTTTGCAGGAGGAGAGTATTCGGATTCTCTCAGTTACACTTATAGTGAGATGGACTATGAGCAAAGTGCAAATAGGCAGAGAATTATAGATAGGATTAATGCAATTTGTGTTATTCTGGTGCATTTGATGTGACTACTAAAGAGTTCTTCATGGTGTAAGTGTTAATTGATTTTTGTGTTACTAATCCCATGGTTCTGATAGAGTTATTGTTGTTTGGTACAGGCGGTTAGAGATTGTCAATATTGGAGATTAAGAGATGGAGTAGGGCAACCTCCAGGAGTTGTTGGGTGGTGGTCATCTCGCGTCGTCACCTTTATAAAGAATCATAACACTGGATCTACCCATCACTTTTATATCTGAATTAGAGCATTGATAGTGGTTTAATTTTGAATTTGGGAGATGTAAAATCCAAATCCATCACTTTTATCTGTTTATTGAATTAGAATAAATTAATTTCATATCATACACTCATACTAGAAATTTATAAAAAAATAAAAAAGGATAAAAAAAATTTCTGGTATTTAATTCTAGTATGTAGCTCTGTATGTAGTTCTGATATTTAATTTTATGTTATGTAATTTTATGGTATGAAAATCTGGTGTAAAAAATCTGGTATGACAATTTCTGGTATGGAAAAATTCTGGTATGAACTTTTCGTATGATAATTTCTGGTATGAAATTTCTGGTATGAACTTTTCGTATGAAATTTCTGGTATGAAAAAATTCTGGTATGAAAAAAATTCTGGTATGAACTTTTCGTATGATAATTTCTGGTATGAAATTTCTGGTATGAAAATTCTGGTATGAGAAATTTCGGTATGAGAAATTCAGTCCAAAAAATAAAAAAGAAAATAAAAAATAAATAAATAAAGAAAAAAATAATAATAAAAGAAAACAAATTCAGTAGTTAAAAATTATATTTATATAACAAATAACAAACATTATTTATTCTTTCTTTCTAATAGAAGGGTTAATAATTTTAAACTACTATTAAATGAAAGTGTTAAAAAATTTAGGGTACATTTTATTAAACAAAAAGGGTGAATTCATCTACGGTAAATTGTCTACAATGGCGATAGTTATCTCGCCGAATTCCCTAAGTTTAAACGCCTTAATTTCCTCAGACTCCCAACCCAAAGATCTCCAATTCTCTGCAAATTGGACAAAAACCCTAACTGTGATTTGGGACACGAGGCTGATGATGTTGGTGTTAAAGTCGCTCTCTCCATGCTCAGATTCTACAAACGTGAGTTCCTTTTCTTTTCTTCATTTCTTCCAAATCCAATTTCCGAATTTCCTGCTCTTTTATCCCGCGATTCCGATTTTTTAGTGGTAATACTATTATTGTACCAAGGTTTCCAATTCTGATTGGCTAATCAGGGGAGATTTCTCCATTGTTGCTTAAGAGCTGTCGATATGTGCCGACGTGTAGCGAGTACTCAATGATTGCTTACAGGAAGTATGGGTTTGTGAAAGGCAGTGTCCTCACTGCGTGGCGCATTTGCCGTTGCAATCCTCTTGGTATGGATATTTTAGCTTTTACCATGAAAATGTTTATAATTTTGGCGCTGAGATTTTTGTGTTCATTATTCCCATTTGAACGAAGATTTGAAGCTTTTCTGAGGAAGAATGTATATGACCATATCATGCTTGTGCTAACTAACAAAATCTTCATACAATATGAGTTGTTTGTTTGTGAACATCTTCAGCTTTGTATAAACATACACGATCATGGATTGAGTTACAGTTGATCATGAATGCAATAGCAAGAATGATTGCTATTTACTGTCTAGTTGTGAAATGATTTGAATAATTTGAGTGAATGTCTGCTTTGAGTTTCTGATTGTTGTTAATGTAGTGATGTAATGTAAATCATCAATGCTACCAGGTGGATCAGGATTTGATCCTCCACGATGGTTTGATGAGGAGAGCCCACCAGAGGAGTAAAAACTAAAAACCCTCAATTTCTTCCCTACAAAGCTAGGTATACTTTCTCATTCGAACCTTTATCAACTTTCTAAATCCGTAATTTAGCTTTCCTTTGTCGATCTTTGATTCTGCTAACTGCAAACTGGCAATCTAAGTGATGTTTGTGACCTTTATTATGTTATAAGATGGTCATGCCTGCATGGTTAAGTGGACTATAAATTATACTTGTAGGATACAGACTATTAGTAGGTATTGCTCTTTCATCACTTGACATTATAAATTGCAGGTGATTAGCTGATTAATGGCCTTTTTTGACTAGCCTGCCAAAACAGAGCCAGGTTTTGATCAGATATGACCGTCCCTCAAGCAAATCTACTCGTTTGAGCGTATATGCACTCGGTTGTTTACTTCATGAACTCTGTTCCTTTCTGAACAATGCCCAAAGTAAATTGTAGGTGATAAGAGTATGAATCTACTGTACTAGAGTTAGTTGTATGAATTGCTTGCAAGTGCAACCGAGCTATACATTTGTGGTTTCACACTCACATCCGCTCATTGTTGGTGATATCGTCAATTCTTTGCTAATATGGATTGTTGCTGATATCGTTTATTTTGTATTTGTGGTCTGAATTCCCTCACATCCGCTCATTTGTGGTTTCCTTCTGTATTTCGAGAAAACAAATAGTTATTCTTCTTGTTCAGCCGAAAGATACGAAGTCTTTACAGGTCATACATAATAAGATGAAGCTGGAAATGTTTAAAAATAAAGGCCAAAGGGAGGAAGAAGAAGAAAATTGCATGGAATTCAAATCTGGCATTCTGGCTTGAAAGAATGAACAATAAAATAGTTTTCTCAAATATTATTTTATAGCAAAATTGTCTTGGATTCTAAGCATTCAATCAAATTGAATTGTTTCTTCATTGGAGATAAAGAATTAAGATTTATGTTTAGTTTTGTCAGAAGCTACGTAGGTGAGTGATTACGTGGCATTGGAGTTCCGATCCTCTGAGAAAGCATGAAGTAGGTTGGATACTTCATGTGCGCTGCTGATGAAACAAGTTCCCATCCCATCACCCCTTGTTCAGTAGTAAACAACTTTTGTTTTGTTTTGATTCAAAGCATCACCCCTCCCTCTGCGCTGCCGATGAAGTATTTGGAGTCACATGAGAGTATTTGAGTTTGGAGATAAAAGTTTGAGTTTCGACGAGTTACGAAACTAATTGGCTATGAGGATTTATTTGAATTTGGAAGTTTGGACGATTTGGACGAGTTACGAAACTAATTGGCCATGAGGATATCTTTAACTTTTATATATATATATATAATATGAAAGTTTATAATACATAAAATAATTTTTTATTACATAAACAATTTTTTTAATTTCATAGTTAGTGTTATTTATAAACATTTCATATCATATATATTACTAATATTTATTTATAAACATTTTAATTAAAACATAAATAAAAAAACTAAAATAATAAACAACACAAAAACAAACCTGAACTTTTAAGTTTGAAACAAACAAAACAAAATTTAAGTGGAAATATTTTAATCATGTTGCATAAGATGGAATTTTATTGGATATAACAAAATCAGAAAATCTAGTTGCAGATGACTTTTATTGGATCTAACAAAATCAGAAAATCAAGTTGCAGAGGACTTTTATTGGATCTAACAAAATCAGAAAATCTCTCTCCTAATATGCATTAAAATTAAACAAAAAAACATCAGACTTGATACTCTAAAATTCATCCGACGTTTTCATACCAAATTCCTCATACTCTAAAAAATTTAAACAAAAGTTTAGGCAGAAACTTAATAATGGCTGAAAAAACGTGACTCGTAGCCCTCCTATTTGTTTGTTGTAGGGGCATTGCTTTCGAGGCTTTCGAGGAACAAACAAGGGAAAGCGATTTTGTTGTCGATCAACACTGGTGGCAAGAGGCCATCGTCGAGTGATGCAAGTTGAATATACCCAATTTGCACTATCAGTTGCTTGTACACATAATGTTCGACTTAAGGTACTGAATCATTCGTCCAAAAAAGCAATGCTCTTCTTCCTCTCTTTCGTAGTTTAGATGATGGGACCATAATGAGAAGCTGAAAACAGAACCTCTCTTCACATTATTATATAGGATATACTGTGTTGTGTTTGCAGCAGGAGTACATAGTTCAGACTAAGAGACTATGGCAATTATGAGATTAATCAGATTCCGAGACATTAAAGCGGTGGTTTGCACCAGGAGCACATATCTGCTTTCTAATATACACTACAACATGGACAAAACAAAACATATATTTCCTAATACTAGCACACTCTATCTTCATCTTGTCTAAACATTTCTAGTTTGCTTTCTGGTTTATTTATTTGCTCCTTTCTTTGTAGCCCTTCGTGACTTCCGAATGTCGATCTTTTTCGACATTTCGACTCACTCATTAGAGCAGCCTAATGACACTTTAGACCGGTTTCCATGTGGAAAGGGCGTGCATTATTCTCCCTTTCCAACCCAAAAGCAGCCACTGCATATCTTCATCAATGACAAAGTCCTTATGGTAAGCACCTATCCTCAGCTTTGCCCGTTCCTTGACCTCTTTGTCTAACGGAAACGGTGCAAATCCCGCCTTTAAAGTACAAGCCTGCCATTGCTTGTATGTATCTGGCCTCTCAACTCTCTCCCAACCCTCACAGGCCACTACGTTCAATGCATCCCTTCCAAATATATCTTGTTCAAGTAACAACCTCTCCTCGTTCTCGCTCGGGACAATAGTATCAAGCATATCAAAGTATGACGAGAAATAAAAAAGAGCTTCCTTGAACCTAGTTAAGAAATATGACGCATTGTAGGACCCATTCACAACACCATGTATAAAAATTGCAGGTTTCATCTTCCTTATCATGTTGAGCAAAGTGTTTCTAGAACTGTCTGCCACCAATGTTTCATCAGGAAGATTTTTCATTCTATCAATGCAGTTCACTATAACCACTTCCTCCTCATGAAGCTGAAGATCTTCGAGCTCAATCATGTCCCATCTCTTTGCTATCGAATTGAACTCAAATGGAACTTTGAACTGCTCAGCGTAATGAGCTAACCTGCGTCCCGTCTCTTCAACATCCGCCGCCGGTCTAAACCCGGGTTGAGGAAAATCAATTCCTGTAATCCGGAGCTTCGGAGGGCCACCGACTCTCTCTGATTGCCGTTGAATAAACGTCGGCCACTGAAACCCGTAGAGGATTCCGAAATCTATAATGTGAATCCTTGGTGCACTACGAGTTATCTTTGAGATTGTTTTGTTTGAAAAGAAATTCGAGAGCTTTTTGAACGGGCATGCAGCGAGATAGAGAAGATAGGCTTTTAGCACATCGAAAGCACATCTTTTACTAATGAGAGCTCTAAAAATATAAGGTCCTGTACCAGCCATGCGAGCTTCGAGACCATTAGCAAAATAATGCGCTATTCTCTGGTTTCCGTCACCAGAAGGAGATGAATGTTGCCTGATATGCTTAAGCAACACGTTGGCTGTTGTACGATCATCTACTTCAACAGCTTGTGCACAGCTAATTAGAAGGCTTCTGAAATCCACTTCCTCCTTTGATTGTGCAGTTTTCTGCGTCTTCTTTGCTGCTTCGCTTTGCAGGCTCTCTCGTAGGGAAACTAGGGCCTTGTTTTGATCCCCGGCGTGATGGAGGAGAACCTCATCGAATAATTCGGAATGTACATTCGCGTCGGAATAGACAGCCGCCTGCTTGCAGCTCCTTTGTTCATCAGAATGCATATTGTGCTCATGCAGAGGTCTCTTTCCCTTAAAATCTGTACTAACAACCAAGTCATCACAACTTGGAATAAATTTGCTGGCCTCTTCAAGACCTTTCATGAACAAAGAAACAGATTGACTCTCGATCAAGCTTTGATCTGGTGATGCTGGGTACTTCACACCAATGGCGTCATAGTATGATTTTTCAGTCACTTGAAGCTCTGATGAATTATGATGCATGCAATCCTGATCTTCAACATCATCCTCCATGAGATTCTGGTTTATGTGCCTCAAAACCTCCTGTTCGTGTTCACGGGTCGAAGCATTCCTCCCAGCTGAATCGGCCATTGCTCTTGCAGACTGTTCAAATCTGAAAAGCCGAAACAAAGACAGAAAAGATTGCAAACCCTAGAAATTCAAACAATCTAATGTGTTGCATGTTTTCAGTGACAGCAAGAAGAAATGGTTTCAGCATTATGGAAGAAGATAAAATAAAGAGGGATATACCTGAAGGCTTGAGAAGACGGTGACAGACGGCTAGTTTGCAAGCTGAGTGCTATGAGGGAGACGAAGAGAGAAGGGAAACTTATGAAACAAGAGAGACAAGGTGGAAGAGATGAATAGCCATAATACATTAATACAGAAGCTTTTATAAAAGATTCAACCACTTGATTTTGCTTTCTGTTTTTTTCTATGTTGCACAAAAATAGATATAGTAGTACGTGCTTGCAGACTGTGTAGAGTCTGCACACTGCTGAGGTGCTTTTATCATCCATTAACAATATATTAAAATTATATTAACCGCTAAATAAGTCAAAAAATATGGAGCAATATCCATTTTCTTTTTAATGAAAGGGTAAGTCATTGGAATACGCTGATACATACGTGTATCGATATTCAATAGGTATAAAATCGGCGGTGAATGAATAATCGTCACGGAACAAGAAGAAATAACGGAAAAGAACAAAAGCCCAAAACATTACAAAAGACAGATACTAGGTTGTTATAAATTGTATTGTCATTAAATTTATTGTTCTAAACCATATTGTCATCAATTGTGTTGTCATCGACTATATTATCAGTTAATTGTATTTTCTTAATTGTGATGTCGTCAACCGTAGTGTCACAACCGTGTCATCGATCATGCTATAATCAATTAGATTGTCAATATTTGTATTGTCATCAACAGTATTGTCACCAATTGTGTTGTCATTAATTGTATTATCATCAACTATAATATCACTAATTATATTTATACCAACCCATTATCATCAATTATATTATCAGCAATTTATTCTCATTTGTATGGTAATAATAATAATAATAATAATAATAATAATAATAATAATAATAATAATAATAATAATAATAATGTGTTTTACCTTGTTAGTCGGCTCCCATCCAACGGCTTGTAATGTGTTTTACCTTCGGTTTTAATAATAATAATAATAATAATAATAATAATAATAATAATAATAATAATAATAATAATAATAATAATAATAAAGGTCAAAAATAGTTTGGTTCAATGACTCTTATGTTTTCACATCCCGGTTATAACCGTCAAGGAGGGAATGTCGATTAAAAAAAAATTTTGAAGCTTAAAGCTTTATGGAGAGGAGAGGGTTGCAAATCAAACAAAACCGAGCACAAATAATATAAATTTTTAAATGATTTTCCTTTGTTTAGTAGACAAACCTAGTAACAAAGATAAGAAATGTTTTTGGTAAAGACCAATAAAAGGCCGGCGGGAGGTGGATCCAAACTAGTTTATATGAATAGTAGAGTTCGAAAGAGGTGAACTTAGCGTTTTAGTTTGCGCGTGTAAATGCATTGATTTGATGTCAAATTGTGATTTTTGAAAGCTAGCAGCCTTGCATGATGATGCTTCTTGTTGGGATGATTTTGATAGGAGGAATGACGAAGCTTCTCGAAGAAGTAGTTGGAGATCGCCGGATGTGGGTGGCGTTGGGCTTTATCCCAACAAATTTCCTTATTGTAATACTCGGATTTGACAATCATTTATTAAAACGAGCAGCTAACATCCTAACCTAATACATGGACTCTTGCTCTCTTCGTCATAAGTAACAGTCACCCAACAATCATTGGCATGTCATGCTGCCCTTATAATGTTGCTGATAAGGTAAAAATATGTCGACTGTTTACAGCTGGAAAGTAAAACTTACTCGAAAGGGCAAAAACAATGGGACTTTACAAAACGAGCAGCTATTGTACAATGAGGTATTGAAGCTCTAGCTCTGCTTCTGCATTCTATGATATCTCTCTTTTCATTTCTTGAAAGTATTGATTCATTCAATCCATTAAAATACCTATCAATCTATATATCCAACACTATGCTTCAATATGAGGAAGAGGTGTTACCATCACACGAGACACGTAATTCTTTCTAGAAGCTTCCACTTCCATACTTGTGCAGGGTTTCAATCAATTTGCAGTATTAGAAACTTGACTCCCTTCACTTTCCCTTCGGTTATTTCTATATGAATCTTGTGAAGCTCTTTCAATCCATTTGCAGTATGAAATCTCTCCTTTTGCTGTTTAAGTATGGAACAACCCATTCTACCAGCTTTTGCTCACCAGTTGGCCTGTTTTTTTTTTTGTCAATAAGACTACCTGAACTGTAAAAATTTCATATCAAATCTATAATTAATATTTATTTATAAACATTTTAATTAAAACATAAATAATATAACTAAACAAATAAAATAATAATAATAATAAAAAAAAAACATGAACTTTTAAGTTTGAAGCAAACAAAACAAAATTTAAGTGAGACCAGTACATTATGATGTTGTTGCAGAGCATGGGATTTTATTGGATCTAACAAAATTAAAAAAATTTTGTTGCAGTTTATTGGATCTAATAAAATCAGAAAATCTCTCTCCTAGTTGGCACTAAAATTTAAAAAAAAAAAAAAAAAAAAAAAAAAAAGCAACTGACGTGAATACTCTAAAATTCATCCGTCGTTTTCATACCAATCTCCTCGTACTCAAGAAAATTGGCAAACAAAAATTTAGACAGAAACTTAATATTGGCTGAGAAAACAAAGACTTTGAAAAGTTCCTAGCCCTCCTGTTTGTTGTAGGAACATTGCTTTTGAGGAACAAACAAGGAAAGGCAGGAGACACCATAAACAATGCGATTGCTACGTTATTTCAAGGGTTGTCGTCGATCGGTGGTACGAGGCCATCGTCCAGTTGAATCTAGGGCGAAGTTGTTAGCTGGACATACCCAATTTGCCACTATCAATTGCTTGTACACATAATGTTCGATTAAAGGTATTGAATCATTCGTCAAGAAAAGCAATGCTCTTCTTCCTCTCTTTAGTAGTTTAGATGATGGGACCATAGTGTTCTCACAAAATGATAAGCCGGAAACAATATAAAACATCTGCTTCCTGTCACACTATTATATAGGATACAATAGTGCGTAGACTACTGTTTGCTGCAAGAGCACATAGTTTCCTCAAACACAATAAAGCAATGGTTTGCACCGGGAGCACATATCTGGTTTATAATATACAGTACAACGTGGACAAAACAAAACATAAATATCCTAATACTAGCAACTCTATCTTCATCTTCTCTAAACATTCCTTGTTATGTAATTTTTCCGAAGATGAATGTTTGTACTCGTGTTCTTCTGTTGGATGCATCATGCTTGAAGACTTTTTTTTAGGTTTGTTGTTGTATTTTTGAAAGCCCAAAATATTGACATGAACGGATAATAGCGGAAACAACGGAAAAGAACAAAAGCCCAAAACATTACAAAAGATAGAACAAACAAACAAAAGAAGAGGACGATAAAAACTCAAAGGTGCCGGAATCATGGAGAAGCCACAGTCCTTTCCCTCTATGCCGATATGGTCTGGCTAACTCAAGCGATGCTCCTCGCAGGCTGTTCAATCCTCTCCCGACGATTGGTATGAATACCATCTCCAATTTACAACTTCAAACTTCCCTCATCCTATTGAGATGGATACAGTTGCTTTGTTGATTAGTAGACTTGCAATATTCTATATGCGTATCACAACTTCAAATTTTCGTCATCAATGGCATATGGTGATATGTCTATTTTGGGTGCACTTACGTTCTTGCCTCCTACGCCAAATTTCTAAGGGATGCAGAGGAGGAGGTCGATAACGCGACGTCAAGTCCGATGCCTGCAGAATACTGGGGAGGAGGATCACAACATTACTCTCCTATAACTGCTGCTTCCTGATAAGGCTAAGAGTAATGTTAAAGCCAAGCTACTAAGAGTTGTGCCATACTATACAAGTGTTCACACATCATCATCAATTGGCTTGTAGGTGTTAGCAAACATAGCACCAGCATAAGGAGAAGACTCGTCTCTCTCGCCCTTCACCTTCGTCCCATAGGAAATGTCAACCATTTCAGTCGCCAATGAAGGTGTCACTGGAGCGAAGAGCTACTAAGAGTTGTGCCATTGTATTTGTAATTATAACTCCCATAGAAGTGTAATTCTAGTAAAAAGTAAGTTAGTTTAAATAGAAAGTTAGTTCGGATAAGAAGTAAAAAAAATGTTAAAAATAAATATAAACTAACATTTATATTATAGATAAAATTTCAAAAGTCATACTACACATTAAATTTAGAGGAAATTACTTAACGAATACAATTAATTTAAATACTATGAACTTTGTATTGTATCAATAAGTTTATAGATAAAAAAAAATTTAGAATTTTTTAAAATGAATATATATATATATAAATGAAAGTTTATAATACATAAAAATATTTTTATATTACATAAACTATTTTTTTAATTTCATAGTTTAGTGTTATTTATAAACATTTCATATCATATTTATTACTAATATTTATTTATAAATATTTTAATTAAGACATAAATAATATAACTAAAAAATAAACAAAAATAATAATAAACAACTAAAAAACAAACATGAACTTTAAGTTTGAAACAAACAAAACAAAATTTATGTAGGACCAATATATTCTGATCTTGTTGTAAAATATGGGATTTTATTGGATCTAATAAAATCAGAAAATCTAGTTACAGAAGATGAGATTTTATTGGATTTAACAAAATTAGAAAATCTCTCTCCTAGTTGGCATTAAGATCATCCAAAAAAACAAAAGTTTAGGCAGAAACTTAATAATGGCTAGAAAAACCAAGACTTTGAGAAGGTTCATAGCTATCCTGTTTGTTGTACATTGCTTTTGAGTAACGAACAATGAAACCCCAGAGAAACCATAGACAGAGGGATCGTTATTTCAAGGGTTTCAAGGGCTGTCGGCGATCAAGTGGTACGAGGTCATCGTCCAGTAATGTAAGTTGAATCTTCGGCGAAGTTGTTAGCCGGATATACCCAATTTGGCACTATCATGTTTGCTTGTACACATAATGTTCGACTTAAGGTATTGAATCATTCGTCCAAAAAAGCAATGCTCTTCTTCCTCTCTTTTAGTAGTTTTTATCCAATGACCCAAACAATATTGGTCTCTTTGTATAAAGGTAAAAAATAGTTTGATCCAATGAGTCTTGTGTTTTCACACCAGGGTTATAGCGGGAATGTTGGAAGAAGAAAAGAAATCTTTGACCACCATGGAGAGGAGATGGTTGCAAATCCAACAAAACCGAGCACAAATAATTGAAAGTCGAACACGCGAACATGAATTTGCTTTGTTTAGTAGACAAATCTATTAACAAAGATAAGAAATGTTGGTAAAGACCGATAAAAGGAGGCGGGAGGTGGATCCAAACAAGTTTCCATGAATGGCAAAGCTCAAAAGAGGTGGATTTAGCGTTTTAGTTTGCGTGTGTAAACGCATTGATTTGATGTCAAATTGGGCTTTTTGAAAGCTAGCGTGATGATGCTTCTTGTGGGGGTGATTTTGATAGGAGAGATGACGAAGCTTCTAGAAGTAGCCGCACCGGAGGTGGGTGGCTTGCAGAAGAGATTATTGGTCTTGGAGGAATCAGAGCAAAATATCACCTTTTGGCGCCAGAATTTGTTACCTTCCCGTTACAAATGTAGGAAAAATCGAGAGAGAGAAAAACTCAGCATAATCTCCAGATATTTAACATCCTAACCTAATACATGGACTGTTGCTCTCTTCGTCATAAGTAACAGTCACCCAACAATGATTGGCATGTCATGCTGGTCTTATAACGTTGCTATTAATGTAAAAATATGTGGACTGTTTACAACTGATTTCAAAAACACAAGTGGAAAGTGAAACTTACTCGAAAGGGCAAAAACAATGGGCCTTTACAAAATTGAGCAGCTATTGTGCAATGAGGTATTGAAGCTCTAGCTCTGCTTCTGCATTCTATGAAATCTGTCTGTTCATTTCTTGAAAGTATTGATTCATTCAATCCAGTAAAATACCTATCAATCTATATATCCAACACTATGCTTCAATATGAGGAAGAGGTGTTACCATCACACGAGACGGGTTGTTCTTTCTGGAAGCTTCCACTTCCATACTTCTGCAGGGTTTCAATCCATTTGCAGTATTAGAAACTCGACTCCCTTCACTTTCCCTTCGGTTATTTCTATACGAATCTTGTGAAACTTGGAGCTTTTGAAGCTCTTTCACTACTTCAGCCATGTCGGGTCTCAATTTGGGATCTTGAGAAAGACACTTCATAGCGAGGATGCATGTTCTTAGAGCTTGCTCAATAGAATACTGTCCTGCTATACGAGGATCAAGAACACGGAAAATCCTCCTTTTGCTGTTCAGGTATGGAATAGCCCATTCTACCAGCTTTTGCTCACCAGTTGGCCTGTTCTTGTCTATGGCTCGCTTTCCGCAGATTATCTCCAATAGGACTACCCCGAAGCTGTAAACATCACTCTTGGTGGTCAAATGACCTGATTCACATCAATAAATAGTGGGTTAATGGCCAATTCTTGTCTAGTGAGCCGGTGATCAATATAACAGCAAAACAATCAACTGGCTGCTAGCACTTTTATAGATCATTGATCACCTTTGATGCATGATACATTTCAAAAACTGTGAATTTTCATACCACAATTGTTAAGTTTTTTTTATTGAAAAGTGATTTAAGACAAGTTCAAGAAACACCCGAGTAACAAGATCTCATTTTTTCACACAAGTTCAAGAAACACCCGAGTACAAAGATCAATTCTTTGTATTTTCATGTGCATCCTATCCCTCTCTCTACTATCCAAATCCCATGATATTAGTTGTAGACAGGGAGAGAGGACATTGAGATTTATGTATTGCATTAGTGGTGTGGTTTATATCCTCGAGTACCTTACATTCCCTTATGTCATAGACAAGCAAGAAAAAAAAGGCTTCAAAAGACTAATTCAATGATCAAAAGGGACTTGCAAGAAGTATAACAGATTGATATTGATACCTGTGGCAAGGTATTCTGGAGCAGCATAACCATGTGTTCCCATCACTCTTGTCGAGACATAACTTTTATCACCAGTGGGTCCATCTCTTGCTAAACCAAAATCAGACAGCTTTGCATTGTAATTCTGCCAATTCACACCACAAGATGCAGGTTGTTAATATATGTAAGAGATGAAATTCCGCTGAACTGAGTTCCATACTTTCTAAAGATATTTTACCAAGTCAAGTAAGATATTTGATGTTTTGAAATCTCTGTATATAACTTTGGCTTCATCGCTGTGGAGAAATGCAAGCCCCCTTGCAGACCCGAGAGCCACCTTCATCCTGACAGCCCAAGAAAGTGGCTGAAAGTGTGAACTCCCTGTTAAGGAAATCAAATTTTTAGTTACTTGCAAGTTTTGACATGATACTAAGATAATGTTGGACAGTTACTACATAAGACTCACTTCTGAAAAGATGATTATCCATACTGCCACGAGGCATAAACTCGTATACTAGTAGACGGTGCTCATCTTCTAAGCAGTAACCGATCAATTTCACGAGATTTGGATGATGTAGCTGCCCAAGATAGTTTATTTCTGCCTGTCAATTCATTGTCATGTCCGTGTAACAATACACAAATGAAAGTCAAGTTACGAATCAAACAGAAACACTGAATATGAACTTATATAATGGCTAAGAGAGTAAGAAGTATGCCAGTTTTATTTAACTTACCAACCACTCTTTATGACCCTGAAGGCCTTCTTGATTAAGCCTCTTTACTGCAATCACCATGCCTGTTCCGGGCCTTGTAGGTGTAAGCGAGTGCTCATCAATCCAACCCTTGAAAACAGCACCAAATCCACCTTCTCCAACCACACTATCAGGGCGGAAATTTCTGGTTGCGGTTCTAACCTCACTGAAGCTAAAACCTTTCAAGTTGGAGGACTGCAAAATCTCACCCTCACTTCGAGGAGTTGCCGGCGTTGAACATGTTGAAAGCTTACTTACTGATCTCAGACCATCTCTGCTTACACTTTTGGAGCTGAACTCTACATAAAATGGAAAACATACAAATGGAAATGAAAAAACATATTTCTGGACAGAAGTTATTGAATTCAACTCAACAAAAAATAGGTAAGGAAAGAAATTCAAAGACTAATGAAAATGGTATAAGAACATTAACATCCTAGACCAGATGTAACAAATCATGGTTAAAGGGAAAACCCTAAACCTGCAACTTATCAGAGAAAATCTCACCTGTATGAACAGGGCTCTCGGCCTTGATCCTGTTACTGAAACAAGCGCCCATTGAAGCTAAACAGAACTCTTTTAAACTTGAATACTCTTACCCAGACAAAATAATAAGCACAGACCTGTTACAGGAGATGAATATATATGAGCGAATTGAAGATAAGAGAGCTTCAAAAGCAAGTTGACAGAAACAGGTCAAAACCCACTACTGCAGATTATCAATGGATTCAATGAACTTTAAATATCACAAAAAGGGTCAGGCAGATCTGGTGCTAAATCACCCGGATTTCTGATAAAGTTAGGTACTCAAATCTCTTTATCTCATACAACGATGTTGACAAAGCAAATAAAACACGAGGGAAGCATTCACATGAACATGACCATTTTCACCAAACAAAGTATAAACACAATCAGATGACGGATTACACTAAAGCTAAACTAGCTCAAACAAAGATTAAAAAAATGGGCACTTTTTGATACTTACCCTTTACCCTTTTTGTCTGCCAGTTCCAAAACGATGATTAATGAAGAGATTAATCAGGTATGAAGAAGTAAATCTGTCTCCCAATTGAAAAAGGGTTATTTGTCTGGTGTTAGAAGTGGGAAAGCGAAGAGAGGTTGCTTTGCTGCTTCTGCGTTGCGTTTGTTTGGTTTGGTTGCCTTTTTGGCTTGAATGTGTGACTTTTCGTTCCATGAGGAAGGTGTTCATTGGAATTTGGAAGTTTGATCATTTTGGACCTTTGGGAAGCCAATGAAAACCCATTCACGACACGAACCCCACAAAACCTTTTACAAAAAGAATTCAAATTTGGGTCTCAAAATAATAATTTCTTATCATTTTAAAAGAAATCGCTCGAACTTGCGCCAAAAGAATAATTTTTTTAAGGTTTTGAGCTTTACATCTTCAACTGGGTTTTAGTGTCAACTATTTAAATTATTTTTCTAAAAAAAAAATAAAGATTTTTTCTTAAATTATTTCGCTTTTTAATATTACGGTTAGCAATTTTTTTTTTTACTACAGGGTAAGCGGCTTAGATACGGTCATTATATATTGGTCGATCATCATAAAACATCCTTTCGGATGAGAACTTGTGCTTCTTCTGAATTTTCTCCTTCAGCAACATGAATGTTGTGGCCTAAGCATATCAATTTTCGTTACGCCATTGACTTTCCTGAAAATATGACTAATCTTGACTTGTGTAAAAAGAGTTAGAATAAGGAAAATGCAAAGATTATAATATCAATGTTCCAAGATGGTTTCCAAACCTTTGTGTTTGAGTTAGTAATAGCGAGGTTGTCTCTCTCAATCTCGACTATTGGTAGGTTCATAGTGTGGGGTCTTAGTGATCCGCTTCGTAATGCATAGGCTTCTGCATGCAAGACAGAAGAAATCTCGCATTGTCGATGATCATATGCAATAGTTGATCCATTATGATCCTCTCATAAATTATAATGTATCTAAAAGCACTCTTATTGTTACTTCGTTTTGATCCATCAAAATTGAGTCTTACACTCCTAATATCTTGTTTTACCCAAGAAATATTATTTGTTTTTCTTTGTTGTTTTGTTACTTTTCCGATATAATTTTTGGATGTTATTGTGTACCAGTCATTTATTTGCTTATTAACTATCTATTTGATATTCTTTGCTCCTTGGCTATTGAAAATGCATTGATTTTTCATGTATCATATGTTCCACTATGTTACTGAAAGCTTTTCTACTGCTTTATTATCAAATTGGTAGTGGATTATAGAAATAATTTCTGCCTGCGTGAGATGTTTGTGTTTGTCAGTTGGTCTTGAGTTCTTGTATCTTCAATGTTGCTTACTACATAAGAGCATTTGGTGAAGACGTGTTTTACACTTTCATAGGGGTGATGACACAAAATACATTGCATAGGGACAATCACCTTTTATCTTTCTAGGTTTTCTTTTGGTGAAGACGTGTTTGACACATTTGGTGAAGACGTCTTGAGTTCTTGTATCTTCAATGTTGCTTACTATATAACGGATTGATCAATTGAATTGGAATTGTCAAGGCGACCTTTTTAATAATGATATTTCCGTCTTCTTATTTACCTTCATCACTTATTGGGCTCACAAAGTGAATTGGAAGAGTCGGGTCACATTCTTCAATGACGATGTTGCCCCGCCTGTGACTTCATCACACAACGGTTCTTCTTGTTGGGCGGACGTCATTTGGGCAAGATGTCGTGCCCTCAAAATTTCTAACTCACGCTTTATAGAATCATTTGTTTCCTTGAGCACAACATATTCAAATTTGGGACAAGCACGTTGTCGGGGGGCAATACTATCACCTTCTTCATGATTGGCACGCCGTCTTGGGGCAATATAGGTATCCTCAAAATAAGCTTGTCGGTGTGGATACCGTTGGTGCCCGTCCATGGTATAAGTCGGTCTTGGTGGGTCCGGATGAGGCAATCACTCCTCTTCCTCAAAGTATTGTCTTTGTCGGTCTTGTGAATATCGTCGGTGCCTCCGGGTGGTTTGTTTAGACTTTGGTGGATTCGGAGGAGGCAACCATTCCTCATCCTCATCAAATGAATCATCATCATCATCATAGATCAGTGATGAAAAACACTTGAAGAACACCGAAGAACAACGAAGAACTTAGAAGAACACCGAAGAGAGTGAATTTTTTCTTATAAAGAACATTGATGAACAATCAAGAACACAAGTAAAGAACTTGACCTTGATACCGAGCTCTGATACCAATGATAGAAATAGGGGCGATCTAGATCGAGGAGAAACTGCAACTACTTCTTCTTGATCGTTTGAGTTGGATCAAACGTAGAACTTGAGTGGCGGAAGCTTAGAAATGTATGTGGAAGTGTTTGGTCGATCCGATCTAGTGAGATCGAATCATCCACAAAATGGATTAGATTATAGTTGGTCCTTCAAAAGGATCCTCGAGTATGAAGGCTTGATTAAAGACTAGATCCAAGATAGAACTTTAAGAAGATTGAAGAAGTGATGGCCCAAACCATGTAGGAAGATTTTCCTTCACAATACTTGGATTCAACTAAGACATGATTTACAAATGAGCCAAACATCCCTTATAGAGTGGATGTGGCCAAACCAAGAGTCGGAAATTAAATGACAGAATTAAAGCCAGAGTTTAAAGTTTCGAAATAAAAGGTCTAAAAATACGAAAGGTTGGAATTTAAGTCACGAAATTAAGTTTTGGAATTAAAGTTCCGAATATAAAGAGTATTATTAAATAGCCGAAATATCTTCAAAATGGGCAAGCTTCATGTCATGGATAGACAAGCCGCTTACCGGGTCCTTTTAGCCGGAAACACAAACGACATCGTCATTCGGGGGTGTATCACAATATTTTGGGAAGAATCCGTCTGGCATTCCATCCGGACCAAGTGATTTATCGCTTCCTATTTCAAAAATTGCTTTTTTGATTTCATGGTTTGTAAAAGCTTAATTAGCTTTGTGCTCTCTAATTCAGTGTCTTCATTTTGGATAACATCAAGTTGAATATCAAGTTCATTGTTATTGACATGTTTTGCTTTAAATCGTTCTCCGTAGTTGGAAAGGAATTTTCAATATCTTCTTCTATGGCAATTATAGTTCCATCATTTTGCGTGATTTTGGTGATACTTTTGTGATTTCTTCTTCATGTTGCCTTTCTATGGTGATATTTCATGTTGGTATCACCCAAAATTAGGGTTTTTCTGCTTTTGCTCTTTGGATCCAATACTTTTGTTGATATTCGACAAAGCAATCATTTTTCTTATTAAGCCTGTTTAATCTAGAATTTATATTGGGGCTAAAGTTTTGGTAGAGGAGGATGATTTGTAGTTTTTCAATTCTAGATGTTTCCAAAGATTGTACATATGTGTTCCTTGAAACCGTGTTCTCCAAGTTTGTTGCATGATAATTTCAAAGTCTTGGTCCACATTAGTTCAAATCTAAAAGTTTTGGTTTTATGTTGGGTGCTTGGTTGTGAAGTTCGACGGATATGCAACAATGATCAGTGGTAGTGAAGGCGTGGTTCCAATTGTATATGTTTGGGTATGCTTGAATTAAGGATAAATGTATCATAGCTCAATCTAGTTTTTTTGAGAGTGTTGTTGGTTCCTTCTTTCCTTTTTTCCAAGTAAACTCATTGCCTTTTTTCTGATGGCCGACCAAATTGCATTGTTGCATTGTTTGTATTTTTTGAAATTTCGTCATGTGGTAGGGTACCATCTTTCTTATCGGATGGGTTTAGAATTTTATTGAAATCTCCTATAATTAGGGTTGAGAGACTATTTGTATTACTCTTGTTTTCCATATTATTCCAGAATTCATCTTTGTGTTACTCGTTTGGAGATGTGTAGAAGAATAAAATAAAGATAGAGAAATTAGTTAACTGATTTGTGTGTTATATTATCACGACTCTCTTGTTTATTTTGCTTATTTCAATCTTTTTATTTATAAGTTAGTAGTTCTTCCATTAAAAGCATACCCTCATTAGAGAGGTCGATTGTTGGGACGAAGCATATATTGTCAAAGTATGCTCCTTTCCAACAACTTTCATATGGTCCAGTACTTGTTTTCAACTCGGCTAGCATTATAATTTGAAAATGGTAATTTTTTCAAGCTAGATTTAAGTATGTATGTCCAAAAGTTTTTCTTCCTTATGCCTCGACAATTCCCAAAGGCGATTTTCATTTTAAAGTTAGTTTAGGCTTGGGTGGTAAATGCCCTTGTTCTTTACCATTATGAGTTTTACGACACGAGTTGTAGTCTTGACAATTCCAGAATAATTTTCTTTTTCTAAGTGATTTTTTTATTGGATGGGATGATGTTGCATGGATAATTTGGTTCTTTTTATTAAACATGTGATATACAACATGCTAATTTTGCGTTGTTGCATGAGATGGTAGTTACTTGTATGCAAAATAGGTTTCATATAGTAATTTGCAATAGAGTTTTCATATAGTAATTTGCAGTAGGGTTCGCATAGTTCATTTACATGAGTGTCGGGCCATATGAAGGAATATCTCTCCAGCGTGTATCATGCTTTGAAGTCACGTGATCTTTTAAGTCTTTGTTGTTTATGAGAGAGCCTATTCTTTGTAATATGGTTTTACTTTATGTTATTCCTCCTTTTTTGCATCCTTGATTTGTTCATAATGAGACTATAATCGGACATCTTCAACTGCATGATGTTTCTTGCATAGTTCTTTATTTTGGCAGTTGTTTGGTCATTTTCTTCCAACTATACTTACTTGTACATAGTCCCCTTCCAGTAAAACTGTCAAAATAATGTCTTGTAGACATAATAAAGTAGATAACTAGGCTAGTGCAAAGTAAGAACAACAAAACCCAATTGAGAAAACTTACAAAGATTTGTAAAATATTGTTATTTTTTATACTTTTAATATAGAAGTTTGTAGTAAGGTTCCCCATAATATAGCCCATACAATTTAGACTTTATCCGGATGTTTCCAAGGAATTTCACAAAGCCATGTTCACTAGAAATGGCTAGCATCCTTTGGACCCGCAGGGACCACCTATTCCAATGTTCAATATACAAGTCGAGATGATTAGTCTTTGGACTTTTGTAAGGGTCATTATGGGTTACTTTGTTCAAATTAGGAGAGTAAATGGGTTGGGGATTTTCCGAAATTCGCGGGTGTTTTTCGTCATGGGGATGGGAATGGAGATTTGAAACGGGGATGAGGACGTACATGGGTTAATATTTGATTCTCTACTTGGGGTGGAAACGGAGATGAAGATAGGGGTATTCACCCCGTTCCCCGATACTAACCCGATCCCATTGGGAACTCCGATGGGGAATCCGACAGGGGACCCCGACGGGGAATCTGATGGGGAACCCCCACGGGAAAACCCAAATAAAAATAAATTGTATTTATATTAGACTTTCATTGTAGTTTCAATTCTAATCAAAATTTAATTCAAAAGTTGTGTTTAAATTCAAAATACCGATGATTACTAAAATTTCAATCTATATACACTTTTATGCTTTAAGAATTAAGTATATGATATTCATTCCTACAATCCTACTTCTAGTTCCAACTTATTTGATTTTATAGTGGTGCAATTTTTTTCAGTATTTTGGTTGCGAACATCGTTTGCCTAGTTGGACAAAGTTTATATGTCTAGCTTATTGAATTCCTGTACAATTAAATTATGAAAAATCTAACCCTTACAATATACATTTTGTGATGCAAGTTACCTGAGCCAACTAAGTAGCTGACAGGTATGCCTCAGCTGCCCATGGTGCAAATTTTATATGTCAAGCTTATTACATTTGAGCAACTTAATAATGAAAATCTAACCCATTTTACAATGTACATTTTACAGGGAAATATGGTGACGGGATAGTCTTGAGTCGTGACGAATATGGGGACGGAGAATTCCCCGATGACAATGAATATCCGATTGAGATGGAGAATTTTGCAAGAAAAACCCATAAAAATTTTAAATGGGAAAAATTAAACGGGGACGGGGATTCCCCGATGGGGACGAATATCCGACGGAGACGGGGACAATTTTCAATACCCGAACGGAGATGGGGATGGGGACGGGGACATTATACTAAACGGTGATGGGATGAATAGGGTACTTCCCGCCCCATATCCGACCCATTGACACCCCTAGTTCTAATTTAACTGTTGAGGCCGGAATTATAAGTTGAGATCTCGATTCTTATGCTTACAAATATTATTAGAATTCCCTTCGTTCATAATCATATTTGCAATAGATTAGTCCATAACAATTATTAGAGACATGATTCTTGTCATGGTTTCTAATTTTTATTTTTTAATTTATAGCTATCATGAGGCATTTGCATATTGTTTAGATAGAAAGCCAAACAAAACGTAGTTAAGAGTGATCCTGATGGATATTAATGTATTCCATCCCATGCCTTAGCGAGTGCACATAGCATGGGATGAATAGGGTACTTCCCGCCCCATATCCGACCCATTGACACCCCTAGTTCTAATTTAACTGTTGAGGCCGGAATTATAAGTTGAGATCTCGATTCTTATGCTTACAAATATTATTAGAATTCCCTTCGTTCATAATCATATTTGCAATAGATTAGTCCATAACAATTATTAGAGACATGATTCTTGTCATGGTTTCTAATTTTTATTTTTTAATTTATAGCTATCATGAGGCATTTGCATATTGTTTAGATAGAAAGCCAAACAAAACGTAGTTAAGAGTGATCCTGATGGATATTAATGTATTCCATCCCATGCCTTAGCGAGTGCACATAGCATGTTTATTACATCATAAGCCAAAGGCTATCCAAGATATTGACTAAAAGAAATCTTTGCATTGTCTTTGGTTTTAGGGTTCTATTTCTTGTTTCCATCCTAATTCAAAAGTCTCGAATCGTACTCAAACAAGTCCAAGCAGTTTTTCCGCCACTCAAGTCAAAACTTGAGTATCGATCTTCGCCTTTTTCGATTTCGAAAGATTTTCTTCTTTTAATCTTCGCTTGTTTTTTTTTTTTTTTTTTTTTTTTTTTTTTTTTTTTTTTTTTTTTTGAAATGGTACGTTTCCGGTTCGGCTTCGCCTACGTCCGGATAGGGTATTTACTGTGGCCCATTAAGGGGATACCCTCCCAATACCAATTTTTCCATACATGTCTCCAGGAGGATTCGAACTCGAATCTCCGGGCTAACACTTAAGGAGTCTAGCACCACAACCACTAGACCAACTGAGTATTGGTATATTTCAGCACTTGGAATATTGGTGATACATCCATTTTTATCAATTAAGTCTAGCACCATATCTTCGCTTGTTTTGATTTGTGAAGATCACTTCCTTAAGGGGGGGATTGGTGATACATCCATTTTTATCAATTAATTAAAACCATTATGATACATCCATTTTCCATAATAAATTTAAAATATTCTTATCCATTAAAATTATACTCGTATCTTATCACAAGAACTATATTAGTCATATTTAAGTATTAGTACTGTCAATATAATACTCCGTATTAAAAGATCACATTTTTTATGGACATTAAGGGTCCATTTGGTTCCTATTCCGGAAACGGAATGGAAACGAATTTAGTCCATATGTATATCTATATTCATAAAATTTTATGGAATCATTCTCATGGTTTAATGAAAAATGCACTTACTTCCTCACATTTTGTTACCTATAGGGTATCAAAAGTAATCAAAATGAATAAGAGTATACATATTAACTAAATTCGTTTTCATTCCGTTTTCGATTTCGAAGTAAAAACCAAAAGGGCAGTAAATGATATCATGTAAATTTCCCTGAGGAAAGTTATTAAGTCGAGTGTGAGGTGGAACCTTAATCCAAGAAATTAAACGAGTCCTTTTAATCACGTTTGGGAAAGTATTACTTTTTGAATTGTATTCTCCTTATTATTTTCACGGGAGAGGGAGGCCGGTGGGCTAATTTATAGCCGTTGGATTAGACCACAACTATTAAAATGATTTGTCTTAATCCAAAACACGTGCGTCCTTCTCTTCCCTATTTTATATATAATATTAATATGATATTTTTTTATTAAAAAAAAGCACCCGTCCCACCCAAAGTCCGACCTAATGGGTATGAGCGGGACCTCAAACCCGGACTCTGGACTCGGGCTAAGTCCAGTCCGAAAAACGGATAATTTTGTGTCCCTCTGGCAGTCCGAATCCAGATTTGTTCAGGTCTAGGCATATCAAAAGAGTATATGAACGATTTCTTTATATTAAAAAAATTCGTAAATAAAATTATTTTTTTTAAATATCTCTTTAGTTCCACTCTTAAATTGATAAATTAGTGTTTAAGTGATTCAACCCACGAAATACGTAATAGAAAATAAGCCCCCGTTTGTTTATAATTCAGGAAACGAAATGAAAATGAATCTAGACAATATGTTTACCTAATTATGAATATTTTTGTCATTCCTCATGGTTACATGTAACATGTATTTGTTTTCCTCTTTTATTTCTCTATAGGATGTCAAAACTAATCATATTCTACTATAATTATTTAAACCACAAGAAATAATGCCATAAAATTTCATGAATAATTATATACATGCAGACTAGATTTGTTTTCATTTCATTTTGTTTTTAGAGTTGAAATCAAACTAACCCTAAATTTAATCAATTCCTCAAATAGGGTGTATAATAGATGTATAAAAAGTGAGTTCAATCAATTATGTGCGGAATAAAAATTGTCAACATAGATTCTACACATGAAGTACAAAAGGAACATTGGCCATACAATAACAAGTCATGAATGACAAACAAGTTAGGTCATCTATAAACCAAGTTATAATTTTCCATAGAAACAAACGGTATTCAAATGTATTTGGTAAACCGTTTAATAATTGTAAAAGATAGTGTGTTAAACTATATTTTTGTTTGGGATTGTCTAAAATATGTAATATTCAAGATAAGAAAGATGCCATTTGAATTTATTAATTTTTTTTAACTTTCAATATGTTCAATACAAGAAAGATGAAGTATAATATTTAGTTTTATAAATAGTATAATGAAAACGCGTATGCTATGCACGCGCTTTGTCAATCGATTATAAAAATATTAGTAAATTTATAATTGAGTATATTATTACGAAGAAGTTGTAAAAATTAAATAAATTATTTACAAAAGTAGTCGATTAGAAAACATTCACAAAATACGTAAAAGCATCATCTAAAAAATCTAGAAAATGTTAATAAAATACGAAATATCCCCACACATAACACAATATAAATCGACATATAAAAGTAAATGATCGCAAGTTATTTGCAGAGCCAACATATCGGTTCAAGTGAAGATCTAACTTTATTGTTGTGGCTTTTACTACAATTAGAACAATGTTGTAAGTAAAGGATTATTAGATGCGCTAAGCGTGGTTTGTTGATGAGTGAACCAGATCTATTTGGAGAGGAACAAAATATAATAAAAATCCTAAGCGTGGTTTCTCTACTTGGTCCACACGAGCCCGACATCTAGATTTTCTTTGTCTTCGACTGCTACTCTGCTAGGACGAAGAACGAAAGGGTTACAATCAAATTGTTTAGGATGATGATTGTAATTGATTCTCACAAAACCAACATTTGGTTTTTTACTTTTGAAGAAAATGAGAGCTTTTTATAAGTAAATTAGAGAAAAGAATACCTGATTGAGTTATTCATCTTTTAATAATATAATAATAATAATAATATATTAAATGATTTGTAAACTCCTTTTACAAAGTAACTCCTCATTCATAATTCCGTAATTAGCGTCATCAATAAACTCTTTAATTTCTTATTTAACAAATAAACTTATCTATTATTATTATTATTATTATTATTATTATTATTATTATTATTATTAACATGTATCTAATATATATTAATTACAAAAAAAACATCTTTCTCCTTAGGATGGTTGGTTAATGAATGTGTTCATTTAAGCTCCATTTGAGACTTAAGACACCTATAAACACAAAACACAACGGGAGTAGATATTTTTTGACATTTAAAGCATTAACTCAGATGTAGATGCCTAAACCATGCAAAACAAGATATTGTCACATACAAACACATCTATAAACATAGTATGAAAGCATGTTATCACTTATAGAAGGAAAACATTAATAAAGGTAGAAAAGATTACATATGCTTATTAAAATGAGTATCAATCATCTTTATATCAAACATATAGAATCAAATGAACATGTAGTTTTAAAAGAGAGTCAGTTACAAGTCCTAGAAGAAACTAAACATGTTGGAGATCATACAATAATAAAAAAAAATAAAGGACACATGAAAATGCATGTCTGAAGGTCGAGAGCGCTCACAAGGTCATGTTTGGTCAAGCTAGTCATCACACTCATCCAAAACACTCATGTGCATAAACAATAACTAAAATAAGTAATCCAAAGTTTTAACAACAAGACAAATGTTGATAGTATAACATATCTCGATTTCTAAAGGTAATATGATATTATCAAACTCAATCTACCCTTTTTGATACTTTTTATAAGAGTACTTCCATTTCTTATAACTTCCCTTATCCCATTGCTAGTATTAATTTGACAGTTTAAGTCATCTAAGGCAGATTCACTCATTAAATTTCTCCTAAGTTGTGGGACCCATCTAACATTCTGGAGGACTCTAATTTTTCCATCAAACATGTGTTCGCCTCAAAGTGTGCATGCAAATAAGTTTTAAATTTATAAAACTGAAATCAAGCAAAGCGAACCCGTAGTGTACGTACGGATCGGCGTAGTAAAGCAAGAATTCCAGAGTATCGAACTCAGGGATTTGGGGGATCAAATTCAGTTCACAAATTATCGAGCGAATAAAGTATAAAAGCTTTGCAAATACTAAGAAAACAACAATTCAATAGATCCGGATATCCAATTGTGGCAATCGATCAAGATATTCTATAGATATAAGGACAGAGTTGAGGTTGCAAAGGTATAACTAATGTAAGGTTGAGTACGGTGAAGTTCCAAAATCCTATGTAACTCACCCAAGGACACTCTCTATAAAGGTTCTTGAGGCTACAATATAGAAAGGATCTAAGGACAAAAATTAATCTCAAATACCCATGCCCAAACCCAAGAATCAAAGATAAACTAAAACGGTTAAGGTTGTGACACTCGAAACCAAAATAGAGGATGTTGAGTCTCACTACTACCTAGGAAAGGCAAGCCAATGCTAGGTTAAAACAAATCTTTAACTTTGGATTAAAGCAAAAACAAAGGTCGTAAAACAGAGGAAATCACGGCTAGATCTTGAAGAACCACAACCGTGGTTTTCAAGAACATACCGTGGATTAGGCTGTCAACGAGGTTTCTCACACTCTCAGGGTCCAATCTGTTAACGATCAATCTATCATTATCTAAGCCACAACTATCAACCCTTCACCTTAAAATTGCTAAAGGGTTTTAGCCAATAATTATTGTCATTAAATCAAATATCAAATTAAGAAGAGAGAAAGATAAAAACCCTCGAAAACTAAATAAACAATCAAAGTCAATCTCAAATCCGAACAACAAAGTATTATGTTTGATGAATTCAGAAAATGAAACAGGAATCCTCACAACAATCTTAAGGAGCAACGAAGAACGGAGTGTCAATCCGTCGTCAAAGGCAACCCTAAGAAAATCTCGAAGTACACAATCTTCAATATTGCGTCTTTCTCAAGCCACGATCCAAAATCTTCAATCCTTTGTATCAACTAATAACGTGATTTATGACGTTAGTTTAGGCATTCATTTAGATAGTTTTTCTCGTTATTCACGATGATTTGGCATTAGTGCATGACGTTTACGCTTAATTCATGCATATTGTCGAAATAGACGTCTGTACGAACTCTTGTCGGTTTTGTAGGTATTTTGGGGAACTTTTGGAGCTTAATCGATACATTCGAAGATCATTCCTCGTGACGACACACTTCCGGACTCATTGAGAAACAAGCTAGGAGCAAAGGAGAACACATAGGACCTTGTTGGTGCATGCCTTGCACAAACTCATAGCTTAATGATCCAAAGGGAGCTGTTTATGCAAAACCACGGCCCAAAGCCAAAACCACACCCGTAACTTTGGCCGTGGTTTTCTCTGGACAGCTGTGACAGCTGTCCCACGATCTCCATGCCCGACTCTTGCTCTTGGCGGAGAGTATAAGTGGTCCTGTAGGCTGTTGCAGGGGGACTCTCTCACACATTCTCTCCCACACTCTCTTACACACACATAATTCCATTGGTGGAGAGGCTTGGAGAAGAAGAAAAACACTCTCATTTTGGGGAAGGAGAAGAACAACATTTATCTTGGAGTTTTCATAGCTTTTGAGTGATTTTTGAGTGACCTTAGTTGAAGACATTTGCAAGGATTGTAAGGAACGTTTTGGACCTTCTTTTGAAGGATTGTAGGTCTTGCTTAAACTTATATTCAGCTGAGTTTTCTTGTTTTTACTTGTTTCTTTTCTCTTTCATTTCATTTTCTTACTATGGAAGCCATGAATGTTTGCTTGTTGAGTTTGAATCTTAATATGCATGTTATTGGTTAAGTAGTTGTCATTCTAGGGTAATGGAATGATGGTTATGGCTTGGACTATGATAGAATAGACTTGAATGTACCCTTGGATGATTTGCTTGCTCGAACCTAACCACTATTGAGAATCATGGTCTGTTCATACCTTTCCACGGTCGTGGTTAGGATGATCCGCCCGTGGTTTTCTCTATTGTGCTTGTTTTGATGAATCTGAATGTTAGGATGTTAGATTATTGAAATTCTAGTATTTAGCCTAGGGCGACCTAATGCTAGCAAACTAAGTGAGGGAAGAGATCTACCCGGTAATTCTCGATCTTAGATACCCAAGATGATGAACCCTAGGTAGTAGTGAGCCTCACAGGCCGCTATTGGACTGAGTGTGCTAGGGTTGTTACTTAGGACTTGCCTTCCCGAGACTTACCCGGTAAGGAGAGGTTTGACCCCTAGATAGCAATCCGGTTTGTGTAGAATTCTCAACCTTAGGCTCCTAGAGACTTACCCGGTGATAGAACCTTAGGTGCACGATTAGTGGACCATGAGACCAACCCGGTGATTGATCCCATTTGAGAAACACCCTTTCCTAACATACCATAGCTTATCCAAGGTTGATTAGAAGCTTGAGTCCAATGCCATAACCGGAAGTCCTAACCCCTAGAATCCGCTTTTCTCTCTTTGATCACATATATTGTGTTTGTGTTGCTTGTTTGTGTTGCTGGCTTTAGTTGTTTGTTTGATTTATATTCTTGCATGACTTGTGATCTTTGCTTGATCACCACAAAAACCAAACCCAAAAATATCATGATTTTCATTTCTTTATTTCCTTCTCTTTTCTTACACTAGATTTGCACTATCTATGATCACTTGTTTGATTTGATTTCACCTTAGTCTTCGTGTTCGACCTCGGAATACTATCCTTGCTACAAAACGACTCATACACTGTGGGTTCGCTAGGAGTTAGGAAATTATACCGAGTTATAAATTTAAGACTTTTGTGTTATACATTTCCATCGTAACATCAACCCTAAGTGCGGAATTGTAAGTGAAGGTAAAATGAAACCCTAAGCGACCGTCCTCGAAACTCCCTTCTCAAGCCTTCTTATAGGGCGAAATAGGGTTACGAGAAAAGCCCAATAACCGTCACTGATGTGGCAAATATGACACGTCACATCGTCATGGAAAGTATGGCCTAGTACAACATTCCACGGCCGTGGTTTAGGGTGTGGAATCCTCTAATGTGCTCCAAAATCACTCTCCACGAACCCAACCCATAACCACAGTCGTGGTTTAGGTCGTGGAACTCTCTGACCTTCGTGAAAGCCTTTGTTTCGTAAACTTCTTCAATCATGATCCTTCCTTAGCTTCTCCAAAGCATCTCCTTGACATTTAGTATGATCAAATACTCCTATCCCTCCACATTATGCTTCAATTCAAGCCTTTATTCACCTATAAACAAAACAAAGCTAGTGTAGATCTCCATATCGATAAAATAGGTGAAAGTGCTCACAAATGCTTCAAACTCATATCCATGTACACATCTAAGAGGGAAAAACAATCAAAACAAGTGCCTAAAATATAGTCATATTTCATGCCATCAAAATACCCCATACTTGTCACTTGCTTGTCCCCAAGCAAGGTTTTCAAAAGCTTAGAACATAAGGTAGAATGAAATATGAATGCAAAACAAAACAAAAACAATCTTTTTGGTAATGTGCTTCTAATCAATAGATCATCCTCAAATCTTGCTTCATTCGTCCTTGAAAACGTTCATACACATAAACCAAAATATGCAAAGCTAAGGAACATCGTAAATTGCATAGACTTCAATACAAACATCATAACCCTCAAGCATTGTCAAAATCAAACATGTGAAACTTCAATTTAGATCACCAAGTCAAATAACATTCTTATGATCTCAAAGACTTTCAAGTAAGGTTAAGAATACGGAAAAGGGTGGGAAACTTGTAAAGGAATGTGGTGTATGAATCCGGGAAGAAGGAACAACACAAACTCTTTTCTTTTCACCATTTGAACTAACCACCAACTTAGAGCTTTGCTCTATACTTTTTGCACATAATTTTTCGACTTTACTTTTGGAAATATGGACAACGGTGCACAAAAACGAAGCCTAGGAGATTGGCGTTTCTCAATTTCGAGATGCCTCAAACCCTTGATGCACATACCATAATCTGTTAGGAATATCGCTGAATCCGACTTTGGCAAGACACTAGCACCCGGCTATGTGAATGGTGCCGAGTTACTCATCATCATGATCGACTTTCCCAAACTTATTTTCCTACACTTTGAATTTAACAATTGCTTCCATGACCCTCCCACATCAAAAATGCCAAAATCAACTCTTCCTAAATCCCGGATAGGTAAAGGAGGCAAATATTTTTATTGAGGGGCTAAATGATCAAAGAAAGAAGTGAGAAAATCGAGGTGCCTTAATCATCTGATAAAGAAGTATAAGAACTTATATTGTGGTTTCAACCTTCATTTCTCAATATGATTTAGATAAAACTTTCACATTATGAAACTTGCAAGAAAGGAGAAACAACATACTCAATCTCTTCTCAATTCATAATTCAATTCAAGCATACAAATGTCATCAAAAACTCATTCCACAAGTAGATTCATCATAGAAATCATCTCTAATCTTAGAAGCACAATAATTTTTCAAAATTTTTATGGATTTTTCAAAGCTTTTTAATGCAATATAATAATGAAACGTGTGACAAATAATTGAAAGATGCAAATGTTCATGAAATTGAAAGCAAGCAAGTGTATCGAGTTATTACAAACGAGAGTCACACCCCACCCCATACTTGACATACACATTGTCCTCAATGTTCAAGAAAAAAATAAAGAAAAGAAAAGAAACAAAGAAAACTCACTAATGGTGGTAGAGTGGCTCAAAACATCCAACAAGATCACTGTGAAGGAGGTGGCGGGTATGGAAAGAAGTCGGAGCTGAAGGGACTCCCAAACTGCTGTCGGTACACATCTTGTAATATCTTGGCGTTCTCCTGCCGCTCCACATCATGAGACTGCCGGTGTATCTCCAGGTCTCTCACTCTCCTAGAAAGATCGCTCACCCATGCTGGTTGCTGTCCGTACCAAGCTGGAGGCTGCTGAAACCACTCCGGCTGCTGCTGCTGGATAAGTGTGGGTGCAACTGGTGGCTGATCATACCAAGGAGGTGGAGCTCCCATCCAAGATGGCTATTGTCCATACGAAGCAGGTGGAGTCTCCATCCATGTTAGCCGCTCACTCACACTAGCCCGGCATGAGGAAGAAGATCCGGACGGTCTAGACTGGTGGGGAGATCTCCTAGGCGGCTCCGGGAAGTCGGTCGGCTGGTCCGGGAATGAGCCAAAGTCATGCTCAGCCCCTCTTGCATCTTGATCATCTCCTCCTCCCATCTCCTCATCATCCTTAGCTGGAACCTCATCAGGCACATATGGAGGAGCTACTAGTCTATTGGCATGCATCGGTACGAAAGTCTCCTTCTAATTGTGACGGCCTACCATGATAGAGTACTCTAGAAGCCATGGGATGCCCCTACCACCTCTCTCCTCCCATGGCATGACGGCGGTAGGTGAAGCTCGGTGACTGGGAAAGATGATGCCTCTAGTCATAAGTCCATTGAGACCCAAAGGTCTCGCAGCTACCCTAGTGCAAGCGGAGTAGTCAATGCCAGCTGGTTGGCGATGTGAGTCACCATACCTCCATAACCTATATTCCCGGCCCTTTTGTTCTTCACCTTACTAAGGGTAGAGGCAAGTAAGGTGGCACAATCTGTGGGAGTACCGGTAAGCACGCAATAGAGGAGGAAAAGTTCATCGGCCTTAATGTTTTGTGGTGTTTCGGTCCTAGGGAAAAGGCATTCCGATAGGACTCTATGGGCTATCTTTAAGGCTAAGTGGTATATGAGTTTAGCCTTAGTGTCGGCCGGTTGCCAACGATCCTCGCAAGCATAGATTATAGCAATATCTCTCCAAAAGTCTTTGGCATACACTCCCCCGAGAAACCTTCCATTGAAACTGTCTTGAAACCCAAAGAAGGTTCCAAATTGAACTATGGAGAACTCGTAGTTTTGCTCCATCAACCTAAAAGACATCGTTCGGCTAACAGCGCTATGCTCAAAGGAAGTTATAAACTCCCTTGTTATCTCCTCACAAACATCTTCCCTAATAACGGAGAAGATGATCAATCCGGATCTAACCAAAAGCCAAGTCAAGTCATTCACTACATTCAGCTCTTCAAGTTCCTCTAAGACAAGGTACCTAGGTCCTATTATCGGTCTCTTGGAAATCTTATCCATGGCTCTTTCATAATCCTCATGGATATTAGGCAAGTTGGATGTTAATTCATAGAAGAGAAATGGTGTACATGCCTACTCTCATACATGTATGATTTCAGCTACAAAGCTCATAATTTCGAGCGCCCCTCCCTTGGAGCTACATCACTCCATAATAGATTAATCTATACTTGATTTACAATATCTCCTACATATCCTGGAAAATATTCATGCATAAGCCGAAATACATGAATCTTAATCAGCCTTATAATTACATCTTCAGGTATTCTATTATTTTCAAAAACGAGGCTATTGCGCGCATGCCATAAATAATAAATAGTAGTGATGCATGCAAATTTCATTGCCGAATTCCTCTTCTGCCGTTTCTTCACTCTTATCTGAAGCCATATTAGGGTTAAGTCCAGCGTATTCAATCCCGACGCCATTCCAAAGATACTCCTTATCTCTCGCCAAATAATTTTAGAAAACTGACACCGAAAGAATAGGTGTTCATGGCTCTCTTCATGTCTTTGGCAAAAATGACATACCGGGTCAATGAGAAGAAAACCCATACGGTCATGCGTGGGTAACCGCTTCAGCGCTGCCATCCACGTTATATACCTCATGGATATTAGGGATTCTAGGGGTGGTGGTGATGGTGGTTCACTAGGAGGGGGTTGAGAAGAAGATGAACTATCACCTTTCTGCTTCTTATTTATGCTTGACTTCCTTCTAAACATTTTTACTCAAAACAGAGAAAATCACGGTTTGTTCTTCAATTTCCATGGCCGTGGAACTGTACGGAACCCGTGGAATTGATCTAGGTTTGGATTTGAAAAATCCAAATTCCTTCACCACTGTAGATTATTTGCACAGTTTGTTGTTTGGATCTTGTAGAGGATTGAAAATGCTCCAGTTTTGGTTGAAGAATCGCTCAATTCAGACTCCGGATGAAGGATTACGGGAGAGGGGAAGGGCTGCGATTTTGGGCGTGGTAGTGGATGTGGTTATGAAGATGGTGTGTTGTTGAGAAGAAAAGGGGATTATATAGTGGCCGTAAATTTTTGGAAAATTACGGTTACTCGAGGTGTTCCACGACCATGGTTTTGGCCGTGGAATCCTCTGATTTGTGTAAAAACTTGGAAATTACGGTCGGTTGGGGTGTTCCACGACCGTGGTTTTGTACGGTCAACCGTGGAACTCTCTGATCAGTGCCAAAAATTCTAGTTTTGTCATTCTTTCCAACTTTTCCTTCCTTCCTTTGCTCATTCCTTATTCCTGACATCCAAAAACACAACATACCGGAAGGTATCGAGGGGAAAACAAACAAAAACGACATCTAACCTAAACTAACCTAAGAAAGAAAGAAAGAGAACAAAAACGATAATGCAATACCTTGGGTTGCCTCCCAAGAAGCGCTTTGTTTTGGGTCCGTAGCTAGACCGTTCCTATGTTCGATTGAGGACAATCGGAGCGATTTCCTCAGCTTGGAGCTCCGGTGAGTACTTCTTAAGTCGTTGACCATTCACCTTGAAACTTCCGCACTTCTCACGCCATACTTCAACTGCGCCATGGGGAAAATACGTTTAATCAAATAAGGTCCAGTCTAACGAGATTTAAGCTTACCTGGAAAGAGTCAAAGTCGAGAATTGAAGAGGAGAATTTGATCTCCTTCTTTAAAGTCTTTTGGAATGATATGCTTATCATGCCAACGCTTTGCCCTTTCCTTGTAAATCTTGGTGTTCTCATAGGCGTTCAAGCGGAGTTCTTCTAGCTCGTTAAGGTCTAAGAGGTGCTTCTCGTCCGCTTCTTTCATGCTGAAGTTCAACCACTTCACAGCCCAATATGCTTTGTGTTCCAACTCTACCAGGAGATGACAAGACTTCCCATACACAAGGTTGTATGGTGTTGTACCTATGAGAGTCTTGTAAGCTGTCCTATACGCCCATAATGCGTCATCTAATTTCAAAGACCAATCCTTCCTTGTCTTTGACACCGTCTTCTCAAGGATGCCCTTGATCTCTCTATTCGAAATCTCTACTTGACCACTTGTTTGTGGATGGTAGGGAGTGGCGATCTTGTGAGTCGCCCCATACTTAGCTAGTAGAGCTTTGAATCGTCGGGCTATGAAGTGTGAACCTCCGTCACTAATGATGGTTCGTGGTGTCCCAAACCTTAGGAAAATAGTACTATTAAAGAACTTGATAACAACCATGGCATCATTAGTTGGAGAGGCAATAGCTTCAACCCATCTCGAAACATAATCTATAGCGAGAAGTATGTATTGGTTTCCGTAAGATGATGGGAATGGTCCCATGAAATCAACTCCCCAAACGTTAAAGATTTCCACTTCTTGAATGTTGTTGAGAGGCATCTCGTTTCTCCTAGAGATATTTTCTGTTCTTTGACAAGCATCGCAACAAGAAACAAAGGTTTGCACATCCTTAAATAAAGTAGGCCAAAAGAATCCGGATTGCAATACCTTAGCGCTAGTTTTATTGGAACTAGCGTGTCCTCCACAAGGAAGTGAATGACAATGACAAATGACACTTTGCATTTTGTCTTCCGGCACACATCTCCTAATGATGCCGTCGGGACCTCTCTTGAAGAGTAGAGGTTCATTCCAATGGTATTGGCGGACATCCCTAAAGAACTTCTTTCTTTGTGCATAGGATAGTCCGGGAGGTATTTCCTGACATCCAAATAATTTACAAAATCTGCAAACCAAGGTTCGTTACCTCTAGAAATCTTGTCGATGCACTCTTCCATGATGTGTAAGTGTTCATCCGGGAAGGAGTCATCTATGGGTAGGTCGTCATCGTCGGTGTGTGGTAGACGACTTAGATGATCAGGAACAGAATTTTCGGAACCTTTCTTGTCCCGAATCTCTAGATCGAATTCTTGAAGAAGAAGAATCCATCTAATCAGCCTTGGTTTTGCATCCTTCTTGGCGAGCAAATAATGTATTGCTGAGTGGTCCGTGTATACAATCACCTTCGCTCCTACAAGATAAGAACGAAACTTTTCAAAAGCATATACAACGGCTAATAATTCTTTTTCAGTTGTGGCGTAGTTGAGTTGCGGTTGATCTAGCGTTTTGCTAGCATAATAGATGGCATGAGTGCGACCTTCCTTCTTTTGTCCAAGCACCACTCCAACAGCTACGTCACTTGGATCACACATAACCTCGAAAGGAAGATTCCAATCCGGAGGTTGGATTATCGGGGCTGAGATTAGAGCTTCTATAATCTTATAGAAGGCATCTAAACATTCCTGCGAAAAGTTAACAACTGCATCCTTCATCAATACATTAGTTAGCGGTTTTGAAATTTTCGAAAAGTCTTTGATGAATCTCCTATAGAATCGTGCATGTCCTAGGAAACTTCTTATCCCCTTCACCGAAGATGGAGGAGGAAGTTTCTCTATAGTCTCTATCTTAGCCTTATCAACTTCGATCCCTCTATTAGAGATCAAGTGTCCTAGCACAATGCCTTCCTTAACCATGAATTAACACTTCTCCCAATTAAGAACTAGGTTAGTGTCTTCACACCTTTGCAACACAAGAGAAAGGTTAGCAAGACAATTGTCAAATGAGGAACCATAAACTGAAAAGTCATCCATAAAAACCTCCATGATTTCCTCAATATACTCCGAGAAGATGGCCATCATACACCTTTGAAAGGTGGCTGGAGCATTGCAAAGTCCGAATGACATCCTCCTATAAGCAAACGTACCCCATGGGCATGTAAATGTGGTCTTCTCTTGATCGTCCGGGTGAATCAGAATCTGAAAGAAACCACTATAACCATCAAGATAACAAAAGTAGGAGTGTTGTACTACCCTTTCAAGCATTTGATCTATGAATGGTAGTGGGAAGTGATCCTTCCTAGTTGCATTGTTCAGCTTGTGGTAGTCAATGCACATCCTCCAGCCCGTCACGGTTCTTGTTGGAATGAGCTTGTTGTTCTTGTTGGTCACAACAGTCATTCCTCCCTTCTTGGGAACGACTTGAACGGGGCTCACCCACTTGCTATCGGAGATAGGATAGATGATACCTGCGTCAAGTAACTTAAGGATTTCTTTCTTCACGACCTCCTTCATGACCGGGTTTAACCGTCTTTGAGGTTGTCGTGAAGGCTTGTAATCCTCCTCCATTAGAATCTTGCACATGCATAAAGATGGTTTAATTCCTACAAGATCCTCTACGGTGTAACCTAAAGCTTTCCTATGTTTCCTCAACACATTCATAAGTTTCTCATGTTCATCTTCCTTTAAATCGGAACTAACAATAGCAGGAAAGGTAGAATTAGTTCCAAGAAAAGCATACCAAAGATGTGTGGGAAGCGGCTTCAATTCCAAAGTAATTGGTGCCTTTGATGTGTCTTGAGGCGTGCTTGATGCTTCCTTAGAAGTATCTAAGGGTGTGGGAGTTGTGGAAGAAGACTCAAGAGTGGTTGTAGGAAAGACAAAATTATTCTCTGAATTTCCCAAAATTACGGCACACCTGTTACTTCCACGGCCGTGGTTTAGGGCGTGGAAGTCTCTGTTGTTCTCAAAACAACACTCTACAGGATGTTTTGGTGAAACCACGGCCGTGGAATAGCACGACTGGCCGTGGTTTCTTCTGTTTTCCGAGCCATCATATAATTTTTCGAACTCTTCATTATGTATCTATTCTAGCTCCTCCAAAGCTTAAATCTCAGCATTACAATCCTCTTCTTCTCCCTTTTTCATGATGCTCATAGTTATAACCTTTTGCAATGGATCCTTGAATAAGATTGAACTTACTTCCTCTCTAGATGGCTCTTCGTCATAGATGTTGAACATATCCTCTCCAAGTGCAGGCTCTTTCACCAAAGTTGAGATAACAAATTCAACCTTCTCTTCTCCTACATCGAAGGCTAGCCTAGTGTTCTTGCAATCTACCATACAACCGGAGGTTGCAAGAAATGGTCTCCCGAGTATGATCGGGACCGGACAATCTGCAGGAATGTCAAGCACAACAAAATCTATGGGAATGAAGAACTTACCGAGCTTGACTGGGACGTCTTCAATGATACCTACGGGTCGAGTTATGGATCGATCCGCCATGTACAACGTCATCTTCACCGGTTTAGGTTCACCTAAACCGATCTTCCTACACAAAGCAAGCGGGATAATGCTTACACTTGCTCCTAAGTCACAAAGAGCGTCATATGTGACTTCTCCAACTCCTACTGGAATGCAAAATAACCCCGTATCTCTCAGCTTTGGGGGCATCTTCTCCGTCATCGTTGTGATGAGCTCCGAAGATTCCAAACTCATCTTGACTTCTCCAAAGTCTTCTAGCTTCCTCTTGTTAGAGAGGAGCTCTTTCAAGAACTTCCCGTAAGCGGGCATACCTACAATTGCATCAATAAAAGGTATGTTAATATGCAGTTTGCTCATTAGTTCAATGAACTTACCAAATTGCTTGTCTATATTACGGGAATGGTAGAGGAGGTTTGTAAGCTGGAGGAGGAACATAGACATCTTCCTTCTCCTTCTTCTTATCTTTTCCTTTCTCAGTTGGGACTTCTACAAACTTGGGCTGCGGGTCGGTGGTTGTTACACCACTCCTAGTAGTTATCTCCATCACCCTTTCTTTTGGGTTGTCCTCCGTCTTTCCAGGAAGCTTTTCTTGATCTCTAGGAACTTCTCCGGCCTTGCTGAACACTTGGTTTTCTAAGGCTTTGTGTGCCTTATCAACCGAAGTGATGTGATTCTCCAATCCTTGGAGCTTTCCTAGGATTGTCTCCATCATAACATCGTGTTTGTCCTTCTCCGGCTTGCCCGAGCCATTCGATGTTTGACCCTAGCTTTTCAAAGGAGTAGAAGAAGATGAAGGTGTTAAAGCATTTTCAGCATGTGAATAGGGATTACCAAGATTTTGTTGGTTGGATCTCTAATTGTTGTTGTTGGAGTTCCTATTGTTGTTGTTCCGGTTGTTGTTCCGGTAGTCATTCCTATTGCCTTGGTGGATGTCTCTCCCTAGGTAGTTGGCCTCTTGCTCCTTCGCCTTTTGAAGGCTAGTTTTTATGACTTCCTTCAACTCTTTGATCTCATTGTTGAGGGAGAATATTTGAGTTTGTGCAACTTGATTCAACTTAGCTCTCGGATCCCCTTTATTCCGGTTATTAGGATCCACCTTTCGGTGAGAATACTTCTCAATCACTTAGGCTTGTGTTCACGCTAGGATGTAGCACAAAAAGCTTTACATTTATAACTCGAACTAAATCCTAAACTACCTAGCAAAACCCGCAGTGTACGGGTCGTTTTGTAGAAAGGAAAGTATTCCGAGGTCTAACACAAGGACTGAGGTGAAACTAAGTCATTCAATGATCGAACATAGTGTGAATCTAGACTAAGATAAGATGAGGAATAAAGAAAACGGAAGACACAATGTTTTTGGAGGGTTTTGGGTGATCAAACAAAGATCACAAGTATGTGAACACAATCAAGCAACACAAACACGCTAACACAAAAGATAGGAGAATGGAAAATAACAAAGCAGATTCTAGAGTTTGGAAATCCCGGTTATGGCATAGACTCAAGCTTTCTATTCATTTCTCGGATTAACTATGATATGTTGGGATTAAGCATTTCTAGATTGGGATCAATTACCGGGTAGGTCTCATGGTCCACTAGTCCATTCCTAAGGTCTCATGTTAGCATGAAATATTGTGATATTTTAGGCACGTTTTCTAAGAGTATTTGATTCATATTGATAGTCTTTGATTTAGCAATGTTGCATTTGTGAGCTAGTTTGCCTATATTGTCGATATGGATGTCTACACTAGCTTTATGTTGATTATAGGTGATTGAGAGTCATTTCCGAACGAAATCGAGCAAAGAAAAGTTGATTGAGTATGTCCATGGATTGAGGGCATTATTGGGAGCAAAATGGAGTTCAACTTGAGGAATGCACGAGGCTAGGGAAGAATCACGTTCTTGCCCTAAACCACGCTCTAAAATACGGCCGTACTACAAACCACGTTTAGTTCCACAGCCGTGGAACCCTGCAAAGAGAGGCGTGATGCATTCCAGTAACTATTACGGTCGTGGAAACCATGGTTCAAACCGTGACACTTTCCACGCTCTAAATTTCGGTCGTGGAACCTTCCACAACCGTGATCTTGGCGATCTTTCTCGCCACATTTTGAAGCCACGATCTTTTGAAGATTGGGCCGGGCCGATATCTTATCTTGCCCTATAAAAAGACGGACGAAGCAAGATTCCGTCATCCTCGCTTAGCCCCGTTTAGACGCACTTTTGCGACCTCGCTTTAGATCTGGGCTTACGCCTTTGCTTAGCGGCACAACCCTCGTTTGGAAGCATTTACATCTCATTGGAGATTGAAGTTCGTGTTGGAATTTTGCCCTAATCTCGCACTTTTGGTGGAGATTGCTGTGAAGATTTCCGGATTGGCGGAAGATCGAAGTTTTTGGAAGATTGTTGCAAGAAGATTTCTCTTCTTGTTTAGGTTTGAATTAGAAGACGGATTGACATCCCGTTCTTCCTTCTTTCCTAAGATTGTGTTTGTTTGGTTTATTCTGAATCTATCGACAATATTCGTTATTGATTGTGACTTTGAGAATGGTTTGAAGTTTATTGAAAGTTTTCGGAAGTTTTCATCTTTCAATCTTTTATTCTTTGAATTTGATATCAACATGATTGTTATTGGCTAAAAACCCTTAACAATTCTAAGGTGAAGGGTTGATAGTTGTGGCTTAGATGATGATAGATCGATCGTAAACAGATTAGACCCTGAGAGTTTGAGAGAATCGTCGACGAACCCTAAATCACGGTTTGATCTTGAGTTCCACGGCCGTGGAGTCTCAAGATCTACCCGTAATTTCCCTTAAGTTTACGAACCTGCTTTTACTTTGATTCAAGGTTAAAGATTTGCTTTAACTTAGTTTAGGCTTGCCTTTTCTAGGTGGTAGTGAAGCCTCAACAACCTCTACCTCGATTGTGAGTGTCACAACCGTAATCGGTTAAGTTAGTCTTGATCCTTGGATTGCAAGTTTGGGTATTTGACATTAATTCTTACCTTTAGATCCTTTCTATATTGAAGCCTCAACAACCTGTATAGAGAGTGTCTTGTAGGTGAGTCATATAAGGTTTTTGGAACTTCACCGTACGATTACCTTACATTAGCATACCTTTGCATATCTCAACTCTGTCTTTATATCATTAGTATATCTTGAATCGATTGCCACAGCTGGATACTTGGATCTTTAGGATTGTTGTTTTCCCAATAATTTGCAAAGCTCTCATATTTACTCGCTTGATAATCTGCAATTGAATTTGTTCCCACCCAAATCCCAGTGTTCGATACTCTGGAATACTTGCTAATCTACGCCGATCCGTACACTGCGGGTTCGCTTGCTTGATTCTAGTTTTATAAATTTAAAGCTTATTTGCACACACCTTTAGGGGCGAACATCTCATCACCGGGTAAGTCTCTAAGAACCTAAGGATAGGAATTCTACACAAACCGGATTGTTACCTAGGGGTCTAACCTATCCTTACCGGGTAAGTCTCGGAAAGGGAAGTCCTAAACAACTATCCTAGCACACTTAGTCCAATGGCGGCTTGTGAGGCTCACCACTACCTAGGGTTAGTCATCTTTTGAATCTAAGAGTAAGAATCACCGGGTAAGTCTCCTCTAAACACTTAGTTGCTAACACTAGGTCATCCTAGGATAGGATTAGCTCAACAAACACTAGGATTTTAACATTCTAACTAACTAAAGCTAGATCCATCGAACCAGGGAGAATCACGGGTTGTTCTACCACAACCACGGCCGTGGAATGGCATGAACAAACCGTGGACTTCAACAGAGACCTCGTTCAAGAAATCAAGTCATCCAAGGGTAAATCTAAGTTCATCCTATCATAGTCCTAGCCATAACCCTTCTTTCCTTACCCTAGAATCGCATCTATCTAGCCAACAACAAACATTTCAAGATCAAACTTCATCAAATAAGCATGCTTGCAAGTCATGGTTAAATAATGAAGAACAATTCCAAGAAAAGACATTAAAGGCATAGAGAAGAAGTTACCAAATTCTTACAAGGCTCCAAGAGCTAATCCAAGTTGTCAACAATGAACTCCTCTCTCAAAACCACTCTAATCTCACTCTAAAATGAGAAACTACACTAATCTCTTCCAAGAACACCCCTAATGGGTGCTTGGAAGAGAGGCAACAATGGAGAATTGTTTTGGGGAAGAAGATAGGTCAAAAGAGAGGAGAAGGATCCCCAATTACAGCCTGCAAAATCCTTTAAATACCCACTAAGATGCAAGAGCAATGGAAGAGATCGTGGCCAGCTGTCAATGTGGTCCTGGCAAGAATCACGGGCAAGTCCAGGGCCGTGGTCTTGGTCCAGACCGTGGTTTGGTCCAGAGTCTTCTTCTAGGCTCGTTAAGCCATGATTTGGTGCATGGCTTGTGTTGGCAAGGTTCCATGAGTCCTCCTTAGCCCTTAACTTGCATTCCAATGAGTCCGGAAGTGTGTCATCTTGAGGAATGATCCTCGGATGTATCGATTAGGCTCTTAAATCTCCCAAAATACCTACAAAGCAAGCAAAAGTCCGAGTAGACGTCTATCTCGACAAAATACGTGATTTGAGTGCAAACGCCGTGAACTAATGCTAAACCATGCATGAATGAGCGGAAAATCTATCTAAATGGGTGTCTAAATCTAGGTCATAAATCGTGTTATCAGCTTGCTTCTCAATGAAGTCCCAAGCGTCATCTTCTCTCATTCCATAAATGTACCACAAGAAAGAGATTGGAGCTTGAATTGTGTTTCTACATCCAGCCCCTTGTAGTAGATCTCCAATAATTCCAGCTTTGAAATGCCATGGTGTGGGCAATCTAATAAGAGATCCTGAAACCTTTCCCAAGATTGAAACAAACTTTCATTAGGTTTCATAGAAAATGCATTAATCTTACCTCTCAACTCCGCCGTCTTGGATGGCGGAAAGAACTTGGTGAGGAACTCCGAAGATAGATCCTCCCATGTGTTAAGTCTTCCAGCTGGAAGAGCATGATACCAAGACAAAGCCTTGTCCTTCAAAGAGAAGAAGAAGGGCTTGATCTTGTAGTGATTGTTGACAGCCCTCTTCGGCTTCAATATCTCCATGAGAATCTCAAAATTCTGTAAATGTTGGTGTGGAGATTCAGCACTCGTTCCACCAAACTGAGTTTGGCGAACCATGGTAATAACTTGCGGGCTAAACCCGAAATCCTAGACGTCTTCACCTCCGAATTTCACACCTAGACAACGTGGTTGCTGAATTGGATCCATCCTTTGTCCAAGGGTTCGTGGTTCATCCCCTCCATCAGCAACTCTCACATCTCCAACGGGAACGCGAGGAATAGCTTATGGTCTAGGATTATCACGAACTGGACCGACTAGTGGTGTAATATCCTCTAGGTCCGGCATTTCATAATCGTCGGATGATTCAGCTCTAATGGACTTAGGTTTCTTGACTTTCTTCTTCTTAGAATCATTCATCTCCAACTTCATGTCTAGCATCATAGCCTTGAGCTCATCTATTTGGAATTGATGATGCTCTAATTCTTCCATACGAGCCTTCTCACTCAATTTGAGTTGAGCTTGAGCTTCATCCAACTCCGCTTGGATGTTTCTCTCATTGTTTTAAGCCATTTTTTTCTCTTTCAACTTTCTTCGCAAGGTTTTCTCCAATTCGGGATCAAAAGGAACTAGATCTTTGGTAGATCTAGCCTTTCACATATACCTAAAGAAACTGCAAAAATCACTCAAGTAGACAAATCAAATCACGAGAGCAAAAGCTCCCAAGCTCGACAACCGAAAACCGAAATTGGTCTAGACCAAATCCCCGGCAACGGCGCCAAAAACTTGTTCGCCTCAAAGTGTGCGTGCGAATAAGTTTTAAATTTATAAAACTGAAATCAAGCAAAGCGAACCCGCAGTGTACGGATCGGCGTAGTAAAGCAAGAATTACAAAGTATCAAACTCAGGGATTTGGGGGATCAAATTCAGTTCACAAATTATCGAGCGGATAAAGTATAGAAGCTTAGCAAATATTGGGAAAACAACAATTCTAAAGATCCGGATATCCAATTGTGGCAATCGATTCAAGATATTCTATAGATATAAGGACAGAGTTGAGGTTGCAAAGGTATAACTAATGTAAGGCTGAGTACGGTGAAGTTCCAAAACCCTATGTAACTCACCCAATGACACTCTCTATAAAGGTTGTTGAGGCTGCAATATAGAAAGGATCTAAGGACAAGAATTAATCTCAAATACCCATGCCCAAACCCAAGGAATCAAAGATAAACTAAAACGGTTAAGCTTGTGACACTCGAAACCGAAATAGAGGATGTTGAGTCTCACTACTACCTAGGAAAGGCAAGCCAAGGCTAGGATAAAGCAAATCTTTAACTTTGGATTAAAGCAAAAGCAAAGGTCGTAAAAGAGAGGAAATCACGGCTAGATCTTAAAGAACCACGGCCGTGGTTTTCAAGAACAGACCTTGGATTAGGCTGTCAACGAGGTTTCTCACACTCTCAGGGTCCAATCTGTTAACGATCAATCTATCATTATCTAAGCCACAACTATCAACCCTTCACCTTAGAATTGCTAAAGGGTTTTAGCCAATAATCATTGTCATTAAATCAATTATCAAATTAAGAAGAGAGAAAGATAAAAACCCTCAAAACTCAATAAACAATCAAAGTCAATCTCAAATCCGAACAACAAAGTATAATGTTTAATGAATTCATAATATGAAACAGGAATCCTCACATCAATCTTAAGGAACAACGAAGAACGGAGTGTCAATCCGTCTTCAAAGGCAACCCTAAGAAAATCTCGAAGTACACAATCTTCAATATTGCGTCTTTCTCAAGCCACGATCCGAAATCTTCAATCCTTCGTATCAACCCTAAGCGCGGAATTGTAAGTGAAGGTAAAATGAAACCCTAAGCGACCGTCCTCGAAACTCCCTTCTCAAGCCTTCTTATAGGGCAAAATAGGGTTACGAGAAAAGCTGAATAACCGTCACTGCAGTGGCAAATATGACACGTCACATCGTCATGGAAATTACGGTCTAGTACAACATTCCACGGCCGTGGTTTAGGGCGTGGAATCCTCTGATGTGCTCCAAAATCACTCTCCACACACCCAACCCATAACCACGGTCGTGGTTTAGGTCGTGGAACTCTCTGACCTTCGTGAAAGCCTTTGTTTCGTAAACTTCTTCAATCATGCTCCTTCCTTAGCTTCTCCAAAGCATCTTCTTGACATTTAGTATAATCAAATACTCCTATTCCTCCACATTATGCTCCAATTCAAGTGTTTATTCACCTATAAACAAAACAAAGCTAGTGTAGATCTCAATATTGATAAAATAGGTGAAAGTGCTCACAAATGCTTAAAACTCATATCCATGTACACATCTAAGAGGGAAAAACAATCAAAACAAGTGCCTAAAATATAGTCATATTTCATGCTATCAACATGCATATAGGTACATTTCCTACTCCTCTAATGGCCAAAGCAGTATTATCTCCTAGCATAACTTCTCCACCATCAAATTCATGCAGAGAACTAAAAAGAGATTTATCAAAAGAGGCATGCATGGTACAACCAGAGTCTAATATCCACACATTAGAATTTAAAAAATCAGACTCAGCACACATCAGTAATTCACAAGTATATTCAGCTTGAATTTTCTCAAATAAAGACACCTTTCTATCAGGGTTTTTACTATTCTTAGCGTCATCCCTCTTTTTCTTCGTACATTCATTAGCATAATTGATAACACGATTTATGACTAGGTTTAGGTAATCATTTAGATAGATTTCTCGCTCGTTCATGCATGGTTTAGCACTAGTTAGCGACGTTTGCACTCAATTCACGTACTATGTCGAGATAGACGTCTACACAAACTTGTGCATTGCTTTGTAGGTATATTGAGAGATTTAGGAGCTAAAACGATACGTTTGAGGATCGTTCATCAAGATGACACACCCTCGGACCCATTAGGATACAAGCTAAAGGCTAGGGAGGACTCATGGAACCTTGCCAACACAAACCATGCACCAAATCGAAGCTTAATGATCAAAGGCAAGCTGAAGCACAAAAATCACGGTTCACTGACAGATCACGGCCGTGGTTTCAACCGTGGATTATGCCAGGTTTTCGTGACAGCTGTACCACGATCTCTTGGCCAGCTCTTGCAAAGTTGTAGTATAAAAGTGGTCCTGCATTGGCTGAGAGAAGAATCTTGGAGCAGCCCTCCATTATCCATTATCATCCAATCAAAATATTCTCTCAACAAGAAGATTCTTGGGAAGAAGATTGGAGAAGAAGGCTACCATTGGAGAAGAGCTTGGTTGGAGAAGAAGAAGAGCACACCATTGATAGATTTTGATAGCTTTGTAGTGAAGAATTTCGGAATCGATTTCTAGAGTTATATGAACCATTTGAACCTTCTTTAAGAAGGGTTGTGAGTCACTCTAATTCCATTTTCAGCTTGGTTTTGTTTTAGTTCACTTGTTCATCTCTTTCTCTTCATTATCTTGCAAATGGATGCCATGATTTTATGTTTGATTTTTTCGATTTCTATTATGAATGTTTTAGGCTAAATAGATGTGGTTCTAGGGTAAGGAAAGGATGGTTATGGCTAGGGCTATGATAGGATGGACTTAGATTTACCTTTGGATGACTTGTGTGCATGAACGTAGTTTCTGTTAGGAATCACGGCCAGTTCTTGCCAAACCACAGCCGTGGAAAGGTAGAACAAACCGTGATCTTACCTGGTTCGATGGATCTAGTCTTAGATTGTTAGAATGTTAAAATCCTAAGTGTTTGTTAAGTAAAAACTACCCTAGGGGAACCTAGTGTTAGCAACTAAGTGTTAGGAGAGACTTAATCGGTAATCCTTGCTCTTAGATTCCAAAGATCACAAACCCTAGGTAGTGGTCAGCCTCATAAGCCGCCATTGGACTAAGTGTGCTAGGATAGTTGCTTAGAACTAACCCTTTCGAGACTTACCCGGTAAGGATAGGTTAGATCTCTAGGCGACAATCCGGTTCGTGTAGAATTCCGTCCCTTAGGTTCTTAGAGACTTACCCGGTAATAAAACCTTAGGAATGGACTAGTGGACCATGAGACCTACCCGGTAATTGATCCCAATCTAGAAATGCTTACTCCCAACATATCATAGTTAATCCAAGGAATGTTTAGATAGCTTGAGTCTATGCCATAACCGGACTTTCCAACCCCTAGAATCCGTTTTTCTTTCTTTGATCTATATCTCGTGTCTAGCTTGTTTGTTTGCATTGATTGTTAATTTAGTTGATATTTACTTGCATCGTTTGTGATCCTTGATTGATCACCTAAAAACCAACCAAAAACATTGAAGTTTTCATTTCTTTATTTCTTCTTTTCTCTTAGCCTAGATCTTCACTAAGCTTAATCACTAATTGAATCAATCTCACCTTAGTCTTTGTGTTCGACCTCGGAATACTATCCCTTCTACAAACGTCCCGTACACTGCGGGTTCGCTAGGAGTCAGGATAAATATAACGAGAATATAAATTTAAAGCTTATTGCGATTCACACACACATCCTGAGCGTGACAATAATGTCCTAGCTTATCATAGTAATCAAATTTCTTGTTATTTTTATCAAAATCAGAAGGTCCAGGTTTATCTTTCTCATATTTTTCCTTCTTCTTGTTTTTAAAGTGTTTAGGATTTTCTTTAGCCATAAGAACTTCAGGTTTAACATCTGATTTCTTTTCTGTTTTACATTTGAAGACTTTCAAGGTATCATTCTTTTCAGTTATGGCTTCTATTATCTTTTCTTAAGTAATATTATCCGAGCTAAACTGAATCACATCTCTTAAAGTGTCAAACTGAGCAGGTAAAGATCCTAACAACAAGACAACAAGGTGAGTTTCTTTAACTTCATCATCACATCTAGCCAAATCCTGATTTATTCGTTGAAATTTATCCAAATTTTCATTAAGAGTCAGTGTAGTGTCCATTTTGAAGGTAAAGAGTCTATGTAACAGGGAGATCCTAGAGGACAAAGATTTTTTCAAATACAGTTTTTCTAGGGCATCCCACAGAGATTTGACTGAGGTGTAATTTACAACCTGACGAGTCACGTCATTAGTTAACCTAATCATAATCTCAGCGTGGGCTTGCTCACTCATCTCCTTTTTCTTTTCTTCAAATGTCATGGCCAGGTAATCTCCAGTTATGGCTTTGAGACATTTCTCTTTGGTGAGGATGACCCTCATTTTCACCTTCCACATGGTGAAATCTCCATTCCCATCGAATGGATTCATCCTTATTGTGAAGTCTGTCATTTTTCACTTGTAAATACAAGAAATTAGTATTTGTATGATGGGCAAACTGACAGACAGATCTCACATATAAGGGGTAACTAGGGGTTTAAACAGAATACGGTAGTAAAGGGAATCAAGAACAATAGTCAGACAAATCAGATCTTTGAACAAGAACAAAGCACACAACGGAAGGCAAGATCAGATATACATGAGTTTTAACACAAGGATCTTTTTCAAAGATGCTATAACAGATGCTCTGATACCAATCTGTAATATGTTTAATCATGTAACTGAAGGATGTATGTCAAGTTTGAAAGATCAACACAACCAATTGTTTACGTAGTTCGGGTGTTAAAACCCTACATCTGCGGAACCTCAAGAGGGGAGGTCCGATCCCAGATTTTACTAGGTATTCAAGATGGTTACAATATAGTTTTGATTACAAGAGCATGCAAGATCAATCCGTAACAAAAACCTATATCTAGAACAGAAGCAAGAACTAAATGAGATAAGAAGAGCAAGGTATCGAAATAGCCCCTGTAAGGCTAAGTAAAGCTTTAAGCCAGGCTTTGCTATCTTCAATCTGAAGATCTTCGGTTGGAGAGATCTGGGAGATGATGATCGTCTCAACCCAATCGAATCACCTCCGACTTCTCTTTTGTCGCTATCTCTCTTTTTCTCTCAGAGGAAGAATACTCTCTTCATTGGCGGCAAGGCTCCAATGTCTTACTTAGGGTTAGATGAGGTAAGCGCCAGCTTATATAACATCTCCTCTAAGTCCAAACGCAGCGTTTCATTTAAGCGGTGCTAAACCAAGCCAAACCTAAGGGACAATCTTCAAAGCTCGAACCCGATCCAACACATAAGAAGCTGCCCAGAAGACAATTGACTCTAACCCACATATAGCCAACTCTACATATCAGATCGATACAGGTAATCAACACGAGCCATATCTCCTAATGTGACCAAGCTACCAGGGTTCAGTGACACTCACTTGAACCAGCAACTAGATCAACATTAGTCACCTATAGTATGTGTTAGTCACCTTAATCCAATACCCTAGACCTAGGAATCTATTACAGATCAATTTGATTGCGTGCACGTAATCTAAACTATACAACATGAATCACAAAGTTAACAAATAATAATAAGATTAATAATAATAATAATAATAATAACTATTAATTGGTTAACATTGGCCTTGACGACGTTCACTTCAAAACAAAATTACCCAAAATAATTGCCAAAGAAGTTAAGATACCATCATATTTATGTGCGTAATTAAGATATGAGTCGTCATCTTTATGTGCGTAAATACGATACCATTTTTAGTTCAATGGTTAAGGTAAGCATTGGTATGAGCCATCATGTTTATGTGCGTAAATAAGATACCATTTTTTAGTTCAATGGTTAACATTGGCCTTGATGACGTTCTCGCATATTGGTATCATGTGCGTCTACCTCCACTTCCAATCATCAAAATGGTTCGCTTGCATTGCGTATACGAACCATTATATTTATGTGCGTAAATAAGATACCATTTTTAGTTCAATGGTTAAGGTATTGATTGGTTGACGAGGGGTTAATGATTACATTATAATTTAATTTGTTGATTAGTTTTGTTGTATTTTTATATTATTTTTCTTTATCTGAGTAGATTAATTGTAATGTTTATTAAAATCTTAATAATATATATTTTAATGATTATCATATTTATATTTTGTTTTTAGGTTGTAACGGCTTGAAAGGGGACTAGAGGGAAAGTATTCCATCCTTCACATTTGGATCGGAGTTATCCTACATTCCTACCACGGATACTGCTGCTGCTGCTTCCTCAACTTAACCGAAACCAAAGCCTTTCCCGTTCAACGGCACGCCGGTGATTGAACTGCTAGACCTCCGGAGGTTCTCCGAAGCCAAAGCCTTCGAGTGAGGAATCGCCGTGAGCGCCATTCCGGTTCTCCTTGCAAATCAACACAATTTAGATCTTCACAAATCCAAACCAATCAAAAAAACTACAACAGCTAAAGCTAAAAAACACGAATTGATCAACAAAAGAAACAGAGTGCAGTTGAGGTACACAAAACAGATGTCATTAAACCCTAGGATAAAAATACGAGACAATTGGAGTACTCACCGTGAAGATCGAGAAATGCAATCAAGTGCATAAGCAAGCAGATGAAGGGATCTAAAAAGCCCCTCTTACGGAGAACTGGAAAACAAGGAAGAGAGCGAGCCGGAGAGATTGGATCACCGGGAAAGACGGAACAGAAGCACAAGAGAGAGTTTGGAGAACTAAGAAGTAGAAGTAGCGAATGGGGGAATGAGTTATGAAATTGATTATGCAATTTTATTTTATTTTTTTTAAAATGAAATAAATATGCAATTTGTTTGCATTTTCTGTAAACGCTGCCCCTTTTAATTTTGGTTTAAAAAATGCAAAAGAATGTGGGAATACTATAAGATACCGACGTGAAGACATGTTAACGTACACTCTCGCAATCGAAGCCGTTGAAGTCTTCCCAATATCTTCTTTCACCAAAATTAAACATGAACAACCGTCATCCCCCTTCATTTTCTCCCTTCCACCTCTCTTTCTCTCTCCATTTTGCTTGCGTCTGCACAATACCAAATCAATCAATCTCTCCAGATTCCCCTCTCTGAACCTCTCCCTCCCTCATTTTCATTTCAAATTTATTCCGATAATAATAAACAAATCCATAATTCCATCGTAGTTAAAAGAAGCAGATGAGAAGTGGCAATGGCGGCACAAACGGCCAAGAGGACCATGACAATGAGCTGGGACGGCCTCGCCATTCACAGCGACGACGAATCCGACGATCTATTCTTCGAATCACAAAACCGCATCTCTTCCGTTGACTCCGCTCTCCTCGATTTCTCATCTTCCGACGAGGATGATGACTTCGACGACAGCCGCCTTTCCTTTGCTTCTGCCGTTTCCTCCGCTTCCGCCTTTTCCTCCGTCCCCCGTCAACCTTCCTCCATCGTTCGTCAGCCATCCTCCCGTCACGGCCAGCCTTCCTCCGTCGCCACCGCCTCTTCTTCTGCCGATCAGAGCCACCACACACCCATGGGAAACTACGACGTCTGGATGGCCGCTCCTGGCTCCATCAAGGAACGCCGGAAACGTCTTCTCCAAGGAATGGGCATCAATAGCACCAAAGATTTCTTCCGCCTCACCACCATGCGTCTCGTCTCCAAAAAATTCGAAGAAAAACCCCACCCCGAGCCCTCCTCCACTTCAGATGTGCCGCCACCCGCAATTTCCGCTAAACCGCCGGATCGCCGAAAGGAATTACCACCACAAGTTCCGCAGAGGAAGTCTCCAGCGCCGATCGCCACGTCACCTTCCACGTCGGCTTCGCCGTCGTCGCCTCATCCGGTGCTGTACCGGTCGAGATCAGACGGTGATATGGAACTCGACTCCTTCTACACGAAGAGCCGGCGAGAGGAGATAATTGGATCTAACGTCTCCAAGCATCGGTTGACCAGAACGTCGTCCACGTTTGCGCCGTTCGTCAGCACGTGTCGTTTGAACGCCGATGCGACCACGATTTCGAGGAGGAATCAGGAGAGGGAAGTCGGAGGAGGAGATGGGGTGGATGGACCCGGAAATCGTAAGGATCATAAAGGCAATGGACCTGAAATGCTGGTTCCGCCCGCTTCTAACGGTAACCAGCTTACCGCATTTTTCCTGATAAAGAATTTGGATACGGGGAAGGAGTTTGTTGTCAAGGAATTTGACCAGCATGGGATGTGGAATCGGCTTCGAGACCTTCAAACTGGCAAGCAATTGACAATGGAGGAGTTTGAGAAGACCGTTGGCCATTCCCCTGTTGTAAAGGAGCTCATGAGAAGGCAGAATGCCGACCATGGAGAACATGCCGATGGCGAAAGGAAGCTCAGCTCCCTATCCAAAAGGTTTAGGTATGAATCTTGTGTTGTTGGTTCCTATCTTCTTTTTTAAATTGATAATCAATTGACAATTTGACACGGCGTCTCCATCTCAAGCAAAGCTCTACTAATAAATTGAATAAAATTGATCATAAATCCATTTTTTGCACTAAATCAGGAACCGAAAGGTGACATAAATTTGATTGGTTGAATTGTAAGCATCTCTGTGTAGACTTAAGTTCCATTGTTTTGATTATGGCTACAAAATAAGTCTTGCTCATGTCAATTTTAATTTTTTGATTACATGTAATGTTGGATATCAATTAGCCACACCAATTTTTGCAATGCATGTAAACAACGGAGCTTCTTTTTTTTTTTTTTGGTGAATAATCAACGGAGCTTTGATGGGATGCTTTGGTGCCTATGAATGTTGATTGTTAATATTTCTAGTTGGAGTAATATTTGTTTTAAAAAACAGCCTAATTTACTTGTTGCTTACCGTAGGTTTTCAGACATTACCAATTTGTCATCTCTTCATTGAGAATTTGAGTCTGCGAGATTATCTTTTCAAGTTGAAAGCCACAAAGAATTAGTTTTGGGATATTGGTTTTGTCTTGAATGGACTGATTAGCTTCTTATGTTTGACATGGACCATAGGTATAGCAAGAAACGGGGAGCGTCGCTGTTCAAGAACATCAAGAGTTCGGTAACATCTGGGTTTAATGCGGAGAAGGAGATTGACGCAATAGTGCAGCAGCACCAGAAGCCGGTTTCTTCTCTCTCAACCTCTCCTTCGAAGAGCATTTCTCCGTCTTCATCTTCGCCTTCTTCTTCTTCTTCAGATTGGGTTAAGGTTAGGCAGCAAGGAAAGGCAGTCAAGGAGCTGACAGCATTGAGGCTGTGCCAGGAGATCCGGGCTCATGAGGGCTCTATCTGGACCATGAAGTTCAATTTGGATGGAAAATACCTTGCTAGTGCAGGAGAAGACCGTGTGATCCATGTGTGGGAGGTGCAGGAGTGTGAAATCGCGGCTTCAAGAGCCCTGGAGGATGGGGTCTGCACTTCTCCTGATACAAATATTGCCCCTGATTTCACCTCTGGGCCTTTGGACAGAAAGAAGAAGTGGAAGTTGGCTAGTAAAAAGGGAGGCATCATTCCTGATTATGTGCAGTTGCCTGATACTGTGTTTCAATTGTCTGAGAAACCATTTTGCACTTTGATTGGTCATCTCGACGATGTCTTGGACATCTCTTGGTCCAGATCCCAGGTAAGAATAGACAATATATCTTCATTTGAAAGCTAAGTTTGTATTCTCATCATGACTTCACCACATTCAACAAAAAAACCAAGTGAAATTGGTTGATAGTTGTGGAAACTATCCCGCATAGATAATAAACAAACCCCGATCTAGTATATATAAGTTTGGTGGACTACTTTTCGAATTGGTTTTATAATGGAACCTAACTAGACTTATGTGTTCGGCTAGATTTCCGCTTTTGCACATCTTAGAAGCAAACTATTTATATATGCAGTTTCAATTGTTGTCATCTTCCATGGACAAGACTGTAAGGCTATGGGACCTGGAAACAGCAGATTGTCTGAGGTTGTTTTCCCACAATGATTATGGTGAGACATTTAGTTGAACCACTAGTTATTGCCTTCCCACTGGCTCCCACACAATAAACTTGATTTTGGTATCTTCTTTCAGTGACCTGCATACAATTCAATCCTGTGGACGACGATTATTTCATCAGTGGCTCACTTGATGCCAAGTTTCGGATATGGAGCATCCCTGGACGACGTGTTGTTCATTGGGATGATCTTCATGAAATGGTCACAGCTGCTTGTTATACCCCTGATGGCCAGGTTTGTCTCTGATATATGCTTCTGCTTTCTTTGTTTTTCACCAAGAGACTGTATTTTGATCAAAAGAGTTGGTTGGTTCCTTTGATTTGCTCTTAAGACAATTGGCTTCTAATCTATACAACATGGGTTGTTTTTGGTGATTGTAGACTGCTGTAGTTGGTTCACATAAAGGAAGTTGTCGGATGTATAGCACTGCAGGCATGAACAACTCTTCATATGCCTTAACAAAGTTGATCCTTATTTAAATATTACATCAGATACTAACAGCACATGTTTCTTCCGCTGTCGCTGTTGATCACAGATGGAAAACTAACCCAAATCAGCCACTTTGATCTTCCAAGCAAGAAGAAGAAGACCGCGAAGATAACTGGTTTTGAGGTACTCTCCAAACTCTTTCACCTATTGAATGAAAGGGCCTGTAAATCTGACAGATTTTGATGACACTTTAAACCAGTTCGCACACGAGAATCCATCTGAGGTTCTCATAACCTCAGCGGACTCTCGAATAAGAATCTATGATGGCACAGAGCAGGTCCAAAAATTCATGGGTGAGTCATTGATTTCAGAGATTCATTCAATACAGAGAATGTATATGTGTGTAAACACCATAACGTTTCCTTGCAGGATTTCGGAACACAAGCAGCCAGATTACAGCTTCGTACAGCCCATGTGGAAAGCACGTAATCTGCGCAAGCGAGGACTCAACGGTCTACATATGGAAGCGAGACGAGCACCACCGTCACAACAACATCAACAACGCACCCAAAGGAAAGACGTACGTCCACATCCGAGCCCACGAGCAGTTCTCGTGCAAAGATGTATCAGTAGCAATCCCATGGCCAGGGAGCAGGAAGCTCGAGCCACCAACGATCCCACTCCACCCAAAGAAAGCCTCAAAACGCTACTCGCAACAGCTCCACTTGTCGGACTCTCCCACGAAATCCGAAGCTGGCCTTCATGGCAGGAAGCATCAGCTGCCTCCATTACCGAGGAAACTCAAAAACGTGGGAAATGCAGAAAACGGAGTTGATGAGAAGACGGGGGCAGGACACGAGAGCCCCGAGGACGACGGGGCGAGGATAGGGAGGACGGATTCAGGTTTGATGTCAATGAGCGGGGAGTCTTCATACGGGTCGAGTTCGATGACTGGGGCATCGATCAGAGAAGGGGATTCGCCTTCATCAGCATCGTGGACGTGGTCAGAAGGAGGACACGGCGGGGAGACTATGCAGGCGACCGGGTGGGGCCTGGTGATTGTAACGGCGGGGCTGGGTGGCGAGATCAGAGCGTACCAGAATTTTGGGTTGCCGGTTAGAGTTGGGCGTCGTTGAAAGTGAGGTAAAAGGTTAAACAAGTTGTATTTGTGTTGTTGTTGAGATGAGAAGGGGAGTTTTGTAAAATTTTCAGGTGATTGGAATATGGGATCGGAGTGATAGAATGTGACGAATCGGGATCTAGTTCCGGTAGAGTTTTGATCAACACCGATCCATGTTCTCAAGCCAATCCCAGAATATTCACCATAGATCATCAATGTAATTTATTTTTGGTTAAAATGACTTGATTCGAATATGCTTCTCAATGAAAGAGCCCTCGTCTTTTGCATGCATTTTTACTTTGCTCCATAATGTTTTCTTACTCTCTTAGTTTTAGGACTGATTTTCAGTCCAGATCCTCTGGATTATTTACTGTAACATAAATGAGCCACCAATCAAAATAAGACACGTGGACACTTAGGGTCTGTTTATTTATATAGCTAATTTGTGTAAGACACGTGGAAACTTAGGGTCTGTTTATTTATATAGCTAATTTGTGTTTTATTTGGTTTATAAATCTGAGTTTAATTTTTGTAGCTTATTAGTATAATACTCGCACCTTGTGCGGGTTTGATTTTGAAAAAAATAAGAAAGAATAGTGTGAAACAGATTTTTTTTTTATGTATTTCTCTAATTTTTATCATATTACTTTATTAAAGATAAATTTACTAAATGAGATTATACTATGTACCTACTTAATAGAATAATATATATATATATATATATATATAACAACATTTTTGTTTTTTTCGATTATGTAATGAGTTTAGGGATTTTTTTTGTTTAATGGCTAACAACTTTTATAATTTTACAATCTATTGTTTTTAACAACATACATGTGTTTATTTAAATTTTTTTTTTATTTAACAACTCTTTTGTTTTTGGATTATAACTAGTCTAATACCCGCATCTTGTGCGGGAAAACATTTGAAAATTTATTATCTAAACAGTTTACAATTTTTTTTAAAAAAAAATCTCTAAATGTTAAGAAGAATATATTAATATAATCCGATTAGATCATGTAACAAAAAATAAATTATTAAATTTATAATAATTGCCAAAGTGTTAAATAAAAAAAACTATGTAACAAATTTCTAATTTATTTTTTTTAATATTATTACATATAAATAAAAGATTAAAGTTTTTGTTAAAAAAATTGTTTTTAAAAATCGATTATTTAAAAAAATAATAATAAAATGATTATTAAAATATTTATTAACTATAATAAAAAAATTTTAAATAAAATATTTTTATATCTCATATTGTAACCAATAAGATTTAAATGTTAGTTCAGATTTATTTTGTAAAATTTAGAATCCAAACAAAATCCATTAAAATCTCTAAATTCGGTTAGGTGATATGATATTTTTTTTAAAATTATTTTTATAACCATAAGATATTGAAAATGATGACATGAAATTATTTTTGTTGAATTGGCATAATGAGATGGAAAATATTTTAATTTTGACTTAAAATATTTATTGAATAATGGTATAATAGTAATTAAAATGTGGCAAAATTGTAAATATTTGACAAAAAGTCCTAAGTGGCATGGTTAAGGTGTTGACATGTGGACGAAAAGGGTCCTATTTTAGTAGTATATATAGATACATATTGGTGTATTAAAAATTTTATTTTAATTAATTAATTTTGGACTATAAATCTATTAGTTTAGTAGTTAATTTTAATTTTATTTATTACAATTACAAAATATTTACATGATCTAGAAGCTAATAAAATTAACATAATTAAAAAATTTTTAATTAATATCACCTAGTTAAATTCACGTGGTATATATCCACAAGCTAAAAAAATTAACAAAAATTTAATTTAATTCAAAATTAACTTAAAGTCCGATAAGTATTATCTAAAAATAACCTATTTGATGATGGGTGGAAGAAAATCAATAAATAAATAAAACTAACATAAGAAAAAGTTTACACATAAAATAAATAAATAACTTGAAAATAGATCAAGTACATGGATTACGGTTAAAAATCAAATCAAGGAATGAAACAATAAAAAAAAGATTGTTAATTATACAGTTTCAAAAAAAATTGTGGGAGCTCCATTTTAAAATATTGCCCCCACAACGCACCACGTCAACGGCCATGTATACTACTCTAGTAGTAGCTATAGACTCGCACATAACGTAAAATTTGTAGTTCCAAAAATATATATTTTGTTCGACAAATTTGTAAAACGGAAAAAGTGAACCATGAAAAAAAATCAGATGAAACGTTCGGAAAAAAAATCCATTGGAATAAAAATCCTAACCCAAAATATAACTGGAATGGAAATCAAATCGAAACCAATTTAACTAAAATCCATGATAAAAAGATATAACAAAAATGGAAATCAACTTACCGTCAAAATAGAAATCAATTTTGTTGATAAAATAAAAGTTTTCTATTTAAAAAACTACCAAAAAATCCAATGGAATCATGTAAAAATATATTATATATTTATAGGTATTTTTCAAATAAAAAAAACAACGTAAACTCTAATGGATTTATCAAAAAAATAATTGTTTGCTTAAAATCTGATGGAACGTTTCGAAAATAAAATTCAATTCGAAATTAATTTAATTAAAACTCGCACATAACGTAAAATTGTAGTTCCAAAAATGTAAATTTTGTTCGACAAATTTGTAAAACGTAAAAGTTCTAAGCGAACCATGGAAAAATCTGATGGAACGTTCAAAAAAAATCCGCCGAATAAAAATCTTAACCGAAAATATAATTAAAATGGCAATGGAAATGGAAATCAATATATCCTAAAAGCCACGATAAAAAGATAACAAAAATAAAAATCAATTTACCGTCAAAATGGAAATCAATTTTGTTTGATAAAATGGAAGTTTTTCTTAAAAAAAGCTATCAAAAAAATCCGATGAAAAAAATTATTATATATTTCTAGGTATTTTTCAAAAAAAAAATAACGTAAAATCTAATGGATTTTATCCAAAAAAATTATATTCACTTAAAATCTGATGGAACATTTCAAAAATAAAATTCTAATCAAAACCAATTTAATTAAAAATCACACATAACGTAAAATTTGTTGTTCCAAAAAAATAAATTTTGTTTGTAAAATTTGTAAAACATAAAAAAAGCTGATGGAACGTTCGAAAAAAAAATTTGTTCGAATAAAAATCCTAACCGAAATATAAAATTACCATCAAAAAAAATAAAAATATAATCAAAATTTAAATAAAACCCACGATAAAAAGAATTTGTTGAATTGATAATTATCAAAAGCACAATCAACTCTCGCAAAAAAAAAATTTGATTATGGAAGTTTTTTATTTAAAAAACTATCAAAAAAATCCAATCGACTCATGTAAAGTTTTATTATATATTTATATGTATATTTCTAAAAATAGTAGCGTAAAATTTGATGGATTTAATCAAAAAAAAATTGTTTGAATAAAATCTAGATTCGTTTAACAAACTGGAAAAATCTTAAAATATTATTTAGCAATAATGATCGCTTAACAAAGTATGAAAAAAATATTTATTAACAAAATAAGTATTTTAACAAAAAAATATTAATTAGCTAAAAATCATTTAACAACAAAAAGTTGTTTAACAATTATGCAATAAATTGTTAGACAAAAAGAATCGTTAAGCAAAATTTCGAAAAGTTTAAAATAAAGTTTAAAAATCAAATCGTTTAACAAATAAAATAAATTAAAGTTTATTTATTTTTATTATTAAAAATTGTCCCAAAAATTAATTTTTTCTAACTAACGTGATTTGGCGTTAATTGTGGGAGCTCCGTTTCGAAAATACTACTTCGACAACGCGCCATGTCAGCACACTTGTTCTTTGTTTTAGTATGTATAATAGATAAATGCAATAGTAAGAATCTTATAGCAAAATCGAATAAAATTTAGAGCTGTTGCTAAAAATTCTTTTGAATTTTATTCTAATCGAATTTTTTTAAAACTGTTACTAAAAAAACATAACACCTCCAAAAAAAATCGAATTCATAAAAAGTTAATGGAATTAAAAAATTGAAAAGAAGAATGAAGATATAGATTATACGTTATATCTGTTATAGTTTTTTCTCATCACTGACATAATTAGTTTCTCTTTTTCATTCAATCTTAAAATGTGCTCCAACAGCTACACTAGTAACTATGGCACTAACGAAAAATATTGTTGGAGTTTTGGAAAAGAACAATTAGCAAGTGCAATTTTCATTATTACATGTGAATTAGAGAAGACAATGTCGGCGTTGATATAGTAGACGAACAACCTGAATTGAAAAAATTTATGAATTAGTTATAATAAAGGAATACAATAATGGATAATGAAGCTAGAAACGTTAATGTAATAACTCTGTAGAAGACAATGAAAATATGTATGGACATTTTATATAAGGTTCCCTTTTTATAATATCTTTTTATAAATATAATATTAACATAATTTGTGATTTGGTTGTTAAGTTGTTTTTTAATTAAATTTATAAATTGCAGAATCGGTTAATATCTTTTAATATCTTTTCATAAATATATATTTAATAAAAAACTGATTTGATTGTTAAGCTGATTTGGTTAATATTTTTCTTATTATTCAAAATTTTATTATAAAATAATTTTCTCAAAAAAAATTCGTTCGAACTAACGTGAATTGGTTCCTATAAAATTGTTAATTAATAATAAAAGATCTTTTGGCCTTGTTAAAAATAAAAATTTATTGGCTTTAATTGTGGGAGCTCCATTTCAAAAATACTGTCTCCACAACGCGTCACGTCATCGACCCGTGCTCTGTTTTAATATGTATAATAGATTTGTGTTTTATTTAGGGTGTGTTTGGTGGGGGGTGAAGGTTATTTTTAAGATTAACTAGTACATATCCCGCACCTTGTGCGGGTATATTTAAATATTGATGAATCTTCACAAGTATATCTCGGAAGATCTGTCTACAAGTAAGTAAGTGAGAAAAAAGGCGGAAGGGGAGAGACTTTCATAAACATGTAATAGTGAAAACCAAAGTTGTTGAAATAATAGTTATTGAAAACAAATTAAGGAATGAATAAACAATAGCAGAATGAGTGTGATGATTGAAAACGTAAGGAATAACTTGAAAATTTAGGCGAAGATTAGTTGAAAAAAGATTTCTTATTAGATTTTGTTTTAGTAATAAAAGATTTTATGGTTTAATTCTTGATTTGATAAAAGATTTAATCCGAGAAAAAACATGGAGGCGTCACGTCAGCATCAGTGTAGTCTAGTTTAATAGTATATATAAATATAGATACATAGATTATTTATTATTCATAAAACTTTCTTATTTCTTATTAACTATTTAGAAGATTTTTTTTTTTTGAATAATGAGATAAGTAGTTTAGGCAAGTCAACACCGATTGGTTGACCAGCCTAAAGCATCCTTACGGATGGTAGCATCAATGGATGCCGGAATACAGGGGCACCTAGCAGAGAAATCCTGACGAGGAGAGACAGCAGCGGGATTGGTGTGACCGAGGTTAGCCAGCTTGTCGGCTGCACCATTAATCTCTCTGAAGATGTGGTTGATTTGTACTTGATGAAAATCTGCAATAAGGAGAGAAATGTCTGTAATACAAATATCCATTTCCCATGGTGATTTCCAAATGGTTTTGACTGAGTTGATAATCATGAGGTTATCTCCTTCAATTTCTATGTTTCTAATACCTAGTTGTTTTGCTTTGATAAGTCCCATTTTCAGAGCGTACGCTTCAGTCTGGGGGACAGAGATGTGGCCACACTGACCGAATTCAAAGCCTACTACTGAGACATTGTGGTCTCTAAGAATGTATCCAAATGAGCTCTGGCCATTAGATCTCTTTGAACCGTCAAAGTTAAGTTTAACTGATCCAAATTTAGGGGGCAGCCACTTGATATTCTTTTGTTTTCTTCCATTTTTGGCTACTTTTGTGACATTTTCCTTCTTCTTCTGGTTTTTCCAGTCCCTAATCTGGGATTGAACGATGTGTGCAACATTTGTTATTTTGTTGTTGTTAAAGATGTTCTTATTTCTTACAAACCAAATATTCCACCAGGTGACAGCCAGAGCTATAATCGCTGGATCATCAAGGTTAGATCTAATAATGGAGATTACATCCCTTAGATCTTTATTTGTCGTGTCCAAGTTTTGTATGTATTCTCGAGTTTTTAGGTCGGTAATGTTGTCCAGAGTGAATGGACATTTGAGAAAGATATGACCAGCACTTTCAAAAGGGTGTTGACAAAGTACACAACTCATTGGGACTTGTACTTTTTGTTTTTCCAGGTTTTTTTTCGTTGGGAGTCCATTTATAGACAGTTTCCAAATGAAGTTTTTTATTTTTGGCATAATGTCAATATTCCAAATCCATGAGTTGTTGACTTGCGGGGAGCAGATTTGCTTATGAAGAAGATTGAGAGCATCTTTTGTATGGAACCAGCCATCTGCACTCGGAGCCCAGTAGAGTCTATCCCGAATATCACAAATCGGAATTGGATGGTTTTTAATGCGGTTGATTATATTGGGAGTGGTGAGTTGATTTTCTAGAAGTTTTAGCTTTTCTTGGTCCCATTTCTTGTTTGTGATGAGGGAGCAAACAGTTTCGTCATTTTTGGAGATTAGTTCCTTGTCGATTGCATATTGTTCTAGGGGACAATCGTCAATCCATCGATCCTTCCACACTCTAATGGTTTTCCCATCCCCAACATTCCATCGGATTCCTTGATCAAAATCTTGCCTTAGGTTCATTAATCTCTTCCACTGCCAAGACGTATTTTGACCAGTTTTGTAGTTCCAAAGCCGGTTTCCTTTTAAGTATTTTTCCTCAACAACCTTAACCCAGATATTATCCGGTTCCGCCATGATTTTCCATAATAGTTTCATTTGTAAAGCTTTATTCATATCCTCAGCTTTCCTAATTCCAGCTCCTCCTTTTTCCTTCGGCTTGCAGATCTTGTCCCAGCTAATAAGTGGGTGATATTTTGGGCCTTTATTCCAGTAGAATTGCCTATTGATTTGGTCTAGTTCTGTATGTATGGAAGATGGGAGCATGAAGCTTTGCATTAGGTAGTTAGGCTTCGCATTAAGATTGGCCTTAATGAGGACTACACGTCCTTCCTGGGAAAGGGAGGAAGCTTTCCACTTAGTAAGTTGTTTCCTAGCGTTCTCAATAACATCTTTAAAGACCGATTTGTTCACTCTACCGTTGATTATCGGGCAGCCGAGGTACTTCTCCAAGTTTGAACTTGGCGATATGCCAATATTTTGTTGTATCATTCTCTTTGATTGGTTATCTAAGTTTCCTGAGACTTGGAAAGCCGATTTATGATAGTTTACTTTTTGACCTGAGACTTGACAGTAATTGGAAAGAGCCTCTAGAACTTTGTTACAAGTTGGGTTAGTTCCTTTTGCAAAGATAATGATGTCATCGGCGAATGCCAGGAAGGGAATAATAGTTCCAGTTCTAGTAATTGGGAAACCAATACTTTTCTTATTTTCATTACTTAGTTTTTGAAGGTTTCTAGCCAGAACTTCAGCAACAAGGTTAAAAAGGAGTGGGGATAGTGGGTCCCCTTGTCTCAACCCTCTAGAAGGGTGGATAATCTTAGTTGGGTTGTCATTGATTAGGATGGAGTAGGAGGCTGTAGAGATGCACTCATTAATCCAGCCAATAAATTTTCCCGTAAAACCAAGCTTTTCAAGAATGGCTAGGATGCAATGCCATTCAACTCTGTCATATGCTTTTTCCATGTCAAGTTTAATTGCAACATAGCCTTCTTTACCTTTCTTTGTTTTGAACCCGTGGAATATCTCATGTGCTATCAGAATATTATCATGGATTGATCTATTTTGAGTAAAGGCTCCTTGTAAGGGGTGAATTAGTTTTGGGAGGAGATTCTTTAATCTGTTCGTTAAGATTTTTGCAATAATCTTGTAAACTGTTGAGCAAAGACTGATAGGACTATAGTGAGTCGTTGATGATGGGTTATCAATTTTTGGGATTAGTGCAATGAAAGTGTGATTAATTTGTTTGAGGATTTTCCCCGATCTATAGAAGCTTTTTATTGCACAGATAATTGAGGGGCCTACGATATGCCAGTATTTGTGAAAGAAACCGGCTGGGAAGCCATCTGGTCCCGGGGATTTATCATACCCGATCTCAAAGGTTGCATTCTTGATATCATCATTTGTGAATGGCCTAGTTAGCATCAAGTTATCTTCTTCAGTAATTTCTGTCTGCATGACTTCCAGTTGTTTGTGAAGTTCCACTGTGTCAATGTGTGAGGCCTTGAATCTAGCTTCATAATCCATGCAGAACTCTTCTTCAATTTCAACTTCCGAAGCCAGCACCGTCCCCTCATTATTGACAATAGCTGCTATGTTTTTATGATTTCTTCTCCCTGTTGCTCGCCTGTGGTGGAATTTGGTGTTCCTATCCCCAAGACTGAGGTAGTTGGATTTAGCCCGTTGAGTCCAGTATTTATGTTGGTAATCAATAAGACATTCCCTTTTTTTCTATAATCTTTTTAGCTTATTTTCTTTAGGAACTGAGAACGTAGAAAAAATTTCTCCTTGCAGCTTCTCGATTGTGTTTTCAACCTCACTTACTTGTCTATTGATATTTCCAAAGTGGACTTTGCTCCATGATTTGAGTTTATTCTTAAGAAGGTTCAATTTCTTGACAACATTGAACATCCGTGATCCCTGAAATTGGGTTCTCCAAGTTTGCTTAATGAGATTCTCGCACTCTTTCCTTTGTGTCCACATTAATTCAAACCTAAACGGTTTATTCCTAATTCGTTGGTTTGTGTTCTGTAAATTAACTGAGATCCTGCAGTGGTCCGAGGTGGTAAATGCGTGGTTCCAAGTAAAGATATTTGGGTATGCTTGAATAACTTCTTGCTGTGCTAATGCCCTGTCGAGTTTTTCAAAGGTATTATTATCCCCGTCTTTGCGTTTCCTCCAAGTAAAGTCATTTCCTTTTGTAGTTAGATCGATCATATTACATTGTTGGGTAAATTCATGGAGTCTCTTGGTTCTATTAAGATTGACGTCCGCTCCTCCTTTCTTATCAGAAGTTTGCAGCAGATCATTGAAATCACCCATCATCAGGGAGGGAAAGTTGCTTGCACTGATATGCTTTTTAATTTTTGACCAGAATTCTCCTTTCTGATGCTCAGCTGGGGGTGCATAGAGAAAATTAATATTAATACTACAGTTCGAATTGAGATTCTTGTGATTAATTGTTATAAATCTTTTTTCCTTAGTGATAATCTCAATTTTCTCATTAATAAATTGATAGCTTTTCCAAAGGAGGTATAGACCTCCTGAAAGGCCATCAGCTGGGACAAAGCAGATGTTATCAAATCCTGCACCTCTCCAAAATTTTTCGTCAGGTTCCATACTCGTTTTTAATTCTGCCAGCATGATCATCTGAATTTTGTCAATCTTGCAGGTTATATTGAGGTCGGTCCAAAAATTTTTTTTCCGCATACCTCTACAATTCCAGAAAGCTACTTTCATTAACACCGATTAGGATTTTTGGGTGGAAAGCCCATGGTTCCTTCCAAGCCTATCAATAATTTTAACCGTTTTGGCCTGTAATGCACCTGTTTAGCGCTTTTGTTCCTCCTACAGTTTGGGGGTGAGCTTATCTTCCTCTTTCGTTTAGTAAATTTAGAAACATTACTTCTTTTATAAACAGCTCGTTTTTGGTGCGTAAATTTCGGTTCATCAATTATGGTAATTGTTCTCGTGACATTACATTTTCGAAACATCCCTTTGGGGAAACATTGTGTACAAGGGGTACCTTTGTTTCGGTTTCTTCCTATTAAGGGGCATGAGTAGATTTGGCAAATAAATTTCAAAGACAAGAGGCACCAAAAGTTCATGAGATTTACAACCATTTCCAGTATCGTAAAGATCGACAGATCAATACAATTTTTGGGGTACATAGCAAAATAAAAAGAAGAGTTTCTGTAGATTTCATATTCTTCTCCAAGATCGTCATTCCAATGAAGTTGCTTGCAATCCCGCAGTATAGGAGCTATGGGAAGGAGAGTCATTACATTCCAGGATTGTAGTCGTTCACTAGAGTAGAGGCTTCGTATAGTCAAAGGAGCCCAGAAGAGTTTATTCGAAGAGTGCCTGCACAGCAAAGAAAGGACACAGCAGCGCCAGAAAGTCCAACAAAACAAAACCAGATAGAGGCGAAACAGCAAGTTCATGCACCAGAAGACAATAACACAAAGGATCTCAACATAAGTGCAGGAATAGAAACAAGTGTCAAATCTATTCCTAGGGGGCACATAAATGGTTATAACAGGGATAGACTTTCCGGAGGAAAGTTCAAGGCATAGAAGCCAATTCACACACATCTTTATTCTAAACAGAAACAGTAAGGCCAATTTTTTCAAGGGAGGCTCACATACCCTATTCAAAAGACAGCATTTATTTATCATTCTAGAATATGTTAGGGAATTCAAGTTCTGGCTTTCTTCGCCCCCTTCAGAGTTGAGGTAGCAGTGTCACTAGTGCCTTCCTTCACCTTCCTCTTGCTTGAAGTAGACTTAGACCCCTCAGTTTTGACCTCCAGCTCCTCCAGTTGCCTATGCATTGTGTTATTGGTGTGGAAGGAGTGGAAAGAGCCTTCAGAGATCAAGATTTCGTCATCTATCGGTGCTGGAACTTTATGCAGCAGGTTGGCCAAGACAGTGCCGTTCTCAGTTTCACTCAGATTCATTCCAGTATCATGATCATTGATCATATTCATAGCAAACAGCTCATCCTCAGGCTGGGGAATGTCTTTTTCTTGCTCCAGGAAGGTGGGTTGCACTAGGACTTTGCCAAAAATCTCGTTACTGTCATCCTTAGGGGGTTGCTCCTCAGTTTTTTCCTCATTGGAGTTGGGATTAGCCTTTGGCTCCTTGCTTTCACAAGGGCCAAAAGAGCTACTTTTCGAACTTTGGGAAGAGATATCATTGAATGCAACTGTGATCCCAGTGGACCCCGAGAGGTAGGGCTTAACTCCGCTTACAAACACTGGAGTTCTTTTTTTCTTCTTGTGGTTCATCACAGGCGTCCAGTCAGCGTCTTTCTCATCTTATTTCCCCTTTTTGTTTACACCAGATTCCCATTTTTTTCCATTCCTGAAAGAATAGCTTGTTTTCTTAGCACTTATCATTCTCATGGGACATTGCTCAAAGCCATGGTCCTTCTTAGCACAAAAACCGCAGCCTTTGGAAAAGTCCTCGAACCAGATTTTAAACATTTTAGTAACTCCATCTTCATCCGGAATGGGAACTTCCTTCTCTTTTTGGAAATTCAGCTCAAGATCATAGTTGATGCAAATACGAGCATAATTCACTCCCATGCCCTTTTCAGAAAAGGGATCCAGACGGATGAATTTTCCAACCTTATTTGCTTCGATGATGGTTCTAATGGCTTCCTTATTGATATACTCAGGAGGGATCATAGGGATCCTAACCCACACATCAACAGCCGAAACATTCTCAGTGAACACATTGAAGTTAGGCTTCCAGGGTCGGAGAATGAGAATGTGACCAAAGATGTGGAAAGGCCTCTTCTCCCAAATCATGGTTTTATCATAGGGGTTAGAGAAATTGATTTCAAACCAGTGATTAAGCTTTGGGATGAGTTGGACTTCTCCCTTAATATTTCTCCATTCAGACAGTAATTTAGTTCTTACTTTACTAAATTCTATTGGGTTGCCAAAGATTCTGCCCATCAGTGAGGACTCCCTGATTTTAGTGAAATCAGATTTCACTTTGGACAGCATTTTCAGGTATTCATCAAGGTTTACCTCATCTTCCAGAATTTCCTTTCCCTTCCTGGAATTAGGTTTCCCTGGTTTGCTCTCTGCATTTCCTTCTCCTGGTGTAGCTTCAGCAGGATTCCCTTTCTTGGCTTCAGCTGGATCTTCTATCTTAGCAGGGCTGGTCTTCTCTTGTTTCTCTTGATACAAATTCTTAGGGATTTCACATACTTTCTCTTTGAAAGATTTGATTTTCTCATTCATACTTAAATCCGAAATAATCTTAGCAATGTAAATATGTTTTGTTTGAGTTTTTGGTATGGGGGCGGGGTTCATTTTATAGCATCGTTTGCCTAAGCAAACACTTCTTTCAAACCAGAAAACAAGAGATTTGGTCAGGTTAACATGAGGATGATCTCCTAGCAGGGCTTTATGCCTAGAGTCAGATGCAATTTCAATCCATAACACAACAGCAAGGAAAATCAAGACAGACAGGGAAAGAATCCGCAAGACAGAAAGGAGAGACAGAGAAAGGGAAAAGACGCACCTGTAGTCGCCGGAGTTCAGGAGATTTTCTGGGTGTGTAGCAGTGAGCATTGCACAGCTCTTCGTTTTTCCAGGGCTTGTCGGAGCCAGAGTCATTTCGTCATCCCAGGTTACAGCCAAATCGAGTTCCTGAGATTCAGTTAGGGTTTGAGGGTTCATTATGTGATGCATAGACTCAAGAAATTCAGGGCTAGGATCCCGACAAGGAGATCTTTCAAGCCGAAAAGAATCAGCTCGGTTTGGAACCCTTCGCAACCTTGTAACAAGAATCAAACAGTTCTTCTGCAACAGAGATCTTCCCCAGGTCAACACATCTTTATCCCTTTCCTTTCTTTTCCTTTTCCAGCCTTGTCTCACCCGATTTGGAAGTCAAACCCCTCTTCTGATTTCATCATGAATTTCTTCTCGCCTCAAGCCACTTTTCCGATTGTTTTGTTTATCTGGATTGTCGAGGCAGAGAAGGGCCAGCAGGATCCTGTCGATACTTTGATCGCCCTGCTTACTGCTTTGAGGAGGATGTTCATCGTGTTTGCTTTGGATTTGGATACGGAGAAAGGCTTGTCGGAAGAGGAGGTAAATTAGGGATTTCGATTTTAGACTTTCATCGTGGTCAGGAAAGGGGGCGCGTCTGGCGCGTAGATTTGGAAACGAAGAGAGCGTTTTCATTTTTTGAGCACAATTATTTAGAAGATTAGTTGAAAGAAGATTCTTATTAGATTTTGTTTTAGTAAAAAAAGGTTTTACGGCTTAATTTTTGATTTAATAAAAGATTTAATCCAAGAAAAAACCTGGAGGCGTCACGTCAGCATCAGTATAGTCTAGTTTAGTAGTATATATAGATGTAGATGAGATTTAAATAGATTAAATTTTATATGAGATTCATTTGATTTAAAATAATATGGATGACATTGTTTGGCAGGAGATTTTGTAATGGGTTTAATTAATATAGATTTACAAAATTACTCTTATTTTAACATTAAATATTTTTTTTTGGAGGATTCTTCGATTTTTTTATTTACTGAGGCATCTTCGCGGCGCACACCTTCGTAGAGCGCAGAACGACGTCAAAGGGAACAATACACCTCTCTTTTGCAAGCCACCATTCTCTCTTGTGAACCGAAAACAGCATAATCTGAAATAAATACTAGCATTCCAAATTACTAAAATAAAACGGCTATACACCAGCATACAAACTCAATGAAGATGTTTACTTCCCAAAAGATCAGTAAAAGTCTCCATATGCAAGAAACAGAAGAGTTGTACAAAAAGAAAATTTTAACAAAAACATATTGAACAAGTTGACCATAAATTCAGAAGCATGCAAATTCACAACAAAGATCAATATAAATTCAGGAAACATAAGCGTTGCTTGATAAAATCAATAGATAGAAATTATAATTTTCGAAACAAAATGTTGTGATTAATGAACCTGAAGGACGTGAACTGATATTATTATATTTCCCATGAGCAGCCTATCTAACTCGTATAATAAAGTTCCTAACATGATCACCGCCTTATAAAGTTACAATGGTGGCTACTCATTAGTTCTCGGAGCACAAAATTGTGGACTAAAATTCATCTGTTAGTGATGAAATGAAGATTGTCTCAGTTATGACTCAAGACCCGGTATTGCACTAGCAATACAAACTAACTCAACGTGAAAAATGAAGCAGAACTAATTTCTGTTATGATAGAATAAGGGAATAACAAAGTACTTGGATATAGAAGTTTGTGCCACCAACAATGACTAGAAGGCGATCTCATGAAATTATGTCATCGATGAGATGAAAATATGGTAGAGCATTTCAGTTATTCTCTTATTGAAGCAGTTAACATAGTTCCTATTGATAATAAATGCACATCTCAACAGGGACAAAGTAATGGCAATGACAATATCAGAAAACAACACCACATCATCATCATCTCAACCAGAAGCTTCATACATTTGATAGAGGAACATAAGATCAAGATTTTCATAGATTACTAAGCTCCCAACACCCTGACTGTTAAAAGGTTTCCAACCTTATGCTGTTTACTTGTTGCTGCTAATGTACTCCATATACATCCACATACCTTTTTGTTCTTTACTCATTGGTTTTGAAAAATATGGTATCATCTACTATGAAGTGTACACACTCAATTACTCATAGTTCAAAATACATAATTGTAGATGAAGTGTAGACAAAAAGCACCAGGATTTCTATTTAAATTATCCTACACATTTCCAACCCCGATAATAAGAGCCTAGTATTTTCCTAAAAATATTCAGAAACTATCCATATTTGCCAAAAACGCATAGTTGATGCCTCATATACAGTGATCATAAATAGACAACAAAACATAGAGCCATGTCTCGCTTCTAAACAACTAACCCTACAAAACAAAGGAATAGTGATGAAGGGAGTAAATGAAGAATTGCACACCGTTGATCGATATAGCCAAGAATAGAGGGAGGTAGCTGAATACTGAGAGCGGCGAATAAGAACAAAATTGATCAAATTGGAAGAACAAGTATACCCTAATGTATAAATTATTCTCTTTACCCTCCTTAGTAATTATGTTCAGACAGATATTTTGTGCAATTAGCTGCGCAATTTTGACCAAATGGGGGTTCTTAGAAATGAAGTGTACAATCAGAACGACAGAGAAAAGATGAATCATACCTTGCCTCATCTAGTAGCCTCGTCGGAACTAATGTCCCCTATCGACCTGCTCCCCAAGATGAATCATACCTTGTGTAACTAAACAGTGTCAAAATGACAAACACTTGTACTACATAAACGTAATCTTTATATAGAAAGTCGCAAAAATTATGTATTCATCACGGATCCTCAATCCAAACTTGACACATTAATATGTTCATATGTACACAAATATCACGTCCCAACTATATTGGATGAGTCACCTACATATTTTCCCAAAAGGACTAACAAACATATCATACGGATGCCTAATTACGTAGACTCAACATATGTACATAACCACGAAATTAATAACAACATATTTCTTTAATTATAATAAATATTAATTATGAAGCAGATTTATTTAAATCTTTAATTAGGAAATTAATTAGAGAGAGATTTTAGGATCAATTATTATCTCATTCCTTATTTGACGTAGTAACATATTTCTTTTTCATCTTTTCTATGTCGTTCTGATTGTACACTTCATCTTTTGATAGAGAAGTCTTCATCTTTTCTCTAGTAGCCTCGTCGGAACCAAATGCGCAATTATGAACCAATGAAGTGTACAATCATAACGACAGAGAAAAGATGAATTATACATCTGGTGTCGAAAATATAATTCAAATAAATATAATGGAGAAGTCTTCCATTTGATAGTGGTAGCCAAGGGCATATCAAGCCGGAGGTACGGATGACAACACCATCCAGGGGCGTATCAAAATAGCAAACACCATGTGATGCTTATGTTGTCTAGTATCATCCTGATTGTTACCAAGATTAATCAACCAGTATACAAATAGCAAACACCATGTGATGCATATTAGTTGAAATAAAGTTATATAATGTGATAAAGCTCACCTAGATTACATGTTATTCTTATTCCCTTCATTGATTGAATACTATATTCTTGAGCATGCTACTAGCAGTAGTTTGAGAGTAATTTGGGAGTAATAGCCTCAAATCTAGTGTTTTCTCGATATATTTGATACTTGGTACTCAAACTCAAACCCCCAAAAATTTGATCCCCTCATTTCTTTTGCACGTTTAGACCTTACTCTTGAATCGTATTTGATACTTTTAAGCTAATTTAGAATCTCTCTTGATTTCGACCTTGATGAAAACATCATGTACTTACATTGACAATGACCGTATACTTGTGAAAATACGTGAGTTTTGGGTGTCAATTTGCTCACAATAGTATACCCCATGCTTGGGTTTATGAGCACGATAATCTTACTTATATTTTAAATTAATAGTATTGATTATGCAGTTATTAAAAAAATTCACTTTATCCATTTTGCATTTTGATGGTTCCTTCACAAAAATATTTCTTTTTGGCAAATTATCTCAACAAAGATATGAACATGAACCTAGAGAATTGGTATGGATGAGCGTTTTCAGCAAATTATGACTAAAATGATATTTTAATCCTAATGTATTGTTGTTGTTTGTGCATTTTATATTACTCTACAATAAGTAAATGTTATGAATTTTATATCTTTATCCTAAAGAAGTCCGGTTATTTAGTCTAAATACACAAAATATTTAACTAAAACATGTTATATCATAATCTACTGAGAAAAAGTTAATCTATATAAACTGATATTAACATTAAAAAGTTCATATGTTAGTATCAATTTCAGAAGTAGATAAAAGTCAGTGGGGCTCCGGTGAAGTTTATTTTGAACTTCACTGTAAAGCTGGTGGACCTTTGATCAAGATTAATGGTTGAGATTAAGATTTATAAAAAGGGTAATCAAATAATATCTTTTTAATTAAGAAATTTGATTTATCTTGTATAATTAGAGGTTGAGAATTGGCAATATCTTGTTAAATTAAAATATTAATCCTCACAAATTATAAAATCAACACATTCACCCCAACTTCAATCCCACCTTTGTGAGTCTTGCGTCATCCACATATCATTGAAGCTCCATACCAAAAAATCAAGGCAATAGTTTCATGAATTGGGTGTTACCCAATTTGAATCTTAATTGGAATCCCAATTTCAATTTCGATTACTTTCAATTCCAAATCTTGATCATATTCAATTAAAACCAAAACACAGTATATTGTGTATCGGTGGTCGTCAAAGAAGAAACAACGATGGAAAATTAGGACAAGTCATATATGGAAGCTTGCTTGAGCACAATCCAACAAACCCTAACTCCGGACTCCGAATGCAACGAACGTTCATAACTAATCAATCGCCGAATCTTCTGGTAGTATCTATAGAAGAAAATACGCCCTTCTTCACGATCCAACGACTCTCTTGAGCTCCTCATGGAGTTTCTCCGGCAATCATGCACCCCGTCTCACCCAAACTCACCGCACCCTCTACCGTGCAAAACTCTCGAGCTTTGTTTTCTCAAACGCCTTGATCCCCACCACTCCCACCTCCGGAGACTCTTCCCCTGATCCTCCCCACCCCCGGCGACTCTTCCCCTAACCATCTCCTTTCTAAGGCTCTCAGACGTCCTTAGAATAAATTTGGTTGAAATACATATGTATCGTCTTGAATTAAATTTTTTTTATTTGAATAATTTAAGTTTATCATTTTTAGGTTTAATAAAATTTTAGTATCAACCCTTAATCTTGATCAAGGGTCTATATTTGTCTAACTTCGCAACGAAGTTTAAAAATAACTTCAGTGGATCTCAACTCATAAAAGTATATGATCTAGAAATCAAATTTGAACACGTAAGCTATAGCTATAACTCTAAGAGAATTTTCATGAAAGGGCTTGCTTGCCTTGAAACACAATTGAGGGATATTTTTGCTAAAAGGGATCCTATTTAACTGTCACAATAATACATAAGTGACAATGCTTATTTGAAAGCACTATTATACAAATGAAATAATCAATAATGAACTACAACGGACAACAATATTCGTACAAAGTAGCTGATGCGTTTAAATAGATTCTATTAACCATATTAGGGCTCGTTTGGTAGCGCTAGGAATCATTCCCGGTAACGGAATGATTCCGAATCAATCAAAAAATGTGTTTGGTTAGAGGTCTTTTAAGACATGAAAATAATCCCATCATTTCCATTTCCTTTCCTAACCCTTATCCGACTTCATTCCGTTTCCATTCCTCCGATCCAACCAAATGGGCACGTAGACATTTGTTGAAAACAATCTCAACCATTATAACATTTAGTTATAAGTTAAACATTGCTCTAAAATACTTAAGATGAATCTTGCTCTTCTCAATCTACCGTCTATTTCATAATAAAGATCAATTTGAAACATCCACAACATAATCGATTGATTGTGAAATAGATTTATGTGGAACCAAACCTGAATCCAATTTAATTCTGACATATTAACACAAAAACATCTTACATAACTTGATGAACAAGATAGAAATATCAATATAAATTTCATATAACATATATAGTCTAATCGATTATATTACTTAAAAAATATACTTCAATATTCAACTAAAAAGTAATAACATAGTATTATATATGGATCTAAAAAAGAAATGAATTGTAAAACAAAGTTAACCTTCTATACAATTGTTGTAATTGATTCACCACCGGAACAATATAGCCACTTCCTCCACTGCTTTGAGGTATAAATTGGGTTTTGAGATTTGTTTCATGAATACATATGATAGGAATCGAAAATGATTTTCTCAATTGTATGGATGGATATTTGAGATTTAGCATTCTCAGTTTAAGGTTCTGTTTACTTATAGTTTATTTGTGTTTTATTTAGTTTATAAGTCCTAAGTTTAATTTTTAAAACTGTTTTTTCACGGGTAAGGTTGTGATAGATGGCCGTTGATTTAGATAGCAATACTAGTTTTTTTTACATATCTCTACAAGATATAAATTCTATTATTTTTTCCTATGATAAGGCCCAAATAAGAGAAAATCTATTTACAAATTCAATGTGTTGTGTTTAAATATAATAAATAAAAGTTCTTATATTTTGGTTAATGATGACATTAAAAACAATGTAAAGATAAATATATTAAATAACTAATTCATTTACATATGATTTTATAATTTTGTTTAAATGGAGTCTAATTTTTATGAGAATATAGAAGTATTTATAATCATTAGTCCATGCAAAGTGTTGGTCAGATTATACATGTAAAATAATAAAATAAATATAGTGTACATCGTTTGTATTCAATTATATTTATATATTTTTTGTTCCATATTTTTAATTTCTCACCATTAATTATTTTGTATACACGGTGAAAATAAATATAACGAATATATATTACTATATTTTGCTTTTCTACGGCGAGACACCGCGGTAATTCAGTTATTCCGTATTCTTTTCATGGTTCTGTCAGCTTCGAGTGTTCCATGTGTTCTAATGTTGTTTGTCTCGAATTTTTATTCTTGTTGACCTTTTCGGTCATTTTCCTGTGGTGTTTCTTATTTGTGATTTTCTTTTTTGTTTTCGCTCTTTGCATAACAGTTTATCCGTTTGCCGGTTTTCAGCCTCTCAATACACCAAGTATGTTTGGTGTTGTCGATATTTTTACCTCTTGATCATTAAATATAAATAATAAAAAAAAAGATAAATCCTTGATAAAATTAATAGGATGGTAGTACACACATCAAATTTTCTCAAAAATAAGTAAAATTGAATAGAGAGTAGGAGAGAAAATTGAGTTGACTCGGCACGGCAAAATCTAAATGCAAAGCTTCCTCCCATGGGCCCTCTCTCTCTCTTCATCTTTCATTGACGGCGTTTGAGTTATCTCTCTCCAAAGCAGGGAAAAAGGGCGTCCTCTGACATCCCTCCTCTCTCTCCATCTCCAATTCTTCGCCTCTCAAAGAGAGGTGAAGATTCTCTCCCTTCTCTCTCACCCTTCCTAATTCTCTTCATCTTCCCCTTTACAACGTTCAATTCAATTCCAATACCTAATTTCGATCATCGATCAACTGCCCCCCACCACCGTACCAAACACCATCCCATTCAACCCGATCCATCCGATCATCTCCTTCCGCTCTGATGTCGGGGGCGTCAAGACGTCTTAGGGACCTCCAATCCCAACCTGGCAACAAGATATGCGTCGACTGCTCCCAGAAGAATCCGCAATGGGCGTCCGTTTCTTACGGTATCTTCATGTGTCTGGAATGCTCCGGGAAGCACAGAGGCCTCGGCGTTCACATAAGCTTCGTCCGATCCGTCACCATGGATTCCTGGTCCGACCTCCAGCTCAAGAAGATGGAGTCCGGAGGTGGCAACGACAATCTCAATCGTTTCCTCTCCAAATACGACGTCTCCAAGGAGACTGACATTGTCGCCAAGTACAATTCCCACGCCGCCTCCCTCTACCGCGATCGCGTCCAGGCTCTGGCTGAAGGCCGGCCTTGGCGCGATCCTCCCGTCGTCAAAGAGTCGCCAACCTCTAAGAAGCCTCCGTCAACCGGGAGGAGTGGTGGCGATGGATGGGATAGCTGGGACAATGACGAATCTTCGTTTAGATCTGGAAGCGATATTAGGAGAAATCAGTCGGCTGGGGAGGTTAGGTTTAATGGTGGAAGTAGTGGTGGTGGGGGGCCGTTGAGGTCGAAATCGACTGAGGATATGCATACCAGATCACAGCTAGAGGCATCTGCCGCAAATAAGGAGAGCTTTTTCGCTAGAAAATTGGCGGAGAATGAGAACAAGCCGGAGGGGCTTCCTCCTTCCCAGGGTGGGAAATATGTTGGCTTTGGATCAAGTCCGAATCCTTTGCCCAGGAATGATAGCGGAGATGGTGATGTGTTTGCCGTCGTTTCTATGGTGAGTTTCAGTTATTTGACTGGGAAGTTATGTGTAGATTGTATTACCGGTATACTAATTAGATTTCTTGTGATGATGTTATTTATTATCACAGGGTCTCGGAAAGCTTTCGTTGGTTGCCCAATCAGCTGCCAATGTAGTTCAAGCTGGTACAAAAGAGATTACCTCAAAGGTATTGATTCCGTTTCCGTTGATGATCAAAATTTGCAAATGGTCAATCGGTCTGTTGTTGATGAGCTCCTGCCTTTGCTTTTGTCACACATCTTAAAATTGACTTTTGGTTTCTTGACCGTTGGATACTCAATCAATGGATTAAAACTGGACATGTACATGAACAATTTTTAGCATGCATGATCCTGTTTTTATTTTTGTATGGTTCAATCTCTTTGCATTAGCTGCTAATGTAGTTCACAGCATCATTGCAAATATCCAAATTATGAAGCTTTAGCCTAATCTGGAATTCAAATTCATGGGTAGCAAAGTTAGGAAGCACCTATATGCATTTATCTAGGAACACTGCTTGCCACATGAGCACCTTCTTTCCGGAGTTATGATCGAGGCTTTACTATATGCATTGATCTTATGCTTAACAGTGATTGTACTTAGGTGCTTTCAATTATGGATCCCTTCGTTATGCTGACTATTTTTCCTAGGAACTGCAAAGCTGCTCAGATGTTATTGTTTGGAATTCTTTTACTGAAAGCATTCTATTTTCATATCCGAATCTTTTGCCAACTTTTAACAACACTAAGAAAGGCAAATTACTTCTCCTCCTCCACTTTCACATACTGTGCACACTTCCATGAATTAGGTTTAAAGAGTTTCTGGTTCATCATTTTTGTAGCATCTGGTACCAGTAGAATGGCCCAACATGTACTCTTTAACTCTGGCATTTAAATTGATTGTTTGCCTGTTAATATTTTAATTGGATTTGGGTTATTAATTTTTTTTTGACCCCTTTCTTCACCAATGAATCAATGATTTTTCAAGAAGCATCTCTTTCTTTCCTTACAGGCCCAGCTCACATTTACTCCTTTACTCTCCAATTTCTTGATTCTCCTTCTTAACTTGATCTAGATGATTTCAGAAGGCTTCAAAAAGTTTGAAGGGTTTATTATTTGTGCATACTGTTTATATGTGTGTATTTGTCGTCTGCAAATCACTACTTTGTTTGAAGGGTTTATTATTTTTGCAGTCACGGTAATTTGATTGATGCTATTCCATTTCCTTGACAAGATGATTTTGTGTTGTACATGGATGCTCCTGATTTCTGTACAATTTGGTAAGTGTTAATTACTTTTACTGCCTTAATTGAATACCTGTATCAATTATGCAACAGGTTAGAGATGGAAGCTATGACTACAAGGTAAACGAAACTGTGAATGTTGTAACTGCAAAAACAACTGAAATTGGGCAAAGAACCTGGGGGATCATGAGGGGAGTTATGGCACTGGCAACCCAGAAAGTTGAGGAGTTCACCAAGGAAACTAGCGACGACACCCCAAACAACTTCTATCCTAATGACAATAATGGAAACGGATACCACCAAGATTCCCGACACGAGGCCAAGGGGAGTTGGAACTCACCAGAGGGAGGGCGATCCTCATCTGGCCAGAATGCTAATCCCGTTAACTCGAGCTCATGGGACAAGTGGGACGAAAAGGAGGATAGGAAGGAAGCTTCATCTACAAAAAGGCCCGGATCAAATGGCGACGATTGGGCTGGTTGGGACGACGACAAGGACGAGGATGGGTTTGATAGCTTCTCGTACGACGCTGCCTCACATAAAAGATCGACTGGTCAGAACGGGAAGCCGGATTCCACGTGGACAGAGGGTGGCTTTCTTTGACGTGGCTCGGATGTAGACTCCTCGACTTAGATTGTTTTTTCACCATTTCAATTTTTTGCGAACATGTCAGTCTCGGCTTGGGACATGGATGGGTCTTATACGTGAAATTTGATGTGCGTCAAAAGGGTATCGATGTTGCCAACGGCCAAAGTTGCGGTCGTAAACTAGATAAAATTTCGTGTCACGAATCTTTGGCCTTTGTTATTCGTTAACGTTATGAGAGGAGGTGACTTGAAGCCGATTCTATAATGACTATCATTTTTTACTATGTTGTAATGTTTACAAATTACAATACTTTATATTAAGTTGTCGTTTCAAGTGAAGAAAACAAACTGTGAATTTAAGCAAGAAAACCACGATTTCCATTTGTTTATTCATCTCGAGTTCCTTCGGAATATACGCTCCTTATTCAAACCGCTAACTAACTATTCAAGGGATTTGGCTAGAAGTTACTGAATGATTTTTTTAAAAAAAGGATTTTTTATTCTTAATATTAGGATTTTTTTGCTATTTTTTTTCTCATTTATACTCATTCTTAATATATTATATTAAAATTTATTATGAAATAATTAAAAAATAAAAAACTAAATTTTAAACAATTATGACCTCATTAAATATAAATTAATAACTTTATAGTAGAAATAATTTTATATATTTTATAAAATAAAGATGCTTTTTTTTTTTTTAATTTTTGAACTATAATATTTTTTTACTTTTAATTTTAAAAATATATATAAAATTAAGTTAATTTTTTTTATATTTTATTAAGAGTCTAGAAAATTAAAAATATAATGAAATTTTTATTCATTTTTGAATTTAAATTTTATATAATTTATATTAATTTAAAAATTTTAAAAATTATGTTTTTTTTAAAATATGAAAAAGTATATTATAAAAAATAAATAATTAAAACATAAAAAAATAATATTTTTATTTTCAAATTAAAATAAATTATAGAAAATTAACTTCAAAAAAAATACTATATGTTTAAATTTTTTAACTCTTAAAAAATTTTAAAAAGTTTATTTTTTATTTAATTTTATATATTTTATTTTAAATCGAAAATATATAAAAAAAAATTTATTTTAGTTCAAAACTAAAATTTATATTTTTTTACTTTACTTTTTAATTAGAAAAATATTTAAAAAATACTTTTATTATTAAATTTATTATTTTAAATTTTAACGAGGTCATAATTAGTTTTAAATTTATTTTTATAATTTTAATTATTTTATAATAAATTTAAATGTAATATATTAATAATGAGTATAAAGAGGAAACAAATAGAAACATAAGAGTACGAAGAGGGATTTTGAAACTTAGTGGATATATACCAAAAGGAAAAGTCCAAACCTTAAGGGCACCTAGAGGATAAATCCTAAAATAACTAAACTAGTAGCTTTCTAAAGTTGAATCCGGATCCTCTTCTTGTATTTTACTTCTAATATTTGCCTAATAAACTAAACTCATCTCTTAGATTAGATGAATGACCATGATTTATTTAGTTAATATTTAACCTAATTATTAAAAGAAAGCTCAATCAAAACCTACATTTTTTTTACTTCTGAAAAAAGCACCAAGCAACTGGAGTCGATTAAGAAAGGAAAGCGAAAGGGTTTTGTGACTCCGGTAGCCATGGTAGCAGCATACTTAATCAAGCAAAAGGGTTCGGTGATTCCGTTGGCGAATAAGATATCCTTCTCAATGCAACACAACTTTCACTGAGTAACATCAAGGTAATCAAGCATCATTGATTTTGTTCGATTTGTATCATCTGTTTGGTTAAATGCGAAGTTGAAGTTTGAAGGTGGTAATCAATGGAGCTGCATAGGAGATAGGGTGAGCAACAATCTTTGCAATGAGTAGTGCCAAAGGTTTGGAGATTGTTGGTGTCGTGGCTTCTCAATTTGTCAGCGAGGACATTGGCAACGAGGTAAAACCAACCCTGACGTTGAAGTGTTATCATAACTCAACCGAGCTGGACGTATAATTGTTTAGATAATGATTGGAATACTTGTTGTGCCTTGAAACTTCTTCGTCAGTAATGAAGAGGTCGGAATAGAGGTTTTAACTTAGGTTCAAGTTAAGGTTTCAACGTGTGTCTTTTTGTGCCGAGTGCAATGTAAGACCATTTTCATGTTCTTTATTCTATTTCACAAAATGTGGCAAACATTATTGGGTCCGTTTGGTGGGAGTGAAATTAAGGAGATATTTTGTAAGGAATGAAAAAGGGGTTACATAATTCCCTTAATTTTGTTTTGTGGGAGAATGAAGCAGGTGAAGAGGGAAGATTAAGGGAATGAAATTATAGAGATTTGTATTTCGATTGAAGTTGGATTATAGGGATGAAGAGAGAACAAATCTCATTCTTAGCCCTTTCTTATCAGGCAAATCGACTCTTCCTCTTCTTCCCTATTTCTCAGGTATTTCTTCTTCCCTATTTTTGTGTTTCTTATTCTCTATTTCTTGTGTTTCACCTTCTTCTTTCTTTTCGTCCTCAATAATCGTTCCTTTGTGGCTTTCAAGTTCAAGGGTTCACAAGAGGGAGATCGGGAGAAGATTCATCCCAATGGCATCTGTCGAAAGGGTAAGGAACTGATGCATTCGAGAATTGTTATACCTACACCACCGAAACGGTAACCCGGAGCCCTAGTTTTTGCCTCGTCTTCTACTATCAAGCTTATTTTTATGAATCTGTGTAGGGTTTCTCGTCTTCATGATTCGCAAACCTTATTTGATATGTATCTTGTCAAGCTTATCTTATAGGGTTTTCTATTTTTGTTTCCATGATTATGAATAATCTCCCTTTTGTATGTTGCATATGCATCAAAGTTTTGGACTTGTCAGCTGCATTACTAAGCATTTTTAATTCATGATGAGTGTGATGACTTATCTCTTTAAAAGCAAGGATGCATCCATCAAGCACTTTCTTTGCCTCTGTGGTTGAACTTTCCTACTAAAATTAGAGCAATGATTGGTTGAGTCGTAGGGATAAAAAATTAAAATAAAAAAATTCACATATACTAGATTACTAACCCCTAAATCTTCAAATTCCAATTTACTGATCTCCATATATTCAGAGCATTTGACGATTTCAAATGCAAGTGAGAGCACAAGCATTTGGCTTCAAATTTAAATGCTCATTTAGGACCATACACATGCTTCCAACATCCTACAAAAGAATTATGTGCCCTTACTAGAATAACCAAAACAAAATTTATAAAATTTGTCTCCATGATAGAAATTGGTTGATATATGAATTTGTTTAGGGTTTTCCTTTATCATACTTCTCTTATCTATTATTTTGTATTTGTAGAGTTTCTTGTAATCCATTAATCCCTTTAAACGATTTCCTGTGCATTTTGTATTTTTATTTTGATACTTTTGTTATGAATTCTTGTCATCTTAGCTTTTATTTTAAGTTTTCGATCAAATAAGTTTTAAGATTCATATTGTCTATTATATATACCTCTTGTCACACCCGATATATATCTTGTCAACTTCTTTTCATGCTTTTGTTTTTCATACATATATGTTTGAAATGTGATGCTTTTGTTTTCATACCATCACAAAACATGCTTTTATTTTTATACCATGGTGATGGTTTTGGCTTGGGTTACCGATATTTGTATAACTTGTGATTGATTGTTATATGTTAGAATTTACTTTAAATGCTACCTTATGCCAGGACTTGATTTTAAAACTCTCTTAATAATTGAGATTTACCTTTAATCTCCAACATGGTGGTGATTTTGAATAGGGCAAATCTGAAGTCAACAAAGCTTTGGTCGGTTGAAGAACCTGATGAGAGATACGAGTGGGTGTGAGAATCGGGTCCACGGAGATTACCCAAGCTCCCACGGGTTATCTCTCTTGTGCACATGTCTACATTTTATGTCAATATGTGTTTTTCCTTAAGTAATTACTGAGCTTGCTTGATATTTATTCGTTTATAAATGATATAATTATTTTTTGTTATTGATATGTGTATTTGTGATTTTATGGAAATAATGGTTGTTGTAAACTTCATCAATATGCAGACCCCGTCCAGCAGTGAAGATAACTCTTCATGTGACTCTTACAAAACGCCAGACATGTATGCTTGCGGGGATAATTGTCCACAATCTCGACATCTGGTAGCAGTCAACAAGCAACAGAGGGCCACTCTTGATGCCTCTGAGGAGCGTATTCATAAGGCAACAACTGAAGAGTTGAGCCTTCGTGCATTCAACAACATTTTAGTTGAACGAGTTTCGGAAGTGACAACGGGCTATTGTGTTCTCGGGGTTCATAACGCAACTGATAAGGCGATGATCAAGAAGCTAAAGTTATTTCTAGTAGTTTCCACATGTATTATTGTCGCATCCCTTTTCGCACACTATAAGTAGCTTTTGCAATGGACGTGTAGGTTTTTGCTAAGATAGAAGCCCTCACTTTTGTAATAATGAAATGAAATTTGTGCCGGACATGTTATTGTAGTGGTTGTACACTAATTTTTTATCCGGGTTTTTATTTTGGTGGGTTTTGGGTTCAATAGAATTGCGGATGTAAATCATCTTAATGTATTTCCATTAACTGCTTTGTAATTGAACGTCGTTTGCAATCGAATGTGTACATATGTATGAATGAATCTGTTTATGTTCTTTGAGTGTTTCTTGAATGGTTATTGTGTAGGTTGGTTGATGTATTACTCTTGTATGTTATTGTTGAAAGTTTTACTGGACTGATTAGAGTATTGTGTAGTTTGAAAACCAATAGTTTGCCCATTTAGTTACACTATATGTACAAAGCAACAAAATAATGGTGCTAATTGTTGAAGTCAAATGCATGAATGACAACATGTACACTGCCTGAACAGTGGACTAGAAGTTCCGCATGATTGCAAGCTTGGTGTCTACATGACCTGTATGGCTAAGCTGATAAGTGGTGAAGTTGATCAAAGTGATAAAACTATAGGTCAAAAGAGTTGCCTTAAATAGAACTAGAATTAAGTCCTTAACAAACTTGTCATTCTTGTCTGCATCAGCTCTCTTACTCATCTCTTCCCTTCTCCTAATGACTCTCACCCTACCGCCCTCATTTCCTTTGCCCTTTGGATTGGAGCAAGCAACCTCTCCTCATCATCGAAACCATCTCACCCTCGATACTCCTACTTCACTCTCTCCTTCTCCACTCCAGCCTACCACCTCACTTATACATCTCTTCTCCTCACCACTCTCCAGCCACATCATCTCTCCCTTTTTCACTCCCTACAAGCTCACTCTCTCTTTCTCCACTCCAGCCTACTTCACTCTCTCCTTCTCCACTCCAACCACGCCATGCTCGATTCCTTCAAAGCATGTGCCTTCATGATCCTCTCCATTTTTGCAGTCCAACCATACTCGCTGGTTACTAACCAACAAGGAGAGTACACAACACGGTCAGATCTTCAAAGCTTGTGCCTTCATGATCCTCTCCATTTTTGCAGTCCAACCATACTCGCTGGTTACTAACCAACAAGGAGAGTACACAACACGGTCAGATCTTCAAAGCATGTGCCTTCATGATCCTCTCCATGTTTTCAGTTATCAGAACACTTTTATATTACAAGTTGCATATATCAATCAAGATACCCAAAGATAATAGAAAATTCAGAAGAAAAAAACAATCAAAGAAAGGAAATGAATTAAATGTTTGCAAAATATTTGGTAATAGGAAGACAACTTTTACTAATATTACAAACACTTTTCATATTATAAGTTGCATATATCACTCGAGATACCCAAACAAAATAGAAAATTCAAAAACAATAAAGTGCCTTCATATTTGGATGCTCACCAAGTAGGTTTGACAAGTGAAATTCTGCTAATTTGAACTACTTGTTTACAAAACAATGGTTGTTGTAAGTCATAACAGATAAACTATGAATTCCCACTTTAGTACAAATAAACTTTAAATGCAGCTACTTCCCTGTGATATACCATGTTATGGCTTATGATTTGCAGTAGATACTCATAAACAAAGAATCAAATTTTCTGATAAAAAAAACCCTGGTTGTCAACTGTCAAGCAATCCTCCCAATACCAAAATAGCAGGAGACCTATACTTTCAAAAAGGCATTGTCTATATATGCATGATAACTTAGCAGTAAACCCACTAATATATGTTCTTCAATTGAACAAAAAGCTAAAATACCAATATTGTTGAAGACATTGACAAGAATAAGCCAACAAAAAACCCTTATGAAGCTTTGACACCACATAAATGCACAAGGCATAAAAGTGCTTCCAATCGGAAAAATTAGCCAACATAAAAGTGCTTCAATCAAAAGGTTAAAATACCACCACTGTTGTTGAAGCCTATGAAAAGTATATAGTAATTTACTCTTTTCTTTTATTTTCAAAAAAAATTTATACAAAAATTAGCTGTAAAAAGAACTCCCTTACTTAGGTGCATTAATGAGATCCTTCTTGGGCAGGTATCTGTCACTTTATTTTCAATCAAACAGTTTTGAGCTTCCTAGTTTCTAAATTAACATTGCTTGTCTAACTGAGGGAAATAAAATAAATTCATCACCTAACCTATGTTTTTCGATTAACAGTAATTGAATTAGGTCATCTCTCTCTTTTTCATGTTACTAATGAGTATCCCCACTTGTCTGTGAGTATCAATCCCCAATTTTCAATCCCATGTTTCAACAAATAACTCCAATCAGTTGACCTTTTTTACAAACAAAATACCTTAAGAAACTAATACATACATCATTCATACATTATGTACATGATTTGAGTTTGAGAGCATTATTAAGCCCTAATAAAAAAAAGTAGGCAGATTTAGTAGCAAAGGTATACAATGTCGGAGAGCAAAAGGTTATGTAGTAACTTCCATTCCAAAAAGTTGGGTAGTAACTAAAGTTCACGTGTCACTTAGGCGCGTTAATGTCGGAAGTTTCGTCTTTCATTCCAAATTTGTGCTGCAATATAACCTCGTGTTGTTCATATTCCTCCAGGCAAGTCATCTTGGCCTTCAACCGCCTTCCCTAATCGGTTCTTCATTCCCTTCATCCAAGGGGCCCTCGTCGAGGAAAGTATCCGTATCTTTGTGCTTTAGTATGAAGTTGTAAAGGGCAAAACATGCAATAGTTATATCAACCTGTGTAGAAATACTATAGCTTGACATGTCCTTTAAGATCATCCACCTGACCTTGCGAACCCCAAACCCTCTCTCTATTATGCTACGGGCCGAGGAATGAATGTAATTGAAACCCTCTTTTGCGTTTCTCGGTAGTTTAGTTTGAAATTGAACTTGGTGGTACTAAACCTTTGAGTATGGGACCAAATATCCCTGCTTGTCTGGATATCCCTTATCAACTAGATAATACCGACCTACATTTGTAAATTATAACATAAATAAAACAAAATAAGAGACGCTAAAACTTATCAACTGAATGAAATTATGATACTATACTTATATTTACCCAATGGCAGATGAGGAAATTTAAGAGCATGTGTGTTTGAAGCATGATGAAACACCCTTGCGTCATGTGCATTCCCTTCGCAACCCGCAGACACGAACGTGAAATGCATGTCAAAGTCACAAACAACCATGACATTAAAAGAAGTCGTCCCCCTTATGAGTTATGTATGGTAATTGATCCTCAATTGAGATAGATGCATTAATGTGAGTACCATCAATGCAACCAATTACACCTTGTAAGAAAAATATAGATACTAAAAAAAATCTAATGTGGTTGAAGCTAAGTTACTTATGTCATATACACTTAATATGATACAAAGTACCTTGAATTGCTTGTATCTTGTATCGTCTAATATTTTTTGAGGTATGGCTCGAAATTGTAGGTCACGAGGTCGAAACATCTCTGCAGAAAATCCTTTGAAACTTTGTGAATGACCAATGATAGCCTCCATGACTTCATGCATAACTAGACTAATTATTTCACCGGATCTTTGAAACCTTTCGCAAGTTGCACGATTTGAGGCACCGGAGGCCAAAGTGTATAAGAAGATATCTACCTTCTCAATCACCGACATGTCCACATATGATTTCAATATGTGCTTCTCTTGCAAATCATCACATAATCGTAATACAATATGTTTTTCTAAGTGAAGAGCATTTTTGCACCGCACTCCCGAAGAAGAAGTCATTAGTTGTTGCATCCACTTGACGCCTGTTAGTTTTGAAGTGTAGCATGACACTTTGTATATGTGCTTGTAGTAGTACGTAGACAAGAGGATCTCATTGTCTCGTAACCACATTTGTAACAACATTAGATACTTTTGCCGCTTACTAAGCCTCTGACGTGCCATTTGTAAGCTGGAAGAAAATGTGCAATAGTCTCGTCAATCTAAATAAAATAAATTACAAAACCATATACCCTAACATAAATTCCAATTTACGTTATATTTTCTAAGTATGTTGCGTAGAAAACTACTTGTAGCATATATTAAAAATCAACTCAAATACAAATAAATAATTGTTTGCAATTTAGTATGACATAAATTGAATATTAGGAATACAACATGGCAAACTATGTCACTTAAAATTAAATAAAACAAAATTGTAGATGGATAGAAATATAAAGCTTGGAATAAATAAAGTCAGGACATGGATATTAATTAGATAGCCAAATAAACCATATATATGTTCACAATAGAACAACTTACTGAACAAAAACTACAACATGGTAAAAACTGATATGTTTTTGCTGATATTTTTTTGCTGATAAGTATGTTCACTACAAAAGACAACATTACTAATACTTCTAGATGGATAAACATGTCTAAAGGTTGTCTACTGAACAAAAACTATAACAAGGTAAAGTTGATATTTTATGGACTTATAATTATTGACTGATCGGATTTGTTCACCACAATAAGGTAAAAGCTGATATTTTATCAACTCAATTCCCCAAATAGTTGAATCTCCACTTTAACCATGAGAGCCTTGATGAATCACGAGGTATAGTCATGAAAGAGTTCCTCGTTTCTTCTGCTATCAACTGTTCAACAACAGAAAATTAATAATTTTCACCCTCTAAAATTCCGTCATCCAAAACATCTTCGTCCGGCAGCGGGTTGAAGAAGTAACATCACCTTCCAATGAGGTTAGCGTCCTCTCGCTAGTTTTTCCTATCATGCAAGACCTTCGTTGTTCAAGACAAAATTAGTAGAATGCTTCCTCTTGCGCTTATGAGTATTCAGAAGGGATTGAGTACTACTTCCTTTAGTCATCTTTGACTTTGCTTTTGGAGGCCTCATAGCAGCTGAGAAGTTTTCTCGTGTTAAGGTCACCTTTTGGTACACTTCATGAAGAATATCGTCATCATGACCATCAAGATTGAGGGGGTCAAATTACAAAACCTCCCGTCTTCTTCATATTTGAACTCATCATTATGTTCATCATCCTCGACAAGTTGCACAATATCATATTGGCCGTCAAGCTCTTCCACATCAATACCACCAGCCACACAATGCTTTCTTGTTGCACCAATGCTCGTGAATCTTTGATCCCATAGGTCACCGATCTCTGGAGGTATTCCTTTGTTAAGAAACGTCTTGTACTTGAGATTTTTCTGCAAATAAAAACACATAGCTCACCTTAACTTAAACCCCATAACCTTGACTTTGTATAAACTTAAAATCAAAACACAAGTCTCACCTTAATTTTCTTTTCCCACCAAGAATCCGACCAATTTGTTGATCAAATCCTATGCTTGTCTCACAAAACCTCAAGTCGGACCATGTACGCCAAATAGTCTTCATATGTCCAAATTTATTTTTCATACACATCCAGTCACATGACTTTCCAGTTTGTTTCTGTAGTTGTTCAACAATTTCTGTGCAAGAAAATGGTTGTTCGAAGCCATGTTTTTTTGATAATCGCAGCATATGGTGAGGAATTTCATTGGCGTGCTAGGACTCCATACATAGTGTTTTTCTTTTGAGCAGCTGTTAGATACTTTAGGTGCCATCTAAATTATAGGCAATTGTTTAAATTATTGTAAACACACTCACATTTTGAGAGAGTTCTAAATGTTTAACTAGTCCAATACAAATCTAACAGTTTAACTAGCTCAATAAGAATGTAACAAACATCCATTTTGCAATTTCTCTACATTTTGAATTGATGTTGAAACCTAATAACTATGTGGTGTTGCTCATGGCAAATAATTTGCTCAAAATAGTCGGAAAATGAGGGTATCTAGTTGCTAATAAAGCAACAGCAAAACTTCGAGGCAACTCTCTCAAGGGAACTCAACTACAATAAATCACTAGAAACCGAACTATAAAAAAATCAGAAGATGAAACATGAACCATTAGAGAGTAGGAGAGGAGACAAAGCTAACAGTTTAACTAGTCCAATAAGAATGTAACAGACATCCAGGTTGCAATTTTTCTATATTTTGAATTGATGTTGAATCCTAATAACTATGTGGTGTTGCTCATGACAAATAATTTGCTCAAAACATAAAGCAGCAACAAAACTTCCATGCAACTCTCTCAAACGAACTTAGCTGAATTAAATCACTAGAAATGGAACTATAATATATTAGAAGCTAGAACTTCAACCATCAGAGTAGGAGAGGAGACAAACCTGGAGGGACGATAATGTTGCTTTAAGAGACGACACCAATGGCTGCGATTATGGAGAAAGCACTGAAACCCTAAATGCAAAATGGAATAAAACACGAAATTGGAGATTAGAAACTGAACCATCATAAGTGACGAGAAGAGAGGAAGAGACAAACCTGGTTCCGCCAGGAATAGAGGAGGAGATGCCAACCAGATCTCCTCCCTTGAAGAGTTTGAGATAACGATATGAGTTGCGGGTTACAGGTCTAACGAGGAGGTTTTCTTCTTTAAGTAATTGGTAACGTGTGGAGTGGGAGATGAAACAATTTGATCATTAAAAACCCATATATTTAATTCTTACCTTTTTTTCGTAATTTTACACACAATTATCCTCATTTTACCAAACACTCATTACATTTATTTTCTTATTTCATCCCCCTAAACAATTTCATCTGCTTAATTTTTCATCTTAAACTTCATCTACATAATCTTATGTTATCAAACTGGCCCATTGTGTACGTAGTTGTATTTTTTTTTTCTTAAATATTAATAAACATTATCAGATATTAGATTGATATTGAAAGACACCTGCAAGTTTTCAAGGGTTTTGCACCATATTAATTTAGGAGCTTATATCTTTTAGTAGGATGCCCTCATAATATATTTAAAGATGACAATTGTTTTTAAATTTTCCTATATAAATTTAAGAAATAAAAAAATACTATATTATAAAAATACATATTTCACAAAATATGATACAATTTCTCAATGTTAAACCAAACAACAAAATATGATACAGTTTCTCAATATTAAACCAAACAACAGATTTTAGAACCGTTTTTCTAACTTCATCCTAAATGAGTTTAATGTTCTAAATTCTAGAATACAATATATTAATTTATCAAGATGCACTTAAAAATTTCCTTACAAGAAAGAAAATCACAATCAAACAAAAACAAATTTAGGGAATCTTCAAACCACATGACACGGGTCTGAAAATTGTATAAATGGTATGAAAATTGTATATATGGTATGACGATTGGTCTTTAACTTTTCCTATATAAATTTAAAAAATACTACATAATTCACAAAATATGATACATTTCTCAATGTTAAACCAAACAACAAGATTTTAGAATCGTTCTTCCAACTTCATTCTGAATGAGTTTAATGTTCTAAATTCCAAAATATAATGAATCCGTTTGGTATCGTAAGATTATGTAGATGAAGTTGAAAATGACGAGAATTATTTAGATGAAAAATTAAAAAGATGAAATTGTAAAAGAAGATGAGTCTGAAAAGAAGTGAAATGAGTGTCTGGTAAAATGAGTATGATTTGTTGATAGAATTACGAAAAAGTATGCGTTGATTTTTTTTTTTTGTAGATGAAAGATATTAAAATAGAAGAGAGATAAAAATGAGATTTTAGACTAAATAATCCTAATAATTCTTATAATTCAACTTCACTAAGATTGCATAATTCTCATAATCTAAATCCCTTAAATTTTATAATTTAATGTCATTTATTCTCTTATCAAACGAGATAATAATTATTTTTCCTTTTAATTACTATAACCTTATTTCTCTTAATTTTTTCACTTTTCAAACGGGACCAATATCTTAATCTACCAAGATGCCCCTAAAAATTGTATAAATGACGACTGACGTGATAACCAACCACACCACGACACCAATTGATAAATTTTGTAGCTTTTAGATATTTAATCATATACAAAATAAATTAAAACCAGAATCTGATTATCCGTGGAAAAAGTTAATAAATAATACAAACCTCTCTCTTCAATTTTTCTACTATTGCAGATTGGTTGCAAACCTCAAACCCTAATTATTTCGCCGTCTCTTCTCTTTCTCTCTTCCACATTCTTCTCTGTTCGCAATTCTCAGATCTACGATTTTCAGCAAAGATGTCAAACGCTATGGACATGACCCTCGACGATCTCATCAAGAAGAACAAATCTTCCAAGTCTTCCAGAGGCCGTGGCGGCCGCGGCCCCCGCACTTCCTCATCTGGTCCCGGCGGACCCACTCGTCGTGACTTCAAGCGCCGAGGAAATCGTCCTGCTCCCTACTCCGCTGATAAGGTTCCCCCGAAAACAAAGCTACTAGATCTCGTCTTTAATCCATCTATTTCTCTGGATCGGCCCTGCTGGATCTAGATTTCTTCTACTTGTCCGATGACCTGCCTCTTTCCGTCTGAATTAAGTGTTCGTTCGGTTTGGTGGTGTGGGTGAATTTGCGAATTGCCGATCTATTATTCATATGACGGAAATTGAAAATTCGGAGGTTGCGAAATTCGCAGGTACAGGCGCCTGATGGAACTTGGGGACACGATATGTTCGCAGATCACGCTTCCGCTTATCCCGCCCAGTCAGCGGCGGCCCGGCCGGCCGGTATTGAGACCGGCACCAAACTCTATATTTCCAATTTGGAATATGGAGTCTCCAACGAAGATATTAAGGTACCTAGTTTAATGAAAATAATTTGTTGATTAGATTTTATCTAATGTGGTCATATTTGCTTTTGATTCGCACATTTGGAGAGGAATTGATACAAATTCTGAATTTCTGTCAACCGGAGATTAATACTGATATATTCCTAATGCTATTTGTCTTCAGGAATTGTTTTCTGAGGTTGGTGACCTGAAGAGATATGGCGTTCATTATGATAGGAGTGGAAGATCTAAGGTATGGTGCACGGTTTGCATTTGTGCTCCTTGGTAATCTTTTTTTGTAGTATATGTTTGACAAGAGTAACCCCCTTCTGTCTCTTAGGGAACAGCTGATGTAGTTTATGCTCGGAGATCTGATGCATTGGCTGCTCTCAAAAGATACAATAACGTGCAGCTTGATGGGAAACCCATGAAAATTGAGATTGTTGGAACAAACATGCCAACTCCAGCTTCTGCTTCAGTTCCTGTTGCCATTAGCGGAAATCATAATGGTGGTTTGAGAAGGTCTGTCTTAAATTCTTGGTGCTATACTTTCATAACTATCGCAATTGGGAAATATGATTCTTTTTGTCTATAGGTTTTGCTTCCGTTGGTTGGTATATGAAATTCATATCAACTTTGTCAATGAACACTTTAGGTTAATAAAAAATCTTAAAGAACAATGTAATCATTATGTGATCTTTTGAGGCTTAAAGTTAGATGTAGTGGATATAACTTCGCATTTTGGCATGTAATTTTAACTATACAGAGTCTCGTTGAAGTTTACAAATCTGTAGAAGCCCTTGTTATTGTTAATCCTTGGATATGGTGTTAGAAAAAAAAATTTTAGAAACAAACGTGGATGTTTACCTCACTGTTTTAGGGTTGTTGAATAGTGTCGCTTCCCTTCAGACACTTCCTTGGAAGTGGGACCAAGTAACAATTATTGCATAAAAGAAAAAAAGTGACCCAAATGATAAAAAATGAGACTGTTCGCTTACCCAAATGATCTAACAAAAGAGTTGAAGGAAAATAAACTGGTAGTTTTTAGTTTGTCCAGACCAAAGCAATATTTACACTAGCAATAAAGTTGAAGTTGGGGTGGTGCTGTAATTTACCATCAATTATGCTTTCATTTTGTGTGTAATGGAGTCTTTTCCCACTTTCTAACCTAATAAACTCTACTACTTCTTGGCATATAACATGATTGTAAACGACAATATCTACAGATTTTAAAAATAGCTCTCTAACGGACATTCTCTATGATGCCTTTTTATAGCAAACTCTGATGCTTAGAATGTTTTGAAACAGTGGACAAGTAAGGGGGCGAGCACGTGGCATAGGCCGTGGTGCCAGTGTCAGGAGGGGCCGTGGACGTGGCAGAGGAGGAGGTGGAGGAGGAGGGCGTGGTGGCGAAAAGGTATCTGCTGACGATCTTGATGCTGATTTGGAGAAATACCATTCAGAAGCCATGCAAACCAATTAAAGGCACAATCACCCCATGCCTTAAGGAGCTTTGCTGCGTGCATGTAATCTGCTGTTTACATCAGTTGAGGTTTAAAGTTACTTGTCTCTCTGATTTGTGCTTTAGCTCTAATGCTTGTTCCTAAGATGGAGGGCTTGATAGAATTTTCTTGTATGTAAGTTTGGGCCTTGATATCACTGTGTTGCCTTGGAGCTTATGAATTTACAGCCGTTCTGTTGTTTTGCATTGTACTATGGTTTCCCCCTTTCCGCTCGTGGTTTTGCTTTCTGTTTTCACATGTCATTTGTCCATGGAAGCTAGACCCGGTCCATCCAGTGATATCAACAGCAGAATCTTCTCTTGCTTGCGTGTCTCTTCTGTGATCTAGCTTGAGGCTTTGAATCAAGTTTTTTGGCTAACCTTTGAGGTGAGCTAGGGGAAGAAGAGCGGTCTCATTGTAACACTTGTAATATTTGCTTCATCATTGCCACTTTTAGATTCTTTCTAGGGTTGACTTGTACTTCCTGCCTGGATATCATGTTTAATCACCCAATTGTTCATTATCTGAATTTAATAATTAATTTCTGTAGGTGTTTGGTGTAACGATAAGTTAATGTTAAAACTGTAGAATTTTGTGTAATGTGCATGTTTAGAATGCCATAATTTAACACGATTTATATGAGTTTATATAAATATACTAACACTTGCTTTTATAAGTCGACTGTTATCATACAAACAAATTTCTTCACTTACGCCTCCGTACAAATGCACCTCCACACCGCCCACACGCACTGGGGTCTGTACCCATCACGCGCATTTAGATTTAGGCTGGAAACCGGAAACTTAAACTTAAACTGCACATCTAGATTTGGGTTGGAAATCTAAACCTAAACCAATTAGGTTAGAAAAACCAGTTTAGCACCGGTTTGTTAAAAACAATAAAAAAAACAAAAACCAAACAACGTTTCTTTAATTAATAAAAAAAAAGTTTGAACCGGTTTTCCGGTTGGCTACATATCATCTCGGAGTTAAAAAGGATTTTCCAACATTATGTACCACGGTACAAATATTGTCTAGAAAACCCTAAAAACTGGAAAGGAGAACGCGCAAGACCAGCGTTCCCTCACGTACCCTCTTCCCAGAAAACCCTAGCCTCCAAAATCTTCTCGATATATTCTAGCCTTGAACAACCAGAACTCAAAATGAAAAGCTTCTGGTGTAATAGATCCTTTTCGATTTGCTTCATCCTTCAATTTGGAGTTAGCCTCCTCGTAATCCCCAAACCCCAACATCCCATTCATGGAGAGCGATTTCCTTTCTCTCTTTAGCTTTGGTGCCCTAGTCGGGATCCTCAATAACTGTTCTCGCCCAGATGGAGAAGAAAGAAGAAAATATTGAAGATCCTTTCACACAGCGACGACGACGACGAAGAAGGCATATAAAAGCTCCTATGTCCCCTTGGTTCTCTCTGTTTAGGTCTTTGGCCGGTCAAATGATAATTCACAATGAAAAGCACAAGCTAGAGGTGGAAAAAGAAGCGGGACTTTCCCCGACCAAAGTCGGTGCAGTGGCTTTTGACGCGAGTCTCCTTGCTACCTATATACCAAGCGGGTCTCTCTATTCACCGCTCTGTTCTATGGCTACTCAGATGATGTGTAAGAGCCTAGTTTTATAGGGATCCCGCCCCTGCGGTTTTGCTTGCCGCAGGTGCGGTGCTGCCCCGTGGCTTCGGTGTCGGGCGCCGCCTTTGTTGACTGTTTGTTTTTCCTCTTTTACTTCTTCCTTAAGTATCTTCTTCCACACCTTCTGATGAGAGTTTTCCTTTCTTTCCCACCTTCATTCTCTCTCCCTCTTCTTCTTCTTCTTCTTCTTCTTCTTCTTCTTCTTCTTCTTCTTCCTTGTTTTGGCTTGATCTTGTAAGGAAGAGCTTTGGTGTATGTTTGATGATGGTGATATGTTGAGGTTGTTGTTGCTGTTGTGCCTTGGTTAGTTGCTGATGAGGACGTTTTCCCTTTCCTGAGCTACTGTGGAAGGTTTCTTTCTCTCTTCTTCCTTCTTTTCTTTCTCCTTCTTCTTTAACTTAGGAATCCACAAGCAATGCTTGTGTTTGATCTATCCTGAACATTTTCTAAAGATCATATGTATGTATATGTTTGTTGATTGCCTTTGGGGCTGTAATATCCGGAATTTTTATTCCGTTTATTTCTGTCACAAACCCGATCTCGATCAGTTGATCTATATCCGTCTATTTAGTTAGACACATTATTATAAAATTTATCATTTTATGTAGATTTCCTTCACATAAAATGATAGAATCTTTTAAAAGTTTATCATTTTATGTAGCTTACCTTCACATAAAATGATAGGATTCTTAACCAATCCAAAACTGTAACATAATCCGTATTCGTCTATTCCGAGCATTCATTTGTCAGGATCTCGATTCCGGACTACAGCTAGCACCGGGCTGCTGCTTCCTTCACCCTTGCGCCAGCTCTAGCCCATCTGCAGCCCAGTTTCTGTCTTACCTTCTTCAGCTCAGCCCAGCAGCGCCATCTTGCCAGTCCAGAAGCGTCTTACCTTCTTCAGCTCAGCCCAGCAGCGCCATCTTGCCAGCCCAGAAGCTTGCCAGCAGCAGCTTCTCCAGCCCAGCAGCAGCACAACTCCAGCCCACGCCTGATTCATGTACTCTCAGCCCAGGTGGAAGACGGACCTTTGCTGCCAACTCTCACAGCCCAGGAACAGCCCAGAATGGATGCAAATCGTCCTAGTCAGTAGCTGTTACAGAATATTAGAAACTACCTTATACGTTTAACCTTCTTGCCTTATTCTGCAACCGTTTATACACGCCAGTTTCCTTCCTGATCTCCGTCCAGATTCAGCTTCGAAAACTCCTCCCTTCTGTACGAGAGTGTGCTTCATACGCTGCTGAATACCCTTGCCCCTCACCCTGCAATCTCTTGACGCCGTTACACATCACCAAAGTCGTCTTCGGGGGCTTGAGCGCGGCACGCCACTGGAATCTGCACAGGTGAGTGACGACTGACTGGTTTCCCGTACTCCTCCCTTCAACCTTACTCTGCTTAACCGCCTTCTAGTTGCACAGAAAACATTGACCGGACGGACCTCTAGGCGCAGCAGACGAACCACTACACTCACTTGTGTCGACAGCTTAGAATAGCAGCTTTGTTGTCCCCCTTCGAGGCATCACCTTCTGAAATTGATCAAAAGTTCCTCTAGCCAGTGACTGCTGAAGGAGGTGAGCCCTTCTTTCTTCTGCAGTCCAATTTGTGCCTTTTTAAGACATGATGTTTTACAGATTAAAAATACTTTACAGTTTATTTGTGGAGGGAGATCAAACTAGAGATGAGGGGTAGTAAGTGAGTTCTGTTAAAGCTTCCTAGATTACACAATTTATGGTCTTTGGATGACTATGTGAGTAAATCAGATTATCATAGAAATAGAAGTGAAAAACTCATTTTAGAACTCAGCTTGGTAAGTGAGTAATGGTCAATGTTGAGGATTAATGTTTGAGCGTTTGGATAAAGATCCACCGTTGAAATTTGGATATGTTGTAGACGGTTATACGTAGTATAGGGTATAAAAAATTGAGAAGAAATGAACGGTCGGATTAGAAGTTATAAACTTCCGAAGTTGGGTAGTTGAACAGTTTTGTAAACCTTAGAATTTTGGCTAAGTATAGAATTTGTAAAGGGAGTAGTCAACTTTAGGAAATTTTTATAAAACTGTTGAATGAACAGTTTGGAGAAATTCTTTCTCCTAAAGTTAGATAGGACATCATAGATAATCTAGGGATTTAAGTCGGAATTTTTATAAGCAGTTACGAATTTTATATTTGGAATCGAAGTTAGACCTTTACGATCTTCCGGAAAATAGAAACATAGGAAAAATGTTAGCTTGGAACCAAACAAAGCTTTGGGAGTTAGAATATGATTTTAGAATCTCAAATAGGAGTTTAGACATGAATTTTAGAATTTTCGGGAATTTCGGGACCAAGGGTAAAATGGTCATTTTACCCTAAGTTAATACTGCAACTAGTTATGTCTTAATACATTATTCTATTTTAGAAGTCTTAGACTTCTAACTACGTGGGAGTGTGCTAATGCACTTATCCCTTTGGCAGGCAACTGAGTTGCTACAGTTTATAGAGCGAGTTGGTTTACAAAGAGTCGAGCTTTATATCAGGTAAGTCCTTTGGGCTTACTTAGCTGACTTCTAAATATGAGTATGAATGATGATAGTGGTGTGTGATTGAAATGTTTAGAGAGATAGGTTGTGATGTATAATTACCGACCTATACTTGGCCTAAGAGTAACGGGCGGTGGCATTCTGCTCAGTTAGCTTGCGAGCGCTAGGGGTTTCTTTAGGGACTAGTCCATACTCGGTTTGTAGTGATGCTACCGGCGGAGGTCAGCTAGACCTACACCCAGTTGGATAAGGAACGGAGGCGAGAACTGTTAATAGCTCTCGTGCCACAACTTAAATTGAATAATGTGAATCACTTAAATAATAGATAATAAACGGTTGAGTGCCAGCATGATGTTTGTTTATTTTGTTTCTACTTGTGTTTGTGCTGTTGTCATTCTACTTATATTTGGATAGTTAGCTAACTGTTGATATGTTGTGTAGATTTGCCACAGGTTAGAGCAGATGCCGAGTGATCCGGACGGTAGTGGTCAGCCGGGGTGTCGTACTTTAGGACGTTTTGCAGTTTCTTCATTTGTGGGATTTACAGTTGGACCTTGCTTCCTTTCGTTCTTTCCGTACTTTGTTATATTACGTTTTCCGGCTGTTAGTTGTTCTGGTCACATTCATACATTGTTAAGAACTATTTTATGATTTCTGGTTTTCCTTATCTGTGCCTTGTTGTAAGATCTTGTTAAGTTGTTGTCAAACTAAGGTCGGGACCCACTGTGCGGTCCTAACCAGTAACTCCCTAAGTTGTAAAATTTGGGGTGTTACAACATGGTATCAGAGCTCTAGGTTGGCAACAATGGCACTTGAAATCTTCTAAAAAGGTCATATAAGTAAATAAACAGAACCCGAAAGGGGTCTGAGTTTTCCAAAGCGGATTTTGGTTTTAAAATACATACAGAGTCGGGTTGGGATAGAAAGTACGGATGACCACCACTACCTCTGCGGATCTCGGTATTCTTAGAATAATTATAGACTTTTACTGTATGAAAGATTAGCTAGTTTATAACTGTAGTTGTTACTATTCGTGCAGATGGCACGTACTAGGGCTGCACAAGTGACTGGCCGAGGTAGGGGTCGTCCCCCCTTTCCCTAGTCAGACAGGATCGAGCTGATAGCACCCCTGCTGTTAGAGGGCGTGGTCGTGGAGGTAGACCTTCACTAGGGAGAGGTCGAGGACGAGTTCCTCGAGAGGACCCACCTGCAGCAAGCATACCAGAGGCTGCTGTAGAAGAAGTAGCTGAGAGTGTAGGCCCCGAGGTCAGGCTTGAGACCGCCGCTAGGTCTGGAGCGCAAGGAGCACGTTCTACTGAGTCAGGACATGTTTCTATTGGAGCATCGGAGTATAGGGAGTACAGAGCCTACGTCGAGCGCATGGAGGAGGCTGCTAGAGTTGAGAGACTTACCCAGGTACCACCGGTGGTACCCGCTAGGTCAGCTCAGGTGACACAGGGAGTGTCTCAGGTGCCGGCTGTATCTGAGAGGAGAGCTAATGCTGATAGAGCGCCTGCTGGGTCCAGAGCACCGAGACCGGATGAGTGGTTGAAGGCTTTCAACTCTCAGAAGGTTCCTTCATTCAGTGGAGAAATAGGGCTAGAAGTGGAGCACTGGATAGGGAAGATAGAGACTGCTTTGGAGGCAATACGTTGTCCCGAGGATCGACAAGTGGATTTGGTGCAGACCTGTTTCACAGATGATGCTCATTCATGGTGGCGTACCATTCGTGGCCGAGTCACCAGTTGGGAGCAGATGAGGAACATTGTTAGGGACAGGTACTGTCCAGTTTCGCTGAGGAGGGAGAGGTTCCAGGATTTCATTGAGGCGGGATTTGAGGATATCCCGATTGCTGCAGCCATAAAGAAGTTTCAGAAAGAGTTGACCTTACTTGGACCATCTGCACCTCCAGAAGAGCAGCATGTTTACCTTTTCTCCAGGAGATTGAGAGAGAGTACCCAATCCTATCTGGCTGGATTCCGCTGTGAGACCTTGTCTGATTATCAGGATAGGGCCTCTGCTTATGAGAGAGATAGGCCAGCTTCGAGGAAAGCAGCTCAGTCTAGTGGGCCGGATAAGCGGCAGAGGACAGGACATGCTGGTAGCAGTGCAGCAGTAGCAGGTTATGGTCGAGGACAGACTCAGGGGAGATCCAGCTACCACTCTACAGTTCAGACTCCCAGTAGAGATCGATAGTGCTTTAACTGTGGTAGCCGTGATCACATCAAGACAGATTGCCAGAGACCACCTATCACTTGCTTCACTTGTGGGAAGCCGGGACACAGAGCTACTTTCTGCCGTCAGGGTAGGGCCCCTTCTCAGCAAGGATCTTCTCCTGCATGTGCTGAGAAGAGTGTACAGAGACCTCCTCAGTACCGAGCCCCGAGTCAGCAGCAGCAACAGTACCGGGCTCCAGGACATCCTGCTTCATACAGTACGGCACATGGACCAGGTCGTGGCAGGGGACGTGGTAGTACCACTGACACCAGAGGAGGACCATCGAGAGTGTTCGAGTTGAGGAACACTGAGCAGCCTGCAGCACCTGCGACCACAGGTACTATTTGGATTCATGACTTACATGTGCGAGTTCTATTTGATACGGGTGCTACGCACTCCTTTATATCAGATGCATGTGTAGATAGGTTGTCCTTAGCTACCGTAGAGGGTGTACCTTTTGTGGTTGGGTTACCAGATGGGGGTAAGGTTAGAGGATCTCAAGAGATTTATGACTGCCCTATTCACCTGGGAGGCCGGATTTGGTTAGTAAATTTTCTAGTCATGCCCTTAGCACATGAGGACGTGATATTGGGGATAGATTGGATGACTAGACATGGAGCCGTCTTGGATATTGGTAGGAGGACTGTGACTGTCGCCACTGAGGAGGGTCACAGAGTGATATTCCGAGGTTGGGACCTCGGAAAGTCCGGCACAGTTATCAGCGTAGTGAGAGCAGCCAGATTGATAGCACAGGGTTGCGAGGCCTTCTGGTGTTATGCCATGAAGGAGCACAAGAGCCTGACAATAGAGGAGATACCAGTTGCCTGCGAGTTTGCAGAGGTATTCAGTGACGACTTACCAAGGCTAGCTCCACAAAGGAGTGTTGATTTTAGCATCGAGTTAGAGCCGGGCACGAGACCGATCTCGAAGGCCCCGTACCGCATGGCCCCGATAGAGCTGCTTGAGCTGAAGAAGCAGTTAGAGGAGTTAGCAGAGAAGGGCTTCATACGCCCTAGTGTCTCTTCCTAGGGCGCACCAGTGTTATTTGTGAGGAAGAAAGATGGATCGATGAGGCTGTGTATCGACTACCGGGAATTGAACAAGGTCACCATCAAGAATAAGTATCCACTGCCTCGCATAGATGATCTGCTGGACCAGCTACATGGGGCATCAGTGTTCTCGAGGATAGATTTGAGATCGGGTTATCACCAGCTGAGGGTGAGAGATCAGGACATACCTAAGACGGCATTTCGGACTAGGTATGGTCACTATGAGTTTGTAGTGATGCCCTATGGGCTCACTAATGCGCCAGCAGTATTTATGGAGTTGATGAATGGAATATTCATCGACTTCCTAGACCAGTTTGTAGTGGTCTTCATTGACGACATTCTAGTTTACTCTAGAAGTCGAGAAGAGCATGCCGGACACTTGAGGACAGTGTTACAGATTCTACAGGATAGCCAGCTATATGCTAAGCTATCCAAGTGTGAGTTCTGGATGTCAGAGGTGGCTTTCCTAGGCCATGTAGTGACTGCTGAGGGGATTAAGGTCGACCCGGCGAAGATTGAGTCAGTGTCCTCTTGGCAACCTCCGAAGAATGTTAAGGAGGTTCGCAGCTTCCTTGGATTGACAGGTTATTACCGTCGGTTTGTGGAAGGGTTTTCCCTGATCGCCCGACCACTTACTTCTCTCCTAAGGAAGACTACTCGGTTCGTCTGGTCTAAGCCGTGTCAGCAGAGTTTTGAGGAGCTGAAGAGGAGATTGACGTCTGCTCCGATCTTAGCACAGCCTGAGGGTACAGAGGACTTTGTAGTGTACAGTGACGCATCCAAGCTAGGCTTGGGGTGTGTCTTGATGCAGAGGGGTAAGGTCATAGCATATGCGTCTCGACAGCTGAAGACGTATGAGGAGAACTACCCCTCTCATGACATGGAGTTAGCAGCGGTAGTGCATGCTCTTAAGATCTGGCGTCATTATCTCTATGGAGCGACCTGTCAGATCTTCACAGACCATAAGAGTCTGAAGTACATATTCACTCAGCGGGAGTTGAATAACCGCCAGAGGCGGTGGCTAGAGTTGATCAACGATTTCGATCTTGAGATTCTCTACCACCCCAGAAAGGCAAATGTAGTTGCTGACGCTTTGAGTCGGAAGACGCCTCGGGAGAAGGCGATAGCCCGGTTGACAGTACAACCACAGTTACAAAGAGACTTAGCTTGGTTGGAGGTAGAGATCCAGTTCCCCGATACAGCTCATCAGTTAGCCACCTTAGAGTTACTTCCTGACCTGTTGGGTGAGATCCGACAGAAGCAGGAGACCTGTCCGACGTTGACCCGGATCCGAGACCGGATGTCACGAGATGAGGCACCTCAGTTCACTATCGGTGCCGATGGAGTGATGAGACGGCAGGACCGTATCTGTGTGCCATCAGACAGTGAGCTGAGACAGAGGATACTAGGTGAGGCTCACGCTACCCCTTACTCCGTACATCCAGGAGCGAGTAAGATGTATAAGGACGTGAGACGTTCCTTCTGGTGGGGTGGTTTGAAGCCTGATGTGGCCTGATATGTAGCCCAGTGTGCGACCTGTCAGCAGGTCAAGATTGAGCATCGTAGATCCGGAGGAGAGCTCCACCCACTTCCAGTACCACATTGGAAGTGGGAAGATATTTCTATGGATTTTGTTACCGGATTGAGGCTCAGCAGAGGTTTTGATGCCATTTGGGTAGTGGTAGACCGGCTGACGAAGACCGCACGTTTCATTCCGATCAAGGAAACGTGGCCGGTAAGTCGTCTAGCAGAGGAGTTCACTAGACACATTGTGAGACTCCATGGAGTACCGAGGACTATCGTCTCCGACAGGGATGGACGTTTTACCTCGAGGTTTTGGCAGCAGGTACATACTGCTCTGGGGACGAGTCTCCACTTTACCACTGCCTACCACCCACAGACAGACGGTCAGTCTGAGAGGACCATTTAGACCTTAGAGGACATGTTACGGGCATGTGTGCTAGATTGGGGACAGGTATGGCCAGATCATCTCCCACTGGTAGAGTTTTCATATAATAACAGCTGGCATGCTTCTATTGGGATGGCACCTTATGAGGCTTTGTACGGACGGAGATGTCGTACACCGTTGTGCTGGGATGAGCCTAGCAAGGCTGAGGGGGTAGTACCAGACCAGATACAGGATGACATCGCCCGGATTGCCTTAGTCCGGGAGAGGATGTTAGCAGCTCAGAGTCGTCAGAAGTCCTACGCCAACAAAAGGCGTCGACCTTTGGAGTTTAGAGTAGGTGCACAGGTGTGGTTGAGAGTGTCACCTACGAGAGGAGTTAGACGTTTCGGTATTAAGGGGAAGCTGAGTCCCCGATATGTCGGCCCGTTTGAGATCGTAGAGAGAGTCGGAGAGGTTGCCTACCGACTAGCACTGCCCCCAAGATTAGAGGGAGTACACCCAGTTTTTCATGTATCTCAGCTGAGAGAGTACATATCGGACCCTAGACACGTCATCAGTCATGAGGATCTGATAGTCGAGCCAGACCACACTTTTGTAGAGTATCCAGTAGCCGTCCTAGAGCGTAGTATTAGGCGCCTACGTTCTAAGGAGATACCGATGCTGAGGATTCAGTGGTCTAGACGAGGAGCTGATGAGGCTACCTGGGAGACAGAGGAGAGTATTAGACGTAACTACCCTGAGTTCTTTGCGGAGTTAGCCGCTACCTCAGTATCGACGGGTTAGTATTGAGACGATACTTTATATGATTTCTGTGATTATATGTTTAAATGATTGTTTATGTTTATGTGCTTAGTAGCGTGAGTAGATTGCATGCTAAGAAAGAGTGAGACTAGAATAACCCTTGAGGGGAAATGGTTTGGGTAAATACCTTATTCTAAGTTTCGGGACGAAACTTATTTTTAGGGGGTACTGATGTAATATCCGGAATTTTTATTCCGTTTATTTCTGTCACAAACCCGATCTCGATCAGTTGATCTATATCCGTCTATTTAGTTAGACACATTATTATAAAATTTATCATTTTATGTAGATTTCCTTCACATAAAATGATAGAATCTTTTAAAAGTTTATCATTTTATGTAGCTTACCTTCACATAAAATGATAGGATTCTTAACCAATCCAAAACTGTAACATAATCCGTATTCGTCTATTCCGAGCATTCATTTGTCGGGATCTCGATTCCGGACTACAGCTAGCACCGGGCTGCTGCTTCCTTCACCCTTGCGCCAACTCTAGCCCATCTGCAGCCCAGTTTCTGTCTTACCTTCTTCAGCTCAGCCCAGCAGCGCCATCTTGCCAGTCCAGAAGCGTCTTACCTTCTTCAGCTCAGCCCAGCAGCGCCATCTTGCCAGCCCAGAAGCTTGCCAGCAGCAGCTTCTCCAGCCCAGCAGCAGCACAACTCCAGCCCACGCCTGATTCATGTACTCTCAGCCCAGGTGGAAGACGGACCTTTGCTGCCAACTCTCACAGCCCAGGAACAGCCCAGAATGGATGCAAATCGTCCTAGTCAGTAGCTGTTACAGAATATTAGAAACTACCTTATACGTTTAACCTTCTTGCCTTATTCTGCAACCGTTTATACACGCCAGTTTCCTTCCTGATCTCCGTCCAGATTCAGCTTCGAAAACTCCTCCCTTCTGTACGAGAGTGTGCTTCATACGCTGCTGAATACCCTTGCCCCTCACCCTGCAATCTCTTGACGCCGTTACACATCACCAAAGTCGTCTTCGGGGGCTTGAGCGCGGCACGCCACTGGAATCTGCACAGGTGAGTGACGACTGACTGGTTTCCCGTACTCCTCCCTTCAACCTTACTCTGCTTAACCGCCTTCTAGTTGCACAGAAAACATTGACCGGACGGACCTCTAGGCGCAGCAGACGAACCACTACACTCACTTGTGTCGACAGCTTAGAATAGCAGCTTTGTTGTCCCCCTTCGAGGCATCACCTTCTGAAATCGATTAAAAGTTCCTCTAGCCAGTGACTGCTGAAGGAGGTGAGCCCTTCTTTCTTCTGTAGTCCAATTTGTGCCTTTTTAAGACATGATGTTTTACAGATTAAAAATACTTTACAGTTTATTTGTGGAGGGAGATCAAACTAGAGATGAGGGGTAGTAAGTGAGTTCTGTTAAAGCTTCCTAGATTACACAATTTATGGTCTTTGGATGACTATGTGAGTAAATCAGATTATCATAGAAATAGAACTGAAAAACTCATTTTAGAACTCAGCTTGGTAAGTGAGTAATGGTCAATGTTGAGGATTAATGTTTGAGCGTTTGGATAAAGATCCACCGTTGAATTTTGGATATGTTGTAGACGGTTATACGTAGTATAGGGTATAAAAAATTGAGAAGAAATGAACGGTCGGATTAGAAGTTATAAACTTCCGAAGTTGGGTAGTTGAGCAGTTTTGTAAACCTTAGAATTTTGGCTAAGTATAGAATTTGTAAAGAGAGTAGTCAACTTTAGGAAATTTTTATAAAACTGTTGAATGAACAGTTTGGAGAAATTCTTTCTCCTAAAGTTAGATAGGACATCATAGATAATCTAGGGATTTAAGTCGGAATTTTTATAAGCAGTTACGAATTTTATATTTGGAATCGAAGTTAGACCTTTACGATCTTCCGAAAAATAGAAACATAGGAAAAATGTTAGCTTGGAACCAAACAAAGCTTTGGGAGTTAGAATATGATTTTAGAATCTCAAATAGGAGTTTAGACATGAATTTTAGAATTTTCGGGAATTTCGGGACCAAGGGTAAAATGGTCATTTTACCCTAAGTTAATACTGCAACTAGTTATGTCTTAATACATTATTCTATTTTAGAAGTCTTAGACTTCTAACTACGTGGGAGTGTGCTAATGCACTTATCCCTTTGGCAGGCAACTGAGTTGCTACAGTTTACAGAGCGAGTTGGTTTACAAAGAGTCGAGCTTTATATCAGGTAAGTCCTTTGGGCTTACTTAGCTGACTTCTAAATATGAGTATGAATGATGATAGTGGTGTGTGATTGAAATGTTTAGAGAGATAGGTTGTGATGTATAATTACCGACCTATACTTGGCCTAAGAGTAACGGGCGGTGGCATTCTGCTCAGTTAGCTTGCGAGCGCTGGGGGTTTCTTTAGGGACTAGTCCATACTCGGTTTGTAGTGATGCTACCGGCGGAGGTCAGCTAGACCTACACCCAGTTGGATAAGGAACGGAGGCGAGAGCTGTTAATAGCTCTCGTGCCACAACTTAAATTGAATAATGTGAATCACTTAAATAATAGATAATAAACGGTTGAGTGCCAACATGATGTTTGTTTATTTTGTTTCTACTTGTGTTTGTGCTGTTGTCATTCTACTTATATTTGGATAGTTAGCTAACTGTTGATATGTTGTGTAGATTTGCCACAGGTTAGAGCAGATGCCGAGTGATCCGGACGGTAGTGGTCAGCCGGGGTGTCGTACTTTAGGACGTTTTACAGTTTCTTCATTTGTGGGATTTACAGTTGGACCTTGCTTCCTTTCGTTCTTTCCGTACTTTGTTATATTACGTTTTCCGGCTGTTAGTTGTTCTGGTCACATTCATACATTGTTAAGAACTATTTTATGATTTCTGGTTTTCCTTATCTGTGCCTTGTTGTAAGATCTTGTTAAGTTGTTGTCAAACTAAGGTCGGGACCCACTGTGCGGTCCTAACCAGTAACTCCCTAAGTTGTAAAATTTGGGGTGTTACAGGGGCAATGAAGAAGTGAAGAGTCGTGAGAAGGATCGAAGAGAAGTCTCAAAGGTGTTCCTCTGCTGTTCGACCGCCCTCGCGGATTGGAACCACCACCCCTACGGACAGGCATGTGCCGCCGCCCCTGCGGCTGAGTGTCACCTCCCCTGTGTCTTTTTGCTCTCGCAGGTGCGTTTGTCCAAGACATACCAATTGTGGTATGTGTCCTTCCTTTCCTTTGACCTTGTCTTTAGAGTATTGCTATGCTAGTGTTGTGTATGTGATCTTGGTGATGTTAAACATTGAGATAATGCCCTAGGCATTCGTGAGATATGATGAGATATCGAGGTTTTGGTTTCGAGTTGTGGTTGGGTATGGTTATGGGGTTTAGGAGTGAAGAACCGGTAGGTGAATAAAAAGGATCAAAGATACTCTAGAAGGCGCGGGGGGGGGGGGGGGTTGAATAGAGTATGAGAACTTTTTGTAAAACCAATTTCAAGGGCCTTGATGTCGATTTGAGCTCTTTGTGATACTTTGATTTCAAGGGCTTTGAAACAACTTTCAAGGGCCTTGACTTTGTACTCCTGCAAAACAAAGTTAGTCACAATAAAGCAAGATATAATGTGGAATGTAAAAGATCGACACAAGGATATGTTTACGAAGTTCGGCTCTAAATAGTCTACTCTCCGTCCCAAGATAATTCCTTAGGATCTAACTATCTATTATCAGCTTCAAGAGTGCTAGATACAAACTAGAAGAAATCCTCTTCTTCTCTCACTATAGCCAATGCTACGATCTAGCTCCAATTCTTCACCTTGCTATAATAGCCTAGTTACTTTGTAGAGTAACACACACTCGAGTATAACACTCTTTAGATATACCAATGGAGCTCTTGAGTTTTATCTCTCTCTAGGGGATAAAGCTTTTTAGAGAAAGAGAGAAAGAAAAACTATTTGATCGAATGAAGATGTTTTGGATCGCTTTGAAGACTATTGATGTTTCCGTGTAAGCTACTGTCTTTGTTCTTCAATCGCCATCTTCATTTATAGCCTTCTATGGAGAGGTCTTCTAGCCGTTGAAAAGATGACCGTTTTGAAGATCACTCTTCTTCCCCATGAAGATCGCTTCTTGGTTGAGATGAGGTAGACGTTGTGGATCTTCATCTCCTGAGAACACGTTGATCTCTCGCTCCTTATTCTTCTCGTATTTGTTGTAACAGTATCAAACTACAGAGGAAAGAATCTTCATGTTTTTGGTTGAGGATCTTTGTAAGATCTTTATTGGCTGGTTGAGATCTTCGCTTGATCATATCTTTTTGTTTGAGCAAATCTCTCGTAGAAGATCTTCTTAGTGATTTGAAATCTTTTTAGCGTGCGGCCTTGACTTCTTTGTTCCCTTGGAATTCATTTCAAGGCCTTTGATGTTTTGAACACTCTAAACTCCTTGTCTTTCAAGGTCTTCCAAGGTCCTTTGAAATGTCTTGCAAAACCTGCACTTTATTTAATCCAAACCACCAAACCAAACCAAGCAACTCGATATATATAATCAATATATTGTTAGTGTATCAAACTACTTCATTTGTGTTTAAGTCTTCCATCATCAACACCTGTATAACTTTATAATCAAGGTGGAGTTTTCAATCTCCCCCTTGATGGAAGACAACACAAATGTTTTCGTACCTGCATTGTAAGGTTAGCGATGCATATATGAATATCCAACTTAAAATGCAGAATGTAGAATATCGAATGTCGGATCACATTCATTTCTCCCACTTTGTCTTTCAACAAGGGAGAAAAATAGTTAAAGCACGAGAGTTTAAAGCATTACAACCCAAAGAGAAGAGTATTTCCACAAAACCACAAAAACGAGTCAGTTTCCTCAAACATCAAGCTCAATCCTCCTCAAAGAACCTCCTTTTTCTTTTAGATGAAGGCTTCTTATGGCTCCAATAATTCATTTCAGCTGCTAAACATCGTCTCTTTTCTTCAGCTCTTCGTTTCTTAACCACTTCATATTCTATTACTGACAAAATAGTTGGCTCAACATGAGTTGGATACAAAATAGATTTATTCTGTACACGTCGTTTGCAATTCATCAGCACATTTTCTGTTGAATATGTTGAGCTACATCTTCAGGCATGGGCAAAATACTTCCCATAGTAGTTAGAGTAAGAGCATTCATCAAATACATTTAATTGACTTTAGCATTGATGGTAGATAGTAGTTCATAATTTGCATCCATTATTCTCTTAGTGTCAAACTGGAAATCTGACAGTTCACGATTCAGACAAACCAATTCTTTTTCATAATCTTCTAACCTGATTTCTGGAGTAGGAGTAGAAGATGTTGGAGCATCTTGAGTTGGAATTGGAGTAGCTCCTTTCCCTTTTAGAGTCCATGTGCCTGCAAGAGTCTTCTCAATCCCTAGTCGTTCTAAGCAGTTCTCATCAATCTTGCCAGAAATTAATTGTCGATCTTCAAAGGATGTATCAATTTTGAAATAATCAATGATCTTAGGCAACAAGTTTTAATAAGGTAGAGGGATGTGTCGCTTAGAGTTAACAAAATGTATCATATGGTTGAGAATGAGGTTAGGTACATCAATGTCTAACTTAGACATAATCAGATGAATTAGTTCCAAGGATTGATCAGTCAACAATTCTTTGAGTTTGCTCGAGGAACAACACATCGAACCAGACTGCTAAACACAATTTTAGCATCTAGGGTTAGGGAAGTATGAGTAAGTTGGCGTGAGGTTGAATTTGGAACTAGAAACTTCTCCTTAGCAATACGAACACTCTCTGATCGTGAGGGATGATTGAACACAATATTTGTAGGAATTCCAAAAATCTCACTTAAAACAGAAGAAGTGAGCGAAATTGGGGTACCTTTCACTGAACATTCAAGAGTGATAATTCCCTTGTCCCGTTTTGTGATGAGATTGACAAAGAACATCCTCGTGAGCCGTGGAAAAGAAAAATCTCCAGGGTTTAGAATTTTCCAAACTATCGAACTCTTGAGCTTGTTTATGCACGGGATCTGAAGAGTTTTGAGAAATTCAGTGTCCACCAGATCGCACATACTGAGCGGTCGATTGTTAAATCATCTGGCCAAGATCCTGGGGCTTGGAAATTGACGAACCAAGATGTGGGAAGACCGGTCGTTTGAGAAATGTCCAAATCCTCAGAAAGTGTTTCTTCCTTTACAATCGAGGAGCTCTGAACAAATTTCTTTTTGTGAGCTTGAGGAGCGGATTTATTGCTTGTGGGTGCCATGGGTGATGTTTGAGAGAGAAAACAATGGGTTTTTGAAAAAGGGTTTCTGTAAAAGAGAATAATGAAAAAGATAGGAAAATCTAGTCCTTTTAAGCGAATGCAAATAATAACAAGATCTTGAGAAAATCAAGCCTTTTAAAGACCAAAAAAAATTTCCAATAAAAACTCAACAAATCTTTTACAATTCTTAAACAAATGAAACCATAAAAATAATTTAAGAATTAAAATATCTAAAAGATATTAATTCTTAAATAGATCCGTATTTCTTAATTTACCCTTGAAACTTGTTTCAAGGCCCTTGAATTGCCTTTCAAGGCCCTTGAAAACAATAATTGAGTTGAATACGTAGAAAAGAATAAAATGATTTACTCCCCCTACTTTAATGCTTCTTTGTTCAACATACCAAGCTCCAATCTAATAAAATTAAATTGTTCCTCAGGAAAAGGCTTGGTAAAGATATCTGCAAGCTGCAAGTTAGTAGATATAAAAGAGATTGAAACATCACCTTTCTCAACATGATCACATATGAAGTGATGCCTTACATCAATATGTTTAGTCCTTACATGCTGCACAAAATTTTTGGTTATAGAAATAGCACTAGTATTATCACATTTTATAGGAATACCTTTCAAATCAAAGCCAAGATCACAAAGTTGTTGAGCAACCCATAGAATTTTTGCACAACAGGCTCCCGCATCTATATATTCAGCTTCGATTGTGGATAGGGCGACAAAATATTGCTTCTTGAAGTGCCAACTGATTAGGATGACCCTAAGAATTGACAACATCCAGAAGTGCTTTTCCTATCGACCTTATAACCTGCAAAGTCTGCATCTGAATAGCCAACTAGGTGAAACGAGCTTTGACATGGGTATCATAACCCTATATCCTTAGTGCCATTGAGATACCGAAAAATTCTTTTCACAACTATCAGGTGTGACTCTTTAGGATCAGATTGAAATCTTGCACACATGCACACGCTAAACATAATGTCAGGTCGAATAGCAGTTCAATACAACAATGAAGCGATCGTACCTCGATACTCCTTTTGTACTACACTCTTGCCATCTTTGTCATGGTCAAGCGAAAGTGTTGAACTCATAGGAGTCTTTGCGACCTTAGATTGATCCATCTTGTACTTCTTAAGCAAGTCCTTAGTATACTTGCTTTGATTGAAAAAAATTCCTTTCTTTGCTTGTGTAACTTGAAGTCCAAGAAAGAAATTTAGCTCACCCATTAAGCTCATTTCAAATTTCATGCACATAATATCTGGAAATTCCTTGCAAATGGAATCATTAGTAGCACCGAATAATATATCATCAACATAGATTTGTACTACTAATATATCGTTGCCTTTGGTTTTGATAAATAAAGTTTTATCAATCAAACTTCTTTTGAATTTGTTTTCAAGAAGATATTTGGACAATCTTTCATACCAAGCTCAAGGAGCTTAATTAAGACCATAAAGAGCTTTGTCCAATTTAAAAATGTGATCCGGAAAGTCATCATTTTCAAAACCAGGAGGTTGAGCAACGTAGACTTCTTCTTCTAAGAAGCCATTTAGAAAAGCACATTTTACATCCATTTGAAAAAGTTTTATGCTCATAAAAGATGCAAATGCAAGTAGCATACGTATGGCTTCTAACCTGACAACCGGAGCAAAAGTCTCCTCATAATCAATACCTTCTTCTTCGTTATAGCCTTGTGCTACAAGTCATGCTTTATTTCGTATGATTTTGCCACTTTCATCCAAATTATTTCGAAAGACCCATTTTGTGCCGATGACAGATTGATGCTTTGGTCTTGAAGTAAGAGTCCAAACCTTGTTTCTCTGAAACTCATTTAATTCGTTTTGCATGGCAATGATCCAATCGGGTTCTTGAAGAGCTTGAACATAATTCTTTGGCTCGATAAGAGACACGAACGCGGATAAAGCACATAGATTGTTCACTTTAGATCGAGTTTGAACTCCTGCGTTTGGATCTGAGATCACATTCTCTTGTGGATGGTATGAAGAGTGTTGAAATTTTCTTCGTTTGTAAGATGGAGCAGATCCTGAAGGTTGAGCCTCGTATGCTTGACTAGATTCAGGTACCGTTGATATATTGCCCTTGGATCCTATCTCAAGGCCTTGAAGTTGAGTTTCAAGCCCTTGAAACGGAGTTCTGACATCACAGTTTTCTGTTTCAAGGTCTTGAAGGTGTGTTTCAAAGTCTTGAGGGTTTTCTTCGGTATCTTGAATCTTTTCTTGCATATTATTTTCTTGATCTTTAGGATCTTCATATTCATCCGAATTGTGATCTTCTCATTGATTCAGATTTAGATCTACAAAACTCTCACTCAAAGTACCATCATTGCTTTCATAAAAAATAATATGGATACTTTCCTCAACATTTTTGGTACGTTTTTATAGCCACGATAAGCTTTGCTATTTGAAGCATATCCAATGAATATTGTTTCATCACTACGTGCATCAAATTTCCCATGGTTATCTTTGCCATTGTTATGAACAAAACAAGTACATCCAAAGGGTTTGAAATATGAAATATTTTTTTTCCTTCCTTTAAAGGGTTCATAAGGAGTCTTTTTCAAAATAGGACGAATTAAACATCTATTCAAAATATAATTTGCAGTGTTTACTGCTTTAACCCAAAACTTTTTTGGCAAATTATTTTCTAAAAGCATCGTCCTAGACATATCCTCAAGAGTGCGGTTCTTACGTTTCACAACTCCATTCTGTTGAGAAGTTCTAGGAGTTGAAAAGTTATGTGAAATACCATATTTTGCACAAAACAAATCAAACTTTAGTTGATCAAATTCTCTACCATGATCACTTCTTATAGAAACGATTGATAGGTTTTTCAAAGTTTTCAACTCCTTACATAATTTTGAAAACTCATATAATGCTTCGGATTTTTCTCGTAGGAAAGAAATCCATGTGAAGCGAGAGAATCATCCACAATAACAAGTATATACTGTTTGCCTCTGGGAGATTTGACACGCATAGGTCCACAAAGATCCATATGTAAGAGTTCAATGGGTCAAGAAGAACTTACAACTTTCTTAGGTTTGAATGAACCTCTTATTTGTTTACCTTGTGTACAAGCCTTACATAGTTCATCTACCTTGAAATTTAGGTTTGGCAAACCACGTACCAAATCTTTTGTAAGTAGCTTCTGCATTGTGTGTATGCTTACGTGACCAAGTCTTTCTATGCCAAAGCCTTGGATCATCAGTCAAGGCCTTTAGACATTTTAGCTTAATTCCTGAAACTTGGTTAGTACTCATAGAATAAACATTGTTACATCTAGGAGCAGTAAGCACAACTTCACCCGTCTTTTTGTCTTGAACTTCACATTTTTCTGAATCAAACAATACTTTGTTGCCTTTATCACATATTTGAAAGATGCTAAGCAGATTATACTTCAAACCGTCAACCAAATATACATCATCAATGAAGTTAGATAAATTATAACATATTTTACCAATGCCAATAATGTCACACTTTCCTTTATCACCAAACGTAATGGTTCCAGATGATTGCTTCTTTAAATCTGAGAACAAAAAGCTTTTTTCACTCATGTGTCTTGAACAACCACTATCTAATATCCATTTATGCTCCTTTACCTTGGTGATATCCTGTAAAACAACAAACATCAACCTTTCCGGGTCGACCAAATGACATATTTTGGTCCATATTCAAGTTCGATCATGTTCGGTGGTCTAGTACTTTTAGGAACCCGGATTTGTTTGACATGTTTCCTTAAACATAGAGGATAGGTGTTTCTAATAATATAAGGACCGTTTCTTTTATATGGACATGTAGATTTAACACGACCCTTTTTACAACAGTAAAAGCAAGTAGGCATATGAATACTTCCTTTGGCTTTGACAAAGGTGGTAGTTGGTTTTCTAGGAAAGCTCCTATGATGGCTTATACCATTTTTGTTAAGAGATGACTATTGTTCACCCATTATTCTTTCAAGATTAGCTTTTGAATGAGTAAACTTAACAAGTGCAGCCTTCTGGTCTTGACACATCAAAGTTAGATCAACTTTCTCTTTCTCTAGATCGATATTGTTTCGATGAAGAGAGGAGAGGTTGTCCTTGAGAATCGCATTTTTCAATTCCAAGGCCTTGATATTGTCATCAAGGTCTACCTTTTCCGTGTTAAGATTTTCAATTTCCAGAGACATCTCACTTAGTTGTTTTTCTTGTTCAAGAAGCTTTTCTTTTAAAAAATTTATCCTTATTCTATGTTCCTTGTCACATATAATAATGTCTTTAAAGAATTATTTCAGGTCAGATTCAGGTTGAGATATAATAGTACTTACCACATTATGAACATATAGATTTGAATCTTCTTCATGATCGGCCATGAGACACAAGTTTGGTTATTCTTTTTCATTTTCTGATTCATTTGAGGATTTTGAATCACTCCATGAAGCTACCATAGCTTTTTTCTTTCGATCATTTTTCTTGAAGTTGGTCCTCTTCTTTTGTGGACAATCCTTCACAAGATGATCCGTTTCACCACATTCAAAACAAGTCAGCACTTGATAGCCTGTATTATAGTCTATATTTTGAGATTAGTTTGGACGTTTTATCTTCATAAATCTGCATGTATGGATGTATATTCTTTGATTATATTGTTGTTTTGTCTACTTTTGCGGGAATTGAGGTCTACACCTAGTTTCGTTATAATTGTAGGGAAAATGGCACGTTTTGGACCAAAATGGAGCCAAGGAAGCTAAGGAGTCATTGGAGCTACATTCTGGAGCTTTGAAGAGCTATAAGAATATCTCAGGAAGCATTGAAATGATTTAGAGATTTGATTTTGGACCAGATTCGAGATGATTTACATTCAGCTGAGATTCACCTCGGTCAGCTACAGTACCACCTTGACCGAGGTGATCTTGAGGAGCGTCTGGACCGAGGCAAACTGATGACAGGACATGAGATCTTTATTTTTGGCTGAGATCTCCTATTTTTGGGAAGTGAATATCACATATTTTTTGGCTGGATTTCTGGAAGGAAGATAATATTTTTGGCTGATATATTTTGGAAGATATGGATATATTTTATAGGAAATTATCTTTTTAAGATATTTTATCTTTGGAAGATAATTCTCCTATATAAAGGGTTGGATTTTCTACAAGTCACCCATCTTCAGATCAAGGATTTTCTGGAGAATTTTCTGAAGAGTTTAAAGGAAGTTTGAAGGAAGTTTTGAAGGTTGAAGTTCAAGGAAGGAAGGAATCAAGTTGAAGTTGGCTTTGAAGGAGTTTGTAAGATCTTTTTAGTTTGGCTATTGGTTTTGTTGTCTTTTTTGATTTGTGATTGAGGAACGCTGATTGTTTGTTTGTTTGATTCAGTTATTGAGACCTTTACTTTCAGGTTTTCTTGTTTGAATATTGATTCCTTTCTTATAAATTTGATTATTGGTATCATGATGATTGTTGGCTAAATTCTTTATGCGATTCTAGGGTGATTGGATGAAAGTTGTGGGAAAGACGATGATAGAATGATCTTAATCCCAACAGGACCCTGAAAGCTCGAGCCTTTACCTTAACCATAGAACACCTCGGCCAGTCATTGAACATCTCGGCCGGGATGGAATTTAACTGAGCGAGGTGAACCTTTCCTGAACCTTATTTGAGTTAAGAGTTTTTGTTTGCCAAATCCTATCCTTGTTATACCTTTCCTGGTTCAACGCAAGCCTAGGATGAGACTTACCCGGTGATTCCTTTGTTTGTTTACCCAAGATCATAAGTGTAGGTAATAAAGGTTTATCCTTTATTGGGGTTTGAGTGTGTCTTCATCCCATCTTTGTGAGTTAGCCTGAGACTTACCCGGTAAAGGTTGATTCTATCCCCTTGGGTGCTGTGTTGGTTTGAGATTATAGTTCCTTTCCTTAGTACCTTGAGACTTACCCGGTAAAAGGAGCTTTGGTTTGGGATAGTGAGTAGTGAGACTTACCCGGTGATCTATTCCCACCTTAGAAACACCTTCCCTTTGTAAACCTCAGCTTTGTCCACGTTATCTTTTGAGATATTGAGTCGGAACCACAACTGGATGCTTTAATCTCTAGAATCCGCATTCCTTTTATCTGACTTTTATATCATCTTTGATTGCTTTAATTGCTGCTAGTTGTTATTTGACAACCTGATTACCGATCTTTGTTTCACCATAGTCCCTATGATCGACCCCTTGGAATTCTTTCTTTTATTACAATTGATCCGTACACTGCGGGTTCGTATATTGTTCAAGCATAATTCGTGGGTTATAAATATTTAAGCTTGCACACACCTTTTGAAGCGAACAACACTCTAGTTTTCTTGTTAGAGTTAGAAAACTTACCTCGGGGTTTTGATGTTCGTGGATATTCTCTATTGTTTGCAGATTGTTTCTTTATCTTGAGAATTCTCGCGAGACCCTTAGAGATCATGGCAATTGCATCTTCTTCATCTTCATCATCATCACTATCTTCCTCGTCTGATGGTAATTCATCCTTTCTTGATTTTAATGCCAAATTCTTAGTGTTGGATGGGAGCTCTCTATCTTCTTCACCAAGAACCATTTCATGTGTGATGAGTTTTCCAAGGAGGTCATCAAGAGGAAGAGTTGAGAGATTCTGAGCTTCTTCGATGGCAACATCTTTGGTCCCCACTTGGATTTAGGTAAGCTCCTTAGAACTTTCCTAACTTTTTTTTATTTGTGAAGACCTTTCCTAGTGAGTCCAAGTTGTTCACGATCTCAGTGAATCTTGTGAACATTTCCTTGACTGATTCATTTGGATTCATCTTGAATAGCTCGTATTGTCTGAGTAAGATGCTAATCTTTTGTTTCCTTGACTTGACTTGTTCCTTCATAAGTGACAACGAGTTTGTCCCATATTTCCTTTGCACTCTTGCATGATGAGATGCGGTTGAATTCGTTGGCATCTAATCCGCAGTAGAGTAGGTTCATAGCTTTGTAGTTCTTTGACACACTGTCCAAGTCAGCTTGTGTGAAGTCAGCTTCCTTCTTTAGGACTTGGACACCTTCAACCATTGTAGTTGGGACTTTGGGGCCATTCTGAATAATGCTCCATAGTTCCATGTCCTGATCAATAATGAACATACGCATGAGTGCTCTCCAATGGGCAAAGTTGTTGGCATAGACGAGTGGTGGTCGAGATGAGGATTTTCCTTGATCAAATCCTCCATCACCTACAAGATTCATGATTAGTCTCACTGATGGTTAAATAAATATACATGAGTCTAGCTCTGATACCAATTGAAGAACTGGTAGGTGAATAAAAAGGATAAAAGATACTCTAGAAGGGGGGGGGGAGGTTGAATAGAGTATGAGAACTTTTCGCAAAACCAATCTCAAGGCCTTGAAACCAATTTCAAGGGCCTTGATTTCGATCTGAGCTCTTTGTGATACTTTGATTTCAAGTGCTTTGAAACAACTTTCAAGGGCCTTGACTTTGTACTCCTTCAAAACAAAGTTAGTCACAATAAAGCAAGATATAATGCGGAATATAAAAGATCGACACAAGGATATGTTTATGAAGTTTGGATCTAAATAGCCTACTGTCCGTCCCAGGGTATAACCTTAGGATCTAACTATCTATTATCAGCTTCAAAGAGTCCTAGATACAAACTAGAAGAAATCCCCTTCTTCACTCACTGTAGCCAATGCTACGATCTAGCTCCAATTCTTCACCTTGCTATAATAGCCTAGTTACTTCGCATAGTAACACATACTCGAGTATAACATTCTTTAGACATACCCATGGAGCTCTCGAGTTTTATCTCTCTCTAGGGGATAAAGCTTTTTAGAGAAAGAGAGAAAGAAAAACTATTTGATCGACTGAAGATGTTTTGGATCGCTTTGAAAACTATTGATGTTTTCGTGTAAGCCACTGTCTTTGTTCTTCAATTGCCATCTTCATTTATAGCCTGCTATGGAGAGTTCTTCTAGCCGTTGGAAAGATGACTGTTTTGAAGATCACTCTTCTTCTCCATGAAGATTGCTTCTTGGTTGAGATGAGATAGACGTTGTGGATCTTCATCTCCCGAGAACACGTTGATATCTCGCTCCTTATTCTTCTCGTATTTGTTGTAACAATATCAAATTCCAGAGGAGAGAATCTTCATGTTTTTCGGTTGAGGATCTTTGAAAGATCTTTATTGGCTGGTTGAGATATTCGCTTGATCATATCTTTTTGTTTAAGCAAACCTCTCGTAGAAGATCTTCTTAGTGATTTGAAATCTTTTTAGCGTGCGGCCTTGACTTCTTTGTTCGCTTGGAATTCATTTCAAGGCCTTTGTCATTTTGAACACTCTAAACTCCTTGTCTTTCAAGGTCTTCCAAGGTCCTTTGAAGTGTCTTGCAAAACCTGCACTTTATTTAATCCAAACCACCAAACCAAACCAAGCAACTCGATATATATAATCAATAAATTGTTAGTGTATCAAACTACTTCATTTGTGTTTATGTCTTCCATCATCAACACCTGTATAACTTTATAATCAAGGTGGAGTTTTCAAGGAGGTGGAATCTCCTAACCTTAGATGGCATTTGATATCGTTTATGCTTTGCTGATGCAGGCACTGATCGTTTCCCTGAGGGGAAATTGTGACCACTTGATACGGATTACATTTGTGACAGTTAAGTCATTGGGACTTGCTTAGAGAGAAGTTATGGGCTTGAGTGTTGGATTTAGTGGTGTGTGTGCATATGTATGTTGCATTTATATACAACCAGACTAGGACGACCATATATGCATATTAATTGGCCCAAGTGTTTGATAACGGGCGGTGATAACTTTTCTAGCCCAAAATTGGGTGGCTAGGAGGTTCTTCGCGACCAATCCTCCAGGTGCTGATGATTGACACCAATTCTAAACCTGAGGGGAAACGGGGACAGAGGCGAGAGAGTTTTACTCCTCGTGTCACAAGGAATTAATTAGTAATGATATAACTTAAATAAAGATAATAAATAGATATGTGTGTGTACATATCATGTTGTGATGTGTTGATGTATTGATGTGTTATATGTGCTACTACTTCATTCTTATTCATGTTTTGTTAGCTAATAGTTTTATACCGTGTTGTAGATCTTCTGCAGGATAGGAAGGTGATCAACCGAGAGCTCCCGTACACGAGGTTGTGCGAGGGTTATGGGATATTTTGTATACGTTTGTATATGGTGTTGCCGTTTTGTACTCGGCTGTGTTTTGTAAACCTTGATGTATATACTTATACTGTTTTTATGTATTTTGTTTTAATCTATCCGTGTGTTGTTGTAAGATCCAGTAAACTTGTTGTCACACTAGGGTCACGATCCATTGTTAGACCCTAACCCATTAGCACCCCGAGTCCCACGGATTTGGGGTGTTACAAAGTTGGTATCAAAGCCTTAGGTTGACAACAATGACACTTGAAATCTACGCTAAAGGTCGAACAAATAAATAAACAAAACTCAAATGGGGTCTGACTTTTCCAAAGGATTTTTGTTTTGAAAAGTGTACAACTGTTTTGGGATAGAGTGTACCGGGACTCATCACCCTTCTGAGGATCTCGACAGTATATATATACATATGACATATATGTAGCCTTATAAGTTAGGTGTGCATACCCCGTAGATGGATCGGACTAGAGCGATATCTGCAATTGGACGAGGTAGGGGTAGACCCCTCTCCCTCCAGTAGTGATAGGTCAGGGAAACGTTCCCATTGCTGATCCGCCGGCAGTGGAGGACGTACACAAGGAGGTTGCTGAGAGCGCCATTCTCTGAGACTAGGAGCAGTGTAGCTGCAAGACAAAGATCCTAGTGAGTCTAGTTAGATGACTCGAATCATGTCTCTATGAGAGGACCAGAGTTCCATGCGTACATCAGACGAGTGGAGAAGGCTGCCAAGGCAGGTAGACGTGCCCCAGATCAGCCAGCACAGGTGGGATCATCAAAGATGTCCAAGGGAGCTACTCAGGTGCCAGTTATACCGGCACGTGTTGCTGAGGTTGTTAGAGCTCCAGAGGAGTCGAGAGGGCCTCGACCAAACACATGGTTGAAGGCATTCCATCAGATGGGAGTACCCCCTTTCTTTGGAAAGGTGGGAATAGAGGTTGAGATCTGGATTGGGCATGTAGACTCAGCCCTTGAGTCTATCAAATGTCTACATGACAGACGGATAGAGTTAGTACAAACTCCATTCCGTGACCTAGTTTAGTATTGGTGGAGAAAGATGTGGATCCGAACCACCAATTATGATCAGCTGAGGAGCATGATCAGAGAGCGTTTCTGCCTTGCCTCACTGAGGAGAGAGAAACTATAGGACTTTGTTGAGGCTGGCTTCGAAGATGTGCCGATAGCAGAGGCGATTAGCAGATTCTAGCGGGAGATAGCATTGTTGGGTCCTGCTGCACCTCCAGAGATTAACACGTGTATTTGTTCTCCCGTCGACTGAGGGAGAGTACACGTTCCTACATGGCGGGTTTTCATTGTGAGTCTCTGATAGACTACCAGGATAAAGCCTCAACTTACGAGCGTGAACGGGCTAGCCAGAGGAGGACTTCTTAGATGGGACGGTCTGAGAAGAGACAACGTACTGGGCAGACAAGTGCGGGAGCATCTGGGTACGAGCGAGGCCAGGGCCACTCAAGTTATCCAGTGTCTGCACAGACTTCTGAGAGAGGCCAACAATGTTACAACTGCGGAGGATCTGGACGCGTGAGATTTGATTGCCGAGAGCACCAATGACATGCTTCTCTTGCGGGAAGCCAAGACCTCGCGCTACGTTTTACCGTCAGGGCAAGGCGTTATAACAACAAGGTTCTTCCCCTGCTGGTACAACATGGTGTGGGCAGAGGCTGCCTCAGTATCCGATGCAGGGACAAGAGAGAGTCCCAGATCATCCTACTACTCAAGGTTCTGCTCCAGGGCAGAGTAGAGGTAGAGGTTGATATGGTGGTACCAGTGATACCAGGGGAGCTCGGGGTCGAGTTTTTTAGTTGAGGAGCGTTGAGGAGCCGCCTGGTATCACTGGTATCACTGGTAGAGTTTTATTTGATACGGGTGGGACATACTCTTTCATTTCTGATGCATGCGTTGATAGACTGACCTTAGATATGGTAGAGGGGGGACTCTTTATTATAGGGTTACCCAATAAGGTCAGGTGAGAGGTACATGGTTGTCCTATATATTTTGGAAACCATGATTTTTAGTTGACTTCTTTGTCATGCCGTTGGTGCATGAGGAAGTCATTCTGGGTATGGATTGGATGGATAGGCATCGTGTTGTGTTAGATGTAGGTAGGCGAACCGTGACGGTCTCTACCGAGTCGGGATAGATAGAGATTTTCCGAGGTTGGGATCGTGGAAAGACGGGCATGGTTGTTAGCGCTGTACAAGCAACGAGGTTAATATCACATGGATGTGATGCCTTCTAGTGTTATGCCATGAAGGAGGGCGAGAGTCCAACGTTAGAGGACATCCCAAATTCCTATGGATTCACAAGGATGAAAGAAGATGAAGGTTGGGACTACCTTGTAACTGTTGTTGAACATACATGGAAGTCCACTAAGATTCACTATTAGACACAAGGTGTCTACAACATCAAAGATGATAACATGATTGAAAAGTTGTCTGAGAATGTGCAAGCCTTGATGAAGTTTGTTGATGGTAATGTCACTTCCCCAATCGCTAATTTAGATACTAATATAAACTTTCAATTTTGCAAGTCACATGCCATGAGATAGAGAATTGGTCAACCTTCAATGAACACATGATATATTATGAGGCCATGAAAGAAGTCAAATTTCTAGGAAATCAAAGAGAATATCAAAGGGACAACGCCTATGCAAGACCTCCCTGCCAACAAATGAATTTTCCACAATTCCCTAGGAGAAATTTCCCGCCCAGAGATCTAATGTAGGAACATCTCTGGAACTATCTTGCTTTAAGGTTATAACCATGGAATCTAGGAATCAAGAAGTAAAGAGTACTCCAAGGAGGAGTGGAGGAAAAGTCAGAAGCTTCAAGACCACAACCATGAAAGCTAGAATGCAAGGAGTAAAAAGCATCTTAGAAGAAAAAAAAAGGAAAAGAATCAAATTTATTTCTAGGAGAGAAATGAATAACATTTTTAGAGAAGAAATGGAAACCATTTCTAGCAAAGAGATGAAGACCGTTTATTGGACCACTTCTCAGACGGAAATGATGAGCACCCTTGTGAAATAGATAAAGACGATCTCCTATAGAGAAATGAAGACTAGTTATTGGAGATGGAAGATGACAAGAACCACACATGTATGGAAACAAACTTTCCCATGCAATTACACGTGTGGACAGAAGAGAAGATGGATCGATCCTATACTAGATCTAGAAGACCATGAAAGCTCACAAAACCTCCCACATACTCGAAAGAGTTCGAACATGTGCAAGGAGGATATCATTCATGCACGTACATCGGAACATCCATACCCATGCAATGTTGGAACGGGTCATCCATGCATAGATATATGGAGAGATGAGTTGGAGAGTTGGTTTTCGGCCCTACTTATACTATTTTTCAGCCCATAAAAACATATTTAATTATGGGTTATTTTGTGGTCTTTGAAATATTATTTTTTAGCCCATGTTATTTTATTTATTTCCCTTTTCAAATAATCTTAGTTCCTAATAGGGAAACTTAAAGATAGACTTGAAATCATATTACTTGATCCTCAAGCCTTAGAAGATCTATCTTCTAGAAGTCCAAAGTCCAAAGTCGAGCCTCACCTTAGACCGGATCACAAGAAGTCCAAAGTCGAGCCTCACCTTATAAATAGGGAGCTCGCTCCTCTTGTTTTCTTAACCTGAATTTGAATAAACACATTGTTATTTTGTGGTATTTGTTGGTACATTTCTGTCAACTTCCACGTGTGGAGTAGAGAGCAAGAAACATCTTGTTCGCATTCTCAATGGACTTGTTTGAGTGTGTTCAACTTGCCTTGGCAGAATAGGGCGCTTCAACTAGCCACATATAATCATCTAAGTGCTTTAGGGTTCTTCAGAATGCCTATTGTGTTTGGTCGTATCGGAAGGGTTCTATAGAACTTTGTTGGTTGTCTGATAGGGTCCATCGTGTCCTATCATGCCTCCACGTTGATGCTTAGGGTTCAACCTTGATCTATTCAACTACCAATCCATTCTCATTATTGGATCGTCTTCTTTTCATATCTTTTTCATTTTGTCGTCTTTCTATCAAGTATTTAGGTGTAGAAAGATCGGGCCATCCACACGGACGAATACCCCGTATCAAAGTGTTCTAAGAGCTTTAGGTTAATTGACATAAATTCTTTATTTTATTATGCAAAAGATCCAATCCAGCTTATGACTATCGGAGCAACAACTGTTACGGTCATTATTTTTCAATCATTCTTGTTTATTTAGTGCTTTCAATTTCAGATTCAACTAATTTATTTGATTCTTTTATCACCAAAAAAAAATGTATTTCTTTACCCTCAGGGTTTCACCCAAGAAACCCCAGAGTAGTCCATTATTCGCCACAACCTCCTACGCATATACGCCACCGCCGTCAATACTACCACCTATTCTGCCATGGGAGGACCCACTCCATCAGACCACCACTCACTTAACCTCCATCCAGTCCCGGAGCCAACCCTACCGGTCCCGCATCGAACCACCATCCATAACTTCCAAAAACCACCCTACAACCCCTATCCCTCCAACCCGACCTTTCTCCACTTTTTCCACCATAGCCGCTGGACCACCAGTACCCACACAGCAAAAACACCACCATCTTGACCTGAACTCCGTTTTGGACCCAGCCCCATTGGAACTACACCGAGCACCACCAGACTAGACCAGAGTTCCTAACATAGTGACCCTTAACGCCGCCGGTAACTTTGCCGGAAAACTTTGATTGGTTGCCGGAGTCACCCATGCTCCCTCCATATGACCCAAGACTCTAGTCCGCTGACCTATTGACTATCTCCTTGTTTCTGATCCAACCCCACTGGCCTTGACCCGAACCACCACCCACAACCCTCGGAACAGCCCTTGCAACCACTAGTCTTCCAGCTCGTACCTTTGTTGGTTCCCGATGCTACCACCTCCAGACCACTGGTACCCTCACTTCCGGACCACCACCAAAGTGACCGTGACTCCCTCACAGACCCAACGTTGTAGACCCCGTACCAAACCGCCACCGGACTCGACTCTAGGCTCCAATGTAGTGAACCAGTTCCCCTTGACCTACCGCCAACCCTTAACCCCAAAACCCTATCTATTTCCCATTTACACTTTTGACCTCCAAAACCTAAAAACGTTAAACCCTGAATCGGCTTAGTGTGCCCAGACCCCAACCCGATCTAGTGGTCCTCGAGTTCACCGTCGGTTCAATCTCTCTATCTTGCATTTTTTCTTAAAAAAAATATGAAGACCCGAATAAAAAAAAGAAGAGGATTCCAAGAAAAAAAATTTAGTCGAATAAAAGAAAGGATTCAGGAAGGCAAAAAAGAGAGTCTTTAAGTATTATTGATTACTTTCTTGAAAGATCTATAGGTCCAGGTGGAGGATTAGGAGCTATCTCGAATTATCCCAAGTGAAACTCTGCCCCTTTCCCACCCATATAAATAGCTCTATCTCTAATTTGATCTTATTTTTTGCCACAACTGTCTTTTATAAATTCTTGTCTTTGAATGAGAATGTAGACGAGAGTGGTTTTGCTTGCCTTGGATAACACCATATAAAGAGCACTTTTCCGTTGAGAGATCAAGGTTACCCCTATTGTAGTTTTGTAGTACCTCAACGGACTAACATGTGTTGTGATGAAAAGCTTTTCTTTGTAAAGTGCAGGAAAACCATGGAAGAGAGACGGGGGTAAAGAGAGAGAAACGACGAGTGGGTAGTCTTGATTACTCCTAACCTAACACGTTTGGAGGATCATATGATATGATTATTTTCCTATTAATATGTCTATTATTATTAAGGCCTCATGACTATGTCTTGCATACCATTTGGAGGATCATAGGATATGATACCCTTAATGATACATGTGCCTACCCTATATTAAGATTTATTCTTAATATATTCCTAGATTTCTTATATGCTTTAAATATTGCTTTTGCTATGACTAAGGGTCTTAGAGTACTGCACAAATGGTAAATTAAGGTACCATGGAATGATATTACTATTACTTGCTCTATATTGTTGACATACAAGGTTATAAAGGACTTTTATGACCTTGTGTAATGTTTTCACGTGGAGTAATATATTTTCCTTACGCTTTATTTCTCCTCAAAGTATACACACCGCTTATGATGCATTCTTTGTCAATATTATATGTGTTATATATTCAAGGATTCCATCCCAGACGGAGACCCAACAAGAGGAATCGGATTCATGGTCAAATCCTTTTACAAAAAGAGAGGATGATGCAGGAGCATATCTGGACCTAGCTCGCTTCAAAGTCATAACCGTTGAATCTAGTAAGCAAGAAGTAATGAGCACTCCAAGGAGAAGAAGAGGAAGAGTCATAAGCTTTCAAGACCATGTTCGCCACTTAGCGTGCGTGCAAATAAGCTTTAAATTTATAAAACTAGAATCAAGCAAGCGAACCCGCAGTGTACGGATCGGCGTAGTAAAGCAAGAATTCTAGAGTATCGAACACAGGGATTTGGGGGGAACAAATTCAGTTATAAAGTTGTCAAGCAAGTAAAAGGGTAAAGCTTTGCAAATGTATTGGGAAAACAGCAACCCTAAAGATCCAAGAATCCAGTTGTGGCAATCGATTCAAGATATACTAAAGAACTAAGGATAGAGTTATGAGTTGCAAAGGTATGCTAAGGTAAAGCAATGTACGGTGAAGTTCCAAGGCTTTATATGACTTATCTAAAGACACTCTCTATAAAGGTTGTTGAGGCTTCAGTATAGAAAGGATCTAAAGACAAGAATTAATCTCAAATACCTAAACTTGTAACCCAAGGATCAAGATAGGCTAAAGCGATTAAGGTTGTGACACTCAAAATCGAAGTAGAGGTTGTTGAGGCTTCACTACTACCTAGAAAAGACAAGTCTAAACTAGGTTAAAGCTAACCTTTAACCTTGGATTAAAGTAAAAGCAAAGCTCGTAAACTGGCACAAATTACGGGTGGATCTTGAGTTCCACGGCCGTGGAAACTCAAGAACAGACCGTGGTTTGGGTTCGTCGGCGAATCTCTCTAACTCTCAGGGTCCAATCTATTTACGATCGATCTATCATCATCTAAGCCACAACTATCAACCCTTCACCTTAGAATTGCTAAAAGGTTTTAGCCAATAACTGTCATTATAATATCAAAATCAAGTTTAAGAAGAATGAAAGATGAAAACCTTCGAAAACTCAAATATAACTCAAATCAATCTCCAATCCACAACAAGGATAATAATGTATATCAGATTCGGAATAACACAAACCAATCAAAATCCTTGATAAGAACGAAGAGCGGGATGTCAATCCGTCTTCTAATCAAACCTAAGGACAAAGCGTAACTTCCAAATCTCCAAGTATTTGCAAATCTCCGTTGCAAAATGGTAATCTCCGCACGTCCAATCGGAACCCTAGGCACGTGCAAATAAGCGTAAGCGAAGGTAACGGAATCTCCTTCCTTCCGTCCTTTTATAGGGCAAGATAAAATCTCTCTCTCCGGCCCATATATGTAATATTGTGTCCATATTTTATTCGGCAAAAGATTGCCTAAATCACGGTTTCATAGGATTCCACGCCCGTGGTTTAGAGCGTGGAATTTGATTACGGTGCTTCACAACTTCCACGACCGTGTAACTTACTGGAATGCTCCACGCTCATGTTGCTAAAGTTCCACGGCCGTGGTTTAGAGCGTGGACTTCATTACGGCCGTATTTTAGAGTGTGGAAACATAAGTAGCTCGTAATTCACTTTGTTTTGTGCCATTCTTCATCCTAGCATCTTCCTTAGCTCCTTTGTGGTGTCCTCAATCCTTGGATGTGCTCAACTCATCTCAATCATCTCTTAATTTGTTCGGAATTAGCTCTTATTCGCCTACAATCAATACAAAGCTTATGTAGACCTCTATATCGACAATATAGATAAACTAGCTCACAATTGCTTAAATGCTTTATCAATGAACACCAATATGGATGAAATACATCTAGAAAACGTGCCTAAAATATCACAATATTTCATGCTAACAAATAACCCCATACTTGCCACTTGTTTGTCCCCAAGCAAGGTCTTTCAAAAGCTTTAAAACTCAAGTTAGGATGAAATATGTATGCACTCTCAAAACAAAACTTTCTTTAGATGAATGTGCTTCCTAGTCAATAGATCATTCTCAAATCTTGCTTCATTCATTCATAAGACTCTCATATACATAATCAAAGAGTAAAGAGTAAAGAAAACTCATGAATTGATCAAACTTCCATGTAAACATCATAACCTTCAAACATTATCAAAATCAATCATAAGAAACTTCAATTTAGATTACCAAGTCATATATCATTCTCTTGATCTTAAGGACTTTCAAACAAGGTCTAGAATGTGGAATTGGGAAGGAAAACTTTAAGGAACGTGGTGCATGAATCCGAGAAAGTGGATAACTAACTCTTTTCTTTTCTCTTGCGGTTTCCGCAACACTTTCAACTTAGAGCTTTGCTCTCTTCTTTTCAATTCATTTTTCGACTTTACTTTTGGAGTTATGGACAGAGGTGCACAAAAACCGAAGCCTAGGAGATTGGCGGTTCTCAATTTTTCGAGATGCCTCAAACCCTTGATGCACATACCATAATCCGCTAGGAACATCGCTCAATCCGACTTTGGCAAGACACAAACACCCGGCTATGTGAATGGTGCCGAGTTACTCATCGTCATGATTGACTTCCCCAAACCTATAAGTTCTTTCTATTCTTTGAATGAAAAACTTTGCTTTCATGGCCCTCCCACATCAAATATGCCAAATATCAACTCCTCCAAATTCCCGGATAGGTAAAGGAGGCCATTATTTCATTGAGGGGCTAAATGATCAAAGAAAGAAGAAAGAAAATTGAATTGCCTTAATCATTTCAACAAGAAGTATAAGAACTTATCATGTGATTTCAACCTTGATTTCTCAATATGATTTAAGTAACATTCATCACATTATGAAACTTGCAAAAGAGGGATAATCAACTCATTCAATTTCTTTTCAATTTACTATTCGTTTAAGCATATAATTGTCATCAAAACTCAATTCACAAGTAGTGATTATCATAGAAATCATCTCAATTCCTAGAAGCACAAAAATTGTTAAAATTTTTCCATTTTTATGGGTTTTTCAAAGCCTTTTTCATGCAATGCAAAAATGAAACGTGTAACAATAGAATGAAACATGCAAGGTGTTCTCGATAAAAGCATACAAAGTGAGTAAGAGTTATTACAAACGATTAGTCACACCCTACCCCATACTTGGAACAAACATTGTCCCTAATGTTCAAAAAGAAAATAAAGAAAAGAAAGAAAGAAAAAGAACTCACAAGACGGTGGTGGAGCGGCTATAACGGTGGATCGTCCAGGTCATCACTGAGGTGGCGGTGGAGGTGGAAACGGGAAGAAGCCGGGATCATAGTTCCGCCCAAACTGCTGGCGGTATATGTCTCTCATCATGCGATCATGATCGGCGGCTCGTGCATCCCTAGCATCTGCACGGATCTCCAAGGCTCCGACCCTGCTGGAAAGGTCGGTGGCCCACTCCGGTAGCTGCTCATACCACCCGGGCGGCTGGCTGTACCATGCCGGTGCGTCTGTCGGTGCTGTTGCGGGTGGTGGTTGTGCATGCCAAGGTGGTGGAGCTCCCATCCAGTCCGGCTGAGTGCTATACCATGAAGGAGGGTCCGCCATCCAAGTCGGTCTCTCGCTCACGCTGGCGCGGCGAGAGGAAGAGCCAGAAACTCTAGCGGGACGTGGGGAATGTCTAGGAGGGTCGGGAACTGCATCCGGCTGATCCAGAAAGATACCAAAGTCATGCTCTCCTCCTCCTCCCTCATACTCATCACCTCCTCCCATCTCCTCCTCCTCTACAACTGGTGGTGGTGGAACGTAAGGAGGGGCAACTAGTCTGTTCGCATGCATGGCAGTGAACGTCTCCTTTCAGTTATGGCGTCCAGCCATAATGGAATACTCAGGAAGCCATGCAATCCCTCTACCTGTCCTACTCTCCCAAGGCATGGCAGCTGTAGGTGGACCTCTATGTGTAGGGAAGATGATGCCTCTAGTCACGAGGCTCTAAAGTCCTAGAGGTCTAGCTGCAATGCGGGTGCACGCAGAGAAGTCTATCCCTAGATGCCTAGCAAGGTGGGTGACCATCCCACCGTATCCAATGTTGCCGGCCCTCTTATTCTTTAGCTTGCTCATAGTAGCAGCTAAGAGGGTGGCACAATCAGCTGGTCTACCGTACAACATACAGTAGAGCAAAAACAACTCGTCCGTCTTAATCTTCTGAGGTGTCTCCGTCCTAGGGAAGAGACACTCAGAAAGCACTCTATGGACAATCTTCAAGGCTAGGTGATAGATCAAACTAGCCTTGGTATCAGCAGGTTACCAGTGGTCCTCGCTGGCGTATATCATAGCTATCTCCTCCCAGAAATCCTTGGCGTACACGCCACTAGGGAATCGACCATTGAAGGTCTCATGGAACCCAAAGAAGGCTCCAAACTCTCTAATAGAGAACTCATAGTTCCTCTCCATCAACCGGAAAGAAATAGTCCTATCAACGTGGCTATGCTCAAACGAGACCACAAACTCCCTAGTGATCTCCTCATAAGCATCTTCTCGAATAGCGGAGAAGATGACCAATCCGGCTCTATCTAGTAGCCAAGTGAGATCCCCTACCACATGCAAAGGTTCTAACTCCTCAAGTAGTAGATACTTAGGTCCTATGACAGCTCGCTTATGGATCCTCTCTAAAGCATCGAGATGATCCTCATGGATAGTAGGGATCCTAGGGGGAGGTGGTGATGGTGATGATGGGGGTGATGCGGGCTCAGCGGGTGGTGCTCTAGAAGAGGAAGAAATATTGCCTTTCCTCTTTTTATTTCTCTGGGACATTCTCCTAACGAGATCCATTTCTGACTAAAACCACGGTCTGTTCTTCAAGTTCCACGGCCGTAGTTTACCTAGAGACCGTGATTCGTCTCGTAAATTCGCAAAACTCAGCAGAATCACACCAAATTCAACAGCAAGCAGCCCTAGACTAATTTCAGTCAAATTCCAATCAGTTCTCCTAAAAATTCTAGCAAAAACGAAGCCGAATCGACAAAGAGAAAGAAGAGGTGAAAAACCTAGGTTTTCGGATTTTGGAATCCGAATTCTGTCTTCTCCGGTGATTTGCCGCTCGAATTGTTGCTTGGATCTTGTAGATGACGGAGATTGCTTCAGTTTTGGCCAAAGAATCGTTAAAAACGATTAACAAACGAGAATTTGAGAGAGGGGGAAGATTTCGGCGAAATAGGGCGTGGAATTGGGGTATTGTGTGTGTTCTGTGAAGAAATGTGGTTTATATAGTGGCCGTAAAAATTTTTGAAAATCACGGTCTATCGTGGGTTTCCACGGCCGTGGTTTTGTACGGAACCGTGGTTTTGGTGATTTTTCTCAAGCTTTTGAAAATTACGGTCACTGTAGCTGTCACGGCCGTGGTTTTGGCCGTGAAACTCTTTGTAATGTGTCAAAGTCCAAGTTTCATCAATTTTCTTCAAACTTTTCCTTCCCCTTTTCTTTTCCACTGATCCTACATCCAAAAACACGAACATACCGGAAGGCATCGAAGGCAAAACAAAACAAAACGTCTATACTATTCTAATCTATGAATCAAAAACAAAAACGTAAGTGCAATACCTTGGGTTGCCTCCCAAGAAGCGCTTTGTTTAAGGTCCGTAGCTAGACCAAATTCGCACTTATTCGAGTGCGGTGGGCGCGACCTCTTCAGCTTGGAGTTCCGGTGTATACTTCTTGAGTCGTTAACCGTTCACCTTAAATCTTCCGCCCTTTTCACCCCATAATTCAACTGCACCATGGGGAAAAACACGTTTGATTAGAAAAGGTCCGGTCCAACGAGATTTAAGCTTACCTGGAAAGAGACGAAGCCTTGAATTGAAGAGGAAAACTTGATCTCCTTCTTTGAGGTCCTTTGGGATGGTATGCTTATCATGCCAATGCTTCGCTCTTTCTTTATAGATCTTGGCGTTTTCGTAGGCGTTCAAGCAAAGTTCTTCAAGCTCATTGAGGTCCAAGAGACGCTTCTCTCCCGCTTCCTTCATGCTGAAGTTCAACCACTTTATTTCCCAATACGCCTTGTGCTCCAACTCTACCGGTAAGTGACAAGACTTCCCATACACAAGGTTGTATGGTGTTGTTCCGATGGGAGTCTTATATGCAGTCCGGTACGCCCATAATGCGTCATCTAGCTTCAAAGACCAATCCTTCCTTGTCCTTGAAACCGTCTTCTCTAGGATTCCTTTGATCTCCCGGTTTGAGATCTCTACTTGTACACTAGTTTGTGGATGATAAGGGGTGGCGATCTTGTGAGTCACCCCATACTTAGCTAAAAGAGCTTCAAAGCGTCGGGCAATGAAGTGAGAACCTCCATCACTAATGATAGTCCGTGGTGTCCCAAATCGTGGGAAGATGGTCTTGTTAAAGAACTTAACCACTACCATGGCATCATTGGTGGGAGAGACAATTGCTTCAACCCATCTCGAAACATAATCCACCGCTAAAAGTATGTATTGGTTTCCACAAGATGATGGGAAAGGTCCCATGAAGTCTACTCCCCAAACGTCAAAGATCTCCACCTCTTGGATGTTGTTGAGAGGCATCTCATTCCTCCTAGATATATTCCCTGTTCTTTGACAAGCATCGCAGCAGGAAACAAAGGTTTGCACATCTTTAAATAGAGTAGGCCAAAAGAATCCAGATTGCAATACCTTAGCGCTAGTCTTGTTCGAACTAGCGTGTCCTCCACAAGGTAGTGAATGACAATTGATAACATGAATTATAGTCTATATTTTGGGGTTTGTTTGGACGTTTTATCTTTCATAATCTGCATGTTTGTATGTATATTATGTGATTATATTACCATTTCATCTACCTTTGCGAGAATCGAGGTCTACACCTAGTTTTGCTGTAATTGTAGGTAAAATGGCACGTTTTGCATCAAAAAGGAGCAATGGAGTCATTGAAGCTACATTGAGGAACACAAGGAACCATCCAGGGAGCATATCCATGGATTAAAGATTCACTTTGGACCAGTTTTGAGAGATTTCACATTCAGTTATGACTCACCTCGGTTGACCAGAGATTCATCTCGACCGAGGTGATCCAGAGACGCCGACTCGACCGAGGCGAATACCTAGGACGCGGCGAGAATATTTTATTCTTGGCTGAGATCTTTTATCTTTGGAAAGTGATCTTATATTTTTGGGCTTGGCTCCTGGAAGGAAGAAGATCTTATATTTTACCTATTTTTATGGGAGAAGATCTTTCTAAGATATTTTATCTTTGGAGGGTTATTTTCCTATAAAAAGGGTTGGATTTCCACAAATCCAACATCCCGCTTTGCACGTTATACACCATTGAAGGCTGCGAGATCCAGCATACATCGCTGCAACCATACTCCAGTTGGGAGTTTTGAAGAACCTTTTTGAAGGTTGAAGGAAGATTAAAGATCATAGCTTTTATAGCTTTTTGGAGGGTTTTGTAAGATTGTCTTTAATTCCCTTCCTTGTTGTCTTGTCTTGTTGGATTGCTATCCAAGGAACGCTTTGTTGTGATATTTGATTCAGTTATTGAAGTCTTTTTATTAAATTCTTCTTGTTCAAATATTCACCTTCTTCCCATATTTTTGATTAATACTTTCACAATGATGATGAGTGGCTAATTTCCTTGTGTGATTCTAGGGTGATTGGCTGAAGGTTGTGGGAAAAACAATGATAGAATAATCTTAGATTCCAGTAGGACCCTGAAAGTTCGAGTCTTTAACCTTAACCCTAAGTATCTCGTTCAGTCTATAAACATCTCGGCCGGGGTGGAATTTGGCTGACCGAGGTGGCTTATCCGATCCTAAACTGAGAGTTAAGTGTTGGAGTTTGCCAAATCCTATTCTTATTACACCTTTCCTGGTTCAATGCAAGCTTAGGATGAGACTTACCCGGTAATTCCTTAGTTTGTGTACCAACGATCATAAGTGTAGTTAATAAAGATTTATCCTTTATTGGGGTTTGAGAGTGCTTCCATCCCATCTTTGTGAGTTAGCCTGAGACTTACCCGGTAAAGGTTGATTCTATTCCCTTAGATGGTGTGTTAGTTTGAGGTTATAGTTCTTTATCTTAATTCCTTGAGACTTACCCGGTAATAGGAGTTACGGTTTAGCATTAGTGAGTAGTGAGACTTACCCGGTGATCTATTCCACTTTAGTAACACCTTCCCCTTGCAAAAATCTCATCTTTGTCCGCTTATCTTTAGATCTTGAGTTGGAACCACAACTAGACGCTTTAATCCCTAGAATTGCATGTTTGCTTTATTGACTTCTTATTCATCTTTGATTGTGTTAATTTCTCTTGTGGTTAGTATTCACGAAGCTTACCGTTATTGACTTTGTTTCACCGAGTCCCTGTGATCGACCCCTGGAATTCCTTGCTTTTACTACGATTGACCCGTACACTGCGGGTTCGCATCCTTGTTTTAAGCTTAAGTCTAGGGTTATAAATTTAAAGCTTGCACACACCGTTTGGAGCGAACAAGTTTTTGGCGCCGTTGCCGGGGACTTGGTCTAGACCGAGCCGGTACGGTTTGCTCTTGGGGCACTTGCCCCCGTGTCGTCTAACCACTCTACTTGAGTGACTTTTTGCAGGTTCTTTCTTAGGTATATGCGAAGAACCCGCACTGGGAAGGAAATCGTTCCTTACGATCCCGAACCAGAAAAGACATACAAGCGACGCTTAAGAGAAGCGAAGATGGCCCAACAAGACAACCGCGATCTTGAGGCCGAATTGAAAGAGGCGTTAGAGCTGCTACGCCTCAGCAAGGAAGAACTAAGGCGAGAGAAGGAAGAAACTCGCACCAAAACTGAAGCAATCGAAGCAGAAATGGCCGTCATACGAGACCAGATTCTACTTCGACCGAGGGAAGACCCAGTTCCCGGCGTTGGACCGAGGCAGGTCCCAGTTGCTGACCCTCGACCGAGGCAGGTCCCAGTACCAGACGCCCCGGCCGAGATACATCCACCTCGGATGCCAGTCCGAGATGTTCTTCTTGCAGGAATCCCACAAACCTTAGGTCAAAGGATAGATCCTAATCAACAACTGAGGCGTCCAGGAGTCAACCTAGGAGATCCAGCGGACCATGACTACGAACTTCGACCGCAAGTTCTATCCATGATTCTCCAATGCCAATTCGGAGGGATGGAGAAGGAGTCACCACATCAACATCTTCAAAACTACGAGATCTTGATGGAAACCTTGCGACCTTCCAGAATTGAAAATAACAACTACAAGCTAAGACCTTTTTACTTTTCTTTAAAAGATAGAGCTCTTACTTGGTATCAATCTCTTCCTCCAGGTAAAATTAGCACATGGGAGGAGATGACGACGGAGTTCTTGACCAAGTTCTTTCCCCCCTCAAAGACAGCTGAAATGAGAGGGAAGATTAATGCTTTCATTATGAAGGACAAGGAGAGTTTGTCCAAATCTTGGGAGCGGTTCAAGGATATCCTTTTGGATTGCCCACATCATGGGATTCCAAAAATCGAGTTGTTGGAGATCTACTTCAAAGGACTGGACGGAAGCACCCAGTTCAATCTCCAACTACTCTCCGCCGGTACCTTCATGGACATGGCGATTGACGAGGCTTGGGACTTCATTGAGAAGCAAGCCTTGCATATGGAGAAGTACACCCACCAAGGAGTTGAAGGTGGAGTTAAAAGAGTCAACTTTCAAGAGACTCAATCCAACAACAATCAACTCACGTCTTTGAAGAATGACGTGAAGCAATTGAAGGAACTCTTGGTTGCTCAAACCAAGAAGGAAGAGCAAGGACAAAGGAACAACAACAATGGATACCGTAACAACAACAACGGTTCCCGGAACAACAATTACAACAACAACAATAGAGGGTCCAATAGCAACAATTGGAGGACGAACAATCAAAACAACCAGAATCCTGGTAACAATTATTCTAACTCCAACTCTAATAATTCCTCTAACCCTTTCCTCTCTTCCCCTTCTTCTTCTTCTACTCCATTAAAGAGCCAGGGGCAAGGATCAAGTTCGTCTCAGCCGGAAAAGAAAGACGCGGTTCTGGAGGCTATCTTGATCAAGCTCAGCGCTATGGAGACTTCTATGACTTCATTTTCGAGGGCCCAAAAGTCCTTCGAACAACAACTTGCAAGTAGGGCGAATGAAGCGCCAAGAGATCCAGGGAAGCTTCCAGCAAAGACGGAAAGCAACCCTAAGGGCCAGTGCATGGCCATAACAACGAGGAGTGGACGCAAAACTGCAGATCCAGTACCTCGTTCGACACAGACCACCTCGGTCCAGATCCAGTCGAAGAACACATCGACCGAGATACCACCCGAGGCGGAGCAACAGAAAGCAGGAGGGACAACTGAAACTTATATTCCACCTTCTGCATACAAACCACCACTTCCATTCCCCCAGTCAAGGGCCAGAGCACATCTAGACAAGCACTTTGGTAAGTTCCTTGACTTGATGAATAAACTGCATATTAACATTCCTTTCCTTGATGCTATTCTAGGAATGCCTGCCTATGGGAAGTTCTTAAAGGAGATCTTATCAAGGAAAAGGAAATTGGAAGACTTTGATGAAGTTAGGATGACATCTAAATCCTCGGAGCTTATCAAGATCATGAAGGAGAAGATGCCACCTAAATTAAGAGATCCCGGCTCATTTAGCATTCCCATTCAAGTTGGGGATGTCACTTGTGAAGCCCTTTGTGATCTAGGAGCCAGCGTGAGCATCATCCCGCTGGAGCTATGTATGAAGATCGGACTTGGAGAGCCCAAGCCGGTCAAGATTCGACTTTATATGGCGGATCGCTCCATCACCCATCCCGTGAGCATCTTGGAGGACGTTCCGGTCAAGTTAGGTAACTTCTATCTACCTATAGATTTTGTTGTACTTGACATTCCCGCAGATTATCCTGTTCCTATTATTCTCTGGAGGCCATTTCTAGCAACTTCGGGTTGCAACGTGGATTGCAAGAACGCCAAGTTGAAATTCAACATTGGTGGTGATGAGATGGAGTTTGCACTACTTGCAGCCATGAAAGGGGAGCAGCTAACTGATGATATCTTCAACATCTACGATGAAGAAGAATCAAGAGAATTGGTGAGCTCTATCCTTATTAACGATCCACTCGAAAGAGTTATTAGCTTCAGTTTAATGGAGGAAGGCATAGATGCTTTTTGTGATGCAGATATACGGAGCTTAAAGGCACTGGAAGAGGATCCAGGAGCAAAAACTGAGAAGCTAATCCAGGAGACGAAGATCTCCAGTTTCGGTTCCAGTTGCAGTACCTCGACCGAGGCACTTCCTGGACTGAACGAGGCGACCGAAGAACATCTCGGTCAACGCCTCTGCGTCTCGACCGAGGTCGATGGCGAGATGATGTCAACTGAGACTACTGAGAATCATAAACTTCTTACTCCCTTCTCTGACATTCATCCTCAGTTGGTGGAACATTCCATCCACCAACTTTTTGATAAAAACGGACCTTGGTATGCTGATATTGTGAATTATCTTGTTTGCCAGGAAACACCGCCCGGATTGACGTACTCTCAAAAGAAGAGATTCTTCAAGGAAGTACGACATTATTACTGGGACGAGCCGCTGCTATTCAAGCGCGGACCAGATGGGATGCTTCGAAGATGCATTCCGAAGATGAAGTTAATAGCGTTATAAGGCATTGCCATTCACTTCCTTGTGGAGGACATGCTAGCACCGATAAAACATGCGCTAAGGTATTGCGTTCCGGTTTCTTTTGGCCTACATTATTTAAGGATGTACAAGCTTTTGTTGTCTCTTGTGATGCATGCCAAAGAACAGGAAATTTATCAAGGAGGAACGAAATGCCACTTAATAACATCCAAGAGGTGGAAATCTTTGATGTATGGGGGATTGACTTCATGGGACCTTTCCCATCCTCCGGAGGAAACCTCTATATCCTTCTTGCGGTTGATTACGTCTCAAGATGGGTTGAAGCCATTGCTTCTCCCACTAACGACGCCAAGGTGGTTGTGAAGTTCTTGAACAGAACTATCTTTCCACGGTTTGGAACTCCGCGCATCATCATCAGCGATGGAGGAACGCATTTCATCAACCGGAAGTTCAAGCCACTTCTATCGAAGTATGGGGTAACCCACAAAGTATCAACTGCTTATCACCCTCAAACTAGTGGACAGGTCGAGATCTCGAATAGAGAAATCAAAGCAATTTTGGAGAAGACCGTCTCTAGAACGAGGAAGGATTGGTCCATGAAATTGGACGATGCTCTTTGGGCGTATAGGACCGCATTTAAGACTCCCATAGGTACCACCCCTTATAATTTGGTATATGGGAAGTCTTGCCATTTGCCCGTTGAATTGGAACACAAAGTGTATTGGGCGATCAAATGGTTAAACTTCGACATTAAGGAGGCCGGCGAGAAGCGACTATTGGAACTCAACGAGCTGGAAGAGCTGCGTTTGAACGCCTATGAGAATGCCAAAATCTATAAGGAAAGGACGAAGAGATGGCATGACAAGTGTATCATTCCAAAGGAGCTTAACGAAGGAGACTTAGTTCTACTCTTCAACTCCCGCCTCCGCCTTTTTCCAGGTAAGTTAAAATCAAGATGGACCGGACCTTATGTTGTGAAACATGTTTTTCCTCATGGTGCAGTTGAGATATGGGGCGAAACTAGTGGAAGCTTCACGGTCAACGGTCATAGACTTAAGAAGTACCAACCGGAAACTCCGGTTGAGGAGGTTGCACCGATATACCTCGTCTGAGACGCATTATGGTCCAGCTAGCGACCTTAAACCAAGCGCTTCTTGGGAGGCAACCCAAGGTATTGTTTTTCTTTTTCCTTTTTCTAGTTTAGCTTAGATAGTTTGCTTTTGCTTTGTTTTGTTTGTTTTTGGCGTCCTAGACAGATGACAGGAGACATCTAAGGAAGGAGCATAACCGGAAGTACAGAAGTTCGAGAATTTGAGAAGACGAAGTTTGACTGAGACACCTCGGTCCAGTCGAGGCCACCTCGACCGAGTTGATCCTTGAGCAACCGAGGCGACTAGGGTTTCTGCAGAACCACCTCGGTCCGTAACACCTCGGTCCAGTCGAGACCATCTCGACCGAGGTCACAGCAGTTCCAGGAACAGTATAAAAGGGGGAAAAATTTCTTTTTCACTTTTTTACCCACTTCGACTCGACTGCGGCACCTTTCCACCTCGCTTCCTCGAATCTTGCTCGTTTTCGAAGATTTCCGCTTCCAAACTACGATTGAAGGGTAGAGGATCCCATTGCAAGTACAGATCTGCGAAGAAATCGAACGAATCGGCCGGAACGAGGTAAAAACAGTCGAAACCCTAACTCGTTTATTCGCTTCGATTTGGGCTTTGGTTACCCTTGCATCTGCTGAGAAAAGGCTTAAGTACCCCATAGGAAACAATTGTAGTGATTTTTGGGGGAAAAGAACTGGATTTCTGAGAGTTGAATCGCGTACTGCTTCCGCCTCGGTCCAGTCGAACTGCGCCTCGGCCGAGGTGATTCCTGAGAGTTGTCAGTGACCGAGGTGATCTGACAATATCTAAGTGAAAATGAGTTCTGAACGTCGCCTTGCCCTCAGAGATAGATCCTCACCTTCCCCTTCTACCTCTTTTTCCCGACCTTACCGCCCGGTGATCCATGAGAGACACCAGGTGGACTATGAGCGTATTTCGGGACGTCCAGTGATTACACCACGTTTCCTGGACGTGTCCGCTTTTGATTGCCTAGGGGTCGATGGAGACCTTAGGCGGATGATTACCACAGTTGGGCTGGATCAGTTTACTAAGATCCGAGCCCCAGCCTACTTGGAGCCGACCCTAGAGTTCGTTAGCTCCTTCACCTACCTTCCCATAGAGCAGTCTGTGAAGTACCGGTTGATGAACCGGAACTTCTTAGTGCCGCTCGAGATTTGGAGAGACATCTTCGGCTTTTCTGAGCCCACCGCCATTGACTTCCCCTCCCGATCTGTAGCTAGGGAGTTCTGGGGGCAGATAGCCCATATTGTTGAGCATGCAGACAGATGGCGCCCTGGAGATTCCAGGGAGAAGGTCATCTTCCACCTAGCCTTTAGGTTAGCCCATAGGATATTCAGCGAGACACTTCTGGCACGTACTGAGACGCCTCAGAAGATCCGACAGGGCAAGCTCTTCAGTTTATACTGTATGGTTACTGGGGGTTTCCCGGACTTTGGCTTGATCTTGGCAGAGGACCTGCACAAGATCAAGGCCAAAGCAAAGGGAGACATCTGCTGCGGAGGGCTTGTCACCCACATAGCTGCTTTTCATGACATGGACCTCAGTGCTTGTACGATGGTGGCGGCTCCGAAGCCGCTTGGATTGTAGGAGATGATCACTCGGCGGATTCTCGTTCCCCGAGGTCTGACCACTCCATATGTGGCTATGCCCTGACTGCGCCACAGGGGATCCGTTGGTCTGCCCAGTTCACTGTTTACGATCCGCACTATTGGCAGACCGCCTGGGCTCCACTGATGGAGGATCATAGGGAGGCAGCAGCTGCCCCAGCTGAGGAGGAGGAGGCTGACGACGAGGATACATTGGATGAGAGAGATGGTGGAGTCCCGATGGATACAGGGACAGATACTGCAGGGACGAGCGCGCCACCGATTATAGATCTGGATGATGATGATGAGACTGAGCCTGCACCAGATGATGCACCCGCCACTTCTCCGGTTAGGCCTGCTAGGCGAGAATATTTTATTCTTGGCTGAGATCTTTTATCTTTGGAAAGTGATCTTATATTTTTGGGCTTGGCTCCTGGAAGGAAGAAGATCTTATATTTTACCTATTTTTATGGGAGAAGATCTTTCTAAGATATTTTATCTTTGGAGGGTTATTTTCCTATAAAAAGGGTTGGATTTCCACAAATCCAACATCCCGCTTTGCACGTTATACACCATTGAAGGCTGCGAGATCCAGCATACATCGCTGCAACCATACTCCAGTTGGGAGTTTTGAAGAACCTTTTTGAAGGTTGAAGGAAGATTGAAGATCATAGCTTTTATAGCTTTTTGGAGGGTTTTGTAAGATTGTCTTTAATTCCCTTCCTTGTTGTCTTGTCTTGTTGGATTGCTATCCAAGGAACGCTTTGTTGTGATATTTGATTCAGTTATTGAAGTCTTTTTATTAAATTCTTGTTGTTCAAATATTCACCTTCTTCCCATATTTTTGATTAATACTTTTACAATGATGATGAGTGGCTAATTTCCTTGTGTGATTCTAGGGTGATTGGCTGAAGGTTGTGGGAAAAACAATGATAGAATAATCTTAGATTCCAGTAGGACCTTGAAAGTTCGAGTCTTTAACCTTAACCCTAAGCATCTCGTTCAGTCTATAAACATCTCGGCCGGGGTGGAATTTGGCTGACCGAGGTGGCTTATCCGATCCTAAACTGAGAGTTAAGTGTTGGAGTTTGCCAAATCCTATTCTTATTACACCTTTCCTGGTTCAATGCAAGCTTAGGATGAGACTTACCCGGTAATTCCTTAGTTTGTGTACCAACGATCATAAGTGTAGGTAATAAAGGTTTATCCTTTATTGGGGTTTGAGAGTGCTTCCATCCCATCTTTGTGAGTTAGCCTGAGACTTACCCGGTAAAGGTTGATTCTATTCCCTTAGATGGTGTGTTAGTTTGAGGTTATAGTTCTTTATCTTAATTCCTTGAGACTTACCCGGTAATAGGAGTTACGGTTTAGCATTAGTGAGTAGTGAGACTTACCCGGTGATCTATTCCACTTTAGTAACACCTTCCCCTTGCAAAAATCTCAGCTTTGTCCGCTTATCTTTAGATCTTGAGTTGGAACCACAACTAGACGCTTTAATCCCTAGAATTGCATGTTTGCTTTATTGACTTCTTATTCATCTTTGATTGTGTTAATTGCTCTTGTGGTTAGTATTCACGAAGCTTACCGTTATTGACTTTGTTTCACCGAGTCCCTGTGATCGACCCTTGGAATTCCTTGCTTTTACTACGACTGACCCGTACACTGCGGGTTCGCATCCTTGTTTTAAGCTTAAGTCTAGGGTTATAAATTTAAAGCTTGCACACACCGTTTGGAGCGAACAACAATGACGGATGACACTTTACATCTCATCTTCCGGCACACATCGCCGAATAATGCCGTCTGGACCTCTCTTAAAGAGGAGAGGTTCATTCCAAAAGTATTCCCGAACATCCTTAAAGAACTTCTTTCTTTGTGCGTAGGATAATCCGGGCGGTAATTCCTGACAAACCAAATAGTTAACAAAATCAACAAACCATGGTTCGTTACCTTTGGTGATCACGTCGATGCACTCCTCTATGATATGTAAATGTTCGTCCGGAAAGGAGTCATCTATAGGTAGATGGTCGTCCTCTAGATGTGTTAGACGACTCAAATGATCCGCAACAGAATTTTCCGAACCCTTCTTGTCGCGGATCTCTAGATCGAATTCTTGTAGGAGAAGAATCCATCTAATTAGCCTTGGCTTCGCATCCTTCTTTGCAAGTAGATATCGGACCGCAACATGATCCGTGTATACAATCACCTTTGCACCTACAAGATAAGAGCAAAATTTGTCAATTGCATATACAATTGCTAAGAATTCCTTTTCGGTAGTGGCGTAGTTGAGCTGCGCCTCATCTAGTGTCTTGCTAGCGTAGTAGATAGCGTGGTTTCGTCCTTCCTTCTTTTGCCCAAGGACAGCTCCTATAGCTACGTCACTTGCATCACACATAACCTCAAAGGGGAGATTCCAATCTGGAGGTTGGATAATCGGGGCTGAAATTAGAGCTTCCCGAATCATATTAAACGCATCTAAGCATTCCTGCGAAAAATAAAAAACTGCATCCTTCATCAATAGATTAGTAAGCAGCTTTGATATCTTAGAGAAATCCTTTATGAAACGCCTATAAAATCCAGCATGTCCTAAAAAACTTCTTATCCCTTTCACCGAAGTTGGGGGAGGAAGCTTTTCTATGGTCTCTATCTTAGCTTTATCCACCTCAATCCCTCTACTAGAGATTAAGTGTTCTAATACAATGCCCTCTTTCACCATAAATTGACACTTTTCCCAATTAAGAACTAGGTTAGTGTCTTCACGCCTTTGTAACACAAGAGCAAGGTTAGAAAGACAATTGTCAAAAGAGGAACCATAAACGGAGAAGTCATCCATAAAAACCTCCATGATTTCCTCTATATATTCCGAGAAGATGGCCATCATGCACCTTTGAAAGGTGGCTGGGGCATTGCAAAGCCCGAACGGCATCCTCCTATAGGCGAACGTACCCCACGGGCACGTGAACATGGTCTTCTCTTGATCATCCGGGTGTATCGGGATCTGAAAGAAACCACTATAACTGTCAAGATAGCAAAAGTGTGAATGTTGTGCTAACCTTTCAAGCATTTGATCGATGAAGGGTAGTGGGAAGTGATCCTTCCTCGTCGCGTTGTTTAGCTTGCGGTAGTCTATACACATCCGCCATCCTATTACGGTTCGTGTAGGAATGAGTTCATTATTTTTGTTGGTGATGACTGTCATTCCTCCCTTCTTCGGAACCACCTGTACGGGACTTACCCACTTGCTATCGGAGATAGGGTAGATGATACCTGCATCTATAGTCCTCTTGACAACCTCCTTCATGGTCGGATTTAACCGCCTTTGAGGTTGTCGCGAAGTTCTAAAGTCCTCTTCCATTAAGATCTTATGCATGCATAGGGAAGGTTTGATTCCTACTAAATCATCTATAGTATAGCCTAAGGCTTTCCTATGTTTCTTAAGGACAACCATAAGTTTACTATGTTCGTCAATACTCAAATCGGAACTAACAATAACCGGAAAGGTAGAATTAGGTCCTAGAAATGCGTACCTTAGATGTGTAGGAAGTGGCTTCAATTCCATCACTATCGGAGTCTCTAATGTCTCTTGAGGAGTATCCGATGTTTCCTTAGAAGTGTCTAAGGATGTAGAAGGTGTTGGAGAAGAATCAAGAGAAGTTGTGGAGGAGACACAATTTCCTTCGGATTCACCCAAAATTACGGCACCCCTGCCTTCTCCACGGCCGTGATTTTGGGCGTGGAAAGTAATTACGGTGCCTCTGTTTCCTCCACGGCCGTGTAACTTACTGGAATGCTCCACGCTTGTATTGGTGAATTCCACGGCCGTGGAATAGGCCGTCTGACTGTGGATCCGTACGTTTTCTGCCTCATCGTGGAGTTTCTCGAACTCTTCTTCATACACTTCTTTTTGTGTCTCTAAGGCTTCAATTGCCTCATTGCACTCCTCTTCTTCCCCTATATCCATAATTCTCATAGAAAGAACTTTTTGCAAGGGATCTTTGAAGAGAATAAAACTTACCTCCTCTCTAGATAGCTCTTCATCATGGATATTGAATATATCCTCATCGAAGGCTGGTTCCTTCACTAAAGTGGAAAGGACGAACTCTACCTTCTCTTCTCCTATGTCAAAGGCGAGTCTAGCATTCTTGCAATCGACTATACAGCCGGATGTTGCAAGAAACGGTCTTCCTAGAATGATCGGGACCGGACTATCTGCAGGAATGTTAAGCACAACAAAGTCTATAGGAACATAGAACTTACCAAGCTTGACCGGGACGTCTTCAACAATTCCGACGGGACGAGTTATGGATCGATCCGCCATGTACAACGTCATCTTTACCGGTTTAGGATCGCCTAAACCGATCTTCCTGCATAAGGCAAGCGGAATGATGCTCACGCTTGCTCCCAAATCACATAATGCATCATATGTGACATCTCCCACTCCTATGGGAATGCAAAATGACCCTGGATCCTTCAACTTTGGGGGCATCTTCTCTTTCATGGTTTTGATGAGATCCGATGAATCCGAACTCATCTTAACCTCTCCAAAATACTCTAGCTTTCTTTTGTTAGAGAGGATCTCCTTTAGGAACTTTCCATAAGCTGGCATACCTACAATTGCATCAATGAAAGGTATATTAATATGCAGTTTGCTCATGAATTTAATAAACTTACCAAATTGTTTGTCTAGACGCGCTCTTGCTCTAGATTGCGAGAATGGTAGGGGAGGCTTGTAAGCTGGAGGAGGAACGTAGACATCTTCCTTCTCCTTCCCCTTTTCTTTCTCCTTCTCAACGGGGACTTCTACAAACTTAGGCTGTGGGTCGGTAGTTGTTACTCCGCTCCTAGTTGTGATTGCCATCACCCTTCCTTTTGGGTTGTGCTCCGTCTTTCCTGGAAGTTTTCCTTGATTCCTAGGAACTTCCTCCGTATGGCTAAACATTTGGTTTTCTAAAACCTTTTGGGCTTTATCAACCTTAGTAATGTGATCATCAACCTTGATGATGCGAGTCTCCAATCCTTGAAGCTTGCCCAAAATTGTCTCCAACATGGGATCGGGCTTCTCTTTCCCCGAAGTACTTCCACCATTAGATGTTTGCCCCTGGCTTTTCAAAGGAGTGGAAGAGGAGGAGGGAGGAGTTAGTGAATTTCTTGAATTGGAATAAGAATTACCGGAATTTTGTTGGTTGGGACGCCAATTGTTGTTGTTTGAACCCCTATTGTTGTTCCAATTGTTGTTCCGGTTATTGTTGTTGTTGTTCCAATTATTCCGGTTGTTGTTCCGGTTGTTGCGGTTTGTATTCTCATTCCCGTTGTGGTTATTGTTGTTGCCCAAATAACCTACATCTTGTTCCTTTTCCTTTGGAAAGTTGGTTTTGATGGCTTCCTTCAACTCTTTAATCTCCGTATTGAGAGAAAAGATTTGAGTTTGAGCTACTTGTGATAGCTTTGCTCCTTGCTCCACTTGATTCACCTCTACTTTCCGGTGAGAATACTTCTCAATGACTCGCGCTTGCTTCTCAATAAAGTCTCAAGCGTCATCTTCCCTCATGTCCATGAATGTACCACATGAGAGGGATTGAAGCTTGAATTGTGTCTCCACATCCAGCCCCTTATAGTATATCTCCAATAGCGCCAATTTGGATATGCCATGATGTGGGCAATCCAATAGCAAATCCTGAAATCTTTCCCAAGATTGAAATAAACTTTCGTCAGATCTCATAGAAAATGCATTAATCTTACCTCTCAACTCCGCCGTTTTGGATGGCGGAAAGAACTTAGTGAGGAATTCCGAAGAAAGATCCTCCCATGTTTCAAGTTTTCCACTTGGAAGAGCTTGATACCAAGACAATGCTTTCCCTTTCAAGGAGAAGAAGAAAGGCTTGAGTTTATAGCTGTTGGTATTTGCATTCTTTGGCTTCATTGTCTCCATCATGATCTCAAAATTTTGTAGATGTTGATGCGGAGATTCAGCGCTTGTCCCTCCAAATTGATTTTGGCGGACAATGGTAATAACTTGCGGGTTGAAGCTAAACCCTTGTGCATCATCAGCATCAAAGTTCACACCCAAACGGCGTGGTTGCTGCGTTGGATCCATCCTTTGGCCAAGAGTTCTTGGCTCCTCATCCACACGATTGACTCTCGCACCTCTAGCTGGGGCACGACGATTTGCAGCTGCCCGTGGCGCGAACGGGTTCACATTGATCGTTGGATCAATTTCCTATAGTGGTGGCATGGAAGAGTCGCTATCCTCATTGGACGAGTTGGTTCTAACCGATCTTCCCGGTCTCCTTCTTCTCTTTTTCTCCTTGAGGTTGTTTATTTCCAGCCTCATTTGAAACATCATGTCCGTTAGATCATCAACCTTCATTTGATGACAATCCATTTCCTCCCTACGAGTCTTCTCACTCCATTGGAGTTGAGCTTCCTTTTCCGCCAACTCCGTTTGGTAATCACGTTCTGCTTCTTCAGCCATCTTTCTTTTCTTGAGCTTTCTCCTCAAAGTCCTCTCAAGCTCTTGATCGAGAGGTAAGAGGTCTTCGTTGTTCCTAGACCTGCGCATACACTCGAAAAGATATCAAATAACAAGGGAAGAGCTCCCAAGCTTGACAACCGATAACCGAATTCGGCCTAGACCAAATCCCCGACAACGGCGCCAAAAACTTGTTCGCCACTTAGCGTGCGTGCAAATAAGCTTTAAATTTATAAAACTAGAATCAAGCAAGCGAACCCGCAGTGTACGGATCAGCGTAGTAAAGCAAGTATTCCAAAGTATCGAACACAGGGATTTGGGGGGAACAAATTCAGTTATAAAGTTGTCAAGCAAGTAAAAGGGTAAAGCTTTGCAAATGTATTGGGAAAACAGCAACCCTAAAGATCCAGGAATCCAGTTATGGCAATCGATTCAAGATATACTAAAGAACTAAGGACAGAGTTATGAGTTGCAAAGGTATGCTAAGGTAAAGCAATGTACGGTGAAGTTCCAAGGCTTTATATGACTTATCTAAAGACACTCTTTATAAAGGTTGTTGAGGCTTCAATATTGAAAGGATCTAAAGACAAGAATTAATCTCAAATACCTAAACTTGTAACCCAAGGATCAAGATAGGCTAAACCGATTAAGGTTGTGACACTCGAAATCAAAGTAGAGGTTGTTGAGGCTTCACTACTACCTAGAAAAGACAAGTCTAAACTAGGTTAAAACTAACCTTTAACCTTGGATTAAAGTAAAAGCAAAGCTCGTAAATTGGCACAAATTACGGGTGGATCTTGAGTTCAACGGCGGTGGAAACTCAAGAACAGACCGTGGTTTGGGTTCGTCGGCGAATCTCTCTAACTCTCAGGGTCCAATCTGTTTACGATCAATCTATCATCATCTAAACCACAACTATCAACCCTTCACCTTAGAATTGCTAAAAGGTTTTAGCCAATAACTGTCATTATAATATCAAAATCAAGTTTAAGAAGAATGAAAGATGAAAACCTTCGAAAACTCAAATATAACTCAAATCAATCTCAAATCCACAACAAGGATAATAATGTATATCAGATTCGGAATAACACAAACCAATCAAAATCCTTGATAAGAACGAAGAGCGGGATGTCAATCCGTCTTCTAATCAAACCTAAGGACAAAGCATAACTTCCAAATCTCCAAGTATTTGCAAATCTCCGTTGCAAAATGGTAATCTCCGCACGTCCAATCGGAACCCTAGGCACGTGCAAATAAGCGTAAGCGAAGGTGACGGAATCTCCTTCCTTCCGTCCTTTTATAGGGCAAGATAAAATCTCTCTCTCCGGCCCATATATGTAATATTATGTCCATATTTTATTCGGCAAAAGATTGCCTAAATCACGGTTTCATAGGATTCCACGCCCGTGGTTTAGAGCATGGAATTTGATTACGGTGCTGCACAACTTCCACGACCGTGTAACTTACTGGAATGCTCCACGCTCATGTTGCTAAAGTTCCACGGCCGTGGTTTAGAGCGTGGAAACATAAGTAGCTCGTAATTCACTTTGTTTTGTGCCATTCTTCATCCTAGCATCTTCCGTAGCTCCTTTGTGGTGTCCTCAATCCTTGGATGTGCTCAACTCATCTCAATCCTCTCTTAATTTGTTCGGAATTAGCTCTTATTCGCCTACAATCAATACAAAGCTTATGTAGACCTCTATATCGACAATATAGATAAACTAGCTCACAATTGCTTAAATGCTTTATCAATGAACACCAATATGGATGAAATACATCTAGAAAACGTGCCTAAAATATCACAATATTTCATGCTAACAGACCACAACCATGGAAGCTAGAAGGAAAGGAGTGAACAGTCAGAAGCATCTCCTTACCCTAGCCGTCAAGTAGTTGTTAGATATGAAGGTTCACCCTATTGAAAGTAAACAATTGTGAGTTTATGTCTTTTCTAATTTTAATATTGTACTTGCTTAATATCTGATCATGTATGGCTAATCTTCCCTCCTGGTCTAAGGATTGGATAATCCCTATAATGGTTTGGTTTATTGTTTGCATATATATACTTATGAATTGAGATTGTGATATTGCTTCGTTCCAAAGTTTTTCATTTTTACCTTTTATTTACCTTTGAAAGAAGTGATATTTATAACTGGTTTAGATAAAACAACAAAATAGCCACAAGGGAAGAGCATTTTATTGGATTTATTAAAAAATAACTTGGTTTTGAGAGTACTAGTTTATCAAATCTTCGATAATTTCTAACTATCATAGAAATTTCTGGCCTTTGTTTATTGTTATAGTGAGATTTATGTTTCCTTATATTGCTTCCATCATACATTTGTTTATTGTTAGTATTTATTCCGCTTGATATCACTATTGCTTTTTTTTCTTTCTTTTTACTTAAAATAACTAATTACTACTATCATTCAAATCAGACGCGGTCTCTCCAATTATTCATTTATCAATGTTCATGAGTCAGTTTTATTGAAATGTCAAAAAAGCCGTCAAACAACGTTGCTAGACAGCATACAAACGACATGTCAAATGGCTTCCTAGGCCGTCGCATTGCTGTTTAGGACCGTTTTAAGGCCATTTAGAGCTACGAATTTTGCTAAATTAATCCCAAACAGGATTGCCAAATGGCTTCGAGGCCGTTTCACCTGTGCCGATGATCTGAATCATATCTTTTAATCTTATCTTTGAAAACATATTATTTTATGTTTTTGTAGGATCCGTTTTAGACCCTATATAAACACATGGATCAGCCCTATTTTTGCAACCACCTTACCTCCTTACCATCCTCTCATCATGTAGTCGTCAAGTAGTTCTAGAGTAGATTTCAATTCCATGCTAGAAGGTTCGCCATGTTGTACTAAAACCGAATATAGTGAGTTTGTTTATGGAGTTTCTATATTAAATAAATATTGTTTTACATTCAATCATGTCCGGCTAATCTATCTCTTGATCTTAGGATTAGATGATGCCTATAATAGTGTAACACCCAGTTTTGGCCGTCACCGCCCTTGCGGTGACGGTGGCCGCAGTCCCGGCCGGGTCAGCCCGCCCCTACGGCTGACCCCAGATCGTAAGATCTATTTTTATTCAGTCTTTTATTTCTTTCCCTTGTTAGAAGATCCGATCTTCTATCTTTTGGACCGTCTTTCCTTCTATCTTCTAACCCTAAATCTTACCTTCCATTCTTTCTCAACCGTCCCCTATGTATTCCAACCTTATCCTCCGTATTCTTCTTCTTGATTACGTTCTTCTTCAACCTCGAGCAAAGATGCGGCCTTCCCTTGCAAACCTCTTCAAAACCGTGTAAGTTCTTCACCCCTTTGATTCTTCTAATGTTCATCAATCTATTGCATTCTTCTTCTTCTTCTTCTTGTTCTTCTTCTTCTTCTTCTTCTTCTTCTCCTTCTTCTTCTTCTTTGTTGTTTCTTCTCCTTCACATGAATCAAGATCGAGTCTTGATTCTTTGTTGTCCTTCATTGTTGATGAGAATGTGTTTCCAGGCTCCTTTGGTTGAGTAGTGTCATGTGTGGAATGAAGATTCGAGCTTTAGTCTCCTTGTTGTGCAGTTGCAGTCAAAAGAATCCCGACAGTTACTGTTGCCTGTCAACCGCCCCCGCACCTAGGACAAGCCGCCCCTACGGCTGCAAGTGTGTACCTCCCCTATGCCTCTATCAACCGCCCCTGCGGTTCCTATACAGTACTTCTCATTCTTAGTGAGTTGCTTTCATCCTTGCTTCCTTTGCCCTTTCCTTATGCTAGATCATGCTTGATTGGACCTACATGATTAGTGTGAATGTCGGTTACTGGCTTGTTGATCCCCATGAGTTAGTTACGGTTTGAGTATCTTGAGTTGCGTTGTTGATGTTATACCTTAAGACTAGGAATCGTTCTTCCTAGCATGTTGAGATCAGTTAGCGATCATCGAGACTAGAAGTAGGAACTTCTAGCACGATGCAGTAGATCTGTTAGAGATCATTGAGACTAGAAGTCCGTAGACTTCTACCATTCGGATAGTTTCTGATTTGCTATCCTTATGTGAGCAGGCATTCATCCTTTCCTTCGGGAAACTGCACAGTTAGCTGATTCTTAAGTTACCTTCGAGTGAGGTAAGTCCCTTGGACTTACTTAGCTACGTTCCGTATATTGGTTTGACCGTATTGGTTGTGTTTGTTATATATTGTTATAACAGAAAACCGGACTAGGACAACCTTATACCTTAATTGGCCAAATGTATTATAATCGGGTGGTGACTACTTGCCCAGTCCAGAATTGGGAGACTAGAAGGTGCTCTTGCGACTCAGGCCCACATGTAACGAATAATATGCATATGATCTATTCATGTCAGCAGACGGAAGCGGAGGCAAGTTTCGGGAGATGCTCGTGTGACAAAAAGAAGTTGAATTAGTAATGGATAACTTGTTAAAAGATAACAACCGGTTTTGTGCGAGCATGCTATATGTTTATGATCTTATATGTGTTTGTGCCTTTATTATCTTTGTGATATCTAGAATGTTAGCTAACGATTTATATCAATGTTGTAGATGCCCTGCAGGTTAGAGATGCTGACGAGTGGTATGGATGGAATGGTCAGTCGGGGTTCCCGTACATTATTGGATGAGATTGGGTTTTATATTTTTGTTGTTCTCTTTTCAGTTTGTTGTTGAACTCAGCTGAGAGTCCTTTGCTTTTCCCTTTTGTTAAACCTTTGGTTTTTTATATAGTTTTGGTTTTCATTTTTTTGTGCCTTGTTGTAAGATCCGATGTTATTGTTGTTACTCTGAAGGTCGGGACCCATTGTGTGGTCCTAGCTTGTAACACTTCGAGTTCCTAGAACTTGGGGTGTTACAATATGGTATCAGAGCTCAAGGTTTACAACAATGGTACTCGAAATCTTCTAAAGGTTGACTAGATAAACAAACGAAACCCCAAGTGGTCTAAGTTTTAAAAGGTTTTTGTTTTTAAACTTGTCGGTATGGGATATATGTACAGGCGACTACCACTACCTCCGCGGATCTCAACAGCTTAGTTCTTCATTTATGTTGGCCTGTTATGTGCTTTTTCTGGATTTTTACAGTAGTTGGTAGTATGGCCTTATATATATATATCTGATGTAGGGCGAGGAAGGGTTCGACCACCTCTTCCACATGTAGACCGTGGACGGGACGTGCAGGAAGACCTCCACTAGCTAGAGGTCGGGACCAAGACCCTATCGTTGATCCACTTGTGGCTGGCCCGCCCATTGTTGAGGCGTTCGCTGAAGACGTTGCTGAGAGTGTTGTTCTTGAGGCAGGGAATGGGACCACCGCTAGGTCCGAAGCAACGAGATCACCTTCGATCGAGTCCGGTTGAGTGTCTATCAGAGTATCCATATACCGTGACTATGTCCAGATAATCGAGGAGGCCATTGGACTGGAGGACCTACCCCAACGGTGTACCCACAAGATCAGCGGAGCTTTAACACAAAGTGACGCAGGTGGTTGTTGCACCTGTTAGAGTTGTTGAGGTTGTCAAAGTACCGGATGAGGCGAGAGAGTCGAGACCCGATTGTTGGTTGAAGTCTTTCAACCAACTGAAGGTTCCTCCATTCGAAATAAAGACAAGATTGGAGGTGGAGCTTTGGCTAGGCCACGTGGGATTTGCTATGGAGGCGATCCGTTGCCTAGAGGGTCGTCGAGTGGATATTGTTCAAACCTTGTTTCGTGACCAGGCTCACACTAGTGGAGGACTTTTCACAATAAGGTCACGAGTTTCGAGCAAATGAAGAATATGATCAGGGATCGCTATTGTCCTACATCGTTGAGGAGAGATCGACTATAGGATTTCCTTGAGGTTTGTTTCGAGGACATTCCCATTGTTGAGATTTTCAGCAAGTTTCAGGAGGAGTTGTCACTGTCGGGTCCTTTTGCACCACCCGAGGACCAACATGTGTATCTGTTCTCTCGGAAGCTGAGAGAGTCTACACGTTCTTACCTTGTTGGATTCTGATGTAACTCCTTGACGGATTATCAAGACAGATCATCAACTTATGAGAGGGATTGCCCATGTCCCAAGACAGCTTCTTAGGTAGGAGGTCTTGAGAAGAGACAAAGGACCGGACCAGCCAATATTGGAGCTGGAGCTTCTGAATTCGGGCGTACTCAGATGCTGGGGCGCTCTGGTTTCCAGCAGACAATGTAGAGTTCCGAGAGAAGAAGACGGTGTCATAACTGCAGAGGGGTTGGCCATATATGAGCTGATTGTAAGAAGACTTTAGTGACTTACTTTTCGTGTGGCAAGCCCAGGCACAGAATTGCGTTTTGCCGACATGGCAAGGCGCCATCACAGCAGGGTTCGTCACCTGCTAGCGTTGTAGGAGGTGGGCAGCGGCCGCCTCAGTATCATTCTCAACAACAGGAGAAAGCTCTTGGTTATACATGTTGTTCAGGATTCCACTCAGGGACAGGGGAGAGGTAGAGGACGAGGTAGTGGTACTTCCGACACCAGAGGTGCTTCAGCCAGGGTTTATGAGCTGAGGAGTGTAGTGGAGCCGGCAGCTCCAGCGACCACAAGTACCATTCATATTAATGGTTTTCTTGTCGGAGTGCTTTTCGATACGGGTGCTACGCATCTTTTATATTTGATGCATGTGAAGATAGATTGTCCTTGGTTACCGTAGAGGGGAGATCTTTCTTTATAGGTTTACCCGATGGAGGTAAGATTAGAGGTACTCGGGAGGTTCGCAATTGCTCTTTTAGATTGGGAGGTCGCGATTGGCCAGCTGGATTCTTCGTGATGTACTTAGTACATGAAGAGGTCATTCGAGGCATGCACTGGATGGATCGACATCAGGCGGTTCTAGACATCGGAAAGAGGACAGTGATGGTGACTACGGAGTCAAACCATGTAGAGATTTTTTGAGGATGAGATCTTGGAAAGACCGGTACCGTCATCAATGCAGTCCGAGTTGCGAGACTTATCGGTTAAGGTTGTGAGGCTTTCTAGTGTTATGTCATGAAGGATAGTACGAGTCCAGCGCTAGAGGAGATTCAGGTAGCGAGCGAGTTTACCGACATTTTTGGAGAGCCATCAGGATTGCCACCACCGAGGAATTGTGGATTTTGGCATTGAGTTAGAAACCGGGACGAGACCGATCTTGAAGGCTCTGTATCGCATGGTGTCTATCGAGATGCTTGAGCTAAAGAAGCAGCTCGAGGAGTTAGCTGAGAAGGGCTTTATCCTCCCTAGTGTATCTCCTTGGGGCGTACCAATACTCTTTGTCATGAAGAAAGACGGGTGTTCGCCACTTAGCGTGCGTGCAAATAAGCTTTAAATTTATAAAACTAGAATCAAGCAAGCGAACCCGCAGTGTACGGATCGATATAGTTGAGCAAGAATTCCAGAGTATCGAACACAGGGATTTGGGGGGTTAAATCCAGTTATAGATTATCAAGCGAGTAAATGTAAGAGCTTTTCGAATTATTGGGAAAACAACAATCCTAAAGATCCAGGTATCCAGTTGTGGCAATCGATTCAAGATATACTAAAGGTATAAGGACAGAGTTGAGGTATGCAAAGGTATGCTAATGTAAGGTAATCATACGGTGAAGTTCCAAAAACCTTATATGACTCACCTAAAAGACACTCTCTATAAAGGTTGTTGAGACTTCAGTATAGAAAGGTTCTAAAGGTAAGAATTAATGTCAAATACCCAAACTTGTAATCCAAGGATCAAGACTAACTAAACCGATTAAGGTTGTGACACTCACAATCGAGGTAGAGGTTGTTGAGGCTTCACTACCACCTAGAAAAGGCAAGCCAAGACTAAGTTAAAGCAAATCTTTAACTTTGGATTAAAGTAAAAGCAAGTTCGTAACTTAACACAAAATTACGGCTAGTTCTTGAGTTCCACGGCCGTGTGTTACGTCTAGGAATAGATGTGCACGCAATAAGTCTTAAATTTATACTCGTTATAATTATCCTAACTCCTAGCGAACCCGCAGTGTACGGGACGTTTGTAGAAAGGTAAGTATTCCGAGGTCGAACACAAAGACTAAGGTGAAATCGAGTCAAGCAATGATCAAAAATAGTGTAAATCTAGACTAAGATAAGGTGAGGAACAAAGAAAATGGAAAACACAATGTTTTTGTTGGTTTTTGTGGTGATTAAACAAAGATCACAAGTCAAGCAATATAATAAACAACTAACAACTCAAGCTAGCAAACGAACAAGCAAACACAAGCACAAGAATATGATCAAGAGAGAAAAGTAGATTTTAGAGGTCAAGATTTCCGGTTATGGCATTGGACTCAAGGTTCTAAGGATTCTAAGGACAAGCTGCGGTGTTTGGGAAAGAATGTTTCGCTAATGGAAGCAATTACCGGGTAGGTCTCTCACTTCACTAATCCCGCATCAAACTCCTATTACCGGGTAAGTCTCTAGGAGTTAGAGTAAGGAATTCCACACAAACTAGATACTACTTAAGGGTAACCCTCTCCTTACCGGGTAAGTCTCGGAATAGGGAAATCTCAAGCAATTATCCTAGCACACTCAATCCAATAGCGGCTTATGAGGCTCACTACTACCTAGCATTCATCATCTTAGGTATCTAAGATCGGAAATCATCGGGTAGATCTCTTCCCTCACTTAGGTTGGTAGCATTAGGTGATTCTAAGCTAAATTAGGCTTAATAAACACTAGGATTTAAACAACCAAGGACCCCAACATGCAGATTTATCAATTAAAGAGCAACAGAGAAGAAAATCGGGTGGATCATACAGAAAATCGGACGATTTAGATGAAGAACAGGTCGATTTTTGTCTCTGAAATGGGTTTCGTGCATTCAAATCATCCTAAACTAACATATAAGTCCATCCTATCATCACCCAAGCCATAACCATCAATCCATCACTCTAAAATCACAAGAAACTAGCCAATAATATGCATATCAAGATCCGAAATCATCAAACAAGCATACATGGTGTTCATAGATGAGTAATGAAAGATGAGTAAGAAAAATCAATAAATCTCAGCCAAATCTAAGTTGTAGCAAGACTTACAAACTCTAAAATGAAGATGCAAAACGTTCTTAACAATCCTTGCAATTAGTTCTTCAATCCAAGTCTACAAAATCACTCAAAATCACTCTTAGAATGGTCTTCTTCTTCTTCCTTCAATCCTTGGGAGCTTTTCTTCTTCTCCAATCTTCCTCCAAGATGAATGAGCTGTGAATGAGAGTGTGGGAGAGGAGAGATGCTCAGCAACCACCTGAGGGACCACTTATATTCTCCACCAAGAGCAAGGACGGACAAGAGATCGTGGGACACGTGGCTTAAGCTGTCAAAGCCTCAAAAATCGACCCAGTGGATAAAAATCGGCCGATTTAAATGCTTGCTGGTCCGATTTTCTTCAGCATAAAGGTGTTATGCTCATTTAGCCATGAGTTGATCCATTGCTCGCACCAATAGTGGTCTTTGTGTCCTTTGTTGCTCCAATTATGCTCCTCCAAAGCTTTGGATGTGTACCATCATGAGGCTTGGCCCTCAAATGTATCGATTAACGTCCAATAGATCCCCGAATTACCTACAAAACCGATAAAAGGTAGTGTAGACGTCTTTTCTAGAAATGTGCGTGAATTGAGCGAAGACGTCATGAATCAATGCCAAAACTTGCACGAATGAATGAGAAATCTATCTAAGTGACTACCTAATCCTAAGTCATAAATCGTGTTATCACCGTGGAAGCTCAAGAACAGACCGTGGATTAGGGTTGTCGTCGATTCTCTCTAACTCTCAGGGTCCAATCTGTTTACGATCGATCTATCATCATCTAAGCCACAACTATCAACCCTTCACCTTAGAATCGTTAAGGGTTTTTAGCCAATAACAGTCATATTGATATCAAATTCAAGGGTTAAAAGATTGAAAGATGAAAACTTCCGAAAACCTTCAATAACTTTCAAATCAATCTCAAAGTCACAATCAAGAACAATAATCATCACTAGATTCGGAATAACACAAACAAACACAAATCTTAGATAAGAAGGAAGAACGGGATGTCAATCCGTCTTCTAAATCAAACCTAAGCAAGAAGCGTAATCTTCTTGCAAACAATCTTCCGAATCTTCGATCTTCCGTCAATCCGGAAATCCCGATGACAAAGCGCAAATCCCCCAAACACAATCTCCGCCAAATGCGAAATTAGGGCAATTCCAAGAGCAAGCGTAAGATGCGTCTATGCGTAAGCGAAGGTGACGGAATCTCTCTTCGTCCGTCCTTATATAGTGTAAGATAAAATATCGGCCCGGCCCAATTGCGTAGGAGATCGTGGCTTAAAGTATGGCGAAAAAGATCGCCAAGATCACGGTCGTGGAAGGGTTCCACGGCCGTAATTTAGAGCGTGGAAATCAACACGGTTTGAAGCAACTTCTCTACGGCCGTAGAAGTTGCTGGAATGAACCACGCTTCCCTGGCCATGGTTCCACGGCCGTGGACTTGAACGTGGAAATCAGTACGGCCGTATTTTAGAGCGTGGTTTAGGGCTAGAACGTGATTATTCCTTAGCCTCGTGCATCCTTCAAGTTGGCACTCCTTTAGCTCCTAGGAATGCCCTCGATCCATGGACATGTTTCATCAACTCCATCTTTGCTCAATTCCGTTCGGAAATAGCTCTCAATTACCTATAATCAACATAAAGCTTGCGTAGATCTCTATATCGACATTATAGAGAAACTAGCTCACAAATGCATCAATGCTCAATCAATGAATATCAATATGAAACAAATACACTTAGAAAACGTGCCTAAAATATCACAATATTTCATGCTAACAAATAACCCCATACTTGCCACTTGCTTGTCCCTAAGCAAGGTCTTTCAAAAGCTTTAAAACAAAAGTTAGGATGAAATATGTGTACCTTCTCAAAGCAATACTTCTTTTGGATGAATGTGCCCTCTAAACAATAGATCATTCTCAAATCTTGCTTCATTCGTTTATAAGACTTTCATACACTTAATCAAAGAGTAAAGAGTAAAGAAAATTCATGAATCAATCAAACTTCCATACAAACATCATAACCTTCAAACATTATCAAAATCAATCATAAGAAACTTCAATTTAGATCACCAAGTCATATAACATTCTTTTGATCTTAAGGACTTTCAAAGAAAAAGGTCTAGAATGTGGAAAGGGAAGGAAAACTTTAAGGAATGTGGTGCATGAATCCGGGAAAGTGGATAACTACTCTCTTCTTCTTCTTTTGCGGTTTCCGCAACACCTTCAACTTAGAGCTTCGCTCTCTTCTTTTCATTTTTCGACTTTACTTTTGGAGTTATGGATAGAGGTGCACAAAAACCGAAGCCTAGGAGATTGGCGTTTCTCAATTTTTATGAGATGCCTCAAACCCTTAGCGCACATACCATAATCCGCTAGGAATATCGCTCAATCCGACTTTGGCAAGACACAAACACCCGGCTATGTGAATGGTGCCGAGTTACTCATCATCATGATTGACTTCCCCAAACCTACAATTTCTTTCTATTCCTTTGAATGCAAAGTATTGCTTTCATGGCCCTCCCACATCATACATGCCTTTTTCAATCAACTCCTCCAAATTCCCGGATAGGTAAAGGAGGTCAATATTTCAATGAGGGGCTAAATGATCAAAGAAAGAAGAAAGAAAAATCGAATTGCCTTAATCATCTCAACAAGAAGTACAAGAACTTATAGTGTGATTTCAACTTCAATTCCTCAACATGATTTAAGTAACATTCATCACATTATGAAACTTGCAAAAGAGGTATAATCAACTCATTCAATTTCTTTTCAATTCACTATTCGTTTAAGCATGCAATTGTCATCAAACTCAATTCACAAGTAGCGATTATCATAGAAATCATCTCAATTCCTTAGAAGCACAAAATTTTCAAAATTTTTCAATTTTTATGGGTTTTTCAAAATCTTTTTTCATGCAATGCAATAATGAAACGTGCAACAATATGATGAACATAAAGATAGTCTCGATAGAAGCAATCATAGTGAGTAAGAGTTATTACAACTTTTAGTCACACCCCACCCCATACTTGGAACAAACATTGTCCCTAATGTTCAAATGAAAGAAAGAAAAGAAGAAAGGAAAGAAAGAAAAAGAAAAGAAAAAAAAACTCACAAAATGGCGGTGGAGCGGCTAAAACTGTCGGTCATGCATATCATCACTGCGGTGGAGGCGGAGGTGGGAATGGAGAGAAGCTAGGATCGTAGTGCCGCCCGAACTGCTGGCGGTAGACGTCTCTCATCATATGGTCGAGGTCGTCCATGCGTCCATCTCTAGCATCGGCTCGGATCTCCAATGCTCCCACTCTCTCTGAAAGACCGGTGGCCCAATCTGGCATCTGCTCATACCATCCCGGGGCCTGGCTGTACCACCCTAGACAATCGGACGGTGCTGGTGCTGGTGGCGGTGGCTGCTGTGCGGACCATGGAGGTGGAGCTCCGTACCATGCAGGAGGTGTCTCCATCCATGTGGGCCTCTCGCTCACGCTGGCGCGGCGAGAAGATGAACCTGAAGCTCTGGCTGGACGTGGAGAATGTCTGGGCACATCAGAAGCAATGTCCGGCTGATCCGGAAACGTGCCAAACTCCTGCTCTGCTCCTCATCCACCCTCAAACTGATCTCTCATCTCCTCCTCCTCAACTATGGGCGGTGGTGGGATATATGGAGGAGCTGCAATCCTGTTCGCATGCATAGCTGCGAACGTAGCCTTCCAATTATGGCGTCCAGCCATAATGGAGTACTCCGGGAGCCACTCAATGCCCCTCCCCGTCCTGCTCTCTCAAGGCATAGCTGCGTAAGGCGGACCTCTATGGGTAGGGAAGATAAGGCCTCTAGTCATGAAGGCCTGGAGTCCTAGGGGTACAGCTGGTATGCGTGTACATGCAGAAAAATCCACCCCTAATATCCTAGCAAGGTGGGTGACTATCCCACCATAACCGATGTTGCCCGCCCTCTTGTTCTTAAGCTTGCTCATGGTAGTAGCTAAGAGGGTGGCGCAGTCAGCAGGTCACCCATACAGCATAGAGTACAGCAGAAAGAGCTCATCCGTCTTTATCTTCTGAGGCGTCTCCGTCCTAGGGAAGAGACACTCAGAAAGAACACGGTGAGCAATCTTCAAGGCTAAGTGATACATCAACTTAGCCTTGGTATCAGCTGGTTGCCAGCGGTCCTCGCTGGCGTAAATCATAGCAACCTTCTCCCAAAAATCTTTGGCGTAAACGCCACTAGGAAAACGACCATTGAAGGTCTCTTGGAACCCAAAGAAGGCTCCAAACTCTCGGATGGTAAAATCATAGTTTCTTTCCATAAGACGGAAAGGAACGGTCCTATCCACATGGTTGTGCTCAAACGACGTCACAACCTCTCTCGTAATCTCCTCATAAGCGTCCTCTCGGATAGCCGAGAAGACGATAAGACCGGCTCTATCCAAGAGCCAAGTAAGGTCATCTATGATATGGAGGGGAGCTAGATCCTCCAACAATAGGTACCTAGGTCCGATAACAGCCTTCTTATGGATCCTCTCGAGTGCATCGAGATGATCCTCGTGAATGGTAGGTACTCTAGGGCTAGGAGGTACGGGTGATGAAGGTGATGATGGAGGTGAAGGGGAGGAAGGTGGTGGTGCTCTAGAGGATGAAGAGGAAGAGGGGTTATCCTTCCTCTTTTTGTTCTTGTCCTGCCCATTCTTCTTCTCCTTAATCCTCCCAGAAACTCTCCTCACAAAATCCATTACTATTCAAAACCACGGTCTGTTCTTAGGTTTCCACGGCCGTGGAATTGCCAGAGACCGTGATTCGTCTCGTTCTTTCGCAAATCTCAGCAAACAACAGTTAAACTCAGCAATCAGGCAGCCCTAATCAAATTCCTTCCAATTTCAATTAGTTCTCCTATAATCTCTAGCAAAAACGAACCCAAATTGACGAAGATAGAGAAGAGCGAAAAAAACCTAGGTTTCGGATTTTAAAATCTGAATTCCGCGTTCCTTCGTGATTTGCCGCTCGATTCGTTGCTTGGATCTCGTTGGTGGTCGAATTTGCTTCAGTTTGGGTCGAAGAATCGTTGAAAACGATTAACGAACGGAGATTTGAGGTGAAGGGCGTGGAATCGGCGAAGAGGGTCGTGGAATTGAGTTTTTTGGTGTGTTTTTGTGAAGAACGTGGTTTATATAGTGGCCGGCAAAATTTTGGAAAATCACGGTCTGTCGGGGGGTTCCACGGCCGTGGAAATGTACGGAACCGTGGTTTTTGTGATTTTTCAAAGGCTTTTGAAAAATTTTAAAAATTACGGTCACTGTAGTTGTCACGACCGTGGTTTAGGCCGTGGAACTCTCTGTAATGCTCCAAAGTCCAAGTTTCGTCACTTTTCCTCAAAATTACTCTTCCCCTTCCCTTTTCCATTGTTCCTACGTCCAAAAACACGAACATACCGGAAGGAATCGAAGGCAAAACAAAGCAAAAACGTCTGTTCTTAGCTAAACTATGAATCGAAAACAAAAACGTAAATGCAATACCTTGGGTTGCCTCCCAAGAAGCGCTTTGTTTAAGTTCTGTAGCTAGACCAAACTCGCACTTATTCGAGTGCGGTGGGCGCGAACTCTTTAGCTTGGAGTTCCGGCGTATACTTCTTGAGTCGTTGACCGTTCACCTTAAAGCTTCCGCCCGCTTCACCCCATACTTCAACTGCACCATGGGGGAAAATACGTTTGATTAGAAAAGGTCCGGTCCAACGAGATTTAAGCTTACCTGGAAAGAGACGAAGCCTTGAGTTGAACAGGAGAACTTGATCTCTTTCTTTGAAGTCCTTTGGAATGATATGCTTATCATGCCAACACTTTGCTCTCTCCTTATAAATCTTGGCGTTCTCATAGGCATTCAAGCGGAGTTCTTCAAGCTCATTAAGGTTCAAGAGATGCTTCTCTCCCGCTTCCTTCATGCTGAAATTCAACCATTTGATAGCCCAAAACGCTTTGTGTTCCAACTCTACCGGTAAGTGACAAGACTTCCCATACACAAGGTTGTATGGTGTGGTTCCTATGGGAGTCTTGTACGCAGTCCGGTACGCCCATAATGCATCATCAAGCTTCAAGGACCAATCCTTCCTAGTCCTTGAAACCGTCTTCTCTAGGATTCCTTTGATCTCCCGATTTGAGATCTCAACTTGTCCACTAGTTTGTGGATGATAAGGGGTGGCGATCTTGTGAGTAACCCCATACTTAGCTAGAAGAGCTTCAAAGCGCCGGGCAATGAAGTGAGAACCTCCGTCACTAATGATAGTCCTTGGTGCCCCGAATCGTGGGAAGATGGTCTTGTTGAAGAACTTAACCACCACCATGGCATCATTGGTGGGAGAGGCAATTGCTTCCACCCATCTAGAAACGTAATCTACCGCCAAGAGTATGTATTGGTTTCCACAAGATGATGGGAACGGTCCCATGAAGTCAACTCCCCAAACATCGAAAATCTCTACCTCTTGGATGTTATTGAGAGGCATCTCATTCCTCCTAGAGATATTTCCTGTTCTTTGACAAGCATCGCAGCAGGAAACAAAGGATTGCACATCTCTAAATAAAGTAGGCCAAAAGAATCCAGATTGCAATACCTTAGCGCTAGTTTTGTTCGAACTAGCGTGTCCTCCACATGGTAGTGAATGACAATGACGGATGACACTTTGCATCTCATCTTCCGGCACACATCTCCGAATGATGCCATCCGGACCTCTCTTGAAGAGGAGAGGTTCATTCCAAAAGTATTCTCGGACATCCTTAAAGAACTTCTTGCTTTGCGCGTAGGATAATCCGGGTGGTATCTCCTGACAAACCAAATAGTTAACAAAATCAGCAAACCATGGTTCGTTACCTTTGGAGATCACATCGATGCACTCCTCAATAATGTGTAGGTGTTCGGCCGGGAAGGAGTCATCTATAGGTAAATGGTCGTCCTCTAGATGTGTTAGGCGACTCAAATGATCCGCAACGGAATTCTCCGAACCCTTCTTGTCGCGGATCTCTAGATCGAATTCTTGTAGGAGAAGAATCCATCTAATTAGCCTTGGCTTCGCATCCTTCTTTGCAAGGAGGTACCGGATCGCAACATGATCCGTGTAGACAATCACCTTTGCACCTACAAGATAAGAGCGAAACTTGTCAATAGCATAAACAATGGCTAAAAATTCCTTTTCCGTAGTGGCGTAGTTGAGCTGCGCTTCATCTAGCGTCTTGCTAGCATAGTATATGGCATGGGTTCGCCCTTCCTTTTGTTGTCCAAGAACAGCTCCTATAGCTACGTCACTAGCATCGCACATAACCTTAAAGGGAAGAGTCCAATCCGGAGGTTGGATAATAGGTGCTGAAATTAGAGCTTCCCGGATCATGTTAAACGCATCCAAGCATTCCTGCGAAAACTCAAAAACTGCATCCTTCATCAATAGATTAGTTAGCGGTTTTGATATTTTAGGAAACTTCTTATCCCCTTCACCGAAGTTGGGGGAGGAAGCTTCTCTATAGTCTCTATTTTCGCCTTATCCACCTCTATCCCTCTACTAGAGATTAGGTGTCCTAATACAATTCCTTCCTTTACCATAAATTGACACTTCTCCCAATTAAGAACTAGGTTAGTGTCTTCACACCTTTGTAAAACAAGAGCAAGGTTAGAAAGGCAATTGTCAAAATATGAACCGTATACAGAGAAGTCATCCATGAAGACTTCCATGATTTCCTCAATGTATTCGGAGAAGATGGCCATCATGCACCTTTGAAAGGTGGCTGGGGCGTTGCAAAGCCCGAACGGCATTCTCCTATAAGCGAACGTACCCCATGGGCACGTGAATGTGGTCTTCTCTTGATCATCCGGGTGTATCGGAATCTGAAAGAAACCACTATAACCGTCAAGATAGCAAAAGTAAGAATGTTGCGCTAACCTTTCAAGCATTTGATCGATGAAGGTTAGTGGCAAGTGATCCTTCCTTGTCGCGTTGTTAAGCTTGCGGTAGTCTATGCACATCCGCCATCCCGTTACGGTTCGGGTAGGAATGAGTTCGTTATTCTTGTTGGTGATGACCGTCATTCCTCCCTTCTTCGGAACTACTTGAACCGGACTCACCCACTTACTATCGGAGATAGGATAGATGATACCTGCATCAAGAAGTTTAAGAATTTACTTCTTGACAACCTCCTTCATGGTCGGATTCAACCGCCTTTGAGGTTGTCTTGAAGTCCTAAAGTCTTCCTCCATTAATATTTTATGCATGCATATGGAGGGTTTGATTCCTACTAAGTCTTCTATAGTATAGCCTAAAGCTTTCCTATGTTTCCTAAGGACAACCATAAGCTTACTATGTTCATCTATGGTTAGATCGGAGCTAACAATAACCGGATAAGTAGAGTTAGGTCCTAGAAAAGCGTACCTTAGATGAGTAGGAAGTGGCTTTAGTTCCATTGCTTTCGGAGCTTCCAATGGCTCTTGAGGAGCTTCCGATGTCTCCTTAGAAGTTTCTAAGGGAGTAGAAGATGTAGGAGAAGAATCAAAAGAAGTTGAAGAAGTGGCACGATCATCCCCTTCCACGGCCAAAATTACGGTTTCCATACACCCTCCACGGCCGTGGTTTAGGGCGTGGAAAGTGGTTACGGTTGCTCTGCCTCCTCCACGACCGTGTAACCCTCTAGAGTGAGCCACGCTTTGGGTTGTGAAATCCACGGCCGTGGAATATAGTGTATGGCCGTGGATTCTCACGTTTTCTGCCTCGTCGTGGAGTTTCTCAAACTCCTCTTCACACACTTCCTCTTGTGCTTCTAAGGCTTCAATTGCCTCATTGCACTCCACTTCTTCCCCTACATTCATTAGACTCATAGCAATAACCTTTTGCAACGGATCTTTGAAAAGAATCGCACTTACCTCATCTCTAGACAACCCCTCTTCATCTTGGATATTGAATATATCCTCATCAAAGATTGGCTCCTTCATTAGAGTGGAAAGAACGAACTCTACCTTCTCTTCTCCTATGTCAAAGGCGAGTCTAGCATTCTTGCAATCGACTATGCAGCCGGTAGTTGCAAGAAACGGTCTTCCGAGTATGATCGGGACCGGACTATCTGCAGGAATGTCAAGCACAACAAAATCAATGGGAACAAAGAATTTACCTACCTTGATTGGGACGTCTTCCACAATACCGACGGGGCGAGTGATAGATCGATCTGCCATGTACAACGTCATCTTCACCGGTTTAGGGTCGCCTAAACCGATCTTCCTACACAATTCAAGTGGTATGATGCTCACACTTGCTCCTAAGTCACATAATGCATCGTATGTGACATCTCCCACTCCTATAGGAATACAAAATGACCCCGGATCCTTTAGCTTTGGGGGCATTTTCTCCTTCATGGTCTTGATGAGATCCGAAGAATCCGAACTCATCTTAACCTCTCCAAAATCTTCTAGCTTCCTCTTGTTGGAGAGGAGCTCCTTTAAGAACTTGCCATAAGCCGGCATACCTACAATAGCATCGATGAAAGGTATATTAATATGCAGCTTGCTCATGAGTTCTATAAACTTACCAAATTGTTTATCTAGGCGCGCTCTCGCTCTAGATTGAGGGAATGGTAGGGGAGGTTTGTAAGCCGGAGGAGGAACGTAGACATCTTCCTTCTCCTTCCCCTTCTCCTTGTCTTTCTCAACGGGGACTTCAACAAACTTAGGCTGCGGATCGGTGGTAGTCACTCCGCTCCTAGTTGTGATTGCCATCACCCTTCCCTTAGGGTTGTCCTCCGTCTTTCCTGGAAGTTTCCCTTGATTTCTAGGAACTTCCTCCGCATGGATGAACATTTGGTTTTCTAAAACCTTTTGAGCTTTATCAACCTTAGAAATTTGATCATCAACCTTAATGATGCGGTTCTCCAAACCTTGAAGCTTTCCCAAAATCGTTTCCAACATGGGATCGGGCTTCTCCTTCCCCGAAGTGTTTCCTCCATTAGATGTTTGCCCCTGGCTTTTCAAAGGAGTAGAGGAAGAGGAAGGTGGAGTTAGTGAATTCGAATTGGAAGGATAAGAGTTACCGGAATTTTGTTGATTGGAGCGCCAATTGTTGTTGTTTGAGCCCCTATTGTTGTTCCAATTGTTGTTCCGGTTATTGTTGTTGCCATTCCAATTATTCCGGTTGTTGTTCCGGTTATTGTTGTTGCGGTTGGTATTCTCACCACCGTTGTTGTTATTGCCCAAGTAGCCAACATCTTTCCCTTGTTGCTTTGGGAAGTTGGTCTTGATAGCCTCCTTCAACTCTTTGATCTCATTGTTAAGGGAGAAAATCTGATTTTGAGCTTCATGTGTGAGCTTTGCTCCTTGCTCCACACGATTTCCTTCAACCTTCCGGTGGGAATACTTCTCTATGACTCTTGCTTGCTTCTCAATGAAGTCCCAAGCGTCATCTTCTCTCATGTCCATGAATGTACCACATGAGAGGGATTGGAGCTTGAATTGTGTCTCCACATCCAGCCCCTTATAGTATATCTCTAGCAATGCAAGATTGGATATGCCATGATGAGGACAATCCAAGAGCAAATCCTGAAACCTTTCCCATGATTGAAACAAACTTTCGTTAGATCTCATGAAAAATGCATTAATCTTACCTCTAAGTTCTGCCGTTTTGGATGGCGGAAAGAACTTAGTGAGGAACTCCGCGGAAAGGTCTTCCCACGTGTCTAGTTTCCCACTAGGAAAAGCTTGATACCAAGACAATGCTTTCCCCTTCAAGGAGAAGAAGAAAGGCTTGAGCTTATAGTTGTTGGTAGTTGCTTTCTTCGGCCTTATTGTCTCCACCATACACTCAAAGTTTTGCAAGTGTTGGTGTGGAGATTCAGCGCTTGTCCCGCCAAATTGATTTTGGCAAACAAGAGTAATAACTTGAGGGTTGAAGCTAAACCCTTGTACATCATCAGCATCAAAGTTCACACCTAAACGGCGTGGTTGCTGCGTTGGATACATCCTTTGGCCAAGAGTTCTTGGCTTCCCATCCACACGTTCGATCCTTGCATTCCTAGGTGGAACACGGCGATTAGCAGCTGCCCGTGGATGGAACGGATTCACCTTGATCATGGGATCAATTTCCTCTAGCGGTGGCATGGAGGAGTCGCTATCATCAGTGGATGAATGACCCCTATTCGACCTTAAGGATCTCCTTGAGGATTTCTTGCTCCCCTTATTCTTAAGGTTGCTTAGTTCTATCCTCATCTGGAACATCATATCTTTTAGATCGTCAACTTGAGATTGATGACGATCCATTTCATCTCGGCAAATCTTCTCATTCCATTGGAGTTGAGCTTCTTTCTCCGCTAACTCCGATTGAAGATCACGTTCGTGCTCTTCAGCCATTTTCTTTTCCTTACGCTTTTGCCTTAAAGTTCTCTCAAGCTCTTGATCAAGAGGTAAGAGATCCTCGGTGTTCCTAGACCTAGCATGCACTCAATAAGATATCAAATAACAAGGGAGAAGCTCCCAAGCTTGACAACCGAAAACCGAATTCGGCCTAGACCAAATCCCCGGCAACGGCGCCAAAAACTTGTTCGTCACTTAGCATGCGTGCAAATAAGCTTTAAATTTATTAAACTAGAATCAAGCAAGCGAACCCGCAGTGTACGGATCGATATAGTTGAGCAAGAATTCCAGAGTATCGAACACAAGGATTTGGGGGGTTAAATCCAGTTATAGATTATCAAGCGAGTAAATGTAAGAGCTTTTCGAATTATTGGGAAAACAACAATCCTAAAGATCCAGGTATCCAGCTGTGGCAATCGATTCAAGATATACTAAAGGTATAAGGACAGAGTTGAGGTATGCAAAGGTATGCTAATGTAAGGTAATCGTACGGTGAAGTTCCAAAAACCTTATATGACTCACCTAAAAGACACTCTCTATAAAGGTTGTTGAGGCTTCAGTATAGAAAGGTTCTAAAGGTAAGAATTAATGTCAAATACCCAAACTTGTAATCCAAGGATCAAGACTAACTAAACCGATTAAGGTTGTGACACTCACAATCGAGGTAGAGGTTGTTGAGGCTTCACTACCACCTAGAAAAGGCAAGCCAAGACTAAGTTAAAGCAAATTTTTAACTTTGGATTAAAGTAAAAGCAAGTTCGTAACTTAACACAAAATTACGGCTAGTTCTTGAGTTCCACGGCCGTGGAAGCTCAAGAACAAACCGTGGATTAGGGTTGTCGTCGATTCTCTCTAACTCTCAGGGTCCAATCTGTTTACGATCGATCTATCATCATCTAAGCCACAACTATCAACCCTTCACCTTAGAATCGTTAAGGGTTTTTAGCCAATAACAGTCATATTGATATCAAATTCAAGGGTTAAAAGATTGAAAGATGAAAACTTCCGAAAACCTTCAATAACTTTCAAATCAATCTCAAAGTCACAATCAAGAACAATAATCGTCACTAGATTCGGAATAACACAAACAAACACAAATCTTAGATAAGAAGGAAGAACGGGATGTCAATCCGTCTTCTAAATCAAACCTAAGCAAGAAGCGTAATCTTCTTGCGAACAATCTTCCGAATCTTCAATCTTCCGTCAATCCGGAAATCCCGATGACAAAGCGCAAATCCCCCAAACACAATCTCCGCCAAATGCGAAATTAGGGCAATTCCAAGCGCAAGCGTAAGATGCGTCTATGCGTAAGCGAAGGTGACGGAATCTCTCTTCGTCCGTCCTTATATAGTGTAAGATAAAATATCGGCCCGGTCCAATTGCGTAGGGGATCGTGGCTTAAAGTATGACGAAAAAAGATCGCCAAGATCACGGTCGTAGAAGGGTTCCACGGCCGTAATTTAGAGCGTGGAAATCAACACGGTTTGAACCAACTTCTCCACGGCCGTAGAAGTTGCTGGAATGAACCACGCTTCCCTGGCCATGGTTCCACGGCCGTGGACTTGAACGTGGAAATCAGTACGGCTGTATTTTAGAGCGTGGTTTAGGGCTAGAACGTGATTATTCCTTAGCCTCGTGCATCCTTCAAGTTGGCACTCCTTTTGCTCCTAGGAATGCCCTCGATCCATGGACATGTTTCATCAACTCCATCTTTGCTCAATTCCGTTCGGAAATAGCTCTCAATTACCTATAATCAACATAAAGCTTGCGTAGATCTTTATATCGACATTATAGAGAAACTAGCTCACAAATGCATCAATGCTCAATCAATGACTATCAATATGAATCAAATACACTTAGAAAACGTGCCTAAAATATCACAATATTTCATGCTAACAACGGGTCAATGAGGTTATGTATTGACTACCGAGAGCTAAATAAGGTGACAATCAAGAATAAGTACCCATTACCCCGTATCGATGATCTCTTGGACCTGCTGCACGGAGCTTTAGTGTTTTCATGGATTGATATGAGATTCGGATATCACTAGCTGAGTATGAAAGAGAAAGATATAGCCAAGACGGCATTTCGGACTAGGTATGACCACTACGAGTTTGTAGTGATGCCACTTGGGCTCTCAAATGCGCCCGCAGTTTTCATGGAGCTGATGAACAACATCTTCATCAACTTCCTAGACTAGTTCGTGGTGGTCTTCATCGATGATTTTCTGGTTTACTCTCGCAACAGAGAGGAGCACGCGGGACACTTAAGGATCGTACTCCAACAACCTGCAGGATAGAGAGCTTTACGCTAAGCTCTATAAGTGCGAGTTTTGGATGTCTGAGGTGGCCTTCCTTAGTCACATAGTTTCCGCCGAAGGGATCAAGGTAGATCCGGCAAATATTGAGTCTGTTGCATCCTGGCGCCTCGTAGGAACGTTAAGGAGGTAAACAACTTTATAGGATCGGCTAGCTATTACCGCAGATTTATGGAGGGCTTTTAGGTTATCGTCCGACCACTTACTTCCTTGCTGAGGAAATCTTCAAGATTCGTGTGGTCCGGGCCGTGCCTATAGATTTTTGAGGAGCTAAAGAGGAGGTTAACTTCCGCTCCTATCCTGGCCGAGCTAGAGGGCATCGAGGATTTTTTGGTTCACCAGTGATGCATCTAAGCTAGGCTTAAGATGTGTTTAGATGCAGAGGGGTAAGGTTGTAGCATATGCGTCGAGGCAGTTAAAGACATATGAGGAGAATTACCTTACCCATGATCTCGAGTTAGATGTTGTTATTCACGCTTTAAAGATTTGGAGTCATTATTGGTACGGAGCTATGTGCTAGATTTTCAGAGACCATAAAAGTCTGAAGTACATATCCACTTAGCGGGAGTTGAATAACCCTCAACGGAGATGGTTAGAGTTGATCAAAGACTTTGATTTGGAGATTTTATACCACCCGAGAAAAGCGAATGTGGTAGATGACGCCCTCAGTAGGTAGACTCCCCGGGAGATGGCGATCACTCGGTTGACAGCTCAGCCTCAGTTACAGTGAGACTCGGCGTGGCTAGAGATGTATATCCACTTTCCAAATTAAGATAGCCACCTGTCCACCTTGGATATATTACCTAATCTATTGATAAAAATCTGACGGAAGCAGGACAGTTGCCCAACTTTTACACGGATCTGAGACAGGATGTATCGAGGCGAGGCACCACAGTTTGTTGTCAGTAGCAATGGAGTTTTGAGACGCCACAAGCGCGTATGTGTCCCCCAGATCGAGAGCTAAGACAGCGGATCTTACAAGAGGCTCACGTTACACCTAACTCAATGCATCTCGGTGCAAGTAAGATGTATCAGGATATCATACACTCTTTTTGGTGGGGAGGTCTGAAGCCAGACATGGCGATATATGTAGCTCAGTGTGCGACCTATCAGTAGGTCAAGATCAAGCATCATCGACCAGAAGGAAAGATACACCCACTTCTCGTCCTCCAATGGATGTGGGTGGACATCTCGATGGATTTTGTAACCGTCTTGAGACTGAGTCGGAGTTTAAATGCCATCTGGGTCATAGTGAATCGACTGACAAAGTCCGCACGTTTCATTCCTATCAAGGAGACATGGCCGATAAGTCGATTAGCAAAGAAGTTCACTAGGCAGATAGTGAGACTACATGGAGTACCTAGGACTATAGTCTTTCACAGAGACGGACAGTTCACTTTGAGGTTTTGGTAGCAGGTGCATGCCGCCCTAACTACGAGTTTACAATTCACGACCGTCTATCATCCTCAGACCGATGTTCAGTATGAGGGGACAATCTAGACTGTGGAGGATATGTTGAGACCCTGCGTGTTAGACTGGGGATAAGTGTGGCCACAACACCTTCCCTTAGTGGAGTTTTAGTACAATAACAATTAGCACGCATCGATCGGGATGACTCCTTATGAGGCGTTATACGGACAACGACGCCTTACCCCTCTATGTTGGGATAAGCCAAGTAGTGCTAGCGGTGTAGCACCCAAGCATAAACAAGACGATATGGCTCGAGTAGTGATGATCCAAGAAGGGATGCTAGCAGCACAGAGTTGCCAAAAGTCCTACGCAGATAAGAGGCACAAACCTCTAGAGTTCAGAGTTGGAGCTCCGGTATGGATGAGAGTGTCCCCGACACGAGGTGTTCGACGATTCGGTATCAAGGGGAAGCTGAGTCCTAGATATGTCGGACCTTTCGATATTTTAGAGTGAGTTGGAGAGGTAGCTTACAGACTTGCTTTGTGACCGAGAATGGAGGGTGTTCACCGGTCTTCCATGTGTCTCAGTGACCGAAGGTATTTCTATGGTCGTCTATACCCAATCAAAACTAAGTCTTAACTTAGCACCAAAAACAATAGTGGTTAAGTAAGGGTCGAACCCAAGAGAGTTAAGGTGTTTTAGATGCAATTATCGATTATAGTAACAAGTAACAAAAAGGGGGGGGGGGTTGGTTGAATTGATGCATACAAAAACTTATGAAAACAATTAATGCGACAAGTAAGACAATGATGGATGAATCTACACTAGGTTGATTCTAAGCATGCGATTGCTACTTTGGTGAGTTCCTTTTACAAGTTTTCAAGTAATCTCCCGTCTCGATCATATATAAGTGTTGAGCCTACTAGCATCAACACAACTTTACAGGTTAGTGTTCCGTAAACCTACAAGAACAAATAACAAGTTAGCTTTCAAATAAAGACTAAGGGATATAAAGAGAAGATTAAAACCGTTAAACTTATCTTTATATTTGTGTTCCTTTTCTTTAAGTAATTACAACCCGTTATTACTTAAAGTTGCTACTAGATTAAAGACCCGAACCCGGAACCTATTAATCCTAGTTGTTTACATGCACTTTAGAACCTAAGGTGATCAATCTCAAGCAATAGTAAACATGCAATTAGACAATGGAGATCAACGAAACACAAAGCATTACTGAATAAAAACTTATATTAAAAAGAACTTATAACCAAAGCAACAACGCAGCTTCAAACCAACCCAATGTAGCAAGGGAGTTAGCAACTCATTACAAAGGTAGCAAGATAATCTAAGTGGATAATTTATTGGATAACAAGATGGATGATTCTAGCAATCAACCAAGGACTATTTATACTACAAAAGACACTAAATAAGAGTAAATGGCCGGCCTAAAACAGCCACCTTTAATGTCATAAAGGTGGTGTAAACAACCGGAGTAAAGCTTCTGACGTTAAACCGCAGGGGCGGCCTTCAGGTCCGCAGGGGCGGTGAAGGCAAAAACGCTTTATCTTCTTCATGGCCGCAGGGGCGGCCAAGTACTTCCACTGGGGCGGATCTTCAATGCTCTTCAAACGTCTGACCCTTTGACTTCCTGACATTTCTGATGCCAAGCCGCCGGGGCGTCCCTATGTCAACGCAGGGGCGGTGACACAGCTTCTTCGTCTTCCAGCTCCCAGGTTGAGGCGCAGGCAGGGGCGTAGTGGAATGCGCAGGGGGCTGGTCTTCGTCTCTTCAGGGCAGGTCACTGCAGGGGCGCCAAGGAGTGGCGCAGGGGCGGTGACACACTTCATGGCCGGCGCTGGTGAAGGCGCAGGGAGCGCTCCGGTGTAAGGCTTCACCCGTAGGGGCGGTGGCAAGGCTCCGCTGGGGAGGTGAGACAACAGAAGCTTTGCTTCGTGATCGATCTTCACTCCTAAGTGCTCATAACTCCTTCCTTAGCTTCTTTTAGTCTTCTTCTTCTGGACCAAGGAGTTAGTAGCATAAACCGACACAAATGCAATAAAAAGACTCTAAAAACTATCCTAAATGATAGTGATTCCATCACCTATCAAACTCCCCCATACTTAGACCTTTTACTCATCCCGAGTAAAACAAATGATAGCAACTAGACTCAAAGGCCTCAGGAAGCATGGTTAAGCAAGAAAGACAATGAAAACAAGAGAAAATCCAACCGGACAACCTCCTTATGCCTCCCCTTCTTATGTCGCCAAATGCCGGAAGGGAATCCTACACTCGGTGTCGCTCATTTTGCCAAGGCACCCTTTCGGGTTTTCACCTTGCCACTATTCTTCTTTTGATGATCTCACTTTAACTCACATCCCTCAAGTCCAATTTTGCACCAACTTAAGGTTGGTCGGACTACCTTCTTTTTGCCTAAACCGCCCTTTCGGATTTTCGGTTTATCCAAGGATTTTTTATGCCTCTTTTCATTTTCTTTGGCTTTTTTTTCCGTGAATTTCAATCTAAATTCAAAATGCAAAACAAAAGCAAAACAAAACAACTCAAACTCAAATGAACTATACAAGCAATGATAATGTCCTCCCCCCATACTTGAAGTACACTTTGTCCTCAAAGTGGAAATAAGGCAAAGATAAATGTGGGAGAAAGGAAGAGAAGTACCCCTCAGTGGGATGGACCACCAGGACCCTCCTCCGGTGGGTAAGGAAAATGGCGGAAGAAGTGCTCCTACCGGCGGTAGATGTCATCTATGCGGTCCTGCTGAGTTGTCATCCGAAGACCTAAAGAGGTCTCAAAGCTGGCTTGCCAAGCCAACTGCTGAGCCTCCATCTGCTGCTGTTGGGCCGCCTGCCAAGCCTCTTGTTGCAGCTCCAGCATAGTCCGTTGGTAATCGGACTTCCATGTCCGGTGTTGGGTTGTCATAGCCGTCATTTGAGCGTGAAGGCTCGCAAGGGCCGGATCCTCCTCTGGTGCCGCAGTGGGCATCTCCTCGTCATCTGGGATGGGCAGGTGCTCCTCCTGATGTGCCCGGCTGGAGCTGGCGGCATGCCTCTCCACAATGGCCAAATGTTCCAAAGTAGGAACGTCCAGAAAACGGGTTGCATACACATCCCGACTTTGTGCAATCCTATACCGCATTGTCTCGGCTTCTAAAAACTTATATTTCTTCTGATTCTCCATCTCTTGCAGTTTGAACAATCAAAGGAATTAGAAATTTCAGAAAATTGAGTAAGAAACGAATCCTCTGTTGTGTTTTCCGCAGGGGCGGTTGCAGCAGGCGCAGGGGCGGCCAGGCGCAGGTGCGGGGGCTTGCAGGCGTAGTGGCGGGCGAAGAGCAGAGGGTGATTTGGGAGTTCGGTGAAGGTTGTGGTGATGGAGCTTTTCCGGCATCCTTTTTTTGCTGTTGTAGACGTCGCCGGAGGTGGGGCAGTGGAGGGCGAGAGTGAGTGAGTTGAGGGGATGTTTGTGTGAGGTGGTGGTGAGGGCTGGCGTCACAGAGGGGGCGGTAGTCGCCGGAGCTGGCGCAAGAGTGTTTGGAAAGGGTGGTGCGAGGGCTTCCGGAGGGCACAGGGGCGTATGGAGGCGAGGTGGCTAGGTTTCGAATAGTGAATGGAAGGGGAATGTAAAGGGCGGTAGATGTAGGTTATTTTTGGGAAGTGTATTTTTTTTCTTTCCTTAACAAAAACGCAGGGGCGGCGGTTGTCACCGCGGGGGCGGTGACAAAGAAGAGGGGTACGCAGCCTCAGCGCCGGGGGCTGCGCTGAGGATGTGTGTCAAGGATGGCCGCCGCAGGGGCATGGGGTGTCACCGCGGGGGCGGTGGTCAGTATGTTGCGGACGCTAGCCCAGCGCCGGGTGTCACCGCAGGGGCGGGGTTTCCCAGCCGCAGGGGCGGTTTTCTTGACAGAAGCTCCTCTTCTTATTCCTTCGGGTTGCCTCCCGAATCAACGCCTTTGTTTTACGTCGTTGGCTCGACGTAAGGACTCTACCTCTATGATTTAGCCTCCTCCAGCATCCCCTTTGGGTTGATAACTGTTTGTGAAGTTAATCCTCTAGAGGACCTAATTTTGATCCTTGTAATGGCTTCCGCCATTTGACCAACCTGTTTTTCAAGGTTCTTGATGTTGGATTCTGTTGTTTGGACATGAGTAGCAAAGTGTTTAGTCAAAACCTGCAACATATCTTCAGTTGAGTGATACTTACCTTGACGGGGCTACTAATGTTGGTTTTGTTGATCCCTCCAACCAAAGTTCTATTGGTCATGCCAGTTTGGCATAAAATTCTGTGTATAGGGATCGTTCCTAGGCCTTTGCTGCTGTGGTTGTCCATAACCCATTGCGTTCACCTCAGCATCATCATTCTGGACTTGTGGACACATGTCCATTGGATGGTATGGGTCCACACGTACTCCACAAGCTTTGAGCTGCTGTGGGGTTCCCATAAGTGTTAGTCTCTTCACCATTTCCTTCAACTCCGCGAGCTAGGTGGAAATCTCGCTCTTCCCGGAACTCCGTGAGCTCGGTTCAAACCAATAATCAATAATAACAATAAAATACTAAAACTCCCCGGCAACGGCGCCAAAATATGACCGAAGGTATTTCTATGGTCATCTATACCCAATCAAAAGTAAATCCCAACTTAGCGATTGCTACTTTGGTGAGTTCCTTTTACAAGTTTTCAAGTAATCTCCCGTCTCGATCATATATAAGTGTTGAGCCAACCGGCATCAACACAACTTAACAGGTTAGTGTTCCGTAAACCTACAAGAACAAATAACAAGTTAGCTTTCAAATAAAGACTAAGGGATATAAAGAGAAGATTAAAACTGTTAAAATTATCTTTATATTTGAGTTCCTTTTCTTTAAGTAATTACAACCCGTTATTACTTAAAGTTGCTACTAGATTAAAGACCCGAACCCGGAACCTATTAATCCTAGTTGTTTGCATGCACTTTAGAACCTAAGGTGATCAATCTCAAGCAATAGTAAACATGCAATTAGACAATGGAGATCAAGGAAATACAAAACATTACTGAATAAAAACTTACATTAAAAAGAACTTACAACCAAAGCAACAACGCAGCTTCAAACCAACCTGATAGCATGAATTATTTTCTATATTTTGGGGCCTGTTTAGACGTTTTATCTTCTATAATCTGCATGTTTGTATGTATATTATGTGATTATATTGTCGTTTCATCTACCCTTGCGGGAATCGAGGTCTACACCTAGTTTTGTTGTAATCGTAGGTAAAATTGCACGTTTTGCATCAAAAAGGAGCAAAAGGAGCTATGGAGTCATTGGAGCTACATTCAGGAGTTTAAGGAATGATCCAGGATGCATGGCCATGGAATAGAGATTCACTTTGGACCAGATTTAAGAGATTTCACATTCAGTTATGATTCACCTCGGTTGACTACAGAGTCACCTCGACCGAGGTGATCCAGAGGAGTCGACTCGACCGAGGCAAACACCTGGGACGCGGCGAGAATATTTTATTCTTGGCTGAGATCTTTTATCTTTGGAAAGAGGATCTTATATTTTTGGGCTGGGTTCCTGGAAGGAAGAAGATAAGTTAAATCATATATTTTACCTATTTTTATGGGAAGAGATCTTTTTAAGATATCTTATCTTTGGAGGGTAATTTTTCTATAAAAAAAGTTGGATTTTCCACAAATCCGATCGTGCTTAGACATCGGCATACACCCGCTAACATCTCGCATACATCCGAATACACCGCTGCAGCCATACTCCAGTTGGGAGATTTGAAGAACATTGTTGAAGGTTGAAGGAAGAAAGTCTATAGCTTTTATAACTTGTTTGGAGGGTTTTTGTAAGATCAACTTAGATTCCCTTCTTTGTTGTTTGTCTTGATTGGATTTCTATCCAAGGAACGCTTGTTGGTTTTATAATTGATTCACTTATTGAAGCCTTTCGCTTAAGGTTTTCTTGTTCAATTATTCTCTTTCTTCCCATATATTTGATTAATACTTTCATGATGATGAGTGGCTAATCTCTTTGTGTGATTCTAGGGTGATTGGCTGAAGGTTGTGGGAAAAACAATGATAGAATAATCTTAATCACAGTTGGACCCTGAAAGCTCGAGTCTTTATCCTTAACCCTAAAGCATCTCGCTCAATCGATGAACATCTCGGCCGGGGTGGAATTCTTCTGACCGAGGTGACTTATCTGATCCGAAACTGAGAGTTAAGTGTTAGAGTTTGCCAAATCATATTCTTATTACACCTTTCCTGGTTCAATGCAAGCCTAGGATGAGACTTACCCGGTAATTCCTTTGTTTGTTTACCCATGATCATAAGTGTAGGTAATAAAGGTTTATCCTTTATTGGGGTTTGAGTGTGCTTTCATTCCATCTTTGTGAGTTAGCCTGAGACTTACCCGGTAAAGGTTGATTCTATTCCCTTAGGTGGTGTGTTGGTTTGAGGTTATAGTTCTTTATCTTAATTCCTTGAGACTTACCCGGTAATAGGAGTTACGGTTTGGGATTAGTGAGTAGTGAGACTTACCCGGTGATCTATTCACACTTTAGAAACACCTTCCCTTCGCAAAATCTCAGCTTTGTCCACTTATCGTTAGATCTTGAGTTGGAACCACAACTAGATGCTTTAATCCCTAGAATGGCATACTTCCTTTATTGACTTTTATCATCTTTGATTGTTTTGATTACTTTTGTGGTTAGTATTTACAAAGCTTACCTATTCCGACTTTGTTTCACTAAGTCCCTATGATCGACCCGTGAAATTCCTTACTTTTTACTACGATTGACCCGTACACTGCGGGTTCGCATTCTTGTTTTAAGCTTACATCTAGGGTTATAAATTTAAAGCTTGCACACACCGTTTGGAGCGAACAAGTTTTTGGCGCCGTTGCCGGGGACTTGGTCTAGACCGAGCCGGTTGCGGTACGCTTTTGGGGCACTTGCCCCCGTGTCTACTAACCACTCTACTTGAGTGGCTTTCGTAGGATCTTTCTTAGGTTTATGCGAAGAACCCGCGCTGGGAAGGAAATCGTTCCCTACGATCCCGAACCAGAAAAGACATACAAACGACGCTTGAGAGAAGCAAAGATGGCCAACCGAGACGATCGCGATCTTGAGGTCGAATTGAAAGAGGCGTTAGAACAACTACGCCTCAGCAGGGAAGAACTGAGGCAGGAGAAAGAAGAAACTCACACCAGGACTGAAGCGATCGAAGCAGATATGGCAGCCTTACGGGACCAGTATCTACTTCGACCGAGGGAAGACCCAGTCCCTGATCCTCGACCGATGCAGGATCTAGTTCAAGACCCTCGACCGAGGCAAGTCCCAGTACCTGATGCCCCGGCCGATGTACTTCCACCTCGGATACCAGTCTGAGGCGCTCTTTTTGCAAGAATCCCGCAAACCCTAGGTCAAAGGATGGACCCCAATCAACAACTGAGGCGTCCAGGAGTTAACCTAGGAGATCCGGCGGACCATGACTACGAACTTGGACCGCAATTTCTTTCCATGATTCGCCAATGCCAGTTCGGAGGGCTAGAGAAGGAATCTTCACATCAACATCTGCAAAACTATGAGATCTTGATGGAGACCTTGAGACCCTCAAGAATTGAAAACAACAACTACAAGCTAAGACCTTTTTACTTTTCTTTAAAAGATAGAGCTCTTACTTGGTATCAATCTCTTCCTCCAGGAAAAATCAGTACTTGGGAGGAGATGACTACGGAATTCTTGACTAAATTCTTTCCCCCCTCTAAGACCGCTGAAATGAGAGGGAAGATTAATGCATTCATTATGAAGGACAAGGAGAGCTTGTCTAAGTCATGGGAGAGGTTTAAAGACATTCTTTTGGATTGCCCACATCATGGGATTCCAAAGATAGAGTTGTTGGAGATATACTTCAAGGGACTGGACGGAAGCACCCAGTTCAACCTCCAACTACTATCCACCGGTACCTTCATGGACATGGCGATCGACGAAGCTTGGGACTTTATAGAGAAGCAAGCTTTGCATATGGAGAAATACTCCCACCAAGGAGTTGAAGGTGGAGTTAAAAGAGTTAACTTTCAAGATGCTCCGCCTAACAACAATCAACTCACGTCTTTGAAGAATGACGTAAAGCAATTGAAGGAACTCTTGGTTGCTCAAACCAAGAAGGAAGATAAAGGATCAAGGAATAACAATAATGGATACCGTAACAACAACAACGGTTCCCGGAACAACAACTACAACAATAATAGAGGATCCAACAGCAATAATTGGAGGGCGAGCAACCAAAATTCGGGTAACAATCATTCTAACTCCAATTCTAACGATTCCTCTAATCCTTTCCTCTCTTCCCCTTCTTCTTCTTCTACTCCATTAAAGAGCCAGGGGCAAGGATCAAGTTCGTCCTAGCCGGAAAAGAAAGACGCAGTGCTGGAGGCCATCTTGATCAAGCTTAGTGCTATGGAGACATCTATGACTTCATTTTCGAAGGCCCAAAAAACCTTTGAACAACAACTTACTAGTAGGGCGAATGAAGTGGCAAGAGATCCAGGGAAGCTTCCAGCAAGAACGGAGAGCAACCCTAAGGGCCAGATTATGGCCATAACGACGAGGAGTGGACTGAAGACTGCTGATCCAGTGCCTCGGTCGGTGCTAGTACCGACGAAGACCACCTCGGTCCAGGTGCAATCGAAGAACACTTCGGCCGAGATGCCAACCGAGGTGGAGCCACAGAAAGCGGAGGGGAAAACTGAAGTTTATATTCCACCTCCTACATACAAACCACCAGTTCCATTCCCCCAGTCAAGGGCCAGAGCACATCTAGACAAGCACTTTGGTAAGTTCCTTGACTTGATGAATAAACTACATATTAACATTCCTTTCCTTGATGCTATTCTAGGGATGCCCGCCTATGGGAAGTTCTTGAAAGAAATCTTATCAAGGAAGAGGAAACTGGATGACTTTGGTGAAGTAAGGATGACATCTAAATCCTCGGAGCTCATACAAATCATGAAGGAGAAGATGCCACCCAAGTTGAGAGATCCCGGCTCATTTTGCATTCCCATTCAAGTTGGGGATGTCACTTGTGAAGCCTTATGCGATCTAGGAACCAGCGCGAGCATCATTCCGTTGGAGCTATGTATTAAGATCGGACTTGGAGAGCCCAAGCCGGTTAAGATAAGGTTGTACATGGCGGACCGCTCCATTACCCATCCCGTGGGCATTTTGGAAGACGTTCCGGTTAAGTTAGGTAACTTCTATTTACCTATAGACTTTGTAGTACTTGACATTCCCGCAGATTATCCTGTTCCTATCATTCTCGGGAGACCATTTCTAGCAACTTCGGGTTGCAACGTGGATTGTAAGAACGCCAAGTTGAAATTCAACATTGGTGGAGATGAAGTGGAGTTCGCATTACTTGCGTCCATGAAGGGAGAGCAACTAGGAGATGATATCTTCAACATCTACGATGAAGAAGAATCAAGAGAATTGGTGAGCTCTATCCTTATTAACGATCCACTTGAGAAAGTTATTAGTTTTAGTTTAATGGAGGAAGGTATAGATGCTTCTTGTGATGCAGATATACGGAGCCTAAAGGCGCTGGAAGAAGATCCAGGAGCTAAAACTGAGAAGCTAATCCAGGAGACGAAGATCTCCAATTTCGGTTCCAGTTACAGTACCTCGACCGAGGCACTTTCTGGACCAAGCGAGGCGACTGAAGAACATCTCGGTCAACGCCTTTGCGCCTCGACCGAGGTCGAAGGCGAGGATGTGCATTGATTATAGGAAACTGAACATGGCCTCTAGGAAAGATCACTTCCATCTCCCCTTCATTGACCAAATGCTAGAAAGGTTAGCTCAACACTCTCATTTTTGCTATCTAGATGGCTATAGCGGATTCTTCCAAATCCCTATCCACCCCGATGACCAAGAGAAAACAACCTTTACATGTCCATGGGGTACTTTTGCATATAGGAGAATGCCGTTTGGGTTGTGTAATGCACCCGCCACCTTCCAAAGGTGTATGATGGCTATCTTTTCGGAATACATAGAAAATATCATGGAAGTGTTTATGGATGATTTCTCTGTTTATGGTTCTTCCTTTGATAATTGCTTGGCTAACTTGTCATTAGTATTGCAAAGATGTGAGGAGACAAATCTTGTCTTGAATTGGGAAAAATGCCACTTCATGGTAAGTGAAGGCATTGTGTTAGGACACTTGGTGTCCAACCGTGGCATTGAGGTTGATAGGGCAAAAATTGAAACGATAGAGAAGTTGCCACCACCTACCTCGGTGAAGGGGTAAGGAGTTTCTTAGGGCATGCCGGTTTCTACCGGAGGTTTATTCAAGACTTCTCTAAAATTTCTAAGCCTCTCACTAACCTGCTAATGAAGGATGTTGATTTTGTCTTTTCAAAGGATTGTCTTGAAGCTTTTTGTAGGTTGAAGAACGCCTTGATCTCCGCACCTATAATGCAACCTCCGGATTGGAGTCTACCATTTGAGATCATGTGCGATGCAAGCGATGTGGCCGTTGGGGCCGTTTTAGGGCAAAGGAAAGAAGGGCGTACTCATGCTATTTATTATGCTAGCAAGACGCTAGATGATGCCCAACTCAATTATGCTACCACCGAGAAGGAGTTGTTGGCGGTGGTGTATGCATTTGAGAAGTTCCGCTCATACCTTGTTGGAGCGAAGGTCATAGTTTATACGGATCATGCGGCGATCCGTTATCTACTTACAAAGAAGGATTCCAAACCAAGGTTGATTCGGTGGATCCTTCTTCTCCAAGAGTTTGATTTGGAAATACGAGATAAGAAGGGATCCGAGAACTCCGTGGTGGATCACCTTAGTAGATTGCCTCCATTGGAGCTTGGAAGAGACGACATTCCAATTGATGACTCATTCCGAGATGAGCAATTGCAAATGGTAGAGGAATGCTTGTTCCAAGTTTCTAGGGGAAGTGAGCCATGGTATGCCGACATTGTGAATTACTTAGTATGTGAGGAAGTACCTCCCGGATTGACATATGCACAAAGAAAGAAGTTCTTCAATGATGTGAGGCATTACTATTGGAATGAGCCACTCTTGTTCAAGAGAGGACCGGATGGGATGTTTAGAAGATGCATACCGGAAGATGAAGTGGAAAGTGTGATCCGGCATTGTCACTCCTTACCATGTGGAGGACATGCTAGCTCACACAAGACGTGTGCAAAGGTATTGCAATCCGGTTTTTATTGGCCTAACTTATTTAGAGATGTGCAAGGTTTTGTAGCTGGATGTGATGCTTGCCAAAGGACGGGCAACATCTCAAGGAGGAATGAAATGCCCTTGAACAACATTCAAGAAGTGGAGATTTTTGATGTGTGGGGTGTGGACTTCATGGGACCGTTCCCTTCCTCATGTGGCAACCTCTATATCCTATTGGCGGTGGATTATGTGTCAAGATGGGTGGAGGCAATTGCCTCTCCTACAAATGAAGCCAAGGTGGTGGTGCGGTTCTTCAACCGGGTGATCTTCCCTAGGTTTGGAACACCAAGGGTGATCATTAGTGATGGAGGAAAGCACTTCACAAATAGGAACTTTGGAGTGCTTTTGGCTAAGTATGGGGTGACTCATAAGGTGGCAACACCTTACCATCCCCAAACTAGTGGCCAAGTGGAGATCTCCAACCGGGAGATAAAGGCCATCCTTGAGAAGACGGTGTCTAGAACTAGAAAGGATTGGGCTATGAAGCTCAATGACGCATTGTGGGCATATAGAACCGCCTTCAAGACACCGATTGGCACCACTCCTTACAAGTTAGTCTATGACAAGTCTTGCCATCTTCCGGTGGAAATGGAGCATAGAGCTTATTGGGCCATTAAGTGGCTAAATTTTGACCTCAAGGAAGCGGGAGAAAAGAGGTTGCTTGATCTAAACGCCCTTGAGGAGATCCGGTTGGACGCTTATGAGAATGCCCGGATTTACAAGGAACGAACCAAAAGATGGCATGACAAGAAGATCATCCCCAAGGAGTTAAGTGAAGGAGATCTTGTCCTTCTCTTCAACTCAAGGCTAAGGCTTTTTCCCGGAAAGCTCAAATCAAGATGGACCGGGCCATATGTGGTGAAGAAGATTTTCTCCCATGGAGTTATTGAGATAGGAGGGGAGCATTGTGGGAATTTCAAAGTGAATGGGCACCGCTTGAAGAAATATATTCCGGGAGCTCCGGTGGACATGATTGCCCCACTTCACCTTGAATAGACTCCCCCGAATTTGGTCAAGCTAATGACCTTAAAGAAGCGCTTGGTGGGAGGCAACCCATTAGTAACGTTTTTCTTTTTCTTGTTTTGTTTTAGTTTGTTAGATTTTTCTATCTTTGTGTGTGTTTTGTCTACTTCGTGTGTGTGCTAGAGCATTAGTAGCATTGGAAGCCTTTCTTGGCATATGAATGATGATGATGAACCCCTCACCAATTGTGGGTGGAGCGGACGCGGGACTTGGACGGCTAGCGGTGCCTAGCGCGGGTTCCGAAGCTTTGATGGATGCTTAGAGCTCTCTACCATGGTTGATAGGATCATCCAACATCAATTCATTTGAGAATTCCCGAATACCATAGCAAACACTTTTACATTGTGAGAACCTTCTTTCACTCTCTCTACTTCATTTACACATTGGGGACAATGTGTTTCTAAGTATGGGGTGGGGTTTGCATGATCCTTTGCATGATGAGCATCTAGAATAGTTTAAAATCTTCACATGTCTTGCATTGTACATACTTAAATCGAAAATCCCATAAAAATCAGAAATTTTAAAAAATTTTGTGCTTTCTAGGCTTGGATATGATCCTAATGATGAAACTTGTCTTGTGATTGGCTATGGATGGCCTTATGTGTCGAATTGACAAATGCATATGTGGACTTGAACTACTTCTCTTAAATTCTATGAATGACTTGTGATCATGATGATTGCCTAGAATGGATTGAGTATTGAAAGTCGAAATTACATGATAGTTCTTGCATACCATCTAGGAATGAATGAGGCATTTCATCTTTCTCTACATCTCATCTTGATCATGATTGCTTGAGCACCTCAATTGATATAAAATCGACCTCCTTTAAACCCATCCGGGAATAGGAGCATGCTAGTGTGTTGAAGTGTGTGAAAAGCAAGTGCGGGGTGAAGATGTAATGAAAAGAATGTCGTGAATGAAATGCTGAAATTATTGTGGAAGTGTAGCCAAAATATAGGTTTGGGGGCGTCGGTTTAAATGACAAGTAACTCGGTACACTTCACATAATCGGGTGTTGGTACCTTGCCAAAGTCAAATGAACCGATAGCCCTAACGAGCTTTGGTATGTGTGCCTGGTGTGGATGCGCCTCGAAAAAGAGAAAAAGCCCGAGGATGGCTAATCACCGAGGTTTCGGCTATTGTACACCAATGCCATTGTCTCAAAAATGAGTTAAAGAAAAAGAAAAGAAAGCAAGATAGGAAAAATATACACTTGGGGGAAGTTGATCGAGGACAAGGATGTGGAGTTAGTTCCATTCTCGGATTAGCATCACATAACTTAGAGAATTCCCCGCCCAATTACAACGTTTCTTGGCCTTTTATGTCACAAGCCCTTATGACCTACTTGCATGTTTGTAAGACTTAGTAATCTAGATTTGATATACTCTTGATCTTTTTGACCTCTTCATCCTTACATCTCATGCATGCTTTTGAGTTAAGTACAATTGTCTTTCCATGCCTTTGTTTGTTTGAAACATAATTGCTTGTCCAATTGCCATTGAACATGACTATGAAGGTGATCCAATAGTAGAAGCACAAAACCCGAAAAGATTTTTGCCATTTTTTCTGCATACATAAATCATGTCATCTCCTAGTCTATAGTTTTTGCTCGGGGACGAGCAAACCTTAAGTATGGGGTATTTTGATAACATGATTTATAACATAGTTTTAGGTGTTCATTTAGATAGAATTCTCACTCATTTATGCATGGTCTAGCATTAGTTCAAGACGATTTGCACCCAATTCATGTATTTTGTCGAGATAGACGTCTACACGGACTTGTGCGCATTTTGTAGGTATTTCGGGAAGTTTAGGAGCTAAAACGGTGCGTTTGAGGATCGTTCATCTAGATGACACACCCTCGGACTCATTAGGACACAAGCCATAGGCTAAGGAGAACTCATGGAACCTTGCCAACACTAGCCATGCACCAAATCACAGCTTAATGATCCAAGGCAAAGTTTCTGCACATAATCACGGTTCTCTGACAGATCACGGCCGTGGAATCGACCGTGGAATTTGCCAGATTCTCGTGACAGCTGTGCCACGACTCTCATGGCCAGCTCATGCAAGTTTGTTATAAAAATGGTCCTTCATGGGTTGTTGAGGGGCAGCTGGGAGCATCTTGGAGCAGCTCATCCATTTCCCATTTCTCTAACAAAAAATATCCTCTTAAGAAGAAGATTTTCTAGGAAGGAAAGTGTCAAAAAAGGAAGAAGAAGGACTCCATTGAAGAGAAGAAGAAGAACACACAACATTGCTATTGTTGCTAGATTTCCGGATTCTATTTTCTAGTTGTAAGAGCCATTTGAACCTTCTTTTGGAAGGATTGTAAGTCCCCCGAATTCTATTTTCAGCTTGGTTTAATCCTAGTTCTTTTGTTCATCTTTTTCTTTCATTCTCTTGTCAAATGAATGTTATGATTTTGTGTTTGTTTGTTTCGATTTCTATCATGAATGTTGTAGGCTAAATAGATGTGGTTCTAGGGTAAGGAAAGGATGGTTATGGCTAAGACTATGATAGGATGAACTTAGATTTATCTTTGGATGACTTGCGTGCTTGAACGTACTCTCTGTTAGGAATTACGGGTGGATCTTGTCAAACCACGGTCGTGGTTTAGGTAGAACAACCCGTGATTTTCCTGGTTCGATGGATCTTGATTTAGATTGTTAGAATGTTGAAATCCTAAGTGTTTGTTGAGATAAATCTATCCTAGGGTGACCTAGTGTTAGCAACTAAGTGTTTAGGAGAGACTTACCCGGTGATTCTTACTCTTAGATTCAAAAGATGACAAACCCTTAGGTAGTGGTGAGCCTAATAAGCCGCCATTGGATTAAGTATGCTGGATAGTAGCTCTAGACTAGCCCTTCCGAGACTTACCCGGTGAGGATAGGTTAGATCCTTGAGTAAACAATCCGGTTTGAGTAGAATTCCGCTCCTTAGGTTCTTAGAGACTTACCCGGTAATGAGACCTAGGGAATGGACTAGCGGATCTTGAGACCTACCCGGTGATTGATCCCAATCTAGAAATACTTGATCCCCAACATAGTTAATCCAAGAATTGAATAGATAGCTTGAGTCTTATGCCATGACCGGAATTTCCAACCCCTAGAATCCATCTTTTCTTTCCTTGATCTATATCTTGTTTAGTTGTTCATTCGTGTTTATTCATAGTTAGTTGATCGATTGTTTTGCATGTGTTGTGATCTTTGATTGATCACCAAAAATCAACCAAAAACATTTGAGATTTTCATTTCTTTATTTCTTTCTTTTCTTGCACCCTAGGTCTTTACTAAACTCAATCACAAATCGAATCAATTTCACCTTAGTCTTTGTGTTCGACCTCGGAGTACTATCCCTACTACAAACGTCCCGTACACTGCGGGTTTCGCTAGGAGTTAGGATAATTATAACGAGTATAAATTTAAAACCCAATTGCGCATCACAATCTTAGCGTAACAGCGGGCCGGATGGGATGCTTCGAAGATGCATTCCGGAAGATGAAGTTAATAGCGTCATAAGACATTGTCATTCACTTCCTTGTGGAGGACATGCTAGCGCCAACAAGACATGCGCTAAAGTATTACGTTCCGGTTTCTTTTGGCCTACATTATTTAAGGATGTGCAATCGTTTGTTGTCTCTTGTGATGCATGCCAAAGAACAGGAAACTTGTCTAGGAGGAACGAAATGCCACTTAATAACATTCAAGAAGTGGAAATCTTTGATGTGTGAGGGATAGACTTCATGAGACCTTTTCCATCCTCCAGAGGAAACCTTTATATTCTTCTAGCAGTTGATTACGTCTCTAGATGGGTTGAAGCCATTGCTTCTCCCACTAATGACGCCAAGGTGGTTGTGAAGTTCTTTAACAGGACTATCTTTCCACATTTTGGGACTCCACGCATCATCATCAGCGATGGAGGGACGCATTTTATCAACCGGAAGTTTATGGCACTTCTATCGAAGTATGGGGTGTCCCACAAGGTAGCAACCCCTTATCACCCTCAAACTAGTGGACAGGTCGAGATCTCGAATAGAGAAATCAAAGCAATCTTGGAGAAGACCGTCTCTAGGACGAGGAAGGATTGGTCCATGAAATTGGATGACGCTCTTTGGGCCTACAGGACCGCATTTAAGACTCCCATTGGTACCACCCCTTATAATTTGGTATATGGGAAGTCTTGTCACTTGCCCGTTGAATTAGAACACAAAGCATATTGGGCGATCAAATGGTTGAACTTCGACATCAAAGAAGCCGGCGAGAAGCGGCTTTTGGATATCAACGAGCTGGAGGAGCTGCGTTTGAACGCTTATGAGAATGCCAAAATCTATAAGGAAAGGACGAAGAAATGGCATGACAAGCGCATCATCCCTAAGGAGCTTAAAGAAGGAGACTTAGTTCTACTCTTCAACTCCCGCCTCCGCCTCTTTCCAGGTAAGTTGAAATCTAGATGGACCGGACCTTATGTTGTGAAACATGTTTTTCCTCATGGTGCAGTTGAGATTTGGGGCGAAACGAGTGGAAGCTTCAAGGTCAATGGTCATAGACTTAAGAAATACAAACCGGAAATTCCGGTTGAGGAGGTTGCACCATTATACCTCGTTTGAGAGATGCAGTATGGTCCAGCTAGCGACCTTAAATCAAGCGCTTCTTGGGAGGCAACCCAAGGTATTGCTTTCTTTCCCCTTTTTTCTAGTCTAGCTTAGATAGTTTGCTTTTGCTTTGTTTTGTTTTTGGCGTCTTAGACAGACAACAGGTGAGATCTAAGGAAGGAGTATAACCCAGGAGCGACACTGAATGACAGAAGTTCGAAAAATTGAGAAGACGGAGCTTGACTGAGATACATCTCGGTTGCTATCACAATACCTCGACCGAGATGCTCTTGGTCAACCGAGGCAATTAGTTCTGACATCCGCTCTGACACCTCGGTCCGGCCAGAAACACCTCGACCGATCTGATGAGGATTGATGCATTTCTAGAGCTTATTTTCTTATTCTGCAACTCAGCTATGTCCTGTGAGTTTTCTGATTTTAGACTTTTATTTGACCCATTGGGACAATGTGTCCCAAGTATGGGGTATGTGGATCTTATTATGCTTTACTTGGCTTTATGTGTTTATCTGAGACTACATGCATGCATACAGGTTATTTGATTGAGAAAAACGTCAAAAACTGGTTTGAAAATTTTTTTTTATGACCTCGACCGAAGTGATTCTGGCCGAACGAGGTACTTCACCTCGGTTGACTTAGATCATCTCGACCGAGGTGGCTTAACTGGAACAGTTTTCGAAAACGATTTTTGTGCTTCTTATCTGGATATGATCTCAGTGAAGATCTTGTTTGCTGACTGGTTTTGAAATCTTTATATGTTTGAAAGGTTTTATGATATGTTTAAGTTGCTAAATTCTTTGTTTGAAATTTTTGGCATGTTTAATACTTTGTTTTTATCCAAATTATGTTGAATTTGAAGGTTGACACCGCAAGATAAGTTCTCTCACTTTCTTCATGGAAAGACTAAGGCAATTCATTCTTCTTTCTTCTTCTTCTTGATCATGCTTAGCCCCTCATATACATTTTTGCCTCCCTTTACCTATCCGGGAATTTGGAAGCAAGCAAAGTGGTGAAAGCAAGTGAAGTAAAAGTTGAGAAGTTGGCTGGAAGTGAAAGTGTTAGAAAGCAATAAATAGGTTTGGGGAAGTCAATCATGATGATGAGTAACTCGGCACCATTCACATAGCCGGGTGTTTGTGTCTTGCCAAAGTCGGATTGAGCGATATTCCTAACGGGTCATGGTATGTGCATCAAGGGTTTGATGCATCTCAAGAAATTGATGATTGCTGATTTCCTAGGCTTCGGTTATTGTGCACCTCTGTCCATGCATCCCAAAAAGTAAAGTAAAAAAGGAAAAAGTGTGAAATAAGCAAAGCTTATTGGTGGATGATGTGAAAGTGAAACTGAAGTGATATCCTTTTCCCGGATTTTAGCACCACATTATCTTATATACATCCCTACCCTACACGTTTCTTGACCTTTCTTTTGGGAAGCCCTTGAGACCTCGAGCTTGTTGATTGACTTAGTGGTTAAAACTGGATTATACATGATTAATTTTGATAATTATGATTTATTATGCATTCTATGATTTTATGCAAAGATAAACAACTTTCTTATATTTATAAAATGTTTTGATCTTATTTTGATTTTAACCTCCATGAAGTATTCTCTTAGAGTGATCTATGATTGTAGCACACCATAAAAATGTTTTTGAAAGACTTTTTCTTTGACCTTTATGACTTATAACCCATTCTATCTTGTATTTTATATGCGGAACTTGCTTGGGGACAAGCAAAGGCTAAGTATGGGGTATTTTGATAGCATGAATTATTGTCTATATTTTGGGGCCTGTTTAGACGTTTTATCTTCTATAATCTGCATGTTTGTATGTATATTATGTGATTATATTGTCGTTTCATCTACCTTTGCGGGAATCGAGGTTTACACCTAGTTTTGTTGTAATCGTAGGTAAAATGGCACGTTTTGCATCAAAAAGGAGCAAAAGGAGCTATGGAGTCATTGGAGCTACATTCAGGAGTTTAAGGAATGATCCAGGAAGCATGGCCATGGAATAGAGATTCACTTTGGACCAGATTTAAAAGATTTCACATTCAGTTATGATTCACCTCGGTTGACTACAGAGTCACCTCGACCGAGGTAATCCAGAGGAGTCGACTCGACCGAGGCGAACACCTGGGACGCGGCGAGAATATTTTATTCTTGGCTGAGATCTTTTATCTTTGGAAAGAGGATCTTATATTTTTGGGCTGGGTTCCTGGAAGGAAGAAGATATGTTAGATCATATATTTTACCTATTTTTATGGGAAGAGATCTTTCTAAGATATCTTATCTTTGGAGGGTAATTTTTCTATAAAAAGAGTTGGATTTTCCACAAATCCGATCGTGCTTAGACATCGGCATACACCCGCTAACATCTCGCATACATCCGAATACACCGCTGCAGCCATACTCCAGTTGGGAGATTTGAAGAACCTTGTTGAAGGTTGAAGGAAGAAAGTCTATAGCTTTTATAGCTTGTTTGGAGGGTTTTTGTAAGATCATCTTAGATTCCCTTCTTTGTTGTTTGTCTTGATTGGATTTCTATCCAAGGAACGCTTGTTGGTTTTATAATTGATTCAGTTATTGAAGCCTTTCTCTTAAGGTTTTCTTGTTCAATTATTCTCTTTCTTCCCATATATTTGATTAATACTTTCATGATGATGAGTGACTAATCTCTTTGTGTGAGTCTAGGGTGATTGGCTGAAGGTTGTGGGAAAAACAATGATAGAATAATCTTAATCACAGTAGGACCCTGAAAGCTCGAGTCTTTATCCTTAACCCTAAAGCATCTCGCTCAATCGATGAACATCTCGGCCGGGGTGGAATTCTTCTGACCGAGGTGACTTATCTGATCCGAAACTGAGAGTTAAGTGTTAGAGTTTGCCAAATCCTATTCTTATTACACCTTTCCTGTTTCAATGCAAGCCTAGGATGAGACTTACCCGGTAATTCCTTTGTTTGTTTACCCATGATCATAAGTGTAGGTAATAAAGGTTTATCCTTTATTGGGGTTTGAATGTGCTTTCATTCCATCTTTGTGAGTTAGCCTGAGACTTACCCGGTAAAGGTTGATTCTATTCCCTTAGGTGGTGTGTTGGTTTGAGGTTATAGTTCTTTATCTTAATTCCTTGAGAATTAACCGGTAATAGGAGTTACGATTTGGGATTAGTGAGTAGTGAGACTTACCCGGTGATCTATTCACACTTTAGAAACACCTTCCCTTCGCAAAATCTCAGCTTTGTCCACTTATCGTTAGATCCTGAGTTGGAACCACAACTAGATGCTTTAATCCCTAGAATGGCATACTTCCTTTATTGACTTTTATCATCTTTGATTGTTTTGATTACTTTTGTGGTTAGTATTTACAAAGCTTACCTATTCCGACTTTGTTTCACTAAGTCCTTGTGATCGACCCTTGGAATTCCTTGCTTTTTACTACGATTGACCCGTACACTGTGGGTTCGCATCCTTGTTTTAAGCTTACATCTAAGGTTATAAATTTAAAGCTTGTACACACCATTTGGAGCGAACATAACTCAATGTAGCAAGGGAGTTATCAACTCATTACAAAGGTAGCAAGATAATCTAAGTGGATAATTTATTGGATAACAATATGGATGATTCTAGCAATCAACCAAAATGATTTTTGTTAGTGATTCCATCACCTATCACTCAGTTACGGGAGTATCTACCAGACCCGAGGCACATCATCAGTCATAGAGATTTAGTACTTGATCCAGACTATATGTTCGTAGAGCACCGGTAGATGTCTCAGAGCGTAGTACGAGACACTTGCGATCGAATGACATACCAATGATGAAGATCTAGTGGTCGATACGAGGAGCTGATGAGGCGACTTGGGAGACAAAGGATATTATCTAGAGGAACTATCTAGAGCTCTATGTTGAGTTGGATGTACCTATAGCGTAGATGTTGGAGTTTTAGTTTCCTTTGTTGATTTTTGTTACGCTTGTGAGACATTTTGAGTTTTGTGCCCCAAGTGGGGATATATGAGTTGAGTTCAGTGTTTTACTTCACCCTTGTGGTTGTGTACTCTTGTGGTTCGTCGCAAGTTTTGGGACAAAACTTCTTTTTAGGGGGATCTGATGTAACAACCGGTTGCTGACTGTCACCGCCCCTGCGGTGACAGCGGCCGCTCCTGCGGCAAGCTTGTGTCTGTCACCGCCCCCACAGTGACAGTGGCCGCCCCTGCAGCCAGCTGCGGGTGCGGTAGACCCCAGATCACGAAGATCTTCTTTCCTTTTTCGTTTCTATCTTGTTTCCTTTCATAGACGTTTGAGTTTCAGTTTCCTTCTTCTTGAGTTTGTGTGTTTATGTACAACGTTTTGAGTTTTATGACCAGCAAGGGAATATGAGTTATGATAAGTGTTCCGCTACGTCGTGTATGATCAAGTTTCGGGACAAAACTTCTTTTTAGGGGGATCTGATGTAACGCCCAGTTTTGTCCGTCACCGCCCCCGCGGTGACAGTGGCCGTAGTCGCAGCCAGCCGCGGTCGCGTCCGGGTCAGCCAGCCCCTGTGGATGACCCTATGTTTGCCACTTAGCGTGCGTGCAATCAAGCTTTAAATTTATAAAACTAGAATAAAAGCAAGCGAACCCGCAGTGTACGGATCGGAGTAGATTAGCAAGTATTCCAGAGTATCGAACACATGGATTTGGGGGGAACAAATTCAGTTGTAAAGTTGTCAAGCAAGTAAAAGGTTAAAGCTTTGCAAATATATTGGGAAAACAACAATCCTAAAGATCCAAGTATCCAGTTGTGGCAACCGATTCAAGATATACTAATGATATAAAGACAGAGTTGAGATATCCAAAGGTATACTAATGTAAGGTAATCGTACGGTGAAGTTCCAAAAACCTTATATGACTCACCTACAAGACACTCTCTATACAGGTTGTTGAGGCTTCAATATAGAAAGGATCTAAAGGCGAGAATTAATGTCAAATACCCAAACTTGCAATCCAAGGATCAAGACTAACTTAACCGATTATGGTTGTGACACTCACAATCGAGGTAGAGGTTGTTGAGGCTTCACTACCACCTAGAAAAGGCAAGCCTAAACTAAGTTAAAGCAAATCTTTAACTTTGGATTAAAGTAAAAGCAGGTTCGTAAACTTAAGGGAAATTACGGGTAGATCTTGAGACTCCACGGCCGTGGAACTCAAGATCAAACCGTGATTTAGGGTTCGTCGACGATTCTCTCAAACTCTCAGGGTCTAATCTGTTTACGATCGATCTATCATCATCTAAGCCACAACTATCAACCCTTCACCTTAGAATTGTTAAGGGTTTTTAGCCAATAACAGTCATATTGATATCAAATTCAAAGACTAAAAGATTGAAAGATGAAAACTTCCGAAAACCTTCAATAAACTTCAAATCAATCTCAAAGTCACAATCAAGAACGAATATTGTCTATAGATTCAGAGTAATGCAAACAAACACAATCTTAGGAAAGAAGGAAGAACGGGATGTCAATCCGTCTTCTAATTCAAACCTAAACAAGAAGAGAGATCTTCTTGCTACAATCTTCCAAAAGCTTCGATCTTCCGTCAATCCGGAAATCTCAACAGCAATCTCCACCAAAAGTGCGAGATTAGGGCAAAATCCCAACACGAACTTCGATCTCCAACGAGATGTGAATTGCCTCTAAGCGAGGGTTGAACGAGGTCGCAAAAGTGCGTCTAAGCGAGGCTAAGCGCGGATGACGAAATCTTGCTTCGTCCGTCTTTTTATAGGGCAAGATAAAATATCGGCCCGGCCCAATCTTTAAAAGATCGTGGCTTCAAAATGTGGTGAAAAAGATCGCCAAGATCACGGTCGTGGAAGGTTCCACGACCGTAATTTAGAGCGTGGAAAGTGTCACGGTTTGAACCATGGTTTCCACGACCGTAATAGTTACTGGAATGCATCACGCCTCTCTTTGCAAGGTTCCACGGCCGTGGAACTAAACGTGGTTTGTAGTACGGCCGTATTTTAGAGCGTGGTTTAGGGCAAGAACGTGATTCTTCCCTAGCCTCGTGCATTCCTCAAGTTGAACTCCAAATTGCTCCTAAGAATGCCCTTAATCCATGGACATACTCAATCAACTCTTCTTTGCTCGATTTCGTTCGGAAATGACTCTCAATCACCTATAATCAACATAAAGCTAGTGTAGACATCCATATCGACAATATAGGCAAACTAGCTCACAAATGCAACAATGCTAAATCAAAGACTATTAATATGAATCAAATACTCTTAGAAAACGTGCCTAAAATATCACAATATTTCATGCTAACACCCTAGATCGTAAGATTTTTTTATTCCGTCTTTTATTTCTTTCCCTTCTTAGAAGACTCGATCTTCTATCTTTTGGACCGTCTTTTCTTCTATCTTCTAACCCTAAATCAGACCTTCCTTTCTTTCTCAACCGTCCCCTATATATTCCCGCCTTCTCTTCCGTTTTCTTCTTCTTGATTACGTTCTTCTACAACCTCGAGCAAAGATGTGGCCTTCCATTGAAAACCTTTGCAGAACCGTGTAAGTTCTTCACCCCCTTGATCCTTCTGACTTTCATGAATCTATTACATGCTTCTTCTTCATCTTCTTCTTCTCATTCTTTTTCTTCTTCGTTCTTTCTTCTCCTTCACATGAATCAAGATCGAGTCTTGATTCTTGGTTGTCCTTCGTTGTTGATGCGTATGTGTTTCCAGTCTCCTTTGGTTGAGTAGTGTCGTGTGTGGATTGAAGATTCAAGATTTAGTCTCCCTGTTGTGCCGTTGTTGTCGAAAGAAGCCCGATAGTTACTACTGCTTGTCAACTGCCCCCACACCTAGGACAAGCCGCCGTGCGGCTGCAAGCGTTTGCCGCCCCTACGCCTTTGTCAACCGCCCTTGCGGATTCTCTACAGTAACTCCCGTTCTTGGTGAGTTGCTTCTATCCTTGCTTCCTTTGCTCTTTTCTTATGCTAGATCATGCTAGGCTAGACCTAGAAGATTAGTGTGAATGCCAGTTAGTGGTTGGTTGATCCCCATGAGTTGGTTACGGTTTGAGTATCTTGAGTTGCGTTTTTTATGTTATACCTTGAGACTGGAATCGTTCTTCCTAGCACGTTGAGATTAGTTCATGATCATCGAGACTAGAAGTAGGGAACTTCTATCATGTTGTAGTAGATCTGTTAGAGATCATTGAGACTAGAAGTGTGTAGACTTCTAGAATTCGGATAGTTTCTAATTCGCTATGCCTTGTGTGAGCAGGCATTCATCCTTTCCTTCGGAAATTTGAGCAGTTAGCTGATTCTTGAGTTACCTTCGAGTGTGGTAAGTCCCTTGGACTTACTTAGCTATGTTCCGTATATTTGGTTTGACCGTATTGGTTGTGTTTATTGTTTACTGTTATAACGGAAAAGCAGACTCCAAAGACCTTATACCTGAATTGACCCAAGTGTATTATAACCGGGTCGTGACCACTTGTCCATTCCAGAATTGGGAGACTGGGAGGTGCTCTTGCGACTCAGGCCCATAGGTAACGGATAATATGCATCTGATCTATTCATGTCGGCAGACGGAAGCGGAGGCAAGTTTTGGGAGATGCTCGTGTGACAAAAAGAAGTTGAATTAGTAATGGATAACTTGTTAAAAGATAACAACCGGTTTTGTGTGAGCATGCCATATGTTTATGATCTTATATGTGTTTGTGCCTTTATTGTCTTTCTGATATCTAGAATGTTAGCTAACGATTTATACCGATGTTGTAGATGCCCTGCAGGTTAGAGAAGGTGACGAGTGATATGGATGGAGTGGTCAACCGGGGTTCCCGTACATTATAGGACGGGATCGGGTTTTGCATTTTTGTTGTTGTTTTTTCAGTTTGTTGTTGAACTCGGCTGAGAGTCCTTTGCTTTTCCCTTTTGTTAAACCATTGGCTTTTTATGTACTTCTTCATTTGGTTTTCAAAGAAATTAAACCAGATGAAGATCTTCACCTATTAGTAGGCAAATAATGGAGGGTGGTGATATAAGGAAACATGAATCCTCACTATAATGAATTAATCAAATGTTGCATATATAAGATGAAGAAGTACTGTGTTACTAATACCTTGAACCAGATGAAGAAGTACATAATGAAGTAAAGAAAGGTTTTAGCAACACTTGGGAGAAGACAAGCTTCTGGTGCCACACCGCCCCGTGGCAGAAGCCACCGCCCCAGCTTGCGCCTGCGCTTCGCCAGCGTTCTGAGAGCATAGTGTCACCACCCCTGCGGCGTCACCTAGCCGCCCGTACGGTGACACCCCTGAAGACCCTTGTCCGGTGCCTGTTCGCTCGTACGGTGACACCCCTTAAGCCTAATGATAGCGAACCCGCAGTCTACGAATCAATCGTAGTATGGGTGATATTCCGGAGTCGATCTCAGGGAATCGGTGAGAACAAAGCAGCAAAAGCAATCTAACTTGTATATAAAGCAAAGCAATGATCAATATAAAGAATATAGATGTAAGAATAATTGGGAATGCGGATTCTAAAGATTCAAGTATCCGGTTTTAATATAGATGTAAGAATAATTGGGAATGCGGCGTTCGATTCAAGATGTCTAAGGATATGTACAAACAGAGCTGGATATCAAAGGTATATGTCTAAGGTAGATATCATACGGTGAAGTTCCAACATCCTTTTATCTCACCCAAAGGATTCTACTTAACGGATGTTGATACTCGTCAAGAAGAGATTCTAAGGATAGGATTACACTCTCAATTCCAAACACCAAACCCAAGGAAGTCAAAAGAAAGACATAGGTAAAGGCTTTGACACTCTCCACCTTAATAGAGGGTTTTGAATCCTCTATTACCTAGAACTCGAAAACACTTATAACCAAGCAAGGCTAAGGGCTAGAAAGGGTTAACAAAGGTAGGATTTAGGTAATCTTTAACTTTGGATAAGGGCAAAAGCGAAACGTGCAAAACAGAGAAAACCACGGGCGGATCTTGGGAAACCACGGTCGTGGTTCCTGAAGAACAGGTCCTGGAAAACCTCGTTCGAGGGTTTCGTCTCACAACTCTCAAGGTCCAATCATTAAAGGCTCAATCTATCATCATCTATACCACAACCATCAACACTTCACCCTATAATCGCAGAGAAGTTTAGCCAACAATCATCATCATATTCAATTCAAGATTAAAAAAAGGGAATCAAGAGTGGCATTCAACCAAGAAGAACACAAAGATGAATAATGATGAATCAATAATCAATCTTCAGATATCAATAACTGAATCAAACAACGTAAAATCCCATAATATGTGTTCTCAAAGACAATAATCAAAATCTAAGACAAATCTCACAAAATCTCCAAGTCGGGGTCAAGAAAGCTCTTCAATCTCCTCCCTTGGTGAAGCAATCAAATCTCGAATGTAGACAAATCCGAAGTATGGAAGTGAATCCAAATGTATATCGTATATGCCGTCCTCCGAAATGCATCCGTCGACCTACTTTTTTAAGATAAAATTAGGTCTAAAGGCTTCCTTCTTTCTTGCTGACGTGACGATAACGAAACAGACTTTGCCGAAGAAAACCACGGGTGACGTCATCAAAACCACGGCCGTAGTTTGTCCCGTGATGACTCTCGACCTTCCTTTCCACGTGTGAAAATCAAAGAAATACCAAAATCTCGGCCGTGGAAGTTCCTTCTTGGTTGTGGTTCTTCCTTTTCAATGCTTTTCTCCTTTGCTTCACTTCACACTCCTTCCCATGATTCTCCAATGCTTCCTAATAAACTCCACATTGACCAATATTCTGTAAATGCTCCTTTTCCACTCCAATTCAGCGCCAATTCACCAAAAATCACAACAAAGCCTGTGTAGATCTCGATTCCAATATAATAGGTGAATATGCTCAATAAATGCTATGAATGTATGTCCATGTAACCATAAGAAAGGGAAAAACTACCTATATGCATATCTAAACTACGTCATATTTCATGCTATCAAAATACCTCATACTTGCCTCTTGCTTGTCCCCAAGCAAGGTTCAAATCTAGAATACAAAAATGTATGAAATATGAATGCAAAGAGAAGAAAAATCCAATTTGGACCACAAAGCCAAACAACAATCTCAAAGATCTTAAGATCTCAAATGAAGGTCTCAAATGAAGGTCAAGAAACGTGTTAGGGTGTCTCGTCGAACCAAGTGGGGCGCTCGGGCGTGCTAGCGTGGCGCTGGAAGGGGCTGGCTTGTGGTCGGCGAGTGGTGGATCTCCGAGGAGGCTCATGATGCTCTCCCATAGACGGGAACTCAAGTGGCGGCTCCGGAAAGCTGCCAAAGTCTCCCTCAGCTCTATACTCACTAGGACCGGTATCCGTCCCAGTGTCCATGTCCTTTAGACCCTTCCCCCTACCGCCTCAATAGCAACATCGTCCTCCTCAACCTCTGGACCTCCACTCTCAGCATGCATCGGCTCTAACGTCAACTTCCAGTTATGAGGGTTTCGAATGGAGTATTCCGACCTCCATGGGATCCCTATCCCGCCTTTTCCCTCCCAAGGCATAGCAGCATGCGGTGGAACTCTATGTCGGGGAATCAAAATACCCCTATGGATGAATCTCTCAAGACCAAGAGGTCTAGCCTCCGCGGATAGCTCACAAGCGGAAAAATCAACCTCCAAGTGACGAGCAATATGAGTCACTAAACCTCCTACACAAATGTCACCCCCTAGCTTTGTTCTTAATCTTCCTCAAGCTATCAGCAATCAATGTGGCACAATCAGGAGTGGTGCCGGTGGCCATGCAAAACAAAATGAAGAGCTCATCGGCCTTAAGCCGTTGAGGCATCTCGGCCCTAGGAAACAAACATTCGGACATAATCCGATGTGCAAGCTTGAAGGACATGTTGTAGATCAAGCTTTCCTTAGAATCAGCCGGATGCCATCTATCTGAAGAACTCACCATCATAGTTATGCTCTCCCAAAAGGCACTAGGTCTCGTAGTCCTAAGAAAAGTCCCGTGAGTGGTATCTCCAAACCTAAAAATCTGAGCAAACCTCCCAATTGACAAGTTATAATTCCGGTTCATCATCCGGAACTTAACAGTTCTCTCCCCAACATTATGGTCAAGACGTTCATACATTCAAGCTCCTCAAGTACTAGGTACCTAGGGGCGATAATTGTGCGGGGTTGGATGGTTTTATAATCTTCTTTGTGCTCATCCAAAATGCGGGGGAGTTTAGGAGGGGGTGGTGGTTGTTGTGGTGGTGGTGGAGGAGGTTAGGAAGAGGAGCCCTTGCTTTTCCTGAACAAATTGCGGTCACTACGACCTAAACCATCCATAATTGGTAAAACCACAGTCGGATCTTGCTAAACCACGGCCGCGGAATCTCAATCAGCCCGTGGTTTTTGTCGATTTTCGATAACAACAAGCAGCAAACTCACAAGCAACACTCCTAGACTATTTCTAAGTCCAATTCCGTCCAGTTCTCTAACAAATCTTCAGCAAAATCGGAATAATTGAACCAAGATCGAGTTTGAGAGAAAAACCTAGATTTTTGGATTGAAAAATCCAAATGCTTGTTGATTTGTAGAATATTTGTGCAGTTTGAACGTAGAATCTTCAATGGAACGTTGTTTACTTCAATTGTGGAAGAAGAATCGCTTCAAACGGTTGCCGGATGCAAGAATTGGTGTCGGGGTTTGGAGGCGGCGATTTTCTCGAGTTGAGGCATGCATGGTTTTGGGGCTTTCTTTTGCAGTTGTAAAGTAAAGTCTGGCCTTTTATTCTTTCGTGGAAATTTGGAAAACCATGCCCCCTTGGAAAAATCACAGGCGTGGTTTCACCCGTGGAGCCTCTCGATTAGCTTTTCCACGGCCAAAAATAGAGAACCACTCTCGTGGAATCCTTAATTATGTCTAAAGTTCCAAGTTTGACGGTGCTTTGCTTTCCTTCACTTCTTTTGAAGGATTCTTAGGCCTGACATCCAAAGACACAAACAAAACGGGAAGGTACCAACGAAAAGACAAAAACAAACTAGACTAACTTATCCTAAGAAAAAGGGAAAAAAGCAATACCTTGGGTTGCCTCCCAAGAAGCGCTTTGTTTAAGGTCCGTAGCTAGACCATTCCTTTTTGCAGCTCAAGTGAGGAGGATAGGTGTTATCCCCTCAATCTGACTTACCGGTACGTATTTTTTGAGTCGTTGGCCATTGACTTTGAAAGCTTTGCATTGTTCACCCCATACTTCAACTGCACCATGGGGAAAAACATGTTTAATTACAAACGGTCCAGTCCAACAAGACTTCAACTTACCGGGAAATAGACGAAGTCGGGAATTGAAGAGAAGGACAAGATCTCCTTCTTTCAACTCCTTAGGAACGATGTGCTTGTCATGCCACTTCTTCGTCCTTTCTTTGTATATCCGCGTATTCTCATATGCATTCAAGTGGATTTCTTCCAGCTCATTAATGTCAAGAAGGCGTTTCTCCAGCCTCCTTGATGTCAAAGTTCAGCAACTTAGTCGCCCAATAAGCCTTGTGCTCTATCTCAATAGGAAGATGACAAGACTTCCCATACACAAGGTTGTATGGTGTAGTGCCAATGGGAGTCTTGAAAGCTGTCTGGTATGCCCAAAGTGCATCATCGAGCTTTTGTGACCAATCTTTCCTCGTTCTAGAGACAGTTTTCTCTAGAATGGCCTTGATCTCTCTATCCGATATCTCCACTTGCCCGCTGGTTTGAGGATGATAGGGAGTGGCAATCTTGTGAGTCACCCCATACTTGGCTTGTAGAGCTTCAAATTTACGGGCTATGAAGTGTGTTCCTCCATCACTAATGATGGTTCGGGGTGTCCCAAACCTTGGAAAGATTGTTCTATTGAAGAACTTCACTACCACCATAACATCATTAGTGGGAGAAGCAACCGCTTTAACCCATCTTGAAACGTATTCTACATCCAGATTATATATTGGTTACCACAAGAAGATGGGAATGGTCCCATAAAGTCAACACCCCATACGTCAAAGATCTCCACTTCTTGGATGTTGTTAAGCGGCATCTCATTCCTCCTAGAAATGTTTCTTGTACTTTGGCAAGCATCGCAACAAGAAACAAACCGTTGCACGTCCTTAAATAAAGTAGGCCAAAAGAAACCGGACTGCATTACCTTGGCACAAGTCTTGTGAGAACTAGAATGTCCTCCACAAGGTACAGATGGTAATGTCGGATGACACTTTCAACTTCGTGTTCCCGTATACACCTTCGAATGAGGCCATCTGGACCTCTCTTGAAAAGTAGAGGTTCATTCCAAAAAATATTTCCGGACATCCTTGAAGAACTTCTTCCTTTGAGCGTAGGATAGTCCGGGAGGTATTTCTTGACAAACCAAATAATTTACAAAATTAGCAAATCATATATGGTTCGTTACCTCTAGAAATGTAAGGGAGACACTCTTCCATCATGTGCAGTTGCTCGTCAGGGAACGAGTCATCAATGGGTATGTCGTCCTCCATGATGTGGGAAAGGCGACTTAGGTGGTCCGCCAGGGAGTTCATAGATCCCTTCTTGTCCCGGATCTCCAGATCAAACTCTTGGAGGAGAAGAATCCACCTAATCATCGTTGGTTTTGCATCCTTCTTGATGAGCAAATACCGTATGGCTGCATGATTGGTGTAGACAATCACCTTCGCTCCTACAAGATAAGAACAAAATTTCTCAAAAGCATATACAACTACAAGTAATTCCTTCTCTGTAGTGGCGTAGTTCCGTTGAGTCATCTGGCGTCTTGCTAGCATAATAGATAGCATGAGTACGTCCATCCTTCTTTTGTCCGAGCACTGCTCCTACAGCCATGTCACTTGCATCGCATATCACTTCGAATGGAAGATTCCCTTCCGGAGGTTGAATGATGGGTGCTGAGATTAACGCTTCCTTGATCCTATAAAAGGCATCTAGACATTCCTTCGAAAGCTCAAAGACTACATCCTTCCTTAATAGGTTAGTCAATGGCTTAGAAATCTTAGTAAAGTCTTTAATGAACCTTCTATAAAATCCAACATGTCCAAGAAAACTCCTTACCCCTTTCACCGATGATGGTGGAGGTAGCTTCTCAATTGTCTCGATCTTGGCTCTATCAACCTCAATCCCACGATTCGAGACCAAATGACCTAAAACAATTCCTTCGGTCACCATAAAATGACACTTCTCCCAATTTAGAACAAGGTTAGTGTCTTCACAACGCTCCATGACTAAGGAAAGGTTTGCAAGACAATTGTCAAAAGAAGAACCGTATACGGAGAAGTCGTCCATGAAAACCTCCGTGATGTTTTTTATGTACTCAGAGAATATCACCATCATACACCTTTGAAAGGTGGATGGAGTGTTGCACAACCCGAACGGCATCCTCCTATAAGCAAACATACCTCATGGGCACGTAAATGTGGTCTTCTCCTAATCGTCTAGGCAAATGGGAATCTGAAAGAAACCACTATAGCCATCTAGATAACAGAAATGAGAATGTTGCGCTAACCTTTCAAGCATTTGGTCGATTAAAGGTAGAGGAAAGTGATCCTTCCTAGTGGCAACATTCAACTTCCTGTAGTCAATGCACACACGTCATCCCGTAATGGTTCTAGTGGGGATTAACTCGTTGTTCTTGTTAGTCACAATGGTCATTCCCCCTTTATTTGTGAGATTTCTTTGTTCCATTGAAGTCTTTGTAATTTTTGAACACGATATTGAGTTAATTGAGAGATACATTGATCAATTTAGAGATTGGTTTATAGATTTGAAGGTTATTGAGTTTTTATTCAAGATTCGGGTTTAATTAAATTATTTCACTCAATCTTTATTTTGATTTGATTTTGAAAATGGTTGGCTAAAATCATTGTGATTCTAGGGAGAATAGTTGATGATTGAGGCTTAGATGATGATAGACTGAACTCATTCAAACATTTGGACCCTGAGAGTTTAGGTTTTAGTTTTGCGATAACAGGAAAATCGACCCGTTCTTGGATAAATCGGCCGATTTATCTATGAATAGCACGATTTATTCCTCTGACGAACTTTAATTGTATTAATCTTTAATCAAAGCTAATCCTTGCCTAAATCCCAACCTTGTTTAACCTTTTTAACCTCTATTTGAGTGTATGAAGAGACTTCAAACTTGATTCTACATTTAATAGATTAAGATTACAAGATTTGGGTAATAGAGAGATTCAACATCCTTTATTAAGATTCTAAGTGTACTTTCTATTCTTTATCTTGGAGAGTCATATCTTGGGGTTTTAGATAGTTAGTTTGAACATAATTCTTGCCTTTAGATCTTTCTATATTGCAGCCTTGATGACATGAATTATGTATCATCATATTCATGCATATTGCAGCACATTATCTCTATTTACCTTGCATTTAGAGGGATTTTGCATAACTTTTATGTTCTATTCAATCAATTGTCGGAAATAGAGGTCTACACGAGATTTTGATGAATTGCAGGTAAATAGAGCTGAATTGGAAGCAAAAATGGAGCAAGAAGCATCTAAGGATGTTAAGGAAGCTAAAGGAGTCTTAGGAGGATCACAAAGGGCTAAGGGATTGCAAAGGAGAAGCATAGAAGACGAACCAAAGGAAGAACACTTTCTGTTGAAGAAAATCGTTCTAATGTACACATAAATCAGACGATTTTCACACATTGAAATCGAACGGTTTTTCACTAAAATCGACTGGGTCGATTTTCTTCACGATTCGGCCAAATGAAAAGACGACATAAAGCCCAATTAATTTGGGCTAGATGAGAGTTTTGCCAAACGGCCCATCTGCAAGAAACTATAGAAGAGAACCCTACGAACGAAGACGGGAGGGTGGCACCAGATAATCTTTACACGTTTTGAAGAAATCAACGATTCTTGGAGAGAGATTGAAGAGCTTTTGCCGGAAAGTCATTCTTGATCTTCGATTGTGAGATTTCTTTGTTCCATTGTCTTGTTTGTGGTTTATGAACACGAAATTAAGTTGTTGAGAGATATATTGAACAGATTTGACGATTGTTTTACAGATTTAAGAGTTATAGAATTTTTCATTCAAGATTTGGTTTCTTTGCGATATCTTCTTCAATAATTAATTTGATTCGATTTTGAAAATGGTTGGCTAAAAACCTTGTGATTCTGGGGAGAATAGTTGATGATTAAGGGTTAGATGATGATAGACTAAACTCATTCAAACATTAGGACCCTGAGAATTTAGATCTTAGTTTTGCGAGAACAGGAAAATCGGGCTGTTCTTGAGGAAAATCGGCCGATTTTTCCTATGAACAGGGCGATTTATTCCTCTGACGAACTTTAATTGAATTAATCTTTAATCAAAACTAGTCCTTGCCTAAATCCCAATCTTGATTAACCTTTTTACCCTCTAATTGAATGTTCGAATGCAATTCAAACCTGTTTCTACATTTAATGGATTAAAATTGCAAGATTTGGGTAATAAAGAGACTCAACATCCTTTATTAAGATTTTAAGTGTGTTTTCTATTCATACTTTGGAGAGTCATATCCTGGAGTTTTAGATAGTTAGTTTGAACATAATTCTTATCTTTAGATCTTTCTATATTGCAGCCTCAATAACCCTTATAGAGAGAACCTATAGATTAGTTATATAGGTTTCGGAACTTCATCGTACGAATCCTACCTTTGAACATTTAATCTTGGCAATATAAATTCTGTCCTACACCCGTAGAAGTGTCTTGAATCGAAAGCCTAAATCGGATACTTGAATCCTTGGAATCATTTCTCTCTTTATTACATCACAAAAGCTTTTATACTTTCGCTAGATAATTGAAATTGGAATCTTTCTCACCAAATCCCTGAGTTCGACTCTAGAATTCTTACCTTTCTACAGCTGATCCGTACACTGCGGGTTCGCTTTGCTTTTGAGTTCTAGATATAAATATTAAGACTTTGACGCACACCCTTTTGAGCGAACAAGTTTTTGGCGCCGTTGCCGGGGATTTGGTCTAGATCGAACCCGGTTTTCGGTTGTCTAGCTTGAGAGCTCTTGCTCTTGTGATTTGATTTGTCTACTTGAGTGATCTTCGCAGGTTCTTTAGGTATATGCGAAGGACTAGATCCACTAAAGATCTAATTCCTTTCGATCCCGAATTAGAAAGAACTTTGAGGAGAAAGTTGAAGGAGAAGAAAATGGCTGAAAACGATGAGAGAAACTACAAGGCTGAACTGAATGAAGCTCAACGCCAACTCCAGTTGAGTGAGAAGGCTCGAAAGGAAGCTGAAATAAGTCATCAATTTGAAATTGATGAACTAAGAGCTATGATTTTGGACATGAAGTTGGAGTCGAACGACTCCAAGAAGAAGAAGAAAGTCAAGACACCAACTAAGTCCATTCGAGATGACTCGTCCGATGATGACGAGATTGATCCGGATATGCCGGAACTTGAAGAGATTGATCCATCATTTCGTCCTAACCGAAACACTCCAACACCTAAGGTCGTCCCTCGCATTACGACTAGGAATGTTAGAGCTGCCAATAACGAAGATAGACCCCGAACTTTGGGGCAACGGATGGATCCAATTCAGCAACCGCGCCGTCTAGGTGTGGATTTCGGAGCTGAAGACATCCAGGAGTTTAGCTTCTCACCACAAGTCATTACTATGGTTCGCCAAAGTCAATATGGCGGAGCAAGTACTGAATCTCCGCATCAACACTTGCAGAATTTTGAGATTCTCATGGAGACTATGAAGCCGAAGAAGGCTACTACAAGCAACTACAAGATCAAGCCGTTCTTCTTCTCTTTGAAGGACAAGGCTCTAGCTTGGTACCAAACACTTCCGGCTGCGAAGTTAGCTACATGGGAGGAATTGTCTTCGGAATTCCTCACCAAGTTCTTTCCGCCATCCAAAACGGCGGAATTAAGAGGTAAAATAAATGCTTTTTCTATGAAACCTAACGAAAGCTTGTTTCAATCTTGGGAAAGGTTTCAAGATCTCTTGTTGGATTGCCCACACCATGGCATTTCCAAGCTGGAATTATTGGAGATCTACTACAAAGGGTTGGATGTGGAGACACAATTCAACCTCCAATCTCTATCTTGCGGCACATTCATGGATATGAGAGAGGATGATGCTTGGGACTTCATTGAGAAGCAAGCCCAAGTGATTGAGAAGTATTCCCACCGGAAGGTGGAATCAAACAGCCGAAATCAAGGCGATACGGGAGCCAAGTTGAATCAAGCGGCTCAAACACAAATATTCTCCCTCAAAGATGACATCAAAGAGTTGAGAGAAGTGCTCAAAACGAGTCTTCAAAAGACTAAAGAGCAAGAAGCCAACTACATGGGGCGAGACAACAATCAAAGGAATGATAACCGGAATTCCAATTGGAGCAACAACAACAATAACAACCGAAACTCCAATTGGAACAACAACAACAACAATAGGAACTCGAATAACAACAATTGGAGGTCAAATCAGCAAGGTTCAGGTAATCCTTACTCATATGCTGAAAAGGCTCTAACACCTCCATCTTCTTCTACTCCTTCTACAAGCCAGGAACAATCAAGCGGATCAAACAAACCGGATCCCATGCTAGAAACGATCCTAGGCAAGCTACAAGGATTGGAGAGTTACATAACTTCGGTTGACAAAGCTCACAAGGCTTTAGAAAACCAAGTATTCAACAAGGCCGGAGAAGTTCCAAGAGATCAAGGGAAGCTTCCCGGAAAGACAGAAGATAACCCAAAGGGAAGGGTTATGGCTATAACTACTAGGAGCGGGAAGACAACCGCCGACCCTCAACCTAAAGTAGTTGATACCTCCACAAAAGAAGGAGAGGCAAAAGAGAAGGAAGAAGTCTATGTTCCTCCTCCCGCTTACAAACCACCTCTACCTTTTCCTCAATCTAGAGCGCGAGCACGCCTAGATAAACATTTCGGTAAGTTTGTTGAACTTATGAGTAAGCTCCATATTAACATACCTTTTATGAATGCGATTTTAGGTATGCCGGCTTACGGGAAATTCCTCAAGGAGATCCTCTCCAACAAGAGGAAGTTGGAAGATATAGGAGAAGTCAAGATGAGTATGGAGTCATCCGAACTCATCAAGACTATGACGGAGAATATGCCACCCAAGCTCCGCGATCCATGATCATTTTGCATACCCATCACCTTGGGAGAAGCTACCTATGATGCTCTTTGTGACCTTGGAGCAAGTGTGAGCATCATACCTCTAGCTCTATGCAAGGCAGTTGGTCTAGGAGAGCCTAGACCGGTGAAGATCACACTCTACATGGCCGATCGTTCCACCACTAAGCCGGTGGGAATATTAGAAGACATTCCGGTAAAGCTAGGTAAGTTTTACATACCTATAGATTTTGTCGTTCTTGACATACCTGCAGATTACCCGGTTCCCATCATCCTTGGGAGACCATTCCTTGCCACATCTGGATGCATGGTAGATTGCAAGAACGGCCAGCTATCCTTCCACATCGGTGAAGAAAAGATAGAGTTCACACTATCTTCCTTAATCAAGGAGCCAGCCTTGAAAGATGACGTTTTTGAAATTGTTGAGGAAGAAGAGTCTAGAGAGATAGTAAGTTCAATCTTGATGAAGGATCCTCTTCAAAAAGTTCTTAGCATGAGCATCATGGAGGAAGGGGTGGAACATGACTGCAATGAGGATGTGAAAGCATTAAATGCTGTGGAGGAAGAGCTAGAAGCAAAAATTGAAGAACTAGAGTGGACTCCGGAAACTGTGAAGAAAATCGACCTGTCAGAAATAAATCGTCCGATTTCTGAAGATTCAGCACGATTTTTTTCGACAGAAACTAAAATCGACCTGACGACAATAAATCGCCCGATTCACCAAGAGGTAGCACGATTTTTTCCAACAGAAAGAAAAATCGTGCAGAAGATCGACCGATTTACTACAGGGGGGGTCGATTCACTGAGGAATTCTATGGATTCTCCGGACTTCACCGCAGCCGCTTCCGAATCTAATGATGAAGTACCCACACCTCTAGAGACCTCTTCCACGACACCCGAAAGCCACGATTCATCACCAACCAAGGTACCTCCATCATTAGAATTGAAGCAACTTCCCACACATTTAAGGTACGCATTTCTTGGCACTAATTCTACATATCCAGTTATAGTCAATGCAAATTTGAATGATGATGAATTAGAGAAACTCATGCACGTTCTGAAGCAACATAGGAGAGCACTAGGCTACACCATTGATGATTTAGTAGGAATAAAGCCTTCTCTATGTATGCACAAAATATTAATGGAGGAGGATTACAAACCTTCACGCCAACCTCAAAGACGGCTAAACCCGGCAATGAAAGAGGTCGTGAAGAAAGAAATCCTTAAGCTACTTGATGCAGGTATCATCTACCCGATTTCTGATAGCAAATGGGTGAGTCCGGTACAAGTAATACCCAAGAAAGGAGGCATTACCGTTGTTGCCAACAAGAACAACGAACTCATCCCTACACGGACAGTTACAGGGTGGCGAATGTGCATCGACTACCGCAAACTGAACGTGGCCACAAGGAAGGACCACTTCCCCCTTCCTTTCATCGATCAAATGTTGGAAAGGTTAGCCCAACATGCCTACTTTTGTTATTTAGATGGATACAGCGGTTTCTTTCAGATACCAATTCATCCGGATGATCAAGAGAAGACAACCTTTACGTGCCCATGGGGTACGTTCGCCTATAGAAGAATGCCGTTCGGTTTATGCAACGCTCCAGCCACCTTCCAAAGGTGTATGATGGAAATCTTCTCCGAATATGTAGAGAATATCATGGAAGTCTTCATGGACGACTTTTCGGTATATGGTTCTTCCTTTGATAACTGTCTCTATAACCTTTCACTAGTTCTTAAGAGATGTGAGGACACTAACTTAGTCTTAAACTGGGAAAAGTGTCATTTCATGGTCACCGAAGGAATTGTGTTAGGTCACTTAGTGTCAAAAAGGGGAATAGAGGTAGATCGATCAAAGATAGAGACCATTGAGAAGTTACCTCCCCCTTCATCGGTAAAAGGAATTAGAAGCTTCCTAGGACATGCAGGCTTCTATAGGAGATTCATAAAGGATTTTTCCAAGATTTCAAAACCTTTGACTAATCTTTTGATGAAAGATGCAACTTTCGAATTTTCGAAAGATTGTTTAGATGCTTTTTGCAGGATCAAAGAAGCTTTGATTTCAGCACCAATCATTCAACCACCCGATTGGACTCTTCCTTTCGAGGTCATGTGCGACGCAAGCGATGTCGCTATAGGAGCCGTTCTTGGACAAAAGAAAGATGGTCGCACTCATGCCATCTACTACGCTAGCAAAACGCTAGATGAGGCTCAATACAACTACGCAACTACGGAAAAGGAACTTTTAGCCGTAGTATATGCATTTGAGAAATTTCGTTCCTAACTTGTAGGTGCGAAAGTGATAGTCTATACGGATCACTCCGCAATCCGATACTTATTCACGAAGAAGGATGCGAAGCCAAGGCTTCTACGATGGATCTTACTCTTACAAGAGTTTGATTTAGAGATCCGTGATAAGAAAGGATCGGAGAACTCCGTCGCCGATCACCTTAGTCGTCTTCCGCAACTCACCGGCGAGTCGGATGAGCTTCCGATAGACGACTCCTTCCCTGACGAGCAGCTGCACGAGATTGAAGAGTGTCTTCAACACATATCACAAGGTAATGATCCATGGTTTGCTGACATTGTAAATTACCTTGTTTGTCAGGAGATCCCACCCGGACTTTCATATGCTCAAAAGAAGAAGTTCTTGAGAGACGTCCGGCATTTTTATTGGAACGAACCTCTTCTATTCAAAAGAGGTCCAGATAGCATCTACAGGAGATGTGTTCCCGAAGATGAGATAGAAAATGTCATCCGACACTGCCATTCTCTACCATGTGGCGGACATGCTAGTTCCCACAAGACTTGTGCTAAGGTACTTCGCTCCGGCTTTTATTGGCCTACACTTTTCAAAGATGTGCAAAAGTTTGTTGTTTCTTGTGATGCTTGTCAAAGGACAGGTAATATATCCAGGAGGAATGAGATGCCTCTCAACAACATACAAGAAGTAGAGATCTTTGATGTATGGGGCATCGACTTTATGGGACCTTTCCCATCTTCATGCGGCAACCAGTATATACTTCTTGCCGTAGACTATGTCTCAAGATGGGTGGAGGCAATCGCTTCCCCTACTAATGATGCAATGGTAGTGGTGAAGTTCCTCAACAAAACGATCTTCCCAAGGTTCGGAACTCCCCGAACCATCATTAGTGACGGAGGAACGCATTTCACAGCCCGTCGATTCGAGACTCTATTAGCTAAGTATGGGGTGACCCATAAGATAGCTACACCTTACCATCCGCAAACCAGCGGACAAGTCGAGATATCCAATAGAGAGATTAAAGGGATTTTAGAGAAGACCGTCTCTAAAACACGGAAAGATTGGTCAATGAAGCTGGACGATGCACTATGGGCATACAGAACGGCCTTCAAGACACCAATAGGTACGACTCCTTATAATCTCGTTTATGGTAAATCATGTCATCTTCCTGTAGAGCAAGAGCATAAGGCTTATTGGGCTATCAAGTGGCTCAACTTCGACATGAAAGAAGCTGGAGAGAAGCGGCTCTTCGACATCAATGAGCTAGATGAGCTCCGACTGAATGCGTATGAGAATGCAAAGATTTACAAGGAACGGACAAAGCGCTGGCATGACAAACACATCATCCCAAAAGACTTGAAGGAGGGAGACCAAGTCCTCCTATTCAACTCAAGGCTGCGTCTATTTCCAGGTAAGCTCAAATCCCGTTGGACAGGACCTTTTGTGATTAAAAGAGTTTTCCCTCATGGTGCAGTTGAAGTATGGGGTGAACAAAGCGGAAGTTTTAAGGTTAATGGCCAACGGTTGAAGAAATACACACCGGAAGCCCCGGTCGAGGAGATAGCTCCTATCCTCCTCCGTTGAACACAACATCATACACCGTCCAGCTAAAGACGATAAATAAAGCGCTTCTTGGGAGGCAACCCAATGATAGTATAGTTTTCCCTTCTTTCCCTCATTTAGTTAGAGTAGATTAATTGCTTTGTTTCTTCGTTTTTCGTTTTTATATGTTCCTCGATGCACTCTTGGTTTGTCGTGTCATTAATCGCAGGAAACTAGGTTCAAATGTGAGAGATTCACGAAGAATGGAGCACAATTAAGTTATATCTTCGAGATTCAAGAAAAACAAGGAAGAAAATCGACCTACCATAAGAAGATCGTCGGATTCAGTAACAGAGCAAGTCGATTTTTCACAACAGAAACAAAAATCGACCTGGAGATCGACCTGCCAAAATAAATCGTCCGATTTTTTCAGTCAGGGAGAAAAATCGCCCCGATAAATAAATCGACCAGAAAAATCGGTCGATTTTCTTCAGAAATCGTCGACCCTATATAAGGACTTCACACTCGATCTTCTTCATTCACACATCTCCAACTCTCGATTTCCCTCTCTCAAGAACGCCGAAAAATCGCCACACCCTCAAATCCTCATTCCTTAACCATTTCAAGAGATTCTTGGCTCCAAACTGAAGCATTTTCAACAAGGAACACGGATCTAACAACAACACGCACGGAAATCGACTGCTCCATAAGGAATTCAGGTTTTTCTTTCCAAAACCTAAGTTTTCTCACTTGAAATCGAAGTTGCCTAGGAAGTGCTTTGTTGTTGGAATTGATAGAGGAATTTGCTTAGGATTCATTGTGGAGAACTGTGTGTGGTGATAGATTGAACAGAACTTTACAGAATTGTGAGAATCGTTGAAATCGAGATAAAAATCGACCCGGCCCAGAAAAATCGGCCGATTTTTGTGAAGAACAGGTCGATTTTTAGGACTTAGAATGGATCTTGTCAAGAGGATAACTAGGAACACGGGGAAGAAGAAGGGATCTTCTTCAAAAGCCCTTGCCCCACCTCCACCACCATCTACCAACATCCCTAAGCTTCCCCCGCCCCTAGCCAAGCATAAGAAATGCTATGCACGCATTATAGATCGCCCATTCACCCCTCCTCGCTACATAGTACTTGATGACTTAGATTCGTTATATGTTCGAGAGGATGTTGATATGATGCTTGATAGAGCAGGGTTGAGACAGTTTGCTACGATCAGGGAAGATGCTTATAGGGAGATCACCCTAGAATTCCTTAGCACGTTTGAGCACGATCCTAGGGAAAGGATGGTCACTTTCCGCCTTATGAGCCAGGACCACACTTTGTCTATTGATGCTTTTGGCGACTTGTTTGGCTTTTCTTATTCAGATGCAGGCACATTTGCTAGAGGTCTCAATGCTAGTGATTTTTGGGAGGCTATTTCAGTAGGAGAGTACGGAGGGGATAAGTGGAGACCCGGAAACTCCAAGGAGACAAGCATGTACAACCTTTCCTTCAAGGTAGTGCATAGGATACTCAGTGAGAGTTTGTTTGCCCGGACTGAGACTCCGCAGAAGCTCAAGGCTGATGAGCTTTTCATCCTCTACTGCATGACATCCACCACCACTCCCGACATCTCTACCATGCTTGCTGACTATCTAGGAAAGATAGCCAACAAAGCCAAGGGTGACATATGTGCAGGAGGTTTAGTCACTCATGTGGCTAGGACTCTAGGTTATGACTTTTCGGGATGCACTCTAGCTGAGAGTGCCCTTCCTTTAGGCTCACAAAGGTTGGTGGTTCGACAGGTCTTGATTCCTCGAGGGAGAGGAACTCTTCATGTACCGATGCCATGGCATAGGGATCCGAAGAAGAAGCCGTCCGAGATCATATGGAAATCCGAATACACCATTCGGAATAAGAAGAACTGGAAGGAGACCTTTGAGGCGATGCTTGAGGAGTTCTCACCTCCTACTTATTATGATGATGATGCAGGTGACTCCGAGGAGGATGAGGATGGAGGACAGGACACCATGCTCGAGTTTGAGAGCGATACCCATAGCGGGCATGCTACGGATGCCATGGACACTGACACTCATGGAGCAGGACCGAGCAGGACTAGTAGGCAGGATGAGGAGACGGAGGATGATATGCAGCCCCCTCGACACTCTTATGCACATGCTCCAGCTCCTAGACGAGGACGCCGAGCTCCACGCCACTTCAGGGAGCTCGTTACTAGCTTCCAGAGCCTCAGCACCGACTATCATGCTCTCCACACCGACTTTCAGACCCTGAACACTCAGTTCAGGAATTACAGAGAGGAGACGGACGCTAGGCATTCTTCATATGATGGCCAGATGAGAGACATGTACTATCACCAGTTCGGCCACTTCTACGATCCCTCAGCACCGATGTATCCATATCCACCACCTCCACCACCGACAGAGGATTGAGCTTCCACTTCTTTTACATTGTAAGTATTTTTCTCCTTCTTATGCTTGATTTTCACATTGGGGACAATGTGGATGTCAAGTATGGGGTGGGGGTACTTACAATACCTTATGTTTCATTCTAGCACTCTATGTACTTTCCACTACTCTTGACAATTTGGCTTGTAATAACTCTTGCACGGCTTGCTTTCTATTATGACACTCGCATTTGCATGAACTTTTTCAAAACCTATGAATTTTCAAGAATTTTAAGTGCTTCTTATATGGAAATGACCTCTATGATGAAAATTGTGCATATGGATAGGTAAAAAAAGATGCTTAGTTGTGTTGAGATCTTGATTATAGCATGAATGAAATTGCTTTTGTTACTTGAATACATGAATAAGTTATATGATTTAGTTGTTTTGATGAGAAAATGAAATAATAGTCGAAGCTATATTGCAAGTTCTTTTACATCATTTAAGGATGACTAAGGCATTTCACTTCTTTTCTTTTCTCACGTCTTGATCATGCTAACTCCTCAATGAAATATGTAACCCTCCTCTTACCATCCGGGAATTAGGATAGGTGATTGAAAAAGGCATGTTTGATGTGGGAGGGCCAAGGAAAATGTATTGAAAAAAGTGCAAAATTTCATAAGTTTGGGGACGTTGAACATGAGGATGAGTAACTCGGCACCATTCACATAGCCGGGTGTTTGTGTCTTGCCAAAGTCCGATTGAACGACAAGTCCTAACGGGATATGGTATGTGCATCAAGGGTTTGAGGCATCTCGAAATTGAGAAACGCCAATCTCCTAGGCTTCGGTTTTTGTGCACCGCTGTCCATACTCTCAAAAAGTAAAGTATAATGAAAGCAAAGCTTTCTACATGCGAAGCATGTGCGGTGAAGAAAATTCTTGAAGGTGTTATGTGTACCTCTTTCCCGGATTAGCACCACAATTGCCAAAAAGAACTCCTTCCCTTAATACGTTTCTTGAACCCTTTCTTTGATTAGAAGACCTTGAGACTTTTATGCATGTGTTTAAGACTTAATGGCTTAGATTTGTTTGAATTTGATTGCCTCTACACCTTTATCATGTTCTTTATTTATGCCTTCAAGAAAGAAAAGGGAGTTTGTTCATCTTATAGTCACCATTGATATATGCTTTGCCCCTTTTATGCCTTGAAATATCACTTTGAGAGCGATCCAATGAAAAGGAGCACTACCAAAAGAAAAGTTTTTGAATTTCATACATGCATAATCCATGACATCTTATATTCCGAATTTGAGTCTTGCTTAGGGACAAGCAAGAGGCAAGTATGGGGTATTTTGATGACATGAATTATGTATCATCATATTCATGCATATTGCAGCACATTATCTCTATTTACCTTGCATTTAGAGGGATTTTGCATAACTTTTATGTTCTATTCAATCAATTGTCGGAAATAGAGGTCTACACGAGATTTTGATGAATTGCAGGTAAATAGAGCTGAATTGGAAGCAAAAATGGAGCAAGAAGCATCTAAGGATGTTAAGGAAGCTAAAGGAGTCTTAGGAGGATCACAAAGGGCTAAGGGATTGCAAAGGAGAAGCATAGAAGACGAACCAAAGGAAGAACACTTTCTGTTGAAGAAAATCGTTCTAATGTACACATAAATCAGACGATTTTCACACATTGAAATCGAACGGTTTTTCACTAAAATCGACTGGGTCGATTTTCTTCACGATTCGGCCAAATGAAAAGACGACATAAAGCCCAATTAATTTGGGCTAGATGAGAGTTTTGCCAAACGGCCCATCTGCAAGAAACTATAGAAGAGAACCCTACGAACGAAGACGGGAGGGTGGCACCAGATAATCTTTACACGTTTTGAAGAAATCAACGATTCTTGGAGAGAGATTGAAGAGCTTTTGCCGGAAAGTCATTCTTGATCTTCGATTGTGAGATTTCTTTGTTCCATTGTCTTGTTTGTGGTTTATGAACACGAAATTAAGTTGTTGAGAGATATATTGAACAGATTTGACGATTGTTTTACAGATTTAAGAGTTATAGAATTTTTCATTCAAGATTTGGTTTCTTTGCGATATCTTCTTCAATAATTAATTTGATTCGATTTTGAAAATGGTTGGCTAAAAACCTTGTGATTCTGGGGAGAATAGTTGATGATTAAGGGTTAGATGATGATAGACTAAACTCATTCAAACATTAGGACCCTGAGAATTTAGATCTTAGTTTTGCGAGAACAGGAAAATCGGGCTGTTCTTGAGGAAAATCGGCCGATTTTTCCTATGAACAGGGCGATTTATTCCTCTGACGAACTTTAATTGAATTAATCTTTAATCAAAACTAGTCCTTGCCTAAATCCCAATCTTGATTAACCTTTTTACCCTCTAATTGAATGTTCGAATGCAATTCAAACCTGTTTCTACATTTAATGGATTAAAATTGCAAGATTTGGGTAATAAAGAGACTCAACATCCTTTATTAAGATTTTAAGTGTGTTTTCTATTCATACTTTGGAGAGTCATATCCTGGAGTTTTAGATAGTTAGTTTGAACATAATTCTTATCTTTAGATCTTTCTATATTGCAGCCTCAATAACCCTTATAGAGAGAACCTATAGATTAGTTATATAGGTTTCGGAACTTCATCGTACGAATCCTACCTTTGAACATTTAATCTTGGCAATATAAATTCTGTCCTACACCCGTAGAAGTGTCTTGAATCGAAAGCCTAAATCGGATACTTGAATCCTTGGAATCATTTCTCTCTTTATTACATCACAAAAGCTTTTATACTTTCGCTAGATAATTGAAATTGGAATCTTTCTCACCAAATCCCTGAGTTCGACTCTAGAATTCTTACCTTTCTACAGCTGATCCGTACACTGCGGGTTCGCTTTGCTTTTGAGTTCTAGATATAAATATTAAGACTTTGACGCACACCATTTTGAGCGAACAAGCCTCAACAACCCTTATAGAGAGAATCTTTGGATTAGACAAATAGGTTTCGGAACTTCACCGTACGATACCTACTTTTGAACACATAATCTTGGCAATATAAACTCTGTCCTTATATCCTTTAGAAGTGTCCTGAATCGAAAGTCGTAGTCGGATACTTGAATCCTTGGAATCATTTCCCCCTTTATTAATCACAAAAGCTTCTGCATTCTCGCTAGATAATTGAATTTGAATTTACTCTCACCAAATCCCTGAGTTCGACTATGGAATTCTTACCTTACTACAGCCGATCCGTACACTGCGGGTTCGCTTTGCTTTGAGTTCTAGATGTAAATTTTAAGACTTTGACGCGCACACTTTCGGTCGAACAAGTTCTTGGCGCCGTTTCCGGGGATTTTGTCTAGACCAAGTTTGGTTTTCGGTTGTCTAGCTTGAGAGCTCTTGCTCTTGCTCTTGTGATTTGATTTGTCTACTTGAGTGATCATTGCAGGTTCTTTAGGTATATGCGAAAGACTAGATCCACTAAAGATCTAGTTCCTTTCGATCCCGAATTGGAGAAAACTTTAAGAAGAAAGTTGAAGGAAAAGAAAATGGCTGAAAATAACGAGAGAAACATCCAGGCTGAGTTGGATGAAACTCAACATCGACTAAGGTTGAGTGAGAAAGCTCGTATAGAAGCTGAAATGAGTCATCGATTCCAAATTGATGAACTGAAAGCAATGATGATGGACATGCAATTGGAATTGAACGAATCCAGGAAGAAAAAGAAAGTCAAGACGCCGACTAAGTCCATTAGGAATGATTCATCCGATGATGAAGAGCTCGATCCGGACATGCCGGAACTTAAGGAGATCAATCCAATGATTCATCCTATTCGAAACAACCCAAGACCACCGGTTGTTCCTCGCTTCCCAACTAGGGATGTGAGAGTTGCTAATGAAGGTGATGGACCCCTGACTTTAGGGCAACGGATGGATCCAATTCAGCAACCACGTCGTCTAGGTGTGGATTTCGGAGCTGAAGACATCTAGGAGTTTAGCTTCTCACCACAAGTTATCACCATGGTTCGCCAAAGTCAGTTTAGTGGAGCAAGTGCTGAATCTCCACATCAACACTTGCAGAATTTCGAGATTCTCATGGAGACTATAAAGCCAAAGAAGGCTACTACAAGCAATTACAAGATCAAACCGTTCTTCTTTTCTTTGAAGGACAAAGCTCTAGCTTGGTATCAAACACTTCCAGCTGCAAAGCTGGCCACATGGGAGGATCTATCTTCGGAATTCCTCACCAAGTTCTTCCCGCCATCCAAAACGGCAGAATTGAGAGGTAAGATAAATGCTTTTTCTATGAAACCTAACGAAAGTTTGTTTCAATCTTGGGAAAGGTTTCAGGATCTCTTGTTGGATTGCCCACACCACGGCATTTCAAAGCTAGAATTATTGGAGATCTACTATAAAGGATTGGATGTGGAAACACAATTCAATCTCCAATCTCTCTCTTGTGGCACATTCATGGACATGAGAGAGGATGAAGCTTGGGACTTCATTGAGAAGCAAGCCCAAGTGATTGAGAAGTATTCCCACCGAAAGGTGGATCCAAATAGCCGGAATCAAGGTAATCCAGGAGCTAAGTTGAACCATGCTTCTCAAACACAAATATTTCCCCTCAACAATGAGATCAAAGAGTTGAAGGAAGTAATCAAAATGAGTCTTCAAAAGACTAAGGAGCAGGAAGCCAACTATATGGGAATGGATAACAATCAAAGGAATGACTACCGGAACAACAACCGGAACTCTAACTGGAATAACAACAATAGGAACTCCAATAGTAACAATTGGAGATCCAATCAACAAAATCCAGTTAATCCTTATTCTCATGCTGAAAAAGCTCTAACATCTCCATCTTCTTCTACTCCTTTGAAAAGCCAGGAACAGTCATCAAATGGATCGAACAAACCCGATCCCATGCTGGAGACGATCCTAGGGAAACTACAAGGATTGGAGAGCTATATAACTTCAGTTGATAAAGCTCACAAGGCTTTGGAAAACCAAGTATTTAGCAAAGTCGGAGAAGTTCCAAGAGATCAAGGGAAACTTCCCGGGAAGACGGAAGATAACCCAAAGGGAAGGGTTATGGCAATCACTACTAGGAGTGGTATAAAAACTACCGATCCTCAACCTAAAGTAGTTGAAACCACCACCAAAGAAGGAGAGGGAAAAGAGAAGGAAGATGTCTATGTTCCTCCTCCCGCCTACAAACCGCCTCTACCTTTTCCTCAATCTAGAGCGCGAGCACGCTTAGATAAACACTTCGGTAAGTTTATTGAGCTCATGAGTAAGCTGCATATTAATATACCTTTTATGGATGCAATTTTAGGTATGCCAGCTTATGGGAAATTTCTCAAGGAAATCCTCTCTAACAAGAGGAAATTAGAAGACATTGGAGAATTTAAGATGAGTATAGAGTCATCCGAACTCATCAAGACTATGACAGAGAATATGCCACCTAAGCTGCGTGATCCACGATCATTTTGCATACCCATCACTTTGGGAGAGGTTACTTATGATGCACTTTGCGACCTTGGAGCAAGTGTAAGCATCATACCACTTGCTTTATGCAAGGCGGTTGGTCTAGGGGAAACCAATATATACTTCTCGCCGTAGACTATGTCTCAAGATGGGTTGAGGAAATCGCTTCTCCTACTAATGATGCAATGGTAGTGGTGAAGTTCTTCAATAGAACGATCTTCCCAAGGGTCGGGACTCCTCGAACCATCATTAGTGACGGAGGAACGCATTTCACAGCCCGTCGATTTGAGACTCTATTGGCTAAGTATGGGGTGACCCATAAGATAGCTACACCATACCATCCGCAAACTAGCGGACAAGTTGAGATATCCAATAGAGAGATCAAAGGAATTTTAGAGAAAACTGTCTCTAAAACAAGGAAGGATTGGTCAATGAAGCTTGACGATGCATTATGGGCGTACAGGACTGCCTTTAAGACACCGATAGGTACGACTCCATATAATCTCGTTTATGGTAAATCTTGTCATCTTCCTGTAGAGCTAGAGCATAAAGCATATTGGGCTATCAAGTGGATCAACTTTGACATGAAAGAAGCCGGAGAGAAGCGACTTTTGGATATCAACGAGTTGGATGAGATCCGGCTAAATGCGTATGAGAACACAAAGATATACAAGGAAAGGACGAAGCGTTGGCATGATAAGCATATCATTACAAAGGATCTGAAAGAAGGAAATCAAGTCCTTCTATTCAACTCAAGGCTTCGACTATTCCCAGGTAAGCTTAAATCCCGTTGGACAGGACCTTATGTAATTAAACGAATTTTCCCCCATGGTGCAGTTGAAGTATGGGGTGAACAAAGCGGAAATTTCAAAGTTAATGGCCAACGGTTGAAGAAATACACACCGGAAGCTCCGGTTGAGGAGATAGCTCCTATCCTCCTCCATTGAACACAAAACCATACACCGTCCAGCTAAAGACGATAAATCAAGCACTTCTTGGGAGGCAACCCATGATAGTATAATTCTTCCCTTCTTTCATCACTTAGTTAGCTTAGTTTAATTGCTTTGTTTCTTTTATTTTCGCTTTTGTTTGTTCCTCGATGCACTCTTGGTTTGTTATGTCATTAATCACAGGAAATTAGGTCCAATTTGAGAGATCAATGAAGTGAGGGAGCATAAATTAGTTCAAATCTCAATTTTCAAGAAGAACAAGGAAGGAAATCGAGTTACACAAAGCAAATCGTTCGATTCAGGAACAGAGCAAGTCGATTTTTGACAACAGAAAGAAAAATCGACCCACCAAATCGACCCCCTCTATAAAAATCGTCCGATTTTCTTTGAGTTTTGAGAAAATGAAAGAAAATCGTCCCAAAGAATAAATCGCCCAGATAAATCGTCCGATTTTCTTCATTAAAATTCGAACCTATATAAAGACTTAAACACTCGATTCCCTCATTCCACAAAACCTCCATTCCCGATTTCCTTCTCTCAAAAGATCCGAAAATCGCCCACCCTCTCATTTCCTCATTCCTTAATCGTTTTGAACGATTCTTGGTCCTAAACTGAAGCATTTTCAACAAGGAACAAAGATCTAGCAACAACAAGCTCGGCAATCGACTCATCCATCCGGAATTCAGGTTTTTCATTCCGAAACCTAAGTTTTTCGTTCGAATTTGATTCTTGCCTAGAAGTTGTTTGTTTGCTGTGATTGATTGAGGGGTTTGCTTAGGAATTACTATAGGAGACTGTGTGTGGTGATAGTTTAGTCAGAACTTTACAGAATTGTGAGAATCATTGAAATCGACAGAAAAATCGACTCAACCTAGGAAAATCGTCCGATTTTTCCCAAGAACATGTCGATTTTTAGTTACAGAAATGGATGCCTTAAAGAGAATAACTAGAAATAAGGGAAAGAAGAAGGGATCTTCTTCCAAAGCCCCTCCCCCACCTCCACCACCCTCTCAAACCATTCCAAAGCTTCCACCTCCCCTATCCAAACACAAGAAAAGATATGAACGTATCTTAGATCGCCCATTCACCCCTCCTCGATACATTGTGCTAGACGACCTAGACTCCTTGTTTGTTCAAGAGGATGTGGATATGATGCTCGATAGAGTTGGGCTGATACAGTTTGCTTTCATTAGGGAGGATGCATACACCGAGATAACCCTAGAGTTCCTGAGCACATTTGAGCATGACCCTAGAGAGAGGATGGTTTCTTTCCGCCTCATGAACCACAATCACACTATGTCTATTGATACCTTTGGGGATTTGTTTGGTTTTCCCTACTCTGATGCAGGCACATTTGCGAGATGAGTTAGTGCTAGTGCCTTCTGGGAGACCATTTCAGTGGGAGAGTATGGTCGTGATAAGTGGAGACCCGGGAATTCAAAAGAGACTAGTATGTACAACCTCTCCTTCAAGATAGTACATAGGATCTTTAATGAGTGCTTATTTGCACGACCGGAGACCCCACAGAAGCTCAAGGCTGACGAGCTCTTCATTTTATATTGTATGACATGCACCACCACCCCCGACATCACCTCTATGCTTGCTGACTATCTAGGAAAGATATCCAACAAGGCAAAGGGTGACGTTTGTGCTGAAGGCCTTGTCACTCATGTGGCTACGGCATTGGAGTTAGACTTCTCGGGTTGCACCCTAGTTGAGAGTGCCCAGCCCTTAGGTTCACAGAGATTAGTTGCTAAACAGGTCTTGATTCCTCGAGGGAGAGGAACCCATCATGTGCCCATGCCATGGGCAAAGGATCCAATGAAGAAGTCATCCGAGATTATTTGGAAGTCCGAATACACTATTCGGAATAAGAGGAATTGGAAGGAGACATTCGAATTGATGCTTGAGGAGATATCTCCTCCTTTGTATTATGATGATGATGATGCAGGTGACACTAAGGATGAGGAGGACGATGAGGATGAAGCACACCAGGGGAACATGCCCGAGTTCGAGAGTGACACTTATAGTGGTCACGCCACGGATGCCATGGACACCGACACTCATGGTGCAGGACCTAGCAGGACTAGTCGAGGCACTGAGGAGACAGAGGACGACATGCAGCCACCTCGCCACTCTTTTGCACATGCCCCAAGCCATGAACGAGGACGTCGACTTCCCCGCCACTTTAGAGACTTAGTCTCCAGCTTCCAAAGCCTCCGCACTGACTATCACGCTCTCCACACCGACTATAGCACCTTGAACACTCAGTTCAAGGAATACCGGCAGGAGACAGACGCTCGGCACTCCTCCTATGACGGCCAGATGAGAGACTTATACTACCATCAGTTCGGCCACTTCTATGATCCTAGTGCACCGATGTATCCTTATCCTCCACCTCCTCCACCACCGACCGAGGATTGAGCTTCCACACCTTTTACATTGTAAGTATTTTTCTCCATCTTATGCTTGATTTTTCACATTGGGGACAATGTGGATGTTAAGTATGGGGTGGGGGCACTACAAAAAAAAACAATTTGCGACAGTTGTTTGCGACGGCAAAAAACCCTTTTGCGACGGCAACTACCTTTTCGCGACGGCGTTGCGTCGGCAAACACGCCGACGCCAAACTGTCCGTCGCAAAATTTATTTGCGACGGTAATTACCGTCGCAAAACTTGTTGCGACGGTAGTGCGTCGGCAACACCGACGCAAATAAAGGGGTCCGTCGGCGCCAAATATAAATTTTGCGATTGGTAGAGCCGTCGCAAAATAGCATTGACGTGTATTTTTAAAAATTTGCGATGGCAAGCGCCGTCGCAAAAAATAAATGCAAACCGAAGTGATCATTATCTCCCATCACAAATAGTGTAACGGCTACATTATTTACAATCTGTGATGAACGTTGCCGACGCAAATGTTACACCTAAATCACATAATTGCGATGATTTGGAGTCATCACAAATCTAAAGTTCTCTGTCATGCTATCTTCCATGCTATTTTAATATGCAATAATTTATCATAAATTAAAGATTAATCAAATAATAAAAGTACAATATAAAATATTCCACATTAAAAGTACAATATAGTGTATTACATTAGTTTCAAGTCATTGTGAACAACACAAAATGAAACACATTTAAACGTTTTCACGTTTTCACTTGAATTTTCTTCTTGAGAGACTTATTCCAGAATTTTACAGCTTGTTTGTTCTTACTTATTAGGCTAGACACCATTGACTGAGTTCACATAGGAGTCTATATTCTCAGCTGCTCCGACGTACATATGTGGGGTCAGCTTCAAGAGATCGGCTTTTGCTTCTTTTGGCAACTCCAATCCATTAATGAAATCTCTCATGCTTTCTTGGTTGACCGCTCTCCCTCTAGTTAACTCCTTCAATTTCTCATATGGCTCTGGAACCCCATACCTTCTCACTACCTATCAAGAGAGTGTAATTGTTACAATAGAGGAAAACTACAAACAGTTAACAACTATATATTAATATATTATTGATGAATTGATGTCGATACATACAGTTTGTATGGGTTTTGCGAGCACTTCCCATGTGCAATTAAAGTCTTCATTCAAACGGGCTTCATTTACCTATATTGCAGGGGATAAACTTACTCATTCATAGAATTACAAGCAAGTGTAACCAACAACATCAATTTGATGAGGATAAGAACGCAAAATTTGAATATCAAAAACAAATAAATTTAGATCAATGTGATCACTTGACTAGGTTCTTCTAGGTATTTTTATAGGCAGAAAGCTTGTGTAGAGATTCCTAAATAATTTAGTTGATTATGAATTCATGCATTATCGAATAAATAAGTTGTAGATGATATCTATCTTGGTATAGATAAATGTTACCATGGCAACACAACACTATAATGCATCTCACCTGAAGTTTACCAATACCCTGCAGTGTACTTTTGTAGGCAAGAAGTGAATGGCCTAATCCTTCGCCCATATCTTTCACTATAGTTGAATCAGTCAAATCACGCTGCATCAAAAGCATAATACATAAGTTAGCTATGGTAATTGATAAATGCAGATAAACAAAAAGTTATATGATCCAAGCTGCGGCAGCTTTTTCCAACAGGAAGTCAATGTGCACATAACAATGTATCAAGAAGATCATAAATGTCTTGGGAGTGACATAATTTTCACTTTGGGAATGTGTGAATGTGAGATCAATATGGAGCATCCAATTGAGTTCAAATATTAACTTTCACAAGTATTTTGAAAAAAAAAAAAGATAGTATGCCACTAAATGTCTAAATAAAAAAAACGCATCTAATATGATACTTGACAACGTTAGATGGGCAGCTTTGTTCCTAAGAAAGATAGTCCTGCATTAGCTTTTCTGAGATTTCCTTCACTATTCTCGAAATTTATGGGATTAACTTTATGAGGCATAGTTGAGGATCCAATTTCCCCAGCCTTGGTTATCTGCACATTTTATGATACAAGGAAGATCTTTGTACAAAAAAAAAATCAAAGAACAAACAAATGAATGCTAAATCCATAGTGAAGCAATTATGAGTATTCACCTGCTTAAAATAACCCAGTGAGATGTATCCCCATATATCCCTATCAAAACCTATCAATATATTGTTGAACCGTGTAAGCCCAAGGAAGAGGCTAGCCATATAGTCATGAGGTTCAATCTGCATGGATAAGATCAGGAAATACCATTTGCTAATTAGTAGTACTTTAGTGAATATGTAGGTGAGCGAATTCACTCAATCTAGAATAATCACTAGCAGTTAGCCAGTTACATCATTCATGTGTACATTCTCAACCACTTCCTATCAAGGATAATGACACGATGTATAGTAATTCATTATTCTGAACAGAAATAGAACTGATGTTTTTCAAGAGACTAGATGAGATGGATAATAAAAAGGGATACCTGGGTCACATAAGGATTAAAACTTAATCCTAAAGATGTCACAAAATCTTCTGCAACCTGAGGCCAGTTGATACGAGCATATGCTGCAATGTGCGCATTATAATTTCCAACAGCACCAGCAAATTTTCCCAACTGCTCCACTTTAGAAATGTTCTTTCGTTCTTCACTTAACCTGAAAGTAAATACAACCATCTCCTTACCCAATGTAGTTGGTGAAGCTAGCTACAAGCAAGCAACAGAAACATGAGCACATCACACAGAGCAAAAATTTGATAACTTATGCTTAACATGCAAATTCAAGAACACCTATTAATACTAACCCATGTCATTGATAAAAATGGCTCCAAGGGACCATGCTAAAAAATCAGTTTCATGTTTGTAGACGCTCTCGGCAATAACTAGATGGTAATATTAGTTTCATTTTGTGTTGTTCACAATAACTTGAAACTACTGAAAAAAGCACACTTTTGGTTTTTAAATTATAACATTGTGGAAAAATGATTTGTTTCCCCAAGTATTTCATTCACAAACAATATAAAAAGAGCACACCTTCATGTATTAGATTACATATTGAGCACACCTTCCTGTATTAGAAGCTACTTTACATACTGTTTAGTTATGACTCCAAGTCCAATATTTTGAAAAGCAGAAAACACACTTTTGTTGATGTCAAGATCATAAAAACTTAAAAAGGAAAAAACATCGGAGCTATAGAAAAAAGAGAACACCTTCATGTATTAGAAGCTAACTCATCATTTGAAACTTCCTTGTATCTTCATTTTTTGACCATTACTAACATAAAAATAAATAAAGAAATAATTAGTGTTAATGGAAACATCATGGGTGCGTCTAATTTGGATTTTAGAGTGCTGATCACATAAATTCAGAAAGCCATCTTGACAAACAAATAATTAGAAAGGTTAAAACTTAAAAGGGTAAAATGAATAGTTTCCAAGGCTAGATACTCTTAATAGCAAAATACAAATTAATGATGCTAATATAAGATGAGAAGAGATGGGTCATAACCCTTTTGTGTTGCGCAGTTGTTGAATCAATCACCAGTCTGTGCAAGAGTTGAAGGTTAATTTAGTCGTTGACACGGTTAGAAAGGAGTGAACTAAATTTTAGTGAGATACAATTGGAAGAGACCACCACTAAATAAAAAGAATAGGCATAAGTGCTCATGAACACTAAACCATACATTTACAGGCCAAAAGGATCTAGTGTACCCTTCTTAAGGAGAGTTGATAGCTCCCTTTCCAAAGAAACCACTTCCTTGTTCACATCATCACTTATCCCTTAAGCCCCTTCAAACTCAATCATCTTTTCATCCTTTTGTGTTGAGATAATAAAGTCCCACATCGAAAGATGGGGACACTCCGAGCCTAGTATATAAGGTCGGTGGGCTACTCCTCCTATTGCCAATTGGTTTTAGGATGGAACCTCGCCGGGTTTATGTGCTGGGCTTGGGCCTAATGCGCATGTGCGCTCGTATGCACACGACCCCCGCTCTACCGGTCCGTCTGTATCGGACCTTGACATGGTATCAGAGCGGTTAGCCTCAATTCGGCTCGCGATCCTAACCTGTGACAAGTGCAACTCGGTCTATATCCTCTAGTTGCACTTGCGGGGGCGTGTTAAGATAATAAAGTCCCACATCGAAAGATGGGGACACTCCGAGCCTAGTATATAAGGTCGGTGGGCTACTCCTCCTATTGCCAATTGGTTTTAGGATGGAACCTCGCCGGGTTTATGTGCTGGGCTTGGGCCTAATGCGCATGTGCGCTCGTATGCACACGACCCTCGCTCCACCGGTCCGTCTGTATCGGACCTTGACATTTTGCTTATAGGCGAACATCGTTTCAGATGAAATCATAAAAACAAAAACAAGATACGAATGAAGAGAAAATACAATAAACAACAGAAGGAAATTAGATATCAATGGTCAAAACATACCAGCTCTACGACAAGCTAAATTCGACTCTGGTGCAAGGCAAATACTTATATTGTATTCTAATATTAAGAACCAAATGAGATGTACATCAATTCCTCCTTTGAACTAAAAAGTCATATTGACTTCATTGGCTACTTACATGTTGTATCCTAATATTAAAATCAAAGGAAAACAATGATTCTAATTGACCAACAACATAACTTTTATTCATGTTGTCTAACGAAATGCTCAAGGCGTGAAACTCTACGTACTTGAAGGTAATCCAAAATTTAGAAGCTCCAAACTTACTAAATTAGTGTTAGTGATTCTTTTAACAGTTGTTCACTTCATGCTTATATATTATAAACGTGATTAAACTTTATTTTAGCTGCATGAACAATGCTAAAATATCCCATGTATTCAACATTCAGAAGTGAACTAAATCATACCCAAAAAATCAAGCCTACAAGTCAATAAGCTTACCATGTGTTTTAACTTCTGATAATAAATTGGTCCCATAAAAATGAACGCTTGCAGGGGGAACCTGTCATTCTTGGAGAGACAAGGCTACATCAGACCATAAAATAAAATCTGAAAAAGCATCATAACTTGAAATAAAACATCAAACAGTTTGATAAAATAGATGTTCCCTCTTGAAAATAGCATCTATAAGAGAAAGCCAAACCACACCTGAATAAATTAAGTCCTTGCCACTGTAACTGAACCCGCTCTTTACCAATGTTGCACTATAACAAAGTGAAAACTCAGTTTGAATGATGGGACTTCAGAAACATGAAAATAAATCCCATAGAGAACTTAAAAGTAACCTTATGGATTCAACTGCATCAGCATGACCACTTGGCTCACCAAAAGCACTTCCATAGTGAAATCTTCCACATGAAACTCCAGCTTTACCCCCCAGAAGTTGTATCATCTTCCCAACTGTCATACGACTAATAGTGATGAACAAATTTTAGTGAGATACAACTGGAAGAGACCACCACTAAATAAAAAGAATAGGCATAAGTGCTCATGAAATGCATGATTATTCAGAATGCAGGTGCTAGAGTTGGTTAATTAGATTTCAAATAGAATGTGAAATGGACAAGGAACTGTAAATAATAACCGCAATGCAATTACATAGACTCGCTTCAAACAGCCACATAAAATGAAACTAAAAAAAGCGTTTGGCAATATATAAGCACAAATGCTGCAATAGAAAACTTCAACTCCACACCTCTCCCTCAATCTGCCAATGCAACTGACATGTCCTAGGATCCCTTTATGGTTTTCTTGCTCCTAAACCATTCAGTTTTGAGACATTGTATTTGAAGGGTCTAAAACACTCCACAACAAGGCAATGAAAACAGGTTTGCAGAGCTTTCTGCTACAAGAGAGTGGGCAATCTCCCCACAGGAGCTTACCACTTTTCTTATGGGTAACATATATGTTGCCCAGTACACCTAATTAAAGTAGTGCACAAAAATTTGTGGGCTCGATATACATTTTATATCACTTCTATTCGATGAAATAAAAGAAATAGTAAGTTGATTAAAAACAAATTTACCAATAATATCTATTTTACAAATTTACAAATAATTAGCTATTGTACAAATTTTATTAGTAGGGAATAAATAGTCTCACAGGGTTCAAATTAGTAGGGAATAAATAGTGTCACAGGGTTCAAATCAATTGGAATGACCCTGTATAAAACGAAACACTCCTACCTCCATTGGAGATAGTTCAAACTACTTTTCTTTTCCTCTCTAATAATTTTCAAATCTTGGCTTTTATAGAAGAAAAGGTAAAGAGATTCATTGATTGTTCAGTGCACATACTAGGAAATCCATGCGGATTCATAATCAAATCAAGACAGATTCCTCGCTCAGAGAAAGGGAAATCTTCCTGCTGCACAATGGTGCCACATACTCCTCTCTGACCGTGTCTACTACTAAACTTGTCACCAACCTATATCACACAATAACATAACAATCACAAACCGACTAGTGTCTAGCATAAGTTGGAGGATAAGCAAATGCCCAGAAAAAATAAAAACTCACAAACAAATCAAGGAAGAGACGAGGATGAGATACCTTCGACTGAGGAGCAACAATGGTGGAAGGGGTTGAAAACCGTCGGATTGAGGAGCATCTATGGAAGAATCGTGGAAGAGATGAAGAGCATAAACATTTTAGGGCAAATCTGAAACTCAAATTCCAAAAAGAGAGAAGGATTGGAATCATAAACAACAAAAATTACCAACAAAACAAGGAAGGGACAAAGAAGAGGCAGACAAGATACCTTCGGTTGAGGTGCAGCAACGGTGGAAGGGACTGAAGAATCGTAGAAGAGACGAAGGGAATTGTTTACAGACCTCGTTTGTTTTAGGGCTAATATGATTTTTCTATATAAAAAAAAAGGTAATTTAATTATTATTTTCGTTTTTTTCTATTTACGGACCTCAATTTTTTTTTTGGCGCTCAACCGCAATATAGGATTATTGCGACGGTCATCAAGAGCCGACGCGAAGGCAATTGTTTTACGACGGCACTTAAACACTGTCGCAAATCGATCTACTATTTGCGACGGGAATGATTCCGCGGTCGCAAACTAAACGACCACGGTAAACGCCGTCGTCATGCCGTCGCAAAAATTTCTCATTGGCGTCGGGAAACTCATCCCGACGCAAACCTTCGTCGCAAAACTAGTTATTTTTTGTAGTGGGGTACTTACAATATCTTTTACTTCATCTTAGCACTCTATACACTTTGTACTACTTTTGATGATTTGACATGTAATAACTCTTACACTACTTGTTTTCCACTATGACATTCGCATTTGCATGCTCTTTTTCAAATACTATGACTTTTCAAAAAATTTTGTGCTTCTTATGATGGAAATGACCTCTATGATGAAAATTGTGATGTGGATAGGCAAAAAGATGAATTGGTTATGTTGAGATTTTAATCATAGCATGAATGAGCTTTCTTTTGTTGCTTGAACACATGAATAAGTTATATGATTTAGATGTTTTGATAAGAGGATGAAATAATAGTCGAAGCTATATTGCAAGTTCTTTTGTATCATATAAGAATGACCAAGGCAATTCAGTTCTCCTCTCTTTTCATATCTTGCTGATGCTAGCTCCTCAACGAAATATGTGACCTTCCTCTTACCATCCGGGAATTAGGATAAGTGATTGAAAAAGGCATGTTTGATGTGGGAGGGCCAATGAAAATGTGTTAAGTGAAAATGTAGCAATTCATAAGTTTGGGAACGTTGAACATGAGGATGAGTAACTCGGCACCATTCACATAGCTGGGTGTTTGTGTCTTGCCAAAGTCCGATTGAACGACAAGTTCTAACGGGATATGGTATGTGCATCAAGGGTTTGAGGCATCTCGAAATTGAGAAACGCCGATCTCCTAGGCTTTGGTTATCTTGCACCTCTATCCATACTCTCAAAAAGTAAAGTATAAAGAAAGCAAAGCTTTTACATGCAAAGCATGTGCGGTGAAGTGAAGTTCTTAAAGGTATTATGTTGTTTCTCTTTCCCGGATTAGCACCACAATTGCCTACAAGAATTCCCTCCTTTAACACGTTTCTTAGACCTTTTCTTTGATTTGAAGACCTTGAGACTTTTATGTATGTATTTGAGACTTCATAGCTTAGACTTGTTTGATTTTAATTGTCTCTACATCTTTATCATGTCCTTTATTTGTGTTTTTGAGAAAGAAAAGAGAGTTAGTCCATGTTTTTGTTATCATTGATGCATGCCTTGCCTTCTTATGCCTTGAAACATCACTTTGAGGGTAATCCAATAAGAAGAAGCACTATCAAATAAAAGGTTTTTGAGTTTTCATACATATATAATCCATGACATCTTGTATTCTAAATTTGAGTCTTGCTTAGGAACAAGCAAGGGGCAAGTATGGGGTATTTTGATGACATGAATTATATACCATTATAATCATATATATTGTAGAGATTTACCTCGATTTACCTTGCATTTAGAGAGAACTTGTGTACCTTTTATGCTTTATTCAATTATATTTCGAAAATAGAGGTCTACACGAGTTTTGGTTGAATTATAGGTAAATTGAATGGATTCGGAAGCAAAAGTAGAGCAAGGAGCATCTAAAGTCATTAAGGAAGCTAAAGGAGCCTTAGAGGAGTCACAAAGAGCAAAGGAGTTACGTAAAAGAAGCATAAAGGAGAGGAAGAAAACAAGCCAAAAGACGAGCACTTTCTGTTGAAGAAAATCGTGCCATTTACTATATATATCGGACGATTTTTATCATTAAAAATCGAACGGTTTTATGAGAAAATCGGCCTGCACGATTTTCTTTGCTTTTCGGCCCAATGGTAAAGACGACACAAAGCCCATCACTTTTGGGCTAGAGAAATGTTTTGCCAAACAACCCATTAGCAAGAAACTATAGGTTGGAACCCTAGGAACGAAAACGAGGAGGCCGGAGCGGGAAATCTTTACACGTTAGTGAGAGATTGAGGATTCTTGGAGAAGGATTTAAGCACTTTTGCCGGAAAGTCAATCTTGATCATTATTTGTGAGATTTCTTTGTTCCATTGAAGTCTTTATGATTTTTGAACACGATATTGAGTTAATTGAGAGATACATTGATAAGTTTTGAGATTGGTTTACAGATTTGAAGGTTATTGAGTTTTTATTCAAGATTCGGGTTTATTTGAATTATTTCACTCAATCTTTATTTTGATTTGATTTTGAAAATGGTTGGCTAAAATCATTGTGATTCTGGGGAGAATAGTTGATGATTGAGGCTTAGATGATGATAGACTGAACTCATTCAAACATTTGGACCCTGAGAGTTTAGGTTTTAGTTTTGCGATAACAAGAAAATCGACCTGTTCTTGGATAAATCGGCCGATTTATCTATGAACAACACGATTTATTCCTCTAACGAACTTTAATTGAATTAATCTTTAACCAAAGCTAATCCTTGCCTAAATCCCAACCTTGTTTAACCTTTTTAACCTCTATTTGAGTGTATGAAGAGACTTCAAACTTGATTCTACATTTAATAGATTAAGATTACAAGATTTGGGTAATAGAGAGATTCAACATCCTTTATTAAGATTCTAAGTGTACTTTCTATTCTTTATCTTGGAGAGTCATATCCTGGGGTTTTAGATAGTTAGTTTGAACATAATTCTTGTCTTCAGATCTTTCTATATTGCAGCCTCAACAACCCTTATAGAGAGAATCTTTGGATTAGACAAATAGGTTTTGGAACTTCACCGTACGATATCTACTTTTGAACACATAATCTTGGCAATATAAACTCTGTCCTTATATCCTTTAGAAGTGTCCTGAATCGAAAGCCGCAGTCGGATACTTGAATCCTTGGAATCATTTCCCCCTTTATTAATCACAAAAGCTTCTGCATTCTCGCTAGATAATTGATTTGAATTTACTCTCACCAAATCCCTGAGTTCGACTCTGGAATTCTTACCTCACTACAGCCGATCCGTACACTGCGGGTTCGCTTTGCTTTGAGTTCTAGATATAAATTTTAAGACTTTGACGCAAACACTTTCGGGCGAACATTGATGCCTTCCGAGGTGTCCTTGGATGTTTCCAAGCGTGAAGAAGAGGTAGAAGAATGTCCAAGAGTGTTTTCAAGAAAAGGGGAGGAAGTCTCGGAAATTTCAGGTTCCACGTCTCCAATGTTACTTCCACGGCCGTGGTTTTGCCCGTGGTGGCATTCGACTTGTGGTTCCACGGGGCAATTAATTAAATTAATTATTTCCACCCCCGTGGAATCTTGATTTTGGCCGTGGTTTCGGCCAATTTGCGAACCAACGTGCAATTCTTGAAAGGCTTCAATTGGCTCTTCTCCTAGCACTTCCAAAGCCTTAACCTCGGAGTCACGACCTTCTTCGACTCCTCCTTCCATTATGCTCATACTAATGACTTTCTACAAAGAATCATTTAGCAAAATAGAACTTACCATCTCTCTTGAGTCTTCTTCATCATAGATGTTGAAGACTTCTTCTCCTAGAGTCGGCTCCTTGATCAAAGCTGAGAGTATGAACTCAACTTTCTCCTCTCCAATGATTGAATTGTAGCTTGACGTTCTTGCAATCAACCAAGCAACTAGACGTTGCTAGAAACGGCCTCCCAAGTATGATTGGGATTGGATAATCTGCAGGAATGTCCAAAACTACAAAATCAATTGGAATGTAAAACTTATCAAGCTTTACGGGAACATCCTCAAGAATGCCAATGGGTTGAGTGATAGATCGATCCGCCATGTATAATGTCATCTTCACCGGTTTAGGCTACCCTAAACAACTTTCTCGCACAATGAAAGTGGGATAATGCTCACACTTGTTCCTAGATCACAAAGAGCATCATATGTAACCTCTCCAACTCCTATGGGAAAGCAAAACGAACCCGGATTCCTCAGCTTGGGTGGCATCTTTTCCGTCAAGGTTTTGATGAGTTCCGATGACTAGGAAGTCATCTTCACCTCACCAAAATCCTCTAGCTTCCTCTTGTTTGAGAGGATTTCCTTCAAGAACTTTCCGTAAGTCGGCATACCTAAAATTGCATCAATAAAAGGTATGTTAATATGCAGTTTGCTCATGAGTTCAACAAACTTACCAAAGTGCTTGTCTAGATGCGCTCTCGTTGTAGATTGTGAAAACGGCAGCGGAGCTTTGTAGGCTGGAGGAGGTACGTAAACAACGGCTTTTCCCTTCTTCTTCTTAGTCGGAACCTCAGTTTTCATGGGTTGCTTGCCCTTGTCATCCATTTTCGGAACGGGATCAGCAGTTATCACACCACTCCTCCTGGTGATTGTCATCACTTGACCTTTAGGATTATTTTCGGTCTTTCCGGGAAGCTTCCCTTGATCTCTTGGAACTTCTCCGGCTTTACTAAATACTTGATTTTTCAAGGCTTTTTGTGCCTTAGAAATCGAAATAATGGAGCTCTCTAATCCATTCATTTTCTCCATCATGGCTTCCATCATTGCTTCGAGCTTGTCCCTCGCTGGTTGGCTCGAACTTGATGAAGCTTGTCCCTGACTTCTCAAAGGAATAGAGGAAGAAGAAGGAGGAGGGGTTAGTGCATTTTCAGCATGAGAATAAGGATTACCGGAATTTTGTTGTTCCAAGGCTTTTTGTAGTTGTTGTTGTTCCTATTCCCTTGCTGATTTCCCTTCCTACATATCCCACATCCTGCTCCTTAGGCTTTTGTATATGTGCGGTCAAAAGATCTTTCAAATCCTTCATCTCGCTATTTAAAGCGTTCAGCTCTTTGACGCTAGAGGTGGTAAGATTCAACAGTGGAGCTTTTGAATTTTGACTTCTTGTTTTAATATTCCGGTGGGAGTACTTCTCAATGGTGAGAAGCTTACTTTTCAACAAAATCCCACATTTCATCAACCGGCTTGTCCATGAACGTTCCAGCTGAAAGTGATTGAAGCTTGAATTGCGTTTCCGCATCCAAACCCTTGAAGTAGACCACTAGTGGATCAATCTTCGGTATCCCAAGATCTGGGCAATCCAACAAAAGGTCTTTGAACCTTTCCCATGACTTGAAGAGGCTTTCACCATCCTTCATCGCAAATGCATTTATCTTTGCTCTAAACTCTGCCGTCTTTGATGGCGGAAAGAATTTGGTGAGAAACTCCGCAGTGATCTCCTCCCATGTGTTCACTCTTCCGGTGGGAAGCGATTGGTACCACGCAAGTGCTTTATCCTTCAAAGAGAAAAAGAAAACACGCAGTTTGTAATTGTTATTCTCACATCTAGAAGGTCTCAAAGTCTACACCAATATCTCATAATTCTGAAGATGTTGGTGTGGTGACTCTCTCTCCATTCCTCCAAAGTGATTCTGCTGAATCATAGTAATCACTTGAGGTCTAAACTCGTAATCACGGTCAGCCGGATCTCCCAAGTGCACACCCGGACGGCGGAATTGTGGGACCGGATCCATCCGTTGCCCAAGTTTTTATGGAATACCCACAAACGGATCAACTGGCTCCACTCTTGGTGGAGGTGGTGGTGGCACATAAACTGGTGCTGGTAATATATTGACGGGTGCTGGTGGAGGTGGATTAATCACAACTCTAGCATCCCCGTCTATCTCCTGATTTTCCAATTGGAACTGTGCTCTCATTTCGTTCATGTCGGCTCGAAGTTGTTCCTGTAGACTAACTTGATCAACTCTCTCTTTCCTTAGAGCTTCTTCTTGTAACCTTATTTGATCTCGAGAATCAGCTAATTCAGCTCTAAGATCCTCTACTTCCTGATTATTGGCAGCGGCCATTTTCTTAGCTTCTCTCCACTTCTTCTTGGAAGTCTTCTCCGGTTCAAGATCGTAAGAAACGATTTATTTACCGGCTCGTGTTCTTCGCATAAATCTAAAGAAAGATCTTGCAAGAACACTCAGCAAGACTGATCAGTAGCAAAACAAGAAGCTACCAAGCTAGACAACCGTGCACTGGATTAGTCTTGACCAATTCCCCGGCAACAACGCTAAAAAATTGTTCGCTCCAAAAGGTGTGTGTGCAAATAAGCTTTATATTTATATCCAAGACTTAAGCCTAACGATAGCGAACCCGCAGTGTACGAATCAATCGTAGTATGGGCTGAATTCAGGAGTCGTTCTCAGGGAATCGGTGAGAACAAAGCAGCAAAAGCAATCTTAACTTGTATAGCAAGCAAAGCAATGATCAATATAAAGCATATAGATGTAAGAATAATTAGGAATGCGGATTCTAAAGATCCAAGTATCCGGTTGCGGCGTTCGATTCAAGATGTCTAAGGATATGTACGGACAGAGCTGGATAGCAAAGGTATATGTCTAAGGTAGGTATCGTACGGTGAAGTTCCAACACCCTTTTATCTCACCCAAAGGATTCTACTTAACGGATGTTGAGTCTCATCAAGAAGAGGTTCTAAGGATAGGATTACTCTCAATACCAAACACCAAACCCAAGGAAGTCAAAAGAAAGACAAAGGTAAAGCCTTTGACACTCTCCACCTTAATAGAGGGTTTTGAATCCTCTATTACCTAGAACTCATAGACACTCATAACCAAGCAAGGCTAAGAGTTAGAAAGGGTTAACAAAGGTAGGATTTAGGTAATCTTTAACTTTGGATAAGGGCAAAAGCGAAAGGTTCAAAACAGAGGAAACCACGAGCAGATCTTGGGAAACCACGGTCGTGGTTCCTGAAGAACAAGCCGTGAAAAACCTCGTTCGAGGGTTTTGTCTCACAACTCTCAAGGTCCAATCTGTAAAGGCTCAACCTATCATCATCTATACCACAACCATCAACTCTTCAACCTAGAATCGCAGAGAAGTTTAGCCAATAATCATCATCATATTCAATTCAAGATCAAGAAAGGGAATCAAGAATGGCATGCAACCAAGAAGAACACAAAGATGAATAATGATGAATCAATAATCAATCTTCAAATATTAATAACTAAATCAAACAACGTATAATCCCAAAATATGTGTTCTCAAAGACAATAACCAAAACCTAAGACAAATCTCACAAAATCTCCAAGTCGGGGTCAAGAAATGTAACACCCCGAATCCACGGGACTCGGGATGCTACGGGTTGGGACCTCACAATGGGTCCCGACCCTTAGCCTGACAACAATTTCACCGGATCTTGCAACAAGGCACAAATAAAGGCCAAAATGAAATACATTTTTTTATGCAATGCAATGAACCCGAAACTGAACAACCAAAAGACTTCAGCCGAGATACAAAACAAAGACTAAACGCCATACACGTGGCATACAAAACACAATAACCGAAGAACAAACACAACCCGACTCTAACCAAAACCCCTCCTAAAATGTATAGAACCCCGGCTGCCCACTCTTTCGGATCTCTCGACCGCGTTCCTAACCTACAAGGCAAACTACAACATTCGGTATAAAACCGTTAGCTCACATTCGAAGCATTAGAATTAAAAGGAAGGGCACAAACACAATTAATTCAACATAGTCACACAACATACTCAAAGCACACAAATCCGGTTTATTATCTTTATTTATTAAGTCATATCCCGTTCTAGTTCAACTTCTTTTGTGACACGAGAATCCTCCGAAACTCGCCTCGGTCCCTTCTTCCGGCAATGGAACGGTCGGATGCCTCCGACCATCTAACCAGCACGGGCCAGTTGTCGAGATCCCCCTAGCTCTCACGGGGAGCCAGGCAGTGATGTCACCGCCCGTTATCATACACTTGGGCCAAATAATATAAAGGTCCGTAATCCTATTTCCGGCTTAGTTGTTATAAATAGTAAAATAATAAACACACACCACCCAACACACAATAATGCTAATACAAAGAATACAAGCTAAGTAAGTCCGGAGACTTACCTCGTCCCAAAGATAATCCCGCTCTCAGCTTCCCGCAGGAAGACACTCAACGCCTGTAAAAAGGCACACCATCAACATCTCTCTCACATACTAGAAGTCCTTAGACTTCTAGTCCCAATGATCTCGCAAGATCATAAACCATAACCATGATAGGATAACAACCTCCTAATCCTCACGATCTCACAAGGTCATAATCATCACAACACGTGCTAGGATACTCTCGTCCTAGTCACCACAATCTCAACAAACATATAACCATAATCTCAATCTACATAAGCTCACAAGATCAACCAAACTCTCAATGTCTTACAATCCTCACAAAATAATAATACCACCCCAAGCTCATAACAACATCAATCCATCAAACAATATCAAAACCTCAAAACTCACCTAAGGGTCCACAACCACTACTTGGCATTCTCACTAGCTTATGCTAGATCCAACCTAGCATAATACTAATATTAAACATAGCTAAATCAAGGTAAGAGGATACTCACACGACGTCAAAAGATGGATGTCGAACTTGGATGTCGAGAAGGGATTTGTTGGCCTTTCTCGGGGCGCTTCCGAACCTAAACCGAAGCTAAACAAATTTAGCTTATACGCTAAATTTGGACGAAAGATAATTTATATAACCTATTGAGAAACTCGTTTTCAAAACGCGCTCAACACTTTCCGGCAACATAATACACTTATATAAATAACGGTAATAAATTGCAATTAAATTTTCTGGGTCAAATTTGTAATTAATTCCACCGAGGGTAAAACAACAATATCCAAAAATCTGGGTAAAAACTGCAATTACAAAATACTGGGTCATAATTGTAATTATCACGAAATTAAGGCCCAAATTTGGAAATACGTACAAACTCTTTCTTCAACCTTTGAAGAAAAGGAAAGCAGCAGGGCGGCGGCAGCGCTTGAGTTCCGGCAGGATAGGGCGAGGCAGGGCTGCTCCGGCATCTTCCTGGCGGTGGTCCCTGGTGGCGACAAAAGAGGAGGAGAGGAGGGCTGCTCCGGCATCTTTCTGTTCGGGCTGGTGGCGCAAGGGGCAGAAGACAGCATGTCGGCGGTCTTGGCTGGCTCCGGTAGGCGTCGAAGGTGGCGTGAGGCTTGGGCGACGCCGGTGGTGGCTGCTAGTGAAGACACTACAAATGGGGCTCCATTGTGAGTGTTGCACATGTGCTTGCTTTCGAACGACATAGAGCATAAGGGAGGCGGAGGGACTGAGCACAAGCCGTTCCTTGGCGGTGGCTGCAACGCTCCGGCGGCGAGTAGTGCAGATGGTTGCTCAAGGAGGAGATGCTTGTTGGGGCGTGAAGAAAGGTAAGGACGAGAGATGAAGGCTTGTCTGAGATAGAGACGGAGTGAGATAGGGAGACTGTGAAAGTGATGATAGAGGAGGTAGGCTGCAGAGGCACAGATGCAAAAGAACACGCCATCAAAACATTAGGCCAGGCGGAATACAGAGAGAAGGGGAGAGGAAAAAAAAAAAGAAAAAGTAAAGAATTTACTCGGAACGAGATTTTCGGAACGGAAGATTTTTCGTAAAATAAACCACGGAAAATATATGGGTCAAATATACAAATCTACGCGCAAAATATAATTTGCGATATAAAAACCATCCTCGTCGATTATTTACGAGATTAAAAGTAAAATTTAAACACGGGTAATAAAATATATCGGTGTATGTATACATATATACTCATAGAATCTAATTTACGACGTAAAGTACTCGTAAAAATATATAAGCTATTAAAATAACGATAAAAGTAAGAAATAAATATCGAATACGCGCCTGATAAAATGGGGCGTTACATCAGATCCCCCTAAAAACAAGTTTCGTCCCGAAACTTGCTGTGCGTCGAACTTCTCGGTCCCTAAGGCCGAGGTATGAACTCTCACGCTAAGAAGGTTGAAACCTTCTAATGTATATACACAAACTACTCGAACTACCATCGCAAGATATACTAGGTCATATAACACACTCCCGCACACGACATAACTACACATATAATCACACATGCTCATAACACGACCAAGGGAAGAACTACGTCTAAGTCGTCCATCCTATCGATACTACTAACTCAGCATAAAACTCAACCAAAGATGTTCCCCCTGTCTTCTAGTTAACCTCATCGGTTCCTCGTCTGCTAATAAACCACCATGACTGACCATCCGTCTCGAGTCATGTATGTACTCCCTCGGTTGATGCCCATGAAACACCGGGTGGCAACGCCAACTTGTAAGCCACTTCTCCAAATTGCGGTAAGATCTCAAAAAGGGTCCGGTATATCGGAAACTCAACTTCCTTCTCGAGTCTTTCTCAATGCAACATTTCCATTATGTTTCTTCTTTGCTTGTCTCTAACAAAGAAGATCGGACTTCCAATTTACACCGTTGGCTTTGGTTCTTATCAAACAAAACTTGATGTTACGTTTTCTCAATAATTGTTGCACGCTCCAAGTAAGGAAGGGAGTACTTTTACTTCCCACTACTTCTACTAACAAGGCATGTATGTTGTTACTTCTCACTTTTACATTAGTACTTAACCCATACCTTGTCTTGAAGAATCACTTGTAAAACACCAAATCCATCATACCTCGAGGTAATGTCAAAGCAATTGTCCAACGACTCTTTTATTAACTCTTAACAACTCTTATGAGCCTTGTCCATTTTCAAAACTCCTTTGTCTTCCAAAGTAGGTTTGCCATTAATGTTGTTACTTTGGAGGATCTCTCCACAAATCCGGGAATGACCGGCACATCCAAGAAAGCTTGAAACTTCTTTCACATCCTCCAGGGTTGCCATCCCGAGACAACTTGTCATACAGCTTCTCTCTTCTTCGAGAGTAGACCAAAGTATCTTATCCGGGGCATTAGTAAGCCCATAAGGAATCACTACAACTTCTAGTGGCCATGGTCTGTCTAGAATGCCGTATTTACAAAATTCAATCTCGAATTCTCAATTGGTGGCAATCAGACCTTAAGACATACTTAGAAGAGACTACCGACCTTTGCAACCAGTCGGGTAGATCCTCTATCCGTTGTGAGGGATACTTGGTTCTTCATTGTTATCCTACTCGGCTCATTATAATCGATGTACAACCGAAGATAACTGCCTCTCTTTTTGCAAATTGGTGTTCTCCATAACAACTTCAAATCAAGAGTCTAAGATATATTCCCATATGAACTTCAAATCAAGAGTTCAAGATGACGTTTGATGTTCTCTTTGGCAGTGCATTGGTTCTAATGAACCTTTATAAACAAGTTCTTACAACTGGTCATCAAATGCTTCTTCGACTCACGCATCTTCACAAGTCATCCTATACGACGCCTTGGATATCGGAGATAAATCAAGCTCGACCTTGGTGTAAAATTCCACGTTCTGACGTGTTGGAATCTGTGATATCTCAGGTTTCATCTTTTATCTTCCCGTCACATATCATAATAACCGTCACAATCCTGTTTTATCACTTTACAAGTGGTCATGGCACAATTGATCTACCTCGATCTATTGAGGTTACGTCTTTCAGACTCGTGTATTGTTCCATCTTCAGTCATAACCGTGTATTTTCTCTTTCAAGGGTCCTTTTCTTGAATCCGTATTGTTCCATCCTTTTTCACCTTGAAAGTCTGGTCGTAATAACCTTTTAAGAACCCATACTTATGTGGTTCCATAAGCGTCTTAACTGTAGGGCATAACCATGTCTTATAATAAATCGATCTTATCTTCTTCGCCCTCCCGGTCATCCCAACATGTTGGGGGAGTTCTTTGTATTCCATCTAAGCTTGCATCATTCCCTCGAGTAGGTATAGAACTACTTCATTTCCTTATGTAACGTCAACCCGACCATAGAGGTTCTCACCTCAATCTTTCATATACTTCTCGTGCATCTCATGTTGGCATCAAATTTCAAGACTTCGGTCTTCTCTTACTCTGGTTGGTCACCTTATGCATCTCTCGGTATCCCATAAACAACTCCACAATTGTACCAGTATGCCCTGCGGAAAACACTAGAACAAGTTCTCCATCAAGCACCACTAAAATATCCAACTCATTTCTTCTTAAGTGCTAACGTCATAAGCTCTAAGCTTGCGGTGCTATAATCCAAATTTCTCATTTCACGTCATAGCCACTATGGCTTCGCCATGCGAGTCACAAAAATCTTGACTTAGCTGGGCTCGGAAACACATGGCATCCATAACCTTAGAACAAACATATCATACCTCCCCTTATATATTCTCCCTTTACCCACAATAACCATAGAAGACTCACCTTTCTCTTCGTCCTATCAGTCCCCTTTTACCCTGATCCGTGTCATTCCTCCATATGACATTCCCATGACCTAAGAAGGTCGCCCATACCGTTACAATCCCTTTTCACACGGTACGTTACTATCACTTGCTGGAATCGATAATTTGCTATACGATTATGACATTTGCACTTCCCTTGATATACCTCATTATTGCCGACATTCAACCACCACGAATATTCCAAGGTCTTGTTCACCTTCTTCATGATCTCACATCTTGGGTTACTCTTCCACCTACAGTCACCAGTACACAACCCGCACCCGTTCATTCTCCAGGGTCACCGATTAACTCATTGATGACCCTCTCCAAGATCAACGACTTACCCTCCTACCACACTTCCATGTTACCATACTCCTGAAGGATACCCTCTCGGGGTACTCTGTCTTAAACTTCACTGCTCATTTCACTCTTCACACCCTTCCTTAACTCTTTCTATGTTCGACGCTTCCTTCTACTTCTCTAAGATAACTATATCTTCTTGCCTTATTGTTTCATATAACTCCCTTTTATAGACTTAATCATTCTTCCTTGATGTCTTTCAAGTGCACCCTCCAAAAAAATTCTAGCCTCATATATCGTCTGTTCATGTTTCTCTTGATTGGTATTACAAGTCTCTCCATCAATAGAAGCTTCTTGTTGCGTCTCTCCTCCTCTCGGGATCAACATATACTCACACTTCTTTCTTCTTGGCATCACTTAACCTTATCGTCATAACGGAAAACAGGTCAACTCTTGTAGGGAAATTCTACCATGTGAAACTCCACCACGCCTTCTTCTCATAACTCTCGTTATGTTGACACTTCTGGTTGGTATCTCGTAAGCTTAACTTACGGGTCTCATAAATCTTTTGTGATTGGTTCATCCACACCTCTCATCTCGACTCCCACGCCTAGGAGTGTCTAAGGAAAGCTTCACTTCTCGTAATGGAACACCGCCTTTAACCTTGTTAAAATGCACCCATCTCCTCCTCGATTCGCATCTTTAGTTGTCCACGCGTCTTCTTGAGGAACTTAATTTCGTTATCTCTATTGGTCTCGTTGTCATTCAATCATGGCTTCTTTAGAACCAATTCTACGCTTTAATGTTGCTCCCGTCTACTTGTATTGTTTCCATCTTGATTCCTCTTAAGTTGCTTCGTGGTGTTCTTTTACTTGGTTGTCCTTCGTTTACGTCATCTCTAATCCTCTTTTTCGACATCCTTTTAAAGGAATGCGAGAAACGTCATGGTATTCGTCCGAACGTAACGCTCAAACTCGATACTTGAGCTTATTCTTCCTCGTATGAACGTTATCCCATGTCAACAATATTGTCCTAAAGGTGATGATATTTTACTATCATCTTTTCTATAAGGTCTCATACATCTATGTGCTACTATATATAATAAGAATACTTATGCATAAGTATATAAGTCCTAAGTCCATATCACTACCAATATAACACATCCAACATGCCATCCACAATATAAGGTCTCATAACATATAACCGTCCACATATATAACTATACACATATATCCAATTCATCATGCAACTTACAATCACAAAGATACACATCAAGTTCATCACGCATAACTACAAATCTCGTATCCATATCTATATATATATATATAAATATATATATATATATCAAAATCCAATAAACTAAGCTGTCGAGATCCGCGGAAGGAGTGGTGGTCCGTACATTCTACCCTGACTCATGCATGTGATTTGAAAACGAAAAATTAATTTTAAACTTAGAACCCTTGAGGGTTATATTTCCCTATATTCGGCCTTTAGAAGATTGCGAGTGCCATTGTTGTCAACCCAGGGCTCTGATACCACTTTTGTAACACCCCGAATCCACGGGACTCGGGATGCTACGGGTTGGGACCTCACAATGGGTCCCGACCCTTAGCCTGACAACAATTTCACCGGATCTTGCAACAAGGCACAAATAAAGGCCAAAATGAAATACATTTTTTTATGCAATGCAATGAACCCGAAACCGAACAACCAAAAGACTTCAGCCGAGATACAAAACAAAGACTAAACGCCATACACGTGGCATACAAAACACAATAACCGAAGAACAAACACAACCCGACTCTAACCAAAACCCCTCCTAAAATGTACAGAACCCCGGCTGCCCACTCTTCCGGATCTCTCGACCGCGTTCCTAACCTGCAAGGCAAACTACAACATTCGGTATAAAACCGTTAGCTCATATTCGAAGCATTAGAATTAAAGGGAAGGGCACAAACACAATTAATTCAACATAGTCACACAACATACTCAAAGCACACAAATCCGGTTTATTATCTTTATTTATTAAGTCATATCCCGTTCTAGTTCAACTTCTTTTGTGACACGAGAATCCTTTGAAACTCGCCTCGGTCCCTTCTTCCGGCAATGGAACGGTCGGATGCCTCTGACCGTCTAACTAGCACGGGCCAGTCGCCGAGATCCCCCTAGCTCTCACGGGGAGCCAGGCAGTGATGTCACCGCCCGTTATCATACACTTGGGCCAAATAATATAAAGGTCCGTAATCCTATTTCCGGCTTAGTTGTTATAAATAGTAAAATAATAAACACACACCACCCAACACACAATAATGCTAATACAAAGAATACAAGCTAAGTAAGTCCGGAGACTTACCTCGTCCCAAAGATAATCCCGCTATATCCCGCTCTCAGCTTCCCGCAGAAAGACACTCAACGCCTGTAAAAAAGGCACACCATCAACATCTCTCTCACATACTAGAAGTCCTTAGACTTCTAGTCCCAATGATCTCGCAAGATCATAAACCATAACCATGATAGGATAACAACCTCCTAATCCTCACGATCTCACAAGGTCATAATCATCACAACACGTGCTAGGATACTCTCGTCCTAGTCACCACAATCTCAACAAACATATAACCATAATCTCAATCTACATAAGCTCACAAGATCAACCAAACTCTCAATGTCTTACAATCCTCACAAAATAATAATGCCACCCCAAGCTCATAACAACATCAATCCATCAAACAATATCAAAACCTCAAAACTCACCTAAGGGTCCACAACCACTACTTGGCATTCTCACTAGGTTATGCTAGATCCAACCTAGCATAATACTAATATTAAAAATAGCTAAATCAAGGTAAGAGGATACTCACACGACGTCAAAAGATGGATGTCGAACTTGGATATCGAGAAGGGATTTGTTGGCCTTTCTCGGGGCACTTCCGGACCTAAACCGAAGCTAAACAAATTTAGCTTATACGCTAAATTTGGACGAAAGATAATTTATATAACCTATTGAGAAACTCGTTTTCAAAACGCGCACAACACTTTCCGGCAACATAATACACTTATATAAATAACGGTAATAAATTGCAATTAAATTTTCTGGGTCAAATTTGTAATTAATTCCACCGAGGGTAAAACAGCAATATCCAAAAATCTGGGTAAAAACTGCAATTACAAAATACTGGGTCATAATTGTAATTATCACGAAATTAAGGCCCAAATTTAGAAATACGTACAAACTCTTTCTTCAACCTTTGAAGAAAAGGAAAGCAGCAGGGCGGCGGCGGCGCTGGAGTTCCGGCAGGATAGGGCGAGGCAGGGCTGCTCCGGCATCTTCCTGGCGGTGGTCCCTGGTGGAGACAAAAGAGGAGGAGAGGAGGGCTGCTCCGGCATCTTTCTGTTCGGGCTGGTGGTGCAAGGGGCAGAAGACAGCATGTCGGCGGTCTTGGCTGGCTCCGGTAGGCGTCGAAGGTGACGTGAGTGATAGCATGAATTATAGTCTATATTTTGGGGTTTGTTTGGACGTTTTATCTTTCATAATCTGCATGTTTGTATGTATATTATGTGATTATATTACCATTTCATCTACCTTTGCGGGAATCGAGGTCTACACCTAGTTTTGCTGTAATTGTAGGTAAAATGGCACGTTTTGCATCAAAAAGGAACAAATAGAGCTATGGAGTCATTGGAGCTACATTGAGGAGCATAAGGAACCATCCAGGAAGCATAGCCATGGATTAAGATTCACTTTCGACCAGTTTTGAGAGATTTCACATTCAATTGTGACTCACCTCGGTTGACCAGAGATTCATCTCGGCCGAGGTGATCCAGAGACGCCGACTCGACCGAGGTGAACACCTAGGACGCGGCGAGAATATTTTATTCTTGGATGAGATCTTTTATCTTTGGAAGGTGATCTTACATTTTTGGGCTTGGCTCCTGGAAGGAAGAAGATCTTATATTTTACCTATCTTTATAGGGGAAGATCTTTCTAAGATATTTTATATTTGGAGGGTTATTTTCCTATAAAAAGGGTTGGATTTCCACAAATCCAACATCTCGCAACCTGCATACATCGTGCTTAGACGTCGGAAGATCCCGCTTACACCGAAAGTCACGCAGCAGCCATACTCCAGTTGGGAGATTTTGAAGAACCTTTTTGAAGGTTGAAGGAAGATTGAAGATCATAGCTTTTATAGCTTTTTGAAGGGTTTTGTAAGATTGTCTTTGATTCCCTTCCTTGTTGTCTTCTCTTGTTGGATTGCTATCCAAGGAACGCTTTTGTTGTGATATTTGATTCAGTTATTGAAGTCTTTTCATTGAATTCTTCTTGTTCAAATATTCACCTTCTTCCCATATATTTGATTAATACTTTCATGATGATGATGAGTGGCTAATTTCCTTGTGTGATTCTAGGGTGATTGGCTGAAGGTTGTGGGAAAAACAATGATAGAATAATCTTAGATTCCAGTAGAACCCTGAAAGTTCGAGTCTTTAACCTTAACCCTAAGCATCTCGCTCAGTCGATGAACATCTCGGCCGGGGTGGGATTTGGCTGACCGAGGTGACTTATCTGATCCAAAACAGAGAGTTAAGTGTTAGAGTTTGCCAAATCCTATCCTTATTACACCTTTCCTGATCCAATGCAAGCTTAGGATGAGACTTACCCGGTAATTCCTTAGTTTGTGTACCAACGATCATAAGCATAGGTAATAAAGGTTTATCCTTTATTGGGGTTTGAGTGTGCTTCCATCCCATCTTTGTGAGTTAGCCTGAGACTTACCCGGTAAATGTTGATTCTATTCCCTTAGATGGTGTGTTAGTTTGAGGTTATAGTTCTTTATCTTAATTCCTTGAGACTTACCCGGTAATAGGAGTTACGGTTTAGGATTAGTGAGTAGTGAGACTTACCCGGTGATCTATTCCACTTTAGTAACATCTTCCCCTTGCAAAAATCTCAGCTTTGTCCGCTTATCTTTAGATCTTGAGTTGGAACCACAACTAGACGCTTTAATCTCTAGAATTGCATGTTTGCTTTATTGACTTCTTATTCATCTTTGATTGTGTTAATTGCTCTTGTGGTTAGTATTCACGAAGCTTACCGTTATTGACTTTGTTTCACCGAGTCCCTGTGATCGACCCCTGGAATTTCTTGCTTTTTACTACGATTGACCCGTACACTGCGGGTTCGCATCCTTGTTTTAAGCTTAAGTCTAGGGTTATAAATTTAAAGCTTGCACACACCGTTTGGAGCGAACAAGTTTTTGGCGCCGTTGCCGGGGACTTGGTCTAGACCGAGCCGGTTGCGGTTTGCTTTCGGGGCACTTGCCCCTGTTGCTACTAACTACTCATTCTATGAGTTTTGTAGTTTTCAGAATTTCCGATGACTACATTTGATCCAGCCTGGATAGCAAGGCAAAGTGCTAGGGCGGACCATTATGAATACTTGGAGGAGAAGTACTCCTTCTATTGGTTCAACAATGAATGGGAAAGAGAAGAGGCCATTCAGCGTGAACTTGCGATGTGGGATGAACTGCATATCCCTAAAAAGATTTGTGAGCAACCCCTTGAAGATTCTCTTGAATTAAGATGGGAGAGGTTGATGAAGAAAGTGGAGGAGCTCAGTGAAAGCACCCTATCCTATGCTAAGCCGGAATTGGAGCATAAGGAAGTGTTGTACGTTTCAAGCATTCCCCCAATCGAACCAGAAATTTCTCCTGAAACTTCTGAGGAAGAGGAGGATATGGAAGGTCTCGATCCAACTGTTGAGACCTCGGCCGAGGTGGAAGAGATTTCGGCCGAGATGGAAGAATCTGCAAAACCAGAAGTGGAAGATGCAGAGAACCTTGGCCAAATTACTGAGATTGTGGTCAAAGTTGAAGAAAGACCAGCAGAACTGAGAGAGATTTCGTGGGTGGATTATCAACCCAACACGAAACTTGTCTCAAGCTTTGGAGAACTTTGCAAGGTACACTCTCCTACTTCATTTGAATTCCCTATTAATATTTCTGAATTTTTCAAGAAGGCACCGAAGAGTTGGAGGTCTCTTCCGAAAGAACCTCCTAAGATCAAGATGAAAACTCTCTTGAAACCGATAGAAGAATATACTCCTTGGATTATAAGGAGTGGAGTTTGCAAATACTACACCATTAAGGCGATGAAGTGTCTCTTGTTCAAGTATGGGGTCCCTCGCATGCTCAGGACCCTGTACCATCCCCAAGCTATAGATGGGGAAGCTGCTATGATCCTCGAGAAATTGTTTTCTCGATCAAGGAAAGGATGGGACGCAAGGCTAGATTATGTCCCATTGAAGTGCAGGAAGGCTAGAAGGATTCCGGTGAGAATCAAACCGTACAAGCTTGTACGTGGGAGATCTTACCATTTGCCGATGAAATTAGGAACCGGAACCTTTTTGGAAGAATTTTATGATGGATGTGATGATCACTCCATGGTGTTCAAGGTACATTGAGTAATTCTATGGAGAAGGGTCCAGCTAGCGACCTTAAACCAAACGCTTCTTGGGAGGCAACCCAAGGTATTGCTTTCTTCTCCCTTTTCTAGTTTAGTTTAGATAGTTTCTTTGTTTTTGTTTTCCTCTAGACAACAACCAGATATTCCAAAAGGAAGGATCACAGTTCAGGAGCTACACTGGAAGATCAAAATTTCGAGAAGTTGAGGAAACGAGCTTTACTGAGATACATCTCGGGTACTGTCAGAACACCTCGACCGAGATGTGCTTCGCCAACCGAGATGGTTTTATCTGGGAGCTGTTTCTTACTTCTTCATGCAGTTTAGCTATGTTCGGTGAGTATCCTGTCCTTAGACTTATTTCGACTCACTAGGACAGTGTGTCCCAAGTATGGGGTATTTATGTATTATTTGACTCATGGATGTATGACTTGACCTTCTATGATATTTATGCTTTATTTTGCTTCTATGTGTTTATCTGAGATTGCATGCATGCATACAAGTTATTTGATTGAGAAAAACGTCGAAATTGAAAAAAAAAATGGTTTAAAAGAAAAAAAAAAATTGACCTCGACCGAGTCAGTCTTGGCCAAACGAGGCGTTTCACCTCGGTTGACCCAAGAACACCTCGACCGAGGTGGGTTAACTGAGAGTTTTCGAAAATTATTTTTGTGTTACTTATCTGGATATGATCTCAGTGAAGATCTTGCTTACTGACTGGTTTTAAATTCTTTATGTGTTTGAAAGGTTTTATAATATGTTTAAGTTGCTAAATGCTTTGTTTGAAATTATTGGCATGTTTAATACTTTGTTTTATCTAAATTATGTTGAATTTGAAGGTTGACACCACATCATGAGTTCTCTCACTTTCTTCCTGGAAAGACCAAGGCAATTCATTCTTCTCTCTTCTTCTTCTTGATCATGCTTAGCCCCTCATATACATTTTGCCTCCCCTTACCTACCCGGGAATTTGGAAGCAAGCGAAGTGGTGAAAGCAAGTGAAGTTAAAGTTGAGAAGTTGGCTGGAAGTGAAAGTGTTAGAAAGTAATAATAGGTTTGGGGAAGTCAATCATGAAGATGAGTAACTCGGCACCATTCACATAGCCGGGTGTTTGTGTCTTGCCAAAGTCGGATTGAGCGATATTCCTAACGGGTCATGGTATGTGCATCAAGGATTTGATGCATCTCAAGAAATTGATGATTGCGGATTTCCTAGGCTTCGGTTATTGTGCACCTCTGTCCATGCATCCCAAAAAGTAAAGTAAAAAGAAAATGTGGGATAAGCAAAGCATATTGGTGGAAGATGTTGCAAGTCAAAGTGGAAGTGAAGTTCATCCTTTTCCCGGATTCTAGCACCACATTACCTTACATACATCCCTACCCTACACGTTTCTTGACCTTTTCTTTTGGGAAGCCCTTGAGACCTTGAGCTTGTTGATTGACTTAGAGGTTTAAACTGGATTATACATAATTAATTTTGATAATTATGACTTATTATGCATTTCATGGTTTTATGCAAAGATAAACAACTTTCCTATATTTATAAAATGTTTTGATCATATTTTGATTTTAAATTCCGTGAAGTATTCTCTTAGAGTGATCTATGATTGTAGCACACCATAAAAATGTTTTTGAAAGACTTTTTCATTGATTTTTTATGACTTATAATCCATTCTATCTTGTCTTCTATATGCGGAACTTGCTTGGGGACAAGCAAGGGCCAAGTATGGGGTATTTTGATAGCATGAATTATAGTCTATATTTTGGGGTTTGTTTGGACGTTTTATCTTTCATAATCTGCATGTTTGTATGTATATTATGTGATTATATTACCATTTCATCTACCTTTGCGGGAATCGAGGTCTACACCTAGTTTTGTTGTAATTGTAGGTAAAATGGCACGTTTTGCATCAAAAAGGAACAAATAGAGCTATGGAGTCATTGGAGCTACATTGAGGAGCATAAGGAACCATCCAGGAAGCATAGCCATGGATTAAGATTCACTTTGGACCAGTTTTGAAAGATTTCACATTCAGTTGTGACTCACCTCGGTTGACCAGAGATTCATCTCGACCGAGGTGATCCAGAGACGCCGACTCGACCGAGGTGAACACCTAGGACGCGGCGAGAATATTTTATTCTTGGCTGAGATCTTTTATCTTTGGAAGGTGATCTTATATTTTTGGGCTTGACTCCTGGAAGGAAGAAGATCTTATATTTTACCTATCTTTATAGGGGAAGATCTTTCTAAGATATTTTATCTTTGGAGGGTTATTTTCCTATAAAAAGGGTTGGATTTCCACAAATCCAACATCTCGCATCCTGCATACATCGTGCTTAGACGCCGGAAGATCCCGCTTACACCGAAAGTCACGCAGCAGCCATACTCTAGTTGGGAGATTTTGAAGAACCTTTTTGAAGGTTGAAGAAAGATTGAAGATCATAGCTTTTATAGCTTTTTGAAGGGTTTTGTAAGATTGTCTTTGATTCCCTTCCTTGTTGTCTTCTCTTGTTGGATTGCTATCCAAGAAACGCTTTTGTTGTGATATTTGATTCAGTTATTGAAGTCTTTTCATTGAATTCTTCTTGTTCAAATATTCACCTTCTTCCCATATATTTGATTAATACTTTCATGATGATGATGAGTGGCTAATTTCCTTGTGTGATTCTAGGGTGATTGGCTGAAGGTTGTGGGAAAAACAATGATAGCATAATCTTAGATTCCAGTAGAACCCTGAAAGTTCGAGTCTTTAACCTTAACCCTAAGCATCTCGCTCAGTCGATGAACATCTCGGCCGGGGTGGGATTTGGCTGACCGAGGTGACTTATCTGATCCTAAACTGAGAGTTAAGTGTTAGAGTTTGCCAAATCCTATCCTTATTACACCTTTTCTGATCCAATGCAAGCTTAGGATGAGACTTACCCGGTAATTCCTTAGTTTGTGTACCAACGATCATATGCATAGGTAATAAAGGTTTATCCTTTATTGGGGTTTGAGTGTGCTTCCATCCCATCTTTGTGAGTTAGCCTGAGACTTACCCGGTAAAGGTTGATTCTATTCCCTTAGATGGTGTGTTAGTTTGAGGTTATAGTTCTTTATCTTAATTCCTTGAGACTTACCCGGTAATAGGAGTTACGGTTTAGAATTAGTGAGTAGTGAGACTTACCCGGTGATCTATTCCACTTTAGTAACATCTTCCCCTTGCAAAAATCTCAGCTTTGTCCGCTTATCTTTAGATCTTGAGTTGGAACCACAACTAGACGCTTTAATCCCTAGAATTGCATGTTTGCTTTATTGACTTCTTATTCATCTTTGATTGTGTTAATTGCTCTTGTGGTTAGTATTCACGAAGCTTACCGTTATTGACTTTGTTTCACCGAGTCCCTGTGATCGACCCCTGGAATTTCTTGCTTTTCACTACGATTGACTCGTACACTGCGGGTTCGCATCCTTGTTTTAAGCTTAAGTCTAGGGTTATAAATTTAAAGCTTGCACACACCGTTTGGAGCGAACAGTGAGGCTTGGGCGACGCCGGTGGTGGCTTCCAGTGAAGACACTACAAATGGGGCTCGATTGTGAGTGCTGCACATGTGCTTGCTTTCGAACGACATAGAGCATAAGGGAGGCGGAGGGACTGAGCACAGGCCGTTCCTTGGCGGTGGCTGCAACGCTCCGGCGGCGAGTAGTGCAGATGGTTGCTCAAGGAGGAGATGCTTGTTGGGGCGTGAAGAAAGGTAAGGACGAGAGATGAAGGCTTGTCCGAGATAGAGACGGAGTGAGATAGGGAGACTGTGAAAGTGAAGATAGAGGAGGTAGGCTGCAGAGGCACAGATGCAAAAGAACACGCCATCAGAACATTAGGCCAGGCGGAATACAGAGAGAAGGGGAGAGGAAAAAAAAAGAAAAAGTAAAGAATTTACTCGGAACGAGATTTTCGGAACGGAAGATTTTTCGTAAAATAAACCACGGAAAATATATGGGTCAAATATACAAATCTACGCGCAAAATATAATTTGCGATATAAAAACCATCCTCGTCGATTATTTACGAGATTAAAAGTAAAATTTAAACACGGGTAATAAAATATATCGGTGTATGTATACATATATACTCATAGAATCTAATGTACGACGTAAAGTACTCGTAAAAATATATAAGCTATTAAAATAACGATAAAAGTAAGAAATAAATATCGAATACGTTCCTGATAAAATGGGGCGTTACAAGAAAGCTCTTCAATCTCCTCCGATGGTGAAGCAATCAAATCTCGAACGTAGAGAAATCCGAAGTATGGAAGTGAATTTAAATGTATATCGTATATGCCGTCCTCCAAAATGTAGCCGTTAACCTCCTTTTATAAGATAAAATTAGGTCTAAAGGCTTCCTTCTTTCTTGTTGACATGGCAATAACATAACGGACTTTTCTGAAGAAAACCACGGGTGACGTCATCAAAACCACGGTCGTGGTTTGTCCCATGATGACTCTCGACCTTCCTTTCCACGTGTAAAAATCAAAGAAATACCAAAACCCCGGCCGTGGAAGTTCCTTCTTGGCCGTGGTTCTTCATTTTCAATGCTTTTCTCCTTTGCTTCACTTCATACTCCTTCCCATGATTCTCCAATGCTTCCTAATGAACTCCACATCGACCAATACTCTGTAAATGCTTCTTTTCCACTCCAATTCAGCGCCAATTCACCTAAAATCACAACAAGGCTTGTGTAGATCTCGATTCCAAGATAATAGGTGATTATACTCAATAAATGTTATGAATGTATGTCAATGTAACCATAAGAAAGGGAAAAACTACCTATATGCATATCTAAACTACGTCATATTTCATGTTATCAGTGCCGCAGTCAGCGCCTTAGCCTACACCCAAAAGATGCTTGTCACCGCCCCAACGCCTTTCTCTAGCCGTCCCTGCGGTGACTCAGCCTGAAGAAGCGAAACCAGCGCTACTGCGCCCTTGCCAACGGACCTGTGAAGCCGAAGAGACTGTGTCACCGCCCCTGCGGTGACAATGGGCCGTCCCTGCGGATCGACACCGGAAATGTCACGAATATGGAGACTCGGACGCTCAAGAGAATTAAAGACCCCACCCCAGGCCAGGCCGCCCCCACGGCCAAGAATGAAGATGACACGTTTTGGTCTGAACCGCCCCTACGGCACCCTTGCCTGCCCCTATGGTTTAGCGCCAGAGGACTTTACTCCGGCTGTTTGCGTCACCTTTATGGCCTTAATGGTGGTTGCTTACACTGCCTCTTTACTCCCTTCTAATGCATTTTGTAGTATAAATAGAGCCCTTGGCTGATTGCTAGAATCATCCATTTTTTCCCTAAAAATCTCTATATTGTCTAAGTCCCATTTGTAATGAGTTTCTAAGCTTCCTTGCTACATTGGGTTGATCGAAGTTGTATTGCAATTTGGTTGTAAGTCTTTATATTAGAAGTTCAATTCAGCACTTAATTGTGTTATGTTTCCTTGATCTTTAACTTATGTTTGCATGTCTCTTATCACTTAGATTGATCAGCTTAAGTGTACAATTGCATGCAAAAGGCTAGGGTTAATCGATTCCGGGTTCGGGTCCTTAATCTAGTAGCAAACCCCTTGTTAAAAGTTGGTTGTAATTATCTAAGGAAAAGGAATATAACTACAAAGTAAGATTAACGGGTTGTTTGTCTTCTTTGTATCTCTTTATCTTTATTTGAATACTAACTTGTGTCTTTGATCTTGTAGGTTTACGGATCAATAAGCAAGTTAAGTTGTGTTAATGCCGGTTGGATTAACACATATATAAGATGAAGATGAGAACGTTGGTGAATCTATATATACTACTAAAACACAACCCTCTTAGTCCACATGTCAACACATTAGCCATGTCACCTAGAACTTTTTGGCAAATAATTATTGATTTTCCATATTTTAATTACAGATTTGCCATATTTTAATTATAATTTTAATTCAAAATTAAAATATTTCCATCATATCATGCCAATTCAACAAAAATAATTTCATCTCATGTTCAGTATCTTACGGTTATAACAATACGATTTTATTTATTACCAAATCTACAATCATCTATAACAACGTCAAAATATTTTACAATCTTCTAACAATAATTTTTATAATATATATTTTTAATTATGTCCTTTCATTATATATTTTATGTATTATCTTATTTAACCAAAAACAGTCTTTTGCTTAGGCTTTTGTTCAAGTACGGTTCAATTAATGCGGTATGGTCGTACGGCCGACACGTGTCCCAAAAAGAAAATTTTTTTTCTTTCCTGAAACGACTTTTTTTTTTGAAAAGTTTTTTTTCCTAGAAACGAATGAAAATTTGTTTGAACTACCATGTTATAATTTATGCACTATTCTCCTATAAACTTTGAACTATTCTCATATAATCCATGAACTATTACTTTTTAATATATTTTATCAAATTATTCATAAATTAATCGTTTATATGTTATGAACTATTCAATTGTAATTCATGAACTATCATTTTATAAGTTATGCACTATCCTTTATAATTTTGCACTTTGAACTATTATATTATAATTCATGAACTATTCTAGATTAATTCATGGACTATCTCATACTAAGTTTTGAACTATTACTTTCACTCCTTTATAAATTTTGCACTTTGAACTATTCTATTATAATTCATGAACTATTCCATAATAAGTTGTGAACTATTACTTTCACTCCTTTATAAATTTTGCACTATGAACTATTCTATTATAATTCATGAAGTATCCTTTTAAAAGTTATGAACTATTCCTTAATAAGTTTTGAACTATTACTTTCATTCCTTTATAAATTTTGCACTATGAACTATTCTATTATAATTCATGAACTATCCTTTTATAAGTTATGAACTATTCCATAATAAGTTTTGAACTATTACTTTTACTCGTTTAAAAATAAATAAATAAATAAAAATTCGGGACACGTGTCAGCCGTCCTGGAATAATGTGTCTTACTTGAACAACACCCCTTTTGCTTATTCCTAATTAATTTAGTTTTAAAAATATTATATTGGAGTATAAATTTTACTAACTCACAACTTAATTGAAAATACTAAATTAATTAAAATAGACCCTTTAGGTGTGTGTTTGTGTATTAGCTAACAACTTAATTAGAAACATTAAATTAAGAACTTATTTTATCCATACATGGATTACAAATTTATTAGCTTTCATAAGAAAGTTATTTAATTTTTGTGGAAATTCTTTTATTCATTTTTTTAAAACAAATTTCGATTGTAAATCTTATGTTACTTTTTAAAAATTTTCTCGGAATCATAATTTTTTATATTCAAATTTACTAATTTTTTTTTTTAAATTCTTTTTTTTTATATTGAGATTCATTTTTTTTTTACAATTTTATTATATTTTGTTTCGGATTCGTTATTGTTAAAATTTTCTTATTCGTTTATATTCATATTCGATTACAAAATCTTTCTTTATTGTTTAAAAAATACATTTATTTTTTTATAAAAAAATCATTTATTTTTTTAAATAAAATAATTTGCATTTTATTTTCATATTCGTTTTTTACAAGTTTTTATTTCTTTCTTTTTTTAATTCAGATTCGTTATTGTTAAAATTTTCTTATACATTTTTTTAATTCAGATTCGACTAAAAAAATTGGTTACTTTTTTTATTTTTTATATTCATATTTTATTTGTTTTATTTTTTAATCACCCACAAGCGTAATCTCATTCGAGTAATCAACTTTGTTATGATTCCGATTTTTATATTATATGCGTAAATTTGGTTGAATGTTAAATATACAAATTAATATTGTATAATACAGGTAATTTGTAACTTTTTTATGAAATCTTAGTCAATTTTTGCCAGAAGTTTCGTAATTACAACTTACTCAATCATTATTTTACTAATCTAAAATATTATTTTAATTTTATATTTGAAATTTTAATCTTCTCTCACAAACTTTTAGCGTCTTACTCATTTGTAGTGCCTAAATTTTTGACAACAAAAATAATATGCATTGGCATAATTAGGATAATTTATGTATAAGTTTTAAAAAGGGTATGTTGTATAAGAATTAAATTAAAGTTTAAACAATGAGACACTTCTTTATTTGCAAATATTTTATCATCGTGAGAATAATTGAATGACTATTATAATGTTTTATAAATATACTCGCACAAGGTGCGGGTTATAAACTAGTTAACCAACCAAGTTGTATGCATGCTAAGATCTAACCTAGTGAGTTTTCCAAATCATCCATATTATCATCATCTTTGCTTGTTATTTAATTGCTTTTGTCTTGTTTTATTCTACAATCCAACCCCCTGGTTACTAATTGTTAATTGAATCTAAACAAAACTTTGACTATAACTATCTTGGGTTCGACCCTTACTTACACTATACAATCGGTTAAGTGTAACGTTCGGAATTCTACTTTGATTAAAGCTGAAACACAACGACCTTAGTTTTTATCCTTGTCAAATTTGGCGCCGTTGCCGGAGAGTTTAAGTTTAAAGTTTTGTTTTTAATTTTATTATCAATTATTGGTTTGGACCATTTTTATGGTTCAAACCTGTGCTACTAGCTCAGATTTTGCGCCTTTTGATTTAGAAATCGAGAGAACGTACAATCCACAACAAAGACAACAACAAACTCAAGAAGAAATGGCGAACCGAACTCTCCATCAACTTACGCAGCCCGACTTGACTCAACATTCACTTGCGGTTACCAAACCGGCAATTGGTGAAGGAGTAAACTTCGAGCTCAATCCGGGCTTGATCCACTTGCTCCCATTTTTCCATGGGTTGAGTGGGGAAGATCTGATCAAGCATCTAGGGAAGTTCCACACCGTTTGCATGAGCATGAAACCGACAAACGTCACAGAGGAACAAATCAAGATGTGGGCTTTCGGCTTCACCCTCAAGGATGGGGCGGATGATTGGTACTACCATCTTCCATCCGGGAGCATTGATACACGAGACAATCTCCACAAGGCCTTCTTGGAGAAGTACTTCCCCACAAATAAGGCAAACAGTCTGAAGAAGGCGATAAGCAACATTGAGCAAGAAGCGGACTCTTTATGAGTATTTCTAACGTTTCGCAAGATTGAGATCCAATTGTCCTTTCCATGGGTACTCTACCCAAGATTTGGTCTTGTACTTGTACAATGGCCTACTAGACAACGAATGGAGGATAGTTGACGCTGCAAACGGAGGTAATATCTTAAACTCTACCCCCGAACTTCCCTTGGATAAAATTCAGGAATTGGCGGAAGGAACTAGGAATTTTGGTAGAAGTTCTACCAAAAGAGAGGTACATGTTGTACACCCCAGCCGTCCGGAGATATCCATGGAGATTGCTGAGCTAAAGGAAATGGTTAAGAGACTAACTTTGATGGGAACTCCACAATAACTCAAAGCTTGTGGAGTTTATGCCTATCCTTTCCATCCGACGGACTTGTGTCCACAAGTTCAAAAAGAAGTTGTTGAGGTAAATGCTATGGAGTATGTTCAGCAACAACAATGCCAAAGGAATGACCCATATGCTCAAAACTACATGTCGGGATGGCGTGATCAACAAAACTTCCGGTGGAGGGATCAACAAAACCAACAACAACAACCCCGCCAAGGTAAGTCCCAATCTATTGAAGATATCTTGCAAGTTTTAACTAAGAATTTCGCTACTTATGTCCAAACCACAAAATCTAGCATCAAGAATCTCAAGAAACAGGTTGGACAAATGGCGGAAGCTATCACAAGGATCGAAGCTCGATCTTCGGGGAACCTACTCTCCCAGACCGTTGTTAACCCTAAGGAGAATGTTAGTGCTCTAACATTGAGGAGCGGACAACAAGTGCAACCAAAACAACCTTAGAAATGAAGAAAGTGGTTTCTGACAGTCCTACCGCCCCCACAGCCGCCCCTGCGCCTCTGGTGGCGTCCCCATCTGCATTTTCCTCGCCTCTGCGGCTGCAAGCTCCCGCCCCTGCGGCAAAAGCAACAGAAGGTTCTACTAAAGAGGACTATTATGTCCGTCCAAGTTTTCCACCGCTCTACTCCGAGAAACCACCAACTCCCTTTCCGGAAGCACTCAAGGAGAAGAGGGTGATAGAGGACAAGGACCTTTTTGAGACCTTTTCCAAATACGAGGTAAAAATCCCCCTTTTAAAACTTGTGAAGAGTATTCCTAAGTATGCTCGCTTTTTGAAGGAGTTATGCACGATCAAGAGGAACCAGAAACTGAAGGGAAATAAAACGTTCAAGTGAATGAGCATGTCTCAACAGTGTTTCAACGATGAATGCCCAAGAAATGTAGTGATCCGGGCATGGTGAGTATTCCTTGTTTCATTGGTGAAAATAACATTGATGTTCATAATTTGGATTATGCCTTGACATCTAACATGAAGGAAGTTCTAGCTCAATTGGATGGGCACAAAAAGCTCCCCATCACACCTTTGGCCATTGGGCCCACTTTGCTAACACCAAGCGAAAAGCTTGTTCCCTCTATTGTGCAGGCTCAGGAGATTGAGTTAAAGGAGCTTCCCCAACATCTCAAGTATGCTTTCCATGGAGAGAGCGACACTTTGTCGGTGATTGTATCTAGCAAATTGTCTTCCCATCAAGAGGAGAAATTGGTGAAAATTCTTAAGGAGCACAAGATGGCTCTTGGATGGACCATTGTGGACATTAAAGGGGTTAGTCCCTCCACTTGTATGCACTGGATCCTCCTTGAGGAAGAAGCAAAATCATCAAGGCAACCCCAAAGAAGACTAAACCCGCCAATGATGGATGTGGTCAAAAAGGAAGTGTTGAAGCTCCTCTAAGCAGATATGATCTTCCCGATCTCGGATAGCAAATGAGTTAGTCCAATCCAAATTGTTCCGAAAAAGGGGGGAATTGCCATGGTAGAGAATCAACACGGTGAGATGGTTCCAAGCAAAACCCAAACCGGATGGAGGGTTTGTATCGATTACCGTAAGTTAAACACGGTAACCCGAAAGGACCATTTTCCTTTACCTTTTATTGACCAAATGCTTGAGCGTCTTGCAGGTCACCTCTACTACCTATATGCATATCTAAACTACGTCATATTTCATCCTATCAGTGCCGCAGTCAGCGCCTTTGCCTGCGCCCAGAAGATGCTTGTCACCGCCCCAACGCCTCCCTCTAGCCTCCCCTGCGGTGACTTTGCCTGAAGAAGCGAAACCGGCGCTCCTGCGCCCTTGCCAACGGACCTGTGAAGCCAAAGAGACTATGTCACCGCCCTTGCGGTGACAATGGGCCGCCCCTGTGGATCGACCCCAAAAACGTCATGAAGATGGAGACTCAAACGTTCAAGAGCATTAAAGACCCCGCCCCTGCGGGCCAGCTAGGCTGTCCCCGCGGCCAAGAATGAAGATGGAACATTTTGGCCTAAACCGCCCCTACGGCTCCCTTGCCCGCGCTTGCGGTTTAGCGCTAGAGGACTTTACTCCGGCTGTTTGCGCCACCTTTATGGCCTTAATGGTGGTTTTTTACACATCATCTTTACTCCCTTTTAATGCATCTTGTAGTATAAATAGTCATTGGCTGATTGCTAGAATCATACACTTTTTTCCTAAAAAGCTCTATATTGTCTAAGTGTGATTTCTAATGAGTTTCTAAGCTTCCTTGCTACATTGGGTTGATCGAATTTGTATTGTAATTTGGTTATAAGTCTTATATTAGAAGTTCAATTCAGTACTCAATTGTGTTATGTTTCCTTGCTCTTTAACTTATGTTTGCATGTCTCTTATCACTTAGATTGATCACCTTAAGTGTACAATTGCATGCAAAAGGCTAGGGTTAATCGATTCCGGGTTCGGGTCCTTAATCTAGTAGCAAACCCCTAGGTAAAAGCTGGTTGTAATTATCTAAGGGAAAGGAACATAACTACAAAGTAAGATTAACGGGTTTTAGGTTTCTTGTTACTTTTGATATTTGGTTTCTTTTTGTTTTTGTTCTACCGGATGGAGTTCATAATAATAATAAAAAAAGGACAAGATCGATCAACCACACACACTAGAAGCAATGACGGATCCTAAACATTATGTTCATGCTCATGCTTGGATGCTTCTAAACGACGAAGTGAAAGAATTTGCTATGAGTGATGGATTTATAGAACTGATTCGGGAACGCAAATTCAACGGTGAGGAGAATGAAAGTCCATACTAACACTTGACAAAATTTGAAAATACTATAAATACGATCAAATTCCACATTGTGTTAGAATAAGCTAAGAAAATACGGACATTCCTACTTAATTTCTCTAGATGGCAAGGCTCACAACTAGTGTGATAGCTGATGATTGTTTACTCTTTGACATAACAAACCTTCAAGAGAGCTCGATATTGTTAACGTGATTAGTAGATACGAAAGAGTATTGGACATAAATTAATTATAAAATATCTGAGGTTTCATTTAGCAAGAATATTAACAACATTAAAGGTGCACACTTGACGGGTTTGCTTGAAGTAAAGTAAGTGTCCAAGCGCAAAAAATACATGGGTCTTCCTACAATGATTGGTCAATAAAATATAACTTCCTTTTGAGTGATCGTGAATAGAGTCGAAATGAAACTACAAGGGTGGAAGGAGAAGATGTTTTCGCAAGTCGGAAAGGAGGTTTGCTCAAATCAGCCATTCAAAGTATTCCGGATTAGCATGTTCAAGCTACCATATGGATTGATTGATGACATACAAGCTATGATGGTGATATTTTGGCAGGGAACGATAGAGGATTCACTAGAAGAAATGGGGAGCTCTTTGTATGCCAAAAAGGGGAATGGGTTTTAAAGACCTTAAGATATTCAATGCGGCATTACATGGGATCAATTCACTACTGACTTTTTGAGTGTTTTCTTTCCCCTAGCATAACTCGAATTTGTAGGATTAATTTGGTTGAATTTAAAATGGAGGACCATGAGATATCCACCATGCTTGGGAAATATTCACAAGTATGCTATACAATTGTCCACATCACAATTTTAACAAGACTGCCCTACTCGAATTTTTGTACAATGATTTAAATGATGTGATAAGAGATATGGTAGATATGGCTAATCGTCACAAATTCACCAAGTTGGATATAGATTACGCTTGGAACCATCTTGTTGAGACATCTTGCCACATGGGAAGACAGCCTTCACGAAGGAGAATTCAGGAGATAAAAACCTGCAAAGAAAAAGGTAATTCTCAAAGTCGAGATCTTGCTAGCATTGAAACAACTAGCTTGTATCAAATATGCACAAAAGCAAAACACAAAGCCGTCAATGCCCCACTTTGACTGATCGAAACAACATATCTTCACAACTAAGACCCCATAAAAACAATGATGGAAATCATCCTGCTAGAAATGAAAAGAGAAAGATCGGAACACTGGTCACATATAGTTGGATTAGAGATAAAAATAAATGAACTGACTGCGAAGGGGGAGCCACATATTGTTCAAATCAACCCCAAAGAAGTTGATATTATTACCTTAAGGAGCGAGAATGTAACTAATAAGTCAACTACTATCATTCCTCCTCTCTTTCAAATGTAGAAAACAGTGCAAGAGTTAGTTGATAAAGAAGCATCTTACGTCCCCCTTCACCATACAAGTCTCTTCTCTCCTTCCCACGACGAAGGAACAAAGCTATGCTAGATGAACAATTTAAGAAGTTTCTTGGGCTAATGAACAATATTTATGTGGATATTCCATTGATCGATGCCTTAAAGTAGATGCCTTAAAGCTATGCTAGATGAACAATTTAAGAAGTTTCTTCGGATTGTGTTGTTACACTAACGATTAAAATTTGTGTTATTTAGGACCGTTCTTTGCGGACTCTGATTGGAGCGGGTGAAACTTGTAATGGGGTTTATTGGCTCACATGGACTGCCCCTTTTTCCCACGCCACCACGGCTCGTCTTTCTAATAAATTCGACTATGCCTCTTTATGGCATATTCGACTAGGGCATCCATAGTTTCATTCCATTGCGTCTCTTTCAAAGTTAAACTCTTCTTATTTTAATCTTCTAAAAACATAACCTTGTGACATATGTCACAAGGCTAAACAAACTAGGCTATCTTTATCTTTAAGCAATTCAAATGCTCAATCTATTTTCGATTTGATTCACTGTGATATTTGGGGTCCCTGTCGTATACCTTCTACTTATGGTGCCTCGTATTTTCTTATGTTATTTGATGATTACTCGCGTATTACTTGAGTTTTTCTCATTAAAACCAAAACTGAAATATACACTATTATTCATAATTTTTGTCAAATGAGTAAAACACAATTTCATAAACCTATTAAAAAAAATTGTAGTGACAACGGCTCTAAATTCTTAGCTTTACAATCTTTTTTTTTTTACTCAAATGGCATTTTATTCGAAACAACATGTACTTATACTCCACAACAAAACGTTCGTGTTGAAAGAAAACACAAACATATTTTAAATGTCACTCGAGCTTTGCTTTTTCAAGTTTTATTATCTATTAATTTTTGGGGTGAATGTGTTCTTACGGCGTGTTATTTAATAAAACATACACCTACGTCTCTTCATAACGGAAAATCACCTTTTGAAATTTTTTATAACAAACCACCGAATTACGACAATTTAAAAGTTTTCGGTTATTTGTGTTATGCTTCAAAACAACCTCGAGATAAAATAAATTTGGGCATCGGAGTCGAAAATCGATTTTTCTTGGATCTCCACATGATAAAAAAAAAAAAAAGGGATGGCGTGTTTATGACCTAGAAAATCATATTACGTACACATCTCAAGATGTAATATTTTACGAAAATCTTTTTCCTTTTAAAATTACTCCTGAAGTTTAAAAAATAAATGCTGAAAAAATTTCTACACCAAATCCCCATATCCATAGTGATATTTCTGATTTAATTTATTTTCCTTCTACACCATCTCTATCGAGTGAAAAGATGAATAATACAAATTCTATTAATCCAATTCCTAATCCAAAAAGTTTTTATGATACTTTCCTCTCTCCTAGTCCAAATCCCTCAAACTATGTTACTTTTCCACCTACCCAAAATCTTCCTACTATGGCTGTGTTTGGCAAACTAAACAAAAACACTAGTGTTTGTAAACACTAGTGTTATTGAAAGTGTTTCCGAGAAACATTAGTGTTAGTGTTTAAAAAACGCTAACGACTGTTTGGCATGACATACAAAATACACTAGTGTTAGTGTTTATCACGTGCCTATCACGTGGTAAACAATCTTCATGTTCTTCACATCAGAATGAGATTCATACAGAACCAACATCTCATAACTTTTGAAATCGATAATCCTAGGTAGACACGCCACCGATTACAACATTTAAGATCATTTAGCCAATAATATATGTTTACAGATTCATCCAAGAACAAAATACACAGCAACATACTGAAACAATTCTAAATTATGCATTGCTATTGTGGTTGATCACCTGTTGACTCATATTTCACAAGCAAAAGTGGAAATCATAACGTATATTCACAAACATTAGTAAGTGAAATTACCAAAGCGAGTTGGCTTCCACGGGAGTATGGATCTGGCTTTCTCCGACCACGCAACGAGCGGAAGTAAGCGAAGGAGAAGAGAGAGATTTAGGAAACGAGGAGAGAAGAGATACGGTGAAGGTAAAAATGCTAAATTCCATGAAATCTCAAGCCCTCAACATTTGTTCTCACATAAATCCACACATTGCCACCACCAATTCACTAGTGCGAGTTCGGAGATAAAGAAGACGGTGGCAAATTATTGACCTCTCAATCAATCAACATCAACAGAATCGCAATACTCGGAGATTGATTTGGAAGATTTCGCCGATTCATACCTCTCTCGCTCGGAGATGGCGGCCGTCGAGCAACTACAACACCGCCACCAGTATTGGTTGCTGCAACCGGAGAATCGGAAACGATAACTCTGTCTATGGGGTTCAGTTCAGAACGAGATTTTAGGTTAGAGAAGGTTACTTATATACTTGGTCTAGGTGGTAATTAGGGATAAAGGGTAAGGGTAACAGAGTAATTTTCATGTAAAAAACACTAGTGTTTTACAGAAACCCTTGCTGGAACGAGGGTTTCGAAAACACTTTCGAAAACACTAATCACTAGTGTTTATCGGAAGGCCAAACACCCGTTAAAAATTGAAACACTCATAAACGCTCATTTACACTAGTGTTTTTGGGCTGCCAAACATAGCCTATAGCTTATGAGAATAATTTTCTCTCTCCTCAATCTCCTCTCTCCTCTACCCAATCACCATTTGACGTCTCTCTCTTCTACTTCAACTCCCTCTCTTCCTACTCCTACTCCACTCTCTATCCTAACCCTAATATCCCACCTACTCATACTTCTATCAGTAGTATACATACTACAAATCCGGATTTTACTAAAGAACCAACTTCTCTTCCCTTATCTCAACATACTCGTCGTAGCAACCGACAAACCAAACCACCCATTAAATACACTAATTATATATGCAATAATATTCAGCCAATATCGACTACTTTGAGTAATCCCGCTCCACGGCAGTCCGGTTCACAAGTATTGTATCCTCTCGTCAATTATGTTTCATACTCATACTTGTCTTCTCTTCTACGTTCTTATCTCGTAACAGTTAGTATTATACCAGAACCAACATCCTTTAAAACGGCATCCATTCATCCCGAGTGGCGGAACGCCATGCAACATGAGATCAACGCTCTTCTCTGAAACAAAACTTGTACACTTGTAGATATCCCTCCAAACAAGACCCCAATCGGGTGCAAATGGGTTTATAAGGTCAAACTCAACGCTGACGGTTCCCTCGAACGATACAAAGCCCGACTTGTTGTCCTAGGGAATCGACAACATCCAGGTATCGATTTTAAAGAAACATTTGCCCCTGTAGTCAAAATGACTACTGCTAAAATTTCCCTTCCAATTGTGACAATACATAACTGGGAAGTTCAGGAACTCAACGTACATAACGCATTTCTTCATGGAGATCTCCATGAAGAAGTATACGTGATTCCACCACCGGGTTTCATTCCTCTCGGTTCTTCCAAAGTTTGTCGACTCATAAGTATTTATATGGTCTTCCGCTCTTACAAAATTTGGCTTTACGCAGTCTTATTCAGATTACTCGTTATTCTCGCTCATTACGCCTACAACGAGTTTTCACGTACTTGTCTACGTCGATGATCTGATTCTTGCCGGTAACGATTCTAATTCAATTCTCAAATTTAAGCATTATCTTAACTGCTGCTTTCATATGAAAGATCTAGGACAACTTCGGTAATTTCTTGGGATTGAATTTACACGGACGCCCATGGGTCTTTTCCTTTCACAGCGGAAATATGCTTTGGACATCATTAGTGAATCCGGACTCCTTGCGTTGCGCCCTACTGCTTTCCCAATCGAACCAAATCACATTCTTGCTCTCGATACTAGTCCATTGTTCAACAACCCCGAGCAATACCTCAGGTTGGTTGGTTGACTGATATACCTTACCATAACCCGTCCGGAACTCAGTTATAGTGTTCATGTGCTTGCACAATTTCTTCAAAAACCTATTGTTGCACATTGGACAACCACGTTACGGGTTATACGATACCTCAAATCTGCAAATTAATGCGTATTGCGACTTAGATTATGCCACTTGCCTTCTTACATGTAGATCTATAATTGTTTTTTTCGTTATGATTGGTGATTATCCGGTATCACGGAAAACGAAGAAGCTATCTATCGTGTCTCGATCCTCCGCTGAAGTAGAATATAGAGCGATGGCATCAACCACATATGAATTTGTATGAATCAAAGCCATTCTCAAATCCTTAGGCTTTCACCATACAAAACCCATGAATCGATGGTGCGACAACAAAGATGCGTTACACATTGCTTCCAATCCTATCTTCCACGAGCATACCAAGCATATAGAAGTCGACTGTCACATAATCCGAGATCACGTTCAGTCCTGTTCAATATCCACTACTCATGTCCGCTCATCCGATCAACTTGCTCATATCTTCACAAAGGCTCTTTGTCAACAACCATTCAACTACTTACTACGCAAGTTGGGCATTCAAGACATTCATGTGCCAACTTGAGGGGGAATACTAAGCTACCTTCTATATGCATATTAGTATCCCATGTATTTATCCTTTGTATATATTTTGTTTCCTAGTTTCATAGACAAAGATGCTCTTCTCCTCTAATTGGGCTTAGACTATCTTTTATATATGTAAACGTCACTTTCTGTAATGCTAAGAAAAATACATTCTACCAATTCATTCTAATCTTTTAGTTAGTACTTCTCCCTTGAAGCTTAAAGAAAAGTAAGGAGTGCACACCGAGACTACTTATTCTTCTCTCCCCCATCAACGAAGGAGATTGCACCTCTTACCACCTTATTTCCGGATATCGAATTACGGACTTCTACCATATACGTCCACTACATCATTCGTTTACATAGGCATTGCATTGCTTTGTGAGTATTTTCTTGTATTTACTTCTTTTTCTCATCGAGGAAGATGTGTAGTTGAGGTATGGGGTGATACACTAACATTCGCCTATCATGTTTTCTTTCATGTCACACATTTACTATTATGTCTTTATCCTTTTCTCGATTCATTCCCTTTCTGCGTGCATTCATTATACAAAAATCACAAAAATATTGCATTTACCGTAGATTGAGTCGGTTCTCATCATTCATACTTCCAGAAATTGGAATATGTATGGTATTTCACTTGACTTGCAAACGATGCTTTGGATTACCACTTCTTGTTATGTTTATACATATAAGTTTTTGGATGAATTGTGATGATTAGCTTAACCAAACATAACCCTTGTGAGAACGCTAGCCTTTGGACATGCATTTGCACGTGTCCTTTCTTTTTTATTATTGTGTAATCTTCAACATGTCTAGTTTCTTCTAGAACTTGTGATTGAGTCTCTTTCAAAACTACGTCTTCATTTGATTATATATACTTGATATTTAAATGATTGAGGCCCTTTTTTATAAGCATATGTGACCTTCTCCACCTTTATATATGTTTTCCTTTTATTAGTCACTTCTTGCCTTTAGTTTCTCTTCTTTGGTTCCCCTCAAAAATTCCTCACAACCGTGTATAGCCTCATTTGAACTATCTAGGGTTGTGATGGAAGAAGATAATGAAGAAATTAAGTATGAAGTGTTTCCCTTGAAGAGTGAAAGTGAATTCAAGAAATAAATGCCCGAGTTGGATTCATATCATTCTTATGGAAGGCATTTTCATAGATTGTGAAAGGGAAATAATCCTCACCATCCTTGTTGCCTCAAATAAGTAAGAATTAGTTCGAAAGTGAAGAAAAGCTTATCCCCGAAATAGAAGATGAAGCACAAGTGCAAAGTTCAAAAGTGTTATGCTACATGGAAAAAAGTGCAAAGATGAAGGAAATTGTGAGTTGGTGAAATGTTGAAGGTGTTTTGAGTAGTGCACGATTCGGCGCCCCGAAAATTATTACCATTTTAACCTACTTTTTGGCCTAACAACTTTAGATTTTTCATGTCGCATACCCCCGTTAAAACCATTTAAAAACCTCACGATTTATATCTTGCATGTTAGTTTCATTTGACAAGTGGTGGAGTTCGAGAACGTCTTGACAAGCTTATGGTAAGATCTATTCATGTATTTTGAGTTTGTGTGAACCATGTTATATCTAAAAACATCTTGTGAGATTGAGAGTAAACACATTATCCTTGAGATGTTTGGAAGGTTATGATTCATTATTTATTCTTTTACAATAATTGATTCTATGATGACATAGTTTGAGTTGTTTGTTTTTCCTCTTAGTTGAGGCACTCACTTGTCTTGCACATAGTATGCATATGACATGATCTTAGCCAAGGACGAACAAGGTTTAAGTATGATGTATTTTGACGAGTGTTAAATGTAACATCATATAACCTCTAGAATCATGCATTTTCACATCCATATCGCTTGTTTATACTTCGTTTTAGTGTAGAAAGCTCCCCTTTCCATATTTCGGTGGCTACTTCAGTTTATTTCGTGTTTAAGCCATTCAAGTTCATTTATAGAGCATAATGGTATGAAAATACCAAAGAATGAGGATTCAATCTTCCCTAGAATCGGATAATTAATGGAAACATCAAGATCGATTGGAGATTGAAGAAGCCAAGTGAAAACATCAAGATCAACTATACAACCTCTTTTATGCCTAAACTTGATAGTTTGTATTGGTAATACTTATTACTCAAGTAGTATCTTGATTATGAAACATGTTTTCCGTCAATTGTTTATCCCCTTGATCATGCATTTTACTTAGCTTGTGAGAATCGGTTTTAGAGGACTAACCCCCTAACCTAGTCTTTTTTTTATTGTCTACTCATTTTATGTTGGGATACTTACTACCTCATAACTCCCTGTTTCAATTGATATCATTATCACCCATTTGCTACTTGTCATGTTTCCTACACTACTTTGCATACATGCTAGTTAATGATACTCAACTTTTTGTGGAATTCACATTGATGTTATGATTCATGTATTACATTGACAATGGTTGTGCACTTGCGGTTCCGTACATGCATTTTATATTGACTCTATCTAGATGCACATTACTAGTCTTTCTCATGTCTCCTCCCCTCATGTCATCCTCACTGAGCAATTGTCACTCGTCGGGATTCGCCTTTGGTTAAGGCAATCATCAACGCTATAAATGAGATGGTTGCCTTTACTGATCAGACGACACCGCTTATGGAAATACTCCAATCTTGCTGCAAGGGAGAGACATTCCGAGTGACCGAGACTTATTAGTTGATCATCTTCTTCATTACCCAAACATGACCCTATGCTATCTTTATATGATTGGTTAACTTTATTTCAAAACCCACAACAACATTGGGGATCTTCTAACTACATATTTATACCTGGTTTGGTACTTGTTTTCTTATGGGCATTCCCGTATTTTTGCATGGTAATCGGGCCCACTCTATTTTCATGCAAATTCAAATATAATTCTTTTCCTTAACGAGCAATTGATTTCCTTAAGTGGCGTTATTATTTGCTCTAGGTAAAGAAAAGTTGAACGTTATATTAATTGCATGCATATTCCTTCTCTTTCTTGATTCTAGGTTTCCTCGCCATAAACATCCAAGGTCCAAAAGGGAGATCATCAGAACTTGTTGCCGGTTGCTCGTAATTTGGTCTTTTCCGCTGGTGTGTTCACGTTCTTCGCATTAGTGGTGTTCTCTACTGTCATTACCTTATTAGGTGTCCAAGTTAGGGCAACAACGTCAAACTCATAATGAGAAGCGTAATGACTGTATCGATCGCATGTATAACATATATATCCAATACATTGTACAAAATCGGACACCATTTTTCCATTTATACGTTGTTTCCTTATTAATTGTTTACTAATATCATTTCCAATGCAAATCCGATCCTAACAAAGTGGCCCTATTAAAGTTCAATGTTATCGGGGACCCTAAACCTGCCGCAACACTCCATACAAATATCCCATTATATGACTACATTGACACTCATGTGAACCGTAATTAAGTAGGAGTAGATAAAATGGGTTGGATGTGTTGACCTCAAATGTCAATCTTCTCATAATCAAACCATCAGGGTTCCTTTAATTTATAATCAATCAAGGCAATGTCATATCAATAATATGATCAAAAGCTACCTTTTAGAACGGACCTTGTTGCAGAAGTAACACCAATTAATTAGGTAATATTTAATTTCATCCCGATAGCTTACGCGTGATTCTATGGCCCCGTTTGTTAGTAGGGTTTTAATGGGTTTCATTCGATTGCAACTCTCTTCAATCTGTTCGCCTTTGATTTGGAGCAAATTTTCAGTTGTCTGAATCGAATGAAATGGAAACTTGAAGGGGATATTCTTTCAATCGGGGTATGAGGTTTAATCAACTAAATTGAAAAGCACCGACTCTCAATTTCATTTCTACCCTTGTTCATCCTCACTCCTCTCTTCAGCGAACCTACAACCTTTGCTCCCTCCTTGCGTCTTCATCAGTGCTTCCATCGTCAAAAGGAAGTCTAAAGCATCCACCCTCAATTTTAGATCGCGTCTTCATCAGTGCTTCCATCTTCTTCAATGACTTTTGAGATCTCCATCAATCCTTACTCCCTCCTTGCCTTCTTTAGCAAATCATCCTTATTTGCGTTTCTCATAATGTGCATTTTCATCGGGTTCTGTAGGAGAAGAAAGTCTAAAGTTTGGTTTCTTCATTCTGCGGTTGATACTCTTTGATTAGGTTTAAAATTATTTATTTACATTAATAACCCTAACCATAAATGTAATTACAAAAATCTTACAATAAATTGTAATCCTCTTCAATATTTTCACTTATTAACTTTATTTGATATTATTGTATTAAACATGTTAATAATGAAAATTATTTAAAATCATACAAAAAATATTTTGTAACCTTTTTCGTAATTTTACCAATTTCATACCCTTAATATTTATCTTTAAAACAAACACAAAAATAAAATAATTCATTTCATTTCTTCAACTTCATCCACATTTAATTTCAACTTCAGCTTCATCCCCGATAATTTTCAATCTACCAAACGGGCCCTATATTTTTTTAGTTCCTTCATCCTTTATCAATTTGTATTCAATTTTGGAAGTTCTTGAGACATGTCAATTATAGTATCCATCTTCTTTCATCCTTGATTTGTTTCTTTTATGTATGTTATTCCCCGAATCACGTTAACATTGCATATAATTGGTTTTGTAGTCTTATTAACTGAACAACCTCTCAACTTATCATCTATTATCGCTCACTTGCTTTATAGTCTTCAAACCCTTTCATAATCCTTAAACCCTGAACAAATTACTACAACCAGCTAGCTTCGACTCCTTCCGTCTTGTCAGTTATCGGAGACCTCGATTTAACACAATATGTTTGTTTTTAGGTTTCTTCTTTTTTAGTTCTTCACCATCTCCAATATTATTTCTATTATAGTAACTATCTATTGTATATACAATCTAATTGTGCACTTTCTTAATGTCTTCTAGTTTTTGTTGGATTTGTGTTTAGATAATGTGAATAAATTAAATTTACATAAGAGATTTTTACGTAGTATGTTGTTACTATAGAAGTTTTAGAAAATTTATTAAATATTAAAATAAAGTGCTTTGAAAATTTAGATTTTATATTTGTTTGAAAGTAGGCTTACTATTCTATCGATCACATTCTCACCTTGAAAAATAGAAGTTAACTGAAGTTACTAACAAACGGCTGATATAGACTTAGCAAAAGTATGTGATAGATGATATTGACCGTCGATGAAGAAAATTACACGGCACATAGCTATTCACTCTATATTCACACATAGAGAAGCTTCTGGAACCCTGAAATGCGCGTAGCAAAACCCTAGCTCGCTTTCTTTATAAGCTCCTGTACGCACTACGTTTGTCCGCCTCTTTCGTTCCTCCTCTGTTCGATTTGCCTCCATCTCTCTTTCCCTCCTCTCGAGCACTAAGCGCAGATAGCAATGGCAGGAAAGGGAGAGGGTCCCGCGATCGGGATCGATCTTGGTACCACATACTCCTGCGTTGGAGTCTGGCAACATGACCGTGTTGAGATCATCGCAAACGACCAGGGTAATAGAACAACACCGTCTTATGTCGGATTCACCGACAGCGAGAGGCTTATTGGTGATGCTGCTAAGAACCAAGTCGCCATGAACCCAATCAACACTGTATTCGGTAAGATCTTTAAGTCTCTTTATGGATTTTAGTTGCGTGTTTTCCTGTATTTGTAATGTTTACGCATCGGATGGTCGTTCGTTTGTTTGATGTTGTTCTGGAGTGTTGTTTATTTCTTGAGATCTGGATATTGAGGTTTTGTTTTCGTTTCATTTGTTCTGCTTGATCCAGATTTGAGTACTAATTACACCTTTGAGATCGGTAGGATTTAGTTGAGCTAGTTGTTGATTAGTCTAAGGTAGGGAAATCTTGATGTCGATGTGTAAGTTTTACATATAGTTATAGCAAATTTAATGTTGGTTGAAATTAAACACCATTCTATCACTGAGAGCAGATCGGTATGAATTAGGAAGCTGGGGATTTCTATTTTTCGAGATCTTGTTTTATGAAAAACAAATTTTATGAGTTTGCGTGTTTTGAATGGATACCTGTTTCTCTAATCTACGTTTACATGGATGTGATGAATTTAGTTTCAATTGGCTGCTGTAATGTTGAGGGTGAAGCCTTTGAATCAGGCTATTGGTGGAGACTGATACTGTCTTTCGTTTATTCCTTTTGTGAACGTCGTGAGTTTATTAATAATAATCTTGAAAATATCTTTTACTTCTTTTTTGGACATTGTATCTTTCTATGCTTTGCTAGCTTGCACATGGATGTGTCATTATAATATGGTGAAGCATACGGTGTTATGGTGTTTATATCATGGTATTGGTGTAGTTTTATTGCATTTTCACCATCTAATACAATTTACACATATTTTTCTAAATTTCAGATGCTAAGAGGTTGATCGGTAGGAGGTTTAGCGATGCCCCAGTTCAAAGTGACATCAAGCTGTGGCCATTCAAGGTCATCCCTGGACCTGGAGACAAACCCATGATTTGTGTCAACTACAAAGGTGAGGAGAAGCAGTTTGCTGCTGAGGAGATTTCTTCTATGGTCCTCATAAAGATGCGTGAAATTGCTGAGGCCTATCTTGGATCTTCAGTGAAGAACGCAGTTGTCACCGTCCCTGCATATTTTAATGACTCTCAACGTCAGGCCACCAAAGATGCTGGTGTCATTGCTGGTCTAAATGTTATGCGTATCATCAATGAGCCTACTGCTGCTGCTATTGCTTATGGTCTTGACAAGAAGGCTACCAGTGTTGGAGAGAAGAATGTGCTTATCTTTGATCTTGGGGGTGGTACTTTTGATGTGTCTCTTCTCACCATTGAGGAGGGTATCTTTGAGGTGAAAGCCACTGCAGGAGACACCCATCTTGGAGGAGAAGATTTTGACAACAGAATGGTTAACCACTTTGTCCAAGAGTTCAAGAGGAAGAGCAAGAAGGACATCACTGGCAACCCTAGAGCTCTAAGGAGGCTGAGAACTGCCTGCGAGAGGGCGAAGAGAACTCTATCATCCACTGCCCAGACCACAATCGAGATCGATTCGTTGTTTGAGGGTATTGACTTCTACTCAACCATCACCCGTGCCCGTTTTGAGGAGCTCAACATGGACCTCTTCAGGAAGTGCATGGAGCCTGTTGAGAAGTGTCTAAGGGATGCAAAGATGGACAAGAGCAGCGTTCATGATGTTGTACTTGTTGGTGGCTCTACTAGAATCCCCAAGGTTCAACAGCTGTTGCAGGACTTCTTCAACGGCAAGGAGCTTTGCAAGAGCATCAACCCTGACGAGGCTGTTGCCTACGGGGCTGCTGTTCAAGCTGCTATCCTCAGTGGTGAAGGTAACGAGAAGGTGCAAGATCTGCTTCTGTTGGATGTCACACCACTCTCCCTTGGTCTCGAGACTGCTGGTGGTGTTATGACTGTCCTTATCCCAAGGAACACCACAATCCCCACCAAGAAGGAGCAAGTTTTCTCTACGTACTCGGACAACCAGCCTGGTGTCCTTATCCAGGTATACGAAGGAGAGAGGGCAAGGACCAAGGACAACAACCTTCTGGGCAAATTTGAGCTGTCTGGAATTCCTCCTGCCCCACGTGGTGTTCCTCAGATCACCGTGTGTTTTGACATCGATGCTAATGGTATCTTGAATGTGTCTGCCGAGGACAAGACCACTGGTCAGAAGAACAAGATTACCATCACCAACGATAAGGGCAGACTATCCAAGGACGAGATTGAGAGAATGGTTCAGGAGGCAGAGAAGTACAAGTCCGAGGACGAGGAGCACAAGAAGAAGGTGGAGTCAAAGAATGCCCTTGAGAACTACGCCTATAACATGAGGAACACAATCAAGGATGAGAAGATCGGTGATAAGCTTGGAGCAGATGACAAGAAGAAGATTGAAGAAGCTATTGACGCTGCCATCCAGTGGCTTGACAGCAACCAGCTGGCCGAGGCCGATGAATTTGATGACAAGATGAAGGAGCTGGAAAGCATCTGCAACCCAATCATTGCCAAGATGTACCAGGGTGCTGGCGGTGATATGGGCGGTGCCATGGATGATGATGATGCTCCCCCAGCAAGTGGCGGCCCTGGCCCCAAGATCGAGGAAGTTGACTAAGTTTGTTGAAGTTGCGCTGCGTTTTATGATTTCTGTTTGATTCGAAACTTGAAACTTGGGTATTTTGAAGTTGTATTGGATACAATATTTTTGGTATTGCTAGTTTGAAGTGCTAGCTCAGTTGAATGCAATCCTCGTACTCTAATCCTGCTTAACTGTTGTAGTGCAGTTTGATTGTATCTTTGAAAGATGGTAAAAATCGAGTGATCTGAAATTGGCACTTCCCTTGGTCGCTCTAGTGACTTGGTCATCAGAGGATTATTTGGCAGCTTCTTGTGATCTGCTGCAGGTGATGTCTTGTAGTTGATTCTGTTCGTTGCCAATTCGGCCCACACAGATGTTTGTTAGTCTGACGATGATTCATGACGTCTCAAGAGTTGCGTTCTTCGTCTACCAATAATTTGTCATGTCTAGCTGTTGCAACATTTTTACGACCAAGTAAGTGACGTATTTACAATTTTAGACTCTTGCTTTCTTTGAAAGTAATGGTGACCATTAGTTTAAACATGGAGAAGGAGAAAACACCTGGACATACTAAAAACAGTATACGTGGAAAATGGGGTATGATTTGATCATATAAGTAGTGGATGATGACAAGCATATATAATAATTGTGCATGCATTTAGAGTCAAAATTGCTATAGATTTATGCTAGGTACGGTAAAGACAATTACCCTGGCATCTCTCTTTTCATTTACAAACATTATTACTTATTTTTAATATAGCTTTCAAAGGGTCCGTCAATCCTCCTATCCATATGGACCATATATATCTATTTTGTATACTGAACCAATCCGCGAACTAATACTTGACATAATTTCGTGCAGTTGTCAGTAACATTCCTATTCGTTAATCCACCTCACACAAACATTTAGTTTAACAATTTTCATTCAAATTCGAGATTCTAACAAATTCTAATTTTATTTTTCTTTAAACATGTATAACAATAAACATTATTTTTTTATAATATATAATTAAAATCAGTTAATATCTAATTTGATTACTATTTTAGCAAATTAATTTCTATTATTATTGTAAACTATAAATATGATCTATTTTAATAAAACTATAATATTATTGATCAATTTTATACATGAATTAATTTTTTTTGGGTCAAATTAGCTAACTAAGCCTTTTTGAGATTTCTCTCAAGTAACTAGGCTCATGATATTAATATGTACTTTAATTTAATGAAAGTGATAATAATTGAAGGGGCACACAAACGTAATGGAAATAGAAAAGCGTCTATTTAGCCAAATTATTTCTATATTTTACCACGGTTGACATTCCTACAATTACAATTATTTCGATAGAAGTTTTTTTTTATTGAACATATCTTATAAAATTTTCATGTATTTTGCTATTCTAAATTAGTTATCAAGTATCATTTACAATTTGAGAGCTTGTATAAATAGAGAGTTTCCTTTTCTTTTTGTTGTTGATAGTTTGAAAAATTTTATAAATAGAGGGTTTGATGAATTAAACAGATCATCATTTCTAGACATTTTGACTAATTAATTCAAGTATAATTATCATTCGTATCAGATTAATAATAGTTATGTGGGTTATTTACCTAGTTACTTTTATAATTATTTTTTAAAAATAAACCACTCACGATTTACTTAATAATTTTTTTTAATTATAACAATTTTTAAAAAAATTCACAAACAATTCACATAATTTATTTTTTAAGGGTAAAATGACTAACTAGGCTTTTTACTGATATTACTTTATTAAAGGCTCAATTGGTATGATTGTAGGAATGAGGTTGAAATCAAAAATCGGAATGGAATAAGGAATTAGAATAAGTCATTCCTGATACTTGGTGTTTGATATGATATTGGAATGAAATATTTTGAACACATGTTTTTATTTTATATGAGTTATGAAACGAGAATTTGTATCATATTTGATGATATATGTGTGAATGTTTATAATGTAAATATATGCTATTTTTAAAATACATTTAAGAAAAATAATGAATAACAAATAACTTAAAGATTAAACACTAAACAATCGTCAACCCAAATAAATAGGTATATATTTATTCTATCAATAATATATATTTTCTAATTGAACAAATTATATTATTTTCGAGCATTTTCCGGTTACATTACATCTTGAATGAACTATTCGTATTATAGTTAAAAAAAATATTTTGTCAAAATCATGTCTTTCTACAAAATAATTATATAATTTAAATTAATTGATGAACAATAAACGTTTTATATTTTTTTTATTTTTATTTTATAAAACTAACTAATATATATATATATGTAGTTTCAAATTTAAAATGAGTATATGTTGGAATGAGATACCCACCTTTAATTTATGGAATCAACTTCTTATTTAGGGTTTGAATGAGTCATTCCATGGAAGCATTCTCATTGCGATTGCAAGCCTTACCAAACACGAGGTACTGGTAAGACTCATTCCGATTCCAATTCCAATTTCATAGGAATCATACCAAACGAGCCCTAAGAGTATTCATAGCATAAACTTATTTAGTTAATAAACCCTCGATTATTTTAACTTAAAATCAATTACAGTGAGCTAAAGTTAGAAAGGTCCTACAAAACAAAGGCCAATAATAAAAACCTATTCAACCCAGTTCTTTATTATTATTATTTTTTTATTTTTGACAAAAAAATAAAATACTTTTTGTTTTAAATATTACCTGCACGAAAGTAATTAAACTAGTTAGTTTTGATTTCTTATATATTTGTAAGCTCCTAAGAGTTAATGGATATTCAAATCTCATCACATACACAACATCTGTATACTTTATTAAAGTACACTACATTAATGTTGACGTGACGTACCCATATTTTATCCTGAATTATATTTTTTTATTAAATTACGAATCAAGTCAATAAATCTTTTTTTACTAAAGCAAAATATAAAAATTTTATTAGCTATATCTAATCAAACAATATCTAATTAGTTAGTTTAAAACAATATTTAGTTAGTTAGCTTAAAACGAATCCAAACAATAAAACAATATCTAATCAGCTATTTTAAAACAATATTTAATTAGTTAGTTTAAAAAATCTCGAATTACCTTCTGATAATCATCCGTAGATCACGAACTTGTTACAAGCGGTTTCAAATGATATCGAAACACTATCTAAGCAATATCTAATTAATTAGCTTAAAAAAATCTATATTTATATACTTTATTAAAGTAGACGACATAATACTGGCGTGGCGGCCTCACGTTTTTTCTCGGTTGATATCTTTTACTAAATCAAAATTAAGCAAAACAATTTATTTTACTAAAACATTATCTAAATTACAAATGTTTAATTTTTGAAAGAAATGATATAATGATTGTTAAACTTCTCAGGTACGTTACGATGTTAAATTACAAGGGATGTCATATCTTAATTTCAGATATATTTATCGTAAACTTTTCAAGTACACTTCTCACATTATTTCAACTATATATATGGAACACACATTCTCATAAGTCAATACACTTTTGTTATTTTACATGTTAATCTACAAATTTCTACTTCTTCCAATTCCAATTAGAAACAAACAGTTTTTAAATTTTTGATCAAATTTATAAATATCTATTTATGTTTTTATGTTTACAAACAATTTTCACAAAAAGTAATTTCGATTTTTTCTTATTCTTCACCAAAATTTCGTTAGTGATAAGTTAAAAGATATGTAAATCATTTTTTTTTTCATAAAAGAGATTCTTTTTATCTTTAGTATTTATTTTTTTAACAAAATCTTTTTTCAACAAAATTTTGATCATATTTTATTTTTTTAAAATGCCGATTTTATTAAAAAAATTTATTCAGACTTCGATCGGACTAAGCACCATCTCATAAGCAACATTGTTTTTAAAAAAAATGATCAAATTCATTTTTTTAGATACCTATATTTTGTTTTTTTTACAAACATTTTTTACAATGCCGAAAGATGTAAAATTAAGATTTTGCAAGTTAAAAAGTATATTCTCTTTTTTTTTTCTTTTTTGTTCGTAATAAATTACAAGAAGTATTTATTTGATTTTTTCCCCTTAAATATATCATTAGTTCCCACATACACAAGTTGATGACATTTTATTCAGAAAACATCAAATAAATAAATATATCTGCATAAGATGCGGGGTATGAACTAGTTATGTTTAATAAACCAATTATTTGCATTCCTATATTTAAAATTATAAGTTAAAAGACCATTTGTACAAGTATATATTTTTGCATTTTGTAATCTCCCTTTCTCCATATGAAATACAGTTGTATAAATGTACCCCAATTTATTAGAAGTTGATATTGGGTGGTGTTTAGTTGGAGTTTGGGATTTTACTATTCATGGTTAGGGTTGTGAAAACCACAATTTTGGAAGCAAGATGATACAAGATTATGGAGGTTTTGAATATTTATGTTCTATTTAAGTACCCAATTACCTTTTCTGTACTGCTTTATTTTTGTTCTAAAAGGCTTCAGCACAAGAAACTCAAAGAAGAGAAATATCAACAAACTACGAAATATTGGCGGAGGTTCAAACATCAAAATTGATCGAAGAAGAGCAAATACCCAATGTTGGAAGCTATCTTTATTTCTTTCCTCTACTCCCAGCTTCTTTTGTGTTTGTTTTAAAGTGAACTTTGGGTTGTGAAAACCACAATTGATTGAAGAAGAACTCTAGCAAAAGAAAATCGAAGGAAGAAGAAAAACGTTGTTCAAGCACAAGAAATTGATCAAGAACAATAACGGAGACAATTGAGAATAGAATGCAGAATTGTATCTGTGTATATTCAACGGGGTGCAGTACATTACATATATAAGAAGAATTGCTAAACTAATAAAGTATAGGTGGATATAATATCCATTCTTCAAGGAAATAAGGTATATACAGAGAGTAATCAAAGGGATAGAATAAAGGTACATGAGATAACTTAATATTCCCCCTCAAGTTGGAGCATGAATGTCTCAAATGCCCAACTTGCGGAGTAGGTGATGAAAAGGTTGTTGTCCGAGGGCCTAGCTTGATAAAGATGTCTACAAGCTGATTGACTGATCGAATATGAGCAGTGGAGATTGTGCCAGCTTGAACATGGTCTCTAATGATATGCCAATCAACTTCGATGTGTTTTGTCCGTTCGTGGAATATCGGGTTTGATGCAATATGAAGTACCGCTTGATTGTCACACCAAAGACGCATGGGGCGAGAATGCACGAGTCCTAGACTTTTGAGGAGTGATTTGAGCCAAACGAGCTCACACGTTGTGGACGCCATCGCTCGATATTCAGCTTCGGTAGAAGATCGGGATACGGTTGATTGCTTCTTCGTCTTCCACGATATTGGAGACTCACCAAGCATAACAAAGAAACCAGTTAGGGAACGCCGGGTAAGAGGACAAGTAACATAGTCGGAATCACAATAAGCGTTAAGTTGTAAAGATGTATTGTTTGGAAAAAAATACCCTTACCAGGCGCAATTTTGAGGTAACGAAGAACGCGCAGAGCTGCAACCCAATGTGCTTCCTTCGGTTGTTGAAGAAATTGAGCGAGAATATGTACACTATAGTTGAGTTCTGGGCGGGTTATTGTTAAGTAAATAAGATGACCAACTAACCGTCGATATTGTTCCGGATTGTCAAAAAGTGGGATGGTATCGAGAGCTAGACGATGGTTAGGTTCAATAGGAAACGCCGCAGGTCGAGACGCCAACTGGCCAGATTCACCAAGGATGTCTAACGCATACTTCCGTTGGGACAAAAACAGCCCCGTCGGTGTTCTAGTGACCTCGATTCCAAGGAAATACCGAAGGTGTCCGAGATCCTTCATGTGAAAGCAACGGTGAAGATATTTTTAAAGATGGAAATAGCCAAAGAGTTATTACCGGCAATATGAAGATCATCAATGTATATTAAAACATGAAGAATAGTGGTCTTAGTAGTTAGGGAAAATAACGAGTAATCTGCATATGATTGGGTAAAATCAAATCGTTTAAGAGAGGAAGATAATTTAGCAAACCAGTTACGAGGCGCTTGGCGAAGTCCATAGAGCGATTTATGAAGACGGCAGACCTTGTGGGATCTTCATATATACTTCTTCGTGAAGATCACCGTGAAGAAAGGCGTTATGAACGTCGAGTTGGTGAAGCTCCCACTTACGGATCGATGCAACTGCAAGAAAAAGCTTGACATAAGTCATTTTAGCAACCGGTGCAAATGTTTCAGAGAAATCGATACCTTATTTTTGTCGGTTGCCAAGAACAACAAGTCGTGCTTTATAGCGTTCCAAAGATCCGTCGGCTTTGAGTTTAATTTTGTAAACCCATTTTCAACCAATTGGAACCTTACTGCGTGGAAGATCGACGGCAGACCATGTCTTGTTTCGGATTAGGGCGTTAATCTCGGCTTTCATGGCCTCTCGCCATTGTGGATGGGCTGACACCATTTTGAATGAGGTAGGTTCCAAAAGCGTGCCAGTAGCTGCCATGTAAGACTTAATAGGAGTAGAGAGATGTGAGTATGTAATATAATTAGTGAGAGGATATTTTACCTGTTTCACAGACCCAATTGAAGAAGATGAACTCAGAGGCGTAGATAAAGTAGGTTGTATAGTGGTGCAAATGAAGCCGTCATATCGACTTGGTAGACGACTAATACGAGTACTATGCCGGATCGGTTGAGGTATAGATGAAAGGGAATCTTGCTGAGCGGTTTGGGTAGATATAGCAGTCGACAAGACATTAGGGTTAGGGTTGGGAAGATTAGAAAAATAATCAAAATGTGTCAAAGAGGAATTGGGCTCAGAAGATGACGGTAGATTTGAAATTAGTTGGTTAGGATTAGGAGGATTCCCCCTTATTTGGATAGGTGATGTGGCAGTAGGAGAATTGAAATTGGAAGTAAGTGGGATAGGTGATGTGACAGTAGGAGATTGCAATGAGATAATAGTGGAAGGAAGGTCCGTATTTTCTGTGTGTGTATATGGAGTAGGTATTTGAATTTGTAAGGAAATATTAGATGTGGTAGAATCATATTTTGTTTGAAAGGAAAAAAATATTTTCATAGAATATAACGTCACGAGAAATAAAAACAGTCTGAGTATCTAAATCAAATAACCGCCATCCCTTTTACCATTCGGATATCCTAAAAAAATAGATTTACGACTCCGAGCATTAAATTTATTTGTATCACGTGGTTGTTTAGATGCATAACAAAGACATCCGAAAACTTTTAAATTTTCATAATTAGGTGAAACTTTGTAAAATATTTCAAAAGGAGACTTTCCATGATGAATTGATGTAGGAGTTCGGTTTATCAAATAACATGCCGTTAAAACGCATTTGCCCAAAAAAGTAATAGGTAGAGAAGCTTGAAAACGTAATGCCCGAGCAACGTTCAAAATATGTCTATGTTTTCGTTCTACACGTCCGTTTTGTTGTGGAGTGTAAGCACAAGAAGTTTCAAATAGGATCCCATTGTGATCAAAAAAATTTTGTAAGGATAGAAATTCGGACCCATTATCGGTTCTAAATTTTTTAATATGTTTATTGAATTGAGTTTTACTCATTTGACAGAAATTATGAATAATATTTTTAACATTCGATTTGTTTTAAGTAAAAAAACCCAAGTAATACGAGAGAAATCATCGACGAGTGTAAGAAAATAAGATGCCCCACATGATGATGGTTCACGGTACAAACCCCAAATATCACAATAGACAAGATCGAAAATAGATGAAGTAATAGAGGTACTTAAAGAAAACGAAGCACGGGGTTGTTTTGCCTTGTAACAAACATCACAAGGTAAAGCTTTAAAATTATTAAATTCAATAGATGAAATATTTGAAAAAGATGCAATAACGCAAGAGGACGGATGTCCAAGACGAAGATGCCATAAAGAAGCAGAATCTGAAAATTTTGAAGTTTGAACCACAGACACACTAGAGAAAGGAGTGAGCCAAGTGAGCCAATAGACGCCATTACGAGTTTCACCCGCTCCAATCAGAGTCCGCGAAGAACGGTACTGGATAACACAAATTTTATTAGAGATTGTAAAAATGCAATCCGAATCATTAGTTAGACAAGAAACCGAAATCAAATGACATTGCAAACCGGGGACTAGAAGAACATTATGAAGTTCAAATTTAGATGCAAATATGAAGGAACCAGCTTGATTTGTAGTAGATAAGATGCCATTTGGTAGTTTTATAGTATGTGGAGAGACATTTTTAATTTTTGTTAAAAGATTAGATGCACCCGTGTCAATTTATCATTATTGTTCAACGACAATGATCCTGCGACAGAGTTTGCGTGTGAGATTTGAGTAGCGTTACTGGTGCCTTCACGGGGATGAACATATGTCGGAGGTTGTGACTGCTTTGGACGACTTCTAGTGACTGGATCGGCCACCCCCTTCCCGTTATTCCACCATGTTGGATAGCCGATGATCTTGAAGCACGATGTTTTTGAATGTCCTGCACGATTACAATGAGAGCAGAAAAGATGGGATTTGTCTACCTTTTCGGAAGCAGGTTGTCGATTTTGGGATCGAATAGAAAACGCCATGGATTCAGGCTGATGTTGTTCATGATCCTTTGTGCTAAGAATAGAACATTCTTCCTGTACTGCTAAAGCATATACCTTGTTGATTGTGGGTAATGGGTCTTTTGCAATAACAGATGACTTGAGATTAGAAAAAGAGTCATCCAGTCCAAGTAAAAACTAATGAATGCGTTCAATGTCCCTTTCATTGTTAAGGATCTTTGCACATGGTGCACATATCTTAGCTTTAGAAGGCAGGGAGGTTGCGAGTTCATCCCAAAGACGGCGCAGGCGGCCATAATATAGAACAATGGATTGCCCATTTTGTTTGTAGAGCCCGATGTCGGAGCGGAGCTTAAGGATACGTGGTCCATTACCCATAGAGAATTGATGCTCAAGATCATCCTAGAGATATTTCGCCAATTCAAAGGATGCGAGAGTAGGGCGGAGGGATGAATCAATGGTTTGATTTATCCAACCAATTAGCATTGAGTTGACGGTAATCCAGTGTGCGTGATTCGGAGATGTTGCCTCCGGTTCGGTGATGGTGCCGTCGACGAAGCCATGCTTGCGCTTTGCTCGGAAAGCATTTAGCATGTGGTGTTGCCAATCCGTATAATTATCCCCTTTGAGAATCACCGAGCAGATAGAAATACCCGGGTGATCTGAAGGGTGAAGATAGAAGGGACTCGTAGAATCAATAGCCATTGTAGGCGCCATGATCGAGACCTAGAATATGTGTTTAGAGAAGAAGATCGTAGATGTCTGATACCATGAAAGAACAGAATAGAATGCAGAATTGTATGTGTGTATATTCAACGGTGCAGTACATTACATATATAAGAGGAATTGCTAAACTAATAAAGTATAGATGGATATAATATCCATTCTTCAAGGAAATAAGGTATATACAGAGAGTAATCAAAGGGATAGAATAAAGCTATATGAGATAACTTAATAACAATGAAAGAGTGAATAAGCGATGGAGGCTATGAGCATGGTGAAGAACAAGCGACAACGGCCATTTATTAGGGTTGAATGATGTGCGAGGAACAACTATGAGAAATCGAATTACCCTAACCACTTCATCCGGAGCGAGGAACTAATCTCATAAATGGAAAGACATTGCTTTATTACTCTTCTTCGCCTCCATCATCGACGTGGAGTTGTAAGGGCAATTGATTTTAACTAATATGAGGGTATTTTGATCTTTTCTTAATTCAAAACCATTTAAATAATAAGAAAAGATTAGGTTAAATAAATTTTTGTTTTTTAGGCTTTTGTTTTATAAACCCTGTCATTTTACCCTATAGAGGTATATATACTAAACTAGTTTATGCTACGGATACTCGTAATGGAGTAATAGTTGTAAAAGAGCTAATTAGTCATTTTACCCGTTTTCATACTACAATTTTTTTTATAAACCATAAATCTTTAAAAAAAAAACCATTTATAAAACAACAAACCACAATCGCACACAACAACAAATGTGATTTTAAACACGTAGTAAGTTTATTAATCGGTTTTATACAAAATTAAGTTATATATGAGTAGTAGTAGTAATTCCATATACGTGCATATACATGTGCAATGCCTTTAACTTGGTTGTACGCCATATGGCCCATAGCGCATACTACATACTCGTAAATCTGAGGCATAATGGAATCTTTAGTCTGCATATTACAACTTCATTTGGTCCCGCCCTCATCTTCAATACAACATACATACATGTACCATGTCACCGGGATACATGTATGTAGATTGCAAGAAGCCATTTTTATCATCTTATTGTAGGCAAAAATGATTGTACCAAAATGAAGACATTATTTCAAGGTTGGCGAAGGCAGCAGATGGGAAGCCATCGTTTGAGTTTATATATGCATATGTTTGTGGCATTTCCTAAAAAAGAAGATTTGGAGCCCAATAAAATATACATAAACAATAGCAGAAATTAAAGAAAGAAGAGCAGCAATTCCATGGTGAGGTAAAAAGCTACATTCGGTCGGGATACTCATAGAGACCCACCAGGAATAAAGCACCCAAGAGACGCCTTTCCCATCTTTATACTAATTTTAATTTAAAACATAATAATAGTATTCAAAGCATTGTACGTCGTTTATAATTATTAGGTTATGTGCATAAAAAGTAAATGCAGGCTGATGACTGAACACAGTGCCTTCATCATCCAGACTAAGGAAGACGACACCACTTTATATCATACCCCACACTTTTTCACACTCTCCAGGAATCAAACAAAGCTTATAGACTAAGTAACTGTTAATCCATCATTCACCTAATTATATACATTTCAATATGTAATTAATTTGTGGGTTTGTATATACATTATCTTTAGTTGCATACAAATGAGCAAATACTTAGAAAGGTGTTTTAATTTGGTTTCTCTTCATATATATCCGCTCCTTTTGCTTTCTCTCATCTCATCCCATCATCTCTTTATAACCAAAAATAAAGATAAAAAGAAAACCCTCTTGCTTGCTTCATATTATAGAGGCAGCTGCTGCTGCTTGCTCATGTTAATATTCTCCATCTCTTCCACTACCACCACCCATTCAACCTTTTCCAAAAGACAAACAAACCATCAGGGCGGCTCCTTCCACAAATCATACTCAAATCTCTTATAAAAACTATTTTTCTATTCTAACTGTTAAAAACAATGGTGTTTTCTTCAATTCCTGCTTATCTTGATCCTTCTAACTGGCAGCAGCAACCACAGCACCATCACCACCAGGTACATCATCTTCTTCCTCAATCTTCTGTTTTCTGGGTTTTTTGATCTCTTTATACCTTAAAATAAAGATAATATTCTCCACCTCTCTTTTTCAAATTTTTTTGGTGATCGATCGAGTATGAGTGTGAATTGAATATACCCAAGTATTTATTCGTCTTTAGATTTTGAACTTTTGTATATGTATATATAGAGAGAAAGAGATATGTTGAAAACTAATTTTCCTCTTTCCACAGCAAAATCAAGGTAATTTTCACCATGGAATTAGCAGCATCAACCCAATCCTCACAAACCCTAACCCTCTACTTCCACCACCGCCACTACCACCGCAACAACCGCCTCGAGCTCAGCTTCCACCCAACATGGGCCCGATGCCATCCTCATCCGGCTCAATAAGGCCCGGATCAATGGCCGAGAGGGCCCGTATGGCAAACATCCCTATGCCGGAGATGGCTCTCAAGTGTCCGAGGTGTGAGTCCACCAACACAAAATTCTGCTACTTCAATAACTACAGCCTCTCCCAGCCACGTCACTTCTGCAAGACGTGTCGCCGCTACTGGACACGCGGTGGCGCTCTTCGTAGCGTCCCTGTTGGAGGCGGCTGCCGGAGAAACAAGCGCTCCAAATCGTCTTCTTCTTCAAAATCCGCCGCCAGTGACCGATCCTCGTCAGCACCTGCCACGTCATCCGCCACCTCAGGGATGTCGGTTGGAGGGAGCGGACCTGGGGGCCACTCCAGCGTAGCGGAAATGATGGGTCTGACGTCATCTCTAAGATTCATGAGCCCACTCCACCACCTCACTGACTTTGGAGACCAGCTAGGGTTAAGTAATTACACTGGAATCCCCACAGCCGGAGAATCGAGCTTCCACCTCAGTGGACCGGAACAATGGCGGATTCCGGCACCAAATCAAACTACTCACTTCCCATTTCTCGGAGGGTTAGACGGAGCTCCTGGATCAAGCCTATATGGTCATCCATTCGAAGGCGTCGAGTTTTCCAGCTTGGCAATCGGAGGTACCGGCGGTCCTCTTAGGGCAAAGGCGGCATTGGAGGCCGGTGGGGGGAGTGGACAGCTGGCGGATGCCGTGAAAATGGAGAACGGTGCAGTGAGGAGATTTAACATGGGGATTGGTACTAACAATCAAGGAAATGGAGAAGATAATTATAATTGGGGAAATGGGAGTAACAGCAGTGGCAATGCATGGACTGATCTTTCTGCACTCAACAACTCATCTTGTTCAACAACCAGTGCCTTGTAAGAGTACTTATTTTCTGGGTTTTTTTTTACAAATTGGGTCGATGATGTTGCAAAATCCACACTTGATGCTAGCTAGTTATTCTCTCTAGCTGCTATATATGTTGTGTTAGATCGAAGCCCTAGAAAGAGAAACAGTAAGTTCTTGTTTTCTTTTGCTTCAGTTCCAGATTTGTAGTTTGTAGGATTCTTAGTTTTTATTTATTGTGGGGTGTTTCTTGATTTGAAAAACGATTAATCTTGTTTCTATGAAGATCTAATGTATGAACGGCATGCTAGTTTTAATTATATGATCAAATTAACTGCAACATCAATGTGTCCTGTTCAAATCTCTTATTAATCGATGATTTACATGACGAGGGAATGGAGTTGATTTGTGCACTTAAAATTTGACATTTTATGTGCAGAATCATATATGGAGTACACAAACTGTATCAGATACGAATTTCTTTATTCATGAGTATCTATAATATATGATTTTCTGAAATTCATCTTCTATATCCATAAACAATTACTTTTATAGACCCAATTTCGTGTGTAAGATCACATAAGTATATAAGCAGAACGTGAATCATTCACCATGCAACGATCTCTTGATGCAGCGATCAATGAATAGTAAACCATATTGCAGAGGCTCATAAATTGTGCTACAGGCTCGAGAATTAAGATTTGAAGGGATCATTCGGTTTAAATTCAAGTGATGGATGAAGGCTTTCACTCGATGAAACCTACGGTATGTTGATGTTAGGTTCAAGTATTATCATACTTTAAATGTGGGATAATTCCACACATCTTAAGCATAGATGTACGTAAAGTGATCAACCTTACACACAATTCTTCGAGATTCCATCTAAAACAATTGACAATCGGAGGAGTAACCTAGGACTTAGTTATTATCATATTGTCAATGTGGAACAATTTGACATATCTTAACACGAATTTCGTAGGATTACTAAGATCTTCGATATTAAAACGTTGGTGATCGAGGACCTAACCTTAAAATTTTCCATGAGATGCTAATCCAATACTTGAGAGCGTTATTCAACCAAAAACAACTCAATTTGCTCAAAATCAACGTTACCCTAACAGCGATGCCTTGTAATCCGACGGATTTTTACAAAAACAAGTGTTTATGACTCGAATTTGAGCTCCACAACAACTCTCGTTTACTTTTAAAATCTAGATGTTTTGTTGTTATCCTTTTCTTCTAGGTCATATACATTCTTCTTATGATATTTATTTTTGACGCTAGTTTATAAGATCTTAGGGTTCAAGAACTGGATTTTTCGATTTGGTCATACAATTTCGACAAGGCGATAACCTTGATCTAGACTTGTCATGACCCAACATAGCCAAACATTAGAATATATTTTGCAAGCTAAGCAATCTCCAACTCCTAAACAACTTGACAACCAATATAACACCGGTAACAACCGAAACACAAAATGACCTAAATTTGTTGAGCCCTAATCTAAACATGTCAATGAACCATTCAAACAAACACAAAAATACCTAGAATGCTGATAACATAATTAGCAGTGTTAATGATAAGGTGTAATGACTATGCTCTTGGCTTTGTCTGAACTGAACCTGCGGTTAAAAGTTTGAAGCTAAATATATTGTATTGCTGCTTCTCGCAGAAGATACAAATATTCTCGCAACAAGGAACCACATATTGAGGTAGCAGTGTACCATGTATATTCTAAAAGTTAACAAATGTTGGTTTTCATGCTTTATCTCAATATATATGATATATTTGCTTCTTTTTCTTTTAGTTATCCCAAAAGCTGATCCAAGAATATATATATAATATTAATAGTTATTTTCAGATAAAAAAAATAGTAAAAATTTCCCCACAAAGATCTTCTCCGGCATCATAAAAACCCACTCTTTAACGGGTCTTTTTAGGTAAAGAAAGAAAGAAAGCAAAGCAATAAGAGTGAGAAGCTAGAAAGTGCAGAAAAGAATGAGCAAATAACACTAAGGAGTATCATCATCATCACAAGGCAGTAATAAAAACTGGAAAAGAAAGAATTGAAGAATGAGAATTCCATCAAAGTTGTCTCGTTTTCATCAACAGAGATTGCAAGAGAGCTCAGGTGACATCAGTTACAACTGTACTTCCTGTGCTGTGCTGTTATATATATATATGCTTTCTCTTTAAGGTGTGGTGTGCAGCCAAATAACTGGGATATTTTTTGACCGAATAAAATGGTAATTTAGTAGTTGGGGGATTTCATGGGTTCCTTTTGTGTCTGTTTGTTTCCTCTTTTGAGGCTGCTGATGATTGTTCGTGATTGAAAATCCAATGATTTTGGTGAGAGAGAATGAATCGAGTGCTTTTTAGAAGACCACATCCTCTCTTACTTGTTTTGAGTGAGTAGTCTGTTAACGATTAAAAGACGTGCTGTGATAGATATGTAAGAGAGACTTCAGTTTTTACTTCTTTTCCAAACTCTCTTTTTCAAAAATCATTCAACATTTGAGACCTTATAATTCTAATTTCATACCCTACACATTAATTTAAGGATGGTAAAAAAAATCATTACAACATATTGTTGTAATGATTTAACATGCTACATGGGATAACTATAAGGAGATTGAGATTGAAAGATTGTAATACAAACTCAAAATCATATGTATTACATAGAAAAGAGAATTACATATATAGAAGAAGGAAAAAGCTGAGAAAGGAAAGAACATAAAATACACAATATTGAGATTACACTAATAGAGCTAAAAGAATATTTACAGCAAAATTATAGGAATATGATATAATTGTTAACATTAGATGGAATAGGAAGCTCAATATTTTGATCCATAAAATCTGCCGAAATTTGAGGTACATTATAATTAGAAGATAAATCCGAATTAGTTTGAAAAGGAAATATATTTTCATAGAAAATAACGTCTCTAGATATAAAAAAAGGAATTTGTAGTTAAATCAAATAAACGCCATCCCTTTTGAGAGTTTGGATATCCTAAGAAAATGGCTTTTCGAGACCGAGAATCAAATTTATTTGAACTACGCGGTAATTGCGACGCGTAACAAAGACATCCAAATACGCGTAAGTTGTCATACAAGGGAGGTTTTTTAAAAAATATTTCGTAAGGAGATTTTCCTTTAAAAATAGAGCTAGGAGTACGATTAATTAAATAGCATGCTGTCAAAATACTTTCGCCCCAAAATTTTATTGGAAGTTTTGCTTGAAAGAGTAAAGCGCGAGCGACATTTAAAATGTGTCGATGTTTACGTTCGACACGACCGTTTTGTTGAGGGGTATAAACGCAAGAAGTTTCAAATAAAATTCCGTTTTTAGAGAAAAAAGGTTGAAGACTAATGAATTCTAAACCATTATCACTACGGAATTTTTTGATAGTCGTTTTAAATTGTGTTTTACTCATTTCACAAAATTTATGAATTATATTAGATACTTCGGATTTATTTTTAATTAAAAAAACCCAAGTAATCCGAGAAAAATCATCAACTAAGGTAAGAAATAATTTTGCACCACATGAAGATGGAATACGATATGGACCCCATATATCGCAGTGTATAAGATCAAATATAGACGTAGCATGAGATTCACTTAACGTAAAAGAAGAACGAGATTGTTTAGCTTGGAAACAAATATCACAAGGTAAATGTTTTTGGTTATTGAAATCAAAACTACTAACGTTAGGAAAGGAAATAAGATATTGGTAAGCTGGATGTCCGAGACGCATGTGCCAAAGTGCGGAAGGTGAAGTCGATTTATTGGTGGCGGCTTGGGCGGCAGCAGAGGTGGCGATTAAGCCGGGATGGATGGTGGTAGGCGAGGAGATCCAGTTTAACCAGTAAACACCATTACGAGGTTCACCCACTCCAATCAGTATCCGCGAAGAACGGTCCTGAATGATACATAAGCGATTAGTAATAGTAATAACACATTTAGAGTAAGTAGATAAGCAATAAGCAGATATTAAATTACATTGTAATCTTGGTACAAAAAAAACGTTAGATAAAGTAAAAAATTTAGATAAAGCAACACATCCAGTATATGAAGAAGTAGATAATTTACCATTAGGTAGTTTTATTTTATGTGGAGAAATAGATTTCATATTAGATAATAATGACTTATCACCCGTCATATGAAACGAAGCTCCGGAATCAAGGATCCAAGAGGTCGTAATTTTACCTGATTGATTTTCATGAGAACTGAGGTGATAGGTTTTAAACTTATCAAAAATGGCGGACCATTGATCATCAGAAACCGTTGGTCCAAGAGCCTTGTGATCGGCGCTAGTTAGAGGTGTAGGAGTTGTTGTTGAGATAGAGTTGGCGTGAGCCATGTGAGCTGCAGATCCAGTCGCCTGAGTCGTAGAGGGTGGTTTTCCGGTGCGAGAATCGGCGACTCCTTTGCCATTGTTCCACCAATCGGGAAAACCTATTATTTTGAAGCAAGTAGACTTACTATGGCCGGGACGATTGCAATGAGAGCAAATAATGTTGGATTTGTCCGTCTTGGATGGTTGAGAGCGAGAATAAGACCGAGCAGCGAGCGCCATACTGTTGGTGGCCGGATCTGTAGATTTAACACCAAGTTGAGAGCATTCTTCTTGAATAGTTAGAGCATATACCTTGTTTAGAGGAGGAAGTGGATCCATAGCAATGATAGAAGATCGAAGATGATTGTAGGCGTCGTCCAGTCCTAGAAGAAACTGATGGACGCGTTCTTCATCTCGTTCGGAGGTGAGGACTTTGTTGCAAGGCGTGCATAGGGTTGTGTGAGAAGGGAGACACACAACGAACTCGTCCCATAAACGGCGTAGCTTCCCATAGTAAGATACAACAGATTGTCCTTGTTGTTTGCAGTCAATAATGTCGGATCTGAGTTTTAAGATGCGTGGACCATTGCCAACTGAGAAGTGGTGTCGGATATCGTCCCAAAGCCCTTTAGCTGTGTCGAAAGACGCTAGTGAAGGACGAATTGTGGGATCGAGAGATTGGTTAATCCAACCAATAAGCATCGAGTTAACAGGTATCCAATGAATGTGGTTTGAGTCGGTAGGATCCGGTTTTTTGATAGATCCGTCAAGAAAACCGTATTTTCGTTTGGCACGAAATGCATTGATTACATTTCGATGCCAATCGGGATAATTGCTTCCATTGAGGATTACCGGACAAATAGGAAGACCCGGATGATCCGATGGATGTAAGTAGAATGGACTCGTAATATCGAGTGTAGTAGTAGCCATGAATGATTTTAGAGAGTTTGATAAAAAGGATCGGTTGCCTCTGATACCATGAAAGATTGTAATACAAACTCAAAATCATATGTATTACATAGAAAAGAGAATTAAAGGAAAAAGCTGAGAAAAGAAAGAACATAAAATAAACAATATTGAGATTACACTAATAGAGCTAAAAGAATATTTACAGCAAAATTATAGGAATATGATATCTTATTAGAGATGTTATATTTTATCTGTTTGAATGGACTTTAGAAATGATTCGAACATTAGATAATGTTATATTCAATCCGATTAGTCGGCCTTAAGAGTCGACCAAGCTAGCTAGTTTAGTTATCGTATGCAAATTAAGAAACTTCTTATTATACGAGGTAAATAAGCTTGTACTTTACATTGTTTTAATATCCACAATTTTTATTTAGTGAATAAAGAAGAGGATTAGCTCCCGAATTGTATTTGTAAGGGAAAAACATAAAGTTATCGTAAGTGTAGAGTATATGACGGATATAGAGAGTACATGGGGCAAAGAATGTAAATAAACAAAGTACATACTAACAAAATTCAGTTACGATCGTAAGCATGTATATATACATTGTAGTAAGCCTCAATGAATGTAAGAGAATATTTTCTTCTTACTTAACTCTTAACATGGTATCAGAGTCATGGAGCTCTCGTTTTGTTCGACCGAACATCCAAACCCAAGCACATCTAGCTTCCCTCTTCCAATTCATCTTCCATAAACCTACACATTCATCTTTCTTCCCTTTTTTGAGCCATGGAGGATAGTCGACAACCTCCTGGATGACTCCTCGATCAATCAAAGTCCAAATCAAAATACCATCATCAATGCCAATGATCCATTGTATCTTGCCAATTCTGATATATCATGAATGCAATTGTTTTCCATCTTGTTTAATGGATCAAATTTTAATTCATGGAGACGTAGCATTCGTATGGCGCTAGGAGTAAAATAGAAATTAGGTTTTGTGGATGGATCCCGCACAAAATCGGTTGCTGGTGATGATGAACAACTCACTCGGTGGATTCGCGCAGACTATATGATCCGGTGTTGGATCTTTCATTCCATGAAGTCTGAGTTAGCAGAACTCTTCACATACGTCAAAAAATTATGGGATGAGTTAGAAGACTATATGATCCGGTGTTGGATCTTTTATTACATGAAGTCTGAGTTAGCAGAACTCTTCACATACGTCGAATCCGCAAAGGAGCTATGGGATAACATCCTCGAGCGTTTTGAGGTATCCAATGCACCATTAATATACCAAATACATAAGGATTTTGCTTCCTTAAAGCAAGATAATAATAGCATTGCAGTGTACTGTGGAAAATCGAAAAAATATGGGATGAATTGACCTTTGTTGATGTCATACCTACTTGCATATTTCGTGATATTTCTAGCTACACTTGTGACATTCTAAAGAAAATCACTAAGAGAGAGGCTAAGATTCGAGTGATGTAGTTTCTAATTGGACTAAATGAACAGTTTGAGCGTATTCAGAGCAACATTCTTGCTCTGGAAAACCTACCTCCTATGAATCGAGTATTTCACATGGTGATTCAAGTTGAAAAGCAGAAGGAGATCACATGCCAAAAACTTGTTCACTCCAAAGTGTGTGCAAAATAAGTCTTTAATTTATACCGAGAATAAAAGCAAAAGCGAACTCGCAGTGTAAGGATCAATCGCAGTATTAACAATTATTCCAGGATCGATCAAAAGGACTATGATGAAATCAAGCAATGGTATATAACTTTAAGTTGTTATGCAAACTCGAGCAACATAGAACAATGATATAAGATAATCAGATAAAGGAATGCAGATTCTAGAGATCAAAGCATCCAGTTGTGGTTTTGACTCAAGATTTCTAAGGATAAATGCATACAAAGTTGAGGTTGCTAAGGGAAGATATTTTTACGATGGGATAGATCACCGGGTAAGTCTCACCATCCACTATCCCAAACCAAAGATCCTATTACCAGGTAAGTCTCAAGGAACTAAGGAAAGGTACTATAACTCAAACCAACAACTTTCAACCTAAGGGAATAGAACTCACCATCACCGGGTAAGTCTCAAATTAACTCTCACTCAAACCCTAACAAAGGATATACCTTTATTACCTAGCACTCATCATCATCAGCAAACAAGCAAGGGAATCACCGGGTAAGTCTCATCTTAAGCTTAAACATAAACCAAGAAAGGTGCAACAAGGATTGGATTTGGCAAACTATAACCTAAACTCAAGATCGGGTAAGCAACAGGCAATCTCGTGTAGTTCTTATCGATCTCGGTCGAGATGACTCCAAGAACAGCCCGAGACTGAATTCAGTTTAGGGTTAACTCAACTTTCAGGATCCACTCACGATAAAGGTTCACTCTTTCATCGTCTATACCACAACCTTCAACAAAACACTCTAGAATCGCAGGGGTTTTAGCCAACAATCATCATGTTCAAAGCAATCAAATAATATATAATCAACAAGTCCAAGAAAGGGAATAAAACACTCAACAAAGGTTTCCAATAATCAATAATGCAAAACAAACCAACAATCGTCAACAATGTGTTCCAAACGAATGATAACAATCACTAGTAACTTCCCAAGAAAACCTTACATATTATCTTTCCTTCTTCCTTGAACACTAAGCAATCATTCCTTAGATCTCTTTCCTTCAATCTTCCTTCCAATAGCCGATAAAAGATCTTGACGTCTCAGTCGTATGCGAACATATGCCAGCCTCCCTTTTCCGTATTCCCATTCTTATCTAAGAATTTTAGGTCAAGAAATAATTATCTCTCTTGGGCTATAGGCCGTCAACCTCGAGCAAGGCCCAGTTGGGCCATCTCGGTCAAGGTGCATTACGAGTGTGGTCCGAGATCAGTGGTGAATCACGTACTTTTCTTCGTATCTTCTCCTGAATCTTTCTTCCATCCTTTTCCTATGGTTCCAGCCTTCCTTCTTGTCCTTCCAAGTGCTCCATAATGTAGCTCAATGGTCTCCTTAGACTTCAATGCTCCGTTTTGATCCAAAATACGCCTTATTCCCTACAAATACAATCAAACGTGGTGTAGACCTCGATTCTTGCAAAGTAGACAAATAATGATATAATCATCAAGAATATATATATATCCATGCATGTAGAATAATGATGAGAAAACGTCAAAACCATAGCCAAAATATAGACTATAATTCATGCTATCAAGAATTCAGGATCACATGTCATTATCTTCCTTCACATGGCATACGAGCAATATCTCGTTCTATTCCTTATTGACAAGCTGGAGTAGGTCGTCATGACTACAAGAAAGAAAATCTTGATAGGATGTGTTCCTATTGCAAAGAAAAGGGACACTTGAAGGAGTCTTGTTTCAAACTCACTGCATACCAGACTATTACAAAGAGTTCAAAGCCAAAGAGGATAAACCTCTCTCCAATAAAAAATTCTCTAGATTTGCTAATATCTTGGAAGCTTCTAGTGGAAATCATCCACTTGAATCCATGGATATATCTTCATCACCATCCATGGATCCAACCATGATCAATGTTGTCTATCAAGAAGTTCTAAAGATGATGCAAGATAAATCATCCCCTCCATCTATCAATTTTGCAGGTATCATGACTAATCTTGTACAAAATGCAGTCACCTTATGCACATGGATCATTGATTATGGAGCTACTGATCATATCTCATTTTGCAAGACTTACTTCTCTCATTTGCAAAAGCTTGACAAGTCAATCCTTATTGGTCTTCCTAATGATTCTATCAAGAAAGTTCACCATCGAGGCAATGTGATCTTGTCTCCTCTAATAACATTGCATAATGTGCTTTACCTATCACATTTTAAGCACAATTTACTCTTTGTCTCTCGATTAGCTCATGACTACCTTTGAAGATCTTTTTTTACTCATCACATGGACCTGTTTATTTCAGGACCATACCAATGATACAATCATTGTTATTGGTTAAAAGGATGGAGATCTCTACAAGTGGAGTTCCTCTCCCTCTCTCCAGACCACTGCTTATTCAGCATCTACACACAATCACAAGCCATGTGATGTGCATTTGTTTCATGCTTGATTAGGGCATTTATCCTTGTCTAAAATGCACCATTTAGACACTTGTTCTACATCTAGACTCATGTCTTTGGATTGTCACACGTATTCTGGCTAAGCAAGATAGGTTGCCTTTGAAGATCTTTTTTTACTCATCACATGCACTTGTTTATTTCAGGATCATACCAATGATACAATCATTGTTGTTGGTTAAAAGGATGGAGGTCACTACAAGCTGAGTTGCTCTCCCTCTCTCCAGGCCACTGCTTATTCAGCATCTACACACAATCACAAGCCATGTGAAGTGCATTTGTTTCATGATTGATTAGGACATTTATCCTTGTCTAAAATGCATCATTTAGACACTTGTTCTACATCTAGACTCATGTCTTTGGATTGTCACACGTATTCTGGCTAAGCAACATAGGTTGCCTTTTTCTTCAAGCACTTCTCATGCTAAAGATGTTTTTGTTCTAATTCATGTAGACATTTGGGGTCTCACCATACACATGCTTTTTGTGGTGAAAAGTATTTTCTAACTGTTGTTAGTAATTGAACTCGATGTACATGGATATTTCTCATGGCTAACAAATAACATGTTCTCAAAGATCATCACTCATTTCTTGGCATATGTACATAACCAATTTTACAAAACTGTACAAGTTTTCAGGTCAGACAATGGAGCTGAGTTTCTACAACAACACCTTCAAGACCTCTTTCTTCAGCATGGGATTATTCATCACAAATCTACTCCCTATGTTCCCCCAACAAAATGCTCGAGTTGAGAGAAAGAATCGACATCTTCTTGAGACTACTCGAACTCTTAGATTACATGCCACCTTGCCTATCCTTGTGGGGAGAATGCATTCTCACTGCCACTTACCTAACTAATTTAATGCCCTTTGCCGTTCTTAATTGGAAATCACCTTTTGAACAATTGCATCATACCAAAGCTTCATATGACCATCTTCGAGTCATTGGATGCTTATGCTTTAGTCTTCATCCTTACAAGGATAAGTTGGAACCCGTATCTTCCCCATGTATTCTTCTTGGTTATCCACAAGGCCAGAAAGCCTACAAAATTCTTAACCTGGCCACCGATAAAATACTTCTTCACTTGATACCTTCATAAATGGCCTACCATCAAAGTCTTCTACACCTACACAACATTCTAATACTACTCTTTTTCTACACCCTATACATGTTCCCTTTGCATCTTCACCAGCTGCCTCCTCTTTAATTATTTCGCCTCTACCTGCTCCTGTTCACAGACCTACTAATGTAGTTCATCGTCCTACATACTTGCAAGATTATGCTTGCACCCCTTTTACTCCTTCTATGTCCCTATCACAATTTGATATTTCTTTTCATGCTCTTGACTTTGTTCAGTCTCTATGCAATGTTATTACATCATTTGAACCCTCACACTATCAACAAGCTAATAACTCTCCTCCCTAGATTGATACTATGATAAAGGAACTACAAGCAGAGCTTAATAACCATTGGGAGATTATTCCACTACCCCAGGCAAGTTAGCCAACAAATCCAAATGGGTTTACAAGGTCAAATATCGTCCAGATGGGACTATTGGAAGGCATAAATCCCGATTGGTTGCGAAAGGGTACAATAAGATCAATAACAAGGATTACACACATCCCATTTCTCCAATCGCCAAGTTCACTACAATCAGAGTTCTTTTAGCCATGCATGTTGGTCGCAGTTGGCCTCTCCACCAACTAGACATTAATAATGCCTTTCTACATGGACTTCTTGATGAAAAAGTGTTCATGATACCTCCTCAAGGCTATACCAAGGCACCTTCTAGTCATGTGTGTCGACAAAATAAATATGGCCAAATTCATTAACTAGGCCTTTTACAAATATTGATCTATTAAGTAGACTTATAGCATAAACACATTTAGTAAATGTACCCCTAATAGAGTAATAGTGGTAAGTCAATTATAGTGTAAAAGTTAGAAGGGTCTACAAAACAAAGGCCCGTAAAAAAGAGCCTACTTCACCAAATTCTTTCAAAAAATATTTATATGGAAACAATTTGGCAGGTAATGGAACATCAAGTTCACCAAACTACTTACTCAATCGGGTTATACTCAATCTCGCCAGGATTACTCTCTCTTTGTCAAGTCATCTTCTCACAATATTACCATTATGCTAGTATTCGTCGATGATGTACTTATCACATGTGACAATCCATATGAAATCACTGCCCTCAAGCATCAACTAGATACTGCATTCACTATCAAAGATCTAGGTTTTACTAGATTCTTTCTGGGCATGGAGATATCACGTGATGATTCAGGAATTCTCATCAATCAAAGGAAATATGTTTATGATATAGTCCTTGATTGTAACCTCTCTAATTACAAGCTTATTGCCTTTCCTATGCACCTTAACCTTCATCTCACCCCGGATTGTGATGACCTTTTCCTAGATCCCGAGTCCTATCATCGACTCATTGGTCGTCTTCTTTATTTGTCTATCATGCGTCCAAATTGAGCGATCTATTCGAGAACACAAAACACACAATGATTTGTTTGCAAGGTTTGGATCAAAAGTTCTACATCCCTAGGATCTCAAGAAGATCCGATCCACTATCATCTCAAAAACCAAAAACCAAACTTTCAAGAGATTACAAGAGTAAAGAGTTTGACATAAATCCAAACAAACAAAAGGCAAGTAGAATAGGTTAAGAGATGCAAATTACACGACTCTAAGAGTCCCAAGACTTTCTTCGTGCCCACAATCTGTGGTTAGAACCAATTCGCGCTTCGTATCAAAGCTCTCGGTCTCGCTTTCGGGTGTGGAATTCTCTCAGGGAAGGAAGGGAGGAGAAGTGTCGAAGTGAGGAGCAGCCAAGTGAGATTAGGGTTATGAGCTCAAGGGCAACTAACCATATATATCTCACAAAGAGGCACACACTGCGTTTTAATCAAAACGTAGTGCTTCGATTAATGAACGCGTTTTGAACTAAACCGACATGAACAAGCTCACATCTTTTTCTCTTCACTAAACCCGGTTTTTCAAATCATCAGGCTTGGATGAGCATTTGGCTCGTGGGCTTCTTCGGACAAGGATTAAAACTTGGATCCAACTCCCAATGTGCCAACAACGAGCCCAACACTCCCAATCTGGAATCGGATCAATTCGAGCATGAACTTGGCCCACCTTTACAATATGCACAATAGGTAATAAATAAATTTATCAAATTAATAGATAATGATAAATTATATAAAAAGATTATATAAAGCTGGCTTTACTTCAACTAGAAGATAAACAAATGGATAAATAATAAAGTAACATAAATAGGTGATATATGAATGAATGTAAATGGATATATTAACCTAATAGATATATTCATTAACACTACATCTCCTCTTAAGTTGGAGGTGAGATTTAACAACTCCAAGTTTAAATAGTAGTAACTTGAAACTATTTGGTATTTTAAAGTTCCTTCTTACTTACCTTTGAGTATACTTTATTCGTTTGTCCAATAGGTTTTGAGCAAAAGTTGTTGGAGCGAATAAAATAAATACTTGATGAACCTTCTCTCTTCTTTACTCTTTGTTTTGTTGGAGGCAATATGACACCGTCGGGTTGACGATAATATCACGGTAGAGTGACAACAATAGCACGCCGATAGGTTGACGATAATAACATATCCATATGTTGAGGCCCCAACTCGAACCCACTATGATACCGTGTAAGGAATAGTAGCCTTAAAGCCTATTAATAAAGTGACATAAATTCATAGTATATTAATGAATTATAATATATCTATTAACCTAATAAATCTACTAAAACTATTACAACAAAAGATTGTTTTTGGTAAAGGATGAGGAGAGCTTCCGATCATTTATTCATAACGAAAACCGGCTAACAAGAAATAGTCCTACATGTCGCCACGCCGTGGGCATCATTCTTCAAGAAAAAAATTAAAATTATCCGGAGAATTCTGAATGTAAAAAAACACCTAAAGGATAGGATGAAGCGCAATGGAAGCCAAATGGTCGGCTGCAGCATTAGCTTCGCGAAAGGTATGACGGATCTGAACGAGCCAGTTCCTACGGATGAAGTCTTGACACCTTGATACCAGACTGAAAAGCGGATGATAGTTCGGAACCGAGAGGTTGACAAGTTTGATGACCAAATTCGAATCTAACTCCACCAAAAGCTTACGGAAACCCTTCTCCAAAGCAGTGTAGAGACTCAAACCAAATAGAGTCCCCAAAGCTCCACCATCGGGACCGTACAGGGACCAATATTCATCAAGAAGTTGCACAACCATTGCCCATTTAAATCCCTGAAAAGTCCCCCAGCCGAGGCGCTGCCGACGTCCTGCCTGACCGAACCATCAGTATTTAATTTTATCCAACCTTCCGGAGGGACAGTCCAATTAACGAAGATTGAATCCTTCAATGAAGGGCCATTGAGTAATCTGGCGTTGATCCTGGCATTCACAATGCTCTTATTATAAGCAGCAATCAAGGCAATCTTGCTGTTAGGGCAATCGGCACCGGAAGATCGAATCGTTCCGCCATTTCCAGCACCACCAAAGAGTAACAGCAAAGCACACATTCTAGGGAAGATTATGAGAAATAAGATATGCGCAGTCCAGATTAAATGCTAATCAGTTGTGAACATTATCAGTAAAGAAACCAGCGGCAAGGTCAACTAAGAGTAAATTACTCCAAATGTTAGCAGAAGTAGTATAGTCCCTGAAGATGTGTAGCGTGGACTCAGGAACCCCAGGGCATCGCAGGCAAGAACCGTTAGCAGAAGCGTGGACTCATTAAAATTATTAATATATGACATAAATCTCCTCTTATGTGTCAAAACAATTCCTATCCGAAACAAAAATTGAATGCACTGTCAACCAAAAGTATATGCTAAAAATAGCCCAAACACAATTGGTTGTTAAAAGGATATCAGAGACTGTCTCATGTCGGAATAAAGAATGTTGGGTCGGCCTACTTTTGAATATGAGTTCGGCTGATTTTTATGCCGGTTTATAAATTATAGGGAGCAAATCACCTGTTATCTTACCTCATCTTTATTTTTTGCTAAAAAATGCCGCTTATCTTCTTCTTCTTCTTTTTTTTATAAACAACGAGCTCTTAAGGGTTTGTTTAAAAACCAATAGCTTGTTGGAGTTGGGCATTTTTGCGTAACTGAAATAGGTAGTTCATTGAAGAAATTTTTTTTGATGAGTTTGAAAAATGTTTGAGAGATGAAGCTTAGTGGATTGGGCTGGACGTAAGTATACCATCAAATGAGTTACACTTTTTATTTAAAACTAATTTCATAGAGTTGTATTCGTGATACAACATTCAATAAGTTATTAGAATCCTCGTAAGCTCCCATAAACTTTTGGCAATCAAACACTCGCCGTTAAGTTTATGTTTTTTTTCCATAATCATTAAAAGCTTCCAAAAGCTACATATGATCCATCTAATTCTAGTACCTTATCGGAGTTGAAGCTTACTAGTAACGGAATTAAAGATTATCGGATAGTTGACACAAGTATGATAGGTTTTGAAAACTCTTTTATAGGAGAAGTTAATCAGCTTGTGATGATTATGAGAAAAAGTGTAAATTTTTGTTTGTAAAATCCAAACCTACGAGAGTTTATGGAAGCTTTTTTTTTTTCTCATTTCATAGGTAACATGAAGGACCTTATAATAGCTTATTATTATAGAGTGATTTTATCCGGTCAAACAAAAAATTACGATCGAGGCAGTGGAACCGGATTACGTTTTCGAGTCGAAGCCAAATTGGCAACACGAGGTGGGCCCAGAGTTTGAAAATGGGGCGGAGGCCAAATATGGAAGTGGGGCGCAAGGGAATTGCGAGCCTGCCTTCGAGGCGCATCGCGGCTGCGCCCCGTGAGGGTTTTATAACCTCACCTTGCTTCGCAGCCCGCTACAATCTCTTCGCAGCCACTTCGCCCTCTTCGTAGTGCTCTTCTTCTTCTTCCCGTCTATTCAAGATTCATTGTGGTTTGTCCTCTTCGCCTTCTCTTCATCCCTGTTTCTTCATGACTGTTGTATTTGTATTGTGTTCGTCATGTTTCTTCTTCAATTTGTACTGATTTGCTGCAATCTTTGTTGTGAAGCACTAATCCAAACACTTTTGATCTTAAATAATTTATCATTAGCAGCAACATTTTAGTCCTGTTTCTTCTTCTTCCCTGTTTGAATCACCTTATCATTAACCCCTAATATGCGAAAGCACTAATCTAAACACTAATCCAAACATTAATTTGATTTGCTTCTGCTCAACTAATGCAAACACTTAATCTTTGCTGCAATTGTTGTTGTTTGATTGTAGATCTTATACAACCTCCATGGATGAGAGCTTGAGTTTTGAAGGCCAATCAACTTGCTTAAAAAATTTGCATTTGGTAAACAAAAATTAGGTCCGATTAAGAAGTTTAAAGAGGATCTCATTATGCGAATTGCATTTGGTAAACAAAAATTCCCCTGCACCAAATTTAATAGAATAAATTACTCATTGTTTTGCTTAAAAAATTGCTAATTGTTTTGCTTAAACGGAAAGCGGTTATAGGTATTTGATTATCCACACGTGCAAGTGTCAATCGGGAAGAGAGTTTGAATATTGTAGATCTCGAGAGAAAGTGTTTTGTCGAATGTAATATTCCGCCGAAAATCGTACCAAGACATGGACCGGGACTCGAATGTTGTAGAACCCCAACGATCGGATGCAAACCCTAGCCGAAAACGTCGATTATCGCCTCGAAGAATTGAAATTGAAAGTCGTGGAATTTAGCATTTAATAGATTATATTTTTTTGTGTGCTTTTCTGAATTGGAACCTTCATTGTTGACGTTGTGGAAATTGTCGCTCTAACTATAAAACACTCGAACAAAGTTACCAAATAAAAATCCATATTTATAAGTTTTTTATAAATCGAATAAAGTTAGAAATAATAAAAACCGTATATTTCGGATTAAAATGGTTTTAATACATAAAGTATTAATTATATTTCAGTTCTCAATTCTACCATGCCTAAAACTAGGAAATAAATGACAATAAAGGAAATCATATACTTACTTCCATATGTGTAACAAGTTCATTTGGTCATTATACTTCTTTTCATCGAACGGAAGAATAACGCTTTCACCATCGGATTCAACTTCAATCTCTTCGAAAAATGTCGACATATTCCACGAGATTTTTTTGATTGAGACGTGAATTTTGATTTGGATTTCACGTAAAATATATAGAGTCGCAACGGGCTAGGTTAAACTCGACGCTCGGCCCCATTTATCGGGCGCAAAGAAAATCTGTCAACTGGGCGCAGCCAGAGTGTGCTTTTGGGGCACATCCTGAATCCGCCCCAGAGGCGCATTCTGGATGCGCCCCAGATGCATACTCTGGCTGCGCCCCAGAGGCGCACTCTAGATGCGCCCCAAATGCAGAATTCGCCCGTGTTGTCTCCCTTGTCTGATCGAATAGCAACCCCGTTATTATATAATACAAATCTATATAAAAACTATTTTAAATAAAAAAATAACACTTTTTGATAATTTTATAGAAACATGAACTCTAATAAATTTAGCTCCTTCTCCAAACACTTATCAAACTTAAAAAATAAAAGCTTGCTTAATCGACTATCGGTCTTAGCTACATGATAAGTTTCAACTTTTACTACCAATAAGTTTTGGCTTCAACTTCAATAACAATAAGCCCAAGGTTTTCAAATCGATCCGGAGTTGATTAAACAAATTTATTTATTTGATAAGTTTAATAAGTGTTTGGAAAAATAAAGGTGGATGAAAATGAAAAATTACCAAAAAAAGAAAACAAAACTTTTCCATTCAAAATCATTTTATAAAGTTATATTTGTATATAAAAGCAACAACCATAAATTTTCTTCATTCAACTGATAAGATGAAAAAAGCAACTCCCATAAGGTAACATGAATTTGGGATTTCAAACACTCTCTATCGAGCTTATACTTTTTATCACAATCTTCCGAAGTCCAAGGAACATCTAAACTTTGAGCTTGTGTTTGTCATGACATTTTGATAGGGATACGTCCTAATTTAAGAATCCAATTAAAAGATATAAATTAAAATAAACACTTGCATGCTTTTTTTTTATTGGATTTTGATTATGGAAAATAAAAATATAAGAATGTATGCAAGAGCTTCAAACGACTATAAGTCATCACATCTCACAAAGGCAAATCACGCGACATCTCACAATAGAGGAGGTTACGATCTCAAAAAAAATCAAGAAAAAAGCACACCAACTCCTTTTCCAAAAAAATTCAGCTTTAATTTTTTTATAAAGCACGCAAGCCTTTAAATAGGGAAAACAAAGTCATATAAAAATTCAAAATTAAGTAAAAAGTCCGCTTAAATTACTTGCCTTAAAGATTCACATATTGAGGCATTGACTTGGACTCTTCACCTCTTGAGCAAACTTCATATTGTCAGATGAACTACATTTATAAGCATTCTATTGGACAAATCATTTCTAGTGGTCTTCATGAATGTAGTGTCCCTTTAAATCAGTTTTTCTTAAAGTATTTATGAGCCTTCATTGGACAAACATAACCTCATTATGGCCAAAATGTTGAAGGGTTGTTTGAAGGAAACTTAGGGCTATATGGTTGAATAACATCGGTTTTAGACATCCTTACATTTTCATTAGATCAAGTACTTGACAATAGTTGTAAAGTTTGAGCTTGTCTTTCCAACACATCTTCAATCGCCTTAAACAGACTTTTGAATAAGAAGTTAATAACATTATATTGAAATGCAACCGTTTGCATTGAGTTCCTCGATCACATCATATAAATTTTGATAGAACTTTGTGTTTTTAGAAAACAATCTTATGTTTGACAAGAAAGAATTTTTCTAAATAGCTTTTTTGGAAGTTTTTTAAGGTTTATGGAAAGCTTCAATTAATAGATTTCGATAATTTTTCATTAGCTTATCCTACAATGTTATTCTACCTTACCGAGCTGAACTTTGACATTCTCAACTCGTTTATAAACGAGTTGAGCCCAAGTCTAACTTTTAAGCGAGCTTTTAACAATCTACAATGTTACCCTAGTCGCATGAGCCGGACTTTGACATATTCAATATGTTTATAAACGAGCCAAACCAACTCTAAATCTTAACCAAGCTTCAAGGTATTCATACTCGCTCGTTTAAAATGTGAGCGAATTCAAGTCGAACATTTTTCCAAACCGAGCCATAAATGGACTCGAATCAAACTTTTTCTATAAAAAGTGAACGGGCTCGAATCAAGCTTTTTCTATGAAAAGTGCCATTAACGGGCTCAAATCGAGTTTTTCCAAACCAAATCGAGTTTTTCCAAACCGAGGCGCTCGTATCCTACAAGCAGCGTACATTCACCCGAATTTCTTTGTTTTAAGTTTGTAGAATCGAGTCAAATGAATTAGATAACGAATCACATTCTTTTTGGTCAACAAATTTAAAGCTCCGGGTGTTTCGTTGAAAAGAAAAAAATTAAAGTGTGGTTGTTTACAAAAATCAGGATAAGATTTTTTTCTATATATATAAAAGAGTAATAAAAAGGGTGATTTTGGATTAAAAAAAAATATATATATATATATTCTAGGGCCATGCCCATGGCAGCAACATCCACCGGGTAGATCCATATAACATTCCAGAGCCGGCAGATGATAACAATGGACACAATAAAATACATAAAAACCCAAAGAACAAACTCAACTCTGAAACAATCATATCTAAATGCATCAGCAGTAACCCTTTTAGAACACAACAAAACAACAAAGCAAAAGATTTCACAAGCAATTTGGTATTCAGTGTTTGGCAGTAGAAGAAGAACCAATAGCAGCCAGAAAGAGTGAACCATACTCCTCATGTTGTTACATCTTAGCTTGTAGACATTGAACTACAAGGAATGATAAGCTTCAAGTTCCAGTATAAATAGATGGCATATCAGTTTTCTTGGACACGGATATCGTACTATCCAAGTTAAACCATCTTTGCAGACTATAAATATTGCACCAAATAGCAGAAGAAGGCTCAAAGGAACCTGGTCAAAATGATAAGAAGTTGATCCCTAGTTGGCTCGGCTTTTAATCACATCAAGTCCCATTTCAGTTGGATCCGTCGCCTGCAACTCAATCTGAATGCCGTCAAGCTCCCTCTTGAACCGGTCCTTGGAGCTTGCATAGATCATCTTGCTTCTCACCCTTGCGGTATCAGGACACCTTTTTCAGAAAGACCCAATGAAACAAGAAGGATTTGTCAGGTAGTATCCTATTGATTAAAGAAAATACAGTGTATCTAGTCCAAACATACCATGCGATAAAGAAAATTCGGCTTTTCTGGCAGTTCTCTTCTGTCACAAAATCAAAGTCATACACAGCATAGCGGCATTCATCAGCAGGAAGGCTAGCAGCAAAGTCTTCATATGTTTGGGCCGGCTCACCCAACTTTTCAACAATAACCTGCTTTTGCTTCTCCTCAATCTTGTACACAATAAAACGGAAAGTTCTTTTTGCCTTCAACTCCATGAACTTGAGTTTGCATTCATCATGCACTGCCATCCCTGATGCAGCATTGGCCTGTATAGAGCACTTACATATGAGTCTGGGAATGCAGGATATATATGATTTACATATAATGAGGCTCTTAGACACCAAGGATCTCTTTTGGGTAACACACATTCCCAAAGAGAAATCAGACAAAAAAAATAAGCATTAACTTGTCTGATTTACATATATGATTTGCATTCAGAATATTTGGACAACAAACATATAGAAGAACTTGTCTTGTAGTGTTCAGCAAATTATGTGCCTACTACTTATATATGACAATATATTGCTGAATATCAAACACACAGACATGTATCAAATCCTATTTATAAGCATTAACTTCTCAAGATTTACTGAATATCAACAACCAGCAAGAAGTACTGATATAGATGAACTGGAACTTGGGGGATACACTGGTATACATACTTCGTGACACTATCTGAACTTAAAACCAACTTAAATTTTGCAGCCGTAACCCCAAAATGATTCATTCAAAGCAGCTTCGTGATGCACAACTAAAAAATAACTAAACTTCATTGAACAAAGTTGCAGCCTCCGAAAGATGAACTGTATAAAACATCAGGATTGAGTATTCGACAGATTCCAAAAAAACATCCTCAAGTAGTTCATTCAATAATCAACACAATAGATCCGTTTAAACCTCAGCCGATGTCAAAATTTTCAACAAACTCCGATTACGAGGACACGAACATCGAATAAAAGATGAGCATAGGAAGCACGCTTTGATTAGGAGCAAACTCAAGGACAGGCTCACACAGTCAATAGATGCATAAATAAGTTCAAAACCATAGCAAACAGTTGTCTCGTTCAAAGATTCACACGATCAGCAGCAGATCAAACGAAGGATACTGCTGAAAATCCCAAACTCAGCAGAGTAGAAACAAAACCCTAGCAACATGTAAACATAAACAGAAAACTCACCATTTTTGCACTATTAGAAGAGGGAGACGGGAGGACCGAAAGTGCAGCAGATCTAAATGGATGAGATGAGAAGAGAATATGGGGGAGAGAGTAGAGAATGAAATGGAATTTTGGGTCGCAATTGGGGAATATTTTTGCTGAAAAATCGTGTGGGCTTCTTTGTTTGGAGGGTAGAATAGATTTCTGGAATTCGTAGAATCGGTTCTATTGCGGTACAGAGAGAGGATGGATGAACCGCCGTAGGCCGCTCTTTCACTAAACGAACCGGTTCGGGAACCGGATATGAACCAAAATGGGAATGAATCGGTGTGTTCTTTTGATTTGGCCAATATTCGTTTAATGCGTCACCTTTTGAATGATGGGTCAAATTAGCCCAATTTGTGAACGTTATTATCTCTAATATAAATCCCATGCTTTGCATTGGGTATTATAAATTCAAATTTTAGGTTATAATCATAATAATTTTTTATTGATTTCTTTTCGATTATGAATACAAAATTATGAATCTTGGGAAACATATTTTACGACATCAAATGATTACAGATGGTATATAATATTAATTTAATCTTTATATAAAATTAATTCGAGTATAATATAAAATTGACCTTCATATAATCGTTCGATTGATTTTCATTACAAATACTCAAATTAGTGCATTTTTTATACTGATAATCGAATTAGTTTACAGTAATTTTTAAAAATTGTGCTAAAGTTTTAAATTTATTTTTTAAGTATGGTAATAGTGATATGTATTCTATTTAAAAATAAAATAAAAAATTGAAAGTTAAACAACCATTTTTAAGATAGCATATCACCGTACTATATTTTTATAATGGCATTAATGTATTATTTTTAATTATGATTTCGGTTACAAAATTTGGATGGAGAGAAAATGTCACATTTTTTAAATATGATTTAATTCATACATTTTGCATGAATCTAAAAGGTAATAAATTTTAATCATCTTTGTCACTTAGCATATTATGAAGAAAAAAATTATACCAAAATTATGTTTTAAAGTAATATATTATGTTTCAAACATCACAATATATGATGTATTTTAGATATTTATTACTTCAAAAAGTTAAAAGTAAGAATGATTATTAAATAATATGTTATATAAAATATCCATAAAGTATGTTACTTTTTACAATTATATAATTTATATGTTAAAGATCACTTTTTAAAAATTATTCATAAATTTGGTTTTTCAACACATCAATCCCTCACTCTTTTATTGGGTTAACTAGTATAATACCCGCACAGTCCTACCCGAAATTATAATAGCGTTCACAAATTGGGACAAAGTGGTTAACTAATATAAATCCCATACTCAAGGTAGATGTTAAAAACATCACAATATATGATGTATTTCAGATATGAACCCGCACGGTCCTACCCGAAAATCACCATTTTGACAACAGAATGGTTAAAAATATATGTCAATATCGATCGAAGAGACTCCTACACATAAAGATTGGGGGCGTGTCAGCTCTACGTTCAGCCGCATGGTCCTACCCGAAATTATAAACCGCACCTGAACATCTACCTTGAGTATCTCACGTGTTTTCACCAATACCTCCACCGTCAGTCAAAACCACTGAGTCATTGATTGTTCAATATTTATGTGTAGGAGCCTCTTCGATCGATATTGACATATATTTTTAGAAGGTGAGTTGCATTGTATTTTAAACCTATTTTGAAAGTCTTTAGACGAATTAGCATTGCCGATCTCGCTTTCCCCGACTTCTGCCCCCCCCCCCCCCCGACCCCTCGTTCACCCTTCACCTTCTCTAGAAAGTCACAACATCAACCTCCTTCTATAGCCCATCTCCTCGGTCACTCTTATCTTCCTTCATCTCCCTCTGCATAAGCAACCGCCGACCTCACTTTCCCATCTCCACCTCCCACAACAACTCCTTGGCTTCATCACCTCTCCTTTCACGGTAGTCTACAACACTCTCATCCTCGTCCCCTCTCCTCTACAACTATTCAACCTCGAGTACCTCACCTAGTGCTGCCGGAGCTTCCTACCGCCGCCGAGGATAAGTCATCCGTCCTCCAAAGATTTCTTTATCGGGAACCCACTCTTTTGGCATAATTACGAAATTCCTCCCAACCTTTGTCTTTACATTTTTTACCCATATTTCTGTGATTTTGCAATTCTTACCTTGTTTGCTTGATTACAGATTTTTGCCAAACTTTGTAACGTAAATGGCCCATGATTTCAAAATTTTCAAATCTGACCATAGAAAAATATTTATAGACAATGGACAGGTTTTATATGTACAAAAAAGGGCTCAAACTTTTGGTTAAACCCGTGGGATGAGAAGTGTCAGAAGAGTTTTGAAGAGCTTAAGATAAGGCTCACCAGTGCACCGGTCTTGACATTACCTCAAGGTATTGATGCATTGTACATGGATTTGTGATCTAACGAATACAATTTGTTCTCATGTGTTTTCACCAATATATATACTATACTCCGAATATATTTGATGATTTCATAATATTTACGATATAAAAATAATAACAAAATACGTTTTTTTTCTTGCCTCCCCGACCCTTCGTTCACCCTTCACCTTTTCTAGAAAGCTCACAACAACAACCTCTTGTTGTAGTAATCTCCTCAATCTCTCATATCTTTCTTCATCTCCCCTTGCGCAAGCAACCATCGGCCTCGCTTTCCCATCTTTACCTCCCACAATAGCTCCTTATTTCCTTCACTTCTCCTTCCACGCCCCCTATCATATGCAACGCTTCAACCTCGATCTCTACGTCTCTGTCTCACCTAATCTTGAGTCCCCCAGTTCCGCAGGAGCTCCCCACTGCCATCGAGGATAAACCAACCACCCTCCAAAGTTTTCTCTATCGGGGTTCTTCAATGTTTTGGCATAATTACGAAATACTTCTCAACCTTTGTCTTTACATTTATGACTCATATTTATGTGGTTTTGCAATTCCTCCCTTGTTTGCTTAATTACAACTTTTTGCCAAAATTTGTATTTACGTAAATGACCCATGTTTTTAAATTTTGCTAATCTACCCATGGAAAAATATTTCCAGAAAATGGGCAGGTTTTATATTTACAAAAAGGCTTAAGCTTCTAGTTTTGCACATTTTACCCCCATAAAAGTATATACAGTTCTTAACCCAAGTTTCTAATTACGGATCTTAACCTATATTTTATACATTACGATATATGACCCCAAGTTTAGCAAATGGATTTAAACTTGTATAGTTGATGTTGTTTAGGTTTGGAAGCACCTTCGAATAAGGTTTTAGCTCAAGGCGGAGTCCGACAAGTGTCGGTCGACTTTTGTTCCGTCTTCGCTACATGAGTAACCTTAAACCCTTGTTTGGACAACGGTTGTTACATGTTATATGTTATGGGTTGTGGTGTTTGGATTGATAATATACGTAGATGGATATTCTAGTTACTTGACCATTTGGATAAAAGGGTAATGGCAAACCCTACGTGAAGTGCAACCCTCTTTTCAAGTGAGATTAAGTAAGTCACTTTACATTTAATTCTGGTGTTTTGTGATGGTGGTTATAATATATGAGTTGATTGTGGACTTGTGCTTTGTTTAGGTTGTTGTGTGGATGGATGAGTTTTGATTGACCGTTTGTCGCTTTTGGCTTCGAATGTGTTTGAGTAAGTTTACCGAGACAAGTACTTGTTGAAATGCCCCTAATATAAGGTGTGTTTTATATAATTATTTTTTCCTAATTTATTATTATTTTAATATCGTAAATATTTTACGAGAATACTTTATATCGTAAATTATACTTTTATGAGTATATATTTTATATATATTTTCCGTGTTTTATTTTACAGAAAAGTTCGAAAAATTTTCCGACCCGAAACATCTGTTACGGATATTTTCTGTCGAGTTTTATTTTATTTTCATTTTTCCTTTTTTCTTCTTTCTTTTTCTTTTTCCTTTTCTTTTCTTTCCTTTCTTTTATTTCCTTCTTCCTCACCATCCGACGCCTCCTAGCACCATCGGACTTAGCCGGATCCCTTGCCCAGCTCCTAGTGTTGCCCCACACCTTCCCTTGCTCCAACATGGGACGTCAGCTGGTGTGGTCGCCTTCACCCTCCCGAGTCCTTGGCTCTTCCACCCTTGCTAGTCGTGCCCGTCTGATGTCGTCTTCTTGCCCCCGTCTCACCATCCAGCGTCAGTGCATCAACTCCTCGTTCCCTCCTCACCACCTAGTACCCTCTAGTGATAACAACTATCCATCCCTCCTCGTCCTAGTCATTGCTTCTCCCCGCCCAAGCTAGCATAGAATCTTTGTCGCCTATTCTAGCCCATGCTTGCAGCTCTTGTATGCCTCAACCTACTAAGCTTCGCCGTTGTTGCCGCCCTAGCACCTACATCTAGTATCCCTTTTACGACCCTTTGTTCCATTCTTCACATGCAGTCAACCTGCAACTTGCTTTCCCCGCCTTCATTCTCCCTCACCCTCTCAGGATAGCTCTCACCTATCCTCCTTCCTTCGTCTTTCCTCTTGTTTCCTCATACCTCTCCTCTTCTGCTTCACCTCCCCAGCCTTCGTCTCCTTGTCACTTCCCCCCTTTAATAGTTTCAACTCCCCTCACACTGTCTACAATAATCATTCCTCGCCTGAACTCTCCTCATCTCCTCCCCTCGTCTTCACCTTTCCACTCAAGAGCAACAACATAATCATCTCCTCTCGTTTCTTCACCTTTTCCTCTCTCATTCTTCTCCCAACAAGCCTTGTCCCGTCCTCATATTTCTTCTCTCTTGATCTTTCCTTCTTCTTCCTCGTCTTTTGTTGCAATGAATCACTAGAGACAAAACCCTTCTACCACTGCCATTGCTGCCGGGAAGGAGCCGGAGGAGTGTCGCCTGTCGCCTTCCCTAGCAGCGTCGAAGGAAGCCGTTGCTTCCTTTGGGAAAACCCCCTCTAGCTTCCCGATTAATTACAATTGGTTTCCGGGGAATTATGTATAATTTCAATATACCTTCCATCTATTTGGTTACAGTTTCAACCCATATTTTTTGAGTTTAACATATATGCCCTCGGTTTGATATTTACAGATTATAGCCCAAACTTTTATATATGTAAATGGTACAAGTTTTCTATTTTTGTAAAAAGGCCCTTAATAAAGTATTTACAGATTTTATCCAAGTTTTATATTTACACAAAGGGCCCAAACTTCTAGATATGCACTTTTTGCCCCCAGAAAATATATTTATGGTTTGTAACCGACTTTATAATTATGAGTTTAACCTATATATTATGTTTTATGACCCACGTTTAGCAAATGGAGTCAAACTTGTATAGTTGTTATGGTTTAGGTTCAGAAAAACATTCGGAGAAGGTTTAGCTCAAATCGAAGTTCGACAATCGTCGATCGAACTTCGTTTGTCTTCGCTATGTGAGTATTCTTAAAATCTTGTTGTACAATAGTTATTGCATGTTATAAGTTGTGAGTTAAATGATGGATTGATATGCCTAGTTAGACATTCTAGGTACTTATTCATTTAAAAAAATGGGTTTAGGAAAACCTTAATTATAGTACAACCCAAAATTGAGTTGAGATTAAGTAAGACACTTTTACACCAAACTTCGTCTCCGTTGGTGGTGTTGTAGACGAGGTGTTGCTGGTTGTTGCCAGTGAGGTTGAAGTGGCTCTAATTGGTGGAGCGAGAGTTGCAAGGAGGTGGCGACAAGGTGGCTCAAGAAGGTGGTGGTTGTATGGAGGAGAAGGAAAAGGCGGATTGACAAGGGTGAAGAAGGGAAATGCAGCTAGTAAAGATAGGAGGAGGGTGAATGAGAGAGTACAATGATAGAGTTGCAGAAACTCGAGGGGGAGTAGAGGTTCAAGTTGTGCAAGGAAGAGGAGACGAGAGGTATGAGAGGTGTGGAGGGAGAGTTAAAGTCTGCTATGTGAGGAGGTGAACGAGGAGAATTGATGATTGTAGGCTCCGGTGGTGGTGTGTCGAGGCTGCAAAAGAGAGTGTAGCAGTCGAGGATGGTGAAGGTAACAAGACAAGAAGGAGAAGATGAGTGAAGGCTTGGTTTGAACGAGGGAGAAGAAATGAGACATCGAGGGGTCGGGTAGCTATAGTAGGGAGTTGGACGAAGCGAGGAGTCGGGGAACGAGAACAGGGTTGATAGTTGGGAGTTGCAGCTTGCTTGGGCAGAGTGTTTTGGTGTAGGGACATGTAGAGTTGGATAGATGCAGATAGAGTAGCATGGGCGGGAGGCGACTCCAGATCGGGGAGAGAGAAATGGTAAGGAAAGAAAGAAAAAGGAAAAAAGAAAAAGAAATGGGGGAAACGAAAATAAAATAAAACTCGATAACCAACATCAGTAACGGATGTTTCGAATTGGAAAATTGTTCCGAACTTTTCCGTAAAATTAAATTTAGAATATACATATATACTTGTAAAATAAAATCTACGATATAAAAATATACTCGTAAAATATTTAGGAAAAATTGTAAAAGTAGTCTTTTAAGCAAATCAATTGAGAAAGAAGACCCCTAGTATTTGGGATTGATATTTTGACCACCTATCAAATAGAATAGAGGAAATATAGTACAAAAAGAGGGCAAAGTTTGACAACCCATTGGATGTGACATGTTGTACTATCTCACATGTCACATCAATCTGAAAAAAGAATTTCCAACATCCTTACTTTCTCACCTATTACCCAAAAATTCGCTTACCCAAATAATGTCACAATCATACCCAAAAATAAATTTGTCAAAGTACATAAATATACTCGAAAACAAGATACCCAAAAAAATCAAATATCAAAATAAAACCATATCCATAAATTGGAAAATATTTTATATTTATACCCAATTTAGACACCACATAATACAAAAACCATACCCAATTTAAATTTTTCATACCCAAAATTTTCAAAACTCGATATTGTACACAAACATCAATATCAAATGACATTTCGTCATTACCCAAAAATCCGCTTGACGATTGATTATTATAACACAGTTTGGGTAACCATAAAACATACTCACGATATCACTTTAGATATACTTAATAATAAGAAATATACTACAAAGCCAATACACGTATAAAAGCATACCCAAAAATCTTCTTATCCAAATAATGTCACAATCATACCCAAAAATAAATTTGTCAAGAAATATATTGCCCCTATTTTCACAATCATACCCAAAACCATACCTAAGAAATATACTACAAAGCCAATACATGTAAAAAAGATACTTAAACCAAAAGTGAACATCTAATCATCATCATTTCAATTCGAGAAAATATTGCCCCTATTTTCTAGTTTTCATACCTATTTTTTCTTCTTTTTGTATAGATACCTAGTTTGCAAAAGAGAATTTCAAGGGGTCCTATTTCCCTAATTAATTCAAATATTTACGATATAAAAGTAATAATAAAATACGAGGGGATATTTCTATAAAGCACACCGTATATTAGGGGCTTTTCAAATAGTGATGCTTCAAGACAAGGGCTTGGTTGTGTATTGATGCAAAATGGTAAGGTGATAGCATATGCATCTTGCCATTTAAAGCCGCATGAGGTAAATTACCCCGCTCGTGACTTGGAACTATTAGTAGTAACCTTTTCTCACAAGATTTGACGGTACTATCTTTATGGGATGAGTTATCAAATCTTCACAGACCAAAGAGCTTAAAATACATCTTCACTCAGAAGCAATTAAACATGAGACATAGGATATGGTTAGAATTGTTGAAGGACTATGATGTTGAGATCTTATGTCATCCTAGAAAGGCCAATGTGTTGATGATGCTCTTAGTAGGAAGTCAACACAAGAGAAGGTGATAGCGTGCTTGACTACACAACTTGAGTTACAACAAGAATTGATGAAGCTTGATATTGAAGTTTGGTTTGGAAAAAACCAAGGTCAATTGTGTATGTTGAAAATTCGGCCGTGTTTGTTGGAGACTATCAATGAGAAACAAGTTGATGATGCTACATTGAGGAATATTCGGGAAGATGTTAAGAAAGGAAAAGGTCCATATTTTAAGATAGATGACAATGTGATTCTAAGATGCAAGAACCGCCCATGTGTGCCTGCAGATGATACGATTCGAGAGTATAATTTGAGAGAGGCTCATTCCTTTGACTATTTTGTACACCCGGGAACCACTAAAATGTGCAAGGATCTCAAAAGAAATTATTGGTGTGTGAACATGAAGCGAGAAGTAGTTGAGTATGTGGCTATGTGTTTGACATGCCAACAAGTTAAGATCGACCACCAAAGGCATGCAGGGTTGGTGCAACCACTTCCTATATCGGAGTGCAAGTGGAAATACATCTCCATGGACTTTGTAACCGGATTTCCCCGTACTCAAAGGGTAATGAATGCTATATGGGTGGTATAGTATGTTGGTTCAAAAAATATGCTCATTTCATGGTTATCAAGTTACTTGGGTGTGGAGAAGCTAGTTGATGTGTTCATTGAGGAGACAGTGAGATTGCATGGTACTCCCAAGACGATAGTGTCATATCGTGATGATCGTTTTATGTCCCGTTTTTGGAAATCTCTACATGCAACTATGATGACAGAGTTGAGATTTAGTATCACCTTCCATCCACAAACGAATGGACAATCTGAAATGACCATCCAAACCTTGGAATACATGTTACGGGCTTGTACCTTTGATTTTCCAAGAATGTGGGAAACATGTTTTCCCTTGGTAGAGCTTACTTACAACAATAGTTGACATGCATCGATTCAGAAATCATATGCAGATGAACATCGCCTACCCGTTCAGTTTAGTGCAGGAGAACATGTGTTTGTGCGTGTTGCACCAACTAAAAGCGTGTTCAGATTTGGAAAAGGAGGGAATTGAACCCACTTTATGTTGGACCCGTTGAGATCATGGTGAGGATTGGGTCCTTAACATATCGAGTGGCATTGTCACCATCCATGAGTCGCGTACATAATGCCTTTCATGTATCTTAGCTAAGAAAATATGTTTCATATCTAAAGCATGTTCTCAGGCATGAAGATATCGAATTTAAGGAAGATGGTCCCTATGAAGAGCACCTAGTACAGATACTTGAGTACAAGACAGATAAGTTGAGAAACAAAACGATACCATTAGTGAAGATTTTATGGTCTCGACATGGTACTGATGCATCTACTTTGGAGACTGAAGCGGAGATGAGAGACCGTTTCCCCTCGCTTTTTGAGTCTTAGTTTTGAGGACGAAACTCCCTTAAGGGGAGGATGAAATGCCTCTAATTTTTAATGTGCGTTTTATAAATATTTTCCATATTTTATGTCGTAGTTTTACGAGTATATTTTTATATACTTTCCGTATCTTATTTTCGTTAAAATTTCGGAAAATTTTCGAATTCGTATATCCGTAAATGGATATATATATATATATACTAGTGTGGACGCGCGTGCTACGCACGCGCGCCGTGATTTACAATCGTACTTTTTTTTGGTTAATGATCAAAAGGAGAAACTATTTTATTGAAACGAATCGTAAAATTTATCATTAAATGATCATAACTATAATAATATCAAGGGTAATAAAATATATCGAGAACTCAAGGATGGTCAGTTTCCACCTCAGGCTCTATAGTGGAACTTCCTTCTCGGGTTCAGCCTCTTCAGTCTCGTCTTCTTCTACAGCTGCATTAGGGCTAATGTGCAGGCTACCCTAAACTGAGTCATAGATGCGGGAAGCGAAGTCCTTGGGGATTTCGAGCAAGATGCAAGATGTATATATTCCTCTTTGACATGAGATACAATTAACAGTAGATGACCACAAAACATTATTTCTTATAAGTTTAAATGTGATAATAGATGAAGGCCTAGCAATGTGGAAGTTTCTCATTGACATATCTATAATTACGATTGATGAACTTTCATTTATAAAGATGTTTTGCTTTGCTGGATATATACAAATGAAGAAAAATACATAGCGGAGCACGTGATAATATATATATATATATATATATATATATATATATATATATATATATATATATATATATATGCAAAATACTATTAGAGATGACAATTGGCAAATTAAATTGCTCAAAAGAAATAAATTTAATTTACGGATGCGGGTGAGATGATCATTTCGATGTTTGCAACTTATTTGTTTGTGACTTTGTACGCTCGTCGGGTTCGCTAATCTGGTATGGTCTTTGTTGATCTGCTCTGGTTTAATCAGCCTGAGCCAAAAGTGGGTTTAGCACCACCTGCTAGTGTGATAAAAATTTTAAAACAAAGAGAACTATTGTTTCCAAATTATAGTGATCCCACATCCACGAGAGATATATACATGTTACATATTAAGGTTTTACTGAATACAACACCATATAAGCCATAGTGGAAGTCATAAAAGTGTCTAGAAATAATATACTTTGGAAAGGCTTTCGAATAGCATATCAAAGAAGAGATCAATTCCCACATTTTCCATATCTCCAGCTGCTCCCCAAAGATATTGCAAGCCTCTAATGCTCATATCTCTCTTGAAAATAAGCAACCAAAAAGAGAGAATTGAATAACTAATATAGAAGAGCATATATTACACATTCTAGTACAGAGTTCAATTGAGAAAACGCACCAGTGCTTGTTCAGTAAGCAGTGACTTGTCAGGGTAAAATAGAAGTGCATATGCTTCCTTGTCGGCCCTTCCCACCCTTCCACGCAACTAATAAATTAAAATCAGGAAAAAAAAAATATTCCAAAGAACAATCAATAATGTGTTAACGTTGAACTTAGCAGTAGTTTCACAAGAAAAAAAAAACATGGAAACAAATTTGAGCAAGTTATGGCGATATAATTAGAGTAATTGGATAATCATAAATTATGTTCTTCAGAATCCCAAGAGGATGATTGTCCCGTCTATGCAACTGCATTCCTAGCTTTTCAAATTTTGACTCGAGGATATTATTTGTCGGATCATCATCCCTCACCAGATCTAAAAAATATCATTTCACAGGTACATGGAGTTTATGATTTTGTGGGCAAGATAACTCTTCAACAAATTGAAGTTTCTTCTTTACTTTATATAATTGTGGGAAATATGTAATCTGATCAACCTCATATGTATTGGCCAAATAGTAGTTAGAGTGTCAAACCCTGAAACTCCACCGATAAATAAAATACCCAATGTGCAGTAATACACATTGTAGTGCAAACAAGGGGGCAATCCAGATGAAAAGGCGTATCTACAAGGAGCGAGCAACATACCTTCTTTGGCCACTTTGATCCCACCAAGCTCGAGGGAAGAAGCCACTTGAGACCTCCATTTATCGGTTGGCGAAGCTTACCAGTCGAAAGAAAGGAAAAAGCAGCAGAGGAAGTAGAAGTGGAGAAACGAAGAGAAAGAGTAATGGTACTCATGATGGTTGTGGTTTGAGCGAGGGAGAAAGCCATCGCAAATCCACAAAGAATGGACGATTCAGTTGAGAGAAGAAGAATAGATTAGGGTATCATGTAGAATAGCGATTCATTTTCGGCCGATTTAATTGACAGAAAGATAATAGATTAGGGTACCAGGCAGAATACCGATTCTTATGTTGGTGAAGGAGATCCATTACTGAGTGGGTTATCAAGTGCGTCGGGATCTGATAGGGCAAGCACGCGGAGCTTGCTGAGGAAAGAAGTTGGATTCGAACCCTTCAACCCTAGCGTACCTTCTCTTCCCCATCCCTCTTCTGGTTCAGTGCAATGCATTCAGTGCAAGGTTATCATTAGAAAAATCATCCACATCTGCTCAGAAATGAAAAATGAAAAACAAAAATTGCATATAATAAGATTTAGGAGATGAAATTGAAGGGAAGAGAGAAAGTATACCTGTATAAGAGAGTCCATGAAACGAATCGGTTCTAAAACTTGTCAAAAAAGTGAGAGATAAACAATAACCATGAGATTATAGGGAAAATGTTGGAGAAGATGGGTTACCTACTGTCAATGAAGAAGATGGGAAGGAACAATCCAGTGAGACAAACGAAGAAGGAGAAGGCACCATTAACCTCTCGTTAGGTCTCTTCGATTGAAAACCAATTTAGGTAATTTCATGGGATATTAAGAGGGAGAATTAGGGAGGGAAGTTAGAAAGATAAACATTGTGGCACCGCGACCAGATCTAACATCAATTAACTTGACCTGAAGCTCAAAAATGGAGAGATTGATTTGGATTTAGATTTTGGATGGCTTGGAGAGGAAGACAATGGAGAGAGAGGTCGGTGTATGTTGATAGTAGGAAGAAGAAAGAGAGTTGGTGACAGTAAGAAGAAAGGTTGACGGCGATACGTGTAACTCCAGTAAGGATTGGATAAACACGTGTAATGGGAGGACAAATAAATTAAAGTATGAAAAATGACATTTAAGAATTAAAATGAATAAGCATTTAGCATTATCAACGGGCTGGAAATTGTGGGCCTTTCCCATGAACCAACTGCATGCCTTTCCAAAGATAAATGACGCACATCATTAGGCCTGATAAAACAGGCACCGATGGTAATATGCATACACCAGCAGGGGCAAATTCGGAAACTAACAGATATAAGGGTATAATCGGAATTTCCCTATTCATTTGGGAAACTCCCACATTTAGTATAGTAAGGATATCGAGTTAAAGTTTTGCTTTTTTAAAAAAAAATAAACTAACCTTTCTTTTTTCTTTCCCTCTCGATTCTCTTTTTTCTTCTCTCTCTCTCCTCGACCCTTTGTAGCCGGACCCCTCATTCACTCCCTCTTTTATTCTTCATCTTCCCAAGCAGCAACAAGTTAGCCTACAACCTTCTATTACCTCACCGCTGCCACCAACTTTTAAAAGGTGGGCGGATGAAACGCCCCTAATTTTTAAGGCGTGTTTTACAAACTTTTCCATATTTTATTATTTTATTTCGTAGTTTTACAAGTATATTTTTATATACTTTCCGAATCTATTTTTATTAAAATTTCAGAAAATTTTCGGATTCGTATAAGGGCTAATTTGGTTAAGAGAAGATTAAGCTACTAGGGCAACTTTTTTTTACAAAAAACAAACTAGGCCCCTAGTATTTTACATGTTTTAAGAAAAAATTAATTAATAATAAGTGAATCTTGAATAAGCAGTTAATGGAAGATATTTATTCTATAAAATATATTTATTAACCGTAAAATAAGGAAACAAGTTAAACAAGGTAATTGTGCTGAGATTTTCAATATTAAATATCCACAATTTTAGCAATTCAATATCTACAATGTTGATGAAGAATCGAATAACTTCAGTTTCGCCATAGCCGGTACTCTCGACGACGGCTTGTTGATTCCGATATCGCACTACCTCATCGCGTTTGCAGGCGGTCTTTTGTGGCGGAGAAGTGAGCAAGCGGCAAATGTCGGTGGAGAAAGTCGTCAACTTCTACCGGTCTTTGTTGATTCCGATATCACACTACCTCAACCAAACCGTCGACTTCTACCGGTCGCCTGAGCAATCGTAATTATTGAGCCTTTTTTCCCGTCTCTCTCTGTTCAAATCTGGAAGCGGTTACCAAAACTTTCAATGATTTTGTGCACTGTCGGTGGAGGAAGCCAAAGAAGACGAGGCTAATTCGCTTGCTATGTCCTCAAAGGCGGACTCTTTGTTGACAACGGCAGCGGGTACCATTGTTAAACAGTCGTCTTCAACAGGTATAAGTTACCAATTTCTTCAAAGGATTATGTACATATGTAGTTTGTGTACATTTGATATTTGGATTATGCTAAAATGCAAAATATTTTATGTGTACATATAACATGTTTTCGATTAGAATATGTACAGTAGAACAAAATATGTTGTAATATAAACTTTTGTTGTGGTTGCATGTACATATGTTTGTGATCGTGTACATATGTTGAGGCGAAAATGTTACTGACTAAATATATATATATATATGTACATATGTTTTGCAGTCTTTGGCGATTATGTACATATGTTGCTGGCAATTATGTACATATGTTGCTGACGATTATGTACATATGTTGTTGGCGATTTTGGATGAACGCAAGTTGAATTCACAACCGTCTGTTACGAAAATTTTGGAGAGTATGAATAAAATGAAGATATTCTGATTCCCTTAATAAATGGAGAGAGAAAAAGATATTTACTTTCTCATTTTGTAATAATTGATTGCTTAATAAATGGAGAGAGAAAGATATTTCGATTTTCTTAATATCCTCTTTTTATTTTAATAAATCTTTTTTATATAATTTGGAGGGGCCTATTTTGTACACATTATTAACTTGGAGCCCTTTATATACTCATGGTTACAAAACTTGCCTACTCTCCCATTTTATCCTTTGGTTAATAGGCTTTTTTGAGTTTTACTTATAGTAAGTAGGCCATTTAGTTTTTTAATTAGGTAAATATACCCCAACTTTTTGTATTTTCTCTCAAACTCTAAACACTCTTCTCTCAAGGGGTACATTTACTAAAACTAAAACTCAAAAAAGCCTAATAAACCAAATTGTTTCTTCGGGTATAATCGTAAATAGATATATATATATATATATATATATATATATATATATATTTAAAGTTGGGCTAATTTAGTAAGTAGGCTGTTTTTTAATTGTACACTAAATAGGCTTTTATTAGTTTTTCAATTAGTAAATATACCCCATTAATATTTTTACCGTTCACACACACCTAAAAGTCACATTCCTACTTGCTCTTCCCTTGCCGTCGCTTTCCTCTGGGAAGAAGCCTGAATGGCCGCCTCTTCTTTAACCTTTCACCTTGTTTTTCTCTCTATCCATTGATGACTGTATTTGTTTCCTGTGTCTGCCTCATAGGAACACCTTGATCGAGTCCTTTCAAATATATGTCAAGGAAGCTATTCCGGGTTCGTTTCCCCTTCTCGGCCATTGATTTCTATTTAGGTCTCTTTGGTGGTTGACTTCACTTTTTCTTCCCTGTATTCTCAATCTGGCATTTTTGCAGCACAAGACGGTGAAACGGCAGATGGTTGCACGTCTACGGGTTAAGGTTAGTAATAAACGGAAATCCTCCCTCTGATTGAATTTTTTCTTTTGTTGTTTATACGCATTCAAGTAGCTAATTTGATTGATTTATTACTGAAATTCATTGCCTACCATTTCTATGTGAGAGCAGAGATGCATTCTCATAAAACGATCTTCTGATTTTTTGTTTTCAGCAGACGCACACCATGTGTTCGACGAAATGCTGAAGAAGAAAAATGACCCACTGATGATTTTCAGCTCAAGTTAACCTTCAACCATTGTTTCTTTCTTTCATTTGGTTTGCTTTGATTTTGTCTTAATTACTTTTGTCTGCAGTTCTTTCCATCTTCTGGGTTTTGGTCATCAACCAGCAGGCATGGTTTAGTTCATCACTCTAATCCATCTGATGAGGTTGGTTGTTGATGATGGTCATTTTATGGTTTGAGTGGTTCTGGGAAACCATACTTTAATGTGTTTTTTTGTTCACTTTCTTCGATTATAGGATGTCCAAGGAATTTGTGCTGAAAATCTAATGAAGGTATGAACAACTGTAACTTTGCCCTTTTTATTTATCCCCATATCCAAGTCATTGAGAATTTTTTATTGATAAATGATGTAGTTCAATCTGCGACCATATGCACAACTTGGTTTAGACCGTTCTTGTATACCCAGTTTTAACCCCCAAGAAGAAGCGATTAGCAAATTACTTGAAGAGATCCCAGAAATCAAAGATGCTGCAGAACAAGTTAGAAGATTATGGATTGATAAAATAAAATTTGAGGTTATCCTAATTTAATAATTTATACTAAAATCACACAGTGATGTAAATGGTGGCTTGGTTATATTCAGGTTGCATCATTGTGGCCTTAAGGAGTGATGGACAAACACGGAACTAAGCGTGCAATTTACCGTACAAAAGAAAGACAGTGAGAGCTTTATTCCGATCTTTTCTATTTAATTGATTCTAATTTTGATGACCAGGTTGTTTGGTGCTCGAAAGTAATATTTTCCAACTTTGAAGCGTTTACCGTTACCCTGTATGCTTCTTCAAAAACTCATTTGCACATCATGCTTGCTTATGTAACTCCCAAATTCCGGAATGCTGTACCCGAATGTTGTGTTATGTAATTTATTTTATCCTCCGTTACAATATACTTTTAACATGAATCTGCATATTAAACGCACAACATACAATAACTTGTGTTCCAGGCAAATATGCACTTACATCGAGTGGAGCGTGCGCGGCTCCACTAGTATATATATATATATATATATATTTGATGTGGATTGTGTTCCATTTTGTAGATAAGTGAACTCAATGTTGCAATTGAGAAATGTATTGACAATTGAGTGATTTGCATTGGCTCGCCAGATTGTCGCATAGATAGGAAGGAAAGTCCTCTGGTATCATAATTTGTAAAAAAAACGATTATGGTATGAGTTTCTGGTATGATAAAATTTCTGGTATGATACAAATTATGGTATGTGAAAAAATATAATTATGGTATGTGAAAAAAAAATTCTGATATGTGAAAAAATATAATTATGGTATGTGGAAAAAAATTCTGGTATATGAAAAAATATAATTCTGGTACGTGAAAAAATTACAATTCTGGTATGTGAAAAAATACAATTCTGGTATGAAATTTCTGGTATGAACTTTTCGTATGATAATTTCTCGTATGAAATTTCTGGTATAAAAATTCTGGTACGAGAAATTCTGGTATGAGAAATTCTGGTATGAGAAATTCTGGTATGAGAAATTTCGGTATGAGAAATTTAGTCCAAAAATAAAAAAGAAAATAATAAAAAAAAAAACAAAAAAACAAATTCAGTAATTAAAAATTAAAACTTATACTTATATAACAAATAACAAACATCATTTATTCCTTTATTTCTAAATAGAAGGGTTAATAATTTTTACCTACTATTAAATGAAAGTGGTAAAAAATTTGGGGTACACTTTCTTAAACCAAAACTCAAAAAGGCCTAGTATGTCAAATTATCCCTTTAAAGTTTTGCTTTTTGAAAAAATGACCTTTTTTTCTTTCCCTCTCTCATATCTCTTTTCTTCTCTCTCTCTCCGTCCGACTTCGTTCGGTCCTTCTCTTATTCTTCATCTTCCCAAGCAGCAACAACTTAGCCTACAACCTTCTATCACCTCACCGCTGCCACCAACAACTTGCAGCCCCACCGGAACCCTCGTCACCATGACATCCCGCTTAGTCGACATCTCGAACCATCGTCGGAACCAGAAGAAGCCATGCCGAATTGGCCCCTTCCCCTCTTTGTTGTGGCCGCCCGGATACACACTCCTCCACTATTGACAATGGCGGAGCCAGAAAATCTTTAGGGGGGCAAAAAAATATTTGTAGAAGACATTTTGCGTAATAAGTTAAAAACAAAAAACTAAATCTCTAAATTAAATTAAAAAAAAAGTTATACTAAAGTTTTTGAAGTATAAATTAGAGCTTTCGTTATTTATGTTTTTCTATTTAGAGGATAGTTAAATTAATTTTATGTATTTAATATGTTTTATAAATAAATTGTGAAATAAATTAGGTAGTTGTTGATGAGTTATTGTATTTGCAATTATATCGTATTGATTACATTAAATTTACTATAATTGAATTTAGTAATAAACATCACTTAATTTTCATCCGAATATATGTATATTTTCTTAAAATGAAAATATACAAAAAGAAAGTTTGTTTTGTATAAACTTCACTTAATCTCTACATCCATATATATTGATATTGTATTTGCTTAAAATAAAATCTATAAAAAATAAAAAGAGTTTTTTTCCTACTCCTGAATATCGAACCCTGCACTTCAAGTACCTTCTTTGCTTTATCAACCAGATAAGCTAGCAGAGATATATGAATTATATCCACCTAAGGAAAAGTAATCTTGACGGAAAAAGGGGCATAGTCCCCTCCCTTACCCCCCAATCCTCCCCTTCAACCGAGCTCTCAGTTCACAACTCATAGTCGAGTCTTCTAGCGCCACCCACCACCCATCGTCGCCATCGGGTTTGTGCCGCCTCACCCTTGCCGGTCTAGCCTCGCCGCCTCTTAAGCCGGAGCTTCGTAGCCTCATCCATCTCTCATTTGTCCTCCTCGACGAGAAAAGCTCCCGCCGCTACCATCCCGCCTCGTCGGTTGTCGAGCTCTGTTGTCTGCCGAAGAAGTTGTTGCAGCCGCCATCGCCTCCAAACCTATTCCAACCAGGAACCCATCCATTTGGGTATATTTTCATTGAATCTCCCATATTTTCCTTTACACTTTTGACCCTTATTTCGCAAATTTTCATTTATGCCCTCAAGGTTGTCTGCCGGAGAAGTTGCCGAGCTATGTTGATAGTCGATAATTTATTGAATTGCTTTATTAAAAGCTGAAGAAATGGTCGATGAGAGTTGAGTAAAGGGACTACCCCAAGGTTGTCAAGAAATTTAGTAGTCGGATTTTTTTTGGTGGGAAGGAGAGTCAGTGGTCTCCAACGCATCTGGACGCGCTTTTATTAATAAAAGAGGCTTAGTAGTAATCAATCAGGGGATAGTCTGACCCCTTACATCAGCATGCAAAATATCAAAAAACAACCCCCGACGTAGGGCTGCACAGCTTTGGACCGGACCGGAAAACCCGACCGGTCCATGATATTACGGTTCGGTCCGGTCCGGACCGTTAATTTACATTTTAATTTTTTTAATAAGAAGAGTATATGGTCCGGTTTGGTCCAGTCCAAACCCGGACCGTACCGGATTTAATCCATACAAAAAAAATATTTTTTTAATTATTTTTTTACAAAAATAATAAAACGGTCCGGTCCGGTCCGGTTCATGGACCGTTTCAGACTAGAAGTGAAACGGTTTGGTTCGGTCCGGCCCGGTCCGGACCGTATGAAAAACCTTACTCCGGCGGGTGACACAATACACTTAGACCAAGAGTATGATTAAAAGTAATGTTTGCTAAACAATCCGCTACTTCATTTGCCTCGCGGTAGACATGACGCAACCGAATATTTAAGTTCCTTTTCAAAAAGTCTTGGCAAATTACCAGAATAGAGAGAGGGTGGTGTCCGGATAATGTTTTCTAAGACCAGCTAAGGATCGATTTCCAAGATTACATAGCGCTAACCATACTCTCAAGCTAGCCTAAAACCATGAATAGCACCCCAAAATTCAGCCATGGTACAAAACATGTTCCTATGTTAGCCATAAAACCTCGCTGACACTTACCGCTGCAGTAGCATGACCTGTGCTTAGTAGTCGGATTGATATTGGTCCGTTTGATAGGATTTAAATCATAAAGTTATTTTAAAAATTATTGTGAAAGATTAAATCGAAGGATTATTTGGACTTCATTCTCTCAAGATAGATCATGGAGTATTTGATATTATTAGGAGAATTATAATTTAGTTAATTTGTATGAATCTTGTATCCTACATTCCTACGTATATAAAGTTGTAAGTATGCATTTAAAGACGGAAGACATAAAAACGATAATGATCTCATTGATTCAAAAGGAGATCTGCAATACAATTAAGATGAGCAAAAGGGAAACTAACACGAAGCATAACTAAAGAGCAGTGTTGAACTACGTACGTACTAACAAGAACTAAGTGAACGGAGTTTCCTACTACTTCTTGTCCAAGTTGACGTCAGCAGCAGGTGTCTCGGGCGGCGGAGGAAGGGCGGGGCCGGGGACGGAGGGTGGAGACATGGCAGGTTGGGTGGGCGAGGGAGGGGCGTCGGGGATGTCAAGAGAGAAGAGAAAAGCGGACTGTGAAGGCTTCCTTTGGTGTCTGCCCTTGGCGAGGACGACTCTTTGAGGCTTCGGCTGCAGACTTGGAGTTTCCATTTCAATGTGAAATATGTGATGATGATATTATGATGATGCTATCTCATATCTATCTATATATATAGGATTGAGGATTTGTTGATTGACACTTGTCATCCCATCATTTCGGATGTATCACGTAATCTCCACTTTTTTTACATTAACACTATCACATGTATAGACTATAGAGATAATAGAGTACGTGCTTCTGAGCAGCCGTTTAATCGGCGACTTCTCCGGCGATCTCTCGCCCAACATATCTTGTCTCTTTACTTTATATTACCAATTTTACCATGACTTTTCTCTATAAATATAATTTACAATCCAAATATTACTTCTTTTTTCCCCCTAAAGGTCGACCAACAACATGCTTTATTCTCAAATCTGACTTTTATAACTCTAATTTTAATGGATCAAAATTTGATTAAGGAATAATAGTTATTGGTTTTGTGATTCGAAATCACAATGGTGAGGTTGTTGGTCTCGATGTAAAAAAAAAAATTAACTCGGTAATAAAAGATGAAGTTTTCGCTTTGTAATCGGGCTTACAAGAGGCTATTAGACTAAATATCAAAAAGATCGAAATCGAGGGTGATAACATGTGTGTTATCAAGACATTCCAAGGTTTTTGGAGCTGCCCTTGGAAGATCGAGATGCTTATATCCGACTCCAGTTTGGATCTCTGTTTCTTTGAAGAAATCCAAATCAAACATATTTTCAGAGAAATAAATTGTGTTGCTTACCAATTGACGTATTTGAGAATATTGACCCCCAACACCTGTTTTAACGATGATCTAGAATTTCGTGTTTTCATCCGCAAATATGTTTTAGGTAGTCCAACTTAACCACTTTCCGTTTTCATTCCCAAGGGTGCTTTAGGTAGTCCAACTTAACTAATTTTCATTTAAGAAAAAAAACATGTTTAATTCTCAAACAAGATCATCACTTCTGTTGAATATATTTTTAATAAGTTTATATCTTTTGATTGATCTTGATGGATTCGTGTTTTTTCAAGATCATTTTGCATGCTTAACATTGAGCGTGGATAAATGTCTTAGAATATATAATATGTGGTTAATTACGTGTATATTGTCTAAAATTATGTTTTTTTTTTGTGAAAAATACTTCCATTTAAGGTACTTTTGTGCAACTAACATAAATTGCTGTTGTTAAGGAAGACTTGCAACAAGTAGAAGACAAAGAGAGAGGGGGTGATGGGCAATAATTATAGGACGATGGGCACGAAATGAAGGAACCTTTAGCTGCGGTCCCGTACACGACTAGGTACGGTGCATCATTTTATAAACTATATAAATTCAATATTGTGGCAACTATTATCTTATATTTCTGACATTTTAGAAGACAATAACAAGTGTCAAAATTATTATTTTATATGTTAAAGCCCTATTTTTAGGGAAGACATCACGGCTCTGCTCTTGTAAAGATCTGCTTTTAATGTTTACATAACAGAAATAGCAAATATATGATGTTAGAAAATAGTAAGTGTATATTTTATGTTATTTTCAATTATACTTATTATAATTTAATAAACACATACATATATACTTCAATAATATGCTTAATGATTATAAAATACACTTGTATTTCTAAAAACCATTTACCAAACATACTACTACAAATGAATCATGCAGATAATAATGTACACATTTATATATTAGAGGGTATTAATTTGTACAAGATATGTTGCCCCGTAAACTATCGTTGACATCTATATAGGACGTTTTATCGCCAATTTTTGAAAAGTAAAATATCAGTCACGTGTATCTTTCTTTCAGTTGTAACATATTTTTCCAAAATAGACCACAGGAATTTATCTTTCTCGGGGAAGACATTATGTAGATATATATTAAAAATGAAAGGGATAATGATGTTGTCAGTACTTAGTCCCATCACTGGAGCATCAACTATGAAAAAGACTTTAACTATTTCATTCCATGGGATATGAATCTTGTAATAAATGCTCTTACAAATCTTACTGGGGAGGGGACACTTCAAGTTTATTTAGGTCTCTCAAACTCTACAAAAATGTCCAACTACCATAACATGTCCTATGTTTTTACTGAATGCCCGAAACCATCAAGGTATGGTAGTTTATTAAGGACCCATTTGGTTTTAATTCCGAAAACGAAAACAGAGACGAAATGGAAATAAATCTAGTTTATACGTATATCCTTTTTCATGAAATTTTTTGGAATTATAAGATGTAATTGTAGTAGAATTTGATTAATTTTGATACCCTATAGGAAAATAAAATGGAGGGAACAAGTGCATTTTGCATGAAACCGCAAGGAATGATTCTAAAAAACTTCATAAACAAGGGTATATGTATGGACTAGATTCGTTTCTATTCCGTTTTCGGAATTAAAACCAAACAGCCCTAAGTTATATTGCTGACAGTCTGACACAATATGCGAGTAAAGCCTTCTAGCTTGGGTTACCATCTAATAAAGATGTGTTAGACTCTTAAACAATAAGACAAGATCTCAGATTTTCCTAATAATATGTCAAAACTTTATCTATAAAATCTAGTCTAATCTTGAAGATGGGTGTGTATCAGTTAGGTCAAATTTGATCAACAGTCCACTACTATCTTATGGTCAATGTGAGAACATATCTTATCAAGCACATAAATTTCTCAACAAGGCCTTGTTTTAAGAAAGTATTATGTACTATAATATAATACACTCACCACTTCAAAACCATCCATCACTATTTATACTAGACACACCACTTGAAAACAATACATTACTCCATTTTATATCAAAACTTGTGTTAGTTTAATTTTAAAGCCCCTGCACAAATGTATTTTAGAGGATGACATTCAAACAAGCCCAATTCACATTCTAACACTCCCTTCTGGCCTTGCGGGTGTAAACATATGGCAATTTTAAGCACTAGAGAGTGAAAGATGCCTTCATCACCACAAAACTACACTGATGCACAGATGAGTAGATCCTGATAAAGTCACCCTCTGTGCACATCGGAAACTTAGATCTAATTGTATCTGCATTGTATTTACAGTAAAGAAAAAGGGTTCAAGCTCAAAAGGTTGTTAGTAATGCACAAAGTGCACCATCTAGCCCTACTGAATTTCACCCTTCTGTAGGGGAACTATGAAACGATGACAGCAGCGATATTCATCATTGCTAAAATGGTTCTCTGCAAAATTACAATGGACTATGATAAACTTCAATGCAAAAGATTTGCTTCCTCTTAACCAGGCTCTAGTATCTTTCTTCAAGGGAAAAGCTTTATATGCACATACCATGTGAATTTCCATGCACGCAGATGATTAGACCTCCTTCACTCCTAGTCCTTGCCATAAATGCGCTGAAGCTCACGGGTTGCAGCTACAAACGAATCTGGGATGGTCAAGAAGAAAGCATGAGAGAAATAATCAGATTATTCAAAACTGACACTTTTCAATTGTAGCAACTAGTTTAATTACCTTTCCATAGACGGAAGGATTTCTGATTGATGGGTGAACCAGTGATTGTTTGAATGACATCAAACAACATGTTCTGTGGTGTACTCCTCAGCTCCTGAACAATTCCATAAATGGTCTTTCCGTTCTCAAAATAGATGTGATTGTTTGGATGCTTTGTTTTGCATCCGGCATGGCGCTCAAATTCATAAGCATTAATAACCTACAAAAACAACAAACGAGTGCTTACTAAACCAAAATCAGAACTCACACATGTTGAAGAAATACACACACGCTACCTTGCTCATGTTACACGACTGGCATCCACAGAGATATCCAGACCCTCTTATGATAGCAGGAAGTTCCTTCTACCATGGATAAAACAACAAACTCACATTAAGATATAATATGTAGCATAAAATATTTTCCTTCTACCATAGTATACAACACACATCTCACACTAATTATATATAATCAAGCATAATCGAACATACCTCTCGTGACCAAGCGATATATTTCACCGGCACTCCATCTAGTATACCAGTAGACAATAAACTTCTGACATTTGAAGGGAAATTATTGGATGGTGTCTTCTTTGATGACTTCTGACAATCCTTCTTTTTGGACCCACTGTCCGCCCCGGATAAAGATATGGTTGAAGTACTTGCTAGCGCATTAGCATCTGATAAAGCCATATCCTTCTGCAGTATATCTGAACCTTGCAATGAGGGTTGAGCCATCAGCAAGTCATAATTAGAAATGAGTCTCCCAGATGCATTTGCACCATCGTCGCCATTGAAGCTGCCAAAGGATATGATATTACTCTCTCCCTTCTCAAAAGCATGGCCCATAGATAAATTATTGCTGCTATCACTCCCTTTGTTGTAGCTGTTACCAACAGAAATACTGTTATCATTCATCCTATTGTAGCTTTGGCTCATAGATATCATATTGTCATTTCCCTTTGTAAAGGCTTGACTCAATGAGATAATATTGCTGTCCCCTTTACTGAAGCCTTGACTAACACTGAGAAGAGAATTATCAACTTTGTTGAAGGAATTAGGTAGCAACATGGTACTGTTCTCCCCCTTGAAGGCGTGCCCCACAGATAGCGTATCATCTCCTCCATTACATGACTGATTCATAGATATGAAAGCATCGGCTTCCCTGCTGAAGGAATCACCAATGTTTATCAAGCTATCTTCCCCTCTGGTATAAGCAAGAGCTGTGGACACTGGACAACCTTCGCCGACCTTGTTAAAATCATCAGCTATTGGCATCATACTGTTATCAGCCCTAACATCACAAGGCCCTATTGGTACAGAAATCATGTGGTCGGAGTCTTTCACCTGGCTTACTTTGACCTTCCTAATTGAGCCATAATTAAGACTTGCTCTGGAATCATCTAAACTGTGAGAGATGGATAAGCCAAAAGCGGAATCATTGAATACTGAATCAATAACCTTTTTCCCCATGTTCAAATTCCCAGGACTAATTGACTGAATGTTTCTCTCATCAAAATTAATGGCTCTGGTTGTTTCAGAATCAAACAATCTATCATTAAAATGAGATGGAACTGACCCAAATCCAGGAACATTTACCCAAGGAGAAAGAGTTGTGTTTGGGATTCCAGGAAATGAGCTACTGCTTGGAACATCTACTGCTTGTTTTTTACTTGGAAATAGCTCCGCTTCATCACCATCCATGAACCACTGATGTGAACGCTTGGGTTCAATTCTTGAAGAATTATCATAAGCCATCTCCCCATCAGGTAAACATGGAGCATCTTTTGGAAGCCAAAACCCCTTGCTCTGAAAAGACTGCCAAAAGAATCATTTCAGAAATTCTTAATAGTGAATGACCCATACGAGGTGCCAACCAAAAATAATCTTTCATAGCATCATGCCGGAAAATGACCACCCAAGGTCCAGATTAAGATTATAGCCCTACGAATAGTTTGAAAGGTAATTTTTCAATTTATTAGAATATAAGGTTTCATCAATTGTCTGAGGTCTGACGGGACGTTATAATTCCAAACATTAAAGAAGACTGCTAAATGAATTCTTAAACACAAAGGTGCAGCTTTTGTCATTTGACAGTCATAGTAATTCACAAGTCATTCTAAGACGGAAACTTGATATCTCATCAGTAGAAAAAAGAAGTTCAGTAGAGAAACAACTCTGATCAACATGCAATACGGATTACAGACCCCAATAGTCTATTTTAACCACCTCACATAGCCTCATGTAGTAATCATTGAATAATGAGGCAAAACCAAATCAGCATTGCACATTTAATGGTGCATAACTTCATAGGCTTAGCCTACTACTGTCCACATGTGAGCCTATATCTATTGCCTTTTTTAACAAGAATGATCCCAGAGTACCTTACCATGTCTAATCAAAGGGTGGGGTAAACAAATTTCCACTATTTGTTTCATGGGTGCATATATTACAGCCAAAAACAATATATAAAGCTAACAACCAAACAAACCCTAGCTCAAATAGGAACGAGAATATAAATCTGTTGAATATGTTTCTTATAAAACTTGGCCCTTCTTGTAGTTTCTATACATTTCAGTGGGACATAAAACAAGATCCAGCAAAAAAATCAAAAAACACACATCAAACTATTATGTTTGTAGAAATGCGTTTTCTATACTGTTGTTGCTTATAGCAGCTATAGACAGCTCATAATCATTGTCACCCCTGAAGTTTTACCTATATCATGCAAATATCCCTAATTACAAACATGATTGTCTCATTTAAAGGTATTTATATTATAATAACTAAGCACTATACATTAACTAAGTGAAGTGCGAACACAAGGTGTAGTATCCTTTGGTCATGACTGTTTGAAGGAATGTAAAATATCAAGTAGTATCTCCAAGCAGCACAGGAAATGGAAACCGAAACAGAAACGGAAGAATATCCAAGTACAAACCGAAACAGAAATGGAAGGAATATCCAAGTACGACTGTACGACACAGGTAGTATAAACTATATAGATAGAAACTCATTTCACGACTTTATAGCATGTTTCCCCTTATGCAACAAACCCAAAATAGGGAGGAAAAAAAACTGGTCAACCACTTTATTTTCGATTAAAACCATTGTTCATACATGTTAAGAAGTAAAGAAATTAAATAGTATAAAGAAGGTAACACTGCCACTTCCGTGACTTTACAGAGAGAGATAAAGCAGATAGAGTGTGAAGTGTGAACAAGTCAAAGTCCAAATAACAAAATAAGGTAAGAAAGAGTGAACAAGAAATGTCAATGTAAACCAAGCTCTTTGATTGGCTTAAAATCAAATAGATACTTATTTCAAAATGAAAATCCCGATCATCATCAACACATATATGGATAAGAGGCATCCATATAAAGTGGGCAAGTGAGTTATGCTACATGGTTGAGCCACGGGAAGAGGATATTCTTACTCATACACAGTGAAGAACTGTGTCATGTACAAACAAGGAGAAACCGAGAAAGGGAGTTGATTTAAGCCATTCGTCAGCTATTTTCCTAAGGGCCAGTCAGGTTTCTTTCTTGCTGGTTTTGGGAGTAGAACTCCAGGGGGTCTACTGTGGTTCAGTTTATGATGTGTTTCTGTTGCATCCTTGTGTTTGTATGTGAGTTAGCCCTAGATTTTACACCTAGAACTATCAATCACTTGCTACTGGCCACCTATGGTATCTACCACCAATAAGGAAGCATAATGAAAATGGGGAAATGGGTCAAATGACAACTCTAACTCTCAAAAAAAAAAAGCACAATGTTAAAAATGACAAATTATTATATATATTACATGGCATAAACTTTATTCTTCACCAAAATATAAAAATATGGATATTGTACTAAATAACCTTTCATCTCACATATCTTATGTTTCAGAAATATTATTATAAATAATTAAATTTTAGAAAATAATAAACAAAACTAATGCTAAGCTCGAGAGTGATCTAGACTCTAGAGAACCAAAGATAAACGAGAGCTCAAACTCAAAGCCCACCAAAGGGAGTGGAGCCAAGCATGATTGAAGCCCAAATTCAAATGCAAACTCAAACTAAACTCATTTTCGTAACGAAACCTAGAAAACCTACTATAAATACCCTTCATCTGTACTCAGACCGAATTCGCCGTGTTTCTCCTGTAATTGTAAATCAAAGAGTTGGGGTATGAGGAAATTCTAATTATCAATTTACCTAGAACACTAGGCCCATAAGAGAACCACATTTTAAGATTAAGGGAATCGAAGGTCAAGGTAGCTGTAATGGAAAGGCATGGAGAACGAATCTAGGATTTGTAAGCCCTAACCTAATTGTGCATTTTCCTTGTCAATGTCTATTCAGCCAAGATATGGAAATAAAAGCAAGATCAATGAGGTTTAAGGCTTGATAAGATTCATGATTTAACAAATGTTTTAGACATTTTAAGTTCACTGCATGTGCAGAATTGGAATACAGATGTGCAGAACTGGAATACAGATTCCAGCGGCAATTGTTATGCTACATATCTGACTGCTGAAATTGTGAAGTAAAGGCCGGCAAGAGATTCGTTTCTTGTCTAAGGCTAGGAAAATCCATTAGCTATTGAAGATCGAGGTCGTTATTTGAAGATAATAATTGAGAATCTTGTTGAAGGATGGGTAGGCTTGAGCAACACTGACAAGTATGGTTATTTCCAATTCAAGGGAGCCTGAAAGAGCCAGCCAAAAGTAAGTTATATATTTGACCTTTTACTTATTAAAGATTAAAACATACAGAAACTTACCTACCTTTTCGGATTCAAAACTTCCAATACATTCTAGAGCTCAAAGCTTAATCAGTTAAATTTAGAATTGAATGCTTACATGCAAAAAGAAGAGAAGATTTCTTTTGTTTCCTAAAGTAGAGCAGATTCATGTAAGGAATGTTCTTCATTTTCAACTTAAATCTGCAGAGAATTATGTGACCAGGCATTCTGTACCACTGGATGAGAGCCATAGAAACACAATGATGACACTTCTAAGCACCAAATATGGAAGACAGCAAAAGAGGCTGACAAATTGAAGCCCCAATTTGCAAATCCAAAATACATTGACGAGAAGATAGGGAACTGATGTTATTTCAAGAATTTCTGAACATCACTGACAAGTCATACATCAATGAAGCAAAAAGAACATCGAAGAAACCTGCCAACACTATAACCCCACATGCCGATCCTAAAACAAAACACGAACATTTTGGAAGAAAGTGTATGAGCAGAAACACTTTCAACTCCAGAATTAAAAATCCAAAACCTCAGCAAACAGATCTCTAGTTGATAAACAGGCGCGATCAACGAGAGATCAAGCCACAGACGCCCCAAAACGATTAAAGATCAGTAGATTGACATGAAAACCCTAGTAACAGAAACCGAAATGTTAAAATAAACAGAAGACTCACCATTTTGCATTACTTGCACTGACGGAGGCAAGAGGAGAAGTAGCAGGGCAGATCTAGGGAGCGGGGAGATCGAGATTGGACGGGTGGAGAGAGAATGGAGATGGAAATTTGGTATGGAGAACGTGTGTGGGGTTTTTGAAAACTGAAAGGAATAGAGAGAGAGTGTGGGGGTGGTTCTCACGGTGGGTAAGGTTAAGGTGTCTGTCTGCGAGGCGTAATTGCGTATGCGTTGCAGTTCGAAGCCGACGGTATCGAGTCGTGTAGACGAACAATACGGTCAAGTTTGTGTCATACAATGTGCATCCGTAAATTACACTTTAGCGGCGGAATCAGGATCTATCACGTTTCATATATATAATTTCAGAAATATCTCCATATAAATATAAAATTACTTCACAAAACAAACCACTTTGCCATATTTTCTTATTGAATTTATGAAAGTAACATTGACACTTAGCTAGTTAGTTACAAATGTGAAAAAAAAAACTAATCTCAACGTAATTAGGTAAGTTTTGTTAGCTCTAATAAAAATATATGTATACTTTTAAGAATGGTATTTAATTTTAATTATGAGGCGTATTTAATTCTAATAATTTTTATATATGTCATCTTCAAATTACAAAGGGTTATATTTCACAATACCTTAATTTTCCAAACGTAGTATAAAAGTTGTAAATTAAAGGGGAATACAATTAGTGTAAAAGCCATAATATTTTATGGTGAAGATGATTTGGAGTCACTCGATTACACATACAACAATTTAAATAAATTTGGGACGTGGGTCAAGTACGGGTGAAGGTACATCCAACTCACCCCATTATTATTGAAATAGTCTAACCTAAAGAATTATTGTTATAAAAATATTGAGTTTGTCATTATCTTAAGGAAAAATAACTCAAAATAATACCAACTATCAATATTCAACCCAAAATAATATTAAGTTTGAAATTATTAGGAGCAATACAAACTATCAACATATTTACCAAAAATATTATGTTTTACTTTTCCGGCAAAATAACTCTGGCGATGACGTAGCAACCGGAATTTGACATGTCATCAAAAAAAGATTAATTGTGTGATGTGGATTTTTATTAAAAAAAGTTAATAACATAAAATTTTTAAATAAATATGTAAATTAAGTTCTTTTTTGTTATTATTATATTTAAAATATAATTTTTGTAGATATTTTTTAAGTTTTTACATTTTTTTTGTAAAAAATAATTTTTTTTAAAAAAAGAAAAAATTTGTAAAATATATATTTTTATAAAAATAAATCGTTTTTTGTGAATTTTAAAAACTTTTGGGGAAAATTTTTATTTTGTTTATATTTTAACTAATTTTAATATACAAAATATTTTTTAAAAATAGATTTTTGTATTTAAAATCAGTTAAAATATATAAATTTCCAAATTTTGTTTTAAAAAATTATAAGAATTTTTTTTAAAGTGCAAAAAAATTATTTAAAAAAATATTTTTACACTTTTATTTTATTTTTTAAAAAGAAATTACATTTTTTTTTTATAAAAATAATTACGAATTTATTATTTAAAATAAAATTTAACATATATTTTTAACATATTAAATGTCATTAAATTGATTTAAAAAACTAAACATCACAAAATTATTTCTAGATGACATGTCAAATTCCGGTTGCCAAGTCATCGCCGGAGTTATGATTTTTGCCGGCAAAATAAGACATTATTTTTGGTAAATACGTTGATAGTATGTATCGCTCCTAGTAATTTTCAAATTTGGTATTATTTTGGGTTGAATGTTAATAGTTGGTATTAGTTTGGGTTGTTTTTCCTTATCTTAAAGATTGTCGTGGGAAATCGAGTGTTGCTCGTGGTCAAACAACCAACCATCTAGTTAATTTCTGGGCATACATGTTTGATATGGATTTCGTAAAAAATTGAAGATGTCCAATGTCTGCTTAAACAAGCCATGTTTTGAAGACAAATAAATGTTCATGTTGACTGTTGTCAAGCATCGACGATTACAATCGAACATGTTTCATGAATCCTTGGAATATCGCAACCTCAAGTGTTAATTTTTTTATTTTAAAAAATCATTATTTGACATTCCATTTTTATTGCAGATCCATGTTTCATCTCCTACCCGATAAAGGAGTCCGTCTAATATTTATAGTTGGTTCGATAGTCCTTATTTTCAACCGCTGCAACGACTCGCAGTCACGCCGAAAGTACATACTTTTGATTCGCATTCACTCCGAAAGTACATACTTTCGATCACTACACCAAATTAATAGTTGTTTTCAAAATAATTACTTTCAACTACTACTACATCTAAACCTTAAATTTGTTCGAACACAACATTCTTTACATGCATGAAACGGATAATACTACACCGTTATATATATGTAAAAACAAGTGCACATATTCAAAGCTTTTCAATATGAATCTAGGTTGCATCTTATAAGTCAAATATATATTGGGTGACAAATGAAATATGTATGTTATTAGTTGGTGGATTAATTAGTTGAGTATGCTTGAATAAAAATTGAAAGAAAAAGGTTGATTAACTAATGTATCAAGATTGCACAAAGGTTTTGTTTTCCATATAATTATTTTAGTTCCCGTACCTTGTGCAAGTTTTATCGAACAATAATTTTGGTGTCCGTACCTTGTGCGGATTTTGTTGAACAAATTTTCTTGGAAGCGATTTTGTTAGTATAACCGATTTACTCAATTTCTAAAATAAAGATCAATTGTAAACCAATACTCCCTCCGTCTCTTTTTCTAAGTCGTTTGAGACTAATGCACAAGATTTAAGAGAAAACTAAATTAGCCTAAATTGTCTTAAAAGTAGCATTATCATCATTTCGTATCATTAATTATATCTGCTTTTAAATAACAAAAAGAAGGAGTAATACAGTTTGAACTTCTTGTCTTGCAAATGCTTGTAGTATTGTAGTATTCTTTGTTGTTTTGCAAACCATTAATGCCAACAAATTCCCATATTCACGTACCATTTACACACCCTTTGATTGTTTATCAAAATTCCCTTAAAGTTTTCAATTGGAGCCAAATATAATTTTTTTAAACAATCCATAAAATGCTACTGTAATTTGCATGCTAAGTTTTTTTGGAGCCAAATTTAAAGTTGAACCATTCTCACAATGTAGATATATGAATTGCAGTAAACAATTGAAAACTCATATGAAAAGTTCAGCACGAGTAATATGAGAACTAGACAAAATTTTGATCTCAACCTGATCCCGTTTAGTGATGATAGTACAAATTACAGAGAAGAAATTTCCCTCAATGAGACTAACTTTAGTCATCTACATGCTGAATTCGAGGTCGAGGTCGAAGACGATGGTGAAATTTCAATAATTATCTGCTCGTATTCAAAAGGAACCTTATTGATCGATTTAAATGTCAACCCGGATCAAGGGGTGGAGATGCCATCGTTGGAGGTTGTTGTAGAACAACTATGTGAAGAGGTCGAAGAAGGAGGAGGAGGAGGAGGCAACCACGTTGAAGCTCCGAACCCGGGTATTTAACTAAGGATATCACTTTTTAAAATTACTCTTTGAACTAGGTTATGTGGAACAATATTTCATGTACCAATCTTTTTTTGATCGGATCAATGAAAATAAGAAACTTCACAATTAAACAACTCAAATATGTGACAAAAGTCCAAAATTTATGTTTTACCAAAATAAAGTAGTTTACTGCTGAACATAATGAAGTAAATTATTAGAACAAAACGAAGTTGGTTATTGCTGAACAATATTTCATGTACCATTCTTCATTTTGTGCATTAGAATGAAGTAGTTTTCTTTGCTTTATTTTATCTATTAAGGGACAACATGGATTAATTAAATTGTTGCCTCTACCTTCACTGCAGTGGAGTATGTTATTGCTGAATTGTTGTTATTTTAATTTATAGACAACTCTCACATAGTAGAAACCAATAGTAGAAGACGGCAACACATCCCAAATGAGTTAAGATGGCCAATTTACAATGCTTTGTTGTCTACAAGTGTCAATGGAAAGTTAAAAAGAGACACCACAACCAAAGAGGTATCGGAATTATTTTCCGTTTCACTAAGACCCGTGCAAAGGATTTGGAAGCGGGTAAAAGATACAACAAGTGACGTATTTGTCGACGTGTCGTATAGGAGAACTGAAAATTGTGGTAGGAAGAGAATTCAAATTAGTTTAAATCAAATTACTGATATCCCTCTACATCGGCAAACAACTTTATGGTCACTTTGCGGAAAATTTTGGTGTTAGTTGTGCAACGTTACATAGGATTTTAAGGAAAGGCCTCCTTCGACGACACTCAAATGCCATCAAACCTTTTATGTGGAAGGAAAAAAGTTGGCACGTTTGAGGTTTTGTTTAGATATGCAAGACCCGAATAGCATGACACAAGAGCCTAAATTTGTAAATATGTACAATGTTGTGTATATTAATGAAAAATGGTTCTACATGACTAAAAAATCAAAGAAGTACTATTTGCATCCCGCTGAAGAAGAGCCACTACGTACATGTCAAAGCAAAAACTTTATTGGAAATGTGATGTTCTTAGTTGCTATGGGTCGCCTAAGATTCGATGATAATGGAAATGAAGTGTTCTCTGAAAAAATTGGAGTCTTCCCCTTTGTCAATAGACAACCAGCCCAAATACGGAGTCGTAATAGAGAAGCCGGAACCATCGAGATTAAGCCAATAGCGTCGGTAAAAAAAGAGACGGTGAAAGCATATTTGATTCAAAAAGTTATACCAGCAATTCAAGCTAAGTGGTCATTCGAGGACTCAAGAGAAACCATATTTATTCAACAAGATAATGCAAGGACACATATTAGTGCTAACGGTGTAGAATTCAAATTAGCAGCTTCGTAAAACGGATTTGACATTCGAATTTTATGCCAACCGCCAAACTCACCGGATTTAAATGTTTTAGATCTCGGTTTTTATCAGCGCCATCCAATCTTTACAACATAAGGAATGCCCGACTTATCCACGTGGTTGAGAAGTGTTTTCATGAGTATCCTTTTAACAAGGTGAATCGTGTGCTTCTAACTCTACAAGTATGCATGCAAGAGATCATGAAGACTAGATGATCCAATAAATATAGTATCCCACACATGAAAAAGGATGTTCTAGAAAGATTGGGTTGTCTCCCACAACAAATACCTTGTGGTTATTCTCTTATTGAAATTGTCAGGAATTTGTTAGCTTAATAGAGTATTGCATCATATTGAGACATTTTTTCACTCTTTATTTACTTCTAAATAGAGTACCATATTGAGGCATAATTTAGTTTCAAGTAAACTAAAAAAATGGCATTAGAACCTTGCGTATACATCAAATAAAATTAAAAACTGAATTTTATCACTAATATTAGAGGATAGCATTGTTTTGAATAAAGTATGCATTTTCTTAAGTCAAAGATTACTCTCACATTTAAACAACCAGATGCTTAAGCAATAAACCAAACTGAGTACTCTCATTCTAATAATATTTTGGGAGCAAAGCCTTGAACATCATCAACTTCATCCGTCTCACGCCTTCGTCGGTTTCGTCTTCATCGTCATAGTATAACAGTTTGTTTAGATAAAATGGATACTGAAAATCCTCTTCGTTACTTTGGACTTCATTACCTTGCTCGAGATCTGATCGTCATTTTTCATTCGTCCACTCTCTTTTATGTGCATAGTTTCTCCTTTCTCATTGCAAACTTTTAGATCAAATGAAAAAATGAAATATTCTTGATTAATATTCACTTTTTTTTTTTTACCTTTTTGCATATCCTTCTCTTTTCTATTTTTGATTTGTTGTTTTCCTTTGTTGAGATAAAGCTCTCATTTCTTCTCAGACATGGTGTAAAGAGAAACAATGAAGATAGAAAGAAGGAGACAATGGAGATATTTTTGATTAAAAAACAAGCACATATATAAAGTTGATGTGCTTTACTAGTGTATAGTACGAGTAGTTTCAAGATATAAGAAAATACAAGAGCATTAAATATGTGTTTGACATTTTCATTACAAAAAAGGTAAATTAAATTAATGTGTGAAGTACTTGTTATTCCACAACAACAAACGACTTATAAATTGAAAATATTTATATCCCTTCAAATGACTTAGAAAAAGAGACGGAGGGAGTACATATTTTCTAGAGTTTTTTCTAGTATAATTAACGGAATTGAAAATCTGGGATAAAAAAAATGGGGATGTTAAAATTTTTTTGAAAAAAGTAGATTCCAAAAAATCGTTTCAACCAAAATTTTAAAATAAGGATTTTGAAACCTAGATATCATTTTAAAATAATTAACGGATTTTAAAAATCGGGGATTAAAAAAATCGGAGTAGAATTTGTCCAAAAAAAATCTAATTGTTTCCGGAATGTTCCAAATAAAAAGTTAATTTAAAAACAAAAGATTTGATAGCTGAAAAAATATTTTGAAAAATAAAGATTTTATGGTGTTAATTGTGGGAGCTCCAAGTTGAAGTACTACTCTCACTACGCGTCACATCGACGTTCATGTAAATATAGATGTGAGGCATTTTGGTGGGCAAACAAATGTACTCTAGGAGACAATGTTTGATTGTCACATCCATTCATAAGACCAATTTTTAACACAAGTGATAAATAATGTGCTTATTCAGACCCAATAAAAATTGATATTGGTACCCTAAAATTAAAGAAAGAATTTGGTGAAGTAGGCTCTTTTTCAATGGGTTTTTATTTTGTATACCCCTATAATTTTACCGCTCTAATTGACTTATCACTATTACTCTATTAGGAGTATATTTACTAAATGAGATTATGCTATGAGCCTACTTAATAGAGCAATATTGCTAAAAAGCCTAGTTAGTGATATTGGCCAAAATTAAACACCTCTTGCATCCTATCTGCGAGAAAGCAAAAACAAATAAAAAAAAATACAAAATAGTGTTGGCACCGAGGAATGCGAAATCCTTGCACATTCCCAATGCTCTCTCACTTAAGGTGCAAGAGGCTAAAAATTGACCTAGGGCAGTTCTTGACCCGATAAAAAGAGCGTGACAGAGGCTACAGACTTGCTTGCATTCTCTATGCTCTCGCACTTAAGGTGTGAGAGGCTAAAAATTGAAGGGACAATTCTTGTCCCGGGGAAGTGAGTGTGACAGTCTTGCTTGCATTCCCTATGCTCTCACACTTAAGGTGCGAGAGGCTAAATTTAGGGTCAAATATTCCTGAGCACGTAGAGAGGGTCCCGAGGGAATGGAAATTTAGCCTATATAGTGTGCGAGAGAGGGAGAGATTGTGAGTGAAGAAACTTTGTGAGAGAGATGGTAGGAAAATTGTGAGGAGAGAAAATTTTACTCCGAGCCTTAGAGGGATTTTTTTTTTACGAGAATGGTTTGAATCGGGGCTGAGAGAGAAGCCGCAAGGAAGAGATGTGCGGAGAGGATTACGCGGGAACATGTTGTTATACACGAAGTTGCGCAAAACCCGGTAACTTTACGTTCAATTTTGTAATATATTTATTCAGATTAATTTATTAAAAATTTATATGAAATTAAAGTTAGTATATTTTAGATGAAATTTAAGTTAGTTGGAATTAGTAAGTTTACATGCAACTATGTGTTTTTGGATTAAGTTAGTAAATTTAGCCGAATTTAGTACATGCAAATTATTATTTCTTACATGCAATTACAATTTTGTACATGTATTACAACTTTTAATATCTTACATGCAAATTATTTATTTATATATTTATTTATTCTTGTCCTAAATTATTAAATATATAACATAGTAGGGACTTTAATTTTAAAACCGACCCACTATTCATATATCGGGTCACAACTCAGTACTAGATACAGAAGCGTCTCCTTTATATCTTTTGGACACTTTATATGTCCGTACAATCCAAATCCCTTCCCCTCATTTTTCGACTATATTCGAAGAAGACATTGGTCTAAACAGTCAACCTTTGTCTACTTAACGACCGAGAGGCAAAATTGACATAGATTTAAAGGTGGAGTATGTAGAGGATGACATGTTTCAACCGTCTACATATCAAGAATTATTAGTGCAACCCTCCACCATTCATCCCTCATCTCACCATCCTTCAATGGATGTGGGTCCATCATTTGTTGGTCCATTGGGTTGTGTTTCATAACCCGATGTGAGTCCAACATATATGTAGCCACATGATATTCTTGATACTCATACCAGACAACCTCTCGCTACTAATATATTGGTCGATTACGGGTTGCATAAAATGAAGGCTATTTGGATTGATCCGGAGGCTAACGTAAGTTCCTATTCGTTATTCTTAAAAGATGACATTCATAACTTCCAAAGTCGATAATATTATGTATTTTATTGAATAAATGGAAGTACGCAGACTTTGAAGAACTTTCACAATCCTGAATGTCTTGCTACGTACGTATATGGACGCCGTTGTGGATGCAGAGAGGCGGGTGTTAGTTGATAACTCGGGGATGTGTCCGTTATTCACGGTTCAGATGAGTAATGTGAATCATACTTGTAATACCCGGAAATTTAATTTTCGGTATTTTCCGAGTCAACATAAACTTCATCTTTTTATGTGATGTTATCGCCCACATGAAATCATAAAAATCTCACAAGAATGTCTCTTGCAAGACTAGTATTGATTACCCATTTGATGACTCATGACAAGTTCATGGCAAAGCCTTTCGGGCCGATTTTAGACAAGCCCAAGACTAGGTCTTGACCTAGCCTTGACAATGGCCCACCAGCTTTCATGGGCATCCTTGAAACCGCTTCCTTGTAAGCGGGCTATCATTGTGGTTTTCCCAAGCCGACATCTCTCCCCACGCCTTGTTTCCTGCACCCTTTTTATGTCTACATTCACTCTATCCTACTCAGGAGTATACACCTTCCTTTCTCGTCCTATTCATCCTATCTACCAACGCGATCTACCTTCCTTACACAACCGAGATCCCTTATTTCTCTCCCTACGATCACACCGAGAGCAAGTGCATCCGGCATAGGCTCTCTCTTTGGACAAAAAAGGAAGGAAATGACAACTAGTTCCCTTCTCCAACTCACAAAAGACGGCCGGTGTATGCTATTTTTGACCCACTTGCTTCCTGTCTTCATTGTTTGCAGCCTTCTCTGAAGGAGTAGATGTATCTCTCTGCACATAACAAGGCACACCTCATTGCCTCATACCATAAGCAACCAACAACGTTACAAAAGGGTCATCCACTACCTTTCTACACAAGCAGACCCTATCGTCCTTACTATAGTCTGGTCTTTTGGTGCACAACAGACGGGTTGTTGGTTTTTGCATCGACTAGCTAGTCAAGCACCATCCCTGCACCGCCTAATTTTCACCCCAGTGATCTCCTATGTTGAGGGTAAGACCGATCTTCTCTTCCATCCTTTCAGTTTGTAGATCACCATAATATCGTGTCTTGTTTTCATAGTTCCTTTGTACGGGTACCTTAGTAGCCATGTTTTTTGCACAAACGCCAAACCCGACAAAGAAGGGAGGGCTAGTCGATTTTAGTGCCAACAGAGTCACCTATCCACTACTCACCCTCGTCAGATCTTGGATACACCTCAAGCAGTAGTGAAGAAACCAAGGTTGTAGAACCGTCCTTCACAACCGGAAGAAACAAGGGTAAGGCTCCTTTAAGCTAGTTGCGAATCATGCAAAAAAGGGTGTTTAATCCTAACTCATATACTGTCTTGTCCTACACAAGGATTGAATTTGGGACGGGTTAATTAACTCCAAAATACAAGCATAGTGGGTGAGAATCGAACCTAACACATTTCACTTGCCATTTGGGGAGATGACCATTACATTACATGATGTTTTCACATTATGCATTTTCCATAGATGAACCTGACTTGAGAGTTTTTGGTTCTTGGCTAGATATATGGGAAGCAACATATCAGTTATTTGGGGATTGGATAGAGTCTGAGTAGTATCAGATCCGTACGAATAACGGATTTCGTACAACAGATATACAGTCCAAGATTGAGGCATTGATAGAGGGAGGTGGTCTTGCACATGCGATTGTATTAGAATAGAGCCAACCCAACATTAGCAGCCCATAGCTAAGGGCCCAATCTCCCTAAAAATAGTACTATCAATGATTCTATATATACATGTACTTAGTGATTATCATGAATAAGACAAATACACATTTCAAAAAATGTCTTCCATTATGGTATCAAAGGCCTAACGGCAAACACCACCCATCTCTTACCAAAAACAAACCCTGCAAAACAAAAACAAACCCAACCATCAATGGCTGAAAACCGAAACCAAAATCTCTCCCTATCCTCCATTTCTTCCTTCATCACATCCAAACTTACATATGATAATTTCCTCCTCTAGAAGGCTCAAATCAGTCCTATCCTTGGTGCTAAAAACCTTTTAGAATTTGTCGATGGTTCAAAGACGTGTCCTGAGAAATCACCTCAACCTTCACATTCAAAAGAATATACAGATTGGGTCTCAAAGGACCAGTTTGTGCTTGTCATCCTCACTTGTTCCTTAACTGAACCAATTCTTGTTCAGGTTTTGGATTGCAAAACTGCAGCTGATGTTTAGAATCGCCTCCATTCTCTCTTAGCATCCACCTTTCAGTGCAAAGATCGTTCAGACTCGACTACAACTTGCTTCCCTTAGCAAGGGAGACTCCTCCATAACAGATTTCTACAACAAGGCCCGAAATCTTGTTTCCTGCCTCACTACATCAGGGCAACTTATTTCCGACATAGAGTTACGAGTTTCCTCCTTGCTAGGCTTGGACTTGATTATGACTCTATAGTCACTAGTCTCTCCACACATGTCACTCTTCCGTCACCATCTCAAGTCCTATCTCACCTACTAGTTCATGAGGCTCGCATAACTTGTCAACGTTACTCCCCACCCTCATTAGTTAACAACATTGAAACTCATGGTCGAGGTTCCTAGTCTCAATCCAACAACAATGGTGGGAGGAACAATGGTGGGCAGAACAATAATGGTCGAGGCAAAGGTCGAGGGCAAAGTTCATCACCAAACCTACATCAAAACTTCACTGGTGCCCTCGACAATCAACCTATATGCCAGGTCTGCTCAAAACCTGGTCATATAGCACTCATTTATTAGCACCGATTCGATCATTCATACACTGCACCTCCAGCTCAATCGTTCCAGGCTCACGCAAGTTCAACAAATTGGTACCCAGGTTCTGCTGCAACACATCATTACATTCCTGATTTGGCAAACATGCGCCTTGATAGCCTTCCTTATCAAGGGACTGTTACAGTGTCTCTAGGTGTCGGGTCTACATAATCATCAGCTCGTAGTTTTCTTCTCCCGCATCTCCTTCACACTCCACTACTTACCAAGAATTTACTTTCTGTAAATCGTTTTTGCCTTGACAATAACGTTTATTTTGAGTTCCACTCACATTGTTTTCTTGTGAAAGATACCAAGACCCATCAGCCTCTTCTTCAAGGAACTGTTGAGAATGGTCTGTATGTGCTACCTCCTTTCCCTAGTTCATCGTCGTCTCCTCCCCAACTCCATCACACCTCCATTGAACCAGCCCATATGTGGCATAATCGGCTAGGGCATGCTTCCAAGCCTGTCATTCAATCCATTGCTACCCACTTATCAGACCCAATTCAAAGCCCATCCTTATCCCTTGATGGCTGCACTTCATGTTCATGAGCCAAGACCCATGCCCTCCCACACCCACCAAGTTATTTAACAAGTGATTGAGTATTGTCTCTTTTATTTTTAGATGTTTGGGGACCTAGTAACACAATGTCTTTTAAAGGACATAAATATTATGTTTCCGTTGTCGATGATTTTTTCAAGTTTATTTGGCTTTTCCCCTTACCAACCAAATCCTTAGTTACAACGGTGGTCACAAATTTCATCAAACTTGTTATAAATCTCTTATCATCCACAATCATTTCCGTTCAAACCGATGGCTGTTCCGAATTCAAGCCCTTAATCCCTCTCTTTCAAACCATGGGAATTACACATAGGCTAACATCCCCGTATTCTCATCAACAAAATGGCTTCGTAGAAACTCGACATCGTCGAATTGTTGATATGGGCTTAACCCTTCTTAAACACTCCTCACTACCTCTTCGTTTTTGGGATTTTGCTTTTGAAACCGCCACATATATCATTAATCGCCTTCCAACGCCAATTCTTCAACACAAAACACCTTTTGAATTAGTCTTCAAACACCCACCAAATTTAAAGCTTTTCAAAGTTTTCAGATGCCTTACTTTTTCGAATCTTCGTCCCTATAACAAACACAAATTAATTTTTCGCTCTCAACCCACTATATTCCTTGGTTACTCATCAAATCATCTTGGATATATTTGTTTTGATTGAGTCCAACAAAAATTTAGATCTTCCGAGATGTTCTATTTCATGAACATACCTTCGCTTTTTTCAAAAGACACTCACACAACCCAACAAACACCACAAACATCTATTCCCTACAGGCCACCTGGGATACCGGCCTAATACCTCCCTTCCGCTTCACCCAACACGCCAAGCCCATCACCTCAGATATCCTTTGACACACCCAACCCAACTTCCACTGGTTTTGGATCACTCCTCTGATGAATCCAATATTCTCATGGGCCAACCTAAAACCCAAACCCATCCAATGAGAACTCGGACCTCCCATCAAATTTACAAGCCTTTGATTCATAACGATGGAACTATATCCTGGCCACCTCCACCTTCTTGTTCAGACACAATCGCCATCCTAGACGAACCTCCAAATTTTACAATAGCCTCCAAATTCCCAAAATGGCGCCTAGCTATGGAACAAGAAATTCGAGCTCTTCTTGCCACCAAAACCTAAAGCTTAGTCCCATCCTTGCCCTCTCAAAATATCCTTGGAGTAAAATGGGTGTTTAAAACCAAACGATTCTCTGATGGGAAAATCGAACGGAGAAAGGCTCGTTTAGTCGCCAAAGGATATCACCAAATGTATGGTGTAATACCCGGAATTTTAATTCCATTTATTTCTGTATATTACCGGATGTCGACCCGTTGTTATCTTTTTAGGATACTTAGCATCATGTATCATCACATATTCTATCATTTTATGTGAGCCTTTCCCACATAAAATAATAGAAATATACCACCCAAACCCTAAATTGCAACGATGAGTTTATGTCCTTAGACAAGATCTCCACGAAGCCATGACGAGACCATGACAATGTCACTGACAAGCTCGACAAGGCCATGTAAATAACATCTCACATGACTCTCTCAGCCCTTTGCCACCCCATCTTTCTCGTTATAAAGCCCAGGCCCGTAGCTTGCTTCAGCCACTCCTCTCCTCCCTTATCCAGCCCATGCTTCTTGCCTTCCCCGGACCCAAACCTTGCTCTACGTCAGCCTAGGAGGATGGCCGGCCCAAGCAACCAGCTGTTACACGCCCAACAACAGCCTGAATTTACGCTCTATCTCCCTCCCTTAAAGTGTTGTTCCTGAGGAGCATTCCTTGGTCCCGTCCCGTAAAACGTTTTCACGTAGCATCCCGAGTTCCTGAGGAGCCACTAGTACAAAGAGGGGTTGTAGACCCCGGTTATTTTGTACATGAGACCCCGGTTTTCAAAGCGTGGTTAACGGGAGCGAGGTAAATCTACTCGGATCGCGCTAAATGTCACCGGGGTAAGAGAAATTCGCACCACGGTTTTTCCCAAAAACCGTGGTACCAAAATAATTTTTTTTTAAAAAAAATTACAAATGTCGGACCACGGTTATTTAAATAACCGTGGTCCCAGTTCAAAATTTTTTTAAAAGGTCGGACCACGGTTATTTTAACCGTGGTCCTAGATCTAAATTTTCTTTAAAAAAAACACCACGGTTCTTTAAAGAACCGTGGCTGCAAGAATCTTGTGTAAGCTCATCAAACATTGATGAGCTTACAAATCATATCAACAAGTTTGCTGCTACTTACAGATCATATACAAGTTTGCTGCTACTTACAAATCATATCAACAAAATTACACTATGTAACACCTAACAACTGCATACTTACAAACTTGTATTAGTTAATACAAGTTTGTTGCTACTTACAAATCATATGAACAAAATTTCTGGAACATACAATCAAAATCGAGTGAGTTTAATTACAAACTTGTATCAACTACAGTTCTTCAGAAAGATTATGTAATAGTGCTCTTGGGTTACTTGTCCAGCTAAAGCTTCTGCTGGTTTAGCATGAAAAATTACCATATGATGATTGCTTGTTTCCTAGAATATAGGAAGATTATGTAACTGCTGCATACTTACATGCAAATTGTAGCATTTCATTGTGCACTCGAACTGCACCAGAGATTACCACACCCAAACCAAATCCTGGAAAGATATAAGCATTGTTTGCCTTAAGAACATAAAAATGAAAAATCAACATCTAACAACTTATGAAGATCAGGATATATGGTAGCACTTTGGATTGTATATGTTTTGCATTACCTGGCCAAGAACAAAGACCTTTCCGTCGTATATAACCGGGTCAAATGAACTTCCACTAGCGCGATCTTCGCGACCCTTTCCGGCTCCACATGACCCAATTAAGATTGTAGGCTTAATTGTCTGTAGAAAGAAACCGAACAAATTTAGCAACAAGGACATCTTGTCATTTATCTACTTATATCATGCAAGCACCCACCTTAACAACCTAGTGAAAATATATGAAACTGTGCAGATTTATTCTCATCTTAGCAACAAGGACATTTTGTCATTCATCTATTTATTCTCATTGATAGGTTCGTGTTCATGAGCCCATCTCTTCTTGAAATCTTGGAGAGAATTCTTTCTGGAACTTACAATCAAACCCTGAAAATGTGCAGATTTATTCTCATCTTAGTGCAAATATATGAGTCTAAAAGTAAGTTGCAATAGACGTGTTGTGTTCAACAAGACGTATTTTAGAAAATTTAAGAGACCTTTGAGTCCACAAGCCATAACTTCTTGCGAGTTTCTTCCAAAGGAGCATTTATCTGTAGAAGGGGGGTACAAGGTGCTCGTGTCACCTTGAAAGCGCAGTACCCAAATTTGGCACTAACTTTTAGTATTTCACCAATGGAAGCATCAAGAAAATCTGTCTAAGACAATAACCTTGTGTTATCCTGCAAAGACCATGTGGTAAGAATTAAGGAAAAGTTAGAGGTTGTAGCAGATGAAATCCTAGTTGGTTGAATAAATTTACTCACTGTTGGTGCAGTATCAATAAATATACGAGTAAACATACTGTATTCTGGTGCATCAAGAAATTACATGACCTGATAGGAGATTAAGTAAGTACCAACACCTTAGAAATAAAAAAGAGTATTCTCAATCACATAATTAACATCAGGTATGACTTTTACTAACCTTGGAAATTTCAGTGGCCTCATCCAAGCCGGCGGGCGAGCTATCTAAAATATCTCCAAGCTTCAATTCTCCTAGCTATGATGATAAAGAAAAATATATCAACAAAAAGTTAAGAATGCATAGAGAAGGTTAGTTTAGTGAAAGAAACTGAAAAATCTGATTACACAAAATGGTGATCATGTTCTCAATCCACTAAAACAACTATAACAACCAACATTTTTGGGAGACAAATCACTACCATTTCAGATCTACTTAAACTTGCATAGAGAAAACTCATTTATATCATTAGTCAACTAAAGGAAAGAGAAGCAATTATAAAGTTGAAACTCTGAACTGACATGGTCACTGTTTGGAAATTTTACAACAAAACTCACTTTTCAAAATAACCATTAATCTACGCAATCACTATGGAACAATTTTAAGTCTCAAAACACGAGAATATATATCTAACATATACAAGTAAAAAATTTATAAAAACGATTGGGTGTTCACTTGATATTATAAACTGTGTTGCCTTAATATCGATCCATGCAGTCATACGGTCAAATTCTAATCTTGATCTTGCGTAGTCAGAGCTTGCTTGAAATGTGGCATCACTTCAGTTGAAAGAAGCCCAATGTACTTCTTTAATATAGGCTACAAAGATTCCAAATCAACACCACACCTAGGCAACAAAGCCGTTCTTGAACTACTGACATCAAAATTGATCCAAAATATGAGAATTTGTGAAGAAATAAGTTAAAATTTTCATCATGTGTATATAAGACATGGAAGATCAATCAATATCAATTCAGCCCTTATATGCATCATATTCCAACTTATCAGGCATTTTTAAAAATACTTCTCTTTCGTTTCTCATATGGCAGGCAGCTAGACACCACATCTTGAGAAGGTTAGTTTCAAGGAACAAAACCACTTTTTAAGTGCTACAGAAAAAAACAGCATCGATATTATTTCAAACCTAAACCTGGAGATTGATTTTTTACAGGAGACTTACTTGTAAAAATACAAGGCTTCAAAGAGACCATATATGATCCTTGAATCCAAATGAATCAACAACAAACAAAAGTTGTATTTGTAAACAATCAATTAAATCATGGTAAAAAGGACAAACCTGTAGTGCATGGATGAAATACAACAGTGGACATGAGGGAAGAAACATATATAGCTTGTGAACAGAAAAAATCATCTATAACTCTATAAATCATGGTAAAAAGGATAAAACGTTGTATTTGTAAACAATCAATTAAAACGGTTTGATACTTACCTTCTTAAACCTTGCAACACTAATATCTCACTCCTTGTGTCCATACTCCACAAAGTCTTGTACTATAAGAATTGGGGTGGAAAACAATCATTAGGGCTTAAGTCTTACTATAATACTTTTAGTGTCCTTTGATTCTAACTATAGAAACCTATTGTAAGAATTAAGGTGAAAAACAATCAATAGGATCTGTTCACGTTAGCATATGTTAACTAAGATTGCAATTAGTAAAGGTAGAGAATATTAAAATGTATGCCAAATTGGTAATATGACAATCAGATGCCATCTTAATAAATCTTAAGTACACTTTTCAAACTAATTGATCATGGATTTAAGTCTAAATATAAACCATATTAGTTATTTCTTATATTTTTATGTTTAAGTTTTAAATCCACCGTTTCTATTGAGCTATTGACTAACAATTAACTCATTATAATGATTGCAAGTTCACTTCTCTAAGCTTCGTGTGTCATTCCTGATTTTAGATATACATATCAGTAACCCAACAGACAAAGCCAACATAAGCATATTGTGGTAAATCCAAGTTGCAACTGCAACTTATGGTCTCTCATTGGTTCGACTTCTAAAAGCAGACAACAACATCACAATACTATCATGATATGATGAAAGGAAAAAGAAAACAAATTATTACTTTCATCACATACATAAATACAGAAACCACTTACTCCAACTGACAATAGATTGTCAAGATAGAAATCAATTCTTGGATCGACTGCAACAACCTTCATTGACAATACTACAATGGAAGATACACAGGTAGTAAGAAGTTGAAATCTTTTCAACCAGTAAAAGTTCTACAATGATTACTGGCATAACAAGAAACCAGACAATAGACGTGTAAGAAATTCAAAGCACTTCACCATAGAGGATTTTTTCCTCACTGACTAGCTTAATTTAAAAACAAATTAAATAAACTACCTCAATGGGTCTTCATCAACCCGCTCTACACAACAGTGATTGGAGTCCTAAAAATAGAAAAAATAAAGTAATTGAAGCCCTAGAACACATGTTCATACCGAAGGCGAGTAAGCCCTAAAAACTAAGAAAACAAATCACCCGGTAGAGGAAGAATGGAAGCTGGTTGAAAATAGATCTGGGTGTTCCTGGGGTGGAGGACAACGCTGGAGGTCACCGACGGTGGCGGAACGGCTGTACTAGACTCGCACAACAGTGGAAACGGGACTACGAGCCGACGATTGGTTCACGACTATAGGCTCGCGCATTTCGAAGTTGTTGGTGCGGAGCTGGTTATGATGGCCTCCTGGTGGCGCGGAGGTATAGACAGTCGGCAAGTGGTGGCCGAACTAGTGCGGTGGCGCCGGAAGACGCTCCTGGATGAGGTTGTTGAAGGAGAAGACAAAGGGGACGGGTAGGGTTTCGTAGAGGGAGAAATGAAGGTCAGAGAGGGAAGTAAAAAAAACTCGGTGAACAAAATAGCGGGGAAAATAGATCCGGGTTCTCACAGAACTTGTACCACGGTTATTCTAATAACCGGGATCCGAGAATCTTGTATTACCGCGGTTTTTCATGATAACCGGGGTATTCTTCGAAAAAATAATATTATACCCCGGTTAGTTTGTATAACCGGGGTCCGAAATTATGTTTTTTTTACAAAAATTCAATTGACCACGGTTATGCATATAAACGTGGTCCGAAAATATCCTTGATCCTGGTTTTTTCAAACCGCTCCAACATAAGCGAGGTCTAGAAGGGGTCTTTGTACTAGTGAGCATTCCTTGGTCCGGACCCATTGAGATTTCCTTCTAGTCCGATTGTTCTTGTTTTAAAACCATCTCGTAGTCTTCGTCTTATTGTCCACCCTTTCTTTGGAAAATTTTAGGACTCGCCCGGGTGTCTACCAGCACACATTACTCTACTCCGAGTCTGAGCCCATTATCTTCTTGTAGAGATGCTCTTTAAGATCTACTAACCTTTTATCATGAGGCAATGATCGCATCATGATAACTCAACTAAAGGACATTTCATAGCTTATAGGGTACAAAAATGTTACATCTATATAAATATACGTATAACACACATAAACATACAATACTACAAGTCTACATACTATTTCTTATCATACTAAGCTGTGCAAAAACGAGAGCGGAGGTCAACCCCCTCTTCAGCTCCTCAAATCTGCGCTGACATGGCTCGGACCAGACGAACCTAGTAGACTTCCTCAGCAAGGAAGTGAGTGGCCGTGCAATCACGGAGAAACCCTCAACAAACCGGCGGTAGTAACCCGCCAAACTCAGGAATTTGCGCACCTTGTTGACCGTCTTGGGAGGCGGCCATGAAGAAACGGAGTCTATCTTCACCGGGTCAACTATGACACCCTTGGTAGAAACTATGTGACCAAGGAATGCAACCTCGGACATCCAGAACTCGCACTTAGAGAGCTTAGCGTAAAGCTCTCTATCCTGTAGGACTCGAAACTATGTGACCAAGGAATGCTCCTCAGGAACAACACTTTAACCGGCCCAAGCAGCCAACTCTCTATTTGGTTAAATTGCTTATCGATGATATCTTGGCATCATCATCGACTTCTTGGACCAGCTCGTGGTAGTGTTTATCGATGAGCTGGATGTGAATTAACACCAACAACACCCCATCTTTTGGAGTCGAAATGAGTGAGATGTTCTGGATGTGAATTCCATGGTGGAAGAACACAAAGATTTGAGAGAGAAAGGGGAGAAAGGATAAAGGAGACAAAAGTTAGGGTTTATTTTGGAGTGGACAATTTTGCCCCTGAGAATTGACGTCGTTCTTTGAATTTAACGGATGAACAATAACATAGGTATTAAACTTTGGTCGGGCTCAATAGATGAGGTACTGTTCTGATAGTTAAAAGGATGGGGTACTAAAGTTTAGTCAGCTCAAAAGATGGGGTATTGTTTAGATAATTTTCTCCTAACTAACACACCCACAAAAATTGACTCGAGTGTTTAGAGTAGAAAAGAGGCTAGAAAAGGCACGCAAGAGATTAAGAGAGAATTATGTACCTTGAACCTGCACAGTTGGAGAGAGAGATAGCCGGGATTGGTTTCGGTCTCGATTGGGGCAAATCTTTGTCAAAATTGATAAAACTCGGCTGAGATTATATAAGGTGGGTCGAGATCGCGTTTTGTGGTCGGATAAGGCTCGTAACCGGGTCAAAGGTGGTATAGAAATTCGTCTTTGGATGTACTCTTGCACAAGGTGCACTTGGATTTTTCATATTATGCCTCAAAAATTTGGAACAATAGAAAACCGCGGTCAAATCTCAGCCGAGATTTAAGTGTTATGTGGCCGAGATTGTTGATTTGACAATGAACGTCGACAATGAGCAATTACTTATGGGGTATACTACTTCATGGTTGTTTTGTGTATCTTTTATTGTTGGAGGGGTGTAGATATGGTTGTTGGAAAAGATATTCGGTTAGGATTCAATGGATAGGATAAAATCTTATCTACTAGATAAGATCTGAACAGTAATATCTTGTTAAACCTCCTTCCTTCTTGTATAATAGCTGGATATTTATTAGATTTGACTCAAATCCAATAAATGCTTGATCTTTAACTCGATAAAGAAAATTCTACGAAACTTGGGGAACAAGTAACGCAAAAGTATTGAGTTGAGCGTTTTCATGCTGACGAACACCTTTAAGACGACGTTGTGGCTTGGGATATCGTTCATACGTTGAGGTGTACGCTCAAGTGTCGAGTTAAGCGTTTCATGCTGATGAACACCTTGGTGTTTTTTGGACTCCTTTAAAAGGATGTCGAAGAGGAGGATTAGAGATGACATAAACGAAGGACGAACAAGTGGAAGAAAAACTCGAGACAACTGAAGAGAAAGTGAGATAGAGACAATACAAGTAAAGAGAGCGACAATAATGTGCGGAAGTGGTTCCAAAGAAGCCATGATGGAAAGACGACTAGACCTATAAAAGGTAACAAACTTGAGTCTTCAAGAAGACGCGTGGAGAACTAAAGATACAAAGCAAGGAGGAGATTGGTACATTCTAACAAGGTTAAAGGCGGTTTTCCATTACGAGAAGTGAAGCTTTCCTTAGACGCTCCTAAGCTTTGGAGTCAAGATGAGAAGAGTGATAGAACTAGTGTGAAAGAGGTAAGATACCGTAACTTAAGCTTACAAGGTACCATTAAGTGAAGAGTCAACATTACAAGAGTTATGAGGAGACGGACATGATGGGGATTCACGTGGACTTGACCGGGTTCTGTTATGATGATAAGGCTAAGAAACTACAAGAAGATAGGAGTGTGAAGTAGACGTGATCCCGAGAAGAGGAGTGACGCAACAAGGACCCTTAGTTATGAAAAGACCTAAGACAACAATCAAGAGAAACACGAGCAGATTCTAAGTAATGTTGGAGGTATTGGAGAAGACACGCTTACAACGGCTAATCGGTATTAAAGATTGAGGTCTGTCAGACCACCATGTGACCATCCCGAACCCATAGAAGGTCCGGGAACGATCCTCTTCAACAGCCATGGTCAAAGAAAAATGAAACCGTTAATCACGCTCGGGTCACATGGTCAAGGTTCATCCACCAGACTCAGTTTTCTGTCTCCTTAGAGTTTAAGGATTCAGAGGTACGAGCCTATAGAACAGATCCTTAGAGTTTAAGAACAATGAAACCCATAGAAGACACGCTTAGAAGATATCATGAGGTGCGGTTAAGCTTATAAAGGCGATTCATACGGCGCGCGAGGCCGAGAAGAGTATGGTTACCTTATGGAAGAGGAAGAAAGCATGGAACATGGAAGGAGTTAACTAAGTTAAGGTAGAGTACCCCAAGGAGGGTAGCCTCGGAAGAATAGGGACACGAAGTATAGAATGGTAAGTCATTGACCTTAGAAAAGGTCAATCATAAGCTTATCGGTGATGTTCGAGAACGCATTAAATGTGTGTGGCCTGTTGAAGAATTGTAGATGGGAGGTGTAACCTCAAGCGGAGACTATAAAGGAACGGTAACAGGAGCTTGGAGTGTTCCGTATGGTTTGATGCCAATAGTAAGAAGTACATCAGCATAAGCGTGATTGTCTTGAGCAATATAACGTTGGATGGTTAAAGCAAGTGACGATAATAGGACTCCCAGGAGAGGATGGTAATGAACCTTTTTGCAAACTTCTTAGGTCTCGAGATCGGAGTATGGAGGAATGACGCGGATTAGAACCTTTACGGTTTAAGCATGATATATGGACCTAGTGGATCAGGAGGAAAGTGAAGTTTCCCGAGTTGCTTTAAGCGAATGGGAAGATATGGAAAGAAGATGCATGGTAGGTTGGTACTAACAAAACGGATTATACGTTTTCTAGACTCACATGGAGAGGTTATGCTAACGATGACCTTAAACGGGGAACTTGGATAGTATTAACGCGGCAAGATTTGGGCTTATGACGTTAGCTTGAGAAGAAACGAACAAGATACTTCAGCGGTTTGGAGATGGAGAATTTCACCTAGCGTTCTCCATAAGGCATGCCAGTACGGTGGAAGTTGTTCTCGGAATGCCAAGAGATGCATAAGGTTACCAACGAAAGGGAGAGATGACTGACAAGACTCTAATCTAGAGGTCGTTTTATCTTATCAAATATAATCCCGACTTAGTACTAAAATAAGTATAGTGGTTAAGTAAGGGTCGAACCCAAGAGAGTTTGGTATTTCTATTAAATGCAATTATTGATTATAGACACAAGTAACAAAGGGGAGTTTTGGTTGAATTGATGCACACAAAAACTTATGAAAACGAATACGCAACAAGTAAGACAATGATGCGTGAATCTACACTAGGTTGGTTCTAAGCATGCGATTGCTACTTTGGTGAGTTCCTTTTACAAGTTTTCAAGTAATCTCCCGTCTCGATCATATATATCTGTTGAGCCAACCAGCATCAACGCAACTTAACAGGTTAGTGTTCCGTAAACCTACAAGAACAATTAACAAGTTAGCTTTCAAACAAAGACTAAGGGATATAAAGAAAAAATTAAAACTGTTAAACTTATCTTTATATTTGTGTTCCTTTTCTTTAAGCAATTACAACCCGTTATTACTTAAAGTTTACTACTAGATTAAAGACCTGAACCCGGAACCTATTAATCCTAGTTCTTTGCATGCACTTTAGAACCTAAGGTGATCAATCTCAAGTAATAATAAAACATGCAATTAGACAATGAAGATCAAGGAAACACAAATGATTACTGAATGAAAACTTATATTAGAAAAAACTTATAACCAAGGTAACAATGCAGATTCAAACCAACCCAATGTAGCAAGGGAGTTAGCAACTCATTACAAAGGTAGCAAGAAATTTTTAGTGGAAAAGTGAATTCTAAAATTCGATGCTAAGTGTATCAAACCTAAGTCTTTTTATACTACAATTGACACTAAATAGGAGTAAATGGCCGGCCCAAAACATCCACCTTTAATGCCATAAAGGTGGTGTAAACAGCCGGAGTAAAGCTTCTGTCATTGAACCGCAGGGGCGGCCTTTAGATCCGCTTGGGCGGTGTAGGCGAAAACGCTTGATCTTCTTCATGGCCGCAGGGGCGGCCAGACAATTTCGCAGGGGCGGATCTTTAATGCTCTTCAAACGTCCGACTCTTCAACTTTCTGTCGCTTCAGATGTTGAGCCGCAGGGGCGTCTCAGTGTCAACGCAGGGGCGGTGACACTGACTCTTCATCTTTCAGCCCCAGGTTGAGGCGCAGGGCCGCTGATCTTTGCTTCTTCAGGGCTAGACACCGCAGGGGCGCCGAGGGTTGACGCAGGTGCGGTGACAGTCTTCGTGGCTGGCGCTGGCGAAGGCGCATGGGGCGCTCCGGAGTGTGGTGTCACCCGCAGGGGCGGTGACAAGGCTCCGCGGGGAGGTGAAGCAACGGAAGCTTTGCTTCGTGAACGATCTTCACTCCTAAGTGCTTATAACTCTTTCTTTATCTTCTTTTAGTCTTCTTCTTCTAGACCAAGGAGTTAGTAGCATAAACCGACACTAATGCAACAAAAAGACTCTAAAAACTATCCTAAATGATAGTGATTCCATCACTGATAGCATGAATTATAATCTATATTTTGGGGTTTGTTTGGACGTTTTATCTTCAATAATCTGCATGTTTGTATGTATAATATGTGATTATATTACCATTTCATCTACCTTTGCGGGAATCGAGGTCTACACCTAGTTTTGTTGTAATCGTAGGTAAAATGGCACGTTTTGCATCAAAAAGGAGTAAAAGGAGCTATGGAATCATTGGAGCTACATTCAGGAACATAAGGAACCCTCCAAGAAGCATAGCCATGGATTAAAGATTCACTTTGGACTAGATTTGAGAGATTTCACATTCAGTTGTGACTCACCTCGGTTGACCACAGATTCACCTCGACCGAGGTGATCCAGAGAAGTCGACTCGACCGAGGCGAACACCTGGGACGCGGCGAGAATATTTTATTCTTGGCTGAGATCTTTTATCTTTGGAAAGAGATCTTATATTTTTGGGCTTGGCTCCTAGAAGGAAGAAGATATACTAGATCATATATTTTACCTATTTTTATGGGAAGAGATCTTTCTAAGATATCTTATCTTTGGAGAGTAATTTTCCTATAAAAAGGGTTGGATTTCCCACAAATCTACAATCCGCATACAGTTGGAGATCCTGCATACATCCGCTATCACCTTGCTTACACCACATAGCACACAACAGCCATACTCCAGTTGGGAGATTTGAAGAACCTTTTTGAAGGTTGAAGAAGGAAGATTATAGCTTTTATAGCTTTTGAATGGTTTTGTAAGATTATCTTAGATTCCCTTCCTTATTGTCTTGCCTTGTTGGATTTCTATCCAAGGAATGCTTTTGTTGTGATATTTGATTCAGTTATTGAAGTCTTTTCATTAAATTCTTTTTGTTCAAATATTCACCTTCTTCCCATACATTTGATTATTGCTTTCATGATGATGAGTGACTAATTTCCTTGTGTGATTCTAGGGTGATTGGCTGAAGGTTGTGGGAAAAACAATGATAGAATGATCTTAATCACAGTAGGACCCTGAAAGTTCGAGTCTTTAACCTTAACCCTAAGCATCTCGCTCAGTCGATGAACATCTCGGTCGGGGTGGAATTTGGCTGACCGAGGTAACTTATCTGATCCGAAACTGAGAGTTAAGTGTTAGAGTTTGCCAAATCCTATTCTTATTACACCTTTCCTGGTCCAATGCAAGCTTAGGATGAGACTTACCCGGTAATTTCTTAGTTTGTTTACCTAAGATCATAAGTGTAGGTAATAAAGGTTTATCCTTTATTGGGGTTTGAGTGTGCTTTCATCCCATCTTTGTGAGTTAGCCTGAGACTTACCCGGTAAAGGTTGATTCTATTCCCTTAGATGGTGTGTTAGTTTGAGGTTATAGTTCTTTATCTTAATTCCTTGAGACTTACCCGGTAATAGGAGTTATGGTTTGGGATTAGTGAGTAGTGAGACTTACCCGGTGATCTATTCCACTTTAGTAACACCTTCCCTATGCAAAAACCTCAGCTTTGTCCGCTTATCTTTAGATCTTGAGTTGGAACCACAACTAGATGCTTTAATCCCTAGAATTGCATATTTCCTTGATTGACTGTTTATCATCTTTGATTGTTTTGATTACCTTTTGTGGTTAGTATTTACATAAGCATACCGTAATTGGACTTTGTTTCACTAAGTCCTTGTGATCGACCCCTGGAATTCCTTGCTTTTTACTACGATTGACCCGTACACTGCGGGTTTGCATCCTTGTTTTAAGCTTACGTCTAGGGTTATAAATTTAAAGCTTGCACACACCGTTTGGAGCGAACAATCACCTATCAAACTCCCCCATACTTAGACCTTTTACTCGTCCCAAGTAAAACATATGACAGCAAACTAGACTCAAAGGCCTCAGGAAGCATGTGAAAGCAGAAAAGATAATGAAAAGAAAAGAAAAGCCAAGAAAGAAAGAAGAAAGAGAGAAAATGTGAGAAAAGGATGAGAAACTACCATCCTTATTGCTCCAAGAGTGACCTACCCGGACAACCTCCTTATGACTCTCCTCCTTATGTCGCCAAACGCTGGAAAGGGAACCTACACTCGGTGCCGCTCATTTTGCCAAGGTGCCCTTTCGGGTTTTCACCTTGCCACTCTTCTTCTTTTCTTTGATGATCTCACTTTGAACTCACATCCCTCAAGTCCAATTATGCACCAACCTAAGGTTGGTCGGACTATCTTCTTTTTATCTAAACCGCCCTTTCGGGTTTTCGATTTATCCAAGGATTTTTCATACCTTTTTTCATTTTCTTTGGCTTTTTTTTTCAATTTGAATTACAACTCGAAAGACTCAATGCAAAACAACTCAAAACGAATCAAAATAACTATACATGCAATGATATGTCCCTCCCCCATACTTGAAGTACACTTTGCCCTCAAAGTGGAAATGAAGCAAAGATAAATGTGGGAAAGGGATGAGAAAGATACCACTAGTGGGATGGTCCGGCTGGACCATCCGGACCCTGCTCCGGTGGGTACGGGAAGTGGCTGAAAAAGTGCTCCTGTCGGCGGTAGATGTCATCGATGCGGGTCTGCTTCGCCTCCATCCGACGGCCAAAAGAGGTCTCAAAGCTGGCCTGCCAAGCCAACTGCTGAGCCTCCATCTGTTGCTGCTTGGCCGTCTGCCAAGCCTCTTGCCTCTGATCGAAGTGGGAGGTCATGGAGGTGGAAAAACTCGTCTACCGGCTCTGCTGCTCAAGCATGGTCCGCTGGTACTCGGTCTACCATGCTTGATGCTGGGTCGTCAGGGCTGCCATCTGAGCCTGCAGGCTCACAAGAGCCTGATCCTCCTCCGGTGGTGTAGTGGGCATCTCCTCGTCACCGGGGATGGGCATGTGCTCCTCATGGTGAGCCCGGCTGGAGCTCACAACATGCCTCTCCACAATGGCCACTAGCGGCCTCCTCGGTATGTAGGGATCTTCCGGGATGTAGAGCTCGGAGAGCTCATCCCTAAATGGTAAAGGCCGAGGGAGGTAAGTTAGGTGGCTCTCATCTGCAATGGAGATCCAAAATAGGTTCTCCCCGTCCCGTCGGAGGAGCTTGCACCTCCTAAGTATCCCCTCCGTATAAAGGGGAGCCTCCAGCCCATCCTCTAAGCTGGAAAGATCCATAACCTGTGAGGCGATCAAGGAGATCACCCCACCACCGAAAATGTCCCTCGGCTCGTTCTTCCTAATCCGCTTCAAAGCGGAAAGGAAGAGGGACGGCCAATCCATCACCTTCTCGCTCATCGGAAGGCAAGAGAATAGTAGTGGGAGGTCCTTGAGGGCGACCTTGTTCTCCTCTTTTTGTCCACAAAAGACACTCATGAGGATCTTGGAGAGGAGCCTCAAGCAAGGGTGAGTGAGTTTGTTGGAGTACTCACCCCCTGCATGGAACTCTAACCCGGTAGCTGCCTGCCAAAACTCACACGGGTCCGGAGTCGGGACGGGATCCCACTAGTTCGCGGAGGGGTTAAGAGTCACCCCGAAGGCCTCTTGTAGCTGGTTGTAATCAAGTGTGTATTTCGTCTTGTTGAACTTAAAAGTTTGTCCAATACACACGTGATCCTCCTTCTCCATGGTAAAGGTGGCTATGAACTGCCTGCTGAGCTCGGGAAACGTTGGAGCACTCTTCTGTAGGAAGTCTCCGAGCCCAACATTGGCTAGAAAGGATTGCATGCTCTCAAGCATGCCTAACTTCTCCAAGGTAAGAACGTGCAAAAACCGAGTTGCGTACACAACACGATCTTGTACGATCCTATATCTCTCCTTCTCAGCTTCCGACATCTTGTACTTTCTTTGTGGTTCCATTCTTGCAGTTGATTAGACAAAAAAATTAGCAACTTTAAAAAACAGGGAAGAAAGACAAACCCTCTGTTGTGTTTTCCGCAGGGGCGGCTGAAGAGGCGCAAGGGCGGTGAGGCGCAGCTGCGGCAGCTTGCAAGCGCAGGGGCGGGAGAAGTGCAGAGAGCGATTCTAGAAAACTGAGAGGGTGGTGGTGCTAGGGCTGTTCCGACGCTGCTTTGGTAGGTGGAGGCGTCGTTGGAGATGTTGCGTAGTGGTGTTTTGTTGGGGGTAGTGGGGAAGGGTGTAGTAGGGTGAGAGAGTTGCAGAATGAGCAAGGTGGTGGTAGGGGCTAGAGAGGGTGGCACAGGGGCGTCGCAGGGGTGTTTGCCGGTCGTCGGAGGTGGCGCAGGGGCGGTTTCAGATGTGGCTTGTGAGGGTTTGTTTGAGGGCGTAGGGGGCATTGCAGCTTGAGAGAGGGAAGGTGCGAGGGAGATGTGGTTGTGGTTGGTAAGGAGAGAGAGTGTGGGTGGGTAGGGTAGGTGTAGGGAAATGTTTTGTGAATTCTTTTCTTTTTCTTTTCTGGGTAAACCCGCAGGGGCGGGGGCTTGTCACCGCGGGGGCGGTGATAAGGGAGAGGGGTCACGCAGGCTCAGCGCCGGGGGCGGCGTTGGGCATGGGTGTCACTGCGGGGGCGGGGACACTGAGCCGCAGGGGCAGTTTTCTTGACAGAGGCTCCTCTTCTTATTCCTTCGGGTTGCCTCCCGAGCAGCGCCTTTGTTTTACATCGTTGGCTCGACGTAAAGCCTGTACTTCTCTGACTGCGCTTCCTCCAGCACCATCTCATCAATCGGATCGTTCTTGACTCCTTCAAGGTAAGGTTTTAGCCTTTGTCCGTTTACCTTGAACACCTTGTATGTTTGGGGATCATAAAGATCCACAGCTCCGTGAGGGTATACTTCGGCTACCACGAACGGCCCCGTCCATCTTGAATGCAGCTTACCTGTGAAGAGTTTCAAACGTGATTGAAAGAGAAGTACCTTATTACCTACCTTGAAGTCTTTCCGGAGAATGTTTCAGTCATGCCATGCTTTAGTCTTTTCTTTGTATGCGATGGAATGGTCATATGCATCTAACCTCAATTCCTCCAACTCTTGCAATTGGAGCTTCCGGAATTCTCCCACTTCGTCTACGTTCATGTTGCACTTCTTTACCGCCCACCAAGCTTTGTGCTCTAGCTCTACCGGTAGGTGGCAAGCTTTCCCAAACACGAGCCTGAAAGGAGACATCCCGATAGGAGTTTTGTAGGCTGTCCGATATGCCCATAGGGCGTCATTTAGCCTTGCACTCCGATCCTTCCGTCCGGGAGAGACCGTCTTTTCAAGGATGGTCTTTATTTCCTGGTTAGATATCTCAGCTTGGCCATTTGTTTGTGGATGATAAGTTGTTGACACTCGTTGGTGGACATGATACTTCTTAAGGAGAGATGTGATCGTTTTGTTGCAGAAATGGGTACCCCTATCGCTGATTAAGGCTTTCGGAATTCCAAATCGTGTGAAAATGTTTTCCTTAAGAAAAGCTGCAACCACTTTTGAATCATCAGTTTTGGTGGCCTTTGCTTCCACCCACTTGGAAACATAGTCCACCGCAAGCAAAATATATGTGTGCCCGAATGAAGTAGGAAACGGCCCCATGAAATCAATCCCCCAAACGTCAAATATTTCGCAAAATATAAGAGAGGATTGGGGCATTTCATGTCTCCTTGAAAGATTTCCTACCCTTTGGCATTTATCACACACTTTGCAAAACGCAAAAGCGTCTCGAAAAATGTGTGGCCAAAAGAAACTGGCATCCAAAACTTTTCTTGCAGTTTTGTTTGCCCCAAAGTGCCCCCCACATGCTTCAAAATGACAGAAAGTTAGGACGGATTGTATATCATTATCCGGAATGCAACGTCGGATCACTTGGTCACTACAATGCTTCCAAAGGTAAGGATCGTCCCAAACGTAGTGTTGAGCTTCAACCTTTACCTTCTCTCGTTGTGCCTTGGTGAAGTCTGGAGGATACTCCTTCCTGACAATGAAGTTCACAATGTCAGCAAACCAAGACTTAAAAGACTAGAGCTTAAGACAAACCTCTGTCGATAATTCCGCAGGGGCGCCTAGACTGAGCCGCAGGGCCGGCTGGTGTGAGGCGCGGGGGCGGTTACACAACAGAGAGTTGTGTAAAATGTATCGTCTGGAAAACTTCCAGCTATCTCTCTTCCTTTTCCTGGATCCTCCTCTTCTTTTACTAGTCTGCTCAAATGATCGGCCACCAGGTTCTTAGCCCCCTTCTTGTCCCGTATCTCTAGGTTAAACTCACTTAGAAGGAGCACCCATCGAATCAATCGTGGCTTTGCTTCCTTCTTCGCCATGAGGTACCTAAGAGTTGCATGGTCAGTGAAGATAATTACCTTTACCCCAAGTAGGTACTGCCTGAATTTCTCAAGGGCAAAAACCACCGCTAACATTTCCTTCTCGGTGGTAGAGTAATTCCTTTGCGCTCCATTGAGTGTCATAGACGCATAATGGATCACATGGGAAGCCCGTCCGTCTTTCTGTCTTAAGACAGCTCCAACGGTATAATCGCTGGCGTCACACATGATTTTGAAAGGTTTCTCCCAATCCGGAGAATGGATGATTGGTGCGCTGGTGAGACATGCCTTCAAAGTGTCGAAAGCTTTCTTGCAATTCTCATCCACTATGAAGGTGACGTCTTTCTTGAGCAATTCACACAGGGGTGCCGAGATCTTCAAAAAATCTTTGATGCAACGTCGGTAGAAACCTGCATGACCAAGAAAAGATCGGATTTCCCGAACATTAGTAGGATAAGGTAAACTTTGAATTACATCAACCTTTGCCCTATCTACCTCTATCCCTTTTGAGGATATTACATGTCCTAGCACAATTCATTGTTCGACCATGAAATGACATTTTTCCGAATTAAGAACTAAATTGGTTTCAACACATTTTTCAAGCACAAGTTTTAAATGTCCTAAACATGCATCAAAACTGTCTCCATGGACGGTAAAATCGTCCATGAAGACTTCAATGAAATTTTTTATGTATTCAGAGAAAATACTTATCATGCATTGTTGGAAGGTGCCGGGTGCGTTGCAAAGTACAAATGGCATTCTGCGGTACACAAAAGTGCCAAATGGGCAAGTGAACATCGTCTTTTCTTGATCTTCCGGTGCGATGACTATTTGGAAATAGCCCGAATATCCATCAAGGAAGCAGTAGTACGGATGACCTGCAAGATGTTCCAACATTTGGTCAATAAAAGGTAATGAGAAATGGTCTTTACGTGTTACCTTGTTGAGCTTGCGGTAGTCAATGCAAACTCTCCATTCGGTTTGTGTTTTGCTCGGGACCATCTCTCCATGTTGATTTTCCACCATGGTTATGCCTCCTTTCATTGGAACCACTTGGGTTGGACTAACCCAAGTGCTATCCGAGATAGGGAAGATCATATCCGCTTGGAGGAGCTTCAACACCTCCTTCTTGACCACATCCATCATTGGCGGATTCAACTTCCGTTGAGGTTGCCTAGAGGATTTGGCTTCATCCTCAAGTAAGATCCTATGCATGCAAGTTGAAGGGCTTATCCCTTTGATGTCCGCAATGGTCCATCCAAGGGCCGTCTTGTGTTCTTTTAGCACCTTCACCAACTTGTCTTCTTGACCGGTAGTCAACTTGTTGGAGATGATTACCGGCAAGATGTTGTGTTCTCCAAGGAAAACCTACTTGAGGTGTGCCGGAAGGTCCTTCAATTCTATTTTTGGTGCCTGCACTATAGACGGAACAAGCTTCTCGCTTGGGGTTAGTAAAGTTGGCCCAATGGCCAAATTGGAGATAGGTAGCCTTTTATGCCCATCTAATTGGGCTAGGACCTCTTTCATGCTGGATGTTAATACATAATTTGATTTGAAACCATCAATGTCGTGCTCAATTACATTTTTCAGTTCATCAACATCAGAATTATCAAATACATCTTGCACAAAAGGTTCAACAATGTCAATAGCACATAAAGAATGATCATCACTAGGAAATCTCATTGCATCATAGATGTCAAATTCCACTACTTCACCATCAAACTCCATGGTCAATTTGCCACTAACATAATCAATTTTTTTCCTAGCAGTTTTCAGAAATGGCCTACCTAACAAAATCGGTGCAGCATGCAAATCATTTTCCATATCCATCACGAAGAAATCAGCAGGAAATATTAGGTTGTCTACCATTACTAATACATCTTCAATTATCCCTTTTGGGTACACATTAGATCTATCAGCAAGTTGTACTACAATCCTAGTTTCCATTAATGGTCCAAGGCCAAGTGATTTGTAAATCGAATATGGCAAAACATTTATAGGAGCACCAAGATCAAGCATTGCTTTGTCAAAACGGGTTTCCCCTATAACACAAAGAATGCTTACCATGCCCGGATCGCTGCACTTCTTGGGCATTCTCCGTTGGAAAACAGCCGACACATGCTCACTTAATTGCACTTTTTGTTTCCCCTTCAGCTTCTGATTCCTCTTGATAGTGCAAAGTTTCTTCAAGAAACGAGCATATTTAGGAATACTCTTCACTAACTTAAGGAGAGGAATGTTTATCTCGCATTTGGAGAAAGTCTCAAAGAGGCCTTGTCCTCAATGATTCTTCTCTCCTTCAGAGCCTCAGGAAAAGGAGATGGTGGTTTATCAAAGTACAGTGGCAGAAAGTTAGGCCGGATGTAAGAATCCTTCTCAGCAGAACTTTCTGTCGTGTTTTCCGCAGGGGCGTCAGCTTGTATGTGTAGGGGCGGCTCAGGAGTTGTCACCGCAGGGGCGGGGACATCCAGCCACAGGGGCAGCGTCTGCTCGGTGCTGGGCACAGTTGCAGCCGCGAGGGCGGCTGTGGGTGCGGTAAACTCGACAGAGGGTTTGCTTTGTGATTCTTTTGCTGGTTTTTGTTGGATTTGCTTCCCACTCCTTAATGTTAGGGCACTAACATTCTCCTTGGGGCTTATAAACGTCTGGAAAGGCAATCCTCCGGAAAATCTAGATTCGGTCTTTGTAATGGCTTCCGCCATTTGCCCAACCTGTTTTTCAAGGTTCTTGATGTTGGATTCTGTTGTTTGGACATGAGTAGCAAAATGTTTAGTCAAAACCTGCAACATATCTTCAGTTGTTTGATACTTACCTTATCGGGGCTATTGTTGTTGGTTTTGTTGATCCCTCCAATGAAAGTTTTGTTGATCACACTAGTTTGGCATGAAATTTTGTGCATAGGGATCATTCCTAGGCCTTTGCTGTTGTGGTTGTCCATAGCCCATTGCATTCACCTCAGCATCATCATCCTGGACTTGGGGACACATGTCCGTTGGATGGTATGGGTCAGCACACACTCCACTTGCCTTCAGCTGCTGTGGAGTTCCCATAAGTGTTAATCTCTTCACCATTTCCTTCAGCTCCGCAAGCTCAGTGGATATCTCACTCTTCCCGTAATTTTACAACATGAACACCTCTCTTGGAAGGAGTCCTTCCAAAGTTCCGGGTCCCTTTAGCTAGTTCTTGTATTTTTTCAAAATCAAGGTCAGGGGAAGAGTTAAGAATGTTACCTCCACAAGCCACATCGACGATCATCCTTTCATTGTCTAGTAAGCCATTGTACAAGTACAAGACTAGATCTAGAGTTGAATATCCGTGGAAAGGACAACTGGATCGGAGGCGTGCGAATCTTTCGAAGTACTCATAGAGAGTTTCGTCCGCCTCTTGCTCGATGTTGCTTATAGCTTTCTTCAAGCTATTCACCTTCTTGGTTGGGAAGTATTTCTCCAAAAACGCCTTGTGGAGGTTCTCCCAAGTGTCAATACTCCCGGATGGAAGGTGATAATACCAATCATTCGCTGAATCTTTAAGTGTGAAGCCGAATGCCCTCATCTTGATTTGCTCTTCGGTAATGTTGGCCGGCTTCATGCTCATACACACGGTATGGAACTTCCCAAGGTGCTTGATGGGATCTTCACCACTTAGCCCATGGAAAGATGGGAGCAAGTGGATGAGACCCGGCTTGAGCTCAAAGTTGATTCCTTCCCCTAATGCCGGTATAGTAACCGCAAGAGGGTTTTGAGCCAAAGTGGGTTGAGTAAGTTGACGAAGAGTGCGATCAGCCATTTCTTGTTGGAGTTGTTGTCTTCGTTGCCGGATGTGCGCCCTCTCAATTTCTGGATCAAAAGAAGCAAAGCCGGAGTTAGTAGCACGGGTTTGAACCATAAAAATGGTTCAAACCAATAATCAATAATAACAATAAAATAAAAACACTAAACTCCCCGGCAACGGCGCCAAAATTTGACAAGACTCTAATCTAGAGGTCGTTTTATCTTATCAAAATATAATCCCGACTTAGCACTACAATAAGTATAGTGGTTAAGTAAGGGTCGAACCCAAGAGAGTTTGGTGTTTCTATTAAATGCAATTATTGATTATAGACACAAGTAACAAAGGGGGGTTTTGGTTGAATTGATGCACACAAAAACTTATGAAAACGAATACGCAACAAGTAAGACAATGATAGGTGAATCTACACTAGGTTGGTTCTAAGCATGCGATTGCTACTTTGGTGAGTTCCTTTTACAAGTTTTCAAGTAATCTTCCGTCTCGATCATATATATGTGTTGAGCCAACCGACATCAACACAACTTAACAGGTTAGTGTTCCGTAAACCTACAAGAACAATTAACAAGTTAGCTTTCAAACAAAGACTAAGAGATATAAAGAAAAGATTAAAACCGTTAAACTTATCTTTATATTTGTGTTCCTTTTCTTTAAGCAATTACAACCCGTTATTACTTAAAGCTTACTACTAGATTAATGACCCGAACCCGGAACCTATTAATCCTAGTTCTTTGCATGCACTTTAGAACCTAAGGTGATCAATCTCAAGTAATAGTAAAACATGCAATTAGACAATGAAGATCAAGGAAACACAAATGATTACTGAATGAAAACTTATATAAGAAAGAACTTACAACCAAGGTAATAATGCAGCTTCAAACCAACCCAATGTAGCAAGGGAGTTAGCAACTCATTACAAAGGTAGCAAGAAAGTTTTAATGGAAAAGTGAATTCTAAAATTAGATGCTAAGTGTATCAAGCCTAAGTCTATTTATACTACAATTGACACTAAATAGGAGTAAATGGCCGGCCCAAAACAGCCACCTTTAATGCCATAAAGGTGGTGTAAACAGCCGGAGTAAAGCTTCTGTCGTTGAACCACAGGGGCGGCCTTCATATCCGCAGGGGCGGTGTAGGCAAAAACGCTTGATCTTCTTCATGGCCGCAGGGGCGGCCAGGCAATTCCGCAGGGGCGGATCTTTAATGCTCTTCAAACGTCCGACTCTTCAACTTTTTGTTGCTTTAGATGATGAGCCGCAGGGGCATCCTAGTGTCAACGCAAGGGCGGTGACACTGACTCATCATCTTCCAGCCCCCAGGTTGAGGCGGAGGCAGAGGCGCAGGGGAAGGCCCAGGGCCGCTGGTCTTCGCTTCTTCAGGGATAGTCACCGCAGGGGCGCCGAGGGTTAACGCCAGTGCGGTGACAGTCTTCGTGGCTGGCGTTGACGAAGGCGCAAGGGGCGCTCCGGAGTGTGGTGTCACCCGCAGGGGCGGTGACAAGGCTCCGCGGGGGCGGTGAAGCAACATAAGCTTTGCTTCGTGAATGATCTTCACTCCTAAGTGCTTATAACTCCTTCTTTATCTTCTTTTAGTCTTCTTCTTTTGGACCAAGGAGTTAGTAGCATAAACCGACACTAATGCAACAAAAAGACTCTAAAAACTATCCTAAATGATAGTGATTCCATCACCTATCAATGACCAAAGTTTGAAGTTGGATATCGACTTGAGAAGCACGGGGAGTATATGAGAGACGGAAGCTAAAACCTGTACGATCGGATTGATGCTACGTAAACTAAATAAAGGAGTCCTACACCTACTGATAGGTTTGGTGCAAACCATATCAAACATGAAGAATGATTCCCACATGTTGTAATGTCCTAGAAGGTAAAGAGAGGAGATCGATTTATTTAGAGGCATGATTAAGCCCTACAGTTTGAACGCGTATGGCAACCACCGAAGAATGTGAAAGAAGTTACAAGCTCTAGGATGTGCGGGTCATTACCGGATTTGTGGAGAGATTCTCCAAAGTAATACCATCAATGGCTAACCTATGATGGAAGATAAAGATGTTTCGGAAACGGACAATGGTCATAAGAATTGATAAGAGTTGATAAAAAGAGATTCATTGGTGCAACTATTTTGAAATTGCCTCGAAGTATGATGGGTTTGAAGTGTACAAGTGACTCTCCAAGACAAGATCTTGGTTGGGTATTGAGGAACGATGCAAAGGTAATAGCATACGTGTCTCGCTAGTAGATGCAATGAGAAGTAAAGTACTCCCTTCATCACTTAAAACTTGCAGCAAGTATTGAGAGAGTGTAACATCAAAGTTTGGTTAGACAAGAACCAAAGCCAACGACATAAATTGGAAATCCAATCTTATTTGTTAGAGGCAAGTAAGGAAGAAGCACAATGGAAGTTTTTTTTATTGAGAAGGACTGAGCATGAAGTTGAGTTTCCGATATATCAAACTTTTGTGAGATCTTCGCGTGAGTTGGAGAGGTGGCTTACAAGTTGGCGTTGCAAAACTGATGGTTCATGTGTATCAATCGGGAGAGTGCACCCACGACCCGAGGCACATCGTTAGCCACAAGGACCTAGTGGTCAAGCCTGACCACACAATTGCAAAGCACCCGATAGCGGTTTTGGAGTGTAGTATGAGACGCCTTCGGTCAAAGGAGATACCGATGTTGAGAATATAGTGGTCGAGACGAGGAACCGAAGAGGCTACGTGGGGAGACCGAGGATAGTACCCGGAGGAACTCTCCCAAGTTCTACGCAGATTTAGCGACATCGATAGGACCGTCGGGTTAGTCCCGAGATCTTTCCATGGTTGTGCTTATGTGATTTATGACGTGATGTGTTTGGTGTGATTCGTATGAGTATTTGTATGTACCTTCCGAGGTCTTGTGGTGATTGTGTGAGTGACTTTTGGATTAGAGGGCTGATAGTTGACGTTATGTGTTCCATGCGTTTTCGAGACATGTTTGATCATGAGTTTTACATTTAGTAAGTTTCGGGACAAAACTTGTTTTTAGGGGGAATAATTGTAATGTCCGGAATTTTTATTCCGGTTTGAGAGAGAGTTATCGATCTTTCCGCGGTCGTGGCTCAGTTTTCCCGCAAGCACAAGGTGTTGAGCGTCGGGTTTTATTCCAAATCTCATTTCGACCCCTCTTTATCACATCTTTACCGTTCAGACCCCTCGTTTCCTAGCATGAGGTGACAAGGAGGTCAACTGACCCCTTGTTCCCCTCCCACCTTTTCAACCTAGTTCTCTCTCTCTCTCTCTCATTCATGTTGGTTTTCCTCCCTCTCCATCCTTGAGCTCTCTTCCCTTTCTTCCTTTGGGTCTGTTTGAGTGTGTCCAGCAGTGGAGAGCTCCATGATTCAGTTTGGTAAGTCCTTCCTTCTCACTCCCTTCTTCTTCCCTGCTACATAGCTTCTTCTTCCCCTCTCCTTCTCCATTGCCATGGATGAAGCTTTGGAAGATAATTCTTCCTGATCTTTGCATTCATGTGTTCTTAGCTCGATTAGGTCGTGAGGGAGAGCCTTGTTACAATGGATGATGATTGGAGAAGACCTAACAAGAGAAGGAGGCCATTGAAGCTCAAAGTCCACAATCGAAGACGAAGAAGACGACCTTCTGCAGTTCGATCGCGAGGATGGATCTTCGGAGCCGCGGGGATGTCCACTACACTGAGCCGCAGGGGATGCCAGCATGAGCCGCAGGGGCGGCCATCATGAGCCGCAGGGGCGGCCACTAGCTCGGCCAGCACGCCCTTGCGGTCTTCATCTCCTTTTCGTAGTTGTTCTTCCTTCTTCCGCGCCCGTGTCTTTGCTTGGTGAGTACCCTCCCTTGAGCATGTGTTCATAGATGATCATAGAGTGTTTATGATAGTATCATGATAGGTTTGGACCTAGGATAGTTGATAATGCCATGTAGTGGCTTTTGGGACCTTAGGCGAGTGTGATGAGTATGTTGGACCTCCTAGGCTATCGTGTTTGTTCTTGGCTTTTGAGTACGAGCTTATGAGAGAGTAGACTGTTGAGAGATCTCCTCATGCATTGAGTGAGATGTGAGTATTATAGATTCTAGGATGCGGTCCTAGAATGAGAGTCAAATGATCTTGCGCAGATAATTTGTGTAGAAGCTAAAGAATTCTAGAGTTGAGCGAGTTTTAATACATATCTTGTTGTGAGCAGGTTTTGGGCTTCTTCCCAAGGGAAGCGAGAGTGTTTTGTGAGTAAGCGTTTGAGACGAGGTAAGTATCCGGACTTACTTAGCTGGTATTCTTTGAATTAGTTTCGATGCGTGTTTGTTGGTGTATGTTTATTGTTTATGTTATAACGACAAAACCGGAAATAGGACGACCTATACATTATTTTGGCCAAAGTGTATGATAACGGGCAGGGACAACACTGCCTAGCTCTTACGGAGAGCTAGGGGTTCTCGACGACTAGCCCGGACAAGTAGACGGTCAAATGCATCAATACCATTCCTTGACGGTGATTAGGGACTGAGGCGAGATCATGCGGTGATTCTCGTGTCACAAACAAAAGTTGAATTAGAACGAGATATGACTTAATGATAAAAAGATAATAAACCGGACTTGTGTGTTTGAGAACATATTGTGTGTGCTTATGATTATTATGTGTGTTTGTGCCATCACCTTGATTCTAATGCCTTAAATATAAGCTAACGGTGTTATACCGATGTTGTAGATTGCCTTACAGGTTAGGAATGCGGCCGAGAGATCTGGAAGAGTGGGCAGTCGGGGTTCCATACATTTTAGGAGGGGTTTTGGTTGGAGCCGGGTTGTGTTTTGTTCTTCGTTTTTTGTACTTGTATGCCGCGTGTATGGCGTTTGGTCTTTGGAGTTGTATCTCGGCTGAAGTCTTTTGTTTGTATGCTTTCGGGTTTCATTACATTGCATAAAAATGCATTTCGGTTTTGGCCTTTATTTGTGTCTTGTTGCAAGATCCGGTAAAATGTTGCCAAGATAAGGGTCGGGACCCATTGTGAGGTCTCTGCTCGTAGCATCTCGAGTCCCACGGATTCGGAGTGTTACATCCACAAACTATACCAAGTCCTTGTGAATATAACAAACAACCACACAAGCTGGACCGAAGAGGAAAACATACTACAATTAGGCCAAATATTATGGTTAATTTGTCAAGTTGTGGATGAACCGCGCTAATTCGATTGTCATATCACATGTATGAAAGCATTTATGGTTGAAAAAAAAATGTTCATTTTTCATTAAGTGAATATTCAATTATATTGACTTATATGTATATTCATTGTCACATACCAACCTCTTAGTATCCCATTGTCCGAAGCACAACGACGTTACATGCTTTGGAATACAAACATCACACGCCATTGCATTTTCCCGGCAAGGCTAAGTCCAATTGGATATTTTCATCCGCCGGATCCAGATTTGTATGTGATGGTAAGCAATTGTGAAAAATAGTTATAAACATTTATATTCATACTTCTCACATTCTCTATTTTTTTATTTGTAGAGATAATACGTGACTGATGTAGGATTGAGGGGGCGAGAAACGGCAAACACTACTCGTCGTCTACATAGTTCACAAGATCTCGATGGGTTGAACCAAAACGTGGATGTGGATTACAACTACATGTCAAGTCAAGGTACTAGCATAATGGATAGAGCAACCATTGACCCATTCTTCTTTCTTAGGGGTGTTACAGGAGGAGCTTCATCTTATATGGCTATACCGGAGGTTCCACGATCCACCCATCCATATCATATTGCTGGGTCATCATTGACTACGCCGTTGAGCTTCAATCCATCGAGCTTTCCGGGCCATTACCCATCGGGCTTCACTCCATTGGGCTTCGCTTCATATAGTGTGTAGCCCATGATGGGTTTTTCAGGCAAACCGACCTCGGACTAACCGAATATATTTGCATCTCCACCTCTACCGCATTATGCCTAGTATAGGGATCCCATTGCACATATTGATCCAGACGAGCAACATGTTTCAGTCCAACAACCCTTATCGACAATTAATGAAGACACGTCAAACATCTAGATGAGAGCGGAGAGGTGGGAGACGAGGTATATGAAGAAAGAAGAGTACTTGATTATAACAATTTACAACTTGCTTATTCGTGTGTTTTTTACCATGTCAAGAATTTTATTTATCGGATCTTGATAAAATATTATTAATTTGTGTATATTTCAACATTTTTCATATAAGTTCGTTATCCAACTAACATAAATTAACAAAAAAAACTTAAAACTGAACATATACTATATCCACCGAAATCGTGAGTTTAACCTCAATTGTAAATTAGAAAAAATAAAATTAGAAGATTACATTATTATGTAATTAACAAAAATAAACAAACATATACTCTAACGAAATTGTCAAATTGTAGTATCAAACTTAAGTTTAAAAAAATACGTAAAAAAATATACAAAACCCACAGTTTAGAACTGTGAAATAAAATAATATGAAACCTCGTTTTAAACTCTGAACTATTCATGTAAATCCTTAATTTAAAAGGACGAATTTGCTCTGACCTTAAAAACTATCCTACTTTCGAAATTACTTTTGGTATCATTGTATTATAATTCTGAACAAAAAAAATAAGTATTCAGCATCGACATTTTCACCTCTAGTTGCTTTTTTAATTCTTGACTTCGTCCTCATAATAATTTCATCCGCTTACGTCAACTGTTACCTTTTTAGGGTTCGTAGCTTTTCTTCCTTAGATTTTTTCATTCAATAGATCGTAAAACCTCTAAAGCTTGAAAGGAACATCTCCATGGCTGCTCCACCTGCTAGAGCTAGAGCCGATTATGATTATCTTATCAAACTCCTCCTGATCGGAGATAGCGGTAAGCTCTCTAATTCATTTTGTTTGGATGCGAAATAGTATTCTTTTTCAGTTGAGCGATTCGCTTTGTGATCTCGCCGCATTTTGTAGGATTTTGGTTGATTTTTTGAATCTTTCAACTATTAGGGTTAATCTGGTACCGGAGTCCTCGTATCGAGACTTTAGGTTTGAGAACTTCAATGTTTAGGGATCTTACTCTTTGTTGCACACGGTTTAATTCCATTATTTTAAGCGATTTGGGGTTCTTAGACCTCCAACCATTACTAGCCTCTCCTAATCCTCACCAGATCTGCATTTTGGGGCAGGGATACATATGTTTCATATGCTATCGTGGCACTATGATTGGACAAGGTAGATTTGGTTGTGATATCACACATATTGAGAGGCCTCTAGAACGATTACCAAGTTTGTATTGTAAGAATTGTTGATGGATATTTGAGTATGGAAATTAGTCCACTATATACCTTTGATCTGTCTCAGAGCTAGTCTAGTTCTTTTTTTTTTTTTAATTTTTAGCATACATTATTCTTTTTATGATAAATTTGTATGATTATATTTATGATATGTTGCTAGAGATTCAGTTGAAGCTGTATAGATTGTGCAGATAGTTGCCTGCATATTAATTCATGAGTAGATCACGTGGATTGAGTTTTTATTTCCACCAAATATCCAATAGACTGTAGTACTCCAGTTGCTGTCAGCGTCAGCATCTTCTTTTATATTAGATATAAACTAATGTCGTTGGACTTTCTCACTGAATACGTTGCTTATCTGTCAAGCATCCCTGTCCAAAGTGGCACAGGTCCCCATTTCTGTAGTTTTAATTCATGGCATTGATCTATGTTACAGAAAATGTTTGTTTGATGTTTCTCTAGAGGTTTTTGAGGGTTAAAAACTAAAAAGAGATGGGGCATCCACATTGAAGTGGAAATATCAGATTGAGGACACATCATATTTCTTGGATCGTTTAGATAGGAAAATGAGCTTCTCTCGTTCAGCAGAAAAGGTTTTTGGTCACTAAATTTCATTTGCCCTAAATTAACTCTAGGAGCAAATCACCCACTCAGGTGCCTCCCAAAAACTCCTTTGGTTGACGAAAGAGACTTTCTTACCCTTTATGATCACTTCCACAGAAGGAGAAACCGAGAAAGATAGTCATTACTCCCATACCCTTCTTTATCCATAGGCCCATCCTGCAAAGATTCCATTAATAAACTTCAGAACTCAAGGGAAAGCTTGAAGAAGCCTTAAACTTTCAGATTTAGAACTTGAGGTTGGCCAAACAGCACCCATCTGGGCTTCTATAAATATTTAGTTAGTAGTGGTTATCTCCCATCTATCACATTCCTTCATTGTTTCTTCTCTGATAATCATAAGCTGACGGTTGGTGAATATTACTATTACAAGGTGAAAGTTTTGTTTTAATATATGTGACTTGCTAGGAAGTGCTAATTTTTTGTCATATGACAATAGGTGTGGGTAAGAGTTGCCTTCTGTTGCGTTTCTCTGATGGATCCTTCACTACAAGCTTCATCACAACTATTGGGTAAGACATTTATCCATCTAAACACTTTTATGAGTTATTTACTTGATGCGACCTATGGTAGCATGTTCTTTTTGACAAATTAAAATTACTTCCCCAGTATTGATTTTAAGATAAGGACCATTGAGCTCGACGGGAAGAGAATTAAGCTACAAATTTGGGACACCGCTGGGCAGGAAAGATTTCGAACAATTACAACAGGTAATCATCTTCTTGTACTTCAAGAAAATTTTCACATTGCCATCCAGTATCCACCTAACAAACTAAAATGAAGGAACAATCTTATTCCTATTCAAGCATAACATAATGTAGACATGCTGTTGAGTGTTGGTTGTGTTTTTAGTGCAATATCTGTTACTTCTTTTTAATTTTCATCAGCACATTGAGATTCAGTAGTTCACATGCTATGTTTGTTGTAGTCATTTTTCAAGTTCTGTATTTATTTTCCCAGCTCATGATTTTGATGCAGATTTTTGTCCCCAATTCCCTAAATAATAGTTAAAAGTGGTTGGAACAGATATATTCTAGATTATTTATAGAGTAGTATATTTAGTATCACACTAAGTTATGCTGAACAAGCCAACCATTAAGTTTGTCCATTGTCATTTGCAAATCTCTTCTTTTTCTCATAGTTGTCAAAGTGTCATGAACAGATGGCTGTTCGAAAGCCCCTTTTGTAATTATATACAAGTCAGACCCTAACCTTTTGGAAACTACAACTAATTAGCTCTTTGTTATGCCATTGTGATAGGAAGGTTTAATAATTTATTTTATTTTCTTATTTGTCAGTTATTTTCCTTAATTTCCCCCACTTTCTCCATGTTTCCCATTACTTTGTTTTAGTTGCTGAATTTCTAGGAGTAACTGATTATGTCTTTTATTTATTCTTAGGAGTTAGATATTTCTATCCTATTATAAAAGGAGGAACTACTGCATTTGTTTATTTGACTTGAACATTGAATTGAATACAAACCTGAGGATTCCTTGCGTGTTGTGAAATTCTTGTTACACAGTCCTAAGAGTGAGATTCTTGCTTTTAGTGGGTTCTAACACATTGTGATTGCTTGGAAATTTCGTTGATAGAGAATGGTTTGGAAATATAGTGTCAGAGGCTGTTGGAAACTGTTGAGAAAATTAATCTATGTGATTCAAATTCTGAAGCAATAGGTGACTTGGTTCTCTCCCCCTTAAATTTCCTATGGCCAACTAACATTGCCTCTTGGTCCGCTCTTTCTCCTCTTGTCGATCCTTCCTTTTGAAACAACAGCTTCATTGTACTTGCAGTTTTATGTGATATAGATGAATTTTGGGAATCACACACAAAATACTTTATTTATAATGGATGTTAGAAAGATAGCAGAACCAGTGAAAATATTATTGGCAGAAAAGAGTTATGATTTTATTGATAATACTGAAATTTAGTTAGACCTTAAGGCAAGGATACAATAAATTATTTTAGCACGCCGTAAATCCTAATCAAACTAGTACTCCTGTTCCTAAAGAAATTACTACTTCTAATACTAAACAAACTGGACCCATAGATAAGGCCCAAACAGAAAGCTACAGCCAAAACACACAAGTGTCTATAATGAGATGTCAGATTTTATAATTGTTTTTGTGATCCCTAAGTTGCTTGTCTTCCTGGATTCACAAGCCAAATAAACATTGTTTTAGAAGCAACTTGCTGGTTAAAGACATTGTCATGTATAAACTTTGCAACTTCAACCACAAACCAACGGTAATCTCCTTGTCCGAGGTCTCATTGATGATATCATGTGCGAGACACGACATGAGAGTTGAATGTGCCTTAGTTACCATATCAACGGCATCGCCTTTTCCGTAGTTCGATATAGGTGCCCGCAAGCTTTGTTATTTCAATAAAGCTCGCATCTTGATCTTCCATAGGCTGAAACTGTTTCTCCCTTTGAATTTCTCGATCTTCACATACAAAGCATACATCTTCCTCCCCAGGCTGGACCTACAGTTAAGGTCTAAACAAAAAACTTAAGGGGCCATAAAGAAGTGGCAGATTCAAGGCATCCCGACATAAAACACTTCCTATTCACAAAACACACAAGAACACTCGCATAATAGAAAAACAACTTGGGGATACTCACAACCATCTCTTCCACTAAGCCACCAGATGAGCCAAACACACAAACTGGCCAATTCCAGGCAAATGCTTTCACAAGATAATTTTGGATGCCCAGATACATGGCTTTACCCCTATTCTTATACTACTAACTCCCAGCTAAAATGACTGTAAGCGTGCTAACAACCCCCTTCTCAATGCCAGTCATTGTAACATTCCCTACAACGCAACCTAACTGTTTGCCCCAATAGCACATGCGCCCCTTCTAGAGTAATCTGACTTAACCCTATGATCTCATCTTGTCTACTTGTATCCTAACCTAGCTGTATGATACATAAATATGAGACCTACTGCCTTCTGTTGCAAGATTGAAGAGTCTTTGTTGCTGGATATTGTCTCATTTCGCAAGCTTCCTATATCACATGGTTCACTACTTTTGGATGCTTTTTGGTGCTTGCTAATAAATGAAGAAATTATTATTAATCTGAAACACTCTTCAGCAGTCGATGTTGAAGGCACTTGCAAAGAATTCAAGGGCTTGATATTTATTCTTTCTATGCGTCTGAAAATATTCTCTTGCTAATTCCATTCCCCATCTTTGCTACATGTATGGTTGTTCCAAGGACTTTGTTCCTTCTGTGCGGTCTTTTTCTTGTTTTACGTCCTTCAGACAATATAATCATTTTTTGTCTGCTGCAGCTTATTACCGTGGAGCTATGGGCATTCTGCTGGTGTATGATGTTACGGATGAATCATCTTTCAACAGTAACTCCAGATCACCTTCCATGAATTTCATTCATTCTACGATATTACTATAATTGATTTTCCTTTGGGATGGACTAAGATTATACATGTTGCAGGGTATTATGAATTTTGTTTATAATTTGATCTGTAAGACAAAATTTTATATGTTCTATTCTGTAGTCTTTGGCCTGAAATTGAAGTGCTGATATTGTGTTATTAATGCTCATCTTCCCTTGTGTAGATATAAGGAATTGGATTCGTAATATTGAGCAACATGCATCTGACAATGTTAACAAGATTCTTGTGGGGAACAAGGCAGATATGGATGAAAGCAAAAGGGTAATCACACTTTAATGCTGTTTATATTTCATCCAATGAATTGCGTTTGTCTGTTCTTTACTGATAGAGATTCTTTGTAGGCTGTTCCAACTTCAAAAGGTCAAGCCCTTGCTGATGAGTATGGCATAAAGTTCTTTGAAACAGTTAAGTGATTTATTTTGCATGTAGGTATATTATATAAAATATACTTGGATTTCTACTGGTACTGAAAATATGATATGTTGCAGAGTGCTAAGACGAACTTGAATGTGGATGAGGTCTTCAATTCAATTGCTAAGGACATCAAACAGAGACTTGCTGAGTCTGACTCGAAGGTTGAGGTATAGCTGCTGCTATAGTTTTTTTGGCACTTGCAGAGCTCCATCTATTTGATCATCTTCTGTTGTTTTACATACGAATGGCTTGAAGTTACATATGAAGATCATGCTTGCACAATATAAAATTACCCATGAATTTGCAGGATTGTTTAATGTCTATAATTTGTCTAAGTAGTCAGATTATATATACAACATAAATCACATTCACTGACAACTCCATCCAAGCGAAAAAGAAGTCAATAAAGTTATTTAAGTACTTTGAAGTTTGAACACAGGCTCTGATGTCTGATGTTGAAAACGATATTCTTAATTTTGCCCAATTAGTCAATTACATGTACAGCTTACAATCATAGATTCATAGACAATTCTACCTTGTGCTAAAAAGAGACTCCATTGTATTTTGAAAGGTTATATCTAATAAGAAAAAGCGTACGCTAATGAATCGATCGAACTTTACCTGATAATAGCCTTCTTTTACGTCATACCATTGAGTTGATCTGTTCTTGCTTTATTCACCGAAGCATTGAAAAAAGAGGCACCAGTAAAATTTCTTCTTCTGTGCCAGATATGTCACATGCCAACCTGAATCCTTGCTTGAGTTTCAAATAGTCTATGCCAGATAGCTTAACACGATTTGAAGTTGAGCCAAGAAAAGTGATATGAGAATCACGAGGCAAATATGATAGATTGAAATATCATTCTTATGAATATGAATCTGGGAAAGAATCAACGTCTCCGAGACCTCCTTCCTTGACTTTTGTATTATTCAAAAACTAGATCCCTAAATGATATAATAATAGCTTACACTTCCATAGCTGGAATGTGACTTGGTATTGTTACTTGGTGGAACTCTGAAGATGATCTAATGATTTGTGTTTTTCAGCAACCCACTGCTCTGAAGATCAATCCACAAGACCCTGCTGCCAGTGGTTCCCAAGGTGCACAGAAATCTACTTGTTGTTCTTAGTAAGCTAACGTTGCCGGTGCTAGTATGGAGATAGGATTACGAGGTTTATAATCATCTTGGCCAGAAGAAGAAAAACAGTAGTAGAAGGTTCATGCAAAGAAGAAAAAGAGAATATTGTCAAGGTGCTTGTATCTTTCTCCTAGCCATTAAATTCTTCATCTACTTGTTACATTCTAGTGTGAATGATAGCTCTCATCTATGAGAATATATTATCTATCTCTCCACGAGATTGGTTGGGGTATATAGCTTCTGCTTTCTCATGTAGAAAAAAGAGAGCCATATACTGTTCTTCAATTGCTTCAGTTCAGATAGTTTAACTTTCTTTTTTGGGTGTTGTATCAAGGGGATCGATCTTTTCTTTTAGATGACTTTAAGGGTGTTGTTCATATGATTATATATAAAATTGCCTGATTATACTTGTTGCCGTTTATCTTTGTTTGATACCATCATATGTAATCAGACCCAAGTTTTATGCTCTACTATTTAGCTTTTTAAATTTTTTACGGGTTTATCTAATATAAATCTTTCCAATGAAGCCAACCACAAACTTGTACGAGTGATGGCCGAATAACTGACTGTCCATCTTCCCAATCAGCTAAGGCTGTCAAAACGGTCCAGACCGGACCAGACCGTAAACTCACGGATCGGACCGCACCGGATCGTTTCATTGCTTGTGTGGATGGTCCATGGACCGAACCGTTTTTATTTTTTTTGAAAAAATAAAAAAATTTGTATGGATTAAATCCGGTCCGGGTTTGGACCGGATTGGATGCTCATCCTGTTTAAAATAATTAAAGTGTAAATTAATTGTACGGTCTAGATCGGACCGGAACATTACGGTCCATGACCGGACCGGACAGTAATATCATGAATCGAAATGGTTTTTTACAACTACGGTCCGGTCTGCACATGTGCAACCCTCCAACCAGCCCCGTAAACTTTGAAAATAGAAACATTCAATACATAAATCATAAAGGCCAACTTTGTCGAGCAGCAGTTAAGTCGTTTGCATTTCGATCATGGATTAAGTAGTTTTATTTATGTATCATTCATGCTCTGTATGCCAAGTGTAGCACGGAAGTATGAAAATCCACCTTACAATCAATAGACAATAAGAGTAAGTTGTGTTTGTGATTATGAGGGTATGAAGATTAACGGGCGTTTGACAAATCAAAAAACACCAATGACTAATGTTTTCGGAATTGTTTTTGAAACCCTTGTCAAAGCAAGAATCTGGAGAAACACTAGTGTTTTATGTGCAAAATGACCGTTGTTATTATTTTTTATCCGTAATTACGTTGATAACAAGGTATTTAAAGAACATTCTCTCACCTCTCTTCCCTTTCCATGCGTCGGATAATTGCTTGCTCTGAACATCAAACATTGTTTTCTCCAGTCTCTCCATCCTCGTCTCGTTAGCCAATTTCGACATGAAATTGCTTTTCCTTTACTGTAATTTGTTTTCTTTTGTTTTATTGATTCGATTTGGGGATTAGTGTTTTTGTTTTCCTTCTTCTTCTTCATTGCGGTGATTCCAAGCTTCCGAAATGTCTTTTTTCTTGTTCGTCATTCTCTTGGTCTTCCGTCTTGCTTTGAAGGTCCTGCTTCGCCTCCTTCCTCATCCGCTCCTGCCTCTCCGTCAAATCCTTCCTCGGCCGTTTCCAAACACAAACACATTCGTATTATAAATTGAGACGGTTATGAAATGAAACAATTACTGATATGAAGCCTAGCTAAGATTTGCTCTTTTTTGTTATGTATCCATCGTCATGGCTTAATATAAATTGAGTCACTTTAAGGAAATATGAAGTGATATGAGTGGATGATGTGTTCTAGAGACTGCAAAGTTTTGATATTTCATCTTGTTGATAGTTAAAGACTATCAACAATAGATAGATTGTAATTTCTTCGTTTGTGAATGGTCTTATGCAACAACGTTCTGTGAGGATGTACAACATGAACTGATACACTTGTACATCTTTATTTTTATTCTAGATACTAGATATATTATTAGATTATAAATTGAGTTCGCGTTTATGTTGGAAAAGATTGAAGATGGAACTGAAATTGTTGTGCATAAGCTCTTGACAACATCGTTACAAGGAACTGAGGAAACTCATTTTTGGTGAGTAAGAAACCATGAAAATATACTTGACTCCTCTAATCAAGATCGAATTTTAGTTCTGTTTGAAGAAAAACAAGAAAGGAACATTGATGTAAGTAGTTGGCCCAACCAAACACCCGTTAGGGTTTCAAAAACAATAACAATAGTGTTTAAAAAAACCCCTCCAAAAAGACATGTGAAAACTAACACTATTGTTTTTTACATGTCCGCCAAACACATCCTAAGTCTATCACAAAAGTGTGGAAATTGACCTTACCTCAATTGACAATAAGAGTAATGCACAAACCTTATATATTAGACTTGTTACCACTTTTCTTACAAGGCGTATATCATGTTAACTCATATCCCGGTCTACAATAATTTAGACTTTTACATATTATATGACTAGTTCCATTTGGGTTATGACTTATCGAGTTTGTCGGTCATAGGACATTGATCTTGGACTAAAAGTGTTATGTCTGATTGGGCTAGCCAACCTTTTAGTCAAGTTGTCAAGTGTCAGTTGTCTCATCGGTTGTACTTGAGGGGTGTGAAGATAAAGTTGTTCTCCACATCGGTAATAAACAAACCGTCACCTAATATATAAGTTTGATGGACGAACCATAATTTCACACAATACCCACCAAAATTTGTGTGGCACAACAATAATGTAATTTTTCTTCATATTTGCTGGGGCTAACATATGTCATATTAAGTTAGAATAATATTAGATTTTTCGTAATACAACTCACAGACTACTAAAACAAAAGTCGTAGATTGAAAATAACAAAATGTCTAAATTTCTTCATTTTCAGTTTCCCATATATGCTCATTTTTCTCTCAAAAAAAGTCTCTCTCAATCTTCAATTTTAACTTTCCGGCTCAAATCTTGATCAAATTTACATTACCGAACAATTAAACACGTTAAGCATACGTAGTGATGGACACATAATTATTTTTTTTTGGTCTATGAGGTATACTTTTTAAACTTATCTATTTAATAACGCGTAATTAGAGTTGATACACCCTGAGTTGTCCCGACCAGCCTGACCCACCCGTAAAAACGAGCGGGTATGGACAAGATGAAAACACTGACCGGACCGAAAAGCTCAGCCCGACTAGACACCCGTCCCGGATCCGGACATACTGCAAAGCCCGGTCAGATTGCTTGCCTGGACCGGATTATTAAAAAAAGTAAAATATATATACTTTCTTAAGAAACCCTAACAAATATACATATATAATTTGTATCATTTATACGTAAGGCACAACCAAGTGTAGCCCAAATCTTCAATCGTTGAACGAGAGACTATCCACTCCAACCCTCCTCTGATCCACTCTCATTTCTCTCAATAAACCCTAACTCCCTAAGGGATCAACGGAGGCTCTCCTTGAATCTCCTCGCAAGTCGCATCTACTCGTTGACACGATCCATACCATGAAGTTACTAGATCGAGTTGACGAACTCAACAAGGATTCGAAACTCAACAAGATACTCGTTGACATGAGCAAAACCAGGAATTTACTGGGTCGATTTGCCTCTCTCGACTTCACATTGCGTCTCTCTCGACTCCTCGTTGCATCTCTCCTCTACTCTGCTATGAAGCGTGATTCGGGATTTGAAGCCTCCAACTCTCTTCTTTGATTTGATTCTCTGAATCATGAAGCCTCCCTTGTTAATTGTGAATCGAATTAGATTATCTGAAGGGAGAGTTGGTTAAGTAGGTACATAACGTATTTTTGTGTATATAGTAGGTATGTTTTGTAATGTGTAGACAAAGTAGGCACTTAAAATTATGTGAAAAAAGATTAATTAGAATACAATAACAGATATTACCTAATTTGGAGATATTCTCTCTCCTATATTAAATAAAAGATTCCTAATTAATGATGTAAACGGATTTGCTGATATGTTAAAATAGGAAATAGTAATTAAAATTTTCCTAAAATCTCTCCTTATATTCTCTCTCCTCTTAATTATATTCTCTTAATTATAATATATAAATAAAAGATTGTGTAAAAGGTAGGATTCGAACTCTGGACGAGTTGCCCCTCCCTCCCACCCACCCTTATACCAGTTGGACTAATTAAACTTTGTATATTCTTTTGATGATACACAATATTAATACACAATTTTAATTACACAATAGTGATACATAATTTCAAATACATAATATTAATAAATGAAAGACTTGTGTAAAAAAAAACCTTGTGTACGAAATACTCGAGCATACACAATTTCAATTACACAATAGTGATACATAATTTCAAATACATAATGTTAATAAATAAAAGACTTGTGTAACAAAAAACCTTGTGTACGAAATACTCGAGCATACACAATTTCAATTACACAATAGTGATACATAATTTCAATTACATAATGTTAATAAATAAAAGACTTGTGTAACCAAAAACCTTGTGTACGAAATACTCGAGCGATATAAAATGATTCGAGTATACATAATATACCTACATATTATTCAGGAAAGAAATTCAGTGAAAGGTATTTCGTACACAAGGTTTTGGTTACACAAGTCTTTTATTTATTAATATTGTGTATTTGAAATTATGTATAAATATTGTGTAATTGAAATTGTGTATTAATATTGTGTATCATCAAAATAATACACAAAGTTTAATTAATAGGAGAAATAAGAATATTTAGTTACCCGATATAACAAAAAATAAAATTTAATTGATTATTAATAGGAGAGAGAGAAGAATCTTTAAATCTTTCCTCTTTTAATGATTATCCAACTCATTTATCTTTATTTTTTATTGTTAAAATTAGGGTGCCTAGTTTGTATCTAAGATACAAAAAATACCTTCTTTCACCAATCTTCTCTTCTGTGAATCATGAAGCCTCCTCACTCGTGAATCGGATTAAAATGGTGTATTTTTTCTAATAGGACAAAAAAGTGAATCAGGGTACCCGGCGGGTAACCCAGACCGGCTTGGCGGACGGGTACGGACATGACTTGAAGCCCGTAAGAGTTTTTATTTGTGGTTGTATAAAAAACTTATTCTTTTTGAAAATTTTAAAAAATTAATAGGAAATATATAATTATCTTAAAATAAATTAATCGATAAAATATAGATGTCTAAAAACAAAAAAAAGAAGAAGAAAAGTTAAATATTTTTTCTGATGGAAAAGTAGGGAAAATCCTCGCGCTAAACGCGCATAAAATTAAGGAACAAAAAATAGAAAAATACGGAGGAATTATCCTTGGAGTATCAACTCCAATAATGTCAGTAGATAAGAGGGGAAGAATACCCACATATGAGTTATTAATAGAGGAAAACCCAATAGAAAAATCAAAATCTAGATTAGCAAGATAGTCAACAACAACATTTGCTTCCCAATATATGTGCTGAAATCAGACATTCCAGTATCTACAAATTAACCCTTGACAATGAATCTCCATACTAGTAAGAGGGTGTGTGCGAACAATCTCCTGACGTAACAAATAAACAACAGGCTCCGAGTCCACTTCAAAATCTACGTTCCGATAACTAAGGTCTCATCACATATCAAGACCCATAACCACACCCCAAGGTTTGGATATAGGCATCGGGTAGATGCTAATAAGATGCACACCCCGTTTAATCCATTGATTGTCCTCATCCCGCAACACACCCCACGACGCCCAAACCTGAATTATGTCTAATAGAACCATCCGAGTTCCATTTCACTCATGCTACACGGGGACGACACCAACCTATCATAGCCCGTTCTCTCAAATTTCTGTCTCCCATGTTTGTAAACCTATCAACGATACCTTGATACTCTTTGACTTTCGCCAACACAAACAATTCCTTGCTTGGCATATTCTCCTCCCCATTAAAGATTATATCGTTTCTCCACTTCCAAAACCACAGATCCACATGCGACTAATCCTCATCACTAAGGGAAAAGAAGTCAGTGACCTCCTCAGAATTCAGAAACGCTTGCCAAACCTCCTTAGCGACATGTCAGTCTCTAATAATATGGAATACGGTCTCACACTGATTCGAGCAGGCACTGCACCTATCATTAGGAGCCATATGACGACGATACCTCTCCACATACGATAGAACCTTGCCTTTAACCGCAAGCCAAATAAACACACATATTTTTCTCTCAAATGTTTAACCGTCAAGTGTTAGTATAAATTGATGTGGAAGGGAGAGATATATTACTTTGAGTGAGGAAATGACAGCCTATAGCAATATTGTAGTTCCTATTTTGTGCAAGAGGCCAACAAGGGTAATCGACGCTATCCGCACCGAGTATAACCTTCATTGTAGCCAAAACGAGAAGTTTAGTTGTAGAAAGGTTATTGAGAATCTGCCAATTCCAGCCCCTGATCAACTCCCTAAAAATCATAAACATAAACATGCAACATGTTTGTTGATATCATGCTGGAGTGCTTACAAAATTTTGAGAGGATTTGGGTCTAGCGGCCAGCCTTCCCAAATCCTCAATCTTCATAGCTTCAATTCCAAAGGTTAAGGCAGCTGAGTTGATAAGTTTGTAGTTGGTGAGCTCCCGTTCCAATATCTAGGGATCCCGATTGCGCCTCATGTTCTACGTATTGTAGATTACCCCCCCTTCTTGACATGATTGGAAAGCATATCTGTTCGTGGAACAAGAGGCATCTCTCGTTCGCATGGCGGTTGAAGTTGATCGGTTTGTGTTGCAAGGTACTAAAAGCTTGTGGTTATCACTTTTACCGGTGCATGATTTGGTTTTGGACAGGTTGATTGGGCTATGTAGACAGTTCTTGTGGAGTTGGCCTCGTGTTGCATGGTTGCAGGTTTGCATGTCTAGGATATAGAGGGGTTTGGGTCTCCTTGACCTTAGGTCTTGGAGCTCGGAATTTATGTGTAAGTACTACTGATATATTCATGTTAAGAGGGACAACCTTTGGGTGAGGTGGATCCATCACAAATAATTACAAGTGGCTGAGCCAGAAGCTTGGTTGACCCATCGGCGAGACTCACCCTTGGTGAAGGCTATCATCCGTGCGAGAGATGAGACAACAACTTTTAATGATGAGGAGATGACACTAGATGAGGTCTTGGAGTCCTATTATCATGGTGACCGTTTCAGAGTTGCGGAGGACTTACTAGATATTTTGTGAGCACGGCGAGATAGTGGATTGGTTTAGGGCGGTGTGGACTCGGGCAACACGCCCAATCAATGCTTTATTCTTTAGATGGTGATCCTTGGACGACTTTCTACTAGACAAATTGCACTTGATATAGACCCGATGTGCCACTAGTATGGGAATGAGAGTGAGTCACATGACCACTTGATCTTCGGTTGTCCGTATGCACCGAAGGTTTGGAGGTAGGTTTGTGAGAGATTTCGGATGCATAATGATATTTATACTAGAACAAAGGTTATAGATTGACTGCTTTGTACCCAGGGAAGGATCTAGGATCTAAGTTTTGGGTAGGCTAGAAGTATATATGTAATTTCGATTTTTTTTGCATCCGTCGTCATGTATTTAGGGTTGAAAATTAGTGTCTAGTTTTTAATATATTAATATTAGAATAGTTAATTACTTTACAAAGAAAATTTATCACGAAAAAAATCATATAATATATGTATATTTATTATGATATTTTTAAAAGTTAATATGAATGAGAGAACTAATTAGGAAAAACTTAATTGAAATAAAACTTATTTATTATGAATTATAAAATATCTTTAAACTAAATATTAGTTACGTATTTAGCACAATAAATTTCCTTCAGAGAAGCTAAATGAAAAATAATTGTAATAAGAGTTGAGAAATAAAAAAGTATAAGAGTAGGATTCGAACCTAGGACCAACAAAACCCTCTCTTGCTCTCTCAAGCCTTGGTACCATTGTGATACATAAGATTTTGTGTACATAGTTCAATTTTTTTATTAACATTGGGGTGGGCTGTAGCAAACCTCAGCCCACCCCTAAATACGTGCCTGTTTGTACCGCACATGGCAAGAGTTGGACGAGCAGAGCCCGGATATATGCTTTTTCTGCTTCGGTTTACTACCTCTGGCATGCCCGGTTACCTTGGTGTTTGACCGGAACAGGATTCCAAGTGATGTTCTAGTCAAGATGATCATGTCACATGTGTACAGTCTTCTATACGAGGCCTTCCTGTTGAGGGTTGGTGAGAGGTTTGTGGCTTAGTTCTTCATATTTATATCACTTGAGTTTATTCTGCTCATGGTGTTATTGTCGTTTTGATGTATGTTTGTACAAGACTTGGGTCTCATTTGTTGATGGATTTTCCAAAGGTGAGTGGTCCCTTGTAACAATGGTTTGACACTTGTCTGGTTTGTGAGTGTCCTTATTTGTTGATGGCATTTCCGAAGGTAAACGAGCCTCATGAATGGTGCCGCTTGTTTTATATTTTATTTATGTTTTGAGGGTTGATGGTATGTTCATGAGGATTGTATGCCTCTTTGAAGTACATGGCCCGGTGTTTGGGGCAGTCACATTCATTTTTTGATCATGTACATATACTTTATTACACTTGTTTGACTGACCTTTAATGGGCCCAGTTAGACTTTCTCATTTATTTTTCTATGAATTTACCATTTACCCCAAAAATATTCAGCAGGTTGTCATCGATGACTTGGGTCACATGATGTTGAAGCGTCGAGTCCCCAACCCACCGATCAGTCTAGAACTTAGTAAAGTAACCATTCATAACTTGCCAAGCAATGCCCAGACAAATAATCTCATTAATGCCCTGAGCAACTTCTATAATGATATGGGATCACCACTTGGACCGAGGTAGATTGAAGACGTCCATGACCCATTGAGATTATATTTTGAGCGAACAAGGGAGGCCCAAAGGGAATCCCTCTCCAAATCGAGTCCTTAAGCGGGGTTGAGGCCACAATGACGGATATAAGTAGGAAGTCCACAAAACCCTTCAAAATTGGAAATCTCTGTTGAGATCAATAAGGTTAGATAGCGAGATTTTCCGAAAAACAAAGAAAGAGAAAAGGTGAGACTCCGACGATGGATGGCGAGATATGTGACGATGGATGACGAGATATGATATCAATATGAGATGGATGAATTGATGAAAAAAGAACCAATATATACTTACTAGAACCTTGATCGACAAGCAATAAATAACCTTAACCCTTCCTTCTTTAACCTTACACAAGCCTTCAAATCGAGATAAGCACAAGGAGGGACTAGAATCGAATAGGGGCACCAATCTCTAAGGAGATTAACACACACAAGAACAATCTAGCAGAGACTCACAACGATTAATTTAAAGACTCTCTTTTTGATTGAATTGGAATGAATAAAACGAGATCTTCATTGATGAAGAATCGAGTCTCACAAATTTTGTTCAAAAGATAATCTAACTCAAAAAAACGTGTAGGGGAAGACCTTTTAGAGACTTAAAACCCTTCATATAAGAGAATAAAATTAATCCTAAAGATAAAAGATAAAAACTACCTTTAGAATGTCTAGAGCTTAAAGGTAATAAAACGTCTCATAAAATAACTTAGAAGCTCCAAAGCTTCAATCCTTTCTTTCCATCAACTCCACACGTGTGCATGGTATGCATGACGCCTCCTCTATGTTCTTCATGGCTGGAATTGTAATCAATGTGACTAAGGATGACTTAGACACAAAAAGATCACCAATGGTCTCCTTAAAAACTAAAGACACCAACAAGCTAGAAACCACTTCTTGAATAGCTCTTGCTTTTGATCTAGTGATAGATCCTTCAATGGTAGGACTTGTAGATGATGGTTTCAACTCCTTCTCCTTGATTGCTCTTGCACTTGATCTAGTGATTGGTCCCGGTGTAGTAGGGGTTGTTGGGGATTGTCCCTCATCATATTCCTCTTCTTGAAAAGGATTCGTCCTCGAATCATCACAATGCTCATCACTTGACACAAAAGGACTTAGATCTCCTACGTTACGCCATACTCCTCCGGAAGCTCCAATACATAAGCGTTGTTGTCAATCTTACGTAGCACCTTGAATGGTCCATCTCCTCTTGGTGATAACTTTGATTTTCTCTTCTCCGGAAACCTTTCCTTCCCTAGATGTAACTAAACTAGATCTCTTGGCTCGAACAACAATTCCTTGCGGCTTTATTAGCCTTGGCCATAACTAGCTTCCCTTTCTCCTCTAACCTTTTACGTGTCTTGGTATGTAATTCTTGGATGAATTCCACCTGTTTCCTTGCATTAAAATTAACTCGGTCCTCTAAAGTCAACAATATAAGATCAACAGGGGTCAAAGGATTCAACCCATACACAAACTCAAAAGGCATTAGGTTAGTAGAAGAATGTAAGGTAAAATTATATGCAAATTCTACATGAGGCAAGACATCTTCCCAAGCATTCAAATTATCCTTCAAAATAGCCTACAAAATGGTAGTTGAAGTCCTATTAGTAACCTTCGTTTGACCATCCGCTTGAGGATGACTAGATGTCAAAAATAACAACTTAGTTCCTAGCTTTTCCCAAAGAGTCTTCCAAAAGAAACTAAAGAACTTAACATCTCTATCACTCACTATAGTCCTAGGTACTCCGTGTAATTTAACTACTTCTCTAAAGAACAAGTTAGCTACATTATAAGTATCATCAGTCTTATGGCAAGGAATAAAATGAGCCATCTTAGAGAAACAACAACCACACAAATCAAATCCCTTCCCTTCTTAGTCCTAGGTAACCCTACAACAATGTCCATACTAATGTCTAACCAAGGTGATGTAGGCATAGGTAAAGTGGTATACAAGCCATGGGGTTTCAATCTAGCCTTAGCCTTTAAACACACAAGACATATCTTAATCATGTTCTCTACATCCTTAAGCATATGATACCAATAATAGTGTGATTGTAGCATATGGTGAGTCTTATCCATCTCAAAAATTTCCCATTAAACCTCCCATATGGGCTTCCTCAACAAGCAGTAACCTAAGGAAACATCTAGGAATACACACCTTATCAACCTTAAATAGAAATCCTTCAAACAAGTAGAACTTATCTAAGGAACCTAGAGCTTACAATGCTTATAAAATCAGACATCATCTTATAGATCCTTAATGTAATAGAAGCCTAAAACCCATAGTAGTGTTCAAAGAATGTCTCCTAGAAAGCGCATCGGCTACAACATTATCCTTACCCTTCTTATACTTAATAATATAGGTAAAAGTCTCTATAAACTCCATCTATCTACCATGCCTCATATCTAACTTATCTTGACTCCAAAATGCTTCAAGGACTCATGATCGGTTCGTAGGACGAATTCATTAGTCCAAAGATAATGTTGCCATGTCTTAAACACTCGAAATTATGCATAAAGATCCTTATCATACGTTAAGTTATTTAATCATGCCCCCTTTAATTTCTCACTAAAAAACGCAAGTGGCTTACCTACTTGCATGAGTACTCCTCCAATGCAAATTCTTGAAACATCACAATCAAGCTCAAAGGGCTTTGTGAAGTCCAGGAGTGCTAGAAGAGGTGCATGGGACAACCGCCACTTCAACTCCTTCAACGTCTTCTCTTGAGCATCTCCCCACACAAATGGTACTTTCTTCTTTATCAATGAAGTAAGTGGGGATGCTATGGTGCTAAAATCTCACAAAAATCTCCGATAGAAGGTGGCAAATCTGTGGAAGCTTCGAACATGTCCTACGGTGGTAGGTGTTGGCCATTGTTAGATAGCCTTGATATTATCTTCATCCACCTCTAAACCTCTTGTAGTCACTACAAAACCAAGGAAAACAACTTGACTAGTGTTAAACTCACTTTTCTTAAAGCATATAAAGATTCAGTTTAAGAGTTTCAAGTAATTCCCTTAAGTGCTCTTTATGTTCCTCAAGTGATCTACTATAGATGACGATGTCATCAAAGTAAACCACAACAAATTTACCAATGTAGTGACGTAGCACATGATTCATCAATCTCATGAATGTGCTAGGAGCATTGGTAAATCCAAATGGAGTCACTAACCACTCATATAGACCAAACTTAATCTTGAATTCCGTCTTCCATTCATCTCCTTCCCGCATCCTGATTTGGTGATATCCACTCTTAAGGTCGATCTTAGAGAACAAGGTGGATCCACTAAGCTCTCTAGCATATCATAACTTAGGGATGGGATGTCAGTATTTAATGGGGATGTTATTGATTGCTCTCCAATCAACACACATCCTCCATGCATTATCCTTCTTAGGTACTAAAAGGACGGGAACAACACATGGACTTAAAATTTCCCTCACATAAACCTTATCTAAGAGCTCTTGTACTTGACTTTGAATCTCTTGGCTCTCTTGAGAACTCATCCTATAGGCTGGACTATTTTAAAGTGTAGCACCTGGAATTAAATATATTTGGTGTTCAATGCCTCTTAAAGGTGGAAGTCCAGCCGTAATCTCATCCGGAAATACATCACTAAACTCATCTAGAAGGTTTAGGATGGGTTGGGATAAGGTGGCTAATAGGTGATGGAATCACTATCAATTAGGATAGTTTTTAGTGTCTTTTTATTGTCTTAGAGTCGGTTTGTGTTACTAACATCTTAATCTAGAAGAAGAAGTCTAAAAGAAGCAAAAGAGATGTTAGAAGCACTTGGGCGTTGAAGATCATTCACGAAGACAAGCTTCTGTTGCCACACCGCCCCCGCGGAGAAGTGTCACTGCCTCTGCGGGTGGCACTGCACTCCGGAACGCAGCATGCGCCTTCGCCAGCGCCCGGAACAAGCATGTCACCGCCCCTGCGACCACCCCTGGACGCCCCTGCGGTGACTTACCCTGAAGAGGCGAAGCCGGCGCCCCTGCACCTCTACCTGGGGACCAACATGTGGAGCTGTGAAGCCGAAGAGCCAGTGTCACAGCCCCTGCAGTGACATTAGGCCGCCCTTGCGGCTAGACATCAGAAGCGACATAAAGATGAAGAGTCAGACGTTTGAAGATCATTAAAGACCCGCCCCTGCGGGATTGCTAGGCCGCTCCTGCGGCCAAGAAAAACATCAAGCGTTTTGGCCTAAAGCGCTCCTGCGGCCCTGAAGCCCGCCCCCGCGGTGTAGCGCCAGAGGACTTTACTCTAGCTATTTGCACCACCTTTATGGCATTAAAGGTGGCTGTTTAGGACGGCCGTTTACTCCCATTTACTGCCAATTCTAGTGTAAATAGGGCCATGGCTGATTGCTAGAATCATCCATTATTTTCTCCACTTTAGCTCTAATTCCTTTACTTCCAAGTGTAATGAGTTTCTAAGTTCCTTACTACATTGGGTTGTTTTGAAGCTGCATTACTGCTTTGGTTGTAAGTCTTTATTAATATAAGTATTATTCAGTTATATGTGTTATATTCCTTGAGCTTTAAACTTATGTTTGCATGTTTCTTACCACTTAGATTGATCACCTTAAGTGTCTAGTTTCATGCAAAGAACTAGGATTAATTGACTCCGGGTTCGGGTCCTTAATCTAGTAGTAACCCTTTAGGTGAAAGTTGGTTGCAATCTCTTAAAGGAAAATGAATATAATTATAAAGAAAGTCTAACGGTGTTTATGCTTTCTTTGTATCTCTTTGTCTTTGTTAAAATGCTAACTTGTGCCTTGATCTTGTAGGTTTACGGATCACTAAACTTGTTAAGTTGTGTTGATGCCGGTTGGCTCAACACATATTTAAGATCAAGACGAGTGTTCGTCACTTAGCGTGCGTGCAAATAAGCTTTAAATTTATAAAACTAGAATCAAGCAAGCGAACCCGCAGTGTACGGATTGGCGTAGTAAAGCAAGAATTCCAGAGTATCGAACACAGGGATTTGGGGGGAACAAATTCAGTTCGCAAATCGTCAAGCAAGTGAATGTAATAAGCTTTGCAAATATTGGGGAAATAACAACCCTAAAGATCCAGGTGTCTAATTGTGGCAATCGATTCAAGATATACTAAAGAACTAAGGACAAAGTTAAGAGTTGTAAAGGTATGCTAAGGTAAAGCAATGTACGGTGAAGTTCCAAGGCTTTATATGACTTATCTAAAGACACTCTCTATAAAGGTTGTTGAGGCTTCAGTATAGAAAGGATCTAAAGACAAGAATTTATCTCAAATATCCAAACTTGTAACCCAAGGATCAAAACTAACTAAAACGATTAAGGTTGTGACACTCGAAATCGAAGTAGAGGTTGTTGATGCTTCACTACTACCTAGAAAAGGGCAAACCTAGACTAGATTAAAGCTAATCTTTAACCTTGGATCAAAGTAAAAGCAAAGTTTGTAAACTAGGGTGAATCACGGGTAGTTCTTGAGTTCCACGGCCGTGGAAGTTCAAGAACAGACCGTGATCTTGGTTCGTCGACGAGATCTCTCTAACTCGCAGGGTCCAATCAATTTACGATCGATCTATCATCATCTAAGCCACAACTATTAACCCTTCACCTTAGAATTGCTAAAGGGTTTTAGCCAATAACCATTGTCATGATATCACAAATCAATTTAAGAAGAATGAAAGATGAAAACCTTCGAAAACTCAAATATAACTCAAGTCAATCTCAAATCCGAAACACAAATCGGAATATTCAATGGATTCGGAATATAACACAAAACCTCACAATGATCCTAGGCAAACACGAAAAACGGGATGTCAATCCGTCTTTAATATCAAAACCTAAGAAAAAGGGCACAACTTCCGCCACACAAGATCTTCCAAAATCTAAATTGCCGGCGCTTCCGCTAAGTCCTTCTCGAACTCTCTCAAGCAACCCTAAGCAAGGCTAAGCAATAAGTGTGCCTGTCCGAAACTCTCTTCTCTGACCCTTTTATAAGAAAGGATAAAATAACCGTCCGGCCCATTGCGTAAATGATGTGGCAATAATTGGTTCGTCAAAAGATTGCCTAAATCACGGTCTCAAGGGGTTCCACGACCGTGGTTTAGAGCGTGAAAGTGGATTACGGTTTCATATGATTTCCACGACCGTACTTCAGACCGTGTAACTCTCTAGAATGCTCCACGCTCATGATGCCAAGATCCACGGCCGTGGTTTAGAGCGTGGACTTCTCTACGACCGTATTTTAGGGCGTGGAAGTGTAAATTGCTTGTGGTTTCCTTTGTGTCGTGACATTCCTCATCCTAGCATCTCCTTTGGCTTCTTTGATGTGTTCATAATCCTTGGATGTGCTCAAATCTTCTCCTATCTCTCTCAAATGGTCCGGTTTTAACTCTTATTCACCTATAATCAACACAAAGCTAATGTAGACCTCCATATCGAAAATATAGACAAACTAGCTAACAAATGCTTCAGTGCCTTATCAATGAACACTATAATGGATGAAAAACAACTAGAAAAAGTGCCTAGAATATCGCAATATTTCATGCTAACAAAATACCTCATACTTGCCACTTGCTTGTCCCCAAGCAAGGTCTTTTGAAAGCTTTAGAACATAAGTTAGGATGAAATATGCATGCAACTCAAAAACAAAACATCTTTTAGGTAAATGTGCTTCTAGTCAATAGATCATTCTCAAACCTTGCTTCATTCATTCTTAAAACGCTCGTATACATAACCAAAGAATGTAGAGGAAAGAAACATCATGAATTGGTTAAACTTCAATGTAAACATCATAACCTTCAAGCATTATCAAAATCAAGCATAAGAAACATCAATTTAGATCACCAAGCCAAATAAACTCTTTTGATCTTAAGGACTTCCAAATAAGGTCTAGAATGTGGAAGGGAGGGAAAACTTATAAGGAGTGTGGTGCATGAATCCGGGAAAGTGGACAACTAACTCTTTTCTTTTTATTTCAATTTGCAACACCATCAACTTTGAGCTTTGCTCTCTTCTTTTCACATCATTTTTCGACTTTACTTTTGGAGTTATGGACAGCGGTGCACAAAAAACGAAGCCTAGGAGATTGGCGTTTCTCAATTTCGAGATGCCTCAAACCCTTGATGCACATACCATAATCCGTTAGGAATATCGCTCAATCCGACTTTGGCAAGACATAAACACCCGGCTATGTGAATGGTGCCGAGTTACTCATCGTCATGATTGACTTCCCCAAACCTATTATTTCTATTCTTTGAATGCAAACAATTGCTTTCATGGCCCTCCCACATCAAACATGCCAAAACATAACTCCTCCAAATTCCCGGATAGGTAAGGGAGGCAATTATTTCATTGAGGGGCTAAACGAACAAAGAAAGGAGAAAGAAAGGTCGAATTGCCTTAATCATTTCATAAAGAAGTATAAGAACTTATCATGTGATTTCAACTTCGATTTCTCAATATGATTTAGATAAAACTCTTCACATTATGAAACTTGCAAGAAAGGATAATCAACACATTCAATTCCTTTTCAATTCATTATTCGTTTAGGCATACAATTGTCATCAAAAACTTAATTCACAAGTAGTAATTATCATAGAAATCATCTCAATTCTTAGAAGCACAAAACCTTTTAGAATTTTCAAAATTTTTCAATTTTTATGGGTTTTTCAAAAGTTTTTTCATGCAATGCAATAATAAAACGTGTGAGAATGTAATGAAACATGCAAAGTATTCTCGAATCAAGGCAAGCAAAGTGAGTAGAGTTATTACAAACGATAGTCACACCCTACCCCATACTTGAGACAAACATTGTCCCTAATGTTCAAAAAGAAATAAAGAAAAGAAAGAAAGAAAAATGAACTCACAAGACGGCGGTGGAGCGGCTAATACTGTCAATCATGCATGGTCATCACTGAGGTGGAAGCGGTGGTGGAAACGGGAAGAAGCTGGGGTCGAAGTTCCGTCCAAACTGCTGGCGGTAGATGTCTCTCATCATCCTATCATGCTCATCAGCTCGTACGTCCCTAGCGTCCTGCCGGATCTCCAAATCTCCTACTCTGTCGGAGAGATCGGTAGCCCAGTTCGGCAGCTGCTCATACCACCCCGGTGCCTGGATGTACCAAGCTGGCGCATCCTGTGGGGCTGGTGCTGACGGCGGTTGTGCATACCATGTCGGTGGAGCTCCTATCCCTTGTGATCTGTACCAAGCAGGAGGTTTATCCATCCATGTTGGCCTCTCACTCACGCTAGCACAATGAGAAGAAGAGGCTCCTGAATGTCCAGCTGGTCGTGGTGAACGCTTGGGAGGGTCAGGGAAATGTGCCGGCTGATCCGGGAAAGTGCCAAAGTCATGCTCCTCACCTCCTCCCTCAAAACCATCACCTCCTCCTATCTCCTCCTCATCTGCAACCGGTACATCATCGGGGACGTAGGGAGGTGCTACTAACCTATTCGCGTGCGTAGCAGCGAATGTCTGCTTCCAATTATGGCGTCCAGCCAAATGGAATACTCAGGGAGCCATGCAATGCCTCTACCTCCTCTATCCTCCCATGGCATGGCAGCGGTAGGTGGACCTCTATGTCTAGGAAAGATCAAACCTCTAGTCATGAGGCTTTGGAAACCCAACGGTCTCGCCGCTATCCTAGTGCAAGCAGAAAAATCTATCCCCAACTGTCTAGCGATGTGGGTGACCATACCACCATATCCAATGTTCCCGGCTCTCTTATTCTTGAGCTTACTCATGGTGGAGGCTAAGAGGATAGCACAGTCAGCAGGTCTACCGTGCAACATAGCATAAAGGAGGAACAACTCATCTGTCTTAATCTTTTGAGGGGTCTCGGTCCTAGGGAAAAAACACTCAGAAAGTACTCTATGGGCTATCTTCAAGGCTAAGTGATAGATAAGCTTAGCCTTGGTGTCAGCTGGCTGCCAGTGGTCCTCGCTGGCATAGATTATAGCAATGTCCTCCCAGAAATCCTTAGCGTATACACCGCTAGGAAAACGACCATTGAAGGTCTCTTGGAACCTAAAGAAGGCTCCGAACTCTAAGATCGAGAACTCGTAGTTCTCCTCCATCAGCCTAAAGGAAACTGTCCTATCCATATGGCTATGCTCAAAAGAGATCACAAACTCTCGAGTAATCTCCTCATATGCGTCTTCCCTAATAGCGGAGAAGATGATCAAGCCGGCTCTATCTAGAAGCCATGTAAGGTCATTCACCATATTCAGTGGCTCTAACTCCTCAAGAACTAAGTAGCGTGGTCCTATGACCGTCCTCTTCTTGATCCTTTCTAAGGCATCGAGGTAATCCTCATGGATTTTTGGAATTCTAGGGGGTGGGGGTGATGGTGGCTCACTAGGAGGTACTTGGGAGGAGGAAGCATCACCTTTGCTCTTCTTGCTTCTAGTAGACATTCTCCTAATCAAATCGATTTCAGAGGGAAAATTACGGCCTGTTCTACAGATTCCACGGTCGTGGTTCGCCCAGAGACCGTGATTCGGCTATGAATTTCTCAAAACTAAATTAATTCACACCAAATTCACCAGGCAGCAGTTCTAGACTAATTCCAATCCAATTCCAATCAGTTCTCCTAAAAATTCTTGCAAAAATTGAGCCAAATCGACAAAGTAGAGAAAGAGAAGAAAACCTAGGTTTTGGATTCTTAAAATCCAAATTCCGTCTTCTTCAGGGATTGTTCGCTTAATTTGTTGATTGGATCTTGTAGATGGTTGAATTTGCTTCACTTTAGGCTCAAGAAACGTTCAAAACGATTACCGAACGAAGATTTGAGAGAGGAGAGATGGTTTTGGCGATTTGGGCGTGGAAGAGAAGGGTTTGTGGTGTTTTTGTGAAGGAAGGTGGTTTATATTAGGGGTGAGCAAAAAGATCCGATCCGACTATTCCGATCCGTCAATCCGACGATCCGATCCGAAAAAATCAAAATCCGAAGATATCCGGCAATTGATGATCCGAGTCCGATCCGATCCGGGCATTTTTTTCGGATCATCGGATCGGATACGGATCGGACTTTAGAGGAAAAAGTCGGATCGGATATATCCTACTGGTCCAAGAATAAATGTCCGGATCGGATCGGATCTTCGGATCGGATATTCGTCCGGATAAAATTGTCGGATATCCGAGTATTGTCGGATCGGATTCAGATCGGACTTTTTAGAGTTTGTCGGATCGGATATCCGGGCCTTCGGATCGGATATCCGGAAATGCTCAGCCCTAGTTTATATAGTGGCCATAAAATTTTTGAAAAATTACGGTCACTCGGGGTGTTCCACGGCCGTGTTTTGTACGGAACCGTGGTTTTGGTGATTTTTCTCAGATTTTTGCAAATTACGGTCACTGTAGCTTCCACGACCGTGGTTTTGGGCGTGGAACTCTCTGTAATGTGCCAAAATCTAAGTTTCGTCAATTTCCTTCAACTTTTTCTTCTCCCTTGCCTATTCCATTGCTCCTACATCCAAAAACACAACATACCGGAAGATATCGAAGGCAAAACAGAACAAAAACGTCTAAACTAATCTAATCTACGAATGACAAACAAGAACATAAGTGCAATACCTTGGGTTGCCTCCCAAGAAGCGCTTGTTTAAGGTCCGTAGCTAGACCGTACTTGCACTTATTTGAGTGCGGTAGGTGCGAACTCCTCCGCTTGGAGTTCCGGTGAGTACTTCTTGAGTCGTTGACCGTTCACCTTGAAGCTTCCGCCCTTTTCACCCCATACTTCAATTGCACCATGGGGAAAAACACGTTTGATTAGATAAGGTCCGGTCCAACGAGATTTAAGCTTACCTGGAAAGAGACGTGATAGCATGAATTATAGTCTATATTTTAGGGTTTGTTTGGACGTTTTATCTTCAATAATCTGCATGTTTGTATGTATATTATGTGATTATATTACCATTTCATCTACCTTTGCGGGAATCGAGGTCTACACCTAGTTTTGTTGTAATCGTAGGTAAAATGGCACGTTTTGTATCAAAAAGGAGCAAAAGGAGCTATGGAGTCATTGGAGCTACATTCAGGAACATATGGAACCATCCAGGAAGCATAGCCATGGATTAGAGATTCACTTTGGACCAGATTTGAGAGATTTCACATTCAGTTGTGACTCACCTCGGTTGACCACAGATTCGCCTCGACCGAGGTGATCCAGAGAAGTCGACTCGACCGAGGCGAACACCTGGGACGCGGCGAGAATATTTTATTCTTGGCTGAGATCTTTTATCTTTGGAAAGAGATCTTATATTTTTGGGCTTGGCTCCTGGAAGGAAGAAGATATGCTAGATCATATATTTTACCTATTTTTATGGGAAGAGATCTTTCTAAGATATCTTATCTTTGGAGAGTAATTTTCCTATAAAAAGGGTCGGATTTCCCATAAATCCACAATCCGCTTACACCAGATCATGCTATACCACCGATCAGGGTTTATACACCGCAGCAGCCATACTCCAGTTGGGAGATTTGAAGAACCTTTTTGAAGGTTGAAGAAGGAAGATTGTAGTTTTTATAGCTTTTGAAGGGTTTTTGTAAGATTATCTTAGATTCCCTTCCTTGTTATCTTGCCTTGTCAGATTTCTATCCAAGGAACGCTTTGTTGTGATATTTGATTCAGTTATTGAAATCTTTTCATTAAATTCTTCTTGTTCAAATATTCACCTTCTTCCCATATATTTGATTAATACTTTCATGATGATGAGTGGCTAATCTCTTTATGTGATTCTAGGGTGATTGGCTGAAGGTTGTGGGAAAAACAATGATGAAATAATCTTAATCACAGTAGGACCCTGAAAGTTCGAGTCTTTACCTTAACCCTAAGCATCTCGCTCAGTCGATGAACATCTCGGCCGGGGTGGAATTTGGCTGACCGAGGTGACTTATCTGATCCGAAACTGAGAGTTAAGTGTTAGAGTTTGTCAAATCCTATTCTTATTACACCTTTCCTGGTTCAATGCAATCTTAGGATGAGACTTACCCGGTAATTCCTTAGTTTGTTTACCTAAGATCATAAGTATAGGTAATAAAGGTTTATCCTTTATTGGGGTTTGAGTGTGCTTTCATCCCATCTTTGTGAGTTAGCCTGAGACTTACCCGGTAAAGGTTGATTCTATTCCCTTAGATGGTGTGTTAGTTTGAGGTTATAGTTCTTTATCTTGATTCCTTGAGACTTACCCGGTAATAGGAGTTACGGTTTAGGATTAGTGAGTAGTGAGACTTACCCGGTGATCTATTCCACTTTAGCAACACCTTCCCTATGCAAAAATCTCAGCTTTGTCCGCTTATCTTTAGATCTTGAGTTGGAACCACAACTAGATGCTTTAATCCCTAGAATTGCATATTTCCTTTATTGACTTCTATCATCTTTGATTGTTTTAATTGCTTGTGGTTAGTGATTACTTAAGCATACCGTAATTGGACTTTGTTTCACTAAGTCCCTGTGATCGACCCCTGGAATTCCTTGCTTTTTACTACGATTGACCCGTACACTGCGGGTTCGCATCCTTGTTTTAAGCTTACGTCTAGGGTTATAAATTTAAAGCTTGCACACACCGTTTGGAGCGAACAAGACGAAGTCTTGAATTGAAGAGGAGAACTTGATCTCCTTCTTTAAGGTCTTTTGGAATGATATGCTTATCATGCCAACGCTTCGCTCTTTCAATATAGATCTTGGCGTTTTCGTAGGCGTTTAAGCGAAGTTCTTCAAGCTCGTTAAGGTCCAAGAGGCGCTTCTCGCCTGCTTCCTTTATGCTGAAGTTCAACCACTTTATTTCCCAATACGCCTTATGTTCCAGCTCTACCGGCAAGTGACAAGACTTTCCATACACAAGGTTGTATGGTGTCGTACCTATGGGAGTCTTATATGCAGTCCGGTATGCCCACAATGCGTCATCTAGCTTCAAAGACCAATCCTTCCTTGTCCTTGAAACCGTCTTCTCTAGGATTCCTTTAATCTCCTGGTTTGAAATCTCCACTTGTCCACTTGTTTGTGGATGGTAAGGGGTGGCGATCTTGTGAGTCACCCCATACTTAGCTAGTAGAGCTTCGAATCGTCGGGCAATGAACTGAGAGCCTCCATCACAAATGATAGTCCGTGGTGTCCCAAATCGTGGGAAAATGGTCTTGTTAAAGAACTTAACCACAACCATAGCATCATTAGTAGGAGAGGCAATTGCTTCAACCCATCTTGAAACATAATCTACAGCTAGAAGTATGTATTGGTTTCCACAAGATGATGGGAAAGGTCCTATGAATTCTACTCCCCAAACGTCAAAGATCTCTACCTCCTGAATGTTGTTAAGAGGCATCTCGTTTCTCCTAGAGATGTTCCCTGTTCTTTGACAAGTATCGCAGCAGGAAACAAAGGTTTGCACATCTTTAAATAAAGTAGGCCAAAAGAAGCCAGATTGCAATACCTTAGCGCTAGTCTTGTTCGAGCTAGCGTGTCCTCCACATGGTAGTGAATGACAATGACGGATGACGCTTTGCATCTCGTCTTCCGGCACACATCGTCGAATGATGCCGTCAGGACCTCTCTTAAAGAGGAGAGGTTCATTCCAAAAGTATTCCCGAACATCCTTAAAGAACTTCTTTCTTTGTGCATAGGATAATCCGGGTGGTAATTCCTGGCAAACCAAATAGTTAACAAAATCAGCAAACTATGGTTCATTACCTTTAGTGATCTTGTCGATGCACTCCTCTATGATATGTAAATGCTCGTCCGGAAAGGAGTCATCTATGGGTAGATTGTCGTCCTCTAGATGTGGTAGACGACTCAAATGATCCGCAACAGAATTTTCCAAACCCTTCTTGTCACGGATTTTTAGATCGAATTCTTGTAGGAGAAGAATCCATCTAATTAGCCTTGGTTTTGCATCCTTCTTTGCAAGTAAATACCGGATCGCAGAATGATCCGTGTATACAATCACCTTTGCACCTACAAGATAAGAACGAAACTTTTCAAATGCATATACAATTGCTAGAAATTCTTTTTTGGTAGTGGCGTAGTTAAGCTGCGCTTCATCTAGCGTCTTGCTAGCATAGTAGATAGCGTGGGTTCGTCCTTCCTTCTTTTGCCCAAGCACAACTCCTATAGCTACGTCACTTGCATCACACATAACCTCGAATGGAAGATTCCAATCTGGAGGTTGAATGATCGGGGCTGAGATTAGAGCTTCCCGAATCTTATAAAACGCATCTAAACACTCATGCGAGAAATCAAAAACTGCATCCTTCATCAATAGATTAGTAAGTGGTTTTGATATCTTAGAGAAATCCTTTATAAAGCGTCTATAAAATCCAATATGGCCTAGAAAGCTTCTTATCCCCTTCACCGAAGATGGAGGAGGGAGCTTTTCTATAGTCTCTATCTTAGCCTTATCCACTTCAATCCCTCTACTAGAGATCAAGTGTCCTAATACAATGCCTTCTTTCACCATAAATTGACACTTTTCCCAATTAAGAACTAGGTTAGTGTCTTCACACCTTTGTAGCACAAGAGAAAGGTTAGAAAGACAATTATCGAAAGAGGAACTATAAACAGAAAAGTCATCCATGAAAACCTCCATGATTTCCTCTATGTACTCCAAGAAGATAGCCATGATGCACCTTTGAAAGGTGGCTGGGGCGTTGCAAAGCCCAAACGGCATTCTCCTATAAGCAAACGTACCCCACGGGCACGTGAATGTGGTCTTCTCTTGATCGTCCGGATGTATCGGGATCTGAAAGAAACCACTATAACCGTCAAGATAACAAAAATGTGAGTGTTGTGCTAACCTCTCAAGCATTTGGTCGATGAATGGTAGTGGGAAGTGATCCTTCCTCGTTGTGTTGTTTAGCTTGCGGTAGTCTATGCACATCCTCCATCCCATCACGGTTCGTGTAGGAATGAGCTCATTGTTCTTGTTGGTAATGACCGTCATTCCTCCTTTCTTTGGAACCACCTGTACGGGACTCACCCACTTGCTATCGGAGATAGGGTAGATGATACCTGCATCAAGTAGTTTAAGAATTTCCTTCTTGACAACCTCCTTCATGGTCGGATTTAACCGCCTTTGAGGTTGTCGCGAAGTTCTAAAATCTTCTTCCATTAGGATCTTATGCATGCATAGTGAAGGCTTGATTCCTACTAGATGCTCTATAGTGTAACCTAAGGCTTTCCTATGTTTCTTAAGAACAACCATAAGCTTACTATATTCATCTATACTTAGATCGGAACTAACAATTACCGGAAAGGTAGAATTAGGTCCTAGAAATGCGTACCTTAGATGTGTGGGAAGTGGCTTCAATTCCATCACTATAGGACTCTCTAATGACTCTTGAGGAGTGACCAATGCTTCCTTAGAAGTCTCTAAGGATATAGAAGTTGTTGGAGAAGAATCAAGAGAAGTGGTAGAAAGAACGTAATTGTCCTCAGATTTTCCCAAAATTACGGCTCCCCTGTTTCCTCCACGGCCGTGGTTTTGGGCGTGGAAGTCAGTTACGGCACCTCTGCTTGTTCCACGGCCGTGGTTTTGGCCGTGTAACTTACTGGAGTCCTCTGAATAGCTAATTACGGTCATGTTGGTGGAAACCACGGCCGTGGAATAGCATGACTGACCGTGATTCCTCACGTTCTCTAACCCATCGTAGAGTTTTTCAAACTCTTCTTCATACACTTCCTTTTGCTTCTCTAAAGCTTCAATTTCCTCATTGCATTCATCTTCTTCCCCTATGTCCATAATGCTCATAGTGATCACCTTTTGCAAGGGATCTTTGAAGAGAATCGAACTTACTTCCTCTCTAGATAACTCTTCGTCATGGATGTTGAATATATCCTCTTCAAGAGCTGGTTCTTTCATCAAAGTGGTAAGAACGAAGTCTACCTTTTCCTCTCCTATGTCGAAGGCGAGTCTAGCATTCTTGCAATCAACCATACAACCGGATGTTGCAAGAAACGGTCTTCCGAGTATGATCGGGACCGGACTATGTGCAGGAATGTCAAGCACAACAAAATCTATTGGAACATAGAACTTACCAAGCCTGACCGGGACGTCTTCAACTATGCCGACGGGGTGAATCATATGTTGATAAGGAGAAATAAATTGAAGGAATTAATTTGTTGCTTCCCTAACAATAGACACTAGATCTGAAAGCCATCTACCATCACTATCCTTAATCCCCTAAACTCGGTTTCTTCTTCTACGGATGATGGTTGAGGTATGGAAAAACTTAGTACTCTGATCCTCATGTGGAATCAATTCTCCTTGGACTTTTGAAACCGAATAATCTCCTCTTTTTCAAAGATAATCTCGAACTCCTCCTGTAACTCCGAACTCATTTTATTCATAACTTGATCAAGGTTGGATTCCATCTCGATCTAAAGAGCCTTCATTCTTCCGGTAATTGATGACATCATTTACGGCACTAGTTTAGGCACTCATTTAGGTAGTTTTTCCCCTTATTCATGCATAGTTTGACATTAGTTTGTGACGTTTGTGCATAATCGAGTCATATTGCTAGAAAAGACGTTTTACACGAGATTTTCTCGGTTTTGTAGGTATTTTGGGGATATTTTGGACATATTCGATAATTTGAGAATCAAGCCTCATGGTGGCTCATTTCCAAAGTCCTGAAGGAGCAATCTAGGAGAAAAGAAGAGCACAAGAGACCTAGTTGGTGCATGCCTTGCACCAACTCATGACTTGGTAATCCAAGGGGAGATGAAGGATGGAAAACTCGGTCCAATGTACAAGAATCTCGGCCGAGATGGGTCCTAAGACATCCGAGATTTCTGTTCAGAACAGCTTCGACACTTGTCACACGATTCCTTTGCCCGACTCTTTGTTGCCTTTGGTGGAGTACTTGAGTTGCTTTGCAAGCTGATTTTTAGATCTCTTTTGACTCTCCTCTTGAACCTCTCTTCCAAGCCCCTTGTGGGTGTTCTTGGGGGAGATTGGTTTGGAACATATCATCTTAGATCTAGAGTGAGTTTGAGTGGTTTTAAGTGAGATTCTTGTGGAAGCTTGTAAGATCTGACTTGGAGCTACCCTTGAAGTGTTGTAAGACTGTTGTAAACTTCTATTCACCTAAGTAACATTTTCTTTCGTTGTTCTTTATCTCATTATCTTGCTATGGAATGCATGCATGCTTGTATGATGACTTTTTCCTTTGAAATGAATGTTGTTGGCTGAATAATTGTGGTTCTAGGGTGAAGGATATATGGTTATGGTTTGGATGATGATAGATTGGACCTGCATGTTAGCTTAGGATGATTTGTGTTCGAAACCCCAACTTAGACCAAAATCTCGACATGTTCTTCATGTTATATCAGCCGAGATTCCATGATCCACCCGAGATTCTTGTGTTGTTCTTGTGTTGATGAATCTGAACGTTAGGATGTAGATATGTTGAAATCCTAGTGTTTGTGAGCTGAATCCAACATTAGGGTGACCTATGTTAGTAAACTAATTGAGGAATGATACCCGGTGATTTTCGCTCTTAGGTATAGAATATGATGAACTCTAGGTAGTAGTGAGCCAAAAAAGCGGCTATTGGATTGAGTGTGCTAGGATCATTGCTTAAGACTTACCTTTTTCGAGACTTACCCACTAAGGAGGGGTTTGACCCTTAGGTAGTGGCCCGGTTTGTGTAGAATTCTCGACTTAGCTCCTTGAGACTTACCCGGTAATAGGACTTTGGTTTGAGACTAGTGGAGCATGAGACTTACCCGATAATTTTTCCCATTAGAGAAACCCTCTTTCCCGAACAACCGCATCTTATCCTTAGATGTTTAGAAGCTTGATTTCATTTCCATAACCGGAAATTTTGATCTCTAGAATCAACATTTCTTACACTTATCACCTATCTTTTGTTTGTGTGTTGTTTGTTTCTTGTTTGCATATATTGTGATCTTTGTTTGATCACCACAAAACCAACCAAAAAATATTGTGATTTTCATTTCTTTATTCCTTTCTCTCATCTTAGTTTAGATTTGCACTATTCATGATCATTGGATGATTTAGTTTCACCTCAGTCCTTGTGTTCGACCTCAAAATACTTTTCTTGATACGAAACGAACCATACAATGTGGGTTCTCTAGGAGTTTAGGAGATTAGACCGAGTTATAAATTTAAGGCTTTTGCGTGGTACATTCCTAGCGTAACAAGTTTTTGGCGCCGTTGCCGGGGACTAGGTCTAGATTAAATCATTTGTATTTGTTCGTTTACAGTGTAGATCTTTCTTGTGATTTTGATCTTGTTTGTTTTTGTCTTTGCATGTTCCATGCTTGCCAATGGACGGATTGTACTTTCAAGACGATCTCGACGACATGAATTATGAGGGATGGATGGAAAGCCAAGATCGCGAGGACCACTCCACGATGAACTTGAGTATTAGAATGAGTTCAATGACTATCATGAGTTCCATGGTCAAGCTCACGTGACTCTATTGTCTCATGCTAAACCTCCCCAACAACCTCACAAAGACCGATTGGAGTCGATGTTTGAGCAAGAGATGAGGAAGTTGGAAGACTTAGAAGACACTTTCACTTCCATTTCGAGGGCCCAAGTGGAGCTTGAAGCGGAAGTGTTTCAACAAGTGGAGGTGTACCATGAGGAGATCCAAGAATTGCCCAACTCAACCATAATCATTAGAGACCTTCAAGAGGAGTTGAATGATGCTTGGGAGCAAGTATGACTAAGAGATTTAGCCCTGGGGGATGAAAGAAGAGTGACATTTGAGAGAAGAAGAAACGAGGAGGGAGGTTGAGGATATTAGGCACGCTCTTATGCAAGGAAGCCTACCCTCCATCTAGACATACCTCCACCTCCTTCACCCATGGAGGAGTGCAAGTAGAACTCTCAGCCCTGGTCATCCTTGCCATCAATCCCGGAACCACACTTGAAGAGCTCACGATGGAGGAAGAAGTGCACAAAAATCTCGGTCCAACCCATAAAACTTTGGCCGAGATTTGTACTATACCCATCCGAGATTTTTCAACAAGATCTCACCTCGACCAAAATCTCGGTCTGATCAACCTAGATGGTCATCTGAGATCCATTGGGAGAATCCTAAGCTCACTTCAGCTCCTTTCGATACTTTCTCTCTTTCCTGGAGTGCATCAGAAAGTTGGAGGTCCCTTCTAAAGGAGCCTCCCAAGGTTAACATAAGACCCCTCCCTATTAGAGATGATGGATCCAAGATGGTTGTGAATCCCTTCAACCAAGCTATCTTTCTAAGAGTTGGCTTTCTTCGGATCGTGATGAATGAAGGAGTTAAGCACTTCATTGGTAGGACCGCTGAATATTACTTGTCTAATTATAGGTGTCTCACATGGTTGCAACCCCACTCCATTATCAAGAAAGCGGTTGTGAAGAGTTCCACCACTTACCGGTGAAGCGAGAGCTTAAGGTTTATTTGGGTATCAAGCGGCCCATGCTTGTCATTAGAGATGCCGAAAAAAGATGGTTGCTTGGACTCTTCAAACAAACCATGATATTTAAGGTGGATTGAGGCATCATGGAGTTTGGTCAATCTAATGACCTAAAAGAAGCGCTTCTTGGGAGGCAACCCAAGGGTAAACTCTTTTCCTTTTCATTTTTGATTTTGTTTTTGTTTTTATTTTTGTGTGTTTTGTGTTTGTGTGCTAGAGTCTAGGTAATAAAGAAGCCTTGCAAGGCAAGTTGATGATGATGATCCCGTATCAACCGTGGGTGGAGCGGACGTAGGACTTGGACGGCTTGAGGTTCCTTTAAGGGGTGGAAGAGCTCCCATCTCGCATACACCTTGGTGCGAGTCCCGACGCCATAATGACCATATTGAGCTCTCTACCATGATTGATTCATCATCCTCCACCACCACTCCACATGAGTGAACCGAAATACCGAAACACCACATTTTTACATTGTAAGGACTTTCTTTCACTTCTTTATGTAATTTGCACATTGGGGATAATGTGATTTTAAGTATGGGGTGGGGTATTCACAATATTTTTGCATGATTGCATCTAGGATAGTTTCATAATACTGTCACTTGCTTCTTTTCACGTTTTTCATTGTACATATATATTTCAAAAATTCAAAAAAATTGAAAAATTTTAAAACATTTTGTGCTTCTAAGAGTGACATGAACCTTATGATGATTTTGTTTTGTGGATTGGCTATGGATGGTTTGTGCGTTGAATGAATTTATGCATATGTGGACTTGAATACTTTGCTTGAATTCCATATGTGGATAGTGATGATGATTATTGTCTAGGTTGGACTGAGAATTGATGGTCAAAATTACATGATAGGTTCTTACACATCATCTAGGAATGATTAAGGCATTCATTTCTCTCTTCTTCTCATCTTAATCATGTTGTTTGAAGCACCTCACTTGAATTGAAAAATATTACCTCTTTTGACCCGTCCGAGAATTAGGAGCATGCTAGTGTATTGAGTGTGTGGAAAACAAGTGTGGGATGATGATGTTGTTGATGAATGAATGTTGTGGATGAAGTTGTTAAATGTGTTGTGAAAGAAGTTGTTAAATGTGTTGTGAAAGTGTAGAAAAAAAATAGGTTTGGGGACGTTGGTTTTGATGACGAGTAACTCGGCATCATTCACATAATCGGGTGTTTGTGTCTTGCCAAAGTTGGATTAACTGATAGTCCTAACGAGACTTGGTATGTGCATCCGGTGTGAGACACCTCGGAAAATTCCCGATGACCGCTAATTACCAAGGTTTCAGCTTTTGTGCACCAATGTCATTTCCTCAAGTGAATAAAAAGAAAAGGAAAGAAAAGAAAAGAAAAGAAAAAGAAGGAGAAAAATATGCACTTATGGTGGATGTTGAACAAAATGAAGTTGTTTTTTTTCTCCTTACTTGGATTTGCACCACATGACCTTAGAATTCCCACCTTTGACACGTTCTTGACCTCTTCTTTCCTAAGTCCTTAAGATCTCTATGCACATGTGTTATGACTTAGTGATTTAAATTTGATATCCTCATGATCATCTAGACTTTATCGATTTGCTTTGCATGTATGTTTTCGAGTTAAGTATGATCGTATTTCCGTACCTTTGCTCTTTTGATACATGATTGCTCATCCTTTGTCAAGAAACATCACTGTGAAGGTGATCTATGATTAGAAGCACATTTGCAAAAAGATTTCTATATTTCCGCATTTATAACTCATGTCATCTTGTAGCTTAGGTTTGATCCTTGCTTGGGAACAAGCAAGTGGCAAGTATGGGGTATTTTGATGACATGATTTATGACATTAGTTTAGGCACTCATTTAGGTAGTTTTTCCCCTTACTCATACATGGTTTGGCATTAGTTTGTGACGTTTGTGCTTAATCGAGTCATATTGCTAGAAAAGACGTATCCACGAGCTTTTGTCGGTTTTGTAGGTATTTTGGGGAACTTTTGGATGTATTCGATACATTTGAGAATCAAGCCTTGTGGTGGCTCATTTCCGAAGTCCCGAAGGAGCAAGCTAGGAGGAAAGAAGGGCACAGGAGACCTAGTTGGTGCATGCCTTGCACCAACTCATGACTTGGTGATCCAAGGGGACATGATTTGGGATGGTTACTGTTTGAAATATGTCTTACACTCCGTGCATGGGAGGAATGATGGGTAATTGTGCCCGGATTATGGTTTGTAGGAGTATTGTCCTCTAAGTTACTCCCAAGGTTTTCTATTGCGTTCTCGAGGCCAACACATATATTTGTAGTGGTAGTAGGGTCTGCGTCGTTCTCCTTATTATTGCATGTGGGTTTCTACGAGGTCTGACCACTATCATCCAAAGGCCTAAATTGTTGACCTCAATCAAGCTCGAGTCTTTTGGTTCCGCAATCTGAGTGCTTGGCCGTTGGATCATGGTCTCTACATGTTGCGTGTTGGGGAAAACTCCGCGTTCCCGACAGACACCGAGTATATATGCGGGTATTTTGTTGCTCACTCACACTCGTTAACCTCACTTGTGTATAGCCTTATTTGGATCGAACGCTCACTCTCTTTGTTATTCCAAATATACAAACATCATTACATATTTATACTAATGTATGTCGGTTATTACACAAGACCTAAAGCACCGACATACACAATTCCCTAAACATGATTAATAGTACTAATCCAGAATAATCTAGATTATAAAAATACAAGATCGGTTACCACTAAAAACAAACACATTAGCCGTCCTTCACATATTTCTACATATAATTATATAAACTTCCCCACAATTCTAGACAATTCTATATTATCCTTTCATATATGAAGTATGTAGCTTTTTGTAATTTCTAGACTCCCTCTGCAGAAATTAGCCCATTAATTAATAAAAATATAAATTAACTTAACATTTCCTCCCTTAATTTATATTTTAAGTACCTCCACCGTACCTGAAAAAGTTACCTTCGCTCGCTTCTTAGTTCCGGCGCCACCACCTCTTTCTTGCACCGCTCTTCCATATAATAAGAAAATATTATTCTCGTTTTTGCGGCCTCGCATCACCAAGAGTCTCCCCTTGAACTCCTTGCACCATCTTCTTGTGCCAACGAACTTATACCCCTTCATCGTCATCGTTCCCAAAGAGACGACATTCACGTTCGCCTATGACACATACCTCACATTGTGCAGAGTGTGGCTTGTACCGTTATGAAGCCTCATCCTCACGCTTCCAGTACCTTCTACCTTCAACTTCTCACCACTCACTGAGTTGAAGTGACCAAACTCTTCACCAATCTTCAAGGTGTAAAATAATGCTTGGTCTCTACAAACATGCATCGAGGCGGCACTATCCATCACCACATTTGTCTCCGTCTTGGCAACCTCCTCGCCCGTTGCCAAATAAACATCACCGTAATCAACTTCACCGACTTCACTAACCACATTTGTACGGGAGTCCTCTCTCTTCTTTCCCGACGACATCTCTCTCAACTTCTTTAAGTCCTCCCTCATTCGAGGACACCGGGATTGCATGTGACCCTTCTCCCCGCAGTAGAAACACTCGACATCACTCAAATCTCGTCGCGAGCTTATTCACAGCCTCTGGTCATCATGCCTCCTCCATTGACTCATCCCTCGTTCTCGCTCCCCCGCAACTAGTATGCGATCCTCTCCTTTGTCAGTAGCATCATTCTTCATCATCCTCTCACTCTCCCGCAAAGCAGCGGTCACCTCATCTAGAGTGAGAGACTTCCTTCCTACAAGTAACGTTTGCACTAAAGACTTGTAGGACTTCGGCAATGATGCTAGCAACAACAACGCTTGCTCCTCCTCTCCAATCTTGTCATCAGCATTCAACAATTGGCATACTAGTTAATTAAATGAGTTAATGTGGTCATGAAAATTACCTCCTTCATCCATCTTGAGCGAGTAAAGCTCCATTTTCAAGCACAACCGGTTGGTCAACGACTTCGACGCGTAGATGCTCTCGAGCTTCTCCCACAACGCCTTCGGTGTGGTCTTCTTCAACACACCGTACATAATCTCGGGAGCCAACACCAACCGAATTGTACTTACCGCCTTCCTCTGGATGCTTCTCCACTTCTCCTCGCTCATCGATTCAGGCTTCTCCTCCTCCAAAGCTTGGTCAATACCCTGCTGCACCAATAGGTCTTGAATCGTACTCAGCCACAAATTGAAGTTGATCTTCCCATCGAAGAGTGGAATCTCGAACGCCCTCATCACCTCGGCCGCCATCGTGTCAACACGAGATTCTTCAAGCATCAAAGTTTACCCGAACACCACCACCGTAACCTCGGCTCTGATACCAGTTGTTGGGAAAAACTCCGCGTTCCCGACACACACCGAGTATATATGCGGATATTTTGTTGCGCACTCACACTCGTTAACCTCACTTGTGTATAGCCTTATTTGGATCGAACGCTCACTCTCTTTGTTATTCCAAATATACAAACATCATTACATATTTATACTAATGTATGTCGGTTATTACACAAGACCTAAAGCACCGACATACACAATTCCCTAAACATGATTAATAGTACTAATCCTAAAATAATCTAGATTATAAAAATACAAGGTCGGTTACCACTTAAAACAAACACACTAACCGTCCCTTCACATATTTCTACATATAATTACACAAACTTCCCCACAATTCTAGACAATTCTATATTATCCTTTCATATATGAAGTATGTAGCTTTTTGAAATTTCTAGACTCCCTCTGTAGAAATCAGCCGATTAATTAATAAAACTATAAATTAACTTAACACTGCGCTCCCAACCCATCGAATGAACCAGGGCTGAGCATCGGTTTAAAACCGCAAAAACGCAACCGCAACCGCAACCGAACCGCAAACCGCAAACCCAGAAAATGTGAACCGCACGTTTGCGGTTCGGTTGCAGTTTGAACCGCAAATGAACCGCATTTTACAGTTTGTTTGCGGTTTTGTGGTTTTGCGGTTTTTGTGCGGTTTGCAATTCGATTGCGACTCTGCGGTTCGGTACGTTGCGATTTTTGCGGTTCGACTACAGTTTGTGATAGATTTTGGTGGATTAGACCACAGGAATGGTGGAGGTAGAACCACAAATATATTGATGCAGCAATGACCCTTTATATAGGGATTACAATAGAATAAGAATAAAATAATAAAGACTGCAATAATAGAATCAAATATAAACTAACTTAATATAACAGAATAATATCATTATTTATTTATTTAATAGGAAGATATTGTGATATGTATCTTCCAATACGCTCCCGCAGTCGAAGCGTGGGTAGGCAAACAACGCTGAAGGCTGGACCATTTCATTGACAATGAGCAAAGAGAACGCTTCGATCAACAATGAGCGGTGACGCAAACACCACTTGTAAAATCGATATGACCACCAGTAGATCGGTGACAACATTAGATCGATAGGACCACTAGTAAATCGGTAAATGTAGATTTAGACGAGGTTGAGGTCCCGAATCGAACCCGCTCTGATACCATGATAGATTTTGGTGGATTAGACCACACGAATGGTGGAGGTAGAACCACAAATATATTGATGCAGCAATAGCTCTTTATATAGAAATTACAATAGAATAAGAATAAAATAATAAAGATTACAATAATAGAATCAAATATAAACTAATCTAATATAACATAATAATATCATTATTTATTTAATAGGAAGATATTCTGATATGTATCTTCCAATAGTTTGGATCACAATATCACTCATTCGTAAATGAGTCACATTCCAAAGTTGAGGTCAAATAGCAATCCTACGTACTGTTTGATTGGAATTTTATTGAAGTATTTTTCAAAGAAAGCACTTTTGCTTAGCTTTTGAGAGTGTCTCTCTTGTCACGAATTAATGCTTAAAGAAAGTGCCATAAAAGATTGTAGAAGCGAATTGAAACCATCGGTGGAGATCCTCAAAAGGCAATCTATTCCATTCTGTGGATGCCGTCACGCTTCGCTTACTAAAAGATTAATTAGCAATTTAATCCCTCGTTTTGTTTTCCATTATAAGATCGTTTCGTCTTCCATTTGCTTCACATTAAGGTGACCAAATTTCTTTCTACAGACTATCACTTAACGCTGACTAGCAAGTCTTAACTTCAATGCTGCTTGCCATGTATACGTGACACATTCACACTAGGAACCCACATTTCCACTCATTGTTCATCCTTGTACACAAAACTCTATAATCTAGTTACTTAACATGGATAATCTTATCATTCAAGATAACCCACATTTACAGTAATTGCATCATATACTCAATCATATACGTTTGTGAGCAATTTTAACCAGCCTTTAAAAGGAAAAGTGACAGAGATCGAGCACGAATGGAACGATCGAAGAAGATGAAGTGTGGAGAAATCCTAAAGCGATCAAAGCCTTTTGTAGCGGTGATCTTGTTGCAACTCGGGTATGCAGGGCTGGATGTCATTTCTAAAGTTGCTCTAAATCACGGGATGAACAATCTCGTGTTTCTTACATATCGTCATGTTGTTGCTACTCTATTCATTGCCCCATTCGCCATATTTCTTGAAAAGTACGTAGCATTATATTTGTCATAACTCCTACTGCAATTTCATAATTTTGGACTAACTAACCTCAAATGAAACTTTGGAGTACGTAGCGAGATTCGGCCGAAGATGACTCCGTTAATCTTCATCAAGATCATACTGCTCAGCTTATTGGAGTACGTCATTCTGACCTCACATCTCGTCTTTTTGAAAATATCAGCATGTCTAAACTAATGTGATAGGCCAGTAATGGACCAGAACCTATTCTTTATCGGTATGAAGTACACATCAGCAACGTTTGCAGCTTCATTGTACAATATTCTCCCTGCTGCAACCTTCATCATGGCTATGGTTTTCAGGTACTCTCACATATTCAATATACACAGTAGTTGTATTTATCAACGTGCTGTGATTTGAACGACTAAGAAATAACAAGAAAAGAGGGAGCTTTTTTTTATTTTGCTGTAAGGAACTTGTAACTAGTGTTTTCAATATACTTTCGTGAATGAAAATAATATAACCTAAACCTATCTATTATTAGTCTACCTAGATTTATTATCTAGCGTATCATAATTCAAACAGAAAGTGTTTATTATAAACAGGCTTGAAAGGGTAGAGTGGAGAAACATCCGCAGCCAAGCAAAGGTGTTAGGAACATGCATTACAGTAGGAGGAGCGATGATGATGACACTTGTCCGCGGCCCCTTGATTCTCCGGGGGTGGTCGGATCAAGCTAGCAGTGGCCATGACATTCAAGGGAGTAACATAAGCTTTCATGACACCATGAAAGGCGCTATCCTGATCTGCGTCAGCTGCTTTGGTGCCGCTTCTTTCATGATCTTGCTGGTAAATTAACGGAACCTAGCCAATTTAACAACTTAATTTCCATATTTGAATACTTACGTTTGCAAATTGAAGGACAATACTCTGAAGACATATCCGGCTGAGCTGTCAGTGACGGCATGGATATGCCTACTTGGCACGACGTGGAATGCCATAATTGGTATGATAGTGGAACGCAAGAAGTCAAGTGTATGGTCCGTACATTTCGATATCAAGTTGCTAGTAGTTGTCTATGGCGTAAGAGGCTCGATCTACTCGTAGTTCTAATTAAGTTAGCTCTGATGTGTCGTAGTTCTTATAGAATCTAAACTGCAGGGGGTAATTTGCTCGAGTTTCGCGTACTATGTCCAAGGAGTGGTGATGAAGGAGAGAGGGCCGGTTTTCATAGCGGTGTTTACCCCGCTAAGCATGGTGTTTGTTGCAGTCATTAGTTTCTTTGTTTTGAATGAAGAGCTGGATTTGGGAAGGTGAGATAGCCTTTGTACAGTAACATTAATGGCGCTATGGGAGTAACTTGTGCATCTTGTTGCAGGATGCTTGGTTCCTTCGTCATAGTAGCTGGGCTGTATCTCGTCGTATGGGGGAAGGCCAAAGATTACCGAAGATCTGAAAATCCGAATCCAACGGATAACGAAATTGGCTCAATAGAGCAAGCACAAGTTTTGGAGTGAATCTTGCTCACTAAGATTTGACTCATCAAGGCAATGAAGCTTCTAGTTTCAGATTTAGTTTGATATGTAACCAGCTACTAGCATTAAATGCAGCAAACTGATGCTGATTTAGATATCCGATATGATCCGCAGTTTGTTAATCCGAAACCGTTGGATCTCCCAAGCGGATACGGATGGATCTTTTGTAGAATGCATTGCAGGCTGACGAGGTGGTGTTTCTAGGTTTTGTTTGGGGGGACATCAGCCTAGGTCCCACAGTAAGTTCTTCACAGTAAAAAAAAGTTATATTATTTCACGAAATCGGAGTAAAAAAAAAAGTTACTATACTCTACAGTTCCTATAATATAAACACATTTCAGCCGCTGTATATTACATTACACCTATCAAAACCCAAGAGTTATCTGGGCCCAAATTCAACAGGTCCATTGGGCCGATATAGATAAGGCCCAAGATAATGAAGATGAAGCCCAATTGCTAACTTAGATCAATGGACCTCCATTTAATCATATAACCTCTGGACCTCTGGTGATGTATCTAAATGCAACTTTGTAGCAAAATCTCCTCAGCTTGAATCTTGCCATTGCAAGCTGAAGATGAGGTTGCGGTGCCGGTGGGGCCCACCGCTAGTGGTGGAAGACCGGCGCCCTTAGAAGGGTTCGATTTGCGGGGATCGACGAGGACGGAGAAGAGAGAGTGAACAGGCCTGTGGTCTGAGAACTTGGAGTCTCCTCTCAAGTACCACATTTGCTTCAGTCCCTCTCCTTTCCACAATATCCTATCACACCTGCAATTTCATTTACCAATCAAAATTAGATTAAAGCATTCTTCTGTAGATCATATTAGCGAAAGAAAACACATAAGATATGTTGGGCTAATAGCAAGTTTTTTTCACGTATGTTCATGTTTAACGGTGGTATGCGACATCGACACGTAGTTAACCTACCGAAGTTGACTTCATAGTCTAATGAAGTGAGTAATATTAAATAAAGATTTCCCTAGATAAATTTCAGAAGGGTAGACTATATATAATAATCATTTAGTTTAGTTGGTCGGCTATATTTTAATTAAGTGAGAAATATTAAAATCTATATAAAAGTTACCGTCCAAGTAAAAAACTCAATACATTATACATGCCTTGGACACAAGTAGATAATCTAATTCTATTGGACTTTATAAATGATTGACATACCAATAAAGCAGATTAGGTTTAGTTGATGTAAGTAATTAAAGTATATACACAATTATAATAATAAAATAGATAAGTGTTAAAACGCCCAACAACTACTCCCTATCTTCTTAGGGTCCGTTTGGTTGGTTATTCGAAATGAAAACAAACAACTAGAAAATGAACAAGAACCCTTACCAAGCAGGAGTTCGTCGCTTCTCTTTAGACTTAGAATTTTGGACGGCATAGTCGTCCGAGTTCATTACATATTTGTACGTCGGGGCGAAGCTGATCCTACCTTCTTCCCAGTCTTTGAACACCCTCCCAGCTCTTTGTTCTAATCCCAACTATTCAAACCCAAACCACAATCTCATTAACTTTATATTTACAAAATACATCAAATAATAGTTTATATACTTTGATGTATTCACCTGATCTTTATCCAACAATGCCCGCCAATCCTCCTTGTCTAAGAGATCGAATATGTCCTCGCCCGTGGATGATGCTAACCGATAGTTTAGATCGCCCAGCCAGATTATCTTGCTGAGTACATACAACAATTGTTAATTACATTTGTTGTGTTGAAAAAATGTGACAATTTGCAATGGATATATACTTACTCGTGTTCCAATATGCTCTCGGGAGGCAATGACCGCGCAGTGATCATCCTACACGTACGAGAAAACCTCGTTCTCTTCAAGATCTCCATGACATCGGAGTTCCTTCTCACCTCATCCCCTTCTTTCTCCCCCGATGTCAAGTGGGTGCACACGAAACAAAATGTGGTACGATATAATGTCATACTAATCGAGACTGAACCCTACAATCATCAATTAAATCCAACGTTAACATACATTATAATGTAATGGAAATCTCCGTACCATATGATATGAAAAATTACCTTATTGCCAAGGTAGCCCATGATTCCCGTACCAACACAAGAAACTCTCAAGTTACTAACATGCGAGTAAAGATCGGCTCGAACCCACACACATAGGAAAAGGCCCACCATTTGCTTGCTAGCCGCTAGACAATAGCGATGAGTCTTGGTGGAGGAATTACTAATTTGTCCTCGCCATGAAGTGCATTTAGGGTTTTGATTGTTCATTCGACCGGTGGTTGATGGAGTGTTCGAATCCAAGCCCGTGAATCGTTCACAATCCTCCTTTGGAAGACTGTTTACACGGGAGAGGAGGTCCGAGAAGCTGAGTCGAGGCTTGCCGTGCTGTTCTTGCTCGTATGATTGGTTAAGGCTTGTTGTAGAAGTGGTGTTTTGGTGAATGTCAGGGTTATTATGGTCAATATCTGGGTCAGCGTTGTTTAGTGCTTGGCGAGTCAGGTTAAGCCACTTGGTAGCCGGCGCGTAGTCTTCTGCTCCCAACACGTTGCCTGCGTTTAATGGTACGATCTCTTGGAACCTGAGTAATTTGGTCGTTAGATAATAATTCACAATTAACAATAACTATATAAGTAAGATTATAATTAAAATTAGGGAAGCTTAATATTAATTACCCAAGAACGTAGATGTCAGCCGGAGCAGAAGAATTTAGCCAATCTCGCAAGTTTAATTCTTCGTGGGGTGATTTTCCACCCACATTCCATGTGCCCACCAACATCCTAACATTTCCCACCAATAAAACACCATTAATAGTTTCCACAAATAATGAATACAAGTTTTTATGTTAAATCTATTTGTCGATAAAACAAATAATATACCTACTTTTTTTTAAAATTAATTTGATATAGTATTTTTCTATCGTCTCAACATAAAAGAAAAATAGGCAAAACTAAACAATAATTTCTTGATGGCAATAATACTTAGCCAAAATAATTCATCTTTGTAGGAACAATACAATTTCTTTTGGCCATATTGAAAGTTGACCATGAAAGAATTTTTATTTTTTTTTTGAAAACGTGCTCGAGTTTGGCGGATCACCATGAAGGCATGAACTTTAATTTTTTGTTTTTTAAAATCAGTAAAATTGATTAAGCGCACTAATCAACAATCATTTATCCAATAATGGACTTATAATTCATGATTATATAATCATTAAAACTAAAATGGTGTCTATGCTAACACTAGTTCATGATTTAGCTTTTAATTATTCGGTCAATAAGACGATAGTATTAGTACAAGTGAATAGGACGAGTAAGTACATCCAAATTAATTTATATATATATATATATAATGAATATGAATTATAGTAATTTTTGGGAGCACATAATTTATCAATATCTTATGACAACAAATTAAAAGTTGAAACAATACAAGAGATACAATTTTGTTCTAACCTTAGATCGAGATTATCATGCGACGTCGTTTTGGGTCGTTTTAGGCCATCTGATGTGTCTAACCACCCTGTATGCAACAGACACCAAACTTTATGTTAGAAAAAAAATAATCTTGCATAACAGCCAACCTAAGCTAAACCTTATTATGACCGATATTATAATCCTAAATTATAAAATAAAATTCCATTATACACAGGGTTTATTTAAATATTATATTCTATGATATAAAATATTGTATGAGCCGTACACGTGGCGGGTGATGTGTAGGGGGTTGGAACCACCCCGATCGGGCCCCCCGGAACGAGATGCAAATTCCTTCTTAGCAGTATTTAAAAGTGAAATGTCCCATCTAGCAAATCATCACAATCAATGTCGATCGGACGACTCTTATCACTTGTCAGAGTTTACAAATAATTCAGCGACAAACCCAAGGTGCTAACTTTTATGTCAAACATATGCAACTTTTTTTCGTGTCAACGATACAAATATTTGCTACGATTCTCGATACATTATAACATTTAAATTTCTATAAATATATTTTTTTTTAATTTTTTTTATTTCTCTATTTTCATACTGTTTTATGTAAACTTTTTTAAATAATTATATATCAATAAATAGATTTTGGTTTTCTTCGTAGGTGTGATTTTCTTAATGATAAATATTTTGTTCTATACATTATTATCTACTACAAATTAGAGAAAATATTACCTGAAAAATCTGGAGGTAAGTGCACATAAGAATCCCCGTCCGAACAGCTTTTCCTTCTCTCAAATTTGCCCTCCAAATCTACTTTTCAAATATATATATATAAAAAATCAGAAAACATAAAAGTTGCAACTTAAATACAAAAAAGTTATTCGAAATGATTCCCGTACTCTGGATTTGTCATACTATTATCTTGGCAGAATCGATGAATAATTGATCGTATTCCATAAAAAAAATTATTTATATTTTCATAAAATAAGCAAATTCTGAAATATTTATGGAAGTTACCTCTTGAAGAGTAATCGGAGTTAAATTCATGAGCGCCGCTCTTGATATTCAGCCATTTCTTCACTACGGTTTTGGGCCAAAACACCTGCCCAGTGAATCAGTGATCAATATCATCACAAATATAAAGCTCGGTTCCTCATTAATGGCAGAAAACATGATCATATACTCATCATAAATCGAGATGCGAAACTATTCAATACTATTTTACTATTAAGTTCAATTATCTGCATGATCTTACCTTTGAACCCTGGTGGATTTCTGCCTTCATTGCCAGAAACTCTTTCAAAGGCACTGTAAAAAATTACAGCCAAAGATAACACATTGGCGTTCAGTAAGAATAAATGGATTTATGCATCAATAATTATTGACGAGAATGATTTGTCAAAGTATTAAAAACAAACGAAAATCGTTCAAGTTAGTGGGCAAGTGGAGGGGATTCAATTAAGGTCAATTTTGTTTAGTATATACATCAATTTGCATTAGAAATTGCAGCAAAAAACATTTCTGTACTGTTCATTGCCAAATTTGAGCTCATTGAGTTGATGGGTTGTAATCTTTACTGATATAAATATAATTTCTGAATGTGTAGTGATTCATATTTGGACAAAATTTAGGTGATTTGCTTAGGTCAGATCTTTCTAATATCAAATCAGATATGCTTATAAATATAGACACAAGAGATGAATGTTGAAGCTAAGACATTGAAAATGGAAGCTTCACTATCAAAATCAACCAACCAAATTCCAACAGGAAAAAGGCAAAAGAAATGTAAGTCCCACTTTTTTTTACCGACTTTCTTTATTATAAGTTAAGCCTGGAGATGAAGCAAAATCTATCTGACTTTATGCTTTTGGCTTCTAATTCTAACATTTTCTGAACCACATAAAAAAATAAGAGGAGAAATAGATATAATGACTAAGATTGAGATGTAGAGCATGAATGATGAAAACATGGAGATTTGAGTTGAATATAGAAGAAAGAGGGGTTTGACTTACGATGGAAGAAGTGTGTTTTTGTTTAGAATTGAAGAGATATTCTGATTTTGCATAAAGACGAAGGCACGATCGAAACGATGCGTCTGAGATAGAGTTTTGTTGTTGGTCTTGTGGGAGGGTTGGAAGCTTCCAAGTTTGAAGCTCTGTAATTGGTGGCGAACATAGAAATGCAAGCAAATAGGGAGGAAGAAGAATATGGAGATTAGTTCAGGAAGTAGAAAAAACAAAGAGAAGGAGGTTTTGTCTGTCTCTTTATAAAGAGCATTTCAGAGAGATCAAATGGGTGGGGTCCCAAGTGGTAAAGTGGAGATGGTTATGGCCATTTTCGTCTATTTTATATCATTTAACTTTTTCATTTTGTATACCCGATAATACACAAATAAGATGTAGAAGAGGTGTTCTATAAAAACCTCATCTCAACCCTGGGCGATTTGAGAGTATTAGCTCCCGAAAGTTAACCCGTTCCGTGAAATCGACCTAACGAAATTGAACTGTCCCCGAAAGTTTTGAAAAAAGAGAATATTCGAAATTGACCTGTTTGAAACCGATTTAACCCGAAGCAACCCTACCCGACCCGATTGTCCAAATAATCAGACCCGAAGTAACCTGATAGACCGAAGTAACCGACCCGAGTGACCCGATGTCCCGAAGTAACCCAATAAGTCTCTAATGACATAATCTATACTTAGGTCGGATATCCAGATCCGGTTGAAGATCATTTCGATCAAATAAATCACCCAAATATTTGCGGATGATTATCCAATCTGACTAAAGTCGTTTGCACATAAATACATAATTCATACTATAATTTTTAAGGATAGACATTTTAAAGATAAGTTGTTTATCTACTATATTGTTTATATACATATATACATATTACATAATACATATTATAACTATAGGTTTATAATGACATTCTTCAACTCTGACACGATAAATGCAAGGTGACCATGATTATAACTCATTAAAATAACTCTTGATTTTAACTAATGGTTTACTAATTACTTATTAAAAATATTTTCCAACATTAATTTCCGATTTCCTATATCAGTAACGAAGTATACGTATTACATAATAGATAGTATAACTGTATAAGTATTTATGATGACGTTTTTTTAAGTATTAACTTTTTTTTACCGTGTTAGAGATAAGATATGTGTTGAAGTCTTAAAAATAAGTTTCTTTAAAAAAACTTGTATCAACTATACGTTTTTCATTTTCATTTGGATTAAGTTATGTGACTAAGTGACTATGATATATTTATTTATCATTTTATAACAACAAATAGAAAAAAGCATATATGGATCAAAAGGATCAGTCACATTATATATTTGGATCAAACAAATCAGTCGGATATCCTGATCCGGTTAAAGTCATTTTCAATAAAAAGGGATCAAGCTAAAATCATTCCGATCAAACAAATCACCCAAATATCCGCGGATAATTATCCGATCCGACTAAAATTGTTTTCACTACCATATTTTAGAATTTGGATCAAACGGATCAACCAAATATCCACGAATTTTATCCGATTTGGTGAAAAGTGATAAATATTTACATTCGATTAAAGTGTCAAAGAATTTATATTGTTTCCCACTAGTTTAATAAAGTAATAGTTGATTAATATAAATTTAAATTAACAATATGACGAGTTATTGATCATAATTAAATTAATTAACAATAAATAAGGATTTGTTAGTCAAGTTCAAAGATTCGAAATGAATTTATAGGCCCACATTTCTTAATTTGTATCCCAAAGTAATTATCCCATTTTTATAATTCGTATCCCAAAGTAATTAATATCTTTTTGGAAGACCCATTAAATTTTGATAGAAAACTAGATAGTCTATTAGTCTAGATTGAATATTCATAACGTGGTTGATTGTTAGCGGATTATAAATATTGTGTTAAATGAAAGTAAAAACATAAGATGTGGTTTTATGTAGTTTATTATAAATAAGACGTGGTTTTATGTAGTTTGTTACAAAATGGCCGACCCAAAGACCAAAACTGACCCGAATCAAGATGTTAGGCAACTCAACACGGTTTCGACCCAACCTGAACATAATTTGACCCAACTCAAACCCGATTGACCCGTCCCAATTGACACCTCTACCCGTAGCCATTAAAAACCGAAGTATATCATCCCACATCTCGGTACCTATATTATTGTTAATTGAATTTCATGTAATTCACATACGTGGTTACTATTTGATTCATTAAGGTAGGGGTACTCATATTCTTAGATCATTCATCCAAATATATCATCTCACATTTTGGTACCAATTGCTCTATGTTCACATATTAATTCCTACAATACCTGATCATATCTCTTCCTTGTCCCTTTTTAGCTTAGTATATTTGTTTATTTGATTCAACCAATACAAAGGTGGTCCCTAAAAATTCGATACCTGTATATACTACATTAGCTCTCGTATCCTTGTGGGGTAGGTTGTTATTAACTATTTGGTTAAAACTTCTACAAATAATCCCTACTTTAGATGGCCATGCGCGTATATCTGAAAAACATGCTTACCACAGAGTGTTGTTCATTACCTTGTACAATTAGTTGTGTTTCCATCTTGGGTGGTTTGTGTCTTTTAATGCTTATTATCGCTTGTCTTGATCATTTCATGCCTTGTAATATTTTGTATCACTTGACATATCATCCACCGTGCATAGACTTGAAGCTTGGTGTTAAATCACTACCCAAGTTCCATCTAGATCATGAAACACATCTTGCATCTCCTTTATCCCCTTCATGTGATTTAATCATGCATTTTACTTAACTTGCTAGCATTGGTTTGGGTGGATTAGCCCTTAACTTATTTATTTCCCTTTTTTAAACCTTTTTTTTTACTTTCACCGTTTTGAATACTTGTTACTTGACCACCCCCTACATTTTATTTGATCTATAATCACATGTGTTACTTGTTACTTGTTATACGACTTTGCTCAAATGATTGACTAACAATGTTGAATTCATTGTGGAGTTCAACCTTGATGTGATGTATCATGTACTATAGTAACAATGGTCGTACACTTGCGGTTCCCTACATTGCATTTCATTATTAGCATCTATTTGGTTTACAACGATAGTATTAGATCCTTCAATACTATATGTTCTTCAAGGTGATTTTGGTTTTTGGTGAAAATATAGTCCTCATACCTCAATGTTAAGATCAATGTGAAGATTCCACAACGTTTGGTATGTGATAATTAATGGGTAACAACGTTGATGTACAATGAGCAATAGATCCAAACTACTTGACAATCTAACAAAGTTGTCTTTTACATAACTCTGACTTACTTGTAATATTGTGGAATTTTCAACTAAGATCTATTGTATTCATTTTGTGGTGATCTAGAATCTAGAATGCTTTTTCTGATTGATACTTGTTGCTTGTATGCGTTATCTCTTACCTTATGATTTCGATCTATCTAAAGATCCAAACTAGCTTTCTCATTTCTTCTCCTCTAGTTTCAAAACTGTTTTATGAAGCAGTCAGGCAACTTCCTTGACTGAGGTCGAGCGATTGGTCCCACGAGACACCGCCTTCTCTTTGTTTGATCATGACCCCCTCTACTACAACGAGTCTTGTAAGTATTTGCCAGACCTAAGGTTAAAACTTCAATCTCATCAAAGATCATATGCCATGAAATCTCTAAGAAGCTTGTATCTTCCGGATTTGATCAGTGATCAACAAATGAATGTTGTCAAAGACCGATTGGAATCCTCTAACGTTCAAACCTAAAGTATGTTTCAATAATTTATGCACAGACTCCCACATGAAAAACTGAAATTTAGATATTAAAATTTTTTGGAACTTATGAGAAACAAAAGATAAAAATTTTCTTAAGCATTTGTCGTCCTTGTGTCGAAATGATGATACAAGTCGCACCAAGCACAAATGAATGTATCCTTGTATGTGGTGAGCCAAGACGTCTTGAGGTATTCCTTCAACCTTGTATACAATTGCCAACACACCATCATTTCCGGAAAACGTTGCTCATAGCTAGCATTAGATCTTGATTCAAGCAATGCGTGACAATGTGATGCGAATATGGCTTCTACTTCCTTTGAACATAACACGAGCGTCAATTGATGTCTAATATTGCCCTGTATATAGAACATGCACAAAATATACTTAACCATTGGAAACACTACGTACAAGTCACATATAAGACCTAACTCTCGATTGTTGACAATCATCTCTAGTACTATGTTGTTGCATAAATGATGAAGCCTCTTTAAAGCCCACTTGTATTGATCTTTTTACTCGTGCGTCGTGAGTAAAAAAAAAATTGTGAATATTTTTTTTGTGCTTGTGATGCCGATGATCTCCAACAACATCATATTGTGTATACAAATAATACAAATGAAGGTTTATCTACAATTGATGTACAAAACGGAGATGTGTTTGAAACAAAGTGAAGACAAGAATACTTACTTGTTGGTCTTATACGTCAAATCCATGACAATAACATAAGGAAACATGTTCGGTAGATGCCTAAAGTCTGGATATATATGAGATACAAAAATCGGTCATCTCATTGCACTCTCGTAGTATCCGCATTCCTTCAACGTATGAACTGCTTGTTGTAATGACCCTCTTCCTTTGATTTTTGCATCCTCATCTTCAAACTGGTATTGTATATTTGACTAATGGTTGTGACATTATTAAGGTTGTCTGATTGCACGGATTTTAAAATATGCATCGTTTCAGTCATTACCCTAACTCACGCTCCACCTTTCGATATTATGTGGGAATCAAAGGCCCGACATATTCATGTCCCTTAACACCATGATAATTATGTGGTTGTCTACTCCATATACAACCCTCAATGACTATTTTTGTCTTCAATTTGTGTACATTCAAGTCTAAACTTGCACCCTCATTTCTTCGACTTCTTTTTCTAGGTAATACTTGATCAACAACACATTTCTCCTTTCTAGGTTGTTCTTGTCTATCACATGCCAAATGAAAGATATGGAGCTCACGTCTATCCAATTATGATTTGTTTGTGACCAACACCATATTCATTGAGTTTATCACAAACTGAGCCCGCCCACTAAATTATCTCTATCGTAAAAATATCCGTACAACTCAAACATAGAGGAATAGTTTGTATCGGCTAGTACTTGTCACATGATCCTGAATTGTCTGTAACCATCATCGTATTCATAGAGTTCGCTAACCATAGAGGATTTGTGGAGGGTGGAGTGAGATGATGATTTCGACTCTCGTAAATTAGTTTTGAAAGTTGGATAAATTAAATAAAAGTATATAAAATTAATAAATGTGTATAAGTTAGTTAAGATGGTCCGTAGATTGTAAACTAGGTTCAAACCTCAAAAAGTTATATTGTCACTTTTTAAAGCCGTTCTTTTTTTACATAAAGGTAAGAGAATTAGGTGAATCAGGTTTTAGACACCGATCGACTTAAATAATCTTTGCGTACGAGGTCTTGAACATCTTTCAGGAATAGCATTGACATCCAGTGAGAGATTGTGTCCATGCATGGCAATCTTGTCCGCGACCGTATTGATTTCCCTGTAAATATGTTGTGTTAAGGAGTTAGAAAATCCCGAAATCATGTTAGTAATTTCAGTGATGATCATGTCCAACTCCCATGGAGGTTTTCATATTCCCTTTATCACATTGATAAGCATTAGGTTATCTCCTTCGATCTCTATTAATAAACCTCCTACCCCTTTGCCTTTTGTAGCTGCGTGCAATTCGTAATATTAATTGTTTATAAAATATTAGAAATTAAAAAGAGATTTTATTTTAACTAATATTAATTTAACATAGATAATTTTTTTATCACTAATTAGAAATAATATACAGAAGCATAACAATTTTTTTGAACGATTGTGTCCCACTTACAAAAGGTTGATGCTCCCCACTGCCTATCTCGGTGCACTTTTTGTTATGCATGCCACATTTTGTTTGAAGCCACATGTGACTGTGATTGTGAATCTGGATGGACATATTCATTCATAGTAATTATTTACCCATTATAAGTTGTGAATGCTTCAAAGATAATGTTAATTATTTTTGTATTGATTCAGTATAGATTTTGTAATTTATAAAATAACTTCAAATCTCGAAGAACTCTGTGGTATTCTCAGAAGCACGGGAACGTAAGCATATCTTCATCTACAGAGCTCCATCATTTTAAATAACATATATTATTTTAATGTCATATTTGAGGGATTTAGAGGTGAGAATATAAACAATCAAATGACTTTGTTGAACTAGTTTATATGCCATTTTTGTTTGATTTAATATGTACTCAGCAAAAGCCCGATGCGAAGATATGCCATTTTTGTTTTTAAGGAAAAATTTAAAACTTGTGTCAAATGATTATGTTGAACTAGTTTATTTGCCAATTTGTTTTCAAGTAAAAAGTTAAAACTTGTATCAAATGATTTTGTGGAACTAGTTTATATCCCATATCGTTTACATGTACTTGTTAATTAATATTTTTTTAAAATTCATATATTTAATATTTTTAAAATATAACTAACTCACCTACCACATATTAATTCGATATGAATTATTATTACACTTGATCTTATCAAAAGAAAAATACATATTTATGATTTGTTTAATCTTCAAACTTATATAAGTTCTCAAACTATCCTACTTATTTGATAACCGATGTGGATATCAAAATCCATGAAAATATGACCAAATTTAAAAAATTGCGGATTATAAATTATTTAAAAATAATAATTATGAAAAAAAATATTTATTATTTTTTATTAAAAGTAAAAATTCAATCAAATTTTGTGAGTGATATATCCGAAAATTGATATTAAACGTTATATATAAGGTTAAGAGATAAATTAAATGTTTTATTAAATAATTAGGGTTTAGTAAAAAAGGTTTGATGAATTAATTATGAAATTAGTAAAAACAAATTGCGAGAAAAACTGTGAGGTCGCCACCCAACATTATGTCAATTGTTTTAATATATGTATATAGACTTAGCACTGCACTCTAACAATTAAAAGATTCAAGGGTTAATTTGGTAACTAGGCTCTTTTGAGATTCTTATTTAGTAAATAGGCTTTTAAATTTTCGGATTAAGTAAATGTACCCAAAATATAATTTTACTGTCTAACCCTAGCCGTATTTGCTTTCTTCTCTTTCGAGTGTTACAATCCACGACAGTGTTCATGACGGCATTTGCTCTTCTCCTTCCTTCTCTTCTCCCCGTACTCCGCCGCTGCCGGCCCGCCGATGCACTAGCCACCTTCCCTCGACTTCCTCCTCCTTGACTCCTTCTCTAACCCTCTGTCGATCAGATCAATTCTCCAGAACACATTACAATTTCTCTTCTAAAAAATATCGCATACCAATTCGAATTACTCTCATCACCAACAAAGCTGAGCGGATGTGATGGCGACATCGTACTTAGTTGCAGCGAGCATCGGAGCGGTGGAAGCGCTTAAGGATCAAGGCTTCGCTCGTTGGAATTACGTACACCATCCGATCTATCAATCAACATGTGAAGAACAACATCCACTATCACTCTGTGCTGTTAAGGCCGCCACATCCTCATCGCCGGCGACGGAGGTCAGGGAGAAGGTTGGAAGGATGTTGCGATCGAAGGAAGATCAACACTGGGGTTGTTCGTGCTAAGTTCACCTCCAACTTGCCGCCTAGATCTATGGTAATTCCTTTTCTCGCGTTTTTCTAGGGTTTTATTAAAATATATCTGCAATCTTGTTGATTGTCTAGTTTTCTATGATTTTTAGGGTGACAAGTTTAGGGTGTTTATGTACCCCAGCAACATCTAACATGAACTTTCTTGTTTATACCGCTTTGTTTTTGTTTTTTGTTTCTTTGGTTTTCTTCATCTCTCTATGATCCATGTCTTATTGGATATGCTTGGTAAATTCAAATTGTTATAGTGGATTGTGTGCTTGAAGAGCTAGTGTAGAAGGGTACCCCCAAGGTGTGCATGTCGTTCATAAACATAACTAGTTGTATTTAGTTTGTGTGATGACTTGCTGCCAAATTTATGTATGTGATGACTTACAAAGCCTTTTAATATAAACTTTGTAGTGCATTCCTTGTGTTAGGCTAGTGGAAGATGCATTAGAGGGGAAGAAGGTTGGATAGTATTGTAGGTGACTAATTGAAGTTATGATAGATCTTATATAACTTCACTGGTGGATTATTCTAATTGAATTTGAATTGAATTGCAGAAAGAGGTAAGGGTCTCATACCAAGGTACATTAGATGGGTTTTCTCGTGGGTTTGAATTTGAATTTGAATTAAATTGAATTGCAGTGGGTTTTCTCGTGGTGCATCGATCTATCGAGGTGTAACAAGACAAGGTACATTAGATGGGTAAGGGTCTCATACCAGACGTGTATATGTCTCATACCAGAAGCCATAAGGCAAATTGGTCAACCTCGACAACTCGGAGGCAAGGAAAAGCAACGCTACTTTATTTCAGAAAGAGAGTCTTAGAAAGTTGAGGCGTATCGAAGACCATGTTTGTTGTGTGTTGTTTACCTGGTGGTTTTCTCGTGGTGCACTCGAAGTGTATAATTTTCTGGTATGTGAATCCGATATGAGTTTCTGGTATGAATTTCATACCAGAAACTCATACCAAAAAATTATAAAAAATAAAAAAAGAAAAAAAAAACTTATGGTATGAAAAAATTTATGGTATGATAAAATTTTTAGTATGATAAAATTTCTGGTATGATAAATTTCTGGTATGATAAAATGTTTGGTATGATAAAATTTCTGGTATGATATTTCTTGTATGATAAAATTTCTTGTATGATAAAATTTCTGGTAAGATAAATTTCCGGTATGAGAAATTTCTAGCATGATAAATTTAATTTAGAAAATAAAAAAATAAAGAAAATAAAAAGGCAAATAAAATAAAATAAAATAAAAAACAAATTCAGTAATTAAAATTAAAACTTATAAAACAAACTTCTGGTATGATAAACTTCTGGTATGAAAAAATTCTGGTATGAGAAATTTCTGGTATGTAAAATTCTGGTATGTAAAATTCTAGTATGAAATTTATACCATAAAATTAAAAAAAAAAAGAAAAAAAAACAAAAGCAAATTAACTTACGGATGTTTCAAAGTCTTGTTATTCTATTTTTCTAAACATAGGGGGTTCTTTTTTTTTTTTTTAAGTAGAGGGGTTTATTAGTTTTACCTACCAATAAATGAAAGTGGTAAAAAAATATGGGGTACATTTACTAAATCATATTATCAAAAAGGCCTAGTAGGCCAAATTCTCCCAAGATTCAAAATCATGGATTTGTCAAATTCATAAAATAGTTTGGTGTTGAATTCTTTAGTTGACGTGGGACCATTCTCGACATACCTAGACGTCCTCAAGGCCCTACAACCAAAGGAAACATCCACTAGATCAAGGGCAAGAGCAATCCAAGAAGAATCATTAGCTTCATTTTTTATAAAGAATCATTCCAATTGAATAAATTAGCTTGGGAGCTTTTGTGTGTCCGAAATTCAAAAAAAAAAAAGGGAGCTTTGGTTGAATTGTTGTGTTATCCTTGCTAGACTGTTCTTGTGTATGTTAATCTCTTGAAAATTGGTGCTGCTAGTCGATCGTAGTCCCTCCTTATACTTGTCTCGATCTGCAAGCTTGTGTAAGGTTATAGAAGGAAGGATTTAGGTAACCATCTTGCTTGGGTTTTGATCTCCTAGATCAAGCAACTAGTAAGTGATTCATTTGGTTCTTATGGATCTATCTATCATCATCTATGTCCATTTGGCATTCACTCTCTTCTCTTCTATTTTTCCTCCATTGTCGACCACTATTATTCACTTTTTGATTTGTATTATTTGTTCAAGGAATTCGTCCATTTGAAGGTCTTAAAGGGCTGCAATCTAATTATAGTCAATTGCGGCCCCAACCCTGCATCTTTAGTAAACATCCCCAAGAGAAAAAATTGTAATTTTGTAATATGGAGGATTTGTTTGAAAATCCTGAGTTTTGTTGAAACTGAAATTAAGTTATTGGTAACTGAATTTGAAGCTTACATAGTAGGTAAAATAAAGGTTATAAGCTTAATTTTTTTTATAAGCTTTGTAGGTGTTTAAAAGAACGAGAATTATCAAAAATGAAGTAATATAAAATTACGATAAATGACATCGTCCCAATTATAATTCATCTTAAATGTTTTGGCAATAGTAAAATAAATTATATTTACACGATGTAAAAACAATTACATAAGAATAAGATTATACAATAATATGACTAATTAAAATATTAAATTGTTAAATTAAATTTATAATTTTATTTCAATAATTATATTTATAAGTACTTTTCAATAGTTTATTACATAAAATCAACATAATTGCACAATGATACAAAATAAGGAAAAGTTTAACTCTAATATATTAAAATGAGTTAAATGGATAGTATTTTTTTTGTCTATAGATGAACAAAGTAAGTCGTTTAATAATCTAGTTAATATTGAGTGGGTCTTTTCAAATGGGTAATCAAATGGGTAATAACAGTACTCGGTAGAACAATTTTGATCGATCGAATCGAGAACTAAAAACTAAAATAATAATCTAGTTAATAACGTAAATGGGTAAAGATTGGTTCGTACGGTTTTTGATATTTTTTTCCCTTCAATTCTGTTACGTAGGTGTTGCTTGATATGTTTTTTCAGGTGGGTTATTTTTATTTTATTTTTTTTGATGAAGGAGACGGGTATGCCTCAACATTGCCCGATTTTATTAACGAAAAAGGCTAACAAGTAATAAGCCTTTGGCTCGTCACGCCTCGGGCATCATTGCTAATAAATGGTAAGATATCCTGGAAGCAATGATTTTCGATCTCAACAACCATCAGCCTGTGCTCAACCTGTGGTCCTCCTGGGTCACCAACAACATGCTCAAACACTGCTCCATCTGGAACTGCGAAGCTAACTATAAATTCAGCTTCTCTTGGAACTCCCTTCTGAAGGTCCGGGACCTGATCCTACACATCCAGAGATCCGCTACCAGGCCTGACTTCATCTCAAACACTGTCAAGCCTAATGGCAACTTCTCCACCTCTCTTGCCTACAACTTTTTCAAACAACTTCCTCCTCCAACCAACCCAACCCTATATAACAACATTTGGAGGAGGGCTAATATGCCCAAGGGCAGCTTCATCGCCTGGATCGCAGCTCATCAGAAACTCCCCACACTTACAAAACTTCGCACATGGAATCTCACACAACGTGACACATGCTACCTCTGCGAGCGCTGCCCTGAGGATGAATCCCACATTTTCCACGCCTGCAGCTTCGCTAACATCACACTCGATCTCATTTTTCGCTGGATGCACATCCCTCCTCCCTTCCCTTACTCGGATAACATCTGGCTTTGGCTCGGTTCCTTCAACTCGCACAAACACTGCCTCATATCCTCAGTCAGGATTGCCTCAATAATCAACTTTATTTATTACATCTGGAGGGCTAGAAATGACAATGCTTTCAACAACAAGACCACAAGTGAAGTTACGTGTGCGCACAACATCATACAAGCAACCAGGAATCACTTCTCCCACCATTGGAAGGACAGATCCAATCTCTCTATTTCTTGGGCCACCACTCTAGGAATTCAGTTGCTGTAAAGTGGCGCTTTACTTCCTCTTGCTTTCCTCCTACTTTCCTCTTACTGTTAAATGCACTGTGTCCCTCCCTATCTATTTCGAGCTTAATGCCCTTGTAGCCAAGATGGCACCCTTGTACATTCCTCTTCTGAGTTAATATATAAATTTTCAAAAAAAAAAAAATGGATCGTAAAATACTTGATGAAAGGCCATAGAAGCATATGGCAATGTATTCCCAAACCCCACCGTAGCTTCATCTGGAAAAGCCTTTTAAAAATCAGAGATGAGATCCCTCACCCTCAACCCGGCCATCACCACTGTGATGCCCTGACTAATGCTAATGGAACATTCTCCCATAAAAGAGTCTACACAATTTTCCACCCTTCAAAACCTTCCCAACCCGTACAACGCTATTTGGTCCAAGGTTAACATCCCAAAATGTAGCTACATCTCTTGGCTTGCGTCGCTAAAGAGGCTCCCCACCTAGCTAAGATCAAGGCCTGTAATTTGACTGGTAATGATACCTGCAAGCTGTGCAAGAGTGCAGCTGAGATTGATGATCATCTTTGGACCAACTGCAGCTATGGATCACTGATGCTAGACATTACCTCTAGGTGGACTCGGACTCCATACCCAGCCCCGTACGTTAACAATATTTGGCCTTGGCTTGCATCTAGACCAAACCATAAGCACAATCTTATGGAAAGTATTAGGACGGCATCCATTACCTCATGCATTTACCAGATATGGATTGCTAGGAACTCCCTTGTTGACAACAGTACCTTCACCCGTGTTGTGGAGTGTGCTGCAAAGGTTATCAGCTCAACCAAACTACATTTTGAGCATTCATGGAAGGACCACTCTGGAGCATCTCTCGCCACTGCCCGTATGCTCAAGATTAACCTAGTCTAACCTAGGCTAATCTCGCCGGTTGTTGCACTTGTTCTTTGATCCCCTCCCTTAGAATATGTACTCCTCTCCCGAACTTGTTGCTACCTTGTTTTCCTATGTACATTCCTTCTATCAATATATTACATTTTAAAAAAAAATGGTGGTAACCGAGAGGGAGGGATGAAGCAAAGATGCAAGAAAATCTGCACACAAGTTAGCTTTCCGGTAAACATGATGGAGTTGGACGGACCAATCCCTACGAAGTAAGCCTTGACAACGTCTCACCAGACTAGATAAATGACGTTTTAACGGAATTTCCTGGTCAATGAGCTTCACCACATACTTCAACCTCAATGTTACGACAGTCCATGTTCCAAGCCATCTGTAATCCAGCATGTAAACCCAATAGTTCATCCATAGGTACATAGCATAGATTAAATTTAGTTTGAGACTGGCAATGAGAAGAAAGATGTGTTTGTTTATTTTTTTTATTGACTCGTTATTTCTCACTCATAACTACAACGGAATATATGCACACATTTAATATCATAACACCATCTTCATCAAAAGCTTTACAAATTATCTCAATTTAAATTAACTAAAAACATATAAATTAAATTTGCCAGTCTCAAACTAAACATTTTCCTATGCTTCAGTCCGTTTTTATTTTACAAGTTCGCCTCTTATGAAATTAGGGTTATGTTTTAGTTGAATGAGGCGTTGTTAAATGTTGTACTAAAGTTAGAATGATCTATAAAATGGTCAATTTCAGTTTCACCTTAATCCATGATGGCACTATCAAGTTAGACTTAGGTTACAAAACCTAATTCACCCATGATTGAATTCTTGTTATTCCAAATGTGACTTCATTTTCAGTTTACATATGCGACCATGACATTTTAAATTCACATTCTATGTTGTTAAATTTATCTTTATCTTTTATAATCCGGCGGATCTAATACGTGGAGGGGATGCACGTAAGTGAACCTTACATATAAGCCTTCGGGGTTCCATCCTAAAACCAATTGGCAATAGGAGGAGTAGCCCTAGTGCTTATATACTAGGTTCGGTTATTCTCATATTGTCGATATGAGACAATATATCCACACATCTTAACACTCCCCCCTCAAGTGCAACTATCCTGGACTAGTTGCACTTGACACAAAGCCTTAAGGCCGGCTTAGCCAAACGGGCGGAAAACATACGGGTCTAAGGGATGCGCGTAAGTGAACCTTACATATAAGCCTTCGGGTTCCATCCTAAAACCAATTGGCAATAGGAGGAGTAACCTAGTGCTTATATACTAGGTTCGATTATTCTTATATTGTCGATGTGGGATAATATATCCACACATCTTAACATATGTTTCATTATTGATTTCAACAATTTCTTCCTATTGAGTGAAACATGCTCATGATTGACACACATACCGAATGTTGGTGAATCTAAAAGTGAATATTAAAGATCAAGAAAAGCGGTTAATTTGGAATGAGGCGGCGACTCGGACGTTGTTGATTATATGCCTTCAATATCAGAAATAGGGATGTCGATGGGTCGGATTTGGGACGGGGAGTACCCTATTCATCCCCATATCCGTTTAGTATAACGCTCCCCCTTCCCATCCCCATACCCGTTCGGTATTGAGAATTGTCCCCATCCCCGTCCCCGTCGGATATTCGTCCCCATCGGGATTCCCCATCCCCGTTTAATTTTCTCCATTTAAAATTATATGAGTTTTCCCCGTAAAAATCTATATCCCCATCCCCGTTTAACTTTTAGGATTTTGAAAAAAACATTAACTCGAGTAATAAATGTGAAATTAGACCATAAAATAAAAATTTGTTACTAAAACACGAGAAAAAAGAAAGAAGAAAACTTCATTTTTTTTAAATAATAAAAACCTGCCAAAGTAAAGTTATACCGCATATATATTAGGTCTTTCTTGTTCAAGTAGGATCGAGACTCGTAGTACAAACTAGTGTAAACTATAATAATTATATCTTACTAACATTTAGATTACGATATCAAGATAAATTGTTATATCTTACTTTATCAATTTAATTTTACGGTTTATGATTTAGGTTTCACCACCAAAACATGTATTTGAGAGACTAATACACACGTACAAAAAAACATAACATGTAATTTGTCATACATTTGATCATCGTGATTTGACATTTATGACATATTCAATGTTTAATGTTATCCTTATATGATCCAAAATAAAATTAATATTGTTTACCATTAACATGTAAATAATTTACACATATAATATACATTGTAATTGAAATGTTATCCTCGTATTTTTTCAAAATATAGTTTGTGTAAGTAGAAACGAGTATGATACTATTAAGTCTTAGGTACAAAAGTATATATAGTTACTAACCCTTAGTTCGTGATTATAAGATAAATGTCAATTTATATTATATTAATATACATTGTTAATTGAAATGTTGATGTGGTTTAATTTGTTTCTTAACGCATCACCTTATTCAACTTGTGAAAGTATAGATATATTGTGTGTGTTGTATATATATTAAGTTTCATTCGTTCAAGTACGATCGAGACTCGTAGTACAAACTAGTGTAAATTATAATAATTATATCTTTTTAACATTTAGATTATGATCTCAATATAAAGTGTTATATTATTTTATCATTGTAATTTTATGGTTTAGAATTTAGGTTGCACATCAAATCATGTATGTGAAAGAGTAAGACACATTAATAAGCACAATATGTAGTGCGATTTGCATTTGATCATCGTGATTGACGGTTACGATGTACTCAAAAATTTCACGAGGTGTTATCCTCATATGATCGAAAACCAAATTAATATAGGTTAGTATTCATAACTTAAACATATTATTATCAATTTAATATTTAAATTTAAAATACATTTTGTGTAAGTAAGAACGAGTAGTCTTCAAGTACAAAAGTTTATATAGTTTTAATTTTGGGAATCATCGGTAATTTTAAATTAAACATGAAACTACAATGAACGTCTAATATAAATACAATTTGTTTATTGATGTATTGCAATAGATTCATCGTTGGAGATCCCATCGGGTTACCCGTAGGGAATTCCCATCGGGGCTCCCCAACGGGTTCGGATTCGAATCGGGGGGCGGGGCGGATACGCCTATCTTCATCCCGGTCCCCATCCCCAAGCGGGTAATCAAAATTTTCTCCATCCCCGTCCCCGTTTAAAATCCCCATCCCCGTCCCCATGACGGGTAATACCCACAAGTTTCGGGGAATTCCCACCCCATTTACACCCCTAATCAGAAAATTTGTGGTGAAGAACAACATTTGAGTTGAGTTGATATTTGATAACATCCATTTTAGCGCCTTTGTCCACCCTCATTCTTATTCATTCCTTGAATATTTAGTGTATATTTGCATTATATTTGATAGATTTTCTTCCCTTTTGTGTTCTGGATATCCACATGTGTTATTGATATTGCGTGCATTCTAAGCCTTTTTGGAGCTAAAACAATGTTGTATATAGAAGAATGTTCTCAACACACTAAGGTTCTCCGTGCGGTCAAGAAAGTCGAGGTCAAGAAAAAATTGATTAAGATCTGAAAGTGAGATTTAGAGAATTGCTCGAAGCTTTGGAAGCAATCAACCAGCCCCATGGCATCGCTCAGCCGACTTCCATTAATTGTCTGAGCTACTGACCATTTCTTTAGAACGACGTGTTGCGATTGATCCATTTCATTTCATGATGATCAGCCGACTGGTCCCACACGTTCGGCCAACAGGTCCCACCCGCAATTATCTTTTGGACGATTTATTCTCCTTTTCACCTTTCTTATCTTTTAATATATCTTTTAGTTAGTCCACTTGGATGGTTCTATCTTCTAGTTAAAGATAGGATTTGATGGATCTTAGATCACAAATCAGGAAGATGCTAGAAATCCGCTTATAAATGAGGTATTTCTTCCACTAGTTTATTCATTCCGTTTTCTTTCGAAAATTTCAAGGGACAAGTTTTGTTATAGTGGTAATTGTCTCCCTCGTAACTCAATTATAATCGTTTTGGATGTGGTTGTTGTCAATTGAGATTTGATATATATGTTTATCATGGTGGTTTGGATCTTGTAACTCTTTTATGATCTTTGATACTACAAGCTTGTTTAATTTTTGATATTCCCAATTCTAAATCAAGCAAGAAAAATACTTTTCTTCTCCCTTATTGCTAAGACTTTGTCTTTATGTCATTCTCTAACCAGTCAACAAACTAGTGCCCTTCGATCGACTGACATCAGCGTGTTTTCTCTTCTTTGTGTTTTCTAATCTTCGCATCCATATTCTTTCTGATCTCGCTTCGATCGGCCGACTCTTATCTTTGATTGGACAACTTCTTTAATTTTCTCTTATTTTATTACCATGCTACATTAGTCGTGTTTTACAATTAAAATGTCAACTCATCATGTTGTTTTTCCAACGTTTGATTTTGATTCTTTTACCATAATTGGATCTTGTAATTATTTACGAGGTCCGAAACTCATGTTTCAACCCTAATCAACATTGTTGGTGATTTAGAGGTGAAATTAAGTCATCTTTTGACCTAGTGTTAGGCAGAATATAAAGCTTTGGTCACTACAACAACTGAAATCATATGGTTGCAATAACTTCTTCAAGAACTACAACAACCTTTACATCATTATCTCATTCTCCTGGGTGACAACATAAGTGTAACCTTATGGCTCACAATCTAGTCATGTCTATTAGACATAGATGACTAAAGAATGATTCCCCTTGAGGTAACATTGGCTCTCTTATCACATACAAAAAATGTATTAGATACATTAAGGTCGTAGTTATAAGCCTAATCAAAGCAGGTTATATCCTAATCAGAGCAAAATATACCGTTACTAATAGTAATATATACTTCATCACACCCCTCAGTCAAGACAAGAGGTGATTGAATAGTGAGACTGAATCCGAAATAAAGGAAAAAACTGTGTGGTAAGACCTTAGTGATTATATCAACACACTAGTACGATGAGGGGGGGTATGGAGGACACAAACCTGACCAATAGATCCCCACCCGCGAACAAAGTTTAAGTCAATCTCAACATATTTAGTGTAGACGACAAATGCTTGTGACAATGGATGATGCAACTCAAGAAGAATATTATAGAGCCACGAGCACTCAACCACCACATTGGCAACTCCACGATACTCGGCATTTGCACTAGACCGGGATACTACATGTTGTCTCTGGGATGACCAAAATACATGCGAGTCATTTAGAAAAATACAATAGTTCCCGTCCCAATCAACATCAGTATAAGCAACTAATTTTCTTTTTTTTTTGGGGGGTTGGGGGGGGGGGGAATGGGGGGATGGGTGAAAGAGGTGATGATAATCCCAAGTAGTGATGTGCCTTAAATATAATGAATGATGTGTTTGAGTGCATTAAAGTGTGACTCCCTAGGATCATGTATGAAGAGACATTCCTAACGAGTGAAGTGTCACTGAAGCAACGCTGAATCTTCTATAGCACATGTCTTCTCTTATCGAGTGAATTGTCTTCCTTGCTCGATCGATTTTTCCGTCTTCTTTGCTCGAGTGATGAGGTAAACTCGAGCTTAGTTGACAACTTCACTCCCAATGCTTTTTTCCCGAGTTTACCCTTCCTCTTTGCTCGAGTTTGACTCACTCGATCCTCCAGCCTTGGGGTTTCCTTGTCTCCACTGGCTTCATATATGCATCCTAACTTGTCTTTCTTCCTTTATTTGCTCCATCAGATTGACGATGAGTTGATGAATGATTCTTAGAATGATTGAGTGATGAATATCTCATTTTAAGCTTCATTTGAGGTCAAAGTACCTACAAAGATACAAAACAAATGAAGTAGATTTTATTTTTTTGACATTTTAAACTCTATCTAAGATATAAATACTCAAATCATACAAAATAAAGATAAAATCACGCAAAAACACATCTAAAAATATAACACAAAACGTTACGCGCCCATAATCATCACACTAAAATACAATTGTTCAGCAGAATATCTAAATCATCCCGAAAGCAGCTTTCGTGGAAACTCGGAGGATGTAAGTTGCATGTACGTACGTACTTATCATTCAAACCTTAACTAATTGACAAATCCTGTACGCCACACGTCCTAATTAACCCCACTCATCATCCACTCTTCTCCTAAGAATTAATACTCTAACTCTACTCAATTTAAATATTAATCTATACAAAAATGAAATTAAAGTCAAATGCGTAGCTATACACTTAATTCAGACAATATATTTATTTTCATCATATATAATTCAGAACATCTACCTCAGCAGATTCATTCGGATCCGGTTTCGGGTGAGCTCAAGCAACCAGGTACGTTCTTTAATGCTAAAAGTGCAATTATGGATAATACGAAATATCTCCAAATATATATCTTTCGCAACTACATACATAGGTGTCTTCTAACAATTAGGCCACCTGCACAAGCGATGATAACTAAGGAGTATTTTATAAACTAAAGTATTAATATAATTTGCATCATACAGAAGAAATCTTGAATGGATGTTATATATGTATATTTGTCGGAAACTGCGATTTCATATATGTTGGAAGTAAGCCAGCAGATGAATTAGTATGTTATTCGATTAGGACAAGAACTATAGATTATCGCTCTAATCACGTATGTACTACTGCATAAAATATATATGTAAGTAACCCTTAATTGGGAATACATTATTCATTTGAAGAGTAGTATATTCATTTTTGGGAAGGGAAACTTAGCATTCAGATATCTCAATTACTCAATGTGATTAAGGTTGACAGCTTAATCTGGATTCGACGGACACCTATGCACTCAATCCGACAATAAAGCCGGTGAAAACAGATTAGTAACACAAGAGGAGAATCGATAGAATGATAGAATCTAGAATTCGGGTGAACGTTTTATCCACACACCCGCTATAATTATATATATTCCCGGATATATAAGAATAAATAAAACTAAAACCCTATTTTTTCCCTACCAAGTCCAGATTGTCGTTAGTGTCATCTTGATTGATCACTCCTCAATTCAATAAAACCCTAATCGTTTACTTGTCTTTCTGATACAACTGTATACACTGAGTGCCCGTTTGGTTGGAGCGGTGGAATGGAAACGGAATGGAATTGGATAAGGGTTAAGAATGGAAATGGAAATGATGGGATTACTTTCATGTGATAAAAGACCTTTAACCAAACGTATTTTTTGATTGATTCGGAATCATTCCGTTACCGGAAATGATTCCTAGAGCTTCCAAACGGGCCCTGAGTTGAGTAAGTTCATAGTTTCACTCAATTTTCAGGGTTTCAATCTTCTAAATTCACTTAAGTTTCATTTGTTTGTCACTTTTATTTTATTCGTTTTTATTTGTTTCATTTGTTTCTTGTTCAAGTAAAGTTTCATTGTTCCCCATCTTGTAATTTCTCTTCCAAGTCCAATACACATAGGTCTAATGATGATGTAACTGCCCGGATAAAGAAGAATAGTGACGTTCGGTTGTGTCGCATATCATGTGCATATGAGTGTACACGTGTGCTAATTCCAAGTTTAATACATATTCGAGTCTAATGAGGTTAGTTTATAGGTTTATAGCAGTTTATGGATGGGGTGAACTTTATCATTTACTTCAACCAGTTAGTGTTATATTGTCGACGTAGGATACACACCTTAACATGTCCCTGCAAATTCAATTAGGAAAACATAACTAATACCCTCTTTATCAACCGGACTATTAATACAATGATAGCATCACCATTTCTATTCATAATGAGGCCCCAAAACATCCGAGGCTCTATCATAAGAACGGATTGCGCGCAACGGCTCCGAGCCGGACCTGGTGGGGACACACGTTCAGTGAGCCCACAACACACAGGGTTCCATCAATTAATCAACTTACGTATATATGGCTCACGATGTCTTTGTATTATCGACGTGGGACACTTCCCTTACATCTCAACAGAAACTAACGAAAAACCCTAGCCCGAAAATGAGGTGAAGGTGTTGGCATCATAACCCTAAGCAAATCAAGCAACTAACTAACCATGCTGTAAAATTGTCGAAAGTTCTCAAACCTGAACCAATAGTATAATGTTCAATCGTTTCTGAATCAAACTTTTTTTGCTGGAGATCCATTTAATCTTGCATTATATTGCTTCTATTAGATCTTAACAGGCCTCACATCTTTCACAGATCTAATACGCACTTTGCCATTATTCTTAGGCGCTGCATGCGGGTTGCCCTTTTAAAAATCAAACTGTACTATATTCAAAGAATGACCTAATTTCGCCAAACATTAATGTTTACATAAAAAATTCATTAGTTTATTATAGATTTACAGTAAAAAGAAACCAATAAAATACAAGTTAACAAAGTGTGGCAGTTTTAGCAATTGGATTAGCCAACGAGGAATTAGGTAATAATAAGTTCGTCATAATCGTGTTAGTATCAGGTAGGCAAGATATAGAACGTAATCAGACGGAAGTATATTATAAATTAGAGAAAACTGCATAAAACCACCCTTAATAATCACTCTTTTGCAATAAACCACCCCTTATAAAAGTTTTAGCACAAAACCACCCTTAATGTTCAACTATTTGCAGTAAACCACCCCTAATAATTTTTTTGGCATAAAACCACCCTTAATTTCTAAAAGTTTGCAATTAACCACCCATACTAATTTAAATTACTTAAAATAATTTAAAATTGAAGCATTGACAAAGTAAATTTTATTATTAATATCACATTAATTTCTATAGTTTGATTAAATATTGTAATTTGGTTAGTATCACAATTTAAACTTGAAAAATAATCAAAAAAATTATACAATTTTTATTACCCATGTACAAAACATAAAAAAAAACTATAGAAATTTTATATTCAGTAATTTATATACTATTTCATATTTTCAAGCCTAAATTAAAAAACATATTTTTAATAAGCTATATCTTTAAAAACACAACGTTTAATTTTGTGCATAACACAAAAGTATTTTGGCTTATGTATTGTTTATGGGTAATAAAATATGTTTTATTTTTTATTTTTCTAGTATAAATTGTAATACTTAATCAAACATATTGAAATCATCTATGATATTAATAATGAAAATTTATTATGTCTATGCTTCAATTTTAAATTATTTGAAGTAGTTTTAATTAGTATGGGTGTTTAATTGCAAAAATTTAAAAATTAAGGGTGGCTTTATGCCAAAAAATTATAAGGGGTGGTTTACTGCAAATAGTTGAACATTAAGGGTGGTTTTATGCTAATTTTTTTATAAAGGGTGGTTTATTGGAAAAAAGTGATTATTAAGGGTGGTTTTATGTAGTTTTCTCTATAAATTATCCTTAATTATTTTCTAATCAGTACGTAGCCAGATCACATCACATTTAAGGTGGCTACCCAATCGAACATTTCAAAGTGTACCCATTTAAAATTTGAATTAGGGTTCATACGGCACACGTTCATTGGATGATGATCAAAACTCAAATCATGCCGGCGAAACCTAATCCAAAAAGTATTTTGACTAATCCACGATGTTAATCATGAGATTAATTAATGCAAATGTTGTAATTAGGAAGGACACCATGTTAGGAAGCAAAGGCGCAATATTAGTTTAGTGGTCAAAGCCAGCTAGCATTAACCGGCTAATTATATTTGTCCAAGAATAACATTGTGATTTGGAGTTTTGAAGATCCAAACTACCATCATTCATTATATATATATATATATATTTTTTTGTATTTAGTAGACATTAATTGTAGTACTATACACATGGCATACCATCATTCAATTCATTACATATATTTTTATTTACTTTTCTACTTGTTGAATAACTTTAATCCTTCCAACTACGGTCCTGGCTGTAAAGCTCCCACCACTTCAAATTTTCCATGGTATAATATAAGATAAATGCATGACTTGATTAGTATTGGATATAATGACTTCACACGTCTAAATTTTGAAAAATCCGAACTTATTATATAAGATTGGGATACTACTCCTATATTTGAACCCCGCTGAGTTTATGTAATGTGATGGACCCTAAAGCACATGTATATTCGTATGCACATGACCTCACTTTACAAATCAACGGACTTTAACAATTAGAATAGAAGAGAGGCTTACCAAGGTAGATGGCCATATCCATTCTTGACCTCAGCTTGACATACATCTCGTGTGTCGGAATTCCTCAATAAAAGAGATTTTATTAAGGAGTTCGAAATATAGATGATGAGATTAATTAATACATCTTGACAGTGTCGGGACGGACTTTGTATGATAAGGTAAATCATAATGGAGTTACCTGCAATGGTTTGTTTACAAACTCCATCTTTTTATTAAGTTGTATTATATTATTGGTTTGAGTCTCTGAGAGAGGTGAAGAGTAGAAAGATGACATGAGGTTTGTATCATGAATGGTATTGGTACTTCATAGTGAGACACTCCAACTTCCCTTTTTAGTCTCACAAACATCATCCACTTCTTTAGGAACTCTCAGTTTAGGACCATTACATTGTTAGAAATGGGATATCCAACAAGGTACATATTCTAATTCATTTTTTTTATTGTAATAAAGTATCAAACTCTACAGTTTTAAAAAGATATATAAATTAACTGACGAAATAATCGTCAAGGAATCAATGCAACAAAAGAATAGCAAAAAGTTGGATAAGAAACATAATATATCGTAACTTATTAAATCATAAATAGGCCCGTAATTTGATACGTGCACCTCGGTTCATGCTAGGCGCACCAAAAGCTCGTATTTGGTTTGTTCATATTACAAAAAGAGTATAATGCGAGTTTGATATCAGGCTTGTGGTGAGCCCGAGTCGGATACGAGCCTTAGCCCGCTCGTCTAAAATTAAAAAATAAATAAAATTTGGGAATTAGGGATTATGAGGATTAGCCTAATATGAGCAATCATTTCATCCTCGAGTTCCTACAATCTTTTATTGGCGCCGAAAATTCCTCCGATGGCGATGATGATTCGTCCGACGACGATGGTTGCTCCTGCGACGAAACGCAAATACTATAAAGTTATATATTAATAATTTTTTGTTTTATATTAACCCGTACAAATTATTGAAATTTAAACTAGCTACCATACTAAAGCATACGTTTACGTATCGCGCTCACGTTCATTTCATCTATGATCACGTCGCTCTGAAAACTAATGTGATTGAATCTATTTTTTTTGAACAAAAATTAAAAAACTTGTATTGAAAGTTAGTACTGCCTTTTATTTTATATTATGGATCCGTTCAATATTTTGGATGGAGTTAATAATTCCCCATTTCAATCCCCTTCATTCTCTTAAACTAACACTATGAGGTTGAAATTTTGGGCCAAATTTCATCACCTTTCATTGTCTTCAATCAAATAAACCTAATTTCAATCCTTCTACCGAACGGACCTTATAGCATGTTCTACGTAGACTAAATATGTATCTTTGATTTTTATTTATTAGAAAAAAAATAATTTGCTGATGATTAGTTCCATATCTCCAAACACTTTTGATTATAGATCTCTTTGTTTATGTACAAGATTAACCCATTACCAATAGGATTATTATTATACCACGGGCCACAGTTGTTGGTGTTGAAGTTGTCTATTAGAGGATTGACTTCTCTTTCTCTCTCTCTTGCTACTGAGGAAAAATCCGTCATGATTTAATTTGCATCAAAATACAGCTTCAATGATCCCAAATTGGGCTAAAACTCCCTAATGTGATCATCAAGTTTGTTGGTTGAAGACTATTTTGGGTTTTATTGGGTTATAGAAATAAATTATTTATCGAATTGGGTAATTAAAATTACATAATTGAAATCAGGTAAATTACATAATTGAAATCAGGTAATTTAAATTGGCTAAGTTAGATAATCGAATTGGATAATTGAAGTTAAGTGGTAAAGTCGGGTATGTGAGTGAAATTAAATAGTTGAAGTTGGGTACGTACAGTAGAAGTTTTTTTAGAATTATTAAAAAACATAATCGATTCTAGGTGTTTTTTTTATTATTGTACATTAGGTGTACCTTATGTCCACTCTTAAGTATTAAAGTTTTTTTTTTACTCTTATTAATATTTGAAAAGAAAGAAAATCTAATGTTAACTATCTAAATACAAGATTTAGTTCCCAATGTAGTTTAAATGGAGAATCATAGATTCACAGTGTAACATCATCGATGGATAAAGAGTGAAGACAAAAAACGGGTTTATGACGGTTCACAGGCTCACAATAGATGTTCATGAAGACAGTTCGCGCGATGTTCGCGAAGGAAGTTTTCCGAGGCGTTTTCGGTAATAATTCGCGTCGCATTTTGCAACAATTTTTAGTATATTGTGTTTCTAATTTATTAATTTTATAATATTTTGATTCGGATATTACATTAAATGTATTAAATTTTAATATTTATGTATATATTATGTAGTAACTACCATGTATAAAATTTCTGTTATTATATTTCCGCTATAGTGTTATAAAATTTTAGATTTTTTAATAATAGATTTTTGTTAGACTTTAATGCAATATTAGTTCAAAACCCGCACCTTGTGCGGGTTTTATCTAAAGAAATTTGAAACAATTTGGTTTATTAGGCTTTTTCTAGTTTTGTGTTTAGTAAATGTACCCCTTGAGAGAAGAGTGTGTAGAGTTTGAGAATAAATACAAAAGGTTGGGGTATATTTACTTAATTGAAACATTAAAAAGCCTAGTTACTACTCTAGTTTTTCAAAAAGGCATAGTTATCAAAATTGTCCAAGAAATTTCAACATCTTTTCAAAAAAATAAAGGAGATTGCAATAATATATTGAACTAACTACACAATCTTCTGTTCTAAAAATATTTGGTTTGGTTTTGTTTTTAATTTATTGTTGTTACTGGTAACACATGCATCAAATTAGCTAGACTTTATCCGTGATAATTAATGATAAAAAAATTGTTTTAATATGTTAAACAAACCACACGGTATAATCTTCTAAAAAGATTTCTTTTAATTATTGTTTTTATTTATTTTTTTTGAAGAAAAGATACGTGAAATCGGTTAAGATATTTTATCAGTTTTGTTAACTATTATTAATTATTTAATAGGAAACAATTTTAAAATTAGAAATAAGAAATCAAAAACATGATATTGATATATATATATATATATAAAGTTAAAAATTAAAAAATTAATTAAAACAAAATATTCAAAATTTAAAGGAAGAAAACAATTTATGTTATAAAATATTCGAAATTATAAAATAAATTAAAAAAATTAATTTTTGTAATTTAAAATATGCCTACATTAGTTTTTAAAAATTATAAAAATAAAATGTGGATATGTTTTTAGCATGTTTTTAATATAAATTTATTTTTGTTTTAATTAATGTTTGAGTAAAATTGTTGTGGCATGATAATTTATTAGATTAAAGATGATTTGACATATGACTGTTTATTAGTTTTAATGTTTTTTTATTAGGAAAGATATGATGGCAAATTCGTAAATATTTTGTAGCAATATCGTAAATAAATTGGAAAAAAGCTGATGTGGCTGGTCTTAACACGCGACATGTGGATGAAGTGGGTTCTGCTTTAGTAAGATATATAGATAGATACTAATTTCGGTAAATATCTCGGGTATAAACTTTATAAAGCTTCATTTAGGCCGACAAATTCTTAATTAGAATTCGGGTATAATATTTTACGATATGGAGCTGAAAATTAAAGTAACGTAATCCTTTTTTAGAAAGAAAAATAGTACTATTTGTCTAAGCCGTTTGGGTCAGATGAAGTGACGGCGTGACTATGAGCCGTTAGTTACTGTGGGCCGGCTTTGTTGGACCCAACTTTTGTATGGCTTCATTTAGGCCCACGAATCGTTCGTACATTGAAATTTGCAAGGTGTCCTCCACTCCACAGTCCACACCACTGTTTGTTAACTTTGTTTGGCATGTACGATCAGGGCGGTTCGTTTTCAGTATGGACCGGTAATTTACCCCGGAAATGTGAAACGGACCATCACTGTCTGGACCGTAATGATCCGGTTTCAGTTTTTTCTATTTTTTTAAAAAATGTTTTACCTGTTCATTACTATCCGATCTTGGAATAGTCCGAAATAAGACCGGACCAGATCCGGCAGTAATGGTTCAAGATTGGTAGGAGTGGGTAACGGATCGATCCTATCCGAATACCCGAATATAAATTTTTATATAACATCAAATCTGTATCCGGCCGGATATTCAACTAGTGGTGGGTCGCAAAACTAAACCTAAACCGGATAATACCAAACCATCAAACCGCCGGTTTGACGGTTTGGCACATTAATTTAAAAAAAAAAATTTATAATATATAAGTTAATAGTTATTTTAGTTATTAAAAAAATAAAATATACATTAGTAATTTTTTATAAATAAATAAAATTACTAAATAAGTAAATTAAAAAAAAAAATTGTACATTTAAAGTTTATATTACATTAGTAAAGTTTTGTAGATTGGAATTTGGAACTTTACATTATTAAATTAATAACAAAATTATGCATTTGTTAATCTTTTGTACATTTTTAATTTTTAGTAAAGTTTTGTAGATTGAAATTTTATATCACTATCTTTTTATAGTTTATACATTGAATTTTTTTTTATTACAATAGCATTTTAATAGAATTACTAAGTAAATAAAAGAGAGCAAGTAAAATAAAAAAGACCAAGTAAAATAATTACAACAAAGCAAACTCATTTATTTATACATCCAAATTTTTTTTTATTACATTAGCTTTTCAATAAAATAATTACTAAGTAAATAAAATTACTAACTACAATAAAAGAAAGCAACTAAAATAAAATTACTAACTAAAATACAAGAAAGAGAATACTCATTTTTTTTTTATACATTCAATTTTTTTTTTATTATATTAGCATTTGAAATTTTGAATAGAAGTAATTGAAAAAAAAAAAAGAAAAAGGAGAGGGCTTGAACCGGTTTTCCGGTTGCCTACGTATCCTCTTGGGGTTTAAGAGGAATCAAAGCCTACGTAGTTCTCTTACCTTTTTTTCGGACTTCCGAGTTGTTTTCGTTACCCCCTTACCTTTGCGCCTCGGACTCGGAAGTAGTGGCCGGATCATTGGAGTTGGAATCCGATTTTGAGTCATAAACGGGTGCATTCCGTTGTTTCCTCTTCTCCGCCCTTATCCAATCTTGTACACATACTTGAGCCTCCAATTTATCGGGCTTCAATTGACTCTTCTTGTAGCTTAGCATGTTTCCTCCTTGACTAAAAGCTTGCTCCACGGCCACCGTTGATGCGGGAACGGCCATAATTTGTTGCACAATCTTGGCCAATGTTGGATACTTTGGGGCCATCTTCTTCCAATATTCTAAAACTTGAAAACTATCAATTTCACCATCAAAACTAAAAGGAGTTGTTAGATAATCTTCAAATTCCGCACTTGCGGATGAATGTCTAGGTGTTTTTGTTCTTTATGCTAAAATTTGTTTAGCTTTAGAAAGAGTAGAAGAAGAAGAAGAAGAAGAAGAAGAGGGTGGGGGAGTTGATTGGGAAGAAGCACTAGCACTTGTTTCAAATAAAGGAAGTAATTTACCAATTTCAACACGAATATTACTAGTAATCGAATTAACGTTCTTAATAGAAGATAAACCTAAACATTCATAATAAGCATTTAAAAATTCCGTAACACCATCAATTTTTAGTCTAGGAACGAAAATGAATGCAATAAGATAAACTAGGGGAATGTCATCATAATATTTTAGCCATTTTGTTTTCATTTCGGTTGCCGCATATTTAAGTGATTCTAAACCTAAAGCGGTTTGTAAAGCTTCAGCAACATTTACGGCTATTTCTAAAAAACTACAAGAGGTTGGAATGTAAATAATAACTCAACATATTAGTAAAATCACTAAAAACTTTTAAAACACTACAAATATCAAAACAAGTTTGCCAAATACTTTCATCATCTAAAATAGACCAAGAAATAAATTGTAAGAAAAATTCTTGTAAAACATCTTTATAACGAAGAGCTTGACTAAGTAGTTTATACGTTGAGTTCCAACGAGTTCCAATATCTTTTGAAAAAAGCAATCGGAGGAACATTTTTTTTCTATACAAGTTGATCTCCATTTTCTTCTTAAGTCGGTTGAATGTCAAATATGTTCAATTACGTCGGTTATAGGTTCTAACATTTCATGTAAAACTTTTAGGCCATCTTATACACATAAATTTAATATATCACATGAACATCTTTGGTGAGTAAAATGTGTTTTTATAAGTTGACCCGCATTCCCCACCAAATTGTTTACGACGCGGGTGTTAGCGGAAGCATTATCAATTGAGTATGAAAAAAAATCCAATTTTGCAAATTAAATTCTCGTAAAACCGTTCTTATTAAATTAGCAATGTTGGCGGAACTATGTCTTTCATTAAAATGGCGAAATGCAATAACAAATTTATGCAAGTATATATCATTATCGATAAAATGTAAAGTGATGCCCATGTAAAAATGTTTTTGTGATAAAGTACTCCAAATATCACTACAAATTGAAACTTGATGCGAAAAAGATTGTAAAATCGTAAGAATTTTTTGTTTCTTTTGTTCATAAGATTGAGAAATTAATTTCGAAACTTGTTTACGAGAACTTGGTTTAAAAGCCGGTTGAAGAAAAGTAGTGTTATATTCTCTTACATTATGGAAAAGCTTCGGATGCAATTAAGTTGTCTAATCCTAAAGATTCATCAACATGATTATGAGTAAATAATGAAGATTGAGAGGAAGAGGATGCAAACTCGTGGGACAATTGTGATTTTCCCCGTGATATTCCGAGCTTCTCCGGATGATACTTTTGCATGTGGGTTCGCAAAGTCCCGTATCCGCCCTTCGCCTTCCACTTGCACACATTCGTACAATAATTGCACGAAACTTGGCAATACTCGTCCACCACCGGGCCCTTCTTGTAATGCTTCGTGAATATGTCGGAGGTGAGCATTTTCGGTGGAGGGGCTTGTCGGAATGGCCCTTCACCTTGTGGAGCTTGTGGCATTTCCGTATCCGGCATTTGAGTCTCACTTTCTTGTGTGCTAGGAAAGAAAGTGAGACTCGGAGTGAAGTCGAAGTCGCTTTGATGATCCGGGTTTTCCATTTCGAAAGATCGAGAATACGAGAAAGAGAATACGAGATAGAGATTGAGAGTAGTAGTAGTAGATAGATGAGAATGTTGGTGTGAGATAAATGGAAGAATTGTATGGTATTTATAGGAATTGTGGGTGGTAATTTTTTTTCATTAAACAAATATTAAAAAACAAAAAAAATAAAAATAATATGAATGCTTTCTTAAACAACTTTGGTACGTTTGTTATATACTCCATAAGCTTTGCTATTTGAAGCATATCCAATGAATATAGCTTCATCACTACATGCATCAAATTTTCCAAGATTGTCCTTGCCATTATTGTGAAAAAAACAAGTACATACAAAGGGTTTGAAATATGAAATATTTGGTTTTCTTCCTTTAAAGAGTTCATAAGAAGTCTTTTTCAAAATAGGGCGAATTAAATTTAAAATATAATTTGCATTGTATACTGCTTCAGCCCAAAAATTTTTTGGCAAATTGTTTTCTAAAAGTATTGTCCTAGACATTTCCTCAAGAGTGCGGTTCTTACGTTCCACAACTCCATTTTGTTGAGGAGTTCTAGGAGCTGAAAAATTATGAGAAATACCATATTTTGCACAAAACAAATCAAACTTTAGTTGATCAAATTCTCTACCATGATCACTTCCTATGGAAACGATTGGTAGGTTTTTCAAACTTTGTAACTCCTTACACAATTTTGAAAACTCAAATAAAGCTTCAGATTTTTCTCGTAGAAAAGATATCCATGTAAAGCGAGAGAAATCATCCACTATAACAAGGATGTATTGTTTTCCTCTGGGAGATTTGACACGCATAGGTCCACAAAGATCCATGTGTAAAAGTTCAATGGGTCGAGAAGAACTTACAACTTTCTTGGGTTTGAAGGAACCTCTTGTTTGTTTACCTTGTGTACACGCCTTGCATAGATCATTAACCTTAAAATTTATGTTTGGTAACCCACATACCAAGTCTTTTGTAAGTAACTTCTGCATGGTGTGCATGCTTACGTGACCAAGTCTTCTATGCCAAAGCCTTGGATCATCAGTCAAGGCCTTTAGACATTTTAGCTTAGTTCCTGCAACTTGGTTAGTACTTAAAGAATTAACATTATTACATCTAGGAACAGTAAGCAACACTTCTCCCGTCTTTATGTCTTGAACCACACATTTTTCTGAATCAAACATGACTTTATTACCTTTATCACAAATTTGAGAAATACTTAGCAGATTATATTTCAAGCCATCAACTAAATAAATATCATCAATAAAGTTGGATGAATTATAGCAAAGTTTACCAATGCCAATTATGTCACACTTTCCTTTATCACAAAGAGTAATAGTTCTAGATGATTGCTTCTTTAAATCTGAGAATAAAGAGCTTTTTCCACTCATGTGTCTTGAGCAACCACTATCTAGTATCCATTTGTCCTCCTTTACCTTGGTGATATCCTGCAAAACAACAAACATTAACCTTTCCGGGTCGACCAAATGGCATATTTTGGTTCATACTCAGGTTCGATCATGTTTGGTGGTCTAGTACCTTTAAGAACCCAGATTTGTTTGACCTGTTTTCTTAGACATAAAGGAGAGGTGTTTCTGATGATATAAAGATCATTTCTTCTATAAGGACATGTAGATTTAACATGACCCTTTTTACAACAGTAGAAGCATGTAGGCATATGAATGCTTCCTTTGGCCTTGACAAAAGTGGTGGTAGGTTTTCTAGGAAAGCTCCTATGATACCATATACCATTTTTGTTAAGGGAAGATTGTTGTTCACCCATCATTCTTTCCAGATTAATTGGATTTTGAATGAGTAAACTTAATGAGTGATGCCTTCTGGTCTTGAGACGTTAAAGTCTGATCAACTTTCTCTTTGTCTAGATCGATATAGTTTCGATGAAGAGAAGAGAGGTTGTCCTTGAGAATCAGGTTTTCTAATTCCAAGGCCTTGATATTGTCATCAATGTCTTCCTTTTCTGTGTTAATATTTTCAATCTCTAGAGACATTTCACTCAATTGTCTATCTTGTTCATGAAGCTTTTCTTTTAGAAATTTATCCTTATTCTATGTTCCTTATCACTTAAGATAATATCAATAAGGAATTGTTTAAGGTTAATCTCAGGTTGAGACATAATTGTACTTACCACATTGTCGATGTACAAATTTGAGTCTTCTTCATGATCGGCCATGAGACACAAGTTTGCTTGTTCTTTTTCATCTTCTGATTCATTTGTTGATTTTGAATCACTCCATGAAGCAACCATAGCTTTCTTCTTTCGATCATTTTTCTTGAAGTCGGTCCTCTTCTTTTGTGGACAAACCTTCACCAAATGATCTGTTTCACCACATTTGAAACAAGTCAGTACTCTCGTTTTCTTATTAGAGTTTGAAAACTTACCTCGGGATTTTGATGCTCGTGGAAATTCTCTGTTTGCAGATTGTTTCTTTAACTTGAGAATTCTTGCGAGACCCTTGGAGATCACGGAGATTGCATCTTCTTCTTCATCATCATCATCATCACTATCTTCTTCATCAGATGGTAACTCATCTCTTTTGGATTTTAATACCAAATTCTTGGAGTTGGATGGGAGTTCTCCATCTTCTTCACCAAGAACCATTTCATGTGTGATGAGTTTTCCAAGTAGATCATCAAGAGGAAGAATTGTGAGATTTTGAGCTTCTTCAATAACAGTCATCTTTGGTCCCCGCTTGGCTTTAGGTAGGCTCCTTAGAACCTTCCTCACTTTCTCCTCATTTGTGAAGATCTTTCCTAGTGAGTCCAGATTGTTCACGATCTCAGTGAATCTGGTGAACATTTCTTTGACTGTTTCATTTGGATTCATCTTGAATAGCTCGTATTGTCTGAGAAAGATACTAATCTTTGTTTCCTTGACTTGATTTATTCCTTCTTAAGTGACAACAAGCTTGTCCCATATTTCTTTAGTACTCTTGCATGATGAGATGTGTTACGCTCAGGATGTGTGTGTGAATCGCAATAAGCTTTAAATTTATATTCTCATTATATTTATCCTAACTCCTAGCGAACCCGCAGTGTACGGGACATTTGTAGTAGGGATAGTATTCCGAGGTCGAACACAAAGACTAAGGTGAGATTGATTCAATTAGTGATTAAGTCTAGTGAAAATCCAGGATAAGAAAAGAGAAAGAAATAAAGAAATGAAAATCTCAAATGTTTTTGGTTGGTTTTTGGTGATCAATCAAAGATCACAATTCATACAAAGTAAACAATCAATTAAGCTAACAATTCAATTCGAACAAACAAGCTAAAAACGAGATATAGATCAAAGAAAAGAAAGACGGATTCTAGGGGTCAGAAGTTCCGGTTATGGCATAGGACTCAAGTTATCATTCTCTCCTTGGATTAACTATGTTATGTGTTGGGGTTAAGTGTTTCTAGATTGGGATTAATTACCGGGTAGGTCTCATGATCCACTAGTCCATTCCTAAGGTCTCATTACCGGGTAAGTCTCTAAGAACCTAAGGATAGGAATTCTACACAAATCGGATTGTTACCTAGAGATCTAACCTATCCTTACCGGGTAAGTCTCGGAAGGGTTAGTTCTAAACAACCATCCTAGCACACTTAATCCAATGGCGGCTTATGAGACTCACCACTACCTAAGGTTTGTCATCTTTGAGATCTAAGAGCGAGGATTACCGGATAAGTCTCTCCTAACACTTAGTTGCTAACACTAGGTCACCCTAGGATAGATTTAACTCAACAAACACTTGGGATTTCAACATTCTAACAATCTAAGGCTAGATCCATCGAATCAGGTAAGATCACGGGTTGTTCCACCTTTCCACGGCTGTGGTTTGGCAAGAAATAGCCGTGATTCCTAACAGAAACTACGTTCATGCACATAAGTCATCCAAAGGTAAATCTAAGTCCATCCTATCATAGCCCTAGCCATAACCATCCTTTCCTTACCCTAGAACCACATCTATTTAGCCTGAAACATTCATAATAGAAATCGAAACAATCAAACATAAAATCATGGCATCCATTTGCAAGATAATGAAAAGAAAGGGATGGACAAGTGAACTAAAACAAAACCAAGCTGAAAATGGAATTAGAATAACTCACAATCCTTCTTAAAGAAGGTTCAAATGGTTCATACAACTCTAGCAATTGAATCCGAAAATCTTCACTACGAAAGCTCTCTAGGTCTAACAATGGTGTGTCTTCTTCTTCTCCCACAAGCTCTTCTCCAATAGTGGCTTCCTTCTACTTCCTTCTACAAGAATCTTCTTCTTGAGAGAGAGTATTTTTGATTGGATGATAGTGGATAATGGAGAGCTGCTCCAAGATGATTCTCTCAGCCAATGAAGGACCACTTTTATAACAAATTTTGCATGAGCTGGCCATGAGAGTCGTGGCACAGCTGTCACAAGAATCTGGCAAAATCCACGGGTAGAATCACGGGCGTGGAATGTGCCAGTGAACCGTGGTTTGCTCCAGAAACTTCGCCTTGGATTATTAAGCTGTGATTTGGTGCATGGCATGTGTTGGCAAGGCTCCATGAGTCCTCCTTAGCCTCTAGTTTGCATCCTAATGAGCCCGGAGGTGCGTCATCTCGAGGATTGATTCTTGAATGCATCAATTAAGCTCCTAAATCTTCCAAAATACCTATAAAACACGCACAAGTCCGTGTAGACGTCTATCTCGACAAAATACATGAATTGAGTGCAAAACGTCGTGAACTAATGCTAAACCATGCATGGATGAGTGAGAAATCTATCTAAATGACTACTTAAACCTAGCTCATAAATCGTGTTATCAAGATGCGGTTGAATTCATTTGCATCTAATCCACAGTAAAGTAGATTCATTGCTTTGTAATTCTTTGACACATTGTCCAAGTCAGCCTGTGTGAAGTCTGATTCCTTCTTTGGGACTTGGACACCTTCAACCGTTGTCATTGGAACTTTAGGGCCATTTTGAATAATGCTCCAAAGCTCCATATCCTGTTCAATAATGAACATCCGCATGAGTGCTCTCCAATGGGCAAAGTTGTTGCCTTAGAAGAGTGGTGGTCGGGATGAGGATCTTCCTTGAGCAAATCCACCATCACCTACAAGGTTCATAATTAGTCTCACTGATGGTTAAATCAATAAAGGTGAGTCTAGCTCTGATACCAATTGAAGAACCGGTAGGTGAAATAAATAAGTTAAATGATACTCTAGAAGGGGAATTTAATAGAGTATCGTAACTTTTCGCAAACGAAATCTCAAGGCCTTGAAACTCCTTTCAAGGACCTTGATGTCAATATGTGCTTCTCGTGAAACTTTGATTTCAAGGACTTTGAAAATCCTTTCAAGGGCCTTGACTTCTTGCTCCTGCAAAACAAATTAGTCACAATAAAGTATGTATGGTGCAGAATTGAAAAGATTGACACGAGGATATGTTTATGAAATTCAGCTCTAAATAGCCTACTCTCCGTCCCAGGGTATATCCGTAGGATCTAACTATCTATTATCAGCTTCAAAGAGTCCTAAATACAAACTAGAAGAAATTCCCTTCTTCTCTCACTGTAGCCAAAGCTACGATCTAGCTCCAACTCTTAACTTAGCTATAATAGCATAGTTACTTCGCAGAGTAACATACACTCTAGTATAACACTATTTAGATCTTCCAATTGAGCTCTAGTGTTTTCTCTCTCTAAGGGGATAAAGCTTTTTTGCGAATGAGAGAAAGAAAAACAACAAATGAAGATGATTAGTTTGCTTGAAGATGTAAAGATGTTTTCCTGTGTAAGCTTGTGTACTTGTCTTCTTCGACCATCATCTTCATTTATACTCTTCTATGGAAAGGTCTTCTAGCCGTTGTAAAGATGACCATTTGAAGATGAATCTTCTTTTCCATGAAGATCGTTTCTTGTTTTGAGATAAGGTAGACGTTGCAAGTCTTTAGCTCCCGAGAACATGTCGAGTCCTTAACTCCTTGATCTTCTCGTCTTTTGTTAAATCGAGAGAGAAGATATTTTTTCCGTTTGTTGTTTAGAAAATCTTCTAGAAAAGATTCTCTATTCTTCGATTGAGATCTTCCTTAGGTTAATAAGATCTTCCTTCGATTGATAAGATCTTTGGTTGATCAGATTTTTCTGTTACAGAATCTTCCAAGAAAATCTTCAACTCATTTTGAATCCTTGTTCCGTGCATCTATAATTCCAAGGCCCTTGATTTCATCGTTTTGTACTTGCTATCTTCCTTTGTCCTTATCAAGGCCCGTTGACATTTGCATAAAACCTGCACTGAATTCAAACCAACCAAATATCTAGAGAATATAATCAATACATTGTTAGTATATTCAACTACTACATTTGTGTGAAGTCTTCCATCATCAACACCTGTAAACCATTTTAATCAAGGTGGAGTTGTCAATTCTACTTGCATTGTGCGAGAAGGCTGTATTAGGGGAACCAAAACCACATAAGATGACACTTTACATGGAGGATCGATCAATCACTCGACCTGTAGGCATGTTGGAAGACATTCCTGTGAGACTAGGTAAATTCTATATTCCCATAGACTTTGTGGTATTAAATATTCCTGCAGATTATCCGGTCCCATTATCCTTGGGAGACCATTTCTTGCAACATCCGGTTGCTATTTGGATTGAAAAAATGCCAAGTTGTCTTTCAACGGGAAGAGCATGTTGAATTAATACTGTCCGCCTTGATGGAAGGCCAAGGATTGGAAAAAGACGTCTACAATATTTATGATGAAGAGAAATCTCGTAAATTGGTTAGCTCTATCCTTACCGAAGATCCTCTTGAAAGAGTTCTAAGCTTTAGTATGATAGAGAAAGGTGTAGATGTTTCATGTGAGGCAGATCTACACAACTTGGAAACCTTCGAGGAAGATCCGTCAAGCGAGTTTGAGAAATTTGAAGAAGAACCAACAAATGTCCTCGACAGAGAGCAAGTTGTTTCGACAAAAGCAACTTTTGGAGTGGTCAAGGTGAAGGCAACAGGGACTCACCTCAGACCAAATCTCGTTCGAAATGCATCCAAGGCAACCGAGGAGATCACAACAGGGAGTCACCTCGAGCCGGATGTCGGTCGAGGTGCATCTGAAGCAAACGAAGTCGTCGTTTCGTCAACCCCGACTGATGAAAACACTAGCCTAGACTCCTCAAAGGCTTCGCAAGATGTTGCTAAAGACATGGAACCACCACCTAAGAAACCCCCCCCCACCTTGGAGCTCAAACCTCTCCCACAACACTTGAGGTATGTATTTATTGGCCCAAATTCAACCTATCCTCTCATTGTCAATGCTAACCTTACTGAAATTTAGTTATCCAAACTGATGGATGTGCTGAGAAAACATAGGAAAGCTATTGGTTATACCGTTGATGATTTGATTGGTATTCAACCATCCTTTTGTATGCATAAAATCTTGATGGAAGATAATCATAAACCTTCACGGGAACCAAAGACGGTTGAATCCGATCATGAAAGAGGTAGTGAAGAAAGAAGTGCTTAAGTTACTTGATGCAGGAATTATTTTCTCTATCTCGGATAGCAAATGGGTGAGCCCAGAGCACGTCGTTCCAAAGAAGGGTGGGATGACCTTTGTTACCAACAAGAACAATGAGTTGATTCCAACAAGGACCATGACTAGTTGGAGGATGTGCATTGATTATCGGAAGTTGAATGTGGCAACCAGGAAAGGTCACTTCCTCCTTCCATTCTTTGATCAAAAGCTTAAATGGTTAGCACAACACTCCCAATTCTATTATTTGGATGGTTATAGTAGTTTCTTTCAGATCCCCATTCACCCAGACGATCAAGAGAAAGCCACTTTCACATGCCCATATGGTACATTCGCCTATCAAAGGAAGCCAATTAGGTTATGTAACGTGTAAGAGCCTTAGTCTTTCAGGGATCCCGCACATGCAGTTTAGCTGAGACGCAATTACTGAGCAGTGTTGAGTGTGCTGAGACAGGTCCCATCCGCCCCTGCGGATCCAGTGGGACGACCCTACGGAACCTGTGCTCTGCCCCTACGACTTTGAAGGTCCACCCCTGCAGTTTCGCAGCTGCTACAGCCGTCTTGTCACCCATGCTTTTTCCGAGCTTCCTATATAAGACTCCCTTTCCTTTAATGAAGGGTTTCTTCATCTTCTCCAACCTTCTTCTCCTCATGTTCATCATCTTCTCGTCCTCTCTTCCTTTAGATCTTTTTCTTGTTCTTCTTTGATCTTGTATGATTTTTGAGAGAGTTTTGAGCTTGGTGAGCTTTGATGATGTTGTTGTAATGTGGAAGTTGTTATGCTGTTGTGCTTTAGTTAGTAGATGGTGAGGGCGTCCTTCCTTTCTTTAGCTGCTGTGGTAAGTTCTACCCTCTTTTGTTCTTCTTTTCTTCTCTTCTTCTTCTTAGATTAGGAATCCACAAGATGTAGTCTTGTGTTAATCTTCCTGGATCTTTCTGTTGCTCATATGTATGTTTATTTGTATGTGATTGCCTTTGGGGCAATGAAGAAGTAAAGAGATTGAGAGAAGGAACAAAGAGAATCTGGGATCAGCTTCCTACACACTAGCCGCCCCTGGGCCTGAGCTGAGCTGCCCCTGTGCCTGGGTTGAGTCGCCCTTGCGCCAAAACTGGTCCGCCCCTGCGCCTCACTGGTGCAGTGCCTTTGCACCTCTTGCTTCCGCCGGTGCGTGTCTAGGACATACCTAGTTGGTATGTTTCCTTCCTCCCTTTCCTTTGGCCTTGTCTTTAGATATGGCTAGGCTAGAGTGGTTAGGTTGAGCTTAATGAGATGTATGTTGGGAATGTGGCTTAGGCACTTGTATGTATGTTGAAGTTTTGAGGTTTAGATTCGAGTTATAGTTGGTTATGGTTATGTGGTGTAGGAGACGCATCTCCTAACCTTTGCATCGTTTGATTTTGTGTATGGCTTATTTATGTAGGCGTAGATCGTTTCCTCGAGGGCAAACTGTGACGTGGTACAGGTTTACAAGTTTTTAAGCAAGTCCATAGGACTTACTTAGCGAGCAGTTGTGGATTTGAGTGTTTGTAATGGTTGTGTGTGTGCTCATATGATTGTTGCATTTATAACCTAAACCGGACTAGGATGACCACTTTATTACCTTAATTGGCCCAAGTGTATTATAATCGGGCGATGACTGCTTGTCAAATCTCGTTGACATTGAAGAAGGTACTCGGAAGCAAGTTGCTCAGGGAGGACGTAGCTCCTCATGCAAAACCTGGGCTAAAGGGGGAAGAGGCGACGTTCTTTAGGCTCCTCGTGTCACAAAAGAAGATGAATTGGTAATGGAATAACTTAAGTAAAAATAATAAATGGATATGTGTGTGGCATTTCATAGTGTGATGTGTGGATATGTGTTTGCATTATTACTTCATTCTTATTCGTTTCCATGAGCTAACGGTTTATACCGTGTTGTAGATGTTCTGCAGGATAGGAGGACTAAAGAGTGAGCCATACAAGGTGATCAGCCGAGGAATTCTGTACACTAGGATATGCGAGGGTTTTGGGGTGTTTTATCCTTGTATGGATATGTGGTTGTTGTTTTGTACTCAGTTGTGATTTTGTGAACCTTATGATGTATATTTTGTACATATGTATTTGGCTTTAATCTATATGTGCATTGTTGTAAGATCTAGTGAACTTGTTCTCAGGCTAGGGTCACGATCCACTGTGAGATCCGGGCCCAGTAGCGCCCCGAGTCCCGCGGATTTGGGGTGTTACATAACGCTCCAGCAACTTTTCAACGTTGTAGGATGGCTATTTTCCCCGAGTATATCGAAGAGATCATGGAGGTATTCATGGATGATTTTTCTAGTTTATGGCTCCTCTTTTGATAATTGTTTAGCTAACCTTTCCCTTGTGTTCAAACGTTGTGAGGATTTTAATCTCGTTCTAAACTGGGAAAAATGTCACTTCATGGTTAATGAGGGAATTGTGCTAGGATACCTCGTTTCAAACCGAGGTATAGAGGCCGATCGAGCCAAGATCAAAACTATAGAGAAACTCCCACCACCTTGTTCTATTAAAGGTGTGTTGAGTTTTCTTGGACATGCAAGATTTTACAGGAGGTTCATCAAAGATTTTTCTAAGATCTCTAAACCACTAACAAATTTGTTGAACAAAGATGCAGTTTTTTAGTTTTCGCAGGAATGTCTAGATGCTCTTCACAAGCTAACGGAAACATTAATATCAGCTCCCGTTATTTAACCTCCTGATTGGGACTTGCCCTTTGAAGTCATGTGTGACGCAAGTGATGTGGCAGTAGGAGTAGTTCTTGGACAGAAGAAATATGGGCGAACCTACGCCATATACTACGCTAGCAAGACACTGGATGAGGCTCAACTGAATTACGCCACCACCGAAAAAGAGCTCTTGGAGGTAGTTTACGCTTTTGAAAAATTTTGTTCTTATCTTGTAGGTACGAAAGTCATTGTCTACACCGACCACGCTGCCATTCGATACTTGCTCACCAAGAAGGATGCAAAGCCGCGCCTCATTCACTGTATTCTCCTACTGTAGGAATTTGACTTGGAAATCCGCGATAAGAAACGATCTGAAAACTCAGTAGCGGATCACCTTAGCCTGCTACCTCTCATTTCTTTAGAGGGGGATGAAATGCCCATCGATGACTCCTTTCACGATGAGCAACTTTAATGGATGGAGCATGGCCTTCACCAAATTTCGAAGTGTAATGAACCTTGGTATGCTGATATTGTCATTATCTTGTTTGTCAAGAAATACCTCCCGGACTATCATACGCATAAATGAAGAACTTTTTTCAAGATGTGGGTCATTATTTTTGGAATGAACCTCTATTCTTCAAGAGAGGTCCAGATGGGATGCCGCGAAGATGCATTCCGGAAGATGAGACGGAGAGTGTCATGAGGCATTGCCATTCATTACCATATGGAGGACATGTTGGCGCTCACAAAACATGCGCTAAGGTATTAAGTTCCGCTTTCTTTTGGCCTATATTATTCAAGGATGTGCAAACGTTTGTTGCTTCTTGTGATGCGTGTCAAAGAACAGGTAACTTGTCTAGACAAAACGAAATGCCACTCAACAACATTCAGGAAGTCGAGATCTTCGATGTTTGGGAGTGGACTTTATGGGATCATTCCCATCTTCAGGGGGAATCTATACATTCTGCTGGCAGTAGACTACTTGTCGAGATGCGTAGAGGCCATCGCATCCCCTACCAAAGACGCTACCGTGGTCGTAAAGTTCTTCAACCGGACGATATTCCCACGCTTTGGGACACCAAGAATAATCGTAAGTGACGGTAGAATGCACTTCACAGCGAAGAAATTTGAAACACTTCTATCAAAGTATGGGGTAACCCATAAGGTAGCTACTCCCTATCACCCTCAAACTAGTGGATAGGTTCAAATTTCAAATAGAGAAATCAAGGGAATACTAGAGAAGACCATATCTAGGATGAGGAAGGATCGGTCCATGAAACTGGACGACGCTCTATGGGCATATAGGACGCCTTTGAAGACTCTCATTGGAACCACACCCTACAACTTGATTTATCGGAAGTCTTGTCACCTTCCGGTGGAACTAGAAGACAAGGCATATTGGGCGATCAAATGGCTTAATTTCGATATCAAGGAAGCTGGGGAGAAGATGCTCTTGGACATCAATGAGCTGGAAGAATTGCGCTTGAATGCTTACGAGAATGCTAAGATCTACAAAGAAGGGGATCTCCTCCTCCTTTTCAATTCCCGCCTCCGCCTTTTTCCCATTAAGCTAAAATCTAGATGGACTGGACCTTTTACTGTGGAACACGTTTTCCCTCATGGTGTAGTTGAAGTATGGGGTGAGCGTAGTGGAAGCTTTAAGGTGAACGGTCACCGTCTGAAGAAGTTTTTCACTCCAAAAGGTGTGTGCGCAGATAAGCTTTAAATTTATATCCAAGAATTAAGCCTAACAATTGTTCGCTCCAAACGGTGTGTGCAAGCTTTAAATTTATAACCCTAGACGTAAGCTTAAAACAAGGATGCGAACCCGCAGCGTACGGGTCAATTGTAGTAAAAAGCAAGGAATTCCAGGGGTCGATCACAGGGACTTAGTGAAACAAAGTCCAATTACGGTATGCTTATGTAAATGCTAACCACAAGAGGTGATCAAAACAATCAAAGATGATATAGAAGTCAATAAAGGAAACATGCAATTCTAGGGATTAAAGCATCTAGTTGTGGTTCCAACTCAAGATCTAAAGATAAGCGGACAAAGCTGAGGTTTTTGCGCGGGAAAGGTGTTACTAAAGTGGAATAGATCACCGGGTAAGTCTCACTACTCACTAATCCAAAACCGTAACTCCTATTACCGGGTAAGTCTCAAGGAACTAAGATAAAGAACTATAACCTCAAACTAACACACCATCTAAGGGAATAGAATCAACCTTTACCGGGTAAGTCTCAGGCTAACTCACAAAGATGGAATGAAAGCACACTCAAACCCCAATAAAGGATAAACCTTTATTACCTACACTTATGATCTTAGGTAAACAAACTAAGAAATTACCGGGTAAGTCTCATCCTAGGCTTGCATTGAACCAGGAAAGGTGTAATAAGAATAGGATTTGGCAAACTCTAACACTTAACTCTCAATTTTGGATCAGATAAGTCACCTCGGTCAGAAGAATTCCACCCCGGCCGAGATGTTCATCGACTGAGCGAGATGCTTAGGGTTAAGGTTAAAGACTCGAAGTTTCAGGGTCCTACTGGAATCTAAGATTATTCTATCCTTGTTTTTCCCACAACCTTCAGCCAATCACCCTAGAATCACACAAGGAAATTAGCCACTCATCATCATGAAAGCAATAATCAAATATATGGGAAGAAGGTGACTATTTGAACAAGAAGAATCTAATGAAAAGACTTCAATAACTGAATCAAATATAACAACAAAAGCGTTCCTTGGATTAGAATCCAACAAAGCAAGACAACAAGGAAGGGAATCTAAGATAATCTTACAAAACCCTTCAAAAGCTATAAAAGCTATAATCTTCAACCTTCCTTCAACCTTCAAAAAAAGGTTCTTCAAATCTCCCAACTGGAGTATGGCTGTTGCGTGCTATTTCGGTGTAAGCGGGATTAGCGAGATGTTGGATTTGTGGAAATCCAACCCTTTTTATAGGAAACTTACTCTCCAAAGATAAGATATCTTAGAAATATCTCTTCCCATAAAAATAGGTAAAATATATGATCTAGCATATCTTCTTCCTTCCAGGAGCCAAGCCCAAAAAATATAAGATCTCTTTCCAAAGATAAAAGATCTCAGCCAAGAATAAAATATTCTCGCCGCGTCCCAGGTGTTCGCCTCGGTCGAGTCGACTTCTTTGGATCACCTCGGTCGAGGTGAATCTGTGGTCAACCGAGGTGAGTCACAACTGAATGTGAAATCTCTCAAATCTGGTCCAAAGTGAATCTTTAATCCATGGCTATGCTTCCTGGATGTTTCTTTATGTTCCTGAAAGTAGCTCCAATGACTCCATAGCTCCTTTTGCTCCTTTTTGATGTAAAACATGCCATTTTACCTATGATTACAACAAAACTAGGTGTAGACCTCGATTCCGGCAAAGGTAGATGAAATGGTAATATAATCACATAATATACATACAAACATGCAGATTACTGAAGATAGAACGTCCAAACAAACCCCAAAATATAGACTATAATTCATGCTATCAACAATGGTGAACCCGTAGTGTACGGATCAATCGTAGTATGAGATGATATTCCGGAGTCGATCTCAAGGAATTGGTGAGAAAAAAGCAGCAAAGGTAATCCAACTTGTGTAGCAAGCGAAGCAATGAGCAACAAAAGAATATTATAAAATCTTTCAAACACATAAAGATTTCAAAACCAGTCAGTAAGCAAGATCTTCACTGAGATCATATCTAGATAAGAAGCACAAAAACCGTTTCGAAAACTCTCAGTTAACCCACCTCGGTCGAGGTGTTCTTAGGTCAACCGAGGTGAATCACCTCGTTCGGCCAGAACTGCCCCGGTCGAGGTCAAATTTTTTATTTTTTTTTAAACTAGTTTTTGACGTTTTTCTCAATCAAATAACCTGTATGCATGTATGTAATCTCAGATAAAACCATAGAAGCAAAATAATCATAAATATCAGATAATATAGAGTCATACATCACATAAGTCAATCAAATACATAAACACCCCATACTTGGGACACACTGTCCCAGTGGGTCAAAATAAGTCTAAGGAATAAAGTACTCACCGGATAATAAGCTGAACTGCATAAAAATAAAAAATAAAATCCTGCAGCTCTCAAGAATCCTGATCCGGTGGTGGTGGTGGTGGTGGCACATACGAATACTGAGACGGGTCGAATGGATAACCCATAGCCTGCTGGAACTGGATCTCCATCATCTTGCACTGATAGTGCTGTCCCTTGAGCATCTGATGAGTCGAGTTGTCAATCTATCGGTGCTGGGCAGCAAACCTCTCATGCATGTCCACAGTGAGGGCAGCATAAGAGTCTATCATCTGATCCGTCATATCATCGATCCGACGGTGAGCCTCTGGATCTTTGTGTCGGCGTGCTCTACGCCTAGTAGGTCTCAATGGTGATGCAGCAGGTGCGGGCTCAGTGTCATCATCATCCAGATCAATAACCGGCGCACTCGTCCTGGCAGTATCCGTCCCTGTATCCATCGGGACTCCATCATCCTTGTCATCAGTAGTCTCCTCATCATCTACCTCCTCCTCAGCTGGGGCAGCTGTTGCCTCTCTGTAATCCTCCATCAGTGGGGTCCAGGCGGTCTACCAATAATGATGGTCATAAACAGTAAACTGGGCAGACCACCTAATCCCCTGTGGTGCAGTCAGCTCCCACGGCATAGCCACGTACGGTGTAGTCAGACCTCGGGGAACCAAAATCCGCCGAGTGATCATCTCCTGTAGCCCAAGCGGCTTGGCAACCGCCACCATCGTGCAAGCGCTGAGATCCATGTCCTGATAACTGGCTATATGGGTGACAAGTCCTCCGCAGCAGATGTCTCCCTTCGCCTTGGCCTTGATCTTGTGCAGATCCTCTGACAACATCAAGCCAAAGTCTGGGATACCTCCAGTCACCATGCAGTATAGACTAAAAAGCTCCCCCTGTCGGATCTTCTAGGGCGTCTCAGTACGCGCCAGAAGTGTCTCACTGAAGATCCGATGGGCTAACCTAAAGGCTAAGTGGAAGATGACCTTCTCCCTGGAATCTCCAAGGCGCCATCTGTCTGCGTGCTCAGTAATATGGGCAATCTGTCCCCAAAACTCCCTAGCTATAGATCGGGAAGGGAAGTCAACAACTGTCGGCTCAAGAAAACCAAAAATCTCTCTCCAGTACTCTAGTGGCACTAAGAAGTTCCGGTTTATCAACCGGTACTTCACAGATCGCTCTGTGGGGAGGTAGGTGAAGGAGCTAATGAACTCTAAGGTGGGCTCCAAATAGGCTGGGGATCGGATCTCAGTAAACTGATCCAGCCCTACAGTAGATATCATCCGTCTAAGGTCTCCATCTACCTGGAGATAGTCAAAAGCAGACACGTCCAGGAAGCAAGGTGCAATCACTGGACGGCCGGAAATACGGTCGTAATCTACCTGGTGTCGCTCGTGGATCACCGGGCGATAAGGTCGGGAAGAAGAGGAAGAAGGGGAAGGGGAGTGTCTATCTCTCAGTACAATCTGCCTGTCAGAACTCATCTTCAACAAACTCTCTATCAGAGTACCTCGGTCACCTGACACAACTCAAGAATCACCTCGGCCGAGGCGCAACTCGACTGGACCGAGGCGAATAACTGTTTCGACGAATCTCTTAGAAATCCAGTTATTTTCCCCCAAAATCACTACAACTGGTTCCTATGGGGTACTTAATCTGTATTTTAGCAAATGTGGGGCGACCAAAGCCCAAATCGAAGCGAAATCAGAGAGGTTAGGGTTTCGGTTTTGTTTTACCTCGTTCGGCCGAATCGGTTCGATTTTCTTGCAGATCGACGATGCACTGGGATCCTCTAAGCCTTAATCGCAGTTTGGAAGTGAAAATCTTCGAAAATGAGCGAGAATCGAAGGAGCGAGGTGAAAACTGTCGCCGCGGTCGAGGAGGAGGGTAAAGTGAGGAGAGAGAAATCTTTAGCCCTTTTATACCCTTTTTTGGAACTGCTGTCACCTCGGTCGAGATGGTCTCGACTGGACCGAGGTGGTACGGACCGAGGTGGTTCTTCAGAAACCCTAGTCGCCTCGGTTGCTTAAGAATCATCTCGGTCGAGGTGCTCTGACAGCAACCGAGATGCCTCAGTCAAACTTTGTCTTCTCAAATTCTCGATCTTCTGTCCTTCCAGTTATGCTCCTTCCTTAGATGTCACTTGTTATCTGTCTAGAACGCCAAAAAAAAACAAAGCAAAGCAAAAGCAAAAACTATCTAGGCTAGACTAGAAAAAGGGAAAAGAAGCAATACCTTGGGTTGCCTCCCAAGAAGCGCTTGGTTTAAGGTCGCTAGCTGGACCAGATGCGTCTCTCAAATGTGATGGGATGTGCCCTCACCCCATACTTCACCTCCATCGTGGGGTGAAGTAAGTAAGTCTATCAAACGCTCCAACAAGTGCAAATGCTCATCGGGGAATGAATCGTCTATGGGTGGGTCGTCCTTCTCGCGTGAAGATGCAGGTAGCCGGCTGAGGTGATCCGCAACAGAATTTTCGGATCCCTTCTTATCGCAGATCTCTAGATCGAACTCTTGAAGCAAGAGAATCCATCGAATAAGGCGTGGCTTGGCATCTTTCTTAGCCAACAAGTAACGGATGGCTGCGTCGGTGTAGACAATGACTTTCGCCCCTACTAAATAGGAACGAAACTTCTCGAAAGCATATACAACCGCCAATAATTCTTTCTCGGTGGTAGTGTAGTTGCGTTGTGCTACATCTAGCGTCTTGCTAGCATAGTAAATGGTGGTGGTCCGGCCATCCTTCTTCTGTCCAAGCACCGCTCCTACGGCTACATCACTAGCATCACACATGATCTCAAAGGGAAAGGTCCAATCCGGAGGTTGGATAATGGGAGCGGAGATCAACGCTTCCTTAATCCTGTAAAAAGCATCAAGACACTCCTGCGAAAACTCAAAAACAACATCTTTATTCAAGAGGTTAGTTAGAGGTTTAGAAATCTTAGAGAAGTCCTTGATGAATCTCCTGTAGAAACCTGCATGCCCGAGCAAACTCCTCACACCTTTGACTGAACAAGGGGGAGGGAGTTTCTCAATAGTCTCGATCTTAGCGCGATCGACCTCAATGCCTCGATTAGAAACGAGGTGTCCTAGCACAATGCCTTCATTAACCATAAAATGACACTTCTCCCAATTCAAAACAAGATTAGTGTCTTCAAATCTTTTAAGCACTAGAGAAAGGTTAGATAGGCAATCATCAAAAGAGGAACCATATACAGAAAAATCATCCATAAATACCTCCATGATCTCCTCTATGTACTCGGAAAAGATAGCCATCATGCATCGCTGGAAGGTAGCGGGTGCATTGCACAATCCAAATGGCATCCTCCTATAAGCAAATGTCCCCCATGGACAAGTGAAAGTGGTCTTCTCCTGATCATCCGGATGGATAGGAATCTGGAAGAATCCACTATAACCGTCTAAGTAGCAAAAGTGTGAATGCTGGGCCAACCGCTCGAGCATTTGATCAATGAAGGGAAGTGGAAAATGGTCCTTCCGTGTGGCCGTGTTCAGCTTCCTATAATCGATGCAAACCCTCCAGCCCGTAACGGTCCTGGTTGGGATTAACTCGTTGTTCTTGTTTGTCACAACGGTCATCCTTCCTTTCTTCGGAACTACATGCACCGGGCTAACCCACTTGCTGTCCGAGATAGGGTATATGATACCTGCATCCAACAACTTAAGAATTTCTTTCTTCATAACCTCTTTCATGATCGGATTTAACCGTCTTTGAGGTTCCCGTGAAGTCTTATGATCATCCTTCATTAGAATTCTATGCATGCAGAAAGAGGGCTTAATGCCAATAAGATCATCTATAGTGTAACCCAAAGCCTTTTGATGCTTTCTCAGGACATGCATTAGTTTAGACAATTCAGTTTCGGAAAGGGAAGCACTAACAATAACGGGATAAGTGGAATCCGGTCCGAGAAAGACATACCTCAAGTGGTTCGGGAGTTGTTTAAGCTCCACAACTATGGGTGCTTTCTGAGGGGGATCCTTGCTTCCTCCTTCCAGTGGAGTAGATCTAGAAACTGGACTTTCGGAAGTCTCATTTGAAATCGTCTCGCCATCGACCTCGGTCGAGGCGCAGAGGCGTTGACCGAGATGTTCTTCAGTCGCCTCGCTCAGTGCAGAAAGTGCCTCGGTCGAGGTACTGCAACTGGGACCGAAACTGGAGATCTTCGTCTCCTGGATTAGCTTCTCAGTTTTAGCTCTTGGATCTTCTTCCAGTGCTTTTAAGCTCCGTATATCTGCATCACAAGAAGCATCTATACCTTCCTCCATTAAACTGAAACTAATAGATCGTTCGAGTGGATCGTTAATAAGGATAGAGCTCACCAATTCTCTTGATTCTTCTTCATCGTAGATGTTGAAGATATCATCGCTTAGCTGCTCCCCTTTCATGGCTGCAAGTAGTGCGAACTCCACCTCATCACCACCAATGTTGAATTTCAACTTGGCGTTCTTGCAATCCACGTTGCAACCCGAAGTTGCTAAAAATGGTCTCCCGAGAATAATAGGAACCGGATAATCTACGGGAATGTCAAGCACAACAAAATCTATAGGTAAATAGAAGTTACCTAACTTGACCGGAACGTCCTCCAAGATTCCCACGGGATGGGTGATGGAGCGATCCGCCATGTATAGTCGAATCTTGACCGGCTTGGGCTCTCCAAGTCCGATCTTCGCACATAGCTCCAGCGGGATGATGCTCACGCTGGCTCCTAGATCACAAAAGGCTTCACAAGTAACATCCCCAACTTGAATGGGAATGCAAAATGAGCCGGGATCTCTCAATTTAGGTGGCATCTTCTCCTCCATGATTTGTATGAGCTCCGAGGATTTAGATGTCATCCTAACTTCACCAAAATCTTCCAGTTTCCTCTTCCTTGATAGGATCTCCTTCAAGAACTTCCCATAGGCGGGCATTCCTAGAATAACATCAAGGAAAGGAATGTTAATATGCAGTTTATTCATCAAGTCAAGGAACTTACCAAAGTGCTTGTCTAGATGTGCTTTGGCCCTTGACTGGGGGAATGGAAGTGGTGGTTTGTATGCAGGAGGTGGAACATAAACTTCAGTTTTCCCCTCCGCTTTCTATGGCTCCACCTCGGTTGGCATCTCGGTCGAAGTGTTCTTCGACTGCATCTGGACTGAGGTGGTCTTCATCGGTACTGGCACTGACCGAGGCACTGGATCTGCAGTTTTCAGTCCACTCCTCGTAGTTATGGCCATGATCTGACCCTTAGGGTTGCTCTCCGTCCTTGCTGGAAGCTTCCCTGGATCTCTTGGCGCTTCATTCGCCCTACTTGCTAGTTGTTGTTCAAAGGCCTTTTGGGCCTTCGAAAATGAAGTCATAGAAGTCTCCATAGCATTAAGCTTGATCAAGATAGCCTCCAGAACTGCGTCTTTCTTTTCTGGCTGAGACGAACTTGATCCTTGCCCCTGGCTCTTTAATGGAGTAGAAGAAGAAGAAGGGGAAGAGAGGAAAGGGTTAGAGGAATCGTTAGAGTTGGAGTTTGAATGATTGTTACCAGAATTTTGGTTGTTCGCCCTCCAATTGTTGCTATTGGATCCTCTATTATTGTTGTTGTAGTTGTTGTTCCGGGAACCGTTGTTGTTGTTACGGTATCCATTGTTGTTGTTCCTTTGTCCTTGCTCTTCCTTCTTGGTTTGAGCAACCAAGAGTTCTTTCAATTGCTTCACGTCATTCTTCAAAGACGTGAGTTGATTGTTGTTGGGCTGAGTTTCTTGGAAGTTAACTCTTTTAACTCCACCTTCAGCTCCTTGATGAGTGTACTTCTCCATATGCAAAGCTTGCTTCTCGATGAAGTCCCAAACTTCGTCAATCGCCATGTCCATGAAGGTACCGGCGGAGAGTAGTTGGAGGTTGAACTGGGTGCTTCCGTCCAGTCCCTTGAAGTATATCTCCAATAACTCTAACTTTGGAATCCCATGATGTGGGCAATCCAAAAGAATGTCCTTGAACCGCTCCCATGACTTGGACAAGCTCTCCTTGTCCTTCATAATGAAAGCGTTGATCTTCCCTCTCATTTCAGCTGTCTTTGAGGGGGGAAAGAATTCCGTAGTCATCTCCTCCCATGTGCTAATTTTTCCTGGAGGAAGAGATTGATACCAAGTAAGAGCTCTATCTTTTAAAGAAAAGTAAAAAGGTCTTAGCTTGTAGTTGTTATTTTCAATCCTTGAAGGTCTCAATGTCTCCATCAAGATCTCGTAGTTTTGAAGATGTTGATGTGGTGATTCCTTCTCTAGCCCTCCGAACTGGCATTGGCGAATCATGGATAGAACTTGCGGTCGAAGTTCGTAGTCATGGTCCGCTGGATCTCCTAGGTTAACTCCTGGACACCTCAGTTGTTGATTAGGGTCCATCCTTTGACCTAGGGTTTGTGGAATTCCTGCAAGAAGAACGCCTCGGACTGGTATCCGAGGTGGAAGTACCTCGGCCGGGGCGTCAGGTACTGGAACCTGCCTCGGTCGAGGGTCAGCAACTGGATCCTGCATCGGTCGAGGATCAGCAACTAGGTCTTCCCTCGGTCGAAGTAGAATTTGGTCTCGTATGGCTACCATATCTGCTTCGATTGCTTCAGTCCTGGTGCGAGTTTCTTCCTTCTCTCGCCTTAGTTCTTCCTTGCTGAGGCGTAGAAGCTCTAGCGCCTCTTTTAACTCGGCCTCAAGATCGCGATTGTCTTGGTGGGCCATCTTTGCTTCTCTTAAGCGTCGCTTGTATGTCTTTTCTGGTTCGGGATCGTAAGGAACGATTTCCTTCCCAGTGCGGGTTCTTCGCATAAACCTAAGAAAGAACCTGCAAAAGTCACTCAAGTAGAGTGGTTAGTAGACACGGGGGCAAGTGCCCCACGAGCAAACCGTAACCGGCTCGGTCTAGACCAAGTCCCCAGCAACGGCGCCAAAAACTTGTTCGCTCCAAACGGTGTGTGCAGACTTTAAATTTATAACCCTAGACGTAAGCTTAAAACAAGGATGCGAACCCGCAGTGTACGGGTCAATCGTAGTAAAAAGCAAGGAATTCCAGGGGTCGATCACAGGGACTTAGTGAAACAAAGTCCAATTACGGTATGCTTATGTAAATACTAACCACAAGAGGTGATCAAAACAATCAAAGATGATATAGAAGTCAATAAAGGAAACATGCAATTCTTGGGATTAAAGCATCTAGTTGTGGTTCCAACTCAAGATCTAAAGATAAGCGGACAGAGCTGAGGTTTTTGTGTGGGGAAGGTGTTACTAAAGTGGAATAGATCACCGGGTAAGTCTCACTACTCACTAATCCAAAACCGTAACTCCTATTACCGGGTAAGTCTCAAGGAACTAAGATAAAGAACTATAACCTCAAACTAACATACCATCTAAGGGAATAGAATCAACCTTTACCGGGTAAGTCTCAGGCTAACTCACAAAGATGGAATGAAAGCACACTCAAACCCCAATAAAGGATAAACCTTTATTACCTACACTTATGATCTTAGGTAAACAAACTAAGGAATTACCGGGTAAGTCTCATCCTAGGCTTGCATTGAACCAGGAAAGGTGTAATAAGAATAGGATTTGGCAAACTCTAACACTTAACTCTCAATTTCGGATCAGATAAGTCACCTCGGTCAGAAGAATTCCACCCCGGCCGAGATGTTCATCGACTGAGCGAGATGCTTAGGGTTAAGGTTAAAGTCTCGAACTTTCAGGGTCCTACTGGAATCTAAGATTATTCTATCCTTATTTTTCCCACAACCTTCAGCCAATCACCCTATAATCACACAAGGAAATTAGCCACTCATCATCATAAAAGCAATAATCAAATATATGGGAAGAAGGTGACTATTTGAACAAGAAGAATCTAATGAAAAGACTTCAATAACTGAATCAAATATCACAACAAAAGCGTTCCTTGGATTAGAATCCAACAAAGCAAGACAACAAGGAAGGGAATCTAAGATAATCTTACAAAACCCTTCAAAAGCTATAATCTTCAACCTTCCTTCAACCTTCAAAAAAAGGTTCTTCAAATCTCCCAACTGGAGTATGGCTGCTGCGTGCTATTTCGGTGTAAGTGGGATAAGCGAGATGTTGGATTTGTGGAAATCCAACCCTTTTTATAGGAAAATTACTCTCCAAAGATAAGATATCTTAGAAAGATCTCTTCCCATAAAAATAGGTAAAATATATGATCTAGCATATCTTCTTTCTTCCAGGAGCCAAGCCCAAAAAATATAAGATCTCTTTCCAAAGATAAAAGATCTCAGCCAAGAATAAAATATTCTCGCCGCGTCCCAGGTGTTCGCCTCGGTCGAGTCGACTTCTCTAGATCACCTCGGTCGAGGTGAATCTGTGGTCAACCGAGGTGAGTCACAACTGAATGTGAAATCTCTCAAATCTGGTCCAAAGTGAATCTTTAATCCATGGATATGCTTCTTGGATGTTTCCTTATGTTCCTGAAAGTAGCTCCAATGACTCCATAGCTCCTTTTGCTCCTTTTTGATGTAAAACGTGCCATTTTACCTATGATTACAACAAAACTAGGTGTAGACCTCGATTCCGGCAAAGGTAGATGAAATGGTAATATAATCACATAATATACATACAAACATGCAGATTACTGAAGATAGAACGTCCAAACAAACCCCAAAATATAGACTATAATTCATGCTATCAACAATGGTGAACCCGCAGTGTACGGATCAATCGTAGTATGAGATGATATTCCGGAGTCGATCTCAAGGAATTGGTGAGAAAAAAGCAGCAAAGGTAATCCAACTTGTGTAGCAAGCGAAGCAATGAGCAACAAAAGAATATAAAAGTAAGAATAATGGGAATGTAGATTCTAAATATTCAAGTATCCGGTTGCGGTGTTCGATTCAAGATGTCTAAGGATGTGTACGGACAGAGTTGGATAGCAAAGGTATATATTGTTCGGTAGGATGTTGTCCAGTGAAGATCCAACTTCCTTTTGTCCTAACTCAAGGATTCTACTCAACAAATGTTGAGTCTCAAAAAGAAGAGGTCATAAGGATAGAATTCAACTCTCAAGATAAACCAAATCCCAAGGAAAAGACAGATAAAGGCAAAGGCTTTGACACTCCTCACCTTAATAGAGGGTTTTGAATCCCCTATTACTTAGAACTTGTAAATACTCACACCCAAGAATGACTAAGGGTTAGGAAGGGCTAACAGAGATAGGATTTAAGAAATATTGAACTTTGGATAAAGGCAAAAGCGAAACGTGCAAAATAAAGGAAACCATGGGCAAATCTTGGGAAACCACGGTCGTGGTTCCTGAAGAACAGGCCGTGGAAATACTCGTTCGAGGGTTTCATCTCAGAACTCTCAAGGCCCAATTTGTTAAGGCTCAATCTATCATCATCTATATCACAACCATCAACCCTTCATCCTAGAGTCGCAGGGGGTTTAGCCAACAATCATCATCATATTCAAATCAAGATTTAAAGAAAGAATCAAAAAAGGCATGCAACCAACAAGAACACAAAGATAAATAATGATATCTCAAAAATCAATCTTCAATAATCAATAACTGAATCAAACAATGTATAATCCATAATATGTGTTCTCAAAGACGATAATCAAAATCTAAGAAAATCTCACAAATCTCCAAGGTGGATCAATAAGACTCTTCAATCTCTAACGTCGAGGAATCTGAAGTATGGAAGTGAATCCAAATGTGCGGTCTCTATCACCGTCCAAGTGTGTCCCTCAAAATGCAGTCGTCAACCTCCTTTTATAAAAAAAAATTAGGTTAAAAGGCTTATTCCTTTCTTGCTGACGTGGCAATAACGGAATTGTCTTTTCCGAAGAAAACCATGGGCGACATCATCCAAACCACGACCGTGGTTCCGCCCATGGCGACTCTCATCTTTCCTTTTGTAACACCCCGAATCCGCGGGACTCGGATGCTACGGGCGGAGACCTCACAATTGGTCCTGACCCTTAGCTTGACAACAATATCACCGTATCTTTCCAACATGGCACAAAGAAAGGTAAATCCCGAAAACATTTTAATGCAAATGCAAACATCCGTAAAAGAAAGGTACAACTTGGAAACTCAGCCGAGTCCTCAAAATGACATAAAGTCCAAGATAAACATAAGTCAATAATCCCAACAACAAAAATAAAAACCATCCCCGTCCTATAATGTACGATTACCCCGGCTGTCCACTCCTCCACCTCACTCGGCGGCATCCCTAACCTGTAGGCCATCTACACAACCGGTTTAAAACCGTTATCTAAAATTCAAAGTATTACTTACAAGGTTATGACACAAACACACATAATAGTCAAAACACATAACATACTCTCAAACACACAAGTCCGGTTTATTATCTTTTCATTATTAAGTCATATCCCGTTCTAGTTCAACTTTCATTTGTGACACGAGAATCACCGCATGATCTCGCCTCGGTCCCTACTCACCGTCAAGGAATGACATTGATGTATCTGGCCGTTTACATGCCCGGGTTAGTCGCCTAGAACCCCCTAGCTCTCTGCAAGAGCTAGGCAGTGTTGTCACCACCCGTTATCATACACTTGGGCCAAATATCAATATATAAAGGTCGTCATATTTCCAGTTTCGTTGTTATAACATAAACAATAAACACACAACACCAAGCACGCATCAAAACTAATACAACAAATACGAGCTAAGTAAGTCCAAAGACTTACCTCGTCCCAAACGCTAACTCACAAAACAGTCTTGCTTCCTTGGGAAGAATCCCACAACCTCCTCACAACAAGATATGCATCAAAACTCCCTCAACTCTAGAAGTCTAAGGCATCTCACACAAACGATCTACGCAAGATCATTTGACTCTCATTCTAGGACCGCATCCTAGAATCTGTAACACTCACCTCTCACTCAACGCATGAGGAGATCTCTCAATAGCATACTACCTCACATGATCATAATCTGCAGCCTAAGAGGACATACTATCCTAGGAAGTCAACCATGCTCACACACTCAATTCCATCAAGTCATAAGGCCACCTAGGTTCACAAACACTAGATGTCATTCTCCACTACCTTAGATCCATCCTAGGAATGTTACTATCACGGTACAATCTCATAACCAAGGAAGGAAAAAATAAGAAGGGAGGAAGAAGGCCTACTGGTGTAGGAAACGCCGCCGCGGAATCAAGCTGGCATGCCTGCGGAGGTGCAGTCACCGCCATTGTGGCTCCTGCGCCGCCCCAGCGATGGCCTGGTGTCCTGGTTCTGCCCCTGTGGTAGCCTAGATCCGCCCTCGCGCCTATGAAGATCCGCCCCCGCGGTTGATCAGGAGAGGGTCCGTCTTCTTCGTTTCTTTGACTGTGATCTTGCCTCAAATGCTTCCTTCTCTTGCTGGGCCTTCTCTAAACATCAAGCACGGTGTATAGGCTCCTCCTCACGACCTAATCGAGCTAAGAAGACATGCATACAAAGGAATTAAAGGAAGCTTCCTCTAGAGCTTCATCCATGACAATGGATGTGGAAGAGGAGAAGAAGGAGTGATCAGCAAGAAAGGATAAGAGGAAAAGAAGAAGAAGTTACCAAACCAGAATCAAGTCTCTTCCACTTCAAGAGCTCCAAAGAGAAGGGAGGGGAAGAAGGAGCACAATAGAGGAAGAGGGGAGAAATGAGCGTGAATGTGGAAGAGTGGAGAGAGAGGGGGAAAGGTGAGTTGCAAAAAGGGATGGGGAGACCCAAGGGTCAGCTGTCCCACTTGTCTCCTCACTCAAGAAACCGAGGGGTTGGAAAGCCAAAGATGAAATGCGGAAGGTCGGAACGGGATTTAGAATAAGATCCCGTTACTCAGCATCTCGCGCCTGCGGGAAACCTAAGCCGCACCTGTGGAAAGGTCGAAACCCGCTCACCATCCGGAATAAAAATTCCGGATGGTACACCTTTCCACGTGTGAAATTCAAAGAATTATCAAAACCCTGGCCGTGGAACTTCCTTCTTGGCCATGGTTTCTCCTTTGCTTCACTTCATAGTCCTTTCTATGATGTTCTAATGATTCCTAATGAACTCCTCATCGACCAATACTCAGTAAATGTATCCTTTCCACTCCAATTCAACGGTAATTTACCTAAAATCACAACAAAGCTTGTGTAGATCTCGATTCCAAGACAATAGGTGAATATGCTCAATAAATTCTATGGATGTGTGTCCATATGCTCAAAAGAAAGGGAAAAACTACCTATATGCACATCAAAACTACGTCATATTTCATGCTATCAAAATACCCCATACTTGCCTCTTGCTTGTCCCCAAACAAAGTTCAAACCTAGAATACAAAGATGTATGAAATATGAATGCAAAGACAAGGAAAAACATGATATTTTTTAAATTGGTGCTTCTATTCAAAGATCTCTCTCTACACTTGTTTCATAGCTTTCCGAAAACCATTATGTGAGCAAAAAGACTCATGTCTTGAAAAGAACAATCACTTCTCGCAAAAGTTTCAAACAAGCATCATAACTTGAAGCAAAATCAAAACAGATCATAGGAAAAATCCAATTTGGACCACAAAGTCGAACAACAATCTCAAAGATCTTAAGGTCTTTCAAATGAAGTTCAGGAAACGTGTTAGGGTGGGATATGTATAGGATATGTTGTGCAAAATCCGGAAAAGAGGACAATAACATCATAACTTCTTTTTAAGCACACTTCAACATCCACCAATGAGAGCTTTGCTCTTCTTCTTCAACACAAAATTTTTACTTTACTTTTGAGATCAAAGACAGAGGTGCATATTAACCGAAGCCTAGGAAATCAGCGTTAACTCAATTTTTGAGTTGCCTCAAACCGTGATGCACATACAATGACTCGTTAGGAATATCACTCAATCCGACTTTGGCGAAACACAAACACCCGACTATGTGAATGACGCCAAGTTACTTATCATCATGATTGACTTCCCCAAACCTCTTTTCTAACACATTTACCACTTTAAACTTCAAACTTTACACTTTCGCGCAATGGCATCCTAATTTCCGGATAGGTAAAAAGGGCAAAATATAAATATACATGAGGAGCTAAAAGGAGATCAAGAAGAAGAAAGGAATCAAAACGAAGTGCCTTAATTACCTCAATAAAAAGTACAAGAACTTATAAAGTTGTTTTAACCTTCAAATTCTCAACATGATTTAGATCAAATTTCAAATTATCAAACTTGCAAGAAAATTTAGCAAAACATTCAAATCCTTCACAAACCACAATTCATTTTAAAAACATAAAAATCATAAAAAATCCAATCCACAAGTAATTTTCTTCATTAAGGTCATCTCAAATCCCAAAAGCACAAAATTTCTTAAATTTGTCAGATTTTTTTTCAGATTTTTCAAAGCTATCAAATGCAAGGCAATAACGAAACATGTGACAAGGAAAATGAAAGATACAAAGTACGATGGACAATCAAGCAAGCAAGTATCACAAAGTCATTACAGACCAAGGTATTCATTCACCCCATACTTAAACCACACGTTGTCCCCAACGTGCTATAAAAGTAAAGGAGAAAGTAAAAAAACTCACAAGTCTATAAAACTGCTAAGGAGTGAAACGTAATCATCAAAGCGGTGGTGGGAATGGATGCCATGTCGGGTCATAGGAGCGGCCAAACTGAGCGTGACAGAGGTCCCGCATAATCTGTTGCCCCTCCTCCACGGTGCCTAGATGGCTGTCCATGCTATCCATCCGTGACTACAATCCTGCAAACCATGGAGACTGCTCCTCGAACCATGTGGGGCGCTCGGACTTGCTAGCTCGGCGGTGGGAAGGACTAGCTCGTGGTCGACAAGCGGTGGATCCCCTAGGAGGCTCGTGCTGCTCTCCCATAGACGGGAATGTAGGTGGCTGCTCTTGAGCTACTAAAGTCTCCATCAGCGCTGTAATCACTAGGACCGGTATCCTCCCCAGTATCCACGTAGTCTTGACCCTGTCCTCCTACCGCCTCAGCTGCGGCATCATCATCATCCTCATCATCGGAATCACCTCTGCCAGGACGCATCAGCTCGAATGTCAGCTTCCAGTTGTGGGGGTTCCGAATGGAGTATTCCTCTCTCCATGGAATCCCTCTCCCACCTTTTCCCTCCCAGGGTATAGAAGCATGTAGCGGTCCTCTGTTTCGGGGGATAAGAATACATCTATGAATGGAACGCTTAAGACCAAGAGGCCTAGCCTCTACAGCAAGCTCACAAGCGGAAAAATCAACTCTGAGACGATGAGCAATATGAGTCACAATCCCTCCCACGCAGGTATCTCCCTTAACCTTATTCTTGATCTTCCTCATACTATCAGCAAGTAGTGTGGCACAGTCAGGAGTGGTGCCAGTAGCCATGCATAGCAATATGAAAAGCTCATCGGCCTTAAGCCATTGTGGCGTCTCGGTCCTCGGAAACAAACATTTGGACATAATCCGATGTGCAAGCTTGAAGGACATATTATATATCAAGCTCTCCTTAGAGTCGGCCAGATGCCACATATCTGCAGAACCTACCACCATAGCAATGCTCTCCCAAAAGGCACTAGGCCTCGTAGCTCTAGGAAATGTCCCGTGAGTGTTGTAACCAAACCCAAAAATCTGAGCAAACTTCCCGATAGACAAATTAAAGTTCTGGTTCATCATCCGGAACTTAACGGTTCTCGCCCTAGAATCATGGTGAAAGGAGCTAAGAAACTCCATAGTTAATTCCTCATAAGCATGCTCTCTAATCCCTATAAATTCCCTAACCCAGCATTGCCAATTATCATATTGAGATCATTCAAAACATTCAAACATTCGAGCTCCTCGAGTACAAGGTACCTAGGGGCTATAATGATGCGGGGTTGGATGGTTTTGTAGGCTTTCTTGTGTTGCTCTAGAATGCGAGGGAGTCTAGGAGGGGGTGGTTGCTATTGTGGGGGTTGTGGCGGTGATGGTTGGGAGGAGGAAGAGGCCCATTTTCTTCTCCCTAACAGTTTCCGGCCACTACGATGCAAACCGTCCATATTTAGCAAAATCACGATTGAATCTTCCCAAACCACGGCCGTGGAAATTTGGAACTACCCGTGGTTTCTGTCAATTTTTCAAAAATTGACAACAACAAACAATAAACTCAACAATAGCAGTCCTAGGCTATTTCTAATTCCAATTTCGTCTAGTTCTTTAACAATTCTTCAACAAAATCGAAGGAATCGAACCAAGATCAAGTTTAGAGAAAAACCTAGGTTTTTGGATTGAAAAATTCAAAATGCTTGCTGATTTCTTGTTTGTTTATGCAGCTTGAACGCAGAATCTTCAATAGAATGATGAGAACTTCGATTTGGGACGAAGAATCGTTGCAACGGTTGTCGGGTGCGAAGATCGGTGCCGGGGTTAGGCGTTGGCATTATCGCGATGAGTGGCTTGGTTTTTGGGGTTTTTTGGTGCTGTTGTGAAGTGAAGGTGGCCTTTTAAATTTTTGTGGAATTTTGGAAAACCACGGCCTCCCTGGTAAAACCATTGGCGTGGAATCATCCATGGTGGCTCTCGACTTGTGTTTCCACGGTCAAAAATAAGGAACCACGGCCATGAAAACCTATTTTTACCCATGTAATCTATTTTACGTCCTTTTTCGACAATTCTAACTTTGCTATTCTTCTTTACATCTTCTTGGAGATTTCCTAGTTCCTGTCACCCAAAGACACAAAGAAAAACCGGGAACGAACCAACGAAAAACAACAAAACAAACTATCTAAGCTAATCTATAAAAAAGGGTAATAAAGCAATACCTTGAGTTGCCTCCCAAGAAGCGCTTTGTTTAAGGTCCGTAGATAGACCGTTCCTTTTTGTTGCTTAAGTGAGGAGGATAGGTGCGATCCCCTTATTCTGACCCTCCGGTATGTACTTTTTGAGTCGTTGGCCATTGACTTTGAAAGCTCCGCATTGTTCACCCCATATTTCAACTGCACCATGGGGAAAATATGTTCAATTACAAATGGTCCGGTCCAACGAGACTTTGACTTGCCGGAAAAAAGAAGAAGGCGGGAGTTGTAGTGGAGGACAGGGTCTTTTTCTTTCAAATCCTTCGGTATCCAATGTTTGCTACCCCACTTCTTCCATCTTTTCTTGTAAGATTGCACATTCTTGAATGCGCTCGTTACTTTGTTATGACTTTTTGAATCACCTTTAGATGTTTGTAATGGTGGAGAAAAATGTAAAACAACGTTCAAGAATGTTTTAAGAAGAGGGAAAGACGCATCGGAAGTTTCAGCTTCCACGGTCATCTTGACATTCCCACGGCCGTGGTCTTCACCGTGGTGGCTCTGAACTTGTGTTTCCACGGGTGCTATAATGTAAACCACGCTCGTGGAAACTTGATTTTGGCCGTGGTTTTGGCCAATCTTTGGGTCCTTCTGTTTTTCCTCCGCGATGTACATTCTCTTTCTCCTTTGTGCCGGATCATTGAGTGAAATGGAGCTCACAATATCCTTTGATTCTTCTTCTTGGAGCTCAAATTCCACATCCTCTTCTCCTATATTGAAAGATAGCTTTGCATGTTTGCAATCCACGCGGCAACCAACACTTGCTAGGAAGGGTCTCCCAAGAATGATTGTCGTTGGATAATCTGCAGTAACGTCCAAAACGACAAAGTCTATAGGGATGCAAAACTTACCAAGCTTCACGGGAATGACCTCTAATATACCGACGGTACAATAGTGGATCGATCGGCCATGTGAAGTTTCATCTTTACCGGTTTAGGCTCCCCTAAACCAACCCTTTCACACAATACAAGTGGGATAACGCTCACGCTTGCCCAAGATCACAAAGCGCATTGTACGTGCCTTCTCCAACTCCAATGGAAACGCAAAATGAACCTGGATCCCTCAACTTGGGTGGCATAAATTTCGTCATCGTTTTGATGAGCTGCGATGACTCGGAAGCCATCTTCACTTCACCAAAATCCTCTAGCTTCCTCTTGTTTGAGAGATTTCTTTCAAGAACTTCACATAAGCCGGCATACCTAAAATTGCATCAATAAAAGGTATGTTAATATGCAGTTTGCTCATGAGTTCAATGAACTTACCAAAGTGTTTATCTAGATGCGCTCTCGCTCTAGATTGTGGAAACGGCAACGGATGTTTGTAAGCTGGAGGAGGAACGTAAACATCGACTTTTTCCTTCTCCTTCTCAGCCGGAACCTCGGTCTCCATGGGCTGTTTTCCCTTGTCATCCGTTCTTGAAATGGGATCGGTGGTCTTCGTGCCACTTCTTGTTGTGATCGAAATCACTTGCCCCTTAGGATTATCTTCAGTTTTTCCAGGAATTCTCCCTTGACCTCTAGGAACTTCTCCTGCCTTACTAAACACTTGATTTTCCAAGGCTTTTTGTGCCTTAGCAATCGAAGTGACGGAACTCCATAATCCTTGCATCTTCCCCATCATGGCTTCCATCATTTCCTCAAGCTTGTCCCTAGCTGGTTGGCTCGAACTTGATGAAGCTTGTCCCTGACTTTTCACGGAAATAGAGGAAGAAGACAAAGGAAGGGTTAGTGCATTTTCAGCATGAGGATAAGGTTACCGGAATTGTGTTGATTGGATCTCCAATTGTTGTTGTAGTTCCGGTTGGTGTTGTTGTTCCTATTCCCTTGTTGATTTCCTCTTCCTACATAGCCCACATCTTGCGCCTTGGGCTGTTTCATATGTGATGCCAAAAGGTCTTTCAAAGCCTTCATCTCGCTATTTAAAGCGTTCAGCTCCTTGACACTAGAGGCGGTAAGATTTAGCACCGGAGTTCTTGAGCTTTGACTCCCCGCTTCATCACCTCGATGGGAGTACTTTTCAATAGGGAGAGTTTGTTTCTCAACAAAATCCCACGCCTCACTAACTGACTTGTCCATAAAAGTTCCACCTGAAAGTGATTGTAGCTTGAATTGCGCTTCCCCATCCAAGCCCTTAAAATAGATCACAAGCAAATCAATCTTTGGAATTCCATGATGTTGGCAATCCAATAAAAGGTCCTTGAACCTTTCCCATGAGGTTAAGAGACTTTCACCACTCTTCATCACAAATGCATTAATCTTTGCTCTAAATCCGCAGTCTTTGATGGCGGAAAGTATTTGGTAAGTAACTCCGCTGTCATCTCCTCCCATTTGTTCACTCTTTCGGTGGGAAGTGATTAATACCATGCAAGTGCTTTATCCTTCAAAGAGAAAAAGAAAACACGCAACTTGTAATTGCTATTCTCACATCTAGAAGGTTTCAAAGTTTCCATCAAAATCTCATAATGTTGAAGATGTTGGTGCGGTGATTCTCTATCAATTGCTCTAAAGCGATTCTTTTGAATCATAGTAATCACTTGAGGTCTAAACTCGTAATCACGGTCAGATGGATCTCCCAAATGCACGCCCGGACGGCGGGCTTGCTGTACCGGATCTATCCGTTGCCCAAGTGTTTGTGGAATACCCGTAAACGGATCAGCTGACTCCACTCTTGGTGGAGGTGGTGGCGGCACATAAGCTGATACTAATAAGATGTTGACGGGTACTGGTGGAGTTGGATTAATCCCAACTCTAGCATCCGCGTCTCTCTCCTGATTTTCCAGTCAGAATTGCGCTATCACATCGTCCATGTCGGCTTGAAGTTGTTCTTGTAAAGTAGCTTGATTAGCTTTGTCTTTCCTTAAGGCTTCTTCTTGTTGCCTTATTTGATCTTGAGCTGCACCTAATTTAGCTCTAAGATCCTCTAATTCTTGATTATCGTTGGCGGTCATTTTCTTAGCCTCTCTCAACTTCTTCTTGTAAGTCTTTTCCGATTCAAGATCATAAGGAACGATTTCCTTACCGGTTGGTGTTCTTCGCATAAACCTAAAGAAAAATTCCTCCAAGAACACTCAGCATGAATAGCCAGTAGCAAAGCAAGAAGCTACAAGCTAGACAACCGTGCACTGGATTGGTCTTGACCAATTTCACGGCAACGGCGCTAAAAACTTGTTCGCTCCAAAAGGTGTGTGCACAAATAAACTTTACATTTATATTGAAGAATGAATCCTAACGATAGTGAACCCGTAGTGTACGGATCAATCGTTGTATGAGTTGATATTCCGGAGTCGATCTCAGGGAATTGGTGAGAATAAAGTAGCAAAGGTAATCCAACTTGTGTAGCAAGCAAAGCAATAATCAACAAAAGAATATAGAAGTAAGAATAATGGGAATGCAGATTCTAAAGATCCAAGTATCCGGTTACGACGTTCGATTTAAGATGTCTAAGGATCTGTACGGACAGAGTTGGATAGCAAAGGTATATATTCTTCGGTAGGATGTCGTCCGGTGAAGATCCAACGTCCTTTTATCCAAAACCAAGGATTCAACTTAACGGATGTTGAGTCTCGTCAAGAAGAGGGCATAAGGATAGAATTCAACTCTCATACCAAACCAAAACCCAAGGAAAAGACAGATAAAGACAAAGGTTTTAACACTCCTCACCTTAATAGAGGGTTTTGAATCCCCTATTACCTAGAACTCGTAAACACTCACACCCAAGCATGGCTAAGGGTTAGGAAGGGTTAACAAAGATAGGATTTAAGCAATATTGAACTTTGGATAAAGGAAAAAGCGAAACGTGCAAAACAGAGGAAACCACGGGCATATCTTGGGAAACCACGGTCATGGTTCTTGAAGAACATGCCGTGGAAATCCTCGTTCGAGGGTTTCGTCTCACAACTCTCAGGGTCCGATCTATTAAGGCTTAATCTATCATCATCTATACCACAACCATCAACCCTTCACCCTATAATCGCATGGGGGGTTTAGTGATGTGATCCGGGGAACCGATGCAAATGGCTTCATTGCAATGTAATGTTCTTATCTTCTTATTCCAAAGTCCATTTGAGGCGATTCAAGATGGTTTAGAACGACAACTTCAATATCTACAACTAATGTTTTTAAGTGTTTCCTCTAATGAAAAATTAAGCATGCTCAAAATAGAAGTTGTTCAAAACATAATACCCCCAAATCCTCTTCAGTAGACCCTTCAGTATTTTGGACATAAAGAATGCTACATTTATCCAATGAAGGTCCACAAATACTTGTTGGAAAGTGGATTTAAATGGCTACAATATTGATGAAGATTACAAGAGCAGATTCGTCCAAGATATTGGTCGTAAATGTAGTTCTTTCAGCAGTTGGATTTATGGACACAATGTGAAGAGTCCAAAACCAATGCCTCATTATGTGGATCTTTAAGGCCTATAATTTATTATGACTTTTGGTCTTATTTTTGATCTTTTAGATAGCCTTATTTTCCCTACTTAAAGGCTTTCTTGTTTCATAGAAAAATAAGTGAGAGTTGAAAATATTTGGAAAAGTGTTTGTGTCTTTGGTTTTTGGTGAGATGCTGAAACCTCCTCCTTGGTGAGATGCCGGGTGGGTTGCCTTTGTGAGATGCGAGGGCGAAGACATTAGTTCTCATAGGTGAGAGGCTTGTGAGAGTTGATGCGAGTATTGTAGAGTGGATGGTGAGATGCTTGAAGCTCTAGCAATGCATATCTTGTACTTTATTTTCAATAATCACAAATCCAAAACACATGTGTATGTTTTCTTTAGTTTTTCGTTTGTCTTGAATCAATGGATCCTTTGGCTGGGGCGTATCATTTAGCCAACAATCATCATCATATTCAAATCAATAATTAAAGATAGAATCAAGAAAGGCATGCAACCAATAAGAACACAAAGATGAATAATGATATCTCAAAAATCAATCTTCAATAATTAATAACGTAATCAAACAATGTATAATCCCAAAATATGTGTTCTCAAAACCAATAGTCAAAATCGAACAAAATTTGACAAATCTCCAAGGTGGATCAAAAACACTCTTCAATCTCTAACGTCGAGGAATCCGAAGTATGGAAGTGAATCCAAATTCGCAGTCTCAATCACCGTCCAAGCATGTCCCTCAAAATGCAGCCGTCAACCTCCTTTTATAAAATAAAATTAGGTTAAAAGGCTTCTTCCTTTCTTGCTGACATGGAAATCACGGCATGGTCTTTTCCGAACTAAACCACGGGTGACATTATCCAAACCACGGCCTTGGTTCCTCCCGTGGCGACTCTCGACCTTCCTTTCCATATGTATAATTCAAAGAATTATCAAAACCCCGGCCGTGGAACTTCCTTCTTGGCCGTGGTTTCTCCTTTTCGATGCTTTTCTCCTTTGCTTCACTTCATACTCCTTCCTATGATGTTCTAATGATTCCTAATGAACTCCTCATCGACCAATACTCAGTAAATATTTCCTTTCCACTCCAATTCAACGCTAATTCACCTAAAATCACAACAAAGCTTGTGTAGATCTCGATTCCAAGATAATAGGTGAATAATGCCAATGAATGCTATGAATGTGTGTCCATGTGCTCAAAAGAAAGGGAAAAAAACACCTATATGCACATCTAAACTACGTCATATTTCATGCTATCAGAAGTATACACCGGAAGCTTCGGTGGAGGAGATTTCACCGTTGCGTCTCATATAAACCAAGGAATGACATGGTCCAGCTAGCGACCATAAAACAAGCTTTTTTTTGGCAGGCAACCCAAGGTATTGCTTTCTTTCTTGATTTAAAGTTTAGATTAGTATAGTTTGCGGTTTTGTGTCCATGATAACAGGACCTAGGTACAATCCAAGGAATATAAACCAAGGAGCCAAATGAGCAACTTTGCAATTCGAGATAGTGGAAGGAAAATAGAAACGAGAGGCTATTTCGGAAGCTATCTTGACCGAAATGCCTTTTCAAGCAACCGAGATGAATGCAACAGGGAGTCACCTCGGTTGACCACATCGGTCTCTGACAACCATTTCGACCAAAATGCAGTTAAGATTTCTGAAGGATATAAAAGGGGATCAGATTTCTCTCCCCTCTCCACCCTTCTCTCCCGACACAGTCTCGACCGAAATGAACCCTAAAATTCTCCAATCCTCGTTTCTTGCTTGTTTTCAACTATTCTAGACTCACACTCGACAAGGAAAGAACGATATAGACTTCTTCAACACCAATCAAAACTTCAAATAACAACAATCCGAAGAAAATCGGGTAATCTCGTTCGAAATACCCTTTTTCTTGATTTTGGTTGATTTTGTCAGATTTTGGGAGATTTCTACTGCTTGTTGTGTTGAGAATAATTGAAGAACCCCCTAGGAAGCAATTGGTAGTGATTTTGGGGGTAGAAAGTTACGGAATTGTGAGTTCGATCAAAGCATTGTTTGCCTCGGTTGAAACCATGTCATCTCGGCCGAAATCCCCTTTTGAACTGCCCGAGATAGCTTGCTGTTATGGATGGTTTACGTCGCTCCAGTCGGCAAATTGTTCTTTGTGACCGTGCTTGGGATAGGGAACCTTCCCCACCACATCCTCCACCTCCACAAATCCCTATCATCCTCCCGAACCTCAAACAAAAATATGACCGAATATGCTCCTGCCAGGTCATTGCACCCCGTTACATAAACATCAACAATTTTGCTTGCTTGCACCTTGTCGATGATTTGAGGAAGATGATCGCAGATGTAGGTCTTGAGACTATTGTTTCACTACGGACACCGGCTTATGTCGAACCGATACTTGAGTTCTTAAGTTCCATCATCTATGTGCCAGAGGAGGATTATATGAAGTTCTGATTGATGAACAAGACCTACAAGTATTTAATGTAGACATTTGGAGCTATCTTTGGTTTCTTTGATTCCACGGCCACTGATTTTCCCTCCTGTAACCATGCTAGGGCATTTTGGGCCCGTATTGCTCATATCCCAACTAGTGCTGAAAATTGGGAACCCGGAGATTCAAAAGAGAAGTACATTTTTCATGTAGCTTTTAAGATTTCTCATCGGATTCTAAGTGACATACTATGAGCCCGCACCGAGATGCCACAGAAAATCCGGCAAAGCGAGCTATTCACGCTTTGGTGTATGACCGCGGATCAGGTTCTAGATTTCACTGTCATGCTGGGTGAAGATTTACCAAAGATAAGAAGCAAGAAATAGGGGGATATTTGCGTAGGAGTGTTGGTCACACACATAGCCAACCTCATTATCCTCGACCTCTCCGTTTGCACTTTGGCCACTGAGGCCAAACCATTGGGGTTACAGGAGTTCATTACTTGCCACATCTTGGTTCCTTGAGGGAGTGGTCCACAATACATGGTCATGCCTTGGGAAACCAAAGCTCCAAAAGGCATCATGTGGATATCCCATTTTAGAGTTTCAGACTGGCATAACTGGAGTGATATTTGGGATTCGCTCGTCAAGGAGGCCGCTAGACTTGCTAACATTGGGACAGATGACAAGATTGATGCGGGAGGCGCTCCTATGGACACCGGGACGGACACTGCTGGTCCGAGTTACCAGGTGATTAACCTAGCAAAGGATGCGGACACTACTGATGATCAGCGACATTAGATACCACTATACTCAAGGGCATGCCCCCTTCGCCGACGTCGTGACCCCAAGGACCACCAGAAGATCAACGCTCTCACTCGTCACATGGAGGAGTCTTTTGTTGAGAAGCAGGCTGATTTGGATCGCCTCCTCATGGCTCAGACCATGAAGATCAGCGCTATGAGATGCTCGATTGAGGAGTGCCACCACTACTAGCGCCGGATGATGAAGCTGCAATTCCAGCATCTCATGGGCCACCCTTTCAATCCATCCCTATACCCGTTCCAGCCAACTCCTCCTCTAGATGCTTGATGGGACTCCCCCGGAGTTGTTGCTACTTTATGCAAACAATCTTATTTCGCGGTTCTGCATTTGCATTGTAAGTGCTTTTCTCTAGACTTCTTTTTACCAATCGGAACGATGTGTCCTAAGTATGGGGTGATTTGAGATACCTTGGTCTGTAATAAATGACTTATCTACTTATGACTGTTTCCACTACTTCCATTATGTGCTTAGAAACTGTTACATACATTACGTGCATCGCAACATGATTTTTGATAGAAGAAAAACGTACAAAAACTGGTTTGAAAATTTTTTTTCCTTGACCGAAATTAACTTTGTCCAAACGAGGTGATCATAATAGGAGCTTACCTCGGTCTAATTTTGTGCTTCAGATCTTGATATGATCCCAATGATGAATATTGTTTGCTGTTAGTTTATATGATCTTTATGTGTTTGAAATGAATTACGATATATCTAAGGTATGATTGCTTTGTTTGAAATTTGAAGCTTGTTTAGTAAGTTGTTTTTGTCCAAATCATGTTGAATTTGAAAGTTGACATTGCATTATGAGTTCTCTCACATCCTTATTGGAATGATTAAGGTAATTCACTATTCTTTCTTTCCTCTTCTTGATCATGCTTTTAGCCCGTCATTTAAATGTGTTTGCCCCCCTTTACCTATCTAGGAAATTAGAAGCAAAAGAAAGTGAAAAGTAAGTGAAAAAGGATGATAAAAGGAGAAGAAGTTAAAGAAAAAAAAGGTTTGGGGACGTTGATCTTGACGATGAGTAACTCGACACCATTCACATAGCCGAGTGTTTGTGTCTTGCCAAAGTCCGATTGATCGATAGTCCTAGCGAGTCATGGTATGTGCATCAAGGGTTTGAGGCATCTCGGGAAATTGAGAATATGCTGATCTCCAAGGCTTCGGTTATTGTGCACCTCTGTCCATGTTCACAAAAAGTGAAAAGTAAGCAAAATTGCTGAAGAGAAATAAGAAAATCTTGTTGATGAAGTAAAGCAAAGTTCAAAGTTGTGAAGTTCTTATCCTTTTCCTGGATCTAGTACCACAATATCCTTTATACACTCTATCCCTAATTCGTTTCTTGATTTTTGATTGAAAAATCCTTGAGACCGTGAGCATGTTGTTTGACTTAGCAGTGTAAACTAGATTATTCATGACTGATTTTGATGAGTATAATTTGCTATGCATTCCATGATCTTAAGTAAAGTATGACTAGCTTCTATATATCCATGACTTGTTTTGATAAAAACTACTTCCTTGCTTGTGTGAGATCTTCGCATAAACCTAAGAGAACAAATCTGCAAGAACACTTAACCAGAAAAATCAAGAGCTAAAGCAAGAATCAATCCAACAAACCAATTACCGGCTTGGTCTAGACCAAGTCCCCGACAACGGCGTCAAAAACTTTTTCACTCCAAAATTTGTGTGTATGTGAAGACAAATAGCTTTAAATTTACACCAAAAATAATAGCAATAACGAACCCGCAGTGTACGGATTAATCGCAGTAAAGGCAAATATTACAGGGTCGATCACAAGGACTATGGTGAAATCATGCGGTTAAGAAAACTAGATAAGATTTTTGCAAATAACAAAGAACAAAGCGAAGCAATTAATGAAGATATACCAATCAAAGTGAATGCAGATTCTTTATAGCATGAAATATGACCATATTTTAGCCACTTGTTTTGGTTGTTTTTCTCCTTTTTGTAGTGTACATGGATATGAGTTTGAAGCATTTATGAGCACATTCACCTATTTTGTCGATATAGAGATCTACCCAAGCTTTGTTGTGTTTCTAGGTGAATAAAGGCTTGGATTAGAGCTTATATGAGTAAGTAGGAGTATTTGATCATGCTAGGCATCAAGAAGATGCATTGGAGATGCTAAGGAAGGAGCATGATTAGAGAGCATTACGAAACAAAGGCATTTGCAAAGAATTGGAGTTCTCACGGCCAAACATGGAAAATCACGACCGTGGTTTAGACATTGAGGGCATGGAAAACAAGGTCGAGAGCAACAGAAAGATTCCACGACCCATTCCACGGGCGTGGAAATTTGTACTAGACCGTGGTTTCTATGACGTTGCCACGTGTTATATTTGCCACATCGGCAGCGGTTATTAGGCTTTCGTAACCCTATTTTTCCCTATAAGAAGGCTGAGGCAAGGAGAAAAACCAGACACTCGCATTCAGGACATTTAGGAAGCATTACTTGGGAAGATCATACAGCGTACAGGGAAGATTCGGAGAAGGACGCATTTTGAAGATTGCGTACTTGGAGAAAGATCTTAGGGTTTCGATAGAAGGCGGATTGACATCCCGTTCTTCTTTGTTCCTTGAGTATTGTGAGAGATTCTTATTCTAGCCCTTATACATTGAACACATTGACAAATTATTAGTTTTATTGAGATTGGTTTCGGTGTTTTTTATTAAGGTTTCAAAGTTCTATCTTTTATTCCTTTCTTATTTGATTGTTGATTTTACAATGTTGATTGTTGGCTAAAAACCTTTAGCGATTCTAAGGTGAAGGGTTGATAGTTGTGGCATAGATGATCATAGATTGAACCAAAATAGATTGGACCTTGAGAGTTGCGAGAAACATCGTCATCAACCTTTTCCACGGTCAGTTCTTGAGTTCCACGGCCGTGGTTCTTCAAGATCCAGCCGTGATTTCCTCTATCGTATGACTTTTGCTTTTGCTTTGATTCAAAGTTAAAGATTTGCTTTAACCTAGCCTTGGCTTTCCTTCTCGAGGTAGTAGTGAGACTCAACAACCTCTACTTCGATTTCGAGTGTCACAACCTTAACCGTTGTGGCTTATCTTTGATCCCTTGGGTTTGGGCATGGGTATTTGAGAGTAATTCTTGTCCTTTGATCCTTTCAATACTGTAGCCTCAACAACCTTTATAGAGAGAGCCTTTGGGTGAGACAATTGGGTTTTCGAACTTCACCTTACAATTCCCTACCTTAGATATATAGCTTTGCAATCCCGACTCTGTCCTTATATCTTTAGAACATCTTGAATCAATTGCCACAATTGGATATCCGAATCTTTAGAATCGCTGTTTTCCTTATCATCTTTACAAAAGCTTTTACTTGCCAGACAATCTTTATGAACTGAATTTGTTCCCCCCAAATCCCTGAGTTCGATACTCTAGAATTCTTGCTTTACTACGCCGATCTGTACACTGCGGGTTCGCTTTGCTTTGATTTCAGTTTTATAAATTTAAAGCTTATTTGCACGCACACTTTCGAGCAAACAATTCTAGAGATTATAGCGTCAAGTTTTGGTTTTCGATTCAAGAGTTCTATTGATCTATGGACAAGGTTGGGGTTGCAAAGTTTAGGTGTTTCTTCGATGGGATAGATCACGAGGGAGGTCTCACTATCCACTATCACTAACCAAACATCCTATTACTGGGTAAGTATAAAGGACTAAGGAGAGGAACTATAACTCAAACCAACAACTACAACCTAAGAGGAAGTTGTGAATTGCTTACCATATGTCAATGAGAATGCGATTCCTCCTATCAGCAAGGCCATTCTGGCTAGCCATACCCAAAATAGAATATTGCGCCAGTATGCCACATCCTTCGAGGAATCCCGCAAACGGCCCAGACATTCTTCCTGCCTCAATGAATAGAACTAACCATCACTGGGTAAGTCTCAAGTTAACTCACAAAGGTAAGGTGAAGGCACACTCAAACCTAACAAAGAACAAATCTTTGTTATCTAGAAAATGTCATAATCGGTACTCAAGAGAGGAATCACCGGGTAGGTCTCTTCCTATCATCAATCGTAAGCCTTAGAGGTATCTAAGGGTATAAAGCTCCCAACAAAGACTAGGATTTGGGAAAACTATAACCTAGGCTTAAGGATAAACCATGATTGGGCAAACAGTAACAAATCTCGGATGGATCATACTCAAATCTCATCCGAGATTCCTGAATCAATCCGAGATCGACAACTGCGTAGGTAAAACTCAACCTTTGGGATCCAATCTAACATAAAGGGTCATTATATCATCATATAAACCACAACCATCAGCTCGTTACCCTAGAATCTCAAGAGTTCTAGCCAATAACAGTAATGTTTATTTCAAAGAAGGTATACGATATCAAATAAGACATCAACCAATAAAACCAATGAAAAACTAAGTAAACAATCTTCAATTCTCAATTCTAAATCAAACCAATAACAAAGGTTATACCTTTTTGTTCAAATAATGGAAACAACAACTATAGTCTATCCTTCCAAGAATAACTTACAAAACACCAATGCTAACTATGCAAATCTTCATTCCGTCGATGTTGTTCCTTCGTTCTCTATCTCCCCAACTGTTGCAGAAACTTCATCGGTAAAGTATCTAGAAAACCGTCCTCCGAATTATCCCAGAAAAATATATCTTTAACCCTTGACGCCATCTCTACTTAATATTGAAATTAGGGTTTTTACTTTGGGCCGCGGGCTATTTTTCAGCATAATCTCGGACGGCCCGAAGAAAATCTTGGCCGAGATGAAATCTCTCCATCCAAGATTTATCTTCTTTTACGTACTTTCTTCTACTCCTTGCTTCTGTTCCACTTGAATCCTTTTTCCTAATGATCCATGATCTTCTTTAGCACCTCATTGTACTCCACCATGCCCCCTTCTTGACTCCTTATATCCTTATGTTCCCTTTTGATCCAAAATGCGCCTTATTTACTACAATTACAACAAAACTGTGTGTAGACCTCTATTTCCGCAAAGTAGGAAAATATAAACATAATCGATATGAATATATGTCTATGCATGTGATACAAAGTGAAAATCTACCAAAATGCATCCCTAAACTAAGGTCATAATTCATGTCATCTGTAATAGTTAGGATTTCCAAATTCTAATTAATGTTGATTAACATAATCGTTGATAGTAATTGACATATAACTCGCGAAGATTGCACAAGTGATGAGTATGAGTCCCACCGTTATGTTCATGGCGTAATTTTGCACGTATGGGGAAATTTTCACTTTTTCCCCCGAGTAATTATTTTTACCCTCCGGTAATATTTGGAGCATTTGGGAGCTCCAATAATAAAAAATGCAGTTGAGAGAAATGATCAAGACATCGGATATGTCCTAGATATGAAATAACATGGAGAGGAGAAACGGGCAAAAGAGTCGCTATTTCGTTTCTTAACGGCTAAGAAAGACGGATTAGGGATACAAGTTTTCCGAGGCAGTTGTGGAATAATTATCCCCAAAATATTCCAGATTTATTATTCCAATTTCGATAAGTTTGGAGAAGGAGGTTCAACCCGCATTTGGATCGGTTAAAGGATAATTATCGACTTCGCTAAAGGATAATTATCGACTTCGCTAAAGGATAATTATCGTCTTCACTATATATAGTGGAAAATCCTTTATTAATTCATTTCCTTTCACGTTTCCTCGTAAAAACTGTGATTTCTCTCAACCTTCCAATTCAGATCTACTCTCCGTTTCTAATCCGTTTTCAATTCAGTTTGAGTTTCTAGATTCCTCTCTTCATTCTCTTCATATCGGTACCGAATTTCTTCATTTCCGAGTATATAGAGATCTGGTCGAGCATATATGTCACCAGGGCGGTTCTGTCGCTCAGAACCCGGTGAATTTGATTTTATCCTTGCGTAGCCTGCGTCGTTGTGATTCCGAATCTTCTTTCAGATCGACAATCGGGTTAGTAACGAATAAGTTATGAATTTATTCGTTTTCCGTATTGCGATTTGGCCTAAATTGACTTTAGACTTGTCAAAATGGATAATTAGAAATTCCATTATGGTCGTTATATTATTCTGGTGATTATGGGTTGTTTGTTTGATGAAATCTGTTGACAGGTGGGTTTAGTAATTGCTTGCGGGAAAAACGTTATTCTGGCAAAATTTAATTAATTAATTAAAGGTTAATTAATTAAATTAGGATTAGAATCGTGATTGAGGAATGTTGATTAGAGACTACCTTGAGATTTGAGGAATTGTGAGTTATGTTGAGATATTGAGGTTTAGTTGGTTGTGAGGCTTATAGATTGATTATGATCCTTATGGATCCCTTGAGTTTGGGTGTGACCTTTTTGATTGATAGGAGTATTGATATCTCTTTATGCCTTGTTATTAGGCAATGCCCCTCTTAGGATTGGAGGTTGATCGTAGTTGAGGTTGTACGAGGTTGAGGGAAGTCCGTAGGACTTACTTAGCTACCGTCCTTATATAGGGTATTTGCATGAGTGGTGTGTATGTGCTTGATATGATAGCATGAGATGTCGAGTATTACCGACCTATGTTTTATTGATAGCCCTAGTGTGTGACAGTGATAACCCTTCCTTCATCCTGTAAGGAGCTGGGGGTTCTGTGTGGTCATGTCATCTGGTATACAAGAAGGGCGCAATCCACTTCCATAGGGTACACGGGTTGTGTGACCGACACTACTTCCAAATGGACGTCAGACCCAGAGGCGGGGATGATACGGTCCTGGTGTCACATAGTTTCATCTATCTATATATATATATACATATATATATATATATATACATACATATATATACATACATATATATACATACATATATATATATATACGACTTGAGTGAATGACTATTATATAAAGATGATAAAATGGGTAAATGTGTGATAGCATGATTATGCGTTTACCTTCCATGACGTGTGTTTGTGCTTATGCATTACCTTATATACGTATAGTTAGCTAATGGTTTCATACCATGTTGTAGATGCCTTGCACGGTTGGCGAGCTGCTGAGTGATATAGCAGGGTGACAGGCCGAGGACTCTCGTACATTATGTGGTTATGGTTTTGAGGATGTTTATGTACCTCCTGTGTGAGGATGATGTTTTATACTCAGCTATGATCTTGTATTCCTTTTGATGTACAGTTTTATACCGTTTTATGTATATGTTCTTATATTTGCCAGTGCCATGTTGTAAGGTCCAGGAAACTTGTTGTCAGGCTAGGGTCAGGATCCACTGTGAGATCCTAGCCAATGTGGCATCCCGAGTCCCATATATTTGGGGTGTTACATCATCACTGTCCTACGCAAAAAGGAAGTTATTTAAGGATGTGTGACATTACTATTAGAATGAACCTCTACTCTTCAAAAGAGGTCCGGATAGGATGATAAGAAGATGCATTTCTGAAGATGAAGTAGAAAGCGTTATAAGACATTGTCATTCATTGCCTTGTGGTGGACGTGCTAGTTCCCACAAGACATGTGCTAAGGTACTTCAATCCGGTTTCTTTTGGCCTAACCTTTTTAGAGATGTGCAAAAGTTTGTTGCTTCTTACGATGCTTGTCAGAGAACAAGAAATATATCTAGGAGGAACGATATGCCTCTCAACAACATCCAAGAAGTAGAGATCTTTGAAGTAGGGGGGAGTGGATTTTATGGGACCATTCCCATCATCTTGTGGGAACATGTACATTCTATTGGTGTTAGATTACGTTTCTAGATGGGTGTAAGTCATTTCTTTTCCCACTAATGATGCCTCGATGGTAGTGAAATTCTTCAACAGAATGATTTTCCCAAGATTTGGGATGCCCCGAATCATCATTAGTGATGGAGGCACAAACTTCACCGCCCGGAAGTTTGAAGCACTTCTATCCAAATATGGGGTATCTCACAAGATAGTCACTCCTTACCATGCTCAAAAAAGCGGCCAAGTGGAGATATCCAATCAAGAGATCAAAGGCATTCTAGAGAAAACTATCTCTAGAACTAGGAATGATTGAGCAATGAAACTGGACAACCTTGCATGGGCATACAAAATAGCTTTCAAGACTCCCATAGGCACCACACCTTATAATCTTGTCTATGGGAAGTCTTGTCATCTTCCGGTGGAGTTAGAGCGTAGAGCATATTGGGCAATCAAATGGCTCAACTTCGACATAAAAGAAGCTGGAGAAAAGTGACTCTTTGACATCAATGAGCTAGAGGAGATTTGTTTGAACGCTTATGAGAATGCACGGATCAATAAAGAAAGGACCAAGAGGTGACATGACAAGCACATCATCCCTAAGGAGTTGAAAGAAGGAGATCTCATCCTTCTCTTCAACTCTAGACTTCGACTATTTCCATGTAAGCTTAAATCTCGCTTGACAAGACCTTATATTATAAAGCATGTGTTTTCCAATGGTGCAGTTGAAGTATTAGGTGAACATTGCGGAAGCTTCACTGGAAGTTCCGGTTGAGAGCATTACTCATCTTCTTCTTAACTGATCATTAAGGGCGATAGGTCCAACTAGCGACCTTAAACCAAGCGCTTCATGGGAGGAAACCCAAGGTATTTTTATGTCTTTTCCCTCTTTCTTAGATAGATTAGTTTAGTTTCCATTTTTTTGTGGGTATGTTCCGGGTTTTCTTGTGTCTTTGAATAACAAAAACTAGGTATTTTCTCAAAGAAGAATCAATGATGAAAGGGACGATTGATCCGTTTGGTAACGTAAGATTGCGTAGATGAAGATGAGGATGAAGAGAATTATTTAGATGAAGAATTAAGGAGATGAAATTGTTTAAGACGATGAGTATAAAAATAAATGAAATGAGTGTTTGGTAAAATGAATATGACTGCGGGTAAAATTACAAAAAAATACGTGTTAAATTTTTTTTATAGATGAAAGAGTTGAAATAAATGAAAAGGGTACAAATGGAATTTTAACATCAATAATCTTTATAATCTCTATAATCTAAGTTTTATTGGATTACAAAATTTTCATAATCTAATTCTCTTAATCTCCATAATCTAACCCCTTTAATCTCCTTAATTCCCTTACCTAACGAGATTATGAGTATTATTTCTCTCTTTCAATTCTCATAATCTTAATCCCCTTAATTTATCCTCTTACCAAACGGGACCGAAGAAAGCGCTAAGAAGGTGATGACATAAATTATGACCTTAGTTTAGGTGTGCATTTAGATGATTTTCCCTTTGTTTTGTATGCAAGGACTTATATTTGTATCAATTGTGCTATCATTTGCATACTTTGTGAGAATGGAGGTTTGTACATAGTTTTGTTGCAATTGTAGGAAATACGGTGCATTTTGGATCAAAACGAAGTATGTAAGTACAAGTAGACAAGAGGACAACATATTAGAGTATATTGGAGTATAAAAGAAGACCAAGGATCATAAGAAGAAGGATGCAAGAGGAATGCAAGCGAGGAGTTGAAGAAAGTACATAATAGAAGAGAAATTCTCGGATGGATAAAATATATCTTGGTCGAGATTTATTTTGGGTTGATCCTAGATATCGCTAAAATCGGTCCATGGCCCGTACGTCATAAACCCTAGATTTTATTATTAAATAAAGGCGGCTGCAGCGAGGATCCAACACACATTACAGGGAGATAACAGAAGATACAAGATAGAGAGGAGTCGGAATACGCAGAAAAACGGCGCGTGCGAGTTAAAAGGAAGGATTACAACATCAAGTGATTGAAGATTCGCATAGTTAGTTACAACACTTTGGAGTTTTGTGAGGATTCTTGAAGGGAGATACTTAGTTGTAGTTTTTGTTGTTTTGAACACAAGGTCGAACTTTTATTGATGCTTTATTTCAATTTTGATTATTGAAGACTACTTGCTAAGCATTGTTTGCCCTTTCTTTAGTTATTTCGGTTTTATGTCTTATTTGATATCATATATCTTCTTTGATCTGAATATGACTGTTGTTGGCTAGAACTATTGCGATTCTAAGGTGATTAGTTGATGGTTGTGGTATAGATGATGATACAATGACCCTTTAAGTTAGATTGGATCCCGAAGGTTGGTTTTTACCCACGTAGTTTCCGAATCTTAGTTTGTTCTTAAGAATCTCAGCTGAGATTTGAGCAAGAACTATCCGAGATTTATCTGTGTTTAAAGTTATACCCTTGAAACTAGGTTATAGATTGCTCAATTCTTAGCCTTGTTGAGCCTTTCAAGCTTATATCTAAGCTTGGGAAAAGACTTACTTGATGATTCCTTTTCTTAGTTGCCAAAGATGATGAGTATTCGGTAACAAAGGTTTATCCTTTGTTAGGTTTGAGTGTGCCTTCACCTTGGCTTTGTGAGTTAGCCTAAGAGTTACCCAGTAAAGGCTAGTTCTATTCTCTTAGGTTGAGTTGTTGGTTTGAGATTATAGTTACTTTCCCTAGATCCTTGAGACTTACCCGGTAATAGGACTTTTAGTTTGGGATTAGTGGATAGTGAGACCTCCCCTGCAATCTATCCTACCTTAGAAATACCTTTCCTCAGCAACTCGAGCCTTGTCCATAGATCTTTAGAAATCTTGAACTGAAAACCACTACTTGACGCTATGATCTCTAGAATTTGTATTCTCTCTTGATTGTTATATATTCTTTGATTTTGTCGCTTTGTTCTTTGATATTGGCAAGTTTCTTTCCTAGATTTGATATACTTCTTGATTTCACCATAGTCCATGTGATCTACCCTGAAATACTTGATTTTATTGCAATTGATTTGTACACTGCGGATTCGCTTATTTGCTTTTATTTCTGGTATAAATTTAAGACTATTTTCGTTCATATACACACAAGTTTTTAAAACGAACAAGTGTTTGGTGCCATTGCCGGGGACTTGGTCTAGACCAAGCCGGTATTTGGTTGTCTAGGGTAGATACTTGCTTTTGCTACTGATCTTTCTGCTTGAGTGATCTTGCACGAATTTTCTCTTTAGGTTTATGGGAAGATCTCATGCGGGGAAGAAAGTAGTTCCATACGATCCTGAACCGTAAAAGACTTAGAAACGAAAGTTGAGGGAAACTAAGATGGCTTTAGCTGAAAGAGACCTTTAAGGTAAATTGGATGATACTTTGGAGCAAGTAAAGCTTCGAGATGATGCTCTAGCTGAAGAGAGAATTGTTGCACGTGAGAGAGAAGAAACGATTCGAGCTGAGATTCATGATATGCAAGCTACTATGAGGCAATTGCCACTTGAGAGAAGGAACAATGCCAAGATCGAAGTACAACCATCCGTCACACCACCAATTGTACCCCACCTTCCGGTGAGGAATGTTATGATTGATTCATTCGTGGGAGAGCCACAAATGCTTCGGAAGAGGATGTATCCAACTCAGTGAGTACGTCGTCCGGGCGTGAATCTAGGATATCCAGCCGCACATGATTATGAGCTTCACCCTTAAGTTCTTCAAATGATCTGTCAGAATCAGTTTGGAGGATTAGGGGCGAGTCTCCACACCAGCTCTTGCAGAACTATGAGATAGTTATGAAGACATTGAGGCCTCCAAGATTAGAGAACAATAATCATAAGTTGAGAGGTTTTTCCTTCTCCTTGAAGAAGAAAGCTCTTGGTTGGTATCAATCACTACCTTTTGGAAGAAGTAGCACTTGGGAGGAGTTGACTACTGAATTCCTCACCATGTTCTTCCCCCATCAAAGACTACGGAGTTGCGAGGTAAAATAAATGCTTTTGTGATGAAGGATAAAAAAAGTTTGTTCAAGGAAACATTCAAGGACCTTTTGCTAAATTTCCCTCATCACAAGATTCCGAAAATCGAGCTTCTAGAGATCTATTTCAAAGGTTTGGATGAGGAAACTCAATTCAAGCTTCAATCCCTTTCTAGAGGGACATTCATAGAGAAGCCAGTTGATGAAGCATGAGAATTTCTAAAGAAGCAAGAATTTGTCATTGAGAGTTATTCCAATCAAAGAGTTGATGATAGGAATTTTCTTAGAGGAAACAATTGGCGCCCTAATCATAGTCATCCCAGATTTTCCTAATCAAATCCAGATGGTGCACTAAATTCGCCCGCATCCTCAAGTCCAACTCCACCACCGAAGAATCAAGAACCTCCACCGGGAATCAATCAACCTCCCAAGGATCGAACCAATGCAATGTTTGAGCAATTGATGGGAATGTTGAGTGGGTTGGAGAGCACCGTTACTTCTATTTATAAGGCTCAAAAGGCTTTTTAAAATCAAGTCTTTAGCAAGGCGGGAGAAGCTCCTAGAGATCTAGGAGAGCTTTTCAAAAAGACGGAGAATAATCCTAAGGGGAAAGTGATGGATATCACCACTAGAAGCGGTTTGAAGATCAATGAGCCATTTCCCAAGACTATTGATAAAGGGAAGCAAGTTATGGTTGAGGAAGATACATAAACAATAGAGAAGGAGAAGGAACCGGTTTATGTAGCTCCTCCAGGTTACAAGCCTCAACTTCCATTGCCTCAATCAAGAGCTAGAGCACATTCAGACAAACACTTTGGTAAGTTCCTTGAAATCAAGAGTAAACGACATATTAATATTCCTTTCATGGATGTCATTGTAGGTATGCCCATATATGGGAAGTTTCTAAAGAAGATCCTCTCTAACAAGAGGAAACTTGAAGATGTTAGAGAGGTAAGGATGACTAAAAGGTTGTCCGAACTAATCCAAATCATGAAGGAAGAGATGCCACCGAAGTTAAGAGATCCGTGATATTTTTGCGTCCCTATTGGCGTTGGAGAAGTCACTTATGAAGCTTTGTGTGTTTTACGAACAAGTGTGAGCATTATAACACTTGCATTGTGCAAGAAGATAGGACTTGGAGATCCACTACCCATCAAGATGACTTTGTATATGGCGGATAGATCAATTATGCATCTAGTGGGAATCCTTGAAGATATTTCCGTCCAGCTTGGTAAATTCTATATCCTAATTGATTTTGTGGTGCTAGATATTCCTACAGATTATCATGTTCCAATCATACTTGGAAGACCCTTCCTTGCAACTTAGGGATGCATGGTTGATTGCAAGAACGCCACACTCTACTTCAACATTGATGAGGAGACCATTGAGTTCACGTTGTCCGCTATGGTTAGAGGACCAACTCTCGGTGATGATGTTTTCAACATTTGTGAAGAAGAAGAGTCAAGGTGTTTAGTGAGTTTGAGTTTGAGTTAGAAGCCTTGGAGAGGCATCCATATGCTATGTTTGAGGAATTTCAAGAGTGCACGAAAATCTGCAAAAATCTCGAGTCACCCACAGGAATCTCGGTCGTCGACGCCCTTATTGGGTCATCCGAGGTTCATTCCAACAACCAATATCGACCAAAAATCTCGGTCGAGAATTTCAAAGGGGGTCGAAATTCCTGAGTCTCCGGAATCACTTTAAACGTCGAATGTGAGCGTTCTAGGATGTGACCATGCCTCTCCCGAAGTTACAGAAGCTTCGCAAGATGCCTTAAGAGGTGCAAAACCTTCACTTAAAGGACCTCTTATATTGGAGCTAAAACCTCTTCCACAACACTTAAGGTATGCGTTTCTTGGACCAAACTCAATTATCCGTTCATAGTTAGTGCTACTCTTGATGATGATGAACTGTGCAAGCTGATGCATGAGTTGAAACTGCATAGGACAACTTTAGGATATACTATTGATGATCTTATGGTATTAAGCAGTAACACCCCAAATCCGTGGGACTCAGAATGTCACATTTGGCTAGGGTCTCACCATGGATCCTAAACCTAGCCTCACAACAAGTTCACTGAACCTTACAACATGGCACTGACAGATATAAAAACAAATACATAAAACAGTGAAACTGTATAACCAAAGTTAAAGACAACATAGCCGAGTATATAAAACAAAACCTCACACAGGAGGGAACAAAAGATCATCCTCACGCAGGAGGGAAAAGATAAACAATCCCAAAAGCCCACAACAACCTATGTACGAGACGTCCTCGGCCTGCCACTCTGCTAGATCACCCAACAACATGCCTATCCTGTGGGTCATCTACAACATGGTAACAAATCATTAGCTATCCATACACATATATAGAGCAATGCATAAGCACAATCATACTCAAGGTAAGATAAACACATCAACATGCTTTCACACATTTACCCATTTAATCATCTCAATATACTGTTCATTCACTCAAATTGTATAGATATCATATATATAAAACTATGTGACACGAGGACCGATACATCCTCGCCTCTGAGCCTGCTAGTCAGCCGTACTAGTATCGGTCACACAATCCGTGTACCCTATGGGAGTGGATTGCGCCCTTCTTGTAAACCGGTCTGGCCTGACTCAAGAGAACCTCCCAGACTCCACGGCGGGATGAAAGGGAAAGGTTATCACAGCAACGCATACGGGGCAATCAATAAAACATAGGTCGGTAAATATGACATCACATGCTATCATAGCAAACATACAAAGAACACACCACTCATGCAAACACCCAATATAAGGATGGCAGCTAAGTAAGTCCTACGGACTTACCTCAACCTCGATCACAACTCAACCACGATGACCTCTACACTGGAGGGACAACACAACCTATAAACAGGTATAAAGAGATATATTAATCTCCTAACAACACAAGGGTCACACCTAGACCGAAAGGATTCCAAAGGATCAACCTCAACCTCACTCACAACCTAAAGAACCTCAAAAGCCATACAAGGCATAAGCCGATCATAACCTTAACCAAACTCAACCTCACTCATCTAGCATGATCCTAAGCACTCACACTAGGAAAGGAGGGAACAAAGGCACCCTAATGAAGGCGTAGAAGCAACACACACCTGCAGAACCAAGTGAAACACCAAGCTGACGCAGGTGGCCGTAGGGGCGGCTAGGAGGTGGCGCAGGGGCGGTCTACTGGCCGGCGTAGGGGCGGCTCAAATCAGGCGCTGGGGCGGCTGGTGTGCAGAAGACACCACTTCAGCTCCTTTTTTCATTTCTCGTTTCGATTCTCCACTCTTCTTCACTCCAACAACAACATACATATATCACATACATATATATATACATCAACATAAGCCAAAACATGGCTGAACATGATCCAACCCCAAGGAAACTATACAAAACTAAGCAAAGGAAGGAAAGGATGAAGAAAAGAAGGAAGGAAGAGGAGAAGCCATGAAACTCACCAAGCTGAGCTCTCCAGAAGATCTACACCTCACCAAATAACATCAAGCTGGCTCCACAAGGCACAGCAACATCAGCAACATCAAAGCCAAGCAAGGCTATGCAAGATCTCTCACCAAAACTCACAAAACTCAACAAAGATCAACCAAAGTAATCCAAGGAAGAAAAGGAGAAGAAAGTGTACGTAAGAAGAGAGAGAGTCTGAGAATGTAAACCCTCATGACATGTAAGGGATGAAGATATATATAGAGGTAAAAGGGTAAAGCACGGGTCAAAGGGTCAAAGAAGACGGCTACAGCACACAGAGCCGCAGGGGCGGACCCTGTGAGCCACAAGGGCGGCCCAGACAAACCGGAGAGGCGGTTCCAAGCTCATGCAAGGGCGGTCCAGGCAAAACTCTGGCCCTCTGCTCACTCTCTCAGCAACTAGGCTCTTACATCTCACCCCCCTAAAAACAAGTTTCGTCCTGAAACTTGCAAGATCCCAAAGTCTCTCGGACCCATAAGCCGAGGTACAACTCACTCTCTCGATCGGAGGTATCACATCTCCACTCAGAAAGTCATAACCTATAACAGATCTATAACCATAAACATCAACATGGAGGAATCATCAACACTAGAAGACAGGGTCATAACGCTACCCAAAGGCATAGAGGAGTCACATCTCTTGCCATACCACATCACAGGGCATAGAGGAAGCACATCTCTAGCCAAAACATAACACATGCATAGAGGAAATACGTCTCTAGCCAAACCATCGACGTATACATCACATGGAGGAATCACATCTCCACTGAAACTATGTCCATCAAAGTAGAATGGAGGTAAGAACCATCTCCAACTGAATCCTAATCAACTCAGATAGCATGGAGGAAAAGACCATCTCCAGCTATAAGCATAAGTCATACTCAAATAGCATGGAGGGAATAATCATCTCCAGCTATAACATACATATAGCTAGTATAGTAGGATCTAATAAGATCATAAGGCACATCATCACTAGCATGAAATAAACACATCAAGGTAGGTAAGCACAGAAGCGCATAATCACATACTCATCAAGATAGCGCTAAGATCTACACCTAGACCCTAGATGCATCTATCTCGGCATAAAACTCTGGATAGTTCCTTTGGACACTATCCTCAGTCTCCCATGTAGCCTCCTCTGGTCCACGTCTTGACCACTGTATCCTCATCATAGGAATGTCCTTCGAACGCATGCGTCTCACACCTCGCTCTAGGACTGTAATAGGATGCTCAGCAAAGGTGTGGTCCGGCTCAACCACCAAATCAACATAACTCACAATGTGCATCGAATCTGGAATATACTCTCTCAGCTGAGACACATGGAAAACAGGGTGAACACCCTCTTACCTCGGAGGCAAAGCTAAAATGGGAATGTTGTGCTAGTCTTTCAAGCATCTGATCAATGAAAGCAAGGGGGAACTATCCAGAGTTCTATACCGAGATAGATTCACCGGTAGGATCCACGAGTAGATCTTAGTTCTATCTTGGTGCACTACTACAAACTGACATTACAATGACATTTAAAAGATGGCGTTTTTACTATAAATGTCATCAAAATTCTTTACAATGACGTTTTATCAAAGTATTGTCATTTTAATATGTTTTTGCCAAATTTAGATGACGTTTGTGAATCGCCATAAAATTATATGACGTTTTTTCAACGTCATAAATGTTTTTATGGCATTTTCTAAACGACCTGAAATTTATGACGTTTACTAAACGCTATATAATGTACAACGTTTGTGAAACGTTATATAATATTTCGGGTTTTTTCCCACCAAATTATTGTAAATATTGAGTCATTAAATTTTTGGCGGACTTTGTTTACAAAAAAATTTAAGCCAAAATTTAAAATTCAAGTTTTGAAAAGGACAAAAAAACTATCATCCACATTTATTCTGTAAAGTCACGTTTTACATCAAAACCGGGTCCATTTAAACCTATTTAACCCTAATTTCCTAACCTAGCCTACACTTTCTCTCTCCCCCAATCCTTCTCTCTCACCGAGCTGCTTCCGCCGCTCTTCACCCTTCACCTCTCTCACCGGTGTTCTCTCTTTCTCGCACTCCTCTCATGCCGCTTCCGCCGCCACTGCCACGCAGACCTTCACACAACCTTCCCTCACTCGAAACCATCACTTCTTGGGTCTTCTCCTACAACCAACCGCCGGAATTCAGGAGTTGTTGACCACCAAGCGAGGATCTCTCCACCATCAAGAACATCGCCGTTGTTCCACACCTAGCGCCATCAACAATGACTCGGGAAGGGCTCAACAATTGTCGTCGGGAGTCCGTTGATGCGTCGCTGCTGCTCTGTCACCGTCGGTTTTCGCCGCCTACTGCAGCCTTCTTCCACCACTACTACCACTAGTTCCGCCGCCTACTGCAACCGACTCGGGAAGGGCTCGACAGCCTTTTGTCCCTGTTACCGTTTGGTTGATTGGGTGAGATTCCGGATCTGTTATGACCTAATTTTGGGATTTGGGGTCTTTGTGCTTGGATATTGAACTGTGTATACATATGTGTATGTTTATATTATTTGTTTCACTACTGTTTATTTTTCACTATAGATTGTGCATTCAGTTTGTAGACTCAAATGTCCGCATCTTTGTCGTTTAAGTTATGTTTAACAATTATCCCTTCATACAATTCATGACTAGACAAAATTCCTTTTTTCCTGAGTTTCCTTTGTTTTTGCACTAGACGTTTGGTTTGTATATCCTCACACTATTAAGCTTTCGATGGAAGTCACTGTCAGATATCCAAATATGTGTCCGATGACTTATCACTTACCTTTTTGTAAGTGCAGGAATTTTATGACAAATTTGCTAGAGTCTGAGCGCTTAAAGTTGGTGATGGATTTGCTGATGGTGTTTCACTAGTACTGCTCAACATGGCTCCTTCCTTCTAGTGTTTCGACGTATGTGGGACTAGCTTATAACCTTGTTTGACTTTAGACTTGTATATTTCACCATACATATCATGCTAAGTTGGATTGTATTTTTGCTAATACAATGGCTTTTTGTGTTACAAGGTCTACTCATTAATAGAGTTTGCTATACAAAAGGTGGGTTAAATTCCCCAGCATTTGCATGATTCTTCATGGATATTTCTATTGGCATGATACTTCTTGACAGGTCGAAAGATTTGTAGAAAATGCCAACTCTAAGATATGTTCATGAATTTCAAAATGATTCTTGATATCTTTTTGAGTGTTATGCTGAATTGAACCATATTGTTATAATGTTGTTGAAGAGGTATTGGTTGAAGAAACTGAATTATATCGCTATGAGCCTGAATTTGGAAACATAGGAGATGCACTTGGTAGCACAATTGCTTGCTCAATGAAGTATATTGTCCTTGACGATATCTCAACAGGTAACCATCACATTTACTAGCTAGGTATTGATTTGAAATGTTGGCCAATTAGCATTTTTTTATATTCTAAGGATTACATTTTCACAATGTCACAGGTGATAAATGAAGTACCACGCTTGGTGATCAAACTAGCAAGCTAGATCATGGAATTAAACATTTGCGTACACTATGTTTTGATTTTGAGATTTATGGGACAACTTTTGTAATGGTAAAAAATTGTGTAAGAATTGTCATCTTTTATTATGCAATATAGATTCTATCACTAAGATTTTGTGATATTGGAATGTTGGATTTATTTTGTGTGCATGAAAGTTGTTTATTTGGATTTATAAATAAAAACAGGGTAATAAAAATTAGGGTTAGTAAACAACATAGAGATACAACTTAAGGCAACTCGTCAAGCCATGAAATACTATTCCATGACATATTAAACATTCCGCGGTAAAACAATCCATGGCGCTTAGAACATGTCGTAAACAAAGGGTCGTTAGTTGGAAAACGTCATGAATATTGCGGGCTGTGATGTTTGTCAAACGCCATTACAATGCAATCTGTGGCGTTAACCAACGTCATAAAAGACGGCGTAACAAAACGCCATCAAATTGTGGACAAAAGCATGACGTCTATAAAGACGGCGTTTTTTAATGGCGTTGGAAAACGCCATTAAACAGTTTGCATGACGTTTTTCACACGTCATGGAAATGTATATCTGTACTAGTGGTGAGTGTATGTTATGTTATCTTGGTGAGATAGATTCACCAACAGAGGCGGCCCAGACAAACCGCCCCGCGGTTTGTCTAGGCCGCCCCTGCGGCTCTATGTGCTGCAGCCGTCATCTTTGACCCTTTGACCCTTTGACCCGTGCTTTACACTTTTACCTATATATATATATATATCTTCATCCCTTTTCTCTGATGAGGGTTTACATTCTCAGACTCTCTCTCTCTCTTCTTACGTACACTTTCTTCTCCTTTTCTTCCTTGGATCACTTTGGTTGATCTTTGTTGAGTTTTGTGAGTTTTGGTGAGAGATCTTGCATAGCCTTGCTTGGCTTTGATGTTGCTGATGTTGATGTGCCTTGTGGAGCCAGCTTGAGCCGCCCCTGTGCCGGCTAGTGGACCGCCCCTGCGCCACATCCTAGCCGCCTCTGCAGCCACCTGTGTCAGCTTGGTGTTTCACTTGGTTCTGCAGGTGTGTGTTGCTTCTAGGCCTTCCTTAGGGTGCCTTTGTTCCCTCCTTTCCTAGTGTGAGTGCTTAGGATCATGCTAGATGTGTGAGGTTGAGCTTGGTTGAGTTTATGATCGGCTTATGCCTTGTATGGCTTTTGAGGTTCTTTAGGTTGTGAGTGAGGTTGAGGTTGATCCTATGGAATCCTTTGGGTCTAGGTGTGACCCTTGTGTTGTTAGGAGATTAATATATCTCTTTATACCTGTTTAAAGGTTGTGTTGTCCCTCTAGTGTAGAGGTCATCGTGGTTGAGTTGTGATCGAGGGTGAGGTAAGTCCGTAGGACTTACTTAACTGCCATCCTTATATTGGGTGTTTGCATGAGTGGTGTGTTTTTTGTATGTTTGCTATGATAGCATGTGATGTCGTATTTACCGACCTATGTTTTATTGATTGCCCCGTATGCATGGCTGTGATAACCTTTCCCTTTTATCCCGCCGTGGAGTCTGGGATGTTCTGTTGAGTCAGGCCAAACCGGTTTACAGGAAGGGTGCAATCCACTCCCATAGGGTACATGGATTGTGTGACCAATACTAGTACGGCTGGCTAGCAGGCTCAGAGGCGAGGATGTATCAGTCCTCGTGTCACATAGCTTTATATATATGATATATATACGATTTGAGTGAATGACTAGTATATTGAGATGATTAAATGGGTAAATGTGTGAAAGCATGCTGATGTGTTTATCTTACCTTGAGTGTGATTGTGCTTATGCATTACTGTATATATGTGTATGGATAGCTAATGGTTTATTACCATGTTGTAGATGCCCCACAGGATAGGCATGCTGTTGGGTGATCTAACAGAGTGGCAGGCCGAGGACTTCTCGTACATAGGTTGTTGTGGGCTTTTGGGTTTGTTTATCTTTTCCCTCCTACGTGAGGATGATCTTTTGTTACCTCCTATGTGAGGTGTTGTTTTATATACTCAGATATGTTGTCTTTACCTTTGGTTATACAATTTCACTGTTTTATGTATTTGTTTTTATATCAGTCAGTACCATGTTGTAAGGTTCAATGAACTTGTTGTCAGACTAGGGTAGAGCTGATACTATCCGGGTTCGGGCCGGATCCGGACCGGGATTCTCCTAAATTTTTGTCCGAATGTCCGGGTCGGATCCGGGCTAAGCCCGGATGCCGGGCTCCGGAGCATGTCCGTACCCGTCCGCCAAGCCGGGCCGGGCTGTCCGCCGGGTACCCGGATTCACTTTTCCGCTTTTACAGTTGTTTCTTCTCTATTGTTAAAAGTGTACCAAATTTTGAAAAATGCACCATCCATCAAATAAGGAAGACAATATTTCTATTTATGTAGACAATCTGAGTATATACACACTAGAAAATGAAGGTTTGCTCATAGAACATACTATAGGGTGAATTTGAAATATAGACAGTAATACAAAGTATATAAAGCTTAGAGCATATACAGTCTATGAAACTGAATATATAAACTACATCCGATCTCGATTTGAGGTAATTATAGATCTCGACTCTTGAGAATCTGAGAGATGCGGAGGAGAGTGTGAGGGTCGTTTGGTTGACATACTTACCGAATCAGAGATTGAGAGGTAAGAGTGAGAACTACTCAAAGACACCGAGAAGACTGAGAGGGAGAGACACATCTCAGAGGATTCGAGAGACGTTGAGGAGAGTGAGGGCTGCTCGACGGGGAGATTGTGGGCTGAGGAGACACCGAGGGGGAAAGATGACTAGTTGTCGGCGTCGTTGAGGGCTGGTGAGAGTGCGACGATTGAGGATCTTCCACCGAGAGGCAAACTGAGGGCTAGAGTTTAGGTTGGGAGAGAAATGAGGCCGCCGCCGCTGCTTCTGTGGAAGTGACGAATGAACTATGAAGGGTAGAAGGCTAGGGTTTCATTTAAAGTGTATATATATATATATTAAAAAACAGGCCGGGCAAGTGGCCCGACCGGGCTTCGAACTTTGTCCGGATCCGGCCCGGTTGACCAGCCGGGCCGGGCTTTCCAGCCCGGTCGGGCTTCTTACCTTGTCCATATCCGCCCGTTTTTGCGGGCGGACGGGCCGGGCCAGACGGGTCAACCCGGAGTATATCAGCTCTAGGCTAGGGTAAGGATCCACGGTGAGATCCTAGCCTAATATGACATTCCGAGCCCCACGGATTTGGGGTGTTACAGAGTTGGTATCAGAGCCTTAGGTTGACAACAATCGCACTTGCTACCTGCAATGAGGTCTGATAGGTAAAATAAACACAACCCACATGGGATCTGACATTTTCAAAAGTTTTTAGTTTTAAATGTGGTTTTGGGTTATCTGTACGAGAAGTCACCACCCCTGCTATGGATCTCTATAGTGTAGATATGTATATATGTATGATGGACTATGTATGTGTATGTGTTTAGTATATATATATATATATATATACTTATGGCCTATATAGAGCCATATAAGTTAGGTGTGCATACCCCGTAGATGGCTCGGACTAGAGCTACTAAAGTTGTAGGCAGAGGTAGAGGTAGACCACCCCGTCCTCCGGGTGTTGTAGGTGAGGGACCAGTTCCCGCTACTCATCCACCAGTGGTGAAGGACATAAATGAGAAGGTTGTAGAGAGCGTCGTCCTAGAGACGAGGAGTGGTGGATCTGTGAGACATCATTCACATTGAGCTCAGTTTGAGGACGTTGCTCGTGTCTCTTTGGAAGGACCGAAGTTTAGAGAGTATCTCCGACGTTTCGAGGAGGATATTAGGGCTGGCAGATGGGCCCCAGATTTACCAGTACATGAGGAATCTTCTGAGAGATCGCCAAGGGGGCAACACATGTGCCAGCTGCACCTACACGAGTTGCTGAGCCAGTTCGAGTTCTAGTGGAGACCAGAGGGCCTCAACCAAACTCCTGGTTGAAGGCATTTCATTATCAGGGAGTGCCACACTTCTCAAGAGAGATTGGTTTAGAGACCGTGGTGTGGATTGGACATGTAGACACAGCTTTGGAATCCATCAGATGTCCTGAGGACAGACGGATAGAGCTAGTTCAGTCTCTATTCCGTGACCTCGCACACTAGTGGTGGAGGACTGTCCGAACCAGAGCCACCATTTATAATCATATGGGGCGTATGATTAGAGAGCAGTTCTTCCTTGCCTCATTGAGAAGGGAGAAGCTGTAGGATTTTGTGGAGGCCGGCTTTGAGGACGTGCCTATTACTGATGCCATCCGCCGCTTCCACACCGAGTTAGCTTTGTTGGGTTCAGCTGCACCATCTGAGGACTAGCATGTGTATCTGTTCTCTCGTCGTCTGAGAGAGAGCACTCGTTCAAACATGGCGGGATTCCATTGTGAGTCCCTAGCTGATTACCAAGATTGGGCTTCTGCTTTTGAGAGGGAGCGAGCTAGCCAGAGGAGAGCTTCTCAGACGGGACGGTCTGAGAAGAGGCAGCGCATTGAGCAGACTAGTGGAGTTGGAGGAGCATCTGGGTCTAGATGAGACTAGAGACGCTAGAGTTACCCCTCGTCTGCACAGACTGTAGATAAGGGACGACAGTGTTACAACTGTGGTGACCCCGGCCATCTGAAGCCAGCTTGTCCCAAACCAGTTGTGACTTGTTTTACCTGTGGTAGACAGGGACATCGAGCTGCCTTCTGTAGGCAGGGTGGAGTAGCATCACAACAGGGTTCTTCCCCTACCAGTGTAGCAGGACGTGGTCAGAGGACACCTCAGTAGCAAACATAGGGACAACAGAGGGTCCTAGAACGTCCATCTACTCAGGGTTCTGCTCTAGGACCGAGTAGAGGTAGAGGTAGAGATGTTGGCACCAGTGATGCTAGAGGAGCCCGAGGGATTGCTTTTGAGTTGAGGAGTGCCGAGGATCCACCTGCACCAGCTGCTACAGGTACCATTCTGCTTCATGGTTTACCTGTTAGAGTCTTTTTTGATACTGGTGTTACGCATTCATTTATTTCTGATACATGTGTTTAGCGTATGAGTTTAGATACCATAGAGGGTATACCCTTTACTATAGGGTTACCTGATGGTAGTCGGGTCAGAGGTACCCGTGAGATACGTAGTTGTCCCCTTCGTTTAGGGACTCGTGTGTTACTTGTTGACTTCTTAGTCATGCCGTTAATGCATGCTGAAGTCATTTTAGGTATGGACTGGATGCGTAGACACGATGCGGTTTTGCATGTTGGTAGACGGACTTTTACAGTCTCTACCGAGCTTGGTCAGATTGAGGTCTTCTGGGGTTGAGACCTTGGGAAGACAGGTTTTGTTATTAGCGTCGTACGAGCAGCTAGGTTGATTGCACAGGGATGTGATACCTTATGGTGCTATGCCATGAAGGAGGGAGAGAGTCCAATAGTGGGGGACATTCCAGTGGTCTGCGAGTTTGCAAATGTGTTTGCTGAGCTGTCAAGCTTGCCGCCTCAGCGGAGTGTGGACTTCAGCATAGAGTTAGAGCTTGGCACGAGACCCATCTCGAAGTCCCCATACCGTATGGCACCTGTCAAGATGTTGGAGCTGAAGAAGCAACTCGAGGAGTTGGCTGAGAAGGGCTTTATACGCCCTAGTGTTTCACCATGGGGCGCACCTGTCCTCTTCGTGCGGAAGAAGGACGGATCTTTGAGGTTATGCATTGATTACAGAGAGCTGAACAAGGTGACCATCAAGAACAGGTATCCATTGCCTCGTATTGATGATCTACTTGATCAACTTCAGGGAGGTATAGTTTTCTCTCGGATTGATTTGCGCTCAGGTTATCACCAGCTGAGGGTGAGAGAGCAGGAAGTACACAGGACGGCATTTCGCATCAGTTATGGACACTACGAGTTTGTAGTGATGCCATTCGGGCTGACGAATGCCCTAGTAGTCATTATGGAGTTGATGAACAACATATTCATAAACTTCCTTGATCAGCTTGTGGTGGTCTTCATTGATGATATTTTAGTATACTCTCGTAGCAGAGAGGAGCATGCCGGTCATCTAAAGATGGTTTTGCAGATTCTGAGGGATAGAAAGTTGTATGCCAAGCTCTCTAAGTGCGAGTTTTGGATGTCTGAGGTTGCTTTCCTTAGGCATATCGTCTCCGCCGACGGGATTATGGTAGATCCGGAAAAGATCGAGTATGTTGCTACATGGACGACACCGACGAATGTCAAGGAAGTACGTAGCTTTCTTGGCTTAGCCGGTTACTACAGACGCATTGTGGAGGAATTTTCTGTGATTGCTCATCCACAGACGAGTCTTCTGAGGATGACTACCAGGTTTGTGTGGACCGACTAGTGTGCTCAGAGTTTTGAGGAGTTGAAGAGGCATTTTACTTCTGCTCTTGTTCTAGCACAACTAGAGGGTTTTGATGATTTTGTGGTCTACAGTGATGCATCCAAGCTAGGCTTGGGAAGTGTTTTAATGCAAAGAGGCAGAGTGATTGCTTATGTGTCTCGACAACTGACGACATAAGAGGAGAACTACCCGACTCATGATCTGGAGTTAGCAGTGGTAGTTCATGCTTTGAAGATCTGGAGACATTACCTGTATGGTGCTACATGTCAGATCTTTCCAAACCATAAGAGTCTGAAGTATATTTTCACGCAGCGGGAGTTGAAAAACTGCCAGCGTCGATGGCTTGAGTTGATCAAGGACTTTGACCTTGAGATTTTGTACTATCTTGGAAAGGCGAATGTGGCAGCTGACGCCTTGAGCAGGAAGACGCCTCAAGAGAAGGCGATTGCCAGGCTGACTGTACAACCTCAGCTTCAGAGGGATTTAGCTTGGCTAGAGTTGGACATCCACTTTCCTGATGAGGATCCCATTTATATGCATTAGAGGTTTTACCCTGTCTGTTGGATGAGATCCAACAGAAACAGGTGACCTGTCCAACCCTGATGAGGATTAGAGAGAGGATGTTTCGTGGTGAGGCACCACAGTTCTCAGTTGGAGCTGATGGAGTGATGAGGCGACATGATCGTATATGTGTTCCTGCCGATGTAGAGTTGAGACAAAGGATCTTACAGGAGGCTCACTGTACTCCTTACTCTGTACATCCAGGTAAGAGTAAGATGTACCATGATGTGAGACGTTCATATTGGTGGGGTTGGCTGAAGCCCTATGTAGCCAGATTTGTGGCTCAGTGTGCGACCTATCAGCAGGTCAAGATAGAGCATTCCAGACCTGGAGGTGAGCTCCATCCACTGCCAGTGCCGCAGTGGAAGTGGGAGGACGTCTCCATGGGCTTTGTGACCGGTTTGAGGCCCAATAGGAGTTTTGATGCTATCTGGGTTATTGTTGATAGACTGACGAAGACTGCACGTTTCATCCCTATCAGAGAGACGTGGCCAGTGAGTAGATTGGTTGAGGAGTACACTAGACAGATAGCGAGTCTCCATGGTGTACCGAGGACGATCGTCTCTAATCGAGATGGACGCTTTACCTCGAGGTTTTGGCAGCAGATTCAGACTTCTTTGGGGACGAGTCTACACTTCACGACATTCACATTATTGCTACTTAGATTGATACTGATAGCATGTAGTATAGTCTATATTTTGGGATTGGTTTGAACGTTTTATCCTCATAAATCTGCATGAATGGATGTGCATTCTTTGATTATATCGTTGTTTTGTCTACCTTTGCAAGAATCGAGGTCTACATCTAGTTTCGTTGTGATTGTAGTAGGGAAAATGACACGTTTTGGACCAAAATGGAGCTAAGGAAGATAAAGAGTCATTGGAGCTACATTTTAGAGCATTGAGGAGTTACAAGAAGAGCTCAGGAAGCATGGAAATGATTTAGAGGATTGATTTTGGACCAAATTAGAGAGATTCACTCTCAGGTGAGACTCAACTCGGTCAGCTACAGTACCACCTCGACCGAGGTGATCTTCAAAAGTATCTGGACCGAGGGGAAGTGATGACGGGACATAATTTCTTTATCTTTGGCTGAGATCTTCTATTTTTGGAAAGTGAATATCACATATTTTTGGATGGATTTCTAAAAGGAAGCATATTTTGTTGGCTGATATACTTTGGAAGCAAGGAAGATATGAAGATATTTTATAGAAGGAAATTATCTTTTTAAGCTATTTTATCTTTGGAAGATAAATCTCCTATATATAGAGGCTGATTTGCTAGAATTCAGCTATCTCGGAAATTCCGGATCAGAGGAGCAGTAGTTCTCCAGAGTTGAAGGAAGTTTTGAAGGTTGAAGTTCAAGGAAGGAAGGAATCTAGTTTGAAGGAAGTTTGTAAGATTTACTTAGTTGATTCGGTTTTGTTGTCTTTTCTGATTTGTGATTGAGGAAAGCTGATTGATTACTTGTTTGTTTGATTCAGTTATTGAGACTTTTCTGTTAAGGTTTTCTTGTTTGAATATTGATTCCTTTCTCACATATTTGATTATTTTTATCATGATGATTGTTGGCTAAGTTCTTTATGCGATTGTAGGGTGATTGGCTGAAAGTTGTGGGAAAGACGATGATAGAATGAGCCTTTATCCCAGTGGACCCTGAAAGCTCGAGCATTTACCTTAACCGACGAACACCTCGGTTAGTCGTAGAACATCTCGGCCGGGATGGGATATAACTGATCGAAGCGAGCCCTTTTCCGATCCTTATATGAGTTGAGGTTTTTGTTTGCCAAATCCTATCCTTGTTATACCTTTCCTGGTTCAACGCAAGCCTAGGATGAGACTTACCCGGTGATTCCTTTGTTTGTTTACCCAAGATCATGAGTGTAGGTAATAAAGGCTTATCCTTTATTGGGGTTTGAGTGTGCCTTCATCCCATCTTTGAGAGTTATCCTGAGACTTACCCGTTAAAGGTTGATTCTATTCCCTTGGGTGGTGTGTTGGTTTGAGATTATAGTTCCTTTCCTTTGTACCTTGAGACTTACCCGGTGAGAGGATCTTTAGTTTGGGATAGTGAGTAGTGAGACTTACCCGGTGATCTATTCCCACCTTAGAAACACCTTCCCTTCGCAAACCTCAGCTTTGTCCACGTTATCCTTTGAGATCTTGAGTCGGAACCACAACTGGATGCTTTAATCTCTAGAATCTGCATTCTCTTTATCTGACTTTTATATCATCTTTGATATCATTGCTTGTTACGTGTTTGTTATTGACAACCTGAATTACCGATCATTGTTTCACCATAGTCCCTGTGTTCGACCATAGAATTCTTGCTTTTATTAAAATCGATCCGTACACCGTGGGTTCACTATTTGCAATTATTCTTGGTATAAATATTAAAGCTTGCACACACCTTTTGGAGCGAACAAATACAGTGGATTCTTCCGAATCCCTATCCATCTGGATGATCAAGAGAAGACCACTTTCACGTTCCCTTGGGGTACGTTCACTTACAGGAGAATGCCCTTTGGATTGTGCAACGCACCTACTACTTCCAACGATGCATATTGGCTATATTCTCCGAGTACATTGAAGAGATTATGGAGGTATTTATGGATGATTTTTCTGTATATGGTTCATCCTTTGATAATTGCTTGGTTAACCTTTATCTAGTGTTACAAAGATGTGAGGACACAAATCTTTTCTTAAATTGGGAGAAGTGTCACTTTATAGTTAGCGAAGGAATTGTTTTAGGTCATTTAATCTCCAATCGCGGGATTGAGGTGGATAGAGCGAAGATCGAGACTATTGAGAAGCCACCTCCACCTTCATCTATTAAAAAGTTAAGAAGCTTCCTATGACACGCATGTTTTTATAGAAGGTTCATCAAAGAGTTTTCTAAGATTTCTAAACCATTGACTAACCAACTGTTGGAATATGTGTGAGTTTTTGAAGGACTGTCTAGATGATTTCTAAAGGTTAAAGGAAGCATTGATATCCGCTCCAACCATTCAACCCCCAGATTGGAATCTACAGTTCGAGATCATGTGCGATGCTAGTGATATAGCCGTAGGTGCCGTACTTGGACAGAAGAAGGATGGACGCACTCATGCCATCTACTATGCTAGCAAGACGCTAGATGAGGCTCAACTTAACTACGCTACCATGGAAAAGGAGCTTGTTGCGGTGGCCTACGCTTTTGGGAAGTTTTGTTCCTACCTTGTAGGAGCAAAAATCATTGTCTACACCGACCAGGCAGCAATTTGGTATTTGCTCACCAAGAAAGATGCAAAACCGCGGTTCATTAGATGGATCCTCCTTCTGTAGCACCTCAAATCCATGGGACTCGGGAAGCTACATTGGGCTAGGATCTCAGAATGGATCCTGACCCTAGCCTGACAACAAGTTCACTAGATCTTACAACAAGACATAGATAGATTAAAACCAAATACATAAAACTGTATAATACACATCAAAAGGTTTACAACATCACAACCGAGTACAAAACAACATCCACAACATCCAGGTACAAAATATCGCATATGCCACGAGCAACCTAGTGTACAAGAGCCCTCGGTTGATCACCCTTTTTGGATCACTATGCAGTCTTCCTAACCTGCAGATCATCTACAACATGGTATACACCGTTAGCTACAACATTGAATAGGAATGAAGTAATATCACATACACATATCAACACAATACACATGCAATGTCACACACACATTTATTCATTACATTTTTTTAAGTTATTCCATTACTAATTCAACTTTTTTTGTGGCACGAGGAGCCTAAAGAACCCCGTCTCTTCCCCCTTTAACTCAAGTTTTTCATGGGATCGACCCCCCATGAGCTACTAGCTTCCGAGCACATCCTCCAACTATCAGCAAGCGTCGGGAGGTGGTGACGACCCGTTATAATACACTTGGGCTATATATGGTAATGAAATGGTCATCCTAGTCCGGTTTAGTTTATAAATGCCACAACCATGTAAACACACACAACCATTACAACCACTCAAATCCACAACTGTACGCTAAGTAAGTCCTATGGACTTACTTGAAATACTCATAACCTGTACCGCGCCACAACTTCCCCTTGGAGAAGTAATCAACGCCTGCATAAGCAAGGCACACACAATCATATACTGCAAAGGTTAGGAGACTCGTCTTTCTAACCACAACCAACCTATAACTCGGATCTAAATCTCGAGATCACATCATACTTACAAATGCTAAGGCATTACCTCAACATAAACACAAGTGCCTATGGCACATACGCATTATATAACTCATCAAGCTCAACCTAACCATACTATCCTAGCCATAGACTAAAGCCAAGGCCAAAGGAAAGGAAGGAAAGAAACATACCAACTAGGTAAGCCTTGGAAGCACCAGCGAAAACAAGAGACGCCAAGCATTGCAACAGTGAGGTGGAGGGGCGGATGGCTCAGGGTGCAGGGGCGGTTCACACTCAAGGCGCGGGTGCGGCTCAAGACAGCGGCAGGGGCGGCTGTTTGTGCAGAACTTTGGTCCTGGACTTCTCTTCGATCAATCTCTCGACTCTCTTCACTTCTTCATCACACAACAACATACACAAACATATATACACATGTATGAACATCAAAACTTCCAGTAAAGAACTACACAAGCATCACTTGTGGATCCTAAGCTAAAGAAGGAGAAAAGAAGCAGAGAAGGAAGGAAGAAAGGAAGAAGAAAGGAAGAAAAGTTGGGTTACCACACAGGAAACCTAAGCAGAACCTTCACCACAACCACCGCAACTACAGCTCCTCAACAACATCATCTAACATAATGCTCATCGTCATCCAAGATCAAATCCACACACTTGCTTCTCACGAACTCAAGAAATCAGGAAGAAGATCCAAGGAAGGAGAAGAAGAGTAGAAGAACGTAAGGAGAAGAAAGAAGCTCGAGAGAGATGAAGAAACCCTTCCTTATAGGCAAAGGAATTCTTAAATACGGAATAAAAGGGTAAATCACGGGTCAATGGCTCAATAAAGACAGTTGCTGCCGCACAGAGCCGCAGAGGCGGACCCTTAGAGGCATAGGGGTGGCCGGCCGCGGGTGCGGCCATCTGGGCCCGCAGGGGCGGCTGCCTGGCTCAGCTAGGCTCAACAAGGCTCACAGACTAGGGCTCTTACATCACATCCCCCTAAAAATAAGTTTCGTCCCGAAACTTTAACAAATCCCAAAGCCTCTCGGACCCATATGTCGAGGTATACACACTCTTCTACTAGAGGTATCACAACCTACAACATTCTATAACCTTAAAACACAACATGGAGGAATTATCATTCCAACAACACTATCACACACTCTAACAAGGCATAGAGGAAAATCATCTCTAGCCAAACACTAACCACATCACACTGGCATGGATGAAACCCGTCTCCAACCAAAACGTACGCATAACACAACTACGTGGAGGTAAACCGTCTCCACTCACACTATGTCTATCAACAATAACATGGAGGAATGAACCATCTCCAGCTAATCCTAAACATCCACAATATCATGGAGGAAAGAAACATCTCCAGCTATAACATAACTCGCACTAGTAAACAAGATCTAGAAGATCATAAGCACACATCACAACTAGCAAGAAAACACAGCATATCACATAAACACATAACATAACATACACTCACCAAGATAGCACTAAGATCTACTCGTGGATCCTACCGGTGAATCTTTCTCGGTATAGAACTCTGGATAGTTCCACTGGATACTATCCTCAGTCTCCCACGTAGCCTTCTCAGGTCCTCGTCTAGACCACTGCATCCTCAGCATAGGATTGTCCTTCGAACACAGGCGCCTCACACCTCGTTCTAGGACTGCAATAGGGTGCTCTGCAAAAGTGTGGTCTTGCTCAATCACCAAATCATCATAACTCACAATGTGTCTCGAATCTGGTATGTAATCCCTCACCTGAGACACGTGAAACACAAGGTGAACACCCTCTAACCTTGGAGGTAAAGCTAATCAGTATGCTGCCCTCCCGACTCTATCAAGTATCTCAAAAGGACCGACATATTGGGGACTCAGCTTCCTCTTTATGCCAAAACGTATGACGCCTCACGTCGGAGATACTCTCAGCCAGACATGAGCTCCTACTCTGAACTCTAGAGGTCAGCGCCTCTTGTCTGTATTCGATTTCTCACGACTCTGAGGAGCCAACATCCTCTCTCTGATCAATTCTACACGAGCCATATCATCCTGGATCTGCTTTGACGCTATCCTATTGATACTGCTAGGCTCATCCCAGCATAAAGGTGTACGGCATCTACGCTCATACAATGCCTCATATGGAGTCATACCTATCGATGCATGCCAATTGCTGTTGTGTGAGAACTCAACTAGTGGGAGGTAATCTGACCATCCTTGTCCCCAATCCAATACACAAGCTCGCAGCATATCCTCAAGGGTCTGGATGGTCCTCTTTGACTGATCATCTGACTGGGGGTGAAACACAGTCGTGAAGTGTAGACTCGTCCCCAAAGTAGTCAGAATCTGCTGCCAAAACCTTGAGGTAAATCGCCCATCTTGATCGGAGACGATCGTCCTCGGTGCACCATGGAGTCTCACTATCTGCCTAGTGTACTCCTCAGCTAATCTGCCCACTAGCCAAGTCTCTCTGATAGGGATGAAACATGCCGTCTTCGTCAATCTATCAACAACCACCCAGATTGCATCACAATCCTACTGGGCCTCAATCCCGTCACAAAGTCCATCAAGACGTCCTCCCACTTCCACTGTGGTACTGACAGTGGATAGAGCTCACCTCCAGGTCTGCAATGCTCTATCTTGACCTACTGGCAGGTCGCACACTGTGCCACAAATCTGGCTACATCAGGCTTCAGCCCTCCCCACCAATATGAGTGTCTCACATCATGGTACATCTTACTCGTACCTAGATGTACTGAGTAAGGTGTACAGCGAGCCTCCTGTAAAATCCTCTGTCTCAACTCTACATTAGCGGGTACACAAACGCGGTTGCAACATCTCACAAATCCACAAGCTCCTATGGAGAACTGTGGTGCCTCCCCATGAGAAATCCTCTCTCGAATCCTCATCACGGTTGGGTAGGTCCCCTGCTTCTGTTGGATCTCATCCAACAGACCAGGTAGACTTCTAACGTGTACAGCTGGGGATCCTCATCAGGAAGCTGGATGTCCAACTCTAGCTAACCTAGATATCTCTGAAGCTGAGGTTGAACTGTCTGTCTCGCAACCGCCTTTTCTCGAGGCTTCTTCCGGCTCAGGGCGTCGGCAACAACGTTCGCCTTCCCTGGATGATACAATATCTCAAGGTCAAAATCCTTGATCAACTTGAGTCATCGGCGTTGGCGGTTATTCAACTCCCGCTGCGTGAAAATGTACTTCAGACTCTTATGGTCTGTTAAGATCTGACAAGAGGCACCATACAAGTAATGTCTCCTGATCTTCAAAGCATGAACTACCGTTGCTAAATCCACATCATGAGTCGGGTAGTTTTCCTCATACGTCTTTAATTGTCGAGACGCATATGGAATCACTCTGCCCCTCTGCATCAACACACATCCCAAGCCTAGCTTGGATGCATCACTATAAACCATAAAATCCTCAGAACCCACTGGTTGTGTCAAGATAGGAGCAGAAGTCAAACGCCTCTTCAACTCCTCAAAACTCTGGGCACACTACTCAGACCACACAAATCTGGTAGTCTTCCTCAATAGACTCGTCAGTGGATGGACAATCACAGAAAATCCATCCACAAAGTGTCGGTAATAGCCGGCTAGGCCAATAAAGCTACGCACTTCCTTGATGTTCGTCGGTGTCGTCCATGCTACAACAAACTCAATCTTCGCCGGGTCAACAATGATCCCATTGGCGGAGATAATATGGCCTAAGAAGGCTACCTCTAGCATCCATTACTTGCACTTAGAGAGCTTGGCATACAACTCTTTATCCCTCAAAATCTGTAAAACCGTCCTCAGATGACCGGTATGCTCCTCTCTACTACGAGAGTACATTAAAATGTCATCAATGACGACCACCACAAACTGATGAAGGAATTCGATGAAAATACTGTTCATCAACTCCATGAAGACTGTTGGGGCATTCGTAAGCCCAAATGGCATCACTATAAACTCGTAGTGTCCATTATGTGTATGAAATGCCGTCCTGTGCACATTCTGCTCCCTCACCCTCAACTGGTGATATCCTGAACGTAAGTCGATCTGGGAGAACACTGTTGCTCCCTGAAGCTGATCAAGAAGATCATCAATACGAGGTAGTGGATACTTGTTCTTGATGGTCACCTTGTTCAGCTCTGTGTAATCAATGCACAATCACAACGATCCGTCCTTCTTCCGTACGAAGAGGACAGGTGCTCCCCACGGGGATACGATACGGGGCCTTCACAGCCAACTCCTCGAGTTGCTTCTTCAGCTACAACATCTCGACAAGCGTCATACGATACGGGGCCTTCGAGATCCGTCTCGTACCAGGCTACAACTCGATACTGAAGTCCACACTCCTCTGAGGCGGAAAGCTAGACGGCTCAACAAATACGTCTGTAAACTCGCAAACCACTAGTGTCTCCTCCAATGCTGGACTATCTCCCTCCTTCATGGTATAACACCAGAAGGCAGCACATCCCTGTGCTATCAAACTCGCTGCTCGTACGGCACTAATGACAAAACTTGTCTTCCCAAGGTCCCAACGCCGGAAGACCTCTATCAGACCTATGTCGGTAGAGACTATAATAGTCATCTTACCTACATCTAATACCGCACGGTGTCAACGCATCCAATCCATACCCAGAATGACTTCTCATGCATCAATGGAATGCAAGAAATCCAAAAGCAACACACGAGTCCCTAAACGAAGGGGACAACTACGTATCTCGCGGGTACCTCTGACCTTACTACCGTCAGGTAACCCTATAGTAAAGGCTATCCCCTCTATAGTAGCTAAACTCGGACGCTCAAAACATAAATGAAATAAAGGAATGCATAGCACCCGTATCAAATAAAACTCTAACACGTGAACCATGAAGCAAAATGATACCTGCAATAATTGGTGTTGGCGGCTCCTCAACACTCCTCAACTCAAAAACTTGACCTCGAGCTCCTCTAGTGTCACTAGTGCCACCATCTCTACCTCTACCTCTACTCGGTCCTAGAGCAGAACCTTAGTATCAAGTTTGTCTGGAACTCTCTGTTGTCCCTGTATTTGGTGTTGAGGCGGTCTCTGCCCACCTTCTACTACAGCTGCAGGGGAAGAACCCTGTTGTGATGACGTCTTGCTTTAACGGCAAAACGTAGCCCTATGTCCTAGCTTCCTGCAGGAGAAGCAATTCAATGGTGCTCTCGGGCACTCAATCTTCATGTGTTCATACGCCCCGCAGTTGTAGCACTGCCGGCCTCTCTCAAACGTCTGTGCAGACACAGGACCACTCAAGCGACCCTGAGAGTGGCCTCACCCATATCCAGATGCTCTTGCACCGGTCTGTTCTATACGCTGTCTCTTCTCAATCCGTCCCGTCTGAGAAGTCCTCCTCTGATTGTCTCGCTCACGCTCATAAGCAGAGGCCGGGTCCTGGTAATCTGCCAAGGACTCACAATAAAATCCCGCCATATACGATCGTGTATTCTCCCTCGGTCGACGGGAGAAAAAATACACTTGCTAGTCCTCAGAAGGTGTAGCCATACCCAGCAATGCTAACTCTGTTTGGAAGTGGTTGATGGCATCTACTATCGGCACATCCTCAAAGCCCGCCTCCACGAAGTCTGCAACTTCCCCCTCCTCAGTGAGGCAGGGCAGAAATGCTCTCTAGTTATAGTCCTCATTTGGTTATAGCTTGTGGCTCGGGCTCGTACGGTCCTCCACCACTGATGAGCAAGGTCACGGAATATAGTCTAGACTAACTCTATCCGTTTGTCCTCTGGACATCTTATAGACTCTAGAGCTGAGTCCACATGTCCAATCCAGACTTTTGTCTCTAAGCCAACCTTCCCAAAGAAAGGTGGTACGCCCAACTGATGGAATGCCTTCAACAAAATGTCTGGTCGAGGCCCTCTGTGCTCCTTGGGAGCCCTAATAGTATCAGTAGCGCGTGCCGTCATAGCAGGAACCTAAGTGGATCCCTGAGACATCTCAGAAGATCCCTCACGCACTGGTAGATCTGGGGCCCGTCTGCCTGCTCTAGCGCCCTCCTCTACACGTCGGATATAGTCATGAAACTCTGGCCCTCCCATGGAGACACACGATCCGAGTCATCTGAATGGACTCGGTGTGATTACTGTCTCCCAAATCCACCACTCCTCGTCTCGAGGACAACACTCTCAACAATCTCCTCATGAATCTCCTCCACCTCTGGTGGATCAGCAACGGGAACTGGTCCCTGTCACATCACTCTGGGAGGAAGAGGTGGTCTACCTCTACCTCGGCACACGACAGAAGTTGCTCTAGTCCGAGCCATCTGCGGGGTATGCACACCTAACTTATAAGGATCTACATAGGCCATATGTATCTATATATATATATATATGTATATATATAATACTTAAATCACATGCATACACATCAGCACATAGTAGGTATCTATCTATCTATCTATCTATCTATATATATATATATATATATATATATATATATATATATATATATATATATATATATGTATATATATATATATATGTATATATATATGTATATATATATATGTATATATATATATATATATATATCTTTATATATATATATATATATATATATATATATATATATATATATATATATATCTTTATATATATATATATAGATCCTGACTCATATGTAAACAACTCTTACCGTGTGAACGTGGAAACACCGAATATATGTGAGTATATCACCGAATATATGTGACTATACCACCGAATATATGTGACTATACCGCCGAATATATAGATTTAGGTCCGGCGAATCTTCTTCCATTAATAACAAGATTTTTTTATCCTTTAATATCGCTTAATCTCAGCCATCTTTTTATCGATCTAACGGATACAATTTGTTCTCATTTTACATGGTAAGAGTTGTTTACATGGGAGTCAAACTATATATATATATACATATATATATATATATATATATATATATATATATATATATATATATATATATATATATATATATACTGCCAAGATCCTCAAAAGGGCGACGGGTTCTTGTACACACTATCCAAAAACATCTGTACTCGTTTCAAAACCAAAACCTTTTAAAATTCAGATCCCTCTCGGGTTCTGTTTATTTATCTAATCCACCTTTATTGCAGATTGCAAGTGCAATTGTTGTCAACCTAAGGCTCTGATACCAAATGTGTAACACCCCAAGTCCACGAGACTCGGGATGCTACATTGGGCTAGGAACTCACAATGGATCTTGACCCTAGTCTGACAACAAGTTCACTAGATCTTACAACAAGGCACAAATAGATTTAAACCAAATACATAAAATTGTATAATACACATCAAAAGGTTTAAAACCTCACAACCGAGTACAAAACAACATCCACAACATCCAGGTACAAAATATCCCATATCCCACGAGCAACCTAGTGTACAGGAGCCCTCGGCTGATCACCCTATCTGGATCACTTTGCAGTCTTCCTAACCTGTAGATCATCTACAGCACGGTATACACCGTTAGCTATAGAAATGAATAGGAATGAAGTAATAGCACATACACATATCAACACATCGCACATGCAATGTCACACACACACATTCATTCATTATCTTTTCTAAAGTTATTCCATTACTAATTCAACTTCTTTTTTGGCACGAGGAGCCTAAAGAACCCCGTCTCTTCCCCCTTTAACTCAAGTTTTTCATGGGTTCGAACCCCCATGAGCTACTAGATTCCGAGCACATCCTCCAACTATCAGCAAGCGTCGGGAGGTGGTGACGACCCGTTATAATACACTTGGGCTATATATGGTAATGAAATGCTCATCCTAGTCCGGTTTAGTTTATAAATGCCACAACCATGTAAACACACACAACCATTACAACCACTCAAATCCACAACTGTACGCTAAGTAAGTCCTATGGACTTACTCGAAATACTCATAACCTGTACCGCGCCACAACTTCCCCTTGGAGAAGTAATCAACGCCTGCATAAGCAAGGCACACACAATCATATACTGCAAAGGTTAGGAGACTCGTCTTTCTAACCACAACCAACCTATAACTCGGATCTAAATCTCGAGATCACATCATACTTACAAATGCTAAAGCATTACCTCAACATAAAAACAAGTGCATACGGTACATACCCATTATATAATTCATCAAGCTCAACCAAACCATACTATCCTAGCCATAGACTAAAGCCAAGGCCAAAGGAAATGAAGGAAAGAAACATACCAACTAGGTATGCCTTGGACGCACTAGCGGAGACAAGAGGCGCCAGGCGCTGCAGTAGTGAGGCGCAGGGGCGGATGGCTCAGGGCGCAGGGGCGGCTCACACTCAATGCGTAGGTGCGGCTCAAGACAGGCGCAGGGGCGGCTGTCTGTGCAGAACGTTTGTCCTCGACTTCTCTTTGATCCTTCTCTCGACTCTCTTCACTTCTTCATCACACAGCAACATACATATATATATATATATATATATATATATATATATATATATATATATATATATATATATATATACACATGTATGAACATCAAAATGTCCAAGAAAGAACTACACAAGCATCACTTGTGGATCCTAAGCTAAAGAAGGAGAAAAGAAGCAAAGAAGGAAGGAAAAAGGAAGAAGAAAGGAAGAAAAGTTGGCTTACCACACAGGAAACCTAAGCAGAACCTTCACCACAAACACATCAACTACAACAGCTCAGCAACATCATCTAACATCATGCTCATCATCATCCAAGATTAAAGCCACACACATTATTCTCACAAACTCGAGAAATCAAGAAGAAGATCCAAGGAAGGAGAAGAAGAACGTAAGGAAAAGAAAGAAGCTCGAGAGAGATGAAGAAACCCTTCCTTAGAGGCAACGGAATGCTTAAATAGGGAGTAAAAGGGTAAAGCACGGGTCAATGGGTCAACAAAGACGGCAGCAGCCGCACAAAGCCGCAGGGGCGGACCTTATGAGGCGTAGGGGCGGTCGGCCGTGGGTGTGGCCATCTGGACCCGCAGGGGCGGCTGCCTAGCTCAGCTAGGCTCAACAAGGCTCAAAGACTAGGGCTCTTATGTAACACCCCGAATCCGCGGGACTCGGAATGCCATATTAGGCTAGGATCTCACAATGGATCTTGACCCTAGCCTGACAACAAGTTCACTGGACCTTACAACGTGGAACTGACAGATATAAAAAAAATGCATAAAACTGAATAAACTGTACAACCAAAAGGTAACAACAACATAGCTGAGTATAAACAACAACATCCTAACATAGGAGGTAACAAAAGATCATCCTCACGCAGGAGGGAAAAGTAAACAACCCCAAAAGAACACAACCATCCTATGTACGAGAGGTCATCGGCCTGCCAGTCTGCTAGATTACTTAGCAGCACGCCTATCTTGTAGGGCATCTACAACATGGTAATAAACCATTAGCTAACCATACATATACGAGGTAATGCATAACCACAAACACAATCATAGAAAGATAAACACATCAGCATGCTATCACACATTTATCCATTTATCATCTTTATATAATAGTCATTCACTCAAATCGTGTATATATAGATAGATGAAAGTATGTGACACGAGGACCGATACATCCTCGCCTCTGAGCTTGATAGCCAGTTGTACGAGTATCAGTCACACAATCTGTGTACCCTATGGGAGTGGATTGCGCCCTTCCTGTAAAGCCAGTCTGGCCTGACATCAAAGAACCTCCCACACTCCACGGCGGGATGAAAGGGAAAGGTTATCACAGCCACGCAACGGGGCAATTAATAAAACATAGGTCGGTATAAACGACATCTCATGCTATCACAGTAAACATATAACGCACACATCACTCATGCAAACACCCAATATAGGGAGGGTAGCTAAGTAAGTCCTACAGAGTTACATCAACCTTATACAAGCTCAACCAGAATCAACCTCCACTCCTGAGAGAGGGGCACTGCCTAATAACAAGCCGTAGAAAGATATCAACCTCTATTCATCATATGGGTCACCTAGACCCAAAGGATCCATAGGATCATGCTTTACCTAACCTCACAACCTAATAAACCTTAAAGGCCATACAAGGCATATACCGATCATAATGTCAAAACACATCCTCACACATCTAGCATGATCCTATACACTCACACTAGGAAAGGAGGGAACAAAGGCATCCTAAAGCAAGCCTAGAAGCAACACACACCTGAAAAACCAAGTGGAAACACCAGCTGGTGCAGGTGGCGGCTCACTGCCGGCGTTGGGGCGGCTACAAAGTGGCGCAGGGGCGGCTAGACAGCAGAAGACCCCAATTCAGCCCCTTCTTCACTCCTTCCTTCGACTCCTTCAATCCTTCTTCAACCAATACACATAAACATATGTCAATCATGGCTGAACAAGATCCATCCTGAGGGAATCTAAGCTAGACTAAGGAAAGAGAGGAAAAGATGAAGAAGAGAAGAAAGATAGGAAAGAAGCCATAGAATCTTACCAAGCTGAACCTATGCTGCTTCAAAACTCTCACCAAGACCTCCAAGTTGGCTCATTAAGGCACAACAACGTCAACCATAAACAAGCAACAAGAAAGGCCAAGCATAAGCTCTCAAACTCAACAATACTTCAAGAAAATATCAAAGATGATCCAAGGAAAGATGAGAGGAGAAGAAGAACGTAGGAAGAGAGATGGAGCTGGAGAGTGAATGAGGTAAACCCTCTTCTGAAGGAGAAGAAGGGGTTATAAAGGGATAAAGAGGTCAAAAAGCAAGGGCTCGGGTCAAAGAAGACGGATGCAACCACATAGAGCCGTAGGGGCGGACCTTGTTAGGCGCAGGTGCAGCCAAGGCAAACCGCAGGGGCAGCCACTATGTCACTTAGGGGTGGTCCAAGCAAAAATCAGGTCCTCAGCTCACAACAACTCAGCAACTAGGCTATTACATCTTACACCTTCTACAAGAGTTTGATCTATATATCCGGACAAGAAAGGATCCAAGAACTCGGTGGCGGATCATCTTAGCCGACTACCTCACATCACAATAGAGAAGCACAACATGTCCATAGATGACTCATCTAGTTTTTTAGGAAATACCTCCAGGTTTGTCCTACGCACAAAGGAAGAAAATCTTTAAGGATGTGCGCCATTACTACTGGAATGAGCGTCTACTCTTCAAGAGAGGTACGGATGGGATACTCAGGAGATGCATCCTGGAAGATGAGTGGAGAACGTTATAAAGCATTGTCATTCATTGCCTTGTGATGGACATGCTAGTTCCCACAAGACATGTGCTATGGTACTTCAATCCGGTTTCTTTTGGCCTAACTTATTCAAGGGTGTACAAAAGTTTGGGGTTTCTTGTGATGCTTGTAAAAGAATAGGAAATCTATCTAGGAGGAACGAGATGCCTCTAAACTACATCCAAGAAGTGGAAATCTTTGACGTATGAGGAGTTGATTTCATGGGACCATTCCCATCCTCTTGCGGGAAATTATACATACTCTTGGTGGTAGACTACATTTCATAATGGCTGGAAGCCATTGCTTCTCCTACTAATGACACCATGGTGGTAGTGAAATTCTATAACAAGACGATTTTCCCAAGATTTGGGATGCCTCGAGTCATCATTAGTGACGGAGGAACACACCACACTACCCAAAAGTTTGAAGTACTTCTATCAAAGTATGGGGTCACTCATAAGGTAGCAACTCCTTACAATCCTCGGACTAGTAGACAGATTAAGATATCAAATAGATAGATCAAGGGGATCCTAGATAAAACCGTCTCTAGAACAAGGAAGGATTGGTCCATGAAGTTGGATGATGCACTTTGGGCATATAGAACGGCATTCAAGACTTCCATAGGTACCACACCTTATAATTTGGTCTATGAGAAGTCTTGTCATCTTCCGGTGGGATTAGAGCACAAAGCTTATTGGGCACTCAAGTGGCTGAATTTTCACATAAAAAAAGGTGAGAAAAATGGCTCTTAGACATCAATGGGAAAGAGGAGATCCTCTTGAACACTTATGAGAACGCAAGGATTTACAAAGAACGGACTAAGAAGTGGCATAACAAGCATATCATTCCAAAGGAGTTGAAAGAAGGAGACACTATCCTTCTCTTCAACTCTAGACTCTATTCTTCCATGTAAGCTCAAATCTATGGACAAGAACTTACATTGTAAACATGTTTTTCCCCATGGTGCAGGTGAAGTATGGGGCGAGAATAGCGGCAGCTTCAAGGTAAACGGACATAGGTTGAAGAAAAATACACCGGAAGCTCCGGTTGAGAGGACTGCTCCCCTTCACCTTACATGATCATGAGGATTGCGGTCAAGCTAGCAATCCAAAATCAAGACCTTCTTGGGAGGCAACCCAAGGTAATTCCAAATTTTGTTCTTATAAAATATATAGTTATTTTTTTTAGTGTGTATTGGTTTTGTGTTTTTTATTGTAGGATTTAGGTATCATACGACAAGAATGAACAAATAAGATGCGTTGAGATTGCAATAAGTTCAAGACTTTGGAGCAAAAGGGGCGTTGAGGCAATAGAGAGAGGAAGTAGAAAAAAAAGGACTGAGACAAAATAATTTCGGACCAAGAGTATTGTTCACACATGCCGATTCATCCGAAATAAGAAAAACAGGAGCAATTTCGGTTGCAAATCTCGGATGACTCAGGCATCTCGGCTGAGATTGTTTTGAATTTTCTTCGGGGTATAAAAGCTGAAAACGACTTCACCTTCTTCCCCAACCCTACTCTCCACACCACTTTTGGCCGATTCATCCCCAATTCCACAAAAATCTCGTTTCTTAACCGATTTGCCTCATTCTTGAACCAAAACTGAAGAGGAGAACATCACAAGCTTGTTTTTGGAATCATTCCACACCACAAATCCTCCAATCATGTCGAATCCGGGTAATTTAATTCCAAAACCCTCTTAATTTTGTCTTCCTTATTTTCAAGCGTTTTTGGGAGATTCGGTTCGTGTGCTAGCACTCATTTGGGTCGAAAAAGAGTTAGGAAGAAGGTGGAAGCATTGATTTGGCGAAATCTTAATAGATGCACCAATTTCGATCAAAGTTTGAAAAATCTCGGTTGAATGGAGTTATCTCGGCCGAGATTTTCGGAAGAATTGCCCGAGATTTCCTACTACAATGGAACCCCTTCGTCGATCATCAAGAGCTATTGTTCTGAGCAAGTGTTCTGGTTCCCAACAAGCTCATCCACCACCGTTGGTGCTTCTCGTTATCCCAGACCGGAATCTACGAGGTATGATCGGATTTGTGAACGTTCAATTGTTGCACCTAGATATTTTGCTATTGATCCTTTTGCCTGATTAAATGTGGTTGATGACTTGGGATTGATGATTGAGTGTGATAGGCTTGAGTCCTTTGTTGATATTAAGGAGCATGCTTATGTTATGATGTGACCTAAGGTATTTCTATGGTCGTCTATACCCAATCAAAAGTAAATCCTGACTTAGAACTAAGAACAAGTATAGTGATTAAGTAAGGGTCGTACCCAAGAGAGTTAAGGTGTTTTAGATGCAATTATCGAATATAGTGACAAATGACACAAGGGGGGGGGGGGGAGGTTTGGTTGAATTGATGCACTAAAACTTATGAAAACGATTATTGCGACAAGTTAGACAATAATGGATGAATCTACACTAGGTTGATTCTAAGCATGCAATTGCTACTTTGGTGAGTTCCTTTTTCAAGTTTTCAAGTAATCTCCCGTCTCGATCATATATATGTGTTGAGCCAACCGGCATCAACACAACTTAACAGGTTAAAGTTCCGTAAACCTACAAGAACAAATAACAAGTTAGCTTTCAAATAAAGACAAAGGGATATAAAGAGAAGATTATAACCGTTAAACTTATCTTTATATTTGTGTTCCTTTTCCTCAAGTAATCACAACCCGTTATTACTTAAAGTTGCTACTAGATTAAAGACCCGAACCCGGAACCTATTAATCCTAGTTGTTTACATGCACTTTAGAACCTAAGGTGATCAATCTCAAGCAATAGTAAACATGCAATTTAGACAATGGAGATCAAGGAAACACAAAGTATTACTGAATGAAAACTTAGATTAAAAAGAACTTACAACCAAGGTAACAATGCAGCTTCAAACCAACCCAATGTAGCAAGGGAGTTAGCAACTCATTACAAGGAAGCAAGACAATCTAAATGGATAATTTGTTGACTAACTAGATGATAAGATGGATGATTCTAGCAATCAACCAAGGACTATTTATACTACAAAAGACACTAAATAGGTGTAAATGGCCGGCCCAAAACCGCTACCTTAAATGCCATAAAGGTGGTGTAAACAGCCGGAGTAAAGCTTCAGGCGTTAAACCGTAGGGGCGGCCTTCAGGAACCACAAGGGCGGTTTAGGAAGAATCGGTTGATCTTCTTCACAGCCGCTGGGGCGGCTAGACAATTCCGCTGGGGCAGATCTTCAATGCTCTTCAATGTCTAACCTTTCGCCTTTCGTGACGTTTCTGATGCCAAGCCGCTGGGGCGTCCCTAAGTCAACGCAGGGGCGGTGACACAACCTCTTCGTCTTCCAGCTCCCATGTTGAGGCGCAGGCAGTGCCGTAATGGAAGGCACAGGGCATCTGGTCTTCGTTTCGTCAGTAGAGGACACCGCAGGGGCGCCAAGGAGTGGTGCAGGGGCGGTGACACGCTTCATGGTTGGCGCTGGTGAAAACGCAGGGAGCACTCCGAAGTAAGACGTCACCCGCAGGGGCGGCTGCAAGGATCTGCTGGGGCGGTGAGGCAACAAAAGCTTTTCTTCGTGATCGATCTTCACTCCTAAGTGCTTATAACTCCTTCTTTAGCTTCTTATGATCTTCTTCTTCTGGACCAAGGAGTTAGTAGCATAAACCGACACTAATGCAATAAAAGACTCTAAAAACTACCCTAAATGATAGTGATTCCATCACCTATCAAAATCCCCCATACTTAGACCTTTTACTCGTCCCGAGTAAAAACAAATGACATCAACTAGACTCAAAGGCCTCAGAAAGCATGAGTAAGCAGAAAGAAAATGTAAAACAAGAGAAAAGCCAAGAAAGAAAGAAAGAAAAGAGAGGAAATGTGAGAAAAAAGAATCACTACCATCCTTATCGCTCCAAGAGTGGCCTGATAACGTGATTTATGACGTTAGTATAGGCATACATTTAGATAGTTTTTCCCGTTATTCATGCACGGTTTGACATTAGTTCACGACGTTTACACTCATTTCGTGCATATTTCTAGAAAAGACGTCTACACGAACTTTTGTCGGTTTTGTAGGTATTTCGGGGATCTTTTGGACATTAATTGATACATTCATGGATCAAGCCTCATGGTGGTACATATCCGAGACCTTGAAGGAACATAATTGGAGCAATGAAGGACACAAGGACCCTTGTTGGTGCAAGCAATGGAGCAACTCATGGCTAGACGATCATAGCATGCTTCTGTTGAAGAAAATCGACCTACACCCAGGAAAATCGGCCGATTTTTCCTACTGGGTCGATTTTTGGGCCTTTGACAGCTTAAGCTACGTGTCCCACGATCTCTTGTCCGGCCTTGCTCTTGGTGGAGAATATAAGTGGTCTTGCAGGCTGATTTATTGATCCTTCTCTTTCCTTTGGACCCTTCTAGCATCTTCCCAAAGAATCTTCCAATAGGGAGCTCTCTTCAAGACACCCTTGTGGGTGTTCTTGAGGGAGATTAGTGTAGATTTCAATTTCATAGTGAGATTTGAGTGATTTTTGTGAAGAAGATTGTTGAAGGTTGTAAGATCCGACTTGGAGCTACATTTGGTGTGTTGAAAGACTTGTTTTGAGCTCAAATCTAGTTAAGTTTCATTGCTTTCATTTCCTTACTTCATCTTCTTGCTATGGATTCCATGTATGCTTGTATGATGATTCTAGATCTTGAAATGCATGTTATTGGCTAGTTTGTTGTGATTCTGGAGTGATGGATTGATGGTTATTGCTTGGGTGATGATAGAATGTTAGTTTAGGATGATTTGTATGCACGAAACCCATTCCAGAGAGAAAATTTTGCCTGTTCTTCAGGTAAATCGGCCGATTTTCGCTATGATCCACCCGATTTTTCCTTCTGTTGCTCTTTAATTGATGAATCTGTATGTTAGGATGTTAGATTGTTGAAATCCTAGTGTTTGTTGAGCTAATTCTATCCTAGGGAGACCTAGTGTTAGCAACTAAGTGTTTAGAAGAGACTTACCCGGTGATTCTTACTCTTAGATTCAAAAGATGACAAACCCTAGGTAGTGGTGAGCCTCACAAGCCGCCATTGGACTAAGTGTGCTAGGATAGTTGTTTAGGACTTCCCTTTCCGAGACTTACCCGGTAAGGATAGGTTAGACCCCTAGGTAACAATCCGGTTTGCGTAGAATTCCTATCCTTAGGTTCTTAGAGACTTACCCGGTGAGGAGACCTTAGGAATGGACTAGTGGACCATGAGACCTACCCGGTAATTGATCCCAATCTAGAAATGCTTAATCCCAACATATCATAGTTAATCCGAGAAATGAATAGAAAGCTTGAGTCTATGCCATAACCGGGACTTCCAAACTCTAGAATCCGCTTTGTTACTTCCATTCTCCCATCTTTTGTGTTAGTGTTTGTTTGTGTTGCTTGATTGTGTTCACATACTTGTGATCTTTGGTGTACAAAAGGTTTCAGCTTTTGTACACCAATGCCATTGTCTCAAAAATAAGTGAAAAAGAAAAGAAAACAAAGAAAAGTTGGAGAAAATTATACACTTGTTGGGAAGTTGAGCAAAAACGAAATTGTGAAGTTAGTTCCTTTCCCGGATTAGCATCACATAACCTAAAAATTCCCACCTAATCACAACGTTTCTTAGCCTCTTCTTTCCTAAGTCCTTGTGACCTAATTGTATGTGTGTAAGACTTAGTGATCTAGATTGGATATACTCATGATCATCTTGACTTCTTCATTTTCATCTCTCATGCATGCTTTCTAGTTAAGTATAATTGTCTTTCCATGCCTTCACTCATTTGATGCATGATTGCTTATCCATTGCTATGAAACATGACTATGAAGGTGATCCAATGTTAGAAGCACAACTCCAAAAAGATTTTGTTGTTTTTCTGCATGCATAAATCACGTCATCTCTTAGTCTATAGTTGGATCTCGCTCGGGGACGAGCAAATCTTAAGTATGGGGTATTTTGATAATGTGATTTATGACGTTAGTATAGGCATACATTTAGATAGTTTTTCCCGTTATTCATGCACGGTTTGACATTAGTTCACGACGTTTACACTCATTTCGTGCATATTTCTAGAAAAGACGTCTACACGAGCTTTTGTCGGTTTTGTAGGTATTTCGGGGATCTTTTGGACATTAATCGATACATTCGAGGATCAAGCCTCATGGTGGTACATATCCGAGACCTTGAAGGAACATAATTGGAGCAATGAAGGACACAAGGACCCTTGTTGGTGCAAGCAATGGAGCAACTCATGGCTAGACGATCATAGCATGCTTCTGTTGAAGAAAATCGACCTACACCCAGGAAAATCGGCCGATTTTTCCTACTGGGTCGATTTTTGGGCCTTTGACAGCTTAAGCCACGTGTCCCACGATCTCTTGTCCGACCTTGCTCTTGGTGGAGAATATAAGTGGTCTTGCAGGCTGATTTATTGATCCTTCTCTTTCCTTTGGACCCTTCTAGCATCTTCCCAAAGAATCTTCCAATTGGGAGCTCTCTTCAAGACACCCTTGTGGGTGTTCTTGAGGGAGATTAGTGTAGATTTCAATTTCATAGTGAGATTTGAGTGATTTTTGTGAAGAAGATTGTTGAAGGTTGTAAGATCCGACTTGGAGCTACATTTGGTGTGTTGAAAGACTTGTTTTGAGCTCAAATCTAGCTAAGTTTCATTGCTTTCATTTCCTTACTTCATCTTCTTGCTATGGATTCCATGTATGCTTGTATGATGATTCTAGATCTTGAAATGCATGTTATTGGCTAGTTTGTTGTGATTCTGGAGTGATGGATTGATGGTTATTGCTTGGGTGATGATAGAATGTTAGTTTAGGATGATTTGTATGCACGAAACCCATTCCAGAGAGAAAATTTTGCATGTTCTTCAGGTAAATCGGCCGATTTTCGCTATGATCCACCCGATTTTTCCTTCTGTTGCTCTTTAATTGATGAATCTGTATGTTAGGATGTTAGATTGTTGAAATCCTAGTGTTTGTTGAGCTAATTCTATCCTAGGGAGACCTAGTGTTAGCAACTAAGTGTTTAGAAGAGACTTACCCGGTGATTCTTACTCTTAGATTCAAAAGATGACAAACCCTAGGTAGTGGTGAGCCTCACAAGCCGCCATTGGACTAAGTGTGCTAGGATAGTTGTTTAGGACTTCCCTTTCCGAGACTTACCCGGTAAAGATAGGTTAGACCCCTAGGTAACAATCCGGTTTGTGTAGAATTCCTATCCTTAGGTTCTTAGAGACTTACCCGGTGATGAGACCTTAGGAATGGACTAGTGGATCATGAGACTTACCCGGTAATTGATCCCAATCTAGAAACGCTTAATCCCAACATATCATAGTTAATCCGAGGAATGAATAGATAGCTTGAGTCTATGCCATAACCGGACTTCCAATCTCTAGAATCCGCTTTGTTACTTCCATTCTCCTATCTTTTGTGTTAGTGTGTGTTTGTGTTGCTTGATTGTGTTCACATATTTGTGATCTTTGTTTGATCACCCAAAACCCTCCAAAAACATTGTGTTTTCCATTTTCTTTATTCCTCATCTTATCTTAGTCTAGATTCACACTATCTTTGATCATTGAATGACTTAGTTTCACCTCAGTCCTTGTGTTCGACCTCGGAATACTTTCCTTTCTACAAAACGACCCGTACACAGCGGGTTTCGCTAGGTAGTTTAGGAGATTAGATCGAGTTTATAAATGTAAAGCTTTTTGTGCTATTTCCTAGCGTGACAAGTTTTTGGCGCCGTTGCCGGGGACTAGGTTAAGATTAAGTCATTTGCCTTTGATTGTTTTCAGTGTTTATCTTTCTTGTTACTTTTGATCTTGTGTGTTTTTGTCTTTGCCTTTTCATGTTTGCCATGGACGGATTGTACCTCCAAGACGACCTTGACAACATGGAGTATGAGGAGTGGATGGAAAGCCAAGATCTAGGACCTCTCCATGATGAGTTTGAGTATTGGGAGGAGTTTAATGCCCATCATGAGTCCCATGATCAAGCTCACATGACTACATTGCCTTATGTGGAACCTCACCATCAATCTCACAATGATCGATTGGAGTCAATGCTAGAAGAAATGTTGAGGAAGATGGATGATCTAGAAAGCAACCTTGCTTCCATTTCTAGTTCCCACATGGAGTTTGAAGGGGAAGTATGTCATCAAGAGGAGGTTCACTATGAGGAGATCCAAGAATTGCCCAATTCAACCATAACCAATAGAAGCCTTGAGGAAGAGTTGAATGAAGCTCGAGAGCAATTGTGGCTAAGGGATTTGGCCCTGAAGGAAGAAAGGAGATTGAATACCGAGAGAGAAGAACAAATGAGGAGGGAGATTGAGGAGATTAGGAATGCTCTTATGCTAGGAGACCCTACCATCCTTCAAGGCTTACCTCCACCTCCTTCACCTTTGGAGGAGTGCAATGAAGTATTCTCACCCCCGGTCATCCTTGCCATTAACCCCGGAACCACACTTGAAGAGCTCACGAGGGAGAGCCCTAAGCTAACCTCAACTCCTTCCAATCCCTCCTTGCTTGCCCGGAGTACACACGAAGATTGGAGCCCCTTTCCTAAGGAGTTTCCCATGTTGAATGATGGAGGCAAGCATGATGGATCCATGATGGTTATGGAGCACCTCAATGAAGAATTCTTTCCAAAAACCGACCTTCTTTGGATCATAGAGGATGAGGATGACAAGCATCTCACCGGTATGACCGCGGAGTACCAATTGTCTAAGTATGGGGTGACACCTATGGTTGCAACTCCATACTATCATCAAAGGAGCGGTGATGAAGGAGTCTACTACTCACCGGTGAAGAGAGAACTTAAAGCTTATTTGGGCATCAAGTGGCCCTTGCTTGTCATCATGGATGCCGGAAAGCGATGGTTGCTTGGACTCCTCAAGCAAACCATGGTATTTGAGGTGGATTGACACATCCTCGGAGTTTGGTCAAGCTAATGACCTAAAAGAAGCGCTTCTTGGGAGGCAACCCAAGGGTAACAACTCTTTCCCTTTTCTCTTTTGTTTTCGTTTTTGCTTTTGTTTTTGGTGTGCTTTGTTTTTCTTTTGTGTTTTTGGGTGCTAGATCTTGTTATTGTCATGTGTGATGAGATGCTGGAGGTCATGTGAAAGCCTCATGGAACTGTTGAGAAGAAGGTGCAAGATCCGAGCACATGGACAAGGAAGAAAGCACCCAAGAAAATCGGACTGTTCTTCACAGAAATCGGCCGATTTTCCTGGGATATGGTCCGATTTTTCCTCTGTCAAGGAAAGTGATGATCTCCAATCAAGCATGGGTGGAGCGGACGTGGAACTTGGACGGCTTGCGGTGCCAAGCGCGGGTTCCGACACCTTAATGAACATCAAGAGCTCTCTACCATACTTGATCAATCATCCACCATCATCATCCAATGTGAACCGAAATACCAAAGCATCACCAATTTTACATTGTGAGGACTCTCTTTCACTTCTTTATTTAGCTTCCACATTGGGGACAATGTGTTTCTAAGTATGGGGTGGGGTTTTCATGATCACTTGCATGATTAGCATCTAAGATAGTTTAATTTTGTCACATGTTTCATTATGTCTTGCATTGTACATACATATTTCGAATAATTTAAAAAATCAGAAAATTTAAAAATTTTTAGTGCTTCTAAAACTTGGGAATGACCCTTATGATGACAATTGTCTTGTGAATTGGCTATGGATGGCCTTATGTGTTAAATAGATAAATGCATATGTGGACTTGAAGTACTTATCTTGAATCCCATGAATGATTTGTGATCATGAATGTTTGCCTTGATTGAATTGAGTATTGAAAGTCGAAATTGCATGCTAGTTCTTGCACATCATTTAGGAATAAATGAGGCAATTCATCTTTCTCTACTTCTCATCTTGATCATGTTGTTTGAGCACCTCAATTGAGATAAATTTGACCTCTTTTGACCCATCCGGGAATAGGAGCATGATAGTGTGTTGATGTGTCTGAAAAGCAAGTGTGGGGTGAAGTTGTTGATGAAAGAATGATGTGAATGAAATGCTGAAATTGTTGTGAAAGTGTAGACAAAAATATAGGTTTGGGGACGTTGGTTTAAATGACAAGTAACTCGGCACACTTCACATAATCGGGTGTTGGTGCCTTGCCAAAGTCAAATAAACCGATAGTCCTAACGAGCTTTGGTATGTGTGCCCGGTGTGAATGCACCTCGAAAAATAAAAAGCCCGAGGACGGCTAAGCACCAAGGTTTCAGCTTTTGTACACCAATGCCATTGTCTCAAAAATAAGTGAAAAAGAAAAGAAAACAAAGAAAAGTTGGAGAAAATTATACACTTGTTGGGAAGTTGAGCAAAAACGAAATTGTGAAGTTAGTTCCTTTCCCGGATTAGCATCACATAACCTAAAAATTCCCACCTAATCACAACGTTTCTTAGCCTCTTCTTTCCTAAGTCCTTGTGACCTAATTGTATGTGTGTAAGACTTAGTGATCTAGATTGGATATACTCATGATCATCTTGACTTCTTCATTTTCATCTCTCATGCATGCTTTCTAGTTAAGTATAATTGTCTTTCCATGCCTTCACTCATTTGATGCATGATTGCTTATCCATTGCTATGAAACATGACTATGAAGGTGATCCAATGTTAGAAGCACAACTCCAAAAAGATTTTGTTGTTTTTCTGCATGCATAAATCACGTCATCTCTTAGTCTATAGTTGGATCTCGCTCGGGGACGAGCAAATCTTAAGTATGGGGTATTTTGATAATGTGATTTATGACGTTAGTATAGGCATACATTTAGATAGTTTTTCCCGTTATTCATGCACGGTTTGACATTAGTTCACGACGTTTACACTCATTTCGTGCATATTTCTAGAAAAGACGTCTACACGAGCTTTTGTCGGTTTTGTAGGTATTTCGGGGATCTTTTGGACATTAATCGATACATTCGAGGATCAAGCCTCATGGTGGTACATATCCGAGACCTTGAAGGAACATAATTGGAGCAATGAAGGACACAAGGACCCTTGTTGGTGCAAGCAATGGAGCAACTCATGGCTAGACGATCATAGCATGCTTCTGTTGAAGAAAATCGACCTACACCCAGGAAAATCGGCCGATTTTTCCTACTGGGTCGATTTTTGGGCCTTTGACAGCTTAAGCCACGTGTCCCACGATCTCTTGTCCGACCTTGCTCTTGGTGGAGAATATAAGTGGTCTTGCAGGCTGATTTATTGATCCTTCTCTTTCCTTTGGACCCTTCTAGCATCTTCCCAAAGAATCTTCCAATTGGGAGCTCTCTTCAAGACACCCTTGTGGGTGTTCTTGAGGGAGATTAGTGTAGATTTCAATTTCATAGTGAGATTTGAGTGATTTTTGTGAAGAAGATTGTTGAAGGTTGTAAGATCCGACTTGGAGCTACATTTGGTGTGTTGAAAGACTTGTTTTGAGCTCAAATCTAGCTAAGTTTCATTGCTTTCATTTCCTTACTTCATCTTCTTGCTATGGATTCCATGTATGCTTGTATGATGATTCTAGATCTTGAAATGCATGTTATTGGCTAGTTTGTTGTGATTCTGGAGTGATGGATTGATGGTTATTGCTTGGGTGATGATAGAATGTTAGTTTAGGATGATTTGTATGCACGAAACCCATTCCAGAGAGAAAATTTTGCCTGTTCTTCAGGTAAATCGGCCGATTTTCGCTATGATCCACCCGATTTTTCCTTCTGTTGCTCTTTAATTGATGAATCTGTATGTTAGGATGTTAGATTGTTGAAATCCTAGTGTTTGTTGAGCTAATTCTATCCTAGGGAGACCTAGTGTTAGCAACTAAGTGTTTAGAAGAGACTTACCCGGTGATTCTTACTCTTAGATTCAAAAGATGACAAACCCTAGGTAGTGGTGAGCCTCACAAGCCGCCATTGGACTAAGTGTGCTAGGATAGTTGTTTAGGACTTCCCTTTCCGAGACTTACCCGGTAAAGATAGGTTAGACCCCTAGGTAACAATCCGGTTTGTGTAGAATTCCTATCCTTAGGTTCTTAGAGACTTACCCGGTGATGAGACCTTAGGAATGGACTAGTGGATCATGAGACTTACCCGGTAATTGATCCCAATCTAGAAACGCTTAATCCCAACATATCATAGTTAATCCGAGGAATGAATAGATAGCTTGAGTCTATGCCATAACCGGACTTCCAATCTCTAGAATCCGCTTTGTTACTTCCATTCTCCTATCTTTTGTGTTAGTGTGTGTTTGTGTTGCTTGATTGTGTTCACATATTTGTGATCTTTGTTTGATCACCCAAAACCCTCCAAAAACATTGTGTTTTCCATTTTCTTTATTCCTTCTCTTATCTTAGTCTAGATTCACACTATCTTCGATCATTGAATGATTTAGTTTCACCTCAGTCCTTGTGTTCGACCTCGGAATACTTTCCTTTCTACAAAACGACCCGTACACTGCGGGTTTCGCTAGGTAGTTTAGGATTTAGTTCGAGTTATATATTTAAAGCTTTTTGTGCTATTTCCTAGCGTGACATGGCCTACCCAGACAACCTCCTTATGACTCCCCTTCTTATGTCGCCAAAACGCCGGAAGGGAAACCTACACTCGGTGTCGCTCATTTTGCCAAGGCGCCTTTTCGGGTTTTTACCTTGCCACTCTTCTTCTTTTCTCACTAAACTCACATCCATCAAGTCCAATTTTTGCACCAACCTAAGGTTGGTCGGACTACCTTCTTTTTACCTAAACCGCCCTTTTGGGTTTTCGGTTTATCCAAGATTTCCATGCCTTTTTTCACTTCTTTGGCTTTTCTTTTTTTACTAAATTTAACAATGCAAACACAAATTCTAAAACAACTCAATGAACTATACAAGCAATGATATGTCCCTCCCCCATACTTGAAGTACACTTTGTCCTCAAAGTGGAAATGAGTCAAAGATTAATGCAGGAGAAGAGAAAGAAATGTACCCCTCACTAGGGTGGTCCGGATGGACCACCCGGACCCTCCTCCGGTAGGTAAGGGAAGTGGCTGATAACATGAATTATTGTCTATATTTTGGGGTTTGTTTAGACGTTTTATCTTCAATAATCTGCATGTTTATATGTATATTATGTGATTATATTATCATTTCATCTACCTTTACGGGAATCGAGGTCTACACCTAGTTTTGTTATAATCGTAGGTAAAATGGCACGTTTTGCATCAAAAAGGAGCAAAAGGAGCTATGGAGTCATTGGAGCTACATTCAGGAACATAAGGAAACATCCAGGAAGCATAGCCATGGATTAAAGATTCACTTTGGACCTGATTTGAGAGATTTCATATTCAGTAGTGACTCACCTCGACCGAGGTGATCCAGAGAAGTCGACTCGACCGAGGCGAACACCTGGGACGCGGCGAGAATATTTTATTCTTGGCTGAGATCTTTTATCTTTGGAAAGAGGATCCTATATTTTTGGGCTGGATTCCTGGAAGGAAGAAGATAAGATAGACCATATATTTTACTTATTTTATGGGAAGAGATCTTTCTAAGATATCTTATCTTTGGAGAGTAATTTTCCTATAAAAAGGGTTGGATTTTCCAAAAATCCGATCGTGCTTAGACATCCTGCTTACATCCGCTTACACGCTGCATACATCGAAGATCCGCTGCAGCCATACTCCAGTTGGGAGATTTGAAGAACCTTTTTGAAGGTTGAAGGAAGAAAGTCTATAGCTTTAATAGCTTTTGAAGGGTTTTTGTAAGATCATCTTAGATTCTATTCCCTTGTTGTCTTGTTGGATTTCTATCCAAGGAACGCTTGTTGGTTTTATAATTGATTCAGTTATTGAAGCCTTTCTCTTAAGGTTTTCTTGTTCAATTATTCTCTTTGTTCCCATATATTTGATTATTACTTTCATGATGATGAGTGACTAATCTCTTTGTGTGATTCTAGGGCGATTGGCTGAAGGTTGTGGGAAAAACAATGATAGAATAATCATAAATCACAGTAGGACCCTGAAAGTTCGAGTCTTTACCTTAACCCTAAGCATCTCGCTCAGTCGATAAACATCTCGGCTGGGGTGGAATTTGGCTGACCGAGGTGACTTATCTGATCCGAAACTGAGAGTTAAGTGTTAGAGTTTGCCAAATCCTATTCTTATTACACCTTTCATGGTTCAATGCAAGCCTAGGATGAGACTTACCCGGTAATTCCTTGGTTTGTTTACCTAAGATCATAAGTGTAGGTAATAAAGGTTTATCCTTTATTGGGGTTTGAATGTGCTTTCATTCCATCCTTGTGAGTTAGCCTGAGACTTACCCAGTAAAGGTTGATTCTATTCCCTTAGATGGTGTGTTAGTTTGAGGTTATAGTTCTTTATTTTAATCTGCATGTTTGTATGTATATTATGTGATTATATTATCATTTCATCTACCTTTACGGGAATCAAGGTCTACACCTAGTTTTGTTATAATCATAGGTAAAATGGCACGTTTTGCATCAAAAAGGAGCAAAAGGAGCTATGGAGTCATTGGAGCTACATTCAGGAACATAAGGAAACATCCAGGAAGCATAGCCATGGACTAAAGATTCACTTTGGACCTGATTTGAGAGATTTCATATTCAGTAGTGACTCACCTCGGTTGACTACAGAGTCACCTCGACCGAGGTGATCCAGAGAAGTCGACTCGACCGAGGCGAACACCTGGGACGCGGCGAGAATATTTTATACTTGGCTGAGATCTTTTATCTTTATAAAGAGGATCTTATATTTTTGGGCTGGATTCTTGGAAGGAAGAAGATAAGATAGACCATATATTTTACCTATTTGTATGGAAAGAGATCTTTCTAAGATATCTTATCTTTGGAGAGTAATTTTCCTATAAAAAGGGTTGGATTTTCCACAAATCCGATCGTGCTTAGACATCCTGCATACATCCGCTTACACGCTGCATACATCGAAGATCCGCTGCAACCATACTCCAGTTGGGAGATTTGAAGAACCTTTTTGAAGGTTGAAGGAAGAAAGTCTATAGCTTTAATAACTTTTGAAGGGTTTTTGTAAGATCATCTTAGATTCCCTTCCTCTTTGTTGTCTTGTTGGATTTCTATCCAAGGAACGCTTGTTGGTTTTATAATTGATTCAGTTATTGAAGCCTTTCTCTTAAGGTTTTCTTGTTCAATTATTCTCTTTCTTCCCATATATTTGATTATTACTTTCATGATGATGAGTGGCTAATCTCTTTGTGTGATTCTAGGGCGATTGGCTGAAGGTTGTGGGAAAAATAATGATAGAATAATCTTAAATCACAGTAGGACCCTGAAAGTTCGAGTCTTTACCTTAACCCTAAGCATCTCGCTCAGTCGATGAACATCTCGGCCGGGGTGGAATTTGGCTAACCGAGGTGACTTATCTAATCGGAAACTGAGAGTTAAGTGTTAGAGTTTGCCAAATCCTATTCTTATTACACCTTTCCTGGTTCAATGCAAGCCTAGGATGAGACTTACCCGGTAATTCCTTAGTTTGTTTACCTAAGATCATAAGTGTAGGTAATAAAGGTTTATCCTTTATTGGAGTTTGAGTGTGCTTTCATTCCATCCTTGTGAGTTAGTCTGAGACTTACCCGGTAAAGGTTGGTTCTATTCCCTTAGATGGTGTGTTAGTTTGAGGTTATAGTTCTTTATTTTAATTCCTTGAGACTTACCCGGTAATAGGAGTTACGGTTTGGAATTAGTGAGTAGTGAGACTTACCTAGTGATCTATTCCACTTTAGTAACACCTTCCCTATGCAAAAATCTCAGCTTTGTCCGCTTATCTTTAGATCTTGAGTTGGAACCACAACTACATGCTTTAATCCCTAGAATTACATATTTCCTTTATTGACTTTTATCATCTTTGATTGTTTTAATTGCTTTGTGGTTAGTAATTGCTAAAGCTTACCTATTCCGACTTTGTTTCACTAAGTCTCTGTGATCGACCCCTGAAATTCCTTGCTTTTTACTACGATTGACCCCTACACTGCGGGTTCGCATCCTTGTTTTAAGCTTACATCTAGGGTTATAAATTTAAAGCTTGCACACACCGTTTGGAGCGAACAAGTTTTTGGCGCCGTTGTCGGGGACTTGGTCTAGACCGAGCCGGTTGCGGTACGCTTTTGGGGCACTTGCCCCCGTGTCTACTAACCACTCTACTTGAGTGACTTTTGCAGGTTCTTTCTTAGGTTTTGTTCGCTCCAAACGGTGTGTGCAAGCTTTAAATTTATAACCCTAGACTTAAGCTTAAAACAAGGATGCGAACCCGCAGTGTACGGGTCAATCGTAGTAAAAGCAAGAAAATTCCAGGGGTCGATCACAGGGACTCGGTGAAACGGAGTCAATACGGTATGCTAATGTCAATGCTAACCACAAGAGCAATTAACACAATCAAAGATGAATAAGATGTCAAATAAAGCAAACATGCAATTCTAGGGATTAAAGCGTCTAGTTGTGGTTCCAACTCAAGATCTATAGATAAGCGGACAAAGCTGAGATTTTTGCGTGGGGAAGGTGTTTCTAAAGTGGAGTAGATCACCGGGTAAGTCTCACTACACACTAATCCTAAACCGTAACTCCTATTACCGGGTAAGTCTCAAGGAATCAAGATAAAGAATTATAACCTCAAACTAACATACCACCTAAGGGAATAGAATCAACCTTTACCGGGTAAGTCTCAGGCTAACTCACAAAGATGGGATGGAAGCACACTCAAACCCCAATAAAGGATAAACCTTTATTACCTACACTTACGATCGTTGATACACAAACTAAGGAATTACCGGGTAAGTCTCATCCTAAGCTTGCATTGAACCAGGAAGGCGTAATAAGAATAGGATTTGGCAAACTCTAACACTTAACTCTCAGTTTAAGGTCGGATAAGTCACCTCGGTCAGCCAGTTACCACCTCGGCCGAAATGTTCATCGACTGAACGAGATGCTTAGGGTTAAGGTTAAAGACTCGAACTTTCAGGATCCTACTGGAATCTAAGATTATTCTATCATTGTTTTCCCCACAACCTTCAGCCAATCACCCTAGAATCACACAAGGAAATTAGCCACTCATCATCATAGTGAAATTATTAAATGTAAGGGAAGAAGGTGAATATTTGAACAAAGAAGAATTTAAGGAAAAGACTTCAATAACTGAATCAAATATCACAACAAAAGTGTTCTTTGGATAATAATCCAACAAGATAAGAAAACAATTGAGGGAATTGAAGACAATCTTACAAAACCCTCCAAAAAGCTATAAAAGCTATAGACTTCAATCTTCCTTCAACCTTCAAAAAGGTTCTTCGAAAAGCTCCCAAATTGGAGTAGGCGGCTTGCTTGCGCTGATAGCGGATGTATGCGGGCTGTGGTATGCGAGATCTAAGCCTCCTCCGATTTGTGGAAAATCCAACCCTTTTTATAGGAAAATAACCCTCCAAAGATAATAAATCTTCGAAAGATATTATCCCATAAATATAGGTAAAATATATGATTCTGCATATCTCCTTCCTTCCAGAAGCCAAGCCCAAAAATATAAGATCACTTTCCAATTTTAAAAGATCTCAGCCAGGAATAAAATATTCTCGCCGCGTCCTAGGTATTCGCCTCGGTCGAGTCGGCTTCTCTGGATCACCTCGGTCGAGATGAATCTCTGGTCAACCGAGGTGACTCGCAACTGAATGTAGAATCTCTCAAAACTGGTCCAAAGTGAATCCTTACTTCATGGCTATGCTTCCTGGATGTAGCTCCAAATGACTCATGACTCCTTTTGCTCCTTTTTGATGCAAAACGTACCATATTACCTGCAATTACAACGAAACTAGGTGTAGACCTCGATTCTCGCAAAGGTAGATGAAATGGTAGTAAAATCACATAATGTACATACAAACATGCAGATTATGAAAGATAAAACGTCCAAACAAACCCCAAAATATAGACTATAATTCATGCTATCAAAATACCCCATACTTGGGACACACTGTCCCAGTGGGTCAAAATAAGTCTAAGGACAGGATACTCACCGAACATAGCTAAACTGCATGAAGGAGTAAGAAACAGCTCCCAGAAATGACCATCTCGGTTGGCGAAGCACATCTCGGTCGAGGTGTTCTGACAGTACCCGAGATGTATCTCAGTAAAGCTCGTTTCCTCAACTTCTCGAAATTTTGTTCTTCCAGTGTAGCTCCTGAACTGTGATCCTTCCTTTTGGAATACCTGGTTGTTGTCTAGAGGAAAACAAAAACAAAGCAACTATTTAAACTAAACTAGAAAAGGGAGAAGAAAGCAATACCTTGGGTTGCCTCCCAAGAAGCGCTTGGTTTAAGGTCGCTAGCTGGACCATACGGCATGGGATTACTCAATGCACTTCGAATATCGTGGAGTGCTCATCACATCCGTAAAAATCTTCCAAGAAGGTTCCGGTTCCTAACTTCACCGGCAAATGGTAAGATCTCCCACGTACAAGCTTGTACGGTTTGATTCTCACCGGAATCCTTCTAGCTTTCCTGCACTTCAATGGGACATAATCTAGCCTTGCGTCCCATCCTTTCCTGGATCGAGAAAATAGTTTCTCGAGAATCATAGCAGCTTCCCCATCTATAGCTTGGGGATGGTACAGGGTCCTGAGCATGCGAGGGACCCCATACTTGAACAAATAACACTTCGTTGCCTTAGCGGTGAAGCGTTTGCCAACTCCACTCCTCATGATCCGAGGAGCTTCTTCTTCCAACAATTTCAAGGAAGACTTCATCTTGATCTTTGGAGGTTCTTTCGGAAGAGACCTCCAACTCTTCGGTGCTTCCCTGAAGAAATTTAGAACTTTAGTAGGAAATTCAAACGAAGTAAGAGAAATTACCTTGTAAAGTTCTCCAAAGTTTGAGACAAGTTTCATGTTGGGTTGATAGTCCACACACGAAATCTCTCCCAACTCAGCTGGCCTTTCTTCCACCTTGACCACAGTCTCAGTAATTTGACCAAGGTTCTTTGCATCTTCTGCTTCCAGTTTTGCAGATTCTTCCATCTCGGCCGAGATCTCTTCCACTTCGACCGAGGTCTCAACAGTCAGATCGAGACCTTCCATATCCTCCTCTTCCTTAGAAGTTTCAGGAGAAATTTTTGGTTCGATTGGGGGAATGCTTGGAACGTGCAACACTTCCTTATGCTCCTCTTGTGGCCTAGCATAGGATAGGGTGCTTTCCTTGAGCTCCTCCACTTTCTTCATCAACCTCTCCCATCTTGATTCAAGAGAATCTTCAAGGGGTTGCTCACAAATCTTTTTAGGGATATGCAGTTCATCCCACATTGCAAGTTCACGCTGAATGGTCTCTTCTCTTTCCCATTCATTGTTGAACCAATAGAAGGAGTACTTCTCCTCCAAGTATTCATAATGGTCCGCCCTAGCACTTTGCCTTGCTATCCAGGCTGGATCAAATGTAGTCATCGGAAATCCTGAAAACTACAAAACTCATAGAAAGAGTAGTTAGTAGCAACAGGTGCAAATGTCCCGAAAGCAAACCGTAACCGGCTCGGTCTAGACCAAGTCCCCGGCAACGGCGCCAAAAACTTGTTCGCTCCAAACGGTGTGTGCAAGCTTTAAATTTATAACCCTAGACTTAAGCTTAAAACAAGGATGCGAACCCGCAGTGTACGGGTCAATCGTACTAAAAGCAAGAAAATTTCAGGGGTCGATCACAGGGACTCGGTGAAACGGAGTCAATACGGTATGCTAATGTCAATGCTAACCACAAGAGCAATTAACACAATCAAAGATGAATAAGATGTCAAATAAAGCAAACATGCAATTCTAGGGATTAAAGCGTCTAGTTGTGGTTCCAACTCAAGATCTATAGATAAGCGGACAAAGCTGAGATTTTTGCGTGGGGAAGGTGTTTCTAAAGTGGAGTAGATCACCGGGTAAGTCTCACTACACACTAATCCTAAACCGTAACTCCTATTACCGGGTAAGTCTCAAGGAATCAAGATAAAGAATTATAACCTCAAACTAACATACCACCTAAGGGAATAGAATCAACCTTTACCGGGTAAGTCTCAGGCTAACTCACAAAGATGGGATGGAAGCACACTCAAACCCCAATAAAGGATAAACCTTTATTACCTACACTTACGATCGTTGATACACAAACTAAGGAATTACCGGGTAAGTCTCATCCTAAGCTTGCATTGAACCAGGAAGGCGTAATAAGAATAGGATTTGGCAAACTCTAACACTTAACTCTCAGTTTAAGGTCGGATAAGTCACCTCGGTTAGCCAGTTACCACCTCGGCCGAAATGTTCATCGACTGAACGAGATGCTTAGGGTTAAGGTTAAAGACTCGAACTTTCAGGATCCTACTGGAATCTAAGATTATTCTATCATTGTTTTCCCCACAACCTTCAGCCAATCACCCTAGAATCACACAAGGAAATTAGCCACTCATCATCATAGTGAAAGTATTAAATGTAAGGGAAGAAGGTGAATATTTGAACAAAGAAGAATTTAAGGAAAAGACTTCAATAACTGAATCAAATATCACAACAAAAGTGTTCCTTGGATAATAATCCAACAAGATAAGAAAACAATTGAGGGAATTGAAGACAATCTTACAAAACCCTCCAAAAAGCTATAAAAGCTATAGACTTCAATCTTCCTTCAACCTTCAAAAAGGTTCTTCGAAAAGCTCCCAAATTGGAGTAGGCGGCTTGCTTGCGCTGATAGCGGATGTATGCGGGCTGTGGTATGCGAGATCTAAGCCTCCTCCGATTTGTGGAAAATCCAACCCTTTTTATAGGAAAATAACCCTCCAAAGATAATAAATCTTCGAAAGATATTATCCCATAAATATAGGTAAAATATATGATTCTGCATATCTCCTTCCTTCCAGAAGCCAAGCCCAAAAATATAAGATCACTTTCCAATTTTAAAAGATCTCAGCCAGGAATAAAATATTCTCGCCGCGTCCTAGGTATTCGCCTCGGTCGAGTCGGCTTCTCTGGATCACCTCGGTCGAGATGAATCTCTGGTCAACTGAGGTGACTCGCAACTGAATGTAGAATCTCTCAAAACTGGTCCAAAGTGAATCCTTACTTCATGGCTATGCTTCCTGGATGTAGCTCCAAATGACTCATGACTCCTTTTGCTCCTTTTTGATGCAAAACGTACCATATTACCTGCAATTACAACGAAACTAGGTGTAGACCTCGATTCTCGCAAAGGTAGATGAAATGGTAGTAAAATCACATAATGTACATACAAACATGCAGATTATGAAAGATAAAACGTCCAAACAAACCCCAAAATATAGACTATAATTCATGCTATCAGGTTTACGCGAAGAACCCGCACCGGGAAGGAAATCGTTCCCTACGATCCCGAACCAGAAAAGACATATAAACGACACTTAAGAGAAGCGAAGATGGCCAACCAAGACAATCGCGATCTTGAGGCCGAATTGAAGGAGGCGTTAGAACAGCTACGCCTCAGCAGGGAAGAACTGAGGCAGGAGAAAGAAGAAACTCGCACCAGGACTGAAGCGATCGAAGCAGATATGGCAGCCTTACGAGACCAATATCTACTTCGACCGAGGGAAGATCCAGTTCCCGATCCTCGACCGATGCAGGTCCCAGTTCCAGATCCTCGACCGAGGCAGGTCCCAGTACCTGACGCCCCGGCCGAGGTACTTCCACCTCGGATGCCAGTCCGAGGCGCTCTTTTTGCAGGAATCCCGCAAACCCTAGGTCAAAGGATGTACCCCAATCAACAACTGAGGCGTCTAGGAGTTAACCTAGGAGATCCAGCGGACCATGACTATGAACTTCGACCGCAAGTTCTTTCCATGATTCGCCAATGCCAGTTCGTAGGGCTAGAGAAGGAATCTCCGCATCAACATCTTCAAAACTATGAGATCTTGATGGAGACCTTGAGACCCTCAAGAATAGAAAACAACAACTACAAGCTAAGACCTTTTTACTTTTCTTTAAAAGATAGAGCTCTTACTTGGTATCAATCTCTTCCTCCAGGAAAAATTAGCACTTGGGAGGAGATGACTACGGAATTCTTGACTAAATTCATTCCCCCCTCTAAGACCGTTGAAATGAGAGGGAAGATTAATGCATTCATTATGAAGGACAAGGAGAGCTTGTCCAAGTCATGGGAGAGGTTTAAAGACATTCTCTTGGATTGCCCACATCATGGGATTCCAAAGATAGAGTTGTTGGAGATATACTTCAAGGGACTAGACGGAAGCACCCAGTTCAACCTCCAACTACTCTCCGCCGGTACATTTATGGACATGGCGATTGACGAAGCTTGGGACTTTATTGAGAAGCAAGCTTTGCATATGGAGAAATACACCCACCAAGGAGCTGAAGGTGGAGTTAAAAGAGTTAACTTTCAAGAAGCTCCGCCCGCCTAACAACAATCAACTCACGTCTTTGAAGAATGACGTGAAGCAATTGAAGGAACTCTTGGTTGCTCAAACCAAGAAGGAAGATCAAGGATCAAGGAATAACAACAATGGATACCGTAACAACAACAACGGTTCCCGGAACAACAACTACAACAACAACAATAGAGGATCCAACAGCAACAATTGGAGGGCGAACAACCAAAATTCTGGTAACAATCATTCTAACTCCAATTCTAACGATTCCTCTAATACTTTCCTCTCTTCCCCTTCTTCTTCTTCTACTCCATTAAAGAGCCAGGGGCAAGGATCAAGTTCGTCCCAGCCGGAAAAGAAACACGCGGTGCGGGAGGCTATCTTGATCAAGCTTAGTGCTATGGAGACATCCATGACTTCATTTTCGAAGGCCCAAAAAGCCTTTGAACAACAACTTGCTAGTAGGGCGAATGAAGCGCCAAGAGATTCAGGGAAGCTTCCAGCAAGGACAGAAAGCAACCCTAAGGGCCAGATTATGACCATAACAATGAGGAATGGACTGAAGACGGCAGATCCAGTGCCTCGGTCGGTGCCAGTACCGATGAAGACCACCTCAGTCCAGGTGCAGTCGAAGAACACTTCGGCCGAGATGCCAACCGAGGTGGAGCCACAGAAAGCGGAGGGGAAAACTAAAGTTTATGTTCTACCTCCTGCATACAAACCACCACTTCCATTCCCCCAGTCAAGGGCCAGAGCACATCTAGACAAGCACTTTGGTAAGTTCCTTGAGTTGATGAATAAAATGCACATTAACATTCCTTTCCTTGATGCTATTCTAGGGATGCCCGCCTATGGGAAGTTCTTGAAAGAGATCTTATCAAGGAAGAGGAAACTGGAAGACTTTGGTGAAGTAAGGATGACATCTAAATCTTCGGAGCTTATTCAAATCATGAAGGAGAAGATGCCACCTAAGTTGAGAGATCCCGACTCATTTTGCATTCCCATTCAAGTAGGGGATGTTACTTGTGAAGCCTTATGTGATCTAGGAGCCAGCGTGAGCATCATTCCGCTGGAGCTATGTGTGAAGATCGGACATGGAGAGCCCAAGCCGGTCAAGATTCGATTATACATGGTGGATCGCTCCAGGACCCATCCCGTGGGCATTTTGGAAGCCATTCCGGTCAAGTTAGGTAACTTCTATTTACCTATAGACTTTGTTGTACTCGATATTCCCTCAGATTATCCTGTTCCTATTATTCTCGGGAGGCCATTTCTAGCAACTTCGGGTTGCAACGTGGATTGTAAGAACGCCAAGTTGAAATTCAACATTGGCGGAGATGAAGTGGAGTTTGCACTACTTGCGGCCATGAAGGGAGAGCAGCTAGGAGATGATATCTTCAACATCTATGATGAAGAAGAATCAAGAGAATTGGTGAGCTCTATCCTTATTAACGATCCACTCGAAAGAGTTATTAGTTTCAGTTTAATGGAGGAAGGTATAGATGCTTCTTGTGATGCAGATATACGGAGCTTAAAGGCACTGGAAGAAGATCCAGGAGCTAAAACTGAGAAACTAATCCAGGAGACGAGGATCTCCAATTTCGGTTCCAGTTGCAGTACCTCGACCGAGGCACTTTCCGGACCAAGCGAGGCGACTGAAGAACATCTCGGTCAATGCCTCTGCGCCTTGACCGAGGTCGAAGGCGAAACGATTTCAACTGAGACTTCCGAAAGTCCAGTTTCTGGATCTACTCCACTGGGAGGAGGAAGCCAGGATTCCCCTCAGAAAGCACCCCCAGTTGTGGAGCTTAAACAACTCCCAAACCACTTGAGGTATGCCTTTCTTGGACCGGATTCCACTTATCCCGTTATTGTTAGCGCTTCCCTCTCCGAATCTGAATTGTCTAAACTAATGCATGTTCTGAGAAAGCATCAAAAGGCTTTGGGTTATACTATCGATGATCTTATTGGCATTAAGCCTTCTTTCTGCATGCATAGAATTCTAATGGAGGATGATCATAAGACTTCCCGGGAACCTCAAAGACGGTTAAATCCGATCATGAAAGAGGTTGTGAAGAAGGAAATTCTTAAGTTGTTGGATGCAGGTATCATATATCCTATCTCGTACAGCAAATGGGTTAGCCCGGTGCATGTAGTTCTGAAGAAAGGAGGGATGACCGTTGTGACAAATAAGAACAACGAGTTAATCCCAACCAGGACCGTTACGGGCTGGAGGGTTTGCATTGATTATAGGAAGCTGAACACGGCCACTCGGAAGGACCATTTTCCACTTCCCTTCATTGATCAAATGCTCGAACGGTTGGCCCAGCATTCACATTTCTGCTATTTAGACGGCTATAGTGGATTCTTCCAGATTCCTATCCATCCGGATGATCAGGAGAAGATCACTTTCACTTGTCCATGGGGGACATTTGCTTATAGGAGGATGCCATTTGGATTGTGCAATGCACCCGCTACCTTCCAGCAATGCATGATGGCCATCTTTTCCGAGTATATAGAGGAGATCATGGAGGCATTTATGGATGATTTTTCAGTATATGGTTCCTCTTTTGATGATTGCCTATCTAACTTTTCTCTAGTGCTACAAAGATGTGAGGACACTAACCTTGTTTTGAATTGGGAGAAGTGTCATTTTATGGTTAATGAAGGCATTGTGCTAGGACACCTCGCTTCTAATCGAGGTATTGAGGTCGATCGCGCTAAGATTGAGACTATTGAGAAACTCCCTCCCCTTTGTTCTGTTAAAGGTGTGAGGAGTTTTCTCGGGCATACAGGTTTCTACAGGAGATTCATCAAGGACTTCTCTAAGATTTTTAAACCTCTAACTAACCTCTTGAATAAAGATGTTGTTTTTGAGTTTTCGCAGGAGTGTCTTGATGCAGTTTACAGGATTAAGAAAGCGTTGATCTCCGCTCCCATTATCCAACCTCCGGATTGGACCTTGCCCTTTGAGATCATGTGTGATGCTAGTGATGTAGCCGTAGGAGCGGTGCTTGGACAGAAGAAGGATGGCCGGACTACCGCCATTTACTACGCTAGCAAGATGTTAGATGTAGCCCAGCGCAACTACGCTACCACCGAGAAGGAGTTATTGGCGGTTGTATATGATTTCGAGAAGTTTCGTTCCTACTTAGTAGGGGCGAAAGTCATTGTCTACACCGACCATGCAGCCATCCGTTACTTGCTTGCTAAGAAAGATGCCAAGCCACGCCTTATTCGATGGATTCTCTTGCTTCAAGAGTTTGACTTAGAGATCCGCAATAAGAAGGGATCCAAAAATTCTGTTGTGGATCACCTCAGCCGGCTACCTGCATCTTCACGCGAGAAGGATGACCCACCCATAGACGATTCATTCCCCGATGAGCACTTACACTTATTGGAACGCTTGATAGACTTACTTACTTCACCTCACGATGGAGGTGAAGTATGGGGTGAGGGCACCTCCCATCACATATGAGAGACGTCGTATGGTCCAGCTAGCGACCTTAAATCGAGCGCTTCTTGGGAGGCAACCTAAGGTATTGCTTTCTTTTCCCTTTTTCTAGTCTAGCTTAGATAGTTTGCTTTTGCTTTGCTTTGTTTTGTTTTTGGCGTCCTAGACAGACAACAGGTGACATCTAAGGAAGGAGTACAAACCAGGAGCACAACTGGAAGGACAAAAGTTCGAGAATTTGAGAAGACGGAGTTTGACTGAGGCACATCTCGGTTGCTGTCAAAGCACCTCGACCGAGATGATTCTTGAGCAACCGAGGCGACTAGGGTTTCTGAAGATCCACCTCGGTCCGTATCACCTCGGTCTAGTCGAGACCGCCTCGACCGCGGTGACAGCAGTTCCAGAAAAGGGTATAAAAGGGGGCTGAAATTCTCTCTCCTCCTTTACCTTCTCCTCGACCGAGGCAGCCTCCTCGCCTCGCTTTGCCATTCTTCGCTCATTTTCGACAATTCTCGCTTCCAAATTGCAAAGAAAGGATAGAGGATCCCAGTGCAAGTGTCAATCTGCAAGAAAAACGAACCGAATCGACCGATTAGAGGTAAAATCAGAAGAAAAAAAAACCCTAATCTCGTTCTCTTCACTGTTTCCTTCGAATTGGGCTTTGGTTGCCCTTGCATTTGCTGAGAAACGGATTAAGTACCCCATAGGAACCAGTTGTAGTGATTTTGGGGGAAAAGAACTGGATTTTTGAAGAAATTCGCCGCGCAGTTATTCGCCTCGGTCCAGTCGTTCTGTGCCTCGGCCGAGGTGTTCTTGAGTTGTGTCAGGCCGACCGAGGTGATCTGACAGTTTGATTGAGAATGGGTTCAGATAGACAGCTTGTCATGAGGGACAGATCCTCCCCTTCCCCTTCTTCCTCTTCCTCTAGACCTTATAGACCGGTGATCCATGAGAGACACCAGGTCGACTATGACCGCATCGCGGCCCGTCCAGTAATTGCACCGCGCTTCCTGGACATTTCAGCTTTTGATTGTCTCCATGTGGATGGAGATTTGAGGCGGATGATTTCGATGGTAGGGCTAGATCAGTTTACTGAGATCCATGCACCTGCCTATTTAGAGCCTACTTTGGAGTTCATCAGCTCCTTCACCTACCTTCCCACAAAGCGTTATGTGAAGTACCGGTTGATAAACCGGAACTTCTTAGTTCCTTTAGAGTACTGGAGAGACATCTTTGGTTTCCCGGCTCCGACTGCTGTTGATTTTCCCTCGCTCCCGAGCTGTAGCTAGGGAGTTTTGGGGTCAGATTGCTCATGTAGTTGAGCACGCAGACAGATGGCGCCCTGGAGACTCCAGGGAGCGTATCATTTTTCACCTAGCCTTTAGGTTAGCTCACCGGATTTTTAGTGAGACACTTCTGGCGCGTACTGAGACGCCCCAGAAGGTCCGACAGGGGGAGCTTTTCAGCCTTTACTGCATGGTGACTGGAGGGATCCCAGACTTTGGCTTGATGTTGGCAGAGGATCTGCACAAGATCAAGGCCAAGGCGAAGGGGGATATCTGCTGCGGAGGCATCGTGACTCACATTGCGAGTTACCAGGACATGGACCTCAACGCTTGTACTATGGTGGCGGCTGCCAAGCCGCTAGGGCTTCAGGAGATGATCACTCGGAGGATACTGGTTCCCCGAGGACTTACTACGCCATATGTGGCGATGCCATGGGAGCCGACTACACCACAGGGGATCAGATGGTCACCCCAGTTTTCAGTTTATGACCCTCACTAGTGGCAAACTGCTTGGATCCCATTGATGGAGGATGCTAGAGAGGCAGCAGTTGCACCAGCTGAGGAGGATGAGGTAGAGGAGGAGACTGCTGATGATGATGACAGGGATGGTGAAGTTCCTATGGATATAGGGACTGATACTGCTGGGACGAGTGCGCCGGTCATTGACTTAGACGATGACGATACTGAGACCGCGCCGGCTGCATCACCAGTCCGACCTGCTAGGCATAGGGTACGCCGACATAGAGATCCAGAGGCTCACCATGGATTTATGATCTGACGGATTAGATGATAGACTCTTATGCTGCCCTTACTGTGGACATCGATGAGAGATTTGCCGCCAAGCACCGAGAGATCGACCGCTGGACTCATTAGATGCTAGAGAGCCAGCATTATCAGCGCCGGATGATGGAGATCCAGTTTCAGCAGACTATGGGTTATCCATTTGACCCATCCCAGTATCCGTATATGCCACCACCACCACCACCACCGGATCAGGATTATTGAGAGCTTGCAGGATTTTCTTTCTTATTTATTATGTAGCTCAGCTTTATGTCCGGTGAGTACTTTATTTCTTTAGACTTATTCTGACGCACTGGGACAGTGTGTCCCAAGTATGGGGTGTTTATGTATTTTATGACTTATGTGATGTATGACTCGACATTATGGGATATTTATGCTTTATTTTGCTTCTATGATTTTATTTGAGATTACATGCATGCATACAGGTTATTTGATTGAGAAAAACGTCAAAACTGTTTAGAAAAAAAAAATTTGACCTCGACCGGGACAGTTCTGGCCGAACAAGGTACTTCACCTCGGTTGACCTAGAACACCTCGACCGAGGTGGTTTAATTGAGAGTTTTCGAAACGAATTTTGTGCTTCTTATCTGGATATGATCTCAGTGAAGATCTTGTTTGCTGACTGGTTTTGAAATCTTTATATGTTTGAAAGGTTTTATGATATGTTTAAGTTGCTAAATGCTTTGTTTGAAATTTTTGGCATGTTTAACACTTTGTTTTTATCCAAATTATGTTGAATTTGAAGGTTGACACCACATTATGAGTTCTCTCACTTTCTTCCTGGAAAGACCAAGGCAATTCATTCTTCTCTCTTCTTCTTCTTGATCATGCTTAGCCCCTCATATACATTTTTGCCTCCCTTTACCTATCCGGAAATTTGGAAGCAAGCAAAGTGGTGAAAGCAAGTGAAGTAAAAGTTGAGAAGTTGGCTGGAAGTGAAAGTGTTAGAAAGCAATAAATAGGTTTGGGGAAGTCAATCATGATGATGAGTAACTCGGCACCATTCACAAAGCCGGGTGTTTGTGTCTTGCCAAAGTCGGATTGAGCGATATTCCTAACGGGTCATGGTATGTGCATCAAGGGTTTGATGCATCTCAAGAAATTGATGATTGCTGATTTCCTAGGCTTCGGTTATTGTGCACCTTTGTCCATGCATCCCAAAAAGTAAAGTAAAAAAGAAAAAGTGTGAAATAAGCAAAGCTTATTGGTGGAAGATGTTGAAAGACAAAGTGAAAAAAAAGTGATATCCTTTTCCCGGATTCTAGCACCACAATACCTTATATACATCCCTACCCTACACGTTTCTTGACCTTTCTTTTGGAAAGCCCTTGAGACCTCGAGCTTGTTGATTGACTTAGTGGTTTAAACTGGATTATACATGATTAACTTCGATGATTACTATTTATTATGCATTCTACGATTTTATGCAAATATGAACAACTTTCTCTTATTTATAAAATGTTTTGATCATATTTTGATTTTAAATTCCATGAGGTATTCTCTTAGAGTGATCTATGATTGTAGCACACCATAAAAATGTTTTTGAAAGACTTTTTATTGATCTTTATGACTTATAATCCATTCTATCTTGTATTTTAAATGCGGAACTTGCTTGGGGACAAGCAAGGGCTAAGTATGGGGTATTTTGATAGCATGAATTATTGTCTATATTTTGGGGTTTGTTTAGACGTTTTATCTTCAATAATCTGCATGTTTGTATGTATATTATGTGATTATATTACCATTTCATCTACCTTTGCGGGAATCGAGATCTACCTAGTTTTGTTGTAATCGTAGGTAAAATGGCACGTTTTGCATCGAAAAGGAGCAAAATGAGCTATGGAGTCATTGGAGCTACATTCAAGAACATAAGGAAACATCCAAGAAGCATAGAACACTTGGGACCAGATTTGAGAGATTTCACATTCAGTTGTGACTCACCTCGGTTGACTACAAAGTCACCTCGACCGAGGTGATCCAGAGAAGTCGACTCGACCGAGACGAACACCTGGGACGCGGCGAGAATATTTTATTCTTGGCTAAGATCTTTTATCTTTGGAAAGAGGATCTTATATTTTTGGGCTGGATTCCTCGAAGGAAGAAGATAAGATAGACCATATATTTTACCTATTTTTATGGGAAGAGATCTTTCTAAGATATCTTATCTTTGGAGAGTAATTTTCCTATAAAAGGGTCGGATTTTCCACATATCCGATCTTGCTTAGACATCTTGCATACATCCGCTTACACGCTGCATACATCGAAGATCCGCTGCAGCCATACTCCAGTTGGGAGATTTGAAGAACCTTTTTGAATGTTGAAGGAAGAAAGTCTATAGCTTTAATAGCTTTTGAAGGGTTTTTATAAGATCATCTTAGATTCCCTTCCTCTTTGTTGTCTTGTTGGATTTCTATCCAAGGAACGCTTGTTGGTTTTATAATTGATTCAGTTATTGAAGCCTTTCTCTTAAGGTTTTCTTGTTCAATTATTCTCTTTCTTCCCATATATTTGATTATTACTTTCATGATGATGAGTGGCTAATCTCTTTGTGTGATTCTAGGGTGATTGGCAGAAGGTTGTGGGAAAAACAATGATAGAATAATCTTAAATTACAGTAGGACCCTGAAAGTTCGAGTCTTTACCTTAACACTAAGCATCTCGCTTAGTCGATGAACATCTCGGCCGGGGTGGAATTTGGCTGACCAAGGTGACTTATCTGATCCGAACTGAGAGTTAAGTGTTAGAGTTTGCCAAATCCTATTCTTATTACACCTTTCCTGGTTCAATGCAAGCCTAGGATGAGACTTACCCGGTAATTCCTTAGTTTGTTTACCTAAGATCATAAGTGTAGGTAATAAAGGTTTATCCTTTATTGGGGTTTGAGTGTGCTTTCATTCCATCCTTGTGAGTTAGTCTGAGACTTACCCGGTAAAGGTTGATTCTATTCCCTTAGATGGTGTGTTAGTTTGATGTTATAGTTCTTTATCTTAATTCCTTGAGACTTACACGGTAATAGGAGTTACGGTTTGGGATTAGTGAGTAGTGAGACTTACCCGGTGAGCTATTCCACTTTAGTAACACCTTCCCTATGCAAAAATCTCAGCTTTGTCCGCTTATCTTTAGATCTTGAGTTGGAACCACAACTAGACGCTTTAATCCCTAGAATTGCATATTTCCTTTATTGACTTTTATCATCTTTGATTGTTTTAATTGCTTTGTGGTTAGTAATTGCTAAAGCTTACCTATTCCGACTTTGTTTCACTAAGTCCCTGTGATCGACCCCTGGAATTCCTTGCTTTTTACTACGATTGACCCGTACACTGCGGGTTCGCATCCTTGTTTTAAACTTACATCTAGGGTTATAAATTTAAAGCTTGCACACACCGTTTGGAGCGAACAGTGGCGGAAGAAGTGCTCCTGCCGGTGGTAGATGTCATCAATGCAGTCCTGTTGGGCAGACATCCGGTGACCAAAAGAGGTCTCAAAACTGGCCTGCCAAGCCAGCTGTTGAGCCTCTAGCTGCTGCTACTGGGCTGCCTACCAGGCCTCCTGCCTCTGGTCAAAGTGTGAGGTCATGGAGGTGCAAAACTGGTTTGTTAGCTCTGTTGCTGCTCTAGCATAGTCCGCTGGTAATCAGACTGCTATGTCCGGTGTTGGGTCGTCAAAACCGCCATCTAAGCCTGAAGGCTCGCAAGAGCCGGGTCCTCCTCTAGTGCCGCCGTGGGCATCTCCTCGTCATCAGGGTTGGGCACGTGCTCCTCCTGATGGGCCCGGCTGGAGCTGGTAGCATGCCTCTCCACAATGGCCACTAGTGGCCTCCTCGGCACGAAAGGATCTGCCGGAATGTAGAGCTCGGAGAGCTCACCTCCAAATGGTAAAGGCCGGGGGAGGTAGGTGAGGTGGCTCCCATCTGCAAGGGAGATCCAAAATAGATTCTCCCCGTCCTGCCGGAGGAGCTTGCACCTCCTAATCATCCCCTCAATGTAGAGAGGAGCCGCCATCCCGTCCTCTAACTCGGACAGGTCCATCACTTGCGAGGAGATCAAAGAGATTACCCCACCGCCGACAATATCCCTCGGCTCATCCCTCCTGATCTGCTTCAAAGAGGCAAGGAAGAGAGAGGGCCAATCCATCACCTTCTCGCTCTGTGGAAGGCAGGAGTAGAGTAGTAGGAGGTCCTTGAGAGCAACCTTGTTTTCCTCTTTGTGTCCACAGAAGACACTCATGAGGATCTTTGAAATCAACCTCAAACTGGGGTGAGTGAGTTTGTTGGAGTACTCACCCCCAGCATGGAATTCCGGCCCGGTAGTTGCTTGCCAAAACTCGCACAGGTCTGGGCCGGGACTAGATCCCACCAGTTCTCAGAGGGGTTTAGAGTCACCCCAAAAGCTTCCCGTAAATCGGCGTAGTCGAGAGTATATTTCACCTTGTTGAACTTGAAGGTGACGCCGATACACACGTGGTCTTCCTTCTCCATTGTGAAAGTGGACATAAACTGTCTGCTGAGCTCCGGATATGTCGGAGCACTCTTCTGGAGGAAGTCTCCGAGCCCGGCATTTGCCAAAAACGCTTGCATGCTCTCTAGCATGCCTAGTTTCTCCAAAGTCGGGATATGCAGAAATCGAGTTGCATACACAACTCGATCTTGCACAATCCTATAACGCTTCTTCTCTGCGTTGGTCATCTTGTATTTCCTTGGGGCTTCCATTCTTGAAAGTATTTGAAGCAAAGGATTAGCAAATGTTAAAATGAGGAAAAGAAAACGACCTCTCTGGTGTGATTTCCGCTGGGGCGGCTGTGCAGGCGCAAGGGCGGTGAGGTGCAGGGGCGGATGCTTGCAGCCGCAGTTGCGGGAGAAGTGCAGAGGCGATTTCTGAGGAGCGATGGATATGGTGTTGCTGAGGTTGCTCCGGTGACGTCCTTTGTGGTGTATCCTCGCCGGTGGTGTAGCTGGAGTGAAATGTGTGAAGTGAGTGAGGAGGAAGGCCGTAGGGCTGTGAGAGAGTACGGGGGTAGTGGGAGGAGGTGACGCAGGGGCGTTTCGACTGGTGGCTAGCTGTCGGAGGCGGCGTAGGGGCATCGTCGAGATGGTTGGTGGGCAGAGGGCACAGGGGCGTTGAGAGTGTTTCTGAAGGAAGGGAGTTTGGAGGGTTTGTGTTTGGTGAAGAAGGTTGGTGGGTGGTGTGTGGTAGGTTTAGGCGTTTTTCGAGATCCTCTTTTTTTTCTTTTCTGGATAAACCCGTAGGGGCGGGGGTTTGACACCGTGGGGGCGGCGACAGGGGAGAGGGAAACGCAGGCCCAACACCGGGGGCGGCGCTGGGAATTCGTGTCAAGGATGGCCGCCGCAGGGGCGTGGGGATGTCACCGCGGGGGCGGTACAGGCGTGTTGTAGGCGCAGGCCCAACGCCGGTGGCGGCGCTAGGCCTGAGTGTCACCGTAGGGGCGGGATACAAAACCGCAGGGGTAGATTCCTTGACATAAGCTCTTCTTTTTATTCCTTCGGGTTGCCTCCCGAGAAGTGCCTTTGTTTTACGTCGTTGGCTCGATGTAAGATCTCTACTTCTCTGACTGTGCCTCCTCTAGTACCATCCCGTCAATCGGATCGTTCTTGACTCCTTCAAGGTAAAGCTTTATCCTTGGTCCGTTCACCTTAAACACCTTGTGCGTTTGGGGGTCATAGAGATCCACAGCCCCGTGAGGGTATACTTCGGCTACTTTGAACGACCCTGTCCATCTCGAACGCAGCTTACCTGCAAAAAGTTTCAAACGGGATTGAAAGAGAAGTACCTTATTACCTACCTTGAAGTCCTTCCGGAGAATGTTCCGGTCATGCCATGCTTTGGTCTTTTCTTTGTATGTGGTAGCATGGTCATATGCATCTAGCCTCAGTTCCTCCAACTCTTGCAATTGGAGCTTCCGGAATTCTCCCACTTCTTCTATGTTCATGTTGCACTTCTTTACCGTCCACCAAGCTTTGTGCTCTAACTCCACCGGTAGGTGGCAAGCTTTCCCAAACACGAGCCTAAAAGGGGACATTCCGATGGGAGTTTTGTAGGCTGTCCGATATGCCCATAGGGCGTCATTTAGCCTTGCACTCCATTCCTTCCGCCCGGGAGAAACCATCTTTTCAAGGATGGTCTTTATTTCCCGGTTGGACACCTCAGCTTGGCCGTTTGTTTGTGGATGATAAGTTGTTGATACTCTTTGGTGAACATGGTACTTCTTAAGGAGAGCCGTGATCGTCTTGTTGTAAAAATAGGTACCCCTATCACTGATTAAGGCTTTTTGGATTCCAAATCTTGCAAAGATATTTTCCTTCAGAAAAGCTGCAACTACTTTTGAATCATCAGTTTTGGTGGCCTTTGCCTCCACCCACTTGGAAACATAGTCCACCGCAAGCAAGATATATGTGTTCCCGAATGAAGTAGGAAACTGCCCCATGAAATCAATTCCCCAAACATCAAATATTTGACAAAATAAATGAGAGGATTGGGGCATTTCATGTCTCCTTAAAAGATGTCCTACCTTTTGATATCTATCACACACTTTACAAAATGCACAAGCGCTTCGAAAAATGTGTGGCCAAAAGAAACCAGCATCCAAAACTTTTCTTGCAGTTTTGTTTGCCCCAAAGTGCCCCCCACATGCTTCAGAATGACAGAAAGTTAGGACGGATTGTACCTCACTGTCCGGAATGCAACGCCGGATCACTTGGTTACTACAATGCTTCCAAAGGTAAGGATCGTCCCAAACGTAGTATCGAGCTTCATCTTTTACCTTCTCCCGTTGTGCCTTGGTGAAGTGTGGAGGATACTCCCATTGTGCCTTGAAGCTTAAGACAAACCTCTGTCGACAATTCCGCAGGGGCGCCTAGACAGAGCCGCAGGGGCGGCTAGCCGCAGGGGCGGCTAGCCGCAGGGGCGGCTGGTGTGAGGCGTGGGGGCGGTTACACAAGAGAGAGTTGTGTAGAAGGTATCGTGTGGAAAACTTCTAGCTATCTCTCATTTTTCTGGATCTTCCTCCTCTTGCACTAGTCTGCTCAGATGATCGGCCACCAGGTTCTCAACTCCCTTTTTGTCCCTTATCTCTAGGTTAAACTCGCTTAGAAGAAGCACCCAACGGATCAATCATGGCTTTACCTCTTTCTTTGCCATGAGGTACCTAAGGGCTGCATGGTCAGTGAAGATAATTACCTTTACCCCAAGTAGGTACTGCCGGAATTTCTCAAGGGCAAAAACCACAGCTAACATCTCCTTCTCGGTGGTAGAGTAATTCCTTTGCGCTCCATTGAGTGTCATAGACGCATAATGGATCACATGGGTGGCCCATCCGTCTTTTTGTCCTAAGACAGCTCCGACGGCATAGTCACTGGCATCACACATGATTTCAAAAGGTTTCTCCCAATCCGGGGAACGGATGATTGGTGCGGTGGTGAGACATGCCTTCAAAGTGTTGAAAGCCTTCTTGCAATCCTCATCCACTATGAAGGTGACATCTTTCTTGAGCAATTCACACAGGGGTGCTGAGATCTTTGAAAAATCTTTGATGAACCGTCGGTAGAAACCTGCATGACCAAGCACTAGTACAAAAACCCTCCTACACCTCGCTTATGTTGGAGCGGTTTGAAAGAACCGTGATCAAAAGTATTTTCGGACCACGGTTATATGTATAACCGAGGTTAATTGATTTTTTTTTTTTTTTTAAAAATTTAGACCCCGGTTATATGATTTATCCGGGGTATTAAAATTCGGACCCCGGTTATATTACTAACCGTGGTCTCAAAATAATTTCGGACCCCGGTCATAAAATAACCGTGGTAAACCGATCCTCATTGACGACGTCGTTTTAAGCCCAAATTAGGCAGTTGTGCGCGGAGTTAGGTTTGGCCAGCCCTAGATTTTCACTCTCCTTCAACTGGGAGCGGGCGATTCTACTTCGCCACTTCCACCCTCGTTTCACTCCTCCCCAACATCCCTCTCTCTTCCACCCCTCGCCGCATCCTCGAGCTCGGATCCGGCACCGGACTCGTCGGGAAAGCCGCGGTCTCCATTCTCTGCACCGACGTTACAGTCACGGATCTAGGGCATCTACTCCCCAATATCCAGTACAATGTGGATGCGAACGCCAATATTGGGGCATCTAATGGTGGAAGAGTCGAGGTCGCAGAGCTCGGATGGGAGATTAAGGACCATATGGAGACCAACGGTAGAGACTTCGATCTTATCCTAGGTTCCGTCATAGTTTAGCACGACCATCTGTATGAGCCCTTGCTTGACACGCTCAGTGAAGAGTGGGTCTTATGGGCTTCAGAAGAGTTTTGGATTTTTAACTTCTCAAACGTATTCCGTCACAGACTCACATGTGAGTGCCAGCCATACTCTTCATCTTCATAGCTTGATAGTTTCCAGTTTGAATTGACTCTGCTTCTATTTTGCAACTGTTTTTGCATATTTGCTTCTGTATTGCTTCATTTTCATATGTAGTTTGGTGTTGCTGATTGTATAGTTGAATCAGTTTGAAATTTGGAGTTTTTAGTTTGGTTTTTAAGTTCAATTTTTTCTCGAAGAAACGGAAGTAGATGTCACATGATGATAAGCTTACCTTTGCCTCCAGGTAGCTATCATAATTTGAACTGCTTCCACCTTTCTACATAGGATGAGATAACAGCCTATTATTGCAGATTAAGTTTTAATTTTGAAACTTAAAAGTATTTCAAATGAATGGATCAAAATAAGTTTTAAGTTATATCACATTATTTACAAATATATATTAATTTCCTCTTGCATATAATTAACAATCCTTATTGTTGATAGAGGCAGCATCTTGAAACTTCATCAGCTACTTTCTAACTTCACTTCTTCAACAGCATATACAAGATATGATGCATCAAGATGGGCAGGCTAACTTAATTAGTCATTATCATAAAGAAATGGAAAGACAAAAGGGGAATTGCTTATAGTTGAGTTTTATACTTTCAGAGTTCCCACTACTTTCTCCCCATATAAAAATAACAAACTCAGTTATACAAAAGAAAATGGAATGAATACCTTAGTAGAAACCATAGGAGCCCTCTCACCAGATAGTCTGACATCAGGAAGGTAACTGAAATCTGAAGCAATCAGAGACATCTTTGGTATGGCACTATGCAGGGAATCCATCAACTAGTCTCACCTTTTGGCAAGGTACAAGTTCCACTCTCCTGCCCACTATTTCAGAGTTAGACTAGTATTTTATTTTAAAGACCATACTTCATATGCATAATTTAATCAACTGGTTATATATGTATATCTATAATATATTAATTTTGCAGACAAATACTGCTTCTGTGTTGATAGAAGCTATTGGGTATATTCAGTACCTTCAAGATTAGATCCATGTGAGTTAGTCCATACCACTAGTGTTTTTGTCTTTTTAAATTATGGTTTGGATTGTAATTATGATCTAATAATTAACTATTCATGCATATATTTGTGAAATAGTATAAAATATTAAGCTCAAGAAATTAACATGTTGAATCTAACTTATGAAAATTTTTGAATCTCTTTTGTTGCAGACACTGTGAAAGCCTAATGTTAAGCCATTGAGGAACAAACCTTGTAATAGGATAATGCAGCCGGTAAGAACTTCATTTTCAAGCAGCAGTACAACATACAAACTTATGATAGTAACTGGGTTTATATATGTTGTGACAGATGCCAAGTAAAGATCATCAGCAGTACATCATACTTTTAAAGCTTCAACTAGTTAAGTTAGTTTACATGATTGTTTTCTTGTGATAGTTCGAGTTAAGCCCTAGCTAGTTTGCATCTCCATTTGCATGCTTTGAAGCTATCCATGCATACAGTTCAACATACTTTGATCCCCATTTTTTTCTTTAGGACCATCTACACTTAGATAATATATGTTTATCGAGATAAGTTTGGGCAATGACATCTTGGTTTACATTTGAAATTTTGAATGATACTTGGTAAATTAAATTTGAAGTTTGATGTAAAGTTCGATCATTGTGTTTGGTTAAATCTTTGCTCATTTCAAAGCTTCTCCACTTCATACTCTGCTATGGATCAAAGCTCTTTTCTGACTGAGAACTTGTGTGTTCTTTTTGATTTTTAGTTTCTTTCATTTTCTCATTTTGGTTATTGTAAATGAGTGTTTAAAAAAAACTTGTGTGTTCTTTTTGATCAAAGCTCTTTTTGATTTTTAGGACTAGATCTCATGCTTTTTGATTTGGATGACTATCAGCTAATCTTGTGAATGTGTGTTTCAAAACACACATCTTGTTTGAGTTTGCTTTCTTGAGTGTTGATGTGATTTGTCAGTACTTGTAACGAGGGAGTCTAGACTCTACTAGACCAGAACTATGACTATCTTGATTATTGAAAAGCTTGCTGGCTTCTAACACTTTAGTTTGCATACTTTTTTGGTCGGCATGCAGAGGGTGGGCTGCTGCATATAAGTTCAAATTCTTGTATCCTCTTTTTATATCTCGCTTGGTTTCTCTTAATCTTCTCTTCTTATCTATGATCTGGGAAGCCATTGAAGCTGTTAATTTTCTAGATGATTCTAGTTTCAAGTTAGACACAAAGTTTTCTGTACTTATCTATTTTTTAATTGTATTACTGCTTGGATTCCCTTCTGACTATTCTTGTTGTTCTATTTCGAAGGCCATTGCTGGTGAAGCTGGGGTACCATTCTTCTACAGAGCAGGATCTGAGTTTGAAGAGAAGTAAGTTATATTGATTTTCTAGTGGTTATATGTAGAAGAAAACTTAGTAAATTACGCACCTTTAACTTAATTATCATCGCAACCTCATCTCACAACCTCATCTCACAATGGCCTTGAACGTATAGGACGCGGATGAGCAAGCCAAGGATGATGATGATTGTTGGTTGGAGTGTGCAGAAGGTACATTTTGTGGAGCCTCTCATTCAAGAATGCGCAAAGAGTGGCTCGAGTTTGTGGTGATCGACAATGACTATCTTCATGAACTAGAGAAGGAGTGGCTCGAGTTTGTGAAGCCTCTCATTCAAGAATGCATCGACATTGACTGACTTGTCTTAGCTTAGTTTTCCATGTAGAGACAATTGGTAAAAAGGGTTTGTTATCTTTTGTGAAGATACATAAGCTACTATCGGAACGAAGAAAGATAGAAACTTGATTTTTTGATGTTACTTTCGGATTATATAATTGGAAATTTGGAATATTAATTACATGATAATTTTGCTGAAGCGTTTTAACTTAATATTATTTATTTTTGATGAATAATTTTCGGTTACGTACAATACATATTGTGTAATTTAAGCAGTTGCAAAATTACCAATTTACATTTTAAAAATAATAAATTACGGTTAAAAAATTACCACGGTTTTATGTAGAAACCGGAAATAAAATATTTAAAACTGGTAAAAAAATACCCCGGTTATTATACTAAAACCGTGGTCCGAATATTACTAATCTTTTCTGAAAATTACCCCGGTTTTTTTAAAAAGTCGGGGTCCGAAAATGACCCCGGTTTTTTTATAATAACCGGGGTCCCACTTTTACCCCGGTTATTTTAAAATAACCGGGGTCCGACTTTTTACCCCGGTTTTTTAAAATAACCGGGGTCCGACTTTTTACCCCGGTTATTAAAAAACCGGGGTCCGAAAATTTTAACACGGTGACATTTACCGGGGTGCGAACCGTCGGACCTCGCTCCCGTTAACCACGCTTCCATAACCGGGTTCGCATGTACAAAATAACCGGGGTCTAGGGGGGTATTTGTACTAGTGAAGGAAAGATCGGATTTCCCAAACATTAGTAGGATAAGGTAAATTTTGAATAACATCAACTTTTGCCTTATCTACCTCTATCCGTTTTGAGGATATTACATGTCCTAACACAATTCCTTGTTCGACCATGAAATGACATTTTTCCGAATTAAGAACTAAATTGGTTTCAACACATTTTTCAAGAACAAGTTTCAAATGCCCTAAACATGCGTCAAAAATGTCTCCATGGACGGTAAAATCATCCATGAAGCCTTCAATGAAATTTTCTATGTATTCGGAGAAAATACTTATCATGCACCGTTGGAAAGTGCCTGGTGCGTTGCAAAGTCCAAATGGCATTCTGCGATATGCAAAAGTGCCAAATGGGCAAGTGAACGTCGTCTTCTCTTGATCTTGTGGTGCGATGGCTATTTGGAAATAGCCCGAATATCCATCCAGGAAACAGTAGTATTGATGACCTGCAAGACGTTCCAACATTTGATGAATAAAAGGTAATGGGAAATGGTCCTTTCATGTTACCTTATTGAGCTTGCGGTAGTCAATGCAAACTCTCCATCCGGTTTGTGTTTTGCTTGGTACCATCTCTCCATGTTGATTTTCCACCAAAGTGATGCCTCCCTTCTTTGGAACTACTTGGGTCCGACTAACTCAAGTGCTATCCGAGATAGGAAAGATCATATCCGCTTGGAGGAGTTTCAACACTTCCTTTTTGACCACATCCATCATTGGTGGGTTCAACCTCCTTTGAGGTTTCCTAGAGGGTTTGGCTTCGTCCTCAAGTAAAATCCTATGCATGCAAGTGGAAGGACTTATCCCTTTGATGTCCGCAATAGTCCATCCAAGGGCCCTCTTGTGCTCCTTTAGTACTTTCACCAACTTGTCTTCTTGTCCGGTGGTTAACTTGTTGGAGATAATCACCGGCAAGGTATGTGTGCTCCAAGGAAAACGTACTTGAGGTGTGACGGAAGGTCCTTCAATTCTATTTCAGGGGCTTGCACTATGGACGGAACAAGCTTCTCGCTTGGGGTTAGTAAAGTGGGTCCAATGGCCAAATTGGAGATAGGTAGCCTTTTATGCCCATCTAATTGGGCTAGGACCTCTTTCATGCTAGACGTTATCACATAATTTGATTTGAAACCATCAATGTCATGTTCAATCACATTCCTTAATTCATCCATGTCAGAGTTATCAAAAACATCTTGCACAAAAGGTTCAACAATGTCAATAGCACATAAAGAATGATCATCACTAGGAAATCTCATTGTATCATAGATGTCAAATTCCACTACTTCTCCATCAAACTCCATGGTCAATTTACCACTAACATAATCAATTTTAGTCCTAGCCGTTTTCTGAAATGGCCTACCTAATAGAATGGGTGCAGCATGCGAATCATTTTCCATATCCATTACAAAGAAATCAGCAGGAAAAATTAGGTTGTCTACCATCACTAATACATCTTCAATTATCCCTTTCGGGTACACATTAGATCTATCAGCAAGTTGTACTACAATCCTAGTCTCCATTAGTGGCCCAAGGCCAAGTGATTTGTAAATCGAATATGGCAAGACATTAATAGAAGCACCCAGATCAAGCATTGCTTTGTCAAAGCGGGTTTCCCCTATAACACAAGGGATGCTTACCATGCCCGGATCGCTGCACTTCTTGGGCATTCTCCGTTGGAAAACTGCCGACACATGCTCACTCACTTGTAGTTTCTGTTTCCTCTTTAGCTTTTGATTCCTCTTGATAGTGCAAATTTCCTTCAAAAAACGAGCATACTTAGGGATACTTTTCACCAACTTAAGGAGGGGAATGTTTACCTCGCATTTGGAGAAAGTCTCAAAGAGGTCCTTGTCCTCTATGGTTCTTCTCTCTTTCAAGGCTTCAGGAAAAGGAGCCGGTGGTTTCTCGGAGTACAACGGCGGAAAGTTAGGCCGGACGTAAGTATCTTTTTCAACAAGACCCTCTGTTGTGTTTTCCGCAGGGGCGTCAGCTTGAAGTCGCAGGGGCGACTCAGGGGTTGTCACCGCAGGGGTGGGGGCAGCTAGCCGCAGGGGCGTCGTCCGTTCTGTGATGGGCACAGCTGCAGCCGCAAGGGCGGCTGTGGGTGCGGAAAAAACGACAAAAGGCTTGCTTTGTAATTCTTTCGTTGGTTCTTGTCGGATTTACTTCCCGGTCCTTAATGTTAGGGCACTAATATTCTCCTTAGGGTTTATAAACGTCTGGGAAGGCGATCCTCCGGAAAGCCTTGATTCGGTCCTTGAAATAGCTTCCGCCATTTGACTAACCTGTTGCTCAAGGTTCTTGATGCTAGATTCTGTTGTTTGGACATGGGTAGCAAAGTGTTTAATCAAAACCTGCAATATATCTTCAATTGAGTGATACTTACCTTGGTAGGGCTGCTTTTGTTGGTTTTATTGATCCCTCCAACGAAAATTCTGTTGGTCACGCCAATTCGGCATGAAATTTTGTGCATAGGGATCGTTCTTAGGTCTTTGCTGTTGTGGTTGTCCATAACCCATTTCCTTTACTTCAGCATCGTCATCCTGAACTTGTGGACACATGTCCGTTGGATGATACGGGTTAGCACAAACTCTACAAGCTTTGAGTTGTTGCGGTATTCCCATAAGTGTTAGTCTCTTCACCATTTCCTTTAATTTCGCGAGCTCGGTGGAAATCTCACTCTTCCCGGAGCTCACAGCATGAACTCCTTTCTTAGCCGGGGTCCTTCCAAAGTTCCGAGTTCCTTCCGCTAGTTTCTGTATCTTTTCCAAAGCAAGGTCAGGAGTAGAGTTAAGAATATTACCTCCGCAAGCCGCATTGACGATCCTCCTTTCATTTTCTAGCAAGCCATTGTACAAGTACAAGACTAGATTTTGAGTTGAATATCCGTGAAAAGGACAGTTGGATCGGAGGCGTGCAAACCTTTCAAAGTACTCGTAGAGAATTTCGGTTGCCTCTTGCTCGATGTTGCTTATAACTTTCTTCAAGCTATTAGCTTTCTTAGCTGGAAAGTATTTCTCCAAGAATGCTTTGTGAAGGTTCTCCCAAGTGTCAATACTCCCGGATGGAAGGTGGTAATACCAATCATCCGCGGAATCTTTGAGTGTGAAGCTGAATGCCCTCATCTTGATTTGTTCTTCGGTAATGTTGGCCGGCTTCATGCTCATACACACAGTATGGAACTTCCCAAGGTGCTTGATGGGATCTTCACCACTTAGCCCATGGAAGGATGGGAGCAAGTGGATGAGGCCCGGCTTGAGCTCAAAGTTGACTCCTTCCCTAGTGCTGGTATAGCAACCGCAAGAGGGTTTTGAGCCAAGGTGGGCTGCGTAAGTAGACGAAGAGTACAGTCATCCATCTCTTGTTGAATTTGTTGTTGTCTTCGTTGCCGGATGTGCGTACTCTGAATTTCTGGATCAAAAGAAGCAAACCCGAAATTAGTAGCACGGGTTTGAACCATAAAAATGGTTCAAACCAATAATCAATAATAACAATAAAACACTAAAACTCCCCGGCAACGGCGCCAAAATTTGACCGAAGGTATTTCTATGGTCGTCTATACCCAATCAAAAGTAAATCCCGACTTAGCACTAAGAACAAGTATAGTGATTAAGTAAGGGTCGAACCCAAGAGAGTTAAGGTGTTTTAGATGCAATTATCGATTATAGTGACAAATGACACAAAGGGGGGGGGGGTTGGTTGAATTGATGCACTAAAACTTATGAAAACGATTAATGCGACAAGTAAGACAATAATGGATGAATCTACACTAGGTTGATTCTAAGCATGCAATTGCTACTTTGGTGAGTTCATTTTTCAAGTTTTCAAGTAATCTCCCGTCTCGATCATATATATGTGTTGAGCCAACCGGCATCAACACAACTTAACAGGTTAAAGTTCCGTAAACCTACAAGAACAAATAACAAGTTAGCTTTCAAATAAAGACAAAGGGATATAAAGAGAAGATTAAAACCGTTAAATTTATCTTTATATTTGTGTCCCTTTTCCTCAAGTAATCACAACCCGTTATTACTTAAAGTTGCTACTAGATTAAAGACCCGAACCCGGAACCTATTAATCCTAGTTGTTTACATGCACTTTAGAACCTAAGGTGATCAATCTCAAGCAATAGTAAACATGCAATTTAGACAATGGAGATCAAGGAAACACAAAGTATTACTGAATGAAAACTTAGATTAAAAAGAACTTACAACCAAGGTAACAATGCAGCTTCAAACCAACCCAATGTAGCAAGGGAGTTAGCAACTCATTAGAAGGAAGCAAGACAATCTAAATGGAAAATTTGTTGACTAACTAGATGATAAGATGGATGATTTTAGCAATCAACCAAGGACTATTTATACTACAAAAGACACTAAATAGGAGTAAATGGCTGACCCAAAACCGCCACCTGAAATGCCATAAAGGTGGTGTAAATAGCCGGAGTAAAGCTTCTGACGTTAAACCGTAGGGGCGCCCTTCAGGAACCTTATGGGCGGTTTAGGTAGAATCGGTTGATCTTCTTCAGAGCCGCTGGGGCGGCTAGACAATTCTACTGGGGCAGATCTTCAATGCTCTTCAACGTCTGACCTTTCGCCTTTCCTGACGTTTTTGATGCCAAGCCGCCGGGGTGTCCCTATGTCAACGCAGGGGCGGTGACATAGGCTCTTCATCTTCCAGCTCCCATGTTGAGGCGCAAGTAGTGCCGTAGTGGAAGGCGCAGGGGAGCTGGTCTTCGTTTCGTCAGTGGCGGACACCGCAGGGGCGCTAAGGAGTGACGCAGGGGCGGTGACACGCTTCATGGTTGGCGCTGGTGAAAGTGCAAGGAGCGCTCCGAAGTAAGACGTCACCCGTAGGGGCGGCTGCAAGGATCCGTTGGGGCGGTGAGGCAACAGAAGCTTTGCTTCGTGATTGATCTTCACTCCTAAGTGCTTATAACTCCTTCTTTAGCTTCTTTTGATCTTCTTCTTTTGGACCAAGGAGTTATTAGCATAAACCGACACTAATGCAATAAAAGACTCTAAAAACTATCCTAAATGATAGTGATTCCATCACCTATCAAGATGACTTATGAATTCTTGAGTTCTTTTGTTCACGATCCTAAGGCTAGAGGAGTGAAATTTAGGATTATGAACAGGAATTATGCCGTGTCGATAGATTTCTTTTGGGATATCTTTGGCTTTCCCACATCCACTGCAGGAACATTTCCAAAAGAGATTAGGGCTCACATGTTTTTGTTAAACATAGCTTTGATTGAAGGAAAAGTTGATAATTGGCATGTTGGAGATTCGAAAGAGAACTGTGTGTATAAACTTGATTTTAAGATTTCTCACCATATCCTTAGTGAATCCCTTTTTGCTAGGACTGAAACCCCTTAGAAAATTAAGGTTGATGAGTTTGTTATATTGTGGTGTATGGTGACTGATACCATACCGGACACTGCCACCATGCTTGGCGACAGTTTGGCTAAGATAGCCAACAAGATTAGAGGTGATATTTTGTGTTGGTTGTTTGGTGACCCACATTGCTAAGATAATTGGGTTAGATTTTTCTTCATGTACCTTAGTCGTTGAGGCTAAACCCTTAGGTCTACACCACTTCATTTCTCGTAGGATTCTGATTCCTCGAGGGCGTGGCGCTCCGTACGTAGTCATGCCTTGGGAGAAGAATAACCCTAGGGTAATCCCATGGACAGGTGAGTACACCATCAGTGATCCTAGGAACTAAAGAGAGGTTTTAAGGGGATGCATGGGAAATTTGAGGATAATGACAGTGATGATGATGAGGTTGCTACTATGGACACTAGGACCGATACTACGGGTCCTAGTGTTGCTGCTGTGGAGGCAAATGATGAGGATACAAATGAGAACCTTATCATTAGGGTTGCTGACATGAGATGAGGACGGCAGGAGGATCTAGTGAGGATGGTGAGAGAGCCAAACTCGCATGCACCTCAACACGGATCTCAAGTTAGAGCAGGTACATCTGAGCGCCCTAACATGATAGCGAGTCTAGATGCCAGGATGGGAGCATTATAGACTTCAGTCCGAGCTATACGGGACGACATTCACATCCTTCAAGAGGACCGTATTCGATCTGCACAGATGATGGAGGATATGTACCACCAATAGTTCAGGCGGGCATTTGATCCTACTTATTAACCATTCCCTCCACCACCGGACATGTGATCGGATACTCTTGTACTTATTATTATTATTATTATTATTATTATTATTACTATTATTATTACTATTATTATTATTATTATTATTATTAATTATTATTATTATAATTATTATTATTATAATTATTATTATTATTATTATTATTATTATTATTATTATTATTATTATTATTATTATTATTATGCTTTTGACAGACATTGTGAGTTCTCTTTCTCTTTTCTTTTATTCATATTAGGAACAATGTGTAGTTTAAGTATCGGGTGGAGAATGTCTGTAATAACTGATACATATGATACTTTGCTTCTATGTCTGTTCATCGCATTTTGGATTTCATGTCACACGTTTATATTTCATGCATTGCATCATGATTTTTGAAAAATACAAAAAAATTGAAAACTTTTGAAAATTGTTGCGCTCCTATGATGGATGCATGTTATCCCAATGATGATAAATATTTGTGGAATAGCTATAATGATCTTTATGTATTTAAAATGATTTATTACATATATGGGATTTCAATACTTTGTTTGAAAGTCATACATGATAGTAACTTTTTTTTATCTAAATCATGTTGAGATTTGAAGGTTGAAACAACATGATAAGTTCTTACACATCTTTTTGGGATGATTAAGGCAATTCGATTTTCTTTCTTTCTTCTTCTTGATCATGCTTACTACCACATATATATATTTTTCTCCCTTTACCTATCCGGAAATTAGGGAGCATGTTAATAAAAAGCAAGTCAAAGTTGAAGTTGAAGTTGAGTATGTGTTAGAAAAATTGGTTTAGGGACATTAACCATGATGATGAGTAACTTGGCACCATTCATATAGCCAGGTGTTTGTGTCTTGCTAAAGTCTTACTGATTGATAGTCCTAACGAGTCATGGTATGTGCATCAGGTTTGAGGCACCTCGTAAAATTGAGGCTAGCTGATTTCCAAGACTTCGGCATTGTGCACCTTTGTTCATGTTCTGAAGTGAAAAGTAAAAAATTAAATAAAAAGAAGTGAAAAAAATGCTTGTTTGGTGGATGTTGAGTTGTATTTGTAGTTGTGGAGATACTATCCTTTTCCTGGATTTGCATGACATATCCTAAAATGTATCCAACCCATGACACGTTTCTTGGCCTTTTATTGAAATCCTTAAGACCTTTTAACATATTTTAACACATGTGTTTTAATTTAGTGGTTCAAATCGGATAAATCATAATTGTTTTTTGATAAATCTAATTTGCTATGTATGTTATGATTTTGAGTAAAGTGTGATTATCCTTTTCATGCCTATATTTCCTTTTGATCATGTAATGATTGTTATTTGCTATAAAACATTCCCGAAGAATAATCTAGACAAGCTTTGTTGTGTTTTTAGGTGAATAAAGGCTTGGATTGAAGCATAAATGGAGCATGTGAGAGTATTCGATCATGCTAGGCATCAAGGGGATGAATTGGAATAGCTAAGGAAGGAGTATGAGTAGAAAGCTTTGGGAAACAAGGGATTGTACGCACGATTCAGGGATTCCACGGTCAAGTACAAGGAACCACGGCAGTGGTTTTGGTATTTAATTTAATTAAGGTCGTGGAGGAACATGTCGTAGGCTCCCACGGTAGTTTCCACGGGCGTGGAAAATTGGTCTTGGCCGTGATTCTGCTAACGACTGCCATGTGTCATATTTGCCACGTCATCATCCGTTACGGGCTTTTGTAACCCTAGCATTTCCTATAAGAAGGTTGAAGAAAGAGACAAAACGGATCCCTCGCTACACATTGGTTGCATACGCTTTCGTAAGAGAGAAGTTGAGATTATTTGCAAGATTACATTGTGAGAAGATTTTAGAGAAAGATCTTAGGAAAGACGCACTTTTCAGAGTTAGAAGATCTTATTGTTTCACTTTGAAGGCGGATTGACATCCCGTTCTTCTTGTTCTTAAGATTTGTGAGAGATTTCTGACTCTATTCTGTATTCATTGAACATAAAAATGGTTTTTGAGTTTTATTGAGATTGGTTTTGCATTCATTATTGAGTTTTAAAGGTTCTATCTTTTTTTTAATATTGATTATTGATTTGATGACAATGATTGTTGGTTAAAAGCCTTAAGCGATTCTAAGGTGAAGGGTTGATAGTTGTGGCATAGATGATGGTAGATTGAACCAAAACAGATTGGACACTTAGAGTTGCGAGAAACCTCCCCGTCATACCTTTCCACGGCCTGTTCTTGAGTTCCACGGCCGTGGTTCCTCAAGAACTGACCGTGGTTTTCCTTGTTTGACGTGCTTTGCTTTTGCTTTGATCGAAAGTTAAAGATTGGCCTTAACCTAGCCTTGGCTTACCTTTTCTAGGTATTAGTGAGACTCAACAGCCTCTACTTAGGTTTCGAGTGTCACAACCTTAACCTTTTTGGCTTTTCTTTGATTCCCTTAGGTTTGGGCATGGGTATTTGAGAGTTTAATCTTATCCTTCGATTCTCTTTATAACGAGACTCAACATCCTTTATTGAGAGAGCCTTTGGGTGATATATATGGGTTTGGAACTTCACCGTACAACACCCTATCTTATATTTATACCTTTGCATTCCTAACTCTGTCCTTATACCTTTAGAACATCTTGAATCGATTGCCACAATTGGATACCTGAATCTTTTTAATCGTTGTTTTCACATTAATCTTTATAAAAGCTTATTTACTTGCTGGACGATTTTACGAACGGAATTTGATCCCCCAAATCCCTGAGTTTGACTATGGAATTCTTGCTTTACTATACCTGCGGGATCGCTTTTCTTGATTTCAGATTTTATAAATTTAAGACTTTGCACGCACACTTTTGAGCGAACAAGTTTTTGGCGTCGTTGCTGGGGAATTGGTCAAGACCAATCCAGTGCACGGTTGTCTAGCTTGGTAGCTTCTTGCTTTGTTACTAATCATTCTACTTGAGTGTTCTTGCAGATGTATTCTTAGGTATATATGAAGTTCTCGTTCCGGCAACGGAACAAAGTTCCGCCAAAGAACAAGTTTTTGCCGCCGTTGCCGGGGATTTGTTTTAGGCCAAATTCAGTTTTTGGTGGTCTTGCATGGGAGCTTTTGCTCTTGTTATTTGATTTATCTACCTTAGTAATTTTGAAGATTTCTCAATTTGAGAAAGACCTCGTTCCATTTGGCCCTAAACCGGAGAAGACTCTCAAGAAACGGTTAAGGGAGAAAAAGATGGTTGAACACAATGAAAAGAGTCTTCAGGAGGAGTTGGATGAAACTCGGGCTCTTCTTAATGAAAGTGAATGAAGACTTCTTGAGGAGAAAGCTATAGCTCATGCTGATAGAGAGCGGATGCAAATTCAAATGGATGAAATCCGGGCGATGGTATTACATGCAAACTTAGAGAAAGGCGCCAAGGATAAGAGAGATGAATCATCCGATGATGATATGCTTGACCTGGAAGATATACCACCTAATCCACCACTTCATCCTCGTGTTCATGTTAGAGATGCGAGAGCTGCTCATGTCGCGGCTGAACCACAAACTCTTGGGCAACGTATGGATCCGAATCAACAACCGTGCCATTTGGGTGTGAATCTTGGAGATCCAGATGAGCATGACTATGGGTTTCACCCTCAAGTCATTACTATGATCCGGCAAAGTCAGTTTGGTTGAATGGAAGCTGAATCTCTGCGTCAATATTTGCAGAATTATGAGATTCTTATGGAGACTTTGAAGCCTCCAAGAGCAATCAACATCATTAATTAGTTGACACCGTTATTTTTCTCTTTGAAGGACAAAGCCTTAGCTTGGTATCAAGCTCTTTCGGATGGAAGAGTTGACACATGGGAGGAGATGACTTCGGAATTCCTCACCAAGTTTTTTCCGCCATCCAAAACGGCGGAATTTAGAGCTAAAATCAATGCCTTTGCTATGAAACCTAATGAAAGTTTGTTTAAATCTTGGGAAAGGTTTCAAGACCTTCAATTGGATTGCCCTCACCATGGCATTTCAAAGTTGGAGCTGTTGGAGATTTACTACAAGGGATTGGATGTGAAAACTCAATTCAAACTTCAATCTCTTTCTTGCGAAACTTTTATGTATATGAGAGAAGATGATGCTTGGGATTTGATTGAGAATCAAGCTCTAGTGATTGAGAAGTGTTCCCTTAGGAAGATTGAGAGTGGGAATCGAGATTCCGGAGAACCGGGAGCAAGGTTGAATCCAACAGCCCAAGCTCAAATTTTCTCCCTCAACAATGAGATTAAGGAGCTGAAAGAAGTTTTGAAGTCCAGCATTCAATCAAAAAAAGAGCAAGACGTTGGCTATCTATAAAGAGAGAATAATCAAGGAAATAGGAATAACAACCGGAAAAATCATTGGAACAACAACAACAACAACAACAACAACAACAAGAACTTCAACAACAATTGGAGATCCAACCAACATTATCCCGGTAATCCTTATTCCCATGCTGAAAATTCGCTAACACCTCCTTCTTCTTCTACAACTTTAAAAAGTCAGGGACAAGCTTCATCGAGTTCAAACCAGCCGGAGAAGGACAAGTTTGATGCGATGATGAAAACAATCTTGGGGAAAATACAAGGAATGGAGAATCACGTCACTTCGATTTCTAAAGCACAAAAAGCTTTGGAAAATCAAGTGTTTAGCAAGGCCAGAGAAGTTCCTGGAGATCAAGGGAAGCTTCCCGGAAAAACGGAAGACAATCCGAAAGGGAGGGAGATGGAAATTACTACAAGAAGTGGTGTAACAACCACCGACCCGCGGCCCGCATTCGTTGAGGTTCCCGTTGAGAAGGAGAAAGAAAAGGAGAAGGAAGATGTCTATATTCCTTCGCCAGCTTATAAACATCCTTTACCATTCCCGCAATCTAGAGAGAGAGCGCGTCTAGACAAGCATTTGGGTAAGTTTGTTGATCTCATGAGTAAACTGCACATTAGCATACCTTTTCTTGATGCGATTTTAGGTATGCCCGCTTATGGGAAGTTCTTGAAGGAGATCCTCTCCAACAAGAGGAAGCTTGAAGATTTTGTTGATGTTAAGATGAGCTCGGAATCTTCAACTCATCAAGACAATGACGGAAAAGATGCCCCCAAATCAGCGAGATCCGGGGTCATTTTGTATACCAATAGGAGTGGGAGAAGTCACATATGATGCACTTTGTGACTTGGGAGCAAGTGTGAGCATCATTCCACTTGCTTTGTGTGAAAAAGTTGGTTTAGGTGAACCTAAACCTGTGAAGATGACGTTGTATATGGTGGATCGATCCATTACTCGACTCGTTGGCATCATTGTAGACGTCCCAGTTAAGCTTGGTAAATTCTATATTCCTATAGACTTTGTTGTGCTTGAAATTCCTGTAGATTGTCCGGTCCCAATCATACTTGGGAGACCTTTTCTTGCAACTTCCAGTTGTATGGTTGATGGCAAGAACGCTAGATTGGCTTTCGACATTAAATAAGAGAAAGTTGAATTTGTACTCTCAGCTTTGACAAAAGAACCAGCACTTGGAGAGGATATGTTGAACATATATGATGAAGAGGATTCTAGAGAGGAAGTGAGTTCGATCTTGTTCAAAGATCCGTTGCAAAAGGTTATAAGCATGAGCAACATGGCGAAGGGAGCAGAAGAGGACTGTAACGTTGAAGTTGAGGCCTTGGAGGAGTTAGAAGAGGTGCACATTGAAGAATTCGAAGAATTGGACGATGGTTCGAAAAACACAAGAAATCACGGGTCATCGGTGTTTTCCACGGGCGTGGTTTCATTAATTCGACCCTTGGAAATATATGTCGAGAGCAACCATTCGAATGACACAAAGAACCACGGCCAAAGTACAACTTTCCACAGCCATGGAAGTAACAGTGGTGCCGTGGATTTTGAAAATTCTAAGGAAGATTCCGTTCTTTCTACAAACGTTCTAGCTTCTTCTTCTAACACTTCCACACCCTTGAAGACATCCAATGAGAGTGACGAAAGCCCTCACAACACACCAAATACATCTACAACCTTGGAATTGAAGCCACTTCCCGCACATCTAAGGTATGCCTTCCTTGGATCTAACTCTACGTTTCCCGTTATAGTTAGTTCTAGTTTAAGTGAAGATGAACATGATAGGCTTATGATTGTTGTGAAGAGAATTAGTAAAGCCTTAGGTTACACCATAGAGGATCTTGTAGGTATTAAACCATCATTATCTATGCACAAGATACTAATGGAAGACGATTATTAGCCTTCACGTCAACCTCAATGACGGTTAAACCCGATCATGAAAGAGGTCGTGAAGAAGGAGATCCTTAAATTGCTGGATGCAGGTATCATATTCCCGATTTCCGATAGCAAGTGACGGAAGATCACGACGGTTAAACCCGATCATGAAAGAGGTTTGTGACACCCCGAACTATCATTAGTGACGGAAGATCACACTTCATCACCCGTCGATTTGAAGCTCTACTAGCTAAGAATGGGGTGACTCACAAGATCGCCACACCTTACCATTCGCAAACAAGTGGGCAAGTAGAGATATCCAATAGAGAAATCAAAGGAATTCGGGAGAAAACTCCCATCGGCACAACACCATACAATCTTGTGTATGGGAGGTCTTGTCATCTTCCGGTCGAGTTGGAGCACAAGGAGTATTGGGTTATCAAGTGGTTGAACTTTAGCATGAAGGAAGCGGGAGAGAAACGTCTCTTGGATCTCAATGAGCTAGAAGAACTCCGCTTGATTGCCTATGAAAACACCAAGATCTACAAGGAGAGAGCGAAGCGTTGGCATGATAAGCACATCATTCCAAAAGACTTTAAAGAAGGAGACCTTGTCCTTCTCTTCAATTCAAGACTTCGACTCTTTCCAAGTAAGCTAAAATCTCGTTAGACATGAGCTTATGTTATTAAACACGTTTTTCCCCATGGTGTAGTTGAAGTATGGGGTGAGAAGTGCGGAAGTTTCAAAGTGAATGGCCAACGACTCAAGAAGTACTCGCCGGAACTCCAATCTGAGGAAATTGCACCGATTCTCCTCACTTAAGCACAAAATATTGGTCTAGCTACGGACTTAAAACAAAGTGCTACTTGGGAGGCAACCCAAGGTAATGCATTCTTGTTTTTCTTTTTCGTTCTTCTTAGTTTAGATTAGTGTAGGTTATTTTTGTTTGTTTTTTGTTGGTATCTTTCCGATATGTCTTGTGTCTTTGGATGTCAGGCTTGAAGAACAACCAAAAGAAGTGAAGAAAGCCAAAGGATCGACGAATTTGGATATTTGGCAGAAATTGGGATTTCCACGGGTTTAAATACAAAACCACGGCCGTGGTTTCTTTATTTTAACCCGTGGAGAACAAGGTCGAGAGCAATATGCCTTTCCACGCCCAAAACCGCGGCCGTAGAAGTAACAGTGAGGCCGTGGTTTTTGAAATTTTGGCGGGGCTATATAAAGCCTTCTTCTTCAGAAACCCACAAGCTTTTACCTCTTCTCCACGCCTCCTTCCACGCCCTCAACCCCTCAAACCCCAAATCTTCGTTCGGTGATCGTTTCGCACGATTCTTCTCTCCAAATTGAAGCAAACTCCGTCGTATTGCAGATTGTGACAACAAACGGCGCAAACAAACAGCAATCGAGCGAGCTTTTGGATTTCTTCAAATCCAAAACCTAGGTTTTCTCTCAACTCTATCTTTGAATGATTTCCTTCGTTTTTTTCAATGAATTTTTAGGAGAATTGAACTTAGAAATAGTCTAGGGCTGTTGTTGCTGAGATTGCTGTGAAATTTCTAGTGATTTGTGAAAGATCATAAAAAACCATGGTCGGCCGTACAATTCCACGGGCGTGGTTTCCTCAAGAACAGGCCGTGGTTTTTGGAAAAGTGTTTGGAACTCGAAAGTGTTTGGAACTCGTAAATTCAACCAAAAGAAAAATACATGAGGTGTTGGCTCCTCTTCCTAACCCCCTCCCGCTCCTCAACCTACCCCTAGGCTCCCTACAATCCATGAAGACCACAAGAAAGCTTACCGAAAGATCCATGAGCACAAGGTTATAGCTCCTAGATACATTGTCCTTGAAGAGTTTGAGGAGTTACATGTGGTAGATGATCTTAGGTGGATGCTTGATGGGGATGGACTACTACATTTGTGGGCATTATGGAGGATGCCTATGAGGAGATCACTATGAAGTTCTTGAGTTCTTTTGATCATAGTGTCGTGAATCGAAAGGTTTCCTTCTATTTGATGAACCGCACTCACCACTTTTTCATAGTGAAGTTTGGATCTTTCTTTGGTTTTGGAAGTCCTATAATGGGACATTACCTATGAGATCTCGAGCTCACGAGTTTTGGGAGGAGATTGCTATGGTAGTAGGTTCCGAGGATTGTTGGCAAGCTGCAGACTCGAAGGCCAAGCTGATTTATAATCTATCCTTCAAGATTGTCCAAAGGATCCTTTCCGAGTGCATTTTCCCTAGAACCGAGACTCCACAAAAGCTCAAGGCTGGTGAGCTTTTTATCCTCTATTGTATGGCAGCCGGTGTCACTCCGGATTGCGCCACTATACTAGTTACTACCCTTAGCAAGATCAAGAACAAAGCTATAGGGAATATCGGTTATGGTGGGATGGTTACACACATAGCAAAGCAGTTGGGAATTGATTATTCGGCTTGTGAGTTGGCAGCTTCTGCGAGGCCTCTAGGGCTTCAAGGTTTCATGACTTGGGGACTCTTGATTCCCCGCCACCGAGGTCCACCATACGTCTCCATGCCTTGGGAAGGCAAGGGAGGACGAGACATTCAATGAAGCACTAATTACTCCATCCGGGCTCGACGAAATTGGCAAGAAACCTTTGTCCCGATGCATAATAACCTTCTTGAAGCTCCTACCTATTACCCCGAGGATGAGCCCGCTGCTGTTGATGAGGACGGTGATGAGGAGATGGATGGAGATGAGTTCCTGGAGAATCAACGAAACTAATTCAACTTAGTTTTGTGACACGAGAATCCCCAAAACTCGCGTCGGTCCCCACTTACCGGCAAGGAATGGTACTGATGCATCCGACCGTCTACCTGCACGGGCTAGTCGCCAAGAAATTCCTAGCTCTACGCAAGATCTAGGCAAGTTGTCACCGCCCGTTATCATACACTTGGGCCAAATAATATATATAAAGTTCGGTGGTCCTATTTCCGGTTTCGTTGTTATAAAGAAATATTAAAACACACACCACCAAACACGCATTGAAGCTAATACAAAGAATACGAGCTAAGTAAGTCCGGAGACTTACCTCATCCCAACGCTAAACTCACACAACACTCTCGCTTCCCTTGGGAAGAAGCCCACAGTCTGCTCACAAGAATATACATATCAACAACTCGCTCAAACGCAAGAAGTCTAAGACTTCCACTCAAATGATCTACGCAAGATCATTTAACTCTCAAGCTAGGAGCGCATCCTAGAATCCATGATACCAACATTGTAAGAGCCTTAGCCATTTAGGGATCCCGTATCTGCGCCTCAGCTGAAATGCAGGTGCTGAGATGTGTTGAGTGGGATGAGACACGATCAGCCGCCCCTGCGCACCTAGTGGGCCGCCCCTGCGGATCCTGTGGTCCGCCTGCGGCCCTGTAGATCCGTCCTTGCGGGTTTGTGCGTCTACGGCAACATTTATTGACTCTTGACCCGTGCTTTTGGCTGGATTCCTATATAGGCTTCCCTTTTGCTTGTGGATGGGAGTTTCCTCATCTTCTCCAGCCTTCCTCTTCTCCTCACGTTAATCTTCTTCTCTTCTCTTATTTCTTTGATCATTTCCTTGGTATTCTTTGATCTTGTTTGAGTTTGTGTGAGAGTTTTAAGCTTGGCTTCGGATGATGATGATGTTTGATGTGTTGTTGTGTTGTGGAGAGCCAGCTGAGGTTCTGTAGGTTGCTGATTCTTCCCTTCTACTTAAGTTCTGTTGGTGAGTGTTCATCTTCCTCTTCATCCTTTCTTCCTTGCTTCTTATCTTCCTCTTTAGCTTAGGATTCACAAGCCTAGGCTTGTTTGGATCTTTCCTGGACATTTTGATGTTCATACATGTGTGTATATGTAAGCGTATGCTTGTTGTGTAATGAAGAAGTGAAGAGAGTCGAGAGAAGGATCGAAGAGAAGTAGGGATCAGCTTGTTGCACACCAGCCGCCCCTGCGCCTGAGCTGAGCCGCCCCTGCGCCTGAGCTGAGCCGCACCTGCGCCTTGGTGTGAGCCGCCCCTGCGCCTAGTGTGAGCCACCCCTGCGCCTCACTACTGTAGTGCATTGGGCCTCTTGCTTCCGCCGGTGCGTGTCCAGGGCATACCTAGTTGGTATGTTTCCTTATTTCCTTTCCTTTGGCCTTGGTTTAGATATGGCTAGGTTAGTGTGGTTGAGGATAAGCTTGATAAGATGTATGATGAGAATGTGCCTTAGGCACTTGCGTATATGTGAGGTAATGCCTTAGGCATTTGTGAGGTATGATGTGTTGTTTAGATTTAGATGCGTGTTGTAGGTTGGTTATGGTTATGAGGTGTAGGAGACGAGTCTCCTAACCATGCAGCATTTTCTTTTGTGTGTGCCTTGCTTATGCAAGCGTTGATCGTTTCGTCAAGGGGAAACTGTGACATGGTACAGGTGGACGTTTGTGACAGGTAAGTCCATAGGACTTACTTAGCGTGCAGTTGTTGATTTGAGTGTTTGTAATGATTGTGTGTGTGCTCATATGACTGTTGCATTTATAACCTAAACCGGACTAGATTGACCACTTTATTACCTTAATTGGTCCTAGTTTATTATAATCGGGTGGTGACCACCTGCCAAAGCTTGCCGAGAGTAAAGGAGGTGTTCAGAAGCCAGTAGCTTAGGAGGAGGTAGATCCCATTCAAAACCTGAGTTAAAGGGGGAAGATATGGGGTTCTTTAGGCTCCTCGTGTCAAAAAATAAGTTGAATTAGTATTGGAATAACTTAAGTAAAGATAATAAACGGATGTGTGTGTGGCATTGCATATTGTGATGTGTTGGTGTGTGTATGTGTTATTACTTCATTCTTATTCATTTCTGTTAGGTAACGGTTTTTACCGTGTTGTAGATGATTTGCAAGTTAGGAAGACTACAGAGTGAGCCAGATGGGTGATCAGCCGAGGGCTTCCGTACACTAGGTTGTTCTAGGGATATGGGATATTTTGTACCTGGATGTTATGGGTTTCCGTTTTGTACTCGGCTGTGTTGTTGTAAAACCTTTTGATGTACATTTCGTATAGTTCCATGTATTTGGTTTTAAACTATATGTGTCTTGCTGTAAGATCCAGTGAACTTGTTGTCATGCTAAGGTCAGGATCCATTGTGAGATCCTAGGCCCCGAGTCCCGCGGATTTGGTGTGTTACAAACATCTCACTCAACAGATGAAATAATCTCACAATAGCCTACTACCTCGCATAATCATAAGCCGCATCCAAGAAAGAACACACTACCTAGGAGGTCCAACATGCTCATCACACTCGAATCCAACAAACAACAACAAGCCTTAAAGGCTCCTAGGTTCACAACCACTAGATGGCATTCACAACTACCCTAGGTCCATCCTAAGCATCCTACTACCATGAAAAAACCTCATAATTAAGGAAGGAACGAAGAGGAAGGGAGGAGAAGAGCCGTTGAAGAAACACAGCCACGAAATCAAGTTGGGGCGGCGCGGAGAAGTTATCACCGCCCCTGCGGGCCTTGACGTCGCCCTTGCGGTGGCCTGGGTCCGCCCCGCGGCTCTTAAGATCCGCCCCCGCAGTCCAACAGCAAAAGGTCCGTCTTCTTCGATTGTTCAACTGTGAACTTCTTTCAAAGGCCTCCTTCTCTTGTTGGGTCTTCTCCAAACATCATCCACAACATTCAGTCCGTTGACTATTTTCCATTCTAGCTAGTACTTCTTCCTTCCACAAATTCTATCATTTTATGTAAAATTTAATTCACATAAAATGATAGAATTTTATCAAACTTTAATTTAGAACATGACTTGTCTTTGACAAGGTCATGACGTCATAGTGACGAGATCAAGACGAGCCAAGACGAGGTCAAGACGGGACCATGACGAGTTACGTCGAGACCATGACAAACTCGTGACAAAGCCATGCATGGGCTTGACAAGGCCATGACGAGTTTTGACGAGTTTTCACAACCCAGCCAGCTTTGTTTTTACCACTTCAGCCCATCTCAAGTCCTTGCTCCAGCCCATATTCTTGGTTAGTTTTATCCAGCCTTGCTGCCCATTTGTGTGCTAACCGGATCTGAGTAGCCAGGCGGCCTAGCTGAAGACGGCCCAACGAGCTCTCCCTTGTGTACAAGCAAGTAGCGTACAACGGCTGGTGTGAACGTAGAAGAGAGCAAACCTTTGAGATCCCGCAAATCACTCAGCCATAACCTCCTCAATCAGCACCTTCCTTATCAACAGATTCTCTCAGCAGTTCTCCCTAGCAAAAGACGTCCAGATACACCGACTTCCCTTCTGCAGAAGAGATCGACGAACATATCTTCAAACGGCTCCCTCGATCAAGCATCGCCCCAGTGCAGCAGCGAGTAACCCTGGACGTCGCCCGACAACCTTCTCTCCCCTCTTGTTGTGCAAAGTTGCGTCATTCCCTCTTCCCCTGCACAGCAGTTACGCCGGCGTCCCAAACCGTGACAACAAGTCACTGCACGTGTACATGTACCGACGTTCTTCCATAGCAGGCGACAACAGGGGGTAGGCGTGGCTACATCCGTCTCTTGCATCCATAATGACACCTTGACCTCCGAGATTTGCATACAATATCACAGCCTCTTCAGCAAGTGATCTATCTATCTCTCTTCTTCTGTGAAACTCTTTCCCTCCTCACCTAGACGGACATTACAGATCTTTCAGCGGGACAATGTCTTTCACCCCTCATCTGTAACACCCAGCAAGAACTAACATACCTAGTCAACAGCTACAACAGTCGAGTCCTCACCAACATCCTAGGCACAGATCCAAGCCAACTATCCACTAGGTTGTCGAGTAGGTAAGGTTTAGTATCTTTTGGATACATGCTTATATGAAGAATAAATGAAACATGGATAGAGTGTCGGTTGTGGCCTTCTAGGTGGCAATTTGGATGAGTAGAAGTGTATAAAGTAGAGGTGATTGGGGTGAGTTATGAATAAAAGACTTTTCACCACGTTTGTTGATTCCCAGTTTTAGTGTTAAACAGTCATCTTAGCATAGCAGTTTTGATGTCTTAAACTTGTCATCCACCGTTGAATTTTTGATATATTGTAGGTAGATATACATAGTTAATGGTATTAAAATTTGGGAACGAGTTAACGGTCGGATTAGAATCTATAAGGTTCCAAAGTAGAGCAGTTAGGTTGTTTTTACAGCAGAAGAAAATTTGACTAAGTATAGAAATTCTAGCTTTTATTACAACTTTAGAGAATTTTGTAGGAGTTATGGTTGAGTATTTTTTAGAGATCTTTGCCCCTATGTTTAATGCATATCATAGAGGATCTAAAGATTTATTTTGGAATTTAATACTTTTATCCGAGCCTCATATCTTAAGCCAAAGTTGGACCTTAACGACTTTTTATGAAAGTCAAGAATGTGTTTAACTCTTCTGAAACTTTAACAAACTTCTTTTCTGAAGTGAGAGTGTGATTTTGAGTTCTAAAGAATAGTTTGGAACCTTATTATAGAATTTTGTAGAGTTTCGGGACCAGGGGTAAAATGGTCATTTACCCGCAGAAGGGTATTTTGGTAATTTCTTTATGATCGATTATATATCTTAGATGTTGGAGACTTCTAAGAAAGTGGGATACATTATTGATCCACGTGCCTTGTGTGACAGGCGTTGGAATTTCTACGGTTGCGGACCGAGTTGAGAAATTGAGAGTTGTGATTTGATTCAGGTAAGTCCTTGCGGCTTACTTAGCTGGTTTCTGGATATTAGTTGAGTGATAATAGTGGTGTGTGTACCATGTGTGTTATAATAACAACTTGTTAGGATGACCGTCGTTGTTATGTGTTAAGGCCCAAGTGTATGTATAACGGGTCGTGACATCACTGTCCAACTCTGCCAGGAGACTGGGAGGTTCTCTATACCCGGACCATACAGGTACACGCTGAGATGCATCGGATCCACTCCTGATGGGTACACGGGGGCGGAGGCGAGGTTTGGGAATCCCTCGTGTCACAAAATAAGTATCATTAGTAAGAGTGAATGACTTAAATGAAGATAATAAATGGATTGTTTGAAAGCATGATGAGTGTTCATTATTTTATGTGTGTGTGTGCTATTATTATTCTCCTAATGTTTAGTTAACTAGCTAATGGTTGTTTTGTTGTGATTTTAGATTTACCGCAGGTTAGAGCAGCAACTGAGTGATCCGGAAGTAGTTGTCAGCCGGGTCTCCGTACTCCTCAGAGTGGGGGTTTGGGTTGTTTCTTTGTCGTTCTTTCCTTTTGTTAAGACAGTTAGTCTTTTTCCTTTGTTTAAGTACTATAGGCTATTAGACCTTGTTGTATTCATCCTCTTAAAAATACATCTTTATAAATTTTGGTTTTTCTTATTTGTGTCTTGTTGCAAGATCCTAGTAATATTGTTGTCCAACTGAGGTCGGGACCCATTGTGAAGTCCTAACCAGTAATGTCCCGAGTTCTGAGAATTCGGGGTGTTACAACATGGTATCAGAGGGAGGTTGGCAATAATGGCACTTGAAATGTTTTGAAAGACCGAATAAGTACTTTAGCAGAACCCGGAAAGGGGTCTGAGTTTTAAAAAGGACTTTTGGTTTTCAAATGCATGCATAATCTGGTTGGGAATAGAAAGTACGGCTGACCACCACTACTACCGCGGATCTCAGTATGCTTAGTATAGGACTTTAGGTTTTTACTCTCGTTAGACTTATTAGCTAGTTTATAAAGATATCTTATATAGATACGTATATGCCGAAGATTAGTAGAAATTATATTTGTGTTATGTCCTTAACGGAGATAACGTAATGAATTTCTTACCCCTTGACACATCTAAGTAGATTTTGAAGGGTGCCAACGTGAGGATTAGTATGCACATCTTAGGTGCATTAGGGTAGACGAACGGCGGACAACCCCTTCGATATTTTGGAGGAACGTAGAAACGGAAGAGTGAAGACTAAAAGACAACACCAACTACAATGACAAGACGAGAATCCCGAGTCAACTCAATAGGATCAAATGAAGAATATACATGAAGGTGGTTCCGGCAACGCGTGGGATGACCGGCAAGTATACAAATTGGAAGAGACAACCCATAGGTTCTTTCAAGATGGTGTAAAGCAACGTTACAACAATGGGGATGCCTTCAGAAACACAAATAGGCATTTAATCTAAGCTTACAAACGGATCGGAAGGTGAAAGTTTGAGGCTAGAAGTAGAGCGGAAGATTAACACTCTCGAAAAGCTAGTTTCCACCACAATCAAGATGGGAAACAGAGACAATAATAAGCGTAGGAATCGAGATGAGATACCTTGTCCACCCAAATACGAAGAATAAAAGAGCCGCAAAAGGGAAGCTTACAAGTTGCTAGAAAGTGGAAGGCAGATTTCACCAACATGGAAGTGGTGTGACCTCCTAGAACACACAAGAATTACAACAAGGATCGGGATACAACAAAGACCGGATTTCTATGAAGGCGGAAGTACAAGTAGCACCCCAAGAAAGGAGGGTGTAGGAGAATGGTCTGGGTGAAAAAGAGGGTCTCTAATGACTTCTCACTCACGAAGGGATTTAAGTTAATAAAACTAGCAGGTCATAATAGAGAATAACAAGGGGACAATAACTCGAACAAAAGAATCAGGGAGAAATGCCTACAAGTTATCGTAGGAAAAGTGATAAGGCCGTTGGCGGAAGACGAAGATACAACTAGACTCATAAGAGTATAGTGCTCTTATAGGAGTGTAAATTGTAGATTGAAGGAGCTAAAGGAGTATAAATGGAAGAGATATATTTTCACCTGGAATATCAAACCTCAAAAGATATGGAAGAAAAGTAAGTCTACGATCTCATAGAAGGTCAACTACAAGCTAATTGGTAACAATAGAGAATTTGCACGTGCTGGCTAACTAGTGATGGTTAGTTGACCGATAAGAAGAATAACCACAAGGTTATAAAGAAATTTTATCGACATTTCATGAATTTCTTCCGGAGATCCACGACGACAATGGTGAAGTTAAATCAATACAAGTACTAGTAGCCTAGATGGTAACGTTGAATGAGTCCAATATGATAACTCTAATAAAGAAGTTAAAGAGAAGCTCTTGACGGTCGGTAATGACCATTGATGATAGTAATGGTATAAAGAGAATTGTTGCGATTAGTTGCTTACTACTGACTAAGGAAAGATACATATCAAAGTTAGTATGGAGGGATCCCTGTAAGAAGAACTAGAAGAGTAAGAAGAAACAGATGATTGTGAACATGTTCTATGTCTTAGCATTCCACACAAGTAGGACTGATGGTGCTCCTCCGAGAAAAGGTGGGGTCAAACTGTCTAGATTGACAGGGGAAACCCTTGTGATTAAAGAAGTGACATAGAATAATTGGAATTACAAAGGAGGCACAAACCTAGAGAGTATGATTGAAAGCCTTGGTGAAATGTGTGGTCGAGTTGTGAGATGATTGCAGATGAAATCTACATGTTGGCTAGAATAGACATGAGAAGGAGTAAAGTTGAATAACTGACGGTTGTTATATGGATCCGGTATTAGCCCAATAAGATGATTACCGAAAAGTGTGTATGTAAAAGTTTAATGAGAAATGGAGGTACTCCGATGAAAATTCAAGCTAGACTGATGACATAAGAGTTGATGAAAGTAATAAGACCAACCGATGTAGTCCGTAAGGCGTATACGAGGAAACTCAAGGGGATTTAACTATCCTACTAGTGGTAAAGATTTCAAAAAAAGGTAAAAACGACATGAGTATAAGGAAAACATAATTTATGCAATGCGAGGAATTTGATTTTTGAGAAAATCATATGCATCTAATATTTGTATACAAAGGTTACATATGACTTTGTGGTATACAGCTGCACATCCAAGCTGGGCTAGGGGTATGTTCTGATGCAGAAGTGAAGGTCATAGCCTATGCGTATCGGTAGTTGAAGATGTAGGAGAAGAACTACCCCACACACGACCTAGAGTTAGCTGCGGTAGTCCATGCTCTTAAGATCTGGCGTCACTATCTCTATGGGGCGACATGTCAGATCTTCATAGACCATAAGAATATGAAATACATATTCACACAACGGGAGTTGAATAACCGCCAGAGGTGGTGGTTAGAGTTGATCAAGGATTTCGACCTTGAGATTTTCTACCACTCGGAAAAAGCGAATGTAGTTCCTGACACTTTGAGTCGGAAGACGCCTCGGGAGAGGACGATAGCCGGTTGACGGTACATCCACAATTGCAGAGAGATATGGCTTGGTTAGAGGTAGAGATTCGGTTTCCAGATACAGCTAGTCAGTTGGCTACTTTGGAGTTACTTCGTGATTTGTTGAGGAAGATCCGACAGAAGCAGGAGATTGCCCGACTTTGACCCGGATCCGAGACAGAATGTCTCGAGATGAGGCATCTTAGTTTGCTATTAGAGTTGATGGAGTGATGAGACGTCAGGACTGCATCTGTGTGCCATCAGACAGCGAGTTGAGACAGAGTATACTAGGTGAGGCTTATGCTACCCCATACTCAGTACATCCTGGAGCGAGTAAGATATACAAGGATATGAGACGGTCCTTCTGGTGGGGTGGTTTGAAGCCCGACATGACTCGGTATGTAGCCCAGCGTTCGACCTACCAGCAGGTCAAGATTCAACATCGTAGGTCCGGAGGAGAGCTCCACCCACTTCCAGTACCACATTAGAAATGGGAGGATATATCTATGGATTTTGTCACAGGTTTGAGACTCATCAAAGGTTTTGATGCTATTTGGGTAGTAGACTGTCTAACAAAGGCCGTATGTATCATTCCGATTAGGAAACATGGCCGGAAAGCCGTCTAGCTGAGGGGTTTACCAAATATATGGTGAGACTCCATGGAGTATCGAGGACTATAGTCTACAATAAGGATGGACGTTTTACCTCGAGATTTTAGCAGCAGGTACATACTGCTTTGGGGACGAGTCTCCACTTCACCACGGCTTACCACCCACAGACTGACGGTCAGTCTGAGAGGACCATCTAGACGTTAGAGGACATGTTGTGGGCTTGTGTACTAGATTGGGGACAGGTATGGCCAAATCACCTTCCGCTGGTAGAGTTTTCGTATGAAAACAGTTGGCACGCGTCTATTGGGATGACCCTTATGACGCTTTGTACGGACGAAGATGTCGTACGCCATTATGTTGGGATGAGCCTAGCAGAGCTGATGGAGTAACTCCAGATCAGATACAGGATGACATTGCTCGGATTGCCCTGGTCTGAGAGCGGATGTTAGCAGCTCAAAGTCGCCAGAAATCCTACGCCGACAAAAGGCGTCGACCCTTGGAGTTTAGGGTGGGCGCCCGGGTGTGGGTGAGAGTGTCACCGACGAGAGGATTCCGGCGTTTCGGCATTAAGGGGAAGCTGAGTCCCCGATATGTCGGACCTTTTGAGATTTTGGAGAGAGTCGGAGAGGTCGCCTACCGATTAGCACTGCTACCGCGATTGGATGGGGTCCATCCGGTCTTTCGTGTATCTCAGCTGAGAGAGTACATACCGGATCCTAAACACGTCATCAGCCACGAGGATTTGATAGTTGAGCCAGACCACACTTTTGTGGAATATCCGGTAGCCGTCCTAGAGCGTAGTACTAGACGTCTGCGTTCTAAGGACATACCGATGTGGAGGATCCAGTGGTCTAGACGAGGAGCCGATGAGGCTACCTGGGAGACAGAGGAGAGTATTAGACGTAGCTATCCTGAGTCCTTTGCGGAGTTAGCCGCTACTTCTGTACCGACGAGTTAGTAATGTCATGTTGTTTTGTTTAACCTTTATGTGTTAAATGGGATTGTTTGATGGTGCTTCTTTTATTTTTTGCCTGATTTTGATGACTGAGTGGTTGCATGTTAAGAGACTAAACTTAACTGTTAATGAGACCAAGTAAACTAACCTTTTTGTGAAAAAGTTTAATTAGATACCTTACTCTAAGTTTCGGGACGAAACTTATTTTAAGGAGGTACTGATGTAATATCCGTAAAAAAAAATTTTCCGGTTTAAGAGTCAAATCGGGTTACAATCCGTTGACTGTTTTCCATTCCAGCTAGTACTTCTTCCTTCCACAAATTATATCATTTTATGTAAAATTTAATTCACATAAAATGATAGAATTTTATCAAACCTTAATTTAGAAAATGACTTGTCTTTGACAAGGTCATGACGTCATAGTGACGAGATCAAGACGAGGTCAAGACGGGACCATGACGAGTTACGACGAGACCATGACAAACTCGTGACAAAGCCATGCATGGGCTTGACAAGGCCATGACGAGTTTTGACGAGTTTTGACAACCCAGCCAGCTTTGTTTTTACCACTTCAGCCCATCTCAAGTCCTTGCTTCAGCCCATATTCTTGGTTAGTTTTATCCAGCCTTGCTGCCCATTTGTGTGCTAACCGGATCTGAGTAGCCAGGCGGCCTAGCTAAAGACGGCCAAATGAGCTCTCCCTTGTGTACAAGCAAGTAGCGTACAACGGCTGGTGTGAACGTAGAAGAGAGCAAACCTTTGAGATCCCGCAAATCACTCAGCCATAACCTCCTCAATCAGCACCTTCCTTTTCAACAGATTCTCTCAGTAGTTCTCTCTAGCAAAAGACGTCCAAATACACCGACTTCCCTTCTGCAGAAGAGATCGACGAACAGATCTTCAAACGGCTCCCTCGATCAAGCATCGCCGGACCACCTTCTCTCCCCTCTTGTTGTGCAAAGATGCGTCATTCCCTCTTCCCCTGCACAGCAGTTACGCCGGCGTCCCAAACCGTGACAACAAGTCACTGCACGAGTACCTGTACCGACGTTCTTCCATAGCAGGCGACAGCAGGGGGTGGGCGTGGCTTCATCCGTCTCTTGCATCCATGATGACACCTTGACCTCCGAGATTTGCATACGATATCACAGCCTCTTCAGCAGGTGATCTATCTATCTCTCTTCTTCTGTGAAACTCTTTCCCTCCTCACCTAGACGGACATTACAAATCTTTCAGCGGGACAACGTCTTTCACCCCTCATCTGTAACACCCAGCAAGAACCAACATACCTAGTCGACAGCTACAACAGTCGAGTCCTCAACTACATCCTGGGCACAGATCCAAGCCAGCTATCCACTAGGTTGTCGAGTAGGTAAGGTTCAGTATCTTTTGGATGCATGCTTATATGAAGAATGAACGAAACATGGATAGAGTGTCGGTTGTGGCCTTCTAGAGGTCAATCTAGATGATTAGAAGTGTATAGAGTAGAGGTAATTGGGGTGAGTTATGAATAAAAGACTTTTCACCACGTTTGTTGATTCCCAGTTTTAGTGTTAAACAGTCATCTTAGCATAGCAGTTTCGATGTCTTAAATTAGTCATCCACCGTTGAATTTTTGATATATTGTAGGTAGATAAACATAGTTAATGGTATTAAAATTTGGGAACGAGTTAACGGTCGGATTAGAATCTATAAGGTTCCAAAGTAGAGCAGTTAGGCTGACAACAGAAGAAGATTTGACCAAGTATAGAAATTCTAGCTTTTATTCCAACTTTAGAGAATTTTGTAGGAGTTATGGTTGAGTATTTTTGAGAGATCTTTGCCCCTATGTTTAATGCATATCATAGAGGATCTAGAGATTTATTTTGGAATTTAATACTTTTATCCGAGCCTCATATCTTAAGCCAAAGTTGGACCTTAACGACTTTTTATGAAAGTCAAGAATGTGTTTAACTCTTTTGAAACTTTAACAAACTTTTTTTTTCTGAAGTGAGAGTGTGATTTTGAGTTCTAAAGAATAGTTTGGAACCTTGTTATAGAATTTTGTAGAGTTTCGGGACTAGGGGTAAAATGGTCATTTACCCACAGAAGGGTATTTTGGTAATTTCTTTATGATCGATTATATATCTTAGAAGTTGGAGACTTCTAAGAAAGTGGGATACATTATTGATCCACGTGCCTTGTGTGACAGGCGTTGGAATTTCTACGGTTGCGGACCGAGTTGAGAAATTGAGAGTTGTGATTTGATTCAGGTAAGTCCTTGCGACTTACTTAGTTGGTTTCTGGATATTAGTTGAGTGATAATAGTGGTGTGTGTACCATGTGTGTTATAATAACAACTTGTTAGGATGACCGTCGTTGTTATGTGTTAAGGCCCAAGAGTATGTATAACGGGTCGTGACATCACTGCCCAGCTTTGCCAGGAGTCTGGGAGGTTCTCTATACCCAGACCATACAGGTACACGGTGAGATGTATCGGATCCACTCTTGATGGGTACATGGGGGCGGAGGCGAGGTTTGGGAATCCCTCGTGTTATAAAATAAGTATCATTAGTAAGAGTGAATGACTTAAATGAAGATAATAAATGGATTGTTTGAAAGCATGATGAGTGTTCATTATTTTATGTGTGTGTGTGCTATTATTATTCTCCTAATGTTTAGATAACTAGCTAATGGTTGTTTTGTTGTGATTTTAGATTTACCGCAGGTTAGAGTAGCAACTGAGTGATCCGGAAGTAGTGGTCAATCGGGTCTCCGTACTCCTTAGAGTGGGGGTTTGGGTTGTTGCTTTGTCGTTCTTTCCTTTTGTTAAGACAGTTAGTCTTTTTCCTTTGTTTAAGTACTATAGGCTATTAGACCTTGTTGCATTCATCCTCTTAAAAATACATCTTTATAAATTTCAGCTTTTCTTATTTGTGTCTTGTTGCAAGATCCTAGTAATATTGTTGTCCAACTGAGGTCGGGACCCATTGTGAGGTCCTAACCAGTAATGTCCCGAGTTCTGAGAATTCGGGGTGTTACAAAACACAGCCACGGAATCAAGTTGGGGCGGCGCGGAGAAGTTATCACCGCCCCTACGGGCCTTGACGTCGCCCTTGCGGTGGCCTGGGTCCGCCCCGCGGCTCTTAAGATCCGCCCCCGCAGTCGAACAGCAAAAGGTCCGTCTTCTTCGTTTATTCAACTATGAACTTCTTTCAAAGGCTTCCTTCTCTTGTTGGGTCTTCTCCAAACATCATCCACAATATCCAAGCTCTTCTACACGACCTAAACTAGCTAGGAAGACAAGCATGCAAATAGATCAAGATGAACTCTCTTCCAAAGCTTCAACCATGGAAATGGAGAAGGGGAGAAGAAGAAGAAGAAGAAGAAGAAGAAGAAGAAGAAGAAGAAGATGTGCAGCAAGGAGGAAGAAGGGAGGGAGGAGGGAAGGCTTACCAAACCGGATCCAAAACTTCTCTGCTGCAATCCACACTCAAGGAGCTCCAAGGGGAAGAGATAGAAGAGAGCACATGAGCGTGAGGAGTGTGAGGGGAAAGGGTCACAAGGCTGCACAAGGGAGAGGAAATCAAGGGGTCAGCTGACCTCCTTGTCCCTAGTGCTAGAAACGAAAGGTCCAAAGCAAGGTGGGAGAACGAGGGGTCGGCACGGGATTTTGGATAAATTCCGTTACTCAGCACCTTGTGCCTGTGGAAAAACTGAGTCGCGCATGCGGAAAAGTCAAAACCAGCTCACTAACTGGAATAAAACTTCCGGACGTCACATCTAACACCCGAAAAACAAATTTCGTCCTGAAACTTGCTAAAGATAACACCCTCGATCAAACATGCCTCGATGACAATTCGTAACTCGTAAACACACCAACTATCGGCCCTCTAGTCCAAAGGCTACTCATATAATTACATCAATACCTCGCAAGGTAACAACACATACATATAGGCAACACACAAAACAAAACACATAACAAATCCATAAGCATAACCAAGGGAAGAGCTCGGGACTAACCCGAATGTCTTATATGTGTCGCTCAATCTGCATAAAACTCGGGATAGTTCTTCCGGATATTATCCTCGGTCTCCCATGTAGCCTCCTCGGCTCCTTGTCTCGACCACTGCACTCTCAGCATCGGTATCTCCTTCGACTGAAGGTGTCTCGTACTACGCTCCAAAACCGCTACCGGATGCTCCGTAAAAGTGTGGTCTGGCTCGGCCACTAGGTCCTCGTGGCTAATGATTTGCCTCGGGTCGTGTATGTACTCTCTCAACTGAGATACATGAAACACCGGGTGAATACCCTCCAACCTCGGTGGAAAAAATCTTGAATGGACCGACATATCGGGGTCTTAACTACCCCTTAATGTCAAATCGCCTAACGCCCCGCATCGGTGATATCCTCAACCAAACATGAGCCCCTAACTTGAACTCAAGAGGTCTACGCCTCATATCCGCATACGACCTCTGAAGGCTCTGTGCATCCAACATCCTCTCTCGGATCAAAGCAACTATATTCATGTCGTCATGTACCTGATCTGGAGCTACAACATTAGAACTCCCCGGACCGTCCCAACATAATGGAGTATGGCATCTACGTCCATAAAATGCCTCATAAGGTTCCATCCCGATCGACGTGTGCTAGTTGTTATTATATGAAAACTCCCCCAACGGGAGCTGATCTGGCCATACCTACCCTCAATCTAGCACACATGCTCACAACATGTCCTCCAAGGTCTAAATAGTTTGCTCAGACTGGCCGTCGGTTTGTGGGTGGTACGTCGTGGTGAAATGAAGACTCGAACCTAGGGTGGCGTGTACCTGCTTGTAGAACCTCGAGGTAAAACGCCCATCCCTATCCGAGATGATGGTCCTCAGCACTCTGACCGAAGGTATTTCTATGGTCGTCTATACCCAATCAAAAGTAAATCCCGACTTAGCACTAAGAACAAGTATAGTGATTAACTAAGGGTCGAACCCAAGAGAGTTAAGGTGTTTTAGATGCAACTATCGATTATAATGACAAGTGACACAAAGGGGGGGTTTTGGTTGAATTAATGCACAAAAACTTATGAAAATGATTAATGCGACAAGTAAGACAATAATGGATGAATCTTCACTAGGTTGATTCTAAGCATGCAATTGCTACTTTGGTGAGTTCCTTTTACAAGTTTTCAAGTAATCTCCCGTCTCGATCGTATATATGTGTTGAGCCAACCGGCATCAACACAACTTAACCTATTAAAGTTCCGTAAACCTACAAGAACAAATAACACGTTAGCAATCAAACAAAGATTAAGGGATATAAAGAGAAGATTAAAACTATTAAACTTATCTTTATATTTGTGTTCCTTTTCTTTAATTAATCACAACCCGTTATTACTTAAAGTTGCTACTAGATTAAAGACCCGAACCCGGAACCTATTAAGCCTAGTTGTTTGCATGCACTTTAGAACCTAAGGTGATCAATCTCAAGCAATAGTAAACATGCAATTAGACAATGGAGATCAAGGAAACACAAAGCATTACTGAATGAAAATTTATATTATAAAATACTTACAACCAAAGCAACAAAGCAGCATCAAACCAACCCAATGTAGCAAGGGAGTTAGCAACTCATTACAATGGAAAACTCAAGTCTTAAATGGATTTTGTGAGGAAAAGCATGGATGATTCTAGCAATCAGCCATGGACTATTTATACTACCAAAAGACACTTAATTAGGAGTAAATATCCAGCCCAAAACAGCCACCTTAAATGCCATAAAGGTGGTGTAAACAGCCGGAGTAAAGCTTATGGCGTTAAACCGCAGGGACGGCCTTCAGGAACCGCAGGGGCGGTTTAGGCAAAATCGGTTGATCTTCTTCAGAGCCGCTAGGGCGGCTACATAATTCTGCTGGGGCGGATCTTTAATGCACTTCAACGTCTGACCTTTCGCCTTCGTGACGTTTCTGATGTCAAGCCGCCGGGACATCCCTATGTCGACTCAGGGGCGTCGACACAGCCTCGTCATCTTCCAGCTCCTTGGTTGGGGCGCAGGCAAGGGCGCAGTGGGAGACGCAGGGGAGCTGGTCTTCATATCTTCAGGGCAGGTCACCGCAGGGGCGCCAAGGAGTGGCGCAGGGGCGGTGACACACTTCATGGCCGGCGCTGGTGAAGGCGCAGGGAGTGTTCCAGTGAAAACGTCATCCGCAAGGGCGGCTGCAAAGACCCGCAGGGGCGGTGAGGCAACAGAAGCTTTGCTTCGTGATTGATCTTCACTCCTAAGTGTTTATGACTCCTTCTTTAGCTTCTTTTGGTCTTCTTCTTCTGGACCAATGAGTTAGTAGCGTAAACAGACACTAATGCAGTAAAAAGACTCTAAAAACTACCCTAATTGATAGTGATTCCATCACTTATCACACTCCATGTAATCTCATAATCTCTCGGGTGAATACCTCGGCCAAACAACTCACCGGCCACGTCCTGCCACTTCCATTGCGGTACATGCAGTGGATGAAGCTCTTCCCAAGTCTCTGCTGCTCGATCTTGACCAGTTTGCAAGTTGATCATCGGGCGACATATCTAGCTACGTCGAGCTTGAGCCCGCCCCACCAAATAAGATCTCCAAATATCCTGTTACATCTTACTGTACCTAGATACACCGAGTAAGGTGTCGAATGGGCCTCATGCAAAATCCGCTCTTTCAACTCTCGGTCCGACGGTACACATATACGCCCCTGGCGTCTCAATAGTTCGTCTGCCCCTACGGTAAATTATAGTGCCTTCCCTCGGGACATCCTATCCCGGATCCTCATCAAAATGGGACAACCCTTTTGCTTCTGTCGGATCTCTCCAGATATGTCAAGTAATATCTCTAACTCGGAAAAACAACATTCCATATCCGGAAACCAGATATCCCTCTCTAACTCCATCAATTACCGCTGCAACTGAGGCTGAACCGTAAGACGAGCTATTGCCTCGTCTCGAGGCGTCCTCCTACTCAAAGCATTGGCGACTACGTTCGCCTTCCCCGGATGGTACAAAATCTCCAAGTTAAAATCTTTAATCAGCTCTAACCATCTCCCCTGACGGTTATTCAACTCCCGTTGAGTGAATATATACTTCAGATTTTTATGTTCTGTGAAGATCTAGTACGTATCCCTGTACAAGTAATGTCGTCAAATCTTCAAGGCATGAATCACTGCCGCTAGCTCAAGACCATGGGTAGGGTAATTCTCCTCGTATTTCTTCTACTGCCGAGATGCGTACGCAATGATCCTACCCCTCTACATCAAAACGCACCCCAAGCCTAGCTTGGAGGCGTCACTATACACTACAAAATACTCAATGTCCTCAGATAAGGCTAAAAAACAGGAGCGGAGGTCAACCTCCTCTTCAACTCCTCAAAGTTGCGTTGGCATGGCTCGGACCAGACGAACCTAGTAGACTTCCTCAGCAAGGAAGTGAGGAGTGGTAGTGCAATCACGGAGAAGCCCGCAACAAACCGGCGATAGTATCCCGCCAAGCCCAAGAAACTGCACACCTCCTTGACCATCCTAGGATGCGGCCATGAAAAACGGACTCTATCTTTTCCGGGTCAACCATGACACCCTCGGCGGAAACTATATGACCAAGAAATGCCACCTCGGACATCTAGAACTCGCACTTAGAGAGCTTAGCGTAAAGCTCTCTATCCTGAAGGACTCGAAGTGCCGTCATCAGGTGTCCTACATGCTCCTCTCTACTCCGGGAGAAAACTAAGATGTCATCGATAAACAATACCACGAACTGGTCCAAGAAATCGATGAAGATGTCGTTCAACAACTCCATGAAGATGGTTGTTGCATTTGTGAGCCCAAATGGCATCACGATAAACTCATAATGGCCGTATCTCGTCTTAAATGCCATCTTCGGCACGTCCTCCTCTATCACCCTCAGCTAGTGATATCCCGACCTCAAATCGATTAGCAACAACACCGAGGTTCCCTGAAACTGGTCCAATGGATCATCAATGCGCGGTAATGGGTACTTGTTCTTGATGGTGACTTTGTTCAACTCCCGATAATTGTTCGCACTAGGAAGTAGCACAAGAAGCTTTACATGTATAAACTCGATCTAATCCCCTAAACTACCTAGCAAAACCTGCAGTGTACTGATCGTTATGTAGGAAGGAAAGTATTCCGAGGTCGAACACAAGGACTGAGGTGAAATCAAATCATTCAATGATCATGTACAGTGCAAATCTAAACTAAGAGATGAGAAAGGAATAAAGAAATGAAAATCACAATATTTTTGGTTGGTTTTGGGTGATCAAACAAGGATCACAAAATATACAACACAAATAAGCAAGCAAACACACAAACACAAGAATAGGTGATAAGAGGTAAGAAATACGGATTCTAGAGATCAAGAATTCCGGTTATGGCATTGGACTCAAGCTTCTAAACATAAAGGAGAGTTGCGGTTGTTCGGAGTTGGGTGTTTCTCTAATGGGAGCAGTTACCGGGTAAGTCTCATGCTCCACTAGTCTCGAACCTAAGGTCCTATTACCGGATAAGTCTCTAGGAACCTAAGGACGGGAATTCTACACAAACCGGCCACTACCTATGGGTCAAACCCCTCCTTACCGGGTAATTCTCGGAAAAGGTAAGTCTTAGGCAACGATCCTAGCACACTCAATCCAATAGCGGCTTTTTTGACTCACTACTACCTAGAGTTCATCATCTTATGTATCAAAGAGAGGAAATTACCGGGTAAGTCTCATTCCTCAATTAGGTTGCTAGCAAAGGTCACCCTAGGCTAGATTAGGCTCAACAAACAATATGATTTCAACACATCTACATCCTAACATCCAGATTCATCAATATAGGTACAATAGAACAAAACAACGGGTGGATCATGGAAACCACGGCCGAGATTTCATGAAGAACAAGCCGTGATTTTGGGTCTAAGATAGGTTTTCGAACACAATTCATCCTAATCTAACATGCAAGTTCATATAATCATCATCCAAGCCATAAACATCATTCTATCACCCTAGAATCACAACAATTCATCCAACAACATACAAATCTAGATCAAATTTCATAAATAGAGCATGCTTGCAAGTCATACCTAGATAATGAAGAATGAACCAAAGGAAAGACATTACAAAGCTAGAATAGAAGTTACCAAGTCTTACAAAGGGTCCAAGATGTAGCTCCAAGGTGTCAACAATGGAAACCTCAATCAAAACCACTCAAATCTCACTCTAAAACTACAAACTATACTAATCTCTTCCAAGAACACCCACAAGGGTGGTTGGAGGAGAGCTACAATCCACAAGAGAGTCTTGGAGAAGGTAATGTGCAAATCCTCCTTGTCTACAGCCTGCAAAACCACTTATGTACTCCACCAAAAAGCAAGGGTCGGACAAAAAAATCGCGTGATAAGTGTCAAAGCTGTCCTGACAGAAACCATGGGCCAAAACCACTGGAGTGGTTTTTTTAGATAGGTCGTGGTTTTGCCAGTTCAGCCCTCCTTGGATCACCAAGTCATGAGTTGGTGCAAGGCATGCACCAACAAGGTCTTTTGTGTTCTTCTTTGCTCCAAGCTTGCTTCTTAGGGAGTCCGGATGCGTGCCACCATGAGGAATGATCCTCAAATATATCGATTAAGTCTAAAAGCTCCCCAAAATACCTACAAAACCGACAAAAGCTCGTGTAGACGTCTTTTCTAGAAATGAGACTCGATTAAGCATAAACGCCACAAACTAATGCCAAACCATGCATGAATGAGGGGAAAAACTATCTAAATGAATGCCTAAACTAGTGTCATAAATCATGTCATCAGTAATCTATACATAGCCTCAAAGATCTGTCCATCTTCCTGACAAAGAGGACCGGTGCACCCTAAGGGGAAACGCTCGGGCGTATGAAACCTCTCTCAGCTAACTCCTCGAGCTGCTTCTACAGCTACAGCATCTCGATCAGCGTCACAGTATGGAGCCTTGGAGATCGGCCTCGTGCTGGGCTCCAACACAATGGAAAAATCAACACTCTGCTGCGGTGGTAATCCGGGTGGCTCCCCGAAAACATCCTCAAACTCGCATGCCACGGGAATCTCCTCCAGTGACGTACTTGCCTCCTCCTTCATGGCGTAACACCAGAAGACCTCGCATCCCTTCTCGATAAGTCTTGCGGCTCGAACCGTGCTAAAGACTGTACCGGCCTTTCCGAGGTCCCAGACTCGGAAAATCACCTCATGTCCCGTCTCTGTGGTAACCGTCACGGTCCTCCGGTTGATGTCCAAAATGGATCGATGGTAGTCAATCCAATCCATCCCTAGGATGACTTCTTCATGTACTAAGTGCATGACATAGAAGTCGACTAACTAATCATGGTTTCCCAAATAAATGGGACAAACGTGTACCTCTCGGGTACCACTAACCTTACCCCCGTCGGGAAACCTTATAATGAAGGGTCTCCCCTCTACCGTAACTAAGGACAACCTAGCTACATAATCATCGGATATAAAAGAGTGCGTAGCACCCGTATCAAATAATACTCTGACCGGAAAGCCGTGAATCTAAATCGTACATGTGGCTACCGGAGCCGTTGGATCACTGTTCGCTCCAAACGGTGTGTGCAAGCTTTAAATTTATAACCCTAGACTTAAGCTTAAAACAAGGATGCGAACCCGCAGTGTACGGGTCAATCGTAGTAAAAGCAAGGAATTTCAGGGGTCGATCACAGGGACTCGATGAAACAAAGTCGACAACGGTAAGCTTCGTAAATACTAACCACAAGAGCAATTAACACAATCAAAGATGAATAAGAAGTCAATAAAGAAAACATGCAATTCTAGGGATTAAAGCGTCTAGTTGTGGTTCCAACTCAAGATCTAAAGATAAGCGGACAAAGTTGAGGTTTTTGCATGGGGAAGGTGTTACTAAAGTGGAATAGATCACCGGATAAGTCTCACTACTCACTAATCCAAAATCGTAACTCCTATTACCGGGTAAGTCTCAAGGAATCAAGATAAAGAACTGTAATCTCAAACTAACACACCATCTAAGGGGATAGAATCAACCTTTACCGGGTAAGTCTCAGGCTAACTCACAAAGATGGGATGAAAGCACACTCAAACCCCAATAAAGGATAGACCTTTATTACCTACACTTATGATCTTAGGTACACAAACTAAGGAATTACCGGGTAAGTCTCATCCTAGGCTTGCATTGAACTAGAAAAGGTGTAATAAGAATAGGATTTGGCAAACTCTAACACTTAACTCTCAGTTTAGGATCAGATAAGTCACCTTGGTCAGCCAATTTCCACCCCGGCCGAGATGTTCATCGACTGAACGAGATGCTTAGGGTTAAAGTTAAAGACTCGAACTTTCAGGGTCCTACTGTGATTAAGATCATTCTATCATTGTTTTTTCCACAACCTTCAGCCAATCACCCTAGAATCACACAAGGAAATTAGCCACTCATCATCATGAAAGTATTAATCAAATATATGGGAAGAAGGTGAATATTTGAACAAGAAGAATTTAATGAAAAGACTTCAATAACTGAATCAAATATCACAACAAAAGCGTTCCTTGGATAGAAATCCAACAAGACAAGACAACAAGGAAGGGGATTGAAGAAAATCTTACAAAACCCTCCAAAAGCTATAAAAGCTACAATCTTCAGTCTTCCTTCAACCTTCAAAAAGGTTCTTCAAATCTCCCAACTGGAGTATGGTTGCTGCTGCGTATAAACCCTGATCGATGGTATAGCATGATCTTCGATTTGTGGAAATCCAACCCTTTTTATAGGAAAATAACCCTCCAAAGATAAGATATCTTAGAAAGATCTTTTCCCATAAAAATAGGTAAAATATAAGATCTTCTTCCTTCCAGGAGCCAAGCCCAAAAAATATAAGATCACTTTCCAAAGATAAAAGATCTCAGCCAAGAATAAAATATTCTCGCCGCGTCCTAGGTATTCGCCTCGGTCGAGTCGGCGTCTCTGGATCACCTCGGTCGAGATGAATCTCTAGTCAACCGAGGTGAGTCACAACTGAATGTGAAATCTCTCAAAAATGGTCCAAAGTGAATCTTTATTCCATGGCTATGCTTCCTGGATGGTTCCTTATGTTCCTCAATGTAGCTCCAATGACTCCATAGCTCCTTTTGCTCCTTTTTGATGCAAAACGTACCATTTTACCTACAATTACAACAAAACTAGGTGTAGACCTTGATTCTCGCAAGGTAGATGAAATGGTAATATAATCACATAATATACATACAAACATGCAGATTATGAAAGATAAAACGTCAAAACAAACCCTAAAATATAGACTATAATTCATGCTATCAAAATACCCCATACTTAGCCCTTGTTTGTCCCCAAGCAAGTTCCGCATATAGAAGACAAGATAGAATGGATTATAAGTCATGAAAATCAATGAAAAGTCTTTCAAAAACATTTTTATGGTGTGCAACAATCATAGATCACTCTAAGAGAATACTTCATGGAATTTAAAATCAAAATATGATCAAAACATTTTATAAATATAGGAAAGTTGTTCATCTTTGCATAAAACCATAGAATGCATAATAATTCATAATTATCAAAATTAATCATGTATAATCCAGTTTAAACCACTAAGTCAATCAACAAGCTCAAGGTCTCAAGGGCTTCCCAAAAGAAAGGTCAAGAAACGTGTAGGGTAGGGATGTATGTAAGGTAATGTGGTGCTAGAATCCGGGAAAAGGATGAACTTCACTCTCACTTTGACTTGCAACATCTTTCACCAATAAGCTTTGCTTATTTTACACTTTTTCTTTTTACTTTACTTTTTGGGATGCATGGACAGAGGTGCACAATAACCGAAGCCTAGGAAATCTGCAATCATCAATTTCTCGAGATGCATCAAACCCTTGATGCACATACCATGACCCGTTAGGAATATCGCTCAATCCGACTTTGGCAAGACACAAACACCCGGCTATGTGAATGGTGCCGAGTTACTCATCTTCATGATTGAATTCTCCAAACCTATTATTGCTTTCTAACACTTTCACTTCCAGCCAACTTCTCAACTTTAACTTCACTTGCTTTCACCACTTCGCTTGCTTCCAAATTCCCGGATAGGTAAAGGGAGGCAAAATGTATATGAGGGGCTAAGCATGATCAAGAAGAAGAAGAGAGAAGAATGAATTGCCTTGGTCTTCCCAGGAAGAAAGTGAGAGAACTCATAATGTGGTGTCAACCTTCAAATTCAACATAATTTAGACAAAAACAAAGTATTAAACATGCCAATAATTTCAAACAAAGCATTTAGCAACTTAAACATATTATAAAACCTTTCAAACACATAAAGAAATTAAAACTAGTCAGTAAGCAAGATCTTCACTGAGATCATATCCAGATAAGAAGCACAAAAATCATTTTCGAAAACTCTCAGTTAACCCACCGCGGTCGAGGTGTTCTTGGGTCAACCGAGGTGAAACGCCTCGTTCGGCCAAGACTGACTCGGTCGAGGTAAAAAAAAAAAATTTTGTTAAAACCATTTTTTTTTCAGTTTCGGCGTTTTTCTCAATCAAATAACATGTAAGTATGCATGCAATCTCAGATAAACACATAAAAGCAAACTGAAGCATAAACATGAAATATCCGATCAAGTGTGAGTCATACATCAAAGTCATCGAATAAGTACATCAAATCGTCATCAAATAAGTACAACAAATACTCCATACTTGGGACACACTGTCCCAGTGGGTCAAAATAAGTCTAAGGATAAGAGTACTCACCGGATAAATAGCTGAACTGCATAAAAATAATAAAGAAAATCCTGCAGCTCATCAGTAGTCGCGATCCGGTGGCGGTGGTGGTGGCACGTACGGATACTGGGTCGGGTCGAACGGATAGCCCATGACATGCTCGAACTGGATCTGGGCCATCATGTGCTGATAATGCTGCCGCTCCTGCATCTCGCGGATATCCAGCGACAAAGCAGCGTATGAATCAATAACCTGATCCGTCAGGTCATCGATCCGTCTGTGAGCCTCTGAATCTCTATAACGGCGTGTCCTACGCCTAGCAGGTCTAGCAGGTGATGCAGCAGGTGCGGGCTCAGTATCCTCCTCATCCAGATCTATGATCGGCGGTGCGCTCGTCCCTGCAGTATCTGTCCCAGTATCCATCGGGACTCCACCATCTCTCTCATCAACTGTCTCCTCGGCATCAGCCTCCTCCTCCTCCTCAGCTGGGGCAGCTGCTGCCTCTCTATAATCCTCCATCAGTGGAGCCCAAGCGGTCTTCCAATAGTGCGGTTCATAAACGGTGAACTGGGCAGACCATCGGATCCCTTGTGGCGCAGTCAGCTCCCACGGCATAGCCACATATGGAGTAGTCAAACCTCGGGGAACGAGAATCCGCCGAGTGATCATCTCCTGCAATCCAAGCGGCTTGGCAGCCGCCACCATCGTACAAGCACTGAGGTCCATGTCATGATAAGCAGCTATGTGGGTGACAAGCCCTCCGCAGCAGATGTCTCCCTTCGCTTTGGCCTTAATCTTGTGCAGATCCTCTGCCAACATCAAGCAAAAGTCTGGGAAACCCCCAGTAACGATGCAGTATAAACTGAAAAGCTCGCCCTATCGGATCTTCTGGGACGTCTCAGTACGCACCAGAAGTGTCTCGCTGAATATCCGGTGGGCTAACCTAAAGACTAGGTGGAAGATGACCTTCTCCCTGGAATCTCCAGGGCGCCATCTATCTGCGTGCTCAACAATATGGGCTATCTGCCCCCAGAACTCCCTAGCTACAGATCGGGAAGGGAAGTCAATGGCGGTGGGCTCAGGAAAGCCGAAGATCTTGTTACGCTAAGATTGTGATGCGCAAATGGGTTTTAAATTTATAACTCGAACTAATTCCTAACTACCTAGCGAAACCCGCAGTGTACGGGACGTTTGTAGAAGGGTTAGTATTCCGAGGTCGAACACAAAGACTAAGGTGAAATTGATTCGAGTTGTGATTGAATTTAGTAAAGATCTAAGTCGTAAGAGAAGAAAGAAATAAAGAAAAGAAAATCTCAAATGTTTTTGGTTGGTTTTTGGTGATCAATCAAAGATCACAATTCATGCAAAATAAACAATCAAACTAAGCTAAGAATCAACACAAATAAACAAGCTAAACAAAACAATGATCGAAGAAAGAAAAGACGGATTCTAGGGGTTGGAAGTTCCGGTTATGGCATAGGACTCAAGTTATCTATTCATTCCTTGGATTAACTATGATATGTTGGGATTAAGTGTTTCTTAAAATGGGATCAATTACCGGGTAAGTCTCATGATCCAACTAGTCCACTCCTAAGGTCTCATTACCGGGTAAGTCTCTAAGAACCTAAGGTTAGGAATTCTACACGAACCGGATTGTTAATTAGGGGTCTAACCTATCCTTACCGGGTAGATCTTGGAAAGGAAAGTCCTAAACAACTATCCTAGCACAACTAATCCAATGGCGGCTTATTAGGCTCACCACTACCTAAGGGTTGTTGTTTTTAGAATCTAAGAGCAAGGATTACCGGGTAAGTCTCTCCTAACACTTAGTCACTACAATGGGTTACCCTAAGGTAGGTCAAACTCAACAAACACTTAGGATTTCAACATTCTATAGATCTAAGTCAAGATCCTTCGAGCCAGGGAAAATCACGGTTTGTTCTACCTAAACCACGGCCGTGGTCTGACAAGAACTACCCGTGATTTCTAACAGCAGCTACGTTCATAAACAAAAGTCATCCAAAGGTAAATCTAAGTCCATCCTATCACAGCCCTAGCCATAACCATCCTTTCCTTTCCCTAGAATCACATCAATTTAGCCTACAACGTTCATAATGGAAATCGAAACAAACAAACATAAAATCATAACATTCATTGCAAGATAATGAGGGAAAAGAGATGAACAAGTGAACTTAAGACAAAACAAAGCTGAAAATAGGATTAGAATGACTCACAATCCTTCCAAAGGAAGGTTCAAATGGTTCTTACAATTCTAGAAACATAATCCGAAAATACAAGAAAACTATGGTGTGTGTTCTTCTCCTCCTCTTCAATGGAGTTCTTCTTCTTCTCTTTGACACTTTCCTTCCTAGAAAAATCTCTTCTTCTTGAGAGAATATTGTTGTTAGAGAGAAATGGATAATGAGTGAGCTGCTCCAACTACTCCCAGCTGCTTCTCACAGCCCATGAAGGACCACTTTTATAACAAACTTGCATGAGCTGGCCATGAGAGTCGTGGCACAACTGTCACAAGAATCTGGCAAAATCCACGGTTGATTCCACGGCCGTGGAGTGTCAGAGAACCGTGATTCTGTGCAGAAACTTCGCTTTGGATCATTAAGTTGTGGTTTGGTGCATGGCAAGTGTTGGCAAGGCTTCATGAGTCCTCCTTAGCCTTTAACTTGTGTCCTAATGAGTCCGAGGGTATGTCATCTAGATGAATGATCCTCAAACGTGTCGTTTTGCTCCTAAATCTCCCGAAATACCTATAAAACGCGCACAAGTCCGTGTAGACGTCTATCTCGGCAAAATACATGAATTGAGTGCAAAACGTCGTGAACTAGTGCTAAACCATGCATGAATGAGTGAGAGATCTATCTAAATTGTTACCTAAAACTAAGTCATAAATCGTGTTATCAAAATACCCCATACTTAAGGTTTGCTCGTCCCCGAGCAAATTCCCAACTATAGACTAAGAGATGACATGATTTATGTATGCAGAAAAATGGCAAAATATTTTTGGGTTTGTGCTTCTAATTTTGGATCACCTTCAAAGTCATGTTTCATGGCTAAGAACAAGCAATCATGTATCAAACAAATGAAAGCATGGAAAGACAATTGTACTTAACTCAAAAGTATGCACGAAATGTAAAGATGAAGAAGTCAAGAAGGTCAAAAGTACATCCAATCTAAATCACTAAGTCTTACAAACATGCAAATAGGTCATAAGGTCTTGTGAGATAAAAAGGGCCAAGAAATGTAGTGATTGGGTGGGGATTTCTAGGTTATGTGATGCTAATCCAGGAACGGAACTAACTCCACATCCTTGTCCTCGATCAACTTCCCCCAAGTGTATATTTTCCTCTATCCCTTCTTTCTTTTCTTTTTCTTTGACTTATTTTTGAGACAATGGCATTGGTGTACAAAAGCCAAAACCTTGGTGATTAGCCGTCCTCGGGCTTTTTCTTAGTTTTCGAGGTGCATCCACACCGGGCACACATACCAAAGCTCGTTAGGACTATTGGTTCATTTGACTTTGGCAAGGCACCAACACCCGATTATGTGAAGTGTACCGAGTTACTTGTCATTTAAACCAATGTCCCCAAACCTATATTATTGGCTACACTTTTCACAACAAATTCAGCATTTTATGCATGATGTTCTTTTCATCAACAACTTCACCTTATACTTGCTTTTCGCACACATCAACACACTAGCATGCTCCTATTCCCGGACGGGTTAAAAGAGGTCAAATTTATCTCAATTGAGGTGCTCAAGCAATCATGATTAAGATGAGAAGTAGAGAAAGATTGAATTGCCTCATTCATTCCTAGATGGTATGCAAGAACTATCATGTAATTTTGATCTTCCCTACTCAATCCTTTCTAGGCAAACATCATGGTCACAAATCATTCATAGAATTTCAAGAGAAGTAGTTCAAGTCCACATATGCGTTCATTAATCTAAAAACATGAGGCCATCCATAGCCAATTCACAAGACAAGTTTCATCATTAGGATCATATCCAGGCCTAGAAAGCACAAAAAATTTTTAAATTTTCTGAATTTTTATGGGATTTTCGATTTAAGTATGTACAATGCAAGACATGTGAAGATTTTAAACTATCCTAGATGCTCATCATGCAAAGGATCATGCAAACCCCACCCCATACTTAGAAACACATTGTCCCCAATGTGGTATACAAGTAAAGAGAGTGAAAGAAGGTTCTCACAATGTAAAAATGGTTTGTTATGGTATTTGGGATTGCTCAATAGTGAATTGACGTTTGATGATCCTATCAACCATGGTAGAGAGCTCTAAACATCCATCAAAGCTTCGGGACCCGCGCTAGGCACCGCTAGCCGTCCAAGTTCCGCGTCCGCTCCACCCATAATCGATGAGGGTTTCATCGTCATCATTCCTATATCAAGCAATGCCTCCAATGCCACTAATGTTCTAGCACACACACAAAGTAGACAAAACACACACAAAGATAGAAAAAATCTAGAAACAAAAGCTAATCAAGAAAAGAAAAATGTTACCAATGGGTTGCCTCCCACCAAGCGCTTCTTTAAGGTCATTAGCTTGACCAAACTCGGGGGCGTCTACTCAAGGTGAAGTGGGGCAATTACTTCCACCGGAGCTCCCGGGATATACTTCTTCAATCGGTGCCCATTCACCTTAAAGTTCCCACAATGTTCCCCTCCTATCTCAATGGCTCCATGGGAAAAGATCTTCTTCACCACATATGGCCCGGTCCATCTTGATTTGAGCTTTCCGGGAAAGAGCCTTAGCCTTGAGTTGAAGAGAAGGACAAGATCTCCTTCACTCAACTCCTTGGGGATGATCCTCTTGTCATGCCATCTTTTGGTTCCCTCTTTGTAAATCCGGGCATTCTCATAAGCGTCCAACCGGATCTCCTCGAGGGCATTCAATTCGAGCAATCTCTTTTCTCCCGCCGCCTTGAGATCAAAATTTAGCCACTTAATGGCCCAATAAGCTCTATGCTCCATCTCTACCGGAAGATGGCAAGACTTGCCATAGACCAACTTGTAGGGAGTGGTGCCAATCGGTATCTTGAAGGCGGTTCTATATGCCCCTAAGGCATCATTGAGCCTCATAGCCCAATCCTTTCTAGTCCTAGACACCGTCTTCTCAAGGATGGCCTTGATCTCCCGGTTGGAGATCTCCACTTGACCACTAGTTTGGGGATGGTAAGGTGTTGCCACCTTGTGAGTCATCCCATACTTAGCCAAAAGCGCCCCAAAGTTCCTATTGGTGAAGTGTTTTCCTCCATCACTAATGATCACCCTTGGTGTTCCAAACCTAGGGAAGATCACCCGGTTGAAAAACCGCACCACCACCTTGGCATCATTTGTAGGAGAGGCGATTGCTTCCACCCATCTTGTCACATAGTCCACCGCCAATAGGATGAAGAGATTGCCACATGAAGAAGGGAATGGTCCCATGAAGTCCACACCCCACACATCAAATATTTCGACTTCTTGGATGTTGTTCAAGGGCATCTCATTCCTTCTAGAGATGTTGCCCGTCCTTTGGCAAGCATCACATGCCGCTACAAAACCTTGCACATCTTTAAACAAGTTAGGCCAATAAAAACCGGATTGCAATACCTTTGCATACGTCTTGTGTGAGCTAGCATGGCCTCCACATGGCAAGGAGTGACAATGCCGGATCACACTCTCTACTTCATCTTCCGGTATGCATCTTCTAAACATTCCATCCGGGCCTTTCTTGAACAAGAGTGGCTCACTCCAATAGTAGTGCCTAACATCGTTGAAGAACTTCTTTCTTTGTGCATATGTCAATCCGGGAGGCACTTCCTCACACACTAAGTAGTTCACAATGTCGGCATACCATGGCTCATTTCCTCTAGACACTTGGAACAAGCATTCCTCCACCATTTGCAATTGCTCATCTCGGAATGAGTCATCAATTGGAATGTCATCTCTTCCAAGTTCTAATTGAGGCAATCTACTAAGGTGATCCGCCACGGAGTTTTCGGATCCCTTCTTATCTCGTATTTCCAAATCAAACTCTTGAAGAAGAAGGATCCACCGAATCAACCTTGGTTTGGCATCCTTCTTTGTAAGTAGATAACGGATCGCAGCATGATCCGTGTAAACTATGACCTTCGCTCCAACAAGGTATGAGCGGAACTTCTCAAACGCATACACTACCGCCAACAACTCCTTCTCGGTGGTAGCATAATTGAGTTGGGCATCATCTAGCGTCTTGCTAGCATAATAAATAGCATGAGTCCGCCCTTCTTTCCTTTGCCCCAAAACAGCCCCTACGGCTACATCGCTTGCATCGCACATGATCTCAAATGGTAGACTCCAATCCGGAGGTTGCATGATAGGCGCGGAGATCAAGGCGTTCTTCAACCTACAAAAAGCCTCAAGACAATCCTTGGAAAAGACAAAATCAACATCCTTCATTAGTAGGTTAGTGAGAGGCTTAGAAATTCTAGAGAAATCTTGAATAAACCTCCGGTAAAAACCGGCATGCCCTAAGAAACCCCTTACCCCCTTCACCGAGGTAGGTGGCGGCAACTTCTCTATCGTTTCAATTTTGGCCCTATCAACCTCAATGCCACGGTTAGACACCAAGTGACCTAACACGATGCCTTCACTTACCATGAAGTGGCATTTTTCCCAATTCAAGACAAGATTTGTCTCCTCACATCTTTGCAATACTAATGACAAGTTAGCCAAGCAATTATCAAAGGAAGAACCGTAAACAGAGAAATCATCCATAAACACTTCCATGATATTTTCTATGTATTCCGAAAAGATAGCCATCATACACCTTTGGAAGGTGGCGGGTGCATTACACAACCCAAATGGCATTCTCCTGTATTCAAAAGTACCCCATGGACATGTAAAGGTTGTTTTCTCTTGGTCATCGGGGTGGATAGGGATTTGGAAGAATCCGCTATAACCATCTAAGTAGCAAAAATGAGAATGTTGAGCTAACCTTTCTAGCATTTGGTCAATGAAGGGGAGAGGGAAGTGATCTTTCCTAGAGGCCATGTTCAATTTTCTATAATCGATGCACATTCTCCACCCCGTAACCGTCCTAGTCGGGATTAGTTCATTGTTCTCATTAGTTACTACGGTCATCCCACCCTTCTTAGGAACTACATGAACGGGACTAACCCACTTACTATCCGAGATAGGGTGGATAATTCCCGCATCTAGCAACTTAATGATTTCCTTTTTGACTACCTCTTTCATTATAGGATTTAATCTCCTTTGATGTTCAATAGAGGGTTTGTGGTTATCTTCCATCATTATCTTATGCATGCACAAAGAAGGCTTAATGCCAACCAAATCATCAATAGTATAGCCAATGGCTTTCCTATGTAATCTTAGTTCATGCAACAATTTAGCAAGTTCATCATCACTCAAGCATGCATTAACAATTACAGGATATGTAGAGTTTTCACCAAGAAATGCATACTTTAAATGAGAGGGGAGGGGTTTGAGTTCAATTTGAGGAGGACCTTTATCGGTTGAAGATGATCCAAATAAGGTTGGATGAGATGAATCCAAAGCAAATGAAGACTCCTCATGGCTCCTAAAAGCTTGATCATCATCAAGGACTGGTCCAGGGAAATCCACGGTCGGAATCACGGCTTGCTCAACCTCCACGGCCGTGGTTCTTGATAAGCTTGCTTCCCGGAGTTGTCCAGAAAGTTTGACGGCCATGGAACTTAAATCTCGACCGTGGAACTTACAGCTGTTCAAGACCTCTTCGTGGCTTTCAAATCCAACTCTTGGCTCTTCTTCCAAGGCTTCCAAGGCCTTGATCTCTTCATTGCAAGCCTCCTCAACACCTTCCTCCATCATACTTAAGGTAAGAACCTTCTCCAAGGGATCCTTGATCAAGATCGAGCTCACAATTTCCCTAGATTCCTCTTGCTCGACTATGTTGAAGAGATCCTCATCAAGGGCTGGCCCTTTCGTCATTGTGGATAACTTGAACTTGACATTCTCTTCTCCAATGTTGAAGGAGAGAGTCCCATTCTTGCAATCCACTAGGCATCCGGAGGTTGCTAGGAAGGGCCTTCCTAAGATGATGGGAACCGGATAATCCGCCGAAATGTCCAAGACCACAAAATCGATTGGCACATAGAATCCTCCTAGTTGCACCGGGATGTCCTCTAGGATCCCAACTGGATGAGTGATAGAACGGTCCGTCATGTAGAGGGTCATCTTGACCGGTTTCGGCTCTCCTAGCCCAACCTTGTTGCAAAGTGCAAGCGGTATGATGCTTACACTCGCTCCAAGATCACAAAGGGCCTCGTACTTCACATCCCCCACTCCAATTGGGACACAAAAAGATCCGGGATCTCTTAGCTTGGGAGGCATCTCTTCCTTCATTGTTTGGATCAATTCCGAGGATCTCTTGGTCATTCTTATCTCCCCATACTCCTCCAACTTCCTTTTGTTGGAGAGTATTTCCTTCAAAAACTTGTCATATGCCGGCATTCCTAAAATGGCATCCATGAACGGAATGTTAATATGTAATTTGGACATTAGTTCAAGGAACTTACCAAAGTGATTGTCCAAACGAGCTCTTGCTCTTGATTGTGGGAACGGTAGTGGTGGCTTGTATGGAGGCGGTGCCACATAGGTTGGCTCTACATCCTTGCTCTTGCCTCCATCTTCTTGCATTCTTCCCTCTTCTACCACTACTTGCTTTCCCTTAGCATTGTCCTTGGGCAAAGGATCCTTCATACTCAACCCACTCCTTGTTGTAATAGCCAACACTTGGCCTCTTGGGTTGTCTTCGGTTCTTCCGGGAAGTTTTCCCGGGTCTCTATGGGCTTCACCCGCTTTTTGGAACACTTGTGCCTCCAAAACTTTTTGAGCCTTAGAGATTGAAGTCACCGTGCTCTCAAGACCACTCAACCTTCTAAGCAATTGTTCAAACATTACTTCGGTTCTATCCTTTGGAGGTTGAGTAAATCCGGGTGGAGGTTCTTGTGAAGCTCTTGATGGTGGTGTTGTGCTTGCGGAGGAGGAAGGGTTCAAGGCTCCATCCGGGTTAGAGTAAGAAAATCCGGGATGGTTGTGGTTTAGCCGGTAATTGTTGAATTGCCGGTTGTTGTTAAAACTCCTTGGGCCTTGGTAATTGTTGAAGTTGCCCCTTCCCATATAATTCACATCCTCCTCCTTGGAAGACAAGTTGGCATGTGGAAGCACTTGAGGAGTTGCTTGGTTCTTCAAAGTTGTAGTACACAACTCCCTCAAGGACTTCAACTCGTTGTTGATGGCATCAAGCTTGAAATTGCTCATGGTGACTTCGCTCACCTCATATGCTCCCGCCTTTCTTCCTTCACTTTTCCTATGGGAGTACTTCTCGATCACTAGAGCTTGCTTCTCCACAAACTCCCAAGCTTCATCTACATGCTTCTCCATAAATGTCCCACCAGAAAGAGATTGGAGCTTGAATTGGCTATCTTCATCAAGTCCTTTGAAGTAGATCTCCAATAGCTCAATTTTCGGTATGCCATGGTGTGGACAATCAAGGAGAAGATCCTTGAACCTCTCCCAAGACTTGAACAAACTCTCTCTATCCTTCATCACGAAGGCATTGATCTTCCCTCTTAACTCGGTGGTCTTGGAAGGTGGGAAGAACTTAGTCAAAAACTCGGTTGTCATCTCCTCCCAAGTACCAACTCGCCCTTGTGGAATAGATTGATACCAAGCTAAGGCCTTGTCCTTAAGAGAGAAGGAGAAAGCCCTTAGCTTATGGTTGTTGCTCTCCAATCTTGGCGGTCTAAGAGTCTCCATCAAGATCTCATAATTCATCAAATGTTGATGAGGAGACTCTCCTTCCATCCCTCCAAATTGATTATGCCGGATCATTTGTAGAACTTGAGGGCGGAGCTCATAGTTGTGGGCTGCGGGATCTCCTAAGTTCACACCCGGACGGTGTGCTCTTTGTGCCGGATCCATACGTCTCCCTAGGGTTTGTGGCTCTTCAATGGCAATGGGCACAACCCTAACATTAGCCGCCGGCTGCGGTTGTGGTGGAGGAGGTGGAGGTTGTCGGCGATTAAGCTCTCCTTGAACAAGAGCTTGTCTAATCTCCTCAATCTCCCTCCTAGTTTCCTCTTGCCTCTCATTGGCAAGTCTCCTTTCTTCCTCCAAGAGCTCATCTCTTAGCCTTATTTGCTCTAAGGCTTCATCCAACTCAGCTTGGAGATTTCTACCGGCCATCTCTTTCTCTTTTTGGATATTCTTGGATCTAGATCGAAGGGTTTTCTCCGGTTCGGGATCGAATGGAGCTAAATCCTTGCCACGAGATTTTCGCATACACCTAAAGAGTAATAGATGTCCTGAAAAGCAAAGACACAAACCAAAAAGAGATCAAAAGCAACAAGAAAGATCTACACTAGAAACAATCACAAAATAGACTCAATCTAGACCTAGTCCCCGGCAACGGCGCCAAAAACTTGTTACGCTAAGATTGTGATCCGCAAATGGGTTTTAAATTTATAACTCGAACTAATTCCTAACTACCTAGCGAAACCCGCAGTGTACGGGACGTTTGTAGAAGGGTTAGTATTCCGAGGTCGAACACAAAGACTAAGGTGAAATTGATTCGAGTTGTGATTGAATTTAGTAAAGATCTAAGTCGCAAGAGAAGAAAGAAATAAAGAAAAGAAAATCTCAAATGTTTTTGGTTGGTTTTTGGTGATCAATCAAAGATCACAATTCATGCAAAATAAACAATCAAACTAAGCTAAGAATCAACACAAATAAACAAGCTAAACAAAACAATGATCGAAGAAAGAAAAGACGGATTCTAGGGGTTGGAAGTTCCGGTTATGGCATAGGACTCAAGTTATCTATTCATTCCTTGGATTAACTATGATATGTTGGGATTAAGTGTTTCTTAAAATGGGATCAATTACCGGGTAAGTCTCATGATCCAACTAGTCCACTCCTAAGGTCTCATTACCGGGTAAGTCTCTAAGAACCTAAGGTTAGGAATTCTACACGAACCGGATTGTTAATTAGGGGTCTAACCTATCCTTACCGGGTAGATCTTGGAAAGGAAAGTCCTAAACAACTATCCTAGCACAACTAATCCAATGGCGGCTTATTAGGCTCACCACTACCTAAGGGTTGTTGTTTTTAGAATCTAAGAGCAAGGATTACCGGGTAAGTCTCTCCTAACACTTAGTCACTACAATGGGTTACCCTAAGGTAGGTCAAACTCAACAAACACTTAGGATTTCAACATTCTATAGATCTAAGGCAAGATCCTTCGAGCCAGGGAAAATCACGGTTTGTTCTACCTAAACCACGGCCGTGGTCTGACAAGAACTACCCGTGATTTCTAACAGCAGCTACGTTCATAAACAAAAGTCATCCAAAGGTAAATCTAAGTCCATCCTATCACAGCCCTAGCCATAACCATCCTTTCCTTTCCCTAGAATCACATCAATTTAGCCTACAACGTTCATAATGGAAATCGAAACAAACAAACATAAAATCATAACATTCATTGCAAGATAATGAGGGAAAAGAGATGAACAAGTGAACTTAAGACAAAACAAAGCTGAAAATAGGATTAGAATGACTCACAATCCTTCCAAAGGAAGGTTCAAATGGTTCTTACAATTCTAAAAAACAGAATCCGAAAATACAAGAAAACTATGGTGTGTGTTCTTCTCCTCCTCTTCAATGGAGTTCTTCTTCTTCTCTTTGACACTTTCCTTCCTAGAAAAATCTCTTCTTCTTGAGAGAATATTGTTGTTAGAGAGAAATGGATAATGAGTGAGCTGCTCCAACTACTCCCAGCTGCTTCTCACAGCCCATGAAGGACCACTTTTATAACAAACTTGCATGAGCTGGCCATGAGAGTCGTGGCACAGCTGTCACAAGAATCTGGCAAAATCCACGGTTGATTCCACGGCCGTGGAGTGTCAGAGAACCGTGATTCTGTGCAGAAACTTCGCTTTGGATCATTAAGCTGTGGTTTGGTGCATGGCAAGTGTTGGCAAGGCTTCATGAGTCCTCCTTAGCCTTTAACTTGTGTCCTAATGAGTCCGAGGGTATGTCATCTAGATGAACGATCCTCAAACGTGTCGTTTTGCTCCTAAATCTCCCGAAATACCTATAAAACACGCACAAGTCCGTGTAGACGTCTATCTCGGCAAAATACATGAATTGAGTGCAAAACGTCGTGAACTAGTGCTAAACCATGCATGAATGAGTGAGAGATCTATCTAAATTGTTACCTAAAACTAAGTCATAAATCGTGTTATCAGATCTCTCTCCAAATCTCGAGTGGCACTAAGAAGTTCCGGTTCATCAACCGGTACTTCACAGACTGCTCTGTGGGAAGGTAGGTGAAGGAGCTAACGAACTCTAGGGTCGACTCCAAGTAGGCTGGGGCTCGGATCTCAGTAAACTGATCCAGCCCAACTGTAGTAATCATCCTCCTAAGGTCTCCATCTACCCCTAGGCAATCAAAAGCGGACACGTCCAGGAAACGTGGTGCAATCACTGGACGGCCAGAAATACGGTCATAATCCACCCAGTGTCGCTCATGGATCACCGGGCGGTAAGGTCGGGAAGAAGAGGAAGAAGGGGAAGGTGAGGATCTGTCTCTGAGGGCAAGGCGATGTTCCGAACTCATTTTCACTCAGCTACTGTCAGATCACCTCGGTCACTGACAACTCTCAAGAATCACCTCGGCCGAGGCGCAGCTCGACTGGACCGAGGCGGTGACAGTTCGCGATTCAACTCTCAGAAATCCAGCTCTTTTCCCCCAAAATCACTACAATTGCTTCCTATGGGGTACTTAAGCCTTTTCTCGGCAGATGCAAGGGCAACCAAAGCCCAAATCGAAGCGAATGAACGAGTTAGGGTTCGGTTTCGTTTTTACCTCGTTTCGGCCGAATCGTTCGATTTCTTTGCAGATGTGTACTTGCAATGGGATCCTCTATGCCTTAATCGCAGTTTGGAAGCGGAAATCTTCGAAAACGAGCAAGAATCGAGGAAGCGAGGTGGAAGAGCGCCGCGGTCGAGTCGAAATGGGTAAAAAAGTGGAAAAAGAAAATTTTCCCCCTTTTATACTGTTTCTGGAACTGCTGTCACCTCGGTCGAGATGGTCTCGACTAGACCGAGGTGGTACGGACCGAGGTGGTTCTGCAGAAACCCTAGTTACCTCGGTTGCTCAAGAATCAACTCGGTCGAGGTGGCCTCGACTGGACCGAGGTGTCTCAGTCAAACTTCGTCTTCTCGAATTCTCGAACTTCTGTTCTTCCATTTATGCTCCTGATTGGTTCTTCTTCCTTAGCTGTAACCTGTTATCTGTCTAGGACGCCAAAAACAAACAAAACAAAGCAAAAGCAAACTATCTAAGCTAAACTAGAAAAAGGGAAAAGAAAGCAATACCTTGGGTTGCCTCCCAAGAAGCGCTTGATTTAAGGTCGCTAGCTGGACCATGATGCGTCTCAAACGAGGTATATCGGTGCAACCTCCTCAACCGAAGTTTCCGGTTGGTACTTCTTAAGTCTATGACCGTTGACCTTGAAGCTCCCGCTAGTTTCGCCCCATATCTCAACTGCACCATGAGAAAAAACATGTTTCACAACATAAAGTCCGGTCCATCTTGATTTTAACTTGCCTGGAAAAAGGCGGAGGCGGGAGTTGAAGAGTAGAACTAAGTCTCCTTCGTTAAGCTCCTTTGGAATGATACGCTTGTCATGCCATCTCTTCGTCCTTTCCTTATAGATTTTGGCATTCTCATAGGCGTTCAAACGCAGCTCTTCCAGCTCGTTGAGTTCCAACAGTCGCTTCTCGCCGGCCTCCTTAATGTCAAAGTTTAACCATTTGATCGCCCAATACGCTTTGTGTTCCAATTCAACGGGCAAATGGCAAGACTTCCCATATACCAAATTATAAGGGGTGGTACATATGGGAGTCTTAAATGCGGTCCTGTACGCCCAAAGAGCATCGTCCAATTTCATGGACCAATCCTTCCTCGTTCTACAGACGGTCTTCTCCAAAATTGCTTTGATTTCTCTATTCGAGATCTCGACCTGTCCACTAGTTTGAGGGTGATATGAGGTTGATACTTTGTGGGTTACCCCATACTTTGATAGAAGTGCCTTGAACTTCCGGTTGATGAAATGCGTTCCTCCATCGCTGATGATGATGCGTGGAGTTCCAAACCGTGGGAAGATGGTCCTGTTTAGGAACTTCACAACCACCTTGGCGTCATTAGTGGGAGAGGCAATGGCTTCAACCCATCTAGAGACGTAATCAACCGCAAGAAGGATATAGAGGTTTCCTCCGGAGGATGGGAAAGGTCCCATGAAGTCAATCCCCCATACATCGAAGATTTCCACCTCCTGGATGTTATTAAGTGGCATCTCGTTCCTCCTTGATAAATTTCCTGTTCTTTGGCATGCATCACAAGAGACAAAAAAAGCTTGTACATCCTTAAATAATGTAGGCCAAAAGAAACCGGAACGTAATACCTTAGCGCATGTTTTATCGGTGCTAGCATGTCCTCCACAAGGAAGTGAATGGCAATGTCGTATGACGCTATTAACTTCATCTTCCGGAATGCATCTTCGAAGCATCCCATCCGGTCCGCGCTTGAATAGCAGCGGCTCGTCCCAGTAATAATGTCGTACTTCCTTGAAGAATCTCTTCTTTTGAGAGTACGTCAATCCGGGCGGTGTTTCCTGGCAAACAAGATAATTCACAATATCAACATACCAAGGTCCCTTGTTATCAGAAAGTTGGTGGATGGAATGTTTCACCAACTTAGGATGAATGTCAGAGAAAGGAGTAAGAAGTTTATTATTCTCAGTAGTCTCAGTTGACATCATCTCGCCATCGACCTCGGTCGAGGCGCAGAGGCGTTGACCGAGATGTTCTTCAGTCGCCTCGCTCAGTCCAGGAAGTGCCTCGGTCGAGGTACTGCAACTGGAACCGAAACTGGAGATCTTCGTCTCCTGGATTAGCTTCTCAGTTTTTTCTCCTGGATCCTCTTCCAGTGCCTTTAAGCTCCGTATATCTGCATCACAAGAAGCATCTATACCTTCCTCCATTAAACTGAAGCTAATAACTCTTTCGAGTGGATCGTTAATAAGGATAGAGCTCACCAATTCTCTTGATTCTTCTTCATCGTAGATGTTGAAGATATCATCAGTTAGCTGCTCCCCTTTCATGGCTGCAAGTAGTGCGAACTCCACCTCATCGCCACCAACGTTGAATTTCAACTTGGCGTTCTTACAATCCACGTTGCAACCCGAAGTTGCTAGAAATGGCCTCCCGAGAATAATAGGAACAGGATAATCTGCGGGAATGTCAAGTACAACAAAATCTATAGGTAGATAGAAGTTACCAAACTTGACCGGAACGTCCTCCAAGATGCCCACGGGATGGGTGATGGAGCAATCCGCCATATAAAGTCGAATCTTGACCGGCTTGGGCTGTCCAAGTCCGATCTTCACACATAGTTCCAGCGGGATGATGCTCACGCTGGCTCCTAGATCACAAAGGGCTTCACAAGTGACATCCCCAACTTGAATGGGAATGCAAAATGAGCCGGGATCTCTCAACTTAGGTGGCATCTTCTCCTTCATGATTTGAATAAGCTCCGAGGATTTAGATGTCATCCTAACTTCACCAAAGTCTTCCAATTTCCTCTTCCTTGAAAGGATCTCCTTTAAGAACTTCCCATAGGCGGGCATTCCTAGAATGGCATCAAGGAAAGGAATGTTAATATGCAGCTTATTCATCAAGTCAAGGAACTTACCAAATTGCTTGTCTAGATGTGCTCTGGCCCTTGACTAGGGGAATGGAAGTGGTGGTTTGTATGCAGGAGGTGGAATATAAACTTCAGTTTTCCCCTCCGCTTCCTGTGGCTCCACCTCGGTTTGCATCTCGGTCGAAGTGTTCTTCGACTGCATCTGGACCGAGGTGGTCTTCGTCGGTACTGGCACCGACCGAGGCACTGGATCTGCAGTCTTCAGTCCACTCCTCGTAGTTATGGCCATGATCTGGCCCTTAGGGTTGCTTTCCGTCTTTGCTGGAAGCTTCCCAGGATCTCTTGGCGCTTCATTCGCCCTACTTGCAAGTTGTTGTTCGAAGGACTTTTGGGCCCTCGAAAATGAAGTCATAGAAGTCTCCATAGCACTAAGCTTGATCAAGATAGCCTCCAGAACTGCGTCTTTCTTTTCTGGCTGAGACAAACTTGATCCTTGCCCCTGGCTCTTTAATGGAGTAGAAGAAGAAGAAGACGGAGAAGAGGGGAAAGGGTTAGAGGAATCATTAGAGTTGGAGTTAGAATAATTGTTACCAGGATTCTGGTTGTTTTGATTGTTCGTCCTCCAATTGTTGCTATTGGACCCTCTATTGTTGTTGTTGTAGTTGTTGTTCCGGGAACCGTTGTTGTTGTTACGGTACCCGTTGTTGTTGTTCCTTTGCCCTTGCTCTTCCTTCTTGGTTTGAGCAACCAAGAGTTCTTTCAATTGCTTCACGTCATTCTTCAAAGACGTGAGTTGATTGTTGTTGGATTGAGTCTCTTGAAAGTTGACTCTTTTAACTCCACCTTCAGCTCCTTGGTGGGTGTATTTCTCCATGTGCAAGGCTTGCTTCTCGATAAAGTCCCAAGCCTCGTCAATCGCCATGTCCATGAATGTACCGGTGGAGAGTAGTTGGAGATTGAACTGGGTGCTTCCGTCCAGTCCCTTGAAGTATATCTCCAATAACTCTAGCTTTGGAATCCCATGATGTGGGCAATCCAAAAGAATGTCCTTGAACCGCTCCTATGACTTGGACAAGCTCTTCTTGTCCTTCAAAATGAAAGGATTTATCTTCCCTCTCATTTCAGCTGTCTTTGAGGGGGGAAAGAATTTGGTCAAGAACTCCGTAGACATTTCCTCCCACGTGCTAATTTTTCCTGGAGGAAGAGATTGATACCAAATAAGAGCTCTATCTTTTAAAGAAAAGTAAAAAGGTCTTAGCTTGTAGTTGTTGTTTTCAATTCTCGGAGGTCTCAAGGTTTCCATCAAGATCTCATAGTTTTGAAGATGTTGATGTGGTGATTCCTTCTCCATCCCTCCGAATTGGCATTGGCGAATCATGGATAGAACTTGCGGTCGAAGTTCGTAGTCATGGTCCGCTGGATCTCCTAGGTTGACTCCTGGACGCCTCAGTTGTTGATTAGGGTCCATCCTTTGACCTAGGGTTTGTGGAATTCCTGCAAAAAGAACATCTCGGACTGGCATCCGAGGTGGAAGTATCTCGGCCGGGGCGTCAGGTACTGGGACCTGCCTCGGTCGAGGGTCAGCAACTGGGACCTGCATCGGTCGAGGATCAACTGGTGGATCTTCCCTCGGTCGAAGACTGAAGCAATCGAAGCGGAGATAAAGAACTGTAATCTCAAACTAACACACCATCTAAGGGGATAGAATCAACCTTTACCGGGTAAGTCTCAGGCTAACTCACAAAGATGGGATGAAAGCACACTCAAACCCCTATAAAGGATAGACCTTTATTCCCTACACTTATGATCTTAGGTACACAAACTAAGGAATTACCGGGTAAGTCTCATCCTAGGCTTGCATTGAACCAGAAAAGGTGTAATAAGAATAGGATTTGGCAAACTCTAACACTTAACTCTCAGTTTAGGATCAGATAAGTCACCTCGGTCAGCCAATTTCCACCCCGGCCGAAATGTTCATCGACTGAACGAGATACTTAGGGTTAAAGTTAAAGACTCGAACTTTCAGGGTCCTACTGTGATTAAGATCATTCTATCATTGTTTTTCCCACAACCTTCAGCCTATCACCCTAGAATCACACAAGGAAATTAGCCACTCATCATCATGAAAGTATTAATCAAATATATGGGAAGAAGGTGAATATTTGAACAAGAAGAATTTAATGAAAAGACTTCAATAACTGAATCAAATATCACAACAAAAGCGTTCCTTGGATAGAAATCCAACAAGACAAGACAACAAGGAAGGGGATTGAAGACAATCTTACAAAACCCTCCAAAAGCTATAAAAGCTACAATCTTCAGTCTTCCTTCAACCTTCAAAAAGGTTCTTCAAATCTCCCAACTGGAGTATGGTTGCTGCTGCATATAAACCCTGATCGATGGTATAGCATGATCTTCGATTTGTGGAAATCCAACCCTTTTTATAGGAAAATAACCCTCCAAAGATAAGATATCTTAGAAAGATCTTTTCCCATAAAAATAGGTAAAATATAAGATCTTCTTCCTTCCAGGAGCCAAGCCTAAAAAATATAAGATCACTTTCCAAAGATAAAAGATCTCAGCCAAGAATAAAATATTCTCGCCGCGTCCTAGGTATTCGCCTCGGTCGAGTCGGCGTCTCTGGATCACCTCGGTCGAGATGAATCTCTAGTCAACCAAGGTGAGTCACAACTGAATGTGAAATCTCTCAAAACTGGTCCAAAGTGAATCTTTAATCCATGGCTATGCTTCCTGGATGGTTCCTTATGTTCCTCAATGTAGCTCCAATGACTCCATAGCTCCTTTTGCTCCTTTTTTATGCAAAACGTACCATTTTACCTACAATTACAACAAAACTAGGTGTAGACCTCGATTCTCGCAAAGGTAGATGAAATGGTAATATAATCACATAATATACATACAAACATGCAGATTATGAAAGATAAAACGTCAAAACAAACCCTAAAATATAGATTATAATTCATGCTATCAATCACCGACACTCCATAACTCGAAAACCCTGGCCTGCGTGCCGCTGGTCTCCGTAGTGCCTTCACCACGGCCCCTACCTTGGCCTTGCCCTTGGGCTGATCCTTGTGAATGAATCTGACCCTAGCCTCTCTACTAGGAACCTTGTGCTTGAAATTGAGGCGGCCTCCGCCCCCCTCTTGCCACGCTAGTAGGTGAAGATCCTTGTTGCGACTGTGTCTTGCCCAGAAGGCAAAAAGCGGCTTGGTGACCCACCTGACCACAAGTAAAACAAGTCACGGGTGGCCTCCTGCATGCATTCCTAATGTGTTTGTACTCTCCACAACTGAAGCACCGACGTCCCTGATTGGATGTCTGCATCGAATGCTGAGGACCGGAACGTCCTACAGTTTGGCTACGTCCCAGCCTTGAGGCTCCTGCTCCTAAGTAGTTGGTATTGTCCTTTGCCTCTTGTTCGGCCCTCTGGACTATGCCACTCTCCTAGACCCTAGTCGGTCTCTCTCATAGGTCGAAGCTCGGTCCTGGTACTCCATCAAGGAGTCACAATGGAATCCCGCAAGGTAAGAGCAGGTGGACTCCCTCAATCTCCGTGAAAAGAGATAGACATGCTGGTCCGCCGGAGGTGCGGCGGGACCTAACAAGGCCAAATCCTCACGGAACCGCCTAATAGCCTCAATAACCAGGAGATCCTAGAATCCCGTCTCCAAGAAGTCATGCACTTTGTCTCTTCTCAGTGAAGCCGGGCAAAAGCTCTCCCTACCGAGGGTCAACATTTGATCCATCCTAGTCACACCGTCTCGAACTGTCCTCAACCAATACAGGGCCTAATCCCGGAATAGTGTTTGGACTATCTCAACCTGCCTCTCCTCCGGGCAACGGTTCGTCTCTAATGCGGACTCCAGGTGCCCAATCCAGTGCTTGACCTCTAACCCTACCTTTCCGTCGAAGTAGGGTACATGATGTTGGTTGAAAGCCTTCAACCATGAATCCGGTCTCGGTGAACTCGGCTCAACCCTATTCCTGGCACCCTCAACAACTATCTCTCGTGCACCCCTCTTTGGTGCCACTATCTCTGGTGCAGCCCTGGCCTGAGTCACCCTCTGCAAGACCTTAGTAGATCTCGCCAGTGTAGGGGGGTGCGGGAGGTGGTGCTCCCATCCTAAACACCTCCTCGACCCGCTGAACATAGACTCTAAACAGGGACGCCCCAATAGAAGCTCCACCAACCCTAGTATATGGAGAACTTTGCGCTCCGGACTTCACAACGGTCCTAGCCCTAACCCCGGGAATGATACTCTCTACGACGTCCTCTACGGGAACCTCAACTGTTGGTGGATCCGCAACTGGCAGGTCCGCAATAGGGATACATCCCCGACCTCTCGCTCCTAGAGGCCTCCCTACTCGTTCCCGTCTCGGGACGGTAGGGGGAAGAGGGGGTCTACCCCTTGCTATACCTACGTACGCGGTAGCTCTTGTGCGTGCCATCTGATAGTGTATGACGTTATTTGTATAAATATATATGACTTATGATCTCGGTATGATATAAACTGTATAAGTGTCATAATAAGCATGATCCAAATACGTAACTAAGGCATATCAAGCCGAAATCCTATGGACATGTATACATAACTATGTACATACAAATCCAAAAACGTCCTAAGTCCACATATATATAACTATACATATGCATATATCAAATCCAATAATCTACGTCGCCGAGGTCTGCGGAAGGAGTGGTTGTCCGTACAATCTATCCCAAACCCGACTCATGCACATGATTTTGAAAAACAAAAAGTCAGAACCCTTGGGGGTTCTGTTTATTCCCCATTCGGCCTTTATAAGATTGCGATTTTCATTGTTGTCAACCTAGGGCTTTGATACCATATTGTAACACCCCAAATCCGCGGGACTCGGGATACTACGGGCGGAGACCTCATAATGGGTCACGACCCTTAGCCTGTCAACAATTTCACCAGAACTTTCCTACAAGGCACAAATAAAGGAAAATACTTAAAGCGTTTATAATGTATGCACGAGAAAACTGAAATGTAAAATACAAGGTGGAAACTCAACCGAGTCCTTAAAATGACGCGTACGAGTTAGAAGGAAGGATTACAACAGCAAGTGAGGATCCGACACACATTACACAGAGATAAAAAAAAAGATACATAATAGAGAGGAGTCGGAATACGCAGAATAACGGCGCGTACGAGTTAGAAGGAAGGATTACAACATCAAGTGATCAAAGATTCGCATAGTTAGTTACAACACTTTGGAGTTTTGTGAGGATTCTTGAATGGAGATGCTTAGTTGTTGTTTTTGTTGTTTTGAACACAAGGTCAAACCTTTATTGCTACTTTGTTTCAGGGTTGATTATTGAAGACTATTTGCTAAGTATTGTTATCCATTTCCTTAGTTATTTTAGTTTTTTGTCTTATTTGAATTCATATATCTTCTTTGATCTGAATATGATTATTCTTGACTAGACCTATTGCAATTGTAGGGTGCTTAGTTAAATGGTTGTGGCATAGATGATGATTGAATGACCCTTTAAGTTAGATTGGATCCTGAAGGTTGGTTTTAACCTACGCAGTTACCGAATCTCGGTTTGTTCTCAAGAATCTCGGCCGAGATTTGAGCAAGAGCAATCCACGATTTATCCCTGATTATCCGTTCATGTTATATCCTTGAAACTAGGTTATAGATTACCCAAATCCTAGCCTTGTTCAGCCTTTCAATCTTATATCTAAGCTTGGGAAAAGACTTACCTGGTGATTCCCTTTCTTAGTTGTCAAAGATGATGAGTGTTAGGTAGCAAACGTTTATCCTTTGTTAGGTTTGAGTGTGACTTCACCTTGCCTTTGTGAGTTAGCATGAGACTTACCCGGTAAAGGTTAGTTCTATTCCCTTAGGTTGAGTTGTTGGTTTGAGATTATAGTTCCATTCCCTAGATCCTTGAGACTTATCCGGTAATAGGACTTTTGGTTTGATATTAGTGGATAGTGAGACCTCACCCATAATTTATCCCACCTTAGAAACACATTTCCTTAAGAACTCCAGCCTTGTCCATAGATCTTTAGAAATCTTGAATCAAAAACCACAACCTGACGCTATGATCTCTAGAATTTGCATTCTCTCTTCATTGTTATATCTTCGTTGAATTCGTCGCTTTGTTCTTTGATATTGGCAAGTTTCTATCCTAGATTTGATATACTTCTTGATTTCGTCGCCTTATTGCGATTGATCCGTACACTGCAGTTCGCTTATTTGCTTTTATTTCCAGTAAAAATGTAAGACTATTTTCGTTCATATATACACACACGTTTTGGAGCGAACAAAAGCAAATTGAAGGACGGAATCCAAAAATCTAGACCAACAAAGGAAAATCTAGGTCTATTTTTTGGATATAAAGGATTTAATTGAGTTGATTTTTCCAAAGTCGAGACCAATTTCGACTTAAAAATCGGTCTCCTTAAAACAATCGGCTGAGATTTAGTGATTATGGAAGAAAAAACGCAAAACTCGAACCGACGAAAATCTCGGTCCCCCCTAAATCTCGCCCGAGATTTAGGCAAATCCAAAAAGGGTATAAAAAGCTGAACTTCATTTTCAACCCTTGAAGAAATTTCCTCCGAGTCAAAAAACAGGCCGATTTCGCACCTCACCCCTCAAATCCTCAAATCTTAAGCGCTTTTGCTCGTTCTTGAGCCAAAACTGAAGAATTTTGCATGACATTGAAGATTCCAAGCACAAAAAGTGCCACAAAACGCTCAATCAATTTGATTTCATGTTTTTTGTTCTAAAACCCTAACAAGTTCGCTTTCCTTAGAAACTGTTCGATTTAGAGTTGTTTGGTTCGAAAGGAACTGTTATTCAGAGTAGGAACGAACAAGGAAAGCAGGTTGGAGCATTGGTTGGGCAAAGTCTATACAGATTTGCATGTTCGATCGAAACAGGGGAAAATCTCGGCCAAACCTAGAAAACTTGGTCGAGATTTTGTGAAGAACATGCCGAGATTTCTATTGGAGCTTTACGTAGATTCGCACGATCCATTATTCCCAAGAGAGGTTCCACCTCTACTCAACCTCCTCCACCTCCTCCTAGACTTCTTGTCATCCAAGAAAAACATAAATCGAGGTATGAGTGCATTTCCGATCGACCTATTATTGCTCCTCGGTTTTTGGTGATCAATGAATTAAGTTTGTATGAATGTTAGAGAGGATATGGAATGGATGATTGAAAGTACAAGGCTGACTGATTTTGTAGGAATTAGGGAACATGCTTATGAGGAGATAACAATGGAATTTTTAAGTTCATTCAAGCATGATCCTAGGGAGAGGAAAGTTAAGTTCAGATTAATGAATAAGAACTATGATATGCCCATTATTGTGTTTGGAAATATGTTTGGCTTCCCTGAGTCAACTACAGGAACATTCTCAAGGAATATTAGTCCTAGTGGTTTTTGGGAATGTATAGCCCTTGTGGAAGGAGTCGATGACACATGGAGAGTCGGTAACTCAAAGGAGAGGAACATCTCAAATCTCTCCTTTAAGTTAGCACACATGATACTTAGCGAGACTATGTTCGCCAAAACAGAGACTCCTCAGAAGGTAAAGGCAGATGAGCTATTTATTTTATGGTGCATTACGACAAGTACCATGCCAGATACTGCCACAAGTGAAACAAGTCACGGGTGGCCTCCTATATGCAGTCCTATTGTGTTTGTACTCTTCACAACTGAAGCACCGACGTCCCCGATCGGATGCCTGCATTGATTGTTGATGACCGCAATGTCCTTGAGTCTGGCTACGTCCCTGCCCTGAGGCTCCTGCTCCCAACTAGCTGGTAATGTCCTCTGCTTCTTGTTCGGCCCTCCGGGCTATGCCACTCTCCTAGACCCTAGCCGGTCTCTCTCATAGGCCGAAGCTCGGTCCTGGTACTCCACCAAGGAGTCAAAACGGAATCCCGCAAGGTAAGCACGGGTGGACTCCCTCAATCTCCGAGAAAGAGATAGACATGCTGGTCCGCCGGAGGTGAGGCGGGACCCAACAAGGCCAGCTCCTCACGGAACCGCTTAATAGCCTCAATAACCAAGACATCCTCGAATCCTGTCTCCAAGAAGTTATGCACTTTGTCTCTTCTCAATGAAACCGGGCAAAAGCTCTCCCTAACGAGGGTCAACATCTGATCCATCCTGGTAACACAGCCTCGAACTGTCCTCTACCAATACTGGGTCTAATCCCGGAATAGCGTATGGACTATCTCAACCTGCCTCTCCTCCGGGCAACGGATCGCCTCTAAGGCGGACTTCACGTGCCCAATCCAGTGCTCAACCTCTAACCTTACCTTCCCGTCGAAGTAGGGTACATGATGTTGGTTGAAAGCCTTCAACCATGAATCTGGTCTCGGTGACCTCGGCTCAACCCTAACCCTGGCATCCTCAACAACTATCTCTTGTGCAACTCTCTCTGGTGCCACTATCTCCGGTGCAGCCCTGACATGAGTCACCCTCTGCGAGACCTCAGTTGATCTCACCGGTGTAGGGGGTACGGGAGGTGGTGCTCCCATCCTAAATGCCTCCTCGACCCGTTGAACATAGACTCTAAACACAAAAGCCCCAATAGAAGCTCCACCACTCCTAGGAGATGGAGAACTTTGCGCCCCGGACTTCACAACGGTCCTAGCCCTAGCTTCAAGAATGATACTCTCTGGGACGTTCTCTACCGGAACCTCAACTTTTGTTAGATCCGCAACCTCTCGCTCCTAGAGGCCTCCCTACTCGTTCCCGTCTCGGGACGGTAGGAAGAAGAAGGGTCTACCCCTTGTTGGTCCTACGTACGCGGTAGCTCTTGTGCGTGTCATCTAATAGCGTATGGCGTTATTTGTATAAATATATATGACTTATGATCTCGGTATGATATAAACTGCAGAAGCGTAATAATAAGCATGATCCAAATACGTAACTAAGGCATATCAAGCCCAGAACTTCCTATGGCCACGTATACATAACTATGTGCATACAAATCGAAAACCGTCCTAAATCCACATATATATAACTATACATATACATATATCAAATCCAATAATCTACATCGCCGAGGTCTGAGGAAGGAGTGGTGTTCCCGTACATTCTATCCTAAACCCGACTCATGCACATGATTTTGAAAAACGAAAAGTCAAAACCCTTGGAGGTTCTGTTTATTCCCCATTCGGCCTTTAGAAGATTGCGAGTGTCATTGTTGTCAACCTAGGGCTCTGATACCATATTGTAACACCCCAAATCCGCATGACTTGGGATGCTACGGGCGGAGACCTCAGAATGGGTCCCGACCCTTAGCCTGAAAACAATTTTACCGGACATTTCCAACAAGGCACAAATAAAGGCAAATACTTAAAGCATTTATAATGTATGCGACAAAACTGAAATGTAAAGTACAAGGTGGAAACTCAGCCAAGTCCTTAAAATGACAGAAACTTCATACCGTAAACACACAATCCACAACATAACGAAATAGAAAATCCATCCCCGTCCTATAATGTACGAAGACCCCGGATGTCAACTCCTCCACCTCACTCGGCAGCATCCCTAACCTGCAGGGCATCTACAAAACGGTTTAAAACCGTTAGCTAATATTCAATGCATTAGAAACAAGGTGATGGCACAAACACACATAAATCATCATAACACACAACATTTTTCAAAACACACAAGTCTGGTTTATTATCTTTTTATTAAGTCATTCCCAATACTAATTCAACTTAGGTTTGTGACATGAGATTCCCCGAAACTCGCCTCGGTCCCCACTTACCGGCAAGGAATGGTAGTAATGCATCCGGCCGTCTACCTGCACGGGCTAGTCGCAAGAACCTCCTAGCTCTACGCAAGAGCTAGACAAGTTGTCACCGCCCGTTATCATACACTTGGGCCAAAAAATATATATTAAGATCGGTGGTCCTAATTCCAGTTTCGTTGTTATAAAGCAATACTAAAACACACACCACCAAACACACATCGAAACTAATACAAAGAATACAAGCTAGGTAAGTCTAGAGACTTACCTCGTCCCAACGCTAAACTCACACAACACTCTCGCTTCCCTTGGTAAGAAGCCCACAGCCTGCTCACAAGAAGATACGTATCAATAACACGCTCAAACTCAAGAAGTCTAAGACTTCCACTCAAATGATCTACGCAAGATCATTTAACTCTCAAGCTAGGACCACATCCTAGAATCCATGATACCAACATCTCATTCAACACATGAAAGAATCTCACAATAGCCTACTACCTCACATGATCATAAGCCGTAGTCAAGAAAGAACATACTAGCGTAGGAGGTCCAATATGCTCATCATACTCGAATACAACAAACCACAACAAGCCTTAAGGGATCCTAGGTTCACAACCACTACATGGCATTCAAAACTACCCAAGGTCCATCCTAGACATGCTACTACCATGAAACAACCTCATAACTAAGGAAGGAACAAAGAGGAAGGGAGGAGAAGGGCCTACTGTTGAAGAAACGCAGCCGCGGAATCAAACTAGCGCGACTGCGGAGAAGTTGTCACCACCCCTCGGGCCCTGGAGCCGCCCCTGCGGTGGTCTGGGTCCGCCCCTGCAGCTCTGAAGATCTGTCCTAGCGGTCAAAAAGCAGAAGGTCCGTCTTCTTTGATTCTTCGACTGTGAACTTCCTTCAAAGGCTTCCTTCTCTTGTTGGGTCTTCTCCAAACATCATCTATAGCATCCAAGCTCTTCTCCACAACCTAAACTAGCTAGGAAGACAAGCATGCAAAGGAATCAAGATGAACTCTCTTCCAAAGCTTCAAACATGAAGAAGAAGAAGAAGAAGAAGAAGAAGAAGAAGAAGAAGAAGAAGAAGAAGAAGAAGATGTGCAGGAAGGAGGAAGAAGGCAGGGAGGAAGTACAGCTTACCAAACCGAATCCAAAGCTTCTCTGTTGCAGACCACACTCGAAGAGCTCCAAGGGGAAGAGAGAGCACAAGAGAGGAAGAGTGGAGAAATAGATTAACGTGAGGCGTGTGAGGGGAGAGGGTCACAAGGCTGCACAAGGGAGAGGGAATGAAGGGGTCAGCTGACCTCCTTGTCCCTTGTGCTAGAAACGAAAGGTCCAAAGCAAGATGGGAGAACAAGGGGTCGGAACGGGATTTTGGATAAATCCCGTTACTTAGCACCTCGTGCCTGCGGAAAGACTTAGCCGCGCCTGCGGAAAAGTCGAAACCCGCTCACTAACCGAAATAAAATTTCCGTACGTCATATTACATTATCCATTATATAAATCGGATATCCAAATCTGGTTAAAGATCATTTCGATCAACAAATCACCCAAATATTTGCGGATAATTATTCAAACCGACCAAAATCGTTTTTCACATAAATACATAATCCATACTATAATATTTAAGAAACAACATTTTAAAGATAATTTTTTAATTTATTATATTGTTCATATATACATAAATACATATTACATAATCCATACTATAACTATAAGTCTATAATGACATTTTTGAACTCTAACACGATAAATGTAAGGTAGTGATGCTTTTAACTCATTAAAATAACTTTTGATTTTAACTTATGGTTTACTAATTACTTATTAAATATTTTCCAACTTTAATATTCGATTTCCTATATAAGTATTAAATTATACATATTGCATAATACATAGTATAACTATATAAGTGTATATGATGACATTTTATAAGTATTAACGTTTTTACCTTGTTGGAGAAAAGATGTGTTAAAGTGTTAAAATTAAGTTTCTTTAAAAAAAAACTTGTATCGATTATACGGTTTTCACTTTCATTTGAATTAAATTATGTGATTAATTGACTATAACACATTTTATTTTACACTTTGTAACAAACAAAATAGGGGAAAAAATACATATATGGATCAAATGGATAAGTCACATTAGATATATGGATCAAATGGATCAATCACACTAGATATATGGATCAAATGGATCAGTCGGATATCCAGATCCGGTTAAAGTCATTATCAATCAAACGGATCAGGCTAAAATCATTCCGTTGAAACAAATCACCCAAGTATTTGCAAATAATTATCCTATCCAACTAAAAACGTTTTTACATACCATACTTTATAATTTGGAGCAAATAGAACAACCAAATATCCACGAATTATCATCCGATTCGGTGAAAAGTGATAAATAGTTACATTCGAATAAAATTTTACTTTCGAATAAAGTGTCAAATAATTAATATTGTGTTTCCATTAGTTTAAGAAAATAATAGTTGATGAATATAAAATAATATTAACAATATGACGGTCATAATCAAATTAATTGATACACAACTCAAACCGGTATTAACCTGAACAATTGATCCCCGGTCTAAACCGACTTGACCAGAAACAAACCGTTAAAGAGAGAGATTGTTTTGACCCGTCCCGTTTGAACCCAAACAATTGATACCCGATCCAAGCCGACCCCCCGAAACAAACCGCTAAAAAGAGAGAGATTATTTTGGCCCGACCCGTTTGACCCCGAGCTTGTTGTGGCCGACCCGAACTGACCCGTCGACCCCGTTTGACACCGCTATCAAGAACCGAGCTAAACGACCTGTTATGACCCGAGAACCGAGGCTACCCAATAACTCTTTATAACCCGAACAATCGATACCCGGCGCAAACCGACCCGACTGAACCAATCCGATCATTGACCAAGCCTTTTTTTAACCCGACCCGTTTAACCAAACTTGTTGTAACCCGACCCTACCCGATCCGTTGACCCCGTTTAACACCTCTCGTGGTAATAACACCCAAAGACGTCCCCTTGTTTCTCACCTCTTTCAGTCCCTCAGTGGTAATTTTAAGTTGACGTGATGAATTGTGGTGCAACAAATAAAAAAAAATCCTTAACATATCAAGCATATCAAAATATATTAATCAACTATATTATTTTGTTTATTTCTTTTCTCCTATATTTGTGATTCTTCGTGACTGTTTGACCGTCTGTCGATTTTTTCGACCTTTCGACCCATTAGACGGCGAGCCGTCTAATGGTTTCGATCCGCTTTTTATTTTCAAAAAAAAAAACATAATCTATCCATTTTGTTATATTGTTAATTTGTTTGAAATACTAGACGGTACGCCGTCTAGTGAATAAAAAGGTCAAAAATATCGACTAATAAAAATCGTCATGAAAAAACTAAAAAAAATAAAAAAAAACACACACAAATATATGAACATCCGAAAGCTTAATAAAATCTAAATTATATATATAAATTTTAATTAAATTTTATTCCATAGCAAAATCAACTCAAACTTACTTCTTTATATTAACGATAAATTATAAAACAAAATGTCTTCAACATACCTATTAATTGATTTATGCATCACTAATAAATCATCCGAATTGTTTACCCTTCATTAGTCTACTTATATGAATGGACATATCACTTAAAAGATACTCCATATATAATATGTCTTTTAAAAAAAACTCCATATATAATATAATCAAAAATTAACAATACGATAAAATATCGGAAGTCATAAAAGCACGGCGATGAAATTCACAAACGCACAACGGATTCGGAACTTGTAACCATCTTAGGTTAGGGTTCCGGATGTGTGATGATTTTCTTTGTGAATTCTGACCAAAAAAAAATTGACACTGACACAGACAAGGATCCGGAACCCGTGTCCGTGTCAGATGTTAGGGGAAAAATCTCCAATTTTTTGCACGGTTTCGAAACCCTTAACGGTAACGGTTACGACATCTTAATATGGCGTTTGTAAATTTCATTAAGTACCATCCAGAATTTTTTAGTAACAAACCATTACAAAATAGTGAAAATAGGGACTACAAAGCGGTGTTACTTAAAATCACAGAAATAATAAATAATAAAAAGAAACTACCGAATATATTTTATTCTAGTTATTATGTTTCTTGTCTTCCCGGTAATCCTTTTTTTTTTTTGCAGAGTTTATATCATTTGATAGGACTGATAGTTTATGTAAATATGTAAATATAGGGGTGCCCTTTTGTAATTATGTAAACTACACGTATTATTAATATGAGCCGCCTGATGACGGAAAATTTAAGGGGAATTCATATTCATTCTCACATGGTATCAGACTTCTCGTTCCAAAAATCCTCTTACGCTTGCATCTAACCCTACGCCGTTTTCCCCTTCTCGATATTCCTCCATGGCTGCGGAACGGAAACCTTCTTTCCACTCCGCCCTCGGAATCTCCAACATCAAAAACAACATTGCCCTTGTCCTTGACCATGACACTCCGTATGCTTCCTGGGTTACCCTATTCCGTGTTACCGCAAAGGCGCACAATGTTCTCGATCATATCGATGAGAAGGTACCCAAACCAACGGATATTGAAGATTCGTTATGGCTTCAAGTTGACGATGCCGTCCTTCAATGGATCTACAGTACGGTTTCCCGGGAGATCCTCTTGCAAATTCTTGACTCCGATGATACCGCTCTTCAAGCATGGAATCGAGTCAAAGATATCTTTCAAGATAACAAAAACACCCGTGCAGTCTATCTCGAGCATGAGTTCTCCAACTGTAAGTTATCAGGCTTCTCTTCGATTAATGCTTACTGTCTTCAACTCAAGTCATTTGCAGATCAACTCAAGGGTGTTGGCTCACCGGTTCCCGAAACCCGACTTGTGCTTCAATTGATTTCGGGTTTGCCTGCTGAGTATAATGCCGTTGCGAGTTTTATTCTGCAAACCGACACCCTACCGAGTTTTACTAAGGCTCGATCTCAACTGCTCCTAGAGGAAACCCGCATGACTGCTCAAACAGCCGCCGGCAACTCGCAGACCGCCCTCACTGCGGAATCTGGATCAAATAGCCGCATGCCCGGTACTGGTTTGAACTCTGGCTCTTCGTCGTACCAACAGGCCGGCTCCAATGCACCGCCCAGATCCGGCTCCTCTCAAGCAGCGCCGGCAACCACCCAGACCAGGCGAGGTCGTGGCCGGAAAGGGAAGCTGCGGTCGGCCGCTCCAGCTAGGGTTGCATGGCATCCCCACTTCGGTTGGCTTCCAATCCTTCAGCCCAATCAGCAAGGCCCAGCTCCTCAGGAATGGCAACAAGCCCAATCTACAGCAAGCCCATTAAAGCCCCCATGCCCCTTTCCTCAGCAAGGCCTCCTTGGGCCCGGACCAGCTCAACAAATTCAACATGCCCATTACGTTGTGCAGCCCACTGGATTAGATCATTCCTTTGCTACCATGACATTAAATCCTACGGATAATTTTTGGTACATGGATACGGGTGTCACCTCACATATGACGAATAATTCAGGTTCTCTCTCGTCTTTTTCACATAATGGTTTATTAAATTCGATAATTGTTGGGAATGGTATGCGTGTTCCTTCTACAGGTATTGGAGATACTACTATCCCCACCACTACAAAACCGCTTCATCTTTCCAATGTCCTTATTGCCCCACAAATTGTCAAAAATTTAGTATCTGTTAGACGTTTTACAACCGATAACAATGTCTTAGTAGAATTTGACCCTTTTGGTTTTTCTGTGAAGGATCTACACACGGGGATCACTCGTCTGAGGTGTAATAGTTCCGGGGAACTCTATCCAGTTACTCGTCCTTCCCCTCGTCATCACCACGCTCTTTCCGTTGAGTCTCCCAGTCTTTGGCATGCCCGTCTCGGTCATTCCGGTGGTCCAGTTTTAGATTTGCTTCGTCAATATTCTTTCATTAAATGTAATAAGTCCATTGTGACTCCTATTTGTCATGCTTGTCAATTAGGAAAACACCATAGATTAACTTTTGATCGCTCTACAACTCCCTCTAATGCTCCCTTTGACATTATTCATAGTGATTTGTGGACCTCACCCATCCCGAGTCGGGACGGTTTTAAGTACTACTTGCTCTTTCTTGATGACTTTTCTCATTTTTTATGGGTTTTTCCAATCAAGTTCAAGTCTCAAGTATTTGACATTTTTGTTCATTTTCACACATTTATCAGAACACAATTTCTTTTACCCGTCAAAAGTTTTCAATGTGATATGGGAGGAGAGTTCAACAACTCTACCTTCCACAAATGTTTCCTTGACCATGACATTGTTTTCCGCTTCTCGTGTCCTCATACATCCCCTCAAAATGGGAAGGCTGAACGTGTCATTCGAACGATCAATAACATGATGTGTTCATTGTTATTTCATGCCTCTATTCCAATCTCCTATTGGCCCCATGCATTGGAGGTTTCTAGTTACCTTCTCAACATTCTTCCATCTACCTTCATTCAAAATCAATCCCCACTCAAGTGTTATATCACACTACTCCTTCCCTAGCTCATCTCCGGGTTTTCGGTTGCCTTTGTTATCCCAACCGAAGTGCCACTATATCCCACAAACTTCAACCTCACACTTCTCCGTGCGTCTTTTTGGGTTATCCTAAACACCATAGGGGATTCAAATGCTTAAATTTAGCAACAAATAAAATAATCATCTCTCGTCATGTAACGTTCGATGAATCTATTTTTCCGTTTGCTACCCATCAACGAGTCTCCCCGGATCTTGTTACACCTCCCCTTCTAGATGATGATCCATCCCCCTACTTCCTGGCCCAAAACTGCCCCCCTCCAGCAGCTTTTGTCGCCAGCCCACCAGTGCCGCTTGGCCCATCAACCCAGCCCAACCAGCCCGGCATCTATTCTCCTCCCATCCCCTTTTCACTTCTGGGCATGTTACTTCCTTACCCGGCCCATCGGCACCCAACCCAACTCTGCATGGCTCTTCCACGTCCAGCCCAGCACGCTCAGTCCTCCAGCCTTTACGGCCTGCTGTTGCCCCACGTCCAGCCTCACCAATCCCACACCCTTCACACCCAACTTCCACCTAAGCCGACCAGCCTTTAAATGAGCCGGCTCAGCCCCCTCCACCTACACATTTACCGGATCGATCCCACACCCGTAGTCAATCCGGTATTGTAAAACCAAAACAGTTTTTTGACTTATCCGTCTCTACCGCAACCATATCCCCCATTCCCAAATCCCACAATGTAGCTCTTCAAGACCCGTGTTGGACCGCTGTCATGCTCAATGAATATCGAGCCCTTATACGGAATAAGACGTGGGTCCTGATACCTCGTCTTGCGGATGCTAATATTGTGCGATGCATGTGGATTTTTAAGCATAAGTATAGGTCTGACGGTTCCCTGGAGCGATACAAGGCTCGTTTAGTTGCTAACGGTTGCTCTCAGCAGGTTGGAATTGACTGTGATGAGACTTTTAGCCCTGTTGTTAAACCAGCGACCATCCATATGATTCTTAGCATTGCAGTATCCCGCTCTTGGTTCATTCATCAGCTGGATATTCAGAATGCTTTCCTCCACGGTCATTTGAACAAAACGGTGTATATGTTTCAACCATCAGGCTTTCGCGACCCCTCCAAACCCAATCATGTTTGTCTTTTGCAAAAGTCTCTCTATGGCCTGAAGCAAGCTCCCCGAGCATGGTTTCAACGCTTTGCAGGCTTTTTCCATCGCATTGGGTTTATTAGCAGTAAGAGTGACTCCTCCCTTTTTATTTATAATCAAAGATCTGACACTGCCTATCTGCTTCTATATGTCGATGACATTGTTCTTACGGCCTCTTCTGACACTCTGCGAAAGCATCTGATCCATCTTCTGAGTAAGGAATTTGCCCTGAAAGACTTAGGCCCCCTATCATATTTTTTGGGCATCTCTGTTCGTCGTACATCATTTGGCTTATTCCTATCCCTGGATAAATATGCTCGCGAAATTGTTGAAAGAGCAAAAATGTCCAACTACAAACCCTCTACTACTCCAGCTGAAACGTTTGTCAAGTTAAGTGCTCCATCTAGTCCTGCTATTAATGATCCGACACTTTACTGTAGTCTAGCTGGGCACTGCAGTACCTCACCTTCACACGGCCAGACATCAGTTTTGCAGTGCAGCAAGTGTGCCTTTTTATGCACGACATTGACAACTCCCCTATATTCTTCTCCGAAGTTTAATCTTATTGCCTATACAAATGCTGATTGGGCAGGTTGCCCTGATACACGCCGCTCCACCTCAGGTTACTGTGTTTTCTTCAATGACACTCTAATCTCATGGTCTGCCAAAAGGCAATCTGTCGTCTCTAGATCCAGTGCAGAGGCAGAATATAGGGGAGTTGCCAATGTTGTGTCAGAATGTTCTTGGTTGCGGAACCTTTTGCTGGAGTTACATTGTCCGCTTACCAAGACATCCATTGTATACCCATACAACATCTCTGCTACTTAGCTTGCCAGCAACCCAGTTCAACACCAACGGACCAAGCACATTGAGATCGACATCCACTTCGTCCGCGACAAGGTTGCCCGTGGTCACGCTAGAGTACTTCACGTCCCTTCGGCTTTTCAGTATGCAGACATTTTTATAAAGGGTCATCCCACACAATTATTTTTAGATTTTAGATCCAGTCTCACTGTTCAACCTCCTCCAATTTCGACTGCGGGGTATGATAGTTTATGTAAATATGTAAATATAAGGGTGCCCTTTTGTAATTATGTAAACTACACTTATTATTAATATGAGCCGTCTGAAGACGGAAGCTTGAGGGTAATTCATATTCATTTTCAAAAGTACTTGCTTAAAATCGGTTGCCAAACGTACCCTTTCCTGCAAGGTTGCAGGAGATATTAAAGTTCATTTTATTAAATATATATTACAATACAGAGATTGAGATTGAGATTGAGATTGAGATTGAGATTAAAATAAAATAAAATCTTCTAGGTATCATCGACCTCCGTATATCTTTGTTTCTCCCTCTTCCTCTCCATTCCTAATTATTTACTTTCCTATTTCGTACAAATTGTTTACCCATCGAAACTCCATTGTTATATAAACCTTCTCTCACAAACACTCACAGAAACACAAGAAACAGAAATTAAGGGTTGCATGTCCTTCACCCCATGGCTGAATCTTCTGCTTCTTCATATATTAGACTGGTTTGCACCTTAAATATCTTCTTTCTTTCTTTTTTATTATTACTATCACTCATCATGTATTCAAAAATCAAGTTTCTTCCATCTCTTATTTTTTCCTCAATTTCATGAATATATAATATATATATCCCTTCTCTGAAAATTTTGCACTTAACTACACAGCAAAATCATAGTATATATGAAGGTTAGTTTTATAAAATCAAGTGAACTCTCATCATAATTTTTTTGAAATTGCATGTCTGAGAATATTTGTGTTTTTTTGAGCCGTAAAATTGGGATTAAATTAAAAATATATAACCAATACTTTATCTACTCTATAATTTATTGATTAGATTTTAATCTTCATACCTAGCTTAATAATTGCATAGTCATTTCCCTCTTTTTTTTCCCTCGTTTAGTTTTAAATCACCGAAATATTAATTTAATAGATGCTTGAGAGTTTTTTCATTTCTAAAGTAACCAAACATGCCCTTAATCTCTATGAAAGTAGAGTATAAAATGAGCTTTTGATCGATGTGCAGCTGAGAAGTGATTATAGGCTAATGACTTTTACTATTTCTGGAATTCTTGTGGTCGATATGTGTAATTTGGACACTGAATCCCTGATTAAGTTCATAATTTGCTAGCCAGGTCACAGGTGTTGTTTATTAACTCATTATAATTAAACTTGACTCCTTCATATTTCACTTTTTACTAATTTTGTTTGTTGAATCAATAATTAAAAAATTAAAGGCGAGAACCCCTTAATTATATCTACAAACACTTAGCTTGTAAAGTACAGGTCTCCTAGTAGCCACTATATAAGGTAAGTCTCAACATGATTATTTCTAGGCTTACTTTACAATGCATGCAGAAGAGATCGAGCTGAAATATTGTAACGATTACTAGGCCAGTTCTTACAGACATATAAGCTACAGCTACACATGCAGTACAATATCCACAGATGTTAGAAATAAGTCGTCCCACATCGATAACAGCTATTTGAGTCCACTATGTATTAATATACGTACGTGGTGTAGGTGCACCACCTCATAGAAGAGTGTATAGTATTCAAGATGAGTAAAGAAGAGTCTATGGAGGCTCTGTCGAAGCATGCTCAAATCGACCCTATTGTCACTTCTACAGGTTTTACCTTTTTCCCTGATGTCACTAACTTGCCAGCGTGTCATGATATTTTGCAAATAAAAATAAATTGGTGTATTTTATATGATGTAGTGTGGAAAGAACTGGAGAAAGAGAACAAAGAATTCTTTGAGGAATACGCAAAGAAGGGATCATCATCAGGCCATGGAGGCCCTCTGCCAAGCGGAGAGTACAAGGCCAAAGCTTGACAATGGGTGTTCGGATTACGGTGGTCCTTACTGAAAACGACGTCGTACTTCCCTTTCCACTTTCGTCTCATTCATTGTCCTGCCTTTTCTTATGCTTCATTTAATTGTTTCTACGTCTGTTCTTGCCGTCGTACTTGTTGGTAATCGTTACAAGACCGTTTGATAAACATAATAACACAAAACCACCCTTAGTTTGGGCAATTTGTGCAAAATCACTCTCATTTGTTATCTATCTTATAGGTTGTGTTTGGTATGAGATTATAGTGGTTATTTTAGATTATTTGGAGGAGGTACGTATTAGGAGTCCGTTTGATAAGATACACTTGTGTAGACGAAGTTGAAAATAAAAAGAATTATCTAGATGTAGAATTAAGAAAACTAAATTGTTAAAGGTGATCAGTATGAAAATAAGTGAAATGAGTGATTGGTTGGTAAAATGAATATGATTGTGGATAAATTTTACACGAAAATTTCAAAGTCAACTGATTTGCAGAAAATTGGGGGTAGTTAAATCTTACGTTTCATGCAAAGAGTCAATCCAAAGCTCGTAAGAAATGTTTGTGTTGTTGTGCTCTCTTAGAATCAATCACTTTAGTTGAAATTTATAGTTCATACAAAGATCAATCTAGAGTGACTGATTTTTAGCAAGAACACAAGTATTTGTTTACAGGGTTCAGATTAAATCTTACGTTTTCGGGATCTCAGTTCGATTCAATCCATTATACGATTTTTAAACCCTAAATATAGTCAAGAAATATAGAGGAAGAAGAGTAAAGCATAACACCAAAGCAAGATATTATATAGTAGAAAAGAAACAATAAGAACGAATGTCGTACATGTCCGGAGATTCAAAGATCTCCTTCGTGACGACACATACGGTGGTTCAACATTTCTCTCAACTAAGTCGTCGTCAAACATTCAATCACTTGATCTCATTTTTTTTTTGTTTTTAAGTTATCTAGGAGGAGAAGAGTTCTTAGATGAACACTCAAAGGAAACGAGGAAAGAGAGACAACAACGTATAGAGGAATTGTGTTTAGGGTTAGGAAAATCCGCTATGCAACTTTTATATATATCCCCTCTTTAATCTTGAGCAACGTCGTTTAGGTCAGTAGCTATGCAGGACATTAAAACGAATCTGGTTCAGAACTGGTTTGTCTCACAAGCGTAGTGAAAATTGAAAACCTGTTTGGTTCTTTATGTACCAAAGATAAAACGAGAAGGGTTGGACACATTAGTTTATTTCGTCTGCCTCGTCCAATCAACTCAAATTGCCATCAATCTTGATTTATATCATCGGTTTGAATTGCTTCACATGTGATTTACATCATACCTTCGAGATTCATGAACAAAACACACAAAATCAGCTTACATCCTTTATTACGAGTAGTAGTTGAAATTTACATATAAATGATGGATTTTTTTTAATGTAATTTTATCTTATTAGACAACTCAAATAATAATAAAAAATAAAAAAAAATCTAGAATATGTTTAAATCCTCATATTGATAATGAAATAATGACACTCCCAAGTAAAATTCTCAAAATCTTGATAACCATAAGTGAAAACTTGTATAAGAATGAAATTACGTAAATCACGGAATAAGAGACGTGAAATTTTGTGAAATTTGTTTTTTTGTGCAAAGTTGTGTGTTTAGTTGCAATAAGTGAGTGATTAGTGGTCCTAGTGGTCTAGTGGACATGTTAGTTCAACTTTGCAATCGCCAGCGTGTGACTGTGATTGGCTGTTAGCGGGACACCTTTGTGTGGGGATTGACCCAATGTTTGGAACAAGACCAATTGCACACCACCTTCAACATTAGATCTTGTGCCGCCTCAACAATCTCCACCATCTGGCCTTCGGTTATGATCCCGTCTATCGTCGCGCCTTTATAAATTTACGGTCAATTCAGTCTTAGAACACAAATTTGATCGTGTGAAAACCTCTATTACGATAACAAGTGCAAACCTCTTATAAATATTGGATCGAGTAATAAAACGTTCAGGATATATGACATGTGGCTAGACTTGGGTCCTGTTCAAACCAAACCGTCAAATCGGCGGTTTGTGAACCGGCGTTAACCGCCGGTTTGATTAAACCGGCGGTTTAGGTTTGCCGGTTTGGTCAAACCGGAGGTTTACGGTTTAGGTTTAGGTTTGGCTCTCGGCCAAACCTAAACCGACGGTGTGAGCCTTTTTTTTAATTTTTTTTTATTTTTTTTTTACTATAGCGTCGGTTTAACCAACGGTTTTACCGATGATTTGTAAACCGTCGGTTAAACCGACGGTGTAGTCAAAAAAGACGTTGCATTTTATTTTATTTTATTTAAGAAAAAAAAATAGTGTGTGGCGGTTTGAGTTGGGCCGGTTTAGGTTTATGTTTGGGACTCATGTCTACATGTGGCTCCATGCGTGGGATGAATCACGCGATCGTTCTTGATTAGCAAAACACGAACGTGTTGTAGCAACTTTGCAAAGTTTTGCTCAAATTTAAAAAAGCACGTCCGTGTTTTTGGAAAGTATAACATACAAGTTCGTGTTATGTTATATATTACAAGGCGTGCGATCCTGAACCTTGTATATCTGATCGCGTGCAGCTGACTCGTGTACATTGTCTTGTTTCTTTGGAACTTTAGTTGTTCATTCGTGCACGATACACCATGAACAAATATGAACATTGTATCAAACCACACTATACAAATATATATTACGTGTTGAATAAAAACTTAAAAGATCCAACTACTCAAACTGGACCATATGCACGTTTGTACATGTACATTTAACACAACACCTCTAACACCACCAAACACAATCTTGTTGATGCTTTCAAATAAGAATGAAATCTTCTAAGAGTCGTTGGATTATAATAGATCAATGATTAAGATTGAATCGGAGCATGTAGTTATAGCATGATAATACTTACCATGCTCAAATATTATACACTGTTATGGTCATGAACCGTATGCTCAATTGTGTAAAAATAAAAAAGAAAATTCGTAAATACTTTAATAACATGTTTAAAAGATATGTCTACGCTAGTAAATTAAACCATTGTTTAATTAAATTTAATAGAGTGAAATATATGAAAAATAAGATGAATATTATGTTCATGAACCTTACATTCATAGTTCTTCTTATTCTCAAATCATTATGTTCATTTGATAAACTTACGTTGGTAAGTAAAATACATTTACAAATTAAATAGAATGAATATAAAAAAAATTTAATTAAGATGAATATTATGTTCATGAACTCTACGTTCATTATTCTCTTATTCTCAGATTATTACTTACCATACTAAGATTATTTATTTGATTTAATTTAGGATGTTCATTAATTAATTCAACGTCTATTAGAATCAAACCGCGACTGGTGAAAGCCATATCATTCTCATTCCTCTCCGTGAGAATGATTATCTCCGGAATCTGAACATATATATATACATATATATAAAGGGTCGTATCATGTGTAAATTTTTTTTGAAGTTAAGGAGAACAATTCCATGTGGTGAAATAAAATCAATATGAACCTCTCTTTTTTCAATTCATTATATACTTTGTTGTCATTAATAAAAACATGTGTCTAGCGCATGGTTTATTTTTATTCTTAATTACTTTTTAAATATTTTTTAAAGATTTTAACTTGATTATAATTGGATGAGTTGGCTAAGTAGACAGTTTATGTATCAAGGTGTATAAACTAGACCCTTTTTTATACGTTGACAAACTAGGCCCCTCCATATTTTCATAAAAATATTCATTAAATACATAAATAAAATTACTCAATAAATCATAATCTTTCTCTCTCCTATTTATCTTTATTTATTTACCTAATTAAGAATGATAATAATTATCAAAACCCGTTAAAATAGAAAATAAATGTTAACAATATCCTTCATTCGTGGACTCTGATTTGAACGTCCATTCTTGATGGTCCTTTCTTCTGTACACATTGTTGTGTACCTGGTTACATAAATGTGTGATTAGAATATAATATTTATCAATAACTACATATGTATGATATGCACACATTGTTATCAGTTTTGACAAACATAATCAAAGCAGCAATTATATAATATTTATTCGCAACGACATATGTATGATATGTACACTGTTAGCAACTACATATGTATGTATGATTAGAACATAATCAAAACATACTATATCTATGCACACATTATTTGTTATCATTTTGTACACAAAATAAAGGCCATTGATTGCAGTCGGAATGTTGTGTACTCCATTCTTAACATTCTTGACAAACTAGGTTGAGAAGTTTTCAATGTCGGAGATTTAACCATGAATAGACCGAAAAGATGAGATCGAAAACTTACTTGGTATAATTAAACAACAATCGATGAAGATGAACACCAGGAAACGACGATTGCAAAACGGAGAAGACGATGCACATCGAAGATACCTTCAATCGCCTTCAATGGAGTCGGAGAGAGAGTAGAAAGTATTTGGCTTGAAATACAGGATATTGATTGTGATTTATATAAATTAACCGCTTAATCCTTGGTTTTATAGTTTCCAATTTTTTCAAAGCAGTTTCAAATTTTTAGGCAGTTTTTAAAAACACAATATCAATTAACTGTCTATCTTCTATCCTTAATCATAGTATTAAATCTCTAGTTTATCTTTATTTTTTAATTTGATTTTGTTAGGGGCCTAGTTAGTTAGTCTACACTACACAAAAAGAGGCTTATTTCACCAATCTTCTCATTATAATTTTATATGTGCATTACTTTGTATCAATATGCACAATACTTTGTGGCATTATGTGCATAAAATATTATTATATCTCCTATATTGCACTAGACTGCACATGATTTATACTAATGAATGCACATATCATCTACACTACATATAAGATATAACATATGTTAATGAGTGCACATATCACCTACATTAACAACACTCGTGTATCAAACTAGAGTTCACATGACTTATACTAATAAGTTCACGTGTCACCTACACTGCACTACACTCATGTGCCAATCCACAGTACACATGTTTGGTACAATTTATTGCGCATATCACCGACTAAACTACACTAATGTGTCAAACTACATTGAACATGTTTATTACAACTTGGAGCACAAATCATATACACTACACTACACTACACAAGATCTTTAATGTCGAGTACACATATCACTACACTACATTGCACTCTTGTGAAAATCTACACTACCCATGATCTATACTAATGAGTGAACATATCACGTAGACTACACTACACTCATGTGTCAATCGACGTTGCACATGTTCAATACAAGTTGGTGTTATACCACCTATACTACATGGCAGATGATATTTAATGGTACATTTCACCTACACTACACTACACATATTCAATACAAGTTAGTGCACATATCACCTACAATATATTGTACTTGATATTTAATATCGCGTGCACATGTCACCTAGACAACATTGCACATATTCAATATAAGTTAGTGCACATATCACCTGCACAACACAACACATGATCTATAATGTTGAGTGTACATGTCACCAACACTACATTGTACATATTTAGCAAAAAATTAGTTACATGTCACCTGCACTACACTTCACATGTTTACTATAAGTCTGTGGACATATCACCTTCACTATATTATACACGATCTATACTAATGAGTGGAGACTTCATCTATACTCTACTACGCTCATGTGTCAATTTACACTACACATATTCAACACACGTTAATGCATGTATCATCTTATCTCCCTAAATACAGCATGTTCTTTGTGTAAAGTTGTGTGTTTTAGTTACAATAAGTGATTGGTGGTCCATTGGACCTTTTAGTTCAACTTTGCAATTGCTAGCGTGTGAGTGGCTGATAGCATGACAATTTTGTGCGGATAATAGGCCAATGTTCGGAATAAGCCCAATGTCGCTAAATATCCAAAACTACACCGAACTCAAGATTAGTTCTTGCGTCGGCGGCTCAACAATCGTACCTGGATCCCCACCATCTTGACTTAGGTTTTCAAAGACATGACCGGTCGTAGGGGTGTGCAAATTTGGCCTCTACCGGTCCGATCATATCATTATATATGGGCTAGTCTACCATCCGACATTTGCCCTTTTATAAGTTTACACTCAATTTGGTTTAAGACTGTAATTGGACCATAAATCGGGTTGAACTATAATGTTGATTACTATATATATGCACGTGAAACCAAATCAAAGTTAACATAAATTACATATGAGAAGATTGGTGAAATAAGGCACATTTTGTAACTTGTAGACTAACTAGACACCCTATTTTTGCAATTAAAAAATAAAGATAAAATTGAGCGGATATGACCAAAAATATAGAAATTTAAATAAATCGGGTAAATATCTTAATTATAATAAGTAAAAGATTGTGTCAAAGGTAAGATTCGAACTCTGGACGAGTTGGCCCACCCCCGCCCTTATACCAGTTATACTAATCAAACTTCGTGTATTCTTTTGATGATACACAATATTAATACACGATTTTAATACATAATTTCAATTACACAATGTCCGTACACAATTTCAATTACACAATGTTAATACATAAAACACAAATATCAGCTACATAAAATGCATTGGGCATACATATTCTACACTCCGAGGTATGTCATCCACAAGGAATACACGTTTACTACATAATTGTAAGAATTATGTAAAAAGTCACAAAAAGTATGTATTCATAACGGATCCACAAGGAATACACATTTACTACATAATTGTTGAGTTATGTAGGACGTATCTTCATCGACAACCCTCCATTGATGCTCTCGAACTGAAGATCAGAGTTCTTTTACGCTGAGCAATGGAGAATTGAATGACAAATGATGGATATTGTTAAATGGCCGTAATTAATTATGGAGATATTTTAAGAGTTGTTAGTATCTCTTTCCTTGTTTGACATAGCAACATAATTTTTTAGGGCAATTTTGGTAACTAGCCCCTTTTAAGAAACAATTATAGTAAATAATATTATATATTTTTCCATTAGCTAAATATATCCCAAATCCTTTTGGGAGAATTTGGCCTACTAGGCCTTTTTGAAAATCTGATTTAGTAAATGTACCCCATAATTTTTTAATACTTTCATTTAATGGTAGGTAAAAATAATTAACTCTTCTATTTTAAAAAAAAAGAAAAATACAAGAACTTAGTCAAAATCTTTCAAATGTTACGTAAATGAATGTGACTTTTATTTTTATTTTTATTTTCCTTTCTTTTTTATCTTTTATTTATTTATTTATTTTTTAATTTTTTGGTATGAATTTGTTACTAGAATTTCATATTCATACTAGAAATTTGTTTATACCAGAATTTTTTTCATACCAGAATTTTTTCATACCAGAATTACATACCATATTTTTTTTACATACCAAAATTTTTTCACATACCATAATATTATTTTTCACATACCAGAAATGTATTTTTTCACATACCAAAATTGTATTTTTTTTCACATACTAGAATTGTATTTTTTTCACATACCAAAATTGTATTTTTTTCACATACCAGAATCGTATTTTTCACATACCAGAATTGTCTTTTTTCACATACTAGAATTGTATTTTTTTCACATACTATAATTGTATTTTTTTCACATACCAGAATTGTATTTTTTCACATACCAGAATTATATTTTTTCACATACCATAATCAAAAGGTTTCTAGCACAAAACAACACATATATCATCCATAGAATACAAACCATTCATGTCCCCCTTTCGTCCCCATGTCTCTCCTGAGTCGAACCAAAACTATGGTAAAGTATAAACGGAGAGCCAAAGAAATCAAAGTACCCTCAATTGATTGATCAATCAGATCGGAATATATCTCTTGGCGACTTGCTTCCCAGCCACAGCCAAACCAGCCGCCAACCCACCGATTGCCCCACCCACAACTATAGACCTAGGTCCAGACGCCGCCTTGTATAGCGCGCCGGTGCTAGTGAGAGCTCGAAATGTGACTCTTCAAGCTGTGAAATGATTGTGTGCAATACAGAGGGGCTACTTTACTTGCCCACAACACTGAAAGAAAATGCTGAAGAAAACATAACCATAAGCAACTTGCCGGATTACCTGCCTCAAGAACTAGGGGATCCAGATACGGAGAGTTCACGACGGTGGTTAGAAGTCAACATTGAAAGCACCCCTGAAAAAAGTGTAATTGAGGCCGAGAACCATGACAACAGTTCATTGCCAATGTGTAGCGAAGAACACGCAAAGAATGAGGATGACAGAATATTGTCCTCATCAACATCATCACCTGAACAAAACGCCAAGGATGAACAAGAAGAATCCATTGAAGATAGACAAAACATAGGAAAACCCAAAGAATGCACAGGAGAGTATCCGGTCAACTCATCATCTTATGAGACTACGGATCTAGTAGTCCCATCGAAGGCTGAAGTACGAGAAGAAGCTTCATCGTGGAAGATCTGTAGAAAAAGAAGCAGTTCTGGTTAGAAGAAGAGAGGGGAGCGGCGTCGAAGAGAAGTGTTAGGGTTAGAAGAAGAGATGAACGGTTAAAAAAGAAAATGGGTATATTTACTTAAAGAAAAAAAATAGAAAAGCCTTACTAAACTATAAACTCAAAAAGGCCTAGTTTCTAAATTAGCCCAATCCTTTTCTTACTGTGAAACCCTAGCCTTCTATTCCACACTCCTCCCGTCTTCCTCTTTGCAAGCCGCCATCTCCCTTTCTCACGCTCACCACTAGCAGTCTCCCATGTCGAGCACTCTTTGTTTACCGGCCCCCTCCAATGCCAGAAAACCCCTCTCTCTCACCTTCATCCCTTCAATCTCAAATACACCTCTCTCCCATCCATGTCCTCCACAAAACTTGCCAAATTCTCATCGCAATGAAAAAAAGCTCGCGTTGGTGCTAATTTTGACGGTTCTGTTGCTAGGATCCGACTGGAATTCAGCTTGTGCAGCTTCAGGCGGGCGAGTTGGCGGACGGGCTTTATTGTCGTCGCTTTCTCCTTCTAGAAGCTACTCATTGGGAAGGGTAAGCTCGGCGTTTTCCTATACGACGCCGTATTACGCTCTATCACCGTTTGGTGGGGTTTTATTAGTCCAAATAATGAATGCCTTCCACTTCTTAATTATCTTGACCTCTCAAGGTATGATGTTTTGATTGGAGTCATGGATCTAGACCTGTGGCATTCATCAGCTTCTATAGGTCACCATCTTAATTTGTTCTCTCTTTAGCTGCCATTTTGTTCATATTACATCTGCTTTGCTTCTTATATTATAAGGTTAGTGGTTGAGATTTCACTCCTTAGAAAATGGCTCCGATGCTGAATATGGATGGGAATTTGACTATGGCTTTTACTATGTGACAGGTATTGTTTATCACTCTACTGATAAGGTCATGGTTGCAGTCACAAAACGAATTTTCCTTTGAGTTCATGTTTCTTTTTGCATGTTTTCATAGCTGTACATGAATAATATCGCCACTATACTTAGGCTTTTCCAGTTGATTATATGTTTTTTTTGCAGATATAATAAAGGAAAATGCTATTAATGAGAAATCTTGTGTCAAAGTGCTGAATCGGTTGATTGCAAAAGCAGATGTAGAAATCTTTGATCTTGAAGATGATTTAGCAATCTTGCAAAGCCAGCTCAGGTGGGTTGTAAATCCTGAGCTTGCTTCTGTAATTTCTTATTTGGCCCTTAGCTTTGTATTGGATTTGAAAGTTTGATGGTGAAATGTCCCGTATGAAAATAGAAAATAAAAAGGTAAATAAAAAAAACAAATTCAGTAACTAAAATCATAACTTACATAACAAACATCAAATATTCTTTCTTTTTTAATAGAAGAGTTAATTAGTTTTACCTACCATTAAATAAAAGTGGTAAGAAGTTATGGGGTACATTTACTAAACACAAAACTTAAAAAGGACTAGTAGTCCAAATTTTGTAATTTTATTATAGTTTAATTATGAAAATTAGTTATTTATTATAGGAGAGAGAGGATTCACTTATATGGTAATATCATTTATTATTTTCTGTATGATCTTTTTTCTATATAAATTAGGGTGCCTACGTTACCCGTCACCCGGCGGGAACCCGGCGGGTCACGGGTACGAGTAAGGGTCGAGGTGATCCTTACCTGTGACCCGGCAGGTCGACCCGTGAAAGGTTAATTTAAAAAAAAATAAAATAAAAAAATTGGATCCAACGGCTAAAATAGCCGTTGTTGGGTCGACCCGCCGGGTCATCCATTTTCATCTTTTTTTTAAAAAACAAATCGGGTTTTAAAATAAAAAGGCCAACCCGCCGACCCGCCGGTCTTACCCCGTGACCTGATGGGTCGCCAACTCGGCGGATTGACCTTTTATACGGGTCCGGGTCCGGGTCACCCTTCCCGGACCCGTCGACTTGGCGGATCCGACCCGTGGACATGCTTACTACTTTGTTAATAGAAAATAAAAGTTACCTACTTTATACACATTAGATACATAAAATATCTACTTTACCAACTCATTCATTACATATATCATATATACATTAGATTAACAATAATCAAGCCTTTTGTGGTTCAAATAAAAATCGGACCGTATTTGACCGAATCAAGTCAATTACAATTCGCAATCTGATCTCAATCCATAGTCTAATGTTTTAAAATTTATGGTCCCACAAGTCTGATTTGGACAATATGCATATCCATAGACAATTGTATGGGAGATTTTGGCATGTTATTTTGTCATAAAACTAGTTTAGTGTCCGTACCTTGTGCGGGTTGTCTAAATAAAAAATATTATATTTTCACTTTCATGCATAATATATATTATTAATCTATAATAGAAATTATTATTATTAATTAATATGACTAACATGTGAGAATTAATTTTTTTGAATAAATAAAAGAACATAATTGAAATTCTATTACAAAGATTATTATTCGAGTATTATATTTATACCTTAATATATTATCACTTTTACTTAGATTTAGATAGAGGAGCAAATTTTGATTTAGTTTTAAATTTAACAAATGTGTCAAATCTTGTTAAAAGATTTGCGTTAGGTTTTCTCAACAAATCGAGTTAGAATATATCAGTTTGTTAATTTTGACTGGTAGATAAGTAAGTTTAATTTTTTTTAATTATTTATTTTAATAAAATTGACGTGACATGTACAAATTCTAATAAAAATTTTTCTTATAAAATAAGTAATGGCAAATTTGTAAATACATTGTGGCAAATCTGTAAATAAATTGAAAAAATGCTGACGTGGACAACCTTAGAGATTGACACGTGGGCAAAATGGGTCCTGCTTTAGTAGTATATATAGATAAGTTTTTTGTGCAACATTGGTCTTATTATGGTTTAAGTTTCGTATTATTTAAAATTGAGTGAATTGGTTAAGTAGGTACTTTACGTAACATTGAGTATAAAGTAGGTACCTTTTGTTTTCTATTTAACAAAGTAGACACCCTAAATTATGATGAAAAAGATTTAATAAAAAATTATAAAATAAATTACCATGTAAGTCAACATTCTCTCCTACCTCATTTAATTATTTTCTTAATTAAAGATTTTTAAAAAATATGTTGTTAGTCAAATAAGGAATGAGATAATAATTGATCTTAAAATCTCTCCTTAATTATTTTTCTAATTAAAGATTTAAATAGATCTTCTATTTAATTATTTATTTATCATAATTAAATAAATATGTTGTTATTAATTTCGTGGTTATGTACATATGCTGATACATAATTTTTGTGACTTTCTACATAACGATTGCGTTTATGTAGTACAAGTGTTTGTCATTTTGACAATGTTTGGTTACACAAATTCGTCATTTACAGAATGTTTGGTTATACAAGTCTTTTATGCATTAACATTGTGTAGTTGAAATTGTGTAATTGAAATTATGTATTTACATTGTGTAATTGAAATTGTGTAATAGAATATGTATGTCCAATGCATTTTATGTAGCTGATATTTGTGTTTTATGCATTAACATTGTGTAATTGAAATTGTGTACGGACATTGTGTAATTGAAATTATGTATAAAAATTATGTATTAAATATTGTGTATCGTCAAAAGAATACACGAAGTTTGATTAGTCTAACTGGTATAAGGGCGGTGGGGTGGGCAACTCATCCAGCGTACGATTCCTGCTTTTGACACAATCTTTACTTTATTATAATTAAGAAGAATATTTAGTTTCCCGATTTAACAAAATTTAATTGATCTACAAGTTACAAAAAGTGCCCGCTAGAAAAAAACTGAAAAAAAAGAAAAGAAGAGAAGTGACATGTGTCACAACTCACAACAATAGCGCTCCATAATAACATATCGAACTAGTGTATTATCCGCACATTTGTGCGGGATTGTGATTTAAATTTTATAGATTTAGTTTTAATACTTTCCTTTAAAATAGTGTGACTTGAAAAAAAATTAGTAGTGATGTCTTTTGATCAATATTAGTCGAGAAGAACCGTTTGATTTTATTATAGAATAATTTTTATAATTTTTTAGTTAATTTAAAATGCAATACCTTACTTTTTAATGTACTAACCTTGTAACTACTATATGAAACGTTTTAATTTTTATTCTTCTAATCAAAATTACCAAGTTAGTGATATTGAAATAAATAAATCGTCTAGATAACATAAAAATATTGCGATAAGAACGCGAGTGACGTCATATTTGAAGATTATTGAACTTTTAAAGGAGACTAATTTTTCGATTATTTACGGTATTTTGAAATTTAGATTTTATTAATAAAAAATAAAAGTAACAATAAAATGTAGATATAACAAAGTAGATAGAGTTGGAAATATAAAACTAAGAATTAAAATTGGTATAAATAATTAAAATTGTCAAAAAAATATCACGTTATAAAAACTGATAAAAAATTTGTTTAAAAACATTTATTTCAACAAATACTTTTAAATCTTCGATTTTAAAAAAATATACTTAAAAAATCTTTTCTTTTGGATTTATACTACGTGGTATAAAAATTCTAAGAAGATTATACCCCTATTTTGCAACAAATTATTTTATAATTATATGTAAATTTAAGTTTTTATTTACTCAAAACTTATTAGTCAAGATTTGATAACTAATTAGTTTTAAAATTATTGGTAAAAGATTTGAATTAATTTTAATATTTAAAAACCAATTAATTAATTGCTTTTGGAAAATAATTTTTGGGCTGAAATAAGCGTGATTGTGACACGTGGCAAAGAAGGTCTCTCCTTTAATACATATAAGATAAGATTTGCCCTCCGTACCTAAATAGTGTTCATTTCTCACAAGGATAAGTTCAAGTTAAACTATAATTAGAAGTTAGTAAACGTGGAAAATTAGTAAATTGTCACATAATAATTTAACATAGATTAAATTTTATATGTAAGTATTAGATTGGCTAAATATGAGAGACATAATGATTTATATGAATAGATTAAATTTTATATAAGTGTGGGAGTGGATAAAGGTGAGATGCGGAATTACAGAAAGTAACTTATATAAAAAATAAATTATTGAGTTATTTAAATTTATAAAAAAAATATATAATTTAAATTAAAGAAAGTTACGTTTGGTGTCCTTGAGATTTCGTCTTTTTTAGTTAGTGACCACAAACGTTTACTTTTCTGTTTATTGTACTTGATGTTTTGTTTTTATTTCTGTCCGTGCCCGTTCTCAAGAAATCGTTATTTATTTAATTATTTAGTTAGTAATTTAAAAAAGAAAAACAAATAATAAAAAAACGAATGAGACAAAATGGAAACTATCTCTGTTCTCTCCTTCGTGGGATGGAAAAATGTAGAAGGACACAACACAATCGTTTAACTTGGAGACTCTGATCTATTCCCTTATCGCCATCCTAGATTCATCTAAATAATCTAGTGTTCGCGTCCGACCTTGATTAACTTCAAAAGCTTTTCGTCATCGTCATCGTCCTCGATTATCCCCCTTTTGAAAATCAAGTTCATTTTAAGTATCAACACTAATTTTGTTTAATACTCAACCCATCATTGACAAAACACATCATATATGAGCCGACTACATTTGTGATTGATAGCATGCTTTTATTAGGTTTTAGATCATGTTTTTAGAATTAGCTTTAGTATATTTTGACACGAGTTTGTATGCTTTGTTACTAGTTTTCGTTATATTTTTAGTATGGATGTCTACACTCGTTCTGTCATTGTTCTCAGGAGGATTGTTGGTTTTTGGTGCACGATGGAGACATTATGATTGGTCTTTGAAGCCTTGAGGAAGAGGCTTTGAAGTTGGGGAGATCTTGTCAAAGTTGAGCATGAAGAGCCATACAAGCTGTTCGTGCAAAGAAAGCATTGAAAGCGCACATTCCTGTGCTGGCAGCGCACGTTCCTGCGCTTTCAAGAAAATATGTCATGAAGCTGCTGCCGGGTTGCATGATCCCGCAGTCCCAGTGCACGAGCATGTAACCTCCATTTAATGCACGTCTTTAAGAGACATTTAACCAATTTGGTTGTTTCAAAACATCTCTATTAAGACATTTTTGGGGGTTATAAAGAGGATATTCAACCTAGGTTTATTTTCACTTTTGAAATTAGAGAGAATTGAGAGAAAAATGAGATTTGAGAGGGGATTTTGGAGTTCTACCATTCTTCTTCTTCTTCATTGAACCTTGTAAGTGATAATGTTAATTGCTAATTTCATTTATTATTTCATGTCTAGCTAATTCTCTAAGTTATAGGTTTCGCGTGAATCAAACTATGTTGAGATAGACTAGGTTCTTATAACTTCTTGAATATATATTTGATTGTTTTGATTGATTTATACCTTAAGTGTTTAGATCTATACCTAGATGATTGCTAGAGACCGAAAGGTGATAGGAATTGTTGGAAAATAAGGTATAAACTAGAGATTTATTAGTGCGAAAGTGACTTAGATCTCTTGAGGAGAAATAGGTTGTCATAGATGCATATCTTATTTGTTAAAACAGAGACCGAAAGGAGATGTTGGAATCGAATAGGTTTGTTGTATCTAAGAGCTTAAAGGGTTTTGATTTATTTAACTTTGTGCGAAAGTGAATGTTAAATTGTTAAGGCATATTACTTTGAGCCCAAAAGGGGATTAGTAATACTTTAGACAACCTACCTTCATGATTGTAGTCGAATTTGTTTAAGAAAAGAAAATGTTTAAGGTCTATCGATGATTCATAGTTGATGAAATCTCCAATCCTGGAATATAACTTTCATATAGTTTAAATCGATTTTAATTCAGTATTTTTAACCGCTTTGGATATTAAAAACCAACAAACATTTCTCACTTTTATTTTACTGCTTTTGGCTTTGAGAACCGGTTTAAGGTTGTGATATATACTCCTAAAGTCCTTGAGATTAGACACTCGTTTATACTCACATCAGTGATCAGTAGCATAGTAACACCTTACAGAGGAAGGTGTGAAATGTTCAACCACATCATTGACAATAATTTAAAATTTCAAGATTTTAAAACATTGACAACATACACACTGAATCCAAACTCCCATATTGAGCCTTGCTGAATACCATAACAACATGGAAAGGGCGAAGGAAATTTTGTACTAAAAAACGAAGGGTGTGTTTAGTAAAAATGTGGTTGTGGTTAGGGTTGTAGTTGTGGTTATAAACGAGTGGTTTTTAAAATTGGTGGTTTATAGAAAAACTTTGTTTATGTGTTTAGTTAAATGGACCGGAATTAATTTTTATTCTCATTAAGACCAAAATACCCCAACAAAATTAATAGCAAAATACTACAATCGAAATATGCAGGGCTCATTCTCTTCCCGATGCAAACCTTTCATGGTTATAAGGATGGAGTTCTTCTTTGCAAGCAAATTCAAAATGTTCTTGTTCTTCTCAAATCAATGAAATGCACATATCCAATTCTTCTTCCCCAATTATAGGAAAAAAAAAAAATCCCCAATTACAGTAGAAATAGAAAGAATCCCCAATTACAAATGGAACTTTTAGCAAGCAATTTCAAACTATGCATCTTCTCAATGAACATAAGGAGTTCTTATTCGCCGATTATAGATGTAACTCTTCTTCCTCTTATGTAAACACAAAAGAAGGTTGAAGGCGGGACTCCATGGCTGCGGTTCGAGCTGTTCGTATCCATCATCACTATAACATATAACCCTAATTAGTGGAGCTCTGTAAACGCAAAGGAGGGTTGAAGACGGGACCTTGGATGTGATTCAAGCTAATCACAAACCCTAACCAGTGGAGTTATATCAATAGCAAACAAAGGATAGTATAGAAGGATATGAATGAAATCTAATTTTACAAATCACCATGAAGACCTAAAACCTTCATCAACGAGTTTCCAAAATCGGTTTTCACACCTTCAAACCACAACCACAAATACACTAGTGAATCTGAATCTGTAACTAAATTGATATGTCCCTGGATGTCGATGTCATCCGTGACTATGCCCCTCTTGGCCCGTCTAGCGGCATGCCTTGTCTTCACTATACCATGACATAAAGTTGGCCAGTTTTAACAATATTTCTCATCTTATGCTTATGTAATAATAGAAGGGATGTTTCTTATGGAATATTCCCTTCTAAGCCTTCTCATTGGTCTTGCTTTATAGACCTTTCATTTCGGATCTTTAATTCCGGCATTTAGGTTTAGACATTTCATTTCGGATCTTTAATTCCGACATTTAAGCTTATACCTTTTTATTTCGGATTTAATTCTATTTGTTAATACTATCATTTAACTTTCGACCTTTGGTTTGGGCCACATTCTCTAATAAAGGATGTTTGACCTCATTTGTAAAGCATGCTCAAAGTAATCAAGTTTAGTTGAAGGTAAAATCCTCCTCCTTGATTTGAGCATCACATATTCCTTCTCCAATTCTTCCTTGGATCTTCGATCCAAGCTTTCACCTTCGAGTATTCTTTAATAATCAACTCAATCAATCCACTTCACGGCTTTCCTGATCCATCTTGATCGGATTCACCCATCACTTCCGCCTCCATCTATCAAAGTTTCCGCCAACCAAGTTCTATCGTTCGAGTTCATCCGCACATCAACCTAAGGAGTAGTTGACAGTTAACCTCAATCTAGATCCGAATTTCATCCTTGACTTATCAAAGGACGCATCAAATTAATATCTCTGCAAGGGGTCGGAGCTAAGTTTCTTTTATTTTTTTTTCTTTCCATCGTTCTTCAGTGTTCTTCATCGTTCATCATGATCTATGATGATGATGATTCATTCTCCTTGATTTGAGCATTCTTTAATAATCAACTCAATCAATCCACTTCACGGCTTTCCTGATCCATCTTGATCGGATTCACCCATCACTTCCGCCTCCATCTATCAAAGTTTCCGTCAACCAAGTTCTAACGTTTGAGTTCATCCGTACATCAACCTAAGGAGTAGTTGACGGTTAACCTCAATCTAGATCCGAATTGTAACACCCCAAATTTCACACCTCGGGAAGCTACTGGTTAGGACCTCACTGCGGGTCCCGACCTTAGTTTGACAACAACTTAACTAGATCTTACAACAAGGCACAAATAAGAAAACTCATAAATCATAAAGTATGTTTTAACAAAACAATGAATGTGACTAGAAAATGACAGTCGGAAATAACAAAGTCTCACAATCTGAGAAAAAGAAACATTCATAACTGAAAGACCAACAAAAGAAACTGCACCCCGTCCTAAGGAGTACGACACCCCGGTTATCCACTACCATCCAGATCACTCGGCATCTGCTCTAACCCGTGGCAAGTCTAAACAACGATAAATAGTTAGCTAACTAATCAAATATAAGTAGAAAGATAAATAGCACAAACACACAGAAGAAGAATATAAACACTCAACATGCTGGCACCCAATCCGGTTATTATCTAACAACTTATGTGATTCACTTCATCCTGTTTTAAAAGTTGTAGCACGAGAAATCTTAAGATTTCCCGCCTCCGTTCCTTATCCAACTGGTGATGGTTTGGCACACCTCCACCGGTGGCGTCCCCGGAAACCAAGTATGGACTAGTCCCGAAAGAAACCCCCAGTGCCCTCGGGCTAACTGAGCAGAATGCTACCGCCCGTTACTCTTAGGCCAGATATGTAAGTCGGTCGATGATTACTATGAAATACGTTAGTACACACATCATTCAAACACCACTATCATGATTCACACTCATATCTGACAGCTAGCTAAGTAAGCCCAAAGGACTCACCTGATTCAAGTCTCGACTCTCTGTAAACACAACTCGGTCTGTAACTGTAGCAACTCAGTTGTCTGTCAAAGGAGGTAAGTGCGTCAGCACACTTCCTAGGTAATTAGAAGTCTAAGACTTCTAAGATAGGAGCTCTTATTAGAACAAAATTGATTACAATACTAATTTATGTTTAAATGACTATTTTACCCTCGGTCCCGAAACTTCCAAAAATTCCATAAATTTATGCTTAAACTCTTATTTGAGGCTAAAATGCCATATTCTAACTCCTAAAGATGAGTTTGGTTACAAACCGGCAAATTACACATTTTCCTATTTTCCGAAAGATCATTAAGGTCCAACTCGGCTTCAAATATGAAATTCAAATAAACTTATAAAAATTCCGAAATAATTCCTTAGGTCATCTATGATATCCAATATACTCATAGGATCAAGAATTTCTTAAAATTGTTCAACCATCACTTCTACAAAAATTTCTAAAGTTGGTTACAACACTTAAAATTTCCTATACTTAGCCAAATTTCACTGCTGGAAAAACAGCTCAACTACCCTACTTTGGAACCTTATAACTTCTAATCCGACCGTTCATTTCTTCTCAAATTTTAACACAGTAAACTACATTTATCCACCTATTACCTATTAAAATTTCAACGGTGGATCTTCGGCCTAAATCTCTAACATTGATCTACAACAATGATAGTTTCTAACCTACAAAACTGAGATTTACAAGAGTTCCTCACTTCCATTTCTATGTTAATTTGATCTACCCTCATTGTCATCTATTGATCGAGAATTTGACACCCTAGAAGGCTTCAACAAAGCTCACTTACTACCCGTCACTTCCCTAGTTTGATCTCTCCTCACAACAACACCAAAATCATTTAAAAACCTATGCAAACACATGCCTATTACACCTAGAATTTAATGACTGAACTGCAGACAAGATAAAGGGAGAATGGTTGATCCCTTACCCAAGGATTTGATGAACTGTAGAAGGTGATCTGCTACACCAGTGAGGGAGGGTTTGATTCCAAGGATGGCTGCACAAAAGACCATGATACCATGGCACTCTCACGTTAGTAACCGGATCTACAAAGACGAGACTAGAGAGGAGTAGAGACTAACCTACGTTGGAGAGATATTCTCTTCTGTCTACACAAGAGGAAGAAGGGTGCAACACTCCAATTTGCTATCTACTGGGAAGGGAAGTGTGTACTGAGAGTTAGATCCAGAAGGGCTGTCGAGCGACTTGTACAAAAGGAGGGTAAGGTAACGACATGAGAAGAGATGTAGATCTGCACTCACCTTGGCCCAGCGTCTATTGGGGTCGAAGGGTAGCAGTCCTGGCCGGCGCTATGAGTGCGTTGCTCCTGTTGTTTGGAACTCGGTAGCAATGATCGTTTGGGAATCGATCCTCTGTACACAACAACGATGGAAGGCAAGAGGAAGGATCTTTAGGCGTGAGATCAGGCGGTTTATGGCATTCAATCAATTGTTACGAGAGATAAGGAAGGAGAAGAGTCGGGCTATTAAAACGTGGGAGATAGGAGGGTTGTTGTGCTTCTTGGGCTGCGAGATAAAGAGCAGCAAGCCCGCATCCTAGGGTGTTCTGGACTGGAAACAGATGCATCACTGGGCTGCAGCAGGCATCACTAGTCGGTTGAGGACCCGACTACTGAAGGTGTGGCGGTTGACAACAGAAATTGGTGTGGGCTGGATCAAGGTATGTAAAAGAGGTGGGCTGAAACAAAGAACTTGAGGTGACCTGAAGTTGTAGAAACAAAGGTAGGCTGAGTTGTCAAAACTTGTCAAAACTCGTCATGGATTTGTCAAGCCCATGCATGGCCTTGTCAGAAATTTGTCATGGTCTCGTCATAACTCGTCATGGTCTCGTCTTGGGCTCGTCTTGATCTCGTCACTAGGACGTCATGACCTTGTCAAAAACAAGTCATGTTATAAACTAGAGTTTGATGGATTAGGGTTTGCTATAAAATTTTGTCATTTTATGTGAAGTGAGGTTACATAAAATGATAAAATTTTGAGATATTGTGTCCGACTAGATAGACATATAAGGATCAACGGATCGAAATTCGGTTTGCTACGGAAGTAAACGGAATAAAACTTCCGGATATTACACAAATTTCATCCTTGACTTATCAAAGGACACATCAAATTAATATCAAAGCAAGGGGTCGGAGCTAAGTTTCTTTACTTTTTTTCTTTCCATCGTTCTTCAGTGTTCTTCATCGTTCATCATTATCTATGACGATGATGATTCCCTTGATGATGTAACACCCCAAGTTCTAGGAACTCGAAGCATTATGGGATAGGACCTCACAATGGGTCCCGACTGTAATAACCACAAAATTATTATCGGCTATTTCATAAACACATCAGAACTTGACCATTGGTGATTTTTTTTCGGCGCTTTAGTTCTTTAGTATGGATTCCGACCTTATGTTTCTTCTTTTAAGTTTTGGGACGAAACTTATTTTAAGGGGGAACTGATGTAACATTCGAAAATTTTATTTCCGTTTATTTCCGAGACAAACCAGAACTCGACCGGTTTGGACCTTTCTGTCATTTTTGTCATTTTATGTGACACCGAGTTCTCCGATATTTTTATAATTTTATGCAAAGTTTCTACTCACATAAAATACGCAGAATCGATCTACCTCTTTTTAACCATCAAAAGAGTTCAATTCTTTTAGTTAAGCCATTCAAGCCCATTTAGCATGCTATCTAGGCCGGAAAGACACGACAGTTGGGCCCGGGAAGAAGAGTGGTGGCTTCTTTCTTTCATGTTCCCTCTTTCACGTTCTAAAACCCTAGAAGCCTTCTCCCCCGCTTCTCACTTTGAAGGTCGTCTCGTCATGCAGTTCCGGCACCAACCACCGCCTCCTACACGCAGCTCCGAGCCTCATTCCCTCGCTAAACCCCGTGTCTCCCTCACCGGCGTCATGGCGTGAACAACCTCATCCTTCCTTCCAAACGTCGATATCTACATTGGGCGGACGAGTCTTCTCCTCTTGAGCACAACGACCATACCTCGTGACCAACAGTGGGACGCTTGCCACTCTTCTGTCCGGAAAACAAGCCTCGCAATAGCAACACAGAGGAGGAAGACTGCATTCGACGCCTTTCTGCACACATAGTGCCGTGGTGTGCTAGGACCAGTCCACAGTCTTGCCGGGCCGCATGTGCATCATAAGCCGCCGCGGGGCGCCTTCTAGAGACTATGGTTGCTCTCCCATCCTGTTTCTCTCCCTCCTGGTGCACTCAAACCCGAATGAACTGGAACCCTTGCTTCTCCATATGCGTGCTGCAACAGCCATGCCTCCATCTTTTGTGAGTCTCGTGTGTGACCACCCTATCTACTCCTTGCTTCCCAACATATATATTCTGCTAATAGTTTCCTCTAAATCATCTTGAAACCTATATGTGACAGCCAAGGAGCAACTTCAGTGAGCTGTTGTAGTTTCTTAGTTTTCAATCTGCGTGTTGCAACAGCCATGCCTCCATCTTTGGTGAGTCTCGTGTGTGACCACCCTATCTCCTCCTTGCTTCCCAACATATATATTCTGCTAATAGTTTCCTCTAAATCATCTTGAAACCTATATATGACAACCAAGGAGCAACTTCAATGAGCTGTTGCAGTTTCTTAGTTTTCAATATCGACGAGCAACCAACTTGATGACCAGATTTAGGTATGAAAGAATGATTCATTATGGCTGAAATTTTTATATGTTATAGCTGGCATATTGTGGTAGAACATATTAAAATTTGAGACGAATCCAGCGAGTGATTTAGGATTTATGATTTTTCGAAGTTGAGGTTGTAAGTAGTTTTCTGGTTGTTGCTGAAAAGTGCTGGAAATAAATTGTGTTGTGCAGTCATGTTTGAACTTAAGTTTAGAGACCTTAAAAGCATCATCCACCAATATGATATAGATGGATATGTATACTGTGATGTATCAGAAGTGGAGACCAATCCAACGGTCGGATCTGGATCTATAGGAGCTCAAAGTGGAATGTTTGTGCAGTTTGTGAAATGACTCAGATTTGGCTAAGTATAGAATTCCTGGATTTTGTATCCAACTTTGGAGAATTGTGTAGAAGTTGTTGTTGAGTATTTTTGAGATTTTTTGCTTCTATGAGCGGAGTGCATCATGCAGAGGACCTAGATATTTTATTTGGAATTTTTATATTTTTATTCGTTTCTCATATCTTAAGCCAAAATTGGACCTTAGCGACTTTTTATGAAAGTTAAGAATGTAGTTAACTCTTCTAAATCTTTAGCGAACTTCCCTTTGAGAGTTATGAGTGTGGTTTTGAGTTCCAAAGAATAGTTTGGAACTTTGTTATAGAATTTTATAGAGTTTCGGGACCAGGGGTAAAATGGTCATCTACCCATATAAGGGTATTTTGGTAATTTCTTTATGATCGATTATACATCTTAGAAGTTGGAGACTTCTAAGAAAGTGAGATACATTATTGATCTACTTGCCTTGTATAACAGGCGATTGAGTTTCTACGATTACAAGTCAAGTCGAGATAACGGAATTTGAGATTTGATTCAGGTAAGTCCTTAGGGCTTACTTAGCTAGCTTCTAGATATGAGTGTGAATAATGATAGTGGTGTGCGAATGATGTGTTTATAGTTGTACTTAGTAGTAATTATCTACCGACCTATACATTGGTCTAAGAGTAACGGGTGGTGGCATTCTACTCAGTTAGCCTGCGGGCGTTGGGGGTTTCTTTATGGACTAGTCCACACTCGGTTTGAAATGATGCTACCGGCGGAGGTAAGCTAGACCTACACCCAGTTGGATAAGGAACGGAGACGAGAACTCTTAAGTTTTCTCATGCCACAATTGTAAAATGGAATAAGGTGAATTACTTAACTACTAGATAATAACCGGTTTGTGTTCCAGTATGATGATTGTTTTATGTTATCTTGGTTGTGTTTGTGCTATCTTTATTCTTCTTATATTTAGATTGTTAGCTAACGGTTTATCCGTGTTGTAGATTTTGTAGAGAAACAGTTGTAGAGAGATTTGGAACGGGATGGTCAGCCGGGTCCACGTACTCATTAGATGGGGACAAGAGAGTCTTTCATTTAGCATGCATGTTATATATATATATATATATATATATATATATATATATATATATATATATATATATATATATATATATTTAAGGGTCATATCATGTGTGAATTTTTTTAAGTTAAGGAGAACAATTCCATATGGTGAGAAATAAAAATCAATATGAACCTCTCTTTTTTCAATTCATTATTTACTTTGTTGTCATTAATAAAAACATGTGTCTAGTGCATGGTTTATTTTATTCTTAATTACTTTTTAAATATTGTTACAAATTTTAACTTGATTATAATTGGATGAGTTGGCTAAGACTGTCACGTGTGTACATTCATAAAATAAAATATTATGTTTGAAATTGTTTAAATACATTTGTGCCTTGTTGTAAAAGCGTAGTAAAATTGTTGTTAAACCAAGGTCGGGACCCATTGTGAGGTCTTAACCAGTAGCTCCCCTTGTTCCGAAAACTTGGGGTGTTACACCGACCCTCAGAGTAGCAACGACACAACGAATCTTATAACAAGACACAAATAAATAAAAACCAAAACTTATAATAAAACCAAAGGTTTAACAAAGGGAAGCGTAAAAGACTCGCAACTGAGTTCAAAACAAATTGAAAGAAAAACAACTAAAATATAAAACCCGATCCCGTCCTATAATGTACGGGCACCCCGGCTGACCACACCATCAGGATCACTCAGCAGCATCCCTAACCTATGGAAGATCTACAACATCGGTATAAACCGTTAGCTAACATTCTAGATATCAGAAAGACAATAAAGGCACAAACACACATAAGGTAAGATAAACATATAGCATGATCGCACTCAACCGATTATTATCTTTCATTAAGGTTGAACCCTTTACTAATTCAAATTATGGTTGTTACACGAGAATCGCTACGATCTCGCCTCTGTCCCCTTTCACCAACAAGAATAGAACGTATGCATCCTTCTGTCACCTGCTGGACTGGTGGCAAGAGCACCTCCCAGTTTCCCCATTCGGAACTAGACAAACGGTAACCGCCGATTATAATAAACTTGAGCCAATTAAGGTTATAAAGGCCAATCCTAGTTCCGGTTATCAGTTATAACAATAGACAACAACACAAACAAGCCAATACTATCAAACTAATATACGAAACACAACTAAGTAAGTCCAAGGGATTTACCTCACTCGAAGGTAACTCAAAGGGTCAGCAAACAACTCAGTTTCCCTCAGGAAAGAAGAATGAAAGTCTGCTCAACAAGGCATAACGAATCGGGAACGAAACGGTTGCTAAAAGTCTATAACTTCTAGTCTCGATGATCTCTAAGAGATCTCCACAAGCTAAAGTCTTAACCTTAGTCTTACAGATCACTAAGGGTCAACCACAACATCATAAGCCAAGAGAAGGAACCAAGAAAGAAAGTAAGGAAGGAAACAACTCACCAAAGACGGGAGTTACTGCAGGAAAACCGCAAGGGCGGCTGAATAGACCGCGGGGGCGGTACAGGGCAGATCCCGCGGGGCAGAACTGACATGCGCGGGGGCGGTGGTGGTGCAGAAGGCTGGTATCGACTCCTTCGACAGCAAGGAACGCACTAAGGCTAAAGCTTGCTTCTCTTAACACACACGTGTCACAACTCAACTACGGAAGCCTATGAACATTAACATATCAACAACGGAATGGCCAACATTAATCAAGACTCGATCTTGATCCTTGGAGAAGAAGAAAAGAAGAAATTAGAATCAAGAGAGACATAAGGGAAAGGGCATGCATCAAGTTCAAGAACTAAAGAGGGAATCACAGAGAATGAGACTTACATGTTCAGCAAGATCAGAAAAGAAGAAGGATGCAACTTTCGAGGTTGAAGAAAAACGTATGCAAGATTCGGGAAAAAGAAGGAAGAGAGGGAATTTATAGGTACGATGGGAAAAGATAGAAGGAAATATGTTCTAGGGTTAAGAACATGATAGGAATGCCGGCCCATAAGATAGAAGATCGGATCTTCTATCGATGGAAAGAAATAAAAACAAGATGAAAACGGTTCGGCGCGATCTGGGACAAAACCGTAGGGGCGGTTTGCCCTGCCGCAGGGGCGGCTCCCTTCACCGCGGGGGTAGTGAAGGCTAAAAACTGAATCTTACATCAGATCCCTCTGAAAAGAAGTTTCGTCCCGAAACTTGTAACAACCCGAAAGATCACACAATAAGAACGCAGAAACACTGAACTCAACTCATATATTCCCACACGGGGCACATAACTCAAAACGTCACAAAAGCTTATGCACAACTCAACAAAATAAATTGAAACTCAACAACTACGCTAAAGGTACATCCAACTCAACATAAAACTCTAGATAGTTCCTTTGGATACTATCCTCTGTCTCCCAAGTCGCCTCATATGCTCCTCGCATCGACCATTGAATCTTCATCATCGGTATGTCCTTTGATCGCAAGAGTCTCGTACTACGCTCTAAGACAACTACCGGATGTTCTACGAACGTATGGTCTGGCTCGACCACTAAATCCTCATGATTGACGATGTGTCTCGGATTTGGTATATACTCCCGTAACTGAGACACATGGAAGACTGGGTGATCATCCTCAAGTCTCGGTGGCAAAACAAGTATGTATGATGCCTCTCCAACACCCTCAAAAATCTCAAAAGGTCCGACGTATCTGGGACTCAGCTTCCCCTTGACGCCAAAACGTTGAACACCTCGTGTCGGGGACATTCTCAACCAAAACTGAGCTCCAACTCTGAACTCCAGAGGTCTACACCTCTTATCTGAATAAGACTTCTGGCGACTTAGTGCTGCTAGCATCCTCTCGCAAATCAACGCTACTCGAGCCATATCATCCTATATCTGTTGAGGTGTTACACCGCTAGCACTAGTCGACTCGTCCCAACACAACGGGGTACGACATCTTTGTCCGTATAAGGTCTCAAAAGGAGTCATCCTGATTGAAGCATGCCAATTGTTGTTATACGAAAATTCCACTAAGGGAAGGTGATCTGGCCACACCTGTCCCCAGTCTAACACGCAGGCTCTCAACATGTCCTCCAGAGTCTGGATGGTCCGCTCGGACTGACCATCGGTCTGAGGATGATAAGCAGTCATGAACTGCAGATTCGTACCTAAGGCGGCATGCACTTCCTGCCAGAACCTCGAAGTGAACCTTCGGTCTCTGTCAGAGACTATCGTCCTAGGTACTCCGTGAAGTCTAACTATATGCCTAGTGAACTCCTTTGTTGATCGACTTACCGGCCACATCTCCTTGATAGGAATGAAACATGAGGTCTTCGTTAATCGACCTACTATAACCCAATCAGCATCATAGCATTGACTCGGTCTCAAACCGGTTACAAAGTCTATCGAGATGTCATCCCACATCCACTGAGGGATGGGAAGTTGGTGTAACTCTCCTCCTGGTCGGTGATGCTCGATCTTGACATGTTAACAGGTCGCACACTGACCTACATATCTCATCATATCTGACTTCAGACCTCCCCACAAGAAAGAGCATTTGATATCTTGATACATTTTACTCGCACCGGGGTGCACTAAGTAAGGTGAAGAGTGAGCCTCCTGTAGGATCCGCTGTCTCAACTCTCAATCTGAGGGCACACATACACGCTCATGACGTCTCAAGATCCCATCGGCACCAACTGAAAACTATGGCGCCTCTCCTCGAGACATCTGGTCTCGGATTTGTGTCAAAGTTGGACAACTCTCTTACTTCCATCGGATTTCTACCAACATATCAGGTAGTATCTCCAAGGTGGATAGGTGGCTTTCGGAATCCGGAGAGTGGATATCCATCTCTATCCACGCAAGATCTCGCTGTAATTGTGGTTGACCTGTCAGCCTAGAGATCGACATCTCCTGGGGAGTCTTCCAACTAAGGGCATTAGCTACCACATTCACCTTCACCGGGTGGTATAAGATCTCAAGATCAAAGTGCTTGATCAACTCCAACCATCTCCTCTAGCGGTTATTCAACTCCCGCTGAGTGAATATGTACTTCAAACTCTTATGATCCGTGAATATCTGATACGTAGCTCCGTACAGATAATTCTTCCAAATCTTCAAAACATAAACAATAACAACCAACTTAAGATCATGGGTAGGGTAATTCTCTTCGTACATCTTCAACTGCCTCGACATGTAATAAATCACCTTACCCCTCTACATCAGAATACATCCCAAGCCGAGCTTGGATGTATCGTTGTAAACAACAAAGTCGCCGATGCCCTCTAGTTGAGCTAAGATATGGGCAGAGGTCAACCTCTTCTTCAGCTCCTCAAAGCTTTACAGGCACGGCTCGGACCAAACAAATCTCGTAGACTTCGTTATCAAGGAAGTGAGAGGTCAGACGATAACTGAAAACCCTCCACAAAACGCCGGTAGTATCCCGTCAATCCTAAGAAGTTGCGTACCTCCTTAACGTTCTTAGGAAGCGGCCATGGTGCTACTGACTCGATCTTCGCCGGATCTACCTTGTTTTCTTCCGCTGAAACGATGTGACCAAGGAATGCTACCTCGGACATCCAAAGCTCACACTTAGAGAGCTTGATGTAAAGCTCTCTATCCTGCAGAACTTGGAGTACGATCCTTAAGTGTCCTGCATGCTCCTCTCTGCTTTGAGAGTATACTAGAATCTCATCTATGAAAACAACTACAAATTGGTCTAGAAAGTCGATGAAGATACCGTTCATCAACTCCATAAAAACTACAGGCGCATTCGTGAGCCGAATGGCATCACTACAAACTCGTAGTGGCCATACCTGATTCAAAATGCCGTCTTTGCTATGTCCTACTCTCTCACCCTCAGCTGGTGATATCCGGATCTCATATCGATCCGTGAAAACACTGAAGTTGCATGCAGCTATTCCAAAAGAACGTCAATACGGGGCAATGGGTACTTATTCTTGATTGTCACCTTGATAAGCTCTCGGTAGTCAATACATAACCTCATCGACCCGTCTTTCTTCTTGACGAAGAGTACTGGCGCACCCCAAGGAGATACACTAGCGCGAATGAAGCCCTTCTCTCCTAACTTCTCGAGCTGCTTCTTAAGCTCTAGCATCTCTATAGGCATCATACGGTAAGGAGCCTGCGAGATCGGTCTCGTCCCGGGCTCTAGATCAATGTCAAAATCTACACTCCTCTATGGAGGTAAACCTGATGGCTCTCCAAAAACTTGAGTAAACTCGCATGCTACCGGAATTTCCTCCAAAGCTGGGCTCGTACTGTCCTTCATGGCATAACACCAAAAAGCCTCGCAACCCTGTCTAATAAGTCTCGCAGCTCGGACTGCGCTGATGACTATACCGGTCTTCCCGAGATCCCATCCTCTGAAGATCTCTACATCGCCTGACTTTGTAGTTACCGTCACTGTCCTCTTGCCGAAGTCCAGAACTGCTCGATGTCGATCCATCCAATCCATGCCCAGAATAACTTCTTCATGTACCAAGTACATGACGAAGAAGTCAGCCGGCAAATCGTGACCTCCCAATATAATAGGGCAATCACGAACCTCTCGTGTACCTCTAATCTTACTCCCATCGGGTAATCTTATAAATAAGGGTTTCCCCTCTACAATAAATAAGGTCAATCTATCTACACATGCATCCGATATAAAGGTATGCGTAGCACCGGTATCAAATAGAATTGTGACAGGAAAACCATTAATATGAATGAAACATGTGGTCGTTGGAGTTGTCGACTTCATTATACTCCTCACCTCATACACTCTAGTTGAAGCGCCTCTGGTGTCGGTAGTACCGTCACGTCGTCCTCTACCCTATCCCTGTGTGGAACCTTGAGGAGCGGTAAAACCAGGAGCTCTCTCCTGCTGCTGTTGTTGATGGAACTTAGGTCTCCGTCCACCTCCTACAATGCTAGCAGGTGAAGATCCCTGCCGAGATAGCGCTTTGCCTTGACGGCAAAATGCAGCTTCGTGTCCGGGCTTTTCATAAGAATAGCAAGTCACTGCAATCTTCTTACAATCAGCTCGCAGGTGTCCGACACCTCCGCAGTTAAAGCACTGGCGTCCTTTGTCAAAAATCTACACAGACTATTGGAAACTAGAACGTCTCGGCGTCTGACTACGCCCGAATCCAAATGCTCTAGCTCTAGCACCTGCTAGTCCATTCCTCTGTCTCTTCCCAGGACCTCCTGTGTGAGAAGCTCTCCTTTGACCCAGTTGGTCTCTGTCATAAGCAGATGCTCTATCATGATAGTCCGTCAAGGAATCACAATGGAAACCACCAAGATATGAGCGTGTATACTCTCTCAACCTCCGAGAGAAAAGGTAAACATGTTAATCCTCAAGTGGTGTAGACGGACCCAACAAAGACAACTCCTCTTGAAACTTGTTGAGACAATCTCAGCAATAGGAAGATCCTCGAATCCAGCCTCGATGAAATTCTGAAGTCGATCTCTGCCATGGATGCACGGTAGTAGTGATCTTTGATCGCAATCTTCATCTGCTCGTAGTTGGTAACCTTACTACGCATGGTCCTCGACCAGTGATGAGCCTGATCTTGCAACAATGTCTATGCTATGTCGACTCGGCATCTATCTAGGCAACAAATAGCCTCCATAGTAGAATCCAACTGTCCTAGCCACAACTCCACCTCTAGTCTAGACTTGCCTCCGAATGAAGGAACTCTCAGCTGGTTGAAAGCCTTCAACCAACAATCAAGTCTCGGCTCTCTTGTCTCCTCTAGTGCTCTAGCGGCCTCCGCAACTCTAGCAGGTGCAGCAACAACCTGCGTAACTCTCTGCGAAACCTCAACTGATCTCGCGGGAACTAGCGGTGCTGGTGGAGGTTCTCCAAACCTGATAGCCTCCAAAACTCTCTACACATAGTTGCGATATGCAGAAGCTCCAACGGATACTCGACCGGACTCGGTCAACTACGCTCTTTCTACTCCGGTCCTAGCAGCAGTCTCGTTCCTAGCCTCGGGAACAACACTCTCAGCTACTTCATCAACGAACGCCTCAGCGATAGGAGGATCACCAATTGGGGCTTGGCCCCTGCCTCTAGCTAGTGGAGGTCTTCCTGCTCGTCCTCGTCCACGGACTGCAGGTGAAAGAGGTGGCCGACCCCTTCCTCGCCCCATAGCAGATATAGCTCTAGTACGTGCCATCTGCTATATATATATATATATATATATATATATATATATATATATATATATATATATATATATATATAAGGTCACGCTATCAACTAAAGTAGAAATCCATAAAAAACACATAAAGGCCAAAATATAAGAAACTAACTACTGAGATCCGCGGAGGTAGTGGTGGTTGCCCGTATATCTATCTCATACTGACAAGTTTAATAAACAAAATCCTCTTTTGAAAACTTAGACCCTTGCGGGTTCTGTTTATTTATCTATTCGACCTTTAGAAGATTACAAGTGCCATTGTTGCCAACCTAGAGCTCTTATACCATAATGTAACACCCCAAGTTCTGAGAACTCGGAGCATTACGGGCTAGAACCTCACAATGGGTCCCGACCCTCCGAGTAGCAACGACACAACGGATCTTACAACAAATCACAAATTAATGAAAACCAAAACTTATAATAAAATCAAAGGTTTAACAAAGGGAAGCGTAAAAGACTCGCCGCTGAGTTCAAAACAAACTAAAAGAACAACAACTGAAATATAAAACCCGATCCCGTCCTATAATGTACAGGAATCCCATCTGACCACACCATCCGGATCACTCAGCAACATTCCTAACCTGCGAAAGATCTACAACAACGGTATAAACAGTTAGCTAACATTCTAGATATTAGAAAGATAGTAAAGGAACAAACACACATAAGGTAAGATAAACATATAGCATGCTCGCACTCATCCGGTTATTATCTTTCATTAAGGTTAAACCCTTTACAAATTCAACTTATGGTTGTTACACAAGAATCGCTACGATCTCGCCTCTATCCCCTTTCACCAACAGGAATAGAACGTATGCATCCTTTGTCACCTGCTAGACTGGTCGCAAGAGCACCTCTCAGTTTCCCCATATTGAACTGGACAAGAGGTAACTGCTCAGTTATAATACACTTGGGCCAATTAAGATTATAAAGGTCAATCCTAGTTCCGGTTATCAGTATTAGGAATAGACAACAACACAAACAAGCCAATACTATCAAACTAATATACGAAATGTAGCTAAGTGAGTCCAAGGGACTTACCTCACTCGAAGGTAACTCAAAGAGTCAACAAACAACTCAGTTTCCCTCAAGAAAAAAGAACGGAAGCATGCTCAACAAGGCATAACGAATCAGGAACAAAATGGTTGCTAGAAGTCTATAAATTCTAGTCTCAATGATCTCTAAGAGATCTCCACAAGCTAAGGTTTCAACCTTAGTCTTACAGATAACTAAGGATCAACAACAACATCATAAGCCAAGAGAAGGAACGACGAAAGCAAGGATGGAAGGAAGCAGCTCACCAAAGATGGGAGCTACTGTGGGAAAACCGCATGGACGGCTGGATAGACCGCGGGGGCGGTACAAGTTAGATCCCGCGGGGGCGGCGCTGACATGCGCGTGGGCGGTGGCGGTGCAGAAGGCTATTGTCGACTCCTTCGATAGCAAGGAACGCATTAAGGCCAAATCTTGCTTCTTTCAACACACACGCATCACAACTCAACTACGGGAGCCTTTGAACATTAACATATCAATAACGGAACGGAAAACAAGAATCAAGACTCGATCTTGATCCTTGGAGAAGAAGAAAAGATGAAAAGAAAAGCAAGAGAAACAGAATGGAAAGGGCATGTAGCGAACTCAACAACGTGAGAGGGAATCACAGAGAAGGAGACTTACACGTTCAGCAACATCACAGGAGAAGAAGGTTGCGCTTTTGAGGTTGAAGGAAAACGTATGCTAGAAACGGGAAAAAGAACGGAAAGAGGAAATTTATAGGAACGATGGAAAAATATAGAAGGAAAGACGTTTTAGGGTTAAGAACATGATAGGAAAGCCGGCCCATAAGATAGAAGATCGGATCTTCTATCTATGGAAAGATTAAAAACGGGATAAAAATGGATCGGCGCGATCTAGGACAAAACCGCAGGGGCGGTTTGCCCTGCCGCAGTGGCGGCTCCTGTAACACCCCGAATTCTCAAAACTCGGGGCATTACTGGTTAGGACCTCACAATGGGTCCCGACCTCGGTTTGACAACAATACTACTAGGATCTTGCAACAAGACACAAATAAGAAAAAACGAAAATCATAAATTTGGTATTTAAAGGGATGAATGCAATAACGTCTAACAACATATAGTACTTAAACAACGAAACAGACTCATTGTCTTAACAAGATGAAAGAACAACAAAGCAAACAATCCCAACCCCACTCTAAGGAGTACGGAGACCCGGCTGACTACTACTTCCGGATCACTCAGCTGCTGCTCTAACCTGCGGTGAATCTAAAAAATACAACAGAACAACCATTAGCTAGCTATCTAAACATTAGAAGAACAATAATAGCACACACACATAGCAAAAGTAAACACTCATCATGCTTTCAAACAATCCATTTATTATCTTCATTTAAGTCATTCACTCTTACTAATGATACTTATTTTGTGACACGAGGGATTCCCAAACCTCGCCTCCGCCCCCGTGTAACCATCGGGAATGGATCCGATGCATCTCACCTTGTACCTGTATGGTCTGGGTATAGAGAACCTCCCAGTCTCCTGTCAGAGTTGGGTAGTGATGTCACGGCCCGTTATACATACACTTGGGCCTTAAAATGGAATAATAACAGTCGTCCTATCAAGTGATTATTATAAACACACATTGCACACACCACTATTATCACTCAACTAACAGCCAAAAACTAGCTAAGTAAGTCGCAAGGACTTACCTGAATCAAATCCCACTCTATCAAATCTCAACTCGGTTTGTACTCGTGGTACTCAAACGCCTGTCAAACAAGGCATGTGGATCAAAATCACATCTCTAAACTCTTAGAAGTTATAGACTTCTAAGATGTACAATCTCATGAAGAGAGATTACGGAAAACGGCTCTCTTAAGGGAAAAAGACTATTTTACCCCTAGTCCCGAAAATTCCCAAAAAGTCTATCATTTAGTTCTAATATTATCTTTCAGAACCTATGTCCATAATCTAGTTCTCATAGAAAGGTTTGGTAAGAATTTATAAGAGTTTCTCAACATTCATAGTTTACACAAAAGTCGTTACTACTCGACTTTGGGTTCATATACACGGCTTGGAAAAGGATATAAAATCCCGAGATAAAATCCTAACTCCTCTATGATATACCTACTAACCATAGTGTAAAGATCTCTCAAAACACTTAACCATAATTCTCCCATAAATCTCCAAAGTTGAGGTAAAAGCTGAAATTTCCCATACTTAGTCAATTTTCCCCTGCTGTAACTTATAACTTCTAATCCGACCGTTAATTCTCTCTCAAATTTTAATACAGTAAACTATATATTTCTATATAAAACATATTAAAAATTCAACGGTGGATTCTCGATCTAAGGTATCGAAACTACATCCTAAAGTCAGCAGATCAAGGCTGGAATATAAGGTGTGCAGGAGGTCCTGATTTCGATTCTCTAGGACATCACATGTTTCCTTTATTTCTACCTAGAGGTCAGTAGTTCGAAACCTACAGAACCCAAAAGTGCAAGAGCCTTATTGACCCTTTTTTTTTTATTCTCTCCTCCTACTGATTCCTTTAGTCTCTTCCTAGTTCTCTTGCCTATCCAAGCTTTTCATTACTCAACAATCTACTGCATACACCCTATACAATACCATGGTACTAGGATGGAAGTTGCAGCTACTTACCCGTAGCAATGGAAACTTGAAATTGTGGTTGATCTCCTAAAGAAGACTCGGCTTGGAACCAGTAGCAGAAGACGGATGTGAAGGGCGGCTGCAACAGATTGAGGAAGGGACTGATTAAGGTTAACGCGTGATGAGAGAGAGAGGTGCACCAGGAGCTGTTTACCTAGATTAAAACGGTTGTAGAAGGGAGCCCAGCACTTCGGTGAAGCGTGCAGTGGATGATCGTCAAGCGTAGAGGCTGGTGCTAGCGTCCTAGGCGGTCTGTGCAGAGGCTGGTGCTGGCGTCCTAGGCGGTCTGTGCAGAGGCTGGTGCTGGCATCCTAGGTTGTCTGTGCAAAGGAGATGTTAGCGGGATTAAACTCTCAGGAAAGGAGCGCGAGGGTCGATGCTCATCCGGATGCTGAAGACACAAGGGTCCGGCTGCGAGGGTCTTCTGGCTGGATCTATAGCGACGCTTCCGACTCCAGTGCTCCTATCGTGTGTGTAGGAAGGAGCGGAATGATACGGTTGTAGTTGGGAGAAAGAGATAGAGTAGCGGCAATTAGGTTAGGGAAAATAAGATTAGTTTAAGATGAACATGATTAAGAGTTGATTAGGGTTTAGGGTTAAAACTGGGTTGGTTGGGTAATTGGGCCAGAAATGGGCCTGCTCCCCAAATAAAACAATGAGCTGAAAGAATACCCGTTAATCGCCCGGAACCATTAAAAGTACGGAATTAATTACGGAATTATTTAAGTTATCATTTTATGTGAACCAAGGTCACATAAAATGATAAAATTCAATATCGTGTTCTTTATTTAAAAATTAAGGTTGGCGGATCGGAATCCGGTTTGATCCGGTATTAAACGGGGTTTAAAAAATTTTCGGTTATTACAGCTCCCTTCACCGCGGGGCGGTGAAGGCTACAAACTAGATCTTACAGATGAGGACGATGAATGGTTTCCTCGTCCATACCAACCAAATCCCAAACAAATATTCCGTGGGCACCGATGGTATCCACCATACTGACGATATCCACATAGCCAACAACGCCGAGACACGTTCCAAGATGATGAGGAGTATGACGAGTTTGGTGATTATGGGGAATGGTTGACTCCCCATTCACGAAGTCCCAGGCCAAAACATCCATAGGCACCAACGGTATCCAGTTGAACACCAAAAGTATGATGTTGTCTTAGCCAAGGAATACACCGCTCTAAGGCGTGAGATAAAAGTTGTAAGGGCGGAAATAATTGTCCTTACGGAGAACGCACAAGGCCAAGCGGCTATTGAAAGGGAGCAACACCAAGTCCATGTTTCCCCAGTGCAACCCAACTCCATCCAAGCCCACCAGGGACCTTAAGCGGTGGCATAACCTGAGCGATAGTTTTTTGTCAACACGTTCTATGCCAAGGAAAAAGTCGAAGATGATGACGACAACAACATTGATGATGAAGGAGACGTCAACTCTGGCATGTAGCCATATGTAGATCAATTAGATTGTTTAAGTTGTCAACCCGTTGGATTGAGAGTCGTTTGAAGAGGACAAAGAAGAAACCACCATTGAGAGAGAAGACGTCAACTCCGACAACGGCACCATTATATTGATGGACAAAAAATTTGAGCCTCACGATCCGAGATTTGTCTTTGTTATGTCCACTAACTTATCTCCCGGCTTGCCCTTCCATTTTTTCAACATACCCCGATGTTAACGTCAAGAGCATTGATGGCATAATAGACAAACTCCACGGCGCGGCCACCTTGAGAAACTACAATCGAATAAGTAAAAAGTCTAAATATTGTACTATTATTTATTTTCTAGCTTGGTCAAGCTCGAGGCTCACCTATAGAAATTAAAGCATAATTTAACATTAATCTAAATGCTACAATAATAGCTTGTGTTTCATGCTAAGTGGAAAGGATAGTCGTGTAGTAAAGCACATGGTCAATTATTAACTATTAAGTATGGAAGTACATTGAGATTAAATGTGAAGGTGACGTGAATTCCTTAAAATGATCACCGTGTGCTCGGCCGAGTCGTCTTTCTACTCTGAATTCGGAAGCACTTGTCTAGAAGGGTGCAGTTAATGCTTTTAAGCCGACTGCCCTAACTTAAGTACATTATTCTGGTGAGGCCAATCGAAGTCAATCACCGAGACCCTTAAGATAGAAGAGTTATCTAAATAACCTTAGTATGTAAGCTTCCACAATCGTTAAAGTCCAATTCCCTCGGTAAAGTTAAAGATTGTAGTCGTCTAATAAAACTCAATTATTGTTGAAAGAGTTCTATAATCGTTGAGTTAATCTCAATCATTCTAAGTTAATCATGTGATATACCGTTCGACATTATTATAACCGAACCACCTTCTAAAATCCCATTCACTAGTCTTAATTAAAGACTAAACAATCGTTTCCTCATGGTTGGCTAATGTTATCGTAACTTCCGACACAACATTAGGCCATTAATTGACACATAAGAAGATCGCAAGGATTTTACCCGTGCTCACCTCTACTTTTCCCTTACAAATATCGTCTTACTTTCCCAGTGTTTGTACTAGGGCTAAACAATTTCAATAATGTTATGTTTACGCTTCCGTTAATGTTTAAGACGGTTTTGATCGGTCTTTGACCGAGAAATTTGTAAGCTCTTCTAACATTAAATGGGAAAATTAGTTTGTTGAAAATTATGATTCTTTAGCCTTTGATAATCTTTGACCCAATATGAATCTCAAAGATTATTGACATTGTAGCAAACCGCTAAGCCCATATGGGGGTTTTACACTCGTTGGATTCCCGGAATGGTGGAATAATGGTAATGGAGTTTCGGATCCGCAAACCGGTAGTACTTCTTTCAAGTCACGCTCTTCCACTAACGCTTCACACCAGTCGGCTCAAAAGCCACAGTCCACCGTTGAAGTCGGAAATGATGTACAAGTGGCCCAATAAATGCAACAACCAACTCCGTCGACACAAATATGTCTCAATGAGAATGAACCTAACTCGGTCTTACCATAACCGACAACCATTGGACTACTATTATTAAGACAAACACTTCTTTCACTAGTCGACTCAAAACCCAACTCGACTCTACCGTAATGACCAACTCCATCGTCACAGATTTGTCTCATTAATCTTCTTTTTTTAGGCTAGATTATCTCTTAATATCTTGTATATATAGTCAAGCAATACATGATAATCATTCATCCGTTTTCTTATTCATCCGGTTACATATTCCCGTAATAATTGAAAATAATGATGCTAAATTACCTATTCTAAAAAGTAAGTATTATATATATACTAGTCGGGACGCGCGTGCCCTAGGCAATATTATTTTCGGGTGCCCTTAGTTAACATTTGTTTTAGGGTTCCAAACCCTAAAAAGAACTCTTCAATCTTTACTCCAAGACTCGTGACATCTACACATCTTATGATTAGGGTCATTTGTTCTTTGTGACTTGCATCAGGAGTGCAATCGAGAATTATGGAAAAGTATTTTGCATTTTTTATTATATTTATGATCATATTTTTCACATTTGAAGCCAATAAACCAATCAACTCATTTTGAATTTTATGGCTAAGATAATGATGATGGATTTTTTTTATCTTGAATTAGTCGAAAATGTTGTTTCATTACAGGATCAAATTCAGCTATCATTTCAAGTATGCCCAAAATATTTCCATTTGATTCTTCACAAATTTTTTCATTTGTTCCACGAAAAGCCAAATTACATTTTGCAAGACATTTCACAACAACGATTATTCTAACTAAAACATCTTTCCAATGTTCGGTGTCCCTTTTAATCATTGCTTGTAGTTCTTTGTCAATTGTTTCATTTTTTCCAATCGTACTCTCAATTCAACCCAACTTCTCAAATTAATAAGGTGTTCAGAACTATTTTCATGTAAACTTAATGTTGTACAAAGATGTTTCCAATCTTTTATCCCTTCACTTGCTAATTGACTTTTAGAATGAGCCGTTTTAAATAACTTACAACAAAAACAAAAGACTCTATCTAACTCTTTTGAGTAAATTAACCATTTTCTATTACAAGGCTCACCATTTGATAATTTTCGAACATAAAAATCAGAAGAGAAATGCCTATTTTTGTTATCCTTTGGAAAGTTGGAAATGATTTCTCTTTGTGGTCCTTTTTCTACAAGTAAGTCAATCATTGTTGAATTTAAACTACCCCAAACTCTAGGATCAAAAATATTCAATTCAGGTGGTGACTTAAGCTAGTAACATCATTTGATATATTTTCATGACAAGGGTTCTCATTAATTTCAGTTTTGTCACTTTCATTTTTGCTTATATCACCATTTGTTTCCTTTGCACCATCATTGATTTCTACTTGAGAACTAGAATGATTTTTTTGATTGCCTAAGTTCTCTACATGACTTTCAACATTATCATTAGACTCCTTAACAAGAAATTTAAATAATGCCCCTTTTTGAGATTGATCAAAATTTTTAATTCTTTCCCTTATTTTTCTTTTTTGAGATCCGGAAGCTTGTTTTCATGGAAACATGGCTAATTATAGTCTAAAACAAACAAATCAATTTAAACACAACTCAAGAACAAATACACCAATTCATCAACTAAAAGACAATATATAATTGATAATTGACATAGAAAGATAAAACCTGGAATCAATGCCGCGTGATTTAGAACAAAGGCACTCCAGGTTCTACAACCCTTCAAAAGCTTAACAAAACCTACAATTTAATAACAAAATTGAATTAGCAATCCAATATGAAAAAATAGGTATCAAAATATCAAATAAAATTGGGATAAACTATGTACCAATCTTGTTTGTGTACGTCTCACCAATCACCAAATCAATCAACACCGAATGTAACTCGAAATTTCTTCCCAATCGCAATAGAAGCAAGACGAATAAAGAGATGCGATATAGTGAACTAAGTTGAGAATGAAGTGAAGTTTTCCATTTCATATGGGTCATATATATATATATATATTGAAAATTTTGATTTAGGGAATGAGGAAATTTTTAAAAATTATTGATTAAAAGAACAAATAAATAAATAAAAGTGGAAGATTACAAGAAAATACATTGAACCAAAATAATTAATACTGTGTTTTTTCATATTTAGGAAATCTAATACATTTAAACCTATTTTTAAATATACCTATAATATAAAAATATAACTAATTAGTTACTTAATTATAAATAAAAAAAATTCTTCTAACTCTTCAATTCTTTTATTAAAATTAATTTTGTTGGTGGTTGGACCCCTTTGTTTAATCTACGTAGTTGTTGTGTATTTCACAATCTTAAAAATAGCATTTTCCATAAATATTGGGTGGTTGAGCCCCATTAATATAGTTCCAACTCTTCAATACATTAAGGGCCCGTTTGGAAGCACTTGGAATCATTCCTGGTAACGGAATGATTCCGAATCAATCAAAAACTACGTTTGGTTAGAGGTCTTTTAACACATAAAAGTAATCTCATCCATTCCATTTCCTTTCTCTACCCTTATTCGATTCCATTCCGTTTTCATTACACCGCTCCAACCAAACGGGCACTAAATGCTAAGAGTAAAAGTAGCGTAAACAAATTCAACCAATTCAGCCTATATATAAATTTTATTTTTTTTAATTTATGAGTGCCCTAAAATTGTTGGGCCCTGGGCAATGACCCATGCCGCCCATGGGTTGGGCCGGCCCTGATCCAAACAACACCAAGACCAACCCAATTTTCATAAAGATTGCATCCGTATTCATCTTGAGATAATCAACTGGTGGAGGAGACCATTTATCACAGGCCTGAGAAGGAGCACCAAACATTATATCGGCATTCCTTGTAACAAGTGTATAGGAGCATAATTTCTTGAAACCCTCCTTCACCATAGTAACATTGATATCCTCTTAGCAAAAAATCTAGAAATTCTTGCTTTCCCAAGCCCCGCACAACAGAAAAAATCATCCAAAAGACTGAGGTCATTAAGATCAGAGAGTCGCACGACAACTTTCGATAATGGGAGATGAAGGAGGGAATGAATCTTGAAAAAAGAGAATGAACCCCACCACACCTTTGTAGAGGTTAGGCAAAGCAAGAAAGTATGAGTAATATGTTCATCAATATTCAAGTGAATCAAGTCACATCGGGTACAAATATGTGAGTCGATAATGTGACGTAGGAAGAGTGCATATCAAACGTCAAGAGAACTAGAGATTAAACGCCAAGCGAAAAGTGTGATTTTGTTAGCCATGTGAAGCTTCCAAATGTCTTTCTAGATGGAGATAACAAACCCAGATAAGTGAGAGCACCAATCACGCAAATAGTGACATCGGCCAAGCCAATATGCACTTTTAAATGTGAAGATGCCCATACGCCCAGGCCACCAAAAGAGAGAATGTGAAGGTTGTCTATTGCTCAATATGATGCTATGAATAATACGTTGATCATCGTCATTGAATAGGTTGGAGATGATATCAGGGTTCCATTCATTCATATTAATCAGATCAGATACTCGCAATGAAAAACATGGGTCATGTAAAATAGGAACAGATGAACATCTAATCCCATGTATATCATCAAGTAACCGGTATCTTCCCAAGTTCTAATATAGTGACAATTTCCTACTCCAATTTACCTGGACGCTAACAGAAATTTTCCTTTTTTTTTTAATAAAACATGTTGAAATTGAAATATTTAGATTAGCATATCTAAGTTTGAATGTTTGGACACTTTTAATATCTTATTATTGTTAAACTTAAAGTTTTTTAAAAAGTAGCAGCAATAAATTTAAAGATTGAAGGACACGTCAAAAGAAGAGACACTTGTTGAGTTCGCGGTGGCGCTACTGCTAGTCTTCTAGGCTCTACCTAAGATGAATGGAGTTACGCCAAACATGCTTCAACCATTCTCTGTTTGCGTCAATTTTTCGCCTACTAGTCTTCATATATAAACCCCCTAATTGTCTAATCAAACAACGTTCCGCCATTAATGCTCACCTCCTACCACCTCCTCTATTCACTATTCCTCACCTAGTCACCTTATCTGTTCATTTCTCTCTCAATTCGCTTTTATCCTCTCGCTTTCCACCACTTGTCTTTCTGTACTTCGTTCGTTCTTCTCTGCCTTTTCTTCACTTCTCGTGCTTTGAGATCTGATTCTGCTCGCCGTGCTTGCTGCTTTCTATTTCTTAAATTCAAATTTTGAACGGGGAAAGCTGACCTGCTTACTAGGGGTTCTCTTTCATTTGGACTTTTGAGGCGAGCTGAACCTTGTATTATCTCCGATCCTTTAATTTCCGTCTTTCTCGATCAGTTCCCCTTCTTTCTGGACCTAGAAATCGAGACCGACTCGAATTTTATTTGAAAATTGATTTTAAATGATCGATAATGGAGCAGTTTCCGAGGAAGAGGTCGCAATCTGCTTGGGCTCCGTCGCTGTTGAAGGAGACGGGAATACTTCATCGGAGTTCCGACGACAGCTAACTTACCCCACTCACAATGGTAACATTCTGGCTCCACTTTTGTTGTCTCTTTCTATATGGCGGTGTTGTTTTGTGGTGAAGGCGTAGCACAAATGTTGATAACATGTTGTCTAGTTTCGTAAAGGTGAGTATAGGGGTTCATTTGACGTTACTTTTAGCTTCGTTGTAGTGGAGATCGCCATGATTTCGCCTTTCTTTGGGATAGATCATCGGGCTATGATTTTCGAGGCATTATTACACCACCTCTTTGTCTGGTTCCTGTTGTTTATACTATTGATCTTCTTTCAAAGCTTGAGCTTTGCTTCTGCGGAGAACTTATAACAAACGATACTATCGTGTGATATATGTCCTTATTTTGTATATTTAACCTAACATTTGCATTGAATTTATGTTAAGTCCGTTCCATTATTATCTCGTAATTGCTTGTCTTTTGCAACTTTTGTATTGCCTAGTTGAGTTCTATTTATGGCTTTTTCAGGTTGTGTGCCTACAATTCTTAGTTTTTTTTACTGGTGACTAGATTAGATGCTTTTATTGACGTTGTTCTATAAACCCTATTGCAGGAAGCAATCAGACTGCAGGGCAGAGATTTTCAAAATTAGGATGTGATTCTAGATCTTGTGATCATGATATGATTAAAGACAAACGTAGGGTAAGCTGGTGTCTTGTTTTACATAGCTGTAATTGGTGTTTCTATATGCATCATGTATAGTTGTTGTGATGTGTGATAATTTAATTTCCCATTTTTCTGTTTGCTTATGAATTACTTTTCTTGTACAGACCGTCTTTGAATTAGGTCAGAAAACTTCGAAACTTCCTGTTGGCAACCAAATGAAGAATTTAATGGCTAACGAGATGTACAAAGGGACTGAATGCACTAGGCGAGCTCCAAGTGTGGTTGCAAAACTGATGGGACTTGATGGAATGCCTTCCCAGCATTCTGCTCATAAACAATCTAAAAAATCTCCTAATGGTTTCAATCAGAAAGCTGAGTTATCTGGATCATGCAGATATAGGAAAGCTTGTAATAACCAATCCTGTAGGAAAGTTGCAAGAGATCTGCGAGAGTTCAAAGATGTTTATGAAGTCTTAGAGTGTTCAAGGAATCGAGCTACTGGCTGCAAATCTCAAGGACCTCCCAACTTGATGCATGCGGAAGATGACATGGCCAATATAACACAGAAGTTCATGGTTGCAAAACGTCTTTCCACTGATAAAAAACTTCATGATATGGAGGAATTTCATGGTGAAACTGAGGTTTCCGATTCTAACAGTTATCTCTTCCAGAAATTCCTCAAGGAGCCTGATTCATTGTTTGCAAAGCATCTACATACACTGCATGATTATCAGGAATCTCGCTGTGAACATGTTCAAAATTTGAAGAAGTCAAACAATTTGAACAAGAATATCAATGCAATAGGTCTTCTGGCAGACGTTGAGGCTTCAGAGAAGATAGATATTAGCATGTCTCGTGAATGTCAGGTGGGTTTACATCCTCACATATCTCGTAACCGGGCAAAAACTTCAGATAGATCTGCATTTTTCCGTAGTGAGTACAATGAATCAGCAAGTGGTATCCCAACTAATATAGTTCTGTTGAGACCGAATCTTGAAGAGTCAAGGAAAAGTGCCAAACTTAGTTCACCTTCTGGATCTTCTTGTGAGCTTTTGTCCAATGGTGACACACATAAGAACAGTGGTCTTAGACAGGCTGAATTACGGGGTAAGAAAAAGCTACCCATTCCCTTGGACATTTCTGTCCATAAATCTCGAGAATCTAAAGAGTTAGCTAAGGAAGTTACACGGCAAATGAGAAACAAATTGGGTGAGATTTCCTTCAATGTGCCTTTTCCTGGAAATCGAGGATATTCTGCAGACGAGAGTTCACATGAAGTGTCAGGTACCGACTCGTCTTATGATTCCTATGCAACATGTCTAAGTTCCCACACTAGAGGCTCAAGTTTACGTAGAAAATCATCAGCATCACGGTCTGCTGAGTCATCCGTTAACAAAGAAGGCAAGAAAAGACTGTCAGAGAGGTGGAAGGTGTCTCACAGGTCGCAGGAAGTTATAGTGGAGGCAAAAGGTAGTACGTTAGGTGAAATGCTTGCTATCTATGACACGGGCATGAAGTTGACAAATTTGGATAGAGAAATGACCCAAGATAGGTCTTCAGGCCGCTTTGTTAGGGGTTCCAAGTTGTCAGGAGTAGTTGAACCTTTGGGTATCAGCAGTAAAGATGGTTGGAGGGATGGTTGCATCAGTACTTTGCCAAGATCTAAATCTCTCAGAACTGCTTATGATCATTCGGGAAATCCTCAAACTTGCAATAGGCATGAAGTGTATGACACTGAAAATTCCGGGATACCTAAGGAAGTTTCTAGGAATGGAAGGAAAAATGGAGTAAATAGGGACTTTATATGGAAAGAAGGGTCCTCAGCTGGAGTTTCAAGATTACGTGATAGGAAGGTAAATACTTCACAGGGATCTCAAGTGGGAAGGGAAGGAAAGAAGAGTATTGTTAAAGCACCGAACTCATCAGTTCATGAACCTGTAATTGTAAATTTGGAAGCGCCAACTTTTCGGCTAGATAACATATTGACCCTTGATTCAGAAATGGCTAGAGAACACAAGAAACTCCCTGGGTGCATGGATCCTGGTGATGATGTGATGCTTGCACCAGAATTTTCCAATAATTTGCATTTAAAATATTATCCCAGCAGCAGTGGGTCGCATGAAACTACTCAGGTTTGTTACTTTTCCATACGTGCAATTCAGTATTTTATTGTAGTGCAACTCAAACAAGGGGCAATTATTCTACGTGTCTCTGCCGCATACTATGTAATTGGAATCAGAATTGTCCGCATGTTCTTTAAAAAATTTGTGATCTATTCATTTCCTTACACTTGAGCTATTAAGGTCGACAGGAAATCTTAAGCAAACACTGTCTATTCCACCTTGCACGCCGCACAAATTACATTGAGAAAGTGAGAAATATAAGCCACTATGTGCTTTGTTTTCCATGTCACCATGTGCAACTGGTTTTTAACTTTCTTGCATATTTGCCAAAGTAGTTTTTGTGTCTGTCTGGTGGCAGAGATTATCCTGCTCCTTTCTACCGCCTTCGGTTTCCTTGTTTATGCTTAGGGTTCTTTTTCGTTTTACTTGTATTGTTTTCTGCTTGTAAAACCTGCTCACTCATACAGTTCTATGGAATTACATTGTAGGAGCCATCAACGGCATGCCATATTGACAGTTCACCTTATTCACAGTATCTTGGTGCTCAACCTAAATCTGCACGTAGAAATAAGGAATCTGATCAGCCTAGTCCAGTTTCAGTTCTCGATACTCTGTTTGTGGAAGATCTTTCATCTGGCTCTGAATGCTTTGAAAGAGTCGGTGCGGAGCTTCATGGTACATCTTCTTTATTCAATCTCTTGAAGTGGTTGCGCGTGTTTTCCTGTTTGGCATATACTGTGTTTCTTTGTATATGGCAAAATTGTGTAGCAGTTAGTTGAAGCGTACTATCACAGGTTGGTATTATGCTTCAAAGTTTCAAGAAATCTTGGATTCTGAATCAGCCACACATTTAAAGTTTGTTGTAAAAAGAATAAATCACTATAACTTGTTTGATGTTTAACATTTCCTACAATGTGCCGAAGTATTGGCGTTTGGTAACTAATTTACTGATTCAGTACAAAACATAGTTGCATTGGAGCATCAGATGCAGTGTTGTATGCTGAAATTGTTTTCGATTTTTTTAAACTGTAGTTGTTTGAATGAGACCATCTTACTCTGATAAGAATTATGATTAATGCCGTACCTCTTCTCTTGGCTTTTGAGTAGCACGTTTGAAAAGCATTATTTGCTGTCATGGTAAAGATATCCAATAGCTGTTCCCTGTTCCTGCACATTCTTTACTGTCTTCTGGCACTTGCATTTGTTTGTTAAACACTTTTCTCCTTAAGGATTTGGTTCGCTAAAGATATCCAATAGTTTGTTAACTTTGTTTGTTAAACACTGTTCGTACATTGGAATGACTTGGTCATATGCTACCTTGAATACACATTGCTGTACCCCTCACATTGAAAAACAGCTTAATATGAAACTCTTCAATATTTGTAGGTCTGAGAATGCAACTTCAGCTTCTAAAGCTTGAGACCGGAGCATCCATGCTGGTGTCTAGTGATGAGGATGAAGGATCTCCTAGCTTCTCAGAAGTAGTAAAATATTCCGCTAGTTTGGAGCGCTGGGAGGTCACTTACATGACTACCGTGCTAGCTGAATATGAGTTTGACAAACACAATCCGGATACCTTCATAGCCACATGGCACTCTTCCGAATGGCCAGCGGATCCCAATGTTTTCGAGAAGCTCGAGAAGAAGTACTATCATCAGCTAGCTAGTTGCTCAAGATCAGACAGGAGACTCCTTTTTGACCAGATTAAGTCTTGCATACTGGAGATTGCCGAGAGCTTCACTGATCCGCAATCATGGGACAAGGCCTGGTTGGAAGCTGAGCTGTGCAAACTGCTGGAGGTTGTGAAGAAGCAAGAGAAAGAAGATGTTGTTAACGGGATGGCATTGCTTCAGAAGAGCAACAAGGACTGGATGAACCTGGGAATGTACATTGAAGATATAGGGTGTGAAATCGGGGAGATGATGCTGGATGAGCTCGTATCCGAGGTCTTGGCAATGTAGCCATACTTAAGACTTCAGAACAAGGTATTGTAAGATTGCTAGTTTTGTTAAGATGATGCATGATATGAGCTGTAGTATATAGCTGGCAAGAATCCATTTTATACCCTGCAAATGCAAATATATAATTTGGCACTGCTATTTCTTTAATCATAGCTCACATTGTTTTAATATTTGGGTTGTAAATTGGGATCATACTGTTTGCTTTATATGGTAAGATTGTCCAATTTTAGTATACAGGCTTCAAATTCAATGCTGGGAAATATGGGAAGACCCAAAAGACAGCTACCTCAGGCAACATTAAGGGAGCGTCTGAGAGCGTTTCACAAATCTATTCCAAAGCTAGCCCTCCTCGATCGATAGACAGATTAATGCTTGAATAACTACCGATCGGCATAAACTCAAGGTAGAACTCTATTCTTCTTCTCTCAGTTTCCCTTAATCGAGCATTCAATATCTCAGCTTATGCACCCATTCGATCAAATCAGAGTTAGGGCTCTTGGTTTAATGTGCTTTAAACAATTGAATTGGGGTTTTAGTTTCAAATTATGGCTGGCTCACAACTTAGTAAGAATAATCTTATTTCCAAATTGGAATGCAGGAAGGAACTTGCAATGAAGAAAGACGGAAATCATTCATCCGTCAATTGTGTTTTGGCACCTCGATTTAGCTAGCAGTAAGCTGAGTTTTTTCAAGCATTGATCCGTTAATTGTGTTATGCTTGAGTTATGAATGTCAATTCTGAATTGGGGGGCAAGGTGTTTGATGGTATGCCTGTTAGAGATGCTGTTTCATGGAGCATCGTAATTTCTGTGTACTGGCAAGATTAGAATACACTTGATTGGTGACTATGTAGCTAAATGTTGTTTAAGGAGATGGTGATAGATGCACTTGATTGTGATTTCAATATGTTGTTGAGATCCATTTGTTTATGATCAAGTAGCTGAATGTTGTTTAACGAGATGGTGATAGATGTAAACGAGTGTGAATTGTTAAATTTTATATTACTTGTGTAGCTCACCTTTGTATGTAGGTTGGAAGTAATCTATAGCTCTATACTTCATTCCTGGGAGATGATTCTTCCTCCATTCCGTAAGCTTGTCAGGGCAAGCTTATTGGAGCGTCTGGTAGATGAAGGCAAGTATTGTACGAAGGTGCCCTTGCTCAAAGCCTGGTAACCCAGAATCGGATTTCTTCAACTCTCTGGCTCAAGACAGGTAACAAAAAGCTTGATTTTACTCTTCTTCACGATGCTCCCCTTGAATTTCTTCAACACTATTTTCATCTGTGTTAATATCCCGATGCTATCTTTCATTTATTTTGCTTACAAAACTGATTTTTGTTTAGGGTTTGAGGATTTTGTTCCCATTCAACTCGTTCTTCCCTAATTTCACACATGTTTGATGGTTTAGGCATTTGTTGAAATTAGAACTTGTTTAAGCATCCATTGATTAGGTGAAATTAGAACCTTTTAAGCTTTTTATTGACATATTGTGATCAATCTTTGGTTTATAAGAACATGTTAACCTGAAGCACATAAAAAATCATAGCGTTTAAGGATTTGTTCCCATTCAATCTAAGGAGTTAGAACAAGAGAAGGGTAAACATGAATCCAGTGACATATCAGATATGCTTGGGTACATTAGAGGTAAAGAATAGACTGCCAACTAAGATATAATTAAGTCAGCAAATACAAAAGGTCTCAGCTCAATAAACAGGTAGCTCAAAACAATAACACACACAAAATGCAATTCCAAACCCACGTAGAACATTCATGCCTGATTATCATCAATAAGAAAATGACACTAATCAGGCTTCATAGATTGTATTTTTGTATTGTTGATTGTAGTTCGCATTCATTGTGCTACAAATGCATGGAATTAGAGGATGTATTCATCTAGTCGAAGTTATTTGTTGTTAGTGTTATTGCTTTTTGGGCCGAAGTAAATTGTTATTTTGAACTGCCATGTAATTAGAGGATGTATTCATTTGGTTTGTGTGAGTAGGAATGTAGGATAATCAAAGTTATTACCCAGGGTACGTTTATAAGCTAAACCAATCATTTGACATTGATTAGCCTTTTAATGTCCAAAATGAAGTCCTTGCATCCTCTCTTTCCCTTTTTTAAACCTCTATGTATTGGGTGCACATAAAGTAGTTTTTAGTTGGAATTTTCTTTCTGTCCTAAGCTGCAATGACTAGTGATCATCAATTCATCATTATTGAAGGGGTCCAATGGTGAAGAGTAAACACTTACTGATTGTCATAGTATGTGAGTAAACACTTGCTGATTGTAATATCCACTCTTATAGTCCTATTATTCGTCCTATTAGTATGTTTTCTTTATCAGATCATACTTTGAATTTTTTTTCACTTGCTTTGGCTTACAGGAGGGTCCCCACCAACAGGAAGCACTTTCCTTTGCTGTCAAAACATGATCATTCAATCTCTCATATCCTCCATTGTTGATGTGTATTTGGTGAAACAAAGGGGACCAATGATGAAGAGTAGCCCCGAATACAATCTGTTTGAACATGAAATAGATTTCAGAAGTTTGTAGTAGGTGATCAGTGTAGGAACTCGATTATCGAGAGTATCGAGGGAACCCAATCGTACGAATCGAAATTGGTTTGGAATTGGAAAGGAGGGCAAAGGCGAAGGGTTTTGATCGATTCGTAACCAGCGGGATACAATTGTCCTTTGCTTTAGACTGCGTAACCAGTTGGAAGCCTACGAGAACCTTCAGTAGAGTACTAGAGTAGAAGAGATTACTGCTTGAGGTGTGATTGTGTGTTTTAGAATAATATTTCTCTCCTCCACCGATTCCCGTAATAAAAACAAAATCTTTGGTTATAATATCAAATCCTACGGATTGGATAGCGAGTTGTGCCAGCTGAACAAAATGATAGGGGCCAACTGTTAGCATGAAATATTGTGATATTTTAGGTACGTTTTCCAGATGTATTTCATCCATTATAGTGTTCATTGATAAAGTATTGAAGCAATTGTGAGCTAATTTGTCTATATTGTCGATATAGAGGTCTACATAAGCTTTGTGTTGATTGTAGGCGAATAAGAGCTAAAACCGAACGGATTATGAGAGGATGGAGATGGATTGAGCATATCCAAGGATTGAGGACACCACAAAGAAGCCAATGAAGATGCTAGGATGAGGAATGACACGAAACAAAGGGGATTACGAGCAACCTATGCTTCCACGCTCTAAAATACGGCTGTAATGAAGTCCACGCTCTAAACCACGGCCGTGGAACTTGGCAACATGAGCGTGGAGCATTTCAGAGAGTTACACGGTATAAAGTACGGTCGTGGAAGTTGTGAAGAACCGTAATCTAATTCCACGCTCTAAACCACGGGCGTGGAATTCCATAAAATCGGGATTTAGGCAATCTTTTGACGAATAAAATATAGACACATTGTCTACACACATGGGCCGAACACTTATTCTATCTTTCCCTATAAAAGGACTGAAGGAGGGAGATTTTGGCACCTTCGCTTGCGCTTGCTTGCACGTGCCTAGGGTTCCAGTTGGACGTGCGGAGATTGCCATTTTGCAACGGAGATTTGCAAAGGCTTGAAGGTTTGGAAGTTGCGCTTTGTCCTTAGGTTTGATTAGAAGACGGATTGACATCCCGCTCTTCGTTCTTATCATGGATCGTGATTGGTTTGTGTTATTCCAAATCTGATATACATCATTACCTTTGTTTGTGGATTTGAGATTGATTTGAAGTTTATTGAAGGTTTTCGAAGGTTTTCATCTTTCATTCTTCTTAATCTTGAATTTGATATCATAATGACTGTTGTTGGCTAAAACCCTTTAGCAATTTTAAGGTGAAGGGTTTATAGTTGTGGCTTAGATGATGATAGATCGATCGTAAACAGATTGGACCCTGAGAGTTAGAGAGATTTCGCCGACGAGCCAGAATCACGGCCTGTTCTTGAGGTTCCACGGCCGTGGAACTCAAGATCCACCCGTAATTTACCCTAGTTTACGAACTTTTCTTTTACTTTGATCCAAGGTTAAAGATTAGCTTTAATCTAGTCTTGACTTGTCTTTTCTAGGTAGTAGTGAAGCCTCAACAACCTCTACTTCGATTTCGAGTGTCACAACCTTAATCGGTTTAGTTAGTCTTGATCCTTGGGTTACAAGTTTGGGTATTTGAGATTAATTCTTATTTTTAGATCCTTTCTATACTGAAGCCTCAACAACCTTTATAGAGAGTGTCCTTAGATAAGTCATATAAAGCCTTGGAACTTCACCGTACATTGCTTTACCTTAGCATACCTTTGCAACTCTTAACTTTGTCCTTAGTTCTTTAGTATATCTTGAATCGATTGCCACAATTAGATACCTAGATATTTAGGGTTGTTGTTTTCCCAATATTTGCAAAGCTTCATACATTTACTTGCTTGACGATTTATAACTGGATTTAACCCCCCAAATCCCTGTGTTCGATACTCTGGAATTCTTGCTTAACTACATCGATCCGTACACTGCGGGTTCGCTTGCTTGATTTCTAGTTTTATAAATTTAAGACTTATTTGCACGCACGCTAAGTGGCGAACACCAACACAACATCAAGTCATAAGGCTCTCAACCGAAGTCATTCTCCGGAACAGGAAACGGGACCAGGCGCACAATCTAGCAAACACTAGAGTGTCTCTCCATGAATATATATATACATCGTGTCCAACCAATCTCAGCATTGTCGACGTGGGATAATACCTTCACAATTAAATCTCTCAAGCTGCAATTAATACACTCATATTTGGGCATTAGTTTCTCATTCATTTGATCATCATTTTATACGTACGAGTACACCAAATCGTAGTACTCGGAATCACGAAGCTAATGCTCCCATTTTTCAGGAGTAAGTTTTTACCGGAATCTGCCGGAAAATTGTCCGGAAAATCCTTCAGGCGTATGTTCCTTAAAAAATGGTTCCAACAAATTTTCCACATAAATAAAAATGAATCTCATACATGTTTTGTTTTTGATAAAAACGGAATGGACTTTTGAGAGTATAGTTAAAGAATCACTGTATTTAGGTCGGTAGCGTTTTTCAGCCTTGAACCTCTAGTAGTGAATAGCCGTCGGATTTACTCGACTCGATGGTGAACATAATGTCTTGAACCATCCAAACTTTGATATAAACCTAGACAATAACTATCACACATTTTCATCTTCTCCACAGAATGATGTCTTTGTTGTATTCATTTTGGCATTGAACAACCTTGGTTAAATCATGAGTGAACTTGGAGAAAATCAGTCTTTCAAAGATTCTCCTAAACACGGCCCCATGTCACACTCACATGGTGATATAGCATTAAAAGTATAAGTCTCCCAGTGCACACCTAGATTCTCCAATCATGTAGGTGGGGTTGGCCGTCAAGCACCATCTTTTGTAATAGGTTGTACACCGATTCTTTTTTATGATTTTACAACTTTGTCTTGTGACAAACCCTTAGTATATGAATCCGCTAGGTTGTCTACTGATTTGACATTATCTATCACAATCGGTCCTGTCGAGAGTAGTTGCCTAATGGTCTTATGTCTTCGCCTAATGTGACGAGATTTTCCATTATACATACAATTATGTGCCCGAGCTATAGTCAATTGACTATCACAATGTACACATATTGTTACACACAAGTTTGTTCTATAGAGGAATATCTCCTAGGAAATTCCGAAGCCACTCAGTTTCTTCAGTTGCTTTATCTGAAACAATGAACTTAATTTTCATCGTGGATCTAGCCAAGAGCATTTGTCTGGAAGATTTCTAAGATACTGTTGCTCCTCTAGTGTGAATGCATATCCACTAGTGGATTTAGAGTTTATGGAGTCAGAGATCTAGTTGATATCACTATAACCTTCTAATACAACTAGACGAGTGCCATAATGCAGTCCAAATAATACGATTGAGAGAATTATCTCAACATAATACGATTGAGACATGATAAGTCTTGCAAAATGTCTAGTGATTTTCATCCCTAGTATGACACAAGTCCAAACTTTCCACTAAGCACAATCTTAGTGTTGTTGATCATGTCTTTATAGTAGATACATTTATCGCATTCATTTATGTTGAAATCCATTGACATAATTACACTGTGAAATTTCTCATTCCATTGTTTAAAAGCTTGTTTAAGTCTATATAAGGATTTTACAAGTCTACACATCTTATGCTCCTGTCCAGGAACGACATACCCCTCGGGTTGTTTCATGTAAATCTCCTCTTCCAAATCTCCATTTAGAAAGACCGTTTTTACATCCATTTGGTGTATCTCTATGTTTCTTAATGTTGTTATGGCTATTAACATTCTTATTGACCTTGTTACTGGAGAATATGTGTCAAAGAAATCCAGGCCTTCTTTCTCCCGGAATTCTTGCACTACAAGCCTAGCCTTGTGTTTATCTACGGAGCCATTGGTTTTCAACTTAGTTTTGAAATTCATTTCCTTACAAGTGCTTTACACCCTTGCGGTATGTCAAGTAACTCCCATGTATTCTTTTGCATAATGGAGTCGATCTCACTTTTGATTGCTTCTTTGAGGTTTTTCCAAGAAGGTGAATCTAGTGTAGATATAGCATATGTATAAGTTCTTTGTTCTTTCTCTAAAAACAAAGCCGTTATGAACTCATCACCAAAAGTTTTCTCTTTATGAGCTCTTTTGCTCATTCGAGGTTCAACATCCTGTCAAATCTTTTGCTTTGTCGAGGTGCATCCTCTATATTTATATCGGGTACATACATTTCGTCGTCTTGTTCTTCACGGGTACATTTAGGATACTATTTATCCTTGCATGGAAAAACGTCTTCAAAGAAGGACACATTATGTGATTCCATGATTGTATTAACATGGATATCTACTATTTTATGATTTGTGTACCAGAAATCTATAAGCGCTATTGTTATGCGCATATCCGATAAATTATACAATCAGTAGTTATTGGCCCAATAGTTACCCTTTTCGGAGGTGGTACAATAACTTTTGACAAGCACCCCACACTTTGAGGTATTTGTACGTTGGTATTTACCATGTCAAGCTCACCACATCAAATGGGCTCCCCCCACATGAAATGCCTAACCTAAATTTGTAGTAAGCAAAGATCCCCCGACATGAAATGAGCTAACCTAAATTCCTGCAATATTGCATACAACATTTCCTTTAGAGTTTGGTTCTTTCGGTCCGTAAATCCATTGGATTCTAGAGAGTAAGGAGCAGTCGTTTGATGTATTACGTTCTCTATAGAATACGAAATACTACCATGTATACTTGCTTCTTAGCAAGTATACATGGCAATATTTCGTGTAGGGCTAAACATCAATTAACACTAGTACAAATACCCCCTAGACCTCGCTTATATTGGAGCGGTTTAAAGAAACCGTGATCAAGGATATTTTCGTACCACGGTTATACGTAAAACCGCGGTCAACTATTTTATTTTTTTTAAAAAAAGAATCGGATCCCGGTTATTTTAAATAACCGGGCTATAATATTGATGTTTTGCTCAGACCACGGTTATCTTTAAAAACCGGGGTGAAATAATATTCTCGGACCCCGGTTATTTATAATAACATGAGTATTTTATAAAAAAGGCCCCATCAAAACACGGCGTTTTGTAATTAAAAAAAACCTAGCATAATAGATGATCTGAATCCTGAAGGTGAGCAACGATCCTCAACCTGTGCTTGCGAATGGTAAGTACTCACCGCCCTTCCTTCTCTTCTTTTTACTCTACTCTCTCGTTAGGGCTTTTACTTTCTAGATTTGGTCAGTTCTCTCTATCTCGCTCAATTTCTCTTCCATTCTTTGTATCCTTCAATTTCTATGCGTTCTGCGAGCGGACACCGAAGGTGGGAACCTCTCCGATTATCAATAATGGCGTACATCAGCATGGGGGAGGGGCATCGGACAATCTCCGACTACCTCTCGAGATTCTGTGACGCCGATTCATCCCAAGACGGAGCATCTTTAAGCAAACTCCTCAATTTCTCCTCCAATACCCTTACCTCCTCTCCGTCAACGATGATCTCATCGTTTTCCAGGTTCTAAAAGATTAGGGTTTTAATTTCTTGAAGTTGGGCCCTTTATAAACATTTTCTCCTTTATTGATTTCACCTCATAATTGTTATTTGTCAATTTGGTACACAGGACTTCAGTAGATTGATCAAACAGTCAGAGGATTACTCCTAGTATGTGGAGATTTTGTTTCCTCTACTGCGATCTCTACAGAGTTTTAGAGTTGGGCAATTGTTTGATGCTTACAACGCCTTTAAAAATCGTTCAAGTAATTTCTCATACTCACTCATGCGTTTCCTTTTGTATTATATATTCGTTCTCTTCGTTTTTAATTTAGTGTGTTTGTACATGTGACATAGAAGGAGCCGGAGAAGGCAAGTACGGGCGTGCAAGCTTCTCTCTCATTAATTGGTAACCCTTTTGCATTAGATCTTATTTCCATTTGATTGAATTGTTGTCTCTCTGTCGAAAATTCAGGTGCCTATCTATTAGGATGCAAATAATATAAAAATAATTCAATTACTATTTATGAATTTGAATATCAATTCATCTTGATTAGTGTTCTCAAATATGAAGTATTATCATGTATGATGTGTCTTTTTCTTAATGGCCCTCTTTGTAGATATATAACTAGTTCAGTTTTGTATTCGTCGTCATGCATATAAGGACTCTTTGAGACAACTTTAAATTGAAATTGCTTGAGGATTGACATGCATGCAGGAGTGTATCTTTTGTAGTGAATCAGATGCTATAAATGATCGTGTATATCTCTTTTGCAGGGTTGGTTGATGGCAAAATCACATCATAATCTTGGGCGAGCATGACTTCTTTCATGTAGAACTCTAAAATGCATGACTCAAGTTTTTTTTTGATTTGTAGCCTTCAAAAATTTGTTGAGTCTCTGACTTATTAAAGGTAAGCTTTTGATTTATATGTGGTCAAAATTTGTGATTTTAATTTGATGTTTTTTTATTATTGCCCCAAATGTGATGGTTATATTTTGCAGATGTTTATATTGATAAGCAGTAAATGAAGTTGATACCCTTTTTTTATCAATATTGTAATGATGAATATATTCAGCTTCAGAGCTAATGAAGTATAATGTTAGCAAATTCCTTGATTCCAAAGCTTTGAAGTTGAAGTTATCTGGGATTTTACAAACAGATAGAAAACAGTGTACTTGTAACCCCATGCCCAATTAAGAAATAGATTGTATGATTGTCTTGAATTAATTCCATTTCAATCCCTTCATGTTTAAACTTTGTCTTGCATATTACCCTTAATGTCACTAAGTTTTCCAGTTGACAATTATGTTTCTTGATATTTTAGAATTTGTTAAATCATATCCTCAACTTCTTTTTTGATGCAATTTGGAGAGTGTAAATTTGTGACCACAACATATATATAGCCACGACCTTACTGTATATGTATAGTTAGTGTGACTTAAGATGCTGGGTGTTATATAGTTTCCTGCACAGCAAATTCATGTAACTTCTTCTTGCAGCAGGTTGAACATGGATGTTGTTCACACAAAAATCCTGAAATTTCTGATGAGAAGAAATGTAACATAGCAGCATCTTCGAGCAATGTACGAGAGTACGAGTGATTATCAACAAGTATGAGTGTGTCATATCTCATCTCTCTGCCAATGGAGAAGTGCACTGCGATTCTCCTCACATGTTTATATTCTCCTCTTCATGGCACACAAGAGACAAGACGATATATGTTCCGGAAGGGTTACTTATACTAAGGTGAATGCACCTTAACTTAGGATATGCCGAATGAAGGCAGAATACAATTCTTTTACATGCTCCCAACTTTCACATTTTCAACTCTACATTATAGCTTCTTTTCAGCTTCTTCTCAAATATGAAGTATTATCATATGTGATGTGTCTTTTAATCCTTTTTCTCACCAATATGTCTCTTTTCAGCTTCTTCGTACTTACAACCATTGTTGCTCAAGCTAAGACATGAATTAGGAGATGTGAAAAAAAGAGAAGTTGAACTCTGGGAAGATAAATTAATACATGACATGCTAGATCTCATGATGTACCAGTTTATCTGCACTGACAAAGGTAATTGTGACTCTGTGTTCATTTCACTATGTGCTGAGGCCCGTAGAAGTTAAGGTTTCCTTGATGTCAACCTTGAAGGGAAATGGAAAAGAATTTGTTCAGTTAAGTATGGCATTTAGAATTAAATATGCAGCAACACTACACTGTTTGAGTGTGAAAGAGAGTGAAGGGAAATGGAAAAGGATTTGTTCAGTTAAACATTGTTTGAGGCAAAGAAGAAAGGAAAGATTAGAACAAAGGAAGACTCTCAAACAAGAACATGGTCAAGAGAATAAAGAATGGGAAAGTCTGTTATTTTCATCCAATAAAAACATGACCTTTGATTAGCTAGCTAGCTTGCTAGCTTGCTTGTGGCTGCAATCTATAAGGCTGGGAGAATTATGTAAGATGTAGTTTTGCTTTTTCAACCCACCAAAACAAAGCCTTGTTATCATTCAATTTCAATTTCTATGAAATTAAAGATGCAATTTTGCTTCTTTCATTCACAGCTTATTCTTCACTCCTTCTGCAATTTTGGTAATGACAGAAGAGTACCAAATCACATTGATGGTCAATTTGTGACCATCGGGTTATTCAGTTATCCCTCTCATTATGTTGTGTGTCTGTAGGTGGCCACAATTACGAGTTCATCTTCACACCCAACTCTTTTTAATTTAAAATTAAATATGGCATTTGTTTTTCTTTATTATGGTCTACCTTTGTAGATATTATTGGTCTGTTGGTATAATCTTAAGTGCTCTATGAGTATTCTTCATTAAGCATGTCCGCGGGTCGGACCCGTCGGGTCGACGGGTCCGACCCGCCGGGTCATGGGTCCGGGGAGGGTGACCCGGACCCGTGTATCTGGCCAACCCGTCGGGTCGGCGACCCGCCGGGTCACGGGTTAGACCCGACGGGTCGGCCACCTCACTATTAAAAAAAAATAATAATGGAAACAAACTTTAAAAAATAAGAAAATAAATAGAAGATAAAAATTGGACAAACAAACTTTAAAAAATAAGAAAATAAATAGAAGATAAAAATTGGACTTAAACTTAAAAAAGAAGAAGAAAATAAACTAATAAAAAATAGGACTTAAACTTAAAAAAGAAGAAAATAAACTAATAAAAAGAGGACTTAAACTTACAAAAATTGGACTTAAACTTAAAAGTTTAAGTCCAATTTTTGTAAGTTTAAGTTCTTTTTTTATTAGTTTATTTTCTTCTTTTTTAAGTTTAAGTCTTAAACTTTTTTTTTTTTAAAAAAAGGGAAGAATTGGGCTTGAACCGGAATCCCGGTTGCCTACGTATCCTCTCGGGGAGGAGGAATCAAAGCCCACGTAGTTCTCTTACCTTCCCCGATTGGCCCTTACCTTAGTCGGACTCTCCCGCTGATACATCCGATGACGTTTGTTGTCGCTCGTCGTCATCTTCGTCGCCTTCCTCCGCCGAGAGGTTGTTCTTTTGTGTTCGCATTTCCGCTTTCCTCCAATCGGCTAGGAGGACTTGTGCCTCCAACGTCTCGCGCAACATATTTGTTCTCGTCGGATCGAGCACTTTTCCACTCCGGCTAAAGGTTTGCTCAACCGCTACCGTTGAGGCGGGAACGGCGAGAATTTGTGCCGCGATCCTTGAGAGGGTAGGGAACCTCATTCTCTCCGGTCGGCTCCACCATTCTAATATATTGAAATCCTCCTCATCTTCATCATTGGCAAACTCAAAAGAAATGGTTAGATATTCGTCGAGTTCCGAGTTGGAACTCGACGTGGTTTTTGCCCTTTTCGGGCCAAACAAATCTCTAGCAATTGATTTAAATTTAGATGAACTTGAAGATGAAGGACGAGGAGGGGGTTGAGAAGATTGACCTAGATCAGAAACACAATATTGAACCAATAATTCATCAAATAATTTTCTGACATTAGCAATTATGGTAGAAACATGACAATCGGGATGTTGTTCTAAACCTAAAAATTCATAATAACTTTCTAAAAATTGTTTTAAACCATCCATTTTACGTCTTGGGTCTAACACAAATGCAACAAGAAAAACATCGGGAATGGTTGTATAATAATCTAACCATTTAGTTCGCATTGTATGTATAGCCTGTGAAATATTTTCAATTAAAAGACCTTGTTGAATTGCAAATGCAATATTAATTGCTACATAACAAAATATGTTTGAAGTTGGTGTATAAACATAACTAAAAGTGTTAGTAGCATCATAAAAATATTTAAAAACCTCCATTACATCTTTTGCTAAAATCCAAGATTCACCGAAAACAAAATTACCGTCAATATGTTGTGCGGAAAAACCACTTAAAAGTTCTCGATATTCATATGATTCGTAAATCATTTTGTAAGTAGAGTTCCATCTTGTACACACATCTTTTGGAAATTTTTTAGGATAAACGTTATTTTGTTTACAATATGCATACCATTTAGTAGGTACACTTTTTTTAGACCAAAATTCATTAAGAATATTTCGAATAGGTTGTACTAAATGTCCAACGTATGCTAAACCGTCTTGAACACACAAGTTTAAAATATGAATGGCACACCTAATGTGAAAAATTTACCTCCAATCGCCGGCTTACAATAGCTGGTTAAATCTCTAATGGAAGCCGTGTTAGCGGAGGCGTTGTCAAAACCGATTGAAAAAACTCGTGAAACTAATCTATATTCTTCCAAAACATTTGCAATCAAACGGGAAATATTTTGGGTGGTATGTTGTTTGTTGAAAACTCGTAATGCTGAAACTCTTTTATTTAAAATCCAAAATTTATCAACAAAATGACAAGTAATACCCATATATGAATTTTTTTGAAAACCGTCGGTCCAAATATCACTACAAATAGAAACTTGAATATCACCGTTGTCCATAAAATATTTAATCAATTCTTCTTTAGGAATTTTATATTTGTGTATCATTTTTCTTTTAGCGGTTTGGCGAGAAATCGGTTTATATGCGGGTTGAGCATGATTTTGCATCCAATCATTAAAACCAACATTTTGTGCAAAACTAAATGCTAAAGAATCTACGGCCAACATTTCCGCAAATGCATCCATAGAAGAAGAATGATCATATGTAAATAGAGAAGGAGGTTGGTTAGAAGTAGATGCGTACCCGGTAAGTTGTGTTTGCCCTTGTGCTAATCCCATTTTCTCGGGATGCTTGTTCCGGATATGCCTCTTGTAGTTCCCGTAGCCTTCTCCCTTTTTGTGCTTGTATTGTGCCGCACAAAAATTGCATTTGGCATAGAAAATTCCATTGGCATCGGGAGCACCTTTTGTAAACCAAAATCGGAAGACCGCCGCCGTTAGTTGAGTGTTGTTCAACGGCGGCTCCTCCGGCTCCGGCTCCTCCGTGAATTGGGTCTCGGATCCTTGGGTGTTGGGGAAAGTAGGTGATTCCGTGATATCCTCCTCCTCCTCGAAGATCTCGTGATCTCCACTTAATAAGTCTCGCCTTAAATCCGAACCGGTTGGAGGACCGCTGACGGAACGTCTTCCTCGGCTAGACATTTTTTTTTTGAATAATAGAATGTAGTAGTAAGAGTGGTAAAATGAAAAATAAGAGAATGAGAATATGAGATTAGGAGAGTAATTGAATGTAAGAGTTGGAAATTATGGAGAATTGAGAGAGTGAATAGATGATTGAATGATGAGAATTGGTGTGAGATGATATGAATTGAGTTTGGGGTATTTATAGAATTGTTTTTAGGTTAGATTTATTAAATTATATTGTTTTTTTTAGCCGTTGGGATTTTTTTTTTTTTTTGAATTTGTAGCCGTTACGGGTCGACCCGGCGGGTCACGGGTAAGGATCTGAAGACCCTTACCCGTACCCGCGACCCGAGGGAACCCGGACCCGCCGGATCGGCGACCCGTGGACATGCTTATTCTTCATTCTTCAAGCTTGAATTTGAAACTTCCTTACGGCATAAAGTAATATTTAATTGTAAGTCTTGGTCTCTTGACAGTAAAATATTGATAATCCTGAAGAAGCTTTGGCAGTAGCAAACTGGGAAGCACATTTTCAAGGTTTGTTTGTTTACTTAATCTTGGTATATGATTTCACTGTAATTTGTCACTTGAAAACACAAGGATTCATATGCAATGATTGTGAATTGTGATGTATATCAGAACACTCGTATTCCTCCGGTCTAGAGTTAGAGTGCCTTGATCAAGCTGAAGACTGCTTGTTGATTGGCTTAATGATTCTGCGATCAATGACAACCCCTCTGATATGTATGCTTTCTCCTACACTCCCTTCAGTTTCTGGATGAAAACATTGGGAAAAGATAAAAACACTTGATAAACCTGCCTTTGTGATGCAGGAACTCATCTAGCATGAACGATGTTTTGATTGATGTTACAGGTACGCAAGACGTGGTCATGTATTTAGTCATGCACTCCTAAATTGCTACCCATCCAATATTTAGTCATGCACTCTTGCATTAGCTACGGTAATGTTACTCTTATTCCAGAAGTTTATCCTGATAGTTCCATACTCTATTGTATGTCTACTATTGTTCACACAACTTTATCCCTTTCTTGTTCTTCTAGGGGGATTCCTAATATAGTATGAAGTTGTTGGGCATTCTCCACAGCTGGGTCCATATGTAAGGAATCAATGCTATAAGCACAGGAGAGCTTATTAGTTTATCAGAACAAGAACGGACAAAGTGGAGTGGCACCTCTTGAGGGCTCTTTGTTACGAGATAACGGGTCAGCTTACTAAGGCTCATAAGCTTTTCAAGGAAATTCTCAAGGATAGGAGATTATGCTTAATAGTGATGTGATTATTGAATTGTCATGAAGAGAACTTTGGAGTACCTTGAAGCAGTACCACATGTGAAAGTTTTAAGTAATTGAAATGAATTATCGGTAGATTATGCTTAATAGTGGTGTGATTAAAAAATGCAGCAATATCATACGGCCACGGTTCTTTAAATAACCGTGGTATTTTTTTTAAAAAAAAATTAGAATTGGGACCACGGTTATTTTAAATAACCGTGGTCCGAAATCTGTTTTTTTTTTTTTTAAAAAATACAAGTCAGACCCCGGTTATTTATAAAAAACCGGGGTCCGAAAATGGCCCCGGTTTTTCATAATAACCGGGGTTTGACTTTTACCCCGGTTTTTTAAAATAACCGGGGTCCGACTTTTACCACGGTTTTTTAAAATAACCGGGGTCCGACTTTTACCAAGGTTATTAAAAAACCGGGGTCCGAAAATATTAACTCGGTGACATTTACCGGGATGCGAACGCTCGGACATCGCTCCTGTTAACCACGCTCGGACCTCGCGAACTCTATGTTGGTTATTATAATAACCAAACCGAACCGACAAAACCAATAACCAGAAAAGAAGATAGCATGAACCGAAAACCAAAACCGATTATATAGGTTATGGTTCGGTTTCTAACCGAATTCAAACTGATTTTGTATGTTCAGTTACAATTTTATCCGAAAAACGATTTGAAAATCAACTCGAGAAACCGATAAGTTGAACTGAAAACTGTTGTGTTGAACCCAAAACCGAAAACCGCTTTGTTGAACCCAAAACCGAAAAGCAACTTGTTGATTCGAAAACTGAAAACAGTTTTGTTGAACCAAAAACAAAAATTAAACCAATTTTTTGGTTCTGGTTTAGCCGATGTTGGTTGTTGGGTCTGATTTAGGTGCATTTGGGTCTGATTTAGGTGTTGTTCGGGTCTAGTTTAAACTTGTTGAATACTTGAATCCTAAAAATACGTAATTGATCGAAATCGATAACAAACAATTCTAGAAGTTCAATAATGTAATTACATTAAGTATGAAATCCAAAATGCAAATTATGCAATAATTTTACACCAATGGCAATGACCAAAATCCATGACCGAAATCACCAATCACCATCATTCTATGAAGCACCACGCCCACCTACCAACATGTAATAATATAATTTCTTGTTAATTGATTAAAACACAAAAAAGAGTTGATAATGTTAGACATTTAGATTTATAGGCATACCTCTTTGAGCATTACCTTAGGTGTGACTATTGTCAACTGTGTCATTGTTGAAGTTACTCCTAGGTTCCTCTTTACGAAGCATCACACCCACCTACCATCATTCCATGAAGCACCACACCCACCTACCAAAAAGAGTTGATAAAAACACAAATAGGTTCCTCTTCACGAAGAATTGGTGATTTTAGTGAGAGCAATATTTCCAAATCTATACACATGAAACAAATCAACAATGACATTATGTAAGAAACTAAAAAAAATAAAGATTTTAAGCATTACCTTCTCGTATTTTCATGATCTCTTCATCTCCATCCTCATCAATCTCGTCACCCCTAGTAGTGCGACTATTGTCAATTGTGTCATTGTTGAAGTTACTCCTAGTTTCCCCAAGTATCCAATCTTGTCCAACTAAATAAGTAGAACTTGTTGGAGCTAAGGTACATCCCTCTTAACTATGTTGAGTAGTATACAATGATTTATAGTGCTCAAACAATATGATAGTGAACTCCTTAACTTCTTGTGATAATTCTCTCCCTTTATCCATCCCGTGTATTCTTTGCAAAGTCATTTCCACCATAACCATCTTGTGTGTTGGATTTAGAATAATAGCAACAAAAATCAACATGTTCATCTTCTTCAAACTACCCCAATACTTATCACACTTTACCTTCATCTGAGAAGTCATTACATGACAATCCATATCTTCACTGCTCATTCACTTATTCAACACATTAATAATGTACAAGAAAACATACTAACCATCACATAAGATGAACCAGATACTTCTTTAGTGAACTCATAAAACTCACCCAAAAACTTCACAAGGGTTTCAATTTTCTTCCACTCTTTTTTTTCCCTTAGTTTTGCATGAGAGAAGACATTCACATCTTTGCTTATGCTTAAATTGACAAAGAATGTCTACTCCCCTTGTGTTTTATGTTTTAAGATGATTTAGGTCTAAATTGGAGCACAAAGAACCAATCCAAGTTAATCAAAGGAACACTCATCATACCCTCATTATCATCATGGAGCCAAGGAAGGAAGGAAGCAAGCAAGGAAATCAGGGAGCAATACCAACAAGAAGCCCAAAACGAAGACCATCGAATTTATAAAAACTCAAGGTAAGAAGACTTGGAAACCCATATAAGAGTAAATCAAGTTGCAATTGTCAATCTAGGTCAAGTTTACTTAGAAACTCGAGCAAAGAAGACACAAAACTCGTTTAAGGAAGACAAAATAATCGAACAAGTAAGAACATGCACCAACATAGGTCGAGTGAGCAAAAAACTCAACCTAAGAAGGATAAGAAGCTCGAGCAAAGAGCACTTTCTAGGAGAAGTTTACACTTACCTCAACTGAAATTGACAACCCGAGCAAAGAAGAACAAAAACTCGATCAAAGAAGCACAAAAACCCAAGCTAAAAGTAACTCTTAAGACGGTAGAAAAACTCAACGTAAGGTGCTCCTTCAACTCGACCTAAGGAAACCCAAAACTCGATGCTTCCTACACAGTTACCAGTGTGGAACACTTTTGTAACTCACACTTCATGTGTGAGTTTTATGGATTATTCTAGAATAGGGGGACCACAAATTTACCCTATAAATTGAGGGCATGACTGCTGGTATTTCATATCATCCAAGAAACAAAATAATTCTCTAAATTCCCTCTTTTGTAAGAATTGGTTGATTGGCCTTAGAATAGTAGAAGTGTTCTTGATATTGTTCACAAATCTCTCTCTAGATCTTGCTTGGAGCTTGTTTTGGCCATATCTTTGGATTGGTAAGATCAAATCGTTCCATTCTTTTTTTATGTATACATTATTTTCTATCAAGTTTGTCACCATGGTATCCATTTGTGTTGGTTGTGTTATTAAACTTTCAGTCATGTGTGAGTAGTCTCACCTTGTTAGGATTTGGGGTAAAAACTCTAAATCATGCTAGGATTGTCATAATCTTTGTTGTGTTTATAAAAATATATAGAATCAAATGCATGTTTAGTAGCATATAGGAGTTATCGAATCTGTTTGACTGTTCATCCATGTTTGATCTTATTTTGAATGTCGGATGCTAGATTATTCATGATCAAGATTGTTCCCATAACACATTGTATATTTTCAAGCATGAATGAGTGTTTTTATGGATTAATCATCTTAGCAGAGACCTATAAGTAATTCGAAGATGATTATGCAATGTATGATGCTTGAATGCTGCTAGCTAGGACCATGAGGATGGTTAGCACATTTGCATGTAAGTGTCCAATTGTGGCTATGCCGAATTGTGCAAGCAAATAGCAAACACCATGTGATGCTTGTATAGTTTAATATAGTCATGAATGTAGAGAAGCTAATCAAATCATGAGTATATAGCAAACACCATTAGATACTCATTAATTGAAGCAAACCAAATGTCTTGACAAAGCATACTTATATCATGCTACATCAGTATTTGTAACTTAAACTCTCTTATTTTATGAAGCACAATATGATCATGTATGTACCTAGTTATGATTTGGACAAATATCCCCAATTACTAGTGTTCTCTCCCATGGATATTTGATAGTTGCTAGTTGATACTTGTTGCTCAAAAAGCCCAAGCATCTTGGTCACTTGATCAACCCTTTTCCCTTTCATTTTGCGCATTCTTGCTTTACTAGTTGGATTTGAGACAAATTTGGGATATACATAGTCTCTTGGGATTTTGACCTTGATGTTACATCATATACATACATTGACACATCCATGCACTTGCGGTGCTGTGTGATTTGTGTGTGTCAATCCCCACCACATCAAATATCAAAAACAGAAAACAATAATAAATTGTTATTACTTGACCACAATAATTTTGAGAATTCACATCGGCACTATTTTCAAGCTGCAGCTCAACAATCCGATCACCATCAACCAAAATGAAGATGATAAGAAGAGGGAAAAGCAAACTCTAAAAGCACTAGAAAATGAATAAACTAAACCGTGGAAGAATACCTTAACCATCTTATTCATGTACAGATTAAGAAACAAACCATCAAGAGCACCCGAACTAAAACGCGTACCTTACTACGCCAATCTAGATCCCAGAATGATCAACGTAGATCCTTGAATGATCTTTGTTGACCCCTGAATGATCGACCTAGAGAAATCGTAATATTTTTCTCTGCCTCAACACCGAACTCCTACAAGAAAACAGATGAATATCTCAATAAGAATGAATCAAAATATGGAATGGAGATTTTTAGGGTTTGAACAAAAACTCTTCTTCGATTTTGCGTATAAATCAACAATTTTTTGGGTAAAGGTAAATCCATAGAAGAAAAAAAGTATACATAAATCCAATTGGATTATGAATACGGCTAACTGAGTCTATGTATAGGGTGCCAAGACATAGAGTTTAAGGCTCAAAACTATGAAATCTTAACAACTAGCATAACAAGGCGGAAATGCAAGTCCCCAAGTGCAGCCAAATACAAATGATAGAATGACACATATACCTCACACACTCCAATTCAGTTGGATCAAACTTAAAAGGCCCATCAACCTTCGTCAAATCCATCAACACATGGGAACCAAGAGAGCCAAGTATAATCAACACCACCGGGATAAGACATCCCCTACCTTCGGCATATCCATCAATAGAGAAGAGGTCAAACCCAAGAAGGGTGTCATCATAAATCAATCATAAGATCACTCATGTCATCAATGTAAACCAAGAGCTTGGGCACCAACTCTGGAAGAGAACGTCTCATGTAGGAGCCGGAAAACATGAGCTCTAATGAGCCGAACCAGTACGTCGATAGGAATCTTGTTGCCATTGAAGATCAGGGCATTCCTAGAATGCCAAAAGTAGTAACTTGTAGACGAGAGGACATAGATCCTTTGTCTACTCATTCATCCTCTCCCAATAGCCGATTCCCTCAGCCAATCAAGAGATGTCAAAATAGAGGTCAAACTGTCGGGCATATCAAGTTCCTTGAAAATTTTTCTTCATACCTCTCTCGCTCACGTACAACCAAAAAACAGGTGGTCATATGACTTATTAGCTCCTTTACAACATTAGCAAGTCGGGTCAACGTCAAGGAAAGATATTCTATCCTTAGTAGAAAGGTGAGCAATGATGGTCATCCAGAGAATGAATATATGCTTCGGCATATTCCCTGAATTCCAACCAATATGTACCAAGCAACATCATGTCCATGCTTTTTCAACAAAACACACGCCCGGGCCACCAAAAACTTCTCCCCATGACACCAAGAATCAAGTGACTTAGTCAAACTCAATGTCGGATCCCTATATAATTTTATAATCTCATCTTTTTTCCCAAGGATAGCCTTGATCAAAGGTAACTCACGTCTATGGACAACCCAATCACAAGACTCAATCACCTGAAGATAGCGGTGGTGTATCCACCTCACCTAGAGACTATCACGGCTGACGTGAATGTGTTGGTAATGTCTACTCATAAAAGCCAGATTCCGAGCACGAAGATCAAAGAGGTCAAGAACACGTTCTTTCTTCAGCATACAAACCTTATTACAAACAACTCTCGACCAACACTAAATGACAAATCAACAATTATGACAAAACGCAAGGACGCATAGAAACATGGAGATGTTTTGAAAAAATTGATAGACGAAGGAAAAAGAAACTCAATTGAAAATTGAAGCTCCATATGCTCGATGTTGAGGAGTTTCCACCGGTCTCTTACGGTTTTCTTGTATGCCACACCACCGCCAAACCACTCTCGCAACTCCGAGAGCATTCATTCCCTTCCTCCATGGCCGATCTTCTAGATTCCACATCTAAGATATCGGAGATTACTGAAAGTTGTCCGAAAGAGGATAAGGAGTTGGAGAAGATCTTCAGCAAGTTCGACGCTAATGGTGACGACAAGATTTCGGCGTCGGAACTTGAATTGATTCTCTGCGTGGTTGGTTCCGAGACATCACCGGAGAAAGTGAGTCAGATGATGTTTGAGATGGAAAAGGATGGTAACGGATTAATCGAATTGAAGGAAGTCGCTGAATTCCACAGTGAATCGAAGCAAATCGTCATTTCTAGCGACGGAACTGTAATCAAGAGCTTCATGAAGTGTTTGATATGTAAGACAACGTAAAAAACGGTTTGATCTCACCTCGTGAACTATATGTTGTTCTCAAGAGCCTTGGAGAGAAGTTCTCATTGAAGGATCTCACCTCGCGAACTATATGATGGTGATGGTGATGTTCATATGAATTTTGAAGAATTCAAGAAGATGATGGCATAGAAAAACTCAATTTCTTAATCAGGCAAGGTAGATTTGGTATTGAAATCGTAATCGTAGATGATTGCTCTTTACGAGTAAATCTTAACTTTCTCTTATTGTTTCTGCGTTTAAATCTTTGGATGAAACAAGACATACATATGTTATCGTGTTGAAGCATGCAGAAGAGGTGTTAATTGTTAAACCCTGAGACCGTATGTGTAGAAGACGTGTGAAAAGCGTAATGTTCAAACTTATAATAAATAAATAGATAATAGATATGTCCATCACCTCAATCTTTTATTTTTTTTTTCATCGGGGCGAATGAATCTGACCTTCACATATAATTTACAATCCTAATTAATGTGTTGATTCGTTTTTTTTGTAATTTTAAGCATACTGAATCAATCTAGCATTGGCAAATAGAGAAAGTATTGGAAGATATCATATTGTAAAGAGCAAAAAAAGATCGATTCAATCTCTTTTAACAATATATCATATAATGTAGGTAATCATAAGACCATATCTTTTTTATCACTGCATGAGGGCACAGTCTGCATGTAACCCACAAATTCATCTATACATCTGTATTAAAAATTAATCACAAAAATTGCAACCAACTCTTACTATGTTTCCCATATTTTTTTCACTATAAAAGTTGAATTGAACTAGTCATAGCTTTCATTCAAAACTTAGAAAAGAAAACAACATTTGAATTCAATCGGAAAGAGAGCTCTAAAATGAGAGAGGTTACTTCTCTTGCCCTTGTTTTCGTATGTGTTCTATATTCATCGTCTCACGTATTAGGAGTTGATGAATTGATAAATCCTACTCGTGTTAAGGTCGAATTGGGTCGTGCTATTCCGCCTTCCGGACACAACCTTCCGCCGTACCTTCCAAAAGATATGGTCGAGTTGGGTCGCGCTATTCCGCCATCCGGACCCAACCTTCCGCCGTACCTTCCAAAAGATAAGGCCGAATTGGGTCGTGCTATTCCTCCATCTGGACCCAACCTTCCGCCATACCTTCCAAAGGGTGAGTTGGGTCGTGCTATTCCGCCATCCGGACCCAACCTTCCACCTTACCTTCCAAGAGTTAAGGGGGAGTTGGGTCGTGCTATTCCACCATCCGGACCCAACCTTCCACCTTACCTTCCAATAGTTAAGGGGGAGTTGGGTCGTGCTATTCCCCCATCCGGACCCAACCTTCCCCCTTACCATCCAAAAGATAAGGTCGAGTTGGGTCGCGCTATTCCTCCTTCCGGACCCAACCTTCCGCCTTACCATCCAAAAGATAAGGCCGAGTTGGGCCGTGTTATTCCTCCATCTGGACCCAACCTTCTGTCATACCTTCCAAAAGTTAAGGGTGAGTTGGGTCGTGCTATTCCGCCATCCGGACCCAACCTTCCGCCTTACATGCCAAAAGATAAGGTTGAGTTGGGTCGCGCTATTCCCCCATCCGGACCCAACCTTCCGCCTTACATTCCAAAAGATAAGGTCGAGTTGGGTCGCGCTATTCCCCCATCCGGACCCAACCTTCCCCCTTACCATCCAAAAGATAAGGTCGAGTTGGGTCGCGCTATTCCTCCATCCGAACCTAACCTTCCACCTTACCTTCCAAGAGTTAAGGTGAAGTTGGGTCGCGCTATTCCCCCATCCGGACTCAACCTTCCGCCTTACCTTCCAAAAGATAAGGTCGAGTTGGGTCGCGCTATTCCTCCATCCGGGTCCAACCTTCCGCCTTACCATCAAAAAGATAAGGCCGAGTTGGGTCGTGCTATTCCTCCATCCGGACCCAACCTTCCACCGTACCTTCCAAAAGATAACGTCGAGTTGGGTCACGCTATTCCACCATCCGGTCCGAACCCGGGTCCGCCAAATTCGAACTAATTTATACATAATGTTGCGCCCTCTGGTCCGACCTAATTGTAAGCTTTTGTTGTGGAGTGAATTAGTGCGGTTCCTACTTAACATTAGGAAATAAAAAGTAAGGACTTATATTAATTTAAAAAAAAAACTATGGTATTTTATTGATTAAAAATTACAATAATACTCTTAAATTTTTTTCGATGTGTTCAACAAATCTCCAGATTTCGAATAATTTATTTATAATATATACTCTTTAAATATTTATACATTAATATTTGTTAAAAACAATTTAAAAAATTATTTATCGTATAAAATTTCAAGGAAACTAAAATGACTGCTAATAATAAGTAAATGATAATTATTTTTTTCCAAAATTTCAACTTATATTTGATATAATGGTATATTATTTAAAAAGTGTAAAATATAAAAATACTATGTGAAAATTGAAATTTCCCGAACAATCCCACAACCCATAAATGAAGAGTAGAATGCTTCTTTAGTAATTTCAGTGTTTTCCCGCTCTAGCTACGAGAGAGGAGAGGAGCACCTTCCTTCTTTCTTTCTTTCTTTCTTTCTAATAAGCTACAATTATCCTTTAATTAGGTTGTTAATATTATTTTTCTTTATTAGTTATTGTCTCAATATTTATAATTTCTTTCTCAGTTTACTCATTCCTCTTTATATGTAATTCTCCTCAATGAAATAGAAATGATTTGGAGTTTGTATTTTAATTTATTATGGTATCAGACAATACCATCCTTTCTTTCAAACTCTCTAAAATCATTTATGACTACAACTGCACTCGATATTACGAGTCCATTCTACTTACATTTTATCGGATCATCCGGGTCTTTCTATATATTCGATAATCTTCAATGGAAATAATTATCTCGATTGGCATCGAAATGTAATCAATGCATTTCGTGCCGAATGAAAATACGGATTTCTTGATGGAACAATAAAAACAACGGAGCCTAACGACTCAAACAACATTCACTTGATACTTGTTAACTCGATGCTTATTGGTTGGATTAACCAATCTCTTGATCCCTCAGTTTGTCCTTCGCTAACATCGTTTGACACAACTAAGGAACTTTGGGGCAATATCTGACACCACTTCTTGGTTGGCAACGGTTCACGCATCTTAAAACTTAGATCCGACATCATTGATTGCAAACAGCAAGGACAATCTATTGTTACTTTCTATGGGAAGCTACGCCGTTTATAAGATGAATTCATTATGTGTCTTCCTTCTCACACAACCCTCTGCACACCATGTAACAAGGTCCTGACCGCTGAGCGGGATGAAGAATGCGTGCATCAGTTTCTCCTAGGATTGGACGACGCATAAGTCATCATCATTCTTCTATCGTTGCTATGGATCCACTTCCTCCTCTAAACAAGGTATATGCTCTAATTGTTCAATAAGAATGCTCTCAACTTGGTGTTACATTTACATATCCGTCCACCAACAATAGTATGACGCTTGTTACTCAATCCTATTCTCGCTCTCAATCGTCCAAAACGGACAAATCTAACATCATTTTCTCTCATTGCAATTGTCCGGGCTATAGTAAGTCTTCATGATTTAAAATAATAGGTTTTTCCGATTGGTTGAACAACGGAAAAGGAGTCGCTGGTCCTTGCACCGGAAAATTGCCTCCTGTTACTCAACTAGCTGGATTTGCAACACACATGGCTCACGCCAACTCTATTATGAAAACAACCCCAACACCAAGGCCCTTGGTCTTGCGGTTTCTAATGACCAATGGTCCACCATCTTCGATAAGTTTAAAACGTGTCACCTCAGTTTTCATTAAAATTAGTCAGGTAAAATTACAACTTTTTGGATTCTTGATTCCGGGACTTCTTTTTATATGACAGGTGATAAGTCATTATATCTAATATTAAATAAGTTATCCGTATAAAATTAAACTACCTAATGGTAAATTATATACTTTTTCATATACCGGATGTGTTGCTTTATCCCAATCTTATACACTATCTAACATTTTTTGTACCAAGATTACAATGTAATTTAATATCCGCATATTGCTTATCTACTTATTGTAAATTTGTTAACACTACTATTAATCCTCTTGTACCATTCAGAACCGTTCTTCGCGGATACTGGTTGGAGTGGGTGGACCTCGTAATGGTGTTTACTGATTAAACTAGATCTCCTCGCCTATCGCCGCATAACCCGTCTCAATCGCCACCTTTGTTGCCTCCCAGACCAACAACAATAATTCAACTTCTCCTTCCATTCTTTGGCACATGCGTCTCGGACATCCAACTTACCAATATCTTATTTACTTTCCTAATGTTACTAGTTTTGATTTCAATAAACAAAAACATTTACCTTGGGATATATATCTGTTTTCAAGTAAAACAATCTTGCTCTTCTTTTAAGTTAAGTGAATCTTATGCTACATCTATTTTTGATTTTATATACTTCAATATATGGGGTCCTTATCGTATTACATCTTCTTGTGGTGCGAAATTATTTCTTACCTTAGTTGATGATTTATAACGGATTACATGGGTTTTCTTAATTAAAAATAAATCCTCTAATGTATCAAAAAAGTCCTACATTGATGATCTTAAACACTCAGAGTTTGTTTACGAGGTTCGGATCGAAAGTCCTACGTCCCCGAGATCTCAAGATATTCAATCAACTAATGTATCAAAAACAAAACCAAAAATAAAAAACTAAAAGTGTAAAAGCTTCAAAATAAAACCAACAAGAAAGTAAGAGTAGAACAAGTAACATAAACAAAGCACACGAGTTTGAAGATCCAAAGATCTTCTCCGTGCCAACAATATGTGGTTGGAAACTTGGAACCAGTTCATGCTTCGTAAGGAAAGCTCTCGGTCTCACTTTTCGAATGTGGAGAACTCTCAGAGAAAAAGAGGAGAAGTAGAGACAAGCGGTATAGAAAAGAGATTAGGGTTTGCGCTCATCTGAGCTCTCCCTTATAAATCTCTCTTCATTCTTAAAACGTCGTCATTGTATTTAATGAAAGAGAGCTAGATCAAACCAATGAACCCGACTCATATATTTTCATCCTCATTTATTTCTAGTTTAACCTATTCATCAAGTTTGAGGAGTGTGAGCTTGTGGGCTTCTCAAGTCAAGGCCAACAATGAGCCCAACCACTCTTCCTTGAAATTAGACCAATCCGAGAAAGGGTAATCAATGTTGCTAGATCTTCATCATAGCCCAAATCCATTACGTCAAACATAAGCACCGAGATTACTCTACAAAGCCATTGTGCTACATGATTTCCACTTCGTGTAACAAAGTTTCATCTACATTCGACAAACCACCTTGCTTGTACTTTAATCAGTCCAAGAACAACACCAATGCCGAGTCAGATTCGATTACAATGTTTCCGCAACCCGTTTCTCTAGCAAGCTCCATAGCTGCAATATTTTCGATTACAATTTGTCATACCATTTTCAAACTTCCACAATGCAAGAACAATAATGCATGCAACTGAGCTTCTTCCTTCCTAAAAGATGCACATGAGGGATGATGTAGAATCCTTTTCTACTTCATATTGCCTCAACTAGGTAAAATGTTCTTGCAAGCTCTCTAGACAAAGGATTTGATCGCTAAGGAGTTCGATCTTCCATAAGACGTTCTAGAAAATTTTCTAACCACTCACGACCGACGAGCTCTTATCTCTTAATCCATGCTTAGATGGTAGGTAAACTTGACAGAAAACATAAGAACTATAAAAAATAGTATTGGTTATCTCGAATCTCTTTATTAATCAAATGGATCCAAAGAATCTCCTCTACATCATATGTGGACGTAATGGTTTGAATCATGTGTTCCCTCTATTGACTCATTCCTAGTCAATTAGGTCAATGAATCTCATATTCAAATCAACATCGCTTGGCAGGATCACTATCTTAAAACTGAATGGCATAGGTAGCCATTTATCTCTTCATACAAAAATCTCAGACTCATTACCCACCAACCAACAAAGCCCCTTCTCCAGTAAACTTCGTCCTTAAATAAATATTTTCTAAGTAAAGCTAGATCAATCAACCCTAATTGCTTGCAAAAAAAACCAATTGGGATAATATTTGAGTTCAACAATTGTACAATCAAAGAATTTGGATCTACCACAACTTGTGGTTCACAAGGTGTCATCCTTGTTGAGCTAACAACGGCGTCTTGAATGTCTTCATATTTGTACCCTATACCGCCTTCTTCCGTGGGTCAACATAATTCATGTCTTGCCATTCAATGGATCTTTTTCTTACAATTAAAACTCCCCCACCCTATGTCCTTAAAAACTAAATGTAACATTTCAAAACAAGACATAATATAAAGTGGGATTGCTTAGAGAACTGGCTTTCAAAGGACTTCCTTCTCAACTCTACTTAATATAAACTCCTTCCAACTTTTTAATTTTTTCCAAACACTATCCCGAATATTTGAGAAAATGACCTTTCCACCACAGTAGGCAGTCCCAAATACTTTTCATGACTATTTAATTCCCGAATCCCTACTACAGATTGTATTTACAATCAATTGTCTACACACACCCACATTCTCACTAAAAGATTGCTTAGGTTTTAAAGTTGACTTGTTGTCCTGATTCCACTCCATAATCCCGAATAATATTAACAATTTTGTTGTTTTGTTGACAAGACGTCTTTAAAAAGACAACGGTATCATCCACAAACAAGGTAACAGATGATACACCTTCCGCACATATCAAGAATAGGAAAAAGGGGGGGGGGGTGAACCCTTGACGTAGACCACGTGAAGGTACAAACTTATGAGAAGGAATTCCATCAAACAACACCAAAAAGGTAACAATTGATACACATCTCATAATAAAACGTACTCACCACTCGTCTAAACTCATCATCCTCATATTGCATGCCAAATATCCCAACTCTATCTTGTCATGAGCCTTAGCTACATCAAGTTTTAATGTCGTATAACCCTCATATCCTTGCCTTGCTTTCATATAGTGGAACAACTCAAAAACAACGAGTACATTATTAGTAATAATGTTCCCGGAACAAATGCACTTTGATTATTAGACACTAGTTTTCCAAATATTGCTTCAATCTATTAGCAAGAACATTAGCATATATCTTGTACAGAACATTGCAAATACTAATAGACCTAATCTAGCCCCTTCATGCTAATAGGATAAGTGAAGTTAGAAATAAGCAAGATAAAAGTGTTATTAGATTTCTTAGGAAAATAATCTGATGTGGGACCATCCTTGATAGCATCTACACCTACATTACATGGACAATTCACTAAGCCAAGAGCCAGAGTAACTCAAGGAAAGGTTGCTTACTAGTTGCAAACATGAGAGGAGTTGATGGAATGGAAGATTACATGGAAGATGCAAAATCTCGACCAACACTCGGGAATCTCGGCCGAGATTTCATCCAAGATTTCGTTTATGACGTGTGATAGAAGATCCGGCCAAAGATCTTTTAAATTTGGCAACAATATTTTATATTTTATTTCCTTGAAGCTTTCAAACTATCTTAAGGAAATTGTTATTTTTGGATCCTATCTTTTAGGATTATTTTTAGATAATCTTTTAATGATATATTTCCTAGATTATTTTTTAAAGATATCTTTCCTAGTTTACATAGAGGATCTCCCTTATAAATAGTCTTAGAATGGGAGATTATTAGATAGCTTAGTTGTGATTATTGAATTCCACATTATTGTGAGATACTTGTGACTTCGCTCACGGGGTTTGCATTTTATTATTTCTATTCAATCAAAAGGAGAGTTTTTGATTGAAAAGTTGTGAGTCTTTGCTAGGTTGTTCTTGTGTGTGTTTATCTTTTTGAAGGTTGGTGCTACAAGTCAAAATGGTCCATCCTTGTGCTTGTCTTATCTAGAAGGCTTGTGTAAGGTTAAAGAAGGAAGGGTGAAAGATAATTCTTTGTTGAGGGTTTTGATCCAATTGAGGTCAAGGTTGTTTGCAAGTCTTAACATAGTTCTATCTTCCTATATTTATCCTTCAATATTATCATCTTCTTATTTTTCCATATCATTCATTATTCCACATTTTGAGTTCTAACAAATCTCGGGTTGTTCTTGAGTAAATATCGGCCGAGATTTCCTTTGATTCATCCGAGATTTCCATTCTGTTGTCGATTTGAGGACTTTCAATCTAGACCGGAAAACTACGGCTTTCACCCCGCATCACAATCACCTTTAAATAATCGAATAATGAAATTTGTGATACTTTCCCTAATATATTCTAATTACGTTGAAAGAATAGTACATGCATTCTATCTAGACTCGGTGACTTTGTCAGATGCATCTCAAATAATGCACTTTTAACCTCATTCATTATGCATGGCCGCAACAACTCTAGATTATCATCGAGCTTGGATAGTGGTTGTTGGTCTCATCCGAGCCTCATCTGATTCGTGTAACTTCGTCTTTAAAATACCTTGAAAGTAACTCATTGCCACTCAAACCATGCCTTCAATAGACCTCTGTGTGTTTCCTTCATCATTCACGAGCTTTGTAACCTTATTGCGCCTCCTTCTCCCACTCGTTTTTCGTGAAAGAAAGTTGTATTTCGTTCCCTATCGAACTCATTTGCTTTTGGTCTTTGATACCATATTTTCTCTTCCTTTGCAATTAAAATCCGTCTCATTCTCTTCCAAGTGCCTACGTTGTTAGACTACATCACCTTTCATTTCATCACGTTGTAGTCGTAGAAACTCCTTCCTGATTGCTTTAAATTCCTTTCCTATGTGGCCGAAAAACTCTTTGCTCCATTCACGAAGATTGACTCTACGTTTGCTAGTCTTTCTCATGATTTCATCTTCCAATGTTGCACTCCCCAGATTATCCAAAGCATTCTGGATGACAACTTCACACCCCTCGTCGTGAAGCCACATTGCTTCATAACGGAACAATTTTGCACCGTAACAAATTCCTTATCTCTCGTCCCCCTTCACAACTAGGAGAATAGGCTAGGATTATGATCCGAAAGAAGACAAGGGAGATGCCTCACTTTAACATGCGGATATAACGTTATCCAACCCTTTGTTGCAAAAGCAACATTCAGTCTTTCTTGGATGAATTGTCCCAAATCTTACCATTATTTCATGTATAATTGTCCCAATCTTAGAGTGTGTTGGAGAACGGGGATAAAGATAAAGGGGAAAAACCATTCTCCATAATTTCATATTTCAAGTAGATTTGCTTGAAAAAATAATTAATTTGATTTTCGTTGCATTATCATCTACTAAAAAACATCCTAAGTAATCAAAGTTATCGGAATAAATCCGGCACCTATCATAAAAAATAATGGGTAAATAATTCCTTAGGGAAAAAAAAACAAAATCTTGAAAAACAATATTTGGTCCTAACAAAAAGTACAAAGATAAATGGTAAATTTTGAATGGTGTCCCTGTGGTTTAGAATTTTTCGGAGTTTGCCCAAAGGTTTTTTTTTTTAAATTCGGATGGTGCTCTTGTGTTTTAAAATTTTCAAAATATGCCCAATTTTGTATAAATTATAAAGGATATCAACTAAAATAATTTATAAAAAAAAACCTATGTGTAAATTGTTTAGCCTATTTTATTTTTTTTATTTTTAAAAGAAGTTTTTCTCATTTAAAAAAAATTATTTTAGTTCACATCCTATATAATTTAAGTGATATTGGGTATTTTTCGAAAAATATTAAAACACAAGAGCATCATCTTAACTAAAAAAACTCTGGGCAAAATCCGGAAAATTGCCAAACCACCTGGATACCATCCAAAAATTCTCAATATAAAATAAGAAACATTTTAAGATGGGTTAAACCAAGTAAAAGGGATAAAAAAAATAATAATTATAGGTTGTATTTTTCTTCGGGAATTTTAGACGTACTGGCAAAAAACGCTATTTGTAGTCAAACTACGCACGCGAAGTGCGTAGTTTTGCTTTTCGCATTTGGGTTCAAACTACGCGTTTGACAAGCGTAGTTGGAGAGCCGTCCTGAGCCGATTGGAGCCGATGAAGATTTTATTTTAAATAACTACAACTTCGGTAATGACGTAGTTGGGCCTTTTTTTTTTTAATTCAACTTTGGTAATGGAAACCAAAGTTGAAGTTTTTTTTTTAATTCAACTTCAGTAATGGGAACAAAGTTGAAGTTCCTTTTCTTTTTTTCTTTAAAATTGACTTTAACTACGCTTGCCAATAGCGTAGTTGGAGTTTTTTTTTTTTTAATTCAACTTCAACTACGTTTATCATAAGCGTACTACATCGGCTTCGCATCGGCTCCAACTACGCATGCCACAAACGTAGTTAGACTCCGGAGTTGAAAAACGAAGTTTAGCGTGCGTAGTTTAGGTTACTAATAGCGACGGTACATCTATCATCCGCCTTTTTCTTTCTTGATGGTAAAAGATGACCTTTTTCATCCTCAATTCTTTCCCAGAACCTTTCGTAGAAGAAAAAGAAAATCATAACACAAAATAAACAGTAAACTGCTTATAACTACCGCAAACGAAACAAAGCTAGGCGCGGAACCGTAGATTTTGCTGAATACTGTGTCACATACAAGCGCTACATTTTGCTGAATACAGCCGTATAAACAAGCAAGCGTTCAAGGAAGTTTTTTTCATATTAGTATCCAAAACAAAACATACGGCTTTCATCAAAGGCTTTTACTTACTCATTGCCTGCCGGAATCTCGCCTTCTTCCAGTTCCTCATCAGCTACAACGCCTTCTGCTGCTCCCAAGCCCATATCAAAATCAAAATACTCGTCTGGGTTACAATCTTCCAGCAGAAACGAGCATGAATCTATCAAGTCTTGATCGAACTCAAACTGCTCTTCCAATGCATCAAGAAGTCGAAGATTGTTTGTGTGGGTACTATCATTTTCTGCTGCTTTCTGATTAGTATTCTGCTCTTGCGAATGTGGTTTCCTAAGATCAAGAATTTGGGGTTCGGGGAGTTCCCCATGTTGTTCCTCTTCAACTTCTTCTTCCTTGAAATGAATGCCATCCGATTGGCTTGGGTAATTATCTATGCTGCACGGCTTTGGTTTTTCTTCAACTGGAAGCGGCTTAAGGTCCCTAACAACTTCAAAATCATAGCAATCAGATGGGAGGAAGACATGAATTACAGGGTATTCTAGTATCACCAAGTTGGACAAAAGGTGCGAAAATGGAGCATTAATGTCGAGTTCACGGAAAGCTGATTTACGCCCCTGCAAAAGGAAGACAAAAGAAACAAAGTTAATACATTTTGTTATCTGTGTAACACAAAACCATAAAAAGAACACACAATTTTTAACTGGATGATTTTCATTTAAGACAAGCAACAGGAAATACATCATCTACAAGACTCCTATGACAATGTCTGAATCCGTAATTGATATAACATAACACAAGAACAATATTATGACACGAAACATTAAAAAGTGATGGTTTAGCGATATTTGAAAAATAAATCCAAGATTTTCAGCTCCAAAGAATAGATGAATAAACCTTTGGGTATTTGCAGATGAAAAACTTGAGGTCATTCAGTTGTTGATCACAAAATTTCCGCAGTTTATGACTCCATGGGCTTGGCTGTAGATGCTTTTCTATTACAGAGCGCAATATCATGTTCCCAAGTACACTGCAGACATAACAATTTGATCCATGTTCAGTAAATTAACAGCTACTGAGCTAGCAAGTGTTAAATGACTAAATAGTAGACTAAAACAATACATCTTATCTCACCCGTGCTCAAGTAAAACGGCATCAGTAGAATGAAACCTCCACTCAATTGTCCATGCTATAGTTTTCTTCCTGAAAAGAGAGACATACTAAAACCATCAGTATGTAGAACAGAAGTATACGATGCACTGTACAGAACAATAAGGTATTGATAAAAATTCTTCCAATTTGTTACAGATCAATCAGTTGCCATCAGTCATCGTAAACAAGATAACTCGTCATTATGAATCAAATTTTCTTATAAAGAAAAACCCATTATCTTACCTCTGAATGTATTTGGATTTATTTCGTTCCCTTTTCAACATTCCAGTGGGAAGAAACCATAGCTTAGTGCTCTTCCTAGCAGCAGCATTCTGAAGGACTTTGAGATGGCCAGGCAGCTTAAACTTGGGATACCCACAGAGCTTAATTCGCGTTCTCTGAGCGGATTCAGCAACCCTTTTCACATCCTCAAGCAAATTGAAATCTAATTGAAAGTAAAACAATAAGAAAGACTGAGCCTCCAAATAAACTGATATTCGCAAATATTATGCAATCAAACCTAGTTTCCCCGATATGATTCAACATTTAAGTTCGAATGAATGAAAATTTCTCTTCTCTAGCCAAAATTGACCCAATTTAACTGATGAAAAGGGTTATAGAAAAGACCTGAAAGAAGGAGCTTATCATCGAATTGAGACAAGGGAACGAACTGGGTCTGATCCCTTTTTCCAGTACAACAAGTTCGCTGCTTGTGGGATTTGACACAAGCGAGGCTGCAAGTTCGTAAAGAGCAACCAGGGCATTTGTACTTTGAAGGGTTTAATTTACACTCATTGCAAACTGCTTGTATTTCCTGCTTCGTGGAAGCTGCTTCTTCCGCCATGAGAAAGATACCGAGAAAGGGTTTTAACAAGGCATTGGCGCTGTGCTTGAGCGATTGTCTTGTTTCTAAAGGAAGAACAAATTCATTGTTAGATACATCTGAATTTTTAAGGGAGCCGCATAAAGCAAAGAGGGGACTCGTGTGCCGAACAAAGGCTAGGAATTGAGGAGTTGAGACCTAAGAGCGGCGTTTGGCACAAAAATAAGGGTTTGACAAAATTATGTCGCAAGCAACGATACATTAGTTCTAGGTGGCATGTATGGAAAAATTGATATCGAAAGTTTATCCCCTAGCAATGAGTCACGACTTGTACCCGTCTCGGGTGTAAAGCGGCTAAGCTGATCGAACCGGAAGCTACTTATAAACCTTTCAAAAAAAAACAATACATTTAGACGGGCATATGTTAATTTTGTAAATTCTGAAAATTTAAGGATTTTGACAATCCGTGTAAAGATACTAATGTACTTCATACAAAAAAATTCATTAACAAATGTACTATTTGTTGAGATTGCGGTTCATAATTACGTATAATTAAGAAAAAAAAGTATATCACCCTCAACAAAGTTCTGTATATTTGCTAATAAACTTTGGTATTCAACAAAATTATATACCTATTTACAATGCAAGAAGACGTGCAATGACAAGCAATTAAAGTTGTCACAATAGGATATTGGTTTCATATAATGATCTGAAGATGTGAATGCATGATTCTAGTCTGAATTTGTGGATATTTTTGAATGATCTCAAAAGAGCTCATGATTCTATCATGTTTTTCATAGGTGTTATCCTCTCCGTGCTTTTTTTTTCACGTGAACTCATTTTCTTTGGTAGGGAGATCTGTGAGGTTACAATGTTGAGCGAACAATTGAAGTCTATCTAATTTGTTATTTGGAAGCGGGGCTCCACCTTTTTTTATGTGTGTGTTCAAATAATTCATTATAATATCCAATAATTAAGGTTGGTCTACACGAGACAGACACTTCCGTTTTCAGTTGGAGCCAAGATTCGTTTTTATTTTGTTCGTTTGGTGGTGCATAGATAAAATAGATAATTATTCAAATGTTGTTACGATATCTGTATATCTAATAGTTAGACATCTATTATTTGTTTTGATTATTTCAACTTTTTCATTTTTAGTTGATATTCCTTCTAGAGTAGACACAAACCTCCAAAAAATCTCGTTGTTGGAATAAAAGGCATTTTGTCAAATCCTGCGTTTTTCCATTGATTTTCATGAGGTTTAGTACTTGTTTTTGTCTCTACTAACATTATCATTTAGATATGTTCATTTTTGCATGTTAAGTTTATGTCCGTCGAGAAGTTCTTTTTTCGCATATCCGACAATTCCAAAAGTCAATCTTCATTTATAAAACTCATTTTGTATTGGGGGTAGAGGCCCATAGTTCCTACCATAAAAACTGTTTTTTTTTTGTTTGCCCATAAAAACGGTTTTATTCTGTTTGCTCAGTTCTTGGTTTCTCCCTGCTTTGACTAAGGACCAAAGGTCATAGTTTTTTTTTTTTTTTTTTTTCATTTTTCTTGTTCAGTTCTTTGACTTATATATAGGTAGGGCCAAAATTCCTGCTTTAAGAAGCACATAATACATTCAAAAATAAATTTTATCTAACCACAACATAGAAATAGAGCAATGCCAAGTTCACATAAAAGAGTAAAAAGTCTAGTACACTTGTTTTAGGATATTTTTGGTTCCTGACTCAAGAGTGATTGTTGTTTAGGATTAACCACAAGGCTTATTTGTTCGAACGATCGAAAGAGGTTAGGATTGGTTGGTTTCCCTCTTTGTTCATTTTTTTTTTCTAGGTTGAAATTTGCTACCATTGCCTTCCTATTGATTGTTGGATTGGTATGTATTTTGGAACTTCAAATCCTCTTTTCTTCTAGAGGGGAGGTCCCGAATTGTGATAGTTGTTTATCCTTGTAGTCTCGGTTATTGGTGTGTCTCTTGGTTTCTCCGTTTTGTTCTTATTTGCTTGCAAAAAAACACCACTGACATCACCAAGGAGAGTATTTGCAAAGTAAATTTCAAATACATGTAACTCAAGCATATATATCTGTAGTTAGTCAGATTATCCATACATTCTAATTGAGTTGGTTTAGAGTATCGTTTATAAACTTGATCACAAAGATCCAACCTTGAGAAAAGTGTGTTGTTCACTTGATGGTTTGTTCTACCATTTCTACAAATTCTACAAATATCAGCAGCTGCATTTTTCCTCATCCATAATATTTGAATTTCAATAGAAATAATCACATTACAGGATTTAGAAAACCACTTGTAGTTGGAAATCTCAAAATTATTAGCATTAAGCAATTCAAATTTGTTTAGAAGACAACAAAAGTAGATATATATGAGCTTAGGAATGAACATATATTTATGGTTCAAAATGGGCCAACTTTTATATATTTTTTTTTTTGTTGGTTGGGAGGAGTTCATATTGGTCTTCATAGTCCAGAACTTAATACAAAAGAGGATTCCGTATTTATTATGAATTAAGACAATAAGAACAAGAGATTTATATTGTTTTGATCCAAACAGATAAACCAAATAAGAGTAATCATCTAGAATCGATCAAATATTTGATTGTTAGAAAGAAGATGGGAGCAACAGTAGTTGACACCATTTTGACAAAGTTAGAGGTTTTTAAAGGTAATCATAGATAGTGTCTACGCATTCTACGTGAGAGTTTTAATTAATCCAATCAAAGTAATGTTTATATAGGATCAAAGAAAAATAATAGACAAATAGATCAAGTGAAGTCAGGAGTCTTAAACGCTTGGAGTTTGGTCAGATTGTACATAACGAAGTTCAACACATTACAAATTAGAGTAGTGGTACTTGTGATCAGAAAAGTCTTGAAAACATAAATGAGACCATAGATAGACAAAGGAATGAAAGCTGGTCTAACAAGAATATAAAACTGCACAGATTCAATTAGGTATTGCAAATGACTTATTAGTTATTGAAATAAACCAAAGTTATTAAGACACCAAATTTTTTTAGATCTCCAACTTAACTTGAAGAGTTCAATGGGTTTTCCTACAAGACAAACCATTGGAGATGATTCCTTTTGTTTTTGAAAATCATTTTTCATCTTGACTAAGTACATGATAAAATCTTCAAGCCTAGTTTTTACAAGAAATTTACCTTTGTTCTTGGGTTTGTCGTTGCTATTTCTAGTTTGTTGTTGTCGACAAATTCCTTCCCATCATTATTTTTATGGGACATAAATTTTGTAAGAGCCACACAAAATACCTAAATATACTAACGAAGAGATTAATATACTCATTCATGTTGTAGCAATGCATATATCCCAAATCCTCATTCAAATGCAAGGAAGGAGGAAAATACCTAAATATATGCTCATTCCTAAGGTATGGAAGGATATTCGCTCTATCCATCACTGGAGACTCATCGCTCAAACTCGTCTCACGTTGTTGTCTCACTAAGCTTTTGAGTTTACTTCGCCTTCAAGCTCGAAGAAAGTTGTAGAGATTTTTGTGTTTTGGAGGTGTAGGAGGTTAGTTAGGCTTCCTAAACTGGACCGCCATGGTTCGTTGTGAAGAGAATCTAGAAACAACAATAGAAATTTCGGGCAGGGAACCCCAACCCCAATTCAACGTAGCTCCAATCAATTGAAGCAAAGTCTTCCAGAATTCGCTTCATCAGGAAATCCGAAAAACGATGCGATGAAATCCAAGAAGACGTCAAGAAACTTCCCTTTGTCTTGCCGCCTGAAGAGGGCTTCAAAAGGCTTACTCCATCTATTTCTTTTGGAATAGAGGAATCGATGCGACTTTGGACATAGACACCAATGCCGGAGAATGCGTGTTTGTTCCCCGTGGATGAGAAACTGAAGCTTAAAACTTGTGAGGAAGAGGTATTCACATTGACGAAGAAGATTGTAGAAGGATTCAGAAGCTCTCCCAAAACAGAGAGGCCATGAAAGCGATTTTTGGTGTTTAGAGTTTCTTTGTTTCAGCGGCAGCTAAGAAAGGTATTTTCGCGCGTGTACAAGCACGTTCTTCAGAGGAAAGAAAGGACTTTTCGGGAATAATTTTTTAAGGGGGTCAATTATTTGACTGTTCCTAAGAGCTTCTCTAATTTTATATATATCTTTTTAAATATATCCTCATATATTTGAAAATTTTCCGTGTAATATTGAATTAGTATCCACTAACTCTACTTCATAACTATCTTATTTCTTCGAGGTTATACTTAAGAGTATTATGAATAAATCTATAGCTATCTATATCTATATCTATACTATACTAAATGTATGAGTTCCCCAAATGAATAGGGGAATTCCACATTTACCCTTATATCCTCTATTTTCCAATTTTACCCTTGTTCATTTTCATTAATTACTTCATTTCTTACCCTTTTTAATGACTCATCTATACAAAATGTTACATGTCAATTTATGTGGCTTCAACTTGTTGTCTTCCCTTCCACTTTCATCTGCAATTTCTCTTTCATTTCCCAACCTCTACATCAACCTAGGGTTTCAATCGATAGTTTGTTCTTCTTTGATAGATGAGGTTTAGGTGATCCTCAAGACGACTCCAACAAGATGAACACCTTCTTAGGAATTGTTAGTCCCTTGTCTTTGATTATTTTTGCTTTGTTCCTATTACTTATTTTTTCAATCTCGATTTCTTCTTCTTCGGCTCTCAAACCTTCCCTATCTGTGATGCATGTCTTTGTTTATCAACCGTCGATTTGAGTTCTTTGGATTATCCCCGCGGAGTCCTAATTTCACTAATTTCCCCTAAATTTTCTCTTACCAGGTTCGTAGGGGAGAAGTTGATGACGAATGTAACCCATCTTCCTTCCCATCTTCTCCAACTTTTTCCCTATAATCTCAGGGTTATTGATTTCCTCTCACTTTTTTGACAAGTTGTGGAACCGATTCGTCTCATATACACTATAATCCAAGTATACTCTTCCCTTTAATTTCATCTCCTGAAATCTCATTATTTTGCAATTTTTTATTTTCGTTTCTCATTTATGTGCAGATATGGATGATTTTTCTAATGATAACCTTGCACTGAATGCATGCGCACTGAATGAGGAGAGGGATCGATTCCGGCAACATCTCTTGAAATCTCATTATTTTGCAATTTTTGATTTTCGTTTCTCATTTCTGTGCAGATGTGGATGATTTTTCTAATGATAATCTTGCACTGAATGCATGCGCACTGAATGAGGAGAGGGATCGATTCCGGCGATGATGTCTTCAGAGAGATTTGAAAAACTCACAAATTTTTGAATGAAAGCATGCAATGCAAAGGTCATAGTGGAAAGCGATAGTGCAAGAGTTATTACAAGTCAAGTCATAAAGTGAAATACAAAGTACATAAAGTGCGATAATAGGAAAGATATTGTAAGTACCCCCACCCCATACTTAACCTTCACATTGTTCCCAATGTGAAAAGTCAAGCATAAGATGGAGAAAAATACTTACAATGTAAAAGGAGTGATGTCTCAATCCTTAGTTGGCGGTGATGGCGGTGGACATGGATATCTAGGAGCTCCATGGTCATAGAAGGTGCCGAAGGTATGGTAGTACAAGTCGCTCATCTGACCATCATAAGAAGAGTGTCGTGCGTCCGTCACCTCCCGATACTGGGTCATCTGGGTGTTGAGTGTTGTGAATTCAGTGTGGAGAGTCTGATAGTCGGTGCGCAAGCCTCAAATGCCAGAAATCAATGCTCCCATCTGCCGGTGGATTCTAGATCCGCGCCCGCGTCCTCCCCCATGGTGGGATGCGTGAGCAAATGAATGACGGGCAGCCTGCATCTCATCCTTAGTCTTCTCAGCACCTCCACTAGTCTTGCTGGGTCCAGCGCCATGTGTGTCAGTATCCATAGCATCTGTAGTGTGGCCGCTGTATGTATCGTTCTTAAACTCTAGCATGGAAGGCTAATATGCTGTAGCTCCCTCCTCATAGTCATCATCCTCATCGTCCTCTCCATCCTCATCATCATCATAATAAGCAGTCGGAGGAGCCATCTTATCAAAGTAGTGCTCGAAGGTCTCTTTCTAGTTTATCTTGTTCCGAATAGTATACTCGGACTTCCACTTAATCTCAGCCGGTTTCCTTGATGGCGTCTTTGCCCATGGCATGGACACATGCAAAGTAACCATACCTCTAGGAATCAAGACATGTCTAGCAATTAATCTCTGCGATCCAAGAGGACGGGCACCTTCAGCTAAGCGGCAATCCGAGAAATCAAGCTCCAATGCCTTAGCCACATAAGTGACAAGGCCTCTAGCACAAATATCTTCCTTCGACTTGTTGGCTATCTTCCCAAGATAGTCGGCAAGCATGGTAGTGGTGTCCGGAATAGTGCCGGTGGTCATACAATGAAGGAGGTAAAGCTCATCCGTCTTGATCTTCTGCGGTGTCTCCATTCTTGCAAACAAAGACTTGTTAAGGATCCGGTGAGCTATTGATAGCATGAATTATAGTCTATATTTTGGGGTTTGTTTGGACGTTTTATCTTTCATAATCTGCATGTTTGTATGTATATTATGTGATTATATTACCATTTCATCTACCTTTGCGAGAATCGAGGTCTACACCTAGTTTTGTTGTAATCGTAGGTAAAATGGCACGTTTTGCATCAAAAAGGAGCAAAAGGAGTTATGGAGTCATTGAAGCTACATTCAGGAACATAAGGAACCATCCAGGAAGCATAGCCATGGATTAGAGATTCACTTTGGACTATATTTGAGAGATTTCACATTCAGTTGTGAATCACCTCGGTTGACCATAGATTCACCTCGACCGAGGTGATCTAGAGAAGTCGACTCGACCGAGGCGAACACCTGGGACGCGGCGAGAATATTTTATTCTTGGCTGAGATCTTTTATCTTTGGAAAGAGATCTTATATTTTTGGGCTTGGCTCCTGGAAGGAAGAAGATATGATAGATCTTATATTTTACCTATTTTTATGGGAACAGATCTTTCTAAGATATCTTATCTTTGGAGGGTTATTTTCCTATAAAAAGGGTTGGATTTCCACAAATCCAACATCCCGCTTACGCTGCATACACCCCGTTTACAGTTGAAAACCCGCTTACAGCTGAAAATCTCGCATACCATCAATCAGGGTTTATACACCGCAGCAGCCATACTCCAATTGGGAGATTTGAAGAACCTTTTTGAAGGTTGAAGAAGGAAGATTGTAGCTTTGATAACTTTTGGAGGTTTTCTTGTAAGATTACCTTAGATTCTCTTCCTTGTTGTCATTCTTGTTGGATTTCTATCCAAGGAACGCTTTGTTGTGATATTTGATTCAGTTATTAAAGTCTTGTTCAAATATTCACCTTCTTCCCATATACTTGATTAATACTTTCATGATGATGAGTGGCTAATCTCTTTGTGTGATTCTAGGGTGATTGGCTGAAAGTTGTAGGAAAATAATGATAGAATAATATCAGATTCCAGTAGGATCCTGAAAGTTCGAGTCTTTAACCTTAACCCTAAGCATCTCGCTCAGTCGATGAACATCTCGGCCGGGGTGGAATTCTTCTGACCGAGGTGACTTATCTGATCCTAAACTGAGAGTTAAGTGTTAGAGTTTGCCAAATCCTATTCTTATTACACCTTTCCTGGTTCAATGTAAGCCTAGGATGAGACTTACCCGGTAATTCCTTATTTTGTTTACCTAAGATCATAAGTGTAGGTAATAAAGGTTTATCCTTTGTTGGGGTTTGAGTGTGCTTCCATCCCATCTTTGTGAGTTAGCCTGAGACTTACCCGGTAAAGGTTGATTCTATTCCCTTAGATGGTGTGTTAGTTTGAGGTTATAGTTCTTTATCTTAATTCCTTGAGACTTACCCGGTAATAGGAGTTACGGTTTTGGATTAGTGAGTAGTGAGACTTACCCGGTGATCTATTCCACTTTAGTAACACCTTCCCTATGCAAAAACCTCAGCTTTGTCCGCTTATCTTTAGATCTTGAGTTGGAACCACAACTAGATGCTTTAATCCCTAGAATTGCATATTTCCTTTATTGACTTCTATATCATCTTTGATTGTTTTGATCACCTCTTGTGGTTAGTATTTACATAAGCATACCGTAATTGGACTTTGTTTCACTAAGTCCCTGTGATCGACCCTTGGAATTCCTTGCTTTTTACTACGATTGACCCGTACACTGCGGGTTCGCATCCTTGTTTTAAGCTTACGTCTAGGGTTATAAATTTAAAGCTTGCACACACCGTTTGGAGCGAACAAGTTTTTGGCCCCGTTGCCGGGGACTTGGTCTAGACCGAGCCGGTTACGGTTTGCTCTTGGGGCACTTGCCCCCGTGTTTACTAACTACTCTTTCTATGAGTTTTGTAGTTTTCAGGATTTCCGATGACTACATTTGATCCGGCCTGGATAGCAAGACAAAGTGCTAGGGCGGACCATTATGAATACTTGGAGGAGAAGTACTCCTTCTATTTGTTCAACAATGAATGGGAAAGAGAAGAGGTCATTAAGCATGAACTTGCGATGTGGGATGAACTGAATGTCCCTAAAAATATTTGTGAGCAACCCCTTGAAGATTCTCTTGAATCAAGATGGGAGAGGTTGATGAAGGTGGAGGAGCTCAAGGAAAGCACCCTATCCTATGCTAAGCCGGGAGAGAAGCATAAGGAAGTGCTGCAAGTTCCAAGCACCCCTCCAATCAAACCAGAAGTTTCTCCCGAAGCTTTTGAGGGAGAAGAAGATTTGGAAGATTTCGATCTAACTGTTGAGACCTCGGCCGAGGTGAAAGAGAGATCGGCCGAGGTGGAGGAAAAATCTGTAGAATTGCAAGATACGGAAAACCTTGGCCAGATTACTGAAACTGTGGTCAAGGTGAAAGGAAGACCAGCTGAGCTGAGAAGGATTTCGTGTGGGGATTATCAACCCAACATGAAACTTGTCTCAAGCTTTGGAGAACTTTACAAGGTACATTCCCCTACTTTATTTGAAATCCCTATTAAAATTTCCGACTTTTTCAGGAATGCGCCGGAGAGTTGGAGGTCTCCTCCGAAAGAACCTCCTAAGATCAAGATGAAACGTCCTTTGCAACTGTTGGAAGAAGATACTCCTTGGATTATAAGGAGTGGAGTTTGCAAACACTACACCGTTAAGGCGATGAAGTGTCTCTTGTTCAAGTATGGGGTCCCTCGCATGCTAAGGGCCTTGTACCACCCCCATGCTAAAGATGGGGAAGCTACTAGGATTCTCGAGAAGTTGTTTTCTCGATCAAGGAAAGGATGGGACGAAAGACTAAGTTATGTCCCACGGAAAAAGAGAAAAACCGGTAGGATTCCGGTGAGAAACAAACCGTACAAGCTTGTACATGGGAGATCCTACCATTTGCCGGTGAAGTTAAGAACCGGAACCTTTTTGGGAGAGTTTCATTATGGATCCGATGAGCACTTACACTTGTTGGAGCGTTTGATAGACTTACTTACTTCACCCCACGATGGAGGTGAAGTATGGGGTGAGGGCACCTCCCATCACATTTGAGACGCATCATGGTCCAACTAGCGACCTTAAACCAAGCGCTTCTTGGGAGGCAACCCAAGGTATTGCTTTCTTTTCCCTTTTTCTAGTCTAGCTTAGATAGTTTTTGCTTTTGCTTTGCTTTGTTTTGTTTTTGGCGTTCTAGACAGATAACAGGAGACATCTAAGGAAGGAGCATAACTGGAAGGACAGAAGATCGAGAATTTGAGAAGACGGAGTTTTGACTGAGACATCTCGGTTGCTGTCAGAGCACCTCGACCGAGATGATTCATGAGCAACCGAGGCGACTAGGGTTTCTGAAGAACCACCTCGGTCCGTACCACCTCGGTCCAGTCGAGACCATCTCGACCGAGGTGACAGCAGTTCCAGAAAGGGTATAAAAAGGGGAAAAATTTCTCTTTCCTCTCTTTACCAACCTCCTCGACCGCTGCAGCCCTTTCACCTCGCCTTCTCCGATTCTTGCTCGTTTTCGAAGATTTTCGCTTCCAAACTGCGATTAAGGCATAGAGGATCCCAGTGCATCGTCGATCTGCAAGAAAATCGAACCAATTCGGCCGAACGAGGTAAAAGAAAACCGAAACCCTACCTCACTGTTTTCGCTTCGATTTGGGCTTTGGTCGCCCTTGCATTTGCTGAGAAAAGGATTAAGTACCCCTTAGGAAGCAGTTGTAGTGAATTTGGGGGAAAAGAACTGAATTTTCTGAAGAAATTAGAATCCAATTTTCCGCCTCGGTCCAGACGAGTTGTGCCTCGGCCGAGGTGATTCTTGAGAGTTGTCAGTCGACCGAGGTGACCTGACAGTGACATAATTAAAAATGAGTTCTGAGAGACGCCTTGCCCTTAGGGATAGATCCTCACCTTCTCCTTCTTCCTCTTCTTCCCGACCCTATCGTCCGGTGATCCATGAGCGACACCAAGTTGATTACGACCGCATTTCTGGCCGTCTAGTGATTGCACCTCGCTTCCTGGACGTGTCTGCTTTTGATTGTCTCCAGGTAGACGGAGACCTGAGACGGATGATTTCTACTGTAGGGATGGATCAGTTTACTGCGATCCGAGCCCCAACCTATTTGGAGCCGACCTTAGAGTTCATTAGCTCCTTCACCTACCTCCCCACAAAGCGATCTGTGAAGTACCGGTTGATGAACCGGAACTTCTTAGTGCCACTAGAGTACTGGAGAGAGATTTTTGGTTTTCCTGAGCCGACAGCTGTTGACTTCCCTTCCCGATCTGTAGCTAGGGAGTTTTGGGGGCAGATTGCCCATATTGTTGAGCATGCAGACAGATGGCGCCTTGGAGATTTCAGGGAGAAGGTCATCTTCCACTTAGCCTTTAGGTTAGCCCACCGGATCTTTAGTGAGACACTTCTGGCGCGTACTGAGACGCCCCAGAAGGTCCGACAGGGAGAGCTGTTCAGTTTATACTGCATGGTTACTGGGGGTATCTTGGACTTTGGCTTGATGTTGGTAGAGGATCTGCACAAGATCAAGGCCAAGGCGAAGGGAGACATCTGCTGCGGAGGGCTTGTCACCCACATCGCCAGCTATCAAGACATGGATCTCAGCGCTTGCACGATGGTGGCGGCTGCCAAGCCGCTTGGGTTGTAGGAGATGATCACTCGGCGGATTCTAGTTCCCCGAGGTTTGACTACACCGTACGTGGCTATGCCGTGGGAGCTGACTGCACCACAGGGGATCAGGTGGTCTACCCAGTTTACTGTTTATGACCCTCACTATTGGCAGACCGCTTGGGCTCCACTGATGGAGGATTACAGAGAGGCAGCAGCTGCCCCAGCTGAGGAGGAGGCAGATGATGAGGAGACGGCTAATGACAGAGAGGGTGGAGTCCCGATGGATACAGGGACAGATACTACAGGGACGAGCGCACCAGTTATAGATTTGGATGATGAGGACACTGAGCCTGCACCTGCTACTTCTCCAGTGAGACCTGCTAGGCGTAGGGCGCGCCGACACAGAGATTCAGAGGCTCACCGTCAGATCGATGATCTGATGGATCAGGTTATTGATTCCTATGCCACTTTGTCACTGGATATCCGGGAGATGCAGGAGCGGCAGCATTATGTTAGCATGAAATATTGTGATACTTTAGGCACGTTTTCTAAGTGTATTTGATTCATATTGATAGTCTTTGATTGAACACTGTTGCAATTGTGAGCTAGTTTGCCTATATTGTCGATATGGATGTCTACACTAGCTTTATGTTGATTATAGGTGATTGAGAGCCATTTCCGAACGGAATCGAGCAAAGATGAGTTGATTGAGTATGTCCATGGATTGAGGGCATTCTTAGGAGCAAAATGGATGTCAACTTCAGGAATGCACGAGGCTAGGGAAGAATCACGTTCTTGCCCTAAACCACGCTCTAAATTACGGCCGTACTATGAACCACGTTCAGTTCCACGGCCGTGGAACCCTGCAGGAGAAGCGTGGTTCATTCCAGGAGCTTTTACGGTCGTGGAATCCATGGTCCAAACCGTGTTGATTTCCACGCTCTAAATTACGGTCGTGGAACCTTCCATGACCGTGATCTTGGCGATCTTTTTCGCCACATTTTGAAGCCACGATCTTTTGAAGATTGGGCCGGGCCGACATTTTATCTTGCCCTATAAAAAGACGGACGAAGGGAGATTCCGTCATCCTCGCTTACACCCCTGCTTACGTGCTTGTTTGCATCATCGCTTAGAGATTCCCGCCTACGCCGCGACTTGGAGATTTCTGCGATTCCTGCAAAAGACGTAATTTGCGCTTATCTTTGGCGTTGCCCTAATCTCGCACATTTGGTGGAGATTGTGATTGAGATTCCCGGATTGGCGGAGGACTCGGAAGATTGTGCAAGAAGACTTCTCTTCTTGATTAGGTTTGATTTAGAAGACGGATTGACATCCCGTTCTTCCTTCTTACCTAAGATTGTGTTAAATTGTTCTATTCTGGAATTAGTGACATTATTTGTTCTTGATTGTGACTTTGAGATTGGTTTGGAGTTTATTGAAAGTTTTCGGAAGTTTTCATCTTTCAATCTTTTAATTCTTGAATTTGATATCAAAATGACTGTTATTGGCTAAAAACCCTTAACAATTCTAAGGTGAAGGGTTGATAGTTGTGGCTAAGATGATGATAGATCGATCGTAAACAGATTAGACCCTGAGAGTTAGAGAAAATCGTCGACGAACTCTAAATCACGGTTTGTTCTTGAGTTCCACGACCGTGGAATCTTAAGATTCACCCGTAATTTCCCTTAAGTTTACGAACCTGCTTTTACTTTAATCCAAAGTTAGAGATTAGCTTTAACTTAGTCTTGTCTTGCCTTTTCTAGGTGGTAGTGAAGTCTCAACAACCTCTACCTCGATTGTGAGTGTCACAACCTCAATCGGTTAAGTTAGTTTTGATCCTTGGATTACAAGTTTGGGTATTTGACATTAATTCTTATCTTTAGAACCTTTCTATATTGAAGCCTCAACAACCTGTATAGAGAGTGTCTTGTAGGTGAGTCATATAAGGTTTTTGGAACTTCACCGTACGATTACCTTACATTAGCATACCTTTGCATATCTCAACTCTGTCTTTATATCAATAGTAAATCTTGAATCGATTGCCACAACTGGATACTTGGATCTTTAGGATTGTTGTTTTCCCAATATTTGCAAAACTCTCATATTTACTCGCTTGATAATCTGCAATTGAATTTGTTCCCACCCAAATCCCTGTGTTCGATACTCTGGAATTCTTGCTTAACTATATCGATCCGTACACTGCGGGTTTGCTTGCTTGATTCTAGTTTTATAATTAAAACTTATTTGCACGCACGTTTAGGGGCGAACAAGTTTTTGGCGCCGTTGCCGGGGATTTTGTTTCGGCCGAATTCGGTTGCCGGTTGTCAAGCTTGGGAGCTAGCTCTCGTTATTTGATATTGTTTTAAGTGCATGCACAGGTCTAGGAACACCGAAGACCTCTTACCTCTTGATCAAGAGCTTGAGAGGACTCTAAGACCAAAGCGCAAGGAAAAGAAGATGGCTGAAGAACACGAACGCGATCTTCAGTCGGAGTTAGCGGAGAAAGAAGCTCAACTCCAATGGAATGAGAACATCCGCCGGGATGAAATGGATCGTCATCAATCTGAAGTTAACGATCTAAAGGATATGATATTCCAAATGAGGATAGAGCTAAGCGACCTTAAGAATAAGGGAAGCAAGAAATCCTCAAGAAGGGCATCAAGATCTAGAAGAAGAAGCCATTCATCCACTGATGATAGTGACTCTTCCATGCCACCGCTAGAAGAAATTGATCCCACGATCAATGTGAATCCTTTCCATCCACGGGGAGCTGCTAATCGCCGTGTTCCACCTAGGAACGCAAGGATCGAACGTGTGGATGATGAGCCAAGAACTCTTGGCCAGCGGATGGATCCAACACAACAACCACGCCGCTTGGGCGTGAATTTTGATGCTGAAGATGTACAAGGGTTTAGCTTCAACCCTCAAGTTATTACTCTTATTCGCCAAAGCCAATTCGGCGGAACAAGCGCTGAATCTCCACACCAACACTTGCAAAACTTCGAGTGCATGATGGAGACAATGAGACCGAAGAATGCTACTACCAACAACTATAAGCTCAAGCCTTTCTTCTTCTCCTTGAAAGGGAAAGCGTTGTCTTGGTACCAAGCTCTTCCTAGTGGGAAACTAGACACGTGAGAAGACCTTTCCGCGGAGTTCCTCACCAAGTTCTTTCCGCCATCCAAAACGGCGGAACTTAGAGGTAAGATCAGTGCTTTTTCCATGAGACCTAACGAAAGTTTGTTTCAATCTTGGGAAAGGTTTCAAGATTTGCTATTGGAATGCCCTCATCATGGCATATCCAAACTTGCCTTGCTGGAGATTTACTATAAGGGGCTGGATGCGGGAACGCAATTCAACCTCCAATCCCTCTCATGTGGAACATTCATGGATATGAGAGAAGATGACGCTTGAGACTTCATTGAGAAGCAAGCAAGAGTCATAGAGAAATATTCCCACCGGAAAGTGGAGGGAAATCGTGTGGAGCAAGGAGCAAAGCTCACACATGAAGCTCAAAATCAGATTTTCTCCCTCAACAATGAGATCAAATAGTTGAAAGAGGCTATCAAGACCAACTTTCCGAAGCAACAAGGGAAAGATGTTGGTTATTTGGGCAATAACAATGGCGGTGATAACACAAACCGTAACAACAACAATAACCGGAACAATTGGAATGGCAACAACAACAACAACAACAACCGGAACAACAATTGGAATAACAATAGGGGTTCAAGTAACAACAATTGGCGCTCCAATCAACAAAATTCCGGTAACTCTTATCCTTCTAATTCTAATTCACTAACTCCACCTTCCTCTTCCTCTACTCCTTTGAGAAGCCAGGGGCAAACATCAAATGGAAGAAACACTTCGGGAAAGGAGAAGCCCGATCCCATGTTGGAAACGATTTTGGGAAAGCTTCAAGGGTTGGAGAACCGCATCATTAAGGTTGATGATCAAATTTCCAAGGTTGATAAAGCTCAAAAGGTTTTAGAAAACCAAATGTTCAACCATGCGGAGGAAGTTCCTAGGAATCAAGGGAAACTTCCAGGAAAGACGGAGGACAACCCTAAGGGAAGGGTGATGGCAATTACGACTAGGAGTGGAGTGACTACCACCGATCCGCAGCCTAAGTTCGTTGAAGTCCCCGTAGAGAAAGACAACGAGAAGGGGAAGGAGAAGGAAGACGTCTACGTTCCTCCTCCAGCTTACAAACCTCCCCTACCATTCCCTCAATCTAGAGCGCGAGCGCGCCTAGATAAACAATTCGGTAAGTTCATAGAACTCATGAGTAAGCTGCATATTAATATACCCTTCATTGATGCTATTGTAGGTATGCCAGCTTATGGCAAGTTCTTGAAGGAGCTCCTCTCCAACAAGAGGAAGCTAGAAGACTTCGGTGAGGTCAAGATGAGTTCGGATTCTTCGGATCTCATCAAGACCATGAAGGAGAAAATGCCCCCAAAATTGAAGGATCCGGGGTCATTTTGCATTCCCATAGGAGTGTGAGATGTCACATATGACGCTTTATGTGACTTAGGAGCAAGTGTGAGCATCATACCACTTGCATTGTGCAGAAAGATCGGTTTAGGCGATCCTAAACCGGTGAAGATGACGTTATACATGGCGGATCGATCCATCACTCGCCCCGTCGGTATTGTAGAAGACGTCCCGGTCAAGCTAGGTAAATTCTTTGTTCCCATTGATTTTGTCGTGCTTGACATTCCTGTAGATAGTCCGGTCCCGATCATACTCGGAAGACCGTTTCTTGCAACTTCCGGCTGCATAGTCGATTGCAAGAATGGGAGACTCGCTTTTGATATAGGAGAAGAGAAAGTAGAGTTCGTTCTTTCCACTCTAGTGAAGGAGCCAATCTTTGATGAGGATATTTTCGATATCCAAGATGAAGAAGGTTTGTCTAGGGAGGAGGTAAGTGTGATTCTCTTTAACGATCCTTTACAAAAAGTTATCACTACGAGTCTAACCAATGTAGGGGAAGAGGAAGAGTGCAATGAGGCAATTAAAGCCTTAGAAGCACAAGAAGAGATGCATGAAGAGGAGTTTGAGAAACTCCACGATGAGGCTGAAAACGTGAGAATCCACGGTCATACATTATATTCCACGGCCGTGGATTTCACAACCAAAACCGTGTCCCACTCCAGGGAGTTATACGGTCGTGGAGAAGATGTGACAACTGTATTTCCCTTCTACGCCCTAAACCACGGCCGTGGAGGACATGATCCACCCGTAATTTTGGCCGTGGAAAGGGGTGATCGAGACACTTCTACAACTTCTTCAAATTCTTCTCCCACACACTCAACACCCTTAGAAACTTTTAAGGAGACATCGGATGCTCCTCAAGGATCGTTGGAAGCTCCGAAAGCGATGGAACTAAAACCACTTCCTACTCATCTAAGGTACGCTTTTCTAGGACCTAATTCTACCTTTCCGGTTATCGTTAGTTCCGAACTAAGCATAGATGAACATAATCAGCTCATGATTGTCCTTAGGAAACATAGGAAAGCCTTAGGCTACACTATTGAGGACTTAGTAGGAATTAAACCCTCCCTATGCATGCATAAGATACTAATGGAGGAAGATTTTAGAACTTCAAGACAACCTCAAAGGCGGTTGAATCCGACCATGAAGGAGGTTGTCAAGAAGGAAATTCTTAAACTTCTTGATGCAGGTATCATCTACCCTATCTCTGATAGTAAGTGGGTGAGTCCAGTTCAAGTGGTTCCGAAGAAGGGAGGAATGACGGTCATCACCAACAAGAACAACGAACTCATTCCTACCCGAACCGTGACGGGATGGCGGATGTGTATAGACTACCGCAAGCTCAACAATGCAACGCGGAAGGATCACTTCCCATTGCCATTCATTGATCAAATGCTTGAAAGGTTAGCATAACATTCACATTTTTGCTACCTTGACGGTTATAGTGGTTTCTTTCAGATTCCGATACATCCGGATGATCAAGAGAAGACCACATTCACGTGCCCGTGGGGTACGTTCGCCTATAGGAGAATGCCGTTCGGGCTTTGCAACGCCCCAGCCACCTTTCAACGGTGCATGATGGCCATCTTCTCCGAATACATAGAGGAAATGATGGAGGTCTTCATGGACGACTTCTCCGTATACGGTTCCTCTTTTAACGATTGCCTTTCTAACCTTTCTCTTGTCTTGCAAAGATGTGAAGACACTAACCTAGTTCTTAATTGGGAGAAGTGTCAATTCATGGTTAAGGAAGGAATCGTATTAGGTCACTTAATCTCTAGTAGAGGGATAGAAGTGGATAAAGCTAAGATAGAGACCATAGAGAAACTTCCTCCCCCAACTTCGGTGAAAAGGATAAAAAGTTTCCTAGGACATGCTGGATTCTATAGACGTTTCATTAAGGACTTTTCTAAGATATCAAAACCGCTCACTAACCTATTGATGAAGGATGCAGTTTTTGAGTTTTCACAGGAATGTTCGGATGCGTTTAACACAATTCGGCAAGCTCTAATTTCAGCACCTATTATCCAACCTCCGGATTGGACTCTTCCCTTTGAGGTTATGTGCGATGCTAGTGACGTAGCTATTGGAGCTGTTCTTGGACAACGAAAGGAAGGGCGAACCCATGCCATATACTATGCTAGCAAGACGCTAGATGAAGCGCAGCTCAACTACGCCACTACCGAGAAAGAGTTTTTAGCCATTGTCTATGCTATTGACAAGTTTCGCTCTTATCTTGTAGGTGCAAAGGTGATTGTATACACGGATCATGCTGCGATCCGGTACCTCCTTGCGAAGAAAGATGCGAAGCCAAGGCTAATTAGATGGATTCTTCTCCTACAAGAATTCGATCTAGAGATCCGCGACAAGAAAGGTTCAGAAAATTCTGTTGCGGATCATTTGAGTCGCCTAACACATCTAGAGGACGACCATTTACCCATCGATGACTCCTTCCCCGACGAACACCTATACCTTATTGAAGAGTGCATCGATGTGATCTCCAAAGGTAACGAACCATGGTTTGCTGATTTTGTTAACTATTTGGTTTGCCAGGAGATACCACCCGGACTATCCTACGCACAAAGGAAGAAGTTCTTTAAGGATGTCCGGGAATACTATTGGAACGAGCCTCTCCTCTTTAAGAGAGGTCCGGATGGCATCATATGGCGATGTGTGCCGGAAGATGAGATGCAAAGTGTCATCCGCCATTGTCATTCACTACCTTGTGGAGGACACGCTAGTTCAAACAAGACTAGCGCAAAGGTATTGCAATCTGGATTCTTTTGGCCTACTTTATTTAGAGATGTGCAATCCTTTGTTTCTTACTGCGATGCTTGTCAAAGAACAAGCAATATCTCTAGAAGGAATGAGATGCCCCTCAACAACATCCAAGAGGTGGAGATTTTCGACGTTTGGGGAGTTGATTTCATGAGACCATTCCCATCCTCTTGTGGAAACCAATACATACTATTGGCGGTGGATTACGTTTCTAGATGGGTGGAAGCAATTGCCTCTCCCACGAATGATGCCATGATGGTGGTCAAGTTCTTTAACAAGACCATCTTCCCGCGATTTGGGACGCCAAGGACTATCATTAGTGATGGAGGTTCTCACTTCATAGCCCGCCGCTTTGAAGCTCTTCTAGCTAAGTATGGGGTTACCCACAAGATTGCTACCCCCTATCATCCACAAACAAGTGGACAAGTTGAGATCTCAAATAGGGATATCAAAGGAATTATGGAGAAGACGGTTTCAAGGACTAGGAATGATTGGTCCTTAAAGCTTGACGATGCATTGTGGGCGTACCGGACTGCGTACAAGACTCTCATAGGAACCACACCCTACAACCTTGTGTATGGGAAGTCTTGTCACTTGCCGGTGGAGTTGGAGCACAAGGCGTTTTGGGCTATCAAGTGGCTGAACTTCAGCATGAAGGAAGCGGGAGAGAAGCGTCTCCTAGACCGTAACGAGCTGGATGAACTCCGCTTGAACGCTTATGAAAACGCTAAGATCTATAAGGAGAAAGCGAAGCGTTGGCATGATAAGCATATCATTCCAAAGGACTTCAAAGAAGGAGATCAAGTTCTCCTCTTCAATTCAAGGCTCCGTCTCTTTCCAGGTAAGCTTAAATCTCGTTGGACCGGACCTTTTCTAATTAAGCGTATTTTCCCCCATGGTGCAGTTGAAGTATGGGGTGAAACGGGCGGAAGCTTTAAGGTGAACGGCCAACGACTCAAGAAGTATACGCCGGAATTCCAAGCTGAAGAGTTCGCGCCCACCGCACTCGAATAAGTGCGAGATTGCTCTAGCTATGGACCTTAAACAAAGCGCTTCTTGGGAGGCAACCCAAAGTATTGCATTTTTGTTTTGGTTTTCGATTTATAGTTTAGCTTAGTTTAGACGTTTTTCGCTTTATTTTGCCTCGATTTCTTCCGGTATGTTCGTGTTTTTGGATGTAGGAACGATGGAAAAGGAAAAGGGAAGGATAATGTTGAAGAAAAGCGACGAAATTTGGACTTTGGAGCTTTACAGAGAGTTCCACGGCCTAAACCACGGTCGTGACAGCTACAGTGCCCGTAATTTCCAAAAGCCTTTGAAAAATCACCAAAACCACGGTTCCGTACAATTCCACGGCCGTGGAACACCCCGACAGACCGTGATTTTCAAAATTTTGCCTGTGACTATATAAACCACGTTCTTCACGAAAATCACCCACAAAAACCCCTCTTCCACGACCTAAAAGCCGAATCCACGCCTCCTCCTCCAATTCCTCGTTTCTTAATCGTTTTTAACGATTCTTCTTCCTAAACTGAAGCAAATTCGACCCCCAATAAGATCCAAGCGACAAATCAAGCGGAAATTCACCAAGGAACGCGCAATTCGGATTTTTAAATCCGAAAAATAGGTTTTTCCTCTCTTCTTGATCTTTGTCGATTTGGTTCGTTTTTGTTAGAAATTTTAGGAAGAACTGATTGAGATTGGAAGAAATTAGATTAGGACTGCCTGTTTGTGGAGATTGAGTGTTGATTTGCTGAGATTTGCGAATTTCTGAGACGAATCACGGTCCCTGGGAGAACCACGGCCGTGGAATTGCAAGAACAGGCCGTAATTTGTGACAGAATGGACTTTGTGAGGAGAGTTTCGGGGAGGATTAAGGAGAAGAAGAATAACCAGAACAAGAAGAGGAAGGGTAATCCCTCTTCTTCCTCATCCTCTAGAGCACCACCACCCTCTTCCCCTTCACCTCCATCTTCACCTTCATCACCCTCACCTCCTAGCCCTAGAGTCCCGACCATACATGAGGATCACCTCGATGCACTCGAGAGGATCAAGGAGAGGGCTGTGATTGGTCCTAGGTACCTATTGTTGGAGGATCTAGCTCCTCTCAACATTATAGATGACCTTACTTGGCTCTTGGATAGAGCCGGACTAGTTGTCTTCTCGGCTATCCGAGAAGACGCTTATGAGGACATTACACGGGAGGTTGTGACGTCTTTCGAGCAAAGCCATGTAGACAGGACCGTCTCTTTCTGTCTTATGGAAAGAGACTATCATTTTAGCATCCGTGAGTTCGGGACCTTTTTCGGGTTCCAGGAGACCTTTAACGGTCGATTTCCTAGTGGCGTTTACGCCAAGGACTTTTGGGAGGAGGTAGCGATGATTTACGCCGACGAGGACCGTTGGCAACCCGCTGATACCAAGCCTAGGTTGATGTACCACCTAGCCTTGAAGATAGCTCACCGTGTTCTTTCAGAGTGTCTCTTTCCTAGGACGGAGACGCCCCAAAAGATCAAGACGGATGAGCTCTTTTTGCTGTATTCCATGTTGTACGGACGCCGGGCTGATTGTGCCACTCTCTTGGCTGCTACTATGAGCAAGCTCAAGAACAAGAAGAAGGGCAACATCGGATATGGTGGGATAGTTACCCACCTTGCTAGGAGCTTGGGTGTTGATTTCTCTACGTGCACCCGCATACCAGCTGTACCTCTAGGACTTCATGCCTTCATGACTAGAGGCCTCATCTTCCCCACACATAGAGGTCCGCCTTATGCGGCCATACCTTGGGAGAGCAGGACGGGTAGGGGTATAGAGTGGTTACCGGAGTACTCCATTATGGCAGGACGCCATAATTGGAAGGAGACGTTCGCTGCCATGCATGCGAACAGGATCGTAGCTCCCCCATATGTCCCACCACCCGTTGTTGAGGAGGAGGATATGAGAGATCAGTTTGAGGGTGGAGGAGGAGTCGAGCAGGAGTTTAGCACGTTTCCGGATCAGCCGCATGCGGCCCCCGATGCACCTAGACGTTCTCCACGTCCAGCTAGAGCTTCAGGCTCGTCTTCTCGCCGCGCTAGCGTGAGTGAGAGACCTACATGGATGACCACACCTCCTGCATGGTATGGCATTCCCCCTCCTTGGTCCACAGAGCAGTCAGCAGCACCAGCACCAACACCATCCGACGCTCCAACATGGTATAGTCAGGCTCCGGGATGGTATGAGCAGATGCCGGATTTGGCTACTGGCCTTTCAGAGAGAGTGGGAGCATTTGAGATCCGAGCCGATGCTAGAGACGAACGCTTGGACGACCTCGATCACATGATGAGAGACGTCTACCGCCAATAGTTTGGGCGGTTTTATGATCCCACATTCTCTCCATTCCCGCCTCCACCAGCGCCGCAGTGATGAGGATTTGATGATTGACCGTTCGCTTTAGACATTCCACCACCACTTTGTGAGTTTCTTTTTCTTTTCTTTCTTTTCTTTCTTTCTTTTGAACATTAGGGAAAATGTTCGTCCTAAATATGGGGTGGGATGTACTAAAAGTTTGTAATAACTCTTACTCACTATGTTGCTTCTATTCGAGACTATCATTGCATGTTCATTATATTGTTGCATGTTTCATTATTGCATTGCATGAAAAAGAACTTGAAAAAACCATAAAAATTGAAAAATTTTGTGCTTCTAATGAAATCAAATGATTTCCATGATAATCGCTACTTGTGAATTGAGTTTGATGACAATTGCATGCTTAAAAGAATAATGAATTGAAAAGAATTTGAATGAATGGATTGTACCTCTTTTGCAAGTTTCATAATGTGATGAATATTACCTAAATCATGTTGAGAAATTGAAGTTGAAATCACACTATAAGTTCTTATTCTTCTTGTTGAGATGATTAAGGCAATTCGATTTTTCTTTCTTCTTTCTTTGACCATTTAGCTCCTCATTGAAATATTGACCTCCTTTACCTATCCGGGAATTTGGAGAAGTGAATGAAAAAGGGCATGTTTGATGTGGGAGGGCCATGAGAGCAATTATTTGCAATCAAAAGAATAGAAAGAAATTATAGGTTTGGGGAAGTCAATCATGACGATGAGTAACTCGGCACCATTCACATAGCCGGGTGTTTGTGTCTTGCCAAAGTCAGATTGAGCGATATTCCTAGCGGATTATGGTATGTGCGCTAAGGGTTTGAGGCATCTCATGAAAATTGAGAAACGCCAATCTCCTAGGCTTCGGTTTTTGTGCACCTCTATCCATAACTCCAAAAGTAAAGTCGAAAAATGAAAAGAAGAGAGCGAAGCTCTAAGTTGAAAGTGTGCGGAAACCGCAAAAGAAGAAGAAGGAGTAGTTGTCCACTTTCCCGGATTCATGCACCACATTTCCTAAAAGCTTCCTTACCTTCCACATTCTAGACCTTCTCTTTGAAAGTCCTTAAGATCAAAAGAATGTTATATGACTTTGTGGTCTAAATTGAAGTTTCTTATGATTGATTTTGATAATGTTTGAAGGTTATGATGCTTGTTTAGAAGTTTAATTGATTCATGAGTTTTCTTTGCTTTTTACTCTTTGATTAAGTGTATTAAAGTCTTATAAACGATTGAAGCAAGATTTGAGAATGATCTATTCTTTAGAAGGCACATTCATCCAAAAGAAGTATTGCTTTGAGAAGGTACACATATTTCATCCTAACTCTTGTTCTAAAAGCTTTTTGAGAGACCTTGCTTAGGGACAAGCAAGTTGTAAGTATGGGGTTATTTGTTAGCATGAAATATTGTGATACTTTAGGCACGTTTTCTAAGTATATTTGATTCATATTGATAGTCTTTGATTGAACACTGTTGCAATTGTGAGCTAGTTTGCCTATATTGTCGATATGGATGTCTACACTAGCTTTATGTTGATTATAGGTGATTGAGAGCCATTTCCGAACGGAATCGAGCAAAGATGAGTTGATTGAGTATGTCTATGGATTGAGGGCATTCTTAGGAGTAAAATGGATGTCAACTTCAGGAATGCACGAGGCTAGGGAAGAATCACGTTCTTGCCCTAAACCACGCTCTAAATTACGGCCGTACTATGAACCACATTCAGTTCCACGGCCGTGGAACCCTGCAGGAGAAGCGTGGTTCATTCCAGGAGCTTTTACGGTCGTGGAATCCATGGTCCAAACCGTGTTGATTTCCACGCTCTAAATTACGGTCGTGGAACCTTCCATGACCGTGATCTTGACGATCTTTTTCGCCACATTTTGAAGCCACGATCTTTTGAAGATTGGGCCGGGCCGACATTTTATCTTGCCCTATAATAAGACGGACGAAGGGAGATTCTGTCATCCTCGCTTACACCCCTGCTTACGTGCTTGTTTGCATCATCGCTTAGAGATTCCCGCCTACGCCGCGACTTGGAGATTTCTGCGATTCCTGCAAAAGACGTAATTTGCGCTTATCTTTGGCGTTGCCCTAATCTCGCACATTTGGTGGAGATTGTGATTGAGATTCACGGATTGACGGAGGACTCGGAAGATTGTGCAAGAAGACTTCTCTTCTTGATTAGGTTTGATTTAGAAGACGGATTGACATCCCGTTCTTCCTTCTTACCTAAGATTGTGTTAAATTGTTCTATTCTGGAATTAGTGACATTATTTGTTCTTGATTGTGACTTTGAGATTGGTTTGGAGTTTATTGAAAGTTTTCGGAAGTTTTCATCTTTCAATCTTTTAATTCTTGAATTTGATATCAAAATGACTGTTATTGGCTAAAAACCCTTAACAATTCTAAGGTGAAGGGTTGATAGTTGTGGCTAAGATGATGATAGATCGATCGTAAACAGATTAGACCCTGAGAGTTAGAGAAAATCGTCGACGAACTCTAAATCACGGTTTGTTCTTGAGTTCCACGACCGTGGAATCTCAAGATTCACCCGTAATTTCCCTTAAGTTTACGAACCTGCTTTTACTTTAATCCAAAGTTAGAGATTAGCTTTAACTTAGTCTTGGCTTGCCTTTTCTAGGTGGTAGTGAAGCCTCAACAACCTCTACCTCGATTGTGAGTGTCACAACCTCAATCGGTTAAGTTAGTTTTGATCCTTGGATTACAAGTTTGGGTATTTGACATTAATTCTTATCTTTAGAACCTTTCTATATTGAAGCCTCAACAACCTGTATAGAGAGTGTCTTGTAGGTGAGTCATATAAGGTTTTTGGAACTTCACCGTACGATTACCTAACATTAGCATACCTTTGCATATCTCAACTTTGTCTTTATATCAATAGTAAATCTTGAATCGATTGCCACAGCTGGATACTTGGATCTTTAGGATTGTTGTTTTCCCAATATTTGCAAAACTCTCATATTTACTCGCTTGATAATCTGCAATTGAATTTGTTCCCACCCAAATCCCTGTGTTCGATACTCTGGAATTCTTGCTTAACTATAGCGATCCGTACACTGCGGGTTCGCTTGCTTGATTCTAGTTTTATAATTAAAACTTATTTGCACGCACGTTTAGGGGCGAACACATTACCAGCACATGATGGCCCAGATTCAGTTTGAGCACGTTATGGGCTATCCATTCGACCCGTCCCAGTATCCGTATGTACCACCACCACCACCACCGGATCGTGACTATTGAGAGCTGCAGGATTTTCTTTCTTATTTTTTATGCAGATCAGCTTATTATCCGGTGAGTACTTTATTCCTTAGACTTATTTTGACCCACTGGGACAGTGTGTCCTAAGTATGAGGTGTTTATGTGATGTATTATTTGACACTTATGTATGACTCCACTTGATCAGATATTTATATTTATGCTTCAGTTGCTTCTATATGTTTATCTGAGATTGCATGCATACTTACAGGTTATTTGATTGAGAAAAACGTCGAAACTGAAAGAAAACTGGTTTTAAAAAAAAAAATTTTGGACCTCGACCGGGGCAGTTCTGGCCGAACGAGGTGTTTCACCTCGGTTGACCTAAGAACACCTCGACCGAGGTGGGTTAACTGAGAGTTTTCGAAAATGATTTTTGTGTTACTTATCTGGATATGATCTCAGTGAAGATCTTGCTTACTGACTGGTTTTAAATTCTTTATGTGTTTGAAAGGTTTTATAATATGATTAAGTTGCTAAATGCTTTGTTTGAAGTTATTGGCATGTTTAATACTTTGTTTTTATCCAAATTATGTTGAATTTGAAGGTTGATGCCACATTATGAGTTTTCTCACTTTCTTCCTGGAAAGACCAAGGCAATTCATTCTTTTCTCTTCTTCTTCTTGATCATGCTTAGCCCCTCATATACATTTTGGCTCCCTTTACCTATCCGGGAATTTGGAAGCAAGCGAAGTGGTGAAAGCAAGTATAAGTTGAGAAGTGGGCTGGAAGTGAAAGTGTTAGAAAGTAATAATAGGTTTGGGGAAGTCAATCATGATGATGAGTAACTAGGCACCATTCACATAGCCGGGTGTTTGTGTCTTGCCAAAGTCGGATTGAGCGATATTCCTAACGGGTCATGGTATGTGCATCAAGGGTTTGATGCATCTCAAGAAATTGATGATTGCTGATTTTCTAGGCTTCGGTTATTGTGCACCTCTGTCCATGCATCCCAAAAAGTAAAGTAAAAAGAAAAAGTGTGAAATAAGCAAAGCTTATTGGTGGAAGATGTTGCAAGTCAAAGTGAAAGTGAAGTTCATCCTTTTACCGGATTCTAGCACCACATTACCTTACATACATCCCTACCCTACACGTTTCTTGACCTTTCTTTTGGGAAGCCCTTGAGACCTTGAGCTTGTTGATTGACTTAGTGGTTTAAACTGGATTATGCATGATTAATTTCGATAATTATGACTTATTATGCATTCTATGATTTTATGCAAAGATGAACAACTTTTCTATATTTATAAAATGTTTTGATCATATTTAGGTTTTAAATTCCATGAAGTATTCTCTTAGAGTGATCTATGATTGTAGCACACCATAAAAATGTTTTTGAAAGACTTTTCATTGATTTTATTGACTTATAATCCATTCTATCTTGTCTTTTATATGCGGAACTTGCTTGGGGACAAGCAAGGGCTAAGTATGGGGTATTTTGATAGCATGAATTATAGTCTATATTTTGGGGTTTGTTTGGACGTTTTATCTTTCATAATCTGCATGTTTGTATATATATTATGTGATTATATTACCATTTCATCTACCTTTGCGAGAATCGAGGTCTACACCTAGTTTTGTTGTAATCGTAGGTAAAATGGCAGTTTTGCATCAAAAAGGAGCAAAAAGAGTTATGGAGTCATTGGAGCTACATTCAGGAACATAAGGAACCATCCAGGAAACATAGCCATGGATTAGATTTTCACTTTGGACCAGATTTGAGAGATTTCACATTCAGTTGTGAATCACCTCGGTTGACCACAGATTCACCTCGACCGAGGTGATCCAGAGAAGTCGACTCGACCGAGGCGAACACCTGGGACGCGGCGAGAATATTTTATTCTTGGCTGAGATCTTTTATCTTTGGAAAGAGATCTTATATTTTTGGGCTTGGCTCCTGGAAGGAAGAAGATATGATAGATCTTATATTTTACCTATTTTTATGGAAAGAGATCTTTCTAAGATATCTTATCTTTGGAGGGTTATTTTCCTATAAAAAGGGTTGGATTTCCACAAATCCAACATCCCGCTTACGCTGCATACACCCCGCTTACAGCTGAAAACCCGCTTACAACTGAAAATCTCGCATACCATCAATCAGGGTTTATACACCGCAGCAGCCATACTCCAATTGGGAGATTTGAAGAACCTTTTTGAAGGTTGAAGAAGGAAGATTGTAGGTTTGATAGCTTTTGGAGGTTTTCTTGTAAGATTACCTTAGATTTTCTTCCTTGTTGTCATTCTTGTTGGATTTCTATCCAAGGAACGCTTTGTTGTGATATTTGATTCAGTTATTGAAGTCTTTTCATTAAATTCTTCTTGTTCAAATATTCACCTTCTTCCCATATACTTGATTAATACTTTCATTGTGATGAGTGGCTAATCTCTTTGTGTGATTCTAGGGTGATTGGCTGAAAGTTGTGGGAAAAACAATGATAGAATAATCTTAGATTCCAGTAGGATCCTGAAAGTTCGAGTCTTTAACCTTAACCCTAAGCATCTCGCTCAGTCGATGAACATCTCGGCCGGGGTGGAATTCTTCTGACCGAGGTGACTTATCTGATCCTAAACTGAGAGTTAAGTGTTAGAGTTTGCCAAATCCTATTCTTATTACACCTTTCTTGGTTCAATGCAAGCCTAGGATGAGACTTACCCGGTAATTCCTTAATTTGTTTACCTAAGATCATAAGTGTAGGTAATAAAGGTTTATCCTTTGTTGGGGTTTGAGTGTGCTTCCATCCCATCTTTGTGAGTTAGCTTGAGACTTACCCGGTAAAGGTTGATTCTATTCCCTTAGATGGTGTGTTAGTTTGAGGTTATAGTTCTTTATCTTAATTCCTTGAGACTTACCTGGTAATAGGAGTTACGGTTTTGGATTAGTGAGTAGTGAGACTTACCCGGTGATCTATTCCACTTAAGTAACACCTTCCCTATGCAAAAACCTCAGCTTGGTCCACTTATCTTTAGATCTTGAGTTGGAACCACAACTAGATGCTTTAATCCCTAGAATTGCATATTTCCTTTATTGACTTCTATATCATCTTTGATTGTTTTGATCACCTCTTGTGGTTAGTATTTACATAAGCATACCGTAATTGGACTTTGTTTCACTAAGTCCCTGTGATCGACCCCTGGAATTCCTTGCTTTTTACTACGATTGACCCGTACACTGCGGGTTCGCATCCTTGTTTTAAGCTTAGGTCTAGGGTTATAAATTTAAAGCTTGCACACACCGTTTGGAGCGAACAGCTATCTTGAAAGAAAGATTGTAAATGCTCGTCTCCTTTGAGTTTCCCGGTCTCCACTTGTCTCCTCCCGCTTCCCCAATGGAGATACTCTCCCAAAATGCACTAACACTCACTCCTCTTGGGAATGTGCTTGTAGATGATGAAGGAAAACCAAACAAGTCTCCAAAAGGAGGAATAGACATAGCATGATCCTCATCCATGAGTCGGAAAGAAACTCTCCTACATATAGGGTCATGTTCGAAGGTGCTAAGGAACTCAAGAGTAATCTCAGCGTAAGCATCCTCCCGAATAAGTGCAAACTGACTCAGCCCTATCCTGTCCAACATCATTTCAATATCCTCTCTCACAAACAGTGCACCTAAGTCATCCAGCACAATGTAGCGAGGAGGGGTAATGGGTCGATCTAAGAGACGTTCATATCTCTTCTTGTGTTTGGAAGAAGGGGAAGGTGTGGTCTAACTAGGGAAGGTGGTGGTGGTGGAGGAGGTGCCTTAGACGAAGAACCAAATCACAAATGTGTAAAGTTCTGATCAATGCAACACCACAAACAACTTCCTAGGGTTGTTTCTAAGCAAAGCCCTCCAACAAACTCAACAATCTAACAACTCTTAGGCAAGAATCAAAATCGAACGAAATATTAGGTTTTGGATGGAAAAACCTGAATTCCGGATGAATGAGCAGTTTCCACGCTTGTTGGTGCTAGATCCTTCTTCCTTGTTGAAAGAGCTTCAGTTTGGACTCAAGAATCACTCAAAATGGTTACAAATTGAGGAGATGGGAGATTGGTGATTTTTTGGCTCTTTGGAGTGAAAGAGGAAGGAAAATGGCTAAGTGTTGAATGAAGAAGGGAGTGGAGAAAGCTTTATATAGGCCTGCCAAATTGTGAAGAAAATCGGCCGAGTTTCTAGCCCAAGATTTTCATCGGCCCGATTTTTCTCCTCTTTCACACATCAATAGAGAAAATTGACCGATTTTCTTTGGGTGTGTCGATTTTTCATCCGAGTTTTCTTTCTGTTGCCAAAAATCGACCTGCTTTGTAACTTGAATCGGTCGATCTGCTTGAGGTAAGTCGATTTATCCCTTGTCTTTTCTTGAAACGTGTGTTTGACCAAACTTATGTAAACTTTCTTCATCAATTCTCCAAGATTGTACCTATTTCCTGCAATCTAAGACACAAACAAACCGAGAGCGCATCGAGGAAAACAAACAAAGCAAAAACAAAAAAAAACAAACAACTATCCTAAGCTATTCTAAGGTAAAAAAAAAAGAAGAAAAGAATTAGAACTACCATGGGTTGCCTCTCAAGAAGCGCTTGATTTAACGTCGCTACCTGGACGTTGCTCTTTTGGTGATCAATGGAGGAGAATAGGAGCTATCTCCTCAACCGGGACTTCCGGTGTGTACTTCTTCAATTGTTGGCCGTTTACTTTGAAATTTCCGCACTTTTCACCCTATACTTCAACTGCACCATGAGGGAAAACACGCTTAATAACAGAAGGTCCTGTCCAACGGGATTTAAGCTTACCTAGAAAGAGTCGAAGTTTTGAGTTGAATAGGAGAACGAGATCTCCTTCTTTCAAGTCCTTTGGGATGATATGCTTATCATGTCACCGCTTCGTTCTTTCCTTGTAGATCCTTGCGTTCTCGTACGCATTCAGGCGGATCTCCTCTAGTTCGTTGATATCCAACAACCACTTTTCTCCGGCTGCTTACATGCTGGAGTTGAGCCACTTGACGGCCCAATATGCTTTATGCTCTAGCTCTATAGGAAGGTGACAAGACTTCTCATACACAAGGTTGTATGGTGTTGTTCCTATGGGTGTCTTAAAAGTGGTCCTGTACGCCCATAATGCATTATCAAGTTTCATTGCCCAGTCTTTCCTTGTTCTAGAGACGTTCTTCTCTAGGATTCCCTTATTCTCCCTGTTGGATATCTCAACTTGTCCGCTTGTTTGCGGATGGTACGGTGTGGTGATCTTATGGGTTACCCCATACTTAGCTAGTAGAGCCTCAAATCGATAGGCTGTGAAGTGCGTTCCTCCATCACTAATGATGGTTCGGAGAGTCCCGAACCTTGGGAAGATCGTTCTATTGAAGAACTTCACCACTACCATCGCATCATTAGTTGGAGAAGCGATTGCTTCTACCCATCTTGAGACATAGTCTACAGCTAGAAGTATGTATTGGTTTCCACAAGATGATGAGAATGGTCCCATGAAGTCCACTCCCCATACGTCGAATATCTCTACTTCTTGGATGTTGTTGAGGAGCATCGCATTCCTCCTTGAAATATTACTTGTCCTTTGACAAGCATCACAAGCAACAACATAATTTTGCACATCTCTAAATAGGGAAGGCCAAAAGAAGCCAAATTGGAGTACCTTAGCACATGTCTTGTGGGAACTAGCATGCCCTCCACAAAGCAAAGAATGACAATAACGGATAATGCTCTCTACTTCATTCTCCGGAATACATCTTCTAAACATGCCATCGGGACCTCTCTTGAAGAGTAGAGGTTCGTTCTAATAGAAGTGTCGGACGTCTCTACAGAATTTCTTCCTTTGAGCATATGAAAGTCCAGGTGAGAGTTCCTGACAAACAAGGTAATTGACAATATCAGCAAACTATGGGTCATTACCTTTCGACATTTGATGGAGACATTCTTCAATCTCGTGTAGCTGCTCGTCGGGGAATGAATCGTCAATAGGAAGCTCATCTGTCTCGCAAGTGAGGTGTGGGAGACGGCTGAGGTGATTGGCGACCGAGTTCTCCGAACCTTTCTTGTCACGGATCTCTAAGTCAAATTCTTGTAGAAGCAAGATCCATCTTAGGAGCCTAGGCTTTGCATCCTTCTTTGCAAATAGGTAACGGATTGCTGAATGATTCGTGTAGACTATCACTTTCGCACCTACGAGATAAGAACAAAACTTTTCAAAGGCGTAAACAATAACAAGGAGCTCCTTCTCCGTTGTAGCGTAATTCAGTTGAGCCTCGTCTAGCATCTTGCTGGCATAGTAGATGGAGTGAGTACGACCATCTTTCTTATGTCCAAGTACAACTCTTACGGCTATATCACTTGCGTCACACATGACCTCAAATGGGAGTGTCCGATCGGGTGGTTGGATGATAGGAGCTTAAATCAAAGCTCCCTTGATCTTGGAAAAGGCATCCAAACATTCTTTCAAAAACTCGAAGGTTATGTCTTTCATCAAAAGGTTAGTTAAAGGTTTTGAAATCTTAGAAAAATCCTTTATAAACCTCCTATAGAAACTTACATGCCCCAAAAAGCTTCTAACTCCTTTCACCGAAGATGGAGGAGGTAGCTTATCTATAGTTTCAATCTTAGCTCTATCAACTTCAATTCCCCGATTCGAAATCAAATGTCCTAACGCAATTCCTTCGAGAACCATAAAATGACACTTCTCCCAATTCAAGACTAGATTAGTCTCTTCACATCTCTTAAGAACAAGGGTAAGGTTAGAGAGTCGGTTATCAAAGGAAGAACCATATACCAAAAAGTCGTGCATGAATACTTCCATGATATTATCTACATATTCTACAAAGATTGCCATCATACACCTTTGGAAGGTGGCTGAAGCGTTGCATAAACCGAATGGTATCCTTCTGTAGGCAACCGTACCCCATGGGCACGTGAAAGTTGTCTTCTCCTGATCATCCAGATGAATGGGAATCTGAAAGAAACCACTATATCCATCTAGATAAAAAAAAGTAAGAGTGTTTGGCTATCCTTTCTAACATTTGGTCAATGAAAGGGAGGGGGAAGTGGTCCTTCCTTGTGGCAACATTCAGTTTACGGTAATTGATGCACATTCTCCATGCCGTGATTGTTCTTGTAGGAATGAGTTTGTTGTTCTTGTTAGCAACAACGGTCATACCTCCCTTCTTTGGAACTACTTGGACGGGACTCACCCACTTGCTATCAGAAATAGGAAAGATGATACCTACATCAAGTAATTTAAGGATTTCTTTCTTCACGACCTCTTTTATGATCGGATTTAACCGTCGTTGAGGTTGACGTGAAGGTTTGTAATCCTCTTCCATTAAGATCTTATGCATACATAGAGAATGTTTAATTCCTACTAAATCATCAATGGTATAGCCTAGGCCTTTCCTATGTTGTTTCAGAACATTCATAAGCTTCTCAAGTTCATCGTCACTCAAGTTTGCGCTAACTATAATAGGATATGTTGAGTTAGGTCCAAGGAATGCGTACCTTAAATGTGTAAGGAGGGGTTTCAACTCCAATGAAGGTGGTGCTTTGATTGAGAATTCTTGACCATGGAGTGTCATTGGAGAAGCCTCTGAAGGTTGAGGAAGAGTGCTACTACAGTTAAGAATACTTGGAATTGAATTTGTAGGAGTCGGAAAATTTGCCAGAAAATCGACCTCCCCTGACGCAAATTGTTCGATCTCTGACCCGATTTTTCTTTCTGTTGTAAAAAATCGACTTGCATTATCCAAAATCGGTCGATCTATTTCGTGTAGGTCGATTTTTTCAGCTTCTTCCGGAGCTCTTTTCAGCTCTTCAAATCTTGCTTCCGGCTCTTCCTCTGCATCTTCCAATGCTCGAATCTCATCATCACAATCATGTTCCACTCCTTCTTCAATGATACTCATGCTAAGAACCTTTTGAAGTGGATCTTTGATCAAGATTGAATTCACTACTTCTCTAGACTCTTCTTCATCAAAGATGTTGAAAACATCTTCTCCTACAGCTGGCTCTTTGATCAAGAAGGAGAGTACAAATTCCACTTTCTCTTCTCCTATGTTGAATGATAGCTGCCCATTCTTGCAATCAACCATGCATCCGGAGGTCGCAAGGAATGGTCTCCCAAGTATGATGGGAACTGGATAATCTGCAGGAATGTCAAGTACGACGAAATCTATAGGAATGTAAAACTTACCAAGTTTTACGGGAATGTCCTCTATGATTCTAACAGGTCTGGTTATGGAACGATCGGCCATGTAGAGTGTCTTCTTCACCGGTCTAGGTTCTCCTAAACCAACTGCCTTGCACAAAGCAGGTGGTATGATGCTTACGCTTGCTCCAAGGTCACAAAGTGCATCATATGTGACTTCCCCTAAGGTAATAGGTATGCAAAATGATCCTGGATCACACAGCTTGGGTGGCATATTCTCGGTCATAGTTTTGATAAGTTCGGATGACTTTACCAAAATCTTCTGTAACACACCAAATTCTAGGAACTTGAAGAGCTACGGGCTAGGACCGCACAATGGGTCCCGACCCTCAGAGTAGCAACAACAAACGGATCTTACAACAAGGCACAAACGAATGAAAAACAAAACTCAGTATAAAACCAAAGGTTCAAACAGAAGAAAACACAAAAGCTCCACAACCAGGTCAAAACAAAAGGGAAACAACAAACGAAATAAAAACCCAATCCCATCCTATAATGTACGAGAACCCCGGCTGACCACACCATCCGGATCACTCAGCAGCATCCTGAACCTGCGGAACATCTACAACGACGGTATAAACCGTTAGCTAGCATTCTAGGTATAAGCAAGAGTGTAAAGGTACAAACACACATAAGGTAAAGTAAACACATAGCATGCTCACACATCAACCGGTTATTATCTTTTATTAAGGTTATACATTACTAATTCAACTTCTTTTGTCACACGAGAATCTCCCGAAACTCGTCTCCGCTTCCGTCTACCAATAGGAATAGATCAGTACTATCTGTTACCTACGGGTCTGGGTTGCAAGAGCACATTCTAGTTTTCTGTAGAACTAGACAAGTGGTCACCGCCCGGTTATAATACACTTGGGCCAATTAAGGTTAACAAAGGGTGAATCCTATTTCCGATTATCCGTTATAAACATGATAGCAACGCAAACAAGCCAAAACAATCCAACTAATACGCGGAATGAAGCTAAGTAAGTCCAAGGGACTTACCTCACACGAAGGTAACACAAGAGATCAGCAAACAACTCAGAAAACACTCAAGGAAGCTCAATTTCCCTCAGGAAAGGAGCAAGGAAAGCCTGTACGAAGAAGAAACACGAATCGGGAATGAAACGGTTGCTAGAAGTCTATAACTTCTAGTCTCAACGATCTCTAAGAGATCAACACATGCTAAGGGCTCAACCTTAGTCTTACAACAACTCAGGGGAACAAGGAACAACCATAAGGAACCAAGGAAGGAACGAGGAAAGGAAGGAAGGAAGCAACTCACCAAAGACGGGAGCTACTACAGAGTAACCGCAGGAGCGGTTAGACAGATGCGCAGGGGCGGCTGAACAGAGGCGCAGGGGCGGTTATGTGCAGGCGCGGGGGCGGCGGCGTGACAGAAAGCGTTGTCGGCTTCCTTCTTCGACAGAACTCACAACAGGGGCAACCAAAGCTCGAACCTTTGGTTCCAACACGTCGAGATTCCACTCTAGAGAGCCTGAGAACAACGAAGGGTCAACAACGGAACACTCCACAAGAATCAAGGCTCATGCTTGATCCTTGGAGAAGAAGGAAAGAAAAGAACGAAAGGAAGAAACCAGAACAGATGGGAAGGCATGCAGCACTAAAGGAACGTGAGGAAGAACCAGAAAAGATGTATGATGCGTCCTTGGACACGTCAATGAATTGTTCCGGATCTAGATCAAGCTGAAGCTCAACTACTCCTTAGTTGAAGTGCGAATGCAATTGAAGATGGGTTGCGGAAGCTTAGAGATGGAGGCGGAAGTTGTATGATTGAGTCGATCTAGATTGAGTCGATCTAGATTGATCGATCAAACCTTGAAGTGGGTCGGTTGAGTTGGTTCTTAAAGAACCCTCAAATGTGATTGAGTTTGGATCGAAGATCCAAAAGAAGAACTTTGAGAGGATTGGAAGAGGGATTGATGCTCAAGTAAGTAGGAGGAAAATACTTCTCATTACTTAATCAAATTGAACATTCTTTACAAATGAGCCAAGCATCCCCTTATATAGTGGATGAAGGCCATACAAAGAGTCGGAAATTAAATGACGGAAATAAAGTCGGAATTTAAGTTCCGGAAATGAAACGCCTAAAAATATGAAAGGTTGAGAATTTAAGTTCGGAATTAAGTTTCCGAATTAAATTCCGAAACCAAAAGTCTAATCTTAAATTCGGAAAATTAATACCCGGAAATAAAGTCCCGGAAATTAATATTCCGAAAATAGAAAGACTTATTATTACAAAACGCTAAATTACGGAAAATGCGCTGGAACGGTGCCGTCTTGACAAGCTTCAAGTCATAGTGGCGTAGAGACACGGTTTGCAACCAATGGGTCCGTGACAAGCAACGGTGCGGTTAATGATGGAGCCGGTAGCTTGAGCGATTGCTTTAGCACGGGAACGGGTGAGCTGTCCATCGGACCGAACCCGAAGTGCCTCATCTTCCTCGTCTTGGGACATAGGGGTCAAGGGCACATCAGTCCCCCCATCTTGGATGTGAAACGTCCCCGTTTCACCTTTGTCAAATAGAGGCTCAATGTATGGTGCAAGGTCCTTGACATTGAACGTCGGGTGCACGCCATAGTCGTCCGGAAGCTCCAACTTGTAAGCATTCGGGTCATGGCGGGATAAGATGCGGAATGGTCCATCACCGCGGTCCGAGAGCTTGCCTTTGCAGCGGGATGGAAAACGCTCCTTCCTTAAGTGGAGCCAAACAAGATCACCGGGCTCGAATGACATTGGACGGCGCCCTTTGTTGCGTTGTGTGGCAAGTTGATCGGCACGCCGTTGGAGTTGTGTCCTAGTCCGCTCATGAAGCTCAATGATGTGAGCGGTACGACTTGCTCCGGTGATGTGTTCTCCGTCTTTGAGTGGATGCGGAGTGAAGTCCATCGGGGTGTGTGGATTAAGGCCGTAGACAACTTCAAAGGGTGAAAGCTTTGTTGCCGAGTGTCGAGACCTGTTATAAGAAAACTCCACAATAGAAAGTAAGTCCTCCCACTTGCGTGGGTTGTTCCTAAGGGTCGCTCTAAGTAGAGCGCCGAGAGTCCGATTGGTCACCTCCGTTTGACCATTGGTTTGGGGATGATAGCTACTTGAAAACAACAAGTTGGTTCCAAGTTTCCCTATAAGGTTCTCCAAAAATGGCTCACAAACTTTACGTCCCGATCACTAAGGATGGAACGCGGTATTCCATGTAAGCGCACAACATTGTCAAAGAAAAGGGTAGCTACTTCATTAGCATTTTGTGTGCTCTTACATGCAATAAAATGTGCCATTTTCGAAAAACGATCGACTACCACGAAAATGGAGTCTTTGCCTCGTTTTGACATGGGTAGGCCAACCACAAAGTCCATAGAAAGATCCTCCCAAGGTTCCATTTGGATTCGGTGGGGCGGTCGTAAGGGTAAGCATTTGGGCCTTCAAAGCTTCAATTTCTTGCCGAAGTGAGGCATTTTCTTCGGTCAAAGTAGTGAGCTCTTGCCTTTCACTAGATTCCTGAGAATTTTCCATTGTAACGTTAGTCATAACTCCAAGATTGGACAAAATTGCAAGCAATCAACTAAGCAAGGTGACAAGATAAGTCAACGTTACCCAAGTTCAAGTGCGTTAGGGTTCTACCTTTGGGAAAGTCGTCTGGCGGTTAGGCAAGGAAGGCAAATCCAACAAATTTGAACCAAAATGCACACAAATTCAAGAGAAAATTTGCAACTTGTAAGAAAATGGAGAGATAGGAAATGGACGGATTGTTTATCGGCAAGTTTTACTTGCTTTGGTCTTTGACCTTTTCAAAAATCCGATTTTTCGGATGGACCGGTTTGCCGGACGTCTTTTACTTTTGTTTTTGTGGAATTGTTTCTTTTTGAAACTTTTGAATGCAACCTTTGGAATGCAAGAGATGAATCCACTTTTCTTTGAAACAAATCCGTTTTTTTTTTTGAAGAGTTTTTGCTTTGTTTTTGGTTTTTGGAATATCAAAAGGCGTGATATCCGATTTTGTCAACAAAAAAATCCCAAGAAAATGGTGAAGTTGATTAACAAAAATGTCGGATTGGGTGAGGAAAAACGTTGTTTTTGATTAATAGTTTGATGGCAAACCAAAAATCTCCTAAATTTGCTTTGCAAAATGGATCGAGAAAAAAAATTTCAAGAACGTGGATGAAGATGCGAAGAACAAGATGAAGATGGTGATGAACAAAAGGCAAAAAGGATGAATATGATAACGCACAAAAACAAGAGTAAAGATAACTTAGCTTAGATCCCTTTGCTCTGATGCCAATTTGATCCGTCCTTGGACACGTCAATGAATTGTTCCGGATCTAGATCAAGCTGAAGCTCAACTACTCCTTAGTTGAAGTGCGAATGCAATTGAAGATGGGTTGCGGAAGCTTAGAGATGGAGGCGGAAGTTGTATGATTGAGTCGATCTAGATTGATCGATCAAACCTTGAAGTGGGTCGGTTGAGTTGGTTCTTAAAGAACCCTCGAATGTGGTTGAGTTTGGATCGAAGATCCAAAAGAAGAACTTTGAGAGGATTGGAAGAGGGATTGATGCTCAAGTAAGTAGGAGGAAAATACTTCTCATTACTTAATCAAATTGAACATCCTTTACAAATGAGCCAAGCATCCCCTTATATAGTGGATGAAGGCCATACAAAGAGTCGGAAATTAAATGACGGAAATAAAGTCGGAATTTAAGTTCCGGAAATGAAACACCTAAAAATATGAAAGGTTGAGAATTTAAGTTCGGAATTAAGTTTCCGAATTAAATTCCAAAACCAAAAGTCTAATCTTAAATTCGGAAAATTAATACCCGGAAATAAAGTCCCGAAAATTAATATTCCGAAAATAAAAAGACTTATTATTACAAAACGCTAAATTACGGAAAATGCACCGGAACGGTGCCGGCTTGACAAGCATCAAGTCATAGTGGCGTAGAGACACGGTTTGCAACCAATGGGTCCATGACAAGCAACGGTGCGGCTAATGATGGAGCCGGTAGCTTGAGCGATTGCTTTAGCACAGGAACGGGTGAGCGGTCCATCGGAGCGAACCCGAAGTGCCTCGTCTTCCTCGTCTTGGGACATAGGGGTCAAGGGCGCATCAATGTACTTACACGTTCAGCGGGATTGCAGGAAGCAAGGATGGATGCAACTCCCTAGGGTTTGAAGACGATAGCAAGGAACGGGAAAAAGGAGAGAAGGAAGAGAATATATAGGGAGGGCTGGAACGCTAGACGGAAAGGGTGTCTAGGGTTAGAAAGAAAACAAGAAAACCGGCCCATAAGATTGAATATCGGGTATTCTATCTATGGAAGAAAGATAAAACGACGAAAACAGATCGGCACAATCTGTCGCACGATCCGCAGGGGCGGCTGGCTGAGGGGGTGGCCCTTTTCACTGCAGGGGCGGTGAAGGCAAAAACCTAGGATCTTACATCTTCTAATTTCCTCTTGTTAAAGAGGATCTCCTTTAGGATCTTCCCATAAGTTGGCATACCTAAAATTGCATCCATAAAAGGTATATTAATATGCAGCTTACTCATTAGATCTATAAACTTATCGAAGTGTTTGTCTAGACGCGCTCTTGCTCTAGATTGGGGAAAAGGTAGAGGTGGTTTGTAAGCGGGAGGAGGAACATAGACATCTTCCTTCTTTTTTTCCTTCTCCTTTTCTTTTTCAGCGGGGGCTTCAACTAGTTTGGGTTGTGGATCGGTGGTTGTTGCACCACTTCTAGTAGTAATTGCCATTACTCGCCCCTTTGGGTTGTCTTCCGTCTTTTTGGGAAGCTTCTCTTGATTTCTAGGAACTTCTCCGGCTTTGCTGAATACTTGATTCTCTAAAGCTTTTTGTGCTTTATCAATCGAAGTAATGTGACTCTCCATTCCTTGGATCTTCCCTAAGATTGTTTCTATCATGAGATTGAACCTATCCTTCTCCGGCTTGCTCGAATTATTCGATATTTGACCCTGGCTTTTCAAAGGAGTAGAAGAAGATGGAGAGGTTAGTGCATTTTCAGCATGTGAATAGGGATTACCGGGATTTTGTTGGTTGGATCTCCAATTGTTGTTGGAGTTTCTATTGTTGTTGTTGTTGTTCCAGTTATTGTTCCGGTACTTGTTCCTATTGCCTTAATTGTTTTTCCTTCCTAGGTAGCCAACATCTTGCTCCTTCGTCCTTTGAAGGTTAAATTTTATGACTTCCTTCAGCTCCTTAATCTCATTGTTGAGGGAAAAGATTTGAGTTTGTGCTGCTTGATTTAAGTTTGCTCCTGGATCTCCCGAATTCCGATTCCCACCATCAACTTTCCTGTGGGAATACTTCTCAATCACTTGGGCTTGCTTCTCAAAGAAGTCTCAAGCATCATCTTCTCTCATATCCATGAATGTACCACAAGAAAGAGATTGAAGTTTGAATTGTGTCTCCACATCCAATCCCTTGTAGTAAATTTCCAACAATTCCTGCTTTGAAATGCCACGGTGTGGGCAATTCAATAGAAGATCTTGAAACCTTTCCCAAGATTCAAACAAACATCCGTTAGGTTTCATAGAAAAAGCATTATCATACCTCTCAATTCCGCCGTTTTGGATGGTGGAAAGAACTTGGTGAGGAATTCCGAAGTCAAGTCCTCCCATGTATTAAGTCTTCCATCTGGAAGAGCTTGATACCAAGCTAAGGCTTTGTCCTTCAAAGAGAAGAAGAACGGTCTCAACTTGTAGTTGTTGCTGGTAACCCTTTGAGGTTTCAAAGTTTCCATGAGAATCTCAAAATTTTGCAAGTGTTGATGTGGAGATTCAGCTTCCGTTCCACCAAACTGATTTTGGCGGATCATAGTAATGACTTGTGGACGCATTCCAAAGTCATGACCATCTTGCTCTCCAAGATTCACACCTAAACGGCATGGCTGCTGAATTGGGTCCATTCGTTTCCCAAGAGTTTGTGGTTCAGCCACGACATTAGCAGCTCTCGCCTCTCTAGCATGAGGGCGAGGATCAACATAGGCTCGAGGATTTACTGGTGGTATCTCCTCCAACTCCGGCATGCCATCATCATCGGATGATTCAACTCTAGATAATTTAGCTCCCTTTTTCTTGGCGCTACCTTTCTCCAATTTCATTTCTAAAATCATCGCCTTAAGCTCATCTATTTGAAATTGATTCTGCTCTGTATCAGCACGAGCGGCGGCTTGTTCTTCCATACGTGCTCTCTCACTTAATTTGAGTTGAGCTTGAGTTTCTTCCAACTTCTGTTGGGTGTTATTCTCATTATGTTAAGCCATCTTTTTCTCTCTTAACTTTCTCTTCAAAGTTTTCTCCAGTTCAGGGTCAAGAGGAACGAGGTCTTTAGTGGATCTAGACCTTCACATATACCTTAAGAGAAATCTGTAAGATCACTAAGGTAGAAAGATCAAATAACAAGAGCAAAAGCTCCCAAGCCAGACAACGGATAAACCGAATTTGGTCTAGACCAAATCCCCGTCAACGGCGCCAAAAACTTGTTCGCTTAAAAGTGTGTGCGTCAAAGTCTTAAATTTATATCCGGAAGCAAAAGCGAACCCGCAGTGTACGGATCAGCTATAGTAAGGCAAGAAATTCCAGAGTCGAACTCTGAGATTTGGTGAGAATAAAATCGATTTCAAAATATATGGCCAGATGCAAAAGCTTTTGTAAATATATAGGAGACAAATGATTTCCAGGATTCAAATATCCGACTGCGGCTTTCAATTCAAGACACTTCTAAAGATCAAAGGACACAGTTGGCGTTGCCAAGGTTATGTGTTTCGAAGAAAGGAATAATGTACGATGAAGTTTCACTACTCACTTATCCCAACTTAGAAGCTCTCAACCCAAAGGATGTTGAGTCTCATCAAGAAGAGTACTCAAAGGAAGGATTAACACTCAAACTATCCACCCAAACCCAAGGATATGACTCTCGAAGGTAAGGATGAAAGGCACACTCAACCTTAATAGAGGATATTGAGTCTCTCTAGTACCCCAAATCTTGCAAACTTTGGCTACCAAGTGAAGAATCAATGATGAAGTCTCTTTTTACACTTGGATAGGGGTTAGAAAGGTTAGGCAAGGTCGGGATTTAGGCAAGGTTTAACTTTGGTTAAAGGATAAAGCAATTAAAGGACGTCAGAGAGAAAACTCGGGTTGTTCTTGGTAAAACTCGGCCGATCTGCTCAAGAACAGTCCGATTTTTCGGTGTCGCAAAGGTTAAATCTCAACTCTCAGGGTCCAAATGGTTAAATGAGTTCAGTCTATCATCATCTAAGCCTCAATCATCAACTATTCTCCCCAAAATCACAAAGTTTTTAGCCAATCATTTTCATCTTTGAATCAAAATCAAGATTGAATAAAGAAAACCAAATAAAAACCAAACTTTGCATAAAATCCAAAGAATCTCCAAATCTGTAATCAAACCTAAAAATCTTTCAAAGAATCTCTCAAAGCACTCAATAATGTGGTCACAAATCGCAATAACATAAAGGAAACAGAAGATCTCAAAAACTTCCTTGAATCTTGACTTGTGTTCCTTTCCTTCAATCCTCTCTCCAAGAATTTTCAATTACGTAAAATCTTGTAAATCTTCCACTCTGCGAACCCCCGATTTTCGTTCCTAGGGTTCCAATGTATACTTTCTCACTAATGGGTTGCTTGGCATATCACTTCTCAAGCTCAAAAGCAATGGGCTTTCGAACGTAATATTTTTAGACGGTTACAAGTAAAACTCGGGCGATCTGGGGAATAACTCGTCCGATTTTTCCTACAGGAAACTCGTCCAATTTAAGTATAAATTACCCGATTTTTGCCAACAGAAAGTGCTCGTCTCTTGACTTGTTTCCTCCCTTCCTTTTGTAGCCCTTCTACGCACTTTCTTTTCTCTTCATGACTCAAAGGTTCCTTAAGCTTCCTTGTTGACCTTAGCTGCTCCGTGCTTCACTTTTGCTTCCAATTCCATCGAATTTACCTATAATTCAACCAAAACTCGTGTAGACCTCTATTTCCGAAATATAAATGAAATAAACCTTAAAGGTACAAAAATCTCTCCGAATACAAGGGAAATTGAGGTAAAACCTCCACAATATGCATGATTGTAATGACATATAATTCATGTCATCATGTTGCAGAAGACAATTTGTTTATTTTTGACTGCGGAAACTTCAACTTATACATTGTTGGAGTTTGCATTTTTTTAGTGGAGGCGTGAGAATTTTAGTTTCACTAGTTTTGTCAAGCTTTGTTCACTCCATAGTGGTATTTACTAGGATGGATATTCCATACAAGAATTGTTTCTTTACTAGGGCCTTTCTTCGTGAGTTCATTCTAAATTATAATGGACATTAAACCTTTTTTTTATTGAACCTGCTTCAGATTTGGCTCATTGTCAGATTCCGATGTTAAATCATCCAAGGAGCTGAAGAGAAAGGCTAGAGCATAAAGGTTTTTCTTGAGTTTGTATTTTTATAAACCTTGTGTAAGTTATGATTTAGGCTATACAACTTCAATATGATGTTCTATATTTCTCAAAAAACTTTCAAAGTTTGGACTCCATGCAGACTCAGCTATGGATAATGAGGAAAAGAAGAAAGCTCGGGTTGCGAGGTTTGGATCAGATTTAAAAGTAGACAACCAAGAAGAGGAGAAAAGGAAAGAAAGAGCAAGATCAGATTTAAAAGTGGACAACCAAGAAAAGGAGAAAAGGAAAGCAAGAGAACTCAAGTCAGTGTGTGTGTATATGTATATCAAAGGCATAGAGATTTATCTCTTGGTGATATGGGGTTCATAACATGATACAATTTGTTTGTCTCAATAGAATTTGGCTTTCTACTAAAACTATCTCAAGTCATTCTGTTTATCTGATGTTTTCCAGGTTTGCTCAATCTCTTGCTTATTCTCAAACAAATACAGTTCGCGGTCGAATTTGTAATAAAAAAAGGTATTTATACCATTACTCATTATCCATCATACTTTTACTTTTTGTGACTAAAATCCTACCTAATATAGTCTCACTTTTGGTATCCTCTTAGATATGTTATAGTATATCCTTGGTGCTACTGTCTCACTTAGTTGAAGCAGTCTTGAATATGGCTTTTACATGTGCATCTTAAAAATCCATTTACACCATGCTTAAGTTAATGTTTTCTGACTTGTATTATTTACATTATTAATAGGCGACTCAGAAGACTACGGTGACAACAAGCACTATTAAAGGCACTTGAGATGCTATTATCCTTCAGAGTTAAAACTTCAAACTATAAGATATGCTTTTGAATGATATATATGTAACTATTCGTTACCCATCATACTTATATATGTCTCTTTAATTCCATGTTGAATATCGATATCATTTGATCTTGATAGGTGCATGATTATAATTAGGTGCAATTTCGCCATCAGCTTCAGACTGGACAACAAACAATTACAACTTCAAGATGCATGCTAAAATCACGTGTTGATTTTTAAAAAGCGATAACAGGGTGTGGGTTTGATAAAATATTACTTTTAGCCTTAGCAATGTGCGGGTTGCCTAGATATATAATTGCTAGTATTCCTATTGATCTGTCTGATTCCACGAGTTGTTCACTCTCTTTGGTATTCCTTCTAATCGGCCTGATTCCATGAGTTGTTCACTCTCTTTGGTAAGATGAAATTGAAAATATTGAACAATTTGATGTCATAGGACTTCTCTTCGGTTGTTGATTGCAATCTCTTTTTAATGCACCTAAGTAATCTCCTCATTCAATCATTTTAGGTTACTTTAGGGTTTTGTTTATCTTATCATCAAAGCACTATTTGATTGTAGTAGATGTGTTTTTCTTCCAATAACTTTTATTGCTTTATTGCAGTGGTGATTTGAAAAGCAGCGTATGCAACTACTTTATCTTTATGGGTTTATTGTAGTAACCTTTCTTTATGTACTGTAGTAGCATTTTATAAGTTTCGTTTAACGTTTCCTTTCAATGTAACACCAAACTCATCTCAATGTAACACCTTTTCCTTTCGATCATATAATGATATATTTTTACGTTTCATTTTGAGCTGACACTTTTCCTTTCGATCATTAAACGATAACTTTTACGTTTACAAGTCACGGCGCACGCGCGTCCACACTAGTACTATACTAAAAGAGGGACTTCCCCCAATGAATAGGACATTTTCCATTTTATCCTTATTTTTTGGTTTTTGTCACTTTTACCCTTATTGTTTAATGGTAATTACATAGTTGCCAAATTTCTTTTATTTTTACTTTACACGTGTTTATTTTTTAGATATGGTTGTGATACGTGTTGTCTGGACCCCTATCTTCCGTCTTATTCTTGACCTCGACCTTCTCACCTCTTCCTCCCCCGCCGCTTCATCTTCTCCCCTCATACTCCATCCCTCACTTCTCTTAGTCGATGTCTTACGTGTTCCATTTCCGTCTCTCTTTGAATAGTCATCCCCTTCCATTCTTCTTCTTCGGTCGTCAAGGAGAAGATAACACTCGACACGTATGTTGTTCTACTTTGAAGCTTCAATCTCTTTTTTCTTTTGGCGTTGTAATATCCTCAGTTTCTGGCATTTATGTCATCAGATTGCGAATTTGCGGCGTGATTGTGGCATACTAAGGGAAGGACGCACCCGCAGTTGAGTGGAGGCGCACCTACGGCCTTGGAGAATGCCGCACTCGTGGCTCAAGGATACCGTACCTACGCCCCTGGGATCAACCGCATCCGCGCTCAATCACGGTGCCCCCGCAGTTTGGTTGCAAAGAGGTGGCCCCAACTATTGATTGTGATGCTGCGCGGCTGGAAAGAACTGAATCTTAATGTTGTTGCTCGCTCAATTGTAGGAGCACCTTGAGCGTGTAGAAGACGAGGAGGAAGGAAGGCCGATACTTGTTGGCTACGTGCAGAAGGGGGCCTCAGGTTTCTTGTGTGATGCCGCAGAAGACAACTAGGCTAGGATGTCGGGCCTACTATACGCGACGAAGACGAAGAGGAGACCTTCACTACATGGTGCTGACTGGACAGGAAGAAGAGGGCTCTCCGGCGTGGTGGTTAATACTGTACAGAGATGGGCCAGCGTGCTCAACGAGGGAGGCGAGGCTGCCCTTGAAGAGATCTAGAGAACGTTAGGAAGAGGGGAGCTTCACAAGGGTTATTGGGGTTGCTAGGCTTTGGGTAAGGAAATCTGAGAACGTGGTTAGATTTATGTAGGGAGCAAGAAGGAGGTAAGTCAAGGTTGTTGTTCCCGAATCCCACCCTTAAAGGCCGGATGACCTGTTCATGACGGGCCTGGATGGCCTATCATGATGGGCCCGACAACAGTGTTCTTGAAATAAAACTTGGAAAAAGATCGAATGGTCAGAGTTCGGTTGACTCGGAATAATTTGGGGATTAAAATTTTCCGTATATTAAAACCACCAATGGCGGACCCCGCTGAAACGGAAGATGGGAATCTATGAAAATTGGAGATCTTCTTCCTAAGCCACTCAAGAGAAAAGCAATCGACGCAATGGAACCCCTGCATTTAACTAGGGGCATAAGAACGCATACGACAACAGACTCAACCATCATAATTTATCTTTTCACTATTCTCCAACCACCTCACCTATCTGTTTAAGCAAATCTACCGTGCAACCATTCATTATCTATTCTATCTCTCTTCTTCATTGAGTCAGTTGAATTTTTTGCGCGTTCTTCGACTGGATTGAGGTTTTGCGGGGTTTATTAATGACGAGACTTTTAGTCCTTAGTTTGTCATCCCATAAACTATCAATATAAAAACTAAAAATTGTTATAATTGGGGGCGATAATTTATTTGTTATCAATGGTATTAAAGGTTTTATAGCTGACATCCTCACTAAACTTCAAAACTCAATTCTTTCTCTAACAGGCATATCAATAGAGAAATCATGAACTCGATGATCTCACCACTAAGAACGCATACGATAGCAAACTCAACCATTATAATTTATCTTTTCACTATCCTTCAACCACCTCATCTATCTGTTTAAGCAAATCCACCGTGCAACCATTCATTATCCATCCTATCTATTTTCTTCATTGAGTCCAAAGGACTTTTTGGTGCGTTCTCTGACTGGAGCGAGGTTTTGTGGGGTTCATTCGGGACGAGACTTTTAGTCCTTAGGTTTTCGTTGAAGAAGCTATCAATATTAAAATTGAAAAATGTTATAATTAGGGGGGACATTTTATTTGATATCAATGGTGTTAAAGGTTTTATAGCTAACATCCTCACTGAACTTCAAAATATAAATCCTTTCTCTATCAAGCATACTAATAGAGAAATCATGAAGTCCATGATCTCACCCTTACGAACGCATACGACAATAGACTCAACCCTCATAATTTATCTCTTCACTATCCTTCAGCCACCTCACCTGACACTTTAAGCAAAACAACCACACAACCATTCATTATTCATCCTATCTCTCTTCCTAATTGAGTCCGAAGGAATTTTTGGCGCGTTGTTCGACTGGAGCGAGGTTTTTCGGGATTCATTTGTGGCAGGACTTTTAGTCCTTAGTTTGTCATCAAGAAGCTATCAATATTAAAATTGAAAAATGTTATAATTAGGGGCAACATTTTATTTGTCATCAATAGTATTAAAGGTTTTGTAGTTGACATCCTCACTGAAGTTCAAAAATTCAATTTTTTTTCTATCAAGCATATCAATAGAGATATCATGAACTCGATTATCTCACCACTAAGAACGCATACGACAACAGACTCAACCATCATAATTAATCTTTTCACTATCCCCAAACCTCCTCACTTATATATTTAAGCAAATCCACCACGCAACCATTCATTATTCATCTATCTCTCTTCTTCATTGAGTCCGAAGGAACTTTTGGCGCGCTCTTTGACTGGAGCAAGGATTTGTGGGATTCATTAGTGACGAGACTTTTACTCCTTCGTTTGTTATCCAAGAAGCTATTAATATTAAAATTGAATATTGTTATAATTAGGGGCGACAATTTAGTTTTATCAAAGGTATTAAAGATTTTATAGCATACATCATCACTGAAATTCAAAAATTCAAATCTTTCTCTATCAAGCATATAAACAGAGAAATCATGAACTCAATGATCTCACCACTAAGAACGCATACGACAATAACCATCATAATTTATCTCTTCACCTATTTGTGTAAGCAATATTAAAATTGAAAAATGTTATAATTAGGGGGGGTGGGGGACATTTTATTTGTTATCAATGGTGTTAAAGGTTTTATAGCTAACATCCTCACTGAACAAAAAAAATTCAATTCTTTCTCTATCAAGCATACCAATAGAGAAATCATGAACTCCATGATCTCACCCTTAAGAACGCATACGACAATAGAATCAACCTTCATAATTTATCTCTTCACTATCCTTCAACCACCTCACCTATCATTTAAGCAAATCCACCGCACAACCACTCATTATCCATCCTATCTTTCTTCTCCATTGATTCCGTAGGAATTTTTGGCGCGTTCTTTGACTGGACCAAGGTTTTGCGGGGTTCATTATTGAGGAGACTTTTAGTCCGTAGTTTGTCATCCAATAAGCTTTCAATATTAAAATTGAAAAATGTTATAATTGGAGACGACAATTTAGTTGTTATCAAGGGTATTAAAAGTCTTATAGCTGATATCCTCATAGAACTTCAAAAATTTAATTCTTTCTCTATCAAGCATCTCAGTAGAGAAATCGTAGACTCAATGATCTCACCACTAAGAACGCATACGACAACATATTCAACCATCATAATTTATCTTTCCGCTATCCTTCAAGCACCTCACCTGTCTGTTTAAGTAAATCCACCATACAACCATTCATTATCCATCCTATCTCTCTTCTTCATTAAGTCCGAAGGAATTTTTGGCGCTTTCTTCGACTAGAGTGAGATTTTGCGGGATTTATTAGTGACGAGACTTTTAGTCCTTAGTTTGTCATCCAAGAAACTATCAATATAAAAACTAAAAATTGTTATAATTGGGGGCGATAATTTATTTGTTATCAATGATATTAAAGGTTTTATAGTTGACATCCTCACTGAACTTAAAAAATTGAATTTTTCCTCTATCAAGCATATCAATATAGAAATCATGAACTCGATGATCTCACCACGAAGAACGCATACAACAACATACTCAACAATCATTATTTACCTTTTCGTTATCCTTCAAACACCTCACCTATCTGTTTAAGCAAAACCACCGCACAACCATTCGTTATCCATCCTATCACTCTTCTTCATGGAGTCCGAAGGAATTTTTGGCGTGCTCTTCGTTTGGAGGGAGGTTTTGCGGGGGTTCATTAGTGACGAGACTTTTAGTCCTTAGTTTGTCATCCAAAAAGCTATCAATATTAAAATTAAAAATTGTTATAATTGGGGGCGACAATTTATTTGTTGTCAATGGTATTAAAGGTTTTAAAGCTGACATCGTCATTGAACTTCATAAATTCAATTCTTTCTCCATCAAGCATATCAATAGAGAAATCATGAACTCAATGATCTCACCACTAAGAACGCGTACAACAACATACTCAACCATCATAATTCATCTTTTCACTATCCTTCAACCACCTCACCTAAATCCACCGCGCAACCATTCATTATCCACCCTATCTCTCTTCTTTATTGAGTTTGAAGTATTTTTTGGCGTGTTCTTCGACTAGAGCGAGGTTTTGTGGGGTTCATTGGGGAGGAGACTTTTAATAAGAAAATTGGTGTAGAGAAGCCCTTTTTGTATCAATGATACAATCTAGGCCCCTCCATTTTCTAGCCAAATAATAAAGGTAAATAAAATAGAATAATGTTGAAATTAGGATAACTAATTAAGGGTTTTTCCCCAAAAGATATAATAAAGTGCCAAAAACAAAAAACTGAAATCCCGTAAAAAAAGACAACTAGATATTTATTGATATTACAAGATTCTTCTCTTCAACTTCCACGTTCAAAACATCCCGAGAAAATAACGCCATAGATATTCAGGAGAATATTCACTTGCAACTCGCAAAACACTCATCTTCTTCGTCTTCAACATTCAAATGCTGCCTGTAAAAATTATGTACATAATTATGTACATAATTTTCACAGACAACACACTCGTCTTCTTTGTCTTCAACCTTGAAATGCTGTCTGTGAAAATTATGTACATAATTTTCGCATATAGCACACTCGTCTTCTTCGTCTTCAACCTTCAAATGTTGTATGTGAAAATTATGTACATAATTATGTATATAATTTTCACAGACAATACACTCCTCTTCTTCGTCTTCTTCGTCTTCTTCGTCTTCTTCGTCTTCAAACTTCAAATGCTGTCTGTGAAAATTATGTACATAATTTTCACAGTCAGCATATAATTATGTACATAACTATGTACATAATTTTCACACACAACACACTAGTCTTTTTCGTCTTCAACCTTCAAATGTTGTATGTGAAAATTATGTACATAATTTTCACAAACACACATAAATCTTCACAACGAAAAAGTTATCCTCATACATAATATGAAAAACAAACATACCTTACAGATCTGGAGACAAAAAACCTCAATAAACAATACGAAGCAAATTTAAGCAGATTTCAGATGCGATCCTCGACTGTAATGAATTCTTCGTCCAAAAAACGGTGATTATCGTGATCGATTAACCGTAAAAAATGGTGGAAATCGCACAGAAATAACAATTGTATATACAGATCCAGAAATCGAATGGGGATTATCGCACAGCAGCAACGATTGCACATACAACTCCTCAAATCGAACGTTTTGTTTGACGATTCCGATCCTCAATGATGTATGTTAAAATTCATATACTGAATTCACCAACAATCGCAAAGAAACAAGGAATTTTTTGGATGACGATGATGGATGCTCTGTGGAAAAATGGTGGTTATGGCCCTAAAAAATGGTGGATATCTTGAATTTGGAATGACGTTCAAATTGGAATGTGCTGGCTGTAACTGATTCCTTAATTGTATGGGACCACTCTCGTTTTCCCTATTTAATTTAAAAACTGCCATAATAGTTAAGGGAGAGTATCTTTTTATTTTTGAAGGTATCTTCGATTATTATAGATTTTATCTTTTTTTTTTAAAATTACAAGGGGCCTAGTTAATTCCCATTGATACATAATTGCTTACTCACTCTACATTTATACAATTAAAGTCTACTTACCTCTTTTACTCACTTTTAATCCTTAGTTTGTCAACCAAGAAGCTATCAAAATTAAAAACTGAAAAATATTATAATTGGGGACGACAATATAGTTGTTATCAAGGGTATTAAACGTTTTATAGCTGACATCCTCAATGCACTTAAAAATTTTATTCTTTCTCTATCTAGCATCTGAATAGAGAAATCGTAAACTCAATGATCTCACCACTAAGAACGCATACGACAACATATATATTCAACCATCATAATTTATCTTTTCGCTATTCTTCAACCACCTCACCTATCTGTTTAAGAAAATCCACCGCACAACCATTCATTATCCATCTTATGTTCTTTCTTCATTGAGTCTAAAGGAATTTTTTGCACGTTCTTCGACTGGAGCGAGGTTTTGCGGGGTTCAGTAGTGATGAGACTTTTAGTCCTTAGTTTGTCATCCAAGAAGCTATCAATATTAAACTTGAAAATTGTTATAATTGAGGGCGACAATTTTAATGTTACCAATGGTATTAAATATTTTATAGTTGAAATCCTCACTAAACTTCAAAAATTCAATTCTTTCTCTCTCAAGCATATCAATAGAGATATGATGAACTCAATTATCTCACCGTAAGAACCCGAACAACAACATACTCAACCATCATAAATTATCTTTTTACTATCCTTTAATCACCTCACTTATTTGTTTAAGCTCCACTCCCACTAGTCTCTAATAGGTTCAATAAGCTGCTTTTGCCATTATCTTTTGGAGGAAGAAGGGAGGGCATCCATAAGGAGATTGTGGCATTCAATCCACTATTACTCTAAGTGTGACTGTCTTTTAATATTTTCCCACAGAAAAGAATTAGGTAGTTGTGGGGTAGAGATGAAAACATGATGCCCAATCGGTCTCACCCTGAAACTATATATATATATATATACATATATATATATATATATATATATATAGAGAGAGAGAGAGAATGTCTTATCGTGTAATCATGAGAACAAATCTTAATTGTTTAATATATTATTCGTAGTTATTATTAGTTTTGTTACGAAGGTGTCATATCGTTTAATGTATTATTCGTAGTTATTGTTGGTTGAATGAATTATTCGTAGTTATTATTAATTATGATATCTACCCTAAATCTCGACCCTTAATACTTACCATCCGACGGTATAAGATTGTTCTCATAATACATAATAAGGTTTGTTCTCATGGGAACTGCACCCTATATCCTATATAAATAAGGTCTGGTTCCGGTGAGGAGGATGCTTCCAGATAGGAATAAGGAGCGTTGTGAGCCATTGGATGAGTTCTAAATCACGGACTCTCACACAAGATATTATTAATGGCATTTTGGTAATTACGATAAATTTGAAACCCCCCCTATTTAGCCATGAAAGCAAAAGAGATTACTACAATCCTTCATCTTCATACTTAACACGTCATTCAGCTATACAAAGGCAATGAGATTTTAGAAAATAAGTTATAATAATACAATAAGCTCTTGTTTTACAACAACAAAAGCAAAGCCACGCCTGATGGCTCCCTTTGTCTTGTTTTGCAATTGTCTCGTACTTGTTAAATGCATTTAACTTGATCACCAATTTCACAGATTACAAACTACCTACCCACAAATTACAAGTATTTCACATGTAGCACTAAACTTACACAATTTATAGCAAATACGAGATAGTTGCAAAACGTTCAAACCTCTCTTTATATGCTCCTATATCCTATATCCTATATATATAGGGTCCGGTTCCGGTGAGGAGGATGCTTCCACATAGGAATAAGGAGCGTTGTGAGCCATTGGATGAGTTCTAAATCACGGACTCTCACACAAGATATTATTAATGGCATTTTGGTAATTACGATAAATTTGAAAAAAAAAACCCTATTTAGCCATGAAAGCAAAAGAGATTACTACAATCCTTCAGCTTCATACTTAACACGTCATTCATATATACAAAGGCAATTAGATTTTAGAAAATAAGTTATAATAATACAATAAGCTCTTCTTTTTACAACAACAAAAGCAAAGTTATGCCTGATGGCTCCCTTTGTCTTGTTATGCAACTGTCTCGTACTTGTTGTTAAATGCATTTAACTTGATCACCAATTTCACAGATTACAAACTACCTACCCACAAATTACAAGTATTTCACATGTAGCACTAAACTTACACAATTTACAGCAAATACGAGACAGTTGCAAAACGTTCAAACCTCTCTTTATATGCTCCTTATATTGTGCATGTAAATTGTTCGACAAAATGTCTCATAGAAAAATAGTCTATAATATTTACTGAAGAATAACATTGAAAAGTATGAACACCGTGAACAAAAACATGAACAATGACGCATAAAAGTATGAATACTGATGACTTATCTATAACTTTTACACATACATAACATATTATGATCATCTTTTAATGTTTTGTGATGAGTTTTTTTTATTTTTTGTGGTTATGTATTGTAAATGAATATCTATGCATTATAAAATGAACACAAAAGAATAAATAAATATGCCACTTTGATGAATAAAAGCACTATGAACACCGATATATAAAAACATGAACATTGACATATAAAAGTATGAACATCTATATATACTACTAAAACATAACCCACTTAGTCCACATGTCAACGTCTAAGGCATGCCACCTAGGACTTTTTTCAATATATTTACAAATGTGCCACAAGATATTTACAGATTTGCCATTTTTCTTTTACAAAATAATTTCTATAAGTATTAATAAACAGTCATCAATGCCACGTCACATTCAAAACATGTCACATAAGAATATATTTTTTTATCAAGTTACAAATTTACCACAATATTACAAAACAAATCTTATAAATAAAAAAATATAAGATATTGATAACAAACTAGATTTTATAATTATTTTCCGTAAGAAAATCTTAGAAATAAACAATTGTCGGGTTTAACAAATCTTGGAAGTTAGGCAATTATATTTACGGATTAGTCATTTTATTTTTAATTTTTTTAAAGTTAGAATTAATAGACAATCAACATGTCACGTCACTTCATTAAATATATTACCAGACCACCTCATCTTTACGCAAAGATTAATTAAAAAAAATTAATTTATATCAAAAAAATCAAAACATATATGCAATATATTACGTTTTTATAGTTTTTAAAATATAATGTAGGCCCAATTTTAATTTTCGAATTTAATTAAATAATTTTAAAAATTTTAAATTCAAATTTTATATTTCATATTTTGTTTTCTTATTTGTGATTATTTTCAATATCTTCAAAACTAATATCAAATTTAATCCTTATTATTATATATTTATATTGATGTACGTATTTCTCTTAAGTTTAGAAAATCCTATAGTTAATAAAATATATATATGTATATTGATCTATCTATCAAATTTTATATTTTATATTTTTTATTTTTCAATTAAAATATAAAAATTATTTCAACCGATAAAATTAATTAGTTTGATATTAACAAAAGTAGATATACTGAAATAAATTCAAATCATTTTAAATAATTATTTACAATTAAATATAGTTTATATAACCTTCTTTAAACCATTCACATAATTAAAATCAAATCTCTACTACCTCTTCCAAACAATTTACATCTTTTTAGAAACAAATAATATAAATCTTATTTTATTCATATCGATTTTAATAACAAATTTGTTTATGTATTAAAAAAATACTTTTTTTCACACTATTCTCTTTCATCTTTTTTATCAAGTTATTTATAATGTTATAAGTTTATACTTTTTTTTATGTGATTAATTTGTCATGAAAATTTATGGATTGTACTCCTAATTTTAGTTTTTTCCTTTAAATTTCGGAACTTATAACATTTTGAAAATTCTAGATAGTGCCCCTATATTTTTTTACTTTAAATTATGCCAAAAAGTTTTCAGTTTTTGGATGTTAACATTTCAAAGGGATGAAAATATAAATTATTTATTCAAAAAAATTATTTACAACTTTAAAACTACTATTAACAATAACTATATAATAATAATTATATTTTTTAATATTTTGATCATTTCAAAAAAATTAAACAAACTCGTGCAGGGCACGGAGAATGTACTAGTTGATAATTATTTGTGCGAGCCCTTGATTTAAAATTCATTGTCCTCACTTGAGCTATGATCATTCAAGGGCTCACTTGAGCATGTTTAATGAGTCTCCTCACTTGAGCTATGATCATTCAAGGGCTCACTTGAGCATGTTTAATGGGTGCTCTAATACGATGAAGAAATTTGTGAATCGAAAGTTGTTAATATTTATAAAAAGAAATATAAAAATATAAGATAAACTAACAAATAAAAGATAAACTAGAATAAATCCAATACATAACCCAATATACTAGGGTCTGCTGATACTCTAACACAGAAAGATATCAAAAGCTAACAACTTTTAAAATGTTTCAAGAAAATACAATCTAATCATCGACGTCATCATCGTTGGAGAAAAGTTGTTTGCAAATCCCGGTGTATACTAAAAAGAGGAGTCTGTTCTTGGCGGCGGTGCGGTGGCTGATATCATGCTTGCAAAAGTACTTCAATTGTTCTCCGGTGCAGCAACCAAGCATTTGGCCCAGAAAAAGGAAAAGCCAGTTGATGTTCTTCTTCTTGTCTCCGATCTCAGGCCTCACAGCATTCTTCTGATGACAGTATAAACAGTCTGGCAGGATTGGATTCATCAATATATTGGGTGCCCGGTTGTGTAACTCTTCAGTAAATTGCTTCAGCACGTCCCGTGAGGCCGACTCCAGGTCCAATGACATTTCGTAGCTACGCTCACACTTCCTGTTTATGAAAATAAATATCGAATCACTGGTTTGACTTAATAACTAAATCCAAAATATTATCCATTTACTGGATTCTCTTTCTCTTTCAGGAGACGTCGAACGTCCAGCCTATCAGGTTCAGTTTGACCTAGTCAACACTTGACGGATAACCGAAACATAATTTCTCATAAAGCAAATCGAGTTCTATGTCTGTTTACCTGCACTTCACGTTTCCGGTGATTGAAACGTATCCGTGATTCTTAAGAAACTGCAGCGAGTACACCTTGCAACGCTTGTCGGTGGCCCAGGGATAAGGTGGAACAATCGGATCTTTGTTGTTGGCAGAACGACGACCTTTTTTTCGGCGTGGTTCAATCATAGCCGCCTCAGACGACGGTGCTTCAGACGACGGTGCTTCAGACGACGGTGCTTCAGACGACAGTGCTAGAGACGACGGTGCTTCAGACGACGGTGCTAGAGACGACGGTGCTAGAGACGACGGTATTTCAAGTTGTTGAATTAGTTGTATAGCCGACGGTGCTTCAGACGACGGTGCTTCAGCCTGTTGTTGAATTGGTTGCGTAGACGACGGTGCTTCAAGTTGTTGAATTAGTTGTATAGCCGACGGTGCTTCAGTCTGTTGTTGAATTGGTTGCGTAGACGGTGGTGCTTCAAGTTGTTGAATTAGTTGTATAGCCGACGGTGCTTCAGCCTGTTGTTGAATCGGTGCTTCAGCCTGTTGTAGAATTGGTTGCGTAGACGACGGTGCTTCAAGTTGTTGAATTAGTTGTATAGCCGACTGTGCTTCAAGTTGTTGAATTAGTTGTATAGCCGACGGTGCTTGAAGTTGTTGAATTAGTTGTATAGCCGACGGTGCTTCAACCTGTCGTTGAATTGGCTGTGTAGACGACGGTGCGTCAACATGTCGTTGAATTGGTTGTACAGACGACGACGACGATGACGATGCCGCTTCAACGGGTTGTTGAATTTTCTCTGGTACGAAGTATGATCGACCTAACGTGAGCTCTAGAGGGTCCTCGTGTAAATTGAACCCCATCCTTGTTCTTCTTCCTGCGTCTATTGCGGTGTGTAACGCTTGAACAAAGTAATGAAACCGATCCACTTTTAAAGGAACTCAATCTGTTTTTAAATTTATTTTAATTATAAATCTCACCAGTCAGAAGGATCTTCTGAGCCAAATATATGTAACTCACCCTAAATCTCCAATAATATACTGCCTAATAAATAGATAAAGTAATTTTTGTTTAATTCTAATTTGTCTAATTAGGTGTAGATGTGTCTTATTCTTATTGGAGACACATTTGATTTTACATACCAAATTTCAGGGGATCCAACTGAAATCTCACCTAGTGAAGATTCTGTTAATTATTTAAACTTAAATCTTTTTCTAATATATCTATTTTGATTTTCAAAATAGCTTAATTAATTCAATGAAGCTTTTACGGTTCTATCCATTCGGCTGAATGTCGTAATATAATTTTAATTAAATTTACAAAATTTATTGTTGATAAGATTAAAATATTATTAAGTACATAGGATATAGATAAGTTTTTGTGATTAATTTTACCGAAATATAATAAATAACTTACGATAGTATAACCATAAACCTCAAACTTACTAACTCTTTTCTTGTAAAAGATTAGTCAGTGCTTTGGCATGATAAAATTAGATGATTTAAACCTTATTTTTACCTTTTAAAAAGTTCATTTGGAGACAAAAGGTGTAATCTTTTTACCAGAAAGATTTAGGCTAACAATTTTATTAATGAATCTCCCCTCATTTCGATGGTTTTGTAATCTGCAAAATTGTAACAGATTTGATACAGTACTTTATTTTTCTTTTCTGTTTTTTATTCTGAGATTTAACCATATTCGTGTAATCTTTGAAATAATAAATAACAAACAAAAAAACAGTGAAGAATACATGGTTTAAATATTACTTTGTATCTTTTAAAATCTTCTAAAATAAATCTTATATTGATCAAATTATTATTTTTCTATTTTACTTGATAGAATTCTTATATTTATAAAAGTAACAAATTTAATTTAAAAAATAATTCAATACATTGGTGGTGCGTTCGTAGCAGACGATTGTGCTTCAACTTGTTGTATAGACGATGAAGATGACGACGCCGCTTCAAGTGGTTGTTGAACTTCATCGACGAAAAGTATGACCGATCTAACGTGAGCTGTAGAGGATCATATCATTGGATAAGTTGAAACTCATTGTTCTTCTTCCTGCGTCTATTGCTGCGTCTAACACGCTTGAGTAAAGGATAAGAACCGATCCACTTTTAAAGGAACTCAATATCAATGGTTTTAAATTTTAGTTATATATTAACAATAAATATCATGTCGAGATTCTGTTAATTATTTAAACTTATTCTTTTTCTGATTTATCTATATTTTAATTTTTAAAATCTCTAACTAATTTTCAAACTTAATCTTTCAAAGGAACTCAATATCAATGGTATGTGAACAGGAGAGTGCCCAGAGGAAGACCAGTGGAGTCAGAGAGCTGGTTGCAGTCATGGTGAGGAAGGACTCCAATGAAGATGGAAGACTTGACATGTTTGATGTGCAAACCGGAGTACTTACCAAAAGAATTCAGAGTTTTATCCAGAATGTTGATAGAAGTAGAACCCCTCTACAAAAAAGCATGAGGTCATCTGCAAAACAAAGATGAGTTAGTCGGGGATAAGCACACCTTGGATGGATGTTGAAGTACGGAGAGGAGGTGTTGATTTTGATCATGGAGGATAGCACTTCCATGGCCAACACAAACAGGGGGGAAAGGGGTAACCTTGCCTCAGTCCTCTAGATCCCTTGATGAACCCCTTGAGAGAACCATTCATGTTAAGGGAGTATGAAGCGATAGTGATGCAGACTTTGATGAGAAGGATGAATGAGTTTGGGTAGCCCATTCTAGCAAGGCAGTGGAGCACAAAGTTGTGATCAATTATATCAAAGGCTTTAGATATGTCGATCTTGAGGGCGCATCTTGGAGAAATATGTCGTTGGTTGTACCTTTTGAAAATCTCTTGGCATAACAGGATATTATGTTTTCTAGAGCGCCCTTTGACAAAGGCCCCCTGGTAAAAACAAACGACGGAAGGTAAAGTGGCATTGAGCTTCCCAGCTAGAATTTTGGCTATAACCTTATAGGAGGTATTGCAACAAGATATGGGTCTATAGTCGGAGGGAAGGGTTGCATTATCCTTTTTAGCAATCAGGAAAGTAAGATGTGGTTTATACCATTCGAGAGTCTTCGGGTACTAAAGAACTCCAAGATGGCATCGGTGAAAGAAGTTCCAGTAATGCTCCAAGAGGACTTATAAAAGAGCGAGTTGTAGCCATCCGGACCAGGGGTCTTGCAGTTACCAATGTTGTGTAAGGCATTTTTGATATCTTCATGGGAAACCTCGCTAATCAGCATAGAAACGTGATCCTGAGAGATTGAGGGTAGGGGACAGTCAGGAAAGAGGTTTAGCGAGTTGGTAGGATTCTTCAAGTTTAAGATCTTTGTGAAGTGCTTTACAAGAATCTCCGAGATTCTCTCTGGGTTTAAGATAGGGCTAGCGTTAGGGAAATCCAGGTCAATGATGCTTATGATATTATTGAACGCTCTCCTGGACTTGATGCTTTTAAAGAAGTAGTTGTTACATTGATTCCCAGCCTTGGCCCAAGAGGCTTTTGAGAGCTGGGCTAATGTGGTACGAAGTTGATTCATCGTGGTGTTTAGGGCAAGGGTAGAGGTGCGTTTAGTTTCCTGAAGGTGAGGATCAAGGGGAGCGTTTCGGAGTCTAGACTGGGTTTCTACAAGCGAGGTTTTAGGGCATCGACATAGGAGTCAAGTTTTCAAGCTTGACGCTAGGGAACTTCTTCACGGATCTTTTGAGCCTTTTGAGTTTCTGGGAGAGCTTCATCATAGCCGTATCATGGATAGATTAAGTAGGGCGAGACCAAGAGAGGTTAATGGTGGGGAGAAACTCCTCATGAGCAACCTAGACGTTATTGAAGCGGAATTGGCGACGAGGTTCCTTTGGCATACCTTCAAGGGTGAGAATGCCTGGGGAATGGTCAGAGGTAAAGGGAAGGTCAAAGAAAGTTGTAGAGTTGGGGAAGGATGAAGCCCAAGTATGGTAGTGACAATGCGATCTAGTTTGCACCATATTGTGGACTTAACTTGTTTGTTGTTCCAAGTGAATTTACAGCCAAAAAACTCATGATCAGAGAGAGTTTTGGGAGAAGCATTCCATTAACTTGATGGAGGGTTGAGTAGTGTTGATAGTGTTGGAAGCGGTCTTCTCATCAGGACTGAGAGTTGTGTTGAAATCGCCCATAAGGATCCAAGGAGCATTATGGCAGAGAAGTTTTATTGTGGCAATATTACTCCATAAAGGGTTATGATCCTCCTGGATGTTGTGAGCGTAGATGAATGAGCATTCAAAAGAGGTGTTTGAGGAGGTAGGAGATGAAATTTTGCAGTGGATCACTTGATCATTGGTGAATATGGGGGTGAGTTGAATGGAGAGAGGGTTCCACCATACCCAAATTCTGCACTTGTGAGGGGGAAAACGTTAGATGTGTGGTTCCAGTTGGAGATAAGGGAGGAGAGTTTGTCCATCATGCTATTGGAGAGTTTACCCTCGATGATAGCCAAGATATCGAGATTGTGCCGACTCACCATATCACGAGTCATCTTTTGCTTGTTAGGGTGGTTGAGTCCCCTCATATTCCAAGCACAAATTTTTGTATTCATTGGGAAGTTTCATGTAAGGAGCTAACATCCTTGTGTTTTCTCCGGAGGAGTGTTGGTGTGTTGGGGTAGGAGGAGGTAGGTTGTGATCAGGAGGGGGAGGGAGGTTTGGGTGCAGAATGTGCCAATGCAAGGAGGTGGAGGTGGATAAACGGATAGGAGAAGGAGAGGGAGGAGGGTTTAAGGTAGGGGTTGTTGTGGTGGGGCATGTCAAAGAGGTTTGTAGATGGTGTCGGTGTTGATGTGGGAGCGGTAGGTGGTTTGAGGAGGGTTCAAGAAGATTTGGGTTATCTTTGAGGGGAGGGTGGGAAGGGTGAGCCTTAGGACTCAAGATACGAAGGGCATCCTCAGGAGTGGGAAGGATTGGATTTTGGTTAGAAGAAGGACGAGGTGAGGGGCTACGAGACCCATCAAGGAGTTTGGTTTTGGCCAGAGTATTATGGTTTGGGTTTTTGCATCTATGACCAAAGATCATGCATTTAGGACAATGCTCTGGAAGCCAGTCATAGGTTATTTTCTGGGTGATGGTTTCACCTTCCGGTCCCAAGAATTTAATCTCCCTGAACAGAGGCTTAGAGGCAAGAACATCAACAAGTATCCTGGCATATCCCAGACGCTCATGATTGGTAGAGCATGAATCGATAAGAAGAGGAATTCCTATAGCGGATCCGATCTTGGCAAGCAAGCAAGTAGACCATAAACGGTAGTCCAAGTCGTACAGAGAAGCCCAAACAGGAACAGATGTGAGACTAGAATAGTCGAGTGTCATGCCATGCCTCCATTTCTTGAGAAGAATAGAAGCCGCACCATTAATGATCCATGGGCTATCTAGGAGTACAGAATTCAGGTCGTCTTCAGAAACGAAGTGGAAGATGAAGATCCCTTGGTCATTACGTAGAACTTTTGGCTTAGAAATAAGGTTCCATGATTGATTGACGAAGGAAACCATTTTGTGATAAGCAATAGGGCAGCCCAGGGGGAACCCGATGAGAGTGCACGCCCATTTGGATACCGTGTCAGAGATGTCATCCTCAGAGAAATGGATAACACCGTTCTTGGATACCATGTAGGAAAGAGGAATGTGGTTCCAAGCCTTGTCTTTTGTTAGGATATCCTTAAAAGAAACTTTTGGTGTGCTTTCTACATGGGAGCATTGAATAGGTTGGGAAGTCGAGGGAATGGTAGGGGTGAGTGTGGGGGGTGGAGAGTTTGAGGCGGGTAATGGGTCTAGGGCAGTTGAAGTGGCAGTAGGAATGAAACTGGCCACCTTGGAGGCGTCAAAAGCAGGGATAGGGGCGTCTTCCTACATAGCATCAGGGGGAGCCAAGCTCTGGGCATCAATCAAAGGAGCAGTGTGCGAGGATGGGGGGGAAGATTGTGGTAGTGGTGGAAAGAGGGTTTCAAATGAGATTGTAGGTGCAGTGATGGCCGTAGCTTTTGAAAGGCACTGGTTGTTGGATTTGATGATGTCCTCAGGGATCTTCTCATACGGGCTTGGGGGTTTTGAGGGTGATCCAGGTTTGGTAGGGTTGTGAGGTCCTCGGTTTAGCTTTGAGATCTTAATGGAGAACTTTTTTGATTTCTTTGAGCCGCCCAACTGGTGGTAGGGAGTGGAGGGTAGAGGGGGAGGAGGGGGTGGCGTGGCTGGGCAACCACTCCGGAGGTGGAGCAGGCGGGGGGAGCCTACTCCAGGGAAAGGGGTTTTTTTAGGTGGGGCAAAGAGAGCGTTTTTCAGGAATGGCTACTGTTCTATTATATTACGTTGATGATATTATTCTTGTAGGCAATAATTTGTAGGTTATACACTCCTTAAGTGTTAGTCTAGAGATTTGAGTTTGAATCCTCCTGGAGACAAGAAAAAATTGGTATTGGGAGGGTATCCCCATAATGGGCCACTACTATATACCCAATCCGAACGTAAGCAAAGCCGAACCAAAAACGTAACCTTTCAAAAGAAAATCAAAAATAAAAAAAAATAATTTGCAAGTTATTGAAGAAACAAAGCATTTCTTAGCCAACCAATTTAAACTTAAGGACATGGGACAATTACCCTACTTTCTCAGCATCGAGGTTGCAAGATCCAAGTGCGGCATTACTCTTTGTCTACGAAAGTATGCCCTCGAAATACTCGAAGATTCCAGATTCTTGGGCGCCAAGCCAACATATGTTCCTCTTGATCAAAACCTAGTCTTAAGTCAAGACCAAGGCAAACTCTTATCCGACCCCTCTCAATATCACAAATTGGTAGCCGGCTTATTGACCTCACTATCACTCGGCTTGTCCTTGTTTATGGGGTTCACATACTTAGCCAATTCATGGGTCAACCATGCCAATCTCACTTAGATGTAGTTCATCACGTACTTCGATACATTAAAGGTACTCCCGAACAAGGCATTTTTCACCCTACACGCAGACAACTTCACCTTACCGCATATGTTGTCGATTGGGCACATTTTTGTGACACCCGACGTTCGACTACCGGCTACTGCGTATATTCCTTGGTCATTCTCCTATTTCTTGAAGGACAAAGAAGCAAAGTATTGTATCTCGCTCTAGTGTTGAAGCTGAATACCGATCCATGGGGACCACGTGTTGGGAGCTTACTTCGCTTAAATCCTTACTAAAAAATCTCAACGTCACTCATTCTCAAGCCACGACCTTATACTGTGACAATAGGCGGCAATTCATATTGCTTCGAATCCCGTATTTCACAAGCGAACAAAACATATCGAAATCAATTGTCATGTCATTAGCGAAAAGGTACAACAAGGACTCTTCAAAAAAATTAAAATTCGAACTAAGATCAACCTGCAAATTTATTCACGAAATCATTGTGTCCTAAACAATTTGGTTCACTTCTTAGCAAGTTGGGTATCATCAGCATTAACTCCAACTTGAAGGGAGTATAAGAGAATACACATGATCTGCTATATCCAGAAACTATCTTTGCAGGCTTACCTTTAGCTAATTAGAGATATACATAGCTTCTTTGTTCATACCAAATCGCATAGAATAAGCCGTATGATACGTTTATGTGAAGTATATATATCCTCTGTAATTGTACTATATTAATACAACAGAAAATCATTTTTATCGATAAACTCTTTCAGTGCCATCAACAAATCCTTCTTGTACATTTAGTAGAAAACTCGTGGATAACGGCAACCATCCACTCAGAATAGTTATTGTTTGTGAGGGTTAACGGACAAATTTATAGACCCGGGTGATCAGATAGAGATTAGACGTGGGAGTAAGAGCTTTATTCACCATTAGAGTAGAAGAGAGCAAAAATCATGAGATATAAGGTGTGTAGATAGAACACGTTAGATAGAAGATGAATGACGTAGATGTTTGTAGATAGGATGGTATTAGATGTGTGATATCATGTATAAACAAATGAATGGGAAAATGTGTCTATTATTCAAGATAAAGTACAAATGAATGGGATACAAATAGTAGGAAATATGTTATCTAATAGCAGTGGACCTAAAAGACTAGTATAGTAAGTCGATCTACTACGGTACAGCTTCAACTCCATCGTTGAATTATTAGCATTAATTTATAAGTAAGCTAATTTGTTAAGTTCTTAATCGCATGCATATATAATGTTGGATGGTCAAGGTTGCAGTACTTGCGGAGGCAATTGATCAGACGGGCATGGAATGTTATGCCATCCAACAAAGTCCTTGATGACGTCCCTCATTGACTCACTTGCTGACATCACCGTCCATTTGTCGTAAAACTCACTCGGGTGGAACACACATCCTTCACTAGGTAATGGTCGTAGCCCAGATTTGGTGTCTTTGATAAACAAGTCTCCTTCTGATCTTATCCACCCACTCGCTTCTTCATCCTTGTCACCTGCCTATAATATTATGTCAAAATACTAAATATATGTCACCTGTTTTTGTAAAATGGAATTAATTAAAGGAAATTTCTCAAATATTTATAAATAAAAGACAAATCTCTTCAAAATTTTGGTAGAATCCTAACAAATTCAAATTTTGAAAAATCCCATAAATTTTGGGAAATATCTCAACCATTTAATTAAAATCGATCTCTTTAATATTTAATTTTATTTGGAAAAAATATATTCACATAAGCTAATTTACCTTCTCAGAGTAATACATGAATGCTACTTTCTTTTCTCCGGCTTCAAATACGTTGCACTGAGAAAATATCTGAACAAATATTGAGAGGTAACAATTGAGATGAAATGACAATCGTGTTACAAGTTAAGGACGACCTAATATATACTAACCTGCGCTTCTACGCTAGCACATGCAGCATAAACTCCCCAATTTCTCGTATAATTGTTATACAAATGCACCTTTCCAAATCTGACGCGAGGATGCCTTTGTCTGCTCCCATCGAAGAAGCAATGGTGAATCGTCACTCGAATGCATCTATCGCCTACATGGTTAGGGTCAGCTCCTATAAGCATTGTTTTATCGTGATCTCCGAAATGACACCTGAAACATCATTAACCAATATATATAGATACAACATGTTATATAATGCTTTTTGAAAACTGACTGGCCTTGAAACTGTAATGTCTGTGCTTCCTCGAGTGATGTCTATGAGACCGTCGTCGTAATCAACAAAAGTGCAACGATCTATCCATATATTCTTGGAATTGGGCTTGATTTGAACGCCGTCTACATCATCACCCCGACCACCTTCAAACTCGAGGTTACATATAATAACATTCTCGCATTCCTTGAGTCTCAAACCCTTTCCTACGAACTTGATCTTTTGGCCTCGTCCATCAATTGTCTTGTAAGACGACACGTTTAGAAACGATTTGAGTTGAATAGTTCCGGAGATTTGGAAGGTGATCCAAAGAGGCCCTTTCTCGCGACAAGCTGCCCTAAGTGATCCTGGCCCATCATCTATCACCAAAATGACAAATCATATACTTAAGGGATTGAATGTCGATATTTGAGGTTATTCAATCTAGATGCATGGAAATAACCATTAAGATTGTTGACGATGTGAAGGGGGCCGTGGAGACCACCAATGGCTTGGCGGCCGAAGCCCTCAGCCTGGCCAGCGAGGGAGCGGAGGGAGGAGTCGATGTGTGAATAAGGCAATGAAGCGGCCATGATCGTGGCTGCACAGAATGTTGTATCGTTAAGGGCGGGGGTTGGAGTTGGTTTATAAATATGGACGTATCGACGAATTTGTGGGGTGGGAGATGATGAGCGTTTAATGTTGTTATCAATGATTGGGGTTCTTTTTGTGTGGATGTTTCAATCATCGCACATATTGCTTGTGGCTTTGGGTTTATTTTCCGTTTTTGGTGCATTAATAGGAGATTGTTAAGTATTGTACCATTGAGTCATTGACACAGAAATGTCGCTCTCTTCACTTTTAGGTCCACATTTATCTTTTTTTAGATTATACTATAACCCAACGCCGGCGTTTTGGTATATGTTTTAGACTTTTAGTATGAACTATTGTTACTATTTGTAAACCGGTAAAATAATATATGTGAGATTGTTGAAGGGGAAGCAATTTGCGGTACGGTGGTACAGTAGAAAATTTTGAACAGGTAAGTGCATATTGGTGAATGTTTTGTCACATTGGAATATTGGATAGGGAGGGACGGAATAAGAAAGGTTATTGTAAAAACTAAACTTTGTTACCCAAATCATACAACATAAATATTATGCGTCAAAATCTTAACTTATGTATGATTCTTTCTTTTTCATCCACACATTGCTCACATAGACCTATGGATTACGTTTATGTAGGGTTACACATGTTCGGACCGGACCAGAAATTACGGTCCTGTCCGGTCTTGGACCGTAATTGGACAAATCTGATCCGGTTCGGTCCATGATATTACAGTTTGGTCCGGTTTGGCCGTTAATTTACACTTTAAATATTTTTGAACATGAAGAGCATCCGGTCCGGTCTGGACCGTTTGGACAGCCCCACGTTTATGAACTGGCTTGGATTTTGTCCCTTTGGTTATTTAGGATCGTATGCGTACCGCCTTGTTAAGGGTTAATTCTTCCACTAAAATTTATCGACCTAGTACGAGATCATTTAAGGACAAACTCATATGCATGGGGCATCGGGACCCTCACATATTTATATAGATGTTTGGGGGACGTTACTAGGAAAAAAGTGACAACGATGACATGTTGTACTACACTTTTACAGGTACGGATTCATAACAATTTTCCTGAGTAAAACATAATTTTATGAGTAAAACTTAATTTACTTTTCGTCGTATAGTTTTGGACTTACACACATTTCCCATCATTTGGATGTGCTTCCTTAGAGGATCCAGAGTTGGATAGACATGCACGTTGGTATGCGAGACTTTTTTTCCCGAAGACAACGCCGATTAGTATAGAGGCTACAAGCATTAAGAGCATAGTTGAACCAAATGAGGGTGGAGGACGTGTGTTTCACCTCGTATGATGATCGGGTGATTGACTTTGGAGGGGAGTTTGTTGTATCTCGTTATCGGGGTATTATACGGATATCCGACATCGAGGAGACGTATATTCCAGATTGATTCCTATGACAATTTAGGTACATGCAGACTGTGCCCTTGTTCCGGATTTCACACGTCTATAAGATATGTCAGGGTAATGGGCATGGTTTGATGTTTTCATATGCTCCCATATACGACCGTTAGGAAGTCTGCCACCTAGAGGAGACTAGAGTTTCATTGGCTAGGTCGATCTCAACTACGCCTTCGAGGCTTGTGGATGATGAATACACGGCATGGTACATCGTCCATGGTCATCCCTACATCATGCCAGCGTCCATTGGACTCCAACTACCGGTAGACCGTCCACCCCTTATTCCCGTCTCAAATTTCAGAGTGCATTTGTATCTATTCCTTAACTTATCTTGTATTTATTTTTCAATTTTATAACAAATTGTTATTTGTACTGCAACGTCTTCACATACTTCTGGGTCGTCTATGAGATATGAAGACTCGAAATCTACCTTATTCACCCGAGGACGTATCGTTCATGATAGAGGAGACAGTTAGGCGTCGTCCACATGTGGCTACTTCTCGGGTCTAGGCATCACATCAGGAGTGATTACATGTTTAGGATATTCTTTCATTGAACGGTACACCCCATCCTTCAAAACTTGGATCGTGCTTTTTAATCCACATAATTTTTAATTTTGGTAATGAGGCATCATCCTTCAACCAAACCTACAAAAAATTATCAAAACAAAAGGTTTATTAAAGATTGAGTTTAATTAAACTAAAGTGAGAAAATGTATAACGTAGACATATTGGTACAAAGTGTGTGTTGTTTGAGATAAGTGTTATCGAACGGATCACTATAGGCGGGCCTTGTTAGGAGTGGTTGTTATCATAGGTAGGTATGTCGGTGCGATTTCTCAAGGACCACTAGGGCAATTTGATAATAGGTGCTTGCAACGCATCCAACAATAGGTAATTACATCCACCACCTTTTTTTTAACTGTATTCTCGTGTGCCATGAATATAAAAGCCCACTCCTAGTGAATATAAAAGCAATTATCAATGTCTTATTTGTGCTTGTGATGCCTACGATCTCCAAAAATGGTACATTGTATCTACAAGTAATACAAACGAAGAATTAAGGTAAAATTGTGTATGAGAAGATGTTTGAGTTTATGAAACAAAGTAAAACCAAGCCTTGGTACTTACTTATTGGTCTTATATGTCGAGTCCATCACAATAACATAGGAAAACATGTTGAGCAGATGCCTGAATCGGGATATGAGATAAAGAAATCAACCACCTCATCGGAGTCTGGATATCTCCTTGTGTGAACATAATATCCACGTTCCGTCAACGTATGAAGTGCTTGTTGTAATGACCCTCTTCCTTCGGCTTGTTCTATTCTAATCTTCAAACCGGTGTTGTAAACTTGTTGAATGGTTCTGACATTGTCAAAATCCTCTAATTGCACGGATTTTAAAATATGCCTCAATTTTAACTTGGAACCCAATTCACGCTCGACCTTTCGTGCATGCATGAGAGTCAAACGTCTTGCATATGCATGACCCCTTAGCACCTATGAAATTATGTGGTTATGGACTCCACATACAACACTCAATGTCCATTTTTCTTCTTTAAGTTGTGCCCCTTCAAATTCAAACATGCACATTGATAGGTGATGGAATCACTATCATTTAGGTTAGTTTTTAGAGTCTTTTCATTGTATTAGAGTCGATTTGTGCTGCTACCTTCCTAATCCAGAAGAAGAAGTCTAAAAGAAGCAAAAAGGAAGTTAGAAGCACTTGGGAGTTGAAGATCATTAACGAAGACAAGCTTCTGGTGCCACACCGCCCCCGCGGAGCAGTGTCACCGCCCCTGCGGGTGACACTACACTCCGGAACGCAGCCTGCGCCTTCGCCAACGCCCAGAATGAAGCAATTCACCGCCCCTACGGCCACCTCTAGATGCCCTTGCGGTGACTCACCTAGAAGAAGCGAAGCCGGCGCCCTTGCGCCACTGCTTGCGGACCAACCTGCGGAGCTGTGAAGCCGAAGAGCTAGTGCCGCCGCCCCTGCGGCTCGACATCAAAAGCGACAGGAAGATGAAGAGTCGGACGTTTGAAGAGCATTAAAGATCCGCCCCTACGGAATTGCCAGGCCGCCCCTGCGGCCATGAAGAACACCAAGCGTTTTGGCCTAAACCGCCCATGCGGACCTGAAGTCCGCCCCCGCGGTTTAGCGTCAGAGACTTTACTCCGGCTGTTTGCACCACATTTATGGCATTACAGGTGGCTGTTTAGGCCGGCCATTTACTCTCATTTAGCGTCAATTCTAGTATAAATGGGTTCATGGCTGATTGCTAGAATTATCCACCTTTTTCCCATTATTCTCTCTATTTTCCTTACTTCCTTTGTGTAATGTGTTTCTAATCTCCTTGCTACATTGGGTTGTTTTGAAGCTGCATTGCTGATTTGGTTGTAAGTCTTTAGTAATATAAGTATTATTCAGTCATATGTTATATATTCCTTGACCTTTAACTTTGAATTGCATGTTTCTTACCACTTAGCTTGATCACCTTAGTGTCTAAATGCATGTAAAGAACTAGGATTAATCGATTCCGGGTTTGGGTCTTTAATCTAGTAGAAAACCTTTAGGTAAAAGCTGGTTGTGATTACTTGAAGGAAAAGGAATATAAATATAAAGACAAGTCTAACGGTTTTATTCTTCTCTTTATATCTCTCTGTCTTTGGTTGAAAGCTAACTTGTTCTTGTAGGTTTACGGAACATTAACTTGTTAAGTTGTGTTGATGCCGGTTGGCTCAACACATATATATGATCAAGGCGAGAACATTAATGAAATACTTATAAAAAGAACCAACCGAAGTAGCATTGCATGCTAAGAAACAACCTAGTGTAGTCCTTTTCTCATCGTTTTATTCACATCTTTACTTGTTTCTTATGCTTTTGTCTTGTTATAAATCAATCCAAACCCCCCCTATTCGTTATAATCTCAATAATTGAATTTAAATCAAAACATCAACTTAACTCTCTTGAGTTCGACTCTTACTTACACTATACATAAACTTGTTAGTGTAACGTTAGGACTTCTACTTTGACCTAAGCTAAAAGACAACGACCTAGGATTTTAGCGCTTGTCACACATACACTTCTTCAAATTCTTTTTCCGGCTAAAACTTGGAACATGATCGGGATCAACATCTTTCTCCTTTCTAGTTTCTCCGTGTCTATCACATGTCAATTGTAAGATACTAAACCCCTTCTATCCAAACATGATTTTTTTTTATGACCAACACCATATTCATTGATTTTACCACATATCGTGTAACACCCCAAGTTCTGGGAACTCAAAGCGTTACGGGCTAGGACCTCACAATGGATTCCGACCCTCAGAGTAGCAACGACACAACGGATCTTACAACAAGGCACAAATAAATGAAAATAAAAACTCATGATAAAACCAAAGGTTTAAACAAAGGGAATCCTAAAAGACTCGCAACCGAGTTCAAAACAAACTGAAAGAAGGACAACTGAAAATATAAACCCGATCCCGTCCTATACTATACGGAAACCCCGGTTGACCACACCATCCGGATCACTCAGCAGTACCTATATCTTGCAAGGCATCTACAACATCGGTATAAACTGTTAACTAGCATTCTAGATATCAGAAAGACTGTAAAGGCACAAACAAACATAAGGTAAAGTAAACACATCAACATGCTCACAAACAACCGGTTATTATCTTTCATTAAGGTCAATCTCATTACTAATTCAACTAAAGGTTGTTACACGAGAGTCGCTTCGTCACTGTCCCCTTTCACCAACAGGAATAGAACGTATGCATCATTCTGTCACCTGCTAGACTGGTCGCAAGAGCACTTCCCAGTTTCCCCATTCTGAACTGGACAAGCGGTAACCGCCCGGTTATAATACACTTGGCCCAATTACGGTTATAAAGGTCAATCCTAGTTCCGGTTATCAGTTATAACGATAAACAACAACACAACAAGCCAAAACAATCAAAATAATATACGGAATGAAGCTAAGTAAGTCCAAGGGACTTACCTCACTCAAAGGTAACTCGCACATGAAACAATAACTCGGTTTCTCGCAGGAAAGTAGGAAGGAAAGTCTGTTCACACAAAGCATCACGAATCAGGAACCGAAACGATTGCTAGAAGTCTATAACTTCTAGTCTCAATGATCTCTAAGAGATCACCATAAGCTAAGGTCTCATCCTTAGTCTTATAGATCGGGAAGGGTCAACAACATCACAACAAACCAAGGAAAGGAACGAGGGAAGCAAGGAAAGGAAGCAGCTCACCAAAGACGGGAAGACTGCAGGAGTAACCGCAGGGGCGGCTGGATGAACCGCGGGGACGACGTTGGACAGATCCGTTGGGGCGGTTTAGGCTCAGATTGTGGCATCGGCTTCCTTATGACAGCAACTCACAACCAAGGTACCAAGGCTCAATTCCTTGATCCAAACACGTCAAGACTCAACCAAGGGATCCTGAGATCGACAGCGAATCAACAACAGAACGCTCCACAAGAATCAAGACTCAAACTTGCTCCTTGGAGAAGAAGAAAAGAGAAGAACGAAGAAGAAAACGAAACAGAGAAGAAAGGCATGCAACAACTCATGAACGTGATGAAGGACTCATAGAAAGAGACTTACACGTTCAGCAAGGGAAGTGTAACACCCCGTTTATTTGGGAGTGTTCAGACGTAGTATTTCTCCCTTCTATCGATTCGTTAGTAGCTCAAGTTATTATTTGAAGTATTTTTAAATTTAAAAATATCTTTTCCGGGTATTTTATTATTTTGGGATATATATATATATATATATGTATTTCCGTATTTATTTATTTTTATTTTATTAAATTGATTTTGTCGAAAAGTCGGAATTTACCGATCCGGAAAATCCCGTTCCGATCGTTTAATCGAGTTAACCACTTTTTAACCCTCTTTTCTCTTTCTTTTCTTTTCTACGTGGCTCTTCCCTCTCTTTTTTCTTTTTCCTTGTCTTCTCTCTCTCTTTTTTCTGCGCGTGGCGTTCCACCTGGGGAGAATCGACGGGCCGCTCTCTCGGTTCCCCCGTCTTTGCAGCCTATGAGCCGGCCACTAGTTCCCCTGCCCTAGCTTGCAGGTAGACTCCTCGCCTGTCCCACTCTGCAACTCGCTAACCCGAAGCTCCCTCTCCTCTCTCAGCCAACACTCATTCTCACCTCTCCATTTCTCCTCCCTTCTCTCTCGTTCTGTGCAGCCGCCGGAAGTGTCACGTCGCCGGCGTGGTGAGTCGCCGCCATCTCTCTCCTTCCTCTATCTTTCCTTCTCTCCTTTGTGTTGTAACGCCGCCCGTCTTCCCCCTAGTTTTTCTATGTGTAGCAACTACTGGAAAGGCTTGGAACCACCTCTTTCCCCGCTCTGCTGCCGGAGAGACGCCTCGCCAAGGAGCCTCGTCGCCGGCCGCCTCCACCTCTCTTCCTTCTTTCCTCTGCAGAGCACGGCTAGGTCAAAGGAGAAGAAGTTGTTTTGTTTAATTACAGTTTTTACCCCAGCTTCTGTATATTTGCAATTGTGACCCTATTTTCTGGATAACTGCAGTTTGTACCCAGAATTATTAAAAATTGTTGATTTGGCCACTATGGAGTTTTATTACAAGTGTTAGCCCAGTTTTAGATCTTTGGAAAATGACCGAGTAGTTGAGTTGTACATCCTACCGGACAAATATTGAAAATTCGGAGTTTTTAGTCTAAATCGTGTTTTTCACCTTGGAAATGTTTTACGGGTTTTGACCTTGTTTTGAAAAACGAGTTTCTCTAAGTTATATCTAAACCATTATTCAACCAATCTAGCTTATAAGCTAATTTCATGTAGCTTTGATGTATAGGTCTGGAAGCACCCGTTAAGTCCACCAAATCCGTTTTTGACATCCGTAAACCGTACTCTACCTTGGACCTCGTGTGAGTACCTTTTCCGTCTTTTAGTTCAATAGTGGTAGTGTATCATGCTAGGTGATTTTAGCATAACGCAAATGCCATGTAGTGGCCTCGAACCATAGGTATTAGTGTTTGGATATTGAACTTGTTGAATTATCTTCTTTACGATCTTAGGATGATCTTCGAGATTAGAGGTTGAGCCTAGCATGCTAGAGTTAGGACCTCATATATATGTTGGAGACTAGAATTCCGAGGACTTCTAGCTTTTTAGTTAGTTGTTGATAATGTGCCTCGTTTGGCCAGGCTTTGAGCGTTTTCCTGTGGGAAGTTGGGAGTGGTTTATTCGAGTTACCTTGAGGGAGGTAAGTCTTCGGACTTACTTAGCTCGTATTTTACATATTAGCGTTGATGTGTGTGGTGGTGTATGTGTATGTTATTGTTTATGTTATAAACAACTAACCGGTAATAGGATCACCGACTTTATATTATTTTGGCCCAAGTGTATGATAACGGGCGGTGACATCATCTGCCTAGCTCTTGCGAGAGTTATCGGAGACTAGCCCGTGCTCGTTAGACGAACGGATGCATCTGTACCATTCCATGCCGGTAAGTAGGGACCGAGGCGGGACCACAGTGGTCTCGTGTCACAAACCTAAGTTGAATTAGAACGGATACGACCTAATAATAACAAAGATAATAAACTGGTCTGGTGTGCCTTTATGTATGTTGTATGCTTGTGATGAGATTACTTATGTATGTGCCTCTCTCATCGATTCTAATGTTTAGAATATGAGCTAACGGTTTTAAACCGTTTGTGTAGATGCCCCACAAGTTAGGGACGTCGCCGAGTGAGGTGGAGGAGTGGACAGCCGAGAGTCGCTGTACATTATAGGACGGGGGCATTTTTGGGATTATCTTGATTATGTTTGGTTATATGGTTTTGGATGTATGGATTCCGATTTATGTTTTGAGGTTTGTGTCGTTTTGAGGACTCGGCTGAGTTTTCACCTTGTATCTTTACCTTTCAGTTTCTCGCATACATTATAAACTATTTGAGTATTTGCCTTTATTTGTGCCTTGTTGGAAAGGTCTGGTGAAATTGTTGTCAGGCTAAGGGTTGAGACTCATTCTGAGGTCTCGCCCTTAGCATCCCGATATCCCGCGGATTTGGGGTGTTACAGGAAGGAGGGATGCAAGGCTGCAGCTTCAGGGTTGAAGAACGATGTATGCAAGAAATGGGAAAAATGAGAGAAGACGGGATTTTATAGGAAACGAGGAAAAAGATAGATGGAAGGACATTCTCGGGTTAAGAACATGATAGGAAAGCCGGCCCATAAGATAGAATGTCGGATCTTCTATCTATGGAAAGAAGATAAAAAAAACAAAAAACAAATCAGCGCGATCTATGGCGAATTCGCAGGGGCGGTTTGCCTAGCCTCATGGGCGGCCGCTGTCACCGCGGGGGCGGTGACAGACACCAGCTTGCCGCAAGTACGACCACTATCACCGCGGGGGCGGTGACAGCCAAAAATTGGATGTTACATATCGAGCCCAACCCAATAAGTTTTCTCTATCCAAAAATATTCATGGAGCTCAAATTTAGGTGAAAAATCAATACCGATTGTATGAGAATATTCCTTAAGATCCTAACTAAAAATAAATAAATAAATTATTATTTCTAAAATTCAGGTATTATATTTTTAAATGAGTAAAACTAATAAAGTTAAATAAGATATAAATTCAACAATTTTGGATCTCTTTATTCTAACATGTTTAATAACTAATTCAACAATTTTGGTTCTTTATTCTAACTCGTCTAAAACTAATCTGACAATTTCAATTCTCGTTTCTAACATGCTTAAAACTAATTCCACAATATCGGTTCTCTATCTAACATGTCTAAAACTAATTCAACAATTTTGATTCTTTATTCTAAAACATGTCTAAAAGTAATTAAATAAAGTAGAAATTGTACACTTGCAATATATGTTAGAAGTTATTCTGGCTCACTATATTTATTTACATCGAATGACATATTTGAGCTTTCATCATCGGATTCAACATCGACTTCTTCCGAAAATGTCAATATTTGCACAAGCTTTTATGGATTTGTTAAATGAGTAGTGATTTCGGATGTGAATAGTGATATGATTTGACATGTATATATATAAACTCGTAAATGACTAACGACTAGTTTTAAACGGATATATTCTAACGACTACATTTCAACATTGGGTATATGAATAACTACTTTTCAAAATGGTGTGCTGCTACCCTGGGGCGCATGCGGCGTCTGCATGTATGGCCCATTTGTCCGCGCAAATAGTAAGCCGTTATATTTATCCGTAACCCAAATAAATTTTTAATAATTCACACTCTAAAAAATTATTTTTAATAATTATTTCCCGTAAAAAAGGCTTTAAAGAAACTTTCAGTGGTACACACCATATCTCTTTGTTCTAACTAAAAAACCATTCATCTCTCTGTTTCGACCTGTTACTACAAATACCGTTGAGAGCTCTTCTCTATGGCATATCCGTTTTTTGTCCTCGTTTCCATGGCCATGCTTTCATTGATATTTGTATTATGCGCCATCCAAGAGGATACAATGCACAACTGTGTAGAGATCCTTGAGAGTTTAGGATATTCGTCCATGTAGCTTACGCTTCGGTTGACCTCTAAATCCCTAATTTTGGATGCCGACTTGGCTAACATTTTTCTACCTTATGCCGAAACCTTTCACCGCTTTGGTCAACCGTCAATAGCGATTCTTGAACACAGATCTTCCCAATAGTATACTCTTTCCACACCCTTGGCAAACTCACCACGATTCCTACACTTTTCGCCGGCCACTCACTCACCATCACCACGTCCTTTGGAAAATTATGTCTCGATCAATAACGTAAAGATCAATGGAACTTCAATCTAAGATGATTGAACCTTCCTAGTTTACGTGATCGATGATTTCTTAGATCAAATTACAAATATTCAAGCGGTGAGTCCTAGCATTGAAGTTGGGCTTACGTCAAGCCCTAATTTGGGGTGCCCAGTGTACTCTAGGGGTCACCTACTTTTGGATGGGGTTCCTCTAACATGTTGTTCCTTGCAAAGCTTCTAGCTCGGATATGACTTTCCTAGTACAGGGGACGCTTTTGGCAACTTTGGTGGATCAATATATGATCAATATTACACTTTTTGATGATAATTTGTTCTTGAATGGTGTTTTCCTTTCATTCTTAATGTATACAACAGAGATAAGCTAACGCTTCATGGAATTCCCAAAGCATTTGGAATGCCATTAGTTATTTGATAAGGAATGAGTTCCTTTTGATTTCTCATGATAATGGAGATCAAATTTTATGTTGTTATCTTTGTCCAATGACTGAATAAGTTGTTGTTTTCTCTTTCAAGAGACAATCATTGGTGGAAGTTAATATGGGTTGCATAGAAGACTTTTAGTCATACTCTCAATCTCCACATGTCATGATAAATGGAGTATCCCATTGGATTTTATATGTTGAGGAAGTTTTGAACTTATTGATATAGTTTCCTTTGATTTTTAGCAGCACAAATCCGGTATCATCGAGTTGCCCCCGGACTTTCCAAAAATTAATGGAGCATATTCTGATCAGTTGCGAGGCCATCTTTGTTCTTGTATATACTTTATAGGCGATGAAATATGGATCGTGGTGTAACATTTTCCATATTAAGTTTCCTAGAGATATAATTCACGTCTTTTGGGTGTTGGAAAGTTCAGACAAGGGTTTAACATCAACTCACAAAGATTGCTTGGTAATTTACAATCCTAAAGATAGGTCGACCCACAAACCAACAAGATTTGTATATCTAGTGATTGAATGCATCTAGTGAAAATTTATTTCACAATGATGACAAACCTTTTTTGTTATATTTGTGTTCAAAGCGATTAATTGAGTATAATGTTTTACTTCTTGCTGCATGTTATCTCTTCGTATTCTAAATCTTAGAAAGATGCTCTTCTAGAAGCTCTTCATGGATGTGATATTTTGAAGGTGGAAAGAAAATGCAATTTGTATATGCTTTCAGTTTATTTTGTCTGGATGGCAACTTGCATTCTAGTTTGCTGATATGAATATAGGATTTTTGTGACCCTCACAAGTCATTGTCTTACCTGATTTTCCTCACAAACTAGATCAGTAAAATTGATGTGTTGAATAGCAGCATTTTTCAATTTATTTTGTCCCAATTGTAACTTGCAATCTAGTTTGCCGATATGAATATAATGGATTTTCATGATCCTCACAAACCACCGTCTTATCTGCATTTCTTCTTCACAAGCGAGATCAGTCCAGTTGATGTGTTGAATGTTTACTTATGGTTCTTCATCTTCTAAACCCTAACAAAAAGATGAGGAAGATTTAACCAAGGATCGAGAATGGCATTCTGGTTCATGAGTTCATCGCTTAAGAAACTTCCATGACTAATCTGGATGTTTAGCTGAAATCCCTTTTCCTTGATGGTGATAATTTCACTTAAATTCTAAACAAAGATGCCCAACATGTTTTTTTTTCCAAGTGGTGTCCGTGTACTTTTGGAATATGTCATACACACAGTTGAATCAATAATGTCGTAAAAGTTACATTAATTTAAAACTCAAATGATATATTTTAAACAAAATATATATATATCATTGACTCATTACTCCTATCATATTATTTTATGTTTGTTGACACATGAACAAAATCCCCAACTCATAATCGAATTATGAACCATTAACGAAATGTCAAATTATGTTGGGAAATCGGTAGGTTTACAGATAAAATTTCAACATAAATTTTTTTCCCAATGAATTTGATTAAAAACGAACCAATTTTATGATATCGACTTAAAGTCTACAAATTCCTAATTCAACAATTATCCAGCGTGCCCCAAATTTGCATGTGATAACATGTAGAAGGTACCATATATCATATTCACATCAACAAAAACATAAATGAATTGAATTGGCAGTTGAATTGCACCAGAAAATGTGTTAAACGATAGGAGCTGACCTCGACTTCCATGGCTAAATGGAGAAAGAGTGTTGCCGATTCGATTGGATTTAGAGGAGGAGCGCGGTGGTGGTTTCTAAACAGAGCACAAAGATTGATAAGTTTTTCATTTCAAGTTGTCTTCACCTTAACTTCCATGAGCAAGTGGAAGGAAAAAAAAAACAATGGAACAAAACGTTTTTTGTTTTAGTTAAAATATTATGCATTCTACCGGATCTAACGACATAAATTAAACAAGTGGACAACTTAGGGGTACCACTCAAAAAAAGAGAAAAAACCTTAAAATTAAAAAAAAAAACTCAAATCTCAAGGAAAGCGTCCAAACAAATCCTAAAATTATATGTCATTTATAATATTTTTGATCATATTATATATTATATATTGTGTTTTTTAAGTAATATGTCCCCGACACATGTATAAATGGGCTAATGAATTTGATAACTGAAATAACTTTATTAGTAATAATTATTAATGAACATGTTAGAGATACTTGATCAAGGTTTTTCTACTCTAATTTTATGTTTTCACAAAAGGCAAAATAACTATGAAAAAACTAACCTTATTTTAATTGAAAGCTTATAATCTTATATGTTCCGATAGTTGACATCTTCATTATATATTGAAAACATGTTCACCGTGAAGGGAGGGAATTGAAAACGACCTTATAATCCCCTACATATGAAAAATAAGAAGTTGTGTATGTAAAATTTGATTCCAATTATAAATATGATAAGTTTGTTAAGACATTATATTTTAATTTAGAGATATAAAGATTATAAAAAATAAATAAATAGATATGAGATATTTTTTAAGATTGACGTGTACAAGAGATAAAGAAGATTTTAGAATAAAATCTCATAGTTAAACTTATTATTTTTAGGTTTTTTAGAATCTTAGTAAAAAAAATTCTGGACGATTTTGGTAAGTATGCACTTTTTTATAATGTGTACAAAGTATGTACTTTATTCTAATAATTAATTAGTGTATATATAATTGACCCTATCTTAATATAGGAAAAAGAAAAAATAAAGAAAAATTTAGTCTACATAAATTAGACCAATATCCTTATAATCCTATGAAAAGGGAAAAACAATATTTAATCTCGTTACCCAAGATCTTAATACCCAAGTGTGCTACCCAATATATTAATATAACCATAATACCTAATATATTAATACTCAAGTCTGATACTTAATATGTTAATACCCCATATAATGTCCAGTATTTTAATACTCAGCGTAATACCCAATGCTAATATAAAATATGTTAATATTCAACGTAATACTCAATATGTTAATACTTAATGTATCGTAATAACCAAGTGTAATACACAATATGATATACACAACCATAATGCCCGATATGTTAATATCCAAGTATGAACTTCAATATGTTAATACTCAAGTTTGATAATCAATATGTCAATACCCAACGAAATAACGTTATACCCAATATATGTTGATACTCAATATGTCAATACCCAATGTAATAACATAATATCCAATAATACACAAGACTCATATCTAATGTGTTACCGAATTTTAATTCCCAATTGTCATTTTTTTCACTCTTTATGAAATAATTAGTTAATATCTCAATTATCTCTTTCCTTTTTCCTATGATTTTCTAATATCTCAATTATCTCTTTACTTTTTTACTCTTGGTGAGATAATTAACCAATATCTCAACTATCTCTTTATTCATAGGATAATAAGACCAATAAAAATAACATGTATTTTTTCTAATAATTATAAATTAAAAGTGTATACTTAGTGTAGATAATAAAATTTGAGAAATACTTGGTCTACATATTAAAAAGCACATTATTATCTAATTAATTTCAAAAAATATGTGGTTTTTTAAAGTAATATTTTAAAAGGTAAATTCACACCAACTTAATAATGCCTATTTTAGTTAAGGCATAGATTTAAGTTAGATTTGGAGTTATAAGAACATGCCCCGGGACATGTTCTCTTTGTTGCGGCAAGATCTTTTACGGGAGAGTTGTCCCCCGAGCTTGCGGAAGCAATGATTGTGGTCTGGATTGATGAGGAGCGTGGTTGACATGGAGTCATCTTCAAATTCGACAGTTGTAATGTCATCCGAAAAATCAAACTCAATATTCCATTAAGGGACACTATCGGTCGAGCAATTTCCAGAACACGGGATCTTGCTTCTAGTTTTGCTAATTCTCATTGGAGATAAGGATGACAATTTCACCCCTACTTGACGGATACCCGACCATCCGATCCAACAAAAAAGAGTAAAAATCTGTTAAAAGACGGGTGAATGCGGTGATGGATCGGTAAGATCCGGGTAGGTTTCATCCACCCATCACCCGACTCATCATCCACCCATTCATCAGACCCGTATTCACCCGCTTAATATTATTTTTTTTTTTAATATTTTAATATTTTATTTCATAAAATTGTTACCATTATTTACTTACTATATAATATATATTAGAGTAAACCCTATATTTTTTTCCCTAGTTTATTTTCTTTGGATACCTAATATAACTCGGTCCTTATTGATCCGTTATATTTTTTTTTAAAAATTCGATCTTGCTTGGTTATGTGTTGTTTTGATATCATGTATAATTTTATGTTATTTTTTGTTGGATTTAAGAATACTCATGATTTTCAATAAAATATTTTTTTTTTATAAAATTATAAATAAAGTGTAGAACATCTGAAGTCTCACCATATCCACAGGTTCATCCGATGGATTGAATGCAGATGAGACCCTTAGCTAGTGGTGGGTCGCATGGGGTGGAGAATTTTGAGTGATAAATCGGGTGACGGTTAAGGTCATCCACATGTCACCCGATCCATTGATTGGAGACACGAAACAAAGCGGAATTGGAATTGCCCACTAGCTGGACTCTTCTCGTCCCCCTAAACCTTTTATTTTGGTTGATTCTGCTTTATTCCATTCATACTTAATACTTATGTTACATGCCGATGATTGCAATTATATACAAATTTATATTTAGTTGTTTAGTGAAGGATCCGTGGTGCAATGGTAGCACGTTTGACTCCAGATTGTGTGTTGGGATCAATACCCCGATCCATCAAAACGAAATTTTTGCATTTTCAAACTTTTCGAGCAAGATTTGTTTGAAATTACAAAGATTGTCGTTGTGTCTTCGAGATTCTGATTTGACAAAGCACTGTTTAAATACAAGCCATCTCTATATACTATTTGCCAACTACAAATATGTCAGATTGTGCAGCCTGCCTGCCACCAACTAAATCAAAGGCAAAGGCCCGTTCACTTTACTTGTCTGTCGGGAGTCGAGAGTCGACAGATACCATATATTGTAAAAAATGGTCTAGTCGTAATTACGTCGATCAACTATGGGCGAATATGTCATTTAACGCACGCCTTTCGACGCCACAGAGGCCTGCCTTGGTGAATACCCGCGCTAGACCAGAAACAAGAAGACGACGACGGTAGGTACGGCAACCAATAATAAATGACAAAACTCCCCTCTTCCCCTTTCACCTGCTCTCACTCGCTCTATGAGACTGTGACTCGCCATCGTTAATGTGTCTACAGTGATCAAGGAAACCAGTGCCTGTGGGGGGCTGGACCTAGGTTTTTTTTGCTGGTGAAGAGTAAGGAAATGGAGGCAGATAGAGAGTACAGAAGCAGAGAGCGGTTCGTTCTGGTTGTATCTACGGTAGCAGCGCTGTTCTCTGTGGCGTCTTTGCTTGTTGCTTTGGCCTACTACTGCTACATTTCTGCCAAGGTTTCAAGGCGGTCTAAGCTCCGTAAGAGTGAGTATTATTCCTCCCTTGCGCCATACGCGTTAATTTCTGTCTCGGTTTATAGTTCGAGCTTCTGGTTTCAATGCCTTTGATTCTACAATTTTCAAGGGGCCTAAAGAGTTTTGGAAATGACTTTCTGATGCATGCTTTCTTTCTATTTTGTCTTCGGATGAAAAGGTCAGTTGGTGCAAAATGTTATGCAACCACCGCCTTTTCTGAAGAACCTGTGTTTTTTGTTGGGTTCACAGTTCACTGAAAGAGGAAATGTAGAGTTGGACGTACAACTAATCTGTGGTTTTCCGCTCTAGGGTTCCAATGTGGCACAGCATAATCTTTTTAGGCTTTTGTGGTATCCTTAGAAGAGGCATAGGCCTATGAGACGATGTTTGTGAATTTCTTGAGATGAACCAGGGATGGATGTGTGGAACTGCTAGATTTGTTACTTTAAGAGAATAATCTGATGATAATTATGTTTTTCTCTGTGGTATAAGCTAGGTTGGTATAATTTTATTGTTCTTTCCCCCTGGCACTGATTCTGTGGTTGTGACTTGTGAGTCGTATACAATTTGTACGTGTGAAGGGTTTGATGACGAGGAGAAGAATGGATACTCCAACCTTCAAGTTGCTTGTGAAAAAGGCTTACAAGTTTTCACTTTTAAGCAGCTCAATTCAGCTGCTGGTGGTTTCAGTAAGTCCAAGGTGATTGGCCATGGAGCATTCGGTTCAGTTTACCGAGGGGTACTTAATTGTGGGAGGAAAGTTGCCATTAAATTGATGGATCAAGTTGGGAAGCAGGGGGAAGAGGAGTTCAAAGTGGAGGTTTGTTATCAACTTACTTTGGATTGATTACACCACTATCTTCTGCAAATAGTTTTAATCTGTTTTATTCATTTGCCCCATCAGCAATTTGGTCATTGATTTTTTTCCCATCGTTTTTAGGTTGAATTGCTAAGCCGTCTCCGTTCACCATATTTGCTCGGTTTGATTGGGTACTGTTCAGATAGTACTCATAAAGTATTGGTATATGAGTTCATGACAAATGGTGGCTTGCAGGAACACCTTTACCCTGTAACCGGTTAGTGTTTTTGTTCATATGTTTTTTTTACTACTTTGTGTGCTGGATCTTGCATCTTTCAAAATGGTTGGTCATTAAGTTCACAATGATCAGGAATTTTATTACTTTATCTGTCTTCTGATGTTTTTTAGATGAAAAATAAGTTTTTATATTACAATTATCTTTTGAGATCCTAAAAGAGCTGAACATCCTTTGCTGCACATGTATTTTGAGCCTCTATTATTTTTGCTCCTTCTTTCATCATCTCACACCACAAAAATCAAGTCAGCTCCTCCTTCCACACCCTTATTAGCATCACAATTAATTTTACATGCCCCTATCGTAGTTTCTCCACCCTATAGTATAATCCTGCTCCATTTCATCATGTGCCACACACACACACATGCACATACTCTCCCTGGAAGTTTGTAAGTCCCTGCTAATATTCTGGAGCATTTTCAACTACCCAATGAAGTGTTCTTTCTAAGCACTGAAAAATCCTCTTCTCACATTGTTTCCATCTCTTCATGCTCCAGCCTCTTTAACTGTCATCGCCTTAATTTACACAAACACCGGAGATTACTCACTTTCCAAATTGCCTTTGTAGACTTTGCCTACACACCCTCTATAGAAACATCTCCACTCTTGGACTGACCTTCAATTCCACAGTTGAAGGTTATCAATTAAGTTGACTAGAAGCTACTGACAGTGGGAGAATTGAATTAGACAGAAAATTTTGCTCTTTTGTGCTGTTATCCGGTATATACTGCCTGTAATTAAATATATTTATTGTAATGAACTTATGGGTGGTGGATTAAACAACGGGTAACTAATGTGTAATTATGAAAATTGAAAAGGTGTTGAAACTTGTAGTCTTGCTGACATTTCAAATGCATACAGGTTCAAATCCCATTTCTTCAAAACTGGATTGGGAAACCAGGTTAAAAATTGCACTTGATGCTGCAAAAGGTCTGGAGTATCTTCACGAGCATGTTAACCCTCCGATAATTCACAGAGATTTTAAAAGTAGCAATATCCTTTTGGATAAGAACTTTCATGCCAAAGTTTCTGATTTTGGGTTGGCTAAGATTGGACCCGAGAAGGCTGGAGGACATGTGTCTACACGTGTGCTTGGAACCCAGGGATATGTTGCCCCTGAGTAAGAAAAATGCATAGTATTTCGGTAGCCTGTTTTGTCTAGTTTTATTTTCTATACACAGACTCCAAATGATGCAGTTAGCAGTGAAAATCTCTAGTGTCTTGCATTTCTTCGAGTTTAGTTCAGAAATCATTTTAAACTTTTTAAGGGAAAATAATCTGGTTTGTCCTGGCAGGTATGCATTGACTGGACATTTGACTACAAAATCAGATGTGTATAGCTATGGAGTTGTGCTGATAGAGCTTCTCACAGGAAGAGTGCCGGTTGACATGAAGCGACCTTCTGGTGAAGTTGTTCTTGTGTCTTGGGTAGGTTACTTGTATATATAGTATTTAGAAATTATGGCACACTCTAAATAATAGTATTTGAAACTAGGATGTTAAATGATTTGACTTTTATCCTTTAACTTGGAACAAAAGGCTCTTCCCCAACTCACAGACAGAGAGAAGGTGGTACAGATTATGGATCCTGCACTCGAGGGTCAATACTCGATGAAAGAGGTCATCCAGGTTGCTGCCATTGCTGCTATGTGTGTCCAACCTGAAGCCGATTACAGGCCTCTGATGGCCGACGTTGTGCAGTCTCTGGTTCCCTTGGTGAAGAACAGTAGGTCATCAACTTCAAACCCCGCTAGCTGTTCTAGGTTTTCCAAGTCCCCAAAAGTACAACACTCTGGTAAGATTTGTGAAACTGCCACCACCTCGATGTAAACTTGGTAATGGATCGATGCTGGATTTTGCCGCATTTGAAACACGCCCTAGTTAATTAGCTTGATCTCGTTAGTTGATCTTTGTAGTTCCGCGAGCTGATTTTGTTCATAATGCCCCTAGCTTCTTTCTAAAGTTCATCATCGAAGTTCAAACATTTCTCTATTAATCTATCTATCCTTAATTTGCTAAAATTATAAGACTCAGTTAGCTCACTAATTTTATCCAACATTCTTTCAACTAATCATTACTTAAACATATACTCAAGGAAATGCTCATTTAAGGGTAGAATACTTTGTCACATTTGTCAAACATGCAACTTTTTAACATCTGTACTACTTTGTTAGACAAAAACTTGTTTTGTTGAATGTCAACAGGAAAATTGACAGTCCAATGAAAACAGAGAACTCATTACACAGTACACATGATCAACGAATGCGGTTGACACTAGCAAATGGCTCTGGAGTTGTCTTAGGAGCAGTTTTAGCAGCTTCAGGTGCCCCGAACACATTCCAAAATCTCAAAGTCTCATCAGCTGCTGCAGAGGCCACGGTGCATCCATCGGGGCTCTGAGCCATGAAAAGGACCCTCGAGGTGTGACCAGTCAGCTCTCCCATCTTCACCATAGAAGGGTACTTCCATAGGGTCAGTTGGTTTTTTGTAAAACCATGAGAGCTAAGCAACTCGCGCTCATTCTTGCTCCACAACAAAGAACAGACTTGAGATCCGGTATCAACCGAGTTCAAGCAAGCACCTGTGTGAGTATTCCAAAACTTAATGGTTCCATCACCCCCACCTCCACCGGTTGCCAGCAAGTTACCTTGGAATGGGCACCAGGCCAGAGCCTTGACTGCAGCCGTGTGGTCTTCTAGCCTGTGAAGCCAGTTGGTGGCAGAGTTTGAAGAAGCAGTGGATCGGTCCCATATGTGGACAAGGTTGTCGTTGCCTCCACTAGCCAGCTGTTGGCCTGAAGCCGACCACTTGAGCCCGCACACTTCTTGCTCGTGCCCTCTGTACACGCTTACGATGTGGTCTCTCACTCGTACATCATTGTTTACAATTTTTCCATCCATTCCGCCTGTAGTAAGAATGTGGCTGTTCCATGCGAGTGAGCCAACCCGAGATCGGTGGCCACCCTTCAATGTTCTCAACTGCAAAATTGATCAGAAACAATACAATTAGCAGAAGCAAAACCTCAAATCAATTTGACAAGGATGACAACTATTTATTTACCTGGCGGTTAGAAGTAGAATCCCACAGCTGAACTTCAGAGTTGTTCAATCCAACAGCAATGTATCGACCATCAGGAGCCCAGTTGACGCTTGTAACAGGTCCCTTGTCTTCGTCAACTGTAACGAGCTCTGATGTAGATCCATCTGTTGCATCCCACAAGTATACTGTGCTTCCTAGAGCAACTGCAAGAACATTGCTGCTGCCCCAGTCCAGTAGATTCAAGTAATAATCATCCAGAATATCTGGGGCATCCAAAACACGCTCTGAAGTCTGCATAATTATAATTGACCATCATAAGAATCCAAAACATACAGAAGCACACCATATGATGAATTGATCAAGCTGAGACTGATATACTATATTCAACTTGAAACAGCTTGCAAAACCTAATTCAAGATTCCAATTGTTCACAACAGTAAGTAGAGAATTTCATCACTGATTGCTGCAGTCAATTGAAACCTCGGTGGTTGAATTACAAACAAATAGAAACCATACTGCAATTATGTACAGCTAGATTTTTACCTGAGGAATATTTCTACGAGGCTTTACTGGTTTTGACTGCTGGTAAGACGAGGAGGAGAGTTCCCATGGTGATGCGGTGGTTTCAGCACGAGCAGGTGGCTTGTTCTTGAAAGCAAGAATCCTGGTCCTGTTCATGCCAAATACCTCTCTTAGCTGCTGATGGTACACCTCTTTTGATGGGGAGCTGGAAACCGGGTTCTCCTTTCCCTTCTTGCATCCTTCTGTTAGCATGTAGTTTGCAAAGTCGAAATCCATGGCTGATCTGTTTGGGATGAACCTGTCCAACTGCAAACCAGAACAAGAGGATATTATAACCTCAACATAATGTTCCAAAATTGAACAACCAAAGAAATCCTTGAAATCAAGATAACAATCCAAAATCGGATGCCATAAGAACTTTTCTAATTCAAACACAGCGACAAGAAATAAATACTTTTTAAAACCCCTAAAATTGAACGGTGAATTGGAGATTCCCGGTAAAAGACAAGAACGTTAGATCATTACATTTTCCTTCGAGCTCTTCCTCGAGAGGGAATGTGCTTGAAATCCGGAGTTTGATTCCATGGGGCAAACCTAGAGATCCTGCAAAATTCACAATACAAACACCAAACAAAAAAACACGGAATATACGAAACAACAATGATCAAGCAGATGCGAGGAATCAGTATGTTAGTACAAAACAATATAAACAATTCGCGCAGAGATTAGAGAACAGTAGTGATCGTGAATTCAAGATCGTAGCGAGTAAGAGGGAGAGAAGGAGATCAGTTGGTAATGAACCATATGCTCGACTTGTCTTTTATACATAAAGGGAGCTAGGGTTTCTTATTCTCAGAAAACTAGCCGTTGAAATATCACCAATTTACTTTAGTACCCTCCCCAGAAAAGCCGCCAACGCCAATGTTAAATTCACCGTCGTATTTATTTTTCGAGGATAAAAAACAAAAGGGTTAATTAGATTAGTAGTTTTTTTTATTTTATTGTATACTAATTAGGTTTTTTCTAGTTTTTTATTTAGTAAATATACCCTATTATTTTTTTATCATTTTATTTAATGGTAAGGTAAAATTAATTGGGCTAATTAGGTAAGTAGACTTTTTTATTGGGCTAATTAGGTAACTAGGCTGTTTTTTTTAATTGTACACTAACTAGGCTATTTTCAGTTTTCTAATTAGTAAATATACCCCACTAATATTTTTACCGTAGATTAAAAAATGCACAACTACAATTTGATACCAGAAAGAGGCAGCCCCATCGCTGTGGCTCCATAAAGCAGATCTCGGATCTTCCAACGCTTTGAAGATCCGATCGACTTGCTCTTCTTCCTCATATTATCCTTGGCCGGATCCCACACGCAGTACGTATCAGGAGCCACACCGTCGAGATTTTCGTCCTCAAAGGACGAGCAGGACGCCGATTCCGTCACCGATGTCTGTCGCTCCGAGATCATCAGTTTCTTAAGCGTCAACCGGACCGAATCCGGATCCAGAGATTTCGAGTCAGAAAATTGAAGCACCGAGCAATTTTCGTGGTTGAAGTCGTAACCGTCGCGCCAATCGGTGTCCGAAAAGACCAAATCGGTGTTGAAGAGCGGGAATAGAGGCATGATCTCGTCGGCCGACACCGGAGAAAAGCCTGTTATCGGGAACTCGAAGATGCAATCGTCGTCGTCGTCATCCTCCAAATGCAGTCAAATGAAAGCACAAGCAAATACCAGAAATCTTGCCCTCAATTCGAGCATATCGTCCAACAAGTCGTCACCGACAAACAAATCACCTCTCCCGCCTCCCTTCCTCTGCCGGATTTCACCCTCCAAACACCTCCGGCGTCCCATCGACCTCGTGCTCTCCGACGATGACGGCAATTTTGAGTTCGAATACCCTAGATCTAGATCTAGATCTATATCTTCATGGTTGTGGAGGTCAATCAAATGCAAGAGTTGTTGTTCGAGTAAGCCTGTTGTTTATCAGTTGAAGTATAGTTTCTGGTATGATATTCTGTAGATCCAGATTTTGAGTTTCACGCCCTGCATATTAATATTGAAGTATAGTTTATGGTATGATATTCTCTTCTGGTATGATATTTGCAACCAGTTAATATTGAAATATAGTTTCTGGTTTGATTGGTAACACCTTCTTCTAGTGAATTGAAGCGGACGAGTTGTTGTTCGAGTAAGCCGGCTGGTGTTGCTGGAGCATTCCGATTGGATTTTGCTGGTGGTTTTGGTGATGTTGGGAGGTTTCTAGGGCGTTTGCTACAGCGAGTCTGCTGTTTATCAATTGGGATTGGACTATTGATAGCTCAGCTTGCAAATTTGCTACCTGCATTTTCTGTGTACACACAAATGCTCTCTAGTTATTATTATTACTATGTTAAATATAATGAAGATGAGAACATGGGTATAATTCTGTAATCATAATCATGGTAAAGGACACCTACCATAAAATTATAAAAAATCTAGTATGAGTTGCTGGTATAAAATTTCATACCAGAAACTCATACCATAAAATTATAAAAAAAAAAACCGAATTTTCTGGTATAATATTTTCTGGTACGAATAATTTTCTAGTATGAATAATTTTCTAGTATGCATAACTTTCTGGTATGAAAAAATTTTCTGGTATAAAATTTTTTTCTGGTATGAATAATATTCTAGTATTAATAAATTTCTGGTACGAAAAAAATTTCTGGTATGAAAAAATTTCTGGTATGAAAAAATTATTGTATGAAAATTTCTGGTATGAAAAAATTCTGAATTTTTGGTATGAAAAATTCTGGTATGAAAATTTTTGGTATGCAAAAATTATGGTATGAAAATTTCTGGTATGAAAAAATTCTGGTATGAAAATTTCTGGTATGAAAAAATTCTGAATTTCTGGTATGAAAACTTTCCGGTATGAGAAATTAAAAAAAATAAAGAAATTAAAAAAGTCAAAAAAAAATAAAAGAAACTAAAAAAATAAATTCAGTAAATAAAATTTAAAACTTACAGTTATATAAAAATAAGAAACATCAATTATTATTATTTATTTAAAATAGAAGGGTTAATTATTTTTACCTACCATTGAATGAAAGTGGTAAAAAATTATGCGGTACATTTACTAAATCATATTTTCAAAAAAGCCTAGTATATCAAATTCTCCCTTTTTTATTTTATTATATACTAACTATGTATTTTCTAGTTTTCTAATTTAGTAAATATACCCCATGATTTTTTTACCACTTTCATTTAATGCTAAGTTAAAACTAATTAACCCTTCTATTAAAAAAGAAAGAATATTTTATGTTTGTTATGTAAATTTTAATTTTAATTACTGAATTTATTTTTTATTTTATTTTATTTTATTTTCCTTTTTATTTTTTGTTTTCATACCGGACATTAACATCCGGACATTTATATACCGGACATTTTACATGCCGGACATTTACATACCGGACATTTTATATACCGGACATTTACATACCGGACATTTTATATACCGGACATTTACATACCGGACATTTACATACAAGACAATTTACATACCGGAAGTTCATAACAAAAATTTTCATACCGGAAGTTCATAACAAAAATTTTCATACCGGAAGTTCATACCGAAATTTTTTATACCGAAAGTTCATACCGGAAGTTCATACCGAAAGTTCATACCAAAAGTTCATACCGGAAGTTCATAACGAAATTTTTCATGCCGAAAGTTCATACCGGAAGTTTATAACGAAAATTTTCATACCGGAAGTTCATACCCAATATTCATACCGGAAGTTCATAACGAAATTTTTCATACCGGAAGTTCATACCGAAACTTTTTTTACCGGAAGTTCATACCTAAAGTTCATACCGGAAGTTCATACCGGAAGTTCATACCGGAAGTTCATACCGAAAGTTCATACCGGAAGTTCATAACGAAGTTTTTCTTACCGGAAGTTCATACCGAAAGTTCATACCGGAAGTTCATACCGGAAGTTCCTAACGAAGTTTTTCATACCGGAAGTTCATACCGAAATTTTTTATACCGGAAGTTCATACCGAAAGTTCATATCGGAAGTTCATACTGTTCATACCGGAAGTTCATAACGATTCCTTTCTCAAAAAATTTTTTAAAATCAAAGAATTAGTTTATCTAATATATATATATATATATATATATATATATATATATATATATATATATATATATATATATATATTAAGTAATCGTGATCTTGAAGTTTTATTTTTTTGGACGTTGTTTTTTTCTTTTTTTTTAAGGATTATCAACCCATCTATTTACGTTAAATATTTTCAAATATTTTGTTATCCCACATCGATTAGCTACTAAGGTTGATGGTTTTAGAACTTATATAAAAGAGAGCCTACAGATTATACAAATAATATATTTCTTGGTCTTTTGGTTAATTTCAAGTATAATTATTAGTATTCATATCGAATTAATATATGTTATGTGAGATTGTTAACCTAATATCAACTAAGGTCGATAAATAAGGAGTTCAAAGATTATACAAATAATATATTTTTGGTATGTTGTTAAACGATTCATTTTTTTAAAAAAATTTGGGCAATTTTGATAACTAGGCTTTTTTGAAAAACTATATTAGTAACTAGGCTTTTTAATGTTTCAATTAAGTAAATATACCCAAACCTTTTGTATTTATTCTCAAACTCTACACTCTTCTCTCAAGGGATACTACTAAATACAAAACTAGAAAAGTCTAGTAAACCAAATTATTTCATTGTTTAGTTAAATTTAATAATTAGCTTCCCTTAAATTTATTAAGTAATCGTGTCGTGAAGTTTTATTTTTTTAGACGATTTTTTCTTTTTTTTTTGATGGATTATCAGCCCGATCTATTTACATTAAGTATTTTTATGGATTTTGTTATCCAACATCGATTAGCTATTAAGGTTGATGGTTTTAGAACTTGTATAAATAGAGAGTCTAAAGATTATACAAATAATACATTTCTTGACATTTTGGTTGATTTCAAGTATAATTATTATTCATATTGGAGTAATATATGTTATGTGGAATCGTTAAACTACAACTATTTGGGTCGTAATGTCGGCCGTTGACATCGTTTGTATAATTTTAAACAAATTCTTAATTTTAGTTTATTTTTATTTTGTTAGTAAAATCAAATAATTAGTTTCCCTTTAATCGTGCAACTGGAGTTTTATTTTTGAGACGATTTTTTTGAAGGATTATTACGTTAATTATTTTGAGGAATTTTGTTATTCCACGTCTATTACCGACTAAGATTGATGAGTTTAGAACTTGTATAAATAGTAGTCCGAAGATTATACAAATAATACATTGAGGTATAAATATAATACTCTAACAATAATCTTTTTAATAGATTTTTAATCAGGTACTTCCATTTATAAAAAAAAGTTATAATTTAAACTTCACAATTGTTAGCCATATTAGTTAAAAAAACACCAAGGTTAGGTAAAATATCGTATTGATGCATAAAAGTGAAAATATAATATTTTATTAAAAAATATCTAATATATGGTACATAAAAGTAAAAATATAATATTTTTTATTTAAAAAAATCCGAGCAAAGTACGGACACTAAACTAGTATTACTAGTAAATTTGTCATTACTTTTTTCTTCTTTCTTGAAACAATTGTTGATTGATAGGTGAAAGCTAGAGTAGGTATTTCATTTGTATTGAATTTAAAAAATAAAAATAAACATCTTTACAAATGAAGATAAATATTATATCCTTTCAACGCAACAAAAGAGCAGCATAAATTCGTTTTCTTTATTGTGTCTCAATTTTGTATTTCCTTTTTAATTGGTTCACTTTTAACTAAAAAAATCAATGAAATTTTAATTAAAAAGATTAATTTACAAATAGGAAGTAGAGAAAAGCAAAAAAACCCAAAAGAAACTGCACTTCTGCCAGGTTTCTAGACGCAGTTTTTCTCCCTGGAAAAAACTTGTGTGCCAAACAAAACTGATATCAAAATTTTCCAAAAAGGAATCATTGATTTTCAAAGTTGGAAATTGGATACAACGTCGTGTCGGTACAATTATTCAATCCACCGATCTTGTGAAGCGCACGCCACCTTCATTTTCTGTCTGTTTCTTCGATTCACCCACCGGAATTCCGCCCACTGGTTTCTCGCAGAACTCGGCAATATTTATAGAGAAACCCTCTGATCAAATTGATTCAACTTCATCAAACAATCTCGCAAACGCTTCTTCTACAAAATATCTCACTCCTCACCGATCTCGGCTATCAGAAAGAAATATGAGCGGTTCAGTAGCTAGATCATACTTGGTGGCTACAAGCATGGGCGCCGTGGAGGCGCTCAAAGACCTAGGGTTCGCTCGCTGGAACCACACCTTCCGATCTCTCAATCAGCACCTCAAATCCAATCTCCGTCGCCACTCTCAAGGCGGAGGCGCCGCCACCAAGGCTGCCTCTTCGTCTCCAGCCTCGGATGTCCGAGATCAGGTCGGCCGGATCACCAGGTCCAATGACGACAAGGTTAAGAAGGTCATGGAGCTCGACTGTTGGGGTCCTTCTACTTTCAGGCTTTAAATTCAACCCAAGTCGATATCATAATGGGCAACGATTGTGTGCCTATTTCTCAAAATAGGGAGCGTAATAAACTGTATTTATAACTGATTATCTGATGCCAATGATTGAGAAAATAATGTTCTTGGGAAGCAGATAATCGACTTCCATTGTCAAGCTTTCCCAATTTTTCATTCGAGTCCATAATTTTAGCAATTAGCCGAGCAGTCAAATCCGAATGCTTCTGTATATTTTCTATCTGGATCAAATCATCACTCGTAGTTTACCATAGCTGTTTGCAACTTTGATAGCAGGCATAGCTTGCAGTTTACCATATTCCAATGCTATGTATTAGCATTAAGGATAAAATCATAGGTACACTGGCAAGTCTTATACTCTTGATTTCTTGTTTGGAGTATTGGTTGTTGTAGTTGTCAAGAGAAAGTAATGAACTGAATATGAAATCTATATTCATCAGATGAAGCTATTACAGATATATATACACACGGACTGAGAGTTTGTTAGTCTGGTAGCCACAAGGCTTTATTACAAAAGGAGTCCTCTTATTCTATATATATGAAATATAAACTCTATACCCCTTCAAGTTGGACAAGGGAGTGACAGGCCAAGCTTGTGAGTGAAGAACATATGCTCATGTTCACCCAAAGCTTTGATAATGATGTCAGCCAGTTGAAGAGAAGAAGGAACGTGTACAGTGGAGATGAGCCCTTTCTGAACTTCTATCTTTGACAAAATGGCAATCATTGCGAATATGCTTTGTTCGTTCATGAAAAATGCTTTGTTCGTTCATGAAAAACTGGATTGACAGCAAGATGCTGAGTAGCGTTGTTTTCACAATGCAATGGAAAAGGACGGGAAGCGTGACATGCAAATCCAGTAAAAGACCATCAAGCCAAATGACTTCACTTGTGGTCATAAACATTGAGCACTATTCACTTTCAGCTAAAGACTTGCTAACTCTTTTATGCTTCTTAGTCTTCCAACATACGATGGACTTGCCAAGAAAAAGGCAACATCTTGTAATAGATCTACAAGAGTAAGTGCAAGAACCCCAATCAACATCACTATAAGTAGTAAGAGAAAGGCTTGACTGTATAGGGTAAGAAAGAGCATAATCCATGGTTCCTTTGAGATAGTGTAATAAATAAGCGGCAACATGCCAATGAGGAACACGAGGAGATGCAAGGAATTGAATCAGTTGTTGGACGATAAAAGAATTATTTGGGCGTGTGAAAGAGAGATAAGGTAGACGACCAACAAGGCGCCTATAGGATTCTAGGTCATGAAATGCTTCACTTGAATCTGGAGTAGGGTGAATCTTACGTTGCATGGGAAAAGTGGTGAGTTTGCATTCAGTAAGTTGAGAATCAACAATGATATCGTGAATGTACTTTCTCTGATTAATGAGAATACTATAATAGAATGATCACGGGTGATCTCCATGACTAGAAAAAACCTCGCAAGACCAAGATCATTGATTGTGAAAGTAGTATCGAGTTGGTGCTTAAAAGAGGCAATATCATAAGGAACATCACCAGTGATGAGAACATCATCAACATAAACCAAAACAATAGTAATACCCAAAGAGGAATGTTTGATGAAGAGGGAATAATCCTGGCTTGACTGAACAAAGTGAAGACGAGTGAGAAGCTTGGTAAGCTCAATGTTCCATTGACGACTATCTTGATTAAGACCATAAATGGATTTTATAATCGATAGACATGATCAAGAGGAACTTTTGTAACACCTTGAGGAGGCAACATAAACACTTCTTCATCAAGGAAACCATGAAGAAAAGCATTATTAATGTCAAGTTGATGAAGAGGTCAATCTTTAGCAGCTGCTAATGCTAAAACAACACGAATTGTAGAGCTTAACCACGGGGGAGAATGTATGCTTGTAATCCTTGTTTTTGACCTACTTGTAACCCTTAGCAACCAAATGAGCCTTATGGTGTTCAATGGTGCCATCATGACGAGATTTGAGCTTGTCAACCCATTTACAACCGATAGTTGTCTTGCTTGGAGGTAAGGGAAGAACATCCCATGTATCATTAAGCTCAAGATCATGAAGCTCTTGTGCCATAGCTTCAATCCAAGGAGGTGAGTCTTTAGCCTGAAGATAAGTGGATGGTTCAAAATGAGTTGATCACACTACAAAGAGCATGAACATAATCAAGGGTATGAGAGGATATATGTGGAGTAGGAGAAGGAGAATGAAAAGGAATAGGTATAGGATGTAAAAACTCATCATTTGTAGATATAGATAAGGAAAGAGAAGGAAGTGAAACTGGGGGAGGAATAGGTATAGACACTGGAGAAGTATCAATATCTAGAGCTAAAGAGACAATAGGAAGAGATGAAGAAGGTAGGGAATCAAGGATCTTTGTGGAGGGATCTTTGAAAGGAAAAATTATTTCACGAAAAATCACATGACAACTCACAATGATTTTATTTGTTTTGAGGTTGAAGAGCTTGTATGATTTTTGGCATGGTGGATAAACAAGCAAGACACATGAAGATGAAACAGGTTCAAGCTTATCTTTATGAGGAAAGAAGGTTGTTGCCTTGGTGTTGTGTAAGAGCTCAAATGGTGACTTCCAGTCAAACACATGTGAAGGCATTAAATTAATCAAGTATGTAGTTGTGAAAACACAATCTCCCCATAAATGAATATGTAAATTAGCATGGAGTTTGAGGGCACGAGCAGTTTCAAGCAAGTGGCGATGCTTGCGTTTAACACGAGCATTTTGTTGAGGAACATATGAAGGGGAGCGTTGATGAATAATGCTAGAATTGAAAATAATTCCTGAATTTGATGCTGCAAAAACTCTACCCCATTACATGACCTGAACACTTGAGCTTTGGTGTGAAATTGATTACTCACATAAGCCAAGAAATCCATGACAATCTTGAAAATATGTTGCTTGTTAGACATGACAAAGGTCTATGTGCAACGAGTATAGTCATAAAAAATAGTCAGAATATATGTAGCCGCCAAATATCAACATGAATCAAGGCAAAAGTAGTCTTAGCATGTGATTTACTAGGAGAGAAAGGCAACCTATATTGCTTAGCCAAAATACAAGTGTGACAGTCCAATGAGGTCAATTTGGAAGTAGAACAAGTATCAATATGATGTAGTATTGACAAAGATAAATGTCCTAATCGGCCATGAAATTAGCAAAGATACATCACTGTGTTTATTGTTAAATGTAGAAGTAGCACATGTCAAAATCTGAGGAAAAGGGAACCCAATCTTGTAAAGACCTCCCTCCTTGTAACTAGTAGAAATGATAGGTTCATTGGTATGGTCTTGAAATAAATAGGAATTATGTGTGAAAGTAACCTTTAAAGGCAAATCATGAATCAATCGAGATACAGAAAGCATATCATGCTTGAAGTGAGGCAAATAAAGCACATTGTGCATTGTGATGAGAGGAGATAGAATCATAGTGCCTCGATGATGAACCACATTTACTGAACAATTAGGGAGTCCAATAAGAATAAGCAAGTCAAGCTTGTGAAACAAAAGAGAAATATTCTTTGCAAAAAGTAATATGATGAGTGGCTCTAGAGTTCACTGTCCAAGTGCACATGCTGACAACATTGTTCACAAGTTGAGTAATGATACTTGCAAAATTGATAGAGGTGGTTGATTGTTTATCCGTCATCAACTTAAGCACCTCTTGATAGACAACATTCACGACAATTGGATCCATGGATGATGAAGAAGGGTGAGTTTTTGATGACTCGAGAGGATTATCACTAACTAAAACTTCTAGATTATTAGCTGATCTAGAGGAGGAAGCATTAGTATTCATGATTGTGTCATCCTTTGCCTTAAATTTTATAGCACTCTGGAATTCCAGTCAGCTTAAAGCAATCTTCCCTCAAGTGTCCCTTCTCCTTGCAATATGAACATATTTTGTCCATCTTTTCTTTCTTAAAACCTCATCTACTTCCCGCTATGTGTCTATAAAGAATAAGTTTAAAAACAACAAGAGCATCATGTGTAGGAAAAGCATGACATGTAATTTTTTTTCTGTATTTCTACTTGAAGTATCATGTGAAAAACTTAATTCATGGTAGTTAAGTTTTCTAGGGATAAATATGCTGAAATTGATCATTCAATCCCATGAGAAACTACATAACATGTAGTTTTGTTTCTCAAGATGCTATTTTCTTAAGGATATCACAACTACAATTAACAATACCTTGACAAAGGCAAGATGGAATAACATCCACATACATTAATTCATCCTATAATTTCTTCAATTTCCCATAGTATACATCTACATTAGCATTATTTTTCTTTAAAGATGCAAGATCCTTATGGATTTGGTAAAGTAGGAAGCATTAGATACCTCAAACCTCTTGATGATATCATCTCAAAGCTCCTTCGAAGACTCTGCATATGTGAACAATTCAACAATTGCTGACTTCATGGAGTGTAAGATCTAGCATCTAATCATGTAATCAGCTCAAATCCACCTGATAAGTTAATCTTCATCTCCAACAACAGGAATTTTGCAAGAATCATCAACAAAACCTAGCTTCTGCTTAGCTCCAAACCCCATTTGTATGCTCCTTCTCCAGGAAAGGAAATTTGATCCATTAAATAGGATCGAAACAAGCTGCATTCCAAGATTGTCCGAATTGGACATACATAATGGATCATTGACATTATTAGTTATGTTTCACTCCAGTTTCGGATCGATTGGGAAATTATTAGATCCAAACTCTTTTCTATTCGCCATGGATCTATCAAGAGGTAAAAATTGCTAGTTGTATGTCTATGATCGATCAATGTTTTTTTTGTAGGTTATATAATTAATTTGGAAGGGAAATGGAGATTGAGAGCCATGACTTTGATACAATGTCAAGAGGAATTAATGAACTGAAAATGAAATCTATATTCATTAGAGAAGCTATTACAAATATATATACACACGGACTAAGAGTTTGTTAAGGCTTTATTACAAAAGGAGTCCCCTTATTCTACATATTTGCAATATAGACTCTTTAAAGTACTGACTCTCTTCTTAATTTCATCTTGTTCTATCACATCTTCAAATCGGTATTGTAAATTATCTGGATGGTTGTGAAATTTCAAGGGTTGTCTAATTGCACTAATTAAATATATGTCTCGGTTTCAACCCCTACCCCAATTCATGCTCCACCTTTTATTATTAGATAGGAGTCAAACGTCTAGCATATGCATGACGCCTTAAAACCAATATAGTTATGTGGTTGTTAACTAGACATATAACTCTTAATGTCCATTTTTATTCTTCAACTTGTGTCACCTTAAGTTAAACTTGCACATACACTTCTTCGAGTTCTTTTTCCGGCTAGTATTTGGCATGTGATCAGGATCAACACCTTGGTCCTTTCTAGGTGCTCCGTGTCTATCATATGTCAAATGAAAGATATGGAACCCCCGTCTATCCAACCATTTTATTTATGACTAACACCATATTCATCGAGTACCACACAAACCGAGTCCAACCCACTAAGTTATCTCTATCCAAAAAATATTCATGAAGCTCAAACTTGGACAAAAAATCGGTACCGATCACAAGAGAATTTTCCATAAGATCCTATAAAAAAACGAAATAAAATATTAATTTTTAAATTTTGGTTCTCTATTCTAACATGTCTAAAACTAATGAAAACAAAATAAACTATTAATTCTAAAGTTATGGTTCTATATTATAACATGTCTAAAACTTATAAAAAGCGAAATAAAGTATTAACTCTAAGATTTCAATTTTCTATTCTAACGTGTCTAAAACTAGTAAAAAACGAAATAAAGGTATTAATTCTACGATATCGGTTCTCAATTAATCCATTCCTAAAACTAGGAAATAAAATGACAAAAAAGAAGGGAAATAACAATCTCGTTAAATAAAATAATATACTTACTTCCATGTGTAAGAAGCTCATTTGGATCGCTATACTTCTTTGCATCAAACGGAAGATTAACACTTTTCCCATCGGATTCAACTTCGATCTCTTCAAAAAACATCGACATATTTTATGAGGTTTTTTGCATTGAGATGTCAAATTGTGATTTGGATTTACGTAAAATATATATTGAGGCATCGGCTAGGGTAAGCGAGACAGGCAACGTTCGTTCAAAAGATAAGGCCTGAGCGGAGTCGAAGATAGACAACGGGATACAATCACAATGCGACCCGTGAGTATAGTCCCAATGTGCGCCAGCCAGAGGCGCAGTCATAGTGCGCCCCAGAGGCACACTTGGACTACGCCGAGAGGCACAAACACAATGCGTCCGTGCTACCTCCATGACCGGATAAAATCATTTATTAGAGTGTTTCTTCCCCGGAAGCACACTTATTCCACAAGTTTTTCTAATCAATTTCCCTTCCTCTCGTTTGATTATCAAATGATTCAAATCTATCGTCCACAATGCTCACCATCTTCCTCTCAGTCCACTATGCTCGCGCCACTGCTTCTGCGCCATCTTGAAATTGCAGCCGTCACTACCTCCACAAAATGTATTCCTCCGCATACCAATTCCACAACCAATTCCTTCAAACTTTGATCCAACTTGAATCCTAAACGTCTTATAGTTACTCGATCTAGAAATATTATCACAAAACTAATTCAATACTTTAGTCTTCATCTTCACCAGCAAGTCAGCAACAACCTCCAACAGAACTGGGACCAAGTTGGTCAATACAGAGTACTGGGGAGTGGGGACTAGCGAGCTACTTGTCTGTTTTCTCAGTCTTTGGCCTACCCAAAATTTAAACCTAGAAATCCTCTCTCCATCCCGTTTCTCTTCTTCCTCCTCCTAAATTATCCTCTTCCATTCTGTCTGAATAATTCTCAATCTAATTTCAAATCTTCATGTCGGACTACATCACCCAAGATTTATTTGGTTTGATTCTCAAGTGGTTACCGGTCCAAACCTTATTAAAATGGCGTTGTGTCTGCAAATCATGGAAAGAACTCATTGATTCCACATCATTCATCCTCGCTCATCTATCCGTTCAAAGGTCTCGTATAATCGTACAAAATCAGAATTTGGAGTATCTTCTCTTGAATCCTCGCACCCTTCCTGAGTACGACACTCTAAGAGGTCCTAATGGGGTTCAAATTAGGGGTGCAAGTCATTTATCTGTCGTTTGTAGCGTTCATGGTGTAATTTGTCTCTGTGACCGTGGCGGTGATCAGGTTATCCTCTGGAATCCTTCAATTCGTCAATTCTCCAATTTTCGCCTTCCTAAATATTTGGCCGATAGAGATGGGGATTTTAGGTATTGTGGTTTTTCAATTGATCCTTCAAGCGGCCATTTCAAAATTGCGATAATCAGTTTCTTCAATCAAAGCATTGCACTTTTTTCATCTACGAAGCAGACATGGACTGTAAATGCTATAGATTCCCAACAGTTGGGGTCTGAGAATGATGTTCCACAGGTCTTGATAAATGGAGTGGCTCACTGGTTAGCATCTGTTGATGGGAATTTAGTTATATTTTCCTTTGATTTTGTTAAGGACATGCTTGGAACAATTGAGCTACCAGAAGTAGGGTTGAAGTCAGAATCACACTTTCAGTTTAAAAAAATTGTTTGCAAGTGGAAAGACTTGCTTTCATTTGTGCATTTGCAGGATGAAATTCATACATGTGATGTATGGGTTATGCAAAATGGATCATGGAGTAAGATGTTGACTCTTAACCTCGCGAATGATATAGTGGAAGTGTTCTACGTTTTTGAAGATTGGGGGAGGGTTTTAGCAGCAACTTGTGAAGACCTGGTGTTATATGATCCTAAAGATGGTTGTTTCCCTTTGAGGGTGAACTTTATGCAACACTGCTTCTTCTTGTTCGCTATAGACCATGTGGAAAGTTTTGTTTTTCCTGTTCCAAATGTATTAAGCTGTAGCTGACTTATATTTGGAGTTGCCTGTCGATGCTGGTGTTCAAAGCTGTTATAATCTCAGTACATCTTGATTGTTGAACCAAATCTACTTTGCAGTTTGTGTTATATGCGTATGCTTTGTGCTATGGTCATCTTATTTGTCAATATGATGTATTTCGTGTCCGCAACTGAATTTTTTCTAGATTTCTTACATCTGGTTTATATTTTGTTTTCTCATATCTAAGATCACCTCAAATTGATTTCTTTCCCTGGCTCTTGGATACTTGATTTGAATTTATCAAATACTAAACAAGCCGACTGAATTTGTTCAAGCACTTATTTGCACTCTGCATCATCTGTCTCAGCACCATTTGTAGTTGTATCGGAACGATTATCAACCTGATTTCATCCAATCTTCAATGTCAGACTACATCAGTCATGTTTTGTTGGTTCTGATTCTTAAGTTTTTACCCGCCAAAACCTTATTGAGATGGCGACGTTTCTGCAAATTGTGGAGATAACTCCCTATATCCACAACCTTCATCATCGATCATCTATTTGTTCAAAGGAGCTTTGTGTATCTCGTGTTGGACCCCTTCACCCTCCCTTTGTACATTTTTTTATAAGGCCCAGAAGAGTCAGATCAGATCAGTGATAGATGTGGTCCGTTTGGTAAAGTAAGGATTGTAAAATATATTTAAGGATTGTAAAAGAGGATAAACAAAAATTTATAAATAAGTGTAGTACACCCAAAATCTCACCCGATCTATCCGCTTTATCCGTTGGATGCGGGTGGATTGGATGCAGGTGAGATCTTAGCGGGTGGTGGGTGGGGTGGGGTAGAAAGTTTTGGGTGATGGATCGGGTGGCGGTCAAGGTCATCCACCCACCGCCCGAAACCGACCATAATAGGTTCTAATATTTCATATTTTCCGTTTTTTGTTCGGTTTTAGGTTCTAATATTTCATATTTTCAGTTTTAGGTCCAAACCAATACAGAACCTACTTTTCTAGGCTTGGTTTTATTTAGCAAAATTGGTTTTAGGTTCGGTTCGATTTATTATGGTTCGGTTTAGTTTTGAACCTATGTTCACCCCTATCAATTGAACCAATGTTTCAACAACAAATTTCTCGAATTACATGGTTTTAGCAACCAATTCTTCTAGAGAAGACATCGCTAGGTTGCTACTTCTGTCTGTGGAGGAAGAAGATATAGGTTTCAACAACCAATTTCTTTAATTACAAAAATTTTACATATTATTAATTATATTAATGACCCAAACTTTTAAAATTTACAAATATTTGGAATTTACATTGTGTATTACTTTTGTGTAAATTAACTGGCCTTGAACTTGTGTAAAAATCAATTGGGCTATAAACATGTGTAAATCAATTGTAATTAGAATTTATGTATAACTTTAAAAAAAATAACAGAATACTTTCAATTAGTTTAGCTGGTGAAAGTGTAAGAGGATGGATCTGTCAATCAAGGTTCGAAACCCGGACTACAAGATTTGTTACCTTGTGTAAGCAATTCCTTGTGCAACTCTTTTATGATTGAGCTTGTGTAACACATTTGGAATTCCTTGTGCAACTCTGTTATGATTAAGCTTGTGTAACACAGTTGGAATTGGGTTTGTGTAATGCGCTTGAGCATTAGTTTTTGTAACTCGATTATGTGAAAATCAAAATTACCATGTACCCTTTGAATTAATATTTTTTAAATAAATTCAAGGGACCCACCACTTTGTACTAAGTAGAACAAAAAGATCCACTTTGATGCTCATAAATATAAAAAGGGGGCCACTTATCTAAGTCACCCTTTTAGTTATCTTGTATTACTTAAATGATTTTACTTACCCGATTTTAGACACCTGAAGTTGGTCATTTTTATTTTTTTGAGAGATAAAGGTAATAGATTCGATTCCCAGACAAACAAAACGGTGAACCGAGAGGCCGAAAGAAGTCGGCGGACGGAACTAACCCTCAAAGAGAAAAACCCAACGTCAAAAGTGACTACCACACAAACCGGCGAAAAAGAAAAAAATGGTGAAGGTGAAGGAGAACAACAACAAGTTAGGACACGATGATGAAAAACATCTCCCAAAGATGAAGTGGGTCATGGATGAGTCAAGCACAATCAAAGTAGCACCGCTAGATGCATGTAACAACAAGACACAAACTCATGAGAAAGTGAACGGCGAGATTCCGGGGAGGAAGTGCCTCCCTTATAAAAGAAACCATCATTGAAATACATCAGCACGAGCACAATCCAAACACGACTCTAAACATATACCGAAATTGATTGAAGAGTTAAAAATCACGAACATGCCAAGTTTCACCTCAACGAAAACCTCAATCTTATTAAGAACAAAGCTTTTCACTCAAATTTGTTCAAAATGACTTAATTGCTCGAGATTGTTCAAGAAATTAAGCTGTTGTATTTTCCTTTTGTTCACTAACGAAGGCCGACACAACCAGTACTTCTATTTCAATTAATATTACAAGATTGGAATTTGTTTTACAAAGGAAAATTAAGCTCTTATATTTGCTATTGATGGTGTGACTTGTGGTTTTTTCAACGCATTTTGGTCCTTCGGTGTTCTTTTCATTGCATTTTGGTCTTGTGTTTGCAGATTATTTCTCGGTCCAATCCGTTGTGCCTTGTGTTTATTGTTTTAAGTTTAGATACTATGTTTGGCTAATTTGTTCGAGGCATTAACATATAATTATATTTATTTAGTTTTCAAAAGTAAGAATGATCCACAACCATTGAATCAAATAAAAATGGTTCAAATATAATATTTATTTGTTCAATTAAATTTTGTCAAAATATATTTGTAGTTGTTCAAATATGTCAATTGTTACACTATAATCGAAATTGTTCGACTATGTAACTAAATGCTCAAATGCTAATTTATGCGTTTAGTTGCTCAACTAAACTTTTATACATATATGTAATAAGTTGTAACTAATTTGGATAAATCACAACCGTTAATTATTTTGATTCAAAATTTGTGAGTACCTCTCACTTTACCGTATTAAACCCAAATAAAATTAAAAAAAATGTGTCAATTTGGTCCGTCTTAAAACGGATCGTGGTGATCCGGTCAACCATAATCCGATTTGTTTATTTAAAGGAGGTTTGTCATCCTCCACACTTATCTTATCTTACAATCTATTCTATCAATATCTGAATTAATTTTTTTCTTTGTATCAATTGATTTATCACATACGGTGCCTACTGCATTCTATTTATTAATTATTAGGGTGAAAGTCATTATCATGCATTGCACACATTCTTTCTACTACTGTGCACTCTACTTGTCACTTGTTTTGTTACTAAAGCCTTCAAAAGAAAGAACACATGATGATGAATTAGTCTCATTATATCCATGAGCGACAAAGATACATGTCTACTTCAAGGCCCAATCCATACAACAATCTAACCCAATTTGACTTTTACATCCTCAACGAACTTGTGAAAATATCTCCATGACGAACCACCATCCCCTAATGCATCCCCTATAATCTTCCTCATCTTATCAACCTGCACCTTCAGCCCAGCAGCCGTATCACCCTTCATCAGGAGGTCTATCTTTCTCGCCACCTCATCGCCCGTCACCGTATCTCCATCACAGATATTAATCCCAACCTTCCAATCATCCACCACCAGCTTCCTATTGGTGAACTGATCAGTATACAATGGGTAGCAAAGTAGAGGAATACCACACCAAATGCTCTCCAAAATTGAATTCCATCCACAATGGGTCAAAAACCCGCCCACGGCTTTATTCATCAACACCTCCCTTTGCAAGCACCACGTCACCACCCTCCCTTTCTCCCCGACCTTCTCTTCAAACCCATCGGGTAACGGGTTCGGGTCATCCGAGCTGACTATATCGGGTCGGATAGCCCATATGAACCGGACTGAGCTTTGCAGTAGCCCCTCGGCTATCGCGTGTATCACTTCCTTGCTTGTGTGCGCGTAGCTGCCGAATGATACGTATAGTACTGAGCCTTTTGGTTGGGCGTCGAGCCAATCAGAGCATTTGGATTCGGGCCATAGGCTCGTGGAGACCGGGCTCTTGGTGAAGTCGTGTGGGAAAATTGGCCCGATTGGGTAAGTGGGCTGGTCTTGGTTCAGGGCGGAGATGATATCGGGCTCAAGTTCCTTGACGGTGTTGATGACGATGTAGTCAGCCCGCTTTGCGTCAGCAAAGGCCTGGTAGATTATTCTATGGCAGATTGTATCGGTGTCCTTGCAAGTGGGCTGAAGATATGACATCACGTCTTTTGGATTTATCTGCTTCACACCAGGTATGTAATCTATTGCATCTTCTCGATTCTCTGTACATAAATTCAAGAATGAATTCAAGAAAAATAACTATAATTAAGAGAAATTGCAATATTGGTACCTTGACAGCCAAAATGGCCATGTTGTTTGAGCAAATCCAGGTTGAAGTAAAGATTCAAGACGAGAGCAGGCTCAGTCCAAAACGACGCGTATAGCATCCCGTAGCGGTTGGCCATAGTTGAAGGCCAAACAAAGAAAGAGTCAGCAATGAGCAGGTTAACCCTCTCATCGTTACCCGTAAGTCTTTTCATCATCTCCTCCACATGGGCCGGAAAGACATGGAGAATTCCCTCGAAGAACTGGTCGTGGTTCAACGAGCGGTCGAATCCGAGCGGGAACCCGTCGGTTAGCGTCTCATAACGGATATCCAGACCCGATGATCGAGCCTCGGAAAAGATGTCTGGGGAGGAGGTGGGGGCAGCAGAGGAGATCTGGTGGTGGATGAAGTGGGTGTTGACGAAGGTGACGGTGAGGCCGTCGGATGCGAGCTTGGTGGCTAGATGGACGGCTGGGATGACGTGTCCTTGTAGTGGGTATGGGATTACCATAGCATGAACCTTTGATGTTGCTTCTTTGGTTTCTTGAACCATTTTCTGTTGAGTTTCTTGAACCATTTTTTGTTGCTATTCTGAAATGAAAGGAAGAGTTTTTTCTTTTTTTTTTTTTCCGTAGGAATAGTCTGCACAGTGGAAAATAGACAATATTATATAGTTACCTCGCCACCCCCCCCCCCCGGGTTATCAAAATATCTCGCCTTTTTTTTTTGAGTAAAAAAAAAAAATCTCTTCAATACGTTTGATTTGATAGATTTGTTGTATTCATTCTATTAAAAAAAAAAAGAATTTTCTATTATTAAATCACAATAAAATTCTTTTTTATACTATCAATATTATAAAGTAAAGCTTTGGCTCAAGTTCGGACCACTTTTTCATATATGATTTTACGGAGCCAGGGCAACACATATCAACTTTTCTTTCTTTAAGTTTTTGTTTAATATAAATTTTTCCATTTAAATTTTGTTGTTCTCTTCTTCAGATTATATTATAATGATTCATACATTTTTAAACCGAAAGTAAAAAAAATTTGAATTTTTTTTTTTCCAATTTTTTCCCTTCGTCTTTCATACGGACATTTTTTTAACTTAAATTTGTTCGTTGTTAGTTTAGATTATATTGTACAAAATGTTTGTTCATTTCCCATATCTTGATATTTGTATATCAGATATTAGTATCGATATCAATATAAGGTATATAAGTATAAGATTGATATCTGATATATATTGTCTGTGTTTGGTAAGATGGTGAGGTATATGAAGAGGAAGACTTGGGGGAGAGATATGGGAAGAAAAGAATGTGATATCTGTCAAGTTCTAGAGATATTAAAATAGATAAAAAAAATAAAATAAAATATTGATATTTGAGTATATCACTTTGATATTCATAAAGTATTGATATATGAGTATATCACTTTGATATCCAACTAACTATATTTCGGATAACTCCTTTCCTTTAATGTCTCTTATTTGAATATCAATTTATAATCCAACTAACTATTAATCTTCAATTAACATAATTATTAACCTTTTAAAATATTGGGGCTTTGAGAAGGGTGGCGTTAATACGTGACAAAAAAGCCTTCTGTTTTAATAGATGTTTTAATAGATATAAGATGTTTAAACTAATATAACACTTGATTTGAACTTATAGTATAAATATTTTTAAAAACTAACAATAATATAATAGAAGTATTCTGATAACCATAACTATAAAAATATGAATTTTTATAATATTAATTCGGAAATCGTATTCGCACGGTTCAAGATTTCATTATTGCACCACGCATACGCAATGAGTGAAACTGACACGGTTACGCAATGCGTGACCGTGTCAGTTTTAACCCTAAAAGCGCTTCGAAATGCGATTCCGTAAGCGCATTCATCCAAAAAAACAGAAACTGTCAGTTTTCGTTTTTTACTTTCGGGTTCGTAATTGAGTATGAAATTGAGGAGAATATGTTAGATTGTTGTTGATTTTGTTAGTTTTAGGTTGATTGAAGAAGATATTGTGGAATTAAGCGGTTTAAAGCTTCGACAATCCGCCATTGAAGGCGGATTGTTGAAGACGATGAACAGTGGCACACGGTCACGGGTTCCGTAACCGTGGAGCCACTGTTCATCGTCCAATGCATTGGAATGCATTCCAAATGCATTATAATACATTCAATGCATTAATTTAAGTTAAATTAATTTAAATTTAATTAAATTAATTAAGAAATATTAAATTTAATTAAATTACAATTTATAATAATTTAGATTAATTAATTTAAATTATTTGAATTAAATGATGTAAATACAATTTGAAAAAATGTAATTACTTTATCCTAATTACTTTTAATTAAATTATATAGACACAATAAAAAAATTAATGTTGAATTAATTTAAATTAATAATAATTTAGATTAATTAATTTAATTGTATTTAATGTAATTATAATTTAAATTAAAATTTAATTAATTAAAATAAATTTAATTACTTTTTAATTTCAAACAATTACTTTAATGTAAAATAAAATGGAATAAAAATAAATTAAATTATATTAAATTAAATTAATATATTTACTTTTTAATCTTGTTTAATAGCTTTTACTTTCATTAAAAATAGTAAGAATAAAAAGTAAATTAAATGAAATTAATTTAATTACTTTTAATTTCATTTAATTACTTTTAATTTCATTTAATCTCATTTAGTTTCCTTTAAATTCATTTCAAATGAAACTAAAGTAAACTACATTAAAGAAAAATAATTAAATTAAACTAAAATACCAAACTATAGATATTACAGGGCATGGAGAGACGGAGCCGTCCTACGGCCTCCTCTCGTAGAGCTAGACTTGCTACGATGGAGAGGAGCCCTCATGTTGCTGGTTCGGCGGCCGACACGCCACCAGCTCAGCATCCATTGAGACCATGCATATCAGATCCTTCTCTAGCTTTTCCTCGGGAGGTTCTTCCATTGCCGACTTATGTGTCAGACTCGGACCATGAGGTGGACGCTCCTTCTGTACAACCAGGAGAGATAGATCCACCAGCTGGCGAGCATGTAGATATTACTGCTGCCGAGAAGGTTGAGCCAGCTACAGATATTTCTGCTGAGGAGCAGGTAGAGCCACCAGCTGGCGACCATATTGAGCATCCATAGTTTGATTTTGATTCTAGCTGTAGAGCCTGTAGTGCCGCCGCAAGAGCCATTTATACCGGCTGATCGAGGCCGTGTAGTTGCAGATACAGGGGCACCATTGATCAGCGATGTGTTGACTTGCTACGCCGGTCACCGTGCTCGCGGTGTCTGGATGGGAGAGGTAGATAATTAATCACAGTTATAACACATTATGTTACAAAAACTAAATTAATAAAACGTTTAATTGAATATTCGTTGTGTTATGAATGAGGATTATAGGAGACCGATGACCGATTTACGGCGGATAGAGCACATTGTTGTGCTGACCAGATGGATTTCAGATGCTGATAGAGCCGACCCCACTTCCTGGTTTGCTATTGCATCTCAAAGTGGCTTGACGGGTTTGCTTGACGTCTCTTTTGCTGAAGTTGACCACGCCCTTATACATGCATTCGTGGAGCGGTGGAATCCGGAGACCAGCAACTTCCATCTATCTTGGGGTGAGATGACCATCACCCTGCACGATGTAGCCATCATCCTAGGCATTAGGATTGATGGAGAGGCCTTGGTCACACCTATGTTGGCACGAGAGCGGACAAGGTGGCTGAGTGACATCTTCCGTATATCAGGTGGAGGCTCGGAGTCACCAGACAGCTCTACCCGTTGATTTGCTGAGGACTGCATATGATGTCATTCGACGCGACCCAGCTACCCCAACTGAGGAGGTTGCTTATGTATTTCTCCTTTTCTTTTTGGGCTCATCATTGTTCGTCGATAAATCGACGAACAAGATTCGACCTTGGTTGATCGATTTGGTACGTGATCATGACCGTACTGGAGACTATGCTTGGGGCACCGGCATGTTGACGTACTTGTACTCGTACGTATAACTATCACTCTACTTCAGTAATTAATAACTTTCTATTATTACTGTTATGACAAATGACAAATATGAACTTTCCGTACAATATGTTGGGCGACATTTTACGGCTGAAGGTGAAGACGATAGGAGGTTGGACGTCACTACTTCAGGTAAGAAATTTCATTGTAATTAATCACTTCTTAGTAAGACATGTCGTAATTTAACAAGTATTTCATTTATTATTATTAATAACTTTCATTTAATTTAATGTTTACAGTTCTGGATCCACGCCCATTTCCCATCCTTGGGTTGTTCGGCGGCAGAGGATCCAGGACGTCATGGATCAGCGAGGTGGGCTTCGAGACTTTCTGTCCCGAAGACCCCATCATCCACTCTTGAGAGGCTGAGATCCTTGCGCTCACAGTTGGATCAGATGAGAGCAAAGGAAATCAAGTTCATGCCTTATACAGACAGAGTTTTGGATTTCGAGGGCGAGTTTGCTGTTTCCATGTACTGGGGGACGATCTAGATTGGAGACATCGTCGAGCCATACATTTCGGATCGGGTCCTCCGTCAGTTTGGGTACGTTTAGACGGTCCCCCTTGAGAGGATTGTCCCTTATTTGGAGCAGCGCCCCCTTCTGGCAATAGGGGATATAGGGTCAGATTCCATGGTACATATGATCGTTGGGCTGCTAGACATGAGGAGACGAGCCGATTTGCGCTTCAGGGTCAGACTAGGGCCCCTTACCCATGGACTGTATCTTAGGACTACATGTCCTAGTTTAGCGAGCGGTGCCATCCATTTCTCCTTCCTAGCTCAGTTATACAAACTCCCCCAGCAGATCGTCCTCCTCCGGTCCTTGTTTCATCTTACTTTATTGACTTCAAAATATTTCTGGGCTTGAAACCCGACCCAAGCTGACGTCCCACCCTCCAAAGTTGTTTCTCTGTCAATCGGCCGGCATATGTGTGTCCCTTTAACTGCTCGGTGTTACGCTCAGGATATGTGTGATACGCAATAGGTTTTAAATTTTTACTCGTTATATTTCTCCTAACTCCTAGCGAACCCGCAGTGTACGGGTCGTTTTGTAGAAAGGAAAGTATTCCGAGGTCGAACACAAAGACTAAGGTGAAATCGAGTCAAACAATGATCAAAGATAGTGTGAATCTAGACTAAGATGAGATGAGAAACAAAGAAAATGGAAAAACACAATGTTTTTGTTGGTATTTGTGGTGATCAAACAAAGATCACAAGTCAAGCAAGATAATAAAACAACTAACAACTGAAGCTAGCAAACGAACAAGTAACACAAAGCACAAGTATATGATCAAGAGAGAAAAGTAGATTCTAGAGGTCAAGATTTCCGGTTATGGCATTGGACTCAAGGTTCTAAGGATTCTAAGGACAAGCTGCGGTGTTGGGGAAAGAATGTTTCACTAATGGAAGCAATTACCGGGTAGGTCTCTCACTTCACTAATCCCGCATCAAACTCCTATTACCGGGTAGGCCTCAGGGGTTAGAATAAGGAATTCCACACAAACTAGATACTACTTAAGGGGTAACCCTCTCCTTACCGGGTAAGTCTCGGAATAGGAAAATCTCAAGCAATAATCCTAGCACACTCGATCCAATAGCGGCTTATGAGGCTCACTACTACCTAGAATTCATCTTCTAAGGTATCTAAGATCGGGAATCATCGGGTAGATCTCTTCCTTCACTTAGGTTGATAGCATTAGGTGATCCTAAGCTAAATTAGGCTTAATAAACACTAGGATTTAACAACCTAACACCCCAATCATACAAATTCATCATTCAAAGAGCAATAAAGAAGGAAATCGGGTGGATCATAGGGAAATCGGCCGATTTACCTGTAGAACAGGTCGATTTTCCTCTCTGGTTAAGGTTTGGTTCAATCAATTCATCCTAAACTAACATATAAGTCCATCCTATCATCACCCAAGCCATAACCATCAATCCATCACTCCAGAATCACAATAAACTAGCCAATAGTATGCATATCAAGATCCAAAATTATCAAACAAGCATACATGGTGTTCATAGATGGATAATGAAAGATAAGCAAGCAAAATCAATAAATCTCAATTGAATCTAAGTTGTAGCAAGACTTACAAACTCTAAAATGAAGATCCAAAACGTTCCTAACAACCCTTGCAATAGTTCTTCAATCCAAGACTCTAAAATCACTCAAAACCTCACTATCACTCCTAGAATGGTGTCTTTCTTCTTCCTTCAATCCTTGAGAGTTTTTCTTCTCCTCCAATCTTTTCCCCCCAATTTTGTCAGCTGTGAATGAGAGTGTGGGAGAGGAGAGATGCTCAACAACAACCTGCACGACCACTTATATTCTCCACCAAGAGCAAGGCCGGACAAGAGATCGTGGGACACGTGGCTTAAGCTGTCAAAGGCCCAAAAATCGACCCAGTAGATTAAATCGGCCGATTTATCTGCTAGCTGGTCCGATTTTCTTCAGCAGAGACATGTTATGATCGTTTAGCCATGAGTTGCTCCATTGCTTGCACCAATAGTGGTCTTTGTGTCCTTTGTTGCTCCAATTATGCTCCTCCAAAGCTTTGGATGTGTACCATCATGAGGCTTGGCCCTCTAATGTATCGGTTAATGTCCAAAAGACCCCCGAAATACCTACAAAGCAACGCACAAGTCCGTTTAGACGTCTATCTCGACAAAATACGTGAATTGAGTGCAAACGTCGCGAATTTGTGCTAAACCATGCATGAATGAGTGATGAATCTATCTAAATGATTACCTAAACCTAAGTCATAAATTGTGTTATCACTTGGGAAGTGTATGATTGTGCACTCCGTTTACAACATGCAACGTCCATTTCTCAGCCTCGCTTTGTACGCCCTCAAGCTCAAAACAACATCCATCTTTCTTCGATTTCTGTGCTCGGCTAAAAGACGACTCGGTATCAAGATTAACGTCTTTCTTATTACGAGGGGCTCCAAAACGTTCGCATGTCAAACGAAACATAACGAATTTCCATGATTTTTTCCACGACCTACTAGTAACCAACACCATGTTCATATTTCCTCCCATGAATCGAGCCCAATCCACCATCGTCTCGCGATCTTGGAAAAAACTACGAATTTCAAACGTTCGCGCATAATCATTCCCTTCATCACGAGAATAATTCGGAAGACCCTAGTTCACATAGAAAGAAAAACTTTAAGATTTCTAGTTTTCGGTTGATCCTCAATGATTACTAGTTTTACAAAATAATAATTTTAAATCATAAAAATACAAATTATATCAAAGGTTTTTAATATAAATTGCAATTATGTCTAATGTTTCTAACATAAACATACATTATATACAACATTTCTAGTTTTTCTATATTTTTCGGTTATAAAGTACTAACCTCAAATGTCGAAGAAACTCGTCTGGGCCACTAAATTTTGTATCGTCAAACATAATCATCATCTCATCATCCTCGTGTGTTGACATTCTCGTAGTTGTTGTCCAGAAGATGTTGTGCTGTTTTTTCGAAGATGTTGTGAGCGTTATTCATCTCTTCTATTACTATCTATATATAACCGATTGAAATCAATAACGTTTAAATTACAATGGTCACTTTTATAATGTTCGGATTACAACGTTCGAATCTCAACGGTCACAATGTCCACGGTTACGCAATGCGTGAACGTGATGGTCACGCATTGCGTAACCGTGGATATTTCACGGTTACACAATGCGTGACCGTCACGCTCACGCATTGCGTTTATGTTGTGCATATATGAAATCTTGAACCGTGCCCGTAATACCCCCTATTAATTTTAAATTTGGTTATTATTAGTTTGAACATTGTATACGGTTAGTTCAAACATTGTGTTTCATTACTTTTTTGGTGGGACTGAGAGTTAGTGATCTCCGACACATCTGGACGCGCTTTTATTAATTGACAAGAGGGCTAAGTAATCATCACAAGGGGATAGCCCGATCCCTTACATCATCAATTAAAAGATCAATTACGCCCTCCGACAGATCACACAATACACTCAATCCAATACGAAGGTTTATAACAAAATTAGCAACAAAATCCGCTACTCTATTTGCCTCGCAGAAGGCATGACGAAATTGGATATCCTAGTCTCTTTTTAAGAAGTCTTGGCACATGCGTACCAGAATAGCAAGAGGATGGTGAGGGGCGATGTTATCTTGAGAAGTTTGATAACCAATTGAGAATCAGTTTCAATGATGACCGATCGATAACCCAACTCCCAAGTGATCCCAAGGCCATGAAGCACACCCCATAACTCAACCATGGGGATGAAGCATATCCCTAGGTTGAAACCAAACCCACTCAACCATTCTCCCACCCTATTCCTTACCACACCCGCTGCAGAAGCATAACCACCATTCTTCTTGGACCCGTCCGTGTTAACTTTGATGAAGTCATCCGGAGGTGGCTCCCATGCAACATTGACCACGCTTCTCGGCCCTTTGCCGTGCATCATGGCTCTTCTAGTCCAAACGTTGATGTACTTCTTAGCTCTATCTTGAATAAACCGGATCGTGTCTCTAACGTTATCCATACCATTAAACGTCTTCTCGTTTCTCCTTTTCCAAGTCCACCATGGGCTAATTGCAAAGAACTCACCCCATAAGCATATATTTTTAAAATTGATTTTAGATAAAATATTACCTCTCAACCAAGATGAAAACTAGGTGGTGAAGAAACCGGATCGTGTCTCTAACGTTATCCATACCATTAAACGTCTTCTCGTTTCTCCTTTTCCAAGTCCACCATGGGCTAATTGCAAAGAACTCACCCCATAAGCATATGTTTTTAAAATTGATTTTAGATAAAATATTACCTCTCAACCAAGATGAAAACTAGGTGGTGAAGAATCCTCCACAAATACGATCTGCTTGAAGCTCTTTCCAAACCCGGTACGTCTTCGAACAATCTCTGAAGAGATGGGCAAGTTTCTCTGGCTCTCGGTTACAAAAGCTACACATATCTTCGTTACTCAGATGACACCTCTTCCTTTTCTGATTTACACAAGACTCCACCTTTAAGCAACTTCCAAGCAAACAACTTGATCCACTCTTGGATTCTAAGTTTCCTAATCACGTTATAAATGATACCTTCGTTTAGATACTGGTTGTCGACTCTTGTGAGCAATCTGTAGGCAGAAGCGACCGTGTAGCCACCGTCTTGGGTGAGCCCCCATCCTAGCTCATCTTTTAGGGGCGCTCCTTGGTTACTTGCAACCTCAAAATTTTCTCGAGTCATCGGAGTAATGGAAGCAATCTACCACAATAGTTTCATGGGAAATTTACCCCCCAAAACCTGTCAGTCCCATCCAATACTATCTATCCTTTAATCTCGAACAAAATGAAGGCACTTAGTGAGCTTTACAGGTTGCGTAGCTTGTGAGATAAGGGGTATGGAATCGACCCAAATATCTGACCAGAATCTGATAGTGCGACCGTCCCTAGAGTCCAGCACACACCTTTCTGAACAACCTGTTGAAGCCCATAAACGATGCTTGTCCACACTTGGGAGGCATTTATTTCTACTCTCATTTTGTTGCTATAAAATATTCTTCTTAACACTTTAACCCATAGACTGTCGAATTCCTTCAAAATTCTCCACCCTAATTTTCCAAGGAAAGCCTTATTGGTGATATACATACGGCGGATACCTAGACCACCTTTGTCCTTAGGGAGACCTATCACGCTCCATTTAACTGTATGCATTTTTCTACGGCCATTTGAGTGTCCCCGTATGAAGTTACGACATACCTTATCAATGTCTTCACAAAGACTAAGAGGTAAAGATAGTGTAGCCATGAAGTGAATAGGAATGAAAGTAAGAACCGACTTGATTAAGGTGACACGACCGGCAAAGCTTAGGTTCTTACTTCTCCGACCATTTAACTTGTGGTTAATCTTGTCCAAGAGAGGCAAAAAAGTAGCTCTATTAATTCTACCTTGAAGCGTAGTGGTTCCAAGATAATTTATGAGATTTCCTGTAACCTCCACCCCACTAACGTTCTCTAAACTGTTACAACGGTCTCTAGAGACATTAAGAGATACAGAGATTCTCGATTTCTGGACACTCACCTTTTGACCTGATGCTTTGCAAAAAAGATTAATACAACTCATAATGACTCTTATTTTGTGAGACAGAGGCCTCCACAAAAAGTGTAATATCATATGCAAAGAATAAATGAGAAAGTGGAAGGCCTCCACGAGATAAAGAGATATGCTTCTAGTCTCTTTTCTCTACAAACTCTAAGATAAGGTGGCTAAGTCTTTCAACACAAAGGACAAACAAATAAGGAGAGATCGGATCACCTTGTCTAATACCTCTTTCCGGAACGAATTTCTCAATGACTTCTCCATTCCACATAACGTGCATCCTTGGGGTTCTTAGGCATTCTTGTATCATCTTACCCCATTTTGGAGGGAAGCCAGTCTCAACAATCGTATCCTCAATAAATCCCATCCAATCCTATCATAGGCCTTCTCAAAGTCTAACTTTAAGAGCATCCATTGTTTACCAACCTTCTTCTTCCTCGTCGAGTGTACCACTTCATGCATGAGAGCTAGATTATCTTGAATAATACACCCCGGAATAAAGCTTCCTTGAGTGGGCCCCACAATCTTACCAATAACACTTTGCATGCATTGGACAAGGACCTTCGAGATAATCTTATAATTGACATTACAAAGGGCTATAGGTCTGAACTGGCTTATTGTTATGGTTTCCCAACCTTGGCAATAAGGGCAATAAGCGTGTCATTGCTTCCTGGGTACAAATTCTGAGTAGTGAAGAAACGAGAGACCTTCCTTTTCATCGATATACTGACAATATTCTAATATTTCTGGTAGAATACAGGTTGGAAGCCATCAACTCCAGTTACTTTATAAGCCTCCATGCTCTTAGTAGCTTCCCATACTTGGGCTATATCCATCGGGTTGTTGATATGGATCCAATCACCATCATCAATGGTAGGGAAGCCAAGAGTATCCAAGTGGCAGCTAGATAGCAGGTGTGCATCATAGAAACTATAACGTTGACTGAAATAATCCACAACATGTTTCTCCAATCTTGACTGATCCTCCACCCATTCAGCCTCTTCCAAAAGAAGACTTAAGACTCTGTTATGGCTTCTTTTGATGATGATAGAAGTGTGAAAGCATTTGGTATTCCGATCCCCTTGTTCCAACCACTACTCCCGAGATTTTTGAAACCAGATGGTTTTATCTTATTCAAGAATAATTTCAACTTCCCTTTTCAACCTTTCTTCCTCTTCCAAAATCCTATCAGATCTTCCATGGGACATTCTAGTTTGGATCTTGCCTAGCTTATCTATAACATCTTGCTTCCCGCGAAAAACATTACGAAACACAAATCTATTCCAAACAAAAAGGGAGTTTTTGAGATTGGGGAGCGCCATACTAACCTCCGGATTGTTGAACCAGCACATCTCCACCATGGGTTGAAAGTCTTGGTGGGACATCCATACTGCTTTGAATCTAAAAGGTCTTCTCCCTTTCCTACAATTAACAGAAGGATCCAAAGAAAGAAGTAAAGTCCGCTCCTATATACCCCAAATCGATCAATCATCGATTTAAAACAAGGTCGTTGAAGACATGCGTGTCGATGTCAAGTTTGCCCGAGCCACCTTGTCTCTCATGAAGAATACAAATATAATTAAAGTCACCGCCTGAAATTAACGGTCACTTATAGACATTAATTCATTGTCGATGTCCCTCCAAAAGATTTTGCATCTAACATGATCAAAAGATGCATACACAACAATCAACTTGTACGAACTAGTACCATCAGAAACCCTTGTATAAATGAAACACTTGTTAATGCTAATGATGTCGATATTGAATTTATCAATCTTCCAAGGTAACCAAACTCCTCCCTTAAGACTTTCTTCTTCTACCCGGAAGCACCCGGAAGAATTTAAACGATCACAAATGACCTGTGCTCTATTTCCAAAAGTTCTAGGTTCAAAAATTGCAAGCACAACAACATTGTGGCACTTACACAAGTACTTGATAGCATGTCAAAACCCGCTCTTGCAAGCTCCAAATACATTCTAGAATAAGCAATTCATCAAAACATATGTAAATAAGGACCAAACAAAAAACAATTATTGCATACCATCCTGGATGGACTCCGGGTGATCTTTAGCTTCCAAATTCTCCCTTATCTCTTCATATATGACTCCCGCCTCCAGGTTTGGAGGACTGATATTATTAGAACCAGTTACCCCCATATTTATTAAGGTACTCTAGGTAGGAGCCTCCTTCTCAGTTAGCAGTGTTGAAAGTGAAGATTTACCAACCTTCTCCAAACTGCCAGACCCATGCACAAAAGAAATAGTAGCATCCATGTTGACGATTAACCCAGTAGATGTTTAATCCGAGTTAAGTTCAGTTCGAGTGACTTAGGGAGGGGCCGAAGCTTCTTGATGTTGGCGCTTTAGGGTACATGGCGTGGGACAACAATTTTCCTCCTTTTTTATTCTCCATGCAGCTCTCCTAGCTTCATTTTTGGCCTTGTTACCTACTTTCTTCTTTCCTTCGTTTATCTTCTTCCAAACTTTACTCTCTGCAACTGCTGCGAATGTAGGAGCCTCTGCTTGGTTGCCTTTGCTAGTAGCTTTGTGGTTTTGAGAGATAACTTGAGAAGGTGGGTTTCGAGGGGCCTGTTGATTACTTATGATAATAGGTCCAAAATCCTTTCTTTGCTTGTAGAGGCACCATCACTCATGTGTCGGAGGCCCAAAGAGGATTGACCTAGTTGATGGGACCCAGTAGTAGAGGTATTTCTATTGGCCAAAATTATAGAATTCTTTCCCTTCGCTTGAATATTCCTTCCCTTCGTGGATAAAGGTTGGTTTCTAGCATGGAAGTTATTGTATCCCGAACCATTACTCTGATCTTCTTTCCTTTTTGAAATTTACTCCTTCTAGCCACTAGCATCCAGGGGCCATAACCGGAGTCATCCACTGGTGTGGCCGGAGTTTAATGTTCGCTCCAAATGGTGTGTGCAAGCTTTAATATTTATACCAAGAATAATTGCAAATAGCGAACCCATAGTGTACGGATCGATTGTAATAAAAGTAAGAATTCTAGGGTCGAACAAAAGGACTATGGTGAAACAAAGATCAGTAATTCAGGTTGTCAATAACAAACATGCAACAAAGCAAAGCTATCAAAGATGATGTAATAACTAGGTAAAGAAAATGCGGATTCTAGAGATTAAAACATCCAGTTGTAGTTCCGACTCAAGATCTCAAAAGATAACGTGGACAAAAAGTGAAGGTGTTTCTAAGGTGGGAATAGATCACCGGGTAAGTCTCACTACTCACTATCCCAAACCAAAGATCCTCTCACCGGGTAAGTCTCAAGGTATTAAGGAAAAGAACTATAATCTCAAACCAACACACCACCCAAGGGACTAGGATCAACCTTTACCGGGTACATCTCAGGCTAACTCTCAAAGATGGGATACAGGCACACTCAAACCCCAATAAAGAACAAACCTTTATTACCTACACTCATGATCTTGGGTATACAAACAAAGGAATCACCGGGTAAGTCTCATTCTAGGCTTGCGTTGAACCAAGAAAGGTATAACAAGGATAGGATTTGGCAAACTGAAACCTCAACTCAGATAAGGATCAGGAAAGGGCTCGCCTCGCTTAGTTCATATACCATCTCGGTCGAGATGTTCCACGACTGACCGAGGTGTTCGTTGGTTAAAGTAAAGGCTCGAGCTTTCAGGGTCAACTGGGGTAAAGACTCATTCTTTCATCGTCTTTCCCACAACTTTCAGCCAATCACCCTAGAATCGCATAAAGAACTTAGCCAATAATCATCATGATAACAATAATCAAATATATAAGAAAGGAATCAATACTCAAACAAGAGAACCTTAACCCAAGGTCTCAATAACTGAATCAAACAATCAATCAAACAAGCTGTTGCGTTCCTCAATCAACAATCAGAAAAGACAACAAATCAAACCAAACTAAGAAAATCTTACTACTTCCTTCAAACTTCCTTCAAACTAGGTTCCTTCCTTCCTTGATCTTCAACCTTCAAAACTTCCTTCCAAACTTCCTTCAATTCTTGCTTCAAACTTTCTGATCTGGAGAATTGCTCCGAGATAATTTTCTCTTCAGAAATCAACCTCTTTATGTAGGAGAATCACCTTCATAAGATAAGATATCTTTAAAGGCAATTTCCTTCTTTAAAATATCTTCCAATCTTCCAAAATATATCTGCAAAAACGATATGCTTCCTTCTATAAATCCATCCTAAAATATGTGATATTCACTTTCCAAAAATAGAAGATCTCAGCCAAAAACAAAGATCTCGTGTCCCGTCATCAATTTGCCTCGGTCCAACCTATCCTGAAGATCACCTCGGTCGAGGTGACATTGTAGCCAACCGAGGTGAATCTCAGTTAAGCGTTAATCTCTTTGATCTGGTCCAAAATCAATCTTCCATCTCATTTCCATGGTTTCTGAGCTTTTCTTATAGCTCCTCAATGCTCCAAAATGTAGCTCCAATGACTCCTTAGCTTCCTTAGCTCTATTTTGTTCCAAAACGTGCCATTTTCCTTACAATTACAATGAAACTAGGTGTAGACCTCGATTCTTGCAAAGGTAGACAAAACAACATAATGATCAAATAATATACATCCATACATGCAGATTTATGAAGATAAAACGTCCAAACCAATCCCAAAATATAGACTATAATACATGCTATCAAAATACCCCATACTTGTCCCTTGCTTGTCCCCAAGCAAGATCCAAATCTTAGATACAAGATAGAATGGATTATAAGTCGTCAAAAAGATCAATGAAAAACATTTCAAAACTTTTTGGAGTGTGCTCCATTCATGAATCACCCTAACAGTGTGTTTGGATAACACTGAAATCCCGGGAATTTAAATCAAATTTGGGATTTCCAAAATTCTTTTTAACAATTACCTTATTTGGATAGTGAATTCCGGATTTCTTGAAATTCCATGGAGAAAAATGAAGGGAATTTAAAAGGTTAGAATACTCAGTTGAAATTTCATGCACATAGGTGTTTTTTTAGGAATCCCTCCTAGTCTTACTAAATTCCTTCTTTTTAAGATTACCACAAAATATAATCCAAACAAGGGATTGTAAAATGATTCAAATTCCCCTCTTTTAAAATCCCATCATTTGAAAATTCCTATGTATTTTGCAAATTCTACATCCAAACACACTGTAAAGAATGCGTCATGGCAAATAAAATCAAGACATGATCAAAACATTTTATAAATATAAAAAAGTTGTTCATCTTTGCATAAAGTCATAGAATGCATAATAAATCATATTTATCGAAATCAATCATGTATAATCCAGTTTAAACCACCATGTCAATCAACATACTTGAGGTCTCAAGGGCTTCCAAAAGAGGTCAAGAAACGTGTCAGGGTGGGATGCAAATAGGGTAATGTGGTGCTAGAATCCGGGAATAGGATCTTTTTTTCACTTTCTTTGAATCACAACATCTTCCACCAATAAGCTTTGCTTATTTTTTCTTTACTTTACTTTTTGGGAACATGGACAGAGGTGCACAATAACCGAAGCCTAGGAGATCAGTAATCATCAATTTCTCGAGATACCTCAAACCCTTGATGCACATACCATGACCCGTTAGGACTATCGATCAATCCGACTTTGGCAAGACACAAACACCGGGCTATGTGATTGGTGCCGAGTTACTCATCATCAAGATCAACGTTCCCAAACCTAATTTGTTTCTTTCTAACACTTTCAGCCAATATCTCAACTTCACTTCACTTGCTTTTCGTCACTTGCATTCAAATTCCCGGATAGGTAAAGTGAGGCAAATATGTATATGAGGGATAAAACATGGTCAAGAAGAAGAAGAAGAGCATGAAATGCCTTAGTCATCCCAGGAAGAATGTGAGAGAACTTATAATGTGGTGTCAACCTTCAGATCCAACATAATTTTGATAAAAACAAAGTATTAAACATGCTAGAATTTTAAACAAAGCATTATGCAACTTAAACATATCATAAAACCTTTCGAGCATATAAAGATTTCAAAACCAATTTGCAAACAAAATCATCATCGAGGTCATATCCAGAATAGAAGCACAAAACGTTTTGAAAATCTTTCAGTTAAAAAGCCATCTCGGTCGAGGTGTTTTGACGTCATCCGAGGTGTTCAACCTCGTTCGGTCAAGAACGTCTCGGTCGAGCTAAATTTTTTTTCAAACCAGTTTTTCTCAAATAGAAACCTATAGGTATGCATGTAATGACAGATAAGCACATAGAGCATAAATAAGACAATATCCAACAAGGGTCATACAAACCATACACTTAGGTCACATAATACATCCAAATACCCCATACTTGGGAGACATTGTCCCAATGAGTTAAATATAAGTCTAAAGATCAAAGTACTCACCGGACCTAGCTGAACTGCATAATATAGAAAAGAAATCCATGAAGCTCTCAGTCCTCGTTAGTTGGCGGTGGTGGTGGTGGAATGTAGGGATGCTGAGAAGGATCGAATGGATAGCCCATCACCTACTGGAACTGGATCTCCTACATCCAACGCTAGTAATGCTGACTCTCCTCCATACGATGTGTCCATCCCTCAATGTATCTGCGCTCATCATCGAAGCGCTGGGTGATGTCTACTGTCATGGCCACATAGGAATCTATCATCTGCTCAGTAAGCTCATCAATCCGTCGATGTGCCTCGGGATCTCTACGGCGGCGTGATTGGCGTTGCTGAGGTGGTGGTGGTGGTGGTGGTGGTGGTGGTGCCTCTCTCTCTTCCTCCGTGGCCTCATCGTCAAGGTTAATGGTGGGAATACTGGGTCCGCCGGTGTCAGTACCGGTCTCCATAGCACCTCTTCCATACTCGTCATCCTCCTCCTCCTCCTCAACCGCCTCTCTAGCATTCTGCATGTAAGGAAACCATGTAGTTGACCAATATTGGCGATCAAAGACAGAGAACTGAGAAGACCACATAATGCCCTGTGGAGACTTCGTCTCCCATGGCATGACGACATAAGGTGTGTCAAGGCCACAAGGGACGAGGATGCGGCGCGTGATAAGCTCCTGCAATCCCAGCGGCTTCGTAGCTGCAACTAGTGTACATCCTGACAAATCAAGTCGCATAGAAGTGGCGATGTGGGTCACCAGCCCACCACAACAGATGTCGCCTCTTGACTTCCCCTTGATCTTGTGCAAATCATCTGCCAGCATGGCAGCAAAGTCCGGTACGCCTCCTATGACCATACAGAAAAAACTCAAAAGCTCCCCCTGTCTGACCTTTTGGGGCGTCTCAATACGCGCCAAAAGTGTCTCACTAAAAATCCGGTGAGCTAAGAGGAAGGCGAGGTGGATTATAATCCGCTCCCGGGAATCTCCGGGCTGCCATCTGGCTCTATGATATGTAATATGGGCTATCTCGCCCCAAAAACTCCGAGCTACCTCTCGGGATGAAAATCCGTAACTCTAGGTGTCGGGAAGCCGAAGATCTCCCCAAACTGATCCAATGGAACTGCGTAGTTCCTGTTCAGCAGCCTATACTTGATCCCTCAATGCTCCGACACGTAGGTGACTGAACCCCAGGAACTCCAACGTCGGCTCCAGATAAGCCGGCGCTCTAATGGTCATGAACTCCTACAAGCCAACCATAGAAATCATCTTCTTCAAGTCCTCCACCACGTGGAGGCACTCGAAGGCATCAACATGAAGGAATCGTGGGGCAATGATGGGGCACCCACAAATCCTATCATAATTCCGCTGGTGTCTCTCATGGATCACCGGGATGGTAAACTGTGAAGCTGAAGAAGGGGAGGAGCGGTGTGAACTGCTAGGCCTGTCCCTCAAGGCCAATTGTCGATCAGATCTGCGTGGGCTGCTCATATTGGAAGAACACCTCGGTCGGCCAAGAACACCTCAGCCGAGACATAGTCGAGTGGACCGAGGCGAACTGCTGTTCGAACTCAACTTCTGCATCTGTAAGAATTTCCCCCAAAAACACTACCAAAAGATTCCTATGGGGTACTTATATCTTTTTCAGCAACAATCTATTGCAACCAAAGCCAAATCTATCCAGAATCGAGAAAAATTGAAAGAGTTAGGGTTTATTCCGAAATACCCCAAATTCTGCAGATTTGACGCGTTTTCTGTGGTGTTTGTTGCTTGGAAACTAATTCTCTTGCTTCCTCTAGTGATTTCAAGCCAAGAATCGTGGAACACGAGCAAGAACTGAGAATTTTAAAGGAGAAGGGGCCGCGGTCGAGGTAAGCGTAGAGAGGGAAAAAGTGAGAGGAGTGAGAAACTATCGCGCCTTTTATACCCCTCGATGAATTCGATTACATCTCGGTCGAGATGTTCTTGAGCGGACCGAGGTGTCAAAGTGGATGTCAGACCTAATCGCCTCGGTTGACGAAGAACATCTCGGTCGAGGTCCTTTGACACCACCCGAGATGTGTCTCAGTCAAACTCCGTCTTCTCAATTTCTCGAACTTCTGTCCTTCCATGTAGCTCCTGAGCTGTAATTCCTTCTTAGAGAGTACCTGATTCCTGTCAAGGAGGACGTAAAAACGGAGAAAATTATCTAAACTAAGCTAGAAAAGGGAAAAGAAAGCAATACCTTGGGTTGCCTCCCACGAAGCGCTTGGTTTAAGGTCGCTAGCTGGACCGTACGTCATCCTCAAACAAGGTATAATGGTGCAATCTCTTCAGCCGGGACTTCCGGTGGATACTTCTTCAGCCTATGACCGTTGAACTTAAATTTTCCGCTAGTTTCGCCCCATATTTCAACTGCACCATAGAGAAAAACAGTTTTCACAACGTAAGGTCCTGTCCATTTAGATTTCAACTTACCTGGAAAGAGGCGGAGATGGTAGTTGAAGAGTAGAACAAGATCTCCTTCTTTAAGCTCCTTAGGAACGTTATGCTTGTCATGCCATCTCTTCGTTCTTTCTTTGTAGATTTTGGCATTCTCATAGGCGTTTAAACGCAACTCCTCCAGCTCATTAATGTCTAAAAGTCTCTTCTTCCGGCTTCCTTGATGTCGAAATTCAACCACTTGATTGCCCAATATGCCTTGTGCTCCAACTCAACGGGTAGATGACATGACTTCCCATATACCAAATTGTAAGGGGTGGTACCAATGGGAGTCTTTAATGCGGTCCTATAAGCCCAAAGAGCATCGTCCAACTTCATGGACCAATCCTTCCTTGTCCTTGAAACGGTCTTTGATGACATGATTTATGGCACTAGTTTAGGCAATCTTTTAGATAGTTTTCTCATTCATGCATGTTTCCGCATTAGTTCGTGATGTTTACGCTTAATTCATGTATATTGTCGAAATAGACGTCTACACGAGCTCTTGTCGGTTTTGTAGGTATTTTGGGGAGCTTTTGGAACTTAATCGATGCATTCGAGGATCATTCCTCGTGATGGCACATATCCGGACTCTTTAAGGAGCAAACTAGGAGCAAAGGAGAACACAAAAGACCTTATTGGTGCATGCCTTGCACCAATTGGTGATCCAAAGAGGGCTGAACAGAGAGAACCACGGCCCAGAGGCTAAAATCTCGACCGTGGTTTTGCCCGTGGTTTCTTCTGGACAGCTGTGACACGTGTCCCACGATTTCTTTGTCCGACCCTTGCTTTTTGGTGGAGTACTTAAGTGGTCATGCAGGCTGATTTTGAGGATCTTCCTCCTTTTTGGACCCTTCTCCTCTAGCTCTTCTCCAACACTCCTCCATTGTAGCTTCTCTTCAAGGCACCCTTGTGGGTGTTCTTGGGAGAGATTAGTGTAGATTTTAGTTTTAAGGTGAGATTTGAGTGGTTTTGAGTGAGGTTTCCTTTGTTGATACCTTGGAGCTGCATCTTGGACCCTTTGTAGGACTTGGTAACTTCTATTCTAGCTTTGTAATGTCTTTTCTTTGGTTCATTCTTCATTATCTAGCTATGACTTGCAAGCATGCTCTATTTATGAAGTTTGATCTTGATTTGTATGTTGTTGGCTGAATAGATGTGATTCTAGGGTGAAGGAATGGTGTTTATGCTTTGGAATATGATTGTATGGATTTCCATGTTAGCTTAGGATGGATTCGTGTTCGAACCCCAACTCAGACCCAAACCACGACCTGTTCATCTAAAATCTAGACCATGGTTTCTCATGATCAGCCCGTGATTTTCTCCGTTGTGCTTATATTGATGAATCTGGATGTTAGGATGTAGATGTGTTGAAATCCTAGTGTTTGTTGAGCCTAATCTAGCTTAGGGTGACCTTTTGTTAGCAAGCTAAGTGAGGAATGAGACTTACCCGGTAATTTCCTTTCTTAGATACATAAGATGATGAACTCTAGGTAGTAGTGAGCCAAAAAAGCCGCTATTGGATTGAGTGTACTAGGATCATTGCCTAAGACTTACCTTTTCCGAGACTTACCCGGTAAGGAAGGGTTTGACCCTTAGGTAGTGGCCGGTTTGTGTAGAATTCCCGTCCTTAGGTTCCTTGAGACTTACCCGGTAATAGGACCTTAGGTTCGAGACTAGTGGAGCATGAGACTTACCCGGTAATTGCTCCCATTGGAGAAACACCCAACTCCGAACAACCACAACTTTCTTTGACTTTTAGAAGCATGAGTCCATTGTCATAATCGGAATTCTGAATCTCTAGAATCCGCATTTCTTACCTCTTATCTCTTATCTTTGTGTTTGAGTGTTTGTTTGCTTATTTGTGTTGATATATTTGGGATCCTTGTTGATCACCCAAAACCAACCAAAAATATCATGATTTTCATTTTTTTTTTATTTCTTTCTCTTTTCTTAGACTAGATTTGCACTATCCATGATCACTTGCTTGATTTGATTTCACCTTAATCTTTGTGTTCGACCTCGAAATACTTTCCTTCCTACAAAACGATCCGTACACTACGGGTTTCGCTAGGTAGTTTAGGAGATTAGATCGAGTTTATTAATGTAAAGCTTTTTGTGCTATAAGTTTCTAGCATAACAGTCTTCTCCAAAATTGCCTTGATTTCTCTATTTGAGATCTCGACCTGCCCACTAGTTTGAGAGTGATAAGGGGTTGCAACCTTGTGGGTTACCCCATACTTCGATAAAAGTGCATTAAACTTCCGGTTAATGAAATGCGTCCCTCCATCGCTGATGATGATACGCGGCGTGTCCCAAAACGTGGAAAGATAGTCCTATTGAAGAACTTTACAACCACCATGGCGTCATTAGTGGGAGAGGCAATGGCCTCCACCGATCTAGAGACGTAATCAACAACTAAGAGGATGTAGAGGTTCCCTGCGGATGATGGGAAAGGTCCCATGAAATGAACTCCCCATACATAAAAAATCTCAACCTCTTGAATATTGTTGAGTGGCATCTCGTTTCTTCTAGACAAGTTCCCTGTTTTTTTGGCATGCATCACAAGAGACAACAAACGTTTGTACATCCTTATATAATGTAGACCAAAAGAAACCAGAACGTAATACCTTAGCGCATGTTTTGTGAGCGCTAGCATGTCCTCCACAAGGAAGTGAGTGGCAATGCCATATGACACTAGCAGCTTCATCCTCCAGAATGCATCGTCGAAGCATCACATCTGGACCTCTCTTGAAGATTAGAGGTTCATTCCAATAGTAGTGGCGTACATCCTTGAAGAACTTCTTCCTTTGAGCGTACGTCAATCCGGGAGGTACTTCTTGACAAACAAGATAGTTGACAATATCAGCGTACCAAGGCTCTTTACCATCAGAAACTTGGCGAAGCCAGTGCTCCACCAACTGTGAGTGATCATCAAAGAATGAATCATAAATGGACATATTGTCCTAGTCAGTTGACTTTATCTCGTTTGATATCTCGGTTGTGGTCCGAGGTGTTCTTCAGATAAGATCACCTCGCTTGCTCCAGAAAGTGTCTCGGTCGAGGTAGTGGAACTGGGACCGAAACCTAACGTGCTTTTCTTTTCCTGAGTCAGTTTATCAAATCTAGCTCCTGGATTTGCTTCCAATGTTTCCAAGCTTTGCACATCTGCATCACACAAAACACCTATACCTTCCTCCATCATACTAAAACTCAAAACTTTCTCAAGAGGATCTATAATAAAGATAGAGCTCACCAATTCTCGAGAATCTTCTTCATCATAGATGTTGAAGATATCATCTTCCAGAGGCTCTCCCTTCATTGTAGCCAATAATGCAAGCTCCACATGATCACCACCAATGTTGAATTTCAACTCTTGCAATCAATGTTGTAACCCGATTGTTCTAGAAATGGTCTCCCGAGAATGATAGGAATGGGATAATTTGCGGGAATGTCCAACACAACAAAGTCTATAGGTATGTAGAAATTACCTAACTTGATGGGAACGTCTTCCAAGATACCGACGGGACGGGTAAAAGAGCGATCTGCCATGTATAACGTCATTGACCGAAGGTATTTCTATGGTCGTCTATACCCAATCAAAAGTAAATCCCGACTTAGCACTAAGAACAAGTATAGTGATTAAGTAAGGGTCGAACCCAAGAGAGTTAAGGCGTTTTAGATGCAATTATCGATTATAATGACAAGTGACACAAGAGGGGGGGGGGGGGTTGGTTGAATTGATGCACAAAAACTTATGAAAACGATTAAAGCGACAAATAAGACAATAATGGATGAATCTATACTAGGTTGATTCTAAGCATGCAATTGCTACTTTGGTGCATTCCTTTTACAAGTTTTAAGTAATCTCCCGTCTCGATCATACATATGTGTTGAGCCAACCGACATCAACGCAACTTAACCTATTAAAGTTACGTAAACCTACAAGAACAAATAACAAGTTAGCATTCAAACAAAGACCAAGGGATATAAAGAGAAGATTAAAACCGTTAAACTTATCTTTATATTTGTGTTCCTTTTCTGTAAGTAATTACAACCCGTTATTACTTAAAGTTGCTACTAGATTAAAGACCCGAACCCGGAACCTATTAATCCCAGTTGTTTACATGCACTTTAGAATCTAAGGTGATCAATCTCAAGTAATAGTTAACATGCAATTAAACAATGGAGATCAAGGAAACACAAAGCATTACCGGATAAAAACTTATATTAAAAGAACTTACAACCAAAGTAACAAAGCAGCTTCAAACCAACCCAATGTAGCAAGGGAGTTAGCAACTCATTACAATGGAAAACTCAAGTCTAAAAATGGATTTTGTGAGGAAAAGCATGGATGATTCTAGCAATCAGCCATGAACTATTTATACTACAAAAGACACTAAATTAGGAGTAAATAGCCGGCCTAAAACAGCCACCTTTAATGCCATAAAGGTGGTGTAAACAGCCGGAGTAAAGCTTCTGGCGTTAAACCACATGGGCGGCCTTCAGGACCCGCAGGGGCGGTTTAGGCAAAATGGGTTGATCTTCTTCAGAACCGCTGGGGCGGCTACACAACTCCGCTGGGGCGGATCTTTAATGCACTTTAACGTCTGACCTTTCGCCTTCTTGACGTTTCTGATGTCAAGGCGCAGGGGCGCCTTAAGGCCAACGCAGGGGCGGTGACATAGACTCTTCGCCTTCCAGCTCTCAAGGCGAGGCGCAGGCAGGGCGCAGTGGGAGGCGCAGGGGAGCTGGTCTTCGTCTTGTCAAGGCAAGTCTCTGCAGGGGCGGTTGCAAGGGCCCGCGGGGGCGGTGGAGCAACAGAAACTTTGCTTCTTGATCGATCTTTACTCCTAAGTTCTTATAACTACTTCTTTAGCTTCTTTTGATCTTTTTCTTCTGGACCAAGAAGTTAGTAGCATAAACTGACACTAATGCAATAAAAAGACTTTAAAAACTACCCTAAATGATAGTGATTCCATCACCTATCAAACTCCCCCATACTTAGACCTTTTACTCGTCCCGAGTAAAAAAAATGACAGCCATTAGACTCAAGGTCTCAAGAAGCAAGGGAAAGAACGAAAAATAATGGAAAACAACAGAAAAACCAAGAAAGAAAGAAGGGAAAAGAGAGGAAATGTGAGAAAAAGAGATACTACCATCCTTATCGCTCCAAGAGTGGCCTACCCGGACAACCTCCTTATGACTCCCCTTCTTATGTCGCCAAAACGCCGGAAGGGAAACCTACACTCGTTGTCGCTCATCTTGCCAAGGCGCCCTTTCGGGTTTTCACCTTACCACTCTTCTTCTTTTCTCACTGAAGCTCACATCCCTCAAGTCCAATTTTGCACCAACCTAAGGTTGGTCGGACTACCTTCTTTTTACCTAAACCGCCCTTTCGGGTTTTTGGTTTATCCAAGGATTTTCATGCCTTTTTTCACTTCTTTGGCTTTTTCTCTTTTTTTTTTTTTCAAACTGATTTCAACAATGCAAAACAAATGCCAAAAAAAACAACTAATAAACTGTACAAGCAATGATATATATCCCTCCCCCATACTTGAAGTGCACTTTGTCCTCAAAGTGGAAATGAGTCAAAGATAAATGTGAGAGAAGGGAAAGAAATGTACCCCTCACTGGGGTGGTCCGGATGGACCCCCAGGACCCTCCTCCGGCGGGCATGGGAAATGGCGGAAGAAGTGCTCCTGCCGGCGGTGAAGGGTGTCAATCCGGTCCTCCTGAGCCTCCATCCTCTCTCGAAATGAAGTCTCATAGCTAGCCTGCCAAGCTAGCTGCTGAGTCTCCAACTGATGCCGATGAGCCGTCTGCCAAGCATCCTGACGGCGGTCAAAGTGGGTGGTTATGGAGGAGGCGAAGCTGGACTGCCACGCCTACTGCTACTCAAGCATGGATCGCTGATACTCTGTCTGCCATGCCTGGTTTTGTGTAGTCAAAGCAGCCATCTGAGCCTGCAAACTCTCCATGGTCTGACTGTCGTGTCCCGCCATCGGCATCTCCTCATCATTGGTGTGGGCCCTGCTAGAGCCGGCTGCGTACCTCCCAATAATATTAACCTGAGGTCGTCTCGGAGGGACAGGGTCAGCCGGTACATATAGGGCCGAAAGCTCTTCTCCCAAGGGGAGTCGTCGGGGAAGATATGTGATGTGACTCCCATCTATAAGGGAGATCCAGAACCGATGCTCCCCGTCTCTCCTGAGGAGCCTGCACCTCCTCAATAACCCTTCATTGTATAAGGGTGCCTCCAAACCTTCTTCCAATAGAGGAAGATCCATAACCCGCGCAACTAGTAATGAAATGATACCTCCTCCCACTATGTCACGAGACTCATTCTTCCTAATCTGCTTAAGAGCGGTAAGGAAGAGATATGCCCAATTCGGCACCCAATCATTCGTGGAGAGGCAAGCATATAACAATGAAAGGTCCTTGAGAGCGACCTTATTCTCCTCCTTGTGTCCACAAAAGACACTCATGAAGACCTTTGATATGAGCCTCAAGTAGGGGTGAGTAAATTTGTTGGAGTACTCACCACATGCATGGAACTCTGACCTAGTGGCGGCCTGCCAAAACTCAAGCAAATCCGGTGTCGGAATGGGTTCCCACCAGTCATCGGAAGCTGCTATTGTCACCCCTAAAACCTCCGATATTTGGGTGTAATCCAATGTGTACTTCCTCTTGTTGTACTTGAATGAAAGCCCAACACACATTTGGTCTACCGTCTCCATTTTGAATGTTGCTATAAATTGTCTGCTGAGGTCGGGGTGTGTTGGAGCGGTCTTTATCAGAAAATCTCCCAACCCGGCATTGTTTAGAAATTCCTGCATACTCTCCAACATCCCTAGATTTTCCAAGGTGGAAACATCAAGGAACCGGGTTGCATGCACCTCCCGGCTTTGAGCAATCCTATATCGATCCTTCTCACCTTCCGTCAACTTGTATTTCCTTTGTGGTTCCATCTCTTGCAATTGATCAAGTAAGAGAGTTAGAAAGTTCAGAAATTTGATCAAAAGACGAACCTTCTGTCGTATAATCCGCAGGGGCGGCTGCAACAGGCGCAGGGGCGGGTCGATGCAGGGGCGGTAGCTTGCAGGCGCAGGTGCGGTCAAAGAGCAGAAGACGATTTGGTCGTTTTGGCGAAGGTGGTGGTGATGGGGCTTTTCCGGCGCTTTCTTTGGTTCCTGCGGCTGTCGCTGGAGGTGGAGCAGTCGAGCGAGAGTGGAAGGGTTGTGTGTGGTGGAGGTTGTTCGTATTGGTAAGGGGTGGCGCCACTAGTTTGCCGGAGGTGGCGCAGGGGGTGCGACGAGGTGGTGACGATGAGTTGCTGGAGGGCGCAAGGGCGTAGGGGGTGAGGCGTCTAGGTTTCGCAGAGTGAATGGAGAGGGAGTGGAGAAGGTGGTAGATGTAGGTTATTTTTGGGAAGTTTATTTTTTTTCTTTCCTTAACTGTACCGCAGGGGCGGTGTGTGTCGCCGCGGGGGGGGGGGGGGGGGGTGACAAGAGAGAGGGGGCACGCAACCTCAGCGCCGGGGACGGAGCTGAGGGTGCGTGTCAAGGGTGGCCACCGCAGGGGCGTAGGGTTGGCACCACGGGGGCGGTGACCTACGTGAGCAGACGCAGGCCCAGCGCCGGGGGTGGCGCTGGCCAGGGGTGTCGCCGCAGGGGCGTGTTTTTAGAGCCGCAGGGGCGGTTTTTCTTGACAGAAGCTCCTCTTCTTATTTCTTCGGGTTGCCTCCCGAATTAGCGCCTTTGTTTTACGTCGTTGGCTCGACGTAAGGACTCTTTCTCTATGTTTGAACCTCTTCCTGCATGCCTTTTGGGTTTATAACCGTTTGCGACGGTAATCCTCCGGAGGCCCTAGTTTCAATTCTTGTAATGACTTCCGCCATTTGACCAACCTGCTTCTCAAGGTTTTTGATGCTTGATTCTGTTGTTTGGACATGAGTACCAAAGTTTTTAGTCAAAACCTGCAACATATCTTCAGTTGAGTGATACTTACCTTGGCGGGGCTGCTGTTGTTGGTTTTGTTGGTCCCTCCAACGAAAATTCTGTTGGTCACGCCAATTTGGCATGAAATTCTGTGCATAGGGATCGTTCCTAGGTCTTTTCTACTGTGGTTGTCCATAACCCATTGCGTTTTCTTCAGCATCATCATCTTGAACTTGTGGACACATGTCCGTTGGATGATACGGGTCAGCACAAACTCCACAAGCTTTGAGCTATTGCGGTGTTCCCATAAGTGTTAGCCTCTTCACCATTTCCTTCAATTCCGCTAGCTCGGTGGAAATCTCGTTCTTCCCGGAACTCATGGCATGAACTCCTTTCTTAGCCGGGGTCCTTCCAATGTTCCGAGTTCCTTCCGCTAGTTCCTGTATCTTTTCCAAAGCAAGGTCAGGAGTAGAGTTAAGAATATTACCTCCGCAAGCCGCATCGACGATCCTCCTTTAATTGTCTAGCAAGCCATTGTACAAGTATAAAACTAGATCTTGAGTTGAATATCCGTGGAAAGGACAGCTGGATCGGAGGCGTGCAAACCTTTCGAAATACTCGTAGCGAGTTTCGGTTGCCTCTTGCTCGATGTTGCTTATAGCTTTCTTCAAGCTATTGGCCTTCTTAGCTGGAAAGTATTTCTCCAAAAATGCTTTGTGAAGGTTCTCCCAAGTGTCAATGCTCCCGGATAGAAGGTGGTAATACCAATCATCCGCCGAGTCTTTGAGTGTGAAGCCGAATGCCCTCATCTTGATCTGTTCTTCGGTAATGTTGCCCGGCTTCATGCTCATACAAACGGTGTGGAACTTCCCAAGGTGCTTGATGGGGTCTTCACCACTTAGCCCATGGAAGGATGGAAGTAAGTGAATAAGGCCCGGTTTGAGCTCAAAGTTGACTCCTTCCCCTAGTGCCGGTATAGCGACCGCAAGAGGGTTTTGAGCCAAGGTGGGCTGCGTAAGTTGACGAATAGTACGATCAGCCATCTCTTGTTGTAGTTTTTGTTGTCTTCGTTGCCGGATGTGCGTCCTCTTAATTTCTGGATCAAAAGAAACAAAGCCAGAATTAGTAGTACGGGTTTGAACCATAAAAATGGTTCAAGCCAATAATCAATAATAACAATAAAACACAAAAACTCCCCGGCAACGGCACCAAAATTTGACCGAAGGTATTTCTATGGTCGTCTATACCTAATCAAAAGTAAATCCCGACTTAGCACCAAGAACAAGTATAGTGATTAAGTAAGGGTCGAACCCAAGAGAGTTAAGGTGTTTTAGATACAATTATCGATTATAATGACAAGTGACACAAAAGGGGGGGGGGGGTTTGGTTGAATTGATTCACAAAAACTTATGAAAACGATTAAAGCGACAAATAAGACAATAATGGATGAATCTACACTAGGTTGATTCTAAGCATGCAATTGCTACTTTGGTGCATTCCTTTTACAAGTTTTTAAGTAATCTCCCGTCTCGATCATACATATGTGTTGAGCCAACCGGCATCAACACAACTTAACCTATTAAAGTTCCGTTAACCTACAAGAACAAATAACAAGTTAGCATTCAAACAAAGACTAAGGGATTTAAAGAGAAGATTAAAACCGTTAAACTTATCTTTATATTTGTGTTCCTTTTCTTTAAGTAATTACAACCCGTTATTACTTAAAGTTGCTACTAGATTAAAGACCCGAACCCGGAACCTATTAAGCCTAGTTGTTTACATGCACTTTAGAACCTAAGGTGATCAATCTCAAGTAATAGTTAACATGCAATTAAACAATGGAGGTCAAGGAAACACAAAACATTACTAGATAAAAACTTATATTAAAAGAACTTACAACCAAAGTAACAAAGCAGCTTCAAACCAACCCAATGTAGCAAGGGAGTTAGCAACTCATTACAATGGAAAACTCAAGTCTAAAAATGGATTTTGTGAGGAAAAGCATGGATGATTCTAGCAATCAGCCAAGGACTATTTATACTACAAAAGACACTAAATTAGGAGTAAATAGCCGGCCTAAAACAGCCACCTTTAATGCCATAAAGGTGGTGTAAACAGCCGGAGTAAAGCTTCTGGCGTTAAACCGCAGGGGCGGCCTTCAGGACCCGCAGGGGCGGTTTAGGCAGAATCGGTTGATCTTCTTCAGAACCGCTGAGGCGGCTACACAACTCCGCTGGGGCGGATCTTCACTTCAACGTCCGACCTTTCGCCTTCTTGACGTTTCTGATGTCAAGGCGCAGGGGCGCCTTAAGGCCAACGCAGGGGGCGGTGACATAGACTCTTCACCTTCCAGCTCCCAAGGCGAGGCGCAAGCAGGGCGCAGTGGGAGGCGCAAGGGAGCTGGTCTTCGTCTCGTCAAGGCTAGTCACCGTAGGGGCGGATGCAAGGGCCCGCGGGGGCGGTGGAGCAACATAAACTTTGCTTCTTGATCGATCTTTACTCCTAAGTGCTTATAACTCCTTCTTTAGCTTCTTTTGATCTTCTTCTTCTGGACCAAGGAGTTAGTAGCATAAACTGACACTAATGCAATAAAAAGACTCTAAAAACTACCCTAAATGATAGTGATTCCATCACCTATCAGTCATCTTCACGGGCTTGGGCTCTCCAAGTCTGACTTTCTCACAAAGCTCTAGAGGAATGATGCTCACACTAGCTCCTAGTTCACAAAGTGCATCATAAGTCACATCCCCAACTTGGATGGGAATGCAAAACAAACCGGGATCTCTCAACTTAGGTGGCATCTTCTCCTTCATGATTTGAATGAGCTTCAAAGATCTAGAGGTCATCCTTACTTCACCAAAGTCTTCGAGCTTTCTCTTCCTTGACAAGATCTCTTTTAGAAACTTTCCATAGGCGGACATCCCTAGGATGTCATCAATGAATGGGATGTTAATATGTAATTTATTCATAAGGTCAAGAAACTTACCAAAGTGCTTGTCTAGATGTGCCCGCACCCTTGTATGAGGGAACGAGAGTGGTGGTTTATAAGCAGGTGGTGGAACATAAACTTCAGCCTTTTCTTTCGCTTTCTAGGGCTCCATCTCGGTTGACACCTCGACCGAGGTGTTCCTCGTTTGATCGTGGTCCGACCGAGGTACTGGATCTACAGTCTTCAATCCACTACGTGTTTTCATAGCCATGATTTGCCCTTTTGGGTAGCTCTTTGTCCTCCCTGGAAGCTTTCCAAAATCTCTTGGCGCTTCATTCTCCTTGTTGAAAAATTGTTGTTCTAAGGCTTTTTGTGCCTTCGAAAATGAATTCATAGATGTCTCCATAGCGTTGAGTTATATCGATATTACCTCCAACACAACATCCGGTTTCTTGGGTGGTTGGGACGAGCTTGATGTTGGCTCCTGGCTTCTCAATGGAGTAGAAGAAGAAGAGGGGGAGGGGGGGGGTGTGCTAAGAGCATTTTCAGCATGAGAATAAGGGTTACCGGAGTTTTGTTTATTCGATCTCCAATTGTTATTGAAAATTCTATTTTTGTTGTAATTGTTGTTCCGCAGCCCTTGATAATTGTTTCTTCCTTGGTATCCAACACCTTGCTCCTTCTTGGTTTGAGCTACTAAAAGCTCCTTCAATGCCTTGACTTCATTGTTGAGCGAGGTGAGTTGAGCTACATTTGATGTTGTATCTTGGAAGCTAACTCTCCTTGCTCCATCTTCGACTCTTTGATGGGAATATTTCTCCATCTGTAAAGTTTGCTTTTCTATGAAATCCCAAGCTTCATCTATCGACATATCCATGAATGTGTCGGCGGAAAGTAATTGGAGCTTGAATTGAGTGTCTCCATCCAAACCCTTGAAGTATATCTCCAGCAATTCGATCTTTGGAATCCCATGATGAGGGCAATCCAACAAAAGGTCCTTGAACCTCTCCCATGACTTAGACAAACTTTATTTGTCTTTCATTATAAAAGTATTGATCTTACCCCTCAATTCAGCGGTCTTTGATGGGAGAAATAATTTAGTAAGAAACTCCGTCGTCATTTCTTCCCAAGTGTTGATTTTTTTCAGCCGGAAGAGATTGATACCAAGCAAGCGCCTTGTCTTTCAATGAGAAGTAGAAAGGCCTCAGCTTGTAATTGTTGTTCTCCACTCTTGATGGTCTCAAAGTCTCCATCAAAATCTCATAATTTTGTAAATGCTGATACGGAGATTCTCTCTCCAAACCTCCAAATTGACATTGTCGAATCATGGTTAGAACTTGAGGTCGAAGTTCATAATCATGCTCAGCCGGATCTCCTAGATTCACTCCTAGACGCCTCACTTGCTGATTCGGGTCCATCCTCTGACCTAGGGTTTGTGGAACTCCATCAAAAAGAACATCTCGGTCTACCATCGGTAGCATCCGAGATGGTGGTTGTATCTCGGCCGGTGCAACTAGGACAGGGTCTTGCCTCGGTTGAGCAACTAGGACCTGTCGAGGTAAGAACTGAGCCCGTAAAGCGGCCATATCTGCTTCAATTCCTTCTGTTCTTGCACGAGTCTCGTCTCTCTCTCGCTGCAATTCTTCTTTACTGAGGCGAAGTTATTCCAATGCCTCCTTCAATTCGGCTTTAAGATCTCGATTATCTTGATCGGCCATCTTAGCTTCTTTCAATCTTCGTTTGTAGGTCTTTTTGGTTCGGGATCGTAAGGAACGATTTCCTTCCAGCACGAGTTCTTCACATAAACCAAAGGAAAGATCCTGCAAAATCACTCAAGTACAGTATCCAATAGAAACAAGGGCAATAGCCCCGAAAGATAACCGAAACCGAACTTGGTCTGACCAAGTCCCCGGCAACGGCGCCAAAAACTTGTTCGCTTCAAAAGGTGTGTGCAAGCTTTAATATTTATACCAAGAATAATTGCAAATAGCGAACCCGTAGTTTACGGATCGATTGTAATAAAAGCAAGAATTGCAGGGTCGGACACAAGGACTACGGTGAAACAAACATCGGTAATTCAGGTTGTCAATAACAAACATGCAACAAAGAAAACCTTTCAAAGATGATGTAATAACTAGGTAAAGAAAATGCGGATTCTAGAGATTAAAGCATCTAGTTGTGGTTCCGACTCAATATCTCAAAAGATAACATGGACAAAGCTGAGGTTTGCAAGGGGAAGATGTTTCTAAGGTGAGAATAGATCACCGGGTAAGTCTCACTACTCACTATCCCAAACCAAAGATCCTCTCACCGGGTAAGTCTCAAGGTACTAAGGAAAGGAACTATAATCTCAAACCAACACACCACCCAAGGGACTAGAATCAACCTTTACCGGGTAAGTCTTAGGCTAACTCTCAAAGATGGGATAAAGGCACACTCAAACCCCAAAAAAGGATAAACCTTTATTACCTACACTCATGATCTTTGGTATACAAACAAAGGAATCACCGGGTAAGTCTCATCCTAGGCTTGCGTTGAACCAGGAAAGGTATAACAAGGATAGGATTTGGCAAACTGAAACCTCAACTCAGATAAGGATCAGTAAAGGGCTCGCCTCGCTCAGTTCATGTACCATCTCGGTCGAGATGTTCCACGACTGACCGAGGTGTTCGTCGGTTAAGGTAAAGGCTGGAGCTTTCAGGGTCGACTAGGGTAATGGCTCATTCTTTCATCGTCTTTCCCACAACTTTCAGCCAATCACCCTAGAATCGCATAAAGAACTTAGCCAACAATCATCATGATAAAAATAATCAAATATATAAGAAAGGAATCAATATTCAAACAAGAGAACCTTAACACAAAGGTCTCAATAACTGAATCAAACAATCAATCAAACAAGTTGTTGCGTTGCTCAATCACAATTAGAAAAGACAACAAATCAAACCAAACTAAGAAAATCTTACTACTTCCTTCAAACTTCCTTCAAATTATTTTCCTTCGTTCCTTGATATTCAACGTTCCAAACTTCCTTCCAAACTTCCTTCAATTCTTGCTTCAAACTTTTTGATTTGGAGAACTGCTCCAAGATAATTTTCTCTTCAGAAATAAATCTCTTTATATAGGAGAATCACCTTCCTAAGATAAGATATCTTTAAAGGCAATTTTCTTCTTTAAAAATATTTGCCAATCTTCCAAAATATATCAACCAAAAAGATATGCTTCCTTCCAGAAATCCATCCTAAAACATGTGATATTCACTTTCCAAAAATGGAGATCTCAGCCAAAAGTAAAGATCTTGTGTCCCGTCATTAGTTCGCCTCGGTCCAGCCTATCCTGAAGATCACCTTTGTTAAGGTGACACTGTATCCAACCGAGGTGAATCTCAGTTAAGCGTCAATCTCTCTGATCTGATCCAAAATCAATCTTCCATCTTATTTCCATGGTTCCTGATCTTTTCTTATAGCTCCTCAATGCTCCAAAATGTAGCTCCAATGACTCCTTAGCTTGATTAACTCTATTTTGTTCCAAAATGTGTCATTTTCCCCACAATTAGAACGAAACTAGGTGTAGACCTCGATTCTCGCAAATGTAGACAAAACAACATAATGATAAAAGAATATACATCCATACATGCAGATTTATGAAGATGAAACGTCCAAACCAATCCCAAAATATAGACTATAATACATACTATCATTTGATCAGAGGTAGCGGCATCTTGCTTATTAGTATCGTCATTTAATTCCTCTTGATTCTTGTCTATGGACACAACGTGCTCCTTAGTCCGAGTCTTAGAAATATCACCAAACTCACAATGTGAAGCATAATGGCCATATCTGCCACATTTGAAATATATAATATCTGGTCCCTCATATTCAATAGCGCACCTTGTTCCATTGTTGAAAATGGCTTTCTTCAAGGGTCGACTTAGGTCTATCTCCGCACATATCCAAATGAATCTGCCTTTGTTTAAGTAAAGAGTTTTTTTTTTATCTCCACACATACCTCCATGATCTATAAGTGGTCTTCTCTGAAGTATTTCCACTAACCTTCGAATTATCGACCAAACCATGAACATTCGGAGATGTGCAAACATCGAAAGCACCCAGAACAAACTGGCAAGTACTAGCTTTACACAACGAGTTCGTCTCCTCTGTAACCTTAGCGTTAGGTTCCAAGGTTCCCAACGGACTTACAACACCCTTCTCATTACTTTCCTTGGCCGCTTCAGAAATACCAACTTGCAGGGCCCCCGATTCCTTCATCTCCACATCTCTTTCTAGCGTAGTAACTTCTTCCACCAAGGTAGCTCCTACCGGATGGATTTTGTAATACCCCAAGTTCTGGGAACTCAAAGCGTTACGGGCTAGGACCTCACAATGGGTCTTGACCCTCAAAGTAACAACAATAACATTGGATCTTGCAGCAAGGCACAGATAAATGAAAAACCAAAACTTATATAAAAACAATAAGGAACAAAAAAGGAAAGCGTCAAAGGCTCGCAACCGAGTTCAAAACAAAAAGAGAAAGAACAACAACTGAAATATAAACCCGATCTGGTCCTATAATGTACATGAACCCCGGCTAACCACACCGTCCGGATTACTCAATAGCATCCCTAACCCGCAGGATATCTACAATATCGGTATAAATCGTTAGCTAATATTCTAGATATCAGAAAGACAGTAAAGGAACAAACAAATATAAGAATATAAACATATAACATGCTCGCACTCAACCGGTTATTATATTTTGTTAAGTTATTCATGAATACTTCAACTTCTTTTGTCACACGAGAATCTCCCAAAACTCGTCTCTGCTTCCGTCTACCGACAGGGTAAGATCATTACTATCCGTTACTTGTGGTCCTGGGTCGCAAGAGCACCTCCCAGTTTCCTGTAGAACTAGACCAGTGGTCACCACCCGGTTATGATACACTTGGGCCAATTAAGGGTTCAAGGTCGTCCTAGTCCGGTTTTCCGTTATAACGATAAAGCAACAAACACCACTGATATGGTCAAACCAATATACGAAACACAATTAAGTAAGTCCAAATAACTTATCTCACTCAAAGGTAAACTCAAAAATCTGCTACTGCTCAACTTCCCGAAGGAAAGAAGGAATGCCTGCTCAAATAAGGCATCGCGAATAAAAAACTGAACGAATGCTAGAAGTCTATATACTTCTAGTCTCAATTATCTCTAGTAGATCTATTGCAACGTGCTAGAAGTTCCTTACTTCTAGTTTCAATGATCACTAATGATCACAACATGCTAGGAATAGGATTCCTAGTCTCAAGGTTCGCAAGGAACGTCACCTACAAAACAACTCAAGGGCGTAACCAAATCATGGGAATCAACAAGCCACTAATTGGCATTCACACTAATCATCCAGGTCCAACCTAGCATGATCTAGTATAAAGAAAGGGCAAAGGAAGCAAGGAAGGAAGCAACTCACCAAAGACGGGAGTCACTATAGATGAATCGCGGGGGCTGCGGACAAGAGGCGTTGGGGCGGCGAGATGTGCAAACGCAGGGGCGACTGGTTCTAGACGCGGGGGCGGTTTTAACAACAGAAGCAACGTCAACTTCTTGACAACAACAACTCAGCAAGGCAAAAGGCTTCACTTCTCTACTCCACACACAACAACTCTTCAACCAAGGGAGCTTGGAACGCATATTCGTCAACAACGAAGTATAAACAAGAATCAAGACTCGATCTTGATTCATGTGGAGAAGAAGTGGAAATGAGAAAGATAATACGTAAAGAAGAAGGAAGAAACATGTTGTAGGTATACATGAATGTATAGAAGAATCAAGGGGATGAAGACTTACACGTTCTGCAGAAGATCACAAGGGAAAGGTCGCAGCTTTACTCAAGGTTGAAGAAGACGTAAGCAAGAAGAGGAAAAAGAGAAAGACAACGGGAATATATAGAGAACGGTTGGAAAAGATAAAGGAAGGTCGGTTTTAGGGTTAAAGGGTGGAAGGAAAGCTGACCCATATCGTAGAAGATCGGATCTTCTAATAAAGGAAGGAAATAAAAATGGAATAAAAACAAATCGACGCGATTTAAAGTCAGCCGCGACCGCGGCTGTCCGTTGGGGTGGCCCTCTACACTATGGGGGCGATTAAGGCAAAAACAGGTTATTACATCAGATCCCCTAAAAAGAAGTTTCGTCCCGAAACTTGCGATAAACCAAAAGAACACACAACAACAACATAACAGAAAACACTGACTCAACTCATATTCCCTTCCGGGGCACATACCTCAAAACTTTACATAAGAGTGTACACAACTCAACAAAATGAAACTGAAACTCAAACGCCTACGCTATAGGTACATCCATTTCAGCATAAAACTCCGAATAGTTCATCCGGATACCATCCTCTGTCTCCCAAGGCGCCTCATCAGCTCCTCGCATCGACCAATGAACTCTCATCATCGGTATTTCCTTCGATCGCAAGCGTCTCGTACTACGCTCTAAGATAACTATCGGGTTCTCTACGAATCTATATATGGTCTGGATCGACCACTAAATCCTCATGAATGGCGATGTGTCTCGGTTCTGGTACGTACTCCCATAATTGTGACACATGGAAGACTGGGTGAAGACCCTCTAGTCTCGGTGGCAGAGCAAGTTTGTAAGGTGCCTCTCAAACTCGTTCCAGAATCTCGAAAGGTTTAACGTATCTGGGACTCAACTTCTCCTTGACACTAAAACGTCTAACACCTCGTGTCTGGGATACTATCAACCATACCTAAGCTCCAACTCTAAACTCTAGAGGTATGTGCCTCTTATCCGCATAAGACTTCTAGCGACTCTGTGCTGCCATCATCCTCTCTCGGATCATCGCTACTCGAGCTATATCATCCTGTATCTACTCAGGTGCTAATCCGTTAGCACTACTCGGATCGTCCCAATATAGCGGGGTAAGACATCTCTGCCCCTATAAAGCCTTGTAAGGAGCCATCCTGATCGATGCGTGTCAATTGTTGTTGTTCGAAAACTCCACTAAAGGAAGGTGATTTGGCCATACTAGTTCCTAGTCTAGCACGCATGCTCTCAACATATCCTCTAGAGTCTAGATGGTCTGCTCTGACTAACCATCGGTCTGAGGATGATAAGAAGTCGTGAACTGCAGACTCATACCTAGGGCGGCATGCACTTGCTTCCATAACCTCGAAGTAAACCGTTCGCCTATGTCAGAGACTATAGTCCTAAGTACTCCATGAAGTTGCACTATCTGTCTAGTGAACTCTTTAACTAATCGACTTACCGGCCACGTCTCCTTGATAGGAATGAAACATGCGGTCTTCGTCAGTCGATCCCCTATAACCTAGATGACATCAAAGCCTCGACTCGGTCTCAAACCGGTAACAAAGTCCATCGAGATGTCCTCCCACTTCCACTAGGGAACGAGAAGTGGGTGTAGCTCTCCTCTTGGTCTTTGCTGCTCGATCTTGACCTGCTAACATGTCGCACACTGAGATACATATCTCGTCACGTTTGACTTCAAACCTCCCCACCGAAAAGAGCGTCTGATATCCTGATACATCTTATTCGCATCGAGATGCACTGAGTAAGGTGTATCGTGAGCCTCCTGTAAAATCCGTTGTCTCAACTCTCGATCTGAGGGCACACATACTCGTTCCTGGCATCTCAAAACTCCATCGGCAACGACTGCAAACTGAGGTGCCTCTCCTCGAGACACCTTGTCTCGGATCCGTGTCAAAGCTGGGCAACTCTCTTATTTATGTTAGATTTCTACCAACAAATTAGGTGACATCTCCAAGGCGGAAAAGTGGCTGTGGGAATCCGGAAAGTGGATATGCATCTCTAGCCAAGCTAAGTGTCGTTGTAACTGGGGTTGAGCTGTCAGCCGAGCGATCGCCATCTTCCGGGGAGTCTTCCTACTAAGGGCATCAACTACCACATGCGCCTTCCCCGGGTGGTATCAGATCTCAAGATCAAAGTCGTTGATCAACTTCAACCATCTCTTCTGGCGGTTATTTAAATCCCGTTGAGTGAATATGTACTTCAGACTTACGGTCTGTGAATATCTGACACGTAGCTGCGTACTAATAATGCCTCCAAATATTCAAAGTGTGAACCACAACAGCTAACTTGAGATCGTGGGTAGGGTAGTTCTTCTCATACATCTTCAGCTGTCTCGACGCGTATGCTATAACCTTACCCCTCTGCATCAGAACACATCCCAAGCCAAGCTTGGATGCATCGTTGTAAACTACGAAATCCTCAATGCCCTCTCGCTGGGCCAGGATAGGAGCGGAAGTCAACCTCCTCTTCAACTCCTCAAAACTCTATAGGCACGGCTCAAACCACACGAATCTCGTTGACATTCTCAACAAGGAAGTAAGTGGTCGGACGATAACTGAAAATCCCTCCACAAATTTGTGGTAATAGCCAGCCAATCCTAGGAAGCTAAATACCTCCTTGACATTCCTAGGAGGCGGCCAGGATGCAAAATACTCGATCTTCGCCGGATCTACCTTGATCCCTTTGGCGAAAACAATGTGACCAGTGAAGGCCACCTCAGACATCCAAAACACGCACTTAGAGAGTTGTGCATATAGCTCTCTATCTTGCAGGACGTGGAGTACGATCCTCAAATGTCTTGCGTGCTCCTCTATGCTAAGAGATTATATGAGGAATTTGTCGATAAAGACAACTACAAACTGGTCTAGGAAGTCGATGAAGATGTTGTTCATCAACTCCATGAACACGACGGGCACATTCGTAAGTCCGAAAGGCATCACTACAAACTCGTAGTGACCGTATGTGGTCCAAAATGCTGTCTTAGCTATGTCCAGCTCTCTCACCCTCAGCTGGTGATATCTGGATCTCAGATCGAACCGTGAAAACACTGAAGCACCGTGCAGATGGTCCAACAGATTGTTGATACAGGGCAATGGGTACTTATTCCTGATTGCCACCTTGTTAAGCTCCCGGTAATCAATACATAACCTCATCCACCTGTCTTTCTTCCTGATGAAGAGTACTGGTGCACCCCAAGGAGATACACTAGGGTGGATGAAGCCCTTCTCAACTAACTTCTCGAGCTACTTCTTAAGCTCAAGCATCTCGATAGGCTCCATGCGGTAAGGAGCCTTTTAGATCGGTCTCATCCCGGGATCTAACTCAATGCCAAAGTCCACACTTCTCTGTGGAGTTAAACCTGATGGCTCTTTGAAAACGTCGGTAAACTCGCATGCTACCGGAATCTCCTCCAATGTTGGACTCGTACTATCTTTCATGACATAACACCAAAAAGCCTCACAACTCTGACAGATAAGTCTCGCAGCTTGGACTGCACTGATGATTGTACCGATCTTTTCGATATCCCATCCCCGGAAGATCTCTACATTGCCTGACTCCGTAGTTACACTCATTGTCCTCTTGCCGATATCCAAAACTGCCTGGGGCCAATCCATCCAATCCATGCCCAAGATGACTTCTTCATGTACTAAGTACATGACAAAGAAGTCAGCTGGCCAATCGTGAACTCCTAATCTAATATTACAATCGCGAACCTCCGATGTACCCCTAATCTTACCCCCATCGGGTAACCCTATAAAGAAAGGTATCCCCTCTACGACAACTAAGGCAAATCTATCTACAAATTTATCAAATATTAGAGAATGCATAGCACCGGTATCGAAAAGAACTATGACAAAAAAACCATTAATATGAATAGTACATGTGGTCACTAGAGCTGCCGGCTTCACTGCACTCCTCAACTCGTAAACTCTAGCTGAAGCACTTTTGGTGTCGGAAGTACCACCACCTCGTCCTTTACCTCTCCCCTTTCCCTAAGAGGAACCCTAAGGAGCTGTATATCCAGGAGCTCTCTGTTGCTCCTGATAATGATACTGAGGCGGCCTCTACCCACCTCCGGCGACGCTAGCAGGTGAAGACCCTGCTGTGATGGTGCCTTTCCCTGAATGCAAAACGAAGCTCTGTGTCTTTTCTTTCCACAAGAAAAGCAAGTCACTACGGTCTTCTTACAATCAGCTCGGATGTGTGCGACACCTCCATAGTTATGACACTACCGTCCTTTGTCGGAACTCTGCATCGTCTACTGGAAACTAGAGCATCCTCACGTTTGACTATGCCCGAATCTAGTGGCTCTAGCTCCTGTACTGGCCGGTCCAGTCCTCTGCCTCTTCGCAGGACCTCCCGCCTGAGAAGCTCTCCGCTAACCCGGCCGGTCTCTCTCATAAGCAGATGCTCTATCCTGATAGTCCGCCAAATACTCGCAACGGAAACCATCAAGATAAGAGCGAGTAGAATCTCTCAACCTCCAAGAGAAAAGATACATATTTTGATCCTCGGGTGGTGCACACAGACCTAACAAAGACAACTCCTCCTGAAACTTGTTGACAATCTCAGCAATAGGGATATCCTCGAATCCAGCCTCGAGGAAGTCTTGTAGTCGATATCTCCTCATAGTTGCAGGGCAATAGAGATCCTTGATCACAGTCTTCATCTTCTTATAACTCGTGACCTTACTGCGAATGGTCCTCCACTAGTGATGAGTGTGATCTCATAGCAACGTTTATGCTATATAGACTTGACGACCCTCTGGGCAACGGATCACCTCCATAGCAGAATCCACCTGTCCTAGCCATATATCCACCTCCAATCCGGTCTTTCCTTCTTAAGAAGGAACCTTCATCTTGTTGAAGGACTTCAACCATCAGTCGGGTCTCGACTCTGTCGCCTCGTCCGGAACTCTAGCAACCTTAAAACTCTAGCAGGTGCAGCAACAACCTGCGTCACTCTCTGCGAGAAATCAGTTAATCTCGCGGGTACTGGCGGTGTTGGGGAAGTTCCTCCAGTCTTGATAGCATCCTCGACTCTCTACACGTAGTTGCGATATGTAGATACTCCGACGGACACTCGACTGGACTCGGTCGACTACGCTCTTTGTGCTCCGGACCTAGCGGCGACTCCGTTCCCTACTTCGGGAACAACACTCTCAACAACCTCTTCGACGAACACCTCAGCGGCAGGCATGTTAGCAATGGGTGGATCAACGATAGGGGTTGGCCGCAACCTCTAACTAGTGGAGGTCTTCTTTCACATCCTCGTCCGCGGACTACAAGTGGAAGAGGTGGTCGACTCTTCCTCGCCCCATAGGAGTTGTAGCTCTAGTATGCGCCATTAAAGATAGGGATATATATAGATATATAAGACCATACTATCAACTATTTAGAAATCCAATTCAAACAAATAAAGGCCATATAACAACTAAGTTCCTTTGTGTCATCAATCCGTCCCTAACAGCCTCGGAAGATAGCTTGAAGAGCTGAGGCGTTTTCTGAGTTTTCGGAAGTGAAAAGCAGTCAACTTCGGGTCACGTTTTGAGTAAGTTATACTCGTCTGTTGCTGCTGAATTTTGGATATGTTGTAGTCAGTAGTACACAGTAGATCATAATAAAATTTGGGAAGAATCGGAGTTACGGTTTGAGAGTTATCATGTTGTAAAGTTGATTCCTCATGCAGTTTTTATAAGTGTGCTGAATGTTGAGAAAAACAGCACGTGATGCAGTTTTGTGAGATGGTTTTAAATTAGCTTTTGATCTCCTTTGCTGCTGAATTTTGGATATATTATAGATAAGATTTTGTAGTAGAACATATCAAAATTTGGGATAAATCCAGCGAGCGGTTTAGGAGTTATGATTTTTCAAAGTTAAGACAATGTGTTGTTTTATTAAGTGTTTGCTGAAATTCCAGAAACTGTGTTGATCAGTCAAGATTGAGCATGCTTGTCGATGCCTTAGAGATAAGATCCACCATTCAGTTTTTGGGGTGTTGTTTATTGTCATGCATAGGTTAATATGTCAAAAGTTGGGATGAATCCAACGGTGGGACTTAGAGTTATAGAGGCTCAAAGTGGACTTGTTGTACAATTAGAAAATATACTCAGATTTTGGCTAAGTATAGAAAATTTCTAGTGTTGTAACAAACTTTGGATATTTTTATAGAAGTGATAGTTGAATAGTTTTAGGAAATTCTTGCTCCTAGGAGTAGATGAGATATCATAGATGATGTAGGGAATTATTTCGGAATTTTTATAAGATTATTCGAATTTTAGATTTGAAGTCGAAGTTGGACCTTAACGATCTTTCCGAAAATAGGAAAATGGGTAAATTGCCAGTTTGTAACCAAACTCATCTTTAGGAGTTAGAATATGACTCTTTAGTCTCAAATAAGAGCTTAGGCATGAATAATGGAATTTTTGAAAGTTTCGGGACCAAGGGTAAAATAGTCATTTTACCATAAATTGGTACTGTATTAAATTATGTTCTAATAGGATCTACTACCTTAGAAGTCTTAGACTTCTAATTACCTAGAAAGTGTGCTGACACACTTGCCTCCTTTGACAGGTAACCGAGTTATACAGTTATTGATTGAGTTGTGATTAAGAGAGTCGAGATCTGATTCAGGTAAGTCCACGGACTTACTTAGCTGACTTCTTGTATGACTGTAATGTGTATGAGTGGTGTTTGTTAGTTATAATAAATAACGAAACCGGATTAGGCCGACTTTATTATTTATGTAATTGACCCAAGTGTATGATAACGGGTCGTGACATCATCTGCCTAGCTCTTGCGAGAGTCTAGGAGGTACCTTGCGACCAGCCCAGTCAGGTAGACGGTCAGATGCATTAGTACAATTCCGCGTTGGTAAACGGGGAAGGGGCGAGGTTTGGGAATCCCTCGTGTCATAAAATAAGTATCATTAGTAATAACCTATCACCTAATTAAAGATAATAAAAGGATTGAGTGTTGCATGTTGATTGTGTATGTTGTGTGTTTGTGCTTTTACCTTTATACTTATGCGTAGAATGTTAGCTAACGGTTTTATACCGCTTGTAGATGCCTTGCAGGTTAAGACAGTTGTAGAGAGATCCGGAGGAAATGGTCAGCCGGGTCCACATACTCATTTAGTTGGGGACGGGGATGTCTTCTGTTCTTCATATGCGTCGTTTTAGTATCTTTTCTTGTAAGGTTGATACATATTCTCCATGTATATATTGTTTACAGTTTTCAAATGTTTTAAATACTTTTGTGCCTTGTTGTAAGATCCAAGTAAAATTATTGTCAAATTATGGTCGGGACCCATTGTGAGGTCCTAACCAGTACCTCCCCGTGTTCTCAGAATTTGGGGTGTTACAATATGGTATCAGAGCCAGGTTGGCAACAATGGCACTTGAAATCTTCTGAAAGACCAAATGTATAAAATAACTAGAACCCGAAAGGGGTCTAAAATTTTCTAAATGGATTTATGTTTTACACACACACATAGTCGTTTTGTTGGGTTAGTAGTACGTCGGACCACCATCGCCCTCCGCGGATCTCTGCAACTTGGATCGATAGGAGTTAGTATATAGACTTTTTATGATGTTTCTTATTATATGTTATATACATGTGTATGATCAGTTTGTTAGTATCCTAAAGGATATTTTATATCCTTTAGTCGTGATATCACGAAGCGATTATCGCCTCATGATAAATCAACTGCGGACTTGAAGAATCTCCAACACGAGGCAATGGAATCGGACCTTGAATTGAGTATTATACTCGGCTAGGCTGCTTGGTGATCCTTACAAATCATCCAAAGAACAAGTGAGCAAGTAAGTAAAGCTGTGAGGATAAATTTTACCACAAGCACAATCAAATGAGGAAGAAATCTTTGAGTCAGTTCAGTTAGAAGGAATAGAAGGTCGTACAAAGAACTCGGGCATACGAGGCCGAGAGATGGAATTAGAAGAACCATGCAAGAGACTGCAAGAGTGCGGAGTAGAGATAACAATATTGGAACGAGACAAGTAGAATTGAGTACAACCAAGATTGCGGAATCAAGGACATTATAATCGAGGCGGATGCCCATAGACCATTAGGGGCATGAGAAACCCGAAGAGACAAAGTGTCAATCCGGGTGTGAGAATCTAAGGTGCACGGAATTAAGACCTACAATCGAGTGTAAAAGTGAAAGGCAGACCCCACAAGTGTGGGGAGGTTTTGACCTCCTCAGAGATATAAGATGTTTGAAAGAAACCACGAAGCCAATATCCAAAGAACGGAAGCCTGTAGCAGGGTCAACGGAGTTTCAGGAAAGCGATATTACCACCAACACCAATGAAGAAATCTGTATGGGAGAACGGCCTTGCTAGACTCGAGAGTCCAGGGTAACCCGAATTATCACGGGACCTAAGCCATCAACACAGATGGTCTATGCAAAAGGAACTGCAAGTGGATGATCATTACGGCCATAAGAATTTCAAAGACGCTTGCAAGCTATCGTGGAAACTTGAAACGACTATTTATGCCAGATGAATGACACAATCGGACTAGAGAAAGAGAGTTAGCCCATAAGAAGTGGAAGGGTGGAAGGTAGAACGAACTAAAGAAGTATAAAAGGATTGTTGTGAGTAACTGTTTACCTACTAGCTAAGGAAATTTTGACAGATCGCAATTAACACGGTATGGAGACCTACAACTTAATGTAAGAGTGAAATGTAGACTTCACAAGCCTGGAGACGTTTTGTCTTCTTTAAAAATAAGAATTTTAAGAGGAATCACAACGCAGTATCGAAAGAATCGAAGCCGTGTAACCTAGTCAACAGAGATTTGGAAGGAAATATTACAAACAACGCCGATTAAGGAACATGTGCTTGTGAGAATTGTGTGGGGGACTCAAGAGTCCAGGGTAATCCCAATTTATAACAGAACATAGGTTATCAACACAGACGGTCCCTATAAAGGGACTACAATTGGGAGGTAATTAAAAGTTATCGGAACTACAAGACACTTACCATCTATCGTAGAGTGTTAGAAACGACTTTTGACGTCAGGAGAATGGAACAATGAGACTTGAGAAAGAGAGTGATCCCAAAGGAAGCAGAAGAGTGAAAGATAAGACGAACTAAAGAAGGATAAAAGGATTAATTTAGTAGGTGATGTGCACCAAAAGTTTAATACGAGTAGAGGTATGAAATAGAGATAAGTCAATTATAGACTGACCGATGTCAACCAAGGACGTGCAAGTATTGTTTAGTATTGACGAGTTATGTGCCGTTAAGAAGAAATAATTGTGACTGGGGATCTATGAAGTAGCTTTATCGACACCTTAAAGGATTTCCTCAAGTAGGCAACGACAACCTTCTTGGATGAATTAAAGGTATAAAGAGAAACGTTTTAAGGGTTACTTCTTGGCTAGTTAAGATCAAACTCCGGTCAAGTCAGGGAGTTTGGATCCGTGGTAGAAAAATTAAGAAAGTAAGCGGAAGAAGTTGTTTTTCAATCGTTGTTTTATTTTCTTAAGGCAAGTAAAGAAGGTACTTGGTACATCATCCGTATAAGACATATGGTGTAATTTGAAGAAAGAGTTTTGAGGTCAATCATTTTGTACTTACAGAAAAGGTCCTTAGGATTAATGAGTGACAACAGGATAATCAGAGTAGCGCAATGGAAGCGTGGTGGGTCCTCACCCACAAAGCAAGAAGCTCAAGAGTACTGATGGATGTCGTGTCGAGTTTAAGATGGTGATAGTTGGTGAAATGCATTCTAGTTGAAAGAAACTTGAGATAGGCTGTGTGAGTGACTGGAAATGTTGTACGGAAACTTTTGTTGATGTAGAGGTAATAGAAGGAGACTGGTACCCTTTATGGATCCAAGCGAAACATGAAGACTTCGTCACAGGTCGACAGATAAGTAGTGTGGGAATTTAATACCGAATGGAGGACTATAGAGTCGTCTTCCGGATGGACTGAGAATAGAATTGACGACATAATAAAAGTATTGTGCATGGTCTTCACTAGGAAACTCAAAGTGAGTAACTACCCTACTGAGTCGAAAGACATATACGGAAATAAGTGGCAGGGGTATACTTACAACCCACTAATCGCGCATAGAGGAAGCATAATCTCAGGTAGAGTTTACGCGTAATGTATATCGGAACAAATCCGAGTTGCTTTTGAGTCAGAGGGATATTATCAGTCTGATAACCATGGTGGATAAAAGAGTGCACCGCTGATGATATGTTAACAATTATTGAGTAGTTATGATCAGATAACGATGATAGGAGATCACTTTGCGTCTAATACCGTCATTCTAGACATATTCTAGGTTATTTAAGATCTTGGAAAATGCGTGAGAAGCCTAAGTTTGAGCAAACAATATATTGGAGATCTATAAATGCCAAGTGAACAAAGAGGATGACCACTAGATTTGATTTTTAGTTGTCTCGAGTGTTAGACCTGAAAAGGGTAAAGGTGATGATTCCTTACCTAAGGAATAAGATGACTGAGTAATATTAAAAGACAAGACCAAGTGGGTCGTGATATGAAGAGCATTGGGCACTTGGTAAGTGTGGTGGATGTTCAAGACCTTTCTAAAAGGCCAAAAGCAAGTGGTCATAACGAAGGGAAGGAAGTTGAATAGATTATTTTCCGTAGGGTTATCAAAGGATCTGGAAGTGAGTTGTGTAAGGCAACCATTGGAAGTTTTAAAGCGGTAAAAGTGACTGATGGGCTAGTATTCCTCACCCTATTGGAGAGTGTAGCTTCAGTTCTCCACGAAGACTAAGTTTGGAAACTGAGTTGGAGAATTTAAGTGGAGAGATACCTACCAGACACGGGTTAGGTTATCATATTAGAGGATCAGACAGTTAAGCCAGATGATACCGGTGAGATATCCGGTAACCACTCTAGAACGTGGTAGCAGGCGCTTGCGATCTAAGTACCTGAAAAGATTTAAGATTCAGTGGTTTTATGAAAAGCCAATAAGGCTACCTAAGATATGGGGGATAGTAAGAGACGTAACCTTTCAAAGACCTATGTAGCGATAGTTGTAACCTCGGGAGTGACTAGTTAGGGCTTGACCTTGTATGTGTGATATTGTTTGACTGCTTGTTTATTTCATGATTGAGTGTTTAGTCAGTGATGTATTCTTTTGGTAACCTTGATATGTGGGATACTTAGATGTGGAAATGACGAGACTTTTGTGTAGTGATCAAACACACCCATTTGGTGCCTTAAAGGCCGATCACGATTGTCTTACCCTAAGTTTCGGGACGAAACTTATTTTGAGGGGGATCTGATGTAACGACCAATTTTTTTTCGTTACGCTTTGATAGGGTTAGAGAAGTTTAGGAAACGAATAAAAATTTAGTGAGACTAGGACATACCAGTTTATTTTTGGAAGTCGTTTAATTAAGTACCTTGTTCTAAGTTTCGGGACGAAACTTATTTTAAGGGGGTACTGATGTAATATCCAGATTTTTTATATTCCGTTTAATTCCGAATCAATACGGACTGCGAGCCGTTGACAGTTTTCCATTCTATCTAGTATTTCTTTCTTCACAAATTTTATCATTTTATATAGAATTTAATTCACATAAAATGATAGAATTATATCAAACCCTAATTCTTATAATTATTTATCATTTTATGTAGATTTTAATTCACATAAAATGATAGAATTATATCAAACCCTAATTCTTATAATTAATTCTTAAGGACGACATTAGACAAGACTGTGACAAAGTTGTGAATAGACCATGACAAAGATGTGACGAAGCCCACACAAGCAGTTGGCAAGGCCCAAACAAGCAGTTGACAAGGCCCAGACAAGCCTTGATGAAGCCCAGACAAGCAGTTGACAAGGCCCAGACAAGCCTTGACGAGGCCCAGACAAGCCCCGGTCTCGAGTATGGCCGGCCAGCCCAAAACACACCAGCTGCTTCAGCATCTCCCTTGCCCTAGATTCTATTCACGTGTCCTAAAACCCACGTACCAGCCCTAGCGTGTTTTCTTCCACAAGCTGAAGCGCCGGCACATCCGCACACCCCTCTTGATGGTGGTCACGAGCAGCAAGGACCAAGGCGCCGTCGAACCTTTCCCCTCTCTCCGGCGAGCACAGGCGGAGGTGACAAGCGACACACAACTACCTCTCCTTCGTCTGCAGGCGAGGAACAGAAGATCGAGACCACATTGCTCTCCCTTGAGTCCGACACAGCTATGGCCTTCAGCCTTCGTTCGGTTCGTGCACAGCGCCGCCAAGGAGGAAATCGGACCGCACCTATGCAAGAGAGCCATGGACGCGTCTTGCCCTAGCCGCTGGGGCAGTTAGGAATCCGGAACCGGCACCTTGAGATGGCTCTCTTTCCCCTTCTATCGACACCAGCGGACCACTGATACGGAGGAGCCCAGATCTGATCCGCAGCAGCCTTGGTGTTATCTTTTTTCGTACCTTCGAGTCATGGAATTGAGTAAGATCCAAATCCGTCCTTCCTTGGTCCTTCTCTTTGATCAATCCTTAACATATATATATTGATGTGAGCACCCTTTGTGTCATTAATCCGTACCTAACAGCCTCGGAAGATAGCTTGAAGAGCTGAGGCGTTTTCTGAGTTTTTGGAAGAGAAAAGCAGTCAACTTCGGGTGAAGATTTGAGTAAGTTATACTCCTCCCTTGCTGATGAATTTTAGATATGTTGTAGTCAGTAGTACACAGTAGATCATAATAAAATTTGGGAAGAATCGGAGTTACGGTTTGAGAGTTATGATGTTGCAAAGTTGACTCCTCATGCAGTTTTTATAATTGTGCTGAATGTTGAGAAAAACAGCATATGATGCAGTTTTGTGAAATGGTTTTTATATAAGCTTTTAATCTCCTTTGCTGCTGAATTTTGGATATATTGTAGATAAGATTTTATATTAGAACATATCAAAATTTGGGATAAATCCAGCGAGCGGTTTAGGAGTTATGATTTTTCAAAGTTAAGACAATATGCTGTTTTATTAAGTGTTTGCTGAAATTCCAGAAACTGTGTTGATCAGTCAAGTTGAGCATGCTTTTCGATGCTTTAGAGATAAGATCCACCGTTCCGTTTTTTGATGTTCTTTAGTGTCATGCATAGGTTAATAAGTCAAAAGTTGGGATGAATCCAACGGTGGGACTTAGAATTATAGAGGCTCAAAGTGGACTTGCTGTACAATTAGAAAATATACTCATATTTTGGCTAAGTATAGAAAATTTCAAGTGTTGTATCCAACTTTGGAAATTTTTATAGAAGTGATGGTTGAACATTTTTAGGAAATTCTTGCTCCTAAGAGTAGATGAGATATCATAGATGATCTAGGGAATTATTTCGGAATTTTTATAAGATTATTCGAATTTTAGATTTGAAGCCGAAGTTGGACCTTAACGATCTTTCCGAAAATAGGAAAATGGGTAAATTGCCAGCTTGTAACCAAACTCATCTTTAGAAGTTAGAATATGACTCTTTAGTCTCAAATAAGAGTTTAGGCATGAATTATGGAATTTTAGGAAGTTTCAGGACCAAGGGTAAAATAGTCATTTTACCACAAATTGGTACTTTATTAAATTCTGTTCTAATAGGATCTACTACCTTAGAAATCTTAGACTTCTAATTACCTAAAAAGTGTGCTGACACACTTGCCTCCTTTGACAGGCAACCGAGTTATACAGTTACTGATTGAGTTGTGATTAAGAGAGTCGAGATCTGATTCAGGTAAGTCCACGGACTTACTTAGTTGGCTTCTTGTATGAGTGTAATGTGTATGAGTGGTGTTTGTTAGTTATAATAAATAACGAAACCGGATTAGACAGACTTTATTATTTATGTAATTGACCCAAGTGTATGATAACGGGTCGTGACATCATCTGCCTAGCTCTTCCGAGAGTCTAGGAGGTTCCCTGCGACTAGCCCAGTCAGGTAGACGGTAAGATGCATTAGTACCATTCTGCATTGGTAAACGGGGACAAGTGCAAGGTTTGGGAATCCCTCGTGTCACAAAATAAGTATCATTAGGTAATAACCTATCACCTAATTAAAGATAATAAAAGGATTGAGTGTTGCATGTTGATTGTGTATGTTGTGTGTTTGTGCTTTTACCTTTATACTTATGCGTAGAATGTTAGCTAACGGTTTTATACCGCTTGTAGATGCCTTGCAGGTTAAGACAGTTGTAGAGAGATCCGGAGGAAATGGTCAGCCGGGTCCACATACTCATTTAGTTGGGGACGGGGATGTCTTCTGTTCTTCATATGCGTCGTTTTAGTATCTTTTCTTGTAAGGCTGATACATATTCTCCATGTATATATTGTTTACAGTTTTCAAATGTTTTAAATACTTTTGTGTCTTGTTGTAAGATCCAAGTAAATTTTTTGTCAAACTATGGTCGGGACCCATTGTGAGGTCCTAACCAGTAGCTCCCCGAGTTCTCACAATTTGGAGTGTTACAGATAAGGCAACATAATTTTGCTTCTTGTAGTGCCAAATAATTAGGGATGACCCTAAGAATTGACAACATCCAGAAGTACATTTTCTATCGACCTTATAACCTGAAAAGTCTGCATCTGAATAGCCAACAAGATGAAACGAGCTTTGTCGTGGGTACCATAACCCTAGATCCTTAGTGTCATTGAGATACCGAAAAATTCTTTTCACAGGTATCAAGTGTGACTCTTTAGGATCAGCTTGAAATCTTGCACACATGCACACGCTAAACATAATGTCCAGACGACTAGCAGTTAGATACAACATTGAACCGATTGTACCTCGATACTCCTTTTGTACTACACTTTTGTCATTCTTGTCATGATCTAGCGAAAGTGTTGAACTCATAGGAGTCTTTGCAACCTTAGATTGATCCATTTTGTACTTTTTAAGCAAGTCTTTAGTATACTTTCTTTGATTGAGGAAAATTCCTTTATTTTCTTGTGTAACTTGAAGTCCAAGAAAGAAATTTAGCTCTCCCATTAAGCTCATCTCAAATTTTCTGCACATAATATCTGAAAATTCCTTGCAAAGGGAATCTGATAGCATGTATTATAGTCTATATTTTGGGGCTGGTTTAGACGTTTTATCTTCAATAATCTGCATGTATGGATGTATATTATGTGATTATAATGTTGTTTTATCTACCTTTGCGGGAATCAAGGTCTACACCTAGTTTCGATGTAATTGTAGGTAAAATGGCACATTTTGGACTAAAATGGAGCTAAGGAGTCATTGAAGCTACATTCTGGAGCTTAAAGAAGAACTCAGGAAGCCTAGAATTAATGAAGAAGATTTACTTTGGACCAGATTCGAGAGATTTCACATTCAGTTGAGATTCAACTCGGGTAGCTACAGTGTCACCTCGACCGAGGTGATCTTGAGGAGGGTCCCAACCGAGGCGAACACCCTGCCGCCGACGAGATCCATATTTTTGGCTGAGATCTTTTATTTTTGGAAAGAAGATATCTTATATTTTTGGGCTGGATTTCTGGAAGGAAGATATTATTTTTGGAAGATCTATTTTAGAGATATGGATATATTTTATAGGATATTATCTTTTTAAGATATTATTATCTTTGGAAGATAATTTTCCTATATAAAGGGTTGGATTTTCCACAAGTTTAAGAAGGCTGAGAGGCTGAGAACACCCAGCAATTAGGAGATTTTCTGGAAGCTTTGAAGGAAGGATTGAAGGATTGAAGATCAAGGAAGGATTCATAGTTTGGAGATTAGCTTTTGAGGGACTTTGTAAGACTTTCTTAGATTCCCTTTTGGTTTGTTGTCTTACTCGATTTGTGATTTGAGGAAAGCTGATTTGTTGTTATTTGATTCAATTATTGAGACCTTTTTCTTAAGGTTTTTTTGTTCGAAAATTGATTCCCTTTCCATTAAATTGATTATTGTTATCATGATGATTGTTGGCTAAGTTTCTTATGCGATTCTAGGGTGATTGACTGAGAGTTGTGGGAAAGGCGATGATAGAATGATCTTAATCCCAGCAGGACCCTGAAAGCTCGAGTCTTTAACCTTAACCCTAGAGTACCTCGCTCAGTCGATGAACATCTCGGCTGGGGTGGAACTTGACTGAACGAGGTGAACCTTTTCTGATCCGAAACTGAGAGTTAAGTGTTCTAGTTTGTCAAATCCTATTCTTATTACACCTTTCGTGGTTCAATGCAAGCTTAGGATGAGACTTACCCGGTAATTCCTTTGCTTGTTTACCCATGATCATAAGTGTAGGTAATAAAGGTTTATCCTTTATTGGGGTTTGAGTGTGCCTTCATCCCATCTTTGTGAGTTAGCTTGAGACTTACCCGGTAAATGTTAATTCTATTCCCTTAGGTGGTGTGTTGGTTTGAGATTATAGTTCCTTTCCTTAGTACCTTGAGACTTACCCGGTAATAGGAGCTTTGGTTTGTATAGTGAGTAGTGAGACTTACCCGGTAATCTATTCCCACCTTAGAAATACCTTCCCTTTGCAAAAACTTCAGCTTTGTCCACGTTATCCTTTGAGATCTTGAGTCGGAACCATACTAGATGCTTTAATCCCTAGAATCCACATTTCCCCTTAATTGACTTTTACATCATTTTTGATTACTTTAATTGCTTTTGGTTAACTACAATACTTGACAACCTATTATGTGCTTTGTTTCACCTAAGTTCCTGTGATCGAACCCTGGAATTCTTGCTTTTAATTACAATTGACCCGTACACTGCGGGTTCGCATCTTTGTTCAAGCATACTTCTTGGGTTATAAATTTAAAGCTTGCATACACCGTTTAGAGCGAACAAAATCATTAGTAGCACCGAATAGTATATCATCAATATAGATTTGTACTACTAAAATGTCGCTGCCTCTAGTTTTAATAAAAAAATGTTTTATCAATCAAACCTCTTTTGAAATTGTTCTCAAGAAGATATTTAGACAATCTTTCATACCAGGCTCGAGGGGCTTGCTTAAGACCGTAAAGAGCTTTGCGTAATTTAAAAACATGATTTGGAAATTCATCATTCTCAAAACCAGGAGTTTGAGCAACGTAGACTTCTTCTTCTAAGAAGCCGTTTAGAAAAACACATTTTACATCCATTTAAAAAAGTTTTATGCTCATGAAAGATGTAAATGCAAGTAGCATACATATGGCTTCTAACCTGGCAACTGGAGCAAAACTCTCCTCATAATCAATACCTTCTTTTTGGTTATAACCTTGTGCTACAAGTCGTGCTTTGTTTCGTATGACTTTGCCACTTTCATCCAATTTGTTTCGAAAGACCCATTTCGTGCCAATAACTGATTGATGCTTTGGTCTTGAAGTAAGAGTACATACCTTGTTCCTCTCAGTTCATTTAATTCATTTTGCATGTCAATAATCCAGTCTGGTTCTTGAAGAGCTTGAATGTAGTTCTTTGGCTCTACAAGTGATACAAACGCAGAGAAAGCATATAGATTATTCACTTTCGATCTAGTTTGAACTCCAACATTTGGATCTGAGATCACATTCTCTTGTGGATGATAGGAGGAGTGTTGAACTTTTCTTCTTTTGATAGATGAAGTAGATCCAGAAGGTTGAGCTGTATATGTTTGACTAGATTCAGGTACCGTTTGTGTATTACCTGTTGTTCCAATCTCAAGGCCTTGAAGTTGAGTTTCAAGCCCTTGAAGTGGAGCTCTGTTATCACAGTTTCCAATTTCAAGGTCTTCAAGGTGTGTTTCAAGGTCTTGAGGGTTTTCTTTGGTATCTTGAATCTTTTCCTGCATATGTTTCTTTAACTTGAGAATTCTTGCGAGACCCTTTGAGATCATGGCGAGTGCATCTTCTTCATCATCATCATCATCATCACTATCTTCTTCATCAGATGGTAACTCATCTCTTCTGGATTTTAATGCCAAATTCTTGGAGTTGGATGGGAGTTCTCCATCTTCTTCGCCAAGAACCATTTCATGTGTGATGAGTTTTCCAAGTAGATCATCCAGAGGAAGAGTAGTGAGATTTTGAGCTTCTTCAATAGCAATCGTCTTTGGTCCCCACTTGGATTTAGGTAAGCTCCTTAGAACCTTCCTCACTTACTCTTCATTTGTGAAGATCTTTCCTAGTGAGTCCAGATTGTTCACGATCTTAGTAAATCTGGTGAACATTTCTTTGACTGTTTCATTTGGATTCATTTTGAATAGCTCATATTGTTGGAGAAAGATGCTAATCTTGGTTTCCTTGACTTGACTTGTTCCTTCATAAGTAACCACAAGCTTATCCCATATTTCTTTAGCACTCTTGCATGATGAGATGCGGTTGAATTCATGTGCATCTAATCCACAGTAGAGTAGATTCATTGCTTTATAATTCTTTGACACACTGTGCAGATCAGCTTGTGTGAAGTCTGATTCCTTCTTTGGGACTTGGACGCCTTCAACCATTGTCATTGGAACTTTAGGTCCATTTTGAGTAATGCTCCAAAGCTCCATATCCTGGTCAATAATGAACACACGCATGAGTGCTCTCCAATGAGCGAAGTTGTTGCCAAAGAAGAGTGGTGGTCGGGATGAGGATCTTCCTTGAGCAAATCCACCATCACCTACACGATTCATGATTAGTCTCACTGATGGTTAAATCAATAAAAGTGATTCTAGCTCTAATATCAATTGAAGAACCGGTAGGTGAAATAAATAAGTTAAATGATACTCTAGAAGGGGGGTTGAATAGAGTATGGGAGCTTTTTCGCAAACCAAATCTCAAGGCCTTGAAACTTCTTTCAAGGGCCTTGATGTCAATCTGTGCTTTTCGTGAAACTTTGATTTCAAGGCTTTGAAACTCTTTTCAAGGGACTTGACTTCTTGCTCCTAAAAAACAAAGTTAGTCACAATAAAGTATATATGATGCGGAATTGAAAAGATTGAAACGAGGATATGTTTACGAAGTTCGGCTCTAAATAGCCTACTCTCCGTCCCAAGGTATATCCGTAGGATCTAACTATCTATTATCAGCTTCAAAGAGTCCTAGATACAAACTAGAAGAAATCCCATTCTTCTCTCAATGTAGTCAATGCTACGATCTAGCTCCAACTCTTAACCTAGCTATAATAGCCTAGTTACTTCGCAGAGTAACACACACTCTAGTATAACACTATTTAGATCTTCCAATAGATCTCTAGTGTTTTCTCTCTCTAAGGGGATAAAGCTTTTGCGTGAATCAGAGAAACAAAAACAACGAATGAAGATGATTGGGTTGCTAGAAGATGTAAAGTGATTTCCTTGTGTGAGCTTGTGTATCTTTCTTCTTCGACCATCCTCTTCATTTATACTCTTCTATGGAAAGGTCTTCTAGCCGTTGTAGAAATGACCATTTGAAGATGAATCTTCTTTTCCATGAAGATCGTTTCTTGTTTCGAGATAAGGTAGACATTTGCAAGTCTTTAACTCCTGAGAACACGTCGAGTCCTTAACTCCTTGATCTTCTCGTCTTCTGTTGAATCGAGAGAGAAGATATCTTTGCTGTTAGTTATTTAGAAAATCTTCTAATAAAGATTCTCTATTATTCGGTTAAGATCTTTCTTCGTTTAATAAGATCTTCCTTCGGTTGATAAGATATTTGGTTGATGAGATATTTCCGTTACAGAATGTTCCATTAAAATCTTCACCTGCATTTTGAATCTTTGTTCCGTGCATCTATAATTCCAAGGCCCTTGATTTCGTCTTTTTGAACTTGTTATCTTCCTTTGTTCTTGAATCCAACTTCAAGGCCCTTGATATTTAGATGATTTAGATGAAACCTGCACTGAATTCAAACCAACCAAATATCTAGAAATATAATCAATACATTGTTAGTATATTTAACTACTACATTTGTGTGAAGTCTTCCATCATTAATGCCTGTAAACCATTATAATCAAGGTGAAGTTTTCAAGATGTAAGGAGAATGGTACGGTACATGGTAAAAATATCCTTAAAAAAATTAAGGTCCAAGTATATGGTTGTACCAAATTGTTGGCATGTGACCCAAAACACGCAAATATCATACTGTCGACGGGACCCTAGTCGAGGACAGTTTCCTCTACCTAATTTACTCCATAATCAGTGACATTAGGAGATAAGTGGGGCATGTTCAAATCATATGCCATTGTGCTAAAGGACATTGTTCAATGAATGAGCGAGTGAGGTGTAATACCCGATAAATTTATTTTTAAAATTTTTGAATCAACTGAACCTAATCAGTTATGTCTCGTTTCGAGTCGTTAGTTTAAGTCATGTCAACCGGGTCCAAAGTGGCTGATTTATGGATATTAAATTTTAATCCTTCTTTACAAAAAAAAAGAAAAGAAAAAGAAAAGGAAGTCTTCAGCTCTTTTTAGTTTTCTTTTTTTTTAATTTTATTTTTAACCTAACTACATGTCTCTCCTTCCTCATCTGGGAGAAGCAACCGCCGCACCCCTCCCCTTCTACTTTGTCTTTCTCTCTTCTATGAACTTCTGCCTCATTTCTCCTCTTTGAATCCCGTCTTCTCTAAACTCCCTCCCACAGCGAGATGAGAATGCTCCAGTAGTCCGGCCACCACGTGGAGACACTAGGCCAGGAGGGTGAGTCTCGCCGCCGCTCCAGTCCCGACGCGAAGACGACGTCGCTAGTGCCGTCGCCACCGCTTGCGAGGAACACTGCCGGGCCCACCGCCGCTACCAGCCTTCTTCTTGCGTCGACGCAGGCCGCAGAACCCTTCTGGTTTCGCCTCCAACTCGGATCCAGGGAGGACGTCGACTTCCGCCTGCATCCAGTTCCGGCGCCACCTGCTCCTCTTTATTCAGCGCCGTCGGTTTTCTTTCTCAACTGCCTCTATTTCCTCCTTCTTCCCGTATGATTCGAACAAGCATGCACCTCCGATCGAATCATATCTTGTGGTAAGTCTCCTCTTAGATGTATGAAACCTAAATCTTAGTTAAGTTGTGTTTTGTGGATGTAGGTTCGGACGAGTAATTCGGTGATGTACTGATATGAGATAGTGTCAAGTTAATCTAGCAATGAGGATGACGATTACTTGAATTGTGAGAATTGATTAGAGGGGTTGATTTATTAAAGGGTATGGTTGTTTCAAATCATCAAGTAATTGGAAGTTTAGCAGTCGAGTGCGTCATAAAAGTGGTAGTATACTAATTAAGATTAGAAATTAGTTAAGTAATTAAACGAGAAGTTATAGATGTATACTAGAGTAGATGGATGTATGTGATGTGCAGAGAACATACTCATATTTGTAGGAGTTAGGGTAGTTATTCATATTAGGGTTAATTAGTGATTTGATGATTGGATATAAAATGATGTTATTAAGGTGAGTTTGCAACTAGCTTGTTTCGAGTAATAGTTGGTTGTCAAGCATTGGCTATAAGGATATGTTAATTATCAAAATACATGGAGTTGTCAATATTTATAGTTTAGAAAGTATTGGCTTTACTAGGTGGAATTAACTTCGGTTAAAGCTTATCAATAATAGTGTGAAGTATGGACGAGTGTATGAGTCTGTTGAGCCGAGTTGGTTAGTTGATTGAACCCAAATCTGTTATTAGTTATTAATTATGATTATTGGAATACTTTAGGTGTGCGGTTGTATTTTTTTTCTGGAAGCCTTATGCAAGGCTTGTTGGGGTTATCTCCTTTGGTTCGAGGTAACTCTTCGGACTTACTTAGCTCGTATTCTCTGTATTAGTTTCAATGCGTGTTTGGTGGTGTGTGTTTATTGTTTATGTGTGTGTTTATTGCTTATGTTATAACATCTAAACCGGTAATAGGACCACCGACTTTATATGTTTATATTTGGCCCAAGTGTATGATAACGGGCGGTGACCGCTTGTCCAGTCCAAAATGGGGATGACTGGGAGGTGCCTTGCGACCAGCCCATCGGGTGATGCTGATCCGCATCAAGTACAAACCCGTATGGTGAAAGGGGACAAGGGCGAGGTCTTTAAGATTCTCATGTCACAAAAGAAGTTGAATTAGAACGGGATATGACCTAATAATAAAAAGATAATAAACCGGATTGTGTGTTTTGGAACATGTTGTGTGTTTATGATGCCTTATGTGTGTGTGTGCCAATACCATTATTCTAATGCCTTGAATGCTAGCTAACGGTTTCATACCGATATTGTTGTAGTTGTCTTGCAGGTTAGGGGCGCGGCCGAGAGATCCGGAAGAGTGGGCAGCCGGGGTCCGTACATTTTAGGATGGGTTTTGGGGGTTGTTTTTATATATTGTTTAGGGTTTTATGTATGTCGCGTGTATGGCGGTTGCCTTTAGCGTTGTATCTCGGCTGAAGTCTTTCGTTGTTTTCTTTTGGGGTTCATATCATTGCATTAAAATGAATTTCGGTTTTGCCTTTATTTGTGTCTTGTTGTAAGATCCAGTGAAATTGTTGTCAGGCTAAGGGTCGGTACCCATTGTGAGGTCTCTGCCCGTAGCATCCGAGTCCCGCGGATTCGGGGTGTTACAAAAGTGGTATCAGAGCGCTAGGTTGACAACAATGGCACTCGCAATCTTCTAAAGGGTGAATAAGGAATAAACAGAACCCCACGGGTTCTGAGTTTTCGTTTTCAAAATCACATGCATGAGTCGGGGTAGAATGTACGGATCACCACTCCTTCTGCAGATCTCGGCAGCTTAGCTTATTAGATTTTGATATGTATCTATATGTATATATAGATATAAATATGAGGTTTGTAGTTATGCATGATAGAATTGATGTGTATCTTTGTGATTGTATGTTGCACGATGAACTAGATATATGTGTATAGTTATGTATGTGGACGGTTATATATTTTGGGACCTTATATTTTTGATAGAACCCTGGATGTGTTATGTTGGTAGTGATATGGACTTAGGACTTATATAGTTATGTATAAGTATTCTTATTATATATAGTAGCATATGAAGTTATGAGACCTTTTAGCTAAGATGATAGTATGATATTCTTACCTTGAAGACAACGATGTGGCTTGGGATAGCGTTCATACGTGGGGAGTACGCTCAACTATCGAGTTGGGCATTTCGTGCTAACGAACACCGTGGTGTTGTCAAATTCCTTTAAAGGATGTCGAAAAGGAGGAGTAGAGATGATGTAAACGAAGGACAACTAGGTAAAAGAAAACTCAAGAGAACTTAAGAGGAATCAAGATGGAGGCAATACAAGTAAATGGGAGTAACATTAAAGTGTAGAAGCTATCTAAAGAAGCCATGATTGAACAACAACGAAACCAAGTAGTGATGATGAACATATGGTTCTTCAAGAAGACGTGTGGACAACTAAAGATGCGAATCGAGGAGAAGATGGGTACGTTCTAGCAAGGTTAAGGTGGTGTTCCATTAAGATGCGAAGCTTTCCTTAAATGTTCCTAAGTATTGGAGTTAAGATGAGAGGAGTGAACGAAACATGTGAGAAGGATTTAAAATACCGAAAGTTAAACTTACGAGGTACCAAGAAGTGAAGTGTCAACATTTCGAAAGTTACAGAAGAAGGGCATGGAGGGATTTCACGTGGAGTTTACCGTTTTTTTTGTTAAGATGATGAGGCTAAGAAATGCCAAGAAGGAAGAAGTGTGAGTAGACGCGATCCCGAGAAGATAAGTGACGCAACAAGGAGCTTAGTTATGGATTTTGAGAAGATACACGTACAAGATAACAGGAGGCGCAGTTAAGCCTATGAAGGCGGGCTATACAGCGTACGAGGCCGAGAAGAGTACGATTGTCTTATAAAAGAAGAAAAAGCACGGAGCGTGGAAAGAACTACCGAAGTTGAGGTGGAGTACCCCAAGGAAGGTCACCTTCATGAGAATAGTGGCATGAGGTATAGAAGGATGGTAAGTCGTTGACCTTAGAGAAGGTCAACCATAAGCTACCAGTGACAACCAAGAACGCACATTTGTGGGTTGTCTATGGATGAGTATGGATGAGAAGAGTAACCCAGGTGGTGGAATCATAAAAGAACGGTAACAAGAACTTGGAATATTTCCGGTGGTTCAATGTCAACAATAACGAGTTATATCAACGGAAGTGAAAAACTTATAATCAAGTAGCAGTGATGGGTTCAAGCCTATGACTGTAACCGACCTCCCGGGGAGTATTGCAATGATCCTATGTGACCAAAAAAAAAAAAAAAAAGTTGAGTCAGATGTTTTAAACTCAAGCGGGGGAGCCACGATGGCTATGGAGTGAAAGGGGGACCTAGATTAGGGCAACGCTGCAAGCTTAAAGTTTAGGATGTCAGTGCTTGGTAAAGTAACGAGTAGATCTTTCAGTGATTGTGGTTAGAAAAATTCGCCTAGCGTTCTCCACGGGGCCTATCAGTACGGTTGTGAAGATTGTTCATGAAATACTAAGAGATGTTTAAGGTGACCAACAAGAGTAAGAGAAGACCGACGTTTTGAAGTTTGTTGTCAATATGAGACGTACAAGAAGTACATGAAAAATTGAGGTTAGATCCTCTACGGTCGGTTTGACGTTACATAAGAAAATGAAGTATAAATTTCTACGCCTACTTGAAGAAAGGATGTCTATGGTGAAAGTTTATGTAGAATACGAAGAGCTCCCCCCCATATGTTGAGATGTCAGGGAAAGCGAAGAAGATAAAATCAATTTGTTCTAAGGCATGATTAAGGTCTTGTTACCAAAGGAGAATTCGAGACTGAGATTGCAATTACGACATTCCAGACAAACCATGATTACTACGAGTTGTAGTGATTCCATATGGGCTTACTAATACCCCGGATAAGATATTTTGGTCTACTCTCGAAGAAGAGAGAAGTTGTATGACAACTTGTCTTTAGATGACCACCACTAAAGGAAAGAGAGAGAAGTTACAAGTTTTCTTGATCATGCCGGTCATTACCGGATTTGTGGAGATATTCTCCAAAATAACACCATCTATGACTAACCGTTGTTGGAAGACAAAGAAGTTTTGAGCGGGACAAGTTTCAAAAGAGTTGTTAAGAGTTAAGAGAAGAGTGACTGGTACATATGTTTTGAAATTGCCTCGAGGTATGATGGGTTTTAAGTGTACAAGCGATTCTCCAAGACAAGGTCTTGATTGAATATTGAGGAACGATGTAAGAGTAATAGCATATGTGTCTCGTTAGTAGAAGCGGTGTGAAGTAAAATACTTCCTTAATTTCTCAAAACTTGCAACAAGAATTGAAAAAAAAAACGTAACATCAAAGTTTGATTTGACAAGAACCAAAACCAACGGTGTAATTTGGAAGTTCGATCCTCTTTGTTAGAGACAATCAAAGAGAAACATAATGGAAATGCTTTATTGAGAAAGACCCGAGAAGGAAGTTGAGTTTCTGATATCAGACCTTTTTGAGATCTTAGCGTGAGTTGGAGAAGTGGTTTACAAGTTGGCGTTGGCACCAAGAGTAGAGAGTGTTCACCCGGTGTTTCTTGTGTATCAATCGAGTCATGTTGTTAGTGATGATGAGTCTAACTGGAAGACAGAGGATAATATCTTTGGTTGAGTTTTTCAATGAGCTAGTAGCATCGATAGAATCAACGGGTTATACCTAGTTCTTCCCTTGGTTGAGTTATGTGCATGTGTGATGTTATGTGTAGTTGTGCCCGGTGTGGGGATGTGTTATATGACCTAATATATTTTGCGGTGGTAGTTTGAGTAGTTTGTGTATATAGATTAAAAGGTTTCAACCTTCTTAGACTGAGAGTTCATACCTCAGCCTTAGGGGACCGAGAAGTTCGGCGTGTGGCAAGTTTCGGGACGAAACTTGTTTTTAGAGAGATCTGATGTAACGCCCAGGTTTTAGGCGCGTTTGCGGTATTTATTTAACTATCATACGTGAAAGCTCAAAGGTTGTACGTGAAAGCTCAAAGGAATTTAAATATAACGCCCCAGATTTTAGGCGCGTTTGTGGTATTTATTTAACTATCATACAAAGTATATAGATTTAAAGAAGATAAAGCGACAAGAGTATAAATGCAACCTAATAGATGTGAGTTGGGATATCTGATTTTAGAGGAATTCATTTGCATATGATGTTCCTATATGAATGATACCAAAAGTAACAAAATTCATTATCGGGCCGATAAAGCTACGGAGGATGAAGCATAACCCAGGCGGATAACGTAAATATTGAGGAGAAAAGTCATATCAAAAGGCGAGTCTTGCCAACTTTAATTAAAGTGTTGAGATGAGGATGTCCTTATGACAGCTATTAAAGAATACAACATGGTTGAGGATTCAACACTGAATGAGTGGTAATGATCAATTGACAGTAGCAAACCGATTCGGACAAGGAAAATATTACAAGACGAGTCATCTAGTAGAAGAGTTCACAAAATAAGTGAGAGACCATCAGGTGGTGGGTATTATTGTCTCGATGTAGACTTGTTACCGCACCTCAAGAATTTGGAGCTAAGTGGAAAACTCCATGTCAATATGATAAATAGATCACGATGATGAATAACCACATTGAGTAGTCCTGACAAGTATTAAGTAGAGTTCTGATGAAACATAAGTGAATTCCGGGAAATTCTAAGACCACATATTCCCATCTTTTCAAAGTAGGCGTTGAGTCTTTACCTGAGGAACGGCCCGACTAAGTCACATTAGGGAGACAAGACAAAGTGAGTGGTCTTACAAAGAACACTAGACACTTAGTAAAGTGTTGGGAGATGTCTCAGATCACGGTTTCAGAATTGATAGTCGGGATCTTCCGAAAGGTCAAGAGCAAATGGATTCAAAGAAAGGAATAAAGTTTTACAGCTATTTCAGTAGAGTCACCAAAAGAGTTGGAAATGAGTATAGAAAGGAAACCGTTAATATCTTAAAGCGGATTAAGAAGTTATTTATCGACTAGCGCTACACCTAGTGTTCCACATGTCTTAGTTGAGAAAATACCTACTAAATCCGAGACACGACATTAGCTATGAGAATCGAATAGTTAAACCAGAGCATACTTTTGTAGAGTATCCGGTAGCCCTCCAAGAGCATAGTACTAGACGTCTACGGTCTAAATATATACAGATACTACATATCTAGTGGTCTAGGTGAGGAGCCGATGTGGCTACCCTAGAGACGGGGGATAAATTTAAGAGTAAATATCCTGAGTTCCTTGAGGAATCAGCCGCAACCCCAAGTACCGACGAGTAAGTACTCGGACATTGATAAGTATGACTTAATGGACTATGTGATTACTTCCGTATTGGGGTATTTAATATTTTTGTGTTTCAATTCTATGGTCCGTGAGTGATGCTTACTTTTTTAAAAAGTTAGAATAAATATTCTTTAGAAGAGAAGTTAGATACTCTGTTTCTATTTATAGAAAGTTATCGGAATAATGTTCATTGTTCTAAGTTTCGGGACGAAACTTAATTTAAGGGGGTAGTGATGTAATACCCGTTAAATTTATTTTTAAAATTTTTGAATCAACTGAACCTAATCAGTTATGTCTCGTTTCGAGTCGTTAGTTTAAGTCATGTCAACCGGGTCCAAAGTGGCTGATTTATGGATATTAAATTTTAATCCTTCTTTACAAAAAAAAAAAGAAAAGAAAAAGAAAGGGAAGTCTTCAGCTCTTTTTAGTTTTCTTTTTTTTTTAATTTTATTTTTAACCTAACTACATGTCTCTCCTTCCTCATCTGGGAGAAGCAACCGCCGCACCTCTCCCCTTCTACTTTGTCTTTCTCTCTTCTATGAACTTCTGCCTCATTTCCCCTCTTTGAATCCCGTCTTCTCTAAACTCCCTCCCACAACGAGATGAGAATGCTCCAGTAGTCCGGCCACCACGTGGAGACACTGGGCCAGGAGGGTGAGTCTCGCCGCCGCTCCAGTCCCGACGCGAAGACGACGTCGCTAGTGTCGTCGCCACCGCTTGCGAGGAACACTGCCGGGCCCACCGTCGCTACCAGCGTTCTTCTTGCGTCGACGCAGGCCGCAGAACCCTTCTGGTTTCGCCTCCAACTCGGATCCAGGGAGGACGTCGACTTCCGCCTGCATCCAGTTCCGGCGCCACCTGCTCCTCTTTATTCAGCGCCGTCGGTTTTCTTTCTCAGCTGCCTCTATTTCCTCCTTCTTCCCGTATGATTCGAACAAGCATGCACCTCCGATCGAATCATATCTTGTGGTAAGTCTCCTCTTAGATGTATGAAACCTAAATCTTAGTTAAGTTGTGTTTTGTGGATGTAGGTTCGAACGAGTAATTCGGTGATGTACTGATATGAGATAGTGTCAAGTTAATCTAGCAATGAGGATGACGATTACTTGAATTGTGAGAATTGATTAGAGGAGTTGATTTATTAAAGGGTATGGTTGTTTCAAATCATCAAGTAATTGGAAGTTTAGCAGTCGAGTGCGTCATAAAAGTTGTAGTATACTAATTAAGATTAGAAATTAGTTAAGTAATTAAACGAGAAGTTATAGATGTATACTAGAGTAGATGGATGTATGTGATGTGCAGAGAACATACTCATATTTGTAGGAGTTAGGGTAGTTATTCATATTAGGGTTAATTAGTGATTTGATGATTGGATATAAAATGATGTTATTAAGGTGAGTTCGCAACTAGCTTGTTTCGAGTAATAGTTGGTTGTCAAGCATTGGCTATAAGGATATGTTAATTATCAAAATACATGGAGTTGTCAATATTTATAGTTTAGAAAGTATTGGCTTTACTAGGTGGAATTAACTTCGGTTAAAGCTTATCAATAATAGTGTGAAGTATGGACGAGTGTATGAGTTTGTTGAGCCGAGTTGGTTAGTTGATTGAACCCAAATCTGTTATTAGTTATTAATTATGATTATTGGAATACTTTAGGTGTGCGGTTGTATTTTTTTCTGGAAGCCTTATGCAAGGCTTGTTGGGGTTATCTCCTTTGGTTCGAGGTAAGTCTTCGGACTTACTTAGCTCGTATTCTCTGTATTAGTTTCAATGCGTGTTTGGTGGTGTGTGTTTATTGTTTATGTGTGTTTTTATTGCTTATGTTATAACATCTAAACCGGTAATAGGACCACCGACTTTATATGTTTATATTTGGCCCAAGTGTATGATAACGGGCGGTGACCGCTTGTCCAGTCCAAAATGGGGATGACTGGGAGGTGCCTTGCGACCAGTCCATCGGGTGATGCTGATCCGCATCAAGTACAAACCCGTATGGTGAAAGGGGACAAGGGCGAGATCTTTAAGATTCTCGTGTCACAAAAGAAGTTGAATTAGAACGGGATATGACCTAATAATAAAAAGATAATAAACCGGATTGTGTGTTTTGGAACATGTTGTGTGTTTATGATGCCTTATGTGTGTGTGTGCCAATACCATGATTCTAATGCCTTGAATGCTAGCTAACGGTTTTATACCGATATTGTTGTAGTTGTCTTGCAGGTTAGGGGCGCGGCCGAGAGATCCGGAAGAGTGGGTGTAACACCCCAAATTTTACAACTTAGGGAGTTACTGGTTAGGACCGCACAGTGGGTCCCGACCTCAGTTTGACAACAACTTAACAAGATCTTACAACAAGGCACAAATAAGGAAAACCAGAAATCATAAAATAGTTCTTAACAATGTATGAATGTGACCAGAATAACTAACAGCCGGAAAACGTAATATAACAAAGTGCGAAAGGAACGAAAGGAAGCAAGGTCCAACTGTAAATCCCACAAATGAAGAAACTGTAAAACGTCCTAAAGTACGACACCCCGGCTGACCACTACCGTCTGGATCACTCGGCATCTGCTCTAACCTGTGGCAAATCTACACAACATATCAACCGTTAGCTAACTATCCAAATATAAGTAGAATGATAACAACACAAACACAAGCAGAAACAAAAATAAACAAACATCATGCTGGCACTCAACCGTTTATTATCTATTATTTAAGTGATTCACATTATTCAATTTAAGTTGTGGCACGAGAGCTATTAACAGCTCTCGCCTCCGTTCCTTATCCAACTGGGTGTAGGTCTAGCTGACCTCCGCCGGTAGCATCACTACAAACCGAGTATGGACAAGTCCCTAAAGAAACCCCCAACGCTCGCAAGCTAACTGAGCAGAATGCCACCGCCCGTTACTCTTAGGCCAAGTATAGGTCGGTAGTTATATATCACAACCTATCTCTCTAAACATTTCAATCACACACCACTATCATCATTCATGCTCATATTTAGAAGTTAGCTAAGTAAGCCCAAAGGACTTACCTGATATAAAGCTCGACTCTTTGTAAACCAACTCGCTCTGTAAACTGTAGCAACTCAGTTGCCTGCCAAAGGGGATAAGTGCATTAGCACACTCCCACGTAGTTAGAAGTCTAAGACTTCTAAAATAGAATAATGTATTAAGACTTAACTAGTTGCAGTATTAATTTAGGGTAAAATGACCATTTTACCCTTGGTCCCGAAATTCCCAAAAATTCTAAAATTCATGTCTAAGCTCCTATTTGAGATTCTAAATCCATATTCTAACTCCTAAAGTTTCGTTTGGTCCCAACTGACGTTTTTCCTATGTTTCTATTTTTCGGAAGATCGTAAAGGTCTAACTTCGATTCCAAATATAAAATTCGTAAAAGCTTATAACAATTTCGAATTAAATCTCTAGATCATCTATGAGGTTCTATCTAACCTTAGGAGAAAGAATTCCTCAAAACTGTTCAGCCATTATTTTTATAAAAATACACAAGGTTGGCTACTACACTTATTATTCCTATACTTAGCCAAAAATCTAAGTTTACCAAAAACTGCTCAACTACGTAACTTCGGAAGCTTATAACTTCTAATCCGACCGTTCATTCCTTCTCAAATTTTAACATATTACCCTATGCATGGCACTAAACAACATATCAAAAGATGAACGGTAGATCTTATTTCTAAGGCAAGATAATTGGTCTTAAAGATAGCTACTCAACACTAAATTTCTGAAATTAAAACGGCAGTACAAGGATCATGACTATACGTCTCATCTGCAGTATATGGTGAGAGAAATAGAGAAATCAATGGTTCAGAGTCCGGTCCACTGTAATTGACAAAACTATGAGCTACACCTTCTCTTCATGTGCAACTGTAGAGGAGATGAAAGTTGAGTTCTTACCTACGTTTAAGGGCTGCAGCGAGTAGATAGTTACGCTTGGGAGGGGTATGGGACTCGGACGAATCTGCACAAGGCTGTAGGACATTACTACATCAGTGTCTCAGCAGCTGGTCCGATCAAAGATGAATATGCAAGGAGAATGAAGGAAGGGAGAAGAGGGACGAAGGCTCACCTCTTAGAGCAGAAGGGCGGTGTGAGCACGAGAGATCTTCGGTTGTGAGGCACGTTGGCTTCTCCCAGTGTGCTTCTTACGTCTGGAACGGACTGAAGTGCAGAAGGGGCTGGCTCTATCTCTTCACAGCGAGCGTAGCACAGGAGGTTAGTGTATACTGGAGGATTCGGCTCTGGACAGATCGACAACACGCATACGACGAAGGTGAAGATCCTGCACGCTGAAGAAGGAAGGTGTGGATCCGAGGTATGAATCTGGACGGAAATAAAATTCAAGTGCAGAAGGAAAGGAGATCCGGTGCAGCGTGTAATGTTGCGAAGAATCCGGCTGAATAGGGAAGAAATAATTGGGGAAGGAAGGTGCAGATCGTGTGCATTAATCTCGTGTAACGGCTGCTCCTATCTTCATGTAACTGGGCTGGCGTTGCTGAGCTGGAGAAGGCGAGGCAGCATTCTTTTCCTGGGCTGGAAGGGATGCTGGGCTGGAGAGGCAAGGCAGCACTCCTTCCTGGGCTGAAACGGACAAGGCAGTGGGCTGGAGTAGGCAGCAGGCGCTACTGGGCTATAGACGGGCAAGGCAGCAGTGGGCTGTTGGGGCTGGGCTAGCTGGCGCTGCAGGGGCGAGCAGTGGGCTGCTGGAGCTGGGCTAGCTGGCGCTGCAGGGGCGAGCAGTGGGCTGCTGGAGCTGGGCTAGCAGGCTGGATCCGTTGGCTGAAATATGGAGTAATAGATGGGCTGAAAACTGGCTGCGGACAAGCTCCTTAAACTGGCGAGTTTCTGAGTTGGACAAGATCCCGACCCATGAATATACGGACTAGACGGATACGGAGTTTGTTATAGTTTAGGATCGGTAAGGAGTTCTATCATTTTATGCGGAAGTAAGTTACATAAAATGATAAACCATTTAAAAGATTCTATCATTTTATGTGAAGGAATCTACACAAAATGATAAATTCTATAATAATATGTCTGACTAAGCCGACGGATATGACTCAACTGATCGAGATCGGATTTATAACAGAATTAGACGGAATAAAAATTCCGGATTTTACATCAGTACCCCCTTAAAATAAGTTTCGTCCCGAAACTTAGAATAAGGTATCTACCTCATACATTTCCCCTCAAGAGTTATATTCTAGCATGCAACTACTCACGTCATCAAGCACATAAACATAAACAATCATTTAACATATAATCACAGAAGTTATATAAGGTATCGTCTCAATACTAACCCGTCGGTACTGAGGTAGCGGCTAACTCCGCAAAGAACTCAGGGTAATTACGTCTAATACTCTCCTCTGTCTCCCAGGTAGCCTCCTCAACTCCTCGTCTAGACCACTGAATCCTCAGCATCGGTATCTCCTTAGAACGCAGGCGCCTAATGCTACGCTCTAGGACGGCTACTGGATACTCCAAAAAAGTGTGGTCTGGCTCAACTATCAGATCCTCATGACTAATGACGTGTCTAGGATCCGGTATATACTCTCTCAGCTGAGATACATGAAAAACCGGGTGTACTCCCTCTAATCTCGGGGGCAGTGCTAGTCGGTAGGCAACCTCTCCGACTCTCTCTACGATCTCAAATGGGCCGACATATCGGGGACTCAGCTTCCCCTTAATGCCGAAACGTCTAACTCCTCTCGTAGGTGACACTCTCAACCACACCTGTACACCTACTCTAAACTCCAAAGGTCGACGCCTTTTGTCGGCGTAGGACTTCTGACGACTCTGAGCTGCTAACATCCTCTCCCGGACTAAGGCAATTCGGGCGATGTCATCCTATATCTGGTCTAGTACCACTCCATCAGCCTTGCTAGGCTCATCCCAACACAACGGTGTACGACATCTCCGCCCATACAGAGCCTCATAAGGTGCCATCCCAATAGACGCGTGCCAGCTGTTATTATATGAAAACTCTACCAGTGGGAGATGATCTGGTCATACCTGTCCCCAATCTAGCACACATGCCCGTAACATATCCTCCAAGGTCTGAATGGTCCTCTCAGACTGACCGTCTGTCTGTGGGTGGTAGGCAATGGTAAAGTGGAGACTCGTCCCCAGAGCAGTATGTACCTGCTGCCAAAACCTCGAGGTAAAACGTCCATCCCTGTCGGAGACGATAGTCCTCGGTACTCCATGGAGTCTCACAATGTGTCTGGTGAACTCCTCTGCTAAACGACTCACCGGCCACGTTTTCTTAATCGGAATGAAACGTGCGGTCTTCGTCAGACGGTCTACCACTACCCAAATGGCATCGAAACCTCTGCTGAGCCTCAATCCTGTAACAAAATCCATAGATATATCTTCCCACTTCCAATGTGGTACTAGAAGTGGGTGGAGCTCTCCTCCGGACCTACGATGCTCAATCTTGACCTGCTGACAGGTCGCACACTGGGCTACATATCGGGCCACATCAGGCTTCAAACCCCCCCACCAGAAGGAACGTCTCACGTCCTTATACATCTTACTCGCTCTTGGATGTACGGAGTAAGGGGTAGCATGAGCCTCACCTAGTATCCTCTGTCTCAACTCAATGTCTGATGGCACACAGATACGATCCTGCCGTCTCATCACTCTATCGGCACCAATAGTGAACTGAGGTGCCTCATCTCGTGACATCCGGTCTCGGATCCGGGTCAAAGTCGGACAGGTCTCCTGCTTCTGTCGGATCTCACCCAACAGGTCAGGAACTAACTCTAAGGTGGCTAACTGATGAGCTGTATCGGGGAACTGGATCTCTACCTCCAACCAAGCTAAGTCTCTCTGTAACTGTGGTTGTACTGTCAACCGAGCTATCGCCTTCTCCCGAGGCGTCTTCCGACTCAAAGCGTCAGCAACTACATTCGCCTTTCCGGGGTGGTAGAGAATCTCAAGGTCAAAATCCTTGATCAACTCTAGCCACCGCCTCTGACGGTTATTCAACTCCCGCTGAGTGAATATGTACTTCAGACTCTTATGGTCTGTGAAGATCTGACAGGTCGCTCCATAGAGGTAATGACGCCAGATCTTAAGAGCATGTACTACCGCAGTTAACTCCAGGTCATGGGTGGGGTAGTTCTCCTCATACGTCTTCAGCTGTCGAGACGCATACGCTATGACCTTACCCCTCTGCATCAAGACACACCCCAAGCCTAGCTTGGATGCGTCACTGTACACTACAAAGTCCTCTGTACCCTCAGGCTGTGCTAAGATCGGAGCAGACGTCAATCTCCTCTTCAGCTCCTCAAAACTCTGCTGACACGGCTCAGACCAGACGAACCGAGTAGTCTTCCTTAGGAGAGAAGTAAGTGGTCGGGCGATCAGGGAAAACCCTTCCACAAACCGACGGTAATAACCTGCCAATCCAAGGAAGCTACGAACCTCCTTAACATTCTTCGGAGGTTGCCAAGAGGACACTGACTCAATCTTCACCGGGTCGACCTTAATCCCCTCAGCAGTCACTACATGGCCTAGGAAAGCCACCTCTGACATCCAGAACTCACACTTGGATAGCTTAGCATATAGCTGGCTATCCTGTAGAATCTGTAACACTGTCCTCAAGTGTCCGGCATGCTCCTCTCGACTTCTAGAGTAAACCAGAATGTCGTCAATGAAGACCACTACAAACTGATCTAAGAAGTCGATGAAAATCCCATTCATCAACTCCATAAATACTACTGGCGCATTAGTGAGCCCGAATGGCATCACTACAAACTCATAGTGGCCATACCTAGTCCGAAATGCCGTCTTAGGTATGTCCTGATCTCTCACTCTCAGCTGGTGATAACCCGACCTCAAATCTATCCTCGAGAATACTGACGCTCCATGTAGCTGGTCCAGTAGATCATCTATGCGAGGCAGTGGATACTTATTCTTGATGGTGACCTTGTTCAACTCCCGGTAGTCGATACACAGTCTCATCGATCCATCCTTCTTCTTCACAAATAACACTGGTGCGCCCCAGGGAGAAACACTAGGGCGTATGAAGCCCTTCTCTGCTAACTCCTCTAACTGCTTCTTCAGCTCAAGCAGCTCTATCGGGGCCATGCGGTACGGGGCCTTCGAGATCGGTCTCGTGCCCGGCTCTAACTCGATGCCAAAATCAACACTCCTCTGTGGAGGTAGCACTGGTAAGTCGTCACTGAATACCTCCGCAAACTCGCAAGCAACTGGTATCTCCTCCACTGTCAGGCTCTTACGCTCCTTCATGGCATAACACCAGAAGGCCTCACAACCCTGTGCTATCAATCTGGCTGCTCTCACCGCGCTGATAACTGTGCCAGACTTTCCGAGGTCCCAACCTCGGAATATCACTCTGTGACCCTCCTCAGTGGCGACAGTCACAGTCCTCCTACCAATATCCAAGACTGCTCCATGTCTAGTCATCCAATCCATCCCCAATATCATGTCCTCATGGGCTAAGAGCATAACTAGAAAATCTACTAACCAAATCCGGCCTCCCAGATGAATAGGGCAGTCATAAATCTCTCGGAATCCTCTAACCTTGCCCCCATCTGGTAACCCAACCACAAAAGGTACACCCTCTACTGTAGCTAAGGACAACCTATCTACACATGCATCTGATATAAAGGAGTGCGTAGCACCCGTATCAAATAAAACTCGCACAGGAAAGTCATGGATCCAAATAGTACCTGTGGTCGCAGGTGCTGCAGGCTGCTCAGTGCTCCTCAGCTCGAACACTCTCGATGGTCCTCCTCTGGTGTCAGTGGTACTACCACGTCCCCTGCCACGACCTGATCCCTGTGCAGTACTGTATGAAATAGGATGTCCTAGAGCCCGGTATTGTTGCTGCTGTTGACTCGGAGCTCGGTACTGAGGAGGTCTCTGTACACTCTTCTCAACACCTGCAGGAGAAGATCCCTGCTGAGAAGGGGCTCTACCCTGACGGAAGAAGGTGGCTCTGTGACCCGGCTTCCCACAAGTGAAGCAAGTGATAGGTGGTCTCTGGCAATCTGTCTTAATGTGGTCGCGACTACCACATTTAAAACACTGCCAATCTCTATTGGGAGTCTGGACTGTAGAGTGGTAGCTGGACCTCCCCTGAGTCTGTCCTTGACCATAACCTGTTACTGCTGCACTGCTACTAGTATGTCCTGTCCTCTATCGCTTATCCGGCCCACTAGACTGAACTGCTTTCCTCGAAGCTGGCCTATCTCTCTCATAAGCAGAGACCCTATCCTGATAATCAGACAAGGTCTCACAGCGGAATCCAGCCAGATAGGATCGGGTACTCTCTCTCAACCTCCTGGAGAAAAGGTAAACATGCTGCTCTTCCGGAGGTGCAGATGGTCCAAGTAAAGTCAACTCTTTCTGAAACTTCTTTATGGCTGCAGCAATCGGGATATCCTCAAATCCCGCCTCAATGAAGTCCTGGAATCTCTCCCTCCTCAGCGAAACAGGGCAGTACCTATCCCTAACAATGTTCCTCATCTGCTCCCAGCTGGTGACTCGGCTACGAGTGGTACGCCACCATGAATGGGCATCATTTGTGAAACAGGTCTGCACCAAATCCACCTGTCGATCCTCAGGGCAACGTATTGCCTCCAAAGCAGTCTCTATCTTCCCTATCCAGTGCTTCACCTCTAGCCCTATCTCTCCACTGAATTAGGGAACCTTCTGAGAGTTGAAAGCCTTCAACCACTCATCCGGTCTCGGTGCTCTAGACCCAGTAGGCGCCCTATCAGCATTATCCCTCCTCTCAGATATAGCCGGCACCTGAGACACTCCCTGTGTCACCTGAGCTGACCTAGCCGGTACCACCGGTGGTACTTGAGTAAGCCTCTCAACTCTGGCAGCTTCCTCCATGCGCTCAACGTAGGCTCTGTACTCCCTATACTCCGATGCTCCAATAGAAACACGTCCTGACTCAGTAGAACGTGCTCCTTGCGCTCCAGACCTAGCGGCGGTCTCAGGCCTGGCCTCGGGGCCTACACTCTCAGCTACTTCTTCTACAGCAGCCTCTGGTATGCTTGCTGCAGGTGGGTCCTCTCGAGGAACTTGTCCTCGACCTCTCCCTAGTGGAGGTCTACCCCCACGACCACGCCCTCTAACAGCAGGGGTGCTATCAGCTCGATCCTGTCTGACTGGGGGAAGGGGGGGACGACCCCTACCTCGGCCAGTCACTTGTGCAGCCCTAGTACGTGCCATCTGCACGAATAGTAACAACTACAGTTATAAACTAGCTAATCTATCGTACAGTAAAAGTCTATAATTATTCTAAGAATACCGAGATCCGCAGAGGTAGTGGTGGTCATCCGTACTTTCTATCCCAACCCGACTTTGTATGCATTTTAAAACCAAAATTCTCTTTGGAAAATTCAGACCCCTTTCGGGTTCTGTTTATTTACTTATATGACCTTTTTAAAGATTTCTAATGCCATTGTTGCCAACCTAGAGCTCTGATACCATGTTGTAACACCCCAAATTTTACAACTTAGGGAGTTACTGGTTAGGACCGCACAGTGGGTCCCGACCTTAGTTTGACAACAACTTAACAAGATCTTACAACAAGGCACATATAAGGAAAACCAGAAATCATAAAATAGTTCTTAACAATGTATGAATGTGACCAGAATAACTAACAACCGGAAAACGTAATATAACAAAGTGCGAAAGGAACGAAAGGAAGCAAGGTCCAACTGTAAATCCCACAAATGAAGAAACTGTAAAACGTCCTAAAGTACGACACCCCGGCTGACCACTACCGTCTGGATCACTCGGCATCTGCTCTAACCTGTGGCAAATCTACACAACATATCAACCGTTAGCTAACTATCCAAATATAAGTAGAATGATAACAGCACAAACACAAGCAGAAACAAAAATAAACAAACATCATGCTGGCACTCAACCGTTTATTATCTATTATTTAAGTGATTCACATTATTCAATTTAAGTTGTGGCACGAGAGCTATTAACAGCTCTCGCCTCCGTTCCTTATCCAACTGGGTGTAGGTCTAGCTGACCTCCACCGGTAGCATCACTACAAACCGAGTATGGACTAGTCCCTAAAGAAACCCCCAGCGCTCGCAAGCTAACTGAGCAGAATGCCACCGCCCGTTACTCTTAGGCCAAGTATAGGTCAGTAATTATATATCACAACCTATCTCTCTAAACATTTCAATCACACACCACTATCATCATTCATGCTCATATTTAGAAGTCAGCTAAGTAAGCCCAAAGGACTTACCTGATATAAAGCTCGACTCTTTGTAAACCAACTCGCTCTGTAAACTGTAGCAACTCAGTTGCCTGCCAAAGAGGATAAGTGCATTAGCACACTCCCACGTAGTTAGAAGTCTAAGACTTCTAAAATAGAATAATGTATTAAGACTTAACTAGTTGAAGTATTAATTTAGGGTAAAATGATCATTTTACCCTTGGTCCCGAAATTCCCGAAAATTCTAAAATTCATGTCTAAGCTCCTATTTGAGATTCTAAATCCATATTCTAACTCCTAAAGTTTCGTTTGGTCCCAACTGACGTTTTTCCTATGTTTCTATTTTTCGGAAGATCGTAAAGGTCTAACTTCGATTCCAAATATAAAATTCGTAAAAGCTTATAACAATTCCGAATTAAATCTCTAGATCATCTATGAGGTTCTATCTAACCTTAGGAGAAAGAATTCCTCAAAACTGTTCAGCCATTATTTTTATAAAAATACACAAGGTTGGCTACTACACTTATTATTCCTATACTTAGCCAAAAATCTAAGTTTACCAAAAACTACTCAACTACCTAACTTCGGAAGTTTATAACTTCTAATCCGACCGTTCATTCCTTCTCAAATTTTAACATATTACCCTATGCATGGCACTAAACAACATATCAAAAGATGAACGGTAGATCTTTTTCTAAGGCAAGATAATTGGTCTTAAAGATAGCTACTCAACACTAAATTTCTGAAATTAAAACGGCAGTACAAGGATCATGACTATACGTCTCATCTGCAGTATATGGTGAGAGAAATAGAGAAATCAATGGTTCAGAGTCCGGTCCACTATAATTGACAAAACTATGAGCTACACCTTCTCTTCATGTGCAATTGTAGAGGAGATGAAAGTTGAGTTCTTACCTACGTTTAAGGGCTGCAGCGAGTAGATAGTTACACTTGGGAGGGGTATGGGACTCGGACGAATCTGCACAAGGATGTAGGACATTACTACATCAGTGTCTCAGCAGCTGGTCCGATCGAAGATGAATATGCAAGGAGAATGAAGGAAGGGAGAAGAGGGACGAAGGCTCACCTCTTAGAGCAGAAGGGCGGTGTGAGCACGAGAGATCTTCGGTTGTGAGGCACGTTGGCTTCTCCTAGTGTGCTTCTTACGTCTGGAACGGACTGAAGTGCAGAAGGGGCTGGCTCTATCTCTTCACAGCGAGCGTAGCACAGGAGGTTAGTGTATACTGGAGGATTCGGCTCTGGACAGATCAACAACACGCATACGACGAAGGTGAAGATCCTGCACGCTGAAGAAGGAAGGTGTGGATCCGAGGTATGAATCTGGACGGAAATAAAATTCAAGTGCAGAAGGAAAGGAGATCCGGTGCAGCGTGTAATGTTGCGAAGAATCCGGCTGAATAGGGAAGAAATAATTGGGGAAGGAAGGTGCAGATCGTGTGCATTAATCTCGTGTAACGGCTGCTCCTATCTTCATGTAACTGGGCTGGCGTTGCTGAGCTGGAGAAGGCGAGGCAGCATTCTTTTCCTGGGCTGGAACGGATGCTGGGCTGGAGAGGCAAGGCAGCACTCCTTCCTGGGCTGAAACGGACAAGGCAGTGGGCTGGAGTAGGCAGCAGGCGCTACTGGGCTGCAGACGGGCAAGGCAGCAGTGGGCTGCTGGGGCTGGGCTAGCTGGCGCTGCAGGGGCGAGCAGTGGGCTGCTGGAGCTGGGCTAGTTGGCGCTGCAGGGGCGAGCAGTGGGCTGCTGGAGCTGGGCTAGCTGGCGCTGCAGGGGCGAGCAGTGGGCTGCTGGAGCTGGGCTAGCAGGCTGGATCCGTTGGCTGAAATATGGAGTAATAGATGGGCTGAAAACTGGCTGCGGACAAGCTCCTTAAACTGGCGAGTTTCTGAGTTGGACAAGATCCCGACCCATGAATATACGGACTAGACGGATACGGAGTTTGTTATAGTTTAGGATCGGTAAGGAGTTCTATCATTTTATGCGGAAGTAAATTACATAAAATGATAAACCATTTAAAAGATTCTATCATTTTATGTGAAGGAATCTACACAAAATGATAAATTCTATAATAATATGTCTGACTAAGCCGACGGATATGACTCAACTGATCGAGATCGGATTTATAACAGAATTAGACGGAATAAAAATTCCGGATTTTACAGTGGGCAGCCGGGGTCCGTACATTTTAGGATGGGTTTTGGGGGTTGTTTTTATGTATTGTTTAGGGTTTTATGTATGTCGCGTGTATGGCGGTTGCCTTTAGCGTTGTATCTCGGCTGAAGTCTTTCGTTGTTTTCTTTTGGGGTTCATATCATTGCATTAAAATGAATTTCGGTTTTGCCTTTATTTGTGTCTTGTTGTAAGATCCAGTGAAATTGTTGTCAGGCTAAGGGTCGGTACCCATTGTGAGGTCTCCGCCCGTAGCATCCCGAGTCCCGCGGATTCGGGGTGTTACATGAGGCTCAGCAATTTGGCCTTCGTCCAAATGATATTCACGTGGAAATGTGTTTAAGGGCCTATTTAGTAATGGTTTGGGTTTTTCCGGTTTATAAACTAAATGGGTTTATACAGGTTTATGGTTTATTTTCGAGTTTATAAACTCGTTTAGTTTATAAATTTTAATTATGTGATGTTGTTTACATTGGGTTTTTTTGTGGGTTTATTTTCGGTCAAATTACGTTTCTGTCCCTAAAATAATTACCGAATTACAAAAGAGAACCAGGGCTATAACCAACAGAGCTGATATTGTGATACCCGAAATTTTTATTCCGTCTAATTCCGCCGTTGACGGTTTCCTTTTCTATCTAGTATCTCTTCCTTCACAAATTCCATTATTTTATGTAGAATTTAATTCACATAAAATGATAAAATTATATCAAGCTCTAATCCTTATAATTATCCATTATTTTATGTAGAATTTAATTCACATAAAATGATAACATTATATCAAGCTTTAATCCTTATAATTATCTATTATTTTATGTAGAATTTTATTCACATAAAATGATAGATTTATATCAAACCCGAGTTATTATAATTCATTCTTACCGATGACTTTAGACGAGTTTTGACAAGCTGTGACGAGACCATGACTAAGCTGAGACGAGGCCATGACAAAACCCGACAAATCTGTGACAAACTCATTCATGGGCCTGACAAGGCCATGACGAGTTTTGACAGATTTTTGACAAGTAATTCAGCCCACTTTTCTAGCATGTTTCAGCCCACTACTCCTACCTTAAGCTCAGCCAGTTTGCTTACCCACAACAGCCCAGCAGTGTGACTTCGAGCCCAGCCTACAGCGGTCCAGGAGAGGCTGGTTACGAGCCCATTAACAGCCCCCCCTCCAGCCCAGTACGTACAGCTCCTCTCCAACCCAATACCTTGCATCTGTAACTGCTTCATTAATCGTTCAGCAGGAGGGTAACAGCCGGCCTCCTCCTTCCTTCTCTTCTCCTTGTAACGGCTGCTGAAGACCCTTCTGTAACAGCCGGTTTTAACGCAGCATTGACACTCCCTTGCTTCTACAGCAGCGTTTTTGATTTGCTTCCATCTTCTGTCACGCTCAGAACAACGTTTTGCATCGCCTCTCTCTAATCTCTTCAACGCTGTAGCAATCAACAACCAAGGAAGGGAGGGTCACGTTCCAGTCTCAACAGCAACCATCTGTTGCGTGCCCAGAAAGATGAACAAGAGCAGTCCAGCGGCTGAGCCATCCAGCAGTGCAGCCACGTTTGAGGAGCCTCTTTCTGCATAGGTGAGTTCTAAACCAAATTTTTCTTACCCTATGTGCGCCCAAAACTAGCTGCTGATCGTGTACCCTTTATGCTGAAGACTCGAGTCTTCTTAGATCAAACGTATAGCAGCCAGCTTCGTCTTAGCCCTGTAGTCAGAGGTTTCCGAAGCCAAGGTCAGGAGAGATCATTGGTGTACGGTTTCTTCAACAACTTGCAAGTAGTGAGTAAGCACTTCCTTTCTTTCCTTTTGACAGTGATGTCTTCTATTATAAGACCCGTTAGGATAGATTGGAGTGAGTGTTCTGGATAGAAGAGAATAAGGGACTGCTGTAAAGGATTTATTTTAGTTATTCCTTTCAGTTTTAAAGTGGAAGATTACCTATTGTTGTGAATCAATGTTAAAACGGTGGGTTGAAGATCCACCGTTGAATTTTTAATAGATCATAGATTGATATACATAGTTTACCGTGTTAAAATTTGGGAACAAATGAACGGTCGGATTAAAAGTTATAAGGTCCCAAAGTAGAGTAGTTGAGCTGTTGCAGTTTCTCAGTTTTCTATATTGGCGAGCAGCCAACTTTGTGACCAGATTTAGGTATGCTAAACTCATTCTTTTTGGCTGAATTTTGGATATGATATAGTTTACATATTGTTGTAGAACATATTAAAATTTGAGAAGCATCCAGCGAGTGGTTTGGGATTTACGATTTTTCCAAGATTGAGTTGTAAGCAGTTTTTCTGTTGTGCTGAAATTCGGTTTTGGGAGATAGTTTTAAATAGGATTTTGATCTCCTTTGCAGCTAAATTTTGGATATATTATAGATAAGATTTTATAATAGAACATATCAAAATTTGGGATAAATCCAGTGAGTGGTTTAGGAGTTATGATTTTTCAAAGTCTACTCAGATTTGGGCTAAGTATAGAATTTGTAAAGGGAGTAGTCAACTTTAGGAATTTTTATAAAACTGTTGAATGAACAGTTTGGAGAAATTCTTTCTCCTAAAGTTAGATAGAACCTCATAGATGATCTAGAGATTTAATTCGGAATTATTATAAGCTGTTAAGAATTTTATATTTAGAACCGAAGTTAGACCTTTACAATTCTTCCGGAAAATAGAAACATAGAAAAAATGTCAGTTTGGAACCAAATAAAATTTTAGGAGTTAGAAAATAAATTTAGAACCTCAAATAGGAGATTAGACATGAATTCTAGATTTTTCGAGAATTTCGGGACCAAGGGTAAAATGGTCATTTTACCCTAAATTAACACTGTAACTAGTTATGTCTTAATACATCATTCGATCTTAGAAGTTTTAGACTTCTAACTACGTGAGAGTGTGCTAATACACTTATGGCCTTTGACAGGCAACTGAGTTGCTACAGTTTACAGAACGAGTGGTTTACAAAGAGTCGAGCTTTATATCAGGTAAGTCCTTTGGGCTTACTTAGCTGACTGCTAAATATGAGTATAAATGATGATGGTGGTGTGTGATTGAAATGTTAGAGAGATAGGTTGTGATATATAATTACCGACCTATATTTTGGCCTAAGAGTAACGGGCGGTGGCATTCTGCTCAGTAGCTCGCGGGGCGCTGGGGGTTTCTTTCGGGACTAGTCCATACGTGGTTTGTAGTGATGCTACCAATGGAAGTCAGCTAGACCTACACCAGTTGGATAAGGAACGGAGGCGAGAACTAATAATAATTCTCGTGCCACAACTTAAATTGAATAATGTGAATCACTTAAATAATTGATAATAAACGGTTGAGTGCCAGCATGATGTTTGTTTATTTTGTTTCTGCTTGTGTTTGTGTTGTTATCATTTTTTGCTTATATTTGGATAGTTAGCTAACGGTTTATCCGTGTTGTAGACCTGTAGAGATAGACAGTTGCAGAGAGATCCGGAACGGATGGTCAGCCGGGTCCACGTACTCATTAGATGGGGACGGGGAGTCTTCCATACGTCATGCATGTTATGTATCTTTATATATGTTTGTAAGGCTGTCACATGTGTACGTTTATACCATTAAAAATATTATGTTTTTAGAAACTGTTTTAAATACATTTGTGCCTTGTTGTAAGATCCAAGTAATGTTGTTGTTAAACCAAGGTCGGGACCCATTGTGAGGTCCTAACCAGTAGCTCCCCGAGTTCCGAGAATTGGGTGTGTTACAACATGGTATCAGAGCTCTGGGTTGGCAACAATGGCACTTGAAATCTTCTGAAAGACCAAATGTATAAAATAACTAGAACCCGAAAGGGGTCTAAAATTTTCAAAACAGATTTCTGTTTTTACACACACGCATAGTCGGGTTGTTGGGCTAGTAGTACGTTGGACCACCATCGCTCTCGGTGGATCTCTACAACTTAGATCGATATGAGTTAGCATATAGACTTTCTATGATGAGTATTAATGTATGTTATATATATGTATAAGTGTAGTATGTTAGTATCCTAAAGGATATATTATATCCTTTAGTTGTGATATCATGAAGCGATTATCGCCTCATGATAAATCGGTAGCAAACTTGAAGAGTTTTCAACACGAGGCAATGGAATCAGACCTTGAATTGAGTATTATATACTCGGGTGGGCCGCTTGGTGATCCGTACAAATCATCCAGAGAACAAGTGAGCAAGGAAGTAAAGTTATGAAGATAATTTTTACCACAAGCACAATCAGATGAGGAAGAAATCGCTGGGCCAGTTCAGTTAGAAGGAATAGAAGGTTGTACATGGAACTCGGGCATACGAGGCCGAGAGACGGAATTAGAAGAACCATGCAAGAGACTACAATAATGCGGAGTAGAGATAACAATATTGAAACGGGACAAGTAGAATTGAGTACAACCAAGATTGCAGAATCAAGGACATTATAATCGAGGCGGATGCCCCATAGACCATTACGGGCATGAGAAACCAGAAGAGACAGAGTGTCAATCCGAGTGTGAGAATCTAAGGTACACAATTGAGTGTAAAAGCGAAAAGGAAGACCCCACAAGCGTGGGGAGGTTTTGACCCTCCTCAAAGTTATAAGTAGTTTGAAAGAGACCGCGACGCCAATATCCAAAGAATGGAAGCCTGTAGCAGGGTCAACGGAGTTTCATGAAGGCGATATTACCACTAACTCCAGTGAAGAAATCTGTATGGGAGAACGGCCTTGCTAGACTCGAGAGTCCAGGGTAACCCGAATTATCACGGGACCTAAGCCATCAACACAGATGGTCCATGCAAAAGGAACTACAAGTGGATGATCCTTACAGACTAGAGAGATGGAGTTAGCCCATAAGAAGCGGAAGGGTGGAAGGTAGAAGAACTAAAGAAGTATAAAAGGATTGTGGTGAGCAACTATTTACCTACTAGCGAAGGAAATTTTGACAGATCACAATTAACACGTAATGGAGACTTACAGCTTAATGTGAGAGCGAAGGGTAGACTTCACAAGCCTGGAGACGTTTTGTCTTCTTTAGAGATAAGAATTTTAAGAGGAATCACAACGCCAGTATCGAATGGATCGAAGCCCTGTAACATAGTCAACAGAGATTTGGGAGGAAGTATTACAAACAACGCCGATTAAGGAACCTGTGCTTGTGAGAATCGTGTGGTAGACTCAAGAGCCCAGAGTAACCCCATTTATAACAGAACATAGGTCATCAACACAGACGGTCCTTGTAAGGGGACTACAATTGGGAGGTAATTAAAAATCATCGGAATTACAAGACGCTTACCATCTATCGTGGAGTGTTAGGAACGACTTTTGACGTCAGGAGAATGGCACAACGAGACTTGAGAAAGATAGTGTCCCAAGGAAGCAGAAGAGGGAAAGATAAGACGAACTAAAGAAGGATAAAAGGATTAATCTAGTAGGTGGTATGCACCAAAAGTTTAATACCAGTAGAGGTATGAAATGGCGATAAGTCAAATATAGATCGTTCGATGTCAACCAAGGACGTGCAAGTGTTGTTTGGTATTGACGAGTTATATACCGTTAAGAAAAGATAATTGCGACTGTGGATTTATGGAGTAGTTTTACCGATGCCTAGGCGGATTTCCTCAAGTATGCAACAACAATCTTCTTAGACAACTAAAGGTAAAGAGGACCGTGTTAGAGGTTACTTCCTGGTTGTTTAAGATAATTGCGACTGTGAACCAATCAGGATTTTATTTCAAGAATAAAATTAAGGAAAGTACTTGGCACTTCATCCGGTTAATCATTTTGGACTGACAGAACACGTCCTCAGGATTACGGGGTGACAACAAAATAACCAGAGTAGCGCAGTGGAAGCGTGGTGGGTACTAACCCACAGAGCAAGAAGCTCAAGGGTGTTGATGGATGTCTTGTCGAGTTTAAGATGGGGATAGTTGGTGAAAGGTATTCTAGTTGGAAGGAACGTGAGATAGGCTATGTGAAGTTACTGAAAATATTGTACAGAAACTTATGTGCATGTAGAGGTAAAAGAAGGAGGTTGGTACCCTATTATGGATCCGAGTGAAGAGTGATGGCTTTGTTACATGTTGCCAGGCAAGTAGTTTTGGAATTTTATACCTAACGGAGTACGTTAGAGTGAGTTCTTGATGAATTGAGAGAAGAATTAACGATGTAATAAAAGTATTATGCATGGTTTGCATTAGAAAGCTCAAAGTGTGTAATTATCATTCTGAGTCAAAGATACATAAGAAAGAGAAGCGACAGGAGTATACTTGCAACCTAGTAACCGTGCTTAAAGAAAGCATAATCTCGGAGTAGATTTTATGGGGAATGTTATGTCAGAACGGATCCAAGTTGCTTTTGTGTCAACGGGATATTATTGGCCTGATAACCATGGTGGATAAAAGAGTGCACTGCTGATGGTATGTTAACAATTATTGAGTAGTTATGATCAAATAACGGTGATAGGAGATCACTTTGTGTCTAATACCGTCATTCCGGACGTATTCTAGGTCACTTAAGATCTTGGAAAATGCGTGATAAACCTAAGTTGAGCAAACGATATATTAGAGATCTGTAAATAATATAATAATGCCAGGTGAACAAAGAGGATGACCACTAGATTTGATTTTTAGTTGTCTCTTGTGTTAGACCTGAAAAGGGTAACGGTGACGATTCCGTACCTGAGGAACATGATGACTGAGTAATATTAAAAGACAAGACCAAGTGGGTCGTGATACGAAGAGCATTGGGCACTTGGTAAGTGTTGGTGGATGTCAAAGACCTTTGGCCTGAGTGGGTAGATAGAACCTTTTCAGAAGGCCGGAAGCAAGTGGTCATAACGAAGGGAAGGAAGTTGAATAGATTATTTTTCGTAGGGTCATCAAAGGATCTGGAAGTGAGTTGTGTAAGGCAACCATTGGAAGTTTTAAAGCGGTTTAAAAATGTCTGATGGACTAATATTCCTCACCCTATTGGAGAGTGCAGCTTCAGTTTTCCACGGAGACTAAGTCTGGGAACTGAGTTTGGGATTTTCGGTTGGAGAGATACCTACCAGACACGAGTTAGGTCATCAGATTAGAGGATTAGCCAGTTGAGCCGGATGATACCGGTGAGATATCCGGTAACCACTCTAGAACGTGGTAACATATGATGGTGATTTAAATACCTAAAAAGTTTTAAGATTTAGTGGTATTATGAAAATCCGATAAGGCTACTTAAGATATTGGGGATTGTAAGAGACGTAACATTTCAAAGACTTATGTGGCGATAGTTGTAACCTCGGGAGTAACGAGCTAGGACTTGACCTTGTTTGTGTGATATTGTTTGACTGCTTGTTTATTTCATGATTGAGTGTTTAGTCAGTGATGTGTTCTTTTGGTAACCTTGATGTGCGGGATACTTAGATGTGGAAACGACAAGACTTTTGTGTAGTGACCAAACACACCCTTTTGGTGCCTTAAAGGCCGATCAGGATTTTCTTACCCTAAGTTTCGGGACGAAACTTATTTTGAGGGGGATCTGATGTAACGACCGGATTTTTCGTTACGCTTTAATAGGGTTAGAGGGGTTTAGAAAACAAAAAAAAAAAAAAAAAAAATTAGTGAACTAGGATAAACAAGTTTATTTATGGAAGTCGTTTAATTAAGTACCTTGTCCTAAGTTTCGGGACGAAACTTATTTTAAGGGGATACTGATGTGATACCCGAAATTTTTATTCCGTCTAATTCCGCCGTTGACGGTTTCCTTTTCTATCTAGTATCTCTTCCTTCACAAATTCCATTATTTTATGTAGAATTTAATTCACATAAAATGATAAAATTATATCAAGCTCTAATCCTCATAATTATCCATTATTTTATGTAGAATTTAATTCACATAAAATGATAACATTATATCAAGCTTTAATCCTTATAATTATCTATTATTTTATGTAGAATTTTATTCACATAAAATGATAGATTTATATCAAACCCGAGTTATTATAATTCATTCTTACCGATGACTTTAGACGAGTTTTGACAAGCTGTGACGAGACCATGACTAAGCTGAGACGAGGCCATGACAAAACCCGACAAATCTGTGACAAACTCATTCATGGGCCTGACAAGGCCATGACGAGTTTTGACAGATTTTTGACAAGTAATTCAGCCCACTTTTCTAGCATGTTTCAGCCCACTACTCCTACCTTAAGCTCAGCCAGTTTGCTTACCCACAACAGCCCAGCAGTGTGACTTCGAGCCCAGCCTGCAGCGGTCCAGGAGAGGCTGGTTACGAGCCCATTAACAGCCCCCCTCCAGCCCAGTACGTACAGCTCCTCTCCAACCCAATACCTTGCATCTGTAACTGCTTCATTAATCGTTCAGCAGGAGGGTAACAGCCGGCCTCCTCCTTCCTTCTCTTCTCCTTGTAACGGCTGCTGAAGACCCTTCTGTAACAGCCGGTTTTAACGTAGCATTGACACTCCCTTGCTTCTACAGCAGCGTTTTTGATTTGCTTCCATCTTCTGTCACGCTCAGAAAAACGTTTTGCATCGCCTCTCTCTAATCTCTTCAACGCTGTAGCAATCAACAACCAAGGAAGGGAGGGTCACGTTCCAATCTCAACAGCAACCATCTGTTGCGTGCCCAGAAAGATGAACAAGAGCAGTCCAGCGGCTGAGCCATCCAGCAGTGCAGCCACGTTTGGGGAGCCTCTTTCTGCATAGGTGAGTTCTAAACCAAATTTTTCTTACCCTATGTGCGCCCAAAACTAGCTGCTGATCGTGTACCCTTTATGCTGAAGACTCGAGTCATCTTAGATCAAACGTATAGCAGCCAGCTTCGTCTTAGCCCTGTAGTCAGAGGTTTCCGAAGCCAAGGTCAGGAGAGATCATTGGTGTACGGTTTCTTCAACAACTTGCAAGTAGTGAGTAAGCACTTCCTTTCTTTCCTTTTGACAGTGATGTCTTCTATTATAAGACCCGTTAGGATAGATTGGAGTGAGTGTTCTGGATAGAAGAGAATAAGGGACTGCTGTAAAGGATTTATTTTAGTTATTCCTTTCAGTTTTAAAGTGGAAGATTACCTACTGTTGTGAATCAATGTTAAAACGGTGGGTTGAAGATCCACCGTTGAATTTTATATAGATCATAGATTGATATACATAGTTTACCGTGTTAAAATTTGGGAACAAATGAACGGTCGGATTAAAAGTTATAAGGTCCCAAAGTAGAGTAGTTGAGCTGTTGCAGTTTCTCAGTTTTCTATATTGGCGAGCAGCCAACTTTGTGACCAGATTTAGGTATGCTAAACTCATTCTTTTTGGCTGAATTTTGGATATGATATAGTTTACATATTGTTGTAGAACATATTAAAATTTGAGAAGCATCCAGCGAGTGGTTTGGGATTTACGATTTTTCCAAGATTGAGTTGTAAGCAGTTTTTCTGTTGTGCTGAAATTCGGTTTTGGGAGATAGTTTTAAATAGGATTTTGATCTCCTTTGCAGCTAAATTTTGGATATATTATAGATAAGATTTTATAGTAGAACATATCAAAATTTGGGATAAATCCAGTGAGTGGTTTAGGAGTTATGATTTTTCAAAGTCTACTCAGATTTGGGCTAAGTATAGAATTTGTAAAGGGAGTAGTCAACTTTAGGAATTTTTATAAAACTGTTGAATGAACAGTTTGGAGAAATTCTTTCTCCTAAAGTTAGATAGAACCTCATAGATGATCTAGAGATTTAATTCGGAATTATTATAAGCTGTTAAGAATTTTATATTTAGAACCGAAGTTAGACCTTTACAATTCTTCCAGAAAATGAAACATAGAAAAAATGTCAGTTTGGAACCAAATAAAATTTTAGGAGTTAGAAAATAAATTTAGAACCTCAAATAGGAGATTAGACATGAATTCTAGATTTTTCGAGAATTTCGGGACCAAGGCTAAAATGGTCATTTTACCCTAAATTAACACTGTAACTAGTTATGTCTTAATACATCATTCGATCTTAGAAGTTTTAGACTTCTAACTACGTGAGAGTGTGCTAATACACTTATGGCCTTTGACAAGCAACTGAGTTGCTACAGTTTACAGAACGAGTGGTTTACAAAGAGTCGAGCTTTATATCAGGTAAGTCCTTTGGGCTTACTTAGCTGACTGCTAAATATGAGTATAAATGATGATGGTGGTGTGTGATTGAAATGTTAGAGAGATAGGTTGTGATATATAATTACCGACCTATATTTTGGCCTAAGAGTAACGGGCGGTGGCATTCTGCTCAGTAGCTCGCGGGGCGCTGGGGGTTTCTTTCGGGACTAGTCCATACGTGGTTTGTAGTGATGCTACCAATGGAAGTCAGCTAGACCTACACCAGTTGGATAAGGAACGGAGGCGAGAACTAATAATAATTCTCGTGCCACAACTTAAATTGAATAATGTGAATCACTTAAATAATTGATAATAAACGGTTGAGTGCCAGCATGATGTTTGTTTATTTTGTTTCTGCTTGTGTTTGTGCTGTTATCATTTTTTGCTTATATTTGGATAGTTAGCTAACGGTTTATCCGTGTTGTAGACCTGTAGAGATAGACAGTTGCAGAGAGATCCGGAACGGATGGTCAGCCGGGTCCACGTACTCATTAGATGGGGACGGGGAGTCTTCCATACGTCATGCATGTTATGTATCTTTATATATGTTTGTAAGGCTGTCACATGTGTACGTTTATACCATTAAAAATATTATGTTTTTAGAAACTGTTTTAAATACATTTGTGCCTTGTTGTAAGATCCAAGTAATGTTGTTGTTAAACCAAGGTCGGGACCCATTGTGAGGTCCTAACCAGTAGCTCCCCGAGTTCCGAGAATTTGGGGTGTTACAGATATGAAAGATTTGTTCAAATAGGAGAATCACTTGTATGGCCAACACCTTCCTGTACTACACTCTGCAATTCAGCTTCAATTACAACTTCCTGTACTGCAATTCAGCTTCAATTACAACTTACATTCTAAAAAAGGCTCATATCTTGATTCTTGCCTTCAATTACAACTTCAATCTCTAGCATACACATTCTTGTACTGCACTCTTCAATGTAAAAACATTCTAAACCTGCTTATGCAATTCAGCTTCTGAACACGGGTTTTCCTCATCTCTTGATTCTTGCCGGTTTTTACTATCATCAGCTACACGTGCCGAATGCTCCTCATAAACACCGTTTGCCAGAGCTGTAGGGTCTAGATAAGGCTGTGTTTGCTCTACTGATTCAGGCTGTGTTTGCTCTACTGATTCAGGCTGTGTTTCCAACACTGTTGATGATGTTGTGGGGTCTAGATCATCTTCGGCCTTGATAACTTCATCTCCAACTCCTTCCTCCCTTCCAGATGAGGTAGAAGCATGTTGCTCATTGTCCGCTCTCTTGTCCTCTAAAGTAAACTAATTTGAATTCGTGAACAAAGAACTGTTGCAGCATCTACAAGGTAAATATCATCAACCCAATAAGTTGAAAATACAAAAAAGGCCCAAGAAAACTTGGATAAGGTAGTAGTGAAAGGCTAGTTTCAATCCTACCTTTCTTGATCATCTCCCAAGCGCAATGATGAAAACATGCAAACAGTTGATAAATTTTGACAAAGAGAAATGATTTTCTCAAACAGTTGATAAATTTTGAAACAATTGATAAATTGTGAAAACAAGCCCACAAAATATCGACTCAGTAAACAACATCAGTTCATTGTAAACACCAACTTTAAACAATTGATAAATTTTGAAAAAGACTCAACAAAATCCATTGATATCGTATGAATGTAATATCACCAAGTAGGTTCTCCCTGCATAAGTAGAGCCTTGGATCCACTATACCTCATTTACATGGACTCTATCATCACTACCAATATCAGTTCATTGTAAACACCATCTTCAAACAAGATTCATAAAGCAAACAGAAGAGATAGACTCAGATATGTATACAACTTATCTATCATGGCTTTTCTGAAGCATAACTGCATTTAGCTGTTAAACAATCCTCATCATCAAAAACAAGCACACATAAAACTAATGAATGAATGGCTTATATCAAGAAATTCAACCATATGAATCCTTTGCATCATGGTGTTATTTCAAATTCTGATAATGACACCTTCTGCAGATCAAATTCTATGAATCCATGATCTGCATTTCCTTTGATGAAAGTGAAGAAAATGATGAAATGAAAATTAGAGTTTTGTTTTCCCTACATGCGATTGCCATAGCAGCAAACAACGTTATCCTTTGAAGCCATAACAGCAAACACACATCATTCATTCATTCATTGTCATTCATACATGAAAGTCATAACAGGAAGCAAATGCAGGAGGATAAAGGGAGACATCACACAAGGAAAAAATAACACATCACCCGAAAGAAGAACAACATCACAATATGAAATCCAAAAGATAGCAGTACAAACCAAAAAAATCAAACAACCCTAATCCTCTAAAAGAAGAGAAGATTGAAGACCTTTTCGCAGCATATGACAATGGATTTCGGACCATCCGACAAACACCCTTCCTCGTCGCACCAGTCGAAGTGTTGGATGGAGATGCCATTGTCGTCACAATCTCATAGAGGCGGTCACAGCCTCACAGTGTCGGAGCTTCGTCACCCTTCTCTCGTCGCCGTCGCCTGTTTATCGTCCCTCTTTTCTCTGTTAGGTCTTGAATGAATGTGAAATATGAGGGCAATTTGGGGTTGTCGAAAATAATAAACCCTTTCCAAAAAAATAACCTTGAACTTGTGAGGTTATTTTTTACGAGTTTATAAACTCGTAAAAACCCATACAAAAATAAACTCGTAATCATGTAAACACTCGCTTGACATAAGCGCGGGTTAATAAACCTTTCAATTAGTTTATAAACCTGCAGGTAAACAAGCCCTAATTTATTGGGTTTGTTGGTTAGATAGTCTTTCGGTTAGAGTTCACTATTCTTTATAACTTATCATACCAATGTCTTCATTATCTTATGTATAATGGCATGGCATTGATGTAGATATGAACAAGTAAAAGATATTTGAATTGGAGTTTTTATTTTAATCGCAAAACTATTAATTATAGTTTGATTACCATATTCAATTCCCTTCTAATCGTAAAGACTTTCAACTATTATTTCTAACATTTGCATTGTTTCGACAATATATGTTTATTATTTGTTGAGTCAACAAATAATGGGTTAGGCTTGATCCAAAAAGTTATCTTTGTTGAAAAACTCATAAGAGATTGACCATTTTTTTTGAATTGGAATATGTTTTTGTTTTTATAAAATATTTAGGTGGTTTTTTCGACTTTAATTTAATCCGACGTGATATAAGAGATATTTGGAGACGAAATTGGATATTTAAGATAAGTACGTGCATAAGTACGTAGTTATGCTTGAAATTAGTTTTCTATCAGCACATTGTGTGGGTTTTATTAGGACTGTTTACGGTTCTACAACCGCATTTTTTTTATGGAATCGGGAACCAAATGTTAGTCAAGCATGTGAAGGGAAGCAATTGAACTGAATTGTTACTCATTCATTGATGATGGTATAGACTGAAGGTGTAAAGCCCGGAAAATTCTTAGGTCCATCATATCTAGTTTACAAATAACCGTCGGATTTTAGCACTTACCGAGGTTCTAGTAAAGATCAGATATTAAATTTATAGGTCTTGGGTTAATTCTTTTGGGCATCACACTAGATGGGCTCTTGTTCTTCCCTACAAGGTTTGGGCCTAAGTAGGATTAATTATAGGTTAATCCTAATTAAACCCTAACCTAATCTAAACCCACCGTAACCTCTCATCTAAACCTAAATACTCTTTACGTAACTCTAACGCTGCGGCGCTGCCCTTCCTCCATCTTTCTGCACGATTGGAAGCGATACAAGCCCCCTCTTCAACGTTCCCAGCACCAGCAACCGGCATCGGAATCGTCCATTGCCGACCCTCTCAAACGGTCTTCCACAGCGCCGGACACCGCCCAATCTTCATCGATCAAGTAACCGTTGTTGACGAATGAGATGTTGCCCAACTAGGGAAGGCCTAGCAACGTCGTTGATGGTCCACCGGAGAGCCTCCTCGAATGCTGCAATCGCCCATAGCAACCAGGTGAGTCGGTGCTACAGTCTTACTCTCTAGCCTCCTTGCACCGTAAATGATAGCGCCTAAATGACCGTTGATCTTGCAACACCCACAAGACATGAACCCTTGCCCCAGGCCACGAGCCATGCCACCCACGCCAGTAGTGCTCAGCCACAAGTCTTGCAACACCTACAAGTAGTGCTCAGCCGGGTCTCCTTACTCCCTAGGATGGGGTTGGATTTTGTTGTTCTTTCACTCGTAGTAGGATGTTATTTAGACTTTTATTATCTTAAGTATGATGTTGGTTGTTAGACGCATGTTGTTACTTTCATGACATTAAAACACCGTTTTATGAATTTTGATTTCCTTATTTGTGCCTTATTGTAAGATCCTAGTAAATTTGTTGTTAGACTAAGGTCGGGACCCATTGTGAGGTCCTAACCAATAGCTCCCGGAGTTCTAGGAATTTGGGGTGTTACAACATGGTATTAGAGCTCTAGGTTGGCAACAATAGCAGTTGAAATCTTCTAAAGGACCGAATGAGTATTAAACAGAACCTGAAAGGGGTCTGAACTTTTCAAAGAAACTTTTGGTTTTCAAAATACATGCATGAGTCGGGATGGGATAGAAAGTACGGATGACCAGCACAACCTCCGCGGATCTCGGCAGCTTAGTACTTTTAGAATTGTTATGTTGACTTATTAGCTTGATTATAAAGATATGTAATATAGATAAGTATATGCTGAAGGTTAGTAGCATTTATAGTTTTATTATGCCTTAACGAAGATAACAGAATGAGATCCTCACTCCGTTGATGTAACACCCCGAATCCTAGAGGACTCGGAATGCTACAAGTTGGGACCTCACAATGGGTCCCAGCCCTTAGCTTGGCAACAACTTCATCGGACCGTATAACACGGCACAAATAAAAAGGCAAAACATAGAGTTTTATATCATGAGCGAAAGGAAAAGTACAAATCTGAAAACAATACAATCAAGTCTCAAAACCAAAATAACAACATCAGTCTCAACAGCCGTGAAATAAAAAGATAACAGTCCCGTCCTATAATGCACGGAACCCCGGCTGCCCACTACCGCCGGATCACTCGATCGCCTCCCTAACCTGCAAGACATCTACAAGCGGTATAAAACCGTTAACTAACAATCTATGCATAAGTATAAAGGTACAAGCACAATCACACAACATACACAATCATCATGCAACACTCATTCTTTTTGTTATCTTTAATTAGGTGATATGTCGTTACTAATGATACTTATTTTGTGACACGAGGGATTCCCAAACCTCGCCCCTGTCCCCGTTTACCAACGCGGAATGATACTAATGCATTTGACCGTCTACCTGACTGGGCTGGTCGCAGGGAACCTCTTAGACTCTCGCAAGAGCTAGGCAGATGATGTCACGACCCGTTATCATACACTTGGGTCAATTACGCAATATACTAAAATCGGCCTATTCCGGTTTCGTTGTTTATCTTAACTAACAAACACCACTCATACACATTACACTCATACAAGAAGCCAACTAAGTAAGTCCGTGGACTTACCAGAATCAAATCTCGATTCTCTCTTAACCACCACTCAAACAGTAACTGCAGAAACTCAGTGGCCTGTCAAAGGAGGCACGTGGGTCAATACATTTCCCTCGGTACTTAGAAGTCTGAAACTTCTAAGATGTAAGATCCTATTTGGACATAAATTATTACAGTACTTATTTAAGGTAACATGACTATTTTACTCTTGGTCCCGAGACTTCCAAAAACTCGTAATACGCACTTAAATTCTTACTTGAGGCTAACTAACCATATTCTACTCCCTATGATGATTTTAGGTAACACTAGAGAAACTACCCACTTTTCTATTTCCCGAAAAGTCACTAAGGTTCAACTACAGCTTCAAATATGAAATTAAAATAAACTTATAAAAATTCTAAAATAAATCTCTAAATTATCTATGATATCTAATCTACTCATAGGAGCAAGAATTTCATAAAATAGTTCAACTATCACTTCTACAAATATCCTTAAAGTTGGCTACAACACTAAAAAAGTTCCTATACTTAGTCAAAATTCATTGCTGGAAAAACAGCTCAACTACTCCATTTTGAGACCCTATAACTTTCAATCCGACCGTTCATTTCTTCTCAAATTTTAACACAGTAAACTACATATATCCATTTATGATCTATCAAAAATTCAGGAAACAGCATGGGATCTCATTTGCGATTTTCACACCTGGTTAGTTCGTTTCTGGAGTCTCCTACATGCCTCAGGTTTGAGACTTTGCAACCTCTACTTCCCCCAACAATTCGGTGAGCACAACTCTTCCCTTCAAGTCCTATTAAATCGATACACACATAAAATCATAGTTCAGCCCTTCAGTTACATCTATACAGACGGCTCTCCAAGGTGGTTGCACTTACTGTTTTAAGCAAGCTTCGATCTTGTTTTTGGACGAACTGGTGTACCTCAAAGCATTGACGTTTCCTTCTCTGATTCCATGTGACACAGACAGCACTAGGACTCCAACTGTGGCGCGATCTAGGGCGTAGGGAGGGAAACAACAAGGGTTAGGGTCAGATTCTTCTGCATATATGATCCGAAGAAAGAGAGATGGCGAGCTTACTTGTGTGTCGTCTCCTGGAGATGGCTAAATAGACAAGTGCGGGCTCAGATTCTATCTTCTGAGTGCACGCAGATGGAGCCCTAAACGCAAATTGACACACGAGGGAGGCTACATTGTTTGCTCTGTGAAGAGTTGCTTGAAACGGTTGCTTTCAGATGCCTTTTCTGTACGCAACGAGATAGAAGGGAAAACGTGCAGGCTGAATGGATCTTGCTGCGTCATTTAAGGAACCGTTACAGAAGGTCATCCTTCAACTCAACAGCTGTTACGTGTGAAGGAAAGGGAGAGGGAGGGCTGGCTGTTACCATCTTCCTAGGCTGAAACGTGTAGCTGGGCCATCACACAAGCAAGGGCAAACTGGGCTGGATAGGGTAGCTGACGGTTTTGGGCATGAGTTCGGGTTGCTTCTGGTTTGGCCTCTTGGGCTGCTTCGATCCTCCAGCAAGGGTTAAGGCAAGGTGTTCGCCACTTAGCGTGCGTGAAAATAAGCTTTAAATTTATAAAACTAGAATCAAGCAAGCGAACCCGCAGTGTACGGATCGACGTAGTTAAGCAAGAATTCCAGAGTATCGAACACAGGGATTTGGGGGGTTAAATCCAGTTATAAATCGTCAAGCAAGTAAATGTATGAAGCTTTGTAAATATTGGGAAAACAACAATCCTAAAGATCCAGGAATCCAGCTGTGGCAATCGATTCAAGATATACTAAAGATATAAGGACAGAGTTAAGAGTTGCAAAGGTATATTAGTGCAAAGCAATGTACGGTGAAGTTCTAAGGCTTTATATAACTTATCTAAAGACACTCTCTATAAAGGTTGTTGAGGCTTCAGTATAGAAAGGATCTAAAGACAAGAATTGATCTCAAATACCCAAACTTGTAACCCAAGGATCAAAACTAACTAAACCGATTAAGGTTGTGACACTCGGAATCGAGGTAGAGGTTGTTGAGGCTTCACTACCACCTAGAAAAGGCAAGCCAAGACTAAGTTAAAGCAAATCTTTAACTTTGGATTAAAGTAAAAGCAAAGTTCGTAAACTAAGGGAAATTACGGGTGGATCTTGAGATTCCACGGCCGTGGAACTCAAGAACACACCGTGATTTTGGTTCGTCGGCGATTCTCTCTAACTCTCAGGGTCCAATCTGTTTACGATCGATCTATCATCATCTAAGCCACAACTATCAACCCTTCACCCTAGAATTGCTAAAGGGTTTTAGCCAACAACAGTCATTATGATATCAAATTCAAGATTTAAAAGAATGAAAGATGAAAACCTTCGAAAACTTTCAATAACTTTAAATCAATCTCAAATCCACAAACAAGGTAATGATATATCAGATTCGGAATAACACATACCAATCACAATCCTTGATAAGAACGAAGAGTGGGATGTCAATCCGTCTTCTAATCAAACCTAAGGACAAAGCGTAACTTCCAAATCTCCAAGTCTTTTCAAATCTCCGTTGCAAAATGGAAATTTCCGTACGTCCAACTGAAACCCTAGGCACGTGCAAGTAAGCGTAAGCGAAGGTGACGGAATCTCCTTCCTTCCGTCCTTTTATAGGGCAAGATAAAATGTCTCTCTCCGGCCCATGTGCGCAATATTGTGTCCATATTTTATTCGGCAAAAGATTGCCTAAATCACGGTTCCACAGGATTCCACGCCCGTGGTTTAGAGCGTGGAATTATATTACGGTGCTTCACAACTTCCACGGCCGTTTAACTTACTGGACTGCTCCACGCTCATGTTGCCAAAGTTTCACGGCCGTGGTTTAGAGCGTGGACTTCATTACAGCCGTATTTTAGAGCGTGGAAACATAAGTAGCTCGTAATTCACTTTATTTGTGCCATTCTTCATCCTAGCATCTTCCTTAGCTCCTTTGTGGTGTCCTCAATCCTTGGATGTGCTCAATCTACCTCCATTTTCTCTTATTCCGTTCGGAATTAGCTCTTATTCGCCTACAATCAACACAAAGCTTATGTAGACCTCTATATCGACAATATAGATAAACTAGCTCACAATTGCTTCAATGCTTTATCAATGAACACCAATATGGATGAAATACATCTAAAAAACGTACCTAAAACATCACAATATTTCATGCTTAAACAAATAGTGAATTGAAAAGAAAATCAAATTGACTTAATCATTTCAACAAGAAGTATAAGAACTTATCATGTGATTTCAACTTTGATTTCTCAACATGATTTAGGTAACATTCTTCACATTATGAAACTTGCAAAAGATGAATAATCAACTCATTCAATTTCTTTTCAATTCACTATTTGTTTAAGCATGCGATTGTCATCAAAACTCAATTCACAAGTAGTGATTATCATAGAAGTCATCTCTATCCTTAGAAGCACAAAAATTTTCAAAATTTTTAAATTTTTTATGGGTTTTTCAAAAGCTTTTTCATGCAATGCAATAATGAAACGTGTAACAATAGAATGAAACATGCACGGTGTTCTCGATAAAAGCATACAAAGTGAGTAAGAGTTATTACAAACGATTAGTCACACCCCACCCCATACTTGGAACAAACATTGTCCCTAATGTTCAAAAAGAAAATAAAGAAAAGAAAGAATGAAAATGAACTCACAAGACGGTGGTGGAGCAGCTTAAACGGTGGATCGCCCAGGGTCATCACTGAGGTGGCGGTGGAGGTGGAAACGGGAAGAAGCCGGGATCATAGTTCCGCCCAAACTGCTGGCGGTATATGTCTCTCATCATGCGATCATGATCGGCGGCTCGTGCATCCCTAGCATCTACACGGATCTCCAAGGCTCCGACCCTGCTGGAAAGGTCGGTGGCCCACTCCGGTAGCTGCTCATACCACCCGGGCGGCTGGCTGTACCATGTCGGTGCGTCTGACGGTGCTGGTGCGTGTGGTGGATGTGCATGCCAAGGTGGTGGAGCTCCCATCCAATCCGGCTGAGTGCTATACCATGTAGGAGGGTCCGCCATCCATGTAGGTCTCTCGCTCACACTAGCGCGGCGAGAGGAAGAACCTGAAGCTCTGGCGGGGCAAGGAGAGTGTCTAGGAGGGTCGGGAACTGCATCCGGCTGATCCGGAAAGGTACCAAAGTCATGCTCTCCTCCTCCTCCCTCATACTCATCACCTCCTCCCATCTCCTCCTCCTCTACAACTAGTGATGGCGGAACGTAAAGAGGGGCTACTAGTCTGTTCGCATGCATGGCAGCGAACGTCTCCTTCCAGTTATGGCGTCCAGCCATAATGGAATACTCAGGAAGCCAAGCAATCCCTCTACCTGTCCTACTCTCCCAAGGCATGGCAGCTGTAGGTGGAGCTCTATGTGCAGGGAAGATAATGCCTCTCGTCATGAGTCTCTGAAGTCCTAGGGGTCTAGCTGCAATGCGGGTGCACGCGGAGAAGTCTACCCCTAACTGCCTAGCAAGGTGGGTGACCATCCCACCGTATCCAATGTTGCCGGCTCTCTTATTCTTTAGCTTGCTCATAGTAGCAGCTAAGAGGGTGGCACAATCAGCTGGCCTACCGTACAACATATAGTAGAGCAAAAACAACTCGTCCGTCTTAATCTTTTGAGGTGTCTCCGTCCCAGGGAAAAGACACTCAGAAAGCACTCTATGGGCAATCTTCAAGGTTAGGTGATAGATCAACCTAACCTTGGTATCAGCAGGTTGCCAACGGTCCTCGCTGGCGTATATCATAGCTATCTCCTCCCATAAATCCTTGGCATACACGCCACTAGGGAATCGACCATTGAAGGTCTCATGGAACCCAAAGAAGGCTCCAAACTCTCTAATAGAAAAATCATAGTTTCTCTCCATCAGCCGGAAAGAAATAGTCCTATCAACGTGGCTATGCTCAAACGAGACCACGAACTCCCTATTAATCTCCTCATATGCGTCTTCCCGAATAGCGGACAAGACGACCAATCCGGCTCTATCTAGTAGCCAAGTAAGATCCCCTACCACATTCAAAGGCTCTAACTCCTCAAGTAGTAGATACCTAGGTCCTATGACAGCTCGCTTATGGATCCTCTCTAAAGCATCGAGATGATCCTCATGGATAGTAGGGATCCTAGGGGGAGGTGGTGATGGTGATGATGGGGGTGATGGAGGCTCAGCGGGTGGTGCTCTAGAAGAGGAAGAAGTATTGTCTTTCCTCTTTTTATTTCTACTGGACATTCTCCTAACGAGATCCATTTTTCTGTTGAAAACCACGGTCTGTTCTTCAGGTTCCACGGCCGTGGAAAGCCCAGAGACCGTGATTCGTTCGAAAATTCTCAAAACTCACCAGAATCACACCAAACTCAACAACAAGCAGCCCTAGACTAATTTCAGTCCAATTCCAATCAGTTCTCCTAAAAATTCTAGCAAAAACGAAGCCGAATCGACGAAGAGAAAGAAAGAATGAAAAACCTAGGTTTTCGGATTTTGGAATCCGAATTCTGTCTTCTCCGGTGAATTGCCGCTCGAATCGTTACTTGGATCTTGTAGGTGATGGAAATTGCTTCATTTTTTGCCAAAGAATCGTTAAAAACGATTAACGAACGAGAAATTGGGAGATGGGGAGGGATTCGGCGATTTGGGCGTGGAAATGGGATTTGTTGTGTGTTTTGTGAAGAAACGTGGTTTTTATAGTGATTGTAAAATTTTTTGAAAATCACGGTCTATCGGGGGTTTCCACGGCCGTGGTTTTGTACGGAACCGTGGTTTTGGTGATTTTTCTCAGGCTTTTGAAAATTACGGTCACTGTAGTTGTCACGGCCGTGGTTTTGGCCGTGGAACTCTCTGTAATGTGTCAAAGTCCAAGTTTCGTCAATTTTCTTCAAACTTTTCCTTTCCCCTTTCTTTTCCACTGATCCTACATCCAAAAACACAAATATACCGGAAGGCATCGAAGGCAAAACAAAACAAAACGTCTATACTATTCTAATCTATGAATCAAAAACAAAAACGTAAATGCAATACCTTGGGTTGCCTCCCAAGAAGCGCTTTGTTTAAGGTCCGTAGCTAGACCATATTCGCACTTATTCGAGTGCGGTGGGTGCGAACTCTTCAGCTTGGAGTTCCGGTGTATACTTCTTGAGTCGTTGACCGTTCAACTTAAAGCTTCCGCCCTTTTCACCCCATACTTCAACTGCACCATGGGGAAAAACACGTTTGATTAGAAAATGTGCAGTCTAACGAGATTTAAGCTTACCTGGAAAGAGACGAAGCCTTGAATTGAAGAGGAGAACTTGATCTCCTCTTCAATTGAAGGGAAAACGTGCAGGCTGAATGGATCTTGTTGCGTCATTTAAGGAACCGTTACAAAAGGTCATCCTTCAACTCAACAGCTATTACGTGTGAAGGAAAGGGAGAGGGAAGGCTGGCTATTACCATCTTCCTAGGCTGAAACGTGTAGCTGGGCCATCATACAAGCAAGGGCAAACTGGGCTGGATAGGGACGCTGACGGTTCTAGGCATGAGTTCGGGCTGCTTTTGGTTGGGCCTCTTGGGCTGCTTCGATCCTCCAGCAAGGGTTAAGGCAAGGTGTTCGCCACTTAGCGTGCGTGAAAATAAGCTTTAAATTTATAAAACTAGAATCAAGCAAGCGAACCCGCAGTGTACGGATCGACGTAGTTAAGCAAGAATTCCAGAGTATCGAACACAGGGATTTGGGGGGTTAAATCCAGTTATAAATCGTCAAGCAAGTAAATGTATGAAGCTTTGTAAATATTGGGAAAACAACAATCCTAAAGATCCAGGAATCCAGCTGTGGCAATCGATTCAAGATATACTAAAGATATAAGGACAGAGTTAAGAGTTGCAAAGGTATATTAGTGCAAAGCAATGTACGGTGAAGTTCCAAGGCTTTATATAACTTATCTAAAGACACTCTCTATAAAGGTTGTTGAGGCTTCAGTATAGAAAGGATCTAAAGACAAGAATTGATCTCAAATACCCAAACTTGTAACCCAAGGATCAAAACTAACTAAACCGATTAAGGTTGTGACACTCGGAATCGAGGTAGAGGTTGTTGAGGCTTCACTACCACCTAGAAAAGGCAAGCCAAAACTAAGTTAAAGCAAATCTTTAACTTTGGATTAAAGTAAAAGCAAAGTTCGTAAACTAAGGGAAATTACGGGTGGATCTTGAGATTCCAAGGCCGTGGAACTCAAGAACACACCGTGATTTTGGTTCGTCGGCGATTTTCTCTAACTCTCAGGGTCCAATCTATTTACGATCGATCTATCATCATCTAAGCCACAACTATCAACCCTTCACCTTAGAATTGCTAAAGGGTTTTAGCCAACAACAGTCATTATGATATCAAATTCAAGATTTAAAAGAATGAAAGATGAAAACCTTCGAAAACTTTCAATAACTTTAAATCAATCTCAAATCCACAAACAAGGTAAAGATATATCAAATTCGGAATAACACAAACCAATCACAATCCTTGATAAGAACGAAGATCGGGATGTCAATCCGTCTTCTAATCAAACCTAAGGACAAAGCGTAACTTCCAAATCTCCAAGTCTTTGCAAATCTCCGTTGCAAAATGGCAATTTCCGTACGTCCAACTGAAACCCTAGGCACGTGCAAGTAAGCGTAAGCGAAGGTGACGGAATCTCCTTCCTTCCGTCCTTTTATAGGGCAAGATAAAATGTCTCTCTCCGGCCCATGTGCGCAATATTGTGTCCATATTTTATTCGGCAAAAGATTGCCTAAATCACGGTTCCACAGGATTCCACGCCCGTGGTTTAGAGCGTGGAATTATATTACGGTGCTTCACAACTTCCACGGCCGTGTAACTTACTGGACTGCTCCACGCTCATGTTGCCAAAGTTCCACGGCCGTGGTTTAGAGCGTGGACTTCATTACGGCCGTATTTTAGAGCGTGGAAACATAAGTAGCTCGTAATTCACTTTATTTTGTGCCATTCTTCATCCTAGCATCTTCCTTAGCTCCTTTGTGGTGTCCTCAATCCTTGGATGTGCTCAATCTACCTCCATTTTCTCTTATTCCGTTCGGAATTAGCTCTTATTTGCCAACAATCAACACAAAGCTTATGTAGATCTCTATATCGACAATATAGATAAACTAGCTCACAATTGCTTCAATGCTTTATCAATGAACACCAATATAGATGAAATACATCTAGAAAACGTGCCTAAAACATCACAATATTTCATGCTAACACAAGGGCTGGGAAAAATAAATTCAATTAAGAAACAATGGGCTAAAACAAGGCAAGAAATAAGTGGGCTGAAAGCTTGTCAAAATCTCGTCATGGCTTTGTCAGGCCCATGCATGACCTTGTCACAAAGTTGTTGGGCTTCGTCATGACCTCATCTCAGCTTTGTCATGGTCTCGTCACAGCTTTGTCATGGTCTCATCACAAGTCGTCGTTGAGAACCGATTAAAATAATTAGGGTTTGATATAATTCTATCATTTTATGTGAATTAAATTCTACATAAAATGATAAAATTTGTGGAGGAAGAAATACTAGATAGAATGGGAAACCGTCAACGGCTCGAAATCCGATTTGATTCGGGATTAAACGGAATAAAAATTCCGGATATTATAGTTGACACACCTAAGTCGATTTTGAAGGGTGTCAACATAAGGATACGTATGCTCAGCATATGAGCTTTTGGGTAGGCGAACGTCCGGACAACTCCTTCAAACTTGTTGAGGAATGTTGAGACGGAAAAGTGAAGACTAAAAGACAACGCCAACGACAATAGCAAGAAGGGGATATTGAGTCAACTCAACAGGGTCAAATGAAGAATATACATGAGAGTAGTTCTGGAAAAGCAATGGATGACCGGGAATTATACAAATTGGGAGAGAAAACCCATAGGTTCTTTCAAGTGTGGTGTAAATTAAGCAACGTTACAAACAAAGTGGATGCCTTTAGAAACACACATATGCATGAAAGTCAAGGTGAAATATACTAGCAATCTAGACAAGAGACATTGAACCTAAGCTTACTGACTAACCAGAAGGTGAAGGTTTGTTGTTAGAAGCAGGGTGGAATATGGCCACTATTGGCAAAGTAAGTCGGCATCCTAATCAAGAGGGTCCCACCTAGAAACTCATAAGCCTGAGAGTTTTAAGAAGAGATATGTCGTCGATCCAACTATGAAGACTTAAAGAGCCGCACAACTGAAGTTTATAGATTAGCCAGAAAGTGGAGGGTAGATTTCATAAACATAGAGGCAGAGTGACTTTTTATAAGACAAGTGAGTTACAACAAAGATTGTGATACAAATATCCAAATGATAGAATCCCGAAAGCAAAGTCAAATGATCACTATAAAGGCAACATTATAATACAACACCAACCGAGAAAGAGAGTGTGTGAGAATGATCTAGGCGTACTCAAGGGCCCAAGGGCCCACAATAACTTCTCTCTCACAAAGGGACTTAAGTTATCAACACCAACGATTCACAACGGAGAACCGCAATCAGTTGATGACTGAGGGATAAGGAATCACGAAGATGCATTTATGAGTAATTGTGGGAGATTTGATGAGTCTGTTGATGGCAGATAAATGATACAACTAAACTCGGCAAGAGTATAGTGATCTTATAGTGAGAAAGAGAAGTGTATATAATAAAAAGAGCTAAAGGAGTATAAACGGAGAAACTAGAGGAGATAGATTTTCACCAGGTTTATCAAAAAATCAAAAGAAGTAGGAGAAAAGTACGTCTAGCTATGATCTTGTAGAAGGTCAATTACATACTAATTGGTAATAGCTGAGACTTTACAAGTGCGGGTTAACTAGTGATGACTGATTGACAAATAAGAAGAATAACCACAAAGTTACAAAAGAATTTTATCGACATGTGGAGAAATCATTAAAGAGATCAACTGTGACAATTGTGAAGTCAAATCAATACGAGTGCTAGTAACACTGAATAAATTCAAGTCAGGTGCTCTAATTAAAAATTTTTATAGGAAGAGTCGATTGTCAGAAATGACTCCCTTATATCGGTAATGGTATAAAGAGGATTGTTGTGAGCAGTTGTTTACCTACTGGATAAGGAAAAATTTTACAGATCACAGTTAGTGCAGATGAATTCGTATAAGAAGAACTAGAAGAGTAAGAAAAAGCAGATGATTTTGACCAAATCCTACGTTAGTCCAAATAGAGGGTACTTAGCATTCGACACAAGTAGAATTGATGGTGCTCTCGTGAGTGAGAGTTGGATCGATCTTTCGGGCTCACAGAGGAAATCTTGGGACAAAAATTGTGACACGGAATAACGGGAGTTATAACGACAGTGTAAGTGGAGATTATGACGTTGACACCTTTGTGAAACGACTTGTCAAGTTTTGAAGTGTTTTAGTAGGGGTATACATATCGGTTGGGACTTATGCGAGATGTCGAGTGACTGAAAGTTGTTATAGGAAGTCAGTGTTACCCCTACGAGACAAGTTTATGTAAGAGTTACTAAGAAATGGTAGCAGCTCAATAGCCAATCTTGATAACCGGTCATGGGTGGATGGAGGAGGAGTTTTGGAACCGTGTACAAATGGTATACCTTGGAGTCTTCTCTCGACTAATGAGAAAAGAATGGATGAAAGCACCAAAATAATCAACATAATCCATAAAGGCTGAAAGAGAAAGCTTAAAGAGATTGAATTACCATACTTGGTGTAAGGATTTATAATATGGTAAAGCGACATGAGTATGAGGACAACATAATAAAAGCGAGTCGAGAAATTTGATTTTTGAGAAAATCATATGCATCTGATGTTCCTTATACAAATGGTACCGGTAGATGTTTAATAAAAGTCATACTATTGGACCGATAACATTATGATGTATAAAGTGTAAACCAAGCGAATAGCTTAAACAGTGAGAAGGAAAACCATGTATCAAAATGTGAGTCTTGTTAAATTTAAATAAAGTGTTGGGATGAGGATACCTTTATGGAATCTATACAAGAGAACAACGGAGGTTCCAACACGGAATGGGTAGTAATGATCAACTGACAGTTAGAGACCAATTCAGAGAAGGAAAATGTTATAAGATGAGTCACCTAGTAGAAAATTTCACAAGACAAGCATGAGAGACCACCATGTGGTTGGTATTATTGTCTCGGTGTAGACTTACTACCGCACCTCGAGAATTTGAAGCTAAATAGAAAACTCCACCTCAAGATTGTAAATAGATCAAGGTAAGGACTTGTAGGTCAACGTGATGTGCCCTAAGTCAGAGTTCAAAGGAATCGCAGAAGGATAACCACATTGAGTAGTCCTGACGAGTAGTAAATAAAGTTCCGATGAGACATAAGTGAATTTGAGAAAATATTAAGACCGCACATTCCAGTCCCTCCAAGGAGGCGTAACTGGTGAGTTATTTTTGCCGAGGAGTTCTCAGACCAATTGTGAAACTCAATGGGGGTCGGGGACCATAGTTTTGACAAATACGGACAATTTATCTCGAGGTTTGGACAACCAGTACACACGGCTTAGAGTACGATCTTTCATTGTAATATAGTGAATTATCCTTAGAATGACGGTCGTTTTAAGAGGGCCTTACCGTTATTAGAAAAGAATTTATGGGCGAAAGTCTAGTAAATCATCTTGACTAACAAAGGACGCCATTATGATTAATGGGTGGCGATAAAGCAATCAGAGTAGCACAGTGGAAGCGTGGTGGGCCCATGTAACTCGAGGTTATGTCAACTATGACCTCAAATTAAGGAATTATAGATCGATATGAAAATCTCCACATGGAATGTGATGTCTGGGTTATAGCAAGTTGGAAACTAACCAGAAGTAGGTGAAGATTCATTAATGAAGGAATGATCCGATTGGGTCACATTATAGTATCGGGACCGCCTAATATGTCTTACCAAGAGCATTAAGTACTTAATAAAGTGTCGGATATGTCTAAGACTCTTTCTCCAAATTTGAGGGGCAGAATTTTTTTTTTTTTTCTTACGAGAGGTTAGAAGCAAGTGGAGTCAATAGAAGGAGTAAAGTTTTTATAGTTATCCTGGAAAAATCATCATGAGTATATGAAAGGAAATCGAGAAATGTAGCCTTGTGAGATCTTAAAGAAGATTGGGAAGTTATTTCTCGACTAGCACTTCTACCCATACTTGAGAGTGTACACTCAGTGTTCACGTGTAATGGTTAAGGGAATACATACCGGATCCATGACATGTCACCAGCTATGAGGATCTGATAGTTAATCCGGATCATACTTTTGTAGAATATCCAACAGTCATCCTAGAGTGTAGTATGAGACGCCTACGGTCTAAGGACATACCGATGCTAAGGATCCAATGGCCTAGGTGAGGAGCCGATGAGGCTACTTGGGAGATAGAGCATTAGACGTAGTTATTCCGAGTACTTTGCGGAGATAGCGTCTACTTTAGTATCGACTAGAGCTGTCAAACGGGGCTAACAGGTCGGGTTCGGGTCGGGTTATAACAAGCTCGGGTTGGAATTGGGTCGGGTAAAAAGTAGGCTTGGTTTTTAAACGGGTTGTTTCGGGTCGGGTCGGTTTGGGTCGGGTACCAAATGTTCGGGTTAAAACAGGTTATCGGGTAACATCGGTTCTTTTCGTGGTGCCAAACGGGGTTGGCGGGTCGATTTCGGGTTGGGTCAAACGGGTCCGTGGGTCGAGTTCGGGTCGGGTCAAACGGGGTTGGGTTGAAATCGAGTCGGGTATAAATAGGTTTGTTTTTGTTAGCAGGTTGTTTCGGATCGGGTCAATTTGGGTCGGGTACTAGTTATTCGGGTTGGAACGGGTTATCGGGTAGACTTGGTTCTTGGGCCATAACAAATCGGTTTAGTTGGTTCTCGGGTCACTTCGGGCCGGATTATTTTTTATTTTTAATGTTTCGAGAGATGCCAATTAAGGCGGGTCAAGTTCGGTTTGCTCAAAGATGATATGATTTCTAACATCTTTATTCAGATCGGTTTTGGATGGTGCAATTTTCGAGTTAAATCAAAATTATCTAGTTATGTGAATATTTTGGTCTAATAAAATATGAAATCCGCAAATGATTTTAGTTGGATCGGATAATTATTAGCCAATATGATTAGTATGGGCGGTAAAACCAATTTTATCCGCCAATCCGGTCTGAAAATTTCGTTGACTCGATCTGAAAAACCCCGATATTTTAGTATCCGTTTTGATCCGGTTAGAATCCGATACGGGAGATCTTCCTGGATCAACGGATCGGATACGGATCAAGGTTTTAGGCATCCGAACATCCACGGATATCCGAATAATCATGGATATTTGAATAATCATGGATATCCGCCTATCCGGACACTCATGGATCAGTGGCTCACCGGATATCCATGGATAATCGAATATCCAAATATCCGTGGATCATCGGATTCATCGCCTCACCAGATCGTCTTAGGCATCCGAGTACCCGTTTTGTTTTATGAAGAATAAATCAACATTGTATGTACTAATATTTATATTTAAAAAAATATATGTATTTAATGGGAAAATATTTGAGTTAGCCAAAACAATGAATTAATAATGTTAATTTGTTACAACTTAATAACTTATGCACACTTGGTTACTTTATAAGTTCATAATAATCTTTTACTATAAGTGGGTATGATTTTAAAATATTAATTCTTATAAATATGATTATAATTTGGTCTTAATAATAATTTTTTAATAGAAGTTGGTCTCATTTAAATGAACGAATGTCTATAATAATCTTTAATTATAAGTTGGTCTCGTACTCTCGTTTTTAGATATAGTTATAAAATGTAAAGATATAGATATCTATTGTTTTAAAACCTTTTTTTTTCTTATTATAACGTACTTTAATATTCTATTTTTTTTATCATCTGTATACTTATCATTTTTACTTTGATTTGTTTTGTGCCTTTTAATTGTTTTTTCATTACATTTTGTGATAAACAAAGTAGCAAATACATATCCGGATCAAACAGATATTCAGATCGATCGGATATCGGATCCGGCTAAATCATTTTTGCATATTCAGATCAAGAGGATATCCGGATCAATTGGGTCAAACAAAAGTCATTCGGATCATCCGGATATCCGTGGATAATAATCCGATCCGATCCAACCAAATCATTTCGCATACTATATTTTGGATTCCAGATCAACCGGTCATCCGGATAATTATCCGATCCGATCATGGGAAAAATGCCGGATATCCAACCAAATACGAATCGAATGGATATCCGAATTTAAAACCGGGAGATATTTAACACGAGTGATCATTACAATTATCTCGATAATTATTGCTAGTGAAGAAAGATAATTTATGAAAATATAAGAAATTTACTGGTACTAAAAAGGAAAGAGAATATTGAAAAACAAAACACATTTATTAGTATTTTGATATAAGCCGTTTATCTTCTTCCTTTGTTAATCACTAACATTTATAGATGCTTTTATATTGATATTTTTTAATTAATCTAATTTAATATTCATTAAAATGTCTTTATTATTATTATTATTATTATTATTATTATAATGGCATTCAAAATTATCTTCTACTCCATTTAGCTAATTGTCGAGCAAGGGTTAATATTAACAAAAAAATATTTCATTACATTATTTTTATCTTAAGAAATTAAAGTAATCTATGTTTATTCAATTAATCAAAGTAATCTAATAAAAACAAAATATAATATTAGGGTGTGAGAACAAATGTAACTAATATTGAATGGATTAAAAAGTAATAAAATTATCTTTCTTATTCTCTAATCTTAATTCACCGGGAGATCTCAATATTTACAATTATATTTCTTATTTTATAACCTTAATTTGCATTTTGCTGAAAGATCTTGACATTTAAATTTTATGAATATAAAAAAGTAATGCTATTAAATAGGAAATACAATAATAAACACATTTATTTAGTATTTTTAAATCCATTCAATATTTGTTACAATTGTTCTCTGTTTTACTTTTTTATATTATTTTGATAAAATAAACATAAATTACTTTGATTTATTAAGATAAAAATAATGTATTGAATATATTCTTTGTTAATATTAACATTTGATCGACAATTATCTAAATGAAGTAAAAATGATATTTTAAATGTCATTAAAATAATAATACAAAAAGTTTAATTATTACACAATTAGATTAAATAAAAATATCGGTACAAAACATCCATACATGTTAGTGACTAGCAAAGGAGGAGACAATACTTATATGGAAATATTAGATTTTTATTTTATCAATATTTGCTTTCCTTTTAGTACTATTAAATTTCTTAAATTTTTATAAATTATCTTTCTTAATCACTAGCCATAATTATCAAGAGGATCTCAATTATTACTGGCCATAATTATCTACATGATCTCAACCTTCAAATTATCAATTTAACTCAAAACTCAAATTCTATTAATTCAAATTGAATAATTTTATATATTGTAAGAGAAAAATAAAGATGAAAACTTAACATATTCTATACATATCATGAACTTATGATACATGTAAGAGTATTATTGTTTTAAAATTTTAGGTTTAAATGTGTAATTTTATTTTTTGTTATCAATTTACTCCGAATTAACATGTCATATGGGCTTGGACTACTTCATAGTTTATAGTTCATACTATCACATCATTTTACTTCACATTATCAAGGTTATCTAGGGTCGGGTTATTTTGGGCTAACGGCTCATTTCAAGTCGGGTTACTTTGGGCTAACAGGTCATTTCGGGTTGGGTCACTTCAGGCTATCGAGTCATTTCGGTCGGGTTACTTCGGGCAATCAGGTCATTTCGGGTCGGGTTACTTCGGGCTATCTGGTCATTTTGGGTCGGGTTACTTCGGGCTATCGGGTCATTTCGGGTCGGGTTACTTCGGGTTGTCGGGTCATTATCGGGTTATTCTACTCGGGTTTTATCGGGTCCGGGTCATTTTCGGTTCGACCGTTCGGGTTATTTATTATTTCGGGTTAAATCAATATCAAGCGGGTCGGTTCCGGGTATTTTCTTTTTTTCAAAATTTTCGGGGCCAGGTCGGGTTCGGGCTCGGGTTTGTCGGGTCGGTTTCACGGGTCGGGTCAACTTTTGACAGCTCTAGTATCGACGAGTTAGTACTCGGATGTTGTTCTTTGTAACCTACATGACTCTATATTGGATTGAGTGTTTGTGCCGTGATGTGTTGTTTGACTATCATGATTGAGTAACTCTTGCATGTTAAATCGTTAGAATGAAGATTCTTTTTGAGGAAATTAGATGCTTTGACCCTATTTATAGAAGTTATCGGAAGGGATGTTCCTTCATCTAAGTTTTGGGACGAAACTTATTTTAAGGGGTGACTGATGTAAAGCCCCGAAAATTCTTAGGTCGGTAATAATATCGAGTTTACAAATAACCGTCGGATTTTGGCACTTACCGAGGTTCTAGTAAAGATCGGATATTTTTTTTATGGGTCTTGGGTTAATTCTTTTGGGCATCACACTAAATGGGCTCTTGCACTTCCTTACAAGGTTTGGGCCTAAGTAGGATTAATTATAGGTTAATCCTAATTAAACCCTTACCTAATCTAACCCCACCGTAACCTCTCATCTAAACCTAAATACTCTTTACGTAACTCTACCGTTGTGGCGCTGCCCTTCCTCCATCTATCTGTACGATTGGAAGTGATACAAGCTCCCTCTCCAACGTTCCCAGCACCAGCAACCGGCATCGGAATCGTCCATTGCCGACCCTCCCAAACGGTCTTCCACAGCGCCGGACATCGCCCAATCTTCATCGATCAAGTAACCGCCGCTGACGAATGATATGTTGCCCAGCTAGGGAAGTCCAAGCAACGTCATTGACGGTCCACCGGAGAGCCTCCTCGAATGCTGCAATCGCCCATAGCAACTAGGTGAGTCGGTGCTACAGCCTTACTCTCTAGCCTCCTTGCACCGTAAATGATAGCGCCTAAATGACCGTTGATCGTACAGCACCCACAAGACACGGACCCTTGCCCCACGCCACGAGCGACACCACCCACGCCAGTCTCATTTCTCTCCTTGTCAAGTATCATCATCGATCATTTCGATCGAGTCATACCGGATTTGTGAGTCCTTTGCACTTTGAACTCTTGCTCCTTTCACTAAAGTATTGTTGCAGTAGCTTAGGCTAGGTTATTGTTTTTGCATTAGCTTAGGCTATTTGGTTTTATGAGAGAGTAGCAAGGGTTGAGGTGGGTTGTGTAGGGTGTCCATGGTAGAGTGATTAGGACTAGAATGGTTATGGTTCTCTTGGTAGCATGGTAAAGGGTGTAGGGAGTAATTGTGACATCTTGTGTGTGTACCGTACCTGCTTCCCTTGAGGTTCGAACCTGAGACGTGATGGTTAAGTCCCAACGCAAGCAAACTAGTGTTGGGTATCAAACCTAAGACCATTTGCACCTCTTGAGTTTAATTTCTGAAACTGTGTCGAGCATTCAATTTAAGGACCAGATTTAGGTATGCAAAACTCCTCCTTTTTGGCTAAAATTTTTATATGTTGTAGTAGGCATATTGTAGTAGAACATATTAAAATTTGAGAGGAACCCAGCGAGTGGTTTAGGATTTATAATTTTTCAAAGATTGGGTCGTAAGTAGTTTTTTCTGTTGTGCTGGAATTTCTAAGTATTGGAAAACTGCATGTTGATACAGCTTTGTGATCCATATTTGGGTAAGTTAGACTCCTCCTTTGTTGCTGACTTTCGGATATGTTATAGCTGGAATTTTATAATATAACATACTGAAATTTGAGAGTATTCCGAGTTATAGTTTAGGAGATATGGTTCTCCAAAGTTGGTTCCTCATGTAGTCTTTATAAGTATGATGAATATTCCAAGTGTTAGGAAAAAACTACTTGTGATCCAGTTTTGTGAGATAGATTTGAATGGGTTATTGAGCTCTGTTGGACTAGAATTTTAGATATGTTGTTTATGGATATACATAGTACCATGTGGTAAATTTTGAGAGCGATCCATGAGTTTCATCCGGATTTGTGACGTTCCGAAGTTGGGTCTAAGTAAAGTTTGGTTTTAGAGGAGTTGTGCTAGGTTTTAAGTGTGTGTTCTTGGAGATGGCTTGGGATTGTATATCTTTATGAATTATATCATAGGGAATCATGGTTGGGCATGTGAGTAAGAGTCTCAATATGTTTTGGGATTTAGTAGTAGTATGTTAGTTGAGCCTTAGTAGTAGATAGTCAGTTTGAATCAAACTCAGTAGATCTTTTCCTTTTAGAGTTGGACTTTATGTCTTGTGGTTTCTACGGAAGTTCTTGAGACTAGGTTTGGGACACCCTAGCATATTGTTATATGATCGTGTGAGGGTCAGTGAGACTAGAAGTAGTAACCTTCTAGCGTACTGTTATATGATCCTATAGAGATAATTGAGACTAGAAGTTGAGGACTTCTTGCATATCGGATAGTCGTTGATTTGTGTGCCTTGTTATTCAGGCATAAAGTAATTTCCTGCGGGAAGCTGAGCGTGATATGAGAGCTAGGATTACCTTTGATACATGTAAGTTCTTGCGACTTACTTAGCTAGTTTCTAGATGTTAGCTGAATAATGATAGTGGTGTGTGTTGATTGTTTAATAATTATAACATGCATAGGACGGCCTTTATTATTTTATGGCCCAAGTGTATGTATAACGGGCGATGACATCATTGCCCAACTCTGACAGGAGACTGGGAGGTTCTCTATACCCAGACCATACAGGTACAAGGTGAGATGCATCAAATCCATTCCTGGTGGTTACACAGGGGCGGAGCCGAGGTTTGGGAATCCCTCATGTCACAAAATAAGTATCATTAGTAAGAGTGAATGACCTAAATGAAGATAATAAAAATGGATTCTTTGAAAGCATGATGTGTGTTTAGTTTTGCTATTGTGTGTGTGTGCTATTTTCATTTGTCTAACGTTTGGATAGCTAGCTAATGGTTTATTTGTTTTGGTTGTCTAGACTTATCACAGGTTAGAGCAGCAGCTGAGTGATTCGGAAGTAGTGGTCAGCCGGGTCTCCGTACTTCCTTGGATGGGGTTGGATTTTGTTGATGTTTCATTCTTAGTAGGATGCTATCTAGACTTTTATTATCTTAAGTATGTTGTTGGCTGTTAGACGCATGTTGTTACTTTCATGACATTAAAACATCGTTTTATGAATTTCGGTTTCCTTATTTGTTCCTTGTTGTAAGATTCTAATAAAGTTGTCAGACTAAGGTCGGGACCCATTGTGAGGTCCTGACCAGTAGCTCCCCGAGGTCTAAGAATTTGGGGTGTTATAGAAGTTATATATACACACGTAGTTTGTTAGGATAGTTAGCCTTTTAGGCTTTATTACAAACCACCCCCTCTTATTCCGCATATTCACTACATATATCCTATACCCCCACCCCCTTTGAAGCTGGACAGGTAGAATAAGTTCAAGCTTGCAAGTGAGGAACAAATGTTGTTGTGCACCTAGTGGCTTGGTGAAGATGTCAGCTAGCTGTATATGAGAAGGGACATGAGTAGTGGATATGAATCCCTTTTGCACTTCATCCCTCACAAAATGACAATCAATGCGTAGGTGCTTAATTCGCTCATGAAAAACGGGTTAGCAGCTAGGTGCTGGTTGCTTTATTGTCACAATAGAGGACAAATGGGCGAGGTAAAGATATGTGGAGATCATGTAACAAACCATCAATCCAAATGACTTCACTAGTAGTCATTGACATAGCCATGTACTCACTCTCTCTAGAAGATTTACTAACACTTTGTTGCTTCTTCATCTTCCATGATACAAGGGAAGTACCCAGAAACAGACAATAGCCAGTAATATATCGACACGGGTACGGGAAAGAGCCCTAGCCAGCATCACTGTAGGCATTGAGGGAAAGACTGGGCTGTGTTGAGTAGGCCAAAGCATAATCCATAGTACCCTAGAGGTATCGAAGAAGGTATGTAGCAGCACGCCAGTGAGGGAGTCGTGAAGAAGCAAGAAATTGGCTAAGTTATTGGACAATGTATGCAATATTCGGACGAGTATAATAAACATCCAACAAGGCGTTGATACGAGTCAGGTTGTGGAAGCACATCACTAGTTTCTAAAGAAAGATGTTTGTTACGTTGCATGGGGAAACTAGCATCTTTGCATGTGAGCATTTGAGAGTCCAAAAGTATATCATGAATATACTTGCGTTCGTTGATTAGAATACCCGTAGTAGTGTGAGAAATTTACATGCCAAGGAAGAAACGGTACATACCAAGGTCCTTTATGGTAAATGCTTGATCAAGGGAAGCCTTAAGGGACTCAATTTCAGAGGATAGATCACCAATGATGAGGACGTCATCAACATAGACAAGCACAATAGTAATGCCCAGTGAAGAATGTTTGACAAACAAGGAATAATCTTGGTGAGATTGAACGAAATGGAGCCGAAGAAGTAACTTGGTGAGCTCAATATTCCATTGACGGCTAGCTTGTTTGAGACCGTAGAGAGATTTTTTGAGGCGACAAACATGGCCAAGAAGAGTCTAGTGTAGCCTTGTGGAGGAGACATGAAGACTTCTTCATCTAGGAAACCATGGAGGAAAGCGTTGTTGATATCTAGCTTATGTAAAGGCCAAGCACGAGCCGCAACAAGAGCTAGAACAACCCGTATGGTTGCAAACTTAACAACGGGGAAAATGTATGCTTATAATCCTTATCTTTAACTTGGTTGTATCCCTTGCCAATAAATGGGACTTATGCTTTCAATTGTGCCATCAGGTCAATACTTCAATTTGTAGACCCATTTTGAACCGATGACCGTCTTTCCTAGAGGAAGAGGAACAATCTCCCAAGTATCATTTAGCTCAAGATGAGTAAGTTCCTTAGTCATTGCATCAACCCATAGAGGAGAAACCTTAGCAAGGGAATAGGTGGACGGTTCAAAAGATTGAACGACATTGCATAGAGAATGGATATACTCACTCGAATGTGAAGAAAGGTTAAAGTGATTGAGAGAAGAAAGATTGTTGCAACTGTAATCTTAGAGATAAGCAGGTCGATGAATGGTTCAAGAGGGGTGAGATGGAGGGTGAAAAGAAGGTGGAGAAATAATTACAGGAGTAGGGGAAATAATTAAGGGAGAAGAGGAAGAAGTAGTAGGAGATTTGAAGGGTACAAGAATAAGAGTAGCAAAAATGGGATCGTGTAGAGATTGATGTGAAGAAGAGGGAGGATCAAATGAAGGAGTAGGGGTCGTAGACACATGTGAAGTACTTGGTGAAGGGAATGGTGAAGACAAGGGAGCAATAGTAGAAGAAGGTATAGAAGTAGGAGGGTCTGGAGAAGGAGAAACCAAGGGTAAGGAAAGAGGTTTAGGAGCAGGAGAAGAAGCATGAGAGTGAAATGGAAAAGTGGCTTCTTGAAAGATGACATGACGACTGATGATGATCTTATGAGTGTGAAGATTGAATAACTTATAAGAGTTTTGACCTAGGGGATAACCAAGTAGCACACAAGGAGTAGAGACAAGTTCAAGCTTGTCTCTCTTTGTAAGAAGACTGGAGCACAAACAACCAATAATGCAAACAAGCACTGAAGAGGGCATGCGGTTGATCAAATAAGTGGTAGTGAGTATGCATTCCCCCTGAAATGTATAGGCAAATGAGCATGAAGCTTGAGAGAACGTGATGTATCAAGCAAGTGACGATGCTTGCGTTCAACCCTAGCATTTTGTTGAGGGACATAAGGAGTTGAACGCTGATGAATGATTCCATATGAGAGAAAACAAATCTTGGAGTTGATTTTGCATGAACTCGGCTCCATTGTCAGACCTAAAAGTCTAGATAGTGGTATGAAATTAGTTCTTGACATATGCTAGAAAATCCATGAGAACCATGTGCACTAGTTGCTTATTAGACATAAGAAACGTCCATGTACATCGACTGAAATCATCCACTATATTTAGAAAGTATCGAGCACCACAAAGAGATAAAGTATGGTAAGGACCCCATATGTCAACATGGATTAAAACTGAATGCAGTGGTAGCATGAGAAATACTTGGAGTAAATGGTTTACGATGTTGCTTAGCTAAAATGCAGGTATGACATTCCTTGGTATGCACTTTAGAAGTAAAACTAGCATCAACATGATGAAGTTTAGACAAGGACAAGTGACTTAATCGTTCATGAAACAAGGTCATATCACAAGCATTATTGGCAAAACGCAAAGCAGCACATATGAGATTTTGTGAGGAAGGAACTCCACTTTTGTAAGGATTCCATCCTTGAAACCTCGAGCAATGAGAGAGCCCTTATTAAGGTCTTGAAACAGACAAGAATCATGAGTGAAAGTTACTGTTATAGGCATGTCAAATATCAATCGAGATAGAGATAAAAGGTTGTGCTTGAAATGTAGAAGGTAAAACACATTTTGAAGAGTGATGATTGGTGACAACTTCACAGTGCCTGTGTAATTAACCTCCTTGACTGAACAATCAGGCAGACTAAGAAAAATTGGTTTATCAAGCATGTGTAACACAGAAAGATAATGCTTGTAAAAAGAGATGTGATCTATGACACCAGAGTCCACAATCCAGGAAGTATGATTAACTGTAGTAGGCACAAGATGAGTCAAAGTACCTGCAAAGTTAACTGAAGGAGAGGATTGCTTATCCATCATTAACTTGAGCACCTCCTGATACATTGCATTCACAACAAAAGGATCCAGAGAAGGAGCAATGTTTGAAATCTCTAGATGATTATCACCAATTGCAACTTCCAGCGTATTAGCAGATCGAGAAGAATGATTATGAGCACCAATGGTAGCACCTGAGAATTTATCATCCTTAGTCTAAAATTCTTTGTACCAGTCAGGAACACTTGTGAGCTTAAAACAAGACTCTCAGAGATGTCCTTTCTCCTCCTTACAGTAGGAACACAATCTATCAAGCTTGTCCTTGTGAAAATCCTTCTTACTGCCACCTGCTTGTCTATAAGGAATAGACCTTGACACAACAAGAACATCATGTGCAGGCAAAGTATGGCAGGTAAGTTCCTTCTACTTTTCTACTTGAAGAACCATATGAAACACTCTATTATCAATAGGTAGAGTTTCAAGAGATAGTATATGACTACAAATGTGTTCATATTGTTCATTAAGTCCCATAAGGAACAACATAATACGTAATTTGGCTTCTCTAGCTTCTATTTTCTTGAGGATATCACAGGAACAATGAACAATCCCTCGACACAAACATGAGGGGATAACATCAACAGATACGAGTTCATCCCATAACTTCTTCATTTTGCTATAATAGATTGAAATTGTAGCGTTGTCTTGCTTCAGAGAAGCTAAATCTTTATGAATTTTGTAAACTAAGGGAGCATTAGATACCTCAAATCGCTCCACAATGTTAGTCCATAGCTCCAAAGCAGATTCTGCATAGGTAAACATCTCTGCTATGTCCGATTTCATGGAATGGAAGATCCAACACCGGATCATATAGTCTACACGGATCCACTTTGTTAATTGATCATTATCTCTAATCGAAGGCTTCACACAGGTTGCATCGATGAAGCCAACTTTTTGTTTAGCACCAAGAGTCATACTGCTCCTCCTCCATGAATTGAAGTTCGATCCATTGAATAAAATCGAAACCAGTTGCATCCCAGGGTTGTCCGAATTGGACAAGTATAAGGTATCGTTGACATTGATTGTGGTATTACGGTTCAGATTTGAACCAGAAATAAGAGGATATGGTCCTGGCTCTTTGCTAGTAGTCATGGATTAGGTTTGAGAAAAGAAAGAGGGATATCAAATGAAGAATCAAAGTAGCAGTAGGTGTATTCTGCACGATTAGAAAAAACGGAAAGCAGTAGCCATTGGCTCTGATACCATGTGAAAGGAAGCAATTGAACTGAATTGTTACTCATTCATTGATGATGGTATAGACTGAAGGTATATATACACACGTAGTTTGTTAGGGTAGTTAGCCTTTTAGGCTTTATTACAAACCACTCCCTCTTATTCAACATATTCACTACATATATCTTATAAAGCATGAATCAAAAGATGAACCATAAACAGAAAAATCATCAATGAAGACTTCCATGATATCTTGAATAAAATCCGAAAAGATAGACATCATGTATCTTTGAAAAGTTATGGGTGCATAACACAACCCAAAAGGAATACGTCTATAAGCAAAAGTTCCATAACGACGAGTAAAAGTGGTTTTATCTTGATCATCCGGGCGAATGAGAATTTGAAAAAATCCATTATACCCATTTAGATAACAAAAGTGGGAGTACATGGCTAATATCTCAAGCATTTGGTCAAATGAAAGATAAAGAAAAATGATCTTTCGTAGTAGCCTTGTTAAGTTTCTTATAATCTATGCACATCCTCCACCCGGTTTGTATTCTAGTAGGGATAAGTTCATTCTTTGTATTTTTGATGATTGTGAGACCTCCCTTCTTAGAAACTATATGGATCGGGATAACCCACTTACTATCTGAGATAGGATACATTGTTTTCCATAAGTATGTCAAGCATCTACACAAGGATTGGCACTACGTACATGATGAGGTTCAAAAGGGTTTATTTCCACCGTCCATGTTTGCTCTTCTCTTCAGCTAGTTGATAACACGATTTATGACTTAGGTTTAGGCACTCCTTTAGATAGTTTTTCCGCTCATTCATGCATGGTTTAGCATTAGTTCACGACGTTTGCACTCAATTCATGTATTTTGTCGAGATAGACGTCTACACGGACTTTTGCATGCTTTGTAGGTTTTTTGGGAGATTTAGGAGCTTAATCGATACATTCGAGGATCGTTCCTCGAGAAGACACACCTTCGGACTCATTGGGATGCAAGCTAGGGGCTAAGGAGGACACATGGGACCTTGTTGGTGCATGCCATGCACCAAATTGAGGCTTGATGATCCAAAACAAGCTGAGGCACCAAAACCACGGCCACTGGGACTTCCACGGGTGTGGAAATGGGTCGTGGTTTTCCCCAGACAGCTGTGACAGCTGTCCCACGATTTTCATGGCCGACTTTTGCAATTTGTTAAGGATATAAGGTGGTCCTGCAAGCTGTTAGAGAAGGACCCCTCACTCCCATTCTCTCCCACACTCTCAACAACAATATTCTCTCCTTGGAAGATTGGATTAGAGTGGCCATTGGAGAAGAAGACAGGCTTCCATTGGAGAAGAAGACGAAGCACACTAGTTCATAGTTCCATAGTCTTTTTGAGTGATTTTGAGTGAGCTTTGTGAAACGTTTTGCAAGGGTTTGTAAGAAACGATTCGAACCTTATTTTGAAGGGTTGTAAGTCCTTCTTGAACCTTGATTTAGCTTGTTTTACTTGTTTCATTTGCTTAATCCATCTTTCATTTCATCCTCTTGATATGGATTCCATGATTTTATGCTTGATGACTTTGATTGTGATGATGCATGTTGTTGGCTAAGTAGATGTGATTCTAGGGTAAGGAAAAGATGGTTATAATTTGGACTATGATAGAATAGACTTAAATGTATACTTAGATGACTAACTTGATTGAACCTAGTCACTGTCGAAAAACCACGGTTTGATCTTGCCTTTCCACGGCCGTGGAAAGGGATGAACACCCCGTAATTTTGATTAACTTGCTTCTATTGATAAATCTAAGTGTTAGGTTGTTAGATTGTTGAAATCCTAGTGTTTGTTGAGCTAAATCTATCCTAGGGTGACCTAGTGTTAGCAACTAAGAGTTAGAAGAGACCTACCCGGTGATTCTTGCTCTTAGATACCGAAGATGACGAACTCTAGGTAGTGGTGAGCCTCATAAGCCGCTATTGGACTGAGTGTGCTAGGATTGATGTTTAGGACTTGCCTTCCCGAGACTTACCCGGTAAGGAGAGGTTAGATCCCTAGATGACAATCCGGTTTGTGTAGAATTCCTATCCTTAGGCTCTTTGAGACTTACCCGGTGATGAGACCTTAGGAACGGACTAGTGGACCATGAGACCTACCCGGTGATTGATCCCATTCTAGAAACGCTCGCTCCCAACATACTATAGTTGATCCAAGGAATGATTAGATAGCTTGAGTCCTATGCCATAACCGGAATTTCCAACCCCTAGAATCCTATTTTCTCTCTTTGATTACCTATCTCGTGTTTGCTTGTTTATTCGTGTTGTTAGCTTAGTTGTTTGTTGATTTCGCATGATTTGTGATCCTTGATTGATCACCTCAAAACCAAACCAAAAACATTGAGATTTTCATTTCTTTATTTCTTTCTCTTTTCTTAGCCTAGATCTCCACTATCCTTAGTCACTAATCGATTCAATCTCACCTCAGTCTTTGTGTTCGACCTCGGAATACTATCCCTACTACAAAACGTCCCGTAGACTGCGGGTTCGCTAGGAGTTAGGAGAAATATATCGAGTATAAATTTAAGATTTTTTGCGTGTCACGTTCTTAGCGTAACACTAGTTAACATTCTTTCTTCACTCGTAAACATGTCATCCTAAATCAAGCTTGAGAAGGGGATACAAATATACATGAATATTATATAGAATATGAGGCCTATATTGTAAATACACAATATTAACTCTACAGGTTGTTAAGTTCGTTAAGGTTCGGAACCTACATATGATATACGTATTGTACATAGACGTCATTCGATCTAATGGTTTTTCATTACCAAATTACTTCATTCACTAAAATAATTCTCTCTCTTTTCCATCACTCTTATTTGTTGAAATTGATTAAGTAGTCGGGCATATCCAGCTATCTTTTGATTTAGCATGTGGTTACTATCAGTTTTTGTTTTGTGCTTCGTTTTTTTTTTCGATTAGGGTGATGGAGAACTTCGTTGTTAGTTTTTTAATCTATTAATTAATGATGAATAAATATCAATTGTTCTCGTTTTATCTACACTACTATTTTCCTTTGTGAGGTTACAATGTCACGCAATCTGAATAGAGGAGCTGGTATATATAGGTTGATTTTAATTAGGCCTTTGTGTCGTTAGGATTACTGATGCAATTTTCTTTTGTTTGGTAGCCAAACTACATCTACAATGGTCTAAAGGGTTGTTTAGTATTCATATCAAATCATCAAGCGGTTATCATATACATATCTTACAAGATATCAAATTTGATATTAATATGATATCACAAACGAACCATAATATATCGTAGAAATTATCTGACATGGATTTCTCAATTGTCTAGTCATCCTATTTTGGGCTAAGTTTAACCAATTGGGTTCACTTGAAGGGTTTGTTTCCATTCAAGGATTGAATTATTATTATTATTATTATTATTATTATTATTATTAATAAAACCGAAGGTAAAACACATTACAAGCCGTTGGATGGGAGCCGACTAACAAGTTGGGCTCCACATCCCTTCTGAGTGGTAAACGCAATCCTAGTCAGAATAAAAAAAGTACTCCTACTATATCCGGGCAACTCTTTAGCAACCGAGCCCAATCTTTTTAAGAAGTTCCACCGCGTCGTCGCCCAAGTCGTCAAACGTGGAAAAGGAAAAGGGAAGAAAGTGATACCCCATGGAGCTACAAACCTCAGCATACTTCTTCCTCTTGTTATCAGCAGCAACCCTCACAGCTTTACCCGGAATGAAGTTAGACAGGCCAGGCGAAGAGAAAGGAGATGTACCAGTGATGTCAACACAAGTGTCTTTGCCCTGAAACCAATTATATAAAAGGATGTCGGCTGGGCGCAGCTCCCCACCTCTATCATCAACCATACCAGTATGGACCTCTTTTCGGACAGAGATCCCAATCTTAAGACACTCATCAAAAAAGGCATCACGCACCATGTTATGCCGATGCTTAATACCAACCTGTGCAGCACAAGCAAGAGCATGGTCACCCCAAGCGTCCAAAATGCCCTTCTCACAAGCTGGGCACTTGGAGCCCTCCCTAAACATCTCAATGCCCAAGCGATACTTAATGACAATACGAAAAGTAGCCGGGTTCATAACTTGACCAAGACCAGAAATCGGGACCGCTTTAAGCCAATGCTGAGCCAGGGGTAGCCTCAAGTTTTCAACAACGGCTTTCTGCCTAACCGTAAGGTCAAAGTCCCTCAGAAAACCCTTAAACACGATATTGTAATAACATCCAGCCAATTTCTTCATTAAATGGGGGGTTGGACGTATCACGGTCATATCCAAGTTGTAGTCTTTACAGAAGTTGACCCAACAAGCAGCAACCGACTCAAAAGCGGAACCATCACCTAAAACACCAGAAAACCTCAATATCTGATCATGCAAGCTACGGGTCTGAGATCTCAAAGCCAGAAAAGCAAAATGCAAAGTATCAGCACATGACAAAATGCCAAGCCCTCCGTCACTAATCGGCAAAGTGGATAGCCGCCATTGAAGGGGGCCAAATCCAGCCCCCCCAGCAGTGACAATATGCTCAACAGGAACAACGAAGGGCATGATCAAAGACCCCCATAGCCTCGGAGAAATGAGAAGGGGGAGCAGTCTGCATAGCAAAGTAAAGACGGGACACGCCGGAACAAATACCCCCCCTAGACCGCGGTTATTTTGGGTTTTTGGGTTATTATTGTTATTATTATTATTATTATTACTACTATTATTACTATTATTACTAGCTATTATTATATTATCAAAGGTAAAACACATTACACGACGTTGGATGAGAGTCGACTAACAAGTTGGGCTCCACACCCTTTTTGAATCGAAAAAGCAATCTTAGTCAAAATAAAACAAGTGCTCCTACTATACACGGGTATCCCTTTAGCAATCATGCTCAATCTTTTAAGGAGCTCCACCGCGTCATCTTCCAAGTCACCAAACGTGAAAAAGGAAAAGGGAAGAAAGTGATACCCCTTGGAGCTACAAACGGCAGAATACTTCTTTCTCTTGAGTTCAGCAGTGACTCTCACAGCTTTACTTGAAATGAAACTAGAAAGGCCAGATGAAGAGAAAGGAGATGAACTTGTGATGTCGACACATGTGTCTTTACCCTGAAACCAATTATAGAAAAGGATGTCGGCATGGCGGAGCTCCCCACCATAGTCGTCGACCATCCCAATGGAAACCTCCTTCCGAACAAAAAAAAACTCAATCTTAAGACACTCATTAAAAAGAGCATCACGAACCATATTATGCCGGTGCTTAATGTCAACCTGCGCAACACAAGCAAGAGCATGGTCACCCCAAGCGTCGAGAATGCCTCTCTCACAAGCAGGCAATTTGGACCCCTCTCTAAACATCTCAATGCTGAGACGATACTTAACAGAAGTCCTAAAGGTGACCGGGTTCATAACCTGACCAAGTACAAAATCAGGGACAACTTTAAGGCACTGTTGAGCCAAGGGTAGTCTCAGATTTTAAATTAAGGTCTTCTGCCTAATCAAAAGGTCAAAGTCTCTCAGAAAATACTTATTCACGATATTGTAATAACATCTAGCCAATTTCTTCATTAAATGGGGGGTTGGACGCAAAAGCAACACCATCACCTGAAACACCAGAAAGTCTCAAGATCTGATCCTGCAGGCAATGGGTCTCGGATCTCGGTGCCAAGAAGGCAAAATGCAACGTATCACCACAAGTGAGAATGCCAAGGCCTCCATCACTAATCGGCAAAGAAGAAAGACGGGAGTATAATTTTGAAATTTAATGAAAATGTAATTTTTTCAAATAAAAAAAGTTGATGTCGCATAATAATTTTAATTAATATAACCGAAGGAGAAATTAAAATTTTTTTATTAAATTATTTATAACTTTAGATAAACAATAAAAATAGACTAATTAGTTAGATAATATTGCATATCTGAGTTAAAATCAGTGTTGGTAGACTATTTATAATGATGATAAAGGTGAAATAAAAATTTAAAAGAAAAATAAAAATATAAAAGTTAAAATAGATAACATTTAACAAAAAAATTAATTACAAAATTATCTTAAATAGTTTTAAAAATATCCTTAGAAAACAAAGAAGATGTAATAATTATATAATAATTTATACATTTGTTAAGTTAGTGATTATTTTCTAATTATTCTAAGAACTATATATTTATATGTTAAAGGTAGAATACTGAATTATCTAATTCATTTATAATTAAAAGTGGAAAATTTTCAAAAAATAATGATAAAATATCTTAAGAATATATTAAAGATTATGGTAAGACTAAAAATAGAAATAATATATCTATTGTCCATATGAATGATTTTTTTATTAATTTGTTAGTTAATATGATTATAAAATTAAAATACACGTAAAAATGACATGTGGTGTGAAGTTGCTAAGAACATGACACTGACTCAAAGCGCTTCCGGTTTAATATATATATATATAGATAAATACAAATTTATCTTTTAATTTACGTGTTTTAAAATTAATAGACGTAAATGAAAATACCAGATACCATCCAACAAAACAAACTAAACAAGTTTATTGGGACATTCTTTATGAAATAAACTATGAAAAACATTTTTTATCATATGAAGTAAATAAATAACGAAATACACAGTGGGTAACCACATTAGCTAACATCAGGATGGATATACTTGATAAATAACATAACGTGTAACACATCTGGGACACCATGCAAATAATATAGAACACTTCTTAGCTATCACGGAGCCATGGAGGTACGTGGGTATGCAGTAGTGTTGTTGACTTAAAATGGGTTGAGCTGCAATTTCCTTCTAGTAAAATGTTGCGGTAGTGGTGAACTAGTTAGTGGTAGTGGTGAAAGGGTTGATGGAGGTGGTGAAGATGTCGGTGGTAGAGGCGGATGCGGTGAAGGTCTTGGTGGTGGTGGTGAAGGGGTTGATGGCGGAGGTGGTGGTGGTGAAGAATTCAATGGTGGAGGTGGGGGCGGCGAAAGCTTTAGCGGTAGTGGTGGCAAATGTGGTGGTGGTGGTGAAGATGTTGGTGGTGGAGGCGAGGACGGTGAAGGCTTTGGAGATGGAGGTGAAGGGTTTGGTGGAAAAGGTTGGGGTGCTGAAGATTTCAAAGGTGGAGGCGGGGGTGGTGAACGCTTTGGTGGTGGTGGTGGTGAAAGGGTTAGTGGTGGAGGTGGTGGTGTTGAAGATGTCGGTCGTGGAGGCGAGGGCGATGAAGGCTTTGGTAGTGGCGGTGAAAAGGTTTGTGGTGGTGGAGGCGAAGACGGTGGAGGTGGTGGTGGTGAAGAAATTGATGGTGGAGGCGGGGACAGTGAAGGCTTTGTTGGTGGTGGTGAAAGGGTTGGGGGTGGAGGAACTAGTATTGGTACTGAAGGGGTTGGTAGGAAAAATGGTGGTGGTGGGGACGGTGAAGGCTTTGATGGTAGTGTAGGGGGTGGTGGTGGCGGAGGCGGAGAAGTTGTCGGTGGAGGAGGCGAGGGCGGTGAAGGCTTTGGTGGTGGTGGCGGTGAAGATGACGTCGGTGGTAGAGGTGGGGGCGGTGAAGGTTTTGGTGGTGGTGGTGGTGGTGGTGGTGAAGATGTCGGTAGTGGAGGTGGGGGCGAGGAAGGTTTTGGTGGTAGTGGTGGTGGTGGTGAAGATTTTGGTGGTGGAGGCGGGGGTGGTGAAGACTTTGGTGGTGGCAGCGACGGAGAAGTTGTCATTGGTGGGGGCGGGGGCGGTGAAGGCTTTGGAGTTGCTGGTGGTGAAGATGTCGGTGGTGGAGGTGGGAACGATGATGGTTTTGGTGGTGGTGGTGGTGAAGGTTTTGGTGATGGTGGTGGCGGCGACGAAGAAGTTGGTGGTGGTGGAGGCGGGGGCGGTGAAAGCTTTAGTGGTGGTGGTGCTTTTGGTGGTGAAGATGTCGGTGGTGGAGGTGGGGACGGTGAAGGTTTTGGTGGTGGTGGTGGTGGTGGTGGCGGTGGTGGTGGTGGCGGGGGCAGTGAAAGCTTTGGTGATGGTGGTGGTGGTGAAGATATCGTTGGTGGAGGCGGGGGTGGTGAAGGCTTTAGTGGTGGTGTTGAAGGGGTTGGTGACAGAGGTGGTGGTAGTGGTGAAGATGTCGGTGGTGGAGGAGGGGGCGGTGATGGTTTTGGTGGTGGTGGTTGTGGCGGCGTAAGAGTTGTCGGTGGTGCAGGTGGTGGCGGTGAAGGCTTTGATGGTGGGGGTGGTGGTGAAGATGTCGGTGGTGGAGGCGAGGGTGTTGAAGGCTTTGGCGGTGATGGTGAAGGGGTTGGTGGCGGAGATGGTGGCGGTGACGATGTCGGTAGTGGAGGTGGTGGTGGCGGCGGTGAAGAAGAAGTTGTCGGTGAAGAGGGTGGGGGTTGTGAAGGCTTTAGTGGTGGTGGTGGTGAAGATGTCGGTGGTGAAGGTGAGGGTGGTGAAGGTTTTGGTGGTGGTGGTGGCGGCAGCAAAGAAGTTGTTGTTGGTGGAGGCGGGGATGGTGAAGGCTTTGGTGGTGGTGAAGATACCGGTGGTGGAGGTGGTGACGTTGAAGGTTTTGGTGGTGGTGGTAGCGGTTGCGGCGGAGAAGTTGTTGGTGGTGGAGGCGGGGGGCGTTGAAAGCTTTGGTGGTGGTGGTGGTGAAGATGTCGGTGGAGGAGGCGGGGCCGGTGAAAGCTTTGGTGGTGGTGGTGGTGGTGAAGATTTCGGTGGTTGAGGCGGGGGTGGTGAAGGCTTTGGTGGTAGCAGCTGCGGCGGCGGAGAAGTTTTCGGTGGTGGAGGTGGGGGCGGTGAAGGCTTTGGTGGTGGTGAAGATGTCGGTGGTGGAAATGGAGGCGGTAAAGGTTTTGGTGGTGGTGGTGGTGGCGGAGAAGTTGATGGTGGTGGAGGTGGGGGTGGTGAAAGTTTTGGTGGTGGTGAAGATGTCGGTGGTGGAGGCGGGGGTGGTGAAGACTTTTGTGGTGGCGGTGGTGGCGGCGGAGAAGTTGTAGGTGGTGGAGGCGGGGACGGTGAAGGGCTTGGTGGTGGTGGTGAAAGGGTTGGTGTTGGTGGTGAAGATGTCTGTGATGGAGGTGGAGGTGGAGGTGGTGGTGGCGGTGGAGAAGTTGATGGTGGTGGAGGCGGGGGAGGTGAAAGCTTTGATGGTGGTGGTGTTGGTTGTGGTGAAGATGTCGGTGGTGGAGGCGGGGGTGGCGAAGGCTTTGGTTGTGGTGGTGAAGATGTCAGTGGTGGAGGTGGGGGCGGTAAAGGCTTTGGTGGTGGTGGTGGCGGCGGAGAAGTTGTTAGTGGTGGAGTCGGGGCCGGTGAGGGCTTTGGTGGTGGTGGTGGTGAAGGGGTTGGTGGCGGAGGTGGCGGTGGTAATGATGGTGGAGATAACGGAGAAGTTGTTGGTGGAGGAGGTGAGGACGGTGAAGGCTTTGGATGTGCTGGTGGTGGTGGAGGTGGGGGTGGTGATTGTTTTGGTGGTGGTGGTGGCAGCGGCGGAGAAGTTATCGGTGGTGGATGCGAGGATGGTGAAGGCATTGGTGGTTGTGAAGATGCCGGTGGTGGAGGTGTGGACGGTGAAGGTTTTGGTGGTGGTGGTGGAGGTAGCGGTGACGGCGGAGAAGTTGGTGGTGGTGGAGGCGGGGGCTGTGAAAGCTTTTGTGGTGGCAGCGGCGACGGCAGAGAAGTTGTCGGTGGTGGAGGTGGGGGCGGTGAAGGCTTTGGTGGTGGTGAAGATGTCGGTGGTGGAGGTGGAGGCGGTGAAGGTTTTGGTGGTGGTGGTGATGGTGGCGGCGGAGAAGTTGATGGCTGTAAAGGCGAGGGAGGTGAAAGCTTTGGAGGTGGTGGTGAAGATGTCGGTGGTGAAGGCGGGGGTGATGAAGGCTTTGGTGGTGGCGGCAGAGAAGTTGTCGGTGGTGGAGGCGGGGGCGCTGAAGGGGTTGGTGGTGATGGTGGTTGTGAAGATGTTGGTGGTGGAGGTGGTGGCGGCGGCGGAGAAGTTGTCGGTGGAGGAGGTGGGGGTGGTGAAGGCTTTGGTGGTGGTGAAGATGTCGGTGGTAGAGGTGGGGATGGTGAAGGTTTTGTTGGTAGTGGTGACGGTGGCGGTGAAGTTGTCAGTGGTGGAGGCGGGGGAGCTGAAGGCTTTGGTTGTGGTGTTGGTGAAGATGCCGGTGGTGGAGGTGGGGGCGGTGAAGTTTTTGGTAGTGGCGGTGGTGGAAAAGAAGTTTTTGTTGGTGGAGGCGGGGGAGGTGAAAGCTTTGGTGGTGGTGGTGGTGGTGGTGGTGGTGGTGAAGATGTCGGTGGTGGAGGTGGGGGTGGTGAAGGCTTTTGGGGTGGCGGCGGCGGAGAAGTTGTCGGTGGTGAAGGTGGGGGCGGTGAAGGCTTTGGTGGTGGTGGTGGTAAAGCAATTGGTGGCGGAGGTGGTGGCGGCAGCGGAGAAGTTGTCGGTGGAGGAGGTGCGGGTGGTGAAGGCTTTGGTGGTGGTGTAGATGTTAGTGGTGGAGGTGGGGAGAGTGAAGGTTTTGTTGGTGGTGGTGGCGGTGCTAGAGAAGTTGTTGGTGGTGGAGGCGGGGGCGGTGAAGGCTTTGGTTGTGGTGGTGGTGGTGAAGATGTCGGTGGTGGAGGTGAGGGCGGTGAAGGTTTTGGTGGTGGTGGCGGTGGCGGTGGCGGCGGCGGAGAATTTGTTGGTGGTGGAGGAGGGGGCGGTGAAGGCTTTGGTTGTGGTGGTGGTGGTGAAGATGTCGGTGGTGGAGGTGGGGGCGGTGAAGGTTGTGGTGGTGGTGACGGTGGCGGCGGCGGCAGAGAAGTTGTTGGTGGTGGAGGCGGGGGCGGTGAAGACTTTGGTGGTGGTGGTGGTGGTGGTGGTGGTGAAGATGTCGGTGGTAGAGGTGGGGGCGGTGAAGGTGTTGGTGGTGGTGGCGGCGAAGAAGTTGTCGGTGGTGGAGGCGGGAGTGGTGAAGGCTTTGGTGGTGGTGGTGGTGGTAAAGGGGTTTGTGGCGGAGGTGGTGGTGGTGGAGGTGGTGGATGCGGAGAAGTTGTCGGTGGAGGAGGTGTGGGCGGTGAAGGCTTTGGTGGTGGTGTAGATGTCGGCGGTGGAGGTGGTGATTGTGAAGGTTTTGTTGGTGGTGGCGGCGGTTGCTGAGAAGTTGTTGGTGGTGGAGGCGGGGGGCGGTGAAGGCTTTGGTTGTGGTGGTGGTGGTGGTGAAGATGTCGGTGGTTGAGGTGGGGGCGGTGAAGGTGTTGGTGGTGGTGGCGGAGAAGTTGGTGGTGGTAGAGGCGGGGGCGGTGAAGACTTTGGTGGTGGTGAAGGGGTTAGTGGCGGCGGTGGTGGTGGTGGTGATGAAGGTGGCGGTGACGGAGAAGTTGTCGGTGGAGGAGGTGGGGGCGGTGAAGGGGTTGGTGGCGGAGGAGGTGGTGGTGATGATGGTGGCGGTGACGGAGAAGTTGTCGGTAAAGGAGGTGGGGGTGGTGAAGGCTTTGGTGGTGGTGGTGGTGGTGGTGGTGGATGTAGGGATGGTGATGGTTTTAGTGGGGGTGGTGGTGAAGACTTTGGTGGTGGTGTTGGTGAAGATGTCGGTGGTGGTGGTGGTGAATGGGTTGGTGGCAGAGGGTGTTGCGGTGTAGGTGGAATATGCTTTGGCGGCGGTTGTTGGTGTGAATGGGTCGGCGGCGGTGGGTGTCGCGGTGGAGGTGGAATATGCTTTGGCGGCGGTGGTTGGGGTGAATGGGTTGGTGACGGTCGGTGTCGTGGTGGATGTGGAATATGCTTTGGCGGTGGAGGATGCAAATGTTTAGGTGGAGGAGAAAGTGGCAATTTTGGTGGTGACTTTGGGCGTGATGTTTTTGGGGATGGTGGTGGAGAATGCTTTGGCGATGGGTGAGTAGACGGTTTGGGTGATGGTGATGGTGATGGTTTGGGCGCGGGTGATACTTTTGGTGATGGGTGAGATGAACGTTTTGGTAACGGAGGAGACGATCTTTGGCGGCCGGGTGATTCTTTAGGAGGTGAGTGTTGTGGCGAGGGTGAAATTTTGGGTGGTGTATGAGTAGAATGTTTTGGTGGTGGTTTTTGGTGATGGGCGGGTAGTGTTGGTTTAGGAGGGAAATGCTTTGTTAGTCGAGGAGGTGATTGCTTTGGATGTGAGGGTGTGGAATGTTTGGATGAGGGTGGTGGGTGTGACAATTTATGTGGTGGAGGGTGAGTTTTTGGGTGAGGAGGTGACGATGATTTTCCACGGGATGATGTTTTGGGTTGTTTTGAAGTGGATGATGGCGGACGAGGTGATGGTTTCGATCGTGGGGCTGGAGGCGGTAATGATAATGATTTCAAATTTAGTGTTAGAGAAGGCGAAAGTCGCGGCGGTGTATCGGTCCAACATTTTCCGAAGCCTATTTGGCATTGCCTTGGAGCGCACTCCTTGGAGGTAGTTCCACAACGACCTTCGACGCCACAACACTCATGGGAGGCGCAACCTCTATTATTGTGTATGGGGCCACACGAAGATGCATCGGCTAAAATGCCAATAAAGCTTGGAAGTACAATGATTAGGAGAAGAACATCGAGCTTTATTGGAGGTTTCATTAATCTCCTCTATTTCGAGAAAGGATGCACTAGATTACATGCATGATAATTGTTTTATGTATTGTATTGCTTAAAACTACTTGGTGGGCTACTGCTTTTATAAGGACAATTGATTTACGTATAACCTCAACACTAACAATTTGATCCACTCGTTATATGATAATATCTAGACCAAAAGATACTGCAAATCCAACTACACTGAGCATGCACCCTAGCTAGCTACAAGAAAAGAGGTAGGTGCAAACAAGGAACAAGTGGTTTTTAGGATAGTCAGACTTCACTTATTAGAGGCTTGTATTTTTATTTTTATTTTTGGTGGGAAGAGGCTTGTATCTTTAATGTACGTGTATATTGTAATGCCAAGCTCGTTGTGGTAGGTATATGCTATCCAAACGGTCTGGATCGGACCGGACCTTTCACTAGTTGTGAGAAACGGTCCATAGACCGCACCGGACCATTACGGTCCGTTCCAATACGGTCCGGTCCGGTCCGTTTTATTTTATTTTATTTTTTTATATATTTTTTCAAATATATATATATATATAGAGAGATATCCTGACTCATATGTAAAAAGTTCTTACCATGTGAACATGTAAACACCGAATATATATGTGACTATATTGCCGAGTATATGTGACTATACCGCCGATTATATAGAGTCAAGTTCGATGAATATTTATTCCATTAATAACACGATTTTTTTCCCCTTTAATATCGCTTAATCTCAGCCATTTATTTAACGATCTAACGGATACAATTTCTTCTCATTTTACATGGTAAGAGCTGTTTACATAGGAGTCAACCTCTCTATATATATATTGGATTAAATCTGGTCTGGTTCGAGTTTGGACCGAACCGGACCGGACTAGATTGTCTTTCATTAATATTTAAAACTAGTGTATTACCCGCACATTTGTGCGGGATTGTGATTTAAATTTTATAGATTTGGTTTTAATACTTTTCTTTAAAATAGTGAGACTTGAAAGAAAATTAGTAGTGATGTCTTTTGATCAATATTAGTCGAGAAGAACCGTTTGATTTTATTATAGAATAATTTTTATAATTTTTTAGTTAATTGAAAATGCAATACCTTACTTTTTAATGTACTAACCTTGTAACTACTATATGAAACGTTTCTTCTAATCAAAATTACCAAGTTAGTGATATTGAAATAAATAAATCGTCTAGATAACATAAAAATATTGCGATAAGAACGCGAGTGACGACATATTTGAAGATTATTGAACTTTTAAAGGAGACTAATTTTTCGATTATTTACGGTATTTTGAAATTTAGATTTTATTAATAAAAAATAAAAGTAACAATAAAATGTAGATATAACAAAGTAGATAGAGTTGGAAATATAAAACTAAGAATTAAAATTGGTATAAATAATTAAAATTGTCAAAAAAAATCACTTATAAAAATTGATAAAAGAATTTGTTTAAAAACATTTACTTCAACAAATACTTTTAAATCTTCGATTAAACAATCTTCTCTCTTTTGGATTTATACTACGTGGCAAAAAAATTCTAAGAAGATTATATCCCTATTTTGCAACAAATTATTTTAAAAATATATGTAAATTTAAAATTTTATTTACTCAAAACTTATTAGTCAAGATTTGATAACTGATTAGTTTTTATATTATTGGTAAAAGATTTGGATTAATTTTAACATTTAAAATCCAATTAATTAATTGCTTTTGGAAAATAATTTTTGGGCTGAAATAAATGTGGTTGTGACACGTGGCAAAGAAGGTCTCTCCTTTAATACATATAAGATAAGATGTAAAAAATCTGGTATGCAAAGACTTTACAATTATGGTTCAGGACCGGACCGGACCGTAATTTCCGGTCTGGTCTGAATGTGTGCAGCCGCTAGTGGTAGGCTCTGTTAGCATTGTGACATATTTGGAAGAACACTTGCACATGCCCCCTAACTTGCATAGACATACCCGCTTCAATCTTGGCTAATTGCTTTCCATCAATGGCCATTATTCGTCTTTTCCAAAAATGAACAACTGGATTTTTGGACGTTCTTCACCAAGTGTAGTCTGACTTCTGACCAAAACAAATAAGGGTACAGGTATTGATTCAATGAAATAAGAATCGGAACGATTAATTCTAATACTCATGTTTTGAGAAGATTATTTTAATGTATTTTTTAAGGGTTATGTCAACCTATATTTTCGTGTTTAAGCGATACACCGTAACAAATAATAGGTCAAATCTTTACAACAAAAAAAACAAACTATAGATCAAATGTGGCTTGTCCCATTCTGATCTCAATCGAGATAGGGTCTGACGGATTTAATCTAAACACGTTTATTTAGGACCCATGTTATATTATTCCTATTTTATTTCAAATTGATTTTTAAAACATACTAAACGAGCCCTAATCGACAACAAATTGAATGAAGAAATTGGTATGTGTACGGTTTCTCATAGCTTAATTGAACTGCATAATATATCTTCGTAGAATTAAAAGACAATCGCTTATAAAAAAAATTGAAATCAAGGGCTTTTTTAACTACTTTTACTCTTGTTTTGAGACCTATTTTGTTGGAGGACCTTGTTTTGAGTTGAATCAAGTGTTTAGTATAATGGAAAAAAAACTAATCAATTAAAAAACGTTGATTGAACCACATCAATACTTCTGGATCACAAAAGCAAAACCCTAATTTCAAGATAGCAGTTTTCTTCTCATTCTAATATTTTCCCTTCTCCCATGTCAGACTACATCTGCAATGATTTATTGCTTTTGATTCTAAAGTGGTTTGCTGTCAAAACATTGTTGCAATGCAGATGTGTCTGCAAATCCTGGAAAAACATTATCGATTCAACACCTTTCATCCTCAATCATCTCGCCATTCAAAAGCCTCGTATTATCCTTCAAAAGCAAAAATTTGAGTATCTAATCTTAGATTCCGATAATACCCCTGTGTACGACATTCTAACAGGTCCGGATGTGATTCAAACCCTAGATAGAGTTCTGGGACATCACTTGTGTTATCTTCAAACTGTTAGTACTGTTCATGGTGTAATTTGCCTCTATGACAATGACGATAACATCATCCTTTGGAACCCTTCAATCCGTCGTAACATGAAGGTTCCTCTACCTGAGATTTCATCTTCTGCAGTTTCAACTTGTCACAAGAATCGTGAATTTAAATATTGTGGTTTCTGGATAGATCCTTCCAACAATGATTTTAAAGTTGTGATATTTTGTTTCCAACAAAAAGGCATTGCTCTTTACTCATCCAAGACAAAGACATGGACCGAAATCGCAATGGAAGTTAACACAGATGATTTTGGTCAAGACTGTGAATCTCCACAGGTTTTGATAAATGGAGTGGCTCACTGGAATTGCCCTAATAACTATGATTGTTTTGGTGGATTTATATTTTACTTTGATTTTGTTGAAGATGAGTTTGGGACAATTGATCTGCCAATACAGTTGGATGATTGGGGTATGAACATGAATGTTTCCAAGTGGAACAACTGTCTGTCAATTGCAGGTTTGAATGGGTATCTCTATCCATACGGTATATTTGACGTGTGGGTGATGCAGAATGATGGATTATGGAGTAAGATGATACGTTGTAGATTAATGGAAGGAATAGCGGAAATTTTGTGTGTGTTGCAAGAGGATGATTGGGTCAAGGTTTTGGCATCAACTAACAAGGGTGAACTGGTGTTATCTGATAATGAAGATCTAGGGCACATTATTCCTTTGCGATCAAGAAAGAATGACGAATACCTCCCTATGAATTTCAAGTATGAGGATCCTCGCGTATTCTCGTATGCTTATGATTTCGTGGAAAGCCTTGTTTTTCCTGATCCACTGTGCTTATCTTCTAGTGATTAATGAGTTGTCTAGTTTGTGTCATTTTGGTATGATTTATCTTTTGTGTGCACACCAGTTCAGTCTTTTGGTGAGAATTAAGAACTATGTTTTGGTTATGATTGTCTTAATAATCATGGTTTGAATGCTTACTTTGGGTCCAGATCTTGCATCTTGAAATGATATGTCTATTGCAGTCCTGCTAATCCATAAATTCTTTTACAACAGTAAGTTGAGCCTTGAGGTTTTGAAGAGTACTGTAGAGATACATTGAGTTTTATGTTTGTTCTCTTCTAACAGCAAACTAACAGATGTCTTGTTTCCCATTTACAAATATTTACCCTTATATTCCAATATTTACATATTACGTCCATATACCCCTAAAGTTGGACGAGGAAAAGAAGTCCTAGCTTGGAAGTGAGAAAATGATGTTGATGTTCACAGAAGGCTTTAGTGAAAATATATGTCGGCGTTAGTAGAGATGGCAGTCCAGCCTTGGGTGTTTTGTTCTCCACTAAAGGTGGTAAACGAGACTGAGTATTCACTTTCAATAGATGGCTTCGAAATATACAAAAGAGAGCATAATTTTAAGACTTCTGAGAAAACCTCTCTACTGTACACAATAGAGAAAACCTCTCACCCTCAAAAATCAAAGGGTAAAACCCCTCTTTTCATCTTCATTCAATCAATGTTCTTCGCTTCCAGTTGATCTTGGCTCTTTTTGGAGTCAACAACTCAATCAAAATTACCGTATAACAATTCTGAAATCCATAAAGATAATCTCCAAAACCAAAATCTGGCAAATACCCAAACCTAGTTAACAGGAAGAACAACATGAGAGAACACTCAATAAGCCACAACATTAGTTTAGTTTACATACAAGACTTAACCAAAGAACTCTCAAAAGAACAAATTTTCAAAAATCAAAGCCTAGCCCTTCCGGTACCAATCTTGCCTTTTTTGTCTGAATCAACAACTTTTTTCTTGAATCTACCATCCTTTCGAAGCCATAATTAGGAGCCCCAAAGGTTGTCGGCTTCAGTTCTGCTTGTTCATGCCTCGAGCACGGTTCCGGTTCATTCCTTGATTTGATGAAGAGATGTGCCGTTTTCTGTGCTTTTTGGCCATGGCTTCCGAGATACGCTTCAGCCTTTAACCCTCTTTGATTAAATTGGTTTCTTGTGTTGGATCTGTTTTTTGTCAAAAAATTTCAAAACCAATGCCCACGTTATACTGGGTTTGGGCTTGTCTTTTCATGGGCTTGTTTCTAAGCCCACTTCAATTCTTTCTTTCACTAACCTGCAATCATAGGTTGCCAAAACCCTTTGGCTCCCTCTCCAAATTTTCTTTCGCTATAGTCCGCCATAGCTAATCGCTGCCGGGTGACCCCCTTTTCTCCGCCTTCAATTCCGGCTGCTTAACCAGCCAACACTGTATGGAAGGAATCTCATTTTTGCCACTGGTTTATGCCTTCTCCGGCTTCATCTCCGATGAGATCCTGTCCACTCTCTCTTCGTTAACTCCTCTTTTTCCCATTAATGGTTTTACATGTTATATTCGAGATCCGAATGTTACGTTTTTATTGGAATCTTTCTGTTCGGGATCTATTGTTGTGATCCAATGCCATCTTCAAAATCCGATCTCTTATCAACAGATCATACCCATCCTTATGTGATTTTGGCAGTCATTGCCAACCTCTTCAGGCGATTGTTTCTGATTCTATAAATCATTGTTGAACTTGGACTCGTTTTTTTAGATGTGTCTTTTCCCCGGAATCTTCGATAAATTTACGATCTTAAACAAAATCTCTTTATCAAGAGGAGGAGAACAAACCGAACCGGGTGAAAACCAACAAAAATGAGCACCCACACATTTTCACCAAGGCTTCACAGGCAATGATTTTAATAATTATTATTTTGAAAAATATAGGTTACTAACGCCTGTCATTTTTCATCATAAGGGCTCCATTTTCGCGGCCTAACGGCGACGATCCCGGCCTAAAAGCCCAAAAACACCATAGATAAAAAGGAAAAATAAAAATTAAGGTCATGGGAATTTACCAATCCGTGATATGCAAATGTCCTACTCATTGAGTTATAAGTGTGAAAATCGCACTTAAATCAAGACCAACAAACAACCCCTTAAAAAAATCAAAATGTTAAAATGACTAGTTCTCATCCTTTATTAGTTAGATATGATATAAAAAAAACGGATTTACAAAATATTCATTCTAATTACTTAAACAAACATTCAGTGCTGTTAACCAACTCTTTTCGAACAATGGTCCTTCTAAATCACTACTCTTTTAACCAACAAAGTTGTACACATTTCTATATCACGATACCCGAGTGTTGCAGCTTCGCTTCGTCTTCTCTGATTTGATGCTTTCTTGGTGGCGGTTCGAGTGTTTGTCGAGAAGGGGGCGTGGATGTGTGATCGACTCCTGACGGCTCTGTTGCAGCCCAAATCTGAGGAGTCCACAGCTGTTCCCCAGGCTCCCTACCTGTGTACTTCCTTCGAAGATAAACGTTCATGCTCGTCGCTTCCGGCTGACTGTATCATTCTGCTTTCCACTGAAGACGTTCATGCTTTCGGGTTTTTATGATGTATTGTTGTGTTTTCTTTTTCTCCTTTGTCGTGGTCTGTCATGACGGTTTGCCCGTCTGCCGATTATTTTCGACCTTTCGATCCAATAGTCGGTGCGCCGGCTATGGGATCGAACCGCTTTCCTTTATCAAAAAAAAAAAAAAAAAAAAATAGATGGCTTCGAAATAGTATTTTGTATTCAAGAAATGAAAGAAGAACAAGAAAAACACAATAGTCAATGACTGAATCCGGAGGCGAAAGCACAAGACTCCCGGTTTGCATCAGTGACGGGACTAGAAAATTTTGACAAATAGACGGAGTTTAAAGCATAAACTTTATAAAAAAAATTTGTATATATTGTCTATCCAACCACTTTAGTTTGTATATAGTACATAAAACTGAATTTATAATTATTATCTTCTATTTTTATGAGACAACTAATAGTTTATCGCATTAATATTTTAATGAAAATTATTATATGCTATTTAAAAAAACATAGCAAAAAGTCGTAGTACACTGAAAATAAAAGTCACGACATAAATTTAGCGTAAATTAGCATATTTATCATAAATTTTAATTAATTTTAGATAAAGTCGAACATTAACATATATTTTCGTAAAGTATAGAATTCACACTAACTTTACTTTTTCACTTTGAACTATAGCGTGTTAAAGCACATTTATAAACATTAACATTAAGTTGTATTTTGATCGATTTTTAAAAAAAAAATTGTACTTACAATAATGTAAATGATATTTTTGAAACTCTCAAACGTTGAATTTGACCAAAATTTAAACTATGAAATTTAAGAGATTTTTAAAAAAAATATATCATAATTACAAAATATGATATATATATATATATATATATATATATATATATATATATATATATATATATATATATTGTAGTGATAAGTTTTACAATAACATTATTCTAGAATATTAAAACAAAACAAAAAATTAATGAAATTTACTTTAATACATATATAATAGTAAGGAAGTGTTCAAGTAAGGCCCATTATTTCGGTACGGCCGTGCGGCCGACACGTGTCCCGGAAGAAATTTTTTTTTTTTTTTTTTTTTCTGAACGAGTTTTTTTTTTTTTAAAACGAGTAAAAGTAATAGTTCAAAACTTATTATAGAATAGTTCATAACTTATAAAAGGATAGTTCATGAATTATAATAGAATAGTTCATAGTGTAAAATTTATAAATGATTGAAAGTAATAGTTCAAAACTTATTAAATAATAGTTCATAACTTCTAAAAGGATAGTTCATGAATTATAATAAAATAGTTCATAGTGCAAAATTTATAAAGGAGTGAAAGTAATAGTTCAAAACTTATTATGGGATAGTTCATGAATTATAATAGAATAGTTCATGGATTATATTAAAAAGTAATAGTTCATGGATTATATGAGAATAGTTCAAAGTTTATAGGATAATAGTGCATAAATTATAACGTGGTAGTTCAAATAAATTTTCATTAGTTTCCGGGAAAAAAAAATCGTTTCTGAAAAGAGAAAAAAAAAAAAAAAAAAAAAATTTCTTCTTTTTCGGGACACGTGTCGGCCGTACGACCGTACCGCAATAAAAGGGCCGTACCTGAACATTTACCTATATAATAGTAACTAAGTTAAATAAATTGCTTATCACACAGAATTAAATGTACTTTAAATAAAAAGTATAAATCACATTAAAAATAGCATAAGTCACTTGGAAATCCAAAAATAAATAAAAATTTACCAACTCGCCGCATATATAGTTATGCCCACTCACTTCAAGATTTTCTAAAAGATTGCAGGGAAATAGGGAAGGGCACACAGGGAGGGGGTGTTTTTTATCGGTTATGTAGGGCTAATTTATGCTAACACATGTTTTTGGGATGAGAACACGACCAAGTTCGGGATCGTCAATGTTGGGGTTCGAAATGCTCAAATTACTGAACAACACAATAGAAAACACATGCTTGACATGAACTTTTTCAAAAAAGCATCTCGAACTCTAAGGACAACTACAAAGTCTTTGAGTAAGTTTTGATATTTTTTTATATTTAGTCTTACCGCTTCTTTTAGCCCCGCTTTCATATATATTTTTGTAAGAACCGGAAAGAACAATAATCAAACAGATGGTCTGGAGTTCGAAGTTCATTAACGACCTTTCTGTGTTGCAAAGGTAGCCGCACGTCTGAAGTTCGATTCCTTCCAACAACAATCAATTATCCTTTTATGGAAGGCAGAAGGTCTCAGAATCGAAACCTGCGAGTATCATCTAAGTAGCATCAACCCTCTCTCATGAGTGCATCAAGGGACAAGAAGGTATGGATTGTGCTTACCCCTAACTCCAAGACTCTGCCCAGACCTTGGGGGCGTGTGGCTAGAGCAGCGTGAGGACGTCTTCTTGGCTGATGTCGACAACCACAGAGGGTGCTGAGTACGAGTAGCTTCGGATCCCGACATTTGCAGTGGAGATGGTGTTGCTTGGCTCAAGGATCTCACGCTGGACAACACTTAACTCTCGATTGAGTCCTAGTCTCTTGGTGTCACCGATGGGTAGCAGATCCAGATGGCTCAAGCGGTAAGTGTACAAGTAAAGGTAACAGGGTAAAGATAGGCGAGAAGAGAAAAAACGTCTTACCCAGAGTACATCGAGGTCTGATCGTGCAGTCACCATCTACAGCCTGCACCTGCCTAAACCAGGTCTAATCGTGCAATCACCTGCCTAAATCACGCCGATTGTCTTGCTGGTTTGTCTTCAAGACGATCCTCAACGCAAGGAAAGAAAAAGGTAGGGAAGAGAGTCTCCTTTTTGCTGGGCTTAGGAGGCGTGGATTAGTAGAAGAAGGGCCATGATGGGCTGAGGCTTCAGCCTTTTCTGCAGCCAGGAAGGTCTTTGTCCGTGGTCTTGTCACAAGGGTTACCATGGGCTTGTCATATACTTGTCATGAGCTTGTCCAATGGCCTCATGACCTTGTCAAAATGGGGCATAAAGTCTACTCTTGCAAGAGTAAGCAAAAAGTGAGGATGTTATCATTTTATGTGAGTAATAGTCACACGTAAAATGATAAAAAATTTCTTGACTCATGATACTAGGTATCATAAAAAAATCGAATTGGACGAAAATCTTGTTCGACTCGGAACTAAACAAAAATAAAATTTTCGGGTATCACACTTATATATAAGATAAGCTTAAGACTGAGGAAAGAAAGTCAATTTAAGAAGAATCCCTTCAGGAACAAGATTAAGCTACCCAAAGCGCCAAAAAATAACTTGGCCCCTAAAGCTGAGCGAGAAAGTTCATATAATTGGGTAAAAGGACCCACGGAGGGTATATAACATGATACATTCAAGGAAATGTATTCTCAATCATTAGGCAAGCGATCTGGCTGGATTTGGGATCACGTAAAAACTTAGATACCCAATTTGTCCAAGTTTTATTTTTAATATATACTTTTATACTTATTATTCTTTTACATATACCCAATATGTTATTATTCTTTTACATCAATTAGATGAAATCATTATGCTTATTCGCAAAGTTATTCTCGAGTATCCTGATCGCAACAAACGTGTTGCTATTTTGGGATGTAAATGAGAAATTAAATATAACCTGAAGCGTTTTCTAAACATGTAATACCCAATATATGTATGTGATTCATAGTGTGACTTTATCACATAAGAGAAGTTGATGGAATTGTTACAACCGCTTGCTTACATGTTCCCCCATGTTTTGAGGTTTCACGGGCAACACACAAGGCTTGGTGATAATTTGACCAAGCCGTTCAAAGTTGCAAGGAAGATGTAGTTGCCTACCAATTATGATAGGTATGTGTGTTTGATTTTAACTATTAGTTTGCAAATTTTATATATTTCAGTGGAAGTTGTGGGACTTACACTATTTTGTACATCCAATATTTGTCATTCGGCCGTGAAGATTTGTCAACGATATATGATGATTATGTTGTAACTTATAGAAAACAATTAGTCAATGATATCTTCATGAGGGATTGGTATGGGCCATTTGAGATGCAGTAGCTAGCTAGAAATGTCCTACTTTGATTGTTGTACCTCGTTTCCATGTATTTTGCATTCTATTCTAAACTAGTAGCATGTTGTTTGTGGTGTAATAGCTTGGGACAAGATTTGAACTACTAACATGTTGTTTATGATAGTAATTTCAACATTTTGATGTTTATGAATTGGGTAAAATGTTGGGTAACAATATGCAACTTTGGGTAATCATTTGTCGAACAATAATGGGCATTACAAATATTGGGTATTAAAAATATGAAATCAAATTATGTATGCAGTTTTTGTTAAAACCAGTAACAAGTTGGGTAAAATAACACGTTGGGTATAAAAAGTTACAAGCTTAAGTATTAAAAATATTACGCAATTGTGTACTACATTTGTTAAACAATAATGGATATTAAAAATATGGAATCAAATTATGTTTGCAGTTTTTGTTAAAACTAGTAATATGTTGTGTATAACAATTACACGCTTGGGTAAAAATATTACGCAATTGTGTAATTTATTTGTTTAACAATAATGGGTATTAAAAATCTTGGTATTTATGCATGAGTATTACTATAATTTGTATTTTCCATGTATTTAACTAAATTCCACAATTGGGTATTCATTTTTGTAACAATATTGGATTTTGAAATATTCGGTTAAAAATATGGATCAAGTTTTTTGTATGTAGTTTTGGATAAAACAACTTAAATAAAATTCCCTAAATATCTATAAAACATCCTAAAAATGTTTTCATAATCCCTTACATATTCGTATAAACATCGTCTAAAATGAATTCAAAATCAACTTATAACTACTATTTTGGTTCATTCGTATGAGTCTTCATGTTAACCCCAAGTAAGTCACAACCACATTGATAACACGATTTATGACGTTAGTTTAGGCATCCATTTAGATAGTTTTTCCCGCTATTCATGCATAGTTTGGTATTGGTTCATGACGTTTACGTTTGATTCATGCATATTATCGAGACAGACGTCTACACGAACTATTGTCGGTTTTGTAGGTATTTTGGGGAGCTTTTGGAGCTTAATCAATACATTCGAGGATCATTCCTCGTGATGACACACTTCCGGACTCATTAAGAGGCAAGCTAGAAGCTAAGGAGAACACATAGGACCTTATTGGTTCATGCCTTGCACCAACTCATGGCTTAACGATCAAAAGAGAGTTGTTTTACCAAAACCACGGCGCAGAGGCCATTTCCACGCCCGTGGTTTTGACCGTGGTTTTCTCTGGACAGTTGTGACAGTTGTCCCACGATCTCCATAACCGACTCTTGCCCTTGATGGAGGATATAAGTGGTCCTGCAGGCTGATTCTCTTGGAGATCCTCTCCCACACTCTCTCATTACACACCATTCCATTGGAGGCTACTCTTCGAGGGGGAGCAAAAACTCTCTCATTTGGAGAAGAAGAAGAAGAAGAAGAAGAACACTAGTTTTAGAGTTTTCATAACTTTTGAGAGATTTTTGAGTGAACTTGTTGAAGACATTTGCAAGGATTTGTAAGGAACGATTTGTACCTTCTTTTGAAGGGTTGTAAGTCTCTCTTAAACATATATTCAGCTTGTTTTTCTTATTTTACTTGTTTCGCTTTTCTTTCATTTAATTTTCTTACTATGGAAGTCATGAATGTTTGCTTGTTGATGTTGAATCTTGAGATGCATGTTGTTGGCTAAATAGTTGTGATTCTAGGGTAATGGAATGATGATTATGGCTTGGACTATGATAGAATAGAAACGTGTACCTTGGATGATTTGCTTGCTCGAACTTAACTGTTGTTACAAATCACGGCCTGTTCTAGCATAACCACGGCCGTGGTTCTGATTATCAGCCCGTTGGTTTTGTTCTATTGTGCTTGTATTGATAAATCTGAATGTTAGGATGTTAGATTGTTGAAATCCTAGAGTTTTTAAGCTTAATCTAGCCTAGGGTGACCTAATGTTAGTGGACTAAGTGAGAGAAGAGACCTACCTGGTAATCCTCGATCTTAGATACCGATGATGATGAACTCTAGGTAGTAGTGAGCCTCATAAGCTGCTATTGGACTGAGTGTGCTAGGATTGATGTTTAGGACTTGCCTTCCCGAGACTTACCCGGTAAGGAGAGGTTAGATCCCTAGATAACAATCCGGTTTGTGTAGAATTCCCAACCTTAGGTGCGGGGTTAGTGGACCATGAGACCTACCCGGTGATTGATCCCACTTGAGAAACACCCTTTCCCAACATATTATAGTTAGTCCAAGGTTGATTAGAAGCTTGAGTACAAGGCCATAACCGGAAGTCCTAACCCCTAGAATCCGCTTTTCTCCCTTTGATCTCATATCTCGAGTTTAGTTTGCTTGTTTGTGTTGATATATTTGTGATCCTTGTTTGATCACCCAAAACCATCCAAAAATATATCGAGTTTGCTAGGAGTTAGGAAAAATATATCGAGTTATGAATTTAAGACTTTTGGGCTACACAATCTTAGTGTAACAAGTTTTTGGCACCGTTGCCGAGGACTAGGTCTAGATTGAATCATTGTTTGTGATTGTTTATAGTGTAGGTCTTTCTTGTTTCTTTTGATCTTGTTTGGTTTGTGTCTTTGAATTTTGAGGACATCTTTCATTCTTTAGGTGCATGCGAAGATCTCGTGGCAAGGATTTAGCTCTATTCGATCCCGAACCGGAGAAAACCCTTAAAGCTAGATCTAAGAGCATTAAGAAGAAGAAGGAGATGGCCGCAAGAGATCTTCAAGTTGAGTTAGATGAAGCCTTAGAGCAAATTAGGCTAAGGGATGAACTTTTGGAAAATGAGAGTAGACTTGCCAATGAGAGGCAAGAGGCAACTAGGAGGGAAATTGAAGAGATTAGGCAAGCTCTTGTGCAAATAGAGCTTAATCGTCAACAACCTCCACCACCACCACCACCGCAGCCGGCGGTTAATGTTCGGTTTGAGCCGATCATGATTGAGGAGCCACAAATGTTAGGGAAACGTATGGATCCAGCCTAAAGAGTGCACGTCCGGGTGTAAACTTAGGAGATCCCGCAGCCCATGATTATGAGCTCCGCCTTCAAGGGCTACAAATGATCCGGCATAATCAATTTGGAGGGATGAAAGGAGAGTCCTCTCATCAACACTTGATGAACTACGAGATCTTGATGGAGACTCTAAGGCCGCCTAGATTGGAGAACAACAACCATAAGCTTAGGGCTTTTTCCTTCTCACTAAAGGATAAAACCTTGACTTGGTACCAATCCATTCCACTAGGACGTGTGAGTACTTGGGAGGAGATGACAACCGAGTTCTTGACTAAGTTCTTCCCACCTTCCAAGACAACTGAGCTAAGGGGGAAGATCAATGCCTTCGTGATGAAGGATAGAGAGAGCCTATTCAAATCTTGGGAGAGGTTCAAGGACCTCCTCCTAGATTGTCCATACCATGGTATACCGAAGATAGAGCTATTGGAGATCTATTTCAAGGGGCTTGATGAGGATAGCCAATTCAAGCTTCAATCGTTTTCCGGTGGAACATTCATGGAAAAGAATGTGGATGAGTCTTGGGAGTTTGTAGAGAAACAAGCCTTGGTGATAGAGAAGTACTCCCATAGGAAGAGTGATGGGAGGAAACCGGGAGTTTATGAAGTGAGTGAAGTCACCATGAGCAACTATAAGCTCGATGCAATCAACAATGAGCTTAAGTCTTTGAGGGAGTTGTGTGCTACAACCTTGAAGAGTCAAGCTAGTCCTCAAGTGAAAGTGTAAGCCAATTTGGCTTCCAAAGAGGAGGATGTTAACTACATGGGAAGGGGCAATTACAACAATTATCAAGGCCCTAGGAACTTCAACAACAACAGCCGACAATTCAAAGATTACCGGCCTAATCACAACCATCCCGGGTTCTCCTATTCTAACCCGGATGGTGCCTTGAACCCTCCCGCTTCCACAAGCGCAACACCACCACCTAAAGCTTCACAAGAGCCTCCACCCGGTTTTGCTCAACCTCCAAAGGATAGAACCGAGATGATGTTTGAACAATTGCTTGGAAGGTTGAGTGGACTTGAGAGCACGGTGACTTCCATTTCTAAAGCTCAAAAGGTGCTAGAAGCACAAGTGTTCCAAAAAGCGGGTGAAGCACAAAGGGATCCGGGAAAGCTTCCCGGAAGAACCGAGGATAACCCAAGAGGCCAAGTGTTGGGCATTACAGCAAGGAGTGGGCTGAGCATGAAGGATCCCTTGCCTAAAGGGAATGACAAGGGAAAGCAAGTAGTGGTGGAAGAAGAGCCATTGCAAGAAGAAGGAGGAAAGAGCAAGGATGATGAGCTAACATATGTGGCACCTCCTCCATACAAGCCACCACTACCATTCCCACAATCACGAGCAAGAGCTCGCTTGGACAAACATTTCGGTAAATTCCTTGAACTTATGTCTAAATTGCATATTGTCCGTTCATGGATGCTATTCTAGGTATGCCGGCCTATGGAAAGTTTTTGAAGGAGATACTCTCCAACAAGAGGAAGTTGGAAGAGTATAGAGAAGTGAGAATGACAAAGAGATCTTCGGAGTTGATTCAAACTATGAGGGAAGAGATGCCTCCTAAGCTAAGAGATCCGGGATCTTTTTGTGTGTCAGTTGGGGTTGGAGAAGTGCAATATGAAGCCCTATGTGATCTTGGAGCAAGTGTAAGCATTATCCCGCTTGCACTTTGCAACAAGGTTGGGCTAGGAGAGCCAAAGCCGGTCAAGATGACCCTCTACATGGCGGACCGTTCAATCACTCACCCCGTAGGAATCCTAGAAGACATACCGGTTCAGCTTGGGAAGTTCTATGTGCCGATTGACTTTGTTGTTTTGGACATCCTGGCGGACTACCCGATTCCTATCATTTTGGGAAGACCATTCTTAGCCACATCCGGGTGCTTAGTGGATTGCAAAAATGGAATCCTCTCATTCAACATAGGAGAAGAAAATATTAAGTTCAAGCTATCCACAATGATGAAGGGGCCAACCCTTGGTGAAGATATCTTCAACATTGTCGAGCAAGAGGAGTCTAGAGAAATTGTGAACTCAATCTTGATCAAGGACCCCTTGGAGAAGGTTCTTAGCTTGAGTTTGATGGAGGAAGGAGTTGAGGATGATTGCAATGAAGAAATCAAGGCTTTGGATGCATTGGAAAAGGAGACAAGTGTTGAATTTAAAGTGCACGAAGTTGTGCTGAACCACTGTAGGAATCACGGCCAGGGAGGGAGAACCACGGCCGTAATTTTACCCGTGGAACTCTCTAGAATGCTCAAATGTACCAGCTTCTCAGATTCCATGACCGTGGTTTTGCCAAAGGTCGTGGTTTTGCCCGTGGTTTCTCCAGAAAGTGCCTTAGTGGTTGATCAAGCTTCAAGGAGTCTTGGAGAGTCTTCCATAGCTTTGGTGTCATCTCAACCTACATTGTATGAATCGTCTCCAACCGATAAAAGTCCTCCTAAACTTGAACTAAAACCCCTCCCTCTCATTTAAAGTAAAGATTCTACTTATCCCGTGATTATGATTGCATCTTTGAATGATGTTGAGCTTGATAGATTGTTGCATGAGTTGAGATTGCATAGGAGATCTATTGGTTATACCATTGATGACTTAGTTGCTATGATGCATGGACACGAACACAGATACGGAAAACGGACACGGCGAGAAACGGGGAAGCGACAATCCTCAAAAGTATAGGAAACGGGGACACAACGCGTAAAATAATTAATATATTATTTTAAAGATATTGAAATATAGAATTACTATAGATACATATATATGAAAAAAAATAAATGATATATGAGATGATAAAAATATTAACATGATGATAAAATAATCGAAACAAAAGCTTAGGATCAAACATTTTCAGTCTTACAAAACATAGAAATAAACATATTTAGTTTTATAATCTGAAATAATCATACTTAGTATCAAAATTGAAGAATGAATCATTCATTTGCAAATCAACAATAACCGAACAACATGAACAACAAAGGAAAATAATAATAAATATTTGTGAATTATAAAAAGTGAAAGAATTAGAATAACATAGTCAACATTCAACAAATAAAAATTACAAAATAAATTAATAATCAAAGATTCAAAATTAATTTATAAAATGGGAAAGAATAAAAAATATTACGGTTTATAAGTTTTTATTTCGTTGATTATGTCTTGACTGGACACAATCCGCGTCCTCACCGTGTTCTACCTTGGAAACGTGTCTTGACCGTGTCCGAGCCGTGTCCGGTTGTGTCCCCGTTTCCGACACGGCAGGACACGGGACACGTCGCCTTCTAGAAGTGTCCGTGCATCATAGCTTAGTTGGCATTAAACCTTCCTTATGCATGCACAAAATCTTGATGGAAGATAATCATAAACCTTCAATTGAACCTCAAAGAAGATTGAATCCCATAATGAAAGAGGTAGTAAAGAAAGAGATCCTTAAATTGCTAGATGCGGGAATCATTTTCCCGATTTTGGATAGTAAGTGGGTTAGTCCCGTACATGTTGTTCCTAAGCAGGGTGGTATGACCGTAGTAACTAATGAGAACAATGAACTAATCCCTACTAGGACGGTTATGGGGTGGAGAATGTGTATTGACTATAGGAAGATCAATGTTGCCTCTAGGAAAGACCACTTCCCTCTCCCCTTTATTGACCAAATGCTAGAGAGATTAGCTCAACATTCACACTTTTGTTATTTAGATGGCTATAGTGGGTTTTTCCAAATCCCTATTCACCCGGATGACCAAGAATAAATAACATTTACATGTTCTTGGGGAACATTTGCATATAGGAGGATGCCATTTGGGTTGTGTAATGCACCCGTGATAGCATGAATTATTGTCTATATTTTGGGACCTGTTTAGATGTTTTATCTTCAATAATCTGCATGTTTGGATGTATATTATGTGATTTTATTGTCGTTTCATCTACCTTTGCGGGAATCGAGGTCTACACCAAGTTTCGCTGTAATCGTAGGTAAAATGGCACGTTTTGCATCAAAATGGAGCTAAAGGAGCTAAGAAGTCATTGGAGCTACATTCAAGAGCTTAAGGAAGAATCTAGGAATCATGGTAATGGATTGAAGATTCACTTTGGACCAGATTTGATGAGATTTCACATTCAGTTTAGAGTCACCTCGGTCAGCTACAGTACCATCTCGACCGAGGTGATCCAGAGGAGCGTCCCGACCGAGGCGAGCACCTTGGACGCGGCGAGATATATTTTATTCTTGGCTGAGATCTTTTATTTTTGGAAAGAGGATCTTATATTTTTAGGCTGGATTCCTGGAAGGAAGAAGATAATTCAGCTGATATATTTTACCTATTTTATGGGAAAATATCTTTCTAAGATCTTTTATCTTTGAGAGGTAATTTTCCTATAAAAAGGGTTGGATTTTCCACAAATTCAACCGTGCTTAGACAGCCGTTACACCCCACTACAGCGAGGAGATTTGAAGAACCTTTTTGAAGGTTGAAGGAAGATTGAAGGAAGGAAGTTGATAGCTTTTATAGCTTTTGTGAAGGGTTTTGTAAGATTTTCTTATATTCCCTTCTTGTTGATTTGTCTTGTTGGATTTGTGATCCAAGGGAGCTTGTTTGTTTGATAATTGATTCAGTTTTTGAAGCCTTGTTCTTAAGGTTTTTGTGTTCAATTATTCACTTTCTTCCCATATATTTGATTATTACTTTCATTATGATGATTGACGAATTTCCTTGTGTATTTCTAGGGTGATTGGCTGAAGGTTGTGGGAAAAACAATGATAGAATAATCTTAATCACAGTAGGACCCTGAAAGCTCGAGTCTTTATCCTTAACCCTAGAACATCTCGCTCAGTCGATGAACATCTCGGCCGGGGTGGAATTCGTCTGACCAAGGTGACCTTTTCTGATCCGTAACCGAGAGTTAAGTGTTAGAGTTTGCCAAATCCTACTCTTATTATACCTTTCCTGGTTCAATGCAAGCCTAGGATGAGACTTACCCGGTAATTCCTTTGTTTGTTTACCCATGATCATAAGTATAGGTAATAAAGGTTTATCCTTTATTGGGGTTTGAGTGTGCTTTCATTCCATCTTTGTGAGTTAGCCTGAGACTTACCCGGTAAAGGTTGATTCTATTCCCTTAGGTGGAGTGTTAGTTTGAGGTTATAGTTCTTTTCCTTAATTCCTTGAGACTTACCCGGTAATAGGAGTTACGGTTTGGGATTAGCGAGTACTGAGACTTACCCGGTGATCTATTCCACTTTAGTAACACCTTCCCTTTGCAAAATCTCAGCTTTGTCCGCTTATCTTTAGATCTTGAGTTGGAACCACAACTAGACGCTTTAATCCCTAGAATTGCATATTTCCTTAATTGACTTTTTATCATCTTTGATTGCTTTAATCACTTTTGTGGTTAGTAATTACATAGACAACCTATACTTGCTTTGTTTCACCAAGTCCCTGAGATCGACACCCCGGAATTTTTGCTTTTTACTATGATTGACCCGTACACTGCGGGTTCGCATCCTTGTTTTAAGCTTAAGTCTTGGGTTATAAATTTAAAGCTTGCACACACTGTTTGGAGCAAACAACCCGCCACCTTTCAAAGGTGTATGATGGCCATTTTTTCTGAATATATTGAAAACATCATGGAAGTGTTTATGGATGATTTCTCGGTTTATGGATCTTCATTTGATGATTGCTTAGCTAACTAGTCTTTGGTGTTGAAAAGATGTGAGGAAACTAACCTTATTTTAAATTGGGAGAAATGCCATTTCATGGTTAGTGAGGGCATTGTGTTGGGACATTTGGTTTCCCAACTAGGCATTGAGGTTGATAGAGCAAAAATAGAAACGATAGAGAAGTTGCCACCACCTACCTCGGTGAAGGGGGTATGGAGTTTCTTAGGGCATGCCGGTTTTTACCGGAGGTTTATAAAGGATTTCTCTAAAATTTCTAAGCCTCTCACTAACCTACTAATGAAAGATGTTGAGTTTGTTTTCTCCAAGGATTGCCTTGAAGCATTTTGTAGGTTGAAGAATGCCTTGATCTCCCCCCATCATGCAACCTCCGGATTGGAGTCTTCCGTTCGAGATCATGTGCGATGCAAGTGATGTGGCCGTTGGGGCTGTTTTGGGACAAAGGAAAGATGGGCTTACACATGCCATCTATTATGCTAGCAAGACGCTAGATTACGCCCAACTCAACTATGCCACAACCGAGAAGGAGTTGCTAGCGGTGGTGTATGCCTTTGAGAAGTTCTGGTCATACCTTGTGGGAGCCAAGGTCATTGTGTACACGGATCATGCTGCGATCCGTTACCTCCTCACAAAGAAGGATGCCAAACCTCTCTTGATTCGGTGGATCCTTCTCCTCCAAGAGTTTGACTTGGAAATTCGGGACAAGAAGGGTTCCGAAAATTCAGTGGCGGACCATCTTAGTAGGCTACCACCATTGTAGATTGAGAGAGATGACATCCCGATTGATGACTCATTCCGGGATAAGCAATTGCAAATGGTGGAGGAGTACTTACTTCAAGTGTCTAGGGGGAATGAGCCATGGTATGCAGACATGGTGAACTACCTTGTGTGTGAGGAGGTGCCACCCGGTTTGTCATATGCCCAAAGGAAAAAGTTCTTCAAGGATGTGAGGCATTACTATTGGAGCGAACCTCTCTTATTCAAGAGAGGACCGGATGTAGTCTTTAGGAGGTGCATCCCGGAGGATGAGGTGGAGAGTATGATCCGCCATTGTCACTCCTTACCATGCGGAGGCCATGCTAGCTCACACAAGACATGTGCAAAGGTATTGCAATCCGGTTTTTATTGGCCTAACTTGTTTAGGGATGTACAGAATTTTGTGGTAGCATGTGATGCTTGCCAAAGGACGGGCAACATCTCAAGGAGGAATGAGATGCCCTTGAACAACATACATGAGGTTGAGATATTCGATGTGTGGGGTGTGGACTTCATGGGGCCATTCCCCTCTTCATGTGGCAACCTCTACATTCTATTGGTGGTGGACTATGTGTCGAGATGGGTGGAGGCAATCGCATCTCCCACAAATGATGCCAAAGTTGTGGTGCGGTTCTTCAACCGAGTCATCTTCCCTAGGTTTGGAACACCAAGAGTGATCATAAGTGATGGAGGGAAGCATTTCACCAATAGGAACTTTGGGACACTTTTAGCTAAGTATGGGGTGACTCATAAGGTGACAACACCTTACCATCCCCAAACTAGTGGCCAAGTAGAGATCTCAAACCGGGAGATAAAGGGGATACTTGAGAAGACGGTTTCTAGGACGAGAAAGGATTGAGCTATGAAGCTTGATGATACTTTGTGGGCTTATAGAACCGCCTTCAAGACACCGATTGGCACCACTCCCTACAAGATAGTTTATGGCAAGTCTTGCCACCTTCCGGTGGAGATGGAGTATAGGGCGTATTGGGCCATAAGGTGGTTGAATTTTGACCTCAAGGGAGCTGGTGAGAAGAGATTGCTAGACATTAACGCTCTTGAGGAGATCCGGTTGGATGCCTATGAAAACGCCCGGAACTACAAGGAAAGGACCAAGCGTTGGCATGACAAACGTCTCATCCCAAAGGAGTTGAGTGAAGGTGACTTAGTCCTTCTCTTCAACTCAAGCCTGCGGCTCTTCCCCGGAAAGCTAAAGTCAAGATGGACGGGTCCTTATGTGGTGAAGAAGATCTTTCCCCATGGAGCAGTTGAGATAGGAGGAGAGCATTGTGGAGATTTTAAGGTGAATGGGCACCGGTTGAAGAAGTATTACCCGGGAGCTCCGGTGGATATGATTGCCCCACTTCACCTTGAGTGAGACACCCCCAAATTTGGTCAAACTAATGACCTTAAAGAAGCGGTTAATGGGAGGCAACCCATTGGTATATGTCTTTCCCTTTTTCGTTTTTGTTTTGATTTTCATTTTTTTCTTAATTTTTTTTTTTCTGTTTTTGTTTTTGTGTGTTTGTGTGTATTTGGTGTTTGTGTGCTAGAGTCTAAGTAGCATGAAAGCCTTGCAAGGCATGAGGATGATGATGATCCCGCATCAAATGTGGGTGGAGCGGACGTGGGACTTGGACGGCTAGCGGTGCCTAGCGCGGGTCCCGACGCCATAATGAACATCGAGAGCTCTCTACCACCTTTGGTTGATCATCCATCATCACTTCACATGAGTGAACCAAAATACCGAAGACACCACTTTTACATTGTGAGGACTCTCTTTCACTCTTCTTTACTTGATTTGCACATTGGGGACAATGTGTTTCTAAGTATGGGGTGGGGTTTTGTTCGCTCCAAATGGTGTGTGCAAGCTTTAAATTTATAACCCTAGACGTAAGCTTAAAACAAGGATGCGAACCCGTAGTGTACGGGTCAATCGTAGTAAAAAGCAAGGAATTCTAGGGGTCGATCACAGGGACTTAGTGAAACAAAGTCCAATTACGGTAAGCTTTAGCAATCACTAACCACAAGCGATTAAAACAATCAAAGATGATAAAAGTTAATAAAGGAAGTATGCAATTCTAGGGATTAAAGCATCTAGTTGTGGTTCCAACTCAAGATCTAAAGATAAGCGGACAAAGCTGAGATTTTTGCATAGAGAAGGTGTTACTAAAGTGGAATAGATCACCGGGTAAGTCTCACTACTCACTAATCCAAAACCGTAACTCCTATTACCGGGTAAGTCTCAAGGAATTAAGATAAAGAACTATAACCTCAAACTAACACATCATCCAAGGGAATAGAATCAACCTTTACCAGGTAAGTCTTAGGCTAACTCACAAAGATGGGATGAAAGCACACTCAAACCCTAATAAAGGATAAACCTTTATTACCTACACTTATTATCCTTGGTAAACAAACAAAGGAATTACTAGGTAAGTCTCATCCTAGGCTTGCATTGAACCAGGAAAGGTGTAATAAGAATAGGATTTGACAAACTCTAACACTTAACTCTCAGTTTCGGATCAGATAAGTCACCTCGGTCAGCCAAATTCCACCCCGGCCGAGATGTTCATCGACTGAGCGAGATGCTTAGGGTTAAGGTTAAAGACTCGAACTTTCAGGGTCCTACTGTGATTAAGATCATTCTATCATTGTTTTTCCCACAACCTTCAGCCAATCACCCTAGAATCACACAAAGAGATTAGCCACTCATCATCATGAAAGTATTAATCAAATATATGGGAAGAAAGAGAATAATTGAACAAGAAAACCTTAAGAGAAAGGCTTCAATAACTGAATCAATTATATAACCAACAAGCGTTCCTTGGATAGAAATCCAACAAGACAAACAACAAGGAAGGGAATCTAAGATAATCTTACAAAAACCCTTCAAAAAGCTATAAAAGCTATAGACTTTCTTCCTTCAACCTTCAAAAAGGTTCTTCAAATCTCCCAACTGGAGTATGGTTGCTGCGGTGTAGTAGGTGTAAGCGAGGTGATAGCGGATGTATGCAGCGTATTCCGAGTGATAGCGGATGTCGGATTTGTGGGAAATCCGACCCTTTTTATAGGAAAATTACTCTCCAAAGATAAAATATCTTAGAAAGATCTCTTCCCATAAAAATAGGTAAAATATATGATCTAGCATATCTTCTTCCTTCCAGGAGCCAAGCCCAAAAATATAAGATCTCTTTCCAAAGATAAAAGATCTCAGCCAAGAATAAAATATTCTCGCCGCGTACCAGGTGTTCGCCTCGGTCGAGTCGACTTCTCTGGATCACCTCGGTCGAGGTGACTCTGTAGTCAACCGAGGTGAGTCACAACTGAATGCGAAATCTCTCAAATCTGGTCCAAAGTGAATCTTTAATCCATGGCTATGCTTCTTGGATGTTTCCTTATGTTCCTGAATGTAGCTCCAATGACTCCATAGCTCCTTTTGCTCCTTTTTGATGCAAAACGTGCCATTTTACCTACGATTATAACAAAACTAGGTGTAGACCTCGATTCCCACAAAGGTAGATGAAATGGTAATATAATCACATAATATACATACAAACATGCAGATTATTGAAGATAAAACGTCCAAACAAACCCCAAAATATAGACTATAATTCATGCTATCAAAATACCCCATACTTAGCCCTTGCTTGTCCCCAAGCAAATTCCGCATATAAAAGGCAAGATAGAATGGATTATAAGTCAAGAAAATCAATGAAAAATCTTTCAAAACATTTTTATGGTGTGCTACAATCATAGATCACTCTAAGAGAATACTTCATGGAATTTAAAATCAAGATATGATCAAAACATTTTATAAATATAAGAAAGTTGTTCATCTTTGCATAAAATCATAGAATGTATAATAAGTCATAATCATCGAAATTAATCGTGCATAATCCAGTTTTAAACCACTAAGTCAATTAACAAGCTCGAGGTCTCAAGGGCTTCCCAAAAGAAAGGTCAAGAAACGTGTAGGGTAGGGATGTATGTAAGGTAATGTGGTGCTAGAATCCGGGAAAAGGATATACTTCACTCTCACTTTGACTTTCAACATCTTCCACCAATAAGCTTTGCTTATTTCACACTTTTTCTTTTTACTTTACTTTTTGGGATGCATGGACAGAGGTGCACAATAACCGAAGCCTAGGAAATCAGCAATCATCAATTTCTTGAGATGCATCAAACCCTTGATGCACATACCATGACCCGTTAGGAATATCGCTCAATCCGACTTTGGCAAGACACAAACACCCGGCTATGTGAATGGTTCCGAGTTACTCATCATCATGATTGACTTCCCCAAACCTATTTCTTTCTTTCTAACACTTTCACTTCCAGCCAACTTCTCAACTTTTACTTCACTTGCTTTCACCACTTCGCTTGCTTCCAAATTCTCGGATAGGTAAAGGGAGGCAAAAATGTATATGAGGGGCTAAGCATGATCAAGAAGAAGAAGAGAAAAGAATGAATTGCCTTGGTCTTTCCAGGAAGAAAGTGAGAGAACTTATCTTGCGGTGTCAACCTTCAAATTCAACATAATTTGGATAAAAACAAAGTATTAAACATGCCATAAATTTCAAACAAAGCATTTAGCAACTTAAACATATCATAAAACCTTTCAAACACATAAAGATTTCAAAACCAGTCAGCAACAAGATCTTCACTGAGATCATATCCAGATAAGAAGCACAAAAATCGTTTCGAAAACTCCCAGTTAAACCACCTCGGTCGAGGCGTTCTATAGGCAACCGAGGTGAAGCACCTCGTTCGGACAGGACTGCCCCGGTCGAGGTCAAAATTTTTTTTAAAACCAGTTTTTTTTTACGTTTTCTCAATCAAATAATCTGTATGTATGCATGCAATCTCAGATAAACATATAGAAGCAAAATGAAGCATAAATAAAACATAAATATCATATAAAGTCGAGTCATACATCCATAAGAGTCAGATAATACATCAATAAACACCCCATACTTGGGACATACTATCCCTAGTGGGTAAAAATAAGTCTAAAGAAATAAAATACTCACCGGACATAAAGCTGAGCTGCATAATAAATAAGAAAGAAAATCCTGCAGCTCTCAGTAGTCACGATCCGGTGGTGGTGGTGGTGGCACATATGGATACTGAGATGGGTCGAACGGGTAGCCCATGATGTGCTGAAACTGAATCTGAGCCATCATGTGCTGGTAATACTGTCGCTCCTACATCTCACGGATATCCAATGATAAGGTAGCATAAGAATCAATCATCTGATCCGTCAGATCATCGATCCGACGTTGAGCCTCTGGATCTCTGTGTCGGCGTGCCCAACGCCTAGCAGGTCTCACTGATGATGTGGCTGGTGCAGGCTCAGTATCATCATCATCAATATCAATAACCGGCGCACTCGTCCCGGCAGTATCTGTCCCTGTATCCATCGGAACTCCATCATCCCTGTCATCATCAGCATCAGCAGTCTCCTCCTCATCCTCCTCCTCAGCTGGTGCAGCTGCTGCAGCTGCTGCCTCTCTCGCATCCTCCATCAGTGGGACCCAAGCAGTCTGCCAGTAATGAGGGTCATAAACTGTAAACTAAGTTGACCACCTGATCCCCTGTGGTGTAGTCGGCTCCCATGGCATCGCCACATATGGCGTAGTCAGTCCTCGGGGAACCAGAATCCGCCGGGTAATCATCTCCTGCAGCCCTAGCGGCTTGGCAGCCGCCACCATAGTGCAAACGTTGATATCCATATCCTGATAGCTGGCGATGTGGGTCACAAGTCCTCCGCAGCAGATGTCCCCCTTCGCCTTGGCCTTGATCCTGTGCAGATCCTCTGCCAGCATCAAGCCAAAGTCGGGGATCCCTCCAGTCACCATGCAGTAAAGGCTGAAAAGCTCCCCCTGTCGGATCTTCTGGGGCGTCTCAGTACGCGCCAGAAGCGTCTCGCTGAAAATATGGTGAGCTAACCTAAAAGCTAGGTGGAAAATAATGCACTCCCTGGAGTCTCTAGGGCGCCACCTGTCTGCATGCTCAACTACGTGAGCAATCTGACCCCAAAACTCCCTAGCTACAGTCCGGGAAGGGAAATCAACAACGGTCGGGGCCGGGAAACCAAAAATCTCTCTCCAATACTCTAATGGAACTATGAAGTTCGGGTTCATCAACCGGTACTTCACAGAACGCTCTGTGGGGAGGTAGGTGAAAGAGCTAACAAACTCTAGGGTAGGCTCCAGATAGGCGGGTGCGCGGATCTCAGTCAACTGATCCAGTCCTACCATCGATATCATACGTCTAAGGTCTCCATCCACATGGAGACAATCAAAGGCTGACACGTCCAAGAAGCGAGGTGCTATCACTGGACGGGCTGCTATACGGTCATAATCGACCTGGTGTCTCTCGTGGATCACCGGTCGATAAGGTCTGGAAGAAGAAGAAGAGGAAGGGGAAGGGGAGGATCTATCCCAAAGGACAAGCTGTCTGTTAGAACTCATTTTCTAAACTCTCTCTCTGTCAGATCACCTCGGTCGGCCTGACAACACTGAAGAACACCTCGGCCGAGGCACAACACGACTGGATCGAGGCGAAGAACTGCGCGATCGAATCTCTCAAAAATCCAGTTCTTTTCCCCCAAAAATCACTACAACTGGTTCCTATGGGGTACTTAATTTGTTTCTCAGCAAATGCAAGGCAATCCAAGCCCAAATCGAAGCAAAACAGCGAGGTTAGGGTTTTGTTCTATTTTTACCTCGTTCGGCCGTTTCGGTTCGATTTCTTCGCAGATCGACGCTTGCACTGGGATCCTCTACGCTTTAAACGCAGTTTGGAAGCGAAAATCTTCAAAAACGAGCAAGAATCAAAGAGGCGAGGTGAAAGGGCTGCCGCGGTCGAGGAGGTTTAGGTAAAGTGAGGAGAGAGAAATTTCACCCCTTTTATAACCTTTCTGGAACTGTTGTCACCTCGGTCGAGGTGGTCTCGACTGGACCGAGGTGGTGCGGACCGAGGTGGTCTTCAGAAACCCTAGTCACCTCGGTTGCTCAAGAATCATTTCGGTTGAGGTGCTCTGACAGCAACCGAGATGTGCCTCAGTCAAACTCCGTCTTCTCAAATTCTCGAACTTTTGTCCTTCCAGTTATGCTCCTGGTTTGTACTCCTTCCTTAGATGTCACCTGTTGTCTGTCTAGGACGCCAAAAACAAAACAAAGCAAAGCAAAAGCAAAACTATCTAAGCTAGACTAGAAAAAGGGAAAAGAAAGCAATACCTTGGGTTGCCTCCCAAGAAGCGCTTGGTTTAAGGTCGCTAGCTGGACCATAGTGCGTATCTCAAACGTGATGGGAGGTGCCCTCACCCCATACTTCACCTCCATCGTGGGGTGAAGTAAGTAAGTCTATCAAACGCCCCAACAAGTGTAAGTGCTCATCGGGGAATGAATCGTCTATGGGTGGGTCGTCCTTCTCGCGTGAAGATGCAGGTAGCCGGCTGAGGTGATCCATAACAGAATTTTCGGATCCCTTCTTATCGCGGATCTCTAAGTCAAACTCTTGAAGCAAGAGAATCCATCAAATAAGGCGTGGCTTGGCATCTTTCTTAGCCAGCAAGTAACGGATGGCTACATGGTCGGTGTAGACAATGACTTTCGCTCCTACTAAATAAGAACAAAACTTCTCGAAAGCATATACAACCGCCAATAACTCTTTCTCAGTGGTAGCGTAGTTGCGTTGTGCTACATCTAGCGTCTTCCTAGCATAATAAATGGCGGTGGTCCGGCCATCCTTCTTCTGTCCAAGCACCGCTCCTACGGCTACATCACTAGCATCACACATGATCTCAAAGGGCAAGGTCCAATCCGGAGGTTGGATAATGGGAGCGGAGATCAACGCTTCCTTAATCCTGTAAAATGCATCAAGACACTCCTGCGAAAACTCAAAAACGACATCCTTATTCAAAATGTTAGTTAGAGGTTTAGAAATCTTAGAGAAATCCTTGATGAATCTCCTGTAGAAACCTGCATGCCCGAAAAAACTCCTCACACCTTTAACAGAACAAGGGGGAGGGAGTTTCTCAATAGTCTCGATCTTAGCGCGATCGACCTCAATGCCTCGATTAGAAACGAGGTGTCCTAGTACAATGCCTTCATTAACCATAAAATGACACTTCTCCCAATTCAAAACAAGATTAGTGTCTTCACATCTTTTCAGCACTAGAGAAAGGTTAGATAGGCAATCATCAAAAGAGGAACCATATACTGAAAAATCATCCATAAATACCTCCATGATCTCCTCTATATACTCGGAAAAGATAGCCATCATGCATCGCTGGAAGGTAGCGGGTGCATTACACAATCCAAATGGCATCCTCCTGTAAGCAAATGTCCCCCATAGACAAGTGAAAGTGGTCTTCTCCTGATCATCCGGATGGATAGGAATCTGGAAGAATCCACTATAGTCGTCTAAGTAGCAAAAGTGTGAATGTTGGGCCAACCGTTCGAGCATTTGATCAATGAAGGGAAGTGGAAAATGGTCCTTCCGAGTGGCCGTGTTCAGCTTTATATAATCGATACAAACCCTCCAGCCCGTGACGGTCCTGGTTGGGATTAACTCGATGTTCTTATTCGTCACAACGGTCATCCCTCCTTTCTTCGAAACTATATGCACCGGGCTAACCCATTTGCTGTCCGAGATAGGATATATGATACCTGCATCCAACAACTTAAGAATTTCCTTCTTCACAACCTCTTTCATTATCGGATTTAACCGTCTTTGAGGTTCCCGTGAAGTCTTATGATCGTCCTCCATTAGAATTCTATGCATGCAGAAAGAGGGCTTAATGCCAATAAGATCATCTATAGTATAACCCAAAGCCTTTTGATGCTTTCTCAAGACATGCATTAGTTTAGACAATTCAGATTCGGAGAGGGAAGCACTAACAATAACGGGATAAGTGAAATCCGGTCCAAAAAAGACATACCTCAAGTGGTTTGGGAGTTGTTTAAGCTCCACAACTGGGGGTGCTTTCTGAGGGGATCCTTACTTCCTCCTTCTAGTGGAGTAGATCCAGAAACTGGACTTTAGGAAGTCTCAGTTGAAATCGTCTCGCCATCGACCTCGGTCGAGGCGCATAGGCGTTGACCGAGATGTTCTTCGGTCGCCTCGCTCAGTCCAGAAAGTGCCTCGGTCGAGGTACTGCAACTGGAACTGAAACTGGAGATCTTCGTCTCCTTGATTAGCTTCTCAGTTTTAGCTCCTCGATCTTCTTCCAGTGCCTTTAAGCTCCGTATATTTGCATCACAAGAAGCATCTATACTTTCCTCCATTAAACTGAAACTAATAACTCGTTCAAGTGGATCGTTAACAAGGATAGAGCTCACCAATTCCCTTGATTCTTCCTCATCATAGATGTTGAAGATATCATCGCTTAGCTGCTCTCCCTTCATGGCTGCAAGTAGTGCGAACTCCACTTCATCGCCACCAATGTTGAATTTCAATTTGGCGTTCTTACAATCCACGTTGCAACCCGAAGTTGCTAGAAATGGCCTCCCGAGAATAATAGGAACTGGGTAATCTGCGGGAATGTCAAGTACAACAAAGTCTATTGGTAAATAGAAGTTACCTAACTTGACCGGAACGTCTTCCAAAATTCCCACGGGATGGGTGATGGAGTGATCCGCCATGTATAATCGAATCTTGACCGGCTTGGGCTCTCCAAGTCCGATCTTCACACATAGCTCCAGCGGAATGATGCTCACGCTGGCTCCTAGATCACATAAGTCTTCACAAGTGACATCCCCAACTTGAATGGGAATGCAAAATGAGCCGGGATCTCTCAATTTAGGTGGCATCTTCTCCTTCAAGATTTGAATAAGCTCCGAGGATTTAGATGTCATCCTTACTTCACCAACGTCTTCCAGCTTCCTCTTCCTTGATAAGAGTTCTTTCAAGAACTTCCCATAGGCGGGCATCCCTAGAATAGCATCAAGGAAAGGAATGTTAATGTGCAGTTTATTCATCAAGTCAAGGAACTTACCAAAGTGCTTGTCTAGATGTGCTCTGGCCCTTGACTGGGGGAATGGAAGTGGTGGTTTGTATGCAGGAGGTGGAACATAAACTTCAGTTTTCCCCTCCGCTTTCTGTGGCTCCACCTCGGTTGGCATCTCGGCCGAAGTGTTCTTCGACTGCACCTGGACCGAGGTGGTCTTCGTCGGTACTGGCACCGACCGAGGCATTGGATCTGCAGTTTTCAGTCTACTCCTCGTAGTTATGGCCATGATCTGGCCCTTAGGGTTGCTTTCCGTCCTTGCTGGAAGCTTCCCCGGATCTCTTGGCGCTTCATTCTCCCTACTAGCAAGTTGTTGTTCAAAGGCCTTTTGGGCCTTCGAAAATGAAGTCATAGAAGTCTCCATAGCACTAAGCTTGATCAAGATGGCCTCCAGCACTGCGTCTTTCTTTTCCGGCTGAGACGAACTTGATCCTTGCCCCTGGCTCTTTAATGGAGTAGAAGAAGAAGAAGGGGAAGAGAGGAAAGGATTAGAGGAATCGTTAGAGTTGGAGTTAGAATGATTGTTACCAGAATTTTGGTTGTTCGCCCTCCAATTGTTGCTGTTGGATCCTCTATTGTTGTTGTTGTAGTTGTTGGTCCGGGAACCATTTTTGTTGTTACGGTATCCATTGTTGTTGTTCCTTTGTCCTTGATCTTCCTTCTTGGTTTGAGCAACCAAGAGTTCCTTCAATTGCTTCACGTCGTTCTTCAAAGACGTGAGTTGATTGTTGTTAGGCTGAGTTTATTGGAAGTTAACTCTTTTAACTCCACCTTCAGCTCCTTGATGGGTGTACTTCTCCATATGCAAAGCTTGTTTCTCGATGAAGTCCCAAGCTTCATCAATCGCCATGTCCATAAAGGTACCGGCGGAGAGTAGTTGGAGGTTGAACTGGGTGCTTCCGTCCAGTCCCTTGAAGTATATCTCCAATAACTCTATCTTTGGAATCCCATGATGTGGGCAATCCAAAAGAATGTCCTTGAACCTCTCCCATGACTTGGACAAGCTCTCCTTGTCCTTCATAATGAATGCATTGATCTTCCCTCTCATTTCAGCGGTCTTAGAGGGGGAAAAGAATTTAGTCAAGAATTCCATAGTCATCTCCTCCCATGTGCTGATTTTTCCTGGAGAAAGAGATTGATACCAAGTAAGAGCTCTATCTTTTAAAGAAAAGTAAAAAGGTCTTAGCTTGTAGTTGTTGTTTTCAATCCTTGAGGGTCTCAAGGTCTCCATCAAGATCTCATAGTTTTGAAGATGTTGATGTGGGGATTCCTTCTCTAGCCCTCCGAACTGGCATTGGCGAATCATGGACAGAACTTGCGGTCGAAGTTCGTAGTCATGGTCCGCTGGATGTCCTAGGTTAACTCCTGGACGCCTTAGTTGTTGATTGGGGTCCATCCTTTGACCTAGGGTTTGCGAGATTCCTGCAAAAAGAGCGCCTCGGACTAGCATCCGAGGTGGAAGTACCTCGGCCGGGGTGTCAGGTACTGGGACCTGCCTCGGTCGAGGGTCAACGACTGGGACCTACATCGGTCCAGCATCGGGAACTGGGTTTTCCCTCGGTCGAAGTTGATATTGGTCTCGTAAGGCTGCCATATCTGCTTCGATCGCTTCAGTCCTGGTGCGATTTTCTTCTTTCTCTTGCCTTAGTTCTTCCCTGCTGAGGCGTAGCTGTTCTAACGCCTCCTTTAATTCGGCCTCAAGATCGCGATCGTCTTGGTTGGCCATCTTCGCTTCTCTTAAGCGTCGTTTGTATGTCTTTTCTGGTTCGGGATCGTAAGAAACGATTTCCTTCCCAGTGCGGGTTCTTCGCATAAACCTAAGAAAGAACCTGCAAAAGTCACTCAAGTAGAGTGGTTAGTAGACACGGGGGCAAGTGCCCCGAAAGACTACCACAACCGGATCGGTCTAGACCAAGTCCCCGACAACGGCGCCAAAAACTTGTTCGCTCCAAACGGTGTGTGCAAGCTTTAAATTTATAACCCTAGACGTAAGCTTAAAACAAGGATGCGAACCCGTAGTGTACGGGTCAATCGTAGTAAAAAGCAAGGAATTCCAGGGGTCGATCACAGGGACTTAGTGAAACAAAGTACAATTACGGTAAGCTTTAGCAATCACTAACCACAAGCGATTAAAACAATCAAAGATGATAAAAGTTAATAAAGGAAATATGCAATTCTAGGGATTAAAGCATCTAGTTGTGGTTCCAACTCAAGATCTAAAGATAAGCGGACAAAGCTGAGATTTTTGCATAGGGAAGGTGTTACTAAAGTGGAATAGATCACCGGGTAAGTCTCACTACTCACTAATCCAAAACCGTAACTCCTATTCCCGGGTAAGTCTCAAGGAATTAAGATAAAGAACTATAACCTCAAACTAACACACCATCCAAGGGAATAGAATCAACCTTTACTGGGTAAGTCTCAGGCTAACTCACAAAGATGGGATGAAAGCACACTCAAACCCCAATAAAGGATAAACCTTTATTATCTACACTTATGATCTTTGGTAAACAAACAAAAGAATTACCGGTAAGTCTCATCCTAGGCTTGCATTGAACCAGAAAAGGTGTAATAAGAATAGGATTTGGCAAACTCTAACACTTAACTCTCAGTTTCGGATCAGATAAGTCACCTCGGTGATAACAAGATTTATGACTTAGGATTAGGTAATCATTTAGATAGATTTCTCACTCATTCATGCACGTTTTGGCATTGGTTCATGACGTCTTCGCTCAATTCATGCACACTTCTAGAAAAGACGTCTACACTACCTTTTATCGGTTTTGTAGGTAATTCGGGGATCTATTGGACGTTAATCGATACATTTGAGGGCCAAGCCTCATGATGGTACACATCCAAAGCTTTGGAGGAGCATAATTGGAGCAACAAAGGACACAAAGACCACCATTGGTGCAAGCAATGGAGCAACTCATGGCTAGGCGATCATAGCATGCTTCCGTTGAAGAAAATCGACCTACACCCAAGAAAATCGGCCGATTTAATCCACTGGGTCGATTTTTGGGCCTTTGACAGCTTAAGCCACGTGTCCCACGATCTCTTGTCCGGCCTTGCTCTTGGTGGAGAATATAAGTGGTCCTGCAGGTTGTTGCTGAGCATCTCTCCTCTCCCACACTCTCATTCACATCTCACCAATTTGGGGGAAAAGATTGGAGGAGAAGAAAACTCTCAAGGATTGAAGGAAGAAGAAGAACACCATTGTAGGAGTGATAGTGAGGTTTTGAGTGATTTTGAGTTATTTTTGTAGTCTTGGATTGAAGAACTATTGCAAGGATTATTAGGAACGTTTTGGATCTTCATTTTAGAGTTTGTAAGTCTTGTTACAACTTAGATTCAATTGATATTTATTGATTTAGCTTGCTTATCTTTCATTATCCATCTATGAACACCATGAATGCTTGTTTGATGATTTTGGATCTTGATATGCATACTATTGGCTAGTTTATTATGATTCTGGAGTGATGGATTGATGGTTATGGCTTGGGTGATGATAGGATGGACTTAAATGTTAGTTTAGGACGAGTTGATTGAACCAAACCTTAACCAGAGAGGAAAATCGACCTGTTCTACAGGTAAATCGGCCGATTTCCCTATGATCCACCCGATTTCCTTCTCTGTTGTTCTATGAATGATGAATCTGTATGATTGGGGTGTTAGGTTGTTAAATCCTAGTGTTTATTAAGCCTAATTTAGCTTAGGATCACCTAATGCTATCAACCTAAGTGAAGGAAGAGATCTACCCGATGATTCCCGATCTTAGATACCTTAGGAGATGAATTCTAGGTAGTAGTGAGCCTCATAAGCCGCTATTGGATCGAGTGTGCTAGGATTATTGCTTGAGATTTCCCTATTCCGAGACTTACCCAGTAAGGATAGGGTTACCCCTTAAGTAGTATCTAGTTTGTGAGAAATTCCTCATTCTAACCTCTTGAGACCTACCCGGTAATAGGAGTTTGATGCGGGATTAGTGAAGTGAGAGACCTACCCGGTAATTGCTTCCATTAGTGAAACATTCTTTCCCCAACACCGCAGCTTGTCCTTAGAATCCTTAGAACCTTGAGTCCAATGCCATAACCGGAAATCTTGACCTCTAGAATCTACTTTTCTCTCTTGATCATATACTTGTGCTTTGTGTTACTTGTTCGTTTGCTAGCTTGAGTTGCTAGTTGTTTTATTATCTTGCTTGACTTGTGATCTTTGTTTGATCACCGCAAAAACCAACAAAAACATTGTGTTTTTCCATTTTCTTTGTTTCTCATCTTATCTTAGTCTAGATTCACACTATCCTTGATCATTGTTTGACTCGATTTCACCTTAGTCTTTGTGTTCGACCTCGGAATACTTTCCTTTCTACAAAACGACCCGTACACTGCGGGTTCGCTAGGAGTTAGGAGAAATATAACGAGTAAAAATTTAAAACTTATTACGATTCACATCACACGATCTTAGCGTAACAAGTTTTTGGCGCCGTTGCCGGGGAACTAGGTCTAGATTGAGTCATTTTGTGATTGTTTATAGTGTAGGTCTTTCTTGTTGCTTTTGATCTCTTTTTGGTTTGTGTCTTTGCTTTTCAGGACATCTCTTACTCTTTAGGTGTATGCGAAGATCTCGTGGCAAGGATTTAGCTCCATTCGATCCCGAACCGGAGAAAACCCTTAGATCTAGATCCAAGAGCATTAAAAAGGGAAAAGAGATGGCCGGAAGAGACCTCCAAGCTGAATTGGATGAAGCCTTAGAGCAAATAAGGCTAAGAGATGAGCTCTTGGAGGAAGAAAGGAGACTTGCCAATGAGAGGCAAGAAGCAACTAGGAGGGAGATTGATGAGATTAGGCAAGCCCTTGTTCAAGGAGAGCTTAATCGTCAACAACCTCCACCTCCACCACCACAACCGCAGCCGGCGGCGAATGTTAGGGTTGTACCCATTGCTATTGAAGAACCACAAACTTTGGGGAGACGTATGGATCCGGCACAAAGAGCACACCGCCCGGGTGTGAACTTAGGAGATCCCGCAACCCACAACTATGAGCTCCGCCCTCAAGTTCTACAAATGATCCGGCATAATCAATTTGGAGGGATGGAAGGAGAGTCTCCTCATCAACACTTGATGAACTATGAGATTTTAATGGAGACTCTTAGACCGCCAAGATTGGAGAGCAATAACCATAAGCTTAGGGCTTTTTCCTTCTCTCTTAAGGACAAAGCCTTAGCTTGGTATCAATCTATTCCACAAGGGCGAGTTGGTACTTGGGAGGAGATGACAACCGAGTTTTTGACTAAGTTCTTCCCACCTTCCAAGACTACCGAATTAAGAGGGAAGATCAATGCCTTTGTGATGAAGGATAGAGAGAGCTTGTTCAAGTCTTGGGAGAGATTCAAAGACCTTCTCCTAGATTGTCCACACCATGGCATACCGAAAATTGAGCTATTGGAGATCTACTTCAAGGGACTTGATGAAGATAGCCAATTCAAGCTTCAATCCCTCTCCGGTGGGACTTTCATGGAGAAGTATGTGGATGGTGCTTGAGAGTTTGTAGAGAAACAAGCTCTAGTGATTGAGAAATACTCCCATAGGAAGAGTGAAGGGAGAAAGGTGGGAGCATATGAGGTGAGTGAGGTCACCATGAGCAATTTCAAGCTTGACGCCATCAACAACGAGCTAAAGTCCTTGAGGGAGTTGTGTGATACAACTTTGAAGAACCAAGCAACTCCTCAAGTGCTTCCACAAGCTAACCTATCTTCCAAGGAGGAGGATGTGAATTACATGGGAAGGGGCAATTACAACAATTATCAAGGCCCAAGGAACTTCAACAACAACCGGCAATTCAACAATTACCGGCCCAACCATAACCATCCTGGGTTTTCTTACTCTAACCCGGATGGAGCCTTGAACCCTCCCGCTTCTACAAGCACAACTCCACCACCGAAGGCTTCACAAGAACCTCCACCCGGATTTACTCAACCTCCAAAAGATAGAACTGAAATGATGTTTGAGCAATTGCTTGGAAGGTTGAGTGGTCTTGAGAGCACCGTGATTTCAATTTCTAAAGCTCAAAAGGTTTTGGAAGCACAAGTGTTCCAAAAGGCGGGTGAAGCACATAGAGATCCGGGAAAGCTTCCTGGGAGAACCGAAGAAAACCCAAGAGGCCAAGTGTTGGCTATTACAACAAGAAGTGGGTTAAGCATGAAGGATCCTTTGCCCAAGGAGAATGCTAAAGGGAAGCAAGTGGTGAATAAAGAAGAGCCATTGCAAAAAGAGGGAGACAAGAGCAAGGATGTTGAGCCAACATATGTGGCACCGCCTCCATACAAGCCACTCCCACAATCACGAGCAAGAGCTCGCTTGGACAATCACTTTGGTAAGTTCCTTGAACTAATGTCTAAATTGCATATTAACATTCCGTTCATGGATGGTATTTTAGGAATGCCGGCATATGGCAAGTTCTTGAAAGAGATACTCTCCAACAAAAGGAAATTGGAGGAGTATGGGGAGATAAGAATGACAAAGAGATCCTCGGAGTTGATTCAAACGATGAAGGAGGAGATGCCTCCTAAGCTAAGAGATCCGGGGTCCTTTTGTGTGCCAATCGGAGTAGGAGAAGTGAAGTATGACGCCCTATGCGATCTTGGGGCAAGTGTAAGCATCATCCCGCTTGCACTTTGCAACAAGGTTGGGCTAGGAGAGCCAAAGCCGGTCAAGATGACCCTTTACATGGCGGACCGCTCAATCACTCATCCGGTTGGAATCTTGGAAGACATTCCGGTGCAACTAGGGAAGTTCTATGTGCCCATAGACTTTGTTGTTTTGGACATCCCGGCGGACTATCCGGTTCCTATCATCTTGGGGAGACCTTTCCTAGCTACTTCTGGATGTCTAGTAGATTGCAAGAATGGGACTCTCTCCTTCAACATTGGAGAAGAGAACATCAAGTTCAAGCTATCAACAATGATGAAAGGGCCAACCCTTGATGAAGACGTATTCAACATAGTTGAAGAAGAGGAGTCTAGAGAGGTTGTGAGCTCAATCTTGCTCAAGGATCCACTTGAGAGAGTTCTTAGCTCAAGCTTGATGGAAGAAGGAGTTGAGGAGAGTAGCAATGAAGTAATCAAGACCTTGAATGCATTGGACGAGCTACCAAGTGTTGGTTTTGAAGTGCTAGAAGAAGAGGAAAACAGACAGAAAAATCGGACTGGAGGGTAGAAATCGGCCGATTTTTGTCCTTGTGCTGAAATTTCAGCCAGTTTTGCAAAAACAGAAACTCAGATCGACCCACTGCCAGAAAAATCGTCCGATTTTTCCTCATGGGCCGATTTTCCTGAGTCTTTTCAGCATCAACCACTTGAGTGTGAGCAATCATCAAGGGACTTCAAGGAGGCTTCCATGGCTTTGCAATCATCTCAACCTACATTGTATGGATCGTCTCCAACCGAAAAAGGTCCTCCTCAACTTGATCTTAAACCTCTCCCTTCTCATTTAAAGTATGCTTTCCTTGGTTCAAATTCTACTTATCCGGTGATTGTGAATGCATCTTTGAATGATGATGAACTTGATAAATTGTTGAATGAATTGAAACTGCATAGAAAGGCAATAGGATACACCATTGATGACCTTGTTGGCATTAAACCCTCTTTGTGCATGCATAAGATATTGATGGAAGATAACCACAAACCCTCTATCGAACATCAAAGGAGATTGAATTCTATAATGAAAGAGGTAGTCAAAAAGGAAATCATTAAGTTGCTAGATGCGGGAATTATCTACCCTATCTCGGATAGTAAGTGGGTTAGTCCCGTTCATGTAGTTCCTAAGAAGGGTGGGATGACCGTAGTGACTAATGAGAACAATGAACTAATCCCAACTAGGACGGTTACGGGGTGGAGGATGTGCATTGATTATAGGAAGTTGAACATGGCCTCTAGGAAAGATCACTTCCCTCTCCCTTTCATTGACCAAATGCTAGAGAGGTTAGCTCAACATTCTCATTTTTGCTACCTAGATGGCTATAGTGGATTCTTCCAAATCCCTATCCACCCCGATGACCAAGAGAAAACAACCTTTACATGTCCATGGGGTACTTTTGCATATAGGAGAATGCCATTTGGGTTGTGTAATGCACCCGCCACCTTCCAAAGGTGTATGATGGCTATCTTTTCGGAATACATTGAAAATATCATGGAAGTGTTCATGGATGATTTCTCTGTTTATGGTTCTTCCTTTGATAATTGCTTGGCTAACTTGTCATTAGTATTGCAAAGATGTGAGGAGACAAATCTTGTCTTGAATTGGGAAAAATACCACTTCATGGTAAGTGAAGGTATTGTGTTAGGACACTTGGTGTCTAACCGTGGCATTGAGGTTGATAGAGCAAAAATTGAAACGATAGAGAAATTGCCACCACCTACCTCGGTGAAAGGGGTAAGGAGTTTCTTAGGGCATGCCGGTTTTTACCGGAGGTTTATTCAAGACTTCTCTAAAATTTCTAAGCCTCTCACTAACCTACTAATGAAGGATGTTGATTTTGTCTTTTCCAAAGATTGTCTTGAGGCTTTTTGTAGGTTGAAGAACGCCTTGATCTCCGCACCTATCATGCAACCTCCGGATTGGAGTTTACCATTTGAGATCATGTGTGATGCAAGCGATGTAGCCGTTGGGGCTGTTTTAGGGCAAAGGAAAGATGGGCGCACTCATGCCATTTATTATGCTAGCAAGACGCTAGATGATGCCCAACTCAATTATGCTACCACCGAGAAAGAGTTGCTAGCAGTGGTGTATGATTTTGAGAAGTTCCGCTCATATCTTGTTGGAGCGAAGGTCATAGTTTATACGGATCATGCTGCGATCCGTTACCTCCTTACCAAGAAGAATGCAAAGCCTAGGTTGATTCGGTGGATCCTTCTTCTTCAAGAGTTTGATTTGGAAATCTGGGATAAGAAGGGATCCGAGAACTCCGTGGCGGATCACCTTAGTAGACTCCCACCATTGGAGCTTGAAAGAGATGACATCCCGATTGATGATTCGTTCCGGGATGAGCAATTGCAAATGGTGGAGGAATGCTTGTTCCAAGTATCTAGAGGAAGCGAGCCATGGTTTGCCCACATTGTGAACTACTTAGTGTGTGAGGAGGTGCCTCCCGGTTTGACATATGCCCAAAGGAAGAAGTTCTTCAAAGATGTGAGGCACTACTATTGGAGTGAGCCACTTTTGTTCAAGAGAGGGCCGGATGGAATGTTTAGAAGATGCATACCGGAGGACGAGGTGGAGAGTGTGATCCGCCATTGTCATTCCTTGCCATGTGGAGGGCATGCTAGCTCCCACAAGACATGTGCGAAGGTGTTGCAATCGGGTTTCTTTTGGCCAAGTTTGTTCAAGGATGTGCAAAGCTTTGTGGTAGCTTGTGATGCTTGCCAAAGGACGGGCAACATCTCAAGGAGGAATGAGATGCCCTTGAACAACATACAAGAAGTGGAAATATTTGATGTGTGGGGTGTAGACTTCATGGGACCATTCCCTTCTTCATGTGGCAACCTCTACATCCTATTGGCGGTTGACTATGTGTTCGAGATGGGTGGAGGCAATCGCCTCACCTACAAATGACGCCAAGGTTGTTGTGCGGTTCTTCAACCGAGTGATCTTCCCTAGGTTTGGAACACCAAGGGTGATCATAAGTGATGGAGGGAAGCACTTCACTAATAGGAACTTTGGAGCACTTTTGGCTAAGTATAGGGTGACTCATAAGGTGGCAACACCTTACCATCCCCAAACAAGTGGCCAAGTGGAGATCTCCAACCGGGAGATAAAGGGAATTCTCGAGAAGACGGTCTCAAGAACGAGAAAGGATTGGGCTATGAAGCTCGATGATGCCTTATGGGCTTATAGGACCGCTTTCAAGACACCAATCGGCACCACTCCTTACAAGTTAGTCTATGGAAAGTCTTGCCACCTTCCGGTAGAGATGGAGCATAGAGCTTATTGGGCCATTAAGTGGCTAAATTTTGACCTCAAGGAGGCGGGAGAAAAGCGGTTACTAGACATGAACGCCCTTGAGGAGATCCGGTTGGATGCTTATGAGAATGCCCGGATTTACAAGGAGAGGACCAAGCGTTGGCATGACAAGCGCCTCATCCCAAAGGAGTTGAATGAGGGTGACCTTGTCCTTCTCTTCAACTCGAGGCTGCGGCTCTTCCCCGGAAAACTCAAATCAAGATGGACCGGGCCATATGTGGTGAAGAAGATCTTTCCCCATGGAGCTATAGAGATAGGAGGAGATCATTGTGGAAATTTCAAGGTGAATGGGCATCGTTTGAAGAAGTACATCCCGGAAGCCCCGGTGGAAGTGATTGCCCCGCTTCACCTTGATTGAAACGCTCCTGAATTTGGTCAAGCTAATGACCTTAAAGAAGCGCTTAATGGGAGGCAACCCATTGGTACATATTTTTCCTTTCTTTTTCTTGCTTTTGTTTGATCTCACTCTTGGTGTGCTTTGTTTTTCTTTTGTGTTTTTGGGTGCTAGATCTTGTTGGTTGTCATGTGTGACGAGATGTTGGAGGTCATGTGAAGACCTCATGGAACTGTTGAAGGTACAAGATCCAAGCATATGGACGAGGGGGAAATCACCCAGAAAAATCGGACTGTTCTTCACAAAGATCGGCCGATTTTCCTGGGTTATGGGGCGATTTTTCCTCTGTAAAGGGAAGTGATGATCTCCAATCAAGCATGGGTGGAGCGTACGTGGAACTTGGACGGCTTGCGGTGCCAAGCGCGGGTTCCGACACCTTAATGAACATCAAGAGCTCTCTACCATCCTTGATCGATCATCTACCATCATCATTCAATGTGACCCGAAATACCAAAGCATCACCAATTTTACATTGTGAGGACTCTCTTTCACTTCTTTATTTAGTTTCCACATTGGGGACAATGTGTTTCTATGTATACGAAGGGGTTTTCATGATCACTTGCATGATTAGCATCTAGAATAGTTTAATTTTGTCACACGTTTCATTATGTCTTGCATTGTACATACATATTTCGAAAATTCAAAAACATTCAGAAAATTTTAAAATTTTTAGTGCTTCTAAGGCTTGGATATGACCCTAATGATGAACCTTGTCTTGTGGATTGGCTATGGATGGCCTTGTGTGTCAAATTGATGATGCATATGTGGACTTGAAGTACTTCTCTTGAATTCCATGAATGATTGTGATCATGATGTTTGCCTAGAATGGATTGAGTATTGAAGGTCGAAATTACATGATAGTTCTTGCACACCATCTAGGAATGAATGAGGCAATTCATCTTCCTCTAATTCTCATCTTGATCATGTTGCTTGAGCACCTCAATTGATATAAATTGACCTCTTTTGACCCATCCGGGAATAGGAGCATGTTAGTGTGTTGATGTGTGTGAAAAGCAAGTGTGGGGTGAAGATGTTGATGAAAGAATGTCATGAATAAAATGCTGAATTTGTTGCAAAAGTGTAGCCAAAAATATAGGTTTGGGGACGTTGGCTTAAATGACAAGTAACTCGGTACACTTCACATAATCGGGTGTTGGTGCCTTGCCAAAGTCAAATAAACCAATAGTCCTAACGAGCTTTGGTATGTGTGTCGGTGTGGATGCACCTCGAAAAATAGAAAAAGCCCGAGGATGGCTAATCACCAAGGTTTCGGCTTTTGTACACCAATGCCATTGTCTCAAAAATAAAAGAAAAGAAAGAAAAGAAAATGAAGAAAAATATACACTTGAGGGAAGTTGATCGAGGACAAGATTGTGGAGTTAGTTCCATTCCCGGATTAGCATCACATAGCCTAGAAAAATCCCCACCTAATCACAACGTTTCTTGGCCTTTTATTTCACAAGACCTTATGACCTATTTGCATGTTTGTAAGACTTAGTAATCTAGATTGAATATGCTCTTGATCATCTTGACTTCGTCATCTTCACATTTCATACATGCTTTTGAGTTAAGTGCAATGGTCTTTCCATGCTTTCATTTATTTGATACATAATTGCTTGTCCATTGCCATGAAACATGACTATGAAGGTGATCCAATATTAGAAGTACAACTCCAAAAAGATTTTGCCATTTTTCTGCATAAATCATGTCATCTCTTAGTCTATAGTTGGGAATTTTCTCGGGGACGAGCAAACCTTAAGTATGGGGTATTTTTGATAACAAGATTTATGACTTAGGATTAGGTAATCATTTAGATAGATTTCTCACTCATTCATGCACGTTTTGGCATTGGTTCATGACGTCTTCGCTCAATTCATGCACACTTCTAGAAAAGACGTCTACACTACCTTTTATCGGTTTTGTAGGTAATTCGGGGATCTATTGGACGTTAATCGATACATTTGAGGGTCAAGCCTCATGATGGTACACATCCAAAGCTTTGGAGGAGCATAATTGGAGCAACAAAGGACACAAAGACCACCATTGGTGCAAGCAATGGAGCAACTCATGGCTAGGCGATCATAGCATGCTTCTGTTGAAGAAAATCGACCTACACCCAGGAAAATCGGTCGATTTAATCCATTGGGTCGATTTTTGGGCCTTTGACAGCTTAAGCCACGTGTCCCACGATCTCTTGTCCGGCCTTGCTCTTGGTGGAGAATATAAGTGGTCCTGTAGGTTGTTGCTGAGCATCTCTCCTCTCCCACACTCTCATTCACATCTCACCAATTTGGGGGAAAAGATTGGAGGAGAAGAAAACTCTCAAGGATTGAAGGAAGAAGAAGAACACCATTGTAGGAGTGATAGTGAGGTTTTGAGTGATTTTGAGTTATTTTTGTAGTCTTGGATTGAAGAACTATTGCAAGGATTGTTAGGAACGTTTTGGATCTTCATTTTAGAGTTTGTAAGTCTTGTTACAACTTAGATTCAATTGAGATTTATTGATTTAGCTTGCTTATCTTTCATTATCCATCTATGAACACCATGAATGCTTGTTTGATGATTTTGGATCTTGATATGCATACTATTGGCTAGTTTATTGTGATTCTAGAGTGATGGATTGATGGTTATGGCTTGGGTGATGATAGGATGGACTTAAATGTTAGTTTAGGACGAATTGATTGAACCAAACCTTAACCAGAGAGGAAAATCGACCTGTTCTACAGGTAAATCGGCCGATTTCCCTATGATCCGCCCGATTTCCTTCTCTGTTGTTCTATGAATGATGAATCTGTATGATTGGGGTGTTAGGTTGTTAAATCCTAGTGTTTATTAAGCCTAATTTAGCTTAGGATCACCTAATGCTATCAACCTAAGTGAAGGAAGAGATCTACCCGATGATTCCCGATCTTAGATACCTTAGGAGATGAATTCTAGGTAGTAGTGAGCCTCATAAGCCGCTATTGGATCGAGTGTGCTAGGATTATTGCTTGAGATTTCCCTATTCCGAGACTTACCCGGTAAGGAGAGGGTTACCCCTTAAGTAGTATCTAGTTTGTGAGAAATTCCTCATTCTAACTTCTTGAGACCTACCCGGTAATAGGAGTTTGATGCGGGATTAGTGAAGTGAGAGACCTACCCGGTAATTGCTTCCATTAGTGAAACATTCTTTCCCCAACACCGCAGCTTGTCCTTAGAATCCTTAGAACCTTGAGTCCAATGCCATAACCGGAAATCTTGACCTCTAGAATCTACTTTTCTCTCTTGATCAAATACTTGTGCTTTGTGTTACTTGTTTGTTTGCTAGCTTGAGTTGCTAGTTGTTTTATTATCTTGCTTGGCTTGTGATCTTTGTTTGATCACTGCAAAAACCAACAAAAACATTGTGTTTTTCCATTTTCTTTGTTTCTCATCTTATCTTAGTCTAGATTCACACTATCCTTGATCATTATTTGACTCGATTTCACCTTAGTCTTTGTGTTCGACCTCGGAATACTTTCCTTTCTACAAAACGACCCGTACACTGCGGGTTCGCTAGGAGTTAGGAGAAATATAACGAGTAAAAATTTAAAACTTATTGCGATTCACATCACACGATCTTAGCGTAACACTCGGTAAGCCAAATTCCACCCCGGCCGAGATGTTCATCGACTGAGCGAGATGCTTAGGGTTAAGGTTAAAGACTCGAACTTTCAGGGTCCTATTGTGATTAAGATCATTCTATCATTGTTTTTCCCACAACCTTCATCCAATCACCCTAGAATCACACAAAGAGATTAGCCACTCATCATCATGAAAGTATTAATCAAATATATGGGAAGAAAGAGAATAATTGAACAAGAAAACCTTAAGAGAAAGGCTTCAATAACTGAATCAATTATACAACCAACAAGCGTTCCTTGGATAGAAATCCAACAAGACAAACAACAAGGAAGGGAATCTAAGATAATCTTACAAAAACCCTTCAAAAAGCTATAAAAGCTATAGACTTTCTTCCTTCAACCTTCAAAAATGTTCTTCAAATCTCCCAACTGGAGTATGGTTGCTGCGGTGTAGTAGGTGTAAGCGAGGTGATAACGGATGCATGCAGCGTATTCCGAGTGATAGCGGATGTCGGATTTGTGGGAAATCCGACCCTTTTTATAGGAAAATTACTCTCCAAAGATAAAATATCTTAGAAAGATCTCTTCCCATAAAAATAGGTAAAATATATGATCTAGCATATCTTCTTCCTTCCAGGAGCCAAGCCCAAAAATATAAGATCTCTTTCCAAAGATAAAAGATCTCAGCCAAGAATAAAATATTCTCGCCGCGTCCCAGGTGTTCGCCTCGGTCGAGTCGACTTCTCTGGATCACCTCGGTCGAGGTGACTTTGTAGTCAACTGAGGTGAGTCACAACTGAATGCGAAATCTCTCAAATCTGGTCCAAAGTGAATCTTTAATCCATGTCTATGCTTCCTGGATGTTTCCTTATGTTCCTGAATGTAGCTCCAATGACTCCATAGCTTCTTTTGCTCCTTTTTGATGCAAAACGTGCCATTTTACCTACGATTACAACAAAACTAGGTGTAGACCTCAATTCCCGCAAAGGTAGATGAAATGGTAATATAATCACATAATATACATACAAACATGCAGATTATTGAAGATAAAACGTCCAAATAAACCCCAAAATATAGACTATAATTCATGCTATCAGATTTTCATGATCATTTGCATGATTAGCATCTAGGATAGTTTCGTATTGTCACATGTCTCATTATGTTTTGCATTGTACATACATATTTCGAAAATTCCAAAAAATCAGATAATTTTAAAAAAAATTTAGTGCTTCTAAGTTTGGGTATGACCCTTATGATGAGATTGTTTTGTGAATTGGCTATGGATGGCCTTATGTGTTGAATGGGTGTATGCATATGTGGACTTGAATTACTTATCTTGAATTCTATGTATGGATTGTGATCATGATGTTTGCCTTGATTGGATTGAGGATTGATAGTCAAAATTACATGCTAGTTCTTGCACATCATTTAGGAGTGATTAAGGCAATTCATCTTTCTCTACTTCTCATCTTGATCATGTTGTTTGAAGTACCTCAATTGATATAAAATTTGAACTCTTTTGACCCATCCGGGAATAGGAGCATGCTAGTGTGTTGAGTGTGTGAAAAGCAAGTGTGGGGTGAAGTTGTTGATGAATGAATGTTGTGAATGAAGTGCTGGATTTGTTGAGAAAAGTGTAGAAAAAATATAGGTTTGGGGAGTTTGGTTTTGATGACGAGTAACTCGGCACCATTCACATAATCGGGTGTTTGTGCCTTGCCAAAGTTGGATAAATCGAATGTCCTAACGAGCCTTGGTATGTGTGCCCGGTGTGAGGCACCTCGGAAAAATCCCGAAGGTCCGCTAATCACCAAGGTTTAGGCTTTTGTACACCAATGCCATTGTCTCAAAAATAAGTGAATGAAAAAGAAAATGAAAAAGAAAAGAAAGAAAAGATGGAGAAAAATATATACTTATGGGGAAGTTGATCAAAAATTAAATTGTGGAGTTAATTCCTTTCCCGGATTAGCATCACATGACCTAAAAATTCCCACCTATTCACAACGTTTCTTGGTCTCTTCTTTCCTAAGTCCTTGTGACCTATTTGCATGTGTGTAAGACTTAGTGATCTAGAATGGATATACTCATGATCATCTTGACTTCTTCATTTTCACCCTTCATGCATGCTTTCGAGTTAAGTATAATTGTTTTTCCATACCTTCATTCATATGATACATGATTGCTTGTCCATTGCCATGAAACATAACTATGAAGGTGATCCAATGTTAGAAGCACAATTCCAAAAAGATTTTTGTTGTTTTTCTGCACTCATAAATCATGTCATCTCTTAGCCTATAGTTGGATCCTGCTCGGGGACGAGCAAACCTTAAGTATGGGGTATTTTGATAACACGATTTATGACGTTAGTTTAGGCATCCATTTAGATAGTTTTTCCCTCTATTCATGCATAGTTTGACATTGGTTCATGAGGTTTATGTTTGATTCATGCATATTATCGAGATAGACGTCTACACGAACTATTGTCGGTTTTGTAGGTATTTTGGGGAGCTTTTGGAGCTTAATTGATACATTCGAGGATCATTCCTCAAGATGACACACTTCCGGACTCATTAAGAGGCAAGCTAGGAGCTAAGGAGAACACATAGGACCTTATTGGTGCATGCCTTGCACCAACTCATGGCTTAACGATCAAAAGAGAGCTATTTCACCAAAACCACGGCCCAGAGGCCATTTCCACGCCCGTGGTTTTGGCCGTGGTTTTTTCTGGACAGCTGTCCCACGATCTCCATAACCGACTCTTGCCTTTGATGGAGGATATAAGTGGTCCTGCAGGCTGATTCTCCTGGAGATCCTCTCACACACTCTCTCATTACACACCATTCCATTGGAGGCTACTCTTGAAGGGGGAGCAAAAACACTCTCATTTGGAGAAGAAGAAGAAGAAAAACACTAGTTTTAGAGTTTTCATAGCTTTTGAGAGATTTTTGAGTGAACTTGTTGAAGACATTTGCAAGGATTTATAAGGAACGATTTGTACCTTCTTTTGAAGGGTTATAAGTCTCTATTAAACATATATTCAGCTTGTTTTTCTTATTTTACTTGTTCGCTTTTCTTTCATTTCATTTTCTTGCTATGGAAGCCATGAATGTTTGCTTGTTGATGTTGAATCTTAAGATGCATGTTGTTGGCTAAATAGTTGTGATTCTAGGGTAATGGAATGATGGTTATGGCTTGGACTATGATAGCATAGACTTAACGTGTACCTTGGATGATTTGCTTGCTCGAACTTAACTGCTATTACAAATCACGGCCTGTTCTAGCACAACCACGGCTGTGGTTCTGATTATCAGCCTGTGGTTTTGTTCTGTTGTGCTTGTATTGATAAATCTGAATGTTAGGATGTTAGATTGTTGAAATCCTAGAGTTTTTTAAGCTTAATCTAGCCTAGGGTGACCTAATGCTAGTGGACTAAGTGAGAGAAGAGACCTACCCGGTAATCCTCGATCTTAGATACCGATGATGATGAACTCTAGGTAGTAGTGAGCCTCATAAGCCGCTATTGGACTGAGTGTTCTAGGATTGATGTTTAGGACTTGCCTTCCCGAGACTTACCTGGTAAGGAGAGGTTAGATCCGTAGATAACAATCCGGTTTCTGTAGAATTCCCAACCTTAGGTGCGGGATTAGTGGACCATGAGACCTACCCGGTGATTGATCCCACTTGAGAAACACCCTTTCCCAACATATTATAGTTAGTCCAAGGTTGATTAGAAGCTTGAGTCCAAGGCCATAACCAGAAGTCCTAACCCCTAGAATCCGCTTTTCTCCCTTTGATCTCTTATCTCGAGTTTAGTTTGCTTGTTTGTGTTGATATATTTGTGATCCTTGTTTGATCACCCAAAACCATCCAAAAATATTGTGTTTTGCACTTTCTTTATTCCTCATCTCATCTTAGTCTAGATTTACACTATCCTTAGTCACTTATTTGATTCGATTTAACCTTAGTCTTTGTGTTTGACCTCGGAATACTATCCTTGCTACAAAACGACCCATGCACTGTGGGTTCGCTAGGAGTTAGGAAAAAAATATCGAGTTATAAATTTAAGACTTTTGGGCTACACAATCTTAGCGTAACACACATCATTTCGTCTTACTGATTTTTTATGAAGCTTTAAGTCTAGATTTTGGATTCTTCCACTCCTTTTATGATTCTTAGGAGTCTCACACGAGAATATTGTTGTTTTTGTTGGAATATTCCATTCCGATCTGTTTGGTACGAAATATATTGTTTCTACACACCCAACCTTCCAACTATCACAAAAATAATATCTAATAATGAGGAAAGGTGGATTTAGACCCATGTGTTTGGTTGCAACAATGACATGAATACATGGTATTTCTTCAATATCAAACTCATGATATGGACAACATCTCATTCCAAACAAACAACTACTTGTTCATCACCTTTCTACACTTTAAACTCCAACTTATTCGCATCAAGCATGTAAACAAAGTAGTTTTCACACTCAACAAACTTCATTTGGATTTGTGCTTCAATACTTGGAGGAGCCCCATCTACACAAGCATTAGATTTCTCACGATGCTTTGCAAACCACCGGCTCATAAATTGTCTAATCTCATCCAACCATGCTAAAATTTGATACTCTCTTCCATCTTTCATAATAGTATTCACACATTTAGGCACGTTTTCTAAGCGTATTTGATTCATATTGATAGTCTTTGATTGAGCATTGTTGCATATGTGAGCTAGTATTGCCTATATTGTCGATATGGATGTCTACACTAGTTCTATGTTGATTATAGGTGATTGGGAGTCATTTCCGAACGGAATCGAGTAAAGAAGAGTTGATTGAGTATGTCCATGGATTGAGGGCATTCTTAGGAGCAAATTGGAGTTCAGCTTGAGGAATGCACGAGGCTAGGGAAGAATCACGTTCTTGCCCTAAACCACGCTCTAAAATACGGCCGTACTACAAACCACGTTCAGTTCCACGGCCGTGGAACCTTGCAAAGAGAGGCGTGATGCATTCCAGTAACTATTACGGTCGTGGAACATATGGTTCAAACCGTGACCCATTCCACGCTCTAAATTACGGTCGTGGAACCTTCCACGACCGTGATCTTGGCGATCTTTTTCGCCACATTTTGAAGCCACGATCTTTTGAAGATTGGGCCGGGCCGATATTTTATCTTGCCCTATAAAAAGACGGACGAAGGGAAATTCCATCATCCTCGCTTTAGGCTTACACTTGCGACAAGACCGCTTATCGACGGCATCCCCGCTTACCCTCGTTTAGATGCATTTTGGAGATCTCGTTGGAGATCAAGGTTCGTGCTTGGATTTGCCCTAATCTCGCACTTGGTGGAGATTATCGTGGGGATTTCCATATTTCCCAGATTTACGGAAGGTTCGGAAGGTTTCTTGCAAGAAGACTACTCTTCTTGTTTAGGTTTGATTTAGAAGACGGATTGACATCCCGTTCTTCCTTCTTTCCTAAGATTGTGATTGTTTGCTTTATTCTGAATCTATTGACAACATTTGTTCTCGATTGTGACTTTGAGATTGGTTTGAAGTTTATTGAAAGTTTTCGGAAGTTTTCATCTTTCTATCCTTTAATTCTTGAATTGATATCAACATGACTATTATTGGCTAAAAACACTTAACAATTCTAAGGTGAAGGGTTGATAGTTGTGGCTTAGATGATGATAGATCGATCGTAAACAGATTAGACCCTGAGAGTTAGAGAGAATCGTCGACGAACCCTAAATCACGGTTTGTTCTTGAGTTCCACGGCCGTGGAGTCTCAAGAACTACCCATAATTTCCCTTAAGTTTACGAACTTGCTTTTACTTTAATCCAAAGTTAAAGATTTGCTTTAACTTAGTTTAGGCTTGCCTTTTCTAGGTGGTAGTGAAGCCTCAACAACCTCTACCTCGATTGTGAGTGTCACAACCTCAATCGGTTAAGTTAGTCTTGATCCTTGGATTACAAGTTTGGGTATTTGACATTAATTCTCACCTTTAGAACTTTTCTATATTGAGCCTCAACAACCTGTATAGAGAGTGCCTTGTAAGTGAGTCATATAAGGTTTTTGGAACTTCACCGTACGATTACCTTACATTAGTATACCTTTGCATATCTCAACTATGTCTTTATATCAATAGTATATCTTGAATCGATTGCCACAGCTGGATACTTGGATCTTTAGGATTGTTGTTTTCCCAATATTTGCAAAACCTCTCATATTTACTCGCTTGATAATCTGCAATTGAATTTGTTCCCACCCAAATCCCTGTGTTCGATACTCTGGAATTCTTGCTTAACTACGTCGATCCGTACACTGCGGGTTCGCTGCTTGATTCTAGTTTTATAAATTTAAAGCTTATTTGCACACAGCTTTAGGGGCGAACAAGTTTTTGGCGCCGGTGCCGGGGATTTGGTTTCGGCCGAATTCGGTAGCCGGTTGTCAAGCTTGGGAGCTTGCTCTCGTTATTTGATATCTTTTTGAGTGCATGCGCAGGTCTAGGAACACCGAAGATCTCTTACCTCTTGATCAAGAGCTAGAGAAAACTTTAAGGCAAAAGCGCAAGGAAAAGAAGATGGCTGAAGAACACGAACGTGATCTTCAAGCGGAGTTGGCAGAGAAGGAAGCTCAACTCCAATGGAACGAGAATCTCCGCCGGGATGAAATGGATTGTCATCAATCTGAAGTTAGCAAACTACAAGATACGATGTTCCAAATGAGGATAGAGTTAAGCGACCTTAAGAATAAAGGAAGCAAGAGATCCTCAAGGAGGGGATCAAGATCTAGAAGAAGAAGTCACTCATCTGCTGATGAAAGTGATTCTTCCATGCCACCGTTAGAAGAAATTGATCCCATGATCAATGCGAATCCTTTCCATCCACAAGGAGCTGCTAATCGCCGCATTCCACCTAGGAATGTGAGGGTCGAACGTGTAGATAATGAGCCAAGAACTCTTGGCCAGCGGATGGATCCAACACAACAACCACGCCGCTTGGGCGTGAATTTTGATGCTGAAGATGTACAAGGGTTTAGTTTCAAACCCTCAAGTTATTACTCTTGTTCGCCAAAATCAATTTGGCGGGACAAGCGCTGAATCTCCACATCAACACTTGCAAAACTTTGAGTGTATGATGGAGACGATGATACCGAAGAATGCTACTACCAACAACTACAAGCTCAAACCCTTCTTCTTCTCTTTGAAGGGGAAGGCGTTGTCTTGGTACCAAGCTCTTCCTAGTGGGAAACTAGATACGTGGGAAGACCTTTCCGCGGAGTTCCTCACCAAATTCTTTCCACCTTCCAAAACGGCGGAACTTAGAGGTAAGATTAATGCTTTTTCCATGAGACCTAACGAAAGCTTGTTTCAATCTTGGGAAAGGTTTTAGGATTTGCTCTTGGATTGCCCTCATCATGGCATATCCAAGCTTGCCTTGCTGGAGATTTACTACAAAGGGCTGGATGCGGGAACGCAATTCAACCTCCAATCCCTCTCATGTGGAACGTTCATGGACATGAGAGAAGATGACGCTTGGGACTTCATTGAGAAGCAAGCAAGAGTCATAGAGAAATATTCCCACCGGAAAGTGGAGGGAAATCGTGTGGAGCAAGGAGCAAAGCTCACACATGAAGCTCAAAATCAGATTTTCTCCCTCAACAATGAGATCAAAGAGTTGAAGGAGGCTATCAAGACTAACTTCCCAAAGCAACAAGGGAAGGATGTTGGTTATTTGGGCAACAATAATGGCGGCGATAACAATAACCGGAACAACAACCGGAATAACAATTGGAATGGAAACAACAACAACCGGAACAACAATTGGAACAACAATAGGGGTTCAAGTAACAACAATTGGCGCTCCAATCAACAAAATTCCGGTAACTCCTATCCTTCCAATTCTAATTCACTAACTCCACCTTCCTCTTCCTCTACTCCTTTGAAAAGCCAGGGGCAATCATCTAATGGAGGAAACATTTCGGGGAAGGAGAAGCCCGGTCCCATATTGGAGACGATTTTGGGAAAGCTTCAAGGGTTAGAGAACCGCCTCATCAAGGTTGATGATCAAGTTTCTAAGGTTGACAAAGCTCAAAAGGTTTTAGAAAACCAAATGTTCAACCACGCGGAGGAAGTTCCTAGAAATCAAGGGAAGCTTCCAGGAAAGACGGAGGACAACCCTAAGGGAAGGGTGATGGCGATTACGACTAGGAGCGGAGTGACTACTACCGATCCGCAGCCTACGTTCGTTGAAGTCCCCGTAGAGAAGAACAAAGAGAAGGGGAAGGAGAAGGAAGATGTCTATGTTCCTCCTCCACCTTACAAACCTCCCCTTCCATTCCCTCAATCTAGAGCGCGAGCGCGCCTAGATAAACAATTCGGTAAGTTCATAGAACTCATGAGTAAGCTGCATATTAATATACCCTTCATTGATGCTATTGTAGGTATGCCGGCTTATGGCAAGTTCTTGAAGGAGCTCCTCTCTAACAAGAGGAAGCTAGAAGACTTCGGAGAGGTTAAGATGAGTTCGGATTCTTCGGATCTCATCAAGACCATGAAGGAGAAAATGCCCCCAAAATTGAAGGATCCGGGGTCATTTTGCATTCCCATAGGAGTGGGAGATGTCACATACGACGCTTTATGTGACTTAGGAGCAAGTGTGAGCATCATACCACTTGCATTGTGCAGGAAGATCGGTCTAGGCGACCCTAAACCGGTGAAGATGACGTTGTACATGGCGGATCGATCCATCACTCGCCCCGTCGGTATTGTAGAAGACGTCCCGGTCAAGCTAGGTAAATTCTTTGTTCCCATTGATTTTGTCGTGCTTGACATTCCTGCAGATAGTCCGGTCCCGATCATACTCGGAAGACCGTTTCTTGCAACTTCTGGCTGCATAGTCGATTGCAAGAATGGGAGACTCGCTTTTGATATAGGAGAAGAGAAAGTAGAGTTCGTTCTTTCCACTCTAGTGAAGGAGCCAATCTTTGATGAGGATATTTACGATGTCCAAGATGAAGAAGGTTTATCTAGGGAGGAGGTAAGTGCGATTCTCTTTAACGATCCTTTACAAAAAGTCATTACTATGAGTCTAACAGATGTAGGGGAAGAAGAAGAGTGCAAAGAGGAAATTGAAGCCTTGGAAGCACAAGAAGAGATGCATGAAGAGGAGTTTAAGAAACTCCACGATGAGGCTGAGAATGTTAGAATCCACGGTCATACCCTGTATTCCACGACCGTGGATTTCACAACCAAAACCGTCCTCCACTCCAGGGGATTATACGGTCGTGGAGAAGATGTGACAACCGTATTTCCCTTCCACGCCCTAAACCACGGCCGTGGAGGACATGATCCACCCGTAATTTTGGCCGTGGAAGAGAGTGTTCGAGACACTTCTTCAACTTCTTCTGATTCTTCTCCAACACACTCAACACCCTTAGAAACTTCTAAGGAGACATCGGATGCTCCTCAAGGATCGTTGGAAGCTCCGAAAGCGATGGAACTCAAACCACTTCCTACTCATCTAAGGTACGCTTTTCTAGGATCTAATTCTACCTTTCCGGTTATTGTTAGTTCCGATCTAAGCATAGATGAACATAATCAGCTCATGATTGTCCTTAGGAAACATAGGAAAGCTATAGGCTATACTATTGAGGACTTAGTAGGAATTAAACCCTCCCTATGCATGCATAAGATACTAATGGAGGAAGATTTTAGAACTTCAAGGCAACCTCAAAGGCGGTTGAATCCGACCATGAAGGAGGTTGTCAAGAAGGAAATTCTTAAGCTTCTTGATGCAGGTATCATCTACCCTATCTCCGATAGCAAGTGGGTGAGTCCGGTTCAAGTAGTTCCGAAGAAGGGAGGAATGACGGTCATCACCAATAAGAACAACGAACTCATTCCTACCCGAACCGTGACGGGATGGCGGATGTGTATAGACTACCGCAAGCTCAATAATGCAACACGGAAGGATCATTTCCCATTGCCATTCATTGATCAAATGCTTGAAAGGTTAGCACAACATTCACATTTTTGCTACCTTGACGGTTATAGTGGTTTCTTTCAGATTCCGATACATCCGGACGATCAGGAGAAGACCACATTCACGTGCCCGTGGGGTACGTTTGCTTATAGGAGAATGCCGTTCGGGCTTTGCAACGCCCCAGCCACCTTCCAACGGTGCATGATGGCCATCTTCTCCGAATACGTAGAGGAAATCATGGAAGTCTTCATGGACGACTTCTCCGTATATGGTTCCTCTTTTAACGATTGCCTTTCTAACCTTTCTCTTGTTTTACAAAGGTGTGAAGACACTAACCTAGTTCTTAATTGGGAAAAGTGTCAATTTATGGTTAGGGAAGGAATTGTATTAGGCCACTTAGTCTCTGGTAGAGGGATAGAAGTAGACAAGGCTAAGATAGAGACCATAAAGAAACTTCCTCCCCCAATTTCGGTGAAAGGGATAAGAAGTTTCCTAGGACATGCTGGATTTTATAGACGTTTCATTAAGGACTTTTCTAAGATATCAAAACCTCTCACTAATCTATTGATGAAGGATGCGGTTTTTGAGTTTTCGCAGGAATGTTTGGATGCGTTTAACACCATTCGGCAAGCTCTAATTTCAGCACCTATTATCCAACCCCCGGATTGGACTCTACCCTTTGAGATTATGTGCAATGCTAGTGACGTAGCTATTGGAGCTGTTCTTGGACAACGAAAGGAAGGGAGAACCCATGCCATATACTACGCTAGCAAGACGCTAGATGAAGCACATCTCAACTACGCCACTACCGAGAAAGAGTTTTTAGCCATTGTCTATGCTATTGACAAGTTTCGCTCTTATCTTGTAGGTGCAAAGGTGATTGTCTACACAGATCATGCTGCGATCCGGTACCTCCTTGCGAAGAAAGATGCGAAGCCAAGGCTAATTAGATGGATTCTTCTCCTATAAGAATTCGATCTTGAGATCCGCGACAAGAAAGGTTCAGAAAATTCTGTTGCGGATCATTTGAGTCGTCTAACACATCTAGAGGACGACCATCTACCCATTGATGACTCCTTTCCGGACGAACACCTACACATTATAGAGGAGTGCATCAACGTGATCTCCAAAGGTAACAAACCATGGTTTGCTGATTTTGTTAACTATTTGGTTTGTCACGAGATACCGCCCGGACTATCCTACGCACAAAGGAAGAAGTTCTTTAAGGACATCCGGGAATACTATTGGAACGAACCTCTCCTCTTCAAGAGAGGTCCGGATGGTATCATTCGACGATGTGTGCCGGAAGATGAGATGCAAAGTATCATCCGTCGTTGTCATTCACTACCTTGTGGAGGACACGCTAGTTCGAACAAGACTAGCGCAAAGGTATTGCAATCTGGATTCTTTTGGCCTACTTTATTTAGAGATGTGCAATCCTTTGTTTCTTGCTGCGATGCTTGTCAAAGAACAAGCAATATCTCTAGGAGGAATGAGATGCCCCGCAACAACATCCAAGAGGTGGAGATTTTCGACGTTTGGGGAGTTGATTTCATGGGACCATTCCCATCCTCTTGTGGAAACCAATACATACTATTGGCGGTGGATTACGTTTCTAGATGGGTGGAAGCAACTGCCTCTCCCACCAATGATGCCATGGTGGTGGTTAAGTTCTTCAACAAGACCATTTTCCCGCGATTTGGGACGCCAAGGACGATCATTAGTGATGGAGGTTCTCACTTCATAGCCCGTCGCTTTGAAGCTCTTCTAGCTAAGTATGGGGTTACTCACAAGGTCGCCACCCCTTATCATCCACAAACTAGTGGACAAGTTGAGATCTCAAATAGGGAAATCAAAGGAATTCTAGAGAAGACGGTTTCAAGGACTAGGAAGGATTGGTCCTTGAAGCTTGACGATGCATTATGGGCATACCGGACTGCGTACAAGACTCCCATAGGAAACACACCATACAACCTTGTGTATGGGAAGTCTTGTCACTTGCCGGTAGAGTTGGAGCACAAAGCGTTTTGGGCTATCAAGTGGCTGAATTTCGGCATGAAGGAAGCAGGAGAGAAGCGTCTCCTAGACATCAATGAGCTGGATGAACTCCGCTTGAACGCTTATGAAAATGCTAAGATCTACAAGGAGAGAGCAAAGCGTTGGCATGATAAGCATATCATTCCAAAGGACTTCAAAGAAGGAGATCAAGTTCTCCTCTTCAATTCCAAACTTCGCCTCTTTCCAGGTAAGCTTAAATCTCGTTGGACGGGACCTTTTCTAATTAAGCGTATTTTCCCCATGGTGCAGTTGAAGTATGGGGTGAAGCGAGCGGAAGTTTTAAGGTGAACGGCCAACGACTCAAGAAGTATACGCCGGAACTCCAAGCTGAGGAGTTTGCGCCTACCGCACTCGAATAAGTGCGAGACTAGTCTAGCTACGGACCTTAAACAAAGCGCTTCTTGGGAGGCAACCCAAGGTATTGCATTTTTGTTTTTGTTTTCGATTCATAGATTAGCTTAGTATAGACATTTGTTTGCTTTGTTTTTGCCTCGATTTCTTCCGGTATGTTCGTGTTTTTGGATGTAGGATCGATGGAGAAGGAAAAGAGGAGGATGATGTTGAAGAAAAGTGACGAAATTTGGACCTTGGAGCTTTACAGAGGGTTCCACGGTCTAAATTACGGTCGTCATAGCTACAGTGCCCGTAATTTTCAAAAGCCTTTGAAAAATCACCAAAACAACGGTTCCGTACACTTCTACGGCCGTGGAACACCCCGATAGACCGTGATTTTCAAAAATTTTGCCTGTGACTATATAAGCCGCATTCTTCACAAAAAACCATCCAAAACCCCTCTTTCCACGACCTAAGTGCCGAAAACCCACGACCCTCTCTCAAATCTTCGTTTCCTAATCGTTTTCAACGATTCTTCTTCCCAAACTGAAGCAAATTCAACCACAAACAAGATCCAAGCGACGAATCGAGCGGAAATTCATCAACGAGCGCACAATTCGGATTTTTCAATCCGAAAAATAGGTTTTTTCTCTCATCTTGATTCTTGCCAATTTGGTTCGTTTTTGTTAGAGATTTTTAGGAAAAACTTATTGAGATTGGAAGAAATTAGACTAGGACTGCCTGTTGTGGTGATTGATTGCTGATTTGCTGAGATTTGTGATTTTCTGAGACGAATCACGGTCTTTGGGGAAATTACGGCCGTGGTTTCTGAAGAACAGACCGTAATTTTGAGCAGAATGGATTTTGTGAGAAGAGTTTCGGGGAGGATAACAGAGAAGAAGAGTGGCCAGAATAAGAAGAGGAAGGGTAATCCCTCCTCCTCCTCATCCTCTAGGGCACCACCACCCTCTTCTCCTTCACCTCCATCCTCACCTTCACCTCCATCTTCACCCCCTCACCCTAGAGTCCCGACCATACACGACGATCATCTTGATGCACTCGATAGGATCAAGGAGAGGGCAGTGATTGGCCCTAGATACTTGTTGTTGGAGGATCTAGCTCCTCTCAGCATTGTTGAGGATCTTACTTGGCTCTTGGATAGAGCCGGATTAGTTGTCTTCTCGGCTATCCGGGAAGACGCTTATGAGGAGATTACACGGGAGGTTGTGACGTCTTTCAAGCACAACCACGTAGACAGGACCGTCTCTTTCCGTCTCATGGAGAGAGACTACCATTTGAGTATCCGTGAGTTTGGGACCATTTTCGGGTTCCATGAGACCTTTAACGGTCGATTTCCGAGTGGCGTTTACGCCAAGGACTTTTGGAAGGAGGTTGCGATGATTTACGCCGACGAGGACCGTTGGCAACCCGCTGATACCAAGGCTAGATTGATGTACCATCTAGCCTTGAAGATAGCTCACCGTGTTCTTTCGGAGTGTCTCTTTCCTAGGACGGAGACGCCCCAAAAGATCAAGACGGATGAGCTATTCTTGCTTTACTCCATGCTTTATGGACGCCGTGCAGATTGTGCTACTCTCTTGGCTGCTACGATGAGCAAGCTCAAGAACAAGAAGAAGGGAAACATCGGATATGGTGGGATAGTTACCCACATTGCTAGGAGCTTTGGTGTTGATTTTTCTGCTTGCACCCGCATACCGGCCGTACCTTTAGGACTCCATGCCTTCATGGTTAGGGGTCTCATCTTCCCCACACATAGAGGTCCGCCTTATGCAGGCATGCCTTGGGAGAGTAGGACGGGCAGGGGTATAGAGTGGCTGCCGGAGTACTCCATTATGGCGGGACGCCATAATTGGAAGGAGACGTTCGCTACTATGCATGCGAACAGGATAGTAGCTCCCCCTTATGTCCCACCACCGGTCGTCGAGGAGGAGGATATGGGAGATCAGTTTGAGAGTGGAGGAGGAGCGGAGCAAGAGCTAGGCACGTTTTCGGATCAGCCGGAGGCGGCCCCAGATGTACCTAGACGCTCTCCACGTCCAGCTAGAGCATCAGGCTCGTCTTCTCGCTGCGCTAGCGTGAGTGAGAGGCCTACGTGGATGACCACACCTCCCACATGGTATGGCGTTCCCCCTCCTTGGTCTACAGAGCAGCCAGCAGCACCACCACCAGCACCAACACCATCCGACGCCCCAACATGGTATAGTCAGGCCCCGGGATGGTACGAGCATATGCCGGATTGGGCTACCGGACTTTCAGAGAGAGTAGGAGCGCTGGAGATCCGGGCCGATGCTAGAGACGGACGCCTAGACGACCTCGACCACATGATGAGGGATGTCTACCGTCAGCAGTTTGGGCGGTTCTATGATCCTAGCTTCTCTCCATTCCCGCCTCCGCCGGCACCGCAGTGATTTGATGCATGACCGTTCGCTTTAGATATTCCACCACCACTTTGTGAGTTTCTTTTTCTTTTCTTTCTTTCTTTTGAACATTAGGGACAATGTTCGTCCTAAGTATGGGGTGGGATGTACTAAAAGTTTGTAATAACTCTACTCAGTATGTTTGCTTTTATTCGAGACTATCATTGCATGTTCATTATGTGTTTCACGTTTCACTATTGCATTGCATGAAAAAGAACTTGAAAAACCCATAAAAATTGAAAAATTTTGAAAATTTTGTGCTTCTAATGAATTGAGATGATTTCTATGATAATCACTACTTGTGAATTGAGTTTGATGACAATTGCATGTTTAAAAGAATTGTGAATTGAAAAGAATTTGAATGAATGAATTTTACCTCTTTTGCAAGTTTCATAATGTGAAGAATGTTATCTAAATCATGTTGAGAAATTAAAGTTGAAATCACACTATGAGTTCTTATACTTCTTGTTGAGATGATTAAGGCAATTCGATTTTTCTTTCTTCTTTCTTTTGACCATTTTAGCTCCTCATGGAAATATTAGCCTCCTTTACCTATCCGGGAATTTGGAGAAGTGAATGAAAAAGGCATGTTTGATGTGGGAGGGCCATGAGAGCAATTTTTGCAATCAAAAGAATAGAAAGAAATTGTAGGTTTGGGGAAGTCAATCATGACGATGAGTAACTCGGCACCATTCACATAGCCGGGTGTTTGTGTCTTGCCAAAGTCGAATTGAGCGATATTCCTAGCGGATTATGGTATGTGCGCTAAGGGTTTGAGGCATCTCATGAAAATTTGAGAAACGCCAATCTCCTAGGCTTCGGTTTTTATGCACCTCTATCCATAACTCCAAAAGTAACGTCGAAAAATGAAAGGAAGAAGAGCGAAGCTCTAAGTTGAAGTATTGCGGAAACCGCAAAAGAAGAAGAAGGTAGTTGTCCACTTTCCCGGATTCATGCACCACATTCCCTTAAAGTTTTCCCTTCCCTTCCATATTCTAGACCTTTTCTTTGAAAGTCCTTAAGATCAAAAGAATGTTATATGACTTGGTGATCTAAATTGAAGTTTCTTATGATTGATTTTGATAATGTTTGAAGGTTATGATGCTTGTTTAGAAGTTTGATTAATTCATGATTTTTCTTTACTTTTTACTCTTTGATTAAGTGTATGAAAGTTTGATAAACGATTGAAGCAAGGTTTGAGAATGATCTATTCTTTAGAAGGCACATTCATCCAAAAGAAGGTACACATATTTCATCCTAACTCTTATTCTAAAAGCTTTTTGAAAGACCTTGCTTAGGGACAAGCAAGTTACAAGTATGGGGTTATTTGTTAGCATGAAATATTGTGATACTTTAGGCACGTTTTCTAAGCATATTTGATTCATATTGATAGTCTTTGATTGAGCATTGTTGCATATGTGAGCTAGTATTGCCTATATTGTCGATATGGATGTCTACACTAGTTCTATGTTGATTATAGGTGATTGGGAGTCATTTCCGAACGGAATCGAGTAAAGAAGAGTTGATTGAGTATGTCCATGGATTGAGGGCATTCTTAGGAGCAAATTGGAGTTCAGCTTGAGGAATGCACGAGGCTAGGGAAGAATCACGTTCTTGCCCTAAACCACGCTCTAAAATACGGCCGTACTACAAACCACGTTCAGTTCCACGGCCGTGGAACCTTGCAAAAAGAGGCGTGATGCATTCCAGTAACTATTACGGTCGTGGAATATATGGTTCAAACCGTGACCCATTCCACGCTCTAAATTACGGTCGTGGAACCTTCCACGACCGTGATCTTGGCGATCTTTTTCGCCACATTTTGAAGCCACGATCTTTTGAAGATTGGGCCGGGCCGATATTTTATCTTGCCCTATAAAAAGACGGACGAAGGGAAATTCCATCATCCTCGCTTTAGGCTTACACTTGCGACAAGACCGCTTATCTACGGCATCCCCACTTACCCTCGTTTAGAGGCATTTTGGAGATCTCGTTGGAGATCAAGGTTCGTGCTTGGATTTGCCCTAATCTCGCACTTGGTGGAGATTATCGTGGGGATTTCCATATTTCCAAGATTTACGGAAGGTTCGGAAGGTTTCTTGCAAGAAGACTACTCTTCTTGTTTAGGTTTGATTTAGAAGACGGATTGACATCCCGTTATTCCTTCTTTCCTAAGATTGTGATTGTTTGCTTTATTCTGAATCTATTGACAACATTTGTTCTCGATTGTGACTTTGAGATTGGTTTGAAGTTTATTGAAAGTTTTCGGAAGTTTTCATCTTTCTATCCTTTAATTCTTGAATTGATATCAACATGACTATTATTGGCTAAAAACCCTTAACAATTCTAAGGTGAAGGGTTGATAGTTGTGGCTTAGATGATGATAGATCGATCGTAAACAAATTAGACCCTGAGAGTTAGAGAGAATCGTCGACGAACCCTAAATCACGGTTTGTTCTTGAGTTCCACGGCCGTGGAGTCTCAAGAACTACCCGTAATTTCCCTTAAGTTTACGAACTTGCTTTTACTTTAATCCAAAGTTAAAGATTTGCTTTAACTTAGTTTAGGCTTGCCTTTTCTAGGTGGTAGTGAAGCCTCAACAACCTCTACCTCGATTGTGAGTGTCACAACCTCAATCGGTTAAGTTAGTCTTGATCCTTGGATTACAAGTTTGGGTATTTGACATTAATTCTCACCTTTAGAACTTTTCTATATTGAGCCTCAACAACCTGTATAGAGAGTGCCTTGTAAGTGAGTCATATAAGGTTTTTGGAACTTCACCGTACGATTACCTTACATTAGTATACCTTTGCATATCTCAACTCTGTCTTTATATCAATAGTATATCTTGAATCGATTGCCACAGCTGGATACTTGGATCTTTAGGATTGTTGTTTTCCCAATATTTGCAAAACCTCTCATATTTACTCGCTTGATAATCTGCAATTGAATTTGTTCCCACCCAAATCCCTGTGTTCGATACTCTGGAATTCTTGCTTAACTACGTCGATCCGTACACTGCGGGTTCGCTGCTTGATTCTAGTTTTATAAATTTAAAGCTTATTTGCACACACCTTTAGGGGCGAACAATACTCTCTTTCATCTTTCATAATAGTATTCACACATTTAGCATTGTTACTAGTCATAATGTTGTACCTTTTAGCGGGAGAGAACGGATGTGTCCACGTTAAAAGGCCAATCTTTTTGAAGTAACTCTTTAACCCTCGATTTGTCCTATTTTTATATCAAAGACCCAAATGAGATGATATAGAAAGTAGAAATTAAATCAAAATATATCAATAAATTGATTACTAATATAAATCAAGCTTACCATTATTATTTGATTAAAGAGACATGCACTCTCCCCTTTTGTGACTTTTTGCGACTTCTATGAACATAGATAGGATTCCTGATGTTATCCTCTTTCTAAATTGCCTTTAAGATGTCAAATGCAAAATTTATGAATCTCCTTTCATAGTTTGATACAGTACCTTCTTCTTTTTTTTTATAGAATTATATCGATAAAAAAACAAACACTTGTTCAATGTTGTCCGGTATGAACTGCTTCATGTTTGTGAAGAAGTATTTGTAACACCCTAAATTCTCAAAACTCAGGGAGCTACTAGTTAGGACCTCACAATGGGTCCCAACCTCAGTTTTGATACCAACATTACTGGATCTTACAACATGGCACAAACATAGTAACTCAAAGTGAAATCAATTAAGGTTGAAAAGATGAATGTACACAAGGTCAGCCTTACAAAGATATCAACAACAAAAGATGCAAGCAGAAACGGAAAGACTCTCCCTTCCCATCTATATGAGTATGTGGACCTGGCTGACCATCCACTTCGGGTCTCTCTACAACTCTTAACCTGCAAGACATCTACAAGGACGGATAAACCGTTAGCTAACATTCCACATATCAGAATAACCATAAAAGCACATACACACATAAGGTAACATATAACACATAGCATGCTCGCACAACAAGCGGTTATTATCTTTCATTTAATTATTTCCATTACTAATTCAACTTCTTTTGTGACACGAGAATTTGCCGAAACTCGCCTCTGTCCTCGTTTCCGACAAAAATAGATTAGATGCATCTATCCGTTACCTATGGCCATGGTCGCAAGAGCACATCCTAGTTTTCCCATTTTGAACTGGACAAGTGGTCACCGCCCGGTTATAATACACTTGGGCCAATAAATGTATAAGGTCTTTGTAGTCCGGTTTACCGTTATAATAATAAATAAACACACACCACTCTCATAGATATGCTAACACATAGAAGGCAGCTAAGTAAGTTCATGGGACTTACATGCCTCAAGATAATCCCAGCTCATAACCACGTTCGGCTTCCCACTGTAATGTACTCTAGGCCTGATCAAACAAGGAACCCAAATTAACTATCATCCTCAATGCTATAAGTCCATGACTTCTAGTCTCAATTATCCCTACAAGATCATAACGTAACGTGCTAGAAGATTACTAATTCTAGTCTCAAAGGCCCGCTCATGGATGTAAAGATGTATGTTAGGATGTGCCATCATCCTAGTCTCAAGATCCACTCAAGATCAACAATAATATAACTCAACTCTAAGTTCTCACAAAGCTTCAGCAACTTCCTGAGGCGTTCAACCACAAACAAACTCGCAACCTCTAGCTGGTATTCACACTAGTTCAGCTAGGTTCCAACTCAGCATGATACGTACAACTCTAGAACCGATAACCACAACCGAAAGGAAACGACATGTCGAACAAGGGAACTCACAGGAGGTAAGACGCGGTCACGGAAGAAAGGAGGCGCAGTCGCGGAGGGAAGACAGGAAGACAAAGCGCGCCAGCGGACGGACCAACGGCTCGAGGTTGGCCGCACCCACGGCTAGGGTGGTCACACTCATGGCTCAAGGATTCCACCCTACGGTTCAGGGATCTTGGGCGCACCCGCGGCTTTATCCTTGCGCACCCACGGCTGATGTCGATCGCAATCCGCAGTTCCACGGCATTGTCAATCGCGGCTTCAAAACTCGAATCCAACACAACCATGGTCCTCATCGACGGTCTGAAAGGTTGTGGTGTCTCAATCACAAGGAGAAGAAGGAGGAATCAGAACCATTATGTTGGAAGATTCAAAACAAAGAAGGGAAGTGACGATTACCGAATTGTTGTTGTAGGCATGAAGAAGAGAAGGTTGTTGTCATCATCCGACAAGGATGAGAAGAGTCGATGGCCAGATCCGGCGCCATCCGTTGTTGTGCCTACTGCTATTTGAGAAGGTCGCCGCCCATGGAAGAAGGAGGAAGAGAGAGATACGTGTGAGGCTAGGGTTTAGAGTAGAGGGAGGAGAAGGAAATATCGTAGGAGGGAAAAAGGGGTCTGCTAAGTTACATAAGAGGGAGAAGCACAATTAGGCTCCTAATGGGCCCATCTAGCCAAATCATGATGGACCTCGATGACCTACAACTTACGGCCCATAAGGCCTGATTTCACATGGGTTGACTTGCTTTACGGCCCATAACTTAGGAACCTCGCATAAATGAGAGAATTTATATAGGTGATTTATAGGAATCCAAAAAGACACTTGGATTGATATCGAACGAAGGTGGAAGAGGTCTCAAAATCGGTCGAGGTCCGGCTTGCCTTGGACTTCATTCGAAATAAAAAATCTGGGTGTTAAATTATTTCCCCCTAAAAACAAGTTCCCCAAGAAGGTATCGACCTTCTAAGCTACTCACAAGCTCTAGAGTTACTAACATATCAAGATCTAACTTGATCACATATCACATTCCCGAATGGAACATATCAACACACAATCATCACATAAGCACGTAATCGCAACAGAAATGGGTGGGACAACCCACCGGTCCCTCTCAAATGTAACAAGCTCAACATAAAACGGATAGCTCCTCCGAATAATGTCTTCCGTCTCTCTAGTAGCCTCGACGGCTCCCTATATAGATCAATTTACTCTCATCATTGGTATGTCTTTTGATCGCAACGCCTCGTACTAAACTTCAAGGAAATCCATTGGTTACCTTGCAAACGGGTGGTCCAACTCGACCACTAATTCCACAAAACTGGCGATATGTCTCAGGTCTGGTTTATACTTTTGCAGTTAAGACCCATGAAAGACCGGGTGAATACCCTCTAGTCTTAGTGGTAGTACCAATATGTATGCCACCTCTCTACTCACCCAAGTATCTCACAAGGGTCTGACATATTAGGGCCCAACTTCCCGAAATGCCGCAACGTTTGACGCCTCACGTCGGTGGTACTCATAACCATAACAGAACTTCCACTCTAAATTTTGGAGGTCGGCTCTTCTTGCTATTATAAGACTTCTTGAGACTCTGTGCGGTTCTCATACGCTTTAAATCAGGGCCACTCAGGTCATGACATCCATAACCAACTCACGAGTTACTTCACTTGTTCTACCTGACTCATCTCAAGATAGAGACATACGGTATCTCCACTCGTACAACGTCTCATAAGGTGTCATCCTCATTGATACGTGCGAAATATTGTTTGTCGGAAAATTCACCCGGGAAAGGTGATCCGTCCATAACTGTCCTCAATCTCATACACACGCTCTCAATATGTCCTCTTAATTCTATTTGGTCCTCTCCAACTGGTTGTCGGTCTAGGGGATGATACGTTGTCCAAACGTGAAGGCTCGTATGAAGGTGGTGTAATACCCGGAAAAATTTAAACTCCGTTTAATACCGGATTCCGATCCGCCAACCTTAATTTTTTACATAAAAGAACACGATGTTAAATTCTATCACATAAAATGATAACTTTTGTAAACCGTAAATAACTCCACAAACAATTACGTAAATGATTCCGTAATAAGCAAGTGATAATTAGTTCAGGTTATCTTTTTCTTATTTTAGTGAGCAGGCCCATTATTTTTAAGCCCAGTTTTCCAGCCCAACCCATAGCTACCTTAACACTAATTATCTAACCTAATCCAACGATTAATCTAATCAAACCCTAAACTAATCGTAATCCACGCTCTCCTCCGCCTTCCTCTGTGAGATTGCGTGCAGCAACAAATCCTCAACAGCTACTCAAGGCACCGAACCAGTAACCCGGCAACGACCTCTGCAACAACACCGCCGCCACCGAGAATTCTCCGCCGGTTCTGTCGACCACCGAGGCACCGCCCAGCCGGCCGCAGGAGGATCTTCGGTAAGCCTTATGGACATCTTCCCTCCTTAATCTCACCTTCTATCCCTTGTGATTCACTAACTGCCGACCTGTGCAACGCCCTTCTCACGATCTCCGGCAGAGCGACATCGATCTACTGCTCCTTCCACCAGCCGGAGTGCCGCCGCTTCCCGCAGTCTTCGACTCGCCCTAGCAGGACTGTGTGAGCCAATCGAAAGGTACACTGAGTCGAGCCGTACCTCCTCTGAGCGTGATCCCGATCGGAACTGCTGCCAAGCTCTAGTGTCGTATTGAACCAAGGCGTGTGGTGCGCTGTGGGGAACACACTCGAGCCGGTATACGAGCCCGGTCCAGGAAGCCCTGTTACACCCTGCTACACCCCAACAACCGCTTTTTCGGACCATCTATAGCCTGCTATCGGTGAGTCCAGTTTCGGTGCACTACTGTATGGTTATATATGGAATTATATGAGTATAAGTGTGCTGAGCATACGTATAAGTATATATACATACAAGGATAGTGAATATATATAAGAATATACATGTTGAGCAATAGAAGTAGGTATGTTGCGGAAGGAGTACAGTGCAGTACATATGTGGGGGTATAAATAGATACCAATACAAAATAGGTTTGAAACTTATAAATAAATACCAACGCAACAGTGCACGTAGCTGTAGATATATAGATGTATAAGACGGGTATGTATAGGTTTACATATAAAAGTAAGAAGGGTATGCACATGTAAGTATATATATATAAAAATATTTCGGTAAATATAAGTATAGTATATATATGTATATGTAAGTATATATATATATAGGTATATGTGTAGGATATATATTAATGGAAGAGGTAAATAAATAAATATGTGGTAGGGTAGTGTACATATACAAATATATATATATGTGTGTAGCGGTGCAGAGTACACATACACGTATAGATATGTATGAGAGTAGAGTAGTAACCGGGAAGGGAGTGATGTTGTTCTCTTTGACGAGTTGTTTGGGATTTAACCTTATAACCTCTAGTAAGCTATCCGTGAGAACCAAATTATGGAAACAAGTTCTAAAAGCGAATATTAAATTTTAATGATAGACTTTGAGAATTTCCGGGATCAGGAGTAAAATAATCTTATACCTTAAGAATTTGTATTTTCATAAATTCTTCTCATGAGATTGAACCTCATAAAAGTTTATAACTTCTAAGAGTATGGGATATAATTTTGATACACATGCCTTGTTTAACAGGCGTTTGAGTCACCACGGGTACAAACCGAGTTGAGAATTGTGAGAGTGTTCTTTGATTCAGGTAAGTCCTTGCGACTTACTTAGCTAGTTTTTGGATGTTAGTTGGGTGATAATAGTGGTGTGTGTGCAATGTGTGTTATAATAATAACTTGTTAGGACGACCGTCGTTATTATGTATTAAGGCCCAAGTGTATGTATAACGGGCCGTGACATCACTGCCCAGCTCTGACAGGAGACTGGGAGGCTCTCTATACCCAGACTATACAGGTACAAGGTAAGATGCATCGGATCCATTCCTAATGGTTACACGGGGGCGGAGGCGAGGTTTGGGAATCTCTCGTGTCACAAAATAAGTATCATTAGTAAGAATGAATGACTTAAATGAAGATAATAAATGGATTGTGTGAAAGCATGATGAGTGTTTACTTTTGATATGTGTGTGTGTGCTATTATTATTCTTCTAATGTTTAGATAGCTAGCTAATGGTTATTCTGTTGTGTTTTTAGATTTACCGCAGGTTAGAGCAGCAACTGGGTGATCTGAAAGTAGTGGTCAGCCGGGTCTCCGTACTCCTTAGAGTGGGGGTTTGGGTGTTGCTTTGTTGTCCTTTCCTCTTGTTAAGACATATAGTCTTTTCCGTTGTTTAAGTATTATAGGATGTTAGACTTTGTTGCATTCATCCTTCTCAAAATAAATTTTTATGAATTTCGGTTTTTCTTATTTGTGTCTTGTTGCAAGATCCTAGTAATATTGTTGTCAAACTAAGGTCGGGACCCATTGTGAGGTCCTAATCAGTAATGTCCCGAGTTTTGAAAATTCGGGGTATTACAGGTGGCGTGCATCTGCTTCCGAAATCTCAAGGCAACTGTCCATATCAACCCGTGACGATGGTTCCTAATACTTCTTGGAATCCCATTGACAGCATAGTGAACTCCTCAACTAACCGGCTTACCGATCACGTTTCTTGAATAGGAATGAACTTGCGGTCTACTCCGTCGGTCTACCACAACTCAAAAAGCATTGAACTCTACACTCGGTCTCAAACCGGTGGCAAACCTATGGATATGTCCACTCACATACTCGGTGATACTGTAGTGGTTAGAATTTTTCCTCTTGACTTGTCTGCTTAAACTCAGCCTGCTGACAACTCGTACTTTGGCCACATACTTCACCAAAACGGCTTAACCCCACCTCAAAAGGAACGTCTCACTTCTTAATACACCTTACTCTCATATGGAAGTATCAAGTAGGTGTAAACCTTCTATCTCGGCTCTATTCCAAAAGGCACACATGTGCTTTTAGCGTCTCATCATCCAGTTGGCACTGTAACTACGGTGCCTCGCCTCAATAATTCTTGTCTTGAATCTTCATCAGTGCCGGATATGTCGAATTTCTCTCAATAAATTAGGTAGCACCTCCAAGATAGCTAAAAAGATGTCCTCATCCAGAACTAGATATCAGCTCTAGCCATGTTAGATATCTCTATGACTGAGGCTGAAATAGTGTCAAATATCGCCTTCTCACGAGGCATCTTCTTGATAAGGACATTGACAACTACATTCGTCCTTCCCGTATTGTACAAAATCTCCGGGTAAGAGTATTTGATCGGCTCTAGCCATCTCCTCTGTCGGTTACTCAACTCCCGTTGAGGGAATACATACTTAAGACTCTAAAGGTCAAGGATACTCCGGCATGACACTCCATAAAATTGATGTCTTGTCATAAAGGCGTGCACTACGGCTGCACACTCTAAATCCCTCATCGGGAAATCATATGTCCACACAGTCTTTGCCACATACTCAAGAACTCTTCCTATTGCATCAAACACATCCACAAGCCCCGCTTGGAGGTATCACTATTCACTACAGAGTCTTCAAGACTCTTTGCATGTACCAAAGGAAATCGGAATATATGTCACTCACCTCTTAAGCTCTTCACGGCTTTACGACACGGCTCGGACCACTTGATCCTCGTTGGATCGAACTTATCCCTCTAGCTGTAACTATATGATATAGGACGCCACCTCAAACATCCTAACTTACTCTTGGATACCTAGAACATCACTCTCATCTTGTAACGTTGACATAGTGTTTCTTGTTTTCTCTTCTTGACTCTGATAGTACGCTAAATATTATCGATAAACGCCACTATATCCTGATCCCGAAAATCGCGGAATACCATCATCAATTCCATAACCTGCCCAAGCGCACTCAAGATCCCAAATGGCCTCACTACAGCTGGTAGTGGCCATACTAGGTCCGAAATGCCGTCTCAAGTATGTTTGGCTCGCTCACCCTTTGTTGGTGATATCTCGACCTTACGTCGATCACAGGGGACACTGTAGTCTCAATATCGTCCTTCTTTCTCGCTACAATACCTGTATGCCCACGAGGAATGTCAAACTTTTAGCGTTGCTAACATCTAGCCCTTATGGTTCTTCCGTGTGAGTTTGGAAGTTTGACTTGACTCACGCTCGCGAAAACCCATTATCCGATATATTTGGGACAGGTTACCATGCGTCCAATTCCATTACGTAGGGCGATAATTGCAGTCTATGCCATACTGTGGATCTTCTAGTTCTCTTTGCATAGATAAATCTTGAAATTTATGATCATTGCCATGTACCCATGTGCCGATCCAATGACTTAAGAAGGTCGCTTAGGGTCGTTACCACTCCTCCGTGAGAGGTTTGTTTATAGTTACAGGTATGGAACTCATTCCACGCTACTTACTAGCATTCACGCTTTTATTGATATATTTCTCAACTGTTGATATTGAACCACCGAGGAAGTCTTCCAAGGTGTTTTTACCATTACTCCATAAATCTTCACTCACAATTGTTCCTATCCGACCATGACTCATCAATGCCTAACCGACATGTGCATGTTCTCATTTGTCGCCGTCAATCTATAGTTGACTTCCTTCACGAACCCATACTCATTCTTCCCGTACATCCACTGACATTGAGTTTCCTTGTGAGTACCACTTACTCAGTTAATCCTTTGATAAATCTCAAATCAATCTCAAATCCACAAACAAGAACAATGATGTAAGTAGATTCAGAATAACACAAACAATCACAATCCTTGATAAGAACGAAGAACGGGATGTCAATCCGTCTTCTAACCAAGCCTAAGGGCAAAGGATGCAATCTCTGTACAAACAATCTTCCAAATCTTCACTCTTTCTCTAAGCTTTCCGTCAATCCGGAAATCTCAATAGGGCTAGGCGCAGTCTCTCAACGGAGGCGTAAGTGAAGGTGACGGAATCTCTCTCCTTCCGTCCTTTTATAGGGCAAGATAGAATAAGTGTCCAGCCCATTGTGTAAAAGATCGTGGCTTCAATTTGTACGTTAAAAGATCGCCTAAATCACGGTTCCTTGGGATTCCACGGCCGTGGTTTAGAGCGTGGTTTAGAGCGTGGAATTTCATTACGGTGTCTCACAAATTCCACGACCGTGTAACTTGCTGGAATGCTCCACGCTTGTGTTGCCAAGGTTCCACGGCCGTGGTTTAGAGTGTGGACTCCATTACGGCCGTAATTTAGAGCGTGGAACGTAGGTGCTCGTAATTCTCCTTTGCTTTGTGTCATTCTTCATCTTGGCATCTTCCTTAGCTCCCTTGTGGTGTCCTCAATCCTTGGACATGCTCAATTTATCTCCATTCTCTCTTATTCCGTTCGGTTTTAGCTCTTATTTGCCTACAATCAACACAAAGTTTATGTAGACATCTATATCGACAATATAGACAAACTAGCTCACAATTGCTTCTATGCTTTATCAATGAACACTCATATGGATGAAATACACTTAGAAAACGTGCCTAAAATATCACAATATTTCATGCTAACAAATAACCCCATACTTGCCACTTGCTTGTCCCCAAACAAGGTCTTTCAAAAGCTTTAAAACTCAAGTTAGGATGAAATATGTGTACACTCTCAAAACCAAAACTTCTTTTAGATGAATGTGCTTTCTAGTCAATAGATCATTCTCAAATCTTGCTTCATTCGTTTATAAGACTTTCATATACATAATCAAAGAGTAAAGAGTAAAGAAAGCTCATGAATTGATCAAACTTCCATGTAAACGTCATAACCTTCAAACATTATCAAAATCAATCATAAGAAACTTCAATTTAGATCACCAAGTCATATATCATTCCCTTGATCTTAAGGACTTCCAAACAAGGGCTAGAATGCGGAAAGGGAAGGAAAACTTAAAGGAATGTGGTGCATGAATCCGGGAAAGTGGATAACTAACTCTTTTCTTTTTCTCTTGCGGTTTCCTCAACACTTTCAACTTAGAGCTTCGCTCTCTTCTTTTCAATTCATTTTTCGACTTTACTTTTGGAGTTATGGATAGAGGTGCACAAAAACCGAAGCCTAGGAGATTGACGTTTCTCATTTTTACGAGATGCCTCAAACCCTTGATGCACATACCATAATCCGCTAGGAATATCACTCAATCCGACTTTGGCAAGACACAAACACCCGGCTATGTGAATGGTGCCGAGTTACTCATCATCATGATTGACTTCCCCAAACCTATAATTCCTTTCTATTCTTTTGTATGCAAAATATTGCTTTCATGGCCCTCCCACATCAAACATGCCAAATATCAACTCCTCCAAATTCCCGGATAGGTAGAGGAGGTTATCATTTCATTGAGGGGCTAAGTGATCAAAGAAAGAAGAAAGAAAATCGAATTGCCTTAATCATTTCAACAGGAAGTATAAGAACTTATCATGCGATTTCAACCTTGAATTCTCAATATGATTTAAGTAACATTCTTCACATTATGAAACTTGCAAAAGAGGAATAATCAACTTATTCAATTTCTTTTCAATTCACTATTTGTTTAAGCATGCGATTGTCATCAAAACTCAATTCACAAGTAGTGATTATCATAGAAATCATCTCTATCCTTAGAAGCACAAAATCTTCAAAATTTTTCAATTTTTATGGGTTTTTCAAAAGCTTTTTCATGCAATGCAATAATGAAACGTGTAACAATAGAATGAACATGCAAGGTAGTCTCGATAAAAGCATACAAAGTGAGTAAGACTTATTACAAACTATTAGTCACACCCCACCCCATACTTGGAACAATCATTGTCCCTAATGTTCAAAAGAAAAAGAAGAAAAGAAAGAAAGAAAAAGAACTCACAAGACGGTGGTGGAGCGGCTAAAGCGGTCGATCGTTCATGTCATCACTGAGGTGGAGGCGGTGGTGGAAACGGGAAGAAGTTGGGATCATAGTTCCACCCAAACTGCTGATGGTATACGTCTCTCATCATGCGGTCATGATCGGCGGCTCGTGCATCCCTAGCATCTGCACGGATCTCCAAAGCTCCGACCCTGCTGGAAAGGTCGGTAGCCCACTCTGGCAACTGCTCGTACCAACCAGGCGGCTGGCTGTACCACGCCGGTGCATCTAAAGGTGCTGGTACAGGTGGTGGCTGTGCATGCCAAGGTGGTGGAGCTCCCATTCAATCCGGTTGAGTACTATACCAAGTAGGAGGATCCGCCATCCACGTCGGCCTCTCGCTCACACTAGCACGGCGAGAGGAAGATCCAGAAGCTCTAGCAGGGCAGGGAGAGTGTCTAGGAAGGTCAGGAACTGCATCCGGCTGATCCGGAAAGGTGCCAAAGTCATGATCATGTCCTCCTCCCTCAAACTCGTCATTCCCTCTCATCTCCTCCTCTACAACTGGTGGTGGTGGAACATAGGGAGGGGCTACTAATCTGTTCGCATGCATGGCAGCGAACGTCTCCTTTCAGTTATGGCGTCCATCCATAATGGAATACTTAGGAAGCCACTCAATACCTCTCCTTGTCCTACTCTCCCAAGGCATAGCAACATATGGTGGACCTCTATGTGTGGGAAAGATGATGCCTCTAGTCATGAGGGCCTGAAGTCCTAGGGGTCTAGCTGCAATGCGGGTGCAAGGGGAGAAATCTACCCCTAACTGTCTAGCAAGGTGGGTGACCATCCCACCGTATCCAATGTTGTCTGCCCTCTTATTCTTTAGCTTGCTCATAGTAGCAGCTAAGAGGGTGGCACAATCTGCTGGCCTGCCATATAACATACTGTAAAGAAGAAACAGCTCGTCTGTCTTAATCTTCTAAGGTGTCTCCGTCCTAGGGAAGATACACTCAGAAAGCACTCTATGGGCATTCTTCAAGGCTAGGTGGTAGATCAACCTAGCCTTGGTATCAGCAGGCTGCCAGCGGTCCTCGCTGGCGTAAATCATAACAATCTCCTCCCAGAAATCCTTGGCGTACACGCCACTGGGGAATCGACCATTAAAGGTCTCCTGGAACCCAAAGAAGGCTCCAAACTCTCTAATAGAGAAATCATAGTCTCTCTCCATCAGCCGGAAAGAAATTGTCCTGTCAACATGATTGTGCTCAAAGGAAACTACAAACTCCCTAGTAATCTCCTCATAAGCATCTTCCCGAATAGCGGAGAAGATGACTAAACCGGCTCTATCCAAAAGCCAAGTGAGGTCCCCTATCACATGCAAGGGCTCTAGCTCCTCAAGCAGTAAGTATCTAGGTCCTATGACCGTCCTCTCCTCGATCCTCTCTAAGGCATCTAAATGATCCTCATGGATAGTAGAGATCCTAGGGGGAGGTGGTGATGGTGATGATGGAGGTGATGGAGGCTCAGCGGGTGGTGCTCTAGAAGAGGAAGTATTGTTGCCTTTCCTCTTCTTGTTCTTATTTCTACCAGAAACTCTCCTTACAAAATCCATTTTCTGTTGAAAAACACGGCCTGTTCTTCAGGTTCCACGGCCGTGGAATGTCCAGAGACCGTAGTTCGTCTCGAAAAATCTCAAAACTCAGCAATTTCACACCAAACTCAACAACAAGTAGCCCTAGACTAATTTTCGTCCAATTCCAATCAGTTCTTCTAAAAATTCTAGTAAAAACGAAGCCGAATCGACAAAGAGAAAGAAAGAACAAAAAACCTAGGTTTTCGGATTTTGGAATCCGAATTATGTTTTCTCCGGTGATTTGCCGCTCGAATTGTTGCTTGGATCTTGTTGGTGATTGGATTTGCTTCAGTTTTGGCCAAAGAATCGTTAAAAACGATTAACGAAAAAGGAATTGAGAGATGCGGAAGGTAATCGGCGAATAGGGCGTGGAATTGGGTTTTCTTGTGGTGTTTGTGAAGAAACGTGGTTTTTATAGTGGCCGTAAAAATTTTTGAAAATCACGGTCTATCGGGGGGTTCCACGGCCGTGGAAATGTACGGAACCGTGGTTTTGGTGATTTTTCTCAGGCTTTTGAAAATTACGGTCACTGTAGCTGTCACGGCCGTGGTTTTGGCCGTGGAACTCTCTATAATGTGTCAAAGTCCAAGTTTCGTCAATTTTCTTCAAGCTTTTCCTTTCCCCTTTCTTTTCCACTGTTCCTACATCCAAAAACCCGAACATACCGGAAGGCATCGAAGGCAAAACAAAGCAAAACGTCTAAACTAAACTAATCTATGAATCAAAAACAAAATGTGAATGCAATACCTTGGGTTGCCTCCCAAGAAGCGCTTTGTTTAAGGTCCGTAGCTAGACCATTTTCGCACTTATTCGAGTGCGGTGGGCGCGAACTCTTCAGCTTGGAGTTCCGGTGTATACTTCTTGAGTCGTTGACTGTTCACCTTAAAGCTTCCGCCCGTTTCACCCCATACTTGAACTGCACCATGGGAAAAAACACGTTTGATTAGAAAAGGTCCGGTCCAACGAGATTTAAGCTTACCTGGAAAGAGACGAAGCCTTGAATTGAAGAGGAGAACTTGATCTCCTTCTTTGAAGTCCTTTGGGATGATATGCTTATCATGCCAACGCTTCGCTCTTTCTTTGTAGATCTTGGCGTTTTCGTAGGCGTTCAAGCGAAGTTCTTCAAGCTCATTGAGCTCCAAGAGGCGCTTCTCTCCCGCTTCCTTCATGCTGAAATTCAACCACTTGATTGCCCAAAACGCCTTGTGCTCCAACTCTACCGGTAAATGACAAGACTTCCCATACACAAGGTTGTATGGTGTAGTTCCGATGGGAGTCTTATATGCAGTCTGGTACGCCCACAATGCATCATCTAGCTTCAAAGACCAATCCTTCCTAGTCCTTGAAACCGTCTTCTCTAGGATTCCTTTGATCTCCCGGTTTGAGATCTCTACTTGTCCACTATTTTGTGGATGATAAGGGGTGGCGATCTTGTGAGTTACCCCATACTTAGCTAAGAGAGCTTCAAAATGCCGGGCAATGAAGTGAGAGCCTCCATCACTAATGATAGTCTGTGGTGTCCCAAATCGTGGGAAGATGGTCTTGTTAAAGAACTTAACCACTACCATGGCATCATTTGTGGGAGAGGCAATTGCTTCAACCCATCTTGAAACATAATTCACCGCTAAAAGTATGTATTGGTTACCACAAGATGATAGGAAAGATCCCATGAAGTCTACTCCCCAAACGTCAAAGATCTCCACCTCTTGGATGTTGTTGAGAGGCATCTCATTCCTCCTAGTTATATTTCCTGTTCTTTGACAAGCATCGCAGCAGAAAACAAAGGTTTGCACATCTTTAAATAGAGTAGGCCAAAAGAATCCATATTGCAATACCTTAGCGCTAGTCTTGTTCGAACTAGCGTGTCCTCCACAAGGTAGTGAATGACAATGGCGGATGAAACTTTGCATCTCATCTTCCGGCACACATTGCCGACTAATTCCATCCGGACCTCTCTTAAAGAGGAGAGGTTCATTCCAAAAGTATTCCCGAACATCCTTAAAGAACTTCTTTCTTTGTTCGTTGGATAATCCGAGCGGTAATTCCTGACAAACCAAATAGTTAACAAAATCAGCAAACCATGGTTCGTTACCTTTGGCGATCACGTCGATGCACTCCTCTATGATGTGTAAATGCTCGTCCGGAAAGGAGTCATCTATAGGTAGATGGTCGTCTTCTAGATGTGTTAGACGACTCAAATGATCCGCAACAGAATTTTACGAACCCTTCTTGTCGCGGATCTCTAGATCGAGTTCTTGTAGGAGAAGAATCCATCTAATTAGCTTTGGCTTCGCATCCTTCTTTGCAAGTAGATACTGGATCGCAGCATGATCCGTGTATACAATCACCTTTGCACCTACAAGATAAGAGCGAAATTTGTCAATTGCATATACAATAGTTAAAAATTCTTTTTCGGTAGTGGCGTAGTTGAGCTGCGCTTCATCTAGCGTCTTGCTAGCGTAGTAGATAGCGTGGTTTCGTCCTTCCTTTCTTTGCCCAAGAACAGCTCCTATAGCTACGTCACTTGCATCACACATAACCTCAAAGGGAAGATTCCAATCCGGAGGTTGGATAATCGGGGCTGAGATTAGAGCTTCCCGAATCATGTTAAACGCATCTAAGCATTCCTGCGAAAACTCAAAAACTGCATCCTTCATCAATAAATTAGTAAGCGGCTTTGATATTTTAGAGAAATCCTTTATGAAACGCCTATAAAATCCAACATGTCCTAAAAAACTTCTTATCCCTTTCACCGAAGTTGGGGGAGGAAGCTTTTCTATTGTCTCTATCTTAGCTTTATCTAGCTCAATCCCTCTACTAGAGATTAAGTGTCCTAGTACAATGCCTTCTTTCACCATAAATTGACACTTTTCCCAATTAAGAACTAGGTTAGTGTCTTCACACCTTTGTAACACAAGAGCAAGGTTAGAAAGGCAATTGTCAAAAGAGGAACCATAAACGGAGAAGTCATCCATAAAAACCTCCATGATTTCCTCTATATATTCCGAGAAGATGGCCATCATGCAACTTTGAAAGGTGGCTGGGGCGTTGCAAAGCCCGAACGGCATCCTCCTGTAGGCAAACGTACCCCACGGGCACGTGAACGTGGTCTTCTCTTGATCATCCGGGTGTATCGGAATCTGAAAGAAACCACTATAACCGTCAAGATAGCAAAAATGTGAATGTTGTGCTAACCATTCAAGCATTTGATCGATGAAGGGTAGTGGGAAGTGATCCTTCCTCGTCGCGTTGTTTAGCTTGCGGTAGTCTATGCACATTCGCCATCCTGTTACGGTTCGTGTAGGAATGAGTTCATTGTTTTTGTTGGTGATGACCGTCATTCCTCCCTTCTTTGGAACCACTTGTACGGGACTCACCTACTTGCTATCGGAGATAGGGTAGATGATACCTGCATCAAGAAGTTTAAGAATTTCCTTCTTGACAACCTCCTTCATGGTCGGATTTAACCGCCTTTGAGGTTGTCGCGAAGTTCTAAAGTCCTCTTCCATTAAGATCTTATGCATTCATAGGAAAGGTTTGATTCCAACTAAATCCTCTATAGTATATCCTAAGGCTTTCCTATGTTTTTTAAGGACAACCATAAGCTTACTATGTTCATCTATGCTTATATCGGAACTAACAATTACCGGAAAGGTAGAATTAGATCCTAGAAATGCGTACCTTAGATGTGTAGGAAGTGGTTTCAATTCCATCACTATAGGAGTTTCCAATGGCTCTTGAGGAGCAATCGATGCTTCCTTAGAAGTGTCTAAGGATGTAGAAGGTGTTGGAGAGGAATCAAGAGAAGTTGTGGAAGAAGCAAAATTTTCCTCGAATTCACCCAAAATTACGGCATCCCTGCATTCTCCACGGCCGTGGTTTTGGGCGTGGAAAGTAAATACGGGATCTATGTTTCCTCCACGGCCGTGTAACCCTCTGGAGTGCTCCACGCTTTTGTTGGTGAAATCCACGGCCGTGGAACAGGCCGTCTGACCATGGATCCGTACGTTTTCTGCCTCATCGTGGAGTTTTTCAAACTCTTCTTCACACATTTCTTCTTGTGTCTCTAAGGCTTCAATTGTCTCATTGCACTCCTCTTCTTCCCCTATATCCATTATGCTCATAGAAATAACTTTTTGCAAGGGATCTTTGAAGAGAATAGCACTTACCTCCTCTCTAGATAGCTCTTCGTCATGGATATTGAATATATCCTCAACAAAGACTGGTTCCTTCACTAAAGTAGAAAGGGCGAACTCTACCTTCTCTTCTCCTATGTCAAAGGCGAGTCTAGCATTCTTGCAATCGACTATACAGCCGGATGTTGCAAGAAACGGTCTTCCGAGAATGATCGGGACCGGACTATCTGCAGGAATGTCAAGCACAACAAAGTCTATAGGAACATAGAACTTACCAAGCTTGACCGGGACGTCTTCAACTATACCGACAAGACGAGTTATGGATCGATCCGCCATGTACAACGTCATCTTTACCGGTTTAGGATCGCCTAAACTGATTTTCCTGCATAAGGTAAGCGGAATGATGCTCACGCTTGGTCCCAAATCACATAATGCATCATATGTGACATCTCACACTCCTATGGGAATACAAAATGACCCCGGATCCTTCAGCTTTGGGGGCATCTTCTCTTTCATGGTCTTGATGAGATCTGATGAATCCGAACTCATCTTAACCTCTCCAAAATCCTCTAGCTTTCTCTTGTTGGAGAGGATCTCCTTTAGGAACTTTCCATAAGCTGGCATACCTACAATAGCATCAATGAAAGGTATATTACTATGAAGTTTGCTCATGAGTTCAATAAACTTACCAAATTGCTTGTCTAGACGCGCTCTTGCTCTAGTTTGCGGAAATGGTAGGGGAGGTTTATAAGCTAGAGGAGGAACGTAGACATCTTCCTTCTCCTTCCCCTTTTCTTTCTCCTTCTCAACGGGGACTTCTACAAACTTAGGCTGCGGGTCGGTAGTTGTCACTCTGCTCCTAGTTGTGATTGCCATCACCCTTCCTTTTGGGTTGTCCTCCGTCTTTCCTGGAAGTTTCCCTTGATTCCTAGGAACTTCCTCCGCATTGATAAACATTTGGTTTTCTCAAACCTTTTGGGCTTTATCAACCTTAGTTATGTGATCATCAACATTGATGATGCGAGTCTCCAATCCTTGAAGCTTACCCAAAATTGTTTCCAACATGGGATCGGGCTTCTCTTTCCCCGAAGTAATTCCACCATTAGATGTTTGCCCCTGGCTTTTCAAAGGAGTGGAAGAAGAGGAAGGCGGAGTTAGTGAATTTGAATTTCCTGAATTTGAATAAGAGTTACCGGAATTTTGTTGATTGGGACGCCAATTTTTATTGTTTGAACCCCTATTGTTGTTCCAATTGTTGTTCCGGTTGTTGTTGTTGTTGTTTCGGTTGTTGTTGTTGTTGTTCCAATTGTTCCGGTTGTTGTTCCGGTTGTTGAGATTGGTATTCTCATTCCCGTTGTGGTTATTGTTGTTGCCCAAATAACCTACATCTTGTTCCTTTTGCTTCGGAAAGTTGGTCTTGATGGTTTCCTTCAACTCCTTAATCTCCGTATTGAGAGAAAAGATTTGAGTTTGAGCTGCTTGTGATAGCTTTGCTCCTTGATCTACATGATTCGCCTCCACTTTCCGATGATAATACTTCTCAATAACTCGCGCTTGCTTCTCAATGAAGTCCCAAGCGTCATCTTCCCTCATGTCCATGAATGTACCACATGAAAGGGATTGGAGCTTGAATTGTGTTTCCACATCTAGCCCCTTATAGTATATCTCCAATAGCGCCAATTTGGATATGCCATGATGTGGGCAATCCAATAGCAAATCCTGAAATCTTTCCCAGGATTGAAACAAACTTTCGTTAGATCTCATAGAAAATGCATTAATCTTACCTCTCAACTCCGCCGTCTTAGATGGTGGAAAGAACTTAGTGAGGAATTCCGAAGAAAGATCCTCCCATGTTTCAAGCTTCCCACTTGGAAGAGCTTGATACCAAAACAATGCTTTCCCTTTCAAGGAGAAAAAGAAAGGCTTGAGTTTATAGTTGTTGGTAGTTGCGTTCTTTGGCTTCATTGTCTCCATCATAATCTCAAAATTTTGTAGATGTTGGTGTGGAGATTCAGCGCTTGTTCCCCCAAATTGATTTTGGTGGACAATGGTAATAACTTGCGGGTTGAAGCTAAACCCTTGTGCATCATCAGCATCAAAGTTCACACCTAAACGGCGTGGTTGCTGCATTGGATCCATCCTTTGGCCAAGAGTTCTTGGCTCCTCATCCACACGTTCGACTCTCGTACCTCTAGGTGGAACACGGAGATTGGCAGCTGGCCGTGGAAAGAACGGGTTCACATTGATCGTTGGATCAATTTCCTCTAGTGGTGGCATGGAGGAGTCGCTATCCTCATTGGATGAGTTGGCTCTAACCGATCTTGATGGCCTCCTTCTTCTCTTTTTCTCCTTGAGGTTGTTTATTTCCAACCTCATTTGGAACATCATGTCCGATAGATCATCAACCTTCGTTTGATGACGATCCATTTCTTCCCTGCGAGTCTTTTCACTCCATTGGAGTTGAGCTTCCTTTTCCGCTAACTCCGTTTGGTAATCACGTTCTCTTTCTTCAACCATTTTTCTTTCCTTAAGCTTTCTCCTCAAAGTCCTCTCAAGCTCTTGATCAAGAGGTAAGAGGTCTTCGTTGTTCCTAGACCTGCGCATACACTCGAAGAGATATCAAATACCAAGGGAAAAGCTCCCAAGCTTGACAACCGATAACCGAATTCGTCCTAGACCAAATCTCCGGCAACGGCGCCAAAAACTTGTTCGCCACTTAGCGTGCGTGTAAATAAGCTTTAAATTTATAAAACTAGAATCAAGCAAGCGAACCCGCAGTGTACGGATCGATATAGTTAAGCAAGAATTCCAGAGTATCGAACACAGGGATTTGGGGGGTTAAATCCAGTTAATAATCGTCAAGCAAGTAAATGTATGAAGCTTTGTAAATATTGGGAAAACAACAATCCTAAAGATCCAGGAATCTAGCTGTGGCAATCGATTCAAGATATACTAAAGATATAAGGACAGAGTTAAGAGCTGCAAAGGTATACTAACGCAAAGCAATGTACGGTGAAGTTCCAAGGCTTTATGTGACTTAACTAAAGACACTCTCTATAAAGGTTGTTGAGGCTTCAGTATAGAAAGGATCTAAATTCAAGAATTAATCTCAAATACCCAAACTTGTAATCCAAGGATCAAGACTAACTAAACCGATTAAGGTTGTGACACTCGAAATCGAGGTAGAGGTTGTTGAGGCTTCACTACCACCTAGAAAAGGCAAGCCAAGGCTAAGTTAAAGCAAATCTTTAACTTTGGATTAAAGTAAAAGCAAGGTTCCTAAACTAAGGGAAATTACGGGTGGATCTTGAGATTCCACGGCCGTGGAACTCAAGAACACACCGTGATTTTGGGTTCGTCGACGATTCTCTCTAACTCTCAGGGTCCAATCTGTTTACGATCGATCTATCATCATCTAAGCCACAACTATCAACCTTTCACCTTAGAATTGCTAAAGGGTTTTAGCCAACAACAATCATATTGATATCAAATTCAAGATTTAAAAGAATGAAAGATGAAAACCTTCGAAAACCTTTGATAAATCTCAAATCCACAAACAAGAACAATGATGTAAGTAGATTCAGAATAACACAAACAATCACAATCCTTGATAAGAACGAAGAACGGGATGTCAATCCGTCTTCTAATCAAACCTAAGGGCAAAGGATGCAATCTCCGTACAAACAATCTTCCAAATCTTCACTCTTTCTCTAAGCTTTCCGTCAATCAGGAAATCTCAATAGGGCTAGGCGCAGTCTCTCAACGGAGGCGTAAGCGAAGGTGACGGAATCTCTCTCCTTCCGTCCTTTTATAGGGCAAGATAGAATAAGTGTCCAGCCCATTGTGTAAAAGATCGTGGCTTTAATTTGTACGTTAAAAGATCGCCTAAATTACGGTTCCTTGGGATTCCACGGCCGTGGTTTAGAGCGTGGTTTAGAGCGTGGAATTTCATTACGGTGTCTCACAACTTCCACGACCGTGTAACTTGCTGGAATGCTCCACACTTGTGTTGCCAAGGTTCCACGGCCGTGGTTTAGAGCGTGGACTCCATTACGGCCGTAATTTAGAGCGTGGAACGTAGGTGCTCGTAATTCTCCTTTGCTTTGTGTCATTCTTCATCTTGGCATCTTCCTTAGCTCCCTTGTGGTGTCATCAATCCTTGGACATGCTCAATCTATCTCCATTCTCTCTTATTCCGTTCGGTTTTAGCTCTTATTTTCCTACAATCAACACAAAGCTTATGTAGACCTCTATATCGACAATATAGACAAACTAGCTCACAATTGCTTCTATGCTTTATCAATGAATACTCATATGGATGAAATACACTTAGAAAACGTGCCTAAAATATCACAATATTTCATGCTAACAGTTTTGCACTCCAACCTTCCGGTTCCTCTGAAAGCTAACTCCATTCCTTGAGTCCACCAATTCCCTTCAACTGGTATACATGGTTCTTTCGAGTCATCTACGACAGCTTGTAAGCACGTCTTTGTTGTTCTTATGTCTTAATTGTCATCCACTTGTTGTTTCACTTGTATGGATTGTCGGTGATTTAAGTCCCTTGAAAATTGAGAGGTCATAATGGACTCTAGAGCTCACCCAAGTCATCCTTACTCACACTTCTTTTTTAAGTCCATGCTATTTCGTAACACTGCTTGCAGGAAGTTCCGTTATTTTGGTTACAAGACTTCTACCTCCTTTTGATATTCAGGTTACCCTCTTGGGCCTTGCCACAAGATTTCTTCCAAAACCCTCGTATATCCAAAGACTTCAAACCATTACCATGCTTCTGAAATCTACTTTAAGCTCAAAGTAACTCTCCATTCCGTGCACATTTGGATCTTCATATCCGGTCGACATCCTAACTTTTCTGGTCTCTCATGCCCATACGTGTCTATGGGGCATCCACCTTGATTGTAATGTCCTCTAACTCACCAAGCGTGGTCGTACTTCTCTTTGCTTGATTCGTGCTCCACAATTTCTATCTCAAGTATGTACGTTTGTCACCCCTTCCATGCTTCTCCTTATCCCATCTATTGTCTTTATACCGCAAGATTCCTTGTACGGTTTTCTATCAACATTATCTTAGTTGACTCTAGAATTACTTGCTCATCTGATTGTTCTTTCTTGTCCACCCGTTCCTCGGAAGGTCATAGAAATTCCCAAGAGGTCCGCCAGATCCTCATACTCTACTCAAAGTCTAAGTCCGCTACTATTATTGGAAACTTTTCCAAGCCTACTATCGTTTACCATGCGGTGATGATCACAACATGATAAGTCAACTAAAGGATATAAGATATCCTTTAGGTCATAAACATGCATAAATATATAAACATATAATAAACATCAGAATACATCTATAAGCTAGATAATCTCATACCTATAATACTAAGCTACAGAGATTCATGGAGAGTGATGCTAGTCCAACGTACTACTAACCAAACAACCCGACTAAGCGCATGTTTAAAAGCAGAAATTCTTAGACCCCTTTCGGGTTCTAGTTATATTCTACATTAAGTCTTTCAGAAGATTTTAAGTGTCATTTGTAACACCCCGAATTCGCGGGACTCAGGACGCTACGGGCTAGGATCTCACAATGGATCCTGACCCTAGCCTGACAACAAGTTCAGTGGATCTTCCAACAAGACACAAATAAATATAAAACCAAATACATAAAACCGTATAATCATACATCAAAACGTATACAAAATCCACAACCGAGTACAAAATGGAAACATCACAACATGTGTATACATAAACAACCCAAAACCTCGCATAACCTAATGCACGGAAGCCCTCGGCTGATCACCCATTTGGCTCACTCTGCAGTTTTCCTATCATGCATAATATCTACAACACGGTAAAAAACCGTTACCTACGGATCATGAATAAGAATAAAAGCAATAGTACATTTAAGCACATCATCACATCACAATATGTAATGCTCACATCAGAACCGTTTATTATCTTCATTACTTTATATCATTACTAATTCAACTTATTTTGTAGCACGAGGAGCACCCCGAACCTCACTTATGTCCCCTTTAACCCCCAGGTTTTGAATAGGGGGATCAAGTCTCCCCTCCTGGTGAATTGGTCGTAGAGCACCACCGCACTCTCGGAGAGCCACAAGCAAGTGGTCACGATCCGTTATAATACACTTTGGCCATTTAATGTATATAATATGGTCATCCTAGTCCGGTTAGGTTATCAATGCAACATTCATATGCACAAACACCACTATCACAATCATTCAAATTCATAACCGCTAAGTAAGTAAGTTCTATGGACTTACGTGTCACAATGTAAACTTGAACCATGTGGTCATAATTTCCCCTCAAGGAAACGATCAGTGTCTGCATCAGCAAGGAACACACAATATTAAACACTATCTAAGGTTAGGAGATTCAACTTCTTACACCCCATGATCATACCTAAAGCACAACCCGTATCTAAACCTCGATATCTTACTATAACTCATAAATGCCTAAGGCATTACCTTAACCTATACATCATCAAGCTCAACATAAACACCACTAGCCTAGCCTCAGTCTCAAGCTAGAACCATAAGGAAAGGAAGGACACATACCGCACTTGGTATGACATGGACAAATGCACATGCGGAAGAAACAAGGCGCAAGAGCGGTGACGCCGCAGGGGTGGTGGCTCTCAGCCGCGGGGACGGCGATGTCAAGGTGCAGAGGCGGACAACCGCATAGAATGCGATTTTCTGCTTCTCTTCGATGCTTCACTCGATCCTCCACTTATTCTGGTGCCAAAGGAAACCGGCAACACATATATACTTATATAAACATCAATTGTCCAAGAATTCGTACACAAGATCAAGCTTGTGGGAATCAAACTAAGGAAGGATGGAAAGGAAGGAAAGGAAGGAAGAAAGAAAGAAAGGAAGAAAGAAAGAAAGAAGAGGAAGATCTTACCATTGATGAACCAAACAGAGGAACCACGTCTCAACACTCAACAACATCAAACACTCAATCAAGCTTCACACTTGGATTCAAAACAAGAAGAAGAAGGAGGAGGAGGAGGAGGAGGAGGATGTGAGGAAGAGAAAGAGGAAATAGAAACCCACATCACAGGGGAAAAAAGAAAGCTTAAGTAGAAAGTAAAGGAAAAAGTACGGGTCAAAGGGTCAAAAAAAGCGGCTAAGGCCGCCTAAGCCGCGGGGGCGGGTCCCTAGGACCGCAGGGGCGGTTCCGCACTTGCGGCTCAACTGAGGCTCATGTGCTGGGTCCCTAAAAGACTAAGGCTCTTACATCAGATCCCCCTAAAAAAAAGTTTTGTCCCGAAACTTGAACAATTATTAAATCCTCTCGTACCCATACGCCGAGGTATAAACATTCTCTCTATCGGAGGTATCACATCTCCGCTTAGAAAGTATCAACCTACAACACTCTATAACCTCAAATCATAAGCATGGAGGAACCATCTACTCCAACATCATAAACACAAACACTACCCAATGACATAGAGGAAAACCATCTCTAGCCAACCCATAACCACATCACAAAGGCATGGAGGAAAACCATCTCCAGCCGAACCGTACTCATAACACAATGGCGTGGAGGAAAACCATCTTCAGCCAAACTATGTCCATAACACAATAGCATGTAGGAAAAACCATCTCCAACTAAACCCTAATCACATCTCGATATGATGGACGAATACCATCTCCAGTTATAATCACAGCTCGCGCTAGAAAAACAAGATCTGATAAGATCGTCCACACACATCACAACTAGCATGAAAACATATTAAGTCACATAAGCACATAACATATCACTCACCAAGATAGCACTAAGATCTACTCGTCGATCCTACAGGTGCATCTATCTCGGCATAAAACTCTAGATAGTTCCTTTGGATAATATCCTCTGTCTCCCATGCAGCCTCATCAGGTCCTCGTCTCGACCATTGTATCCTCAGCATAGGAATGTCCTTCAAGCGCAGGCGTCTCACACCTCATTCTAGGACTGCAATCGGATGCTCAACAAAAGTGTGGTCCGGCTCGACCACCAAATCATCATAATTGACGATGTGTCTCGGGTCTAGTATGTACTCCCTCAGTTGAGACACATGAAACATAGGGTGAACACCCTCTAACCTCGGTGGTAAAGCAAGTTTATACGTTGCTCTCCCAACTCTGTCCAAAATCTCAGAAGGACCGACATATCGGGGACTCAGCTTCCCCTTTATGCTGAAATGTCTAACGCCACGCGTCGGTGAAACTCTCAACCAGACATGAGCTCCAACCCTGAACTCTAGAGGTCGACGTCTCTTGTCTGCATACTACTTCTGGCGACTCTATCCAGTCACCATACGCTCTCAGATCAATGCCACTCTGGCCATATCATCCTGAATCTGCTCAGGTGCTAAACCACTCACTTTACTAGGTGCATCCCAGCATAATAGTGTACGACATCTCCGTCCATACAATCCCTTATCTGGGGTCATCCCAATTGATGCATGTCTGTTGTTGTTGTACGAAAACTCAACCAGTGGGAGGTGATATGACCACACATGTCCCCAGTCCAATACACAAGCTCGTAGCATATCCTACAAGGTATGAATGGTCCTCTCCTACCAACCATCTGTATGAGGATGAAACATAGTCGTGAAGTGCAAACTAGTACCTAGGGCAGTCTGTATCTGCTACCAAAACCTCGAGGTGAAATGCCCATCTCGATCTAAGACAATTGTCCTCGGCACCCCATGTAGTCTCACAATATGTCTAGTGAACTCCTCAGCCAACCGACACACTGGCCATGTTTCCCGGATAGGGATGAAACGCGCAGTCTTCGTCAGCCTATCAACAACAACCCAGATGGCATCAAAACTCCTGCTCAACCTCAATCCAGTCACAAAGTCCATGGAAATGTCCTCCACTTCCACTGCGGCACTGCCATTGGATGAAGCTCTCCTCCTAGTCTGCAATGCTCTATCTTGACCTGGTGGGAGGTCGCACACTGTGCTAAAAATCTGGACACATTGGGCTTCAGCCCTCCCCACCAGTATGAACGTCTCACATCCTGATACATCTTACTCGCACCTGGGTGCACTGAGTAAGGTGTGGAGTGAGCCTCTTGCAAAATCCTTTGTCTTAGCTCCGCATCAGCGGGTACACAGACGCGTTCACTGCTTTTCATCACTCTATCTGCTCCTATGGAGAACTGTGGGACCTTACCTCCAGACATCCTATCTCTAATCCGTGTCAATGTTGGGCAGGTCTCTTGTTTCTGTTGGATCTCTCCCAGCATATCAAGTAGAACCTCTAAAGCAGACAAATGAACATCCTCATCAGGAAACTGGATGTTCATCTCTAGTCATGCTAGATCCCTCTATAACCGAGGTTGAACCGTCAACTGTGCAATCTCCTTCTCTCGAGGCGTCTTCCTACTAAGGGCGTTGGCGATAACATTCGCCTTCCCCGGATGATGTAGAATCTCAAGGTCAAAGTCCTTGATAAGCTCAAGCCATCTACGCTAACGGTTATTCAATTCCCGCTGTGTGAAAATATACTTCAAAATCTTATGGTGTGTGAAGATCTGGCATGTAGCTCCATACAAGTAATGTATCCAGATTTTCAATGCACGAACTACCGCGGCCAACTCCAGATCATGAGTCGGGTAGTTCTCTTCATACATCTTCAGTTGTCTAGACGCATAGACAATCACCCTACTACGATGCATCAAAACAAATCTCAAGTCTAGCTTGGATGCGTCACTATAGACTACAAAGTCCTTTGTGCCCTCCGGCATTGATAAGATGAGAGCGAAAATCAGACGTCTCTTAAACTCCTCAAAAATCTGAGTACACAGCTCGGACCATACAAACCGGGTAGTCTTCCTCAACAAACTGGTAAGGGGACGGGCAATCACAGAGAATCCCTCCACAAACCAACGGTAGTTACTAGATAATCTAACAAAACTACGTACTTCCTTGACTTTGGTCGGTGTCATCCACGCTGCCACATACTCGATCTTCGCCGGATCAACCTTGATCCCCTCGGCGGAAACAACATGACCCAGAAATGCTACCTATGGCATTCAGAACTCGCACTTAGAGAACTTGACATACAATTCTTTATCCTGCAAAACTCGCAACACAATCCTCAAATGTCTTGCATGTTCCTCTCTGGTACGAGAGTACACCGGGATATCGTCTATGAAGACCAGCACAAGCTAATCCAAAAAGTCGAAGAATATGCCATTCATTAGCTCCATAAAGACAGCGGGCGCATTTGTGAGCCCGAATGGCATCACTACAAACTCGTAGTGGCCATACCATGTTCGAAATGCCGTATTATGTACATCCCACTCTCTCATCCTCAGATGGTGATATCCCGAGCGCAAGTCGATCTTGGAGAACACAATCGCTCCCTAAAGCTGATCCAACAAGTCATCAATACGTTGCAAAGAATACTTGTTCTTGATGGTCACCTTGTTCAACTCTTTATAGTCAATACACAACCTCAATGATCCTTCCTTCTTCCGCACGAAGAGGACAGGTGCACCCCACGGGGATACGCTAAGGCGTATGTAGCCCTTCTTAACCAACTCCTCGAGTTGCTTCTTCAGCTCTAACAACTTGATAGGCTCCATACGATATGGGGCATTCGAGATCGGTCTTGTCCCTAGCTCCAACTCTATGCCAAAGTCCACGCTCCTTTGAGGCAACAAATTGGATGGCTCATAAAGCACATCCATGAACTCGCAAACCACGGGGATATCCTTTAATGTTGGACTCTCACCCTCCTTCATGACATAACACTAGAAGGCCTTGGAACCTTGTGCAACCAGTCTCGCCGCTCGGACTGCACTATTAACCATACACGTCTTTCCAAGGTCCCAACCTCGGAAAATCACTATTTGACCCGACTCGGTAGAGACCGTCGCGGTCCGCCTGCCCACATCTAATAAAACACTATGTATATCCATCCAATCCATACCCAGTATGACTTCCTCATGCACCAGTGGCATGACAAAGAAGTCCACTAACAAATCGCGGTTTCCTAAATGTATAGGACAACCATGTACCTCTCGAGTACCTCTAACCTGACCCCCATCAGGTAACCCTATAATAAAGGGTCTCCCCTCTACCGTATCTAATGTCAGTCTATCGACACATACATTAGAAATGAAAGAATGTGTAGCACCCGTATCAAACAAAACTCTTACAAGTAAACCATTAATCATAATGGTACCTGTAGCAGTTGGCGCTAGCGGCTCCTCAGTGCTCCTCAACTCAAAAACTCGACCTCGAGCTCCTTTGGTATCACTGGAACCTCCATCTCGACCTCTGCCACTACTCGGTCTTGGAGCGGAACCTTGAGTAGCAGGATGGTCTGGAACTCTCTACTATCCATGCACCTGCTGCGGAGGCGGTCTTTGCCCACCTCCTGCTGTACTAGCAGGGGAAGAACCCTACTGTGACGGCGCCTTGCCATGATGGCAATAAGTAGCCCGATGTCCAGGCTTCCCACAAGAGAAGCAAGTCACTGGCACTCTTGGGCATCAGCTCTCATATGCCCAGACCATCCGCAGTTGTAGCATTTCCGTCCTCTCTCAAAAGTCTATGCAAAAACTGGGTAACTCGAGCAGTTTTGAGTCTGGCCTCGCCCGTACCCTAGTGCCTTTGCACTAGTCTATCATGTACGTTGTCTCTTCTCAGACCTTCCGGTCTGAGAAGTCCTCCTCTGGCTAGCCCGCTCACGCTCGTAAGCCGAGGCTCTGGCCTGATAATCTATCAAAGAATCGTAGTGGAAACCCGCCATGTATGAACGTGTACTCTCCCTTAGTCGGTGGGAGAACAAATACACATGATGGTCCTCAAGAGGTATAGTTGTGCTTAGTAGTGGCAGCTCCTCCTGGAATCTCTTGATTGCCTTTGCTATCTACACATCCTCGAAGCCAGCCTCAACAAAGTCCGGTAGGTTCTCCCTCCTCAGGGAGGTAGGGCAGAAACGCTCTCTAATCATACTCCGCATCTGATAATAACTAGTGACTCGACTTTGTAGGGTCCTCCACCAGTGTTGCGCCAAATCACGGAATAGAGTGTGCACTAACTCTATCCGTCCGAACATCTGTTAGACTCAAGAGCTGAGTCTACATGTCCGATCCACAACTCGACCTCCAAGCCCACCTTTCTAGTGAAAGGGGGTACTCCCATCTGGTGAAATGCCTTCAGTCAGGTATCTAGTCGTGGCCCTCTCGACTCATCTAGAGCTCGAACAACCTCAACAACGGGTGCCGGTATAACTGGAACCTGAGTAGCTCCATGGGACATCTCAGACGATCCCATTTTTGCTGGAAGATCCGGGGCATGTCTACCTGTCTTGGCAGCCTCCTCAACTCGTCTAATATATGCGTGAAAATCCGGTCCCCTCATAGAGACATGATCTCAGTCATCTGACTGGACTCGCTGATACCTTTGTCTCGCTGCCACGCCGTTCCCAGTCTCAGGAACTACGTTCTTAACAACCTCCTCGTGTACGTCCTCTGTTGTTGTAGGAGGGTCATCAATGGGAACTTGTCCCTAACCTATCACCACTGGAGGAAGAGGGGGTCTACCCCTACCTTGTCCTACTGCAGATCTCGCTCTAGTCCAAGCCATCCGTAGGATACACGCATCTAACCTTATAAGGCTAAATATATTTCATATGTATGTGTGTATATATATATATATATATATAACTTAAATCCAACATTCATGCACAGTTCAACACACAATATATATATATATATATATATATATATATATATATAAGTATCGTGTGTTGAACTGTGCATGAATGTTGGATTTAAGTATTATATATATTCTCGAGATTCTCAGAAGGGTGATAGCTTCCCGTACATTCTATCCCAAATCATGTGTACACTTTTCAAGACCAAAAATCCTTTTGAAAAACTCAAACCTCTTCGGGTTCTATTTATTTATCTATTCGGCCTTTATCACAGATTGCAAGTGTCATTATTGTCAATCTAAGGCTGAGATACCAACTTTATAACACCCCTAATCCGTGGGACTCAGGGTGTTTTGGGCTAGGATCTCACAATGGATCATGTCCCTAACTTGACAACAAGTTCACTAGATCTTACAACAAGGTGATTACATGAATTATGACATATATTTAGGCATGTATTTATGTAGATGTGTCCTTTATTTTGCATTCATAAGACATATATTCATATCAATTATGTTGTTATTTACCTACTTTGCGAGAATAGTTGTCTACACATAGTTTTGTTGCAATTGTAGGGAATATGGCACATTTTGGATCAAAAGGGAGCATGAACATAACAGGGAGTCACCTCGACCCACATCTTGATCGAGATATTTGCGTTGGGCTCTGATACCGCCAGAGTGGTCTTTGATACCAGCGGGCTCAACATTCTTTTTCAGCCCAAAGTTTTAGGGTTTATCTTTAAGCTGCGATCTATATTTAATGCTCAAGGCTTGTAAAACTCTATTTTTATCTCCCTATAAATATCTCTTAACCTTCAACATTGAGATGGACTCCCCACCGACGTGGATTGACGCCCCATGAAAGTTGGTTTTCAAACCCCAACAAGGCAAGATCCTGGAGAGAACGAAAAAGACAGTTAGGAAGGACGGCTACTGAAAGGAAGAAGATCGAAGGAATGATTGCTTAGGGTTCAAGGAACCATAGATTGTGAGAATTTTCTTGGGAAATATTTGTGAGTTTGTTATCATACTTTGGAACACATTGTTGGATACTATTGCTGGTTTGTTTGCTTTGATAATTGAGACTTCTTTGTTGATTGTTATTCCTTCTCTTGATAATCTTGTTATACACTTTAATTATTTGATAATGATGATTATTGGCTAAACACCCTGTGATTCTAGGGTGATTAGTTGAAGGTTGTGGTATAGACGATGAAAGAATGAGCCTTTATTTGAGTGGACCCTAAAAGCATGAGTTAACCGTAATCCAAAACCCGCCTCGGACTGTTCATTGAGCATCTCGACCGAGATCAATATAGAACAGCATGAGACGAACCACTGTTTTGCCTATCTTGAGATTAGGTTATAGTTTGTCAAATCCTATCCTTGTTGCACCTTTCCCGGTTTACATGCAAGCCTAGGATGAGACCTACCGGTGATTTCTTTGCTTGTTTACCTATGATGATGAGTGCTAGTTAATAAAGGTTTATTCTTTATTAGGATTTGAGTGTGCCTTCATTCCACCTTTGAGAGTTAACCTGAGACTTACCCGGTGATGGTTAATTCTACACCCTTAGGTGAGTGTGTTGGTTTGAGTATTCTTACCTTTCCCTAGTTCCTTGAAACTTACCCGGTGATAGGAACTTTGGTTTGGGAAAGTGGATAGTGAGACCTCCCCTGTAATATATCCCATCGTAGAAACACCTTCACTTAGCAACCCTCAGCTTTGTCCACGTTACCTTTAGAAATCTTAAGTCGAAACCACAACTGGATTCTTTGATCTCTAGAATCTGCATTCCCCCATCTTGTTATACATCTTGTCTTTTGCTTTTTGATTAGTACCATTGCATGCTTCTGAAGTTAGATTGCTTTGTTGTGATTATTCTCACTTATTCCCTGAGATCGACTCCAGAATATAAGCCCTTACTACGATAGATCCGTACACTGCGGGTTAGATTATCGTTAGGTCTATTATTCAGGATATAAATTTATAGCTTTGTCTACACACACCTTTTGAAGCGAACACAAGGCACAAATAAATATAAAACTAAATACATAAAACTGTATAATCATACATCAAAATGTATACAAAATCCACAGCCGAGTACAAAACGGCAACATCACATCATGTGTATACATAAACATCCAAAACCCTCGCGCAACCTAATGTACGAAAGCCCTCGGCTGATCAGTTATATGGCTCACTTTGTAGTCTTCATATCCTGTAGATTCGTGTTCCACAATTTCAATCTCAAGTTTGTACGTCTGTACACCCTCCATGCTTCTCCTTGTCCAATCTATTTTCTTCATACCGCAAGATTCCTTGTACGGTTTTCTATCATCTTCATCTGAGTTGAATCTATAATTACTTGCTCAACTGATTGTTCTTTCTTGTTGAAATCCTCTTGTAGTCTTTCCTTCTTGTTCACCCGTTCCTCAGAAGGTCGTAAAAATTCCCACGAGGTCCACCAGATCCTCATACTCTACTCAAAGTCTGAGTCCGCTACTATTATTGGAAACTTTTCCATGTCTACGTACTATAGTTTACCATGAGGTGATGATCGCAACATGATAACTCAACTAAAGAATAGAAATATCCTTTAGGTCATAAACATGCATAAATATATAAACATATAATAAACATAAAAATACAACTATAAGCCAGATAATCTCATACCTATAATACTAAGCTGCATAGATTCACGGAGAGCGATGGTGGTCTGACGTACTACTAATCCAACAACCCGACTAAGCGCATGTTTAAAAAGCAGAAATTCATTTTGAAATTCTTAGACCCCTTTCGGGTTCTAGTTATATTCTACATTTGGTCTTTCAGAAGATTCCAAGTGTTATTTGTAACACCCCAAATCCGCGGGACTCGGGGCGCTACAGGCTAGGGTCTCAGAATGGATCCTGACCTTAGCCTGACAACAATTTCAATGGATCTTACAACAAAGCATAAATAAATATAAAATCAAATACATAAAACTATATAACCATACATCAAAACGTATACAAAATCCACAACCGATTACAAAATGGCAGCATCACAACATGTGTATACAAAAACATCCCAAAACCCTTGCACAACCTAATGCACAGAAGCCCTCGGCTGATCAGCTATTTGGCTCACTCTACAGTCTTCCTATCCTGTAGAATATCTACAACACGGTATAAAATTTTTAGCTAACAGATCATGAATAAGAATCAAAGTGATAGCACATATAAACACATCATCACATCACAATATGCAATGCTTACATCTGAACCGTTTATTATCTTAATTATGTTATACCATTACTAATTCAACTTATTTTGTAACACGAGGAGCACCCTGAACCTCGCCTCTGTCCCCTTTAACCCCTAGTTTGGATAGGGGATCAAGCCTCCCCTCTTGGTGGACTGGTCGTAGAGCACCTCCACACTCTCGGCGAGCTATAGGCAAGTGGTCATGACCCGTTATAATACACTTGGGCCATTTAATGTATAAATTTGGTCGTCCTAATCCGGTTAGGTTATCAATGCAATGTACATTCATATGCACAAATACCACTCTCACAATCATTCAAACTCATAACTGTTAACTAAGTAAGTCCAATGAACTTACATGTCACAATGTAAACTTGAACCAGGTGGTCATAGTTTCCCCTCGAGGAAACGATCAGTGTCTGCATCAGCAAGGCACACAAAATATCAAACACTATCCAAGGTTAGGAGATTCCGCTTCGTACACCCCATGATCATACCCAAAGCACAACCCGTATCTAAACCTCGATAACCCAACATAACTCACAAATGCCTAAGGAATTACGTCAACATATACATCATCATGCTCAACATAAACATCACTAGCCTAGCCTCACTCTCAAGCTAGAATCATAAGGAAAGGAAGGACACATATCACACTTGATATGCCATGGAAAACGCACCTACAAAAGCAACAAGGCGCAAGAGCGGTGACGCCGCAGGGGCGGTGGCTCTCAGCCGCAGGGGCGGTGACACTCCTTCTGCCGCGGGGGCGGCGCTGTCAAGGCCTAGGGGCGGCCAAATGTGCAGAAGGAGATTTTCTACTTCTCTTTGATCCTTCACTTGATCCTCTTCACTTATTTTGGTGCCAAAGGCAACCAACAACACATATATACATATATAAACATCAATTGTCCAGGAATTCGTACACAAGATCAAGCTTGTGGGAATCAAACTAAGGAAGGAAAGGAAGAAATAAAGAAGAGGAAGATCTTACCACTGCTGAACCAAACAGAGGGACCACGTCTCAACACTCAACAAGGAACCCACAACACAACATGTCTCATCATCATCATCAAGAACATCAAACACTCAATCATCAAGCTTCACACTTGGGTTAAAAATAAGAAGAAAGCAAAGAAGAAGAAGAAGAAGAAAAAGAAGAAGAAGAAGAAGAAGAAGAAGAAGAAGAAGAAGAAGAAGAAGGAAGATGGACGACGTGAAGAAGAAAGAGAGTTTGGAGAGAAAATGGAAACCCTCATCACACAAGGGAAAGAAGAAATCTTAAGTAGGAAGTAAAGGAAAAAGAACAGGTCAAAGGGTCAAAGAAAGCGGATGAGGGCGTCTAAGCCGCGGGGGCGGGTCCCCGGACCTTCAGGAGAGGATCCGCACATGCGGCTCAGCAGAGGCGCAGTGCGGGGTCCCTAAAAGACTAAGGCTCTTACACCATTATTGCAACCTCAATTAGATACCATATTGTAACACCTCAAATTCTCAAAACTCGGGGAGCTAATGGTTAGGACCTCACAATAGGTCTTGACCTCAGTTTTGACAACAACATTATTGGATCTTACAACAAGACACAAACGTAGTAAAACAAAGTGAAATCAATTAAGGTTGAAAAGATGAATGTACACAAGGTCAACCTTACAAACATAACAACAATAAAAGATGCAAGCGGAAACGGAAAGATTCTCTCTTCCCATCTATATGAGTACGTGGACCCGGCTAACATCCACTCCGGATCTCTCTACAACTCTTAACCTACAAGACATCTACAACGGCGGATAAACCGTTAGCTAACATTCCATATATCAAAATAACCATAAAAGCACATACACACATAAGGTAGCATAAAACACATAGCATGCTCAAACAAAATCCGGTTATTATCTTACATTTAATTATTCCCATTACTAATTCAACTTCTTTTGTGACACGAGAATCTCCCAAAACTTGCCTCTGTCCCCGTTACCGATAAGAATAGATCATATGCATATATCCGTTACATATGGGCATGGTTGCAACAACACCTCCCAATTTCCCCAATTTTGAACTAGACAAGTGGTCACTGCCCGATTATAATACACTTGGGTCAATTACTGTATAAGGTCTTCCTAGTCTGGTTTACCGTTATAACAATAAGTAATCACACACCACTATCATAGCTATGCTAACACATAGAAGGAAGCTAAGTAAGTCCAATGGACTTACCTGTCTCAAGATAATCCCAGCTCATAACCACGCTCGGATACCCGCAGGAATGTACTCTATGCCTGATCAAACAAGGCACCCAAATCAACTACTATCCTTAATGCTAGAAGTCCATGAATTCTAGTCTCAATGATCTATGCAAGATCCTAACGTAACGTGCTACAAGATTACTACTTCTAGTCTCAAAGGCCCGCTCACGGTTGTAAAGATGTATGCTAGGATTTTCCACCATCCTAGTCTCAAGATCCACAACATAATAACTCAACTCTAACTTCTCGAAAAGCTTCAACAACTTCCAAAGGCATTCAACCACAAACAAACTCGCAACCACTAGTTGGTATTCACATTAGTTCATCTAGGTTCTAACATAGCATGATACAACTCTAGAACCGATAACCACAACCAAAAGGAAACAACATGTCGAACAGGGGAACTCACTAGAGGTAAGACGCGGCCGCGGAAGAAATGAGGTGCGGTCACAAAGGGAAGGTAGGAAGACAAGGCGCGCCAGCAGACGGACCAACAGCTCGAGGTTGGCCGCACCCGCGGCTCCTAGTGGCCGTACCCGTGACTCAAGGAGTCCGCCCCCGCGGTTCAGGGCTCCTGGCTGCACCCGCAGCTTCATCCTTGCACACCCGTGGTTGATGTCGATCGCGATCCATTGTTCCACTACGCTGTCAATCATGGCTTCAAAACTCAAATCCAACACAACCATGGTCCTCATCGACGGTCTACAAGGTTGTGATGTCTCAATCACAAGGAGGAGAAGGAGAAATCAGAACCGTTTTGTTGGAAGATTCAAAACAAAGAAGGGAAGCGATGATTACCGAATTGTTGTTGCAGGCAAGGAGAAGAGAAGGTTGATGTCATTATCCGGCAAGGACGAGAAGAGTCGATGGCCATATCCGGCACCATCTGATGCGACTATTGATGTTTGAGGAGGCCGCTACCCATGGAAGAAGAAGGGAGAGAGAGATATATGTGTGAGCCTAGGGTTTAGAGTAGAGGGAGGAGAAGGAAATAACGTAGGAGGGAAAAAGGGGACTGTTGAGTTACGTAAGAGAGAAAAGCACAATCAGCCTCCTAATGGGCCCATCTATCCCACTCATGATGGGCCTCTATGACCTACAACTCACGGGCAATAAGGCCTTATTCCACATGGGCTGCCTTGCTTTAAAAAGGCCGCAAGGGATGAAGAACATAACTTAGGAACCTCACATAAAATTAGAGATTTTATGTAGGTGATTTATAGGAATCCAAAAAGACACTTAGATCGATATTGAAAGAAGGTGGAAGAGGTCGCAAAACGGTCGAGGTCCGGCTTGACTCGGACTTCATCGAAAATAAAATTTCCGGGTGTTGCAGTATTCCCACAATGCATCATTTTCACCATCAACGATTGCAAATAAAATTAGTTGATTTGTTGATTTGCATCTTGTGTAGTGGCAACTGGCATGTAACAACACTTCTCCATACTTCCTTTTCAAATGAGTGTCGTTTACTATTATACCTACATTCAATTTTTCATTATACCTACATTCAATTTTTCATTTGTTATATATATATATAGAGAGTTTGGCTCCCATGTAAACAGCCCTTATAGTGTTTAATGAGAACAAATTGTATCCATTAGATCGTTAAATAGATGGCTGAGATTAAGCGATATTAAAGGATAAAAAAAATCATGTTATTAATGGAAGAAGATTCGTCGGACCTGAATCTATATATTCGGCGGTATAGTCACATATATTCGGCGGTATTCTCACATATATTCGGTGTTTACACGTTCACACGATAAGAGTTGTTTACATATGAGTAAGGATCTATATATATATATATATATATATATATACCGCCGAATATATAGAATCAGGTCCGGCGAATATTTCTACCATTAATAACACGATTTTCCCCCCTTTAATATCGCATAATCTCGCCATTTATTTAACGATCTAGCGGATACAATTTGTTCTCATTGTACATGTTAAGAGTTGTTTACAATTTGTTCTCATTGTACATGTTAAGAGTTGTTTACATGGGCCCAAGTATATATATATATATATATATATATATATATATATATATATATATATATATTCAAGAAGATAACTAAAGGTAAGATACCAAACATATTATATGAACTAACAATTGAGGGACATTTTTCAATTTTGTCGTTACTTGATATCATTTTTCTAATTTTGTCGTTACTTGATATCCTCTAATAGACTGTCCAACGGCCACAAATACATCTTTGAACCGACTATGAACATTACGTTCAAGATTAACAACGGTTCTTGGATTGGCATACACCAACAAGTATAAGTATGACGGAGCTCCCATGTAATTCTTCTTTAAGGTTCCTCTTATCATGTCTTTGACAATTTCTTGTATTTTTCAACACTTCTAGTAACTAACGTCAACATAGTGTAGACTTTTCATAAATATGATAATTTAATTGATTGAAGGTAACTTATTTGAATCCCCATACCTATATAATACATACCCATTAACATGTCAAGTAGAAGATGCGTATCTAAAAATTATATAATGTTGATAAACTTGAGTAATATGTTTACATCTTGGGTATTAATAACATGAATGAGTATCAATATATTGGGTATTATCATATTGGATAACATGATCGGGTTTTATGTTGTGTATAAACATATTGGGTATTAAAGTTGGGTAAACCGAGTGGGTAACAGGTTTGTCTATTAACCTATTGGGTAACAGGATTGTGTATAAACATATTAAGTACCAGAATTGAGTAACATGACTGGATCTTAACATATTGGGTATTAACCTATTGCGTATAAAGGTTGGGTATTGACCTATTTGGTATACAAGGTTGGATATTAACATTTTGGGTATTGAGGTTGGGTAACAAGTTTTGGTATAAACATATTGGGTAACATGAATGTGTATTATCATATTGGGTATTAAGGTTGGGTAACAAGTTTTTTATAACTATATTGGGTAACAAGATTGTGTATTATCATATTAGGTAACATGAATGATTATTGACTATTATCATATTGGTTAATACGTTTGGATATTAACACATTTGGTATCAAAGTTGGATAATAGGTTTGAATATTATCATATTTGGTAACAAGCTTGAGTATTAACTTATTGGGTAACTGGATTGCATATTAACTAATTGTGAATTACAATTGGGTATCATTATATTGTGAATAGTACTGGGTATTAACGTATGGGGTATTACATATTGGACATTACGGTTAGTTATTAATGTGTTGGATAATAGGATTATGTATAACACCTTGGGTATTAGACAATTGGGTTACAAGATTGAGTATTAACACATTGGGTAAAAAGTTTGGGTATTATTTTACTAACATTGCTTTAAACTTTTCAGCTATGACATAAAATGAAGGTCCTCTTCTTTGTCCTCCTTAAGTGGAACAAACAAGTGTGTCTCCTCGAACTTTGATGTTATAAAGGTTGATGATTGACCAGGCATAGTGAAACACACTCTTCATTTGCATTCTTCGTCAAGGCACTTTGTTATTACAGACTTCTTTCTTGATTACAATATCTTATATTGAGAACATTAAGATATTGCATGTAAACACAATGCATTCTTCACTTTTGTTTTTGTCTTGTAAGTTTTGTCCGTCATAATTATATAGTCTTTTGTTAGAGACTCCAAATCCGTGCTATGCAAGACAAGTGCCAAATGATCGTTGGTTGGCTCTTTCAAATTTTTAGTGCTTATCACTTTGCTTGTACAAGGTCCAACTTCAACTATTTTGATACACAATGGAAGACTCCAATAAAACTTGTCCATTTTATTGATTTCCACAAAAGATTCAAAATATTCTAATGTATTAACATCAAATGGCCGAAGTGATGGATCAAAAGAATTCTTGTAAAATAACACAATTTAAAATGTTGTGAGACATATTTTGAACCGTGAAATAATCAAGGTTTATAGATCATCGAATGATATTCCTTCTTAACACTCAATGGCTTACTTGAGATGTTTCCAACAATATTACATTCACTATCTTCAAATACCCAATCACCCCCACAATATGTTGTAACACATAGAAATGACATTCCCGTTTGACAAATAATCATCATATATCCACGTTATATTATAGTGAATACGTATATACCCAAATATAATAGAAAATCCTTCATACAAGGAATTTATTAATGAATTAACCATATAGTTTATAATTACCCAAATCTAATTTCTTTCCCCACATTGTCTTTCTCATAATTACATATAAACTTTTTTGTACACAAACAATGTAATTTTACCATATACTAATTTTCAGTTACCCAAATTCCATAATTGTTTTTCTCATAATTATCCGAACACTGTAATTTTACCATTTCAAACACAAACTCTATTACATAAAGTCTCAACATTTCAAATGCAAACTCCATTACACATTGTTTCAACAACATATAAATAAATACCCGTTTATCCAGAATCATACACTCAATCTAACCATATAGCTTTCAATGGCCAGAGTTTTAGTTTCAGATCAAAACTTAGGTATGGTTTCAGTTTAGAATCACACAGATATCTAAAGATGAATGGTTGAAGAAGCTCTTGTAATATGTTGTTTGTGGTTATAGAGAGGTATTTGGAAGAACAACAAACACATGAGTAACGAGAGTGTTGATTTCCCAAAGATCACCGATAGAGTGTCTTCTCAGTCCATACGTCATGGTCGCTGCCATATTATTGAACATAGAATCTTATCTCTACACCAGGTAAATTAGCATACAATAACAAATTCAATGTGTATCTCACCTAAGTAATCACACACACATGTGTGTGTGTATATATATACTGATTTTTTTCAAACCATAACCCTTAACTCAAGGATTTATTTATATAAAAAAACTAGGTTTATTATGCATATTCCGATTAAGTAAGGAGTATTAATAGTATGAAGGGATTGAGAAATTAAATTTACCTCACCGGATATATATACTTCATAATGACCCACTTATCAAAGAGTTGATTTCAAGCTTCCTTTTCTCTCAAGTACTTGGAAGAAAAAAGTCTTGCTTCCTAAAGAATCTCTTCACCGGGAAACTGTTGTTGAGATGCTCATGAGATTGTGCATTTCAGTCATAACTTGTGTTGATTGTCCAACAAAACAAAACCATTCCCCGTCTTCTTTAAAGTTCTTGAACATGTCTATTTTTCAAAGTAACAACAAACTAATAACTTTGTTAAAATTGACAAATTCGATAAACATTTCCCACATTCAGGCACACGTACACAAGTCTACCATAAAATATCATCTGGAGAGACATTGTAGTCGTGTAATCTTAGAAGCCTAAGGCCCATTGCAGTGTCATCAATGTCTTGCACATTTAAGTTTCTTACCCAACCTATTCCATGTCAAGTCCAACACCTAAACATTTTACACATACATTATGACAAAATGTCTTGCACATATGAGTTCATTTATGACATCTAAACAACTTTACGTATACCGGTGAACGTAGGTGATGCTTTTGTTGATCTACTCCTTGAGAAAACGACTAATCCCAAGACGTTGGAGACGATCAACGACTCGTATATGTTCGAACAAGTCAATAGGGTAAACATTCGACAGTGTAACAAGAATACACAATTCAACATCAGTACCTATATACAATAATTTTTTTATTTTTTAATAAATATTTAGGATTAGTAGTAGTATGGATTGATTCGTGTAACTTACCTCTTCCATTAAACTTAGAAACAACATTTTCTAAGTATCTTAAGAAATTCAAGTCCCCTGTTTGCACGAGAATAAATGCAATGAAATCAGAAGAGAACAAGAAATATCCATCTTTTCTTTGTAACTTTACAAGTTTTTTCCATTCTGACTTCGTCATCCCTTCTAGGTTGTACAACAACGTTGTTCGTGTGTTGTGCAATATTTCCTTTGGTATTATGAGAAATATGCACACCCTTTTCACATATTTGATTAGTTCATAATTATTATCAATGTTTATTGTGGAGGATGCTTAGACGTACACGGATGACAATTTTACTCATATCTGACGGATACCTAGTTCAAAAAAGCAAGTGAAAATCTGAGGGGGAAAAGTCGAGTGATAGTTGGTAGGTAGGTGAGGGCCCATCACCTTACCCAATGCACCTTATATATCTATTTTTTTTAGTACTTTATCATAAACACAAAGTTATAGTTTTATTATTGTTTATGTTGGAATAACGCAGTACATAAATAATGTTTATATGTTATATAATATATGTGTGTTTTTATAATATATGAAGTTTGTGTTACATGTGCAAAAATACTTCAAACATGCAATGTAAGTTAACAATACTTATCAATTATAGTCACCCGTGATTGAACCCAGTCCACCCACCGGGTAATGGGTGGATGTTGTAACACCCCGAATTCTCAGAACTCGGGGCATTACTGGTTAGGACCTCACAATGGGTCCCGACCTCAGTTTGACAACAATATTACTAGGATCTTGCAACAAGACACAAATAAGAAAAAAAAAAAACCGAATTTCATGAAATAGTATTTTACAAGGAATGAATGCAACAAGATCTAGCAGCCTATAGTTCTTAAACAAAGGAAAAAGACCAACTGTCTTAACAAAAGGAAAGAATGACCAGATAACAACCCAAACCCCCACTCTAAGGAGTACGGAGACCCGGCTGACCACTACTTCCGGATCACTCAGCTGATGCTCTAACCTGCGATAAATCTAAAACACAACAAAACAACCATTAGCTAGCTATCTAAACATTTGAAGAATAATAACAGCACACACACACACATCAAAAGTAAACACTCACCATGCTTTCACACAATTCATTTATTATCTTCATTTAGGTCATTCATTCATACTAATGATACTTATTTTGTGACACGAGGGATTCCCAAACCTCGCCTCCGCCCCGTGTACCCATCAGGAGTGGATCCGATGCATCTCACCGCGTACCTGTATGGTCTGGGTATAGAGAACCTCCCAGTCTCCTGGCAGAGCTAAGTAGTGATGTCACGGCCCGTTATACATACACTTGGGCCTTAACAAATAATAACAACGGTCGTCCTAACAAGTTGTTATTATAACACACAGGGTACACACACCACTATTATCACTCAACTAATATCCAGAAACCAGCTAAGTAAGTCGCAAGGACTTACCTGAATCCATTCACAACTCTCAATTTCTCAACTCGGTCCGCAACCGTAGAAACTCAAACGCCTGTCTCACACAAGGCACGTGGATCAAACACACATCCCTAAATTCTTAGAAGTTATAAACTTCTAAGTTGTACAATCTCATGAAGAGAATTTACGAAAAAGGTTCTCTTAGATTAAAAAGACCATTTTGCCCCTGATCCCGAAACTCCGAAAAGTCTATCATTTAGTTCTAAATTCTATTCTAGGACCTATGTCCTAAATCTAGTTCTCATAGAAAGATTTAGTGAGGATTTATAAGAGTTACACAAACTTCTAAATTTTCATAAAAAGTCGTTAAGGTCCGACTTTAGGTTAAGATCCAAGGCTCTAATGGAAGATAAAAATTTCGGAATAAAAATTCTAACTCTTCTATGATATGCATATTAAACATATGGCAAGTATCTTTTACAATTTCTCACCCAACACTCCTACATAAAATTATAAAGTTGGGGTAAAACTAACCTTTCTATACTTAGTCATTTTCCTTCCTCTGTTGCAAAATCAGCCCAACTGTCCTACTTCGGGGCCTTGTAGATCCTAATCCGACCGTTAACTCTTTTCCAAATTTTTACACAATAAACTATATAATTCCATCTACAACATATCAAAAATTCAACGGTGGATGTTCATTCTAAGGTATCGAAACTTATCCTCCAAATAGCCAGCTTATGAGTATAAACTAAAATTCTGGAAATAGGTATATGCAGGAGATCTCTAGTTCGATCCCTACTGTCAACAATTCTGGATCAAAATCTATACCCACACATCTAAGGTTCGATTCCCATGAATTACAACTTACCAAATAAACAAAACAACCTAATCTACACCTCTTGTAACCAAATCTCCCAAACACACAGACAAGAAGTTTAGGCTACCTACTGGACTGCAGCAAGGGAGAAGAAACACTGTTGGGCGTCGAGGCGTTGGTGGTGGTTGACGGAAATGGCGAAAGCGATCTCGAACGCTGCTGTGCTACTGTCCCGTCTGGGCTCAAGGCGGTGGCACTCTTGGTTCCTTTGTTTGTCGGCGAGACTAGCGTGCAACCGGATAACGACAGCAGCAACAACTCCCCCTACGACAAGGGCGTCGGCGGCGTGGCAGTGGAAGACGGTTGGGTGCGGTTCTGGCGAAGACGAGGCGTACAGGAGGCTTGGCGTCGCGAGGTCTCTCTCCTTCAGCCCCACTCGCTGGTGTCCTCCTCGTTTGCAAGGGGGGGGCGGTAGGTAGTTTTTGGCGCAGACAAAAAGGTGGGGAGAGGGGGTATGAGAGGAGGCAAAGCAGTAGCGGCAGCAGGTCCGTAATTGTATGGCTGCAGCGTCGACGTGACCCTCCTGGCTACCGGCGAAGACGTGTTGGTGTCCCCGGCGATTCCTCCGGTTCAACAGTAAGGGCTGCACAGCAATACAGTGAGATGGGTGGTGGTTTCCTTCAGAAGTGTGAAGCCATGGTTACGGTAGATAGGAGTTAGGTTTAGCGTTGATTAGGATTAAAGGAGTCAGATTAGGTTAGGTTAATTAGGGTTTACATTAGGGAGAGATTAATTAGGTTATAAGAAAAAGGCTTTAAGGTGCGGCTGGGCTAGTAGAACCGGATCCAACAGGCTACTCTTCTCTCTACTGGGCCGATCCATTAGGAAAAGAAAAACAAGTTTTGGGCCGGTTACAAGTAGTAGAAAAAGTGGGCTTGTCACAAGCGTAAATGTATTTAAGCATATAAGGATTTTGTGGAGAGCCTATCATTTTATGTGGTTTAAGTCACATAAAATGATAAACATTTTTTTTTAAAGGATCGAAATCCGGCTAGACTCGGAACTAAAAGGAATAAAGATTCCGGATATACATCAGTGCCTCCTTAAAATAAGTTTCGTCCCGAAACTTAGAATAATGTATCTAGTCACACAACTTCCATAAATAGATTTGTATAACTTGGTCTCGTTAAATTTCGTTTTCTAACATGCAACTCCTCAATCATCAATAATAAGGCAACACATGAAAAGAAACACAATCACTCAATCCAACTAAAACATGAAAAGTCAAACAACTCAGCATTCGAGTACTAACTCGTCGGTACAGAAGTAGCTGCTAATTCTGCAAAGAATTCGGGATAATTACGTCTAATACTCTCCTCTGTCTCCCAAGTAGCCTCATCGGCTCCTCGTCTAGCCCACTGGATCCTCAATATCGATATCTCCTTAGACCGCAGACGTCTAGTACTGCGCTCCAGGACTGCTATTGGGTACTCCACAAAAGTTTGCTTGGGCTCATCTATCCGATTCTTAAAGTTGATGACGTGACTCTTATCCGGTAAGTACTCTTTCACTGAGACATGGGGAACGGTGGGCGTACATCCTCTAGTATGGGTAATAGTGTCAATCGATAAAATGACGGCTCAATCAGTTTATATATATCAACAGTTCCTTTTTTTAAACTCACCTCTAATTCTTTTGGCGACTACCAAAATAACAATAAAACTTTCTTCCTTCTATTGAATCCATTTGCTCCCGACTTTTCTGAAGATCCCGTCTATAAATTCTGAAACAATGATCTGAGACATCTCCCGACACTTTAATAGGTGGTTAATGCTCTTTGTAAGACCACTCACTTGGTCTTGTCTCCCTAATATGACTCAGTCGGACCGTTTCTCAAATAATACCTCATCACCTATTTCTTGTCAGGCTTCCGGTTTGTTGTAATCCAAGAACACACTCCCAGTGGAGATCTTCATATAGTTCTCAAATTTCTTAACTTAAATTCATAGTTAATCTAACATTGATTTTCTTCATCTGTGGGTTATGGGCCTACCACGCTTCTGTTGTATCACCCATTATTCACCATGGCGTCTTTCTGAGGGTCAACATGATTTACCCACTCCCGCATATACTTCCTTTCTAATACTAGCAAGATCCTCTTCAAACAAACCCTTACTCTCTTACTCAACCGTAGTATATTCTTAACCAACCAGTAAGCAACCTCTAACCCGATTTCTCTCCATATCCTTAGATCATCCTAGAAGGTTGTCGTTGCCTACTTGGGGAATCCTCCAAGGCATCGGTAAAGTTACCTCTTAAGTCCGCAGTCACTAATGTCTCTTCTTAACGGTACCTACTCGTCAGTACCAACCAACACTTACACGTCCTCAGTGGACGTCGGTCCGTCTATAATTGACTTATCTCAATATCCCGGACTTACTTTTCTCATACATATACTGGCGTTAAATTCTTGGTGATCATCATCTGCTCGCTTAATCCTTTCATGCTTTGCTAATTCGTTTTACCTTCCACACTTCTGTTTCCTTAGGCTAACTCTACTTCTCGAGCCCAACTGGGTCATTCATCTTGACATAAATAGCCATTCCAAGTCTTCAACGATAGCTGGTGAGTGTCTTGGTAGTTCTGATGACTTTAGTTATCATCCCCTTGCAGTTCCCCTTGAATAGACCATCGGTGTTGATGACTTAGGTCCCGTGATAATTGGGGTTACCTTGAACTTTCGAGTCCACCAAGGCCGTTCACATATATACATTCCTTCGCTGGTGTTACCAGCAATATTTCCTTCATGAAACTCCGTTGTTTCCGCTATAGGGCTTCAACTCTTTGATACCGGCATTGTGATTTCTTTCAAATTCCTATATCTTGGAGGAGGTCAAAACCTCTCCACACTTGTAAAGCCTACATTTTGCCTCTACACTCCATTGTAGGTATCCCATTCCATGCACCTTAGACCCTCATATCCGGATCGATATTTTATCTATTTTGGTCTCTCAAGCTTGTCTTGTGAACTCTTCTACTAAGTGACTCGTCTTATAACAATTTTCCCCCTGAATCGGTCTCAACTTTCAGTAGATCATTACTGCTCATTTCATTTTGGAACCTCCGTTACGTTGTACTCTTGCATCGATTCTACCAAGGCATCCTCATCTCAACACTTTATTCCAGTTTAGCAAGACCCGCCTTTTGATGCATGACTTTCCTTCTTACTGGTTAAGTTATTCTTTTGGTTTACACTTTATCCATCCAAGCGTTATCAGTCCGATGATTATGACTTTTATGAAATACCTATCGGTACCATTTGCATAAGAAACCTCAGTTGTATATGATTTTATCAAAAATCAAAGTTCTTGACTCGCATTTATTATGTTGTTCTTATGCTCGTGTCGCTTTATCTTCTATAAATCTTTACCCCCTAGAAGGTAGTTAAATCCCTTTGTCTTTCCTCGTATATGCCTTACGGACCACGTTGGTTGGTCTTATTACTTTCATCAATTCTTAGGTCATCAGTCCAGCTGAAATTTCCAATGGAGTACCTCCATTTCTCCTTAAATAACAACCTTTAGTCCTTTCGGTAATCATCTTATTGGTGTAATACCGGATCCATATAACAGCCTTTAGTCCTTCAACTCTACTCCTTCTCATGTCTGTTTTAGCCAACCTGTAGATTCCATCTTCAATCACCTCACAACTCGACCACACATTTCATCAAGGCTTTAAATCATACTCTCTATTTGTGCCGCCTCTGAAATTCCAATTATTTTGTGTCACATTTTTAATCACAAGGGTTTTCCCTATCAATTTAGACAGTCTGACCCCACTTTTTCTCGGAGGAGTACCATCAGTCCTACTTGCGTGGAATGCTAAGACATAGGACATGTCCACAATCAGTTGTTTCTTCTTACTCTTCTAGTTCTTCTTACAGGGATCTCTCCCTACTAACTTTGATAGGTATCTTTCCTTAATCAGTATTAAGCAACCACTTACAACAATTCTCTTTACACCATTACTATCATCAATGGTCATTACCGACCGTCAAGAGCTTCTCTTTAATTTCTTTATTAGAGTTGTCGTATTGGACTCATTCAATGTTACCATCAAGGCTACTAGTACTTGTATTGATTTAACTTCACCATTTCCGTCGTTGATCTCTGAAATAAATTCACTAGATGTCGATAAAATTCCTTTATAACCTTGTGATTATTCTCCTTATATGTCACCCAACCATCACTAGTTAGCCAGCACGTGCAAATTCTCCGTTGTTACCAATTAGCCTGTAGTTGACCTTCTAAGATCGTAGACTTACTTTTCTTCTATTTCTTTTGAGGTTTGATATACTAGGTGAAAATAATTCTCTTCCATTTATACTCCTCTATCTCCTTCTACAAACTACACTCCTATAAGAGCACTATACTCTTAATAGTCTAGTTGTATCTTCGTCTTCCATCAACGAACTTATCAATTCTTCTACGATAACGTGTAGACATTTCTCCATAATTCTTTTTACTCAAGTTATTGTTCACTTGAGGTTCTCTGTTATGACCCGCTAGTGTTATTAACTTAAATCCCTCCGTGAGTGCAAAGTTATTAGAGACCCTCTTTTTTCACCAAGACCGTTCTCCTACACCTTCCTTCCTTGTGGTGCTGCTTGTACTTCTGTCTTTATAGAAATCCGGTCTTTGTTGTATCCCTATCCTTGTTGTAATTCTTGTGTGTTCTAGGAGGTCACACCACTTCCATGTTGGTGAAATCTGCTTTCCACTTTCTAGCAACCTATAAGCTTCCCTTTTTCGGCTCTTTTATCCTTGGTATTTGGGGTGGACAATGTATCTCATCTTGACTCCTACGCTTATGATTGTCTCGGTTTTCCCATCTTGATTATGGTGGCAAGTAGCTTGTCGAGAGTGATCATCTTCCCCTCTGCTTTTAGCCTCAAACTTTCACCTTTTGATCCGTCAGTAAGCTTAGATTCATTGCCTCTTGTCTGGATCGCTACTATATTTCACTTTGACTTTCATGCCCATGTGCGTTTCAGAAATTATCCAATTTGTTTGTAACGTTGCTTTACACCACACTTGAAAGAACCTATAGTTTGTCTCTTCCCAACTGTATATTTGTCGGTCCTCCAACGCTTTTCCGGAACTACTCTCATGTATATTCTTCATTTGATCTTATTGAGTTGACTCGGGATTCTCGTCTTGTCATTATAGTTGATGTTGTCTTTTAGTCTTCACTTTTCCATCTTGACGTTCCTCCACAAGATCGAAGGAGTTGTTTGCCGTTCGTCTACCCTAATGCACCTAAGATGTGCATACTAATTCTCACGTTGACACCCTTCAAAATCTACTTAGATGTGTCAAGGGGTGAGAAACTCATTATGTTATCTCCGTTAAGGACATAAGATAACTATAACTCCTACTAATCTTCGGCATATACTAATCTATATCTCACATCTTTAGAATCAAGCTAAAACGTCCAACTAAAGTAAAACCTAAAGTCCATACTAAGCATACTGAGATCCGCGGTAGTAGTGGTGGTCAACCGTACTTTTCTATCCCAAACAAGACTATGCATGCCTTTGAAAACCAAAAGTCTTTTTAAAACTAAGATCCCTTTTCGGGTTCTGCTTAAGTACTTATTCGGTCTTTCAGAAGATTTCAAGTGCCATTGTTGCCAACCTAGAGCTCTGATACCATGTTGTAACACCCCGAATTCTCAGAACTCGGGGCATTACTGGTTAGGACCTCACAATGGGTCCCGACCTCAGTTTGACAACAATATTACTAGGATCTTGCAACAAGACACAAATAAGAAAAAAACCGAATTTCATGAAATAGTATTTTACAAGGAATGAATGCAACAAGGTCTAGCAGCCTATAGTTCTTAAACAAAGGAAAAAGACAAACTGTCTTAACAAAAGGAAAGAACGACCACATAACAACCCAAACCCCCCACTCTAAGTAGTACGGAGACCCGGCTGACCACTACTTCCGGATCACTCAGTTGATGCTCTAACCTGCGATAAATCTAAAACACAACAGAACAACCATTAGCTAGCTATCTAAACATTTGAAGAATAATAACAGCACACTTACACATCAAAAGTAAACACTCACCATGCTTTTACACAATTCATTTATTATCTTCATTTAGGTCATTCATTCATACTAATGATACTTATTTTGTGACACGAGGGATTCCCAAACCTCGCCTCCGCCCCCATGTACCCATCAGGAGTGGATCCGATGCATCTCACCGTATACCTGTATGGTGTGGGTATAGAGAACCTCCTAGTCTCCTGGCAGAGCTGGGCAGTGATGTACGGCCCGTTATACATACACTTGGGCCTTAACACATAATAACGACGGTCGTCCTAACAAGTTGTTATTATAACACACATGGTACACACACCACTATTATCACTCAACTAATATCCAAAAACCAGCTAAGTAAGTCGCAAGGACTTACCTGAATCCATTCACAACTCTCAATTTCTCAACTCGGTCCGCAACCGTAGAAGCTCAAACGCCTGTTACACAAGGCACGTGGATCAAAAACACATCCCTAAATTCTTAGAAGTTATAAACTTCTAAGTTGTACAATCTCATGAAGAGAATTTACGAAAAAGGTTCTCTTAGATTAAAAAGACCATTTTGCCCCTGATCCCGAAACTCCGAAAAGTCTATCATTTAGTTCTAAATTCTATTCTAGGACCTATGTCCTAAATCTAGTTCTCATAGAAAGATTTAGTGAGGATTTATAAGAGTTACACAAACTTCTAAATTTTCATAAAAAGTCGTTAAGGTCCGACTTTAGGTTAAGATCCAAGGCTCTAATGGAAGATAAAAATTTCGGAATAAAAATTCTAACTCTTCTATGATATGCATATTAAACATATGGCAAGCATCTTTTACAACTTCTCACCCAACACTCCTACATAAAATTATAAAGTTGGGGTAAAACTAACATTTCTATACTTAGTCATTTTCCTTCCTCTGTTGCAAAATCAGCCCAACTGTCCTACTTCGGGGCCTTGTAGATCCTAATCCGACCGTTAACTCTCTTCCAAATTTTTACACAATAAACTATATAATTTCATCTACAACATATCAAAAATTCAACGGTGGATGTTCATTCTAAGGTATCGAAACTTATCCTCCAAATAGCCATCTTATGAGTATAAACTAAAATTCTAGAAATAGGTATATGCAGGAGATCTCTAGTTCGATCCCTACTGTCAACAATTTTGGATCAAAATCTATACCCACACATCTAAGGTTCGATTCCCATGAATTACAACTTACCAAATAAACAAAACAACCTAATCTACACCTCTTGTAACCAAATCTCCCAAACACACAGACAAGAAGTTTAGGCTACCTACTGGACTGCAACAAGGGAGAAGAAACACTGCTCGGCGTCGAGGCGTTGGTGGTGGTTGACGGAAGTGGCGAAAGCGATCTCGAACGCTGCTGTGCTACTGTCCCGTCTGGGCTCAGGGCGGCGGCACTCCTGGTTCCTTTGCTCGTCGGCGAGACTAGCGTGCAACCGGCTAACGACAACAGCAGCAACTCTTCCTACGACAAGGGCGTCGGCGGCGTGGAAGTGGAAGACGATTGGGTGCGGTTCTGGCGAAGACGATGCGTACAGGAGGCTTGGCGTCGCGAGGTCTCTCTCCTTCAGCCCGACTCGCTGGTGTCCTCCTCGTTTGCAAGGGGGCGGCGGTAGGTAGTTTTTGGCGCAGACAAAAAGGTGGGGAGAGGGGGTATGAGAGGAGGCAAAGCAGCAGCGGCAGCAGGTCCGTAATTGTATGGCTGCAGCGTCGACGTGACCCTCCTGGCTACCGGCGAAGACGTGTTGGTGTCCCCAGCGATTCCTCCGGTTCGGCAGTGAGGGCTGCGCAGCAATACAGTGAGATGGGTGGTGGTTTCCTTCAGAAGCGTGAAGCCATGGTTACGGTAGATAGGAGTTAGGTTTAGCGTTGATTAGGATTAAAGGAGTCAGATTAGGTTACGTTAATTAGGGTTTACATTAGGGAGAGATTAATTAGGTTATAAGAAAAAGGCTTTAAGGTGCGGCTGGGCTAGTAGAACCGGATCCAACAGGCTATTCTTCTCTCTACTGGGCTGATCCATTAGGAAAAGAAAAACAAGTTTTGGGCCGGTTACAAGTAGTAGAAGAAGTGGGCTTGTCACAAGTGTAAATGTATTTAAGCATATAAGGATTTTGTGGAGAGCCTATCATTTTATGTGGTTTAAGTCACATAAAATGATAAACATTTTTTTTAAAGGATCGAAATCCGGCTAGACTCGGAACTAAAAGGAATAAAGATTCCGGATATTACAGATGCACCCAATAAGATTAACGGGTGGGTGATGGAAGTAGTACATCTGCTCATCACTCGACCCTTTAGCATCCCTACTCTCAGGTCTTCAAACGAGCTTTATTAAACAGAAACACAACCCACAAGAATAAAGATGTACGCTCCTTACATCATCTAATAAAAGAATCTTTTGCCGTAATTTTAGATATATATATATATATTATTTAGCTATAAAATCATTATTACTTTTATTGGTTAAGATAATTAGGAGTTGGTTCAAATGAGAAAATGCTTGAAAAAAAGTAGACGATAAAACGTATTATTTGGAGGTTTATGTTCCTCTGTGCATAAATGTGTTGCAAAACTCCAAAAGGATCCAAAATTTAAATCCTCAATTCTCTTTCGATTTAAATAAGCAAAGGGAAAACAACCTCAAACATATTGGCATATGCTCATCTTTTTCTTCTCCAAGCTTGCTCAAGTTTTTTCTTATGAAGTCCACTCCTATCGATCATTTCACTCATCATGATGCAAGAATTCTAACGTACGCCGTTCACATTCTTATGCTCATTTAGAGTATAATTACCTTTGTCGCGATAAATATCTGATTTTGTGAGGGCAATTATACATGCTAATGTATTCGTAATACGATCATGTGCTTCAAACATGTCTTTGTCACCCAAAGACCCATTTTCAAGTTGATTTTTCCCAATACATTCAAAACTAGTAGGAAGTTGTGGCTTTCCATGTCTTCTTCACAAAATCCGCCCATGTAGTGTCATAGGGTGAAATTGTCACTCGTAGATCTTAGGATGGATCTAATTACATCAATTTCTTCCTTGTTCTCCTACAATTCATCCCTATAAACACAAATTCACGTGCACACATTACACATTTAAAATTCGAACCAACGTATAAATCCACTACTCTATGCTTTTTATTATATCAATCGTATCTTAGGAAAAAAAAAATATCTATATATGAAGGGGAATAGAAAGAAATAACATATGTACATCCATGTCCAAAAGAATAACTTTCTATTCACCTTGAGATTATGGGACGGGATATGTAAGGTATCATGATAATATTCACGATTAGGCCACTAAATTAGCGGGACATCATCAATTGATATCACATCTACATAAAAACAAACTCAACGATTAAAAGAGAGAATTTGCTATGTAATATAGATCCATACTTATATTCTAGTAGATGTTTCTTATTGTTAAATAAATACATGTAGTATTTATAAACACAAGAATTGACTTTTTCTTCACTCAATATATCAACTTTCAGCAAATCCATTACAACAACATATATTCATAATTCTCATTAGTATGACTCCTTAAATAATCATTTAGATTAAAAGATTATTAGAACAATATCTAGTTCCCTCTTCTACATAAAATATTTGTATAATCACAATATTTATTGTTTGTCATTCAATTTTATACTAGATGAAATTCAATATTTAAATCAAATTTCATGTAACTATATTTGTAATTTTCAACCGTTCAATACAATTATGTTTTGTACAAGAAATTAATTACATTAATTCTTTCACACAATTTTTTTAGTTATTTATATATGTTAAGTTGATACATTAAATTTTTGTTTCTTGTACGAGACATGAATTTTCAAATATTGTACACTATACTTGTATAAGAATTTTGAAATTATTCTATAAGTTAAGTTGATACATTACTTATTGTATACGATACAAATCGGTGTACAGGAATCGCGTACAAGAGAATATCATATTTAACATATATTTATAGTTTAAAAAGATGAAAAATCATAAGATCCGACTTGTCAAGTTGGTAGTAAGATGGGAGGAACTACCAACTAGAGACCGATTACCCAACTTTAGGCGTTTTGATACACAATGGAAGACTCCAACAAAACTTGTCCATTTTATTGATTTCTACAAAAGCTTCAAAATTATATAATGTGTTAACATCAAATGACCGAAGTGATGGATTGGAAGAATTCTTGTAAGATAACACTATTTCAAATGTTGTGAGACATATTTTAAATCGTGAAACAATCAAGGTTTTCAAATAATCAAATGATATTCCTTCTTCAACACCCAATGGCTTACTTGAGATGTTTCCAATAAAATTTCATTCACCATCTTCAAATACCCAATCACCCCATAATACGTTGTAACGTATAGAAATGTCATTTCTGTTTAACAAATATTCATCGTATAACCATGATATGTTACAATTAATATGTATAGACCCAAATATAATATTATTTGCTTCATACAAATAATTTATTGATGAATTAACCATATAGTTTATAATTACCCAAACCTAGTTTCTTTATCCACAACGTCTTTCTCATAATTACACATACACTATTTTTTGTACCCAAACACAGTAATGTTATTTTACAATATTTGTCAAATACCAAATTTTCATACACTGTTTTTCTCATTATTACCCAAACACCGTAATTTTACCATTTCAACACAAATTCTATTATATAAGGTTTCAACTTTTCAAACACAAACTTCATTACACAATGTTTCAGCAACATATAAACAAATACCCATTTATCCAGAATCATACACCCAATCTAACCATATAGTTTTCAATGACCGAAGTTTTGGTTCAGACCCAATCTTTCAAACACGATATCTAAAGATGAATGGTTGAAGAAGCTCTTACAATTTGTTGTTCTACCCATAATTTTGTGGTTAAAGAGAGGTATTTGTTCCATCTATGAATCGATATAATATTCAACTATGATACCCGATTTTGATGAAGAATCCCCCAATTTGTTGATTTTGATTAAGAATCTCCTCAATTGATTGAGATTGATGAAGAATTTCATGGATGTAACATCCAGTTTTTGGTTGTCGCCGCCCCTGCGGTGACAGCAGCCGCACCTACGGTAAGCTGGCATCTGTCACCGCCCCCGCGGTGATAGTGGCCGCCCCTGCGGCAGGGAGATCCGCCCTTGCAAATTCGCCACAGATCGCGCTGATTTGTTTTTTTGTTTGTTTTATTTGCTTCCATAGATAGAAGATCCGATCTTCTATCTTATGGGTCGGCTTTCCTGACTTATTCTTAACCCTAGAACGTCCTTCCTTCTATATTTTTACCCCTTTCCTATAAATTCCCTCTTTCTATTCTTTTTCCCGTTTCTTGCATACATTTTCCTTTAACCTCAAAAGTTGCAGCCTTCTTCCCCTGTGATCTTGTTGAACGTGTAAGTATTCTTCCTTCTTTGAGTTCTTTATCACGTTCATGAGTTGCTGGATGCCTTTCCATTTTGTTTCGGTTTCTTCTTCCGTTCTTTCTTTTCTTCTTCTCCAAGAATTAAGTTCGAACCTTAATTCTTGTTGGCGTTCCCGGGGTTGATATGTTGATGTTCACAGGCTCCCTTGGTTGAGTTGTGACGTGTGTGTGTGTGTGCGCGTGTGTGTTGAAAGAGACAAGATTTGGCCTTTGTTGGATCCCTTGATGTCGAAGGAGTCGCCAACAACTTCTGCACCGAAAACCGCCCTCGCGCCTCTATTGTGCCAACCTCGCGCCTCTGTTGTGCCGCCCCGCTGGAAGTGCCTAGTATCGCCCCCACGCCTTTGTCCATCCGCCCCTGCGGTTTTCCTACAGTAGTTCCAGTCTTTGGTGAGCTGCTTCCTTCCTTGCTTCCTCGTTCCTTTCCTGGGTTTGTTGTTGATGTTGTGCCCCCCTAAGAGTGTTGTAAGACTAAGGTCGAGCCCTTAGCATGTGGATATCTTTTAGAGATCATCGAGACTAGAAGTTATAGACTTCTAGCAAACGCTCAGTTCTTATTCGTGATGCCTAGTATGAACAGGCTTTCCTTTGCTCATTTCTTGAGGGAAACTGAGTTGTTTGCTGACCCTTTGAGTTACCTTCGAGTGAGGTAAGTTCATTGGACTTACTTAGCTTTATTCCGTATATTGGTTTGAGTGTATTGACTTGTTTGCGTTGTTATTGTTATAACGGATAACCGGATTATGATTGACCTTTATAGCTGTAATTGACCCAAGTGTATGATAACTGGACGGATAACCGGAATTTTCACATACCGGAATTTTACATACCGAAATTTAACATAGCGGAATTTTCACATACCGAAATTTTTTCATACCATAATTTTTTCATACCATAATTTCTCATATCAAAAGTTCATACCATAAGTTTTTTTTTCGTTCTTTTTTATTTTTCATAATTTTCTGGTATGACTTCTCATACTAGAATTTTTTTTTGTTTTCTTTTCTTCCTTTTTTTATTTTTTATAATTTACGTACCGGAATTTACATACCGAAATTACGTACGATTACATACCAGAAGTTAAAAAAACTACAGCTGCGAGCAATATCTTGTAAATTACAACATCCAGAAGGAATCTGGCCCATCAGTATGGTGCTGGTAAGGTTCCAGCAACGACTCATCTTCTGGTATATAAACTTTCAAAATCATCGAGTCATCTTCGCCATGAAAGAAGCCATATGAGTCTCATAACAACCAATATTTACAAAGTCGATGATACTAACCTTACCTCTTTGAAATCATCTTCTCATTGGTTCATAAAGGGTTGCAACATACAGTAGAAACAAATTGAGTTCATGTTGAAGACAAATGAAGGATACCTGGTGATTTAATTCATAAATGATTTGAGCAACAAAAAAGAGAGAAATCCAATCGTTCAAATCCCACAACCTGAAGTAGTTTGCATATGACTATTTTACAGAGAAATCCTATCGTTCATACCTCAAATCCCACAACCAAATTGGTAGAGCGCGAAACTTCAAATTCTTGCAGCCGAAGAACCAAATTGGTAGGCTTCAAATTGGTAGAGCGCGATACTTATTTAACTCCACTTTCATAGCGCGATACTTATCAACAAGAATCCGAAAGATGGAAACTGACTCATCAAAAGGCCATTCAATTTGTTCCATCTCAAGCCCAACCGTCTTTTAGGGTTGGAGAGGCAGGAAAGAGACGCTAGTAGGTTTCACGGTAAAAAAAAATAAAAAGGTATATTTTTTTTAAAAACCCACTAAAAGGCTAGTTACTAGATAAGAATCTAGAAAAAAAAACTACTTATCAAAATTGCCCTATAATTATAAACCACGGTTTCAGCGACGATGATTAGTATTTTTCTAAAAATAATAACAAATTAGTTACGTTAAATGTAACCCTTTTAGATTTTGTAAGAAAATATAATGAAACAATTTGGTTTACTAGGCTTTTCTAGTTTTGTGTTTAGTAAATGTACCCTTTGAGAGAAGAGTGTGTAAACTTTGAGAATAAATACAAATTGGAGTATATTTATTTAATTAAAACATTAAAAAGCCATAGTTACTACTATGGTTTTTCAAAAAGGCCTAGTTACTAAAATTGCCCAAATATAATTTAATTTTGAGTAAATAAGTATAGTTTTGTTTGTAGGCTTTTGTTCAGGTACGGTATAATTAATGCGGTACGGCCGTGCGGCCACCCGTACGGCCGACACGTGTCCCGAAATTTTTATTTTTTTTTTTTTCCAGAAACGAATGAAAATTTGTTTGAACTACCATGTTATACTTTATGCACTATTCTCCTATAAATTTTGAACTATTCTCATATAATCCATGAACTATTACGTTTTAATATATTTTATCAAATTATTCATAAATTAATCGTTTATATGTTATGAACTATTCAATTGTAATTCATGAACTATCATTTTATAAGTTATGCACTATCCTTTATAAATTTTGCACTTTGAACTATTCTATTATAATTCATGAACTATTCTATTATAATTAATGAACTATCCCATAATAAGTTTTGAACTATTACTTTCACTCCTTTATAAATTTTGCACTTTGAACTATTCTATTATTATTCATGAATTATCCTGTTATAAGTTATGAATTATTCCTTAATAAATTTTGAACTATTACTTTCACTCGTTTCTGAAAAAAAAAAAAAAATTCGGGACACGTGTCGACCGAACGGGCGGCCGCACGACCGTACCGGAATAATGTGTCTTACCTTAATATCACCCTTCGTTTGTATGCTAGAAAAAACTCCCAAAAATAATAAGAAAAAGCCCCAAACCGAAAACTCCTAAAAATACTAATCATTCCTATCCCAATTTGTTGGGTCAATCGCAACGGCTTCTTAGGTTCTTCGATTTGTGAAAAGTTGAAAACCCCTTCCCGCATAAACCCTAAAACCCCATTCCCTTTCTGTTTTCTTTCTTTACCTCAAGCTCTTGATCTCCATCTTTATCATTTGAGATTCATCTCATCCCTTCGACTTCGCAAATCGCAATGTCAGATTACATTAACCACAATGTAGTGCCTCTTTTCCTCAAGCATTTGCCTGTCAAAACATTGTTGGCATGCCGAAGTGTTTGCAGACCGTGGAAAGAACTCATCGATTCCGCCTTCTTCGTTCTCGACCACCTCGCCATCCAAACTCCTCGTATCATTGCTAGCAACAACCCCTCAGACTTGAAGTATATTCTCATTGATCCCCACGCCCTCCCTTTGCTCGGCATTTTGAAAGGTCATGCTGAAATTAAACCCCTCAAAAGGGAAACCGATAACTATACGAACTATTATGATCTTATTAGTAGTATCCATGGTGTAATTTGCCTCTGTGGTTTGGAGAAACTTAATATTGTCCTTTGGAATCCTTCGCTCCGGCGGATCCTGAGGCTTCCTCCACCTCCATTTTCTTCTCGTTCTAGGGATGTTGATGTTCGCTATTGCAGTTTCTGGATCGATCCTTCCAACAATGATTTCAAAGCTATGATTTTCTGTTTTAAAACCAAAACGCTTGCGCTTTTCTCTTCTGTAACACAAACATGGATGGAAGTTACTATATCCGGCTTCGAACACTACAATGAAGGCGGCATAACTTCTCGACAGGTCCTCATAAATGGGATTGCTCACTGGCTTGCGTTTAGTACTGAGAATCAACGTACATTTGTGCATTGCTTTGATTTTAAGCAGGAAAATTTTGGAACCATTGATCTGCCATCGCCCTTGTGTGGTTTCGATAAAAATCTTTGCAAGTGGCAAGACTCTCTCTCTCTTTTAGTTTGGGACAGGTTCGTAGACATTAAGCCATGCATTTTATGGGTGATGCAGAAAGGATCATGGTGTAAGATGTTCAACTTTACACTTAAGGAAGACATGCTCGATGTTATCTATGTTATGGGAGGTTCCGGCAGGGCTTTTGCTCAAACATGGGGACGAGAACTAGTGCTGCATGATTCCGAAGATGGGTGCATCCGTCTGCAGTCCAGATTGATAGGTTTTAATGAAGTCTCTGTTGCTTATGACTTTGTGGAGAGCTTAGTTTTTCCAAATGAACAATCTATTTACAGTGAAGAAGATTGTGAATCTAAAGATTCAATTTACAGTGAAGATTCTGAATCTAAAGATTCAATTTATAGTGAAGAATATGTAGGCGAAGAATATGAAGACTTTTATTCTAGTGAAGATTTTTGAAGTTGAAGAATCTCTGCAGTGGTTGAATGAGGCATAGCTGACTGTTTCGGATATTTTGGCAAACTATCTGATGTATTAGGTATGTATCAGACCTTGAATGCGTCTATGGTCTAATTTTCTCTAGTAATGATGGATGTATAACTTTTCGGTCATGTTTTGCTGGTCAGTTAGGGTTAATGATGATTGTGTAATTGTGTGCTACTTGCTAGTTTTCACCTGTATGCTGACTGATGTTGAGTGTGATCAACTGTAAGCTTTTCTAAAGATCCTTCTGTATTGGTCCTTTTCTGTGTTATTAAAATGAATTCGTTAGCATAAAATTGAGATGAATAACCCGAACCCAAATCAATTATCTAAAGATTTTGTAAGGACTTCAATTGGTGTTGCGTTGTCTTGATCTTCTTGCTCGCTTTCCTATCTGTTATTGTGGCCCTTTTAAGCAGTTGTGAACCAGGAGCTTCCCCCATTGAAAGACCTTCAATGCAGGATTAGGAATGATTGGCTGAAATTGGGAGCTAACTCAACAGAGGTATTGACATAGTAACTACCACGACATGCCTTATGTTTCATGAGTAGATTAAGCTTATCTAATTAGTGTGCCTGTGTTGGAGTATGACTTCTTTATGATCATGGAGATGATGATGCCCACCTTTGAAATACCATTGAGATGTGGATTCACCCGTTGAACCTGTAAAATTGATGTTCGGTTCAGATCAAGGATCTGAAACATGTGGCCTTGTGCTGGGTATGGGAAGATTAAGATGTGGGTGACGTTGGCGGTGGAGATGGCGGGTTCTTTCTAGATCACAGAAAGTTGTTAATTTTGCAATGAGTTAAAGTGATGATTGTATTCATATATATATATACACATATAGGGATATGAGCTTTGAGACAAAGTTTTTCAGTGCAAGTATGGACGTGTGAATTTTAAGTTAAGATACATAGTGAAATACCACTAGATTGTTGTTTTTCAATAAGATTTTTTTTGGAAAATTGAGTTTAAAACCAGAGACTAAAATGTAGTCCATCATCCATAAACTCATACCAAAGTTCCAATACTACATAATACAAGCAAGACTTTATTATCCTCACTCTACTACTACTTATCAGATAGATGCCCACTAAAACGACGATTAAAGTTGAAAGGACACATGAAATGTGATTGAATTTAGCGATCATCTTCACTCATACCTGCAATCACCATAACCTGCATTTCAAAATCAACACCAAAATCAGGCTGGGCAAAAGAAAACAACACAAGTAACAGAAAATGTAAAAGCGAATTTCATACTTGGATCAGTGAAGGTAATAAGGGCAGAGTTTTTAAAATCACAGTTCAGTTTGCTACAGCCTTTGGCCCTGTAATAAAGATTCATGGCAATGGAAGCATGGTTGATGAGATTATCTGGGGAGAAACAAGGGTTCCCTTTTTGCATAATACTACAGTCCACATTTGAGCAGGCATAGTTTATGTTTGCTAGAAGAGTTGCTTCGTCTGATGACGGCTTTGCCACGCACCATGTTCCCTGCATTCCCATTATCAAATTTCAGTTTCTTTTTCACCATTTTTTCAAGATATCAGCTTTTCCATGGATCAACTGAATTGTAGTTACCTGTGCATTGGTCTCTACAAGAAACACTCCTGTTCAAACGCAAAATGATTTTAATTGAGCTGGGAGATCATATGTGAAAGTGAATGTAATGCTTAAAGGGTTGAGTCGAGTTTGACCAAGATACCTGAAAAGGAGAGGAGAAGGAGAGCGGAGAAAGCTGCAAATTTGGCACCGGAAGCCATCGATGCTCTAAATTGTTTCTAATAGTTGAGATGAACTGATGTGGATTTAGTGTGCGTGAGGATTTATAAAAAGATGAAGAGAAGGGTAACGGCTAGGTAGAGAATGGCCGGTTAGTCAAGGAGCCGTTATGCTGATGTCACTTTGACTCTAGTCACTGTTTTTACTTGCCCCTTTGCACTTTTGATTCGTCAAAATTGCGCATCTTCCTCGGATGTCGAGTCCTCGGACCATGCACCAAATTCAATTATTATTTGACTTTAACTAGGTGGGTGGCAAGTATAATCTATATATTTATTATTAAAAATAAAATTGTTTAAATAATATCCTAGGCTGACTAAACTTTACTAAACTTTAGTATCCCGTCGTTTAAACTATTAAAACATACCTTATCTATTGAGTTCGACCAAAGATTACTATTTAGATAACTGTTCACACTTAGATTAGTATTTAGATAACTGTTCACACTTAGATTAGTATTTAGATAACTGTTCACACTTTAAGTTAAAAGATCGGTGTTAAACATCAAGGGCAAAATTGTCCACCTACCTTAGATATTTAACACCGATTTGTTAACTTAACGTGTGTATACTAACCTAAGTATTAATCTTTAGTCGGACTCAATAGGTGACATACTGTTCTAATAGTTTAAACGACGGGTACCAAAGTTTAATCAACCTAAAAGATGGAATATTGTTTAGACAAATTTCTCTATATTAAAACCAAAACATTTACTACTATTTTTTTTATTAATGTTGTGTCCCATGTCAAATTCTTATTTTATAATTTTATTAACTAATATATACAAATTGTTAATAGGGCTAATTAGGTAAGTAGGCTTTTTTATTTTATTGTATATAACTAGGCCTTTTCTAGGTTTCTATTTAGTAAATATACCCCATGATTTTAGTACCACTTTCATTTAATGGTAAGGTAAAACTAACTAACCCTACTATTAAAAAGAAAGAATATTTGATGTTTGTTATGTAAATTTTGATTTTAATTACTGAATTTGTTTTTTTTATTTTATTTTATTTTCTGTTTTCATACCGGACATTTACATACCGGACATTTTACATACCGGACATTTACATACCAGACATTTTATATACCGGACATTTACATACAAGACATTTACATACAGGACATTTGACATACCGGAAGTTCATAACGAAATTTTTCATACCGGAAGTTCATATCGAAATTTTTTATACCGGAAGTTCATACCGAAATTTTTTATACCAGAAGTTCATACAGAAATTTTTTATACCAGAAGTTCATACCGGATATTCATACCGGAAGTTCATACCGGAAGTTCATACCGGAAGTTCATAACGAAATTTTTTATACCGGAAGTTTATACCGAAAGTTCATACCGGAAGTTCATAATGAAATTTTTTATACCGGAAGTTTATACCGAAAGTTCATACCAGAAGTTCATAACGAAGTTTTTCATGCCGGAAGTTCACACCGAAATTTTTTATACCGGAAGTTCATACCAAAAGTTCATATCGGAAGTTCATACCGTTCATACAGGAAGTTCATACCGGAAGTTCATAACGAAGTTTTTCATACCGGAAGTTCATACCGAAATTTTTTATACCGGAAGTTCATACCAAAAGTTCATACCGGAAGTTCATACCGGAAGTTCATACCGGAAGTTCATATCGGAAGTTCATACCGGAAGTTCATATCGAAAGTTCATACCGGAAGTTCATAACGAAGTTGTTCATACCGGAAGTTCATACTGAAATTTTTTATACCGGAATTTCATACCGTTCATACCGAAAGTTCATACCGGATGTTCATAACGAAAATTTTCATACCGGAAGTTCATACCGAAATTTTTTTATACCGGAAGTTCATACCGGATGCCAATGATGGTTACACTGGTGAATTTACAACCTTTTCTCGCTCAGGGTAATGCTGACAGTGGTCTTGATCGTCTTTGGGCAAAGAAGAAGGTTATACCATTTTTAGAGACATTTTTGTTGCTTCAAGGTTGATACCTGAATGATGCGTTTTTGCTCATACCATTTTTATAACTTCCGGTATGTAATTCTCCGGTATGTAATTCTCTTGTATGTAATTCTTAATTCTAAACTATGACACATGTTTGGTATAACTTCCGGTATGATAACTTCCGGTATGATATGATAACTTCTAGTATGATAACTTTCGATATGATATGATAACTTCCGATATGATAACTTCCGGTATGATAACTTCCGCTATGATAACTTCTGGTAAGATAACTTCCGGTATGTGAAACTTCGGTATGTGAAACTCCGGTATGCATTCAAAAAAAATAAAAGAATAAATAAAGAAAATAGAAAAGACAAAAAAATAAAAGAAAATAAAAAAAATTCCGGTATGATAACTTCCGATATGATATGATAATTTCCGGTATGTGAAGCTCCGGTATGTGAAATTCCGGTATGATAACTTCCGGTATGTGAACTTCCGGTATGTGAAGCTCCAGTATGTGAAATTTCGGTATATGAAATTCCGGTATGTGAAATTGCGGTATGTGAAATTCCGGTATTGGAAATTTCAGTATTGGAAATTCCAGTATTGGAAATTCCGGTATGTGAAAATTCCGGTATGTGAAAAAATTCAGGTATGTGAAATTCCGATATGTGAAAATTTCGGTATGTGAAAAATTCTTCATTCTAGAAAATAAAAAAAATAAAGAAAATAAAAAAGAGAAAAAAATTAATAAAAGAAAATAAAAAAATAAATTCAATTTTTAAAATTACAACTTACACTTAAAATAACAAATAACAAACATTTTTTTTAAATAGAAGGGTTAATTAGTTTTACCTACCATTAAATAAAAGTGGTAAAAATTATGGGGTATAGTTTTTTTAACAAAAACCAAAAAGAGCCTAGTAGGCCAAATTCTTTCTTGTTAATATAGACAATATATATTACTTTATTTATAATTTTACTAAAGTCTTTTACTTTTTACTCATTTTAAAATATCCTTATCAAATATTTGTTCCTATATTATCAAGATCATTAGATTATTTTTTATTCAAACTTTAACACTGTTTATATTAATATAAATATTCACCAAATTAACAAATGTATAAACTATTATAACAAAAATGTTAAATATCTTTTGTTCTTCAAGGATGTATTTAAAAATACCTAAGATTATTTTCTTAATTGAACTTTTTATAACTTCTCTTTTTTAACATTTAAATTCTAATTTTGAAATTAATTATTTATTTATTTTCCTTTTTAAACTTTTATTTCACTTTACAATCTTCATTAACAATTATCAATATTAACTTATATTTCAATTATATAAAAGATTAAAATTTAAGATATCTAATATTTCCTAAATTAAACAATTTTTATTATACATCTAAAATATAAGTAACTTAATGATAACATACAAAATTAATTTCAAATTTTCTTAGTTAATTAAATTAAATCAGTAAGATGTATCAAAATTATTTTATAAAAATAATATTTATCTATTAAGTTTAAAAATTACACTCGTGTCTTCGGAGAACTAAACTAGTTTTAACATTTATTTACTAGATGAATTTTGATTATGCAATAAAGTTTAAGGTATTTGTTATAAATATAGTACTCTTTGTGGTGTAACAAAAATGAATATAAATATAGAGATAATAGGTGAAGTCCATTAACGTACGAATGTAATGAATAAATTGATGGTGAAGTTGATAGATATTTGTCTGGCTAAATTATTTATTTTCATGTAAATTAATTAAAAAAAATCCTATACAGGAGGATTGATCCAATTGAAGATCTGGGAGAAGAGTTGTAGGGTGAAAGAGCAGTCGGCCCATAAATGATGGTGAGTTTGAGGGAGGAAGTTAAGCAAAGGATAGACAAGTCAACACTGATGAAACCCCAATGACGAAAACGGTCCTTGGTGCGCAACCTTTAAAGGATGGCGAGCTAAGTTGTTCCTGATGTGGTGAGCCCAAAAGGTCACATTGCTTCTACGCCAAACATTGACTTGTTTAGGGATGGTGTGAAGTCCCGCTTGATGAGTCTATGAGGGCCAATCGGAATGCCAAGGTAATTGGCTCTCGGAGGGAAATCCAGTTAAGCTTTGGAGATGATTTTGAGTAGCAGTGTCAATGCTGGAGAAGAAGATGGCAGATTTCAGAGAATTAATAGAAAGTCATTAAGTACCTGCAAGACAGATTTGATAGAGGGGAAGGCAAGATGGGTGAGCTTCATACTTTGACATCTAGGATGATAGCTAAAAACCAATAGCGGAGGCTAGATTAAGAAGCATTCAAGAGAGATACTCAAGTATAATCACAAAGAGATAGGGCCACTGGGTGCATTTTGTGACCATGTACGTAGTTGAGACCTTGGGGAGAAATATCTCGTGTTTGGCCCATGAGTTGGGTTTTTTTGCGAGAAATCTCAACAAGGTCTCTAGCCCAAAAGGATGAGCATCTTCAATACATGAGAGGTCAAATGTCATGCGCCAGGGAAGCATCTACTAAGAATGAGGGGAAATTTTCCGTGAATGACCATGGTCCTATATTCATGATGGAACAAATAATTGTTTCATTCTCGAAATGAAAGATGATTAGCCTTTTGTTGCTAAGAGAGAGAGACATGGTGGGGATTTTAGTTTCCACTGGAAAGATATGTAGGATTTAAATGAGAATTTGCAGCCCATGGGGGCGCCTACAAGAGCGAGATTTCATTTATCAATGAGACCGGACACGTCTAGGGAGAAGAGGACATATTAAGGGCTCGTTTGGTTAGGAGGGTGGAATGGTAATGTATAAGAGGAAGGAAAGGAATGTAAAGGGTTATCGTCTGTTTATGTTTGGTTTGTTTCCAGAATGAAATCATTCACCTAATATTAGCATTTGTGTTGTTTTGTTTGTTTCCCGAATTGAATCATTCACCTAATAATATCACTATTTTAAGCTACTATTTCATAGCAATTTCCATGCCAATTTTTTCATTATAGAGATACATTACCACTTTTTTAAAAACAAAAGTGTAAAAACAAAATCATAGTTCACTGTTTAAAAACAAATATACGAGAAGAAAGAAAATGCAAAATTTAAGCTCCAAATAGAAAACATAAGCAAACCATGCATCACTTTTTGTCAATGCTACAAATCTCTCCAACCTAAAAATATTCCAAATCCAAAGCAATAACATTGCAAAACAAGATAAAGTGCGCAATTGGATCCCATGCTCTTCTACTACTTGATCTTGATTCACTATTCAAAAACAGAAGCATAAAATCCACACAAAACCATAAACCAATGTCTAAAACAAAACCATAAAATACCAAAATTCAAAGTAGCACAAGTCTTCTTAAATTCAAACACTTCCTCAACCGCTCTTATCACTTCTTCCTCAAGCTATGATGCACGGACACGCCTAACAGGTGGAGTGTCGCGTGTCGGACACGGCGGGACACACGGAAACGCCGGGAAAACGGTCAAGCTTGAGTAGAACGGTCAAGACAAGGTTCGGGGGAGGGAAATGGCTAGGAAACGGACCGGAAATGGACCGGACACGGGCCAGGCACGGACCGGACACAAACCGTGTCCGGTCAAGATACAGTCAACGCATTAAAAAAAAAATTTAAAGCCTCGCTCTTCTAATTCTTCTCAGGCCCTCAACTCATTTCTCACAGACGACAATCACATCTGGGAACCCTAGCAGCCAGGACCAGCAGTCGGCACCTCGCTCTTCAAGACCGGCCCTTGGCGTTCCTTTCTTCAGGTTGTCGGCCCTTCCTCTCTCCAAGACCGGCCATCGGTTACCTCTTCGATATTTAGCGACTTTGTCCCAGTTAGAAGCTTCGTCCCATACTCTCAAATCGCAGCTTTATGCCGTCATCCTTGCTTCGTCTTCAGTTCAGGCCCTTCGCAGTGTGGTGCCTTGTCTCACAGTCTCAACTCTCAATCTGTCACTCGTCAAACTCGTTACCTTAGGTATGTTGGTAACTCTTCTAGTTTTCCTCCTCTTTAATCTTCGTTTTTGTATGTGTATTTGAGTATTTCACATACTGTTGTTGATTCTTAAGTTTTCTTATTGTAATTCTGCAGCACCACGCCACTACTTAGTTGTTGATTGTTTTGAATAAGTGCAAAAAGCCAAAAAGTATTAGCTGTTCAATTACACTTAGACACTTAAACATGTTTGTCTTTGGTTTTGATGAAATTCTTGTTGATTCTTATTTTTCTTACTTGCATTTGATTTTAATGAATTTCTTTGACCAATTGTTTATACTTGGAAGAATTTCTTATTTTTCTTATTGTAATTCTGCACTCTACACTTTTGCAGTATTATTTGTATCTTTGGAAGATACCGGAGTTCTTGAATTTGAAAATCTCTCTCTTGACGATCTAGAGATGGAGGGTATGCTAATTGAAGACATTGAATGATCTTGTATTTTGTGACTTGGTTAAGGTTTGTGTTTTGGACCTTTGGTTTATGACTTGGCTTGTGATTTTATTTCATATAACATGTAAGACTAAGTATGTTTAATTTTGTGTTTTGTAAGATTTAAATAAAATGTTTGTTTCTAAGAATGTATTTGAATTTGGAGTACTTATTCTTTTATATATATGCTATTCATTATGATAAATGAATTACTCGTACAAAAAGTTTTAAAATGATATATTATTTATTTTCCTCGCCGTGTCCCCGTTTCCTATGTTTTTAGGATTGCTGCTTCCCCGTTTCCCGCCGTATCCGTTTCCCGTATATGTCTCTGTGTCCGTGCATCATTGTAATAACCGGAAATTTTATTCCGATAAATTTCGAGCCAAACCGGAATTTAACCAACTTGGACCTTTATCCGTCTTTCTTTTTATTTATTTATTTATTTATTTAGTTTTCGAACCCGGTAAGAGAGGTCAGTCGGGCCCATCAAGACAGGCCAGTTGGGCCTATCAAGAAGGAGACTATTGGGCCATCAAACAAAACCCTCCCTTCCGTTTCTTTTATTTTTTTGCTAAAACCCTCACGCAGCCTCCCTCACACTCCCTCACGCAGCCTCCCTCACACTCCCTCACGCAGATCCTGAATCTCGCGCCTTTGGGTTGAAACCGGCGCCTTTTTGGAGCTCTAAGCCGGCGGCCACCGACGTCGGACCTGCTCCTCCTTTCCTGTCTCAGCCGCCATCTCCTCCCTTCCTTCTCTTCTGTTGTGGCTGCAGAAACCAAACATTTCCGACCTAATCGTCTTCCACCCTACACCACTGAACAAGGAGAAGGCACCCTCGATGTTGGGCAAGAGGAACGCACGCCGGACGCCTCCTTATTGCAGATCTACCACCGGAGGTTTCGTAGCTGCAGATTAGTCGCCGAGGAGCTCCGTCACAGCAGAACGCCGCCGGGAACTTGCTTCGCTACATATCGGTGCCTTCCGTCGCCGCCAGGGAAACTGCGGCCTCGCCACCTTCTCCTTCCCCTACCTTCTCTCTCGCACCAACCCTGTTGCAGCAGGCCCGACCCTAGATCTAGAACGTGAGCTCTCTCCCCGTGATTTCCGGCCTCAAACAAGTCGCTTGGCTCCAGCTCTCGTTTTTCCTCTGTCAACAGACCGGCGGTCGTGCAGTCGCACCTCCTGGAAGCACAGCCACCTTCCCTCCTTGCGTGCACAACCACTACAGGCGTCGCTCACCGCCGATGGTAACCGCTGGTGCCGATTTGCACCAGGGAAACCACCCATCTTCCATCCTCTTCATTTTTGGTTGTGATTGAATCAAATTGGTGAGATTCTCGGAACTACAATAGCCCTAATGTTAGGATTTGGGGTTAAACTTGATTGGTAATAATAATAATATGGAAATGGTGTTTGTCAGGTGTGCTCAGTTTTCTTTCATTTACGGATTTTGTATATTAGGTATTGATTGTATGATTAGTACTAATGAGTTGTATTATATGTTATGGTTATTGTGAGTTGTCAGTTGGGGTTTTGATTTAATTAGCTATGAAGGGTAAGTAAGTGGCCATTAAGCATAATTCACCATTTGGAAGTTGAGAGGTAGGTAACTCCAAGTGTTTATGAATGGATATATATGGGATGAGTGGTGGTGATTTTTATGGGTTTGTATGCAAGATGAATGCCGTAAACACGAACACTATGAAGGAGTAGATGAATGCGTCTAAGGATAATGACAATTTATATGTTAAATGAAGAACCTGAGATATTTTCATTGGTAGTATTAGATCGTGGACATGTGATAAGCTATTTCACTATTATAAGAATTTATGTTCGTACACTTACTGTCATAACCGGAGTTGGTAGCATTTGGTTAGAACGAGTTTTTCCTTTCCTTAGGTTTAACCTGGTAGGTTGTTAGTATTATATATATTGACAAGTCCTAATGATATGTATTTTAGACTATTGGTTATCTAGTTAGGAGTAGACTAGTTAGTATTTCCCCTTAGATGATTGTTGTTAACTTAGAAGTGAAAACTCCTAAGGTATTAGATATTTTGTTATTGATACAAGTTTCATGTTATGATCAGGCATTTGAGATTAGACTCCTATGGAGTCAAAGAATACCATTGACTGAACTTGACCTGGTACAGGTAAGTCTTCGGACTTACTTAGCTCGTATTCTCTGTATTAGTTTCGATGCGTGTTGGTGGTGTGTGTTTATTGTTTATGTGTGTGTTTATTGTTTATGGTTTATAACAACTAAACCGGAAATAGGATTACCGACCTTTATATGTTTATATTTGGCCCAAGTGTATGATAACGGGCGGTGACCGCTTGTCCAGTCCAAAATGGGGATGACTGAGAGGTGCCTTGCGACCAGCCCATCGGGTGATGCTGATGCGCATCAAGTACAAACCCGTATGGTGAAAGGGGACAAGGGCGAGATCTTTAAGATTCTCGTGTCACAAAAGAAGTTGAATTAGAACGGGATATAACCTAATAATAAAAAGATAATAAACCGGATTGTGTGTATTGGAACATGTTGTGTGTTTATGATGCCTTATGTGTGTGTGTGCCAATACCATGATTCTAATGCCTTGAATGCTAGCTAACGGTTTTATACCGATATTGTTGTAGTTGCCTTGCAGGTTAGGGGCGCGGCCGAGAGATCCGGAAGAGTGGGCAGCCGGGGTCCGTACATTTTAGGATGGGTTTTGGGGGTTGTTTTTATGTATTGTTTAAGGTATTATGTATGTCGCGTGTATGGCGGTTGCCTTTAGCGTTGTATCTCGGCTGAAGTCTTTCGTTGTTTTCTTTTGGGTTCATATCATTGCATTAAAATGAATTTCGGTTTTGCCTTTATTTGTGTCTTGTTGTAAGATCCAGTGAAATTGTTGTCAGGCTAAGGGTCGGGACCCATTGTGAGGTCTCCGCCCGTAGCATCCCGAGTCCCGCGGATTCGGGGTGTTACAAAAGTGGTATCAGAGCCCTAGGTTGACAACAATGACACTCACAATCTTCTAAAGGCCGAATAAGGAGTAAACAGAACCCCGCGGGTTTTGAGTTTTCGTTTTCAAAATCACATGCATGAGTCGGGGTAGAATGTACGGACCACCACTCTTTCCGTGGATCTCGGCAGCTTAGTTTATTGGACTTGGTATATATATAGATATGTGTATATATGTAGATATGTATATTATACGTGGATTGTAGTTATGCATGATGGAGTTGATAGGTATCCTTGTGGATTGTACCCATGTATGATGGACTTGCTATGTATAGTAGTGGCATGGCTTTATATTGATACATGTTTATATATGTTGTATGATAGGATCTTATTAGCTTTTGAACCTTGTATTGTTGTAATGTATTTTCTGGATTTGGCATATTAGTAGTGATATGAACATAGGACTAATATACGTATTCTTATTATATATAGTAGTATATGGAGATGTAGGACCTTATAGAAAAGATGATAGTAAGATATCATCACCTTTAGGACGATATTGTTGGCATAGGATAACGTTCATACGAGGAGGATTAAGCTCAAGTATCAAGTTTGAGCGTTAAGATCTGACGAATACCTTGGAGTTTCTCGTACTCTTTTAAGAGGATGTCGAAGAGGAGGATTAGAGATGACGTAAACGAAGGACAAACAAGTAAAAGAAAACTCGAGACAACTTAAAGGAAATCAAGATAGAGACCATACAAGAAAATGGAGTAACGTTAATGTGTGGAAGTGGTTCCAAAGAAGCCATGATCGAACGGTGACGAAACCAAAGAAGATGACGAACTTAAGTTTTTCAAGAAGACGCGTGGACAATTAACGATGCAAATCAAGGAGGAGAGGGACACATTCTAACAAGTTTAAAAGTGATGTTCCATTAAGATGCAAAGCTTTCCTCAGATGTTTCTAAGCATTGGAGTTAAGATGAGAAAAGTGAACGAAACATGTGTGAATGATTTAAAATATCGTAGGTTAAACTTGCAAGGTACTAAGAAGTGAAGAGTAAAAAAAAAATAATAATAATAAAATAAAATAATAATAATAATAAAAATAAAAATAAATAAATAAATACGAGGGTTACGAGGAGGACTACATGGAGAAAGTTCACATAGCATAGTTAACTTGTGGAGTCAATCGTTTTCCAACATTGAGGTGAGACTGAGCAACGCTAAGAAGGAGGAAGTGTGTGTGGATGATGAACTCAAGAAGATGAAAGATGAGACAAGGAGCTGTGATCGAAAGACTTAAGATACCAACCAAAAGGAACATAAGTGGATGCTATCTAAAGAGGGAGATTTTAAGAAGACACTCTTACAAGATGTCATGAGGCGCGGTTAAGCCTATGAATGTTGGTTATACGACACAACAAGACCGAGAGGAGTATAGTTATCTTAAAGAAGAAGGAAGCATGGTAGGGTAGAGAGAGCTAACATAGTTTGAGGTAGAGTACCCCGAAGAGGGTAGCCTTCACGAGAATGGTAACATGGAAAATTTAGTAGAATGGTAAGTCGTTGATTTTAGAAAAGGTCAGATACAAGTTAATCGGTACAACTGAGAACGCACATGTGCGGGTTGTCTTTTGAGGAGGATAGATGGGAAGAGTAACCCACACTGTGGGATCATAAAGGAACGTTAACAAGAACTTGGAGTATTTTAGGTGGTTCAATGTCAGTAGTAAGGAGGTGTGTCAAGGTGTATGCCTCCATAGACAAGTATAGGCGTGATAATCAAAGTGAGATAGGGTGTCGACCCAGATTTAAAGAACTAAAGGAGCACAAAACAAAAACTTACGGTTGTGATGGATCGTGAAAAGTAAATTCCATAATTATGGAGACGATTTGACTTCTTTGGAGATACGATAAATTTTAAAGAAATCATGACACAAGTATCAAATGGTAGAAGCCTTTAAACAGATTCAACAGAATTCCATGAAGGCAACATTACAAAACAACACCAACGAAGGAGGAAGTCTGCGTTAGAATGATCAGGGTGGACTCATGAGTCCACAATGACCTTTCACTTATCATGGGATTTAAGTAACCAACACCGATGGCCCATGCAAGAGAAACCACAAGTGGAGGATAATTACGGTCATATGAATCGTGAAGAAACACTTACAAGTTATCGTGGAAGACTTGAAAAGACTATTTATGCCAGATAAATGACACGGTTGGACTAAAGGAAAGGAGCGAGCTCCTAGAGGAACCAAAAGTGGGGAGTGTAGAACATGCTAAAGAAGTATAAAAGGATTAACTGTAAAGGGTGCTCACAAGGATAGTCAATGTCAGGAGAAGTATGAGGGGACTCTGAGGTAAGTCAACTATAGACTGACCGGCGACAACTGAGAATGTGCACATGTCAGTTGGGTATTGACGAGTTATATACAAATAAGAAGAGTTAACTGTGACCGAGGATTTTATAAGTGACTTTACTGACGCGTTGGAGGATTTCCTCAGGTTGTCAACGACGATCTTCTTAGGTCAACTTACGGTATAAAGCGAATCGTGTTAGAGGTTACTTACAGTCCGGTTAGTAACAGACTCTAGTTGAGTAAGGAAGCATGGATCCGTGTAAGAAGAATTGAGAGAGTAAGAGGAGGGTACTTGGTACTCCTTCCAGATAGGACTGATGATGTGTTTAGACGACAATGATTTGGGTCAATCATATCAGGCTCATGGAAGACACCTTTATGATTAATGGGTGACGACAAAATAATCAAGAGTAGCACAGCGGAAGTGTGGTGGGCCTTAACCCACAAAGCCAGAAGCTCAATGGTACCGAAAGGTGACGTGTCGAGTTAAAGACGATGATAGTTGGAGAAAGCGCTTTTCGTTTCGAACTAATGTGAGATAAGCTACGCGGCGTGACTGGTACGCGGCGTGACTGGAAATTTTGTATGAAAATTGTATCTGATAGGAAAGTATGTGCATGAAGAGGTTATAGAAAGAGAGTGATAACCTAATATGGATCCAAGTGAAGCATGACGACTTCGTCACATGCCAATGGACGAGTAGTTTTGGAATTTAATACCTAATGGAGTACTCTAGTGTCTTTTTCCTGATGGATTGAGAGGAGAGTTAATGATGTAACAAATGTATTGTGCAGGGTCTACACTAGAATTCTCAAGTGAGTAACTATCATACTGAGTCGAAAGACATATAAGAAAAACAAGCGACGGGAGTATACTTGCAACCTAGTAAGCATACATAGAGAAAGCAGAATCTCTGAGTAGAGTTTACATCTAATGTTATATGGGAATGGAGTCGGGTGGTATTGTGAGTGAAAGTGAATATATCGGGCCGATAATCGTGGTGGATAAAAGAGTGTGATGCAGCTGGTGCGTCAGCATTTAGTGAGTAGTTATGATCAATTGACGATGATGTGAGATCACCTTGTGTTTAGTGCCGTCATTCCGGACATATTCTATGCCACTTAAGATCTTTGAAACTATATAAGAAGCTTGAGGTTGAGTTAAGGATATGGTTGAGATCTATAAAGGATAATATGGTCCCGTCAACGGAACACAGAGGATGACCACTGGATTTTGATAATTGAGTTATGTTAAGTTTAAGACCCAAACAAGAGCAGGTGATGATTCCTTAAGGGAGGAGTGATATCAATGAGTAATATTGGGAGACAAGACCAAGTAAGTTCTGATACAAAGAGCATTAATCACTTAGTAAAGTGTTTGGAGACGTATACGCGCGTTGTCCTAGATCTGATAGTGAGAACCTTTTTAGGCCGGAAGGAAGTGGTTGCAACGAAAGGAAGTTTGATAGTTTATTTCTAGTAAAGTCGTCAAATGATCTGGAAGTGGGTTATGAGAGGCGATCATTTTGAGATTTTAGAGCGGATTGGAAAATGATAGATGGATTAGCAGTCCTAACAATAGTGGAGAGTGTATCTCCAACTTTTCTATGAACCTAAGTTGGGGGAATACATATCAGACACGAGACTTGTCATCAATTATGAGGATATGATAAAGCGAGATCATACTTTTGTACAGTATCTAGTGGTTAAGACGAAGAGCCGATGAGGTTACTTCAGAGACGGAGGATAACTTTAGGAGTAGTTATCCAGAGTTCTTTGTGAAGTCAGTCGCAACCCTTGTACCGACGAGTTAGTACTTGGCCACTGAGATGTATGACTTATTTGACAATGTGATTATTTCCGTGTTTGGGAGTTCAATATTTTGTGTTACAATTCTATGATAATTCAGTGATAATTCTATGATAGAAAGATAGGACGACGATTTTATAAGGAAAGAGTAGATACTCCGTTTATATGTATAGAAGATTATATTTCTTATTCAAAGTTTCGGGACGAAACTTATTTTTTTAAGGGGGTACTGATGTAATAACCGGAAATTTTATTCCGATAAATTTCGAGCCAAACCGGAATTTAACCAACTTGGACCTTTATCCGTCTTTCTTTTTACTTATTTATTTATTTATTTAGTTTTCAAACCCGGTAAGAGAGGTCAGTCGGGCCCATCAAGACAGGCCAGTTGGGCCTATCAAGAAGGAGACTATTGGGCCATCAAACAAAACCCTCCCTTCCGTTTCTTTTATTTTTTTGCTAAAACCCTCACGCAGCCTCCCTCACACTCCCTCACGCAGCCTCCCTCACACTCCCTCACGCAGATCCTGAATCTCGCGCCTTTGGGTTGAAACCGGCGCCTTTTTGGAGCTCTAAGCCGGCGGCCACCGACGCCGGACCTGCTCCTCCTTTCCTGTCTCAGCCGCCATCTCCTCCCTTCCTTCTCTTCTGTTGTGGCTGCAGAAACCAAACATTTCCGACCTAATCGTCTTCCACCCTACACCACTGAACAAGGAGAAGGCACCCTCGATGTTGGGCAAGAGGAACGCACGCCGGACGCCTCCTTATTGCAGATCTACCACCGGAGGTTTCGTAGCTGCAGATTAGTCGCCGAGGAGCTCCGTCACAGCAGAACGCCGCCGGGAACTTGCTTCGCTACATATCGGTGCCTTCCGTCGCCGCCAGGGAAACTGCGGCCTCGCCACCTTCTCCTTCCCCTACCTTCTCTCTCGCACCAACCCTGTTGCAGCAGGCCCGACCCTAGATCTAGAACGTGAGCTCTCTCCCCGTGATTTCCGGCCTCAAACAAGTCGCTTGGCTCCAGCTCTCGTTTTTCCTCTGTCAACAGACCGGCGGTCGTGCAGTCGCACCTCCTGGAAGCACATCCACCTTCCCTCCTTGCATGCACAACCACTACAGGCGTCGCTCACCGCCGATGGTAACCGCTGGTGCCGATTTGCACCAGGGAAACCACCCATCTTCCATCCTCTTCATTTTTGGTTGTGATTGAATCAAATTGGTGAGATTCTCGGAACTACAATAGCCCTAATTTTAGGATTTGGGGTTAAACTTGATTGGTAATAATAATAATATGGAAATGGTGTTTGTCAGGTGTGCTCAGTTTTCTTTCGTTTACGGATTTTGTATATTAGGTATTAATTGTATGATTAGTACTAATGAGTTGTATTATATGTTATGGTTATTGTGAGTTGTCAGTTGGGGTTTTGATTTAATTAGCTATGAAGGGTAAGTAAGTGGCCATTAAGCATAATTCACCATTTGGAAGTTGAGAGGTAGGTAACTCCAAGTGTTTATGAATGGATATATATGGGATGAGTGGTGGTGATTTTTATGGGTTTGTATGCAAGATGAATGCCGTAAACACGAACACTATGAAGGAGTAGATGAATGCGTCTAAGGATAATGACAATTTATATGTTAAATGAAGAACCTGAGATATTTTCATTGGTAGTATTAGATCGTGGACATGTGATAAGCTATTTCACTATTATAAGAATTTATGTTCGTACACTTACTGTCATAACCGGAGTTGGTAGCATTTGGTTAGAACGAGTTTTTCCTTTCCTTAGGTTTAACCTGGTAGGTTGTTAGTATTATATATATTGACAAGTCCTAATGATATGTATTTTAGACTATTGGTTATCTAGTTAGGAGTAGACTAGTTAGTATTTCCCCTTAGATGATTGTTGTTAACTTAGAAGTGAAAACTCCTAAGGTATTAGATATTTTGTTATTGATACAAGTTTCATGTTATGATCAGGCATTTGAGATTAGACTCCTATGGAGTCAAAGAATACCATTGACTGAACTTGACCTGGTACAGGTAAGTCTTCGGACTTACTTAGCTCGTATTCTCTGTATTAGTTTCGATGCGTGTTGGTGGTGTGTGTTTATTGTTTATGTGTGTGTTTATTGTTTATGGTTTATAACAACTAAACCGGAAATAGGATTACCGACCTTTATATGTTTATATTTGGCCCAAGTGTATGATAACGGGCGGTGACCGCTTGTCCAGTCCAAAATGGGGATGACTGGGAGGTGCCTTGCGACCAGCCCATCGGGTGATGCTGATGCGCATCAAGTACAAACCCGTATGGTGAAAGGGGACAAGGGCGAGATCTTTAAGATTCTCGTGTCACAAAAGAAGTTGAATTAGAACGGGATATGACCTAATAATAAAAAGATAATAAACCGGATTGTGTGTTTTGGAACATGTTGTGTGTTTATGATGCCTTATGTGTGTGTGTGCCAATACCATGATTCTAATGCCTTGAATGCTAGCTAACGGTTTTATACCGATATTGTTGTAGTTGCCTTGCAGGTTAGGGGCGCGGCCGAGAGATCCGGAAGAGTGGGCAGCCGGGGTCCGTACATTTTAGGATGGGTTTTGGGGGTTGTTTTTATGTATTGTTTAAGGTATTATGTATGTCGCGTGTATGGCGGTTGCCTTTAGCGTTGTATCTCGGCTGAAGTCTTTCGTTGTTTTCTTTTGGGTTCATATCATTGCATTAAAATGAATTTCGGTTTTGCCTTTATTTGTGTCTTGTTGTAAGATCCAGTGAAATTGTCGTCAGGCTAAGGGTCGGGACCCATTGTGAGGTCTCCGCCCGTAGCATCCCGAGTCCCGCGGATTCGGGGTGTTACAATCATAGTCCTCAAGAGATCCTGGACAAACTGTTTCTTTAAAGATGTACTTGCTTGAAAGCATAAACAAAGCTTAGGTTCTTCGGTCATTAAAATTGAACACATCTATCATATATCAAAACACATTTCATTTACAATATGAATTAAGGATTAAATTCTATTGTCAAATTATTATCATAAATATTACCTCTAAAGCTTCCGACGAGGAGAGTTTTAGCTTCAAGACTTCCTCTAAAACATCATCGTTGCCCTAATTATCACATACAAAACATGGAGTTGTCTTATCCTTCCCATCCTTGTCAATGAATAATCGAGACGATCCATTTCTGAACATAAATGATCAAATAAAATTCTGAGTGAATGTGTAAAAGAAATTGTATCAATTGATCAAGCTGAGTGAATGCATAAAAGAAATTTTCATTTGTACAGAGAAGAGACGACTATCATGGATCATATATTGGGAAGAAATTTTCCACAATTTATACATTACATTGATACAATTTATTATTTATATTATGGATCATATATTTGGACTTGCAAATTTTGGAGAATGGTACATAATTTGGTAGTAGAAGAAGCACAAGAAAGTCGAAACAAAACCAACAGAACGGATGAAAGAAGGGTACGACGGCAAAGAAAAACAACACAGGAAATCCTCTAGCATTAAAAGCCATCGAGATCAAACATTTCTTCTCTAGGTATATATATATATTGTAGTGCTACATCTCATATGTTAGGCTCTAATCTTCATTGAAGATCTGAAAGAAGCCATTAGCCTCACATCAACAGTCTAGTGCTCTAAATTTACATTTACTGCATTATCACTCGTAATAGATAAACTGAGACATCTAAGTAGTTGCACTCGAAGAAAAACCATAATATGCATTCTACTCTAGCTACTATATATAACAACACTTCCAAAAACACATTCACACACATACATGCAGCGGCGGCTGCAGGATTTTAAGGGGGGTAAAAATTTATTTTCGATAAAAATATCTATGAAAATAAAATAGCGATAAAAACAAAGTCAATATGACATCTACTTAAAATAAACAAAAATACAAAAAAAATACACTTAAAGGCGCGGTCGTGGACCGCGCCTATATATATATATATATATATATATATATATATATATATATATATATATATATATTTAAAAACAGCTGCCCAATAGGCGTGATCTATAAGCGCACTTCTTTAGTTTTTTTTTCTTTCAAAAACGTTACACTATAGCCGCGGTCTAGGACCGCACCTCTATTGTGTTTTTATTATCTTTACAAATAAGAGTGCGGTCTAAGACCGCGCTTCTAATCCAAACAACAAATCTCGTGCATTTTGATGAATTATTTCACTTCGAGCCTAAAACCGGAAATTCTTTTGAAGTTTCGTTCACTTCGGCGAAAGATCAAAAAAAACATTTAAATATAACACAAGAATAGTGATATTAAAAAAATAAGAAATCGTAGAAAACAATTTTATAAACGAGAGAAGTCACAACCCATTTTGAAACGAATTTTTTTTTTAAAAAAAATTTGGAGGGGGGCAGCTGCCCCCCCCCCCCCCAAGGGCCGCCCCTGCATACATGTAAGTAAAAGAACGATTGTGAAAGAACGGAACAAATAGTACAATGAGTTTCTAATATACTTCAATATGAATCATGAGTAGACAAACAGCAATCTCTTTGCAACTTTAGCTTTATGCTTGAACAAAAGGATTTGAAGTAGAGGCAACAAGCATGGTATTTTTCAAAATTTCAATAAACAAGACACTATTAAAACCACATCGAATATGTAAGTTGAGCAACTACAAGCAATGAGATAGGATTTATATAGTTTTTTATTCTATTGCATAAAAAACTTGAACTAAAGGATACACATATGAAAGCATTTAAAACAAATCTGAAGGCGGAGATAAGTCCAATCGAAGAGTAGAATATGTCGAGGATGGAGAGAGGACCCAAAGAACGGAATAGCCTTTCATGGAGGTCAGATTTGAAGGCGGAGGTGAGAAGCCTGAAGACGGAGGTGAGAATCGCAGCCGACGGGAAGAGAGAAAGGTGGGGGAGAGAGAATGTAGGGTTTTCTGTTGAGAGCGGAAACAAAATTGGTAAAGTGTTATGGGCCCGAAATGGTTTCATTACTTTCACCCCTCCAAACAAACACTTTAAACGGGCCCAAACTGAATGAATCCATTCGAGAGCCTACTTTTACCCAAATCAAACGGGTCCTAACTCTCTTCAGAAGCGAAAGTGTCAAGGAGGGTAAGTTTTGAGTTTAGTTTGTTGTTGGAAACAACGTTAGCAAAAGAACAAAGGGTAGTGGTGGGATTGACATTTTCAACTAGACTAGTAAAATTCACAAGTTTGGCATCCCCCCTGACGAGGTCTTCAACTCTAGATTCCTTATTCAATTAGTTGAAGAAGTTCATATTAAGCATATTTTTCGGAAACTTAACTCAGTAGTCGATGGTCTCGCTTCTCTTGGCCAAATGATTATCACCACCAATGTTGATGTACTCAAGAGTTGAAGACCTCATCAGTAAAATGTTTTTGGTCAAAGTAGAGACGGTGTAGACTTAGATGAGAATGGTAAGCTCCAGGAAGTAGTGGGCTATGAACCTTATGGTGAGGGTATTGGACTAGTGGAAGAGACTGGGAGGATGAGTGAGCACCAGAAGGTGGGCTCAAGTTTAATTTTAGGCGGTGTGGGATGTGGAATGGAAGAGAAGGGAAACTGGGCCTCAAAGAAACGGACATAGCAGGAGACATAGACTTTATTTGTGGTGGGATCAAGGCAATAATACGCAGACTGGGATGTAGAGTACCCAACGAAAGTGCAAGGTAAGGATTTTGGCTCGAGTTTATGCTTGGTGTATGGATGTAGCCAAGGGTAGCATAAGCACCCAAAGCTGCAAATGTTAGCGCATGAGGGAGGCTTGTTGAAGAGTTTTTCAAAGGGTGTAAAGTTGGATAGAGTTGGGGTTGGCGATCGAATAATTAGATAGGCAGTAATTGGAAGAACGTGAGGCCAATAGCAAAGAGGCTTGAAGACTTAGGAGAGTAGGGCAAGACCAGTCTCTACAAGGTGCATGTGGCGACATTAACATAGCCATTTTGCTCAGGAGTGTGAGGTGGGCTGGTTTTGTGAGCAATGTCGTGAAGAGAAAGGTAGGGTTAGACTTAGAGGCCAACATACTCCCCACCATTAACAGAGTAGAGAGTGAGAATGTTGGTGTTGAAGTGTTTTTCAACTAGGTTTTTGAAGCGTATAAATATTGTTATTGGATCTGATTTCTTTTGGAGAGGGTATAACCAAATGTACTTGGTGAAGTGATCAACAAATATGATGCAATACTTCTAGTTATCATGAGAGTGGATTGGTGAAGTCCACATATCAAAATAAATGACTTCAAGAGCTTTAATTGTAACAAGAGTAGATAAAGAGAATGAAAGCTTGTGACTCTTATTAACTTGGCGCGAATTACATAAGTCCTTTGATAAAGTTAAGTTTAATTTGGTGGAGAGAAACCTGAAAGGCTTTGGCCGATGGGTGACCAAGCTTGTGGTGCCAAATTGAGGAAGACAATGTGGAGGTGAGCACAAGTGGGCGACAAGATGGTGAGAGAGGCACTTCATAGAGGTTGTCCCTTACCTTCCCTTCCAGCAGTAGTTGTCTGGTTCGAAGATACTTGACAAAGAAGGTAGTTGGTGAGAATTCAATGAAAGCATTATTGTCAACACAAAGCTTATGAGTGGATATAATGTGTTTGTGCATTTTGGGAACATGTAAGACCTCAGAAAGAAAGAGATTATTGGAAAGAGAAGGGAGAGAAGTGGAGCCAATGTTGGAAATATGTAAACCCGATGCATCCCCGATGATTATCTCATCTGAACCATCATAGGGGTAGTGGAGGGAGCGATTCTGCAGATCAGAAGTGACATGGTACGTGGCACAAGTGTCTAGGAGCCAGTTGGATTCATTAGGACTGGGTGTTGGCAGGAGCGCAACAATGTTGACTTGGTGGGAAGATGTTGGAGTAGCCGGTGCTCTAGGTTGGCGTGGTGGAAGGTGGATGGTGGGGTGAAGTTTCTGAAAGATGGAGCAGCGAGACAGTGAGTGACCAACAATGTCACACCATTGGCACTTGCCAAAGTATGGCTTGGATGGTTGTTTCGTGTATGTGTTTGAGGGTGGTGTTTGAGTGTGAGTGGAGTAGTTGGTTCGAGTTGTTGGATTGGCAACAACTAGGAAGGATCTTGGTGGGTTACAATGACGAAGGGAGAGTTCCTTGTTGATCAAATTCTCCATAGGCTCAACAAACGAGATGGGAGAGTCACGAGCATGAACTGTGTCAATGACTGACTAGTAATCTAAGTCAAGGTCATCCAAGACTCAATCAGTGATGTCTTCAGGGTCCATTGGTTTTCCCAAGACGGCTAGGTCATTGACAACACGTTGCACATATTGCATATAGTTGACGATGGAGGAGGATCCTTTCACCAAGTGTCGGAGTTGTTCCTTGAGTTGTTTGATGTGTACACGAGTTGAATTAGCAAACGTTTTTGCAAGAACATCCCACACAGCTTTGGATGTTGTTGCATTGTTGACTAAGTGGGTGAGAGAATGTGTGATGGTGCCTACAATGGCACCAAAAATGATATTGTCCTATCGTAGCCAAGACAAGTAGGCTAGGTTGGTGGTTGTAATGTCCACCACGGTGACCGTGTCACTTGGTGTAGTGTAAGAGCCATCTAGGAACTTGAAGAGGTCATAGCCTACACGAATGACTTCAAGTTGAAGCTTCCAATATAAGTAGTTGGTTGTGGATAGTTTTGCAGCATTTGGAAAGTAGACAACTACAAAGGGACGGGTAGTGTCATTTTCGTTAGAGATGGTTGTTGTGGGCAAGGCCATGAAGACGTGTTTGTGAGAAAAAGGGTTGGATCGTTCACTGCTCTGATATCATGTAAGAGCTTATACTCCAATGAATGTTTATTGAGTATAGTATATATATACTATGATGCTAGAATCAAGGAATAGAGATCAAATAGAAAGGAAAATAGGATAACACATATAAGAAAGAGATCACATAAATCACAGGGATATCACATGAAATCACATATAGAGTGGTATGAAATCACATAAAGAAATAATTCAATATTTTTCTTTCCTTTAATGTATGGACCTAATTCTGTCATGAATAACTTTGGATTGTTATATATATGGTCATATTTTTTCATTGAAAAATAAAATCATGGAACTATAAAAAAATTCACAGGAAAAATAAGATGGAAATATTAATAAACAAGTAACACAACTATATCCAAACGAATTTAAAGATTCGCATCGCTGAAATCCTTCCCCAATTCCTCTTCGATCCGATCATCCTCAACCTCATTTCGCCCTCACCCTCCTTGCATTCTTAGATTAATTCATCTCATCAATGTCGGATTACATCAACCAAGATCTAGTAGCATCAATTCTCAAATCATTGCCTGTCAAATCCTTGCTACGATTTCGAATCATTTGCAAATCATGGAAATAACTCATAGACTCTCAACTGTTCATCGTCGATCATCTCGCCGCACAAAAGCCCAAATTGATCGCACAAAATCGGCCATATGAGTATCTCATCATAGATCCTCACGGCGTCCCCAAATTCGATACATTGAGTGCTCCAATTGACGAAGACGATGAAGGTGACATTTCCTCTTATGTTGTTAACAGCGTTCATGGCGTAATCTGCATATACGAATACCACTATGCAATCCTCATTTGTAACCCTTCAATCTATCGATTCCTGAGAATTCCGTTACCAGATTTCCCAAATTGTACTCTGTCGAAAGATTATTGTGGTTTCTGGATTGATCCTGCAAACAACAACATGAAAGTGGTGATCATTTGTTTTGAAGAAATGAAAGTTGTTCTTTACTCGAGTACAAATCTGGCATGGACTGAAATTGACATGGGCGAACGTAAAGAGTACGGTTCATGCCGGAATAATCGACAGGTGTTGATCAACGGAGTTGCTTACTGGACTGCATACGATCGACTCCCTTGGCATGGAGTTATAGTTTACTTTGATTTCTTGCAGGAGAGATTCGGAAGCTTTAGCTTGCCGGATAGATTAGGTTCGATGATCAGCTGCATACATGTTTGCAAGTGGCGAGATTGTCTTTCACTTGTACATTGGTTGATCGATAGATGCCATGTATGGGCAATGATCGATGGAAGGTGGTGTATGGTGAACGCTTTCAGGCTTAACTACGTGACTGAATGTTTATACGTCGAGGAAAGTCATAAGAGGTATCTAGTTCAAACTCGTAAAGGACATCTTGTGTTATATGATCCTAAAGTAAGGACCAAGAGTATCCGTTTGAGATCGGAATTTATGGCTTCGACACCTTTGTCTATTGCTTATGAATTCGTCGAGAGCCTTGTTTTTCCATATATTTAGTGATTAAAGTTGAAGGTGTAGATAGCTATGGTGATGCTAGTTTATTACTTTGTATTTGTGACCCTCAATGCATGTTTAGCAACAGTTGATTCTTCTTTATAATAAAGGACCCTTTATTGTTATAATTGTGTTTGCAGTGAATGTTGTGAGAATATATCATGTTTGTTTGCGGTATTGTTGTAGTGATCGAAGAATGTTAACTTGAAACAGCAATCTTGATGATGTATCTTTGTGAAATGATTGGGTATAATTTTGCTCATCATTACAAATGCAAGATAGCGATGGGAGAGAAAATGTATTATGTTTACGCCCCTTTATATAGAGGGATCATGGTACATCGATTAGGGTTTTACCCTAGCTGGTCCACCTTCATATTGTGGTAAGTTAGTAATCATATTTAGTAATTTGTATCTCTACTTTGCTGCTCACATCATCATTAGAGCTCAAAGTTTGTATTATGCCCCATTTTTAGCAGCTTGGTTTATTAGTGGATCACATTAAGGTAGAAGTGTTATATGAGTTGAGATACTCGACCTCGTTCAGATTCTAAACAAGTTGGATATACATATATTTTTAAAGTTTGAATAAAATTTAAAGTTTATATTGATCTTGTCTATGCTTGCAACATTCTTAAGAGGCTGTCCATTTATGACTATAGAAGGAACTACAATCAAAGCCATATTTGGAACATGATTTTAAGAGTTAGAGATGATCTATCCACTGCCCTCATTGCTAGTGGCTCTACCTTCACCTCCTTTACCCGGTTTGGTACCTTCTCCACCATGCTCAGAAACCCAACCCCCTCCCCCTCCAATGCCGATAACTTCAAGGCCTTATGATATGATATGAATGTACCTAAGTGCAGCTTTATTTCTTAGAACGCTTGTCACAAAAAGCTCCCCTTTTGGCCAAACTTTTCCAATGAAACATCATCAATAATACCACCTGCAAGCTATGCCAAACTCTCCCTGAAGGTGAAGATCATCTTTGGACTAGATGTAGCTACACTTCCCTTGTCTATTTAACATGGAAAGTTAGAAACAACATGCTCTATAACAATACCTCACTCTGGCCATTACCTGCGCTAATGATGCTATCACCTCCATCAAGAACTATGCTTCACACCACTGGGCTCCTACCTTGGACATTCATTTTCCTTGACCCCCCCTTAGCATGCTCGCTTCTCGCTTTTGTTACTCTTTTGTTTCATGATCTTTTGTTTCATGTTCTGAATGTTTGATCCCCTCCTGTAAATTCCCGCAATCTTTTCTTAAATACAAGTGAACTTTCAAAAAAAAAAGAATGATTGATTGATTTTTATTTTCTTATTTCATTTCGATTTTTGATTTCAACTCCATTCATATTTTCATACTAAATGAACCCTAAAAATTTTCTTTTTTTAATTAAAGATTTGTAAAATGGATTTGGGTTTTAAAAGAGATTTGAAAGCGTTTGAAAAATCTAAAAAAATGAAATTCTTTAAGATATTAGGAATGAAATTTAGAAAATTCCCCCTAACTACCCTTTCCATATTTATTGTTGTCGACTGAATCCATTTTCGAGAGAGAAGACCTACAACGTCTTCAATCTCCAGTATAAAACTTTCCCCGTTTCGTTGTGCTAAATCATTTCATCTTTGGTGGAAAATAATTGGAAATCAAGAGAGAGCCTACAACGAATACTAAATTCCTTTCTTTTTCGACGGACTACACGTCTTTCTTCTTTTATTAGGTTTTTAACTGTTTCCATACATAGTAATCCCTAGCCTATCCTACTTCTTTTTTCTTGTATGTGATACTGACCTTCTCCAATGGATTAAAAGTATTTCTTCACCGGATCCTCTAAACCAAGATTTGCGAGGTATTGTGTGGAACCCTCTAACCCTAGGTATACAGCAACCAAAGCTCTCAATCGATTGGATATGCATGAACTGACGCATGGATTTCACCAGAACTTATTGTCCTTGCTACTCCCCGAAAAGTTTTCTTTGATTTGTCTACAATGGTTGTCGTGTGTTGACAATGGTAATTGTAAAAAGTGGCTTTTGTGTGTCGACTATGGAAATGAAACCGGAAGGAATCAAAATCGATAGTTTGTGAACAGATAAGTTTTTACGTGACACGCACATGGAAATAAAGAGCCTTTATGTCTTTTAAGATGTTAAAGTTTTTACATATATGTTCTTACCAAACACCTAAATATCTCGTGATAACGTTGAGTAATTAATATTAGATATTATAATTACGATTTAAGCATAATTTTGAAAGGAAGAAAAAAAATAAATCGTGAGATTCAATCAGTCCGGCTGATAATAGGGGATGAGACTGATTCGAAATCAACGAACTACCATATTCAATATCCAAAATCTAATATTTTAAAAATCGGTAGTTACCTAATTTTCAAATCATAATTGTAATTGATTAAAATTAGTTGAATGTTTTAAACACATGGTCTAGAACGTTATCCACAAAACTAAAAGACCTAATTTATTAGTAATTATACAATCGTAGTCTACTCTCCCATTTTACACTATTTACTATCGATTTTTGTGGTGTGTTAGTTTATCTTAATCCCGAGTTTTAAACAAAAAGTGTTCACTAGTTATAAAGTTGATACATTTGGATTAGTAACTACGGTATTGTAAAATTTATGTTGGAATAATTAGTTACATATCTTGGTACTCGATGAAATTAGGCTCTTTGATATTAACGTTGCATATTTGGATAATATACATTTAAACAATGTAAATAATACGTAAAACAAATAGTTTAAATATCAAATGAAATTTGTCAAAACTTTATGGTTTCGGTAAATACTTGCAAGGTAATGTAGCATTGATCTTATTTTAAGTTATCTTAAAATAGTAAAGTTGAGAATTATAAATTTTGTAGGAGAAACAATGTTTGCAACCGAAAGTAATTTGTTTTGTTGTTTTCCTAGTTTGATTCTATTTGTAAAAGCAGGTATCACATGTCGAAAAAAACATGCTCAGATTCCAGTATGAGTCAAATCACGTATGACTTAACATCAATTGCATGATTCATATTGAATGTGGTCGGGTTACAATTTTATAATAATGTCTGAATTGAATACTTTAATAGTTCGATAAAGATGAGGCGTGTGTGTTCGAGGTGTTTTCATGTCCATTCGTATAATTAGATTAGTGATATTCGTACCACATAAAATATGTTATTCATCCCACATGTCCGACTAAGACTACTACGCATCCGGCATGCATAGTCGTAACCTCTCTTTTTTTTATATTTGAGTGCTGGCTACGACTACTACGCATTCGACATGCGTAGTCGTAGCCATTTTTCCTTTATTTTTCGAACAAAATGTTTTGATATGGACTATTATGCATCCGGCATGCGTAGCCGTAACCATTTTTACTTTATTTTTCAAACGAAATGAACTTGTTACTACGACTCCGTAATACGTAGTCGGACAAGTGGTATGAATAGAATGTTTCATGTGGTACGAATAGTTATCCACAATCATGATAGATTTTTTTTATTCAAATCTAAAAGGAAAAGGAGGGTCAATCTCTCCAAATTGATCACACTAAAACATCTTTTGATGAGATCTCCAACTTCTTGTGGCAAAGGGTCGACGTAAACGTTTGGATTGTGTCCAGGCAGCGTCAGCCTGTCAACAACAATGTTGATTTTCCTAAAAGTATGTTTCACGCTACTTTGTGTGAAATCAAAAGGCATGAGTGAGATATCTGAAATGATGATGTCTGCTTATCATGGTGGTTTTCAAATATGCTTGAGAGAGTTAATGATAATCAATAAGTTGTCTCCCTCAACCTCAATGGCTGAAAACCCTAGGTTTGTGGCCTTTAGGAGGTCCTCCTGAAGAGCAAACGCTTCTAATTCAATGATAGAATTGGCTTCACATCTTCCTTTTCCTAATGCAAGTGTCCTTTGTTTCTAATGAGGGATGCGAAAGCAAATTTATCAGAGAAATTCTTTGATGTGTCAAAATTGAGTTTACCAAAGGTTCCTATCGGCCTCTATCATTTGATGTTTTTTGTTTTTCTTCTCTAGTTTGATGGTTTAATGTTATTATGAGGCAATTTTGTATTGGCCTTTTCCCATTCATTTATTTGGTTCCATACTATATGTTTCAAATCTTGGGGCGTCTTTTTATTGTAAAAAATTATTTGATTTCTGGTATGCCAAACTTGTCATCAAGTTACCACCAATTGTCGATCTTAATTCTGTTGATGAAGTATTTTGTTTTATTTCCATGATAATGTCAATTGTGTTTTGATCTATTATATCACTATTGTGAATGAACATTATAATTTTATCATTGTCAATAAATTGAAGAGTATATGGGCAGTTAAAGAACAAATATATGTTTAGCACTTTTTGTATGATGGTTACAAAATTCACACTGCATTACTATTTATATTTTTTGCTTGTCTAGGTTTTCTATTGTTGGGATTCCATCAAGCGATAAGTTTCCATACAATGTTTTTTATTTATTTTAGGCATTATGTTAATCTCCCAAATCCATGTTTTGTCGTAGGTTACACCGATCTAACGTGTTTGGCTCATTTACAATGCATATTTAGTAGAGAATCATCATTTCTCATCAAAAATAAGTGTTGGGGTTCGATATTCCCAAATGGGTCAGTCGGTCAGCAACACGGTTGGTTTCTCTAAAAGCATGTCTGATCTGGACTTCGTCAAAGAAGCGGAAATCCAGTATAGAGTCGGAAATAATCATCTAGACCTCCCACGGGCAACTCCACAAGCCTTGGAGTGCCTTGATAACACAGAGATTATCACCCTCAATTTCAATCTTCTTGATCTTTAATCTGATAGCCTCTTGTAGGCCCAATTTTAGAGCATAAGCTTCGGCTTTTATTACCGAGTTAAAATTGTTATTTACCGCATTGAGGCTAATAACCTCACCCTTTTGATTCCGAATCGCAAAGCCAATGGATGTTATTCCCGAATCGAGTTTAGATCCATCAAAATTAAGTTTATGAAAATCAGGTTTTGGTTTATCCCGAATCGACTTAAAATTGCTTTTCTCGAGCGCTCTGCAGGTTCAAGAGGTTGTGTGATGAACGAGGTGAGGGGCATATCATCAATCTATGGGTCCGTCCAAAACATTATGGTACGGCCATCTCATAGATTCCATCTGGTTCCGATAGGAGACACTTGTTGCAGACCCATAGTAACTCCAGACCAGACTGGAGAGGCTGCTCTCTGTACAGTTGAGTTGTCCCGTTGATATTTGCTTTTCAAGACCCAAACCCACAAACTTTTGGAGTCATGAAGGTATCTCTAACCTAACTTTCCAAGCAAGGATAAATTAGTAAGTTTCATGTTTCGGATGCCTAGACCACCCTTATCTTTCGGGAGGCAAATCCCGCTCCAACTCACCGTATGCATCTTCCTACTCCAATCAGAATGCCCCCAAATAAAGTTCCGACAAATCTTGTCGATGTTTTCATAAACATTGGAGGGAAGTTTCAGCGTGGCCATGTTGTAGATGGGTATTGAAGTTAGGATAGCCTTTGTCAAAGTGACCCGTCCTGCAAAACTTAAGGTTTTGCTTCTCCACCCGTTAAGCTTATGATTGATTTTATCTAGAAGCGACGAGAACATAGCATTACTAACATGGCTTTGCAGCATAGGAATACCAAGGTAATTACCAATGTTTCTAGTGATCATCACCCCGCACACAACCTCCAAGCTATTACAAAGGTCTCTAGAGACATTGGGTGAGACAAAGATTCTCGACTTTTGGATACTCACCTTTTGACCCGACGCTCTGCAAAAAAAGATCGACACAACTCATAATAACTCTTAATTGCGCAACAGAAGCCTCCGCAAAAAGCGTAATATCATCTACAAAGAAAATATGAGACAGAGGGGGTCCTCCTCGAGAAAGGGAAATGGGCTTCTAAGCACCGCTCTCTACCGAGTCTAAGATGAGATGACTCAATCTCTCGATACACATTACAAATAGAGAGAGATCGGATCTCCTTACCGGATCCCTCTTTCCAGGGAAAACTCCTCAGTGACTTCTCCATTCCATATCACTTGCATTCTAGCGGTACTGACACACTCTTTAATCATCTTAACCCAGGCCTGCGGGAAACCGGCCTCAATAATAGTATCCTCAATGAAATCCCATCTAAGTTTATCATAGGCTTTATTAAGGCCTAACTTTGAGAGCATCCATTGCTTATCGGTCTTCTTTTTTCTCATCGAGTGCACCACTTCTTGCATAACTACATTATCTTGGATCAGCCGACCCGGTATGAAACTTCCTTGCGTTGTTTCATATCGTAATCATCCTCATCAATGATGTTAGTTTTCCATATTTGGATTTATTTTAGATTAAAGTTGATAACCTTATTTCAAGGACTCATAGGTTCATTCTCAAAAATAATTTTGTTCCTAAAGAACCAAACGCCCCTCCATATAGTTGCGAGACATGCGAACTTGTTAAGTCCAATTTTATTCTTTAATTCTTGTAGTAGGTCCTGAGGTTTTTTTATTAACAAGGCTAATGTTGTTTATTTCGGTTAATAATGACCTATCGATTTTGGCAATAACTTGTTTGCTAAAGGGACATTCAAAGAGCAAGTGGGACAAGTCCTCTAGATGATGGTTGCATAGTTCACAGTGCCTTGTAACGGAGATTCTTCTTTCGTCAAGCTTAGCCTTTGTTGGGATACCGTTTTGTGAAATTTTCCAAAGGAAGTTTTTAATTTTAGGTTATCGAGATTCCAAATCCAATTGCACGTGTAGCTCGGGGACATGCATGAACACTTCTCAAACATTTCTGACGTGGATTTAGTAGTAAACCAACCATTGTTACTACATCTTCAATATAATCTATCTTGAATATCATTTTTTGGTATAATTGTTTCCTTTACTTTTTTCCTAATCTCCGGGTTGATGATGTTTTGTAGCTCGTTATCAATTTTGGTCACATCCCATTCTCTCGAGTCATTAATAAAGTGACTAACCTTTATATTTGTGTCAAATTGATTGGTTCTGGGCCATTTTTATAAGCGGGGTTGTTGTCACCCAATTGTCATGCCAGAAGTTGATGGTTTTACCATTTCCGACTTGCCAAATAATACTATTTTTAAACTCAGTATTAAGCTTCATAAGGTTATTCCATTGCCAAGACATTGATCCGTTCTTTTGGTAATGAAGGATATTATGATTTTTCAAATATTTTCGTTTACAATTTTTACCCATATATTATTTGGTTCGGCTAGGATTTTCCATAAGAGTTTCATTTGTAATGCTTTATTTGTGATTAAAGATTTTCTTAATCCAAGACCTCCATTCTTTTTTGATTTGCATATTATATTCCTGTTGATAATGTGTAACACCCCAAGTTCTTGGAACTCGGGGGCTACTGGTTAGGACCTCACAATGGGTCCCGACCTTGGTTTAACAACAACTTTACTAGGATCTTACAACAAGGCACAAATATATTTCAAACAAATTCAAAACATATTATTTTCAATGTATGAATGTACACATGTGGCAGCCTTATAAAACATATATATATAGATACATAACATGCATGCCGTATGGAAGACTCCCCCATCCCCATCTAATGAATACGTGGACCCGGCTGACCATGCGTTCCGGATCTCTTTGCAACTGTCTATCTCTACAAATCTATAACACGGATAAACCGTTAGCTAACAATCCAAATATAAGCAGAATAAAGATAGCACAAACACAAACAAGGTAACATAAACACCCATCATGTTGGCACACATTTCGGTTATTATCTGATAGCTTAGGCGATTCACTTTATTCCGTTTTAAAGTTGTGGCACGAGAATCTTAAGAGTTCTCGCCTCCGTTCCTTATCCAACTGGTGTAGGTCTAGCTTACCTCCGCCGGTAGCATCACTACAAACCGAGTGTGGACTAGTCCCTAAAGAAACCCCAGCGCCCTCAGGCAAATTGAGCAGAATGCCATCACCCGTTACTCTTAGGCCAATGTATAGGTCGGTATATAATTATTACTAAATACAACTATAAACACATCATTCAAACACCACTATGATTATCCATACTCATATCTAGAAGCTAGCTAAGTAAGCCCAAAGGACTTACCTGAATCAAAACTCAATTCCCGTTATCTCAACTCGGTCCGAAACGGTTGGAGCTCAATTGTCTGTCGTAAGGGCAAGTGGATCAAAATACATCTCATGTTCTTAGAAGTCTATAACCTCTAAGATGTACAATCCCTTCAAGAGAAAAATACAAAAAAGTCATCCTAAGATAAAATGACCATTTTACCCCTGATCCCGAAACTCTCAAAAATCCTATAATATATGCTCAAACCTTTCTTTGGGACTAAATTTCATAATCTAACTCTTAAGAGTTAGTTTAGATAGAACTTATAGATTACACACTTTTCTTAACTTTTAAAAAGGTCACTAAGGTCCAACTTTAGCCTATAATACGAGACTCAAATAAAATTTCTAAGAAAATTACCCAGGCATCTATGATATGCATACAAATCATAATGTCAAAGATCTCCTAAAAATACTCAGTCAAGAATCCTACATAAATTCCCAAAGTTGGGTCCAACATCCATAAATCCTATACTTAGCTAAAATTTTATTGTTATAGGAATTGTCCAACTATCTTACTTTGGGACATTATAATTTCTAATCTGGCCGTTGAATCGTTCTGAAATTTTAATAGATTAAACTAACTATATCTAACTACAACATATCAAAAATTCAACGGTGGATGATCATTTTTCAGCCTCAAAGACTATCCCTAAAATCAGCAATTCCACACCTCACTTCTGAAAATAAAAGGGGCATACCTCAGGTCTAAGCTTCGATCGTTTCCCTTTAACTTTTCCTGCCACATAGATTACTGACTACTTAGAGATCTCCAGTTCAAAACTCAAAAGAAGCAGGACACAAACAAAATAACTCACCTACTCTATACACACTACACCACGATACTAAAAGAAACTATGACCACACTAAATACAAAGATGGGCAACCATAGATAGCAAGAAAACTACATCCATGAGCCTGGAGCCTTCTAGCCTCAGTCCTTGCTAACAGCTATACCCCAACGTATGCCCACCCTCGTACTCCCCATACTGCTGCTACCTTCCTAGTACATACCTACACACATGCTACTACAACAACACTGTAGAGAAAAGAAAATTCAAGACTGCGAAGTGAAGAAGACTCACAGCCCCGGGATGAAGCTCGATCGAATAATCGTTATCAGTCCCCGGCAAGAAGAGGAATAAGGGTTGGCTTGGTGGCGTGGTCTCCTCGAGGTTCCTTCGTTCTTGGCCGTCGGAGTACGAGACATCATCGGCCACAACGACTGCAAGGGCGCTGGTGCTTATTGGTTTTGTCTTCTATGTGACAACGAGGACACGTTCTAACATCTGCTATGTACGGGAGGAAACTATCTCCCCCAGTGGTGTTGTTCGAGGATGATCGTCTGCGGAATCGTAATCGAGAAGGTGTGGAAGAAAACCGCAAGTTGCTTGTGTGATGAGAGGGAGAGTCAAACGCTAGAGTCGGCTAGGTTAGTATGAAGGTAATCGTTGTTGGATAAGGAAAGCTATCATGGAAGAGAGAAGAGGAGATAGTACGGCTAGACAGGAGGGTGTAGGTTGATTTTCAGAGCGAAGAAGGTTGCACTGTGTTGCTGTGCGTTGAGGATCCGGACGTCGTTGCTGTCACCAGTGGCCAAGACTGATAGGGAGGGGTATACTCTGCAGCATGAAGGCGTGGGTAAAGACTGAACATGGACGTGGATGTAGGCAAGAGGAGTTGCAGATTTGGGGCTTGAAGGGGAAGGTAACCGCTGATGTGGAGAGCTGATATGTACGGGAGTTACGGTTGTGAGCTGCTTGTTAAGGAAGGGAGATAGAGAGTGTAGCGTAAAGTCATGCTGTTGTTGGGCGTGTAGCAGCTGGCTGCTTGGGCCGGCTATCCTCCTGGGCTAACGTAGAGCAAGGGTTGGGTCCGGGGAAGGCCAGAAGCATGGGATTAGGGAGGAGAGGAAGGGCTGAAGCAAGCTACGGGCCTGGGCTTTGTTACAAGAAAGATAGTGTGGCAAAAGGGATGAGAGAGTCATGTGAAATGTTCTTTACATGGCCTTGTCGAGCTTGTCGGTGACGTTGTCATGGTCTCATCATGGCTTCATTGAGATCTTGTCCAAGGACATAAACTCGTTATTGCAAATTAGGGTTTGGGTGATATAGTTCTATTATTTTATGTGGGAAAGGCTCACATAAAATGATAGAATATGTGATGATACATGATGCTAAGTATCCAAAAAAAAAACAACGGGTCGACATCCGGTAATATACCGAAATAAACGGAATTAAAATTCCGGGTATTACATAATGGGTCTATGTTGGTCCCCTTTGTTCGAAAATAATTTTTTTATAAGTTTTATCTAACTTCTCCAGATTATGACACGGGAGTATAAAACTTTGCATTGCAAATGTTGGTTTAGCCGCTAGATTATGTTTTATGAGGGTGCTTCTACCTTCTTGCGATAAAGAGTTAGCTTTCCATTTCAAAAGTTGTTGCTTTGTTTTGAGGTTAATGTCACAAAAGGTCTCTTTAGGCACTCTTCCATTAATGATTGGGCAACCAAGGTAAATTGTCGAGGGTAGTGGTATGACTCATGTCAAGGACATTTTTTAATTAGGCAATGTTATTATTTGTGACATAGCTAGACACCACCGATGTATTATCCATCAAAGTTTTGTTAGTCACTATGTCCTGCAGTGGTTGATTAGTAATCCATCGGTCTTTCCAAAATCTAATTGTTTTTTCATCGTCCACACGAAATCTAATACTTGTATCAAAATTTTCATTTAGTTTCGTTAGTTTTTTCCATTGTCATGATGTAGTTTACCACATTTGTAGTTCAAAAGGCAATAGTCATTTGCGTATTTTTCTGCGATGACTTTTGTTGAATATGCTTAAGGAAAGCTTTTATCCCGAATTATTTTAGAGATATTCTAGGATATGCAGATATATATCTTGTATATTTTTAGATAATTTTTATTCTTTCTTATCTTTTCTTTCCTTGTAATATTAGATCTAGGTTTGTACATATATGTCTTGCCAAAGTCTTATTCTGGCAGGATTAATTAAGTTTGACAGGATTCATCCTCTTCCTGTTCTTCATGGTATCAGAGCCTAACTTGCTCTAATTTTTCACATCAAGACAGCCTTCATTGCTGCCATATTTTTCTATTGACGGATAGTCTTCATTGCTACCATATTCTTGTTGTTCTTCTGAAGTCAAACTCTTCATCTAGTAGCCTTCATTGCTGCTTTTTCTTTTTTATTTAGCCATGTCTAAAACACCCGATTTTGACACAAAAAAGAAGGCTGATTTCCAAAACCTATAGTCTGCCTACAAACTCAATGGAAATAATTATCTCATCTGGTCTTAGGCTATGAAGACCTTTTTGAAAGGAAAAGGACAACTTAAATATCAAACCGAGGGAGTTCCAAAGAAATAAGATCCTAACTTTCACACTTGGGATGAGACAGATTTGATGATCATGTTTTGGGTGTGGGAATCCATGAAGCCAATTGTTAGTGTTTCATGCATGTTCCTAAAGACTGCAAAAGATGTTTGGGATTTCATCAACAGATCTTACTCTAAGGTGAAGGATGAGACATTGGCCTTCGAACTTACTATCAAGGCTTATTCCACCAAGAAATAAGAAAAGACTATCACTAAGTATGGTAATCTCCTTCAAAGCCTATGACAAAAATTAGATCAATATCAATTTCTTGAAATGAAGTGCAAAGATGATGCAATGCAATGGAGGACATTTCAAGACAAGCATAGAGCTTATGTCTTTCTTGCAAAATCAAGATCTGAGTATGACTAGATCAAGGTTCAGATCCTTGGTCAAGTAGAGCTACCGACTTTGGAAGTGGTCATTTCAATTGTGAAGGCAGAAGAAAGTAGGAGGGTTGTAATGCTCGACTCCTACCCTGCTACAATTGAAAGTTTTGCTCTTGTAGCTGCAAAGAAACATGATAGGTGGTGTAGCTACTACAAGAAGTCTAGTCACAATCTAGACAAGTGTTGGAAAGTACATGGGAAATCCCCCAATCAAGATAGGAACAACAACAAGAATTCATCAAGATCACAAGCTAATATGGTGGTTGAAAGGGCTAATGAAAATGCTAATGGAAAAATGAGTGCATATGATATTGAGAAATTCACAAACTTCTTTAAATCTCTTAAGCAGAAATATGTTGGTAATCCTTCTAGTCAATACTCTCTTGCTTTATCAGGTTACAATTCATTTTCATCTTACTTTAAAGCTTCTAAAACATCTAATCCCATAAAATAGATTATAAACTCGGGTGCCACAAACCATATGACTAAATCTATACATGAGTTTTACACTTACCAGCATTCCAAAAACAAGAAAATCATGATAGCCAAAGGGTCATTTGCCATTGTTGCAGGCCAAAGTACCATTCCTCTATCCACCAAATTAAGCCTAAAAAATATGCTTCATGTCCCTGATTTGTCTACCGATTTGATTTCTCTTAGAAAGCTTACAAAGGACATTAATTGTCATGTCACTTTTACACCTTCTATTTGTGTTATACAGGACCCGAATTCGAGGAAGATGATTGGAATTGCTGAGTAAAAGAATGGTCTTTACCACTTGGAATCACTTGTGGGCAACACCTCTCATGCTCTTTCATCAACACCATGAAAAAAAGAGGTCATTTGGCTTCACCATTTTCGTCTAGGCCATCATTGTTTTCGAACTTTAAAACATTTGTATCTCGAGTTATGTCAAGGAATAGATGCTTCTCTTTTTCATTGCAAAGTTTGAGAGTTAGCAAAGCATACCCGTGTGCCCTTCCCTATAAACATTAGGATAAGTATTTCTCCTTTCCAGCTTATTCCTAGTGACATATGGGGACGATCCCCTTTGCCTAATATCTCAGGTGCTCGTTGGTTTGTTAGTCTTATTGATGATTTCAGTCGTGTTATGTGGATTTATCTACTAAAAAACAAATCCGATGTCAGTCAAATTATTCCCATTTTTCACTCCATGATTCAAAATCAATTTGGCGCAAAAATACAAAGGATTATGAAAGATATGGCTAAAGACTATTTCAACCATTCCTTGACGTCTTAATTCAAATCCCAAGGTATTATCCATGAATCAACTTGTGTTTATAAACCACAACAATATGGTCTTGCTAAGAGAAAAAAATAGACACATTCTAGAGGTCACTCGTCCCTTGCTCTTCACCAACCATGTGCCCAAATTCTTTTGGGGTGAAGTTGCCCTTAATTCAGCTTACATCATAAATAGGTTATCATCTAAGTTTTTGAGCTACAAAAGTCCACTTGAGTGTTTTCAAAAGTTATATCCTAATTATAGAACACGTACCAATATTTTTTGGTTGCACCATCTTTGTACATGCGCATAGTCCTCAAAGAGGAAAGTTAGATCCAAAGGTTGTCAAACACATTTTTTTCTTGGTTATTCTACTACTGAAAAAGGTTTGTTAGTCTTATTGAAGAAGAGATTGATGTCTGCTCCGATTTTAGCACAGCCAGAGGGTACAGAGGACTTTGTGATATACAGTGACGCATCCAAGCTGAGCTTGGTGTGTCTTGATGCAGAGGGGTAAGGTCATAGCATATGCGTCTCGTCAGTTGAAGACGTATGAGGAGAACTACCCCATACATGACCTAGAGTTAGCTGTTGTAGTCCATGCTCTTAAGATATGGCGTCACTATCTCTATGGGGCGACATGTCAGATCTTCAAAGACCATAAGAGTCTGAAGTACATATTCACTCAGCGGGAGTTGAATAACCGCCAGAGGCGGTGGCTAGAGTTGATCAAGGATTTCGACCTTGAGATTCTCTACCACCCCGGGAAGGCGAATGTAGTTGCTGATGCTTTGAGTCGGAAGACACCTCGGGAGAAGGCGATAGCTCGGTTGACAGTACAACCACAGTTACAAAGAGATTTGACTTGGTTGGATTGAGATTCAGTTTCCTTTTTGTTGGTCTTCCAGTTAGGACCCTTATTTTCTTTTATCAGTTTATGATACCTTGTGTTTTCCGACTGTTAGTACTTCTGGTCACATTCATAACGTTGTTAAAACTTAATCTGGGTTTTCCTTATCTGTGCCTTGTTGTAAGATCTTGTTAAATTGTTGTCAAACTAAGGTCGGGACCCACTGTGAGGTCCTAACTAGTAACTCCCCGAGTTCTGAAAACTTGGGGTACGTGTTACATTATGATCTTACCTCTAAAAATTCTACATCTCCATTGATGTCACCTTTGCTGAAAAATCACCTTTTTATTCCTAAACCAAGGTTCCAAACCATGTTGATTCTGCGACACCAGTCCAATCTCCACAAACTTTTTCAGACTTATATTTGGACTATCATCCAAAGAAGTCCACTCTAGACGTAGGTCTGCACGTACACATGAGAATGTTAACCATCTTCCAAGCTATCCACAAGTGTATTACAGGAGAATAAGGATTGATCTGATCCAACAGCAAGCTCAAGCCTTAACTCCAAAATTTGGACTCGAAGGCATCACTCCACAAGGTACATAATCTAATCCTAATATCCCTACAAATGTTGAAACTAATGATAATCCTAGTGTAGATGTTGAGCTACCCATTTCCTTAAGGAAAGATACCCGAGAGCGCACAAACATACCTTTGTACCCTTTATCCAACCATGTTTTCTTACATCGGTTATCCAAATCTCACCAAGAATTCATCGAAAACCTCCGCCAAATTTCTATTCCGAAATCTGTTTCAAAAGCTTTAAAGAAAAGAGAATGGAGGGAAGCCATGAAGGAAGAGATGTTAGCACTAGAAAAAAAATTAGACTTGGGAGTTTGTTGATAAACCTATTGGAAAGAATGTTCTTGATTGCAAGTGGGTGTATGCCTTGAATTATAAAGCAAACGAAACACTAGAAAGATACAAGGCCCGGCTTGTAGGAGTTGTAGCTAAAGGCTACACTCAAACCTATGAGATCGATTATCTTGATACTTTTGCTCCGGTCACAAATATGAATACAGTGAGAATTTTGATATCTTTGGTTGCTCACTTTAATTGGTCTCTTTTACGATATGATGTGAAGAATGCAGTCCTTCATGGAATATTAAATGAAGAATTCTACATGCGAGTGCCACCTAGTTTCACATATCCCTTTCCTACCAAGGTGTGTGGACTAAAGAAAGCTCTATATGGGCTTAAACAGTCACTGAGGGCCTAGTTTGGAAGATTTGTATCAGTCATGAAATGAGTTGGTTATAGACAAATCCAAGGAGATCATACTTTATTCATAAAGCATTCACTTTAAGGGGTAGTAACTATTCTCCTAGTATATGTCGATGATATTATAGTCACAGGTGACAATGAGGTTGAGAAGGAAAATTTTAGGAGACAATTGAAAGTTGAATTTTAGATTAAATCCCTTGGAAAATTGAAGTACTTCCTTGGAATTGAGGTAGCTCACTCTTATCATGGGATCTTTATATCCCAATAGAAATACATTGTAGATTTGTTAAAACAGACAGGTAAAAGTGCTTACAAACCAGCTCCAACTCCTATTGATCCAAATCATAAACTTGGAGAGGCGAAGGATGAAGCAACAATTGAAAAATGTATCAAAGGTTATGTGGGAAGCTGATCTATTTATCCCATACTAGACCTGATATTGCTTACTTTGTAAATGTAATTAGTCAGTTTATTCATGACTCGAGAGAGTCACACCTTTTAGCAACATATAGAGTGCTCCACTATTTGAAAGGCAATCTTGGGAAATGAATCTTGTTCAAGAGAGGAAACAAACTCATATTTGAAGCTTATCCAATTGCAGATTACGCAGGATCAGTTGTAGATAGGAGGTCAAATTCTGGTTATTGTGTTTACTTACTAGAAACTTAGTTTCTTGGCGAAGCAAGAAGCAGAATATGGTCGCTAAATCTTCAACTGAATCTGAATTCAGGGCACTTGCTCATGGATTGTGCAAGTTGTTATGGCTACAGATTATTCTGAATGATCTCAAGGTGAAGTTGGAAGGATCAATGAGACTCATGTGTGACAACAAATCAGCCATTAGTATAGCTCATAATCTAGTCCAACATGAAAGAACTAAACGCGTAGAAATTGATCGACATTTCATCAAAGAAAAGCTTGAAGGAGGGTTGGTTACTATGTCTTATATTCCCTCAGATGAGCAGATTGCAGATGTATTAACAAAAGGACTTCATACCTCACGGTTTCATCATTTAAACTCCAAGCTGGGAATGGAGGATGTTTATCACCCAACTTGAGGGGGAGTGTTGAATATGCTTAGGGAAATATTTTATCCAGGATTATTCTAAAGATATTATAGAATATGCACATATATATCTTGTATATTTTTAGATAATTTTTTTTCTTATCTTTTCTTTCCTTGTAATTCTAGATTTAGGTTTGTATATATATCCCTTGTTTTGGCAGGATTAATTAAGTTTGACAGGATTCATCTTGTAACACCCCGAATCCGCGGGACTCGGGATGCTATGGGTTGGGACCTCACAATGGGTCCCGACCCTTAGCCTGACAACAATTTCACCGGATCTTGCAACAAGACACAAATAAAGGCCAAAACCGAAATACATTTTTATGCAATGTAATGAAACCCGAAAGCATACAAACAAAGACTTCAGCCGATATACAATACAAAAGACCAAACGTCATACACGTGGCATACAAACACAATAAATGAAGAATAAAACACAACCCGACTCCAATCAAAACCCACTCCTAAAATGTACGGACCCCGGCTGCCCACTCTTCCGGATCTCTCGGCCGCATTCCTAACCTGCAAGGCATTCTACAACAATCGGTATAAAACCATTAGCTCATATTCGAAGCATTAGAATCAATGGGAAAGGCACATACACAAGTAATCTCATCACAAGCATACAACATATATAAAGCACACCAATCCGGTTTATTATCCTTATCATTATTAAGTCGTATCCCGTTCTAATTCAACTTAGGTTGTGACACGAGAGTCACCGAAACTCGCCTCGGTCCCTACTTACCGGCATGGAATGGTACTGATGCATCCGACCGTCTACCAGCACGGGATAGTCGCCGAGAACCTCCTAGCTCTCGCGGGAGCCAGACAAGTTGTCACCGCCCGTTATCATACACTTGGGCCGCAAATAATAAATAGGTCGGTAATCCTAATTCCGGTTTAGTTGTTATAACAATAAACAATAAATAATAAACACACACCACCAAACACACATCAATGCTAATACAAGGAATACGAGCTAAGTAAGTCCGGAGACTTACCTCGTCACCACACTCAACTCACAACACTCTCGCTTCCTTAGGGAAGGAAGCCCATAACCTGCTCACAAGAAGATAACTATATCAACAACTCGCTCAACTCAAGAAGTCTAAGACTTCCACACAAATGATCTACGCGAGATCATTTGACTCACATTATAGGACCGCATCCTAGAATCTCTCATGCTCACATCACACTCAAAACACAAGCTAGAAGTCTTTAGACTTCTAGACCATATGATCTCACAAGATCATAAACCATAACACATACTAGGATAAACATGCCTAGTCCAAACAAACGCAACGGTAACAACCCCATGTTAGGATACACATATCCTAGCACATAAACTCAACAACCATGTACTCCAATTCTCAAACCTCGCAAGCGTCACAAGATAACATCAACACCTCAAGTCTTAGCACAAACATAAATCCTCAAAACTCCCTAATGTTCAAGGCCACTACTTGGCATTAACTCTAAGTTATGCTAGATTCATCCTAGCATGATACTAAAACTTAACTTAACTAGATCGAGGGGAAAGAATACTCACACGACGTCAAAAGACGGAAGTTATTCAACGGATGTCGACTTGGACTCGTTAGGCATTTATCGGGCGCTTCCAAACCTAGCACCAAACTAAACAAATTTAGCTTATAAGCTAAATTTGAACGGAATAAATAAAATATATAGGTTTATGAAAACTCGTTTTCCAAAAGCCAACGTTAAATCTCATGAAAAAGCTTTCCAGGACAATATGAAAATTTAAAACTTGGTCATCAAACCGCAATCAAAACCTTGAGCCGTAAACCGAATTAAATCCAAAAAGGGCGTAACACATAGAGTAAGTAAACGCAAGACTATAACTCGATGTAAAACCCAAGTTTAAAACCTGTAATTATATTTTCCGAGCAACCTATACAACATCATAACTCAAGGTGAAACTCGTTTTTCAAAGTCAAGGACACAACAAAACCGCTCATCTATTTTCCGGCCAAAATACACTTATATGAACATGGTCATAAATTCACATTTAAATCCTTGGACAATATTCCATAAATTTATTCCAGTAGGGTTAATATTGCAAGATTCCAAAATTATGGCCAAATATGTAAATGCAAAACATTGGGTAAAATTTGTAATTACATAAGAAATAGGGGGCCACGATTTGAATTAATGAAAAGGGCTTCTTCAACCTTCCCAACTAAAGAGAAGGGCAAGGAAGAGGGGCGGCCGGCGGAGCTACGACTACACTCGGCGGCGGGGTTCACTGGTGACAGGGCGGCCAGGCTGCGGCGGCAGGGCGGCCCCATCTCCGGCGGTGGTAGCCCTTGCTACGGAAGCAAACAGAGAAGGGAGAAAAGAAGGGGGGAGGAGGGCTGCACTGGCTTCCCTGGTGGTTGCAGAGGGGTTGCGGCCGACCTCTTGCTCCGGCGAGGGCAGGGCAGAGTGGAGGAGGGCAACCAGGGTTCGACAGAGGACAACGCAAGGGGTGAGATGGTGGCTCCAAAGACTGAGGCGCCGGCAGTTCCCAAATGGGCTCCCTCCGGTTGATGCAGACGGCGGCAGTGGTTCCAGACGGTGGTCGCAACCACGGAAAGAGAGAGAGATAGGTGAGGCTTTGGCGGTTCCGGCATCGAAGGTGAAGGCAAAGGCCAGGGGTTAATCTTGCTGCGGCAGAGGCTCGATCCAGAGGCGGTGAGACGGGAGAGAATGTAAAGATGGAGGAGGCGGCGATACTCTGTCCATCCAACCGGTAGCAGACGGCCGACTTCTTGGCGGTGAGTGTTGGCGGTGAGTGAAAGAGGGCGGCAGTGAGCGGAGGTGACAAGGAGGCGGCGTGAGTAGAGGGAAGCAGGGAGAGAGCGTGAAAGAGCTGAGGGGAAATTAGGGTTCTGGTGAGGAGCTTCACTAGTATATATCCGGATGGGCCGGGCTGGCCTATCTTGATGGGCCCAACGGCCTGTCTTGATGGGTTGGCTGATTTAAATTAACGGTTTAGAGAAGGAACGAAAAACTAACGGGGCAAAACAAAACAATCAAAATCGACCAAAATATTCGGAACGGGATTTCCGAATCAAAAACTTCCCAACTTTCCGAGAGTAAAGATTCGGAAAAAGAAATCTATGTGGATCGAAAATATAAGTAAACTCGCGAAATATAATTTGAGATAGAAAAACCATTCTCGCTATTTTTTTTTTCGAGATTATATAATACTTTAAATATGGGTAATAAAATAAATCGATCAAAATCAAGAAAATAATAATAATAATAAATCGCAAACGCGCCAAAATTGGGGCGTTACATCAGATCTCCCTAAAAACAAGTTTCGTCCCGAAACTTGCTATACGCCGAACTTCTCGGTCCCTAAGGCCGAGGTACGCACTCTCAAACTAAGAAAGCTTAAACCTTCCATACTATACACACATTCTACTCAAACTAACACCACGAGATATATCAGGTCCTACAACACATTCTCGCATCGGACACAAACTACACATAATATCATACATGCACATAGCTCAACTAAGAGAAGGACTAGGTCTAACCAGCCGATTCTATCGATGCTACTAACTCAGCCTAAACTCAACCAAAGATATAATCATCCGTCTTCCAGTTAGCCTTATTGGTTCCTCGTCTGCCAATATATCCTCGTAATTGGGAACACGTGAAACATCGGGTGAACATCCTCTACCGTCGGCGGCCACGCCAACCGGCAAACCACCTTCCTAACTTGCACTAGGATCTCAAGAAGGTCCGGTATATCAAAAACATAACTTCCTTATCGGGTCTTTCACAATGCACCATTTACATTATGTTTGTCTTTGATTTCCTCTAACAAAGGATATCGAACTTCCAACTTACACCATCGGCTTTGGTTCTTGTCAAACCAACTTGATGTTACTTTTCCTCAATTCTTGTAGCAAGATCCAGGTAATAAAGAAGGTACTTACTTCACACCGCTTCTACTAATGAGACACATATGCTATTACTTTTACATCGTTCTTCAATACTCAACCAAGACCTTATCTTCGAGAATCACTTGTACACTTCAAACCATCATACCTCGAGGCAAATTCAAAACAGTTGTCCCAATGAATCTCCTCTTAACTCTCAACAACTCCATTGTCAATTTTCATCCCACGCAATACTTCATTGTCATCCAGAGTTGGTTAGCCATAGATGGTGTTACTTGAAGAATCTCTTCACAAATCCGGTAATGACCAGCACATCCAAGAAAACTGGTAACTTCTTCCACATCCTTCGGGGTTTGCCATCTTGAGACAACTGTCATACAACTTCTCTCTTCTTCAAGAGTAGACCAAAATTTTATTTTATTTTATTTTATTATTATTTTTTTTTTACGGGGCATTAGTAAGCCCAAAGGGAAAACTTCAACTCGTAGTGAATCTGGTTGGTCCAAAATGCTGTATTTACAATACCCCAATCTCAAATTCTCAATCCGTGGCAATCAGCCCTTAAATCAATTTTAGAAGAGACTACCGACCCTTGAAACCGATCAAGTAGATCATCTATCCGTGGTGAGGGATACTCGTTCCTCAGTGTTATCTTGTTCGACTAACTGTAATTGATGTACAAGCGGAGATAATCGTCTCTCTTTTCGCAAATTGGTGTTCTCCATAACCACTTCAAATCAAGAGTTTAAGATATATTTTAATATGACTTCAACTCAAGAGTTCAAGATAGCATTCAGAGTTCTCCATAGCATTTCACTAAATCTAATGAACTATTTTCAATAAGTTCTTACAATTGCTCCTTCTCTCGCTTCCACAACTCATGTCTCTTCATAAATGTCATTCTTATATAGCGCCTTAGATATCGGAGGTGCGTCAAACTCAATCCTAGTGGAAAAATCCACGTTCCGATGTATTGAAATCCGTGATATCTCAGTTTTTGTCTTTCCTTATTTTGTCTCATAACATAAGACCGACACAACCTTGTCTTAACACTTGACAGGTAGTCATGGTATTAATGATCTCCCCTGATCTACTTGGGTGACGTCCTTCAAACACGTATATTGCTCTATCTTTAGCTACAATGTTGACCGTCTTCTTTCAAATATTCATCTTTTCTTGAATTGGAAAGATTTGCTTGCGTCTTTTGACTTTTGTGTTCTTATATAAGTATTCTTTTAACTTAATCCTATTTTCCCTCTTAAATGACATGATTGTATTCTAAGATTTCTCACTTATGTGCAACCATAAGGGTCCAATCGGTAGGACTTAATCGTGTTTCAAAACAATTGACCTTATTTTCTTCACTTTCCGCGACATCCCAACATATAGGAGGATCTCTTCGTCCTACGTAAGCTTTCACCATAGACATCCTTTCTTCAAGTAGGTGTAGGGATTTATACATCACTTTTCTTGTGTAACGTCGATCCGACGGTAGAGGTTCTAACCACCACCTTCCATATACTTTTTGTACATCTCTTGTCGACATCAAACTTCAACACTTCGGTCTCCTCTTACTCTTGTTGATCACTTTATTCATCTCTCGGTGTTTCATGAACAACTTCAGGCCCCGTGGAAAATGCAAGAAGAAATTCTCCATCCAAAACCACTGAAATATCTACTAATTACATCTCTAGGTACTAGCATCATAAACTCTAAGCTTGCACCGTTGCCTTAATCTAAGTCCTTCCTTTCACGCCATAGCCACTGTGGCTCTTCCGTGTGAGTTTAAAACATCTGACTCAGCTTTTGCTCGCGAAAACATACCATCCATTTCATTAGACGAACATACTATGTGACCTCTTATTATACTCTCGTCTACGCACCACAACCAATGAAAACTTCACCTTCCCCTAGATCTACTAGTCCCCTTTACCTTGATCAAATCTTAAAACTTATACACCGGGGTGTTCTCCCATATGCCCTTCTCATGACCTAAGAAAGTCTTAAAGGGGCATACCCATCCTCCCCTAGGAGGTCTATAATAGCTACTTGCTTGAACTCATTCTACATTATTGGATTTGAGAAAAATGCACTTCTGTTGACGTACTTCCTTACCATTGACATTGATCCACTACGAATACATTAAGCTCTTGTGTCGATCCTCTGTATGCCCAAAATCTTGTTTACTCATCCCCTCTACACACATCAATAGACAACCCGCACCTGTGCGTTCTCAGCTGTCACCGATTAACTTGTATCTCACCTCTTCCGAAGTTAACGACTTAACATTCTATTACACTTTCCATGTTACCATTCTCATGAAAGCTATCCTCTCGGGGTACTCTGTTTTAAACTTCACTAGCTTATTTTACTCTATTTCCAACTCCGTTAGCTTCCATTAAGCTCCCCTCTCCTTTCCACTTCTGTAAGATAACCATACCTCCCCAACTCTTTCGTGTCATATGACCGAACTCCATAGGCTTAACCGTTCTTCATAATATCTTGTAAGTGCATCTTCCCCACACCTCTATCGTTAGTAACCACTCTTTCTTCTTTTGGTTGGTAACTTAAGTCTTTCAATCCAACTCCTTGTTTTATCTTTCATCTTCTGAAGATCATCATCCACACACCCTTCCTCCTTAGCGTTGCTCAGTCTCATCTCTATGTCAGAAAAAGATTGACTCCACCAAGTAATTCTACTATGTGAACTTCCACCATGTGATCCTCCTCATAACCCTCGTATTTTTTTACTCTTCACTTCTTGGTACTTCATAAGCTTAACTTACGGCATCTTAAATGTTTCGCAAATGGTTCGATCACTTATCTCATTTTGACTCCAATACTTGGGAACGCCTAAGGAAAGATTCACACCTTAATGGAATACCACATTAACCTTGTTAGAATGTATCCCTCTCCTTCGCGATTCACATCTTTAGTTGTCCACGCGTCTTCTTGAAAAACTTAAGTTCGTTCTCTCCCTTGGTCTCGTCGTTTTCGATTATGGCCTCTTTAGAACTGCTTCTACACTTTAATGTTGCTCCCTTTTCTTGTTTTCTCTTAAGTCGTCCTGAATTTTCCTTCCACTTGTCCGTCCCTCACTTATGTGATCTCTACTCCTCCTCTTTGACATCCTCTTAAAGGAATCCGAGAAATGCCATGGTGTTCGTTAACACGAAATGCTAAACTTGATATTTGAGTGTACTCCAGGTATGAACGCTATGCCAAACCAACCACATCGTCTTTAAAGGTGATGATACTATACTTATCATCTTTTCTATTAGGTCCCCTAACTCCATATGCTACTATAATATATAATAAGAATACGTATACATAACTATATAAATCATAAGTCCATATCACTACCAATATAATACATCCAACATTTCATACACAATATAAGGTCCAAAACATATAATCGTTCACATATACAACCATACACATAAAACATGTCCATCATGCAACTACAATCCGCATACAATAATAGTCCAAAAACATCCTAAGTCCACAATACATATCTACATATATACATATATATACATATATATACTAAAAATCCAATAAACTATGTTGCCGAGATCCGCGGAAGGAGTGGTGGTCCGTACATTCTACCCCGACTCATGCATGTGATTTTAAAAAAAACAAAAACTCAGAACCCCGCGGGTTCTGTTTATTCCTTATTCAGCCTTTAGAAGATTGCGAGTGCCATTGTTGTCAACCTAGGGCTCTGATACCACTTTTGTAACACCCCGAATCCGCGGGACTCGGGATGCTACGGGTTGGGACCTCACAATGGGTCCCGACCCTTAGCCTGACAACAATTTCACCGGATCTTGCAACAAGACACAAATAAAGGCCAAAACCGAAATACATTTTTATGCAATGTAATGAAACCCGAAAGCATACAAACAAAGACTTCAGCCGATATACAATACAAAAGACCAAACGTCATACACGTGGCATACAAACACAATAAATGAAGAATAAAACACAACCCGACTCCAATCAAAACCCACTCCTAAAATGTGCGGACCCCGGCTGCCCACTCTTCCGGATCTCTCGGCCGCATTCCTAACCTGCAAGGCATTCTACAACAATCGGTATAAAACCATTAGCTCATATTCGAAGCATTAGAATCAATGGGAAAGGCACATACACAAGTAATCTCATCACAAGCATACAACATATATAAAGCACACCAATCCGGTTTATTATCCTTATCATTATTAAGTCGTATCCCGTTCTAATTCAACTTAGGTTGTGACACGAGAGTCACCGAAACTCGCCTCGGTCCCTACTTACCGGCATGGAATGGTACTGATGCATCCGACCGTCTACCAGCACGGGATAGTCGCCGAGAACCTCCTAGCTCTCGCGGGAGCCAGACAAGTTGTCACCGCCCGTTATCATACACTTGGGCCGCAAATAATAAATAGGTCGGTAATCCTAATTCCGGTTTAGTTGTTATAACAATAAACAATAAATAATAAACACACACCACCAAACACACATCAATGCTAATACAAGGAATACGAGCTAAGTAAGTCTGGAGACTTACCTCGTCACCACACTCAACTCACAACACTCTCGCTTCCTTAGGGAAGGAAGCCCATAACCTGCTCACAAGAAGATAACTATATCAACAACTCGCTCAACTCAAGAAGTCTAAGACTTCCACACAAATGATCTACGCGAGATCATTTGACTCACATTATAGGACCGCATCCTAGAATCTCTCATGCTCACATCACACTCAAAACACAAGCTAGAAGTCTTTAGACTTCTAGACCATATGATCTCACAAGATCATAAACCATAACACATACTAGGATAAACATGCCTAGTCCAAACAAACGCAACGGTAACAACCCCATGTTAGGATACACATATCCTAGCACATAAACTCAACAACCATGTACTCCAATTCTCAAACCTCGCAAGCGTCACAAGATAACATCAACACCTCAAGTCTTAGCACAAACATAAATCCTCAAAACTCCCTAATGTTCAAGGCCACTACTTGGCATTAACTCTAAGTTATGCTAGATTCATCCTAGCATGATACTAAAACTTAACTTAACTAGATCGAGGGGAAAGAATACTCACACGACGTCAAAAGACGGAAGTTATTCAACGGATGTCGACTTGGACTCGTTAGGCATTTATCGGGCGCTTCCAAACCTAGCACCAAACTAAACAAATTTAGCTTATAAGCTAAATTTGAACGGAATAAATAAAATATATAGGTTTATGAAAACTCGTTTTCCAAAAGCCAACGTTAAATCTCATGAAAAAGCTTTCCAGGACAATATGAAATTTTAAAACTTGGTCATCAAACCGCAATCAAAACCTTGAGCCGTAAACCGAATTAAATCCAAAAAGGGCGTAACACATAGAGTAAGTAAACGCAAGACTATAACTCGATGTAAAACCCAAGTTTAAAACCTGTAATTATATTTTCCGAGCAACCTATACAACATCATAACTCAAGGTGAAACTCATTTTTCAAAGTCAAGGACACAACAAAACCGCTCATCTATTTTCCGGCCAAAATACACTTATATGAACATGGTCATAAATTCACATTTAAATCCTTGGACAATATTCCATAAATTTATTCCAGTAGGGTTAATATTGCAAGATTCCAAAATTATGGCCAAATATGTAAATGCAAAACATTGGGTAAAATTTGTAATTACATAAGAAATAGGGGGCCACGATTTGAATTAATGAAAAGGGCTTCTTCAACCTTCCCAACTAAAGAGAAGGGCAAGGAAGAGGGGCGGCCGGCGGAGCTACGACTATACTCGGCGGCGGGGTTCACTGGTGACAGGGCGGCCAGGCTGCGGCGACAGGGCGGCCCCATCTCCGGCGGCGGTAGCCCTTGCTACGGAAGCAAACAGAGAAGGGAGAAAAGAAGGGGGGAGGAGGGCTGCACTGGCTTCCCTGGTGGTTGCAGAGGGGTTGCGGCCGACCTCTTGCTCCGGCGAGGGCAGGGCAGAGTGGAGGAGGGCAACCAGGGTTCGACAGAGGACAACGCAAGGGGTGAGATGGTGGCTCCAAAGACTGAGGCGCCGGCAGTTCCCAAATGGGCTCCCTCCGGTTGATGCAGACGGCGGCAGTGGTTCCAGACGGTGGTCGCAACCACGGAAAGAGAGAGAGATAGGTGAGGCTTTGGCGGTTCCGGCATCGAAGGTGAAGGCAAAGGCCAGGGGTTAATCTTGCTGCGGCAGAGGCTCGATCCAGAGGCGGTGAGACGGGAGAGAATGTAAAGATGGAGGAGGCGGCGATACTCTGTCCATCCAACCGGTAGCAGACGGCCGACTTCTTGGCGGTGAGTGTTGGCGGTGAGTGAAAGAGGGCGGCAGTGAGCGGAGGTGACAAGGAGGCGGCGTGAGTAGAGGGAAGCAGGGAGAGAGCGTGAAAGAGCTGAGGGGAAATTAGGGTTCTGGTGAGGAGCTTCACTAGTATATATCCGGATGGGCCGGGCTGGCCTATCTTGATGGGCCCAACGGCCTGTCTTGATGGGTTGGCTGATTTAAATTAACGGTTTAGAGAAGGAACGAAAAACTAACGGGGCAAAACAAAACAATCAAAATCGACCAAAATATTCGGAACGGGATTTCCGAATCAAAAACTTCCCAACTTTCCGAGAGTAAAGATTCGGAAAAAGAAATCTATGTGGATCGAAAATATAAGTAAACTCGCGAAATATAATTTGAGATAGAAAAACCATTCTCGCTATTTTTTTTTTCGAGATTATATAATACTTTAAATATGGGTAATAAAATAAATCGATCAAAATCAAGAAAATAATAATAATAATAAATCGCAAACGCGCCAAAATTGGGGCGTTACACATCTCTTCCTGTTCTTCAACTTTAAGTCATATATTGTCTAGTTCCACCATTATCTTCCATAATAATTTCATTTGTTGAGCTTTATTCATAGCTTTATTTTTCTAATTTTGGTTCCTCCCATTGATCTAGGTTTACATATTTTATCCTAACTATTTAGTGGGTGAAATTCGGTCCTTTATTTCAGAAGAAATTTCTATTAATTTGACCTAGTTCTTAATGAATACTTGTTGGTAGCATAATTGCTTGCATTATATAACTTGGTTTTGTATTGAGATTTGCTTTTATTAAGGTTGTTCTTCCCTCTTGTGATAGCGATGAAGCTTTTCATTTTGTAAGTTGTTGTTTTGATTTTTTAACAACATTATTAAATATGTCTTTATTCACTCTTCCGTTGATTATTGGGCATATGAGATATTGTTCTAAGTTGCTTGAGGTCATGATATCCAACTGCAATTGTATTCTTCTTTTGTTGAATTGGTAGAATCGACATTGTAGTAGTTTAAAAAGTTTATTTGTGGTAGTTGATTACTTGGCCAGTGTTCTCTTAGTAAAATGTAGTCTTATATTTGCAATGCTTGTAATAGATACCAATGACTACTTATCGAACTCATAGTTTGTGGATTAATTTGTAGCTAAGTAAGTATTTCAAGGTCGAAAACAAGGACTATGATGAATTCGTTTTGCACTTTGATTAAGAAATAGTAAAGGTCTAAAATAAGAAATGAGGTGAGGAAGAAAGGTTAAAACATCCATTTTAATTGGGTTTTTGGTTGATTGTTTGATCAAAGATCAAATTAAAACTTAGACAAGTAATTCAAGCAAAAACACAAAGCAAACAAGGTAATAACAATATGCGGGAAAAGGTAATCCAAGGTTTCAAGATCGTTGGTTATGGCAATGGGCTCGAGTTAACTCATAGTTGGTTTGGTTTGATAGCTAGAAGGTGAGATGTTTCATCAATAGGATTTATCACTTGGGAGGTCTCAAATCCTCTAGTTTCAATCCATATTATCTATTACCGGGTAAGTCTCGGGTATAGCCTAGCTCAAGTAGTAAACCAACACATCTCATCCAATAGAGGGTTTTTCACTTCTATTACATAGTGATCATCATCATCATCAATATGCCAAGAAGAATATTACCACGTAAATCTCAATTCTAACTCGGTTTGCTAGTCTAGATATACCCTTAGTCTAGATTCAACTCAATCAACACAAGGTTTTTCACAATCTATCAACCAAATCCAACATGCAAAGTTAATTAATCATCATCTATGCCACAACCAAGCCTCTATTCACCCTAGAATCACTAAAAATCTAGCCAACCATATGCATAATAAAATCAGAAAGTGAAGGGGAATAACACTTACAATCCATGATAATAATATGCAAGAGAGATCAAAATTCAAACTCAGTTGGTTAGTCTTCAATCAACAAAGAGAAAAAATTCTTCCAAAATAGCAACCAAGTTCTTGAATATTTGGTTTGGAAGAAGAAAAACAACAACAACAAAAGCTAATGAAAGGTTTGAGAGAGAATCTAAGAAGTAACATCCGGAAATTTTGCTTCCGAGTTATTCCGAAGCAAACCGGATGTGGACCGGTTTTGGATTTTCCTGACTTCTTATTATATTCGCGGAAGTGATCTTTTTATCATTTTAAGTGAGTACCTTACTCACATAAAATATGTGGAATCAATCTACCTTCTTTAATCTCTAAGCTTAGCCATCCGGGCTATCGATACAGGCCAGCTGAGCCATCGAGATAGCCCAACTGGGCCCATCAAGACGTACGTGGGGCATTTTGGGCTGAGGAAACAAATATGTAAGACCGTCCACAATGGAGGGTCGGGGCTACTAAAGCCCCTCCATGTCATCAAAATGATGACATGGCACTGGAAGAGGCTTAGTAGCCCCGGGGGTCGACGCATTTTCCTTTGTAAATCGACGTCGTTTTGGCCAAACTGGGCCAAAACGACGTCGTTTTGGCTCAGTTCAGGGAAGAGGAGCGCCATGTGGCGCGCCCTCACTGGCCGAAATATGGCCAGTGACAGCGCGCCACGTGGCAGGGGTTTTAAATTAAATTTAAAACCCCTTTTCCCGTTAAAATATTAACTATAAAAAAAATTATTTTTGAGTAAGATTTGATTTTATCTATCTAATGACACCCATTTTGCATATGTTTCGATAAAAAAAAATTTTTGACTTCTTGTAACGTCTATAGAGTTTTACGTAGTAAACTTTTAACGTTTTAAATTTTATTTTTTGCATAAGACTTTATTCATATCAATCTAATATGAAATTTATTTAATTTATATATGTATTTGAATTTTTTATAATAAAAAAACATAATTTAAAATAGATGTTAGACATAAAATGACTGAGACATTAACTTACAAATAAAATTCTAATTTAATAAGAAAACAACTAATTATACATTAGTTTAAACATACACTTAACTTATAACATAAGATTGAAATAAAACACAAATGATAAATATAAACATACATTACGAACTCTAAAAGGACCCCAAACTTAAACATAAACTCAAATACCGAGTTCTCTGATCAAGTCATTCTTCATCTTCTCTTGTTCGGGAGACAGGGAATCTTTCATCTCCATCAAACTATTAAGAATGGTTGACTTCCTTTTGTACTCAAACTCTTTGGCCTTCCTCTGTTCTATTTTGTCCTTCCTAGCTTCGGAAATAGCAATCATCTTTAATTTTTCCTTCTTTATTTCCAATTCTTGAAGGCGGACCTCAAACTCTCTACTCTTCAAATTGTCCAAAATTTTAATTTGTTCTGAATAATCAGAGGATGGTGTTGTACTTACCGGTCTCTTTCCCGCCCTCTTTGAACTATTTCGTCCTAAAGGACGGACGAATAAGCTATTTGGGGTTCCGCCTTCACTTGAGGGAGTTCCAACATTGGGGCTTGATGTGTATGATCCAGATTCATTTACCTTTGCCCTCTTCGAGCCATCCCCTTGTTTTGATGATGTCGATTGAATGCTACTTTGCCATTTTGGGAGACTTTTGAGCATGCGCCAAATGTTTTCATGATTGAATTTTGATTTATATTGATCTTGATACAAAATATGAGCCCTTGCAAGGATATTGTCAAGGCTTTCTCTACTTATTCTCCCCCTTTCTGATGTAGCATATACACCTGTAAATCTAGAAGAAAGTATATTGAGCTTTTGGAAGCGGTTCTTACATTGTTTCCATGAGCGAGATGCTAAATCTCCCCTTCTTTCGTTGTAATATTGAGAAATTCGATTCCAAAAGGTGTTGGTACTTTGATTGGTTCCTTGGATGACATCTTTGCTCGTGTTCATCCATCCACTAACGAGCAAATTGTCTTCGACTCCCCCCCAACGCAACCTTCTAGCAACTTCCTCGGTTGTCACTTGAACTTCTTCTTCATCGTCATTGTCTAGATCAACTGTCGGTTCATGAGTCCCAAAAGGCGGGATGGTAATAGGTGGAGACGTTGGGATCAAGCTAATAGCATGAATTATAGTCTATATTTTGGGACCTGTTTAGACGTTTTATCTTCAATAATATGCATGTTTGAATCTGTATTATGTGATTATATTGTCGTTTCATCTACCTTTACGGGAATCGAGGTCTACACCAAGTTTCGTTGTAATCGTAGGTAAAATGGCACATTTTGGACTAAAATGGAGCTAAAGGAGCTAAGGAATCATAGGAGCTATATTCAGGAGCTTAAGGAAGAATCCAAAAAGCATGAAAATGGATTAAAGATTCACTTTGGACCAGATTTAAGAGATTTCACATTCAGTTTAGAGCCACCTCGGTCAGCTACAGTACCATCTCGACCGAGGTGATCCAGAGGAGCGTCTCGACCGAGGCGAATATCCTGGCGCGGCGAGATATATTTTATTTGGCTGAGATCTTTTATTTTTGGAAGGAGAGATCTTATATTTTTGGGCTGGATTTCTGGAAGGAAGATCATATATTTAGGAAGATATTTATTTTAGGAGATATGGATATATTTAATAGGAAATTATCTTTTTAAGATATTTTATCTTTGGAAGATAATTCTCCTATATAAAGGGTTGAATTTTCTACAATTCAACCATCTTCGGATCAAGAGATTTCAGATCTTCGGATCATCAAATCCGCATACAGCCCGCTATAGCTGGGAGATTGAAGAACCTTTTTGAAGGTTGAAGGAAGGTTGAAGGAAGATTAATAGATTTTATAGCTTTTGTGAAGGGTTTTGTAAGATTTCCTTAGATTCCCTTCTTTGTTGATTGTCTTGGATTGTGATCCAAGGAACACTTGTTTGAGTGATATTTGATTCAGTTATTGAAGTCTTTCTATTAAGTTCTTCTTGTTCAATCATTCACTTTCTTCCCATATACTTGATTTTTGCTTTCATGATGATGAGTGGCTAATTTATTTGTGTGATTCTAGGGTGAATGGCTGAAGGTTATGGGAAAAACAATAATAGAATAATCTTAAATTCTAGTAGGACCTTGAAAGCTCGAGTCTTTATCCTTAACCCTAAAACATCTCGCTCAGTCGATGAACATCTCGGCCGGGGTGGAATTCGTTTGACCGAGGTGACTTATCTGATCCGAAACTGAGAGTTAAGTGTTAGAGTTTGCCAAATCCTATTCTTATTACACATTTCCTAGTTCAATGCAAGCTTAGGATGAGACTCACCCGGTAATTCCTTTGTTTGTTTACCCATGATCATAAGTGTAGGTAATAAAGGGTTATCCTTTATTGGGGTTTGAGTGTGCTTTCATTCCATCTTTGTGAGTTAGCCTGAGACTTACCCGGTAAAGGTTGATTCTATTCCCTTAGGTGGTGTGTTGGTTTGAGGTTATAGTTCTTTTCCTTAATTCCTTGAGACTTACCCGGTAATAGGAGTTACGGTTTGGGATTAGTGAGTAGTGAGACTTACCCGGTGATCTATTCCACTTTAGTAACACCTTCCCTATGCAAAAATCTCAGCTTTGTCCGCTTATCTTTAGATCTTGAGTTGGAACCACAACTAGATGCTTTAATCCCTAGAATTGCATATTCCTTTAATTAACTTTTTATCATCTTTGATTGCTTTAATCGCTTTTGTGATTAGTAATTACATAGCCTATCTATACTTGCTTAGGTTTCACCTAAGTCCCTAAGATCGACACCCCGAAATTTCTTGCTTTTACTACGATTGACCCGTACACTGCGGGTTCGCATCCTTGTTTTAAGCATACATCTTGGGTTATAAATTTAAAGCTTGCACACACCATTTGGAGCGAACACAAGCCTTTAGTAGGGTTTGAGTTTGGGGGTATTCCATATAACTCATGAATTGCGAGTTTTGAGTTTGGGGGTATTGCATATAACTCATGAATTGTGGGTTTTGTGGTTGAGGGTAACGAGGATAATTCATGAATTGTGGGTTTTGAGTTTGAGGGTACTGCGGATAATTCATGAATTGTGGATTTTGAGTTTGATTCGGATCTTGTGTTCCTAAACCTTGGCTAAAGTTTGGATGGAAAAAGAAAGGGTTTGGAATGGGATTTCCGTTTTCATCCATTGTAAGTGAATAATAGAGAAAGAGAGAAGTTGTGTTACTTGAATGAGACGAGGGTAGAAGATGAAGTGTTGGTGTGGTGGTCTTGTGGTCTTTAAACCCTTTTATAGAAGGTATAAATGAGTTATATGTCTCATTTACACAATAACCGAGCCATGAATTGACAACTCAATCACGGGTCTGAAAAACACAATAATCAAGTTTGAATTGACAACTCAGTCACGGATTTATTATACACAATAAATGATATCTGACATTGATTTGAATTTCGAATCTGAAAAACACAATAATCGAGTGTGAATTGACAACTCAGTCACGAATTTATTATACACAATAAATGACATCTGACATTGATTTGAATTTCGAATCTGAAAAACACAATAATTGAGTGTAAATTGACAACTCATTCACGGATTTATTATACACATTAAGTGATAACCCAATAATTTTTTTTATAAAAACCTATGTGAGCTTCACATATCTACAACTCCTATCCACTTTCATTTCTCTAACTTCACAATGTCTCAAACGCCTTCGAATTTCAATTTTCCTTTTTCACCCAAATCCTCTACTTATTCATCAGAAGACCTCGTCCTTTCATCGCAATCTTCTCAAAATTCTGAAAGCAATATGGACATCAATGAAAAAATTGATGAGCTAAGAGAGATGTTGGTCCAAGAAATTGCTGGAAGTTCACGACAACATCGAAGACGGACATATATAGAGAGAGATCATGAAAGCGGGCATGCTCGATTGTTCGAGGATTATTTCTCTTCGACGCCGACCTACAACGATAGGTTGTTTCGAAAAAGATTTCGAATGAGGCGACACGTATTTCTTTGCGTTGTCAATGCTTTGTCCCAATCTTTTCCATTTTTTCGCCAACTTCCAAATGCAACTGGTAGGCTAGGCCTAAGCCCGTTGCAAAAATGCACCGCCACCATACGCATGCTAGCATATGGAGTGGGTGCCGATGTTGTTGATGATTATGTTCGCATTGGAGCGTCCACGGCAATATCTTATTTAGCCCACTTTGTTGATGGAATTATAACCTTGTTTGGGGACGAGTACTTACGCGGGCCAAATGCTATAGACATGCAACGCCTACTATATGTAGGAGAGCAACGAGGTTGGCCTGGAATGATCGGTAGTATAGACTGCATGCACTGGAAATGGAAAAACTGCCCAACGGCTTGGCAAGGTCAATATGCCAGGGGTGATAAAAAGCCAATTGTCGTGCTAGAAGCTGTTGCATCTTACGATTTGTGGATATGGCAACATTTTTTGGAACTCCAGGTACGTGTAATGATATTAACGTTCTTGACCGTTCTCCTGTGTTTGATGATGTGTTGCATGGTCGAGCACCCACAGCAGATTTGTTGTAAATGATAATCATTACAACATGACGTATTACCTCGCCGATGGCATTTATCCTGCATGGGCTGCATTTGTCCCGTCAATTCGACACCCATTTGGTGCGAAAGATACATTGTTTTCCCAACAGCAAGAGTCATGCCGTAAAGACGTGGAGCGAGCTTTCGGTGTTTTGCAAGCTCGTTTTGCTATTATACGTCATCCTACTCTTGCTTGGGACATTAATATGATCGGAAAAATAATGAGGACATGCATCATTTTGCACAATATGATCGTTGAAGATGAACGTGATACCTATCAACTCTACTATGATTCATCCCAGTTCGATCAAGTTGTTGTTAATGAGCCAATCGCCTCGGATCTTCCATTTGAAATGGCCCAGTTTATACAAAATAGGAGTGCACTCCGCGACACGAGTACGCATCACCAACTAAAAGCGGACATAGTTGAGCATATATGGCAAAAATTTGGCAATTTCGGTGATAATCACTAAACATTTGTAGTTTTATTTTTTATTAAGTTGTTTGTTGTTTAAATTACGTTTTTATGTTCTTGTTGTTTATTTTAGTATGTATCTTTTGTTATATTGGTTGTTATTTAAATTGTGTTTCTTTTTTATTAAATTGTTTGTTATTTAAAAATATTTGATATGTTGGTTGTTATTTAAATTACGCTTTTTATTAAGTTGTTTGTTATTTAAAATTTTGATTTAGTAAGTTTAAAATATATTTACATTTTAAAATTTATGGCTAATGTTTATTTATAATAATATTAGTAATATTATTTAATAATAAATAATATATAAATATACAATTCATCAATTTATTAAAAATAAATAAAAAAGTGAAAAGTGAAAAATTAGTAGCTCCGGGACTGCCTATTGTGAGTGAAAATAAGTGAAAAGCTGAAATGGGACAATTAAGCTGATGTGGCAAAAAAATTTTAGTAGCTCCGGGGCTCTCCATTGTGCATGGTCTAAAGGAGGTTAACCCTAATTGCCCCTCTCCTTCTTTCTCATCTGAACACCGCCGCCCTCTCCTTCTTTCTCCTCCGACAACCTTCGTCCCCTTCTCTTCGTCCTACTCTGAAACCACCACTCTTTTTCCCTTCTCTGAACTCACTTCAACGAAGGTCAAAGAAGCATCAATTGTCCGGCTATTTGCATAAACGCTAGGCCTGAAAGGGGCACCCTTTGTCGCCGTTGCGAGACGACGCTATGAGATCTTGCCACAGCTGCAAGCCCGACGCAAAGAGATCTCTCCGCCGCTGCAAGCGTGACGCCAAGAGTTCCCGCCGCCTCTACAAGCCGATGCCAACGCTTTGTCATCACCACAACCGACGCGAAGGACGGAGACATCGGCGTTGGGACTTCCACTGCCGCCTACAGTGCTGACGGGGTATACTCCGCAGTGGGTTGCTATCTCCGGCGCCGACTGAGACCGCCGATCTCACCTTTCCCTGCAGACCGAGTGGATCCGCTAGGTGAGGTCCTGGTGTTCTCTTTAGATCAACTCGGAACAAACAGTTCTCGTTTTTGGATTGATGAAGTTGAAATAAACTTTGTAGTTGGGCAAATGATGTCCATTATTCGAATGAGAATTTTAGGTGCAAACCGGATTTCAGATTTGTGGAGTTTTGGTAACGAAAACTTATATAGGGCTGTATGTATGAAATTATACGGAAATTGTATTTTAATTGTGCGTTAAAGGTTGGACAAGAGTTGTTGAGTTTTGTTGACGAGTCTTATGTAGTTACGACTTGGTTGTAAAGGGCGTGTAAGTTATGATTTGGTATGTAAGATGATTGTTGTAAGGATTATATTATGAAGGTAAAAGATGAATGTTGTGGACTAGCAATGATGACAACTTATAATTTGAATAGATGATGGTCATGTTATAAGTTCATTAGGCTATTATAAGAACTTACGTGAAGAAATTATGTTAGTGTGTGTTCCGTCGTAATTAGAGTTTAGATTGAGTGTTCATTTTCCTTTGTTTTTAACCTGGTAGGTTGTTATGATTATTTATATACATCGGAATGTCTTAGTGTCGCGTATGTTGGACTTATCCTAACTAGGAATAGATATGGCCTGATAGGTTTACGTGGTCCTCAAAACTTTTGGGATTTTAGTGGTAACCTTTAGTTAACTTTAGTTACATAGATAGGGAGTTTGAAAGTTGGACTTCTTTCAAACTCAGTAGTTCCTTTCATCTTAAGAGTCAAACAACTTGCCTTGGGTTGCTAGTAGGATTCATAAGATTTTACAAATCTTTAAAGTTTCCGGATCCTAGGGGTAAAACTGTCTTTGCTTAGAAAAGAGTTGGTTTAGTGCGGTTTCCCGGTTTTTCATTGATGACCTAGAAGTTGCGACTTCTAGAGGCTGGATAGTATATTGATATTATGTTATGATCATGTAGTTGAGATATTTCTCAACGGGACCGAGTGCTTTGGTTGACGGAACTTGACTTGATTAAGGTAAGTCCTTTGGGCTTACTTAGCTAGCTGTTAGATATGAGTGTGAATGATGATAGTGGTGTTTGAATGATGTGTGTATTAGTGTATTTTATAGTAATCATCGACCGACTTACATATATGGCCTAAGAGTAACGAGTGGTGGCATTCTGCCCAGTTAGCCCGAGGGCGCTGGGGGTTTCTTTCGGGACTAGTCCATACTTGGTTTGCGGGGACGCCACCGGCGGAGGTTGTAATATCCGGAATTTTTATTCCGTTTAATTCCAAATCAAATCGGATTCCGAGCCGTTGACGGTTTCCCATTCTATCTAGTATTTCTTCCTCTACAAATTTTATCATTTTATGTAGAATTTAATTCACATAAAATGATAGAATTATATCAAATCCTAATTCTTTTAATTGGTGCTTAATAACGACTTATGACGAGACCGTGACAAAGCTGTGACGAGACCATGACAAAGCTGAGGCGAGGTCATGACGAAGCCCGACAACTCTGTGACAAGGACATGCATGGGCCTGACAAAGCCATTACGAGTTTTTGACAAGTTTTGACAAACTTTCAGCCCATTTATTTCTTGCCATATTTCAGCCCATTGTTTCTTAATTGGATTGATTGTTCCCATCCCTTACCTTAACCTTTGCTGGCGGATCAAAGCAGCCCCATTGAAGCACCAACATTGCACAACAGCAGCCTCTTTTGTGCACTTCGACTCCAGGAGTTGCTACATACGTTTGGTTGGTCTCTCACTCCCTAGTTGTCCTCTTTCTATTCAGTCACACCATGGGCAAAAGTTTATATACCATCCCTGTTGTTTTACAGATCGAAAGCCTTACACATCACCAGAATCTTTCCTAAGTTGCAATCAAGGTCTCAGCAAGGGGTAACTAGATCTCTTCTCCCTCCCTTGAATACGTATCTTCTGTAAGTTAATAAGTTAAAGTGTACTATGTGCTGCTGATGAACTTAGGACATTCAGATCAATAATTAGTTTGGGTTAGAAGAGGGTGACAAAAATAGAGAAACAAATCAGCTGTAAATAATGGAGTTTTCTTCAGTTTTGAGAAGTTGAAAACTGTCAATATTGTATACCAATGTTCAGGAGCTATATTGAAGATCCACCGTTGAATTTTTGATAGTTCATAGAGGGATACACGTAGTTTACTGTGTTCAAATCTGAGAAGAAATGAACGGTCGGATTGAAAGTTATAGGGTCTCAAAGTGGAGTGGTTGAGCTGTTTTTCCAGCAATGAATTTTGACTAAGTATAGGAACATTTTTAGTGTTGTAGCCAACTTTAAGGATTTTTGTAGAAGTGATAATTGAACAGTTTTAGGAAATTCTTGCTCCTATGAGTAGATTAGATATCCTAGATAATTTAGAGATTTATTTTAGAATTTTTATAAGTTTATTTTAATTTCATATTTGAAGCTGTAGTTGGACCTTAGTGACTTTTCGGAAAATAGAAAAGTGGGTAGTTTCTCTAGTTTTACCTAAAATCATCCTAGGGAGTAGAATATGGTTAATTAGCCTCAAGTAAGAATTTAAGTACGTATTACGAGTTTTGGAAGTCTCGGGACCAAGGGTAAAATAGTTATGTTACCTTAAATAAGCACTGTAAAAATTTCTGCAAATAGGACCTTACATCTTAGAAGCTTCAAACTTCTAAGAACCTAGGGAAATGTGTTGACCCACTGCCTCCTTTGACAGGCAACTGAGTTTCTGCAGTTACCGATTGAGTGGTGGTTAAGAGAGAGTCGATATTTGATTCTGGTAAGTCCACGGACATACTTAGCTGGCTTCTTGTATGAGTGTGATGTGTATGAGTGGTGTTTGTTAGTTAAGATAAATAACGAAACCGGAATAGGCCAACTTTAGTATATTGTGTAATTGACTCAAGTGTATGATAACGGGTCGTGACATCATCAGCCTAGCTCTTGCTAGAGTCTAGGAGGTTTCCTGCGACCAGTCCAGTCAGGTAGACGGTCAAACGCATTAGTACCATTCCGTGTTGGTAAACGGGGACAGGGGCGAGGTTTGGGAATCCCTCGTGTCACAAAATAAGTATCATTAGTAATGACATATCACTTAATTAAAGATAACAAAAGGAATGAGTGTTGCATGCTGATTGTGTATGTTGTGTGTTTGTGCTTTTACCTTTATACTTATGCATAGATTGTTAGCTAACGGTTTTATACCGCTTGTAGATTCCTTGCAGGTTAGGGAGGCGATCGAGTGATCTGGCGGTAGTGGGCAGCCGGGGTTCCGTGCATTATAGGACGGGACTGTTATCTTTTTATTGCACGGCTGTTGAGACTGATGTTGCTATTTTGGTTTTGAGACTTGGCTGTATTGTTTTTCAGATTTGTACTCTTCCTTTCGCTCATGATATAAAACTCTATGTTTTGCCTTTTTATTTGTGTCGTGTTGTAAGATCCGATAAAGTTGTTGTCAGGCTAAGGCCCGGGACCCATTGTGAGGTCCCACCTCGTAGCATTCCGAATCCTCTAGGATTCGGGGTGTTACAGAGGTGTGACAAACCATCACCAGTTGGATAAGGAACGGAGGCGAGAATCTTAAGATTTCTCGTGCCACAAAGTTAAAACGGAATAAAGTGAATCACCTAAGCTAATAGATAATAACCGGATTGTGTGCCAGCATGATGAGTGTTTGTGTTACTTTGAGTGTGTTTGTGTTATCCTTATACTTATTTTTAGATTGTTAGCTAACGGTTTATCCGTGTTGTAGATTTTGTAGAGATAAACAGTTGCAGAAAGATCCGAGACGGATGGTCAGCCGGGTCCACGTACTCATTAGATGGGGGACGGGGGAGTCTTCCTTATGGCATGCATGTTATATAAATATATATATATATATATATGTTTTGTAAGGCTGTCACATGTGTACATTCATACAATAAAATGTTATGTTTTGAAATTGTTTTAAATACATTTGTGCCTTGTTGTAAGATCCTAGTAAAGTTGTTGTTAAACCAAGGTCGGGATCCATTGTGAGGTCCTAACAAGTAGCTCCCCGAGTTCCGAGAATTTGGGGTGTTACATAAGAGTTCTGCAAAAAATTTGGAGAGGTCATATATATACTAGAGATCTAAAAGGCAGGGGTCTGACGTGTAGAAAAGTTGCTGAAAAGGTGTCGGAGCTGCTGTCAGGAAGAATCTCGACTCCATCAGTTGTTAATTTTGGACGAGAGATCTGCATTTTTTGGGTCGAGATTCAGAGTTGTATGTATTGTTCTTTGGTTGCTGAAAATCTCGGCCTTCATGTCCAAAATCTCAGCCCAAGATAGGTACTGAGATTATTCTCGACTTCTACAATCTCGCTTTCAATTAAATTTAAATTCTTATCTCGGCCGAGATACCCTTCTAGTCACCCGAGATTTCTTAGAAAGTCATCATTTGCTCATTTGCTCGATATCTTGCCTTGCATCCTCACTTGTGGGCTTTTCTTTTGCCTTCTCATGTGTCCCTCCCAAGCTCTCGTCATTCTCTACTCTGAGGCTTGATCCTCAAATGTTGTTGTTTAGGTCCGAATTTCACCGTTTGTTACCTAAGAAAGCAAACAAAGTGTGTGTAGACATCTATACTTGCAAACTAAATAATAACAAGTGTAGATGACGCAAACTTAGGCTTATTCATGCCAAACTAAAGGGAAAATCTACCTAAATGCATGCCTAAACTATGATATAAATCATGTTATCAGCAAGAGACTACACAATAGTTTGTTAGGACTACTAATATTTTGTTACTTGCATCAACAAATGTCTTTGTGAAGATAATCATATCGTCTACAAAGGCTAGAAACGGAATGATTGTTTTGCTTCTCATAATCAAAAAACCAATAGATTTTGGATTATCATTGTTAGATTTTTGTATATTTCTGGTCAATACCTCCGCTCCCAAGTTAAACAATAGCGGCGATAACGGTTTCCTTGATGAAGACCTCTTCGGAGGAAAATATTGTTGTTGGAGAGTCATTATTTAGAATTGAATATGAGACCGTGGACATGAATTCTTTAATCCATTTCCTAAATCTTTATCCGAAACCAAATTTCTTGAGAATCGCCTTAAGAAAATGCCATTCTATTTTTTATACGCCCCAACCTAAAGATCCAACGATTCAAGACAAACAAAAACTAAAACAAACCGACACACGTGCTTTATGAGATTTTTGATAATGGAAAATAAAGCACAAGGTATGTATTGCTAGAGATTCAAGCATCTCATCATGTGCTCAACAATACTCGTATCAACTCTCATAAACATCTCAGCTATAAGAACCAATGACTTCACCCTTGCATCTCACAAAGGCAATCCAACCGGCTTCTCACCAAGGAGGAGGTTTCAACATCTCACCAAAAAACAAATAACTAAACTCTTTTTTTCCAGAAATTCTTATTCTCTAATCTTAAATTCCTATTAATCATGCAAGCCTTTAAATATAGAAATAAGGGTATATGAAAGATCAAAATCAATGTCAAAAGTCATATTAAATAATAGGCATTAAAAATCCACATAATGAGGCATTGATTTTGGACTCTTCACATTTTGGCCATAACCCCGACAACTACAAGAACTGCATTTACGACCCATCTCTTGGAAGAATCTGCTCTTGTAGTCTTCATGAATATTGTATCCCTTTAAATCATCTTTCTAACAAGTATTTACGTACCTTCATTCGGTAAATGTAGCATTCCTAATGACCAAAATACTGAAGGGTCGACTGAATAGGATTCCGGGTCGCATATGGTTGAAAACGTCAGGTTTGAGAAATGCTTAAGTTTTCATTAGATGAAACACTTACAATAATAGTTGTAGTGTTTGAAGCTATCTTTTCAGCACTTCATAAATCGCCTCAAACAGACTTCGGAATAATAAGATAAGAATGCTACATTAAAGTGAAGCTGTTTGCATCGGTTACCCGGATCACATCAACTTTGTTATAAGCCTTTTTCCATATCTAGTTTGATTGACATGAAACCTTCTTTTCCTTTCTTAATTCTAATTCCATGAAAGATTTCATGTGCAATGAGAACATTATCATGTATTGCTCAGTTCTGAGTAAAAGCACCTTGTAGTGGATGAATTAATTTTGAGAGGGTTGAGCTTAACCTCTTTGCTAGTACTTGAACAATAATTTTAAGGATTTTTGATCATAGAATAATTGTTCTATATTGAGAGGTAGTGGTTGGGTTATCTATTTTTTTTATAAGAGATATAAATGTGTGGTTAATTTGTTAAGGATCTTTCTAGTTCTATATAAACTTTTTACTGCTCTAGTTACCGTTGGTATAATATGTGTCAATACCTCTGGTAAAAACCAGTCATCATGCTATCCGGACCTAGTGATTTCTCACATCTCATATCAAATATTGCGTTTTTTTATTTCTCTCGTAGACAAGGGTTACTTAGTTCGCAGTTCTCATTTTCATTTATTTATGGTTGAATTACTTCGAGTTGTTTTTGGAGGTTTTGATTATCCACTACCGAAGTTTTAAAATAGCATTGAAACTCGTTAAAAATTCTTTGTTGATGTCGTCTTCTTTTAATAACTCTGTGTCATTGTTTTTAGTAATTGTAGGGATAGTCTTGTATTCTTTCGACTAATATCATTTCTATGATGAAACTTCGTGTTTTTATCACCAAGTCTTAAATTATTGGTTTTAGCCGCTGCACACAATATTTGTGTTGATAGTCTAGTAGGCAATCCCACTTTTTGATAAGTAAATCTTATCATTTTGTTGTTGATTAAAGCTCTAAAATGTATTTTTTTTTGTAGAGATTATTTTTTTTTTATCATCTACTAATTTTAGTTGTTTGTTATGTTCCCAAACTTATCACGACTCAATTATTTTAATTTTTGTTTATGGAGACTTGTCTTCTTCACCACGTTGAACATATGGGTTATCGGATTGTCCATATTAGTTTTATAAGATTTTCACAATCCTGACGTCGCATCCACATAGATTCAAATACAAATGGTTTGTTCTTAAATTTATCAGACGTGTTTTCTATACCAACAGAGATCATACAATAATCCGGGGATATAAAGCATGATTTCTATTTTCTAGTATGGATGTGTTGATATTTTTTAATGATTTCAAAAGAAGTCATAATTCTATCAAGTTTTTTTCGTAAGTATTGTCGTCGCCTTCCTTTGTCTTTTTCCATGTGAACTCATTTCCTTTGAAGGGAGAGTTGTGAGGTTACAATGTTGAGAGAATGTTTTACCCTTTCTATTTTGTTATTTGGAAGCGGAGATCTCCTTTTTTGTCCGTGTGGTCTAATAGTTCATTATAATCTCCGATAAGTAAGGTCGGTTTGCTCGTTGAGGTCACTTCCATTGTCAGTTGGAACTAGAATTTATTTTTATCTTGTTCGTTTGGTGATGCATAGATGAAATAGATAGTTATTTCAAAGGTTGTTACGAGGTCAATATATTTAATAGTTAAGAGCCTCTTGTTTGTTTTTATTATCTCAATTTTTTCATTCTTCAGTTGATATTTCTTCTAGAGTGGACACATTCCTCCAACAAATCTTGTAGCTGGAATGAAGTATATTTTTTCAAAACCTGCATTTTTTCATTGGGTTCATAAGGTTCTATGCTTGTTTTTGTTTCCGCTAACATTATCATTTGAATGTATTTTTTTCATGTTAAGTTTACATCCGTCCAAAAGTTCTTTTTTTGCATGCCCCTACAGTTCCAAAAAACGATCTTCATTTATGGAAAACTATTTTCTCCTTACTTATTTCCACAAAATATGTGTGTTTCCTTAGCTTTCTTCTTCCATAAATATGTTCTTTGGAATGATCTTTTGTTGAGTCACTAAGAAAGTAATCATATCACATTATCACAAGGATAAATGGGGGAGTATGTAGGTTTTGTAATCATGAGCATAAAAAGGGCCTCAACTTAAAAATGTGCACAAAATAGACCCGTCCAGATTATATAAAAAGATTTATTAAAATAAAAAAGATGATATTAAATAAATCAGAATATCTTTCTCTCTCCATTTATTAAGCAATTAATTATTACAAAACGGGAAAGTAAATATATTTCTCTCTCCATTTATTAAAGAAATCAGAATATCTTCCTTCTATTCATCCTTTCCGGAATTTTCATAACGGACAGTTGTTAATCCAACTTGCGTTCATCCATGGCGACGATATTGAATCAAACTTGGTAAGGTTTCCGCAACAACATATGTACATAATCGTCAGGGACTGCAAACATATGTACATATACAGTTAGTCAGTAACATTTTCGTTGCAAAATATGTACATAATCACCAGAGATTGCAAACATATGTACATGCAAACACAAACATAAGCCTATATTACAACATATTTTGTTCTGTTGTACATATTCAAATCGACAACATGCTATATGTACAACATATTTTGTTCTACTGTACATATTTTCGCAGCAACATATGTACATAATCAGCAACATATGTACATAATCAGTCTTTAATTTATACATGTTGAAGACGACCGTTGAATACTCGATTGAACTTCATCATTCTCAACCGAATCTTGCCGACTGAAGTTATTGATTTTTCCAAAAGCCAGAGTAAAATCGACGACAAAAGCATACTTGTGTTTGGCGACTGAAGTTATCAATTCGAGATTTCGAATATCCTTGAAAGCAATTGGTACCTATTACCTTTGGAAGACGACCGACTACTAGAGGATTGAAGGATACTGTTGATGATGGATGATGGGAGGAAGACGAGAACTCGCATTGTGGCTATGGCGAGAGAAGCTTGGCGAGAGAAGAGCGCTCTTTTTGATTTTGGAACCGGTTGAAAAGCGAGAAATTTTGGATATTTGATAATGGGATCTTTTCATGGTTACCATATTTTAACCGTATCCTATTTTTGTGCTTAATAAATATCTTTTACCATAAAAATAACTTTCATTAAGATAATAACTGCCTAATAAAATGTGTGTTTCCTTAGATTTTGGAACCGGGTGAAAGAGAATTTTGGGAAATTTGGGATATTTAATAATGGCATCTTTTCATGATTGAAAAGTCCCTTGTATTTACCATTTTTGCGAAAAATGGTAAATACAAGGGGCCTTGTTTGTATTCTAGAAAAATAAGTTAACTTGGTAGCTTAATCTTCTCTTATCACAATGATTTTTAGTACAATGAGTCAAGTTTGTATTAAAAATGTGTGTTTCCTTAGATTTTTCTCGCTAGTAATAGTAGTGGTTAGTTGCAATCCAAGGATGTTTTTATGTGCATTCCAAAGAACATATTTATGGAAGTAGAAAGCGTGGGATGTATACAGATTCATAAGGTCCATCATGGTCAATATATGTATGGTGAAGATCAAATTCACACCAATATTTTTATAACTCCATCAGTTCTTGAAAGCACAAGAAATGGAATAAATTGCAACAAGTAAGTAATGTTGGTCTTACTCACCTACTTAGGGCCTGTTTGGTATCGTATTCTTAGAGATTCATTTATATTCTTTTTCACGGGATTCGTCGGGATGGCAAAATTTGTGCATTTGGTGTGAGTTGGAGCTTCGGTGTTGTATTCTTTTACGAGATTCTTTTGGCTAAAGAATCCCGTAAAAAGAAGTTTGTTCACCCAAACTTCTTGGGGATTCATTAGGTTAGATTCTATTCATTTCCACCCCTAACTTTTTTCTCTTTTTTCCCGTTCATTCATCTCTTTCGTTTGAACACCGCCATTGATGCCCACCTTTGAAGCTCTCAACGTCATCTTCCTATATCCAAATGTCCCAACCGATTCACGTTGACCTCATATTGGACAACGATGAAAGACGGATATGCCGCGGTATTTTCTTCTTCAGTCTCTCGCCATCCAAATGTGATGGGGTACTGGGTCAAATTTCTGGTTTTGCTCATCAGATGCTCAGTTTTCGAATTCCTTGTCCCAGTTGGTCTGTTATCTTTATAATTTGAGGGGGGTCTAATTTTTTATTGGTTAATTTTGACCATTCAATCTCTCACTTTCCATCTTTTTCCCTGCTGAGGACTCGAATCCGACATGTTCAGTTCAGTATTAGCTGCGGCCAGCCATTCCTACCGTTGGAAGGAAACCTGGGTGGCTCATCGCTCCGTTAGCTCTTTGGATTTGTCGCATGTCATCTTGTTTCCTTCAAAACACATTTCCTTGTGTTTAATCCTCCAATCTCACTTTTTAATTGTCAAAATTACAGTTTCCATCAGCCTACAGTATTTCTACTATAGAGATTACAATATGGTGTTTGGGTCTTAGCTCCTCTAGGTTGGTCAATGTCGGCCCCATCTTTGTTAAGCAGATCAAGGTCAAAGAGGAAGATAAAAAGGAGTTTTCATCTACTGCTTCGAGCAAAGGACGGAGCTCAGATTGGAGACCAATTGGAATGTCTCCAAGTATATGATCATTGGATCTTACAATCACCAAGTTAAAGCTTTTCTCAAAGTTTTCTTCAAACCATTGATATTCTGATTTTTTATTGGAATGAAGAAGAGTATGGGTATTGTCTTAATCTTTTCGTAAACAATCTATCTAAATAATCTAATACCAAATATGTAAAATTTTAAAAAAAAAAAGAATGTCTAAGAATCTTCATCCCCATCAATCTCCAACAATCTCAAGAATCTTCATCCCAAATAATCTAAAGAAAAAGAATATCTATGCGATACCAAACAGGCCCTTAGTCTTTATTTATTTTTTTTTTTTTTTGGTGTGAAGGAGAGTCAGTGGTCTCCAGGCGCATCTAGTCGCGCTTCTTATAAATAAAAAGAAGGCTAAGTGATCATCACTCGGGGGATAGCCTGACCCCTTACATCATGAAGTAAAAGATCCACTATACCCTCGGGAGGGTCAAACAATACACTTAGTCCAATAGGGAAATTAAAGGCTAAGTTAGCGAGATAGTCCGCTACTTTATTCGCCTCGCGGAAGGCATGCCGGCACTGGATGTCTCAGTCCCTTTTAATAAAGTCTTGGCATTTACATACCAGACTAGAGAGCGGATGGCACCGAGGTATCGACTTCTCCAGTAGCTTGATGGCTAACTGCGAATCCGATTCTATGATAACCTTACGGTATCCACACTCCCAGGCGAGCTTTAGACCATGGTATATACCCCACAACTCCGCCATTGGTACAGTGCACATACCCAGATTAATCACATACCCTCGTTACCATTCTCCGACATTATTTCTAAGAATACCTGCCGCCGTTGCGTGACCATCTTCCCTTACTGCTCCGTCTGAGTTAACCTTGATTACTCTCGAAGGCGGACGCTCCCAGTTGACATATTCGACCCTCTTTGATGATGAGATCTTCGGGGGCGAGTTGTTTCTCCAGGCTTTGATGTACTCCAAGGCTCTCTCGATAACAAACCCATGTGTGTCGTTCCTAACCGGTACATTTTGAAAGACTTTCTCGTTTCTCCATTTCCAGAGCCACCAAATTCCTACAGCAAAAATCACACTCCAACTACACATATTATTAAAATAAACCGTGGATGTGAAGTTACCTCGAATCCAGGACGCAAATGGGGAATCAAAGAAATCTTCAACCCTTCTGTGCGCTTGGAGGCCTTGCCATAGTAGTTTGCTGTGATGACACTCTCTGAATAAATGAATCAATGATTCATTCTCATGATGACAGTAAGGACAACCTGCAGAGCTAGCTACGTGTCTTCTGAGCCTTTCTTCATTACACAGCACTCCTCCCCAAAGCAGTTTCCATGCAAAAACACGTATACGTTCCTGTGCTTGCAATCTCCAAACCGCTCTAAACACCGCTCCATCCACACTAATCTCCTCTTCGTTACATCTCAGCATGTTGTAGGCTGTCTTCACAGTTAAATTCCCGTCTGGACTGTGCCTCTAGCTTAGCTCATCCCTGGCCTCCAGTTCCTCCCTCCCTTCTCTCTCCTGAGTCGATGGGAACCCCAACGTCAGTGAGGCCATCTGCATGAGCACTTCAGATGGGAGATATCTGCTAAAACTGCTCCAGTTCCAGCCTTGCTCCATAACCCAGAACTCACTAGTCCTTCTCTGTAGCAACTCAGAATCAACCGCGCTGTTCACCCTCTCCAGCAGCGGTGTATTTCCGACCCACACGTCCTCCCAAAATGCAACTGATTTACCATCCCCTAACACCCATCTGTGCCCTGGAATGACTACATCCCGGACTCCCTGTTGTATGCTTCTCCATACATGGGAAGAGTTTGCACTGTTGCTGCCACTGTTTCGAATATACTTGCTTTTTAACGTTATAGCCCACAGACTCGTCTCATTTTTCAGAAATCTCCATCCAATCTTACCAACTAGTGCAATATTCAGTTCTCTCATGGCTTTGACTCCTAATCCTCCCTTTTCTTTAGGCAGACAGAAATTCTTCCAAGCCACAGTGTGCATTCTCCTCCTCCCGTCATTGTGTCCCCATATGAAATTCCGGCATGTTTTGTCGATTTCTGAGCACACACTGTTTGGTAGTAACATGGATGCCATCGAATAAATGGGAAGGGCCGAGATTACTGATTTTGTTAGGGTAATCCTCCCCGCAAAACTAAGATTTCTGCCTTTCCATCCTGTAAGCTTGCCATTTATCTTGTCTAAGAGACCCGCAAATGTGCTTTTTTGACCCGGCCTTGTAACAGTGGCATGCCGAGATAGTTACCCATGTTTTTTGTAACCTCTACACCACTCACCTGCTGTATCCGGTCTTGGGCTTCTTGTGACACATTCGGAGATACAAATATTCTAGATTTTTGTAAACTGATCTTAAGCCCCGAAGCTTTACAGAATAAATCTAAACAATTCATCACCACTCTCAACTGTTCGGTAGATGCCTCAACAAATAGAGTAAGGTCATCCGCAAAGAAGAAGTGCGAGAGCTTAGGCCCATCTCTAGAAAGTCTAATTGGCTTCCATCTTCCTTGATTGACCAATTCGAGTATCATATGACTCAATCGTTCGACACACAACACAAAGAGATAAGGCGAGAGCGGATCTCCCTGCCTTAGACCTCTTTCCGGCGTGAACTGCCCCGTAAGATCTCCATTCCACAACACCTGCATCCTCGGGGTGGTGATACACTCTTTTATCATACGGCTCCATTCTCCTGGCAGCCCCGCTCTTTCGATGCTCTCTTCCACAAAATCCCACCGAACCCTGTCGTATGCCTTCTCTAGATCGAGTTTTAGGATCATCCATTTTCTTCCAGTTCTTTTCTTTCTCATGGAATGAACGATCTCCTGCATAAGGACGATGTTATCCTGGATATACCTTCCGGGGATAAAGCTCCCTTGTGTAGGTCCCACAAGATAATCTATAATCCTTTGGAGTCGTTGGACAAGCACTTTAGATATCACCTTATAGATCACGTTGCATAGGGCTATAGGACGAAACTGACTCACTTGTTCCGGATTACCCACCTTCGCTATCAAACATATAAGCGTGTCATTCAGCCCTCTGGGGAGTTTCTGAGTATCGTAGAATTTGGACACCTCTCTTAAGACCGATGCTCCGACTATGTTCCAGCATTTCTGGTAGAAAATAGGTTGGAAGCCGTCAATTCCCGGGGACTTGAAAGCGCCCATATCCTTGACTGCTTTCCACACCTCCTCTCCTCTGATAGGATTCATCAGCTCTGCCTTATCCCTTTCCTCAATTAAGGGGAATCCGTTCTCGTTGATGGTGGCACTCCGGGATTCATTAACGTCACTCATGCTGTATAGCTGGATGAAGTACTCTTTCACTATCTCAGTCATGCGTGCGTTATCCTCCTCCCAAGACCCTTCCGGTGATCTTAGGCCATCCACTCTATTACGCCTCCTTCTGACAACGGTAGCAGTATGGAAGAATGATGTGTTCCTCTCCCCGAATGATAGCCACTGCTCTCTCGATTTCTGAAACCAAATAATCTCTTCTTGTTCTAGAACTCTATCCAACTCCATCTTTAGGACCGTCTCTTGCTCACGCAAACCCCTCCTTATATCTTCGTCTGTAGGGTTTATACTTTGAACCTTTATCAGCTCCCTGTTAATATTATCCTTCCTGCAAAAAACATCTCCAAAAACCCTTCTATTCCAAGAGGTTAGCCAATTTCGGAGAATAGCAAGAGGTATACCTGTATTTGCATGAAGATTCCAACATCGTCTCACCATGGGGAAAAAATCTACATGTGTCATCCATGCCGCTTCAAACCTAAAAGGTCTCTTGTGTCTCCCGCTGTTTGTGATGGGCTGGAACCTGAGGAGAAGAGGCGCATGATCCGACGAAAATCTCGCCAAGTGACGTACTGAAGCATCGGGCCAAAATATCCTCCCCTCCTGGTTAACTAGTACTCTGTCCAATCTCTTCTGTATCCCTCTATTCCTAGTTTTGCTGTCGTCCCAGGTGAAATCAGCACCCGTGAACCCCAAGTCCAGCAGACCTAAATTGTTGATCATCTCTCCGAATACTCCAGAGTCTTTATGAAGTCCCCCTGCTCCGCCGCTTCTTTCATATTCATAGACTATGCAGTTAAAATCTCCTCCAACTACATAGGGTCCTGTTATATCTTCCAATTCCCGCTCGAGAGCCGTCCAAAACGGGATTCTTCTGGGAGCTGTGGGGGGAGCATAGATCACAATCAAGTCTGAGTTTTTGCCAGCTTGATTTAAGCGAGTATGAATAAAATATTCGCTGGAGTTGATGACGGTAAGGTGAATTGCAGGATCCTTCCAAAGTAACCATAGTCCACCCTCGAAGCCAGTCGCTTCCACCCTAAAACATCCTTCGAACCCCAGACGGCTACAGACTCGCTGCGATTGCTCTCCCGAGATACGTGGTTCAAGAATAGCCAGTACATCTATCTTGTGTGTGTTGCATAGGTACTTGATGGCGCGCCGGAAACTACTCTTAGCAGCCCCCTGAACATTCCAAATCAAACAATTCATTAATAACAAAGGTAAGAGGTGATGCTACACACCTTGGTAGGGGATTACGGAAGTTACTGAGTAACCTCCTCAGTCGTTCCAATAGCCCCCGACTCTTCTGTTTCCATTTTCTCCGGTAGGCCCACCTCTTTATGGTGGCTTTGGTCCTGATCGGATGGTGCCGAGACCACCATGCTTTGGATTTCCCACTGCATACTGAGTTCCGCACCCTTCTGTATACAGACTTCCTTAGTCTTTATTAGGCTTGAATAGTGGCGCCCCAGGTATTGGATAGAGTTAATGTCCAACTTAATAGACTTAAATATCGGTTTTAGGCCTTCTTTGTTCCCGATTTGTGTTTCTGAATTCATATTTCTTGCTTTTTTTTACTTTTAACTTCATGGGTTACAGTGTTTACTTTACAACATCGTCCTTTGATATCCCTAAATGTAGCTTCATTGCTTGGATCGCTAGCCACAAGCGCTTACCGACTCTCACCAAGCTCCATGCCTAGAGCATTGTTCAGAATGTCACTTGCCTTCTCTATGGAAATCACCCCGAAGATGAGGATCACCTCTTTAACCTCTGTAGCTACTCAACCCTCACCTTTGATCTAATCGCTCGCTGGACCCAGCTACCTACCCCTCAACCTTACATTAACTGCATCTGGGCTTGGCTGAGCGCCCAAAAACCCCACCGTCATGATTTCATAACCCACATTCGTATCTCTTCAATCACCAACCTCAACTACTCCATTTGGCACGCCAGAAATGAGCTCATCTACAACAATCGTTACCTCTTGTGCTCACAATGTCATAAGAGTTACCAAGAACTTCGCATCTTGCCACTGGAAAGATAGGTCACAAACTTCTTTTACTTGGGCCATGGCTTCGCATCCATCTCCTGTAATCCTCTCCCTTGATTGTGCTCTTGTTTCTGTCTTGGTCTAGTAGACCCTCTTGTAAATCCCGGTTACTTCATCAATACATTTTTTCAAAAAAAACAAAATTGTCCTTTAATTAAGAGAACAAAGCAAAAGTTGTCCTCCTTATTAAAGATTCTGCCATCGTAACTTGAGAACAAAAACTAATCAATTTCTCCTCTTTACAAAGCAAAGGGAAAAGATTAAGGTTTTTGGTATTTTGTGAAAATAAGTAAGGAGAAAATAATTTTTCAGATTTTCAACCAATATTAGATTACAAGACTTATCCTACCGAATGCAACCTATGACATGATCTAAAAAAATCTCTCTTAAAGTTGAAAAGTAGGAAACCTAACACTAGAGTTCTCATATCATATGACGTGGCCTAAAACTAACAGGTCTTATAATTTCTTAATTTTATATTATCCTACCATGGACCTATAATATATTTTTAATTGGAAAAAAAGTTGATCTCAACCAAACAAATATTTTGGTCTTAAGAATTTCCATTTGAACTCAACAACGATATAGGTAAGGGGTGGGTATAAGTTTCGTCATTTTCAGTCTTATCCCGACTCTGACGAGATTCCATCCAAAATTAAAAACCGATTTCCGAACACGTTCAGTACAAAAAGCTATTCGAAACGGGATACATGTCTTAACTTTTTCATACTAAGTATGTCCCGTCCCGTATATAATAAAGTTTTAATGTAAAATTATAAATATATAAATAAAATCCCTAAACATTAGTAATATAATAGTTATATATTTATGCTTATATATTTTTAAAAAAAAACATCTTGGTCAAAATTGGCAAATAATATGAATTTATTAGATTTAGAGTTTGTAATTTTGTTGGCTATCCCACTGATTTCACTTGTATGCTGTTGCCCCAATTCAAAGTCATTTTTTCATTCAATCCACTATAGAGAAATGCCTACAGTCAAGCTGTGAATACTTGGCTTCTCTTTTTATTAAAACTCGCCGGAGGCCACTGACTTTCCTTCCCATCAAAAAAGAAAGAAATGCCTAACAATCAAGTTGTGAATACGTGGTTATGACTTTACTTGATATATAAGGATATTTTTGTGGAAAAATGTTAGATTTTAACATAGTACGTAAACAACTTAATGGACAAACATAATTGAGCTCGTTCCCTCCCGATCCCAACCAAGATAGGGTTCGGTGAAATTCAATCTAAAAAAATACAAGACCCGCCCCATATAAAATAAATATAAAATAACCGGAGTGAGACTGGGACGACATCAATCCTGTTCCACTTCCTAATATATAACGTATTTTAACCTTAAAATCGCTTTTATAAAATAATGAAAATTCGGGTTGAATTGTAATCTCAAATCATATTTATGTTACTAAATGATATTTATCAAAATACTGATTATTAACTGAAGCGGACTTCCAGTGACTACAAACACCGGCTCCTGCGACATCGTTCCCTTCTCCAAAACCGGCACCCTACTTCATATTGTTTTCCCCTCCGAAGACAAGCCCTCTCATAACATTCCAACCCCATCCACAGCGCTCTACGTCATAACCCTAACCTTGATTTTGCTAGTCGACGGAGTTTAAAAAGGCCAAAAATTCGACTCGGATCTGGACACTGGAAGGGATGGGGAAATTGGTAGCGAATTCGTGGAGAGATTCGTACCACAGAAGAATTTTCAGTCTAGGATGTTGGAGATTATTGCGTTGTTGGAGGAAATGTGGGGCTTTTCTACAACTTTTGTGTTGGCTTATAGGGATAAAATTGAATATTCAGATCTATAAGTTATGAGATTGTTAATCTTGATTGCTTGATGTGAACATTGACAATGAAAAAGATGCACGAGTTTAACTGAATATTCAGGAAAACAATACTGTGCTGTAGTTTTCGAGGTGTGGCAGTGAAAGCAAGTGACTAAGCTTGTGGTATTGGACAGCCAGGGAAGACAATAATAATATATTTTAATGCATTATTAATGCCCTTTATTTACAAATATACATTTTAATTGGTGTGTTATTTTATTAAAGGAGATCCAAACGGACCCTATGAGTGAAGGAGAGAAATGAAATGATAAAAAAACAGGATCCCTAAATACACATTATTAGCGCATAACTGACGACACAGAGTTGTTTTGTTTTTTTAATCTCGTATTTTTGATTTTTTTAAAACTCTTTAGTGTTAGGTTTTTCTTTGGAAATCTCATATTTTTGAAAAGAAAGAAAAAACCTATTTTTAAATTTTTTATTATTATGACATACGACGATACTTGGTGTCATACTTTAGTAATTTTGACAACTCCGGAAGAAAGAAACTGGGAAATGTGACACATGGAGGCAATAAAAAGAAACAATTTTTAATAGGTGACCCGACCCCTTCAGTGGATGGATACTGGAGGAGACGCTGAACCCAAAATCACAGTTAAGTTAATTCCCTGCTTTATATTACAAGACAAAAAGAAAATCAATATATTACGCTCTCTTACCCATTTGCCCTTTGTCTGCGCTTCATTTCACCTCTCTTCTCGCTCTATTTGCAGAAAAACTCTTGCCTTGAAGAAGATAATACTCCTCCTCTGAAGCTTCAATCTGCCCTCAGCTATTGCCGCGTTTGAGTTCTACAGAAATCTGGTATCTTTCTTTTTCAAGTTGTTGAGATAATAAAAGTTTTACTTTTTAGTAGTTTATTCTTCACTACTTCACCAAAAATCTAGCCTTTGATCATGGAGATTGCTTGAATAGCTTTTTTCTTTGGCTTAACGATATCAAACGCTTTGCTGTGATGGTTGCATTATTTCGGTTTGCATTTTTTTCTTTTGTTTTTTTTTGAAAAATTACAGTATATCTGATTTAATAATGGAGTGGCGCTATCATTTTGTTGCTTTCTTCATGTTGATGATGATAATGGTGGTAAAGAAGGCCTGGACAAAATGATAGAGACCAATCAATCACTTTGAGTTTTTGGTTAATAATTAATCACAGAATAATAATAAAATTGAAAAACTTTTGTTGCAAATGTAGACAGAATGTTGTGGTGGTCAGGGAATCCAAAACCGCCTCTTTTATCCCATGTGACAATTCATTGAATTTCCCAACATCCCAATCTTTGATATTGGTGGATTGATAACTATTCATAATTTTGATTATTCCTTTGACAACATGGGTCTTCTTCTTGATCTGACTTTCACCATGAAATATTTGGTTTTATTCTTTCAAGTATCAAATCCAGCATATCAAAGTTGATCCTTTTTCAGGTTTTTTCTTTGTTATTGTTCAATATTGTATCCATGGAAGCACCAGCACGGCAGCAAAGCTTCAGACAACAGATGTTCAAGCAGCAAAGCTTCAGACAGCAGAGTTTCAAGTTGAGGAAGATCCACAAGCAGTTGCCTGCTAAGCGTGGCGACACCCACTTGCACTCGGCAATTAGGGCAGCGAATTGCAAAGAGGTCTCCAGGATTCTTAGTAGTGCCTCTGATGATGAGGAGCTAAAACGTTTGCTTATGAGCCAAAATCAGCTTGGCGAGACGCCGCTTTATGCTGCTTCTGAAGGCGGATGTGTTGATATCATTAAAGAGATGATTAAGTATTATGATATCGGAACAGCTAGTGTTAAGGCTAAGAGTGGCTACGACGCCTTCCTCGTTGTGGCCAAGCAAGGTGACTTAGGTAATTGGATGTAAGCACCCTTGGTTTCTCCCAGATTTTTGTGTTACTTCCCATGTATATGCTATACTTGCTAATTGCTATGACAATATATGGATGCTGATATCTGTCCAGTTGTTCTGTTGGTAATCTGAAACTAATAATCTCATAATTTTTTGAATTGCTAATTGCTATATCATAAATGGAAGCTGAATTATGTCCAACAGTAGTGGCTGAATGAATCTTATAGTTTGCTGCTATCTAGGAAGTGTATTAGAGTTTTGATATTTGCTCCTTATAAAAGTTGAAATGTAAGTTTATCGCGTCTGTTGGTGTAGAGACCCTAAAGGTGCTTACTGAGGCTATCCCTGAGCTTTTGATGACCACGGATGTCACCAACACGACTGCACTCCACGCAGCAGCATCACAAGGTCATGTAGAAGTCGTGAGTTTCCTTTTGGAGAAAAGCAGTAACCTTGCTGCTATTGCGAGGAACAACGGGAAGACTGCCTTGCATTCTGCAGCAAGAAACGGGCACGTGGAGGTGGTTCAGACACTCATGAATAAAGATCCGACTGTTGTAAGGATTGTCGATAAGAAGGGGCAAACAGCCCTTCATATGGCAGTTAAAGGGCACAGCGTTGAGCTTGTTGATGCAATGGTGAAGCCGGACCCTTCGTTGATTAATATGGTTGACTCAAAGGGCAATACTGCATTTCATATAGCAGCTAGGAAGGGTCGAGCTCAGGTTAGTTTGTTTTGCTTTTAAAATTCCATTAGATTGGCCTGATGATTTATTTACTAGTAACTTACCTGATAGCTTTGTGGTAATGGACTGCTTTGATGGTAAATATGGATTTGGCTCTAAGTTGATTGTCAGGAAACTGTAACATTGTACTTGTTGTAATTGAAAGCATAGACTGATCAGTAGTTTGTTACATGATTTACTAAAGAATAAAATTCAGGTCTTTCCAAGTCTTGATGAAATGGTTCTGTTTTATTTGCAGATTGTTCAGAAGCTGCTAGAATACAAAGAAACCAACAAAGAAGCCATCAATAGGTACGAAGAAACAGCTTTTGACTCCGCTGAGAAGAGTGGGCACTTCACAATTGCAGAAGCTTTACGAAACCATGGAGTCCGACCCGCCAAATCGATAATGCCACCAGCTGCACCCGCCACAGCCCGAGAGCTGAAGCAAACGGTGAGTGACATAAAGCACGAGGTCCATGACCAGATAGAACGAACCAGGAAGACAGGAAGGCGAATGCAACACATATCAAAGAGGCTCAACAAGATGCACCGAGAAGGAATCAATAATGCCATCAACTCGTCCACTGTCGTTGCTGTCCTCATTGCGACTGTTGCCTTTGCTGCCATCTTCACTGTGCCAGGTCAATACGTAGATGACCCGAAAAACATACCCAAAGGATTCTCCCTTGGAGAGGCCAAAATCGCGGCTACAACCGAGTTCCTGGTCTTCTTTATTTTTGACTCATTGGCACTCTTCATATCTCTAGCGGTTGTACTTGTTCAGACTTCTGTTGTGATCATAGAGAGGAAGGCGAAAAAACAGATGATGGCGATCATCAACAAGCTGATGTGGCTGGCTTGCGTGTTTATTTCCGTGGCGTTTCTTGCTCTCTCGTTCCTCATTGTAGGAAAAAAAGACATTTGGTTGGCAGTTGCTGTTACTATGCTAGGAGCAGGCATTATTGCTAGTACTTTGGTAGTGATGTGTTACTGGGTGGTTAGGCATAGGATGGAGGCATCTAAGTTAAGGAGCCTAAGAAAGTCGTCAATGAGCAGTAGGTCACCGTCTCGTCGTTCTATGTCTATGATGTCAGAAACAGAGATTTTCGATAAAGAGTATAAGAAGCTTTATGCAGTTTGATCTGCCCATATGCCTCCAAGCTCGTTATCGTCCTCAGATGTAAATAATGTAACTGGCGGCCGAAGATAGATAATCTTCCAAATGTTAGTTGTAGAGGAAGAGTGCAGAGTAAATATGTCATATCATTTACATATCTATGAAGTGTAAGGATATTCTACTTGTGTGTTGGAGAAAAGAGAAAATTGATACAAAAACAAAACGCAGGAGTAAAACAGATGGAAAAACTCAAAGGCCCTCTCTGGCCCTTTTATAGCAGTTGCCAAGTAGGAAGCTGCATACTTTCAAGCTTTCCTTGATGATCATGGACTTGCATTTACTTTATTGAATATTTATAAAAAATTTACTTGAAAAGTGAATTTGGGGTCTTTCAAGAATTATAGATGCAATTTGAATGTGATCTGCTGTCAGTACATCTAACAAATAGAATATGACATTCATATAGCCTTTCTGAAATTAGTTTGACTGTCATAAGAGCTTATGACAAGCTTGGGTTGTGATGCGTTCAGGATGGTCACGAGGAGGCTGAGGAAGAGTCAGCCAAGAAAGCAAACTTCATTTTTACCACAGCAGTTCCAAATTATGTGAAAGTTGATGACAACATTCATCTCGATCTTGGTATCTCAGATAACTAATCTTATTTTCAAATAGTTTCTTTGATGTCGAATTTAAAATTGAGTGTTTGGTATCAGATGGACTGATGACACTTGTCGAGAAATGCCGTGGTCAAGAAAGCGGTTATATTAGATGTATGAAGTCTGGAGAGTAAATCCTCCACACTTCTGTATCATCTCTTCCCCGTTTGCCGTGCTGCACTGTACAGCTTAAATCAATTTTATTAAGTAAAGTGTGGAAAGAAGATTTTAGATAAGAAACGTAATAGATGATAAAGGATGTGTTTGGTAGAATATGAATGTTAGATTAATGTAGATGAAATTTAAAAGGGGTTAAATTTTATGTGAGATTTATTATGAATTATTTAATGTAAAATAATTTATAATGGGATTTTTTTATGTCATGTTTGATGTAAAATAATTTATAAATTTATAATTTACATCAAGTTGTTTGGTTGAAGATTTTTTAATGGAACTAGTTTAATCTCCGCACCTTGTGCGGATTTTATTTAAAATAAAAAGTATTTTATTGTTATTTTTATGTATTATGTACCGCATATTTATTTATAGTACATTTAGTTCAGGTTAAATTGACTTGAGAACATAAAATTTTATGTTTTAATATCATCATGAACAATGTTTTTCTAATAATATAATATTTATTGAGAGTGATTTGGTTCCTATAATATTGTTAATTTAATAATAAAAGATTTTTTAGCTTAATTTTTATTATAAAAAAATTATCACACAAAATAGAGTTGTTTGAACTAACGTGTGTTGGTTCCTATAAAATTGTTAATTTTAATAATAAAAGATTTTTTGGCTTAAAAATAAAGATTTATTGGTTTGAATTGTGGGAGCTCCCTTTAAAAAATCGTCCAGGCTATTTGGCGCATGCCAAATTACTAAATCATGCCCATTTGTCCGTGACGGACAAATGGGCGTGATTTAGTAATTTCATTCCATTTGTCCGTCACGGACAAATGTCTCTTGTCCGTGACGGACAACGTCCATTTGTCCGTGACGGACAAGTGACATGTATAAAATGAAAATTGTGTTTGGATTAAAGTTATAAAATTTGGTTTGTTTGAAAGAAATTTAATATCCTTTTGATTGTCTTTTGTTAACAGAAAGTTTAAATGTTTTCAATAACGTCATTTTGATTTGATCGTGTTTATGTTTGAATTTCTTAAAAATGTAACATTGATCTTGAAACTTTGATTCCTTTGTAATTGTTATGTTTGTAAGTAAGTTTGGTTTCTTTATTGAAATAAAATGTTAATCCTTTCAATAAAATATCTTTGATTTGATCTTCTTTTGTAAAAGGAAGTTTAAGTCCTTTCAATAACATTACCTTCATTGGATCGTAGATATGTATGATATGAAGTTACGTTTATTTCTTGAAACTTTATTTGTTTGTTACGAAATCTATAAATTTTGAACAAAAGAAACGTTTATTGATAGGAAGTTACGTAATTTTGGATTGACAGGAATTTATAATCCTGGCAATAGCGTTAAGTTGATATTTTTATCTCATTATGTTCTTTACAACTCGTTATGTTCATTCAAAGATCTTACTAAATTAAAATTTAACGAAAATGTTACTACAGGTAATTAAACTCATTAATTTAATGAAGTTGTACACATTATTGGTTGATCTAAAAGATACAAATATATGTTGTAAATACCAAGGGTTGAAGGAATGTTCTGTCCGTAACGGACAGATTGGGTTTGTCCGTGACGGACAAACCCATTTTGCCCTATTAAGGACAGCCACGCTCTTTTCTTTCCCTTTCTTCCTCTTCCTCTTCCTTTCTTCGCCGCGACGAACACCTACGACGATCTCGCTCGATCTTCGGCTGCAATCTCTCTCAATCTCTCTCCACATTTCTCGTATTCTCTACTGCTATATAAGATAAGAACATAACTTTCTCGTTTTAGTTTCGTTTAAATTTGTTTGTTTTAGTTAGGTTTAGGTTTAGGGTTTAATTTGTTCGATTTGGGTTGTTTTAGAGAGGTTTAGGGGCTTATATGTTACTAAAATCGATGAATATGAGTTAGGGTTGAAGTTAATTAATTGTTTTAGAGAGGTTGATTGAGCAGATCGCGAACGTCATTGTTGGCGTTCGTGATCTGCTGAACGAAGAAGACGTTTGTCCGTTGACGGACAAGCGTCTTCTGTCCGTGACGGACAAGAAGAAGTTGTCCGTCACGGACAACTTACTTGTCCGCTACGGACAACAACCTTGTGCGTAGACAAGTTAGTTGTCCGCTACGGACAACTTACCTTTTTTTTTTTTAAATTTCATTTTTTCCCTTTTTTTCTTTTCCTTTTTATTAACATTTGTTGTTTTTGTTTGCAGATGGAAAGGAACCCAAACAAGGACTCCAAGAGGTTCAGTGGATTGGGATACTTCAGGAAAGTATTCCACAGTGGCATGCGTTCTCTGAGGGGACAGCGGGATGCCCACTCTAGACACGAGGCACGAGAGCCAGTTCCTTACTCTGGAGGTGAGGAGCAGTTCCCGACACAGGAGTCGGGAGTCACGCGGCGTAGTACATCTGGTATTGCGCGTGACATTGCTCCACTGAGCCCTCCTCACCATGCTTTTAGCGGAGCCAGACATAGCTCCTATACTGGAGGTGGTGCTTCGTTTGGTGCCGGATATTATTCTCAAATCGAGGATCTGAGTGCTCCTTACCAGCAGGAGCAGCAGTTTGCTCCTTCTTCTTACCAGCAGGAGCAGCAGTTTGCTCCTTCTTCTTCCCGACAGGAGCAGCAGGATGCTCCTTCTTCTTCCCAGCGGGAGCAGGAGTATGCTCCTTCTTCTTCACAGCAGCAACCTGCAGCTGAGAGGAGACGCCGAGGGAGGAGGCCACCTTCGCCAGCTCCTGTGGAGGAGGTACTTGAGGAGGTACTTCCTCGTGCTCTAGGCGATCGTCCTAGACCAGTACCTCCTACTCGGCAGGCCTTTCAGCCCGATCTTCGAGGTCCTTGTGGAGGGGGACCTCGTATACCAGAGATACTCAGGAGTTTCCAGGCTCACACCGCTCTCCACGTCTGGCATGGCATGGTGAGTACGCAATAAATATGTTTATTAAATGCATCTTTAATGTTATAATATTTTTAGTTATATATTAAATTTCTTTTTCTATGTAGGATCGTGATACGCTTCACTATCATACCAGAGCCAGCCAGCTGGACGCCTGGCCACTGGATGAGGAGGCTTGGTCGGGTTTAGCGCATGCCAGTGGACTGACCCATCTGCAGGGTCTTATGTACAGGCATCTGAATGTGCGTCTACTGGACGCTTTTATCGAGAGATGGCAGCCCGAGGTGAACCAGCTGCACATGCCTTGGGGTGAGATGACCATTGCTCTTCATGATGTCCAGCTCATCCTAGGCATTCCCATATCCGGTACGGCGGTTACTCAGGTGATCGCCAGAGCTGATTCTGCCATCTGAGTGCAAGAGTTTTTTGATTTTACCGATGAGCAGATGACTGCCGGAGATGTACGTCGTCGAGGGCTGTCACATTCCTTTTTACTGGATCAGTGTGATGGATATTCACATCTGTATCCGACGACTGCAGCGTCCGGATGGTTGTTGTACCTGCTGGGATCAACACTGTTCACCGACAAATCGCAGCACAAGATTTCTCCAGATTTACTGATATTGGTGGAGGATCTTGATCAGGTGATCACTACATCCTGGGGTACGGCGACACTCGCCTACCTCTATAGGCGTATGGGCGAGGCCACTAGGGTCGACTGTCGCCAGATGTGCGGTTGTCTCACGCTGCTGCAGGTAAAATATATCCTCTATACTCATATTATTATTCTCGTAACTTAATTTGTATTGTTTGTCTAATTTTTATTTCTTTTTTGTTAAAGGCATGGATCTACCTTTATTTTCCATGCTTTGCACCGGAGGTTGTCGAGGCTGGGAGCATGGGATGCCTTGGGCGGCGAGATTCGAGATCAGGCCTGTCAGGAGGGACACCCGTGATTATAGATAGATGCTTGACGAGATGACTGTTGATCAGGCAAGTCCACTACATTTGAATAGTTGTAATCTTTTTGTCAACTAACGTGTTTATTTTCTAACAATGTTGTCTGTTTTTTAAACAGGTGAACTGGCAGCCATACGGCCAGTTGGACTTCACTAATAGAGAGTTACAGCGTTCGTTGTTTCACGGGCTGTTGACTTTCATGGACATATCAGAGCCCTACGATCCATACAGGAACATGAGGGCTTTTGGATACGTTCAGACTATTCCGCCTCCGCTGATACAGCCTGATTATGCCATTAGGGTCGAGGATCCCAGGAGCTACAGAGTTGGCTATCCTCGAGGTAGCTGGGTGTGGGATAGATGGGAGCACCATCACGTCACGATTGAGGAGATGACTGCACGTTACGGCCCTGGATATACCGCCACCGACGATTATATGGCGTGGTATACAGACCGATCGCACCGGTTTATACGCCCAGGTGCTCAGCATATGCATTCTCCTCCACCTCCTCCTCCACCTCCACCTCCACCTTCGACCTTTGACGGCCAGTTGGACCCTTACGATTACGCTACACGATTTAGGGAGTATATTGGTGATCCTTCTATCCCTACTTCCCTACATCAGGACTTACGCAGTTATGTAGATTATTTTTCTGATCTCCGAAATTATTCTTACGATCATAGACAGGGTAGCGGTACTCGTCATGACGATGACGAGTAGACTTGTGTATGCACTTTTTTTGGGTTTGTATTGTGTGTTTAAACTTTTGAATCTTATGTCTACATTTTTGTGTATAATTAAACTTGTTTCGTTGTATGTTTAAACTTCGTACTTAACTTTTTGCGTTATATTTAACTAAATATAAACGATAACTATATAAGCAAACTTAACCTTAACATAATATAAATGACTAAACCTTAAGAAAATATGTCTGATCGTAAAGTTAAAAGTAAAGTAGTGAATAACTAGCAACAACAACGATGAACACCAAAACTTTTCCTCTTGATTGATCAAACTTTCCGTCCAAATCATTGCCAAAACAAATTTTTTGATTTACAAGAGTAACTAAGAGAGTATTCTGAAGATTGTATGAAGAAATGATACAATTACATTCAGCCAATATGCTTATATAGGGCTCCAAAGACATGGTCCCTCTAAGAAGCAAGCAAGTCAAGTTGCAAAGTTAGTTACGATGAACATCCTAGATGGATCTGATGCAGAAACTCAGCAAAGACACCCTCGAGTGGAATATACACTTTGGCTGAGTTTCTTCTTCTTGACCTCGAGTTCTTCCACCAACTTAGTGATCATCTTCTTCTCTTGAGTGACTTGTCTTCTTCTCTTGATTTTTCTTGTCTTATTTACTCAAGTGAAGTGATTAACTCGAGAGATGTTAAGAAATCTTAAATCTGCATTCCTATATTTCTTGCTCGAGTTGAGAAGTTTCTTTGCCTGAGTGAGTGTCACTCGAGGTTAACTCAAGAGATGTTGAACTTTCTGCACACCAGAGTCCTCCTTGCTCGAGTGAAATGGCTTCTTCTCTTGAGTTTTCCTACCTTCCATGTTCGAGTTTTGGGTTCACTCGAGAGAAAGTGATAAGTTCCTCTATGCGGCTTCTTAGTTCGAGTTTTTTCCTACTCTTTGTCCGAGATTGGGGTCAATCAATACTTCTTCCTTGGAGGTTCCTTGAGACTATTTGACCTACATGCTTGTATCTTTTATTTCTTTTCATCCTTCCTTTTCTTATGAGGTGGGTGAAGAGTTGATGTATGATGCTTGGATGACTTGAGTGATTAGATATATTCATTTGAGCTCCATTGTATTGCCAAAGTACCTGCAAAGACATGAAAGAAGTGAAGTAGGCATTTTTTTGACAACTTAAACTCTAGCTATGATATGAATGTTCAATCCATGCAAAGGTAAAAACACACAAAACACATCCAAAAACATAGCATGAAGTTTTCATGCTATTAGAGGGGTTGAATTGTGAGCCTCAGATTTCGCAAAATAAATTACAAAATCTATTGTAATATAGGGAGTCAAGATTGAACATGAGGTTAGGAAATCGGAACAAAGCTCAAGTTCTCTTGTCCGTCACGGACAAGAGACGTTTGTCCGTCACGGACAAGAGACATTTGTCCGTGACGGACAAATGGACATGATTAGTAAATTGGAGCTGCGCCAAATAACAGCGGCCTAAAAAATACTACATCCACAACGCGCCACGTCATCAACATCTTGTGCTCTGTTTTAGTATGTATAATAGATTAATATTTTTTAATGGGATTAATTGATACAAATTTATAAGTTTGAGGTAATTTTTTGGCCATTTTTAATCTCAATTAACCCCTGATATAATTTCTTCATAATCTCCATCTTCTTCCAAACACTTACATAAATTAACCTCCTAAATTTTAAAATCTAAATTAACCTCCTTTAATCCCCAACCAAACACACTCATAGTAAAAGGTTTTTGTAAACTTAAATAAATAAAAATTAGGAATGGGTGAAAAAGGAGTAAATTTAAATCTCACAACCAACTATAAATAAAAATTAGGAATAGAGCTTAGACTACCCACAATGTGAGTTTTTAAACCTTAAAATATAATAAATCTTCAACCAAAATAGTGAAATCTCCTCCAAAACTCTTATGACGTTTTCAAATATAATACAAGGAGAGAGAAATTTGTATGTATTTTGATTGATTCATGTGACAAACAAAAAAGCGTACCTATTTATTTTAATTTAAAAGAGATTTGTTTTACACTTAATTGAATATTTTAGTTAATATAAATATATTTTGACATATTTTGTTTTTTTAATATTTATATTTTATGGTAAATGTTCAGGTACGGCCCATATATTGCGGTACGGTCGTACGGCCGACCGTACGGGCAACACGTGTCCCGAAAAAAAAAATTAATTTTTTTCTTTTCTCAAACGATTTTTTTTTCCGGAAATGAATAAAAATTTATTTGAACTACCATGTTATAATTTATGCACTATTCTCCTATAAATTTTGAACTATTCCCATATAATTCATGAACTATTATTTTTTAATATAATCCATGAACTATTCTATTATAATTCATGAACTATCCCATAATAAGTTTTGAAGTATTACTTTCACTCCTTTATAAATTTTGCACTATGAACTATTCTATTATAATTCATGAACTATCCATTTAGAAGTTATGAACTATTACTTAATAAGTTTTGAACTATTACTTTCATTCCTTTATAAATTTTACACTATGAATTATTCTATTATAATTCATGAACTATCCTTTTATAAGTTATGAACTATTCCATAATAAGTTTTGAACTATTATTTTTACTCGTTTTAAAAAAAAAAACTCGTTAAAAAAAAAAAAAAATTTCCGGAACACGTGTCGGCCGTACCGGAATAATGGGCCTTACTTGAACACTTCCCTATATTTTATTTATATCTATTCATAGAGTATAATATTGAATATATTTAGAATCAATAATTATTTTATAAATCAATATTCAATCTAATGTATTAGTTGGTGATGTTAATATTTATTATAAATATATTTTGATAATTTTATTTTTTATTTTTATCTAGTCCAATGTTGAATATATTTAGGAGGATAAAAAAATATTTTTATTTATTAGAGTCCAAAGATTTTTTCTATCTATAAAGTCTAAAATTGAATATCTTTAGAATAATTTTTTATATATAAAAAAATAATTAATTTAAATAATAAAATAGTTTAATAATGATATTTATATTTATTATAAAGATTATTATGACAAACATTACACATAAAACAATATATTATAGACATCATACATAAAACATATTTTATAAGAGATTTTTTCACTTAAAATTTAATATATAACAAGACATTACACATAAAATTGAATATAAGGTTTTTCCGGATGGTACCCCTAAGGTTTGAGTTATTCCGGATGGTGCCCAAAGTTTTTCGGATTTCCGCTTGGTACCTTCCAACTTTTTTTATTCCGGTTCGTACCCCTACTTTCAATTTTTGTTTATATTATCATTTTTTTAATAAAAAAAGGTAAAATAAAATAAAAATACAATAATGTATGATAAAACAATATAAGTTTATATTAGTTGATGTCAAAAGCAAGTTCACTTGAGGAAGAAAGTCAAACTTAGCTTCAAATTCACAAAAAAAAAATTAAAAATAAAACAATACTCCATGTATACCAAAATTGAAAAGAAAAAAGTGACCTCTGTGCAATTGAAAAGAAAAAAGTGACCTCCGTGTAAACCAAAATCCTAATCCCTAAATCCTTAATTGTACATATTTGGGTTGATTTGGTGGTAAAATTAGGATGATTTGGTGCTAAAATATTGCTTGATTGTGTTGATGGTGATTAAGTGTTTGTTAAAATTGATGGGTATGGTAGGAAAAAAAAAAGAACTGTGAAATGTCGTCTTCCATGTTTGAGCCCTCAAGAAATGGTTAGTTAAAATTAGAACCGTTTAAATATGATTTTTATATATGTCTAAAAACCTATTTAGTGAATGTTGAAAGCTTAGTATTATTTTGTAGAAAGGAACCAATTCTGAATTTGTAGAAAGGAACTAATATTTTCTAAAGCTTAGTCTGGATGTTGAAATGTTTATTGTTGTTTGGAGGTCTTTGAATCAAATTTAATTGTAAAACTCATTGTGGTTAACATTTACCCACTTTGTTTGATGCAAGATGAGAGATAAAAAAAAAAAGTGTTGAAATTGCGTCACAAATATGATGAAGGATCCTTTGATATAGTCGTGGAAGATATTGACAAGTCTAACATGTTGGATATAATAATTGAGTTGTTGGAAGGTGCTCCAAAAAAAGGTTAACAATTCCAAAAAAATTCAAGCTTGTTTTATGTGTATCAATCTAAAAGTTGTAAGTTGGAGAGCGACAAAGATTTACTTGAGATGTTTAGGTTACTACACGATGTACCATTGATAAGAATTGTCATTGGTTCTGCGGAGAAGCCATGTGAAATTGTTGAAATGGCAAGGAGTTTAGTTGAGTCAAGGTTATCATCAGTTTCCCTTCCATCTCCTGAAAATACTATCCCATCTAGCGGATTTATGGGCGAAACACATCCCACAGAAACCCCACAACTCTTTCAAATAGTTCTCGTAAATGCAATAATAGAACCTATAAGTACTAGTCTTCCACCAAGGAGAGTAGTGTCTTTTGATATATATGTCGAGTGAAAATAGTCATTCTAGTGATACTCCACCAACTCCCAGCAATCTTAGTAGAACACGGGGAATTGTGATTCCTGTGGCTGAAAATACGGAAGGTGAACTTGATGATGGTGAAATTGATATTGATTATGAACTGTCTGATAGTTCTGAAGATGATCCAATTGACTTTGAAGATGATCTAGTTGCGGAGGATCTTACAGTTTTGCCCTTTGTGGATGGCGGATATGAGCATGAAAAATCAAGTTAATGGGGGTTGATAAGGAAGCTTACTTTGACAGATTATATGAGAATGGGGAGTTCAATTTTGATAAATAGTTTGGTTTGATCGAGTTAAGGGAGTGAATGATATTTTTGACAAAGATCACTTGTCACGTGTTTTGAGGGAGTTTTGTATCCAAGAAGGGGTGAACTTAGTAACTCACAAATATAACAGAAAAAGGCTAACAGCGGTCTACAACGCAGATGAATGTAAGTGGAGAATTCATGCTTCCAGATTGCCAAATGGCTGCTCTTGGGCTATTAAGAAACTCGATGCTGAACATACTTACACACGACTCACAAAATATAACCCTATTCACCATCAAGGTTGATTCATGTTCCTCTTGCTCATTCACCATCAAGCTTGATTCATTTACAAATCGAAAAAATCGCTATCATCACATTTCACATACATCTTACCCGAGTTCATTCTTGCGTGTGAAATCCAAACTACAAGTCTTTTTCGTGGTTGACATCTACAATATTGATCAGTCATTCGAGTGGCACTGATGAACTCCCCGATTCATGACGAGAATCCATTAAAGTGCACTACATTCACGAAAAAAGGAGCATATATCGTGAAAAGGATTTGCTAGAAGTTCAACATCAAACTCATTGTACATAATTAAGAATCCAATTAAGAATCTAAATACATGTTCTTCAATACTAAAATCAAATACATAGAAGAATACTCATTATACAGAATCCAATTAAAAATATGGGTCCTTTTTATAAATTCAGATTGGTTCCTTTCTACAAATTCATACTAAGCTTTCAACATCCACTAAATAGATTTCTAGACAAATATGAAAATCATATTTACAGTTCTCATTTTAACTAACCATACCCATCAATTTTAACAAACACCTAATCATCATCAACACCATCAATTTTAACAAACATCTAATCACCATCAACACCATCAATTTTAACAAACACCTAATCAATTTTAACAAACACCTCTACTTCGTCAGACTCAAACATGAAAGTTGACATATCACAGTTTTATTTTTTCAAATTTATCTACCATATCCATCAATTTTAACAAACACTTAATCACCATCAAGCAATATTTTAGCACCAAATCATCCTAATTTTACCACCAAATCAACCCAAATATGTACCATTAAGGATTTAGGGATTTAGAATTTAGGGATTAGGATTTTTACCTTTGACTATGGTAGAAGAATCCGGTGTAATCACCAAAGTCAAGTCGTCGTCCGGGGAAGATTCCGGCGTCTTTGTTGTGGGAGAGAAAGAATAGAGAAGAAGATGGGAAGGAAGCCGCTGCTCCTCGGAGACCACGAGAAACAAATTGCACAGAGGTCGTCACCTTACACATATAGTATTGTTTTATTTTTATTTATTTTTAATTTGAAGCTAAGTGTGCATTTCTTCCTCACTGTAACACCCCGATTCCGCGGGACTCGGGATGCTACGGGCGAGACCTTACAATGGGTCCCACCCCTTAGCCTAACAACAATTTCACCGGATCTTGCAACAGACACAATAAAGGTCAAAACAAAAATGCATTTTTATGCAATGTAATGAAACCCGAAAGCAAATAACAGAAAGACTTCAACTGATATACAACACCAAAGACCAAATGCCACCACGCGACATACAATGTACATGAACAATATACAAACTCGACTCCAACCAAAACCCACTCCTAAAATGTACGGAACGCCGGCTTCCCACTCTTTCGGATCTCTCAGTCGCATTCCTAACCTACAAGACAACTACAACATCGGTATAAAACCGTTAGCTAATATTCGAGGCATTAGAATCAAGGTGGAAGGCACAAACACCAGTAAATCATCATAAACACCCAATATACTCCAAAGCACACAAGTCCGGTTTATTATCTTATTATTATTAAGTCACATCTCGTTCTAATTCAACTTAGGTTGTGACACGAGAGTCACCGAAACTCGCCTCGGTCCCTACTTACCGACATGGAATGTTACTGATGCATCCAACCGTCTACTAGCACGGGATAGTCGCCAAGAACCTCCTAGCTCTAGTGAGAGCTAGACAAGTTGTCACCGTCTGTTATCATACACTTGGGCCAAATAATATATAATGGTCGGTAATCCTATTTCCGGTTTAGTTGTTATAACATAAACAATAAACACACACCACCAAACACACATCGAAACTAATACGAAGAATGCGGGCTAAGTAAGTCCGGAGACTTACCTCGTCCCAAACGCTAACTCACGCAACACTCTCGCTTCCCTTGGGAAGAAGTCTACACCTGCTCACAACAAGATATCTATATCAACAACTCGCTCAACTCAAGAAGTCTTAGACTTCTACACAAATGATCTACGCAAGATCATTTGACTCTCATTCTAGGACCGAATTCTAGAATCCCTCATGCTCACATCACACTCAACCCAAGCTAGAAGTCCTTAGACTTCTAGACCCTATGATCTCACAAGATCATAACCCATAACACATACTAGGATAAACATGCCTAGTCCAAACAAACTCAACGGTAATAACACCATGCTAGGATAAGTCAATCCTAAGCTCCAAAATCGCAACAACCATATAACCGCAACCTCAAGCCTCAGATACTCACAAGATCAACCAAACATTCAATGTCTGACAACACTCGACAATCGTCAAAACTCACCTAAGGTCCATACCACTGCTTGATATTCACTCTAAGTTATGCTAAATCCAACCTAGCATGATACTAATACTAAACATAACAAGATCGAGGTAAGATTATAAGCTCGGGAAAGAGGGTACTCACGTGACGTCAAAAGGTGGAAGATGATCTATGGATGTCGATATGAATTCGTTGGGCCTTTATCGGGGCGCTTCCGAACCTAACACCAAAACGAAACAAATTTGCTTATACGCTAAATTTGATCGTAATATTTAATATATATAAATCTAAGGTAAAACTCATTTCCGAAATCCAACGTTAGAAACCCGGAATTAAGTCTTGAGCCATAACCCGAAATTAAACCAACATAGGCATAAAATATAGTATAAATAAATATAAGAATACAACTCGAAGTAAAACCCAAGTTTAAAAACCGTAAATAAAATTCCTGGGCAATTAATACAAATCTAGAAACTTGGGTAATTTTTCGTAAACAAAACCTTTGGACCAAATCTGTAATTTATCTCATAAGGCTATAATTTGAAATTTACAAAATCTGGGTCAAATATGTAAATATAAAATAAGGGAGGTGTTTTGTAATTACACCTACAATCTAGGTATCCCGATTTAGGTTGTGTTTAGTTGAAGGGTTTGTGGGTTTTTTTTAGTTTAGGGTTATAAATGGTTAGAAATTTGTGGTGTTTAGATAAGGTTTGTGGTTTTCTGCAAGTTTTTCTGGGATGGTTTTTGAGCTCCATAACCACGATTTTGAGAACCTTGTTTTTCAAGGTTTTTGGAGAGTGAAGATGGTTTCTCAAATCAATATACCAAGGATGCCCCTCCATCCCTCTCCTCTTCTCATTCTTCTCTCAATAAACAATACAGAATCAATGGAAGAGAAGCAAATCTACGAGAAGATGAACCCGAAGATGATGAACCAGGCACTTCGATGGGCCGTTGTTCAATCCAGAGTCGGCTCTCCAGGTAACCCTCTGGCTAGCCGGAAGCTTCCCGGAACGCTGACCCTAAAATCGACGAAGAAGAGAATCGAACCCTAAAATTGACGAAGAAGAGAATCGAAGAACATAGAGCAAAATTGATTCGAACAGGGAGCAAAACGAATCAGTCCTATTCTGCGTAGATTTGCAAGTGAAGCTTTTGGATCATCAAGTGCCAATACTGCAAAACGAATCATTCCTATTCTGCGTAGCTTTGCCGATACTACAAATCTGAAAGGCTATTTTGGTCTTTTAATCTATAAACCACAAATCGAAACTAGTTTCGAACAATTTAACTAAACACGTATCCAATAGTTTTCCTATAAACCACAAATCTTGAAAACACTCGTATATAACCACAACCGTAACCACAACCGCAATCACAACCGCAACCACCAAAAACCGCAACCATTTAACTAAACAGAGCCTTAATATGCAAAAAGGGTTTTCAAAAACCCCTTTCTTGTGGCAGTTTGGACTCTCTGGAGGCTCGATCGGAGGCGGGGAGGGAACGCAGGGCGTTGTTCGCACGAGGCAGGGGCTTCTCTGGCTAGGGCGACGCTTCTCCGGTGGCGTCGATGGAGACAACCCCAGGCGTGGTGGCATCACATCGTGATAAGAAGACGAACTGCAGAGAGTTACAGGCGGTGGCGGATTGGACTGCGCGAGGGGCGGCGAATCCAGGCTCCGGTGGGTTTGGATGCCCAGGCGAGAAGGCGAGGCAAGGCAGGAGCTTTCCGGCGAGGGATTCGACTCCCGGCGTCTGCTTCTTTCGCATGCCGATTTGATAGAGGAGGAGGGGAAACAAAGCTCGAATTGTGCTGCTACGACGCTCCTTGCTGTGAGTTGGAGCAAACAATGGAAAAGGCGAGGTTGCTGCTTGCGAGGGAGGAGATCCAAAGAGAGTAGGGCGAGGTTGCTAGAACATGAGGGAATCGGGGGGGAGGGGGTGTGCCGTCACTTGTAGTGGAGAGTAGAGGGAGAGAGGAGTTTGAGGCTGAGCGTGAGAGAGTTGCAGGGAGAAGATCTGAGAGTAACAAGGGAGGAGCTAAGAGCATCTTCATCCGAGAACTCTTCAAAGGATTTCTTATCTATTTTTTTAAATATTTTTTATCCTTAAAATTATTTAACGATCCTCTCTCTTCCATCCCAAAATCTAAAAAAGTTTTTTAAATTTCTTTAAATTACGAGTAACTCCAATAGAACAAATCCTACTCCCCTACAATTGGGCAAAAACAAAAATAAAAATCCATAATTTCTTTGATTTGTGTGAATCAGGCAGGAACTTGTCAGGATTCATTTCTTCCCAGAAAAACTTCTTTTCACTCATAACATAGATTCTTTAACCTATTTTGACATTAATCTTTATTTTTATTTTAAGAAATAGCTAAAGAAACTCTCAGTATATGGGTTGAAGATGCTCTAAGGCTAGAGGTCGAAGGAGTGGGTGTCGAGGGGTCTATTTCATGCCCCTAGCCTGGGCGGGGAAGGCCAGTGGCCAGCGTTGGGCTAAAAGGGCGAGGAGTCGGTACTATGGAGGGCTGCTCACCAGCCAAGAGAGAGGGGGAAAATAAAAAAAATAAAGAAAAGAAAAAGGAAAAAGAGAACTAACAAAATATACTCGATCGAAATAATCGGAATGGAAATTCCGGATTCGAAAACTTTTCCGAACCTTCCCAAAATAAAGGTACGGTAATATATGTGGATCGAAAATATATATATACTCGTAAAGATATACTTTGAAATACAAACCATTCTCGCAATTTATATTACGATATTATATAATAATTTAAACACGGGTAATAAAATATATCGATAAAAGCCGGAAAAAATAAATATCGCAAACGCGCCTAAAGTTTGGGGCGTTACACTCACATTGTACGTGAACTTACTTTTGACATCAACTAATAAACTTATATTGTTTTATCATATTTTATTTTATTGTATTTTTATTTTATTTTACCTTTTTTTATTATTAAGAAGACGGTAATATAAACAAAAATTGAAAGTAGGGGTACAGACCGGAATAAGTAAAAGTTGAAGGGTACCAAGCGAAAATCCGAAAAACTTTGGGCACCATCCGAAATAACCCAAACCTCAGGGGTGTCATCCGGAAAAACCCTTGAATATATTATAATACGTAAGTAAAACAATAAATTTTAAAGACCCAAAAATTTAGAAAATTTTTAACATAATTGTGAAATTGTAGTTTTATGTATGGTTTCGTATGTATTAGTATATTTGTATTTTCACATTTTGCATCTTAACTTTACGATTAATATTTTAATGTATTTGTGTGTTTTTAGTTTTTAATGAGGTGTTTACTGAAAATCTCATTTTTATTAATTGTTTATATATTTATTATTTAATTATTAGAAATAAATTTAATTATAAATAAAATTAATGTTATTAAAATTTTAAATAAATATATAAATAGGGTGGATAAAAAAATATATAGTTAATAAATTATGAACGTAGAAAAAAAGTAGGTAAAATTTTATAGGCACGTGAATAGAGGACGTCTACGGCCACGCCTCGGGAGCCTTGCATTGAAAATCCCCTCGCTGGTGGGTTACTTCTCATCCTATCTTTTTAACCAAGGTAATGCACTTGCTTAAAAAGATTATAAAAATCCCCTTTTCTCTAATTTACTAAATTTTATTTGCCCATCGCATCACAATTTAGATATTCGGCCCACAATCGTCCCGTCCGGATTACCCTAAACTAAATTTGTGTAAACACAGCATCCTCCCTCAATCTCGTTTGCTCGACTCCTCAGTCCTCTGGTATGTCTTCCGTAAACTTCTGTTTTTATTTCTTCTCCCCCCTGTATCTAGGAACAGATGCATTAAAGTTTTCTGTTTTTTCCGGGTTTTGTCATTGAATTTTGTATTTTGCTTGAAATATTGGCTTACATCTTCTGTTGTTTGTACATGTATCCACTCTCAAGTTTGATTAACCTAGATAACCTTGTTCGAAGCCTTTTGTCCCAGGCTTACCTTTGCAGCCGCCATATTCCAAGGAGGGCATGGAGGAGGTGATTTTTGCTTCTTCGTCAATCGACGTTGGCGTCGGCTGCTGGAATCTACAAACCACCAACCCCATCCTTCGCTTCAAAAACTGTTCTTCGCCTCCCCACGGTCTTGCCCCCGTCGGCCGCCGCTTCCTCGCCTCCTCTCAACTCCGTGAATCTTCAAGCGCCTCCTCTTCCGGTTCCATCCACTATTGGTCCTGGCACAAGGTTTGCATTCTGTTAAATAACGTCGCATACCATGTGTTTGAAAAATCGCCTCTTTGAAAATCTCCTATTCATTGTAGCTTACATTTTTTGTTCTTATATCTCCAGCCTCAGGTGGAGCTGAAGAACTTCCCTGCCAACCAGATTAAGCCGCTTGCTTCTGACAGTAGGGGTACTTTTTTGTTCGGTGGTGGTGTCTCTGGTGATATTTACTGCTGGGAGGTGCATATCGTTTATCTGAGAACTAGGATTTTTGGGTTCAAGATTGTTTTTTCACCTGTTCTGTTCTATGTTTGAATGGTCTGACTGTGCTTTTTGTTGCCTTCCAATTAGGTTTCAACTGGTAGATTACTTGAGAAGTGGCGTGCACACATTAGAGGCGTTACTTGCTTGGTGTTGTGTGAAGATCAGTCGCTGTTGGTATCAGGATCGGAAGATGGATTTGTTAGGGTATTTTCACTGGTCAAGTAAGAACTTTTGAAATTCTGTACAGATTTGTTTATCAATGTTCTAGTTGTTGGAATTTGACTTTCTTCTTTTGTTTTAGCTGATTTCATCTTTGCTTCTCCTGTGATGCCTTTGTATTTGAATAGTATATTTGATAAGGCTGCAAAAGAGAAAGGTCACCTGCATAGCTTCTTGGACCACACCTTACCTGTGACTGATCTTGTAGTAGGCTATGGTGGAGCAAATGCAATCATAATTTCTGCTTCTCAGGACCGAACTTGTAAGGTTGAATTTTATACTAATATATTCCATACCTCACGATAAGATTATGCCTCCAGTTGTTCTTGTAGTTTTGGTTGATTAATTCTTTTTGATTTAATCAGGTGAGGCGCATGTCTACAGGACAATTGTTGAGAAGCATTACATTTCCTTCTGCCATTGATGCCATTGCCTTGGATCCTGGAGAATATGTTTTCTATGCCGGTGGAAGAGATGGGAAAATATATATTGTAGCTCTTGGTTCTGAAAGTCCCCCTAACAGCAGTTTTGGGATGCATATTATTGGTGCATTTTCAGAGCAGAGGTATCGTGCTTTATGTTGTTTAATAGCTGTTGTCTTATCTTATTCAGTTAGAATCCATGTAACATTTTATTGTTTGTGGAACAGTAAGGCAGTTACTGCCCTAGCATTCTGTGCCGATGGTGTTTCTTTGGTATCTGGGTCTGAGGATGGCTTAATTCGTATTTGGGATACAAGAAGCCATAACATTGTTAGGATGTTTAGACATGCTAAAGGTATTTATCCTCAACTGCATGAATTGTTAGGTTCTGTGTTTTTTTACATTCTTTTCTTTTGATACTTCAGTTAATCCTTATCACTGCATCAACATGCTATCTTGTCTACCAGACAGTGTGCATTTTGTTGTACCTTATCACTTGTTTATATAGCGTGAAACTGCCGGAATATATCTTTAGTTCTGGAATCACAATGTTGAAAAATGTTGTCCTCATCTATATTATGATGTACGTAGATTATGTATCATATCATTCATATCTGTCACCATCAGGTAGAAACCAAGAGTTCATTTATAGAGTCTAGAACCATATGCTTCGACATGACTACCAGTAATTTCTTTTGAAACACAAATGACCAGCAATAGATGCTTCTTTTTACAATCCATGGTACTCTCTTGACAATAATGCTCATGACCCACAGGTCCGGTGAACAACATTCTTGTTGTCACACTCCCAGAGGCCCTTTTGAAGTCCCAAGCTTCTGGAGGGAAAAAGAATTTGTTGACACTTCCAAAACCTCTTGAAAAATATGTAAAGTCTACCACTGAGTTTGAAGATGTTGGAGCAAACGTTTTTATTGGTGTGCAGGCCAGTTATTCCATTCCTCTCAGTGCCTCCTCTTATATCTTTGAGGATGTGATGAATGAGCAAATCAATGAAATGCAAGTAAGTTTTGTTCAAAACCTATTTTATCGTCAAAACCTATTTGACAGTATAACTCTGATTGTGTCCATAGGGCATTCTGTCGTTATAACAAAAGCATTCTCCTGACCATCAACCGGAACATATTTTATATGGTTCTTTTGATCCTAATTTTTGTTTGACATCTTGGGGTTCCAACTTACAGCAACAAGGGTCTTCTGCGGCTGCTGAAATGGAGATTGAGAGACTAAAGGCCGACTGTAACCGCGCTATGCAGATGACTCAAAAACAGAAGAAACTCTTTGATAACTTGTATGCGTTTGCTGTAGACAATGTTTTGGATGGGGATAAATTGGGGAAGGTCAGCAATGGTTCTACTTAATTTTGTGTCAACTCCAAGATTTGGGTAGGCATGCCAGATAATCAAATTGGATATAGTGCTAAAATTATTGCTGTGCGGTGAAGGGGAGGATGAAGAAATTATGGGGCTTAAAGATGACGAAATTCTCCCAATATCTTTAACCTCAGTGTTACATCAAGAGAATTATTAGGGGTCGAAGAGGATGAATCACACTCCATCGAACGGATATGTATCATTTTTCAATCAAGTTTTGTTTATGAAACTAGTTTGATTTCTCGTATGTTGTACAATTGTTTACATATTGGAATAGTTAATCGTTTTCAATTGTAGATCTTCATATGGTGCCTTGCTGTCTTATTGCCTGCTTCAGCTGTTTTAAAAGAGCTTAAATATTTAATAGAAAGTCACTCTCCCTTGATGTCCTATATTAGTTTGTAGGTAGACGGCTTGACTTGGTTGCTTTCTGGACAACGGGAAGATTACATCTATACCTTGTTCTGTTGCAAATATACTGATAATTGAATTTCAGTTGGTGACAGAAAAGGAAATTTGCACCAAGAAAACAATGAAAATGCAATAAAGGAGCTTGAAATCCCTCTTTTTCTCTTCATACAGATGTTCAGTATTCAGTGCAAGAAGTAGAGATGGGCTTGTGGGTAATTTAACTGGTATGGCCTTACCCTTCAGCTGACACTATCCACATGCTTGCCTGTATGAGCAGGTCCCATCAAGCTTCCCCAAATGGCTACTGCCATCTTTTGTGCCAAATTCAGTCTATGGAATGCCTGAGAATGGCAAAGAAGCATTTTTTTTTTGTAGTTATAATTTTTCTGAAATGAAAAAGAATGGGGTTTGAATGTTTGATATGAGCTAGGGAATGATTGAACTCCTTTTGGAGGTACGTTGAAACTGTGTTGAAGTCTGCTAAACGGATACGGGATGGAAAACATCAAAGTTGCTGTAGTTTTAGTTAAGGCTGGATGTTTTACGCGTCCGAGTTGCCGCTGGTAGTTTCGTATGTCGGGTCAGTAATAGAATTGATAAACCAGAAGCTGATAGCTTATGAGCTTTGATTTTGCATGAACCTCCTAGCTACACTAAAGTGCAGTAAAAAAAAGACAGAAGTTTGTTATTTAACAGTGTAACAATGACAAATCCTATGAAGAGTATTGCCCAAAAGCTAAAAGTGACTTCTGTTCACTGGCAATTCTTTTAGAAATAAAAAAAAATGGCCGAAAAAAATACTGCAGTTCATCAGCTTTGGCAACCCAAAAATGTAGAGAATATGGTCCTCACTCTCACGGTGCAGTAAAAAGTAAAAACCCACATGCCTCTGCACAGGACTTTGCAGAAAAATGAGCGGGCGGTAAAAGCCTCTTACAGTCCAAAGGCCTTGTTGAGTTGAAGAATCTGGTTCAGGAGATAATATGACAACCATAAACCTACTGTTCAAATGGGCCAACTTCGCAAATAGTATTATTTTACCTTTTTCCTCCAACACTATTCCACTTGAGCACATTTACCTTTATCATCTTCACTGTTGCATAATAGTAACTATTTTCCTTCTCCAAGATTATTTAGTATATAAACAATATATAATAGGTTATATCTTATTGAGATTGTGCATAAGTATGTGTGAAGGTTGGTGAGCAAATGATGGCAGTGGATGGAGGGCACGTGACACCTCAAGTCAAAGCAAATAAGCATTCAAAAGAAGACTACTGAAGAATAAAGTGGGACCCTTTGCCTTTCAAATATGGATCAGCAAACCTTGGCTCACTCTGATGAATGACCATTATGAATATCACAACTACATTTGAGGAAGCAAGATAATTGATCATGCAAAAATGGTTTTATTAGTAGAATGTCTTAATTGATCAAATCCTGCTAATTTCATGTTTAACATTGTCCCCACCACAAGCTGCAACTAATGAAGCTGATAGCAAACAACTCTTCTTGACTTCACTTGCAGCTGAACTGTCATGTTTCAGCTGAGACTTCTTGCAGTGAGCTATTGCAGCTTCAATTAAGTTTTCAACTTCAGGATTTGCATTGAAGCTCCTCTTTAACAGGCTTATCTCATAATACTCATTTGCAGATTTCACTGGAAATGAATTTGATGTACAATGCCTTTTGATGGCACCAGAGAAAGACTTCCTGTGACAAGTAAAACTCATGTAATCATCCATCTCTCTTTCAACTATGCTTTTCATAGTAAAAGAGGAAAGTTGCTCATCACGCCTCTCATTCTTCACAATCTTTGACACATCTGAACAGGCAGATTTCACGAACAAGGACCTGAGATTCAGATAAGCCCTTGAAGATTTGAGCTTCTTGGTAAGTGAGGATTTGCACCATGGGTGATTCTTTGAGTGACGGGTCCCACCACGACAACCGATGAAATCACTCACCTCAGTTGACCATTGGAAGCTCAGCCTAGTGCTGCATTCGTCTTCTCTTCTTTCAAACTCTCTTCTTCTATGTGAAGGGCTCAGTGATATCTCTATCAAGTCTTCTTCTATCTCATGCATTTTTACTGAACTTCTCTTCTGTTGTGTATGCGTGTGATTCAGTAGAAACGAAGGCGAGTTTGTGTATGGGAATGGGAAGGGAAGGGAAGAGAGCATAGTATACAGTAGGGTTTTTTATACATGCAATTGTTAGTATCATGGTCTTGGATAAAGACTAAGGGAGTGGTCAGCTCTATAAATAAGTAATTCAATTTTGAAATTGAAAAATGAAAAGGGTAATCATTTTTATATGTTCAGGATATGGTGAATGCTTCCAAATTGAAAAAAAAAAAGTAAAATATTAAAAAGCATGGGAATTTTCTGATGCAAGACAGAAACTCATTTGCAAATTGCAATGCATTCTCCACTTTCTCTTGTAATATGCAGGCATCCTTAGTAGTTCCTGTCATTTCCAAAACTCTCTCTTCTTATTCTTTGTAACTGACTAAAATTAGACCTAAGACATTTAACAAAAGAAATGTGACTCGTGAAGAATGAAAGCCACCACCATGACTAATGAAGATCTCAGGATCACACGACGACGAATTGCATCTTGTCTGAATAGAAAAGACTTGTGTTTATTGGATATTTACCATTTGATCTGATTGTTCTTTTGATAAAATAAAAAGGAGTTTACTTATGAATAGTTGTTTGACTAGACAGAAAAACAAAATCCAAGTGATCTATATTATTAAATTAGGGCTAACATTTATAGCAGCAACTTCCAACACTAAAAGTTAAGCAAACATAAACTTACCTGCAACGGCTAAATATTATTTAATTTGATGCTTTGTTTGTCTATATATGATACATGTGAACTGTGAGTTTCTTGTTGGTAGATATTCTTACTGAAATGTGGAATAGGCAGATAAAATAGTTTAGCCAATACTCTAGAAGGGGAGATGAATAGAGTATGGAAACTTTTCGCAATCTTAGGATAGGTAAGACCTTATCGAAAGAGATAAGACCTTATCAAACGAGATAAAGTCTTATTCGTAATTATAAGACCTTACACGTTTCTCTAAGATTGGTATTAAGTGTAAAGGTTTAGACAAACCAGGAATATAAAGAGCAGTAAAGGATACACGATATGTTAACGAGGTTCGGTCACCAACACGACCTAGTCCCCGCCTAGGATTGATTCAACCCTAGGATTCCAAGTTTATTTTCCTTCTTCTTGATGATTCTAGATACAATCTTCAGAAGACCTTCGCTCTTCTAAACTCAGAAGTCTTACACTTCCTATCCAGCAACTCACACACTCTTAAAGGAAAACTAAAGTACTCCAGATACAACAATAGTATCCAACGTGTCTAGAGGTAATAACGGTTTGTATGATCCTAGTTGAATTGTACTATAAGCTCGAATAAGATCTCACACTCTCAGGGGAGTAGAACGATAGAACTTCAAAGGTGAGATCAACACTTTGTAAGAAGAAAAGGATGAGTCGATTTGTCACTTGCGTTTCAGTCGTAGGTAATGAAAATCGTATTTTGTGTCTTCTTCCTTGGAGATCTTGGTTGTTGAGATTTGATCCAATCTTGTTTGTTGAGATTTGTTTGTTGAGATGTGAAGTCAAGCACGGTTGTTGGGATTTAGAAAATCTTCCAATTTTATCTCAAAAGATTTAATTAAAACAAATCAAAGATTTGTTAAAATCAAATCCCTTAAATAACTCAACAAGAAGGAAAAGCCATTTGGACGTACGAAACTCAAGTGTAGTTTTTGTCCCGTTTTGGTAAGGTCTTACCAGTTCGTGTAAGGCCTTACTGAAACCTGAAAACCAAGGTTTTCTGTAATATAGTAAGGCCTTATCAGACACTGTAATGTCTTTACCAAAACTTGTAAGGTCTTACAAAAACCTGGAAAACAAATTTTGGCTTTCATCAACCATAAGTAATGTCTTATTATCACGGTGGAGTTAACACTTACAATGGAAAAGGGAAAGAAAGAATGGGTGTCACTTTGTTAACAGTGACCCTTGAGCGGGTAATTTCGGTTTCCCCAGCAAGAGTCATTGCTACAATATGCAAAAGCTACCAAACATGCCCATCTTTGGAACAGAAGCAATGAGACTATTTAAAGATTATGATTTTGCATATTCTGGTATAAGGTCAGTCCAGAAGCCAAAGTAATCATCTTTAACTAGTATTAACATGGTTATGAACTTCTGTGCAGACAAATAAATGATTACAACCTTAGTTTTGGCTGTCCATAGCATGCTTGTTATTTAGTAGTAAAAGTTTGAACTAGGATGCAGACCAAGGTTTACATAAAGGAAGAAACATATTTATTCGTAGTACTCATATGTCTAAGAACAATCAAGATTCAAACAAAAACAAAGCCATTAGGCTCGGGGCTTGCAATACATTTCAACAGAAATCATCTGAACTAATGTCACAGCCATCCAAGATTCTCAACAAAGTAACAGGAGTTCAACACACACTTATCTCTGTCTTCAGTCTTGACAAAACCATGTCGGCTTATATATCAGGGAAAACGAGACTTTCGACAAACTCATGAGCCACAAACATATTTTCAGAATTCCTAAGTCCACACTTCACTTCAGTGCAACTGCAAATATCGACGGCATCATATATCACCAAATCTTGACGAGTTTCAGCTAAAACTCTGCACGTTTCCTCGGTTTCTCCTGTCACCCATAAAACACGATAACTAGGAGCTAAAGAAAGGTCGAAGGCAAAAACGTTAATCCATTCGTCTTCATACACATATACATCACATCTAGCACCTTCTTCCAGGCCCCAATACACAACTGCGAGACTGTCTAGCAAATTGCAGTGAACTGGGATAAACTGGTCATTGTAGTTGGTAGCATGTGGTAGCTCAATGACGTCAAAACTCTCATCATCAAAGTCAAAGGACAGTATGATGGTGCCAAGGTACTCTCTTTCTTCTTCTCCCTCGTCATCAATCCATTCAGTATTAGCTCTCCAGTGAGCTACTCCATCTATCATTACAGGCGGGCCTTCTGGGAAAGCCTTGTAGATGTAATCGTTTAGCTTGAACACAGGAAGTGGAACCCAAGCCTGTTCGATTGATGAATATATATTTCCCTCCACAAGCTCATTTTCAACATCATCGTAAGTCAATTCAAACACTATAATTTTGAAATTTTTGCCAGAAGAGTCAATCCAGAAACCAAAATAACTAGATTCAAAATCATCCTCCAATTCAAAATCACCAGAGAGAGGAAGAGTCGATAACTTACGGATGGAAGGGTTCCATAGCTGGAAACCGATGTTGTTATAAAGACATATAACTCCGTGAAGTGTTCCAACAAGGCGATAAAGTTCAATTTCATGATCCTCAATCTGGTCGCTCAGAGTTTCGAGGAAAGATAAGGGAAGACTCACGGTATCGTAAAAGGGGAGAGTGTCAGGATTAAGAACAAGAAGCTCCAGCTCCTCATATTTGACAAGGAGTTGCGGATTCTGCTGTATAGACAAATGATCTTGAACGAAGGATGGAGAATCGATTATCTCCTTCCATCCTCTGCAAACGGATCGGAATCGCAATAGGGTTTTCACAGGCAGCCACTTTAGAATGTCACTGAAATTATCATGAGAAATGTAATCTGACATCGGAAAATCGATGATTTATGATCACAAATCATAAGAAGGGAGGGGATTGAGAGTTTAGGGTTTTAGGTTGTTCTGAGTCTACTGACTAGTGAGATTCACACTGTACTTGCGAGTTACCACAGAAAGAAATAATCGATTATTAAAGGAATTTTTTTTTTGAGGAAATTAAATCAAATATAGATATATGGATGTACTAAAATTATAGGGAGTATATACATAAAATCATAGAATAAAGGGTAGATTCTGTAAATAGGAATAAAGCTGTAACTACCTCATACTGTTAGAAGGTGGGTTAGATGAGCTTTATAAATACACTAATTGTAACATGTACAGATGATCTTTAACTGAATTCGATACCAAAATACACATTCCATACTCTTCTTATTACTTCTCTCTACCCTGCATGTTAACATGGTATCAAAGTCGAACCATATCTCTTTCATACGAGATCTCTGCTAAACCTTCTGCATACATTACTTCCGCTGCGAACGAAGAAGAACCTCTCGATCTTCTTGGTGATAATACAGGGCAAGAAATTGAGGAAACGCCAATCAAATTCAGTCCGCGATGGAGGGACACAATGGAGCTAATTCAAATGATTCACTCTATCTTTTCAACTCCGATAATTCTGGTATGCAAAACTTGTATCCACATTATTCGATGAATCTAATTTTGTTTTCTGGAAACGTAATATTCTTGTGGCCTTGAGAGCAAAGTTAAAACTGGGATTCATAGACGGAACATGTAAGAAACCTGAATCTAATGAGTCTGATTATGATAAGATAATTCGATGGACAAGAGTTGATGACATGATTCAATGTTGGCTGGTGCACTCAATGAATCGAGATATAACAGGAGATTTCTCTTTTTTTTTTTCTTATGTAGAATCTTCCAAAGAGCTTTGAGATTAACTTCTTGATAGATTCTAAGTTTCAAATGCTCCACTTGTCTACCAATTTATACAAAGATTTGTCCATTCTTAAACTTTGAAAATCTTAGTGTTGTTTATTTTAACAAGATTAAGAAATTATGGGGAAGAGTTACAATTTGTTGATACCTTACCTATATGCACTTATAAAGGTATCATTAACTGTAAATGCGAAATTCTTAAGCAACTCTTTGCAAGGGAAGCCCAGACAATAATCTTGCAATTTTTGGTGGAGCTTCGAGATAAAATTTGATCATATTTAACATCCTTGCTCTTGATTCTTTGCCTACTATAAGTCGAGCATATCACATTGTTATGCAAGTTGAAAAACAGAAGGGAATCACTGCTCCTCCTTACACATGAAGCTCTTGTTGTTGAGCGTCCAGTTCCATCTCGACAAGTAGGTGGCAAAAGGAGGGATTATTGCAAAGAGAAGCTAGACAAGCAATGCTCCTATTGCAAGGAGAAAGGACACCTACGGTTCAAGCTTACTGTCATTCCTGAGTAGTACAAGGGAACAAAAGGAAACACATCTGAAAACACTATTGGCTCTAAGAATTAGGACATATAGTTGCAAATGTCGAAGACTCTTCCATTGGCAATTGTCAACTTGAATTCTCGTATAGTTCTCTCAATGATCCAACACTTGTTAACTCGGTATTACATGAGGTTATGAAGATGATGTAGACTCATAACTAGAAAAACTCTGTGTCTCCTACAAATTCCATCAACTTTGCAGGTAATCTAAATACCACTTCCTCTTCATTTAAGAACATAGATTATACTTAGATTATTGATTTTGGGGCCACATACCACATATTTCATTGTCGAGCTTTATTTTCTGACTTGAAGCTCATTTCTCAACCTATTCTAGTAGGATTACCTGATAGATTTGTCAAGCTAGTCACTCACAATGGAACTATTATCTTATCTCCCTCTTTGATATGAAAGAATGCGCTATATTTGCCTGTTTTAAGCATAATCTCTTGTTCGTTCCCAAGCTTATTCATAACACTGATATTGAAACTTGTTTTAAGTCATTGGTGTACATGTTTCACGACCCTACCAATAACAACATTATAGCCTCATACCACATGGAAGGAGGTCTTGACAAGTTCACTTATACTCTAGTTTCTAATAATTCTCCATTGGATGTATGTAGCTCGATCTAAACATTCTGATTCTATGCATTTTGTGTTTTCAGTTACTAATGAAAATGTACACTTGTTTCATAAGAGATTAGGCCATACATCTCTTTTAAAATTACAACATTTGTCTTGTTGTAAGCTTTCTCACAATACTGATATTCATTGTGACACATGCATCCTGGCCAAGCAACATCGAATCCCCTTTCCTTGTAGTGTTTCTTATGCCAAGAAACCATTTGTATAAATACATATGGATATATGGGGTCCATATCATACTCCCTCTCCTTGTTGTGCCAAATATGTCTTAACTTTGGTTGATGACCATACAAGGTGCATGTGGACATACTTAATGGCTGATAAGCATAAAGTTGTTTCTTATCATTATCACATTTCTAGCTTATGTGAAAAATCAATTCCAATCTCTAGTCTAAATTTTTTGCCGGATTATGGGGAAGAATTTCTTCAAAAGAAATTGCAACAACTATTCATTGACAAAGGAATCTCACATCACAAATTAGTAGCTTATATGGCTCAACAAAATGCAAGGGTGGAAAGAAAACACAGACATCTTGTGGAGATTGCAAGAGCATTGCGAATTCATCCAAATCTCCCCATTAAATTCTAGGGTAAATGCATATTAACAACTACATATCATATTAACATTATGTCTTTCTTTGTGATAAAATGGCATATTCATTTTGAGGTTCTTCACAATAAACCAGCTGTTTATGATCATCTTCGGCTTGTTGGGTGCTTATGATATTCTCTGCTTCCATTTAAGGACAAGTTTGACATTGTTATGATCATCCTCGTTTGTTGCCTTCTCTTTTTCGAGATATGTGCAAAGTTGTGCGTGTTCAGACCTCTCAAAGGGCCTTTGAGGCCTCAAAGGAGATAACACAGGCGATACTAGTAGGTTTTCCGAAGTCTACAACTCCAGTTCTCTTTCACAATATCTTGGAACTAGTCATGGGATGCCCACATATTAAAGAATTTAAAATTAAGGTCTCGTTGACCTAGGGAGATGTAAGATGTGGGCGATTGCGATCTTGTGGTCCGAATACTGCCACCTATTCGGAAAACTCGCACGACAATACACCCCCCTACTCGAGCCAGTCATGGTTAACCATGACTATGTCAATCCTACTCCAAACAATACCATTTGTCCAAGTGAACTTGTTATCACTTGTGAATGGAACGTTAGAGAGGCCGAGCTCTTGACATGCATCTAACATTCCCTTACACTCATACATGCGTACAAGTGCATATTAACTTGTTCATCCAGGTACATGATATTGTTAAAGTCACTCAGGACAAGCCATGGCATAGGGCACATGCTAAACCAAGCTCGTACAAAATGCCATACCTCTCTACTTTCAACGATACCGCGGACCCCGTAGATAACGTAAACACCGTTGATGCGTCCTTGGATGCGTTCAAGGACAAACTCCGGATCTAGATCGAGCTTGAACTTCAACTACTCCGGTTTGTTATGTGCGGATGTATTTGATGTAGAAAACGAGTTTGCGGAAGCTTGAGAGATGATGTTGCAGAAGCGTATGATTGATTCGATCTAGAGAGATCGAACAATCCTTGAAGTGGAGTGAACTGGTGATGCTTGAAGGATCCTCGAGTTGGAGACTTGGATCAAAGATCTAAAGCAATAACTTTAAAAGAGAGGAAGATGTGATGTAAGCATGTCCACGGGTCGGACCCGCCGGGTTGACGGATCCGACCCACCGGGTTGACGGGTCCGACCCGCCGGGTCATGGGTCCGGGGAGGGTGACCCGGACCCGGACCCGTGTATCTGGCCGACCCGCTGGGTCACGGGTCAGACCCGGCGGGTCGACGGGTCGGCCACGTAAGATTAAAAAAAAAAAAAAAAGGAAATAAACTTTAAAAAAATTAGAAAATAAATATAACATAAAAATTGAACTTAAACTTAAAAAAGGAGAAGAAAATAAACTAATAAAAAATAGGACTTAAACTTAAAAAAGAATTTTATAAACTAATAAATAGAGGACTTAAACTTAGAAAAATTGGACTTAAACTTAAGTTAAGTTTAAGTCCAATTTTTCTAAGTTTAAGTCATCTATTTATTAGTTTATAAAATTCTTTTTTAAACTTAAGTTACTTAAGTTTAAGTAATTAAGTCTTAAACTTTAAAAAAAAAAAAGGGAAGAATTGGGCTTGAACCGGAATCCCAGTTGCCTACGTATCCTCTCGGGGAGGAGGAATCAAAGCTCACGTAGTTCTCTTACCTTTGTTTATATCCCCGATTGGCCCTTACCTTAGTCGGACTCTCCCGCCGATACATCCGATGGCGTTTGTTGTCGCTCGTCGTCATCTTCGTCGCCTTCCTCCGCCGAGAGGTTGTTCTTTTGTGTTCGCATTTCCGCTTTCCTCCAATCGGCTAGGAGGACTTGTGCCTCCAACGTCTCGGGCAACATGTTTGATCTCGTCGGATCGAGCACCTTTCCACTCCGGCTAAAGGTTTGCTCAACCGCTACCATTGAGGCGGGAACGGCGATAATTTGTGTCGCGATCCTTGAGAGGGTAGGGAACCTCATTCTCTCCGGTCGGATCCACCATTCTAATATGTTGAAATCTTCCTCTTCTTCGTCATTGACAAACTCAAAAGAAATGGTTAGATATTCGTCGAGTTCCGAGTTGGAACTCGACGTGGTTTTTGCCCTTTTCGGGCCAAATAAATCTCTAGCAATTGATTTAAATTTAGATGAACTTGAAGATGAAGGACGAGGAGAGGGTTGAGAAGATTGACCTCGATCGGAAACACGATATTGAACCAATAATTCATCAAATAATTTTCTAACATTACCAATTATGGTAGAAACATGACAATCGGGATGTTCTAAACTTAAAAATTCATAATAACTTTCTAAAAATTGTTTAAACCATCCATTTTACGTCTAGGGTCTAACACAAATGCAACAAAAAAAACATCGGGAATGGTTGTATAATAAGCTAACCATTTACTTCGCATTGAAAAAATAGCTTGTGAAATATTTTCAATTAAAAGACCTTGTTGAATTGCAAATGCAATATTAATTGCTACATAACAAAATATGTTTGAAGTTGGTGTATAAACATAACTAAAAGTGTTAGTAGCATCATAAAAATGTTTGAAAACCTCCATTACATCTCTTGCTAAAACCCAAGATTCACCGAAAACAAAATCACCGTCAATATGTTGTGCGGCAAAACTACTTAAAAGTTCTCGATATTCATATGATTCGTAAATCATTTTGTAAGTAGAGTTCCATCTTGTACAAACATCTTTTGGAAATTGTTTAGGATAAACGTTATTTTGTTTACAAAATGCATACCATTTACTACGTACACTTTTTTTAGACCAAAGTTCATTAAGAATATTTCGAATAAGTTGCACTAAATCTCCAACATATGCTAAACCGTCTTGAACACACAAGTTTAAAATATGAGCGGCACACCTAATGTGAAAAAATTTACCTCCAATTGTCGGCTTACAATAGTTGGTTAAATCTCTAATGGAAGCCGTGTTAGCGGAGGCGTTGTCAAAACCGATTGAAAAAACTCGTGAAACTAATCTATATTCTTCCAAAACATTTGCAATCAAACGGGCAATGTTTTGGGCGGTGTGTTGTTCGTTGAAAACTCGTAATGCTAAAACTCTTTTGTTTAAAATCCAAAATTTATCAACAAAATGACAAGTAATACCCATATATGAATTTTTTTGAAAACCGTCGGTCCAAATATCACTACAAATAGAAACTTGAATATCACCGTTATCCATAAAATATTTAATCAATTCTTCTTTACGAATTTTATATTTATGCATCATTTTTCTTTTAGCGGTTTGGCGAGAAATCAGTTTATATGCGGGTTGAGCATGATTTTGCATCCAATTATTAAAACCAACATTTTGTGCAAAACTAAATGCTAAAGAATCTACGGCCAACATTTCCGAAAATGCATCCATAGAAGAAGAATGATCATATGTAAATAGAGAAGGAGGTTGGTTAGAAGTAGATGCGTACCCGGTAAGTTGTGTTTGCCCTCGTGCTAATCCCATTTTCTCGGGATGCTTGTTCCGGATATGCCTCTTGTAGTTCCCGTAGCCTTCTCCCTTTTTGTGCTTGTATTGTGTCGCACAAAAATTTCATTTGGCATAGAAAACTCCGTTGGCATCGGGAGCACCCTTTGTAAACCAAAATCGGAAGACCGCTGCCGTTAGTTGAGTGTTGTTCAACGGCGGCTCCTCCGGCTCCGGCTCCTCCGTGAATTGGGTCTCGGATCCTTGGGTGTTGGGGAGAATAGGTGATACCGTGATATCCTCCTCCTCCTCGAAGATCTCGTGATCTCCACTTAATAAGTCTCGCCTTAAATCCGAACCGGTTGGAGGTCCGCTAACGGAATACCGTCCTCGAATAAAACCTTCGCCGGATGAAGGACCGACACCGCTAACGGAACGTCTTCCTCGGCTAGACATTTTTTTTTGAATAATAGAATGTAGTAGTAAGAGTGGTAAAATGAAAAATAAGAGAATGAGAATATGAGATTAGGAGAGTAAGTAATTGAATGTAAGAGTTGGAAATTATGGAGAGATTGAGAGAGTGAATAGATGATTGAATGATGAGAATTGGTGTGAGATGATATGAATTGAGTTTGGGGTATTTATAGAATTGTTTTTAGGTTAGATTTATTAAATTAAATTGTTTTTTTTTTCTAAAAAAAAAAAAGTAGCCGTTACGGGTCAACCCGCCGGATCGACACACCTGGTCGACCCAGGCGGGTCACAAGTAAGGGTCTAACGACCCTTACCCGTACCCGCCACCCGGCGGGTTCCCGCCGGGTCATGACCCGCCGGGTCACGGGTGACCCGTGGACATGCTTAATGTGATGTCCAATAACCAAGGATGAGGATATGCTTCTCAATTGTACTTGATTAATATTGAACATGATTACAAATGAAGTAAACCATCCTTTATATAGTGGAGGGTGGTGGCAAAGAAGGAAATCCTTAAGACACAATTGAGAGATTCTAGGCTTAATTCAATGGATTTGATTGGAATATTCTATGAATGATTCCAAGTCAAATCTTCCTCTTAAAGGGAAATATCCACAAAGATATCCCTTTAATTATTTAAATATCTAAATTATTAAATAGATAAAAATATGACGGAAAATATAATATGCGGGACAAGTCTTCCATCGGTAGTCTCAGTCATCTGTCGGTAATCCCATGGTGGAACAAAGGCAAGGTGTGCCATGACAAGTGTCGGATAGGCGACGGTACGAGCAATAAGTGATGCGGTGGCTTGGGTGATGGCCTTAGCACGTGCTCGGGTAAATACCCCATACTTAGCCCTTGCTTGTCCCCAAGCAAGTTCCGCATATAAAAGACAAGATAGAATGGATTATAAGTCAATAAAATCAATGAAAAGTCTTTCAATAACATTTTTATGGTGTGCAACTATCTTAGATCACTCTAAGAGAATACTTCGTGGAATTTAAAATCAAAACATGTTCAAAACATTTTATAAATATAAGAAAGTTGTTCATCTTTGCATAAAATCATAGAATGCATAATAAGTCATAATTATCGAAATTAATTATGCATAATCCAGTTTAAACCACTAAGTCAATCAACAAGCTCGAGGTCTCAAGGGCTTCCCAAAAGAAAGGTCAAGAAACGTGTAGGGTAGGGATGTATGTAAGGTAATGTGGTGCTAGAATCCGGGAAAAGGATGAACTTCACTTTCACTTTGACTTGCAACATCTTCCACCAATAAGCTTTGCTTATTTCACACTTTTTTCTTTTACTTTACTTTTTGGGACGCATGGACAGAGGTGCACAATAAACGAAGCCTAGGAAATCCGGAATCATCAATTTCTTGAGATGCATCAAACCCTTGATGCACATTCCATGACCCGTTAGGAATATCGTTCAATCCGACTTTGACAAGACACAAACACCCGGCTATGTGAATGGTGCCGAGTTACTCATCTTCATGATTGACTTCCCCAAACCTAAGATTACTTTCTAACACTTTCACTTCCAACCAACTTCTCAACTTTACTTCACTTGCTTTCACCACTTCGCTTGCTTCCAAATTCCCGGATAGGTAAAGGGAGGCAAAATGTATATGAGGGGCTAAGCATGATCAAGAAGAAGAAAAGAGAAGAATGAATTGCCTTGGTCTTTCCAGGAAGAAAGTGAGAGAACTCATAATGTGGTGTCAACCTTCAAATTCAACATAATTTAGACAAAAACAAAGTATTAAACATGCCAATAATTTCAAACAAAGCATTTAGCAACTTAAACATATTATAAAACTTTTCAAACACATAAAGAATTTAAAACCAGTCAGTAAACAAGATCTTCACTGAGATCATATCCAGATAAGTAACACAAAAATCATTTTCGAAAACTCTCAGTTAACCCACCTCGGTCGAGGTGTTCTTAGGTCAACCGAGGTGAAACATCTCGTTTGGCCAGAACTGCCCCGGTCGAGGTCCAAAATTTTTTTTTTAAAAAAACCAGTTTTCTTTCGGTTTCGACGTTTTTCTCAATCAAATAACCTGTAAGTATGCATGCAATCTCAGATAAACATATAGAAGCAAAAGTGAAGCATAAAATATCAATATCCGGTCAAGTGAATTCATACATCAAATGTCAAATAATACACCACATAAACACCCCATACTTGGGACACACTGTCCCAGTGGGTCAAAATAAGTCTAAAGGATAAAAATACTCACCGGATAAATAGCTGAACTGCATAAAAATAAGAAAGAAAATCCTGCAGCTCTCAAGAATCCTGATCCGGTGGTGGTGGTGGTGGCACGTACGGATACTAGGTCGGGTCGAACGGATAGCCCATAGCCTGCTGGAACTGGATCTCCATCATCCTGCGCTGATAGTGTTGTCCCTCGAGCATCTGATGAGTCCAGCTGTCGATCTGTCGGCGTTGGGCAGCAAATCTCTCATGCATGTCCACAGTAAGGGCAACATAAGAGTCTATCATCTGGTCCGTCAGATCATCGATCCGACGATGAGCCTCTGGATCTCTATGACGGCGTGTCCTACGCCTAGCAGATCTCGCAGGTGATGCAGCAGGTAGGGCTGTTCATTCCCGGATATCCGATCCGTTCGGATATCCGAAATCGGATATCCGGGAAAATTTTATGTAAATGTTGGTATCCGGATCCGATCCGAAACTTGACGGATATCCGATCCGAGAAGGTATTATAGTTCGGATATCCGACGTCGGATATCCGGATAATCCGAAAAAAATTGATAGACGATGGAAGTGTTTGAGTAGCTCATCAAAAATTATTCCAACAATACCTGTTTCTACTTTAATGTATTACCAAAACTGAGTCAAATTATCAAAATAAGACAGTAAACTAAACACTGCAAATGCAATCACCAAACAAAGTATGAAACCCTTAAAAGAGACACAGTAGTGACAGTATGCAATTCTTAACTTACATATCCAAATTCCATATTGAAATAGGGCAAAACAAAGCAAAATACGCCAAGGGGCAAGCGATCTAGGGTTTCAAAAGAGCAGCCGCCAGCCGCACCAACTCACCACTCACCTGTGACGCAAAAAAGTGAACCAGACAAGCGTGGTGGTCTGAGCGGAGAAGCAAGCAAGTGTTGCGGGGGTCTACTTGGTTGAGTAGAAAAGCAGGAAAGTGTTGTGGGGGTCTACTCGAATGAATGGAGAAGAGAGAAGCGGGCAAGCTAGGGTTATCATCTACTGGTTGAGCAGGGAAGAGAGACGCAGGCAAGCCGCGAGCAGAAGAAACCCTGAATCCATCGTTGTCGCTTGTGAGCCGCCGATAAGGCAAAAACTGAGAATCAGCTTGCTTTTTGAGAGAAGCATCCGAGAAGATAAGGTGAGAATTGAGAAGAGTGGTGGACTGGTGGTCTCGAGTCTCCCGTTTGAGCAACAACCCTGAATCGCCGTCGACGTTGCCTTTGAGAGTCTTCAAGAGATGAGATGTGAGCGATTGAGCGGCTGTGAAAAGTGAATGACGAGAAGAGAAGAGTGTAGCCTCTATTTAGGGTTTCAATTTTTTATATAAAAATTCAAATATTTTTAAATGTCTGGAGTGGAGATTCGAACTGGAGACGTGTTGAAAGATTAAAAAAAATACTCTCTTCCTCACCACCCCAACTAATGTAACATTGTGTAATCTTTTGAAAAATAATTTACATATACTCGGATAACGGATATCCGGGTAAAAAAAAAACCAGATCCGTATCCGATCCGCATATCCAAAATTTATTAGCGGATCGGAGCGGATACGGATAGATTTCCGTCGGATCGATTAAATGTCGGATATTCCCGAGTCGGATCGTCGGATTATTGACGGATCGGATTATTTATGAACACCCCTAGCAGCAGGTGCAGGCTCAGTGTCCTCATCATCCAGATCTATAACTGGCGTGCTCGTCCCTGCAGTATCCGTCCCTGTATCCATCGGGACTCCACCCTCTCTCTCATCAACTGTCTCCTCATCATCAGCCTCCTCCTCAGTTGGGGCAGCTGCTGCCTCTCTGTAATCCTCCATCAGTGGAGCCCAAGCGGTCTGCCAATAGTGAGGGTCATAAACAGAAAACTGGGCAGACCACCTGATCCCCTGTGGCGCAGTCAGCTCCCACGGCATAGCCACGTACGGAGTAGTCAGACCTCGGGGAACTAGAATCCGCCGAGTGATCATCTCCTGCAATCCAAGCGGCTTCGGAGCCGCCACCATCGTGCAAGCGCTGAGATCCATGTCCTGATAGCTAGCTATATGGGTGACAAGCCCTCCGTAGCAGATGTCTCCCTTCGCCTTGGCCTTGATCTTGTGCAGATCCTCTGCCAATATCAAGCCAAAGTCCGGGATACCCCCAGTAACCATGCAGTATAAACTGAAAAGCTCTCCCTGTCGGATCTTCTGGGGCGTCTCAGTACGCGCCAGAAGTGTCTCGCTGAATATCCGGTGGGCTAACCTAAAGGCTAAATGGAAGATGACCTTCTCCCTAAAATCTCCAGGACGCCATCTATCTGCGTGCTCAACAATATGGGCAATCTGCCCCCAAAACTCCCTAGCTACTGATCGGGACGGGAAGTCAACAGCGGTGGGCTTTGGAAAGCCAAAAATATCTCTCCAATACTCAAGTGGCACTAAGAAGTTCCGGTTCATCAACCGGTACTTCACAGACTGCTCTGTGGGAAGGTAGGTGAAGGAGCTAACGAACTCTAGGGTCGGCTCTAAGTAGGCTAGGGCTCGGATCTCAGTAAACTGATCCAGCCCAACTGTAGAAATCATCCTCCTAAGGTCTCCGTCTACCTGGAGGCAATCAAAAGCGGACACGTCCAGGAAGCGAGGTGCAATCACTGGACGGCCAGAAATACGGTCATAATCGACCCGGTGTCGCTCATGGATCACCGGGCGGTAAGGTCGGGAAGAAGAGGAAGAAGGGGAAGGTGAGGATCTATCCCTAAGGACAAGGCGTCGGTCAGAACTCATTTTCAGAAAATCAAACTGTCAGGTCACCTCGGTTGACTGACAACACTCAAGAATCACCTCGGCCGAGGCACAACTCGACTGGACCGAGGCGGAAAACTGGATTCTAATTCCTTCTGAAAATTCAGTTCTTTTCCCCCAAAATCACTACAATTGCTTCCTATGGGGTACTTAAGCCTTTCCTCAACAAATGCAAGGGCAACCAAAGCCCAAATCGAAGCGAAAAAGCGAGGTAGGGTTTCGGTTCTATTTTTACCTCGTTTGGCCGAATCGGTTCGATTCTCTTGCAGATCGATGTTGCACTGGGATCCTCTGAGTCTCAATCGCAGTTTGGGGGCAGAAATCGTCGAAAACGAGCAGAAATCGAAGGAGGCAAGGTGAAACTGTCGCCGCGGTCGAGGAAGGGTGAGATGGAAAAGAGAGAAAATAAATCCCCCTTTTATACCCTTTTCTGGAACTGCTGTCACCTCGGTCGAGATGGTCTCGACTGGACCGAGGTGGTACGGACCGAGGTGGTTCTTCAGAAAACCCTAGTCGCCTCGGTTGCTCAAGAATCATCTCGGTCGAGGTGCTCTGACAACAACCGAGATGCCTCAGTTAAACTCCGTCTTCTCAAATTCTCGAACTTCTGTCCTTCCAGTTATGCTCCTTCCTTAGATGTCTCCTGTTATTTGTCTAGAACGACAAAAACAAAACAAAGCAAAGCAAAAGCAAAAACTATCTAAGCTAGACTAGAAAAAGGGAAAAGAAAGCAATACCTTGGGTTGTGATAGCATGAATTATAGTCTATATTTTTGGGTTTGTTTGGACGTTTTATCTTTCATAATCTGCATGTTTGTATGTACATTATGTGATTTTACTACCATTTCATCTACCTTTGCGAGAATCGAGGTCTACACCTAGTTTCGTTGTAATTGCAGGTAATATGGTACCTTTTGCATCAAAAAGGAGTCATGAGTCATTTGGAGCTACATCCAGGAAGCATAGCCATGAATTAAAGATTCACTTTGGACCAGTTTTGAGAGATTCTACATCCAGTTCTGAGTCACCTCGGTTGACCAGAGATTCATCTCGACCGAGGTGATCCAGAGAGGCCGACTCGACCGAGGCGAATACCTAGGACGCGGCGAGAATATTTTATTCCTGGCTGAGATCTTTTAAAGTTGGAAAGTGATCTTATATTTTTGGGCTTGGCTTCTGGAAGGAAGGAGATATGCAGAATCATATATTTTACCTATATTTATGGGATAATATCTTTCTAAGATTTCTTATCTTTGGAGGGTTATTTTTCCTATAAAAAGGGTTGGATTTTCCACAAATCCAACATCCGCTATCAGCGCAAGTAATCCGCCTATACCGAAAAATACGCAGCAGCCGCGTACTCCAATTTGGGAGAGAGTTGAAGAACCTTTTTGAAGGTTGAAGGAAGATTGAAGTCCATAGCTTTTATAGCTTTTATTGAAGGGTTTTGTAAGATTGTCTTCAATTCCCTCAATTGTTGTCTTGTCTTGTTGGATTATTATCCAAGGAACGCTTTTGTGTGATATTTGTTTCAGTTATTGAAGTCTTTTCATTAAATTCTTCTTTGTTCAAATATTCACCTTCTTCCCTTACATTTAATACTTTTATGATGATGATGAGTGGCTAATTTCCTTGTGTGATTCTAGGGTGATTGGCTGAAGGTTGTGGGAAAAACAATGATAGAATAATCTTAGATTCCAGTGGGATCCTGAAAGTTCGAGTCTTTAACCTTAACCCTAAGCACCTCGTTCAGTCGATGAACATTTCGGCCGAGGTGGAAACTGGCTGACCGAGGTGACTTATCTGATCCATAACTGAGAGTTAAGTGTTAGAGTTTGCCAAATCCTATTCTTATTATACCTTTCCTGGTTCAAAGCAAGCTTAGGATGAGACTTACCCGGTAATTCCTTAGTTTGTGTACCAACGATCATAAGTGTAGGTAATAAAGGTTTATCCTTTATTGGGGTTTGAGTGTGCTTCCATCCCATCTTTGTGAGTTAGCCTGAGACTTACCCGGTAAAGGTTGATTCTATTCCCTTAGATGGTATGTTAGTTTGAGGTTATAGTTCTTTATCTTAATTCCTTGAGACTTACCCGGTAATAGGAGTTACGGTTTAGGATTAGTGCGTAGTGAGACTTACCCGGTGATCTACTCCACTTTAGAAACACCTTCCCCACGCAAAAATCTCAGCTTTGTCCGCTTATCTACAGATCTTGAGTTGGAACCACAACTAGACGCTTTAATCCCTAGAATTACATGTTTGCTTTATTTGACATCTTATTCATCTTTGATTGTGTTAATTGCTCTTGTGGTTAGAATTGACATAGCATACCGTATTGACTCTGTTTCACCGAGTCCCTGTGATCGACCCCTGGAATTTTCTTGCTTTTACTACGATTGACCCGTACACTGCGGGTTCGCATCCTTGTTTTAAGCTTAAGTCTAGGGTTATAAATTTAAAGCTTGCACACACCGTTTGGAGCGAACAGGTTGCCTCCCAAGAAGCGCTTGGTTTAAGGTCGCTAGCTGGACCATGATGCGTCTTAAACGAGGTATATTGGTGCAACCTCCTCAACCGGAATTTCCGGTTGGTACTTCTTAAGTCTATGACCGTTGACCTTGAAGCTTCCGCTAGTTTCACCCCATATCTCAACTGCACCATGAGGAAAAACATGTTTCACAACATAAGGTCCGGTCCATCTAGATTTTAACTTACCTAGGAAAAGGCGGAGGCGGGAGTTGAAGAGTAGAACTAAGTCTCCTTCGTTAAGCTCCTTTGGGACGATACGCTTGTCATGCCATCTCTTCGTCCTTTCCTTATAGATTTTGGCATTCTCATAAGCGTTCAAACGCAGCTCCTCCAGCTCGTTGAGTTCCAATAGTCGCTTCTCGCCGGCCTCCTTAATGTCGAAGTTCAACCATTTGATCGCCCAATATGCTTTGTGTTCCAATTCAACGGGCAAATGGCAAGACTTCCCATATACCAAATTATAAGGGGTGGTACCTATGGGAGTCTTAAATGCGGTCCTGTACGCCCAAAGAGCATCGTCCAATTTCATGGACCAATCTTTCCTTGTCCTAGAGACGGTCTTCTCCAAAATTGCTTTGATTTCTCTATTCGAGATCTCGACCTGTCCACTAGTTTGAGGGTGATAAGGGGTTGATACCTTGTGGGTTACCCCATACTTCGCTAGAAGTGCCTTGAACTTCCGGTTGATGAAATGTGTTCCTCCATCGCTGATGATGATGCGTGGAGTTCCAAACCGTGGAAAGATAGTCCTGTTTAGGAACTTTACAACCACCTTGACGTCATTAGTGGGAGAAGCAATGACTTCAACCCATCTAGAGACGTAATCAACTGCAAGAAGAATATAGAGGTTTCCTCCGGAGGATGGGAAAGGTCCCATGAAGTCAATCCCCATACATCAAAGATTTCCACCTCTTGGATGTTGTTAAGTGGCATCTCGTTCCTCCTTGATAAATTTCCTGTTCTTTGGCATGCGTCACAAGAGACAACAAAAGATTGTACATCCTTAAATAATGTAGGCCAAAAGAAACCGGAACGCAATACCTTAGTGCATGTTTTATCGGTGCTAGCATGTCCTCCACAAGGAAGTGAATGGCAATGCCGTATAACGCTATTAACCTCATCTTCCGGAATGCATCTTCGAAGCATCCCATCCGGCCCGCGCTTGAATAGCAGCGGCTCGTCCCAGTAGTAATGTCGTACTTCTTTGAAGAATCTCTTCTTTTGAGAGTACGTCAATCCGGGCGGTATTTCCTGGCAAATAAGATAATTCACAATATCAGCATACCAAGGTCCGTTATTATCAGAAAGTTGGTGGATAGAATGTTCCACCAACTGAGGATGAATGTCAGAGAAGGGAGTAAGAAGTTTATTATTCTTAGTAGTCTCAGTTGACATCATCTCGCCATCGACCTCAGTCGAGGCGCAGAGGCGTTGACCGAGATGTTCTTCAGTCGCCTCGCTCAGTCCAGGAAGTACCTCGGTCGAGGTACTGCTACTGGAACCAAAACTGGAGATCGTCGTCTCCTGGGTTAGCTTCTCAGTTTTAGTTCCTGGATCCTCTTCCAGTGCTTTTAAGCTCCGTATATCTGCATCACAAGAGGCATCTATACCTTCCTCCATTAAACTGAAGCTAATAACTCTTTCGAGTGGATCGTTAGTAAGGATAGAGCTCACCAATTCTCTCGATTCTTCTTCATCGTAGATGTTGAAGATATCATCAGCTAGCTGCTCCCCCTTCATGGCTACGAGTAATGCGAACTCCACCTCATCGCTACCAATGTTGAATTTCAACTTGGCGTTCTTGCAATCCACGTTGCAACCCGAAGTTGCTAGAAATGGCCTTCCGAGAATAATAGGAACAGGATAATCTGCGGGAATGTCAAGCACAACAAAATCTATAGGTAGATAGAAGTTACCTAACTTGACCGGAACGTCCTCCAAGATGCCCACGGGATGGGTAATGGAGCGATCCGCCATATAAAGTCGAATCTTGACCGGCTTGGGCTCTCCAAGTCCGATCTTCGCACATAGCTCCAGCGGGATGATGCTCACGCTGGCTCCTAGATCACAAAGGGCTTCACAAGTGACATCCCCAACTTGAATGGGAATGCAAAATGAGCCGGGATCTCTCAATTTAGGTGGCATCTTCTCCTTCATGATTTGTATGAGCTCCGAGGATTTAGATGTCATCCTAACTTCACCAAAGTCTTCCTGTTTCCTTTTCTTTGATAGGATCTCCTTCAAGAACTTCCCATAGGCGGGCATTCCTAGAATAGCATCGAGGAAAGGAATGTTAATATGCAGCTTATTCATCAAGTCAAGGAACTTACCAAAGTACTTGTCTAGATGTGCTCTGGCCCTTGACTGGGGGAATGGAAGTGGTGGTTTGTATGTAGGAGGTGGAACATAAACTTCAGTTTTCCCTTCCGCTTTCTGTTGTTCCACCTCGGTTGGCATCTCGGCCGAAGTGTTCTTCGACTGCACCTGGACCGAGGTGGTCTTCGTCGGTACTGGCACCGACCGAGGCACTGGATTTGCAGTTTTCAGTCCACTCCTCGTAGTTATGGCCATGACCTAGCCCTTAGGGTTGCTTTCCGTCCTTGCTGGAAGCTTCCCTGGATCTCTTGGCGCTTCATTCGCCCTACTCGCAAGTTGTTGTTCAAAGGCCTTTTGGGCCTTCAAAAATGAAGTCATAGAAGTCTCCATAGCGTTGAGCTTGATCAAGATAGGCTCCAGAACTGCGTCTTTCTTTTCCGTCAGAGACGAACTTGATCCTTGCCTCTGGCTTTTTAATGGAGTAGAAGAAGAAGGAGGGGAAGAGAGGAAAGGGTTAGAGGAATCGTTAGAGTTGGAGTTTGAATGATTGTTACCAGAATTTTGGTTGTTCGCTCTCCAGTTGTTGCTATTGGATCCTCTATTGTTTTTGTTGTAGTTGTTGTTCCGGGAACCGTTGTTGTTGTTACGGTATCCGTTGTTGTTGTTCCTTTGCCCTTGCTCTTCCTTCTTGGTTTGTGCAACCAAGAGTTCCTTCAATTGCTTCACGTCATTCTTCAAAGACGTGAGTTGATTGTTGTTGGGCTGAGTTTCTTGGAAGTTAACTCTTTTAACTCCACCTTCAGCTCCTTGGTGGGTGTACTTCTCCATATGCAAGGCTTGCTTTTCGATGAAGTCCCAAGCCTCGTCAATCGCCATGTCCATGAAGGTACCGGCGGAGAGTAGTTGGAGATTGAACTGGGTGCTTCCGTCCAGTCCTTTGAAGTATATCTCCAATAATTCTAGCTTTGGAATCCCATGATGTGGGCAATCCAAAAGAATGTCCTTGAACCGCTCCCATGACTTGGACAAGCTCTCCTTGTCTTTCATAATGAAAGCGTTGATATTCCCTCTCATTTCAGCTGTCTTTGAGGGGGGGGGGGGGGGAATTTGGTTAAGAATTCCGTTGTCATCTCCTCCCATGTGCTAATTTTTTCTGGAGGAAGAGATTGATACCAAGTAAGAGCTCTATCTTTTAAAGAAAAGTAAAAAGGTCTTAGCTTGTAGTTGTTATTTTCAATCCTTGAAGGTCTCAAGGTTTCCAACAAGATCTCATAGTTTTGAAGATGTTGATGTGGTGATTCCTTCTCCATCCCTCCGAACTGGCATTGGCGAATCATGGATAGAACTTGCGGTTGAAGTTCGTAGTCATGGTCCGCTGGATCTCCTAAGTTAACTCCTGGACGCCTCAGTTGTTGATTAGGGTCCATCCTTTGACCTAGGGTTCGTGGGATTCCTGCAAGAAGAACGTCTCGGACTGGCATCCGAGGTGGAAGTACCTCGGCCAAGGCGTCTGGTACTGGGACCTGCCTCGGTCGAGGGTCAGCAATTGGGACCTGCCTCGGTCTAGCATCGAGAACTGAGTCTTCCCTCGGTCGAAGTAGAATCTGGTCTCGTATGACGGCCATCTCTGCTTCGATTGCTTCAGTCTTGGTGCGAGTTTCTTCCTTCTCTTGCCTTAGTTCTTCCCTGCTGAGGCGTAGTAGCTCTAATGCCTCTTTCAATTCGGCCTCAAGATCGCGGTTGTCTTGTTGGGCCATCTTCGCTTCTCTCAAGCGTCGCTTGTATGTCTTTTGTGGTTCGGGATCGTAAGGAACGATTTCCTTCCCAGTGTGGGTTCTTCGCATAAACCTAAGAAAGAACCTGCAAAGGTCACTCAAGTAGAGTGGTTAGTAGACACGGGGGCAAGTGCCCCAAGAGCAAACCGTAACCGGCTCGGTCTAGACCAAGTCCCCGGCAACGGCGCCAAAAACTTGTTCGCTCCAAACGGTGTGTGCAAGCTTTAAATTTATAACCCTAGACGTAAGCTTAAAACAAGGATGCGAACCCGCAGTGTACGGGTCAATCGTAGTAAAAGCAAGGAATTCCAAGGGTCGATCACAGGGACTTAGTGAAACAAAGTCCAGTCACGGTATGCTTATGTAAATACTAACCACAAGAGGTGATCAAAACAATCAAAGATGATATATAAGTCAATAAAGGAAGTATGCAATTCTAGGGACTAAAGCATCTAGTTGTGATTCCAACTCAAGATCTAAAGATAAGCGGATAAAGCTGAGGTTTTTGCATAGGGAAGGTATTACTAAAGTGGAATAGACCACCGGGTAAGTCTCACCACTCACTAATCCTAAACCGTAATTCTTATTACCGGGTAAGTCTCAAGGAATTAAGATAAAGAACTATAACCTCAAACTAACATACCATCTAAGGGAATAGAATCAACCTTTACCGGGTAAGTCTCAGGCTGACTCACAAAGATGGAATGGAAGCACACTCAAACCCCAATAAAGGATAAACCTTTATTACCTACACTTATGATCGTTGGTACACAAACTAAGGAATTACCGGGTAAGTCTCATCCTAAGCTTGCATTGAACCAGGAAAGGTGTAATAAGAATAGGATTTGGCAAACTCTAACACTTAACTCTCAGTTTAGGATTGGATAAGTCACCTCGGTCAGCCAAATTCCACCCCGGCCGAGATGTTCATCGACTGAACGAGATGCTTAGGGTTAAGGTTAAAGACTCGAACTTTCAGGATCCTACTGGAATCTAAGATTATTCTATCATTGTTTTTCCCACAACCTTTAGCCAATCACCCTAGAATCACACAAAGAAATTAGCCACTCATCATCATGAAAGTAATAATCAAATATATGGGAAGAAGGTGAATATTTGAACAAGAAGAATTTAATGAAAAGACTTCAATAACTGAATCAAATATCACAACAAAGCGTTCCTTGGATAGAAATCCAACAAGGCAAGACAACAAGGAAGGAAATCTAAGATAATCTTACAAAAACCCTTCAAAAGCTATAAAAGCTACAATCTTCCTTCTTCAACCTTCAAAAAGGTTCTTCAAATCTCCCAACTGGAGTATGGCTGTTGCGGTGTATAAACCCTAATTCGGTGGTATAGCATGATGTTTGATTTGTGGAAATCCAACCCTTTTTATAGGAAAATAACCCTCCAAAGATAAGATATCTTAGAAAAGATCTCTTCCCATAAAAATAGGTAAAATATATCATCTAGTATATCTTCTTCCTTCCAGGAGCCAAGCCCAAAAATATAAGATCACTTTCCAAAGATAAAAGATCTCACCCACGAATAAAATATTCTCGCCGCGTCCTAGGTATTCGCCTCGGTCGAGTCGACTTCCCTGGATCACCTCGGTCGAGATGAATCTGTGGTCAACCGAGGTGATTCACAACTGAATATGAAATCTCTCAAAACTGGCCCAAAGTGAATCTTTAATCCATGGCTATGCTTTCGTGGATGGTTCCTTATGTTCCTCAATGTAGCTCCAATGACTCCATAGCTCCTTTTTGATGCAAAACGTGCCATTTTACCTATGATTACAACAAAACTAGGTGTAGACCTCGATTCCCGTAAAGGTAGATGAAATGGTAATATAATCACATTCAATACATACAAACATGCAGATTATGAAAGATAAAACGTCCAAACAAACCCCAAAATATAGACTATAATTCATGCTATCATGCTCGGGTGAGTGGTCCATTGGAGCAAACCCGAAAGGCATCATCCTCATCATCCGCGGTCATAGTAGTCAAGGGCACATCAGTCCCCCCCATCTTGGATGTGAAACGTCCCCGTTTCACCTTCGTCAAATAAGGGCTCAACATATGGTGCAAGGTCCTTGACATTGAATGTTGGATGCACATTATAGGAATTTGGGAGCTCTAACTTGTAAGCATTCGGACCATGGCGAGATATGATGCGAAAGGGTCCATCACCTCGGTTAGAAAGCTTGTCCTTTTTCTAGGTGTTTTTCATCCATTATAGTGTTCATTGATAAGGCATTAGCTTTGTGTTGCGATATTGGATGAACATTGTAGGAATTTGGGAGCTCTAACTTGTAAGCATTCTAACTTGTAAGCATGAAATATTGCGATATTCTAGGCACTTTTTCTAGGTGTTTTTCATCCATTATAGTGTTATTTGATAAGGCATTGAAGCATTTGTTAGCTAGTTTGTCTATATTTTCGATGTGGAGTCTACATTAGCTTTGTGTTGATTATAGGTGAATAAGAGCTAAAACCGGACCATTTGAGAGAGATAGGAGAAGATTTGAGCACATCCAAGGATTAGGAACACATCAAAGAAGCCAAAGGAGATGCTAGGATGAGGAATGGCACGACACAAAGGAAACCACAAGCAATTTACACTTCCACGCCCTAAAATATGGTCGTAGAGAAGTCCACGCTCTAAACCACGGCCGTGGATCATGGCATCATGAACGTGGAGCATTCCAGAGAGTTACACAGTCTAAAGTACGGTCGTGGAAATCATATGAAACCGTAATCAACTTCCACGCTCTAAACCACGGTCGTGGAACCCCTTGAGACCGTGATTTAGGCGATCTTTTGACGAACCAATTATTGCCACATCATTTACGCAATGGGCCGGACGGTTATTTTATCCTTTCTTATAAAAGGGTCAGAGAAGAGAGTTTCGGACATCCACGCTTATCGCTTAGCCTTGCTTAGGGTTGTTTGAGAGAGTTCGAGAAGGACTTAGCGGAAGCGCCGGCAATTTGGATTTCGGAATATCTTGTGTGGCGGAAGTTGCGCCCTTTTTCTTAGGTTTTGATATTGAAGACATATTGACTTCCCGTTCTTCGTGTTTGCCTAGGATCATTGTGAGGTTTTGTGTTCTATTCCGAATCTATTGAATATTCCGATTTGTGTTTCGGATTTGAGATTGATTTTGAGTTATATTTGAGTTTTCGAAGGTTTTCATCTTTCATTCTTCTTAAATTGATTTGTGATATCATGACAATGGTTATTGGCTAAAACCTTTTAGCAATTCTAAGGTGAAGGGTTAATAGTTGTGGCTTAGATGATGATAGATCAATCGTAAATTGATTGGACCCTGAGAGTTAGAGAGATCTCGTCGACGAACCAAGATCACGGTCTGTTCTTGAACTTCCACGGCCGTGGAACTCAAGAACTACCCGTGATTTACCCTAGTTTACGAACTTTGCTTTTACTTTGATTCAAGGCTAAAGATTAGCTTTAATCTAGTCTAGGTTTGCCCTTTTCTAGGTAGTAGTGAAGCCTCAACAACCTCTACTTCGATTTCGAGTGTCACAACCTTAATCGGTTTAGTTAGTTTTGATCCTTGGGTTACAAGTTTGGGTATTTGAGATTAATTCTTGTCCATAGATCCTTTCTATACTGAAGCCTCAACAACCTTTATAGAGAGTGTCTTTAGATAAGTCATATAAATCCTTGGAACTTCATCGTACATTGCTTTAGATTAGCATACCTTTGCAACTCCTAATTCTGTCCTTAGTTCTTTAGTATATCTTGAATCGATTGCCACAATTAGACACCTGGATCTTTAGGGTTGTTGTTTTCCCAATATTTGCAAAGCTTATTACATTTACTTGCTTGACGATTTGCGAACTGAATTTGTTCCCCCCCAAATCCCTGAGTTCGACACTCTGGAATTCTTGCTTTACTACGCCGATCCGTACACTGCGGGTTCGCTTGCTTGATTCTAGTTTTATAAATTTAAAGCTTATTTGCACACACGCTAAGTGGCGAACATCCTTGCGCCGAGCCGGAAAACGCTCCTTCCGAAGGTGGAGCCACGCAAGATCGCCGGGAGCATAGGAGATGTCGCGCCGGCCTTTGTTTCGTTGATCGGCAAGTTGTGCGGCACGACGTTGAAGCTGTTTCCGCGTCCGCTCATGGAGCTCAATAATGTGGTCGGCTCGGTGTGCAACGGAGATGTTCTCTCCATCCTTGAGCGGCTGATAGCATGAATTATAGTCTATATTTTGGGGTTTGTTTGGACGTTTTATCTTTCATAATCTGCATGTTTGTATGTATAATATGTGATTATATTACCATTTCATCTACCTTTGCAAGAATCGAGGTCTACACCTAGTTTTGTTGTAATCGCAGGTAAAATGACACGTTTTGCATCAAAAAGGAGCAAAAGGAGCTATGGAGTTATTGAAGCTACATTCAGGAACATAAGGAACCATCCAGGAAGCATAGCCATGGATTAAAGATTCACTTTGGACCAGATTTGAGAGATTTCATATTCAGTTGTGACTCACCTCGGTTGACCACAGATTCACCTCGACCGAGGTGATCCAGAGAAGTCGACTCGACCGAGGCGAACACCTGGGACGCGGCGAGAATATTTTATTCTTGGATGAGATCTTTTATCTTTGGAAAGAGATCTTATATTTTTGGGCTTGGCTCCTGGAAGGAAGAAGATATGCTAGATCATATATTTTACCTATTTTTATGGGAAGAGATCTTTCTAAGATATCTTATCTTTGGAGGGTTATTTTCCTATAAAAAGGGTTGGATTTCCACAAATCCAACAACCTGCTTACAGCTAAAATCCGCATACAGTTGGAAATCTCGCTTACACCTATTGCAAGCAGCAGCCATACTCCAGTTGGGAGATTTAAAGAACCTTTTTGAAGGTTGAACAAGGAAGATTATAGCTTTTATAGCTTTTGAAGGGTTTTGTAAGATTATCTTAGATTCCCTTCCTTGTTGTCTTCCTTTGTTGGATTTATATCCAAGGAACGCTTTTGTTGTGATATTTGATTTAGTTATTGAAGTCTTTTCATTAAATTCTTCTTGTTAAAATATTCACCTTATTCCCATATACTTGATTATTGCTTTCATGATGATGAGTGGCTAATTTCCTTGTGTGATTCTATGGTGATTGACTGAAGGTTGTGGGAAAAACAATGATAGAATAATCTTAGATTCCAGTAGGACCCTGAAAGTTCGAGTCTTTAACCTTAACCCTAAGCATCTCGCTCAGTCGATGAACATCTCGGCCGGGGTGGAATTCTTCTGACCGAGGTGACTTATCTGATCCTAAACTGAGAGTTAAGTGTTAAAGTTTGCCAAATCCTATTCTTATTACACCTTTCCTGGTTCAATGCAAGCTTAGGATGAGACTTACCCGCTAATTCCTTAGTATGTGTACCAACGATCATAAGTGAAGGTAATAAAGGTTTATCCTTTATTGGGGTTTGAGTGTGCTTCCATCCCATCTTTGTGAATTAGCCTGAGACTTACCCGGTAAAGGTTGATTCTATTTCCTTAGATGGTGTGTTAGTTTGAGGTTATAGTTCTTTATCTTAATTCCTTGAGACTTACCCGGTAATAGGAGTTACGGTTTAGGATTAGTGAGTAGTGAGACTTGCCTGGTGATCTACTCCACTTTAGAAACACCTTCCCTATGCAAAAACCTCAGCTTTGTCCGCTTATCTTTAGATCTTGAGTTGGAACCACAACTAGATGCTTTAATCCCTAGAATTGCATGTTTCCTTTATTGACTTATATATCATCTTTGATTGTTTTAATCACCTCTTGTGGTTAGTATTTACATAAGCATACCGTGATTGGACTTTGTTTCACTAAGTCCCTGTGATCGACCCCTGGAATTCCTTACTTTTTACTACGATTGACCCGTACACTGCGGGTTCGCATCCTTGTTTTAAGCTTACGTCTAGGGTTATAAATTTAAAGCTTGCACACACCGTTTGGAGCAAACAAGTTTTTGGCGCCGTTTCCGGGGACTTGGTCTAGACCGAGCCGGTTACGGTTTGCTCTTGGGGCACTTGCCCCCGTGTCTACTAACCACTCTACTTGAGTGACTTTTGCAGGTTCTTTCTTAGGTATATGCAAAGAACCCGCACTGGGAAGGAAATCGTTCCTTACGATCCCGAACCAGAAAAGACATACAAGCGACGCTTAAGAGAAGCGAAGATGGCCCAACAAGACAACCGCGATCTTGAGGCCGAGTTGAAAGAGGCGCTAGAGCTGCTACGCCTCAGCAGGGAAGAACTAAGGCAAGAGAAGGAAGAAACTCGCATCAGGACTGAAGCAATCGAAGCAGATATGGCAGCCATACGAGACTAAATTCTACTTCGACCGAGGGAAGACCCAGTTCCCGATGCTGGACCGATGCAGGTCCCAATTGCTGACCCTCGACCGAGGCAGGTCCCAGTACCTAACGCCCCGGCCGAGGTACTTCCACCTCGGATGCCAGTCCGAGACGTTCTTCTTGTAGGAATCCCACAAACCCTAGGCCAAAGAATGGACCCCAATCAACAACTGAGGCGTCCAGGAGTTAACCTAGGAGATCCAGCGGACCATGACTACGAACTTCGACCGCAAGTTTTATCCATGATTCGCCAATGCCAGTTCGTAGGGCTAGAGAAGGAATCACCACATCAACATCTTCAAAACTATGAGATCTTGATGGAGACCTTGAGACCCTCAAGGATTGAGAACAACAACTACAAGCTAAGACCTTTTTACTTTTCTTTAAAAGATAGAGCTCTTACTTGGTATCAATCTCTTCCTCCAGGAAAAATTAGCACATGGGAGGAGATGACAACAGAGTTCTTGACCAAATTCTTTCCCCCCTCAAAGACCGCTGAAATGAGAGGGAAGATCAACGCTTTCATTATGAAGGACAAGGAGAGCTTGTACAAGTCATGGGAGCGGTTCAAAGACATTCTTTTGGATTGCCCACATCATGGAATTCCAAAGTTAGAGTTATTGGAGATATACTTCAAGGGACTGGACGGAAGCACCCAGTTCAATCTCCAACTACTCTCCGCCGGCACCTTTATGGACATGGTGATTGACGAAGCTTGGGACTTCATCGAGAAGCAAGCTTTGTATATGGAGAAGTACACCCACCAAGGAGCTGAAGGTGGAGTTAAAAGAGTTAACTTCCAAGAAACTCAGCCCAACAACAATCAACTCACGTCTTTGAAGAATGACGTGAAGCAATTGAAGGAACTCTTGGTTGCTCAAACCAAGAAGGAAGAGCAAGGACAAAGGAACAACAACAACGGATACCGTAACAACAACAACGGTTCCCAGAACAACAATTACAACAACAACAATAGAGGATCCAATAGCAACAACTGGAGGGCGAACAACCAAAATCCTGGTAACAATCATTCAAACTCCAACTCTAACGATTCCTTTAACCTTTTCCTCTCTTCCCCTTCTTCTTCTTCTACTCCATTAAAGAGCCAGGGGCAAGGATCAAGTTCGTCTCAGCCGGAAAAGAAAGACGCAGTTCTGGAGGCTATCTTGATCAAGCTCAACGCTATGGAGACTTCGATGACTTCATTTTCGAAGGCCCAAAAAGCCTTTGAACAGCAACTTGCAAGTAGGGCGAGTGAAGCGCCAAGAGATCCAGGGAAGCTTCCAGCAAGGACGGAAAGCAACCCTAAGGGCCAGATCATGGCCATAACTACGAGAAGTGGACTGAAAACTGCAGATCCAGTGCCTCGGTCGGTGCCAGTACCGACGAAGACCACCTCGGTCCAGGTGCAGTCGAAGAACACTTCGACCGAGATGCCAACCGAGGTGGAGCCACAGAAAGCGGAGGGGAAAACTGAAGTTTATGTTCCACCTCCTGCATACAAACCACCACTTCCATTCCCCCAGTCAAGGGCTAGAGCACATCTAGACAAGCACTTTGGTAAGTTCCTTGACTTGATGAATAAACTGCACATTAACATTCCTTTCCTTGATGCTATTCTAGGAATGCTCGCCTATGGGAAGTTCTTAAAGGAGATCCTATCAAGGAAGAGGAAACTGGAAGATTTTGGTGAAGTTAGGATGACATCTAAATCCTCGGAGCTAATACAAATCATGAAGGAGAAGATGCCACCTAAATTGAGAGATCCCGGCTCATTTTGCATTCCCATTCAAGTTGGGGATGTCACTTGTGAAGCCCTTTGTGATCTAGGAGCCAGCGTGAGCATCATCCCGCTGGAGCTATGTGCGAAGATCGGACTTGGAGAGCCCAAGCCGGTCAAGATTCGACTTTATATGGCGGATCGCTCCATCACCCATCCCGTGGGCATCTTGGAGGACGTTCCGGTCAAGTTAGGTAACTTCTATTTACCCATAGATTTTGTTGTACTTGACATTCCCGCAGATTATCTTGTTCCTATTATTCTCGTGAGGCCATTTCTAGCAACTTCGGGTTGCAACGTGGATTGCAAGAACGCCAAGTTGAAATTCAACATTGGCGGCGATGAGGTAGAATTCGCATTACTTGCAGCCATGAAAGGGGAGCAGCTAACTGATGATATCTTCAACATCTACGATGAAGAAGACTCAAGAGAATTGGTGAGCTCTATCCTTATTAACGATCCACTCGAAAGAGTTATTAGCTTCAGTTTAATGGAGGAAGGTATAGATGCTTCTTGGAATGCAGATATACGGAGCTTAAAAACACTGGAAGAGGATCCAGGAGCTAAAACTGAGAAGCTAACCCAGGAGACGAAGATCTCCAGTTTCGGTTCTAGTTGCAGTACCTCGACCGAGGCACTTCCTGGACTGAGCGAGGCAACTGAAGAACATATCAGTCAACGCCTCTGCGCCTCGACCGAGGTCGATGGCGAGACGACTTCAACTGAGACTTCCGAAAGTCCAGTTTTTGGATCTACTCCACTGGAAGGAGGAAGCAAGGATCCCTCTCAGAAAGCACCCCCAGTTGTGGAGCTTAAACAACTCCCAAATCACTTGAGATATGTCTTTCTTGGACCGGATTCCACTTATCCCGTTATTGTTAGTGCTTCCCTTTCCGAAACTGAACTATCTAAACTAATGCATGTCCTGAGAAAGCATAAAAAAGCTTTGGGTTACACTATAGATGATCTTATTTGCATTAAGCCATCTTTCTGCATGCATAGAATCTTAATGGAGGATGATCATAAGACTTCACGGGAACCTCAAAGACGGTTAAATCCGATCATGAAGGAGGTTGTGAAGAAAGAAATTCTTAAGTTGTTAGATGCAGGTATCATATACCCTATCTCGGACAACAAGTGGGTTAGCCCGGTGCATGTAGTTCCGAAGAAAGGAGGGATGATCGTTGTGACGAATAAGAACAACGAGTTGATCCCAACTAGGACCGTTACGGGCTGGAGGGTTTGCATCGATTATAGGAAGCTGAACACGGCCACACGGAAGGACCATTTTCCACTTCCTTTCATTGATCAAATGCTCGAGCGGTTGGCCCAGCATTCACACTTTTGCTACTTAGACGGTTATAGTGGATTCTTCCAGATTTCTATCCATCCGGATGATCAGGAGAAGACCACTTTCACTTGTCCATGGGGGACATTTGCTTATAGGAGGATGCCATTTGGATTGTGCAATGCACCCGCTACCTTCCAGCGATGCATGATGACTATCTTTTCCGAGTACATAGAGGAGATCATGGAGGTATTTATGGATGATTTTTCTGTATATGGTTCCTCTTTTGATGATTGCCTATCTAACCTTTCTCTAGTGCTTAAAAGATATGAAGACACTAATCTTGTTTTGAACTGGGAGAAGTGTCATTTTATGGTTAATGAAGGCATTGTGTTAGGACACCTCGTTTCTAATCGAGGTATTGAGGTCGATCGCGCTAAGATCGAGACTATTGAGAAGCTCCCTCCCCCTTGTTCTGTAAAAGGTGTGAGGAGTTTTCTCGGGCATGCAGGTTTCTATAGGAGATTCATCAAGGACTTCTCCAAGATTTCTAAACCATTAACTAAGCTCTTGAATAAAGATGTTGTTTTTGAGTTTTCGCAGGAGCGTCTTGATGCTTTTTACAAGATTAAGGAAGGGTTGATCTCCGCTCCCACTATCCAACCTCCGGATTGGACTTTGCCCTTTGAGATCATGTGCGATGCTAGTGATGTAGCCGTAGGAGCGGTTCTTGGATAGAAGAAGGATGGCCGGACCACCGCCATTTATTATGCTAGCAAGACGCTAGATGTAGCACAACGCAACTACGCTACCACCGAGAAGGAGTTATTGGCGGTTGTATATGCTTTCGAGAAATTTCGTTCCTATTTAGTAGGGGCGAAAGTCATTGTCTACACCGACCATGCAGCCAACCGTTACTTGTTGGCTAAGAAAGATGCCAAGCCACGCCTTATTCGATGGATTCTCTTGCTTCAAGAGTTTGATCTAGAGATCCGCGATAAGAAGGGATCCGAAAATTCTATTGCGGATCACCTCAGCCGGCTACCTGCATCTTCACGTGAGAAGGACGACCCGCCCATAGACGATTCATTCCTCGACGAGCATTTACACATGTTGGAGCGTTTGATAGACTTACTTACTTCACCCCACGATGGAGGTGAAGTATAGGGTGAGGACACCTCCCATCACATTTGAGAGACGCATAATGGTCCAGCTAGCGACCTTAAACTAAGCGCTTCTTGGGAGGCAACCCAAGGTATTGCTTTCTTTTCCCTTTTTCTAGTCTAGCTTAGATAGTTTTTGCTTTTGCTTTGCTTTGTTTTGTTTTTGGCGTTCTAGACAAATAACAGGAAGCATCTAAGGAAGGAGCATAACTGGAAGGACAGAAGATCGAGAATTTGAGAAGACGAAGTTTGACGGCATCTCGGTTGCTGTCAGAGCACCTCGACCGAGATGATTCTTGAGCAACCGAGGCGACTAGGGTTTTCTGAAGAACCACCTCGGTCCGTACCACCTCGGTCCAGTCGAGACCATCTCGACCAAGGTGACAGCAGTTCCAGAAAAGGGTATAAAAGGGCTGAAGATTTCTCTCTCCTTACTTTACTCTTCTCCCTCGACCGCGGCGACAGTTTCACCTCGCTTCTCTGATTCTTGCTTGTTTTCGAAGATTTCTGTCTCCAAACTGTGATTAAGGCTTAGAGGATCCCAGTGCATCATCGATCTGCAAGAAAATCGAACCGATTCGGCCGAACGAGGTAAAACAAAACCGAAACCCTACCTCTCCGATTTCGCTTCGATTTGGGCTTTGGTTGCCCTTGCATTCGCTGAGGAAAGGATTAAGTACCCCATAGGAAGCAGTTGTAGTGATTTTGGGGGGAAAAAACTGAATTTTCAGAAGAAATTAGAATCCAGTTTTCCGCCTCGGTCCAGACGAGCTGTGCCTCGGCCGAGGTGATTCTTGAGAGTTGTCAGTCGACCGAGGTGATCTGACAGTGTGAAATTTGAAAATGAGTTCTGACCGACGTCTTGCCCTCAAAGATAGATCCTCCCCTTCCCCTTCTTCCTCTTCTTCCCGACCTTATCGCCCGGTGATCCACGAGCGACACCAGGTGGATTATGACCGTATTTCCGGCCGTCTAGTGATTGCACCTCGCTTCCTGGACGTGTCTGCTTTTGATTGCCTCCAGGTAGACGGAGACCTTAGGAGGATGATTTCTACAGTAGTGCTGGATCAGTTTACTGAGATCCGAGCCCCAGCCTATTTGGAGCCCACCTTAGAGTTCATTAGCTTCTTCACTTACCTCCCCACAGAGCGATCTGTGAAGTACCGGTTGATGAACCGGAACTTCTTAGTGCCACTTGAGTACTGGAGGGAGATTTTTGGTTTTCCTGAGCCCACAATTGTTGACTTCCCGTCCCGATCTGTAGCTAGGGAGTTTTGGGGGCAGATTGCCCATATTGTTGAGCATGCAGATAGATAGCGCCCTGGAGATTCCAGGGAGAAGGTCATCTTCCATTTAGCCTTTAGGTTAGCCCACCGGATCTTCAGCGAGACACTTCTGGCGCGTACTGAGACGCCCCAGAAGATCCGACAGGGAGAGCTTTTCAGTTTATACTGCATGGTTACTGGGGGTATCCCGGACTTTGGCTTGATGTTGGCAGAGGATCTGCACAAGATCAAGGCCAAGGCGAAGGGAGACATCTGCTGCGGAGGGCTTGTCACCCACATCGCTAGTTATCAGGACATGGATCTCAGCGCTTGCACGATGGTGGCGGCTGCCAAGCCGCTTGGGCTGTAGGAGATGATCACTCGGCGGATTCTGGTTCCCCGAGGTCTGACTACACCGTACGTTGCTATGCCGTGGGAGCTGACTGCACCACAGGGGATCAGGTGGTCTGCCCAGTTTACTGTTTTTGACCCTCATTATTGGCAGACCGCTTGGGCTCCACTGATGGAGGATTACAGAGAGGCAGCAGCTGCCCCAGCTGAGGAGGAGGCAGATGATGAGGAGACAACTGATGACAGAGAGGGTGGAGTCCCGATGGACACAGGGACGGATACTGCAGGGACGAGCGCACCAATTATTGATCTGGATGATGAGGATACTGAGCCTGCACCTGCTGCATCACCTGCGAGACCTGCTAGGCGTAGAACACGCCAACATAGAGATCTAGAGGCTCATCGTCGGATCGATGATCTGATGGATCAGATGATAGACTCCTATGCTGCCCTTACTATGGACATGCATGAGAGATTTGCTGCCCAGCATCGACAGATTGATAGCTGGACTCATCAAATGCTAGAGGGACAACACTATCAGTGCAGGATGATGGAGATACAGTTCCAGCAGATTATGGGTTATCCATTTGACCCATCCTAGTATCCGTATGTGCCACCACCACCACCACCACCACCGGATCAGGATTATTGAGAGCTGCAGGATTTTCTTTCTTATTTTTATGCAGTTCAGCTTATTATCCGGTGAGTATTTTTATCCTTTAGACTTATTTTAACCCACTGGGACAGTGTGTCCCAAGTATGGGGTGTTTATTGATGTATTTGACTTATGTGATGTATGACTGTATTTGACCGGATATTCATTTATATTTACGCTTCAGTTGCTTCTATATGTTTATATGAGATTGCATGCATACTTACAGGTTATTTGATTGAGAAAAACATCGAAACTGAAAGAAAGCTGGTTTTAAAAAAATTTTTTGGACCTCGACCGGGGCAGTTCTGGCCGAACGAGGCGTTTCACCTCGGTTGACCTAAGAACACCTCGACCGAGGTGGGTTAGCTGAGGGTTTTCGAAAACGATTTTTGTGCTTCTTATCTGGATATGATCTCAGTGAAGATCTTGCTTACTGACTGGTTTTAAATTCTTTATGTGTTTGAAAGGTTTTATAATATGTCTAAGTTGCTAAATGCTTTGTTTGAAATTATTGGCATGTTTAATACTTTGTTTTTGTCTAAATTATGTTGAATTTGAAGGTTGACACCACGTTATGAGTTCTCTCACTTTCTTCCTGGAAAGACCAAGGCAATTCATTCTTCTCTCTTCTTCTTCTTGATCATGCTTAGCCCCTCATATACATTTTGCCTCCCTTTACCTATCCGGAAATTTGGAAGCAAGCGAAGTGGTGAAAGCAAGTGAAGTTAAAGTTAAGAAGTTGGCTGGAAGTGAAAGTGTTAGAAAGTAATCTTAGGTTTGGGGAAGTCAATCATGAAGATGAGTAACTCGGCACCATTCACATAGCCGGGTGTTTGTGTCTTGCCAAAGTCGGATTGAGCGATATTCCTAACGGGTCATGGTATGTGCATCAAGGCTTTGATGCATCTCAAGAAATTGATGATTGCGGATTTCCTAGGCTTCGGTTATTGTGCACCTCTATCCATGCATCCCAAAAAGTAATGTAAAAAGAAAAAGTGTGAAATAAGCAAAGCTTATTGGTGGAAGATGTTGCAAGTCAAAGTGAAAGTGAAGTTCATCCTTTTCCCGGATTCTAGCACCACATTACCTTACATACATCCCTACCCTACACGTTTCTTGACCTTTCTTTTGGGAAGCCCTTGAGACCTTGAGCTTGTTGATTGACTTAGTGGTTTAAACTGGATTATACATGATTAATTTTGATAATTATGATTTATTATGCATTCTATGATTTTATGCAAAGATGAACAACTTTCCTATATTTATAAAATGTTTTGATCATATTTTGATTTTAAATTCCATGAATTATTCTCTTAGAGTGATCTATGATTGTTGCACCCCATAAAAATGTTTTTGAAAAACTTTTCATTGATTTTCTTGACTTATAATCCATTCTATCTTGTCTTTTATATGCGGAACTTGCTTGGGGACAAGCAAGGGCTAAGTATGGGGTATTTTGATAGCATGAATTATAGTCTATATTTTGGGGTTTGTTTGGACGTTTTATCTTTCATAATCTGCATGTTTGTATGTATAATATGTGATTATATTACCATTTCATCTACCTTTGCAAGAATCGAGGTCTACACATAGTTTTGTTGTAATCGCAGGTAATATGGCACGTTTTGCATCAAAAAGGAGCAAAAGGAGCTATGGAGTCATTGGAGCTACATTCAGGAACATAAGGAACCATCCAGGAAGCATAGTCATGGAATAAAGATTCTCTTTGGACCAGATTTGAGAGATTTCACATTCAGTTGTGACTCACCTCGGTTGACCACAGATTCACCTCGACCGAGGTGATCCAGAGAAGTCGACTCGACCGAGGCGAACACCTTGGACGCGGCGAGAATATTTTATTCTTGGCTGAGATCTTTTATCTTTGGAAAGAGATCTTATATTTTTGTGCTTGGCTCCTGGAAGGAAGAAGATATGCTAGATCATATATTTTACCTATTTTTATGGGAAGAGATCTTTCTAAGATATCTTATCTTTGGAGGGTTATTTTCCTATAAAAAGGGTTGGATTTCCACAAATCCAACAACCTGCTTACGGCTGAAATCTGCATACAGTTGGAAATCTCGCTTACACCTATTGCAAGCAGCAGCTATACTCCAGTTGGGAGATTTGAAGAACCTTTTTGAAGGTTGAAGAAGGAAGATTGTAGCTTTTATAGCTTTTGAAGGGTTTTGTAAGATTATCTTAGATTCCCTTCCTTGTTGTCTTCCTTTGTTGGATTTATATCCAAGGAACGCTTTTGTTGTGATATTTGATTCAGTTATTGAAGGCTTTTCATTAAATTCTTCTTGTTCAAATATTCACCTTATTCCCATATACTTGATTATTGCTTTCATGATGATGAGTGGCTAATTTCCTTGTGTGATTCTAGGGTGATTGGCTGAAGGTTGTGGGAAAAACAATGATAGAATAATCTTAGATTCCAGTAGGACCCTGAAAGTTCGAGTCTTTAACCTTAACCCTAAGCATCTCGCTCAGTCGATGAACATCACGGCCGGGGTAGAATTCTTCTGACCGAGGTGACTTATCTGATCCTAAACTGAGAGTTAAGTGTTAGAGTTTGCCAAATCCTATTCTTATTACACCTTTCCTGGTTCAATGCAAGCTTAGGATGAGACTTACCCGGTAATTCCTTAGTATGTGTACCAACGATCATAAGTGAAGGTAATAAAGGTTTATCCTTTATTGGGGTTTGAGTGTGCTTCCATCCCATCTTTGTGAATTAGCCTGAGACTTACCCGGTAAAGGTTGATTCTATTTCCTTAGATGGTGTGTTAGTTTGAGGTTATAGTTCTTTATCTTAATTCCTTGAGACTTACCCGATAATAGGAGTTACGGTTTAGGATTAGTGAGTAGTGAGACTTGCCTGGTGATCTACTCCACTTTAGAAACACCTTCCCTATGCAAAAACCTCAGCTTTGTCCGCTTATCTTTAGATCTTGAGTTGGAACCACAACTAGATGCTTTAATCCCTAGAATTGCATGTTTCCTTTATTGACTTATATATCATCTTTGATTGTTTAATCACCTCTTGTGGTTAGTATTTACATAAGCATACCGTGATTGGACTTTGTTTCACTAAGTCCCTGTGATCGACCCCTGGAATTCCTTGCTTTTTACTACGATTGACCCGTACACTGCGGGTTCGCATCCTTGTTTTAAGCTTACGTCTAGGGTTATAAATTTAAAGCTTGCACACACCGTTTGGAGCGAACAGCGGCCTCGGAGTGAAGTCCATTGGAGTGTGCGGGTTGAGGCCATAGACAACTTCGAAAGGTGATAACTTCGTTGCGGAGTGCCTTGACATGTTATAAGAAAACTCAACGATGGAAAGTAAGTCCTCCCACTTACGTGGGTTTGTCCTAAGGGTAGCTCTAAGTAGAGCACCCAATGTCCGATTGGTCACCTTCGTTTGACCATCAGTTTGGGGGTGATAACTACTCGATAATAACAAGTTAGTCCCGAGTTTCCCCCATAGCGTTCTCCAAAAATGGCTAACAAATTTGACGTCCCGATCGCTAACGATAAAACGTGATATTCCATGTAAGCGCACGACATTGTCAAAAAATAGTGTTGCAATTTCGCTTGCATTATGCGTGCTCTTACATGCAATAAAATGTGCCATTTTTGAGGAACGGTCGACTACCACAAGTATGGAGTCTTTGCCTCTCTTTGACATAGGTAAGTCCATGACAAAGTCCATAGAAATATCCTCCCAAGGATCCAATGGTATAGGCAAGGGAGAATACAACCCATGCGGACCTTGACGCGATTTCACATGGTGACATGTAATGCAAGCACTGCAAAACCGTGTCACATGCTTCCGCATATGTGGCTAAAAGAAATGCTCTTGAAGAGAGGAGAGGGTCTTGGTAGCACCAAAGTGACCACATCCCTCATGTGCCTCCTTTATCAACAAATGGCGGATAGATGACCGGGGAATGCAAAGCTTTCCCACACGAAAAAGATAGCCATCGTTGATAAAGTAGGAGTCATGCTCTCGGAGGTCAAGGCATTGTGCAAATATATCCTTGAAGTCAAGGTCCGTGGCATAGAACTCTTTGATAAGAGCAAAGCAATGGATCTTGACATCCATATGAGTTAGGAGGATATATCCACTAGTACAAATACCCCCCCTAGACCACGGTTATTTTGTACATGGGAACCCGGTTAAGGAAGCGTGGTTAACGGGAGCGAGGTCCGGGCGTTCGCACCACGGAAAATGTCACCGGGTTAATTTTTTCGGACCCCGGTTTTTTAATAACCAGGGTAATTTTCGGACCCCGGTTATTATAAAAAAACTAGGGTCCGAAAATTACCCCGGTTATTATAAAATAACCGGGGTCCCAGTTCAAATTTTTTTTTTTTAAAAAAACACCACGGTTCTTAAAGAACTGTGGCTGCAAGGTTTGAATAAAAAAAATTACGGTTTACTCAAAGCATGCAATGATCTAATTAAGTACAAACTTGATATTAAAACAACAATTCAAACTAAAACTTATATCCAGTTGAAGCTGAAGAGCATGTCATACAAAAACTTTCTCTTGAGGCAAAGTTGCATTTTCACAACTCACAAATACATAACATAGTACATGGACTTGCTAGCAAAAATCAATTTGCATTAGAACACTACTGCTTCATTACATTTTCCATCACTGAGACACAACTTCATACTAAAATAACAGTTCATGGCAAAATAATGACAATGTAGTATGCAACTTTGTTGTCATCATCCCATAGTATGTTAAGTAAAGGAAGGAGAAGAATGATATGTAGAAGAGCCAAAGGAATTTTGCGGCTGTCAACTCAAAGCTCACCATGGCATACACAATGACAATGTAGTATGCAGCTTGAACAAATACATATGGTATTTCAACCACCACTTGAAATTTATTCAAAACATCACAAAATTTATACATAAGTCGAGTTAACAAGGACCCTGCCGTGTTACTCACAACGGGTCACAAATCAATAGGTAGTAAAACTATATCTCCATACCTACTTCAGTAAGACACATCATGCATAATTCACATGAATTCCAAGTTATATGGTTCACAACCATAATGTTCAGTTGAGAGCATTAATGAAATGTGTTGATGTTCGATTATAGAAGGCAATATGAACTTGTAACTTCAAAAGCAACAATATTACTACTAACAGAAGAGAGTGAATGGTGTAATTGAAATCCAAGAATAAAAAAATTAACACACCTCAAACATTAGGTCCTCTATTTGAGAGAAATAGAGGTTAGTTGCAATCATTCTAGCTAATAAGCAAACATCTCTATTGACTTCAGGGGTTACCCTAGGATTTCCTGTAGAAACCATAAAGAAGTCAATGTTTCGGATTTCAAGATAATTGAGAGTTCAATGTCCAAGCAGCACTTTAGGAAAAATTATCTGAAATCATTTGAGACACCCAAGAGCATAAGAGATATATGATAGACCTCATGTTTGCACCAAAAATATCTGCTCATCTCTGTGGTTGTGGCTTACATATACATATATTATCATACATGTATAATCAGAGCTGCCCAGTGAATTAAATATAAAACTATTGCTATCATCGAGTAAAAAGATAACTAGTCAAATGCCTAATTTAATATATAACCTAAAAATAAAATATTGATTCAGACTCTAAACACAACTACAAAGATTTTAAAGTAGAGAAATTCAGTTCAGCAAACCAATAGCAGCATAACAATCTAGTGATGACATTATATCACTCCAGACAAAATACAAGGCTCATATATCACATATGTAAGTTTTTGTTTATTCATTCATGCCACACTATATGCATGATGATGGAAATGCGAAACCAGCTAGGTCGATGATAGTTCGTAGTAGTAGTAGTAGGATATTCTTATCTGTAAGAGATCTGTCTTAAGATGCCTACTGAAGGTGCTTAGATAACCAGGCTAACATATCTTCATGAGCCTCTTCTGCAGACTTCACAGCTGATGTATCTTCCGTGTCATATCGTACAGCCATCCATGTGCAGTTCTTGGGAATATCTTGGTGAAACTCTCAACCTACAAAGCATAGAGGAAAATAGGATATTATAGGCAGAAAAGCTCTGACAAAATCACATACTAGTTATTTTCCGTGGCATTCCGTGTTTGTGTATCTTCTAATTTGTGAGATTTTATCTTGTCCCAATTCTAAGCCCTATTAGAAACTCTTTGTTTGAAATTTTCAATACATAATGGATGATACATCGTGTTCACCTACAAAAAGAAAGATGCACAAGATTCATAGTTTCATACCTCAGACTTTGAATTCAAGATTACGAGCTCAAGTGGAGACATTTGATCAATTTCAGCACCAAGAATGGAAATAGGAGCCTTAACACCTACCAAATTTCCAATCACAACAATATTAAACATCGACTAGAAATGGAAGTACGTTTTTTTGGATCCAGAAGTAACATTTCAAGAATCCAGCAAAGGTTCAGGTTTCCACAGAGAATAAAACCAAGTTGGGCAAAACAACAACCTTTCAGCTTCCACAAAATAAAATAGGCGATGTAAAACCAAGTTCTTTCAATTGAGCACAAATTGAACGAACTTACCGCATATCCATTATTCTTCAGAATCAACGGAGAATCTATTTTTGATGCACTTTTCGTGATAAGCCTTTTTGCAACCCTTGTAAGGTAGGCACAAGAAGCAAGTGAGTATATTGAAGATCATGAATTAATACAGCTTGGTTTCAAGGGTCTTTCAACATTCTTCCATTTACTAGATGCATTAGACAACTTATTTTAGTTGTCTTGAATGCAATACAATCTTTATATGATATAATTCAACCTAACATAACCTAACCTGTGTTTGTTGCACCTAGTAAGCAATCGAACACACACAAAATCAACAAAAAACAACAAATATTATCTATCATATATCTCTGACCTAGTCATTTCTCAGTTACCCTTCAAACAAGTCAAAGAAAAGAAGTAAGCACCGACTGATTTTCAACATGGATTTTGGGGCTTATTTTATAATAGAAACAAAAGAGGGAGAGAGCATACTCGTAATCACAGAGAATGAGTGAGCCTCCATCCTTGCAAACAAAGTAGTAGTTCTCGGAATCTTCCACCGAACTCTCTTCTACTATAACTAGAGGAGAACAACTTGCTAGAATAGATACATAGCCCAAAAAACAATGTTGTTGAAGAACATCTACATAGACAACTTAAATGTTACAAGCAAATTGCATTGCAGAAGAAACCAAAGCTTAAGACATTTTACTTACGCTGGCCTGGAGCGGGGCTGAGGAACGCCGGCCTGGAACGGGGCTGAGGAACGCCGGTCTGAAGCGGGGATGAGGAACGCCGTTTTGGAGGTTGTGGTCGATCGATCGAGCGAGATCTGAGGAGCACAGCGCCGCGGATGCTTTCGAAATTCTGGAGGATGTGGTCGATTGATCGGCTTGGTGGATGTGGTCGACTACATCGTTAGGCCGGCTAGGGTTTTCTTTTTATGTTCAAAACGCTGAGTTTTGATAGAGGGATTTATTTTATAAAATACCACGGTTATTAAAAAACCGGGGTCCGAGAATGTTTTATTACCCCGGCTTTTATTAATAACCGTGGTATTGCGTAAAAATTAATATTATAACCCGGTTATTTCAAATAACCGGGGTCCGATTTTTTTAAAAAAAAATTAAAAAAATCAATTGTCCACGGTTATACGTATAACCGTGGTCCGAAAGTACCATTGACTCGGTTCTTATAAACTGCTCCAGCATAATCGAGGTCTAGGGGGGTATTTGTACTAGTGATCGGCGAGAAAGGGCATCGGCGACCACATTCTCTTTGCCTTTCTTATGCCGAATGACATAAGGAAAGGTCTCTAAAAACTCTACCCAACTATCGTGACACCGACTTAAAGTAGTTTGACTCTTGAGATACGAAAGAGCCGCATGATCCAAATGAATCACGAACTCCTTCGGCCACAAGTAGTGTTACCACGTCTTTAGACAACGAACTAAAGCATATAGCTCCTTGTCATATGTTGGATAGTTTAAAGATGGACCGGAAAGTTTTTCACTAAAGTCAGCAATGGGTCGATTCTCTTGGAGAAGAACCCCCCAATACCTACATTAGATGTGTCACACTCCACTTCAAATGTTTTGGAAAAGTTTGGAAGTTGGAGTAATGGCGCATTGCAAAGAGGGTCTTTGAGTGCATCAAACGGTCGAGCATGGGTATCACGCCACTCAAACATGACACCCTTTGTCGTAAGCTCATGTAACGGTGCCGCTATCGAACTAAAGTCTTTGACAAAACGTCGATAGAAACCCGCTAAGCCGAGAAATGCTTGGACCATGGTGGCCGTAGTAGGAGTAGGCCACTCCCGAATGGCGCAAACTTTTGATTCGTCCACTCGTAGTCCGTCCTTAGACACAACATAGCCCAAGAATATAGTGGTGTCCAAGCAAAATACACATTAATCCAAATTAATGTACAATTGCTCTTGTCTAAGGTACTCGAGCACTTGGCGAAGGTGCCCAATGTGATTTTCCAAAGACGTACTAAACACCAATATATCATCATGAATGTAAACGGGGCGTTGGAAAGGCCAAAGGACATGACGAGCCACTCGTACAATCCATACTTCGTCTTGAATGCCGTTTTCCACTCGTCCCCTTCCGCCATCCGGATCTGGTGATATCCACTCCGGAGATCTATCTTGGAGAAGATGGTTGCACCATGGAGTTCATCCAGCATGTCGTCAAGGCTGCGGTATTGGTTGCCGATATTTGACGGTGATTTGGCTGATGGTGCGGCAATCCACACACACCAAGACCCGTCCTTCTTAGGTACCAAGATGACCGAGACCGCACATGAGGAAAGTGACTCACGAATGTATCCCCGGTCTAGGAGCTCTTGTACTTGTCGTTGGAGCTCTTTTTTCTCATCTGGACTTGCTCGATATGCGACACGGTAGGGTAAAGATGCGCCGGGCACCAAGTCGATTTGATGCTCAAATCCTCGAATGGGAGGCAATCCGGGTGGGAGATCACTACTCATAATATCTTGAAACTCAGACAACAACAAGGACACCTCGTGCGGCATATTAGTCAAGTCATGAGAAGTCAAGCAATAAGGCACAAGTAAGAAACAAGGTGACTTACCTTCCATGACCGATGTCAAGTCATGCCTACGTGTTAAAAGGGTTCTCGGTTCACATCGTCCTTGAATGGTGTAACACCCCGAATTTGCGGGACTCGGGGCGCTACGGGTTGGGACCTCACAATGGGTCCCGACCCTTAGTCTGACAATAATTTCACCGGATCTTTCCAACATGGCACAAATAAAGTCAAATCGAAATCGTTTTAATGCAATGCAAGCAATCCGTAAAGAAAGATACAACTTGGAAACTCAGCCGAGTCCTCAAAACAACACAACTCCCAAAACGATAATCCGAAAGTACAACCAAAACCCGTAACTAACAACACAAGACAAAACCCCATAAACGTTCCCGTCCTATAATGTACGGAGACCCCGGCTGTCCACTCCTCCACCTCCCTCGGCGGCATCCCTAACCTGCAGGACAATCTACACAATCGGTTTACAACCGTTAGCTAACATTCAAGGCATTAGAAACAAGGTGATGGCACAAACACACATAAATAAACAAAACACTCAAACATGATCCAAACGCACAACATGGGCACAACACATAAGTCCGGTTCATTATCTTTTCCATTACGTCATTTCCCGTTACTAATTCATCTTTCATTTTGTGACACGAGAATCAACGCATGATCTCGCCTCGGTTCCTACTCACCGTCAAGGAATGGCACTGATGCATCTGGCCGTCTACCTGCCCGGGCTAGTTACCGAGAACCCCCTAGCTCTCCGCAAGAGCCAGGCAATGTTGTCACCGCCCGTTATCATACACTTGGGCCAAATATCAATATATAAAGGTCGTCCTAATTCCGGTTCCGTGGTTATCAAATAAACAATACTAAATACACACCACCAAGCACACATCGAATCTAATATAAAGAATGTGAGCTAAGTAAGTCCGAAGACTAACCTCGTCTTCACACTCAACTCACAACACTCTCGCTTCCCTTGGGAAGAAGTGTTACGCTAAGAATTGTATGCACGCAAAAGTCTTAAATTTATAACTCGATATATTTTTCCTAACTCCTAGCGAACCCACAGTGTATGGGTCGTTTTGTAGTAAGGATAGTATTTCGAGGTCGAACACAAAGACTAAGGTGAAATTGAATCAAATAGTGACTAAGGATAGTGTAAATCTAGGCTAAGAAAAGAGAAAGAAATAAAGAAAAGAAACTCACAATGTTTTTGGATTGGTTTTGTGGTGATCTAGCAAGGATCACAATATCATGTAAGATTAACAAATCAAACGAACAACTAAGTTAGCAACACAAATAAGCAAACACAAACACGAGATAGGTAATCAAAGAGAGAAAAGTGGATTCTAGGGGTTAGAAATTCCGGTTATGGCATTGGACTCAAGCTTCTAATCAATCTTGGACTAGCTATAGTATGTTAGGATAGGGTGTTTCTCAAATGGAACCAATCACTGGGTAGGTCTCATGATCCACTAATCTCGCAACTAAGGTCCTATTACCGGGTAAGTCTCTAGGAACCTAAGGTTGGGAAATCTACACAAACCGGATTGCTATTTAGGGTCTAACCTCTCCTTACTGGGTAAGTCTCGGGAAGGTAAGTCCTAAACGTCAATCCTAGCACACTCAATCCAATAGCGGCTTGTGAGGCTCACTACTACCTAGAGTTCATCATCTTTGGTACTTAAGATCGGAAATCACCGGGTAAGTCTCTTTCCTCACTTAGTTTGCTAGCATTAGGTCACCCTAGGCTAGATTAAGCTTAACAAACACTAGGATTTCAACAATCTAACATCCTAACATGCAGATTTATCAATACAAGCATAAAAGAAGCAAACCACGGGTAGTTTATCTCATTCCACGGCCGTGGTCTGGCTAGAATAAACCGTGATTTCTATCAGCACTTAAGTACGAGCAAGCAAATCATCCAAAGATACATTTAAGTCTATTCTATCATAGTCCAAGCCATAACCATCACTTCCTTACCCTAGAATCGCATCTATTTAGCCAACAACATGCATCTTAACAATCAAACTCAACAAGCATACACCAATGACTTCCATAGCAAGAAAATGGAATGAAAGAGAAACAAAACGAGTAGGATAAGAAAATCAAGATGAATGAAAGTTCAAGAAGGACTTACAACCCTTCAAAAGAAGGTTCGAATCGTTTCTTACAACCCTAGCAAATGCCTTCAACAAAACTCACTCAAAACCACTCAAAAACTATGAAAACTATGAAACTAGTGTTCTTCTTCTTCTCCTCCAAAATGAGAGTGTTTCTTCTCCTCCAAGAGTAGCTCCAATCCAATGGTGTTTTGTTGTGAGAGTGTGGGAGAGAATGTGTGTGGTGAGGTCCCCCTTTAGAATCAGCCTGCAAGACTACTTATAGCCTCCACCAAGAGCAAGAGTCGGTTATGGAGATTGTGGGACAGCTGTCCCAGCTGTCCAGAGGGAATCACGGTCCAATTCCACGGCCGTGGAAGTGCTAGTGACCGTGGTTTTGGTGTTTCAGCCCTCTTTTAATCATTGAGCCATGAGTTGGTGCAAGGCATGCACCAACATGGTCCTATGTGTTCTCCTTAGCTCCTAGCTTGCTTCTCAATGAGTCCGGAAGTGTGTCATCGCGAGGAATGATCCTCAAATGTATCGATTAAGCTTCAAAAGTTCCCAAAATACCTACAAAACATGCAAAAGTCCGTGTAGACGTCTATCTCGACAACATACATGAATTAAGTGCAATTCGTCACGAACTAATGCCAAACTATGCATGAATAGCGGGAAAAACTATCTAAATGGATGTCTAATCTAACGTCATAAATCGTGTTATCAAAATACCCCATACTTAAGGTTTGCTCGTCCCCGAGCAAGATCCAACTATAGGCTAAGAGATGACATGATTTATGAATGCAGAAAAACAACAAAATCTTTTTGGGATTGTGCTTCTAATATTGGATCACCTTCATAGTCATGTTTCATGGCAATGGACAAGCAATCATGCATCAAACAAATGAAGGCATGGAAAGACAATTATACTTAACTCAAAAGCATGCATGCAAGGTGAAAATGAAGAAGTCAAGATGATCATGAGTATATCCAATCTAGATCACTAAGTCTTACACACATGCAAATAGGTCACAAGGACTTAGGAAAGAAGAGGTCAAGAAACGTTGTGAATAGGTGGGAACTTTTAGATCATGTGATGCTAATCCGGGAAAGGAACTAACTTCACAATTTCATTTTTGATCAACTTCACCACAAGTGTATATTTTCTCCATCTTTTCTTTGTTTTCTTTTCTTTTTCACTTTCTTTTTCTTTTATTTTTGAGGCAATGGTATTGGTGTACAAAAGCCGAAACCTTGGTGATTAGCGGACCTCGGGATTTTTCCGAGACGCCTCACACCGGGCACACATACCAAGGCTCGTTAGGACATTCGGTTTATCCGACTTTGGCAAGGCACAAACACCCGATTATGTGATTGGTGCTGAGTTACTCGTCATCAAAACCAAAGTCCCCAAACCTATATTTTTTTCTACACTTTTCACAACAAATTCAGCACTTCATTAACCATATTCATTCATCAACAACTTCACCCCACACTTGTTTATCACACACATCAACATACTACCATGCTCCTATTCCCGGATGGGTCAAAAGAGGTCAAACTTTTATATCGATTGAGGTGCTCAAACAATATGATCAAGATGAGAAGTAGAGAAAGATGAATTGCCTTAATCACTCCCAAATGATGTGCAAGAACTAGCATGTAATTTCGACTATCAATCCTCAATCCAATAAAGGCAAACATCATGACCACAATCCATGCATAGGGTTCAAGATAAGTAATTCAAGTCCACATATGCATACATCTATTCAACACACAAGGCCATCCATAGCCAATTCACAATACAATCTTATCATAAGGGTCATACCCAAGCTTAGAAGCACTAAAAATTTTAAAATTTTCTGATTTTTTTGGAATTTTCGAAATATGTATGTACAATGCAAAACTTAATGAGACATGTGACAAAAAGAAATTATCCTAGATGCTAATCATGCAAGTGATCATGAAAACCCCACCCCATACTTAGAAACACATTGTCCCCAATGTGCAATTCAAGTAAAGAAGAGTAAAAGAGAGTCCTCACAATGTAAAAATGGTGTTTCTTTGGTATTTTGGTTCAGTCATGTTGAGTGATGGTGGATGATCTATCAAAGATGGTAGAGATCTTGATGTTCATTATGGCGCCGGGACCAGCGCTAGACACCGCTAGCCGTCCAAGTTCCGCGTCCGCTTCACCCACAATTGATGAGGGACTCATCATCATCATCATCCACATGTCATGCAAGGCTTCCATGCTACTTGGATTCTAGCACACAAAACTCCAAACACACAAAAACACACAAAAATAGAAAAATGAAAACCAAAACAAAAACAAAAAGGGAACGATGTCTACCAATGGGTTGCCTCCCATCAAGCGCTTCTTTAAGGTCATTAGCTTGACCAAATTTGGGGGCGTCTCATTCAAGATGAAGTGGGGCAATCATATCCACCGGAGCTCCCGGGATATACTTCTTCAACCGGTGTCCATTCACCTTAAAATCTCCACAATGCTCCCCTCCTATCTTGATCGCTCCATGGGGAAAGATCTTCTTCACCACATAAGGACCCGTCCATCTTGACTTTAGCTTTCCGGGGAAGAGCCGCAGCCTTGACTTGAAGAGAAGGACCAAGTCTCCTTCACTCAACTCCTTCGGGATGAAACGCTTGTCATGCCAACGCTTGGTCCTTTCCTTGTAGATCCGGACGTTTTCATAGGCATCCAACCGGATCTCCTCAAGAGCATTCATGTCTAGAAACCTCTTCTCACCGGCCTGCTTGAGGTCAAAATTCAGCCACCTTATGGCCCAATACGCCCTATGCTCCATCTCCACCGGAAGGTGGCAAGACTTGCCATAAACTAGCTTGTAGGGAGTGGTGTCAATCGGTGTCTTGACAACGGTTCTATAAGCCCACAAGACATCATCAAGCTTCATAGCCCAATCTTTCCTCGTCCTTGAAACCGTCTTCTCAAGGATCCCTTTTATCTCCCGGTTGGAGATCTCCACTTGGCCACTAGTTTGGGGATGATAAGGTGTTACCACCTTATGAGTCACCCCATACTTAGCCAAAAGTGTCCCAAAGTTCCTATTGATGAAGTGCTTTCCTCCATCGCTTATGATCACCCTTGGCGTTCCAAACCTAGGGAAAATGACTCGGTTGAAGTACCGCACCACAACCTTGGCATCATTTGTGGGAGAGGCGATTGTCTCTACCCATCTCGACACATAGTCTACCGCCAATAGGATGTAGAGGTTGCCACATGAAGAGGGGAATGGACCCATGAAGTCCACACCCTAAACATCAAATATCTCCACCTCTTGTATGTTGTTCAAGGGCGTCTCATTCCTCCTTGAGATGTTGCCCGTCCTTTGGCAAGCATCACAAGCTACCACAAAATTCTGCACATCCTTGAACAAACTTGGCCAATAAAACCCGGATTGCAACACCTTTGCACACGTCTTGTGTGAGCTAGCATGGCCTCCACATGGCAAGGAATGACAATGGCGGATCACACTCTCCACCTTATCGTCCGGTATGCATCTCCTAAAGACCCCATCCGGCCCTCTCTTAAAAAAGAGCGGTTCACTCCAATAGTAATGCATCACATCCTTGAAGAACTTTTCCCTTTGGGCATACGATAGACCGGGTGGCACCTCTTCACAAACGAGATAGTTCACTATATCCGCATACCATGGCTCACCCCCTCTAGTCACTTGAAGCAAGCATTCCTCCATCAATTACAATTTCTTATCCCGGAATGAGTCATCAATCGGGATGTCATCTCTTTCAATCTCCAATGGTGGTAGCCTACTAAGGTGGTCTGCCACAGAATTTTCGGAACCCTTTTTGTCCTGGATCTCCAAATCAAACTCTTGGAGAAGAAGGATCCACTGAATCAAACGAGGCTTGGCATCCTTCTTTGTAAGGAGATAACGGATCGTAGCATGATCCGTATACACAATGACCTTTGCTCCAACAAGATACGAGCGGAACTTCTCAAATGCATACACAACCGTTAGCAACTCCTTCTCGGTGGTAGCATAATTAAGTTGGGATCATCTAGCGTCTTGCTAGCATAATAGATGGCATGTGTAAGCCCATCTTTCCTTTGTCCCAAAACAGCCCCGACGGCCACAACACTCGCGTCACACATGATCTCAAACGGTAAGCTCCAATCCGGAGGTTGCATGATAGGGGCGGTGATCAAAGCATTCTTCAACCTACAAAAAGCTTCAAGGCAATCCTTGGAGAAAACAAACTCAACATCTTTCATTAGTAGGTTAGTAAGAGGCTTAGAAATTTTAGAGAAATCTTTTATGAATCTCCGGTAAAAACCGGCATGCCCTAAGAAACTCCTTACCCCCTTCACCGAGGTAGATGGTGGCAACTTCTCTATTGTCTCTATCTTAGCCCTATCAACCTCAATGCCTCGGTTGGACACCAAGTGTCCCAACACAATGCCTTCACTTACCATGAAGTGGCATTTCTCCCAATTCAAGACAAAATTAGTCTCCTCACATCTCTTTAACACCAAAGACAAGTTAGCTAAACAATCATCAAATGAAGATCCATAAACAGAGAAATCATCCATAAATACTTCCATGATGTTTTCAATATATTCAGAAAAGATAGCCATCATACACCTTTGAAAGGTGGCGGGTGCATTACACCCAAATGGCATTCTCCTATATGCAAATGTACCCCAAGGACATGTGAATGTAGTTTTCTCTTGGCCATCCGGGTGGATAGGGATTTGGAAGAATTCACTATAGCCATCTAAATAGAAAAAGTGTGAATGTTGAGCTAATCTCTCTAGCATTTGGTCAATGAAAGGAAGAGGGAAGTGATCTTTCCTAGAGGCCACATTTAGTTTCCTATAGTCTATACACATCCTCCATCCCGTAACCGTCCTAGTAGGGATTAGTTCATTATTCTCATTAGTCACTACGGTCATCCCACCCTTCTTAGGAACCATATGCACGGGACTAACCCACTTACTATCCGAAATCGGGAAAATGATTCCCGCATCTAGCAATTTAAGGATCTCTTTCTTTACTACCTCTTTCATGATAGGGTTTAATCTTCTTTGAGGTTCAATTGAAGGTTTATGATTATCCTTTATCAAAATCTTATGCATGCACAAGAAAGGTTTAATGCCAACTAAGTCATCAATGGTATAGCCTATAGCTCTCCTATGCAATCTCAACTCATGTAACAACCTATTCAACTCATCATTATTCAAAGATGCATTAACAATCACCGGATAAGTAGAATCTTCACCAAGAAAAGCATACTTAAGATGAGAGGGGAGGGGTTTAAGTTCAAGTTTAGGAGGACCTTTATCGATTGGAGACGCTCCATACAATGTAGGTTGAGATGATTCCAAAGCTGTGGAAGACTCTCTAAGGTTCCTTGAAGCTTGATCAACCACTAAGGCACTTTCTGGAGAAACCACGGGCAAAATTACAATCTCTGGCAAAACCCCGGGCGTGGAATCTGAGAAGCTGGCACTTTGGAGCATTCCAGAGAGTTCCACGGGTAAGTCCATGGCCGTGGTTCCTAGTGCTAGACCGTGATTCCTACAGTGTTTCAGCACACCTTCGTGCACTTCAAATTCAGCACTTGTCTCCTTTTTTAGTGCATCCAAAGCCTTGATTTCTTCATTGCAATCATCCTCAACCCCTTCCTCCGTCAAACTCAAGCTAAGAACCTCCTCCAAGGGTTCCTTGATCAAGATCGAGCTCACAACTTCTTTACATTCCTCTTGCTCGACAATGTTGAACACATCTTCACCAAGGGCTGGCCCCTTCATCATTGTGGATAGCTTGAACTTAATATTCTCCTCTCCTATGTTGAAGGAGAGGATTCCATTTTTACAATCCACCAAGCATCCGGATGTAGCTAAGAACGGCCTTCCCAAAATGATAGGAACCGGGTAATCCGCCGGGATGTCCAAGACTACAAAGTCAATCGGCACACAAAACTTCCCAAGCTGAACCGGTATGTACTCCAAGATTCCTACGGGGTGAGTGATGGAACGGTCCGCCATATAGAGGGTCATCTTGACCGGTTTTGGCTCTCCTAGTCCAACCTTGTTGCAAAGTGCAAGCGGGATGATGCTTACACTTGCTCCAAGATCACATAGGGCTTCATACTTCACTTCTCCAACCCCAATTGGCACACAAAAATACCCCGGATCTCTTAGCTTAGGAGGCATATCCTCCTTCATAGTTTGGATCAACTCGGAAGATCTCTTTGTCATTCTCACTTCTCCGTACTCCTCCAATTTTCCTCTTGTTGGAGAGTATTTCCTTCAAGAATTTTCCGTAGGCCAGCATACCTAGAATAACATCCATAAACGGAATGTTAATATGCAATTTAGACATAAGTTCAAGGAATTTACTGAAATACTTGTCCAAGCGAGCTCTCGCTCGTGATTGTGGGAATAGTAGTGGTGGCTTGTATGGAGGTGGTGCCAACATATGTGGCTTGTATGGAGGTGATTGCTCTTTCCTCCTTCTTCTTGCAATGGCTCTTCCTCTACTACCACTTGCTTTCCTTTAGCATTCTCCTTGGGTAAGGGATCCTTCATGCTCAGCCCACTCCTTGTTGTGATGGCCAACACTTGGCCTCTTGGGTTATCCTCGGTTCTTCCGGGAAGCTTTTCCGGATCTCTATGAGCTTTACCCGCCTTTTAGAACACTTGTGCTTCTAGCACCTTTTGAGCTTTAGAAGTGGAAGTCATCGTGCTCTCAAGACCACTCAACCTTCCAAGCAATTGCTCAAACATCATCTCGGTTCTATCCTTTGGAGGTTGAGTAAATCCGGGTGGAGGCTCTTGTGAAGCCTTAGGTGGTGGAGTTGTGCTTGTGGAAGCGGGAGGGTTCAAGGCACCATCCGGGTTAGAATAGGAGAACCCGGGATGGTTGTGATTAGGCCGGTAATTGTTGAATTGCCGGTTGTTATTGTTGAAGTTCCTTGGGCCTTGATAATTGTTGTAATTGCCCCTTCCCATGTAGTTCACGTCTTCCTCCTTGTAAGACAAGTTTGCTTGCACTTGCACTTGAGGGCTTGCTTGATTCTTCAAAGTTGTAGCACACAACTCCCTCAAAGACTTAAGCTCATTGTTGATTGCATCAAGCTTAAAATTACTCATGGTGACTTCACTCACCTCATATGCTCCCGGTTTCCTCCCATCACTCTTCCTATGGGAGTACTTTTCTATCACCAAAGCTTGCTTCTCTACAAACTCCCAAGCCTTATCCACATTCTTCTCCATGAATGTTCCACCGAAAAGAGATTGAAGCTTGAATTGGCTATCTTCATCAAGTCCCTTGAAGCAGATATCCAAAAGCTCTATTTTCGGTATACCATGGTGTGGACAATCTAGGAGGAGGTCTTTGAACCTCTCCCAAGACTTGAATAGGCTCTCTCTATCCTTCATCACGAAGGCATTAATCTTCCCTCTTAGCTCGGTTGTCCTGGAAGGTGGGAAGAACTTTGTCAAGAACTCGGTTGTCATCTCCTCCCAAGTACTCACACGCCCCAGCGGAATAGATTGGTACCAAGCCAAGGCTTTATCCTTAAGTGAGAAGGAAAAAGCCCTAAGCTTATGGTTGTTGTTCTCCAACCTAGGCGGCCGTAGAGTCTCCATCAAGATTTCATAATTCATCAAGTGTTGATGAGGAGACTCTCCTTCCATCCCTCCAAATTGATTGTGCCGGATCATTTGTAGCACTTGAGGGCGGAGCTCATAATCATGGGCTACGGGATCTCCTAAGTTTACACCCGGATGGTGCACTCTTTGGGTTGGATCCATACGTTGCCGTAACGTTTGTGGCTCCTCAATCATGATCAGCTCAAACCGAATGTTGACCGCCGGCTGCGGTGGTGGTGGTGGAGGAGGTTGTTGACGATTAAGCTCTCTTTGCACAAGAGCTTGCCTAATCTCTTCAATTTCCCTCCTAGTTGCTTCTTGCCTCTCATTGGCAAGTCTCCTCTCATTCTCCAAGAGTTCATCCCTTAGCCTAATTTTCTCTAAAGCCTCATCCAACTCAGCTTAAAGATCTCTTGCGGCCATCTCCTTCTTCTTCTTAATGCTCTTAGATCTAGCTTTAAGGGTTTTCTCCGGTTTGGGATCGAATGGAGGTAAATCCTTGCCACGAGATCTTCACATGCACCTAAAGAATGAGAGATGTCCTGAAAATGCAAAGACACACACCAAACAAGATCAAAAGAAACAAGAAAGACCTACACTATAAACAATCACAAAGAATGGTTCAATCTAGATCTAGTCCCCGGCAACGGCGCCAAAAACTTGTTACGCTAAGAATTGTATGCACGAAAAAGTCTTAAATTTATAACTCGATATATTTTTCCTAACTCCTAGCGAACCCACAGTGTATGGGTCGTTTTGTTGTAAGGATAGTATTCCGATGTCGAACACAAAGACTAAGGTGAAATTGAATCAAATAGTGACTAAGGATAGTGTAAATCTAGGCTAAGAAAAGAGAAAGAAATAAAGAAAAGAAAATCACAATATTTTTGGATTGGTTTTGTGGTGATCTAGCAAGGATCACAATATCATGTAAGATTAACAAATCAAACGAACAACTAAGTTAGCAAAACAAATAAGCAAACACAAACACGAGATAGGTAATCAAAGAGAGAAAAGCGGATTCTAGGGGTTAGAAATTCTGGTTATGACATTGGACTCAAGCTTGTAATCAATCTTGGACTAGCTATAGTATGTTAGGATAGGGTGTTTCTCAAATGGAACCAATCACCGGGTAGGTCTCATGATCCACTAATCTCGCAACTAAGGTCCTATTACCGGGTAAGTCTCTAGGAACCTAAGGTTGGGAAATCTACACAAACCGGATTGCTATCTAGGGATCTAACCTCTCCTCACCGGGTAAGTCTCGAGAAGGTAAGTCCTAAACGTCAATCCTAGCACACTCAATCCAATAGCGGCTTGTGAGGCTCACTACTACCTAGAGTTCATCATCTTTGGTACTTAAGATCGGAAAGCACCGGGTAAGTCTCTTTCCTCACTTAGATTGCTAGCATTAGGTCACCCTAGGCTAGATTAAGCTTAACAAACACTAGGATTTCAACAATCTAACATCCTAACAGGCAGATTTATCAATACAAGCATAACAGAGGCAAACCACGGGTAGTTCATCTCATTCCACGGCCGTGGTCTAGCTAGAACAAACCGTGATTTCTATCAGCACTTAAGTACGAGCAAGCAAATCATCCAAAGATACATTTAAGTCTATTCTATCATAGTCCAAGCCATAACCATCACTTCCTTACCCTAGAATCGCATCTATTTAGCCAACAGCATGCATCTTAACAATCAAACTCAACAAGCATACATCAATGGCTTCCATAGCAAGAAAATGGAATGAAAGAGAAACAAAACGAGTAGGATAAGAAAATCAAGATGAATGAAAGTTCAAGAAGGACTTACAACCCTTCAAAAGAAGGTTCGAATTGTTTCTTACAACCCTAGCAAATGCCTTCAACAAAACTCACTCAAAACCACTCAAAAACTATGAAAACTATGAAACTAGTGTTCTTCTTCTTCTCCTCCAAAATGAGAGTGTTTCTTTTCCTCCAAGAGTAGCTCCAATCCAATGGTGTGTTGTTGTGAGAGTGTGGGAGAGAATGTGTGTGGTGAGGTCCCCCTTTAGAATCAGCCTGCAAGACTACTTATAGCCTCCACCAAGAGCAAGAGTCGGTTATGGAGATCGTGAGACAGCTGTCCTGGCTGTCCAGAGGGAATCACAGTCCAATTTCACGGCCGTGGAAGTGCCAGTGACCGTGATTTTGGTGTTTCAGCCCTCTTTTGATCATTGAGCCATGAGTTAGTGCAAGGCATGCACCAACATGGTCCTGTGTGTTCTCCTTAGCTCCTAGCTTGCTTATCAATGAGTCCGGAAGTGTGTCATCGCGAGGAATGATCCTCGAATGTATCGATTAAGCTCCAAAAGTTCCCAAAATACCTACAAAACATGCAAAAGTCCGTGTAGACGTCTATCTCGACAACATACATGAATTAAGTGCAATTCGTCACGAACTAATGCCAAACTATGCATGAATAGCGGGAAAAACTATCTAAATGGATGCCTAAACTAACGTCATAAAGCGTGTTATCAAGAAGCCCACAACCTACTCACAAGAGGATATATACATCAACAACTCGCTCAACTCAAAAGTCTAAGGCATCTCACACAAACGATCTACGCAAGATCATTTGACTCTCATTCTATTACCGCATCCTAGAATCTGTAACACTCACATCTCACTCAACGCGTGAGGATATCGCTCAATGTTCGCTCCAAACGGTGTGTGCAAGCTTTAAATTTATAACCCTAGATGTAAGCTTAAAACAAGGATGCGAACCCGCAGTGTACGGGTCAATCGTAGTAAAAAGCAAGAAATTCCAGGGGTCGATCACAGGGACTTAGTGAAACAAAGTCGGAATGGGTAAGCTTTAGCAATCACTAACCACAAAGCAATCAAAACAATCAAAGATGATAAAAGTCAATAAAGGAAATATGTAATTCTTGTGATTAAAGCATCTAGTTGTGGTTCCAACTCAAAATCTAAAGATAAGCGGACAAAGTTGAGGTTTTTGCAAAGGGAAGGTGTCACTAAAGTGGAATAGATCACCGGGTAAGTCTCACTACTCACTAATCCCAAACCGTAACTCCTATTACCGGGTAAGTCTCAAGGAATCAAGATAAAGAACTATAACCTCAAACTAACACACCACCTAAGGGAATAGAATCAACCTTTACCGGGTAAGTCTCAGGCTAACTCACAAAGATGGGATGAAAGCACACTCAAACCCCAATAAAGGATAAACCTTTATTACATACACTTATGATCTTAGGTAAACAAACTAAGGAATTACCGGGTAAGTCTCATCCTAAGCTTGCATTGAACCAGGAAAGGTGTAATAAGAATAGGATTTGGCAAACTCTAACACTTAACTCTCAGTTTCGGATCAGATAAGTCACCTCGGTCAGCCAAATTCCACCCCGGCCGAGATGTTCATCGACTGAGCGAGATGCTTAGGGTTAAGGTAAAGACTCGAACTTTCAGGGTCCTACTGTGATTAAGATTATTCTATCATTGTTTTTCCCACAACCTTCAGCCAATCACCCTAGAATCACACAAAGAGATTAGCCACTCATCATCATGAAAGTATTAATCAAATATATGGGAAGAAAGAGAATAATTGAACAAGAAAACCTTAAGAGAAAGGCTTCAATAACTGAATCAATTATCAAATAAACAAGCGTTCCTTGGATATAAATCCAACAAGACAACAAAAAGGAAGGGAATCTAAGATGGTCTTACAAAAACCCTTCAAAAGCTATAAAAGCTATAGACTTTCTTCCTTCAACCTTCAAAAAGGTTCTTCAAATCTCCCAACTGGAGTATGGCTGCAGCGGTGTATAAAACACAATCGGTGGCATAGCGTATGAATCGGTGTAAGCGGATGTATGCAGGATGTCGGATTTGTGGGAAATCCGACCCTTTTTATAGGAAAATTACTCTCCAAAGATAAGATATCTTAGAAAGATCTCTTCCCATAAAAATAGGTAAAATATATGATCTATCATATCTTCTTCCTTCCAGGAACCAAGCCCAAAAATATAAGATCCTCTTTCCAAAGATAAAAGATCTCAGCCAAGAATAAAATATTCTCGCCGCGTCCCAGGTGTTCGCCTCGGTCGAGTCGACTTCTCTGGATCACCTTGGTCGAGGTGACTCTGTAGTCAACCGAGGTGAGTCACAACTGAATGTGAAATCTATCAAATCTGGTCCAAAGTGAATCTCTAATCCATGGCTATGCTCCCTGGATCATTCCTTATGTTCCTGAATGTAGCTCCAATGACTCCATAGCTCCTTTTTGATGTAAAACGTGTCATTTTACCTACGATTACAACAAAACTAGGTGTAGACCTCGATTCCCGCAAAGGTAGATGAAATGGTAATATAATCACATAATATACATACAAACATGCAGATTATTGAAGATAAAACGTCTAAACGAACCTCAAAATATAGACAATAATTCATGCTATCAAAATACCCCATACTTAGCCCTTGCTTGTACCCAAGCAAGTTCCGCATATAAAATACAAGATAGAATGGATTATAAGTCATAAAGATCAATGAAAAAGTCTCAAAAACATTTTTATGGTGTGCTACAATCATAGATCACTGTAAGAGAGTACTTCATGGAATTTAAAATCAAAATATGATCAAAACATTTTATAAATATAAGAAAGTTGTTCATCTTTGCATAAAATCGTAGAATGCATAATAAATCATAATTATCGAAATTAATCATGTATAATCCAGTTTAAACCACTAAGTCAATCAACAAGCTCGAGGTCTCAAGGGCTTCCCAAAAGAAAGGTCAAGAAACGTGTAGGGTAGGGATGTATAGAAGGTAATGTGGTGCTAGAATCCGGGAAAAGGATATCACTTCACTTTCACTTTGACTTTCAACATCTTCCACCAATAAGCTTTGCTTATTTCACACTTTTTCTTTTTTACTTTACTTTTTGGGATGCATGGACAGAGTGCACAATAACCGAAGCCTAGGAAATCAGCAATCATCAATTTTTTGAGATGCATCAAACCCTTGATGCACATACCATGACCCGTTAGGAATATCGCTCAATCCGACTTTGGCAAGACACAAACACCCGGCTATGTGAATGGTGCCGAGTTACTCATCATCATGATTGACTTCCCCAAACCTATTTATTGTTTTTTAACACTTTCACATCCAGCCAACTTCTCAACTTTTACTTCACTTGCTTTCACCACTTTGCTTGCTTCCAAATTCCCGGAAGGTAAAGGGAGGCAAAAAATGTATATGAGGGGCTAAGCATGATCAAGAAGAAGAAGAGAGAAGAATGAATTGCCTTGGTCTTTGCAGGAAGAAAGTGAGAGAACTCATAATGCGGTGTCAACCTTCAAATTCAACATCATTTGGATAAAAACAAAGTATTAAACATGCCAAAAATTTCAAACAAAGCATTTAGCAACTTAAACATATCATAAAACCTTTCAAACACATAAAGATTTCAAAACCAGTCAGCAAACAAGATCTTCACTGAGATCATATCCAAATAAGAAGCACAAAAATCGTTTCGAAAACTCTCAGTTAAACCACCTCGGTCGAGGTGTTCTAGGTCAACCGAGGTGAATCACCTCGTTTGGCCAGAACTGTCCCGGTCGAGGTCAAAATTATTTTTTTTCTGTCCAATTTTTACGTTTTTCTCAATCAAATAACCTGTATGCATGCATGTAATCTCAGATAAAACCATAGAAGCAAAATAAAGCATAAATATCTGAAAATGTCGAGTCATACATCACATAGGTCAATCAAATACATAAAGACCCCATACTTGGGACACACTGTCCCAGTGGGTCAGAATAAGTCAAAAGAAAATAAAGTACTCACCGGACATAAAGTTGAGCTGCATAATAAATAAGAAAGAAAAATCCTGCAAGCTCTCAATAATCCTGATCCGGTGGTGGTGGAGGTGGCATCTACGGATACTGGGATGGGTCAAACGGATAACCCATAGTCTACTGAAACTGGATCTCCATTATCCGGCGCTGATAGTGTTGGCTCTCTAGCATCTGATGAGTCCAGCGGTCGATCTGTCGGTGCTGGGCGGCAAATCTCTCATCGATGTCAACAGTAAGGGCATCGTAAGAGTCTATCATCTGATCCGTCAGATCATCGATCCGACGGTGAGCCTCTGGTTCTCTCTGTCGGCGTACCCTATGCCTAGCAGGTCGGACTGGTGATGCAGCCGGCGCGGTCTCAGTATCGTCATTATCTAAATCAATGACAGGCGCACTCGTCCCAGCAGTATTAGTCCCTGTATCCATAGGAACTCCACTATCCCTGTCATAATCATCAGCAGTCTCCTCCTCTACCTCGTCCTCCTTAGTTGGTGCAGCTGCTGCCTCTCTAGTATCCTCCATCAATGGAATCCAAGCAGTCTACCAGTAGTGAGGATCATAAACTAAAAACTGGGGTGACCATCTGATCCCCTGTGGTGTAGTCGGCTCCCATGGCATTGCTACATATGGTGTAGGGAGTCCTCGGGGAACCAAAATCCGCCGAGTGATCATCTCCTGAAGTCCTAGTGGCTTGGCAGCCGCCACCATGGTACATGCGCTGAGATGCATATCCTGATAGCTCACAATGTGGGTCACGATGTCTCCGCAGCAGATATCCCCCTTCTCCTTGGCCTTGATCTTGTGCAGGTCCTCTGCCAACATCAAGCCAAAGTCTGGGATCCCTCCAGTCACCATGCAGTAAAGGCTGAAAAGCTCTCCCTGTCTGACCTTCTGGGGCGTCTCAGTACGCGCCAGAAGCGTCTCACTGAAAATCCGGTGAGCTAACCTAAAAGCTAGGTAAAAAATAATACGCTCCCTGGGTCTCCAGGGCGCCACCTATCTGCGTGCTCAACTACATGAGCAATCTGACCCCAGAACTCCCTAGCTACAGCTCGGGAGGGAAAATCTACAGCAGTCGGAGCCGGGAAACGAAAGATGTCCCGCCAGTACTCTAATGGAACTAAGAAGTTCCGGTTCATCAACCGGTACTTCACAGAACTCTCTGTGGGAAGGTAGGTGAAGGAGCTAATGAACTCCAAGGTAGGCTCTAAATAGGCAGGTGCACGGATCTCAGTAAACTGATCTAGCCCTACCATCGAAATCATCCGCCTCAAATCTCCATCCACATGGAGACAATCGAAAGCTGAAATGTCCAAGAAGCACGGTGCAATCACTGGATGAGCGGCAATGCGGTCATAGTCGACCTGGTGTCTCTCGTGGATCACTGGTCTATAAGGTCTAGAGGAAGAAGAAGAAGAAGGGGAAGGGGAGGATATGTCCCTCATGACAAGCTGTCTATCTGAACTCATTTTCAACAAACTGTCAGATCACCTCGGTCGGCCTGACACAACTCAAGAACACCTCGGCCGAGGCACAGAACGACTGGACCGAGGCGAATAACTGCGCGAACGAATCTCTCAAAAATCCAGTTCTTTTCCCCCAAAATCACTACAACTGGTTCCTATGGGGTACTTAATCTATTTCTCAACAAATGTAGGGGCAACCAAAGCCCAATTCGAAGCGAAACAGTGAAGAGAACGAGATTAGGGGTTTTTTTTCTGATTTTACCTCTAATCGGTCGATTCGGTTCGTTTTTCTTGCAGATTGACGCTTGCACTGGGATCCTCTATCCTTTCTTTTCAATTTGGAAGCAAAAATCGTCGAAAACGAGCGAAGAACGGCGAAGCGAGGCGAGGAAGCTGCCGCGGTCGAGGAGAGGGTAAAGGAGGAGAGAGAATTTCAGCCCCCCTTATATACCCTTTTCTGGAACTACTGTCACCTCGGTCGAGGTGGTCTCGACTGGATCGAGGTGGTACGGACCAAGGTGGTTCTTCAGAAACCCTAGTCGCCTCGGTTGCTCAAGAATCATCTCGGTCGAGGTGCTTTGACAACAACCGAGATGTGCTTCAGTCAAACTCCGTCTTCTCAAATTCTCAAACTTCTGTCCTTCCAGTTATGCTCCTGGTTTGTACTCCTTCCTTAGATGTCACCTGTTATCTATCTAGGATGCCAAAAACAAAACAAAGCAAAGCAAAAACAAACTATCTAAGCAAGACTAGAAAAAGGGAAAAAGAAAGCAATACCTTAGGTTGCCTCCCAAGAAGCGCTTGATTTAAGGTCGCTAGATGGACCATACGGCATCTCTCATACGTGATAGGAGGTGCCCTCACCCCATACTTCACCTCCATCGTGGGGTGAAGTAAGTAAATCTATCAAATGCTCCAACAAGTGTAAGTGCTCATCGGGGAATGAATCGTCTATGAGTGGGTCGTCCTTCTCGCGTGAAGATGCAGGTAGCCGGCTGAGGTGATCCGCAACAGAATTTTCGGATCCCTTCTTATCGCGGATCTCTAAGTCAAACTCTTGAAGCAAGAGAATCCATCGAATAAGGCGTGGCTTGGCATCTTTCTTAGCAAGCAAGTAACGGATGGCTGCATGGTCGGTGTAGACAATGACTTTCGCCCCTACTAAGTAAGAACGAAACTTCTCGAAAACATATACAACCGCTAATAACTCCTTCTCGGTGGTAGCGTAGTTGCGCTGGGCTACATCTAGCGTCTTGCTAGCATAGTAAATGGCGGTGGTCCGGCCATCCTTCTTCTGTCCAAGCACCGCTCCTACGGCTACATCACTAGCATCAAACATGATCTCAAAGGGCAAGGTCCAATCCGGAGGTTGGATAATGGGAGCGGAGATCAACACTTCCTTAATCCTGTAAACTGCATCAAGACACTCCTGCGAAAACTCGAAAACAACATCTTTATTCAAGAGGTTAGTTAGAGGTTTAGAAATCTTAGAGAAGTACTTGATGTATCTCCTGTAGAAACCTACATGCCCGAGAAAACTCCTCACACCTTTAACAGAACAAGGTGGAGGGAGTTTCTCAATAGTTTCGATCTTAGCGCGATCGACCTCAATACCTCGATTAGAAACGAGGTGTCCTAGCACAATGCCTTCATTAACCATAAAATGACACTTCTCCCAATTCAAGACAAGATTAGTGTTCTCACATCTTTGTAGCACTAAAGAAAGGTTAGATACGCAATCATCAAAAGAGGAACCATATACTGAAAAATCATCCATAAATACCTCCATGATTTCCTCTATGTACTCGGAAAAGATAGCCATCATGCATCGCTGGAAGGTAGCGGGTGCATTGCACAATCCAAATGGCATCCTCCTATAAGCAAATGTCCCCCATAGACAAGTGAAAGTGGTCTTCTCCTGATCATCCGGATGGATAGGAATCTGGAAGAATCCACTATAGCCGTCTAAGTAGCAAAAGTGTGAATGCTGGGCCAACCGTTCGAGCATTTGATCAATGAAGGGAAGTGGAAAATGGTCCTTCCGAGTGGCCGTGTTCAGCTTCCTATAATCAATGCAAACCCTTCAGCCCGTAACGGTCCTAGTTGGGATTAACTCGTTGTTCTTATTCGTCACAACGGTCATCCCTCCTTTCTTCGGAACTACATGCACCGGGCTAACCCATTTGCTGTCTGAGATCGGATATATGATACCTGCATCCAACAACTTAAGAATTTCCTTCTTCACAACCTCTTTCATGATCGGATTTAACTGTCTTTGAGGTTCTCGTGAAGTCTTATGATCGTCCTCCATTAGAATTCTATGCATGCAGAAAGAAGGCTTAATGCCAATAAGATCATCTATAGTATAACCCAAAGCCTTTTGATGCTTTCTCAGGACATACATTAGCTTAGCCAATTCAGATTCGGAGAGGGAAGCACTAACAATAGCTGGATAAGTGGAATCCGGTCCAAGAAAGACATACCTCAAGTGATTTGGGAATTGTTTAAGCTCCACAACTGGGGGTGTTTTATGAGGGGGATCCTTGCTTCCTTCTTCCAGTGGAGCAGATCCAGAAACTGGACTTTTGGAAGTCTCAGTTGAAATTGTCTCGCCTTCGACCTCGGTCGAGGCGCAGAGGCGTTGACCGAGATGTTCTTCAGTCGCCTCGCTCGGTCCAGAAAGTGCCTCGGTCGAGGTACTGTAACTGGAACCGAAACTGCAGATCTTCGTCTCCTGGATTAGTTTCTCAGTTTTAGCCCCTGGATCTTCTTCTAGTGCCTTTAAGCTCCGTATATCTACATCACAAGAGGCATCTATATCTTCCTCCATTAAACTGAAACTAATAACTCTTTCAAGTGGATCGTTAGTAAGGATAGAGCTCACCAATTCTCTTGATTCTTCTTCATCATAGATGTTGAAGATATCATCTCCTAGCTGCTCCCCTTTCATGACCGCAAGTAATGCGAACTCAACTTCATCTCCGCCAATGTTGAACTTCAACTTGGCGTTCTTACAATCCACGTTGCAACCCGAAGTTGCTAGAAATGGCCTCCCGAGAATGATAGGAACAGGATAATCTGCGGGAATGTCAAGTACAACAAAGTCTATTGGTAAATAGAAGTTATCTAACTTGACCGGAACGTCTTCCAAAATTCCTACGGGATGGGTAATGGAGCGATCCGCCATGTATAATCGAATCTTCACCGGCTTGGGCTCTCCAAGTCCGATCTTCACACATAGCTCCAGCGGAATGATGCTCACGTTGGCTCCTAGATCACATAAGGCTTCACAAGTAAAATCCCCAACTTGAATGGGAATGCAAAATGAGCCGGGATCTCTCAACTTAGGTGGCATCTTCTCCTTCATGATTTGAATAAGCTTTGAGGATTTAGATGTCATCCTTACTTCACCAAAATATTCCAGTTTCCTTTTCCTTGATAGGATCTCTTTCAAGAACTTCCCTTAGGCGGGCATCCCTAGAATAGCATCAAGAAAAGGAATGTTAATGTGTAGTTTATTCATCAAGTCAAGGAACTTACCAAAGTGCTTGTCTAGATGTGCTCTGGCCCTTGACTGGGGGAATGGAAGTGGTGGTTTGTATGCAGGAGGTGGAACATAAACTTCAGTTTTCCCCTCCGCTTTCTGTGGCTCCACCTCGGTTGGCATCTCGGCCGAAGTGTTCTTCGACTGCACCTGGACCGAGGTGGTCTTCGTCGGTACTGGCACCGACCGAGGCACTGGATCTGCAGTTTTCAGTCCACTCCTCGTAGTTATGGCCATAATCTGGCCCTTAGGGTTGCTTTCCGTCCTTGTTGGAAGCTTCTCTGGATCTCTTGGCGCTTCATTCGCCCTACTAGCAAGCTGTTGTTCAAAGGCCTTTTGGGCCTTCGAAAATGAAGTCATGGATGTCTTCATAGCACTAAGCTTGATCAAGATGGCCTCCAGCACTGCGTCTTTCTTTTCCGGCTGGGAAGAACTTGATCCTTGCCCCTGGTTCTTTAATGGAGTAGAAGAAGAAGAAGGGGAAGAAAGCAAAGGATTAGAGGAATCGTTAGAATTGGAGTTAGAATGATTGTTACCCGAATTTTGGTTGTTCGCCCTCCAATTGTTGTTGTTGGATCTTCTATTGTTGTTGTAGTTGTTGTTCCGGGAACCGTTGTTGTTGTTACGGTATCCATTGTTGTTATTCCTTGGTCCTTGATCTTCCTTCTTGGTTTGAGTAACCAAGAGTTCCTTCAATTGCTTCACGTCATTCTTCAAAGACGTGAGTAGATTGTTGTTAGGCGGAGCATCTTGGAAGTTAACTCTTTTAACTCCGCCTTCACCTCCTTGGTGGGTATATTTCTCCATATGCAAAGCTTGCTTTTCTATAAAGTCCCAAGCTTCGTCAATCGCCATGTCCATAAACGTACCGGCGGATAATAGTTGGAGGTTGAACTGGGTGCTTCCGTCCAGTCCCTTGAAGTATATCTCCAACAACTCTATCTTTGGAATCCCATGATGTGGGCAATCCAAGAGAATGTCTTTAAACCTCTCCTATGACTTGGACAAGCTCTCCTTGTCCTTCATAATGAATGCATTAATCTTCCCTCTCATTTCAGCGGTCTTACAGGGGGGAAAGAATTTAGTCAAGAATTCCGTAGTCATCTCTTCCCAAGTGCTGATTTTTCCTGGAGGAAGATTGATACCAAGTAAGAGCTCTATCTTTTAAAGAAAAGTAAAAAGGTCTTAGCTTGTAGTTGTTGTTTTCTATTCTTGAGGGTCTCAAGGTCTCCATCAAGATCTCATAGTTTTGAAGATGTTGATGCGGAGATTCCTTCTCTAGCCCTCCGAACTGGCATTGGCGAATCATGGAAAGAACTTGCGGTCGAAGTTCGTAGTCATGGTCCGCTGGATCTCCTAGGTTAACTCCTGGACGCCTCAGTTGTTGATTGGGGTCCATCCTTTGACCTAGGGTTTGTGGGATTCCTGTAAAGAGAGCACCTCGAACTGGCATCCGAAGTGGAAGTACCTCGGCCGGGGCGTCAGGTACTGGAACCTGTCTCGGTCGAGGGTCTGGAACTGGGACCTGCACCGGTCGAGGATCGGGAACTGGATCTTCCCTCGGTCGAAGTAGATATTGGTCTCGTAAGGCTGCCATATCTGCTTCGATCGCTTCAGTCCTGGTGCGAGTTTCTTCTTTCTCCTGCCTCAGTTCTTCTCTGCTGAGGCGTAGCTGCTCTAACGCCTCCTTCAATTCGGCCTCACGATCGCGATTGTCTTGGTTGGCCATCTTCTCTTCTCTTAAGCGTCGTTTGTATGTCTTTTCTAGTTCGGGATCGTAAGGAACGATTTCCTTCCCAGTGCGGGTTCTTCGCATAAACCTAAGAAAGAACCTGCAAAAGTCACTCAAGTAGAGTAGTTAGTAGACACGGGGGCAAGTGCCCCAAAAGCGTACCGCAACCGGCTCGGTCTAGACCAAGTCCCCGGCAACGGCGCCAAAAACTTGTTCACTCCAAACGGTCTGTGCAAGCATTAAATTTATAACCCTAGATGTAAGCTTAAAACAAGGATGCGAACCCGCAGTGTACGGGTCAATCGTAGTAAAAAGCAAGAAATTCCAGGGGTCGATCACAGGGACTTAGTGAAACAAAGTCGGATTGGGTAAGCTTTAGCAATCACTAACCACAAAGCAATCAAAACAATCAAAGATGATAAAAGTCAATAAAGGAAATATGTAATTCTAGGGATTAAAGCATCTAGTTGTGGTTCCAACTCAAGATCTAAAGATAAGCGGACAAAGCTGAGGTTTTTGCAAAGGGAAGGTGTCACTAAAGTGGAATAGATCACCGGGTAAGTCTCACTACTCTTTAATCCCAAACCGTAACTCCTATTACCGGGTAAGTCTCAAGGAATCAAGATAAAGAACTATAACCTCAAACTAACACACCACCTAAGGGAATAGAATCAACCTTTACCGGGTAAGTCTCAGGCTAACTCACAAAGATAGGATGAAAGCACACTCAAAACCCAATAAAGGATAAACCTTTATTACCTACACTTATTATCTTAGGTAAACAAACTAAGGAATTACCAGGTAAGTCTCATCCTAAGCTTGCATTGAACCAGGAAAGGTATAATAAAAAATAGGATTTGGTAAACTCTAACACTTAACTCTCAGTTTCGGATCAGATAAGTCACATCGGTCAGCCAAATTCCACCCCGGCCGAGATGTTCATCGACTGATCGAGATGCTTAGGGTTAAGGTAAAGACTCGAACTTTCAGGGTCCTACTGTGATTAAGATTATTCTATCATTATTTTTCCCACAACCTTCAGCCAATCACCCTAGAATCACACAAAGAGATTAGCCACTCATCATCATGAAAGTATTAATCAAATATATGGGAAGAAAGAGAATAATTGAACAAGAAAACCTTAAGAGAAAGGCTTCAATAACTGAATCAATTATCAAATCAACAAGCGTTCCTTGGATATAAATCTAACAAGATAACAACGAGGAAGGGAATCTAAGATGATCTTACAAAAACCCTTCAAAATCTATAAAAGCTATAGACTTTCTTCCTTCAACCTTCAAAAAGGTTCTTCAAATCTCCCAACTGGAGTATGGCTGCAGCGGTGTATAAAACACAATCGGTGGTATAGCGTATGAATCGGTGTAAGCGGATGTATGCAGGATGTCGGATTTGTGGGAAATCCGACACTTTTTATAGGAAAATTTCTCTCCAAAGATAAGATATCTTAGAAAGATCTCTTCCCATAAAAATAGGTAAAATATATGATCTATCATATCTTCTTCCTTCCAGGAACCAAGCCCAAAAATATAAGATCCTCTTTCCAAAGATAAAAGATCTCAGCCAAGAATAAAATATTCTTGCCGCGTCCCAGGTGTTCGCCTCGGTCGAGTCGACTTCTCTGGATCACCTCGGTCGAGGTGACTCTGTATTCAACCGAGGTGAGTCACAACTGAATGTGAAATCTCTCAAATCTGGTCCAAAGTGAATCTCTAATCCATGGCTATGCTCCCTGGATCATTCCTTATGTTCCTGAATGTAGCTCCAATGACTCCATAGCTCCTTTTGCTCCTTTTTGATGCAAAACGTGCAATTTTACCTACGATTACAACAAAACTAGGTGTAGACCTCGATTCCCGCAAAGGTAGATGAAATGGTAATATAATCACATAATATACATACAAACATGCAAATTATTGAAGATAAAACATCTAAACGAACCCCAAAATATAGACAATAATTCATGCTATCACTCAACATCCTACTACTCTCACTTCTCAAACTCAACAGCCAAGAATAACCTAAAAGTCTGTGAAGTCCAACATTCTCATCACACTCACCTAAGATCTCAAAAGCCACTACATGGCATTCTCATTCATCCTATGTCCAAAGCTATCATGAATCTATCATAACACTCTCTAGGATCATCAATGAACACAAGCTCAAGGGATGGCACTCACCATGCAAAGGCACGGACTCGGAAGAAGGAAGAACAGCCGCGAAAGGGAGAAGAAGACCGCAAGAGCGTGCTGGCTGAGCCAGTGGCCGCTCCTGCGGCCTTGAGATCCGCCCCTACGGCTCATGCTGGCCGCCCCTGCGGTTCAATGTAATGGCCGCCCCTGCGGCTCTGAAGATCCGCCCCCGCGGTCGAGCTGTAGAAGGTCGTCTTCTACATCTTCGATTGTGGATCTTGAGCTCCAATGGCCTCATTCTCTTGATGGGTCTTCTCCAAACATCATCCACTGAATCAAGGTTCTCCCTCACGACCTAATCGATCTTAGAACACATGCATGCAAAGATCAAGAAGAACCCACTTCCAAAGCTTCATCCATGTCAATGGAGAAGGAGAGAAGAAGAAGATGATCTCTAGCAAGGAAGGAGAAGAGGGAAAGGAAGAGAAGCTTACCAAACTGGATCCAAGAGCTTCCCATTGTTGGCCACCATCCAAGAGATCCAGAGAGAGAAAAGGAAAGAGAGCTCAAGAGAAGGGAAGGAGAGAAAAGAAACCAACGTGAAAGAAGTGTGAGGAGAGAGGGAAAAATCAAGCTGCCAAGGGTGAGGGGAACAAGGGGTCAGCTGACCTCCTTGTCTCCTTGGTGCAAGCAACGAAAGGTCTAAAAGCAAAATGGCGGGATAACGGAAGGTCGGAACGAGATTAGGATAATTCCCGTTACTCAGCACCTCGTGCCTCCGGGAAAACTGAGCCGCTAACACGGGAAGGTCAATAAACCACTCAAGGATCGGAAGAAAAATTCCCGACTTTACAACTAATCCCCCTAAAAACAAGTCTCGTCCCGAAACTTGCGAACGCAAAACTCTCGGAAAACTACCTCGGTAACAACTCATAACTGTAACCGTGCCAACTCTCTACTCGATGACCATCCCGACCTCGTATAATCACGTCAAGACCTTGCAAGGCCTACAAACATAATCAGATGAACCGCATATCGCATACCAAGGCAAAATCTAACCAAATACACAACATATTCCCTCTCGGGCACCAAACACATAAGGTCATACATGCACATAAACCTAACTCATCGGCCATCTCGATGCAACTAAATCATCACAAAAACTCATCCATAGATATCACCCCACGTCTTCTCGGTATCCTCGTCGGCTCCTTGTCGGTCACTCGATCAACACCACTAGCATCATATCTCAAGTCATAAATGTACTCCCTCAACCATTACACGTGAAACCTGGTTACCGTCCCTCAATTCTGGTGGCCATGCCCTCCGGTGAACCACTTCCTAACTTGTGCCAATTTCTCTAAAAAAGTCCGTATCAGACTAGCATGTCTCTTCATAACAAGGTATCGACTTCATCATAAATGCGTGTGCAAAAGCCTCCAATGGTCCATTTCTCTATGTGTCTAACATTGTCTATTCCGCTTCTATTCAAGCTCCCCGTACACGTCTCGGATCTCACGTTCTAATCATCTTCCCAAGAAGGAACGAGTGTCAAAACCATCCCGCGTCTCGGCGGTTATGGCCCATCAACCTATACTGCATACTTCCTCCACGTACCTTGGAGGTGTTACTGAAACTACCACTTCGTTCCTGTCTGATTGACTAGATATTCTCAATATCACTACGTTTCTTAGGAGGTCACCTCGGATGTCCTAACCCGTTAGATGACTTTGCTCATCTTGTGTAACCTGTATTATCATCGTCTCTTGTCAAGCTTGTTCCTCCCAATTCTGAGAGTACAACAAAGCATCCTCAAATCCAAACCTAAGAATCATTTATGCGACTCAAGCACCAATAATTGTCATCATCTAGCGTTCGATTACGGTCCACCTCATTCAACATCGCTTACTAATCTGCAACACTTAGCATAAGCTTAAGGCTTATAATGTTACTAGATCCTTGGTAGCTCTTCCGGTGAGTCTAGAAACTTGGCTCATCTGCGTGAAACCGTACCTTCTCCTTGATCCACTAGATCATCAGATCTTGCTTAAACCTGTAAGGTTCCCATCCACGCCATTCCCCCAAATGCTAAATCTCGAGACGTAAGAAGGTAAATAAAAAGGGTCAATGCCCTCCCTCTCTGGGAGGTCTATTACCGTCACTTGCTTTAAACATACAACATTATAGTACTCACGCCAATCACGCCTTTCTGATGTACTTCTTCACTATTGTGATTAAACAATCCGAAATCTCCAGGCTCTTGTTACAATTCATTTATATTCTCCACTTGAGGTCATACTTCCCGTCGACCATTCCTTAACAGGCAACCCGCACCTTATGCATTCTTGGTTATCCCTGGTCCGCTTATAGTAGACCTTCTCCATGGTCATCAACTTACCATTCTTATACACTCCATGTTACTATTCTGTTGAAGGTTTCCATAACTTTGTTAGCTATTTCCACCTTATGTGTTTCCTTGGGGTACTCCACCTTAACTTCGTTAGCCATTTTCACGTTCCACGGTTTCTTCCTCTTCCTCGTGGTAACCATACCCTCCTCGGGGTCGCGCACCGTATAAGTCGCTTTCCTAGGCTTAAACGCGCCTCATGATATCTTGTAAACGTGTCTCCTTAAAATCTCTAACATTACTCAGCGGCTGCTCGTGTTTCTCTTGATTGTCGTCTTACATCTTTTCATAACTTAAGCTCCTAGTTGCGTCACTTCTCTTCTCGGGATCACATCTGCTCGTACTTCTTTCTTCTTGGCGTTCCTTAGCCTTATCGTCATACGGGATCCAGTAACTCCACATGAATCCTTACCATGTCATTCTTCTCATACTCTCGTAAGGTTGACACATCACTTTTCGACTGCCCTGTAAGCTTAACTTACGGCATCTTACCTCTTCCCCACTTGGTTCGTTCACTCTACTCAACTTGACTCCAGAGCTTAGGAGCGTCTAAGAGAAGCTTTACTTCTCATAGTGGAACGCCGTCTCTAACCTTGTAGGGATGCACCCATTTCCTCCTTGATTAGCATCTTTAGTTGTCCACGCGCCTTTTAGGAATAACTTAAGTTCGTTATGTCTATTGGTCTCGTTGTCTCGTTACTCATGGCTTCTTTGGACCCACTTCCACGCCTTCATGTTACTCCTCTTCTTGTAAGGTCCCCCATCTCGAGTCTTCTTAAGTCGTTTCGAGTTTCCACTTGTTCGTCTGTCACTTATGTCGTCTCTAATCTTGCTCTTCGACACCCTTTCAAGGGATTCCGATACCGCCAGGGTGTTTGCTAGCACGAAATGCTTAACTCGGTACTCGAGCATACTACTCCACATATGAACGCTATCCCAAGCCACGATGTCGTCGTCTCCAAGATGGTGAAATTGTACTATCTACTTTTTATAAGGTCCTACATCTCCATATGCTACTATATATAATAAGAATACGTATATAAGGCTATATAGTCCTATGTCCACTGCATTATCAATACAATACATCCGGAATCCATTATAACCATATAAGGTCCAAAACATACAACCACATACATAATTAGGTACATACAAGTCCAAAAACAATCCTAAGGCCTGATGACATGAATTATGACCTATTTTTATGCATGTATTTTTATAGATTTTCTCTTTATTTTGCATGCATAGACATACATTTATGGCATTTATGGTTATATTCACCTACTTTGCAAGAATAGAGGTCTACACATAGTTTTATTGCATTTGTAGGTAATTTGGCGAATTATGGAGCAAAATAGCACATTTAAGAATAAAGCCTTGAAGCGGGACAAAAAGAAGCAATAAAAGGAAGTTAAGACGCGCCTAAAGTATCTTCTGATACCGTCAGACGCGCCAAAGTATTCTCTGATACCTGCTGACACGGCCCAGAGTATTTTCTGATACCATCGGCTCGACTTCTTTTCAGCGTTAGGGTTTCATCGTTAAACCCTAGTTGTATTCCTATAAATATTCGAGAGCCTTCAACATTGAAGGGCGGACGGTGACAGCCCCAGGATTTGGATCCCCAAAGAGAGGGAGGGTTGAAGATTTTATTGCGTACAGGGAAGATTCAGAGAAGGACGCATTCCGAAGATCGTGTGTGGCGGAAGTTGCGCCCTTTTTCTAGGTTTTGTTATTGAAGACGGATTGACATCCCGTCCTTCATACTTGCCTTAGATTTTGTGAGGTTTTGTGCTCTATTCCGAATCCATTGAATACTCTGATTTGTGTTTTGGATTTGAGATTGACTTTGAGTTATATTTCAATTTTTGAAGGTTTTCATCTTTCGTTCTTCTTAAATTGATTTTTGATATCATGACAATGGTTATTGGCTAAAACCCTTTAGCAATTCTAAGGTGAAGGGTTGATAGTTGTGGCTTAGATGATGATAGATCGATCGTAAATTGATTGGACCTTGAGAGTTAGAGAGATCTCGTCGACGAACAAAGATCACGGTCTGTTCTTGAGTTTCCACGGCCGTGGAACTCAAGATCTGCCCGTGATTTACCCTATTTTACGAACTTTTCTTTTACTTTGATCCAAGGTTAAAGATTAGCATTAATCTAGTTTAGGTTTGCCCTTTTCTAGGTAGTAGTGAGACTCATCACCCTCTATTTCGATTTCGAGTTTCACAACCTTAATCGTTCTAGTTAGTTTTGATCCTTGTGTTACAAGTTTGGGTATTTAAAATTAATTCTTGTCTTTAGATCCTTTCTATACTGAATCCTCAACAACCTTTATAGAGAGTGTCTTTAGATAAGTCATATAAAGTTCTGGAACTTCATCGTACATTACTTTACCTTAGTATACCTTTGCAACTCTTAACTCTGTCCTTAGTTCTTTAGTATATCTTGAATCGATTGCCACAATTAGATATCTGGATCTTTAGGGTTGTTGTTTCCCCAATATTTGCAAAGCTTATTACATCTACTTGCTTGACGACTTGCGAACTGAATTTGTTCCCCCCAAATCCCTGAGTTCGACACTCTGGATTTCTTGCTTTACTACGCCGATCCGTACACTGCGGGTTCGCTTGCTTGATTCTAGTTTTATAAATTTAAAGCTTATTTGCACGCACGCTAAGTGGCGAACAAGTTTTTGGCGCCGTTGCCAGGGATTTGGTCTAGGCCAAATTCGGTTTTCAGTTGTCGGGCTTGAGAGCTTTTTGCTTTTAATCTTTTCGGTATGAGTTTTCAGGTTCACCAATGGCTGCATGGAGCTATCAACCTTCATTTGATCCAGCCTGGTTTGCATGGCAAGGTGTTAGGGCAGACCATTATGAATATTTGGAGGAGAAGTATGTCTATTATTGTGTTAGCGACGAAAGAGAAAGAGAGGAAGCCATTAAGGATGAGCTCACATATTGGGATAAACTTAATCCCCCTCATACGTTTTATGAACAACCTCCTCAAGTGCAAACTCCACAACAACCTTCCGAGGATGGGACACAAATGATGTTGGAAAAGATATTAAAAGTGTTGGACAAGTTAGAAGACAAAATAAAGGCTATTTCTGAAGCTCAAAAAGCCTTGGAAAATCATTTATCCAGCAAGAAAGAATTCCAAGTCATGAGCATTTCTCCTATTGAACCCAATGTTCCTCTACAAGTTCTAGAAGAAGAAGAAGAGGAAGAAGTGGAGAACCTTGGCCAAATTACTGAAACTATGGTCAAGGTTGAAGAGGATCCAGCTGAGTTGGGAGATATTTCATGTGTGGATCATCATCCCAACATGAAACTTGTGCCAAGCCTTGAAGAACTTAACAAGGTATATTGCCTTACTTCCTTTGAAATTCCTATTAAAATTTCTGATTTTTTCAGGAATGCACCGGAGAGTTGGAGGTCTCTTCCAAAAGAACCTCCTAAGGTGAAGATGAAACCTCCATTGAAATTGCTGGAAGAAGATGTTTCTTGGACTACAAGGAGTAAATTTGGCAAGCGGTTCAACGCCAATGCCAATAAGTGTTTTTTTTTCAAGTATGGGGTCATTCACATGACGAAGACCATACATCATCCCCAAGCTGGAGATGGGGAAGCTAGGAGGATTCTCGAGAAACTGATTTCTCGATCTAGGAAAGGATGGGACGAAAGGTTGAATTATGTCCCATTAGAACGCATGAAAGCTAGGAGGATGCCGGTGAGAATCAAACCGTACAAGCTTGTACGTGGGAGATCTTACCACTTGCCGGTGAAATTAGGAACCGGGGATTTCTTGGAAGAGCTCTATGATGGATTTGAAGAGCTATTCAAGATGTTCAAGGTGCATTGAGTCATCTATGGACATAGGTCTAGCTAGCGACGTTAAACCAAGCGCTTCTTGGGAGGCAACCCAAGGTAATGCATCCTTTTCCCTTTTCTTTCTTAGATTAGAGTAGTTGTTTTTATTTGTTTTTCGTCGATACCTTCCGGTATGTTTGTGTTTTTGGATGTCAGGAATAAGGAATAAGCAAGAGAAGATGAGAAAAGCCGAAAAAATGACGAAACTTGGATTTTTGGCACGGATCAGAGAGTTCCACAACCTAAACCACGACCGTGGTTATGTATTAAGTCGTGGAAAGTGATTTTGGAGAGCAACAGAAAGTTCCACGGTCAAAACCACGGCCAAAACCACGGCCGTGGAAATTCCCGACTGAAAAAAAAAAATTTCTCGGGAAAATATTTCGGCCGAAAGACGTTCTCCTTCTTCATTCTTCGACACCATGTGGAGTATTCAAAACTTCCTATTGAGCTTATATAGATTCCCACCACCACCGTTCAATGATGATTCGCCTTGCCTGATTTGCCATCTTACATTGTGAGTATCCTTTTCCATATTTTATTTTCTTCACATTGGGGACAATGTGAGTTTTAAGTACGGGGTGGAGGTATTTGCAATACCATTTGCATGTTTTATGTCTTGCATCATATGATTTTGAAAATTTTGAAAATTTTTTAAAGTTTTGTGCTTCTAGGATGGATATGATGTCTATGATAACATTTGTTTAGTGGAATAGCTATGATGATTCTTATATGTTTGAATTGATTTATGACATATGTGGGATTTGAATACTTTGTTAGAATTTCATGCATGTTTGATAATTCGCTTTCATTCTAAATCATGTTGAGTGTTGAAGGTTGAAACCGCGTATAAGTTCTTACACTTCTTATTGAAATGATTAAGGCACCTCGATTTTTCTTGCTTCTTTCCTTTATTCATCTAGCCCCTCAATGAAATTTTTGCCTCCTTTACCTATCCGGGAATTAGGGAGAGTGTGATTTTGGCATGTTTGATGTGGGAGGGCCATGAAAGCAATTGTTTGCATTCAAAGTATAGAAAAATAGGTTTAGGGAAGTCAATCATGACGATGAGTAACTCGGCACCATTCACATAGCCGGGTGTTTGTGTCTTGCCAAAGTCGGATTGAGCGATATTCCTAACAAATTATGGTATGTGCATCAAGGGTTTGAGGCATCTCGAAATTTGAGAAACGTCAATCTCCTAGGCTTCGGTTTTTGTGCACCGCTGTCCATATTTCCCAAAAAGTAAAGTCGAAAAATTATTTGAAAAAGAAAAGAGCAAAGCTCTAAGTTGATGGGTGTTATAAGCAAAACAAAAAGAGAAAAAAAAAGAGTTCGGTATTCCTTTTTCCCGGATTCATACAACACATTCCCTTATAAGTTTCTCACCTATTCACGTTTCTTGACCTTTGCTTGAAAGACCTTAAGATCTTTGAGTATGTTGTTTGGCTTTGTGGTCTAAACTAGATTCCTCATGATTGATTTTGATATATTACAAGTTATGATGTATGTTATGATTTTCTTCCAAAGTGTGATTATCCTTTTCATGATATAATTCCTTTTGATCATATGATGATTGTCATTAGCTATGAAGCAACCATTTGAGGGTGATCTATGAATAGAAGCACAACCATAATATTGTGGTTTTTCTTTATTTTTGCATATTCATAATCCATATCATCTTGTATCTTAAGTTTGAACCTTGTTTGGAGACAAGCAAGAGGCAAGTATGGGGTATTTTGATGACATGAATTATGACCTATTTTTAGGCATGTATTTATATAGATTTTCTCTTTATTTTGCATGCATACACATACATTCATGGCATTTATGGTTATATTCACCTACTTTGCAAGAATAGAGGTCTACACATAGTTTTAATGCATTTGTAGGTAATTTGGCGAATTATGGAGCGAAATAGCACATTTAAGGATTAAGCCTTGAAGCGGGACAAAAAGAAGCAATAAAAGGAAGTTATGACGCGCCCAAAATATCTTCTGATACCGTCAGACGGCCCAAAGTATCTTCTGATACCGTCAGACGCGCCAAAGTATTCTCTGATACCTGCTGACGCGGCCCAGAGTATTTTCTGATATCAGCGGCTCGACTTCTTTTCAGCGTTAGGGTTTCATCGTTAAACCCTAGTTTTATTCCTACAAATATTTGAGAGCCTTCAACATTGAAGGGCGGACGGTGACAGCCCCAGGATTTGGATCCCCAAAGAGAGGGAGGGTTGAAGATTTTATTGCGTACAGGGAAGATTCGGAGAAGGACGCATTCCGAAGATCGTGTGTGGCGGAAGTTGCGCCCTTTTTCTAGGTTTTGTTATTGAAGACGGATTGACATCCCGTCCTTCATACTTGCTTTAGATTTTGTGAGGTTTTGTGCTCTATTCTGAATCCATTGAATACTCTGATTTGTGTTTTGGATTTGAGATTGACTTTGAGTTATATTTCAATTTTCGAAGGTTTTCATCTTTCGTTCTTCTTAAATTGATTTTTGATATCATGACAATGGTTATTGACTAAAACCCTTTAGCAATTCTAAGGTGAAGGGTTGATAGTTGTGGCTTAGATGATGATAGATCGATCGTAAATTGATTGGACCCTGAGAGTTAGAGAGATCTCGTCGACGAACCAAGATCACGGTCTGTTCTTGAGTTTCAACGGCCGTGGAACTCAAGATCTGCCCGTGATTTACCCTAGTTTACGAACTTTGCTTTTACTTTGATCCAAGGTTAAAAATTAGCTTTAATTTAGTTTAGGTTTGCCCTTTTCTAGGTAGTAGTGAGACTCATCACCCTCTATTTCGATTTCGAGTGTCACAACCTTAATCGTTCTAGTTAGTTTTGATCCTTGGGTTACAAGTTTGGGTATTTGAGATTAATTCTTGTCTTTAGATCCTTTTTATAGTGAAGCCTCAACAACCTTTATAGAGAGTGTCTTTAGTTCTTTAGTATATCTTGAATCGATTGTCACAATTAGATATCTGGATCTTTAGGGTTGTTGTTTCCCCAATATTTGCAAAGCTTATTACATTTACTTGCTTGACGACTTGCGAACTGAATTTGTTCCCCCCAAATCCCTGAGTTCGACACTCTGGATTTCTAGCTTTACTACGCCGATCCATACACAGCGGGTTCGCTTGCTTGATTCTAGTTTTATAAATTTAAAGCTTATTTCCACGCACGCTAAGTAGCGAACGAGTTTTTGATGGTGTGAAAAGAAGAGAGCAAATCTCAAAGTTGATGGTGTTGCAAATCAAAATAAAAAAGAAAAGAGTTAGTTGTCCACTTTCCCGGATTCATGCACCTCATTCCTTATAAATTTTCCCTCCCTTCCACATTCTAGACCTTATTTGGAAGTCCTTAAGATCAAAAGAGTGTTATTTGGCTTGGTGATCTAAATTGAAGTTTTTTATGCTTGATTTTGATAATGCTTGAAGGTTATGATGTTTACATTGAAGTTTAACCAATTCATGATGTTTCTTTCCTCTATATTCTTTAGTTATGTATATGAGCGTTTCAAGAATGAATGAAGCAAGGTTTGAGAATGATCTATTGACTAGAAGCAAATTTACCTAAAAGATGTTTTGTTTTTGAGTTTGCATGCATATATCATCCTAACTTATGTTCTAAAGCTTATAAAAGACCTTGCTTGGGGACAAGCAAGTGGCAAGTATGGGGTATTTTGTTAGTATGAAATATTGCGATATTCTAGACACTTTTTCTAGTTGTTTTTCATCCATTGTAGTGTTCATTGATAAGGCATTGAAGCATTTGTTAGCTAGTTTGTCTATATTTTTTATATGGAGGTCTACATTAGCTTTGTGTTGATTATAGGTGAATAAGAGCTAAAATCGGACCATTTGAGAGAGAGAGAGGGGAGATTTGAGCACATCCAAGGATTAGGAACACATCAAAGAAGCCAAAGGAGATGCTAGGATGAGGAATGGCACGACACAAAGGAAACCATAAGCAATTTACACTTCCACGCCCTAAAATACGGCCGTAGAGAAGTCCACGCTCTAAACCACGGTCGTGGATCTTGGTGTAACACCCCAAATTCTGAGAACTCGGGGAGCTACTGGTTAGGACCTCACAATGGGTCCCGACCATAGTTTGACAACAATTTTACTTAGATCTTACAACAAGACACAAAAGTATTTAAAACATTTGAAAACTTTAAACAATATATACATGGAGAATATGTATCAGCCTTACAAGAAAAGATACTAAAACTACGTATATGAAGAACAGAAGACATCCCCGTCCCCAACTAAATGAGTACGTGGACCCGGCTGACCATTTTCTCCGGATCTCTCTACAACTGTCTTAACCTGCAAGGCATCTACAAGCGGTATAAAACCGTTAGCTAACATTCTATGCATAAGTATAAAGGTAAAAGCACAAACACACAACATACACAATCAACATGCAACACTCAATCCTTTTATTATCTTTAATTAGGTGATAGGTTATTACTAATGATACTTATTTTGAGACACGAGGGATTCCCAAACCTCGCCCCTATCCCCGTTTACCAACGCGGAATGGTACTAATGCATCTGACCGTCTACCGGACTGGGCTGGTCGCAGGGAACCTCCTAGACTCTCGCAAGAGCTAGGCAGATGATGTCACGACCCGTTATCATACACTTGAGTCAATTACGTAAATAATAAAGTCGGCCTAATCCGGTTTCGTTGTTTATCATAACTAACAAACACCACTCATACACATTACACTCATACAAGAAGCCAGCTAAGTAAGTCCGTGGACTTACTAGAATCAAATCTCGACTCTCTTAATCACCACTCATCGGTAACTGCAGGAATTCAGTAGCCTGTCAAAGGAGACAAGTGTGTCAGCACACTTTCTAGGTAATTAGAAGTCTAAGACTTCTAAGATAGTAGGTCTTAATAGAACGGAATTGATTACAGTATTAATTTATGGTAAAATGACTATTTTACCCTTGATCTCGAAACTTCCAAAAATTCCCTAATTCATGCCTAAACTCTTATTTGACACTAAAGAGTCATATTCTAACTCCTAAAGATGAGTTTGGTTACAAACTGGCAATTTACCCATTTCCCTATTTTCGGAAAGATTGTTAAGGTCCAACTTCAGCTTCAAATATAAAATTCGAATAATCTTAGAAAAATTCCGAAATAATTCTCTAGATCATCTATGATATCTCATCTACTCCTAGAAGCAAGAATTTCTTAAAACTGTTCACCCTTCACTTCTACAAAAATTTCCAAAGTTGGTTACAACACTTGAAGTTTCCTATACTTAGCCAAAATCTAAGTACACTTTGAAAAATCATAACTCAAAAACCACTCGCTAGATTTATCCCAAATTTTGATATGTTCTACTATAATGTGTCAACATAATCATATCCAAAATTCAAGTCAAACAGAGATCAAAATCATATTCAAAACTATCTCCCAAAACAGCATCCCATGCTGTTTTTCTCAACTCAGCACATTTATAAAAAAACTGCATGAGGGGTCACTTTGCAACATCATAACTCTCAAACCGTAACTCTGATTCTTCCCAATTTTTAGTATGATCTACTATGTACTACTGAATACAACATATCCAAAATTCAGCCAAAAAGAAGAAGTATAACTTACCCAAATCTGGAACCGAAGTTGACTGCTCGTCACTTCCAAAAATTGAGAAAAACGTAACAGCTCTCTGCTGTTGTTTTCTTGACTGAAATACATGGTTCCAAGATGGTTTAGCATCAGCTATAAGTACACATATGATTGAAGGAAAGCAAGGTTGAAAGAGTATGGTTACACTGAACTATAAAACTCGCCCACGAGGCTCACGAGGTTGCAAGGGATGTGCAGAAGGGTGAACGCTCCTGCTGCTGCTCCTGACTGTTGGTCTTGCCGGCTCCTATGCGCAGAACGACGCCCAGGTGCTGCTTGTGCACGACTTCAGGGCTGGAAGTAGGAGGCTTCAGCAGCTCGTCATCTGGAGGTGCAGAATGTGCGCAACAGCAGGGGCTGCTTGGTGCGTGAATCTGGGCACAAGGGAGAGCCGATTGGCTGCTGTAGTTCTCCCTTGGCGTGAATTTGGAGCAAGGAGGGACGATTGGCTGCTGGAGTTCTCTCTCTCTTCTGGCGTGAATCTGGAGCAAGGAGGCGTTGCAGTTTTTTTTCTCTCTTCTGGCGTGATTATAGGGCTGCTACAGCTCCTTAATTATCTCATTTATGCAGCTGTTACAAGCAGATGGGAGAAGGAGCAGTTGAACGTTCTGGCGTGGTTTTCCTTGGGTTGTTCCGGGCTGGACTGCAAAGGATGTTGGGGCTGTTGTGGGCTACGCAGATGCTGGGCTGAGAAGGAGCTGTGTGGTCCGCCTGAAGGAGCTGTTAATGGGCTCGTAACCAGCCTCTTCTGGGCTACTTCTGGCCTGGCTCGAAGTCACACTGTTGGGCTGTTGTGGGTAAGCGATCTGGGCTGCTTAAGGTAGGAACAGTGGGTTGAAACATGCAAGAAAGGTGGGCTGAGTTACTTGTCAAAAATCTGTCAAAACTCGTCATGGCCTTGTCATGATCTCGTCTCAGCTTAGTCATGATCTCGTCACAGCTTGTCATCGATAAGAATGAATTATAATAACTAGGGTTTGATATAAATCTATCATTTTATGTGAATTAAATTCTACATAAAATAATAGATAATTATAAGGATTAGAGTTTGATATAATTTTATCATTTTATGTGAATTAAATTCTACATAAAATAATGGATATTTCTAAGGATTAGAGCTTGATATAATTTTATCATTTTATGTGAATTAACTTCTACATAAAATAATGAAATTTGTGAAGGAAGAGATACTAGATAGAATGGGAAACCGTCAACGGCGGAATTAGACGGAATAAAAATTCCGGATATTACATCAGTACCCCCTTAAAATAAGTTTCGTCCCGAAACTTAGGACAAGGTACTTAATTAAACGACTTCCATAAATAAACTGGTATGTCCTAGTCTCACTAAAATATAATTTCCTTTTCTAAACTCCTCTCACCATATCAAAGCGTAATGAAAAATCCGGTCGTTACATCAGATCCCCCTCAAAATAAGTTTCGTCCCGAAACTTAGGGTAAGACAATCCTAATCGGCCTTTATGGCATCAAATGGGTGTGTTTGATCACTACACAAAAGTCTATATACTAACTAACACACCTATCATTCTAAGTTGCAGAGATCCACGGAGAGCGATGGTAGTCCGACGTACTACTAACCCACAACCCGACTATGCTCGTGTAAAAACATAAATCTGTTTTGAAAATTTTAGACTCTTTTCGGGTTCTAGTTCTTTTATACAATCGGTCTTTCAGAAGATTTCAAGTGCCATTATTGCCAATCCAGAGCTCTGATATCATATTGTAACACCCCAAATTCTGAGAACTCGGGGAGCTACTGGTTAGGACCTCACAATGGGTCCCGACCATAGTTTGACAACAATTTTACTTGGATCTTACAACAAGGCACGAAAGTATTTAAAACCTTTGAAAACTTTAAACAATATATACATGGAGAATATGTATCAGCCTTACAAGAAAAGATACTAAAACTACGTATATGAAGAATAGAAGACATCCCCGTCCCCAACTAAATGAGTACGTGGACCCGGCTGACCATTTCCTCCGGATCTCTCTACAACTGTCTTAACCTGCAAGGCATCTACAAGCGGTATAAAATCGTTAGCTAACATTCTATGCATAAGTATAAAGGTAAAAGCACAAACACACAACATACACAATTAACATGCAACACTCAATCCTTTTATTATCTTTAATTAGGTGATAGGTTATTACTAATGATACTTATTTTGTGACACGAGGGATTCCCAAACCTCACCCCTGTCCCCGTTTACCAACGCGGAATGGTACTAATGCATCTGACCGTCTACCGGACTGGGCTGGTCGCAGGGAACCTCCTAGACTCTCGCAAGAGCTAGGCAGATGATGTCACGACCCGTTATCATACACTTGGGTCAATTACGTAAATAATAAAGTCGGTCTAATCCGGTTTCGTTGTTTATCATAACTAACAAACACCACTCATACACATTACACTCATACAAGAAGCCAGCTAAGTAAGTCTGTGGACTTACTAGAATCAAATCTCGACTCTCTTAATCACCACTCATCGGTAACTGTAGGAATTCAGTAGCCTGTCAAAGGAGACAAGTGTGTCAGCACACTTTCTGGGTAATTAGAAGTCTAAGACTTCTAAGATAGTAGGTCTTAATAGAATGGAATTGATTACAGTATTAATTTATGGTAAAATGACTATTTTACCCTTGGTCTCGAAACTTCTAAAAATTCCCTAATTCATGCCTAAACTCTTATTTGAGACTAAAGAGTCATATTCTAACTCCTAAAGATGAGTTTGGTTACAAACTGGCAATTTACCCATTTCCCTATTTTCGGAAAGATCGTTAAGGTCCAACTTCGGCTTCAAATATAAAATTCGAATAATCTTATAAAAATTCCGAAATAATTCTCTAGATCATCTATGATATCTCATATACTCCTAGAAGCAAGAATTTCTTAAAACTGCTCACCCTTCACTTCTACAAAAATTTCCAAAGTTGGTTACAACACTTGAAGTTTCCTATACTTAGCCAAAATCTAAGTACATTTTGAAAAATCATAACTCCTAAACCACTCGCTAGATTTATCCCAAATTTTGATATGTTCTACTATAATGTGTCAAAAAAATCATATCCAAAATTCAAGTCAAACAGAGATCAAAATCATATTCAAAACTATCTCCCAAAACAGCATCCCATGCTGTTTTTCTCAACTCAGCACATTTATAAAAAAAACTGCATGAGGGGTCACTTTGCAACATCATAACTCTCAAACCGTAACTCTGATTCTTCCTAATTTTTAGTATGATCTACTATGTACTACGGACTACAACATATCCAAAATTCAGCCAAAAAGAAGAAGTATAACTTACCCAAATCTGGAACCGAAGTTGACTGCTCGTCACTTCCGAAAACTGAGAAAAACGTAACAGCTCTCTCCTGTTGTTTTCTTGACTGAAATACATGGTTCCAAGATGGTTTAGCATCTGCTATAAGTACACATATGATTGAAGGAAAGCAAGGTTGAAAGAGTATGGTTACACTCTGTAACGCCCCGTTTATTCGGGTGCATTCCGACGGTGTCTTTCTCCCTTCCCTCGATTCGCTATAGCTCGAGTTCTTATATAAAGTATATTTATATATACATATATATAGATTTTATAAATAACTTTTCCGGGTATTATATTATTTTGGGGATACATGTATGTATTCCCGTAATTTTTATCAATTTAATTTTGTCGGAAATCGGGATCTACCGATCCGGGAAAATTCCATTTTGAATTTTAATTGAGTTGGTTTCTTTATTTTCTTTTTTAAAATAAAAAAAATAAAAAGAGAAAAGAAAAGAAATGTCCTTCTTTACTCTTGGCGTGTTGTTAGTCTTAATGAGGAGTGTCTCCTCGTTTCCTCCGATGCAGCTGCACACCTACCCTAACTGTTGGCCTCCCGCTCCCCTCTTGATGACAACCCCAAAAGCCCTCCCTATTCTATTTCCCTCTCTCCCTCAGCTCTCTCTTCTGCACGTCTCACGCTCTCTCCCTCAGCTCTCTCTCTCTCTCTGCACGCCTCACCCTAACGTTTCTCAGCCTGCCTCTGCATCCGGGAGACGACGCCGGCCGGAGGACCTGCGCCCCGCCTCGCCTCAGCCCGCCGGAACTGGTGAGCTGCATCTCCCCTTTTCCCTTCTTTTTTTTTCTCCCTTTCTTTGTTGTTTTTCATTGGTGGCCGGGTCTTGTGACAGCCACCTACAGCGCCGCTGGGAGCCGCCGGGAAGAGCAGACGCAGCCTCCCCCGCCTCGGGCCGCCTAGACTGCCGGATTGGTGGGTGGCCGCCCTATCTCCCCGTCCTTTCTCTTTCCCTCTCCTTCCCTAACGCGGTCACCTTGTTCGTTATGTGCAGCCGTCGGAACCGCCAGGAAACGCCTCCTTCTGCCCTGTCGCCGTCGTTCGCCACCGCAAGGCCGTCGCCGGCACCGACCGCCGCCTCCCCTGCCAGCCTTCTCCTCTCCTCCGCCTGGGCAACCGCAAGATACCCTAGCCCTTCCTCTCTTCTGTCGATTCCAACAGTAGGGGAAAGGAATTTTGGAAAATTGTAATTGGGACCCTCCTTTTTATGTTTATTGCGGTTTTAGCCCTAGTTTGTGGTAATTTCATTTCTGACCCATTAACTTTGGAAAAAGAAGATTTATATCCTGCAGTAATTATTAATATTATTAAACCCTTAATTTTGTTAAGATTTGTGACCCAACTCCTTTACAAATTATTTTTGGTGTCTTTGATGGGTTTAACTCGATTGTTGGATAATTTGAAATTAGGTTTTTCAATCACCCTTCCACTTTGGATAATTTACCCGGAAATGGTTTTAAAGAGTTTAACCTCGGTTTTGGAAAACGGAGTTTTCATGGGAAAATCTTTATGCGCTAAATCTTCCTTTTTAAAATTAGCGTTTAAGCTAATTTTGCTTAGTTTTGTCCTTAGGTCCGGAAGCGCCCAATAGAAGCAATCGAACTCGTTCTTAACTCCGTGAACCGTGCTTCACATTGGATCTCGTGTGAGTACTTCTCCTTTGTTAGTTCGGTATGATAGTATAACATGTTAAGGGAACTTAGCATAATGTAGAGCAAATGCCATGTAGTGGCCATGAATCCTAGGTTTTAGCTATTGGATTTGGAACTTGTTGCTATACTTTCCTTACGATCTTATGATGATCCTCGAGATATTAGATGGGACCTAGCATGCTAGAGTTAGATATCTTATATATTTATGTTGTAGACTAGAAGTCCGAGAACTTCTAGCTTTTTAGTTGGTTATTGATAGAGTGCCTCGCTTGGTCAGGCTTAGAGCGTTTTCCTGCGGGAAGTTGAGAGTGGTTTCGAGTTACCTTGAGAGAGGTAAGTCTTCGGACTTACTTAGCTTATATTCCATGTATTAGATTCATTGAGTGTTTGGTGGTGTGTGTTTTATCGCTTTCATTATAACATATAAACCGGTAATAGGACCACCGACTTTTATATTTATTATTTTCGGCCCAAGTGTATAATAACGGGTTGTGACAACTTGCCTGGCTCCCGCGAGAGCTAGGAGGTTCTTGGTGACTATCCCGTGCTGGTAGACGGTCGGATGCATCAGTACCATTCCATGCCGGTAAGTAGGGACCGAGGCGAGTTTCGGGGATTCTCGTGTCACACACCTAAGTTGAATTAGAACGGGATACGACCTAATAAATAAAGATAATAAACCGGATTGTTTGTTGAGCATGTTTATGTGATGTTATGGTTTATGAGTGTGTTTGTACCTTCACCATGATTCTAATGCTTAGAATAGAGCTAACGGTTTTAAACCGTTTGTGTAGATGCCTTGCAGGTTAGGGACGCCGCCGAGTGAGGTGGAGGAGTGAATAGTCGGGGGTCGCCGTACATTATAGGACGGGGGCGTTTTTGGGTTTTTGTTATGTTTGGACTTATGGCTTCGGATTTATGCATTTGAGTTTGTGTCGTTTTGAGGACTCGGCTGAGTTTCCACTTTGTACTTCTACATTCAGTTTCTCGCACACATTATAAACGATTTGAGTTTTTGCCTTTATTTGTGCCATGTTGGAAAGGTCCGGTGATATTGTTGTCAAGCTAAGGGTCGGGACCCATCGTGAGGTCTCGCCCGTAGCATCCCGATATCCCGCGGATTCGGGGTGTTACACACTCAAATATAAAACTCGCCCACGAGGCTCACGAGGTTGCAAGGGATGTGCAGAAGGGTGAACGCTCCTGCTGCTGCTCCTGACTGTTGGTCTTGCCGGCTCCTATGCGCAGAACGACGCCCAGGTGCTGCTTGTGCACGACTCCAGGGCTGGAAGTAGGAGGCTTCATCAGCTCGTCATCTGGAGGTGCAGAATGTGCGCAACAGCAGGGGCTGCTTGGTGCGTGAATCTGGGCACAAGGGAGAGCCGATTGGCTGTTGTAGTTCTCCCTCTCTTCTGGCGTGAATCTGGAGCAAGGAGGGACGATTGGCTGTTGGAGTTCTCTCTCTCTTATGGCGTGAATCTGGAGCAAGGAGGCGTTGCAGTTTTTTTTTCTCTTCTGGCGTGATTATAGGGCTGCTACAGCTCCTTAATTATCTCATTTATGCAGTTGTTACAAGCAGATGGGAGAAGGAGCAGCTGAACATTCTGGCGTGGTTTTCCTTGGGTTGTTCCGGGCTGGACTGCAAAGGATGTTGGGGCTGCTGTGGGCTACGCAGATGCTGGGCTGAGAAGGAGCTGTGTGGTCCGCCTGAAGGAGCTGTTAATGGGCTCGTAACCACCCTCTTCTGGGCTACTTCTGGCCTGGCTGGAAGTCACACTGCTGGGCTGTTGTGGGTAAGCGAACTGGGCTGCTTAAGGTAGGAACAGTGGGCTGAAACATGCAAGAAAGGTGGGCTGAATTACTTGTCAAAAATCTGTCAAAACTCGTCATGGCCTTGTCATGATCTCGTCTCAGCTTAGTCATGATCTCGTCACAACTTGTCATCGATAAGAATGAATTATAATAACTAGGGTTTGATATAAATCTATCATTTTATGTGAATTAAATTCTACATAAAATAATAGATAATTATAAGGATTAGAGTTTGATATAATTTTATCATTTTATGTGAATTAAATTCTACATAAAATAATGGATGTTTCTAAGGATTAGAGCTTGATATAATTTTATCATTTTATGTGAATTAACTTCTACATAAAATAATGAAATTTGTGAAGGAAGAGATACTAGATAGAATGGGAAACCGTCAACGGCGGAATTAGACGGAATAAAAATTCCGGATATTACATCAGTACCCCCTTAAAATAAGTTTTGTCCCGAAACTTAGGACAAGGTACTTAATTAAACGGCTTCCATAAATAAACTGGTATGTCCTAGTCTCACTAAAATGTAATTTCCTTTTCTAAACTCCTCTCACCATATCAAAGCGTAATGAAAAATCCAGTTGTTACACTTGGCATCATGAGCATGGAGCATTCCAGAGAGTTACACGGTCTAAAGTACGGTCGTGGAAATCATATGAGACCGTAATCTACTTTCACGCTCTAAACCACGTCGTGGAACCCCTTGAGACCGTGATTTAGGCGATCTTTTGACGAACCAATTATTGCCACATCATTTACGCAATGGGCCGGACGGTTATTTTATCTTTTCTTATAAAAGGGTCAGAGAAGAGAGTTTCGGACATCCACGCTTATCGCTTAGCCTTGCTTAGGGTTGCTTGAGAGAGTTCGAGAAGGACTTAGCGGAAGCGCCGGCAATTTGGATTTCGGAAGATCTTGTGTGGCGGAAGTTGCACCCTTTATCTTAGGTTTTGATATTGAAGACGGATTGACATCCCGTTCTTCGTGTTTGCCTAGGATCATTGTGAGGTTTTGTGTTCTATTCCGAATCCATTGAATATTCCGATTTGTATTTCGGTTTTGAGATTAATTCTTGTTCATAGACCCTCTCTATACTGAAGCCTCAACAACCTTTATAGAGAGTGTCTTTAGATAAGTCATATAAAGCCTTGGAACTTCACCGTACATTGCTTTACCTTAGCATACCTTTGCAACTCTTAACTCTGTCCTTAGTTCTTTAGTATATCTTGAATCGATTGCCACAATTGGATACCTGGATCTTTAGGGTTGCTGTTTTCCCAATATTTGCAAAGCTTATTACCTTTACTTGCTTGACGATTTGCGAACTAAATTTGTTCCCCCCAAATCCCTGAGTTCGATACTCTGGAATTCTTGCTTTACTACACCGATCCGTACACTGCAGGTTCGCTTGCTTGATTCTAGTTTTATAAATTTAAAGCTTATTTGCACGCACGTTAAGTGGCGAACAAGGCCATATACATATATATAGATAGCTATGTAATAGTATATGCATGTCATAGTCCATAAATCTACGTCGCCGAGGTCCGCGGAAGGAGTGGTGGTCCTGTACATTCTAACACATCCCGACTCATGCATATGATTTTAAAAACAAAAAGTCAAAACCCGTGGGGTTCTGTTTATCCTCATTCGGCCTTTAGAAGATTGCGAGTGTCATTGTTGTCAACCTAGGGCTCTGATACCACTTTGTAATACCCCGAATCCACGGGACTCGGGGCGCTACGGGTTGGGACCTCACAATGGGTCCCGACCCTTAGCCTGACAATAATTCCACCGGATCTTTCCAACATGGCACAAATAAAGGCAAATCGAAATCGTTTTAATGCAATGCAAACAATCTGTAAAGAAAGGTACAACTTGGAAACTCAGCCGAGTCCTCAAAACAACAGAACTCCCAAAACGATAATCTGAAAGTACAACCAAAACCCGCAACTAACAACACAAGACAAAACCCCATAAACGTCCCCGTCCTATAATGTACGGAGACCCCGGTTGTCCACTCCTCCACCTCCCTCGGCGGCATCCCTAACTTGCAGGACAATCTACACAATCGGTTTAAAACCGTTATCTAACATTCAAGGCATTAGAAACAAAGTAATGACACAAACACACATAAATAAACAAAACAGTCAAAAATGATCCAAACGCACAACATGGGCACAACACATAAGTCCGGTTCGTTATCTTTTCCATTACATCATTTCCCGTTACTAATTCATCTTTCATTTTGTGACACGAGAATCAGCGCATGATCTCGCCTCGGTTCCTACTCACTATCAAGGAATGGCACTGATGCATCTGGCCGTCTACCTGCCCGGGCTAGTTACCGAGAACCCCCTAGCTCTCCGCAAGAGCTAGGCAATGTTGCCACCGCCCGTTATCATACACTTGGGCCAAATATCAATATATAAAGGTCGTCCTCATTCCGGTTTCGTGGTTATAAAATAAACAATACTAAAACATACACCACCAAGCACACATCGAATCTAATACAAAGAATACAAACTAAGTAAGTCCGACGACTTACCTCGTCTTCACACTAAACTCACAACACTCTCGCTTCCCTTGGGAAGAAGCCCACAACCTGCTCACAAGAGGATATATACATCAACAACTCGCTCAACTCAAAAGTCTAAGGCATCTCACATAAACGATCTACGCAAGATCATTTGACTCTCATTATAGGACCGCATCCTAGAATCTATAACACTCACATCTCACTCAACGCGTGAGGAGATCGCTCAACAGCCTACTACTCTCACTTCTCAAACTCAACAGCCAAGAACAACCTAAAAGTCTATGAAGTCCAACATTCTCATCACACTCACCTAAGGTCTCAAAAGCCACTACATGGCATTCTCATTCATCCTATGTCCAAACCTATCATGAGGCTATCATAACACTCACTAGGATCATCAAAGAACACAAGCTCAAGGGAGGGCACTCACCACGCAAAGGTACGGACTTGGAAGAAGGAAGAACAACCGCGAAAGGGAGAAGAAGACCGCAAGGGTGTGCTGGCTGAGCTAGTGGCCGTCCCTGCGGCCCACAGGTCCGCCCTTGCGGCCCAGAGGTCTGCCCCGGCGGCTCATGCTGGCCGCCCTTGCGGTTCAGTGTAATGGCCGCCCCTGTGGTTCTGAAGATCCGCCCCCGCGGTCGAACTGCAGAAGGTCATCTTCTTCGTCTTCGATTGTGGATCTTGAGCTCCAATGGCCTCTTTCTCTTGATGGGTCTTATATAAACATCATCTATTGAATCAAGGTTCTCCCTCACGACCTAATCGAGCTTAGAACACATGCATGCAAAGATCAAGAAGAACCCACTTCCAAAGCTTCATCCATGTAAATGGAGAAGGAGAGAAGAAGAAGATGATCTCTAGCAAGGAAGGAGAAGAGGGAAAGGAAGATAAGTTTACCAAACTGTATCCACGAGCTTCCCACAGCTGGCCACCATCCAAGAGCTCTAGAGAGAGAAAAGGAAAGAGAGCTCAAGAGAAGGGAAGGATAGAAAAGAAACCAACGTGAAAGAAGTGTGAGGAGAGAGGGAAAAACCAAGCTGCCAAGGGTGAGGGGAACAAGGAGTCAGCTGACCTCCTTGTCTCCTTGGTGCAAGCAACGAAAGGTCCAAAAGCAAAAAGGCAGGATAACGGAAGGTTGGAACGAGATTCGGATAATTACTGTTACATAGCACCTCGCGCCTGCGGGAAAACTGAGCCGCTAACGCGGGAAGGTCGATAAACCACTCAAGGATCGGAATAAAAATTCCGGACGTTACAAATGGGTGATGCCGGAGTAGGCATGATCGAACCTTGACTAGTCCCTCTTATGATGCCTTTGGTGTCGCGAGTTTTTGAACTACTAGTAGGAATGCCATCGGGGGCACTATGAGGAGGGTCCGACTTTGTCTCATCAATAGCTTGTTGTCTTTTGCGCTCCGCATAGTCTACACAAATCTCATGAGGGGTCATAGGCAAAAGCTTGACTCATTTCCCATTATATTGAAACATGTATCGGTTAAGATAACCATCATGAAAAGTACGACGATCAAATTTACATGGTCGTCCTAGCAATACATGTGTGGCATCCATCTTGATAAATCACAAAGGACTTTATCAACATAGGCACCAATGGGAAATGACACCCAAGCTTGACATGTGACGGTGTCACACGTCTTTTCGGAGATCCATTGGAGTCCGTAGGGTTGTGGGTGAGGAGTTGTTGCTAGATTAAAGTGTTTTACCACTTTCTCATTGACAATATTGCAACAAGAACCCCTCTCAATGATCAAGGAAAGGCTTGTGCCATTCACCAAACATCGAGAATGAAAGAGATTCTCACGTTGATCAATGGGCACAGCTTCCTTAATAGCTAATATGCGTCTTGAGACTAAAGCAAACTTACCTGGCATTGCCGGTGCACAATCCAGTTGATCGTCACATTGATCCATTCCATAGATGGGGTCGGCATCTTCTTCATTTTCAATGATGACATCGCCGTAATTTGCGTCATTCTCTTCCACCAAGGTGTCGGTGAATAACACACGCTTAGTGTTTGGGGAATCACGTTGGACGTGACCAAACCCACTACACTTGTAGCACACGGGTTCATGAGGCCGGGTTGCTGCTTCTGGGACTTGTTGGGATCTTCCGGGTGGTGGTTGTGTTGGAGCAATGTAACCCCGTGATGGCGTCTTTTCTGGAGCCGCTTGGCAGTTAGATTGAGGGACTCGTTGGCTTCCTTTAGCAGGACTTGGGTCTTGGCTGGTAGGAACATCTCGCGCACAGGTATTAGAGGAATAAACATATTGACTATTATAAGAGTTATTGTACCTCGAGTACCTTGGCGCTTCTTGTTGTTGCTTGTAGAGCTTCAATGCCGCGTGACATAAAGCACCCTAGTCCTTGTATGGGACAATCTCGAGGGGTCTTCTAATTGAGTCATTAAGGCCACTCATGAACTTGGTGCGGAGGGCGGATGCGGAAGCCGAAATGCCACCCTTTTCATGCATATCTTCGAGTTTTGCCAAGTAGCCCACCGGTGAGTCATCGCCTTGTCGGAGTTTGGCAATTTGCATCCTCATGTCATTCTTGAAGACTTCGGGCACATACTTCTTGGTCATGACATAGATCAATTCATCAAATGTCATCACCGGATCCCAACCTCGCACTTCGCGGTTGTTTTCATAGCTGTTCCACGAAGACTTGGCATTGCCTTCAAAGTAGAGGGTAGCAGCCTCGATCTTTTCATGTTCCTCATAATGGCAATGCTTCAAGGCCCTCTTCATTTCCTGCGCCCAATTAAGAAAAGCACAAGGATCATACTCACCATACAAAGTTGAAAATTTAACCTTACCTTCCCTAAGAGCATTGTAGGGGTTCAGACGTTGGGGCTCAACATAATCATCTTCTTATTTGTTTCGACATTGACCTCGGTCATGTCTTGGGTTCCCATGGTCATTTTGTCTACATCTTGGTAGATTTGTGGGGGGCAACCATTCATCATCATGATCTTGGTTCTCAAAAGGCTCCCGAATAGGAGGGTTCCATGGTCGGACATGTGCGACACGCTCCAAATCGGACTCATCATTAGAGAATTCTTCAAACTCATTGTACTCCTCATAGTCTTGAGGCATAGCTTGACGGGTTTCTTTGGCGTGGTGGACCATATTGAGCTCTTTCCGGACCATAAGGAATTGCACTAGTTGGTCGATGGGGTCGGTTCCCTTCCCTTGTGGTACGTGCGGAACGATGCTCATCATGGGGGATTGGGGAGCCTTTATAATGATGCCAATCGGACTCTTGACGCTTGTTCCTTTCCTCCGTGTGAACAAAGCGTTTGGAAACCGGAGATGGGCCAAGGTCTTCTTCGTCTTTGTTAAATGAGTCATCATCATCATCACGTACGTGTTGACTCTGACTTTCAATAACAGAAGCAAGACGTGGGGCATTCGACGGGCCTGCACCCATGATACCTTTGTTTTTACGACGCCGCTCCAATGATGGGTCGTTATGGATGGTTTCAGCTGGTTGTGCTTGGCGTTGGAGGGACGCTGTCAAGACCCGCAATTGTTCCTTTATCTCATCCAATTCACGCCGTAAACAGGGGTGTTCCTTAGATAACGGGCGGACATTCTCAGTATCTTGACGTTCCCTAGAGTCATGTGAGTTTTCCAACTGAACGTTAGTCATATTCCAATTTCAACGCACAATAATGCAAGCAATCAAATGAGCAAGATGACGAATTAAGTCAACGATACCTAAGTTTTGGTGCGTTAGGGTTCTACTTTGGGATAGCCGTGTGGGTGGTTAGGCAAGGAAGGCTTAATCCAACAAGTTTGAACCAATTGCACACAAAAATACAAGAGATAGTTTGCAAACTTGTAAGAAAATGGAGAGACAGAAGATGGACGGATTTGTTCAAACGGCAAGTTTTACTTGCATTTTGGTCTTTGACCTTTTTGAAAAAATCTGATTTTTCGGATGGACCGGTTTGCCGGACGTCTTTTTAAACTTTTTGTTTGTTTTTTTTTGAAACTTTTTGAATGCAAATTCTTGATGGTGAAAATGCAAACGCGGAAACAAATTCGTTTTTTGAAGAGTTTTTTTTTTAATTTTTGTTGTTTTGGAATATCAAAGATGCATATCCGATATTTTTGTTAACAAAATACCCCAAGAGATTCGGTTCAATCAATTAATAATTATGTCGGATTGGGTGAGTTAATGCAAAATATTTTTTTTTGATAAATGGTTTGATGGCAAACCAAAATATCTCCTAAATTTTTGGCAAAAATGGATCAAGAAAAAATTTTATTCAAGAAAATGGATATGAAGGATGAAGAACGAGAAGAACAAAAGGCAAAATATGTAACACACAAAAACTTAGAGTAAAGAAAGACTTAGCTTCGGTCCCTTTTCTCTGATGCCAATTTGATGCGTCCTTGGATGCGTTCAAGGACAAACTCCGGATCTAGATCGAGCTTGAACTTCAACTTCAACTTCTCCGGTTTGTTATGTGCGGATGGATTTGATGTAGAAAACGAGTTTGCGGAAGCTTGAGAGATGATGTTGCAAAAGCGTATGATTGATTCGATCTAGAGAGATCGAACAATCCTTGAAGTGGAGTGAACTAGTGATCCTTGAAGGATCCTCGAGTTGGAGACTTGGATCAAAGATCCAAAGCAAGAACTTCAAAAGAGAGGAAGATGTGATGCCCAATAACCAAGGATGAGGAAATGCTTCTCAATTGTACTTGATTAATATTGAACATGATTACAAATGAAGCCAACCATCCTTTAAATAGTGGAGGGGTGTGGCAAAGAAGGAAATTCTTAAGGCACAATTGAGAGATTCTAGGATTAATTCAAGGGATTTGATTGGAATATTCTATGACTGATTCCAAGTCAAATCTTCCTCTTAAAGGGAAATATCCACAAGGATATCCCTTTAATTATTTAAATATCTAAATTATTAAATAGATAAAAATATGACAGAAAATATAATATGCGGGATAAGTCTTCCGTCGGTAGTCTCAATCATCCGTCGGTAATCCCATGGTGGAACAAAGGCAAGGTGTGCCATGGTAAGTGTTGGGATAGGCGACGGTACGAGCAATAAGTGATGCGGTGCTTGGATGATGACCTTAGCACGTGCTCGAGTGAGTGGTCCATTAGAGCGAATCCGAAAGGCATCATCCTCATCCTCCGTGGTCATAGTAGTCAAGGGTGCATCAACCGTACTTGGCCCCAATCACCTTGCAAGTGACTAGACCGATAACAAACTGCACACCAACCGCCTCAATCTCCATCTCCATGGTTTAATTGGCTTCGGGATAGGGCGTTGAAGTTGGAGCTTCAACCGTGGAAGATGATGTGGTATTATGAAGAGTAAGAAACAAGCGAGTTTTTGAGGGCTGAACATCTGATATCCAAATGATTATTTTGGAAGCACGGAATAAAATGAAGGATTTTAATGGTCTCTCCTTTAGTGACAAATTCCCGTTGATGCTCCCAGTGACTGCCTTCTTGTGTAGGGCTCGGTCTCTAAGCGGTGTAATCAAATTGTATTGTGATGCGGCGGTGAAATATGTTGGAAACTATGGTGTAGGAGTGGTCGCTCGAAATTGCTTAAGAGATGTGGTCTTCGTTATGGTCAAATCTCTCTTGGGAATTCAGATTGTTCAAGCTATTGAACGAGAAGCTGTAATAACCGAAAATTTTAAATTCCGTTTAATACTGAATTGAACCGGATTCCGATCCGCTAACCTCTAACCTTTAAATAAAGTTAAAATGAATTTTAAATTTTATTATTTTATGCGACCTTAGTTCACATAAAATAATAAAAGATGTAAACGGAGATATTCCGTACCTTTAAAATAAAATAATAATTTACTTAATACGGAAAATAATTCCGTAAAAATTTCCGCAAATGCCCTACCGATCAGTACGAGTAACGGGTTTCGCTTCAGCTCATTTCCTAAAGTAAGAGTGGCCCCAATTGCAATAAGTACTGCCGGCTCATCCCATACTTAACCCTCTAATTAAAACCTAATTAACTATAACCTTAATTTTACCCTAATCTAAACCTAGTCTAATCCTCCCTCACCTGCCGCTGCTCTTTCCCCTCCCTCTCTGTACGAACGACCACCGCAGCAAACACAACACCGGATCGAGCAGCCACCGAGCCATTGCGCCGCCTTCTGTCGACCGCCCAGACACCGCCGGAACCCTGGTAAGCCGCTGTTCTTCCTCCTCGTTACTCTCTTCCCGACCCCAGCACTCGCTAACCAACTACACCGCGGTTCTTCGGCAAGCAGTAAACAAGCGCCGCCCTCTCTTCGGCCAGCAGTGACCTAGCGTCGCCCTCTCTTCGGCCCTGCAGTAGCACCGGAGCCACCACTGAGTCCAGCCGATCTCTCTGTCGACCCCTGCAGCGTCGAACCAGCCAGCGGTCCATCGTCTTCGATCACAATGACCGACCTCTCCAGTGTTGCAAACCGGGTTGACGCTGAGCCGGATCAAAGTAAAACCGGTGAGTTTTCTGTCCAGTGTACGAGTTGTAGATGGGTATGTATATAAACAATAGAGTGGAGGTGGAATGGGTACGCAGTACGGTAGGTTAGTAAGGGCAGTTGTGTGAGCCGTTTGAGAACTATAGGTAGGCAAGGCTGAGATGTTTGGTTCGAGGGTACGGGATAGGTAAATGTCGATTATTCGATAAGTATAGTTACATGTATCAGCTATGTATATATTGTTACGCTAAGATTGTATAGAACAAAAAGCCTTAAATTTATAAACTCGATATATTTATCCTAACTCCTAGCGAACCCGCAGTGTACGGGACGTTTGTAGTAGGGATAGTATTCCGAGGTCGAACACAAAGACTAAGGTGAAATCGAGTCAAACAATGATCAAAGATAGTGTGAATCTAGACTAGATAAGATGAGGAACAAAGAAAATGGAAAACACAATGTTTTTGTTGGATTTTGTGGTGATCAGACAAAGATCACAAGTCAAACAAGGTAATAAAACAACTAACAACTCAAGCTAGCAAACAAACAAGTAACACAAAGCACAAAGTATATGATCAAGAGAGAAAAGTAGATTCTAGAGGTCAAGATTTCCGGTTATGGCATAGGATTCAAGGTTCTAAGGATTCTAAGGACAAGTTGCGGTGTTGGGGAAGAGTGTTTCATTAATGGAAGCAATTACCGGGTAGGTCTCTCACTTCACTAGTCCCGCATCTAACTCCTATTACCGGGTAGGTCTCAAGGTGGTTAAATAGGGAGATTCTATACAAACCGGATACTACTTAAGAGTGCGACCCTCTCCTTACCGGGTAAGTCTCGGAATAGGGAAGTCTCAAGTACTAATCCTAGCACACTCGATCCAATAGCGGCTTATGAAGCTCACTACTACCTAGCATTCATCATCTTAGGTATCTAAGATCGGAAATCATCGGGTAGATCTCTTCCCTCACTTAGATTGATAGCATTAGGTGATCTTAAGCTAAATTAGGCTTAATAAACACTAGGATTTACACAACCAAGGACCCTAGCATTCAGATTTATCATTTAAAGAGCAACAGGAGAATAAATCGGGTTGTTCTATAGATAAATCGGCCGATTTATCTGATGAACAGGACGATTTTTCTTTCTGTTGTGAGTTTCGTGCATATTAATCATCCTAAACTAACATATAAGCTCATCCTATCATCACCCTAGCCATAACCATCAATCCATCACTCCAGAATCACAACAAACTAGCCAATAATATGCATATCAAGATTCAAAATCATCAAACAAGCATACATGGAGTTCATAGATGAGTAATGAAAGATGAGAAACAAAATCAATTAATCTCAGCAAAATCCAAGTTGTAGCAAGACTTACAAACTCTTAAATGAAGATTCAAAACGTTCCTAACAATCTTTGCAATAGTTCTTCAATCCAAAACTCCAAAAATCACTCAAAAATCACTCAAAACCTCACTAGAAGCTCTTTGAATGGTGTTCTTCTTCCTCCTTCAATCCTTGAGAGCTTTTCTTCTCCTCCAATCTTTCCTTCCAATTGATGAGCTGTCAATGAGAGTGTGGGAGAGGAGAGATGCTCAGCAACCACCTGAAGGACCACTTATATTCTCCACCAAGAGCAAGGACGGACAAGAGATCGTGGGACACGTGGCTTAAGCTGTCAAAGGCCTAAAAATCGACCTAGAGGGAGAAAATCGGCCGATTTAGCTGCTTGTTGATCCGATTTTCTTCAACAGAAGAATGCTATGATCGTCTAGCCATGAGTTGATCCATTGCTTGCACCAATATTGGTCTTTGTGTCCTTTGTTGCTCCAATTATGCTCCTCCAAAGCTTTGGATGTGTATCATCATGAGGGTTGGCCCTCAAATGTATCGGTTAATGTCCAAAAGACCCCCGAAATACCTACAAAGCAACGCACAAGTCCGTGTAGACGTCTATCTCGACAAAATACGTGATTTAAGTGCAAACGTCGCGAATTTGTGCTAAACCATGCATGAATGAGTGATGAATCTATCTAAATGATTACCTAAACCTAAGTCATAAATCGTGTTATCAAAAATACCCCATACTTAAGGTTTGCTCGTCCCCGAGCAAATTCCCAACTATAGACTAAGAGATGACATGATTTATGTATGCAGAAAAATGGCAAAATCTTTTTGGAGTTATGCTTCTAATATTGGATCACCTTCATAGTCATGTTTCATGGCAATGGACAAGCAATTATGTATCAAATAAATGAAAGCATGGAAAGACAATTACACTTAACTTGATAGCATGCAATGAAATGTAAAGATGAAGAAGTCAAGATGATCATGAGCATACCCAATCTAAATCACTTAGTCTTAAACACATGCAAGTAGGTTATAAGGACTTGTAAAATAGAAGGCCAAGAGACGTTGTGATTAGGTGGGAATTTTCTAGGCTTTGTGATGCTAATCCGGGAAAGGAATTAAACAACCACAACTTCAAATTTTCTTATCAACTTCCCTCAAGTGTATATCTTTCTTCATTTTCTTTTCTTTCTTTTATTTTTGAGACAATGGCATTGGTGTACAAAAGCCGAAACCTTGGTGATTAGCCATTCTCGGGCTTTTCTATTTTTCGAGATGCATCCACACCGGGCACACATACCAAAGCTCGTTAGGACTATCGGTTTATTTGACTTTGGCAAGGCACCAACACCCGATCATGTGAAGTGTACCGAGTTACTTGTCATTTAAACCAACGTCCCCAAACCTATATTTTTGTCTACACTTTCACAACAATTTCAGCATTCCATCCACATCATTCTTTCATCAACAACTTCACCCCACACTTGCTTTTCACACACATCAACACACTAGCATGCTCCTATTCCCGGATGGGTCAAAAGAGGTCAATTTATATCAATTGAGGTGCTCAAGCAACATGATCAAGATGAGAAGTAGAGAAAGATGAATTGCCTTATTCATTCCTAAATGATGTGCAAGAACTAGCATGTAATTTCGACTTTCAATACTCAATTCAATCAAGGCAAACATTCATGATCACAAATCATTCATGGTTTCAAGAGAAGTACTTCAAGTCCACATATGCTATCATCAATTTAACACATAAGGTCATCCTTAGCCAATCCACAAGACAAGGTTCATCATTAGGGTCATGTCCAAGCCTAGAAAGCACAAAAAAATTTTAAATTTTCTGATTTTTTTGGAATTTTCGAAATATGTATGTACAATGCAAGACATAATGAAACATGTGACAAGATTAAACTATCCTAGATGCTAATCATGCAAGTGATCATGAAAACCCCACCCCATACTTAGAAACACATTGTCCCCAATGTGGAAACTAAATAAAGAAGTGAAAGAGAGTCCTCACAATGTAAAATTGGTGATGCTTTGGTATTTCGGTTCACATTGGATGATGATGGTGGATGATTGATCAAGGATGGTAGAGAGCTCTTGATGTTCATTATGATGTTGGAACCCGCGCTTGGCACCGCAAGCCGTCCAAGTTCCTCGTCCGCTCCACCCATGCTTGATTGGAGATCATCACTTTCCTTCATACAGAGGAAAAATCGGCCAAACAACCCAGGAAAATCGGCCGATTTTGTGCATGAACAGTCCGATTTCCTGGGTGCTTTCTTCCTTGTCCATGTGCTCGGATCTTGCACCTTCAACCATTCCATGAGGTCCTCACATGACCTCCAACATCTCGTCACACACGACAATCAACAATATCTAGCACCCAAAAACACAAAAGAAAAACAAAGCACACCAAGAGTGAGATTAAACAAAAGCAAGAAAAAGAAAGGGAAAAATATGTACCAATGGGTTGCCTCCCATTAAGCGCTTCTTTAAGGTCATTAGCTTGACCAAATTCAGGAGCGTTTCAATCAAGGTGAAGCGGGGCAATCACTTCCACCGGGGCTTCCGGGATATACTTCTTCAAACGATGCCCATTCACCTTGAAGTTACCACAATGATCTCCTCCTATCTCCACCGCTCCATGAGGAAAAACTTTCTTCACCACATATGGCCCGGTCCATCTTGATTTGAGCTTTCCGGGGAAGAGCCGCAGCCTTGAGTTGAAGAGAAGGACAAGGTCGCCTTCGCTCAACTCCTTCGGGATGATCCTCTTATCATGCCATCGCTTGGTTCTCTCTTTGTAGATCCGAGCATTCTCATATGCATCCAACCGGATCTCCTCAAGGGCGTTCATGTCTAGCAACCGCTTTTCTCCGGCCTCCTTGAGATCAAAATTTAGCCACCTTATAGCCCAATATGCTCTATGCTCCATCTCTACCGGAAGGTGGCAAGACTTGCCATAGACTAGCTTGTAAGGAGTGGTGTCAATTGGTGTTTTGAAGGCGGTCCTATATGCCCACAAGGCATCATCGAGCTTCATAGCCCAATCCTTTCTCGTCCTTGATACCGTCTTCTCAAGAATGGCCTTGATCTCTCGGTTAGAGATCTCCACTTGGCCACTAGTTTGGGGATGGTAAGGTGTTGCCACCTTATGAGTCACCCCATACTTAGCCAAAAGTGCTCCAAAGTTCCTATTGGTGAAATGCTTTCCTCCATCACTTATGATCACCCTTGGTGTTCCAAACCTAGGAAAGATCACTCGGTTGAAGAACCGCACCACAACCTTGGCGTCATTTGTAGGAGAGGCGATTGCCTCCACCCATCTCAAAACATAGTCAACCGCCAATAGGATGTAGAGGTTGCCACATGAAGAAGGGAATGGTCCCATGAAGTCCACACCCCACACATCAAATATCTCTACCTCTTGTATGTTGTTCAAGGGCATCTCATTTCTCCTTGAGATGTTGCCCGTCCTTTGGCAAGCATCACAAGCTACCACAAAGACTTGCACGTCCTTGAACAAACTTGGCCAAAAGAAACCCGATTGCAACACTTTCGCACATGTCTTGTGTGCGCTAGCATGCCCTCCACATGGCAAGGAATGACAATGGCGGATCACACTCTCCACCTCATCCTCCGGTATGCATCTTCTAAATATTCCATCCGGCCCTCTTTTGAACAAAAGTGGCTCGCTCCAATAGTAATGCCTCACATCTTTGAAGAACTTCTTCCTTTGGGCATATGTCAAACCGGGAGGCACTTCCTCACACACTAGGTAGTTCACAATGTCGGCAAACCATGGCTCGCTTCCTCTAGACACTTGGAACAAGCATTCCTCCATCATTTGCAATTGCTCATCCCGGAATGAGTCATCAATCGGGATGTCCTCTCTTTCAAGCTCCAATGGTGGGAGTCTACTAAGGTGATCCGCCACGGAGTTCTCGGATCCCTTCTTGTCCCGGATTTCCAAGTCAAACTCTTGAAGAAGAAGGATCCACCGAATCAATCTAGGCTTGGCATCCTTCTTGGTAAGTAGATAACGGATCGCAGCATGATCCGTATAGACTATGACCTTCGCTCCAACAAGATATGAGCGGAACTTCTCAAATGCATACACCACCGCTAGCAACTCTTTCTCGGTGGTAGCATAGTTAAGTTGGGCATCATCTAGAGTCTTGCTAGCATAATAAATGGCATGAGTGTGCCCCTCTTTCCTTTGCCCTAAAACAGCCCCAACGGCTACATCGCTTGCATCACACATGATCTCAAACGGTAAACTCCAATCCGGAGGTTGCATTATAGGTGCGGAGATCAAGGCGTTCTTCAACCTACAAAAAGCTTCAAGGAAATCTTTGGAGAAGACAAAATCAACATCCTTCATTAGTAGGTTAGTGAGAGGCTTAGAAATTTTAGAGAAATCTTGAATGAACCTCCGGTAAAAACCGGCATGCCCTAGAAAGCTCCTTACCCCTTTCACCGAGGTAGGTGGTGGCAACTTCTCTATCGTCTCAATCTTGGCCCTATCAACCTCAATGCCACGGTTAGACATCAAGTGTCCTAACACAATACCTTCACTTACCATGAAGTGGCATTTTTCCCAATTTAAGACAAGATTTGTCTCCTTACATCTTTGCAATACTAATGACAAGTTAGCCAAGCAATTATCAAAGGAAGAACCATAAACAGAGAAATCATCCATGAACACTTCCATGATATTTTCAATATATTCCGAAAAGATAGCCATCATACACCTTTGGAAGGTGGCGGGTGCATTACACAACCCAAATGGCATTCTCCTATATGCAAAAGTACCCCATGGACATGTAAAGGTTGTTTTCTCTTGGTCATCGGGGTGGATAGGGATTTGGAAGAATCCACTATAGCCATCTAAGTAACAAAAATGGGAATGTTGAGCTAATCTCTCTAGCATTTGGTCAATAAAGGGAAGGGGGAAGTGATCTTTCCTAGAGGCCATGTTCAACTTCCTATAATCAATGCACATCCTCCATCCCGTAACCGTTCTAGTGGGGATTAGTTCATTGTTCTCATTAGTCACTACGGTCATCCCACCTTTCTTAGGTACTACATGAACGGGACTAACCCACTTACTATCCGAGATAGGATAGATAATTCCCGCATCTAGCAACTTTATGATCTCCTTCTTAACTACCTCTTTCATTATAGGATTCAATCTCCTTTGATGTTCAATAGAGGGTTTATGATTATCTTCCATCATTATCCTATGCATGCACAAAGATGGTTTGATGCCAACAAGATCATCAATGGTGTATCCTATTGCCTTTCTATGCAGTTTCAATTCATTCAACAATCTATTAAGCTCATCATCACTCAAAGATGCATTCACAATCACCGGATAAGTAGAATTTGAACCAAGGAAAGCATACTTTAAATGAGATGGAAGAGGTTTAAGATCAAGTTGAGGAGGACCTTTTTCGGTTGGAGACGATCCATACAATGTAGGTTGAGATGATTGCAAAGCCATGGAAGCCTCCTTGAAGTCCCTTGATGATTGCTCATACTCAAGTGGTTGATGCTGAAAGACTCAGGAAAATCGGCCCAGGAAGAAAAATCGGCCGATTTTTCTTGCAGTGGGTTGATCTGAGTTTCTGTTTTGGCTGAACTGGCTAAAATTTCAGCACAAGGCCAAAAATCGGCCGATTTTTGCCAGGCAGGCCGATTTTTCTGCCAGTTTCTCCCTTCTTCTAGCACTTTAAACCCAACACTTGGTAGCTCGTCCAATGCATTCAAGGCCTTGATTACTTCATTGCTACTCTCCTCAACTCCTTCTTCCATCAAGCTTGAGCTAAGAACTCTCTCAAGTGGATCCTTGAGCAAGATCGAGCTCACAACCTCCCTAGACTCCTCTTCTTCAACTATGTTGAATACATCCTCATCAAGTGTTGGCCCTTTCATCATTGTGGACAGCTTGAACTTGATGTTCTCTTCTCCAATGTTGAAGGAGAGGGTTCCATTCTTGCAATCTACTAGACACCCGGAAGTAGCTAGGAAGGGTCTCCCCAAGATGATAGGAACCGGGTAGTCCGCCGGGATATCCAAAACAACAAAGTCTATGGGCACATAGAACTTCCCTAGTTGCACCGGGATGTCTTCCAAGATTCCAACCGGATGAGTGATTGAGCGGTCCGCCATGTAGAGGGTCATCTTGACCGGCTTTGGCTCTCCTAGCCCAACCTTGTTGCAAAGTGCAAGCGGAATGATGCTCACACTTGCCCCAAGATCACATAGGGCGTCATACTTCACTTCTCCTACTCCGATTGGCACACAAAAGGATCCCGGATCCCTTAGCTTGGGAGGCATTTCCTCCTTCATCGTTTGAATCAACTCCGAGGATCTCTTAGTCATCCTTATCTCCCCATACTCCTCCAACTTCCTTTTGTTGGAGAGTATTTCCTTCAAGAACTTGCCATATGCCGGCATACCTAAGATAGCATCCATGAACGGAATGTTAATATGCAATTTAGACATTAGTTCAAGGAACTTACCAAAGTGATTGTCCAAGAGAGCTCTTGCTCGTGATTGAGGGAACGGTAGTGGTGGCTTGTATGGAGGCGGTGCCACATAGGTTGGCTCTACATCCTTGCTCTTGCCTCCATTTCCTTGCAAAATCTCTTCTTCATTCACCACTTGCTTCCCTTTAGCATTGTCCTTGGGCAAAGGCTCCTTCATACTCAACCCACTTCTTGTTGTAATAGCCAACACTTGGCCTCTCGGGTTTTCTTCGGTTCTTCCGGGAAGCTTTCCCGGATCTCTATGTGCTTCACCCGCCTTTTGGAATACTTGTGCTTCCAAAACCTTTTGAGCCTTGGAAATAGAAGTCACGGTGCTCTCAAGACCACTCAACCTTCCAAGCAATTGCTCAAACATCAATTCGGTCCTATCCTTTGGAGGTTGAGTGAATCCGGGTGGAGGTTCTTGTGAAGCTCTTGGTGGTGGAGTTGTGCTTGTGGAAGCGGGAGGGTTCAAGGCTCCATCCGGGTTAGAGTAAGAAAACCCGGGGTGGTTATGGTTGGGCCGGTAATTGTTGAATTGCCGGTTGTTGTTGAAGTTCCTTGGGCCTTGGTAGTTGTTGTAGTTGCCCCTTCCCATATAGTTCACATCCTCCTCCTTGGAAGATAAGTTAGCTTGTGGAAGCACTTGAGGAGTTGCTTGGTTCTTCAAAGTTGTAGCACACAACTCCCTCAAGGACTTTAGCTCGTTGTTGATGGCGTCAAGCTTAAAATTGCTCATGGTGACCTCACTCACCTCATATGCTCCCGCCTTTCTCCCTTCACTCTTCCTATGGGAGTACTTCTCAATTACTAGAGCTTGCTTCTCCACAAACTCCCAAGCATCATCCACATGCTTCTCCATGAAAGTCCCACCGGAAAGAGATTGGAGCTTGAATTGGCTATCTTCATCAAGTCCCTTGAAGTAGATCTCCAATAGCTCAATTTTCGGTATGCCATGGTGTGGACAATCTAGGAGAAGGTCCTTGAATCTCTCCCAAGACTTGAACAAACTCTCTCTATCCTTCATCACGAAGGCATTGATCTTCCCTCTTAATTCGGTAGTCTTGGAAGGTGGGAAGAACTTAGTCAAAAACTCGGTTGTCATCTCCTCCCAAGTACCAACTCGCCCTTGTGGAATAGATTGATACCAAGCTAAGGCTTTGTCCTTAAGAGAGAAGGAGAAAGCCCTAAGCTTATGGTTGTTGCTCTCCAATCTTGGCGGTCTAAGAGTCTCCATCAAAATCTCGTAGTTCATCAAGTGTTGATGAGGAGACTCTCCTTCCATCCCTCCAAATTGATTATGCCGGATCATTTGTAGAACTTGAGGGCGGAGCTCATAGTTGTGGGCTGCGGGATCTCCTAAGTTCACACCTGGACGGTGTGCTCTTTGTGCCGGATCCATACGTCTCCCTAGGGTTTGTGGCTCTTCAATGGCAATGGGCGCTACCCTAACATTAGCCGCCGGCTGCGGTTGTGGTGGAGGAGGTGGAGGTTGTCGGCGATTAAGCTCTCCTTGAACAAGGGCTTGCCTAATCTCATCAATCTCCCTCCTAATTTCCTCTTGCCTCTCATTGGCAAGTCTCCTTTCTTCCTCCAAGAGCTCATCTCTTAGCCTTATTTGCTCTAAGGCTTCATCCAACTCAGCTTGGAGGTTTCTTCCGGCCATCTCTTTCTCTTTTCGGATATTCTTGGATCTAGATCGAAGGGTTTTCTCCGGTTCGGGATCGAATGGAGCTAAATCCTTGCCACGAGATCTTCGCATACACCTAAAGATTAAGAGATGTCCTGAAAAGCAAAGACACACACCAAAGAGAGATCAAAAGCAACAAGAAAGATCTACAATATAAACAATCACAAATAGACTCGATCTAGACCTAGTCCCCGGCAACGGCGCCAAAAACTTGTTACGCTAAGATTGTATAGCACAAAAAGCCTTAAATTTATAAACTCGATATATTTATCCTAACTCCTAGCGAACCCGCAGTGTACGAGACGTTTGTAGTAGGGATAGTATTCCGAGGTCGAACACAAAGACTAAGGTGAAATCGAGTCAAACAATGATCAAAGATAGTGTGAATCTAGACTAGATAAGATGAGGAACAAAGAAAATGGAAAACACAATGTTTTTGTTGGATTTTGTGGTGATCAGACAAAGATCACAAGTCAAACAAGGTAATAAAACAACTAACAACTCAAGCTAGCAAACAAACAAGTAACACAAAGCACAAAGTATATGATCAAGAGAGAAAAGTAGATTCTAGAGGTCAAGATTTCCGGTTATGGCATAGGATTCAAGGTTCTAAGGATTCTAAGGACAAGTTGCGGTGTTGGGGAAGAGTGTTTCATTAATGGAAGCAATTACCGGGTAGGTCTCTCACTTCACTAGTCCCGCATCTAACTCCTATTACCGGGTAGGTCTCAAGGTGGTTAAATAGGGAGATTTTACACAAACCGGATACTACTTAAGAGTGCGACCCTCTCCTTACCGGGTAAGTCTCGGAATAGGGAAGTCTCAAGTACTAATCCTAGCACACTCGATCCAATAGCGGCTTATGAAGCTCACTACTACCTAGCATTCATCATCTTAGGTATCTAAGATCGGAAATCATCGGGTAGATCTCTTCCCTCACTTAGATTGATAGCATTAGGTGATCTTAAGCTAAATTAGGCTTAATAAACACTAGGATTTACACAACCAAGGACCCTAGCATTTAGATTTATCATTTAAAGAGCAACAGGAGAATAAATCGGGCTGTTCTACAGATAAATCGGCCGATTTATCTGATGAACAGGACGATTTTTCTTTCTGTTGTGAGTTTCGTGCATATTAAACATCCTAAACTAACATATAAGCTCATCCTATCATCACCCTAGCCATAACCATCAATCCATCACTCCAGAATCACAACAAACTAGCCAATATTATGCATATCAAGATTCAAAATCATCAAACAAGCATACATGGTGTTCATAGATGAGTAATGAAAGATGAGAAACAAAATCAATTAATCTCAGCAAAATCCAAGTTGTAGCAAGACTTACAAACTCTTAAATGAAGATTCAAAACGTTCCTAACAATCTTTGCAATAGTTCTTCAATCCAAAACTCCAAAAATCACTCAAAAATCACTCAAAACCTCACTAGAAGCTCTTTGAATGGTGTTCTTCTTCCTCCTTCAATCCTTGAGAGCTTTTCTTCTCCTCCAATCTTTCCTTCCAATTGATGAGCTGTCAATGAGAGTGTGGGAGAGGAGAGATGCTCAGCAACCACCTGAAGGACCACTTATATTCTCCACCAAGAGCAAGGACGGACAAGAGATCGTGGGACACGTGGCTTAAGCTGTCAAAGGCCTAAAAATCGACCCAGAGGGAGAAAATCGGCCGATTTAGCTGCTTGTTGGTCCGATTTTCTTCAGCAGAAGAATGCTATGATCGTCTAGCCATGAGTTGATCCATTGCTTGCACCAATATTGGTCTTTGTGTCCTTTGTTGCTCCAATTATGCTCCTCCAAAGCTTTGGATGTGTATCATCATGAGGTTTGGCCCTCAAATGTATCGGTTAATGTCCAAAAGACCCCCGAAATACCTACAAAGCAACGCACAAGTCCGTGTAGACGTCTATCTCGACAAAATACGTGATTTAAGTGCAAACGTCGCGAATTTGTGCTAAACCATGCATGAATGAGTGATGAATCTATCTAAATGATTACCTAAACCTAAGTCATAAATCGTGTTATCATATATATATATATATATATATATATATATATATATATATATATATATATATATATATATATATATATATATACGTATAATAGTTTGTATGCGAGAGTGATGTATATATAATCATATATGAGTTAATATATAAGTACGAGTTGGGAGTTATGAAATTATGTAAAAAGAAATGAGTTGAGGAGAAAGGTTAAAAACATGTTTGACGGTATAATATATGTAGTAGCGTAATTAGTAACCGGAGAGAAGGAGTGTTGTCCTTCTTCGAGTTGTCTCGAGTTTGACCTTATAACCTATAAGTAGCTATCCGAGAGACTTAATTTATGGAAAACAAGATATGAAAGAAATTAGTAGAATTTCAGAATAAACTTCGACAATTTACGACACTAAGGGTAAAATGGTCTTTTACCGTAAGAGAGCTTTTTCCGTAATTCCTTCGCATGAGGTTGGACATCTAGATGTGATTTTGATCCACAAGCCTTATTTGACAGGCGTTTGAGTTACCACGAGTACGGACTGTTTTGAGATGTGTTAGAGTGTGTTTTGACTCAGGTAAGTCCTTTCGACTTACTTAGCCAGTTTCTGGATATTAGTTGAGTGATAGTGGTTGTGTGTGCTATGTGCGTGTTTTAATAATAATAACTTGCTAGGACGACCGTTATTATTATGTTTAAGGCCCAAGTGTTTGTATAACGGGCCGTGACATCACTGCCCAGCTCTGACAGGAGACTGGGAGGTTCTCTATACCCAGACCAGGCAGGTACAAGGTGAGATGCATCGGATCCATTCCTGATGGTTACACGGGGGCGGAGCCGAGGTTTGGGAATCCCTCGTGTCACAAAATAAGTATCATTAGCGTGAATGAGTAACTTAACTTAAGATAATAAATGGACTTGTTTGAAAGCATGATGGGTGTTTATTCTTTTACGTGTGTGTGCGCTATTATTATTCTTCTAATATTTAGATAACTAGCTAATGGTTTCTCTTGTTGTGTTTTAGATTTACCGCAAGTTAGACCAGCAGCTAAGTGATCCGGAAGTAGTGGTCAGCCGGGTCGCCGTACTCCTTAGGGTTGGGGTTGTTGGTTGTTGTGGTTCCTTTTTGTTAAGACAGTTGTTCGTTTTTCCTTTGTTTAAGTACTATAGGCTGCTAGACCGTGTTGCATTGCATTCATTACCTTAAAAATACTATTTCATGAATTTCGGTTTTCCTTAATTGTGTCTTGTTGCAAGATCCTAGTAATATTGTTGTCAAACTGAGGTCGGGACCCATTGTGAGGTCCTAACCAGTAACGTTCCGAGTTCTGAGAATTCGGGGTGTTACAACATGGTATCAAAGCTCTAGGTTGGCAACAATGGCACTTGAAATCTTCTAAAGACCGAATAAGTTTTAAGCAGAACCCGAAAGGGGTCTGAGTTTTAAAAAAAAGGAACTTTTGGTTTTCAAATGCATGCATAGTCTGGTTGGGAATAGAAAAGTACGGCTGACCACCACTACTACCGCGGATCTCAGTATGCTTAGTATGGACTTTAGGTTTTACTGTAGATGGACTTATTGGACTTATTAGCTAGTTATATTTATAGTTGTTATTCCTCGCGCAGATGGCACGTACTAGAGCTACGCTAGATACTGGTCGAGGTAGAGGTCGTCCACCTCTCCCTCCAGCTGGACCAAGTAGGGGAGATGGGACCCCTATAGTTAGAGGACGCGGCCGTGGAGGTAGACCTCCACTAGTCCGAGGCCAAGATCGAGCTCCTCGAGAGGATCCACCAGCAATGATCATGCTAGAGGCTGGAGTGGAGGAGGTGGCTGAGAGTGTAGGTCCCGAGGTTAGGAATGAGACCGTTGCAAGATCTGGAGCACAGAGAGCACGTTTGACGGAGTCAGGACGTGTTTCCATTGGAGCAACTGAGTACAAAGAGTACCGAGCATACGTTGAGCGTATGGAGGAGGCTGCTAGGACAGAGAGACTTACCCAGGTACCACCAGTACCGGCTAGATCTATTCAAGTGACACAGGGAGTGCCTCAGGTGCCAGCTGTACCTGAGAGGAGAGTTGTGGCTGATAGAGCTCCTACTGGGTCTAGAGCACCGAGGCCGGATGAGTGGTTGAAGGCTTTCAACTCTCAGAAGGTCCCCTCATTTAGTGGAGAGATAGGGCTGGAGGTGGAGCACTGGATTGGACAGGTAGAGACTGTACTAGAGGCGATACGTTGCCCAGAGGATCGATAGGTAGATTTGGTACAGACATGCTTCACCGAGGATGCTCATTCCTGGTGGCGGACCATACGTAGTCGAGTCACCATTTGGGAGCAGATGAGGAGCATTGTTAGAGACAGATACTGCCTTGTCTCGTTGAGGAGAGAGAGGTTTCAGAACTTCATTGAGGCAGGATTTGAGGACATTCCGATTGATGGTGCCATCAAGAAGTTCCAAAAGGAACTGACACTACTTAGACCAGTTGCACCTCCTGAGGAGCAGCATGTGTATCTCTTTTCACGGAGATTGAGAGAGAGCACTCGTTCCTATCTGGCAGGATTTCGCTGTGAGACACTGTCAGACTATCAGGATAGGGCGTCTACATATGAGAGAGACAGACCATCCCAGAGGAGAGCTGCTTAGTCAGACAGGCCGGATAAGCGGTAGAGGACAGGATATACTAGTGGTAGTTCAGGAGTATTTGTTTTTGGACGGGGGCAGACTCAGGGGCGACATAGCCATACCGCTACTGGTCAGACTTCAGCTGGTGGCTTACAGTGCCACAACTGCAGTGGTTATGGACACATCCGATTGACCTACACGAAGCCGGTAGTGACCTGCTTCCAGTGCGGCAAGGTTGGACATAGGGCTGCATTTTGCCGCCAGGGCAAGGCTCCATCTCAGCAGGGTTCTTCCCCTGCAGGTCTATCAGGGAGTGTACAAAGGCAGCCACAGTACCGAGCTCCGAGTCAACAGCAGCAGTACCGAGCCCCAGGTCAGCAGCAGTCTTACAAGGCTCCAAGACACACATCTTCACAGAGCTCTATGCAGGGATCAGGTCGAGGCAGAGGATGTGGCAGTGTAGCTGATACTAGAGGAACTCAGGCACGAGTGTTTGATTTGAGAGATGCTGATCAGCCAGATGCACCGACTGCCACAGATACAATCCAGATCCATGACTTACCCGTACGAGTTTTATTTGATACGGGTGCTACACACTCCTTCATATCTGATGCATGCGTAGATATGTTGTCCTTAGCTACTGTAGAGGGAATACCTTTTATGATAGGCTTACCTGATGGGAGTAAGGTAAGAGGGATTAGAGAGATTTATGGATGTCCTGTTCGCATGGGAGATCGAGACTGGCTAGTAAATTTTCTAGTCATGCCCTTAGCTCATGAGGATGTGATTTTAGGGATATATTGGATGAAGAAACACGGAGCAATCTTAGACATTGGTAGGAGGACAGTGACAGTTGCCACTGAGGAGGGTCATAGAGTGATATTTCGAGGTTGGGACCTCGGAAAGTCCGGCACAGTTATCAGTGCAGTGAGAGCAGCGAGATTGATAGCACAGGGTTGCGAAGCCTTCTGGTGTTATGCCATGAAGGAAAGCAAGAGCCTGACCATAGAGGAGGTACCTGTTGCATGCGAGTTTGCAGAGGTATTCAGTGACGACCTGCCAGGACTACCCCCACAAAGGAGCGTTGATTTCAGCATTGACTTAGAGCCGGGCACGAGACCGATCTCGAAGGCTCCGTACCGTATGGCACCGATAGAGCTGCTTGAGTTGAAGAAGCAGTTAGAGGATCTAGCAGAGAAGGGCTTCATACGCCCTAGTGTGTCTCCTTGGGGCGCGCCAGTACTATTTGTGAAGAAGAAGGACGGATCGATGAGGCTGTGCATAGACTACAAAGAGTTGAACAAAGTAACCATCAAGAACAAGTATCCCCTGCCGCTCATAGATGATCTGTTAGACCAGTTGCATGAAGTGTCTGTGTTCTCGAGGATAGACTTGAGGTCAGGTTACCACCAGTTGATGGTGAGAGATCAGGACATACCTAAGACGGCATTCCGGACTAGGTATGGTCATTATGAGTTCGTAGTGATGCCATTTGGGCTCACTAATGCACCAGCGGTGTTCATAGAGTTGATGAATGGGATATTCATTGACTTCTTAGACCAGTTTGTAGTGGTCTTCATTGACGACATCCTAGTTTACTCTAGGAGTCGAGAGGAGCATGCCGGACACTTGAGGACAGTATTGCAGATTCTACAGGATAGCCAGCTGTATGCTAAGCTATCCAAGTATGAGTTTTGGATGTCAGAGGTGGCTTTCTTAGGTCACGTGGTGACTGCTGAGGGTATTAAGGTCGATCCGGCGAAGATCAAGTCAGTATCTTCTTGGCAACCTCCTAAGAATGTTAAGGAGGTTCGCAGCTTCCTAGGTTTAGCAAGGTACTATCGCCGGTTTGTGGAAGGGTTTTCCTTGATTTCCCGACCACTTACTTGTCTTCTGAGGAAGACTACTCGGTTTGTCTGGTCTGAGCCGTGTCAGTAGAGTTTTGAGGAGTTGAAGAGGAGATTGACGTCCGCTCCGATTTTGGTACAGTCTGAGGGTACTGATGACTTTGTGGTATACAGTGATGCATCCAAGCTGGGATTGGGGTGTGTTTTGATGCAGAGGGGTAAGGTCATAGCCTATGCATCTCGACAGTTGAAGACGTATGAGGAGAACTACCCCACACATGATCTAGAGTTGGCTGCAGTAGTCCATGCTCTTAAGATCTAGCGTCACTATCTCTATGGGGCGACATGTCAGATCTTCACAGACCATAAGAGTCTGAAGTATATATTCACTCAGAGAGAGTTGAATAACCGCCAGAGGCGGTGGTTAGAGTTGATCAAGGACTTCGACCTTGAGATTCTTTACCACCTCGGAAAGGCGAATGTAGTAGCTGACGCTTTGAGCCGGAAGACGCCTAGGGAGAGGGAGATAGCCCGGTTGACAGTACAGCCACAGTTGTAGAGAGACTTGGCTCGGTTAGATATAGAGATTCAGTTTCCCGATACTGATAGTCAGTTGGCTACCTTGGAGTTACTTCCTGATCTGTTGGATGAGATCCGACAGAAGCAGGAGACTTGCACGACTTTGACCAGGATCCGAGACATGATGTCTCGAGGCGAGGCCCCACAGTTCACTATTGGTGCAGATGGAGTGATGAGACGTCAGGACCGCATTTGTGTGCCGTCAGACAGTGAGTTGAGACAGAGGATACTAGGTGAGGCTCATGCTACCCCATACTCAGTACATCCTGGAGCGAGTAAGATATACAAGGATGTGAGACGGTCCTTCTGGTGGGGTGGTTTGAAGCCCGACGTGACTCGGTATGTAGCTCAGTGTGCGACCGGCCAGCAGGTCAAGATTGAGCATCGTAGGTCAGGAGGATAGCTCCACCCACTTCCGGTACCACAGTGGAAGTGGGAGGATATATCTATGGACTTTGTCACCGGATTGAGGCTCAGTAGAGGTTTTGATGCTATTTGGGTAGTAGTAGACCGTCTGACGAAGACCGCACGTTTCATTCCGATTAAGGAAACGTGGCCGGTAAGCCGTTTAGCTGAGGAGTTCGCCAGACACATTGTAAGACTCCATGGGGTACCGAGGACTATCGTTTCTGACAGAGATGGACGTTTTACCTCGAGATTTTGGCAGCAGGTACATACTGCTTTGGGGACGAGTGATAGCATGAATTATAGTCTATATTTTGGGGTTTGTTTGGACGTTTTATCTTTCATAATCTGCATGTTTGTATGTATATTATGTGATTTTACTACCATTTCATCTACCTTTGCGAGAATCGAGGTCTACACCTAGTTTTGTTGTAATCGTAGGTAAAATGGCACGTTTCGCATCAAAAAGGAGCAAAAAAAGTCATAAGTCATTTGGAGCTACATCCAGGGAGCATAGCCATGGATTAAAGATTTACTTTGGACCAGTTTTGAGAGATTTCACATTCAGTTGTGACTCACCTCGGTTGACCAGAGATTCATCTCGACCGAGGTGATCCAAAGACGCCGACTCGACCGAGGCAAACACCTAGGACGCGGCGAGAATATTTTATTCATGGATAAGATCTTTTAAAATTGGAAAGTGATCTTATATTTTTGGGCTTGGCTCCTGGAAGGAAGGAGATATGCAGAATCATATATTTTACCTATATTTATGGCAAAATATCTTTCTAAGATTTATTATCTTTGGAGGGTTATTTTCCTATAAAAAGGGTTGGATTTCCACAAATCCAGGAGTTTTGAAGAACCAGTTTTGAGAGATTTCACATTCAGTTGCAACCATACTCCAGTTGGGAGTTTTGAAGAACCTTTTTGAAGGTTGAAGGAAGATTGAAGTCTATAGCTTTTATAGCTTTTTGGAGGGTTTTGTAAGATTGTCTTCAATTCCCTCACTTGTTGTCTTGTCTTGTTGGATTGCCATCCAAGGAACGCTTTTGTAGTGATATTTGATTCAGTTATTGAAGTCTTTTCATTAAATTCTTCTTGTTTAAATATTCACTTTCTTCCCATATACTTTAATACTTTCATAATGATGATGAGTGGCTAATTTCCTTGTGTGATTCTAGGGTGATTGGCTGAAGGTTGTGGGAAAAACAATGATAGAATAATCTTAGATTCCAGTAGGATCCTGAAAGTTCGAGTCTTTAACCTTAACCCTAAGCATCTCGCTCAGTCGATGAACATCTCGGCCGGGGTGGAATCTGGCTGACCGAGGTGACTTATCTGATCCATAACTGAGAGTTAAGTGTTAGAGTTTGCCAAATCCTATTCTTATTACACCTTTCTGGTCCAATGCAAGCTTAGGATGAGACTTACCCGGTAATTCCTTAGTTTGTATACCAACGATCATAAGTGTAGGTAATAAAGGTTTATCCTTTATTGGGGTTTGAGTGTGCTTCCATCCCATCTTTGTGAGTTAGCCTGAGACTTACCCGGTAAAGGTTGATTCTATTCCCTTAGATGGTGCATTAGTTTGAGGTTATAGTTCTTTATCTTGATTCCTTGAGACTTACCCGGTAATAGGAGTTACGGTTTAGGATTAGTGAGTAGTGAGACTTACCCGGTGATCTATTCCACTTTAGTAACACCTTCCCCACGCAAAAATCTCAGCTTTGTCCGCTTATCTATAGATCTTGAGTTGGAACCACAGCTAGATGCTTTAATCCCTAGAATTGCATGTTTGCTTTATTGACTTCTTATTCATCTTTGACTGTGTTAATTGCTCTTGTGGTTAGTATTCACGAAGCTTACCGTTATTGACTTTGTTTCACCGAGTCCCTGTGATCGACCCCTGGAATTTTCTTGCTTTTTACTACGATTGACCCGTACACTGCGGGTTCGCATCCTTGTTTTAAGCTTAAGTCTAGGGTTATAAATTTAAAGCTTGCACACACCGTTTGGAGCGAACAAGTTTTTGGCGCCGTTGCCGGGGACTTGGTCTAGACCGAGCCGGTACGGTTTGCTCTTGGGGCGCTTGCCCCCGTGTCATCTAACCACTCTACTTGAGTGACTTTTGCAGGTTCTTTCTTAGGTATATGCGAAGAACCCGCACTGGGAAGGAAATCGTTCCTTACGATCCCGAACCGGAAAAGACATACAAGCGACGCTTAAGAGAAGCAAAGATGGCCCAACAAGACGATCGCGATCTTGCGGCCGAATTGAAAGAGGCGTTAGAGCTGCTACGCCTCAGCAAGGAAGAACTTAGGCAAGAGAAAGAAGAGAATCGCACCAAGACTGCAGCAATCGAAGCTGAGATAGCAGTCATACGAGACAAGATTCTACTTCGAACGAGGGAAGATCCTCCTATTGATCCTCGACCGATGCAGGATCCAGTAGTTGACCCTCGACCGAGGCAAGTTCCAGTACCTGACGCCCCGGCCGATGTACTTCCACCTCGGATGCCAGTCCGAGATGTTCTTCTTGCAGGAATCCCACAAACCCTAGGTCAAAGGATGGACCCTAATCAACAGCTGAGGCGTCCAGGGGTGAACCTAGGAGATCCAGCGGATCATGACTACGAACTTCGACCGCAAGTTCTATCCATGATTCGCCAATGCCAATTCGGAGGGCTAGAGAAGGAGTCACCGCATCAACATCTTCAAAACTACGAGATCTTGATGGAAACCTTGCGACCTTCCAGAATTGAAAATAACAACTACAAGCTAAGACCTTTTTACTTTTCTTTAAAAGATAGAGCTCTTACTTGGTATCAATCTCTTCCTCCAGGAAAAATTAGCACATGGGAGGAGATGACTACGGAATTCTTGACCAAATTCTTTCCCCCCTCAAAGACCGCTGAAATGAGAGGGAAGATCAACGCTTTCATTATGAAGGACAAGGAGAGCTTGTCCAAATCTTGGGAGCGGTTCAAGGATATCCTTTTGGATTGCCCACATCATGGGATTCCAAAGATCGAGTTGTTGGAGATCTACTTCAAGGGACTGGACGGAAGCACCCAGTTCAATCTCCAACTACTCTCCGCCGGCACCTTCATGGACATGGCGATTGATGAGGCTTGGGACTTCATTGAGAAGCAAGCCTTGCACATGGAGAAATATACCCACCAAGGAGCTGAAGGTGGAGTTAAAAGAGTCAACTTTCAAGAGACTCAATCCAACAACAATCAACTCACGTCTTTGAAGAATGACGTGAAGCAATTGAAGGAACTCTTGATGGCTCAAACTAAGAAGGAAAAGCAAGGGCAAAGGAACAACAACAACAACGGGTACCGTAATAACAACAACGGTCCCCGAAACAACAACTACAACAACAACAATAGAGGATCCAATAGCAACAACTGGAGGGCGAATAACCAAAATCACGGTAACAATCATTCAAACTCCAACTCTAACGATTCCTCTAACCCTTTCCTCTCTTCCCCTTCTTCTTCTTCTACTCCATTAAAGAGCCAAGGGCAAGGGTCAAGTTCGTCTCAACCAGAAAAGAAAGACGCAGTTCTGGAGGCTATCTTGATCAAGCTTAGCGCTATGGAGAATTCTATGACTTCATTTTCGAGGGCCCAAAAGTCCTTCGAACAACAACTTGCTAGTAGGGCGAATGAAGCGCCAAGAGATCCAGGGAAGCTTCCAGCAAAGACGGAAACTAAACCTAAGGGCCAGTGCATGGCCATAACGACGAGGAGTGGACTTAAAACTGCAGATCCAGTACCTCGTTCGACGTAGACCACCTCGGTCCAGATCCAGTCGAAGAACACCTCGACCGAGATGCCAACCGAGGTGGAGCAGCAGAAAGCAGGAGGGACGACTGAAACTTATATTCCACCTCCTGCATACAAACCACCACTTCCATTCCCTCAGTCCAGAGCCAGAGCACATCTAGACAAGCACTTTGGTAAGTTTCTTGACTTGATGAATAAGCTACCTATTAATATTCCTTTCCTTGATGCTATTTTAGGTATGTCCGCCTATGGGAAGTTCTTAAAAGAAATCTTATCAAGGAAGAGGAAGCTGGAGGATGTTGGTGAAGTTAGGATGACATCTAAATCTTCGGAGCTTATCAAGATCATGAAGGAAAAGATGCCACCTAAGTTGAGAGATCCCGGCTCGTTTTGCATTCCCATTCAAGTTGGGGATGTCACTTGCGAAGCCCTTTGTGATCTAGGAGCCAGCGTGAGCATCATCCCGCTGGAGCTATGCACGAAGATCGGTCTTGGAGAGCCCAAGCCGGTCAAGATTCGACTTTATTTGACATTCCCGCAGATTATCCTGTTCCTATTGTTCTCGGGAGGCCATTTCTAGCAACTTCGGGTTGCAACGTGGATTGCAAGAACGCCAAGTTGAAATTCAACGTTGGTGGCGATGAGGTGGAGTTTGCACTACTTGCAGCCATGAAAGGGGAGCAGCTAACTGATGATATCTTCAACATCTACGATGAAGAAGAATCAAGAGAATTGGTGAGCTCTATCCTTATTAACGATCCACTCGAAAGAGTTATTAGCTTCAGTTTAATGGAGGAAGGTATAGATGCTTCTTGTGATGCAGATATACGGAGCTTGAAGGCACTGGAAGAGGATCCAGGAGCTAAAACTGAGAAGCTAACCCAGGAGACGAAGATCTCCAGTCTCGGTTCCAGTAGCAGTACCTCGACCGAGGCACTTTCTGGACTGAGCGAGGCGACCGAAGAACATCTCGGTCAGCACCTCTGCGCCTCGACCGAGGTCGATGGCGAGACGATTCTAACTGAGACTTCATCGAGTCCAGTTTCTGACACCACTCCACTGGAAAGAGGAAGCAAGGATCCTTCTCAGAAAGCACCCCCAGTTGTGGAGCTTAAACAACTCCCTAGTCACTTGAGGTATATCTTTCTCGGACCGGATTCTACTTATCCCGTTATTGTTAGTGCTTCCCTTACCGAATCTGAATTGCCTAAATTAATGCATGTCCTGAGAAAGCATCGAAAGGCTATAGGTTATACCACGGATGATCTTATTGGCATTAAACCTTCTTTCTGCATGCATAGAATTCTAATGGAAGATAATCATAAGACTTCACGGGAACCTCAAAGACGGTTAAATCCGATCATGAAAGAGGTTGTGAAGAAGGAAGTTCTTAAGTTGTTGGATGCAGGTATTATTTATCCTATCTCGGACAGCAAGTGGGTTAGCCCGGTGCATGTCGTTCCGAAGAAAGGAGGGATGACCGTTGTGACGAATAAGAACAACGAGTTGATCCCAACAAGGACCGTTACGGGCTGGAGGGTTTGCATCGACTATAGGAAGCTGAACACGGCTACTCGGAAGGATCATTTTCCCCTTCCCTTCATCGATCAAATGCTCGAACGGTTGGCCCAGCATTCACACTTTTGCTACTTGGACGGCTATAGTGGATTCTTCCAGATTCCTATCCATCCGGATGATCAGGAGAAGACCACTTTCACTTGTCCATGGGGGACATTTGCTTATCGGAGGATGCCATTCGGATTATGCAATGCACCCGCTACCTTCCAGCGATGCATGATGGCTATCTTTTCCGAATACGTAGAGGAAATCATGGAGGTATTCATGGATGATTTTTCTGTATATGGTTCCTCTTTTGATAATTGCCTCTCTAACCTTTCGCTAGTGCTTAAAAGATGTGAAGACACTAATCTCGTCTTGAATTGGGAGAAGTGTCATTTTATGGTTAATGAAGGCATTGTGCTAGGACACCTCGTTTCTAATCGAGGTATTGAGGTCGATCGAGCTAAGATCGAGACTATTGAGAAACTCCCTCCTCCTTGTTCTGTTAAAGGTGTGAGGAGTTTTCTCAGGCATGCAGGTTTCTACAGGAGATTCATCAAAGACTTCTCTAAGATTTCTAAACCTCTAACTAACCTCTTGAATAAAGATGTTGTTTTTGAGTTTTCGCAGGAGTGTCTTGATGCTTTTTATAGGATTAAGGAGGCGTTGATCTCCGCTCCCATTATCCAACCTCCTGACTGGACCTTGCCCTTTGAGGTCATGTGTGACGCTAGTGATGTAGCCGTAGGAGCGGTACTTGGACAGAAAAAGGATGGACGGACCACCGCCATTTATTATGCTAGCAAGACGCTAGATGAAGCACAACGCAACTACGCTACCACCGAGAAGGAATTATTGGCGGTTGTATATGCTTTCGAGAAGTTTCGTTCCTATCTAGTGGGGGCGAAAGTCATTGTCTACACCGACCATGCAGCCATTCGTTACTTATTGGCTAAGAAAGATGCCAAGCCGCGCCTTATTCGATGGATTCTCTTGCTTCAAGAGTTTGACCTAGAGATCCGCGATAAAAAGGGATCCGAGAACTCAGTGGCGGACCACCTCAGCCGGCTACCGGAATCTTCCCGCGAGACGGATGACCCACCCATAGACGATTCATTCCCCGATGAGCACTTACACTTGTTGGAGCGTTTGATGGATTTACTTACCTCACCCCACGATGGAGGTGAAGTATGGGGTGAGGGCACCTCCCATCACGTTTGAGACGCATCATGGTCCAGCTAGCGACCTTAAACCAAGCGCTTCTTGGGAGGCAACCCAAGGTATTGCTTTCTTTTCCCGTTTTCTAGTCTAGTTTAGATAGTTTTTGTTTTTGCTTTACTTTGCTTTGTTTTTGGCATTCTGGACAGACAACAAGGAATATCTAAGGAAGGAGCATAACTGGAAGGACAGAAGTTCGAGATTTTGAGAAGACAGAAGCATCTCGGTTACTGTCAGAGCACCTCGACCGAGTTGATTCTTGAGCAACCGAGGCGACTAGGGTTTTCTGCAGAACCACCTCGGTCCGTACCACCTCGGTCCAGTCGAGACCATCTCGACCGAGGTGACAGCAGATCCAGGAGCAGTATAAAAAGAAAAAAAAAATTTCAGTTTTTACTTTTTACCTTCTTCATCTCGACCGCGGCGACAGTCCACTTCGCTCTCTCTCGTTTCTTGCTCGTTTTCGAAGATTTCCGCTTCTAAACTGCGATTGAAGGGTAGAGGAATCGATTGCAACAACAGATCTGCAAAGAAATCGAACGAATCGACCGAAACGAGGTAAAAACAGTCGAAACCCTAACTCGTTCATTCGCTTCGATTTGGGCTTTGGTTGCCCCTGATTCTGCTGAGAAAAGGCTTAAGTACCCCTTAGGAAGCAATTGTAGTGATTTTTGGGGGAAAAGAACTGAATTTCTGAGAATTGGAATCGTAACTGCTGCGCCTCGGTCCGGTCGAACTGCATCTCGACCGAGGTGATTTCTGAGTCTTGTCAGTGACCGAGGTGATCTGACAGTGTTGAGATAAAATGAGTTCCGATCGTCGCCTAGCCCTCAGAGACAGATCTTCACCTTCCCCTTCTTTCTCTTCTTCCCGTCCTTACCGCCCGGTGATCCACGAGAGATGTCGGGTAGACTATGAGCGCATAGCTAGCCGTCCAGTTATCGCACCACGTTTTCTGGACGTGTCAGCTTTCGATTGCCTAGGGTTAGATGGTGACCTTAGGAGGATGATTGCCACTGTTGGGCTGGATCAGTTTACTGAGATCCGAGCCCCAGCCTATTTGGAACCGACCTTAGAGTTTGTTAGCTCCTTCTCCTACCTCCCCACAGACCAGTCTGTGAAGTACCGGTTGATGAACCGGAACTTCATAGTTCCCTTAGAGGCATGGAGTGAGAGATCGAGCTGCTCACAGACGGATCGATGACCTGACGGATCAGGTTATTGACTCGTATGCTACATTATCGCTGGATATCCGCGAGATGTAGGAGCGGCAGCACTATCAGCACATCATGGCCCAGCTTCAGTTCGAGCGTGTCATGGGCTATCCTTTCGATCCGACTCAGTATCCGTACGTACCACCACCACCACCGCCGGATCGAGACTATTGAGGAGCTGCAGGATTTTCTTATTATATTTTTTATGCAGTTCAGCTATTTATCCGGTGAGTACTCTCATTTCTAGACTTATATTGACCCACTGGGACAGTGTGTCCCAAGTATGGGGTGTTTGTATTTATTATGACTACTTGATGTTATTTGACTACTTTTGATGTATGACATTTCATCGGATATTTTATTTATGCTTCACTTCTGCATTTATATGATTATCTGATATTACATGCATACCTACAGGTTATTTGATTGAGAAAAACGTCGAAACTGGAAAAAAAAATGATTTTAAAAAAAAATTTTGACCTCAACCGAGTCAGTCTTGGCCAAACGAGTCGGTCCACCTCGGTTGACCCAAGAACACCTCGACCGAGGTGTATTAACTGAGAGTTTTCGAAAACGATTTTTGTGTTGCTTATCTGGATATGATCTCAGTGAAGATCTTGTTTACTGACTGGTTTTAAATTCTTTATGTGTTTAAAAGGTTTTATAATATGTTTAAGTTGCTAAATGCTTTGTTTGAAATTATTAGCATGTTTAATACTTTGTTTTTATCCAAATTATGTTGAATTTGAAGGTTGACACCGCAGGTTAAGTTCTCTCACTTTCTTCTTGGAAAGACCAAGGCAATTCATTTTCTTCTTCTTCTTCTTCTTGATCATGCTTAGCCCCTCATATACATTTTGCCTCCCTTTACCTATCCGGGAATTTGGAAGCAAGCGAAGTGGTGAAAGCAAGTGGAGTTAAAGTTGAGAAGTGGCTGGAAGTGAAAGTGTTAGAAAGCAATTTTAGGTTTGGGGAAGTCAATCATAAAGATGAGTAACTCGGCACCATTCACATAGCCGGGTGTTTGTGTCTTGCCAAAGTCGGATTGAGCGATATTCCTAACGGGTCATGGTATGTGCATCAAGGGTTTGATGCATCTCGAGAAATTGATGATTGCAGATTTCCTAGGCTTCGGTTATTGTGCACCTCTGTCCATGCATCCCAAAAAGTAAAGTAAAAAGAAAAAAAGTGTGAAATAAGCAAAGCTTATTGGTGGGAGATGTCGCAAGTCAAAGTGAAAGTGAAGTTCATCCTTTTCCCGGATTCTAGCACCACATTACCTTACACACATCCCTACCCTACACGTTTCTTGACCTTTCTTTTGGGAAGCCCTTGAGACCTTGAGCTTGTTGATTGACTTAGTGGTTTAAATCGGATTATACATGATTAATTTTGATAATTATGACTTATTATGCATTCTATGATTTTATGCAAAGATGAACAACTTTCTTATATCTATAAAATGTTTTGATCATATTTTGGTTTTAAATTCCATGAAGTATTCTCTTAGAGTGATCTATGATAGTTGCACACCATAAAACAATTTTGAAAGACTTTTTCATTGATTTTTATGACTTATAATCCATTCTATCTTGACTTCTATATGAGGAACTTGCTTGGGGACAAGCAAGGGCTAAGTATGGGGTATTTTGATAGCATGAATTATAGTCTATATTTTGGGGTTTGTTTGGACGTTTTATCTTTCATAATCTGCATGTTTGTATGTATATTATGTGATTTTACTACCATTTCATCTACCTTTGCGAGAATCGAGGTCTACACCTAGTTTTGTTGTAATCGTAGGTAAAATGGCACGTTTCGCATCAAAAAGGAGCAAAAGGAGTCATAAGTCATTTGGAGCTACATCCAGGGAGCATAGCCATGGATTAAAGATTTACTTTGGACCAGTTTTGAGAGATTTCACATTCAGTTGTGACTCACCTCGGTTGACCAGAGATTCATCTCGACCGAGGTGATCCAGACACGCCGACTCGACCGAGGCGAACACCTAGGACGCGGCGAGAATATTTTATTCATGGATAAGATCTTTTAAAATTGGAAAGTGATCTTATATTTTTGGGCTTGGCTCCTGGAAGGAAGGAGATATGCAGAATCATATATTGTACCTATATTTATGGGCTAATATCTTTCTAAGATTTATTATCTTTGGAGGGTTATTTTCCTATAAAAAGGGTTGGATTTCCACAAATCCAGGAGGCCGCTTACACCGAAAGATCAGCATACAACGCTGCAACCATACTCCAGTTGGGAGTTTTGAAGAACCTTTTTGAAGGTTGAAGGAAGATTGAAGTCTATAGCTTTTATAGCTTTTTGGAGGGTTTTGTAAGATTGTCTTCAATTCCCTCACTTGTTGTCTTGTCTTTTTGGATTGCCATCCAAGGAACGCTTTTGTTGTGATATTTGATTCAGTTATTGAAGTCTTTTCATTAAATTCTTCTTGTTTAAATATTCACTTTCTTCCCATATACTTTAATACTTTCATAATGATGATGAGTGGCTAATTTCCTTGTGTGATTCTAGGGTGATTGGCTGAAGGTTGTGGGAAAAACAATGATAGAATAATCTTAGATTCCAGTAGGATCCTGAAAGTTCGAGTCTTTAACCTTAACCCTAAGCATCTCGCTCAGTCGATGAACATCTCGGTCGGGGTGGAATTTGGCTGACCGAGGTGACTTATCTGATCCATAACTGAGAGTTAAGTGTTAGAGTTTGCCAAATCCTATTCTTATTACACCTTTCTGGTCCAATGCAAACTTAGGATGAGACTTACCCGGTAATTCCTTAGTTTGTATACCAACGATCATAAGTGTAGGTAATAAAGGTTTATCCTTTGTTGGGGTTTGAGTGTGCTTCCATCCCATCTTTGTGAGTTAGCCTGAGACTTACCCGGTAAAGGTTGATTCTATTCCCTTAGATGGTGCGTTAGTTTGAGGTTATAGTTCTTTATCTTGATTCCTTGAGACTTACCCGGTAATAGGAGTTACGGTTTAGGATTAGTGAGTAGTGAGACTTACCCGGTGATCTATTCCACTTTAGTAACACCTTCCCCACGCAAAAATCTCAGCTTTGTCCGCTTATCTATAGATCTTGAGTTGGAACCACAACTAGATGCTTTAATCCCTAGAATTGCATGTTTGCTTTATTGACTTCTTATTCATCTTTGACTGTGTTAATTGCTCTTGTGGTTAGTATTCACGAAGCTTACCGTTATTGACTTTGTTTCACCGAGTCCCTGTGATCGACCCCTGGAATTTTCTTGCTTTTTACTACGATTGACCCGTACACTGCGGGTTCGCATCCTTGTTTTAAGCTTAAGTCTAGGGTTATAAATTTAAAGCTTGCACACACCGTTTGGAGCGAACAACGAGTCTCCACTTTACCACTGCCTATCACCCATAGACAGACGGACAGTCTGAGAGGACCATTCAGACCTTAGAGGACATGCTTCGGGCGTGTGTACTAGATTGGGGACAGGTGTGGCCTTATCATCTCCCACTAGTAGAGTTTTCATATAATAACAGCTGGCACGCGTCTATTGGGATGGCCCCCTATGAGGCTTTGTACGGGCGGAGATGTCGTACGCCCTTATGTTGGGATGAGCCCAGCAGAGCTGATAGAGTAGCTCCAGATCAGATACAGGATGACATTGCTTGGATTGCCCTAGTCCGAGAGCGGATGTTAGCAGCTCAGAGTCATCAGAAGTCCTACGCTGACAAAAGGCGTCGACCTTTGGAGTTTAGAGTGGGTGCTCAGGTGTGGCTGAGAGTGTCACCTACGAGAGGAGTCAGGCGTTTCGGCATTAAAGGGAAGCTGAGTCCCCGATATGTCGGACCTTTTGAGATCTTGGAGAGAGTTGGAGAGGTGGCCTACAGATTAGCATTACCGCCAAGACTAGAGGGTGTTCATCCAGTCTTCCATGTATCTCAGTTGAGAGAGTACATTCCGGATCCGAGACATGTCATCAGCCATGAGGATCTGATAGTTGAGCCCGACCATACCTTTGTAGAGTACCCAGTAGCTGTCTTGGAACGCAGCGCTAGACGCCTGCGGTCCAAGGAGATACCTATGTTGCGGATCCAGTGGTCTAGGAGAGGAGTTGATGAGGCCACTTGGGAGACTGAGGAGAGTATTAGACGTAACTATCCCGAGTTCTTTGCGGGGTTAGAGGTTACTCCTGTACCTACGAGTTAGTACTCGGATGTTGTGTTGATTGACCTTTCTGGTTTTTATATTGGATTGAGTGATTCTGTTTTATGTGATACTTGTCTGTTTTTGATGGTTGATTAGTTGCATGGTAGAAAATGAAAATGTCGAGAAAACTAAAATATACCAAAGGAAATGTGTGATTAAGAGAATCATTCTAAGTTTCGGGACGAAACTTCTTTTAAGAGGGCACTGATGTAATAACCGAAAATTTTAAACTCCGTTTAATACTGAATTTAACCGGATTCCGATCCGCTAACCTCTAACCTTTAAATAAAGTTAAAATGAATTTTAAATTTTATTATTTTATGCGACCTTAGTTCACATAAAGTAATAAAAGATGTAAACGGAGATATTCCGTACCTTTAAAATAAAATAATAATTTACTTAATACAGAAAATAATTCCGTAAAAATTTCCGCAAATGCCCTACCGATCCGTACGAGTAACGGGTTTCGCTTCAGCTCATTTCCTAAAGTAAGAGTGGGCCCAATTGCAATAAGTAATGCCGGCCCAGCCCATACTTAACCCTCTAATTAAAACCTAATTAACTATAACCTTAATTTTACCCTAATCTAAACCTAGTCTAATCCTCCCTCACCTGCCACTGCTCTTTCCCCTCCCTCTCTGTACGAACGACCACCGTAGCAAACACAACACCGGATCGAGCCGCCACTGCGCCGCCTTCCGTCAACCGCCCAGACACCGCCGGAACCCTGGTAAGCCGCTGTTCTTCCTCCTCGTTACTCTCTTCCCGACCCCAGCACTCGCTAACCAACTACACCGCGGTTCTTCGGCCAGCAGTGACCCAGCGCCGCCCTCTCTTCGGCCAGCAGTGACCCAGCGCCGCCCTCTCTTCGGCCTTGGAGTAGCACCGGAGCCACCACTGAGTCCGGCCAATCTCTCTGTCGACCCCTGCAACGTCGAACCAGCCAGCGGTCCATCGTCTTCGATCGAAGTGATCGACCTCTCCAGTGTTGCAAACCGGGTTGACGCTGAGCCGGATCGAAGTAAAACCAGTGAGTTTTCTGTCCAGTGTACGAGTTGTAGATGGGTATGTATATAAACAATAGAGTGGAGGTGGAATGGGTACGCAGTACGGTAGGTTAGTAAGGGCAGTTGTGTGAGCCGTTTGATAACTGTAGGTAGGCAAGGCTGAGATGTTTGGTTCGAGGGTACGGGATAGGTAAATGTCGATTATTCGATAAGTATAGTTACATGTATCAGCTATGTATATATATATATATATATATGTATACGTATAATAGTTTGTATGCGAGAGTGATGTATATATAATCATATATGAGTTAATATATAAGTACGAGTTGGGAGTTATGAAATTATGTAAAAAGAAATGAGTTGAGGAGAAAGGTTAAAAACATGTTTGACGGTATAATATATGTAGTAGCGTAATTAGTAACCGGAGAGAAGGAGTGTTGTCCTTCTTCGAGTTGTCTCGAGTTTGACCTTATAACCTATAAGTAGCTATCCGAGAGACTTAATTTATGGAAAACAAGATATGAAAGAAATTAGTAGAATTCCAGAATAAACTTCGACAATTTACGACACTAAGGGTAAAATGGTCTTTTACCGTAAGAGAGCTTTTTCCGTAATTCCTTCGCATGAGGTTGGACATCTAGATGTGATTTTGATCCACATGCCTTATTTGACAGGCGTTTGAGTTACCACGAGTACGGACTGTTTTGAGACGTGTTAGAGTGTGTTTTGACTCAGATAAGTCCTTGCGACTTACTTAGCCAGTTTCTGGATATTAGTTGAGTGATAGTGGTGGTGTGTGCTATGTGCGTGTTTTAATAATAATAACTTGCTAGGACGACCGTTATTATTATGTTTAAGGCCCAAGTGTATGTATAACGGGCCGTGACATCACTGCCCAGCTCTGACAGGAGACTGGGAGGTTCTCTATACCCAGACCAGGCAGGTACAAGGTGGGATGCATCGGATCCATTCCTGATGGTTACACGGGGGCGGAGCCGAGGTTTGGGAATCCCTCGTGTCACAAAATAAGTATCATTAGCGTGAATGAGTAACTTAACTTAAGATAATAAATGGACTTGTTTGAAAGCATGATGGGTGTTTATTCTTTTATGTGTGTGTGTGCTATTATTATTCTTCTAATATTTAGATAACTAGCTAATGGTTTCTCTTGTTGTGTTTTAGATTTACCGCAGGTTAGACCAGCAGCTGAGTGATCCCGAAGTAGTGGTCAGCCGGGTCGCCGTACTCCTTAGGGTTGGGGTTGTTGGTTGTTGTGGTTCCTTTTTGTTAAGACAGTTGTTCGTTTTTCCTTTGTTTAAGTACTATAGGCTGGTAGACCGTGTTGCATTGCATTCATTACCTTAAAAATACTATTTCATGAATTTCGGTTTTCCTTAATTGTGTCTTGTTGCAAGATCCTAGTAATATTGTTGTCAAACTAAGGTCGGGACCCATTGTGAGGTCCTAACCAGTAACGTTCCGAGTTCTGAGAATTCGGGGTGTTAAAGAAGCTTTGTTGTGGGTCACGCAATTGGCTATGGCTCAGGGGTGGCGCCAGGTGATTTGTGAGTTGGATTCGGGATCCTTAATTATAAAACTCAATCAACACCCGAATCTGAGAGGTTTTTTGGGCAATGTGGTGAATTTAATTCGAAAAGGGGCGATGACTTTTAACTCTTGCAAATGATCGTTTGTATGTCGCGATAGAAGTAAAGTGGTTCATTGGTTAACTAGCTAATGTACGAGGTTTACGGTTCAATATGGTTGTTTTATTCAGTTAAATTTGTGGAATTTTGTAAAAAAGCGTAATTAATACCCTAATGCAAATTGGTGCATTCCAGTGAAACTGATTGTTCAGTTTTTGATAATTTTTGAAATTACTAGCTAGTGTAAGAGAATTTTTTATACTTGTTAATGACATCAATCACTGACAATATCAAAAGGTTTATGATATTTAACAGTTATTATCTAATTAGCAATTTTGAACATTTTTCCAACATCCCAAAATCTCAAAACTACCCTCTGAATCAAATATATTATATTTTGAATAAAATCCAAAAAATCGTCATCAATCAATGACAATGTCAAAAGGTTTAAGATATTACACAATTATTATCTAATTAGACAATTTGGATATTTTTCGAACATCACAAAATCTCAAAATTATCCTCTGAATCAAATATATAATTTTTTTTAAATAAAATCCGAAAAAATTCCAAAGGACATAACCCCATCCGAATATTTGTTTTGGTTTGTCCTCAAATTCACAAATCATAACCAACTGCCCCAAAAGTTGACAACAATCCATCAAGGAGTAGCACCGCTAACGATTGTAGTTGCAGCCTGCAATTACAATCGGTCTTCACATTACATTACAGTTACAAATCATCGATTCACCGTCACTCCTACCCAACAACACTTTCAGTGTCTGAAAAATCATCGGTGGATTCCATTCAAGGTAAGCTAACTTCAACCGAAACCCTCTCTCAACTTTAATTCGAAGTCCATTCCTCCTACACCAACTTCCAAAAATTCACCCTTCTCATCGCTGTTGCATCCCCGGCCAACCTAGGTCATCGTGAACCATATAATTCACGAATTTGCGTTAATTTTTGCATTCATGGCATAATCGAGTCCTTATGCCTCAACACTATCTCTCTTTATCAATGTCGTCTAAATCGGGTAACAAATCCATCATCGCCATGAAAGGTCACCCATTCACACGAAAGACACAATTTGCAACCAAAATAGCACCGAACTGCGATGTCCTGTCTATTCTCTCCACGACTTCTTCAATCCGGATTGCTTTCAAACTTGCCACTCTACAAACACTTGCGCACCACAAGATATTGCATTTCAGATTGTCTGTCACGTTGCCAAGTACAATCTCTCCGAAGGATTTCTTAAACAAGTTGTGATCAACTCCCCTTTGTCTTCCCGATCTCACCTCGATCAGCTCATTGAGTTGGCATCATCCCTTAAAGATACGCGTCTTGTGATAATCGAGTGTAAGACAAATAGTATCTACGAGTGGCAGGCAAAGTTCGAGGAAGATTGTGGTGGTGAGGCCTACCCTTGGTATAAGGCCAAGACCTGGGAAGATATCGAAAAGGCAATTCAAGATGGTTACGATGAGAGATTGGATGGTTATGAAGTCTCAAAGCTGGTCTTGGATCCGTTCTCAGATTACATAAGTTACGCACTTGATCGTGTTGCGGATGTGGTTAGATACATGATCAGGCGATGGGAATTTGATGGTCCGGACCTTGTGGTGTATGATCAATGGCGACATGGCCAATATCTTATTCCACCTTTTAACGGTAGTGATAATAAGTATGATAACGACCAAATTGTTGCTGACTTGAAATTAGGGTCCTTTAGAGGTGGGAGTTGTCACTGCATAACCAACTATGCTGAGAATGGACTTGAACACGAGGCCGGGTGTATGGCTTGTGAAAACCAGGTCATGGGAAGGCCGGCCTACACCTGCAAGCTGTGCCGATTTGCTTTGCACGGGGAATGCGCCAAGTTGCTAGATGAAAATTACAAGACATGGAGTGGTCTTGACCGTGACATTCTCAATTCTCTGTTGGTGCTGGGGTACCGGAAGGTGTGCCCTGACCTTAATTTTTATTGCAGTTCATGTAGAGAGGCAACTGAGATCCACTCTGATTCATGTAGTGACTGCCTCTTCACAACCCATCTGAAAATACGATTTTTGCCTACAGTTATTAGGCATGACTGCGACGAGCACTTCCTCTCAGTAGCATTATCTTACCCACATTCCAATTCCGAAGACTTGCTTATATGCAAGGCACGTGGCGACCCCTTCTTTTCCATTTGGTACGCGTGTAACATGTGTTGTGTTGCCTATCACTATAAATGTCTCACCGAGGTGCCTGTTCAAGTGGAGCACGAGCATGGAGGACACCATCATCACATGATGTTGCATTACTTGAATAAGGAGTCAGAGGATTACCTTTGTGATGTGTGCTTTGATAGAGAAGATCCGGAGAGACGAGATTCAAGACGTTGGTCTTACTCTTGCCGAGAATGTCATTACGTGGCTCATTTGGACTGTGTCTATGATGGGTGTGTAATGTCTTTCATTTCCATTTTCTTAACACAGTTTCTAAGCTGGTTAAATGGAAAACTCATATCTAATCTTATTAAATTGTTTCTTAGAGAAATTTTACTAATTAATATCATGTAGTTAACTTGCAGGATGACTTATTCTGACCCAAGTATCACGTTCAAACATATTGTACATCTTTGAAAATCAGTCCAAGGGGAAAGATTCAACGTTTGGTCTCTTTGTCAATGAAATTGCAGAAGATGACTCGTTCTTGAACTTCATTATGTGAATCTTTCTCCTACCTGTAACCAATTTTTGGGATTCAGGGAAGTTGCACATTTCAGTGTAGTTATCGTCATTGATATTACGAAATATTGTCTCCTTTATCATTCTATCTCCTTCTTTGATTCGGTCTCTGACCAAGGATGTCGTCTGAATCGAATAAGAAATCGATCATCGCGTTGAAGGGTCATCATTTTACACGAAAGACAGAACTTGCAAAATACATAGCAGATTCCTTTAAATGCCCTGTCTTGCCCCTCGATCATTTCCTTGATTACTTTCAACCCTGCTCTTCTTCAAACACTTTCACACCAGTAAAGCCGCAAGATCTGGCGTTTAGGGTCATTTGTCAGATCGCCAAATCCAACCTGTCATCTGGACTAGTTATTGAAATCGTGATTGACTCCCCCTTTGTCTTCTAGAACTCACCTTGATCAGCTGATTTAGCTGTCCTCTTCCCTTGAGCAAACCCGACTTGTTATCATCGAGTGTAAGGTCGACAACATATACGAGTGGAAGACAAGGTTTGAGGAATATCACAATAGGAATCCTGATAAGATTCCCAGGTGGTATAAAGCCAAGACTTGGGAAGATGTCGAGAAGACACTCCAATGTGGTTATGATGAGAGTTATATTGTTCCAAAGCTGGTTGTGGATCTTGTCTATGATTACATAAGCCATAAATTTCTTATTCCTTTCATGGATGCAGTTACATACATGATCACGCGGTGAAGGTGATGGTCCTGACCTTGTGGTGTATCTTCGATGGCTACAAGGCCAATACCTTCCTTCATGTGCTCCTGATAACGACGAGTTATACAGAGCTGGAAAGGGACACTACATTACTAAATACGACGAGGAAGGACTCGAATTCGAGGTTGAGTGTAAGGCTTGTGAAAAGCAACTCATGGGCACAGCAACCTACACTTGCGAATATTGCAGCTTTGCTTTGCACAAGGAATGTGCAGAGTCATTTGATGATAACAACAAGCCATCCAAAAACGACAACTTCAACTCCCTCTCAAAAAGCCGGCAAATGCCAAGCGTGATTAGGCATGACTGTGAGAAATATTTCCTATATGTAGTACTATCCTCCCTGAATCCATATGAGGAGTTTTTTTCCTTGCAAGGCATGTGGGTACGCTGTTGAATCGGTTTGGTTCTTGTGTAAGATCTGTTGTGTGGCATATCACTACGAATGCCTTACCTAGGTGGTTGTTCGAGTGAAGGATGAGCACGGTGGCCACCATCATGAAATGCTCATGCACTATTCCTACAACGAGGATGAGGATTACATCTGTGATGCATGCTTTGGGAAAGGAGATCCAGAAAGACGTGATCCGATGCTCTGGTTTTACTCTTGCCAAGAGTGTCACTACGTGACTCATTTGCTTTGCGTCTGATCTAGGTATGTATATCTTTCACATAAGTTATATTTGGTTAGCTGCAGGAATGCTATTTATGGAGCTGCACTCGCTATCTTTTCAAATAGGTAAGGCCGTAAGAAATATAAGCTGAACATGTACGATTTATTCAAAAAGTAGCTAGCTAGGTGCATAATACAACCTAAAATGAAATAGGTATACATCTCGATGAAGGTGAACAAAACAACACATCAGAGGATGGAGAAAGAAGCACAATAATAGCCTAATCTGACTTGTCTAAGAAAAAACTTTCTTATTGAAGCTTATATCATGTAAGCATGATATCCATACATCTTATTTTGACCTTTTTACTCTATGCAGTATAGATTTCCAGACAGCACTTGGTAACACTTTAACAGTTGAATCAACAAGAAGTATCATTGTGTAAGAGAAGTTTATACAATGCAGCTGAATCAACAAGAATAAACAAAAATCGGGAAATCCAATATCTAATATATTGACATAAAAGAACCAAAGCTGTAATGCTAAAATTGAAAATGGATGCAGAAAGAATTGGATCATAATAGGAGTTGATGTGTATAACTCAACTCAAAGAGGCAAGCTAGAAAACTTGAAAGGCGTGGAATTTCAACAATGAGTCACTCTGTAGAACTCTAAAGAGAAAATTAAACTAATAACACATAGGTTCCTTGAACACTAGAAAAAAATTGCTAACACTGTTAGATGCAGAGCATACTAATGTAGTTAATGCTAGAACACTTATATTGCAATTAGTAAGCATTGTGGTAAGGGGAACTTTATAATTATAGCTTATCTACTTGTACTTGGCAACCACAGTGTGAATCAAGTATATGCATGCTTAAACATCTCTGGATGTCAACAAAGTCATATCATTTACCTCTAATGGAAAAAAGAACGAATATAACTTATATTGGATGCAAGGTTGAACCCAAAGATATAAAGTCAGGAACCTTCTTGCCTCAAGTATACGTGAAATCTCCTTTCTATACCAAAACCCATAACCGAAAGATTGTCTTACCAATTGCAGAGAACCACTTCGCGACACAAATAATGTCAAATTTTGTCCGCCCAAAGCCAAAGGACACCGCCACCATACATACCATATCTTACTCATCTTTAAACTTATAGATATAGCTATTGTGTGGACTTATCCCACGTTGATTATAAATCATAATAAAGTGATAAAGACTTCATAGTAATTTGTGAATTATTACTACTCCCATTGTTGATAATTTAGATTTTTTTGTCAGATATATCACTTAACTTTAGTACGAGCACTTATATGGTTGAACTCGGACTTAACGTGCATCCATTTGTCACAGTCTCCCCGCAATAACTGATAAATTTTGTCATAATGTGCGCAATCCTATCAATTTGTCACAATCTCTGCAATAACTAATCACTTTTGTCACGTTATCGTAAACGTTGATAATTTTAGTGCTCCTTAGGAGAGGATATGTTAACGGGGTGTGTGTGACGGTGTCTACGCGACCGGTTGGTAGTAGGAGGGATCAATTACAACGAAGGATGGACTGAGTGCTAAATCGGTGTTTAGGTGAATTTTTAGTCTTCTTAAATGATTAGAGCAATAACAATTGTTGGTTATTTCGTCCATTTCAAAAGTCTTATTCAAAGAAATGCAATTCACATTCTAGTGATTAAAATTTTGTTTCCAACATTTTCAACAAATTAAATTATCTTAAAAAATATATCCAAAATATAGTTTAACTTTTTAATTCCACTAAGTTGGTACATATAATTTAAATCAATTACTTTCAAAGAAACAAAAGTTTAATACGAAATCTTTGTCAAAAACACAAGAAATTTATTTAATGAAATTACTATTTTTAAGGTTTTGGTTTAAGTAAAGAAAACTTCATTTTATAGGAAATTACGAACCATTGTGAGACTGTCACGTGTTTTTTTTTCTTTTATAGATGACCACTTTTTTTAGTTTAAATTTTTTGTACAACTCGTTCAAAACTTTGTATTATTAGTTTATACAATTTTATATAAAAATTTAAACTATTATTCTACTAGTTGAAACTTTTTGTTCGATTCGTTCAAATTTTGTATACTATCTGTACTAATACTTTATATTATTAGTTCAAACATACTTTTATTTTATTATTTAAGTTACGTTTTTATGCAATTTTTTTACGTGTACATGTTTGTCTCAATGAAATTCAATGTTTGAGCGAATGGAACACCACGTTTGATTTAGCAAAAAATAGTTTGAACTAATAAAATACAAATTTTTAACTAATATTATAAAAATTCAAAACACGAAATATTTTAAAATTTTTAAATAAATATAACTACCAAAAATACAATAAAATATAAACTAATAATACATACATGTTTGAACAAATTAAACGTGTTATATGAACTAATATTATAGAAGTTTTTTTACTTAAAAATATTATAATAAATAATGTACTGATAAATTTTTTGTTTCATAAACATTATTTGAAAATTATATTAACTACTAATGTAAATATTAAAACTAAATTAACAAAAACATGTTTAATTGTTGAGATAAAACATTTGAACGAAATGATAACTATGATTATTTTTTTTCCTTGAAAATATATTCCAAAAAATTTTAAATTTTTTTTCTCATAAGAATATCATCTTAGTTCATACTAACGTACTAACTTTTTCATTTTCCCAAAACTTGAACATTTTGTTCATATTTTATTAACTAATAGGGTTATTTTATCACCCTATAATTCATTAATTTACGTACATCACTCCCTGTATATGCTAAATAATTTGAAATAAAAAGGAAGAATTTGAAAGAATGTGTCTTGTAAATCCTCATAAATTAACGGGATAAATTAACGGGATTTCTAGACGTACTTGCGAAAATCTATAGTTGTCACCACAACTACAGACTTAGCGTGCATAGTTGATGAATATAGGAAAAACATCGGTGCATCTATCAAACCCTAAACTAAAATTAACTTATAATAGAAAAAATAACCCAAATAATATCAATTATTAACATTGGACCCAAACTAATATCAATTTTGAAAATTACTAGGAGTGATACAAACTAACAACTTATTTCCCAAAAATAATATGTCTTAATTTTCCGGCAAAAAACTTAAACTCTGGCGATTACGCGGCAACGATTTCCTTACATGAAAAAATGGGATTAATTGTGTGTCGTGGAGATTATTTTTAATGAAATTAATATCATTTAATATGTTAAAAATTCTAAATGAAGTTTTTTTAAAAAAATTATTATTTTTAAATAATAATTTTGCGCACAATATTTTTTTATAATATTTGTGTAAAAAATATTAATTTTTGAAAACATATTTTTTTTAAAAATATAACTTTTTGTAAAGAATCTTCTTTTAAATAATTAACAAAAAATAATTTTTATAAAAAATTGTTTTTCTTTTGAAACTTTATGAACAATTTTTTGGAGAATATTTTTTTATATAACTAATTTTTAACTAAAAAAAACTTTTTTAACATAATCAAAATAAATTAAACTTTTTTAGAGATTAAGTTAAAAGACGAAACTTTTTTAAAGATCGAATATTGTTTTTTTACAAATTTTTTTTATAAAATTATTATTTAAAAAAAATCATTTTATATAAAAATCTGAAAATGAATATGATAAAATATTTCCAAAAATAAGTTTCCATAACTTTTTGTCAAAAAATCAATTATTTTTCTGATTAAAAAAATATTGTATTCAATATTTTAGCATACTAACTGATATTAAATTAATTTTCCAAAAATAAAATCCACATCACACCCCTCGTTCAAATTTTTTTAATTGTTATCACCGGAACTAGAATTTTTTCCGAAAAAATAAAACGTATTATTTGTTGTTAACAAGTTCGCTCCTAATAATTATCAAATTGTTTCATATATATTATTTTAGGTTTGGTTGATATTATTTTAGGCTATTTTTTCATTATAATATTAATAAGTTACAAAAATTACCATTATAATATTAATAAATTACAAAATTACTTAATCTTAATTTTGTTGTAAGAATGGTTAGCTGAACCAAAAGAAAATTTAAGGGAAATTCCGGATGGTACCCTCGTGGTTTGGGGTATTCCGGATTTTGTCCACCAGTTTTTTCAAGTTCGGATGGTACCCTCAAGTTTATGTTGTTTTCCGGATTTTGCCCAAATTCATTACACTTTTTTAAATTCCATTAAAAACATACAAAAGAAAATAAACTAAAATTAAAAAATAACTTAAAATAGAAATAATAATTTATTTAATTTAAAAATAAAGTAAAACAGTAACTTTTATAAAAAAATATATATTATATTAATTTAAAAATAAATAAATTAAATAAATTTTAAAAAATTCAAAAATCAGTATTTTATTTATTTTAAAAATAAATAAACGAATTAGCATATTTTTTACAAAATCTAAAAATATAAGTGTTATACTTTATTTAAAAAATAAATAAAATAAGGACTCTTTTAAATAATAAAAAAGCACTGTTTTAATTTATTATTAAAATAAATAAATAATTTTTCTATTTTATTTATTTCCCAAAACTAAAAGAAAGAAAATAAAGTAATATTAAAAAATAAAAAAAAATAGAAAACTGATTTATTCAATTTAATAATAAATTAAAACAGTGATTTTTTAAAAAAAATTTTTAAAAATCCTTATTTTATTTATTTTTGAAATAAAGTATAAAACTTATTTTTTTAGATTTTGTTAAAAAATACTAACCCAATTTATTTATTTTTAAAATAAAAGAAAACACTGATTTTTTTTAATTTTTTAAAAATTATCTAACGAATTTATTTTTAAATTAATATAATATATATATATATATATATTTTAAAAGTTACTGTTTTACTTTATTTTTAAAATAAATTAATTATTCTTTCTATTTTAAGTTGTTTTTTAATTTTAGTTTATTTTTTTTTGTACGTTTTTAATGGAATTTAAAAAAGTGTAATGAATTTGGGCAAAATCCGGAAAACAACATAAACTTGAGGGTACCATCCGAACTTGAAAAAACTGGTGGGCAAAATCCGGAATACCCCAAACCACGAGGGTACCATCCGGAATTTCCCAAAATTTAAATTACCATGATCCATGATCATATGTAAAAACATAAAAAAAAAATGAAAAAGAAAATGGAGAAGAAGGCCTGTGATTAACCGGAAAAGAGGGAGACGGGAGACATAGCCCTGCTTTTGCTCACCTTTAAGCTCATAATTGACGCCAATAAAAGTCGTATAATTTATACTAATGGAGAGGAAGACTTTCCCAAAACTCAAAAGTCAAGGTCTCTAATACAACATTGCTAAAGCAACTGAGTATCGAAAAGAATTACACCAATGTATCCATGTATACTTTGATCCTAACCAGATTGCTCGGGGCTCTCACACTGAGTATCATTTTCTGCGGGCTTTTTCTTTTTCTTGCGCTTCTGCTTGTCCTTGAGCCTCCTATTATCTTTGACCCACTTCTCCCAACCTCTTTTATTTCTCTGGTAAAGAAGCATAGCAGCTCGAGCATCCTCAACCTGAACATATTATATATGACATATATATTTACAAGTCTACAATCGTATCATATGGATAAATTTGTAAAATCATAAACCAAGATTGGGCTGGGAACTAACCGGACAATGCTCTCCATTCTGAATTTGCACTCCCAGAAACTCGGTGGCAAGATGACGAAGTGCTTTTCGATGACTTTCTCTACTCCAAAGTAAATTATATGTTTTGAGATAAACATTGACATAATCACTATAACAGTACTGTTGACAGGGTAAGAATCATACTTGAGAAAAGGCGGATATTCTGAGGTGTCTCGCGTATCCTTCTTTGGATGGCTGAGTAGTAGTGCCTGTAATAAAGATTACACATAAGTTGAGTTATTATTATTATTCTCTTTTGCTTCAAAAAGGGGTGGGAGATGCAAACCTTCAGGTCATTACGTAAAGCATGCCCAACAAGAATCTTTCCTTTGATCAGCTCTGCTACTTTCTTCTGAACAACACTGAAATCCTTTGCTGTAATACCAGCCATAAGCATATGTACAAGGGAAGTTGCAATCAATCAAACACCAATTCAAGTAAACTATCTAGTCCCGTTGCCAGATATTCTACAGAAGATAACAAAGGAACTCTATTGTCCAGCTAACCTAACTGTTTTCTCATTGCTCAACTACAGAAAAAGAAGAGTAACAAAATCTAGCAAATATAGTGGTTTCTGTCCTTTGTTTTCTGCAACGTATTACATGTTGTAAACTTTAAAAGGTAGACTCCAAAAGTTCCGATAATTGGTCTCATGTAGCATAAACATGGCCAACCCAACAATATGAAACTGCAAACAAATTAAAAATAACTCATAAACTTTTGTTGAATATTTTGCGTTATGTGAAAGCTCGGAGACCACAAAATAACATACACGTCACAACTGGTCAAGGAGCATAGTGGTAACAAATTGGGGAAAGAAAGATGGTCAAACCTTTCCTCAAATCACGAGGCCGAATTCCGCTGATTTGTGTGCGGAAGTCAACAACACGGTCCACGGGGCGAACAAACTCATCATATATAACATTTCCCCACTTATTGACCTGTCAGAAGCTGATTATGTTAAAACATTAACACACGACCGCAACAAACATACAACGGCACAAATTGCAAAGTGTGCTTTAATCTCGTAATGGTGTATCATCTATGCTAAAATGTTTGTGGAAGAAAGTGTTATGTAATTTTTTTAGTGTATGTTAGTTTGTGTAAATTTTTGTTGGTGTAATTTTTTTTTTGTAGTCGATTGTGTGTGTAAGTGTTTGTATGTTAGTTTGTGTTAATTTTATTGAGTTATTCCGTGTAATTATTTGGCATGTGTTAGTTTGTGTAAATATCATTGAGTTATTCCTATAATTATTTGATGTGTGTTTGTTTAGTGTTTGTGTAATTTATTTTATGCAAGTGTTGTGTATCAATATATTTACAAAACTCCATTGTTTTAATCATTTTCAAAAAAATCTATAAGGGTATTTTAGTATTTACACAGGTTAAAATCTAGAGCCTAAAACACCCATTAAAACTTCAAAATTGCACACTTCTTCCTATTTCCTGAGCAGGTATGTTTGTTTTCCTCACAAATTCCAGATTTCTCACACAGAAATATTTGCTCGTCGATCAACTCCACCAAGAAGAAGAAAAAGATTCACATAGTTCTACAGATTCCATTTTGTTACTACAAGTAAGATCGGTACTAAGCATAGACTGTTTCCAATGTCATTTTAGATGAAGCTGCTAGACTTACAGTTCTGACGTCTGCTATGAATTGCAATAGTATGAACTGTAATAGTATGAAAAGGTGAAACATTTATAATAAAGATTGACATTAGGTAAAGCCCACAACTTAGTGGCATACAGATTTGAGATTTCATATTAAACTTACCAGTGTAGCTCGTCCAAGAGCACTTTTGTTTCCTTGAGAAGTTACTCCCACCATTTCACAATCCATTGCAACCTCTTTTGTTATACTGTTAAACAATGTTGTATCACTGGATTCAGTAGATGGACAAACTGGGATATTTTAAAATTAAAGACATGATATTTAGCAATTTCTGAACACGTTAACAGAAACATTTAAAAAAGAGATCATCAGCCAGAATGACTCATTTTGAGCTATATATCGACATGCTAAGCAAATTCTACAGAGCTGTTATAGCATCACAAAATTGAACACCAAAATCTTTCAAGCAACACTAGAAAAAGGATATGTCCACTCAATGCGCAGACGACTGTTGCTAATATCAATAGCTCTAGAACTTTCCGCACCTGGGTAGGAATCCTAAAGGATTGGAGAGATAATGAGTGATGACCACCAAGGATAAATGGCATTAGAAAAAAAGAAGTTTGTGTTGCATTAGCACCACATAATCATGCAGAACTAAAATCATCTACTAAAGTAGAAGTACCTTAGTAAAAAAAAAATAATCTGTTTATAAAGGCAACAATTTGGTCATATCCCTTCACAGTTTTAAGCCCTGTAAAGTATCTATTAAAACAAAAGGACGAACCAAGAATTATTGATCTTTTACAGCTCAATAAGCATATCTAATTCGGTAAAAAAAGACACTGATATCATTATGTGAAACATGATTATCTTATTGACTTTTGAGTTTAGAGCATCAGCGACCACAAAAATCTGTTCTCGTTGATTGCTGGAGCTCGCTTACATCTATATTTAATTCTTTTATCACTATTTCACCGCATTTTCATTCAAGAATAGCTTCAACCCATTTTAAGTACCAAAAATTGATTCTTCCTCAACGCCCAAGAAGCAAACAAGTTCCAAAAGGGCTCAAAACTAAGGAAAAAAAACTAACCTGGAATCAGAAGAAGTAGGAATAAGCACATTGGCCTGGGAACTGGTAGAATCTGAACTTGGCCGTTCCTTGCGCTTTCCTGCAAAATGAAAAATTAAGCCTGTGATTAAGCAGATGATTATGGGAATTGCGAGACAAGGTAGAAGAGAAAAGGGGGACCTAATATTGAAGGGGTAGCATCAGAGGAGAGCGTTTCCCTGCTTTTAGTTCCATTGGAAGCATAGCCATGGATTTTCTGGCGCAGTTGTGCCCAATTAGGGTTAGATTGCAAGGTCTTTTGCTTCTTCTCCTCCCCGCTACCCATTGTAGTCAGCTTCTTAGGTTGCGAATCGCAGAGAGCGGCAGCTTCAGTTCAAAGCCGAGCAGAAAAACTAGTTTCCACTTTCCGGAGTGAGCCGTTTTCCCCTAATGCGGGAGATTATTTGGTTAGGGTTTCTACTCTCCACTAGAGAATGAGACAATATCGACGTCTGTGAGTGTATATATGTTTCTTTCTATTTTCTTAAAAGGGCTACTATTCGGGTGACAGAGGCGGAATCCGCCCGCGCGCAAAGGGAGTCCGCCTCCTCCTGCCCGTATATAATAACATGTGAAGTCATTGTATCATTCACTTACATCCAAACCATAACAACGTAAAGAAAGAAATCCGTTTAAATGTCGTCGTTTTCCGAAGAAGTAGACCGATGGTGAAAGCTCTATTAGGCCGTTCGATATTGAAAAATACAGTGATCCAGAAGAAATTCTCGCACAACTTAAAGTAAGTGTACAAACTCATTTATATTTTACTTTATGCTATTTTATTTAGTCGGAATTGTAGAATTAGCAATGTTAGAATAGAGAATCAGAATTATAGAATTAGCAATGTTAGAATAGAAACTCGGAATTGTAGAATTAGCAATGTTAGAATAGAAAATTGGAATTGTAGAATTAGCAATGTTCGAATAGAGCATGAAATTGTAGGATTAGCAATGTTAGAATAGAGAATCGAAATTGTAGTTTTAGACATTTAAGAATAGAAAATCATAATTGTAGTTTAGACATTTAAGAATAAAATATGTGTATTTTTAAAATAATACTCTATGTTATTTTTATTTAGGATCTTATGGAATATTCTCGTGCTCTCGGTACCGATTATTCGTCAAAATTTGAGCTTCACGGATTGTTCGCCACTTAGCGTGCGTGCAAATAAGCTTTAAATTTATAAAACTAGAATCAAGCAAGCGAACCCGCAGTGTACGGATCGATATAGTTAAGCAAGAATTCCAGAGTATCGAACACAGGGATTTGGGGGGTACAAATTCAATTTCAGATTATCAAGCAGGTAAATGTAAGAGCTTTGCAAATTATTGGGAAAACAACAATCCTAAAGATCCAAGCATCCAGCTGTGGCTATCGATTCAAGATATACTAATGATATAAGGACAGAGTTAAGATATGCAAAGATATGCTAATGTAAGGTAATCGTACGGTGAAGTTCCAAAAACCTTATATGACTCACCTACAAGACACTCTCTATAAAGGTTGTTGAGGCTTCAATATAGAAAGGTTCTAAAAGTAAGAATTAATGTCAAATACCCAAACTTGTAATCCAAGGATCAAGACTAACTAAACCGATTACGGTTGTGACACTCACAATCGAGGTAGAGGTTGTTGAGGCTTCACTACCACCTAGAAAAGGCAAGTCTAAACTAAGTTAAAGCAAATCTTTAACTTTGGATTAAAGTAAAAGCAAGTTCGTAGACTCAAGGAAAATCACGGTTAGTTCTTGAGGATCCACGGCCGTGGACTCAAGAACAGGCCGTAATTTAGGGTTCGTCGGCGATTCTCTCTAACTCTCAGGGTCCAATCTGTTTACGATCGATCTATCATCATCTAAGCCACAACTATCAACCCTTCACCTTAGAATTGTTAAAGGTTTTTAGCCAACAATAGTCATAATGATATCAAATTCAAGGTTTAAAAGATTGAAAGATGAAACTTCCGAAAACTTTCAATAAACTTTCAATAAAATCTCAAAGTCACAATCAAGAACAAGTATCGTCACTAGATTCGGAATAGAACACACAAACACAATCTTAGATAAGAAGGAAGAACGAGATGTCAATCCGTCTTCTAAATCAAACCTAAACAAGAAGAGGAATCTTCTTGCGAATAACCTTCCGAATCTTCGATCTTCCGTCAATCCGGAAATCACCAATAGCGCTGCGCCAAATCTCTCAACACCACTTTCACCAAAAGCGAGATTAGGGCAATTCCAAACGCAAGCGTAAATGCGTCTAAGGTAAGCCTAAGGCGAGGTGTAAGCCAAGGTCTAAAGCGAGGTGACGGAATCTCTCTTCGTCCGTCCTTTTATAGTGTATGATGAAATAGCGGCCCGGCCCAATCTTTTAAAAGATCGTGGCTTAAAGTGTGGCGAAAAAGATCGCCAAGATCACGGTCGTGGAAGGTTCCACGACCGTAATTTAGAGCGTGGAATTCAACACGGTTTGAACCATCTTCTCCACGGCCGTAGAAGTTGCTGGAATGAACCACGCTTCCTTAGCCATGGTTCCACGGCCGTGGAACTGAACGTGGAAAGTAGTACGGCCGTATTTTAGAACGTGGTTTAGGGCAAGAACGTGATTCTTCCCTAGCTTCGTGCATTCCTCAAGTTAACACTCCTTTTGCTCCTAAGAATGCCCTCAATCCATGGACATTGCTCAACAACTCCATCTTGCTCGATTTCGTTCGGAAATAGCTCTCAATCACCTATAATCAACATAAAGCTTGTGTAGATCTCAATATCGACATTATAGACAAACTAGCTCACAAATGCATCTATGCTCAATCAATGACTATCAATATGAATCAAATACACTTAGAAAACGTGCCTAAAATATCACAATATTTCATGCTAACAAATAACCTCATACTTGCCACTTGCTTGTCCCTAAGCAAGGTCTTTCAAAAGCTTTAAAACAAGAGTTAGGATGAAATATGTGTACCTTCTCAAAGCTATACCTCTTTTGGATGAATGTGCCTTCTAAACAATAGATCATTCTCAAATCTTGCTTCAATCGTTTATAGGACTTTCATACACTTAATCAAAGAGTAAAGAAAACTCATGAATCAATCAAACTTCCATACAAACATCATAACCCTTAAACATTAACAAAATCAATCATAAGAAACTTCAATTTAGATCACCAAGTCATATAACATTCTTTTGATCTTAAGGACTTTCAAAGAAAAAGGTCTAGAATGTGGAAAGGGAAGGAAACTTTAAGGAATGTGGTGCATGAATCCGGGAAAGTGGACAACTACTCTTTTCTTCTTCACTTGCGGTTTCCGCAACACCTTCAACTTAGAGCTTTGCTCTCTTCTTTTCATTTTTCGACTTTACTTTTGGAGTTATGGATAGAGGTGCACATAAACCGAAGCCTAGGAGATTGGCGTTTCTCAATTTTTATGAGATGTCTCAAACCCTTAGCGCACATACCATAATCCGCTAGGAATATCGCTCAATCTGACTTTGGCAAGACACAAACACCCGGCTATGTGAATGGTGCCGAGTTACTCATCATCATGATTGACTTCCCCAAACCTACAATTTCTTTCTATTCTTTTGATTACAAATAATTGCTCTCATGGCCTTCCCACATCAAACATGCCTTTTTCATTCACTTCTCCAAATTCCCGGATAGGTAAAGAAGGTCAATATTTCAATGAGGAACTAAATGATCAAAGAAAGAAGAAAGAAAAATCGAATTGCCTTAATCATCTCAACAAGAAGCATAAGAACTTATAGTGTGATTTCAACTTCAATTCCTCAACATGATTTAGGTAACATTTATCACATTATGAAACTTGTAAAAGAGGTATAATCAACTCATTCAATTTCTTTTCAATTCACTATTCGTTTAAGCATGCAATTGTCATCAAACTCAATTCACAAGTAGCGATTATCATGGAAATCATCTCAATTCCTTAGAAGCACAAAATTTTTCAAAATTTTTAAATTTTTATGGTTTTTCAAACTCTTTTTCATGCAATGCAATAATGAAACGTGCAACAATATAATGAACATGCAATGATAGTCTCGATAGAAGCAAACATAGTGAGTAAGAGTTATTACAACTTTTAGTCACACCCCACCCCATACTTAGGACGAACATTGTCCCTAATGTTCAAATAAAAGAAAGAAAAGAAAGAAAAGTAAAAGAAACTCACAAAATGGCGGTGGAGCGGCTAAAACTATCGGTCATGCAATCATCATCACTGCGGCGCTGGTGGAGGCGGGAATGGAGAGAAGCTAGGATCATAAAACCGCCCAAACTGCTGGCGGTAGACATCTCTCATCATGTGATCGAGGTCATCCAAGTGTCCATCTCTAGCATCGGCTCGAATCTCCAATGCTCCTACTCTCTTCGAAAGACAAGTAGCCCAATCCGGCATCTGCTCATACCATCCCGGAGCATGACTGCACCACTCTGGAGCGTCGGATGGTGCAGGTGCTGGTGCAGAAGGTGTCTGTGTAGCCCATGGAGGTGGAACTCCATACCATGCAGGAGGTGTCTCAACCCAAGTGGGTCTCTCACTCACGCTGGCGCGGCGAGAAGACGAGCCTGAAGCTCTGGCGGGACGTGGAGACCGTCTAGGCACATCGGGGGCCGCATCCGGCTGATCCGGAAACGTGCCAAACTCCTGCTCGGCGCCTCCTCCACCCTCAAACTGATCCCTCATCTCCTCCTCCTCAACTACGGGCGATGGTGGAACATACGGAGGAGCTGCAATCCTGTTCGCATGCATAGCAGCGAAGGTCTCCTTCCAATTATGGCGTCCAACCATAATGGAGTACTCCTGTAGCCACTCAATACCCCTACCCGTCCTGCTCTCCCAAGGCATGGCCGCGTAAGGCGGACCTCTATGTGTGGGGAAGATGAGACCTCTAGTCATGAATGCATGAAGTCCTAAAGGTACGGCTGGTATGCGGGTACAAGCAGAAAAATCAACTCCCAATGCCCTAGCAAGGTGGGTAACTATCCCACCATATCCAATGTTGCCCTTCCTCTTGTTCTTAAGCTTGCTCATAGTAGCAGCTAAGAGGGTGGCACAGTCAGCTCGGCGCCCATACAGCATGGAGTATAGCAGAAAGAGCTCATCCGTCTTGATCTTTTGGGGCGTCTCCGTCCTAGGAAAGAGACACTCCGAAAGAACACGGTGAGCAATCTTCAAGGCTAAGTGATACATCAACTTAGCCTTGGTGTCAGCAGGTTGCCAGCGGTCCTCGCTGGCGTAGATCATAGCAACTTCCTCCCAAAAGTCTTTGGCGTAAACGCCACTAGGAAAACGACCGTTAAAGGTCTCATGGAACCCAAAGAAGGTCCCGAACTCACGGATGGAAAAATCATAGTTTCTTTCCATAAGACGGAAAGAAACGGTCCTATCCACATGGCTATGCTGGAAAGACGTCACAACCTCCCTCGTAATCTCCTCATAGGCGTCTTCTCGGATAGCCGAGAAGACAACTAGTCCGGCTCTATCCAAGAGCCAAGTAAGGTCATCTACAATGTTAAGAGGGGCTAGATCCTCTAACAGTAGGTACCTAGGTCCAATCACAGGTCTCTCATGGATCCTCTCGAATGCATCAAGGTGATCCTCATGAATGGTAGGTACTCTAGGGCTAGGAGGTGAGGGTGATGAAGGTGATGATGGAGGTGAAGGGAAAGAGGGTGGTGGTGCTCTAGAGGATGAAGAAGAAGAGGGATTACCCTTCCTCTTCTTGTTTTGGTCATTCTTTTTCTCCTTAATCCTCCCAGAAACTCTCCTCACGAAGTCCATCACTGTTCAAAGTTACGGGCTGTTCTTGGTGATTCCACGGCCGTGGTTCTGTTAGTGACCGTGGTTCGTCTGGTTTTTTCGCAAATCTCAGAAATTAACACTCAAACTCAGCAATCAGGCAGCCCTAGTCTAGTTCCTTCCAATTTCAATCAGTTCTTCCTAAAATTTATAGCAAAACGAACCAAATCGACAAAGATCAAGAAAAGGGAAAAAACCTAAGTTTCGGATTTTTAAAATCCGAATTGTGCGTTCCGTGGTGAATCTCCGCTCGATTCGTTGCTTGGATCTTGTTGGTGGTTGAATTTGCTTTAATTTGGGAAGAAGAATCGTCGAAAATGATTAAGAAATGAAGATTTGGGAGTAGGGTCGTGGAATCGGCGATTTGGGTCGTGGAAGGGGTTTTTGTGAGGTGTTTTTGTGAAGAACGTGGTTTATATAGTCACAGGCAAAATTTTGAAAATCACGGTCTGTCGGGGTGTTCCACGGCCGTGGAAATGTACGGAACCGTGGTTTTGGTGATTTTTCAAAGGCTTTTGGAAATTACGGTCACTGTAGCTGTCACGACCGTGGTTTAGGCCGTGGAACTCTCTGTAATGCTCCAAAGTCCAAGTTTCGTCACTTTTCTTCAACATTATCCTTCCCTTCCCCTTTTCCATCGTTTCTTGGGTTGCCTCCCAAGAAGCGCTTTGTTTAAGGTCCGTAGCTAGACCAATCTCGCACTTATTCGAGTGCGGTAGGCGCGAACTCTTCAGCTTGGAGTTCCGGCGTATACTTCTTGAGTCGTTGGCCGTTCACCTTAAAGCTTCCGCCCGCTTCACCCCATACTTCAACTGCACCATGGGGGAAAATACGCTTAATTAGAAAAGGTCCGGTCCAACGGGATTTGAGCTTACTTGGAAAGAGACGAAGCCTTGAATTGAAGAGGAGAACTTGATCTCCTTCTTTGAAGTCCTTTGGAATGATATGCTTATCATGCCAACGCTTTGCTCTCTCCTTATAGATCTTGGCGTTTTCATAAGCGTTCAAGCGGAGTTCGTCCAGCTCATTAAGTTCTAGGAGATGCTTCTCTCCCGCTTCCTTCATGCTGAAATTCAACCACTTGATAGCCCAAAACGCCTTGTGCTCCAACTCTACCGGCAAGTGACAAGACTTCCCATACACAAGGTTGTATGGTGTGGTTCCTATGAGAGTCTTGTACGCAGTCCGGTACGCCCACAATGTATCGTCAAGCTTCAAAGACCAATCCTTCCTAGTCCTTGAAACCGTCTTCTCTACAATTCCTTTGATCTCCCTATTTGAGATCTCAACTTGTCCACTTGTTTGTGGATGATAAGGGGTAGCAATCTTGTGAGTAACCCCATACTTAGCTAGAAGAGCTTCAAAGCGCCGGGCAATGAAGTGAGAACCTCCATCACTAATGATAGTCCTTGGCGTCCCAAATCAAGGAAAAATGGTCTTGTTAAAGAACTTAACCACCACCATGGCATCATTGGTGGGAGAGGCAATTGCTTCCACCCATTTAGAAACGTAATCTACCGCCAATAGTATGTATTGGTTTCCACAAGAGGATGGGAACGGTCCCATAAAATCTACTCTCCAAACATCGAAAATCTCCACCTCTTGGATGTTGTTGAGGGGCATCTCATTCCTTCTAGAGATATTGCCTGTTCTTTGACAAGCATCGCAGCAAGAAACAAAGGATTGCACATCTCTAAATAAAGTAGGCCAAAAGAATCCAGATTGCAATACCTTTGCGCTAGTCTTGTTCGAACTAGCGTGTCCTCCACAAGGTAGTGAATGACAATGGCGGATGACACTTTGCATCTCATCTTCCGGCACACATCGCCGAATGATGTCATCCGGACCTCTCTTAAAGAGGAGAGGATCGTTCCAAAAGTATTCCCGGACATCCTTAAAGAACTTCTTCCTTTGTGCGTAGGATAATCCGGGCGGTATCTCCTGACAAACCAAATAGTTAACAAAATCAGCAAACCATGGTTCGTTACCTTTGGAGATCACATCGATGCACTCCTCTATGATGTGTAGGTGTTCATCCGGGAAGGAGTCATCGATGGGTAAATGGTCGTCCTCTAGATGTGTTAGGCGACTCAAATGATCCGCGACAGAATTTTCTGAACCTTTCTTGTCGCGGATCTCTAGATCGAATTCTTGTAGGAGAAGAATCCATCTAATTAGCCTTGGCTTCGCATCTTTTTTCGCAAGGAGGTACCGGATCGCAGCATGATCCGTGTAGACAATCACCTTTGCACCTACAAGATAAGAGCAAAACTTGTCAATAGCATAGACAATGGCTAAAAACTCTTTTTCGATAGTGGTGTAATTGAGCTGCGCTTCATCTAGCGTCTTGCTAGCATAGTATATGGCATGGGTTCGCCCTTCCTTTCGTTGTCCAAGAACAGCTCCTATAGCTACGTCACTAGCATCGCACATAACCTCAAAGGGGAGAGTCCAATCCGGAGGTTGGATAATAGGTGCTGAAATTAGAGATTGCCGAATGGTGTTAAACGCATCCAAACATTCCTGCGAAAACTCAAAAACCGCATCCTTCATCAATAGATTAGTGAGAGGTTTTGATATCTTAGAAAAGTCTTTAATGAAGCGTCTATAGAATCCAGCATGTCCTAGAAAACTTCTTATCCCTTTCACCGAAGTTGGGGGAGGAAGCTTCTCTATGGTCTCTATCTTAGCCTTATCCACCTCTATCCCTCTACTAGAGATTAGGTGTCCTAATACAATTCCTTCCTTAACCATAAATTGACACTTCTCCCAATTAAGAACTAGGTTAGTGTCTTCACACCTTTGTAAAACAAGAGAAAGGTTAGAAAGGCAATCGTTAAAAGAGGAACCGTATACGGAGAAATCGTCCATGAAGACCTCCATGATTTCCTCTATGTATTCGGAGAAGATGGCCATCATGCACCGTTGAAAGGTGGTTGGGGCGTTGCAAAGCCCGAACGGCATTCTCCTATAAGCGAACGTACCCCATGGGCACGTGAATGTGGTCTTCTCCTAATCATCCGGGTGTATCGGGATCTCCTCTCTAGACAACCCTTCTTCATCTTGGATATTGAATATATCCTCATCAAAGATTGGCTCCTTCACTAGAGTGGAAAGAACGAACTCTACCTTCTCTTCTCCTATGTCAAAGGCGAGTCTAGCATTCTTGCAATCGACTATGCAGCCGGAAGTTGCAAGAAACGGTCTTCCGAGTATGATCGGGACCGGACTATCTGCAGGAATGTCAAGCACGACAAAGTCAATGGGAACAAAGAATTTACCTAGCTTGACTGGGACGTCTTCTATAATACCGACGGGGCGAGTGATGGATCGATCCGCCATGTACAACGTCATCTTCACCGGTTTAGGGTCGCCTAAACCGATCTTCCTACACAATGCAAGTGGTATGATGCTCACACTTGCTCCCAAGTCACATAGCGCATCGTATGTGACATCTCCCACTCCTATGGGAATGCAAAATGACCCCGGATCCTTTAGTTTGGGGGACATTTTCGCCTTCATGGTCTTGATGAGATCCGAAGAATCCGAACTCATCTTAACCTCACCGAAATCTTCGAGCTTCCTCTTGTTGGAGAGGAGCTCCTTTAAGAACTTTCCATAAGCCGGCATACCTACAATAGCATCAATAAAGGGTATATTAATATGCAGCTTGCTCATGAGTTCTATAAACTTACCAAACTATTTATCTAGGCGCGCTCTCGCTCTAGATTGAGGGAATGGTAGGGGAGGTTTGTAAGCTGGAGGAGGAACGTAGACATCTTCCTTCTCCTTCCCCTTCTCTTTGTCTTTCTCTACGGGGACTTCAACAAACTTAGGCTGCGGATCGGTGGTAGTCACTCCGCTCCTAGTTGTGATTGCCATCACCCTTCCCTTAGGGTTGTCCTCCGTCTTTCCTAGAAGTTTCCCTTGATTCCTAGGAACTTCCTCCGCATGGCTGAACATTTGGTTTTCCAAAACCTTTTGGGCTTTATCAACCTTAGAAATTTGATCATCAACCTTAATGATGCGGTTCTCTAAACCTTGAAGCTTTCCCAAGATCGTTTCCAACATGGGATCGGGCTTCTCCTTCCCCTAAGTGTTTCCTCCATTAGATGTTTACCCTTGACTTTTCAAAGGAGTAGAGGAAGAGGAAGGTGGAGTTAGTGAATTCGAATTGGAAGGATAAGAGTTACCGGAATTTTGTTGATTGGAGCGCCAATTGTTGTTGTTTGAACCCCTATTATTGTTCCAATTGTTGTTGTTCCGGTTATTGTTATTGCCATTCCAATTGTTCCGGTTGTTGTTCCGGTTATTGTTGTTGTTGTTGTTGTTGTTGCGGTTTGTGTTCTCACCGCCATTGTTGTTGTTGTTGCTCAAATAGCCAACATCCTTGCCTTGTTGCTTTGGAAAGTTGGTCTTGATAGCCTCCTTCAACTCTTTGATCTCATTGTTGAGGGAGAAAATCTGATTTTGAGCTTCATGTGTGAGCTTTGCTCCTTGCTCCACACGATTTCCCTCCACTTTCCGGTGGGAATACTTCTCTATGACTCTTGCTTGCTTCTCAATGAAGTCCCAAGCGTCATCTTCTCTCATGTCCATGAATGTTCCACATGAGAGGGATTGGAGGTTGAATTGCGTCCCCGCATCCAGCCCCTTATAGTAAATCTCCAGCAATGCAAGCTTGGATATGCCATGATGAGGGCAATCCAATAACAAGTCCTGAAATCTTTCCCATGATTGAAACAAACTTTCGTTAGACCTCATGGAAAATGCATTGATCTTACCTCTAAGTTCCGCCGTTTTGGATGGCGGAAAAAATTTGGTGAGGAACTCTGCGGAAAGGTCTTCCCACGTGTCTAGTTTCCCACTAGGAAGAGATTGGTACCAAGACAACGCTTTCCCCTTCAAGGAGAAGAAGAAAGGCTTGAGCTTATAGTTGTTGGTAGTAGCGTTCTTCGGCCTCATTGTCTCCATCATACACTCAAAGTTTTGCAAGTGTTGGTGTGGAGATTCAGCGCTTGTCCCGCCAAATTGGTTTTGGCGAACAAGAATAATAACTTGAGGGTTGAAGCTAAACCCTTGCACATCATCAGCATCAAAGTTCACACCTAGACGGCGTGGTTGCTGCGTTGGATCCATCCTTTGGCCAAGAGTTCTTGGCTCATCATCTACACGGTTCACCCTTACATTCCTAGGTGGAATGCGTCGGTTTGCGATCGCCCGTGGAGCAAATGGATTCACATTGATCCTTGGATCAATCTCCTCTAATGGTGGCATGGAAGAGTCGCTATCATCAGCGGATGAATGACCCCTATTCGACCTTAATGATCTCTTTGAGGATTTCTTGCTTCCCTTATTCTTAAGGTTGCTTATTTCTATCCTCATCTGGAACATCATGTCCTTCAGATCATTAACTTGGGATTGATGACGATCCATCTCATCCCGGCGCATATTCTCATTCCATTGGAGTTGAACTTCTTTCTCCGCTAACTCCGCTTGAAGATCACGTTCGTGTTCTTCAGCCATCTTCTTTTCCTTACGCTTTTGCCTTAAAGTCCTCTCAAGCTCTTGATTAAGAGGTAAGAGGTCTTCGGTGTTCCTAGACCTGCGCATGCACTCAAAAAGATATCAACTAACGAGAGCAAGCTCCCAAGCTTGACAACCGGCTACCGAACTCGACCTAGACCAAATCCCCGGCAACGGCGCCAAAACTTGTTCTTTGGTGAAACTCTGTTCCGTTGCCGGAACAAGAACTTCGTATGTACCTAAGAACACAAACCTGCAAGAACACTCAAGAAAAGGATATCAAATAACAAGAGCAAAGCTCCCAAGCTCGACAACCGATAACCGAATTCGGCCTAAACCAAATCCCCGGCAACGGCGCCAAAAACTTGTTCGCCACTTAGCGTGCGTGCAAATAAGCTTTAAATTTATAAAACTAGAATCAAGCAAGCGAACCCGCAGTGTACAGATCGATATAGTTAAGCAAGAATTCCAGAGTATCGAACACAGGGATTTGGGGGGGAACAAATTCAATTTCAGATTATCAAGCAGGTAAATGTAAGAGCTTTGCAAATTATTGGGAAAACAACAATCCTAAAGATCCAAGCATCCAGCTGTGGCTATCGATTCAAGATATACTAATGATATAAGGACAGAGTTAAGATATGCAAAGATATGCTAATGTAAGGTAATCGTACGGTGAAGTTCCAAAAACCTTATATGACTCACCTACAAGACACTCTCTATAAAGGTTGTTGAGGCTTCAATATAGAAAGGTTCTAAAAGTAAGAATTAATGTCAAATACCCAAACTTGTAATCCAAGGATCAAGACTAACTAAACCGATTACGGTTGTGACACTCACAATCGAGGTAGAGGTTGTTGAGGCTTCACTACCACCTAGAAAAGGCAAGCCTAAACTAAGTTAAAGTAAATCTTTACTTTTGGATTAAAGTAAAAGCAAGTTCGTAGACTCAAGGGAAATCACGGTTAGTTCTTGAGGATCCACGGCCGTGGACTCAAGAACAGGCCGTAATTTAGGGTTCGTCGGCGATTCTCTCTAACTCTCAGGGTCCAATCTATTTACGATCGATCTATCATCATCTAAGCCACAACTATCAACCCTTCACCTTAGAATTGTTAAAGGTTTTTAGCCAACAATAGTCATAATGATATCAAATTCAAGGTTTAAAAGATTGAAAGATGAAAACTTCCGAAAACTTTCAATAAACTTCAAACCAATCTCAAAGTCACAATCAAGAACAAGTATCGTCACTAGATTCGGAATAGAACACACAAACACAATCTTAGATAAGAAGGAAGAACGAGATGTCAATCCGTCTTCTAAATCAAACCTAAACAAGAAGAGGAATCTTCTTGCGAATAACCTTCCGAATTTTCGATCTTCCGTCAATCCGGAAATCACCAATAGCGCTGCGCCAAATCTCTCAACACCACTTTCACCAAAAGCGAGATTAGGGCAATTTCAAACGCAAGCGTAAATGCGTCTAAGGTAAGCCTAAGGCGAGGTGTAAGCCAAGGTCTAAAGCGAGGTGACGGAATCTCTCTTCGTCCGTCCTTTTATAGTGTATGATGAAATAGCGGCCCAGCCCAATCTTTTAAAAGATCGTGGCTTAAAGTGTGGCGAAAAAGATCGCCAAGATCACGGTCGTGGAAGGTTCCACGACCGTAATTTAGAGCGTGGAATTCAACACGGTTTGAACCATCTTCTCCACGGCCGTAGAAGTTGCTGGAATGAACCACGCTTCCTTAGCCATGGTTCCACGGCCGTGGAACTGAACGTGGAAAGTAGTACGGCCGTATTTTAGAGCGTGGTTTAGGGCAAGAACGTGATTCTTCCCTAGCTTCGTGCATTCCTCAAGTTAACACTCCTTTTGCTCCTAAGAATGCCCTCAATCCATGGATATTTTGCGGATAGAGAGAACTTATTAGGGTGGGCTCGGTATGTGGTAAACGTAATGAATATGGTGTGGGTCATTAAAAAATCATGGTTGGATAGAAGGGGATTTCGTATCCTACAATTGGGTTGTGATAGACACGAAGGACCTAGAAAAAAAAAAAGATGTAGATCCCGATCATGTTCCAAGTTCTATCCGGAAAAAAACTCGAAGAAGTGTATGTGTTTGTTTAAGCTTGTAGGAACCCAAATTGAAGAGAAAAAGTGGACGGTGAGGGTTGTATGTGGAATCCACAACAACATAATTTCTTCGATGTTAAGAGGTCATGCATATGTTGGACGTATGACTCTCAAACAGAGCCGAAATGTGGAGCGTGAATTGAATTCCGGCTTAAAACCGAGGCATATATTAAAATTCGTGCAATTAGAGGATCCTGACAATATCACCTCCATCCGGCAAGTTTACAACACCGGTTTGAAGATTAGAATGGAACAAGCCGAAGGAAGAGGTTCATTACAGCAAGCACTTCACACGTTGAGGGAACGTGGATATTATGTAAACACTCGGAGAAGTCAAGATTCCGATGAGGTGATTGATTTTTGTATCTCACATCCCGACTCGAGGCATTTGCTCAGCATGTTTCCCTATGTTATTGTGATGGACTCGACATATAAGACCAACAAGTAAGTTTCAATGCAAGGAACATTTTTACTTATTTCCTACACTCAATCATCTTTTTCTTAGAAATTGTAACTCAATTGTTGTTTTGTATTACTTTTAGATACAATATGTCATTGTTGGAGATCGTAGGCATCACTAGCACCAAGAAGACATTCGCAATTGCTTTTGTGTTCATGGCACAGGATAATAGAGATCATTACGAGTGGGCTTTGAGGAGGGTCCGTTATTTGTTATACGGAAAGACGCCGGAGGTGATTGCCACTAATCGTGAGCTTGGTCTTATAAGCGCCCTGGGTGTAGTATTTCCCGAGGTGAAGCATATATTGTGCACGTTTCATATAAAGTGCAACATAGTTAACAGAGCGGTTCACTGCATATATTGTGCACGTTTCATATAAATATATTGTGCACGTTTCATGAAGGGTGTCGGGATAGTTATTGGAGAGAGATTCATGGAGTGTCATGTGTGCATGACTTTAGGCTAGCAATCCGGGCTCATAGACCTATCTATTTGTCTCAGATACACCCATTTTAGAAGCAAGTTCACTGGATTCCGGTTGATTTTTCCGATGGTGATATTGGCGGCGGCGGCGGCGGCGGCGGTGGTGGTGATGGTGATGACGATGATGACGATGACGACGACGACGACGATGACGACGACGATGACGACGACGATGACGACGACGATGATGATGACGATGATGATGACGATGATGATGATGATGACGACGACGACGATGACGATGCTCGTTTGAACCCGAGTCAAGCGACGTTGAACAAGTTTAGAGAAAGAATGGACTCAAATATGTTAAGCCTGGATGAAGAAGATAAGATTGCATCTTTTCTGGAGGAAATGAAAAACCCCGGGGTACGACAATGAAGGAGCCGGCACAAAGGGACAACCTCAAATCTTGAGATCAACAAGAAGAGAGCCTAATTCCTTTGAGCATTCTGCTACACGTGGTCCTAGGCGGCCGAAAGGGAAGAAAGCTAAAGATGTGGATTCTACACCGGAGTTGACTCCTACGAGTAGGGCGAGTCGTAAAGGAAAACAACCCGCAAAAGCCAGAATTTGTTTGAGAGAAGAAGATTTCCCAAAGTTCATGGAGCCTTATGTATCGAGAGTAAGGGATGTACGAGGAGACGGCCATTGTGGATATAGAGCAATTTTTGTGGTTTTGGGATTCTCGGATGAAGATTACTTGCTAATACGGCGGGATATGCTTATGGAGTTAAATTCGAGAAGAGCATTGTATTCGAAGGTAATTATTATTACGGTTATAGTTAAGTTTTAATTATAATCCATGATTTAACAAGTTTGACCAAGTCCTTCAAAACGTTTATTGGACGAGTAAGTCTCCGTGTCTAGAACAACATTGGATGGAAATACCGATTATCGCATGTGCAGCAGCCACCTAATATAAGATTGCATTGGTTGTCCTTGGGAACATCCCAGCGACATTCCTACCTATGACAACCACCATTCCTAACCAAGAAGCCCCTACAGTCATTTGTTCGATAGCGTTTATATGTAACAACACACTTTGTGCCAGTAGGTCGACGTTTTACTTTCATTCAATTTATTGTATTTAAACTCAATATTCACTAACCATTTTTGTAATTTCATATTTGTAGGTATGGTTAAAAGATGATGTCCCGTTACCGTTGTTGAGCGAAGCTTGAAAACAGTACCATGATCCAAGTGTTGATTGATGGGATGCACCGTTCATTGCAAGGATAGCTCGTTATGAGGAGCTTCGTCGGACATGGGGAGTCGAAGACACTAGTGTAGGATATCTTTAGCCGTTTTCAGAAATTGGTTTGTAATCGTGTTTTAGACGATTTCATATTTTGTTGACATCATGTTTCAGTCGTTTTCGAAAATTGGTTTGTCATCATGTTTTAGTCGTTTTGACATATTGTTGTCATCATGTTTTAGTGGTACTTGATATTTTGATTTTGTTTATCACGAGTGCAATGAAATAATAATACAAATAAAAATAATAATATAAACAAAAATAAACTCAAATGGATAATTCATAAAATAAAAGTAAGTGGAGAATTCACAAAATAAAACTCTAGTTTGATAAAAATAAAATAAAACATAAAAACAAAAAAATAACAACTATAATTTAAGCCAAAAAATACAAACAATAATAATAATAATAATAATAATAATAATAATAATAATAATAATAATACAAAAAAAAATCGAACTCCACCTGCGCGAGGGCTGGCACGCAAGCGGAGTCCGACTCCTCCGTCATTTTTGTCGGCTTCAATTAATATCTCTCTTTCTTAACAAAAAGAATTTCACAGGGGTTATCTGACAAGGTTCATTATAATTGAGAAACAAGTGTACGGTCATTTTAAATCTAGTACTATTGCATAATCGTCGAATTTCTCGAGGAGTCTATATAGTTTAAAGGTGATCATAGATTAATAAAATTCAGGGGAGGTTGATAACCAAGCTCAAATGAAAAACATGGAGTCAAATATATGAGAAAAATTAGGTTTAAGGGGCTAGTTCCTCGCAAACTATATTGACTAGCATGTTCCAGCGTTGGAATTCAATCAATGCATGGGATAATTATCATGTTGGTGAAGCATATTAATTCTTTTTTGAAGCTCATAAGATAGCTTATATCAATTAAACTATGCAATGTCATGCCACAATTCAATTGACTAAGCTTAAACCACAATTATATTCATACTAAATATATAAGCATCACACGGTGTTTGCTATTTGCATATAATATCTAGCATACCATAACATGAATTAATCATCACAAATAGAGTGTACTCATTTTTTCGGCCCCAATTACCTCTACTCTAGATTTATAGGGATTTAAAAATTGCATAATCATCTTCATATTACCTTACAAGTCTCAAATTAGATTAATCTAGCAATCAATCAATCAATCAATCAATCAATCAATCAATCAATCAATCAATCATGTATGAAAGAATACAATGCTTTAACAAGTATATTTAGACTAGAATAATCTAAACCACCAACAATGAAGTAAATCCAGCATGAATGATCAATAAACTCCGGGCGTCCCTCCTATATGCTACTAAACATGTTTGAGTTTCCATTACATCATGAATCTACACTAGAACAACACTAATCTAGCATAATTTGAAAATTTTCTCCACAAAACTTAGGTATGAACTACTCAGCCATAGGAAAATTAATCAACATGACTATCAAAATAAATGTCATGGATTGAAACTAGACTACAAAATAGAGATAACGAATAAAGAATGGACGAAGTTGGACTTATCAATCAAAAGTTATGAGCAAATGAAGATTGAAGAAATGAAAAACAAGATGAAAAAATGAAGAAACCAAACTTCTCTTGATTTGGATCCAAAATTCTGCCAAAATTACTTTAAAATAAGTTTCTAAAATTGAGAAATGTAACTAAATTAGTGTATTGAGATAGAGTGAGAATGGATATACCTAAACATCAACCAATAGGATTATATAGGGTTTAATAGAGTGGTTCCTTCTTTCAAAAAGAATCTTGTCTGTGGGAAAGATGCTCCTAGAAGGAGTTGATACTCATCCTCGAGGCAAGGTAGGTTGAGTCAGCTAGTGCCTTTGCTCGAGTTGCCGCTGAATCAAGATGTGGCTAAGGTACACTAGTACAAAGAAGGCCTTCCATGACATTTAAATCATGACGCGTATAGAAAATGTCATTAAAAAATGTTTTAATGGTCAACGTCATTTTTATTGAGGGAAAATTCACGACGTTTTAAAAACACCATAAATTTATGGTGTTTGTAAAACGCCATGGAATTTCACCGATTTTCCCCACCAAAACTTCATGACGTTTTTTACAACGCCTTAAATTATACGACGTTTTTAACACGCCTTCAAATCTATGACGTTTTAAAAAGGCCATGGAATTTTGATTTACAAAAATACGTAAAAATTGAATGACGTTTTACAAACTCCGTAGAATTAACAACATTGTAACAAACATAGTGCTTCATACAAGTGAATAATTATAAATTTGGATATGCCTTTAACCTTCCCAAAACCTAGCTCAAAATGGGCGCCTCCTCAGCTATATCTCTGACGATAGCTTGTCTTTGAGGGATGGTTACAACTATGAGTTGTTGGAGAGGAAATGGTAGATACGATTTTTAATATAATAAACCCTAATGTTCTTTGGAACGATACTAATTTGCCACAAATATATAATCATAATGTTCGCTTAGATCGATATTGATTTTTACATCGGAGCAACCTAGGGGATAATGCTCTCACGATTGTTATTGTACTCTTGTACTGCTCAGATCGTTCTCAACCTTCTGGTTTTCATCCATTCACATCGTAAGAAATTTGTTCTTATGTCAATCATCACATAATATGTAATGCATTTCTTATAATAATAAACCCTAATACTTTCTTGGATCGATACTAAATTTGACATCCAAATAACTTAGAGGATATTGTCCGGGTTCCTCTTTCAAGACCAGGGCAGACCTTTAACATGTGGGAGGTAAACACGTGCAGAGGACCTCGACATAAATTGGGGCCTCTTATGCGTGTTTGTTTTATGTTATATTATACATTTATTCAATGTATTTAACAAAGTTTCTATGACTCAGTGGTCGGGAAGCGGCCCCTTTGATAATTATTTGGGTTCAATTCCAAAAGTTTTCAAGCAGCAATGTTTATTTTTTTTTTAATTTTAGATAGTTTTAAAATGTTCACTTGTTCAACCTTTTTTAGATGTTACCGGGAAGTAAAAGCATAATCCACTTTAAGGGCCTGTTCGGCGGAGGTTATTGCGGAGATTATTGTAGAGTTTTGTATTTTTTGAAAGCTACTAGTGGAGCCGCGCGCGCCTTGCGCGCGCGTCGGAATTTTTTTTCTTGGTTGATATATGCGGTGAACATAAATCAAGGGATTAAAAACAAGAAAACATCATTAACCTTTATAGAGACGTATTGCTTTATGTTTCGCGCGCGGTTTGCAGTAATACAAGGACAATAGAATCATTAATAGAACATGAGCATGATTTTCAGGATAAAAAGGATCTAAAGCTTGTACAAGAAGACATATGATAAGAACTCATGGATGTCATTACAACCGATCACTGAAGATATATTTACAACTCCTTAATGTCTTGGTGTCTTATGCTTTCTATTCTTCTTCCTTCTCCTACGTCCTTCCGAATCGAATCAGAGGATGATTGTTCTTTAACTTCTATAACTTGAGAAGTGCCACCTGTTGTTCTTCATTTGATTACTTATCCCACAAAATCTAAAATTTACCTGTCAAGTTTTTCTAAGTTTTTCAATTCGTAGAAGAGTACTCATTTAGTCTCAGGTGAAAATTTAATTATATAAAAAAATCCATATAGAATGTCTTTTACCTTTATCAATGAAATATTTATTTTAATTGTAACCCTTCATTGTACCTTGCTATCACAAAGACCATGCTTCGGATGAGAAGATGTAGGATGCATCTTCCCAATACTATCAAAAACCAAGAAGTAAGCAAATAAAGCACATTGTTAAGTACTTGTGTGATGGCTTAAGCATGGGGAAATCCTGAAATGTTAATCACATGACAAGCCACTGAAATAAATGCAAATATGAAATAAAGGCATCCTTTTAAGATATCCAAAAGTAGAAATCATAACATCATATGAAGTGAGCTCATAATTGACATAATCAGCTAGTGAAAGAGTAAAAGAAAACAATCCCAGATGAAAACTAATAAAAAATGAAGGCCTAGTAAAGAGAAATCATACTTATGAGTTAGAACTTAGAAGCTTTACGCACATCCTAGTAAATGAGGTTGCGGATCCTATACATAAGGTAAAATACATGAAAATTCAGAAATCTTCTAATATTTAATTCCAACAAGATAAGAAGCAAGTTCAAGCTTCCATAAGTTTTTTGATGAACCAAATATAACATTTGAGCGATAGAGTATAAAGCTTAAAATTTTGATTATGCACAACAAAGTTGATAAGAACTTTAAATACTTAGCCTTCATTTAAACTCTTGTCCATTCTTATGGACAAACACGAGCTATGCTAGAGGTGACTTGCAAGCCATCTAATGGCCATATAGATCAAGGTTAAGCATAGGTTAGAACCAAACATGAACATGTGATCATCATAATAGAATCCTTGTCAGTCTTCCGCAAGCTACTCAAACAACAGTAAGTTAGATCAAGGTGACTTTTTACACAAATCAGGGCGGTGCAGGCAAATCGAACAGAGTAAAAACCTGATGAGCAATGTTATGGATGACAAGGATTGATCTTACATAGCTCATTTAACCATTGTGCTGGTAATATGCATTTAGATACACAGGCAATAATGTTGTGTGCCAATCATTTGCAATGAACACTAAATTTGTGCTACACATATGTTTTTCCAAACTGAAGAAAGTGAGCAGAAGAAGTGTATACCGCTACGATCTAGTCCAAGGCCTCCATTTCACATAATTTCTTTATCCTAGAATCAACAGAGATATGAGAATGATCAAAGAAAATAAAAAAAATATATATGGTCAAAGAACAATTAGCCCACATAAATCCATTCTAAGTTTCTAAAATGTGAAAAGTTTCAAAACGGGAAATACCATGCTAAGTGCTAAATGGATAAGAAATTGGAAAAACATAATGAGCAAAACTCACCGTTGTCTTCCTAGAGAATATTTGGTGAAGCCCTGAAACGGGAAACTAAAAGTAAAATCAGATCAGAAGATGATAAACAGACAAACAACAGCAAATGTGGAGAAGATAAGCATCAACCAGAGGGAATAAAAGTGAACAACCACTAAGAAACATGAAAACGAGTATGCATGCAGACTGTGTTTGAAATAACAATAGTGAAATGAAAACGTGAAGCCGACAAGAAAGAATGGAAATCATCAAACATAAACCATAAACATCAATAATGATAATTTACTACCATGTTAGTGAGGCAATCGATGCTAAGCAGGATGACGCTTAACCCTGTTGGAAGCTGCAAACCAGCAGCATAGTCGCGAGCCCAAAGATCATAATGCACAATTTCATCAAGGGAATGTGATGCCACCAACTCGTTGTTGTGCTTGTCACAAGTCAGCTCCACAACCTTGAATAGGTCTAGGTAACCAATCCTGATTCACACAATTTGCTTAATAATTATCACTAAATCCCAATCATGAGTGGCAATCCAAGTAATGTAAACAAATGTACATAATTTTCATCAGGGAACATCTCAACTGTTTTCTCATTAGCAGCACTAAGGATTCCGGTCAATCTTCCCCCAGAACGCCCTGCAGCATAAGCTAGATCCATGGACGGGTACTTCACACATTGTCAGGAGCTCTAAATGTCAATGAACCGAGCCTATGTCATGCACATTCACACATAATATTATAAGAAAAAGATGTGTGGAATTTCAAATGTTCACAAGCTGCTCAAAATTTGGTAAAGATTAGGAAGTGACAAATACCCACTTGCAAAGATCAAGACGAGGCCAATTTATCTCAAAACAAGATATTCAATCAGGCCATGACATTGTGTAGAGGATAGGCAAGCGCATGTCGGGCCAAACCAATTGTGCAACAACAAACAATTCCTGCAAATTATGTCCAATCAAAAAGGTTAGATTGTGAGAGTATAATAGTAGTACTATCCAAGATCTTAGGATTTGTGAAATATAGCTTATGTTGCTAAGATGAAATCAACCGGGGTTTCAATCATTGAATGGATAATTGATTGGGGTTATCAAGTCTGATTAGTGTTACAGAACTTTCATCTTAGCTGCTCTCCACCTCCGATTTGCCTTTCGTGTCTCTCGTTCTCACTTTCTCGAAATTTTTTGTTTTCTGTCCCCTTTTGGATTTTCACCATCGTCAAAGGGCAATGAGATTGCAAGCAGACCCAAAAATCAAACAGTCAAATGCAAAGGAAGCAAGATTTCTTTCTAAATTCAGTTCTAAGATGAGGTACTCATATCGATCAAATACATACAGAAAGACGAAGAATACTAATAGGGCTCAATATTTGCAGAGAAAGCCACCACCTTTCCAATGATAACAACCCAAATCCCTAAAATGGGTATCAAAGAACAAACAATTGGGCTCACCAGAAGCATATTAGACAACCTACATATGCCATTAAACCAGACTACAAAACCAACATCACAAAAACCCTAAAAACAAGCCAGTAAACGCCCTAAACAAATGAAGAAATTCAATAATTTTCATGGGAGAGAAAGATACCCTTACCGAAGCAAACGAAGCTCCATCACAGCTTGCTTCTGATCATTGATTGACGAGGAAGCAAGGTCAGAGATGAGGTGATGAATTAAGTCATCAAGGGTAACCCAAATTAGAATCACTATCAACCCCTGTTATCAAACACGGAAGAAGGAACGAAAACAACAAATTAAGATCGATTCATCCTTAACTGAAAAGAATTAAAGGTGAACTAAAATTACCTCGTTATTGATGCTGAAATTGGTTGTTCAATCGATGACGAAGAAGTTGATGTACCATGGAAGCGAGGATGCTGATGAAAATGCGACCACCAACCTTGACCTAACAGAAAAAAATAAAATAAAGGAGATTAGAGGAGGAGAGAAAAACTAAGAAAGTGAAGAAGATGAACATGGAAGGCAAATCGGATGTGGAGAAAGCGAAACCCTAAAATTGAGCGGATACCATCTGTATGCTCAGATTGGAGACACGGAAGAAGAAATAGACCGAGCTACAACGTCATGTTAGGCAGATGAGGATGGTGCGAGAAGAAGAGAGGAGTTTGGGACATAGAAATGGCAAAGAAGAAAGAAGCGGTGAATGAATTTAGAATCCAAACCCCAGCTCTTTGCAACACAAACTCATGACTAATCTCTAAATGCTAAACCGTGTAATCGGTACAGGGATATGAATGATTACCTTATCTACAGGTGAGCTGGGGAAAACGCCATTGTCGATACAAAATTAGGGTTTGTAGAGATTGACGGCGGACTTCAGATTCAAACGCGGCTTGCCTCTACCATGGAGGTCAAAGCAGATGACAGTCGATGAGAACCGGTGCTTCAGATCTCCAAGCGCCATCCAAAGCGCAGATCAAGTCAGGCATCAACCAAATAGCGCCGATTACAAAATTAGGGCTTGGTATTAGGACGAAGAGATCGAAGGAGAGAAGAGGTTTCAGCAGTTGAGAGAGATTTGAATTGAGAGAATTTGGGGAAAGAAGAGGCTTCAGTAGTCGATTGAGGGGCGAAAGAAATAGTTTGAGAGAAAGAAAAGAAAATTGAGGAAGAAGACGACACAAGAACCATAGGGTAAAGAAGCGGCGATTTGAGAAGCAGACACGTAAAGTATTGGAGAAGAAGACACGTAAACTAAAAAGAATGAGTCATTAACATAAGGGTAAAATTGGAAATCCTCTATTCATTTGAAGAACTCTCACTTTTAGTATAGTAAGGATATAGTGTTTGATATAATAGCTTTTTGGAGAGATTAGATATTTGAAGAGATATTTGAGGAGATTTTTGGTGGGATTTGTAAAAGATTATCAATTTTTTTACAATTTTACCCCTCTTTTACACCTTTAACAATTTGTATATTTTTGTTCTTTTTTTTTTGACTTTTTGGTAAATCTACTTTACAAATATATCAACAAATCTACTTTTACCAAACATCAATTAACTTATTTGTTAGATTTTCAAAATTTACAAAGCTATTTGAAACTCTACTAACAAATCTACCCAAAAAGGTAAAGCTACTCAAAAATCTCGTTTTACCGAATAGGGTCTAAGTATTAATTTAACCTTTTTTAACTTGTTACCTTTGTGGTTGAAACATAATCCAATATAAATATTAGTTTATTATTAATTTAAATACTAATTTAGTTCTTTTTATAGTATGCTACATGCTACCTTCTTGGTAGAAACATGACCCAATATAAATATTACTTTATTGCCAATTTATGTTTACGCAGTGTGAATAAATATTAAATTTGTATTAATTTTATTGTTTGCATAATTTTACATGAAATTTTTTTATAAAAAGAGAATATAATAAATAGCCTAAATTTTTGTTACAAGATAAAAGGAATGAAGTTATTAATCTAAATGCAAAAACTTATTTATCACATTATCTATAATATATCACCCTTACTCTTAATTAAAAATCAAATAAAGATATATTTGAGTTAGAATTTAAATTATTCGATAATTTATGCATTATGCAAATTTAAGAATTTTAATTTAATATTATAGTTAACATTAATTTAATATTTAAAATAAATTAAAATTCAAGATATTATCAGAATCTATGTAAATATTTGGACATTGTTGTTCAACACTGTCTGAGTGATTTGAATTAACGAATAAACGATACTTGTAAATTTGATAAGGTGATTGAACGAAACTGCGCCAAATATTAACCGGTTTAATACATAGATTTACCAGATTAATTCAAACGACAGTGATGATTAAATTTGTATGGAGGCAATCGCTTTTTATGGTATAATATTCGCCTTTTAAAAAAGTTGGGTCATTTAACGTAACATTAATCCCATAAGGCATATATGTAGTATCTACAAATATTTACTCTTAAAGATGGTATTTGCCTCAATTAGGAAAGCTGGTGTCTGTCCGTATCTCTGTCTCCTGTAGTTTGTATAGAACCGTAAACTTCATTTCAGAATAACGAGGGTTGCAAAACACATAAACCCATCACTGACGGGCACACTATCATCGTGAAGCGCCCGACGATTGAGGTTCTCTTTCCCTCCATCTGATATCCTCCAATCCATCCTTCTTTCTCCTTTCGCCGCTTTTCTGTTTCGATCGATGGATCGGATCTTCTTCTGCTCATCGCTATACTGGTTTTTTATACATGTTTACTTTATTTATTTTTTTGGTTTGGAGTACACTAAATAACAGCCCTAATTTATGGTGGGTCTTCCTTTACACCCATCGTGTGAATTAACTATTAAGCGTCTGAATTGTTTCAATCGCTTCAACTGATTGAATCATTTTTTTGGAATCCTATTTGTGGGTAGTCATACGCTTCTATAAGACGATTCCTCCACTTTTGCGATTGCCTAATGCTACTTTGGACTTCCATTGTGCAGAGCTGATTCTTTATCGATCAAGATGTCAACTTTTGCAAAACCCGAAAATGCTTTGAAACGAGCTGAAGGTATTGAATGCCTTCCCAATTCTTTGTTGTTTGTTTACATATTTTAAGGGTGAAAGGCGTTTTTTCTTACGGTGGATTGGATCCCTGGAAAGCTGTTCTTAGTTACATTTGGTTCAAAATGAAACTGGTAAATTGGGTATTTGGTTTCATTAGGAAAAATAAAATAAGGGTCTTGGAGTGTTAAGAAGCTGTTGGGCGATTAGTTGCAATGTTGTAGTAGCCATGTGAGTTTTACAGGTCTAGATTTTTGTTAACTTTTTGTCAACTTTTGAGAGTTTAGATATCCAAGTTAATCTCTTGGCTAGATGTTGATGAAGTATACACTTCATATTGCAAGTCGTTACTCATCTAGCAATGTATTTTTATCCGCGAGTCTGCATGTACCTGTCTAATGTCTTTAGAATTTGCTTTGGCATAGAGTTGATCAATGTTGGTCAGAAGCAAGACGCACTGCAGGCACTTCATGACATTATCACCTCAAGGCGATACAGGGCATGGCAGAAGACCTTGGAAAGGATTATGTTTAAGTATGTGGAGCTTTGTGTTGACATGCGCAGAGGAAGATTTGCAAAGGATGGGTTAATTCAGTACCGTATTGTGTGTCAACAAGTCAATGTGAACTCTCTGGAGGAAGTGATCAAGCACTTCTTGCATCTGTCTACTGAGAGGGCTGAGATGGCTCGCAATCAGGCACAAGCCTTGGAAGAAGCTCTGGATGTCGAGGACTTGGAAGAAGACAAGAGGCCAGAAGATTTAATGCTAAGCTATGTCAGTGGTGAAAAGGGAAAGGATAGGTCTGACCGCGAAATGGTTACACCATGGTTTAAATTCTTGTGGGAAACATACAGAACTGTGCTGGAAATTTTACGGAACAACTCTAGGCTGGAGGCTCTTTATGCGGTGAGTTCTGCTATGTCTCGTAGTGTGCAACCATGACGATTTACTTTTTGAGTGTAATGCATACCGCATAGCTCTTGCCACTAATTATTTTACTGGTTTCTAGATGACAGCACACAGGGCCTTCCAGTTTTGCAAGCAGTACAAGCGTACTACAGAGTTTCGTAGACTGTGTGAAATAATCAGGAACCATCTGTATAACCTTAACAAATACAAAGATCAACGAGATAGGCCTGACCTTTCTGCACCTGAAAGCCTGCAATTATATCTTGATACAAGATTTGAGCAGCTAAAGGTGGCAACTGAGCTTGAACTTTGGCAGGTATGACAATTTTCAGTTGATACTAAATTAATTAAAAACATGCTCCTTCAGGCCATCTTCATGCTTGTTTGGTGAGTGAAATCAAGAAGGTTAATTCATGTTGGACGCAGGATGTCTGATTACACAATATTAGTAAACAGGCTTGCCCTGTTGGTTTTCTTGTTCACTCCTTAGAATTCTTCATTTGTTTCTTGCAGGAAGCATTCCGTTCTGTTGAAGACATTCATGGATTGATGCGTTTAGTGAAGAAAACCCCTAAGCCATCTTTGTTAGTTGTCTACTATGCAAAGCTTACAGAGATATTTTGGGTTTCAGAAAGCTATCTCTATCATGCTTATGCATGGCTCAAACTTTTCTCTCTTCAAAAGATATTTAACAAAAACCTGAGCCAGAAGGATCTTCAAATGATAGCATCCTCTGTTGTTTTGGCTGCGCTTTCAGTGTCACCTTATGACCACTTACGTAGAGCATCATATTCGGAAATGGGAAATGAAAAAGAGCATGTCATGAAGATCTCTGACCTCATAAATTTTAATCTTGAGCCTAAACTAGAATCCAGAGAAGTGGTAATGCAAGTTTATTTTTTACTTGAACCTTTTTTTTTTTAATTTTTTTTATACAAGAATAAGGGGAAAGGGGGGTCAGTTTGTCGAAACTGGCCGTCCTAGATCATCCTTTCGGATGAGGTCTTTAACATCGTGCGGAACGGTGTCGACGTATGCGCCTGGTTGTGTCCTAGTAGCGCAAGCCTGTCCTCAACAGTGTTGATTTTTTACTTGAACTTCGTTTTGCCTTCAACTCTTCTGTTTTGGGGCCTGATGAAGGCTTTTTCCTCTCTTTACAGCTCTCGCGATCAGCTCTTATAGCGGAATTGGTAAGAGCAGTATTTTTTTTAGAAGAAAGTGAGATTAGCAAAGTGTTTGGTTCTTCTTACCATTTTCTCAAATATTACTTGTAGGTGTCCAAGGGTGTAATGTCTTTTGTCATTCCAGAGGTGAAGGATCTTTACCATCTTTTGGAGAATGAATTTCTTCCCTTGGATCTAGCTTCAAAGGTGCAGCCTCTGCTGTCTAGAATTTCAAAACTTGGCGGTAAATTAGCCACAGCTTCATCAGTTCCTGAAGTGCAATTGTCAAAGTATGGCCCTGCTATCGAAAAGCTGGCTACCTTGAGATTGCTTCAGCAGGTGAACATATCATCTAGTGCACATTTACTTTGGCTTTTCTCCCCCAACTATTGTTATTTTGTTTCTGTTATTTCAGGTATCCAAGGTTTATCAGAATATCACTATTAAGAGTTTGTCTCAAATGATCCCATTTTTTGAATTCCCTGCTGTGGAGAAGATCTCAGTTGAGGCTGTCAAACATAATTTTATAGCTATGAAAATTGACCACATAAATGGTGCTGTGCTTTTTGGTAGTTTGGTAAGCTGAATTCTCTTACCTTGTTACTTGATTTGCCTTGTCACTCCTTGCTGTCTCATTTTTTACTCTGATGTTTTGTTGTAGTTAAATGGTCGTTATTTTTACTAATAATAACCTTAATATCTGTTCCAGTATATTTCTGTATGAATGATTGTTTAAAGGTTTTCCCTGTTAATTGCTTCACAGAATCTTGAGATAAATAACCATATGTTTCTTCATATAAACTTTGCATTGTGGGTTTGGAATTTAGTTTTATCATTGGTCCGGTGTTGATTGTAACACTACTGGTATGACATTTTTTTGCAGGAACTTGAGTCTGACGACTTGAGGGCTCACTTGAGCATATTTGCTGAGTCGTTGAATAAAGCAAGGGCTGTGATGTGTCCTTCTGTAAGAAAAACATCAAAAATTGCTGAAATGCTTCCTAGTTTAGCCGACATCGTAGATAAGGAGCACAAAAAGCTTCTTGCTCGAAAAATTATCATTGAAAAACGAAAAGAAGAGCAAGAGCGCCAACTTTTGGAGAAGGTATGCCATGTTTACTATATGCTACAAGATAAAGAACCACTTTTGTTAACTCCATTTTCTGGATAATGTTTCCATTAGATTCTGACCAAGTTTATATTTCTTCCCTTTACAGGAGCGAGAGGAGGAGACAAAGAGGTTGAAGATGCAGAAAATGAATGAAGAGGCTGAAATGAGACGTCTTGCATCTGAGTATGAGCAGAGGAAAAATGAAAGGATCTTAAGAGAAATCAAGGAACGTGACGAACTTGAAACTAAAGCTCTACTTGAGGAAGCAGAAAAACGTAGGAAAAAAGGGAAAAAACCACTCATTGACGGGGTTAGTTCATTTTTCGTAGGAAAAATGTTTCAAATAATTGGACCATACATTTGCTCTTTACTTGGAAGCTTACTTGGTAATGGTTATGTACTCAGGAAAAGGTGACAAAAGAAGCTTTGATGGAAATTGCACACACTGAGAAGCTAAAGGAGAGACAGGAGATGGAGAAAAAACTGCAGAAGTTAGCTAGGCATATGGATCATTTGGAGAGAGCTAAAAGAGAGGAGGCATCTCCATTAATTGAAGCTGCTTATCAACAAAGATTGGTAGAGGAGAAGTCATTGCACGAGCGTGAGCAACAGGTGTGTGTTTAAGTTGTGATACGATGATGCTCTTACTTATTGGTCAAATCTGGCTGGTCGAACTTCTTAGAATCATAAGCATTTCTCAATAGTTTTTGAAAAACGATATTCCTATAATATAAATTTTAACTACAGTCATGGTAGTTTTATCCTTGAATCTAATAGCTCTAACTAAACTTTGCAGCTTGAGATTGAGCTGAGCAGGGAACGCCATGATACTGACCTTCATGAAAAGAATCGGCTGTACCGGATGTTGGATAATAAGGTCTAGGAATCATTCTCTCATCCTCTTAATTCTTATATATACATACATACATACCTTCTTCCTTGTTACATACATAGGATTTTCACGATGACATGATGAACTTAGTATATTATGTTGACTGCTGCTACTTTTGCAGACAATCTATGAGCAACAAGTAATGAGTCGTCGTCAGGCTGAGTATGACAGAACAAGACAGGAGAGAGAAGAGCGTATTTCTCAGATTCTGCAAGAGCGCAGACAGGAGAGGGAGCTCAAGAGGAAGATGATTTTCTTTTTGAGGTCAGAAGAGGAAAGAGTAAACAAGCTGCAGGAAGAGGAAGAAGCCCGCAAACGTGAAGGTAAACATTTATTTTCTTCTTTAGCAGTAAATAGAATAATGATATAAGCTGGTATGCAGCGGCTGAGAGGAAAAAGAAAGAAGAGGCTGAGCGCCGCGCCAAGTTGGATGAAATCGCCATGAAGCAAAGGCAAAGAGAGCTCGAGTTAGAGGAAAAGGAAAAATTGCGAAGGGAGCAGCTTCTGAAACCAATCGAAACTTTCCCAGCTAGGACACCAACTGAACCTGTGGCTCGTGCTGAACCACCAGCTGTAACTGCATCAGTTAGCACTCCAACGCCTGGAAAATACGTTCCACGTCACCTACGAGAAAAGGTGTCGTCTGGGGCTGCTAGCGGAACAGCGCCTCCTGCAGAGTCTGATCGGTGGGGAGGTGGCAGCAGACGAGATGATCGTCCATCTACTGACCGGTGGCGCAACGAAGAGAGTCGGTCTTTTGGTACTGGGAGTAGTGGGTCTAGAGGATCAACCTGGTCATCGTCTCGTGGAGGCTCACGGCGCTGATCATTTTTGAGTTTTGCTGGGTTTGATGGAATGCAAGCGATCAGAATAAAATGAAGTGTTGCCTGGTCAGGGATGATCGGGCATCCGTTTCGAGGGTTTTAAACTTGCAATTTTGTGACCTCTATAACTAGAGTAATTAATAACAATGTTGCTTCTTCATCACGACTTGGATATAAAATAATTTATCTCTATATATTCCAAAGAGTTGATTTTCTTCAATAGAAATTGTTCCTTGGGTTGCACTATCAATATATAAAAATGACAGCTTTGATTCAAATTCATTATTGTGACTGATGAGTAAACATTATAGTACAATACCTACCTAGTAAGATCGAGGCAAATCTATATATTTAGGCAAATTTGAGGTTATCAAAGAACCATGCATAGCAAATTTGAGGTTATCAAAGAACCATGCATAACACCGACTACAATCATGAAGTTGAAAGTTCCGAAAGTTGAAGTTGAAAGTATCATAAATTTCTAGAGGCATAATAAACGAAGTTGAAAGTACCGCAAATTTCTAGAGGCATACGAAAAGCTTCCTTGAACCAATTGGGATAGGGTAGACCAAGAAAACACGTGTAGCAATCCAGCGGATGCCCGGACGTGTTAGAAATAGAATTAGAGTTATTTTAAAGTGAATAAAGAAAATAAACTTTACTATTACTACCTTTTACATGGTATCAAAACCTATTATCCCTAAACGCGCTTCCTCCTAAACAAAACCTAAAACATAAATTCTAGCTTGCCACCACCCTAAACTTATTAGCGTCCTAGAATGTCAACCTACCGGCGTGTTGTTATCATCACTCTAAACCTATTAGTGCCCTAGGTCCGAAACTATCAACGTGCTATTATCGCCAACCTATCGGTGCCAACAAAACAAAGACCAAAAAAGAAGGAAGTTCCATCAATTTCTCATTTCATCCCTTCGTATCAACTCCCTAAGATGTCAACCTACCTACGCCATTAGGGCTCAACCTTCTAGCACCATATTGATGCCAACAAAACAAAACATAGACTAAAGAAGGGAGGAAGGTCCATCCGTTCCTCATTTAATCTTTTGCATCAACTACCTATGATGCCAACCTACTCGCACCCTAGGACTCAACCTACCGGCATCATATTGGCGCCAAAAAAAACAAAGAAGAGAGGAAGGTTCATCAAGTCATCATTCTATCCCTTCGTATCAACTCCTTATGACGCCAACCTACATGCAGCTCAACCTATCGGCGTCATATCGATGCATATGCCCAGGTTGTGTCCAACAACACTAGTCTATATTGCATGAAACGAGACAACATGAGGAGACCTTTGAGATGATTGTATCTGCTTCCCAAAGAGGTTTTCATAGATGGTTGCGCCAATTGATGAACACCATGTTATCTCCCACAATCTCAATATTTGAAAGAGTCGCAACCTTTTAAAGGCCCTCCCGAATAGCATAATATTATGCCTCTAGAATAGAATTAACTACACATCTTCCTTTTCCTACAACAAGATACATTTCAAGGTTGTTCCAGTTAATGTGTCCAAAAGCATACTGGTCAGACAAATTTCTTGAGACGTCAAATTTGATTTTTATAAAAGTCTATGTAGGTCTTTGCCATTTGATTTTCCTTCTCGATTTTGGAGGATTGATGTTGTTACTAGTCAGTTTTGTGTTAGTGTTTTCCCACTCATATATTTGGTTCCACACTACATGATTCAGATCTTTTGGTGCATTTTGTATGTTAAAGATTATTTGATTTGTAATTAGCCAAATGAACCATCATGTTACCACTCGTTGTCTTAGTTCTATTGCGGAAGTGTTCGATTTTATCTCCATAATAATGTCGATTGTTCCCCCAAGAGATACAAGTTCAAAATTTTTGCTTAACTAATAAGTGGATGAAAATTGGGTCCCTTGTTCCAGAAGAAATTTATGTTGATCTAATCTAGTTATTTATAGATACTTTCTAGCAGAATAAATGCTTGCATTAGGAGTGATATTATAACACATCTTCATTCTTCAAATGAGAGTTACAAATCAAATAATTTTTAGGTAGTTATAGTTTTTTATTCTAACAACAATGTCAGCCGGAAGAAATGCATCTAGTTGATTTAATAGTTGATGATTGCAATGCCTATATGGATATAGCTACATGTTATATATGTAGATTTGATCAATGTTTTGTTACTCACTAGGTCTTGAAGTGGTTGATCGGTAATCCATCGGTCTTTCTAGAATCTTATCTCCTTTCCATCTCTCACATGCCATCTAAGACCTTTATCAAATTCTTTTTAGTTTATTTAATTTTTTCCATTGCCATGATGTGGTTTTGCCAAATTTGTAATTTCAATGGCAAGAGCCTTTTAAGTATTTTTCTTCGATGACTTTAACCCAACTATTATATGGTTCCATCATTATATTCCGTAAGAGTTTCACTTGGAATGTTGAAGACCCTTGTTCATATCTTCAGCTTTTCTAATTATTGTTCCCCCAAGAGATACAAGTTTAAAATTTTTGCTTAACTAATAAGTGGATGAAAATTGGGTCCCTTGTTACAGAAGAAATTTATGTTGATCTAATCTAGTTATTTATAGATACTTTCTAGCAGAATAAATGCTTGCATTAGAGAACTTGATTTTGCATTGAGATTAGCTTTTTATTAAGATTGTTCTTCTCTCTTGTGATGATGACAAAACTTTCTATTTTGTAAGTTTTTGTTTTGATTTATGAACAACAATATTAAAGATGTCGTTATTTACTCTTCCATTTATTATTGGACATCCGAGATATAATTCTAGGTTATTGGAGGCCATGACACCCCATTGCACTTGGATTCTTCTTATACTTGTGGAATTGACTTTAGTAGTAGTTTGGAAAACAGATATGTGGTAGTTAATCACTTGACCAAAGACTGCGCAATAGACTGTTAGGACCGATATAAACTTGTGGCTTGCGTTTGCAAAAGTCTTTGTAAAAATGATTATATCATCCGAAGGCTAAAAACGGAATGTTTGTTCCGTTTCTCGTCATTGGGAATCCAATAGTTCTAGGATTGTCATTGTTAGTTTTTTTTGTATGTTAGCGGAGATCATACAATGATCCGAGAATGTAGAAGCATGATTTCCAGTATGGATTTGAGAGTATATTTGAATGATTTCAATTGAAGTCATAACCTGTCTAATTTTTCTTAAATATTGTCGTCGGTGTCTTTTTTTTTACCTTTTTTTTTTCCACATCCATGTGAACTCATTTTTTTTTTGTAGAAAAATCTGTAATGGAAGTAACCTCACTTGGGCAATGATAGTAGTAAAAAAAAACTATATAAACATACAATAATGTTGAGCAAAGCGTCACTTTTAAGTTTGAAACTAGTTCATATCCCGCACCTTGTGCGGGTATATTTAAATATTGACGGATCTTCATAGACAAATCTCGGAAGATCTGTCTGCGAGTAAGTAAGTGTAAAGAAAGACGGAAGGGGAAAGACGGAAGGGGAGAGACTTTCATAAACATGTAATAGTGAAAACCAAAGTTGTTGAAATAATAGTTATTGAAAACAAATTAAGAAATGAATAAACAATAGCAGAATGAGTGTGATGATTTAAAACGTAGGGAATAACCTGAAAATTTAGACGAAAAAAGATTATTTATAAAAATTTCTTATTAGATTTTGTTTAGAAGATTAGTTGAAAAAAGATTTTTTATTAGATTTTGTTTTAGTAAGAAAAAGGTTTTATGGCTTAATTTTTTATTTAATAAAAGATTTAATCCGACAAAAAATCTGGAGGCGCCACGTCAGCATCAGTGTAGTCTAGTTTAGTAGTATATATAGATGACAAATTATTTTAGTATTGGTGTGATTGCAAATTTACGAATAATTGAGTGGCTCTAACATGAGTTAGGAGGTATAAACTAATGTTAATGTGTTAGATAACCACATACAGGGCATGCAACAAAATCAACGTTTTTTTAGGCAAATGCATATTATGTTGGTCTACAAACCCTACATCTCTAGGGACTACCAAAGCTTCCGAATACCTATCTACGCCTCTTGACTAGGCAAATCTGTGTCATCAATAGGAGGTGGGAGAAGGTTCGGGTACACACCAGGTGGCCTCTCTGGCGGTTCAATGGACAACAACTGTGACGAATCGCCAACAACATCAACCCACCCGTAATGAGGTTCAGCCCTGTCTCCAAATGCAACATTTACATATCCCATCAGCTGTTTCATCTGTACTAAGGCAATGCATCAACGTATATGCACACACACACACACACTTACTCATAGTATGTTCCCTCGTCCACAACGATGTCCCAACTTTCACTCGTTGTGCTTTTTCCAAATTTGTGCACATTGCTGAATCAAAGTCATCCAAGTACACAACTGTTAGTCTCAGAAGACAGAAGATGCGGCTAAGGAAACAGAACCATTCAAGATACATACCCATTTCCAAAATGCTCCTCTCCCCATGTCCTCGACCAACCTGACCACAAAATGGCAAAATGTAAGAGGAACAGAAATAACTGCAAAACAGATATCCTTTGATATCATTCGTACAAAAGGTAAAATAAACACTTACGCTCCCCGCTGGGGGAAACATGCCATGTTTCCCCGTGGCGTGAGCCAATTCCAGCATAGAATCGCTCTTCCCACTTGTCTCCCCATTTGATCCCAATTTCAGTCTCAGCCCATTTATCTGTCCTGAAAAGGTGAGATGGGCATTTTGAATTTAATATTTCTGACTCAAATAAAGGAACAGAAATAACTGCAAACAAATCTGTAAGGCATAGAATCCATCACATTAGCCAGTACAAGGTTTGGAAAAGTCACATGGTTGCAGACCGTAACATTTAGGCTCCAAATGCATATATGCTCAACTAAGCCAGGGTAATTAACATTGAATCAAAACCCAAAGTATGTACTCTGAGATATAACAGATACAAGATAGTAGATAACCATTTTAAAACAAATCCTCTTCCATCATAATGCTCTCCCCACTTCTCCCACCAAGACTGCCCATTCAATCTTCCATACTTGTGTGCCCCTTTCTCAGTCCAGCCCTTAGCATCATATTTTTCCCACCTAAGACATTTAGAACCATTCATCAATTTTTAACATAGACAGTGAACACAGTATCACTTTCAAGGTTTATGAGGATCTCACCATTTCTCATACCAACCAGCATTTTCGGAGCCTGACTTAGCCTGCTTCTCAGCGCTTCTCTCTATCAAGGCTACGTTGCTGCAGCGTAAAGAGAGAACATGTTTCTATCAACTAAAGTTATCATAGAATAGTAGCGGAAATAGGAGGGGGTGGTGGACTATAGCTAAAGAGACGATAATGAATCACACCTCCATTCATCTTGATATAGCATTTCTTGCCACGTTTCCCACCACGCATCACCCTCGGCATTCTTTCCAGATTTCTCCACACCTATCAGAAGGGAAACGATCACCACGATAAGTCAAAATCTTCACATTAAATTTACAAAATATGCCTATGCACTAGAGCAAGCAAAAGTTACAAATGTTTCAATTTAATTGACCGGAGCCGGAATTTTGATATTTATAAGCAGAGACTTACAGATCCAGCAGTACAATGTCTACAAACAATTATATCATCAAAATCTTGTTGGTATGTGTATCAACAATATATTATATACAGATATACAAGAGTTATAATTAGTTTTGGGTTAGCATTTGAGCAATTCATATTTATGCTTCAGTCCACATTGCCTTCCTAGTTCCTATGACGAACCAAAAATCAAGGAATGCACAAGCATCTTGTATGAAATGAAGACGAGAGGCAAGAGGAGGACGTCCCAAAATAATACTCTGGTTTTACCTTAATGATTCATTAAAACTAAACTACCAAAATCATAGTAAACCTGAGGTCTAGTAGGAGATGAGCACTGCAGAAAACAAACAGATCATCATAGTAGACATCTTGAAAACAAATTGATGATCTGATGTAATTTCCCTCTGAAGCATGCAAGCCTTTTTTTTTTTGAGTAATGGTAAAAGAAGACTTGGTTTGACCCTCAAACAAAAGATCCTTACAAAAAGCTACAAAAACCTCTCAACTTGACAACATCTTAGATTTACATTCACAAAACTACTAGCCACTTCAGCAAATGTGGGACCAGATTAAATTACCACACGTTCTAAAGGCATAATTGATAGAAAATCAGCTACTCGTAGATAAATCAACAATGCAATTGCTAATCAAAAGGTCATCTAGAAACAGAAAAGGAAAGCATTGGATACATACCTAACTCTTTATATCCACTCCAGTCACTTTTCTCCCACCACTGTAAAGAAAAAACAACAAGTCCATTAATAGGCATCCCTCTGGGATGATCCTATTAAGCAATACAAAAGCGTAGTTCTGATTAATGACATACGATTAGCAAGAAATGTCATCAGGGTGCGGTAAGATAACATTAGCCCCCAACTTTAAAATTTAGGAACTCCGTTAATTCCATGTTCTACCAGCTATCCTGAAAGAATACTTACTAGTTACCGCTACCAGATTAAGTGCACAGAACTAAAATAGTAGTTATACCGTTTCTGTCCACTCACATAAACCATCATGTGAGCCACCACCCATCTTTGTCCATCGACATCTATATCCATTTTCCCCAAGTTCTTCCCCGCTTTCATGGTACCAGGTACTTCCATCTTCATTGATACCAGATTCATTTGCATTTTCATTTAGCAAGTTGATGCCCCAATCTTTCTCATTTGCAATCCCCGTATCTAAGGACCAACATGATTCATATCTTCACAATGATGTTATAGAGCCTCAAAAGAAAGCAATCTTGATACCGCATGTTATTGTAAACAAGAATTTTGGCAAATGCAAAGATACTTCCCACTTGAGAGAAATAACCTGAGCTGGATGTAAGAGAAATTAAAGGGAAGTAATCAGCTCATTACCTCTTTGTGGGGGTGTGTCATGGGACTGTGGACCAATACTTCGTGGAAGACAATGTGGATAGTATTTAGACTGATGGCGAGATCTAAAATAATGAAAACAATTAGACTCACAACTTCTTAATGGGGGAGTTCCTCATAATACTACTGTCACGGCATTTGATGATGAACGCAAAAATACAAACAACACAATCAAGGAACTATACAGCAAACAAAGAGTTAATAACTTGATATGGTAAAAGGGATGTAAAGGCAATATAATAATCCTAACAGTAATTTCTAAGCGATTCTGCTCACTTATTTATTAAATAGACCAACAGGTAATACTGATACAGAACAAGTGAACAACAATGGTTATCATTATCAACATAAATTTTCCAATGTCTTAGCTAATGGGGTTAACAAAATCTTTTAACAAGCTCATAAAACATTGTCACAGCCATGAAAAAAAAACTATAATCTCAGAGCCTTTGAGAATAAAGGAAAAGTAATCTCACGACCATACACACTAATCATTGCAGTATGTGCCGAAGAAACTGTCATCATACAAGAAAATTTAATGTATAGGCACTGTCATCATACAAGAAAATTTTAAGTATAGGCATTACATTTATAACATATCACCGTGACTGCAAGATGGTTGCAGGTAATATGCAGTACTCTACTTTACCAGTTATATCATGAATCCAGAAATAAGAATTGATAAATTACTTGAAGAAACATATGGTACGGAAAGTTAATGCTTAGACAATCCTTTTGCAGTCAATCAAGAAAAATGAACAATTCATTATTATTGTCCAAGATGAGGGTTATGCAAACTTTTCCCATATATGAACGTGGGAAATAATTTCACAAGTTATTTCAAGATTTTTCGAAAGCAAATTCTGGATTAATGATCAAAAAACTTCAGATCTGACAGAAAAGGAAACAAAGGATCATCACAGGCTAGGGAAATCTAAACTTCTTTTTCAATCAAATTAAGGCATTCAACACCAGTACTACTTAGAATTAAAAAGTTTGCAGAAATGTCCCTGGATTAGGAGACAAACTAACACATGCGGTGTAGAAGTGAATGGCATTGAAGGATACAATGGGCTCTGCCCCTTGTGTGAAATCATTGGTAGATTGGAGCATTGTTCAGAGATGCCAGTCAGAAATGAAAGCGATGAGTAGATATTTATTTCACAAGTCACCATTACCCCTCTTCCACCATAGCTGTTAACAGCACGTAGCCTCCTTTTAGGGGCATGCTCTAGATGATGCTGTGCATGTGAAAGGAGAAAACCATTGTTCAGGCGGGAAAGGCTAAAACTAAGCAGAGGAACATATACTCCCAAAGCACTTGCTGCCATCGTTCACTCAAATGCTAATTGAACTAAAAGGGGTCTCGTCAAATGCTTATAATGCGATTTCAAGTGAGACAATAAAACTTCTATAAAGCGAACATCATTTTACCCATTAAAGAAGTTTATCAAAATCTTAAAAGAAGAAAAGGAGAGGAGCTTGCTTCTACGCTTTTCCGTAATGGAAGTAAATGTGGCATCGTGCTATAGAGAGTTCCATGATTTGTCGTCTTAGAAGGAAACGTCTCAGATACTTCAAGTTGTTATAGTACAACAAGGCATTAGAAATGAATATTGGAACTTAAGATTCCTTCTGGAAATGAATATTTTCAAAACGTAATACAGCGTGATTGACCAAACTGAAATTTGTGGGCTTGCACAGCTTGGGAATCAGAAGCAAACAGTGCGTATTTATCAGATAGAAGCTTGTTACATGTAGCATTATGCTATGATTAGAGTCATCTCTCAATTGGCATTGTACCGTTTGAAAATGAAAGATAAATATAATAAAACTGAAGTAACACTAAAGTTTCAGAACTTGTGCTAAAACAAATGCCAGGATATATTGCCAAGACATGTCTTTTAAAAAGGTAAATATTGTAATTGTTGATCATAAAAAGGTTTTGAGGATCAAATAGGAGATGCAAAGTAAACTAAACTCAATAAGTTCTTCGCCAATCTGTTGCCTTTAGTATGTCCAAATAAATCTAAACTAATAGGTAAACTTTGGAAAAATGGTAAGGTTCATGGATATTGAATGAAATGATAACTGAATCCAATTACATATCCATATCAGTCACAACATAATCACAAAAACACAGTACAAACAACATACTGTGGCGGAGAGGAGGCAAACGGCATGGTAGGCAACGGCTGGTTCCTTAGTCTGCGATGAATCTTGGTCAAAACGAACCGACATTCCTCACATTCGTCGGCGTTATTGATAGACGACCTACGAATCGGCACCGCCGAATCCGAACAGCAACAATTTACAACACAAGCTGTTCGCAGCGTTGCTCTGATCCGTGTAGGAAGTAGAGATAAACGAGTGAAGCGGAGGCCAAACGGCGTGGTGAAGACACCGGAGGTCGCCGCCATTTTTCGTTCAAGAAAACGACATTATCTAATCGTTATTATACCTACCATAGATAAAAAACATGAGGAAGAATGTTGCATCTATCCATCTATTCTAAATGTTTCAGCATCGCAAGTTGGGTGAGGAAAGAAATCTAATTTGTGATTTCTTTCTCGATGAAATTTAGGGCTCCGGCGAGGGGAAAAGAGCGGCGGTGAGTCCGTGATTCGGGTAAACGGTAAGGCCGAAGAGAGAGGGATGTGAATCCCGGTGATGAAGGGAAGGATGGCACACGTCAGCAGTAAATGGCCCCACACTCATACTTGTATGGCCCGCCATCTCTTCAACTGCCTTTACGTTGTGGCATGTGAGCAATTTTCAATTTTTTTTCCGTATTAAACTTTAGTGTATACACTTTATTCATATTTTATCAAATAAATAATAAGTATATTTTTTAAAAAAACTATAAATAATTTACTAGGTTAAACTTAGGATATGTTTACTTGTAGTTTATTTGTGTTTTCAAACCAAGATTATTTTTGCTTTCATAAGTTTATTTTTGTTTAAAACTGGATTTTGGCCTTATAGTTTTCCATCTTGATATTATTTGTTCATCCCTAGGTATTCAACGTTATTGCTCGAGTTTTTTAGGAACATGATAATCTTTTGAAGTAAAATAAACCCAAAAATTAAACTTCAAGTAAACAATCTTATCTAATTTATTTATATAAACCCATCAAGAAATAAACCTGAAATAAACTATAAACTCATTTAGTTTATAAACTTGAAAATAAACTAATTTGCAAGTAAACAGACCCTTAATCTACATCTATATAATATGCGGTATCTGTTGACGCTAGAATAGTATCAATATAACATACTAAGACACAACCCACTAAGTCCACGTGTCAACCACTACGGTATGTCACATAAGACTTTTTTTCAATATATTTACAAATATGCCACAAAATATTTACAGATTTGTTATTTTTGTTTTATAAAAATAAGTTCTAAATCTTTTAATAAACAATCAACAATGCCACGTCACGTTTTAAACATGACACGTAAGAATTTATTTAACTTATTTATAAATTTCTTACAATATATCTATCAAATCTTTAAAATAAAAAAATCATAAGATATTAATAACAAACTAGATCTTCAAAGTTTTATAACAAACGAGATTTTGAAATCTTCTCTACAATTTTAAAATTCTATTTTTAAAACTATTTTTTAATTTAATCTTCACAATACGATTTAATCATATTAGATAATAAAAATTGAATAAGTTTGGATGAAATGATTTTTCTTAGTCTTATATATAATTTATAGATTAATATACAATACATCATGTATAAAATTAAAAATATAATACTTTTGATTTAAACAAAACCCGCATAAGGCGCGGACACTAAACTAGTTTTGAAATAAAAGTCTCACAATCAACGCCATAAAATATTTTTAATTTATTTATTGATTTTGTAATGATTTTTAGTTAAAATAAATATAATTTGTTTAATTTTAAATCCTCAATTTATATCAATTATCAATCTACCAATTTTATTTGATAACCGATGTGAGATAGCAAAAAAAAAAAAAAACTTCTTTTTATACAAATTCTCAAATTGTATGTCTTATTTGATAACTAATCTGGGATAGAACAATATGGCCAAATTCTCAAATTACTTATTGATTTTGTAGATCAACGGTTTTTTAAAATTATATAGATAACGACTCACAAGACAATAAGTTAATGACCCACATAAATGTAGTTCAACGACCCACATAACTCTAGGTCAATGATCCACATACGTTAGGTCCACGACCCACATATGTAATGACCCACATATGTTAGATCAATAAAATAAAAATAACAAATGTGGGATAGGTATTACGGGCACAACGATGCTTTTCAGTAACGCACTACGGTCACGCATTGCGTAGCCGTCATAATTTGACCGTTGTAATTTGAACGTTGTGTAACGATAATAAATATGACCGTTGTAATTATAATGTTGTGTCAATACATGAGGATGATAAGATGATGATTCGGTTCGACGATACACAATTTAGTGACCCAGATGAGTTTTTTCGACATTTTGAGGTAAGTATATTATACCTTATTGGTCGTTATCATTGAAATTTATGCTAGAAACATTGGATATATTTATAGGTTTTACGATTTTTATTAGTTTATGTTATTATTGTAACACCCCAAATTCTAATAACTTGTAGCGTTACGGGCTAGGACCTCACAACTACCCTCAAAGTAACAACAATAACATCGGATCTAGCAACAAGGCACAAATAAATGAAAACCAAAATCGATAAAATATCAAAAGGTATAAAAAAGGGAAAGTGAAAGACTCTAAGCCGAGTTCAACAACAAACTGGAAAAGACAACAACTGAAACATAAACCCCAATCCGTCATATAATGTACGGGAACCCCTGCCGACTACTCTGTCCGGATCACTCCACAACATCTCTAACATGCAGGGCATCTACAACAACGTTATAAACCGTTAGCTAACATTCTAGATATTAGAAAGACAGTAAAGGCACAAACACACATAAGAATATAAACACATAACATGCTCACACACAACCCAATTATTATCTTTATGTAAGTTACCCATTACTAATTCAACTTCTTTTGTGGCACGAGAATCTCCTGAAACTCACCTCCGTTTTCCGTTACCGACAGGAATAGATCAGATGCATCTATCTGTTACATGTGGGCCTAGTCCCAAGAGCATCTCCCAATCTCCCGGAGAACTGGATAAGTGGTCACCGCTCAGTTATAATACACTTGGGACAATTACGGTATAAGGACGTCCTAGTCCGGTTTTCCATTCTAACGATAAAGTAAACAAACACCACCAATACGGTCAACTAATACACGAAATGCAGCTAAGTAAGTCCAAGAGACTTACCTGGATCAAAGGTAACTCAAATTCAGCTAAACTACTCAGTTGCCCGTAGAAAAAGATCTATGCCTGCTCAGACAAGGCATCACGAATCAAAAACTAACCGAATGTTAGAAGTCTACAAACTTCTAGTCTCATTGACCTCTACAAGGTATACAAAGCGTGCTAGAAGGTTCCTACTTCTAGTTTCTAATAGATCTCCAACATGCTAGGAAAAACGATTCCTAGTCTCAAGGTTATCAAGGAACAACGTCAACAACACAAGCTCAAGGTTCTCAAACCATAACCAACTCATAAGAATCAACAAGCCACTAACTGCATTCACCCTAGTTCATCTAGGTCCAACCTAGCATGATTTATCTCAAGGAAAGGGAAAAATGAAGCAAGGATGGAAGCAACTCACCAAAGACAGTAGTCACTGTGGAGAAGGCACGGACACGGGTGAACAGAGGCGCGGGGGAGGCGAATAGTGAAGATTCCGCGGGGGCAGCAACAAGGAGGCGCGGGGGCAGCAAAAATTGTGAGGCCGCGGGGGAAGGAGCATGCAGTCGCGGGGGCGGTTAACTGCCAGAAGCGGATGTCAAAGCTTCTTCGACTGTAGAACAACAACAAGGCCGGCTTAAGCTTTCTCTGCAAACTTCACATGACAGAATTCAACCAAAGGAGCCTGGAACACATACACAACAACCAACGAAGGATAAACAAGGATCAAGACTCAATCTTGATTCATGCTAAGAAGGAGAAAGAAGAAAAGAATGAGGAGAAGAAGAAACATGCAACAAAGACTCAAGAACGAAAGAGGAATGAAGGGATGAAGAACTTACAAGGTTTTTGCAAAGGTTTGCACGGAAAGGATGCAACTTGGCTCAAGGTTGAAGAAGAACAAAAACAAGAAGAAGAAAATGAAAGAGGAGGCGAAAATATAAAGAGTATGGCTGGGGAAAACAAGGAAGGTCCAAAATTAGGTTGAGCCGCGGCCCGCGAACGCGGCTCAACGTCACCGCAAAAAGCCGGATGTTACATGTTGTGTAAAACTAATAATGATTCGACATTAAATCGAAAACAAGAAATCTTATCCTTTATATTTTATCTGAACTAGGGTCTTCCGAATTATTCGCAAGACGAAGGGACCGTTTATACGCGAATGTTTGAAATTCGCGGTTTTTTCCACGATCGCGAGAAAATGGTGGATTGGGCTCGATTCATGGGAGAAACTATGAACATAGTGTTGGTTACAAGTAGGTCGTGGAGAAACGCTAGGGGATTCGTTACACTGTTTGACATGCGAACGTTTCGGAACCCCTCGTAAGAAGAAAGACGTTGATCCTGATACCGAGTCGTCGTCTAGCTGAGCATACAAATCGAGAAAAGACGGTTGTATATTTGAGCTTGAGGGCTTACAAAACGAGGTTGAGAAATGAACGCTGCATGTTATAAACGGGGTGCACAACCATACACTTACCGAGCAGTTAAAGGGACACACATATGTCGACCGATTGACGGAGAAATAGTTTCGGAGAGTGAGACGTGAACTTGCGGGTTTCATGCCAATGAATATTTGAAGTAACTACAATTGGATGATCCCCACAACATCAGCACCATAACACATATATACAATGTTAGATTGAAGATTAGGATGCTACAAGCCGAAGGACGAAGTCCACTTCAACAAGCACTCCATACTTTAGATCAACATCGTTACTACGTCAATGTTAGAAGATTCCCGAAGTCGGATGAAGTTTCAGATTTTTTTCATCATGCATCCGCATTCAAGACATCTCCTCAACCTATGTCCTTACGTCATCATAATGGACACGACCTGCAAGACGAACGAGTAAGTTTTATTATACACGTCGTTTAAAGTTCAACAAAACTACAAACTTTTTTGTAGTTTTGTTAAAGACATCTCCTCAACCTATTACATGCACATTTGGTTTGAAGCTCAACAAAACTGCAAACTTCTTTGTATGCCCTCTACAGGTGCAAGATGCCTTTGTTAGAGATTGTCGGTATCACTAGCACGAGGTTGACGTTCACAATAACATTTGTTTTCATGGCTGTTCGCTCCAAATGGTGTGTGCAAGCTTTAAATTTATAACCCAAGACGTATGCTTAAAACAAGGATGCGAACCCGTAGTGTACGGGTCAATCGTAGTAAAAGCAAGAATTTCGGGGTGTCGATCTCAGGGACTTAGGTGAAACAAAACCAATATAGGTAGTCAATATTGCAAATAACCACAAAAGCGATTAAAACAATCAAAGATGATAATAAGGTCAATTAATGGAAATATGCAAATTCTAGGGATTAAAACATCTAGTTGTGGTTCCAACTCAAGATCTCAAGACAAGCGGATAAAGCTGAGGTTTTGCAAAGAGAAGGTGTTACGAAAGTGGAATAGATCACCGGGTAAGTCTCACTACTCACTAACTCCAAACCTAAAGAACCTATTACCGGGTAAGTCTCAAGGTACTAAGGAAAGGAATCATAATCTCAAACCAACAAACCAACTAAGGGAATAGAATCAACCTTTACTGGGTAAGTCTCATCCTAGGCTTGCATTGAACCAGGAAAGGTGTAATAAGAATAGGATTTGACAAACTCTAACACTTAACTCTCAGTTTCGGATCAGAAAGGTCACCTCGGTCAGACGAATTCCACCCCGGCCGAGATGTTCATCGACTGAGCGAGATGTTCTAGGGTTAAGGATAAAGACTCGAGCTTTCAGGGTCCTATTGGAATTTAAGATTATTCTATCATTGTTTTTCCCACAATCTTCAGCCAATCACCCTAGAATTGCACAAGGAAATTAGCCACTCATCATCATGAAAGCAATAATCAAATATATGCGAAGAAAGTGAATATTTGAACACAAAAACCTTAAGAATAAGGCTTCAATAACTGAATCAAATATCACAAATAAGCATTCTTTGGATAACAAATCCAACAAGACAATCAACAAAAGAGAATCTAAGAAAGTCTTACAAATCCCCTTAAAAAGTTATGACAAGCTATCAACCCTTCCTAGATTGATCTTCAATCTTCTTTCCTTCCTTCAACCACTATATTGATAGCGGGATTTTTGGTGATGCGCCGATGCTCTAAGCATGGTTGAACTTGTGGAAAATCCAACCCTTTATATAGGAGAATTATCTTCCAAAGATAAAATATCTTGAAAAGATATTATCCTAATAAAATATATCCATATCTCTAAAATAGATCTCCAAAATATATAATCTTCCTTCCAGAAATTCAGCCCAAAAATATAAGATCCCTCCTTCCAAAAATAAAAGATCTCAGCCAAGAATATATGATCTCGCCGCGTCAGGGTATTCGCCTTGGTCGGGGCGCTCCCTTAGATCACCTTGGTCAAGATGGTACTGTAGTCAACCGAGGTGACTCTAAACTGAATGTGAAATCTCTCAAATCTGGTCCAAAGTAAATCTCTAATTAAATTCCATGCTTCATGGATTCTTCCTTAAGCTCCTGAATGTAGCTCCAATGACTCCTTAGCTCCATTTTGATGCAAAACGTGTCATTTTACCTACGATTAGTATAGACCTCGATTCCAGCAAAGGTAGATGAAACGGCAATATAATCGCATAATATACATTCAAACATGCAGATTATTGAAGATAAAACGTCTAAACAAGTCCCAAAATATAAATTATAATTCATGCTATCAATGGCCAAGGAAAACTCCAATCACTACGAGTAGGAATTACGGAGACTCCGACATGTGTGCGGAATTGTTACACCGGGGGTGATTGTGATAGAGAGCTTGGACTCATAAGTGCACTCGGTGTCATTTTTCAGATGTGAAGCACATGATTTGTACCTTTCATATAAAGTGCAACATTCAACATAGATCTTGGATGGTGACACGGTCAAAAGAATTACAAGCAGTTTTTGCATCACACTACCATGCTCTTATTGAATCTAGATCTCCTGAGAGTTACGAGCGGCGTTTGAGTGAGATGAAAGTGTACCAGCAAGGTTATACGAGGTTAATGGAGTATCTGAAAATTACATGGCTAATCCCATACAAGAAAGCGATTGTTCGAGCTTGGTACGGCTTGCATCTTCACTTGGGCATGAGGACAACAAACGCGTAAGAACTCAATCTTATCTTGTTTATAAGTTTTCTAATTATGAATGTACAATAGTATATTGAATTGATATTGGTTCTTAGGTGTGAGTCCGCACATTCATTGTTGAAGAGTACGTTGCATTCTAGCGTGCAAGGATTTCAATTGGTGATGGAGAACATCGACTTGATGAACAGTGACCATATTGGATAGATTCAAGCGTCAATAAAGACTTCCCACGAGAGGATGTTTTTGGATATGCACGTTCCGATATTCTATTTGCTCCGGAGCAAAGTAAGCAACGAGTGCTTTCTTATACTATTGGAGATCTACAACAAGGCAAAGAAATTTAGGAGCATAACAACATGTCAGGATTCATATTGGAGGAAACTTGGAGTGCCTTGTGCACATGAGTTCTTTCTTGCTATTAGGGCTCGGGAGCCAATACGTTTGGATCAAATGCATCCATATTGGAGACAACTATGATGGGAAAGAGTGAATCCGGCCCTAGAAGATGATGTTGTCCACATTGATCCATCCATTGTGTCACTCAACGACTTCAGAGAGCAAATGAACAAGAATTTTCTTAGTATAGATGAGCTTGAGCAGATGGCTTCAACACATCAAGGCATTATACATCCGGGCTCTTCAATGTTGAGAGAACCAGAGCAATAGATTAGAACAAAAGGAAGACTACCAAAATATGACATTCGTTCAACAAGGAGAGAACCAAGTGGGTTCAAACATGGTTTTGGATCGGCACGTTCACGTCCTAGAGACCGTCCACCAAAATCAAGACAAGAGGCGGAAGTTAAGGTTGAGGAGGCCGAACCGGTTCAATATGCTGAAGTTCAGGTTGAGGAGGCCGCACCACGTGCTAAAAAAATAACATCCCGACGGTCTAAGAACTATAGTTTCAAGGGTGATCAGATGTAGAAGTTCGTGAAACCATTCATCCTTTCGGTCTATAATGTTAGAGGAGATGGACATTGTGGATTTAGAGCCCTTGCCGTGGTTTCGGGATACTCGTATGAAGTTTATTTTATTGTTCGAAAGGAATTGGACACATAGATGTTCATGAGAAAGGACTTGTATGCACAAGTAAGTATCTTTTCTTCCTTAACCATTGTTTGTTCATAAAATGAAAACAACTTCTTCACATTTTCTTTGTTTTCTTTCAACAGTCATCTTTCCGTTGGACAATTGATGAAGTTATCCAGTCTACTTTCTGGATCGAGCCTATAACATGTGGGCCAGAGAATTGGATGAAGATTTCACTTGTTTGTATGACAGCAACGACATATTACCATTGCATAGTGGTTGTACTTGAACCAAGTTCCTTTACATGTTTACCAATTGTTACAACGGTTGAGGAACAAGAACCCCCCATTGAGATTTGTGTAATCGCTCATGTTGATGGCAATCACTTTGTAGTTGTAAGTTCTCTCACCTTATAACTTTTTTTTACCTTTTATACTAGAATGACAAAATGTAATGACTTATTGTAATTTGTCATTCACTTCTTCTCAGGTTTGGATCAAACCCGATTCTCCCTTACTGCTTTTGACCTATACATGGAGGCGTGGACATGATTCTAGCGTTGATGGATGGGTTGCACCTTTTGTGATAGATTCAAAGTATTCGATGAACTCTGACACAAAGAGTGTCCAAGAAAAGTAACAATCAATGTTTTTGTTTGAAAATGGAAAGCGGTTAGAAAAGACTATCTTCTAGAGGTAGTCCATTCTAAAGCATCCTTGCGGATGAGAACACGAAGTTTAGGATCATCAGAAAACGGTGTGTTGGGGTTCGAAATTCCCAAAGGGGTCAATCGGTCAGCAACAAAATTTATTTCTCTGAACACATGTCTGACCTAGACTTCGTCAAAGAAGCGAAGATCTAGTTGGGAGTCGGATACTATCATCTCAACCTCGTAGGGAAAACTCCAAAGTCCTTGGAGTGCCCTAATAACACATAAGTTATCGCCTTCAATTTTGATCTTTTTTATATTAAGCCGTATTGCTTCTTTTAGACCAGCTTTTTCGCGCGAAGGCTTCTGCTTTAAGTACCGAGTTAATTTTATTTTTCCTAGTGTCCTATCTAATAACTTTACCCTTATGATCTCGTATGACAAAACCAATAGATGTTATGCCCGATTCGAGTTTTGATCCATCAAAGTTGAGTTTGTGGAATCCAAGTTTTGGTTTATCCATTTGATATTATTTTTCTTCCTTGTGTTGGATATGCTGTTCTTTTATATATGTTTAAATTCGTAGTCGTCATCATCGGTAAAGTGATTTTTCCAGTTTTGAAATTGGTTTTTGATGAAGTTTATGATGTTGTGATTTGATCCGATGGAATCATTGTCAAAGATGATTTTATTCCTGAAAAATCAAATACTCTACCATATAGTTGCGAGACGTGAAAATTTTGTTAGTCCGATCTTGTTTTTTATTTTCAACAAAAGATCGTGCGGGTGTTTTACTATCCGTATTGATGGTATTGAGGTTAGTAACAATCAATGTTGATTCAATAAACAATTGATGTATATTAGTGTTGTTGTTGGTTTATGTGTATTTCGTGGATGCTTGTTTTTTTTTTGTTTTTCAATTGCATTAGACGAAAGAAGTTGATTTCCTCTAGCTAGATGATAACAATCAATGTTGACTCAGTTTTCAATTTGAAATATGATAGCATGAAATATGACGTAGTTTAGATGTCCATATAGGTAATTTTTCCCTTTCTTTTGAGTACATGGACATACATTCATTGCATTTATTGAGCATATTCACCCATTATCTTGGAATCGAGATCTACACAAGCTTTGTTGTGATTTTAGGTGAATTGATGCTGAATTGGAGTGGAAAGGGAGCATTTACTGAGTATTGGTCGATATGGAGTGCATTGGGAAGCATTGGTGATAACACGATTTATGACTAGGGTTTAGGTAATCATTTAGATAGATTCATCACTCATTCATGCATGATTTAGCACAAATTCGCGACGTTTGCACTCAATTCACGTATTTTGTCGAGATAGACGTCTACACGGACTTGTGCGTTGCTTTGTAGGTATTTCGGGGGTCTTTCGGACATTAACCGATACATTAGAGGGCCAAACCTCATGATGGTACACATCCAAAGCTTTGGAGGAGCATAATTGGAGCAACAAGGGACACAAAGACCACTATTGGTGCAAGCAATGGATCAACTCATGGCTAGACGATCATAGCATTCTTCTGCTGAAGAAAATCGGACCAACAAGCAGCTAAATCGGCCGATTTATTCCTCTGGGTCGATTTTTAGGCCTTTGACAGCTTAAGCCACGTGTCCCACGATCTCTTGTCCGTCCTTGCTCTTGGTGGAGAATATAAGTGGTCCTGCAGGTGGTTGCTGAGCATCTCTCTTCTCCCACACTCTCATTCACAGCTCACCAATTTGGGGGAAAGATTGGAGGAGAAGGAAAGCTCCCAAGGATTGAAGGAAGAAGAAGATCATCATTCTAGAGGTTTTGAGTGAGTTTTGAGTGATTGTTGCAATCTTGGATTGAAGAACTATTGCAAAGTTGTTAGGAACGTTTTGAATCCTCATTTGAGAGTTTGTAAGTCTTGCTACAACTTAGATTTAGTTGAGATTAATTGATTTTGCTTGCTCATCTTTCATTTTCTCATCTATGAACACCATGTATGCTTGTTCGATGATTTTGGATCTTGATATGCATATTATTGGCTAGTTCATTGTGATTCTAGAGTGATGGTTTGATGGTTATGGCTTGGGTGATGATAGGATGGACTTATATGTTAGTTTAGGATGATTTGTATGCACGAAACCCATTCCAGGAAGAAAAATCGGGCTGTTCATCATGAAGATCGGCCGATTTATATTAAGATCCACCCGATTTATTCTCCTGTTGCTCTTTAAATGATAAATCTGAATGCTAGGCTCCTTGGTTGTTTAAATCCTAGGGTTTATTAAGCCTAATTTAGCTTAGGATCACCTAATGCTATCAACCTAAGTGAGGGAAGAGATCTACCCGATGATTTCTGATCTTAGATACCTTAGAAGATGAATTCTAGGTAGTAGTGAGCCTCATAAGCCGCTATTGGATCGAGTGTGCTAGGATTATTGCTTGAGATTTCCCTATTCCGAGACTTACCCGGTAAGGAGAGGGTTACCCCTTAAGTAGTATCTAGTTTGTGTGGAATTCCTTATTCTAACCCCTTGAGACCTACCCGGTAATAGGAGTTAGATGCGGGACTAGTGAAGTGAGAGACCTACCCGGTAATTGCTTCCATTAGTGAAACACTCTTCCCCAACATCGCAACTTGTCCTTAGAATCCTTAGAACCTTGAGTCCAATGCCATAACCGGAATTCTTGACCTCTAGAATCTACTTTTCTCTCTTGATCATATACTTTGTGCTTTGTGTTACTTGTTTGTTTGCTAGCTTGAGTTGTTAGTTGTTTTATTACCTTGTTTGACTTGTGATCTTTGTTTGATCACCACAAAAACCAACAAAAACATTGTGTTTTCCATTTTCTTTGTTCCTCATCTTATCTAGTCTAGATTCACACTATCTTTGATCATTGTTTGACTCGATTTCACCTTAGTCTTTGTGTTCGACCTCGGAATACTATCCCTACTACAAACGTCCCGTACACTGCGGGTTCGCTAGGAGTTAGGATAAATATAACGAGTATAAATTTAAAGCTTATTGCGTACACTCATCACACGATCTTAGCGTAACAAGTTTTTGGCGCCGTTGCCGGGGACTAGGTCTAGATTGAGTCATTTTGTGATTGTTTATAGTGTAGATCTTTCTTGTTGCTTTTGATCTCTCTTTGGTGTGTGTCTTTGCTTTTCAGGACATCTCTTACTCTTTAGGTGTATGCGAAGATCTCGTGGCAAGGATTTAGCTCCATTCGATCCCGAACCGGAGAAAACCCTTAGATCTAGATCCAAGAGCATCAAAAAGGGGAAAGAGATGGCCGGAAGAGACCTCCAAGCTGAATTGGATGAAGCCTTAGAGCAAATAAGGCTAAGAGATGAACTCTTGGAGGAAGAAAGGAGACTTGCCAATGAGAGGCAAGAGGAAACTAGGAGGGAGATTGATGAGATTAGGCAAGCCCTTGTACAAGGAGAGCTTAATCGTCGACAACCTCCACCTCCTCCACCACCGGTGGCACAACCGCAGCCGGCGGCGAATGTTAGGGTTGTACCCATTGCTATCGAAGAGCCACAAACTTTGGGTAGACGTATGGATCCGGCACAAAGAGCACACCGTCCGGGTGTGAACTTAGGAGATCCCGCAGCCCACAACTACGAGCTCCGCCCTCAAGTTCTACAAATGATCCGGCATAATCAATTTAGAGGGATGGAAGGAGAGTCTCCTCATCAACACTTGATGAACTATGAGATTTTGATGGAGACTCTTAGACCGCCAAGATTGGAGAGCAACAACCATAAGCTAAGGGCTTTCTCTTTCTCTCTTAAGGATAAAGCCTTAGCTTGGTATCAATCTATTCCACAAGGGCGAGTTGGTACTTGGGAGGAGATGACAACCGAGTTTTTGACTAAATTCTTCCCACCTTCCAAGACTACCGAGTTAAGAGGGAAGATCAATGCCTTCGTGATGAAGGATAGAGAGAGTTTATTCAAGTCTTGGGAGAGGTTCAAAGATCTTCTCCTTGATTGTCCACACCATGGCATACCGAAAATTGAGCTATTGGAGATCTACTTCAAAGGACTTGATGAAGATAGCCAATTCAAGCTCCAATCTCTTTCCGGTGGGACATTTATGGAGAAACATGTAGATGAAGCTTGGGAGTTTGTGGAAAAGCAAGCTCTAGTGATTGAGAAATACTCCCATAGGAAGAGTGAAGGAAGAAAGGCGGGAGCATATGAGGTGAGTGAAGTCACCATGAGCAATTTCAAGCTTGACGCCATCAACAACGAGTTGAAGTCCTTGAGGGAGTTGTGTACTACAACTTTGAAGAACCAAGCAACTCCTCAAGTGCTTCCACAAGCTAACTTGTCTTCCAAGGAGGAGGATGTGAACTATATGGGAAGGGGCAATTACAACAACTACCAAGGCCCAAGAAACTTCAACAACAACCGGCAATTCAACAATTACCGGCCCAACCATAACCACCCCGGGTTTTCTTACTCTAACCCGGATGGAGCCTTGAACCCTCCCGTTTCTACAAGCACAACCCCTCCACCAAGAGCTTCACAAGAACCTCCACCCGGATTCACTCAACCTCCAAAGGATAGGACCGAATTGATGTTTGAGCAATTGCTTGGAAGGTTGAGTGGTCTTGAGAGCACCGTGACTTCTATTTCCAAGGCTCAAAAGGTTTTGGAAGCACAAGTGTTCCAAAAGGCGGGTGAAGCCCATAGAGATCCGGGGAAGCTTCCCGGAAGAACCGAAGAAAACCCAAGAGGCCAAGTGTTGGCTATTACAACGAGAAGTGGGTTAAGCATGAAGGATCCTTTGCCCAAGGAGAATGTTAAAGGGAAGCAAGTGGTGATTGAAGAAGAGCCATTGCAAGGAGATGGAGGCAAGGGCAAGGATGTTGAGCCAACATATGTGGCACCGCCTCCATACAAGCCACCACTACCGTTCCCTCAATCACGAGCAAGAGCTCGCTTGGACAATCACTTTGGTAAATTCCTTGAACTTATGTCTAAATTACATATTAACATTCCGTTCATGGATGCTATTTTAGGGATGCCGGCATATGGCAAGTTCTTGAAGGAAATACTCTCCAACAAAAGGAAGTTGGAGGAGTATGGGGAGATAAGGATGACTAAGAGATCCTCAGAGTTGATCCAAACGATGAAGGAGGAGCTGTCTCCTAAGCTAAGGGATCCGGGATCCTTTTGTGTGCCAATCGGAGTAGGAGAAGTGAAGTATGACGCCCTATGTGATCTTGGGGCAAGTGTAAGCATCATTCCACTTGCACTTTACAACAAGGTTGGGCTAGGAGAGCCAAAGCCGGTCAAGATGACCCTCTACATGGCGGACCGCTCGATCACTCATCCGGTTGGAATCTTGGAAGACATTCCGGTGCAACTAGGGAAGTTCTATGTGCCCATAGACTTAACAGATCTAACCTTGAGAGTTGTGAGACGAAACCCTCGAACGAGGATTTCCACGGCCTGTTCTTCAGGAACCACAACCGTGGTTTCCCAAGATCTTCCAGTGGTTTCCTCTATTTTGCACGTTTCACTTTTGCCTTTATCCAAAGTTAAAGACTGCCTTAATCCTACCTTTGTTAACCTTTTTTAACCCTTAGCCTTGCTTGATTCTGAGTGTTTATGAGTTCTAGGTAATAGAGGATTCATAACCCTCTAAGGTGGAGAGTGTCATAGCCTTTACTTTTGTCTTTCCTTTGGCTCCCTTGGGTTTGGTGTTTGGTATTGAGAGTGTAATCCTATCCTTAAAACCTCTTCTTGACGAGACTCAACATCCGTTGAGTAAAATCCTTTGGGTGAGACATAAAGGTGTTGGAACTTCACCATACGATACCTACCTTTGACATATACCTTTGTTATCCAGCTTTATCCGTACATATCCTTAGACATCTTGAATCGAATGTCGCAACCGGATACTTGGATCTTTAGAATCCGCATTCCCAATTATTGTTACATCTTATTCTTTACATTGATCATTGCTTTGCTTGCTACACAAGTTAGATTGCTTTTGATGCTTTGTTCTCACCGATTCCCTGAGATCGACTCCGGAATATCAGCCCATACTATGATTGATCCGTACACTGCGGGTTCACTACCGTTAGGCTTAATTCTTGGATATAAATTTGAAGCTTATTTGTGCACACACCTTTTGGAGCGAACAAAATACTTTAGATGATAACAATCTACTTGTGTTTGTCCGATCTTTTGAATGAGATATTGTTGTCACCTTCAAGTAACCACTTAATCTCTAATTAGGTTTTACAGTTTATGATAATTGTTTATGCTTTTTTGTTGTCGTTTTTGTATAAGTGTTGCGGAGACTAAAACCCAATAAAGTGAAAACAATACATAAGGTAATAATGTTTACACCAAAAGTGATAACAAAATAATACATAACATAATATTTACATCAAAGTAAAAAGAAAATATAAGATCACATCAATCTTGTCTGGGCTGTGACGCCCTAACTTGAGGCGGGGCAATGTGAAACTGATGAGCAACCGACTCGTTATAAATGGTATGTAGCTCCTCCATAGTCGGTGCTCCACGACTAATCATATCCCGGATCCGGGCTTGTATGATACATAACCTCTATAATGAAAGATACATTTGTCAGTAACTATATATATAGAAATTTCAAAATAATCCAAAGACTCCAAAATCACGTACCTGGGATTCTGAAACTGGGACTAAGGAGGATGATCAATTAGTGGAGTTTGTACAACCGAGTTGGGTAGTACAAATGGATGACACCACTCGCTGAACCATGATATGTAATCCTGGGATACAATCCATGGGTAAGGAGCCCAAATCCGACCCTAAAGCACAACTCGGCTCGCATCCTCGTGTCTGGCAGTCTACCAGTCATCTGATGACTAATATCTAACCCTATACCCCTTGCTGCTAGAAGAGGGGCAGAGCTCCAAAGACGGGACGATCCTCTCCAGTGGTATCGTTTGCACAAACCCAAACTGTCGGAGGACACGATTTGGATTGTATGACTCCACAATGTCTTCAACCTAGATCGTCCCTCGGTAGGTGGAAACAACAAACTCGCCCTCAAAATCCAAGACTTTGTCTCCTTAGGGCATGCACTTGATGTCCGCCGCTCTCATCTGATCCAACTGAGTGCGAAAGGATCCCAATATCTCAAGTGTTTGAGGTGGGTTCTTCGGGACAAAAAGTCTCGTAGCCCACCTCTCCAATCCATGTCGTCCAGGATCCTCTGCCGCCAAACAACCCAATGACGGGAAGTGAGCGTAGATCCAAAACTGTAATCATTTAATTATGCGGTAATCAATATTGTTAACAAATTTTACTTGAAGCAATGACGTACAACCTCCGATCGTCTTCACCTTCATTTGTGAAGCGTCGGGTAATTCTACTCATACGTCTTCAACTGTCGAGACGCATAAGCGATTACCCTACCTCGTTACCTCAAAACACATTCCAAGCCCAACTTGGATGCGTCATTGTACACCACAAAATCATATGTTCCCTCTGGTTGTGCTAAGATGGGAGCGGGAGTCAATCTTCTCTTCAACTCCTTGAAACTTTGAGTACACGGCTCGGACCATACAAACCGGGTAGTATTCCTTAACAAGCTGGTAAATGGTCGGGCAATCACAGAAAACCCTTCCACAAACCTACGGTAATATCCGGCTAAACCAAGGAAGCTACATACTTCCTTGGCATTCTTTGGAGTCATCCATGCTGCTACTGCCACGATCTTCACCGGATCAACCTTTATCCCCTCGGCGAAAACCACATGACCCAAAAAGGCCACCTCAGACATCCATAACTCGCACTTAGAAAGCTTGGCGTACAATTCTCTATCATGCAAAACTCGCAACACTGTCCTTAAATATCCTGTGTGTTCCTCTCTACTCAAAGAGTATACCAGGATGTCATCTACGAAGACCACCCCAAGCTGATCTAGAAAGTCGATGAATATGCCATTCATCAACTCCTTAAAGATGGCGGGCGCATTCATGAGCCCGAATGGTATCACTACAAAATTATAGTGGCCATATCAAGTCCTAAATACCGTCTTGGGCACATCCTGCTCTCTCACCCTCAGCTGGTGATATCCGGACCTCATATCTATTTGGGAAAGCACAGAAGGTCCATGCAACTGATCTAGCAAGTTGTCAATACGGGGTAACACGTACTTGTTCCTGATGGTCACCTTGTTCAACTCTCGGTAGTCGATGCACATCCTTATCGATCTGGTCCTTCTTCGGCACAAAAATTACCGGCGTACCCCATGAGGAAACGCTAGGGTGTATGAATCCCTTCTTTGCTAACCCATCGAGTTGCCTCTTCAAATCCAACAACTTGATATGCACCATACGATATGTGGCCTTCGAGATCGGTCTCGTATCGGGCTCCAACTCGATGCCGAAATCCACGCTCCTCTTTGACGGTAAGCTGGATGGCTCGTAAAAAATGTCAATGAACTCGCACACGACGAGAATATTCTGTAATATCGGACTTTTACTCTTCTTCATGTTGTAACACCAAAAGGCCTCGAAAACTCTGTCCAATCAGCCTCGCCGCTCGGACTGCGCTGATGATAGTACCACACTTTCTAAGGTCCCAACCTCGGAAAATCTCAATCTGACCTGCCTCGGTAGTGACCGACAAGGTCCGCCTACCGATATCTAATACGGCACCATGACGGTCCATCCAATCCATCCCTAAAATGACTTCTTCATGAACTAATGACATGACAAAGAAGTCTACAAGCCAATCAAGATTTCCCAAACGTATGGAACAATCGTGTATCTCGTGGTACCTCTAACTCTACCACCATCGGGTAACTCTATAATAAAGGGTATCCCCTCTACCGTATCTAAGGCCAAACACTCAACGCATGCATAAAAAATAAATGATTGCGTAGCACCCGTATCAAAAAGTACTCTAATAGGTAAACCATTAATTTGAATGGTATCTTTAGTGGCTGGCGTTGTCAGCTCCTCAACTAAAAAATGCGAGCATGTGCTTCTCTTGTATCAGTGGTACTCCCACCACGGAATCTACCTCTACTCGGTCTTGGTGCGGAACCTTGAGTAGCAGGATGATCTTTAACCCGTTGTTGCGGTCCTTGAGTCTAATACTTGAGACGGTCTCTGTCCACCTCTAATTGTACTAGCAGGGGTAGAACCCTGCTGAGAAGAAGCCTTGCCCTATCGACAAAAGGTAGATCGGTGGCCTGGCTTGCCACAAGTGAAGCAAGTCACCGATGCTCTCGGACAATCAGGTGGGATATGTCTAGGACTGATGTAGCTGAAACACGGCCCTAAGTCTAGTCTCGCTCGTACCTTGATGCTCCAACATTGATTTTCCCCGTCCTCTATCTCTTCTCAGAACCTACGGTTTGAGAAGCCCTCATATGGCTAGCTCGCTCCCTCTCGTACGCCGAGGCTCGATCTTGATAGTCTATCAGGGAATCACAGTGAAAACCCGCCATATAGGCTCGGGTACTCTCCCTCAGTCGGCGGAAGAACAAATATACATGCTGGTCCTCTGGAGGTGCAGTTGGACCCAATAATGTTAGTTCCTCCTGGAACCTGTTGATCGCCTCGGATACAGGAGCGTCCTCAAAACCTAACTCCACGAAGTCTTGTAGTTTCTCCCTCAATGAGGCAGGGCAGAAACGCTCTCTAATGAGACTCCTCATCTGATCGTATCTAGTGACCCGACTCCGCATGGTTCTCCACCAATGTTGTGTTAAGTCCCGAAATAGAGTCTACACCAACTCTACCCGTCTTTCCTCTAGGCATCTGATCGACTCAAGTTTTAAGTCCACATGCCCAATCCAAAGCTCGACCTCTAGGCCCACCTTTCCAACGAAAGGGGTACTCCCATCTAATGAAAGGTCTTCAATTAGGAATTCGGTTGCGGTGCTCTCGGCTCCTCCTGAGCCTTGGCAACCTCAACTGCTCGTGCTGGTACAATTGGTGGATCTAGGGCACGCCTACCTGCCCTGGCGGCTTCCTCAACCTGATGGATGTACGCTTGGAACTCAAGTCCTCTCATCGAGACGTGATCTATATCATCAGACCGTTTCGGCTAGGCTCTCTGCCCAATTGTCATCCCGTTTCCATCCTCAATAACGATACTCTCAGCAACCTCCTCAAGCTTTATCTTCTGCCTCTAGCGGATCAGCGATGTGATCTTGTCCCTTACCTATTTATGAGTACAGGAGGAAGAGGTGGTCTACCTCTACCCCGTCCTATAACAGATGTTGCTCTCGTACGAGCTATCTACGGCATAAGCATATCTAACGTATAAGGCCAAGTCAAACTATATATATATCGGGTGTGGTTCCCATGAGAACACGCTTATCGTGTAATCATGAGAACAATCTTAGACCGTCGGATGGTGAGTATTAAGGGTCGAGATTTAAAGTAGATATCATAATTAATAATAACTACGAATAATAATAATTAGGAATAATATATTCAACCAACAATAACTATGAATAATCCACTCAACCAACAATAACTACGAATAATACATTAAACGATTTGACACCTTCGTAACAGAACTATTAATAATTACGAATTTGTTCTCATGATTACGCGATAAGCCTGTTCTCATATGATCTATACTCTATATACTCTCTCTCTCTCTCTCTCTCTATATATATATATATATATATATATATATATATATATATATATATATATATATATATATATATATATATATATATATATATATATATATATATATAACTACAATCTAACATACACACTAGACTACAGAGATTCACGGAAGAAGTGATGGTTTTCCGTACATTCTATCCCAAACCGACTGTGAACATGTTTTAAAACTAAAATTCCTTTTGGAAATTCAGAACCCTTTCGCGTTCTGTTTCATTTATCTACTCGTCCTTTCAAGAAGATTGTGAGTGCCATTGTTGTCAATCTAAGGCTTTTATACCATGTTTGTAACGCCCCAAATCCATAGAACTCGGAGTGCTACGGGCTAGGACCTCACAATGGGTCCTGACCCTAGCCTGACAACAAGTTCACCGGATCTTGCAACAAGGAACAAATAAATATAAAACAAACGTTTATAAAACTGAAATATCATATATCGAAGTACATGCAAAACACACAACCGAGTCTCAAAACGGTATCACAATATACATATATACATCCAAAAGCCCATAATCATCCTAGATGTACGGAAACCCGCGGTTGATCACTCCGCTAGATCACTCTGCAGTCCTCCTACCCTGCAAGGCATCTACAACACGGTATAAACCATTAGCTAACAATTCATATATAAGATCATGCATAAGCACACATACACATCAAAATTACAATAAACATCCGAGACTGTTATCACACATTTCCTGATTTATTATCTTCATAACGTTATACACTCAACCATTTTATTGTTGTGACAAGAGAAGTGAACGACTCTCGCCTCTGTTTCCTTTACCATATGGAGTGGTCAGGCGTACATCCCGTATACCATAAGGAGTGGTGCATTACCCTTCCCGTATACTAGCACTGGCCTAGTCCCAAAGAACCCCTCAACTTTCCTCGGGAATAGTGAGTAAGCTATCACCACCCATTACAAGGGGGTCAATCACACGTCGGTAATAATCAATATTGCATGCTATAAAGCATATAACAAACACCACTCATGCATACATCCAATATAGGAATGCAGCTAAGTAAGTCCTACGGACTTACCTATACCAGAACATCCTCAACTATCGATCCACTCTCCAATTCCGTAGGAATATACCGCGTGATAAACAAGGCATACATAAATCCATCATCGGAACACATGCTAGAAATATCTACCTCTAGCCTCTAAGATCCTCATAAGATCATACGCAACATTTGCAAACCATGACCTCAGCCTTCACAACCAAACCTCAAAGCCTCCAAAGGCATTAATCCATAATATATCCTCATCAACACACAACTTACCTAGCATGCTTCTAAATCAAAGCCAAGGACAAAAGGAAGAATAACTTACCAAAAGACTTGTTAAGTTCTGAAGAAGGTGCGGGTGCGGGCAAGAGATGCGCCGGCGCAGTGGCAAGAGATGCGCCGGCACAACATTTGCACGAGGACGGCACATATAAGGCACGGAGGCGGTTTCCTCAATAGAGCACAACTCTTGTGCTCTTCGACAAATCTCCTATCAACCACTTCACTCCACCACTGAGAGCAATCAAGGCAAAGCAACCTCTATCCATATACATATACATATACATATACATATACATATACATATACATATACATATACATATACATATACATATGCATATACATATACATATACATAATACATCCAACGTTCAAAACACAACACAATCAAATCAATCTTGTTGGATTTTCAAAGAAGAAGAAGAAGAAGAAGAAGAAGAAGAAAGGAAAGGGAGGAGGGCTCACCAATCCTTTGTAGATGACCAGAAAAAGAACCACATCTGCAATCTTTCCAGCTTCTTACACCACCACCACCACCACCACCACCACCACCACCACCACCACCACCACCAACCACCACCACCACCACCACCACCACCACCACCACCACCAACCACCACCACCACCACCACCACCACCATCATCACCACCAATCTTTGAAGAAGATCCAAAGAAGATCAAGGAACAAGAGAAAGAGAGAATCATAAAGTGTGTATGTGAAAGAGGGAGAAGAAGAAGGTCAGGAGAGAGATGTGGAAACCCTTATAATTAAAGGGGAAATAAAAGACTTAAGGAAGAAGAAATCGGAAAGGAAGTCGGCCAAAAAGACGGTTGTTTCCTCTGCTATGCAGCGACCGCGACCCGGAAGAGCCGCACTCGCAGTGGCGCGCCTACGGGCTAGGTAATGCGCAGTCGCTGGATCTCCTAAGGACATGGTTGTTACACAAGTTTTCCTAAACATCTAAACAAGGATTGCATGCATAATCGATTAGATACAATATATAGAAAAAATACATTTTCATGCGTGAACCACTATTTTGAAGGATATATTCGAGTGCCTCAAATGAGACTTCTCTAGTTGGTCCACTCAGATATAGATATGGAATGCTTTGGATGCTTGAATGTCGGTACAACAATCAAAAGTGAATAAAGGATCGAAGGAAGAAAGCAAGCAATATGTGTTTATTGGAGATAATAAGTTCCCACATCAAAAGTTTGGGACATTCCGAGCCTAGTATATAAGGTCGGTGGACTACTCCTATTGTCAATTGGAATTAGAATGGAACCTCATCGGGTTTATGTGTTGGGTTTGAGCCTAATGTGCATGTGGACTAATATGCACACACTCGCCACTCTACGGTCCGTCTATATTAGATTTTGACATGATATCAAAGTGGTTAGCCTCAATTCGGTTCGCGATTTTAACATGTGAACAAGTGTCAACTCGGTTTATATCCTAGTTGCACTTGCGAAATTGTGTTGAAGATAATAAGTTCTCGCATCGAAAGTTTCAGACATTCCGAGCCTATTATATAAGGTCGGTAGGCTACTCCTCCTATTGCCAATTGGTTTTATGATGGAACCTCATCGAATTTATGTGTTGGGATTGGGATTAATGCGCACATGCGCTCGTATGCAAGCGACCTGTTACGCTAAGATTGTGACACGCAAAAAGCTTTACATTTATAAACTCGATCTAATCTCCTGAACTACCTAGTGAAACCCGCAGTGTACGGATCGTTATGTAGGAAGGAAAGTATTCCGAGGTCGAACACAAGGACTGAGGCGAAATCAAGTCATTCAATGATCAAAGATAGTGCAAATCTAAACTAAGATGAGATGAGGAATAATAAAGGTGCAAAACACAATATTTTTGGTTGGTTTTGGGGTGATCAAACAAGGATCACAAAATATGCAAATCAAACAAACAAACAAACACACGAATGCAAGATAGGAGATAAGAGGTAAGATAAGTGGATTCTAGAGGTCAAGATTTCCGGTTATGGCATTGGACTCAAGGTTCTAAAGATTCTAAGGACAAGGCTGCGGTGTTGGGAAGGGGTGTTTCTCTAATGGAAGCAATTACCGGGTAAGTCTCATGCTTCACTAATCCCGCACCAAACTCCTATTACCGGGTAAGTCTCAAGGAGGTAAAGTTGGGAATTCTACACAAACCGGACACTACTTAAGTGGCAAACCTCTCCTTACCGGGTAAGTCTCGGAAAAGGTAAGTCTCAAGCAACAATCCTAGCACACTCAGTCCAATAGCGGCTTATGAGGCTCACTACTACCTAGAGTTCATCATCTTTGGTATCTAAGATCGGAAATCACCGGGTAGGTCTCTTTCCTCACTTAGTTTGCTAGCCTTAGGTCACCCTAAGCTATATTATGCTCAACAAACACTAGGATTTCAACAATCTAACATCCTAACATACAGATTCATCAATTAAAGAGCAACAGAAGGAAAAATCGGGTGGATCATAGCAAAAATCGGCCGATTTACCTGAAGAACAGGTCGATTTTTCTTCCTGGTTTAGGTTTCGTGCATACAAATCATCCTAAACTAACATATAAGTCCATTCTATCATCACCCAAGCTATAACCATCAATCTATCACTCCATAATCACAATAAACTAGCCAACAACATGCATTTCAAGATCAAAAATCATCATACAAGCATACATGGAATCCATAGCAAGAAGATGAAGTAAGGAAATGAAAGCAATGAAACTTAGTTGGATTTGAGCTCAAAACAAGTCTTTCAACACACCAAATGTAGCTCCAAGTCAGATCTTACAACCTTCAACAAGTTTCTTCATAAAAATCACTCAAATCTCACTACAAAACTAAAGCTTACACTAATCTCTCTCAAGAACACCCACAAGGGTGCCTTGAAGAGAGGCTACAATGGAAGAGTCTTTGGGAAGATGCTAGAGGATGTGGGAGAGGGAGAGAATGGGAGAGAGATCAGCAACAGCTTGCAGGCCCACTTATATTCTCCACCAAGAGCAAGGCCGGACAAAGAGATCGTGGGACACGTGGCTTAAGCTGTCAAAGGCCAAAATCGACCCAGTCAAATAAATCGGCCGATTTTCCTGAGCGTAGGTCGATTTTCTTCAACAGAGACTTGTTATGATCATCTAGCCATGAGTTGCTCCATTGCTTGCACCAATAAGGGTCCTTGTGTCCTTCTTTGCTCCAATTATGTTCCTTTAAAGCCTTAGATGTGTACCACCATGAGGCTTGGTCCTCAAATGTATCGATTAATGTCCAAAAGATCCCCGAAATACCTACAAAACCGACAAAAGCTCGTGTACACGTCTTTTCTAGAAATATGCATGAATTAAGCGTAAACGTCATGAACTAATGCCAAACCGTGCATGAATAACGGGAAAAACTATCTATATGAATGCCTAAAATAACGTCATGAATCACGTTATCAAAATACCCCATACTTAAGATTTGCTCTTCCCCGAGCAAGACCCAACTATAGACTAAGAGATTACATGATTTATGTATGCAGAAAAACAACAAAATCTTTTTGGAATTGTGCTTCTAACATTGGATCACCTTCATAGTCATGTTTCATGGCAATGGACAATCAATCATGCATCAAATGAATGAAGGCATGGAAAGACAATTATACTTAACTAGAAAGCATGCATGTGAGGTGAAAATGAAGAAGTCAAGATGATCATGAGTATGTCCAATCTAGATCACTAAGTCTTACACACATGCATTTAGGTCACAAGGACTTAGGAAAGAAGAGGCTAAGAAACGTTGTGATTAGGTGGGAATTTTTAGGTCATGTGATGCTAATCCGGGAAAGGAACTAACTCCACAATCTCGTTTTTGCTCAACTTCCCAACAAGTGTATAATTTTCTCCATTTTTTTTCTTTGTTTTCTTTTCTTTTTCACTTATTTTTGAGACAATGGAATTGGTGTACAAAAGCTGAAACCTTGGTGATTAGCCGTCCTCGGGCTTTTTTATTTTTCGAGGTGCATCCACACCGGGCACACATACCAAAGCTCGTTAGGACTATCGGTTTATTTGACTTTGGCAAGACACAAACACCCTATTATGTGAATGGTGCCGAGTTACTCGTCATTTAAACCAACGTCCCCAAACCTATATTTTTGTCTACACTTTCACATCAAATTCAGCACTTCATTCACATCATTCATTCATCAACAACTTCACCCCACACTTGCTTTTCACACACATCAACACACTAGCATGCTCCTATTCCCGGATGGGTCAAAAGAGGTAAAATTTTTCATCAATTGAGGTGCTCAAACAACATGATCAAGATGAGAAGTAGAGAAAGATGAATTGCCTTAATTTCTCCTAAATGATGTGCAAGAACTAGCATGTAATTTCGACTATCAATCCTCAATCCAATCAAGGCAAACATTCATGATCACAAATCATTCATGGGATTCAAGATAAGTACTTCAAGTCCACATATGCATTCATCTATTCAACACATAAGGCCATCCATAGTCAATTCACAAGACAATCTCATCATAAGGGTCATTCCCAAGCTTAGAAGCACTAAATTTTTTTTAAAATTTTCTGATTTTTTGGATTTTTCGAAATATGTATGTACAATACAAGACGTAATGAAACATGTGACAATATTAAACTATCCTAGATGCTAATCATGCAAGTGATCATGAAAACCCCACCCCATACTTAGAAACACATTGTCCCCAATGTGGAAACTAAATAAAGAAGTGAAAGAGAGTTCTCACAATGTAAAATTGGTGATTCTTTGGTATTTCGGTTCACATCGAATGATGATGGTGGATGATCGATCAAGGATGGTAGAGAGCTCTTGATGTTCATTATGGTGTCGAAACCCGCGCTTGGCACCGCAAGCCGTCAAAGTTCCACGTCCGCTCCACCCATGCTTGATTGGAGATCATCACTTTCCTTTACAGAAGGAAAAATCGACCCATAACCCAGGAAAATCGGCCGATTTCTGTGAAGAACAGTCCGATTTTCCTGGGTGCTTTCTTCCTCGTCCATGTGCTTGGATCTTGTACCTCCTTCTCAACAGTTCCATGAGGTTTTCACATGCCCTCCAACATCTCATCACACATGACAATCAACAAGATCTAGCACCCAAAAATACAAAAGAAAAACAAAGCACGCCAAGAGCAAAATCAAACAAAAACAAGAAAAATAAAAGGGAAAGACATGTACCAATGGGTTGCCTCCCATTAAGCGCTTCTTTAAAGTCATTAGCTTGACCAAACCCCGAGGATGTGTCAATCCACCTCAAATACCATGGTTTGCTTGAGGAGTCCAAGTAACCATCGCTTTCCGGCATCCATGATGACAAGCAAGGGCCACTTGATGCCCAAATAAGCTTTAAGTTTTCTCTTCACCGGTGAGTTGTAGACTCCGTCATCACCGCTCCCTTGATGATAGTATGGAGTTGCAACCATAGGTGCCACCCCATACTTAGACAATTGGTACTCCGCGGTCACGCCGGTGAGATGCTTGCCATCCTCATCCTCTATGATCCGAAGAAGGCCGGTTCTTGGAAATAATTCTTCATTGAGGTGCTTCATAACCATCATGGATCCATCATGCTTGCCTCCATCATTCAACATGGGATACTCCTTAGGAAAGGGACTCCAATCTTCGTGTGTACTCCGGGCAAGCAAGAAAGGATTGGAAGGAGTTGAAGTTAACTTAGGGCTCTCCCTCGTGAGCTCTTCAAGTGTGGTTCCGGGGTTAATGGCAAGGATGTCCGGGGGTGAGAATACTTCATTGCACTCCTCAAAAGGTGAAGGAGGTGGAGGTAAGCCTTGAAGGATGGTAGGATCTCCTAGCATAAGAGCATGCCTAATCTCCTCAATCTCCCTCCTCATTTGTTCTTCTCTCTCGACATTCAATCTTCTTGCATCCTCCAGGGCCAAATTCCTTAGCCACAATTGCTCCCGAGCTTCATTCAACTCTTCCTCAAGGTCTCTATTGGTTATGGTTGAATCGGGTAATTCTTGGATCTCCTCATGGTGAACCTCCTCTTGTTGAAATACTTCCGCTTCAAGCACCACGTGTGCACTAGAAATGGAAGAAAGGTTGCTTTCTAGATTATCCATCTTCCTCAACATTTCTTTTAGCATCGACTCCAATCGATCATTGTGAGGTTGATGGTGAGGTTCCACATTAAGCAATGTAGTCATGTGAGCTTGATCATGGGACTCATGATAGGCATTAAAGTCCTCCCAATACTCAAATTCATCATGGAGAGGTCCTAGATCTTGGCTTTCCATCCACTCCTCATACTCCATGTTGTCAAGGTCGTCTTGGAAGTACAATCCGTCCATGGCAAACATGAAAAGGCAAAGACAAAAACAACACAAGATCAAAAGTAACAAGAAAGATAAACACTAAAAACGATCAAAAGCAAATGACTCAATCTAGACCTAGATCCCGGCAACGGCGCCAAAAACTTGTTACGCTAAGATTGTGACACGCAAAAAGCTTTACATTTATAAATTCGATCTAATCTCCTGAACTACCTAGCGAAACCCGCAGTGTACGGATCGTTATGTAGGAAGGAAAGTATTCCGAGGTCGAACACAAGGACTGAGGCGAAATCAAGTCATTCAATGATCAAAGATAGTGCAAATCTAAACTAAGATGAGATGAGGAATAAAGAAGGTGCAAAACACAATATTTTTGGTTGGTTTTGGGGTGATCAAACAAGGATCACAAAATATGCAAATCAAACAAACAAACAAACACACGAATGCAAGATAGGAGATAAGAGGTAAGATAAGTGGATTCTAGAGGTCAAGATTTCCGGTTATGGCATTGGACTCAAGGTTCTAAAGATTCTAAGGACAAGGCTGCGGTGTTGGGAAAGGGTGTTTCTCTAATAGAAGCAATTACCGGGTAAGTCTCATGCTTCACTAATCCCGCACCAAACTCCTATTACCGGGTAAGTCTCAAGGAGGTAAAGTTGGGAATTCTACACAAACCGGACACTACTTAAGGGGCAAACCTCTCCTTACCGGGTAAGTCTCGGAAAAGGTAAGTCTCAAGCAACAATCCTAGCACACTTAGTCCAATAGCGGCTTATGAGGCTCACTACTACCTAGAGTTCATCATCTTTGGTATCTAAGATCGGAAATCACCGGGTAGGTCTCTTTCCTCACTTAGTTTGCTAGCCTTAGGTCACCCTAAGCTATATTATGCTCAACAAACACTAGGATTTCAACAATCTAACATCCTAACATACAGATTCATCAATTAAAGAGCAACAGAAGGAAAAATCGGGTGGATCATAGCAAAAATCGGCCGATTTACCTGAAGAACAGGTCGATTTTTCTTCCTGGTTTAGGTTTCGTGCATACAAATCATCCTAAACTAACATATAAGTCCATTCTATCATCACCCAAGCTATAACCATCAATCCATCACTCCATAATCACAATAAACTAGCCAACAACATGCATTTCAAGATCTAAAATCATCATACAAGCATACATGGAATCCATAGCAAGAAGATGAAGTAAGGAAATGAAAGTAATGAAACTTAGCTGGATTTGAGCTCAAAACAAGTCTTTCAACACACCAAATGTAGCTCCAAGTCAGATCTTACAACCTTCAACAAGTTTCTTCACAAAAATCACTCAAATCTCACTACAAAACTAAAGCTTACACTAATCTCTCTCAAGAACACCCACAAGGGTGCCTTGAAGAGAGGCTACAATGGAAGAGTCTTTGGGAAGATGCTAGAGGATGTGGGAGAGGGAGAGAATGGGAGAGAGATCAGCAACAGCTTGCAGGCCCACTTATATTCTCCACCAAGAGCAAGGCCGGACAAAGAGATCGTGGGACACGTGGCTTAAGCTGTCAAAGGCCAAAAATCGACCCAGTCAAATAAATCGGCCGATTTTCCTGAGTGTAGGTCGATTTTCTTCAACAGAGACTTGTTATGATCATCTAGCCATGAGTTGCTCCATTGCTTGCACCAATAAGGGTCCTTGTGTCCTTCTTTGCTCCAATTATGTTCCTTCAAAGCCTTAGATGTGTACCACCATGAGGCTTGGTCCTCGAATGTATCGATTAATGTCCAAAAGATCCCCGAAATACCTACAAAACCGACAAAAGCTCGGGTAGACGTCTTTTCTAGAAATATGCATGAATTAAGCGTAAACGTCATGAACTAATGCCAAACCGTGCATGAATAACGGGAAAAACTATCTATATGAATGCCTAAAATAACGTCATGAATCACGTTATCACGACCCCACTCTATGATCCGTCTATATCGGAATTTGATAGTGTTTAGTACTGCTAAACAATTTTAGTAGAATGTGTAATTTCTTATACCCACATTCTCCTTTATATACATCTAATATATTGCTAATTGACGGGAGTAAGACATCCTCAGTTCCCATGGATATGGAATAGTTTTCATGCATAATGGTGACCAACTCAATGTCTTCGTTTATAATGCTTGCGGATATAATTATTTCATAAATAAAATTATCTTTTATTAGAACATAACTCTTTATCATCTTATAAATATATATTCTCATATTATATCAAATATAATGTTTATAATATATATTCATATATTATATTTTATTGATTAAATGATCTAGTCTATCAACCCAATGGGTGTCATCAATCCGACATCTTTGATAATAAATTGGATCGTTAAGGCTGAAACACTCTCTTCTAAATGGAATCTCCGGTAGTCCAAGCACCAACCTCCCCAACACCATAACCACCTCCTCCCCTAGCACCACCAGACAAAGTCAACGTCAACCAACGCTCATATGTTGCGGTTGTCGGTGGACTATTTCCTAACTCGATCCCTCTTTCTTGTGATACCTTAATAGAATCTTGACGCATGTGCATCTCCTTCCTAGAGGGTGTGAAAGGTCTTTTTTGTTGCTGAAATTGTCAACAACGTGGTTGTTGCTCTACTAGAAAAATAGAGAACAACGGTGATAATGAAAGTGCTAGGAAGAAACATGACTTTTCATTTTCTTGAAAAAAGAATATACCATTTGTGAAGGTCGTTTGATGTGGGGCCATCCCCAACACCTTATAAGGGACCAATCAATACTACATCAAAGACTTTGAAGGAGAAGGAGTTGTCATCTTCAATGGTCATCTAAGAAGAGGTTGCTAGTTTATTGACAATGTGCACACTTAAAGAGACTTCACTTAAGTCTAAGTCTTCTTTAGTGACATTGTTGTCCACTGTGTAAGGACCTTAGAAGACTAAAGATGACCAATGAAGCAAGGAAAGTGGCTAGAACGAGACTTAAGAGAACTAGTGAAGAAATCTCAGCCTTGAGACAAAATTTTGCCCGAGATTTAGACCGAAATTTGCTGTTTGCCGAGATCAATAAGATCCAGTCAAGATTTTATCAGATATAGTTATCTTTTAGTTACTTTAATACCTTTAAAGCTCTAAAAATTCTGAAGGTATCTTTTATGTTTTGATCTTATCTTTTAAGATTATCTTTTATTTTATTTTCTAGAGAAATCTTGCCTATAAATAGCCATAGAAGTTGAGATTCATAAGTAGATTTGATTGATTATAATTTCCACAATACTGTGAGAAACTCGTTGCTTCGCTTACAATGTTTGTATTTTATTCATTTCATTGAATAAAAAAGAGAGCCTTTGATTAAACGTTGTGAGTTCTTGCTAAGTTGTGCTTGTGTGTGTTAATCTTCTTAAAGGTTGGTATTCCTAGTCAATTTTGGTCCCTCCTTGTACTTATCTTATTTAGAAGGCTTGTGTAAAGTTGAAGAAGGGAGGGTTAAGACAAGCTCTTTTTGAGGGGTTTTGATCCAATTGGTCAAGGTTCTTAGGGCAAGAATACCTTGGTTCGTAACTTCCTATATTTCCATTATTCAGTCCATATGCATCTTCCTATCTTTCCGTTTCATTCATAATTCTGCGTTTTGAAATTTACAAAATCTCGGTCTTTTCCATAAATCCCACCCGAGATTTATCAACCACCGAGATTTGTTTTCTATTGTCGATTTCGTAAACTTCAGTCTGGATCGGGAAACTACGACATCAACCCCACATCAAGGTGGTATCAAATCTAACTAATTGAAGTTCAACTCCCATTCAACAGAGGTTTAAGTCTATTTTTATTTGAGTCATCTTTGAGTCATTTAAAGATCGAGTCTTTTCTTTGTTTCCATTCTTTGTGAGGTTATTTGAGTTTAATGTGTGTTGTCTTGTGTATATTGGATAAAAGAGAAACACCATAGCCTATACACAAGACAACCAACCTAAACTAGAAAATCTCACCTAGTTTAGAGGATCACGCCCGCGGTTTTAAAATCCCAAAGCCGATATTTTTCGTTACTTGACAAACAAGTTTCGTGATTTCTCTATATCTAGTCGAGAATCCCATATTAGATCTGAGTCAAATCTGATTTGATCCAGCTACTATATCACGGAGGGAAGAGATCCACATATTATCTTATTGTTAAGATCTTATCTAGTATGTGAGATCTTATCATATCTTCAAAATCTTAACAGAATATCTTTTCCCAAAATCTCTTTCTATAACCTACAACGGCCATATATCGACCTCGGTTTAATCCATAACTTCACAAAAGGCCAAACACAAAATTTCCAACCATATTTTCAACGCCGTTTCCTATAATCAACTTGTGCCTACAAGTTGAAAGAAAGCCTTTTGAGTAAGAGTTGTTACGATCCAACTGAGAAGGCATCATCAAGGCAACAAGGGAGGAGTATATCCCAGAACATAGCCAGTGATTTTTGTTGACGGTTGTTGAATCAACAATCTCGACCCTGAGACAAAAATCTCACTTGAGATTTGAGTAATTGACCCGAGATTCCTTTCTAGAGAGATTAAACCTACCCGGATATCTCTATCTCTGATTGCATAAGTTCAAGGTACGTAAAACTCTCTTCTTAATCTCGTGTATGCCTATTACTTTCCCTTTTCCTACTCTAAACACATCGAGTCAATTTCTTTGGGTGTATTAGTTAGTATCCATACTTTCTATCATACCGGTTGTGTCTACTTGCAATATTCTTTCCACTTTGTGTCAATTGTGTGAAGAGACTTCCAACAAGAGATCCTTAACTATCTTCCAACACAAGAACCTTCTTCCAAACAATATTGACTACTTGATTCAACCAAGGAGTTTCTAGTTGTGACTAGTACCGAACTTAGAGGAGTATTAATCCAGGCCCGGCTCGTGACCGTTCTACCGGTTCTTGTGAATGTAACGACCGGATTTTTTCGTTACGCTTTGATAGGGTTAGAGGAGGATAGAAGCCGTGCACAAGGGCTCACACCCTTGCGGCTTAGACGACGCAGTCAAGTAGGCCGCAAGTGCGGCTAGGATCCCCGCAGGGGCGGTGACACGCGAGGGCGGGGTAGTAGCGTTTTGTGCAACCGTTCACCTTCCGATCTTTTTAACTCTTGTCTTTAATTCCTTGGGGAGTTGATGGCTGAAGACCTTTGGTATCCTCCCTCCTTTATGCAGCCCACTCTCCTCCTCCTCTCTTTTTTCTTTTCACGTTACTTGTTTCTCTCCTCCAACCTCACCCTCTTGCATCTTCCTCTTACATCCTTATCCTCCATTCTTCTCTCGGCTTGCTCCAGCTTGGATCCACCTTCCTTGAGGCAGGACTGCATTGACGGGACGAGGTTAAGGCTCCTTCCTCTCTCTCTCTTCTTCTTCTTCTTCTTCTTCTTCTTCTTTTTCCATGGCTTGAATGGAAGATCTTTAAGAATCTTTACTCAACGATCCATCGTTGTCTTGTTACTTTGATGACGAAACTAGACCTTGGAGGGAGGCTAAGACCAAGTATGAGAAGTGGAAGACGTTCATAGCACCAAAGGAGACCCTAAAGGACCGGTTGCACAATCGAAGAACTCAATAGACGGACGTTCTACACATACAGGCGCAGGGGCGGGTTCACAGAGGCACATGGGCGGTTTCAGTCAAGCGCAGGGGCGGACCCAGATTGGCGCAGGGGCGGACCCAGATACGCGCAGGGGCGGGCTCAGTCAGGCGCGGGGACGATTTTGCTCCAGTGAGTCCCGAATCTTGTTCTTTCCTTTCCTTCTTTCATTCCTTAGATTCGATATATCTTAGAAGCATGCTAGGCTGGCTTAGAGTAGTTGAACTGGAATGCTATATAGTGGTTGGACCTTAGAGGTCTAGTGTGAGTTACGTAAGTCTCGTTGTTGGTATGTTGTGGAGGGTTCGTTTCGAGCTTTGTGGAAACAACCTTTGTGTATATCGTTATGTTGAGAGTTGGAAAGGTCATGGACTGAGAGTGTAGTCTTCTTGGACTAGGTGGTTGAGGAGGTTGAGCCTAGAAGTCCAAAGACGTCTAGTGGACCAAAGTGTGGTTTGATTGTGTGCCTTGTCTTGAACAGGCGTTGTATGTTTTCCGAGGGAACTTGAGAGTGAGGTGATCGTGTGTGCTTCGGAGACTAGTAAATCCACAGACTTACTTAGCTCGCTTCTTGTATGAGTGTGATGTGTATGAGTGGTGTTTGTTAGTTATGATAAACAACGAAACCGGATTAGGCCGACTTAATTATATTACGTAATTGACCCAAGTGTATGATAACGGGTCGTGACATCACTACCTAGCCCTTGCGAGAGCTAGGAGGTTCCCTACTACCAGCCCAGGCAGGTAGACGGTCAGATGCATTAGCACCATTCCTCGTTGGTAAACGGGATCATGGGCGAGGTTTGAGAATCCCTCGTGTCACAAAATAAGTATCATTAGTAATGGCCTATCACCTAATTAAAGATAATAAAAGGATTGAGTGTTGCATGTTGATAGTGTATGTTGTGTGTTTGTGCTTTTACCTTTATACTTATGCATAGAATGTTAGCTAACGGTTTTATACCGCTTGTAGATGCATTGCAGGTTAGAGAGGCGATCGAGTGATCCGGCGGTAGTGGCAGCTGGGGTTCCGTGCATTATAGGACGGGACTGTTTATTTTATTTCACGTCTTTTGAGACTTATGTTGTTAATTTTGGTTTTGAGACTCGGCTAGATTGTTTTGAGTTTGTACGTTTGCTTTCGCTCATGATATAAAACTATGTTGTTTTGCCTTTTTTATTTGTGTCGTGTTGTATTGTCCGATGAAGTTGTTGCCGGGCTAAGGGCCGGGACCCATTGTGAGGTCCCAACTCGTAGCATTCCGAGTCCTCTAGGATTTGGGGTGTTACAATATGGTATCAGAGCCCTAGGTTGGCAACAACGGCAGTCGCTATCTTCAAAAAGGCCGAATAAACAAATAAATGGAAACCACAAGGGTTCCGAACTTTTAAAATGAATTTTGTTTTCAAAACCATGAGCATAAACGGGTTGGGATAGAATGCACGGACCGCCACTACCTCCGTTGAACTCGATGGCATAGTTTATTAGACTTTTGTTATAACTTGTGTTTGTTAGTTACATTTTGACCTTTAGAAGTGACCTAGAGTAATAAGATAGTTATGTCCTTACTAACAATTAAAGTAGTCTTACATCGATCACATCTCTACCAGATGACACGCATGAGAGCAACAACTTAGTTGGATGAGGAGGGGGCCGACCTCCCCTTCCTCCAGGAGCTCCGAGACAGGGACGTGTGGGTAGGCCTCAGAGGGGGCGAGGTCGGGGACGTGCTCCCGTTGTGGCTCCACCAGCTGCGGATGTTCCTACTGAGGAGGTGGCTGAGAGTATTGTTCTCGAGGCTAGGGATGGGACCGTTGCTAGGTCCGGAGTACGGAGTGCGGGTACCGAGGCCGGATGAATGGTTGAAGACTTTCAACCTTCATCGAGTTCCCACATTCGACGGGAACGTTGGAATTGAGGTAGAGCATTGGATTAGTTATGTGGAGTCTGCACTGGAGGCGATCCGCTGTCCTGAGAGTCGTAAGGTGGAGCTGGTTCAGACCTTGTTTAGAGACCAGACACAGTTTTGGTGGAGGACCGTGCGGGGTGGAGTGTCCCGATTTGAGTAGTTATTGAGTCTTATGCGGGAGAATTTTTGTCCTACCTCGTTGAGGAGAGACCGAGTGCAGGACTTCTTGGAGGCAGGATTTGAGGATGTTCCGATAGTTAAGACGATTAGGAGGTTCCGGGAGGAGCTGTCACTGTTGGGTTCTGCTGCACCACCTGTGGACCAGCACGTGTATTTGTTCTCCCGGAGACTGAGAGAGACTACACACTCCTATATGACAGGGTTATGTTGTGATTTCTTAGCCAATTACCAAGATCAGGCTTCAGCATATGAGAGGGACCGACTGGGTCCTAAGAGAGCTATGCAGTCTAGAGGGTCAGACCAGAGACAGAGGACCGGACCAACCAACACAGGAGTAGGAGGTTCAGGCCATGGGCGTGGTCAGTCTCAGGGATGTTCTAGTTACCAGAATGTACCGCCGACTGTTTCGAGGGGACGTCAGTGCTACAACTGTGGGGAGTATGGACACATTAAGCCGCAGTGTAGGAACCCACCAGTGACATGTTTTACTTGCGACCAGCTGGGCTATAGAGCTACCTTCTGCCGATAGAGCAAGGTAACATCACAGCAGGGGTCCTTTCCTGCTGGTACCTCAAGAGGAGGACAGAGGCAGTCTCAGTATCAGGCTCGGGGTCAGCAGCAACGAGCCCCTGGTTAGGCATATTCACAGGGTTCTACTCAGATTCCAGGTAGAGGTAGAGGGTATGGTGGAGGCACTTCAGAGACTAGGGGTACTCAGGCTCGGGTCTTTGAGTTGAGGAGCGCCGTAAAGCCAGCAGCGCCCGCAGCCACAAGTACTATTACGATTCATGGCTTTCCAGTCCGAGTACTTTTTGATACGGGTGCGACACACTCTTTCATATCTGATGATTGCATAAATAGGTTGACCTTAGATACAGTAGAGGGGGAACCTTTCCTTATAAGGTTACCCGATGGGAGTAAGGTTCGCGGTACTCGAAAGATTCACGGTTGTCCCATCAGCCTAGGAGGTCGTGACTAGTTAGCCGACTTCCACGTCATGCTCTTAGTGCATGAAGATCATACTCGGGATGGACTAGATGGACCGCCATCGAGCTATTCTGGACGTCAGTAGGAGGACAGTGACGGTCACCACGGAGTCTGGGCAGGAGGAGGTCTTTCGAGAGTGGGACCTCGGAAAGATAGGGACAATCATTAGTGCGGTCCGAGCCGCAAAGCTCATAGGTCAGGGGTGCGAGGCCTTCTGGTGTTACGCCATGAAGGAGGAGACGAGATGATCTTTAGCAGAGACCCCAATAGCCGGTGAGTTTGAGGATGTCTTTGGCGAGCCGCCTGGCTTACCACCGCAGAGGAGCGTAGATTTTGGGATTGAGTTGGAGCCCGGCACGAGGCCGATCTCCAAGGCTCCATACCACATGGCACCAGTCGAGATTCTTAAGCTCAAGAAGCAACTCGAGGATCTGGCAGAGAAGGGATTCATCCGACCCAGTGTGTCTCCCTGGGGTGCACCAGCCCTCTTCGTCAAGAAGAAGGACGGATCTATGAGGCTTTGTATCGACTATCGAGAGTTAAACAAAGTCACCGTCAAGAACAAGTACCCGATGCCGCGTATTGATGATTTGCTGGATCAGTTACAGGGAGCTACTGTGCTTTCACATATTGACTTAAGGTCAGGATACCATCAGCTGAGAGTACGAGAAGAGGACGTACCGAAGACGGCATTTCGGACCAGATACGGTCATTATGAGTTCGTGGTGATGCCTTTCGGGCTCACCAATGCTCCTGCTGTCTTCATGGAGTTGATGAATGACATTTTCATTGACTTCTTAGACCAGTTTATGGTAGTTTTCATCGACGACATCTTGGTATACTCCCGGAGTAGGGAGGAGCACGCCGGACACCTGAGGACGGTGTTGCGGGTTTTACAGGATAGAGAGATTTATGCTAAGCTCTCTAAGTGTGAGTTTTGGATGCCAGAGGTTGCCTTCCTTGACCACATTGTCTCTGCCGAGGGTGTCAAGGTGGACCCGGCAAAGATAGAGTCATTTGCACCATGGCCGCTTCCTAAGACGGTCAAGGAGGTACGCAGTTTTCTAGGTCTGGCCGGATACTACCGCAGGTTTGTGAAGGGTTTTTCTGTGATTGCCAGGCCACTCACTTCCTTGCTAAGGAAGTCCATCAGATTTACATGGTCCGAGTCATGTCAGCGTAGTTTTGAAGAGTTGAAGGAGAGATTGACTTCCGCTCCCGTGTTAGCACAACCAAAGGGCGTTGAGGATTTCGTCGTTTACAGTGATGCATCCAAGCTAGGCTTGCGATGCGTTCTGATGCAAAGGGGTAGGGTCATTGCTTACACGTCTCGACAGCTGAAGATGTATGAGGAGAATTACCCTACTCACGACCTTGAGCTAGCCGCAATCATTCATGCATTGAAGATAAGGTGTCATTACCTCTACGGGGCCACCTGTCAGATCTTCACAGACCACAAGAGTCCGAAGTACATATTCACTCAACGGGAGTTGAATAACCGCCAGAGGAGATGGTTAGAGCTGATTAAGGATTTTGACTTAGAGATCCTTTATCACCCGGGGAAGGCGAATGTGGTCGCCGATGCCCTTAGTAGGAGGACACCCGTGAGGCTGCGATAGCTAGATTGACCGTTCAGACACATTTACAGAGATATTTGATTTGGTTGGAGGTAGACATCCGGTTCCCGGATACGGACGGTCATTTGTCAGCGTTGGAGGTTTCACCAGACCTGTCGGAAGAGATCCGGCGGAAACAGGAGGTTTGTCCCACACTGGTGAGGATTAGAGATAGGATGTCCAAAGGAGAGGCACCACAATTTATGGTAGGTGCAGACGGGACTTTGAGGCGCCAGGAGCGCATATGTGTACCATTTGACAGAGAGTTGAGGCAGCGTATACTGCAGGAGGCTCATTCTACACCTTACTCCGTCCATCCGGGCGTGAGTAAGATGTATCATGATATACGGCAATCTTATTGGTGGGGCGGGCTCAAGCCCGACGTGGCTAGATATGTAGCCTAGTGTGCGACCTGTCAGCAGGTCAAGATCGAGCACCACAAGCCCAGAGGAGAGCTCCAACCACTTCCAATTCCATAGTGGAAGTGGGAGGACATTTCTATGGACTTCGTTACCGGTTAGAGGTTGAGTAGAGGCTTTGACGCAATATGGGTCGTAGTGGATCGGCTGACGAAGACGGAACGATTTATTCTTATTAAGGAAACGTGGTCGGTGTCTCGTTTAGCCGAGGAGTTTACCCGGCAGATAGTGAGGTTCCATGGGGTGCCGAAGACAATCATTTTAGATAAAGATGGGCATTTTACCTCGAGGTTTTGGAAACAGGTACACGCCGCCTTAGGCACAAGCTTACAGTTCACCACGGCGTACCATCCTCAGACGGACAGGCAGTCAGAGAGGACAATTCAGACCCTCGAGGACATGTTGAGGGCATGTGTGCTTGATTGGGGCCAGGTATGACCCGACCACCTCCCTTTGGTGGAGTTCTCTTATAACAATAAATGGCATGCGACTATTGGGATGACTTCTTATGAGGCACTATATGGACGGAGGTGTCGTACACCCTTGTGTTGGGATGAGCCTGGGAGGATGAGTGGTGTGGCACCCGAGCAGGTGTAGGATGATATGGCTTGGGTAGCATTGATACGAGAGCGGATGTTGGCCGCGTAGAGCCATCAGAGATCTTATGCTGATAAGAGGCGGAGGCCTCTGGAGTTCAGGGTTGGAGCCCAGGTATGGTTGAGAGTGTCACCGACGAGGGTGTTTGACCCTTCGGCATTAAGGGGAAGTTAAGTCCCCGATATGTCGGGCCCTTTGAGATCCTTGAGCGGATAGAAGAGGTAGCGTATAGATTGGTATTTCCACCCCGATTGGAGGGAGTTCATCCAATATTTCATGTGTCATAGCTGAGAGAGTATGTGCATTACCCGAGACACATAGTGAGCCATGACGACCTAGTGGTCGAGCCGGATCATACATTTGTAGAGCACCTCATAGCAGTTTTGGAGAGAGGTACGAGATGCCTTCGATCGAAGGTAATACTCATTATGAGAGTGCAGTGTATGACACGAGGGATTGACGAGGCCACTTGGGAGACGGAGGATAGTAACCGGCGGAACTATCCTGAGTTTTATACTTTTATGCGGGTCAAGAGACGTCTATAGGACTGTCAGGTAGTCTACATCCTTGTTTTGGTTGCTTTTAGTGTTGTATGTGTGATATATTTGGTGTGCTTGTGTGACCCTTAGGTGGTCTTGATGTAGCTTGTTAGTCATAGGGCTTGCTTATGTCTTATGATCGATATTAGTACCCCCTAAGTTTCGGGAGGAAACTTAATTTTGAGGGGGTCTGATGTAACGACCTAATTTTTTTGTTACGCTTTGATAGGGTTAGAGGAGGATAGAAGCCGTACACAAGGGCTCATGCCCTTGCGGCTTAGACGACGTAGTCAAGTAGGCCGCAGGTGCGGTTAGGATCCCCGCAGGGGCGATGACACGCGAGGGCGGGGTAGTAGCGTTTTGTGAAACCGTTCACCTTCCTATCTTTTTAACTCCTCTCTTTAAGTCCTTGGGGGTTGATGGCTGAAGACCTTTGGTATCCTCCCTCCTTTATGCAGCCCACTCTCCTCCTCTTCCTCTCTTTTTTCTTTTCATGTTACTTGTTTCTCTCCTCCAACCTCACCCTCTTGCATCTTCCTCTTACATCCTTCTCCTCCATTCTTCTCTTGGCTTGCTCCATCTTGGATCCACCTTCCTTGAGGCCGGGACTGCAGTGACGGGACGAGGGTAAGGCTCCTTCCTCTCTCTCTCTCTCTTCTTCTTCTTCTTCTTCTTCTTCTTTCTTCCTTCCCCTTCCATGGCTTGAATGGAAGATCTTTAAGAATCTTTGCTCAACGATCCATTGTTGTCTTGTTGGTTTGATGACGAAACTAGACCTTGGGGGGAGGCTAAGACCAAGTGTGAGAAATGAAATACGTTCATAGCACCAAAGGAGACCCTAAAGGACTGGCTGCACAATCGAAGAACTCAATAGACGGACGTTTTGCACTGACAAGCGCAGGGGCGGGTTCACAGAGGCGCAGGGGCGGTTTCAGTCAGGCGCAGGGGCGGACCCAGATTGGCGCAGGGGCGGGCTCAGTCAGGCGCGGGGGCGGTTTTGCTCCAGTGAGTCCCGAATCTTGTTCTTTCCTTTCCTTCTTTCATTCCTTAGATTCTATATATCTTAGAAGCATGCTAGGCTGGCTTAGAGTAGTTGAACTGGAATGATATAGAGTGGTTGGACCTTAGAGGTCTCGTGTGAGTTACGTAAGTCTCGTTGTTGGTATGTTGTGGAGGGTTCGTTTCGAGCTTTGTAGAAGCAACCTTTGTGTATATCGTTATGTTGAGAGTTGGAAAGGTCATGGACTGAGAGTGTAGTCTTCTTGGACTAGGTGGTTGAAAAGGTTAAGCCTAGAAGTCCAAAGACTTCTAGTGGACCAGAGTGTGGTTTGATTGTGTTCCTTGTCTTGAACAGGCGTTGTACGTTTTCCCGAGGGAACTTGAGAGTGAGGTGATCGTGTGCGCTTCGGAGACTAGTAAGTCCACGGACTTACTTAATTGGCTTCTTGTATGAGTGTGATGTGTATGAGTGGTGTTTGTCAGTTATGATAAACAACGAAACCAGATTAGGCCGACTTAATTATATTATGTAATTGACCCAAGTGTATGAAAACGGGTCGTGACATCACTGCCTAGCCCTTGTGAGAGCTAGGAGGTTCCATGCTACCAGCCCAGGCAGGTAGACGGTCAAATGCATTAGCACCATTCCTCGCTGGTAAACGGGATCAGGGGCGAGGTTTGGGAATCCCTCGTGTCACAAAATAAGTATCATTAGTAATGACATATCATCTAATTAAAGATAATAAAAGGATTGTGTGTTGCATGTTGATGGGAGAGAGTTCAAGTGATCCACATATGCCTCTAGCTCCTGATCCGCTTCCAAGGCCCCTCAAGGGACAGGTATGAGACCTCCAAATCCTAATTTCCATACACCTAAAATTCCTGGTTTTGTTGATGAATGTCAGGAACTTGAGGAAGAAGATGACGAAGGCACGTGGAGACTACCCTGGATGTAATCGTTGTCCTAGGAGAGGTTGAGACTTGGAACCAAATAGGCCTCACCAAGAGCATGATAAAATCGACAAAATGAAGGTCAAAATTCCAAGTTTTGAAGGCAAATGCGATTCGAACGTCTACATGGAATGGGACACTAAAATTGAACAACTTTGGTCTTGCCATAACTTTAGTGAGCAAAGGAAGATCCAACTTGCTGCGTTGGAATTCCAAGGATATGCCTTAGTGTGGTGGGATCGCCTTATCAAATAAAGGAGAAGAACGCTAGATCCGGACATCAACACTTGGGAGCAAATGAAAACCATGATGAAAGCAAGATTTGTGCCTTAACATTATTCTAGGGAAGTAGGACGAAGGTTGGAGAACCTCAAGCAAGGTTCCATGAGTGTAGAAGAAGTCTACACCACCATGCAAATAACAATGGTCAAAGCTAACGTTCAAGAGGATGAGGAGTCTATTATGGCTTGATTTTTACGAATCTTCCATCCATACTTAGCTAATGAAATTGATTTATATCCCCTATGCTAATATGACTAATCTGTTGCATTTGACTATTAAGGTAGAAAAGGACTTCAAAGGAAGGAGCCAATGAACGAGTTTGTGGAAACTAGAGAAGAAATCTCGGCCCCGTAGAGACAATCTCGCCCAAGATTTTGGCCGAGATCTCCATAAAGATGAGCATAAAGGCTGAAATCCATATCCAACAAGCCAGAAAACCTCGTTTCAGTCGACACCATCTCGCCCTTTGAATGAGCCTTCAAAGGATAATAAAGGGAGCACTTATAAATCCACTTTACGTTCTACAGATAGTGTATGCTTTAAATGCCAAGTTAGAGGTCATTATATGAGGGATTGTCCTAATCAAGAACTTCAGTTATAAATTAACAAGGGCAATATGAAAGTGAAGAAGAGCATGAAAATGATCATAATCATCCTAATGCATTACATGAACATGATAGCGCTACTAATAGTGTTGAAGGTTGTGAATATGAGCATGAAGAATCTTTAATTGCTAGGAGGACTTTGCATGATAAGATAGCCCCATGTGAGGATAATCAAAGAGATAATATTTTTCATACTAGATGTCTTGTTCAAGAAAAGTGTTTAATATGATTATTGATGATGGTAGTTGTTGCAACATTGCTAGTGATGGGTTGATCAATAAATTGCATATTACTACATTTTACCATCCTAGACCATATAAGTTGCATCGGATGAATGATTGAGGTGATTTAAAGGTGAATAGGCAAGCTATAATCGTTTCCACTCTAGGAAAGTATGAGGATGTCATTGTGTGTGATGATGTGCCCATGCAAGAATGTCATATTCTATTCGGACGTTCATGACAATTTGATAGAAAAGTCAAGCATGATGGATTTACTAATAAGCATTCATTTGAGTTCAATGGACACACAATCACCCTTAAGAATATGACTCCCTTAAAAATTGCAGAACATTATGAGAAAAAGAAGGATCAAAGAAAGGAATGAGAGCGAGAAACGCACTCCAAAGAAGAAATATCGGCCAAAGACACAAAATCTCTCCCCACATTACCAAAATCTCGCCCCAATGCACGAGATTCTCATTCCAGTGTCAAATCTCGTGCCATTTCATCAAAATCTCAGCCCACTGATAAAATCTCGCCCGAGATTACCACCGAGATTCCTTCTGTTGAGACTAATCGAGTTCTTTTAGCATCCAAAAGAGAGTTTATTGATGATTATGTTCCTTTGGATGTTGTTCTTATGATTTTATGTAAAAACCTTGTGACTTTGAGTGATGAAGTCAAGGCTACCATACCTTAAAACATTTTTAAGCTTTTAGATGAGTTTTGTGATGTATTTCCTAACAAGATTCCTACAAGTCTTCCACCATTTAAAGGCATTGAACATCAAATTGATTTAATTCCAAGAACTTCACTCCCTAATCGTCCCGCTTATAGGATGAGTCCTCAAGAGAGTCAGGAGATTCAAGATCAAGTTCAAGAGCTTTTGATTAAAGGTTATGTACGAGAGAGTTTAAGTCCATGTGCAATTTTTGTCGTTTTGGTTCCCAAGCAAAACAACACTTGGAGGATCTGTGTTGATTGTCGAGAAATTAACAATATTACTATCAAGTATCGACATCCCATTCTCCGTTTGGATGATATGCAAGATGAACTTAGTGGATCTACTTTGTTTTCGAAGATTGATCTTAAAAGTGGATACCATCATATTCGAATGAAAGAAGGAGACGAATGGAAGACAACATTCAAGACTAAGTTTGGTCTTTATGAGTGGTTTTTTATGCCTTTTGGTTTGACTAACGCCCCTAACACTTTCATGAGATTGATGAATCATGTCTTGCGTCACTTCATCGAAAAGTCTGTGGTTATATACTTTGGTGACATTCTCATCTACAACAAATCACTTGAGGAACATGAAGATCACTTGAGGGAAGTGCTAGGAACTCTTAGAAATGAATCTTTATATGTTAATATTAAGAAATGTGAATGTAGTACTAACCAAGTTATTTTCCTTGGATTTGTAGGGAGTACAAGAGGTCTAGAAGTGGATGAAGAGAAGATCAAAACAATCCAAGAATAGTCTACACCAACAACGATCGGCCATGTTCGATCATTCCATGGATTAGCTACCGTCTATAGACGTTTTGTACGGGATTTTAGTACCATTGCAGCCACCTCACGTTTCTCACGAAGAATCAAGTACAGTTCGAGTGAGGAGATGCACAAGAGGAGGCATTTAAGGAACTGAATTGGCAACTTTCACATGCACCGTTATTAGCACTTCTGGATTTCACTAAATCATTTGAGTTGAGTGTGACGCATCGAGAATTGACATTGGAGGAGTGCTCATGCAAGAATGTAACCCACTTGCATTTTTTAGTTAGAAATTGAAAGAAGCAGTTTTAGGAATTGTATGCATTATTTTGAGTTTTCAAGACATGACAACATTACCTTTGGCCTAATGAATTTATTCTTAGAACTGATCACGAGTCCTTAAAGCATTTTTAGGATTCAAGATAAGTTGTATATGAGACATGGTAGTTGGATGGAGTTTATAGAAACTTTTTCATACATCATTAAGTATAAAAAGGGAAAAGATAATATTGTTGTTGATGCTCTTTTAGGAGACATTCTTTGATCCCTACTATGGATTCTAAGATTTTAGGCTCCTATTACATTAAAGATCTATACGTATATGATATTAATTTTGGTAATATTTTTCAATAGTATAAATCTCGGCTTTACACTACAAATCTCGCCCAAGATTCTAATCGAGATTTGCCTCTGCGTGATAAATTCTTATTTTCAAAGGCTTCTTATTTGGTGAGGATAAAGTGTGTATTCCTAGATGTTTTCTTAGACTGATACTTGTTGAGGAAGCCGGTATGGGTGGTTTGATGGGACATTTTGGTAGAGATAAGACATTTCGTATGTTGCATTCACACTTTTATTGGTCTCATATGCTTAAAGATGTTGAGAACATGATTAAGAGATGTCTTGTGTGTTTGAAAGTTAATGCTAGATTGAAACCACTTGGTTTTTATACTCCTTTACCTACACCTACCTCACCATGACATGATGTTAGTACGGATTTTGTTGTAGGATTACCTATTTTTGTGGTTGTTGATCACTTTTCTAAAATGGCTCATTTTATTGCTTGTCATAAGACCGATGATGCTTATAATGTTGCTAACTTATTCTTTAGGGAAGTTTTTAGATTACATGGAGTACCTAGGACTATTGTGAGTGATAGAAATGTTAAGTTCCTTAGTTTCTTTTGGAAAGCTCTTTGGGGAAAGCTAGGAACGACTATTATTTTCAACCTCTAGTCATCCTTAAACGGATGGTCAAACATGGGTTACTAATAGGACTTTAACTACCAATTTGTGAGCTATTTTGAAAGATAATTTTAGTCCTTGGAAAGATATGTTATCACATGTTGAGTTTGCATATAATCGAACCATTCATTTATCTACTAACCTAACGCCTTGTGAGTGTGTCTATGGGTTAAATCCTTCGACCCCTTATGATCTTATATCATTGTCAATAGAAGAGTGAGTAAATTTTAATGTAGGAAAACACATGGAATTCATCAAAAATCTTCATGATAGCACACCCATAAGGTTGTAGGAGAAAAGGAAAGCCATGGATACCAAGGCAAATCGTAATTGCAAGGAAATGTTGTTCAAACCGGAAAATCTAGTTTGGTTGCATCTAAGGAACGAGCGATCTCCAGAGAAGAGGAAGTCTAAGTTATCTTCAAGAGGATATGGGCCATTTCGAGTCAAGCGTAAGGTTGGAAACAATGCTTATGTCTTGGAGCTTCCGGAGGAATATGGAGTAAACCCTACCTTCAATGTAGGAGAATTGAGTCCTTTTGAGTGTAGTAATGAGCATGGTGATGATTCAAGGACGAATCCTTTCAAGAATGGGAGTATGATTTGAGATCATCCCCAACACCTCATAAGGGACCAATCACTAGGGCAAAGACATTGAAGGAGAAGGAGTTGTCATCTTCAAAGGTCATCTAAGAAGACGTTGCTAGCTTATTGGCAATGTGTACACTTAAAAAGACTTCACTTATGTCTAAGTCTTCTTTAGTGACATTGTTGTCTACCGTGGAAGGACCTTAGAAGAGTAAAGATGACCAAGGAAGCAAGGAAAGTGACTAAAACGAGACTTAAGAGAACCAGTGAAGAAATCTCGGCCTTGAGACAAAATCTTGTCCGATATTTAGACCGAGATTTTGTTGTCTGTCGAGATCAATAAAATCGAGTCGAGACCTCATCAAATTAGTTATCTTTTAGTTATTTTAATACCTTTAAAGCTTTAAACGTTCGGAAGATATTTTTTTGGTTTTGATCCTATCTTTTAGGATTATCTTTTATTTTATTTTCTAGAGGAATCTCGCCTATAAATAGCCATAGTAGTCGAGATTCATAGGTAGATTTGATTGATTATAATTTCCACAATATTGTGATATACTCGATGCTTCGCTTATGAAGTTGTGTTTTATTCATTTCATTCGATTAAAAAGAGAGTCTTTGATTGAATCGTTGTGAGTCCTTGCTAGGTTGTGCTTGTGTGTGTTAATCTTCTTAAAGATTGGTGCTCCTAGTCAATTTTGATCTCTTCTTGTTCTTGTCTTATTTAGAAGGCTTGTGTAAGGTTGGCGAAGGGAGGGTTAAGATAAGTTCTTTGTTAAGGGGGTTTGATCAAATTGGTCCAGGTTTTTTTGCAAGAATACCTTGGTTCGTAACTTCCTATATATCCATTATTCATTCCATATTCATCTTCTTATCTTTCCTTTTCATTCATAATTATGCGTTATGAGTTTAACAGAGTCTCAGTCTTTTCCATAATCTCGCCCGAAATTTATCATCAACCGCCGATATTTGTTTTCTATTGTCGATTTCGTGAACTTCACTCTAGATTGGAAAATTACGGCATCAACCCCGCATCACCGTTGGGCAGAATGATCATCATAGACTTGCCAAAAAATTTCTATGTTGTGTTGTTTGAACTTGAAGACGACTTCCTACGTGTTCTCACATATGGGCCATGGAAAATTTTTGGTCATTACATTATTGTCAGGCCTTGGACATAGTAGTTCAATCCCTACATCGATACTTTGCGTACCATACTTGCATGGGCAAGACTTTCCGACTTACCAAAGCAACTATACGAAGAGGTTGTACTCTAAGGTCTAGCATTAGCGTTGGTGTACCACTTAAGGTCTATTTGAACACTCTCTATTTTACTAGAGGGAAATTCGTGAGTATCTACGGTGAGATCGAACTCAATAAACCCTTAATTGGTCCCATCCTCATTGGTGATTCACGAGTACATGTGGTGTATGAGGGACTTAACACAATATGTCATCGTTGTGGGTGTTACGGTCACTTAGCCGAATGGTGTACCAAGTCACCACTAGCCAACGTCCAGGAGGAACAACATACCGAGAATGAGTCAAACCAGGAATCCATCAGTAATCCTTCGGAGAAAAAAATGTCAAATGTTGATAACTCACAAGAGAAAGATTCAAATGAGTCTTTCTTAGGCTCGTGGATGTCAGTCACTAAAATCTACGTAAGCCGAAAGGAATTGATAATTCAAAGCAACAACAAAACACAACACAACGATGACAAACAAGTTCAAAGCTTTGGCCAACTTTTAAGTAACTACAAGCACCGCCACTCCCATGATGACACCCGAGAAGGAAGTAACGGAGAAACCGTTATGAAGAATGTAATTGTGGTGGTTACGCGCCTTAATGATTCGTCTTTAATGAGAATTAACGCTAATGATAAGCCAAGCCTATCGCATAAACCCCCTCCCCCCTGAAAACCCAAAATAACCAAAAAGGCCTATGCTTGTGGGCCAAACTTCTCGGGATTCGGGCCAAGTCACCCATACATCTAACTCAATGATTCCCCTCCCAACCAAAACAAAAAAATTGCTCGGATAAATCCTTTAAGGTTCCAACCCCTCCCACAAACTCACATCATCCCGAGCCACTCAAGCATTCTTAAATCCCAACATCCCTTCCATCTCACTTCATTCCACGGCAACTGGCATGGACGCTAAACATGTATCATGTGTCCCTCTTGACAATGGAGATTTCATGGTTGTGGACCCTCAATATACCGATCAACAAAGGCCACCCGGTTCCATCAAGGTTGATGATTCCAAATGAATGTTCTTTTCTGGAACTAAGATATCGAGCAACGCAACGGATGTTATACTCTCATGGATCTCTTTCACTAATCACTATGGAAGCAATGGGCTTTGAAGGAGGAATTTGGATATTTTGGAATAGTAATACACATAGTGTTACTATCAGGCAAGCGGAATAGAATTTTATTCATGCTATAATCACACTTCAAAACTAAACTCTTGATCGTTTTGTTGTCTATAATCCTCCAACTCCGGAAAGGCGTCGGAATGGATGGAATGCTTTACTTCAGGCAATACAACTATGTCATGGCAACACTGTAGTTGGGGGGACTTCAATAATGTTTTAGACATCACCGAATATGGAGGTAGAGTGCGAAAACTTTCCAGAGACACTAAGGCTTTTAGAAACTTGGTTGTAAATTCTCATCTTATTGACATGGGTTATAGTGGGCCGAATTTCACCAAGAACTGAGACTTAGCCCCACGCAACAGACAATCAAAACGATTGGACAAAGCGTTCATGAACGATGAGGCTAGAGTTCTATAGAACAAGGATATTATCAAACATCTCCCTTCACTTAGTTCGGACTACAACCCTTAATTGTTAAAACTCAAGTTTGCTCGTAAAGTTAATAGAAGTTTGAGACCATTCCGTTTCGAAGCTGCATGGTTGCTCCACCATAATTTTAGATCGATTGTTGCGAAGGGGTGACCTTCTATAAGGGGACACGGATCTTATCCATGCACTAGCTCTACTTAAAGAAATATTGTTAAGTTGGAATGTAGATTGTTTTAGGAGGATCGACCTACGTATTAGGAGACTAACTAATCAAATGCTCAACGTTCAAAACAAAATCGAAGAGAATGTGAACCAAGGCTTCTGGATTTGCACGCTAGCTTGCATAAAGAATTTGAATTGATGAGGTTCTCGCCCAAAAAGAAGTGTTGTGTTTCCAAAATGCAAGAGATAAAGGCTTTGCAAGGATGATAGGAACACAATGCATTTCAACACCAGTGCTCTCGTAAGAAGAAGAAGAAGATCCAATCAAGTGGACTCCATTAAGATGTTTGGATCTCTGACTTTATACTATTCAAAGAGAATGCAGTAAATTACTATAAGGAGCTCTTCAGTGAACAAAGTATCAGCTTGCAACTGGTGGAGACCCACCCATGTGTCTTCCCTCCTCTCCTTTAGAATGATTTGGAAGGCTTTTCAAGACCATTCTCGGATGTGGAAATTAAAAGCACGATACTAAAAATGTGATTTTACAAGTCACATGAGAGTGACGGTTTCCATGTTGTCTTCTACAAGCAATATATGTTGGGATATCGTTGGTTCTACTATTATTCAGAGTGTTCGTTCCTTCCTCAGCTCATGTACCATGCCTAATGGACTCAATAAGACCTTTATCACTTTGAGTCTATAATGTTAGAGCACATACCACATGCCAAAATTTAGACCATTGGTCTTTGCAACGTGACTTACAAGCTCACCATGAAGCTCCTCGTCTCTCGCATACAACCTATAACGGAAAGGATGGTCATTCCCTTTCGGAGTAGCTTTATTCCGGGAAAAATGATTGAGGAAAGCGTGGTTCTAGTTCAAGAGATGATCCATACTATGTCTAAGAAGACTTTTTGCAAGAATGGATGACATTCAAAAATCGACCTCGAAAAGGCTTATAACAAATTAAGTTGGGACTTCATTGAGGAAACTTGTAATAGCTTGGAATTTCCGGAAGAGTGGGTCAAGTGGATTATGTGTTATGTTCAAACACCCTCAATGAGAGTGATATGCAATGGGGAAGTGTCGCAGTCTTTTCTCCCATATAGAGTAATTAGGCAGGGCAACCTTCTCTCACCTTACCTATTCGTACTTTTCCTTGAAAGAATAGGTCAGGCCATCTAAGATCTCATTGACGACAATTCGTGGAAGCCAATTAAAACTGCAATATGTTTTCCAAGCATTTCTAACGTCTTCTTTGCGGCTGTCATTGTCCTGTTTTTCGAAACCTTCACCGAAGTAAAGTTGATGAGGGACCGTCCCCAACACTACCTCAAGGACCAATCACTAGATCAAGGGCTAAGGCATTGAAGGATAATTCAACTACAACTTCTTCAAATCCCATCATGGAAGGAGCAATCACAAGGACAAGAGTGAAGACCATTCAAAATGAAGTTACAAGCATGCTAACAACATGTACAATCAAAGAGACTCTACTCACTCTTAGGAATCCTTTGGAGACATTGTTGACTATTATAGAAGAGTCAAGCCACGATCAAGAAGAGCCAGTAAGCATAGAAGGTGGTTGTAATACCCGGAAAATTTTATTTTTGGATCCAAAACTAACCCAGAATTTCTAGTTGTGTGTATGTACCTTGTATCGGTTGATTTTTGGATCATAACGGTCGGATTAAAAATTATAAGGACTCAAAGTAGGACAGTTGGGCTATTTTTACAGCAGAGGAAAATTGGCTAAGTATGGGAATTTCAGGTTTTATTTCAACTTTTGAGATTTATGGGAGAGTTATAGTTGAGTATTTTTTGAGAGATCTTTACTCCTATGTTTAGTATGCATATCATAGAGAATCTAGAAATTTATTTAGGAATTTTTATATTTCATCCAAGCCTTGTATCTTAACCCAAAGTCGGACCTTAACGACTTTTTGTGTAAACTAAGAACTTTGGTAACTCTTATAAATCCTTATCAAACTTTTCCATAGGAACTAGATTGTGGAAATAAGTTCCAAGGAAGATATTTGGAACTAAGTTATAGAAAAATCTTGGAGTTTCAGGACCGGGGGTAAAATAGTCATTTTACCTAAAGAGGGCCTATTTAGCAAATTCTCTTCATAAGTTGTCGATCTTAGGAGTTCAAACTTCTAAGAATATAGGACGTAATTTTGATTCACGTGTCTTGTGTGACAGGCGTTTGAGTTTCTACGGTTGCGGACCGAGTTGAGAATTTGAGAGTTGTGAATTGATTTAGGTAAGTCCTTGCGACTTACTTAGCTAGTTTCTGGGCGTTAGCCGAATGATGATAGTGGTGTGTGTGTTGTGTGTTTATAATAATAACTTGTTAGGACGACTTTATTATTATTATTTATGGCCCAAGTGTATGTATAACGGGCCGTGACATCACTGCCCAGCTCTGACAGGAGACCAGGAGGTTCTCTATACCCAGACCATACAGGTACAAGGTGAGATGCATCGGATCCATTCCTGATGGTTACACGGGGGCGGAGGTGAGGTTTGCGAATCCCTCGTGTCACAACATAAGCATCATTAGTAAGAGTGAATGACATAAGTAAAGATAATAAATGGATTGTGTGAAAGCATGATGAGTGTTTACTTTTGCTATGATGTGTGTGTGTACTATCCTCTTTTGTCTAACGTTTAGATAGCTAGCTAACGGTGTTCTGTTGTGTTGTTTAGATTTACCGCAGGTTAAAGCAGCAGTTGAGTGATCCGGAAGTAGTGGTCAGTCGGGTCTCCGTACTCCTTAGAGTGGGGTTGGGTGTTTGTTTTATTGCTTCTTTCTTCGTTTTAAGACAGTTAGACTTTTATATTTTTCTAAGTATCGTGGGTTGTTACACGTGGTGTTGCATTCATCTCTTTATAATACTGTTTTATGAATTTCTTTTTTCTTATTTGTGTCTTGTTGCAAGATCCTAGTAAAATTGTTGTCAAACTGAGGTCGGGACCCATTGTGAGGTCCTAACCAGTATTGTCCCGAGTTTTGAGAATTCAGGATGTTACAGTGGCTAGGACGAAGAAAGAGCCTCAAAGAAGAAATCTCGGTCAACCTACAGGAATCTCGGCGGAGATATTCACCCGAGATTTTGTAAGATCCGAGTTTTACCTTCACCGCCCCCGCGGTGAAGAAGGCCGCCCCCGCGGCTGTGTTGATCCGCCCCTGCGGATGACGACAGATCGTGCCCGATCTTTTCGTCCGTTCTTTTATCTTCCTTCCATAGACAGATTATCCGATATTCTATCTTATGGGCCGGTTTTCTTGTCTTCTTTCTAACCCTAGACGCCCTTTCCGTCTAGCGTTCCAGCCGTCTCTATATGTTCTCTCCTTTTTCTCTTTTTCCCATCTCTTGCTTACGTCTTCTTCAACCCTAGAGCGATGCAACCTTCCCTTGCTTCCTGCAACCTTGCTGAACGTATAAGTCCATCTCTTCTGGTTTCTTCTTCACGTTCTTACAGTGTTGCATGTCTTCTCCTCCTGTTTTGGTTTCTTCCTTTCGTTCTTCTCTTTTCTTCTTCCCCAAGAATCAAGTTTGATCCTTGATCCTTGTGGAGCGTTCCGTTGTTGACCCTTTGTTGTTCTCAGGCTCTCTAGAGTCGAGTCTTGACGAGTTAGAACAAAAGGTTCAAGCTTTGGTTGCCCTTGCTGTGAGTTTTGTCGAAGAAAAACCTGACAGCGCTTCTGTCGTTCAGCCGCCCATGCGCCTGCACCTGGCCGCCCCTACGTGTTGTCGCCCCTGCGCCCCTGTCCAACCGCCCCTGCGCTTTTCCCTACTGTGACTCCCATATTTGGCGAGTTGCTTCCTTCCTTCCTTTCCTCGTACCTTCCTTGGTTTCTTGTCCCCTGAGTTGCTGTAAGACTAAGGTTGAGCCCTTAGTTTGTGGAGATCTCTTAGAGATCGTTGAGACTAGAAGTTATAGACTTCTAGCAACCGTGTTGTTCCTGATCTGTGTTGCTTGTTAGTACAAGCTTTCCTTGCTCCTTTTCTGAGGGAAACTGAGCTTTCCTGAGTTGTTCTTGAGTTGTTGTTGAGCCTTTTGTGTTACCTTCGTGTGAGGTAAGTCCCTTGAACTTACTTAGCTTCATTCTGCGTATTAGTTGGACTGTATTGGCTTGTTTGTGTTGTTTATTATGTTATAATGGATAATTAGAAATAGGATTCACCCTTTATTAACCTTAACTGGCCCAAGTACATTATAATCGGGCGGTGACCACTTGTCTAGTTCTACAGGAGACTAGAATGTGCTCTTGCAACCCAGGCCCGTAGGTAACGGATAGTACTAATCTATTCCTATTGGTAGACGGAAGCGGAGGCGAGTTTCGGGAGATTCTCGTGTGACAAAAAAAGTTGAATTAGTAATGGATAACTTTAATGAAAAATAATAACCGGTTGATGTGTGAGCATGCTATGTGTTTTCTTTACCTTATGTGTGTTTGTGTCTTTACGCTCTTACTTGTACCTAGAATGTTATCTAATGGTTTATACCGTCATTGTAGATGTTCCACAGGTTCAGGATGCTGCTGAGTGATCCGGAAGGTGTGGGCAGCCGGGGTTCCCGTACATTATAGGACGGGATCGGGTTTCCGTTTCTTTTGTTGTTTCCCTTTTGTTTTGAACTCGGTTGTGAAGCTTTTGTGTTTTCTTTTGGTTAAACCTTTGGTTTTAGTTTGAGTTTTGGTTTTCATTCGTATGTGTCTTGTTGTAAGATCCGTTTGATGTTACTACTCTGAGGGTCGGGACCCATTGTGCAGTCCTAACCCGTAGCGCTTCAAGTTCCCAGAACTTCGGGTGTTACAAATTTTTCCTCTGGCGCGTGCTAAAAGATTTGGCAAAAATCTTTTTAATTTTGGCAACTATCTTTTATTTTATTACCTTAAAAGCTCTTAAAAATTCTTTAAGGTAATTTGTAGTTTTACATTTTTAGATTATCTTAAAAAGATATATTTCCTAAATTTTTTATAAAGATATATTTCTTAATTTAAAGTAGGAAAGTCTCTCTTATAAATAGCCTTAGAGGAAGAGATTTTTATATAGATTTGATTTGATTATTTTTCACATATTGTGTGAACTCGCAACTTCGTTTATGAAGTTTGTGTTTTATTCATTCCTATTCAATCAAAGAGAGAACCTTGATTGAATCGTTGTGAAGTCCTTGCTAGATTGTGCTTGTGTGTGTTAATCTTTTTGAAGGTTGGTGCTTCTGGTCAATACTAGTCTCTTCTTGTGCTTGCTTACTTAGAAGGCTTGTGTAAGGTTAAAGAATTGAGGGTTAAGGTAAGCTCTTCATTAAGGGATTTTGACACATCATTGGTCAAGGTTCTTTGCGAGAATATTTTGGTTCATATCTTCCTATACTTATCATATATCATTCCATTTCATCTTCTTATCTTTCCATATCATTTATTAATTTCGCATTTTGAGTTTCACTAAATCTCGGTCTGTTCTTCCCAAAATCTCGCCCGAGATTTTCATTATCCAACCGAGATTTGCTTCAGTCGAAGACTTTCAATCTAGATCGGGAATTGCGGTATCAACCCGTATCAAAAGCTGGTTAAGAAACGTCTACAAGATTTTTGCTTGTGTTCAAGTGAAAAGGTTAGTTTTACTAAATCTCAATTATTCGTCTCCCCTAATGTTACAGGTAATCTCAAGCAAAGCACCCAAGGTGAAGCATGCCTACCTATTTCTAGTAATTTTTGGAGCTATCTAGGCAGTCATATCTTACAGTCCCGCACTAAGAATGCAAATTTCAATTTTCTTATTGAAAAGGCTAACAACAAACTTGCAATTTGGAGGGACAAATTAATTAGTTTTGTAGGTAGACTAACGCTTGTGAAGTCGGTTCTAGGCACTTTGCCATCTTATGTTATGAGGGTTATGAAGCTTCCTACCTCGATTTGTACTGCAACAGATTCTTATGGGTGGAAGATTCTTATGGGTGGACATAGTTGATAAACACATGATGCATCTTGTTGCATGGAAGAAGGTTTGCTTACCTAAAGAGAATGGAAGTATGGGCATCTAGTTATTCCTCTAGGAAAATTTGCATGGAGGCTGCTTAACAAAAATGACAAACCTTGGATTGCACTCTTCTTTGCCATGTACGAGATCAACAATAGTAGGGATTTGTTTGATATTTTGATCCACAAAAAAGGCTCACGCATCCTTAAGGGAATCTTATGGGTATATAGTATCTTAAACAGCGGCATCACCTGCTCGATCTCGAACAGTTTTACAACAAAATTCTAGACCAAGGCATGGTGCACAGAGTCCTCATGAATCAATCATATTTCTTCCCTTTAGGAGGAGTATATTGGGCTAGTAGAGTTTGCAATCATTGGCTTGAGAACCACGGATGTGATTGGCACATTCTGAGCCCGATTCTACCCATGGAGAAACTCACCTTATTGTCCTCCCACACCATCTACCCCGAATCTGATGTTTTGGATTGTATCCCTTGGACATACAAATCCAACGGTCTCGACACTATGTCAGCTGCCTATAATTGTCTATATTCTCAGCGTGTTCTTGGTGATATTAAGTATGCGATATTTTGGACTATTTGAACACTCACGGCACGGAGCATGTGAAAACTTTTCTCTAGTTGCTTGCACATGGAAAACTAATGAGTAATGTAGAGAGGAGGAGGATGCATCTTATTGAGCTGGACTTGTGTCCCATTTGCAAAACCCATGTAGAGACGCTCATCCATGCATTACGTGACTGCCTTGGTACTGCTTCGATGCAAGGAAGCATTATTCCGATGAACTCCGTTGAAGACTTCTTCTCACTCGGAGGAAATAACTGGTTGAACTTCAACCTCTCCAATACACAAGTTGTTGGTTAATTCATAGAAGAAGTAAAAGTATTCCCTATACCTTGAATCAAGGTGTTCGGCTACAAAGCTAAAGTCTAACATCAATAGTCAAAACACAACCAAAACAAGTATGCCCAGCCTTATGACGTGACATACCAAAATATATATGAGTACTAGACATTACATAAATAAAGAAAGAGGTTGACGATCCCCTCACGCTTCGATCAAATCTACACTCTTATGTTCCGCTTAAACAACTGAGGTATCCCTCATGTGTCCACAGTAGGCATTCGAGCTGATTGTCTAGTTAGCCTTCGACCACCATTTCCTTCTCTCCTTGGCTCAATCGTAGGCTTCACAGGTTGCTTTTTCTCCGGGGCTTAAAGCTTCCTTATTCTCCTACATTGAGCCTTAGCCAAGACCGGTTTAAATGCATCCTCGTCCAACTCATCCTCCACATGGTTACCCAAGTGATCGGATCCTTTATCCTCGGACACAACATCATCCCGGACTCAAACTCTATGTCAATAGACTCATCGTCACTACTAACCATGGAATCTCCCATATCCTCCTCATCACTTGCATCGGTCTCGGATTCATCCAACACCTCATTTCCAGCTTCCTCCTCCACCATAACCTTATTACCTTTGTCTCCCATCCTAGCCGGTAATTCTTTTTGAGACACCTCCCTATAGCCATCCACTATCGAACACACCTTTGCACCATTCTCATCTTGAAGCTTGCCTTTACCTTGACGTATATTTACCTCTCCTCCTACTAGTTTTCTTGTACTCGTACCATTTTTTACATCCATGTTCATTGGTACCCCTCATCCACTTGATGTAGTCACCTTCACTTCCTCAAGGTTTCCCTTAGCAACAACCGGCTTACGGCTTGGCCTAGACTGGTTCCTACATCTCTCCTCTTCTCATTAAATGAGCATGCCTTATCTTTGTGTCCAAACCGGAGACACCTCCGACAATAGGTAGGCCCATTTTCATACAACAAGGCACAATATAATGATACCCCATCATCAAAGTCTAAAGATACCTCCCTAATAATATCATGAGCAAATTTTACCTCAACTAGAACACGGGCATAAGTCACAAAGTTTTTATTCCGCGCACAATTCTTTCGCTCACTGATTTGAAATTTCCCGTTAAATTACGAAGGACACGGTTTCCAATTTATGATGTGCTTCGCTATGACAATAAACAAAAGACAATGACAATCACTTGCACAAGTTGGGTTATATTTACGTAGATCGGTTTTCAGTCACAATCAATTTTATGTGGCTATTTCAAGAGTTACAAGTAGAGATGGATTAAAGATTATAAATTGTGATGACCTTACAAGCAAGGTACAAGATACTACAAATAATGTAATACTCAACCAAGTTTTTCGTAGCATACTTTAAAGTACATATAATTCCTACTTAATTTTTATTACTTATAAATAAATATTATCGAACGAGCATAATTGAGTTTACAGTTAAATCAATTTTAACATCTCTTTTTTCATAATCGGACTTTCTCGTAGATGTTCAAGAGTTCATTACAAAGATGAAAATCAAGAAGTGTATTATATTATATGTACACCATTTGAATTAGTTTTCTTTAATACTTTTTTTGCATTACATATATTATTATTTATTATTGATTAGCAATGTTTAATATTGTGTTTTCTATCATACAAATATAGTGAACACGTCTAGCTTGGTATGCCCCAAATGTAGTCATAGTTATATGAAAAACTAGGTCAACAACTATGCTATTATTTTTTCCGGTATACACGAATACTTTTTAACAGAAAAATAAATATGCCTTCAAAAAAAAGAGGAAAAATCAACAACCACTTGATTAACTAACAATTGTTCAAATAGAACATGTATTTGTTCAACTATATTCGTGATTGTTCAAATATGTCAATTGTTTGACTATATTTAAAATTGCTCAACTATATGACCAATTGTTTAACTATATTCAAAATTGTACAACTATATAATTAATTGTTCAAATGTTAATTTATATGTTTAATTGTTCAACTATATGACAAGTGTTAATTAATTTATACAAATCACAAACTTTGATTATTTTGATCCAACGGTTGTAAGTACTTTTCACTTTTGGCCCTAAGGCCCCTTCCTATATTGTGAAATTCATTGATTAACAAAATATGGAAAACACGATCCTTTAAACAGCTCAATCAAACGTAATAACTGAACTTGGATCTTACCCCTTTTATTTTTCGCTCTTGTAAAATCTTTGGCCTTTTCAACTTCGGATGTTGCTTTCTTTTGACCAATTTTATAGTTGCGGCTGCTGCAGCTCCAAATGATATGCCCACCTGCAACATATGTAACTGAGTTATAGTTATCTCTACAATGAATGAAATACAGAAAATAGGCTTAGAGTTGAGTCATATATCTACAAAGAAACTCACAAAAAGACCTTCTTTTAGTGAAAGCTCTTTAGCCATCTCAATAGATTCATCGCTAGTTACCTGTAAATAAATTGTCCTAGATTATTTGTGACTATTGTTTTATCTCTATTGATAGTAAAAAATGATTTTATTCCTTCTGTAACTTAATCTAATACAAATATTTCCATGAAATTGACCAAAAAAGCTAACCTCAATAACTTCATCAAGGAGATTGACATCTAATACCTTGGGAATCAAAGCGGGACCTATTCCTTGGATCTTATGAGGGCCTTTTAAATGAACGTGAAATCATAGTTAGAAATTGAAAGAACTGCTCAATTGTCCTACATTCATAACTTATAAGTTTGGGTTTCAATATTGTTTATTTTGAATCATTCAAATACAAGGAAAACAAGAAAATCATATCAGTTCAACTCACTAGGAGATTTTCCATTCAACAGCACATTGCATGAGTAGATTGGGTGGAGCTGGTGTTGTAACACAACTTGGCGGCTTGAACACTAGAGTTTACAGACAAGGTATTTATTGATCTTTTAACAATATTTCTTGACAGTGTGACTGTTGATGGCTTTGTTAAGTGACTGTTCTGCTATACCCATGGCTTTTGTCGACAACTTGAAGATGCAAGACCTCCATTTCATTAAGCTTGGTGGTGATGCGGGTGCAGTATCCAACCGGACCTCTAAACACTAGCAGACTTCAGGTTTGCTCCTGATTGCTTTTGATTCAAGTTGAAGCCTGATAGAAATAAGCAAAATTTCATCAATAAAATGGTGGAAATGCTATTTTGTGTTGAGAGTTTTCCCACGCCGCATATGACAGATTTTCTAGACCTATTGAGATGGAAGGGGCTTTAGGGTAAATCAAGAATTTGAGATTAAGTTTTATCAATTTGTGTTCACTAATCTCTGATATGATCATAACTTCCTTTTCAGAGTTCCAATTCATTACTAAATTATTTTGGGTCAGGTAGTAGAGACGATTTAGAATATGTTATATTGCTAAATAAACAAGGAAACCTACTTGATTTTCTCGTTAATGACGGCCTCAGACTCAGTTGCATACTTTTGTCGAGCGAGAGATTCTTGAGGAACAGTATGAACCAAGAGAAGCTCCTTTTTCACTTCCTTGAACGGTTCGAAGACAACAAGTTCCAATTTATTACTAAATTACTTTGGGCCATGTAGTAGACGCGAAATCGAAGCGGTGACCAATCAGCGGCGACAAGTTCGACTCAAGAGCTGTAGACTAAAATTAAGGAAAATCTTGTTCAAATTACACAAAAGAAATATTCATCTGAGGTTTAATATGAGGGTTATCTAGAATTGGTAGGAACAAACAAGATGAAGAGATACCTGATTGAAGAACCGGAGAATAAATATCAAAGACGGTGGAATCTCTGTCCTAGGTGGTCATTGCGTGGGGAAACTCAAAAACCCTAAATTGGAAGTCCTTATTTGACTTCCAATTAAGGTTCCTCCAACAGCCATGGATGCATCATAACAGCTATCTTCCGCTGAATTAAACCGCCTATAAACATCTTCAAAGGTGTCAAAAGCTTTCAACACACGAATTATTGTTTAAAGGTTCGTATTTCCGCCACCGAAGACGGGAAAAGGAAATATGTTGGGAAGAAGAACAGAAAAGAGCAGTCCAAGAGGAGACGATCGGAGATTCTCGAAATAATTGGAGGAAAGTGAGGGTACAGAGTAAGGACAGGATGACGGTGAAGATAAACGTTAGGTAAATCCAAAGCAAAGAAGCAGAGGTGGGAGTCACTGAGGTTGGAAGAGCAGAGGCGTCCAAAGGAAATCGTAAACAATAACACGTATTCAGAGAAGCCCAAGATGAAAGGAGATAGAGACAGGTGTTAAAAAAAAGCTGAAAAAGATTGTAATTTTCACAAAAATTGAGGGTAACATAGTCAATAATCAACAAAGGGTAAAATTGAAAACAGACTATTCATTCGGAAAACTCATGCTTTTAGTATAGTAAATATATATATGTATATATATATATAAGGCCCGAACACTAAATTAGTTAGTTATCAAATTACCCATCCTAAAATAATACTTCTTTAAAGGGCTCTTTTAGTATTGTGCCCCCTCAAAAACGTCTTTTAGTATTATTAAATATTAGTTGTTATTTTATAGACAAAAAGTATCCATTTTATTCATATTTTAATTAATTGAAGCTTGTGGAGCATCTCGTCGCTCAATTAATTTTCGATAACTAATATAAACAAATTGATACAATTACGAAAGCTTGTGGAGCATCTCGTAGCTCATGAGACTTGAAGCATGCATTTGGTAGGCACATCATTTGGGAGATGACGGAGCTTCTCGTAGATGATTTTTTGTCACTTTCCATCATCTCCCGAAGGGTAGCTTATGGCGCTGAAGGAAAATTAATGTGATAAACATAAACCCCGGGTTTCTCTTCCAATTGGCATACCTATAAAAATAATGTGACAAACTTATATCATCCATTTAGTACATATAGACAACATATGCGTCAGAATTGTTATAGTTTTACCTTTGCTTTTCAAATGTTCAAAGTTCTCCTTTTTATTTATATTTTTTCTTTTGTAGGTGTGAGTCCATCCAGAAGTTACTAAAACATACTCAGATTTAAGTGTTGGAGAATTCCAGTTGGTGTGTGACATCCATTTGATGGTTTCCAATCAAATTCAAAAGACACAAACTTCGTTAGAGATGTCGCGGGAGAGGATTCAGCGGGAGGTGCGTATACCAATATTTGACTTGTTTTGGAACAACATCACCAATGAGTATTTCACGCTTTTATGTGATAACTACATCAAGGTTAGAAAGGCAACGAATGATGGTGTATGTTGGGATAGTTATTGGAGGGATGTTTATGAGTTGTCATGTGTTCATGACTTTATGGTAGTCATCCAAGCTCGTAAACCTATAAGATTGAATCATATACACCTTTATGAAAGTAAGTTCATAGGATTTCAACTCCTTTTCAGGATGATGACATTGATGATGATCCATGAACCCGATCATAGTATCATTGAACAAGTTCAAAGAAAGAATGGAGAGATTGGGAGGATGACCACAATATTCGAGGATATCGAGAACCCGGGGAGTACCACGATGAAGAAGCCGACAAAGAACATCCGTGCCAAGGGAAGATCGCCGTCCGCAAAATCAAGAAGACAACCGAGTTCATTTGAGCATTTGGCTTGACGTGGTCTTGGACATCATCGTTCTAAAAAAAAGTGGTGGATTCGGATGACGTAGAGTGTGAACTTGAGGAGGTGATTTCACGTGGTTCTAAATTAACTGATTCATTCAATCCAACCTAAACTAGCAATTTTTAATTGAAAAAACGTTAAAGAACAAAACATTTTAAAGCGCACCTTTGATGGAGACAATCGACGCTTTCAGCTTGAGTGTGCATACGGTCGTTATGGATCTACAATATTTGAGTCTCGATCCATTGTCGTAATTGACTTTAGAGCACAAATCGGAAGGTTTTCTTCGGATTTACCCCCTCCTTCCCTCCCTCGCGGCGGCAACTGAGTGCAGAGCGAAGCAAGGATGTTTGGGTTGGTAGGGGCAAACATATTGCATCTGGGACTCACGCTCACATTGCTCCTGCACCTGGCTAGTGCATTCCCATTTCGTGTGTGCCTCACATTCGCGTTCTAACTGCATTGATTATTTGGTAGTTTTTTGCACTCTTTCATGAATTAGTAACAAGTCTTTGTTATACTTCACATCTAACTTTAGTTACATAATTGAAATGCGGAATAGGCAGATAAAATAGTTTATCCAATACTCTAGAAGGGGGGATGAATAGAGTATGAAATTTTTTCGCAATCTTAGGATAGGTAAGACCTTATCGAAAGAGATAAGACCTTATCAAATAAGATAAAGTCTTATTCGTAAAAATAAGATCTTACACGTCTCCATAAGATTGATATTAAATGTAAAAGATTAGACAAACTAGGAATGTAAAGAGCAGTAAAGGACACACGATATGTTAACGAGGTTCGGTCACCAACACGACCTAGTCCCCGCCTAGGATTGATTCAACCCTAGGATTCAAGTAGCTTTATTTTCCTTCTTCTTGATGAGTTTCAGATACAATCTTCAGAAGACCTTCCCTCTTCTAAACTCAGAAGTCTTACACTTCCTATCTAGCAACTCACTCACTCGAAAAGAAAAACTAAAGTACTCCAGATACAACACTCGTATCCAACGTGTCTAGAAATGATAACGGTTTGTATAATCCTAGTTGAATTGTACTATCAGCTCGAAAAAGATCTCACACTCTCAGGGAAGTATAATGATGAAGCTTCGAATGAGAGATCGGCACTTTGTGAGATAAGTAGAATTTATCACTCGTGTTTTCGAAGTAGGCAATGAACGTGTATCTTGTTCCTTCTTCTTTGTCTCTTAAATAGGCTAGCGTCTCAGCATTCTTGTACGTTTGAAAAAGATCTTGCCTTCGTGATCTTAGGAGATCTTGGGTTGTTGAGATTTGATCCACTCTATTTTGTTGGGATTTTGTTTGTTGAAGTCAATCAATCAAGCACGGTTAATCTTGAGTTGTTGAGGTTAGGAAATCTTCCGATCTTATCTTAAAAGAAGATTTGATTAAAACAAATCAAAGATTTGTTAAAATCAAATCCCTTAAATAACTCAACAAGAAGGAAAGCTATTTGGACGTACGTAATTCGCTTGTGGTTTCTGTCCAGTTTTGGTAAGGTCGTACCAGTTTATGTAAGATCTTACTGAAACCTGGAAACCAAGGTTTTATGGTAAGGCCTTACTAAATACTGTGATGACTTTACCAAAACTTGTAAGGTCTTACAAAACCTGAAAACCAAGGTTTTGGCTTTCATCAACCATAAGTAATGTCTTATTAATCAAGGTGGAGTTTTTGAAGTTAACAATCTCCCCCTTGATGAAAGACAAAACTTATGATCTATTTCCTGCATTTGAACAACAACAAACAATATAATATAACATAAGAGCACATGTAGGATCAAATTTTGAAAACGATCATAAACTTTGAAAACGATCGAATCAATGCAAGTTTTTCAAAACCAAAAACAACCAAACCAAAAGTTTTCAAACCAAAAGTTTTCAAACCAAAAGTTTTCAAAAGACAAATATTCTCCCCCTTTTTGTCTTTCAGCAAGAAAAATTCAGAGCTTGAAAAGATCAATCTTCATCATCCGAGACTTCAACCACTTCTTCAAACCATTGCCCATAATTTGAAGAAGAACCAGCTCGTCGTCCACGAAAACGAGCACGCACCTTTTCCCTCCATCTCTTCTGTGCCTCACCAGTAGTGGTCCAAGCCATCAATTTTGCTAAGTGTTTTTCCTGCTCATTTCTGTACTTCTTGACTAAGCCATATTCCTCCACTGTCAAGATAGTCGGCTCAGGTACTATGGGTCGAAGGATGCCTCTTTTTAGCACCTTACGTTCACAATTGATTACAACATTTTGACACACTTCTTGAATGTGTTCCACAACATCCTCATCCAAAGGCATGATTGTAGTAGTTGCCCTATGAGCTAGAGATGTCAAAAACAGTAACTGGTTTAGCTTCTCATTAACAATTAACAACTTCTCATGTGTATCATCCTGTCTATCCACAATATCAGCCCGAGCAGTGTTCAGATCTTTCCTCAGAGCATCCACTTCAGCTTCTAAATCCTGAATTCTCTGTTCAGATGAGAGTTGAGAAGTTGATTGATGTTTCTTCATAATCCAATCCCCAGACAAAGTTTTCTCAACCCCAAGCCTTCCCCAACAGTCCTCATCAATTTGTCCCTTATGATAAACCTTATCCTCATCTGTAGTGTCAATTTCAAAGAACTCGAAGATCTTTGGAAATAAGTTGGCATAAGGAAGAGGGGCTGTCAAAGGGGTATTTACAGTGTGCAACATGTAGGATAAAATCAGGTTAGGGACATCAATAGGATACCCAGTAAGGACCAAATCCAGAATTTCTAAGAGATTGTCAGTTACAATCTCTCTGGAATGCTTTCGTGGTAAAACACACATAGCAAGCAAAGTAAACACAATTTTGGCCTCTAAAGTTAAGACATTATGGGTTTGTTTTTGCTTTGGCTTTGAGGAAGTAGCACTAGAATGAATTGGTTTCTCAAAAAATGTTTTCTGGGCATGGGCAAGACACACATTTTTCGAAGGATGAGTTTTGGTGTCGATTTCCTCAGGGACTCCTAAAATGATTGCTAAGGAAGAAGCAGTTAGGGTAATTGGTCGTCCTTTGATCTGGGAATGAAGAGTCAAAATCCCCTTTTCTCGGTGTGTAGTGAGGTGGACAAAGAAGAGACGGGTAAGTCGAGGAAATGCAAAATTTCCCAGATTAAACATACTCCAGATATTCGAACATTTCAGCAAATTAACACACGGCAGATTCATAGACTCTAAAAAATTCTCATCAACAGATTCACAAAAGCTCAAGGGACGATTAGCAAAACCATCTTTCCACATCCCTGCTTTAGTATAGTTCAATAACCAAGAAAAAGGTTCTTCACTACTAACCTCAAACCCAGAAGGTGGTGATCGAAGACGATGTTGAGGTATATCCTTTGCGGCTGGGGGGATAAATGGCTTGAGCTACTTACCGAGAAGGAGAGGGAGTAGACATTGAAGAATCGGAGTCTGGATTGTACTCTTTTAGAACAGTTTTGCCCTTCCTAGCCGATGATCGCTGCTTCTTGGATGTTGGAGCAGAGGATTGAGTCGAAGAACGTTTGGGAGCCATCGTCGATTAGGGTTTGAAGGTGAGAGAGACGAGAAGTCGGAGACTTTATGAAGCGCTGAAAGGAATCATAAAACGAGATCTTTGAAGATTTGATATAAGATGGAGAGAGAGAGAGAGAGAGATGAAAATCTTTGTTTAAAAATCTTCGTAAAATTTTTAAGAAATTTTAAAAAGTTCAAAAATAAAACCGAAAGATTTCCAAAAATAAAATAATCTATTAGTTAGTTATCTATTGAGATAATAACTAAAAGATTTGATCCAATTTAATCTTTTAAATAAAAATCAAGAACATACTATTATTTAGTAAGGCCTTGAAATATATTATAAGGTCTTATTCTAAAGAATAAGAGCAGTGTTTGTCACACGATTGTAGTAAGACCTTGAAATGTACGTTAAGATCTTAAATGTAGGGAATAAGAACAATATTGTAAAACAATAATTGCTCCCCCTACATTTGTGCCTCCCTGTTAAGCATACCAAGTTCTAACCTTATAAAATTGAATCTCTCTTCGGGTAAAGGTTTTGTAAAGATATCGGCCAGTTGTAGATCGGTAGAAATGAATGTCAAAGACACATCACCTTTTTCTACATGATCACGTATAAAATGGTGTCTCACATCTATATGTTTCGTTCTTGAATGCTGTACAGAATTTTTCGAGATAGAAATAGCACTGGTATTGTCACATTTTATTGGTATGTCCTTAAAGTTGAAACCAAGATCTTGGAGTTGTTGCGCAATCCATAAGATTTGCGAACAACAAGCTCCAGCAGCAATATATTCAGCTTCGGCTGTTGAGAGAGCCACTGAATTTTGCTTCTTGGAATGCCAACTTATTAGAGATGTACCAAGAAATTGATAACACCCTAAAGTGCTTTTTCTATCCACTTTATATCCTGCAAAATCAGCATCGGAATATCCGATAAGACCGAAACTACTTTGTGTGGGATACCATAGACCTATATCTTTTGTACCATTAAGATATCTTAATATCCTTTTTACCGCAATAAGATGTGATTCCTTTGGATTAGCTTGAAATCTAGCACACATGCAAACACTAAACATAATGTCAGGTCTACTAGCAGTAAGATATAGTAGAGATCCGATCATACCTCGAAATTCCTTTTGATTTACTTGTTTGCCGGTAAGGTCTTGATCCAAAGAGAGAGTTGAGCTCATTGGTGTTTTGGCTATTTTTGATTCATTCATCTTAAACTTCTTCAGAAGGTCTCTTGTGTATTTTCCTTGATTGAGGAATATGCCCTTTTTGCTTTGATGTACTTGAAGTCCAAGAAAGAAATTTAATTCTCCCATCATACTCATCTCAAATTCCTTGCACATGATGTCAGAAAATTCCTTGCAAAGAGATTCATTAGTTGCTCCAAACAAGATATCATCCACATAAATTTGAACAACAAGAATATTCTTTCCATGAGTTTTAATGAATAAAGTTTTGTCGATCAACCCTCTTTTGAAGTTATTTTCCAGAAGATATTTAGAAAGTCGCTCGTACCAAGCTCTTGGGGCTTGCTTTAAGCCATAAAGAGTTTTGTCAAGCTTGAAAACATGATCTGGAAATTCATTACTTTCAAAGCCAGGAGGTTGAGCAACATAAACTTCTTCATCTAAATAACCATTCAAAAAGGCGCATTTTACGTCCATTTGAAAAAGTTTAATACTCATTTAAGATGCAAAAGCAAGAAGTATGCGAATGACTTCAAGCCTGGCTACGGGTGCAAAAGTCTCCTCGTAGTCAATACCTTCCTCCTGATTGTAGCCTTGAGCTACAAGACGAGCTTTATTTCGAATAATATTACCACTTTCATCAAGTTTATTTCGAAAAACCCATCTTGTCCCGATAACTGATTTGCCTTTGGGTCTAGCTGTAAGTGTCCATACTTTGTTTCGCTTGAACTCGTTTAGTTCATCTTGCATAGCAATAATCCAGTCAGGTTCTTGAAGAGCTTCTGTGTACTTCTTAGGTTCTACAAGAGATACAAAAGCATGAAAAGCACACAAATCTTTTAATTTAGAGCGAGTTTGTATTCCAGATGATGGATCAGAAATGATATCCTGAGTTGAATGGGATGATGCATGTTTGAACTTCCTTCGAACATTTCTCTGATTATAAGCATCAGGTTCAGAATAAGTAGGAAGTGGAGAAGACGGCTCTTGTTGCTCAGGTGGTGATGTGTCTTCAAGACTGGTTTCATTTATAAGACCTTGAGGAGGTACTTCAAGGTCTTGAGACACGTTTGTAAGATCTTGAGATACGTCTGTAAGATCTTGAAATGGCTCTTGCATGTTTCTGACGCTCTTATCGACTTCTTCTTCCTCTTCCTCATGTTTATTTAGATCAAGATCTGCAAATCTCTCACTCAAGATACCATTATCATTTTCATCAAACAAAACATGGATACTTTCTTCGACTACTTTGGTACGTTTATTGTATACTCGATAACCTTTGCTTTGAGTCGAGTATCCGAGAAATGTACCTTCGTCGCTACGAGCATCAAATTTTCCAAGATTATCCTTCCCATTATTATGCACGTAACACGTACATCCAAATGGTTTAAAGTAAGATATACTTGGTTTTCTTCCTTTAAAAAGCTCATAAGGAGTTTTCTTTAAAATTGATCGAATCAAACATCTATTAAGAATGTAATTTGCTGTATTAACAGCTTCTGCCCAGTATGACTTAGGCAGATCATTCTCTAATAGCATTGTCCTAGACATTTCCTGTAGGGTGCGGTTCTTTCGTTCCACAACCCCATTTTGTTGAGGTGTTCTAGGAGCTGAGAAATTATGGGAAATACCATATTTCTCACAAAATGCATCAAAGTCTGATTGATCAAATTCTCTACCATGATCACTTCTAATAGAAACGATTGGTAGGTTTTTCAAAGTTTGTAACTCCTTACAAAATTTTTGAGAAGTATAAAAGTGCTTCAGATTTCATTTTTAGAAAGAAAACCCAAGTAAATCGAGAATAATCATCAACAATAACAAGAATGTATTGCTTGCCTTTGGGAGATTTGACGCGCATAAGTCCACAAAGATCCATGTGGAGAAGTTCAAGAGGTCTAGTAGTACTTACCACTTGTTTCTTTTTGAAAGAACTACGAGTATGTTTACCTCATGAGCAAGCATTGCATAATTCATCTACCTTGAACTTTAGGTCAGGAAGACCTCTTACAAGATCTTTTGATTTGAGTTTGTTAAGAGAATGTAGACTGATGTGACCAAGTTGGCTGTGCCATAGTCTTGAGTCATCTGATAAGACCTTGAGACATTTTAGATTTGTCCCTGCAATTTGGTTAGTATTAACAGCATATATATTATTATCCCTGTGAGCTGTTAGCACTAAATTTCCTGTCATCTCATCTCGAACTTCACACTTCCTCTTGTCAAAGCTAACACAATTTCATTTATCACAAAGCTGGGAAACACTGAGAAGGTTATATTTTAAGCCATCCACCAAATAAACATCTTTAATATTATTATTTGAATTAAGACCAACGTTACCGATACCAAGAATGTCACATTTTCCTTTGTCACCAAGAGTTATAGTGCCAGTGATTTTCTTCTTTAGAGTGTCGAAAAGAGATTCTTTCCCACTCATATGTCTTGAACAACCACTGTCCATTATCCATTTTTGAGTCTTGGTGATATCCTGCAAAACGGAAAATCATTCTTTCCGGCTTGACCAATAAACAAAGTTAGATCCATTATGGGGGTAGACCATGTTAGATGGCCTAGTCCCTTTGGGAACCCATATGTGTTTTACCCGTTCATTTAGACGTACAGGAAAGGTATTTCTAATAATGTATGGATCCGTTCTCCTATACGGACAGGTTTCTTTTACATGACCCTTTCTACAACAAAAGAAACACGTAGGAGATCTCCAATTTCCTTTTGCCTTAACGAATGTGGTAGTGGGTTTAGCAGGAAAATTCCTGTTATATCCTATTCCACTTCGATTTAAGGATAATTGTTGTTCTCCAAGCATTTTATCAAGAGTAGCTTTAGATTTAGTAAATTGCACAAGAGCTATTTGCTGTTCTTGACATTTTTCAGAAAGTTTCACTTTTTCAATCTCTAAGTCAGTATTACTGGTCTTAAGAGATGAGAGGTTTGCCTTTAGATCGAAATTTTTCAATCGTAAGGCCTTAACCTCAGTGTCAAGATCTGATTGTATGCTGTCAAGATCTTGAACTTTCAGCGAAAGCATTCTTATGCAAGTTTCCTGATCATTGAGCTTTTCTTGTAGAATGTTGATTTCTTTGCTGTAAATTTCTTCATTAGAAATCATGTTTTTCAGTACTTCTGATAAAACATCGATAGGACTAGATATAAGGTTTCTTACCATTCCATCCAAATATTGATCTTGAATTTTGTCGGATTTTGCCATAAGACATAAGTTTGCATGATCATCTTCAGAATCTGAATCACTTGAGGAGTCTGAATCGCTCCAAGCTGCTACCATGGCTTTCTTGCCAAATTCCTTTTTCTTGAATTTGTTCTTCTTCTTTTGAGGACATTCTTTAACCAGATGATCTGTTTCACCACATTCATAGCAATTTAGAACACGATTCTTCTTCAAGGGGTTAGAAGACTTACCTCTGTATTTAGAAGATCCAACATTTTCTTTGTTTGAAAATTGCTTTTTCATTTTTAATATTCTAGCTAATCCTCTTGTGATAAGAGCAAAAGGATCTTCATCATCGCTTTCAGAATCTTCCAGTGGTTCCTCTTTCTTTGCTTTAAGTGCCAAATTCTTAATGTTTGTTGGCACATCCCCATCGTCCTCATTGAGGATCAATTCATGGGTGATTAATTTGCCTAGCAAATCATCAAGAGCAAGTGTATTGAGGTTTTGTGCTTCTTCTATAGCGGTAACCTTGGGACCCCATTTTGCTTTAGGCAAGCATCTAAGTATCTTTCTGACTTTTTCTTCATTGTTGAAAGTCTTTCCCAGTGAGTCAAGATTATTAATGATCTCCGTAAAACGGGTGAACATTGTTTTGACTGATTCATCTGGGATCATTTTAAACAATTCATATTGCCTCAGAAAGATGCTTATTTTGGTTTCTTTGACCTGGCTGGTTCCTTCATAGGTGACCACTAATTTATCCCATATTTCTTTAGCGGATCTACATGAAGATATACGATTAAATTCATCAGTACTTAAACCACAATATAATAGATTAATAGCCTTGTAGTTTTTCGCCACGCTTTCAAGATCTTTCTGATTGAATTCAGCTTCTGTCTTGTTTACTGTTGTATTGTCGGGACCATCCTTGGTAGGAGTGAGAGGTCCGTTTTTGATAATGTGCCAGAGCTCTAAATCTTGATCGATGATAAACATCTGCATTAAAGATTTCCAGTGCATAAAATTGTTTCCTACAAAAAGAGGTGGTCGAGAAATTGATCTTCCTTGACCAAATCCGCCTTGACCTTCACCTGCCATTAGTTAGCCTCACAGATAGTAATATCTAAGAAGACGTGAGTTAGGCTCTGATACCAATTGAAATGCGGAATAGGCAGATAAAATAGTTTATCCAATACTCTAGAAGGGGGGATGAATAGAGTATGAAATCTTTTCGCAATCTTAGGATAGGTAAGACCTTATCGAAAGAGATAAGACCTTATCAAATAAGATAAAGTCTTATTCGTAAAAATAAGATCTTACACATCTCTATAAGATTGATATTAAATGTAAAAGATTAGACAAACCAGGAATGTAAAGAGCAGTAAAGGACACACGATATGTTAACAAGGTTCGGTCACCAACACGACCTAGTCCCCGCCTAGGATTGATTCAACCCTAGGATTCAAGTAGCTTTATTTTCCTTCTTCTTGATGAGTTCCAGATACAATCTTCAGAAGACCTTCCCTCTTCTAAACTCAGAAGTCTTACACTTCCTATCTAGCAACTCACTCACTCGAAAAGAAAAACTAAAGTACTCCAGATACAACACTCGTATCCAACGTGTCTAGAAATGATAACGGTTTGTATAATCCTAGTTGAATTGTACTATCAGCTCGAAAAAGATCTCACACTCTCAGGGAAGTATAATGATGAAGCTTCGAATGAGAGATCGGCACTTTGTGAGATAAGTAGAATTTATCACTCATGTTTTCGAAGTAGGCAATGAACGTGTATCTTGTTCCTTCTTCTTTGTCTCTTAAATAGGCTAGCGTCTCAGCATTCTTGTACGTTTGAAAAAGATCTTGCCTTCGTGATCTTAGGAGATCTTGGGTTGTTGAGATTTGATCCACTCTATTTTGTTGGGATTTTGTTTGTTGAAGTCAATCAATCAAGCACGGTTAATCTTGAGTTGTTGAGGTTAGGAAATCTTCCGATCTTATCTTTAAGAAGATTTGATTAAAACAAATCAAAGATTTGTTAAAATCAAATCCCTTAAATAACTCAACAAGAAGGAAAGCTATTTGGACGTACGTAATTCGCTTGTGGTTTCTGTCCAGTTTTGGTAAGGTCGTACCAGTTTATGTAAGATCTTACTGAAACCTGGAAACCAAGGTTTTATGGTAAGGCCTTACTAAATACTGTGATGACTTTACCAAAACTTGTAAGGTCTTACAAAACCTGGAAACCAAGGTTTTGACTTTCATCAACCATAAGTAATGTCTTATTTATCAAGGTGGAGTTAACAATAATCGATATATCAAACCAATTTAAATGTGTGTTTTTTAAATCATGAAGAATTCATATCAAAGTTGCTTACCTCTCTTTTTATTATGCAGTTTTGAGCTGCTCGTCAAGGGTAAAGATCTATGCATTGTTGTCTTCCGACCCCGGGCTAGTCCTTAGAAGCTTAGCTTGCACTAACTTGCCCATTCCAAGCACTCGAAGCCATAATAAGCACCATCATCAGTCATCTCATTAATCACCTGTGTTCAATATTATGTTTCTTTCAAACAAGTTTGACATCTAAAAGATCTATTCCACAAGAAACTGAAAGAAACTATAACCTTGAGAAAAAATATTAGGGGTACTTAAGACGTGATTGTAAGGATCTCACCCACAGATTTGTCCCTGCATGAATATCTCATAGACGGATATGCATAAATCTGTATACTATCTTTACATTCTAGTTCAGCAGAAACTGATATTTCATATCACCTGTTACAAATTTCTGCGTTGGCATCCACACCAATGATACATAGTAGCTTCACATAGCCCCTTGCTACTACCTTTCATTTTAGATGACCCAAAAGGAACATTTAACTACCATATTTATGAGTAACTGAGAAGTGCATTAAACATGACAGCAAGTCAGCAATAAGACTTTTACCCGTAGTCCAATTACACCAAGCCAAGAGATGGTAACTGCTGATCCTTCTTCAATATTAGTTGTTCTCCAAGTATCCTTAATCCATTAAAGCTTAAAAAAAAATTTGTTTTCTTGGTCAGTTTCATCATATACCATAAAACAGTCATGTATTAATAGAATTATGCTTCTGCAAGTCAAAGCAACCTGTTCTGTGAACAAGAAAAAAGACTGATCAAGTTGTTTCAAATGATCCGTCATGCGACGAAAGTGAAAAAAACTATCTACAAAGGCAATTAGGTAACACCAATATCCGTAAAAGCATATCGTTATCATGCTGTAAGTTATCAGTACATACTCCACAACTCAGAAGGCAAAAAATGGTATAAAAACTTCTCCTTCCAGATAAGTAAATCTTTTGTCCCATCTCTGGATATCAAAGGGGAGACAATGAAGTGTAGCTTTTGGTCTTTTACACCTAGTTTGAGTAATTGAGTCTAGGACTCTAGGTTTCCCATGTAGCTAATTATAAACAAGTTGCCAAGCATAGATTGGAAAATTAGTTTGATTGGCAAATTATGCAATTTAGGGCTTTGAAGGTCTTTTGATTTGAGTTTATTGGTTAGGGTACTGTAAAAATTTATAGTCCTTATAAGGAATTAGTAAGCAATCCGTACAACACTATTTTTATTAATTGATCGACCCTTCTGACAAGATGATTTAAATATTACAGAAGCTATCACCACACTTATAGGGGAATTTGGTTATAGGACTAATCCATTCGGATATACCGGAACTTAATCTGAGCAAGAGAAACTAACCAAGTAATCATCCTTTGCCGGATTGTTGAAATGGAAACTGGAGGAGACGAAGGCTGAATATGCTTCACAATTTCCCCAGAGGGCACAACTGTATTCCTGCTATCACTGCTCTCAGTGGGAAGACCCTCACATCAAGCTGCATGGGCTTCGTTCTGCATATTACTCTCAACCCAACTAGAACCGGGAAACTTAGCTACAATTTTCTCTTTCATTTCTTTTCTGATCCTGGCAGCTTCATTCCATCTCTTTCTCTCAGCATAAATACTGGAAAGAAGTACATAATTCCCTGTGTTTTGAGGTTCTATTTTGAAGAGTTCATCAGCAACTTTTTTTCCAATTTCAACATTTTCATAATTCCTGCATGCAGCAAGAAGAGCACCTAAGGCTCCAGGGTGAGAACGTAGTTCTATGGAATTGATTATATGGTACGCTTGCTCCAGTCTCCCAGCACGGCCTAGCATATCAACTAGACAAGCATAGTGGTCAGCATCAGGTTCAATGTTATACTCATTTATCATGCTTTCCCAATGCCTCAATCCGTCTTCAACTAATCCGGTATGACTACATGCAGTTAGTACGCCAACGAACGTGATATAATCAGGCTTCACACTTTTACTTTTCATCTCATGGAAAAGCTTCAAAGCTCTAACGCCATGTCCGTGTGAGGCAAGGCCTGTTATGAGAGCACTGTATGGGAAGACACCCGGTTGAGTGATTTCTTCAAATAGTTGACATGCTTTTTCTATGTTGCCACATTTTGCATGCATGTCAACCATGGTGGTGAGGACATGTTCGTTACACTCAACCCTTTCATGTTCTACATAGATGGTGATCCAGTCAGCAAGATCTGGACACCCTATTTGTGCCAATGCAGACATAAGTGATGTCACAGTGAAAGCATCTGGCTTAAGACGCGTTCTCTCCATTTTGCGAAACATTGCTAGGGCTTCATTAGGCTGTCCACTCTGTGCATATCCCGATATCATAGCAGTCCAACAAACCAAGGTCTTTTCCGGCATAGCATCAAACAACTCCTTAGCTAAATCCATTACCCCTGTTTTGGTATAACCCACCAGCATGGTGGTCCAAGTAACAACATTCTTCTCTAGCATCTGATTAAAAACAATCCGAGCTGCACTTATTTCACCAGCATTCACATAACCTACAACCATTGCGTTCCAAGATATCACGTTTCTGACAGGCATTTCATCGAAGAGCATCTGCGCTTCTTTTATATTTTTCCCACTCCTAGCGTGAGCACCCAGAAGAGCATTATAAGACACAGTATCTCTGTGAGGCATTTCGTCAAACACTAAGCGTGCACAGCCCAATTCACCACACTTACCATACATATCAATCAAGGCATTTGCGACCTGAACGACCCAACAAAGCCCAGATTTCAAAACACGACTGTGAACTTCAACGCCGTGGTTAAGATCACACAGAGACGCACACGAATTCAGAAGAAAAGGGTAGGTGAAATTATCGGGCTTCATATGGGAACGGACAATTTGAAGGTACAAATGCAAGGAATGGGAGCAGAGAGATGGGGATTTGGAGAAGGACTTGATGGTTTGATTAAAGAGGATGAGAGATGGGTCGGAGACGGTAGAAAAGACGAAGTGTGTGTAGCGAGAGGAAGAGGAAAGAGAGGAATAGACCGAGATGAGAAAAGAAGCAAACCAATTGGATTGATGGAGACCGAATCGAAACAGATGAGCATGGATTTGCTTCAGATGGGGGAGTGAATTGCATTTGTGCAGCAGATCGGCAGCTCTGTTAGCAGCTAGTTGGGTGCTTTCGAAGGGGGAAACGGCCATTTTCAACGGTCGGGTGGTTTCGAACATGCACATGCAATCAGGGGGTTATTGTAGCCGAGCGGTGTAAAAGTTTAGTAACCCAACGAGGTTTGATGAACTCAAATAGGTTGGCTGATAGCGAACCTTGATTCATTTGATTAAGCTTAACTTTCGTATCGTCATCTTCAATTCGTTTTGAAAAAGGTCGAGTTTCATCTGAAACGTAAATTTTAATCCAGTTTAAAAGTACAATTGTGTATATATACTTGGTTCCTTAACGAATTAGTTTAGTTTTCGTGTATTGGATGAAATTTGTAAAAAATTTAACTAAAATTTTATTATTATCATAAATAATGCTTCGATGGCATTGAAGGTGGAGTTCTTCGCTTCGCTTGACGGATGAAGCGTATGCAATTGAGAAGTGAGGGATTTGTTCAGGTTGGCTCTTGAGGTTCACTATTGAGACCAGAATCCTTGCTCATTCAAGCTAATTGGTAAGTAGAATTTTGTAAAGTAGCCATTAAATCAAGTTGCTGGATTTTGTAGCTTCTTCCTCCTCGAATTTCAGGTTTAATCTACTTATTTTTCAGGCACTCCCTTTGTTCTTCCAATTAGTGCTTGATTTTTGATTTTTTATTTTTTGTAGTTGAAGAGTATTTTTTATTATTATTTCGAATTAGGGTTTGAAACTTGTATGAACCTTTATTTGTCATTCATATTTCGTTTTAACCATGTTCTTTTTTTTAGAGCATGCGGCATGGTTCTTATGATAAATTAGACGACTGTGGACTTGCACCTCTTGTGAGTATAGTTGAAGCTTTGTGATTTGTTTTGTGTTTACAAATTTGTTGTTAAAATATCTACTAGTGTATCCACGTACCCTATGACTCCCCAGCCGCCCCAACCGCCGTTCCCTGCGATCCCAGCCCCTCCATTCTGCCTCACCCTCCGGAATCTCTCCCTCCTACGATACCCGTTGAAGGAGGCCCTTTTTTCCCATCTTACGATCAATCTCCCAGTTACCAAATCAAGGTTCTCGCAGTCGGTTCTCCTATGCAACGGCTGTGGCAGGATCCCAACCGACAAAAATAGCCCCTCTAGCAAAGGACAATCTGATCGAATCCCGAAAGATGAGGGTCTCAGTGTCAAAAGAGAAAAAGGGCATGCTTTGATCGAAATTGATGACGAAGTTATGGAAGAATTGAATGCTCGATGGAATTCGGCCCTGATTGTGAAGGTGTTAGGTCGATTTCTTCCTTTTCTGACTCTGAAACGACGCTTGTATCAAGTTTGGGGCCCTAAAGGGAAGATAACCATTATTGACCTCCCAAATGATAACTACTGCGTAAGCTTCGAACTTGAATCGGACTACATGAGAGCTCTCACGGAAGGGCCTTGGGAAATCTTTGGTTTCTACATCACAGTACGGCCATGGAACCTGGATTCTAATCCACACTCTGACGATATTCAATCCTTTTTTGTCTGGGATAGACTCTCTAATCTAACCCTACAATTGTATGAGAAAGCAGCTCTTACGGACTCGCTTCCGCCATAGGAACGCCCCTGAAAGTGGATTTGAATACGCTGTATACGACAAGAGGAAGGTTCGCAAGAGTTTGTGTTGAGATCGACTTAGACAAACCTTTGATGGGCACGATACTAATCCGAGGAAGACGCATCCATATTGAGTACGAAGGACTTAATGCCATCTACTACAGGTGCGGGAAGTATGGACATATAGTGGAATGTTGCCCTAATCCCTCCCTTGTTATTACTAAGAACCCAGTTGCATTACTAACCACAACAAAAGGTAACCCTGATCCACACAATACACATGCCATAACGAAACCTACGCCTTCTAATCTAATGATCCACAAAGAACAAACGTTGGGCCAATGGATGACTATCACAAGATAACGCCGGAAATCACGTAATACCAACCATCAAAATGCGAACTCAGGAGGCATTACCCCTACCTCAAACAGATTCACTAGTTTGAATGTCAAACTCGCAGAAAAAGGAGACCCTTCTTCTAGTTCTATTCAAGCAAACCCTAACTCCCATGCAACTATTGTTCCACCCATCAACGATCCCCCTTCAAATGTTACGCCACTCCCGACAAGCCCCTCTACATAAGAGGTTCTTGCTTTGTTGGTCCAGAAAGAGCTCCACACAGAATTTGTCACCATTACCACTTCTAACCGGCCAAAGCAGAATTACGGGGATCTGAATAAACCCATCAAGAGAGGGAGATTGGACCCCTCTATTTTGCAAGAATCTCGTAACTTAGAAGATGGAAGAGTGAGTGGGTTAGACAAACACAACCCTAGTGTGGTTAGGGAGGAACATATGGTAATAGACGACAACCGTGATGTTACTGGGACTAAGGACATTGATAGAGACATGGTGGTGGATTTGGATTGTAACATCCGGAATATTATTCCGGATGTCAAGAGATTTATCGACCTTTCCGCGTTAGCGGCTCAGTTTTCCCCAGACATGGGATGCTGAGTGACGGGATTTTATACCTAATCCCGTCCCGACCTTTCGGTTCCCTTTTTGCTTTCCGACCCCTCGGGTTTTGGTGTGAGGGGACATATGGGAAGCTGACCCTTGGATCTTCCCACCCTTTTGTGCAACTCACTTTTCACCCTTCTCTATCTCCTCACACTTCTCTTCCACACTTCTTCTCTCTTTCACTCTCCTGCTTGTGCTTTATCTTCTTCCTTCTCCTTGGAAGCTCTTGGCTAGGAATCTGCAGTCTTGGAGAACTTGGATCTGTTGTGGTAAGCCCCTTCCTCCCCTCTTCCCTTTTCTTGTTGTTCTTCTTCTCCTTTTTATTCTCTTCACCTTCATGACTATGCAGAAGCTTTGAAGAGAGTTCTTGTGAACCCTTTTGCATGTCCCTCTTCTTAGCTCGTTTAGATCGTGGAGAGGAGCCTTAGACCAGTGGATAGTGTAATGAGAAGGCCCACCCAGAGAAGGAAGCACTTGGAGCAAAGACACGGTCGAAGAAACGAAGAAGACGAAGCTTCTGCTGCTCGACAGCGGAGGCGGACCACCAGAGGCACATGGGCGGACCTTAGCCACCATAGGGGAGGCTCCCAGGCGTAGGGGCAACTTCAAGCTTCCGCAGGGGCGGTGACAAGGCCACGTAGGGGGGCACCAGCTTGTTTCCGCGGCTGCATTTTCTTCACCAGTAGGCTGCTTCCTCCCTTTCTCTTCGTTCCTTCCTTAGCCTTATGGTTATATCTCGTTAGTAGCATGCTTAGGCTGGCCTAGAGTAGCATGAGGATGCCATCTAGTGGTTGTGAACCTTGGAGCCCTTATGGCTTGATGTAGTTGTTGACCTTGAGTTGGTTGAGCATGTTGGACCTTTCTAGACTAGATTGTCTCTTCTAGGTTGTTGTTGATGATCATATGTTGTATAAGTTGTTGTGAGTTGCTTCCTTATGCTCAGAGTGTTTTAAGGATTGTGAGTTCTAGGATGCATTCCTAGGTTGAGAGATAGATGATCTTGCGTAGATCACTAGAGTGAAGTCTTAGACTTCATTGAGCATGAGCTTGTGTTGATTCGTGTATCCTCTTGTGAGCAGGTTGTGGGCTTCCTCTTTAAGGAAGCAAGAGTGTTGTGAGTTGAGTGTGGTGACGGGGTAAGTCTCCGGACTTACTTAGCTCGTATTTAATGTATTAGATTCGATGTGTGATTGGTGGTGTGTGTTTTATTGCTTTCATTATAACAATTAAAACCGGAATTAGGATCACCGACCTTATATTATTTTGGCCCAAGTGTATGATAACGAGCGGTGACAACTTGTCTAACTCTTGCGTAGAGATAGGGGGTTCTTGGGGACTAGCCCGTGCTGGTAGACGGTCGGATGCATCAATACCATTCTATGCCGGTAAGTGGGGACCGAGGCGAGTTTCGGGAGATTCTCGTGTCACAAAAGAAGTTGAATTAGAACGGGATATTACCTAATAAATAAAGATAATAAACCGGACTTGTTTGTTGAGCATGATTATGTGATATGATGATGTATGAGTGTGTATGTGTCTTCTTCTTGTTTCTAATGCTTCGAATTGAGCTAACGATCTTACACCACTTGTGTAGATGCCCCGCAGGTTAGGGATACCGCTGAGTGAGGTGGAGGAGTGGACAACCGAGGGTTACCGTACATTATAGGACGGGGGCGTTTTTTTTGGATTATCTTGTTATGTTTAGATTTGTGGTTTTGATGTACGGTTTCAGATTTATGTTTTGGAATTTGTGTCGTTTTGAGGACTCGGTTGAGTTTCCACCTTGTACCCCTTTACATTTCAGTTCTCGCATACATTATAACGATTTGAGTTTTTGCCTTTATTTGTGCCATGTTGGAAAAGTTCGGTGAGATTGTTGTCAGGCTAAGGGTCGGGACCCATTGTGAGATCTTGCCCGTAGCATTCCCGAGTCCCGCGGATTTGGGGTATTACAAAGTGGTATCGGAGCCCTAGGTTGATAACAATGGCACTCGCAACTTTCTAAAGGCCGAATGAGGAATAAACAGAACCCCCATGGGTTCTGACTTTTTCGTTTTCAATTTCATATGCATGAGTTGGGTTAGAATGTACGGGACCACCACTCCTCACGCAAACCTCGGTGATGTAAATTTCTGGATTTGATGTATGATTATATATTCACATAGTTATATATATGCATATGGCCTAAGGATGTTTTGGACTTGTATGTACCTAGCTATGCATGTGACCTTAGCATGATTGGGCTTTTATGCCTTGGTTGTATACTTGGATGTCTGCTTATTCTCATGCTTATATAAGTTTTTCTTCCATATTGATATTGGGTGTATTACGGACATATTAATATATATAAATAAACACCATACTCTATCAGATGGCACGTACGAGAGTTACCGCATACGTAGGACCTGCCAAGGACATACCCCCTCTTCCTCGTACCTTCCCGAGACAGGGATGAGTAGGGAGACCTCCAGGCACGAGAGGTCGGGGACGTATCCCATTGCGGACCCACCAGTTATGGATCCGCCAGCAGCTGAGGTTCCCGTAGAAGACGTTGCAGAGAGCATCATTCCCGAGGCTAGGGATAGGATAGTTGTGAGGTCCGGGTGCATAGTTTCCCATCTGCTAGGACCGGGGGAGCATCTATCGGGGCTACCGTGTTTGAGGATTATGTCCGTCGACTTAAGGAGGCGTTTAGGATGGGAGCACCACCTCCCGCACCACCGGTACCTACACCTGCGAGATCAGTTGAGATCTCGTAGAGGGTTACTCAGATTAGAGCCGCACCAGAGATAGTTGCACCATCGGTAGTTCCACCCGAGCCGGTTAAGGAGGCTGTTAGGGCGAGAGACGAGCTGAGATCTCCGAGACCTGATTCATGGTTAAAGGCTTTCAACCAGCAGCATGTACCTTACTTCAACGGGAAGGTAGGGTTAGAGGTGGAGCATTGGATCGGGCATGTAGAGTCGGCATTAGAGGCGATCCGTTGTCCACAGGAGATGCAAGTTGAGATAGTCCAAACCTTTTTTAGAGAGCAGGCCCAGTATTTGTGGAGGATGATTAAAGGAAGTATGACTAGGATGGATCAGCTACTGAGTCTCGTTAGAGAGATATTTTGCCCGGATTCGCTGAGGAGAGACAAAGTCCGGGATTTCTTGGAAGCAAGATTCGAGGACGTCCCAATCATTGAGGCGATTAGACGTTTTTTGACGGAGTTAGCTTTGCTGGACCCGCTGCACCTCCAGGAGACCAGTATGTCTATCTCTTTTCTAGGAGACTGAGGGAGACCACCCGCACTTACCTTGCGGGATTTCGCTCTGACTCTCTGGCGGAGTACTAGGACAAAGCTTCGGCCTATGAGAGAGACCTCACGGGGTCCAAGAGACCAGCATAGTCCGGAGGGCCGGACAAGAGGCAGAGGACATGGCCTGTCAGTACGGGGGCAGGAGCCTCAGGACAGGGACATAGCCAGACGCACGGACGTCCCGGTCCCCAACAGTCGAGTCAGACACCAGATCAGGGTCGATAGTGCCACAATTGTGGAGAGTTTGGGCACATTCGAACGACATGTAAGAGGCCGTCCGTTACATGTTTCACTTGTGTCCAGGTGTGTCACCGAGCCGCTTTTTGTTGTCAATGCATGTGATAGTTGCAGCAGGGTTCCTCGCCTACTGGCGAAGTAGGGGGTAGTCAGAGGCCGCCATAATTTCAGTCATAGGGCTCTCAGCAGAGGGGCCAGGGTCAGAATCGTACACAAGGATCAACCCAGAGACAAGGCCGATGTAGAGGCCGTGGTGGGGGTACCCAGGAGACTAGAGGCACACAGGCTGAGTTGAGGAGTGTTGTTGATCCAACAGCGTCGGCAGCTATAGGTACTATTCAGATTCATGACCTTCCGGTCCGAGTTTTATTTGATACAAGTTCCACACACTCTTTTATATCTGATGATTGTGTAGCTAGGTTGTCCTTAGTTACGGTAGAGGGGAGACCCTTCGTTGTGGGGTTACCTGATGGGGTAGTGGTACCCGAGAGGTACACGGTTGTCCCATACGTTTGGGAAACCGTGATTGGTTAGCCAACTTCTATGTCATGCACTTGGTGCATGAAGAAGTCATCTTTGGGATGGATTGGATGAACCGCCATCGAGCCGTGTTGGACATCAGCTAGAGGAACGTGATGATTACCACGGAGACGGGACATGAGGTGATTTTCTGAGGTTGGGCCCTCGGGAAGGCCGGTACAGTCATTAGCGCGGTCCGACTCACGAGACTTATCGGGCAGGGATGAGAGGCCTTCTGGTGCTATGCCATGAAGGAGGAGACGGGATCATCATTGGAGGAGATTCCCGTGGCATGTGAGTTCGAGGATGTTTTCGGGGAGCCACCCGGATTACCACCGCAGAGGAGCGTTGATTTTGCTATTGAGTTGGAGCCCAGCACGAGGCCGATATCCAAGGCTCCATACCACATGGCGCCGATCGAGATGCTGGAGTTGAAGAAGCAGCTCGAGGAGTTAGCCGACAGGGGTTTCATACGCCCGAGCATTTCCTCTTGGGGTGCATCGGTCCTCTTTGTCAAGAAGAAGGATGGATCTTTAAGGCTATGCATTGATTATCGAGAGTTGAATAAATTTGCCATCAAGAACAAGTACCTTCTACCGTGTATTGATGATTTGCTAGACCAGTTGCAAGGAGCCTCCGTGTTTTCACGTATCAAATTGAGGTCGGGATACCACCAGCTGAGGGTGAGAGAGGAGGACGTGCCGAAGATGACATTCAGGACGAGATATGGCCATTATGAGTTTGTCGTGATGCCCCGTTCGGGCTCATGAATGCACCCGCCGTCTTCATGGAGTTGATGAACGTCATCTTTATTGACTTCTTGGACTAGTTCGTGGTAGTGTTTATAAACGACATCTTGGTTTACTCCCGTAGTAGGGAGGAGCATGCGGGACACCTGAGGACGGTTCTTCGAGTCCTTCAGGATAGAGAGCTTTATGCAAAACTCTCTAAGTGCGAGTTTCGGATGTCCGAGGTGGCATTCCTAGGTCATATAGTTTCCGCCGAGGGTGTCATGGTTGACCCGACAAAGATAGAGTCCGTTTCTTCATGGCCGCCTCCTAGGACGGTCAAGGAGGTACGCAGTTTTTTGGGTTTAGCGGGGTACTACCGCCGATTTTTTGAGGGTTTCTCCGTGATTGCACACCCGCTTACTTCCTTGCTTAGGAAGTCCACCAGGTTCATCTGGTCCGAGCCTTGTCAGCGCAGCTTCGAGGACCTGAAGAGGAGGTTGACCTCCGCTCCCGTTTTAGCTCAGCCTGAGGGCGTAGAGGATTTTGTAGTGTATAGTAACCCCTCCAAGCTAGGCTTGGGGTGCGTTTTGATGCAGAGAGGTAGGGTTATTGCGTACGCTTCTCGGCAGTTGAAGACGTACAATGAGAATTACCCCGCCCATAATCTTGAGCTAACGGCAGTGAGTCATGCCTTTAAAATCTAGCGACACTACTTGTATGGGGTCACGTGCTAGATCTTCACAGACCATAAGAGTCTGAAGTACATATTCACTTCACTCAGCGGGAGTTGAATAACCGCTAGAGGAGATGGTTTGAGCTGATGATGACATGAATTATAACCAATATTTAGGCCTGTATTTATATAGATTTTTCCTTTATTTTGCATGCATAGACATGCATTGATGGCATTTATGGCTATATTCACCTACTTTGCGAGAATAGAGGTCTACACAAAGTTTTATTACATTTGTAGGTAATTTGGCAAATTATGGAGCGAAATGCCATATTTAAGGATCAAGCTTTGAAGCGGGACAAAAAGAGCATAAAAGGAAGAAATGACGCGCCAAAGTATCTTCTGATACCGTCTGGTATTTTCTGATAACGTCTGACGCGCCAAAGTATTCTCTGATACCGTCTGACACGGCCCAAAGTATTTTCTGATACCAGCGGTCTCGAATTTTTTTCAGCCCAAATATTTAGGGTTTTATCTTTAAACCATAGATTTATCCCTATAAATGTTCGATAGCCTTCAAGATTGAAAGTGATAGCATGTATTATAGTCTATATTTTAGGACTTGTTTAGACGTTTTATCTTCAATAATCTGCATGTATGGATGTATATTATGTGATTATATTGTTGTTTAATCTACCTTTACGGGAATCGAGGTCTACACCTAGTTTCGTTGTAATTGTAGGTAAAATGACACGTTTTGCATCGAAATGGAGCTAAGGAGTCATTGGAGCTACATTCTAGAGCTTAAGAAAGACCTCAGGAAGCATAAAAATGATTAAGAAGATTTACTTTGGACCAGATTTGAGAGATTTCACATTCAGTTGAGATTCACCTCAGTCAGTTACAGTGTCACCTCGACCAAGGTGATCTTGAGGAGCGTTCCGACCGAGGCGAATACCCTGTCGCCGGCGAGATCCATATTCTTGGCTGAGATCTTTTATTTTTGTAAAGGAGATATCTTATATTTTTGGGTTGGATTTTCGGAAGGAAGATATGATTTCTAATTGTTTTATTTTGAGAGAGAGAGAGATATATTTTATAGAAAATTATCTTTTTAAGATATTTTATCTTTGGAAGATAATTCTCCTATATAAAGGGTTGGATTTTCCACAAGTTCAACCATGCTTGGAGCATCCAGCAATTAAGGGATTTTCTGGAGGGTTTGAAGGAAGTATTGAAGATTGAAGTTCAAGGAAGGAAGGAAGGAGTCATAGTTGAAATTGCTTTTTGAAGGAGTTTGTAAGACTTTCTAGATTGTCTTTTGGTTTATTGTCTTTGCTAATTTGTGACTTGAGGAACGCAGTTTGTTTGTTATTTGATTCAGTTATTGAGACCTTTTTTTAAAGTTTTTGTGTTTGAATATTGATTCATTTTCCATAAATTTGATTATTGTTATCATGATGATTGTTGGCTAAGTTTCTTATGCGATTCTAGGGTGATTGGCTGAAAGTTGTGGGAAAGACGATGATAGAATGATCTTAATCCCAGCAGGACCCTGAAAGCTCGAGTCTTTAACCTTAACCCTAGAACACCTCGCTCAATCGATGAACATCTCGGCCGGGGTGGGATCTGACTGAACGAGGTGAACCTTCCCTGATCTGAAACTGAAGTTAAGTGTTCTAGTTTGCCAAATCCTATCCTTATTACACCTTTCCTGGTTCAATGCAAGCTTAGAATGAGACTTACCCGGTGATTCCTTTGTTTGTTTACCTAAGATCATGAGTGTAGGTAATAAAGGTTTATCCTTTATTTGGGTTTTAGTGTGCATTCATCCCATCTTTGTGAGTTAGCTTGAGACTTACCCGGTAAAGGTTAATTTTGTTTCCTTGGGTGGTGTGTTGGTTTGTGATTATAGTTCCTTTCCTTAGTACCTTGAGACTTACCCGGTGAAGGAGCTTTGGTTTGGGATAGTAAGTGGTAAGACTTACCCGGTAATCTATTCCCACCTTAGAAACACCTTCCCTTAGCAAACCTCAGCTTTCTCCGCGTTATCCTTTGAGATCTTGAGTCGGAACCACAACTAGATGCTTTAATCCCTAGAATTCGCATTTCCCTTTACTTGAATTTATATCATCTTTTATTACTTTAATTGCTTTTGGTTAATTGCAATATTTGACAACCTAATTATGTGCTTTATTTCACCTAAGTCCCTGTGATCGACCCCTGGAATTCTTGCTTTTATTACAATTGACCCGTACACTTCGCATATTTGTTCAAGCATACTTCTTGGGTTATAAATTTAAAGCTTGCGCACACCGTTTGGAGCGAACAAGTTTTTGGCGCCGTTGCCGGGGACTTGGACTAGATCGAGCCGGTTTTGTTTGTTTTTCGGGGCAATTGCCCTTGTTGCTATTAACCACTCTACTTGAGTGTTTTCGCAGGATCTTTTTAGGTTTATGCGAACAACCCGTGCTGGAAAGGAAATCGTTCCTTACGATCCCGAACCAGAAAGACATACAAACGACGATTAAGAGAAGCTAAGATGGCCAATCAAGACAATCGCGATCTTGAGGACGAATTGAAGGAGGCACTGGAACAGCTACGCCTCAACTAAGAAGAACTGCAGCGAGAGAGAGAACAGACTCGCGCAAGAACTGAAGAGATTGAAGCAGATATGGCTGCTCTAAGGGCCCAATTTCCGTCTCGACCGAACCAAGATCCTCGACCGAGGCAAGACCCAGTCCATGTTGCCCCGGCCGAGATACATCCACCTCGGATGCCTGTCCAAGATGTTCTTTTTGTTGAAGTTCCACAAACCCTAGGACAGAGGATGAACCCTAATCAGCAAGTGAGGCATCCAGAGTCAACCTAGGTGATCCAGCTGAGCATGATTACTAACTCCAACCGCAAGTTCTATCTATGATCCATCAATGCCAATTTGGAGGTTTAGAGAGAGAGTCTCCGAATCAGCATTTGCAAAACTATGAGATTCAGATGGAGACCTTGAGACCTTCAAGGTTGGAAAATAACAACTACAAGTTGAGGCCTTTCTATTTTTCTTTGAAAGACAGGGCGCTTGCTTGGTATCAATCTCTCCCACCCGAAAAGACCAACACTTGGGAAGAGATGACGACGGAGTTTCTAACTAAATTCTTTCTTCCCTATAAGACCGTTGAAATGAGAGGGAAGATCAATGCATTCATCATGAAGGACAAGGAGAGTTTGTCCAAGTCATGGGAGAGATTCAAAGATGGTCTATTGGATTGCCCATATTATGGGATTCCAAAGATAGAGCTGCTGGAGATATACTTCAAGGGATTGGATGGAGCTACTCAATTCAATCTCCAACTACTTTCCGCCGGCACATTCATGGATATGCCGATAGACGAAGCTTGGGAGTTCATTGAAAAGAAAGTTTTGCATATGGAAAAGTACTCGCATCAAGGAGCCGAGAATGGAGCAAGCAGAGTTAGCTTCCAAGACACTTCATCAAATGGAGCTCAACTCACCTCGCTTAGTAATGACGTGAAGCAATTAAAGGAGCTTTTAGTAGCTCAAACGAAGAAGGAGCAAGTTGGAGGATATCAAGGAAGAAACAACGATCAAGGGCCGCGGAACAACAACAACAATAGAAACTCCAACAGCAACCATTGGAGATCTAATCAACAAAATCTGGGTAACCCTTATTCTCATGCTCGTAATGCTCTTAACACCCTCCCTCTTCATCTTCTTCTACTCCATTGAGAAGCCAGGAGCCTGGATCAAGTTCGTCCCAGCCAGAGAAGAAAGATGTTGTGTTGGAAGCAATCTTGATCAAGCTCAATGCTATGGAGATATCAATGAATTCATTTTCGAAGGCACAAAAAGCCTTAGAGCAACAATTCTTTAACAAGGCGAATGAAGCGCCAAGAGATCCAGGGAAGCTCCCAGCAAGGACAAAGATCAACCCTAAAGGACAGATTGTGGCAATAACGACGAGAAGTGGACTGAAAACTACAGATCCAGTACCTCGGTCGGTGCCAGTGCAGACGAAGAACACCTCAGTCCAGGATCAGACAAGGAACACTTCGGTCGAGGTGCCAACCGAGGTGGATCCCCGGAAAGCGAAGGACAAATCTGAATTTATGTTTCACCTCCTGCTTATAAACCACCACTTCCATTCCCCCAGTCAAGGGGCAGAGCACATCTAGACAAGCATTTTGGTAAGTTTCTTGACTTGATGAATAAACTACACATTAACATCCCTTTCCTTGATGCTATTCTAGGGATGTCCGCCTATGGGAAGTTCTTGAAAGAGATTCTATCAAGAAAGAGGAAGCTGGAAGACTTTGGAGAAGTTAGGATGACATCTAAGTCCTCGAAGCTCATTCAAATCATGAAGGAGAAGATGTCACCCAAATTGAGAGATCCCGGCTCATTTTGCATTCCCATTCAAGTTGGGATGTAACTTATGAGGCATTGTGTGATCTAGGAGCCAGCGTGAGCATCATCCCGCTGGAGCTATGTGAGAAGATCGGACTTGGAGAGCCCAAGCCGGTGAAGATAAGGCTATACATGGCGGATCACTCCATCACCCATCCCGTAGGCATTTTGGAAGACGTTCCCGTCAAGTTAGGTAATTTCTATTTACCTATAGACTTTGTTGTACTTGACATACCCGCAGATTATCCCGTTCCTATCATTCTCGAAGACCATTTTTAGCAACTTCGGGTTGCAATGTGGATTGTAAGAACGCCAAGTTAAAATTCAACATTGGTGGAGATCAAGTGAAATTCGCATTGCTTGCTGCAATGAAAGGAGAGCCGCTGAAAGATGACATCTTCAACATCTATGATGAAGAAGAATCAAGAGAATTGGTGAGCTCTATCCTTATTAATGACCCTGTTGAAAGAGTTCTTAGTTTTAACTTAATAAAGGAAGGTATAGATGTTTCTTGTGATGCAGATATACGAAGCTTAAAGGCATTGGAAGCAGATCCAAGAGCTAAGATTGAGAGACTAATTCAAGGGAAGGAGAGAAATTTAGGTTTCGGTCCTAGTTCCAGTACCTCGACCGAGGCACTTTATGGACCAAGCGAGGTGTTCTTATCTGAAGAACATCTCGGTCACCCACACTGGACCTCGACCGAGGTCGTAAGCGAGATGATGTCAATTGAGACTTCTGAAAGTCCAGTTCTTCGATCTAAGTCTACTCCACTGGACGGAGGAAGCACGGATCCCCTCAGAAAGCACCCGCAGTTGTGGAGCTTAAACCACTTCCTAGTCACTTGAGGTATGCTTTCCTTGGTCCGGATTTTACTTATCCCGTTATCGTTAGTGCTTCCCTTTTTGAAACTGAATTGTTTAAACTGATGCATGTCCTGAGGAAACATCGAAAGGCTTTAGGTTATACTATTGATGATCTTGTTGGTATTAATCCATCTTTTTACATGCATAAGATACTAATGGAGGACGATCATAAGATTTCACGGGAACCTCAAAGACGGTTAAATCCGATCATGAAAGAGGTTGTGAAGAAGAAGATTCTTAAGTTTTTGGATGCAGGTATCATATTTCCCATATCAGATAGCAAGTGGATGAGCCCAATACATGTAGTTCCAAAGAAAGGAGGAATGACCGTTGTGACAAATAAGAACAACGAGTTGATTCCAACTAGGACCGTTACGGGCTGGAGGATGTGCATCGATTACCGGAAGCTGAACGTGGCCACTCGGAAGGACCATTTTCCACTTCCCTTCATCGACCAAATGCTTGAACGGATAGCTCAGCACTCCCATTTTTGCTATCTAGATGGTTATAGTGGCTTCTTTCAGATTCATATCCATCTGGATGATCAAGAGAAAACCACTTTCACTTGTCCATGGGGGACATTCGCTTATAGAAGGATGTCATTTGGATTGTGTAATGCACCCGCTACCTTCCAGCGTTGTATGATGGCTATCTTTTCCGATGACATTGAGGAGATCATGAAGGTATTCATGGATGACTTTTCGATATATGGTTACTCTTTTGAAAATTGTTTGACTAACCTTTCTCTAGTGTTGTAACCTTGTGAAGACACTAATCTTGTTTTGAATTGGGAGAAGTGTCACTTTATGGTTAGTGAAGGAATTGTGCTAGGACACCTCGTTTCCAACCGAGGTATTGAGTTCGATCGAGCTAAGATCGAGACTATTGAGAAACTTTCTCCCCCTTGTTCTGTAAAGGGTGTGCGGAGTTTTCTAGGGCATGTAAGTTTCTACAGGAGGTTCATCAAGGATTTCTCGAAGATTTTTAAACCACTCACTAATCTCTTGAATAAGGATGCTGTTTTTGAGTTTTCGTAGGAATTCCTTGATGTGTTTTACAGGATAAAGGAAGCATTGATCACCGCTCCTATCATTCAACCTCCCGACTGGACTTTGCCCTTTGAGATCATGTGTGATGCGAGTGATGTAGCCGTAGGAGCAGTACTTGGACAAAAGAAGGATGGCCGGACCAACGCCATTTACTATGCTAGCAAAACGCTAGATGAAGCTCAATTGAACTATGCCACCACCGAAAAGGAGCTTTTGGCGGTTGTATATGCTTTTGAGAAGTTTCGCTCTTACCTAGTGGGAGCAAAAGTTGTTGTTTACACTAACCATGCAGCTACTCGTTACTTGCTTGCTAAGAAGGATGCGAAGCCGCGTATTATTCGTTGGATTCTCTTGCTTCAAGAGTTTGACCTAGAGATTCGCGATAAGAAGGGGTCCGAGAATTCTGTTGCAGATCACCTCAGCCGGCTACCTCCCTCCTAGCGCGAGAAGGACGACCTACCCATAGATGATTCATTCCCCGATGAGCACTCGCAATTGCTGGAACATTTGATAGACTTCTTTATCTCACCCCATGATGAAAGTGAAGTATAGGGTGAAGACACCTTTTAGCATGTTTAAGGATAATGTACGGTCCAGCTAGCGACCTTAAATCAAGCGCTTCTTGGGAGGCAACTCAAGGTATTGCTTTCTTTTCCCTTTTTCTAGATTAGTTTTAGATAGTTTGCTTTGCTTTGCTTTTGGCGTCCTCTAGACAGAAACCAGGTACTCTTTAAGGAAGGATTACAGCTCGGGAGCTACATTGGAAGGACGGAAGTTTGAGAAATTGAGAAGACAAAGTTGATTGAGACACATCACGGTTGTTGTCACAGCACCTCGACCGAGATGTTCTTGGGCAACCGAGGTGACTAGGTCTGACATCCAGTCAGACACCTCGGTCCGGTCGGGACCACCTCGACCGAGGTGATATCAGATTCAGCAAGGGGTATAAAAGGCGAAGCAGATTTCTCTCTCCTCACTTCTCCCTCTCAACCGAGTCTCGACCGCGGCGGTTCCCTAACCTCGTTTCCTCATTTCTCGCTCGCTTTCCACAATATTTGGTTCGATTTCACCAGAGGAAGCGAGATGATCGGATTTCAAGCAACAAACTGCGGGAAAAACGCTCCGAATCTGCGGAATCTAGGTATTTCGTTCAAAAACCCTTTCTCTCTTTCTTTTACTGATTTTAGACGGATCTGGCTTTGGTTGCCATCCATTGTTGCTGAAAAAGATATAAGTACCCCATAGGAAGCAATTGGTAGTGATTTGGGGGAAAATAACTGGAAAATCAGAGAGTGGAATCGCACAACACTTCGCCTCGGTCCAGTCGTGTTGTGTCTCGGCCGAGGTAGTGTCAGAGCAACCGAGGTGTTCATCGTGCCAGCAGTCATGAGCAACAGATCCGATCGCCAACTAGTTCTGAGGGATAGACCCAGTGGTTCCTCGTCTTCTTCTGCATCACATCCGTCTATACCGGTGATCCACGAGCGTCACCAGACTTATTTTGATAGGATATGCGGGCATCTCATAGTTGCCCCGCGATTCTTAGATGTTGCTGCCTTCGAGTGCCTCACGTGGCGGAGGACTTGAGGAAGATGATTTCGATGGTAGGGCTGGAGGATTTCATGGAGATCCGAGCTCCAGCCTACCTAGAGCCGACTATGGATTTTGTGAGTTTTGTCACTCACGTACCTGAGAGGAACATCATCAAGTACCGGTTGCTGAACCGGAATTACATAGTACCGATGGACCAGTTTAGAGAGGTTTTTGGCTTCCCGACTCCCACCGTGACTGACTTTCCTTCCCGAGCAGTGGCTCAAAACTTCTAGGGCGAGATTGCCCATGTGGTGGAGCATAGTGACAGGTGGAGACCTGTAGATTCTAGAGAGCGTATCATCTTTCACATAGTCTTCCGTCTAGCTCACCGTATATTCAACGAGACACTTCTAGCGCGTTCTGAGACGGCCCAGAAGGTCCGACAAGGGGAGTTTCTGAGCATGTTCTGTATGGTTACAGGTGGAGTCCCTGACTTTGGAGGGATGCTGGCTGAGGACTTACACAAGATAAAGGGCAAGTCCAAGGGAGATATTTGTTGTGGAGGATTAGTGACCCATATTGCTACTGCCATGGGTCTAGATTTGAGTGCATGTATAGTGGTTGCGGCTGCAAAGCCGCTTGGTATTCAGGAGATGATCACGAGGCGCATTCTCGTCCCTCGTGGTCTTAGTACGCCATATGTAGCTATGCCTTAGGAGACGACGGCTCCACAGGGCATTCTCTGGTCCGTTCAGTTTCTAGTCTTCGACCGTCATTATTGGTCGTCTGCATGGTTTCCTTACATGCAGGATGCCAGAGATGTTACACCTGCAGATGATGAGGAGGAGTATGATGATGACAGAACTGCTATGGAGACCGGTACTGATACAGCCGGTCCTAGTGGGCCAGTTGTCGACCTACACGACGAGGCGACATAGGAGGAGGAGGCAACAACACCACCACGACCAGCTCGGCGCAGAGTTCGCAAGCACAGAGATCCCGAGGCTCACCGACGGATAGACGACCTGACGGATCAAATGATTGATTCCTATGCTGCTATGACAGTGGATATGTCCCAACGCCTTGCTGATGAGCGCCGACACACTCACGGCTGGATGCATCAGATTAGAGAGAGCAAACATTACCAGCAACGGATGATGGAGATTCAGTTTCAGCAGATGATGGTTTATCCATTTGATCCATCTCAGCTCTCCTACATCCCACATCCACCACCACCACCATCAGTTGACGAGGACTAAAGCAGCATGTATTTTCTTTCTTTATTATTTATGAAGTTCAGCTAGGTCCAGTGAGTACTCTGTTCTTTGACTTATATTTGACCCATTGGGACAATGTGTCCCAAGTATGGGGTATTTGGATGTATTTGCTTGACTTATGTGTGTATGATTATATGACTCTTGAATATTTATTCTGTTTATCTTGCTCTATATGCTTATCTGTCATTACATGCATACATACAGGTTTTTGATTGAGAAAAACTTCGAAAACTGGTTTGAAAAAAAAATTTTATTGACCTCAACCGTGATGTTCTTGACTGGACGAGGTAGACACCTCGGATGACGTCAGATCACCTCGACCGAGGTGGGTTCTTAACTGAGTTTTTCGAAACATTTTGTGCTTCTTCTCTGGATATGACCTCAGTGATGAATGTTCGCCTCAAAGTGTGCGTGCAAATAAGTTTTAAATTATAAAACTGAAATCAGAGCAAGTGAACCCGCATTGTACGAATCAGCGTAGTAAAGCAAAAATTCCAGAGTATTGAACTCAGAGATTTGGGGGATCAAATTCAGTTCACAAATTATTGAGCGAATAAAGTATAGAAGCTTTGCAAAAATTGGGAAAATAACAATCCTAAAGATCCAAGTATCCAATTGTGGCAATCGATTCAAGATATTCTATAGATATAAGGACAGAGTCGAGATTGCAAAGTTATAACTAATGTAAGGTTGAGTACGGTGAAGTTCCAAAACCCTATGTAACTCACCAAAGGACACTCTCTATAAAGGTTGTTGAGGCTGAAATATAGAATAGATCGAAGGATAAGAATTACTCTCAAATACCCATGCCCAAACCCAAGGGAATCTAAGATAAGCCAAAACGGTTAAGGTTGTGACACTCGAAACCGAAATAGAGGATGTTGAGTCTCACTACTACTGTTAGCATGAAATATTGTGATATTTTAGGCACGTTTTCTAAGTGTATTTGATTCATATTGATAGTCTTTGATTTAGCATTGTTGCATTTGTGAGCTAGTTTGCCTATATTGTTGATATGGATGTCTACACTAGCTTTATGTTGATTATAGGTGATTGAGAGTCATTTCCGAACCGAATCGAGCAAAGAAGAGTTGATTGAGTATGTCCATGGATTGAGGGCATTATTAGGAGAAAAATGGAGTTCAACTTGAGGAGTGCACGAGGCTAGGGAAGAATCACGTTCTTGCCCTAAACCACGCTCTAAAATACGGCCGTACTACAAACCACGTTTAGTTCCACGGCTGTGGAACCTTGCAAAGAGAGGCGTGATGCATTCTAGTAACTATTACGGTCGTGGAATCCATGGTTCAAACCGTGACACTTTTCACGCTCTAAATTACGGTCGTGGAACCTTCCACGACCGTGATCTTGGCGATCTTTTTCGCCACATTTTGAAGCCACGATCTTTTGAAGATTGGGCCGGGCCGATATTTTATCTTGCCCTATAAAAAGACGGACGAAGGGAAATTCCGTCACCTCGCTTTAGACCTTGGCTTACGCCTTCGCTTAGCGGCATTTACATCCCGTTGGAGATTGAAGTTCGTGTTGGGATTTGCCCTAATCTCGCACTTTTGGTGGAAATTGCTGTTGAGATCTCCGGATTGGCGGAAGATCGAAGTTTTTGGATGATTGTTGCAAGAAGATTTCTCTTCTTGTTTAGGTTTGATTTAGAAGACGGATTGACATCCCGTTCTTCCTTCTTTCCTAAGATTGTGTTTGTTTGCCTTATTCTGAATCTATTGACAATAATCGTTCTTGATTGTGACTTTGAGATTGGTTTGACGTTTATTGAAAGTCTTCGGAAGTTTTCATCTTTCAATCTTTTAATCTTTGAATTTGATATCAATATGACTGTTATTGGCTAAAAACCCTTAACAATTCTAAGGTGAAGGGTTGATAGTTGTGGCTTAGATGATGATAGATCGATCGTAAACAGATTTGACCCTGAGAGTTAGAGAGAATCGTCGACGTACCCTAAATCACGGTTTGTTCTTGAGTTCCACGGCCGTGGAGTCTCAAGATCTACCCGTAATTTCCCTTAAGTTTACGAACCTGCTTTTACTTTAATCCAAAGTTAAAGATTTGCTTTAACTTAGTTTAGGCTTGCCTTTTCTAGGTGGTAGTGAAGCCTCAACAACCTCTACCTCGATTGTGAGTGTCACAACCGTAATCGGTTAAGTTAGTCTTGATCCTTGGATTACAAGTTTGGGTATTTGACATTAATTCTTGCCTTTAGAACCTTTCTATATTGAAGCCTCAACAACCTGTATAGAGAGTGTCTTGTAGGTGAGTCATATAAGGTTTTTGGAACTTCACCGTACGATTACCTTACATTAGTATACCTTTGCATATCTCAACTCTGTCTTTATATCATTAGTATATCTTGAATCGATTGCCACAGCTGGATACTTGGATCTTTAGGATTGTTGTTTTCCCAATATTTGCAAAAACTCTCATATTTACTCGCTTGATAATCTGCAATTGAATTTGTTCCCACCCAAATCCCTGTGTTCGATACTTTGGAATTCTTGCTTAACTACGTCGATCCGTACACTGCGGGTTCGCTTGCTTGATTCTAGTTTTATAAATTTAAAGCTTATTTGCACACACCTTTAGGGGCGAACAACTACCTAGAAAAGGCAAGTCAAGGATAGGTTAAAGCAAATCTTTAACTTTGGATCAAAGCAGAGGCAAAAGTCATACGACAGAGGAAATCACGGCTGAATCTTGAGGAACCACGGCCGTGGAACTCAAGAACAGACCGTGGAAAAGGCTGTCAGCGAAGTTTCTCACACTCTCAGGGTCCAATCTGTTTATGATCGATCTATCATCATCTAAGCCACAACCATCAACCCTTCACCTTAGAATTGCTAAAGGGTTTTAGCCAATAATCATAGTCATTGAATCAAATATCAAATTAAGAAGAGAGAACGATAAAAACCCTCGAAAACTCAATAAACACCCAAAGTCAATCTCAAATCCGAACAACAAAGTATTATGTTTAATGAATTTAGAATATAGAACAGGAATCCTCACAACAACCTTAAGGAACAACGAAGAACGGAGTGTCAATCCGTCTCCAAAGCAAACCCTAAGAAAATCTCGAAGTACACAATCTTCAATATTGCTTCTTTTTTCAAGTCATGATCCAAAATCTCCAATCCTTCGTATCAACCCTTAGTGCGGAATTGTAAGTGAAGGCGAAATGAAACCCTAAGCGACCGTCCTCAAAACTCCCTTCTCAAGCCTTCTTATAGGGCAAAATTGGGTTACGAGAAAAGCCCAATAATTGTCGCTGACGTGGCAAATATGACATGTCACTTCGTCATGGAAATCACGGCCTAGTACAAGATTCCAAGGTCGTGGTTTAGGGCGTGGAACTTTCTTTTGTGCTCCAAATTCACTCTTCACGAACTCATCAATAACCACGGTCGTGGTTTAGGTCGTTGAACTCTCTGACCTTTAGGAAAGCCTTTGTTTCGTGATGTTCTTCACTCATGCTCCTTCCTTAGCTTCTCCAAAGCATCTCCTTGACATCTAGCATGATCAAATACTCCTATCCCTCCACATTATGCTCCAATTCAAGCCTTTATTCACCTATAAACAAAACAAAGCTAGTGTAGATCTCTATATCGATAAAATAGGTGAAAGTGCTCACAAATGCTTCAAACTCATATCCATGTACACATCTAAGAGGGAAAAACAATCAAAACAAGTTCCTAAAATATAGTCATATTTCATGCTAATAATGAATCTGTTAGCAGATTGGTTTTGAAATCTTTATATGCTCAAAAGGTTTTATGATATGTTTAAGTTGCAAAATGCTTTGTTTGAAGTTTTAGCATGTTTAATACTTTGTTTTTATCAAAATTATGTTGGATTTGAAGGTTGACACCACATGATGAGTTTTATCACATTCTTCCTGAGATGATTAAGGCAATTCATTCTCTTCTCTTCTTCTTCTTAATCATGCTTTAGCCCCTCATATACATATTTGCCTCCCTTTACCTATCCGGGAATTTGGAAGCAAGCAAGTGAAAAGCAAGTGAATGTGATGTTGAGATAATGGATGAAAGTGTTAGAAAGAAACAAATAGGTTTGGGGAAGTCAATCATGATGATGAGTAACTCGGCACCATTCACATAGCCGGGTGTTTGTGTCTTGCCAAAGTCGGATTGAGCGATATTCCTAACGGGTCATGGTATGTGCATCAAGGGTTTGAGGCATCTCGAGAAATTGATGATTGCTGATTTTCTAGGCTTCGGTTATTGTGCACTTATGTCCATGCATCCCAAAAAGTAAAGTAAAAATAAGCAAAGCTTATTGGTGGAAGATGTTGAGATTCAAAGAAAGTGAAGTAAGATCCTTTTTCCGGATTCTAGCACCACATACCCTATATACATCCCACCCTGACACGTTTCTTGACCTCTTTTGGAAGCCCTTGAGACCTCGAGCTTGGTGGTTTAAACTGGATTATACATGATTGATTTCGATAAATATGATCTATTATGCATTCTATGATTTTAGGCAAAGATGAACAACTTTCTTATATTTATAAAATATTTTGATCATGTCTTGATTTTATTTGCCATGAAGCATTCTCTTAGGGTGATCTATGAGTGGAGCACACCACAAAAATGTTTGAAATGCTTTTCATTGATCTTTTCCGACTTATAATCCATTCTATCTTGTATCTAAGATTTGGAACTTGCTTGGGGACAAACAAGGGACAAGTATGAGGTATTTTGATAGCATGTATTATAGTCTATATTTTGGGACTTGTTTAGATGTTTTATCTTCAATAATCTGCATGTATGGATGTATATTATGTGATTATATTGTTGCTTCATCTACCTTTAAGGAAATCGAGGTCTACACCTAGTTTCGTTGTAATTGTAGGTAAAATGACACGTTTTGCATCGAAATGGAGCTAAGGAGCTAAGAAGTCATTGGAGCTACATTTAGAAGCTTAAGAAAGACCTCAAGAAGCATGAAAATGATTAAGAAGATTTAATTTGGACCAGATTCGAAAGATTTCATATTCAGTTGAGATTCACCTCGGTCAGCTACAATGTCACCTCGACCGAGGTGATCTTGAGGAGCGTCCCGACCGAGGCGAATACCCTGCCGCCGGCGAGATCCATATTCTTGGCTGAGATCTTTTATTTTTGGAAAGGAGATATCTTATATTTTTGGGCTGGATTTCTAGAAGGAAGATATGATTTCTGATTGATTTATTTTGAAAGAGAGATATATATTTTATAGGAAATTATCTTTTTAAGATATTTTATCTTTGGAAGATAATTCTTCTATTTAAAGGGTTGGATTTTCCACAAGTTCAACCATGCTTGGAGCATCCAGCAATTAAGGGATTTTCTGGAGGGTTTGAAGGAAGTATTGAAGATTGAAGTTCAAGGAAGGAAGGAGTCATAGTTGGAATTGCTTTTTGAAGGAGTTTGTAAGACTTTCTAGATTGTCTTTTGGTTTATTGTCTTTGCTAATTTGTTACTTGAGGAACGCAGTTTGTTTGTTATTTGATTCAATTATTGAGACCTTTTTCTTAAGGTTTTCGTGTTTGAATATTGATTCCTTTTCCATAAATTTGATTATTGTTGTCATGATGATTGTTGGCTAAGTTTCTTATGCGATTCTAGGGTGATTGGCTGAAAGTTGTGGGAAAGACGATGATAGAATGATCTTAATCCCAACTCGAGTCTTTAACCTTAACCCTAGAACACCTCGCTAAGTCGATGAACAGCTCGGACAGGGTGGGATCTGACTGAACGAGGTGAACCTTCCCTGATCCGAAACTGAAGTTAAGTGTTCTAGTTTGCCAAATCCTATCCTTATTACACCTTTCCTGATTCAATGCAAGCCTAGGATGAGACTTACCCGGTGATTCCTTTGTTTGTTTAACTAAGATCATGAGTGTAGGTGATAAAGGTTTATCCTTTATTGGGGTTTGAGTGTGCCTTCATCCCATCTTTGTGAGTTAGCCTAAGACTTACCCGGTAAAGGTTGATTCTATTTCCTTGGGTGGTGTGTTTGTTTGAGATTATAGTTCCTTTCCTTAGTACCTTGAGACTTACCCGGTGATAGGAGCTTTGGTTTGGGATAGTGAGTAGTGAGACTTACCCGGTAATCTATTCCCACCTTAGAAACACCTTCCCTTAGCAAACCTCAGCTTTGTCCGCGTTATCCTTTGAGATCTTGAGTCGGAACCACAACTAGATGCTTTAATCCCTAGAATCCGCATTTCCCCTTACTTGACTTTATATCATCTTTGATTACTTTAATTTCTTTTGGTTAATTGCAATATTTGACAACCTCATTATGTGCTTTGTTTCACCTAAGTCCATGTGATCGACCCTGGAATTCTTGCTTTTATTACAATTGACCCGTACACTGTAGGTTCGCATATTTGTTCAAGCATACTTCTTGGGGGTTATAAATTTAAAGCTTGCACACACCGTTTGGAGGGAACAGAAAGACAGACCACAGACCTAGGACGGTGACAGTCCCGAAGACTTGGGATGGGGAGACCCGAAGACTGGAGGGAGATTTCGAGGAGATATTATTGCGTAGAAGGAAGATTTGAAGAAGTAGGCATTTGAAGATTGCGTACTTGGAAAAGATCTTAGGGTTTCACTTTGAAGTCGGATTGACATCCCGTTCTTCTTTGTTCCTTAAGATTTGTGAGAGATTCTTACCTTATTTTACATCCATTGAACGCGGTTTGCTATTATTGTGTTTAATTGAAATTTGTTTTGAGTTTATTATTGAGATTTCAAGGTTTTACCTTTTCTCCCTTTCATATTTGATTATTGATTTGATTATGCTGATTGTTGGCTAAAAACGTTAAGCGATTCTAAGGTGAAGGGTTGATAGTTGTGGCATAGATGATGATAGATTGAACCAAAACAGATTAGACCCTGAGAGTTGCGAGAAACCTCATCGTCGACCTTTTCTACGGCTTGTTCTTGAGTTCCATGGCCGTGGTTCTTCAAGATCTGACCGTGGTTTTCCTCTATCGTACGTCCTTTGTTTTTGCTTTGATCCAAAGTTAAAGATTTGCTTTAACCTAGCCTTGACTTACCTTCTCTAGGTAGTAGTGAGACTCAACATCCTCTACTTCGGTTTCGAGTGTCACAACCTTAACCGTCTTGGCTTGTCTTTGATTCTCTTGGGTTTGGGCATGGGTATTTGAGAGTAATTCTTATCCTTTGATCCTTTCTATACTGCAGCCTCGACAACCTTTATAGAGAGAGCCTTTGGGTGAGACATATGGGTTTTGGAACTTCACCGTACATTACCCTACCTTAGATATACCTTTGCAATCCCGACTCTGTCCTTATATCCTTAGAATATATTGAATTGATTGCCACAATTGGATACCTAAATCATTAGAATCGTTGTTTTCCCAATTAAGCTTTGCAAAAGCTTTTTACTTGCCTAACAATATTGTGAACTGAATTTGTTCCCCCCAAATCCTTGAGTTTGATACTCTGAAATTCTTGCTTTACTACGCTGATTTGTACACTGCGGGTTCGCTTTGCTTTGATTTCAGTTTTATAAATTTAAGACTTAGTGACGCACACTTTCGAGCGAACAGCTGATTAAGGACTTTGATTTGGAGATTATGTACCATCCGGGGAAGGAAAACGTAGTCGCCGATGCTTTGAGTAGGAGGACACCTCGAGAGGAGGCTATAGCTCGACTTATGGTTCAGCCACAATTGCAGAAGGATTCGGAGGAGTTGGAGTTGGATATCCGGTTTCCGGATATGGACGGTCTTTTGTCCGAGTTAGAGATATTACCTGACCTGTCCGAAGAGATCCAGCTGAATCAGGAGGGATGTCCCATTTTGACGAGGATTTGGGACAAGATGGCCCGAGGAGAGGCCCCGCAGTTTATCACATGAGCAGACGGGTTGTTGAGACGTCAAGGACGTATTTGTGTACCGTCAGACCCGACGTTGAGAGAGCGGATTTTGCAGGAGGCACCTTCTACTCCTTACTCGGTGCATCCAGGCACGAATAAGATGTACCAAGATATCAGGAGGTCTAATTGGTGGGACGGGCTCAAGCCCGATGTAGCTAGATATGTGGCCCGACGCGTGACCTGCCAACAGGTCAAGATCGAGCACCAAAGACACGGAGGAGAGCTTCACCCACTATCTGTTCCGCAACTGAAGTGGGAGGATATATTCATGAACTTCGTTACCGGTTTGAGACCAAGTAGGAGCCTTGATGTGATATGGGTAGCAGTGGATTGGTTGACGAAGACCGCACTTTTCATCCCTATTCGGGAGACGTGGCCGGTGAGTCGTTTAGTTGAGGAGTTTACCCGTCTGATTGTGAGGTTAGATGGAGTGCCAAGGACTATCATCTCAGATAGGGACAGGCGTTTTACCTCGAGGTTCTAGCTGCAGGTACACGCCGCCCTAGGGTTGAGTCTTAATTTCACCACCGCATATCATCCACAAACCGACGACCATTCTGGGCGGACCATTCAGACCTTAGAGGACATGTTGCAGGCATGTGTGCTAGATTGGGGGCAGTTATGGCCAGACCACCTCCCATTGGTGAATTTTTCATATAATAACAGTTGGCACGCGTCGATCGGGATGGCACCGTATGAGGTGTTGTATGGACGGAGATGTCGCACTCCCTTATGTTGGGACGAGCCAGGGATTTCTAGCATTGTAGCTCCAGACTAGGTACAGGATGACATGGCTAGGGTTGCTTTGATTCGAGAGAGAATGTTGGTTGCGTAGAGCCGTCAGATGTCATATGCGGATAGGAGGTGTAGGCCTGTCGAGTTTTGGGTAGGAGCTCAGGTGTGGCTGAGGGTGTCACCAACGCGGGGCGTCGGGCAATTTGGCATTAAGGGGAAGTTAAGCCCCCGATATTTCGGTCCGTCCGAGATAGTGGAGAGAGTCGGTGAGAAGGCATACCGATTAGCATTGCCACCGCGGTTGGAGGGTATACATCCAGTATTTTATGTGTTTCAGTTGAGAGAGTACATCCACGACCCGAGGCACATCATTAGCCACGAGGACCTTGTGGTCGAGTCAGACCATAATTGTGCGGAGTAGCCGATACCGGTTTTAGAGCGGAGTACGAGACGCCTTTGATCGAAGGAGATACCGATCTTGAGATTGCCATGGTCGAGGCGAGGAGCCAATGAGGCCACATGGGAGACCGAGGATAGCATCCGGAGGAACTAACCCGAGTTTTACGCAGGATTAGAGACATCGATAGGACAATCGGGTTAGTCCCAAGCTTTTTCCCTTGGTTATGCCTATGTGATTTGTGATGTGATATGCCTTGTGTGCTACTTATGTGTATACGTGATTACCTCGCGATGTATTGATATGGTTATGTGAGTGACGTTGAGTTAAGGGTTGATGTTGGCGTTACAAGTTCCATGCATTTTCGAGTTGTGTGGTTTGCGAGTATCATGTTTAGCAAGTTTCGGGACGAAACTTGTTTTTAGGGGGGGTTTAGTTGTAACATCCGGAATATTATTCCGGACGTCGTGAGGTTTATCAATGTTTCCGCATTAGCGGCTCAGTTTTCCCGCAGGCACGGGATACTAAGTGACGGGATTTTATACTTAATCCCGTCCCGACCTTTCGTTTTCCCTTTTTGTTTTCCGACCCCTCGGGTTTTGGTGTGAGGGGACATATGAGTAGTTGTCCCTTGGGTCTCCCCACCCCTTTTGTGCAGCCCACTTTTCACCCTTCTCTATCTCCTCACACTTCCCTTCCACGCTTCTTCTCTCTTTCACTCTCCTGCTTGTGCTTTCTTTTCTTCCTTCTCCTTGAAAGATCTTGGCTAGGAATCTACAACCTTTGAGATATTAGACCTGTTGTGGTAAGCCCCTTCCTCCCCTCTTCTCTTTTCTTGGTATTGTTCTTCTCCTTCTTCTTCTCTTCACCTCCATGGCTATGGAGGAAGCTTTGAAGACAGTTCTTAAGAACCCTTTTTTATGTCCCCTTTCTTAGCTCCTTTAGGTTATGGAGAGGAGCCTTAAACCAGTGGCTAGTATTTGGTGAAGGCCCAGCCAGAGAAGGAAGTACTTGGAGAAAAGACACAATCGAAGAAACGAAGAGACGAAGCTTCTACTGCTTGACCGCAGAGGCAAACCACAAGAGGCGCAGGAGCGGACCTTAGCCACCGCAGGGGCGGCTCCCAGGTGCAGGGGCGGTGATAGGGCCACGCAGGGGGCGCCAATTTGTTTCCACGGCTGCGTTTTCTTCACCAATAGGCTTCTTCCTCCCTTTCTCTTCGTTCCTTCCTTAGCCTTATGGTTATATCTCGTTAGTAGCATGCTTAGGCTGGCCTAGAGTAGCATGAGAATGCCATCTAGTGGTTGTGAACCTTGGAGCCCTTATGGCTTGATGTAGTTGTTGACCTTGAGTTGGTTGAACATGTTGGGCCTTTCTAGACTAGATTGGCTCATCTAGGTTGTTGTTGATGATCATATGTTGTATAAGCTGTTGTGAGTTGATTCCTTGTGCTGAGAGTGTTGTGAGGATTGTGAGTTCTAGGATGCGTTCCTAGGTTGAGAGCTAGGTGATCTTGTGTAGATCACTAGAGTGAAGTCTTAAACTTCATTTAGCATGAGATTGTGTTGATTCGTATATCCAATTGTGAGCAGGTTGTGGGCTTCCTCTTTAAAGAAGCAAGAGTGTTGTGAGTTGAGTGTGGTGACGAGGTAAGTCTCCGGACTTACTTAGCTCGTATTCTATGTATTAGATTTGATGCGTGTTTGGTGGTGTGTGTTTTATTGCTTTCATAATAACAATTAAAACCGGAATTCAGATCACCGACCTTATATGATTTTGGCCCAAGTGTCTAATAACAGGCGGTAACAAATTGTCTAGCTCTTGCGTAGACCAAGGGGGTTCTTGGCGACTAGTCCGTGCTGGTAGACGTTCGGATGTATCAGTACCATTCCATGCTGGTAAGTGGGGACCGAGGCGAGTTTTGGGAGATTCTCGTGTCACAAAAGAAGTTGATTAGAACGGGATATGACCTAATAAATAAAGATAATAAACCGGACTTGTTTGTTGAGCAAGATTATGTGATATGATGATGTATGAGTGTGTATGTGCCTTCACCTTGTTTCTAATGCTTCGAATTGAGCTAACGGTTTTAAACCGCTTGTGTAGATGCCCCGCAAGTTAGGGATACCGCCGAGTGAGGTGGAGGAGTTGACAGCCGAGGGTCGCCGTACATTATAGGACGGGGGCGTTTTTTTATTATCTTGTTATGTTTGGATTTGTGGTTTTGATGTACGGTTTCGGATTTATGTTTTGGAGTTTGTGTCGTTCTGATGACTCGGCTGCGTTTCCACCTTGTACCCCTTTACATTTCAGTTCTCGCATACATTATAACGATTTGAGTTTTTACCTTTATTTGTGTCATATTGGAAAAGTCCGGTCAGATTATTGTCAGGCTAAGAGTCGGGACCCATTGTGAGGTCTCGCCCGTAGCATTCCCAAGTCCCGTGAATTCGGGGTGTTACACGGATGGCAAGCCTGGCCATCCTACCCATACACTTAAATACAGTCCCCCCCCCCCTTCAAATGTTAATCATGAATATCCTCTTATAGAATTGTTGGGGAGCCACCAACCGTCACTTCCGGAAAGCAATTTGTTACATGATTAGTCGTCACCAAATAGACATTATGGCATTGTTTGAGACTAAAGTGTCGGGTACTGCAGCGCAAGAGGTTTGCAAAATGATGGTTACACAAATAACACAAGAATTGAGGCTGGAGGTTTTATTGGAGGTATATGGATCTGCTGGAATGAATCAAATGTCGAGATTACTCACGGGGGATCCTCTGAACACTTCATCCAAGTAAACATCAGAAGCAACCCGGATTTATTTACCCTCATGGTGGTCAATAACCCGCCCACCCCTGATAGAAGACGGGAAGCTTGGGCTACACTTCTTGAAAGAATACGTAATGCCCGTGGACCTTTATTAGTTGGGGGAGATTTCAAATCAACCCTACACACTGAGGAGCACTCCAGAGGGTCTTTCTCGTAAGATTCTTCTAGGTTCCGATCATGGGTAGAGGAAACTAGTCTGGTTGATATGGAGTATTCTGGACCGTCTTTCACGTGGTCCAGGGGAAGAGAAGCCAGGATCCATGTTGCTAAACGACTCGACAAAGTATTCACGAATAGGGAAGGTAGAGTGTCTTGGCCAGAGGCTAGCGTTAGACATCTCCCCGCTCTCTCTTCCGATCACAACCCCCTTCTATGCTCTCTCTACCCTCGTCGCCTCCTACGGAAGGAATAGAGGCCTTTCAGATTCGAGGTGGTCTGGCTTACCCACCCAGGCTTCGATGATGTTTTGGCTCATAAATGGGATCATAGTAAATCCCTCATGTTGGCCCTGGACCATTTATGACAGAGCCTTATGAAATGGAATAAAAAAACATTCGGTATTGTGTAGGCTAAGAAAGAAGCCATCTTGCAAGATTAGAAGCCCTACAATCTAGTATGGAAGCAAATTTCACCCAAGAAAAGGTCGACGCCATGAGCAGATTGCAACAGGAATTTAAGATGGTTCTTTCACAGGAATAATTAATCTGGTTCCAAAAATCAAGAGAGAATTGGATCGCTTATGGGGATAGAAACACAAGCTTCTTTCACACATCGACCATTATTAGACGGCGCAGAAATCGAATTGAGAGACTAAAGAATGATGACGGCGCAGAAATCTAATTGAACAACATGCACAAGATTTTTACAGGAACCTATATGCCCCTGCTAACCCCCGAACCTCTCAGTGTTATTGGTGGACGCTTCGTTCCCGGAGATAGATTCCACAGATTTAGTCCGACTCGGGGATTACTTTAGTGATGAAGAGTTGGCGAGTTCTATCAAATCTATGGGATCTTAGAAAGTCCCGGGTTCCAATGGATTTCAACCTGTGTTCTATCACAAAGGTTGGAGGCAGGTGGGAGATTCTATCAACAAATGCGTCAGGGAGTTTTGGGAGTCAGGCCAAATGTAGGAAGGTTTGAATGACACCCTGCAACCTTTTGATGATTATTCCTAAGCTCCGAAAACCTGAAACCTTATTCCAATTCAGACCAATAAGTCTTTGTAATGTGGCTTACAAGGTGCTGACTAAACTCAAGGTCTAACGGCTCCAACCCATCACTAAGAAGATCGTAGGGCCGACGAAAAGTAGTTTCGTTCCAGGGAGACTTTTTGAAGATAACGTTCATATCGTTCAGGAGGTTATTGATTCCATGGTGAGGAAAAAGTCGGGGAAGAGATGGATGGCCATTAAGTTAGACCTAGAGAAAGCTTATGATATGTTAAGCTGGGAATTCATTGAGGATACTCTCCAACTCGTAGGTCTTCCTTCACTTTGGGTTGAACGTATCATGTTTTGCGTTTCTTCCCCGAAGATGAGGTTATTGTGGAATGGGGAGATGCTTACTGATTTCAGACCAGCTAGGGGAGTTCGTCAAGGTGATCCAACATCGCCCTATTTGTTTGTATTGTGTTTGGAATGATTATCACATTGCATCATTGACCGAAGGTATTTCTATGGTCGTCTATACCCAATCAAAAGTAAATCCCGACTTAGCACTAAGAACAAGTATAGTGATTAAGTAAGGATCGAACCCAAGAGAGTTAAGGTGTTTTAGATGCAATTATCGATTATAATGACAAGTGACACAAAGGGGGGGGGTTGGTTGAATTGATGCACAAAAACTTATGAAAACGATTAATGCGACAAATAAGACAATAATGGATGAATCTACACTAGGTTGATTCTAAGCATGCAATTGCTACTTTGGTGCATTCCTTTTACAAGTTTTTAAGTAATCTCCCGTCTCGATCATACATATGTGTTGAGCCAACCGGCATCAACACAACTTAACCTATTAAAGTTCCGTAAACCTACAAGAACAAATAACAAGTTAGGATTCAAACAAAGACTAAGGGATATAAAGAGAAGATTAAAACCGTTAAACTTATCTTTATATTTGTGTTCCTTTTATTTAAGTAATTACAACTCGTTATTACTTAAAGTTGCTACTATATTAAAGACCCGAACCCGGAACCTATTAATCCTAGTTGTTTACATGCACTTTAGAACCTAAGGTGATCAATCTCAAGTAATAGTTAACATGCAATTAAACAATGGAGATCAAGGAAACACAAAGCATTACTGAATAAAAACTTATATTAAAAGAACTTACAACCAAAGTAACAAAGCAGCTTCAAACCAACCCAATGTAGCAAGGGAGTTAGCAACTCATTACAATGGAAAACTCAAGTCTAAAAATGGATTTTGTGAGGAAAAGCATGGATCATTCTAGCAATCAGTCATGGACTATTTATACTACAAAAGACACTAAATTAGGAGTAACTAGCCGGCCTAAAACAGTCACCTTTAATTCCATAAAGGTGGTGTAAACAGCCGGAGTAAAGCTTCTGGCGTTAAACCGCAGGGGCGGCCTTCAGGACCCGCAGGGGCGGTTTAGGCAGAATCGGTTGATCTTCTTCAGAACCGCTGAGGCGGCTACACAACTCCGCTGGGGCGGATCTTTAATGCACTTCAACGTCTGACCTTTCGCCTTCCTGACGTTTCTGATGTCAAGGCGCAGGGGCGCCATAAGGCCAACGCAGGGGCGGTGACACAGACTCTTCACCTTCCAACTCCCAAGGCGAGGCGCAGGCAGGGCACACTGGGAGGCGCGAGGGAGCTGGTCTTCGTCTCGTCAAGGCAGGTCACCGTAGGGGCGGCTGCAAGGGCCCGCGGGGGCGGTGGAGCAACAGAAACTTTGCTTCTTGATCGATCTTTACTCCTAAGTGCTTATAACTCCTTCCTTAGCTTCTTTTGATCTTCTTCTTCTAGACCAAGGAGTTAGTACCATAAACCGACACTAATGCAATAAAAAAAAACTCTAAAAACTACCCTAAATGATAGTGATTCCATCACCTATCAAACTCCCCCATACTTAGACCTTTTACTCGTCCCGAGTAAAACAAATGACAGCCATTAGACTCAAGGTCTCAGGAAGCAAGGGAAAGAAAGAGAAATAATGGAAAACAAGAGAAAAACCAAGAAAGAAAGAAAGAAAGGAAAAGAGAGGCAATATGAGAAAAAGAAAATACTTCCATCCTTATCGCTCCAAGAGTGGCCTATCCGGACAACCTCCTTATGACTCCTCTTCTTATGTCGCCAAAACGCCGGAAGGGAAACCTACACTCGGTGTCGCTCATCTTGCCAAGGCGCCCTTTCGGGTTTTCACCTTGCCACTCTTCTTCTTTTCTCACTTAAGCTCACATCCCTCAAGTCCAATTTTGCACCAACCTAAGGTTGGTCGGACTACCTTCTTTTTACCTAAACCGCCCTTTCGGGTTTTCGGTTTATCCAAGGATTTTCATGCCTTTTTTCATTTCTTTGGCTTTTTTTTTACTGATTTCAATAATGCAAAATAAAATGCCAAAAACAACTAACAAACTGTACAAGCAATGATATATATCCCTCCCCCATACTTGAAGTGCACTTTGTCCTCAAAGTGAAAATGAGTCAAAGATAAACGTGGGAGAAGGAAAAGAAATGTACCCCTCACTGGGGTGGTCCAGATGGACCACCAGGACCCTCCTCCGGCGGGTAAGGGAAATGGCTGAAGAAGTGCTCCTGCCGGAGGTAGATATCATCGATGCGGTCCTGCTGGGCAGTCATCCGGCGACCAAAAGAGGTCTAAAAATTGGCCTGCCAAGCCAGCTACTGAGCCTCCAACTGCTGCTGCTGGGCTGCTTGCCATGCCTCCTGCCTCTGGTCGAAGTGTGAGGTCATGGAGGTGGCAAAGGTATCTTGCCAACTCTGCTGCTGCTCCAGCATAGTCCGCTGGTAGTCGGACTGCCAAGCCCGGTGTTGGGTCGTCATGGCCGCCATTTGAGCCTGAAGGCTCGCAAGGGTCGGGTCCTCCTCTGGTGCCGTTGTGGGCATCTCCTCGTCATCTAGGACGGGCAGGTGCTCCTCCTGATGGGCCCGGCTGGAGCTGGCAGCATGCCTCTCCACAATGACCACTAGTGGCCTCCTCGGCACGAAAGGATCTGCCGGTATGTAGAGCTCGGAGAGCTCACCTCCTAGTGGTAAAGGTTGGGGGAGTTAGGTGAGGTGGCTCCCATCTGCCAGGGAGATCCAAAACAGGTTCTCCCCGTCCCTCCGAATGAGCTTGCACCTCCTAGGCATCCCCTCAGTGTAGAGAGGAGCTGCCATCCCATCCTCTAACTCGGATAGGTCCATCACTTGTGCGGCAATCAAAGAGATCACCCCACCGCCGACAATATCCCTCGGCTCATTTCTCCTAATCCGCTTCAAAGCGGCGAGGAAGAGAGAGGGTCAATCCATCACCTTCTCGCTATGTGGAAGGTAGGTGTAGAGTAGTGGGAGGTCCTTGAGAGCGACCTTGTTTTTTTCTTTGTGTCCATAGAAGACACTCATGAGGATCTTGGAAATCAACCTCAAACTAGGGTGAGTGAGTTTGTTGGAGTACTCACCCCCAACATGGAACTCCGACCCGGTAGCTGCTTGCTAGAATTCGCACAAGTCTGGGGCCGGGACAGGATCCCACCAGCTCTCAGAGGGGTTTAGAGTCACCCCAAAAGCTTCCTGTAGATCGGCGTAGTCAAGAGTGTACTTCACCTTGTTGAACTTGAAGGTGAGGCCGGTACACACGTGGTCTTCCTTATCCATTGTGAAAGTGGAGATAAACTATCTGTTGAGCTCCGGATATGTCGGAGCACTCTTCTGGAGGAAGTCTCCGAGCCCAGCATTCGCCAAAAATGTTTGCATGCTCTCTAGCATGCCTAGTTTCTCCAAGGTCGGAATATGTAGAAAACGAGTTGCATACACAACTCAATCCTGCACAATCCGATAACGGTCCTTCTCTGTTTGGGTCATCTTGTATTTCCTTGGGGCTTCCATTCTTGCAAATATTCGAGCAAAGGATTAGTAAACTTTTGGAATAAAAGAAGAGAATCGACCTTTCTGTTGGTTTTTCCGCAGGGGCGGCTGTGCAGGCGCAGGGGCGGTGAGGCGCAGGGACGGATGCTTGCAGGCGCAGGGGCGGTCGAGCAGCAGAAGGCGATTTGTCGAATGCTTCGAAGGTGGTGGCGCTTTGGAGTGGCTCCGGTGGTTGGTTCGTTGGTGCAGGCGACTTTGAAGGTGGTGCAGGAGTGGAGAGTCGTTGCAATTGAAGGGGGGTAGCGTTTGGCACAAGGGTTGGTGGCGCAAGGGCGTTGGGGGTGTGCATCCTTGGTGTTTGGTGACGCAGGGGCGTCGGAGAGGGTGGTTGGGTGGTTTCTCTGAGGGCGTAGGGGCGTTCGCAACTTAGAGAGAGAGGGTGCGAGGAGTTGTGGTTGTGTTTGGTGAGGAGGGTTGGTTGGTGGTGCGTGGTAGGTATAGGTGTTTTTTCGAGATTCTATTTTTTTCTTTTCTGGGTAAACCTGCAGGGGCGGGGGTTGGAAACCGCAGGGGCGGCGCCAAGGGAGAGGAGCACGCAGGCCTAACGCCGGGGGCGGCGCTAGGAATTTGTGTCAAGGATGGCCGCCGCAGGGGCGTGGGGATGTCACCGCGGGGGCGGTGACCGGCGTGTTGCAGGCGCAGGCCAAGCGCCGGGGGCGGTGCTGGCCTGAGTGTCACCGCAGGGGCGGTGCTGGCCTGAGTGTCACCGCAGGGGCGGTGTATCAAACTGCAGGGGCGGGTTTCTTGACAGAAGCTCCTCTTCTTATTCTTTCGGGTTGCCTCCTGAGAAGTGCCTTTGTTTTACGTCGTTGGCTCGACGTAGGATCTCTACTTCTCTGATTGTGCCTCCTCTAGTACCATCTCGTCAATCGGATCGTCCTTGACTCCTTCAAGGTAAAGCTTTAGCCTTTGGTCGTTCACCTTAAACACATTGTGTGTCTGCGAGTCATAGAGATCCACATCCCCGTGAGGGTATACTTCGGCTACTAAGAACAGCCCTATCCATCTTGAACGCAGCTTACCTGTAAAGAGTTTCAAACGGGATTGAAAGAGAAGTACCTTATTACCTACCTTGAAGTCCTTCCAGAGGATGTTCCAGTCATGCCATGCTTTGGTCTTTTCTTTGTATGTGGTAGCATGGTCATATGCATCTAGCCTTAGTTCCTCCAACTCTTGCAATTGGAGTTTCCGGAATTCTCCTACTTCTTCTATGTTCATGTTGCACTTCTTTACCGTCCACCAACCCTTGTGCTCTATCTCCACCGGTAGGTGACAAGATTTCCCAAACACGAGCCTAAAAGGAGACATTCCGATGGGAGTTTTGTAGGCTGTCCGATATGCCCATAGGGCGTCATTTAGCCTTGCACTCCAATCCTTTCGCCCGGGAGAAACCGTCTTTTCAATGATGGTCTTTATTTCCCGGTTGGATACGTCTGCTTGGCCGTTTGTTTGAGGATGATAGGCTGTTGATACTCGTTGGTGAACATGGTACTTCTTAAGGAGAGCCGTGATTGTCTTGTTGCAGAAGTTGGTACCCCTATCACTGATTAAGGCTTTTGGAATTCCAAATCTAGCAAAGATATTTTCCTTAAAAATGCTGCAACCACTTTTGAATCATCAGTTTTGGTGGCCTTTGCTTCCACCCACTTGGAAACATAGTCCACCGCAAGCAAAATATATGTGTTCCCGAATGACATAGGAAATGGCCCCATGAAATCAATTCCCCAAACGTCAAATATTTCACAAAATATAAGAGAGGTTTGGGGCATTTCATGTCTCCTTGAAAGATTTCCCACCCTTTGTCATCTATCACACACTTTACAAAACGTAAAAGCGTCTCGAAAAATGTGTGGCCAAAAGAAACCGGCATCCAAAACTTTTCTTGCAGTTTTGTTTGCTCCAAAGTGCCCCCACATGCTTCAGAATGACAGAAAGTTATGACGGATTGTACCTCATTATCCGGAATGCAACGCCGGATCACTTGATCACTACAATGTTTCCAAAGGTAAGGATCGTCCCAAACGTAGTGTCGAGCCTCAGCTTTGACTTTCTCTCGTTGTGCCTTGGTGAAGTCTGGAGGATACTCTTTCTTGACAATGAAGTTCACAATGTTAGCAAACCAAGGCTTAAAAGATTGAAGCTTAAGACAAACCTTTGTCGACAATGCCGCAGGGGCGCCTAGACAAAGCCGCAAGGGCGGCTGGCCGCTGGGGTTGCTGGTGTGAGGCGCCCCGGCGATTACACAACATAGAGTTGTGTAGAATGTATCGTCTGGAAAGCTTCCAGCTATCTCTCTTTCTTTTCCTGGTTCTTCCTCCTCTTGCACTAGTCTGCTCAAATGATCTGCCACTAGGTTCTCAGCTCCCTTTTTGTCCCTTATTTCTAGGTTAAATTCGCTTAGAAGGAGCACCCAACAGATTAATCGTGGTTTCGCCTCCTTCTTTGCCATGAGGTACCTAAGGGTTGCATGGTCAGTGAAAATAATTACCTTTATCCCAAGTAAGTATTGTCTGAACTTCTCAAGGGCAAAAACTACTGCCAACATCTCCTTCTCGGTGGTGGAGTAATTCCTTTGTGCTCCATTTAGTGTCATAGACGCATAATGGATCACATGAGAGACCCTTCCGTCTTTTTCTCCTAAGACAGCTCCGATAGCGTAGTCACTGGCGTCACACATGATTTCAAAAGGTTTCTCCCAATCCAGAGAACGGATGATCGGAGCGGTGGTGAGACATGACTTCAGAGTGTCGAAAGCCTTCTTGCAATCCTCATCCACTATGAAGGTTACATCTTTCTTGAGCAATTCACACAGGGGAGTTGAGATCTTTGAGAAGTCTTCGATGAATCGTCGGTAGAAACCTGCATGACCAAGAAAAGATCGGATTTCCCGAACATTAGTAGGATAAGGTAAATTTTGAATAACATCAACCTTTGCCTTATCTACTTCTATCCCTTTTGAGGATATTACATGTCCTAGCACAATTCCTTGTTCGACCATGAAATGACATTTTTCCGAATTAAGAACTAAGTTGGTTTCAATACATTTTTCAAGAACAAGTTTTAAATGCCCTAAACATGCGCAAAACTGTCTCCATGGACGGTGAAATCATCCATGAAGACTTCAATGAAATTTTCTATGTATTCGGAGAAAATACTTATCATGCACCGTTGGAAAGTGTCCGGCGCGTTGCAAAGTCCAAAGGGCATTCTGCGATATGCAAAAGTGCCAAATGGGCAAGTGAACGTCGTCTTCTCTTGATCTTATGGTGCGATGGCTATTTGGAAATAGCCCGAATATCCATCCATGAAACAGTAGTATTTATGACCTGCAAGACGTTCCAACATTTGATCAATAAAAGGTAATGGGAAATGGTCTTTTTGTGTTACCTTATTGAGCTTGCGGTAGTCAATGCAAACTCTCCATCCAGTTTGTGTTTTGCTCGGGACCATCTCTTCATGTTAATTTTCCACCAAGGTGATGCTCCCTTCTTTGGAACTACTTGGGTTGGACTAACCCAAGTGCTATCCGAGATAGAAAAGATCATGTCCGCTTGGAGGAGTTTCAACACTTCGTTTTTTACCACATCCATCATTGGTGGGTTCAACCTCCTTTGAGGTTGCCTAGAGGGCTTGGCTTCGTCCTCAAGTAAAATCCTATGCATACAAGTGGAAGGACTTATCCCCTTGATGTCCGCAATAGTCCATCTGAGGGCCGTCTTGTGCTCTTTTAGTACGTTTACCAACTTATCTTCTTGTCTGGTGGTCAACTTATTGGAGATGATCACTGCAAGGTATTGTGTTCTCCAAGGAAAACATACTTGAGGTGTGATGGAAGATCCTTCAATTCTATTTCCGGTGCCTGCACTATGGACGGAACAAGCTTTTCGCTTGGGGTTAGTAAAGTGGGCCCAATGGCCAAATTGGAGATAGGTAGCCTTTTATGCCCATCTAATTGGGCTAGGACCTCTTTTATGCTAGATGTTAACACATAATCTTATTTAAAACCATCAATGTCATGCTCAATCACATTTCTCAATTCATCCACATCAGAGTTATCAAAAACATCTTGCACAAAAGGTTCAACAACGTCAATAGCACATAGAGAATGATCATCGCTAGGAAATTTCATTACATCATAAATGTCAAATTCCACTACTTCTCCATCAAACTCCATGGTAAATTTACCACTAACATAATCAATTTTAGTCCTAGCCGTTTTTAGAAATGGCCTTCCTAACAGAAGCGGTGCAGCATACGAGTCATTTTCCATATCCATTACAAATAAATCAGCAGGAAAAATTAGGTTGTCTACCATCACTAATACATCTTCAATTATCCCTTTCGGGTACACATTAGATCTATCAGCAAATTGTACTACAATCCTAGTTTCCATGAGTGGCCCAAGGCCGAGTGATTTGTAAATTGAATATGGCAAAACATTAATAGAAGCACCGAGATCAAGCATTGCTTTGTCAAAGCGGGTTCCCCCTATAACACAAGGAATGCTTACAATGCCCGGATCGCTGCATTTCTTGGGCATTCTCCTTTGAAAAACTGCCGATACATGCTCACTCACTTGCACTTTTTGTTTCCCCTTTAGCTTTTGATTTCTCTTGATAGTGCAAAGTTCCTTCAAAAAACGAGCATATTTAGGGATGCTTTTCATCAGTTTAAGGAGAGGAATGTTTACCTCGCATTTAGAGAAAGTCTCAAAAAGGTCCTTGTCCTCTATGATTCTTCGCTCCTTTAATGCTTCAGGAAAAGGGGTTGGTGGCTTTTCAGAGTACAGCGGTGGAAAGTTTGGTCGGACGTAAGTATCCTTTTCAACAAGACCTTCTGTTGTGTTTTCCGTAGGGGCGTCAGCTTGAAGGCGCAGGGGCGGCTCAGGGGCTGGCACCGCAGGGGTGGTGGTAGCCAGCCGCAGGGGCGTCCTTCCTTTGGGGCTCGGCGTAGCTGCAGCCGCAGGGGCGGCTATGGGCGCGGAAATAACGAAAGAGGGTTCGCTTTGTGGCTCTTTTGTTGGTTCTTGTCGAATTTGCTTCCCACTCCTTAATGTTGGGCACTAACATTCTCCTTGGGGTTTATAAACATCTGGGAAGGCAATCCTCCGGAAAGCCTTGATTCGCTCCTTGAAATAGCTTCCGCCATTTGACCAACTTGCTTCTCAAGGTTCTTGATGCTTGATTCTGTTGTTTGGACATGAGTAGCAAAGTGTTTAGTCAAAACCTGCAACATATCTTCAGTTGAGTGATACTTACCTTGGCGGGGCTGCTGTTGTTGGTTTTGTTGATCCCTCCAACGAAAATTCTGTTGGTCGCGCCAATTTGGCATGAAATTCTGGGCATAGGGATCGTTCCTAGGTCTTTGCTGCTGTGGTTGTCCATAACCCATTGCGTTTACTTCAGCATCGTCATCTTGAACTTGTGGACACATGTCCGTTAGATGATATGGGTCAGCACAAACTCCATAAGCTTTTAGCTGTTGCGGTGTTCCCATAAGTGTTAGCATCTTCATCATTTCCTTCAATTCCGCTAGCTCGGTGGAAATCTCGTTCTTCTCGGAACTCACGGCATGAAATCCTTTCTTAGCCGGGGTCCTTCCAAAGTTCCGAGTTCCTTCCGCTAGTTCCTGTATCTTTTCCAAAGCAAGGTCAGGAGTAGAGTTAAGAATATTACCTCCACAAGCCGCATCGACGATCCTCCTTTCATTGTCTAGCAAGCCATTGTACAAGTACAAGACTAGATCTTGAGTTGAATATCCGTGGAAAGGACAGCTGGATCGGAGGCGTGCAAACCTTTCGAAGTACTCATAGAGAGTTTCGGTTGCCTCTTGCTCGATGTTGCTTATAACTTTCTTCAAGCTATTTGCCTTTTTAGCTGGAAAGTATTTCTCCAAAAATGCTTTGTGAAGGTTTTCCCAAGTGTCAATGATCCCGGATGGAAGGTGGTAATACCAATCATCCGCCGAATCCTTGAGTGTGAAGCCGAATACCCTCATCTTGATCTGTTCTTCGGTAATGTTGGCCGGCTTCATGCTCATACAAACGGTGTGGAACTTCCCAAGGTGCTTGATGGGGTCTTCACCACTTAGCCCATGGAAGGATGGAAGTAAGTGAATAAGGCCCGGTTTGAGCTCAAAGTTGACTCCTTCCCCTAGTGCCGGTATAGCTACCGCAAGAGGGTTTTAAGCCAAAGTGGGCTGCGTAAGTTGACGAAGAGTACGGTCAGCCATCTCTTGTTGTAGTTGTTGTTGTCTTCGTTGCCGGATGTGCGTCCTCTCAATTTCTGGATCAAAAGAAGCAAAGCCGGAGTTAGTAGCACGGGTTTGGACCATAAAATGGTTCAAACCAATAATCAATAATAACAATAAAACACAAAAACTCCCCGGCAACGGCGCCAAAATTTGACCGAAGGTATTTCTATGGTCGTCTATACCCAATCAAAAGTAAATCCCGACTTAGCACTAAGAACAAATATAGTGATTAAGTAAGGTTCGAACCCAAGAAAGTTAAGGTGTTTTAGATGCAATTATCGATTATAATGACAAGTGACACAAGGGGGGGGGTTTGGTTGAATTGATGCACAAAAACTTATGAAAACGATTAATGCGACAAATAAGACAATAATGGATGAATCTACACTAGGTTGATTCTAAGCATGCAATTGCTACTTTGGTGCATTCCTTTTACAAGTTTTTAAGTAATCTCCCGTCTCGATCATACATAAGTGTTGAGCCAACCGGCATCAACACAACTTAACCTATTAAAGTTCCGTAAACCTACAAGAACAAATAACAAGTTAGCATTCAAACAAAGACTAAGTGATATAAAGAGAAGATTAAAACCGTTAAACTTATCTTTATATTTGTGTTCCTTTTCTTTAAGTAATTACAACCCGTTATTACTTAAAGTTGCTACTAGATTAAAGACCCGAACCCGGAACCTATTAATCCTAGTTGTTTACATGCACTTTAGAACCTAAGGTGATCAATCTCAAGTAATAGTTAATATATAATTAAACAATGGAGATCAAGGAAACACAAAGCATTACTGAATAAAAACTTATAATAAAAGAACTTACAACCAAAGTAACAAAGCAGCTTCAAACCAACCCAATGTTGCAAGGGAGTTAGCAACTCATTACAATGGAAAACTCAAGTCTGAAAAATAGATTTTGTGAGGAAAAGCATGGATCATTCTAGCAATCAGTCATGGACTATTTATACTATAAAAGACACTAAATTAGGAGTAAATAGCCGGCCTAAAACAGCCACCTTTAATGCCATAAAGGTGGTGTAAACAGCCGGAGTAAAGCTTTTGGCGTTAAACCGCAGGGGCGGCCTTCAGGACCCGCAGGGGCGGTTTAGGCAGAATCGGTTGGTCTTCTTTAGAACCGCTGGGGCGGCTACTCAACTTCGCTGGGGTGGATCTTTAATGCACTTCAACGTCTGACCTTTCGCCTTCCTGACGTTTCTGATGTCAAGACGCAGGGGCGCCTTAAGGCCAATGCAGGGGCGGTGACACAGACTCTTCGCCTTCCAACTCCCAAGGCGAGGCGCAGGCAGGGCGCAGTGGGAGGCGCAGGGGAGCTGGTCTTCGTCTCGTCAAGGCAGGTCACCGCAGAGGCGGCTGCAAGAGCCTGCGGAGGCGGTGGAGCAACAGAAACTTTGCTTCTTGATCGATCTTTACTCCTAAGTGCTTATAACTCCTTCCTTAGCTTCTTTTGATCTTCTTCTTTTGGACCAAGGAGTTAGTAGCATAAACCGACACTAATGCAATAAAAAGACTCTAAAAACTACCCTAAATAATAATGAGTTCATCACCTATCAATCACACAAGCAGTTGATGACAGACGTTGGAAGCCCATCAAACTCAGTAGAGAGGTTCCTCCTATCTCACATATCTTTTTTGCAGATGACATCGTCCTTTTCTGTGAAGCAACAACAACAACCCATATGAAGGTTATAATGAGATGCATCGAGAAGTTCTGTGGCGCGTCTTGTCAAAGAGTTAGTATCAGCAAGTTGATCCTCTTCGTTTCACCCAACGTTAATGCTCGCCTAAGAACTAGGCTGGAAATCATCAACGGGTTAAGCACGAAAGAGAGTTTTGGTATGCACCTGAGCATGCCCATTCTAAGTAAGAGAGTAGTGGGAACGGAGTTCGACTATATACTTCAAAAAGCACAAGCCAAGCTAGCAAGTTGGAAGGTCAAGACACTTATCCTCGAGGGATGAATCGTCTTGACCAAGTCAGTACTTCTTTCTCTTCCAAACTATGCGAAGAAAACAGTGAAGTTACCGTCATCTTTCGTCAAGAAATTTGAAAAGATATGCAGAAAATTCGTTTGGAATGGTGTAGTGGGGGATAGGAGGATGAATCTAGTAGCATGGGAAATGATGTGCTCTTTGACAGTCTTGGGAGGAGCGGGTTTGAGGGCTCTTAAAGACAACAATACCACAACCTTGGACAAGATGGGGTGGAGACTCATTATCGAGAGAGATGCGCTTTGGGCTGCTGTCATCACCACTAAATACAGACTCAGGAACCCTACATAAATCTTGAATATCGCACAATCGAAAAAAGGATATGTGATTTTGAGAAGTTTTGTATGGGGTATTAGTCAAATTGTCCGACCAGCTATAGCGTGGAGAGTTGGAGATGGCCATATTATAAAGTTTTAGTCTGACTGTTGGCTCCTGAGCGTCCCGTTACAAAATATGGCAACGACTACAATCGAGGGGGTGATGGCTGACACGAAATTTAGGGACCTATGGCTCGAAGAGAATGGGTGGAACTAGGTTGTTCTACTCTCAACTCTCCTTGCTACGGTGCTACTACAGTTGGCTTCGTATCGGATTTTTGAAGATCATTGCTTGGGAGACTCTCTGTATTGGCCTTATGAAGGAAATGGTATTTTTTCAATCAAGTTAGCTTACTATTTCCTAAGGTTTGGGGAAGAGAATCTACCTAGTAACTCCATGTACTTTACCATCTAGAAACTGCATATTCCGGAAAGAATCAAGTCATTTCTTTGGCTTGCGGCACTGGTAAGACACTCACTAATGCTGAGAGGTATAGAAGGCATATCACACCCTCCCCTCATTGTGCTATTTTCCCATCTCATTTGGAGACCCTTTTACAAATATGTTGCGATTGCACGGTGGCCAAGGATATTTGGCCACAACACAAACAGGCTGATCTCCCCGAAGACTTTCATTCGATGCAAGTGGTGGAATGATTCACTGCTAACATAAAACAGACCTCGATAAGTGTTGAAGTTGGCTAGTTGGGAGCCTAATTCGCGTATACCGTATGGTGGCTTTGAAAATGGTGATGCAATGAACCTTCCGGCTCACCGACCCCCCACTCCGACCAAGACTCTTCATTTTGTCGCAAGTCAAGGAATACTTGTCCACCATCAAACGAACTAGGAACATGGCTAAACATGCAGGAAAGCAGGAGGTTTGCATCAGATGGTCTAGGACACCGAATGGTTGGGTCAAGTGGAACTCGGATGGTGTGGTGAGACAATCCAATGGTGAGGATGCATTTGGGGGTGTTCTGAGAAACGAGGATGGTCAGTGGGTCACCGGGGGAGTACATCATATAGGCATTTGTTCGGTACCGACTGCTGAATTGTGGGGTTTGCTCCTTGGGTTAGAAACCTGCTGGAACATGGGGTATCGTCATGTGGAATTTGAGTCAGACTCGTTGCTCATTGTGAATCTCGTTACGAAGGGGATAAATGAGTTGCATCCTCTCGCTAATCTGGTAGTGCGCTGCCAAGGCTTCTTCCGTAGGAATTGATCCGTCTGATTTCGTCACATCTACCGCAAGGCTAACATCACTGCGGATTTTTTTTCTAACTATGCTTTTCATTATCCCATAGGTGTACACCTTCTTGGCAGCCCACCTGAGGGAATCCTTCATTTTCTTACGAACGATGTTTGGGGCCTTGCTTTGCCCCAGATCATTCTTGGCTAATTTTGTTTTATTTAACGCTTTGCGCGGGAGTTTCCACACTCCTTTTTACCAAAAAGAAAAATATCTACTAGTGTCAGCTTTCTAACAAGTAAATCAAATACAGGTTACTAAAGTTTTAGGAGAGGGTGTCATTATTTGGAAGATCACCCCTTTAGCTCAGGATGAAGCGCAGGGTCCTAATGTTACGCGCTATTTAAGAGTTGATCACAATATCAGCTTAAGACACAATATAAATGAAATTGTGGATCAATTATTGAATTGACTACTCACGACAAATGCCGATGGATTGAGGTTTGTGAAAGTAAGGATGAGGTCTGATTAAATTCCTCAAGTTGGGAACACGTGCAGTAGTAGGCACATTCAGAAGGGAACAATTGGTATGACTTAACACATAAGAGGATGCCTTGGACAATCGAAGGCATCACTCTTGATATTATTGTGAATCCACATCCACACCCACTAAGTAATGCTTCCGTCATTGAATTCGAAATAAGGACATAGATGAGCTGTAGAAGTGCATTTTTATAGAATTTTTGTTATTGTTAGTGTTAATTTTGAGGGTATACTTCGGCTACTAAGAACAGCCCTGTCCATCTTGAACGCAGCTTACCTGTAAAGAGTTTCAAACGGGATTGAAAGAGAAGTACCTTATTACCTACCTTGAAGTCCTTCCAGAGGATGTTCCAGTCATGCCATGCTTTGGTCTTTTCTTTGTATGTGGTAGCATGGTCATATGCATCTAGCCTTAGTTCCTCCAACTCTTGCAATTGGAGTTTCTGGAATTCTCCTACTTCTTCTATGTTCATGTTGCACTTCTTTACCGTCCACCAACCCTTGTGCTCTATCTCCACCGGTAGGTGACAAGATTTCCCAAACACGAGCCTAAAAGGAGACATTCCGATGGGAGTTTTGTAGGCTGTCCGATATGCCCATAGGGCGTCATTTAGCCTTGCACTCCAATCCTTTCGCCCGGGAGAAACCGTCTTTTCAAGGATGGTCTTTATTTCCCGGTTGGATACGTCTGCTTGGCCGTTTGTTTGAGGATGATAGGCTGTTGATACTCGTTGGTGAACATGGTACTTCTTAAGGAGAGCCGTGATTGTCTTGTTGCAGAAGTTGGTACCCCTATCACTGATTAAGGCTTTTGGAATTCCAAATCTAGCAAAGATATTTTCCTTAAAAATGCTGCAACCACTTTTGAATCATCAGTTTTGGTGGCCTTTGCTTCCACCCACTTGGAAACATAGTCCACCGCAAGCAAAATATATGTGTTCCCGAATGACATAGGAAATGGCCCCATGAAATCAATTCCCCAAACGTCAAATATTTCACAAAATATAAGAGAGGTTTGGGGCATTTCATGTCTCCTTGAAAGATTTCCCACCCTTTGTCATCTATCACACACTTTACAAAACGTAAAAGCGTCTCGAAAAATGTGTGGCCAAAAGAAACCGGCATCCAAAACTTTTCTTGCAGTTTTGTTTGCTCCAAAGTGCCCCCACATGCTTCAGAATGACAGAAAGTTATGACGGATTGTACCTCATTATCCGGAATGCAACGCCGGATCACTTGATCACTACAATGTTTCCAAAGGTAAGGATCGTCCCAAACGTAGTGTCGAGCCTCAGCTTTGACTTTCTCTCGTTGTGCCTTGGTGAAGTCTGGAGGATACTCTTTCTTGACAATGAAGTTCACAATGTTAGCAAACCAAGGCTTAAAAGATTGAAGCTTAAGACAAACCTTTGTCGACAATGCCGCAGGGGCGCCTAGACAAAGCCGCAAGGGCGGCTGGCCGCTGGGGTTGCTGGTGTGAGGCGCCCCGGCGATTACACAACATAGAGTTGTGTAGAATGTATCGTCTGGAAAGCTTCCAGCTATCTCTCTTTCTTTTCCTGGTTCTTCCTCCTCTTGCACTAGTCTGCTCAAATGATCTGCCACTAGGTTCTCAGCTCCCTTTTTGTCCCTTATTTCTAGGTTAAATTCGCTTAGAAGGAGCACCCAACAGATTAATCGTGGTTTCGCCTCCTTCTTTGCCATGAGGTACCTAAGGGTTGCATGGTCAGTGAAAATAATTACCTTTATCCCAAGTAAGTATTGTCTGAACTTCTCAAGGGCAAAAACTACTGCCAACATCTCCTTCTCGGTGGTGGAGTAATTCCTTTGTGCTCCATTTAGTGTCATAGACGCATAATGGATCACATGAGAGACCCTTCCGTCTTTTTCTCCTAAGACAGCTCCGATAGCGTAGTCACTGGCGTCACACATGATTTCAAAAGGTTTCTCCCAATCCAGAGAACGGATGATCGGAGCGGTGGTGAGACATGACTTCAGAGTGTCGAAAGCCTTCTTGCAATCCTCATCCACTATGAAGGTTCCATCTTTCTTGAGCAATTCACACAGGGGAGTTGAGATCTTTGAGAAGTCTTCGATGAATCGTCGGTAGAAACCTGCATGACCAAGAAAAGATCGGATTTCCCGAACATTAGTAGGATAAGGTAAATTTTGAATAACATCAACCTTTGCCTTATCTACTTCTATCCCTTTTGAGGATATTACATGTCCTAGCACAATTCCTTGTTCGACCATGAAATGACATTTTTCCGAATTAAGAACTAAGTTGGTTTCAATACATTTTTCAAGAACAAGTTTTAAATGCCCTAAACATGCGCAAAACTGTCTCCATGGACGGTGAAATCATCCATGAAGACTTCAATGAAATTTTCTATGTATTCGGAGAAAATACTTATCATGCACCGTTGGAAAGTGTCCGGCGCGTTGCAAAGTCCAAAGGGCATTCTGCGATATGCAAAAGTGCCAAATGGGCAAGTGAACGTCGTCTTCTCTTGATCTTATGGTGCGATGGCTATTTGGAAATAGCCCGAATATCCATCCATGAAACAGTAGTATTTATGACCTGCAAGACGTTCCAACATTTGATCAATAAAAGGTAATGGGAAATGGTCTTTTTGTGTTACCTTATTGAGCTTGCGGTAGTCAATGCAAACTCTCCATCCAGTTTGTGTTTTGCTCGGGACCATCTCTTCATGTTAATTTTCCACCAAGGTGATGCTCCCTTCTTTGGAACTACTTGGGTTGGACTAACCCAAGTGCTATCCGAGATAGAAAAGATCATGTCCGCTTGGAGGAGTTTCAACACTTCGTTTTTTACCACATCCATCATTGGTGGGTTCAACCTCCTTTGAGGTTGCCTAGAGGGCTTGGCTTCGTCCTCAAGTAAAATCCTATGCATACAAGTGGAAGGACTTATCCCCTTGATGTCCGCAATAGTCCATCTGAGGGCCGTCTTGTGCTCTTTTAGTACGTTTACCAACTTATCTTCTTGTCTGGTGGTCAACTTATTGGAGATGATCACTGCAAGGTATTGTGTTCTCCAAGGAAAACATACTTGAGGTGTGATGGAAGATCCTTCAATTCTATTTCCGGTGCCTGCACTATGGACGGAACAAGCTTTTCGCTTGGGGTTAGTAAAGTGGGCCCAATGGCCAAATTGGAGATAGGTAGCCTTTTATGCCCATCTAATTGGGCTAGGACCTCTTTTATGGTAGATGTTAACACATAATCTTATTTAAAACCATCAATGTCATGCTCAATCACATTTCTCAATTCATCCACATCAGAGTTATCAAAAACATCTTGCACAAAAGGTTCAACAACGTCAATAGCACATAGAGAATGATCATCGCTAGGAAATTTCATTACATCATAAATGTCAAATTCCACTACTTCTCCATCAAACTCCATGGTAAATTTACCACTAACATAATCAATTTTAGTCCTAGCCGTTTTTAGAAATGGCCTTCCTAACAGAAGCGGTGCAGCATACGAGTCATTTTCCATATCCATTACAAATAAATCAGCAGGAAAAATTAGGTTGTCTACCATCACTAATACATCTTCAATTATCCCTTTCGGGTACACATTAGATCTATCAGCAAATTGTACTACAATCCTAGTTTCCATGAGTGGCCCAAGGCCGAGTGATTTGTAAATTGAATATGGCAAAACATTAATAGAAGCACCGAGATCAAGCATTGCTTTGTCAAAGCGGGTTCCCCCTATAACACAAGGAATGCTTACAATGCCCGGATCGCTGCATTTCTTGGGCATTCTCCTTTGAAAAACTGCCGATACATGCTCACTCACTTGCACTTTTTGTTTCCCCTTTAGCTTTTGATTTCTCTTGATAGTGCAAAGTTCCTTCAAAAAACGAGCATATTTAGGGATGCTTTTCACCAGTTTAAGGAGAGGAATGTTTACCTCGCATTTAGAGAAAGTCTCAAAAAGGTCCTTGTCCTCTATGATTCTTCGCTCCTTTAATGCTTCAGGAAAAGGGGTTGGTGGCTTTTCAGAGTACAGCGGTGGAAAGTTTGGTCGGACGTAAGTATCCTTTTCAACAAGACCTTCTGTTGTGTTTTCCGTAGGGGCGTCAGCTTGAAGGCGCAGGGGCGGCTCAGGGGATGGCACCGCAGGGGCGGTGGTAGCCAGCCGCAGGGGCGTCCTTCCTTTGGGGCTCGGCGTAGCTGCAGCCGCAGGGGCGGCTATGGGCGCGGAAATAACGAAAGAGGGTTCGCTTTGTGGCTCTTTTGTTGGTTCTTGTCGAATTTGCTTCCCACTCCTTAATGTTGGGCACTAACATTCTCCTTGGGGTTTATAAACATCTGGGAAGGCAATCCTCCGGAAAGCCTTGATTCGCTCCTTGAAATAGCTTCCGCCATTTGACCAACTTGCTTCTCAAGGTTCTTGATGCTTGATTCTGTTGTTTGGACATGAGTAGCAAAGTGTTTAGTCAAAACCTGCAACATATCTTCAGTTGAGTGATACTTACCTTGGCGGGGCTGCTGTTGTTGGTTTTGTTGATCCCTCCAACGAAAATTCTGTTGGTCGCGCCAATTTGGCATGAAATTCTGGGCATAGGGATCGTTCCTAGGTCTTTGCTGCTGTGGTTGTCCATAACCCATTGCGTTTACTTCAGCATCGTCATCTTGAACTTGTGGACACATGTCCGTTAGATGATATGGGTCAGCACAAACTCCATAAGCTTTTAGCTGTTGCGGTGTTCCCATAAGTGTTAGCATCTTCATCATTTCCTTCAATTCCGCTAGCTCGGTGGAAATCTCGTTCTTCTCGGAACTCACGGCATGAAATCCTTTCTTAGCCGGGGTCCTTCCAAAGTTCCGAGTTCCTTCCGCTAGTTCCTGTATCTTTTCCAAAGCAAGGTCAGGAGTAGAGTTAAGAATATTACCTCCACAAGCCGCATCGACGATCCTCCTTTCATTGTCTAGCAAGCCATTGTACAAGTACAAGACTAGATCTTGAGTTGAATATCCGTGGAAAGGACAGCTGGATCGGAGGCGTGCAAACCTTTCGAAGTACTCATAGAGAGTTTCGGTTGCCTCTTGCTCGATGTTGCTTATAACTTTCTTCAAGCTATTTGCCTTTTTAGCTGGAAAGTATTTCTCCAAAAATGCTTTGTGAAGGTTTTCCCAAGTGTCAATGCTCCCGGATGGAAGGTGGTAATACCAATCATCCGCCGAATCCTTGAGTGTGAAGCCGAATGCCCTCATCTTGATCTGTTCTTCGGTAATGTTGGCCGGCTTCATGCTCATACAAACGGTGTGGAACTTCCCAAGGTGCTTGATGGGGTCTTCACCACTTAGCCCATGGAAGGATGGAAGTAAGTGAATAAGGCCCGGTTTGAGCTCAAAGTTGACTCCTTCCCCTAGTGCCGGTATAGCTACCGCAAGAGGGTTTTAAGCCAAAGTGGGCTGCGTAAGTTGACGAAGAGTACGGTCAGCCATCTCTTGTTGTAGTTGTTGTTGTCTTCGTTGCCGGATGTGCGTCCTCTCAATTTCTGGATCAAAAGAAGCAAAGCCGGAGTTAGTAGCACGGGTTTGGACCATAAAATGGTTCAAACCAATAATCAATAATAACAATAAAACACAAAAACTCCCCGGCAACGGCGCCAAAATTTGACCGAAGGTATTTCTATGGTCGTCTATACCCAATCAAAAGTAAATCCCGACTTAGCACTAAGAACAAATATAGTGATTAAGTAAGGTTCGAACCCAAGAAAGTTAAGGTGTTTTAGATGCAATTATCGATTATAATGACAAGTGACACAAGGGGGGGGTTTGGTTGAATTGATGCACAAAAACTTATGAAAACGATTAATGCGACAAATAAGACAATAATGGATGAATCTACACTAGGTTGATTCTAAGCATGCAATTGCTACTTTGGTGCATTCCTTTTACAAGTTTTTAAGTAATCTCCCGTCTCGATCATACATAAGTGTTGAGCCAACCGGCATCAACACAACTTAACCTATTAAAGTTCCGTAAACCTACAAGAACAAATAACAAGTTAGCATTCAAACAAAGACTAAGTGATATAAAGAGAAGATTAAAACCGTTAAACTTATCTTTATATTTGTGTTCCTTTTCTTTAAGTAATTACAACCCGTTATTACTTAAAGTTGCTACTAGATTAAAGACCCGAACCCGGAACCTATTAATCCTAGTTGTTTACATGCACTTTAGAACCTAAGGTGATCAATCTCAAGTAATAGTTAACATATAATTAAACAATGGAGATCAAGGAAACACAAAGCATTACTGAATAAAAACTTATAATAAAAGAACTTACAACCAAAGTAACAAAGCAGCTTCAAACCAACCCAATGTTGCAAGGGAGTTAGCAACTCATTACAATGGAAAACTCAAGTCTGAAAAATAGATTTTGTGAGGAAAAGCATGGATCGTTCTAGCAATCAGTCATGGACTATTTATACTATAAAAGACACTAAATTAGGAGTAAATAGCCGGCCTAAAACAGCCACCTTTAATGCCATAAAGGTGGTGTAAACAGCCGGAGTAAAGCTTTTGGCGTTAAACCGCAGGGGCGGCCTTCAGGACCCGCAGGGGCGGTTTAGGCAGAATCGGTTGGTCTTCTTTAGAACCGCTGGGGCGGCTACTCAACTTCGCTGGGGTGGATCTTTAATGCACTTCAACGTCTGACCTTTCGCCTTCCTGACGTTTCTGATGTCAAGACGCAGGGGCGCCTTAAGGCCAATGCAGGGGCGGTGACACAGACTCTTCGCCTTCCAACTCCCAAGGCGAGGCGCAGGCAGGGCGCAGTGGGAGGCGCAGGGGAGCTGGTCTTCGTCTCGTCAAGGCAGGTCACCGCAGAGGCGGCTGCAAGAGCCTGCGGAGGCGGTGGAGCAACAGAAACTTTGCTTCTTGATCGATCTTTACTCCTAAGTGCTTATAACTCCTTCCTTAGCTTCTTTTGATCTTCTTCTTTTGGACCAAGGAGTTAGTAGCATAAACCGACACTAATGCAATAAAAAGACTCTAAAAACTACCATAAATAATAATGAGTTCATCACCTATCAATCACACAAGCAGTTGATGACAGACGTTGGAAGCCCATCAAACTCAGTAGAGAGGTTCCTCCTATCTCACATATCTTTTTTGCAGATGACATCGTCCTTTTCTGTGAAGCAACAACAACAACCCATATGAAGATTATAATGAGATGCATCGAGAAGTTCTGTGGCGCGTCTTGTCAAAGAGTTAGTATCAGCAAGTTGATCCTCTTCGTTTCACCCAACGTTAATGCTTGCCTAAGAACTAGGCTGGAAATCATCAACGGGTTAAGCACGAAAGAGAGTTTTGGTATGCACCTGAGCATGCCCATTCTAAGTAAGAGAGTAGTGGGAACGGAGTTCGACTATATACTTCAAAAAGCACAAGCCAAGCTAGCAAGTTGGAAGGGCAAGACACTTATCCTCGAGGGATGAATCGTCTTGACCAAATCAGTACTTCTTTCTCTTCCAAACTATGCGAAGAAAACAGTGAAGTTACCGTCATCTTTCGTCAAGAAATTTGAAAAGATATGCAGAAAATTCGTTTGGAATGGTGTAGTGGGGGATAGGAGGATGAATCTAGTAGCATGGGAAATGATGTGCTCTTTGACAGTCTTGGGAGGAGCGGGTTTGAGGGCTCTTAAAGACAACAATACCACAACCTTGGACAAGATGGGGTGGAGACTCATTATCGAGAGAGATGCGCTTTGGGCTGCTGTCATCACCACTAAATACAGACTCAGGAACCCTACATAAATCTTGAATATCGCACAATCGAAAAAAGGATATGTGATTTTGAGAAGTTTTGTATGGGGTATTAGTCAAATTGTCCGACCAGCTATAGCGTGGAGAGTTGGAGATGGCCATATTATAAAGTTTTAGTCTGACTGTTGGCTCCTGAGCGTCCCGTTACAAAATATGGCAACGACTACAATCGAGGGGGTGATGGCTGACACGAAATTTAGGGACCTATGGCTCGAAGAGAATGGGTGGAACTAGGTTGTTCTACTCTCAACTCTCCTTGCTACGGTGCTACTACAGTTGGCTTCGTATCGGATTTTTGAAGATCATTGCTTGGGAGACTCTCTGTATTGGCCTTATGAAGGAAATGGTATTTTTTCAATCAAGTTAGCTTACTATTTCCTAAGGTTTGGGGAAGAGAATCTACCTAGTAACTCCATGTACTTTACCATCTAGAAACTGCATATTCCGGAAAGAATCAAGTCATTTCTTTGGCTTGCGGCACTGGTAAGACACTCACTAATGCTGAGAGGTATAGAAGGCATATCACACCCTCCCCTCATTGTGCTATTTTCCCATCTCATTTGGAGACCCTTTTACAAATATGTTGCGATTGCACGGTGGCCAAGGATATTTGGCCACAACACAAACAGGCTGATCTCCCCGAAGACTTTCATTCGATGCAAGTGGTGGAATGATTCACTGCTAACATAAACAGACCTCGATAAGTGTTGAAGTTGGCTAGTTGGGAGCCTATTTCGCGTATACCGTATGGTGGCTTTGAAAATGGTGATGCAATGAACCTTCCGGCTCACCGACCCCCCACTCCGACCAAGACTCTTCATTTTGTCGCAAGTCAAGGAATACTTGTCCACCATCAAACGAACTAGGAACATGGCTAAACATGCAGGAAAGCAGAAGGTTTGCATCAGATGGTCTAGGACACCGAATGGTTGGGTCAAGTGGAACTCGGATGGTGTGGTGAGACAATCCAATGGTGAGGATGCATTTGGGGGTGTTCTGAGAAACGAGGATGGTCAGTGGGTCACCGGGGGAGTACATCATATAGGCATTTGTTCGGTACCGACTGCTGAATTGTGGGGTTTGCTCCTTGGGTTAGAAACCTGCTGGAACATGGGGTATCGTCATGTGGAATTTGAGTCAGACTCGTCGCTCATTGTGAATCTCGTTACGAAGGGGATAAATGAGTTGCATCCTCTCGCTAATCTGGTAGTGCGCTGCCAAGGCTTCTTCCGTAGGAATTGATCCGTCCGATTTCGTCACATCTACCGCAAGGCTAACATCACTGCGGATTTTTTTTCTAACTATGCTTTTCATTATCCCATAGGTGTACACCTTCTTGGCAGCCCACCTGAGGGAATCCTTCATTTTCTTACGAACGATGTTTGGGGCCTTGCTTTGCCCCAGATCATTCTTGGCTAATTTTGTTTTATTTAACGCTTTGCGCGGGAGTTTCCACACTCCTTTTTACCAAAAAGAAAAATATCTACTAGTGTCAGCTTTCTAACAAGTAAATCAAATACAGGTTACTAAAGTTTTAGGAGAGGGTGTCATTATTTGGAAGATCACCCCTTTAGCTCAGGATGAAGCGCAGGGTCCTAATGTTACGCGCTATTTAAGAGTTGATCACAATATCAGCTTAAGACACAATATAAATGAAATTGTGGATCAATTATTGAATTGACTACTCACGACAAATGCCGATGGATTGAGGTTTGTGAAAGTAAGGATGAGGTATGATTAAATTCCTCAAGTTGGGAACACGTGCAGTAGTAGGCACATTCAGAAGGGAACAATTGGTATGACTTAACACATAAGAGGATGCCTTGGACAATCGAAGGCATCACTCTTGATATTATTGTGAATCCACATCCACACCCACTAAGTAATGCTTCCGTCATTGAATTCGAAATAAGGACATAGATGAGCTGTAGAAGTGCATTTTTATAGAATTTTTGTTATTGTTAGTGTTAATTTTGATTTTCTATTTGGTATGTCTAGGAGACAATTTAAACTTGCATTATAGAAGTGCAATTTTTATTTGTACTATTGTGATGTAACACTATTTTTTTATGATATTAAATTTTTTTTTCCAGTTGCCACGTAAATTGATAGATGTTAGGGTTTGAGAATCATACCAACGGTGAAAAAGTACCACAATGTGATAAATTCTATTGAGGCAATACAAAATATAAAAAATATAAACCCATAATTTATTCTAACTTAAAATAAACGAGGGTATCAAATCATATATTCTTCGATTAGGAAAGATATCAACCTAATGATATTTGTAATATCATTATATCTCAATATTCCCCTGCAATCGAAGTGTGAGTAATGTTGATCGGAGATTGAAATGAAACTGCATGTTGGTTCTTGTTCTCGAATGAAATCAGAGCCAATGTTGTTCTCGGACGAAGCCGGTGTTGTTCTCGGACGATGCCGGTGTTGTTCTCGGTCCAAGCCGGTGTTGCTCTCGGATGAAGCCAGAACAGGTTTGGATCATGATAATACCGATAATTTGTATGGACACAAAGTGTCATGTTTGGATCGACACAAGCCGAGTTGAAAGTGTGTCAATAAGTAAATAGGATCAGAATAATGAATGTAGAGTGGATGTGTAGAGCTCTCTCATGGTTCTCCAATCGTCATGGGGCAGTGTTTGTTTGTGTAGAGTGATTATAAGAGCCTAAGCTCAGATACCATGATAGATGTTAGGGTTTGAGAAACCCATACAAATGGTGGAAAAGAACCACAACGTGATAAATCCTATTGAGCCTAATATATAGGCAACACAAAATATATAAAATATAAACCATAATCTATTATAACATAAAACAAAGGAGGGTATCAAATCATATATTCTTCGATTAGAAACGATATCAACCTAATGATATTTGTAATATCATTATATCTCAATATAAACATTAGATCCCACGTTGGATATTTCATTTTTTTTATATGTCAAATGAGTTCAGAAGATCTAGTCAAATTTACAACAAGTGTGGAATGCTTCTATAAATAACCCGTCTAATCTTAAAAAGCATTAAAGTTGTACTCTTGTTGTTGCATATTCCTCTCCCAAAGATACATATATTTCTATGTCAAACTATGATCGATCATCTTCTATAATGGTACTGAATGATTTACGATTAGCTCGAATGGTTATGGATTTCGATCTCGGTGAAGAACCTGAGCAAATCCCACACTTCTTTATTGAGTACGCTTAATTCGTCAATAGAACTCATTCTTCAATGCCATTAAAGTTTTGATGTGCAAGGTCAATATCTTCTTTGTCTCTCCGCGATCTCTTGCTTCTCGTTATCCTTATTCCCCGTCTATTCGGAGGTTCAGTATGACGATTGAAATGGGTGAGGATCATAATTAAGATCCAATTAGGTCTAGAAGAAGGTGTAGAGCAAGGATGAACTCAATTAGATCAATTGGTTGGGCTTTGCCAATGAATAGGCGTCAAACATTCTTCATTGAAAATCAAAAAATATACCCTAGTTCAAGATAAAAACAAACAAACACTCTTGACCCGAAAATCGAAATTAGATTTCAAACTTGAAATTCAAGAAAAGGAAGAAGGTGCACATTCTAGTAAAGAATTGCATAGTGAAAATCGAACAAAGATCTACAGGTATCATGTTCTATTTTCCCTTCTTCTCATTTTCATTTTTTATATTAAAAAGATAATGGAAAGAGAGCAAGTGACGGTAGTTTATAGAATGAACATATAACGGAATAATTTTAAACCTGAAGGGCACCATCCGAAAAAACAAAATTTGGTGGTCACTAATCGGAAATGACAAAACTCTAAAGGCGCTAAATGGAATAATATCCATAAATACAGTTTAATGTGAGAATGACACGTGACAAAATCTGACATGTCTTAATATGACGATGACGTACTAATGACAAGTGACATAGTCTTATTCACTTCTATTTTAGTATTATATAGCAGATAAGGTCAAGTCAAGCTTTTTTTTTAGACACAGCTAAAGTCGAGTAGTTCGACTAATATAGCAATTCTAATATTTCAAAAATCTTAGTCCAAAAATAAATAATTTTATCAAAAATAAACATAGTTATTTTTAAGAAATCACCATTATTTTAGAGTGGTGTTATTCGGTGCCTTCGGGCAGCCAAAAAATTATGAAAGGATCAAAGCATACGTAGTGCGGATACGTGGGGTAGTCGAAGTGGGAGTGCGTCCCTTCGGCGCGGGCGTAGAGCGGATGCGCCCGGGCTTTACCGAACTTAAACGTTTACCGCACACCTCCTCCGCTCTAGCTCATTATCGGAAACAAAGCATTGAAGCAGTGGAAGGCTCCAATCGAAGAAAAAAAAAATTCAAAATCAACCGAAAATATAATACGACAAATGGATCGAGAATCAAATGTTCCATATCCACAAGAAACGAGAAAAGGGAAACATCATTGATCTCCAATCAGCAATCGAGGTTTTTTTTTCTTTTGTTTTTTAAACTTTAGGCTTTTTTACCGTTTTAGGTTTGGAATTTGTTAGATTAGGTGTCACGGTTAGTTTAGGAAGAACTGGAATTGAATATTTTTGAGATTTAGCTTTTTTATGTGTTTATATGAATTTTTTGGAGCTTTTATCTATGCTCTAATGTCGGAAACCAAGAAGAAGATGAGATAGTGAGGCGTGATGCGCATGTGCCCCACGGCGCGTACGTGAATACACGTGCCATCTGTATTATGTTTTTTTAAACATTATAAGATTATATCACTTGTTAAAATAAAAACGCAAAAGTCAAATTCTAAATAAATTCAGATTGCGTTGAGAAACATTAGAGATAAGAAGAGACGAGAAGTTAGACATGTCATGACATTTGCCCGTCGAACTTCTAGAGATCGAGAAGGCATCAAGGGGTAGGCACCACCTCTCCAACTATCCTAGAGTTGTTAACATATTATACTAGGCACAAAACTAGCGTGATATGAGTCAGCAATGTATAATTTTCTTGATTTTTCAAAAGGTTGATATCAAAACATTTTCCTTGTTTTTGTAAGATAATGTCAATACTTAATGTTATCGTAGATCTCTAGATGATTAGAGTCATGAAGAGGCTTGATGGAATTAATAAAGTACGTGAGTGGACTCAAGATTTAGACGACCCATATTCGTGGTTTGGTTTGACTAGACGCAATGACGTTACAGAGTTAGAGGACCTTTATTTTCCAGGTTGTTCAAATGGATGTTGTCACGTACCAACTGGAATCCTCCAACACTCAAATCTACAATTTGTTTCAGTAACTTGTGCACAGACGCAAACCTACAAAAAGAAAAATTAATTATAAAGAGGACAAGCTTTGAACATATTAGAAGCAAAGGTAAAACTATAAACATTCTTACGCATTTATTGTCCTTGTGCCAAAATGATGATATAAGTCACATCAAGCTCGAACGATTCTCTCCTTGTATGGGGTGAGTCACATTGTCTCGAGGTAGTTCGTTAACCTCGGATATTATTCTCAATACTCCCTCATTTCCGCCAAACGTCGTTTGTAGCTTTCACTAGATCTCGACTCGAACAAGAATGTTTATGCATTTGTCTTAAGTTCAAAATAGTAACATAAGCTTTGAGTCCTTGCTGTCATATGAGAAGAAGAGCAACTGCGTCAAAACCACCCCCGCACCTCCTCCTTGCTTCCCCCGCGGAAATCCTCCAATGCCGCCCTTGCGGTGCTGTCTGGCCGCCCCCACGGTTTTCCTATAGTTGCTCCCGTTTTGGTGAGCTGCTTCCTTCCTTGCTTTCCTCGTTCCTTCCTTGAGTTATGTTGGATTTTGTTGACCCTTGTTGATCTGTAAGACTAGGGTTTGTGACCCTACCTTGTGGAGATCTCTTAGAGAACATGGAGACTAGAAGTTGTAAACTTCTAGCAATCGTTTCGTTCCTTATTCGTTATGTCTTGTTTGAGCAGGCATTCCTTCCTTTCCTTTGGGAACTGAGTTGTTCGCTGACCTTTGAGTTTACCTATGAGTGAGGTAAGCTCCTTGGACTTACTTAGTTGCGTTCCATATATTAGTTTGATGGTTTTAGCTTTCTTGTGTTGTTATTTATTGTGATAATTGATAATCGAAATAGGATTGACCTTTTATAACCTTAATTGACCAAGTGTATTATAATCGGGCAGTGACCGCTTGTCTAGTTCAAAATGGAGAAACTGGGAGGTGCTCTTGCGACCAGTCCAGCATGTGACAAAAGGATGCATACGTTCTATTCCTGTTGGTGAAAGGGGATAGAGGCAAGATCATAATAATTCTCGTGTGACAACATGAGTTGAATTAGTAAAGGGATTAACTTAATAAAATATAATAACCGGTTGAGTGCTATCATGCTATATATTTATATTATCTTATGTGTGTTTGTGCCTTTAGGGTCTTTCTGATATCTAGGATGTTAGCTAACAGTTTATACCGATGTTGTAGATGTCTTGCTGGATATAGGTGTTGCTGAGTGATCCGGATAGTGTGGTCAACCGGAGTTCCCGTACATTATAGGACGGGATCGGGTTTATATTTCAGTTATTGTTCTTTCAGTTGTTTTGAGCTCGGTTGTGAGTCTTTTACGTTTTCCCTTGTTATAACCTTTGGTGTTATATAAGTTTTGGTTTTCATTTATTTGTGTCGTGTTGTAAGATCCGATGTTGTCGTTGCTACTCTGAAGGTCAGGATCCATTGTGAGGTCATAGCCCGTAACGCTTCAAGTTCCCAGAACTTGGGGTGTTACACAATACTCCCTCATTTCCGTCAAACGTCGTTTGTAGCTTTCACTAGATCTCGACTCGAACAAGAATTCTTATGCATTTGTCTTATACGTCAAGTCCAAAATAGTAACATATAAAAACATGTTGAGCAAATGCTTAGAATAGGGATATGAGAAAAATAAATCAATCACCTTATAGGTGTCGGGACATCTCCTTGCACTTACATAGTATCCATGTTCCTTCAACGTATGAATGATTTGTTGTAATGACCCTCTTCCTTCCGCTTGGTCCATCCTCATCTTCAAACCGATATTGTATGCTTGTTGGATGGTTTTGACATTGTTGGGGTCGTCTAATGGCACGAGTTTCAAAATATATCTCGATTTTAACCTTTATTACTCCACCTTTCGACATTATGTGGGAGTCAAACGTCCGACATATGCATGACCGTACCTCTTAACACCGAGAGAATTGTGGCAGTGGACTCCAAATATTAATTGCCATTTTCTTCTTCAACTTGTGCCCCTCTCGAGTTCAAACTTGCACACACACTTCTTCGACTTCTCGATCTCCGTCTAGTACTTAACACATGATCGGGTCAACATTTCCTCCTTTCTAGGTGCTTTGTATCTATCACTGCCAAATGAAAGTATGAAACCCCATCTATCCAACCTCGATTTGTTTATGATCAACACCATATTAATTTATTAAGTTTGCCACAAATCGATCCCAACCCAAAAGTTATCTCTATCTGAAAACTATTTGGTGTATTTGTTATGTAACTTGAGCTTATAATAATAAGTTAGTGGATGCTTCCCAATGATAAAAAATATATATCATCGTTATTGATATAGACTAATTTTTCATTATTTAATATATCAATAATCCTTAATATGTTACAAGATTTTTATTTAATTCTTTTAGGTACAAGAAACAGTCGAATCACTTGTGTACAAGAAAATTAATTCAATTTTTTTTTGATATTTTTGAGTTACTTAAGAATTGTGTACAAGAGAACTAGTTACATTAATTTTTGTCCAAGAAAATTAGTGTACAAGAGTAAATTCAAGTATCATAATTAACATATATTTATAACTTTTACAAGGAAAAATAAATCGTGAGATCCAACTTGTCCAGTTGGTATTAGGGCGGGAGGGAGGTACTATCAACTAGATATCGATTCTCCATGATTACATTCATTTATTAATTTTTTATATTTCTTATAAGAATAACAAAATTATAAGTAATACGTCTCATTAGAAGAAATATCAACATAACTTAAAACTATTTACGCTAAATTAAATTGTAAAATCCTTAATTATGTAAGTTTTAATTAAAAAAATTATATATTATATAAGTTTTAATAAAATCAGTAAAAAAATTATCATAAAGTATTACATTAATGAAAATTAATCTCATAATCAATTAAAAACTCTAGAAATATTTCTTGTAACCAATTATGATAAATTTTTTTGTAATTAATAAGGAAAAATCGGTCTTTGTATGTTTTATTATGCTATTTACTAACTAAATCATAGGAGGGGGCATCATTCTTATAAAAATAACAAAATTATAAGTGGTACGTCTAATTAGAAGAAATATCGACATAAGTTAAATATTTACGCTAAATTAAACTGTAAAATCCTAAATTATGTTAGTTTTAATAAAAAAAAATTATATATTATAGAAGTTTTAATAAAATCCATAAAAATTATCATAAAGTATGACATTAATGCAAATTGATCTCATAATCAATTAAAAACTCTAGAAATATTTCTTATAACCAATTATGATAAATTTTATTGTAATAGATAAGGACAAATCGGTCTTTGTAAGTTTTATTATGATATTTACTAACTAAATTATAGGAAGGGACATCTGCTAACTCATATTAGTGAAGTAATTTAGTTTGTCCAGTTTTCTCAAAAATATTTATGTAGCTCAAACTTGGACGAAAAATTAGTACTGATATCAAGAAAATATTCCATAATATCCTAATTAAAATGAAATGAAATAAACTATTGATTCTACAATTTCGGGTTTCTATTCTAACATGTGTAAAGCTAGAATGAGAAGAAAAGAGAAGGGAAATATCAATCTCGTTAAATGAAATTGTAAACTTACTTGGATGTGCATGACAAGCTCATCCGGAACACTATATATCTTTACATCCATCAAAATATTTATGTCTTCACCATCGAATTCAACTTCGACCTCTTTATGTCGACAACTTTTACGAGTTTTTTCAAATTTGAGATTTGATTGATATTTATAAACTTGGTCCTCTAACGGCTATAAAATATAACGTTCGAATGGTTTTATACCGTTAATTGAGGGGGCACCCGGGCACACTCTTGATGCGCATGCGTCTAGACTGTGCACTCACAATACGAGTGTACTGCCTCGTTCCATATGACTGAATAGCAATAACGGTACGAGTGCAGTGCCTTGCCTCCTTCCGTATGACCTAGCAGTAATATTATTTCAAAATATCACCTAGCTTCTCTTTTGGGAATGAAATCGGAAGAGACATATGGCATTAATGAGGGGGCAGAGGTAGGAAGAGAGTCCTTGGAGGATAACATTAATGAAAGACGATGATATAAAGAGATGTCGTTACACTGGCCTTCATATAAGACGTATTTGGGCCATCCTTATGCCTTAGTTAGAACTGTGCAGGTCAACTTGGAGGCACCCATATTATATTAATATCTCTAATTCGTCACATGCAGCCGCAAATCTGAGTCGTCTCATTCAAAATAGACGATGGGTAAGCACACGAGGTTTTATCTAAAACCAATTTGTAATAGGAGGAGTGCGGATGCTTTTATGGTAGTATCAACTAATTGTGTGTTATCGATCCGTGCCTCCCAACCCTACCTAAGTGGACAGATGGTGCACTCGACTGTTATGGCCATTTGCTGTACGTCTTACATATATATTCACTGGACAAATGAGATTCAAGTAAGCTCGATCATATCTGCCTTGTTTTTACTCCCGAGTCACTGATCGACGTACTTGATTATTATTGTTATATTATTATTGTTATATGATATCGGTGAGATGTGAACGTATGGAATAGTATTAGACGGGACGGGAAGACATAATTATAGTGGCAAGTTGAGAGCAGCATTTTCCAGCTCATGCGATCTTTTCTTATTGATAATGACGTGTTTTTTCTTATATATTAAAGAGACGAAATGTTAGACTCGTTATTAAGTATTATTCAAATTTATTAAACTAGTTGTATATACAATGTAAAATGGTGATAATTAAAAGTATGGTTCCACAACAAATAATGGATCTTGAATTAGTTAGCCAGTAAAAGTGGAGTTTATGAAGTAATGCAATATGTTTATAAAGCTGCTTAATGAATAGAACATAGAAATGAGATTAGTGAACAAAAATAAACACTCTTTGTCCGACGACTATCAATAATTCTATTTGTATAATTGCATTTGCATGTGAAGTCAAGGAAAAACAAAAGAAAGGGGAGATTTGGAAGGCAGCATGGCATGTGCCACATTAGTTGTAAATTTGGCATGGACTGCTGACCCCACTCACTCCCACGCGCTATCTTTCAAACTTGCAAAAACTATGACCATCTTTTTTAGTTTTTTATATTTAGGGGTGGTTTTCTACAAATTGGTTTATTTTGCATGTAGTGGTTTTGTGTTTACACTATCGCCATCTTTTTCCCTCCATCACCGCCCCCTGCTGCCTTCTCCTCCATAAATCATAACACATTTCTGTCCGTTTTACAAACTCTTCATCTTAATTTCTTTCTCTTCAGAACACCAAAAGAAGATGGTAATGGGGCCTGTGCTAGCAGTAATTATGTGGGTTATCGTTGCCTTGTTTGCCATTGCTAAGGCCGATAGTCCCTACAGGTTCTTCAATTGGAATGTCACATACGGTGACATTTACCCACTTGGCGTTCCACAACAGGTAAAAAACTTGCACCCTCTTCTACTCTATTTTTGCTTTCAAATTAACTAATCTTTGGTATTTATTGGGTTGCAGGGCATACTCATAAATGGCCAATTTCCTGGACCTGACATTTACTCTGTTACAAACGATAATGTCATCATCAATGTCATCAACAGTCTTGATGAGCCTTTCCTTCTCTCCTGGTAATTACTTCATTATCTCATTCTTTCAATTGTTACAGCTAAGTCTTTCACAGAGCTACAAAATAAGCCAATCCAGATTTCAACTCTTTTGTCTGGCTCTGGCATGATGATTCTGTTTTTTAGTTAGCATTAGATTGTTTCCAGATCCAGATTTCTCCCCACAAACAATAAGCCAATCCCAGAATAAATAAACAAAAGATCGCTTTAAGTTTAACACGATATGCTAAAAAGGAAATTAGACTTTGTTTAATTGATTCCCTTTTCAAGATTTTCATTTCTGCAATCTGGCCAGCTTTTCTGTCACTAAAAAGTGATAGTTTTGTTGGTTTTGACAGAGGAAGATGTAAAATGAGCAGATATTAAACAATATGCTTTTCTTACTTCTTAATAAAAAAATGATGTACATTACATGAATTATATAACCTAGAAAATAAGACAAACTGACTTCACTAACCACCTCTAACATTATGCATAAGGTAGTGCTACAAATCTGAAATAAACTGAATTAGACTCCTAAAAATAGCTAAGCAATAGCAACAGAATTGAATCATATTTCAACAAGTTTTTTGTATTTCAGTATAATTATAAAGAAGTTCAGTAATGATGTTCTGGTATGATATCCTGAAGAATATAGTTTTTTTCTTCCTGGAAAGTTTCTCAATCTAGTTAATGTATAGGAATGGAGTTCAAAACAGGAGGAATTCCTATGAAGATGGTGTTGTTGGGACAACATGCCCAATTCCTCCAGGCCAGAACTTCACTTACATCCTACAAGTTAAGGATCAAATTGGAAGCTTCTATTATTTCCCATCACTCGGTTTTCACAAGGCTGCTGGTGGCTTCGGAGGGATTCGAATCCTTAGCAGGCCATTAATCCCAGTGCCATTTCCTAATCCTGCTGATGATTACACTCTTCTAATAGGCGATTGGTATAAATCTAATCACACGGTAGGTTAACTTATTCAAATTCTCTTAATTTACAAGATTCATCAATCTGGCTTGTGTTATATTGCTTCTTGTGGGTTGTAGACTTTGAGACAAGTTCTTGATGACGGACACAAGCTTCCGAATCCGGATGGGATCCTTATCAATGGCCGCGGAAATGGTGCTACCTTCACTGTGGATCAAGGCAAAACTTACAGGCTGAGGATCTCAAATGTGGGATTGCAGAACTCTCTCAACTTTCGAATCCAAAACCATACATTGACATTGGTAGAAGTGGAGGGTACACATACCCTTCAAACAAACTTCTCCTCTCTCGACGTTCACGTTGGACAGTCCTACTCGGTTTTAGTCACAGCTGATCAGCCTCCCCAGGACTACTACATTGTTGTCTCCTCTCGTTTTACTGATGAAATTCTCACCACCACCGGAGTCCTGCACTATAGCAACTCTGGTAGCCCCGTTTCTGGCCCCATTCCCGGTGGCCCTACCATCCAAATCGATTGGTCCCTCAACCAAGCTCGGGCAGTTAGGTAACTATTATTTCTCGTTATTGTCAATTGGTTTTATGATGAAACATTTCTGATATTTTTTTTATAGGACCAACCTTACAGCAAGCGGACCAAGGCCGAACCCACAGGGTTCGTACCACTATGGTTTGATCAACACAACTAGAACCATAAGGCTACAAAACTCAGCTGGTCTGGTAAACGGCAAGCAAAGGTATGCTGTAAACAGTGTGTCCTTTGTTGCGCCTGACACGCCAATGAAACTAGCCGATTATTTCAAGATTGGAGGAGTATTCAACCCGAATAGCATCTCTAGCAACCCTACTGGTGGAGGGATCTACCTTGACACCTCAGTCCTGACTACTGACTACAGATCATTCATCGAAATCGTGTTTGAAAACACGGAGGATATCGTTCAATCCTGGCATCTTGATGGATATGCATTCTTTGTCGTCGGGTAAGATCGTAATATTCAAGTTTCATAACAGTTGCCGTCCCTGAGCTTACAAATTCTATGTCATGTATTCAGAATGGATGGAGGGGCATGGTCAGCAGCGAGCAGAGACCAATACAATCTGCGCGACGCAATCTTTCGGTCCACCATACAGGTAAACAAAGTTGTTGAGCCTTTATAAGGGTAGAAGTATATCTTATTGATCAATTTTGAAATGGAATCAGGTTTATCCGAGTTCATGGACTGCAATATATGTGTCACTTGACAATGTGGGGATGTGGAACTTAAGATCGGAGTTCTGGGCAAGGCAGTACTTAGGACAACAGTTTTATCTTCGAGTATTCACAACGTCGACCTCTCTAAGGGACGAATACCCTGTCCCAAAGAATGCCATTCTATGTGGGAAAGCCCAGGGAAGGCAGACAAGGCCACTCTAATGGTAATTAAGTAGTTTGAAACATTTATATTTTGCCTGAAATGATTGATGGATTATGATTGTAATTGTAATAGACCTCAGCTTGAGGTCTGATTCTTTCTTATTTTTTCTATACACGTGCATAGATGAAGCGGATGGTTCAAAATTGTGTATTTGGGAACAGATAATGATTGAATTGAAACTTGTCATGTTGGCGCCAAAATTTTATTTGTGATTTTGGCGCGCTGTTGGCGCGGGCGGGCGAACCGCTTCTACAAACCCTTACGGAATAGAAAGAACTAAAGAAGAGCACCTCCGTTAAAAAATAAACTAATTTGTACAATTTAACCTTAACTTTTAAGGTATTTCAATTAGTTGAATTTACCATCCAAATGCGGTTTGTAAAAGTTTTAACTATTTTATTTGAATTAATATAATAATAAGTATGTACATCTTAAAATATAATGTGAGCTTTTTGTTTGAAAAAGAGTATATAGACAACACAAATTGGGTGCAGTTTTGCAAATTTCTTCAAATGTATGGCCCTTTTGTAAGATTGTTGTTTGTGAGGGACATTATTAGGGTTTATATAAACAGTGGTTCTTCTGGCGAAGACGAGTAGTTTCTTCACTTTCTTGCATCGCTCCATTCATCTATCTCCGAAATTCCATTTAGTCAATAGCCATTAGCACGTTAATTTCCTTTCTTTCTCTTCGGAGATGCTGCATTGTTCCTATTCTTCCTCAACTCTGCTGTGAATTCGGGAAGAAAGTTGAGAAGAAAAGGGGCTATTTGAATATGGTGAAGAAGAAGAAGAATGAACCGCAGTACTGGCTTCTGAAAACAGAGATCGGCGAATGGTCATGGGAAGACCAAGCCGCAAATGGCGGCCTCAGCAACTGGGATGGCGTCAAGAACAAACAAGCCCTAAATTACCTAAAATCTATGAACTCCTCCGATCTATGTCTCTTCTATCACTCCGGTCCCAAGGCTCGCCGAGTAGTCGGAGTCGTCTCCGTCGTCAGGGAATGGTACGATTGTGTCGATGGTGGCATCGCGGTGGATGTGCAGGCGGTAGGGGAGATGAAGAGGCCGGTAGATTTGGCGGAAATGAAGTCCGACGAGGATTTGAAGGGTTTCGTTCTGTTTAGGCAGCCTAGGCTTTCGGTTGTTCCTGTTCCGAAACAGATTTGGGAGAAGATCTGTCAATTGGGCGGTGGGTATGATGATCAGAGTATTGCTGGTGATGAAGATTAGGGTTAGTAGTCACATTTCTCTTTCTGGATTATGCTTTTTGTACCTGAAAAAAATTAGTCGGAAGATTTTGAAAGAATTTGATGATGTTATGCATATGCTTAAGCCAATCTCCTGTATCTCTGGTTATTTGCAAATGAGTTAGGAATTCGGAGCTGTATGATATATGCTTACTCAACAGCTATCACCAAAAACAAAATACTACTATGCTACTGAAAAGATACAAAATCAGCATCTAACATCACAATCCTTGATTCCTTGGTCGCTTGAGTAGTGTATAATCTTCATCAGCAAATCTAAGCTCATTTTTTTGGATACTAAACTGATTTCCTTTTATTTCGGTTTAGTAGCAGTCTAGCAGATGATATTATGATGTTTAGCAGGCCATTGTGTTCTTGGCACCATTTAAAAGCCCTTCAAATTGAACCATATATTTTTCCACGTCATCAGGATATGATATACAAACCGAACCAATCACATTTCAGATAACTCACTACTTGTTCATCTATCCATATCCTGTTTACCAAACCAAAGCCACACATCCCTCTTTAAAACCCGCCTTATCTCCCACACATTTTCTTTCCAGTTTTCTTCCTATCAAGTTACTTGAGAATTGAGATATGGCTACCATGACCTCCTCACCATCAGTCTCGATTCCATCCTTCACCGGCCTCAGAGCCGCGAGCTCGTCCATCAAGGCCAAGGTAGCAGTCCCATCTGCCACATCACCCAAGATGGGCCCCATCAAGGCTTCTATTAAGGATTTTGGTGTGGTGGTTGCAGCCACAGCAGCTAGTGCCATGCTGGCAAGCAACGCCATGGCGATCGAGATCCTGTTGGGAGGAGACGACGGTTCATTGGCCTTCGTTCCCGGGCAGTTCAAGGTGAGCGCTGGAGAGAAGATAGTGTTCAAGAACAATGCAGGGTTCCCACACAACATAGTTTTCGACGAGGATGAGGTGCCAGCTGGTGTTGACGTGTCTAAAATCTCGATGCCCGAGGAAGATTTCTTGAATGCCCCTGGGGAGACTTATGTTGTGAGTTTGAGTGAGAAAGGTGACTACACTTTCTACTGTGCTCCTCACCAAGGTGCTGGCATGGTTGGTAAGGTCACTGTTGAGTGATCAGCTTCTGTTTATTATCGCCAAATTAGAGAATAGTGATTGTCAATTTCAGATCATGAGGCATTGTATGAATATAAGGAATTCAAACACCAGTTACTACCTAATGTGATGTGTATTCATTATGCACTGGTATTTCACTCTTGCTTTCCTATTTCATCAGCAGAAGTTCAAACGTAGAATAAGCTTTCTACACAGTGATATAGCTTTATGTAAGAAATGAAGACTACCTGATTTATGCTAATCAACTTCGAAATCTCCGGCAATAAGTGAACTATTCAGACGGGAAAGCCTTGATTTTGCACATCGAAGTTGCATTTCTTGTGTTTATAATGGCTAATGGAATGCTGCTTCACTGTCCAATTATTGATGGTTCATCCAAAAACCACTTGTATAAAGACCATGTAAGAGTTGAGAGTTCAGCAAATACAGTAACAATGGCCATGTATGTGCAAAAACTGAGGTTCCCAAAAAAGAACTATATGCACAGAGGATCAGGAAGTTGTGTTTATAAGGTTAATTACAATGTGAAATGAAAAGCTATTACAATGAAACTGCATACAGTGGGTGTTAAATGGTTGGCAAACAAAGACTGTTAGATGCATAGAAACAAATGCAGGTTTCTTCTTCTTACTTCATCTTTGTGCTTAGTTATGGCACTTATTACAAGCAAGATCACTAAAAACTACCAGCCGGTTAATGTCTTTGACGTTTCTCATCACTATAGTTGATGATTTACGAATATATGTGATGAGAAACATCGAGCACACGAACCTTCCGATTCTCTATATACACCGGACTCGAGCCATGGACAAATTATGTATTCATAATCATGATCAGTGGATAAATTATCCTAGTAAACTGGAAGAAATATTCATCATGCTCACTGCTTCTCTTTGAAGCAGTGAAAATACGTTCCTAGCTTCATTCTCCTCAGTCCTCACTTTTAAAAGGGCCTTCAAATTAAACCATATATTTTCCACGTCATCTGGATATGACATTCAAACCCAGCCAATCACATTACTGATAACTCACTTCTCATTCTTACATTTCCAATCCTCATATCCTCTTCCAACTTCTCAAAGCAAAGCCACACATTCCTCAAACAATTATCACCCAACACTTTCTTTATTTTCCCTCACAATAATTTTAGACCTACACGTTTTTTCTGTTTTTTCTCCCTATCCCGTCCCTGAGAAATGGCCGCCATGACCTCCTCAGCAGCAGTCTCAGTCCCATCCTTCACCGGCCTCAGAGCCACTAGCTCTTCCATCAAGGCCAGAGTAGCTATCCCAGCCACCACATCACCCAAGATGGGCCCCATCAAGGCCTCCATCAAAGACTTTGGAGTGGTGGTTGCAGCCACTGCCGCTAGTGCCATGCTGGCTAGCAACGCAATGGCGATCGAGATCCTGTTGGGAGGAGATGACGGCTCCTTGGCCTTTGTTCCCGGGCAGTTCAAGGTGAGTGCTGGAGAGAAGATAGTGTTCAAGAACAATGCAGGATTCCCACACAACATAGTTTTCGACGAGGATGAGGTGCCATCTGGTGTTGACGTGTCCAAGATCTCGATGCCCGAGGAAGACCTCTTGAATACCCCTGGGGAGACGTACGTTGTGAGCTTGAGTGAGAAAGGTGACTACACTTTCTACTGTGCTCCTCATCAAGGTGCTGGTATGGTCGGTAAGGTCACTGTTGAGTGAGCAGCTTATTCGTTTCTTTCTTCCTATTCTGAGACATTGTGTTAATCCATGTATTCAAACCATAAGAATTGCCGTCTATATGTGTGTTCAATGATACTTCTTTCAGCCTTCTTGTTTCACCAGCTACACTCATGCAAATGCTAACAGATTTTACACAACATAAACAGAGTCACATACCTGATTTCAGACATCGTGAAAGGTAAGGTTCATGCCAAAATGGACATTGTATACAACACTATGTCAATGAACTTCAAAAGTCTCACTCTAAAAGAGTCCTCTTTCATTAACCAATGTACCTCAGATTATATGTACAAAAGATCAGTCACAATCTTGTCCCTCGATACAAAATTGATTGGCCTAGTAACATAGGAAAAAAGGACATGCAAAAAAGAGAGAAAACATATAATTCTGCTGTACACGTCATTTGTGGAGGAAAGCAAACGGCTTGAGCCTGTAAAGAACAGTGTATGGTTCATCTACCTCTTTCTGTCTATGTTTTCTATGTTTGTACAATTGTGCATTTCTATCCTGAATGTTGGAAGCTAACTTAAGTGGTAAGAGCATCAGGGAGAGAGTTAGGGGCTCCTAGGATCTTACCACCCACATCTGGAAATTGATCTTGACCGGGCAAGGCACGGATCTTCCCATTATCGTCTACCTCAACTGGATACTTTAGAAGGTGGCCTTGCAATGGGGTGTAGCTATCAGCTATGAATTTCTCCCAATTATCTTTGGCTATTTGGTTTACTTTTCTTACACACTCTAAACTTTCTGCCTCCTTGTAGGAGTCATCTACTTCTCCCAAGTGTTCTTCCCATAGCGACATCCTATATCCGTAAACCTGAATTATAAGAGCAAGAATCCATCGTTTCCAATCATGCACTGTATTTGAATTCTAGATAATTGAAATGTATAATGTTTATAAAAGTGGTTAAAACCTGGCCGCAAGGATGAGTCTTTCGTTCTCCCCAAGTATGACACGGTTGATACGCGCCCATAGCAATCTCAGTGTCCCTTGAACCAGCCATGGATCTTTGATTAATATTAGCTGAGCCTATTATGACGTATTCATCATCTACAATCATCCCCTTGGCGTGTACATAAATCATGAATCTTCTGAATCTCTGAGAAGCTAACACCTGAAAAATACAAATAACAGAAGCTTATATAGACTCTTTCTTTCCACATTGATTTGTTAAGTGCACTAGAAACAAAACCGATGTTATTACGGGTTCTCCAGCACTTGAACGTTGCTGACTTGGAGTTGATCCCTCTTCTGGTGGTTCACGATTGCCCAAACAATAGAAATTGAGATAATCGTGGAGGTTCACATCATCAAGAGTTTCAGGTTTGAGCTCTTTCGCTATTATTCCATACATCATCTGCATAGTTTCTCTCTGCAAACCAAATTGTACTTCATTATGCACACATCATTTGTGCACAAGGAGTTGCAAATTTGATGTGAAGAAATTGCAAGTTTGCTTACCTGCCAAAAGAGTATTTCTTGTACAGAAGCAGAAGATGGGTTTCCCTCAGGCCACATAGGAATGACAACATAGACTACAAACCGTTGTTGAGCTCTTATCTTACTAGCAATTTTTAGTGCCAGCTCCATTGGAATTAAATTATCAGCGCCTGATAAAAAAGTGGTAAGGAAATCAGAATCAAGTTGCCGAGTTATGAGGCTAACAAGAAGTTTCGCTTGTCAGAGAAACTAGACCTGCATTTTTATAGGTTTGCCATGCATATGAAGATCCAATGAAATATTGATTTTCAATATATATAAAATGCTGTGCAGATCTTATTGCCTCAATATAGGCTGTTTGAATACTTCTGTCAACAATCAAATGCTTGGCACATACTAAGTTCTGCAATTAAAAAAAATATTGTTACTTGCACATTTGTAGGAGATACAAGAGGAAAGAGCATCAACTCATAATCAAGATCAACTAACCTGTTCCTCAGCCACCTGAGCATTCTTTGGAAAACCTTTCACAGAACCGGAATCAATTGATCGAAAAATCTGGGAAGAATATAGTCCAGTTTTGATTACTTTAAGCCCTTAAATTACCTACCAAACTGATCTGTTTCAAAGCCTAGACAAAATGCTGTTTTACCTGAACGTCCCAATTTTCAGGATCATTCTTTTCTCTCACCCACAATGCCGGATCATCATTTGGAATAGATGAAGACGGGCTAAGAATCCATGAGATACGTCCAATCTTTAGCAAAGCGTCGTCTTTCCAATGAGCAATCCTTTTGACTCGCAACTGAGACCATTTTGAGGCCTTTCTCCATCGCTGCTCAAAGTTAGTTAGTACATCATATGCAGCAGGGCCTTCAATCTTGCAATGCAAATCATGCCAAGGTTGTCGTGGCCCGATTGTTCCTTCCTATGAATATACGCAAACAACGCCAGTTGCACAAAATTGTTAACGGAAAAGGCTATGCAAAGCATTTTAAGCAACATAAAAATCTTTCAGCAGGGGAACTAACGGGGAATGTTGGATTGTGATAATCATTTTTGAAAGTAGTATGAAGATCACGAATCAGGCGGTGTTCTGGGGTATCATATCGACCATCACACAAGTCTAGACCTCCTAGGAAAGCCGTCAATTTCCTATTATTTCCGGATGCTTGGGAGTCAACAATCACACATTTTTGATGATGAGTATATAGAGTCCCAACAACCTGAAGTCAAATGCAATAAACAAGAACATTACAAGCGCTTCCAATTTCAGTGCCGGTAAGCACCAGGCAATCTACAATGCTAGAATCTATTTGGGATGTCAAGCAAATTCATTTTTATTCATCAAGATTGTGAACAAGTTTCGCAAAGACATAAATGCATAAAGTAGAACTAGAATGAAGAAAAGTTATGGGGTGAACCATGGTAAAAGCATGCCTGTTGCTTGAAAATGCTAAGCTTACTGCTGGCATAACGAGGAGACAGCACACAAATCACTGAAGAGTGCTTGAAGAACCTTTTTGTTTCTTCATCATGTGTTTGCATTACTCCCTTCTGCATTCACAAAACAGCAATGTTAGTCATAAACTCCAGCTTTAAATCCTACACTACAGCAATCCCAACACTAAAAACACAAGCGCAGATTCTAGTATGAGACACACATAAAACCCATCAAGAGGAACCTTCACCGATAAAATTGCAACCCAAATTCCAGTATTTACAATGGGAAGAGGACGAGCATGAGAAATTGAATTTACCGTGGTTATCAAGAAGTTGCTATGGGAAGTCTTGTCATCCCAAACAAGAACTAAAACTCTGACACCTTCTTGCGATTTATACTTCAAAAGCTCCCCTAAACTCAACTTCCCGCCGTTAGGCAAATGCCTCGTCGGCTCTCTCACCAGCTTTACCTTATCGTAAATCGACCATCCGATTATATATACCAGATGATGCGCTTCCAAAATCGCATGACAAATATCCTCCCAGCATTTCTCTCGTCTATACACAATACCACCGTCCATTTCCACCCCAGGCACGTGATCTGTCACGTGCGCGTCTTGATACAGAGTCACGGCCCCACCGTGTCTTACCGGGAAATAACTCCTCTCAACTCCGTAACTCGTTCTTGATTTACCACCGGCGATGCTGCTCCGATACTTTTCGATCTTGTCACAGGGAACGAACGTCATCATCAAGCGAATAGCGCATCCAACTTTCGGCTGCTTCCCGTTTGTTCCGACGATCGGGAACCAGTCGTCTATTGAATCGCCGTTCGCGATTCTATGAGCCGGCACGGAAGCTGTTCCGATCATATCGGCGCCGAAGACATCGTCGTCTTTCACGAGGAAGTCAACCTGAGAGACTGGATGCGCGAGGGGAACGCTGAAATGCTCGTCCCAATTAGGCCTGGTGGAATTTGAAATCACACGAGTCCGAGCCACAGTAGCTCCGGCCAGACACACGGTGACGTAAGGATCGCTTGTGATGATGTTATCGTGGTGCTGATGTCGGCGGCTGTTGAGATGATTTTCAACGTTTTCTTGGAGGCTTGAACGCTGCTTTGAGAACACCGATGCGCAGCCTAGGAAGGAGATTACTCGCCGAAATCGCTCGGAGAGGAGGTCCATGTTTGGGAGGTGCCGAGCTTCGATGATTCGAAGATCAAGATCTCCATGGAGGAATATGACACGGCTCGCCGTCGCCGGCGAATTTGTTCCGTTCGACATTGTTGTTTTGCTGCTGATTTGAGATGGAAGTAATTAGGAAGATGGAGGCGGATTCCACGGAGGGAAGTTAGGATGATTACGTGATTAAACGAAGAAATAGTCAGAAAAAGCAACACAACACCAGGTGATTATTGAATGAATATTGGAGGATTGTATATTGATAATTTGACCTGATCGGAGGGGGGAAAGCCGGCGATAACATTCGAACGTGAAGAGCTTGATCGGTTCCCCCCAACGACCGGTAACGAGATGAAAACCTGGCGATTCGGTACAGTGAAACAGATTGGAAGATGAAGATTTACGCATTTGAATATTCAAAGGCATAAAATAATTAAATAAATGAAGTTGTTGAAATTAAGATGAGGAAGTCGTGGGTTGCCGTGTGAAATCGTATTCGCAGCGAGCTAGCGGGTTGTTGATGATGTTGAATTGTATTTAGCCTTAGATTTCACACGTGGCAAAAAGGTGACGAGATTGATCGAAACCTCTAAACTAAGCTCATAAAAATAATTTCATTGTAATGCATTTGAATAAGATTATTATGCCCAAATTAGAAGTCATAGCAATCTGTATATGTAAGTTTGGTCTCTTTTTAAAGTAGGTTTGATTTGAAGAACATGAAGAAATCTTACCAAAAAAAGCAAGCTTCAATGTTACTTGTAAAATTGTTTTGTATTAAACATAAAGCAAAGAATACACACCTTTTAAAGTCCAACCAACGTGCAAGTAAAGTGTCTTTAAGGGCAAGTCCGAGAACACAAGAGCAGGGGACCATCCCCTTCTTCAACCGTGAGAGTCAGGCGGTTAAAAGCTGCAGCTGCTCCTTGCCCATCTTCGTGTTCTTTTAGTGTTTTTTTATCTTGCTCTTGAGGAAACTGGAAAGGAAGATACAAAGTATATTCCATACTCAAAGTGCAAATAACCACAATAAGTCGGCAGCATGTAAACAACCAACAACTACCCAACTACCGTTCCCTTAAATGCTATCCAGCAGATGGATTCAGATTATTCAAAATAGACCCATATGGTAAAAAACATAAGACCATAAGAAGACAATTCTTTACTTCCACAATCATTTAAGTCACAATCTCTACATCTTTGGTTGTTTACATGGACACAGTTCAATATTCAAAACACTTCGCTGCAGTGACTATTTTGTAATGCTATATTAGCCAGGAAAGCGCTGATCTTCCATGTGTTCATTAGCGTATCTCTCCTCTTTCCTCCATGTAGTATATACAATAAAACGGAGATGCAAAACGCTGATCTTCCATGTGTTCATCATGTTCGAGTAAACCTCTTGAGATGCTAAGCTACCACCACACTAGTGCACTTGTCCCCACAGAGTCTGACACGGACCGACCTTATCATAAGGCTCTGTACGAAGGCTATCATCTGCAAGGAAGATTTTTTTGGGGGGTTAAGAATAATGAACACTAGAATTGGTGAAAGTGAATATATAGAACAAGTAGACTTCTCAAACACACTGTACACAAAAGGCCAAAATGAAAAGGAACAAGAATCTAGTAAAGTCAGCAGATCAGAAGATCCTAACAATCTCTTGCTTCCACAAAGGCAGACTTTTGTGGATGAGAGACCAACGCTCATTGTAAACAAATTCAAAACCAGATAAAGTGATCTTTTTATTTCAGATAAATACAGAATTATAGCTTGTTATAAATTTGAGTAATTAGTGGCTGACTTTACTATATATAATGTAAGAATGAAAAAGATCTACTTCAGAGCCGAAAGATACTCACCACAGCAAATCCAGCAAACATAATACTAAAACCAGGGAAGTGGAAGGGAGAATCTTTAGACAAGAATAAAGCTGAAAGATCATTAGAGCACAAGATATTAGTTTTACATTAAAGAATGCTAAGGTGTGATACAATTAAAAAACTCCATCACCTGTTAGAGGGCTAAAAGCCAAGGGAGACATCACATTTGCAAATGAGCTTATGCCTGAAATGCACCCCTGAGCTTTCCCCTGTTTGTTGAACACAGTTTATTTAGATTTACTACTGGTGAAACCAATAAATAGTCACAAAAGCTGCAAATTAAACCAACAGATAGTCAACATTCTTGAGAAGACGAGAAATACAATATCCTGTAGTAGGTACTAGGGTTAGCGATTTCTCAACAGTAACAGTTGGGCAAGGAGCACAATGATCCTCATGGGGATGAGCACAAATGAAACGCTCACGATCCGATGTATCATATATTTCCGGATTAAATTTGACAACAGTTCCAGGTCTGTTCAATAATTCTCTATTCTTTCCAAGATATTATGATACTCTAGAGGAATTAAAAGTAAGTTTAAAACATTAAATTCAAAATGTGACAACACCTGGTCAGGGGCTATGAAGATTATACCTGCTCATTTGCTCCAACTTGTTTGGATGTAATGCTCCGCAACTGCAGGACAAAAAAGACAGGTAAACTAGATGGACGAAACATGGCAGTTGTTTTTGGTCCAACTTGTTGTTCACTATTTATTGGTTCAGCCTTACAGGTGTTAGTAAGCAAATCAAATTTGAATTTACAGATGTTAGTTTAAGCATATCATATTTGAATTGTTAAACTTACACAAGGCTGTGAGAAAACTGTCAGAATTGAGAACATTGCAGCACAGTAAGGAACCTGTCAACAAGCAAGGACAATACATTTGATTAGGAACATCTACGAACTGATCAGACTCTTACAGACTTCCATGTGAACTTAAGAAACTGATTGATCAAGTACAGAAAAATGAGAGTTACCCAAGATGACCAAGCAATGCTGTAGAGAAACATCTGCATTGAAAGACGAATCAAGAAGTTAATCCTTATTCAATCCAAATGAAGTTGATAGCATATGCAAATGATAAGGAAAAATTAAGAAGAGCGGAAAAAGCTCTTACATGTGCACAATTGAAGAAAAGGGCGATAGAAAGTAACTTCTCTTCTGCAACAACGGGCACTAGTAAAGGCATAAAAACCAACTGCAACATTTACTTTTTACTCAGTAACATAACCACAAAGAAAAATGCAGTTTCACAAGCAATTGATCACTATAAATGAGAGAAGTTTAACAGCTGACCTGGGACACAGTCCCTGCTAACCCAGCCATCACCATTAAATTTGCAAACTCGTCTTTGTCAAAGTGAAAGCATGCTTTCAAATAGTACTGTACATGAAGAGAGATTCAATCCATCAATATGAGTTACTCGTTTTACTTCAATCAACAAGAACTTGATGATATTTTGCAGGAATCAATTTCTATACCGGATTTTTTATGAAACATCCACAAACACACAGATATAGATTACTAAGCTAATTTAAGTTACTGAAAAAGTTACTCGTTTTCTTTCAATCAATAAGATTTTAATGATATTTTTGATAAAGTTCTTTTGAGTTCTGTTAGAATAAGGTCCCTAGAATAAGGTCCCTAGTTTATAGGACTATTTTGTTATCTTGATTTCAGCTAGAACATAGGGCTAGTTTGTTCAGTTTGTTTCTACTTTCGATTAAGGAGTCTGTAACAGCTATATAATAGCTTTTCTATCAATTGAATAAGTAAGTCAGTTTTCACCATTCAAGCTCTGAATTCTAACAATTTTGCAGGAATCAATTTCAATGCCGGATTTTTTATGAAACATCCACAAACACACAAATATAGATAACTAGGTTTATTTAAGTTACAGTTTTTCAGTTTATTAGTAAATTTTCATCTTCAAAACTCTACATTAGGCATTCACGAACCAAGGGGAAAAAAAGTACGACCAGAAACAAAAAAAAAAAAACGATCCGAACATAATAGCAGCTACATATTTTAATTAAAACTTCCAATTAAAAAAAGCAATTAAGAAGAGCAGAGATATACCATCAAGGATGTGTGAAGGCCAACGTCGCCTAGATTGTTGACGAAAGCAACAAAAGCCACTTGGGAAAACACCTTGCTGGGGGAAAAAGAAAATACGGATCTCAGCACTGGAAAGCTAGTGCTGGAACAGAAGTCACTTGGAAGAATATCCTTTTCCCATTTAATTTCAAGAAATGTGTCAAACCTAGTCTTTAACAGAGCGAGCATTTCTTCAAGTGAAGGCAACCCTCGGAAGAAATTTGTACTTTTCGAAGAAGATTCTTCAGATGATGGAGAATCCTCGAGCAATTTACTTTCGAGTGCGTTCTTCTCTTTTACGTTTACGGATTCCGGCAAGAACAATAGCATGTACACTGTAGCTAGAACTCCCACAGAAGCAGCCACCTGAGACACAATCCGAAACAAACACTGAGAAAATCCAAATACAAGCAGTTTCAATCCTCAAAGAAGAAGAAAATGACGATGATAAACCTGGAAAGTGGCAGATGTGGAGAGGAAGCGAGTGGACAGATTTCCACAAACAAAAGCGGAGGAACCGATCCCAGATAAGATTGCGAACACGGAGGCTCTTTGATTCTCCGGCACATTGTCCGCCTGCGAATGATTTTGCCGATTACGATTTCCGTTTGCAGTTATCGAATTTGACAATTGGCGGGGAGAGCGAAGATGATTAGGGCGGCAGGGTATGACATTTGAGAGTTTTGGGCCTTCTAAGCCCATTTCTCTATGACACGTGTAAAGCATTTAGAAAAAAAGGATAAAGAGTGAGATTACCGCATAAGCAAGGGCAAGACAGTGAACGCTTCCTTCGCATGCCATTGAGGTGAGAGTTTTGAAGACGTAGTAAGCGTAGAAGAAATTGGTTGTTCGGTTGTATGCTAATATGGCTATTACCAATCCATAAACACTTGTTAATTACCATTAATTGCATGATTAAACAACAGTAATATTTGAAGAACAACCTACCAAGGGGAATGACGGTGAGACCCATTGGAATGGTTAGCAACGCTTTTCTTCCGTAATGATCTGATAAATTACCCACTAAAGGCATCATTACCAGCGTTCCTAATCCTATTACCTGTAATTCATATTAATTCACTGCTAATTAATTAAAAAATAGTGGCAATTAATTGGACACTTTTGGTTTCCAAATATTGAGCTTTAGTTATAATCTTGTTTGTTTCTTTAAAAAATAAAGAAGATGGTCAATAAAGAGACAAATTGCATGTTACATCCTTGCAAGGAAAGTGAGATGTATTGCTTTTACGATAAGTCTATAACTTTGCACCCTCTAAGTGAAAATGATTTTAATGTTTACTATTACTCTGAAATCCGTAAATTACATTTATATTGAATTGGAGTATATAATTGATCGACTTACAAGTGTACTTGTGTTAAAATAATCAATGTAAAATAATGTTTAAGATTGTTATAATTATGATTTATGATTTGTGAATAGCAAAGAAAGGAAAGTACCGTGTGTTGAAGGCCGGTGAGGTAAATGGCGAAGGAGCATTCAATGAGGCCGGGGCAGAGAGCATCCATGGTTACGTCAGTGATGGCTGGGATGACCATGTAAGCCGCGAAGTTGTAGAGAAACAGCGTCATGTATAGGTGGCTCAGCCTTCCTCCCCCGGCATCTCCTCCTGCGATTACCATCTCTTCTTCTTTTGGGTGTTGCTCTTAGTTAATTCGTTGCTTTATTTATGGCTACACCAAAAGCAAAGGCCTTACTCCTTAGATATATGACTTCCCGCAATTAATTGATAAAGGGCCAAAAAGATGGGAAACTTCTTTAAAAGAGCTTGCTGACGCCCGCCAATGACCACTACCCAACACTAATGTTTGGGTCACCTCAAATTTAACCAACAATCCAAACCCAAAACGTAATATTTACCCTTCACCCTCTCAAATTTATTTCAGTAAATGACAAGAAAATTGTATACCACGGGTACTAATTGCTGTTTTTGATGACACGCGGAGAAATTACGGTGGGTCTGTGTGCGATAACTTGTAACCTCTCTTTACATAACATAATTAGGATGAAAATGAGTCGGATAATGATAGTCACCCGATCCATCATTTAAAATTGTTCATCCCACCGATTCGACAACTCAAACACCTGTTAAGGGTCTCACTCGCATCCATCACATGAAGCGGGTGGATCGGGTATTCTACAATTTCTTTATAATTTTATAAAAAATAAAATATTTTACTAAAAATCAAAAGTATAATTAAAAATCCAAATAAAAGTAACATGTTGTACATGATATCAAGTACAACATTATAATCAAGAAAGATCCAAAATAAAAAAAGTTATAACAAATTAATAATAAGGACTGAGGTATATTAGGAATCGAAAGAAAATAAACTAGGAAATAAAATATAGGGTACTATTTACTTTAATATAAATTATATAGTAAGGAACTAATTGTAAATAATATATAGCAGAAAACTACAAATATTAAAATTACATATAAATTTAACCGGGTGAGTACGGGTCGGATGGATGGGTGGATGATGGGTTTGGTGATGGATGGATGAAACCTTAACTCATATCCTACCCGATCCGCCACCCGCTTTCACTTGTCTTTAACGGGTTTTCACCCTTTTTCGTTGGATCGGGTCATCAGGTATCCATCGAGTACGGGTGAAGTTGTCATCCTTAACCATAATCTCGAGTTTTCTTTTAGGCATATGAGTCAGCCGTAGGATTGTCATGCCCATGACTCCATGAGCATCTAATAGATCAACTACGCCATTGACATTTTTGAGATAATCAATTCAACTCCCCACGATGGATTCCAAATTTCATCCATACAACCGGCAATAGTTAAATTATCACATCCGGCCTCAATTTATTCGCATCCTAGTTGTTGTATACTACGGATATTGGTTGTCGAGTTATTGACTATTTAAGAATATATTTAAATAAACCATACATTTATGTATTTTTTTTTGTTGGAAAGGGCGCTAAGACCCTATCTTAAAAACAAACGTAGCTACATGCGTGTCATACGAGGTAGGCTAACCTCTTGAAGATAATCTAATAAAATATCCCTAATACAAAGTGGGGGAGAAGAACAAACGTGAAAACTGACATCAAAAGAAAAGTCAAAGGGCATACCGATGATGAGAATTCACCTGGTCTTTCATGTGTCTCAATTGCGGGAGTACATCCTAGACCCAAAACACATCGTCAGTTATGAGGATCTAGTGGTCGAGTCGGACCACATGTTTGTACAACATCTGGTAGTTGTCCTAGAGAGGTTTGCGAGAGACGCTTGCGATCGAATGACATACCGATGATGAGAGTTCGGTGGTCTAGACGAGGAGCCAATGAGGCTACTTGGGAGACGGAGGATAGTATCAGGAGGAACTATCCGGAATTCTATGTAGAGCTAGCTGCACATGTAGGACCGACGGGTTAGTCCCAGCTATGTTCTTGTTGAGTTTTTTATGCTTATGTGGTATTATGTGTTGTCCATGTTCCGTACTAGAATGTGATGTGCTATCTTGGTAGATCTTGATGTGCTAGTACGAGTAGATCACGTGTGTAGATTAGAAGGATTATGCCTTCATGGGGACTTGTGAGTATACCTCGGCGCGTAAGACCGAGAGAATCAAAGTGTATCTAAATTTCGGGACAAAAATTTTTTTTAGGGGGAAGTGATGTAACAACCGGACTTTCATTCTGGTGTTACTAAGAGAGTCACCGCAACCGTGCCCACGGTCGCGTAGCATTGCCTACCCGCGGGTACGGTCCGCGGGTAGCGGTCGTAGTAAAATAGAAGATCGTGATATGATCTTTTGTAACTGTCGTCTTATCCTTTCCTTTTGAGTTGGATTCGATCGTTTTGTTGCATTCTTCTTAATCCTAACCTTAGAGGCAACCTTCTCTTTTTGCCTCCTTATGTATCTAACCTCATCTCTTCCTCTCCTCTCTTCTTCCACAATCATCTTCTTCCTCCATTGTTGTTGTTATCTCGTTCATCCTTCTTCAACCCTGGTTCACGTGTATGGGAGACATAGGACACCTTGGCAAGTCCTCTGGAAGGATAGTAAGTTTCTCTGTTCCTTACTTTTTCTTCTTCGTCTTCTTCTTTTCTCCTTGTCATGGAATCATGATTGATTCTTGATTAACTCTTCCATTCGTGTCTTATGTGATGGCCGAATCTAGGAAGTTGTGTGGTTGCAGTCTTGTGGTGGATAATACTAGTAGAGAAAAGCCGGCCAAGGGGCACATGAGGTTTGCTGTACATCGAAGAGCCCTTCATCGTTCGCTTCTGGAGTTCTCCCACGATCGCTCTTTCATCCTACCGCGGTTGCGTCTTCACCAGTGTCACCTCCCCCGCGGCATTTGACCATCATGGTCGCGGCATTTGATTCAGGGTCACCATATTCGCGACCCTGAGTCACCGCGGTCGCACTGAGTTTTCCTTCCCGCGGTCACGCCTCCAATCCTCCGCGGTCGTGGATTCCTTCTGGTAGGTTCTATAAGCTTGGGCTTCCGGCTTAAGAACTTGCTAGGTATATATTCTAATCCTCCTAGTGTCCTTTGGGTATGTTTGAGCATGAGGTTGTTGATGATAGTTGTCTTATTATATGATCTTGTGAGGATCATTGAGACTAGAAGTTGGAAAACTTGAAGCATGTCGTATGAGTTGTGATATGTGTGCCTTGTGTGATTAGGCGTAGAGTATATTCCTGCGGGAAACCGAGAGTTGATTGATAGTTGGGATTACCTATATACAGGTAAGTCCCTTGGTCTTAATTAGCTGCTTTTGTGTGTTAGCGTGACGGTGATAGTGGTGTATGCTTGTGTGTTTATAATAACAACTTGCTAGGATGACCGTTATTGTTGTTTGGCCTAATTAGTAACAGGCAGTGACAACTTGTCCAGTTCTACAGGAGTTTGGAGGTTCTCTATGACTAGTCCAAACAGGTACACGATGAGATGCATAGGATCCAGTCTTGTTGGTATAAGGGGACAAAGGCGAGGTTCGGAAGATCCTCGTGCCACAAAAGAAGTTGAATTAGTAAAGTGAATCACGTAATAAGATAATAATTGGTTGATGTGTGAGCATTATATGTGTATATCTTGCTTATGTGTGTATGTGTTGTTAATGTTATTCTGATATATAGAATGTTAGCTAACAGTTTATTCCGTTGTTGTAGATGTCTTGTAGGATAGGGATGCTGCCGAGTGATCCAGTCGGAATGGTCAGTCGGGGCCCCCATACATTATAGGACGGGACTTGGGTTTTCTTTTCTTGTTGCATTGACATTATCGTTATAGTACTCGGCTGGAGTCTTGTCTTTACTTATGATTTATGACATTTTGGATATTTTATCTATCTTGGTTTAATATTTATTTGTGTCTTGTTGCAAGATCCGGTGAACTTGTTGTCACACTAGGGTCATAACCAATTGTGAGGTCCTAACACGTAACATCCCGAGTTCCGAGAATTCGAGGTGTTACAATAATACTCCTAGAATTCATGAATTTGTTGATTTTCAAGAATTCGAGAATAAGAATGAAGTAGGCATTTAGAGAGATTATTATAGACGTGATCCACACTCTAGGAAAGATTGAGAGTATGAGTTATTCAGGTTTCATCTAGAGCATAATGAATTTGGGAAGATTCAAGAACCGATTCCAAAATCTTGGTCCCAAAATCTCGGCCCCATCCAGCCAAGATTTCATCCGAGATTAGTGAAGGAAGAAGAGTTACTACCAAGGATGAAGTCATAAGTCCAGTCCCGAAAACCATCGAATGAGGTTGTTGAAATTGCAAGGGTTAGTGATTCTAAATCTTCTACTTCTATGTATGATCATTTAGATTTATTAAGATCGGAATCTACTCTTGTGTCACATGCTAGAATTAGTATGGAAACTCATAAGCATGATCCTAGTTTAGTAAATAAATTTGATGATGATGAGCATGACATAGATGTAAGTGATTTGTATGCACAAGAATTTGAGTTAGATGATATTGTTGAGTGTAATGTGCATAAACATAACATGATCGATCTTGATTACAATATGCATGAGCATACAATGGATGATCTATATATATGTGGATAAATCTAAATTAGAGTGTGTTAATTCTCTTGATGATGATACTACCTCTTTGTTGTTACATTCATCTTCGGATTGTTCTTTAGCTTGGATTCAAGAATCAATATGTAGGGAAATGTCTTTTATTGTGCCTTTAGTAGAGGACATAGAGCAACCCTAAATCCCTAGGCTTAAGTTAGAAGAGAATTGTGTGGTGTAATCTCAAGTTGTGACTTTGTTGGATCCTTAATGGTGATGCATTAAGGATGAGATTATAGTACCACCATATATGGAGTTTGCTAGTTCTAGGATTTTCAGCTCTTGTTTATCCTTGAATTATTATGACTTTATTGATAATTTTTTCCCCTCAACCTTTAATTTGTTAACCTTGCACCGTTGTCCATAAGGAAGCGAGTGAGTTTACTTGTAGGATTGCAAGTTGTAAACGTCAAGATCGAAGAAGGGAAAACACAAAGTCTATGTCCCAGAGATGCAAGAGGATGATGGTAAAGAGAGTACTACCATTATTAGGACAAAACCTCGGCATTGAAAAGCAAAGTTTCACTCTAGGAAAGAAATCTCGGGAAAATTTTATAAATCCCGCCTGAGATTTGTAATTAAGCCCGAGATTTGCCATTGTTGAAGATTATTTCAACTTTTGTGTGCGAAACCTCGTCCCATCCCTTCAAGGTTTCTTTCTGATCTCAAGGAAGAGTTATATAAGGTACCTCCATTTCTTGACGTTGTTCCTAGATGTTTTGATCAAGAATTTTACATGATTAAGGGAGGTAACATATAGTACTTTGGGTGCGAATTAGAGTACCATGTCTAAACTACCATGTCTAAACTTTCTTAAGTGTGATCATAATTTCAGTTTCTTGTTCAAAAGTTTTAGATATTGGTTGCATTATTTATTTTCTTAGTGATGGCACATGGATTATTGAGTTTCCTAGCAATTTTATGTTAGTCACCATCTTGGATTATATTTTCTTAGTATGGTTCACCTCGAAGAAGGAAAGCTCCAAGAATACATATAGTTTTCATCATCAACGATGAGATGGGAGTAAAGTTTGATATTTCATATGAAATGTCGCCCGATATTTCATATGTTGTGGACCATCCTTGATAGCATCTACACCTATATTTCATGGACCATTCACTAATACAAGGGTAAGAGAAAATCAAGGAATGGATGCTTACACGCTACAAACATGGGAGGAATCGAAAGAATGGAGAATTGCATGGAAGATGTAAAATCTCGGCCAACACTCAGGAAAATCGGCCGAGATTTCATCCGAGTTTTTGTTCCTAACGCGTGCTAGAAGATCCGCCCAAATATCTTTTAAATTTGACAATTATCTTTTATATTTTATTTTCCTCAAAGCTCTCAAATTATCTTTAGGAAATTGTTTTTTTAGATCCCATCTTTTAGGATTATTTTTAGATTATCTTTTAACGATATCTTTCCTAGATTATCTTTCTTAGTTTTTCATAGTTTATCTCCCTTATAAATAGCCTCAAAGGGTGAGATTTTTAGATATCTTAGTTGTGATTATCGAATTCCACTTTATTGTGAGATACTTGTGACTTCGCTCACGGAGTTTGCATTTTATCATTTCTATTCAATCAAAAGGAGAGTTTTTTTTTATTGAAAAGTTGTGAGTGTTTGCTTGGTTTTTCTTGTGTGTTAGTCTTTTTGAACGTTGGTGCGACAAGTCAAATTGATCTCTCCTTGTTCTTGTCTTATCTAGAAGGCTTGTGTAAGGTTAAAGAAGGAAGGGTGAAAGATAATTCTTTGTATCGGGTTTTGTAACATAAATGGTCCAGATTCATTGCAAGTCTTAACATAGTCCTATATTCCTATATTTATTATCTATCATTCCATATTATCATTTTCTTATCTTTCTATATCATCCATTTATCCGTTTTCGAAGTTTCTAGAAATCTCTCCCTATTTTTCCCAAAATATCGCCCGATATGTCATAAGAACTGACTGAGATTTGTTCTAGTTAAGAACTTTCAATATAGATCAAGAACTGCGACTTTCACCCCGCATCAACTTCAAAGAAGGAAAGCTCCAATAATACATCCAATTTTCATCATCAAAGATGAGATATAGACCCACAGTGAAAATCTCGGCCCCAACTAGAAAATCTCACCCGAGATTTGAGGATCGAGACTGAGATTCACCATTTTTGCGTGATATGGTGAAAATTTTCAAACCCGGAGTATTACAAAGTTCAAGAGACCTTCCAAGATAGTCAAGGAACCCGAAGTTTTCACCACTTGGATATTTGAGTCCGTTTGTATCTCGTAATGTGCATATTGATGTGCATATCGAAAGAGAACGGCTAAGGAAGGAGAAGTTGATATCTTCATCCCATAGAGTTTATCCAGTTTAGGAGCTACTATACTTGAGTTCTTTTGTGACTAGTGATGAGCAAGACTATAATTTGAGGTTGAATTATTTTCAAGAAGGGGAGTATGATGTAAGACCATCCATAACATCTCCTACATCACATGGATCCATCACTAATCCAAGAGCAGGAGACACTCAAAGAGAGGTTTCTTGCAAGGGCCAAGCATGGGAGGATCACGTGGAATGGAGAATTGCATGGATTGCATGGATTACACAAATCTCGGTTGCCATCAATAAATATCGGCCGAGATTTACATATCGAGAACGAGATTCCTTTTATTGTGAATGTTTGAGTGGAATCTCGTTCAAATCAGTTAGGATATTGATTGCTATCTTTTATTTTAATATCTTTAAGCTCTCAAACATTCTAAAGGTATTTTTTGGTTTTGATCCTATCTTTTAGAATTATTTTAGTATTTATCTTGTAGAGGAATCTCTCGTATAAATAACATTAGAGGACAAGATTCATAGGTAGAATTGAATTTGATTATTTCTTCAATAATATTATGTGAACTCACTGCTTCGCTTACGAAGTTTGTGTTTTATTCATTTCATTCAATCAAAATAAGAGTATTTGATTGAACCGTTGTGAGTCCTTGTTAGGTTGTTCTTGTGTGTGTATCTTATTGAATATTGGTGCTACTAGTCAAACTAGTCCCTCCTTTTGCTTCTCTTATTTAGAAGATTTGTGTAAGGTTAAAGAAGGGAGGGTTAAGGTAAGCTCTTTGTTATGGGTTTTGACACATAATTTGTCAAGGTTCTTTGCAAGCATACCTTGATTCGTAACTTCCTATATTTCCATTATTCTTCCCATTTTCACCTTCTTATATGTCCATTATCAATCCATCAAACTCACGTTCTCTGTGTCGAAGTTTTATCAAATCTCGGTCAACACTATTGACAGAGATTTATGGTGTTGACTCAACACCATAAATCTCGCCCAAGATTCTCCACCGAGATTTGTTCTAAGACGGTTCGTGGACTTTTAATCTAGATAGGGAATCGCGACATCAATCCCAAATCAGTACGTGCTTTTACTCAGTTGATAAATGCTTAGTGATTTTCAGATTTGAATAATGATATGATTTGACATGTATATATTGCTACAATTAAACGTCCACAATTTTCGAATTTGGGAGTGTCTCCCCTGGGCCACGTGCACTGGCATGCGCCTCTCCTGGGGCGCACGTGTAGTTAGAAGATACCTATTATAGACACGAGTTTATATTCATATATACATGTCTAATCGAGTGCGCGTTTGTGGTATCTTTCGACTGCATGAATAACAACCTTCGTTATTTAATTGAAGTGTTGTGCTATAAATTCGGATCAGGCTCTAGTGAAGTTAAAAAAAACTTCATATTAAAATTTGAGAGATTTACACCACTAATTTAAATCAAAAGTTGAGATCTCTTCTAATTAAGGCTAGTATATAGAACATTAATTTTATAAAAATAGATGAAAAATAATCTTATTTAATAGAAAAATTAATATTATAAATATAGTGTTTCTAAATTCCATTGAATATATTCTCCCTCCCTCTACCACTTTATTGCGCAAACTACCTCATCTAGTTATTTTAGTTGTATTTGTTCTCTTTTCGAATGCTATGATTTATTTTTATTAAATTACTTTAAATTATTAGATTAAAAAATATATCATGAATATGGTTGAAAACTGCATTTTGTTCAAGAAATTAATAAGCCTTTGATTGACATTTAGTTATACGAGATACGTCGTAGAAGATTATATTTTTTAAATATAAATAAATAAATATTTAATTAATATACAATTAGATTAATTTAAAAATATCACCTAAAAACCTTTGTAAAGGAGGGAGGTCAATACTTTTTGATGAGTTTCTTTCATTTTATAAATTAATTTTCTATTTATCTAAAGTTTTTGCCATTTTTTGTGTATTTTTTCTATTTTAGAAAAATAAATGATTAGTTATGTTATTGAATGGTATACCAATTAACCTAATTGAAAAATACGAGAATGTTTCCCTATGTGTGCTCTTTGATTGCACTTGCCTCTAAATCTCCAACGTTCCTGCACCACTCGCAGCTAATTAAATGTAATTAAGAAGTTGAATATTGCATATGGGTCCAAAAAAGAACTATATATGGATAAATGGAGAATATATAATACGTAGCGTGGAAGCTAGGATGGCGACTTTATTAAGTAAACACAACCTCATTACTGTATATTACCCTGTAAGCCGTTGATTATGAAGAGCTCTTTCTTGGGATATTCTTACGCTACATCGCGTGCAAGTTTCACTTAGTATGAGGTTTATGGATTAGTATGAGCCTACTAGGTCCAAAAATACTATACTTAGTGGAATTTTATTATTTATGGGTTTTTTTCCTGAATAAACCTAAAACATGAAATTATATTAATGGATAGAAGATACTAAACAACATGCCCAACTTTACCGAAAAAGTTGTTATCGGGAGGGTATCTCCAAATTGGGTCAAGATTTATACCCATCCCGAACGTAGAGCGGCAAAGCCGATAGCCGGGAGCTACTGTTAACCTTTCAAACAAAAAACGTGCACAACTTTAATGGGAGAAGCGGATCAACTCCAAATTAGACTAATCAATCATTGGATTATAACCACAAAAATGAAAATACAATAAGCTTCAACTTTTGACTCCTATAAGCTTAGCGTTTCCATTTTCTTTCATTTTGATTCAACCAAACGGACCCTAATATTACATGAGGAAGTATATTCTCATCTAAACCCTCTTTTTTTTTTTATTGCAAATGCTCCAACAAAATGTGAGAAGATATGGAGTAGATGAAAGTAGTGTCAACACTAAGCTTGCGTAGTATCAAAGGTACCACAATTTTGCTGCTCTTGCTCCACAATTTGGCTGCCTTCTGATGGAGATTTCCTTATCACAAGGCTCTGACTCAAAGCTACCATCTGCAAATTTAACCCCATGAATTCACGGATTCACTACTCTAAACTACAGTTTTTAATATTTACCACTTCCTCTAATTACTGGAAGCAGCATACAAATCTGCATTATGCTCAGATATAACACTTACAACTACCAATCCACAGCAAATGATACTAAATCCAGGGAAATGGAAGGGCGGCTCATCGGACAAGAACAAAGCTGGACGAGAAATCAAACAAAACAAATGGAATTAAGGTACTGATTGATTAAAATCTAATTGATGTAAGAAATTTCATATTTGGTTACCTGTAAGTGGACTAAAAACCAAGGGAGCCAAGAAATTTGTAAATGAATAAATGCCTGAAATGTACCCTTGTAGTTTACCCTGTTCAAAGTTCAAACCAAAGAGTTGGTTACTATGATGATCCGTTGAGAGTTGAGACTAAAAGATTATGAGCACCATACCTGAACATTTACTCCAGCTTGTTTGGAGGCAATACTCCTTAGCTGAAAAGTTGAAGAATTCAATCAAATGATATCCCAAAACTAATTTACAAGATCATCCGAACATATCCACCCAATATCAACGTGATGAGCTTACACAAGGATGAGTAGCAGCTATCAAAATGCTGAACATAGCTGCAGAGTAAGGAACCTGTACTCAAGTACACAAATCAATTGTTAGGAAGAAGCAACAATTATAGTTATTTAACATAGCAAGCAGAAGGACTGTAACTTCGAGGGAAAGAAGAATTACCCAAGATGCCCAGGCAATGCTATAAAGGAACATCTGCATACAAAATCACAAAGGCAAAATTGTTATTCTTTGCAGCTTGAAGTGGAATGAATCGAAAGATAATATTGTCTTACAGCCGCAAAATCAAAGAAGAGTGCTAATGGAAGGAGCTTCTCCTCGCCAACAACGGGAATCAAGTAAGGCATCAGAATCAACTGGAATGTTAAATTTGAACAAATGTAAATAGAGCAGCCCAGGAAAACAGAATGAGAGTGGTGCAAAACAATGAGATTAAGGTAACCTGAGAGGCAGTCCCTGCAATCCCAGCAATAGCCAAGAAATTTGCAAATTGATCTTTGCTAAAATGAAATTTCGCTTTAAGATAATACTGCAAACGAAAAGCAAAAGTCTACGTATCAGTCAAATGGATCAATCTTTATCAGATAAATCTATAAGATCACACTGCTCCCTCTAACTCTCACAATTCACTGTCAAAGTACTTCAGTGAAGAACAATTTATAAATTGATACCCAAACATTAGCAGAAAAACAGAAGAGAAACATAATGATGGTTGATGAATGCTCGAGTAGAAACAGAAAGAGATAAATGTACCATTAGAGCAGAATTGAGGCCATTGTCTCCAAGTCCATTAAAGAAAGAAATAATAGCCATCTGGGAAAATGTCTTACTGGAATGTCAAATAAACACATTTAATAAGATCAAAACCAACCAAATGTAGATAGCAAAGAAAAAGAATAGACACGGAGAGGGGGAGATTTAACCAAGTTCTGAAGAGGGAAAGTGTCTCCTTGAGAGAAGCTGCGCCTTCGAAGAACAATTTGATGTTAAGCGAAGAAGATTGCTGAGGTTTATCAATCAAAGCAACACTTTGCTCGGAGACGACGGTTTCTGGCAACTTTAACCTCATGTACACCAACGCTAAAACTGACACAAAAAAGGCAACCTAAAACCAACACAAATTAAACCTACAGACATTGATTTTTTAATTTTAACATTAGGAGACGATGGACGATTTTTGCAGGGAAGAAGGAACCTGGAAAGTGGCGGGAGTGGATAGGAAACGAGCTGAGAGATTCCCGCCAACAAATGCTGCGTATGAAACTCCGATCAGTATACCGAACGCCGTCGACCTTTTATTCTCCGGCACTATGTCCGCCTGTCGTCATTTCCCCCGATTCCGGTAGACATTAGTATCAAACTTGGGCCCAGTAAATGCGTCTAGGGCCCATCTCTGTGGCTCAATGTTAATAATTTATTCCAATTAAATCTGCCACTAAACCCACCTTAAAAACTTTAAAGTATTAATGAACTCTAACGTCAAATATCTAAAAACTAAACTATTTGTTTTTTTGAAAATATATCGTATTAATTAAAAATTGTGAAACTGAATAGTTAAAAACTAAATTCATTAAATTTACGGAAATGTGATGTGTAGCATTATGTCAATATTGTTTAGTATATATTCTCACGATAAATAATTAAGTATATAACATCTTTTTTTTATGAATAGACTAATTAGTCTTTACTTAATATACCTTGATATGTTACAAGATTTTAAATTTAATTCTTCTATAAGAATTCCAGGTGTAAGAAATAAATAAATCATTTATGTTGAAAAAAATAAGTTAATAATATTTTTGAGTTACTTGTATACGTCACATCTATCTCACTTATAAAAATAAATTACATAAGTGAAGTAACTTTATTATAACAAATAAGCGTAAATTTTATTTTTGGTTAAACAAATAAGCGTACATATGACATTATTTGTTTAATAACGATATTCACTAATAAATTATATCTAGGTTATCTATTAAGCGAAATTTATTATTGATTGTATTTCATCCAATTACTTTATGAATATAATATGCAGTTAATATGCTAATATTTGGGAGTAGTTGTAAAAGTGTATAAATTAATGAAATATTTCAAATTTGAGGGATAACATTATGGTTGTTATCATAATTGAGTATAGCTGAGGTAGCATCTAAAAATATTCATAGTAAGCTAGCTAGATGGTTGGATCTACTACTAATTAGGATGAAACCTACGACTCACGTCTGCAACTTACCCCCAAAATGAGATACCTCGTGATGTTTAAAATTGCCCAAAGGTTTTATATTTAGTATAAATTCCCTTTTCATGTTAACTAACCAAACAGCCACCTAAAATACGAAATGTTATTTTACATGAATAAAATACTATAAGAAAAATAAAGAAGAAGAGTGATTTTACGTGTGAAACAATTGAGATAGTGATAGCATATCAGATCATTTCTTCTACTCGATCGATTACTGTAAAAAGAACTTACCGCATAGCCATAAGCAAGGGACAAGACGCCGCCTTCACAAACCATAGAGGTAAGAGTTTTGAAGACATAGTATGCGTAGTAGAACACAGAACTCCGATCATAAGCTAGTATGGCTGCCATCGCCATCAATGAAAATTCCAGTTAGCTCAAAGCTTTAAAGTAAGTAATTACGTGAAAGTAAAATGAAAGGCTAACCGAATGGAAGGATATTGAGAGCCATGGGAAGAGTGAGTATGAAGACCCTGCCATATGTATCTGATAAGTTGCCGAGCACCGGCAACATCACCAGCGTTCCTAATCCGGTTACCTGCAAATTTTAACGCATGCAGTGAGTGTATACAAGTATAGGTAAATACGATTGATTTGAGTAGAAATAGCACGGAACTGCTTGTTGAAAACCAGAGAGATAAATGGCAAGAGAGCATTTATCTTGACCGATAGGGCATAGAGCAGAGATGGTGACGTCGGTGATGGCCGGAATCACCATGAAAACACCCACGCTGTAAAGAAACACCGTTAAGTAGAGGTGGTACAAACCACCGTTTATTCTCTCCTCTAACATATCCCACTATTCAACTAATCTTCCTAGCCTGCTTTTCTCTCGTGTGTGTATATATATATATAAAATTTATTTTGTCTAATTTTGAGACAATTATATTATTTTCGCTACATTTGGATGATGTTTTATCTTGACTTAAATAGTTGTATTATAATTAATTATTCAATTTATTAATTTTTTATAAAAACAAAATAATCAAAATATGAACTAAAATGAATTGGTGGTTTTTTTTAAATATTATTTTTATATTATAAAATTAAATAAGTGAGCATAATATGTATGTGAGGGTTGTTTTTAGGTGATCCTCAAAAGTCTAGGTAGGGATTTTTGTTGTTGGAAAAAGGTTGGCACTAGGCACTAGGCAGGAGTCTACTTATTTAATTTAAAGGATTTTTTCTTTGAGATTTTTAAGGTTTGAATTTCTATAAAAATTTTATTTATATATTTATGGTTCTATTTGTTCCTCCTCACACTCATTCTTAATATATTATATTAAAATATATTATAAAATAATTAAAAAAATATAAAATAAATTTAAAGTAATTTTGATCTCATTACATTTTAAACTAATAAATTTATAATAACTTTTTCCTCTTGATACCCTTAAGGATTGAACTTTTCCTCTTTATATCCACTAAGTTTTAAAATTTTACCTTGGTACCCTTATAATTCTATTTGTTTCATCTTTATACCCATTCTTAATATATTATATTAAAATTCTTTATAAAATAATAAAAATTAAAAATAAATTTAAAGCTAATTATGACCTCATTACATTTTAAGCTAATAAATTTATAATAAAAGTATTTTTAAATTTTTTTCTAATTAAAAAAAGTAAAGTAGATTAAAGATAATTTTTCTTTTTAAACTAAAATAAAATTTATTTATAATTTTCGATTTAAATAAATATATAAAATAAAATTAAACTTTTTTAAAAAAATTTAAGAGTCCAGAAATTTAAACATATAGTAATTATTTTTGAAGTTAATTTTCTGTAATTTATTTTAATTTGAAAATAAAATATATTTTTATGTTTTAATCTATAAATTTTTTATAATATACTTTTACATACTATTAAAATTAAAAAAGCATAATTTTTTAAATTTTCGACCAGTATAAATTATATAAAATTAAATAAAAATTTAATATATATTTTAAAATTCAAAGTAAAAAGTATCAATATTTTAATTCAAAATTATAAAGTTTATTTATTTAAAAAAATTAAAAAAAAATATAAAACTATTTGTATTATAAATTTTTTAATTTAAATTTAATGAGGTCAAGATTTGTTTTAAATGTATTTTTTATTTTTATTATTTTATAATGAATTTTTAATGTAATATATTAAGAATGGGTAGAGAGAGGAAACAAATAAAATTACGAGGGTACCAAAAAAATTTTGAAATTTAGTGGATACCAAATAAAAAGTTCATACCTTGAGGACACTAAGAGAAAAAACTCTAAACTTAATTTAAATATATAGTAATTATTTTTGAAGTTAATTTTCTATAATTTATTTTAATTTGAAAATAAAATATATTTTTATGTTTTAATCTTTAAATTTTTTATAATATACTTTTACATACTCTTAAAATTAAAAAACCATAATTTTTTAAAATTTTCGATCAGTATAAATTATATAAAATTAAATTAAACTTTTATATATATTTTAAAATTCAAAGTAAAAAGTATCAATATTTTAATTCAAAAATATAAAGTTTATTTATTTTTAAAAAAAAACTATTTCTATTATAAATTTTTTAATTTAAATTTAATGAGGTCAAGATTGTTTTAAATGTATTTTTTTATTTTTATTATTTTATAATGAATTTTGAATGTAATATATTAAGAATGGGTATAGAGAGGCAAATAAAATTACGAGGGTACCAAAAGAAATTTTGAAACTTAGTGGATACCAAATAAAAAGTTCAAACCTTGATGACACTAAGGGAAAAAACTCTAAACTTAATTTAATATTTGTAATTTGAAAGTGGCTCCATTTATTAGTAATAACATTAAAAAATGTAAAAACAAAATATTTTTATAAACAAACAATAACTTTAGTTATTCAGTAGAAACACTAGTTCATGCAAACATTAACATTATTCTAAGATTACTAATATCTTGATCTTATACATAATTTTTCATTGGCGCATGATTTCTCTATATGTGCGATGTACATATCAAAATTTTTGTTTTAGAACAATAGCTTGAATTAAAATCAAAGACAAGATATTGATTCATCTTCTACTTCATCGGACCGAATCCCAGACGATGTAGAACCGCATTAGTTATGTTTTCAACGGAAGAATAAGATATATCACCACATGTATCACTATGATTCTTGTTGTGCTGCTTGTATGCATTTACCTCTGTCAAGGTCAATTATAGCAACATTTTTTGAAACCCATTATAACGAGCGTGTGATGCACCAACTTCAATCACTTGATCCATCTCTAATATTTGAAGATTAATCTGTTTTTTGGTTGTGTGGGTGGCATGAGTGGTGAAGAAGAAACTATGGATGCAATCACATCTAAAAGATCTTGGTCAATATGATTGGGTGATGGAGGCACTATATGGGCAAATTGTGGATGATGATAGAGGTGAAGGCGATACAGTTGGCTTTAGTAAAGGAGCTTGCACGGCTTGATTAGCTTGATTTTGTAGGTTAAAACCCGCCAAATGAAGCAGATTCATGGTTTGACAATTCACCCAAACCAGATCTAGGAGTTGAAAGGGCAAGGTTAGTCTTAACTTCAAAGAATTGACTAGAATTCTCTTGAACAGAAGGAAAACCCGGTCCATGATTATAAAATTGGCTAAAATTCACTTGACCGGGAAAAGGAAGAGGTTCTGCCTCAACAATAGTGGTTGCAACCCATTTGCGTCGGAGGGTGGAATTACAATAGTTCTTGACAGCGTTTCCAGCTCGACCTTTTAATAGATTTGAGAGTTGCTCGTCTAAGTCCATCGATTTTTGACAAGACCTACATCTTCTCTCCGGATGTCTGAGAAGCCATAAATTTTTGACAAGAACAGAAATGTGAGAAGTAATTTTCAATTAAAGAGAAACACTATGCGTTTATGGTGTGTTGGGTTCACGCATTTAAAGGTGAAACATGGAATGCTGTGAGCCATAATTTGAGGGAAAGGAGAGGGGAGAAACGAATAATAGTTGAGAATTAGCTGTAATTTGTAAATCTTATGTAACAAACTGTAAAGCCTCGTTTATTGGGTGCGTTTTCGATATTTATTTTCCGATGGTTATCAATATTTTTAATATCGATAAGTATGTTTTTCGAGCGTTTTAAGTCGTAAATTTAATTTTACAGGTATATGTTTATATTAATATGTTAACGGCATTTATTATTATTGGAATCTCGTAATTTAGTTACGAGGATGATTTATACGCTGCAAACTATATTTTTGTGGGTTTAATTATATACTTGATCAGATATTTTTCGTATTTTTTTATTTCGTTTCTTAAAAGTCGGAAATTTTTGGATCCGAAAATCCAGATTCGAGTAGTTGTGTCGAGTTATTATTTTGTTTCCATTATATTTTATTTTATTTTTATATTTTTTTACTTCTCCCTCACCCGATTCTCTCTCCAACCCCTCGTTCTTCCTGCCTTGTGCTGCCCAGTGTGCTACCTCAGCTTCACCCAGCCCCTTCACTGCCAAGCTCTACCCTTCTGTATACTCCTTCTCCCCAGTCTCTCACACTCCATTTCAGCTCCACGCAGCAAGCACCTTTCCTTCAGAATCACTCGCACCCACCAAGGAGTGCCATGCCGTTAAACCCTCACCGCCATGTAAGTTTCTTCCCCTCTGCAATGCCTCCAGCAGGAACGCCGTCGCCACCCCCCCCCCCCCCCCCCCTTCCGTCTTGAGTCACCAGAGTCGCCGGCGCAGTGCTTCCGCCGCCTTCTCCTTCCTCTTTTCTTCTCTGCATACCTCTGCGCAACCTCCTTTGCTCTAGTGAGCTTCGCCGGGTTAAGAGAGCCGCCATCTCACACTGTGCCGCCAGGAATGACGCCGGGAAAGGGAGCTCCGCCTTGCCCTGCCTTTGCCTCGCCGTCGGAGCCAATGCCACGCTAATATGCCGATTCATCTGCCCCGTGGTTGCCTCTCCCGCCGCCAACAGAAGAAGGGTTGAGAGAAACCCTGTTTAAGTAATATAAATCGGCCCCCCTGTTGTTTGGTTGATTGCAATATCCGACCTATATTTGTAATTTCGGTTTTGACCCACGTTTTTGGAAGTTGCATTTATGCCCTCTGTAGGAAATTTATTACATTTATTGACCCAGTTTTTACAATTATCAAATATGCCCTTTGTTAGATTATTTTCAGAATATGACCCAAAGATTTATTTGCGGGTTATGACCCATGTTTATATAAATTGTATAATTTGCCCGGAAAATATAATTACGGATTTTAAATTCGGTTTATGGTTCAAGTTGTAATTTCGGGTTTACGACCAAGTGGTTTGATTTCATATTTTCGCCCCCGGAAAATGGTTGAACGGTTTTGTTTAACGTTGGCGTTTGAAAACGAGTTTTCCTTAGACTTATACATATTAAATATTAGTTTTGTATTAGGTTCGGAAGCGTCGCAAAGAAGGCCAACGAATCCCTTCTTGACATCCGTAGATCATCTTCCGTCTTCGACCTCGTGTGAGTACATTCTTCCTCGATCTAGTTGTGTTTAGTAGTATCATGCTAGGTTGGATATAACATAACTTAGAGTGAATATCAAATGTGGTTTGGACTTAGGAGAGGATTTGAGGAGGTTTGAACGTTCTAAGGATTGAGATGTGTATGTTAGCATGTGAACTTTGTTGAGGTTGTGAGTATGTATCTGTTGAGATTGTGGAGTTAGGATGGAAGCATCCTAGCATGTGGTTATAGTTGAGATCTCGTGAGTTTATGAGGGCTAGAGGTGTATCCTAGATTATGAGAGTGTATGACCTAATAAGATCATATAGGACTAGAAGCCTAAGGACTTCTAGCTTGTGCGAGTGGTTGTTGATTATCGTACCTTGTCTTGAACAAACTTTGGTTATATTCCTTCGGAGAGTGATATCGGTTTCGGTTAACTTCGAGACGAGGTAAGTCTCCGGACTTACTTAGCTAGCTTCTTTGTATTGGCATCGATGTGCGATTGGTTGTGTGTGTTTAATTATGTTTGATTGTGTTTATAATAACAAACAAAACTGGAACTAGGCCGACCTTGTGTATATGTATATTGACCCAAGTGTATGACAACGGGCGGTGACCGCTTGTCCAGTCCAAAATGGGGATGATTGGGAGGTGCCTTGCGACCAGTCCAACGGGTGATGCTGATCCGCATCAAGTACAAACCCATATGGTGAAAGGGGACAAGGGCGAGATCGTTAAGATTCTCGTGTCACACCATAAATGGAATTAGTAATGGGATGACGTAAATGGAAATATAATAAACCGGCTTGTGTGTTTTGGAGCATGTTGTGTGTTTATGATGCCTTAGTGTGTGTGTGTGTGCCAATACCATGATTCTAATGCCTTGAATGCTAGCTAACGGTTTTATACCGATATTGTTGTAGTTGCCCTGCAGGTTAGGGACGCGGCCGAGAAATCCGGAATAGTGGGCAGCCGGGGTCCGTACATTGTAGGATGGGTTTGTGGGTCGAGTCTTGTAGATATATATAGGTATTGTATATTGTATGTTTTCGACTTTTGATCGTTGGAGTTGTTGACTCGGCTGTGGTCTTTTGGTTGTATGTTTTTGGGATTCATATCATTGCATAATAATGTATTTCAGTTTTGCCTTTGATTTGTGTCTTGTTGTAAGATCCGGTGAAATTGTTGTCAGACTAAGGGTCGGGATCATTGTGAGGTCTCCGCCCGTAGCATCCCGAGTCCCGCGGATTCGTGGTGTTACACAAATAAGGCGAGTTAAGAGAAAATTCTAGTATATCTCTTGACAATGTTGATTATATTAGAGGATCACATTACTGTTTAATTCGTAATTATAATTTTTTATATTTCAATTTTTAAAAAAATTCTCGTTCAACTACTAATTTATATTACACGAAAAAGTGTTAACCTTGCGTTTTATTATATTTAAAATTGAATTTGTTGGTGATAAAGTTATAAAACTAATTTGATTGAATTTGTTGGTGATAAGGTTTTTCATACTACTTATAGAACTAATGTTTATGAGTAGCAATTAAGAATTTTTTTTATTTGTTTAGTTTCATAATGAAATTGAATTAAGATCGTTACCATTAGTGAAGATGTGAATACCCACGTAATAATCTATATTGAGGTAAACCCAAGTTGGAGTTTAAGATGTTTATAAATTTCCTTTCTTGATTATTTAGTTTTAAAGAATAAACACTCAACAATCGTCAGCGCAAATAAATAGGTATATAACTTCTTTTATCAAATATATTTTTTTACTAATTGAATAAATTATATTGTTTTCGAACATTTTTCGGTTACACTACATCTTGAATGAAATATTCGTATTATAGTTAAAATAATTTTTTTTTGTCAAAAATCATGTTTTTCTACAAAATAACAATATAATTTAAATTAATTGATGGAAAATATATTTTTTTATAAAAACAATATTATTTTTAATTTTTAAAACTAAATAAGTATATATATATATATATTCTTTATACTTTATAAGCAAGAGTTAGGATTTGTAACACTTATTGGGCCGTTTTTTGGATTGAATAAATTACAGATCACCGCTAACGTGTCAACTGTCTGCACACTTCGCCGCCTAACTTCACCGTTAATTTTCTCACGACGATTTGCCAGCGACGCTTCACCGCCTACCTTCGTTTACACTCTGTCTTAATTTTTGGTTTGCTCTCTTTCAGACCTCGCGTATCGAGTTGCTCCATGAAATTCGGAGATGGAGACGGAATCGAGTCGCTTCATGGAATACGGAGATGGTACGGAACTGGAGAAGAGAGAATTTAAGTTCGATTCTAGGTTATTTTTCAATCTTCCTCTTCTTTGCATTTTTTTTGCCTTGATTCTCAATTTCAAGTTTTTAACTTGCAAGTGTCTGGTCGTGTGTCAATCTACTGTTTTTCCAATGCAAACCCTTTCCATTTCAACGACCATGTCTTCCACTCCCAAAATGATTACTTCTAGGTGCTCAATCGAATGTCCATCACACTTTCTGTTTGACTCTAATTTTCATCTGAAACTGAAAAATGCAGGTGCTAGAATAAGCAAAAAGATAAAAAGAGGGAGAGAAATGAAATCTATAGACACCTTCCATTTCAAGCTCCAAAAGCCCGACTGATTTAAGAAGAAGAAGAACAACCGACGGTGGTGGAATTGAAGACTACTTACTCAAAGAAAGTCGATGATGCCCTTAATGTTGCTGCTTAAGGTTTCAATTTCTTTGAAGCTATGGAGAATGAAATCAAGAACTCATGTATAGAGGAAGAAAAGTTCGTTACAGAGAGAACCAGAGGAAAACAGTTGAGTGAAGATAATCGATTCACCCATGCATAACTTATAATCTCTCTTTCTTATTTATACTAAAGTCTGGAACCGGGTTGGGTCCTCTATTACTCCATATACCCCCTCTCTTTCTTATTTATACTAAAGTCCTGAACCTGGTTTGGGTCCTCTATTACTCTATATACCCCCTCAAGTTGGACTTGGTAAAAAGTCAACAAGGCCCAACTTGAAGGAAATATATTTATGTTGAACTTCACCAAGAGGCTTAGTGAGTAGATCAGCTAGCTGTTGCTGAGAGCTAATATGAGAGGTCCCGATGAAGCCCTCTGTGACCTTTCTCGGATGTAATGATAGTCAATATTGTGGTGTTTGGTCCTTTTGTGAAAAACTGGATTTGCGGCAATGTGTTGAGCAGCTCGGTTGTCACATAGCAAGGCCAGTGGGAGAGGATATGGAATTTGAAAATCTGTAAGAAGGGCATGTAACCAAACAAGTTCACTACAGGCTTTGGACATACTTCAATACTCATATTTAGCTGAAGATTTTGAGACAGTTTTCTGTTTCTTTGTCTTCCATGAGATTAAAGAAGAACCAAGAAACATGCAATATCCTATTAGAGGTCGAGCAGTAAAGGCACATGCACCCCAATCAACATCATTGTAACCAAGAAGAAGAAGAGTAGAGTCTGCAGGGTAGAATAAACTCCAGGTTAAGAGTACCACGGAGATATTTCACCACATGAAGAACAACTGCATATGAGGAATACAAAGATCATGAACAAACTGGCTCAAATGTTGGACTGGATAAGAGAGATTAGGACGAGTAAGATTAATATAGAGCAATTTTCCTACAATGCGTCTATATGTTTAAGGATTTGGACATGGTTCTCCTTCATCAATGGACAATTCAAACCACGTTGCAAAGGAAAATTGGCAATTGTGCAGTTCTCCATGTGTAAATCTTGAATGATGTCAAGGATGTATTTTCTCTAATTAAGGATAGTTCCTTTGGTAGATTTGGCAACTTCTAGACCTAGGAAAAACCTGATTTCCCAAGTTCTTTGATGGTAAAAGCTTTATGTAAAGCAACCTTGGTCTCAAAAATAGCATCCATATCAGTCCCGGTAAATAGAAGATCATCAACATATATCAGGGCAAACAACCAAGCTATTGTGTTTCTTAAAGAAAAGAGAGTAGTCGCTACTAGACCTTTCATATCCAAACTTATAGAGGAATTGTGTCATCTTAAATATTCCATTGCCTAGAAGCTTGTTTCAAACCATATAAACTTCTTCGCAGTTTGCAAACTTGACTTGGAAGAGCCTTGGAATAACCAGGTGGAGGTATCATATAAACATCTTCTTCAACGAAATCATGAAGAAAATCATTAGTTATATGGAGCTGAAAAATAGGCCACAGTTGTGTTGTAGCCACTGCTATCAAAGTCCTAACTACGGCAAATTTAGCAACCGGAGAGAAGGTAAATTTGTAATCCTTGCCTTCAATTTGTGTGTAACCCTTAGCCACTAGTCGAGCTTTATATCTTTCAATCGAGCCATCAGGTTTGAACTTTATCTTATATACCCATTTTGAACCAATGGCAGATTGTCCTAGAGGTAGAGAAGTCAACGTCCATGTTTGATTAACCTTTAAGGTTGAGAGCTCTTGATTCATGGCCTCTATCCAACGTGGATCATCATTTGCTTGAGCATAGATAGAGGGTTCCTTAATGGACAAAACATAAAACAGTGAAGCAATATATTCAGAAGAGTAGTCTTGTAAGTCAAGACATTGAGATGCATATAAGGATCGAGTAGAATCTGCACTAGTAGTTGCAGAACAAATAAAATCTTGTAGATGAATTGGTGACTATCTTTGGCGTGTAGATCGTCGAGGAGTAATAATAGGCACTAAATGAGCATGTAATTCAAAAGAAATTGCAGTAGAAGAACCATTAACAACATAATTCTCACTGTCAAGATTAGTAGAGATAATATCTTGTGAAGACACCAACTCATTTCTAGGAGAACAAGAGTTGGTGGACATGGGAACGACTGAAACCAGCAAATCATCAAAGGCAGGGTTGACTAATGGAAAATAAGCAAGTGATAAAGTATCTTTCAAAATGTCAGATTGGAAGGGAAGAATATGTTCTCGAAACACAACATCCCTACTAATAAAAGTCTTGTGAGTGAGTAAACCATAAACTTTGTATCCCTTTTTATCCCAAAGGATAACCCAATAAAATACACCTTCTAGATTGAGCACCAAACTTATCAACAACATGCTGATAAGGTTTAGCAAAACATAAACATCCTAAAATCCTTAGATGTACATATGCTGGAACCTTCCCATGCAAAACAATATAGGGAACTTGCCATTGCAAAACTGAACTAGGTAGGAGATTAATGATATGTGTGGCAACCAATACACAATCTCCCAGAACTTAGCAGGCAAATGAGCATGTAGCTTAATAGCTCTATCAGTTTCAATCAAATTTCGATGCTTCATTTCAACTCTTGCATTCTGTTGGGGAGTTCTTGGACAACTTCTTTGATGAATAATGCCATTTTGAGCAAATAAAGTCTGACATAGATAAGACATGAATTCACTACCATTATCACTTCTAATGGTCTTAATGTGATCATCAAGCTGAGTTTTTACAAAGGCAATGAAAGACTATAAATATTTGACTTAAGTTTCAACACATATATCCAAGTGTACCTTGAGTGATCATCTACCAAGGTGAGGAAATATGAGGCTCTTGTCATATTAGGACATTTATAAAGACCCCATAAATCAACGTGCACAAGATCAAATATTTCTCAGCCAAAGAAGTGCTTCTACTATAAGGTAATCGATATTGTTTAGCAAGAGTACATGACTCACAAAAAAAATCAAGAAAAACAATCTCTTTACAATGCTCAAAATATTTCAATTTTCCTATAGAAAAGTGACCCAATCTCCCATGAATAATCTCAGGGGATAAAATTTTAATAGTAGAACTATTACTTTAAGCCACATCTCTAGCAACAGGCCTCATGAGTTTGATGAAGTATAAACCTCTTGTCCTGTGTCCAACATCTACCACATCCTTAGTGATAGGGTCCTGAAACCGACATTTTTGTGAATCAAAATGAGCAAGTAGATTATTGTCATGCAATAGACGACCAACTGATAATAAATTGTGCTTGAACTCGGGCACAACTAACACATTGTGCAAAATTACACAATCATTTAAGGCTACAGATCCGGAGTCAGTGGCATGTCTCATACTACCATCAAGTAAGGCAACTAAAACTGACTTAGACAGCTTGTTTCTATTGATCAAACAACTCGACTCAACAATCATGTGGTCAGTAGCTCCAATATCAATAATTCAATCATGATCTTGAATTACTGAATCAATAAGAATAGAGCTAGAATCCGAGATACCTACAAAATCATCACCACATGCAAATCCACCTCCAAATGTCTTGGAAAAACTAGCACGAATAGATGCATCAGAATTGCCTAAAATTCCTTTGTCTTTGAACATGGTTTCCATCTGCTGACATACTACATTGACCAAAACAATATCAACCTTTGAGCCCTTATCGTCTAGTGGTGTATTTGCCATATCCTCAACCTTTGCATTGTGAGCCAACTTGCCACCATTTATGTTTTTGTAATTTTTTCCTTTCTCCGGATATCCATGTAATTTGTAGCAATAGTCTTTGGTGTATCCTTTGTGAGAAAATGGTCACAAAATCTATCTTCTTTTGGTATGATGTCCTTCTTAGTATTTCCAGCTTCTCTTCCTCTAGTTACGTTCATAGCATTTGCATTACTATCCATATGCATATTGCCAGTAACAATCCTCTGTCTCTCTACCTGCTGCACAAGGTAGAAAGCTTTGTTGACAGTTATAGTCTTTTCAAGCGACAAAACATGACTTCTTATACCCTCATACTCTTCATTCAACCCCATCAAAAACTGCATCATCCTATTTTTATTATCCAGATGTTGAGCTTTCTTAACCACATTACATGTGCACTTGCCACAATCAAAATTAGGAAACCCTTCTAAACTCAACATTTCGTCCCATAGAAGCTTAAGTTGACTATAATATTGAGCAATTGACAAGCTTCCTTGAACTAAAGAAGCTAATACTCTTTTATGTTGATAAAGCAATGTACCATTATTCTGTCCATATCTTTCAGTTAGCTCCTCCCACAATTCTCTAGCTGACGTTACATACATGAAAGTAGCAACCACTTTGCTCACTATTGAGTTCAATATTTAACTGTATACCTTGAAATCTGCTCTAACCCATCTTTCTTTATTAACCGTATTAGAAAGGGGTTTCTCACATTTACCATCAATAAACCCTAATTTGTGCTTAGCCCTTAAATCCATTTTAATAGACCGGCTCTAGTTTAGGAAATTCATACCGTCAAATTGGACATATACCAATTGTGCTCCCGGATGATCTAAAGATGACATCGCCATCGGATCACTAGATATAATTCCATGTGCTTGTTCTTGAGATTTGCTAATAAAGGGTGAGAAATCTTGCGCCCTGACATTTGGAGAATTAACAGCGCTATTGGTGTTCACCATGATTTGATAAATCGAGATCTGAATAATTGAGGAGAGATATGCACGGAAGAGAAATAATGAACAAGATTCATACGAGAACCTGCACTGATACCATTTGAAGCTATGAAGAATGAAATCAAGAAATCATGTATAGAGGAAGAGAAGTTCGCTACAGAGAGAACCAAAGGAAAACAGTTGGGTGAAAATAATCGATTCACCCATGCCTAACTTCTAATCTCTCTTTCCTATTTATACTAAAGTCCTGAACCGGGTTTGGGTCCTCTATTACTCCATAATTTCAGCTTTTTATCTTCATAATATTCTAGCTTATTTATCTTTTATTTCTTATACGGGTTTATAGGGCATGTTTAATTGGACCTTACATTTTCAGTGTTTACTTGCTCTCTTCTTTATACTACTTGCTACCTTGTTTGACAAAACAACCATATTTTAAGTGTGATATTTTGTGTAATTTTTGTTGGGTTAGTTTAATTCATTGTAATTTCTTGAAGATTCTTGCAGAGAAGAAGCAATTGAAGCCTCTAATAAAGAAGTCTCAACAAAAGACATTCAACAATTCTGATTAAGCAGCAGGACAAGGATGCTTTCTTTGCCGACTATGATGTGGCTCACCAGAAGTTATCTGAACTCGAGTAATGCTCAATCCTCCTGTAGAACCCAATGGTCTGAATTCATTTTGATCATCCGCTTTTTAAGTTGGACATAATTGTTGCTTTTGCAAATATGCTGAAGCTGAAGATTGCTAAACTACGAAAAGAAGTGGTTCACAACTCAACTATTGATAAGTAGTGTAATATTTTCTAATCATGTTTCGTCTATTGTTCTTGTAATTAGGCGCAATAGTTACTTTTTTGTGATAATAACAAATGCAAGGACTTGTCAAATAATGCTCTCTCCCAAAAGGTGGAAAAGGTGTCCGTGGAAATAGATGCAACAGATATAATTTGCATTATAGGTACACATTCCTTAAATTGTTGGGATTCTCTTTGTACAAATCTTTTTGATGATACCTTAAACTCATCCTCCAGAAATCTGCAGACCAAAACTATGAATGTGAAATCTGCAATCGTGGAGGAAGCTTGTTGTACTGTGATAGTTGTCCAAGAACTTATCACATTGATTGCCTTGCTCCACAACTTGAGGTATTGATTGTGTTTTCCTTCACCTTGATGTGCGCACATTGTGTTAATCTTCACCAGCATGTTTCTTTTTCTTATAAATTCCATTTCTTCTTTGATTTTATAAGGGTGTTCTAAGGCTATGTTTGACAAATCAAATATAAACACTAGTGTTTGCAAACACTAGTATTTTTGGAAGTGTTTTTAAGAAACATTAGTGTTAGTGTTCAAAAATACTAACGACTGTTTGACATGACTTAGAAATATATACTAGTCTTAGCTCAACTCTAACCGGATCCTAGCCATGAAGTAAATTAAAGTCATCGGAGTCAAAGCTCGTCCGCCTCGACGAACTTTTACCTTGCTAAAGGGGTTCATCATCCAACTCCTTGGTGTAAACATACAGCGAAATGAGCAGTGATTTGCTATCCGATACTCCCACAACTCATAATCGCACACCCTAACCAATCAGAAACACAATTCAGATCCATTCTTGTCTCCTCTCTTGCATTCTTCCAATCTTTGAGTTTTACGTACCGATTGTAGTGGATAAGTTCAACTGGTATATAATCTATTAAACAATACCTTTTGTAAAAGCTAAACAATCAAATCAACTTTCCAAACCAAAATTCTCTTGATAAAAAAAACACCAATTAGCTGCAAACTGAAACTCACATTGCTAGATTACTTGAAATAAATCCACACTATACAGATAAAATCAAGTTGCTTTTAAGATGTATAAAGACCATTCGACTTTGGTTGACCTCGTGAGAAGCTTAATGGTTTTCCGGCTCATATTCGTGAACCGAATTGCCAGATTGGGGGTTTAGGATTTCTTGACCTGTAAGGCTATATTACACACTCTTCATATTGATTTTCACCCTCTAATCCCGCTCCATATTTTGCATATCCTTTATTTTGCGGTTCGTTGGAGACGGCACATGTCGATTCTTCCATTGATTGAAGTTATACTTCATACATTGATTTGATGTGGCGAAGAAGTCGGCACCCTATTCCTCCACAACCTAGCACAATCAGTGAAATGCTCTTCATCTCTCTCTTCCTGTTCACATTCGTGAACCAAATTGCTAGATCGGTGAGCCTGTCTGAGCTCACGTATCGCATACCAAAGTTACATAGACAAGTAGCAATTAGGGGGAGAGAGACCGAAAAAACCTAATTGGAAGTAGGAGAATGAAATTGAAGGTGTTGTGGAAGATTGACCACTTGAAGCACGATTTCGTTCACCAAGGATCAAAGAGAAGAGACACGGGAAGAACAAAGAAACCAAAACTTCTGTGATGGTGTTAGAACAAGCAAGAGAAGGTCACTTATGTAGTTGGTTTAGGTGGTAATTATGGATAAAGGGTAAGGGTAACATAGTCATTTTATGCCCAAAACACTAGCTCTCGCTTCCAGGAGGGTTTCGGAAACACTCCCGAAAATACTGATCACTAGTGTTTTCGAAAGGCCAAATACTTGTTAAAAGCGTAAACACTCGTAAATACTTGTTTACCCTAGTGTTTTTATGTTACCAAACACAACCTAAATGGGAAATGGAATTATCCATGAGCCAGTAAACCAACAAGACATCCTACAAAGTCAGGACAAAAGCAATGTACTCAAAATAATTAAAAAGGGCAATTTTAGTAACTAGGCCTTTTTTAAAAACTATAGTAGTAACTAGGCTTTTTAATGTTTCAATTAAGTAAATATACCCCAATCTTTTGTATTTATTCTCAAACTCTACACACTCTTCTCTCAAGGGGTACATTTACTAAACACAAAACTAGAAAAAACCTAATACACCAAATTATTTCATTAAAAAAAAATCAACAAATGAAAATCTAAAGTGTTCAAACATGTTGTGTTTTTGAGGAGCTTTATTAGTAAAATAAGGAAAGGAGAGCAATGAAAATATATTTCCTTCAGCTATAGAAACGCTAGTATGCGTAGCATATTTTGATGTAATGCCTTAGAATAAATGGAGACTAAAAGCTATTTGAAAGTTGTAGTCCTTTATAATAGATTTTACTTTTGGATACTTGTCATCTAAACACATATGATATTTATCAATGAGCTATTTTGGATATATGTATGCGAGTCATCTTATATGCAATATAAAGGAGAACTAAGCTAGCCTTTATAATAGACTAAAAGAGATTGCAAGGGTTATGAATTAACAAGCCCAAATAAAATTGGTCACAAATTGGAGATTTGGGTATGATAACATAATTAGGATTAGTTGGGGCTTTGTACTACTAATTGGAGATTCAGACTCTAATGGAGTCTATGTTTTACTTGTTAATGTTGTGTTTTTCAACTCACCTGCGACAAAAAAAAATGAATTTGTAGATAGCTTCATAGACAAGCTTGTTTATATAACAAAAAGAGAGAAAGAGATAAAGATGGTCAAAGTACCCCTTCATGTTCCTGAAACCTTTCATGTTGTCAATTTGAGAATTTGTGAATTCCTTAACCATGCTGTCAATCTGTATATGAGATGTGAGTACTGATCGTTTACATCCCATAATCTGCTTTTGAAGTAAAAAAAGAAGAAGCAAAACTCCTACTTCAGCATTCAGCTCAAGAGTTACAACCTCTATATGCAAATAAGCCACAAATTGAGGAACTTGTTGAATTTATTGAGTTCCAATTACCCCGACAATGGGCTCCACAATTCAACGATCTCCCACTAGGACTCCATCACAAGAGAGACCTTATTTTCTTTTTAGCGTTATGACCATTGTAAGCACTTATCTAATCCCATGTTTTGAGTCATTTCATGAAATCATTCTCGTTCCGATTTCAAGCCTTACCAAACACGAAATATTGATATGACTCATTCTGATTCTAATTCCAGATTCCATGAAAATTGTACCAAACAAGCCCTCAATGTGTTACATACTTACATCTTCCTCAAAATAATTTATTTTTATTATTCCATTACGCGTGTCTAGTAGACTTTTTCTTCAAAGCCACGATCTCAATGTGAAGATCCTTCCCAACCAAAAACAAAGCTCACCCGCCGTCACACCACCACCAAGGCCGACCACCTCCCCTCCAACGTTCTAAGTTCCTTCTAGGTGACCCAACCAAACCCAATCTCCATCTTTTTTCGAATGCCTCGTTGTTCAAGAATATTTGACTATAATCGTTACAAAGAGATGGGGCCCGCTGCCGTCATCCTTGTCTCCAAGCAATTTCACCACCGTCTCTTGATCGATGAGCTAATCTACAAATCCCCTCACCAACTTCAAACCTTTTCCTTGATCGATGAGCTAATCTACAAATTCCCGGACCGGTGTTGCAGACTAGCGACTTCACAATTCGTTGGAGAAGACGATCCTCTATCTCAAATCTTACAATGGGATATGTTCTACTCTTCATCTCGTGGATCTTGCTTGATTCATTGAAGGTCTTTGGTTTGGGATGTAAAAGACCCGTTTTGTGGCTTTTGGTCGGCTTTTCTTCTTCTTCTCATACTCCCATTTAGGTCTATTATTTTAGGGTTCTATTCAAAACTGAAGCCGGTTTGATCCTCTTTTATTTTCGGGAAGGAAGTGACTTCCTAGGAGGTTCTTGTTTGGAAGGGACTGTCGGGTTTGGTTTCACGAATCTCCTATTTCTTGGTTTTGTCTAAGGCACATGTATGCTTTTCATGAATGGCTTTTGCTCTTTAGTAACTTTGCTTTGTTTCTTATTCCAAACTCCTACAGATTACTCTTTCTCGGGCTTTGCCCTTAGAAGCCAATTATCTCGATCCTTGTAAACTTGATAAAGATGTTGTTGATTGCTACAAAATCGAATTATACAAAAAGCGTTTTGGACTACAACCCGTATTACCCCATCTTCTCAATTGGTTTCTCTATGGTCTTAACAACCAAAATATAGGCTCACAACCTACTCAATTAAAAAGGCAATAAAAAAGGCAAGATCAAGCTAACAAAAACACTATAAAAAACGCAAACTATTAATGGCTTAATAAACTTTTTGTTTATGATCGATTTTCTTTGCTCAAAATCTCGCCATTGATCAAATATATGAGAATTCCCCCAGATTTCTCAAGCTTATCCAAAACAATACCTCATCACTAATGAGAGAATTTTCTGAACAAATCACCAATTTTGACTAATGAACTCATTACATCTTCTAGACCCAGATTCACTTCCTTTCCTTGCGACGAAGTGAACTAACTTATTTTCGATATCTACTTTTTGTTTGTGAAGCAAACTTAATTCTGATTAATAATTAAGGTCAGCTAATTTAAGACTCAATTCTTTTTTCAAGACAATAAATAATTTTTTTAAAAAAATCAAACAAAATCAAAACAAAAACACCAAGTTTGTATTTCAAAAATACAATACAAATGGAAACAATTTTCGGTTACCAATTTGTTTTGCAACCCTCTTTTAACAATTTCCTCCTTACAAATCGTTAATCTTTAAACCATCAAGTTTTACACGTTTATATATCATGATACTTGTTTTTTGCAGTATCGTCTTCCGAGATTTGATGTTGTCTTTTGATTGGTGGAGCGTTTATCGAGAAGAGGGCGTGAATTTGTGATCGACTCTTGATGGATCTACTGCATTCCAAATTCGATGTGTCCACAGTTGTTTTGGGCTTCCTACCTGTGTACTTTCTTTGAAGATGAACATTGTTGCTCGTTGTCTCCTATTGGTTGGATCATCTTGCTTTACCTTGAAGACTTCTTTTCTTTCGGGTTCCTTTTGATGTATTTTTGTATATTTCTTTTCTCCTTTGTTGTGTGACCCATTATATCCGTTAGTTTGTATGTCGATGTTTTTCAGTCTTTCAATAGACTAGACATGTCTTTTGATAATTTCGAACCGCTTTCCGTAAAAAAAAAAAAAAAAAAAGTCTCAATGCGAAGAGAATCATGCTTTTGGATTTCATGGGCCTAGGAAAGAGTTGAATACTTGGATTCACAGAATGAGAAATATTTTTTTAAATAAATAATATTATAATTTTAGCCACGTTATATATTGTTATAATAAAATATTTTTTAAATCTTGTGATTTAAAATTAATTTTATCTTAATTTTTGAATATTGTAAACATGTTTATATTATCCATCAAAATTCCAACTTTAGATATGTAGATATTATTTTTGCTATCGGTTGATTTTGTAACTGTAAATATAAAAAAATAATTTAATTAAAACATAAAAAATAATTTTACTACGTTAATTGTAAACTTAACACGTCTACCTTAAATTACTCTTTGATCGAGACATCTCGTTAATTAATTCACCATTATAATATAGGTTATAGATTGACACCAACAAATACTTATAAAAAAGAGAAAATCCAATATTCTAAAAATGGCATTTTTAAACAAATAAAATGAAATCGTATCAATAGATACAAATCATTTCACGATTTATTCGCATCGTCCAATCTTACAAAATAAAGTTTGTATATACATAAAAAAGCATGTTTGTAATAACATGAGCTAAATATAAAACTATCAAACTACAAATCAATGAAATATAATAGAAATCAGCCCAAAATAGGAGAACTATTTAAGTTTTGTAAAATATTTATTTTGAATTAAATAATAATGAACTGCAACGTAATTGTGATTCATGATTCCGGTGAAGTAAACGACAAAGTGTAACCGAATTGATATCTCGTCATGTGATATAATCCAAAATAGGAGACTTATTTAAGGTTTGAAACAATTTGGTTTACTAGACTTTTTTTTGAGTTTTAGTTTTAGTAAATGTACCCTGAAATAAGAGTGTTTAAAGTTTGAGAGAAAATACAAAAGGTTGGAATATATTTACCTAATTAAAAAACTAAATGGCCTAGTTACTAAAAGTAAAATTCAAAAATGCCTATTAACCAAATTAGCCCTTTAAATTTTCTAAAATATTTATCTTTTACTCCACTAAGACAAGGATGACTACCGAATATAAATTGTTGGGCAAATTTAGTAGATGGGTTTTTTCTAGTTTTCTTTTAGTAACTAACTCATTTAATAATTTGATTAGATAAATGTACACCTAGGTTTTTTTTACCGTTTATTGCTTCTCGTAACCTCGCTTCTTCTTCTTCTTCGACGACAACCAGCAAGAGCAGACAATGGCGATTCGTTCAGCATTACAACCCCTCTCATTCTCTCATTTTTCTCTTCTACAACAGGGAGCCTCTTCAAGCTCTTCCTCGCCTCCACTGTCGAGTCGCCGGAAGCAGGTGCAACACCACCCTCGCTTTTCTCTTCAATGGGACGTTTTCCACAGATATGATACTCCAAAACTTTTAGAATACAAACACACTGGCGAGTTGTACAATCAAGGTCGATCATCAAAACAGGTGAGAGTAGATAAATTTGTGTTCACTTCCTGATAGACTTGATAGTATTTACCATCTGGATTAAATGTCACCACTCCGCATGTTGTTGATCAAATTCTTCATGGGAGTTTATTTCTTGACTGCACATAAAATAAAGCTGAAGCAGGAATTTAGTAAGACTTTGTTCCGTCCTGACTTCCGTCTTACATGTTAAGAGGAGCAATTGATTTTAATTTATGTCTTCCTTTATGTAGAGATTGAGCCTTGGACATTCAATCAAAAGCTTGGAGACGCTGTTTTCATCCCTGCAGGTTGTCCATATCAGACTAGGAACATTAAGGTAAGATACGGCTTGAAACTGGAATTTTTTTCGTATATTGAAAATCTCTATTTGCATTGCTAAATCATTTTTTTGAAGTAAGAAACTCAGTGCTTTCATGATTTTGTTGTTGTTCGTAGTAGTCTGTGAATGTTGTTCTGGGTTTTGTCTTGCCGGAAAATGATGAAAAGTTCATCTGACAATCAACAAGGTCTCCCAAGTGACCATAAGTGGAAAGCATCAGGGTTAAGCTAAATTCTCATCAGCTTCTTAACCTCTAATAATATTTGCAAAGACATTGAAGAAATTTATGGTATGTAAATTAAAAAAAAAAAAAAGGATAAAAAGAAAAAAAAATTGGTATGAGTTTATGGTATGAGAAATTCATACCCGAAACACATAACAGAAAATTATAAAAAAAATAAAAATAGACAAAAAAAAACAAAAAAAAAAAATTCTAGTATGAACTTCTGGTATGAAAATTTTCCGGTGTGAGAAATTCTGGTATGAAAAATTCTGGTATGAAAAAAATTCTGGAATAAAAATATTCTGGTATGAAAAACTTCTGGTATGAGAAATTTTGGTCTGAGAAATTCTGGTATGAGAAATTCTGGGATGAGAAATTTATGAGAAATTCTAGTATGAGAAATTCTAGTATGTGAAATTCTGGTATGTGAAATTCTAATATAATCATTACAGAAAATAAAAAAATAAAAAAGGTAAAAAAAAGTAAAATAACAAATTCAGTAATTAAAAATTAAAACTTACACTTACATAATACTAACAAATATCTATTATTATTTTTTATTAAAATAGAGGGCTTAATTATTTTGGCCAATTTTGATAACTAGGCCTTTTTGAAAAACTAGAGTAGTAATTAGGCTTTTTAATATTTCAATTAAGTAAATATACCCCAACCTTTTGTATTTATTTTCAAACTCTACACACTCTTCTCTCAAGGGGTACATATACTAAACACAAAACTAGAAAAAGCCTAATAAACCAAATTGTTTCAATTATTTTTACCTACCATTAAATAAAAGTGGTAAAAAATTATAGGGTACGCTTACTAAACACAAAACTAAAAAAGGCCTAGTAGGCCAAATTCTTTTTAAAATGTTTTGCTTATTGGGGTAATAGTTAGTACATATGTATGCTTATGCTTCATTCTCTCCAACCGAAATGTACTCTAATGTTGATTTTTCATATACCGTAGATGAAATCAAGATAATTTGTCACGGAAGTTTATACTATTTCACCCTTATAGTTTTAACTTATTCCGATTATTTATAACAACTATAATAATTTCAACCAAAATTTAAACCAAATCATCTTTTTTTTACAAGTATAACAAATTAAAATATTTTTTTAGAAGGTTTTTATGTTTTTTTAATTTATTTTTGAAGAATTATAAGTTCAATCTATGTACGTTAAATATTTTCAAAGATTTTGCTATCCCACATCGATTATCAAGTAAGGATGATAGTTTGATAACTTGTATAAATCGAGGGTTTGAAAAATAAACAAATCACACATTTCTTAGCCTTTTGGCTAAGTTGAAGTATAACTTATATTCATAACGGATTAATATCTGTTTTGTGGGTCGTTGACCTACTGCTTTGTGAGTCGTTGACCTAATATTTTGTGGGTTACTAAATACTTTCAATCCCACATCAATTATCAAGTAAGACCGATAGTTTGATAGCTTGTATAAATAGAGAGTTTGAAGATTAAACAAATCATATGGTTTTTTGCCTTTTGGTTAAGTTGAAGTATAATTTTTATTCGTAACGGATTAATATACGTTTTGTGGGTCGTTGACCTAATGTTTTGTTGATTGCTAAATATTTTCAATCCCACATCGATTATCAAGTAAGGCTGATAGTTTGATAACATTGCTTAATCTTTTGGTTAAGTTGAAGTATAATTTTTATTCATAACGGATTAATATCTGTTTTGTGGTTCGTTGACCTACTGTTTTGTGGGTTGTTAAATATTTTCAATCCCACATCGATTATCAAGTAAGGCTGATAGTTTGATAACTTGTATAAATAGAGAGTTGAAGATTAAACAAAGCATACATCTCTTGGCCTTTTGACTAAATTGAAGTATAATTTTTATTCGTAATAGATTAATATCTACTTTAGGGGTCGTTGGCCTACTCCTTTGTTGGTCGTTGACCTAATGTTTTGTGAGTTGCTAAATATTTTCAATCCCACATCGATTATTAAGTAAGACTACTAGTTTGATAACTTGTATAAATAGAGGGTGTAACGCCCCATTTATTTGGGTGCGTTCCGACTTTTTATTTTCTCTCTTCTATCGATTCGTTCGTAGCTCGAGTTATTACTTAAGGTATTTTAAATCTTAAAATACCTTTTCTGGGTATTTTATTATTTTGGGATACAAGTACGTATTTCCGTATTTTTTTTATTAATTTGATTTTTTCGGAAAAATCGGGAAGTTTTACGATTCGAAAATACCATTCCGAACACTTTTGGATCGAACTCACTCTTTTCCCTTTTCTTTAATTTAACTTTTAATTATATGTTTTTTTCCCCTCTTTTCTTTCTTTTGTTTATTCTTCCCTTACACTTTCTCTCTCTGGCTGATGAGCATCCGACCCTTCGTTGCCGTCCGACCTCTCGCCAACCCGGCTCCTCGCTCCTCATGTAGCCTCGAGCAAGAAACCCTCCCCTTGTCTCACTTCTTCACTCTCAGTCTTTCCATCTCCCTCACATTCTCAGTGCAACAACAATCCCTCCTCTACTCATTTTGTTGAGCTTGCAGCCGGGGAATCGAAGCAGTGCAACACCAAGCCTTCCTTTGCTTTCTTCCTCTGTTCCCGCACCTCAACCGGAGCTTCTTGACGAGCCACAACCTCCTTCGAGCCCCTCTGTTTTCCCTTCGTCTCGAACAGTTGCAACAGGGCGCCGGGTCGGTGCCGTCTTTGACGCTCTGCACCACCGGAGGAAGGCCGTCTCCAGCCTCTACCCTTGCCCGTGCAACCCTTAATCGCCGCCTGCGCAGCCCTCAACCGCCTCCTGCACAACCAGCGTTGCCCTGTGCTGTTTCCCCTCGCCTGCCCTAGCGCCGGAGTGTGCAGCCGCCACGAACAGCCCCGCATCTCCGCCGCCTTGCCTCGCCGCTACTGGAGCCTTGCCGGAGCCAAGGCTGCCGCCCCTGTACTCTGCTTCCACCAGCTGGCAGCCGCCTTGCATCTCTCCCTTCCGCAGAGGAAGATCTATCTGGTTGAGAAGGAAACCCTTTTCCACAATTAAAATCGGGCCCCCTACTATAACTGTGATTATAAAATGCACCCATACTTTACTTTTAAAGTTTATGGCCCAACAATTGTATGGTTGCAAAATATGCCCTTGCTGATTTATATAAATGATAGTTTTGGCCCTATGTTTTGGATATGTGCAGATTTGCCCTTGTGAATAAATTATAGATTTGGCCCAAAGTTTATTTTCGGAAATGGCCTAAGTTTCTTGAGTTCCATATTTATGGCCCGGAGATTAATTGCGGATTTTGACCTATGTTTATATAATTGTATAAATACCCGGAAAATGTTTTTACGAGTTTTAACCTTGGTTTTGAAAGCGAGTTTTCCTTAGATTTATATACGTTAAATCTTCCATTCAAATTTAGCGTATAAGCTAAATTTGTTTAGCTTTGGCTTTAGGTACGGAAGCGCCCCGATAAAGGCTCAACAAATCCATTCTCGACATCCTTAGATCGTCTTCCGTCTTTTGACGTCATGTGAGTACCCTCTCCCCCGATCTTACGATCTTACATCGATTTAGTTAGGTTTAGTATTAGTATCATGCTAGGTTGGATAATCTAGCATAACTTAGAGTTAATGCCAAGTAGTGGCTTTGAACCTTAGGTGAGTTTCGAGAATTTGACATTGTTTGATGGATTGATGTTGATTCTAAGCTTGAGGTGTTGGTTATCTTGTGAGGTTGTTATAGGGCTTTAAGTTATATGGTTGATCTTGTGAGCGTTTTGAGGCTCAAGGTGGGGTTGTATGATCTTGTTGGATTATGGAGTTTAGGTTTGGCCTATCCTAGTGGTGTGCAAGTTATGATCTTGCAAGATCCGAGGGTTTAGAAGTCTTAGGACGTCTAGCTTGTTGAGTGTGATGTGAGCATGAGGGATTCTAGGATGCGGTCCTAGAATTGAGAGTCAAATGGTCTTGTGTTGACCATTTGTATAGAAGTCTTAGACTTCTATTGTGAGAGTGTTGTTTTTGATATAGTTATCTTCTTGTGAGCAGGTTATGGTCTTCCTCCCCTAAGGAAGCGAGAGTGTTGTGAGTTGAGTGTGATGACGAGGTAAGTCTCCGGACTTACTTAGCTCGTATTCTTTGTATTAGCATTATTGTGTGTTGGGTGGTGTGTGTTTATTATTTTACTGTTTATAACAACTAAACCGGAAATAGGATAACCGACCTTTATATTATTTGGCCCAAGTGTATGATAACGGGCGGTGACATCACTGCTTGGCTCCCCGTGAGAGCTAGGGGGATCTCGGCGACTGGCCCGTGCTGGTTAGACGGTCGGAGGCATCCGACCGTTCCATTGCCGGAAGAAGGGACCGAGGCGAGTTTCGGAGGATTCTCGTGTCACAAAAGAAGTTGAACTAGAACGGGATATGACTTAATAAATAAAGATAATAAACCGGATTTGTGTGCTTTGAGTATGTTGTGTGACTATGTTGAATTAATTGTGTTTGTGCCTTTCCCTTTAATTCTAATGCTTCGAATGTGAGCTAACGGTTTTATACCGAATGTTGTAGTTTGCCTTGCAGGTTAGGCATGCTCCGAGAGATCCGGAAGGGTGGGCAGCCGGGGTCCGTACATTTTAGGAAGGGTTTTGAGTTGGGGTTGTCTTGTGTTTTGGTCTTTCGGTTATTATGTTTCGTGTGCCGCTTGTTTGGCGTTTGGTTTATGTTGTACCTCGGCTGAAGTTGTTGTTCATTCTTTTGGGTTTTTCTTTTCATTGCATAAAAATGTATTTCGGTTTTAGCCTTTATTTGTGCCTTGTTGCAAGATCCAGTGAAATTGTTGTCAAGCTAAGGGTCGGGACCCATTGTGAGGTCCCAACCCGTAGCATCCCGAGTCCCGCGGATTCGGGGTGTTACAAAAGTGGTATTAGAGCCCTAGGTTGACAACAATGGCGCTCGCAATCTTCTAAAGGCCGAATGAGGAATAAACAGAACCCACACGGGTTCTGACTTTTCGTTTTCAAAATCACATGCATGAGTCGGGGTAGAATGTACGGACCACTTCTTCCGCTGATCTCGGCAGCTTAGTTTATTGGATTTACATATATATGTAGATATGTAGGTGTGTATAGTATATGTGGATTGTAGTTGCATGATGACTTGATTTATATATATAGTGAATATATGTGGATTATAGTACATGTTTGGACCTTGTATTGTTGTATTGGATTTCCGGATGTGATATATTAGTAGTAATGTCAACATAGGACTTATATATATAGTTATATATACATACACATATGGTATGTTAGTATTATATTAGTAGTAGTTAGCCTTATAGTTAGGATGATAGGAAGCTATCATCGCCCTTGGACAAACGCCTTTTTGGGATTAGGATAGTATATATACGATGAGTATGCTCAAGTACCGAGTCGAGCATCACATTCTGGCGAACACCTTGACGATTCATCGGACTCCTTTTGAGGACGTCAAAGAAACCATCTTAAGGATAAAGAGGACATTAGCGGCAAGGACGAACAAATAGAAGGGAACTTTGAGTAAACTTAAAAGAAATCGAGATGGAGACCATACAAAAAAAAAGTAAACACGAAGTTGTGGAAGTGGTTACAAAGAAGTCGCGATTGGAAAAACAACGAGAAGATATATAAGACGAGGAGGAGAGGGATAGATTCTAACAAGGTTAAAGGTAGTATTCCATTAATATGTGAAACTTCCTTAGACGCTCCTAAGCATTGGAGTCAAGATGAGAAGAGTGATCGGACCATTTGCGAAAGATTTAAGATACTATAAGTTAAGCTTATGAGGAACCCATAAGTGGAGAGTCAACATTACTAGAGTTATGAGAAGAAGGGCATGGTGGAGATTTACGTAGAGTTAACCGACTTACGTTATGATGATAAGACTAAGAAACGCCAAGAAGAAAGAAGTGTGAGTAGGCGTGATCCCGAGAAGATAAGTAACATAACAAGGAGCTTTTAGTTATGAAAAGACGTATGACAACAACCAAGAGAAATGCGAACGGTTGTTGAGTAACGTTAGAGATTTGAGAAGACACACTTACAAAATAGCATGAGGCGCAGTTAAGCCTATGAAGATGGGTCATATGACACAGAAGAGCTGGGAGGTATATATAGTTATCTTACAGAAGCGGAAAGAAGAGGGGAGCGTAATAGGAGCGAATGAGGTTGGAAGTAGAGTGAAGTGAGCTAGTGAAGTGAGCTAGTGAAGTTAAGGCGGAATACCCCGATAAGGTATCCTTCAGGAGTATGGTAACATGGAAGTGTGGTAGGAGGGTATGTCATTGACCTTGGAGAGGGTCATCAATGAGTTAATCGGTGACCACAAAAAATGCACATACTGGTGAATGTATGTGGGGAGAGTTATCCAGGTGTGGGATCATGAAGAAGGGTAACAAGAACTTGGAACATTCGTGATGGTTGAATGTCAATAATAAGGAGGTGTATTAACAGAAGCATAAACGTCTTAATCAAGTAGCATTTTATCGATTCCAGCAAGTGATGGTAGCGTACCTTGTGGGGAAGGATTGTAACAATATGGTGCGACCTTCTTAGGTCATGGGATTGTCATATGGGGGAACGACACTGATCATGATAAAGGGAACTGGAAGGACGAAGAGGAAGGTAAGCCTTCTAGAGTTTTGAGCGTAAAGGGGCAATATATAAGGGAGGTATGACATGTTTGTTCTAAGGTTATGGATGTCATGTTTTCGCGAGCGAAAGCTAATTCAAGGTTTTTGTGACTCGCACGGCGAAGCCATAGTGGCTATAACGTGAAACGAGGAATCTGAATTAGGGCAACGCTGCAGCTTAGAGTTATGATGTTAGTACTTGGTGGAGTTATGACTGGATCTTTCAGTGATTGTGGATGGGGAACTCCGCCTAAAGGCATACTTGTACGGTTGTAAAGTTGTTCTTGGAATACCAATAGATGCATAAGGTGACCAACAAGAGGAAGAAAGGACAAACGTTTTAAAGTTCGATGTTATTATGAGATGTACAAGAAGTACATGAAAGATTGAGGTTAGAGCCTCTATGGTCGGTTTGACGTTGCATAAGGAAATGAAGTGTAAGGTTCTACACCTACTTGAAGAAAGGATGTCTAGGGTGAAAGCTTATGTAGAATACGAGAAGTTCCTCTCATATGTTGGGATGTCAGAGGAAGCAAAGAAAACTGTATCGATTTGTTATAAGGCATGATTGAGTCTTGTAGTTAAGACCTTCGTGACTGGACACATGTGCAAAGTCAAGAGGTGTCATTATCGTCTTTCCTTCGAAGCGAGAAGAGGAATTAAGCTGAATTATTGCTTAACTAAGACTTCAAGAGTCGGAAAAGTAGAGCAAGTCTCTCGAGATGAAGGATTTATGGAAGAGGACAGTGAACATAGTAGCTACAAAAGGAGCAATGAAAGGGTTGAAGGACGTCACCCCAACAGATCAGGGGGACCACTTGTCAAGCGTTAGGACCAAGCTGTGTCGGTCAATACGAGATGAAATGGGTAGAGAGAAGATGGAACCCGAGATAGAACAGTTTCCCATGCATCGGAAGGTGGATTTTTCCATTAAGATGATTTGAAGTTCATGTTGAAAGTGTATCTTAAACTCTTGATCTAAAGTGGTTATGGAGAACACCAGTTTGCGAAAAGTGAGACGGTTATCTCCGTTTGTACATTGATTACCGTGAGCTTAACAAGATAACAATGAAAAACAAGTATCCCTCACCACGGATAGATAATCTACTCGACCAGTTGCAAGGATCGGTAGTCTCTTCTAAGAATGATTTAAGGTCTTTTAGTCACAAATTGAGAATTCGAGATAGCGATATTGGAAATACGGCTTTCCGGACGAACCACGGTCACTGCGAGTTGTAGAAATTTCATTTGGGCTTACTAATGCCCCGTATAAGATTTTTTGGTCTATTCTCGAAGAACAAAGAAGTTGTATGACAAGTAGTCTCGGGATGACAACCCCCGAAGGATATGGAAGAAGTTATAAGTTTTCTTGGATATGCTGGTCATTACCGGATTTGTGGAGATATTCTCCAAAGTAACACCATCTATCACTAACCGACTTCGGAAGACAAAAAAATTTGAGAGTGACGGAAATTGACATTGGAGTTATTAAGAGTTAAGAGTAGATTCATTGGTGCGACCGTTTCGAAATTTCCTCGAAGTATGATGGTTGAAGTGAACAAGTGACTCTCCAAGACAAGGTCTTGATTGAGTGTTGAGAAAACATAACATCAAAGTTTGATTTGACAAGAACCAAAGCCAACGGTGTAAATTAGAAGCTCAATCTTCTTTATTAAAGACCATCAAAGAGAAATGAAATGAAAATGATGCATTCAGAAAGACTCGAGAAGGGGGTTGAGTTTCCGATATATCGGACCTTTGAGAGATGTAGCGCGAGTTGGGAAAGTGGTATACCGTTGGCGTAGCCGCCCAGAGTAGAGAGGTGATCACCCGGTGTTTCATTCTCATCAGTCGAGAGAGTACATCCATGATTCGGGACGGATGGTCATTCATGATGGTCTAGTGGCAGACAAGGGGCCGATGAGGCTAACTGGAAGAATGAGGATAGTATCTTTGGTTGAGTTTTACGCAGGTTTAGCGAGATCTATAGGACCGTCGGGTTAGTCCCGAAATCTTTCCTTGGTTGTACTTAGGTGATTTCTGACATGAGATGATGTGTGTGTTTCTTATGAGTATGTCTTGCGAGTTTTGAAGTGTTTGTGCGAGTAGACTTTGGATTAGAAGGCTGTAGTTACCACGTTATAGTGTTCTGAGAGGTTATCGAGACGAGTTTGTTGAGAGTTCCACATTAGCAAGTTTCGGGACGAAACTTTTTTTTTTGGAGGACTTGATGTAACGCCCCGTTTATTTGGGTGCGTTCCGACTTTTTATTTTCTCTCTTCTATCGATTCGTTCGTAGCTCGAGTTATTACTTAAGGTATTTTAAATCTTAAAATACCTTTTTTGGGAATTTTATTATTTTGGGATACAAGTACGTATTTCCGTATTTTTTTTATTAAATTGATTTTTTCGGAAAAATCGGGAAGTATTACGATTCGAAAATACCATTCCGAACGCTTTTGGATCGAACTCACTCTTTTCCCTTTTCTTTAATTTAACTTTTAATTATATGTTTTTTTCCCTCTTTTCTTTCTTTTGTTTATTCTTCCCTTACACTTTCTCTCTCTGGCTGATGAGCATCCGACCCTTCGTTGCCGTCCGACCTCTCGCCAACCCGACTCCTCGCTCCTCATGTAGCCTCGAGCAAGAAACCCTCCCCTTGTCTCACTTCTTCACTCTCAGTCTTTCCATCTCCCTCACATTCTCAGTGCAACAACAATCCCTCCTCTGCTCATTCTGTTGAGCTTGCAACCGGGGAATCGAAGCAGTGCAACACCAAGCCTTCCTTTGCTTTCTTCCTCTGTTCCCGCACCTCAACCGAAGCTTCTTGACGAGCCACAACCTCCTTCGAGCCCCTCTGTTTTCCCTTCGTCTCGAACAGCTGCAACAGGGCGCCGGGTCATTGCCGTCTTTGACGCTCTGCACCACCGGAGGAAGGCCGTCTCCAGCCTCTACCCTTGCCCGTGCAACCCTTAATCGCCGCCTGCGCAGCCCTCAACCGCCTCCTGCACAACCAGCGTTGCCCTGTGCTGTTTCCCCTCGCCTGCCCTAGCGCCGGAGTGTGCAGCCGCCACGAACAGCCCCGCATCTCCGCCGCCTTGCCTCGCCGCTACTGGAGCCTTGCCGGAGCCAAGGCTGCCGCCCCTGTACTCTGCTTCCACCAGCTGGCAGCCGCCTTGCATCTCTCCCTTCCGCAGAGGAAGATCTATCTGGTTGAGAAGGAAACCCTTTTCCACAATTAAAATCGGGCCCCCTACTATAACTGTGATTATAAAATGCACCCATACTTTGCTTTTACAGTTTATGGCCCAACAATTGTATGGTTGCAAAATATGCCCTTGCTGATTTATATAAATGATAGTTTTGGCCCTATGTTTTGGATATGTGCAGATTTGCCCTTGTGAATAAATTATAGATTTGGCCCAAAGTTTATTTTCGGAAATGGCCTAAGTTTCTTGAGTTCCATATTTATGGCCCGGAGATTAATTGCGGATTTTGACCTATGTTTATATAATTGTATAAATACCCGGAAAATGTTTTTACGAGTTTTAACCTTGGTTTTGAAAGCGAGTTTTCCTTAGATTTATATACGTTAAATCTTCCATTCAAATTTAGCGTATAAGCTAAATTTGTTTAGCTTTGGCTTTAGGTACGGAAGCGCCCCGATAAAGGCTCAACAAATCCATTCTCGACATCCTTAGATCGTCTTCCGTCTTTTGACGTCATGTGAGTACCCTCTCCCCCGATCTTACGATCTTACATCGATTTAGTTAGGTTTAGTATTAGTATCATGCTAGGTTGGATAATCTAGCATAACTTAGAGTTAATGCCAAGTAGTGGCTTTGAACCTTAGGTGAGTTTCGAGAATTTGACATTGTTTGATGGATTGATGTTGATTCTAAGCTTGAGGTGTTGGTTATCTTGTGAGGTTGCTATAGGGCTTTAAGTTATATGGTTGATCTTGTGAGCGTTTTGATGCTCGAGGTGGGGTTGTATGATCTTGTTGGATTATGGAGTTTAGGTTTGGCCTATCCTAGTGGTGTGCAAGTTATGATCTTGCAAGATCCGAGGGTTTAGAAGTCTTAGGACGTCTAGCTTGTTGAGTGTGATGTGAGCATGAGGGATTCTAGGATGCGGTCCTAGAATTGAGAGTCAAATGGTCTTGTGTTGACCATTTGTATAGAAGTCTTAGACTTCTATTGTGAGAGTGTTGTTTTTGATATAGTTATCTTCTTGTGAGCAGGTTATGGTCTTCCTCCCCTAAGGAAGCGAGAGTGTTGTGAGTTGAGTGTGATGACGAGGTAAGTCTCCGGACTTACTTAGCTCGTATTCTTTGTATTAGCATTATTGTGTGTTGGGTGGTGTGTGTTTATTATTTTACTGTTTATAACAACTAAACCGGAAATAGGATAACCGACCTTTATATTATTTGGCCCAAGTGTATGATAACGGGCGGTGACATCACTGCCTGGCTCCCCGTGAGAGCTAGGGGGATCTCGGCGACTGGCCCGTGCTAGTTAGACGGTCGGAGGCATCCGACCGTTCCATTGCCGGAAGAAGGGACCGAGGCGTGTTTCGGAGGATTCTCGTGTCACAAAAGAAGTTGAACTAGAACGGGATATGACTTAATAAATAAAGATAATAAACCGGATTTGTGTGCTTTGAGTATGTTGTGTGACTATGTTGAATTAATTGTGTTTGTGCCTTTCCCTTTAATTCTAATGCTTCGAATGTGAGCTAACGGTTTTATACCGAATGTTGTAGTTTGCCTTGCAGGTTAGGCATGCTCCGAGAGATCCGGAAGGGTGGGCAGCCGGGGTCCGTACATTTTAGGAAGGGTTTTGAGTTGGGGTTGTCTTATGTTTTGGTCTTTCGGTTATTACGTTTCGTGTGCCGCTTGTTTGGCGTTTGGTTTAAGTTGTACCTCGGCTGAAGTTGTTGTTCATTCTTTCGGATTTTTCTTTTCATTGCATAAAAATGTATTTCGGTTTTAGCCTTTATTTGTGCCTTGTTGCAAGATCCAGTGAAATTGTTGTCAAGCTAAGGGTCGGGACCCATTGTGAGGTCCCAACCCGTAGCATCCCGAGTCCCGCGGATTCGGGGTGTTACAGGGTTTGAAGATTAAACAAATCAAACATTTCTTGGCATTTTGGCTAAGTTGAAGTATAATTTTTATTCTTAACGGATTAATTTCTGCTTTGTGGGTCGTTGACCTAATGTGGGTTGCTAAATATTTTCAATCCACATCGATTAAGTATGACTGATAGTTTGATAACTTGTATAAATAAAGAGTTTGAAGATTAAACAAATCATATATTATTTTGGCATTTTGGTTAAGTTGAAGTATAATTTTTAGCTTAATGAACTAGACACCGTGTCTCTTTCGAAATCAATCCGGTCATAATAAATCTCTCTATATATATTTCTTTTAAAGTCCTTATATTCTTTTTTCTTATTTAAAATCATAAAAAGTTTTAATCTATATTAACGGCTATTATTTTTATGAAAATTAAATTGGTATTTTTTTTTGTTTTTCAAAACGTATCGGTAAAAGATAAGAAGGCAATCAAATTAGTTTTAATCTTCCCAAATCTCTGCGGGTGATTATGAACGTTGAGTATATAATTGGACACAAGTCAACCACTTAATTATTGTCTTTATATTGTACATTCAATAATTATATGGTAATATATACTCAACGTATATTAACGTATATTATCAATATACTCAAAATTAATATATAACTAGTTTAGGACCCGTGTCTTGCACGGGTTTTGAAAAAAATATATATGTTTATATGTGGACATTGTTCTTTATAAGATTATTTTATTTGTTAATAATATATGAATACAACGTTTCATGTAATGCCAACTTGTGATTAAAGCAAATAAAAAACCCACTTAATTGTTGACTCAGTTCGCCATATAAATACGACTAATCTGGGGGCATACCATATAAATATGACTAATCTGGAGGCTTTAAAAGCCAGGAGTGTTCACTATGCAAGTGTTATAATTTTTACAAGTCAAACCACAAATTGAAAATGAACTCAAAAAATGAAAATATCCAAAACAAAGTGCATAACAACAACAACAACAACAACAACAACAACAACAACAACAACAACAATAATAACAACAATAGGGATGTGGAGCCCAACTTGTTAGTCGGCTCCCATCCAACGGCATGTAATATGTTTTTCCTTCGATAAAAAAAAAATAATAATAATAATACAAATAATAATAATGCATATACAATGCAATGAGTATTCCGCAACAGATCAAACATATATAGGCCGTGAGCATTCTTGAATCACCTGCTTTGAAACGTGATCGATAAATACCAAAACAGAACATAGATATCTAATAGATAAAAAACAATCAATGTAAAATAAAATCTAATTTATAATAAAAATATATAAAATTTCGAAATATATATCTGTTACTAATAGAATATTTAATAAAAACTTTTATAAACAGAAGTTTAAAGGTTTAAATAAATATAGTGATTTATGATAAATATATTTATTTAAAAAAAAGTCCATGAAACATAAAGTTTCTTGGTTCTAATGAGATAGACTTTAAAAGTTATTTTCTGTTATAAAAAAAGTATTTTTTATTTTGATTTTTAATAAAAAAACAATTTAAAAAACGTTTGATGTAAATATTTCATAAAAAACAGATTACTTAATAAAATATTAAAAAACATAAGGTTTCAAAGTTTAAATAAAAAGTCATTCTTTAATAAGTATTTATTAAAAACACTTCATGAACAGAAAGTTTAAATAAAAAATGATTTTCGAAATAAATATTTATTGATAAAATAGATTTTGAAAGTAATTTTTCTGTTTTAAAAAAACAGTAATTACATCAAACAAAAAAACAGTAATTTACATCAAACAAAAAACATATATTTTCATATAAAAAATCATAAGGTTTATAGATTCTAATCAAATAGATGTTGAAAGAAATTTTATGTATCGAAACTTTCTGTTACAAAAACAAGCATTTTTTATTTTGATTTTAATAAAAAACAATTTAAAATTTTGAAATATATGTATTTTATTAAAACATTGATTATTTAATAAAAATTTCTAAAAAAAGCAGAAGGTTTCAAGGTTTAACTAAAAACAGAAAATCTGATTTTTAAATCAAAAAATATTTTGAAACATTTTGTAAAATGCAAAAAAAAAAAAACAAAAAATCTATATTTTTAGCAAAACTGTATTTTTTAAATCAGATAGAATTCAAACAGTGATTTTATGAAAATATTAAAAATGTCAAAATATATATTTTTTTTATAAAAAACAGATTATTTTTAAAAAAAAGTTATCAAAACAGATTGTTTCAAGGTTTAAATAAAAACAGAAAATATGATTTTTTTAATCATGAAAATATATTGAAACATCCAGTATGTTGAAAAAATTTAAAAAAAATAAAAATATATGATAACAATATAAATTTTTTGGATATCCTAATATATGATGAAAAAATTAAAAAAAAAATAAATCAAAACATAAAATAAGATATTAAACCTACTGTTTTTTTTTAAATCATAAAAATTTAAAAAACTAAAAATAAATGATAACTATATAAAGTTTTTGGATTTCCTAATATATGATGAAAAATTAAAAAAAACAAAATAAGAAATCAAACCAAAACTTTGCTAAATCATGTTATAGCTTTTGAAAGCAAAATTAAAATTTAAATAAGATTTATATATGATGAATAAAATTGAAAACAGGTATCAAAGGAATAACAAAATTACAAATTTTAATTTCTGATTTCTTTTTAATCAAATATCAGAAAATTTTAAATTTTGTTTTAAAATATTAATCAAATCCGAAACAATAGTTTAGAAATTAAACCAAATAAAAAAGATCTCTTTCCTTTTCTAAATTGTATTTATCATCAAAACATAAGTTCATCGTACAAATCGAAAATCTTTTCAGGAAGATATGAAGATATCTGCAGTTTAGGATTTATAGATTTATAGATGTTTTTATATTTAAGTTTAATGAATTAGTAATTAAAAAAAAAGGTTTTTATAGCTTTAAAAAGGGAGCTGTATTTTAAAAATCTTGATTTTGGGAGTGTCATGTCATCAGCTTAGAACTCTACTTTAATAGTATATATTGATTTTTCAAATACTCGTGCAATGCACGTATCCTAAACTATTTAGTACATATGCTTGTACTTCATTCTCTCCAACTGACATGTACTCTAATGTTGATTTTTCATAAACCGTAAATGAAATCAAGATAATTTGTCACGGAAGTTTATTTAAAAATAAAAAAATATTTCAGTTTGAAATTTAAATATCTATTTTCTAAATATTTGTTTCAAAATCGTTTTATGAGATACTTATGATTCCGGTGAGGTTAAACGACAAACAATTATTTAATATATTGCCGTGTGTGGAGTAATCAATGCACATCATTCCTTGTGTTTTGAGGTAATTGTAGTAGAACTTTATTACTTTTGATACCCTATAGGGAAACAAAATGGAGGGAAACAAGGGCATTATGCGTGAAATCAAAAGGAATCATTCTAAAAATATTCATGAACAAGATACACATATGGACTAGATTCGTTTCCACTGTTTCCGTTTTCGGAGTCACAGCCAATCGGGGTTAGTTTATACGTATTGTTTATTGTATAACATATTTATAATCGAATAAATAGTTAAAAACATCTAAGTGAGGCATTGTATTAACTACATTTTATATCTAAGTGAGGCATCGTAGCATGACAATTGATTATTCATTTCTTATTAGGTAACTGATTAATTAGTATTCATAAATATTAGGGCCCGTTTGATTCCAACTCTTGAAACGGAAACGGAATGAAAATGAATTTAGTCCATATGTATATTCTTATTCATGAAATTTTATGGAATCATTCTTTGTGGTTTAATGCAAAATGCACTTGTTTTCCCACATTTTGTTCCTATAAGGTATCAAAAGTAATTAAACTCTACTCCAATTACTGCAAACCACAAGGAATGATTTCAAAAACTTTCATATACAAGGGTATAGTTATGGACTAGATTCGTTTCCATTCCGTTTCCAATTATAGAGTTAAAACCAAACGAGCTTGTAATGTATCATAACCTTCATTTTATTTAATCTTTTATATATATATATATATATATAAATATATAAATATATATATATATATATATATATATATATATATATATATATATATATATATATATATATATATATATATGATTGGGATCATATATGAATGAGTTTTAGGGTCAAAAGTTGGAAGGACTCACAACCCTTATAATCAAAATTGTGATTCGTTCAAATTAATTAATATTTGTCATATACTTGAGCAAAAGTTTAGTTGCATAATTGAATGTATAAATTATCTTTAAACAACTAATTATATAAATGAATAATTTTAAATATAGTAAAAGAATCGATCATATAGTTGAACAATTTTAAGTATAGTCGAACAATTAACATATTTGGCCTATTATGATTTCTTCCTACTTTTAGTTGAAAATTGTTCAACTATATACGTAATAGTTTAAATATATTAATTGTTCGACTATACTTAAAATTGTCTAACTATATGATAAATTGTTCAACTATATTCAAAATTATTTAACCATTAATTTATATGGTCACCAAAAATGGAAGGGTATTTAAGTCCATTCACCAAAAATGGAAGGGTATTTAAGTCCATTCATACTAAAATAAGACAAAAATCCTAAAAAGAAAATGCATGATACGTACTGATCTATATAAACTGATTGTGGAGCATTGTCTGTAACTAGAGGAAGGAGTGTCGACATCTCAGCGTCAATTTAGCTACACTTCATATTCACGGGGGTTGTCAACCATTAGTTTTCAATAAGTGACAGAAACCCTCCGCCAAACCCCACGTAATTTTGCCTACGCGTTAGGATTAGACTTAAAAAAATTTCTAAATAAGCATAAAAGAGAAGGAAACTGAACCACGTCTCTCTCCAAAGCCTATCCATTACGCATCTGTATATATATTTAGGAATCTGTTTGTTAGACTACAATCAATGGATGCCATTAGAGCTTGTAGAGGATTCTTCAACGTCATTGCAGCCTCCGTAAGTGATTTTTGTCTTCAAAGCGTGGACTGTTTGGACTCTTTGATATCTTCTGATGATTCCGCAATTATGTACCTCATCCTTCTGTTGGTAATTGATCTACTCCATCTTACTCATACAATAATTAATAAGAGTCTTTTGGGTTTGACTGTATTTTCTTTTTTTGCAGATCAACTCCATTGTAGGTCATCCATGTGAAGATCCCCTATTGGCTGGCATAAGAGAGCAGGTGATGGAAGCAGTACTGGATGAGGAATTTTGGGATGAATGCTACAAGGCTTCAAGAACAGTGACAGATAAGAAAACATCAGAGATGAGTAGTACAACTGTAGATATGACTGTGGTATCTGCTTCAAGGCAATGCTGTATATGCCTTGAGGTATGACTCTTCTGTTTCTTTTCTCATTTATCATTTCTTATATCTTTTCTCATTTCTTCTTCTTCATAAATATAGGAATTTCAAGAGGGGAAACTTATACCACAGTGCCACCACGTATTCCATCCTGGTTGCATTGATATATGGCTCAAAAGTCACAGCTCATGCCCTTTGTGCAGAGGCCATGTTTCTTAGTGCTCATCGATTGTGCACCTTTCATTATTTGGTGCTTTATATTATAGCTCAAGCTCAAAGGCTCAATAGTAGGGTTTGTACACGGGTAAATGAGGACTCGCAGACGCCTTGTCTTCAACTGTTTAGAAATACTTCCCATTAAAGAAAGATATACGAAGGGCTTGTTTGGTTCCTGATATCACATATATGATATATGATTTTGGCAAGATGATGAGCTATAAACAACAAAAATTCAGCGGAGAAGGAACACTCATGTCAATAAAATTCAGTACACAAGGAGACTCATATCAAAGAAATCAATATAGAAGGGAGACTTGTATAAAAAAAAATCAACAAAGTAGGGATACTTGTATAAAAATATTCAGCAGCAAAGGGAGACACATACAATATTAATATTGAAAGATCCGAAGAGGGAGTCTAAGAAAATCATAACTTGGAGATATGAGCGAGAGTTGTTGTGCAGATCCGAAGAGGAAGGCGTGGGAGGGGGACAAAGGGTTTGGAGGGAGAAGAATTCCATACTGGTGCATTTCTAGGATTATTAGAATCATTAAAAAAAAGTAAAGTATGGATATATGTGTATATAAATATGATACCCATATACACAATTATCAAAGACGATATCAAATACGTGATATTCATACACATATATGATACTAGATATGAAAACCAAACATGCGCTAAATTACTAATCAACTAAAAATCAAACGGGAAAAGGACGAAAACGACGACACACTCCAATTGTTGAGTCTAGTGAAACAATACCATGCACTACTTAGCTTTGTTATAGCTAAGACATTTAGAGCCACACGATCATAACAAAACTTTTGTTATGATTACTTAAGGAGTTGTACAAATACACTTATTTCATTACACATACAATAATAAGAAAATATTTTCTCTTTGATTCGTAGATCTCATCTTCTTCTTTTCTCTTACATCCCAACTTCATATTGTAACATGGTATTAGAAGTGCCATGAACGATCCTTCCCAAACATATCCATCTCGTTCTCTTCACACCTCCATGAATAGATATGATACAAAGCGCCATAGCGTTGGTGTTGAAGCCATGAATCCTTTCAGTCAACAACAAGTTCTAGATTCTACAGATAGATACAACTAGTAGTATCTACATCATTCAGATCCTCCCTCGCTCAAGCTCACCATAACTTTTCTCAACGAATTGGAAGAGGTCAACATAGGCATCTCTTCTTGCTAAGAAAAAACTAGAATTTGTAAATAGAGATTGCAACAAACCTATCTCAAACCTAAAAATGATGGCTAATGGGAACAATGCAATAACATGCTTATTTCTTGTTTATTGCATTCAATAGAGAAAGATATTGATGAATCAATATTGTTTTGTAAAACTGCTATGCAAATTCGGAAAGAACTAGACTCTAGACATGGAAAATCGAACCACACTAATGTCTATCAAATCTAGAAAGAATTGTGTACCATTGTTCAAGGCAATTCTTCTATTACTACATATATCACTCGATTGAAGAAGCTATGGGATGAATATAACCTAGTTGTTGAAGATCAACTTTGTAGTTGTAGATCAAATGATAATATTCTTGCTATTTTACATCATCAACAAGTAATTCATTTTCTTGTTGGTCTAAATGACTCATATAATGTGGTCTGTTCTAATATTTTGATTGAATCATGCTCCCAATTTACATGAAGTATACAAGATAGTTCTTCAGGATGAAAGGCAAAGAAGCATTCGATCTAGCTACTTCATCAATTGATGAAGATGCCACTGCTTTGTACTCCCAACATCAAGGATCTAATTCCAACCATGAGAGAAATCAACCATGACATGATCCAAATCAATAATCTTTCTCTACAGCTCCATACAAAACCTTGTTTTGCACTCATTTATAAAGGGACACCTCGTCGGCAAGTGTTGGAAGCTCCGTGTATATCCCACAACTCTAGATCTGGGACAGATTTTTGTGGAAATTGCAAGATACATGGACACAATACTTCTCATTGTTGGAAAATCCATGGCTATCCTCTAGGCCATAAGCTCGCAACCACCTTTGTCGCCAACAATAACAATGTAATTGGAATATCAAGTGAGCAGCTCAACCAAGTGTTATCTCTACTTCAAAACCATATGTTCAAGAAAGTGGTAAGGATGGTCACACAACTTTCTTGGTTGGTAAGCCTGCTTTCTTCTCTTCCAAGCTAAACTCTAATTGGATACTCGACAATGAAGCAACTGATCATATTACCCCTTGTCTTACCTTCTTTACTTTTTATAAACCCTTGACCACACCTACCTTCATCACCATGTCTGATGGTAAGCATGCTCCCATTGTCAACATTGGCACTGCCCAGTTAAATGCATTCATGCCATCACCCTATACAATGTTCTACATGTTCTAGATTTCAAATTTAATTTATTATCCATTCATAAACTCCCATCTGATTTGAATACTCGCATTATCTTTACCAATGATGAATGTTTTGTCAGGACCCTTTGATGAAGCAATACTTGGTAATTGGTAGAGCACCAAGGAGTTTTATGTTATGAAAGAAAATTAGACCATTCCAGGAAGCCTACACTCATGCTCGATCTACTGCCTCTTCTATTCTCAGTCCTGAATTTTGGCATTGCCGCCTTAGCCACTTACCTTTTTGTGAATATTATATCTAACAAATCTAAACACCTTAGCGTAGAACCGACTAAAGATACAAACATATGAGCACACAAGCGATTTGTTAACGCAGTTCGGTAGTATGTAAAATACCCCTACTCTGCGAGACCTCAAGAGAGGAGATCCGGTCCCGGGTTTCACTAGGTTTCCAAGAACACAGATTACATACACTGGACAAGAAATACTAGCACCTTTCTTAAGATCTAGCAAAGAAAGTAAACATACAGAACTCAGGAGATACAAAGAAGCAAAGGTGAAGAAAAGCCCCCTCAAAGGCACCTCGACGAAGATCTGAGATCGATCTTCGTCTTTGTTGCAAACCAACAAAGCAATGGCGAGAAGACAACCAAGAGATAACAGATCTCTCGTCTTCTTCTTTTCTTCCAAGGATCCTTCTTACTCAAAGCGAGATTTGGACGATCCTTTCTTCTACTTCTCTCAGTTCTCTCTGTGAACGAAGAACTCCCAAGCTGTCGCCTTTTTTCTAGGTTTTTGGAGAGCTGCATTAGAAAGCTTAAATACCAAAGCTTAACCAAAGGTCAAACGCATCGTTTCATGACACGCTCTTATAAACCCTTAACTCGGTTCAATCCTTTAAGTGACCGGTTCACCATAACTCGTAAGCAGGCCTTTCACTCTGGATCAAAAAGATGGGCTCTCAGTATTGGGATGCCAAGCCCAATCTTCAACTTTAGCCGGAGAGTTACAAAACACACAAATACACATACATTACAACTAAGTATCTCCTAAGTCACATAATAGCATACACGTGTATATGAACCTTGTCACCATATCAATCACCAAGCTTCCTTACTTAGATTAACTAAGTGACAACTTTTGATCATGATAGGCATCAAGATAAAAAACATAGCAATCTATAATGGGAGCATCTTACAACTCTCTACTTAGACCATAGTATAAGGTGCTAGTTTATCTCTTGTCCTATGATACAATGTGTAACAAGAATCAATTAACATAACAAATGCCCTCCTGATTCTTGTATCATTGTAATCTGGTTCTGTCCCCCAATAGTGTGCCTAAGACCATCATTCCTGTCCGTCATCAGTCCATGACCTTCCCAACACTCAAGGAACATAAAAAATCTTTAGAAAATTTCTACAAAAGGCAAATTTATCAGCAGTTACAATTTTTTTTCCAAAGTCTGTAGGATTCAAGTCACCCTTAATTTTCTTAACTAAAAAGTGTTTCTTTTTAACCTTATCTCGAATGAAATGATTTCTAACATCAATATGTTTAGATCTTTCATGATAAACAGGATCTTTACACAAATACAATGCACTTTGACTATCCATATGAATTACAGGAACACAAGGTTTATGAGATATTTCACTAACAAGACCCTTAAGCCAAAAAGCTTCCTTAGAAGCTTCAACAGCATCAATATATTTAGCTTCAGTAAAGGATAGAGCAACCACAAATTGTTGTTGAGATTTCCATGAAACACAATTACCAGTCCAAGTGTAAGATTTTCTATTATCCTTATTGCTAGCATAAGGAGAATCTACATAACCAAACACTTCACCAATATTATCATGCTCAGAAAACATCAAACACAAGTCTCAGTTCCACTGATATATCTAAGAATATATTTCATAGCAGTCCAATGTAATTCACCAGGAGTAGACATGTATCTACTCAACACACTTATATCAAAAGCAAGATCAGGTCTAGTGCATAACATGGCATACATGATAGAACCAACAACCACATCATAGGGAATATTTGCCATTTTATCAATTTCAGCTTGATTACTAGGACAATGTTGCTTAGTTAAATCAAGGTGCCCTCCTAAGGGTATAGAAGTGGGTTTAGCATGCTTCATATTGAACTTTTCTAAAACTTCTTCAGTATAATCAACTTGAGATAACCATCTTTTTATGCTTTCTATCCCTTATGATTTTAACACCTAAAATTTTCCAGTGCAGGACCCATATCTTTCATGTCAAAGTTAGATTTTAAGTCCCTTTTTGCACCAACAATCAACACAGCAGATTTACTAATGAGCAATATATCATCAACATATAATAACACAAATAAGGGGTTCATGAAAGATATGCCTTTAAAGTACAAATAGTAATCATAATTGCTTCTTAAAAATCCTAAGTTTTTCATGCATTCATCCAACTTAAGGTTCCATTGTCTAGGTAACTGTTTTAAACCATAGATGGATTTTTAAGCAAACAAACATGATCAGGTTTAGATTTATCTACAAAACCCTCAGGCTGTTTCATATAGATAGTGTCATCGAGATTACCATGTAAAAAGACAGTTTTTACATCCATTTGTTCTATATCCCAATCATGCACAGTAGCAAAAGCAAGCAACAATCTCATGGTTTTATATGTGACAACAGGAGCAAATATATCAGTGTAATCACTTCCCTCTCTTTGGGTAAATCCTTTAGCAACTATCCTAACTTTGTATCTAGGTGGTTCATTCAATTTTGTAGCTTCCTTTAGTTTATAAATCCATTTACAAGGCACAAGTTTAGCATTTTCAGGTTTAGCTATTAACACCCAAGTTTTGTTAACAATCATGGAATCTATTTCATCTTGCATGGCTAGTTTCCAACTTTTCGATTGAGAACAATTCATAGCTTGCTTATATGTGTTAGGAGTATATGGATTATCAACAACATCACCAGTTAGGAAAGCATACTCGACAAAATTGAAGTCATTTGTAAACAGAACATATTCATAATCATTGTACCTCCTATTAGGTATTCTAACCCTAGGATTTCTATCTCTAGTCAACTAATAGTTATGATCATCATTATCATGCAAGTAATCATCATCATTATCATGCAATGCATTATCAAAGTGAGATGAAGGAGCAGCAGAGATATCACCAATATTTTCTACCCCCTTGATTATGACCTATGGTTCTCACTGCTTATAGCAGTGTTTTCATCAATATTTTCATCATTGTTAGGAAGATTATCAGCATCATAGTTCTCTTCACTAGTAATAGGTGTTTGATAATATCCTATGTCAAACTCTTCATCTATGATTTGATTTTCCCTATTATGGTCATTTGTGTAGAAGTGAAAGTTTTTAGCAGATTCAGTTTCATTTTCAGTGCTACTAGTATTATCAACAGTGTTAGTGTTTCTAGTGTTAAAATAGAATTCTCTTTCATTAAAGGTCACATTTCTAGATGTTATCACTTTATAGCCATGTGGTTGTATGAGTAAAAGTTTATAGCCTTTAACACCTTCAGGATAGCCTAGCATTACATACTTTTGTGCTCTTGGGTGCAACTTAATTCCCTTGTATTATATGGGAATATGCAGTGCACCCAAAGGGCCTTAAGTGGGTAATACTAGGCTTCCTTCCAGTCCATAACTCTTGGGATGTCCTAAAGTCTATTACAGAGGAGGGAGACCTATTAATGAGGTAAGCTACTGTAGTTACAGCTTCACCCCATAGGCTATGTTTCATATCAGCACTTATAAGCATACATCTAGCCTTTTCTAAGAGAGTTCTATTCATCCTTTCAACAGTACCATTTTGTTGGGGAGTGTAGAGGACAGTTAGATGTCTTTTAATGCCATTTGTTTTACAATATTCATTGAAGCTAGCATTACAAAACTCTAGACCATTATCAGTTCTAAGGCACTTAATTTTTAATTAATCTTCATTTTCAACTGCAATTTTCCAGTTTTTAAAACTTTCAAAGGCTTCATCTTTAGTTCTCAACAGATTTATCCAAACTTTTCTAGAATAGTGGTCAATAAAAGAAATAAATTATTTCTTTCCACCTACAATTTCTGTATGAGCAGGGCCCATAGGTCTGAGTGTATATATTCTAGAGGTTTGTTAGCCTTATATGAAGATTTATTAAAACTGTTTTTATTTGCTTTACCAAACACACAATTTTCACAAAAGCTAAGATTAGTCAGTTGATTAGTTAATATGCCTTGTTGATGTAACTGAAGCAAGCCATTATTTCCTATGTGCCCTAGTTTGCTATGCCATAAAGTAGTTTGTTCTAGGTTGTTTTTATTAATATCAGTGGTGGAGAGATTAAATTCAGGTGATTGTTCTACAAAGTACAAACCACCCTTTTTAGAACTCCAAATAAGAGTAAGACCATTTTTGACAACTTCTCTTATACCATTACTAGTATTTATATTACAACCTAGGCCATCAAACATAGATTTAGACATCAGGTTTCTCCTAAGGCTAGGAACCCATCTAACATTTTGAATCATCCTAATCTTTCCATCAAACATGCACATAGATATATTTCATATCCCTTTTATTTTTAAAGCAGTGTTATCACCTAACATGACATCACCACCATAAAAAACATCTAAAGAACAGAAAAGAGTTCTATCAGGACAAGCATGCATGGTACATCCAGAATCTAATATCCAATCATCAGATTTGCATTTGAAAGGAATAGCACACATCAACAGTTCACATGAATATTTAGCATGGATATTTTCAAACAAGGAAACATTATTTTCAATAGTTCCTTTACTAGATTCATCTTTTTTTTTTTCTTTCTACAATCATTTATAAAATGACCAATTTTCTAACAATAAAAACATTTTTTTTATTTCTCTTGTCATTTTCACTATTAGAGTTTTTATCATAAAAGTCATCTTTCTTATCCTTTTTATTTGATTTGTTGTTCTTTTTAAACTTCCCTTTAGTCACTAAGACTTCAGACTTAACTTCAGATTTCTTATCATTTGGTTTAGTCTTAAAGATTTTCATGGATTCATTTTTATCAATAATGGATTCAATTATCTTAGTCTTAGTCAAAGTTTCAGTATTGTACTGAATTACATCCCTAAAGGTGTCAAATGGGAAAGGTAAAGAACCAAGCAGGATAACAACAAGATGAGTATCTTTAATAGTGTCATCACATCTTTCTAAGTCCATTTCCATTTTTAGAAATCTATCTAGGTTATCATTCAAGGTCAAATTCACATCCATCTTAAATGTAAACAACCTATGTAAAGTAGATATCCTAGAGGGCAAATATTTTTTTTATTATATTGTTTGTCTAAAGTATCCCACAAAGGTTTAGCAGATGAGATACTTACAAACTGACGAGCCACGTCGTTAGTCAACCTTATCATGATTTCAGCATGTGCTTGTTCATCCATTTCCATTTTTCTGGCTGTAGATGTTTCTGTCAAGTAGTCACCAGTTATGGCCCTCCAACATTTTTCCTTGGTCAGAATGGCCTTCATTTTGACCTTCCACATGATGAAGTCAGAGACTCCATCATATGGCTTAAGTCTGATGCTGGCTTCTGTCATATTTTATTTCCTGCAAACAAGAAATGAAAGAAGTCAGACATAGTCAGACAAGCCAAAGAACAAACATGTAAGAGGTAGGTAATGTAAGCAAAGATAGACACAACAACGAAAAACCAACTAAGACGAGCACTACAAGTATCAATCAGAGAAGATTTAACCACACAAGGCAAATCAACAAGCAGAAGCAAGATAAGAAAGCAAGATATACGAAGATACCAAGCAATGCAAAAACCCCCAAAAATTAGGGTTTTACAGATTCGAAAGAAAAACTCACAGAATGCTCTGATACCAATTTGTGAATATTATATCTAACAAATCTAAATACCTTAGCCGTAGAACCGACTAAAGATACAAACATACGAGCACACAAGCGATTTGTTAACGCAGTTCGGTAGTATGTAAAATACCCATACTCTGCGAGACCTCAAGAGGGGAGATCCGGTCCCGGATTTTACTAGGTTTCCAAGAACACAGATTACATACACTGGACAAGAAATACTAGCACCTTTCCTAAGATCTAGCAAAGAAAGTAAACATACAGAACTCAGGAGATACAAAGAAGCAAAGGTGAAGAAAAGCCCCCTCAAAGGCACCTCGACGAAGATCTGAGATCGATCTTCATCTCTGTTACAAACCAACGAAGCAATGGCGAGAAGACAACCAATAGATAACAGATCTCTCGTCTTCTTCTTTTCTTCCAAGGATCCTTCTCACTCAAATCGAGATTTGGACGATCCTTTCTTCTACTTCTCTCAGTTCTCTCTCTTTCTCTCTGTGAACGAAGAATTCCCAAGCTGTCGCCTTTTTTCTAGGGTTTTGGAGAGCTGCATTAGAACGCTTAAATTCCAAAGCTTAACCAAGGTCAAACGCATCGTTTCATGACACGCGCTTATAAACCCTCAACTCGGTTCAATCCTTTAAGTGACCGGTTCACCATAACTCGTAAGCAGGCCTTTCACTCTGGATCAAGAAGATGGGCTCTCAGTATTGGGCTACCAAGCCCAATCTTCAACTTTAGCCGGAGAGTTACAAAACACACAAATACACATACATTACAACTAAGTATCTCCTAAGTCACATAATAGCATACAAATGTATATGAACCTTGTCACCATATCAATCACCAAGCTTCCTTACTTAGATTAACTAAGTGACAACTTTGGATCATGATAGGCATCATCAAGATCAAAAATATAGCAAGCTATAATGAGAGCATCTTACAACTCTATACTTAGACCATAGTATAAGGTGCTAGTTTATCTCTTATCCTATGATACGATGTGTAACAAGAACCAATTAACTTAACACTTTTGATCAACTAAGCCGTATTACTTCTCTTGATGTCTCCAAAAATAATCATTCTATATGCAAAATATGTTCTCAAGCCAAGCAACATAGAATTGTTTTTCATCATACTTCCACTAGAGTTGATACACTATTGGAGCTTATTCATGTGGATACTTGGGGCCTTACAAGCAAACCACCACTTACAATGGTTCCAATTACTTTCTCACCATTGTAGAATACCATACACGTTGTACTTGGACCTATTTTATGGCTAATAAGAGCAAAGCTGTCACCTTACTTCAAACCTTCATTACCTTAATCAAGAACTAATTTCACCCCTCAATTAAAACAATACGATTAGAAAATGCCATGGAATTTTCGAGCATCATTGCTTCTTCTTTCTATACTAATGAAGGTATTCTTCATCAAAACACTTTCCCCTACACCCCTCAACAAAATGACATATTTGAATGTAAGCACAAGTACCTCTTTGAGGTTGCGCACTCTCTTATTTTTCAAGTCAATCTACCACATTTTTACTGGGGTGATTGTATTCCCACAACTACATACCTCATTAACAGTTACCCTTCTCACATTCTTGCATATAAATCTCCATATGATCTTCTCTTTAATAAAATTTCCCAATATTCTCATTTATGAGTTTGTAGTTGTCTTTGTTATATGAGTACCACAACCCACAATAGAAACAAATTCCAACCTCTTGTCATCACATGTACATTCATTGGGTATCTCTTTTGTAAAAATAGATACAAGATTCTTACTCTTCATACTCGACAAATAATTCATTCCAAAAACGTGATCTTTCACCAATACTCAGTTGGTCTAGTGGGATGTGGTGCTAGACTCCTTAAGTGGTTAGTATGGAGATTCAAGTTTGAATGTAGAACGATAAAGCTAATCGAATCGGGAGCTACTTATAAACCCTTAAAAAAACGTTATCTTTCATGAGACGAGTTTCCCATTCCGTCTCTCTTTCACCCCCTTATTATATGTTGCCTATCACTTTGTCATATCCTTCTTCTTCTTTTGAACCATCTATTTTGGTTCCTTCCTCTTCCACTCCTCTACATATTTCTCTTGTTAATCCTTCTAGTCCTCTTTTCATTTCACAATCCCCAAGAACCAATACGAGCCCTACTCTAGAACCATCAATTCCTGACAATATTTCTTCATTGCCTCTTTAAAGATCTACTCGATCGACATTTCAACCATCATGTCTTCAAGAACTCATTTGCACATACAGTTCCACCTCTCCAACACCAGGTATTTTTCCTGCTTCATTTTACCTCCCTCACATTATGCCTTTCTTTCCTCTTTAATTGCCTATTTTTAACCAACATCCTATCAAGAAGTTGCTCGTGATTTTAATTGGGTCAAGGCCATGAATATGGAGTACCAAGCTCTCCAATAGAACCACACTTGGAACTTAGTTCCTCTTCCACATGGCGAGAAGGCCATTGACTAAAAATGTGTTTTTAAAGTAAAACTCAAAGCTGATGGGATTTTGGAAAGATTCAAAGCTCGCCGTGTTGATAAGGGCTTCACACATAAAAAAGGAATAGATTATCACGGAACCTTCTCTCTTGTGGTCAAAATGACTACAATTCAAAGCATAATTTTCATTGTTGCCTCTAAGACACGGGCTCTTCATCAACTAGACGTAAACATTGTTTTCCGACATGGAGAGTTATATGAGAATGTATACATGAAGCTTCCTCTTGGGACATATAATCCACTTTCTCTTGTAAGCAAGCTCAAATATTTACTATATGGACTCAAGCAAGCATCCTGACAGTGGTTCCATCGACTCACAACAACTCTACAAACTCAAGGTTTTGTCCATTCCAAAAATGGCTACTCCTTGTTTGTCAAGAAGTGCTCATTGGATATCACAATTGTTGCAATATATGTTGATGACTTGCTTGTTACTGGACCATCTCAACTTGAAATTTCTCTTCTAAAAAGATTTCTCGATAATACCTTTAGTATCAAGGATCTAGGACTTCTTCATTTCTTTTTGGGTATTGAACTTTCTTATGTGCCATCTGAAATCACGCTTACTCACGCAAGTTCTCTCTTGAACTCTTACAAGACGATAATTTAACTTTAGGAAAGCCCACAAGCACTATCTTCCTTCGTAGATCAAGCTTCTTCCCAATTTTGGCACTCCCTTATAATCAAACCCCACTGTTTTTTTTGTTTAGTGGGAAATATGAACTTCCTTACTAATACACTACTTGATCAATGTTTTGCGGTTCAAACACTGAGCCAATTCATGCAGAATCCTTGTACTACACACTTGAGGCTCTACAACACACCTTTCATTACGTACAAGGCACCATTGGTGACGGGATTCTTCTTAATGGACGTGATTCACTTAAGCTTGTTGCATATTCGAATTTAGATTGGGCTACATTCCCAAGCACTAGGTGTTCGGATGGAGGTTATGCTATTTTTCTTTATCGTTCCCCTATAAGTTGGAAATCTACGAAATAAAGCACAATTTCTAGATGTTTTGTAGAAGTAGAATACGTGCTCAAGCTCGTGCTATTTGGTGATAACAATTATGCCTTTCAAATGGGTTTAATCCAGTTTTTCACAAGCGATCTAATTAAGCATATCGAGATAGACTATCATTTTACTCGTGATAAGATCATCGAAGGCTTACTCCAGCTTCGTCATTTGCCCACTAAAGACCAACTTGTTGATGTGTTAACCAAGATATATATTACCCTCTGCCCAACATAACCTTCTTTTGTCCAAGCTAGGCATGATGACTCCTGCTACTTTTCGGGGAGGTGTTGAGTCTAGTGAAAGAGTACCTTGCACAAGCTAGCTTTGTTGTAGCTAGGGCATTTAGAGTCACACAATCATAACATAATTTTATGTGATGATTACTAAGGAGTTTGTATAAATACATTGTTTCATTATACATACAATAATAAGAAAAGATTCTCTTATTCATCTCTCTTGACTCGTAGACCTCATCTTCTTCTCTCTCCCCCAACTTCATATTGTAAAACCAACACTATTTTTATCAAAATATAAATAATAATAGTAATATTCCAACTTCATGGAACCGCATATAAGTGGAACGGAATTTTTTTTTACCCAAACAACTTTGGTCATTATCGACCGATCTAAATCTGCCTCCCAATCCCACCCCATATGCGTCTCATTATCGACCGATCTAAATCTGCCTCCCAATCCCACCCCATATGCGTCTCCTGGGTACACATCATATGCGCCCCGCAAGCTCAAGAGCGAATGCACCCCTGTATGGTAGAACTCAATAGTTAACATTTAGACGTTGGAACAACGGTCATAATTCTAGCCGTTGAATTCGATTTCGGATCCTGGACACAATAAAATGTGTTATCCAAGTTGCTCCATGGAAATGCGTCAAGCCTCGTATGTCAGAACTCGCCAAAATTCGAACATTGTGGCAACGTTCATAGTTCCACAAAGAATATTTTTTAGGGTTTATGGGTTCCCGTGTGCACTAGTAGTGTGAGTGGGAGACGGGCATGTGGTGAGCCGGGATCCGCTCTCGTAGTGTACAATATATTTACATCAAGTAAAGCCCAAGACGACTATTTTTGTTAACGACCAAAATTGTCCATCGCACACAATATATTTGCATGAAGTAAAGTCGATATACCTTCTCCTCCATTCTGATATCGATGAGAATGGACATTGCCATTTTTGTCCTTTTACGGTGTTTAGCCCTTTATGAACATGTGAAAATCTCCTCGAGGCTATTTGCAACCTAAATTGATAATTTATATTATAAATTGAAGGGCCGTTCAGTTTTAACTCCGGAATCGAAAACGAAATGGAAACGAATCTAGTCCATATATATATATCTCTTCATAAAAGTTTTTGGAATCATTAATTTGAGTTGAATTTGATTACTTTTGATATCATATAGACAAACAAAATTATGGGGAGACAAGTGCATTTTGCATGAAAACACAAGGAATGATTCCATAAATTTTAATGAATAAGGATATACATATGGACTAAAATTCGTTTCCATTCCGTTTCCGTTTTTCGAGTTGGAACCAAAGTGGCCCTGAATGTAAAGGGTTTGAATGATGATCCTGGATAGAGGTTAGTAGCTATAAGTCACCCACGCAACTATTGTAAGGTCCATGTATTACAAGTTTATGTCTTTGTGATAAGTCACTTTCTATACTTTAATCTCAATGGGTTCGTATTAATGAGGTGTTATCAAGTACTGATGAACGTTTGCATGTATGATTGTCTATTACACACAAAAACAACATCCTAATCTTCTTTGGTTGAATACGTTGGCTAAGTAAGCCACGTTGTTCATCGTCAATTAGGACCAATCAATAATTGTACCTAACAGAGTTACATTTGCATTACATTTGTACCCGTCGATACAAGAGCTGGCTAAAGCCAAGGAAATTATGGGTTGACTTCGGTTTCATCACGTACAACTATAGTATAGACTAGTATAGACTAGTGCTAGTATTTCTAAAAGTAAATAAATAAATATTTTAAGGGATTGACTCAAATAAAGAGCGTTTTTATAGTAAGACCTTACATAGTAATTTGAGCCGTTGATTCACTTGATGCAATAAATCACAATCATCAACGTCATTTAATACATAAAAAGAGGTGTGGGGTCAATTTTGCAAACTTTAGAAGGCATGGGGTAATTTTGTACTTTTGAAAATTTTATTATAAAAAAGGAACGCGGTGACATTTTTGTAATTTTTAAGAGAAAACTGTAACAAGATGTTATCTCACTTCATAGTTTTTTTCTTCAAGTCGTTCAAAATTAAACACCGTAAGTTCTAGTATTTTTTATACTTAGTTCACACATTATTTTGTTAATTTAGTAATTATGTTCTTATGCAATTTTTTGCTTGAGCTAAAATTACAATGTTTGAACTAATAGTACATAATATTCAAATTAATAATATTCAAATTTTGAACTAATATTGTCAAATTTCATAATATTAGTTTAATCCGTTCAACGGTATATATTATCAGTTCTAATATTCAAATTAATGTACCATTTTAGACTTATGAATAAATTTTATTAAGAAAATGTATGAATTAGTACACTATAATCTGAACTAACTAAACAAATAATTTGAACAAAGGCTACAAAAATATGAATCATTAGAAAAAACAGTTTGAACTAAGAGAGAGAGGGGGGGGGTTTTGAAATAAAAAAGTTCAAATTTTTAATAGTGTTAATTCAAAAATATATTGAACGAAAATGTATAAAAATTTTAAATGAAAAGTGTTAAAAATAAGAACTACTAGAACAAACAGTTTGAACTAATTGAACAAATATATGAATCATTAGAATAAATAGTTTGAACTAACAAGAGAAATGAAAAAAAAAAACCAGAATAAAAAGAACTATTAGACCAAACAGTTTGACCTAATTGAACTAAAATATAAATCATTTGAACAAAAAGTTTGAACTAGAAAAAGGAAGAAAAAAGTGGAATAGAAAGGTCAAAATTTTATACTATTAATTCAAAAATATTTGAACGACAAAGTGTATTAAAAAAATTAGAACGAAAAAAGTGTTAAAAAGAAGACTTATTAGAACAAATAATTTGAACTAGTTGAACAAAAAATATGAACCAATTGAACACAGTTTGAACTAACAAAACAAAACAGATTCTCACCCCTTCGAAAACAAAAAATTTGTCACCGCGTCAGAACCTTCTAGAACATATTTTCAAAAGAACAAAATGTCGTCAAAACTTCATATAATTACAAAAATGTCACCGCGCTGTCAAAAAAATCATTAAATGACGTGGACTAATTTGGGTCGTTGGATCAAGTGTGTCAATGGTAGAAAATGCTTTGTAGCTATACCAGTTTACTCCGTACCTGAACCGATTCCATATTTTAATTCACAATTTCTATAACATATATTTTTATTAATTGTTTTTAGCAAAAAACAACTACTAATTAGACTTTATTTTCTTTAAATGATTGTGGTTTTGATATATAGCTTTTCAAACGATTGAGCTTGATAAAACTTTTGATCATAAATATAGGTTTCATATAAATATATATATATATATATATATATATATTTGCTAAGAAGAGGATGTTCGGTTATATTACATATATTGCAACAAATTTTATTTCAAAACTCTATGTGTAAGTTAAATTTTAATTATAGGGTGTTGTTCAGGTAAGGAACATTATTCTAGTAGGGCCGTGCGGCTGAACGTAGAGGTGACACGTGTCCCGATTTTTTTTTTCCAGATACGAGTGAAAGTAATAGTTCAAAACTTATTAAGGAATAGTTCATAACTTATAAAAGGATAGTTCATGAATTATAATAGAATAGTTCATAGTGCAAAATGTATAAAGGAGTGAAAGTAATAGTTCAAAACTTATTAAGGGATAGTTCATAACTTATAAAAGGATAGTTCATGAATTATAATAGAATAGTTCAAAGTGCAAAATTTATAAAGGATAGTGCATAACTTATAAAATGATAGTTCATAAATTACAATTGAATAGTTCATAACATATAAACGATTAATTTATAAATAATTTGATATAGTATATTAAAAAGTAATAGTTCATGAATTATATGGGAATAGTTCAAAGTTTATAAGGCAATAGTGCAGAAATTATAACATGGTAGTTCAAAAAAGTTTTCATTCGTTTCTGAAAAAAAAAAATTTGGGACACATGTCGGCTCTACGTTCAGCCGCACGACCGTACCGTAAATTAGCAGCCGCACCTGAACAGTGTCCTTTAATTATAAACTAGTATCTGAGCCCGTGAACGTGCTTTTTCTAATAATTATATAAGTAGAGATATAATTATTTGTTTGAAATAAAATCATATTTTCTATTGATTATAGCTCTTATAACAAAGAGGTGTTCATGTTGTTGTCTTCTTCCTCGTAGCATATTCGTCTTATCAACCTTAAAAACCGGATATTATTCCTAGATGGAGGCTATTTACAAGTTACTCGACAACTCACGCTTCTCTAAAACTGTTGTGTTTTAGACATTTGTTGAACTTTTGTCAAAATAAAAAAATAATAATAAACAATTTATCTCAACAAAAAACTAACACGCTTACATGAGAAATTCAAAAGCAAGCTGAAAAAAAAAAAAAAAGAAGTGATGATGTTGGTGAAAAAGACCGCATCTACAACAGGGCATCAATGTCCAAGCGGAAAAATATGAGAATGATAAAACTGATGTTTGATGAACATAGTGTCTTCCATTGAGATAAAAAGAAAAAGAATATGATATTCATTTTCTCCTTGACGAGTAAGGAAACATACAATGAACATCTTTGATATTCTATTGTAAATTTAAAATTGTCAATTTAAAGCAATTGGTAATTTGAGGAGTTGATTAGAGTTGTACCACAAGTTAGTTGTTTTGGATGAAATATTTGTAAATACCAATTTAAAACAATTGGTGATTTTGAGTAGTTAATTAGAGATATACCACTTGTTTTGGATGAGTATTTTGTAACTCTCAATTTAAATTAATTAGTGATTTTGAGTAGTTAATTAGAGGTTATTATGTGACAATGCTTATTATGAATCATTTAATGTTAAAAATGTGAAAAGTCATTTGTTCCTCAAAAGTTATTTTTTTTAATATAAATCCATTAATGTCCTCAAATGCTAATAAATACAGTTTTGACTCTAATTTAAAACAATTAGTAATTTTGAGTAGTTAATTGGAGGTCATTATGACACAATGCTTAATATGAATCATTCAATGCTCAAAATGTGAAATCAACTTTTCCTCAAAAATTGAATAATATCGAGTTTTAATATAAATCAGTTAATGTCCTCAAAAACAAAAAAAATAGGGTCGTAAGATATTGATTTATGATACATATTTGATATGAAGGGTGTGATTATATCATACTAATTGTGATAAAATTTATTCGCGGTTTTATAAACTAACAAATATCGATTGTATTTCTAGGTTGCATGTTTTGGTGTGTTTGTTCAAATTTGTGCCGGCCTTGAAAAATATTTTAAAGGAAAAACTCAGGCCTTGAAAAGGATTACAAAGGATGAACTCGAAAGCCTTGAAAAACATTACAAAGGAAGGATTCGGCTAAAGGCTTTACTACAAGATACGCATATTTTCAACGACCAAAACAAGAATTTCTCATCCGAAGGAGTTAGAAGATTTGAGAAAGAGAAGATCTTGGCATAACAAGCAGATCAGAGAAGATCCTGGCACATCAAGAAGATCTTCAAAGGGTTTCTCAAGGAGAAGATCTCGGCACATCTATAACAAGAATATCTCGGCTATCTAAAGGAAGATCTTCAAGGGGCTCCAAGTGAGAAGATCTCGGATCTTAAGTAAAAATCTTCATTGACATTTCCGAAAGAGAAGATCACGGTGACGAAGATCCTCAACGAGCGTGAAAGAAAAGAAGTAGAAGAGAGAAGATCTAGAAGAAAGAAGTTCTTACAACGGCTACTTCACCTCAACCAAGCAGCGTGTTCCATGGGAAAGAAGAATGTTACAACGTCTATCTTACAACGGCTAAGAAGATCTCCATAGAAGACTATACATGAAGATGGCGATTGAAGAAGAAAAACAACGAGCTTACATGGATAAGAAACCAAGTCTTCAAGCGATCAAACATCTTCATTGTTCTAAAAGTTTTTCTTCTTCTTTAAGCTTACATTCGTATACTTCCTTAGAGTGAAGATAAACACAAGAGCTCCATTGGCATATCTAGAGAGTGTTATACTCGAGTGTGTTATTTTGCGAAGTAACTAGGCTATTATTGCTAGAATAGAGTTGACTAGATCGTAGCATTGAGGCTACATTGAGAGAAGAAGGGAAGTTCTTCTAGGTTGTATCTAGAACTCAACTCACAAAAAGCAAATAATAGATACTTAGAATCTAGGGCCTGAAAACCTAGGCGGAGAGTAGCTGTTAGGGCCGAACTTCGTAAACATATCGTCGTGTCAATCTTTTCAATTCCGCACTTTTGATTGCTTAAATTGTAACTAACCTTATCTTGCAGATTTCGAAGTCAAGGCCTTGAAATCCACTTCAAATCCTTGAGAACTAGTTTTGTCATTAAGCACATAGATCGACTTCAAGGCCTTGAGATTAGTTTCAAAGCCTTGATATACGATATTGTAAAAAGTTCCCATACACTATTCAATCCCCTTCTAGAATATTTATATCCTTATTATTCCCCTATTCGGTTCTTCAATTGGTATCAGAGCTAGACTCACGTATATTGATTTAACCATCAGTGAGACTAATCATGAACTCTATAGGTGACGCAGGATCCGCTCAAGGAAGATCCACATCTCAACCACCCCTCTTCTACAGTAACAACTTTGCCCATTGGAGAGCACTAATGCAAATGTTAGTTATTGATAAGGACATGGAACTATGGAGCATCATTCAAACTGGCACTGAAATCCTAACCACCACAGTTGAAGGAGTCCATGTCAAAAAGAAGGAAGCTGACTTCACTCAAACGGACTTTGTTAGTGTATCAAAGAACTACAATGTCATGACCTTGCTCTATTATGGATTGGATGCAAATGAATTCAACCGTGTCTCATCATGCAAGAGTGCAAAAGAAATATGAGACAAGTTAGTAGGTATCTACGAAGGAACAAGTCAAGTCAAGGAGCCAAAGATAAGCATCTTCCTGAGGCAATATGAGTTATTTAAGATGAACTCAAACAAGACGGTCAAAGAGATGTTCACACGATTCACTTAGATTGTGAAAAATCTCGATTCACTTGAAAAGGTCTTCACAAGATAGAAAAAGTAAGGAAATTAGTAAAAAGCTTGCCTAAAGCTAAGTGGGGACCAAAAGTGACCGCCGTTGAAGAAGCTCAGAATCTCACAACATTACCTCTCGACGACCTTCTTGGAAAACTAATCACCCATGAAATGGTTCTTGGTGAAGAAGATGGAGAGCTAGCATCAAACACAAAGAATCTTTCCCTAAGATTCAAGAAGGACGACATGCCATCGGATGATGAAGAGAGTGATGATGAGGAGGTAGATCCATTCGCCTTGATTTCAAGAGGTCTTGCAAGAATTTTCAACTGAAGAAGTAATTCGCAAACAACAAAGAATATCTACGATCATCAAGACCTAGAGACAAGTTTTCTAACTCTAATAAGAAAACTAAAGTATTGACTTGTTTTGAATGTGGTGAAGCAGATCATCTCGTAAAGGATTGTCCACAAAAGAAGAGGAATAACTTTAGGAAGAATGATTGAAAAAAGAAGGTTATGGTTGCCTCGTGGAGTGACTCAGATTCAACAAATGAGTCAAAAGACGAAAAGGATCAAGCAAACTTGTGCTTAATGGCCGATCAAGAAGAGGATCCAAACCTCTATGTTAATGGTGTGGTAAGTACTATTATGTCTCAATCCAACCTAGAACTCACACAATTTCTTAAAGACATTATCATATGTGATAAAGAACATAGGGTAAGGATAAGTGCCTTACGAGAAAAGCTTTTCAAACAAGAGAAACGAGTAAGTGACTTGTCTCTCGAAGTTGAAAATCTCAACACCGAAAAGTTAAACCTTGATGACAATATCAAGGCCTTGGAATCGGAAAATGCGATTCTTAAGGACAACCTCTCTTCTCTACATCAAGGTTATATTAATCTAGAGAAAGAGAAGGTTGATCTAACTGTAATGTGTAGAGACCAGAAGTCTACAATTATTCATTTCACTCGTTCGAAAGCCAATCTCAAAAGAATGATGGGTGAACAACAATCTCCTCTTAACAAGAATGGTATCGTTTATCACATGAATTTTTCCTAGAAAAATATCTACCACTTTTGTTAAAGCTAAAGGAAGTTCACATATGCCCACATGTTTCTATTGTTGTAAAAAAGGACATGTAAAATCAACTTGTCCATATAGAATAAATTATTCCTACATCATTAGAAACACTTATCCTTTATGTCTAAGGAAACAGGTTAAGAAAATCTGGTTTCCTAAAGGTACTAGACCACCAAACATGATTGAACCAGAATATGGACCAAAATATGTCATTTGGTCTACCCAGAAAGGTTGAAGTTTGCTATTTTGTAGGATAACACCAAGATTAAGGAGCATAAATGGATATTAGATAGTGGTTCCTCAAGACATATGAGTGGAAAAAGCTCACTATTTTTCAGATTTAAAGAAGCAATCATTTGGAACCATTACACTTGGTGAGAAAGGAAAGTGTAACATCATTGACATTGGTAAAATTAGTTATAACTCATCTAACTTCATTGATGATATCTTGTTGACGGTTTAAACTATAATTTGCTTAGCATCTCTCAAATATGTGATAAAGGCAACAAAGTGATTTTTAATTCAGATAAATGTGAAGTTCAAGATAAGTTATGTGGTGATATCATGCTTACATCTCCTAGATGTAACAATGTTTATTCAATGAGCACTAACCAAGTTTCAGGAACAAGATTAACGTGTCTCAAGGTCTTTGTAATATCCGAAAATTTATTTCCGTTTAATTCCGAATTTCACTGGATTCCGACCCGTTGATCTTTTTACACAGTACCTAGTGTCATGTATCAACATAAATTTTATCATTTTATCTGTGTCTTTCACTCACATAAAATGATAAAATGATCACAAAACCCTAATCGTGCATATACAGAGTAACGGTTCCGTTTGATCAAGACAACCCACGTACCAACCCTTTCTCTATCTCAAAAAAGTAGGCCCATTTGATGAGACCCACCCAACTCACCTTGCGTCTTCCTAGCAAGCAGGATTCTTCAGCCGTTGCATTTATACACCACTACTTTCTTAACCACGTTTAACGCTAACCTAATGATCTATATCCTAATATACCGGTTTATCCCTAACCTAATTGTTTCCATCCTAAATATACGGTCAATCATCTATGTTACCCACGTTACTTCCTGCAATCACGCAACAAGAAACCCCAATACCTTCATTCCTCTCCTCTTTCCCGCACAGCCGCTGGAACTCACTAGATCGAGTACCCTGCCAATGTTACACCACCTCGTCCATCGTCAGGATCCCTAGAAGAAGAATGAGCAGTCCTTCCTGCGTCACATCGGCGGCGACAAGAAGATCTACCTTGCCTGGCGTTGTTAATGTAACACCCCAAATCTGCGGGACTTGGAGTGTCACATTGGGCTAGGATCTCATAATGGATCCTGACCCTAGCCTGACAACAAGTTCAAACAAGGCACATGTAGATTAAAATTAAATACATAAAAGATGAGTATGATACATCAAAAGAGTTTACAAACTCATAGCCGAGTACAAAACAACAACATAAACCACAACCACAAAAGATCCCACATCCCACGCATCCTAATGTACAGAAGTCCTCGGCTTGTCACACCATTTGGCTCACTCTGCAGTATTCCTAATCTGCAGAACACTACAACACGGTATGAAACCGTTAGCTACAACAATGAAAAGCATGAAGGTAATAGCACAACCACACATCAACATCTCAAACATGCAATGCCACACACATTCATTTATTATCTTTCATTACGTTATTCCATTACTAATTCAACTTCTTTGTAACACGAGGAACCTCAAGAACCCCGTCCCATCCAACGTAACACAGGAGTTTTGCATGGGGGTGACCTTCACTCGTCCCCTGTGAGATCATCTTCAGGGCACCTCCTCCTAACCAGTAGGCGGAGACCGGCGGTTACCGCCCGTTATAATACACTTGGGCAAAATAAATGTAATGAATGGTCATCCTAGTCCGGTTTAGGTTATAAATGCACAATCATATGAACACACACAATCATCACAATCATACAATCTACAACTGCACGCTAAGTAAGTCCTATGGACTTACCTGATATACTCGTAACCTGTATCACGTCACTGCTTCCCCTTGGGGAAGTAATCAACGCCTGCAATAGCAAGACACACACAATCACATACTGCAAAGGTTAGGAGACTCGTCTCACTAACCACAACCAACCTATATCTCAAATCTAAACCTCAGATCCTCAACACATTTATAAATGGCTAAGGCATATCCTCAACATAACATCTCATCATACTCGTACACATACTAATCCTTAAAGCCATAACCGATATCCATAACAACATCATGATCCTCAAATAATTCTGACACCTAGCATGCATCTAACCAGTATTCCTCAATCTCAAATTTAATCCTAATTTAAATAATTAACCTTTAAATAATTAATTAAATTTCACCAGAATAACGTTTTGCCCGCAGGCCATTTCTAAACCCACCTATCATTAGATTTTATCAACAAACAACCCATAAACACCAGAATAATATAATGATCATAATGGGATTTCTAATTATCCATTTTTAAAAGTCTAAGGTCAATTTAGGCCAAATCAAAGTACGGAAAACGAATAAATTCATAACTTATTCGTTACTTACCCGATTGACGATATGAAAGAAGATTCGGAATCACAACGACGCAGGCTACGCATGTACAACAACAAATTCACCAGAATCTGAGCGACGGAACTGTCCTGGTGACATATATGCTCGACCAGGTCTTCATTTGCTCGGAAATGCAGAAACTTGGTACCGATATGAAGAGAATGAAGAGAGGAATCCAGAAACTCAAACGGAATTGAAATGGGATTAGAAACGGAGAGTAGATCTGAGTTTGAAGTTCGATAGAAATCAGAGCTTTTACGAAGAAACGTGAAAGGAAATGAATTAATAAACGATTTTCCGCTATTTATAGTGAAGTCGATAATTATCCTTTAGCGAAGTCGATAATTATCCTTTAACCGATCCAATGGCGGGTTGAACCCCTTTCTCCAAACTTCTCGAAATTGGAACAATAAATCTTGAATATTGTAGGGATAATTATCCCACAATTTCCTCGGAAAACGTGTATTCCTAAGCCGTCGTTCTTAGCCGTTAAGAAACGAAATAGCGACTCTTTTGGCCGTTTTGCCTTTTCATGTTATTTCATATCTAGGACATGTCCGATGTCCTGATCATTTCTCTCAACTGCATTTTTATTAATTGGAGCTCCCAAATGCTCCAAATAATACCGGAGGGTAAAAATAATTACCCGGGAAAAAAGTAAAAAATTTCACCATAAGCCCAAAATTACGCCAGGAACATAACGGTGGGACTTATACTCAACACTTACGCAATCTACGCAAGTTATATGTCAATTACTATCACTGATTAAGTTAATCAACATTAATTAGAATTCAGAAATCCTAGCTATTACATCACACACCCCTTAAGAAAAAGTTTCGTCCCAAAACTTGAACAATTCCCAAATCCTCTCGGACCCATATGCTGAGGTATACACACTCTGTCTATCGGAGGTATCACATCTCTGTTCAAACGTATCAACCTATAACACTCTATAACCTCAAAACACAACATGGAGGAATCACCAACTCCAGCAACAAGATCATAACGCTATCCAAAGGCATAGAGGAAAAATCATCTCTAGCCAACTACTAACCACGTCACAAGGCATGGAGGAGGCTGTCTCCAGGCAATCGTACTCGTAACTCAACTATGTGGAGAAAAACTGTCTCCACTCACACTATGTCCATCGAAGATAGCATGGAGGAAAGAACCATCTCCCGCTAATCCTAACACATACACCGTAGCATGGAGGAAGGAACCATCTCCAGTTATACCTATGCCGTACTAGCAAACAAGATCTAACTGATCATATGCACAACTCACAACTAGCACGAAAACACAACATATCACATAAGCGCATAACATAACATACACTCACTAAGATAGCACCAAAATCTAATCGTGGATCCTACAGGTGCATCTGTCTCGGCGTAAAAATCTAGATAGTTCCCCTGGATACTATCCTCAGTCTCCCGCGTAGCCTCATCATAGGAATATCCTTCGAATGCAGGCGTCTCACACCTCTCTGCCTAGAACCGCAAAAGGTTGTTCTGCAAAAGTGTGATCCGGCTCAACCACTAGATCATCATGACTCACTATGTGCCTCAGATCTGGTATGTACTTCCTCAGTTGAGACACATGAAACATAGGGTGAACACCCTCTAACTTCGATGGCAAAGCCAATCTATACACTGCTCTTCCAACTCTATCCAGTATCTCGAAAGGACCGACCTATCGGGGACTCAACTTTCCCTTTATGCCATAACGTTTGACGCCTCACGTCAGAGATACTCTCAACCAGACATGAGCTCCTACCCTGAACTTTAGAGATCGACGCCTCCAATCTGCATATGACTTCTGGCGACTCTGTGCAGCCATCATCCTTTCTCTGATTAACGTTACTTTCTGGCGCTAACCCACTGGTACTGCCAGGCTCATCCCCGCATAAAGGTGTATGACACCTATGTCTACACAATTTCTCATAGGGACCATCCCTATAGATGCATGCCAACAGTCGTGGTATAAGAATTCAACGAGTGGGAGATAAATAGATCGTCCCTGTTCCCAATCCGTCCCACAAGCTCGCAACATGTTCTCTACGGTCTGGAGGGTCCTCTCAGACTAACCGTCTATCTGAGGTAAATCTCAATCATGAGGTGTAGACGCGTTCCCCAAGCAGTCTGAATCTGCTATCAAAACCTCAAAGTAACCCGTCTACTACAATCATAGTCGATCGTCCCCGGTACACTTATGGAGTCCCACCATCTGTCTAGTGTACTCCTTTGTTATTTCATTCACTGGCCACGTCTCTCAGTAGAGATGGAACGTGTCGACTTCGTAAATCTGTAACCAATAATCTGGATAACACCAAAACTCTTACTGGGTCTCAATCCCATCACAAGTCCACAGAAAGCTCCTCTCACTTCCACTACAACACTGGTAGTGGATGAGCTCATCTCTAGGTCAGTATCACTTTAACCTGATCTACTACTTCAGGGTACCTCTTATTTGTACATGGATGTACTAAATAAGGTGTACTATGGGTGTACTGTAATCTTCTCCACTCAACTCCGCATAAGCGGTTATACAGACGCAGTTGCGGCACCTCAAACTCCTTCTGCTCCGTTAAAGAACTGTGGTGTCTCGCCATGAGACATCCTTCCATCAAATTCCCTCAAGGTCAGGCAAGTCCCCTGCTTTTGTTGGACCTCATCAAACAAATTAGGTAGAACCCCTAAAACATGAAACTAACGTCCTTATCAACAGTTGTAGGTCCAACTCTAACCAAGCTAGATCATTCTGCAACCGAGGCTATACAACAATTCCAACAATCGCCTTCTCTCGAGGCGTCTTCTAGTTCAAGGTATCAGTTACCACATTCTCCTTTCCAGAATGGTACCGAACTTCACGATCAAACTATTTGTTCAACTCCAGTCAACGACGCTGGCGGTTATTCAGCTTATGTTGCATAAAAATATGCTTCAAACTCTTATGATCGGTGGGAATCTAACATGAAATATCACACCGATATTGCCTTCAAATCTGGACACTTGAACTACCACTAATAACTCAAAATCATGAGTCGGGCAGTTCTCCTCATACGTTCTCAGCACCGTAGTCACGTGATTCCCAAAATCTTCGGATTATCACCGAATAGAAGCATAGTTCAAATGCTTCCTCGACTCTTCAGAACTCGGACATACTACTTCAACCACACACTTATGGTGGTCTTTCTCAGAAGACTCGTAATTGGATGCACAATCACGTAGAATTCTTCCTCAAAGCGTTGGTAGCAATTGGTTGGGCCGAGAACTACGCATTCCCTTAATGTTCAATAGCATCATCCACAAGGCATCATACTCACTCCTCGTCACATCAACTATGATCCCGCTGGCAGGGGCAACATGACTAAAAAGGCTAACTTTGGCATTTCAACTCACATATAGGGAGCATAACATTCAGGCTTGTATCTCTCGGGTTCTGCAACACCGTCCTCAAATAACCGGTACGTTCCTCACCATTGTGAGAGTACTATTCATCAACTCTTATAAAACCATTAGAGCACTCTTCAACTCCGATGACATCAGTACAACTTGTAGTGTCCATAATAGGTATGGAATGCTGTCCTATGCCCACGCCGATCTCTCATCCTTAACTGATGATATCCTAAGCATATGGAAATCTTGAGAACACAATTGCTTCTCTTAGTTGATTTGACAAGTCATCAATACATAACGATGAATATACTAGGGCGAACGAAGCCCATCTCAATCCACTCTTCAAATTGCTTCTTCAAGTTCTAACAACTCAACAAGCCATATACCTCATAGGTCTTCTCCCAATCAATCTCGTACCATACTTCAACGCAATATCAAAATCCTCACTCCGCTGAGGCGGTAGATTAGACGGTTCAGTAACACGTCTATAAAATCATAAATCACTAGAATAATCTTCAGCGTGGAACTATCTCTTTCCTGTAACAGCTAACGCCCGAAGCTCTACTACATATCATTACTCAATCTCAGACCTATGCTCCTCAGGTATCATTGAGGTCATCGCCATAGCCTCCACTTCTACTCTTTCTGCATCGGAAAGAGGAAGGTCTTGATGAGAAGAAACACTACCTTGCTGAAAGAAAGGGGCCAAATGGCCTAGTTCACCACAAGTGAAGCAAGCTATCGGTGCCATGGGGCACTCAGAGCGCACATGATCTAGATAACCACAGTTGAGACATATACGTCTCATCCCTGCCACTAGTACGGGTGGCTCCTCTGCACTGCCCAACTCAAAGGATCTACCTTGAGCTCTTCTTGTATCAGTGGTACTCCTACCACGACCCTTACCTATACTCAGCCTGGGAACGGATTCCTGAGTAGGCGAATGATCTGGAATTCTCTGCTGCCTCCGCATCTGCTGTTGAGGTGTCTTCTGACCACCTCCCATCACACTAGCAGAAATAAAACTCTGGCGTGATGCTACTCTAGTTTGGTTACAGAAGACAGTTTTATGACCCTGTCTACCACAGGTAAAGCAAGTCACTGGCGATCTTGGACACTATGGTCGTACATGTCCATGCTTCCCACAATTGTAACAAGTCCTCGGTTCACCTGAAGTCCGTATGAAACGAGAAGTACTCAAACGTCCACAAGTCGGGCTTGGTTTGTAACCCGAATATCCAACCTCGTCTTCTGCGGATTCAACCCGTTGGTTCTTCTTTATTCCGGAAGCTTCAGTTGATCTCACAAATGTTGGTAAATCCGGTGTAGATCTACCCGCTATCGCCGCCTCATATACTTGCTGCATATACTCTTGAAACTCGAATCTACTCATGGAGACACGATCAGCCTCTTCAAACTCGTTTTCTCCCATAGGCAACACAACAGCGGATACTGGTCCCTGACTTGGCGCTACTGAAGGAAGAGGGCGTGTACCCCTATCTCGTCCCACTACAGATACTGCTTTAGTCTGAGCCATCTGTAGAATATACGCCCCTAAACTTATAAGGCTATATATATGCCATATGTGTCGATATATATATATATATATATATATATATATATATATATATATATATATATATATAATACTCATTATTACATGCATACACATCAGCACATAAAATATATATATATATATATATATATATATATATATATATATATATATATATATATATATATTTTATGTGCTGATGTGTATGCATGTAATAATGAGTATTATATATATATATATATATATATATATATATATATATATATATAATACTCATTATTACATGCATACACATCAGCACATAAAATATATATATATATATATATATCTACACTGTCCAAATACTCAGATGGGTGACGACTTCTGTACATACTATCCCAAACATCTGTACTCGCTTAAAACCAAAACCTTTTGAAAAGTCAGACCCCATGTGGGTTCTATTTATTTATCCACTCTACCTTTATTGCAGATAGCAAGTGTCATTGTTGTCAACCTAAGGCTCTGATACCAACTCTATAACGCCCCAAATCCGCGGGACTTGGAGTGTCACATTGGGCTAGGATCTCACAATGGATCCTGACCCTAGCATGACAACAAGTTCACTGGATCATACAACAAGGCACAGATAGATTAAAATCAAATACATAAAAGCTGAGTATGATACATCAAAAGAGTTTACAAACACATAGCCGAGTACAAAACAACAACATAAACTACAACCACAAAAGATCCCACATCCCATGCATCCTAATGTACAGAAGTCCTTGGCTTGTCACACCATCTGGCTCATTCTGCAGTATTCCTAACCTGTAGAACACTACAACACGGTATGAAACCATTAGCTACAACAATGAAAAGCATGAAGGTAATAGCACAACCACACATCAACATCTCAAACATGCAATACCACACACATTCATTTATTATAATTCATTGCATTTATTTGGCCCAAGTGTATTATAATGGGCGGTAACCGCCGGTCTCCGCCTGCTGGTTAGGAGGAGGTGCCTTGAAGATGATCTCACAAGAGGGGACGAGTGAAAGTCACCCCCATGCAAAACTTCTGTGTTACGTTGGATGGGACGGGGTTCTTGAGGCTCCTCGTGTTACAAAAGAAGTTGAATTAGTAATGGAATAACGTAATGAAAGATAATAAATGAATGTGTGTGGCATTGCATGTTTGAGATGTTGATGTGTGGTTGTGCTATTACCTTCATGCTTTTCATTGCTGTAGCTAAAGGTTTCATACCGTGTTGTAGTGTTCTGCAGGTTAGGAATATTGCAAAGTGAGCCAGATGGTGTGACAAGCCGAGGACTTCTGTACATTAGGATGCGTGGGATGTGGGATCTTTTGTGGTTGTGGTTTATGTTGTTATTTTATACTCGGCTATGAGTTTGTAAACTCTTTTGATGTATCATACTCAGCTTTTATGTATTTGATTTTAATCTACATGTGCCTTGTTGTAAGATCCAGTGAACTTGTTGTCAGGCTAGGGTCAGGATCCATTGTGAGATCCTAGCCCAATGTGACACTCCAAATCCCGCGGATTTGGGGTGTTACAGCTGAACATATTCTCCGTACTCTAGGGTCGCCGACAACGCAGCGAACATACGCGGACCACCACCTCCATAAGCCATTCGAATTTCCTAGCCAGCACATCGCCGCCGCCGTTGCAAGCAGAACCCTCTCGCCAGCGCTATCACGCTACCTTTGCCGTTGTACTCCTCCTTGCCCCTTTTGAATTTTGGAACAACCGGCGACATGAGGAACAAAAAAACTAGTTTCTATTAGACTCAATTCAAGTTCTAGTGGTGAAGGTAAGCCTCGATACTGATCTCTTTCCCTATACATTATAGTCGATTAAGAGCGTTATACACCTAGAGATGACGTACTCAGTATGTATAGTTGGATTAGATAGAAGTCGATCGAAGATAGAAGTAACGGGAAGTGTTATGTAAAGACTAATTGGTAAACATGGGTGTTGTCTTATGGTTTAGGACTGAGTGAGGATTTAACAATCGTGTTGAGAACAACGAATAGTTTTGAGGATATATTTGTTTGAATTGATTAATCAAAGGGAGTCGGTCGATTATAATGATAAGGCATTTGGCAAATGTTGAGGAGATATAATGTTCTACTGCAAGTTGAAGTAATGCTTTTTAAACTATATAATTTAGAGAACTACTAGTGGATGATGGATGGATTTATAGGAATGTCTAGAATAGTTAGAAGTTGTTGTGTGATATATAATTCAAGATAAGCTTACATTGTTCTTCCTAGTTGCAAAAAGCTTTAGTAAATTATAGTTAGTGGTGGTAGTGTATATATTATACAATTAGTTTGTTAACTAATGTATACATGCATTAGCTTTGCTTGGACTTAGTTCAGGTTGATCAGGGATAAGTATGGTGAGGGTGTGGATCACATAGTTCGAGCGAATGACTCGGTGCGTTTGTTAGGTGCTAATTATAGTTATTGAAATTTTACGTGTTTAAAATGAGTTTACTTCACTGGGAATTTATACAATCGTGTTAAGTTGGTTTAACTTCGTCAAATTAAGCTCGCGACTTACTAAGCTACCGTTTCATTGGTATTTTTGGTGACACCTTTGAGATTTGTGTGAGAATGGTGGATAGTTGTTTTAAAGATTTCTTTGCTTATATGAGTAGAGTGCATAACATAGAAGGTTGAGAGTTTTTCTTTAGAATTTTTGGATTTTTGTACGAGGGTTTTATGTTGAGTCTAAGTGGGACTCTTAGCGAGTTTTCACGAGAGACAAGAAGTTGGATAATCTTCCAACTTAGTTAGATCCTTCTTGTGAATGCTAGATTGTGGCTTTGGGCTTCATAGAATTTTTAGAATTATTCTAAGAATATTTCTAGGGTTTTGAGACCTAGGGGTAAAAAAGTATTTGTTACCCTTTTGAGGGTATTTTGGTAATTTCTCTCATGATGGTTTGTACATTTTAGAAGTTATAGACTTCTAAGAATATTGATCGTATTTTGATCCACTTGCCTCTTGTGACAGGCAATTGAGTTTGGACGGTTACATACTGAGTTGAGATTTAAAAGAGTGAGACATGATTCAGGTAAGTCCTTTGGGCTTACTTAGCTAGCTTTTGGATATGAGTGTGAATAATGATAGTGGTGTTTGAATGATGTGTTTATAGTTGTACTTATTATTAATTATCGACTGACCTACACATTTGGCCTAAGAGTAACGGGCGGTGGTATTCTACTCAGTTAGCCCGAGGGCGCTGGGGGTTTCGTTAGGGACTAGTCCATACTTGGTTTGTAGGGACGCCACCGACGGAGGTGTGCCAAACCATCACCAGTTGGATAAGGAACGGAGGCGAGAAATCTTAAGATCTCTCGTGCCACAACTTTAAAAACGGAATAAGTGAATCACCTAAGTTATCACATGATAAACGGTTTGTGTCACAGCATGATGATTGTTTTATTTTGGTTGAGTTGTGTTTGTGCTATTTTTATTCTACTTATATTTGGATTGTTAGCTAACGGTTATTCCGTGTTGTAGATTTTGTAGAGATAGACAGTTGCAGAGAGATCCGGAAAAGATGGTCAGCCGGGTCCACGTACTCATTAGATGAGGACGGGAGACTTCCATTCGGCATGCATTTTATATATATATATATATTGTAAGGTTGTCATGTGTTGTTCATTCATACAAATACTGTTTATTATTTTCAAAGAATTTAAATACATTTGTGCCTTGTTGTAAGATCCTAGTAAAGTTGTTGTTAAACCAAGGTCGGGACCCATTGTGAGGTCCTAACCAGTACCTCTCCTAGTTCTAAAAAATCCGGGGTGTTACAACATGGTATCAGTGCCAGGTTGGCAACAAAGACACTTGGAATCTTCTAAAAGATCGAATGTAGAAATAACCAGAACCCGAAAGGGGTCTAAAATTTTCAAAATGAAGTTTACTTTAAAATCACGTGCATAGTCGGGTTGGTGGGATAGTAGTACGTCGGACCACCATTGCTCTCCGTGGATCTCTGCGGCTTAGTAGATAGGATATAGTATGTGAACCTATAGTAGTGTACGTTTAAGTAGGTTATATGTATATCTATATACATGTAACATTTTAGTACCCTAAAGGATATGAAATATCCTTTAGTTGAGTTATCATGATGCGATCATCACCTCATGATAAAAGGTTAGTAGATCTTAAAGAGTATCTCTATAGGTAGATATTGGATTCCGACCTCGGAGTAGAGTAATGTGTTATGGCAGACACTCTGGTGATTCCTACAATCTTTCCAAGAATGAGTGGACATAAGATGAATATTACAAGATGATTCTTAACCACAAGAACAATCAGATAGGAAAGAATACCAAATAAAATCAGATAGTAGTGATAAAAGTCCGTACAAGGATATTAGCGGTGTGATGCCGAGAGATGAAACTCAAGGATGCATGTAAGGACTGATGAGAAGCGCATTTTGAATTGAAGAGGACAATATTGAAATAAAAATCAAGCGGGTTAGAGTACAACTACACTTGGCGGGTTAAAGTGCAACCAAGGGGGACGACGCCATAGGCAAGTATGGGCATGAGAGTACAAAGAAGATATGGTGTTAAACCCGATGTGAAGAATTAAAGGAGTACAAAGACTGACATTGACAAATGAGTTTAAAGACGAGAAATAAATTTCATCGTCATAGAGACGGGTTGACTTCCTTAGAGATGCAAGAATTTTGAAAGAAATCATGACGTAAGTATCAAATACAGTAGAAGTCTGAAATTAAGACAACGGATTTCTATAACGCTATCATTACAAAACCATACCAACCAAGGAGGAAGAATGTGAGAGAATGATACTGGTGGACTAGAGGGTCCACAATAACTCCTCATTCCATAGAGATTTAAGTTACCAATATTAACGGTTCATACTAGAGGACCGTAAACAGATGATGACTAATAGAAGAGGAATCGCGAAGACGCGCTTACTAGCTATTTTGGAATAATTAATAAGTTCATCGATGACAAAGGAATGATACAACCCGACTTGGAAGTGTATAAGTGAGCTTACAGTGAAACTGTAGGAGGAGCCAAAGGAGTATAAACTGATAACCTAGAGGGGATAATTTTTACCAAGTACATCCACATTAAAAGAGATAGAAGAAAAGTAAGTCTACGATCATGTAGAAGGTCAACTACAGACTAATTGGCAACGACATATAATTTACACATGCGGGCTAACTAGTGATGATTGGTTGGCAGATAAGAAGAATAACCACAAAGTTATAAAAGAAGTTTATCGACATCTGGAGAATTTCTTTCAGAGATGGACGGAGACAATGATGAAGTTAAATCAATACAAGTATTAGTATCCTTGATAGTAACATTGAATGAGTCCAATACGGTAACTCTAATTAAGAAATTAAGAAGAAGCTTTTGACGGTCGACAATGACCATTTATGACAGTAATGATGTAAAGAGAATTGTTGTGACTAGTTGATTACATACTGGGTGAGAAGGGGTACATATCACAATTAGTAAGCATGGATTCATATGAGAATAACTAGAAGAGCAAGAAGAAACAAATGATTTGAACATGTCCTATGTCAATCTAGATAGAGGGTACTTAGCATTCCACACAAATGAGACTGATGGTGCTCTTCCGAGCAAAAGTGGGGTCAATTTTCTAGATAGACAGAGGAAGCCCTTATGACTAAATATGTGACACAAAACAATTGGAATTATAGAGGTGGCACATACATAGAAAGTATGATTTAATGTCTTGATGAAATGTCTTATCGAGTTGTGAGGTGATTGTAGATGGAATATACATCTTTGCTGGAACAAACATGAGAAAGAGTAAAGTTGAATGATTGAAGGTTGTTATATAGATCCATATCACCCCAATAAGATGATTACCGAAAAATGTTTACATAAGAGTTTAACGAGAAATGGTGATACTCCAATAAAAAGTCAAGCTAACCTTGATAACCAATAATATGTAGATGGATGAGTAGTAGTGAGACTGCGTACAAATGGTGTGCTAGAAGTCCATTCTCGACTAATGACATAAGAGTTGATGAAAGCAATAAGACCAATCAACGTGGTCCGTAAAGCGTGTACGAGAAAACTAAAAGAGATTTAACTAACTACGGGGTGTAAAGATTTAAAGGAGGTGAAGCGACATGAGTATAAGGACAACATAATAAATGCGAGACGAGAAAATTAATTTTTGAGAAAATCATATGCATCTGAGATTTCTTATACAAATGGTACTTGTAGATGTTTAATAAAAGTCATACCATCGGACTGATAGCATTATGATGGACAAAGTGCAAACCAAGCGAATAACTTAACTAGTGAGTTATTCAGTTGAGGAGTTCCTACACCAATTGTGAAACTCAATGGGGGTCGAGGATCATAGTTTCGACAAATACAGAAAGTTTATCTGAAGGTTTGAACAGCCAGTACACACGGCTTAGAGTACGAGATTTCACTTTACTATAGTGAATCATCCCTAGAATGGCAGTCGGTTTGGGAGGACCTTGCTGTCATTAGAAAGGATATTATGGGTGCGAGTTTGGTAGGTCATCCTAATTAACGGAGAACGCCATTATGATTAATGGGTAGCGACAAAGTAATTGGAGTAGTGGTGGACCCTTGTAACTCTATGTTATGTCAACTATAACCTCAAGTTAAGGAATTGTAGATCGATATAAAAATATCCACTCGGAGTGTGATTTTTGGGTTATACCAACTTGAAAACCTTATCCAAGGCAGATGATAATTCATTAATAAAGGGACAATCCGACTGAGTCATATTAGGGAGACAAGACCAAGTGAGTGGTCTTACAAAGAGCATTAGGCAATTAGTAAAGTGCTGAAATATGTCTAAGATCATTGTTTCAGAATTGATAGTCGGTTTCGAAAGGTCACAAGCAAGTGAACTCAACTTAAAGAATAAAGTTTTACAAGTTATTTTAGTAGAATCACTAAGAGAGTTGGAAGTGACTTTAGAAAGACAACTGTTGATATCTTAAAGTGGATTGAGGAGTCATTTATCGAATTGCACTCCTAAACATACTAGAGAGTGTCCACCCAGTATTCTACATGTCTAAGTTGAGAGAGTACACCCGGATCTGGGACATGTCATCAGCTATGAGGGTCGGATAGTTGAGCTAGATCATAATTTTGTGGAATATCTTGTGGTCTAGACGAGGAGCCGATGACGCTACCCGAGAGTCGGGAGAGAGCATTAGACGTAGTTATCCTTATTTCTTTGCGGAGTTAGCCGCTTCCTCTGTAGCGACGAGTTAGTACTCAAATGTTAATCTGTGCAACCTACATGACTATGTATTTGTTTGAGTATTTGTGTGTTCATGTGTTGATTGGCTATGGAGATTGAGTAGTTCTTGCATGTTAGGGAGTTAGATACTCCGATTCTATTTATGGGAAGTTATTTGAGTAATTTTCCTTATTCTAAGTTTTGGGACGAAACTTAGTTTTAAGGGGGTACTGATGTAATATCAGAATATTTATTTCCGTTTAATTCCGATTTAACCGGATTCTAACCCGTTGATATTTTTACACAGTACCTAGTGTAATTTATCAACACAAATTTTATCATTTTATTTGAGTCTTTCACTCACATAAAATGATAAAAAGATCACAAAACCCTAATCGTGCATGTACAGAGTAACGGTTCCGTTTGATCAAGACAACCCATGTACCAACCCTTTCTCTATCTCAAAAGAGTAGGCCCATTTGATGAGGCCCACCCAACTCACCTTGCGTCTGCCCAGCAAGCATGATCCTTCAGCCGTTACATTTAAACACCACTACTTCCTTAACCACGTTTAATGATCTCTATCCTAATATACCGGATTATCCCTAACCTAATTGTTTCCATCCTAAATATGTGGTCAATCATCTAGGTTACCCATGTTACATCCTATAATCACGCAACAAGAAACCCCGATACCTTCATTCCTCTCCTCTTTCCCGCACAGCCGCTACAACTCGCCATATCGAGTACCCTACCAATGTTACACCACCTGGTCCTTCATCAGGATCCCTAGAAGAAGAATGAGTAGTCCTTCCCGCGTCACATCGGCAGCGATAAGAAGATCTACCTCGCCTAGCGTTGCTGAACATATTCGCCGCCGCCGTTGCAAGCAGAACCCTCTCGCCGACAACGCACCGAACATACACGGACCACCACCTCCATAAGCCATTCGAATTTTCTAGCCAGCACATCGCCGCCGCTGTTGCAAGCAGATCCCTCTCGCCGGCGCTATCACGCTACCTTTGCCGTTGTCCTCCTCCTTGCCCCTTTTGAATTTTGGAACAACCGGCGACACGAGGAACAAAACAACTAGTTTCTATTAGACTCAATTCAAGTTCTAGTGGTGAAGGTAAGCCTCGATCCCGATCTCTTTCCCTATACATTATAGTCGATTAAGAGCGTTATACAACCTAGAGATGACGTACTCAGTATGTATAGTTGGATTAGATGGAAGTCGATCGAAGATAGAAGTAACGGGAAGTGTTATGTAAAGACTAATAGGTAAACATAGGTGTTGTCTTATGGTTTAGGGCTGAGTGAGGATTTAACATTGGTGTTGAGAACAACGAATAGATTTGAGGATATATTTATTTGAATTGATTAATCGAAGGGAGTCGGTCGATTATAATGATAAGGCTTTTGGCGAATGTTGAGGAGATATAATGTTCTACTGCAAGTTGAAGTAATGCTTTTTAGACTATATAATTTAGAGAACTACTAGTGGATGATGGATGGATTTATAGGAATGTCTAGAATAGTTAGAAGTTGTTGTTGTAACACCCCGAATCCACGGGACTCGGAGTGTCACATTGGGCTAGGATCTCACAATGGATCCTAACCCTAGCCTGACAACAAGTTCATTGGACCTTACAACATGACACTGACAGATATAAAAACAAATACATAAAACTGTATAAACTGTACAACCACAAGGTAAGACAACATAGCCGAGTATATAAACCAACACCCTCACACAGGAGGTAACAAAAGATCATCCTCACGCAGGAGGAAAAAGGTAAACAAACCCAACAACCCACAATAACCTATGTACGAGACGTCCTCAGCATGCCACTCTGCTAGATCACCCAGCATCGTGCCTATCTTGTGGGACATCTACAACATGGTAATAAACCATTAGCTATCCATACACATATATAGAGTAATGCATAAGCACAATCACAATCAAGGAAAGATAAACACATCAACATGCTTTCACACATTTACCCATTTTATCATCTCAATAATAATGGTCATTCACTAAAATCGTATATATAAATATATATGAAACTATGTGACACGAGGACCGATACATCCTCGCCTTTGAGCCTGCTAGCCAGCTGCACAAGTATCGGTCACACAATCCGTATAGCCTATGGGAGTGGATTGTGCCCTTCCTGTAAAGTCAGTCTGGCCTGACATCAGAGAACCTCCCAGACTCTACGACGGGATGAAAGGGAAAGGTTATCACAGCCACGCATACGGGCCAATCAATAAAACATAGGTCGATATAACGACTTCTCATGCTATCATAGCAAACATATAAATCACACACCACTCATACAAACACCCAATATTGTAATGACAGCTAAGTAAGTCCTACGGACTTACCTCAACCTCGATCAAACTCAACAACGATCACCTCTACACTGGAGGGACAACACATCCTATAAACAGGGCATAAAGAGATATATCAATCTCTTAACGACACAAGGGTCACACCTAGACCCAAAGGGATCCATAGGATCATCCTGAACCTAACTCACAACCTAACGAACCTCAAAGGCCATACAAGGCATAACCCGATCATAACCCCAACCAAACACATCCTCACACCTCTAGCATGATCCTATACTCTCACACTAGGAAAGGAGGGAACAAAGGCATCCTAAGGAAAGCCTAGAAGCACACACAAACACCTGCAGAACCAAGAGAAGACCCTTGCTGATGTAGGTGGCGCAGGGGCGGCTCACTGGTGGCGCAGGGGCAGATCTTGGCCGGCGCAGGGGCGGCTGCAAGGTGGCGCGGGGGCGGCTGGACAACAGGAGACACCACCTTAGCCCTATCTTCACTTCGCCCTTCGATTCTTTACTCTTCTTCACTCCAACATCAACATACATATAGAACATACACATATACATCAACACAAGCCAAACATGGCTGGAACATGATCCGAGCCTAAGGAAACTATGCTAGGCTAAGGAAAGAGAGGAAAAGATGAAGAAAAGAGGAAAGAAAGAAGAAAGGCCATGAAAGCTTACCAACTAAGCTTCCAAAAGATCAGCACAACACCATCATCACCACAAACTGGCTCATAAGGATCAACAACATCAACTCTCAACAACAACAAGCAAAACTATCAAGGATCTCTCACAAACTCAAACAATCCCAAGGAAGAATCAAGGAAGGATGATCCAAGGGAGAAGAGAGGCGAAGGAAGGTACATAGGAGAGAGAGATGAAGCAAGAATGGTAAACCCTCATCAGGAGGAAGAGATGAAGATTACAAAGGGGTAAAAAGAGTAAAGCACGGGTCAAAGGGTCAATGAAGACGGCTGCAACACACAAAGCCGCGGGGGCGGACTCTTTGAGCCGCAGGGGCGGCCAAAGCAAACCGCAGGGGCGCCCTCTAGGTCACGCAGGGGCAGTCCAGGCACAATCCTGGCCCTCTGCTCACTCTCTCAGCAACTCAGCAACTAGGCTCTTACTTCTCACCCCCCTAAAAACATGCAAGATCCCAAAACCTCTCGGACCCACAAGCCGAGGTATAACTCTCTCTCTCTCTATCGGAGGTATCACATCTCCGCTCAAAAGGTCAGAACCTGCACAAATCTATACCTCAAACATAAACATGGAGGAATCATCAACTCCAGAAAATAGGGCCATAACGCTACCAAAAGGCGTAGAGGAATCACATCTCTCGCCATAGCACATCACAAGGCATAGAGGAAGCACATCTCTAGCCAAACATAACATGTACATCGCATGGAGGAATAACATCTTCACTGAAACTATGTCCATCAAAGTAGCATGGAGGAAGGAAGCACCTCCAGCTGAATCCTAATCAACTCATATAGCATGGAGGAAAGAACCATCTCTAGCTATAAACATATATCATACTCAAATAGCATGGAGGAAGTAATCATCTCCAACTATAACATACATCACGCTAGCACAACAAGATCTAATAAGATCATAACACATATCATAGCTAGCATGGAAAAAGCACATCAAAGCATATAAGCACATAAGCACATACTCACCAAGATAGCACTAAGATCTACTCATCGACCCTAGATGCATCTATCTCAGCAATAAACTCTGGATAGTTCCTCTGGATACTATCCTCAGTTTCCCATGTAGCCTCCTTAGGTCCACATCTCGACTAATGTATCCTCATCATAGGAATGTCCTTCAAATGCAAGCGCCTCACACCTCATTCTAAGACTACAATAGGATGCTCAGTAAAGTTATGGTCTGGCTCCACCACCAAATCATCATAACTCGCAATGTGCCTCGGATCTGGTATGTACTCTCTCAGTTGAGACACATGGAACACAGGGTGAACACCCTATAATCTCGGAGGCAAAGCTAATCTGTAGGCTGCCCTCCCAACTCTATCCAGTATCTCAAAAGGACCGACATATCGAGGACTCGACTTCCACATTATGCCAAAATGTCTGACACCACCCGTCAAAGATACTCTCAACCAAACATGAGCTCCTACTCTAAACTCTAGAGGCCGACGCCTCTTGTGTGCATATGACTTTTGGCGACTCTGTGCAGTCAGCATCCTCTCTCTGATCAACGCTACTCGAGCCATATCATCCGGAATCTGCTCTAGCGCTATCCCACTGATACTGCTAGGCATATCCCAGCATAAAGGTGTACGACACCTACGTCCATATAGTGCCTCATAAGGAGCCATCCCAATAGATGCATGCTAGCTGTTGTTGTATGAGAACTCAACAAGTGGGAGGTAATCAGACCATCCTTGTCCCCAATCCAACACACAAGCTCATAACATATCCTCCAAGGTCTGGATGGTCCTCTCAGACTGACCACCGGTCTGGGGGTGAAACGCAGTCATGAAATGTAGACTCGTCCCCAAAGCAGTCTGAATCTGCTGCCAAAACTTTGAGGTAAATCATCCATCTCGACCAGAGACGATCGTCATCGGTACACCATGGAGTCTCACTATCTGTCTAGTGTACTCCTTAGACAATCTGCTCACTGGCCACGTCTCTTTGATAGGAATGAAACGTGCCGTCTTCGTCAATCTATCAACCATAACCCAAATAGTATCAAAACTCCTACTGGGCCTCAAACCGGTCACAAAATCCATGGAGACGTCCTCCCACTTCCAACGCAGTACTGGTAGTGGATGGAGCTCACCTCCAGGTCTGCAATGCTCTATCTTGACCTGTTGACAGGTCGCACACTGAGCCACAAATCTTGCTACATCGGGCTTCAGCCCTCCCCACCAATATAAACGTCTTACATCATGGTACATCTTACTCGTACTTGGATGTACAAAGTAAGGTGTACAGTGAGCCTCCTATAAGATCCTCTGTCTCAACTCTACATCTGCAGGAACATAGATATGATTATAACGCCTCATCACTCCATCAGCCCCAATGGAAAATTGTGGTGCCTCTCCACGAGACATCCTCTCTCTAATCCTTAACAAGATCAGGCAGGTCCCCTGCTTCTGTTGGATCTCATCCAGCAGACTAGGTGAAACCTCTAAAGCAAACAACTGGGCATCCACATCAGGAAACTGGATGTCCATCTCTAGCCAAGTTAGGTCCCTCTGAAGTTGAGGCTGTACTGGCAATCTGGCAATCGCCTTCTCTCCAGGCATCTTCCTACTCAAGGCGTCAACTACAACATTCGCCTTTCCATGATGATACAAAATCTCAAGGTCAAAGTCCTTGATCAAGTCAAGCCATCAACGCTGGCGGTAATTCAACTCCCGCTGCGTGAAAATATACTTCAGACTCTTATGGTCTGTGAAGATCTGACATGCAGCACCATACAAGTAATGTCTCCAAATCTTCAAAGCATGAACTGCCGCTGCCAACTCCAGATCATTAGTCGGGTAGTTCTCCTTATACGTCTTCATCTATCTAGACACATAAGCAATCACTCTACCTCTCTGCATCAACACACATCCAAAGCCTAGCTTGGATGCATCACTGTAGACCACAAAATCATAAGAACCCTCTGGTTGTGCCAAGACAGGAGCAGAAGTCAAACGCTCTTCAACTCCTCAAAACTCTATGCACATTGGTCGGTCCATAAAAACCTGGTAGTCTTCCTCAGAAGACTCATCAGTGGACGGGCAATCATAGAAAATCCCTCCACAAAGCGCCTGTAATAACCGGCTAAGCCAAGGAAGTTACGCACTTCCTTGACGTTCGTCGGTATCGTCCATGCAGCAACAGACTCAATCTTCGCCGGGTAAACCATAATCCCATCGGCGAAGACGATATGTCCAAGGAAAGCTACCATAGACATCCAGAACTAGCACTTAGAGAGCTTAAAATCTGCAAGACGATAGTTCGCTCCAAACGGTGTGTGCAAGCTTTAAATTTATAACCCTAGATGTAAGCTTAAAACAAGGATGCGAACCCGCAGTGTACGGGTCAATCGTAGTAAAAAGCAAGTAATTCCAGGGGTCGATCACAGGGACTTAGTGAAACAAAGTCCAATCACGGTATGCTTATGTAAATACTAACCACAAAAGCAATTAAAACAATCAAAGATGATAGAAGTCAATAAATGAAATATGCAATTCTAGGGATTAAAGCATCTAGTTGTGGTTCCAACTCAAGATCTAAAGATAAGCGGACAAAGCTGAGATTTTTGCATAGGGAAGGTGTTGCTAAAGTGGAATAGATCACCAGGTAAGTCTCACTACTCACTAATCCTAGACCGTAACTCCTATTACCGGGTAAGTCTCAAGGAATTAAGATAAAGAACTATAACCTCAAACTAACACACCATCTATGGGAATAGAATCAACCTTTACCGGGTAAGTCTCAGGCTAATTCACAAAGATGGGATGAAAGCACACTCAAACCCTAATAAAGGATAAACCTTTATTACCTATACTTATGATCTTAGATACATAAACTAAGGAATTACCGGGTAAGTCTCATCCTAAGCTTGCATTGAACCAGGAAAGGTGTAATAAGAATAGGATTTGGCAAACTCTAACACTTAACTCTCAATTTCGGATCAGATAAGTCACTTCGGTCAGCCAAATTCTACCCCGGCCGAGATGTTCATCGACTGAACGAGATGCTTAGGGTTAAGGTTAAAGACTCGAACTTTCACGGTCCTACTGTGATTAAGATCATTCTATCATTGTTTTTCCCACAACCTTCAGCCAATCACCCTAGAATCACACAAGGAAATTAGCCACTCATCATCATGAAAGCAATAATCAAATGTATGGGAAGAAGGTGAATATTTGAACAAGAAGAACTTAATGAAAAGACTTCAATAACTGAATCAAATATCACAACAAAGCGTTCCTTGGATAGCAATCCAACAAGGCAAGACAACAAGGAAGGGAATCTAAGATAATCTTACAAAAACCCTTCAAAAGCTATAAAAGCTACAATCTTCCTTCTTCAACCTTCAAAAAGGTTCTTCAAATCTCTCAACTGGAGTATGGCTGCAGCGGTGTATTAGGTGTAAAGCAAGGTGATAGCGGATGTTGGATTTGTGGGAAATCCGACCCTTTTTATAGGAAAATTACTCTCCAAAGATAAGATATCTTAGAAAGATCTCTTCCCATAAAAATAGGTAAAATATATGATCTAGCATATCTTCTTCCTTCCAAGAGCCAAGCCCAAAAATATAAGATCTCTTTCCAAAGATAAAAGATCTCAGCCAAGAATAAAATATTTTCGCCGCGTCCCAGGTGTTCGCCTCGGTCGAGTCGACTTTTCTGGATCACCTCGGTCGAGTTGAATCTGTGGTCAACCGAGGTGAGTCATAACTGAATGTGAAATCTCTCAAATCAGGTCCAAAGTGAATCTCTAATCCATGGCTATGCTTCCTGGATGGTTCCTTATGTTCCTGAATGTAGCTCCAATGACTCCATAGCTCCTTTTGCTCCTTTTTGATGCAAAACGTGCCATTTTACCTACGATTACAACAAAACTAGGTGTAGACCTCGATTCCCGCAAAGGTAGATGAAATGGTAATATAATCACATATTATACATACAAACATGCAGATTATTGAAGATAAAACGTTCAAACAAACCCCAAAATATAGACTATAATTCATGCTATCAAAAGGTGAAAGTTGATGCCAGAAACAGAATAAAATATGATCACCTCGACAGTCTAATTGACACCACAATCAAAATGGATAACCAAGACAGTCAAAAGCATAGAAGCCTACACGAAATACATTGTCCATCCAAATATGAAGAATTAAAGAGCTGTAAATGGAAGCATACGCGTTGCCAACAAGTGAAAGATAGATTTCACCAACATGGAAGTGGAGTGACTTTCTAGAAGATAAGTGAGTGACAGCAAGGGCCGTGATACAAATATCAAAATCATAGAATCCTGAAAGCAGAGTCAAAGGGATCACTATAAAGGCAGCATTATAACACCAATCAAAGAAGGGAGTTTGTGAGAAGGATCTTGGCGTACCCAAATGCCACAATAATCTCCCTCTCACAAGTGGACTTAAAAATTTCAGCACCAACGCTTTACCCCGGGGAACCACGAGCAACTGATAGCTGAGGTAAAAGTAATCGCGAAGATGCATATACGAGCTACCGTAGGAGAATTGACGAGTCCGTTGACGGTAGATGAATGATAATTCTAAACTCGGAAAGAGTATAACGCCCTGATAGTGCGAAAGAGAAGTGTGGATTATAGAAGAGTTAAAGAAGTACAAGCGGAGAAACTAGAGAAGATAGATTTTCACCAGGTTTATCAAATTTCAAAGAGATAGAAGAAACGTAAACCTATGATCTTGTAGAAAGTCAACTATAGACTACTTGGTAACAACTGGGACTTTATACGTGCGGGTTAACTAGTGGTGACTGGTTGCCAAATAATAAGAATAACCACAGAGTTACAAAAGAACTTTATTGACATGAGGAGGAATCCTTAAAGTGACCAATTGCGGCAACTGTGGAGCCAATCAATACGAGTGCTAGTAACACTGAATAAGTTCAAGTCAGTAACTCTAAAGAGAATTGACGGTCCGAAATGACCTCTTATATCAGTAATGATATAAAAAGAATTGTTGTGAGGCCTTCTGGTGTTATGCCATGAAGGAAAGCAAGAGCCTGACCATAGAGGAGATACCTGTTGCATGTGAGTTTGCAGAGGTATTCAGTGACGACCTGCCAGGATTACCCCCACAGAGGAGCGTTGATTTCAGCATTGACTTGGAGCCGAGCACGAGACCGATCTCGAAGGCTCCGTACCGTATGGCACCGATAGAGTTGCTTGAGATGAAGAAGCAGTTAGAGGAGCTAGCAGAGAAGGGTTTCATACGCCCTAGTGTGTCTCCTTGGGGTGCGCCAGTATTATTTGTGAAGGAGAAGGACGGATCGATGGGGTTGTGCATAGACTACTGAGAACTGAATAAAGTCACCATCAAGAACAAGTAACCACTGCCGCGCATAGATGATCGGTTGGATCAGTTGCATGAGGCGTCTGTGTTCTCGAGGATAGACTTGAGGTCAGGTTACCACCAGTTGAGGGTGAGAGATCAGGATATACCTAAGACGGCATTCCGGACTAGGTATGGTCATTATGAATCATAGTGATGCCATTTGGGCTCACTAATACACCAGCGGTATTCATGGAGTTGATGAATGGGATATTCATTGACTTCTTAGACCAGTTTGTAGTGGTCTTCTGTGACGACATCCTAGTTTACTCGGGGAGTCGAGAGGAGCATGCCGGACACTTGAGGATAGTATTGCAGATTCTGCAGGATAGCTAGCTGTATGCTAAGCTTTCCAAGTGTGAGTTTTGGATGTCAGAGGTGGCTTTCCTAGGCCACGTGGTGACTGCTGAGGGTATTAAAGTCGACCTGACGAAGATAGAGTCAGTATCTTCTTGGAAACCTCCTAAGAATGTTAAGGAGGTTCACAGCTTTTTAGGTTTAGCAGGTTACTACCGCCGGTTTGTGGAAGGGTTCCCCTTGATTGCCCGACCACTTACTTGCCTTCTAAGGAAAACTACTCGGTTAGTCTGGTCTGAGCCGTGTCAGCAGAGTTTTGAGGAGCTGAAGAGGAGATTGACATCCGCTCCGATTTTGGCACAGCCTGAGGGTACAAATGATTTTGTTGTATACAGTGACGCATCCAAGCTAGGCTTGGGGTGTGTTTTGAATGTAGAGGGGTAAAGTCATAGCCTATACGTCTCGACAGTTGAAGACGTATGAGGAGAACTACCCCACACACGACCTAGAGTTAGCTGCAGTAGTCCATGCTCTTAAGATCTGGCGTCACCATCTCTATGGGGCGACATGTCAGATTCTCACAGACCATGAGAGTCTGAAGTATATGTATTCACTCAACGGGAGTTGAATAACCGCCAGAGGCGGTGGTTAGAGTTGATCAAGGACGTCGACCTTGAGACTCTTTTCCACCCCAAAAAGGTGAATGTAGTAGCTGACGCTTTGAGCCGGAAGACACCTAGGGAGAGGGCGATAGCCCGGTTGACAGTACAGCCACAGTTGTAGAGAGACTTGGCTTGGTTGGAGATAGAGATTCAGTTTTCTGATACTGATAGTCAGTTGGTTACTTGGAGTTACTTCCTGATCTGCTGGATGAGATCCGACAGAAGTAGGAGACTTGCCCGACTTTGACTAGGATCCGAGACAGGATGTCTCGAGACGAGGCCCCACAGTTCACTATTGGTGCAGATGGAGTAATGAGACGTCGGGACCGTGTTTGTGTGCCGTTAGACAGTGAGGTGAGGCTCATGCTACCCCATACTCAGTACATCCTGGAGCGAGTAAGATGTACAAGGATGTGAGACGGTCCTTCTGGTGGGGTGGTTTGAAGCCGATGTGACTCGGTATGTAGCTCAGTGTGCGACCTGCCAACAGGTCAAGATCAAGCATCGTAGGTCCGGAGGAGAGCTCCACCCACTTCCAGTACCACAGTGGAAGTGGGAGGATATATCTATGGATTTTGTCACCGGATCGAGGCTCAGCAGAGGCTATGATGCTATTTTGGTAGTGGTAGACCGTTGTACAAAGACGCACGTTTCATTCCGATTAAGGAAACGTGGCCGGTGAGTCGTTTAGCTGAGGAGTTCACCAGACACATTGTGAGACTCCATGGAGTACCGAGGACTATCGTCTCTGACAGAGATGGACGTTTTACCTCAAGATTTTGGCAGCAGGTACATACTGCTTTGGGGACAAGTCTCCACTTTACCACTGCCTATCATCCACAGACAGACGAACAGTCTTAGAGGACCCTTCAGACCTTAGAGGACATGCTTCGGGCGTGTATACTAGATTGGGGACAGGTATGGCCAGATCATCTCCCACTGGTAGAGTTTTCGTATAATAATAGCTGGCACGCGTCTATTGGGATGGCTCCTTATGAGGCTTTGTACGGGCGGAGATGTCGTACACCATTATGTTGGGATGAGCCCAGCAGAGTTGATGGAGTAGCTCCAGATCAGATACAGGATGACATCGCTCGGATTACCCTAGTCCGAGAGCGGATGTAAGCAGCTCAGAGTCGTCAAAAATCCTACGCCGACAAAAGGCGTCGAACTTTGGAGTTTAGAGTAGGTGCTCAGGTGTGGTTGAGAGTGTTAACCACGAGAAGAGTCAGGCGTTTTGGCATTAAGGGGAAGCTGAGTCCCCGATATGTCGGACCTTTTGAAATCTTAGAGAGAGTGGGAGAGGTGGCCTACAGATTAACTTTACCGCCGAGATTAGAGGGTGTTCATCCGGTCATTCATGTATCTCAGTTGAGAGAGTACATCCCGGATCCGAGACACGTCATCAGCCATGAGGATCTGACCATTGAGCCTGACCATACATTTGCAGAGTACCCAGTAGCTGTCTTGGAGCGTAGTACTAGACGTATGCGGTCCAAGGATATACCTATGTTGCGGATCCAGTGGTCTAGGAGAGGAGCTGATGAGGCCACTTGGGAGACTGAGGAGAGTATTAGACGAAACTACCCCGAGTTCTTTGCGGGGTTAGAGGTTACTCCTGTTTTGACGAGTTAGTACTCGGATGTTGTGTTGTTTGACCATTCATGTTTTTATATTGGTTTGGGTGCTTGCGTTTTATGTGATATACGGCTGACTATGATGTGTGAGTAGTTGCATGGTAGAAAATGACAATGTTGAGAAAACAGAATATAACCGAAAATTTATGATTTGAAGAATCATTCTAAGTTTCGGGACGAAACTTCTTTTAAGAGGGCACTAAAGTAATAACCGAAAATTTTAAACTCCGTTAAACCTGAATTTAACCGAGTTTCGAATTCCGATACATTAATCTTAAATAAATAAATAAATAAAATAAAACGAGTTTAAGTTCTATCATTTTATGTGACCTTAATTCACATAAAATGATGAAACTTCGTAACCGGAAATAGTTTACGCACTTTTAAATAAAATAATAATTTATATAATACAAAATATAATTCCGTAGTATATAGATTCCCGCACATAACCGGAAATCCGGAACGGGTAACGAGTTTTCGTATCCTTATTTTATGCGGGGGCAGGCCAGATGTGACCCATTACTAGGCCCAATTATCAAGCCCATCAGCCCATTCCATAAACTAATCCTAACCCTAACTTAACCTAATTAATTACGCTAACCTAATCTACTCTAAAACCTCCTCACGTTCTGTTGCCGCCTTCCCCTCACCATCGCTGAACGAATGCACAGCAGGCACACGCAACGCAGGATCGAGCCGCCTTTGCGCCGCCTTCGGTCGACCGCCTAGATGACGCCGCCACCACGCCTTGTCCGCCTTCCCTGTCCGCCGGCGACATCAGCCCTAGCAGCGTCTTCCCTCGCTTGGTTGTCACTGCGACGACGCCTCCCTTGCCCTTGCTGCCGCCGCCTCGAGCCAGTAGCGCAATAGCGTCGGGATTGTTCCGCCATGCCGTCAACCACCAGTGCCGCCGAGCTTTCCTCCGCCGATGTAGTGGGTGAGACCGCCTCCCTTCTCCCTCATTTCCTTCCGCCTTCTGTAATCGGTTTAGTAACCAGTAGAGACCACGGTTACAATTTCTGCAGTGGACGTCCATCGAGAGGCCAGGGTACCGCTTCTTCGCCGCCCTCCTGCGCCGAGAAGAACGAACCAGAACCAGCCGGAAGAGAGGACCGCCAGGAGCCGCCGCCGTGACTGCAGACACCTTAACACCAGGGCCTCCCTGCCGGACTTTGACGCCGGTAAGGCTCCTTTCTTCTCTCTGCTCCGCTGCGGTGGTACTGAGCTAACCGAGCCGTTTGGACCTTTCCGATACTCTGTTGTGTTGAGTCTAGACCCATATGTGTATAAGAGTGCGGAACTATACGTATATAAATGTGTAAAGGAGGAGTATGAAAGATATATATATATATGTACAAGTATAGTGTATAAATGTATGTATATATATATATATATATATATATATATATATATATATATATATATATATATATATATATATATATATATATATATATATATATTTGCACCACAGTGCTTTGTAAAAATAATAAAAAAACGTGAGTAAGATATAAATGAGATATAAATATATATATGAATAGGTTGGAGTTTCGGGACTTATATATAAATGTACATAAGAATATATATACTCATATACGTAAGTGTACACATATCCGTACGAGATGGGAAATAATAAAAATGTAGATATATATATATATGATTACCGAATAGTTACATAATTAAATAAGTGAGTTGAGGAGAAAGGTTAAAGTGTATAGTACAGATAAAATATGTAGTAGAGTAGATGGTAACCGGGAAGGAGGAAGAGTGTTATTCTTTTTCGAGTGGATTCAAGTTTGAACTTATGACATATAAGTAGCTAACCGAGAGACACAAAGTATAGAAACAAGTTCTAAAAGGAATTAGAAGGTATGAATAAACTTGAGAATCTTCGGCACTAAGGGTAAAATGGTCTTTTACCGTAAGAAACTTTTTCCGTAATTCCTTAGCATGAGGTTGGACATCTGGATGTGATTTTGATCCACATGCCTTATTTGACAGGCGTTTGAGTTACCACGAGTACGGACTGTTTGAGACGTGTTAGAGTGTGTTTTGACTCAGGTAAGTCCTTGCGACTTACTTAGCCAGTTTCTGGATATTAGTTGAGTGGTAGTGGTTGTGTGTGTTATGTGCGTGTTTTAATAATAATAACTTGTTAGGACGACCGTTATTATTATGTTAAGGCCAAAGTGTATGACGGGCCGTGACATCACTGCCCAGCTCTGACAGGAGACTGGGAGGTTCTCTATACCCAGACCAGGCAGGTACAAGGTGAGATGCATCGGATCCATTCCTGATGGTTACACGGGGGCGGAGGCGAGGTTTGGGAATCCCTCGTGTCACAAAATAAGTATCATTAGCGTGAAAGAGTAACTTAACTCAAGATAATAAAATGGACTTGTTTGAAAGCATGATGGGTGTTTATATTTTTATGTGTGTGTGTGTGCTACTATTATTCTTCTAATATTTAGATAACTAGCTAACGGTTCCTCTTGTTGTGTTTTTAGATTTACCACAGGTTAGACCAGCAGCTGAGTGATCCGGAAGTAGTGGTCAGCCGGGTCTCCGTACTCCTTAGAGTGGGGGATGGGGTTGTGTTTGTCTTTTCTTTCTTTTGGTTAAGACAGTTGTTCGTTTCCTTTGTTTAAGTACTTTAGGCTGCTAGACCGTGTTGCATTCATTACCTTAAAAATACTATTTTATGAATTTCGATTTTCCTTATTTGTGTCTTGTTGCAAGATCCTAGTAATATTGTTGTCAAACTGAGGTCGGAACCCACTGTGAGGTTCTAACCAGTAATGTCCCGAGTTCTGAGAATTCGGGGTGTTACACAATTGAAGGTTAAGACAATCCTTGTTCTATCTCGGCTGGACTAACTAGAGGACGGGTGAACTAACTAGAGGAGTAACGCTTGGGACTAAGAGTTTTGAACACGCATCAAAAGGTATTCATTTTCCCTCTATTTAGATATTCTTTTTCTCCCTTGAATGATCCTTATTTAGATATTTAGAAAATTGTCTCCTTAAATTCCGTTTTTACGTATCTAGAAATCCCTACAACCCTCCTAACAAAAAGACCAATTTATACACAGAAATTGCTAAGCTCACAGATTTGAGCGATGTCATTCAGTTTATTAAAAAAAAGTTCAATGCACGTCGTCCAATACACGTGAAAAACCGTATTGACTACTGCATTATTATCATATTGGGATCAAGACGTTAGAAAATGGAGAAGATTGGTGAAATGAGGCACCTTTTGTAACTTGTAGATTAACTAGACGCCCTATTTTTCAATTAAAAAATAAAGATAAAATTGATTGGATATGGCCGAAAATATGGAAATTTAAAGATTTTTCTCTCTCCTATTAATAATCAATTAAATTTTGTTAAATCGGGTAACTAAATATTCTTATTTTCCCTCTTAATTATAATAAATAAAAAATTATGTCAAAGGTAGGATTCGATACCGATTGTACTAATCAAACTTCGTGTATTCTTTTGATGATACACAATATTAATATACAATTTCAATTACACATATGTACACATATTTCATACTCAACAAGTATTGATTACTGCACATACATATTATTCAGGAAATAAATTCAGTGAGATTATTTCGTACACAAGGTTTAATCCATAAACATGTTGCGGATACACAATGCAGAAGATAAACATGTTGCGGGTTCATTAATATGTACATATGTACACATATTTCATATTCAACAAGTATTGATTACTGCACATACATATTACTCCTCATTAATTTAATCCATAAATTAATGAGGAGAAATTGTAGGAATATTTAGTTATTATCTCATTCCTTTTTGTTCATAATTTAGGGTGCCTCTTTGTCAACACAAAAAAAAGTGCCTACTTTATACACACAATGATACATAAACTATTTACTTAACCAACTCTATCCAGAAAATGTCCAATACGACCACACATATAATTAAGTGTAGAACTCATATTGTCATCAATCCATCAAAAAAACAAAACAAAATCACATCGAAACATTTATATGAAAACATAAAATATGCATTACACTGTACTACTAGATTAGAATTACAAAAATTCTTGTGAAAATAATGATCAGATTGAGCATTAAATCCAATAACTTTAAAAGATTACTAGATTTGTTTTTTATTTTTTTTTTGTTTTTTTTGTTATTTTTTTATTCTAGATTGAAATTCATACCGAAAATTTTCGTACCAGAATTTTTATAATCATGAAATTATTACCAATATAACTGATTACCAATATATAACTGCAATATTAGCCAAAGATTGATTACACCAACTGTTATGACTTAGATTGAATGACACCGAAAATGCAACCACAACAACACAAAATCAATAGCAAACCTCCACCAACTGTTTTTGACTTAGATTCAGAGTAACAAAATCAATAGCAAACTCCATTAACTGTTGGTAATCCTATAGCTCAGTCGGTATCTCCCCAGACAAGTTCTGCTTGCTCAAATCCAGAGTTTGTAAGTTCATTAAACTCCTAATGCTAGTTGGAATTGAACCTGAAAACCCACAACTGCGAAGATTCAATATCTTCAAGCTCTTCAAATCCCCAAATATGTCTAAAATATTACCTGAAAACTTGTTGTGACTTAGATTCAGAGTAGTCAAATTGACAAGCTCAAATAACTCTCCAAGCACAGTTCCAGTGAAATCATTTTCACTCAAATTCAACAGCTCCAAATCATGGAGGTTGCCCAAGCTTGATTCAGTTGAGCCAGAGAAATTGTTTCTTTCAAGGGACAAGGCCTTCAATCTTCTCAGTTATCCTAGAGCACTAGGAATTTGACCAGAAAATCAATTTCCTTCAACATCAAGAACTTTCAGCAATCCACATTGCCCAATCTCTGCAGGAATCAAACCACTCATCAAATTGTTTGCCAACCTTAGCTCCTGTAACCTACGCAGATTCCCTATCCCTTCATGCAAAGGCCCCAAATTCAATCCCAATTTTCCATTTCAAAAGCAAGTATGTACAGATTGGAGGACTCGCCAGTGGTTCTTCTGTTAAACAACCTGCTGTTTCTCATACTGATCAAAATATTTAGAAATTTCTGGTATGATGTGGGAAGGGTATTTACATGTGCTCGTCTAAGGGACCCCTTATCTCCTTTCTTGCTCAGGAGGTCAAGAAGCCATGGTAGAAGACTTCTTCTTGAGAGAATTGAAGCTTCGATTATCAACCCACTCCAAAGTGAAAGAAGAAGGCGTGAGATATCCATGAACTGGCCATACCAGCTTCATTAACACTAACATCTTCTTCAAGCTTCGATTAGCAAGTGCTCTCTCGAACTTCTTGTTTTCTTCTTTTGTCCAAACGCTGCTCAAATCTAGGGTTGAAGAGATGGGATTGGATCCTGTTGGGAAGAAGAAGGTTGAAGAGAGGAAAGGGCATCGTTTTTTTTACAAATCTAGGGTTTAATTTTACAGGGAGGATCGGAGGAGAGTGCGGACCAGAGTGAAATAGGCGGATCTCCGGGGAAGAACCAGAACAAGGCTAGAGAAGGGAGAGAAAAGGAGGAAGAAACCGAAGAATGAGGCAGCGTGAGACGTGAGTTAAGTTTGAAAAGCACTTAAAATAAGTTAGGGTACACTTACACTTACTAAATAAACTTAAGTCATGATTCTAGTTAATCAAAAAAGGCTTCTATCCATAAATGTGTGCGTTTTTGCGCACTCATACAACAATCGCACGTACAAGGTTTCCTTAAAAGCGTTTATTACTCTCTGCGTGGTAGAGTTACAAACGAGGGATGACCTTCTCTATTTATAAGTGGACGGATATCACAACATCATCGGATCAGATCCGATCTGACCGGGTTGAAAAGTCTGGCTCCGAGTCTACTCCTGACGTGCCACTCGTTAAATGATTCACCAACTCATCCAACTTCAAGAAGGAAGAGGAGTTGCCGGTTACAGTAGCTTCATGAGCTAAGGTCTTCCATTTCCTAACCTCCCTCCTCATTTCTTCATCTTCCATTACAATTCTAACGAGCTTCTCAACTTCCTCACTCCTCACTTCCCCGTTACTCATAGCACCGATCTCCGCCCCGATCCCGAGCTTCTCACAACAGAACCAAGCATTCGTCATCTGGTCCGAAAAGAAGGGCCAACAAAGCACCGGCTTACCTGCCACTATTGCCTCAAGGGTCGAGTTCCATCCACAATGAGTCATGAAAGCTCCTACCGCCGGATGAGCCAACACCCTATCTTGGTCACACCAGTTGGCCAACATTCCCCTCCCATGAGACGAGTCATCCACGAGATGACGTATCAACGTGCCGGAGCTGGATTCTCCTTCCACAAGGTCCGGTCGAACCACCCACAAGAAGCTCTTCATGCTATTAAGTAATCCATGTGCAAAGTGGGCGAGTTGGTCATGTGTCAAAACTGTAATGCTTCCAAAATTGATATAGATGACCGAGTTGGCCGGCTTGTTGTCGAGCCACGGGAGGCAATGTGAGTCCTCTTTCCACAGGTTAGATCGGATTGAGTATGACGCATCAGCATAGCCATGGTTGTTATCGAGGAGAAGAGAGAGGGGGCCGATAGGGAGGATGGGAGATGGGATTATAGTCGTGGCAAGTTCGTCGATGAAGTCTTTGTCGAGGAGTTGGAAGGTGTTAAGAATGATGGGGCAATTGGCGTTGCTAAGTATATTGATTCGTTGGATTAAGAGGTTGAACATGGGGTCTTCGATATCTTGGGTTCTCAAGAAGCTTGGGAGATGCTTCAGTGAGATTCCTTCCATGGATGGTATCCAGTCTAGCACCTTGTCTAAGTAGCCATTTGTTAAGCAAGATGCATCTGTGGATGATATATAACTTAGAAGATGATAATTTATCTGAAGTCGTAATCGCACGTAGATGAAATTAATAAACGCACAACGGATCTGGAATCTGACGATTACGGGTTCCGAATCCGTGACTGATTTTTCACGGATCCGGAATCCGTAACCGTGATGATTTTCGTTGTGAATTATAAAAAAGTGAAGAAAGTCATCACGGATCCGAAACCCGTAATCGTGGTTACGGGTTTCGAGTCCGTGATTATTTTCTTCATCAATTCTAACCAAAAAAAATGATATGTTTTTTTGTTCGAAATTAGTAACCGTGATTACTACGGTTCCAAATAAGCATTACTTTTGTGAATTTCATCGCGTGTAAAGAACATCCATACGTATAATACGTACCAGGGAGTGGCGTAATGCCTTCGTCGACCAGCTTTTGATATTGAGCAAACCCTAAAAAAGAGCAAGCACTGGAAGGCCAAAACAATGCGACGGAAACCCTAATCTCCGCTGCAACCTGGAGCACAAACGACTCAGCTGCATCTGAGACGATGCAGCTCACTGGGGGCACGTCTTCTTCAATCTTGATCCTCGAGAGCAAATTCCGGAAGGGAGCAGGGAATGTCTTGTTGACAACTGTGGAAATGCTTGAGACGGGTTGTGATGCGTCGGGATTATCTGCCTGCTGAAGGCCATCGGGAATAGCGTAAAACCGGAACGACGGAACTCCGGCGAGGGCAGCAGGACCGTTCGCTTTGAGGAACCGACGATGGTTATGCTCTGTGTTGACGAAGGAGACGTGGAAGTTGTAGCGGGAGTGCAGAAGCTTGGCTAGGATCAACATCGGCTTTATGTGGCCTTGTATAGGGTGCGCCATGCACACTACGTGATGTTGTCTTCTCCCCATCGCCTTATGAGCTTGCCCTATTAACGAAGAAGACCAGTTTATATACAGAAATTGCTAAGCTCACTGGTTTGAGCGCTTTTCGACGTCATTCAGTTTTAAAAAAAAAAAAACACACTTCAATGGACGTCGTCCAATCCACGTGAAATACTATACTGCATTATGGAGTTTCAATCAAGACGTCAGAAAATGTCCCATACGATCAGACACATAATTGAGTGTACAGCTTCCGACCAAAAAAAAAATAATTGAGTGTACAGCTCATATTGTCATCATTGAATCAATCTAAACAACAAAACAAAATCACTTCGAATCATTTATATGAAAACATAAAATATACATTTCACTGATTACTAGATTAGAATTACAAAAGTTGATAACTAGATTAGAAGTACAAAAGTTCATGTTAAAATAATGATCAGACTGAACATTGAAAAAAAAAATGTAAGAACGCAAGCCCTTCGGTAATTTATTGTAAAATCAATTAACAATAAGAGTAGTAACTCTAAGTGTCCGTTTGGTTGGAGCGGTGGAATGGAAACGAAATGGAATCGAATAAGGGTTGAGAAAGGAAATGGAATGGATGAGATTACTTTTATGTGTTAAAAACCTCTAACCAAACATAGTTTTTTATTGATTCGGAATCATTCCGTTACCGAAAATGATTCCCGGTGCTTCCAAACGAGCGCTAAGAGTTATATAGATTTATAGAGCATTTTTACACTAACCGTCTAAATACCTCGCTTTTGTTAGGTTATTAATACTTCAACTTTTTATAAATATAATTCTATCTACTTTTTATTTATTATTTGTATTTCTAAACACTATTTTCTCTATTCTCATATAAATTTTTATATTCTACCATTATTGTCATACATTTTTTTTAAATTATATTGATACTATACCTTCTCCTTTTAGTTTTCTTAATATGTGAGCTATATACCTATATTAAAGCCAAAGCATTTGCTTCAATGTGCTTCATCCTAAACCATAATAATGTCACATCTCATTTTCTTAAAATTTTGTTTTTTTAATTTATATATAGTTGCCATATTATAGTTATCCTATTATAGAACTTACATTTATCTACTTACCAAACATGTCTTTATACTAAAATAACTTTATACATACATACATATATATAGAGAGAGATCGTGACTCATATGTAAACAACTCTTACCATATGAACATGTAAACACCGAATATATGTGACTATATCGCCAAATATATAGAGTCAGGTCTGAAGAATATTTCTTCCATTAATAACATGATTTTTTTGCCTTTAATATCGCCTAATCTCAACCATCTATTTAACGATCTAACGGATACAATTTGTTCTCATTTTACATGTTAAGACCTGTTTACATTGGAGTCAACCTATATATATATATATACATATATATATATATATATATTTATATGAGAACAAGTCTTATCGTGTAATCATGAGAACATGCCTTATTGTTTAATATATTATTCGTAGTTATTATTAGTTTTGTTTAATTATGATATCTACCCTAAATCTCGACCCTTAATACTCACCATCCGACGGTCTAAGATTGTTCTCATGATACACAATAAGACTTGTTCTCATGGGAACCACACCTTATATATATAATAAACATACTTCAAACTATATTAATAAATATTTATTTCATGATATAATTTATATCAAAATAACTTTATATCAATTAATGTATTTTTTTTAATGTAGATGATAGATTTTGTTCCCTTATATTTTTTAATTTATTGTTTTAGTAATATATTGAAATTATACATCTTAATAGTGACTACTTTTCTTTTAGTACATCTATATTCTATATTAAAAATAGTGTAAATGATAGATTTTGTATGGCTATCAATTGAGTACGCCATGTTTTATTTTTTTGTATTTGCAAGAAACAAAAGAAGAATCGAAGATGAAGAGCTATCTCCAAACTATTGAAACATGTACTCTAATGTGAGGTTACTTATTGTATACATTTATCTTCAATGGCACTATTTTTTTCCTGATATCTTTCATTGATACTTCATCGTCGTAAAAAAATATCTCGATTGAAAGTATTATTGTTAACCAAAATGTGAATTGGTATGTCGGCTTTTTTAGATTCAATGGTAAGTAGAGGATGGAGTAAGATAGACAATGGTTGGACGAGGCGTTGCCGAAGACAATGAAGACATAGAGAATGATAGCAAACGAAGATGGTGAGGCCAAGGATGGTGGAATTGCCACGGTGTCTTGCATTACTCTCAAATTATATTTATAAATTTTTTTTAACTATTAAATACATTTAAATATTTACTTTGAGTATAAAACTATCTCATTTATATACCTTTAATTTTAATTGTTGGTATTATATAATATCAAATAAATTTTACTTTTTGAGACTTTTCTTTATAATAAGTTGAACAATTTTTATAACAAAATTAGTTAATTATATAATTTGATAAAAATTTTAATATGTTTGTAGAGTATTTTTTTCAATATATTAATTTGATGTAATTATTACTTTAACAAAATTCCCATATAAATTTATAAGGTCAATTAAATTAATTTATCAAAGCCACAAATAATCGTGATATGAATCACATTCTTATAAATAATCAATTTAAAAACTGAGATTTTTTAAAAGGTATTATTCAAAGTCTTAATTTACGTCAACTTTTCTCGATAAAATTATATTAAAATTTAAAACCTATAATTAGTTATTTGAAAATTTTATAAATATGTTTTTAAATATACATGAATATCATATATTGTAAAATATGCATCATCGAAATAAGACTAAAAGAACAAAATATTAAAAGTATATTTTAATAAATCTCATACAAGACACGGGTAATAAACACTAGTATTACTCTAATGACAGTTATTGAGAACGAGAGAGTATATCTTAAGAGGATATTCTATATACTAATATAAATAACAATAATATCCAATACCCCTCATATTGGAGCGTGAATATACTGAACGCGTAAATTAGAAAATAGAGCGGTAAATTAGCGATGTCCAATGGCTTAGTGAAGATATATGTTAGTTGTTGTGATGAATGAATGTGATGTGCCACAACTGTGCCTTCTTGAATTTGTTGACGGATAAGATGAAAATCAACCTCTATACGTTTCGTTTGTTTATGAAAAATGGGATTAGAGGCAATATGAAGGGTTTGTCACACCATAGATTACAAGGAGCGGAAATAGTAATATCAAGATGATGTGGAAGTTAAATAATTTTAAATTAAACAACCCCACCCGCAAGGAGAACGGGATCCGATGTAATGTATCCGGATATTAAACTCACAGGGACCGCGTCTATTTGAATATATATATATATATATATATATATATATATATATAGGAAAAAGGATCGAGTGAGAACGGATATTACGGTAAGAAATAAGAACAGATCTAAACCACACTATTTGATTAATTCAACGGATAAGATGAGATTTATATTTAGCCACTAATTAATGAAATATTGCATCTTACCTTATTAGAACGGTGAATATCTTTTTTCCTTAATCAACAAACTATAAAATTATTACCATAGACATATTTACCGATAACATTTTATAGTCATCTTTCCGGAAATGCACGAACCATCAAATATTCAATGCTTAATATCAATAGAATGGAAGATATGTTCGAACTCGTGTTTTTAATATTGAATTCGTACAAATTCAAGCCAATTACTAGATGAAGGTACAAGTGCAATAGATAAATATGAAATCCAATGACTAGATGAAGGTATAAATTAAGTATGCACGAGTAGTTGGCTTCCGTGCACTACACATGTTCATACTTATCAAATTGCACTACACGTGCTTGAGCTTGTGCTTGTAATTCACACTTGCATGAGTATACTTATCAAATTGCACTACACGTGCTTGAGGTTGTGCTTGTAATTCACACTTGCACGAGTATAGGTGAGCCGATTACTTGTGAAATTGCACTACACGTGTTCATGTTCACATGCAAGCACGAATCTTTTATGATCTTGTGCGTTTTATGATCCTATGCACGAGTAAGTACGTAAAAGTGCAATAGATGAATATGAGAACGCCTCAACAAACACGAGTAAGCATGTAAAATAAACCTCAACAAACACGAGTAAATATGTAAAATAACCCTCAACGAAATTCAATATGCACGATTATATTATATAAACAACATGAATGACCGACTAAGTTGAAGCACGAATGATGACCGCCGACTATAGGTTTAATTCCTCACATAATAAAACAAATAATGTGCCCCTTAATTATTGTATTAGATTATTTCTTGCCATAAGCGTATCATTATAATATACTTATCATATGAACATTCTCCATAATAAATCATATAGCACTGCATCCTTATATAGACAAAGAATCTGAGCCGTCCGTGCATTAATCCAACGATACATAGTTGTTCTTATTTAATTTCTTACTGTTAAACACGTTCTTACCGGAACCTAACCCTATATATATATATATATATATAAGTAAGGGAGAAGAGAGAAAGAAAAATCTGTCTTTGAAGACTTAAGAGAATAAGAAAACAATAATTGTTGATGTCAGGAAATAGGAGGGAGGCTATCTAAGGTAACTTTTGAATTGTTGATTAGAGCCATTAACCGAGCACCATCTAGACGTAGTAGTTGCTACCTTATTTGTTGTTTGAGCCTTTGAGGTACACAAACAACTTTAGCGGAAATAAACAAGCCCAATAAGGTTCGACACTCATCGATAATGATCGCACCATTAGTACGGGTCATCTCCTCTCTAAGAGCAGCAGCACGCCTCACCCCATAATGGCCATCTTCCCAGTTGTCTCGAAACTGCAACCCCAACAACAGTGAAGAGATTTGTGAATTGAAAGGCTTGGAGATTTGTGAACTAAAATGCTTGTCTTATTCCATTGATCAAACAATGTTTATATAGGAAAATATAAAGAGGTAAAAATAATAAACTAATTCTAAAAGATAAGATCAAAAGATAAAAACAAATAAAGGATAAGCCCTACATATGATCCAATATACTAGGCTCATACTCTAACACTCCCCTCAAGCTGGAGGTGTGATCCAACAACTCCAAGCTTGAACCGTAGAAACTTGAAGAAGAGCAGCTTGATGCAACTCCCTTCCTTCATCATCGGTCTTTGTATTGACGCCGGTGGGTTGGACCATGACGCAGGTTGATTAAGTTTTGGGCCCTAGGACGCAGGTTGATTAGCGTCTTAGGGTCCTAGGACGCAGGTAGATTAGCGCCCTAGGGTAAGTTTTGGGCCCTAGGATGCAGGTTGATTAGCGTCCTAGGGTCCTAGGACGCAGGTAGATTAGCGCCCTAAGGTAAGTTTTGGATCTATGACGCAGGTTGATTAGCGTCCTATGGTCCTAGGACGCAGGTAAATTAGCGCCATAACGTAAGTTTTGGAACCTAGGACGCAGGTTGATTAGCGTACTAGGGTCCTAGGACGCAGGTAAATTAGCGTCCTAAGGTAAGTTTTGGATCCTAAGATGCAGGTTGATTAGCGTTCTAGGGTCTTAGGACGCAAGTAAATTAGCGCCCTAAGGTAAGTTTGGATCCTAGGACGCATGTTGATTAGCATCCTAGGGTCCTAGGACGCAGGTAAATTAGCGTCCTAAGATAAGTTTTGGATTCTAAGACGCAGGTTGATTAGCGTCCTAGGGTCCTAGGACGCAGGTAGATTAGCGTCCTAGGGTCCTAGGACGCAGGTAGATTAGCGATCTAAGGTAAGTTTTGTGTTTAGGTAGGTTTTGTGTTTAGGATGAAAAATAGAGGGCAAAGTATTTTCCGATACCGCGGACAAAGTGTACTCTGATACCGCGGACAAAGTCTTCCGTGATACCGCCGCCATCGCCGCCGGGCGGCGGCGATGACGGCGCAACTAGAGTTTTGTTTTGTGCGGAGGCGTAGGTTAAGGATATTGCTCTGATACTACGAAGAGATTTGTGAATTGAAAGGCTTGGAGATTTGTGAACTAAAAGTCTTGTCTTATTAATTGATCAAACAATGTTTATATAAGAAAATATAAAGAGGTAAAAATAATAAACTAATTCTAAAAGATAAGATCAAAAGATAAACTATTAAAGATAAATTTACAAATAAAGGGATAAACCCAACATATGATCCAATATACTAGGCTCGTACTCTAACAAACAGAGCCGTAACAGTCTCTAATAATCACCCACATACCCATAATATCACACTCACCATAGCCATGTTCACATTAACCTTTACTTCGTCTTCCTCGGGTCTAACCCAAGTAGGAGGAGGTTCCTTCAGTAGCCAGGTTTCGGCATGTCCATCTAATCCAAGCATGCACGTACCATGAATTCTTGAATTGCCTTCATTCCATGTCTTTTTATGGATGCTCACAATCAGTTCCTCCGCATCTTGTACTATTCTCTTAGTCATCAAGTTCAATTTCGTTGTTAAAGCTCCGACACAATCCCTCTAGGCAAACAATTGCACCTTTGGGGGGAGTTTAGCCTTTGCCAGAATTTCGAAAGCATCCAAACAGTCCCCCCTCAGAACCTTCCCTTCCAGTAGGCACTCTTGACGGGTAAAGTTGCCATCACAATTTGGCCACCAGACAATAGAATTAGGGTCCGTTTGGTTTTAACTTCGAAAACGGAAACGGAATGAAAACGAATCTACGTAATACGTATACCCTTATTCATAATTTTATTTGGAATCATTTCTTATGATTTAAAGTAATTGAAGTAGAATTATTACTTTTGATACCCTATGGGAAAACAAAATAGGGGTACAAATGCATTTTGTAGGAAACCATAAGGAATAATTCCAAAAAAAGATCATGAACAAGGTGCACATATGGATAGTGGACTAGCTTCGTTTTTATTCCGTTTTCGTTTCCGGAATTACAACAAAACGGGACTTAGAGCTATTGCCTCTCGTATTTTAGGATTATCTTTCCAAAACAAGCTCATGAATAAGGTGCACATATGGACTAACCCGAATCCCTGCAAAACTTATTGGCCTAGCAATCAGAAGGTTTCCATGGTTGACGACCCACACATGTTCCCTTATTCTAATATCAGCCTCGTCTCCAACTCTCCACCCAATTCCTTCCGTCAGCAGCTCTTTAGCTCCCCAAAGGCTTCGCCAATGATAGCTCGGATTGGCTCCCAAGTTTGACTCCATAAACGAACAATCCATGTAGTGACATGCCTTTATAACTTCCTGCGCAAGGGTACCTTCCATTGTGGTAAGCCTCCACCCTTGTTTTGCTAGCAACGCATCACTGAAAACACGTAAATCTTGGAAGCCCGTACCACCAAGCCTTTTTTGGAGACACATCACCAGAGACGTAGTTACTGCTGTTGATGTTCTGTTATAATTAATATAGACGGCATATTTCACATAGTACTTTTGCCAAGTTTGTAGAGAGGGAAAACTGAACCAGCAGACGCGGGTTCGATTCGATTCCCTGGGGAAGCAAAACAAGTTTTTTCCCGCTTCCGTGAGATTTGCTTTAGCAAACAACAAACAGTCGTCAGCGACGGAAAAAGGTGTGAGCTCGTTGGAGCCATTATTCGGATGTTCACCCCATGAATTCTACCACGTGATACTTCCGACTTGATTAAATCTAACTTAACATTTTGAAGTCCGTTCGACCTAAATGAAAATGATTACCAATCAGACCTCTATCATTTAACTTTAATGACTAACAAAACACATTTTATTATATCAGCATGATGCAAATTCGTTTACAAAAATAAATTTTAACAAAATAAACGGTCCTTAAGCTGACTTGTCAGATACAAGCTGGTCACGAATGGTCCTAGCAGCAGCAACCATGTTGCTCAGAGCAGGCTTGACTTGAGAATACGTGCGGGTTTTCAGACCACAATCCGGGTTAACCCATAGAACACTGGATTCAAGCACTGCAAGCATCTTGTTGATTCGACCCGTGATTTCCTCTGTGGAACGAATCCTAGGAGAGTGTATGTCATAAACCCCGGGGCCAATACCAGCAGCATACTTCACCCCTTCCCGGAATACTGAGAGTAGCTTCTCATCTGATCTCGAGTTCTCTAAAGTTATCACATCTGCATCCATGTTGATGATCGAGTCAATGATGTCATTAACGTTGGAGTAGCACATATGGGTGTGAATCTGCAGAGAAACAAAGAATCAGCTTGTTTAGCATTTGACCATTCCAATACTCAAGTTTGGTAAAGTTTAAAATGGAAATTATATGTTTTCAGGAATGTCAAATGCTTGATTTCAAACTTTATATGTAAACAGGAGACGTTCGAGTCATTTCAGTACCTATACTATTTAACATATATTCAAACATACCAAACGAGTCCTTGATATTTATAAACCAGTCTCGTTATAGTTGATTCATACTAGTGTCAAGGGCAACCTGAGTGGTGTCTTGAACATTATAGTTGGTTATTCTGAAGGAATGCACAGCCCATTGCAGATAAAAGGCCTGCTCTGATTTCCTCAGAGGCAATCCTTCTCTTAAAGCAGCTTCATCTATCTGTATAATACCAATACCAGCTTTCTCAAGATCCTCAACCTCTTCCTTGATAGCCAAAGCAATCTGGTAACAAGTTTTGTGTCTAGAATGGAAAATAGATGTGAATTGAACGACAAAAAAAAAATGTTAGCTAAGGCTGGGAGTAGAGGTTCATGTCAATTACCTGGGTTGATCGTCTCTAACAAAGGACCAGTTTAGCATTGTAACCGGGCCTGTGAGCATCCCTTTCATGGGACGACGAGTCATATCCTGAGCCATAGTGGACCAGAAGACTGTCATCGGCTTGGGGCGACTCACGTCACCATAAATGATTGGCGGCTTCACACAGCGAGACCCGTATGATTGGACCCACCCATTCACAGTGAAAGCAAAACCGGATAATTGCTCACCAAAGTACTCAACCATATCATTCCTCTAAGCATCAAAAAACAATTGAAATGACATAAGAATTTGGTGTTCCCCCAATCATAACATGATATTTAAATAACAATAATAAATAGGTTCACCTCAGCCTCTCCGTGAACTAGAACATCTAAGTCGAGCTCTTCTTGCAGATGAACAACCTTGCTGATTTCCTCTTGAATGTACTTCACATATTCCTCTTCAGAGATCCTAATCATAGAACCACGCATAGTTTATATCCTTCAACAAAAGGTTAAAAATATATAAACAATGAAAAGGAAAGAGGCCTACTTGTTAGCCCTGTAATCACGACGTACTTTTCTGAGATCCGTGGTTTGAGGGTAGGAACCACATGTGGTGGTCGGGAGGATCGGAAGGTTCAACTTCTTCCGTTGCGCATCCAGCCTAGCGGTCACATGTGTGGCACGGCGGTGATCAAAACCCTTTAAAGCACTAGCCTGAAGTATAGAGCACGATCTTACGTGCCATCATAAGGGCATAGGCAAGTTCTTTTTGTAAATGTATAATTACTTACAGTCTTCTGAACCGCCTCATTTGTCACTCTTTTAGACGACTTCCGTAAAGAGTGAGTTGCAGCGTTAGTAGAGAAGAATGTCTGATGAATCAAACAACTGAATCATATGAGGCATGTCTCTTGGCGTAAAATAGATAATATATAACTTCTTTTTCTACGGATCACTATTTTCACTGCATCGGGACAGAATTCTGTATCAATCTTACCTCATCCTTGTTATATGCCAATGCCATTGCCAAGGCATTCACCTCAACAACCTTTTGAGCTGCGAAAGCAAGCCATGACTTGATCTCTTGGCCAAGCTTAGGTTCATTCACCAAATCAACAGCAGTATGGAGAAGGGAGCAGGACGTTGATACCACCAATTTGTCTGTAGAGGATATTCAGCAATGCAATCAGCTTGTTTTCACACAAGGATAGGAAATCCATGTTATAAATAATGCTACCTTTCTCCACAATGCTCGCAAGATCTTGCAGGAGTTCTAGGGAAGCAGCAAGATCATTTGCCCAGATATTTCTCCCGTCAACAACTCCAGCGAAAAGGTATTTTCCAGAAGGAAATCCACCTTTAATCAAATCAATGGTTTTCTTGCCACGAACAAGATCAAATCCTAAAGCATTGACACCCTTCAAGTTGATAAGGGTTTGGTATGCCTCGGCAGGAACATCTGCAAAGTACGTCTCAACAAGAACATTCAAACCAGAAAAGGATGGCTCTAGCTCTGAATAGGAATGCAAAAATGCCTGCAATTGTTGAGAATCAAGATCCATGACAAGTTCAGGTTCATCAAGCTGAATTCAGGATGCACCAACTGCCTTAAGCTCAGCTACGACTTCCCTGTTTCATTTTCTCTTTGTTAAGATGAGCCCAAAGAGAGGCATATCAATATATAGAAATACGAGTTCTATGAGCTCTCACTTATAAATGGGAAGAATTTTGCCAAGTAGAGAAAGAAGAGAAAATGATTTCTCAACCGCCTTTGCTGGTTTTGCTAGCAATAAGTATGATACTGGACCTATGATGACTGGTATAGTATCGATTCCAAGCTACAACATCACAGATTCAGTCATGCATTATTAAACATAAACTGCATATATAGTAAGATACAATCTCAGTAATTTGCATTTCCATCTCAAGCAATTGTCACAGAATAGTTTGTAGTATGGCCGTCAAAGATAGTTATAAGATTCACTTCTAAATTCAGTGTTAGCATTAAAACATATTTCCGTCAACATATATTTATAATCATGATGTATATCACAGAACACCAGAAAAATGATATATAGGTGCAGAGAACAGGAATCTCACAGCTTTAGCCTCCTCAAATTCTCTAACGGCCTTGTGAGATGCATACGTGAAGTTCATTTCAGGCCCGAATTCAGGAACAATATAATGGCTGCATTGTAGACCAAAATTCTCAATCCAATACCATAAGAGATTAACAGGCATTCTAACAATGTGTAGTTACTATTGAGAAAGGATCCTCTTACTAGTTCGTGTCAAACCATTTGGTCATTTCCATAGCAGGAACAGAAGAATTGCCCCTAGCCATCGAGAAGTAAACATCAAACCCAATCTCGCCACCATTCCAACCACACCTAGTGGGAACGGCACCAAGCATTGCAGTGGTGTCCAACACCTGGTCATAGAAAGAGAAGGTGTTGCTAGGAATATACTTGATCCCGACATTCGCCATCTGTTTCCAGGTTGAAGCCCTAAGATCAGCTGCCACTTTTTGCAACTCCTCTGCGCTGTTCTTGCCATCCCAAAATGATTCTAATGCAACTTTCAGCTCTCTCTGCGGCCCCATACGAGGATAACCACCAATGTGAGACGCAGACACCATTGATCTAAGTATAAATTATTTCATACAGATTTATATCAAACTCCTAGAAATATACTTGAAAATGATACTCAAAAAAATTGTTTGATACAATGTTGCTGATTATTATCGCATCTCTCCCAATCCCTAGGCAGCAAGCTCATTTCAGATTGAAACCAAGGGGTATAACCAAATACTTGCATCAAAAATAAAACTTCATACAGATTCACGTTAAGATAGTACTTTTAATTTCTAACTCCGCGCCAGCAGTCACAATCGACTGAAGCAGAAGGCCGAAAGTATATGATTGGGTGATGTAGGGTTGTCATTAGCAGTGAGATTTGAAGCATCATGACAGATCTGAACTAATACGGAGGTGGAAGAGAAATAGTTGACTCACCGGAGGGTTGGCTAGGTTCTATGCAGCGGCGACTAAGGGTCGTTATAGGCGGCGAGATGGTGGCTGCCGGCTGGCTGGGAGGAGCGGTGGCGGGCCGAGACGACAACTGACAATATGATATTTGGGCGCGGCAATTAATTCATTTTAGTTGTAGATGGCCGATAAAAGTAAGCAATACACCTAAAAAGAAAAGTGATGACCATTAAAATGAATAATTACACTATAAATTCAATTAAAATTCCACTTAAAAAGAGGTGGACAGATATCCGATCCGATAATAATTATAAAAGTTTGATCCGAATATGATTCTAGAGTATTCGGATATTCGATAGTTTTATCGGATCTGATTAGATCCACATATCCGATCCGAGTATTTATTTTTCAGACCAGTCGGATATATCCGATCCGACTTTTTCCTCCAAACCTCGATCCATACCGATCCGAGGATCCGAAAAAATTGTTCGGATCGGAGTCAGATCACCAATTGCCGGGTATTTTCGGATTTGGATTTTTCCGTATCAAATATTCGGACTAGCGGATCGAATTAGTCGGATCGGATATTTTTGTTCATCCCTATAAAGTATGGTTCAATAAGAAATTAAGGATATCATTATACCACAGTTCTGATAGAAACCGGGTTATATACTTACGTGAGAAAACAAAATTTCTAATAGAAACCGGGTAATAAATGATAGGCAAATAAGAATAAATTATATTTTCACGTTGGGTGTTGTTGTGAAAATACAATTCTCACGATGGGACTTGTCGTGATATAGTTTCCATGCTAGGTATTGGCGTGCAAACATAATTTACACGTCGGTTACCAACGTGAAAGTTTTATTTTCACATTGTGTCCTAACGCATGTAACACCCCAAATTCGCGGGACTCTGGATGTCACGGGCGGAGACCTCACAATGGGTCCCGACCCTTAGCCTGACAACAATTTCACCGAATATTTCCAACAAGGCACAAATAAAAAGACAAAACCAAATAGTTTGGATGCAATGTGACATAAACTGAAATACGGTACAAAGTAGAAACTCTAACCGAGTCCTAAAAATAACATACAATCATGACAACTAAAGTACATACGACACGGAACATATAATAAAATCCCAATCCCCATCCATAACATACGGGAACCCCGGCTGTCCACTCCTCCGAGTCACTCAGCGGCATCCCTAACCTGCAAGGCATCTACAAGGGCGGTGTAAACCGTTAGCTAACATTCTCAGCATTAGAAAGATGGTAAAGACACAAACACATATAATAACGTACAACACATAGCATGATATCGCACAAGCCGGTTATTATCTTATCTTTACGTCATTCCATTACTAATTCAAATTATGGTGTGACACGAGAATCAAGATGATCTCGCCCCTGTCCCCTTTCACTAAACAGATTTGGTCCAGATGTGAATCTGCATCACCTGTTGGACTGGTCGCAGAGCACCTCCTAGTTTTCCCATTTTGAACTGGACAAGCGGTCACCGCCCGATTATCATACACTTGGGCCAATTAATATACACCTGGTTGTCCTAATCTGGTTATTTGTTATAACAACAATTATAAACACACACCACCATCACGCATCAAACTAATACGCAGAAGCTAGCTAAGTAAGTCCGGGGGACTTACCTCGTCTCAAAGGTAACTCCATAACAATAGTTCTCAACTTCCCACAAGAAGATACTCAACTCCTGGTCAAAATAAGGCACACGATCAACATCTATCTCTCATGCTAGAAGTCTTTAGACTTCTAGCCCTGATGTCCTCTACAAGGTCATGCAACTCACACACTAGGACAAATCACTCCTAGTCTCGATAATCTCCACGATCAGAAACGCTAGGCTATGATACTCACATCCTAGTCTCCACAATCTCAAAAGCTCATAACTACACGTGCTTGAATATCAACATAAGCTCATTGTCTTACTAGAACATACAACACAACTATGCTATGATACAACTCCTAACCTCGAAGATTCTAAAAGATCGTTTCTCAACAAAACAATCCATCAACCATCCATAACTCCATAAAGTCCACAACCACTAAGTGGCGTTTGTTCGCTCCAAACGGTGTGTGCAAGCTTTAAATTTATAACTCTAGATGTAAGCTTAAAACAAGGATGCGAACCCGCAGTGTACGGGTCAATCGTAGTAAAAAGCAAGGAATTCCAGGGGTCGATCACAGGGACTTAGTGAAACAAAGTCGGAATAGGTAAGCTTTGTAAATACTAACCACAAAAGCAATTAAAACAATTAAAGATGATAAAAGTCAATAAAGGAAATATGCAATTTTAGGGATTAAAGCATCTAGTTGTGGTTCCAACTCAAGATCTAAAGATAAGCGGACAAAGCTGAGATTTTTGCATAGGGAAGGTGTTTCTAAAGTGGAATAGATCACCGGGTAAGTCTCACTACTCACTAATCCAAAACCGTAACTCCTATTACCGGGTAAGTCTCAAGGAATTAAGATAAAGAACTATAACCTCAAACTAACACTCCAACTAAGGGAATAAAATCAACCTTTACCGGGTAAGTCTCAGGTTAACTCACAAAGATGGTAGGAAAGCACACTCAAACCCCAATAAAGGATAAACCTTTATTACCTACACTTATGATCTTAGGTAAACAAACAAAGGAATTACCGGGTAAGTCTCATCCTAGGCTTGCATTGAACCAGAAAAGGTGTAATAAGAATAGGATTTCGCAAACTCTAACACTTAACTCTCAGTTTCGGATCAGATAAGTCACCTCGGTCAGCCAAATTCCACCCCGGCCGAGATGTTCATCGACTGAGCGAGATGCTTAGGGTTAAGGTAAAGACTCGAACTTTCAGGGTCCTACTCTGATTAAGATCATTCTATCATTGTTTTTCCCACAACCTTCAGGCAATCACCCTAGAATCACACAAAGAGATTAGCCACTCATCATCATGAAAGTATTAATCAAATATATGGGAAGAAAGTGAATATTTGAACAAGAAGAATTTAATGACAAGACTTCAATAACTGAATCAAATATCACAACAAAGCATTCCTTGGATAGAAATCCAACAAGACAACAACAAAGAAGGGAATCTTAAGATGATCTTACAAAAACCCTTCAAAAAGCTATAAAAGCTAGACTTTCTTCCTTCAAACTTCAAAAAGGTTCTTCAAATCTCCCAACTGGAGTATGGCTGCCGCGTGCTATGCGGAATGTAGGTGTAAGCAAGGTGATAGCGGATATCGGATTTGTGGGAAATCCGACCCTTTTTATAGGAAAATTACTCTCCAAAGATAAGATATCTTAGAAAGAATCTCTTCCCATAAAAATAGGTAAAATATATGATCTAGCATATCTTCTTCCTTCCAGGAGCCAAGCCCAAAAATATAAGATCTCTTTCCAAAGATAAAAGATCTCAGCCAAGAATAAAATATTCTCGCCGCGTCCCAGGTGTTCGCGTCGGTCGAGTCGACTTCCCTGGATCACCTCGGTCGAGGTGACTCTGTAGTCAACCGAGGTGAGTCACAACTGAATGTGAAATCTCTCAAATCTAGTCCAAAGTAAATCTTTAATCCATGGCTATGCTTCCTGGATGTTTCCTTATGTTCCTGAATGTAGCTCCAATGACTCCATAGCTCCTTTTGCTCCTTTTTGATGCAAAACGTGCCATTTTACCTACATTACAACAAAACTAGGTGTAGACCTCGATTCCCGCAAAGGTAGATGAAATGATAATATAATCTCGTAATGTACATACAAACATGCAGATTATTGAAGATAAAACGTCCAAACAAACCCTAAAATATAGACTATAATTCATGCTAGCAAAATACCCCATACTTAGCCCTTGCTTGTCCCCAAGCAAGTTCCGCATATAAAAGGAAAGATAGAATGGATTATAAGTCAAGAAAATCAATGAAAAGTCTTTCAAAACATTTTTATGGTGTGCAACAATCATAGATCACTCTAAGAGAATACTTCATGGAATATAAAATCAAAATATGATTAAAACATTTTATAAATATAAGAAAGTTGTTCATCTTTGCATAAAATCATAGAATGCATAATAAGTCATAATTATCGAAATTAATTATGCATAATCTAGTTTAAACCACTAAGTCAATCAACAAGCTCAAGGTCTTCCCAAAAGAAAGGTCAAGAAACGTGTAGGGTAGGGATGTATGTAAGGTAATGTGGTGCTAAAATCCGGGAAAATGATATACTTCACTTTGACTTTGAACATCTTTCACCAATAAGCTGTGCTTATTTCATATTTTTTCTTTTTTACTTTACTTTTTGGGATGCATGGACAGAGGTGCACAATAACCGAAGCCTAGGAAATCAGCAATCATCAATTTCTTGAGATGCATCAAACCCTTGATGCACATACCATGACCCGTTAGGAATATCGCTCAATCCGACTTTGGCAAGACACAAACACCCGGCTATGTGAATGGTGCCGAGTTACTCATCATCATGATTGACTTCCCCAAACCTATTTATTTCTTTCTAACACTTTCACTTCCAGCCAAGCTCTCAACTTTACTTCACTTGCTTTCACCACTTTGCTTGCTTCCAAATTCCCGGATAGGTAAAGGGAGGCAAAAATGTATATGAGGGGCTAAGCATGATCAAGAAGAAGAAGTGAGAAGAATGAATTGCCTTGGTCTTTCCCGGAAGAAAGTGAGAGAACTTATCTTGCGGTGTCAACCTTCAAATTCAACATAATTTGGCTAAAAACAAAGTATTAAACATGCCAAAAATTTCAAATAAAGCATTTAGCAACTTAAACATATTATAAAACCTTTCAAACACATAAAGATTTTAAAACAGTCAGTAAGCAAGATCTTCACTGAGATCATATCCAGATAAGAAGCACAAAAATCGTTTCGAAAATTCTCAGTTAACCCACCTCGGTCGAGGTGTTCTTAGGTCAACCGAGGTGAAGTACCTCGTTCGGCCAGAACTGCCCCGGTCGAGGTCAAATTTTTTTTTTCTCTGTCCAGTTTTTGACGATTTTCTCAATCAAATAACGTGTATGCATGCATGTAATTTTAGATAAAACCATAGAAACAAACTGAAGCATGAATATCCGATAATATAGAGTCATGCATCACATAAGTCAATCAAATACATAAACACCCCATACTTGGGACACATTGTCCCAGTGGGTCAAAATAAGTCTAAAGAAAATAAAGTACTCACCGGACATAAAGCTGAGCTGCATAATAAATAAGAAAGAAAAATCCTGCAAGCTCTCAATAATCCTGATCCGGTGGTGGTGGTGGTGGCATGTACGGATACAGGGACGGGTCAAATGGATAACCCATAGTTTGCTGAAACTGAATCTCCATCATCCGACGCTGATAATGTTGGCTCTCTAGCATCTGATGAGTCCAGCTGTCGATCTGTCGGTGCTGGGCGGCAAATCTCTGATCGATGTCCACAGTAAGGGCAGCATAAGAGTCTATCATCTGATCCGTCAGATCGTCGATCCGACGGTGAGCCTCTGGATCTCTCTGTCGGCGTGCCCTACGCCTAGCGGGTCGGACTGGTGATGCAGCCGGCGCGGTCTCAGTATCGTCATCATCTAAATCAATGACCGGCGCACTCGTCACAGCAGTATCAGTCCCTGTATCCATAGGAACTCCACCATCCCTGTCATCATCAGCAGTCTCCTCCTCTACCTCATCCTCCTCAGCTGGTGCAGCTGCTGCCTCTCTAGCATCCTCCAATAATGGGATCCAAGCAGTCTGCCAGCAGTGAGGATCATAAACTGAGAACTGGGGCGACCATCTGATCCCCTATGGTGTAGTCGGCTCCCATGGCATGGCTACATACGGTGTAGTGAGTCCTCGGGGAACCAAAATCCTCCGAGTGATCATCTCCTGAAGTCCTAGCGGCTTGGCAGCCGCCACCATGGTACATGCTATGAGATCCATATCCTGATAGCTCGCTATGTGAGTCACGAGGCCTCCGCAGCAGATATCCCCCTTCTCCTTGGCCTTGATCTTGTGCAGGTCCTCTGCCAACATCAAGTCAAAGTCTGGGATCCCTCTAGTCACCATGCAGTAAAGGCTGAAAAGCTCCCCTTGTCGGACCTTCTGGGGCGTCTCAGTACGCGCCAGAAGCGTCTTATTGAAAATACGGTGAGCTAACCTAAAAGCTAGGTGATAAATAATACGCTCCTTGGAGTCTCCAGGGCGCCACCTGTCTGCGTGCTCAACTACATGATCAATCTGACCCCAGAAATTCCTAGCTATAGCTCGGGAGGGAAAATCTACAGCAGTCGGAGCCGGGAAACCAAAGATGTCTCTCCAGTACTCTAAGGGAACTAAGAAGTTCCGGTTCATCAACCGGTACTTCACAGAATGCTCTGTGGGGAGGTAGGTGAAGGAGCTAATGAACTCTAAGGTAGGCTCTAAGTAGGCAGGTGCGCGGATCTCAGTAAACTGATCTAGGCCTACCATCGAAATCATCCGTCTAAGATCTCCATCCACATGGAGACAATCAAAAGCTGAAATATCCAGGAAGCGCGGTGCAATCACTGGACGGGCTGCAATACGGTCATAGTCGACCTGGTGTCTCTCGTGGATCACCGGTCTATAAGGTCTAGAGGATGAAGAAGAAGGGGAAGGGGAGGATCTGTCCCTCAAGACAAGCTGTCTATCTGAACTCATCTCTCAACAAACTGTCAGATCACCTCGGTCGGCTTGACACAACTCAAGAACACCTCGGCCGAGGCACAGAACGACTGGACCGAGGCGAATAACTGCGCGACGAATTTCTTCAAAAATCCAGTTCTTTTCCCCCAAAATCACTACAACTGGTTCCTATGGGGTACTTAATCTGTTTCTCAGCAAATGCTAGGGCAACCAAAGCCCAATTCGAAGCAAAATAGCGAAGAGAACGAGATTAGGGTTTTTTTCTGATTTTACCTCTAATCGGTCGATTCGGTTCGTTTTTCTTGCAGATTGACGCTTGCACTAGGATCCTCTATCCTTTCTTTGCAATTTGGAAGCAAGAATCGTCAAAAATGGGCGAAGAACGGCGAAACGAGGTGAGGAAACTGCCGCGGTTGAGGAGGGTATAGGAGGAGAGAGAAATTCAGCCCCCCTTTTATACCCTTTTCTGGAACTGCTGTCACCTCAGTCGAGGTGGTCTCGACTGGACCGAGGTGGTACGGACCGAGGTGGTTCTTCAGAAACCCTAGTCGCCTCGGTTGCTCAAGAATCATCTCGGTCGAGGTGCTTTGACAGCAACCGAGATGTGCCTCATTCAAACTTCGTCTTCTCAGATTCTCGAACTTCTATCCTTCTAGTTATGCTCCTGGTTTGTATTCCTTCCTTAGATGTCACCTGTTATCTGTCTGGGATGCCAAAAACAAAACAAAGCAAAGCCAAAGCAAACTATCTAAGCTAGACTAGAAAAAGGGAAAAGAAAGCAATACCTTGGGTTGCCTCCCAAGAAGCGCTTGGTTTAAGGTCGCTAGCTGGACCATACGGCATCTCTCAAATGTGATGGGAGGTGCCCTCACCCCATACTTCACCTCCATCATGGGGTGAAGTAAGCAAGTCTATCAAACGCTCCAACAAGTGTAAGTGCTCATCGGGGAATGAATCGTCTATGGGTTGGTCGTCCTTCTCGCGTGAAGATGCAGGTAGCCGGCTGAGGTGATCCGCAACAGAATTTTCGGATCCCTTCTTATCGCGGATCTCTAAGTCAAACTCTTGAAGCAAGAGAATCCATCGAATAAGGCGTGGCTTGGCATCTTTCTTAGCAAGCAAGTAACGGATGGCTGCATGGTCGGTGTAGACAATGACTTTCGCCCCTACTAAGTAGGAACGAAACTTCTCGAAAGCATATACAACCGCCAATAGCTCCTTCTCGGTGGTAGCGTAGTTGCGTTGTGCTACATCTAGCGTCTTGCTAGCATAGTAAATGGCGGTGGTCCGGCCATCCTTCTTCTGTCCAAGCACCGCTCCTACGGCTACATCACTAGCATCACACATGATCTCAAAGGGCAAGGTCCAATCCGAAGGTTGGATAATGGGAGCGGAGATCAACGCTTCCTTAATCCTGTAAAAAGCGTCAAGACACTCCTGCGAAAACTCAAAAACCACATCTTTATTCAAGAGGTTAGTTAGAGGTTTGGAAATCTTAGAGAAGTCCTTGATGAATCTCCTATAGAAACTTGCATGCCCGAGAAAACTCCTCACACCTTTAACAGAACAAGGGGGAGGGAGTTTCTCAATAGTCTTGATCTTAGCGCGATCGACCTCAATACCTCGATTAGAAACGAGGTGTCCTAGCACAATGCCTTCATTAACCATTAAATGACACTTCTCCCAATTCAAGACAAGATTAGTGTCCTCACATCTTTGTAGCACTAGAGAAAGGTTAGATAGGCAATCATCAAAAGAGGAACCATATACTGAAAAATCATCCATAAATACCTCCATAATCTCCTCTATGTACTCGGAAAAGATAGCCATCATGCACCGCTGGAAGGTAACGGGTGCATTACATAATCCAAATGGCATCCTCCTATAAGCAAATTTCCCCCATGGACAAGTGAAGTGGTCTTCTCCTGATCATCCGGATGGATAGGAATCTGGAAGAATCCACCATAGCCGTCTAAATAGGAGAAGTGTGAGTGCTGGGCCAACCGTTCGAGCATTTGATCAATGAAGGGAACCGGAAAATGGTCCTTCCGAGTGGCCGTGTTCAGCTTCCTATAATCAGTGCAAACCCTCCAGCCCGTAACGGTCCTGGTTGGGATCAACTCGTTGTTCTTATTCGTCACAACGGTCATCCCTCCTTTCTTCGGAACTACATGCACCGGGCTAACCCATTTGCTGTCCGAGATAGGATATATGATACCTGCATCCAACAACTTAAGAATTTCCTTCTTCACAACCTCTTTCATGATCGGATTTAACCGTCTTTGAGGTTCCCGTGAAGTCTTATGATCATCCTCCATTAGAATTCTATGCATGCAGAAAGAAGGTTTAATGCTAATAAGATCATCAATAGTATAACCTAAAGCCTTTTGATGCTTTCTCAGGACATGCATTAGTTTAGACAATTCAGATTCGGAGAGGAAAGCACTAACAATAACGGGATAAGTGGAATCCGGTCCGAGAAAGAAATTCCTCAAGTGATTTGGGAGTTGTTTAAGCTCCACAACTGGGGGTGCTTTCTGAGGGGAATCCTTGCTTCCTCCTTCCAGTGGAGTGGATCCAGAAACTGGACTTTCGGAAGTCTCAGTTAAAATCGTCTCCCCATCGACCTCGGTCGAGGCGCAGAGGCGTTGACCGACATGTTCTTCAGTCGCCTCGCTCGGTCCAGAAGGTGCCTCGGTCGAGGTACTGTAACTGGAACCGAAACTGGAGATCTTCGTCTCCTGGATTAGCTTCTCAGTTTTAGCTCCTGGATCTTCTTCCAGTGCCTTTAAGCTCCGTATATCTGCATCACAAGAAGCATCTATACCTTCCTCCATTAAACTAAAACTAATAACTCTTTCGAGTGGATCGTTAATAAGGATAGAGCTCACCAATTCTCTTGATTCTTCTTCATCATAGATGTTGAAGATATCATCTCCTAGCTGATCTCCTTTCATGGCCGCAAGTAATGCGAACTCCACTTCATCTCCACCAATGTTGAATTTCAACTTGGCGTTCTTACAATCAACGTTGCAACCCGAAGTTGCTAGAAATGGCCTCCCGAGAATAATAGGAACAGGATAATCTGCGGGAATGTCAAGTACAACAAAGTCTATAGGTAAATAGAAGTTACCTAACTTGACCGGAACGTCTTCCAAAATTCCTACGGGATGGGTAATGGAGCGATCCGCCATGTATAGTCGAATCTTGACCGGCTTGGGCTCTCCAAGTCCGATCTTCACACATAGCTCCAGCGGAATGATGCTCACGCTGGCTCCTAGATCACATAAGGCTTCACAAGTGACATCCCCAACTTGAATGGGAATGCAAAATGAGCCGGGATCTCTCAACTTAGGTGGCATCTTCTCCTTCATGATTTTAATAAGTTCCGAGGATTTAGATGTCATCCTTACTTCACCAAAGTCTTCCAGTTTCCTCTTCCTTGATAGGATCTCTTTCAAGAACTTCCCATAGGCGGGCATTCCTAGAATAGCATCAAGGAAAGGAATGTTAATGTGCAGTTTATTCATCAAGTCAAGGAACTTACCAAAGTGCTTGTCTAGATGTGCTTTGGCCCTTGACTGAGGGAATGGAAGTGGTGGTTTATATGCAGGAGGTGGAACATAAACTTCAGTTTTCTCCTCCGCTTTCTGTGGCTCCACCTCGGTTGGCATCTCGGCCGAAGTGTTCTTCGACTACACCTGGACCGAGGTGGTCTTCGTCGGTACTGGCACCGACCGAGGCACTGGATCTGCAGTTTTTAGTCCACTCCTCGTCGTTATGGCCATAATCTGGCCCTTAGGGTTGCTTTCCGTCCTTGCTGGAAGCTTCCCTGGATCTCTTGGCGCTTCATTCGGCCTACTAGTAAGTTGTTGTTCGAAGGCCTTTTGGGCCTTCGAAAATAAAGTCATGGATGTCTCCATAGCTCTAAGCTTGATCAAGATAGCCTCCAGCACCGCGTCTTTCTTTTCCGGCTGGGACGAACTTGATCCTTGCCCCTGGCTCTTTAATGGAGTAGAAGAAGAAGAAGGGGAAGAGAGGAAAGGATTAGCGGAATCGTTAGAATTGGAGTTAGAATGATTGTTACCAGAATTTTGGTTGTTCGCCCTCCAATTATTGCTGTTGGATCCTCTATTGTTGTTGTAATTGTTGTTCCGGGAACCGTTGTTGTTGTTACGGTATCCATTGTTGTTATTCCTTGGTCCTTGATCTTCCTTCTTGGTTTGAGCAACCAAGAGTTCCTTCAATTACTTCACGTCATTCTTCAAAGACGTGAGTTGATTGTTGTTTGGCGGAGCTTCTTGGAAGTTAACTCTTTTAACTCCACCTTCCGCTCCTTGGTGGGTATATTTCTCCATATGCAAAGCTTGCTTCTCAATAAAGTCCCAAGCTTCGTCAATCGCCATGTCCATAAAGGTACCGGCGGAGAGTAATTGGAGGTTGAACTGGGTACTTCCGTCCAGTCCCTTGAAGTATATCTCCAACAACTCTATCTTTGGAATCCCATGATGTGGGCAATCCAAAAGAATGTCTTTAAACCTCTCCCATGACTTGGACAAGCTCTCCTTGTCCTTCATAATGAATGCATTAATCTTCCCTCTCATTTCAGCGGTCTTAGAGGGGGGAAAGAATTTAGTCAAGAATTCCATAGTCATCTCCTCCCAAGTGCTGATTTTTCCTAGAGGAAGAGATTGATACCAAGTAAGAGCTCTATCTTTTAAAGAAAAGTAAAAAGGTCTTAGCTTGTAGTTGTTGTTTTCAATTCTTGAGGGTCTCAAGGTCTCCATCAAGATCTCGTAGTTCTGCAGATGTTGATGTGGGGATTCCTTCTCTAGCCCTCCAAACTGGCATTGGCGAATCATGGAAAGAACTTGCGGTCGAAGTTCGTAGTCATGGTCCGCCGGATCTCCTAGGTTAACTCCTGGATGCCTCAGTTGTTGATTGTGGTCTATCCTTTGACCTAGGGTTTGCGGGATTCCTGCAAAAAGAGCGCCTCGGACTGGCATCCGAGGTGGAAGTACCTCGGCCGGGGCGTCAGGTACTGGGACATGCCTCGGTCGAGGGTCTGCGACTGGGACCTGCATCGGTCTAGCATCGGGAACTGGGTCTTCCCTCGGTCGAAGTAGATACTGGTCTCGTAGGGCTGCCATATCTGCTTCGATCGCTTCAGTCCTGGTGCGAGTTTCTTCTTTCTCTTGCCTCAGTTCTTCCCTGCTGAGGCGTAGTTGTTCTAACGCCTCTTTCAACTCGGCCTCAAGATCGCGATTGTCTTGGTTGGCCATCTTCGCTTCTCTTAAGCGTCGTTTGTATGTCTTTTCTAGTTCGGGATCGTAAGGAATGATTTCCTTCCCAGTGCGGATTCTTCGCATAAACCTAAGAAAGAACCTGCAAAAGTCACTCAAGTAGAGTGGTTAGTAGACACGGGGGCAAGTGCCCCAAAAGCAAACCGTAACCGGCTCGGTCTAGACCAAGTCCCCGGCAACGGCGCCAAAAACTTGTTCTTTGGCGAAAATTGTTCACGCTAGGAAATAGCACAAAAAGCTTTACATTTATAAACTCGAACTAAAATCCTAAACTACCTAGCGAAACCCGTAGTGTACGGGTCGTTTTGTAGAAAGGAAAGTATTCCGAGGTCGAACTCAAGGACTGAGGTGAAATCAAGTCATTCGATGATCAAAGATAGTGTAAATCTAAGCTAAGATGAGATGAGGATCAAAGAAAATGCAAACACAATATTTTTGGATGTTTTTTGGTGATCAAACAAGGATCACAAGTATATCAACTCAAACAAGAAACTCAAAAACACAAACACAAAGATGAGAGATAAGAGGTAAGAAAGCGGATTCTAGAGATTAGGAATTCCGATTATGACATTGGACTCATGTTTCTAAAGATCAAAGGAAGGTTGTGGTTGTTCGGAGTTGAGTGTTTCTCAAATGGGGGCAATTACCGGGTAAGTCTCATGCTCCACTAGTCCGTTCCTAAGGTCTCATCACCGGGTAAGTCTCAAAGAACCTAAGGGATGGAATTCTATACAAGCCGGTCACTACCTAAGGTTCAAACCCCTCCTTACCGGGTAAGTCTCGGAAAAGGCAAGTCTTAGGCAACGATCCTAGCACACTCAATCCAATAGCGGCTTGCGAGGCTCACTACTACCTAGAGTTCATCATCTTAGGTATCTAAGAGGGGAAATCACCGGGTAGGTCTCATTCCTCAATTAGGTTGCTAACATTAGGTCTACCTAAGTTAGGTTAAGCTCAACGAACACTAGGGTTTCAACACATCTACATCCAAACATCTAGATTCAATCAATTCAAGAACAACAGAGCAAAATACGGGTGGATCATGCAGACCACGGCCGTGGAAGCATGAAGAACAGGCCGTGGTTTGGCTCCGAGTTGGGAATTCGAACACAAATCGATCCTAAGCTAACATGGAAGTCATACAATCATAATCTAAAGCATAATCATCACTCCTTCACCCTAGAATCACATCTATTCACCCAACAACATACATTTCAAGATCAAACTTCACAAATAAAGCATGCTTGCAAGTCATGGTTAAATAATGAAGAACAATCTCAAGAAAAGACATTAAAGGCTTAGAATAGAGATTACCAAATCTTACAAGGCTCCAAGAGCTAATCCAAGTTGTAAACAATGGACTCCTCACTCAAAACCACTCTAATCTCACTCTAAAACAAGAATCTACACTAATCTCTTCCAAGAACACCCACAATGGGTGCTTGGAAGAGAGGCAACAATGGAGAAGTGTTTTGGGGAAGAAGATAGGTCAAAGAGGAGGAAGAGATCTCCCAATTATAGCCAGCAAGATTCTTTAAATACCCACTAGGAGCAAGAGTCATCAAAGAGATCGTGGGACACGTGTCAGCGTGGTCCTGGCAGATTCCACGGGCACATCCACGGCCGTGGTCTGGTCTCTGACCGTGGTTTGCTCCAGAAGCTTCTCTTGAACCATTGGACCATGAGTTGGTGCAAGGCATGCACCAACTAGGTCCTATGTGGTCTCCTTTGCTCCTATGTTGCTCCTTAGCGAGTCCAGAAGTGTGTCATCTCGAGGAATGATCCTCGAATGTATCGATTAAGCTCGTGAATCTCCCAAAATGCATACAAAGCATGCAAAAGTCCGTGTAGACGTCTATCTCGACAAAATACATGAATTGAGTGCAAACGTCGTGAACTAGTGCTAAACCATGCATGAATGAGTGAGAAATCTATCTAAATGACTACCTAAATCTAAGTCATAAATCGTGTTATCAAAAATACCCCATACTTAAGGTTTGCTCGTCCCCGAGCAAATTCTCAACTATAGACTAAGAGATGACATGATTTATGCATGCAGAAAAAAAGTGAAAATATTTTTGGAATTGTGCTTCTAAAGATGGATCACCTTCATAGTCATGTTTCATGGCAATGGGCAAGCAATCATGTATCAAATAAATGAAGGCACGGAAAGTCAATTGTACTTAACTTGAAAGCATGCATGAAAGGTAAGAATGATGAAGTCAAGATGATCATGAGAATGTCCAATCTAGATCACTAAGTCATACACATAAGCAAATAGGTCTTAAGGACTTAGGAAAGAAGAGGCCAAGAAAAGTGATGATAAGGTGGGAATTTTCTAAGGCCATGTGGTGCAAATCCGGGAAAGGAACTAAACAACCACAACTTTTACATTTATATTTCATCCACCAAAGTGTATTTTTCTCCTTCTTTCCTTTTCTTTTTCACTTATTTTTGAGACATTGGCATTGGTGTACAAAAGCCGAAACCTTGGTGATTAGCCGTCCTCGGGCTTTTTCTATTTTTCGAGGTGCATCCACACCGGGCACACATACCAAAGCTCGTTAGGACTATTGGTTTATTTGACTTTGGCAAGGCACAAACACCCGATTATGTGAATGGTGCCGAGTTACTTGTCATTTAAACCAACGTCCCCAAACCTATATTTTGTCTACACTTTTACAACGCATTTTCAACAACTTCATTCACGACATTCATAATATCAACTTCACCACCCCACACTTGCTTTTCACACACATCAACACACTAACATGCTCCTATTCCCGGATGGGTCAAAAGAGGTTAAATTTATATCAATTGAGGTGCTCAAACATTATGATCAAGATGAGAAGTAGAGAAAGATGAATTGCCTTAATCATTCCTAGATGATGTGCAAGAACTAGCATGTAATTTCGACTTTCAATCCTCAATCCAATCAAGGCAAACATCATAATCACAATCCATACATGGGATTCAAGAGAAGTACATCAAGTCCACATATGCATAGATCCATTAAACACACAAGGCCATCCATAGCCAATTCACAAGACAAGATTCATCATTAGGGTCATATCCAAACCTAGAAAGCACAAAAATTTGAAAATTTTTCGATTTTTTGAAATTTTGAAATGTATATGTACAATGCAAAACATGAAAAGAAACGTGTGACAACTAAAACGAAACTATCCTAGATGCTAATCATGCTAAAGATCATGCAAACCCCACCCCATACTTAGAAACACATTGTCCCAATGTGTAAACGAAGTAAAGAAGAGTGAAAGAAGGTTCTCACAATATAAAAATGTGGCGTTTTCGGTATTTGGGTTAACTCGTGTGGAGTGGTAGTGGATGATCGATCAAGCATGGTAGAGAGCTCTTCATAGTCATTCCGGCGTCGAGACCCGCGCCAAGGTGTATGTGAGATGGGAGCTCTTCCATCCAACAAAGACACCTCAAGCCGTCCAAGTCTCACGTCCGCTCCACCCATGGTTGAAAACGGGATCATCATCATCAACTTGCCTTGCAAGGCTTCCTTATTACCTAAGATCTTACACACAAACACAAAACACAAAAACACACAAAAGCAAAAAGAAAAGAAAAAACAAAAGAGAAAAGGAAAAGGGTTGTACCAATGGGTTGCCTCCCATTAAGCGCTTCTTTTAGGTCATTAGCTTGACCAAACTCCGTGGATATGTCAATCCACCTCGAATACCATGGTTTGCTTGAGGAGTCCAAGCAACCATCGCTTTCCGGTATCCATGATGACAAGCAAGGGCCACTTGATGCCCAAATAAGCTTTAGGTTCTCTCTTCACCGGTGAGTAGTAGACTCCTTCATCACCGTTTCCTTGATGATAGTATGGTGTTGCAACCATAGATGCCACCCATACTTAGGCAATTTATACTCCGCGGTCACACCGGTGAAATGCTTGTCATCCTCATCCTCTATGATCCGAAGAAAGCCGATTCATGGAAAGAATCCCTCATTGAAGTGCTTCATGAACATCATGGATCCATCATGCCTGCTTTCTTCATTCAATAATGGAGAATCCTTAGGAAAGGGGCTCCAATCTTCATGTGTACTCCGAGCAAGCAAGAAAGGGTTGGAAGGGGATGAAATTAGCTTAGGATTGTCTAGGACAGAACCTTCCACGGGCGTGGTTTGTCCTCCACGGCCGTGATTCTCTCTGTTGTCTTTGTTCCAAGTGAGCTCTTCAAGTGTGGTTCCGGGGTTGATGGCAAGGTTATCCGGGGGTGAGAGTACTTCATTGCACTCCTCCAAAGGTGAAGGAGGTGGAGGTAGATCTTGAAGGATGGTAGGATCTCCTAGCATAAGAGCATTCCTAATCTCTTCAATCTCCCTCCTCATTTGTTCTTCCCTCTCGAAATTCAATCTTCTTTCATCCTTCAGGGTCAAATCCCTTAGCCTCACTTGCTCCCAAGCTTCATCCAACTCTCCTTGAAGTTCCTTAATGATCATGGTTGATTCGGGCAATTCTTGGATCTCCTCATGGTGAACCTCCTCTTGTTGAGATACATCCGCTTCGAGCTCCATGTTGGAACTCGAAATGGAAGCAAGGTTGCTTTCTAGATCATCCATCTTCCTCAACATTGCTTCTAGCATTGATTCTACCCTATCATTGTGAGGTTGTTGGTGAGGTTCGTCATGAGGCAATATAGTCATGTGAGCTTGATTATGGGACTCATGATAGGCATTAAACTCCTCCCAATACTCAAACTCATCATGGAGAGGACCTAGACCTTGGGTCTCCATCCCCTCCTCATACTCCATGTTGTCAAGGTCGTCTTGGAAGTTCAATCCGTCCATGGCAAACATGAAAAGGCAAAGACAAAAACAACACAAGATCAAAAGTAACAAGAAAGATAAACACTAAAAATAATCAAAAGCAAATGACTTAATCTTAACCTAGTCCCCGGCAACGGCGCCAAAAACTTGTTCACGCTAGGAAATAGCACAAAAAGCTTTACATTTATAAACTCGAACTAAAATCCTAAACTACCTAGCGAAACCCGCAGTGTACGGGTCATTTTGTAGAAAGGAAAGTATTCCGAGGTCGAACTCAAGGACTGAGGTGAAATCAAGTCATTCGATGATCAAAGATAGTGTAAATCTAAGCTAAGATGAGATGAGGATCAAAGAAAATGCAAACACAATATTTTTGGATGTTTTTTGGTGATCAAACAAGGATCACAAGTATATCAACTCAAACAAGAAACTCAAAAACACAAACACAAAGATGAGAGATAAGAGGTAAGAAAGCGGATTCTAGAGATTAGGAATTCCGATTATGACATTGGACTCATGTTTCTAAAGATCAAAGGAAGGTTGTGGTTGTTTTGAGTTGAGTGTTTCTCGAATGGGGTCAATTACCGGGTAAGTCTCATGCTCCACTAGTCCGTTCCTAAGGTCTCATAACCGGGTAAGTCTTAAAGAACCTAAGGGATGGAATTCTACACAAACCGGTCACTACCTAAGGGTCAAACCCCTCCTTACCGGGTAAGTCTCGGAAAAGGCAAGTCTTAGGCAACGATCCTAGCACACTCAATCCAATAGCGGCTTGCGAGGCTCACTACTACCTAGAGTTCATCATCTTAGGTATCTAAGAGGGGAAATCACCGGGTAGGTCTCATTCCTCAATTAGGTTGCTAACATTAGGTCTACCTAAGTTAGCTTAAAACAAGGATGCAAACCCGCAGTGTACAGGTCAATCGTAGTAAAAAGTAAGGAATTCCAGGGGTCGATCACAGGGACTTAGTGAAACAAAGTCCAATTACGGTAAGCTTTAGCAATCACTAACCACAAAGCAATTAAAACAATCAAAGATGATAAAAGTCAATAAAGGAAATATGCAATTCTAGGGATTAAAGCATCTAGTTGTGGTTCCAACTCAAGATCTAAAGATAAGCGGACAAAGCGGAGGTTTTTGCATGGGGAGGCATTAATAAAGTGGAATAGATCACCGGGTAAGTCTCACTACTCACTAATCCAAAACCGTAACTCCTATTACCGGGTAAGTCTCAAGGAATTAAGATAAAGAACTATAACCTCAAACTAACACACCATCTAAGGGAATAGAATCAACCTTTACCGGGTAAGTCTCAAGCTAACTCACAAAGATGGGATGAAAGCACACTCAAACCCCAATAAAGGATAAACCTTTATTACCTGCACTTATGATCTTAGGTAAACAAACTAAGGAATTACAGGGTAAGTCTCATCCTAAGCTTGCATTGAATCAGGAAAGGTGTAATAAGGATAGGATTTGGCAAACTCTAACACTTAACTCTCAGTTTCGGATCAGATAAGTCACCTCGGTCAGAAGAAATCCACCCCGTCCGAGATGTTCATCGACTGAGCGAGATGCTTAGGGTTAAGGTTAAAGACTCGAACTTTCAGGGTCCTATTGTGATTAAGATCATTCTATCATTGTTTTTCCCACAACCTTCAGCCAATCACCCTAGAATCACACAAAGAGATTAGCCACTCATCATCGTGAAAGTATTAATCAAATATATGGGAAGAATGTGAATATTTGAACAAGAAGAATTTAATGAAAAGACTTCAATAACTGAATCAAATATCACAACAAAGCGTTCTTTGGATAGAAATCCAACAAGACAAACAACAAGGAAGGGAATCTAAGATGATCTTACAAAAACCCTTCAAAAGCTATAAAAGCTACAATCTTCCTTCTTCAACCTTCAAAAAGGTTCTTGATAGCATGAATTATAGTCTATATTTTGGGGTTTGTTTGGACGTTTTATCTTCAATAATCTGCATGTTTGTATGTATAATATGTGATTATATTACCATTTCATCTACCTTTGCGGGAATCGAGGTCTACACCTAGTTTTGTTGTAATCGTAGGTAAAATGGCACGTTTTGCATTAAAAAGGAGCAAAAGGAGCTATGGAGTCATTGGAGCTACATTCAGGAAGATAAGGAACCATCCAGGAAGCATAGCCATGGATTAGAGATTCACTTTGGACCTGATTTGAGAGATTTCACATTCAGTTGTGACTCACCTCGGTTGACCACAGATTCACCTCGACCGAGGTGATCCAGAAAAGTCGACTCGACCGAGGCGAACACCTGGGACGCGGCGAGAATATTTTATTTTTGGCTGAGATCTTTTATCTTTGGAAAGAGATCTTATATTTTTGGGCTTGGCTCCTGGAAGGAAGAAGATATGCTAGATCATATATTTTACCTATGTTTATGGGAAGAGATCTTTCTAAGATATCTTATCTTTGGAGAGTAATTTTCCTATAAAAAGGGTCAGATTTCCCACAAATCCGACATCCGCTATCACCTTGCTTTACACCTAATACACCGCTGTAGCCATACTCCAGTTGGGAGATTTGAAGAACCTTTTTGAAGGTTGAAGAAGGAAGATTGTAGCTTTATAGCTTTTTCAGGGTTTTTGTAAGATTATCTTAGATTCCCTTCCTTGTTGTCTTGCCTTGTTGGATTGCTATCCAAGGAACGCTTTGTTGTGATATTTGATTCAGTTATTGAAGTCTTTTCATTAAGTTCTTCTTGTTCAAATGTTCACCTTCTTCCCATACATTTGATTATTGCTTTCATGATGATGAGTGGCTAATTTCCTTGTGTGATTCTAGGGTGATTGGCTGAAGGTTATGGGAAAAACAATGATAGAATGATCTTAATCACAGTAGGACCCTGAAAGTTCGAGTCTTTAACCTTAACCCTAAGCATCTCGTTCAGTCGATGAACATCTCGGCCGGGGTGGAATTTGGCTGACCGAGGTGACTTATCTGATCCAAAACTGAGATTTAAGTGTTAGAGTTTGCCAAATCCTATTCTTATTACACCTTTCCTGGTTCAATGCAAGCTTAGGATGAGACTTACCCGGTAATTCCTTAGTTTGTGTATCTAAGATCATAAGTATAGGTAATAAAGGTTTATCCTTTATTGGGGTTTGAGTGTGCTTTCATCCCATCTTTGTGAGTTAGCCTGAGACTTACCCGGTAAAGGTTGATTCTATTCCCTTAGATGGTGTGTTTGTTTGAGGTTATAGTTCTTTATCTTAATTCCTTGAGACTTACCCGGTAATAGGAGTTACGGTCTAGGCTTAGTGAGTAGTGAGACTTACCCGGTGATCTATTCCACTTTAGCAACACCTTCCCTATGCAAAAATCTCAACTTTGTCCGCTTATCTTTAGATCTTGAGTTGGAACCACAACTAGATGCTTTAATCCCTAGAATTGCATATTTCCTTTATTGACTTCTATCATCTTTGATTGTTTTAATTGCTTTTGTGGTTAGTATTTACATAAGCATACCGTGATTGGACTTTGTTTTACTAAGTCCCTGTGATCGACCCCTGGAATTCCTTGCTTTTTACTACGATTGACCCGTACACTGCGGGTTCGCATCCTTGTTTTAAGCTTACATCTAGGGTTATAAATTTAAAGCTTGCACACACCGTTTGGAGCGAACAGTTCTTCAAATCTCCCAACTGGAGTGTGGCTGCTGTGTGCTATGCGGGATCTCCAACTGTATGCAGGATTGATAACGGATGTCGGATTTGTGGGAAATCCGACCCTTTTTATAGGAAAATTACTCTCCAAAGATAAGATATCTTAGAAAGATCTCCTCCCATAAAAATAGGTAAAATATATGATCTAGCATATCTTCTTCCTTCCAGGAGCCAAGCCCAAAAATATAAGATCTCTTTCCAAAGATAAAAGATCTCAGCCAAGAATAAAATATTCTCGCCGCGTCCTAGGTGTTCGCCTCGGACGAGTCGACTTCTTTGGATCACCTCGGTCGAGGTGAATCTGTGGTCAACCGAGGTGAGTCGCAACTGAATGTGAAATCTCTCAAATCTGGTCCAAAGTGAATCTTTAATCCATGGCTATTCTTCCTGGATGGTTCCTTATGTTCCTGAATGTAGCTCCAATGACTCCATAGCTCCTTTTGCTCCTTTTTGATCCAAAACGTGCCATTTTTCCTACGATTACAACAAAACTAGGTGTAGACCTCGATTTCCGCAAAGGTAGATGAAATGGTAATATAATAACATAATATACATACAAACATGCAGATTATTGAAGATAAAACGTCCAAACAAACCCTAAGATATAGACTATAATTCATGCTATCAAAATACCCCATACTTAGCCCTTGCTTGTCCCCAAGCAAGTTCCGCAAATAAAAGGAAAGATAGAATGGATTATAAGTCAATAAAGTCAATGAAAAGTCTTTCAAAACATTTTTATGGTCTGCAACAATCATAGATCACTCTAAGGGAATACTTCATGGAATTTAAAACTCAAAATATGATCAAAACTTTTTATAAATATAAGAAAGTCGTTCATCTTTGCATAAAATCATAGAATGCATAATAAGTCATAATTATCGAAATTAATCATGCATAATCCAGTTTAAACCACTAAGTCAATCAACAAGCTCGAGGTCTCAAGGGCTTCCCAAAAGAAAGGTCAAGAAACGTGTAGGGTAGGGATGTATGTAAGGTAATGTGGTGCTAGAATCCGGGAAAAGGATATACTTCACTTTCACTTTGACTTTCAACATCTTCCACCAATAAGCTTTGCTTATTTCACACTTTTTCTTTTACTTTACTTTTTGGGATGCATGGACAGAGGTGCACAATAATCAAAGCCTAGGAAATCAACAATTATCAATTTCTTGAGATGCATCAAACCCTTGATGCACATACCATGACCTGTTAGGAATATCGCTCAATCCGACTTTGGCAAGACACAAACACCCGGCTATGTGAATGGTGCCGAGTTACTCATCATCATGATTGACTTCCCCAAACCTATTTATTGCTTTCTAACACTTTCACTTCCAGCCAACTTCTCAACTTTTACTTCACTTGCTTTCACCACTTCGCTTGCTTCCAAATTACCGGATAGGTAAAGGGAGGCAAAAATGTATATGAGGGGCTAAGCATGATCAAGAAGAAGAAGAGAGAAGAATGAATTGCCTTGGTCTTTCCAGGAAGAAAGTGAGAGAACTCATAATGTGGTGTGAACCTTCAAATTCAACATAATTTGGATAAAAACAAAGTATTAAACATGCCAAAATTTCAAACAAAGCATTTAGCAACTTAAACATATTATAAAACCTTTCAAGCACATAAAGATTTCAAAAACAAGTCAGTAAGCAAGATCTTCACTGAGATCATGTCCAGATAAGAAGCACAAAAATCGTTTCGAAAACTCTCAGTTAACCCACCTCGGTCGAGGTGTTCTTAGGTCAACCGAGGTGAAACACCTCGTTTGGCCAGAACTGCCCCGGTCGAGGTCAAAAATTTTTTTTCAACCAGTTTTTTTTCAGTTTCGACGTTTTTCTCAATCAAATAACCTGTAAGTATGCATGCAGTCTCAGATAAACACATAGAAGCAAACTGAAGCATAAATATAAATAAATATCCGATCAAGTAGAGTCATACATCACATAAGTGTCAAATAATACATCAATAAACACCCCATACTTGGGACACACTGTCCCAGTGGGTCAAAATAAGTCTAAGGAATAAAATACTCACCGGATAATAAGCTGAACTGCATAAAAATAAGAAAGAAAATCCTGCAGCTCTCAATAATCCTGATCCGGTGGTGGTGTTGGTGGTGGCACGTATGGGTACTGAGACGGGTCAAATGGATAACCCATAGTCTGCTGGAACTGGATCTCCATCATCCTGCGTTGATAATGCTGGCTCTCTAGCATCTAATGAGTCCAACTGTCGATCTGTCGGTGTTGGGCGGCAAATCTCTCATCGATATCCACAGTAAGAGCAGCATAAGAGTCTATCATCTGCTCTGTCAAATCGTCGATCCTACGGTGAGCCTCTGGATCTCTATGTCGGCGTGCCCTACGCCTAGCAGGTCTCAATGGTGATGCAGCAGGTGCCGGCTCAGTATCATCATCATCCAAATCAATAACCGGCGCACTCGTCCCGGCAGTATCTGTCCCTATATCCATTGGGACTCCACCATCCCTGTCATCAGCAGTCTCCTCATCATCTACCTCCTCCTCCTCAGTTGGGGCAGCTGCTGCCTCTCTATAATCCTCCATCAGTGGGGCCCAGGCGGTCTGCCAGTAATGAGGGTCATAAACTGTAAACTGTGCTGACCACCTGATCCCCTGCGGTGCAGTCAGCTCCCATGGCATAACCACGTATGGTGTAGTCAGTCCTCGGGGAACCAGAATCCGCCGAGTGATCATCTCCTGCAGCCCAAGCGGCTTGGCAGCCGCCACCATAGTGCAAGCGCTGAGATCCATGTCCTGGTAGCTGGCGATGTGGGTCACAAGTCCTCCGCAGCAGATGTCCCCCTTCGCCTTGGCCTTGATCTTGTGCAGGTCCTCTGCCAACATCAAGCCAAAGTCGGGGATCCCTCCAGTCACCATGCAATATAGGCTAAACAGCTCCCCCTGTTGGACCTTCTGGGGCGTCTCAGTACGCGCCAGAAGCGTCTCGCTGAAAATGCGGTGGGCTAACCTAAAAGCTAAGTGAAAGATGACCTTCTCCCTGGAATCTCCAGGGCGCCACCTATTTGCGTGCTCAACCACGTGAGTAATCTATCCCCAAAACTCCCTAGCTATAGATCGGGACGGGAAATCAACAGCTGTCGGGGCAGGGAAACCAAAAATATCCCTCCAATACTCTAGTGGAACTATGAAGTTCCGGTTCATCAACCGGTAATTCACAGAACGCTCTGTGGGGAGGTAGGTGAAGGAGCTAATAAACTCTAAGGTGGGCTCCAAATAGGCAGGTGCGCGGATCTCAGTAAACTGATCCAATCCTACCGTCGATATCATCCGTCTAAGGTATCCATCCACATGGAGACAGTCAAAGGCTGACACGTCCAGGAAGCGAGGTGCTATTGTTCGCCCCTAGAGGTGTGTGCAAATAAGCTTTAAATTTATAAAACTAGAATCAAGCAAGCGAACCCGCAGTGTACGGATCGACGTAGTTAAGCAAGAATTCCAGAGTATCGAACACAGGGATTTGGGTGGGAACAAATTCAATTGCAAATTATCAAGCGGTTAAATGTAAGAGCTTCGCAAATTATCGGGAAAACACCGATCCTAAAGATCCAAGTATCCAATTGTGGCAATCGATTCAAGATATACTAATGATATAAAGACAGAGTTGAGATATGCAAGGGTATACTAATGTAAGGTAATCGTACGGTGAAGTTCCAAAAACCTTATATGACTCATCTACAAGACACTCTCTATACAGGTTGTTGAGGCTTCAATATAGAAAGGTTCTAAAAACAAGAATTAATGTCAAATACCCAAACTTGTAATCCAAGGATCAAGACTAACTTAACCGATTACGGTTGTGACACTCACAATCGAGGTAGAGGTTGTTGAGGCTTCACTACCACCTAGGAAAGGCAAGCCTAAACTAAGTTAAAGCAAATCTTTAACTTTGGATTAAAGTAAAAGCAGGTTTGTAAACTTAAGGGAAATTACGGGTAGATCTTGAGACTCCACGGCCGTGGAACTCAAGAACAAACCGTGATTTAGGGTTCGTCGACGATTCTCTCAAACTCTCAGGGTCTAATATGTTTACGATCGATCTATCATCATCTAAGCCACAACTATCAACCCTTCACCTTAGAATCGTTAAGGGTTTTTAGCCAATAACAGTCATGTTGATATCAAATTCAAGAATTAAAAGATAAGAAGACGAAAACTTCCGAAAACTTTCAATAAACTTCAAACCAATCTCAAAGTCACAATCAAGAATGAATGTTGTCAATAGATTCAGAATAAACCAAACAAACACAATCTTAGGAAAGAAGGAAGAACGGGGTGTCAATCCGCCTTCTAATTCAAACCTAAACAAGAAGAGAAATCTTCTTGCAACAATCTTCCAAAAGCTTCGATCTTCCGCACAATCCGGAAATCTCAACAGCAATCTCCACCAAAAGTGCGGGATTAGGGCAAAATCCCAACATGAACTTCGATCTCCAATGAGATGTAAAATGCTTCCAAACGAGGGTTGTGCCGCCAAGCAAAGGCGTAAGCCAAACCTAAAGCGAGGTCGCAAAAATGCGTCTAAGCGGGGGTAAGCGAGCCTCCTGAAATCTTGCTTCGTCCGTCTTTTTATAGGGCAAGATAAGATATCGGCCCGGCCCAATCTTCAAAAGATCGTGGCTTCAAAATGTGGCGAAAAAGATCGCCAAGATCACGGTCGTGGAAGGTTCCACGACCGTAATTTAGAGCGTGGAAAGTGTCACGGTTTTAACCATGGATTCCACGACCGTAATAGTTACTGGAATGCATCACGCCTCTCTTTGCAAGGTTCCACGGCCGTGGAAGTAAACGTGGTTTGTAGTACGGCCGTATTTTAGAGCGTGGTTTAGGGCAAGAACGTGATTCTTCCCTAGCCTCGTGCATTCCTCAAGTTGAACTCCAATTTGCTCCTAATAATGCCCTTAATCCATGGACATACTCAATCAACTCTTCTTTGCTCGATTCCGTTCGGAAATGACTCTCAATCACCTATAATCAACATAAAGCTAGTGTAGACATCCATATCGACAATATAGGCGAACTAGCTCACAAATGCAACAATGCTAAATCAAAGACCATCAACATGAATCAAATATACTTAGAAAACGTGCCTAAAATATCACAATATTTCATGCTAACAAATAACCCCATACTTAACACTTGCTTGTCCCTAAGCAAGGTCTTTCAAAAAGCTTTAAACAAAAGTTAGGATGAAATATGTGTACCTTCTCAAAGCAATACTTCTTTTGGAGGAATGTTCCTTCTAAAGAATAGATCATTCTCAAACTTTGCTTCAATTGTTTATAAGACTTTCATACACTTAATCAAAGAGTAAAAAGCAAAGAAAACTCATGAATCAATTAAACTTCTAAACAAGCATCATAACCTTCAAACATTATCAAAATCAATCATAAGAAACTTCAATTTAGATCACCAAGTCATATAACATTCTTTTGATCTTAAGGACTTCCAAAGAAAAGGTCTAGAATGTGGAAAGGGAAGGAAACTTTTAAGGAATGTGGTGCATGAATCCGGGAAAGTGGACAACTACCCTTCTTCTTCTTTTGCGGTTTCCGCAACACTTCAACTTAGAGCTTCGCTCTTCTCCTTTTCATTTTTCGACTTTACTTTTGGAGTTATGGATAGAGGTGCACAAAAACCGAAGCCTAGGAGATTGGCGTTTCTCAATTTTTATGAGATGCCTCAAACCCTTAGCGCACATACCATAATCCGCTAGGAATATCGTTCAATCCGACTTTGGCAAGACACAAACACCCGGCTATGTGAATGGTGCCGAGTTACTCATCATCATGATTGACTTCCCCAAACCTAGAATTCCTTTCTATTCTTTTGATTGCAAATAATTGCTCTCATGGCCCTCCCACATCAAACATGCCTTTTTCATTCACTTCTCCAAATTCCCGGATAGGTAAAGGACGTCAATATTTCAATGAGGAGCTAAAATGATCAAAGAAAGAAGAAAGAAAACTCGAATTGCCTTAATCATCTCAACAAGAAGTATAAGAACTTATAATGTGATTTCAACTTCAATTTCTCAACATGATTTAGGTAACATTCATCACATTATGAAACTTGTAAAAGAGGTAAAATTCATTCATTCAAATTCTTTTCAATTCACTATTCTTTTAAGCATGCAATTGTCATTAAACTCAATTCACAAGTAGTGATTATCATAGAAATCATCTCAATTCATTAGAAGTACATAATTTTCAAAATTTTTCAATTTTTATGGGTTTTTCAAGTTCTTTTTCATGCAATGCGATAATGAAACGTGCAACAATATAATGAACATGCAAATAGTCTCGAATAGAAGCAAGCATAGTGAGTAAGAGTTATTACAAACTTTTAGTACATCCCACCCCATACTTAGGACGAACATTGTCCCTAATGTTCAAAAGAAAGAAAAAAAAAGAAGAAAAGAAAAAGAAACTCACAAAGTGGTGGCGGAATGTCTAAAGCGAACGGTCAATCATCAAATCCTCATCACTGCGGCGCTGGTGGAGGCGGGAATGGAGAGAAGCTAGGATCATAGAACCGCCCAAACTGCTGGCGGTAGACATCCCTCATCATGTGGTCGAGGTTGTCTAGGCGTCCGTCTCTAGCATCGGCTCGGATCTCCAATGCTCCTACTCTCTCTGAAAGTCCGGTAGCCCAATCCGGCATCTGCTCGTACCATCCCGGGGCCTGACTATACCATGCTGGAGCATCGGATGGTGCTGGTGGTGGTGCTGGTGCTGCTGTCTGCTCTGTAGACCAAGGAGGGGGAACGCCATACCATGTAGGAGGTGTGGTCATCCACGTAGGCCTCTCACTCACGCTAGCGCGGCGAGAAGACGAGCCTGAAGCTCTAGCTGGACGTGGAGAACGTCTAGGTGCATCGGGCGCCGCCTCCGGCTGATCCGGAAACGTGCCAAACTCCTCCTCAGCTCCTCCTCCACTCTCAAACTGATCTCCCATCTCCTCCTCAACAACCAGCGGTGGGACATATGGGGGAGCTGCTATCCTGTTCACATGCATAGCAGCGAACGTCTCCTTCCAATTATGGCGTCCCGCCATAATGGAGTACTCCGGTAGCCACTCTATACCCCTACCCGTCCTGCTCTCCCATGGCATGCCCGCATAAGGCGGACCTCTATGTGTGGGGAAAATGAGACCCCTAACCATGAATGCATGGAGACCTAAGGGAACGGCCGGTATGCGGGTACATGCAGAAAAATCTACACCAAAGCTCCTAGCAATGTGGGTAACTATCCCACCACATCCTATGTTGCCCTTCTTCTTATTCTTGAGCTTGCTCATAGTAGCAGCCAAGAGAGTAGCACAATCAGCACGGCATCCATATAACATGGAGTAGAGCAAGAAGAGCTCATCCGTCTTGATCTTTTGGGGCGTCTCCGTCCTAGGAAAGAGACACTCCGAAAGAACACGATGAGCAATCTTCAAGGCTAGGTGGTACATCAACCTAGCCTTGGTGTCAGCGGGCTGCCAGCGGTCCTCGCTAGCGTAAATCATCGCCACCTCCTCCCAAAAATCCTTGGCATAAACGCCACTAGGAAATCGACCGTTAAAGGTCTCCTGAAACCCGAAAATGGTCCCAAACTCACGGATGCTCAAATGGTAGTATCTCTCCATGAGACGGAAAGAGACGGTCCTATCTACATGGCTGTGCTCAAAGGATGTCACAACCTCCCGTGTAATCTCCTCATAGGCGTCTTCTCGGATAGCCGAGAAGACAATAAGTCCGGCTCTATCCAAGAGCCAAGTAAGATCATGAACAATGTTGAGAGGAGCTAGATCCTCCAACAACAAGTATCTAGGGCCAATCACTGGCCTCTCCTTGATCCTCTCGAGTGCATCGAGATGATCATCGTGTATGGTCGGGATTCTAGGGTGAGAAGGTGAGGATGGAGGTGAAGGTGAGGATGGAGGTGAAGGAGAAGAGGGTGGTGGTGCCCTAGAGGATGAGGAGGAGGAGGGATTACCCTTCCTCTTCTTATTCTGATCATTCTTCTTCTCTTTTATCTTCCCCGAAACTCTTCTCACAAAATCCATTCTGCTCAAAATTACGGTCTGTTCTATAGGAACCACGGCCGTAATTCTCCCAGAGACCGTGATTCGTCTCAGAAAATCACAAATCTCAGCAAATCAGCAATCAAACTCCTCAACAGGCAGTCCTAATCTAATTTCTTCCAATCTCAATCAGTTCTCCCTAAAAATCTCTAACAAAAACGAACCAAATCGGCAAGAATCAAGAAGAGAGAAAAAACCTATTTTTCGGATTGAAAAATCCGAATTGCGCGTTCGTTGGTGAGTTTCCGCTTGATTCGTCGCTTGGATCTTGTTTGTGGTTGAATTTGCTTCAGTTTAGGAGGAAGAATTGTAAAAAACGATTAGGAAACGAGTGATTGAGAGAGGGTCGTGGATTTCAGCAATTAGGGCGTGGAAGAGGGGTGTTTGGAATGATTTTTGTGAAGAATGTGGCTTATATAGTCACAGGCAAAATTTTTGAAAATCACGGTCTGTCGGGGTGTTCCACGGCCGTGGAAGTGTACGGAACCGTGGTTTATGTGATTTTTCAAAGGCTTTTGGAAATTACGGGTACTACAGCTGTCACGACCGTGGTTTAGGCCGTGGAACCCTCTGTAAAGCTCCAAAGTCCAATTTTCGTCACTTTTCTTCAACATTATCCTCTCCTTTCCCTTTTCCATCGTTCCTACATCCAAAAACACGAACATACCGGAAGAAATCGAAGGCAAAAACAAAGCAAAAAATGTTTATACTAGGCTAATCTATGAATCGAAAACAAAAACGAAAATGCAATACCTTGGGTTGCCTCCCAAGAAGCGCTTTGTTTAAGGTCCGTAGCTAGACCATTCTCGCACCTATTCGAGTGCGGTAGGCGCGAACTCCTCATCTTGGAGTTCCGGCGTATACTTCTTGAGTCGTTGGCCGTTCACCTTAAAAGTTCCGCTCGCTTCACCCCATACTTCAACTGCACCATGGGGAAAATACGCTTAATTAGAAAAGATCCGGTCCAACGAGATTTAAGCTTACCTGGAAAGAGACGAAGCCTTGAATTGAAGAGGAGAACTTGATCTCCTTCTTTGAAGTCCTTTGGAATGATATGCTTATCATGCCAACGCTTTGCTCTCTCCTTATAGATCTTAGCATTTTCATAAGCGTTCAAGCGGAGTTCATCCAGCTCGTTGATGTCTAGGAGACGCTTCTCTCCCGCTTCTTTCATGCTGAAGTTCAACCACTTGATAGCCCAAAACGCTTTGTGCTCCAACTCTACCGGCAAGTGACAAGACTTCCCATACACAAGGTTGTATGGTGTGGTTCCTATGGGAGTCTTGTATGCAGTCCGGTATGCTCATAATGCATCGTCAAGCTTCAAGGACCAATCCTTCCTAGTCCTTGAAACCGTCTTCTCTAGAATTCCTTTGATCTCCCTATTTGAGATCTCAACTTGTCCACTCGTTTGTGGATGGTAAGGGGTAGCGATCTTGTGAGTAACCCCATACTTAGCTAGAAGAGCTTCAAAGCGTCGGGCAATGAAGTGAGAACCTCCATTACTAATGATCGTCCTTGGCATCCCAAAAATGCGGGAAAATGGTCTTGTTGAAGAACTTAACCACCACCATGACATCATTGGTGGGAGAGGCAATTGCTTCCACCCATCTAGAAACATAATCCACCGCCAATAGTATGTATTGGTTTCCACAAGAGGATGGGAATGGTCCCATAAAATCAACTCCCCAAACGTCAAAAATCTCCACCTCTTGGATGTTGTTAAGGGGCATCTCATTCCTCCTAGAGATATTGCCTGTTCTTTGACAAGCATCGCAACAAGAAACAAAGGATTGCACATCTCTAAACAAAGTAGGCCAAAAGAATCCAGATTGCAATACCTTTGCGCTAGTCTTGTTCGAACTAGCGTGTCCTCCACAAGGTAGTGAATGACAATGGCGGATGACACTTTGCATCTCATCTTCCGGCACACATCGCCGAATGATGCCATCCGGACCTCTCTTGAAGAGGAGAGGTTCGTTCCAATAGTACTCCCGGACGTCCTTAAAGAACTTCTTCCTTTGTGCGTAGGATAGTCCGGGCGGTATCTCCTGACAAACCAAATAGTTAACAAAATCAGCAAACCATGGTTCGTTACCTTTGGAGATCACATCGATGCACTCCTCAATAAGGTGTAGGTGTTCGTCCGGGAAGGAGTCGTCGATGGGTAAATGGTCGTCCTCTAGATGTGTTAGGCGACTCAAATGATCCGCAACAGAATTTTCTGAACCTTTCTTGTCGCGGATCTCAAGATCGAATTCTTGTAGGAGAAGAATCCATCTAATTAGCCTTGGCTTCGCATCTTTCTTCGCAAGGAGGTACCGGATCGCAGCATGATCCGTGTAGACAATCACCTTTGCACCTACAAGATAAGAGCGAAACTTGTCAATAGCATAGACAATGGCTAAAAACTCTTTTTCGGTAGTGGCGTAGTTGAGCTGCACTTCATCTAGCGTCTTGCTAGCATAGTATATGGCATGGGTTGCCCCTTCCTTTCGTTGTCCAAGAACAGCTCCAATAGCTACGTCACTAGCATCACACATAATCTCAAAGGGAAGAGTCCAATCCGGGGGTTGGATAATAGGTGCTGAAATTAGAGCTTGCCGAATGGTGTTAAACGCATCCAAACATTCCTGCGAAAACTCAAAAACCGCATCCTTCATCAATAGATTAGTGAGAGGTTTTGATATCTTAGAAAAGTCCCTAATGAAACGTCTATAAAATCCAGCATGTCCTAGGAAACTTCTTATCCCTTTCACCGAAATTGGGGGAGGAAGCTTCTCTATGGTCTCTATCTTAGCCTTGTCTACTTCTATCCCTCTACTAGAGACTAAGTGGCCTAATACAATTCCTTTCTTAACCATAAATTGACACTTCTCCCAATTAAGAACTAGGTTAGTATCTTCACACCTTTGCAAAACAAGAGAAAGGTTAGAAAGGCAATCGTTAAAAGAGGAACCGTATACGGAGAAGTCGTCCATGAAGACTTCCATGATTTCCTCTACGTATTCGGAGAAGATGGCCATCATGCACCGTTGGAAGGTGGCTGGGGCATTGCAAAGCCCGAACGGCATTCTCCTTTCAAGCATTTGATCAATGAATGGCAATGGAAAATGATCCTTCCGCGTTGCATTGTTGAGCTTGCGGTAGTCTATGCACATCCGCCATCCAGTTACGGTTCGGGTAGGAATGAGTTCGTTGTTCTTGTTGGTGATGACCGTCATTCCTCCCTTCTTCGGAACTACTTGAACCGGACTCACCCACTTACTATCGGAGATAGGGTAGATGATACCTGCATCAAGAAGTTTGAGAATTTCCTTCTTGACAACCTCCTTCATGGTCGGATTCAACCGCCTTTGAGGTTGTCTTGAAGTTCTAAAATCTTCCTCCATTAGTATCTTATGCATGCATAGGGAGGGTTTAATTCCTACTAAGTCCTCAATAGTATAGCCTATAGCTTTCCTATGTTTCCTAAGGACAATCATGAGCTGATTATGTTCATCTATGCTTAGATCGGAACTAACAATAACCGGAAACGTAGAATTAGATCCTAGAAAAGCGTACCTTAGATGAGTAGGAAGTGGTTTGAGTTCCATTGCTTTCGGAGCTTCCAATGATCCTTGAGAAGCGTCCGATGTCTCCTTAGAAGTTTCTAAGGGTGATGAGTGTGTGGGAGAAGAATCAGAAGAAGTTGAAGAAGTGTCACGATCACTCGTTTCCACGCCCAAAATTACGGGTTCCTCATGGCCTCCACAGCCGTGGTTTAGGGCGTGGAAGGGAAATACGGTTGTCACATCTTCTCCACGACCGTATAACTCCCTGGAGTGAGGCACGATTTTGGTTGTGAAATCCACGGCCGTGGAATACAGGGTATAACCGTGGATTCTCACATTTTCTGCCTCATCGTGGAGTTTCTCAAACTCCACTTCACCTATCTCTTCTTGTGCTTCTAAGGCTTCAATTGCCTCATTGCACTCTTCTTCTTCCCCTACATTGGTTAGACTCATAGTGATAACCTTTTGTAAAGGATCGTTAAAGAGAATCGCACTTACCTCCTCCCTAGAAAAGCCTTCTTCATCTTGGATATCGAAAATATCCTCATCAAAGATTGGCACCTTCACTAGAGTAAAAAGAACGAACTCTACTTTCTCCTCTCCTATATCAAAAGCGAGTCTACCATTCTTGCAATCGACTATGCAACCGGAAGTTGTAAGAAACGGTCTTTCGAGTATGATCGGGACCGGACTATCTGCAGGAATGTCAAGCACGACAAAATCAATGGGAACAAAGAATTTACCTAGCTTGACCGGGACGTCTTCTACAATACCGACGGGGCGAGTGATGGATCGATCCACCATGTACAACGTCATCTTCACCGGTTTAAGGTCGCCTAAACCGATCTTCCTACACAATGCAAGTGGTATGATGCTCACACTTGCTCCTAAGTCACGTAACGCATCGTATGTGACATCTCCCACTCCTATGGGAATGCAAAATGACCCCGGATCCTTTAGCTTTGGGGGCATTTTCTCCTTCATGGTTTTGATGAGATCCGAAGAATCCGAACTCATCTTAACCTCTCTGAAGTCTTCTAGCTTCCTCTTGTTAGAGAGGAGCTCCTTCAAGAACTTGCCATAAGCCGGCATACCTACGATAGCATCAATAAATGGTATATTAATATGCAGCTTGCTCATGAGTTCTATGAACTTACCAAATTGTTTATCTAGGCGCGTTGTCGCTCTAGATTGAGGGAATGGTAGGGGAGGTTTATAAGCTGAAGGAGGAACGTAGGCATCTTCCTTCTCCTTCCCCTTTTCTTTCTCCTTGTCCTTTTCTACGGAGACTTCAACGAACTTAGGCTGCGGATCGGTGGTAGTCACTCCGCTCCTAGTTGTGATTGCCATAACCCTTCCCTTAGGGTTGTCCTCCGTCTTTCCTGGAAGTTTCCCTTGATTCCTAGGAACTTCCTCCGCATGGTTGAACATTTGGTTTTCCAAAACCTTTTGAGCTTTGTCAACCTTGGAAATTTGATCATCAATCTTAATGAAGCGGTTCTCCAACCCTTGAAGCTTTCCCAAAATCATTTCCAACATGGGATCGGGCTTCTCCTTTCCCGAATTGTTTCCTCCATTAGATGATTGCCCTTGGCTTTTCAAAGGAGTAGAGGAAGAGGAAGGTGGAGTTAGTGAATTAGAATTGGAAGGATAAGAGTTACCGGAATTTTGTTGATTGGAGCGCCAATTGTTGTTGTTTGAACCCCTATTGTTGTTCCAATTGTTGTTCCGGCCGTTATTATTGTTGTTGTTGCTATTCCAATTGTTGCTCCGGTTATTATTCCGGTTGTTGTTGTTGTTGTTTCGGTTTGTGTTATCACCGCCATTGTTGTTGCCCAAATAGCCAACATCCTTCTCTTGTTGCTTTGGGAAGTTGGTCTTGATAGCCTCCATCAACTCTTTGATTTCATTGTTGAGGGAGAAAATCTGATTTTGAGCTTCATGTGTGAGCTTTGCTCCTTGCTCCACACGATTTTCCTCCACTTTCCGGTGGGAATACTTCTCTATGACCCTTGCTTGCTTCTCAATAAAGTCCCAAGCGTCATCTTCTCTCATGTCCATGAATGTTCCACATGAGAGGGATTGGAGGTTGAATTGCGTTCCCGCATCTAACCCCTTGTAGTAGATCTCCAGCAAGGCAAGTTTGGATATGCCATGATGAGGGCAATCCAAGAGCAAATCCTGAAACATTTCCCAAGATTGAAACAAACTTTGGTGAGGAACTCCGCGGAAAGTTAGATCTCCAGCAAGGCAAGTTAGATCTCATGGAAAATGCATTGATCTTACCTCTAAGCTCCGCCGTTTTGGATGGCGGAAAGAATTTGGTGAGGAACTCCGCGGAAAGGTCTTCCCACGTGTCTAGTTTCCCACTAGGAAGAGCTTGATACCAAGACAACGCTTTCCCCTTCAAGAAGAAGAAGAAAGGCTTGAGCTTATAGTTGTTGGTAGTAGCGCTCTTTGGCCTCATTGTCTCCATCATACACTCAAAGTTCTGCAAGTGTTGGTGTGGAGATTAAGCGCTTGTCCCGCCAAATTGGTTTTGGCGAACAAGAGTAATGACTTGAGGGTTGAAGATAAACCCTTGCACATCATCAGCATCAAAGTTCACGCCCAAACGGCGTGGTTGTTGTGTTGGATCCATCCGCTGGCCAAGAGTTATTGGCTCTTCATCTACACGTTCGATCCTCGCGTTCCTAGGTGGAACACGACGATTGGAAGCTCCCCATGGATGGAAAGGATTCACATTGATCGTGGGATCAATCTCCTCTAACGGTGGCATGGAAGAATCACTATCATCAGTGGATGAGTGACCTTTTCTTCTAGACCTTGATGTTTTCCTTGAGGATTTCTTGCTTCCCTTATTCTTAAGGTCGCTTAGCTCTATCCTCATCCGGAAGATCATGTCTTGTAGATTGTTAACTTGAGATTGATGACGATCCATTTCATCCTGGCGGAGGGTCTCATTCCATTGGAGTTGAGCTTCCTTCTCCGCCAACTCCGCTTGAAGATCACGTTCGTGTCCTTCAGCCATCTTCTTTTCCTTGCGCTTTTGCCTTAAAGTTTTCTCTAGCTCTTGATCAAGAGGTAAGAGATCTTCGGTGTTCCTAGACCTGCGCATGCACTCAAAGTAATATCAAATAACGAGAGCAAGCTCCCAAGCTTGACAACCGGCTACCGAATTCGGCCGCAACCAAATCCCCGGAAACGGCGCCAAAAACTTGTTCGCCCCTAGAGGTGTGTGCAAATAAGCTTTAAATTTATAAAACTAGAATCAAGCAAGCGAACCCGCAGTGTACGGATCGACGTAGTTAAGCAAGAATTCCAGAGTATCGAACACAAGGATTTGGGTGGGAACAAATTCAATTGCAGATTATCAAGCGGTTAAATGTAAGAGCTTCGCAAATTATCGGGAAAACAACGATCCTAAAGATTCAAGTATCCAGCTGTGGCAATCGATTCAAGATATACTAATGATATAAAGACAGAGTTGAGATATGCAAGGGTATACTAATGTAAGGTAATCGTACGGTGAAGTTCCAAAAACCTTATATGACTCATCTACAAGACACTCTCTATACAGGTTGTTGAGGCTTCAATATAAAAAGGTTCTAAAAACAAGAATTAATGTCAAATACCCAAACTTGTAATCCAAGGATCAAGACTAACTTAACCGATTACGGTTGTGACACTCACAATCGAGGTAGTGGTTGTTGAGGCTTCACTACCACCTAGGAAAGGCAAGCCTAAACTAAGTTAAAGCAAATCTTTAACTTTGGATTAAAGTAAAAGCAGGTTCGTAAACTTAAGGGAAATTACGGGTAGATCTTGAGACTCCACGGCCGTGGAACTCAAGAACAAACCGTGATTTAGGGTTCGTCGACGATTCTCTCAAACTCTCAGGGTCTAATCTGTTTACGATCGATCTATCATCATCTAAGCCACAACTATCAACCCTTCACCTTAGAATCGTTAAGGGTTTTTAGCCAATAACAGTCATGTTGATATCAAATTCAAGAATTAAAAGATAAGAAGACGAAAACTTCCGAAAACTTTCAATAAACTTCAAACCAATCTCAAAGTCACAATCAAGAATGAATGTTGTCAATAGATTCAGAATAAACTAAACAAACACAATCTTAGGAAAGAAGGAAGAACGGGGTGTCAATCCGCCTTCTAATTCAAACCTAAACAAGAAGAGAAATCTTCTTGCAACAATCTTCCAAAAGCTTCGATCTTCCGCACAATCCGGAAATCTCAACAGCAATCTCCACCAAAAGTGCGGGATTAGGGAAAAATTCCAACACGAACTTCGATCTCCAATGAGATGTAAAATGCTTCCAAACGAGGGTTGTGCCGCCAAGCAAAGGCGTAAGCCAAACCTAAAGCGAGGTCGCAAAAATGCGTCTAAGCGGGGGTAAGCGAGCCTCCTGAAATCTTGCTTTGTCCGTCTTTTTATAGGGCAAGATAAGATATCGGCCCGGCCCAATCTTCAAAAGATCGTGGCTTCAAAATGTGGCGAAAAAGATCGCCAAGATCACGGTCATGGAAGGTTCCACGACCGTAATTTAGAGCGTGGAAAGTGTCACGGTTTTAACCATGGATTCCACGACCGCAATAGTTACTGGAATGCATCACGCCTCTCTTTGCAAGGTTCCACGGCCGTGGAAGTAAACGTGGTTTGTAGTACGGCCGTATTTTAGAGCGTGGTTTAGGGCAAGAACGTGATTCTTCCCTAGCCTCGTGCATTCCTCAAGTTGAACTCCAATTTGCTCCTAATAATGCCCTTAATCCATGGACATACTCAATCAACTCTTCTTTGCTCGATTTTGTTCGGAAATGACTCTCAATAACCTATAATCAACATAAAGCTAGTGTAGACATCCATATCGACAATATAGGCAAACTAGCTCACAAATGCAACAATGCTAAATCAAAGACCATCAACATGAATCAAATATACTTAGAAAACGTGCCTAAAATATCACAATATTTCATGCTAACAGCTATCACTGGACGGGCTGCTATACGGTCGTAATCGACCCGGTGTCGCTCGTGGATCACCGGGCGATAGGGTCGGGAAGAAGAGGAAGAAGGGGAAGGGGAGGATCTATCCCTAATGGCAAGACGTCTCTCAGAACTCATTTTCAAATTCTCACTGTCAGGTCACCTCGGTCGGTCTGACAACACTCAAGAACACCTCGGCCGAGGCACAGCACGTTTGGACCGAGGCGAAAACTGCGTAACTAATTTCCTCAAAATTTCCAGTTCTTTTCCCCCAAAATCACTACAACTGGTTCCTATGGGGTACTTAATCCATTTCTCAGCAAATGTAGGGCAATCCAAGCCCAAATTGAAGCGAAAACAGCGAGGTTAGGGTTTTGTACTCGTTTTACCTCGTTCGGCCGTTTCGGTTCGATTTCTTCGCAGATCGACGTTGCACTGGGATCCTCTATGCTTTAATCGTAGTTTGGAAGCGAAAATCTTCGAAAACGAGCGAGAATTGAAGTGGCGAGGTGAAATGGGTCGCCGCGGTCGAGGGGGTAGGTAAAGAGGATAAAAAAAAATTTTCCCCTTTTTATTCCCTTTCGGGAACTGCTGTCACCTCGGTCGAGGTGGTCTCGACTGGACCGAGGTGGTACGGACCGATGTGCTCCTTCAGAAACCCTAGTCGCCTCGGTTGCTCATGAATCATCTCGGTCGAGGTGCTCTGACAGCAACCGAGATGTGCCTCAGTCAAACTTCGTCTTCTCGAATTCTCGAACTTCTGTCCTTCCAGTTATGCTCCTGGTTTGTTCTCCTTCCTTAGATGTCACCTGTTATCTGTCTAGGACGCCAAAAACAAAACAAAGCAAAGCAAAAGCAAAACTATGTAAGCTAGAAAGGGAAAAGAAAGCAATACCTTGGGTTGCCTCCCAAGAAGCGCTTGGTTTAAGGTCGCTAGCTGGACCATGATGCGTCTCAAACGAGATGGGAGGTGCCCTCACCCCATACTTCACCTCCATCGTGGGGTGAAGTAAGTAAGTCCATCAAACGCTCCAACAAGTGTAAGTGCTCATCGGGGAATGAATCGTCTATGGGTGGGCCGTCCTTTTCGCGTGAAGATGCAGGTAGCCGGCTGAGGTGATCCGCAACAGAATTTTTGGATCCCTTCTTATCGCGGATCTCTAAGTCAAACTCTTGAAGTAAGAGAATCCATCAAATAAGGCGTGGCTTGGCATCTTTCTTAGCCAACAAGTAACGGATGGCTGCATGGTCTGTGTAGACAATGACTTTCGCCCCTACTAAATAGGAACGAAACTTCTGGAAAGCATATACAACCGCCAATAATTCCTTCTCGGTGGTAGCGTAGTTGCATTGTGCTACATCTAGCGTCTTGCTAGCATAGTAAATGGCGGTGGTCCGGCCATCCTTTTTCTGTCCAAGCACCGCTCCTACGGCTACATCACTAGCATCACACATGATCTCAAAGGGCAAGGTCCAATCCGGAGGTTGGATAATGGGAGCGGAGATCAACGCTTCCTTAATCCTGTAAAAAGCATCAAGACACTCGTGCGAAAACTCAAACACAACATCTTTATTCAAGAGGTTAGTTAGAGGTTTAGAAATCTTGGAGAAGTCCTTGATGAATCTCCTGTAGAAACCTGCATGCCCGAGAAAACTCCTCACACCTTTAACAGAACAAGGGGGAGGGAGTTTCTCAATAGTCTCGATCTTAGCTCGATCGACCTCAATGCCTCCATTAGAAACGAGGTGTCCTAGCACAATGCCTTCATTAACCATAAAATGACACTTCTCCTAGTTCAGAACAAGATTAGTGTCTTCACATCTTTGTAGCACTAGAGAAAGGTTAGATAGGCAATCATCAAAAGAGGAACCATATACTGAAAAATCATCCATAAATACCTCTATGATCTCCTCTATGTACTCGGAAAAGATGGCCATCATGCATCACTGGAAGGTAGCGGGTGCATTGCACAATCCAAATGGCATCCTCCTATAAGCAAATGTCCCGCATGGACAAGTGAAAGTGGTCTTCTCCTGATCATCCGGATGGATAGGAATCTGGAAGAATCCACTATAGCCGTCTAAGTAGCAAAAGTGTGAATGCTGGGCCAACCGCTCGAGCATTTGATCAATAAAGGGAAGTGGAAAATGGTCCTTCCGTGTAGCCGTGTTCAGCTTCCTATAATCAATGCAAACCCTCCAGCCCGTAACGGTCCTGGTTGGGATCAACTCGTTGTTCTTATTCGTCACAACGGCCATCCCTCCTTTCTTCGGGACTACATGCACCGGGCTAACCCATTTGCTGTCCGAGATAGGATATATGATACCTGCATCCAATAACTTAAGAATTTCCTTCTTCACAACCTCTTTCATGATCGGATTTAACTGTCTTTGAGGTTCCCGTGAAGTCTTATAATCATCCTCCATTAGAATTCTATGCATGCAGAAAGAGGGCTTAATGCCAATATGATCATCTATAGTGTAACCCAAAGCCTTTTGATGCTTTCTCAGGATATGCATTAGTTTAGACAATTCAGTTTCAGAGAGGGAATCACTAACAATAACGGGATAAGTGGAATCCGGTCCAAGAAAGACATACATCAAGTGATTTGGGAGTTGTTTAAGCTCCACAACTGGTGGTGCTTTCTGAGGGGGATTCTTGCTTCCTTCTTCAGTGGAGTAGATCCGGTAACTGGACTTTCGGAATTCTCAGTTGAAATCGTCTCGCCATCGACCTCGGTCGAGGTGCAGAGGCGTTGACCGAGATGTTCTTCGGTCACCTCGCTCAGTCCAGAAAGTGCCTCGGTCGAGGTACTGCAACTGGAACCGAAACTGGAGATCTTCGTCTCCTGGATTAGCTTCTCAGTTTTAGCTCCTGGATCTTCTCCCAGTGCTTTTAAGCTCCGTATATCCGCATCACAAGAAGCATCTATACCTTCATCCATTAAACTGAAACTAATAACTCTTTCGAGTGGATCGTTAATAAGGATAGAGCTCACCAATTCTCTTGATTCTTCTTCATCGTAGATGTTGAAGATATCATCGCTTAGCTGCTCCCCTTTCATGGCTGCAAGTAATGCGAACTTCACCTCATCGCCACCAATGTTGAATTTCAACTTGGCGTTCTTGCAATCCACGTTGCAACCCGAAGTTGCTAGAAATGGCCTCCCGAGAATAATAGGAACAGGATAATCTGCGGGAATGTCAAGTACAACAAAGTCTATTGGTAAATAGAAATTACCTAACTTGACCGGAACGTCCTTCAGAATTTCCACGGGATGGGTGATGGAGCGATCTGCCATGTATAGTCGAATCTTGACCGGCTAGGGCTCTCCAAGTCCGATCTTCACACATAGCTCCAGTGGAATGATGCTCACGCTGGTTCCTAGATCACATAGGGCTTCACAAGTGACATCCCTAACTTGAATGGGAATGCAAAATGAGCCGGGATCTCTCAATTTAGGTGGCATCTTCTCCTTCATGATTTGAATAAGTTCCGAGGATTTAGATGTCATCCTAACTTCACCAAAATCTTCCAGTTTCCTCTTCCTTGATAGGATCTCCTTCAAGAACTTCCCATAGGCGGGCATTCCTAGAATAGCATCAAGGAAAGGAATGTTAATGTGCAGTTTATTCATCAATTTAAGGGACTTACCAAAGTGCTTGTCTAGATATGCTCTGGCCCTTGACTGGGGGAATAGAAGTGGTGGTTTGTATGCAGGAGGTGGAACATAAACTTCAGTTTTCCCCTCCGCTTTCTGTGGCTCCACCTCGGTTGGCATCTCGGCCGAAGTGTTCTTTGACTGCACCTGGACCGAGGTGGTCTTTGTCGGTACTGGCACCGACCGAGGCACTGGATCTGCAGTTTTCAGTCCACTCCTCGTAGTTATGACCATGATCTGGCCCTTGGGGTTGCTTTCCGTCCTTGCTGGAAGCTTCCCTGGATCTCTTGGCACTTCATTCGCCCTACTTGCAAGTTTTTGTTCAAAGGCCTTTTGGGCCTTCGAAAATGAAGTCATAGAAGTCTCCATAGCACTAAGCTTGATCAAGATAGCCTCCAGCACTGCGTCTTTCTTTTCCGGCTGAGACGAACTTGATCCTTGCCCCTGGCTCTTTAATGGAGTAGAAGAAGAAGGGGAAGAGAGGAAAGGATTAGAGGAATCGTTAGAATTGGAGTTTGAATGATTGTTACCAGAATTTTGGTTGTTCGCCCTCCAATTGTTGCTATTGGATCCTCTATTGTTGTTGTTGTTGTAATTGTTGTTTAGGGAACCATTGTTGTTGTTATGGTATCCATTGTTGTTGTTCCTTTGTCCTTGATCTTCCTTCTTGGTTTGAGCAACCAAGAGTTCCTTCAATTGCTTCACGTCATTCTTCAAAGACGTGAGTTGATTGTTGTTAGGCTGAGTTTCTTGGAAGTTAACTCTTTTAACTCCACCTTCAGCTCCTTGATGGGTGTACTTCTCCATATGTAAGGCTTGCTTCTCGATGAAGTCCCAAGCTTCATCAATCGCCATGTCCATAAAGGTACCGGCGGAGAGTAGTTGGAGGTTAAACTGGGTGCTTCCGTCCAGTCCCTTGAAGTATATCTCCAATAACTCTATTTTTGGAATCCCATGATGTGGGCAATCCAAAAGAATGTCCTTGAACCTCTCCCATGACTTGGACAAGCTCTCATTGTCCTTCATAATGAAATCATTGATCTTCCCTCTCATTTCAGCGGTCTTTGAGGGGGGAAAAGAATTTAGTCAAGAATTCCGTAGTCATCTCCTCCCATGTGCTGATTTTTCCTGGAGGAAGAGATTGATACCAAATAAGAGCCCTATCTTTTAGAGAAAAGTAAAAAGGTCTTAGCTTGTAGTTGTTATTTTCAATCCTTGAGGGTCTCAAGGTCTCCATCAAGATCTCATAGTTTTGAAGATGTTGATGCGGTGATTCCTTCTCTAGCCCTCCGAACTGGCATTGGCGAATCATGGATATAACTTGCGGTCGAAGTTCGTAGTCATGTTCCGCTGGATCTCCTAGGTTAACTCCTGGACGCCTCAGTTGTTGATTGGGGTCCATCCTTTGACCTAGGGTTTGTGGGATTCCTGCAAGAAGAACGCCTCGGACTGGCATCCGAGGTAGAAGTACCTCGGCCGGGGCGTCAGGTACTAGAACCTGCCTCGGTCGAGGGTCAGCGACTGGAACCTGCATCGGTCCAGCATCGGGAACTGGATCTTCCCTCGGTCGAAGTTGATATTGGTCTCGTAAGGCTGCCATATCTACTTCGATCGCCTCAGTCCTGGTGCGAGTTTCTTCTTTCTCTTGCCTTAGCCCTTCCCTGCTGAGGCGTAGCTGCTCTACCGCCTCTTTCAACTCGGCCTCAAGATCGCGATTGTCTTGGTTGGCCATCTTCGCTTCTCGTAAGCATCGTTTGTATGTCTTTTCTAGTTCGGGATCGTAAGGAACGATTTCCTTTCCAGTGCAGGTTCTTTGCATAAACCTAAGAAAGAACCTGCAAAAGTCACTCAAGTAGAGTGGTTAGTAAACACGGGGGCAAGTGCCCCAAAAGCAAACCGTAACCTGCTCGGTCTAGACCAAGTCCCCGGCAACGGCGCCAAAAACTTGTTCGCTCCAAACGGTGTGTGCAAGCTTTAAATTTATAACCCTAGACGTAAGCTTAAAACAAGGATGCGAACCCGCAGTGTACGGGTCAATCGTAGTAAAAAGTAAGGAATTCCAGGGGTCGATCACAGGGACTTCGTGAAACAAAGTCCAATTATGGTAAGCTTTAGCAATCACTAACCACAAAGCAATTAAAACAATCAAAGATGATAAAAGTCAATAAAGGAAATATGCAATTCTAGGGATTAAAGCATCTAGTTGTGGTTTCAACTCAAGATCTAAAGATAAGCGGACAAAGCTGAGGTTTTTGCATGGGGAAGGCATTACTAAAGTGGAATAGATCACCGGGTAAGTCTCACTACTCACTAATCAAAAACCGTAACTCCTGTTACCGGGTAAGTCTCAAGGAATTAAGATAAAGAACTATAACCTCAAACTAACACACCATCTAAGGGAATAGAATCAACCTTTACCGGGTAAGTCTCAGGCTAACTCACAAAGATGGGATGAAAGCACACTCAAACCCCAATAAAGGATAGACCTTTATTACCTACACTTATGATCTTAGGTAAACAAACTAAGGAATTACCGGGTAAGTCTCATCCTAAGCTTGCATTGAACCAGGAAAGGTGTAATAAGGATAGGATTTGGCAAACTCTAACACTTAACTCTCAGTTTCGGATCAGATAAGTCACCTCGGTCAGAAGAATTCCACCCCGGCCGAGATGTTCATCGACTGAGCGAGATGTTTAGGGTTAAGGTTAAAGACTCGAACTTTCAGGGTCCTACTGTGATTAAGATCATTCTATCATTGTTTTTCCCACAACCTTCAGCCAATCACCCTAGAATCACACAAAGAGATTAGCCACTCATCATCGTGAAAGTATTAATCAAATATATGGGAAGAATGTGAATATTTGAATAAGAAGAATTTAATGAAAAGACTTCAATAATTGAATCAAATATCACAACAAAGCGTTCTTTGGATAGAAATCTAACAAGACAAACAACAAGGAACGGAATCTAAGATGATCTTACAAAAACCCTTCAAAAGCTATAAAAGCCACAATCTTCCTTCTTCAACCTTCAAAAAGGTTCTTCAAATCTCCCAACTGGAGTGTGGCTGCTGTGTGCTATGCGGGATCTCCAACTGTATGCAGGATTGATAGCGGATGTCGGATTTGTGGGAAATCCGACCCTTTTTATAGGAAAATTACTCTCCAAAGATAAGATATCTTAGAAAGATCTCCTCCCATAAAAATAGGTAAAATATATGATCTAGCATATCTTCTTCCTTCCAAGAGCCAAGCCCAAAAATATAAGATCTCTTTCCAAATATAAAAGATCTCAGCCAAGAATAAAATATTCTCGCCGCGTCCCAGGTGTTTACCTCGGTCGAGTCGACTTCTTTGGATCACCTCGGTCGAGGTGAATCTGTGGTCAACCGAGGTGAGTCACAACTGAATGTGAAATCTCTCAAATCTGGTCCAAAGTGAATCTTTAATCCATGGCTATGCTTCCTGGATGGTTCCTTATGTTCCTGAATGTAGCTCCAATGACTCCATAGATCCTTTTGCTCCTTTTTGATGCAAAACGTGCCATTTTACCTACGATTACAACAAAACTAAGTGTAGACCTCGATTCCCACAAAGGTAGATGAAATGGTAATATAATCACATAATATACATACAAACATGTAGATTATTGAAGATAAAACGTCCAAACAAACCCTAAAATATAGACTATAATTCATGCTATCACTTAACTCTCAGTTTCGGATCAGATAAGTCACCTCGGTCAGAAGAATTCCACCCCGGCCGAGATGTTCATCGACTGAGCGAGATGCTTAGGGTTAAGGTAAAGACTCGAACTTTCAGAGTCCTACTGTGATTAAGATTATTCTATCATTGTTTTTCCCACAACCTTCAGTCAATCACCCTAGAATCACACAAAGAGATTAGCCATTCATCATCATAAAAGTATTAATCAAATATATGGGAAGGAAGAGAATAATTGAACAAGAAAACCTTAAGAGAAAGGCTTCAATAACTTAATCAATTATCAAACCAACAAGCGTTCCTTGGATAGAAATCCAACAAGACAATCGACAAAGAAGGGAATCTAAGATGATCTTACAAAAACCCTTCAAAAAGCTATAAAATCTATAGACTTTCTTCCTTCAACCTTCAAAAAGGTTCTTCAAATCTTCCAACTGGAGTATGGCTGCAGCGGTGTATTCGGATCTATGCGAGATGTATAGCATGATGTGGATTTGTGGAAAATCCAACCCTTTTTATAGGAAAATTACTCTCCAAAGATAAGATATCTTAGAAAGATCTCCTCCCATAAAAATAGGTAAAATATATGATCTATCATATCTTCTTCCTTCCAGGAGCCAAGCCCAAAAATATAAGATCCTCTTTCCAAAGATAAAAGATCTCAGCCAAGAATAAAATATTCTTGCCGCGTCCCAGGTGTTCGCCTCGGTCGAGTCGACTTCTCTGGATCACCTCGGTCGAGGTGAATCTGTAGTCAACCGAGGTGAGTCACAACTGAATGTGAAATCTCTCAAATCTGGTCCAAAGTGAATCTCTAATCTATGGCTATGCTTCCTGGATGTTTCCTTAGGTTCCTGAATGTAGCTCCAATGACTCCATAGCTCCTTTTGCTCCTTTTTGATGCAAAACGTGCCATTTTACCTACGATTACAACAAAACTAGGTGTAGACCTCGATTCCCGCAAAGGTAAATGAAATGGTAATATAATCACATAACGTACATACAAACATGCAGATTATTGAAGATAAAACGTCTAAACAAACCCCAAAATATAGACAATAATTCATGCTATCACTGACCAACCTCGGTAGAGACTATAATAGTCCGTCTACCAACATCTAAAACCGCATGGTGTCTACGCATCCAATCCATACCTAATATGACTTCTTCATGCATCAATTGCATGACTAAGAAGTCAACAAGTAAAACACGAGTCCCTAAACGAAGGGTACAACTACGTATCTCACGGGTACCTCTGACCCGACTACCATCAAGTAACCCTATAGTAAAGGGAATCCCCTCTATGGTAGCTAAACTCAAACGCTCAACACATGTATCAGAAATAAATGAATGCGTAGCACCAGTATCAAACAAGACTCTAACAGGTAAACCATGAAGCAGAATGGTACCTGTAGTAGCCGGTGCAGGTGGATCCTCTATACTCCTCAACTCAAAAGCTCACCCTCAGGCTCCTCTAGCATCATTGGTACCAACATCTCTACCTTTGCCTCTACTCAGTCCTGGAGCAGAATCCTGAGTAGATGGACGCTCTGGGACTCTCTGCTGTCCTTGTGTCTGCTGTTGAGGTGTCCTCTGACCACCTCCTGTTACACTAGTAAGGGAAGAACCCTGTTGAGATGCAACCCCACCATGCCTACAGAAGGCAGCTCTGTGGCCTGGTCTACCACAGGTAAAGCAAGTCACAACTGGTTTGGGATAATCTGGCCTTAGATGGCCAGGGTCACCACAGTTATAACACTGTCGTCCCTTATTTGCAATCAGTGCAGATGAGGGGTAACTCTGACGTCTCTGGTCTCGTCTAGAACCAGATGCTCCTCCAATTCCATTGGCCTACCCAGTGCGCTGCCTCTTCTCAAACCATCCCGTCTGAGAAGCTCTCCTCTGACTGGCTCGCTGCCTCTCAAAAGCAGAAGCCCGGTCTTGATAGTCAACTAGGGAATCACAATGGAATCCCGCCATGTAAGAACGTGTGCTCTCCTTCAGACGATGAGATAACAAGTACACATGCTGGTCCTCAGATGGTGCAGCTGGACCCAACAAAGCTAACTCCGTCTAGAAGCGGCGGATGGCGTCTACAATAGGCACGTCCTCAAAGCCGGCCTACAAAAAATCCTGTAGCTTCTCCCTCCTCAGTGAGGTAGGGCAGAACTGCTCCCTAATCATTCTCCTCATGTAATCATAGTTGGTGGCTCTGGTCCGTACAGTCATCCACCACTGATGTGCAAGGTCACGGAATAAGACTAGACTAGCTCTATCCGTCTGTCCTTAGGACATCTGATAGACTCTAAAGTTGAGTCTACATGCCCTATCTTCACCTCAGTTTGTAAACTAATCTCTCCTGAGAAGTGTGGCATTCCCTGCTGGTGAAACGCCTTCAACCAGACATCTAGTCGAGGCCCTCGAATCTCCTCCACAACTTGAACTGGCTCAACAACACGTGCAGGCGCAGCTGGCACCTGTGTCACTCCTTGAGATCTCTCAGAAGATCCCTCATGAAGTGGTAAATCTGGGGCCCGTCTGCCAGCCCTGATGTCCTCCTCAAAACGTCTAAGGTACTCTCTGAACTCTAATCCTTCCATGGAGACACGATCAGTGTCATCAGACTGAGCTCGATGTGAATGATGTCTCATAGATCCACCATTCCTCGTCTTTGTGATGACGCTCTCTGCAACCTCCTCATGTATCTCCTCCACCACTGGTGGATCAACAACGGGAACTGATCCCTCACCTACCAAACCCGAAGGACGGGGTGGTCTACCTCTACCTCTGCCTACAGCGGAAGTAGCTCTAGTCCGAGCCATTTGCGGGGTATGCACACCTAACTTATAAAGCTCTATATATGCCATATGTATAGATATATATATATACTCAACACATACACATACATAAACCATAATACATATATACATATCTATACTGCAAAGATCCATTGTAGAAGTGGTGAGTTCTTGTACATCTAACCCAAAACCATACATAAAACCAAAAACCTTTAAAAACGTCAGACCCCATGTGTGTTCTGTTTATTTTACCTATCAAACCTTAATGCAGGTAGCAAGTGCCATTGTTGTCAACCTAAGGCTCTGATATCAACTTTGTAAAATCCTGAATCCACGGGACTCGGAGTGCCACATTGGGCTAGGATCTCACAATGGATCCTGACCCTAGCCTGACAACAAGTTCACTGGACCTTAAAACATGGCACTGACAGATATAAAAACAAATACATAAAACTGTATAAATTGTACAACTACAAGGTAAGACAACAAAGCCGAGTATATAAACCAACACCCTCACACAGGAGGTAACAAAAGATCATCCTCACGCAGGAGGGAAAAGGTGAACAAAACCCAACAACCCAGAACAACCTATGTACGAGACGTCATCGGCCTACCACTCTGCTATATCACCCAACAACATGCCTATCATGTGGGGCATCTACAACATGGTAATAAACCATTAGTTATCCATACACATATATAGAGAGTAATGCATAGCACAATCATAATCAAGGAAAGATAAACACATCAGCATGCTTTCATACATTTACCCATTTTATCATCTCAATAATAATTGTCATTCACTCAAATCGTATATATAAATATATATGAAACTATGTGACACGAGGACCGATATATCCTCGCCTCTGAGCCTGCTAGCCAGCTGCACAAGTATCGGTAACACAATCCGTGTACCTTATAGGAGTGGATTGTGCCCTTCCTGTAAAGTCAGTCTTGCCTGACATTAGAGAACCTCCTAGACTCCACGGCGCGATGAAAGGGAAAGTTTATCACCGCCACGCATACGGGGCAATCAATAAAACATAGGTCGGTATAACGACATCTCATGCTATCATAGGAAACATATAAATCACACACCACTCCCAATATAAGGATGGCAGCTAAGTAAGTCCTAAGGACTTACCTCAACCTCAATCAAACTCAACCACGATCACCTCTACACTGGAGGGACAACACATCCTATAAACAGGGCATAAAGAGATATATCAATCTCCTAACGACACAAGGGTCACACCTAGACCCAAAGGGATCCATAGGATCATCCTCAACCTAACTCACAAGCTAACGAACCTCAAAGGCCATACAAGGCATAACCCGATCATAACCTCAACCAAACACATCCTCACACCTCTAGCATGATCCTATACTCTCACACTAGGAAAGGAGGGAACAAAGGCATCCTAAGGAAAGCCTAGAAGCACACACCTGCAGAACCAAGAGAAGACCCTTGCTGATGCAAGTGGCGCAGGGGCGGCTCACTAGTGGCGCAAGGGCGGCTGCAAGGTGGCGTAGGGGCGGCTGGACAGCAGGAGACCCCACCTTATCCCTTTTTTCACTTCTTCCTTCGATTTTTTACTCTTCTTTACTCCAACAACAACATACATATAGAACATACATATATATACATCAACACAAGCCAAACATGGCTGGAACATGATCCGAGCCTAAGGAAACTATGCTTGGGTAAGGAAAGAGAGGAAAAGATGAATAAAAGAGGAAAAAAAGAAGAAAGGCCATGAAATCTTACCAACTAAGCTTCCAGAAGATCAGCACAACACCATCATCATCACAAACTAGCTCATAAGGCACAGCAACAACAACTCTCAACAAGAGCAAGCAAAACCATCAAGGATCTCTCACAAACTCGAACAAACCCAAGGAAGAATCAAGGAAGGATGATCCAAGGGAGAAGAAAGGAGAAGGAAAGTACACAGGCGAGAAAGTTGAAGCAAGAATGGTAAACCTTCATCAGGAGGAAGAGATGAAGATTATAATGGGGTAAAAACAGTAAAGCACAGGTCAAAGGGTCAAAGAAGACGGCTACAACACACAGAGCCGCGGGGGCAGACTTTGTGAGCCGTAGGGGCGGCCCAGGCAAACCACAGGGGCATCCTATAGGTCACGCAGGGACGGTCCAGGAAAAATCCTGGCCCTCTGCTCACTCTCTCAGCAACTCAGCAACTAGGCTTTTACAGCTGTGTGATATATAATTCAAGATAAGCTTACGTTGTTCTTCCTAGTTGAAAAAAACTTTACTTAATTATAGTTAGTGGTGGTAGTGTATATATTATACAATTAGTTTGTAAACTAATCTATACATGCATTAGCTTTGCTTGGACTTAGTTCAGGTTGGTCAGGGATAAGTATGGTGAGGGTGTGGATCACATAGTTCGAGCGAATGACTCAGTGCGTTTGTTAGGTGCTAATTATAGTTATTAAAAGTTTACGTGTTTAGAATGAGACTACTTCATTGGGAATTTATACACTCGTGTTAAGTTGGTTTAACTTCGTCAAATTAAGCTCGCGACTTACTTAGCTACCGTTTCATTGGTATTTTTGGAGACACCTTTGAGATTTGTGTGAGAATGGTGGATAGTTGTTTTTAAGATTTCTTTGCTTATATGAGTAGAGTGCATAACATAGAAGGTTGAGAGTTTTTCTTTAGAATTTTTGGATTTTTGTACGAGGGTTTTATGTTCAGTCTAAGTGGGACCCTTAGCGAGTTTTCATGAGAGACAAGAAGTTGGATAATCTTCCAACTTAGTTAGATCCTTCTTGTGAATGTTAGATTGTGGCTTTGGGCTTCATAGAACTTTTAGAATTATTCTAAGAATATTTCTTGGGTTTTGAGACCTAGGGGTAAAATAGTCTTTGTTACCCTTAGGAGGGTATTTTGGTAATTTCTCTCATGATGGGTTGTACATCTTAGAAGTTATAGACTTCTAAGAATATGGAACATATTTTGATCCACTTACCTCTTATGACAGGCAATTGAGTTTGGACGGTTACATACCGAGTTGAGATTTAAAAGAGTGAGACATGATTCAGGTAAGTCCTTTGGACTTACTTAGCTAGCTTCTGGATATGAGTGTGAATAATGATAGTGGTGTTTGAATGATGTGTTCATAGTTGTACTTATTATTAATTTTCGACCGACCTACACATTTGGCCTTAGAGTAACGGGCGATGGCATTCTGCTCAGTTAGCCCGAGGGCGCTGGGGTTTTCTTTAGGGACTAGTTCATACTTGGTTTGCGGGGACGCCACCGGCGGAGGTGTGCCAAACCATCACCAGTTGGATAAGGAACGGAGGCGAGAAATCTTAAGATCTCTCGTGCCACAACTTAAAAAACGGAATAAGTGAATCACCTAAGTTATTAGATGATAAACGGTTTGTGTGCTAGCATGATGATTGTTTTATTTTGCCTGAGTTGTGTTTGTGATATTTTTATTCTACTTATATTTGGATTGTTAGCTAACGGTTATTCCGTGTTGTAGATTTTGTAGAGATAGACAGTTGCGGAGAGATCCGGAAAAGATGGTCAGCCGGGTCTACGTACTCATTAGATGGGGACGGGAGAGCCTTCCATTCGGCATGAATGTTTCATTCATACAAATATTGTTTATTATTTTCAAAGAATTTAAATACATTTGTGTCTTGTTGTAAGATCCTAGTAAAGTTGTTGTTAAACCAAGGTCCTATTTATCATCCGTAGTGCCTACACGAACTAACCAATGTTTTGTTGAAAAGCATTCTTTTTTACTTGTAGAAAAACCTCACAAACCAGATAAGATAAGCTTGGGAAGAACACATATAGTGAGGGGTAAAAGAGAGAAAACCCGCTAGTGGGTAATTTTGATTTTACTAACTTTATATGTTTGCTTGCTATGAATATGTCTTTTTCTAAAAGGATAATGTTGATAACAAGGACCCCCTTGAATGGATAAACGACTATCTACACACTATCTAGAGACAATTGAATCAACTCAATGCAAAATTCGACAAATTCAAAGTCCGGGACACCGGACAACAACCATCGCGGCCACCTCCACCCCACTACTCCAACTGTTAAAAGATGAAGATGAAGGACGTGAACCTCTACTATGACCCCACTGACCCTTTGTCCAAGTAATGATGCAAACTTGATGAAATTTCCAACAGGCCATCAACTTTGAGGCTAAACTAGAAGAGTCCCCACGAGACCAAGGTCGAGAAACATAAGTATTCTCGAAGGCCAAACTTAAAATCCCTTCCATTAAAAGAGAAATATGACGTGGATATCTACCTAGCCTGGGAAGCTAAGGTAGAGCAAATTTGGATTTGTCACCACCCCCTTGAAGGGAGAAAGGTCCAATATGGTGCGCTTGAATTAACTAGTAATGCTTTGAGTCGGTGGACTAACCTTGTGAACGAAAGAAGACGAAGTCTGAATGTGGACATCACCACATGGGACCACATGAAGGCCATCACGTGCACGTTTTATACCACCCTACCACGGGGAACTACGTCAAAGATTAGAGAATCTCAATCAATGACCAGTGAGTGGTGAAGAAGCCTACAGTGCCATGGAAATTGAAATGGTTCGAGCCAACGTATACAAGGAAGAAGAGTCCAACATGGCCATGTACCTAAGGATCCTACATCCTTCACTAGAAAGTGAGGTCGATCTATATTATTGCACTAACATGACTGATTTGCTACATTTAATAATTTGAGTCGAGAGGAAAGTAAAGGCAAGAAATCAAGACTGACAAGTCGCACCATCATGGAAGAACAACCAAAATAGAGACCCCCGCCATCTAGCCATCTAGCCACAAACCGGAACCACATTGGGAAGTCGACCAACCACAACACTACAAACCCCCGCTCCGGCACCTCAAGGAAGTAGCTCTTCTACCCCCACTAGAGCCAGGGATCTTACTTGTATCAAGTGTTAGGAAAAAAGACTCATAACGAGAGACTGCCCCAACAAGCGGACATTGGTAATCAATGACCAAGGACAATATAAATCGGGATTCAAGTACGAAGAAGAGCCCAAAAGAATCACACCCCTAGCCGAGCAAGAAGATGGCGATAGTCAACTTGAGTTTGAAAGAGGACCATGTTTACTCACTAACGAGGTCATGGACGACTCACAAACAAGCAGAAGCTCTATTGGCATTAAACCTCATCACGGTAAACCCTTTAATGTCTTAGAAGCCCTTAGAAGTATCTTTTAAAAAGTGAGCAAATGGACTCGATTACCGAGGAAGAACAAGAATCTCCTCTAGAAATACAAGATCATAGTACTGAAATTGCAACACTAGCAATCGAAGATCTTGTCCTAGAGGACAACCTAGCTATTGTTGAATTTCTATCACCAACTACACCTCATGCCGAAATTTTAAAGTTGCATATCGAATGTACGGCTGAAGAAGGTCATTTGATTGAAGTCCAACCAAGTGGAAAGGAGCTTGCTGCAAATCTTGAAGTCTCCTAAGAGGAGACTCATGACCAAGACGTCTACCCTTATTCCTTGACTAACGCTAAGATTCTCTATTCACCATTCCTTAATGATGATTTCTTAGTGAATAAAAGGAACCTGAGTGTCATTCCTCTAAAGAAAGAAGATAATCCAAGAGATAACATGTTCCACACAAGATGCTTGATTCAAGAAAAGTCTAGAAGATGATCATATATACTGGAAGTTTTAGGAACTTGGTAAGCCTCGAAGTCATCAAGAAGTTACAACTGGATACTAATTACCATCCAAGACCATACAAACTCGGGTGGGTGAATGTCTGCGGAGAGTAAAAGATAATGCGCCAGGCCAATGTCTCTTTGAAGATCGGAGCTTATGAGGACACCATTCTATGTAACGTTGCTTGTATGCAGGCCTTCCATATTCCGCTAAGTCGACCATGGCAATATGATAGATAAGTAGATCATAAGGGACATGCCAATAGGTGTTGTTTTGTTTTCAAGGAAAGGACGTTGTATTGAAGCCTACGACGTCTGACGAGGTAGCAAATTACTATGACAAGAAGAACAATAGAGGAATCATAGAGGAGCCTATAAATTTTGGCATTATGGCTACCCAAAGGACATTCGTGAAACCACCAGGATTTATCATGGACTTAAAGAATATACTACCGACAAGGGATTTTAATGAAACAACGGCCAACTTCCCTATCTTCAAGTTCGTGTTCAAATAATTTGTAGCGTTCATGCAAGACATGGGGATACTAAAGGCACTAATGGAACATCTACACTTGATATATGACATCTATTAGGATATTCCATGGTCTCGTGTAGCCTCCCACTATGATACGCTACGTACTCGTTTTAACAATGAGGGATATCCTTGTAACTTTATGTTTATTACTGATTTTAAACCACTAACCTCTAATGCATGCATTCAAATGCACCAACTAAAGGAAGAATTCTCATCACTCCGAGATGAGAAATTTAAATTAGAAAAAGCTAAATTCTTGAACTTCTCTAATGGAATATGAGCGCTTGTGTTTTGTCTAGGTGCAACCCCACATGAGCTAACCCCGACGAGAAGAATCAGGATAGCTTGGATTTAAGGTGGAATCCTTCTAAAGAATGAGGGGTTGATGCAAGAGCATATTCAAGACCAAGACTCAACATAGAAACAACTCTAGAGCTAGGAACCATACACCATGTGAACAAGAGGAGGACGTCTAGAGCAAGAGATGGTATGATCACATGGGACTCAAGTAGAATGAGGAATAGTTTACGTGCCATCCGAATGAAGAGGAAGATGACTCACTATAAAGCCATCATACAAGGAGGCTTTGTATGCATCTATACATAAGGGTTCAATCACAAGTACCAAAGAGGATAAGGATATTCCGGAAAAAACACTCATCAACAATAGAAGATCCCGGACCCACATCTACCCTCAAGCTAACCAACCAAATACATTGAAGTCAGGGCCCATTTCGAGACTGGACGGACTTTAGAGGTTTCTTTTGATCAATTGCTTCGGTATAGGGAGCAACTTGAGTGTTTGGACGCAAGTCAAGGGATATGGTTTCCATACAAACACCATGCCATCGTACCCCTTTCCATATATGTACATGGGTACGATCCGAGTCGGTCGAGTGGTTAAACCATACCATCCTAAGAGGGAGGCGGGTCAATTCGGAAGGGTTCAAGAGATTCGTCTTGAACCCATCTGACATATAGTGAGCAGAAGAACTACGTTTTTGCGACATTACAAGTTGTAATTTGATGATGAGGAGCATATATGGGACATACGACATACCAAAGAATCCATCTATACGTGAGACACCATTCATTGTAGCTCCTTGGCAGTATTTCAATTACTACATGGCATGGTACATCGATCATGGTCATCCGTATCTTCTGAAGCCGTCTTGGATTCAAGAGGTTGCCCAACATACCATCTCTTTTGCAGTTCAATGCGCTTAACGTCGCACCCTCATCGGCTCGTGGCTATCCCGACTTCAATGCTGTGGAGAAGCCCGAAGGCACAAGACATCGAATAGTTATACAACATGCTCTTGTCCTAGGTGCCCGCGGAAAGTGTGATGCCATTGTAGAGAATGACCCAAGAACAACAAATGGATTCAACAAACTTTCGCTATTAGTGCGATTTATGTGATTGTTTGGTTTTTCAAATTTTATTATGTTTTTGTTATACAAAGGTAAGAGGAAAGGATGGTAAGCTTCTAGAAGTTGGCCGCCCTAAAGCACTCTTTCATAGTTTCATATGACGTCTTTAACTTCTTGCGAAATGGTTCCGGCATCTATGTATGCTTTGTGGCCTAGAAATGTAAGCTTATCAGCAACAATGTTGATTTCCCTAAAAATGTGTTAAACTCTACCTTGATTGAATCTCGAGATCAGGTAAGAGATCTCATATACGAACATATCTACTTCTCATGGTTGTTTACAAACTTGATTGATTGAGTTAATGAGTATTAAATTATCTCCTTCAATATCAATGGTAGTGAATTCAATACTTGCGGCCTTTAAGAGATCCTCTCTTAGCGCATAATCTTCTGCTTCTAAGACAGATTCAGCTTAAAACGAGCTGTCGTATTTTAAAAAACAATTATTACAAGTTATATTATTCATACAAAAAACTTAACGATAAAATATCAAAATTGAAATTTATAAGAAAACAATAAAACAAAAAAATCGAAATAACAAAAAAATTAACAAAACGAAAAATTCATTAAAGTAATAAATAATAATAATAATAATAATAATAATAATAATAATAATAATAATAATAGTTTGTCCATGTTCATGTCCTTTTTCTTGTCAGGGAGTTCAACAAGGGGACCCCATCGGGCCTCTCCTTTTCTCATTAGTCCAACACTCGTTGATATAGAAAGTTAAGGAAAATTGTGTGTTAAAACTCAACGCCTAGTATCTCGATGATGGATCGGTGATCGAGGGCATTTTAATGGTTAATAAAGCGCTTGGTATCATCATGGAAGACGATCCCGATGTGGGTTTGCACTCAATGTTAGTAAAACTGAGATCTTTTTGCCATCTGAGGACCTCAGTGTAGGATGGTAGGGCTCTTCCTTGAGAGTATTTCTAGGCCGTCAAGAAGGGTCAAGCTTCTCGGAGTGGCGGTCGGTTTGGACTCTTACTTTTGTAACAAGGTGAAGTTGAAAAGAGTCTTGACGAATACCGCGTTGATGGAAGCTATCAAAAGTTTAGAAGACCCTCAATGGGAGTTGTTGCTTCTTAGGTCTTATCCTAGTGTTTCCCGGCTTTATTTTGCAATGTGAACCTCCCCGCCCTTTGTTTTTAGGGAGGCTCAAAGTGTTTTTGATAGCTCCTTGAGAGAGATGATTGACCATATTATTATTGTTGGAGGAGCAGGGTTTAACTTGTTTCAATGGCGCCTCGCTAGTATGCCAATTGATCATGGAGGGCTTGGAGTTTACACGGTTGTTGATACTCTATATTATGCCTTTATAGCCTCAAGACTCCATTCTCTTTGCTTGCAAGATCGGATTTTGGGAAGTGCGGGTGTGTTTGATGTAGTGGTTCCATTTTTGAGTTTGCGGTGTCTTGGTGGATTAATGTCATTGGAGATGATGACTTGGATATTTACTGTTGTGCAGCCAGTCCCCCGGTTAATAAAGAAAATGGCAAGTTGTTATTACATGATCGTGGACAAGTGTCTCAAGAGTGAGGTTAGTCTCACTAGAAGGTAGGAAACATAGTTGGTTAGTTTAAGGCTTTCTATGGTTCTAAAGTCGTTAAAGTCTACCTTGGTAGCGGGCCTTGGTCAGGTTATGAATCTCTTTACTTCTCGAACGGTTGTGAAATACCGTCTTGGAATTGAAATGTTTGGTTAGGGATCCAAATATACAGCTTGTGAGAAAGGCATCCTGTTACGCTAGAAATGTACGACACAAGTCCAAGGCAAGAGTGTCAAGAACTCGTTCGCCCAAAATGTGCACACACAAAGTCTTAAATTTATAACTCGATCTAATCTCCTAAACTACCTAGCGAAACCCGCAGTGTACGGATCGTTATGTAGAAAGGAAAGTATACCGAGGTCGAACACAAGGACTAAGGTGAAATCAAATCATTCAACGATCATGCGTAGTGCAAATCTAAACTAAGATGAGATGAAGAATAAAGAAAGTGCAAAACACAATATTTTTGGTTGGTTTTGGGTAATCAACAAGGATCACAAATATATCAACACAAACAAGCAAACGAACACATAATACAAGGATAGTGATAAGAGGTAAGAAATGTGGATTCTAGAGATTCGGAATTCCGATTATGACAATGGACTCATGGATCTAAAGATCAAAGGAAAGTTGCGGTTGTTCGGAGTTGGGTGTTTCTCTAATGGGAGCAATTACCGGGTAAGTCTCATGCTCCACTAGTCTCGAACCTAAGGTCCTATTACCGGGTAAGTCTCAAGGAACCTAAGGATGGGAATTCTACACAAACCGGCCACTACCTAAGGATCAAACCCCTCCTTACCGGATAAGTCTCGGAATAGGTAAGTCTTAAGCAACGATCCTAGCACACTCAATCCAATAGCGGCTTTTTTGGCTCACTACTACCTAGAGTTCATCATCTGATGTATCTAAGAGAGAAAATTACCGGGTAAGTCTCATTCCTCAAATAGGTTGCTAGCAAGGGTCACTCTAGGCTAGATTAGGCTCAACAAACAATAGGATTTCAACACATCTACATCCTAACATCCAGATTCATCAATTAAGGACAACAGAACAAAAACCACGGGTGTATCATGGAAACCACGGCCGTAGAAGCATGAAGAACAGGCCGTGATTCAATACGGAGTTAGGGTTTCAAACACAAATCCATCCTAAGCTAACATGCAAGTCCATACAATCATAGTCCAAAGCATAAACATCATTCCTTTACCCTAGAATCTCATCTACTCATCCAATAATATACATTTCAAGATCAAACTTCATAAATAAAGCATGCTTGCAAGTCATGGCTAGAAAATGAAGATATGATCAAGGAACAATAAGTTACAAGCTAGAATAGAAGTTACCAAGTCTTACAAAGGCTTCAAGAGCTGCTCCAAGTTGTCAACAAGGGAAATCTCACTCAAAACCACTCAAATTCTCACTATAAAACTAAAATCTACACTAACTTCTCCCAAGAACACCTACAAGGGTGCTTGGAAGAGAAGCTACAATGAAAGAGTGTTGGAGAAGAGCTAGAGGAAAAGGTCCAAAAAAGAGGAAGGAGATCTGAAATACAGCCTGCAACATCACTTAAGTACTCCTCCAAAAAGCATGGGTCGGACAAAGAAATCGTGTGACAAGTGTCAAAGCTGTCCAGAGAGAAACTACAGGCAAAACCACGGGCGTGGAAATGGCCTCTTGGCCGTGGTTCCTACAGTCCAGCCCTCCTTGGATCACCAAGTCATGAGTTGGTGCAAGGCATGCACCAATAAGGTCTTTTGTGTTCTCCTTTGCTCCTAGCTTGCTCCTTAAAGGGTCCGGATGTGTGCCACCACAAGGAATGATCCTCGAATGCATTGATTAAGTCCAAGAGCTCCCCAAAATACCTACAAAACCGACAAAAGCTCGTGTAGACGTCTATTTCAACAAAATGCATGAATTAAGTGTAAACGTCACGAACTAATGCGGAAACATGCATGAATGGAAAAGAAAACTATCTAAAAGAGTGCCTAAACTAGTGTCATAAATCATGTGATCAAAATACCCCATACTTGCAACTTGCTTGTCCCCGAGCAAGGTTCAACTATAGGCTACGAGATGGCATGATTTATGAATGCAGAAAAACTGAAAATATTTTCGGAATTGTGCTTCTAAACATGGATGACCTTCATAGTGATGTTCATGGCAAAGGACAAGCAATCATGTATCAAAGTAATGAAGGCACGAAAAGACAATCATACTTAACTCGAAAGGATGCATGAAAGGTAAAAATGATGAAGCCAAGATGATCATGAGAATATCCAATCTAGATCACTAAGTCATACACATATGCAAATAGCTCACAAGGACTTAGGAAAGAAGAGGTCAAGAAACGTGATGATAAGGTCGAAATATTCTAAGGTTATGTGGTGCAAATCCGGGAAAGGAAACAAACAACCACAACTTCACATTTATACTTCATCCACCAAAGTGTATTTTTCACCTTCTTTTCTTTCTTTTTTTTTTCTTTTTCTTTTTCATTTTCTTTCACTTATTTTTGAGACAATGGCATTGGTGTACAAAAGCCGAAACCTTGGTGATTAGCGGGCCTCAGGATTTTTCCGAGGTGCCTCACACCGGGCACACAAACCAAGGCTCGTTAGGACATTCGGTTTATCCGACTTTGGCAAGACACAAACACCCGATTATGTGAATGGTGCCGAGTTACTCGTCATCAAAACCAAAGTCCCCAAACCTATATTTTTTTTTTTACATTTTTCACAACACATTCAGCACTTCATTCATAACATTCATACACCAACTTCACCACCCCATACTTGCTTTACATACTCTCAACACACTACCATACTCCTATTCCCGGATGGGTCAAAAGAGGTCAAATTTTTAATCAAGTAAGGTGCTCAAACAACATGATCAAGATGAGAAGAAGAGAGATGAATTGCCTTAATCATTCCTAGATGATGTGCAAGAACTAGCATGTAATTTCGACTATCAATTCTCAATCCAATCAAGACAAGCATCATACTCACAATTCATGCGTAGGATTCAAGAGAAGTATTTCAAGTCCACATATGCATAAATCCATTCAACACACAAGGCCATCCAAAGCCAATCCACAAAACAAAATTCATCATTAGGGTCATATCCAAATCTAGAAGCACAAAAACTTTAAAAGTTTTCGATTTTTTTGGAATTTTTGAGATATATACATAAAATGCAAAACATGAAACAAAACGTGTGACAATAAAACAAAACTATCCTAGATGCGATCATACCATGCTAAGAATCATGAAAACCCCACCCCATACTTAAAAACACAGTGTCCCCAATGTGCAAATCAAGTAAAGAAGAGTGAAAGAAGTCCTCACAATGTAAAAATGTAGTGTTTTCGGTATTTTGGTTTACTAATGTGGAGTGGTGGTGATGGATGATCAATCAAGCATGGTAGAGAGCTCTTCATAGTCATTCCGGCGTCGAGACCCGCACCAAGGTGTATGTGAGATGGGAGCTCTTCCACCCCTCAAAGACACCTTATGCCGTCCAAGTCTCACGTCCGCTCCACCCATGGTTGAAAACGGGATCATCATCAACATCTTGCTTTTCAAGGCTTCCTTATTACCTAAAATCTACCACAAATACACAAAACACAAAAACAAAAACAAAAGCAAAAACGAAAGAGAAAAGGAAAAAGAGTTGTTACCCTTGGGTTGCCTCCCAAGAAGCGCTTCTTTTAGGTCATTAGCTTGACCAAACTCCGTGGATGTGTCAATCCACCTCAAATACCATGGTTTGCTTGAGGAGTCCAAGCAACCATCGATTTCCAGCATCCATGATGACAAGCACGGGCCACTTGATTTCCAAATAAGCTTTAAAATCTCTCTTCACCGGTGAGTAGTAGACTCCTTCATAACCGCTTCCTTGATGATAGTATGGAGTTGCAACCATAGGTGTCACCCCATACTTAGACAATTGGTACTCCGCGGTCACACCGGTGAAATGCTTGCCATCCTCATCCTCTATGATCCGAAGAAAGCCGATTCTTGGAAAGAATTCTTCATTGAAGTGATTCACAACCATCATGGATCCATCATGCTTGCTTCCTTCATTCAACATGGGAGACTCCTTAGGAAAGGGACTCCAATCTTCATGTGTACTCCGGGCAAGCAAGAAAGGATTGGAAGGAGTTGAAGTCAACTTAGGGCTCTCTGCACAAATCCACGGGGAAAAATCAGAAACAACGGGCGTGGTTTGGTCAGGTAGGCCGTGGTTCTGGCAGAATTTGGCTACGACATGGTTTTCCACGGGCAGAAAATAAGAAACCACGGGCGTGGTTTGGCCCTCTGGGCCGTGGTTCTGCCAGTTCTCTTCCTCCCTCGTGATCTCTTCAAGTGTGGTTCCGGGGTTGATGGCAAGGATATCTAGGGGTGAGAGTACTTCATTGCACTCCTCCAAAGGTGAAGGAGGTGGAGGTAGGCCTTGAAAGATGGTAGGATCTCCGAGCATAAGATCATGCCTAATCTCCTCAATCTTCCTCCTCATTTGTTCTTCTCTCTCGAAATTCAATCTTCTTGCATCCTTCAGGGCCAAATCCCTTAGCCACAATTGCTCCCGAGCTTCATTCAACTCTAATTCAAGGTCTCTAATGGTCATACTTGAATCGGGTACTTCTTGGATCTCCTCATGGTGAACCTCTCCTTGTAGAAATACTTCCGCTTCAAGCATCATGTGGGCACTCGAAAGGGAAGCAAGGTTGCTCTCTAGATCATCCATCTTCCTCAACAAATGTTCTAATAATGATTCCACTCGGTCATTGTGAGGTTGATGGTGAGGTTCCACATAAGGCAATGTAGTCATGTGAGCTTGATCATAGGACTCATGATAGGCATTAAACTCCTCTCAATACTCAAACTCATCAAGGAGAGGTCCTTGATCTTGGCTTTCCATCCACTCCTCATACTCCATGTTGTCAAGGTCGTCTTAGAAGTACAATCCGTCCATGGCAAACATGAAAAGGCAAAGACAAAAACAACACAAGATCAAAAGTAACAAGAAAGATAAACACCATGAACAATCAAAAGCAAATAACTTAATCTAGACCAAGTCCCCGGCAACGGCGCCAAAAACTTGTTACGCTAGAAATGTACGACACAAGTCCAAGGCAAGAGTGCCAAGAACTCGTTCGCAAAAAACATGCACACACAAAGTCTTAAATTTATAACTCGATCTAATCTCCTAAACTACCTAGCGAAACCCGCAGTGTACGGATCATTATGTAGGAAGGAAAGTATTCCGAGGTCGAGCAAAAGTACTTAGGTGAAATCAAATCATTCAACGATCATGCATAGTGTAAATCTAAACTAAGATGAGATGAAGAATAAAGAAAGTGCAAAACACAATATTTTTGGTTGGTTTTGGATGATCAACAAGGATCACAAATATATCAACACAAACAAGCAAACAAACACACAAACATAAGGATAGGTGATAAGAGGTAAGAAATGTGGATTCTAGAGATTCGGAATTCCGATTATGACAATGGACTCATGCATCTAAAGATCAAAGGAAAGTTGCGGTTGTTCGGAGTTGGGTGTTTCTCTAATGGGAGCAATTACCGGGTAAGTCTCATGCTCCACTAGTCTCGAACCTAAGGTCCTATTACCGGGTAAGTCTCAAGGAACCTAAGGACGGGAATTCTACACAAACCGGTCACTACCTATGGGTCAAACCCCTCCTTACCGGGTAAGTCTCGGAAAAGGTAAGTCTTAGGCAACGATCCTAGCATACTCAATCCAATAGTGGCTTTTTTTGGCTCACTACTACCTAGAGGTCATCATCTTATGTATCTAAGAGAGGAAATTACCGGGTAAGTCTCATTCCTCAAATAGGTTGCTAGCAAGGGTCACCCTAGACTAGATTAGGCTCAACAAACAATATGATTTCAACATATCTACATCCTAACATCCAGATTCATCAATTAAGGACAACAGAACAAAAACCACGGGTGGATCATGAAAACCACGGCCGTGGAAGCATGAAGAACAGGCCGTGATTCTATACTGAGTTAGGGTTTCAAACACAAATCCATCCTAAGCTAACATGCAAGTCCATACAATCATAGTCCAAAGCATAAACATCATTCCTTCACCCTATAATCTCATCTACTCATCCAACAACATATATTTCAAGATCAAAATTCATAAATAAAGCATGCTTGCAAGTCATATCTAGAAAATGAAGATAAGATCAAGGAACAATAAGTTACAAGCTAGAATAGAAGTTACCAAGTCTTGCAAAGGCTTCAAAGGCTGCTCCAACTTGTCAACAAGGGAAACCTCACTCAAAACCCCTCAAATTCTCACTATAAAACTAAAATCTACACTAACTTCTCCCAAGAACACCCACAAGGGTGCTTGGAAGAGAAGCTACAATGGAAGAGTGTTGGAGAAGAGCTAGAGGAAAAGGTCCAAAAAGGAGGAAGGAGATCTGAAATACAGTCTGCAACATCACTTAAGTACTCCTCCAAAAAGCATGGGTCGGACAAAGAAATTGTGTGACAAGTGTCAAACCTGTCCAAAGAGAAACCACGGGCAAAACCACGGGCGTGGAAATGGCCTCTGGGCCGTGGTTCCTAAAGTCCAGCCCTCCTTGGATCACCAAGTCATGAGTTGGTGCAAGGCATGCACCAATAAGGTCTTTTGTGCTCTCCTTTGCTCCTAGCTTGCTCCTTAAAGGGTCCGGATGTGTGCCACCACCAGGAATGATCCTCGAATGCATCGATTAAGTCCAAGAGATCCCAAAAATTTCTACAAAACCGACAAAAGCTCGTGTAGACGTCTATTTCGACAATATGCATGAATTAAGCGTAAACGTCGCGAACTAATGCGGAAACATGCATGAATGGAAAGGAAAGCTATCTAAAAGAGTGCCTAAACTAGTGTCATAAATAATGTCATCACATCCTCGATAGGTGGGGGACCATGTGCTTGCGTGTGCTGTTGATGTGGGAGTTAAACACCAGCATAATATGGTACGGCATGCTATATTTGATGAGTGCCTGAAGGTGGGGATGTATGTTCGTAAAGAGGCAGCTACCGGTATGGTTGATGATAAAGGAGGAGAGATTTGCCCAGAAGATATCATCTTATATAATTGATTTTAAGGCAAAGACACGTGTGTTGACATCACCGATACGTCTCCTTTTTTATCCATATGATTGACTAGTTTTATACCGGGTAAAGCGGTGAGAGTCGCAACTGCTAACAAAGGAAGAAATATGACGAGGTTTGTACTTCTAAGAGGTATCATTTCCTCCCCTTTTCATTTTCTACCTTTGCGTATTTAGGAGAGGAAGCAACTATGTTGCTGGTGTACCTATGCTAAAGGTGTACCAGGAAAAAGTAGGGACGCTTGTCATACTTCGACTAAGAGTGCTTTTAGTATTCAGAAGGGTATTTTTGGGTCTTCCCCATGAACCTCGTACGGAAATCGGTGAATCCCTATGACGGTTGGGCTTTGCTCTCGGCGGCCGGCGGTCCTCTAGGATCCATCTTCCGGCGTGGTGGTCCGTCTCGCTCTGGCTATCCACTCCCCCTCCTCCTTAGGTCAAATCAGTTCTTCTCCCTCTCTTCTCTCCTTCTCGTTGGCGTCGGGCTGTGTATGGTGGCATCTACGTCGGGCTATGTTTGTTTCTTCTATGTCTTCCCTTGGTGACGGTGTTTGGTGCGGCTTTGGCAGTGGCGTCGGTCTGTATCTAGCATTAACGTTTGACTTTGGCAGTGGCACTTGATTCTGCAACTTGCAGGTGCGTTTGGTTTTTGCTTCTGCATTTTCGGTTGATTTTGCGTTTGATTCTACGTCGGACTATGTTGCTTGTTGATTTGTTGGTATGTTGTGGGGTGCTCCGTGGTCTGGTTTGGGTTAATTTGATGATCCGTTATTTCCTGGTTGATATATTGTGAGTTATTGCGGTGTGTGGGGTTAAAGTGTTTGGTTTGGGTTCTTTAGGTGTTGTGTTGTTGGGACTGTATTAGATAGTGCTAGTTGTGTACTTCTTTGGTTGCCTGGTGCATTAGTTGTTTACTGTTGTTGCTTTTAGTTTCTGAGTTGGCTTGTTTTTACAGTTGGCTTGTTTTCTATTGGCCAGGGCTTGGTTCTGTTTTTGTGTGTGATGCACCTATTTTGATTGTTGGTTATGCGATAGTTACATCTGCGTTAGATCTTTGTTGTTGTTGCTTTAGGCTTGTGAGTGTTTCTTGTGCGTTTTGTTGGTTTGTTGTATGAGAGGTGCGGGTATTGTGTCACCCATGCGTGTGCGCTGCCCCTTTGTTGGGTGTGACGGTTGCCGTGATTGTGGGGGTAAAGGCCTTACCATGACTTTCTTCATTAAGTACTTGCGGGATACCCGTTTATGTGTTGATGCCCTACCCGAGTTTAAGTTTTTTATTGGCTCTGATTAGGGTGTATATGATAAGTTTGTGGCGGTCCTTAGGCAAGTTGGTCTTCAGTTTTGTGGAGATTGTTGTGTCACGCACATGATGTCTAATGATAACACGATTTATGGCTTAGGTTTAGGTAATCATTTAGATAGATTTTTCACTCATTCATGCATGGTTAGCACTAGTTCACGACGTTTGCACTCAATTCACGTATTTTGTCGAGATAGACGTCTACACGGACTTTTGTATTGCTTTGTAGGTATTTTAGGAGATTTAGGAGCTTAATCGATACATTTGAGGATCGTTCCTCAAGATGACACACCTTCGGACTCATTGGGATGCAAGTTAGGAGCTAAGGAGGACACTTGGAACCATGTTGGTGCAAGCCATGCACCAAATCATGACTCAACGATCCAAAGTAAGCTGAGGCACCAAAACCACGGTCACTGGGACTTCCACGGCCGTGGAATTGGACCGTGGTTTTTGCCAGACGGTTGTGACAGCTGTGCCACGATCTTCATGGCCGACTCTTGCAAATTTGTAGGATACATAGGTGGTCCTGCAAGGCTGAAAGGGGATCCAATCTTTCATCTTCCATTCTCCCATCATCTTCCATCACACCATTCTCTCCATACTCTCAACAAGAAGATTCCCTCAAGAGGAAGCTTGGGAGAGAGCTACCATTGGAGGAGGAGAAAAGCACCATTGGAGAAGAAGAGAAGAAGACACCATTGTTAGCCCTTAATAGATTTTAGAGTGAAGATTATCGGAATTGTTTTCTAGGGTTGTAAGAATCGATTAAACCTTCTTTTGAAGGGTTGTGAGTCTTTCTAATCTCATTTTCAGCTTGGTTTTACTTGTTTCACTTGTTCATCTTTTTCTCCTCATTATCTTGCAATGGATGCTATGATTTTATGCTTGATGATTTCGATTGTGATGATGTATGTTGTTAGCTAAATTGATGCGATTCTAGGGTAAGGAAAGGAAGGTTATGGTGGGACTATGATAGGATGGACTTAGATTTGCCTTTGGATGATTCGTTTATTTGAACAGAGACACTGTTAGATTCCACGGTTTGTTCTTGCCAGTCCACGGCCGTGGAAGGGCATGAACAGCCCGTGGTTCTGTCTGATCCGTTTGATTTGATGAGTCTAAGTTCTATAGTGTTAAAATGTTGAAATCCTAGTGTTTGTTGAGCTAAATCTATCCTAGGGTAACCTAGTGTTAGTAATCAAGTGTTAGAAGAGACCTACCCGGTGATTCTTGCTCTTAGATATCGAAGATGACAAACTCTAGGTAGTAGTGAGCCTCATAAGCCGCTATTGGACTGAGTGTGCTAGGATAGGTGTTTAGGACTTGCCTTTCCGAGACTTACCCGGTGAAGAGAGGTTAGACCCCTTGAATACCATCCGGTTTGTGTAGAATTCCTATCCTTAGGCTCTTTGAGACTTACCCGGTGATGAGACCTTAGGAACGGACTAGTGGACCATGAGACCTACCCGGTGATTGATCCCAATCTAGAAACACTCATTCCCAACATACTATAGTAGATCCAAGGAATGATTAGATAGCTTGAGTCCAATGCTATAACCGGAATTTCTAACCCCTAGAATCCGTTTTACTCTACTTGATCTCATATCTCGTATTTAGCTTGTTTGATTGTGTTGATTTGCTAGATTGTTAGTTTGTTTTGCATTCTTATATCGTTGTGATTCTTGATTAATCACCTAAAAACCAAACCAAAAACATTGAGATTTTCATTTCTTTATTCCTTTCTCTTTTCTTAGTCTAGATCTTCACTATCTTTAGTCATTAATCGATTCAATCTCACCTCAGTCTTTGTGTTCGACCTCGGAATACTATCCCTACTACATAACGTCCCGTACACTGAGGGTTCGCTAGGAGTTAGGGGAAATATAACGAGTTATAAATTTAAGGCTTATTGCGTGCACACGTCCTTAGCGTAACAAGTTTTTGGCGCCGTTGCCGGGGACTAGGTTAAGATTGAGTCGTTGTTTGTGATTGTTTATAGTGTAGGTCTTTCTTGTTGATTTTGATCTCTTTTTGGTTTGTGTCTTTGCTTTTCAGGACATCTCTCACTCTTTAGGTGTATGCGAAGATCTCGTGGCAAGGATTTAGCTCCATTCAATCCCGAACCGGAGAAAACCCTTAGATCTAGATCCAAGAGCATTAAAAAGGGAAAAGAGATGGCCGGAAGAGATCTCCAAGCTGAGTTGGATGAGGCTTTAGAGCAAATTAGGATAATGGATGAAGCTTTGGAGAATGAAAGGAGACTTGCCAATGAGAGGCAAGAGGCAACTAGGAGGAAGATTGAAGAGATTAGGCAAGCTCTTGTGCAAAGAGAGCTTAATCATAAACAACCTCCTCCACCTCCACCACAACCGCAGCCGGCGGTTAATATTCGGGTTGTGCCCATTGCTATTGAAGAGCCACAAACGTTAGGGCAACGTATGGATCCGGCACAAAGAGCACACCGTCCGGGTGTGAACTTAGGAGATCCCGCAACCCATGATTACGAGCTCCGCCCTCAAGTTCTACAAATGATCCGGCATAACCAATTTGGAGGGATGGAAGGAGAGTCTCCTCATCAACATTTGATGAACTATGATATCTTGATGGAGACTCTTAGACCGCCTAGATTGGAGAGCAACAACCATAAGCTTAGGGCTTTTTCCTTCTCTCTTAAGGATAAAGCCTTGGCTTGGTATCAATCTATTCCACAAGGGCGAGTGAGTACTTGGGAGGAGATGACAACCGAGTTTTTGACTAAGTTCTTTCCACCTTCCAAGACTACCGAGTTGAGAGGGAAGATCAATGCCTTTGTAATGAAGGATAGAGAGAGCTTGTTCAAGTCTTGGGAGAGGTTCAAAGACCTTCTCCTAGATTGTCCACACCACGGTATACCGAAAATTGAGCTATTGGAGATCTACTTCAAGGGACTTGATGAAGATAGCCAATTCAAGCTCCAATCTCTTTCCGGTGGGACTTTCATGGAAAAGCATGTGGATGAAGCTTGGGAGTTTGTAGAGAAGCAAGCTTTGGTGATTGAGAAGTACTCCCATAAGAAGAGTGATGGGAGAAAGGCGGGAGCATATGAGGTGAGTGAAGTCACCATGAGTAATTTCAAGCTTGACGCCATCAACAATGAGTTGAAATCGTTGAGAGAGTTGTGTGCTACAATTTTGAAGAATCAAGCAATCCCTCAAGTGCAAGTGCAAGCAAACTTGTCTTCCAAGGAGGAAGATGTGAACTACATGGGAAGGGGCAACTACAACAATTATCAAGGCCCAAGGAACTTCAACAACAACCGGCAATTCAACAATTACCGGCCTAACCATAACCATCCCGGGTTTTCCTATTCTAACCCGGTTGGAGCCTTGAACCCTCCCGCTTCCACAAGCACAACTCCACCGCCAAAGGCTTCACAAGAACCTCCACCCGGATTTACTCAACCTCCAAAGGATAGAACCGAGATGATGTTTGAGCAATTGCTTGGCAGGTTGAGTGGTCTTCAGAGCACGGTAACTTCTATTTCTAAGGCTCAAAAGGTGTTGAAAGCACAAGTGTTCCAAAAGGCGGGTGAAACTCATAGTGATCCGGGAAAGCTTCCCGGAAGAACCGAGGACAACCCAAGAGGCCAAGTGTTAGCTATCACAACTAGGAGTGGGTTGAGTATGAAGGATCCCTTACCTAAGGGAAATGACAAAGGGAAGCAAGTAGTGGTAGAGGAAGAGACCTTGCAAGAAGATGGAGGCAAGAACAAGGATGATGAGCCAACTTATGTGGCACCACCTCCATAAAAACCACCACTACCGTTTCCACAATCATGAGCAAGAGCTCGCTTGGACAAACACTTTGGTAAATTCCTTGAACTTATGTCCAAATTGCAGATTAACATTCCGTTCATGGATGCTATCTTACGTATGCCGGCATATGGCAAGTTCTTGAAGGAAATACTCTCCAACAAAAGGAAGTTGGAGGAGTATGGAGAAGTAAGGATGACGAAGAGGTCCTCGGAATTGATCCAAACAATGAAGGAGGAGATGCCTCCTAAGCTAAGAGATCCTGGATCTTTTTGTGTGCCAATCGGAGTGGGAGAAGTGAAGTATGAAGCCCTTTGTGATCTTGGAGCAAGTGTAAGCATCATACCGCTTGCACTTTGCAACAAGGTTGGGCTAGGAGAGCCTAAACCAGTCAAGATGACCCTTTACATGGCGGACCGCTCTATTACTCATCCGGTTGGAATCTTGGAGGACATAGCGGTGCAACTCGGGAAGTTCTATGTGCCGATTGATTTTGTTGTCTTGGACATCCCGGCGGACTATCCGGTTCCCATCATCTTAGGGAGACCTTTTCTAGCCACTTCCGGATGCTTGGTGGATTGTAAAAATGGAATTCTCTCCTTCAACATTGGAGAAGAGAATATCAAGTTCAAGCTGTCCACAATGATGAAAGGGCCAACCCTTGATGAGGATGTATTCAACATAGTCGAGCAAGAGGAGTCTAAAGAAGTTGTGAGCTCGATCTTGATCAAGGATCCCTTGGAGAAGGTTCTTAGCTTAAGTTTGATGGAGGGAGGTGTTGAGGAGGCTTGCAATGAAGAAATCAAGGCCTTGGAAGCATTAGAAAAGGAGACAAGAGCTGAATTTGAAGTCCACGAGAGTATGCTGAATTCCTGTAGGAACCACGGTCGTGGAGAGACTTCCACGGCCGTGGAACTCTCTGGAATGCTCCGAAGAGCAAGCTTTGCAAGGTCCACGGCCGTGGATGTGCCAGGATCCGTATTGACTATAGGAAGTTGAACATGGCCTCTAGGAAAGATCACTTCCCCCTTCCTTTCATTGATCAAATGCTAGAGAGGTTAGCTCAACATTCTCACTTTTGCTACTTAGATGGCTATAGTGGATTCTTCCAAATCCCTATCCACCCCGATGACCAAGAGAAAACCACATTTACATGTCCATGGGGTACTTTTGCATATAGGAGAATGCCATTTGGGTTGTGTAATGCACCCGCCACCTTTCAAAGGTGTATGATGGCTATCTTTTCTGAGTATATTGAAAATATCACGGAAATGTTTATGGATGATTTTTCTGTTTATGGATCTTCCTTTGATGATTGCTTAGCTAACTTGTCTTTGGTGCTTAAGAGATGTGAGGAGACAAATCTTGTCTTGAATTGGGAAAAATGCCACTTCATGGTAAGTGAAGGTATTGTGTTGGGACACTTGGTGTCCAATCGTGGCATTGAGGTTGATAGGGCCAAGATTGAAACGATAGAGAAGTTGCCACCACCTACCTCGGTGAAGGGGGTAAGGAGTTTTCTAGGGCATGCCGGTTTTTACCGGAGATTTATTAAAGATTTCTCTAAGATTTCTAAGCCTCTTACTAACCTACTAATGAAAGATGTTGAGTTTGTTTTCTCCAAGGATTGCCTTGAAGCTTTTTGTAGGTTGAAGAACGCTTTAATCTCCGCACCTATCATGCAACCTCCGGATTGGAGTCTACCGTTTGAGATCATGTGTGATGCAAGTGATGTAGCCGTTTGGGCTGTTTTGGGGCAAAGGAAGGATGGGCTCACACATGCCATTTATTATGCTAGCAAGACGCTAGATGATACCCAACTCAATTATGCTACCACCGAGAAGGAGTTGTTAGCGGTTGTGTATGCATTTGAGAAGTTCCGCTCATATCTTGTTGGAGCGAAGGTCATTGTTTATACGGATCATGTTGCGATCCGTTATCTCCTTACAAAGAAGGATGCCAAACCTAGGTTGATTCGGTGGATCCTTCTTCTTCAAGAGTTTGATTTGGAAATCCGGGATAAGAAGGGGTCCGAAAACTCTGTGGCGGACCACCTTAGTAGACTACCTCCATTGGAGCTTGAGAGAGATGACATCCCGATTGATGAATCATCTTAGTAGACTAACTCTGTAATCTGTCAGGTTATCTTAGTAGACTAACTCTGTGGCGGACCACCTTAGTAGACTAACTCTGTGGCGGACCAACTGTCTCTTAGAACTCATCTTTCTTTAATCTGTCAAGTCACCTCGGTTGCTCTGACAACCCTGTAGAACACCTCGGCCGAGGCGCAGGCCGACTAGACCGAGGCGAAGAGCTGTTCGATCGATTCCCTCAAAAATCCAGTTCTTTTCCCCCAAAATCACTACCACTGGTTCCTATGGGGTACTTAATTTGTTCCTCAGCAAATGTAGGGGCAACCAAAGCCCAGAACGAGGGAAAACAGTGAGAAATAGAAGGTTAGGGTTTTTTCGATTTTTACCCCGATTCTGTCGATTGGGCTCGTTCTTTCTGCAAATTGGTACTTACAATACGATCCTCTACCCTTTTCTTGCAGTTTGGAAGCGAGAATCGTCGAAAACGAGCGAAGAATGGAGGATCGAGGCGAGAAGTGTGCCGCGGTCGAGGAGAAGGTAAAGAGAGGAGAGAGAATTCTTCAGCCCCTTTTATACCCTTTTCTGGAACTGCTGTCAACTCGGTCGAGATGGTCTCGACTGGACCGAGGTGGTACGGACCGAGGTGGATCTTCAGAAACCCTAATCGCCTCGGTTGCTCAAGAATCATCTTGGTCGAGGTGTTGTGACAGCAACCGAGATGTGTCTCAGTCATACTCCGTCTTCTCAAATTCTCGAACTTATGTCCTTCTAGTTGTGCTCCTGGGTTGTATTCCTTCCTTAGATGTCACCTGTTGTCTGTCTAGGACGCCAAAACAAAACAAAGCAAAGCAAAAGCAAACTATCTAAGCTAGACTAGAAAAGGGGAAAAGAAAGCAATACCTTGGGTTGCCTCCCAAGAAGCGCTTGATTTAAGGTCGCTAGCTGGACCATACGGCATCTCTATGCGTGATGGGAGGTGCCCTCACCCCATACTTCACCTTCATCATGGGGTGAGATAAGTAAGTCTATCAAACGCTCCAACAAGTGCAAGTGCTCATCGGGGAATGAATCGTCTATGGGTGGGTCGTCCTTCTCGCGTAAAGATGGGGGTAGCCGGTTGAGGTAATCCGCAGCAGAATTTTCGGATCCCTTCTTATCGCGGATCTCTAGGTCAAACTCTTGAAGCAAGAGAATCCATCGAATAAGGCGTGGCTTGGCATCTTTCTTCGCAAGCAAGTAACGGATGGCTGCATGGTCGGTGTAGACAATGACTTTCGCTCCTACTAAGTAAGAACGAAACTTCTCGAAAGCATATACAACCGTCAATAGCTCCTTCTCGGTGGTAGCGTAGTTGCGCTGGGCTTCATCTAGCGTCTTGCTAGCATAGTAAATGGCGGTGGTCCGGCCATCCTTCTTTTGTCCAAGCACCGCTCCTACTGCTATATCACTAGCATCACAAATGATCTCAAAGGGAAAGGTCCAATCCGGAGGTTGGATAATGGGAGCGGAGATCAGCGCTTCCTTAATCCTGTAAAATGCATCAAGACACTCCTGCGAAAACTCAAAAACAACATCTTTATTCAAGAGGTTAGTTAGAGGTTTAGAAATTTTCGAGAAGTCCTTGATGAATCTCCTGCAGAAACTTGCATGCCCGAGAAAACTCCTCACGCCTTTAACAGAACAAGGGGGAGGGAGTTTCTCAATAGTCTCATTTTTAGCGCGATCGACCTCAATACCTCGATCAGAAATGAGGTGTCCTAGCACAATGCCTTCATTAACCATAAAATGACACTTCTCCCAATTCAAGACAAGATTAGTGTCTTCACATCTTTGTAGCACTAGAGAAAGGTAAGATAAGCAATCATCAAAAGAGGAACCATATACTGAAAAATCATCCATAAATACCTCCATGATCTCCTCTATATACTCGGAAAAGATAGCCATCATGCATCGCTGGAAGGTAGCGGGTGCATTGCATAATCCAAATGGCTTCCTCCTATAAGCAAATGTCCCCCATGGACAAGTGAAAGTGGTCTTCTCCTGATCATCTGGATGGATAGGAATCTGGAAGAAACCACTATAGTCGTCTAAATAGCAGAAGTGTGAATGCTGGGCCAACCGTTCGAGCATTTGATCAATGAAGGGAAGTGGAAAATGGTCCTTCCGAGTGGCCGTGTTCAGCTTCCTATAATCAATGCAAACCCTCCAGCCTGTGACGGTCTTGGTTGGGATTAACTCGTTGTTCTTATTCGTCACAAAGGTCATCCCTCCTTTCTTCGGAACTACATGTATTGGGCTAACCCATTTGCTGTCCGAGATAGGATATATGATACCTGCATCCAACAACTTAAGAATTTCTTTCTTCACAACCTCTTTCATGATCGGATTTAACCGCCTTTGAGGTTCCCGTGAAGTCTTATGATCGTCCTCCATTAGAATTCTATGCATGCAGAAAGAAGGCTTAATGCCAATAAGATCATCTATAGTATAACCCAAAGCCTTTTGATGCTTTCTCAGGACATGCATTAGTTTAGATAATTCAGATTCGGAGAGGGAAGCACTAACGATTACAGGATAAGTAGAATCCAGTCCAAGAAAGACATACCGCAAGTGACTAGGGAGTTGTTTAAGCTCCACAACTGGGGGTGCTTTCTGAGGGGATCCTTGCTTTCTCCTTTCAGTGGAATAGATCTAGAAACTGGACTTTCGGAAGTCTCAGTTGAAATCATCTCACCTTCGACCTCGGTCGAGGCGCAGAGAGGTTGACCGAGATGTTCTTCAGCCACCTCACTTGGTCCAAAAAGTGCCTCGGTCGAGGTACTGCAGCTGGAACCGAAACTGGAGATCTTTTTCTCCTGGATTAGTCTCTCAGTTTTAGCTCCTGGATCTTCTTCCAGTGCCTTTAAGCGCCGTATATCTGCATCACAAGAATCATCTATACCTTCCTCCATTATGCTAAAACTAATAACTTTCTCAAGTGGATCGTTAATAAGGATAGAGCTCACCAACTCTCTTGATTCTTCTTCATCATAGATGTTGAAGATATCATCTCCTAGCCGCTCTCCCTTCATAGCCGCAAGTAATGCAAACTCCATTTCATCTCCACCAATATTGAATTTCAGCTTGGCATTCTTACAATCCACATTGCAACCCGAAATTGCTAGAAATGGCCTCCCGAGAATGATAGGAACAGGATAATCTGCGGGAATATCAAGCACAACAAAGTCTATAGGTAAATAGAAGTTACCTAACTTAACCGGAACGTCTTCCAGAATGCCCACGGGATGGGTAATGGAACGGTCCGCCATATATAACCTTATCTTAACCGGCTTGGGCTCTCCAAGTCCGATCTTAACACATAGCTCCAGCGGAATGATGCTCACGCTGGCTCCTAGATCACATAAGGCTTCACAAGTGACATCCCCAACTTGAATGGGAATGCAAAATGAGCCGGGATCTCTCAACTTGGGTGGCATCTTCTCCTTCATGATTTGAATAAGCTCCGAGAATTTAGATGTCATCCTTACTTCACCAAAGTCTTCCAGCTTCCTCTTTCTTGATAGGATCTCTTTCAAGAACTTCTCATAGGCAGGCATCCCTAGAATAGCATCAAGGAAAGGAATGTTAATGTGTAGTTTATTCATCAAGTCAAGGAACTTACCAAAATGCTTGCCTAGATGTGCTCTGACCCTTGACTGGGGGAATGGAAGTGGTGGTTTATATGCAGGAGGTGGAATATAAACTTCAGTTTTCTCCTCCGCTTTCTGTGGCTCCACCTCGGTTGGCATCTCGGCCGAAGTGTTCTTCGACTGCACCTGGACCGAGGTGGTCTTCGTCTGTATTGACACCGACCGAGGCACTGGATCTGCAGTCTTCAGTCCACTCCTCGTCGTTATGGCCATAATCTGGCCCTTAGGGTTGCTTTCCGTTCTTGCTGGAAGCTTCCCTGGATCTCTTGGCGTTTCATTCGCCCTACTAGCAAGTTGTTGTTCAAAGGCTTTTTGTGCCTTTGAAAATGACGTCATAGATGTCTCCATAGCGCTGAGCTTGATCAAGATGGCCTCCAACACTGCGTCTTTCTTTTCCGGCTGGGACGAACTCGATCCTTGCTCCTGGATCTTTAATGGAGTAGAAGAAGAAGAGGAAGAGAGAAAAGGATTAGAGGAATCGTTCGAATTGGAGTTAGAATTGTTGTTGCCCGAATTTTGGTTGTTTGCCCTCCAATTATTGCTGTTGGATCCTCTATTGTTGTTGTAGTTGTTTTTCCGGGAACCGTTGTTGTTGTTACGGTATCCATTGTTGTTCCTTGATCCTTGATCTTCCTTCTTGGTTTGAGCAACTAAGAGTTCCTTCAATTATTTCACGTCATTCTTCAAAGACGTGAGTTGATTGTTGTTAGGCGGAGCATCTTGAAAGTTGACTCTTTTAACTCCACCTTCAGCTCCTTGGTGGGAGTATTTTTCCATGTGCAAAGCTTGCTTTTCTATGAACTCCCAAGCTTCGTCAATCGGCATGTCCATGAACGTGCCGGCAGATAGTAGTTGAAGGTTGAATTGGGTGCTTCCGTCCAGTCCCTTAAAGTATATCTCCAACAACTCTATCTTTGGAATCCCATGATGTGGGCAATCCAAAAAAATGTCTTTAAACCTCTCCCATGACTTGGACAACCTCTCCTTGTCCTTCATGATGAATGCATTAATCTTCCCTCTCATTTCAGCGGTTTTAGAGGGGGGAAAGAATTTAGTCAAGAATTCCGTAGTCATCTCCTCCCAAGTACTAATTTTTCCTAGAGGAAGAGATTGTTACCAAGTAAGAGCTCTATCTTTTAAAGAAAAGTAAAAAGGTCTTAGCTTGTAATTGTTGTTTTCTATTCTTGAAGGTCTCAAGGTCTCCATCAAGATCTCATAGTCTTGTAGATGTTGATGCGGAGATTCCCTCTCTAGCCCTCCAAACTGGCATTGGCGAATCATGGAAAGAACTTGTGGTCGAAGCTCATAATCATGGTCCGCTGGATCACCTAGGTCGACTCCAAGACGCCTCAGTTGTTGATTGGGGTCCATCCTCTGTCCTAGGGTTTATGGAATTCCTCCAAAAAGAGCATCTCGGACTGGCATCCGAGGTGGAAGTACATCGGTCGGGGAAACAGGTACTAGGACCTGCCTCGGTCGAGGGTCTGGAACTGGATCCTGCCTCGGTCGAGGATCTGGGTTCGGTCGAGGTAGGTACTGGTCTCGTAAGGCTGCCATATCTGCTTCGATCGCTTCAGTCCTGGTGCGAGTTTCTTCTTTCTCCAGCCTCAGTTCTTCCCTGTTGAGGCGTAGCTGTTCTAAAATATCCTTGCCGCGTCCAAGGTGTTCGCCTCGGTCGAGTCGGCTCCTCTGGATCACCTCGGTCGAGGTGACTTTGTAGTCAACCGAGGTGAATCACAACTGAATGTGAAATCTCTCAAATCTGGTCCAAAGTGAATCTGTAATCCAATTCCATTTTTCCTGGATTCTTCCTTAAGCTACTGAATGTAGCTCCATTGACTCCTTAGCTCCTTTTGCTCCTTTTTGATGCAAAACGTGCCATTTTACCTACGATTACAACGAAACTTGGTGTAGACCTCGATTCCCGCAAAGGTAGATGAAACGACAATATAATCACATAATATATATACAAACATGCAGATTATTGAAGATAAAACGTCTAAACAGGCCCCAAAATATAGACAATAATTCATGCTATCAGCTGACGTGGAAAAATATGACACGTCACAGAATCACCAAAATCACGGCCAAGAACAACTTTCCACGACCGTGGTTTAGGGCGTGGAACTAGATTACGGTGCCATATGATTTCCACGACCGTAATTTAGACCGTGTAACTCTGTGGAGTGCTCCAAACTTACGTCCACGTTCATGTTGCCAAATCCACGGCCGTGGTTTAGAGCGTGATTCCTCAATTCCTCTTCCACGACCGTATTTCAGGGCGTGGTTCTTCCAAATCCTCGTTTTTGCCTTAGTTTCGTGACATCCCTCATCCATGCTCCTTCCTTAGCCTCTCCAATGCATCTTCTTGCCATCAAATGTGATCAAACACTCCTTTCCTTCCTTATTTTGCTCCTATCCAAGCTTTATTCACCTAAAAACACAATGAAGCTAGTGTAGATCTCTATATCGACAAAGTGGGTGAACTAGCTCACAATTGCTTCAAACACATATCTAAGAACACTATAAAGAGGGAAAAACAACTAAAACAAGTGCCTAAAATATCGTCATATTTCATGCTAACAGCGGCTGAGCAGATTGTTACTGCTGGAGAGGCTGGATTTGGCCCTCTTCAGTGGCGTCTTTCACTTTTCCGATTAGCGATTGAGGGCTTGGCCTTCTCTCTTGTTCTAATACGTTGCATTTTTCCTTCCTGGCTTCGAGATCCCAAACCCATGGCCTTCAGGATCGGATCTTGAGACTTTTTGGTGTTTCAGGTGATGGTGTTGCTTTTGAGTTGGTTGTTGATAGTTGGGTCAACTTTTGTAAAGACTACGACTTAGACATGAGTGTGATTCGCCCATCGCCCCCCCCCCCCTTCCCCCCATTTAATGAAGAAAATAGCTGGATATATTACAATATCGTGAATAAGTATTTTCTGAGGGACTTTGACCTTTTTATTAGGCAGAAGGCCTTAATTGAAAATTTGAGATTATCCCTGGCGCAATTGTGGCTTAAAGTTGTCATAGTCGTTGGTCTTGGTCAATTTATGAACCTGACCACCTTTCGAACTATCATTAAGTAACGCTTGGGTATCAGATGTTTAGAGAAGGTTCCAAATGTCTTGCATGTGAGAAAGACATTTTGGACGTCTGGGGTGACCATGCTCTTGCTTGTGCTAGACAGAGGTGGCATTAAGCACCAGCATAACATGGTTTGTGATGTTATTTTTGATGAGTGTTGTAACACCCCAAGTTCTCGGAACTCGGGGAGTTACTGGTAAGGACCTCACAATGGGTCCCGACCTTAGTTTGACAACTTAACTAGATCTTACAATAAGGCACAGATAAGGAAAACCAGAAATCATGAATATGTTTAACAATGTCGTGAATGTGACCAGAAATACTAACAGCCGGTAACAATAATATCTTATAATCTGGGAACATGCAAAAGTCATAATTGAAAGACCAACATAAAAAAAAAAAGACTGCAACCGTCCTATGAAGTACGACACCCCGGCTGACCACTACCTTCCGGATCACTCGGCATCTGCTCTAACTTGTGGCAAGTCTAAACAATAATATAACAGTTAGATAACTATTCAAATATAAGAAGAATAATAAATAGCACAAACACATCTAAGGAAAATATAAACACTCAACATGCTGGCACCCAATCCGGTTATTATCTGATAGCTTAGGTGATTCACTTCATCCCGTTTTAAAAGTTATGGCACGAGAAATCTTAACATTTCTCACCTCCGTTCCTTATCCAACTGGTGATGGTTTGGCACACCTCCGCCGGTGGCGTCCCCGCAAACAAAGTATGGACTAGTCCCTAAAGAAACCCCCAGCGCCCTCGGGCTAACTGAGCAGAATGCCACCCCCTGTTACTCTTAGGCCAGATATGTAGGTTGGTCGATGATTAATATTAAATACACTAATACACACATCATTCAAACACCACTATCATTATTCACACTCATATTTGAAAGCTAGCTAAGTAAGCCCAAAGGACTTACCTGAATTAGGTCTCGACTCTTTTAATCACAACTCGATCTGTAACTGTAGAAACTCAGTTTCCTGTCAAAGGAGGCAAGTGGGTCAACACATTTCCTAGGTATTTAGAAGTCTAAGACTTCTAAGATGTAAGATCCTATCAGAAGAGAAACTACTACAATACACATCTAAGGTAAAATGACCATTTTACCCTTGGTCACGAATCTTCCAAAAATCTCTTAATAAATGCTTAAACTCTTAATTGGGACTAATTATTGTATTTCTAAGTCTTATGAGTGAGTTTAGGTAGAACTTAGAAAACTACACCTTTTCCTACTTCCTAAAAACTCACTAGTATCCAACTTTGGCTCCAAATATGAAGCTCGAATAAATTTATAAAAATTCCGATAAAAATCTCTAGGTCCCTATGATACGCATTCTACTCATAGAAGTAAGAATTTCTTAAAACTGTCCACCCATTACTTCTATAAAATTCTCTAAAGTTGAACACAAAACCATAAATTCTATACTTAGTATTTTTCTGGGTCATTTCACAAACAGCCTAACCAGTCCACTTTGAACCTTCGCAGTTTTAGATCTAACCGTTGGATAAGTCCCAAATTTTGATACATTATAGTATGCATATCATGCTAAAACATATTAAAAATTGAACGGTGGATCATGCTTCTAAGGGGTCGAAAAATAGGCCTAAACATGACTGCTTAACAAATTTTTTCTAGAACTTAAACAGATGTTGAAAGGGGTCAAGGATTCAATACTTACCAGCCTCACTCTCCAACTTATCCTAGGCACTGTAGGTCACAGATTAGACTCCTGTTACAGACAAGCAGCAGCAAGGCTTATTCATCTCTTCTTCATTCGAAAATTGACAAGGAAAAAAGAGGTTTAGGCTTAGAGTTCTCACCTAGACTTTTGATGGGCTGATTGAACTGGTTATGTCTGGAAGAGGGGGAGACGACTTGGGGTATGTCTGCACAAGTGATGGCACTACCATACCATCCTCATGTTAATACTCTTGTCCCAACTGATACAAAGTGAGTAGAAGGGTAGAGAGGCTCACCGGCTGGGGAGGGAGTCTTCTGTTTTTCCACAGGGAAACTGGTTGGCTGGTCTGCACAGTTGCTTCGAGAGACCGGCTCCTGCGTGATTGTGTGACAGATCAGAATGAGAGGAGTCAAGGGAGGCATGAAGTATGAGGAGAGAGTCACTGCAGCTTACCTATGCAGGAAGTACTACGTGCATACGGGATGATCTCTAGGCAGCCGCTAAGTGTGCAGAAGGTTTGCTACAGATTGGATCTCATAACAAGAAGCGTCTGGATGGAGGCGACAGGTGCAGCGCTGCTGTTGACAAGCGTGTGAGAGGAGAAGTTACTTCGTGAATCTGGATAGAAGCACAGGCGTGGGCTACATAAGGGAAGGGAATCTGAAAGGTGTATGCTCATACGTAAATTTAGGCAGTTACAAGGAAAGGGAAGAACGAAGATCGACTGTTGTGACGTGGGAGGTAGGAGAGAGCTGCTTCTGTAATTGCGTTGGACCGATCTCTCCTGGGCTGAGCTTCTTCCTGGGCTGATGCTGGACGTACTGGGTCGAGGGAGGAGCAACTACAAGTTGGGCTTCTTGGGTCGGCTGGTCACGTACAGACAAGGAGGAGGAGAAGCCCACGCCTGTGCTTCTGTCAAAACTTTGTCATGGTCTCGTCAAAATGTTGTCATGGTCTCGTCAATAGGACGTCATGATATAAATATTGATAGATTAGGGTTTGATGTAAAAATTCTATCATTTTATGTGAAATGAGGTTACATAAAATGATAGAAATTTGAGATAGTGTGTACGACTAGGTAGATTCTCTTCCCTTATGCAGCCCTCGCCTGTGCTTCTGTCAAGATTCACGAAGTAACTTCTCCTTTCACACATTTGTCAACAGCAGCGTTGCAACTGTCGCCTCCATCCAGATGCTTCTTGCTGTGAGATCCAATCTGTAGCAGTATCGTGAATAAGTGTTTTCTGATGAACTTTGACCTTTTGATTAGGCAGAAGGCTTTAATTGAAAACTTGAGATTATCTCTGGTGCAATAGTAGCTTAAAGTTGTCCTAGTCGCTGGTCTTGGTCAAGTTATGAACCCGACCACCTTTCGAACTGTCGTTAAGTATAGCTTGGGTATCAAGATGTTTAGAGAAGGTTCCTAATGTCATGCATGTAAGAAAGACATTTTGGACTTCTGGGGTGACCATGCTCTTGTTTGTGCTAGACAGATTGGCATTAAGCACCAGCATAACATGGTTTTTGATGTTATTTTTGATGAGTGTCTTAAGATTGGGGTTTCTGTTCGGAAGGACGTTCCTACTGGGAAGGTTGATGGTGATGGTGGTGAACTCCGCCCCGCCGATATCCTTTTCTACAATTGGTTTCAAGGTACAACACATTTGTTGAAATCACTAGTTCATCTCCTTTCTCTTCATCTAGCTTTTCTAATTTCATCTCAGGTAAATCTGTGACGGTTGCTACTGAAAACAAGAGAAAGAAGTATGTTGATGTTTGTTGCTCCAAGAGGTATCACTTTCTTTCATTTTCCTTTTTCACGTTAGGTGACTTAGGAAATGACGCGATGGAGCTCCTTAAAAGATTAGACACGGTTGCCAAAGGATACCCGGGTATTGTAGGAGCACTTATTTTATTTTGAGTATGATTGCTTTTACTATTGAAAAGGGTGTGGAACCCAACTTGTTAGTCGACTCTCATCCAACGTCGTGTAATGTGTTTCCCTTCGTAATAATAATAATTATAATAATAATAATAATAATAATAATAATAATAATAATAATAATAATAATAATAATAAGTGTTTTTCGGTGTTTTAGGTGAAGAGAAAGGATCAGATATTGAGGTTTTCTGGTGTTTTAGGTGATGGAGCCGCTTTTGAGTCGGCTGCTGCTTGTTGGGTCAACTTCTGTAAAGACTACGACTTGGATATGACTGTGATACGTCCAACCCCCCATTTAATGAAGAAATTGGCTGGATGTAATTACAATATCGTGTTTAAGGGTTTTCTGACAGACTTTGACCTTACGGTTAGGCAGAAGGCCTTAGCTGAAAACTTGAGGTTACCCCTGGCTCAGCATTGGCTTAAAGCGATCCCGGTTTCTGGTCTTGGTCAGGTTATGAACCCGGCTACTTTTCGGACTGTCATTAAGTATCGCTTGGGCATTGAGATGTTTAGGGAGGGGTCCAAGTGCTCAGCTTGTGAGAAGGGCATTTTGGACGCTTGGGGTGACCATGCTCTTGCTTGTGTTGCACAGGTTGGTATTAAGCATCGGCATAACATGGTGCGTGATGCCATTTTTGATGAGTGTCTTAAGATTGGGATCTTTGTCCGAAAAGAGGTCCATACTGGTATGGTTGATGGTAGAGGTGGGGAGCTGCGCCCGGCCGACATCCTTTTCTATAATTGGTTTCAGGGCAAAGACACATGTGTTGACATCACTGGTACATCTCCTTTCTCTTCGCCTGGCTTTTCTAACTTCATTCCGGGTAAAGTTGTGAGGGTCGCTGCTGATATCAAGAGGAAGAAGTATGCAGAGGTTTATAGCTCCATGGGGTATCACTTTCTTCCCTTTTCCTTTTTCACGTTTGGCGACCTGAGTGACGACGCGGTGGAACTTCTTAAAAGGTTGGGCTCGGTTGCTAAAGAGTTGCCCGGATATAGTAGGAGTACTTGCTTTATTCTGACTAGGATTGCGTTTACCATTCAGAAGGGATGTGAAGCACAACTTGTTAGTCGGCTCCCATCCAACGGCTTGTAATGTGTTTTACCTTCGGTTTAATAATAATAATAATAATAATAATAATAATAATAATAATAATAATAATAATAATAATAATAGGTTATATACGCACAATTGGTGCCTCTATAACCCAATCAGTTTCTGCCTGCCCAATTGTAAGTTCGAAACCATCCAAACGATAGTGATTTTTAGCTTGATTCCCTGGTGGAAATTGTTGAGTGAAAGGGGACAAGTAATTTACAGTAACTATTTACCGCTGGCTGGTCCCAGAATCTTGGTAGAACATAAATGCTGTGGTTGGAAACTTGGAATCTACGGCTGTTATAAAGCCACGTCAGGCATCATGCCGTATCACTGAATAGATACCAGTTCCAGCATGATTTACGGAGCACGGGAATGCATTCAAGAATATGGGAAGCTACCTCTTCACAAACTTCAATACTTCTTCCACACTTCCAGGTGCTTTTTTAAAAAATTCTAATGAACTTAACGGTTAAATATACAAAATATACTATACGTGATTTGAATGCTAATGTCTCAGGAAATTGATCTTAGTTTCCGGACTTGCATGGTAAATCAGTCTGATTTTGTTAATTATACAAAAATTTCATATAAGGCTGTTAAAAGGATTTGTATGAATTTTAGAGTTTAAAAGTTCAAATAAAAAAATAAAAAAAAAACTCCAGAAGCAAAATGTAGAACTAAAAATGAATAGATATATATAGGTTATATACAGAAAAAAAGAAATTAAGGATTACAAGTTCCAAAATAATTTGATGATGAGCTACCCAGAATTGGCAGAGGCTATTCTAGGGAAGAACACCAACAAGTGTCGTGCTGCAACTCCACCAACGAATGCCGATTAAATTAAAACAACCATATGAGAAAACGACGACGTATTGGAAAGCAATCAGCAAGGGTTCTCCTGAGAAGAATGAAACAACTCGGGGAGAAGGTTGGCCCTACAAACGGGGCAAACGGAGTTCTTAGACAGCCACGTGTCGGCGCATTGCAAGTGAAAGCCGTGGTTACAACCGGGAACCAATCGAGCTGGTTGGTCGTTGTAGATCTCATCCAAGCACACGGCGCACTCGTTTCCCAGTACAAGCTCTTTCCCGGTCACCTTTGGCAGTTTCTCCAAGTCCTCCAGCGTCAGCCCGTTTGTTGTGGCGTTCTTCTCCGGCGGCGCCATCTCTCCGCCGCTTTCGCCTCCGACAAAACACAAGAGGCAGGCGTAGACTACGAAGACGGCGCTCATCCCGGCGCACGGTAAGAAGAGCGCCAGAAACACCGAAACCAACATTTCGTGGATACCAATTACCAAGGCAATCAATTTAATTTGTTTCCTCGGACTTGGGTGGTTGGAAAAGGAGTAGAAAATATGTGGATCCCTCCAAGAAGGAGAGTATGGAATTGGTGGGGTTTCTGGTTTTACTTTTTATAAGAGGGTGAAGGGTGGCGAGCGGGGAATCGGTAAGGAAAAGAGTTAGCTGGCGAAGGCGAGTGTGTGAAATGTGAATAGGTGAAGCTGGCGAAATAAAATAACTACGTACTAAACTACACCCTCCAAAAATATCAAAAAAAACTTGGCAAAATTGCAAATAACTTTTTGGACCGGTTTTTGTACCGAATTTTAACAAAACTACACCCTCCATTCCAACTTGTATAACAAAATGAGGTCAATTTAATTATGAAATTTTTTTTTATTTAATTATTTTTTTTTACATGAAAATTTACTAAAGGCAAAAAATATCCGAAAGGGAATTCAAATTTTAAAATTTTGCTACAAAATTCTATTAGCGCAATGAAATTATGTCAAACAAGCTTTATTTTAAGGAAGGGTCCAAGTAAAGAGTTATTGTGGTAGGAAATTGCCACCCTTAATCAGTTAACCCAACTGTACATATTAGTTCACGCGGTGACATTTTTTATAATTTTTAAATACAGTCAAATTTTTGTAATTTTTAAAATGTGTATTGAAAATTTATTTTATTTAATTAGTTTAAATTATTTGCTTAAAGGATTAATAGTTTGTTTTATTAGTTTAAACTATTTATTTTAATTGTTCATATCTTTCTAAAATAAAAGTTTGTAACTATAACTTTGCTAATGAATCAATAATATAAAAATTTTTAATTGTCAAATATTTGTAATAAAAATGTGCTAATAATTTTATTTATCTATTTATTTTTCTAACGGATATTTTTTTCGTTCAAATTTTTTTGTACATTTTGTTCGAAGTGTTTAAATTGTTAGATCATATTATATTGTACTAATGGTTCATACATTTTTACAATTTTTTTTCATAAGTTCAAAATAATGCATGAACTAATAGTATAAAATGTTTGAATTAATGACCACTCGATTTGAACTAATACTACAAAAAATTTGAACTAATAAATTTAATAATAAAAGTGCACTAATAACCGTGACTATAAAATTTAAACTTGTATAATATTAGTTCAAATTTGGGTATTGTTAGTTCGAACATTGTGTTTTATTAGTTCAAACATGTACATAAAAAAATACATGAAAATATAACTAATAAATAAAACAAAACAATACATGAACTAATGATAGAAAATATTAGAATTGATAGTACATAAAATTTGAACGATTTGAACTAAAATTTTGAACCGACAAAGTAATTGTTACAATCTTTTTTTTTATGAAAATTACAAAAATATCACCGCGTTTACATTTTCAAAATAGATTTTCTATTGTCCTTGTACCTTATAAAAATTATAAATTTGTCCTTGCGTAGCTCAAAAACTATCAAATGACGTTGATTAATTTCAACCGTTGGATCAACTCAATGCTAACAATATTCCATAATTTTATACAACAAACATCCCTCCTTACATGAACCCTCGGCCTTATTTTAACTTGATTCATAATAATTAAAAAAAAAAAAGGTATATATGATCTCTCCACTGTTTGAAGTTACAACATTTCCAAAAATAGTTTTTCAAAGTTTTGGGCTCTATCATAGAATAATGGAAGTGAAAATATACCATTATTTTTATTTGGCGTTACAATCACTTAATTGACAAAACTATCATTTCGTTATTTTATTTTAGAATTCACCCTCTACGGCAACAACAAAACAAGCAACTCAATTACCGCAATTATGGAAGATATTGAGTGATTGGAAGGAAAAGTTGTTGCAAGCTGGTAGGGAAGTGTCGATTAAATGTTATTTTAATATGTTATGCTTTATATTTTCAGTGTTTTTCGGTAACTGATGGTCTTCTCGATGATCTATGCCACGCTCGCTCCATTCTGGTAAGGGAGCGCAAGACCAGCAACTTAGGATTTATTGGCGTTGTTTGAGTAGTTTTTGTTTGCCCAAGTGAAGTGATAAGATTGTTTCGGATTTCGGAACCTCAAAGTCATTCTAGCGAGATTCTTCTAACAAAATAAGGTTGAAATCTGTTGTGCGGAATTACGAAATAGAATATAATCAACAAATAAGAACGAAAGTAAACACGGATTAATAATAGTTCGTCAAATTATTGTTACGTCCATTTTTAGAGAGATTTTATTAAAAAGTTTTGGAGATGAACAAATAATACTTGTTGATGGAAGACTTGAGTTAGAGGATTGAGATTGACAATCTTGTCCAAGTGTGGAGTGATCGTGGATTCCGATCGATGGGAGTTGTCGTGCTCATGTGATATGAATTACGGGTTCTTGTATTGCTTCTCTGGTTTCAAACCTGTTTGAAGAGAACGTATTCCATATAGTACTGAAAGGTTCCAAAATATGTAATATTGGATTCATTACAAGGATGAGAATTATATTGTAAAATCAGGATATTGGTTTAGTATTTTAGGGACAACTCAAATATAGGCCCAACTTTAGTGAACAATTAGTTTATAACCCGCACCTTGTTGGGGTTGAGTTATAATAAAATGTTACCATCATGTTTCTAAATTTTCTTTCAACCTTGTACAGGGCTCAACTATAATAAATTGTTACTATCATATTTTTAAATTTCTTTCACCATCATGTTTTAATTTTTTTCCAACTATTTCCCTCGTAAAATAGTTTTAATGTAAGTTTGTAACGGGACAACTAATTGAGTACGAATGAGATTGCATTATCACATTAGCTTTCTTCTTTTTGTAAACTTTTTTCCTTGCAAAAATCTAAATACTTTAAAAACATAAAATTAAAATTTTAACAAACCTTTTGATTAAAAAAAACATATTTGTATTTACAGATATATCTTTATTTAAAAAAAAGGTAGTTATGTACTTTTGTTGGTTTAATATCACCTTACAAAAATAATCTATATGAGTATCATAAAAACTTAAGTTATTCCAACCGAGCATATTATTATTGCATAACTATATCTTGTATTGTTTTTCTCATTATGATATTATTAATATTAAATTACAAAAAAATATTTTTTGAAGTAAAATAATTTTTTTGTAGCATTTCTAAATTTCCGATTTCAATGTAGTACTACTAATACAATTTTTTTTATTTATTTTCGGATGTGGTTCAATGATTTGAAAATATTTTTATTTATTTAAAGTTTCAATTACAAAGTATTAGAAAGGTTAGTTATTGTTTTTCATTATATTTGGAATTGGTTAAATGAGAAATATTTTAAATTTAAAATTTTGATTGTAGATTCTTTTATTTTTAAAAAATTGAAGCTTTGATTTTAGAATATATATATATATATATATATATATATATATATATATATATATATATATATATATATATAAATTGCTTTCTTAGATTTAGCTACACGATTTCAATAAATTTTTTTTAATTTGTTGAATTAGTTAATTATAATTATAATTTATTAATTAATATAGAAGATATGCTTAGTTATAGTTGTTATGATTTGATGATTTGGTATTTTTCTGATGAGTAGGATGGTGACATGTAAAATATTTTGTTATGATTTAAATTTATTAGATTTTAATGGCAATGTTGTAATTTTTATATGGCAAAAATGTAAATATTTGTCAAAAAAATCATATGTGGGATGCTTCATTGATTGACCTGTGACATTAGTGGGTTGTGTATTATTAGTATATATAGATTTGATTTGAGACATTATATAAAAGTTTAAAACTACAGGTTTTTACATGGCGTATGTCTCGATAGATTCATTGACTGTTAAATCCTTTATATTATTATGTGTTCGGTGTGATCCGTCCACCGAAACACTTTGGCATATGGTACATACTTGTCTGCACTCCAATTTGTTACTCTTTTGGATATTATTATGATTGTCATCAATTGGGTAAACCACACGTGGAACATGCGGGACAACCATGCACTTACTCCGGTTCAGCCATGTATAGACGTAGGAAGCTCCGGCCATACACATTATCTCGTTCGGCCATGCACAAAAACACGTCAACTCCAAGATCGAGCCAGCCATGCATTCATATGAGGAGTGACGGATCAAGTGGCAAATTTTGGGCCTAGTTCATCTATTTTTCCATCCTATAAAGATATCTTTTAAATTATGGGTCACAATGTTAATTTCGGGCATTTTTCAGCCCATAAAATATTAATATTTTTTCAAAATAATTTTAAGTCTTCTCACTCAGAAGCTTAAGGATAGATTTAAGGAGATCTTAAATTTCATAAGATAGATCTTATTTTATCTTGTAAGTTCTTATCTTTCACAAGTGAAAGATAAATCTTATCTTACATATGATACATCTTAATATTGTATCCTTAGCTAGTAGGGATTTTTGAACCAAAGCGCATATAAGACCAATGTTACACGTTTTTTAAGATACCAATTCAATATACAATTTCCAGTTTTTGCTTTGCAAATCCTTTGTTCTTCCAACGTGGAGAGAGAGCGCAAGGAACATCTCGTTCGTCCCATAGTTTGAACTTGTTTGAGTTATTTTACTTGTGTCTACAAGTTGTTATCTTTTCAAATCGATCACAATCCTCCTTCATTGTTGATAGGTGGACGTGCATTTGACCTTTGATTGTAGTGAGAGGGTTTTACGATCGTTCTTCATTGTGTGTTAGGGCCTTAGTTTTCCTATCGTGCTTCAAGTCGCTTCATAGCGTTTAACCTTGTATATCCGACTACGTAACCATGCATCACCATCGGATCATTCACACGCTGACCCCAAGCCTTATCCATACCAGCCGTTACCCCTACAACAAGACATAATTGTTATTGGCCCATTCCTTGTAATAAGGATCGGAAGTTTCGATCGATGTCGAATGACCGGGACTCGTCAACGGCTAACCCCGTATCACCTATCATGTATGGCAACATTGGATTATTCAACTGACACAACAAAATAGGTTTCCTATTTCCTAAATCCGATAGAAAGGGTATAAATCTAAAACTAAAGTGAACTTAAATCGTCCTTCTTACAAGACTAATGTTACTTCCATCTTCATACATCAATTTGGTGGTTCTAAGTTTCTAACAAGAGATTATCACAAAACACTATACACTACCATGTCAAACACAATTTATAGGCAAAAGTAAGACAAACCAAATGAAAGTGAACCATACCGGATAAAGATCTCATTTGAATTAATAGGCAAAAGTAAGACAAACCAAATTACCAATCACATCATTTCTAATTCAAATACAAAACATCAAATAGATGATCAAATCTGATTACAACTTTGGTGAAAGCAAATAGAGTTATACAAAAGTCCATTACAAGTGGACACCAAATCCATTTGCCAAATTACAGTACCAGTATTCTCAGACAGCACAAACATAGCCGATGACTTTAAAATTCCAAAACAAAAAGTATAATCAAATAAGAAGAAATAGAGTAGGATGAGGGGAATGAAAGAGATAAATCAAAAGAACAAAAAGCTAGAACGAATTACATGTACGACATGAAGAAATATAAATGAGAGAAATTAATCATAAAACTATAACAGGCAAGGCATGGAAATTTATGAAACTTCAATGCCCAAATCGAAATCAAAATGCAAAGGGCGAGAATATAGAAGGCCCCTAATTTCGAGGATATCCTCGAGGTTTCGTTTTTTTCGGTTGATAACCATAAAGTTTCACTTTTTAGTTTGGTATCCTTAGAGTTTTGATTTGTTCCGGTTTGTGTCCATTTTTAATTTACAATGTATTTTTAATTGTTTACACCGCTTTGTAATTGAATAAAAAGAAACTAAAACTAGAAGAAAAGAAAAACATAATTTGATGACCCGACTTCATTCACTATTTCCTAGTGTGTTGCTTTGCAGGAGGGAGGACCATTATTGCTCTTGAGTTTGTCGAGTACTTCCGGTAAGAAGGGTGTCGTTTGTAACACCCCGAATCCGCGGGACTCGGGATGCTACGGGCGGAGATCTCACAATGGGTACTGACCCTTAGCTTGACAACAATTTCACCGGATCTTTCCAACATGGCACAAATAAAGGCAAATACCGAAATCTTTTTAATGTAATGCAAACAATCTTGAAAAGAAAAATAGAACTTGCAAACTCAGCCGAGTCCTCAAAACGACACAACTCCAAAACATAAATCCATAAGGCACAACATAATCCAAAAACGACATCAACACATAACCATCCCCGTCCTATAATGTACAGAGACCCCGGCTTTCCACTTCCCCGCCTCACTCAGCGGCATCCCTATCCTGCAAGTCCGAATATTAGAAGAACGATAACACACAAACACATATAACAAGGTAAAAACACACAAACATGCTCAAACACGCCAAGTCCGGTTATTATCTTTATTTAACGTTATTCCCTTACTAATCCACTTATGGTGTGACACGAGAATCCCTCACCCTTGTCCCCTTTCACCATGCCAGGTTTGTACTTGACGCCTATCAGCATCACCCGCTGGACTGGTCGCAAGGCGCCTCCCAGTCGCCCCATTTTGGATTGGACAAGCGGTCACCGCCCGTTATCATACACTTGGGCCAAATTTAAAAATAATACACAAGTCCACATCCTAATCTGGTTAATAGTTATCACAACAATTATAAACACACACCACCCATAGGTATCAACCAATATGTGAAAGCTAGCTAAGTAAGTCCGAGGACTTACCTCACTCAAGGTACACGAATAAAACCTCTAGGCTTCTTGCGGGAACGTTCAATGCCTGATCACAACGAGTTATACTATCATCAACTAACCGACAAGATAACAACTCTCGTACTTCTATATTCTCAAACTCGTAAGGTCATAACTTAGCACACTAGATCTTAGATCCGTGATCATCTAATAAATCTTGCCGATGCACACAACAATTCATAAACTATACTTAACACCTAAGGTAAAGGCCACTACATGGAATTTGCTCTACGTTATGCTAGACTCACCTAATATGATACACTACCGCTATTGAACTAAAAGACGGAGGAGGTACTCACACAAGGTCCAAGGTAGAGCACGGTTTACGGGTGTCGAGAAACGGATTTGGTGGACTTAACGGGCGCTTCCGGACCTATACATCAAAGCTACATGAATTTAGCTTATAAGCTAGATTGGTAGTACAACGGTCTAGATATAAATAGAGAAGCTCATTTTCAAAACAAGGTCAAACCCCGTAAAACATTTCCGAGGTGAACAACACGATTTATACCAAAATCCGAAATTTAATCACAAGGCAAAAATGCAAATTTTGCAAAGCATAGGGCCAAAAATGTATTATAATATTTGGGTTCATTTATGTAATTAATTCTGCAGGAGGGTATATTGTTCACATCCAAAAACTGGGTCCAAAACTGTAAACATAAAATAGTGGGTCAAAAGTGTAAATAACACAAAAGAAAGAGGTCCGAATTATAATTTGCGGAAAAGGTCTTCTTCAATCTTTCCCCAATCTGCACAAAAGAGGCGGCCGGCGCTTTCAAGAGGGGCTGCAGAGGCTCCGACGGTAAGGACAAAGGAAGGGGAGGACTTCCTCCTAGCGGTGAGAGCAGTGGGGTCCGTTGGCTGCAACGCCGGCGGGGAAAACTTCAGCTTCCCAAGAAGGCCGACAGAGGATAAGTGGGGGGAAGAGGAAGGGGTGAGATGTAAGCGCCTTAGTCTTTGGAGCCTAGATGAGCTAGAGTGTGTTTAGCTTGACCCAGTCAGCCGCTCCAGCGGACACGGGAGGCCGCCCTTGCGTCCAGGCACCCCTGAGCCTTAGGCTAGCCGCCCCTGCGGCTCTGTGGCTGGTGCAGCCGCTTTTGTTGACTCTTGACCGTGCTTTGTGGTTGGCTTCTCCTATAAGCTTCCTAATACTTCAGATGAGGGGTTCCTTACCTCTTTTCAGCTCCATCTTCATCCTCACATTCTTCCTCTTCTTCTTCTTCTCCTTTGATCTTCTTTGATCTCTTCTTGCTTGTCTGAGTGAGTTCTTGAGAGTTTGAGTGTGTTCTTGGCCTTGGATGCTCTTGTGGATGTTGCTGAAGGTTGTTGGAGTTGTATTGAGGTTATAGACTAGCTGATGCTCCATGGTTGCAGCCTAGGGTTTGTGTGGTAAGCTCTTTCTCTTCTCCTCTCTTATTTCCTTCATTCTTGCTTCTTTCTTCTTCCTTCTAGCTAAGGATCACAAGCTGGGCTTGTGTGGATCTTTCCTTAGTCTTTTGTTGATCATGTGTGTATATATGTGTATGTGTTGTTGTGGTGTGTTGAAGACGTGAAGAGAATCGAGAAAGGGGTCGAAGAGAAGTCGGGACCAACTCTCTGCATAGTTGGCCGCCCCTGCACCTGTCCTGAGCCGCACCTGCGCTTGGTGTGGAGCCGCCCCTGCGCCTTTGGTGAGCCGCCCCTGCGCCTCACTGGACCAGCCGTGTGTTCTTGCTTCTGTTAGTGCATACCTTATTGGTATGTCTTCCTTCCTTCCTTTCCTTTGACCTTGGCTTAGTTGATAGCTAGGTTAGAATGAGTTGTATGATAGAGATGTGCCTTAGGCACTTGTATTGATGTTGAGGTTATGCCATAGGCATATGTGAGCTTGTTATGACTTTGAGGTTTAGTTGGAGGTTGTAGGTTTGTTCTGGTTATGGAGACGAATCTCCTAACCCTTTCAGGTTGTGATGTTGTGTGCCTTGCTCTTGCAGGCGTTGGTTCTTTCCCAAGGGGAAGCTGTGATGTGGTTTTGGATACGTGTGTGACAGGTAAGTCCATAGGACTTATTTAGCGTACGGTTGTGGATTGTATGATTGTAATGGTTGTGTGTGTTTATATGGTTGTGCATTTATAACCTAAATCGGACTAGGATGACCATTCATTACATTTATATGGCCCAAGTGTATTATAACGGGCGGTAACCACCGGTCTCTGTCTGCTGGTTAGGAGGAGGTGCCTTGAAGATGATCTCACAGGAGGGGGCGAGTGAAGGTCACCTCCATGCAAAACTCCTGTGTTACGTTGGATGAGACGAGGTTCTTGAGGCTCCTCGTGTTACAAAAAAAGTTGATTTAGTAATGTAATAACGTAATGGAAGATAATAAATGAATGTGTGTGGCATTGCATGTATGAAATACTGATGTGTGGTTGTGCTATTACCTTCATACTTTTCATTGTTGTAGCTAACGGTGTATACCGTGTTGTAGATGATCTGCAGGTTAGGAAGACTGCAAAGTGAGACAGATGGTGTGACCAGCCGAGGAATTTTGTACATTAGGATGCGTGAGTTGGGATCTTTTGTATCAGATGTTGTTGTTGTTATGGTTTTGTACTCGGCTTTGAGTTTGTAAACTCTTTTGATGTATTATACAGCTTTTATGTATTTGGTATTAATCTATCTGTTCCTTGTTGTAAGATCCAGTGAACTTGTTGTCAAGCTAGGGTCAGGATCCATTGTGAGATCCTAGCCTAATGTAGCATTCCGAATCCCGTGGATTTGGGGTGTTACAGCAGGGCCGCAGGTCCAACCTCCAGCGTGGCGCAGTGGCGGTGTATTATGGGGTGTGCTTCTCCGGCGGCTGCAGTCTTCCCTCCTCGCGGCAGAAAAGAACAGGGAGCACGGGAGAAATTAGGGCGGCGTTCCTGACCTGCGGGTGCCCGAATGCTCGAGGAAGCGGTGTGGGAGAGACCTCCTTTTGTCTCGGCGACTCTCCGGTGGAGCTTCCTCTCCGGTGGCTTAGGCGATGCTGCAGCCTCCAAGGTTCTCAACATATGCAGAAAAGGGAGGTGAGAAGAAGTTTGGCGTGAAGAAAGGGAGGGCCAAAGAGTGTCATTGAGACAGAAGAAAAGGGAGGTCGAGAGGTCACTGTAGAAGCGGGGAGGAGCGAGGGGTCGGGAATCCAAGAGATCCAGAGGTCGGATGTGCAAACGAGTGAGAGCAATGCAACGTCGGGGAGAGAGGCGCTCATCATCTAGAGGAGAGAGGAATAAATAGAGGGAAAGAAAAAAAAAAGAAAAGGGAAAATGAAATAGAAGAAGAAAAGAATTAATATAACGGTATACTCGTTTTCAAACGTTCCGAACGGGATTTTCGAGTCGGAACGACTTACCGTCCTTCTCCGGAATTAAACCAATATATAAATATACTCGAGAATTTATTTTTACGTCTTAAAACATTTAAAAGAAAATATAGATATAATTTACTAATAAAAGTATTGTGAGAATAGAATGAATTCCCCTTGGGGTTTCCGTCATCAGACGTCTCATATTAATAATGACAGAGTTTACATAATTACAATTGGGCACCCCTATATTTACATTAATTACATAACTATCATACCCTCGCAGTCGAAACTAGAGGAGGTTGAACAGTGAGACTGGGTCTAAAGTCAAGAAAAAGTTGGCGGGGAAGACCCTTTGTAAAAATGTATGCGTATTGAAACGCCGAAGGTACGTGAAGTACTCTAACGTGACCACGGGCAACCTTGTCGCGGACGAAGTGGATGTCTATCTCAATATGCTTGGTCCGTTGATTATGAACGGGATTACTGGCAAGATAAGTAGCAGAGATGTTGTCCGTGTATACAATAGAAGCCTTGGTAAGCGGGTACTATAACTCAAGCAACAAGTTTCGCAACCAGGAACATTCTGACACAACATTGGCAACTCCTCTGTATTCTGCCTCTGTACTGGATCTAGATACCCCAGATTGTCTTTTGGCAGACCACGATATCAGGGTGTCATTGAAGAATACACAATAACCTGAGGTCGAACGACGTGTATCAGGGCAGCCTGCCCAATCAGCATCTGTGTAGGCAATAAGATCAGACTTCGGGGAAGAGGTGATGGTAATACCTAAAGATGACATCCCAGAAATGTAACGTATAATGCGCTTGAGAGCTGCAAAATGAGATTCCCTGGGATCGTGCATAAAAAGACACACCTGATGTACTGCAAAACTGATGTCAGGCCTGGTGAAGGTGAGGTACTGCAATGCTCCAGCAAGACTGCGATAAAGGTTCGGATCACTGATAGCAGGGCTGGATGAAGCACTTAACTTGACAAAAGTCTCAGCCGGGATAGCAGAAGGTTTGCAGTTAGACATCTTTTCTCTTTCAATTATTTCGCGAGCATGTTTATCATGGGACAAGAATAAGCCAGAGGAGGTCTTGTGAACAGAGATGCCCAAGAAATAGGACAGTGGGCCTAAGTCTTTCAGGGCAAATTCCTTACTCGGAAGCTTGATCAAATTTTTGCGCAGGGCGTCAGAGGAAGCCGTAAGAACAATGTCATCAACGTACAAAAGCAGATAAGCAGTGTCAGATCCTTGATTATAAATAAAAAGGGAGGAGTCACTCTTATTGCTAATAAACCCAATGTGATGTAAGAAGCCTGCAAAGCGTTGAAACCATGCCCGGGGAGCTTGCTTGAGGCCATAGAGGGACTTCTGCAATGGACAAACATGATTGTGTTTGGAGGGATCGCGGAAACCTGGGGGTTGAAACATATACACCGTTTCGTTCAGATGACCGTGCAGGAACGCATTCTGAACATCCAACTGATGAATGGACCAAGAGCGAGATACTATAATACTGAGAACCATACGGATGGTTGCTGGTTTAACAATAGGACTGAAAGTCTCATCACAGTCAATGCCAACCTGCTGAGAGCAACCGTTGGCAACTAAACAAGCCTTGTATCGTTCCAGGGATCCATCAGACCTGTATTTATGCTTAAAAATCCACATGCATCGCACAATGTTAGCGTTCACAAGACGATGTATCAGGACCCAAGTCTTACTCCGCATAAGGGCTCGATATTCATCGAGCATGGCAGCGGTCTAATTCGGGTCTTGAAGGGCTACATTATGGGATTTGGGAAGTGGGGATAATGGAGCGGTCAAAACGGATAAGTCAAAAATAGGTTTGGGTTTCACAATACCGGATTGACTGCGGGTGTGGGGCTGGTCCGGGAAAGAAACGGGTTGAAGAGTCGGGGCTGGCGTATAAGAGGAATGGCCGGCTGGAGCTGTAAGTAATGGTTGGTGATGTGGGATTGTGGGGAGTGTGGGCTGGTCATCCGTAGGACGTGCTGGGCTAGTGGGAGGAGAGCAGGCCTGCGATGGAATGGGCCGGACTGGGCTGGGCAATGAAGCAGTGGGCCCAGAATTGGAAAAAGACAAGGAAGGGCCGGACAGAGCTGAATTATCACTACCGGGGGCAGGAAGGTCCGAGCTGGGCCGGATTGGGCTGGCAGGAGAGTGAGGTGGCGATAGGCCAGAGGGAGGTTGCTGGGCTGTGGAAAATTCAGTGCTGAGATGGTCAAAAAAATATCGAGAGTTTGGATCATCATTCGAATGGGTCGACAATTCCGGGGAGACTCGAGAAGAAATAGCAAATGGGAAAAAATTCTCGTTGAATGTGACATGACGAGAAATGATGATTTTATTTGTGGATCTATCTAGACACTTGTAACCCCGATGATGTGTGGAATACCCAAGAAACACACACGGTGTGGTGCGATGTTCGAGTTTGTGTGAAATAGTGGCACTTTGATTTGGGTAGCAAAGACAACCAAAAACTCGGAGATGATTGAGCGAAGGTGTTGTAAGATACAACAATTGGGTAGGAGATTTGTTTTGAATGGAGACCGAGGGAAGAATGTTAAGAAGATAACATGAAGTTTCCACGGCGTGAGGCCAAAAAGAGACGGGAATAGAGGCATGAAACAAGAGGGCACGCATCATATTATTGATTGTCCGGATAACACGCTCGGCTTTGACATTTTGGGGGGAAGTGTGAGGACATGAAAAACGAAAAACGATGCCATGGTCAACAAAGAACTTCTGAAAATTGCTATTGTTAAACTCACGACCCATGTCACATTGGAAGCTTTTAATATTATGCTGGAATTGTGTTTTGACTAGTTGATAAATTTGCACAAAAAGATCAAAGACTTGAGATTTAAACTTGATCGGGAAGATCCATAAGTAATGGGTGAAATCATCAAGAAAAAGCAAGTAATATTTAAAACCTTCCCTACTTGGGATAGGAGAGGTCCAAAGATCACTATGAATTATATCAAAAGGTGTAAAAGAACTAGTTTGTGAGCGCTCAAATGGTAACCTATGATGTTTTCCTAATTGACAAGCGTGACAAAGAGGAGACAATTTTTGTTTATTGCATATGAAAAAAGAAGCATTCCTAAGAAAATCTAAAACATGCGTGCCGGGATGACCAAGGCGAGCATGCCAAAGACTGGACGACTCGACGGACAGGGTTTGATGAGTACTGGAAGATGAATGGCTGACAGAATAGAGCTCCCCGGAACTATTACACCTCAGACAAATTGTCCCCGTTTGTAGATCCTTCACAGAAAAACCAAAAGGGTCAAACTCTACAGAAACATTGTTATCAGTTGTAAAACGTCTAACAGATACTAAGTTTTTGACAATTTGTGGGGCTTTGAGGACGTTGGATAAACGAAGAGGTTGGTTCGTGGTGGGTATGGTGGTTTCTCCAAGACCTGTAGAGGAAATACGCATACCATTCCCAACAATTATCGAATTTGATAAACCATTATGAGAAAAAGACGAGAGAGAACCTGAATTATTCGTCATGTGTGATGTCGCTCCCGTGTCCATATACCAATAATTATCCGTCAGATTGAGGGACATAGAAGCAAAAGAATAATCCAGTGCAGTGGGCTGGAAAGAAGAGGCCAGATGGGCCTGTGCAGACGGTTGGGTTTCGGCCCAAGAAGTCCTTGCTGAGGGTAAGGACAGGGTGGTGGGCGGACTAGGCTTCCAGCAGGTTGGGCCGGATACCAGGGCATAGGAGGCGGCCCAGTGTTGCTGTTGGACTGCGCAGAGGAGGGTTGCACAGGAAGCCAGCCGTAAGGAGGACGCCACACGAACCGCTGTTGGGGCTGTTGGGTACTGTTGTTCCGGCCACGACCCTTGCGACCACGACCCCGCTTGCCGGACGGTGACTCCGATGCGGTGCCAGGCGGTGGTGGCGGTGAACCAGTGGCCGGCGAGGAGCCCGACATGTTAGCCGCTATTAGAGCGGTGGAGGAATTCGAAGAAGTCTGCGACACCATACGTGTTTCTTCAAGTAACAATTGAGAACGAGCTTTTGTGAAACTCGGAAGTGGATCTGTTTGTTGAATAAAACTCGCAGCAGCGTTGTATTCCGCAGGTAAACCCGAAATAAGTTGAAGAACGAGACGGGTTTCAGGAACCAGTGAGCCAACTCCTTTGAGTTGATCTGCCAAAGACTTGAGTTGAAGACAATAAGCTTTAATTGATGCAAAGCCAGATAACTTACAATTAGAGAACTCATGTTCGAGATAAACGGCACGAGTGTTCTTGTTATCTTGAAAGATGTCTTGGATTCGATTCCATGCCTGAAGCGCAGTATCATCAGAGTCAAGGATTTGCAACAGAATGTCCCGGGAGACGGTACTGTAAATCCATTGGAGAACCACAGCGTCGACTTGAAGCCATAATGAATCATCAATATTCATTGGCTTGGGAACCTTCGCATCGATATGATCGAGAACGTTGTGTGCTTTCGCTGTAACGCGAAATAGGGTTACCCAAGACGCATATGGAGTGTCATGGTCGAGGACGAGGGCAATGTTGTTCTTGATGTTGGAGATTCCTAACGCGGAATGGAAAGAGGGTTTCCGTTCGGCGGTCATAGAAGAACGTGTATGAAGGGGAAATAACGTAGGGTTTAGAGAAAGAGCGGAAGAGATTTGAGGAACAATAAGTCTGATACCATGTGAGAATAGAATGAATTCCACTTGGGGTTTCCGTCATCAGACGTCTCATATTAATAATGACAGAGTTTACATAATTACAATTGGGCACCCCTATATTTACATTAATTACATAAACTATCAAATATCGATAGGATTACGCAAGAGGGGGAATATCGAAACCGGGCGTTACATCGTTGTCATTGGCAACGTGATTGAAGGCAGTCAGGTAGGAGGGTGTCGTTGTTTCCCTTAAATTCGGCCAATACTTCATCGGCTTCGGTTTGGGCGTTTCTCATCTTCGTTTAAATTGAATGATAAAACCAAATTGTTGAAAGCCTTATTTATAGGGTGTAAAGGAAGCCTGAAATCTTAGATCTCCAAGATCTTATCTTCTCGTAAGATAAGATCAAAACCAAATCATAACTTCTAACAAGATAAGATCAACTAAAAGAAGAAAAAAAAATGTCAATGTGAACGGGCTGGAAAACTAAAGAGAATAAAGGATAGTGATAGGGCGTCCAAGAACATCCAATTGGGCCAAGACTGAATGTCCTATAATATTACCATCCTACCAATATTGCGATACTTTAGTAAAGTGGATTTACCGTTGTTGTGGTTAGAATTAGAAAACTTATTAGTACTATTTTCGAATTTAATTTGAAACTCTACAACTTTGTAGTTGAAATGAAAGTCCAAATCGGTCGGAATCTAGGAGTAAATTGACCGTCTTTGTACGTAATGATCGGGTTGTCTTCATTACTTTGCTGTTTGACAAGTGTTCATGTATGGATCATGTGTAGGATGAGCAAGAAGTGGTCAAAGTGATGTTCTTTGATCGTCCTACACATTTTCCGAGGTGTTTCATCTTCTCTCAAATCTTAGTCATTTTCGTCTTGACCACGACTTCTTTGACCGTATAAGTGTGTATGATGCCATTCCGATATATATATATACATATATATATATATATATATATATATCATTTATGTTGGTACATAATCATTAGTATTATTTTGATCCAAACCAGTTTCGGCCTTGCCCAAATGCAAATATCGGCATGTCCTAGTACAACACAGGCTTTGTCGAAGAACAACACCGGATTCATCCGAGAAAAAGACTGGCTTCTTTCGAGGACAACACCAACTTTGTCCGAGACCAAAATTAGTTTTGTCCGTGACCAAAACCGGCTTCGTCATAGAACAATACCCAACTAGCGACTTGTCCTCTTCACATATTTGTTTCATTTGTTTGAGTTATTTTTTTATTTCAATCTTCTCCATTTGTCCTGCCCACGCTTTGAGTACGAGGAAACATTAGGATATTACAACATTATGTTGTGATATTATTAAAGATACCATGTTATATATATATATATATATATATATATATATATATATATATATATATATATATATATTAGGATAGTTTATTATAGGATAAGATTTGATTATACATAATCATCTTATTCCAAAGTATATGATTGTATTGTCACTATAAATGTGATGTAATAAGATCACTTCTATGTGTGGTTCTTCCATACCATTTGTGCGGATTTCCAAACCCTAACATTATCAACTCTCAAATATAAACGAGAGAGCATCACACTCAAAATTGTTTACAATAGCATATAATCTTCATGATTGTTTAAGGAAGGAGGTAAGCATTCAGCTTTGTTTAGAGATATATTCGATCCCACAATGCTTCTCGTTCTTATTCTTCACCTTAACTCAAACGTCGAGTGTCGGTGGAGATGATGTAAGTATATAAGTTGGTTTGAGGTCATATCAAATATTTGGACATGAGAAAAAGTTATAGGTTTCAATTATTGTGAATATAGTTAAGTTTTGAGGGAAATTTCAATTAAGGCCGAATATTAAAGGGGCAAGAAAGAAGGCCATGTAACATCCGGAATTTTTATTCCGGATGTTGAGATGTTTTCCGAGCCTTCCGCGTCATCAGCTTAGTTTCCCGCATGGACGATTGCTGAGTCCGGAAATTTTGTCCAAATTTCCGCGCTAACCTTTGGGTTTCCTCTTTAGCTTTCCGGCCTCGGGACATGGAGTGAAGGGACAAGGGGGACAACTGATATTGGGACTCCCCACCCCTTTGTGCAACATTCATTACTCCCCTTCTCTCTTCATTTCCCTCTTTTCACTCTTACGCTCATCCTTTCCCCTCTATACTCTCTTCTTCCTTGTTGCTCTCTTCTTCATTTCCTTGAAAGAGTGATGTAGGAAGCTGCAGCCTTAGAATTCTGGATCTGTTGTGGTAAGCTATTTCTTTCCCTCTCCCTCTTGTTGTTAGTTATTCCCTCCTTCCTCTTCTCTTCACCTTCATGGCTATGGAAGAAGCTTTGAAGAGAGTTTTTGTAAACCTTTGCATATCCATCCTTCTAGCTCGTTTAGGTCATAGTGAGGAAGCTAATACATGTTGTGGGAGTTTGGAGAAGGCCCAGCCAGAGAAGGAGACACTTGGAGCAAAGAACCAATCGAAGAAACAAAGAAGATGAAGCTTCTATTGTTCAACAACGGGAGCGGATCACCACAGGTGCAGGGGCGGACCACCAGCCACCACAGGGGCGGCCAGAGCCACCGCAGGGGCGGCCAGAGCCACCGCAGGGGTGGCTCCCAGGCGCAGGTGCGACCCTAAACCACCACAAGGGCGGTGACAGCTTTCCGCCGGGGGCGCCAGCTTGCTTCCGCGGCTGCATTTTCTTCACCAGTAGGCTTCCTCTCTCCTTCCTCTTCATTCCTTTCCTAGCCTTGTGTTTATGCCTAGTTAAAAGCATTCTTAGGGTGGACCTAGGACTTATGAGAATGCCATCTAGTAGTTGCTATCCTTGGAGCCCTTATGGCTTGATGAGAATGTTGATATTGAGTGTTTGAGCATGTTGGATTCTTCTAGGCTAGTTTGACTATCCTAAGTTGTTGATCATGTCCATATGATGTATAGGTTGTTGTGAGAAGTTTCCTTGTGTTGAGAGTGTTATGAGGATTATGAGTTCTAGGATGCCTTCCTAGGTTGCGAGCTAGGTGATCTTGCGTAGATCCCTAGAGTGAAGTCTTAGACTTCTTTGAGCTTGAGCTTGTGTTGATAAGTGTATTCTTGTGTGGGCAGGTTGTGTGATTCCTCTCTAAGGAAGCGAGAGTGTTGTGAGTGAGTGTGGTGATGAGGTAAGTCTCCGGACTTACTTAGCTCGTATTCTACGTATTAGACTCGATGTGTGTTTGGTGGTGTGTGTTTTATTGCTTTCATTATAACTTATAAAACCTGAAATAGAATTACCGACCTTTATATATTATTTGGCCCAAGTGTATGATAACGGTCGGTGACAACTTGCCTAGCTCTTGCGTAGAGCCAGGAGGTTCTTGGCGACTAGCCCGCGTGGTTAGACGGTCGGATGCATCCGTACCATTCCATGCGGTAAGTGAGGACTGATGCGAGTTTCGGGAGATTCTCTATCACAAAAGAAGTTGAACTAGAACGGGATATGACCTAATAAATAAAGATAATAAACCGGACTTGTTTGTTGAGCATGATTATGTGATGTTATGATATATGAGTGTGTATGTGCCTTCACCATGTCTCTAATGCTTCGAATTGAGCTAACGGTTTTAAACCGCTTTTGTAGATTCCCCGCAGGTTAGGGACACCGCCGAGTGAGGTGGAGGAGTGGACAGCCGAGGGTTGTCGTACATTCAGGACGGGGACGTTTTTGGATTATTATTGTTATGTTGGATTATGGAGTTATGTACTGTTTCGGATTTATATTTTGGAGTTTTTATGTCGTTTTGAGGACTCGGTTGAGTTTCCACATTGTACCCTTTATTTTTCAGTCTTGCATACATTACAAACGTTTGACTTTTACGCCTTTATATGTGCCATGTTCGAAAGGTCCGGTGAGGTTGTTGTCAGACTAAGGGTCGGGACCATTGTGAGGTCTCGCCCGTAGCATTACGATATCCTGCGGATTCGGGGTGTTACATGCCAGGGGTTAGATATTAGGGTTGTATACTGAAAATACATTGAAGGTAAAAACAACTATAAGAAAAAACAATTAAAAGATGAGTACAAGATTAGATCTACGATAAGAAGTAAAAAAAATAACGGGAGTGTTTGGGTCTATGAAAGAGCAAACATATATCAACACAAAAAGAACAGAACAAATAACTCATCCTACCACACACAAAACTAGAAATCCATGTGTAAAACAAAAATAATACAAATCGTAGGCCCCGTCTTCAAAAAGGCCGCATATTAAGTAGGCAAGACTATTTATTTATTTATTTAAAAAAATATGGGATTTACAAAATATACGAAAAGAATAAGATAAGTTCCAAATAAGGGGGTGATGAAACGAAATCGAAGAACTTAAAACACAAAAGAAAGACCATTTGAAGCAAGGAGAGACATGAAATAAGTAAAAGGAAAGACAAAACGATTTTGTTAACGGATATAAAAACCTAAAATAACAACTATATATGATGGGAAATGAAAACAAAAAATGAAAAAGTTTTACATAAGAACTACTTTGCATTCCAAATCTTTTACGAGTGGAGTTGAGAGTTTGAAAACTTGTACATATAGAAGAATTAAAAAAACTAGACAAATCATACATTTGACATCTTTTAGTTAAAATTAAATGTAACATTATTTCTTATCGTTAAAGTGTTGACCAAAGATGACAAAAAAACTATCCCACTGTCCCCGCATGATCCAAAAGCTTAAGATGACCACAAGTGGTGGGGGGATGAAAACGTGGGCGTAGATGGCTATCTATGTTATATGTTCAAGGTTGGGTTCCATAATGTCTGTGTATGCAAACCCGAAGGTGCTGGTGGCAAGGTTATCAAGGATGCCTCAAAGAAGGAGGAATCCGACAGTGACGACTTTGTCTCTCCTCCTCCTCTTCGACCTCGTCGTCTTGTTTTGAGGTTGCCAAAACTAGAAAAAATTTATAAAGAAAGAAGATGCCCAAAGAAGAGGAAAAATGAAGGGAGAAGTAAAAGGTATATCAATATATTCCATACTCCCTCTATCTTTTAATTATCTAGTATGAGTTTCTGGTATGTTTATCCGGTATGATATGATGATGTGTGTTCTGTCTATATTGGTTTGATTTGTCAGTTATGAGGTATAGTTTTCTTGTATGAGTTTATGATATGAGTCTGGTACGAGGTATAGTTTTCTAGTATGAGTCTTGTCTTAGAGTCTGATATGAGTTTCTGGTATAGTTTTCTGGTATGAGTCTTGTCTTAGTTTCTGGTACGAGCATGTTCTTAGTTTCTGGTATGAATCTTGTCTTAGTTTCTGGTATGAGTCTGATATGAGTTTCTACTATAGTTTTATGGTATGAGTCTTGTCTTAGTTTCTGGTATGATTTTTTGATTTGTTTCCTATGTACATTGTATGTTTTGTCTAGTATGAGTTTCTAGTATGCTTTTCATTTAGTTAATAATTGTTTTTTTATATAGGGTTGCATCTAAGAAAGTTAAGAAAGAAGAGAGTGTTAAGGAGGATGAATGGTAAATAGTTACATACCCATTTATATTTTCATACTAGAATTTTCATTTTTTTATTATTTGTTCTATTGTTTTAGCCAAGAAGAAATAAATGCAATGTCTAGTCCCCCAAAGACTGTGGTTGCACCATGAAGCCTTGATAGGATGGTTGATCCTCAGGAAATAGATACCAATGCCCCTACAAAGACCGTGGTTGCACCATCTCCAGCTGATCTCACCCCCACTATTCCTACCATCAACAAGTAAATGAGAGTTTACATTATAGTTATTTATTACTTTCAAAAGCTTATTTGATCTCGCATATGTAATCTTGTACTATGTGAATGTATAAGGAGCCTGATTGGTTGGAGAATTTGATGAAACAACAACATCCCCAACAACAATTGATTTCTGAGTTGGTAAAGAAGGTTGAGGAGAAGATAAAACGATCAACCAAGTAGTTATGAGGTAGAAGGAACACATTGTCACCCAACATCGAATAGGAGGGCAATGTTTCAAAATCCTCACTAAGCTTGAAAAGATGGCCCCATCTTCTAAAGGCAACCAACTCTCCAAGCCCCTACCCCCAACTGATTATGTTAAAATAAAAATTCTTGGGGTTTCAAGTTCGTATGAGACACCATCCTTAGCAAAACCCCAACCCCAACCCAAGGAAGATGTTGAAGGTATTGAAGTTGATAAGAAAAAGGAAGAGGTAGAGGAAGAGGTATAATACACTACTATTCTTCATGTGTTTTGTTTGCCTGCACATTTGTTAAGGTTTGAGTTATGCTGTGACCTTTTATAGAAACCAAAACCAGGCAAAGTGGCCTAAGGAAAAGCAAAAGCAAAAGGACCAAGGAGAATGAGTTAACGTCAAAATAAACATAGCAACCTTGTCGTATCTCCCTACATTGTCCAAATAAGGATCCCTAAGACACCAAAGCATAGTTTTTTGAGCAAGAAGGATAGAGATGCATTCTATGCTTGGTACCTTGACTCGACAAAAGAAGATGCCTTAATTGGATATCAACATGAACCAAATAGGGAACACTTCAAGTTGTTACTCAATAAAATTGGATGTTTGTGAGATTATGTAAGTTAACACTAACCCTACTTTTATTCAAGTTAATAATTTGTGTATGTGTTTCTGGTATGACTTTCTAGTATGAGCTATTGATGTGTTTCTGGTATGAACTTGTGTCCATAATTTGTTTATGAGTTTTTGGTATGCTATGTTGAACTGTTTTTTGGTAAGAGCTTGTTGTATGAAAGTCTAGTATGACTTTGATATGTGTCTTTAATATAATTTTCTAGTATGAGATTTTGTTGTGTTTATTGTATGGTTTTTTGGTATGAGATTTTGTTATGATTTTCTGTATTAACAGTTATGATATGAGATTGTGTGTACTAGTTTGTTGATATGATTTCTGGTATGAGATTTTGTTATGATTTTTTGCATTAGTTTTTCTGGTATTTGTTTATGGTATGGTATTCTTGTATGTTGGTTTTCATTTATGTGATTCTGGAATGATGATTTCTTTACTAGAAATGTTCATGTTGTGATTTTTTGGTATTATTTATTGCATTAGTTTTCTGGTATTTGTTTTTGGTATGAGATTCTTGCATATTGGTTTTCATCTATGTGATTTGGGTATGATGATTTATTTACCATAAATTATCATGTGATTTCCTAAGATGATTTATTGCTTGAGATTTCTGGTATTTGTTTATGGTTTGAGATTCTCGTATGATGGGTTTTTATGTATGTGTACTAGAAATTTTCAATTTGTGATTTTATGGTATGATTTATTGCATGAGCTTTCTGGTATGGGTATCTTGCTTGATGATTTTCATGTATTGAATTCTGGTATGAGATTTTGACGTGTTTATGGTATGAGTTCGTTGTATGAGTCTCAAATGAGTTTTTGGTGTGGATTTATTGTATGAGTTTCTGGTATTGAATTATTAGTATTGTTCCTAATTTATAGCAAATTGATGAAATGCTTGTCTACTTGAGAAAAGTTGGGCATGAACACCCCGAGGTTTATGATCGTGTTGTCATTGTTCCCAGACATTTCTTGTCATATTATAATGATGTACACTATCAAGAATACCTAGAGGTAAAAAAAGGTAGGGGAGGTCGAGTTCGATTTTTGTGAGGAAGTTATAAACTATATATTTGGATTTGATCCCCCAACTTTCACCAAGAACTTATACGATGTCGATTACATATACACTACCATGAACACTGGGGGTAAACATTGGATAACCATAATCATGGTTAATCAATGATAATGCTCAATACCATAAACATATCATGTATGATACCAGAAATGAGCAGAAAATTCATACAAGAAACATAATATGTGTTCACACTAGAAACATTCATACTAGAGTCATTATTAATGAGATATAAGACATAGTACCAAAAATAACCCACCAGAAATGCAATACTAGAAACATAATATGATTGCATACTAGAAAATACTATAAACCAGAATAAACATATCATCTTTATATATTCGAACAATTCTAGGAACTTATTCTTTCTATAGCACTTAGCTGCATCCAAGAACATTTGTTGAACTATATTCTTGGTTGACTTTTTCTTGATGTTACCTTTTAAGTTGTACATGCAAACTCCGTGAGATGCTTTTGTGTAGTGCTTAGCTATACTGTTCTTTATTGACATGTGTCTATCAGATACAAATAGTTGTTCCTCGCTGTCATGGACAAACTTGTGTATGTTATAGAAGAAGAAATCATACGAGTTATCACATTCACGGTCAACAATAGCAAATGTTAGCGGGTATATTTGTTGGTTTGCATGTTGTGTTGTTGCAAGCAATAACACCCCACCATATCGTCCTTTCAAAAATGTTTCATCCACTGAATTAACCTTAAACAACAACAATCACACAATCATTTAGTTTCTAGTAAACTAGAAAAGGATATACTAATACCAAAAACTTTATTATTCAAATATACTTCACCATATCAGAAATTGAGCATGTAAACAAACCAGAAATGATCATACCAGAAACACATTTTGAAGAACCGGTAGGTGAAATAAATAAAATAAATGATACTCTAGAAGGGGGGTTGAATAGAGTATGAAAACTTTTCGCAAACCAAAACTCAAGCCTTGAAACTCCTTTCAAGGACCTTGATGTCAATTTGTGCTTCTTGTGAAACTTTGATTTCAAGGGCTTTGAAACTCCTTTCAAGGACCTTGACATCTTGCTACTGCAAAACAAAGTTAGTCACAATAAAGTATGTATGGTGCGAAATTGAAAATATTGACACGAGGATATGTTTACGAAGTTCGGCTCTAAATAGCCTACTCTCCGTCCCAGGGTATATCCGTAGGATCTAACTAGCTATTATCAGCTTCAAAGAGTCCTAGATACAAACTAGAAGAAATCCCCTTCTTCTCTCACTATAGCCAATCCTACGATCTAGCTCCAACTCTTAACTAGCTATAATAGCCTAGTTACTTCGCAGAGTAACACACACTCTAACATAACACTATTTAGATCTTCCAATGGAGCTCTAGTGTTTTCTCTCTCTAAGGGGATAAAGCTTTTGCGTGAATGAGAGAAAGAAAAACAATGAGTGATGATGATTAGGTTGCTTGAAGATGTAAAGATGTTTTCCTGTGTAAGCTTGTGTACTTGTCTTCTTCGACCATCATTTTCATTTATACTCTTCTATGGAAAGGTCTTCTAGCCGTTGTTGAGATGACCGTTTGAAGATGAATCTTCTTTTCCATGAAGATCGTTTCTTGTTTAGAGATAAGGTAGACGTTGAAAGTCTTCAGCTCCTAAGAAAACGTCGAGTCCTTAACTCCTTGATCTTCTCGTCTTCTGTTGAATCGAGAGAGAAGATATTTTTTCCGTTTGTTGTTTAGAAAATCTTCTAGAAAAGATTCTCTATTCTTCGGTTGAGATCTTCCTTCGGTTAATAAGATCTTCCTTCGGTTGATAAGATCTTTGGTTGATGAGATCTTTCTGTTACAAAATCTTCCAAGAAAATCTTCAACTCATTTTGAATCCTTGTTCCGTGCATCGATAATTCCAACGCCCTTGATTTCGTCCTTTTGTACTTGCTATCTTCCTTTGTCCTTGAATTATACTTCAAGGCCCTTGAAGTCCATATCAAGGCCCTTGACATTTGCATAAAACCTGCACTGAATTCAAACTAACCAAATATCTAGAGAATATAATCAATACATTGTTAGTATATCCAACTATTACATTTGTGTGAAGTCTTCCATCATCAACACCTGTAAACCATTTTAATCAAGGTGGAGTTTTCAATCTCCCCCTTGATGGAAAACAACACAAATGTTTTATCGTACCTGCATTTGTTAGTTTAGCAATGCATATGAAAATCTCAAAACTAAAAATGCAGAATACAGTATATCGAAGTATATCAAAATGTCGGATAATATTTCTCCCCCTTTGTCTTTCAACAAGGGAGAAAAACAAGTTAAAGCAAGGAGTCTTAAAATACGATTACAGACCCAAAAACAAAAGTACTTTCAAACCATAAATTGTTTTTCAAAAACTCATGACAGGCAGAGAGCTTCAGATTTCCTTGTACCACTTGGAGGAACTTCCTTTCCCATAATAGTCTTTTAAGCACATATCTCCATCAATCCTTAACAATAGCAAGATCACGCTATTTGAGAGATAAGTCCGTTCCTCTTTGTGAAGAATGCTTGGCATACTTCTTGTCTACCCTAAACTCTTCGATTGTCAAAATATCTGGATCTTCTGGAAAAGGTTGACGAATGGGTTTATCCTTGATAATCTTATGGCATTGATCCTTAACCTTCTCAGCATCCTTATGAGTCTCCTGTCCATCAACCTCTGATATGGGCTTAATGCTACTAGTAGTTGTTAAAGACATAGCACTTACATGGAATAACTGATTAATTTTCTATTTGAGAATGTCCAGTAAGTCTTGAGTTTTGTCCATCTTATCAGTCACTGAAACTCTAAAATCCACAAAATCATATCTTAGTGAGTTCAATGACTCTTCCACAAATTCCAGCCGCTATTGTGTAGAAAAATTCCATTCAGGCTACTCCTTTAATACCCACACAGTACTAAATCCCACTTTAGTCCTTTGAATTCCTATTGTCTCGAAGAAATCTTCATCCAAACCATCATTGTAAAGATGCATTTCCTCATCAGAAAAATCAACTGAAAAATGCCTGAATATTATGGGAAGCAGATTCTCATAAGGCAGATGACTGGTGCTTGGAGAATTAATGACATTCACCATGTGAGACAAGATTATTTCAGGCAGATTCACTTTCAACCCATTCATGATATTGTAAACTAAAGCTAGCACATCATTAGTTATAATGTCTTTGTTGGCAAACCTGGGGACTATGCATCTGTCTAAAATAGCATAAATTATTCTGGCCTCCAGAGTTAAATAGGTGATAGTGGGAGGTGATAAGGCATTAGGAAGGAGAAACTGTTCTTTGGCTAACCTTATTGTTTGAGCAGGGTTTGACCATTCTGAGGCGCATCATAAAGAAGAATTCCAAAAATATTGGCTAAAATCTCAGAAGTAATGGCAATTTTCTTACCTTTGATGACAGATTCAAGAATCCATTTACTTCTTTTTCGTCGTGCCGTCAAGTTTGCATAGAATAATCTGGTTAACCGCGGGTATGAAGATTCTCCTGGGTTTAACATTATCCATATAGAGCTTGCTTGGAGTACTTCAAATCCCGGCAAAGAAGAACAGGTAAACAGTTCGCAATGGACCGCCTCACACATGCACTGATAACGATCATCGTACTCAGTGATCCACTTCTTAGCCACTGTTGGGTTAGCAAACCAATTCGATGGGAGCCCAATTTTGGCAAAAATATCAGCGTCGCTTGAGAACCCGGATGAACTTGAACTTGACCCAAATCTAGAGCTTGAGTCAGAATCAGACGACACATGAACAATCCTTTGTCGTTTAGGGATAGAAGATGTTGCTTCGTTTACTGAAGTTCTCTTGGATGCCATTGAGAAAATGTTTGAGAAGAAGATGAAGAGGGTTTGAAAATCTGAAGAGTAAAGCACTGCTCTTTCAAAGGGAAAAGGAAGCGGAAGAAATAAAGAGGGAAGAGAAGAGGTTTTTATGGCAAAAAGTCTTATCAACGTAAAATTAAATTGTTCCTTAGGAAGAGGCTTGATAAAGATATTTGCAAGCTGCAAGTTAGTATAGATAAAAGAAATCAAAACATCACCTTTCTCAACATGATCACGTATGAAGTGATGCCTTACATCAATATGTTTAGTCCTTGAATGCTGCACATGATTTTTGGTTATAGAAATAGCACTAGTATTATCATATTTTATAGGAATACCTTTCAAGTCAAAGCCAAGGTCACGAAATTGTTGAGCAATCTAAAGAATTTGAGCACAACAGGCTCCTACACCTATATATTCAGCTTCAGGTGTGGATAGGGCAACAAAATTTTGCTTCTTGGAGTGCCAACTGATTAGGGATGACCCTAAGAATTGACAACATCCAGAAGTACTTTTTCTATCGACCTTATAACCTGCAAAGTCTGCATCTAAATAGCCAACAAGATGAAACGAGCTTTGACGTGCGTACCATAAGCTAGATCCTTAGTGCCGTTGAGATACCGATAAATTTTTTTCACAACTAAAAAGTGTGACTCTTTAGGATCAACTTGAAATATTGCACACAAGGACACGCTAAACATAATGTCAGGACGACTAGCATTTAGATACAACAATGAACCGATCATACCTCGATACTCCTTTTGTACTACACTTTTGCCATTCTTATCATGATCTAGCGAAAGTGTTGAACTCATAGGAGTCTTTGCAACCTTAGATTGATCCATTTTGTACTTCTTAAGCAAGTCTTTAGTCTACTTGCTTTGATTGAAAAAAATTTCTTTCTTTGCTTGTGTAACTTGAAGTCCAAGAAAGAAATTTAGCTCTCCCATTAAGCTCATCTCAAATTCTCTGCACATAATATCTGAAAATTCCTTGCAAAGGGAATCATTAGTAGCACCGAATAATATATCATCAACATAGAACTGTACTACTAGAATGTCGTTGCCTCTAGTTTTGATAAACAATGTTTTATCAATCAAGTCTCTTTTAAAATTGTTTTCAAGAAGATATTTAGACAATCTTTCATACCAAGCTCGAGGAGCTTGCTTAAGACTGTAAAGAGCTTTGTCTAATTTAAAAACATGATCTGGAAATTCATCATTTTTAAAATCAGGAGGTTGAGCAACGTAGACTTCTTCTTCTAAGAAGCCATTTAAAAAAGCACATTTTACATCCATTTGAAAAAGTTTTATGCTCATGAAAGATGCAAATGCAAGTAGCATACGTATGGCTTCTAACCTGGCAACTGGAGCAAAAGTCTCCTCATAATCAATATCTTCTTCTTGGTTATAACCTTGTGCTATAAGTCGTGCTTTGTTTCGTATGATTTTACCACTTTCATCCAATTTGTTTCGAAAGACCCATTTCGTGTCAATAACTGATTGATGCTTTGGTCTTGAAGTAAGAGTCCATACCTTGTTCCTCTCAAATTCATTTAATTCATTTTGCATGGAAATAATCCAATCTGGTTCTTGAAGAGTTTGAATGTAGTTCTTTGGCTCGACAAGTGATACAAAGGCGGAGAAGGCACATAGATTGTTCACTTTAGTTTAAAATCCAACTTTTGGATCTGAGATCACATTCTCTTGTGGATGATACGAGGAGTGTTGAACTTTTTTCTTTTGATAGATGAAGTAGATCCAGAAGGTTGAGTTGCATATGTTTGACTAGATTCAGGTACCGTTTGTGTATTACTTGTTGTTCCAATCTCAAGTTCTTGAAGTTGGGTTTCAAGCCCTTGAAGTGGAGTTCTGTTATCACGGTTTCCAATTTCAAGGTCTTGAAGGTGTGTTTCAAGGTCTTGAGGGTTTTCTTTGGTATCTTGAATCTTTTCCTGCATATTCTTGTCTTGATCTTTAGGATCTTCCTCTTCATCCGAAATGTGATCTTCTCATTGATTAAGATTTATATCTGCAAAACTCTCACTCAAAGTACCATCATTGCTTTCATCAAAAATAATATGAATGCTTTCCTCAACAGCTTTGGTACGTTTGTTATATACTCGATAGGCTTTGCTATTTGAAGCATACCCAATGAATATAGCTTCATCACTACGTGCATCAAATTTCCCAAGATTGTCCTTGTCATTGTTGTGAACAAAACAAGTACATCCAAATGGTTTGAAATATAAAATATTTGGTTTTCTTCCTTTAAAGAGTTCATAAGGAGTCTTTTTCAAAATAGGGCAAATTAAACATCTATTTAAAATATAAAAATTTCAAAATAGGGTTTGAAATATGAAAACTGTTTGGCAAATTGTTTTCTAAAAGCAGTGTCATAGACATATCCTCAAGAGTGCGGTTCATACGTTCCACAACTCCATTTTGTTGAGGAGTTCTATGAGCTGAAAAATTATGAGAAATACCATATTTTGCACAAAACAAATCAAACTTTAGTTGATCATATTCTCTACCATGATCACTTCTTATAGAAACGATTGGTAGGTTTTTCAAACTTTGTAACTCCTTACACAATTTTGAAAACTCAATTAAAGCTTCAGATTTTTCTCGTAGAAAAGATATCCATGTAAAGTGAGAGAAATCATCCACTTTAAGAAGGATGTATTGTTTTCCTTTGGGAGATTTGACACGCATAGGTCCACAAAGATCCATGTGTAAAAGTTCAATGGGTCGAGAAAAACTTACAACTTTCTTGGGTTTGAAGGAACCTCTTGTTTGTTTACCTTGTGTACACGCCTTACATAGATCATTAACCTTAAAATTTATGTCTGAGAACCCACGTACCAAGTCTTTTGTAAGTAGCTTCTGCATGGTATGCATGCTTACGTGACCAAGTCTTCTATGCCAAAGCCTTGGATCATCAGTCAAGGCCTTTAGACATTTTAGCTTAGTTCCTGCAACTTGGTTAGTACTCAAAGAATAAACATTATTACATCTAGGAGCAATAAGCAACACTTCTCCTGTCTTTATGTCTTGAACCTCACATTTTTCTTAATCAAACATGACTTTATTACTTTTATCACAAATTTGAGAAATTCTTAGCAGATTATATTTCAAGCCATCAACTAAATAAACATTATCAATAAAGTTGGATGAATTATAGCAAATTTTACCAATGCCAATTATGTCACACTTTCCTTTATCACCAAGAGTAATAGTTCCAAATGATTACTTCTTTAAATCTGAGATCAAAGAGATTTTTCTACTCATGTGTCTTGAGCAACCACTATCTAATATTCATTTGTGCTCCTTTACCTTGGTGATATCCTGCAAAATAACAAACATCAACCTTTCCGGGTCGACCAAATGGCATATTTTGGTTCATACTCAGGTTCGATCATGTTTGGTGGTCTACTACCTTTAGGAACCCAGATTTGTTTGACCTATTTTCTTAGACATAAAGGATAGGTGTTTCTGATGATATAAGGATCATTTCTTCTATAAGGACATGTAGATTTAACATGACCCTTTTTACAACATAGAAGCATGTAGGCATATGAATGCTTCTTTTGGCCTTGACAAAAGTGGTGATAGGTTTTCTAGAAAAGCTCTTATGATACCCTATACCATTTTTGTTAAGGGAAGATTGTTGTTAACCCGTCATTCTTTCCAGATTAGCTTTTGAACGAGTAAAATTAATGAGTGCTGCCTTCCGGTCTTGACACGTTAAAGTCAGATCAACTTTCTCTTTCTCTAGATCGATATAGTTTCGATGAAGAGAAGAGAGGTTGTCCTTGAGAATCAGGTTTTATGATTCCAAGGCCTTGATATTATCATCAAGGTTTTCCTTTTCTGTGTTAAGATTTTCAATCTCCAGAGACATTTCACTCAATTGTCTATCTTGTTCATGACACTTTTCTTTTAAAGTATATATCCTTATTCTATGTTCCTTATCACTTAAGATAATATCTTTAAGGAATTATTTAAGGTCAATCTCAGGTTGAGACATAATTGTACTTACCACATTATCGATGTACAGATTTGAGTCATCTTCATGATCGGCCATGAGACACAAGTTTGCTTGTTCTTTTTCATCTTCTGATTCATTTGTTGATTCTGAATCACTCCATGAAGCAACCATAGCTTTCTTCTTTCGATCATTTTTCTTGAAGTTGGTCCTCTTCTTTTGTGGACAATCCTTCACCAAATGATTTGTTTCACCATATTCAAAACAAGTCAGTACTCTCGTTTTCTTATTAGAGTTAGAAAACTTAACTAGGAGTTTTTATGCTCGTGGAAATTCTCTGTTTGCATATTGTTTCTTTAACTTGAAAATTCTTGTGAGACCCTTGGAGATCATGGCGATTGCATCTTCTTCATCATCATCATCATTATCTTCTTCATCAAATGGTAACTCATCTCTTCTGGATTTTAATGCCAAATTTTTGGAGTTGGATGGGAGTTCTCCATCTTCTTCACCAAGAACCATTTCATGTGTGGTGAGTTTTCCAAGTAAATCATTAAGAGGAAGAGTTGTGAGATTTTGAGCTTCTTCAATAGTAGTCATCTTTGGTCCCCACTTGGCTTTAGGTAGGCTCCTTAGAACCATCCTCACTTTCTCCTCATTTGTGAAGATCTTTCCTAGTGAGTCCAGATTGTTCACGATCTCAGTGAATCTGGTGAACATTTCTTTGACTGTTTCATTTGGATTCATCTTGAATAGCTCGTATTGTCTAAGAAAGATGCTAATCTTTGTTTCTTTGACATGACTTGTTCCTTCGTAAGTGACAACAAGCTTGTCCCATATTTCTTTAGCACTCTTGCATGATGAGATGCGGTTGAATTCATTTGCATCTAATCCACAATAAAGTAGATTCATTGCTTTATAATTCTTTAACACACTGTCCAGGTCAGCCTGTGTGAAGTCTGATTCCTTCTTTGGGACTTGGACGCCTTCAACCGTTGTCATTGGAACTTTAGGTCCATTTTGAGTAATGCTCCAAAGCTCCATATCCTGGTCAATAATGAACATACGCATGAGTACTCCCCAATGAGCAAAGTTGTTGCCGCAGAAGAGTGGTGGTCGGGATGAGGATCTTCCTTGAGCAAATCCACCATCACCTACAGGATTCATGATAAGTCTCACTGATGGTTAAATCAATAAACGTGAGTCTAGCTTTGATATCAATTAAAGAACCGGTAGGTGAAATAAATAAGTTAAATGATACTCTAGAAGGGAGGTTGAATAGAGTATAAGAAATTTTCGCAAACCAAAACTCAAGGCCTTGAAACTCCTTTCAAGGACCTTGATGTCAATGTGTGCTTCTTGTGAAACTTCGATTTCAAGGGCTTTGAAACTCCTTTCAAGGACCTTGACTTCTTGCTCCTGCAAAACAAAGTTAGTCACAATAAAGTATGTATGGTGCGGAATTGAAACGATTAACACGAGGATATGTTTACGAAGTTCGGCTCTAAATAGCCTACTCTCCGTCCTAGGGTATATCCGTAGGATTTAACTATCTATTATCAGCTTCAAAGAGTCCTAGATACAAACTAGAAGAAATCTCCTTCTTCTCTCACTGTAGCCAATGCTACGATCTAGCTCCAACTCTTAACCTAGCTATAATAGCCTAGTTACTTCGCAGAGTAACACACACTCTAATATAACACTGTTTAGATCTTCCAATGGATATCTAGTGTTTTCTCTCTCTAAGGGGATAAATCTTTTGCGTGAATAAGAGAAAGAAAAACAATGAGTGAAGATGATTAGGTTGCTTGAAGATGTAAAGATGTTTTCCTGTGTAAGCTTATGTATTTGTCTTCTTCGACCATCATCTTCATTTATACTCTTCTATGGAAAGGTCTTCTAGCTGTTGTAGAGATGACCGTTTGAAGATGAATCTTCTTTTCCATGAAGATCGTTTCTTGTTTAGAGATAAGGTAGATGTTGCAAGTCTTCAGCTCCTGAGAACACGTCGAGTCCTTAACTCCTTGATCTTCTCGTCTTCTGTTGAATCGAGAGAGAAGATATTTTTGCCATTTGTTGTTTAGAAAATCTTCGAGAAAAGATTCTTCATTCTTCGGTTGAGATCTTCCTTCGGTTAATAAGATCTTTCTTCGGTTGATAAGATCTTTGGTTGATGAGATCTTTCTGTTACAGAATCTTCCAAGAAAATCTTCAACTCATTTTGAATCCTTGTTCCGTGCATCTATAATTCCAAGGCCCTTGATTTTGTCCTTTTGTACTTGTTATATTCCTTTGTTCTTGAGTTATACTTCAAGGCCCTTGAAGTCCATATCAAGGCCCTTGACATTTGCATAAAACCTGCACTGAATTCAAACTAACCAAATATCTAGAGAATATAATCAATACATTGTTAGTATATCCAACTACTACATTTGTGTGAAGTCTTTCATCATCAATACCTGTAAACCATTTTAATCAAGGTGGAGTTTTCACATTTATCTAACAATACTAGACATTGAATACACAAACCATAAATGAGCATACCAGAAACATAACTCTAATGCTTACTAGAAAAGGATACTACCAGAAACTTTATCATTCATACATAATTCAGAATACCAAAAACATAACTTTAATACATACTACAAACAAGATAATACATTTTTCATTACTACATAGCCTTTGATTGATTGTCCCAAAGCAAAGAACAAATATTTGAATTTATTTTCATCATCCAATTTCAGCGCTACCATAGTATTCAGATTATCCTCTTGTAATCGATGTAAGTACACTAGCACACCCTTTTAGTTCTCTTCATTTGTTCCTCTTATATTGTCCTTCACGACCTCCTGTGTCATCCAACATTTTCAGTAACTAGCTTTTAAACAATGCTCATTGCTCAAGACCCCAATAATGGCCTTAGGATCGGGGAATTTGTGTGTATTAGCATACTTGAAAATTGAATATGCAATATCATTTTCATGCAATTCATATCAGAAGCAAAGAAAACAATATACAACTGAAGAACGTATGTGATAATAAGCAGTGGACTTACATTTTTGCAACTATTTTGGCAATGACAGGATATGACACCTTTCTACAATTAGTTCTTTGTGTATGGATGAACAAGTGTACCATTTGATACACTTTGTTAGTCTAAACACTTTCGATTTTTGGATTTTTGAGAACCACACGCGCCACTTACAATCTTAATCTAGACATCGGGCAAGAACAACAAGCTTGATAGATTTTGTTACTTTGTATTGTGTATATTTAGCAACAACATGCAAACACAATGCATTTTTTTACTGCGGTTTTATCCTTGAACTTTTGACCAACCTTAAGACCCCATTTAGTTGCTTCAGCTTCAACAACAGTGATTGCATAACTATTCACTGTTTCCATTTCATTTACAGTAGGAGCGGCAACAATCGCAGTACATGGACGGTATTTATTAACTCTTCAATTTCTAGTATAAGACTTTTATACTTTAATCTCACACAAATTGGCACACTCCAACATGGTTGAGTCGATTGATTAGTTTCGACAAAATCCTCGAAATCTTCTACCGTCTCAATATCAAACAGTTGCATTGCTTCATTTAAGGTATTCTTGTACATAAGTTCTATATTGTGCGCAATCTCATCTACTTGAAAACGTTTTGCAATCAACATTTGTATATTTGATATGCTAACAGGATCTCTCACAGTAATGGGTTTGCTCGTTACCTTATCCCCCATATATCTCCATACATTTTCCACAATTTTCCAATTTCCTTCACAATAAACCACAATTTGTTTAGGAGTCATGCATAACAAGTTTTGTAAATACCAGAAAAACTACCATAAAGATACCAGAAAACAACATATCATAAACACAATTATCAAATATTACCAAAAATGAGCATATCAGAAAAAGGATAATACCACAAATAAAGCATGTTACATACCATAAATGGTCATACTAGAAATACCAATGCACAACACCACAAACAAATCATGTTAGATACCGTAAATCATCATACCAGAAATTTCAGATGAAAGGATTATACTAGAAATCCCAGAAGAATGCATAATACCACAATTAGAAGAATTCACATACCAGAAAATCAATTATCAAATAGATACCAGAAACACAAGTCTGGTATTGTTTGATAATGCAAAGTACCTAAAACTGAAAACATAAAATAGATATCAGAAACACAACTCTCGTTCATACCAGAAATAACTACAATTAGCATACCAAAACTTAGAAGAATGCATAACACCACAAATAGAGCATGTTAAATATCATAAATCGTCTTACAAAAAATTCTAGAAAAAAGGATTATACCAGAAATACAAGAAGAATGCACAACACCATAATTAGAAGAATTCACGTACTAAAAACTCAATTGTCAAACAAATATCAGAAACACAAATCTAATATTGTTTGATAATACACAATACCTAAAACTGAAAAACATAAAAATCATTCATTCATACCAGAAAAAAGAATATATATACTTTATTCCTAATTCATACCAGAATCACAAATCAAATTCATACCGGAAACACAACTCTCATTCATACCAAAACAAAGAAAATTCAATGATAGTGCACACCACCTAAATTGAAAATATAACACTCATTCATACCAAAAACATAACAGTCATTCATACCAGGGTCAAATAATACGAAAATTGAGCACGTCTCATACCAGAATTACAAGAATGTCACCAAAATTTCAAGATGGTGAACATAATACTAGAATAAAATTGAAGTAGATGGCGAGAGAGAGTAGAAGATGGCGAGAGAGATACCTGGTTAGATCGATGGCGATTTCGGTGAATAACAATGGCGATTTCTAGTATGAGTTTATCTTGATTTCGATTGTCGATTGCGATGGAGATTGTTAGATCGATGGAGATTGCGAGAGAGAATAGAGCAAAAAGTTGCGACAGCCAGAGAAGAAGAAGAAGATTGGGAGATCAAGAGTAGAAGAATGACGATGGATTCTGTTTCCATTTTCAACGTAACGGCCAAGAAAGAGAGAGGGAAGTTACCTAATTCTTTCCTTTTGCATAGTAAATTTATGGTTTGAGGTATATTTACTTAATTGATTTATAGTATGAGCTTATTTTCTTGATGGAAAACTAGAAAAGGCCATGTTATCAAATTCGCCCATAATAATTTTTTTTATTAATTCGGGTGAAGAGGGTCATTGTGGAGAGGAGTGAGAAGGGTTGTGAGTCATAAGATTAAAATAGATTTAAGGGTTGTGATTGATACTTAAAAAATAATTTTTTTTTTCTCTTTTCCTCCTTCTTCTTCTCCTCCTCCTCCTCCTCCTCTTCTTCTTGTTCTTCTTCTTCAGAAAGAGATCCAACAACCTCCTTGCATTGCTTCTCGACATGCTCGATCTCAAAAGCTTTGGAGATTGACGATTTGGTCCTTCGAGTATCATATGCCGGAGCATTGGGTTCAACATGGACCTCCATTGTAGGATCTGAACTTTTCTCTTTCATCTAGCATATGAAGCATCACAATCATCTACTCACCGAGATTTAGGTGATCGTTGTCTCTATTGGTACTTTGTCATCCATAATTTATTATTAGGAACTCGAGTGGTGTTGATTTCTTGTCCAAATCAACTCATCAACACCTAGCCACACACCAATAAGATCAATAATCAATTACATGCATCTTAGTCGCACTAACCAAACTTATCCGATAAGGGTGGGGGTTGATTTCTAGTCCATATGAATTTTACCACACTAAAGCCCTTTCTAATGATGTTATAAGGTTTATAGACACATAAACATAAGATATAGCGGCTTCATAATGCAATTTAATTCTTCACAATCGGTAAAAAAAATACATGATAAATGCTCGATAAAATGCCTCAATGAAATTGTGAGTTCGAAAAAATTGTATTGTATGAAAATGAACATAATATATATAGAAATAAACATAATGCATGTGGAAAATGAACTCGATGCAACTAAAAAATGAATACAATGGTATTTTACATAAACATTTTTCCATTAACAGTTTGACACATATGCATGATGAATATAATTTGTATTAAAATGAACATAATGTGTATGAAAAACGAACGCAATGTAGTTCAAAAATGAAGGTCATATTAGCTAAGTAAGTTTTTTTTTTTTGAGATTTTTCTCTAATAACTAGGCTCATGGTATAAATATGTATAGTAATTGTACCCCTAATCAAACCCCTTACCTTCCAACTTCAATTTAATGAAAGTGGTAAAAATTGAAGGGGTACACAAACCTAATGAAAATAGAATATGACTTATTTGGCCAAATTCTTTCAAAAATAAACTAGAAAAAAAAAGAACGCAATGCCACAAAAATTTGAACTACTTGAAGTTAAGTTTTAAATTACTCTATAAATTCAGTTACGTCGGGTACTATATATTAAACACAAAGTTTCACATTTTTTACGTTTTGATATTACACATTAACAGTAAATGAACTATATGTTTATAAAAATGACCTACATGTTTATAAAAATGACCTACATACAGGGGCGGATCTAGGGGGTAACGGGGGGTACGGTGCACCGGCTTGCGATCTCGTTTTGTCTAAGGAAGTCTAAGAAAGGGAAAAAAGAAGGAAAAACCCTCCTTAAAAAGGAATATGATATACATTGTTCTACTAGCTCATTTGGTAGAGGAAGGGAAAGAGGTACTTGGAGTTAAAGGTTCAACTTCCGGCTTCATCTAATTAAAATAAATAAATCAAAAGCTCTAAGTTCATTTTATTTTTATTATAAGCAAATTACAATATATTTTAATGGAGAAATTAAGTGATGTTTATTATTTCATTAACTCTTAACTTATACAATAAAATTAATATAATTTTAATACAATAATTCATCAACCACCATCTAATTTATTTGACAATATATTTATAAAACAAACTAAATATATAAAATATTTTTCAATTTCATCTAAGTAAAATAAATAAATTAAAAGCTCTAATTTATAGTACAAAATTTAAGTAAACTTTTATTTATTTATTTAATTTATAGATTTTATTGTTTAATTTCAGACTTAATATGCAACATATCTTATAAAAAAAAATTGTGCCCCTCCAAACGAAAATTTTCTGGCTCCGCCACTGCCTACATTGTCATACAAAATGAACTACAAGTTAAAACAAAAAAAAAGCTTTATGTCCACACAAAATGAACTATAACTATTTATCCCTTGTACCATAGCACTAGCGTGTCTTCTAAAGTTTATTTTAATGATAATCATTAATCTGTTTTGTATCGTGGCTCATAATCCTCCTCACTTTATATATTATAGTTATCCGTGCAAGACTCAAACAATAATCTTATTATATAAAAACATTATGTGTTTGTGTTTGATTTAAAAATCAATGCGGCTAGGACTATTTATCAAACATAAGGTAAAATGTTTTAAGATGTGTCAATTCGTAGAAGAGATATATTAAACATAATATTGTTCTGATAAGATTTTTTTTGCATCGCTGATATGAACTAGACCCTTATTAATTTAAGATTATTTTTTTAATTCTACAAATTAAAGGGGTGTAAATGGGACTACATAGTTTGTATCCTAAAAAAAAAAATCTATTTATTAGACAAAAAGATCTACTTGACCAAATCACTATAAGGAAATTGTGAAACATAAGCGATTCAAATAAGCCCCAACGTGAATCCGTCTTAAATTAAATATTAAATTATTTTTTTTATTGTAAAACCGTAGTTAAATGTAAATTAATTACCAAAAAACATTATGTGTTTGTGTTTGATTTAAAAATCAATGCGGCTATTTATCAAACATAAGGTAAAATATTTTAAGATGTGTCAATTCGTAGAAGAGATATATTAAACAAAATATTTTTCTATAAGATTTTTTTTGTATCGATGATATAAACTAGACCCTTATTAATTTAAGATTATTTTTTAATTCTACAAATTAAAGGGGTATAAATGGGACTATCCTACAAAAAAAATTCTATTTATTAGACAAAAAGACCTACTTGACCAAATCACTATAAGAAAATTGTGAAACATAATAAGTGATTCAAATAAGCCCTAAAGCGAATCCGTCTTAAATTAAACATTAAATTATTTTTATATTGTAAAAGCGTAAACCGTAGATAAATGTAAATTAATTACCAAAAAAAAAAGTTAAATGTAAATTAAACCGAACCGCTGATCCGAGCAAAATGAAAATAAAAATCGGGTCGGGCTGGAAGTTTGTTAGGGTAGTTTTGAAGCCTCAAAAGCCAGATTGGGGTATTTAAGCGACGAAAGGAAGTTTAAAGCAGTTTAGGGCGTGAAAGAAGATACGAAGCCGAAGACGAGAACTCTTCTTTGTTTCCCTTAGAAAAGGTCTGAACTCTCAATCCTCTACACTTCTCTTATCTAAGATTTATTCTCAGATTGACGGCTTCTACTTGCTGACTTGCTCTGGATTTTCGTTTCCATGGTTGTTTTATAGGAATATCCACTTCTGTTTCGTGTGGTTTGTTGTTTTGAACTTCCTGCTTCGAAGATGGATCGATACCAGAGGGTTGAGAAGCCGAAAGGAGAAACGCCTATTGATGAGAATGAGATTCGCATTACGAGTCAGGGCAGGATGCGTAACTATATCACCTACGCCATGACTCTCCTTCAGGTCTCTTAAAATCCTTTTCACTGACTTCCCTTCTTCTCTGATTGAGGCATTGTCATTTGTAGATATATGTACCAGACTCATTTTATTTATATCCATGTTTGGGTACAAATTTTCGGTTATGCTCTTAATTATCTCGAATTTGAGATTTTTGATGTGAAATTTGTCAACTTTCTGTGAATATTCGCTGGTTTTAGAAGTAGTCACCCCTGTATATGAAGTGAAAGTGGGAAAATTGAATATGATCAAATTAACGGATATGTTAAACGGGTTTCTAGACTGTGCTCTAGTCTAATTTATATATGTTGGTTTATAATTTTTATCTTTCAATCCTTATGTTGTCGATGGGCCTTATTACCCTGTGGTCTTGTACACCTGTTGTTTTATTTGCAACTTTACTTACAAGCGTAGTATTATACTGCCTTCCTGCGCTTATACTACTATATGTTTATACCATTGAGTTGTATTGCCCGCTTCATTCACTGATGAATGTAATAAGTCAATTGCATGTGAGGGGAAAAAGTCTTACTTTGTAAGTTCATTTGTTGACTGAGAAGTGGCAGATCCAAAATTCTTCAATATGTCCTGTTTTTTTTTGACAGGGGCTAATTTTATTGGTATGTCAGTTGCATAAAAGCATGTGATGCTGTAGTAGGATTGTTGAACTGGTCGTGTGTGCCTTGCATTACTTTTACCTTTGATAGTGATTTTAACAAGAAAATTTGTTACTTCATGTTCTGTAATTCTGAATGTAAGCTGGTAGTTAAATTTGCTACCTTTTACATGTATATGGAAGTATGGGTTCCCTTGTGTACATACTCATTATGTGTGGGATGCTATCTTTTTTTGATAAATATATTGCCCTGTAGGACAAAGGTTCAGTTGAAATTGTGTTCAAGGCAATGGGAAGAGCTATCAACAAGACAGTGACAATTGTAGAGTTGATTAAGGTCTGAATTTTTTTTTACCATTTATATGTGAATTTGAAATTTGTACTGATTGTTATCTTTGCATTGCAGAGAAGGATCGTTGGTCTTCATCAGGTCACATCAATAGGGTCCACTGATATCACTGACACTTGGGAACCTCTTGAGGAGGGCCTCCTTCCGTAAGTTTATCTGATGTTTTTTTGCTTTCATTTCTCAAGTAGTGGCATGTTTGTTGGGTCATGTGATAGTTGCAGTGTCATGTAAAATTCTCCTTTGATTAGTAATTTTTGTAGTGTTCTGATAGTTTGTATTTTCCTTTCCCAGCTTGGAAACTACCAGGCATGTTTCTATGATCACAATAACCCTGTCAAAAGAGGTGCTGGACACATCTGCTGTTGGGTAAGATAACTTAATTGGAATCTTTTAACTCCCTGGTGGTAACTAGGAAAGGTTTTGCAGGTTCTTTCATTTCTTTCCCTTTGATAAACCAAAATCTTTAATAAGTTTTTGTTCATCTAATACGTTAACAAATTTTAAGGATTCTTCCATCGCTTTCTATTTTATTTAATGTAGTACTGTAACTTTGAGCTGCATTGGCTGGAAAACTTGTATGTTATGACATGGATGGAGCAGAAAATTTTCATGTTTGCTATTTAACTGTTTGAGGTTGTATTGTACAATGTCCTTGTCGTTTGATAATTGAATGTAGGAACCTAATTTCTCTTGACTGCTTCATTTTGCCATATGTAGATATCAGCCTCCACTACCAGCAGACCAAGTGAAAACATCTTTTGAATACGACTATGATGGAGGTAGCTAATATTATCATATATTGACATATCCCACAGTTTGGAATGAAAACACTCACGACATGTTAAAATGTTCACAGAAGGTTCTCCCAATGTGCGAGGTAGGGGTCGTGGTGGCAGAGGAAGGGGAAGGGGAAGAAATGCATCAGGTATGGACCTACTGAAAGGAGTTGTAAATCTGTCTTTTCTTCATACTACTGCATACCAAATGATCTGACATGGGGAAAATTTCTTACCTCAGGCAATGGTTATATGATGGAAGGCTATGAGGATGGAGGTTGGGATCAGAACCGAGGCTATCCTAGGGGTAGAGGAGGTCGTGGGAGAGGGCGTGGTTTCCGTGGCCGTGGAAGAGGAGGGAATTTCAATGGCCCTGTCTACAATAACCAGGAAAATGCAGGAGGGAATTACAATGGCCCTGTCTACGATAACCAGGATAATGCAGGAGGTTATGAACGAGAGGCAAACCGAGGTAAAATAGTAACCCTAGTTTCATTCTCTGCTGTAAGATTTGTTGTGACATATGTTTTCCTGAATAAGTATTTGATGCACACTTTATTTTAGGCCGTGGACGTGGGCGTGGAAGGGGAGGTCGTGGAAGAGGGCGTGGGCCGAGGCCAGATGGGCAGAGGCCTGATGGGCAAGTGCAGGTTGCAGCTGAAGGTGCATAGATGAAATGGCTTCTCTGGTGAGCACTTTGCAGGGTTCCTTGGAAGAAAGCAAAAAAAAGTGTGCAATGCCTGCTTTGTTGCTATGTTTTCGTTTGATGTTGTTCACCCGTCCTAATTTTTACTCTACTCCCTAGGATATGAAAAAATGTAACATTAAATAGACTTTAGTTTTAGAAAGTGTTGAACTGCATTGTTTCTATTTGCTTTATAGACAGGTTGCTGTAGTGTTTTTTAATTATTCAATGGGCTCTGCATTCCTTTATTTATTAAATGCTTTCGAGTCTCTACTTTTAGATTTTACGTCAACTGTATTCTATCATATATTCATTCTCACATATTACAATAACGGTACTTGTAATTGTAATCTTATTTTACTTCTCCAATCTTAGATTGGAGGTCCTCAACGATCTTTGGGTCAAGTTGAAATGCCTTTGAAAGAACATCAATGGGAGGATTAGACCCAAAACATCAACTGATATGGGAGGATTAGACCCAAAAATCTTATCAACAAGGTATGACCCGGGATTTTGGGAGTTGGACGAGGCCCTGAGGGAAGATGACCACGTCACCCGGGTTGAGAACCTTGGAGTAGAGCTTGTTGGCTCCACTTCCGAACCCTGCATAGACAGTTCCCTCAAGGACAATTAAGATCTCTGAGGCTCACGGACGGATATGCGGTCGTGATAGCCCCTTTGGAGCGTATTCAACTTGTCCAACTGAGAGTCCCATCGTGTTTAACCCCGGGAGGTCCGCTCAAACCAAATTTATTATCGGTGAATGAGTTTGCATATATACCACTGAAGACGAAGTCATTTGCTGTTACTTTAGTATGATATAGGATCGAATATTTAAGCTAAAATGATGAAATTAACTCGTTTAATATCTCTTTTTACGTGTATTGTTGGGATCTTTAGCGGCAACGCAGAAGTCATGGAGATTTCGAGCTGCCATCATCCCTTAAACTATAGTGTGCGAAGTGCCTTCAATTGTTTCATTTGTTGTGGATATTGGGGCACGAGGCAATGCCTATTTATAGGTTTGATGAAGATGGTTACTTGTCATATAAGGGCCTGTTTGTTTCAACACCGGAATCGAAAACGGAATGGAAACGAATCTACTCCATACGTATAAGTTATAACCTTATTCATGAAAATTTTTGGAATCATTCCTTATGGTTTGAAGTAATTGGAGTAGAGTTTGGTTGTTTTGATATCTTATAGGGTAATAAAATGTGGGGAGTCAAGTGCATTTTGCCTTAAACCGTAAGGAATGATTTCATACAATATTATGAATAAGGATATAGATATGGACTAAATTTGTTTTCATTCCGTTTCCGTTTTCGGAGTTGGAAACAAACGGACCCTAAGCTTGAACAGATAATTAGTAATTACATTTGTGTGTATATACTTTCATTTTTTTTATAATAAGAGACTCAGTCGCACGAAAATTTCTATAAACTAATGTTAGAAATGCTAGAAAATAGAAACCAGTCCCTAAATTCTAGACTGTCATTTAAAACTTAAATGTAATAAAACCAGTCCCATAAAAGTATTATAAAATTTGGTAGAATAACCGATATAAGTTATCTAACTAGTGTAGTATTTAAAAATGTATTTTTTTGTTATTTTTTTTTTGCGAATAATTTTTTTATAGATGTTATTTTCTTTTAGACAATTTTGGTAATTAGGCCTTTTTGAAAAACTATAGTAGTAACTAGGCTTTTTAATGTTTCAATTAAGTAAATATACGCCAACGTTTTGTATTTATTCTCAAACTCTACACACTCTTCTCTCAAGGGGGTACATTTACTAAACACAAAACTAGAAAAAGCCTAGTAAACCAAATTGTTTCTTTTTTTTTCTTTTCTTCTTATTATATTTTGTTGATTTGATTATGAATGTTTATGTATTAAAGTATACGCTTATTAAATAATAACAATATAATTATTGACCTAGTTCGTCATATAAATATGACTACATCTAGGAGCATACTAAACCAAAAGTGTTCACTATATCTATATTATAAAAACCACAATATTAATAAATGTAAAAAATTAGATATGTGATTTTAATAAATGTCAAATAATAAACGACATCCATGCAATGCAAAAATATATTCCAAATAAATTAATTCAAAAAATAAATAAAATTGTGCGAATATAATATAATACAAATCCAGAAGATAACATTTGTCGTGAAACCTCGAAAACATGCGCGACAGTCAGATTTTGGAAAAGAAGAAGATAAACTTGATATAAGTGTAAACTCAAAAGTTATGATCGCTTGATTTTATTGATAGAAAACGAAATAATTGTAAACTCAGAAGATAACATTAATCTTCAAACTTTTTGTATTTATTTATACAACTTCTCAAATGGTCATGTTTTTTTGATAATCGATGTGGTATAGCAAATTTTATATTTTACAAAATAATTATGGTTTAATAAAAAAAGATGAAACAATTTGGTTTACTAGGCTTTTTCTAGTTTTGTGTTTAGTAAATGTACCCCTTGAGAGAACAGTGTGTATAGTTTGAGAATAAATACAAAAGGTTGGGGTATATTTACTTAATTGAAACATTAAAAAGTCTAGTTATTAATATAGTTTTTCAAAAAAGCCTACTTACCAAAATTGCCCAAAAAAGATTTATTGGCTTAATTTGTAATTTGATAAAAGATTTAATCCGGAAAAAACCGTTGAGGCGCCACGTCAATATTATTCACATATGAATAGTAATTATACTTGAACTTAACCAAAACGCCAAGAAATGTATTATTTGTATACTTTTTAGACTCTCTATTTATACAAGTTCTAAAACTATCAAGCTTAGTAACTAATCGATGTGGGACAACAAAAACTCTCAAAAAATTTAATTAAATAGATCATTTTGATATTAATTTGAAAAAAAAATATTTCCTAAAAATAACACTTTAGGGTACGGTTAGTTATATAAAAGTAACGTGAAAATATTTAACGTAAATAAAAATCGAACTTAACCAATAAGCGAAGATTACTTTAGGGAAGAATATTATGACCCACATAATTGTAGGTTAACGATCCCAAAAATAAAATATTCCCTAAAAAAAAACTTTAGGGGTACGATTACTTTAGAAAAGAACGTTATACTCACATAATTATAAGTTAACAATCCCAAAAATAAAATATTATTCCAATATGAATAATAATTATACTTGAACTTAACCAAAAGACCAAGTAATGTATTATTCATATAATTCTTAGACTCTCCATTTATACAAGGTCTAAAACCATCAACTTTAGTAGCTAATCGATATGGGATAACAAAATCCCTCAAAAAGTTTAACGTAAATAGATCAACCTAATTATCATTTGGAAAAAAAAATCTTCCCTAAAAAAAACTTTAGGGTACTATTATTTAACCAAAATAACGTGAAAATATTTAACGTAAATAGAAATCGAAAACTAACAAAAAAAAAAAAAAAATTGGAGTACATTTATTTTTAATTAAAAAATTATCCCAAAAATAGATTGGTTCCAACAATAAAAGGTAACGTTAAATAGTTCAAAATGAAATTTTATTAGCCAAAAATATATTATTTGTATAGTCAAAATATTGAAAATATTTAACGTAATTAGATATAGCTGCCTAAAAAAACTCGAGGCGCACAATTACGACCCACATAATTGTAGGTTAACGATCCAAAAAATAAAACATTATTGAAACGCCAAATTTCAAGATTACTTTAGGGCAAGATTACTTTAGGGAAGAACATTATTACCCACATAATTGTAGGTTAATGTTCCCAAAAATAAATTCTTCCCTAAAAATAAAACTTTAGGGGTACGATTACTCTTTCCTATTAGGGGTACGATTACTCTTTCCTAAAATTTAAAATTTTAGGAGTACGATTACTTAGGGAAGAACATTATGACCAACATAATTGTAGGTTAACAATCCCAAAAATAAAATATTATTCCTATATGAATAATAATTATAGTTGAACTTAACCAAAAGGCTAAAAAAATGTATTACTTGTATACTCTTTAAACTCCTTATTTATACAATTTCTAAAACTATCAACTTTAGCAGCAAATCGATGTGGGATAACAAAATCCTTTAAAAAATTTAAAGTAACTCATAACAAAAGATTACTTAGTTTAAAAAATAGTTTAAATTTAAAATTTTTTGTCCCAAAAAATAGGTTGGTTGGAACAAAAAAAAAAAGTTAAGTGAAATTTTCTAATAACATAGTGTTAATTTAATAAATAAAGATTTTCTAACTTAAAAAAATAGTTTACAAAATAAATAGTCTAGTTTTTTAAGGAGTAAAGATATTTTCGAAACAAATCGGTTACAAAAAATTTTTTGGACTTAAAAAAAGATTTAATGGCGTTAATTGTGGAAACTCTATTTTAGAAATATTGCCCCCACCTCGCACCACGTCAGCGAGTATATAGACTCCCTATTTATACAATTTTTAAAACCATCAAACTTAGTAGCTAATCGATGTGGGACAACAAAAACCCTCAAAATGTTATTTTAGGGAAAACATTATGTGGGGATTACTGTAAGGAAGAACATTATGACCCACATAATTGTAGGTTAATGTTCCAAAAAATAAATTCTTCTTTAAAAATAAAACTTTTTTAGGGGTACGATTACTTTTTAGGGGTACGATTAGTGTTCCCTAAAAATAAAACTTTAGGTGTACGATTACTTTAGGGAAAAACATTATGACCCACGTAATTGTAGGTTAACGATTCCAAAAATAAAATATTATTCCAATATGAATAATAATTATAGTTAACCTTAACCAAAAGGCTAAGAAATGTATTATTTGTATACTCTTAAAAACTCCCTATTTATACAAGTTTTAAAACCATCAACTTTAGCCGCTAATCGATGTGAGATAACAAAATCCTTCAAAAAATTTAACTTAAATAGATGAAATTGATAACAAAAGATTCTCTAGTTTAAAAATAAAAAAATTTTGTCCAAAAAATAGGTCGGTTGGAAAAAAAAAGTTACGTACAAATTTTCAATAACAGATTAATTTAGTAAAAAACATTTTCTCGCTTAAAAAATAAAGATTTATTGGCCAAAAAATTGTGGGAACTCCATTTGAAAACTACTTCCACAACGCGCCACGTCATCCCAATATGTACACTCTCCTACATAATTGTAGGTTAATGTTTTCAAAAATAAAATCTTCCCTAAAAATAAAACTTTAGGGGTACAATTACTGTTCCCTAAAAATAAAACTTTAGGTGTACGATTACTTTAGGAAAGAATATTATGACCCACATAATTGTAGGTTAACGATCTCAAAAATAAAATATTATTCCGAGATGAATAATAATTATAGTTGAACTTAACCAAAAGGCTAAGAAATGTATTATTTGTATACTCTTAAAGACTGCCTATTTATACAAGTTCTAAAACCATCAAATAGGTTCTAAAACCATCAATTTTAGTAGCTAATCGATGTGGGATAACAAAATCCTCCAACAAATTTAACGTAAATAGATGAGGTTGATAACAAAAGATTTCCTAGCTTAAAAAAATAGTTTAAAAATAAAAATTTTGTCCCAAAAATTAGGTCGGTTGGAACAAAAAAAAGTTACGTACAATTTTTCAATAACAGATGTTAGTTTAGTAAAAAAGATTCTCTCGCTTAAAAAATAAAGATTTATTGGCAAAAAAAATTGTGGGACCTACATTTGATTAATGCTTCCACAGCGTGCCACGTCATCCTTATATGTACTCTCTTTTAGTATATATAATAGATTGGAAAACTAAACCGTGAATGAGTTTGGAGAATGACCAATATATAAACTTTTTTTTTCTTTCTATTTTCTCCATCCTTTTTCTTTTTTCGCATACGGGAGAACTCACTCCTTCTTCGCCTTCCCTCATATATCGTAGACGGAGAACTCGCTATCACCTTTTACTGCCTTCCAACATATTGATATTGCAAACGAATATGCGATGAGCTTGGAAGAGCAAGGCTGGAACAGAGAGTATAACTTTGATAATAATTCCAAATATATTCAGTTGTATGCATACGAATATGTGTACGTGTAATTACTTGCATTTTGTGTATAATTACAATTTGAGTTGAGTGGTTGATGAGATGCTTAAATCCTATACTTTCAGTCATATGCATTAACTTTGAGTTGTATGCATACGAATATGTGTACGTCTAATCACTTGCATTTTTGTGTGTACGTCTAATCACTTGCATTTTTGTGCATTATTATAAATTGAGTTGAGTGGTTGGTGAGATGCTTAAATCCTATATTTTCAGTCATATGCATTAACTTTGAGTTTGAGTTGATTTGTAATGCACGTGAGTTGTTTGATAAAATGATTTAATGAAAGTATGACTTTTAGAACAATTCCAAATGGTTGTTGATAGTCGTTTTACATTTTTTGACATTCAATTTTACACTTGTTGACAATCCAATATACACTTGATGACAATATATATATATATATATATATATATATATATATATATATATATATATATATATATATATATATATATATATATATATATATATATATATAGAGGGTCGGGATCCAGTAAGAACATGTTTTACGGTAAGAAATAAGAACAGTTATGGATCGTCGGATCAATGCACGGACGACTTAGATTTCACGTCAAAATAAGGCAGCATTATATTCTAATTTATTGTAGTATCGTGGATATGGTAACAATAATATATAAGATATGTTTATATGGAAACATATTTCTTATTCTCTAATTTATATTGTAGGATAAGAAAATAAATGTTCATACACACAGATATAGTCTCGTGAGTCGTGCATATAAAAATTTTTGTATATAATCGTGTTGTACTATATAGTGTGCATGCTTTTATATAGTCGTGCATCAATTAATTTGTGCATAAGAATATAGTCGTTCTTGTAATAAAATAGAGTCGTGCATGTAATGTTAACGTGTGCTACTAACTAGCACTACTTGTGCATGTATATTTAAAAATAGATTTGTGCATGTAATTTGAGCGTGCACGCACTACTAACTAACAGTATTAACTTAAACCTAAACTTAAACGTGTACAATTTGAACGTGCACTAGCTACTAGCACTACTAACTTAAACTCAAACGTGCACTAGCTACTAGCGCTACTAACTTAAACTTAAACGTGCACTAGCTACTAGCACTACTAACTTAAACTTAAACGTGCACTAGTGTATATGAAGTAGTGTATATTAAAAAATAAGTCGTGCATGTATATTATATGTTATTTCTAATGCCGGAATATATATAATAAAAAGCAATGAATATGTTAATCCGTGTACTTAATTTGACAATAAACACATTTATTTCTTACATGGTAACCGTAGATATATATCCAAAAATACATACGTAGTTAATTAGCAAAAATAAGAATGAATCACGATCGTTGATTGTGTTTAATCGTGTGGACGAGATCTGTTCTCATTTTTTACCGTAAGATATGTTCTTACTTGATCCTAACTCTCTCTCTCTCTCTATATATATATATATATATATATATATATAGGTTGACTCCCATGTAAAATGAGAACAAATTGTATCCGTTAGATTGCTAAATAGATGGATGAGATTAAGCGATATTAAAAGAAAAAAATCGTGTTATTAATGGAAGAAATATTCGCCGGACCTGACTCCATATATTCGGTGGTATAATTACATATATTCGGCGGTATAGTCACATATATTCGGTGTTTACATGTTCACATGGGAGTCAAAATCTATCTATATATATATATATATATATAGGGTGTGGTTCCCATGAGAACACCCCTAACGTGAGAACATGAGAATAATCGTACACCGTTGGATGTTGAGTATTAAGGGTTGAGATTTAGAGTAGATATCATAATTAATAATAACTACGAATAATAATAATTAGAAATCCAACAATAACTACAAATAATCCACTCAACCAACAATAACTACAAATAATACATTAAACGATATGACACCTTCGTAACAAAACTAATAATAATTACGAATCTGTTCTCATGTTCTCACGTTAGAGGGTGTTCTCATATGATCTACTCTCTCTCTCTCTCTCTATATATATATATATATATATATATATATATATATATATATATATATTGACAATCCATCTTACACTTGTTGACAATCCATTTTACACCTGCTGATAGTGCATCTTACACATGTTGACAATAATTTTTACACTTGGTGACAATTCATTTTACACTTGTTGACAATACATTCTACATTGATAGTTTATTTTACATTTTCATTGTCATCAATTATTGACAATCCACAATTGCACTACCAACAAGTTGACAGGCCGGAGAAATAAAAAAAAAACAATCAAAACTTTTTAAGTCTTTTTTAAGATTAAATGGTTGGAAAGAAGGTGAAAAATTGGTGTTTAGATTTTCAATTTCATAATTTAAACATGTATGTTAGAAAACTTAACCTTAACAAAACGGGTAAAAATGTTTTTGATCCCTCATTCTTAATAATAAGATAGAAAATAACTCAATTTTAATTTTGAACAATGTTTAGGACTATAAGTATATTTTATCTTACTATTATTGAATTTGTAGAAAATTTAAAGCAAGGTTCTAACTATAACTTCGAAAATTTAGAATTTAGAATTCATCGATAAAAATTCAATCATACTTGCGTTGGCCCCGTGGAGACGGTCTCTATAGGGAGGTTAAAGGAGCAAACAATGATTATAAATAAGAAAAATTATGTGGGAACGGGGTTCCCTAACAAGAACAAACTTGGTAGGATAGAGATGAGGATGAGTATCAATCCTTGTCAATAATGATAGTGTTTTTTTAAATGGAATGGGTAGGGTATTTCAGTTCAGGCCAAATTAACACAACTATAATTTTTGGTGAATAATATATGCTATTAAGTATTAGGATAAAACAATTTCAAAAGAGAAAATTGGTGTAAAGAGACCTTTTTATATTTGAGATACAAACTAGACCACTATGATTTTTGGATTAATTTCTAAAAAAAATTATTTAATATATGGATAATATTTAGATAAGTGAAAGGGTAAAATGATTAATTTATAAATTAATTAACCTAAAAATAATGATCGTGTATAGTTATGTTTTACGCAACCTTCTCCATCCTTTACTCCCTCTATCACATTCACTCTTCTCACCTAACTCGTCTTCTCTACCTTTTATCAGTGCCTCAATTCTCACAGTCTCAAATTCCAATTAATCTCCAATAGAGATAGCCTGATAATGTAAATTATATTAGCCCATGGGCCACTCTGTAATTACCGTTTACTATATATACTTAATACAACAGAGGCAAATATGTCGGGGATTATACCTATCTTACATGGTATCAGAGCAAATTAAAATTCCTCTCAAAACCTTACCTCTACAAACCGGCAACAACCGTCTTCCGCTGCGCCTTCCATCATCACGCCGGACGCCCTTCTCCGGGTTTGCTTTCCTTCCCCTACTCTCCCTTCAACTCTAAGTCAACCTTGACTTTCTCCCTCTCCCTTCTCCTCACTGACATCAATTCCCCCCCACCTCTCACAAAACCCTAATCCTAATCCTTGCTATTTTTCACCATGTCCGACAAAAAGACAGGAACCTTTCACTCGGCGCTTTCCGTCTCCAATGTTCGGAATATCATCCCGATCGTCCTTGATGCCAAGAAGGGACCTTACACCTCTTGGGCGGAACTCTTCCGGATTGTGTCCAAGGCACAAAGTCCTTGACCACATCGATCCGTCGGTTCCCTGCCCAACTGACATCGATGTTGACCTTTGGGACCAAGTCGATGTTGTTCTCGTTCAATGGATTTACGGCACCATTTCACCAGACCTCATTCTCTCTATTCTGGAACCCGATGCTACTGTGCTAACGGCCTGGAACAAGATCAAGACATACTTCAACGACAACAAGCACTCTTGTGCGCTGTATCTGGAGCACGAGTTCTCTAACTCGAAATTGGAGACCTTCTCATCTATTTTTGCATATTGTCAACAACTCAAGACACTATCCAATCAACTTGCGAATGTCGAACAACACGTTGATACTACAAACCCTTTCCGGACTGATACTACAAACCCTTTTTGGACTTGATGCTAAATATAATGATGCGGTCTCACTCTTTCAACAATCAGACCGTCTTCCGGAATTCACCAATGTCCGCTCTCAATTTTTATTGGAAGAAACTCGGTTGGCCAAGCAAACAAAACCCGCACCTACTCAAGCACACATCTCGTCATCAGACTTACAGTTTGATCCACCCTTTTCTGCCGCAGACACTACCGCATGCAACGGCCGCGGTGGTGGCCCTGGTGGACGTGGAAGGGGGTGTGGGCGTGGAAATGACCGTGGACGTGGTCGGCAATTCTTCGGCAACCCTTACGCACCTCTTGTATATTTCCCAAATGCTGGCTGGGCATCACCAAGATGGATACATCGTGAGCACCGCTCCTGTCAAAAGCAGCAAACTATTACACCACCAACCCATGCCCGAGTCACGTAGGAATTCTCGGCTCCTCCATTCTCACCGCCAACAACCGGGGTCTGAACACGCATACCAATGATCATACATCTCAACTCACTAATATTTCTCATGAGTTCAACACTATGACCTTGGCAAACCCGGATGATGCTTTGTACCTCGACACCCGCACCACCTCACACATGTCGCACACACCAGGTATTCTTTACTCCCGACCTAAGTGCTCTACTTCTATTATTGTCGGCAATGGTGATCGCTTTTCAACTTTGGGTCTAGGGTATACTGATAACACAATTTATGACGTAGGTTTAGGCACTCATTTAGATAGTTTTTCCGCTCATTCATGCATGGTTTAACACTAGTTCATGACGTTTGCACTCAATTCATGTATTTTGTCGAGATAGACGTCTACACGGACTTTTGCACGCTTTGTAGGTATTTTGGGAGCTTTAGGAGCTTAATCGATACCTTTGAGGATCGTTCCTCGAGATGACACACTTCCGGGCCTATTGGGAAGCAAGTTAGGAGCAAAGGAGAACACATGGGACCTAATTGGTGCATTCCTTGCACCAAATCGTGGCTTGATGATCCATAGAAGTGTGAACCACCAAAACCACGGCCACTGGGACTTCCACGGGCGTGGAAATAGGCCGTGGTTCTCCCTGCACAGCTGTGACAGCTGTCCCACGATCTCCATAACCGACCCTTGCCCTTGATGGTGTATAAAATGTGGTCCTGTAGGCTGTTGAGGGCAGACCCCATCACTCCATTCTCTCCCACACTCTCAATAACACATATTCTCTCATTGGAAGATTGGATGAGAGCTACACTTGGAGGAGAAGAAATGGTTCCATTGGAGAAGAAGAGAAGAACACACCATTCTTAGTTTTTCATAGTTTTGAGTGAGTTTTGTGAAGACGTTTTGCAAGGTTTTGTAAGAAACGATTGAACCTTCTTTTGAAGGGTTGTAAGTCTTTCTTGAACTCATATTCAGCTTGGATTTCTTTGTTCCACTTGCTTCATCTCCCTTTCATTTGATGAACTCTAGGTAGTAGTGAGCCTCATAAGCCGCTATTGGACTGAGTGTGCTAGGATTGATGTTTAGGACTTGCCTTCCCGATACTTACCCGGTAAGGAGAGGTTAGATCCCTAGATGACAATCTGGTTTGTGTAGAACTCCTATCCTTAGGCTCTTTGAGACTTACCCGGTGATGAGACCTTAGGAACAGACTAGTGGACCATGAGACCTACCCGGTGATTGATCCCAATCTAGAAACACTCACTCCCAACATACTATATTTGATCTAAGGAATGATTAGATAACTTGAGTCCAATGCCATAATCGGAATTCCCAACCCCTAGAATCCTCTTTTCTCTCTTTGATCATATATTTCGTGTTTGCTTTGTTTATTTGTGTTTTAGCTTGATTCCTTAGTTTGTTTTGCCATATTATATCATTGTTATCCTTGATTGATCACCACACAAAACCAACCCAAAAACATTGAGATTTTCATTTATTTGTTTCCTTCATCCTTTCTTAGCCTAGATCAACACTATCCTTAGTCACTATTGATTCAATTTCACCTTAGTCTTTGTGTTCGACCTCGGAATACTATCCTTACTACAAAACGACCCATACACTGTGGGTTCGCTAGGAGTTAGGAGAAATATATCGAGTTATAAATTTAAGACTTTTGCGTGTCACGTTTCTAGCGTAACAAGTTTTTGGCGCCGTTGCCGGGGACTAGGTCTAGATTGAGTCTTTTTGTGATTGTTTATAGTGTAGGTCTTTCTTGTTACTTTTGATCTCGTTTGGTTTGTGTCTTTGATTTTCAGGATATCTCTCACTCTTTAGGTGCATGTGAAGATCTCGTGGCAAGGATTTAGCTCCATTCGATCCCGAACCGGAGAAAACCCTTAGATCTAGATCCAAGAGCATTAGAAAAGGAAAAGAGATGGCCGGAAGAGATCTCCAAGCTGAGTTAGATGAGGTTTTAGAGCAAATTAGGCTAAGAGTTGAAGCCTTGGAGAATGAAAGGAGACTTGCCAATGAGAGGCAAGAAGCAACTAGGAGGGAAATTGAAGAGATTAGGCAAGCTCTTGTGCAAAGAGAGCTTAATCGTCAACAACCTCCTCCACCACCACCACAACCGCAGCCAGCGGCGGTTAATATTCGGGTTGTGCCCATTGCTATTGAAGAACCACAAACGTTAGGGCAACGTATGGATCCGGCACAAAGAGCACACCGTCCGGGTGTGAACTTAGGAGATCCCGCAGCCCGTGATTACGAACTCCGCCCTCAAGTTTTACAAATGATCCGGAATAATCAATTTGGAGGGATGGAAGGAGAGTCCCCTCATCAACATTTGATGAACTATGAGATCTTGATGGAGACTCTAAGGCCGCCTAGATTGGAGAACAACAACCATAAGCTTAGGGCTTTTTCCTTCTCACTTAAGGATAAAGCCTTGACTTGGTATCAATCTATTCCACAAGGGCGAGTGAGTACTTGAGAGGAGATGACAACCGAGTTTTTGACAAAGTTCTTCCCACCTTCCAAGACCACCGAGTTAAGAGGGAAGATCAATGCCTTCGTGATGAAGGATAGAGAAAGCTTATTCAAATCTTGGGAGAGGTTCAAAGACCTTCTCCTAGATTGTCCGCACCATGGCATACCGAAAATAGAGCTTTTGGAGATCTACTTCAAGGGACTTGATGAAGATAGCCAATTCAAGCTTCAATCTCTTTCCGGTGGGACTTTCATGGAAAAGAATGTGGATGAAGCTTGGGAGTTTGTAGAGAAACAAGCTTTGGTGATTGAGAAGTACTCCCATAGGAAGAGTGATGGGAGGAAAGCGGGAGCATATGAGGTGAGTGAAGTCACCATGAGTAACTTCAAGCTTGATGCAATAAACAATGAGCTGAAATCCTTGAGGGAGTTGTGTGCTACAACTTTGAAGAATCAAGCAACCCCTCAAGTGCAAGTGAAAGCGAACTTGTCTTCCGAGAAGGAAGATGTGAACTACATGGGAAGGGGCAACTACAACAACTATCAAGGCCCAAGGAACTTCAACAACAACCGGCAATTCAACAATTACCGGCCTAACCACAACCATCCTGGGTTTTCCTATTCTAACCCGGATGGAGCCTTGAACCCTCCCGCTTCCACAAGCGCAGCTCCACCACTAAAGGCTTCACAAGAACCTCCACCCGGATTTACTCAACCTCCAAAGGATAGAACCGAGATGATGTTTGAGCAATTGCTTGGAAGGTTGAGTGGTCTTGAGAGCACGGTGACTTCCATTTCTAAAACTCAAAAGGTGTTGGAAGCACAAGTGTTCCAAAAGGCGGGTGAAGCTCATAGAGATCCGGGAAAGCTTCCCGGAAGAACCGAAGATAACCCAAGAGGCCAAGTGCTGGCTATCACTACAAGGAGTGGGCTGAGCATGAAGGATCCCTTGCCTAAGGGAAATGATAAAGGGAAGCAAGTGGTGATAGAGGAAGAGACATTGCAAGAAGATGGAGGCAAGAGCAAGGATGACAAGCCAACATATGTGGCACCACCTCCATACAAGCCACCACTACCATTCCCACAATCACGAGCAAGAGCTCGCTTGGACAAGCACTTCGGTAAATTCCTTGAACTTATGTCTAAATTGCATATTAACATTCCGTTCATGGATGCTATTCTAGGTATGCCGGCATATGGAAAGTTCTTGAAGGAAATACTCTCCAACAAAAGGAAGTTGGAAGAGTATGGGGAAGTGAGGATGACGAAGAGGTCCTCGGAATTTATCCAAACCATGAAGGAGGAGATGCCTCCTAAGCTAAGAGATTCGGGTTCCTTTTGTGTGCCAATTGGAGTGGGAGAAGTGAAGTATGAAGCCCTATGTGATCTTGGGGCAAGTGTAAGCATCATACCGCTTGCACTTTTCTAACAAGGTTGGGCTAGGAGAGCCAAAGCCGGTCAAGATGACCCTTTACATGGCGGACCGTTCAATCACTCACCCGGTTGGAATCTTGGAGGACATACCGGTGCAACTCGGGAAGTTCTATGTGTCGATTGATTTTGTTGTCTTGGACATCCCGGCAGACTATCCGGTTCCTATCATCTTAGGGAGACCTTTCTTGGCTACATCCGGATGTTTGGTGGATTGCAAAAATGGAATTCTCTCCTTCAACATTGGAGAAGAGAATATCAAGTTCAAATTATCCACAATGATGAAAGGGCCAACCCTTGGTGAAGATGTATTCAACATTGTCGAGCAAGAGGAGTCTAGAGAAGTTGTGAGCTCAATCTTGATCAAGGACCCCTTGGAGAAGGTTCTTAGCTTAAGTTTGATGGAGGAAGGAGTTGAGGAGGCCTGCAATGAAGAAATCAAGGCTTTGGATGCATTGGAAAAGGAGACAAGAGCTGAATTTGAAGCACACGAAGGTGTGCTGAATTCCTGTAGAAATCACGGCCTGGGGGGAAGAACCACACCCCTGGAATGTCCCGTGGAACTCTCTGGAATGCTCAAAAAGTCTAGCTTTGCAAGTTCCACGACCGTGGTTGTTCCAGAGCCCGTGATTTTGCCCGTGGTTTCTCCAGAAACTGCATTGGTTGTTGATCAAGCTTCAAGGAGCTTTGGGGAGTCTTCCATGGCTTTGGATTCATCTCAACCAACATTGTATGGAGCGTTTCCAACCGATAAAGGTCCTCCTAAACTTGAACTTAAACCCCTCCCCTCTCACCTTAAGTATGCTTTTCTTGGTGAGAATTCTACATATCCGGTTATTGTGAATGCATGCTTGAATGATGATGAACTTGCTAGATTGTTGCATGAGTTGAGATTGCATAGGAAAGCCATTGGCTATACCATTTGTAGCACCCCGAATCCGCGGGACTCGGGATGTCACATTGGGCTAGGATCTCACAATGGATCCTGACCCTAGCCTGACAACAAGTTCACTGGACCTTACAACATGGCACTGACAGATATAAAACAAATACATAAAACAGTATAAACTGTACGACCCAAAGTAAACAACAATATAGCCGAGTATATAAAACGACATCCTCACATAGGAGGTACAAAAGATCATCCTCACGCAGGAGGGGAAACACAACAACCCCAAACCAACCACCTAATGTACGAGAGTCCTCGGCCTATCACCCTGCCAGATCACCCAGTAGCGCCTAACCTGTAAACATCTACAACACGGTATGAAACCGTTAGCTAACCATACATATATGAGGTAATGCATAAGCACAAGCACAATCATGAAAGATAAACACATCAGCATGCTATCACACATTTACCCATTTATTATCTTTATATAATAACCATTCACTCAAAAACCGTATATATATAGATAGATGAAAGTATGTGACACGAGGACCAATACATCCTCGCCTCTGAGCCTGCTAGCCAGCCGTACTAGTATCGGTCACACAATCCGTGTACCCTATGGGAGTGGATTGCGCCCTTCCTGTAAACCGGTCTGGCCTGACATCAGAGAACCTCCCAGACTCCAAGGCGGGATGAAAGGGAAAGGTTATCACAGCCACGCAGTGGGGCAATTAATAAAACATAGGTCGGTAAATACGACATCACATGCTATCATAGCAAACATATAAAGCACACACCACTCATGCAAACACCCAATATAGGGATGGTAGCTAAGTAAGTCCTACGGACTTACCTCAACCTCGTACAAACTCAACCATGATCACCTCTACACTGGAGTGACAACACGGCCTATAAAAAGGCATAAAGAGATATATCAACCTCTATTCATCAAAGGGGTCACACCTAGACCCAAAGGGATCCATAAGGATCATACTCAATCTATGAGCCTCACAACCAACTAAACCTCAATATCTCAACATAGCTCACAATTCCTCAAATCTCAAGGTAGTATCTAATCAACATTCCTCAATCTCAATTTTAATCCTAATTTAATTAATTAACCTTTAATTAATTAATTAGATTTTGCTAGAATAACGTTTTGCCCGCAGGCAATTTCTAAACCCCCTGTCATCAGATTTCAACAAACAAACTATCCATAATCACCAGAATAATATAATGAGCATAATGGAAATTCCAATTATCCATTTTAACCAACTCAAGGTCAATTTATACTAACCCACAATACGGAAAACGAATAAATTCATAACTTATTCGTTACTAACCCGATATACGAACCGGAAGAAGATCCAGACTCCTAGCGATACGGAGAGTAAGAGCGCGGTATAAAACCTTACGTTTGATGACTTGCGGTGGTCCGTCGGTGCTCCGATAGCGGTAAACGGAAGCTTTACCAAAAAGCTAACAAACGGAAAATAGATTTGTACCACGATGTAGAGGACAAGATAAGGGACTCGTTGGTACAAGCAGATTTGAAAATGGATCGAAAGTGAAAGGTGAGTGAGAGATCGAAGTTGAGTCGTACGGTGGCTCTCGTTTCTCTCTTTAACTTCAATTGTAAATGTAAAGTAAGGATGAAGGTATAACACAGCCGCCTTCTTATCATCATATATAAATATATATATATATAATATAAGATGAAAGGTGAGGATAAGCAAGCTTAGCCGCCTTCATTTATATATATATATATATGTAGATCCATTTAATTGAAACGTAGTTATAATTTCCGGTTTCTAAATTTTACCAAATTGGAATAGAAATTTCGGAATATTATCGGGATAGTTAATCCATAACTATCTCGTAAAAGGGGCATTCCTAAGCCGCATTTAATTAACCGCTAAGAATCGGAATATCGACTCTTTTGGCCGTTTTGCCTTTCCATATTATTTCATATCTAGGACATATCCGATGTCCTGATCATTTCTCTCAACTGCATTTTTATTAATTGGAGCTCCCAAATGCTCCAAATAACACCGGAGGGTAAAAATAATTACCCGGGGGAAAAAGTAAAAATTTCCCCAAACGTCCAAAATTACGCCAGGAACATAACGGTGGGACTCTTACTCATCACTTGTGAAATCTTCGCGAGTTATATGTCAATTACTATCGACGATAAATTTAATCAACATTAATTAGAATTCGGAAATCCTACCTATTACATCACACACCCCTTAAAAAAAAAGTTTCGTCCCGAAACTTGAACAATTCCCAAATCGTCTCGGACCCATACGCCGAGGTATAACTCTCACTCTTTCTATCGGAGGTATCACATCTCCGTTCAAAAGATCACAACCTATAACAATCTATAACCTCAAGTAAAAACATGGAGGAATCATCATTCCAGGAAACAGGGCCATAATGCTACCCACAGGCGTAGAGGAATCACGTCTCTCGCCATACCACATCACAAGGCATAGAGGAAGCACATCTCTAGCCAAAACATATCACATGCATAGAGGAAATACGTCTCTAGCCAACCCATAAACATATATATCGCATGGAGGAATCACATCTCCACTGAACTATGGCCATCAAGGTAGCATGGAGGAAAGAACCATATCCAGCTAAATCCTAATCCCACTCAAATAGCATGGAGGAAAGAACCATCTCCAGCTATAAATATAATCATAACGTGGAGGAAGTAATCATCTCCAGCTATAGCATACATCACGCTAGCACATCAAGATCTACTAAGATCATAAATCACATCACAACTAGCATAGAATAACACATCAAGGCATATAAGCACATAAGCACAACATTCATCAAGATAGCACTAAGATCTACTCGTGCTCCCACAAATGGGTCTGTCCCAACATATACTCTAGATAGTTCCTCAGGACACTATCCTCAGTCTCTCACATAGCCTCTTCAAGTCTTCATCTTTACCATCATATCCTCAATATGGGAATGTCTTTCGAATGCAAGCGTTTCATATCTCATTCCAAGAATGCAATCGAATGCTCAACAAACGTGTGGTTGGACTTAACCATCAAATCATCGTAATTCACAAAGTGTCTCGAGTCTGGTATATATTTCCTCAGTTGAAAAATATATGAAACATTGGGTGGATATCCTCTAATCTCAGAGGCAAAGCTAAACCTCATGCTACCTTCTCCGTACTGGTCGATCTCAAATAAACCATCATATTGGAAACTCAGTTCCCTTTCCATATTAACACGTCTAACGTCTCGCAGCTAAGATACTTACAGCCGGACATGAACTCTCGCTTGAACTTTAGAGGTTAACGCCTCTTGTCTACATATAATATCTGGCGACTCTGTACAACCAGCATTCTTCCTTCAATCAACGTTACTTGAACTATAAAATCCTTAATCTGGTCAGGTGTTATTCCACTCTACTGCTAGATCACTTCTAGCATAAGGATATACGACATCTATGTCTATATATTGACTCATAGGGTCATCCCAAAAAGATGCACGTCCTTCATTGTTATATAATAAACTCATTAATGGAGGGTAATATAACCATCCACGTTTCCCATTCAACTTACAACTTATAATAGATCTTTAAGATCTAGATGATCCTCTCTAACTGACCATCTGTCAGGGGGTGAAGTGTAGTCATGAGGTATAGACTCGTCCCCAAAGCAGTCTGAATCTGCTGCCTAAAATCTCAAAGTAAAAACATCCATCTCGATCAGAAATGATCATTCTCGGTATACCATGGAGTCTCACTATCTGTCTAGTGTACTCCTTAGCCAATTCATTCACTAGCCACGTTCTTCTGATAGAAATGAAACGTGCCGGTTTCATGAATTTGTTACCAACAATCCAGATAACATAAATCTTCTACTGGGTCACAATCCCATAAAAAAAATCCATAGAGATGTCCTCCCAAATTCTACTACTGCACTGGTAGTGGGTAGGGCTTATCTCTAGATCGGAAATACTCTATCTGGACCTGCTGACAGGTCGCACACTGTATCACAAATCAGGTTATATCGGCTTCATACAATATAATCGTCTCATCTCGTGGTACATCTTACTCGTACCTGAATGTACTGAATAAGGCATATAGTGGGTATACCGTAATATTCTTTGTCTCCATCTGCATCAGCAGGTACACAAAAGTGGTCATGACTCTTCATCAGTCCATCTACTCCCATGGAGAACTATGGTGCCTCAGTACGAGACATCCTTTCTCTAAACCTTGTCAAGGCCGGGCAGGTCTCTTGCTTCTGTTGGACCTCATCTAACAGACCAAGTAGAACCTCTGAGGTATAACTGAGTATCCTCATTAAGGAACTGATTGTCCAACTCTAGCCAAGCTAGATCTCTCTAAAGCTGAGGCTGAACTATCAGTCTCACAATCATCTTCTCTTGGAGCGTCTTTCCATTCAAGTTATCGGCGACAACATTCAACTTCTCTAAATGATATGGAATCTTCAAGTCAAAGTCTTGATCAACTTAAGCTCTTAACACTGACGGTTATTCAACCCCTGTTGCATAAAATATACTTCAGATATCTATGATCTATAGAAACCTGACATGAAGATCACACCGGTACGGTCTACAAAACTTAAAGGCTTGAACTACCACTACTAACTCTAAATCATGAGTCGGGTAGTTCTCATCATACGTTCTCAGTTGTAAACACACATATCAATAACCCTACTCCTCTATAGTAATACACATCTCAGACTTAGTTGGCATGTATCACCGTAAATCACGGGATCCCAAAAATCTTCTGACTACAACAAAATAGAAGCAGAGGTCAAATGCCTCCTCAACTCTTCAGAACTTAGACACACTGCTTTCATCACGTAGTTATGGTGGTCTTCTCGAAAGACTTGCAAATGAATACGTAATCATATAAACTCCTTCCTCAAAGCATTGGTAGCAATCGGCTGAGCCGAGAAATTTACGTATTTCTTAACGTTCATTAGTATCTCCCATGTTACAACATACTTAATTCTCGCCAGGTCAACCATGATCCCACTGGTGGAGACAACATGGCCTAAAAAAGCTACCACTGGCATCTCAACTTACACTTAGAGAGCGTAGCATACAACCCTCTATCTCTCGAAATCTACAGAACGGTCCTCAGACGATCGGTCTACTATTCTCTGCTATGAGAGTATACCGACATGTCATCCATGGAGTCCACCACCAACTAATCAAGGAAGTCGATGAAGATACTATTCATCAACTCCATAAAAACTACTAAAACATTCGTCAACCCAAATGACATCACTACAAACTCTTAGTGTCCATAACGGGTATGGGATGCTATCTCATACACATGCTGCTCTCTCATCCATGACTAGGGATATCTTGAGCATAAAGGAATCCTGAAAAAACAATTGCTTCTTGAAGTTAACTCGTCAGGTCGTCAATACGGAACATGGAACCCACTAGGGTAAACCCGTTTCAGTAAACTTTTCAAGTTATCAGTACAATATCTCAACAAGCACCATATAGTGTGGCTTTCCCATTCAATCTTGTATCATACTTCAACTCGATAACAATGTCCACACTCCGCTGAGGTGGCAACTAGACGGTTCAGTAACACGTCTATAAACTCATAAACAACTGGAATACCTTCAATTGTTGGATTATCTCGCTCCTTTATGGTATAAAACTAGAAGGCATCACATCCCTGTGCTATCAGCTCGCTGCTCGTACAGTCCTGATGACAAACCCGTCTCTTCAAAGGCCTTAACCTTAGAAGACCTCTATTTACCATCTTAGTAAAGACTATAATAGCCTTACTATTAATATCTAACACCGCATGATATCTGTTCATCCAATCCATACACATAATGACTTCCTCATGCACCTACGGCATGACAAAGAAGTCTACAAGCCATACACAAGTCCCAAAATAAGGGAACAAACACGCATCTCACGGATATCTCAGACCCAAAAAGGTAATCCTGTAAAAGAAAATTCACCTTCTACTATATACCAAAATTCAACCATTAACGCATGAATCGAAAGACATGACGTGCATAACACTCACAACAAGCAAAATTCCACCAGGTAAACCATTAACGAGAATGGTACCTATAACAACTAACACTCGTAGCTCCTCTACATATCATCACTCAATGTCAGATCCATGCTCCTCAAGTATCACTAAGGTCATTACTATAGCCTCCACTTCCACTCTTTCTGCACCGGAAAGAGGAAGGTCTTGCTGGGAAGAAACACCACCGTGCTGACAGAAAGGGCCAGATGGCCTAACTCACCACAAGTGAAACAAGCTATCAGTGCCAAAGGGCACACAAAACGCAAATGATCTGGATAGCCACAACTGAAACATAATCATCCCATCCTTGCAACCTGTGCAACTGAAGGGTAACTCGACCTTCGTCGTCCACCTGGAATGATCTCACTCTTGAAGGGAACCTGTAAAGACAATGCCTTGCCTTGTCGACAAAACTTCGCTCTATGCCCTGCTTTACCACACGTAAAGCATATGATGGGCGCCTTTGGGTACACAACTCGCCAGTGTCCCAACTTCCACGCAATTAAAACGCTGTAGTTCCTTGCTAGTCATCTTCATGGCCAAAGGATCACTAGATTGTCCTGATATTGGACTTGGTTCCCCGTTCATCATCTTTGCTTCTCTAGTAACTGATTCAGTCTATTGCTTCTTTCCGGATCCAGAAGCTTCAGTCGATCTCACAATTGTTGGTAAATCCGGTGTGGATCTACCCGCTATCACCGCTTCATATACTTGTTACATATATTCTTGAAACTCGGATCTACTCATGGAGACACGATCAGCCTCTTCAAACTCGTTCTCTGTCATAGGCGAAGCAACAGCGGAAACTGGTCCCTAACTTATCACCACTGGAGGAAGGGGGTGTACCCCTACCTCATCCCACTACAGATACTACTCTAGTCTGAGTCATCTGTAGAATATACGCACCTAATCTTATAAGGCTATATATATGCCATAGGTATCGATATGTGTATAATAAATCCACATAATCCATAGTACACACAGATATATATACATATCTACGCTGCAGAGATCCATGGCTGAGGTGACGACTTCTCGTACATTCTATCCCAAAACCACACTTAAAACCAAAACCTTTGAAAACGTTAGATCCCATGTGGGCTCTGTTTATTTTACCTATCAAACCTCATTGCAGGTAGCAAGTGCCATTGTTGTCAACCTGGGCTCTGATACCAACTTTGTAACACCCCGAATCCGCGGGACTCGGGATGTCACATTGGGCTAGGATCTCACAATGGATCCTGACCCTAGCCTGACAACAAGTTCACTGGACCTTACAACATGGCACTGACAGATATAAAACAAATACATAAAACAGTATAAACTGTACGACCCAAAGTAAACAACAATATAGCCGAGTATATAAAACGACATCCTCACATAGGAGGTACAAAAGATCATCCTCACGCAGGAGGGGAAACACAACAACCCCAAACCAACCACCTAATGTACGAGAGTCCTCGGCCTATCACCCTGCCAGATCACCCAGTAGCGCCTAACCTGTAAACATCTACAACACGGTATGAAACCGTTAGCTAACCATACATATATGAGGTAATGCATAAGCACAAGCACAATCATGAAAGATAAACACATCAGCATGCTATCACACATTTACCCATTTATTATCTTTATATAATAACCATTCACTCAAAAACCGTATATATATAGATAGATGAAAGTATGTGACATGAGGACCGATACATCCTCGCCTCTGAGCCTGCTAGCCAGCCGTACTAGTATCGGTCACACAATCCGTGTACCCTATGGGAGTGGATTGCGCCCTTCCTGTAAACCGGTCTGGCCTGACATCAGAGAACCTCCCAGACTCCAAGGCGGGATGAAAGGGAAAGGTTATCACAGCCACGCAGTGGGGCAATTAATAAAACATAGGTCGGTAAATACGACATCACATGCTATCATAGCAAACATATAAAGCACACACCACTCATGCAAACACCCAATATAGGGATGGTAGCTAAGTAAGTCCTACGGACTTACCTCAACCTCGTACAAACTCAACCATGATCACCTCTACACTGGAGTGACAACACGGCCTATAAAAAGGCATAAAGAGATATATCAACCTCTATTCATCAAAGGGGTCACACCTAGACCCAAAGGGATCCATAAGGATCATACTCAATCTATGAGCCTCACAACCAACTAAACCTCAATATCTCAACATAGCTCACAATTCCTCAAATCTCAAGGTAGTATCTAATCAACATTCCTCAATCTCAATTTTAATCCTAATTTAATTAATTAACCTTTAATTAATTAATTAGATTTTGCTAGAATAACGTTTTGCCCGCAGGCAATTTCTAAACCCCCTGTCATCAGATTTCAACAAACAAACTATCCATAATCACCAGAATAATATAATGAGCATAATGGAAATTCCAATTATCCATTTTAACCAACTCAAGGTCAATTTATACTAACCCGCAATACGGAAAACGAATAAATTCATAACTTATTCGTTACTAACCCGATATACGAACCGGAAGAAGATCCAGACTCCTAGCGATACGGAGAGTAAGAACGCGGTATAAAACCTTACGTTTGATGACTTGCGGTGGTCCGTCGGCGCTCCGATAGCGGTAAACGGAAGCTTTACCAAAAAGCTAACAAACGGAAAATAGATTTGTACCACGATGTAGAGGACAAGATAAGGGACTCGTTGGTACAAGCGGATTTGAAAATGGATCGAAAGTGAAAGGTGAGTGAGAGATCGAAGTTGAGTCGTACGGTGGCTCTCGCTTCTCTCTGTAACTTCAATTGTAAATGTAAAGTAAGGATGAAGGTATAACACAGCCGCCTTCTTATCATCATATATAAATATATATATATATATATATATATATATATATATATATATATATATATATATATAATATAAGATGAAAGGTGAGGATAAGCAAGCTTAGCCGCCTTATATATATATATATATATGTGTGTGTGTGTAGATCCATTTAATTGAAACGTAGTTATAATTTCCGGTTTCTAAATTTTACCAAATTGGAATAGAAATTTCGGAATATTATCGGGATAGTTAATCCATAACTATCTCGTAAAAGGGGCATTCCTAAGCCGCATTTAATTAACCGCTAAGAATCGGAATAGCGACTCTTTTGGCCGTTTTGCCTTTCCATATTATTTCATATCTAGGACATATCCGATGTCCTGATCATTTCTCTCAACTGCATTTTTATTAATTGGAGCTCCCAAATGCTCCAAATAACACCGGAGGGTAAAAATAATTACCCGGGGGAAAAAGTAAAAATTTCCCCAAACGTCCAAAATTACGCCAGGAACATAACGGTGGGACTCTTACTCATCACTTGTGAAATCTTCGCGAGTTATATGTCAATTACTATCAACGGTAAATTTAATCAACATTAATTAGAATTCGGAAATCCTAGCTATTACACCATTGATGATTTAGTTGGCATAAAACCTTCTTTGTGCATGCATAAGATCTTAATGGAAGACAACCATAAACCTTCAATTGAACCTCAAAGAAGACTAAACCCTATCATGAAAGAAGTAGTAAAGAAAGAGATCCTTAAATTGCTAGATGCGGGAATCATTTTCCCGATTTCGGATAGTAAATGGGTTAGTCCCGTGCATGTGGTTCCTAAGAAGGGTTGGATGACCGTAGTAACCAATGAGATTAATGAACTATTCCCAACAAGAACGGTTACGGGATGGAGGATGTGTATAGACGATAGAAAGCTAAATGTTGCCTCTAGGAAAGATCACTTCCCTCTTCCTTTCATTGACCAAATGCTAGAGAGATTAGCTTAACATTCCCATTTTTGTTACTTAGATGGCTATAGTGGATTCTTCCAAATCCCTATTCACACCGATGATCAAGAGAAAACCACATTCACATGTCCTTGGGGTACATTTACATATAGGAGAATGCCATTTGGGTTGTGTAATGCACCTGCCACCTTTCAAAGGTGTATGATGACCATCTTTTCTGAGTATATTGAAAACATTATGGAATTGTTTATGGATGATTTTTCTGTTTATGGATCTTCCTTTGATGATTGTTTAGCTAACTTGTCTCTAGTGCTAAAAAGATGTGAGGAGACTAATCTTGTCTTGAGTTGGGAGAAACGCCACTTCATGGTAAGTGAAGGTATTGTGTTGGGTCACTTAGTGTCCAACCGTGGTTTTGAGGTTGATAGGGATAAGATAGAGACGATAGAGAAGTTGCCACCACCTACCTCGGTGAAGGGGGTGAGTTTTCTAGGGCATGCCGGTTTTTACCGGAGATTCATTAAAGATTTTTCTAAGATTTCTAAGCCTCTTACTAACCTACTAATGAAAGATGTTGAGTTTGTTTTCTCCAAGGATTGCCTTGAGGCTTTTTGTAGGTTGAAGAATGCTTTGATCTCCGCACCTATCATGCAACCTCCGGATTGGAGTTTACCGTTTGAGATCATGTGTGGCGCGAGCGATGTAGCCGTTGGGGCTGTTTTGGGACAAAGGAAAGATGGGCTTACACATGCCATCTATTATGCTAGCAAGACGCTAGATGATTCCCAACTCAATTATGCTACCACCGAGAAGGAGTTGCTAGCGGTTGCGTACGCATTTGAGAAGTTCCGCTCGTATCTTGTTGGAACGAAGGTCATTGTGTATACGGATCATGCTGCGATCCGTTATCTCCTTACAAAGAAGGATGCCAAGCCTCGTTTGATTCGGTGGATCCTTCTTCTTCAAGAGTTTGACTTGGAAATCCGGGATAAGAAAGGGTCCGAAAATTCTGTGGCGGACCATCTTAGTAGACTCCCACCATTGGAGATTGAGAGAGATGACATCCCGATTGATGACTCATTCCGGGATGAGCAATTGCAAATGGTGGAGGAGTGCTTGCTTCAAGTGTCCAATGGAAATGAGCCATGGTATGCCGACATTGTGAACTACCTTGTGTGTGAGGAGGTGCCATCCGGTTTATTCTGTGCCCAAAGGAAGAAATTCTTCAAGGATCTGAGGCATTACTATTGGAGTGAACCGCTTTTGTTCAAGAGAGGGCCGGATGGAGTCTTTAGGAGATGCATACCGGAGGATGAGGTGGAGAGTGTGATCCGCCATTGTCATTCCTTACCATGTGGAGGCCATGCTAGCTCACACAAGACATGTGCAAAGGTGTTGCAATCCGGGTTTTATTGGCCAAGTTTGTTCAAGGATGTGCAGAATTTTGTGGTAGCATGTGATGCTTGCCAAAGGACGGGCAACATCTCAAGGAGGAATGAGATGCCCTTGAACAACATATAAGAGGTAGAGATATTCGATGTGTGGGGTGTGGACTTCATGGGGCCATTCCCCTCTTCATGTGGAAACCTTTACATCTTATTGGGGGTAGACTACGTCTCGAGATGGGTAGAGGCAATCGCCTCTCCTACAAATGATGCCAAGGTTGTGGTGCGGTTCTTCAACCGAGTGATCTTCCCTAGGTTTGGAACACCAAGGGTGATCATAAGTGATGGAGGAAAACACTTCACCAATAGGAACTTTGGGACACTTTTGGCTAAGTATGGGGTGACTCATAAGGTGGCAACACCTTACCATCCCCAAACTAGTGGCCAAGTGGAGATCTCCAACCGGGAGATAAAAGGGAATTCTTGAGAAGACGGTTTCTAGGACGAGAAAAGATTGGGCTATGAAGCTCGATGATGCTTTGTGGGCTTATAGAACCGCTTTCAAGACACCGATTGGCACCACTCCCTACAAGCTGGTCTATGGCAAGTCTTGCCACCTTCCGGTAGAGATGGAGCATATAGCATATTGGGCCATTAAGTGGCTAAGTTTTGACCTCAAGGAGGCCGGTGAGAAAAGATTGCTAGACATGAACGCTCTTGAGGAGATCCGGTTGGATGCCTATGAAAACACCCGGATCTACAAAGAAAAGACCAAACGTTGGCATGCCAAGCGTCTCATCCCGAAGGAGTTGAGTGAAGGCGACCTTGTCCTTCTCTTCAACTCGAGGCTGCGGCTCTTCCCCGGAAAGCTAAAGTCAAGATGGACGGGTCCTTATGTGGTGAAGAAGATCTTTCCCCATGGAGCGGTTGAGATAGGAGGGGAGCATTGTGGAGATTTTAAGGTGAATGGGCACCGGTTGAAGAAGTATATCCCGGGAGCTCCGGTGGACATGATTTCCCCACTTCACCTTGAGTGAGACGCCCCCGAGTTTGGTGAAGCTAATGACCTTAAAGAAGCGCTTGGTGGGAGGCAACCCATTGGTAGACATCTTTCCCTTTTCGTTTTTGTTTTGTTTTTGATTTTTCTGTTTTTGTGTGTTTTTGTGTGTTTTCGTGTGTTTGGAGTTTGTGTGCTAGAGTTTAAGTAGCATGGAAGCCTTGCATGGCATGTGGATGATGATGATGAACCCCTCATCAATTATGGGTGGAGCGGACGCGGAACTTGGACGGCTAGCGGTGCCTAGCGCGGGTCCCGACGCCATAACGAACACCTTGAGCTCTCTACTATCGTTGATAGGATCATCCACCATCACTCCACTTGAGAGATCCCAAATACCAAAACAAACCATTTTACATTGTGAGGACCCTCTTTCACTCCTCTTTACATGAATTGCACATTGGGGACAATGTGTTTCTAAGTATGGGGTGGGGTTTTCATGATCACTTGCATGATTAGCATCTAGGATAGTTTCTTTTAGTCACATGTTTCATTATGCCTTGCATTGTACATACATATTTCGAAAAATCCAAAAAAATCAGAAAATTTAAAAAATTTTAGTGCTTCTAAGCTTGGGAATGACCCTTATGATGAAATTGTCTTGTGAATTGGCTATGGATGGCCTTGTGTGTTGAATAGATGAATGCATATGTGGACTTGAAGTACTTATATTGAATCCCATGAATGATTTGTGATTATGATGCTTGCCTTGATTGGATTGAGAATTGAAAGTCGAAATTGCATGCTAGTTCTTGCACATCATTTAGGAATGACTAAGGCAATTCATTTTCCTCTACTCCTCATCTTGATCATGTTACTTGAGCACCTCAATTGATATAAAATTTGACCTCTTTTGACCCATCTGGGAATAGGAGCATGCTAGTGTGTTGATGTGTGTGAAAAAGCAAGTGTGGGGTGAAGTTGTTGATGAATGAATGTTGAGAATGAAGTGCTGAAATTGTTGTGAAAGTGTAGACAAAAATATAGGTTTGGGGACGTTGGTTTAAATGACGAGTAACTCGGCACCATTGACTTCTTCATTTTTACCTTTCATGCATGCTTTCTAGTTAAGTATAATTGTCTTTCCGTGCCTTCATTCATTTGATGCATGATTGCTCCTCCATTTGCCATGAAACATGACTATGAAGGTGATCCAATATTAGAAGCACAATTCCAAAAATATTTTGTTGTTTTTCTGCATGCATAAATCATGTCATCTCTTAGTCTATAGTTGGGACTTGCTCGGGGACGAACAAACCTTAAGTATGGGGTATTTTTGATAACACGATTTATGACGTAGGTTTAGGCACTCATTTAGATAGTTTTTCCGCTCATTCATGCATGGTTTAGCACTAGTTCATGACGTTTGCACTCAATTCATGTATTTTGTCGAGATAGACGTCTACACGGACTTTTGCACGCTTTGTAGGTATTTTGGGAGCTTTAGGAGCTTAATCGATACATTTGAGGATCGTTCCTCGAGATGACACACTTCCGGGCCCATTGGGAAGCAAGTTAGGAGCAAAGGAGAACACATGGGACCTTATTGGTGCATTCCTTGCACCAAATCGTGGCTTGATGATCCATAGAAGTGTGAACCACCAAAACCACGGCCACTGGGACTTCCATGGGCGTGGAAATAGGCCGTGGTTCTCCCTGCACAGCTGTGACAACTGTCCCACGATCTCCATAACCGACCCTTGCCCTTGATGGTGTATAAAATGTGGTCCTGCCGGCTGTTGAGGGCAGACCCCATCACTCCATTCTCTCCCACACTCTCAACAACACATATTCTCTCATTGGAAGATTGGATGGGAGCTACACTTGGAGGAGAAGAAAGGGTTCCATTGGAGAAGAAGAGAAGAACACACCATTCTTAGTTTTTCATAGTTTTGAGTGAGTTTTGTGAAGACGTTTTGCAAGGTTTTGTAAGAAACGATTGAACCTTCTTTTGAAGGATTGTAAGTCTTTCTTGAACTCATATTCAGCTTGGATTTCTTTGTTCCACTTGCTTCATCTCCCTTTCATTTCATCCTCTTGATATGGATTCCATGATTTTATGCTTGATGACTTTGATTGTGATGATGCATGTTGTTGGCTAAATAGATGCGATTCTAGGGTAAGGGAAAGATGGTTATGGCTTGGACTATGATAGAATGGACTTAGATGTACCTTTGGATGAATTGTTTGCTTGAACTTGGCCTCTGTTGTAAATCATGGCCTGTTCTAGTACATTCCACGGCCGTGGTTCTTGATGAACTACCCGTGATTTTGACTAACTTTCTTGTTTGATGAATCTAAGTGTTAGGTTGTTAGATTGTTGAAATCCTAGTGTTTATTGAGCTAGATCTATCCTAGGGTGACCTAGTGTTAGCAACTAATTGTGAGAAGAGACCTATCCGGTGATTCTTGCCTTTAGATACCGAAGATGATGAACTCTAGGTAGTAGTGAGCCTCATAAGCCGCTATTGAACTGAGTGTGCTAGGATTGATGTTTAGGACTTGCCTTCCCGAGACTGACCCGGTAAGGAGAGGTTAGATCCCTAGATGACAATCCGGTTTGTGTAGAATTCCTATCCTTAGGCTCTTTGAGACTTACCCGGTGATGAGACCTTAGGAATGGACTAGTGGACCATGAGACCTACCCGGTGATTGATCCCAATCTAGAAACACTCACTCCCAACATACTATAGTTGATCCAAGGAATGATTAGATAGCTTGTGTCCAATGCCATAATCGGAATTCCCAACTCCTAGAATCCTCTTTTCTCTCTTTGATCACATATTTCGTGTTTGCTTTGTTTATTTGTGTTTTAGCTTGATTCCTTAGTTTGTTTTGCCATATTATATCATTGTTATCCTTGATTAATCACCACACAAAACCAACCCAAAAACATTGAGATTTTCATTTATTTGTTTCTTTCATCCTTTCTTAGCCTAGATCAACACTATCCTTAGTCACTATTGATTCAATTTCACCTTAGTCTTTGTGTTCGACCTTAGAATACTATCCTTACTACAAAATGACCCATACACTGTGGGTTCGCTAGGAGTTAGGAGAAATATATCGAGTTATAAATTTAAGACTTTTGCGTGTCACGTTTCTAGCGTAACATATATCATCCTTCCCACCAACAGTAAGCCCCTAAGGCTCAAAAATATCCTCATTGCCCCGAAAATCATCAAGAATCTTGTGTCTGTGCGTCGCTTAACTATTAATAATAATGTTTCCATTGAATTTTACCCTTTTGATTTCTTTGTGAAGGACCCTCCAACGGGTACTACCCGTTTGAGATGTGACAGTGTTGGCGATCTCTATCCTATCACCACACCTCCAACTACCCCAATATCTTTGTCCGCATGCACGTCTCCAACTTGGCATGTTCGCCTTGGTCATCCCGGTTCATCTGCTTTCGACATCTTGCGTCGTAGGTTTCTGTCATGTAATAAAGAGTTCAAATCTATTAAAATTCCCGCTTGTCAGTTTAGGAAACATTCTCGGCTTCCATTTCAAACATATTTTAATCGTGATGTGGCACCGTTTGACATCATTTACAGTGATTTGTGGACATCGCCGATTGTAGGCTTTGATGGGTCTAAGTACGTTCTTGTGTTCCTTAAGCGTTCTCGCACTTCTTGTGGACTTTTCCTCTTGAATTAAAATCTCAAGTTTATGACATAATTCTCCACTTTCATGCTTATGTCTCAACTCAATTCAAATGCTCCATAAAAAAACGTTTCATAGTGACAATGGAGGTGAATACACTAATTGAGGATTAGCTAAATTCCTCAATTCTAAGGTTGTTGTTCAATAGTTTACTTGCCCTTACACGTCATCACAAAACGGCCACGCCAAACGCATGATTCAAACCATTACAAACTCCATGCGCACTCTTTTAGTGCATGCACACAATCTTCGGTATATTGGTCATATGCACTTGAAACTGCATGCTACCTCCTCAATATTACACCAACATCCACTCTACACACTCTCTCTCCTCACCAAGTCCTATATTATAAAACGCCCATCTACGACCATCTTTGAGTTTTCAGGTGTCTTCGATACCTGAATCAAGCCTACATTGCTCCACACAAACTCACACCTCAATCTGTTCCGTGCATCTTCTTGGGATATCCATCCAATCATAGGGGGGCATAGGTGTCTTAACCTCAATACAAAAAGTATTATCATATCCCGACACATCACTTTTCTTGAGTCATCTTTTCCATTCACATCTACACTATCTACCCCTAACCCACCCCCGAATGATGATCCGAAAACATATCTCCTCCCTCTCTTCCAAAACAGTCCAGCCCTACGTCTCAGCCGGACAACCCCTCACCACCACAACCCATCTCGCTAAATCACACATCTCCCGTTGCGCCTTCCAGCTGGCCGCAACAGTTTGCGATCCTGCCTTCCTCGAGATCACGAGTCTCGACCTCCAGCCATTCCACCAAGACCCTGTGCAGCCCAACCTCTGTTGCCCCATGAATATCTCTCCCACAACCTCCAGCTCCACATACTTGTAGTCGTAGCGGTGTTTTTTGACCTAACCATTTCTACGGTTTTCAAACATCATCTATATCATTAATTCCTACATTTCACAAAACATCCGCTTTAGACCCGCATTGGAAGCATGCTATGCTGGATGAATATAAAGCTCTGGTCGGGAATGGTACGTGGGTCCTTGTTCCTAGGCTCCCGGGCTAACATTGTCAGGTACACGTGGCTTTTTTGCCACAAGTTTTGGTCTGATGGTCGAAATTAGGCTCGCTTCGTAGGCAATGGTAATTCTCAAAGGGTTACTGTGCTGACATATTTAGTCTGGTCGTGAAACATGTTACTATCCACAATTTTTTGCATCTTGCAGTTTACAGGCCTTGGCCTATCCACCAGCTTGATGTAAAAAATGTGTTTCTCCATGGGCACCTACGGGAAACTGTCTATATATATCAACAACCTGGCTTCGCTGATCCAAACCGCCCCTTTCACGTCTCTTTAATGCAAAAGTCCCTCTACGGGTTGAAACAGGCGCCTTGCGCTTGATATCACCGCTTTGCCTCTTTCTTGCACAAGTTTGGATTTTTGAGCAGCAAGTCTGACTCGTCCCTATTTGTGATGACATTATCTTGACTGCATCCACAAAAGCTCTGCGCAACTCTATTATCATCAGTTGAGTGGTGAGTTTGCAATATTGGATTTGGAACCCCTCACCTATTTTCTAGATATTGCTGCTACTCGTTCTCCATCCGACGTCTTTCTGTAACAAGAAAAGTACGCCAAGGAAATTGTTGCCAAGGCTAATATGTCTAACTGTAAACCATGTGCCACCCCGGTCGACAAATCTTCAAAGCTCAAGACATATGATAGCCCTCCAGTCACCGATGTAAATATGTATCAAAGTTTGGCCGGCGCTCTGCAATACCTCGCATTCACTCGGCCGTATATCAGTTATGCAGTTCAACAAGTATTTCTATTTATGCATGATCCACGTGAGTCTCATTTTGAAACCCTAAAACGCATCATCATATATGTCCACAACATCACTTCTCTCGGTATCACCATAACAACAACGCCTACACCACTATCCATTGTGGCTTATACCGACGCCGATTGGACCGGATGTCCGGATACCTGTCGTTCAACATTTGGGTATTGCGTGTTCTTAAATGACACCTTGGTCTCTTGGTCTGCGAAACGTCAGACTGTTGTGTCTAGGTCAAGTGCAGAGGCCGAGTATATTGGCGTCGCTAATGTAGTCGATGAGAGCTCATGTCTATGTAACCTGTAATACCCCAAGTTCTAGGAACTTGAAGCGCTACGGGCTAGGACCGCACAATGGGTCCCGACCCTCAGAGTAGCAACAACAAACGGATCTTACAACAAGACACAGACGAATGAAAACAAAACTCAATATAAAACCAAAGGGCCGGTTCAAACAGAAGAAAACACAAAAGCTCTACAGCCGGGTCAAAACAAAAGGGAAACAACAAATGAAACAAAAACCCAATCCCGTCCTATAATGTACGGGAACCCCGACTGACCACACTGTCCGGATCACTCAGCAACATCCTGAACCTGCGGAACATCTACAACGACGGTATAAACCGTTAGCTAACATTCTAGGTATAAGCAAGAGTGTAAAGGCACAAACACACATAAGGTAAAGAAAACACATAGCATGCTTACATCTCAACCGGTTATTATCTTTCATTAAGGTTATCCATTACTAATTTAACTTCTTTTGTCACACGAGAATCTCCCGAAACTCGCCTCCGCTTCCAGTTACCAATAGGAATAGATCAGTACTATCCGTTACCTACGGGTCTGGGTTGCAAGAGCACATTCTAGTCTCCTGTAGAACTAGACAAGTAGTCACCGCCCGGTTATAATACACTTGGGCCAATTAAGGGTAACAAAGGGTGAATCCTATTTCCAATTATCCGTTATAAACATGATAGTAACACAAACAAGCCAAAACAATCCAACTAATACGCGGAATGAAGCTAAGTAAGTCCAAGGGACTCACCTCAAACGAAGGTAACACAAGAGATCAGCGAACAACTCAGAAACACACAAGGAAGCTCAGTTTCCCTAGTAAAGGAGCAAGGAAAGCCTGTACGAACAAGCAACACGAATCAGGAATGAAACGGTTGCTAGAAGTCTATGACTTCTAGTCTCAACGATCTCTAAGAGATCAACACATGATAAGGGCTCAACCTTAGTCTTACAACAACTCAGGGGAACAAGGAACAACCATAAGGAACCAAGGAAGGAACGAGGAAAGGAAGGAAGGAAGCAACTCACCAAAGACGGGAGCTACTGCAGAGAAACCGCAGGCGCAGTTAGACAGATGCGCAGGGGCGGCTGAACAGAGGCGCATGGGCGGCTCTGTGCAGGCGCAGGGGCGGATCTTCGTCAGAAGCGACTGCCGGGCTTCTCTTCGACAGATCTCACAGCAGGGGCAACCAAAGCTCGAACCTTTGGTTCCAACATGTCAAGACTCAACTCCAAAGAGCCTGAGAACAACGAATGGTCAACAACAGAACACTCCACAAGAATCAAGGCTCATTCTTGATCGTTAGAGAAGAAGGAAAGAAAAGAACGAAAGGAAGAAACCAAAACAGAAGGGAAGGCATGCAGCGCTTAAGGAACGTGAGGAAGAACCAGAAAAGATGCACTTACACGTTCAGCAGGATTGCAGGAGGCAAGGACGGCTGCAACTCTCTAGGGTTTGAAGACGATAGCTGGAAACGGGAAAAAGGAGAGAAAGAAGAGAATATATAGGAAGGGTTAGAACGCTAGACGGAAGGACGTCTAGGGTTAGAAAGAAAACAAGGAAACCGGCCCATAAGATAGAATATCGGATATTATATCTATGGAAGAAAGATAAAACGACGAAAACAGATCGGTGCGATCTGTCGCACGATCCGCAGGGGCGGATCTCACAACCGCAGGGGCGGCTGGCCGCGGGGGCGGCCCTTTTCACCGCAGGGGCGGTGAAGGCAAAACCTAGGATCTTATATCAGATCCCCTAAAAAGAAGTTTCGTCCCGAAACTTGCAAAAGCCAAAAGATCAAAACAACACACAAAAATAGAACTAAGCTCATAATTCCCACTCGGGGCACGTAGCACAAAACGTCACACAAAAGCGTTCACAACGCAACAAAAGAAAAACCAAACAACCGACTAAGCTAAAGGTGCAACAAGCTCAACGTAAAACTCCGGATAGTTCCTCTGGATACTATCCTCTGTCTCCCAAGTCGCCTCATCAGCTCCTCGCCTCGACCACTGTATCTTCATCATCGGTATGTCCTTCGGACGCAAGCGCTTGTACTACGCTCTAAAGACAACCATCGGGTGCTCTACGAACGTGTGGTCTGACTCGATCACTAGATCATCATGACTGACAATGTGTCTCGGGTCAGGTATGTACTCCCGTAGCTGACACACATGGAAAACTGGGTGAACACCCTCGAGTCTCGGTGGCAACGCAAGTCTGTAAGCTGCCTCTCCAACTCGCTCAAGAATCTCGAACTGTCCAACATATTTGGGACTCAACTTCTCTTTGACACCGAAACATCTGACGCCTCGTGTCGGGGGATACTCTCAACCAAACCTGAGCTCCAACTTTGAACTCCAGAGGTCTGCGCCTCTTATCAGCATAAGACTTCTGTCGACTCTGTGTTGCTAACATCCGCTCTCGGATCACTGCTACTCGAGCCATGTCATCCTGAATCTACTCAGGTGCTACTCCGCTGGCACTAGTAGGCTCGTCCCAACACAGCGGTGTACGACATCTCTGTCCATATAAAGCCTCATAAGGAGCCATCCTGATCGATGCGTGCCAACTGTTGTTGTACGAAAACTCCACTAAGGGAAGGTGATCTGGCCAGACCCGTCCCCAGTCTAACACACATGCTCGCAACCTGTCCTCCAAAGTCTAGATAGTCCGCTCAGACTGACCATCGGTCTGAGGATGATAAGCAGTAGTGAACTGTAGACTCGTGCCTAGAGCGGCATGAACTTGCTGCCAGAACCTCAAAGTGAACCGTCCGTCTCTGTCAGAGACTATGGTCCTAGGTACTCCATGAAGTCTCACTATCTGTCTCGTGAACTCCTCTACCAATCGACTTTCCGGCCACGTTTCCTTGATCGGAATGAAACGTGCGGTCTTCGTCAGTCGATCTACTACGACCCATATAGCATCAAAACCACGACTCGGTCTCAAACCGGTCACAAAATCCATAGAAATGTCTTCCCACTTCCACTGAGGGACGAGAAGTGGGTGTAGCTTGCCTCCTGGTCTATGATGCTCGATCTTGACCTGTTGATAGGTCGCACACAGAGCTACATATCTCGTCACATCTGGCTTCAAACCTCCCCACCAGAAAGAGCGTCTGACATCCTGATACATCTTCCTCGCACCAAGGTGTACTGAGTAAGGTGAAGAGTGAGCCTCCTGAAGGATCCTCTATCTCAACTCCCGATCAGACGGCACACAAACACGCTCCTGACGTCTCAAAACTCCGTCAGCACCAACTGCAAACTGTGGTGCCTCTCTTCGAGACATCTGGTCTCGGATCTGTGTCAAAGCTGGGCAGCTCTCCGGCTTCTGGCGGATTTCGGCCAACAGATCAGGTACTAACTCCAAGGTGGACAACTGGCTATCGGAATCTGGGAAGTAGATATCCATCTCTAGCCATGTCAAATCTCGTTGTAACTATGGCTGAGCTGTCAGTCTAGCGATAGCCATCTCCCGGAAAGTCTTCCTACTGAGGGCATCTGCTACCACATTAGCCTTTCCCGGGTGGTATAAGATCTCAAGATCAAAGTCCTTGATCAACTCTTACCATCTGCGCTGGCGATTATTCAACTCCCGTGAGTGAATATGTACTTCAGACTCTTATGGTCTGTGAAAATCTGATACGTGGCTCCGTACAGATAATGTCTCCAAATCTTCAAAGCATGAACAACAGTAGCTAACTCAAGATCATGGGTAAGGTAATTCTTCTCGTACGTCTTCAGCTATCGAGACGCATAAGTAATCACCTTTCCCCTCTACATCAAAACACATCCCAAGCCCAGCTTGGATGCGTCGCTGTAAACCACAAAATCCTCAATGCCCTTTGGCTGAGCTAGAATAGGAGCAGAGGTCAATCTCTTCTTCAGCTCCTCGAAGCTCTGCAGGCACGACTCAGACCATATGAATCTCGTATACTTCCGCAACAAGGAAGTGAACGGTCGGGCGATAACTGAAAAGCCCTCAACAAAACTCCTGTAGTAGCCTGCCAATCCTAAGAAGCTGCGAACCTCCTTAACGTTCTTCGGTGGTGGCCAAGAAGCTACTGACTCAATCTTTGCCGGATCTACCTTGATCCCTTCAGCTGAAACAATGTGACCAAGGAATGCTACCTCGGACATCCAAAACTCGCACTTAGAGAGCTTGACGTAGAGCTCTCTATCTTGTAAGACCTGAAGAACGATCCTCAAGTGTCCAGCATGCTCCTCTCTACTGCGGGAGTAAACCAGAATGTCGTCGATGAAGACAGCTACAAACTGGTCTAGAAAGTCGATGAAGATGATGTTTATCAACTCCATGAAGACTGCGGGCGCATTCGTGAGCCCGAATGACATCACTACAAACTCGTAGTGTCCGTATCTAGTCCGAAATGCCGTCTTGGCTACATCCTGCTCTCTCACCCTCAGCTGGTGATATCTTGATCTCAGATTGATCCTCGAAAACACTGAAGCTCCATACAACTAATCCAAAAGATCATCGATACCGGGCAATGGGTACTTGTTCTTGATCGTCACCTTGTTCAGTTCTCGGTAGTCGATACACAACCTCATTGACCCATCCTTCTTCCTGACGAAGAGAATTGGTGCACCCCAAGGAGATACGCTAGGGCGGATGAAGCCCTTCCCTGCTAACTCCTCAAGCTGCTTTTTCAACTCAAGCATCTTGATAGGCGTCATGCGGTAAGGATCCTTAGAGATCGGTCTCGTACCGGCTCTAGATCAATGCCAAAATCTACACTCCTTTGTGGAGGTAAACCTGATGGCTCTCCAAAGACGTCAGTAAACTCGCAAGCTACTGAAATCTCCTCCAAAGCTGGACTAGTACTATCCTTCACGGTATAACACCAAAAAGTCTCACATCCCTGACTGATAAGCCTCGCAGCTCGAACTGCACTGATGACTGTACCAGTCTTTCCGAGATCCCATCCTCGGAAAATCTCAACATGGCCTACATCTGTAGTTACTGTCACTGTCCTCTTGCCGATATCCAGAACTGCTCGATGTCGATCCATCCAATCCATGCCCAGAATAACTTCTTCATGTACTAAGTACATGACGAAGAAGTTAGCTGGCCAATCGCGACCTCCCAATCTAATAGGGCAATCGCGAACCTCTCGCGTACCTCGTATCTTACCCCCATCGGGTAATCCTATAAAGAAGGGTCTACCCTCTACAGTAACTAAGGTCAATCTATCTACACATGCATCAGATATAAAAGAATGCGTAGCACGAATATCGAAAATAACTTTGACAAGAAAACCATTAATGTGAATGGTACCTGTAGCTGCTGGCGTTGTTGGCTCTACATCACTCCTCAACTCATAAACTCTGGCTGGTGCATTTCTGGTGTGTGTAGATCCACCAACACGTCCTCTACCTCTCCCCTGTCCCGGAGTGGAACCCTAAGGAGCGGCAGAACCTGAAACTCTCTGCTGCTGTTGCTGGTACTGAGATCTATGTCCTCCTTCATCAACATTGGCAGGTGAAGAACCCTGCTGAGATAATGCCTTTCCTTGACGGCAAAACGCAACTCTGTGTCCGGGTTTGCCACAAGTAAAGCAAGTCACAGTTGGCCTCTTGCAATCAGCTCGAACATGTCCAGCTACTCCGCAGTTATGACATTGTCATGCTCTGTCAGAACTCTGCTGGAAACTAGAACGTCCAGGCGTCTGACTACGTCCAAACCCAACTGCTCCAGCTCCAGCACTGGCTGATCCAGTCTTCTGTCTCTTCTCAGGACCTCCTATCTGAGAAGCTCTCCTCTGACCCGGTCGGTCTCTCTCATAAGCAGAAGCTCTATCTTGATAGTCCGTCAGAGACTCACAACGGAAACCCGTAAGATAAAAGCGTGTCGACTCTCTCAACCTCCGAGAGAAAAGGTAAACATGTTGATCCTCCGGTGGTGCGGACGGACCCGACAATGCCAACTCATCTTGAAACTTGAGGATGATCTCAGCAATAGGCAAATCCTCGAATCCAGCCTCAAGGAAATCCTGAAGACGGTCCCTCCTCATGGCTGCAGGGCAATAGCGATCCCTGATCATTGTCTTCATCTGCTCATAATTGGTGACCTTGCCGTGAAATTTCCTCCACCAGGAATGAGCCTGATCTTTCAGCAACGTCTACGCTATGTTGACTCGACGTCCCTCAGGGCAACCGATAGCCTCCATAGCAGAATCAACCTGTCCTAGCCACTGCTCCACTTCCAAACCAGTCCTTCCCACGAAGACGGGAACCTTCAGCTGGTCGAAAGCCTTCAACCAACTGTCAGGCTTCGGCTCTTTTGCCTCAGCCGGCGCTCTAACAACCTCAACAACTCTAGCAGGCGGGGCAACAGCTTGTGTAACTCTCTGCGAAACCTCAGCTGATCTCGCAGGAACTGGCGGCACTAGTGTTGGTCCTCCAGTCCTAATAGCCTCCTCAACCCTCTGCACATAGTCGCGAAATGCAGAAGCTCCGATAGATACTCGTGCGGACTCTGTTGATGGCGCTCTCTGTGCTCCAGACCTAGCAGCGGTCCCATTTCCAGCCTCAGGAACAATGCTCTCGGCAACCTCTTCAGCAAACGCCTCGGCGATAGGCGGATCAGCAACTGGGGCTTGGCCCAAACCTCTAGCTAGTGGATGTCTTCCTGCACGTCGTCGTCGACGGACGGCAGGTGGAAGTGGTGGTCGACCCCTTAGTCGCCCCATAGCAGATGTAGCTCTAGTACGCGTCATCTGCTATAAGGATAGATATATAAGACTATATATAGATATAAGGCCACACTACAGCTAAAGAAAAAGTCCAGAAAAAGCACATATAAAGGCCAACACGTAAGAAACTACACTGCTGAGATCCGCGGAGGTAGTGGTGGTCGCCCGTACATCTATCCCAGACCGAAAGGTTAAAAACAAAACCCCCTTTGGAAAACGTTAGAACCCTTGCGGGTTCTATTTATTTATCCAACCGACCTGTAGAAGATTTCAAGTGCCATTGTTGCCAACCCAGAGCTCTGATACCATATTGTAACACCCCAAGTTCTAGGAACTTGAAGCGCTACGGGCTAGGACCGCACAATGGGTCCCGACCCTCAAAGTAGCAACAACAAACGGATCTTACAACAAGGCACAAACGAATGAAAGCAAAACTCAATATAAAACCAAAGGTTTAAACAGAAGAAAACACAAAATCTCTAAAGCCGGGTCAAAACAAAAGGGAAACAACAAATGAAACAAAAACTCAATCCCGTCCTATAATGTACGGGAACCCCAGCTGACCACACCGTCCGGATCACTCAGCAGCATCCTGAACCTGCGGAACATCTACAACGACGGTATAAACCGTTAGCTAACATTCTAGGTATAAGCAAGTGTGTAAAGGCACAAACACACATAAGGTAAAGAAAACACATAGCATGCTTACATCTCAACCGGATATTATCTTTCATTAAGGTTATCCATTACTAATTCAACTTCTTTTGTCACACGAGAATCTCCCGAAACTCGCCTCCGCTTCCATTTACCAATAGGAATAGATCAGTACTATCCGTTACCTACGGGTCTGGGTTGCAAGACCACATTCTAGTCTCCTGTAGAACTAGACAAGTGGTCACCACCCGGTTATAATACACTTGGGCCAGTTAAGGGTAACAAAGGGTGAATCCTATTTCCAATTATCCGTTATAAACATGATAGTAACACAAACAAGCCAAAACAATCCAACTAATACGCGGAATGAAGCTAAGTAAGTCCAAGGGACTTACCTCACACGAAGGTAACACAAGAGATCAGCGAACAACTCAGAAACACACAAGGAAGCTCAGTTTCCCTAGGAAAGGAGCAAGGAAAGCCTGTACGAACAAGCAACACGAATCAGGAATGAAACGGTTGCTAGAAGTCTATGACTTCTCGTCTCAACGATCTCTAAGAGATCAACATATGCTAAGGGCTCAACCTTAGTCTTACAACAACTCAGGGGAACAGGGAACAACCATAAGGAACCAAGGAAGGAACAAGGAAAGGAAGGAAGGAAGCAACTCACCAAAGACGGGAGCTACTGCAGAGAAACCGCAGGGGCGGTTAGACAGATGCGCAGGGGCGGCTGAACAGAGGCGCAGGGGTGGATCTTCATCAGAAGCTGCTGTCGGGCTTCTCTTCGACAGATCTCACAGCAGGGGCAACCAAAGCTCGAACCTTTGGTTCCAACACGTCAAGACTCAACTCCAGAGAGCCTGAGAACAACGAAGGGTCAACAACGGAACACTCCACAAGAATCAAGGCTCATGCTTGATCGTTGGAGAAGAAGGAAAGAAAAGAACAAAAGGAAGAAACCAAAATAGAAGGGAAGGCATGCAACGCTTAAAGGAACGTGAGGAAGAACCAAAAACGATGCACTTACACGTTCAGCGGGATTGCAAGAGGCAAGGACGGATGCAGCTCTCTAGGGTTTGAAGACGATAGCAAGGAACGGGAAAAAGGAGAGAAAGAAGAGAATATATAGGAAGGGCTGGAACGCTAGACGGAAGGGCGTCTAGGGTTAGAAAGAAAACAAGGAAACCGGCCCATAAGATAGAATATCGGATATTCTATCTATGTAAGAAAGATAAAACGACGAAAACAGATCGGCGCGATCTGTCGCACGATCCGCAGGGGCGGCTGGCCGCGGGGGCGGCCCTCTTCACCGCAGGACGGTGAAGGCAAAACCTAGGTATCATATGTCGGATATCAGTTATGTAGTTCAACAAGTATTTCTATTTATGCATGATCCGCGTGAGTCTCATTTTGCAGCCCTAAAACGCATCATCATATATGTCCACAACATCACTTCTCTCGGTATCACCATAACAACAACGCCTACACCACTATCCATTGTGGCTTATACCGACGCCGATTGGGCCGGATGTCCGGATACCTGTCGTTCAACATTTGGGTATTGCGTGTTCTTAAATGAAACCTTGGTCTCTTGGTCTGCGAAACGTCAGACTGTTGTGTCTAGGTCAAGTGTAGAGGCTGAGTATATTGGCGTCGCTAACGTAGTCGCTGAGAGCTCATGTCTATGTAACCTGCTCTTGGAGCTTCATTGTCCTTTACCACATGCTTCCATAATATTCACAGATAATGTGAGTGTCACCTATCTTGCCCAAAACCCAGTTCATCATCAACGCACTAAACATATAGAGATCAATATCCACTTTGTTCGGGAAAAGTTTGCTATCGGTCAGGTTCGTGTCTTGCACGTTCCTTCAGCTTATCAGTATGTTGATTTCTTCACAAAAGGTTTGCCTCGTCATCTATTTCTAGATTTCAGATCCAACCTCACCGTACAAAGTTCTCCCGGTTAGACTAAGGGGGTATAATAGAGATAGCCTGATTATGTAAATTATATTAGCCCATGTGCCACTTTGTTATTACAGTTTACTATATATACTTAGTACTACCGAGGCAAACCCGACGGGGGTTATATCTATCTTACAATCTCGACTTTTTCTCCAACCATCGGCGGAGATTCAACCACTATTACAAGGTGGAAGACGTGGCACATCTCGATCATGACGGTGTCTTTGGCGAAGAATATCCCAACAAATACAGCGTCAATGGTGATTATTTGCGGATCTCGATCTCGATCTCGATTCCGGCATTCCAAATCATTTCAGAAAATCACAAAAATTGGATTCCGGTATTGCTGATCTCTTTACCTAATTATAAATTGATTTTTTACCTAAATTAGAAATTGTGCAGATTGTCATCATAAATCAATTACATCTCTTGACCTAAATTATAACTTTAGCAGACTGTCGTTAAAAATCAAAAACAAAGAAGAACCCATGCAAAAGAAGATGAGGCAATTGATCTTTTTACGTAAATTATATATTTTGCCCACTGCTTTGATAAAAATACTGAATATGTTCAAGAATTTAGTTGCAGAAAAAACCCAATTTTACGAGATTTATTTTTTGGGTATTAAAACTGACTATTATGTTTGGTATTACGATTGAGTAACTAATAAATTGTGTATTACGATTGAACTTGAGTAGTTTAAATAATTTTCTGACTTGGTATTACAATTGAGTAATTAGTAATTTGAGTGTTACGATTCAACTTGGGTAAAAAAAAATTCCGACTTGGATATCACGATTGAGTAATACCCACTTTACTAATTACCCAATCGTAATACCCAAGTCGGAAATTTATCCAAGTTTGATGATGCCCATTTTTTTGACTTCAGGTATAACCAATTTGCTATGAAAGAATTGGATAAAATTACTGAATACGTATTTTTAATAATTTTACCTTATATATAATTCCACCTTATATGAAAGAATTTGGTTAATTAGGGGTATATTTACTAAATGAGTTTATGCTATGAGTACTCTTAACAACGTAATAGTGGTAAAATGCATAGTTAATCATTTCACCCATTTACTAATTAGATAATATTAATACTCAACTCAGAAATTTACCCAAATTCAATGTTACTCAATTAATTATTATTAAACTTGAATAACACTAGTTTTTAGTACTAGCACTAGTTTGAGTAACACAAAATTTGGTAATTAGAAATTAAGTATAACTTTTAAAAAATATAATAGTAGAATAATAAAATTCAATTAGTCCAACTATCAATAGAGTGAGAGGGAGGGCCTGACAATCAAGGTTCAAAACCAACAAACTACCAAATTCTAACATTTTAAAATTGGGTGAATCAAAATTATTAGTTAATTATTTTTTTTAAAAAACCAACTATCAAATTCTATTTACATAACTCACTCTTAGTAAAAATAAATGAGTTATAACTCACTTACAAATAATAAATTGGAATTAAGTTATTGATACATGAGTTTTTGAGTTCAAAATTCCTCTAAATTATATGTGATAACAAGTGTTTAAATTCGGTAGAAACTATTTTACCTAAAATAAAAAAATTAAACAAAATTACGTACCTAGATTGCTAACTTCCAGTCTTTCATATGAACAGGCTAGTAGAAGATCATATATATTTGGTTGCAATAAAAACGATGAAGAAATCATGAAAAGTTCCATCAAATAGGATATATTACATCAAATTGAGAAGGCGATAAAAGAGTTCGGGCATACACGACAATTTCACATTTTAAACATTATACTTATCAAATAGACTTTTTCTAACAACACAAACAAGAATAGGGTATATTGTGCGGGTACACGACACTTGCTATACTACCGACCAAAGCCGAATGCATGATTGTGCGTTAAGGCGCACGGGCACATGTTTGGGCACCCACATGTACCTTGTTGGTATTCATTACAATATTTGGCTTGCCTCGATAGTACGACGATGCTAACTTCAACTTTCATAACTCAAATTCTGTAAGACCCCAGTTTCTACCTTCACCGCCCCATCAGCAAGCCTTGACTGTCACCGCCCCGCGGTGACAATGAGCCGCCCCTACGGTTGGCCGCCCCTGCGGCTGGGCGATCCGCTCCTACGGATTCGTTGTAGATCGTGCTCGATCTGTTTTCGTTCGTTTTATCTTTCTTCCATAGATAGAATATCCGATCTTCTATCTTATGGGCTGGCTTCCTTATCATCTTCCTAACCCTAGAACGCCTTTCCTTCTATCTTTCCAGCCATTTTCTATTTATTCCTGTCTTTTCTCCTTTTTTCAGCCCTCGAGTGTTGCAGCCTTGCTTCTTGTGATCTTTTTGAACGTGTAAGTTCTTTCTCCTTTGTTTTTCATCACGTTCAGGTGTTGTGGCACCTTGCTTCCTTCTGTTTCATTTTCTTCTTCGTTCTTCCTTTTCTTCTCCTCCAAGAATCAAGTTTGAACCTTGATTCTTGTTAGCATCTCCGTTGTTAATGTGTTGTTGTTGTTCTCAATCTCTTTAGGTTGAGTCTCGACGTGGTTGGATCAAAGGTTCAAATTTTGAGTCCCTTGTTGTGGTTTTGCTGTCATCGAGAAGCTGACAACGGCTTCTGTCAATGCACCGACCCCGCGGCAAGCCGCCCCTGCGCCTTGCTCCGCCGCCCCTGAGGTTTCTTCTGCAACAACTCCCGTTCTTGTGAGTTGATTCCTCCCTTGCTTTCCTCGTTTATTCCCTTGATTGTTATGGATGTTCGTTTCCCCTTGAGTATTCTATAAGACTAAGGTTGAGACCTTAGCTTGTGGAGATCTCTTAGAGATCATTGAGACTAGAAGTTATAGACTTTTAGCAACCGTATCGTTCCTGATTCGTGATGCCTTGAGTGAATAGGCTTCCTTGCTCCTTTCTTAAGGGAAACTGAGTTTTCTCTGACCGTTGAGTTACCTTCGAGTGAGGTAAGTCCCTTGAACTGACTTAGCTTCATTCCGTATATTGGTTTGAGTGTTTTATCTTGTTTGCGTTGTTTATCGTTTATAACGGATAACCGGAATAGGATTCACCTTTATAACCGTAATTGGCCCAAGTGTATAATAATTGGGCGGTGACCACTTATCTAGTTCTAGGGAACTAGAATGTGCTCTTGTAACTCAGGCCCGTAGGTAACGGATAGTACTGATCTATTCCTGTTGGTAGACGGAAGTTGAGGCGAGTTTCGGAAGATTCTCGTGTGACAAAAAAAGTTGAATTAGTAATGAACAACTTAATGAAAGATAATAACCGGTTGAGTGTGAGCATGCTATATATTTATGTACCTTATGTGTGTTTGTGCCTTTACGTTCTTTTTGATATCTAAAATGTTAGCTAACGGTTTATACCGATGTTGTAGATGCCTTGCAGGATATAGGTATTGCAGAGTGATCCGGATGGTATGGTCAGCCGGAGTTCCCGTACATTATAGGACGGGATCAGGTTTATGTTTATGTTGCTGCTTTCCCTTTTGTTTTGAACTCGGTTGCGAGTCTTTTACGTTTTCCTTCGTTTAAACCTTTGGTTTTATTTTGAGTTTTGGTTTTCATTTGTTTGTGCCTTGTTGTAAGATTCATTGTGTTGTTGCTACTCTGAGGGTCGGGATCCATTGTGAGGTCCTAGCCTGTAACGCTTTGAGTTTCCAAAACTTGGAATGGGACCGCCGAGAGCGTTGTTCTTGAGGCTGGGAATGGGACCGCCGCTAGGTCCCATTCCCAGCCTCAATAAGTTTCCGAGAGCGTTGTTCCTGAGGAAGTTACCGAGAGCGTTGTTCTTGAGCTTGAGAATGGGACCGCCGCTAGGTCCGGAGCACAATAAGCACAGTCGACGGAGTTTGGTCGAGCGTCAATTGAAGCTTCTGCATAACGCGACTATGTGCAGAGAGTTTAGGAGGCCATCAGGACGGGGGGACCTGCACCAGCACCCTAGTTCCCGCGAGATCAGCTGAGGTTTTGCACAGAGTTACACAGGTTGTTGCAGCACCTACTAGAGTTGTTGAGGCTGCTAGAGTTCCGGCTGAGGCGAGAGAGCCGAGGCCCAATAGTTGGTTGAAGACTTTTGACCAGCTAAATGTTCCATGTTTTATAGGAAAGATTGGGTTGGAGGTGGAGCTGTGGTTGAGACAGTTGGATTCTTCTATGGAGGCGATTAGTTACCAAGAGGGACGTCGAGTCAACATAGCACAGACACTGCTGAAGGATCAAGTTCATTCTTGGTGGAGGACCGCTCGCAGTAAGGTCACTAGTTATGAGTAGATGAAGACGGTGATCACGGATCGCTATTGCCCTGTAGCTGTGAGGTGATATCGTCTGCATGATTTCCTCGAGGCTAGATTCGAGGATTTGCCTATTGTTGAGATTGTCAGCAAGTTCTAGGAAGAGTTGTCTTTGCTGGGTCCTTCTGCACTATCTGAGGATCAACATGTTTATCTCTTCTCTCGGAGGTTGAGAGAGTCAACACACTCTTATCTTGTTGGTTTCCGTTGTGAGTCTTTGACGGACTATCGGGCTAGAGATTTTGCATATGAGAGAGACCGACCGGGTTAGAGGAAAGCTTCTCATACAGGAGGTCCTAAGAAGAGATAGAGGACTGGATCAACAAGTGCTGGAGCTGGAGCAACTACGTTCGGGCGTAGTCAGACGTCGGGACGTTCTAGTTTTTAGCAGTTGACACAAGGTTGTGAAAGAGGACGACAATGTCATAACTGCGAAGGAGTTTGTCACATACGTAGAGATTGCAAGAAGCCTGCAGTGACTTGCTTTTCTTGTGGCAAGCCAGGACATAAGGTTGCGTTTTTCCGTCAAGGCAAGGCGTTATCGCAGCAGGGTTCTTCACCTGCTAGTGTCGTAGGAGGATGACAGAGACCACAATATCAGCAATAGCAACAACAATAGAGAGTTCTTGGTTATACCGCTCCTCAAGGTTCCACTCCGGGATAGGGGAGGGGTAGAGGACGAGTTGGTAGTTCTGCAGACACCAAAGATGCATCAACAAGAGTTTATGAGCTCAGGAGTGTTGTAGAGCCGGCATCGCCAACAACCACATGTACCATTCATATTAATGGTTTTCGTGTCAGAGTTCTTTTCGATACCGGTGCTACGTATTCTTCTATATCTAATGCATGTGTAGATAGATTGGTCTTAGTTACCGTAGAAGGTAGACTCTTTTGTATAGGATTACCCGATGGGGGTAAGATTAGAGGTACACGAGAGGTTCGCGATTTCCCTATTAGATTGGGAGGTCGTGATTGGCCACCTGACTTCTTCGTCATGTACTTATTACATGAAGACGTTATTTTGGGTATAGATTGGATGGATCGACATCGAGCAGTTATGGACATCTGCAAGAGGACAATGACGGTAACTACAGAGGTAGGCCATGTGGAGATTTTCCAAGGATAGGATCTCGGAAAGACCGGTACATTCATCAATGCAGTCCGAGCTGCGAGACTTATCGGTCAAGGTTGCAAGGATTTTTGGTGCTATGCCATGAAGGATTGTACGAGTCCAGCTTTGGAGGAAATTTTAGTTGCTTGCGAGTTTTCCGACATTTTCGGAGAGCCATCAAGTTTGCCTCCACAAAAGAGTGTATACTTTGACATTGATCTAGATCCTGGTACGAGACCGATCTCTAAGGCTCATTACCGTATGGTGCCTATCGAGATGCTTGAGCTTAAAAAGTAGCTCGAGGAGTTAGCAGAGAAGGGCTTCACCTGCCCTAGTGATAGGTGATGGAATCACTATCATTTAGAATAGTTTTTAGAGTCTTTTTATTGCATTTGTGTCGGTTTATGTTACTAACTCCTTGGTCCAGAAGAAGAAGACTAAAAGAAGCCAAGGAAGGAGTTGTAAGCACTTAGGAGTGAAGATCGTTCACGAAGCAAAGCTTCTGTTGCTCCACCGCCCCCGCGGAGCCTTGTCACCGCCCTTGCGGGTGACACCTTACTCCGGAGCACTCCCTGCGCCAGCCACGAAGACTGTCACCGCACCTGCGTCAACCCCTGGCGCCCCTGTGGTGACTTGCCCTGAAGAAGCGAAGACCAGTGCCCCTGCGCTCTCCCCTGCGCCTCTGCCTGCGCCTCAACTTGGGAGCTGGAAGGTGAAGAGTTTGTGTCACCGCCCCTGCGTCGACACTGGGACGTCCCGGTGGCTTGGCATCAGAAACGGCAGGAAGTTGAAGAGTCAGACGTTTGAAGAGCATTAAAGATCCGCCCCTGCGAAATTCCCTAGCAGCCCCTGCGGCCATGAAGAAGATCAAGCGTTTTTTCCTTCACCACCCCTGCGGAGCTGAAGGCCGCCCCTGCGGTTCAACGACAGAAGCTTTACTCCGGCTGTTTACACCACCTTTATGGCATTAAAGGTGGTTGTTTTGGGCCGGCCATTTACTCCTATTTAGTGTCTTTTGTAGTATAAATAGTCCTTGGTTGATTGCTAGAATCATCCAACTTGTTATCCATTTTTCTCCACTTAGAAACCAATTTTCTCATCATTTCCATTGTAATGAGTTGCTAACTCCCTTGCTACATTGGGTTGGTTTGAAGCTGCGTTGTTACTTTGGTTGTAACTTTTCTTTAATATAAGTTTTCATTCAGTAATGCTTTGTGTTTCCTTGATCTTCACTGTCTAATTGCATGTTTTACTATTACTTGAGATTGATCACCTTAGGTTCTCAAGTGCATGCAAAGAACTAGGATTAATAGTTTCCGGGTTCGGGTCTTTAATCTAGTAGTAAACTTTAAGTAATAACGGGTTGTAATTACTTAAAGAAAAGGAACACAAATATAAAGATAAGCTTAACGATTTTAATCTTTTCTTTATATCCCTTAGTCTTTGTTTGAAAGCTAACTTGTTATTTGTTCTTGTAGGTTTACGGAACACTAACCTGTTAAGTTGTGTTGATGCCGGTTGGCTCAACACATATATATGATCGAGATGGGAGATTACTTGAAAACTTGTAAAAGGAACTCATCAAAGTAGCTATTGCATGCTTAGAATCAACCTAGTGTAGATTCTCCCATATTGTTCTACTTGTTGCGTTATTCATTTTCATAAGTTTTTGTGCATCAATTTAACCAAAACTCCCCTTTGTTACTTGTTTCTATAATCAATAATTGCATCTAATAAAATACCTTAACTCTTCTGGGTTCGACCCTTACTTAACCACTATACTTGTTTTAGTGCTAAGTCGGAATTTATTTTTGATTGGGTATAGACGACCATAGAAATACCTCCAGTCAAATTTTGGCGCCGTTGCCGGAAAGTTTTAGTGTTTAAACTGTTATTATTGATTATTGGTTTGAACCATTTTTATGGTTCAAACTTGTGCTACTAACTCCGGCTTTGCTTCCTTTGATCCAAAAATTGAGAGGACGCACATCCGGCAACTAAGACAACAACAACTCCAACAAGAAATGGTTGATCGTACTCTTCGTCAACTTACTCAGCCCACTTTGGCTCAAAACCCTCTTGCGGTTACCATACCGGCATTAGGGGAAGGAATCATCTTTGAGCTCAAGGATTCAGCGGTTACCATACCGGCATTAGGGGAAGGAATCATTCACTTACTTCCATCTTTCCATGGGCTAAGTGGTGAAGACCCCATCAAACACCTTGGGAAGTTCCATACCGTGTGTATGAGCATGAAGCCGGCCAACATTACCGAAGAACAAATCAAGATGAGGGCATTCGGCTTCACGCGCAAGGATTCAGCGGATGACTGGTATTACCACCTTCCATCCGGGAGCATCGACACTTGGGAGAACCTTCACAAGGTGTTTTTGGAGAAATACTTCCCAGCCAAGAAGGCTAATAGCTTGAAGAAAGCTATAAGCAACATCGAGCAAGAGGCAAACGAAACTCTCTACGAGTACTTCGAAAGATTTGCACGCCTCCAATCCAGTTGTCCTTTTCACGGATATTCAACTCAAGATCTAGTCTTGTACTTGTACAATGGCTTGCTAGACAATGAAAGGAGGATCGTTGATGCGGCTTGTGGAGGTAATATTCTTAACTCTACTCCTGACCTTGCTTTGGAAAAGATACAGGAACTAGCAGAAGAAACCCGGAACTTTGGAAGGACTCCGTCCAAGAAAGTTGTTCATGTTGTAAATACCGGGAAAAGTGAGATATCCATTGAGCTCGCGGAGCTGAAGGAAATGGTGAAGAGACTAACACTTATGGGAACCCCACAGCAGCTCAAAGCTTGTGGAGTGTGTGCTGACCCATACCATCCAATGGACATGTGTCCACAAGTCCGGGATGATGATGTTGAGGTGAACGCAATGGGTTATGGACAACCACAGCAGCAAAGGCATAGGAACGATCCTTATGCACAAAATTTCATGCCAAATTGGCGTGACCAATAGAATTTCCGTTGGAAGGATCAACCTAACCAACAACTGCAACCCCGTCAAGGTAAGTATCAATAAACCGAGGATATGTTGTAGGTTTTGACTAAACACTTTACTACGCATGTCCAAACAACAGAATCTAGCAGCAAGAACCTTGAAAAACAGGTTGGGCATATGGCGGAAGCCATTTCAAGGACCGAATCTAGATTTTCCGGAGGATTGCCTTCCTAGACGTTTATAAACCCCAAGGAGAATGTTAGTGCCCTAACATTAAGGAGTGGGAAGAAAATTCAACAAAAACCAGCAAAAGAATCACAAAGAAAACCTTCTGTCGATTTTACCGCACCCACAGCCGCCCCTGCGGCTGCAACTGCGCCCAGTACCGAGCAGACACCGCCCCTAAGGCTGGATGTCCCCGCCCCTGCGGTGAAAACCCCTGAGCCGCCTCTGCGCATACAAGCTGACGCCCCTGCGGAAAACACGATAGAAGGTCCTGCTGAGAAGGATTCTTACATCCGACCTAACTTTTCGCCACTGTACTCTGAGGCTCCTTTTTCTTGAGGCCCTGAAGGAGAGAAAAATCATTAAGGAATAAGACCTCTTTGAAACTTTTTTCAAATGCGAGGTAAACATTCCCCTCCTTAAATTGGTAAAAAGTGTTCCTTAGTATGCTCGTTTCTTGAAGGAACTTTGCACTATCAAGAGAAACTAGAAGCTGAAGGGGAAATAAAAAGTACAAGTAAGTGAGCATGTGTTGGCTATTTTCCAACGGAGAATGGCCAAGAAGTGCAGCAATCCGGGCATGGTAAGCATTCCTTGTGTTATAGGGGAAACCCGCTTTGACAAAGCAATGCTTGATCTTGGTGCTTCTATCAATGTTTTACCATATTCGATTTACAAATCACTTGGCATTGGGCCATTAATAGAAACTAGGATTGTAGTACAACTTGCTGATAGATCTAATGTGTACCCGAAAGGGATAATTGAAGATGTATTAGTAATGGTAGACAACCTAATATTTCCTGCTGATTTCTTTGTAATGGATATGGAAAATGATTCACATGTTGCGCCCATTCTGTTAGGTAGGTCATTTTTAAAAACTTCAATGACTAAAATTGATTATGTTAGTGGCAAATTGACCATAGAGTTTGATGGTGAAGTAGTGGAATTTGACATCTATGATGCAATGAAAATTTCCTAGTGATGATCATTCTTTATGTGCTATTGACATTGTTGAGCCTTTTGTGCAAGATGTTTTTGATAACTCTGATATTGATGAATTGAAAAATGTAATTGAGCATGACATTGATGGGTTTAAAGCAGATTATGTATTAACATCCAGCATGAAAGAGGTCCTAGCCCAATTATATGGGCATAAAAGACTACTTATCTCCAATTTGGCCATTGGGCCCACCTTACTAACCCCAAGCGAGAAGCTTGTTCCGTCTATAGTGCAGGCACCAGAAATAGAACTGAAGGACCTTCCGTCACACCTCAAGTACGTTTTCCTTGGAGAACACAATACCTTGCCGGTGATCATCTCCAACAAGTTCACTACCGGTCAAGAAGACAAGTTGGTGAAAGTACTAAAAGAGCACAAGACGGCCCTTGGATGGATCATTGCGGATGATGACATGAATTATAACCTATTTTTAGGCATGTATTTATATAGATTTTCCCTTTATTTTGCATGCATAGACATACATTCATGGCATTTATGGTTATATTCACCTACTTTGCAAGAATAGAGGTCTACACAGAGTTTTATTGCATTTGTAGGTAATTTGGCGAATTATGGAGCGAAATAGCATATTTAAGGATTAAGCTTTGAAGCAGGACAAAAAGGAGCAATAAAAGGAAGTTAGGACGCTCCAAAGTATTTTCTGATACCTTATGACGCGGTCCAGAGTATCTTCTGATACCAGCGGATTCGACTTCTTTTCAGCCCAAATATTTAGGGTTTTATCTTTAAACCCTAGAGAGATCCCTAGGGATATTCGAGAGCCTTCAATTTGAAAGGAGGACGGTGACAACCCCAGAACTAGGGGAGCGAAATTCTCCAAAGGGAGATTTAAGGAAGTCCGCAACGGGAAATCTTTACGCGTTTGAGAGAGATTGAAGATTCTCGGAGAAGGGTTGAAGGACTTTAGCCGGAAAGTCAATCTTGATCATTGTTTGTGAGATTTCTTTATCCATTGAAGTAATTGTGATTTTTGAACACGAATTTGAGTTACTTAAGAGATACATTGATCAGTTTCGAGAATTGTTTACAGATTTGAAGGTTATTGAGTTTTTATTCAAGATTCGGTTTTATTTGCTATATTTCACTCAATCTTTAATTTGATTCGATTTTGAAAATGGTTGGCTAAAACCATTGTGATTCTGGGGAGAATAGTTGATGATTAAGGCTTAGATGATGATAGACTGAACTCATTTACACATTAGGACCCTGAGAGTTTAGATTTTAGTTTTGCGACAACAAGAAAATCGGTGTGTTCTTGAGTAAATCGGCCGATTTAGTGATGAACAACCCGATTTATTCTTCTGACGAACTTTAATTGAATTAATCTTTAACCAAAACTAATCCTTGCCTAAATCCCAACATTGATTAACCTTTTTAACCTCTAATTGAATGTATGAAGAGACTTCAAACTTAATTCTATATTTAATATATTAAGGTTACAAGATTTGGGTAATAGAGAGACTCAACATCCTTTATTAAGATTCTAAGTGTGCTTTCTATTCTTTACTTTGGAGAGTCATATCCTGAGGTTTTAGATAGTTAGTTTGAACATAATTCTTGTCTTTAGATCTTTCTATATTGCAGCCTCAACAACCCTTATAGAGAGAACCTTTAGATTAGATATATATGTTTCGGAACTTCACCGTACGATACCTACCTTTGAACACATAATCTTGGCAATATAAACTCTGTCCTTATATCTATAAAAGTGTCTTGAATCGAAAGCCGAAATCGGATATTTGAATCCTTGGAATCATTTTACCCTTATTTGATCACAAAAGCTTTTTGCATTTTCGCTAGATAATTGAAATTGAATTTACTCTCACCAAATCCCTGAGTTCGACTCTGGAATTCTTACCTCACTACAGCCGATCCGTACACTGCGGGTTCGCTTTGCTTTGAGTTCTAGAAATAAATTTAAGACTTTGACGGACACACTTTTCGAGCGAACAGCGGACATCAAAGGGATAAGCCCTTCAACTTGCATGTATAGGATCTTACTTGAGGATGAAGCCAAACCCTCTAGGCAACCTCAACGGAGGTTGAATCCGCCAATGATGGATGTGGTCAAGAAGGAAGTGTTGAAGCTCCTCCAAGCAGATATGATCTTCCCTATCTCGGATAGCACTTGGGTTAGTCCAACCCAAGTGGTTCCAAAGAAAGGAGGCATCACCATGGTGGAAAATCAACATGGAGAGATGGTCCCGAGCAAAACACAAACCGGATGGAGAGTTTGCATTGACTACCGCAAGCTCAACAATGTAACTCGAAAAGACCATTTCCCATTACCTTTTATTGACCAAATGTTGGAAAGTCTTGCAGGTCATCAGTACTACTATTTCCTTGATGGATATTCGGGCTATTTCCAAATAGCCATCGCACCAAAAGAACAAGAAAAGACGACGTTCACTTGCCCATTTGGCACTTTTGCGTACCGTAGAATGTCATTTGGACTTTGTAACGCACCCAACACCTTCCAACGGTGCATGATAAGTATTTTCTCCAAATACATAGAAAATTTCATTGAAGTCTTCATGGATGATTTTACCGTCCATGGAGACAATTTTGACGCATGTTTAGGACATTTGAAACTTGTTCTTGAAAAATGTGTTGAAACCAATTTGGTTCTTAATTCGGAAAAATGTCATTTCATGGTCGAACAAGGAATTGTGCTAGGACATGTAATATCCTCAAAAGGGATAGAGGTAGGTAGGGCAAAGGTTGATGTAATTCAAAATTTACCTTATCCTACTAATGTTCGGGAAATCCGATCTTTTCTTGGTCATGCAGGTTTCTACCGACGTTTCATCAAAGATTTTTCAAAGATCTCGGCACCCCTATGTGAATTGCTCAAGAAGGACGTCACCTTCATAGTAGATGAGAATTGCAAGAAATCTTTCGACACTTTGAAGGCATGTCTTACCACCGCACCAATCATCCGTTCTCCGGATTGGGAGAAACCTTTCGAAATCATGTGTGACGCCAGTGATTACGCCGTTGGAGCAGTCTTAGGACAAAAAGACGGACGGGCTTCACATGTGATCTATTATGCGTCTATGACACTCAATGGAGCCACAAAGGAAATACAAAATGTCCGAAGCTTAGAAAAAGAGGTATAGGATCGTACAAGATCGAGTTGTGTATGCAACTCGGTTCTTGCACGTTCCTACATTGGAGAAGCTTGCCATGCTGGAGAGCATGCACTCCATTCTGGCCAATGCTGGGCTCGGAGACTTCCTACAGAGGAGTGCTCCAACATATCCCGAGCTCAGCAGACAATTCATCTCCACCTTCACAATGGAGAAGGAAGATCATGTGTGTATTGGACTCACCTTCAAGTTCAACAAGGTGAAATACACACTTGATTACCACCAGCTACAGGAGGTATTCGGGGTGACTCTCAACCCCTCCGCAAACTGGTGGGATCCAGTCTTGACCCCGGACCTGTGTTAGTTTTGGCGAGCAGCTACCGGGTCAGAGTTCCATGCAGAGGGTGAGTACTCCAACAAACTCACTCACCCTTGCTTGAGACTCCTCTCTAAGATCCTCATGAGTGTCTTTTGTGGACACAAAGAGGAGAACAAGGTCGCCCTCAAGGACCTCCCACTACTCTACTCCTGCCTTCCGATGAGCGAGAAGGTGATGGATTGGTCGTCCCTTTTCCTTGCCGCTTTGAAGCGGATTAGGAGGAACGAGCCGAGCTAGAGGACGGGCTGGAGGCTCCCCTTTACACTGAGGGGATGCTTAGGAGGTGCAAGCTCCTCCGACGGGACGGGGAGAACCTATTTTGGATCTCCCTTGCAGATGGAAGCCACCTCACTTACCTCCCTCAGCCTTTACCATTCGGGGATGAGCTCTCCAAGCTCTACATTCCGGCAGATCCCTTCGTACCGAGGAGGCCGCTAGTGGCCATTGTGGAGAGGCATGCTGCGAGCTCCAGCCGGGCTCATCAGGAGCGCATGCCCATCCCCGACGACGAGGAGATGCCCACTGCGGCACCAGAGGAGGATCCGGCCCTTGCGAGCCTTCAGGCTCAGATGGCAGCTATGACCACACAACATCAGGCATGGCAGACTGAGTACCAACGATCCATGCTTGAGCAGCAGCACGTGTGGCAGTCCAACTTCGCCTCCTCCATGACCACCCGTTTTGACCGCTGACAGGATGCTTGGCAGGCGGCTCATCAGTAACAGTTAGAGACTCAGCAGCTGGCTTGGCAAGCTAGCTACGAGACTTCATTTAGACAGAGGATGGAGGCTCAAGAGGACCGCATCGATACGCTCTACCGCCGGTAGGAGCACTTCTTCAACCACTTTCCATACCCACCGGAGGAGGGTCCGGATGGTCCAGCTGCACCATCCCACTGAGGGGTATATTTCTCTTCCCTTTTTCCACATATATCTTTGCCTCATTTCTACTTTGAGGGCAAAGTGTACTTCAAGTATGGGGGAGGGACATATCATTGGATGTACAGTTTCTTTTGAGTGTTTTTGATTTGTTTTGCATTGAATCTTATGAAGTTTGAAAGTTATAAAAAAAAAGAGAAAAAGCCAAAGAAAAAGAAAAAAAAGGCATGAAAACCCTTGGATAAACCGAAAACCCGAAAGGGCAGTTTATGGAAAAAGAAGGTAGTCCGACCAACCTTAGGTTGGTGCAAAATTGGACTTGAGGGATGTGAGACCAAAGTGAGATCATCAAAGAAAGAAGAAGAGTGACAAGGTGAAAACCTGAAAGGGCACCTTGGCAAAATGAGCGACACCGAGTGTAGGTTTCCCTTCCGGCGTTTGGCGACGTAAGAAGGGGAGTCATAAGGAGGTTGTCCGGGTAGGCCACTCTTAGAGCAATAAGGATGGTAGTTTCTCACCTTTTTCTCACATTTCCTCTCTTCTCCTTCTTTCTTTCTTTCTTTCTTGGCTTTTCTTTTGATTTCATTATCTTTTCTGCTTGCCCATGCTTCCTGAGGCCTTTGAGTCTAGTTGTTGTCATTTAGTTTACTCGGGATGAGTAAAAGGTCTAAGTATGGGGGAGTTTGATAGGTGATGGAATCACTATCATTTAGGATAGTTTTTAGAGTCTTTTTATTGCATTTGTGTCGGTTTATGCTACTAACTCCTTGGTCCAGAAGAAGAAGACTAAAAGAAGCCAAGGAAAGAGTTGTAAGCACTTAGGAGTGAAGATCGTTCACGAAGCAAAGCTTCTGTTGCTCCACCGACCCCACGGAGCCTTATCACTGCCCCTGCGGGTGACACCTTACTCCGGAGCGCTCCCTGCGCCTTCGCCAGCGCCAACCACGAAGACGGTCACCGCACCTACGTCAACCCCTGGTGCCCCTACGGTGACTTGCCCTGAAGAAGCAAAGACCAGCGCCCTGCGCTCTCCCCAGCGCCTCTGCCTGCGCCTCAACCTGGGAGCTGGAAGGTGAAGAGTCTGTGTCACCGCCCCTGCGTCGACACTGGGACTCCTCGGCGGCTTGGCATTAGAAACTGCAGGAAGTTGAAGAGTTAGACGTTTGAAGAGCATTAAAGATCCGCCCCTGCGGAATTGCCTAGTCGCCCTCGCGGCCATGAAGAAGATCAAGCGTTTTTTCCTTCACCGCCCCTGCGGAGCTGAAGGCCGCCCCTGCGGTTCAACGACAGAAGCTTTACTCCGGCTGTTTACACCACCTTTATGGCATTAAAGGTGGCTGTTTTGGGCCAGCCTTTTACTCCTATTTAGTGTCTTTTGTAGTATAAATAGTCCTTGGTTGATTGCTAGAATCATCCAACTTGTTATCCATTTTTCTCCACTTAGAAACCAATTTTCTCATCATTTCCATTGTAATGAGTTGCTAACTCCCTTGCTACATTGGGTTGGTTTGAAGCTGCGTTGTTACTTTGGTTGTAAGTTTTCTTTAATATAAGTTTTCATTCAGTAATGCTTTGTGTTTCCTTGATCTTTACTGTCTAATTGCATCTTTTACTATTACTTGAGATTGATCACCTTAGGTTCTCAAGTGCATGCAAAGAACTAGGATTAATAGGTTCCGGGTTCGGGTCTTTAATCTAGTAGTAAACTTTAAGTAATAACGGGTTGTAATTACTTAAAGAAAAGGAACACAAATATAAAGATAAGCTTAACGATTTTAATCTTTTCTTTATATCCCTTAGTCTTTGTTTGAAAGTTAACTTGTTATTTGTTCTTGTAGGTTTACGGAACACTAACCTGTTAAGTTGTGTTGGTGCCGGTTGGCTCAACACATATATATGATCGAGATGGGAGATTACTTGAAAACTTGTAAAAGGAACTCATCAAAGTAGCAATTGCATGCTTAGAATCAACCTAGTGTAGATTCACCCATATTGTCCTACTTGTTGCGTTATTCGTTTTCTTAAGTTTTTGTGCATCAATTTAACCAAACCCCCCTTTGTTACTTGTTTCTATAATCAATAATTGCATCTAATAAAATATCTTAACTCTCTTGGGTTCGACCCTTACTTAACCATTATACTTGTTTTAGTGCTAAGTCGGAATTTATTTTTGATTGGGTATAGACGACCATAGAAATACCTCCAGTCACCTAGTATTTCTCCTTGGGGCGCACCAGTTCTCTTCGTCAGGAAGAAGGACAAGTCAATGAGTTTATGCATTGATTACCGAGAGCTTAACAAGGTGACGATCAAAAATAAGTACCCATTGCCCCGTATCGACGATCTTTTGGGCCAACTGCATGAAGCTTCAGTGTTTTTGCGGATCGATATGAGATCTAGATATTACCAGTTGAGAGTGAGGGAGCAGAACATAGCCAAGACGGCATTTCGGACCAGGTATGGCCACTACGAGTTTGTAGTGATGCCATTCAGGCTCACGAATGCGCCCGCAGTTTTCATGGAGTTAATGAACAACTTCTTCATCGACTTCCTAGACCAGTTTATAGTTGTCTTCATAATCGAAATTCTAGTATACTCTCGCAGTAGAGAGGATCATGCAGGACACTTGAGGATCGTTCTTCAGGTCTTATAGGATAGAGAGCTTTACGCCAAGCTCTCTAAGTGTTAGTTTTGGATGTCCGAGGTAGCATTTCTTGGTCACATCGGTTCAGCTGAAGGGATCAAGGTAGATCCGGCAAAGATCGAGTCAATAGCATCATGGCCGCCTCCTAAGAATGTCAAGAAGGTACGCAACTTCTTAATATTGGCGGGCTTCTACCGGCGTTTTCTTGAGGACTTTTCAGTTATCGCCCGACCACTCATTTCCTTGTTGAGGAAGTCCACGAGATTCATGTGGTTCAAGCCGTGTCTGCAAAGCTTCGAGGAGCTGAAGAAGAGGTTGACCTCTACGCCTATTTTAGCTCAGCCAGAGGGCATTGAGGACTTTGTGGTTTATAACGATGCATCCAAGCTCGGCTTGAGATGTGTTCTGGTGTAGAGGGGCAAGGTGATTGCTCACGCGTCGATACAGTTGAAGACATACGAGGAGAATTACCCTACACATGATCTTGAGTTGGTTGTTTTTGTTCATGCTTTGAAGATCTGGTGGCATTATCTGTACGGAGCTACGTGTCAGATATTCACGGATCATAAGAGTCTAAAGTATATATTAACTCAGCGGGAGTTGAATAACCGCCAGCGTAGATTGTTGGAGTTGATCAAGGATTTTGATCTTGAGATCCTATACCACCCGGGTAAGGCGAATGTGGTAGCCAATGCCCTTAGTAGGAAGACTTCCTGGGAGATTAGGATCGCTAGGTTGACAACTCAACCATAGTTACAGCGAGACCTTGCGTGGCTAGAGTTGGATATCCACTTTCTGGATTCCGACAGCTATCTATCCACCTTGGAGATAGTACTTGATTTGTTGGTTAAAATCTGATCGAAGCAAGAGAGTTGCCCAGCTTTGGCACAGATCCGAGAACGGATTGATAACTCCACCTTGTTTATGAGTTGGTTATATTTATGATGGAAGACTTAAACATGTATCTAGTGGTTTTATGAACTAACAAATATCGATCATATTTCTAGATTGTTCGGTTTGTGTTTGTTAAATGTGTGCATGCTTTGAAAAGTATTTTAAGGGGCCTTGAAATGGATTACAAGAGACAAGCACGGGACTGAGTTGCAGCCTTGAAAGGAATTTCAAGGGCCTTGAAAAGCAATACAAGGAGAATTCGGATGAAGACATTTCAACACTCAAAGAATTTGAACGGAATTCCAAGGGTTTTTGAAAAGCGTTTCAAAGGGCCTTGGAATGGATATCAAGGGACAAGCAAATTTTGAAATGGAGTTCAAGGTCCTTAAAACACGATACAAGGGCAGATTTGGCTGGAGCATTTTTCAACGACAAAGACTTTTCAACCAACGAAGATTCAAACCAAATCAAGCTTTACTACCATGGATTACAAGAAGATCTTCCAAGATTCAACAAGAAGAATCGGGTCATTAACAACAATATTATTCAAAGATTATATTGCGGCCTACAACAAAGAAGATCTTACAAGGTTTCTATACAAAGGATCACAAGATTTCTACACAAAGGATCTCGGTCAAGTAAAGATGGATATCAACGATGCATTTATTTTAGCTCAACAAGAAGATCCTCAAATGGTGAAAGATCTTAGCTAACAAGAAGAACATTCAAGATGCAAGGAGAAGATCTAGGCCACCATGAAAAGATCTCAACAAGATCTTAACATTTGACGCAAAGGGATGAGGTTGTTTCACGATAGAAGATCTCAACGTTCAAAGGAAAAAGCTTCAACGACATTCCAAGAAGGAGAAGATCTAGAAGATTTTTCAAACAAAGAAATAAGATCGAGGATCTCCAACAAGAAGGATCTTTGAACGTCACATTCAAGAGAGATTAAAGATCTAGAACTTCAACAAACAAGATCTTTAACCAACAAGATCTTCAACAACCAAGATCTCATATCGTAAGGAGAAGATCTATGACTTTAATAACCAAAGATAACAAGAAGATCTCAACACAAGATCTCCAACAAAAAGATCTCATAAAGATCTTAATAACTGAAGATAACAAGAAGATCTCGGCACAAGATCTCCAACGGATCTAAAACAATAAGATCTCGGATATCAAGAGAATATCTTCAACGGTTGATTTCCAAATAAAATATTACGGTGATGAAGATATTCAACGAGCGTCAAAAAAGAAGAAGAAGAAAAGGAGAGAAGATCTTGGAGAATCTACAACAAGTGTGAATGAAGGGAAGCAAGAGAAGAACGTCGACTACAACAACGGCTACTTCACCTTCAAACAACTCACGTTTTCTATGGAGGAATTAGAACGTTGCAACAACCTTTTCAACGGCTACAAGATTCCTCATAGAAGACTATAAATGGAAATAAAGTTTGAAGACACAAGATACAGAAAGTGATCAAGGAAACATATACGTCTTCAAGATATCACCATCTTCATTCTTTCCACAAGTTTTCCTCTTCTTATAATCATAACGTCTACATTCTAGAGTGAGGAAAACACTTAGAGCTTCATTGGCATATCTAAAGAGTGTTATACTAGAGTGTGTGTTACTCTGCGAAGTAACTAGGCTATTATAGCAAGGTTAAGAGTTGAAGCTAGATCGTAGCATTGGCTACAGTGAGAGAAGAAGGGAATTTCTTCTAGTTTGTATCTGGGACTCTTTGAAGCTGATAATAGATAGTTAGATCCTACGGATATATCCTGGGACGGAGAGTAGGCTATTTAGAGCCGAACTTCATAAACATATCCTCGTGTCAATCTTTTACATTCCGCACTATATTTCGCTATTGTAAATAACTTTGTTTTGCAGGAGCACGAAATCAAGGTCCTTGAAAGTTGTTTCAAAGACCTTGAAATCAAAGTTTCACAAAGAGCACAAATCGACATCAAGGCCCTTGAAAGGAGTTTCAAGGCCGTGAAATTTGGTTTGCGAAAAGTTCTCATACTCTATTCAACCCCCCTTCTAGAGTATCTTTTAACCGTTTATTTCACCTACCGGTTCTTCATTTGGTATCAGAGCTAGACTCAGGTATATTGATTTAACCATCAGTGAGACTAATCATGAACTCTGTAGGTGATGGAGGATTCGCTCAAGGAAGATCCACATATCGACCACCACTCTTCTGTGGCAACAACTTTTCTCATTGGAGAGCATTAATGCAAATGTTTGTTATTGATCAGGACATGGAACTATGGAGCATTATTCAGAATGACCCCAAAGTCCCAACTACCATAATTGAAGGTCTCCAAGTCACAAAGAAGGAAGCTGACTTCACACAAGCCGACTTGGATAGTGTTTCAAAGAACTACAAGGCCATGAACCTGCTCTACCGTGGATTAGATGCAAATGAATTCAACCGCATCTCATCATGCAAGAGTGCAAAAAGAAATATGGGACAAGCTTGTTGTCACATACGAAGGAACAAGTCAAGTCAAGGAAACAAAGATCAGCATCTTCCTCAGACAATATGAGTTATTCAAGATGAATCCAAATGAACCAGTCAAAGAAATGTTCACAAGATTTACTGAGATTGTGAACAACTTGGACTCACTTGGAAAGGTCTTCACAAATGAAGAAAAAGCTAGGAAGGTTCTTAGGAGCTTACCTAAGCTAAGTGGGGACCGAAAATGACTGTCATCGAAGAAGTTCAGAATCTCTCAACTCTTCCTCTAGACGACCTCCTTGGAAAACTCATCACACACGAGATGGTTCTTGGTAAAGAAGATGGAGAGTTCCCATCCAACACAAAGAATCTGGCTTTAAGATCGAAAAAGGATGAGTTACCATCAAAAGAGGAAGATAGTGATGATGAAGATGAAGAAGATGCAATTTCCATGATCTCTAAGGGTCTCACGAAGATTCTTAAAATAAAGAAACATTCTGCAAACAATATAGAAAATCCGTGAATATCAAGACCTCGAGGTAAGTTTTCTAACTCTAACAAGAAAACTAAAATTCTGACTTGTTTTGAATGTGGTGAAGCAGATCATCTCGTGAAGGATTGTCCACAAAAAAAGAAGAACAACTTCAATGATGGAAAGAAAAAGGCCATGGTAGCATCATGGAGTGATTCAGATTCTACAAATGAGTCAAAAGACGAGAATGATCAAGCAAACTTGTGCTTAATGGCTAATCATGAAGAGGATCCAAACGCCTATGTTGATGGTGTGGATATCACCAAGAAGCTTTATCTGGATATATTATTCTTGGTGATAAAGATAAGTGTAGAGCTTTAACATTAATGAATATCCAAGGTTGTGAAATTCCTTTAAGTTCCACACTTTTACTTGCCTTTAACAAGAACGGTGAAAGTGTTGTTCTACAGGAATTTCGAGGTATGATTGATTATTTGTTATATTTAACCACTAATCAGCCTGACATTATGTTTAGCATATGCATGTTTGCAAGATTTCAAGTTAAACCTAAGAAGTCTTTCTAAGGTAAAGTATCATGTCACATGTGATCATTTTGGAAAGGTAAAACTTCGATTTCTTTTACGTCGAATGATTTGTACCTTGCAGAAAGATCACTAAGCTTCTATATATTGATCAATCCAATTTTATATGGTTGAAGCTTAGAATGATGAACAAGGAAGCATTATTTTAGGGGGAGTAAATTGTTTTATTTTCTCCTTATAATGCAACCCACTTTTCCATTTCAAGGGCCTTGAAACGGATATCAAGGGCTATATGGAAAAATGGATCAAAATGAATGGTTATTATCTTTTAGATAATTGATCATTAATTTATTTTTAATGAAGGATTTTTAAAAAATGATTTCAAAAGTTTTGTTTTTAAATTCAAATCTTTTTAGAAAAGTGGTTGTGATTTATTAGGATCGCATGCTAACCAATTCGTTTTCCAAAGTCTTGATTTTTTCAAGATCTTAACAAGATTTAAATGGATTTGACATGCCTCCTTTAAATACACTCCTCCCTCCTTCTTTATCTCTTTCCTTCGTTCAAAACTTTACAGATCCTATTTATGTTTTGGTTTATTTTAGAATACTTTTGGTCTGTAATATTTTCAAACACCCGTGCTTTAATTATTTTTCTCCCTTGTTGAGAGACAAAGGGGGAGAAATTCATATATGTGTGTTGATCTAAATTTTTGCATTCTGTATTTTATTCGGTTTATACATGTATATCGCTAACCAAAAATGCAGGTTCAATATTTGTTTTTGTGTTCCATCAAGGGGGAGATTGATAACTCCACGTTGTTTATGAGTTGGTTATATTTATGATGGAAGACTTAAACATGTATATAGTGGTTTTATGAACTAACAAATATCGACCATATTTCTAGATTGTTCGGTTTGTGTTGGTTAAATGCAGGCTTGAAAAAGCATTTTAAGGGGCCTTGAAATGGATTACAAGAGACAAGAAAGGGACTGAGTTGCAGCCTTGAAAGGAGTTTCAAGGGCCTTGAAAAGCAATACAAGGAGAATTCGGATGAAGACATTTCAACACTCAAAGAATTTGAACGGAGTTCCAAGGGTTTTTGAAAAGCGTTTCAAAGGGCCTTGGAATGGATATAAAGGGACAAGCGAATTTTGAAATGGAGTTCAAGGGCCTTGAAACACGATACAATGGCAAATTAGGCTGGAGCATTTTTCAACGACAAAGACTTTTCAACCAACGAAGATTCAAACCAAATCAAGCTTTACTACCATGAATTACAAGAAGATCTTCCCAGATTCAACAAGAAGATTTGGGTCACCAACAACAATATTATTCGAAGATTATATTGCGGCCTACAACAAAGAAGATCTTACAAGGTTTCTATACAAAGGATCACAAGATTTCTACACAAAGGATCTCGGTCAAGTAAAGATGGATATCAACGATGCAACTATTTTAGCTCCACAAGAAGATCCTCAAATGGTGAAAGATCTTAGCTAACAAGAAGAACATTCAAGATGCAAGGAGAAGATCTGGGCCACCATGAAAAGATCTCAACAAGATCTTAAAATTTTATGCAAAGGGATGAGGTTGTTTCACGATAGAAGATCTCAACGTTCAAATGAAAAAGCTTAAACGACATTCCAAGAAGGAGAAGATCTAGAAGATTTTTCAAACAAAGAAATAAGATTGAGGATCTCCAACAAGAAGGATCTTTGAACGTCACATTCAAGAGAGATTAAAGATCTAGAACTTCAACAAACAAGATCTTTAACCAACAAGATCTTCAACAACCAAGATCTCATATCGTAAGGAGAAGATCTATGACTTTAATAACCAAAGATAACAAGAAGATCTCAACACAAGATCTCCAACAAAAAGATCTCATAAAGATCTTAACAACCGAAGATAACAAGAAGATCTCGGCACAAGATCTCCAACGGATCTAAAACAATAAGATCTCGGATATCAAGAGAATATCTTCAACGGCTGATTTCCAAATAAAATATTACGGTGATGAAGATATTCAACGAGCGTCAAAAAAGAAGAAGAAGAAAAGGAGAGAAGATCTTGGAGAATCTACAACAAGTGTGAATGAAGGGAAGCAAGAGAAGAACGTCGACTACAACAACGGCTACTTCACCTTCAAACAACTCACGTTTTCTATGGAGGAATTAGAACGTTGCAACAACCTTTTCAACGGCTACAAGACTCCTCATAGAAGACTATAAATGGAGATGAAGTTTGAAGCCACAAGATACATAAAGTGATCAAGGAAACATATACGTCTTCAAGCTATCATCATCTTCATTCTTTCCACAAGTTTTCCTCTTCTTATAATCATAACGTCTATATTATAGAGTGAGGAAAACACTTTGAGCTTCATTGACATATCTAAAGAGTGTTATACTAGAGTGTGTGTTACTCTGCGAAGTAACTAGGCTATTATAGCAAGGTTAAGAGTTGAAGCTAGATCGTAGCATTGGCTATAGTGAGAGAAGAAGGGGATTTCTTCTAGTTTGTATCTAGGACTCTTTGAAGCTGATAATAGATAGTTAGATCCTACAGATATACCCTGAGACGGAGAGTAGGCTATTTAGAGCCAAACTTTGTAAACATACCTCGTGTCAATCTTTTACATTCCACACTATATTTCGCTATTGTGATTAACTTTGTTTTGTAGGAGCACGAAGTCAAGGTCTTTGAAAGTTGTTTCAAAGACCTTGAAATCAAAGTTTCACAAAGAGCACAGATCAACATCAAGGCCCTTGAAAGGAGTTTCAAGGCCTTGAGATTTGGTTTGCAAAAAGTTCTCATACTCTATTCAACCCCCCTTCTAGAGTATCTTTTAACCTTTTATTTCACCTACCGGTTCTTCACGGATGTCTCGAGGAAATGCACCACAGTTTGCAATGGGTGCTAATGGGATCTTGCGACGTTAGGAGTGTGTATGTGTGCCTTCAGATCGAGAGTTGTGATAGCGGATCCTATAGGAGGCATACTCTTCACCTTACTTTGTGCACCCTAGTGCAAGTAAGATGTATCAGGATATCAAACGCTCTTTCTGGTGGGGAGGTCTGAAGCTAGACGTCACAAGATATATAGCTCAGTGTGAGACTTGTCAACAGGTCAGGATCGAGCATCATCGACCAGGAGGCGAGCTACACACACTTCCCATTCCTCAGTGGAAGTGGGAGGACATCGCTATGAATTTTGTTACCGGTTTGAGTCCGAGTCAAGGTTTTGATATTATGTGGGTTATGGTGGATTGACTAACAAAAACCGCACTTTTTATCCCTATCAAGGAGACGTGGCCGGTGAGTCGATTAATAGAGGAGTTCACTAGACAGATAGTGAGGCTTCACGGAGTACCTAGCACTATAGTCTTTGATAGAGACGGACGGTTCACCTCGAGGTTTTGGCAGCTCACGACTACTTATCATCCTTAGACCGATGGTCAGTCCGAGCGGACCATCTAGACTCCGAAGGACATGTTGAGAGCCAGCGTGTTAAAACTGGGGACATGTATAGTTAGATCACCTTCCATTGGTGGAGTTTTTGTATAGCAACAGTTGTCATGCATCTATCAGGATGACTCCTTATGAGGCTTTATACGGACAGAGATGCCGTACACCGTTGTGTTGGGATGAGCTGAGCAGTGCTAGCAAAATAGCACTTGAGCAAATTCAAGATGATATGACTCGAGTAACGGTGATCCGAGGGCGGATGTTAGTAGCACAGAGTCGTCAGAAGTATTATACGGATAAGAGGCGTAAACCTTTGAAGTTTAGGGTTGGAGCTCAAGTTTGGTTGAGAGTATCTCCGATACGAGGCGTCAGGTGTTTCGGTGTCAAGGGGAAGCTGAGTCCCAAATACGTCGGACCGTTTGAGATTCTTAGCGAGTCGGAGAAGCCACTTATAGACTTGCTTTGCCACCGAGGCTAGAGGGTGTTCACCTCGTCTTCCATGTGTCTCAGCTATGGGAGTACGTACCGGACCCGAGACACATCATCAGCCATGAGGATTTAGTGGTTAAGCCAGACCATACGTTCATAGAGCACCTGGTAGTTGTCTTAGAGCATAGTATGAGACGCTTGTGTTCGAAAGACATACCGATGATGAAGATTCGGTGGTCGATGCGAGGAGCAGATGAGGCCACTGGGGAGACAGAGGATAGGATCCGACGGAACTATCCGGAGTTCTACGCAGAGCTTGATGCACCTTTAGCAAAGTTGTTATGTTTCAGTTTCTTTTATGTTGAGTTGCGTACGCTTTTGTGACATTCTGAGTTACATTCCCTGAGTGGGAATATATGAGTTGTGTTCCGCATTCCGTGTTGTTGTTGTGTGATCTTTCGGGCTATTGCAAACTTCGGGACGAAACTTCTTATTAGGGGATCTGATGTAAGACCCTAATTTTTGTCTTCACTGCCCCCGCGGTGAAGAAGGCCGCCCCAGTGGCAAGCCTGTCTGTCACCGCCCCCGCGGTGATAATTAGCCGCCCCTACGGTTGGGCGATCCACCCCTGCAGATTCCTTGTAGATCGTGCCCGATCTGTTTTCATTCGTTTTATCTTCCTTCCATAGATGGAATATCCGATCTTCTATCTTATGGTCGGCTTCCTTATCTTCTTCCTAACCCTAGAACGCCTTTCCTTCTATCTTTCCAGCCCTTTTCTATATATTTCCGTCTTTTCTCCTTTTTTTCATTTCTTGCTTACGCTTTCTTCCTCCCTTGTTCTTCATCACGTTCAGGTGTGGCTGCACCTTGCTTCCTTCTCTTTCATTTTCTTCTACGTTCTTCATTTTCTTCTCCTCCAAGAATCAAGTTTGAACCTTGATTCTTGTTAGCATCTCCATTGTTGATGTGTTGCTGTTCTCAGACTCTTTAGGTTGAGTCTTGACGTGGTTGGGTCCGAGCTTTGAGTCCCTTGTTGTGGTTCTGCTGTTATCGAGAAGCCAACAACAACTTTTGTCAGTGCACCGCCCCACGGCTGCACATACCCGCCCCGCGGCAAGCTGCCCGTGCGCCTTGCTATGCCTCCCCTGCGGTTTCTTCTACAGCAACTCCCGTTCTTGTGAGTTACTTCCTCCCTTGCTTTCCTCGTTTCTTCCATTGATTCTTATGGGTATTCGTTGCCCCCTGAGTGTTCTTAAGACTAAGGTTGAGACCTTAGCTTGTGAAGATCTCTTAGAGATCATTAAGACCAGAAGTTATAGACTTTTCTCAACCGTATCATTCCTGATTCATGATACCTTGGGTAAACAGGATTTCCTTGCTCCTTTCCTAAGGGAAACTGAGTTGTTCTTTGACTGTTGAGTTACCTTTGAGTGAGGTAAGTCCCTTGAGCTTACTTAGCTTCATTCCGTATATTGGTTTGAGTGTTTTGGCTTGTTTGCGTTGTTTATCGTTTATAACGGATAATCGGAATAGAATTCACCTTTATAACCGTAATTGACCCAAATGTAGGATAACCTGGCGGTGACCACTTGTCTAGTTCTAAGGAGACTAGAATGTGCTCTTGCAGCCCATGCCCGCAGGTAATGGATAGTACTGATCTATTCCTGTTGGTAGACGGAAGCGGAGGCGTGTTTCGGGAGATTCTCGTGTGACAAAAGAAGTTGAATTAGTAATGAACAACTTAATGAAAGATAATAACCGGTTGAGTGTGAGCATGCTATATGTTTATGTACCTTATGTGTGTTTGTGCCTTTACGTTCTTTATGATATCTAGAATGTTAGCTAATGGTTTATACCGATGTTGTAGATGTCTTGCAGGATATAGGTATTGCTGAGTGATCCGGATGGTGTGGTTAGCCGGGGTTCCCGTACATTATAGGACGGGATCGGGTTTATATTTATGTTGTTGCTTTCCCTTTTGTTTTGAACTCGGCTGCGAGTCTTTTACACTTACCTTTGTTTAGATCTTTGGTTTTATATTTAGTTTTAGTTTTCATTTGTCCGTGCCTTGTTGTAAGATCCGTTGTGTCGTTGCTACTCTGAGGGTCGGGATCAATTGTGAGGTCCTAACCCGTAACGCTTCGAGTTCCCAGAACTTGGGGTGTTACAAATTTTCTCGATAGTACGACGATGCTAACTTCAACTTTCATAACTCAAATTCCGCGTACACATTTAAAATATTCTCACCTGATTTTATACCTATAAATCACGCACACAAAAAAAGATTGTATACTTGTTAACCTTGCACAAACAAACGACGAAATCAAGAACATATATGATTTTAGATTGAACGTATTTTAGATGTTTTCGCTCCTTATTAGTAAAAAAATATTTTCACTCGATCATATTCCTCTACATTATATGCGATGAACGGAGTTTAAATTCGGTAGAATTTATTTTACCTAAATTATAAAAAAATTGTACCAAATTATGTACCTAGATTGCTAATTTCCAGCATTTCATAAGAACAAGTTAGTAGAAGAATCACATATGTTTAGCTGTCAACAAAAACGATGAAGAAATCATGAAAGTTCCATTAAATAGGGTAGATGACATCAAATGGAGAAGGCAATCAAAGAGTTTGGCATATATGACTAGTTCACATTTTAAACATTATACTTATCGAAAAGACTTTACCTTGCAAAATCACACACAAGAATAGGACATATGGTGCGCGTACACCCCACTTGTTATACTGCCAACCAGAGCTGAATGCATGATTATGTGTTAAGGCGCACAAACACGTGTTTGGGCACCCACACATACCCTGTGTGTATTCATTACGATTCTCGCATTGTCTCGACTGTTCGACGATGCTAGCTTTGACTTTCATAACTCAAAATCCGCGTACACATTCAAAATATTCTCACCTGATTATATACCTATTAACCAATTAAGCACAAATAACAAATTGTATACTTGTTAACCACGCAGACAAACGGCGAAATTAAGAACATATATTATTTTAGATGGAATGTATTCTAGATATTTTTACTCCTTATTAGTATGAAGTATTATCACCCGATTGTATTCTTCTAAATAATATGTGATGACCAAAGTTTAAACTCCGTAGAAATTATTTTACCAAGAATAAAAAATGAACGAAGTTATGTACTTAGATTGCTAAGTTTCAGTCTTTCATAGTTACCAACATAAACAATGAAAAAATCATGACAAGTTCAATCTAATAGGCTAGATGACGTCAAAGTAAGAAGACAATCAAAAACTCTCTTAAAAAAAAAAGAATAAAAAAGTTTGGGCATACACTAGTTCACATTTTATACATTATACTTATCGAAAAGACTTTCCCTTAAAAAAGTACACACGAGAGTAGGATATATGATACACGTACACCGTACTTGCTATACTAACTACCGGAGCCAAATGCATAATTGTGCGTTAAGGCACACGAGCAGGTGTATGGGCACCCACACGTACCCTGTTTGTGTTCATTACAATTTTTGGCTTGCCTCGACCATACGACAATTCTAGATTCAACTTTTATAACTCAAATTCGGTACACAATCAAAATAGTCTCACCTAATTGTATACCTACTAATCAAGTACAAACAAGAGATTGTACACTTGTTAACCAAGCACAGACAAATGACGAAATCACGAACATATATTATTTTAGATTGAATGTATTTTAGATGTTTTCACTCCTTATTAGTAGAAATATTCTCACCGATTGTATTCCTATACATTATATGTGATGACCGAAGTTTAAATTCGGTATAAATTGTTAATCATGTACCTACTTTGCTAATTTCATGTCTTTCATATGAACAAGCTAGTAGAAGAATCACGTATGTTTAGTTACCAACAAAAACGATAAATAAATCATTAAAAGTTTCATCAAATAAGGTAAATGACATCAAATTGAGAAGACTATCAATGAGTTTGGACATACATGACTAGTTCACATTTTAAACAATATACTTATCGAAAAGACATTTTCTAACAAATCCACGCACGAAATGGTATGCGTACACCACATTTACTATACTACCAACCGGAGCTGAATGCATGATTGTGCGTTACGGCGCACGAGAATGTTTGGGCACCCACACTTACTATGTATGTATTCGTTAACATTCTCGCCTTGCCTCGACCGTGGGACAATGCTAGCTTCAACTTTCATCACACAAATTCAACGTACACCTTCAAAATATTCTAACTTGATTGTATACCTATTAACCTAGCAAAAACAAAAGATTTTAGAAAAAAATTTGGTCAAATAGACCTTTTTTTTTTTTTTTTTTAATTTCCATTAGATTTGTGTTCCCCTTCAATTTTACCACTTTCATTAAAATAAAGTTGAAGTTAAGGGGTTTAATTATGGTACATTTACTAAACATATTTATATTATATGCCTAGTTACTAGAGAAAAATCTCAAAATAGGCTTACTTAGCTAATTTGACCAAGATTTTATACTAAGTATTACTCTTAGACTGATCCTAACTAGCGTAGGATAGAACGTACTATCGAGCCTTTTCCCTTGTGAACATCTAGTATAGTGAAACCAATATATGCTCTATTAAGATCCTCATCGCAAAAGAAAAACAAAGTTGAGATTAAAATCCGATCGATACCTTTTGAAAATACATAGCTGGATCATGTATATATGTGTACTAAGATTAACCATGCATGGATGCAGCTACAGAGTATGCTTATTTTAATTTTTATTGCAACAAAGTTCACAAGCCAACATGATAAATTGTACTCAAAACTTAGATTGAAGGTCCTCGATAATCTTTTGATCGAGTTGGAAGCCCTTGGAAAGAACATCAATCGAAATGGGAGGATCCGACCCGAAAATGTTTTCACCAAGCATGGCAAACCCGGGATTTTGAGAATGGAATGCCGAAATCGTGACGGAGTTGGTTTTCTCCGTGTTAAAGTGGAAGTGGACGAGCCCTTGAGGAAAGACGAACACATCACCTGGGTTGAGAATCTTGGAATAGAGCTTGTTGGCCCCACTTATGAACCCTGCATAGAGGGTTCCTGAGAGGACAACAAGGAGTTCCGTGGAACGTGGGTGGAAGTGCGGTGGTGATAGCCCCTTTGGGTTTGGTGCGTGATCCACTTGTGACAACGATATTCCCATCGTGTTTAACCCCGGGAGGTTTGATGCAGTCACCAAGCTTCCTCTCAAACCGAGTCTCTCAAAGTTGTACATGGTTATGTTTATATCCCTAAAGAAGAAGTCATCCTCCGTTACTTCACTTGGATTTTTACACACAAACCCGTTTACAAACACTACAAAAAACGGTCGACGAAATTAATATAACGTAATATAAGATCAAATAATTAAGCAAAAATAAAAATTGTCACACTAACATGTATTATTGGGATCATTAGTAGCAACACAGAAGTCTTGTAGCATGTTAGGATCGGTTGCATACACAATAAAAGAAGCCATGACAATGGAGAGAGTACAATAAATGAAAAATCGGGCTGCCATCCTCCCCTAGCTGAGTATAAGTGCCTTAATTATTTATTTTTGTGATCATACTAGGTAAGAGGCAATATTTGTTTATAGTTTCAACAAACGGTTACTTGTCATAGTCTTCTTTCAAATTATAAAAAAACTTATAAAAAAAGGGACAATTTGACATACTAGACTTTTTTTGAGAATATGATTTAGTAAATGTACCCCATAATTTTTTACCACTTTCATTTAATGGTAGGTAAAAATAATTAACCCCTTTATTTTAATAAAAAAAAGAATAATAGACACTAGTTAGTGTTAAGTTGTAATTACTATTACTAAATTTATTTATTTTTTTTAATATTTTAATTTTTTCTTTTTTTTTAATTTTTTTTATTTCCTGAAATAAATTTCTGGTATGAAATTTTTCATACCATAAATTTTTCATACCAGAATTTTTTATACCAGAATTTTTCATACCATAATTTTTTCATACCATAATTTTTTTCATACCAGAAATTTTTTCATACCATAATTTTTTTAATTTTTTCATACCATAATTTTTTTAATACCAAAAATTTTTTCATACTAGAATTTTTTTCATACCAGAAGTTTTCATACAAAAAGTTCATACTAGAATTTTTTTCATACCATAATTTTTTTCATACCAGAATTTTTTTCATACCAATATTTTTTTTACTACCAGATTTTTTTTTTTTTTTGGTCTTTTTTATTTTTATAATTTTCTGGTATGAGCATACCAGAAAATTATACAATATAGTTGTTCAATATACAGTATCTGCAGCCATATATGTTAAGTTGATTTGATAACATGGGAAAGTGCCACATGATGTGTTGGAAGAGGAGGCTTGCATATCTTCTGTAAATGACCATTATAATTGAAGATATAATTTTCATTTTGTTGTCCGCTATTGCAGCTTGCTCGCTAAAGGGTTAGCAGGTATACAAGTTGTCGACGTGCCTGGGATTGAGAATGTGAGTCATTCATGTCAACTTTCTTTAGATAAACCTTCTATGATGCACAACTAATTCATCTAGCCTTGCAGGTTGATGCAACACATATAATTGAAGGTCATTCCTCCTATTTATGGGCCACGAACCGGATACTAGAGGAGCTTGAGATTAAATCCTACTTCCCTATTTTCGGAAGCCCTCCTACCAGAGCGGAGCACTCTGTTTACCCGTTAGCGCTAGCTGATTGATCTTTGGATCTCTTCTGCCTGTAGAGACTTCAAAGTTATGTGCAACCTTTAGCTTCGTCATGTGAAAGAGGAAAGTACATCAGAGGATAAGAATGTCAACACTCACCAACAAAGTCTCAGCCATGACTGAGCTAGACATCAAGTACTCATACGCCTTGCTACACCGAAGCAACAATTGAATTTTCCTCATCATTCCACACTATCCTCCCATTCTAACCCCTACCTTCGCACTTAACATCTAAAAATCCAGCAAAAATCTCTCACACCAGCAAACAAATAGCCAACAACTACAATTTCCCAAAAAAAAAACTCGTTTGATGAGGCTATATCATGTTCAATTCCAATACATTCAGCCACGTGCTTTCTCCTTTCATTTAATCCCTCACCTCTTAGATCTCAAAATCACGAGGAATCACTTACAAATTTGACGTATTCTATCAGTTTCCGCTCAATTCAACACCATCCACATGCGGTTTCTCCGGTTGTCGACCTGTTGGTGACGAATTGCTTGCGGAGAAGAATGGCAGATGTAGAAAGTGAATCGTTGCTTGCATTGATTGTGAGAGAGGGAGAGTTGAAGGAGGTTGCGGCTTGCAAAGAGGAAGACGGAAGGAATAGAAGGTTAGGGTTCCACGGTTAAAAACACATTTGGGGTATATTTACTAAACTAAAAACCTAAAAAGGCTTACTTACTAATGATATTCTTAAAAAGGCCTACTAACTAAATTAGCCCTAAAAAAATAACTCAAAATAATATACTATATTTTCCCCATAATAATAAGAATTTTTTTTTTGGTTTTAGGTACGAAACAAAATTAATACCGAGAGTAGAAAGTTTTTTAAGATCGAAATAACCTATAGTTTAAAACAACGATTTATAATAAGCAGACCGTAATTATAAACCACGGTATTCTTTCGTTCTTTATTTTATTACTAGAGAAAGAGCACACAAACCGCAATGTCAAACTGCGATTTATGTGCATTTCATTTTAAAAAAAATGAAACACCATCTTCCCGTAGGTACTATTAAACCCACAAAACAACATTCAAATATCTCCTTTTGATCTATTAACCCCTCCTTTAACATTGCCTAGCATGCATCCTTGCCACCACACTTTCTCGTCTTTTAGTAACAATAGTTATATGGCTAGATGAAGATCAATGAAATTTGTTGCTCTAGTGATTTTCAATTGAAAAGCTTTTTGAATGAGGAAGCTTTTTTGAAGCAATGAAATATGTGTATATCCATATCATTGATGTAAGACATTCAATTGAAAGCTTGCGATAAGAGAGAGTTTATCCTTAATGTCTGAGCTTCTCAGCCATTGGAATCCATTGGCTCCGCCGGATTCACTTCAGTCACCGCTAGAGCTGGATGCAGCCGATTTCAGTTGCGGAGGGGTTCTGGGGTAATGGAATTGGAGTGAATTGGAAAAATTGTGATCTCTGATCACAATTTGGGTGGGCGTCTAAGCAAATTAGGGTTCGTGTACAAGCTTGTGAGGGAACTAGTTTCAAATTGTTTCCGTCAAGCTCCAGTCTAGTGAAAGTTGAGGCGAAGAAGCATACATAACCGTTATTTCAAACAACGGTTTTGCATTTTTATAATAGAAGAAAGTTAAATGTGGCTTTATTATCTAAATATTTTTTTTAATCTTCTATATATCTCTTTTGCCACGTGTCAACGTCACATTTCTTGGAGACCAAAAAATTTATTTTAAAAAGTAATTTTTAAATATTAATATAAATTTTAAATTGATTTCTAAATTTTATATAAACACAATTAAATAAATGTTTTTACAAAAATAATTTTTAAACATTTACGGATTTTTTGCCATTGATTTTACCAACAATCATATATTAACAAGGGTGTTGTTCAGGTAAGACACATTATTCCGGTAGAGTCGTGCGGCTGAACGTAGAGAGACACGTGTCCCAATTTATTTATTTGTTTATTTATTCTTTTTTTTTTTTCCAGAAACGAGTGAAAGTAATAGTTCAAAACTTATTAGGGAATAGTTCATATCTTATAAAAGGATAGTTCATGAATTATAATAGAATAGTTCATAGTGCAAAATTTATAAAGAAGTGAAAGTAATAGTTCAAAATTTATTAACAGATAGTTCATAACTTATAAAAGGATAGTTCATGAATTATAATAGAATAGTTCATAGTGCAAAATTTATAAAGGATAGTGCATAACTTATAAGTTGATAGTTCATGAATTAGAATTGAATAGTTAATAACATATAAATGATTAATTTATAAATAATTTGATATAATATATTAAAAAGTAATAGTTCATGAATTATATGGGAATAGTTAAAACTTTATAAGAGAATAGTGCAGAAATTATAACATGGTAGTTCAAAAAAAATTTCATTCGTTTCTGAAAAAAAAATAAAAATAAAAATTTGGGACACGTGTCAGCTCTACGTTCAGCCGCACGCCCCTACCCGAAATTATGAACCGTACCTGAACATTTTTAATTTATAATTTTTACGTTTTTTATTTTATTCTAATCCATTTTCTTTTTGCTTTGCTTTTCCAAGATAACTTAATCTAATTATTATAAATATTTATAATATATAATTAGTTACAAGAGAAAATAATAAAAGAGAATTAAAAATCATAGTAATAATTATAATTTATTCCCTGTTTTTTTTATCTTTTAAAAATATACATGAAAGATTGAGTATATATTAAAACTCAACCCGCATAAGGGTGAGGGTAATATACTAGTAAAGTAGTTGTCACGATCTTCACAATATGTTTAACTAAGCCATCCTAATCATGATACAAACAGTAGATCATACTAGGATAGGCAGAAGGTATAAAACGAAGGATTCAGACACTTACTGGACAAGATACGCGACCGCGGGGAATGAAGGCCACGAGGGCGGAGAGGCGGGACCGCGGCTGGTGAAGGTGCGGGGGCGGAAAGGTGTGATCGCGGCTGGGAATCGGCACGGGGGAGGGCGAACAACAGAGGATGATTCTCGAAGGCCTTCGTGTTCTTCGACTGTTCCAACTTGATTCCTACGTTTAGGGCTTGCTTCCACCGATCTTATAATCCTCAACTCGATCTTCTCAACAAGTCACACCCACAAGCACAAGCATACAAGAGTGAGGCTTGGCCTAGCCTTCAAAAGGGGAAAGGGAAGGAAGAAGGAAGGAGAAAGAAGGAAGAACCCTACATACTGCAACTACTTTGTTGCCCAGATCCGTGCACACCACCACCACGGAGTTGTTCACCTCAGGAACAAGGCTATCATCATGAAACCATACAAACGGAAACATTAAGGGTGAGTTCAACCCTAAGGCTCACTCAAGAAGATGAAGAGGAGAATGAAAAAGGGGAGAACTTACTGTCAAGACTTGTAGCAGCCAAACTCACAATCTTAACTCCACAGCTAACAGGGAGTTCAAGGAAGGATCTGAAAGAAGAAACGAAAAGGAAAATAAGAGAAGGGAACAAGAACTAACACAAGGGGGACAAAGCAGCTGCAACACCCAAGGGTCGGGCATAGAAGTGAGGGGTCGGAAATGAAAGGGCGGAAGGAGTGAAACGCCAAAAAACAGGTGGGATTATCATTCTGTCGTCAGACGGCCGCACCCACGGCTGAACCTATCCGCGGAGGCGGACACACCGGACCTGCGGCTCAACCAATCCGCGGGGGAGGGGGGGCATACACTAGGGACGCTAGCTCTCTACAAGGGCGAAACCTAATCCTAGGCATACATCTCTACTCCGACATGTCCCGATACGAAGCACAAGGGCGTTTCCTCGGAACGGAAATCTGGGTTGTTACACCCAAGAAATATGATAGGGACCGAGATCGGTCATATCAAATTCCTTAATGAGGGAAGCAATGAGAGTATTGCGGAGGTTATCGGATGAAGCAGTGAGAATAATATCATCAATATAAAGTGATAGATAATCAAGATTTCCATTCCGATGATAGACAGGGAAGAATCGCTCTTTCTGCTGATAAAACCAATGCTGAGCAAATACCCTACAAATCGTTGATACCAAGTTTGGGGTGCCTGTTTGAAGCCATAAAGAGATTTCTTAAAAAAAAAGACATGACAAGGGCGAGTAGAATCAACGAAACGTGGAGGCTGAAACATGTGGACTGTCTCGTTGAGATGCCCATCCATGGAGGAAGGCATTCTTGACGTCAAGTTGGTGAATAGGTGTTCGCTCTCAGGCGTGTGTGTGTATGGTGAACGATATATCTTTAAATTTATAACCTAAAATACAAGCCTGAAATAATATGCGAACCTACGGATCAATTGTAATAACAACTAATACTTTAGGGTCGATCACAGGGACTATGGTGAAACAAAGCTCAAAAATTCAGGTTGTCAATCAAAATCACGCAACAAAGCAAAGGTATCAATGATGATGTAATAATGAGATAAAGAAAATGCATATTCTAGAGGTGTCAAAGCATCCAGTTGTTGTTCCGACTCAAGATCTCAAAGGATAACGTGGACAAAGCTGAGGTTTGCAAAGGGAAGATGTTTATGAGGTGGGAATAAATCACGGGGTAAGTCTCACTACTCACTATCCCAAACCAAAGATCCTCTCACCGGGTAAGTCTCAAGGTACTAAGAAAAGGAACTATAATCTCAAACCAACATTCCCCCAAGGGGATAGAATCAACCTGTACCGGGCAAGTCTCAAGCTAACTCACAAAGATGTGATGAAGGCACATTCAAACCCTAATAAAGGATAAACCTTTATTACCTAACACTCATGATCTTGGGTATACAAGCAAAGGAATCACCAAGTAAGTCTCATCCTAGGCTTGCGATGGACCAGGAAAGGTGTAACAAGGATAGGATTTGGCAAACTGGAATCTCAACTCAGATAAGGATTAGGAAAGGAATCACCTCGTTCAGTTCATGTTCCATCTCGGTCGAGATGTTCTACGAACAGACCAAGGTGAGGTTCGGTTAAGAAAAGGCTCGAGCTTTCAGGGTCCACTGGGGTAAAGGCTCATTCTTTCATTGTCTTTCCTACAACTTTCAGCCAATCACCCTAGAATCACATAAAGAACTTAGCCAACAATTATCATGATGATAACAATCAAATATATAAAAAAGGAATCAATATTCAAACACAAAGGTCTCAATAACTCAATCAAACAAGCAAACTGCGTTCCTCAATCACAAACCAAAAGACAACAATCAAACAATCTAAGAAAACCTTACAACTTCCTTCAAAGCCTTCAACTTGATCTTCAAAGCCAACTTCCTTCCTTAGAATATCTTCAATCTTCCAACTAACCCTCCAAATTTGATCCCAAAACTAGACTCCTTCCATCTAGAAAATCCATCCAAATATATAGGAAAATCACTTTCCATAAATAAAAGATCTCAGCCAAAAATAAAAGATGTTAAGGGTTGCGGGCCGCTCGCCTCGGTCCAGCCCATCGCAAAGATCACCTCGGTCGAGATGGTACTGTAGCCATCCGAGGTGATCCTAAGCTACGTACAAATCTCTCTAATCTGGTCAAAATTAATATTTTGTCCAATTTCCATGGTTCCTATGCTTTTCTTATAGCTCCTAAATGCTCCATAATTTAGCTCCAATGACTGCTTAGATCCCTTAGCTCCATATCGCTCCAAAGCGTGTTATTTTCCCTACAATCACAACAAAACTAGGTGTAGACCTCGATTCTCGCAAAGGTAAACAAGATAACATAATGATCAAGAATATACATCCATACATGCAGATTAATGAAGATAAAACGTCTAAACCAATCCCAAATTATAGACTATAATACATGCTATCAAAATACCCCATACTTGTCCCTTGCTTGTCCCCAAGCAAGATTCAAATCTTAGATACAAGATAGAATGGATTATAAGTCATCAAAAAGATCAATTAAAAACATTTCAAAACCTTTGATGGTGCGCTCCATTCATAGATCACCCTAAAAGAAAGCTTCATAGCAAATAAAATCAAAACATTGTCAAAACATTTTATAAATATAAGAAAGCTGACCATCTTTGCATAAAATCATAGAAAGCTTAATAAACCATATCTATCGAAATCGATCGTGTATAATCCAATTTAAACCACCAAGTTAATCAACATACTCAAGGTCTCAAGGGCTCCCAAAATAGGTCAAGAAACGTGTCACGGTGGGAAGTATATAGGGTAATGGGGTGCTAGAATCCGGGATAAGGCTCTTTACCTCACTTCTTTGAATCTCAACATCTCCCACCAATAAGCTTTGCTTATTTTTGCTCTTTTTACTTTATTTTTGAGAACATGGACAGAGGTGAACACTAACCGAAGCCTAGGAGATCAACAATTATCAATTTCTCGAGATGCCTCAAACCCTTGATGCACATTAGAGGTGGGTCCGGTTCAAACCAAACCGCCAAACCGGCGGTTTATGAACCGGCGTAAACCGCCGGTTTGACCAAACCGGCGGTTTAGGTTTGCCAGTTTGGTTGAACCGGGGGTTTACGGTTTCGGTTTAGGTTTGGTTTTAGACCAAACCTAAACCGGCGGTTAAACCGCCGGTTTGACCCATTTTTTATTTATTTTTTAATTTTTACTGCCTAAACCGGCGGTTTGGCAAAAAAAAAAGGAGCCGTTGGCATTTGCCAACGGCTCTTTGGCCACAACGGATATTAGCCGTTGTGGGCCCCACATCCCAACGGCTCTTAGAGCCGTTGGATGTATAATTTAATTTTTTTTAATATTAGTGTAATTAAAAAAATAAAAAAATAACTACCCACGATTCCTATAAATACCATACAATTCTTCCATTTACCTCACACCAAGATTCTCATCTATCTACTACTACTCTCACAATCTCTATCTCGTATTCTCTATCTCGTATTCTCGATCTTTCAATCAAGTGAAATGGCAAACCCGGATCACCCAAGCGACTATGACTTCACTCCGAGTCCAGCTTTCTTTCCTAGCACACAAGAAAGCGAGACTCAAATACCGGATTCGGAAATGCCACAAGTTCCACAAGGTCAAGGTGAAGGGGCATTCCGACATTCTCCTCCACCGAAAATGCTCACCTCCGACATATTCACGAAGCATTACAAGAAGGGTCCGGTGGTGAATGATCATTGCCAAGTTACGTGCAATTATTGTCCGAAGGTGTACAAGTGGAAGGCGAAGGGCGGATACGGGACTTTCCAAACCCACATGCAAAAGAATCATCCGGAGAAGCTCGGAATATCACGGGGACAAACACAATTGTCCCACGGGTTTGCATCCTCTTCCGCTCAATCTTCTTTATTTACTTATAATCATGTTGATGAATCTTTAGAATTAGCCAACTTAATAGAATCCGAAGCTTTTCCATTTTATTATGCGGAATCTATTAATGTAAGAGAATATAACACTACTTTTCTCCAACCGGCTTATAAACCAACTTCTCGTAAACAAGTTTCGAAATTAATTTCTCAATCTTATGAACAAAAGAAACAAAATATTCTTATTATTTTTGTAACACCCCGAATTTTCAGAACTCGGGACATTACTGGTTAGGACCTCACAATGGGTCCCGACCTCAGTTTGACAACAATATTACTAGGATCTTGCAACAAGACACAAATAAGAAAAACCGACATTCATAAAATGTATTTGTAAAAAGGATGAATGCAACAAAGTCTAACAGCCTATCTTACTTAAACAACGGAAAAGATTAACTGTCTTAACAAAAGGGAAAGACAACAAAGCAACAACCCAACCCCCACTCTAAAGAGTACGGAGACCCGGCTGACCACTACTTCCGGATCACTCAGCTGCTGTTCTAACCTGCAGTAAAACTAAAAACACAACAAAACAACCATTAGCTACTTATCTAAACATTAGGAGAATAATAATAGCACACACACACATAAAATAATAAACACTCATCATGCTTACAAACAATCCATTTATTATCTTCATTTAAGTCATTCACTCTAATGATACTTATTTTGTGACACGAGGGAATCCCAAACCTCGCCTCCGCCCCCGTGTACCCATCAGGAGTGGATCCGATGCATCTCACCGTGTACCTGTATGGTCTGGGTATAGAGAACCTCCCAGTCTCCTGGCAGAGCTGGGCAGTGATGTCACGGCCCGTTATACATACACTTGGGCCTTAAAACATAATAACCACGGTCGTCCTAATAAGTTGTTATTTTTATATAACCACACATTGCACACACACGACCATTACCACCCAACTAATATCCAGAAACCAGCTAAGTAAGTCGCAAGAACTTACCTGAATCAAACCACAACTCTCACAATCTCAACTCGGTCTACAACCGTAGAAACTCAAACGCCTGTTATACACGGCACGTGGATCAAAAATACATCCCATAATCTTAGAAGTCTATAACTTCTAAGATGGACAAACTCATCAAGAGAAAAATTACTAAAATACCCTCTTAAGGTAAAATGACTATTTTACCCCCGGTTCCGAAACTCCCAGATTTGTTTATATCTTAGTTTCAAACTCTCCTTTGGAACCCATTTCCACAATCTAGTTCTTACGGAAAAGTTTGGTAAAGATTTACAAGAGTTATACAAAATTCTAGAGTTTCATTAAACGGTCATTAAGGTCCGATTTGAGTTAGAATTCAAGACTTAGGTTAAAGGATAAGAATTCCGGAATCGCTCTCTAGATCCTCTAAAATATGTATACTAAACATAGGGCAAAGGTCTCTCAAAAATTTAACAAAAACTCCTATGTAAAATCTAAGGTTAGACTAGAAGCTAAAATTCCAAACTTAGTCAAATATTTTCCTGCTTCAAAAACAGCCCCAAGTGCTCTACTTCGGGACCTTATAAAATCTAATCCGACCGTTAACTTTCTCCCAAATTTTAACACATTAAACTATATGTATCCATCTACGATATATCAAAAATTCAACGGTGGATTCTCGATTTAAGCTATAGAAATTAGGTTCTAAAGTTAGCAGGTCGAGCTGAAAGATAGGGTGTGCAGAAGGTCCTAGGTTCGAGTCTTTCCTCCAGCAATCCCTCCTATTTATCATTCACAACAAGTCTCCAGTTTGAAACCCACAGATTACACTTATGCAAGTTGATTTAAGTTTCCTTAGTGTAAACATCCCCCTATATACACACAAACATGGTAATTGTAGTAACGGATCCGCAACAGAGGGGTAGGTTCACCTACCGGACTGCAGCAAAGGAAGAGGGCACGCTGTTAAGGGCTTCGATCGTACCGCCACCTCCGGGGTCGCTGGCTCAGTTCGGTGGCACCTGTTGTCATCCCGATTAGGCCGAGAAGGAGACAGAAGACGCACGGAAAGAGGGAGGGGAGGACCTGGCTTACCTTGCTTACGAAACGCCGAGTCGCACGCTAGGATGGGTTGGGTAGTCGTTGTGGTAGACACCCGAGAAGGCTCGCGTCGGCACTGGCTCCGGTGAGCTCTTCCAAGGTGGCAGTCGGGGTTCGGTGGTAACTGCAGACGGGCTGCGTCTCTCAGGGTCTCCGACGAAGACGAGACTTCGTCCCCCGTAGCGAGTCCGATGTGGTGGTGGTGGCTACTGAGCAGCGGGGTGTTAGCATGAAATATTGTGATATTTTAGGCACGTTTTCTAAACGTATTTGATTCATATTGATAGTCTTTGATTGAACTTTGCTGCATATGTGAGCTAGTATTACCTATATTGTCGATATGGATGTCTACACTAGTTCTACGTTGATTATAGGTGATTTGGAGCTATTTCCAAATGGAATCGAGCAAAGGAGAGTTGATTTGATATGTCCATAGATTGAGGACATTCTTTGGAAGCAAATTGGAGTTTTAGCTTGAGGAATGCACGAGGCTAGGGAAGAATCACGTTCTTGCCCTAAACCACGCTCTAAAATACGGCCGTACTACAAACCACGTTTAGTTCCACGGCCGTGGAACCCTGCAAAGGAAGCGTGATGCATTCCAGTAACTATTACGGCCGTGGGATACATGGTACAAACAGTGACCTAATCCACGCCCTAAATTACGGTCGTGGGAACTTCCACGACCGTGATCTTGGCGAATCTTTTCGCCACACTTTGAAGCCACGATCTTTTGAAGATTGGGCCGGGCCGATATTTTATCTTGCCCTATAAGAAGACGGACGAAGCAAGATTCCGTCAGCTTCGCTAAGCATCATTCATACCCGCTTACACCCGCCATCTTCGCTAAGCATCATTCATACCCGCTGACATCCCGTTTTCCCTTCTTTCCTAAGGTTGTGATTGTTTGTTTTATTCTGAATCCTTTGACAATACTTGTTCTCTTTGTGACTTTGAGATTGGTTTGAAGATGATTGAAAGTTCTTGAAAGTTTTCATCTTTCTATCTTTTAATTCTTGAATTGATATCAACATGACTGTTATTGGCTAAAAACCCTTAACAATTCTAAGGTGAAGGGTTGATAGTTGTGGCTTAGATGATGATAGATCGATCGTAAACAGATTAGACCCTGAGAGTTTGAGAGAATCGCCGACAACCCTAAATTACGGCCTGTTCTTGAGTCCACGGCCGTGGAACCTCAAGAACTAACCGTGATTTCCCTTAAGTCTACGAACTTGCTTTTACTTTGATCCAAAGTTAAAGATTTGCTTTAACTTAGTTTAGACTTGTCTTTTCTAGGTGGTAGTGAAGCCTCAACAACCTCTACCTCGATTGTGAGTGTCATAACCTCAATCGGTTTAGTTAGTCTTGATCCTTGGGTTACAAGTTTGGGTATTTGACACAAATTCTCATCTTTAGAATCTTTCTATATTGAGCCTCAACAACCTGTATAGAGAGTGCCTTGTAGGTGAGTTACATAAGGTTTTTGGAACTTCACCGTACGATTACCTTACATTAGTATACCTTTGCCTATCTCAACTCTGTCTTTATATTATTAAGTATATCTTGAATCGATTGCCACAGCTGGATACTTGGATCTTTAGGATTGTTGTTTTCCCAATATTTGCAAAACTCTCATATTTACTCGCTTGATAATCTGCAATCGAATTTGTTCCCACCCAAATCCCTGTGTTTGATACTCTGGAATTCTTGCTTAGCTACGTCGATCCGTACACTGCGGGTTCGCTGCTTGATTCTAGTTTTATAAATTTAAAGCTTATTTGCACACACCTTTAGGGGCGAACAAGTTTTTGGCGCCGTTGCCGGGGATTTGGTTTCGGCCGAATCCGGTTGCCGGTTGTCAAGCTTGGGAGCTTGCTCTTGTTATTTGATGTTACTTTGAGTGCATGCGCAGGTCTAGGAACACCGAAGATCTCTTACCTCTTGATCAAGAGCTAGAGAAAACCTTGAGGCAAAAGCGCAAGGAAAAGAAGATGGCCGAAGAACACGAACGTGATCTTCAAACGGAGTTGGCAGAGAAGGAAGCTCAACTCCAATGGAATGAGAACCTCCGCCAGGATGAAATGGATCGTCATCAATCTGAAGTTAGCAAACTACAGGATGCGATGTTCCAAATGAGGATAGAGTTAAGCGACCTTAAGAATAAAGGAAGCAAGAAATCCTCAAGGAGGGGATCAAGAACTAGAAGAAGGAGTCACTCGTCCGCTGATGATAGTGACTCTTCCATGCCACCGTTAGAGGAGATTGACCCCACGATCAATATGAATCCTTTCCATCCACGAGGAGCTGCTAATCGCCGCATTCCACCTAGGAATGTGAGGGTCGAACGTGTGGATAATGAGCCAAGAACTCTTGGCCAGCGGATGGATCCAACGCAACAACCACGCCGCTTGGGCGTGAATTTTGATGCTGAAGATGTGCAAGGGTTTAGCTTTAACCCTCAAGTTATTACTCTTGTTCGCCAAAGCCAATTTGGCGGTACAAGCGCTGAATCTCCACACCAACACTTGCAAAACTTTGAGTGTATGATGGAGACGATGAGACCGAAGAATGCTACCACCAACAGCTACAAGCTTAAACCCTTCTTCTTCTCTTTGAAAGGGAAAGCGTTGTCTTGGTACCAAGCTCTTCCTAATGGGAAACTAGACACGTGGGAAGACCTTTCCGCGGAGTTTCTCACCAAATTCTTCCCGCCCTCCAAAACGGCGGAACTTAGAGGTAAGATTAATGCTTTTTCCATGAGACCTAACGAAAGTTTGTTTCAATCTTGGGAAAGGTTTCAAGATTTGCTCTTGGATTGCCCTCATCATGGCATATCCAAGCTTGCCTTGCTAGAGATCTATTATAAGGGGCTAGATGCGGGAACGCAATTCAACCTCCAATCCCTCTCATGTGGAACATTCATGGACATGAGAGAAGATGACGCTTGGGACTTCATCGAGAAGCAAGCAAGAGTCATAGAGAAGTATTCCCACCGGAAAGTGGAGGGAAATCGTGTGGAGCAAGGAGCAAAGCTCACACATGAAGCTCAAAATCAGATCTTCTCCCTCAACAATGAGATCAAAGAGTTGAAGGAGGCTATCAAGACCAACTTCCCAAAGCAACAAGAGAAGGATGTTGGCTATTTGGGCAACAACAATGGCGGTGATAACACCAACCGCAACAACAACAACAATAACCGGAACAACAACCGGAATAACAATTGGAATGGAAACAACAACAACCGGAACAACAATTGGAACAACAATAGGGGTTCAAACAATAACAATTGGCGCTCCAATCAACAAAATTCCGGTAACTCATATCCTTCCAATTCTAATTCACTAACTCCACCTTCCTCTTCCTCTACTCCTTTGAAAAGCCAGGGGCAATCATCTAATGGAGGAAACAATACGGGAAAGGAGAAGCCCGATCCCATGTTGGAAACAATTTTGGGAAAGCTTCAAGGGTTGGAGAACCGCCTCATCAAGGTTGATGATCAAGTTTCTAAGGTTGACAAAGCTCAAAAAGTTTTGGAAAACCAAATGTTCAACCACGCGGAGGAAGTTCCTAGAAATCAAGGGAAACTTCCAGGAAAGACGGAAGACAACCCTAAGGGAAGGGTGATGGCGATTACAACTAGGAGCGGAGTAACTACTACCGATCCGCAGCCTACGTTCGTTGAAGTCCCCGTAGAGAAGGACAAAGAAAAGGGGAAGGAGAAGGAAGATGTCTATGTTCCTCCTCCAACTTACAAACCTCCCCTACCATTTCCTCAATCTAGAGCGCGAGCGCGCCTAGACAAACAATTCGGTAAGTTCATAGAACTCATGAGTAAGCTGCATATTAATATACCCTTCATTGATGCTATTGTAGGTATGCCGGCTTATGGCAAGTTCTTGAAGGAGCTCCTCTCCAACAAGAGGAAGCTAGAAGATTTTGGTGAGGTCAAGATGAGTTCGGACTCTTCGGATCTCATCAAGACCATGAAGGAGAAAATGCCCCCAAAGTTGAAAGATCCGGGGTCATTTTACATTCCCATTGGAGTAGGAGATGTCACATATGACGCTTTATGTGACTTAGGAGCAAGTATGAGCATCATACCACTTGCATTGTGTAGGAAGATCGGTTTAGGCGACCCTAAACCGGTAAAGATGATGTTGTACATGGCGGATCAATCCATCACTCGCCCCGTCGGTATTGTAGAAGACGTCCCGGTCAAGCTAGGTAAATTCTTTGTCCCCATTGATTTTGTCGTGCTTGACATCCCTGCAGATAGTCCGGTCCCGATCATACTCGGAAGACCGTTTCTTGCAACTTCCGGCTGCATGGTCGATTGCAAGAATGGTAGACTCGCTTTTGATATTAGAGAAGAGAAAGTAGAATTCGTTCTTTCCACTCTAGTGAAGGAGCCGATCTTCGACGAGGATATTTACGATGTCCAAGATGAAGAAGGTTTATCTAGGGAAGAGGTAAGTGCGATTCTCTTTAACGATCCTTTACAAAAAGTCATTACCATGAGTCTAACAGATGTAGGGGAAGGAGGAGAGTGCAAAGAGGAAATTGAAGCCTTAGAAGCACAAGAAGAGATGCATGAAGTGGAGTTTGAGAAACTCCACGATGAGGCTGAGAATGTTAGAATCCACGGTCATACCCTGTATTCCACGACCGTGGATTTCACAACCAAAATCGACCTCCATTCCAGTGGATTACACGGCCGTGGAACATATGGAGAGGCCGTATTTCTGACCGTGGAAGAAGGTGATCGGCATACTTCTTCAACTTCTTTTGATTCTTCTCCAACTCACTCAACACCCTTAGAAACTTCTAAGGAAACGTCGGATGCTCCTCAAGGATCATTGGAAGTTTCTAAGGTAATGGAACTCAAACCACTTCCTACTCATCTAAGGTATGCTTTTCTAGGATCTAATTCTACCTTTCCGGTTATTGTTAGCTCCGAATTAAGCATAGATGAACATGAGCAGCTCATGATTGTCCTTAGGAAACATAGAAAAGCCATAGGCTACACTATTGAGGACTTAGTAGGAATTAAACCCTCCCTATGTATGCATAAGATACTAATGGAGGAGGACTTTAGAACTTCAAGACAACCTCAAAGGCGGTTGAATCCGACCATGAAGGAGGTTGTCAAGAAGGAGATTCTTAAACTTCTTGATGCAAGTATCATCTATCCTATCTCCGATAGCAAGTGGGTGAGTCCAGTTCAAGTAGTTCCGAAGAAGGGAGGAATGACGGTCATCACCAACAAGAACAACGAACTCATTCCTACCCGAACCGTGACTGGATGGCGAATGTGCATAGACTACCGCAAGCTCAACAACGCAACGCGGAAGGATCACTTTCCATTGCCATTCATCGATCAAATGCTTGAAAGGTTAGCATAACATTCACATTTTTGCTACCTTGACGGTTATAGTGGTTTCTTTCAGATTCCGATACATCCGGATGATCAAGAGAAGACCACATTCACGTGCCCTTGGGGTACGTTCGCCTATAGGAGAATGCCGTTCGGGCTTTGCAACGCCCCAGCCACCTTTCAACGGTGCATGATGGCCATCTTCTCCGAATACGTAGAGGAAATCATGGAAGTCTTCATGGACGACTTCTCCGTATACGGTTCCTCTTTTAACGATTGCCTTTCTAACCTTTCTCTTGTTCTACAAAGATGTGAAGACACTAACCTAGTTCTTAATTGGGAGAAGTGTCAATTCATGGTTAAGGAAGGAATCGTATTAGGTCACTTAGTCTCTAGTAGAGGGATAGAGGTAGACAAGGCTAAGATAGAGACCATAGAGAAACTTCCTCCCCCAATTTCGGTGAAAGGGATAAGAAGTTTCCTAGGACATGCTGGATTTTATAGACGTTTCATTAAGGACTTTTCTAAGATATCAAAACCTCTCACTAATCTATTGATGAAGGATGCGGTTTTTGAGTTTTCACAGGAATGTTTAGATGCGTTTAACACCATCCGGCAAGCTCTAATTTCAGCACCTATTATCCAACCTCCGGATTGGACTCTCCCCTTTGAGATTATGTGCGATGCTAGTGACGTAGCTATTGGAGCTGTTCTTGGACAACGAAAGGAAGGACGAACCCATGCCATATACTATGCTAGCAAGACGCTAGATGAAGCGCAGCTCAACTACGCCACTACCGAGAAAGAATTTCTAGCCATTGTCTACGCTATTGACAAGTTTCGCTCTTATCTTGTAGGTGCAAAGGTGATTATCTACACGGATCATGCTGCGATCCGGTACCTCCTTGCGAAGAAAGATGCGAAGCCAAGGCTGATTAGATGGATTCTTCTCCTACAAGAATTCGATCTTGAGATCCGCGACAAGAAAGGTTCAGAAAATTCTATTGCGGATCATTTGAGTCGCCTAACACATCTAGGAGACGACCATCTACCCATTGATGACTCCTTTCCAGACGAACACTTACACATCATAGAGGAGTGCATCAACGTGATCTCCAAAGGTAACGAACCATGGTTTGCTGATTTTGTTAACTATCTAGTTTGCCAGGAGACACCGCCCGGACTATCCTACGCACAAAGGAAGAAGTTCTTTAAGGACGTCCGGGAATACTATTGGAACGAGCCTCTCCTCTTTAAGAGAGGTCCGGATGGCATCATTCGGCGGTGTGTGCCGGAAGATGAGATGCAAAGTGTCATCCACCATTGTCATTCACTACCTTGTGGAGGACACGCTAGTTCGAACAAGACTAGCGCAAAGGTATTGCAATCCGGATTCTATTGGCCTACTTTATTTAGAGATGTGCAATCCTTTGTTTCTTGCTGCGATGCTTGTCAAAGAACAGGCAATATTTCTAGAAGGAACGAGATGCCCCTCAACAACATCCAAGAGGTGGAGATTTTCGACGTTTGGGGAGTTGATTTCATGGGACCATTCCCATCTTCTTGTGGAAACCAATACATACTATTGGCGGTAGACTACGTTTCTAGATGGGTGGAAGCAATTGCCTCTCCCACAAATGATGCCATGGTGGTGGTTAAGTTCTTCAACAAAACCATCTTTCTGCGATTTGGAACACCAAGGACGATCATTAGTGATGGAGGTTCTCACTTCATAGCCCGTCGCTTTGAAGCTGTTCTAGCTAAGTATGGGGTTACTCACAAGATCGCTACCCCTTATCATCCACAAACTAGTGGACAAGTTGAGATCTCAAATAGGGAGATCAAAGGAATTCTAGAAAAGACAGTTTCAAGGACTAGGAAGGATTGGTCCTTGAAGCTAGATGATGCATTATGGGTGTACCGGACTGCGTACAAGACTCCCATAGGAACCACACCATACAACCTTGTGTATGGGAAGTCTTGTCACTTGCCGGTGGAGCTGGAGCACAAAGCGTTTTGGGCTATCAAGTGGCTGAATTTCGGCATGAAGGAAGCGGGAGAGAAGCGTCTCCTAGACATCAATAAGCTGGATGAACTTCGCTTGAAGGCCTATGAAAACGTCAAGATCTACAAGGAAAGAGCAAAGCGTTGGCATGATAAGCATATCATTCCAAAGGACTTCAAAGAAGGAGATCAAGTTCTCCTCTTCAATTCAAGACTTCGCCTCTTTCCAGGTAAGCTTAAATCCCGTTGGACCGGACCTTTTCTAATTAAACGTATTTTCCCCCATGGTACAGTTGAAGTATGGGGTGAAGCTAGCGGAAGTTTTAAGGTGAACGGCCAACGACTCAAGAAGTATACGCCGGAACTCCAAGCTGAGGAGTTTGCGCCTACCGCACTCGAATAAGTGCGAGAATGGTCTAGCTACGGACCTTAAACAAAGCGCTTCTTGGGAGGCAACCCAAGGTATTGCATTTTCGTTTTGTTTTCAATTCATAGTTTAGCTTAGAATAGACGTTCTTTTTTCTTTGTTTTTGCCTCGATTTCTTCCGGTATGTTTGTGTATTTGGTTGTAGGATCGATGGAAAAGAAAAAGAGGAGAGTAATGTTGAAGAAAAGCGACGAAATTCGGACTTTGGAGCTTTACAGGAGGTTCCACGGTCTAAATTACGGTCGTCATAGCTACAGTGGCCGTAATTTCCAAAAGCCTTTGAAAAATCACCAAAACCACGGTTCCGTACACTTCCACGGCTGTGGAACACCCCGACAGACCGTGATTTTCAAAATTTTGCCTGCAACTATATAAGCCACGTTCTTCACAAAACTCATCCCAAAAACCCCTCTTTCCACGACCTAATTGCCGGAATTCCACGACCTCCTCAAAATCTTCGTTTCTTAATCGTTTCTAACGATTCTTCTTCCCAAACTGCAGCAAATTCAACCACAAACAACATCCAAGCGACGAATTGAGCGGAAATTCATCAACAAACTCGCATTTCGGGTTTTTCAATCCGAAAAAGAGGTTTATTCTTTCTTCTTGATTCTCGCCAATTTGGTCCGTTTTTGCTATAGATTTTTAGGAAGAACTGATAGAGACTGGAAGGAATTAGACTAGGACTGCTTGTTGTGGTGATTGCTTGTGAATTTGCTGAGATTCGTGAAATTCTGGGACGAATCACGGCCTCTGGATAAACCACGGCCGTAATTCCTGATGAACAGACCGTAATTTTTGGTGCAGAATGGATTTCGTAAGGAGAATGTCGGGAAGGATAAAAGAGAAGAAGGGAGAGCAGAATAAGAAAAGGAAAGGCAATCCTTCCCCCTCCTCATCCTCTAGGGCACCACCACCCTCATCTCCCTCACTACCATCCTCACCTTCACCTCCATCTTCACCTCCTCACCCTAGAATCCCGACCATAAATGAGAACCATCTTGCTGCATTTGAGAGGATCACGGAGAGGCCAGTGATTGGCCCTAGATATTTGTTGTTGGAGGATCTATATCCTCTCAACATAGTTGATGATCTTACTCAGCTCTTGGATAGAGCCGGATTAGTTATCTTTTCGGCTATCCGAGAAGACGCCTATGAGGAGATCACCCAGGAGGTTGTGACGTCTTTCAAGCACAGCCACATAGATAGGACCGTCTCTTTCCGTCTCATGGAAAGAGACTACCATTTGAGTATTGTTGAGTTTGGGACCATTTTCGGGTTCCATGAGACCTTTAATGGTCGATTTCCGAGTGGAGTTTACCCCAAGGACTTTTGGGAGGAAGTGGCCATGGTTTATGCTAGCGAGGACCGCTGGCAGCCCGCGGACACCAAGGCTAGATTGATGTACCATCTAGCCTTGAAGATAGCTCACCGTGTTCTTTCGGAGTGTCTCTTTCCTAGGACAGAGACGCCCCAAAAGATCAAGACGGATGAGCTATTCTTGCTCTATTGTATGCTTTATGGACGCCATGCAGACTGTGCTACTCTCTTGGCTGCTACGATGAGCAAGCTCAAGAACAAGAAGAAGGGGAACATCGGGTATGGTGGGATAGTTACCCACATTGCTAGGAGTTTTGGTGTGGATTTTTCTGCTTGCACCCGCATACCGGCCGTTCCTTTAGGGCTACATGCATTCATGGTTAGGGGTCTCATTTTCCCCACACATGGAGGTCCGCCTTATGCGGGCATGCCTTGGGAGAGTAGGACAGGCAGGGGTATAGAGTGGCTGCCGGAGTATTCCATTATGGCGGGACGCCATAATTGGAAGGAGACGTTCGCTGCGATGCATGCGAACAGGATAGTAGCTCCCCCTTACGTCCCACCACCGGTTGTCGAGGAGGAGGATATGGGAGATCAGTTTCAGAGTGGAGGAGGAGCGGAGCAGGAGTTTGGCACGTTTCCGGACCAGCCGGAGGCGGCCCCAGATGTACCTAGACGCTCTCCACGTCCAGCTAGAGCCTCGGGGTCGTCATCTTGCCGCGCTAGCGTGAGTGAGAGGCCCACGTGGATGACCACACCTCCCACATGGTATGGCATTCGCCCTCCTTGGTCCACGGAGCAGCCAGCAGCACCACCACCACCACCAGCACCATCCGACGCCCCAGCATGGTACAGTCACGCCCCGGGATGGTACGAGCAGATGCCGGATTGGGCTACCGGACTTTCAGAGAGAGTTGGAGCGTTGGAGATCCGGGCCGACGCTAGAGACGGACGCCTCGACGACCTCGACCACATGATGAGGGACGTCTACCACCAGCAGTTTGGGCGGCACTACGACTCCAGCTTCTCCCCATTCCCGCCTCCGCCGGCGCCACAATGATTCGATGCATGACCGTTCGTTTTAGACATTCCCGCCACCACTTTGTGAGTTTCTTTTCTTTTCTTTCTTTTCCTTCTTTCTTTTGAACATTAGGGACAATGTTCGTCCTAAGTATGGGGTGGGATGTACTAAAAAGTTTGTAATAACTCTACTTACTATGTTCGCTTTCAATTGAGACTATCGTTGCATGTTCATTATGTGTTGCACGTTTCCTTATTGCATTGCATGAAAAGTGACTTGAAAAACCCATAAAAATTGAAAAATTTTGAAAAAATTTTGAGCTTCTAATGAATTGAGAGGATTTCCATGATAATCACCACTTGTGAATTGAGTTTGATGACAATTGCATGCTTAAAGGGAATGTGAATTGAAAAGAATTTGAATGAATAAATTTTACCTCTTTTGCAAAGCTTTATAATGTGAAAATGTTACCTAAATCATGCTAGGAAATTGAAGTTGAAATCACATTATAAGTTCCTATACTTCTTGTTGAAATGATTAAGGCAATTCGATACTTTCTTTCTTCTTTCTTTGATCATCTAGCTCCTCATTGAAATATTAGCCTCCTTTACCTATCCGGGAATTTGGAGAAGTGAATGAGAAAAAGGCATGTTTGATGTGGGAGGGCCATGAGAGCAATTATTTGCAATCAAATGAATAGAAAGAAATTGTAGGTTTGGGGAAGTCATTCATGACGATGAGTAACTCGGCACCATTCACATAGCCGGGTGTTTGTGTCTTGCCAAAGTCGGATTGAGCGATATTCCTAGCGGATTATGGTATGTGCGCTAAGGGTTTGAGGCATCTCTTGAAAAATTGAGAAACGCCGATCTCCTAGGCTTCGGTTTTTGTGCACCTCTATCCATAACTCCAAAAGTAAAGTCGAAAAATGAATAGGAGAGAGCGAAGCTCTAAGTTGAAGTGTTGCGGGAACCGCATAAGAAGAAGAAGGTAGTTGTCCACTTTCCCGGATTTATGCACCACTTTCCCTTAAAGTTTTCCCCTCCCTTCCGTATTCTAAACCTTTTCTTTGAAAGTCCTTAAGATCAAAAGAATGTTATATGACTTGGTGATCTAAATTGAAGTTTCTTGTGATTGATTTTGATAATGTTTGAAGGTTATAATGCTTGCTTGGAAGTCAAATTGGTTCATGAATTTTCTTTGCTTTTTACTCTTTAATTGAGTGTGTGAAAGTTTGATAAACGATTGAAGCAAGGTTTGAGAATGATCTACTCTTTAGAAGTCACGTTCATCCAAAAAGAAGGTACACATATTTCATCCTAACTCTTGTTTAAAGCTTTTTGAAAGACCTTGCTTAGGGACAAGCAAGTGTTAAGTATGGGGTTATTTGTTAGCATGAAATATTGTGATATTTTAGGCACGTTTTCTAAACGTATTTGATTCATATTGATAGTCTTTGATTGAACTTTGCTGCATATGTGAGCTAGTATTACCTATATTGTCGATATGGATGTCTACACTAGTTCTATGTTGATTATAGGTGATTTGGAGCTATTTCCGAACGGAATCGAGCAAAGGAGAGTTGATTTGATATGTCCATAGATTGAGGACATTCTTTTGAAGCAAATTGGAGTTTTAGCTTGAGGAATGCACGAGGCTAGGGAAGAATCACGTTCTTGCCCTAAACCACGCTCTAAAATACGGCCGTACTACAAACCACGTTTAGTTCCACGGCCGTGGAACCCTGCAAAGGAAGCATGATGCATTCCAGTAACTATTACGGCCGTGGGATACATGGTACAAACCGTGACCTAATCCACGCCCTAAATTACGGTCGTGGGAACTTCCACGACCGTGATCTTGGCGAATCTTTTCGCCACACTTTGAAGCCACGATCTTTTGAAGATTGGGCCGGGCCAATATTTTATCTTGCCCTATAAGAAGACGGACGAAGCAAGATTCCGTCAGCTTCGCTAAGCATCATTCATACCCGCTTACACCCGCCATCTTCGCGTAGCGGCATTTATCGACGCTTAGGATCGTTCATCTCCGGATTGGCGGAAGATCGAAGCTTTTGGAAGATTTTGCAAGGAGATCTTGCTTCTTGTTTAGGTTTGAGTTGGAAAACGGATTGACATCCCGTTTTCCCTTCTTTCCTAAGGTTGTGATTGTTTGTTTTATTCTGAATCCTTTGACAATACTTGTTCTCTTTGTGACTTTGAGATTGGTTTGAAGATGATTGAAAGTTCTTGAAAGTTTTCATCTTTCTATCTTTTAATTCTTGAATTGATATCAACATGACTGTTATTGGCTAAAAACCCTTAACAATTCTAAGGTGAAGGGTTGATAGTTGTGGCTTAGATGATGATAGATCGATCGTAAACAGATTAGACCCTGAGAGTTTGAGAGAATCGCCGACAACCCTAAATTACGGCCTGTTTTTGAGTCCACGGCCGTGGAACCTCAAGAACTAACCGTGATTTCCCTTAAGTCTACGAACTTGCTTTTACTTTGATCCAAAGTTAAAGATTTGCTTTAACTTAGTTTAGACTTGTCTTTTCTAGGTGGTAGTGAAGCCTCAACAACCTCTACCTCGATTGTGAGTGTTATAACCGCAATCGGTTTAGTTAGTCTTGATCCTTGGGTTACAAGTTTGGGTATTTGACACAAATTCTCATCTTTAGAATCTTTCTATATTGAGCCTCAACAACCTGTATAGAGAGTGCCTTGTAGGTGAGTTACATAAGGTTTTTGGAACTTCACCGTACGATTACCTTACATTAGTATACCTTTGCCTATCTCAACTCTGTCTTTATATTATTAAGTATATCTTGAATCGATTGCCACAGCTGGATACTTGGATCTTTAGGATTGTTGTTTTCCCAATATTTGCAAAACTCTCATATTTACTCGCTTGATAATCTGCAATCGAATTTGTTCCCACCCAAATCCCTGTGTTCGATACTCTGGAATTCTTGCTTAGCTACGTCAATCCGTACACTGCGGGTTCGCTGCTTGATTCTAGTTTTATAAATTTAAAGCTTATTTGCACACACCTTTAGGGGCGAACACGGGGCGGCGGTGATGGTCTTCCTAGGTGCGAGTCTGCTGCTACAGATAGGAGCGAGGTTGTTGCTACAGATGTGATGCGTTTGACGAGAATTAGGGTAACGTAAATTATATTAGGGGGAAGGAATTAGGTTTAGGCTTAAGCATGATTAAGGAAGGTGATTAGGGTTTAGGTTAATTAGATTATGGGCTGGGCTGACATATGTTTGGGCCGGGCCTGTTGGCCTGCTCATCTAACTAAGATGGCTGATAATTAAATCGTTACCCGCACGGAACCGCTCTTCGGTTTTAAATTAAATGTACGTAATTATTTACGGTTACATAACTTATCATTTTATGTGAATTAAGGTCACATATTAATATCGTTTTATTTTATTTAAAAGAATAAAAGCCGACGGATCGGAATCCGGTTTGGTCCTGTATTTAAACGGAGTTTAAATTTTTCGGGTATTACATCAGTGCCCCCTTAAAATAAGTTTCGTCCCGAAACTTAGGATAATGTATCTAATCACACGACTTTATTTGTACATCTTGGTATCATTAAAATTTCGTTTCTACCATGCAACTACTCAAACATCATAATCAGGCACACATGAAAAGTCAAACAAACAACATCCGAGTACTAACTCGTCGATATAGAAGTAGTAGCTAACCCCGCATAAAACTCGGGATAATTACGTCTAATACTCTCCCCTGTCTCCCAAGTGGCCTCATCAGCTCCTCGTCTAAATCACTGGAACTCTATAAAAGCATGAACCAGCTAAATTTTTTGATCTTCATAGCTGATGACGTGTCTCGGATTCGGTAGGTACCCTCTCAACGGTTTGGTTTTCTAAACTTTTCCTTCCACTTGGCCCACTTGCTTTTTTCTTTCGAAAGTTCCCGACTATCTATTCTGAAATAATGATCTTAAACTTCTGTCGGCACTTTACTAAGTGTCTAATTCTCTTTGTAATACAAACCGCTTGGCCCGGTTTCCTCAATGTGACCTAATCGGATCGTTCCTTAATTAATGGGTTTCACCTACTTCTTGCCAAGCTTTCAACTTTATATAACTCAAAACAACTCACACACTCAAGTGGACCTTTTTATATAGATCTCTAATTCCTTAACTTGAAATCATAGTTAACCTAACATTGATTTTCTTCATTTGTGGGTTATGTGCCTACCACGCTTCTGTTGTAACACCCATTAGGCACAATGGCGTCATTCTGAGGGTCAACATGATTTACCCAACTCCCGCCTATACTTTCCTCCTACTACTAGACCCTTACTTTCTTACTCAACCGTAGTCTGTTCTTAATTAACCAGAAAGCAACTTCTAATCCGATTCTCTCCATATCCTTAGATCATCCCAGAAGGTTATCGTTGCCTACTTGGGAAATCCTCCAAGGCATCGATAAGGTTACTTCTTAAAACCTTAGTCATCCATGTCTCTTCTTGACGGTACCTACTCGTCAAAACCAACACTTACACATCCTCAGCTGACTTCGGTCAGTCTATATTTGACTTATCTCAATATCCCGGACTTACTCTTCTCATACCTATACTGGCGTTAAATTCTTGGTGAGCATCATCTGCCCGATTAATCCTTTCATGCTTTACTAATTCGTTTTATCTTCCACACTTCTGTTTCCTTAGGCTAACTCTACTTCTCAAGCCCAACTGGGTCTTTCATCTTGACATAAATAGCCATTCCAAGTCTTCAACGATAATTGGTAAGTGTCTTTATAGTTCTAATGACTTTAGTTATCATCCCCTTGCAGTTCCCCTTGCATGGACCGTCGGTGTTGATGACTTAGGTCCCGTGATAATTGGGTTAACTTGGACTTTCGAGTCCACCAAGGCCGTTCTCATATATACATTCCTTCGCTGGTGTTACTGGCAATATTGCCTTCATGAAACTCCGTTGTTTCCGCTACAAAGCTTCAACTCTTTCATACCTGTATTTTGATTCCTTCAAATTCCTATATCCTTGAGGAGGTCAAAACCTCTCTATTCTTGTAAATTCTACATTTTTGCTTCTATATTCCATTGTAGGTATCCCTTCCATGCACTATAGACCCTCATATCCGGGTTGACATTTCATCTCTTTTGGTCTCTCCAGCTTGTCTTGTGAACTCTTCTACTAGGTGACTCGTCTTATAACAATTTCCTTTGTCCGAATCGATCTCTAGTTGTCAGTGGATCATTACTACTCATTTCGTGTTGAAACCCTAGTTCTATTTTACTCTTGCATAGATTCCATAACGGTATCCTCATCTCAACACTTTATTTACATTTAGCAAGATCCGTATGACTTTCCTTCTCATTGGTTAAGATATTTGTTTGTTTCCGCTTTCTCCATCACAGTGTTATCGGTCCGATAGTATGAATTTTCTTAAACATCTTCCGATACTATTTGTATACGAAACGTCAGATGCATATCATCTTCTCAAATATCAAAATTTCTCGACTCGCATTTATTATGTTGTCCTTATCCTCATGTCGCCTTACCATCTCCTAAATCCTTACACCCAGTATGGTAATTAAATCTCTTAAAGCTTTCTCATACAACTTTTATGGATTATGTTGATTAGATTTGGTGCTTCCATCAATTCTTCCCTTATCAGTCGAGAGAAGACTCCAATGTATACCATTTGTACGCGGTTCCAAAACTACTACTCCATCCACCTATGACCGGTTATCAAGATTTTCTATTGGAGTGCTACCATTTCTCGAAAACTCTTATATAACCACAATTATATTATCAGGGTGATACGGATCCGTATAACAACCTTCAATCATTTAACTTTACTCTTTCTCATGTTTGTTCCAGCAAAGATGTAGATTCCATCTACAATCACCTCACAACTCGATAAGACCTTTCACCAAGGGATTAAATCTTACTTTCTCTGTTTTTCGCCTCTATAATTCCAATACTTCTGTGTCACATTTTTAGTCACACAAGCTTTTTCTATCAATCTAGAAAGTTGACCCCAACTTTTCCTCGAAAGAGAACCATCTATCTCACTTGTGTGGGATGCTAAGTACCCTCGGTCTAGACTGATGTAGGATTTGGTCAACATCGTTTGTTTCTTCTTACTCTTCTCGCTCTTCTTGTACGAAGCCATCTGTATTAACTATGATATGTAAAATTTTCCTTAGTCAGTAGGTAAGCAAATGCTCACAACAATTCTCTTTACACCATTAATGTCATAAATGGTCATTACCGACTGTCAAGAGCTTCACTTTAATTTCTTAATTAGAGTTATCATATTGGACTCATTCAATGTTACCATCAAGGCTACTAGTACTTGCATTGATTTAACTTCACCATTATCGTCGTTGATCTCTGGAAGAAATTCTACAGATGTCGATAAACTTCCTTTATAACTTTTTGGTTATTCTTCTTATCCTGCCAATCAACCATCACTAGTTAGCCAGTACGTGTACATTCTCTGTTGTTACCAATTAGTTTGTAGTTGACCTTCTAATAGATCGTAGACTTACTTTTCTTCCATCTCTTTTGAGGTTTGATATACCAGGTGAAAATATATCTCTTCCATTTATACTCCTTTAGCTCCTTCTACAAACTACACTCCTATAAGAGCACTATACTCTTACGAGTCTAGTTGTATCTTTGTCTTCTGCCAACGGATTTATCAATTCTTCGACGATGACTTGTATGTATTTCCCCATGATTCTTTTTACCCGATTTATCATCCACTTGCGGTTCTCAGTTATGACCCGCTAGTGTTATTAACTTAAATCCCTTCGTGAATGAGAAGTTACTAGAGACCCTCATTTTTACCAAGACCATTCTCCTACACCCTTCTTTCTTGGGATGTTGCTTGTATTGCCGCCTTTATAGAAATACAGTCTTTGTTGTATTCCGATCCTTGTTGTAATTCTTGTGTGTTCTAGGAGGTCACCCCATTTTCATGTTGGTGAAATCGGCCTTCCCCTTACAAGCAACTTGTAAGCTTTCATTCTGCGGCTCTTTAATTCTTCGTATCGGGATGGACACCGTATCTTATCCTGACTCTTACGTTTATGATTGTTTTGGTTTCCCATCTTGATTGTGGTGGCAAGTAGCTTGTCGAGAGTGATCATATTCCGCTCTGCTTCTAGTCTCAAACTTTTATATTCCGCTTTGCTTCTAGCCTCAAACTTTCACCTTCTGATCCGTCAGTAAGCTTAGATTGAATGCCTCTTGTCCGGATCACTACTATATTTCACCTTGACCTTCATGCCAATTTGTTTTTCTGAAGGCATCCCCTTTATTTGTAACGTTGCTTTACACCATCTTGAAAGAACCTATGAGTTGTCTTTTCCAATTTGTATACTTGCCGGTCATCCAACGCGTTGTTGGAAATACCCTCATGTATATTATTCATTTGATCCTATTGAGTTGACTCGGGATTCCCTTCTTGTCATCGTCGGTGGTGTTGTCCTTTAGTCTTCCCTTTTCCGTCTCGACGTCCCTCAACAAGCTCGAAGGAGTTGTCCTCCGTTCATCTACCCTAACGCACGTAAGACGTGCATCCTAATACTCACGTTGACACCCTTCAAAATCTACTTAGAGGTGTCAAAGGGGTGAGAAACTCGTTATGTTATCTCCGTTAAGGACATAACATAACTATAATTTCTACTAATCTTCGGCATATACCTATCTATATCACATATCTTTATAATCAAGCTAATAATTCCAAAGAGAGTAACAACCTAAAGTCCATACTAAGCATACTGAGATCCACAACAGTAGTGGTGGTCAGCCGTATTTTTCTATTCCCAACCAGACTATGCATGAATTTGAAAACCAAAAGTCCATTTTAAAACTCAGATCCCTTTTCGAGTTCTACTCAAGTACTTACTCGGTCTTTCAGAAGATTTCAAGTGCCATTGTTGCCAACCTAGAGCTCTGATACCATGTTGTAACACCCCGAATTCTCAGAACTCGGGACATTACTGGTTAGGACCTCACAATGGGTCCCGACCTCAGTTTGACAAAAATATTACTAGGATCTTGCAACAAGACACAAATAAGAAAAACCGAAATTCATAAAATGTATTTGTAAAAAGGATGAATGCAACAAAGTCTAACAGCCTATCGTACTTAAACAACGGAAAAGACTAATTGTCTTAACAAAATGGAAAGACAACAAAGCAAAAACCCAAACCCCTACTCTAAAGAGTACGAAGACCCGGCTGACCACTACTTATGGATCACTCATCTGCTGTTCTAACCTGCAATAAAACTAAAAACACAACAAAACAACCATTAGCTAGTTATCTAAACATTAGGAGAATAATAATAGCACACACACACATAAAATAATAAACACTCATCATGCTTTCAAACAATCCATTTATTATCTTCATTTAAATCATTCACTCTAATGATACTTATTTTGTGACACGAGGGATTCCCAAACCTCGCCTCCGCCCCCGTGTACCCATCAGGAGTGGATCCGATGCATCTCACCGTGTACCTGTATGGTCTGGGTATAGAGAACCTCCCAGTCTCCTGGCAGAGCTGGGCAGTGATGTCACGGCCCGTTATACATACACTTGGGCCTTAAAACATAATAGCCACGGTCGTCCTAATAAGTTGTTATTTTTATATAACACACATTGCACACACACAACCATTATCACCCAACTAATATCCAGAAACCAGCTAAGTAAGTCGCAAGGACTTACCTGAATCAAACCACAACTCTCACAATCTCAACTCGGTCTACAACCGTAGAAACTCAAACGCCTGTCATACAAGGCACGTGGATCAAAATACATCCCATAATCTTAGAAGTCTATAACTTCTAAGATGCACAAACTCATCAAGAGAAAAATTACAAAAATACCCTCTTAAGGTAAAATGACTATTTTACCCCCGGTTCCGAAACTCCCAGATTTGTTTATATCTTAGTTTCAAACTCTCCTTTGGAACCCATTTCCACAATCTAGTTCTTACGGAAAAGTTTGGTAAAGATTTACAAGATTTATACAAAATTCTAGAGTTTCATTAAACGGTCATTAAGGTCCGATTTGAGTCAGAATTCAAGACTTAGGTTAAAGGATAAGAATTCCGGAATCGCTCTCTAGATCCTCTAAAATATGTATACTAAACATAGGGCAAAGGTCTCTCAAAAATTTAACAAAAACTCCTATGTAAAATCTATGGTTAGACTAGAAGCTAAAATTCCAAACTTAGTCAAAAATTCAACGGCGGATTCTCGATTTAAGCTATAGAAATTAGGTTCTAAAGTCAGCAGGTCGGAGCTGAAAGATAGGGTGTGCAGAAGGTCCTAGGTTCGAGTCTTTCCTCCAACAATCCCTCCTATTTATCATTCACAACAAGTCTCCAGTTCGAAACCCACAGATTACACTTATGCAAATTGATTTAAGTTTCCTTAGTGTAAACATCCCCCTATATACACACAAACATGATAATTGCAGTAACGGATCCGCAACCGAGGGGTAGGTTCACCTACCGGACTGCAGCAAAGGAAGAGGGCACGCTGTTAAGGGCTTCGATCGCACCGCCACCTCCGGGGTCGCTGGCTCAGTTCGGTGGCACCTGCTGTCATCCCGATTAGGCCGAGAAGGAGACAGAAGACGCACGGAAAGAGGGAGGGGTGGACCTGGCTTACCTTGCTTACGAAACGCCGAGCCGCACGCTAGGATGGGTTGGGTAGTCGTTGTGGTAGACATCCGAGAAGGCTCGTGTTGGCTTGCGTCGGTACTGGCTCCGGTGAGCTCTTCCAAGGTGCCAGTCGGGGTTCGGTGGTAACTGCAGACGGGTTGCGTCTCTCAGGGTCTCCGACGAAGACGAGACTTCGTCCCCCGTAGCGAGTCCGATGTGGTGGTGGTGGCTACTGAGCAGCGGGGCGGCGGTGATGGTCTTCCTGGGTGCGAGTCTGCTGCTACAGATGGGAGCGAGGCTGCTACTACAGATGGGATGCGTTTGACGAGAATTAGGGTAACGTAAATTAGATTAGGGGGAAGGAATTAGGTTTAGGCTTAAGCGTGATTAAGGAAGGTGATTAAGGTTTAGGTTAATTAGATTATGGGCTGGGCTGACATATATTTGGGCCGGGCTTGTTGGCCTGCTCATCTAACTAAGATGGCTGATAATTAAATCGTTACCCGCACGGAACCGCTCTTCGGTTTTAAATTAAATGTATGGAATTATTTACGGTTACATAACTTATCATTTTATGTGAATTAAAGTCACATAAAATGATAGAAATTAATATCGTTTTATTTTATTTAAAAGAATAAAAGCCGGCGGATCGGAATCCGGTTTGGTCCTGTATTTAAACGGAGTTTAAATTTTTCGGGTATTACAATTTTATAATCTTTTTCGCATCAAGTATCAATTTGTAGTGATATTTGGAGTACTTTATCACAAAAACATTTTTACTTGGGCATGACTTTACATTTTATCGATACTGATATGTACTTGCATAAATTTGTTATTGCATTTCGCCATTTTAATGAAAGACATACTTCCGTCAATATTGCTAATTTAATAAGAACGGTTTTACAAGAATTTAATTTACAAAATCGAGTTTTTTCATACTCATTTGATAATGCTTCATCTAACACCCGCGCCGTAAACAATTTGGTGGGGAATGCGGGTCAACTTATAAAAACACCTTTTACTCACCAAAGATGTTCATGTCATATATTAAATTTATGTGTCCAAGATGGCCTAAAAGTTTTACATGAAATGTTCGAACCTATAACCGGCGTAATTGAACATATTTGACATTCAACCGACTTAAGAAAAAAATGGAGATCAACTTGTATAGAAAAAAATGTTCCTCCGATTGCTTTTTCAAAAGATATTGGAACTCGTTGGAACTCAACCTATAAACTACTTAGTCAAGCTCTTCATTATAAAGATGTTTTACAAGAATTTTCCTCACAATTTATTTCTTGGTCTATTTTAGATGATGAAAGTATTTGGCAAACTTGTTTTGATATTTGTAGTGTTTTAAAAGTATTTAGTGATTCTACTAATATGTTGAGTTATGTTTACATTCCAACCTCTTGTAGTTTTTTAGAAATAACCGTAAATGTTGCCGAAGCTTTACAAACCGTTTTAGGTTTAGAATCACTTAAATATGCGGCAGCCGAAATGAAAACAAAATGGCTAAAATATTATGATGACATTCCCCTAGTTTATCTTATTGCCTCCGTTTTCGATCCTAGACTAAAAATTGATGGTGTTACGGAATTTTTAAATGCTTATTATGAATGTTTAGGTTTATCTTCTATTAAGAACGTTAATTCTATTACTAGTAATATTCGTGTTGAAATTGTTAAATTACTTCCTTTATTTGAAACAAGTGCTAGTGCTTCTTCCCAATCAACTCCCCCACCCTCTTCTTCTTCTTCTTCTTCTTCTTCTTCTTCTTCTTCTTTTATTCTTTCTAAAGCTAAACAAATTTTAGCTAAAAGAACGAAAACACCTAGACATTCATCCGCAAATGCGGAATTTGAAGATTATCTAACAACTCCTTTTAGTTTTGATGGTGATATTGATAGTTTTCAAGTTTTAGAATATTGGAAGAAGATGGCCCCAAAGTATCCAACATTGGCCAAGATTGTGCAACAAATTATGGCCGTTCCCGCATCAACGGTGGCCGTGGAGCAAGCTTTTAGCCAAGGAGGAAACATGCTAAGCTACAAGAGGAGTCAATTGAAGCCCGATAAATTGGAGGCTCAAATATGTGTTCAAGATTGGATAAGGGCGGAGAAGAGGCAACAACGGAATGCACCCGTTTATGACTCAAAATCGGATTCCAACTCCGATGATCCGGCCACTAATTCAGGGTCCGAGGCGCAAAGGTAAGGGGGTAACGAAAAAAAACTCGGAAGTCTGAAAAAAGGTAAGCAAAGGTAAGAGAACTACGTAGGCTTTGATTCCTCTTATACCCCAAGAGGATACGTAGGCAACCGGGAAACCGGTTTAAGCCCTCTCCTTTTTTTTTTTTCAATTACTTCTATTCAAAAAAAAATTGTAATGTAATAAAAAAAAATTGAATGTATAAAAAAAAATGAGTATTCTCTTTCATGTATTTTAGTTAGTAATTTTATTTTAGTTGCTTTAAGTTAGTACTTTTATTTACTTAGTAATTATTTTATTCAAAAGCTAATGTAATAAAAAAAATTTGGATGTATAAATAAATGAGTTTGCTTTGTTGTAATTATTTTACCTGGTCTTTTTTATTTTACTTGCTCTCTTTTATATTTATTTACTGAGTAATTTTATTTTAGTTGCTTTCTTTTACTATGTAATTATTTTATTCTAAAGCTAATGGCAAATGTAATGAAAAAAAACTGAATGTATAAAAAATTGAGTTTGCTTTGTTGTTTTATAGTTACTAATTTTATTTAAGTTGCTTTCTTTTATTTACTTAGTAATTCTATTTAAATGTTATTGTAAAAAAAAATTCAATGTATAAAATATAAATTATAAAAACATAGTTATGTGAAATTTCAATCTACAAAACTTTAGTAAAAATTTAAATTGTACAAAGATTAACAAATGCATAATTTTTTAATTAAAATATAATATACTTATATAATTTTTTTTTTTTAAAATTCATGTGCCAAACCGGCGGTTTGACGGTTTGATCATTGCCGGTTTAGGTTTCAGTTGCGGAGGGGTTCTGGGGTAATGGAATTGGAGTGAACTGGAAAAATTGTGATCTTTGATCACAATTTGGGTGGGCGTCTAAGCAAATTAGGGTTCGTGTACAAGCTTGTGAGGGAACTAGTTTCAAATTGTTTCCGTCAAGCTCCATTCTAGTGAAAGTTTAGGCGAAGAAGCATACATAACCGTTATTTCAAACAATTTTTATAATAGAAGAAAGTTAAATGTGGCTTTATTATCTAAATATTTTTTTTAATCTTATATATATCTATAAAAGTAGACTCTTTTCCCATGTGTCAACGTCACATTTCTTGGAGACCAAAAAATTTATTTCAAAAAGTAATTTTTAAATATTAATATAAATTGCAAATTGATTTCTAAATTTTATATAAACACAATTAAATAAATGTTTTTACAAAAATAATTTTTAAACATTTACGGATTTTTTGCCATTGATTTTACCAACAATCATATATTAACAAGGGTGTTGTTCAGGTAAGACACATTATTCCGGTAGGGTCGTGCGGCTGAACGTAGAGAGACACGCGTTCCAATTTATTTATTTATTCTTTTTTTTCTTTTCCAAAAACGAGTGAAAGTAATAGTTCAAAAGTTATTAACGAATAGTTCATATCTTATAAAAGGATAGTTCATGAATTATAATAGAATAGTTCATAGTGCAAAATTTATAAAGAAGTAAAAGTAATAGTTCAAAATTTATTATCGGATAGTTCATAAGTTATAAAAGGATAGTTCATGAATTATAATAGAATAGTTCATAGTGCAAAATTTATAAAGGATAGTGCATAACTTATAAGGTGATAGTTCATGAATTACAACTGAATAGTTAATAACATACAAACGATTAATTTATAAATAATTTGATATAATATATTAAAAAGTAATAGTTAATGAATTATATAGGAATAGTTAAAACTTTATAAGAGAATAGTGCAGAAATTATAATATGGTAGGTCAAAAACTTTTTCATTCGTTTCTGGAAAAAAAAATAAAAATGAAAATTTGGGCCACGTGTCAGCTCTACGTTCATCCGCACGCCCCTACCCGAAATTATGAACCGTACCTGAACATTTTTAATATATAATTTTTATGTTTTTTATTTTATCCTAATCCATTTTCTTTTTGCTTTGCTTTTCCAAGATAACTTAATCTAATTATTATAAATATTTTTAATATATAATTAGTTAGGAGAGAAAATAATAAATGAGAATTAAAAATCATAGTAATAATTATAATTTATTCCCCGTTTTTTTATCTATTAAAAATATACATGAAAGATTGAGTATATATTAAAACTCAACCCACACAAGGGTGAGGGTAATATACTAGTAAAGTAGTTGTAACGATCTTCACATTATGTTTAACTAAGCCATCCTAATCATGATACAAATAGTAGATCATACTAGGATAGGCAGAAGGTATAAAACGAAGGATTCGGACACTTACTGGACAAGATACGCGACCGCGGGGAATGAAGGCCACGAGGGCGGAGAGGCGGGACCGCGGCTGGTGAAGGCGCTGGGGCGGAAAGGTGTGATCGCGGCTGGGAATCGGCACGGGGGAGGGCGAACAACAGAGGACGATTCTCGAAGGCCTTCGTGTTCTTCGACTGTTCCAACTTGATTCCTACGTTTAGGGCTTGCTTCCACCGATCTTATAATCCTCAACTCGATCTTCTCAACAAGTCACACCCACAAGCACAAGCATACAAGAGTGAGGCTTGGCCTAACCTTCAAAAGGGGAAAGGGAAGGAAGAAGGAAGGAGAAAGAAGGAAGAACCCTACATACTGCAACTACTTTGTTGCCCAGATCCGTGCACACCACAACCACGGAGTTGTTCACCTCAGGAACAAGGCTATCATCATGAACCCATACAAACGGAAACGTTGAGGGTGAGTTCAACCCTAAGGCTCACTCAAGAAGACGAAGAGGAGAATAAAAAAGGGGAGAACTTACTGTCAAGACTTGTAGCAGCCAAACTCACAATCTTAACTCCACAACTAACAAGGGAGTTCAAGGAAGGATCTGAAAGAAGAAACGAAAAGGAAAATAAGAGAAGAGAACAAGAACTAACACAAAGGGGACAAAGCAGCTGCAACACCCAAGGCTCGGGCATAGAAGTGAGGGGTCGGAAATGAAAGGGCGGAAGGAGTGAAAGGCCAAAAAACAGGCGGGATTATCATTCTGTCGTCAGACGGCCGCACCCACGGCTGAACCTATCCGCGGAGGCGGACACACCGGACCTGCGGCTCAACCAATCCGCGGGGGAGGGGGGGCATACATTAGGGACGCTAGCTCTCTGCAAGGGCGAAACCTAATCCTAGGCATACATCTCTACTCCGACATGTCCCGATACGAAGCACAAGGGCGTTTCCTCGGAACGGAAATCTGTGTTGTTACACCCAAGAAATATGATAGGGACCGAGATCGGTCATATCAAATTCCTTAATGAGGGAAGCAATGAGAGTATAGCGGAGGTTATCGGATGAAGCAGTGAGAATAATATCACATCTCTCATAACGTGTTCTACGCTGTTGAAAGCTAGATCCACATGAGGTGTATAATTCAATATAAATTGATAGATAATCAAGATGATTTCCATTCCGATAGATAGACAGGGAAGAATCACTCTTTCTGCTGATAAAACCAATGCAGAGCAAATACCCTACAAATCGTTGATACCAAGTCCGGGGTGCCTGTTTGAAGCCATAAAGAGATTTCTTAAAAAAAAGACATGACAAGGGCGAGTAGAATCAACGAAACCTGGATGCTGAAACATGTGGACTATCTCGTTGAGATGCCCATCCATGGAGGAAGGCATTCTTGACGTCAAGTTGGTGAATAGGTGTTCGCTCTCAGGCGTGTGTATGTATGATGAATGATATAGCTTTAAATTTATAACCTAAAATATAAGCCTGAAACAATACACAAACCCGCAATGTATGGATCAATTGTAATAACAACAAATACTTTAGGGTCGATCACAGGGACTATGGTGAAACAAAGCTCAGAAATTCAGGTTGTAAATCAAAATCACGCAACAAAGCAAAGGTATCAATGATGATGTAATAATCAGATAAAGAAAATTCATATTCTAGAGGTGTCAAAGCATCCAGTTGTTGTTCCGACTCAAGATCTCAAAGGATAACGTGGACAAAGATGAGGTTTGCAACGGGAAGATGTTTCTGAGGTGGGAATAAATCACGGGGTAAGTCTCACTACTCACTATCCCAAACCAAAGATCCTCTCACCGGGTAAGTCTCAAGGTACTAAGAAAAGGAACTATAATCTCAAACCAACACTCCCCAAGGGGATATAATCAACCTTTACCGGGCAAGTCTCAAGCTAACTCACAAAGATGGAATGAAGGCACATTCAAACCCTAATAAAGGATAAACCTTTATTACCTAACACTCATGATCTTGGGTATACAAGCAAATGAATCACCAGGTAAGTCTCATCCTAGGCTTGCGTTGGACCAGGAAAGGTGTAACAAGGATGGGATTTGGCAAACTGGAATCTCAACTCAGATAAGGATTAGGAAAGGAATCACCTCGTTCAGTTCATGTTCCATCTCGGTCGAGATGTTCTACGAACAGACCAAGGTGAGGTTCGGTTAAGAAAAGGCTCGAGCTTTCAATGTCCACTGGGGTAAAGACTCATTCTTTCATTGTCTTTCCCACAACTTTCAGCCAATCACCCTAGAATCACATAAAGAACTTAGGCAACAATCATCATGATGATAACAATCAAATATATAAAAAGAGAATCAATATTCAAACACAAAGTTCTCAATAACTCAATCAAACAAGCAAACTGCGTTCCTCAATCACAAACCAAAAGACAACAATCAAACAATCTAAGAAAACCTTACAACTTCCTTCAAAGCCTTCAACTTGATCTTCAAAGTCAACTTCCTTCCTTAGAATATCTTTAATCTTCCAACTAACCCTCCAAATATGATCCCAAAACTAGACTCCTTCCATCTAGAAAATCCATCCAAATATATTGGAAAATCACTTTCCATAAATAAAAGATCTCAGCCAAAAATAAAAGATCTTATGGGTTGTGGGCCGCTCGCCTCGGTCTAGCCCATCGCAAAGATCACCTCGGTCGAGATGGTACTGTAGCCATCCGAGGTGATCCTCAGCTACGTACAAATCTCTCTAATTTGGTCAAAATCAATATTTTGTCCAATTTCCATGGTTCCTATGCTTTTCTTATAGCTCCTAAATGCTCCATAATTTAGCTCCAATGACTGCTTAGATCCCTTAGCTCCATATCGCTCCAAAGCTTGTTATTTTCCCTACAATCACAACAAAACTAGGTGTAGACCTCGATTCTCGCAAAGGTAAACAAAATAACATAATGATCAAGAATATACATCCATATATGCAGATTAATGAAGATAAAACGTCTAAACTAATCCCAAAATATAGACTATAATACATGCTATCAAAATACCCCATACTTGTCCCTTGCTTGTCCCCAAGCAAGATTCAAATCTTAGATACAAGATAGAATGGATTATAAGTCATCAAAAAGATCAATTAAAAACATTTCAAAACCTTTGGTGGTGCGCTCCATTCATAGATTACCCTAAAAGAAAGCTTCATAGCAAATAAAATCAAAACATGGTCAAAACATTTTATAAATATAAGAAAGCTGATTATCTTTGCATAAAATCATAAAATGCATAATAAACCATATCTATCGAAATCGATCGTGTGTAATCCAATTTAAACCACCAAGTTAATCAACATACTCAAGGTCTCAAGGGCTCCCAAAATAGGTCAAGAAACGTGTCAGGGTGGGAAGTATATAGGGTAATGTGGTGCTAGAATCCGGGATTAGGCTCTTTACTTCACTTCTTTGAATCTCAACATCTACCACCAATAAGCTTTGCTTATTTTTTCTTTTTTTTACTTTATTTTTGAGAACATGGACAGAGGTGAACACTAACCGAAGCCTAGGAGATCAACAATTATCAATTTCTCGAGATGCCTCAAACCCTTGATGCACATACCATGACCCGTTAGGACTATCGATCAATCCGACTTTGGCAAGACACAATCACCCGGCTATGTGAATGGTGCCGTGTTACTCATCATCAAGATCAACATCCCCAAACCTAATTTTTTTTCTTTCTAACACTTTCAGCCAATATCTCAACTTCACTTCACACGCCTTTCATCAATTGCATCCAAATCCCCGGATAGGTAAAGGGAGGCAAATATGTATTTCAGGGGGCTAAAGCATGATCAAGAAGAAGAAGAAGAAGAGAATGAAGTACCTATATCATCCCAAGAAGAATGTGAGAGAACTCATAATATGGTGTCAACCTTCAAATCCAACATAATTTTGATAAAAACAAAGTATTAAACATGCTAGAATTTCAAACAAAGCATTTAGCAACTTAATCATATCATAAAACCTTTCACAATCTGCAAACAATATCTTCATCGAGGTCATATCCAGAATAGAAGCACAAAACGTTTCGAAAATCTTTTCATTTAAAACCCATCTCAATCGAGGTGAACTGAAGGTATCCGTGGTGTTCAACCGAGTTGTGTCTAAGTTTACGACCTTGTTTGGTCAAGAACAAGGTCCTTCCCTGGACTCCACTGTGGGTAAGCAAGTCCTTCTCACCATCTTTCCTGTCGAAAAATATGCAACAGCAGTTAATTGAGTTATCAATCAATGTTCCCCATAGGTATCGATCTCTAGTTCTCTTGCAAGCCTACTTGGAGACAACTAAGGACTGCCCAGAAGGTTCGAACCTGAGACGTGAGGGTTAAATTTCAATACAAGCATACTAGTGGTGAGAATCAAACCTAAGACCAGTTGCACCTCCTGAGTTTAATTTCTGAAACTATGTTGAACAACCATGTTTAAGCCTATGTTTCGATATGTTAGAATCATATTCCACCGTTCAGATTTTAGTATGACTTAGAGTGATTTGCATGCTGTGAGGTATCAAAATTTGAAGTCGATCCAATGGTCGGATCTGGATCCATAGGTGTGCAAAGTGGGCTGATTGTGCTGTTTATGAAAGAACCCAGAAATTGGCTAAGTATAAAATTTCTAGATGTTATAACCAACTTGAAGAATTTATGTAGGAGTTGTGGTTGAGTAGTTTTGAGAGTTCTTTGATTCTATGAGTAGAGGGCATATCATAGATGACCTGGAGTTTTATTGCGGAATTTTATATTTTTTATTCGAGCCTCGTATCTTAAGCAAAAGTCGGACCTTAGCAACGTTTTGTGAAAATCTAGATGGCGTTTAACTCTTATATCTCTTAACGAAATATCTTTTGAGAACTAGATTACGAAAGTAGATGCCAGAGGAGAGTAGGAACTAGGTTATAGAATATTTTGGAGTTTTCGGGACTAGGGGTAAGATAGTCATTTTACCTTAGGAGGGCTTTTTAGTAATTCCTCTTGATGAGATTGTGCATCTTAGAAGTTATAGACTTCTAAGAATATGAAATGTATTTTTGATCCACGTGCATTGTATAACAGGCGATTGAGTTTCTACGGTTGCAGACCGAGTTGAGATCGAGAGAGTTGTGATGTGATTCAGGTAAATTTGCGACTTACTTAGCTGGTTTCTAGATGTTAGCTGAATGATGATAGTGGTGTGTGTTGATTGTTTAATAAATTATAACAATGCCTAGGACGATTTTTATTATTTTATGGCGCAAGTGTATGTATAACGGGCCGTGACATCACTACCCAGCTCTGACAGGAGTTTGGGAGGTTCTCTATACCCAGACCATACATGCACAAGGTAAGATGCATCGGATCCATTCCTGATGGTTACACGGAGGCGGATGCGAGGTTTGGGAATCCCTCGTGTCACAAAATAAGTATCATTAGTAAGAGTGAATAACCTAAGTAAAGATAATAAATGGATTATTTGAAAGCATGATGTGTGTTTAGTTTTGCTGTTGTGTGTGTGTGTGCTATTTTCATTTATCTAACGTTTAGATAGTGAGCTAATGGTTGATTATTTTGTGTTGTTTCGATTTACCACAAGTTAGAGCAGCAACTGGGTGATCCGGAACTAGTGGTCAGCCGGGTCTCCGTACTCCTTAGAGTTGGGTTGGATTTTGCATTGAAGTTTCCTTTCTAGTACGATGTTTTGTACCCTTTTAGAATCTTAAGTACGTTGTTGGTTGTTAGACGCATGTTATTACATTCATGACATTAAAACACCGTTTTATGAATTTCGGTTTCCTTATTTGTGTCTTGTTGTAAGATCCTAGCAAAGTTGTTGTGAAACTAAGGTCGGGACCCATTGTGAGGTCCTAACCAGTAGCGTCCCGAGTTCTGAGAATTCGGGGTGTTACAACATGGTATCAAAGCTCTAGGTTGGCAACAATGGCACTTGAAATCTTCTAAAGGACCGAATAAGTAAATAAACAGAACCCAAAAGGGGTCGGAACTTTTCAAAGAAATTTTTATTTCCAAAATACATGCATAAGTCGGGATGGAATGAAAGTACGGATGACCACCACTACCTCCACGGATCTCAGTAGCTTAGTACTTTTAGAAATGTTATGTGGACTTATTAGCTTTATTATAAAGATATGTGATATAGATAAGTATATGCCGAATATTAGTAGAAATTATAGTTATATTATTCTCTTAACGGAGATAGCTAAATGAGATCTTCACTCCGTTGACACACCTAAGTATATTTGAAGGGTTTCAACGTAGTGATAAGTACACTCAGCTTATGAGCATTAGGGTAGGCGAACGTCCGGACAACTCCTTCAAACTTGTTGAGTAACGTTGAGACGGAAAAGTAAAGACCAAATGACAACGCCAACGACAATAGCAAGAAGGGGATACTGAGCCAACTCAACAGGGTTAAATGAAGAATATGCATGAGAGTAGTTCCGGAAAAGCATTGGATGACCGGCAATTATACAAATTGGGAGACACAACCCAAAAGTTCTTTCAAGTGTGGTGGAAAGCAACATTACAAACAAAGAATATGGCGGCAGAAACAAGCATAGGTGTGGAAGTCAAAGAGAGGTGGTAGCAATCCAAACAAGAGACATAGAATTCAAGCTCATTGACGGACCAGAAGGTGAAAGTTGATACCAGAAACAAAGCGGAATATGATCACCCTCAACAATCTACTTGACACCACAATCAAGATGGATAACCGAGACAGTCAAAAGCATAGAAGTCAACACGAGATACATTGTCCATCCAAATATGAAGAATTAAAGAGCTGCAAATTGGAAGCTTACGAGTTGCCAGAAAGTGAAAGGTAGATTTCACCAACATGGAAGCGGAGTGACTTTCTATAAGACAAGTGAGTGACAACAAAGATTGTGATACAAATATCCAAATCATAGAATCCTGAAAGCATAGTCAAAGGATCACTACAAAGGCAACATTATAATTCAATACCAACCAAGGAAGGAGAGTTTGTGAGAATGATCATGGCAAACCCAAAGGCCATAATAATTTCCCTCTCACAAATGGACTTAAATTATCAACACCAACGATTCACCCCAGGGAACCACGAGCAGCTGAGGGCTGAGGTAAAAGTAATCGCGAAGATGCATATACGAGCTATCGTGGGAGAGTTGACGAGTCCTTTGACGGTAGATGAATGATAAATCTAAACTCGGAAAGAGTATAGCGCTCTTATAGTGAGAAAGAGAAGTGCAGATTATAGAAGAGTAAAGAAGTACAAGCGGAGAAACTGAAGGAGATAGATGTTCATCAGGTATATCAAATTTCAAAGAGATAGAAGAAAAGTAAGTCTACGATCTTATAGAAGGTCAACTACAGACTAATTGGTAACAACAGAGAATTTACACGTGCTGGCTAACTAGTGATGGTTGGTTGACAGATAAGAAAAATAACCACAAGGGTATAAAAGAATTTTATCGACATCTGAAGAATTTCTCCTAGAGATCAACGATGACAATGGTGAAGTTAAATCAATACAAGTACTAGTAGCCTTGATGGTAACATTGAATGAGTCCAATATGATAACTCTAGTTAAGAAATTAAAGAGAAGCTCTTGACGGTCGGTAATGACCATTTATGATAGTAATGGTGTAAAGAGAATTGTTGTGAGCAGTTGCTTACTACTGACTAAGAAAAGATACATATCAAAGTCAGTATGAAGAGATCCCTGTAAGAAGAACTAGAAGAGTAAGATGAAGCAGATGATTGTGAACATGTCCTATGTCTTAGCATTCCACACAAGTAGGACTGATGGTGCTCCTCCGAGAAAAGGTGGGGTCAAACTGTCTAGATTGACAGAGGAAGCCCTTGTGATTAAAGATGTGACAAAGAATAATTGGAATTATAGAGGCGGCACAAATATAGAGAGTAAATTTAAAGCCCTGGTGAAATGTCTTATCGAGTTGTGAGGTGATTGCAGATGGAAGCTACATGTTGGCTAGAACAGACATGAGAAGGGGTAAAGTTGAATGACTAAAGGTTGTTATATGGATCCGTTATTACCCCAATAAGATGATTACCAAAAAGTGTCTATATGAGAGTTTAATGAGAAATGGTGGTAATCCAATGAAAATTCAAGCTCGACTGATGACATAAGAGTTGATGAAAGTAATAAGACCAATCAACGTGGTCCGTAAGGCGTATACGAGGAAATTCAAAGGGATTTAACTATCCTACTGGTGGTAAAGATTTAAAGAAGGTAAAACGACATGTGTATAAGGAAAACATAATAAATGCGATTCGAGGAATTTGATTTTGAGAAAATTATATGCATCTGATATTTTGTATACAAAGGGTACCTGTAGATTTTTAATAAAAAGTCATACTATCGGACCAATGCCCCTATGATGGATAAAGTGTAAACCAAGCGTATAGCTTAACTAGTAAGAAGGAAATTCTTGTATCAAAAGGCGGGTCATGCTAATTTTAAATAAAGTGTTGAGAAGAGGATGCATTACGGAATCTTTCGGAAGTACTACGTAATTGAGGTTCCAACACGGAAGGGGTAGTAATGATCAATTGACAGCTAGAGACCGAATCGGAGAGGGAAAATGTTATAAGATGATATAAGAGTTCACAAGCCAAGCATGAGAGACCATCATGTGTTTGGTATTATTGTTTCGATATAGGATTGTTACCGCACCTAGGGAATGAGGAGCTAGGTAGAAAGTTATGTACCCTAAATAGATCAGGATAAGGACTTGTGGGTCAAAGTGATTTACCCTACGCTAAGAGTAAAAGGAATTGTGGAAGGAAAACCACATTGAGTAGTCCTGGCGAGTGGTAAATAGAGTTCCGATGAGACATAAGTGAATTCCGGAAAATTCTAAGACCACATGTTCCACCCCTCCAAGGAGGTGGGACCGGTAAGTTATTTTGCTGAGGAGTTCTCTAGAACAATCGTGAAACTACATTTGGGTCGAGTACCATAACTTTGACGGATAGGGACAATTTATTTTGAGATTTTGGACAACCAGTACTCACGGCTTAGAGTATGAGTCTTCACTTTACTCTAGTAAATCATCTTTAGACTGACAGGTGGTTTGAGAGGATCTTATTGTTATTAAAAGGGAAGTTACAGGGAGAGACGTAAATCATCCGTACGCCCGGAGAACACTATTAGGATTAATGGGGAAACATATTAATCAAAGTAGCGCAACGGAAGCGTGGTGGGCCCATAATCCATTGTGAGGTCCTAACTAGGACCTCAAGTTAAGGAACTATAGATCGATAGGAAAAATCTCCACATGGAGTATGATTTGTAGTTTATCGCAAGTTGAAAACTAGACCAAGGACGAGAGATATTTCATTAATGGAGAGACGATCCGACCGAGTCATATTATGGGGACAAGACCAAGTGAGTGGTCTTACAAAGAGCATTAGACACTTAGTAAATTTCCGGGATATGTCTAAATCATTGTTTCAGAGGTGATAGTCGGGATCTTCTGATAGCATGAATTATAGTCCATATTTTGGGGCTTGTTTAGACGTTTTATCTTCAATAATCTGCATGTTTGGATGTATATTATGTGATTATATTATCGTTTCATCTACCTTTGCGGGAATCGAGGTCTACGCCAAGTTTCGTTGTAATCGTAGGTAAAATGGCACGTTTTGCATCAAAATGGAGCTAAAGGAGCTAAGGAGTCATAGAAGCTACATTCCGGAGCTTAAGGAAGAACTCAGGAAGCATGGAAATGGATTAAAGATTTACTTTGGACCACATTTGAAAGATTTCACATTCAGTTTAGAGTCACCTCGGTCAGCTACAGTACCACCTCGACCGAGGTGATCTTGAGGAGCGCCCCGACCGAGGCAAACATTCTGACGCGGCGAGATATATTTTATTTGGCTAAGATCTTTTATTTTTGGAAGGAGAGATCTTATATTTTTGGGCCGGATTTCTGTAGAGATCTATTTATGAGATATGGATATATTTTATTAGAAAATTATCTTTTTAAAATATTTTATCTTTGGAAGATAATTCTGCTATATAAAGGGTTGGATTTTCCACAAGTTCAACCATGCTTAGAGGGCTGATACCATCCAGCAAATTAAGGGATTTTTCCAGAGTTTTGAAGGAAGGAAGATTGAAGATCAATCAAGGAAGGATTGATAGCTTATTATAGCTTTTGTAAATGGTTTTGTAAGACTTTCTTAGATTCTCTTCTTGTTGATTTGTCTTGTTGGATTTGTAATCCAAGGAACGCTTATTTGTTTGATATTTGATTCAGTTATTGAAGCCTTGTTCTTAAGGTTTTTGTATTCAAATATTCATTCTCTTCCCATATATTTGATTATTGCTTTCATGATGATGAGTGGCTAATTTCCTTGTGCGATTCTAGGGTGATTGGCTGAAGGTTATGGGGAAAACAATGATAGAATAATCTTAAATTCCAGTAGGACCCTGAAAGCTCGAGTCTTTATCCTTAACCCTAGAACATCTCGTTCAGTCGATGAACATCTCGGCCGGGGTGGAATTCGTCTGACCGAGGTGAACCTTTCTGATCCGAAACTGAGAGTTAAGTGTTAGAGTTTGTCAAATCCTATTCTTATTACACCTTTCCTAGTTCAATGCAAGCTTAGGATGAGACTTACCCGGTAATTCCTTTGTTTGTTTACCCATGATCATAAGTGTAGGTAATAAAGGTTTATCCTTTATTGGGGTTTGAGTGTGGCTTCATTCCATCTTTGTGAGTTAGCATGAGACTTACCCGGTAAAGGTTGATTGTATTCCCTTAGTTGGTTTGTTGGTTTGAGATTATAATTCCTTTCCTTAGTACCTTGAGACTTACCCGATGATAGGTTCTTTGGTTTGGGATTGTGAGTAGTGAGACTTATCCGGTGATCTATTCCACTTTAGTAACACCTTCCCTTTGCAAAATCTCAACTTTGTCCACTTATCTTGAGATCTTGAGTTGGAACCACAACTAGATGCTTTAATCCCTAGAATTTGCATATTTCCTTAATTGACTATATTATCATCTTTGATTGCTTTAATTGCTTTTGTGGTTAGTTGTAATATTGACAACCTATACTTGCTTTGTTTCACCTAAGTCCCTGAGATCGACACCCCGGAATTTTTGCTTTTACTACGATTGACCTGTACACTGCGGGTTCGCATCCTTGTTTTAAGCATACATCTTGGGTTATAAATTTAAAGCTTGCACACATCATTTGGAGAGAACAAGTTTTTGGCGCCGTTGCCGGGGACTTGGTCTAGACCAAGCCGGTTGCGGTTGTCTTTCGGGGCTGTTGTCCCTGTTATTAATAACCACTCTACTTGAGTTACTTTTGTAGGTTCTTTTTCTTAGGTTTATGCGAAGAACCCGTGCTGGGAAGGAAATCGTTCCTTACGATCCCGAACCAGAAAAGACATATAAGAGACGCTTGAGAGAAGCGAAAATGGCCAACCAAGACAATTGCGATCTTGAGGCCGAATTGAAGGAGGCAATGGAACAACTGCGCCTCAATAGGGAAGAATTGCAGCGCGAAAGGGAGCAAAATCGCACCCGAGCTGCAGAGATTGAAGCAGATATGGCTGAGTTGCGAGCTCAGATTCTGCATCGACCGGACCCTCGACCGAGGCAGGACCCCGCTCCAGTTGCCCCGGCCGAGATACTTCCACTTCGGATGTCAGTCCGAGATGTTCTTTTTGCAGGTATTCCACAAACCCTAGGGCAGAGGATGGACCCAAACCAGCAAGTGAGGCGTCCAGGAGTCAACCTAGGAGATCTAGCGGAGCATGATTATGAACTTCGACCGCAAGTTCTTTCCATGATTCGCCAATGCCAGTTTGGAGGGCTAGAAAGGGAATCTCCACATCAACATCTACAAAACTATGAGATCTTAATGGAGACCTTGAAACCTTCAAGAGTTTAAAATAATAACTACAAGTTAAGGCCTTTTTACTTTTCTTTGAAGGACAGGGCGCTTACTTGGTACCAGTCTCTTCCTCCCGGAAAGATCAACACTTGGGAGGAGATGACGACGGAGTTCTTGACGAAATTCTTTCCCCCCTCCAAAACTGCCAAAATGAGAGGAAAGATCAATGCATTCATAATGAAGGACAAGAAGAGTTTGTCCAAGTCCTGGGAGAGATTTAAAGATGTTCTTTTGGATTGCCCACATCATGGGATTCCGAAGATAGAGTTGTTGGAGATTTACTTCAAGGGATTGGATGGAGCTACCCAATTCAGCCTTCAACTACTATCCGTCGGCACATTCATGGACATGCCGATTGATGAAGCTTGAGAATTCATTGAAAAACAAGCTTTGCACATGGAGAAGTACTCACACCAAGGAGCTGAAAATGGAGTTAAGAGAGTTAATTTCCAAGAAGCTCCATCAAATGATAATCAACTTACATCCCTCAAGAATGATGTGAAGCAATTGAAGGAACTTTTGGTTGCTCACACCAAGAAAGAAGAGGAAGGATATCAAGGCTCAAGGAACAACAATGGTTACCGGAACAACAACAACGGTTCTCGCAACAACAACTACAACAACAATAGAGGATCCAACAGCAATAATTGGAGGCCAAACAATCAAAATTCGGGTAACTCTTACTCTAACTCCAATTCGAACAACTCTTCTAATCCTTTCCTCTCTTCTTCTTCTTCTTCTTCTTCTACTCCATTAAAGAGCCAGGAGCCTGGATCGAGCTCGTCCCAGCCAGAAAAAAAGATGCAGTGCTGGAGGCTATCTTGATCAAGCTCAATGCTATGGAGACGTCCATGACTTTATTTTCGAAGGCACAAAAAGCCTTAGAACAACAATTCTTTAATAAGGCGAATGAAGCGCCAAGAGATACAGGGAAGCTTCCAACAAGGACAGAGAGCAACCCTAAAGGATAGATCATGGCAATAACGACGAGAAGTGGATTGAAAACTGCAGATCCAGTGCCTCGGTTGATGCCAGTGAAGAACACCTCGGTCCAGGTACATACGAAGAACACTTCGGCCGAGGTACCAACCGAGGTGGTGCCTCAGAGAGCGTCGGACAAAACTGAAGTTTATGTCCCACCTCTTGCATATAAATCACCACTTCCATTCCCCCAGTCAAGGGCCAGAGCACATCTAGACAAGCACTTTGGTAAGTTCCTTGACTTGATGAATAAACTACATATTAATATCCCTTTCCTTGATGCTATTCTAGGGATGCCCGCATATGGGAAGTTTTTAAAAGAGATTCTATCAAGAAAGAGGAAGCTGGAAGACTTTGGTGAAGTAAGGATGACATCTAAATCCTCCGAGCTCATTCAAATCATGAAGGAGAAGATGCCACCCAAGTTAAGAGATCCCGGCTCATTTTGCATTCCCATTCAAGTTGGGGATGTCACTTGTGAGGCGTTGTGTGATCTAGGAGCCAGCGTGAGTATCATTCCGCTAGAGCTATGTGTGAGGATCGGACTTGGAGAGCCCAAGCCGGTGAAGATACGATTATACATGGTTGACCACTCCATTACCCATCCAGTGGGCATTTTGGAAGACGTCCCGGTTAAGTTAGATAACTTCTATATACCTATAGACTTTGTTGTGCTTGATATTCCCGCAGATTATCCAGTTCCTATCATTCTCGGGAGACCTTTTCTAGCACTTCGGGTTGCAATGTGGATTGTAAGAACGCCAAGTTGCAATTCAACATTGGCGGTGATCAAGTTGAGTTTGCATTGCTTGCGGCAATGAAAGGAGAGCCGCTGGGAGATGATATCTTCAACATCTATGATGAAGAAGAATCAAGAGAATTGGTGAGCTCTATCCTTATTAATGATCCACTTGAGAGAGTTATTAGTTTTAGCTTAATGGAGGAAGGTATAGATGTTTCTTGTGATGCAGATATACGGAGCTTAAAGGCACTGGAAGAAGATCCAGGAGCTAAGATTGAAAAGCTAACCTAGGAGAAGAGAATCTTCAGTCTCGGTCCCAGTTGCAGTACCTCGACCGAGGCACCTTCTGGACCAAGCGAGGTGTTCTTGATTGAAGAACATCTCGGTCACCCTCTCTGGACCTCGACCGAGGTTGCAAGCGAGATGATGTCAACTGAGAAAAACAAACTTCTTACTCCCTTTTCTGAAATTCATCCTCAGTTGGTGGAACACTTTCTCCACCAAACTTCTGATAATAAAGGGCCTTGGTATGCTGACATTGTTAATTATCTTGCTTGCCAGGAAACACCACCCGGATTGACGTACGCTCAAAGGAAGAAATTATTTATAGATGTATGCCATTACTATTGGGATGAACCTCTACTATTTAAGAGAGGTCCGGACGGGATGCTCCGAAGATGCGTTCCGGAAGATGAAGTTACTAGTGTCATACGGCATTGCCACTCGCTTCCTTGTGGAGGGCATGCTAGCGCTCACAAAACGTGCGCCAAGGTATTACATTCCGGTTTCTTTTGGCCTACATTATTTAAGGATGTGCAAACATTTGCTGTTTCTTATGATGCATGCCAAAGAACAGGGAACTTATCTAGGAGGAACGAGATGCCACTCAATAACATACAGGAGGTTGAGATCTTTGATGTATGGGGGGTTGATTTCATGGGACCTTTCCCATCATCCGGAGGAAACCTCTACATTCTCCTAGCTGTCGACTACGTCTCTAGATGGGTGGAAGCCATTGCCTCTCCCACTAATGACGCCATGGTGGTTGTGAAGTTCTTTAATAGAACTATCTTTCCACGTTTTGGGACTCCACGCATCATCATCAGCAATTGGGGAACACATTTCATCAACCGGAAGTTTATGGCACTTTTATTAAAGTATGGGGTAACCCACAAAGTAGCAACCCCTTATCACCCTCAAACTAGTGGACAGGTCGAGATCTCTAATAGAGAAATCAAAGCAATCTTGGAGAAGACCGTCTCTAGGACGAGGAAGGATTGGGACATGAAGTTGGACGATGCTCTTTGGGCCTACAAGACCGCATTTAAGACTCCCATTGGTACCACCCCTTATAATTTGGTATATGAGAAGTCTTGCCATATGCCCGTTGAGTTAGAACACAAAGCGTATTGGGCAATCAAATGGTTGAACTTCGACATCAAGGAAGCCGGTGAGAAGCGGCTATTGGATATCAATGAGCTGGAGGAGTTGCATTTGAACGCTTATGAGAATGCCAAGATCTACAAGGAAAGGACAAAGAAATGGCACGACAAGCGTATCATCCCTAAGGAGTTCAAAGAAGGAGATTTAGTTCTACTCTTTAACTCCCGCCTTCACCTCTTTCCAGGTAAGTTAAAGTCTAGATGGACAGAATCTTATATTGTGAAACATGTTTTCCCTTATGGTGCAGTTGAGATCTAGGGAGAAACAAGTGGAAGATTCAAGGTCAATGGTTGTTCGCCCCTAAAGGTGTGTGCAAATAAGCTTTAAATTTATAAAACTAGAATCAAGCAGCGAACCCGCAGTGTACGGATCGACGTAGCTAAGCAAGAATTCCAGAGTATCGAACACAGGGATTTGGGTGGGAACAAATACGATTGCAGATTATCAAGCGAGTAATATGAGAGTTTTGCAAATATTGGGAAAACAACAATCCTAAAGATCCAAGTATCCAGCTGTGGCAATCGATTCAAGATATACTTAATGATATAAAGACAGAGTTGAGATATGCAAAGGTATGCTAATATAAGGTAATCGTACGGTGAAGTTCCAAAAACCTTATGTAACTCACCTACAAGGCACTCTCTATACAGGTTGTTGAGGCTCAATATAGAAAGATTCTAAAGGTGAGAATTAATGTCAAATACCGAAACTTGTAACCCAAGGATCAAGACTAACTTAACCGATTGAGGTTGTGACACTCACAATCGAGGTAGAGGTTGTTGAGGCTTCACTACCACCTAGAAAAGACAAATCTAAACTAAGTTAAAGCAAATCTTTAACTTTGGATCAAAGTAAAAGCAAGTTCGTAGACTTAAGGGAAATCACGGTTAGTTCTTGAGGTTCCACGGCTGTGGACTCAAGAACAGGCCGTAATTTAGGGTTGTCGGCGATTCTCTCTAACTCTCAGGGTCTAATCTGTTTACGATCGATCTATCATCATCTAAGCCACAACTATCAACCCTTCACCTTAGAATTGTTAAGGGTTTTTAGCCAATAACAGTCATGTTGATATCAATTCAAGAATTAAAAGATAGAAAGATGAAAACTTTCAAGAACTTTCAATAATCTTCAAACCAATCTCAAAGTCACAAAGATAACAAGTATTGTCAAAGGATTCAAGGTAAAACAAACAATCACAACCTTAGGAAAGAAGGGAAAACGGGATGTCAATCCGTTTTCCAAATCAAACCTAAACAAGAAGAGAGATCTCCTTGCAAAATCTTCCAAAAGCTTCGATCTTCCGCCAATCCGGAGATCTCAACAGCAATCTCCACCAAAAGTGCGAGATTAGGGCAATTCCTAAATACCAACTTCAATCTCCAACGAGATGTCAATGCTTCCAAGCAAGGCTAAACGAAGTGTAGCCGGCCTATGCGTTGATAGAACGTGGATTGCCGAAATTCCCCCTAAGCGAAGATGACGGAATCTTGCTTCGTCCGTCTTTTTATAGTGCAGGGCAAAATGTCGGCCCGGCCCAATCTTCAAAAGATCGTGGCTTCAAAGTGTGGCGAAAAGATTCGCCAAGATCACGGTCGTGGAAGTTTTTCACGACCGTAATTTAGGGCGTGGATTAGATTACGGTTTGTACCATGTATTCCACGGCCGTGTAAGTTACTGGAATGCATCACGCCTCTCTTGCAGGGTTCCACGGCCGTGGAACTGAACGTGGTTCGTAGTACGACCGTATTTTAGAGCGTGGTTTAGGGCAAGAACGTGATTCTTCCCTAGTCTCGTGCATTCCTCAAGCTAAAACTCCAATTTGCTTCCTAAGAATGTCCTCAATCTATGGACATATCAAATCAACTCTCCTTTTGCTCGATTCCGTTCGGAAATAGCTCCAAATCACCTATAATCAATATAGAACTAGTGTAGACATCCATATAGACAATATAGGTAATACTAGCTCACATATGCACAAAGTTCAATCAAAGACTATCAATATGAATCAAATACGTTTAGAAAACATGCCTAAAATATCACAATATTTCGTGCTAACAAATAACCCCATACTTAACACTTGCTTGTCCCTAAGCAAGGTCTTTCAAAAAGCTTTAAACAAGAGTTAGGATGAAATATGTGTACCTTCTTTTGGATGAATGTGACTTCTAAAGAATAAATCATTCTCAAACCTTGCTTCAATCGTTCTTCAAACTTTCACACACTCAATCAAAGAGTAAAAAGCAAAGAAAATTCATGAACCAACTTAACTTCTAAACAAGCATTATAACCTTCAAACATTATCAAAATCAATCACAAAAAACTTCAATTTAGATCACCAAGTCATATAACATTCTTTTGATCTTAAGGACTTTCAAAGAAAAGGTCTAGAATATGGAAGGGAAGGGAAAACTTTAAGGGAAAGTGGTGCATAAATCCGGGAAAGTGGACAACTACCTTCTTCTTCTTATGCGGTTCCCGCAACACTTCAACTTAGAGCTTCGCTCTCTTCTTTTCATTTTTCGACTTTACTTTTGGAGTTATGGATAGAGGTGCACAAAAACCGAAGCCTAGGAGATTGGCGTTTCTCAATTTTTCAAGAGATGCCTCAAACCCTTAGCGCACATACCATAATCCGCTAGGAATATCGCTCAATCCGACTTTGGCAAGACACAAACACCCGGCTATGTGAATGGTGCCGAGTTACTCATCGTCATGATTGACTTCCCCAAACCTACAATTTCTTTCTATTCATTTGATTGCAAATAATTGCTCTCATGGCCCTCCCACATCAAACATGCCTTTTTCTCATTCACTTCTCCAAATTCCCGGATAGGTAAGGGAGGCTAATATTTCAATGAGGAGCTAGATGATCAAAGAAAGAAGAAAGAAAGTATCGAATTGCCTTAATCATTTCAACAAGAAGTATAGGAACTTATAATGTGATTTCAACTTCAATTTCCTAGCATAATTTAGGTGACATTTTCACATTATAAAACTTGTAAAAGAGGTAAAATTCATTCATTCAAATTCTTTTCGATTCACAATCCTTTTAAGCATGCAATTGTCATCAAACTCAATTCACAAGTAGTGATTATCATAGAAATCATCTCAATTCATTAGAAGCTCAAAATTTTCAAAATTTTTCAATTTTTATGGGTTTTTCAAGTCATTTTTCATGCAATGCAATAAGGAAACGTGCAACACATAATGAACATGCAACGATAGTCTCAATTGAAAGCGAACATAGTAAGTAGAGTTATTACAAACGTTTTAGTACATCCCACCCCATACTTAGGACGAACATTGTCCCTAATGTTCAAAAGAAAGAAAGAAAAGAAAGAAAAGAAAAAGAAACTCACAAAGTGGTGGCGGGAATGTCTAAAACGAACGGTCATGCATCTAATCACTGCGGCGCCGGTGGAGGTGGGAATGGAGAGAAACTCGGATCATAGAACCGCCCAAACTGCTGGCGGTAGACATCCCACATCATGTGGTCAAGGTCGTCTAAGCGTCCGTCTCTAGCATCCGCCCGGATCTCTAGCGCTCCTACTCTCTCTGAAAGTCCGGTAGCCCAATCCGGCATCTGCTCGTACCATCCCGGGGCGTGACTGTACCATGCTGGGGCATCGGATGGTGCTGGTGGTGGTGGTGGTGCTGCTGGCTGCTCCGTGGACCAAGGAGGGGGAACGCCATACCATGTGGGAGGTGTGGACATCCACGTGGGCCTCTCACTCACGCTAGCGCGGCGAGATGACGAGCCTGAGGCTCTAGCTGGACGTGGAGAGCGTCGAGGTACATCTGGGGCCGCCTCCGGCTGGTCCGGAAACATGCCAAACTCGTGCTCCGCTCCTCCTCCACTCTCAAACTGATCTCCCATATCCTCCTCCTCTGCAACCGGCGGTGGGACGTAAGGGGGAGCTACTATCCTGTTCGCATGCATCGCAGCGAACGTCTCCTTCCAATTATGGCGTCCCGCCATAATGGAATACTCCGGCAGCCACTCTATACCCCTACCCGTCCTAGTCTCCCAAGGCATGCCCGCATAAGGCGGACCTCCATGTGTGGGGAAAATGAGACCCCTAACCATGAATGCGTGTAGCCCTAAAGGAACGGCCGGTATGCGGGTGCAAGCAGAAAAATCCACACCAAAACTCCTAGCAATGTGGGTGACTATCCCACCATACCCGATGTTCCCCTTCTTCTTATTCTTGAGCTTGCTCATCGTAGCAGCCAAGAGAGTAGCACAATCTGCACGGCGTCCATATAACATACAATAGAGCAAGAATAGCTTATCCGTCTTGATCTTTTGGGGCGTCTCCGTCCTAGGAAAGAGACACTCCGAAAGAACGCGGTGAGCTATCTTCAAGGCTAGATGGTACATCAATCTAGCCTTGGTATCAGCGGGTTGCCAACGGTCCTCGTCGGCATAAACCATAGCCACTTCCTCCCAAAAGTTCTTGGGGTAAACTCCACTCGGAAATCGACCGTTATAGGTCTCATGAAACCCAAAGATAGTCCCAAACTCAACTATGCTCAAATGGTAGTCTCTTTCCATGAGACGGAAAGAGACGGTCCTATCTACGTGGCTATGCTCGAAAGACGTCACAACCTCCCGGGTGATCTCCTCATAGGCGTCTTCACGAATGTTCGTGAAGACAAGTAATCCGGCTCTATCCAAGAGCCATGTAAGGTCATCAACTATGTTGAGAGGATGTAGATCCTCCAACAACAAATACCTAGGGCCAATCACTGCCCTCTCCTTGATCCGGTCAAGTGCATCAAGATGGTTCTCATGTATGGTCGGGATGCTAGGGTGAGGAGGTGAAGATGGAGGTGAAGGTGAGGATGGTAGTGAGGGAGATGAGGGTGGTGGTGCCCTAGAGGATGAGGAGGTGGAGGGATTGCCTTTCCTTTTCTTATTCTGCTCTCCCTTCTTCTCTTTTATCCTTCCCGACATTCTCCTTACGAAATCCATTTTTCACCAAAATTACGGTCTGTTCTTGAGAAATTACGGCCGTGGATTACCCAGAGACCGTGATTCGTCTCAGAATTTCACGAATCTCAACAAATTCACCAGCAATCACCACAACAAGCAGTCCTAATCTAATTCCTTCCAGTCTTTGTCAGTTCTTCCTAAAAATATATAGCAAAAACGAACCAAATCCGCGAAAATCAAGAAGAAAGAATAAACCTCTTTTTCGGATTGAAAAACCCGAAATGCGCGTTTGTTGATGGATTTCCGCTCGGTTTGTCGCTTGGATCTTGTTCGTGGTTGGATTTGCTGCAGTTTAGGATGAAGAATCGTTGAAAACGATTAGAAAACGAAGATTTGGAGGAGGTCGTGGGGTTTCGGCGTCTAGGTCGTGGAAGGGGAAATTTTTGGGGTAAATTTGTGAAGAATGTGGCTTATATAGTTGCAGGCAAAATTTTGAAAATCACGGTCTGTCGGGGTGTTCCACGGCCGTGGAAGTGTACGGAACCGTGGTTTTGGTGATTTTTCAAAGGCTTTTGAGAATTACGGCCACTGTAGCTATGACGACCGTAATTTAGACCGTGGAACCTTCTGTAAAGCTTCAAAGTCCAACTTTCGTCACTCTTCTTCGACATTATTCTCCCTTTTTCCTTTTCCATTGATCCTACAACCAAAAACACGAACATACCGGAAGAAATCGAGGCAAAATAAAGCGAAAACGTCTATTCTAAGCTAAACTATGAATCGAAAACAAAAACGAAAATGCAATACCTTGGGTTGCCTCCCAAGAAGCGCTTTGTTTAAGGTCCGTAGCTAGACCAATCTCGCACTTATTCGAGTGCGGTAGGCGCAAACTCCTCAGCTTGGAGTTCCGGCGTATACTTCTTGAGTCGTTGGCCGTTCACCTTAAAACTTCCGCTTGCTTCACCCCATACTTCAACTGCACCATGGGGGAAAATACGCTTAATTAGGAAAGGTCCGGTCCAACGGGATTTAAGCTTACCTGGGAAGAGGCGAAGTCTTGAATTGAAGAGGAGAACTTGATCTCCTTCTTTGAAGTCCTTTGGAATGATATGCTTATCATGCCAACGCTTTGCCCTTTCCTTGTAGATTTTGGCGTTTTCATAGGCGTTCAAGCGAAGTTCATCCAGCTTATTGATGTCTAGAAGACGCTTCTCTCCCGCTTCCTTCATGCCGAAATTCAGCCACTTGATAGCCCAAAACGCTTTGTGCTCCAGCTCTACCGGCAAGTGACAAGACTTCCCATACACAAGGTTGTATGGTGTGGTTCCTATGGGAGTCTTGTACGCAGTCTGGTACGCCCATAATGCATCATCTAGCTTCAAGGACCAATCCTTCCTAGTCCTTGAAACCGTCTTTTCTAGAATTCCCTTGATCTCCCTATTTGAGATCTCAACTTGTCCACTCGTTTGTGGATGATAGGGGGTAGCGATCTTGTGAGTAACCCCATACTTAGCTAGAAGAGCTTCAAAGCGATGGGCTATGAAGTGAGAACCTCCATCACTAATGATCGTCCTTGGTGTTCCAAATCGCGGAAAAATGGTCTTGTTGAAGAACTTAACCACCACCATGGCATCATTTGTGGGAGAGGCAATTGCTTCCACCCATCTAGAAACGTAATCTACCGCCAATAGTATGTATTGGTTTCCACAAGAAGATGGGAATGGTCCCATGAAATCGACTCCCCAAACGTCGAAAATCTCCACCTCTTGGATGTTGTTGAGGGGCATCTCGTTCCTTCTAGAAATATTGCCTGTTCTTTGACAAGCATCGCAGCAAGAAACAAAGGATTGCACATCTCTAAATAAAGTAGGCCAATAGAATCCAGATTGCAATACCTTTGTGCTAGTCTTGTTTGAACTAGCGTGTCCTCCACAAGGTAGTGAATGACAATGGCGGATGACACTTTGCATCTCATCTTCCGGCACACACCGCCAAATGATGCCATCCGGACCTCTCTTGAAGAGGAGAGGCTCATTCCAATAGTATTCCCGGACGTCCTTAAAGAACTTCTTCCTTTGTGCGTAGGATAGTCCGGGCGGTGTCTCCTGGCAAACCAAATAGTTAACAAAATCAGCAAACCATGGTTCGTTACCTTTGGAGATCACGTTGATGCACTCCTCTATGATGTGTAAGTGTTCGTCCGGAAAGGAGTCATCAATGGGTAGATGGTCGTCCTCTAGGTGTGTTAGACGACTCAAATGATCCGCGACAGAATTTTCTGAACCTTTCTTGTCGCGGATCTCAAGATCGAATTCTTGTAGGAGAAGAATCCATCTAATCAGCCTTGGCTTCGCATCTTTCTTCGCAAGGAGGTACCGGATCGTAGCATGATCCGTGTAGACAATCACCTTTGCACCTACAAGATAAGAGCGAAACTTGTCAATAGCGTAGACAATGGCTAGAAACTCTTTTTCTGTAGTGGCGTAGTTGAGCTGCGCTTCGTCTAGCGTCTTGCTAGCATAGTATATGGCATGGGTTCGCCCTTCCTTTCGTTGTCCGAGAACAGCTCCAATAGCTACGTCACTAGCATCGCACATAATCTCAAAGGGGAGAGTCCAATCCGGAGGTTGGATAATAGGTGCTGAAATTAGAGCTTGCCGGATGGTATTAAACGCATCCAAACATTCCTGCAAAAACTCAAAAACCGCATCCTTCATCAATAGATTAGTGAGAGGTTTTGATATCTTAGAAAAGTCCTTAATGAAACGTCTATAAAATCCAGCATTTCCTAGGAAACTTCTTATCCCTTTCACCGAAATTGGGGGAGGAAGTTTCTCTATGGTCTCTATCTTAGCCTTGTCTACCTCTATCCCTCTACTAGAGACTAAGTGACCTAATACGATTCCTTCCTTAACCATGAATTGACACTTCTCCCAATTAAGAACTAGGTTAGTATCTTCAAATCTTTGTAAAACAAGAGAAAGGTTAGAAAGGCAATCGTTAAAAGAGGAACCGTATACGGAGAAGTCGTCCATGAAGACTTCCATGATTTCCTCTACGTATTCGGAGAAGATGGCCATCATGCACCGTTGAAAGGTGGTTGGGGCGTTGCAAAGCCCGAACGACATTCTCCTATAGGCGAACGTACCCCAAGGGCACGTGAATGTGGTCTTCTCTTGATCATCCGGATGTATCGGAATCTGAAAGAAACCACTATAACCGTCAAGGTAGCAAAAATGTGAATGTTGTGTTAACCTTTCAAGCATTTGATCGATGAATGGCAATGGAAAGTGATCCTTCCGCGTTGCGTTGTTGAGCTTGCGGTAGTCTATACACATTCGCCATCCAGTCACGGTTCGGGTAGGAATGAGTTCGTTGTTCTTGTTGGTGATGACCGTCATTCCTCCCTTCTTCGTAACTACTTGAACTGGACTCACCCACTTGCTATCGGAGATAGGATAGATGATACCTGCATCAAGAAGCTTAAGAATTTCCTTCTTGACAACCTCCTTCATGGTCGGATTCAACCGCCTTTGAGGTTGTCTTGAAGTTCTAAAGTCCTCCTCCATTAGTATCTTATGCATACATAGGGAGGGTTTAATTCCTACTAAGTCCTCAATAGTGTAGCCTATGGATTTTCTATGTTTCCTAAGGACAATCATGAGCTGTTCATGTTCATCTATGCTTAGTTCGGAGCTAACAATGACCGGAAAGGTAGAATTAGATCCAAGGAAAGCGTACCTTAGATGAGTAGGAAGTGGTTTGAGTTCCATCACTTTCGGAGCTTCTAATGATCCTTGAGGAGCATCCGACGTTTCCTTAGAAGTTTCTAAGGATGTTGAGTGGTTTGGAGGAGAATCAAAAGAAGTTGAAGAAGTATGCCGATCACCTTCTTCCACGGTCAGAATTACGGCCTCTCCATGTGTTCCACGGCCGTGTAATCCCCTGGAATGGAGGTCGATTTTGGTTGTGAAATCCACGGTCGTGGAATACAGGGTATGACCGTGGATTCTAACATTCTCAGCCTCATCGTGGAGTTTCTCAAACTCCAATTCATACATCTCTTCTTGTGCTTCTAAGGCTTCAATTTCCTCTTTGCACTCTCCTTCTTCCCCTACATTGGTTAGACTCATAGTGATAACCTTTTGTAAAGGATCGTTAAAGAGAATCGCACTTACCTCCTCCCTAGACAAACCTTCTTCGTCTTGGATATCGTAAATATCCTCGTCAAAGATTGGCTCCTTCACTAGAGTGGAAAGAACGAATTCTACTTTCTCTTCTCCAATGTCAAAAGCGAGTCTTCCATTCTTGCAATCGACCATGCAGCCGGAAGTTGCAAGAAACGGTCTTCCGAGTATGATCGGGACCGGACTATCTGCAGGAATGTCAAGCACGACAAAATCAATGGGAACAAAGAATTTACCTAGCTTGACCGGGACGTCTTCTACGATACCGACGGGGCGAGTGATGGATCGATCCGCCATGTACAACGTCATATTCACCGGTTTAGGGTCGCCTAAACCGATCTTCCTACATAATGCAAGTGGTATGATGCTCACACTTGCTCCTAAGTCACATAAAGCGTCATATGTGACATCTCCCACTCCAATGGGAATGCAAAATGACCCCGGATCCTTCAACTTTGGGGGCATTTTCTCCTTCATGGTCTTGATGAGATCCGAAGAATCCGAACTCATCTTGACCTCACCAAAATCTTCTAGCTTCCTCTTGTTAGAGAGAAGCTCCTTCAAGAACTTGCCATAAGCCGGCATACCTACAATAGCATCAATGAAAGGTATATTAATATGCAGCTTACTCATGAGTTCTATGAACTTACCGAATTGTTTGTCTAGACGCGCTCGCGCTCTAGATTGAGGAAATGGTAGGGGAGGTTTGTAAGCTGGAGGAGGAACATAGACATCTTCCTTCTCCTTCCCCTTTTCTTTGTCCTTCTCTACGGGGACTTCAACGGACGTAGGCTGCGGATCGGTAGTAGTCACTCCGCTCCTAGTTGTAATCTCCATCACCCTTCCCTTAGGGTTGTCCTCTGTCTTTCCTGGAAGTTTCCCTTGATTTCTAGGAACTTCCTCCGCGTGGTTGAACATTTGGTTTTCCAAAACTTTTTGAGCTTTGTCAACCTTAGAAACTTGATCATCAACCTTGATGAGGCGGTTCTCCAACCCTTGAAGCTTTCCCAAGATTGTTTCCAACATGGGATCGGGCTTCTCCTTTCCCGTATTGTTTCCTCCATTAGATGATTGCCCCTGGCTTTTCAAAGGAGTAGAGGAAGAGGAAGGTGGAGTTAGTGAATTAGAATTGGAAGGATAAGAGTTACCGGAATTTTGTTGATTGGAGCGCCAATTGTTGTTGTTTGAACCCCTATTGTTGTTCCGGTTGTTGTTGTTTCCGTTCCAATTGTTATTCCGGTTGTTGTTCCGGTTATTGTTGTTGTTGTTGCGGTTGGTGTTATCACCGCCATTGTTGTTGCCCAAATAGCCAACATCCTTCTCTTGTTGCTTTGGAAAGTTGGTCTTGATAGCCTCCTTCAACTCCTTGATCTCATTGTTGAGGGAGAAAATCTGATTTTGAGCTTCATGTGTGAGCTTCGCTCCTTGCTCCACACGATTTCCCTCCACTTTCCGGTGGGAATACTTCTCTATGACTCTTGCTTGCTTCTCAATGAAATCCTAAGCGTCATCTTCTCTCATGTCCATGAACGTTCCACATGAGAGGGATTGGAGGTTGAATTGCGTTCCCGCATCCAGCCCCTTGTAGTAGATCTCCAGCAAGGCAAGCTTGGATATGCCATGATGAGGGCAATCCAAGAGCAAATCCTGAAACCTTTCCCAAGATTGAAACAAACTTTCGTTAGGTCTCATGGAAAAAGCATTAATCTTACCTCTAAGTTCCGCCGTTTTGGAAGGCGGAAAGAATTTGGTGAGAAACTCCGCGGAAAGGTCTTCCCACGTGTCTAGTTTCCCATTAGGAAGAGCTTGGTACCAAGACAACGCTTTCCCCTTCAAAGAGAAGAAGAAAGGCTTGAGCTTGTAGTTGTTGGTGGTAGCACTCTTCGGTCTCATCGTCTCCATCATACACTCAAAGTTTTGCAAATGTTGGTGTGGAGATTCAACGCTTGTACCGCCAAATTGGCTTTGGCGAACAAGAGTAATAACTTGAGGGTTAAAGCTAAACCCTTGCACATCTTCAGCATCAAAATTCACGCCCAAGCGGCGTGCTTGTTGCGTTGGATCCATCCGCTGGCCAAGAGTTCTTGGCTCATTATCCACACGTTCGATCCTCACATTCCTAGGCGGAATGCGGCGATTAGTAGCTCCTTGTGGGTGGAATGGATTTACATTGATCGTGGGATCAATCTCCTCCAGCGGAGGCATGGAAGAATCACTATCATCAGCGGATGAGTGACTTTTTCTTCTAGACCTTGATGCTTTCCTTGAGGATTTCTTGCTTCCCTTATTCTTAAGGTCGCTCATTTCTACCCTCATCTGGAAGATCATGTCTTGTAAACTGTTAACTTGAGATTGGTGACGATCCATCTCATCTTGGCGGAGAGTCTCGTTCCATCGGAGTTGAGCTTCCTTCTCCGCCAATTCCGTTTGAAGATCACGTTCGTGTTCTTCGGCCATCTTCTTTTCCTTGCGCTTTTGCCTCAAGGTTTTCTCTAGCTCTTGATCAAGAAGTAAGAGATCTTCGGTGTTCCTAGACCTGCGCATGCACTCAAGGTAATATCAAATAACGAAAGCAAGCTCCCAAGCTTGACAACCGGCAACCGGATTCGGCCGAAACCAAATCCCCGGCAACGGCGCCAAAAACTTGTTCGCCCCTAAAGGTGTGTGCAAATAAGCTTTAAATTTATAAAACTAGAATCAAGCAACGAACCCGCAGTGTACGGATCGACGTAGCTAAGCAAGAATTCCAGAGTATCGAACACAGGGATTTGGGTGGGAACAAATACGATTGCAGATTATCAAGCGAGTAATATGAGAGTTTTGCAAATATTGGGAAAACAACAATCCTAAAGATCCAAGTATCCAGCTGTGGCAATCGATTCAAGATATACTTAATGATATAAAGACAGAGTTGAGATATGCAAAGGTATGCTAATGTAAGGTAATCGTACGGTGAAGTTCCAAAAACCTTATGTAACTCACCTACAAGGCACTCTCTATACAGGTTGTTGAGGCTCAATATAGAAAGATTCTAAAGGTGAGAATTAATGTCCAATACCCAAACTTGTAACCCAAGGATCAAGACTAACTTAACCGATTGAGGTTGTGACACTCACAATCGAGGTAGAGGTTGTTGAGGCTTCACTACCACCTAGAAAAGACAAATCTAAACTAAGTTAAAGCAAATCTTTAACTTTGGATCAAAGTAAAAGCAAGTTCGTAGACTTAAGGGAAATCACGGTTAGTTCTTGAGGTTCCACGGACGTGGACTCAAGAACAGGCCGTAATTTAGGGTTGTCGGCGATTCTCTCTAACTCTCAGGGTCTAATCTGTTTATGATCGATCTATCATCATCTAAGCCACAACTATCAACCCTTCACCTTAGAATTGTTAAGGGTTTTTAGCCAATAACAGTCATGTTGATATCAATTCAAGAATTAAAAGATAGAAAGATGAAAACTTTCAAGAACTTTCAATAATCTTCAAACCAATCTCAAAGTCACAAAGATAACAAGTATTGTCAAAGGATTCAAGGTAAAACAAACAATCACAACCTTAGGAAAGAAGAGAAAACGGGATGTCAATCCGTTTTCCAAATCAAACCAAACAAGAAGAGAGATCTCCTTGCAAAATCTTCCAAAAGCTTCGATCTTCCGCCAATCCGGAGATCTCAAAAGCAATCTCCACCAAAAGTGCGAGATTAGGGCAATTCCTAAATACCAACTTCAATCTCCAACGAGATGTCAATGCTTCCAAGCAAGGCTAAACGAAGTGTAGCCGGCCGATGCGTTGATAGAACGTGGATTGCCGAAATTCCCCCTAAGCGAAGATGACGGAATCTTGCTTCGTCCGTCTTTTTATAGTGCAGGGCAAAATGTCGGCCCGGCCCAATCTTCAAAAGATCGTGGCTTCAAAGTGTGGCGAAAAGATTCGCCAAGATCACGGTCGTGGAAGTTTTTCACGACCGTAATTTAGGGCGTGGATTAGATCACGGTTTGTACCATGTATTCCACGGCCGTGTAAGTTACTGGAATGCATCACGCCTCTCTTGCAGGGTTCCACGGCCGTGGAACTGAACGTGGTTCGTAGTACGGCCGTATTTTAGAGCGTGGTTTAGGGCAAGAACGTGATTCTTCCCTAGCCTCGTGCATTCCTCAAGCTAAAACTCCAATTTGCTTCCTAAGAATGTCCTCAATCTATGGACATATCAAATCAACTCTCCTTTTGCTCGATTCCGTTCGGAAATAGCTCCAAATCACCTATAATCAATATAGAACTAGTGTAGACATCCATATCGACAATATAGGTAATACTAGCTCACATATGCACAAAGTTCAATCAAAGACTATCAATATGAATCAAATACGTTTAGAAAACGTGCCTAAAATATCACAATATTTCATGCTAACAATGGTCATAGACAGAAGAAATACAAACCGGAGGTCCCGGTTGAGGAGATTGCACCACTATACCTTGTTTAGAGATACCGTACGGTCCAGCTAGCGACCTTAAATCAAGAGCTTCTTGGGAGGCAACCCAAGGTATTGCTTTCTTTTCCCCTTCCTAGTCTAGCTTTAGATAGTTTGCTTTTGCTTTGCTTTGCTTTGTTTTTGGCATCCTAGACAGAAAACATGTAATCTCTAAGGAATGAATACAACCCAGGAGCAAAACTGGAAGGACAGAAGTTCGAGAAATTGGAAAGACGGAGTTTTACTGAGACACATATCGGTTGCCGTCATAGCACCTCGACCGAGATGATTCTTGAGCAACCGAGGCGACTAGGGCTTATGACAATCCACCTCGGTCCGTATCATCTTGGTCCAGTCGGGACCATCTTGACCGATGTGACAGTAGTTTCAGTGAGGGGTATAATAGGGGGAACGATTTCTCTCTCTTCCCTCTCTCACCTTCTCGATCGCGGCACACAGATTCATCTTGCTCTCCGATTCTCGATCATTCTCGACGATTCTTGCTCCCAATCTACAAAGAAAGAGTAGAGGATCAGTTTGCAAGAGACAATCAACAACAAAAAAGCTTCCAATCGGTCAAATCTAGGTTAATCGATAAAACCCTAATGTCTTCTTCTTTCACTGATTTTCGAAGAAATTGGCTCTGGTTGCCAATTATTTCTGTTAGAAAAGGATTAAGTACCCCATAGGAACAATTGGTAGTAATTTTGGGGGAAAAGAACTGGAAATTTGAGAGTTGAAATCGAACAACCTTCTACCTCGGTCCAGTCGACCTGCATCTCGACCGAGGTGTTCTTGAGAGTTGTCAAGGAAACCGAGGTAATCTGACAGAAGGAGAATGAGTTCTAGATCTGACAGGCAGCTTCTTCTGAGGGATAGATCTTCCCCTTCTTCTTCTTCTTCTCGACCTTCTATACCAGTGATCCACGAGCGTCACTAGGTCGACTACGCCCGTATCTGTACACATCCAGTGATTGCACCGCGCTTTTTGGACATTCCTGCTTTTGACTGTTTGGACGTTGTAGATGATCTGAGACGGATGGTCTCGATGGTCGGGCTGGAGCAGTTCATGGAGATCAGAGCTCCATCCTACCTCGAGCCCACACTAGAGTTTGTGAGCTCTGTGACTCACCATCCTGTAGAACAGGCCATCAAGTATCGGTTGCTGAACCGGGATGGATCAGTGGAGAGACATCTTCGGCTTCCCGACCCCAACAGTTACTGATTTTCCCTCTCGAGCTGTAGCTCGCCAGTTCTGGGGACAGATAACTTACGTAGTTAAGCATACTGACAGGTGGAGACCTGGAGATTCCAGAGAGCGGATCATCTTCCACATCGCCTTCAGACTCGCCCACAAGATATTCAGCGAGACACTTCTGGCGCGTACTGAGATGCCCCAGAAGGTGAGACAGGGGGAGCTCTTGAGTTTATTTTGCATGGTGACTGGAGGCGTTCCTGATTTCGGTACTATGCTGGCTTAGGATCTGCACAAGATCAAGGCCAAGGCAAAGGGAGACATCTGTTGTGGAGGGTTAGTTACTCATTTAGCTACTGAGATGGGGTTGGATCTGAGTGCTTGTACACTAGTGGCGGCTGCCAAGCCGCTAGGGCTGCAGGAGATGATCACTAGGAGGATTTTGGTTCCTCGTGGACTTACTACGCCATATGTGGCGATGCCTTGGGAGCAGACTGTACCTCAGGGTATTAGGTGGTCATCCTAGTTTTTGGTTTACGACCCTCAGTACTGGTCCACTACTTGGACCCCGTACATTGAGGATGCTAGAGATGCAGCAGCACAGGCACAGGAGGAGGCTGATGAGGATGAGGAGGACGATGGCGGTGCTGCCATGGATACAAGGATAGACACAGATGGTCCTAGTGTACCAATCGTCGATCTGGACGACGAGGAGACTAAGGAGGAGGTAGCTGCACCACCACCACATCCTGCTAGGCGCAGAGTCCGCAGATTTAGAGATACGGCAACATATCACACGATCGACGACCTCACTGATCAGATGATCGACTCCTACGCCGCTCTTATAGTTGATATCGGTGAGCACCTTGATGACCAGTGCCGAGAGATGGAGAGTCGGACACACCAGATGTTGGAGAGCCAGCACTATCAGCGCCGGATAATGGAGATCCAGTTTCAGCACACTATGGGCTACCCTTTTGACCCATCCCAGTACCAGTACGTGCCATATCCACCACCACCACCAGCAGATCAGGACTAGAGCTTGCAAGGATTTCTTTTATTTATTTATTATGCTGCTCAGCTTATGTTCGGTGAGTACACTTCTTCTAGACTTATTTTGACCCATTGGGACAATGTGTCCCAAGTATGGGGTATTTGGATGTATGATTTGACATCATGTGTATGCTTGTATGACTCTATTTGGATATTATTGTTTTATCTTGCTCTATGTGTTTATCTGAGACTACATGCATGCATACACGTTAAAAACTGGTTAAGAAAAAAAAATTTTGACCTCGACCGAAGTGATTCTGACCGATCGAGGTGCAGCACCTCGGTTGACTTAGAACATCTCGACCGAGGTGGTTTAACTGAGACAATTTTCGAAACGATTTTGTGCTTCTTATCTAGATATGACCTTAGTGAAGATTTTGTTTGCAGATTGGTTTTGAAATATTTATATGTTTGAAAGGTTTTATGATATGTTTAAGTTGCTAAATGCTTTGTTTAAAATTTGTGGCATGTTTAATACTTTGTTTTTGAACAAATTATGTTGAATTTGAAGGTTGACACCACATGATGAGTTTTATCACTTTCTTCCTAGGATGATTAAGGCAATTCATTCTCTTTTCTTCTTCTTCTTGATCATGCTTAGCCCCTCATATACATATTTTCCCCCCTTTACCTATCCGGGAATTTGGAAGCAAACAAGTGAAAAGCAAGTGAAAGAAAAGTTGAGATGTTGGCTGGAAGTTAGAAAGAAACAAATAGGTTTACGGAAGTCAATCATGATGATGAGTAACTCGGCACCATTCACATAGCCGGGTGTTTGTGTCTTACCAAAGTCGGATTGAGCGATATTCCTAACGGGTCATGGTATGTGCATCAAGGGTTTGAGGCATCTCGAGAAATTGATGATTGCTGATTTCCTAGGCTTCAGTTATTGTGCACCTTTGTCCATGCATCCCAAAAAGTAAAGTAAAAAAGTAAATAAGCAAAACTTATTGGTGGAAGATGTTGAAGTTCAAAGGAAGTGAAGTAAGATCCCTTTTCCCGGATTCTAGCACCACATTCCCTATATACATCCCACCCTCACACGTTTCTTGACCTTCTCTTGAAAAGACCTTGAGACCTCGAGCTTGTTGATTGACTTGGTTGTTTAAACAGGATTATACATGATTAATTTCGATAATTATGATTTATTATGCATTCTATGGTTTTATGCAAAGATGAACAACTTTCTTATATTTATAAAATATTTTGAGCATGTTTTGATTTTAAATTCCATGAAGCATTCTCTTAGAGTGATCTATGAGTGGAGCACACCACCAAAAATGTTTTGAAATACTTTTCATTAATCTTTATGACTTAAAATCCATTCTATCTTGTACTTAAGATTTGGAACTTGCTTGGGGACAAGCAAGGGACAAGTATGGGGTATTTTGATAGCATGAATCATAGTCTATATTTTGGGGCTTGTTTAGATATTTTATCTTCAATAATCTGCATGTTTGGATGTATATTATGTGATTATATTATCGTTTCATCTACCTTTGCGGGAATCGAGGTCTACACCAAGTTTCGTTATAATCATAGGTAAAATGGCACGTTTTGCATCAAAATGGAGCTAAAGGAGCTAAGGAGTCATAGGAGCTACATTCCGGAGCTTAAGGAAGAACTCAGGAAGCATGGAAATGGATTAAAGATTTACTTTGGACCAGATTTGAGAGATTTCACATTCAGTTTAGAGTCACCTCGGTCAGCTACAGTACCACCTCGACCGAGGTGATCATGAGGAGCGCCCCGACCGAGGCGAACATTCTGACGTGGCGAGATATATTTTATTTGGCTGAGATCTTTTATTTTTGGAAGGAGAGATCTTATATTTTTGGGCTGGATTTCTGAAAGGAAGATCATATATTTTAGATATCTATTTATGAGATATGGATATATTTTATTAGGAAATTATCTTTTTAAGATATTTTATCTTTGGAAGATAATTCTCCTATATAAAGAGTTGGATTTTCCACAAGTTCAACCATGCTTAGAGGGCTGATAGCATCCAACAAATTAAGGGATTTTTCCAAAGTTTTGAAGGAAGGAAGATTGAAGATCAATCAAGGAAGGATTGATAGCTTATTATAGCTTTTGTGAAGGGTTTTGTAAGACTTTCTTAGATTCTCTTCTTGTTGATTTATCTTGTTGGATTTGTAATCCAAGGAACGCTTATTTGTTTGATATTTGATTCAGTTATTGAAGTCTTGTTCTTAAGGTTTTTGTGTTCAAATATTCATTCTCTTCCCATATATTTGATTATTGCTTTCATGATGATGAGTGGCTAATTTCCTTGTGCGATTCTAGGGTGATTGGCTGAAGGTTGTGGGAAAAACAATGATTAAAGAATCCTAAATTCCAGTAGGACCCTGAAAGCTCGAGTCTTTATCCTTAACCTTAGAACATCTCGTTCAGTCGATGAACATCTCGGCCGGGGTGGAATTCGTCTGACCGAGGTGAATCTTTCTGATCCGAAACTGAGAGTTAAGTGTTAGAGTTTTCCAAATCCTATTCTTATTACACCTTTCCTGGTTCAATGCAAGCTTAGGATGAGACTTACCCGGTAATTCCTTTATTTGTTTACCCATGATCATAAGTGTAGGTAATAAAGGTTTATCCTTTATTGGGGTTTGAGTGTGCCTTCATTCCATCTTTGTGAGTTAGCCTGAGACTTACCCGGTAAAGGTTGATTCTATTCCCTTAGTTGGTTTGTTGGTTTGAGATTATATTTCCTTTCCTTAGTACCTTGAGACTTACCCGGTGATAGGTTCTTTGGTTTGGGATTGTGAGTAGTGAGACTTACCCGGTGATCTATTCCACTTTAGTAACACCTTCCCTTTGCAAAATCTCAGCTTTGTCCGCTTATCTTGAGATCTTGAGTTGGAACCACAACTAGATGCTTTAATCCCTAGAATTTGCATATTTCCTTAATTGACTATATTATCATCTTTGATTGCTTTAATTGCTTTTCTGGTTAGTTGTAATATTGACAACCTATACTTGCTTTGTTTCACCTAAGTCCCTGAGATCGACACCCCGGAATTCTTGCTTTTACTACGATTGACCCGTACACCGCGGGTTCGCATCCTTGTTTTAAGCATACATCTTGGGTTATAAATTTAAAGCTTGCACACACCATTTGGAGCAAACATGTTCCAAAAGGTAGAAGCAAGTGGGCCCAGCGGAAGGAATAAAGTTTTATAGTTATTTTACAGTAGAGTTTTCAACATAGATGGAAGAGGGTTTAGAGTAGAAAACCGTTGAAATGTGAAGGAAGATTGGGAAGTTATTTATCGACCATCACACCTACCCATACTAGAAGGTGTATACATAGTGTTCACAAGTAACAGTTAAGGGAATACATACTAGTAGCCGTCCAGAGCGCAGTACTAGACGTCTACAGTCTAAGGATATACCGATATTGAGGATCCAATGGTCTACACGAGGAACCGATGAGGATACATGGGAGATGAAGGAGAGCATTAGGTGTAGCTATCATAAGTTCTTTGCGGAGGTGGCCGCTACTTCAGTATCAACGAGTTAGTACCCGGATGTTGTTTTGTGTTACCTACATGATTATGTTTTGATTTTTAGTTTTTGTGATTTCATGTGCTACTTGACTATGATATTTGAGTAGATCTTGCATGTTAGAAAGTTGGAGTACAAATCTAGTAGAAAATGAGTTAGATTCTTCTATTGAGGGAAGTCATTTGATTAGATGACCTTATTCTAAGTTTCGGGATGAAACTTATTTTAAGGGGGTACTGATGTAATATCCGGAAATTTTTCATTCAATCAATTCCGAGTTAAACCGGATTTCGATCCGTTGACCTTTCATTTCACCTAAATTCCGGTTACATCACAAATTCTATCATTTTATGTGAGACCTTTTTCTCACATAAAATGATAGAAAAATAACACTAAACCCTAAATTGCAACCATGAGTTCATATCCTAGACGAGATCATGACGAGGTCATGACGACACCACCCGACGAGTTTTGACAAGGCCATGACGAGGCCATGACAACGTCACCGACAAGCTTAGAACAAAGCAATGACAACTTTTGACAAGACTTGAAATAAATCTTTCAGCCCACACACTTCCTCATTGCTTCAGCGTTACCACATCAGCCTAGCATTTCCTTGCCTCTGCCCAGTGAACCCAAGAAGAATCCCAACCCACGAAACAGCTCAGCCCATGAAGTGGCAGCAAGAAGAACCCTGCTGACTCACTCCTTCCAGCGGTTACACTCACGCCCCTTCTATCCAACCCATCTGTTTCTACTGCACAAATTACGCCATGATTTGCGTAACCACTCCAACGCTCCATACCTAGAGTCAGCGAAGGGTAGCTTGCACGTCTCTCTCATCTTCGATCTCCAAGCCTAGGCATAACAGGTGGCGTCTCCTCTTCAACCTTCCGAGCACTGATGTCCTCAATCTCGTGCGTCATAGTTGAGACAGTCGCGGACGAAGAAAGGTTGTCCATCCAACCGTCACGCATAAGACATGTACCGCCACCATTCTGTCACTGAGCAGTCGACAATGACCCTCACCAACTGCGCAGGTAACATCCACCCCGAGACCTTTGCACTACCCGACTTTAACCCCGACTCTGAGCACCTATCTCTGATCCACAACCCACACTTCACCTTCGTGAACCCAGTCGGAAGGAGATCCCACTTTCTAACCTAACGTTAAAGCAACAACCCTATTCTTGCTAGTCATTTGGTCCTCGCCCGTGAGTTCCTCCTCCAGGCGTAGCAACAAGCACAGAAGGAGCCATTCGTCCTATAGCCCACCCACTTCCAATGGGAGCGACTCTGATGGTGGCCGGCACTCCTTCCCTGGACTCCACCGTGGGTAAGCAAGTCCTTCTCACCTTCTTTCCTGTCGAAATATATGCAAGAGGAGTTAATTGAGTTATCAATAAATGTTCCCCATAGGCATCGTTCTCTAAATCTCTTGCAAGCCTATTTAGAGACAACTAAGGACTGCCCAGAAGGTTCGAATCTGAGACGTGAGGGTTAACTTCCAATACAACCATACTAGTGGTGAGAATCGAACCTAAGACCATTTGCACCTCTTGAGTTTAATTTCTAAAACTATGTTGCACATCCATGTTTAAGCCTATGTTTTGATATATTTGAATCATATTTCACCGTTCAGATTTTAGTATGACTTAGATTGATTTGCATGCTGTGAGGTATCAAAATTTAAAGTCGATCCAATGGTCAGATCTGGATCCATAGGTGTGCAAAGTGGGCTGGTTGTGCTGTTTATGAAAGAACCCAGAAATTGGCTAAGTATAAAATTGTTGGATGTTATAACCAACTTGAAGAATTTATGTAGGAGTTGTGGCTGAGTAGTTTTGAGAGTTCTTTGATTCTATGAGTAGAGGGCATATCATAGATGACGTGGAGTTTTATTACGGAATTTTTATATTTTTTATTCGAGCCTCGTATCTTAAGCCAAAGTATAACTTCTAAGAATATGGAATGTATTTTTAATTCACGTGCCTTGTATAACAAGCGATTGAGTTTCTACGGTTGCAAACCAAGTTTAGATTGAGAGAGTTGTGATTTGATTCAGGTAAGTCCTTGCGACTTACTTAGCTGGTTTCTAGATGTTAGCTGAATGATGATAGTGCTGTGTGTTAATTGTTTAATAAATTATAACAATGCCTAGGACATTTTATTATTATTTTATGGCCCAAGTGTATGTATAACGGGCCGTGACATCACTGCCCAGCTCTGACAGGAGTCTGAGAGGTTCTCTATACCCAGACCATACATGTACAAGGTGAGATGCATCGGATCCATTCCTGATGGTTACACGGAAGCGGATGCAAGGTTTGGGAATCCCTCGTGTCACAAAATGAGTATCATTAGTAATAGTGAATAACCTAAGTAAAGATAATAAATGGATTATTTGAAAGCATGATGTGTGTTTAGTTTTGTTGTTGTGTGTGTGTGTGCTATTTTCATTTATCTAACATTTAGATAGTGAGCTAACGGTTGATTATTTTGTGTTGTTTTGATTTACCACAGGTTAGAGCAGTAGCTGAGTGATCCGGAACTAGTGGTCAGCCGGGTCTCCGTACTCCTTAGAGTTGGGTTGGATTTTGCATTGAAGTTTCCTTTCTAGTACGATGTTATGTAGCCTTTTAGTATCTTAAGTACGTTGTTGGTTGTTCGATGCATGTTGTTACATTCATGACATTAAAACACCGTTTTATGAATTTTGGTTTCCTTATTTGTGTCTTGTTGTAAGATCATAGTAAAGTTATTGTTAAACTAAGGTTGGGACCCATTGTGAGGTCCTAACCAGTAGCGTTCCGAGTTCTGAGAATTCGGGGTGTTACAGGCTCGCTGCTGGGATGGTGGTGGCATGTCAGCTGGAGGGGTAGGCCCTCTCTCTCTCGTCCTCCTTGGCCTCATCATCAAGGTCAACGGTAGGAATGCTAGGGCCGCCGATATAATTACCGGCATCCATGGCAGCAGCTCCTCCATAGCCATCTCCATCATCATCTCTATTAGTTGCCTCTCTAACAGCATCCTCCTTCATATACGGGAACCACACCGCAGACTAGTACTGACAATCATACACTGAAAACTGTGAAGACCAGATAATGCCCCGAGGAAACTTCGTAGTTCATGGCATGGCAACATAAGTTGTGCCAAGACCATGGGGAACGAGTATACGCCGTGTGATCATCTCCTGTAAACCCAGCGGCTTCGGTGCCGCTACCAATGTACAATGTTCACTCCAAACGGTGTGTGCAAGCTTTAAATTTATAACCCTAGATGTAAGCTTAAAACAAGGATGCGAACCCGCAGTGTACGGGTCAATCGTAGTAAAAAGCAAAGAAATTCCAGGGGTCGATCACAAGGACTTAGTGAAACAAAGCAGGTATAGGTTTGTCAATGCCACTACTAACCACAAAAGCGATTAAAACAATCAAAGATGATAAAAAGTCAATAAAGGAAATATGCAATTCTACGGATTAAAGCATCTAGTTGTTGTTCAAACTCAAGATCTAAAGATAAGCGGACAAAACTGAGATTTTGCATAGGGAAGGTGTTACTAAATTGGAATAGATCACCGGGTAAGTCTCACTACTCACTATTCCCAAACCGTAACTCCTATTACCGGGTAAGTCTCAAGGAATTAAGGAAAAGAACTATAACCTGAAACTAACACTTCAACTAAGGGAATAGAATCAACCTTTACCGGGTAAGTCTCAGGTTAACTCACAAAGATGGAATGAAAGCACACTCAAACCCCAATAAAGGATAAACCTTTATTACCTATACTTATGATCTTGGGTAAACAAGCAAAGGAATTACCGGGTAAGTCTCATCCTAGGCTTGCATTGAACCAGGAAAGGTATAATAAGAATAGGATTAGGCAAACTCTAACACTTAACTCTGAGTTTCGGATCAAGTAAGTCACCTCGGTCAGACAAATTCCACCCCGGCTGAGATGTTCATCGACTGAGCGAGATGCTTAGGGTTAAGGATAAAGACTCGAACTTTTAGGGTCCTACTGTGATTAAGATTATTCTATCATTATTTTTCCCACAACCTTCAGCCAATCACCCTAGAATCACACAAGAAAATTAGCCACTCATCATCATGAAAGCAATTATCAAATATAAGGGAAGAAAAAGAATAATTGAACAAGAAAACCTTAAGAGAAAGGCTTCAATAACTGAATCAATTATCAATCAACAAGCGTTCCTTGGATCAAAATCCAACAAGACTAAAAACAATGAAGGGAATCTAAAGGAATCTTACAAAACCCTTCAAAAAGCTATAAAAGCTATTAACTTCCTTCCTTCAATCTTCCTTCAACCTTCAAAAAGGTTCTTCAAATCTTCCAACTATGGGGAATGCGGCTGTTCTGGTGTGTAAGCTCGTCTCCGGGTGATAGCGGGTGTTAGCGGGTGTTGGATTTGTGGAAAATCCAACCCTTTTTATAGGAAAATTACTCTCCAAAGATAAGATATCTTAGAAAGATCTCTTCCCATAAAAATAGGTAAAATATATGGGCTAAATTATCTTCTTCCTTCCAGAAATCCAGCCTAAAAAGATAAGATCCTCCTTCCAAAAATAAAACATCTCAGCCAAGAATAAAATATCCTTGCCGCGCCCAAGGTGTTCGCCTCGGTCGAGTCGGCTCCTCTGGATCACTTCGGTCGAGGTGACTCTGTAGTCAACCGAGGTGAATCACAACTGAATGTGAAATCTCTCAAATCTGGTCCAAAGTGAATCTATAATCCAATTCCATGATTCCTGGATTCTTCCTTAAGCTCCTGAATGTAGCTCCAATGACTCCTTAGCTCCTTTTGCTCCTTTTTGATGCAAAACGTGCCATTTTACCTACGATTACAACGAAACTTGGTGTAGACCTCGATTCCCGCAAAGGTAGATGAAACGACAATACAATCACATAATATACATTCAAACATGCAGATTATTGAAGATAAAACGTCTAAACAGGCCCCAAAATATGGACAATAATTCATGCTATCAAAATACCCCATACTTAGCCCTTGCTTGTCCCCAAGCAAGTCCCGAATATAAAATACAAGATAGAATGGATTATAAGTCATGAAGATCAATGAAAAAAGTCTTTCAAAATATTTTAATGGTGTGCTACAATCATAGATCACTCTAAGAGAATACTTCATGGAATTTAAAAAATCAAAATATGCTTAAAACATTTTATAAATATAAGAAAGTTGTTCATCTTTGCTTAAAATCATAGAATGCATAATAAATCATAATTATCGAAATTAATCATGTATAATCTAGTTTAAACCACTAAGTCAAAAAACAAGCTCGAGGTCTCAAGGGCTTCCCAAAAGAAAGGTCAAGAAACGTGTAGGGTAGGGATGTATAGAAGGTAATGTGGTGCTAGAATCCGGGAAAAGGATATCACTTCACTTTCACTTGACTTTCAACATCATCCCCCAATAAGCTTTGCTTATTTCACACTTTTCCTCTTTTACTTTACTTTTTGGGATGCATGGACAGAGGTGCACAATAACCGAAGCCTAGGAAATCAGCAATCATCAATTTTTTTGAGATGCATCAAACCCTTGATGAACATATTATGACCCGTTAGGAATATCGCTCAATCCGACTTTGGCAAGACACAAACACCCGACTATATGAATGGTGCCGAGTTACTCATCATCATGATTGACTTTCCCAAACCTATTTATTACTTTCTAACACTTTCACTTCCAGCCAACTTCTCAACTTGTCTTTCACCTGCTTTTCACTTTCTTGCTTCCAACTTCCCGGATAGGTAAAGGGAGACAAATATGTATATGAGGGGCTAAGCATGATTAAGAAGAAGAAGAGAAAAGAATGAATTGCCTTGGTCTTTCAAGGAAGAAAGTGAGAGAACTCATAATATGGTGTCAACCTTCAAATTCAACATAATTTTGATAAGGACAAAGTATTAAACATGCCAAAAATTTCAAACAAAGCATTTAGCAACTTAAACATATCATAAAACCTTTCAAACATATAAAGATTTCAAAACCAGTCAGCAAACAAAGTCTTCACTGAGGTCATATCTAGATAAGAAGCACAAAAATCGTTTCGGAAACTTTCAGTTAAACCACCTCGGGCGAGATGTTCTAAGTCAACCGAGGTGAAGTACCTCGTTTGCCCAGAATCACTTCGGTCGAGCTGCATAATAAAGAAAGAAAATTCTGCAAGCTCTCAATAATCACGATCCGGTGGTGGTGGTGGTGGCACATACGGGTGCTGAGATGGGTCGAAAGGATAGCCCATGACATGCTGAAACTGAATCTCAGCCATCATGTGCTGGTAGTGTAGTCTCTCCTACATCTCTTGGATCTCTAGGGACATGGTAGCATAGGAATCAATCATCTGATCCGTCAGATCGTCGATCCGACGGTGAGCAAGTGGATCCCTCTGCCGGCGTACCCTACGCCTAGCGGGACGTGCTAATGCTGCAGCCGGGTCCTCCTCAGTCTCGTCATCATCCAAATCGATGACCGGCGCACTAGTCCCAGCCGTATATGTGCCCGTATCCATAGAAACACCACCATCCTCAGCAACATCATCATCATCATCCTCAGCCCCGTCCTCCTCCGCTGGTCCCTGAGCTGCTGCCTCTCTAGCATCCTCCATCAGTGGAATCCACGCAGTCTGCCAGTAGTGTGGATCAAATACGGAGAACTGAGCTGACCATCTGATCCCCTGTGGTGCAGTCGGCTCCCATGGCATCGCCACATATGGCGTAGTAAGTCCTCGGGGAACCAGTATCCTCCGAGTGATCATCTCCTGAAGTCCAAGCGGCTTGGCTGCCGCAACCATGGTACAAGCACTGAGGTCCATATCCATGTAACTCGCTATATGAGTCACAATACCTCCACAACAGATGTCGCCCTTCCCCTTCGCCTTTATCCTATGCAAGTCTTTTGCCAGCATCAACCCAAAATCTGGGACTCCTCCAGTCACCATGCAGTATAAACTCAGAAGCTCGCCCTGTCTGACCTTCTAGGGCGTCTCAGTACGCGCCAGGAGAGTCTCACTGAAAATCCTGTGGGCCAGTCTAAAAGCGGGATGGAATATAATCCTCTCCCTGGAATCTCCAGGTCTCCATCTGTCAACATGCTCAACCACGTGAGCTATCTGTCCCCAGAATTCCCTAGCTACAGCTCGGGAGGGAAAATCAGCAACAATCGGGATCGGGAAGCCAAAGATATCCCGCCAGTGATCTAAAGGAACCAAGTAGTTCCGGTTCATCAACCGGTACTTCACGGCGCGCTCGGTAGGCAAGTAGGTAAAGGAGCTGACAAACTCCAGGGTCGGCTCTAGATAGGCCGGAGCTCTGATCTCTATGAACTGCTCCAGCCCCACAGCAGAAATCATACGCCTCAGATCATCGTCAACGTGGAGGCAGTCAAAAGCTGAAATGTCTAGGAAGCGGGGTGCAATCACTGGACGGGCCGCTATGCGGTCATAATCGACCTGGTGTCTCTCGTGGATCACCGGTCTAGTACGGTGGGAAGTAGAAGAAGGAGAAGGAGAAGATCTGTCCCTCAGGACTAACTGCCTGTCAGAACTCATAATTATTGTGACCTGTCAGACCACCTCGGTTGCCCTAACAACTCTGTAGAACACCTCGGCCGAGGCACAAGCCGACTGGACCGAGGCGAAAAACTGCTCGATCGATTCCCTCAAAAATCCAGTTCTTTTCCCCCAAAATCACTACCAAAGGTTCCTATGGGGTATTTAATCCTTTTCTCAGCGAATGCAGGGGCAACCAAACCCCAAATCGAAAGGAAACAGTGGAAAGAGGAGGGTTAGGGTTTTTTCGATTTTTACCCCGATTCGGTCGATTTGGTTCGTTCTTTCTGCAGATTGGTGCTTGCAATGCGATCCTCTACCCTTTCCTCTTAGTTTGGAAGCAAGAATCATAAAAAATGAGCGAAGAACGGAGGAGCGAGGTGGAAAATGCGTCGCGGTCGAGAAGAGGGTAAAGAGAAGAGACAGAAATCTTCAGCCCCTTTTATACCCTTTTCTGGAACTACTGTCACCTCGGTCGAGATGGTCTCGACTGGACCGAGGTGTACGGACTGAGGTGAATCTTCAGAAACCTAATCGCCTCGGTTGCTCAAGAATCATCTCGGTCGAGGTACCGTGACAGCAACCGAGATGTGTCTCAGTCAAACTCCTTCTTCTCAAATTCTCGAAATTCTGTCCTTCCAGTTGTGCTCCTGGGTTGTATTCCTTCCTTAGATGTCACCTGTTGTCTGTCTAGGACGCCAAAAACAAAACAAAGCAAAGCAAAAGCAAACTATCTAAGCTAGACTAGAAAAAGGGAAAAGAAAGCAATACCTTGGGTTGCCTCCCAAGAAGCGCTTGATTTAAGGTCGCTAGTTGGACCGTACGACATCTCTCAAACGAGGTATAGTGGTGCAACCTCCTCCACCAGAACTTTCGGTTTGTATTTCTTAAGTCTATGACCGTTGACCTTGAAGCTTCCACTCGTTTTTCCCCAAATTTCAACTGCACCATGAGGGAAAACATGTTTCACAACATAAGGTCCGGTCCATCTAGATTTTAACTTACTTGTAAAGAGGCGGAGGCGGGAGTTGAAGAGTTGAACTAAGTCTCCTTCTTTAAGCTCCTTAGAAATGATACGCTTGTCATGCCATTTCTTCGTCTTTTCTTTATAGATTTTGGCATTCTCATAAGCGTTCAAACGCAGCTCCTCCAGCTCATTGATATCCAATAGCCGCTTCTCTCCGGCTTCCTTGATGTCGAAGTTCAACCATTTGATCGCCCAATATGCCTTGTGTTCTAACTCAACGGGCAAATGACAAGACTTCTTATATACCAAATTATAAGGGGTGGTACCAATGGGGGTCTTGAATGCGGTCCTGTAGGCCCAAAGAGCGTCGACCAACTTCATGGACCAATCCTTCCTCGTCCTAGAGACGGTCTTCTCCAAGATTGCTTTAATTTCTCTATTTGAGATCTCGACCTGTCCACTAGTTTGAGGGTGATAAGGGGTTGCTACCTTGTGGGTCACCCCATACTTCGATAAAAGTGCCTTAAACTTCCGGTTGATGAAATGCGTCCCTCCATCGCTGATGATGATGATGATGCGTGGAGTCCCAAATCGTGGAAAGATAGTCTTGTTAAAGAAATTCACAACCACCATGGTGTCATTAGTGGGAGAAGAAATGGCTTCAACCCATCTAGAGACGTAGTCGACTGCTAGAAGAATATAGAGGTTTCCTCCGGATGATGGGAAAGGTCCCATGAAATCTACTCCCCATACATCAAAAATCTCAACTTCTTGTATGTTATTGAGTGGCATCTCATTCCTTCTAGATAAGTTCCCTGTTCTTTGGCATGCATCACAAGAGACAACAAACGTTTGCACATCCTTAAATAATGTGGGCCAAAAGAAACCGGAACGTAATACCTTAGCGCATGTCTTGTTGGCGCTAGCATGCCCTCCACAAGGAAGTGAGTGACAATGCCGTATGACGCTATTAACTTCATCTTCCGGTATGCATCTTCGAAGCATCCCATCCGGCCCGCACTTGAATAGCAACGGTTCATCCCAGTAGTAATGGCGTACGTCCTTGAAGAATTTCTTCATTTGAGCGTACGTCAATCCGGGTGGTATTTCCTGGAAAACAAGATAATTAACAATATCAGCATACCAAGGTCCTTTATTATCAGAAGTTTGGTGGAGAGAATGTTCCACCAACTGAGTATGAATGTCAGAGAAGGGAGTAAGAAGTTTGTTATTTTCAGCAGTCTCAGTTGACATCATCTCGCTTTCGACCTCGGTCGAGGTCCAGAAAGGTTGACCGAGATGTTCTTCACTCACCTCGCTTGGTCCAGAAAGTGCCTCGGTCGAGGTACTACAACTGGAACCGAAACAGGAGATCTTCTTCTCCTGGATTAGTCTTTCAGTTTTAGCTCCTGGATCTTCTTCCAGTGCCTTTAAGCTCCGTATATCTGCATCACAAGAATCATCTATACCTTCCTCCATTAAACTAAAACTAATAACTTTTTCAAGTGGGTCGTTAATAAGGATAGAGCTCACCGATTCTCTTGATTCTTCTTCATCAGAGATGTTGAAGATATCATCTCCTAGCTGCTCTCCTTTCATAGCCGCAAGTAATGCGAATTCCACTTCATCTCCGCCAATATTGAACTTCAGCTTGGCATTCTTACAATCCACATTGCAACCCGAAGTTCCTAGAAATGGCCTCCCGAGAATGATAGGAACAGGATAATCTGCGGGAATATCAAGTACAACAAAGTCTATAGGTAAATAGAAGTTACCTAACTTAACCGGAACGTCTTCCAAAATGCCCACGGGATGGGTAATGAAGCGGTCCGCCATGTATAACCGTATCTTAACCGGCTTGGGCTCTCCAAGTCCGATCTTAACACATAGCTCCAGCGGAATGATGCTCACGTTGGCTCCTAGATCAAATAAGGCTTCACAAGTGACATCCCCAACTTGAATGAGGATGCAAAATGAGCCGGGATCTCTTAACTTGGGTGGCATCTTCTCCTTCATGATTTGAATAAGCTCCGAGGATTTAGATGTCATCCTTACTTCACCAAAGTCTTCTAGCTTCCTCTTTCTTGATAGAATCTCTTTCAAGAATTTCCCATAGGCGGGCATCCCTAGAATAGCATCAAGGAAAGGAATATTAATGTGTAGTTTATTCATCAAGTCAAGGAACTTACCAAAATGCTTGTCTAGATGTGCTCTGGCCCTTGACTGGGGGAATGGAAGTGGTGGTTTATATACAGGAGGTGGAATATACTCTTCAGTTTTCTCCTCCGCTTTCTGTGGCTCCACCTTAGTTGGTATCTCGGCCGAAGTGTTCTTCGACTGTAACTGGACCGAGGTGGTCTTCATCTGTATTGGCATCGACCGAGGCACTGGATTTGCAGTCTTCAGTCCACTCCTCGTCGTTATGGCCATAATCTGGCCCTTAGGGTTGCTTTCCGTTCTTACTGGAAGCTTCCCTGGATCTCTTGGCGCTTCATTTGCCTTGTTGAAGAATTGTTGTTCTAAGACTTTTTGTGCCTTCGAAAATGAAGTCATGGATGTCTCCATAGAGCTTAGCTTGATTAAGATGGCCTCCACCACTGCGTCTTTCTTTTCTGGCTAGGACGAACTCGATCCTTGCTCCTGGCTCTTTAATGGAGTAGAAGAAGAAGAGGAAGAGAGGAAAGGATTAGAGGAATCGTTCGAATTGGAGTTAGAATGATTGTTACCCGAATTTTGGTTATTTGCCTTCTAATTATTGTTGTTGGATCCTCTATTGTTGTTGTAGTTGTTGTTCCAGGAACCGTTGTTGTTGTTACGGTATCCATTGTTGTTCCTTGATCCTTGATCTTCCTTCTTGGTTTGAGAAACTAAGAGTTCCTTCAATTGCTTCACGTCATTCTTCAAAGACGTGAGTTGATTGTTGTTAGGCGGAGCATCTTGAAAGTTGATTCTTTTAACTCCACCTTCAGCTCCTTGGTGGGAGTATTTCTCCATGTGCAAAGCTTGTTTCTCTATGAACTCCCAAGCTTCATCAATCGGCATGTCCATGAACGTGCCGGCAGATAGTAGTTGAAGGTTGAACTGGGTGCTTCCGTCTAGTCCCTTGAAGTATATCTCCAACAACTCTATCTTTGGAACCCCATGATGTGGGCAATCCAAAAGAATATCTTTAAATCTCTCCCATGACTTGGACAAGCTCTCCTTGTCCTTCATGATGAATGCATTAATCTTCCCTCTCATTTCAGCGGTTTTAGAGGGGGGAAAGAATTTAGTCAAGAATTCCGTAGTCATCTCCTCCCAAGTACTGATTTTTCTTGGAGGAAGAGATTGATACCACGTAAGAGCTCTATCTTTCAAAGAAAAGTAGAAAGGCCTTAGCTTGTAATTGTTGTTTTCCAGCCTTGAAGGTCTCAAGGTCTCCATCAAGATCTCATAGTTTTGTAGATGTTGATGCGGAGATTCCCTCTCTAGCCCTCCAAACTGGCATTGGCGAATCATGGAAAGAACTTGCGGTCGAAGTTCATAATCATGGTCCGCTGGATCACCTAGGTCGACTCCTGGACGCCTCAGTGGTTGATTGGGGTCCATCCTCTGTCCTAGGGTTTGTGGGATACATGCAAAAAGAACATCTCGGACTGGCATCCGAGGTGGAAGTATCTCGGCCGGGGCGACAGGTACTGGATTCTGTCTCGGTCGAGGGTCTGGAGCAGGGTCTTGCCTCGGTCGAGGATCTGGGTTTGGTCGAGGTAGATACTGGTCTCGTAAAGCTACCATATCTGCTTCGATCGCTTCAGTCCTTGCGCAAGTTTCTTCCCTCTCCAGTCTTAGTTCTTCCTTGCTGAGGCGTAGTTGTTCTAACGCCTCCTGCAATTCGGCCTCAAGATCGCGATTGTCTTGGTCGGCCATCTTCGCTTCTCTCAAGCGTCTTTTGTATGTCTTTTCTGGTTCGGGATCGTAAGGAACGATTTCCTTCCCAGCGCGGGTTCTTTCCATAAACCTAAGAAAAAGAACCTGTGAAAGTCACTCAAGTAGAGTGGTTAGTAGAAACAGGGGGCAAGTGCCCCGAAAGCAAACCACAACCGTCTCGGTCTAGACCAAGTCCCCGGCAACGGCGCCAAAAACTTGTTCGCTCTAAACGGTGTGTGCAAGCTTTAAATTTATAACCCTAGATGTAAGCTTAAAACAAGGATGCGAACCCGCAGTGTACGGGTCAATCGTAGTAAATAGCAAGAAATTCCAAGGGTCGATCACAGGGACTTAGTGAAACAAAGAAGGAATAGGTTTGTCAATGCCACTACTAACCACAAAAGCGATTAAAACAATCAAAGATGATAAAAAGTCAATAAAGGAAATATGCAATTCTAGGGATTAAAGCATCTAGTTGTGGTTCCAACTCAAGATCTAAAGATAAGCGGACAAAGCTGAGATTTTGCATAGGGAAGGTGTTACTAAATTGGAATAGATCACCGGGTAAGTCTCACTACTCCCTATTCCCAAACCGTAACTCCTATTATCGGGTAAGTCTCAAGGAATTAAGGAAAAGAACTATAACCTCAAACTAACACTCCAACTAAGGGAATAGAATCAACCTTTACCGGGTAAGTCTCAGGCTAACCCACAAAGATGGAATGAAAGCACACTCAAACCCCAATAAAGGATAAACCTTTATTACCTATACTTATGATCTTGGGTAAACAAACAACGGAGTTACCGGGTAAGTCTCATCCTAGGCTTGCATTGAACCAGGAAAGGTATAATAAGAATAGGATTTGGCAAACTCTAACACTTAACTCTTAGTTTCGGATCAGGTAAGTCACCTCGGTCAGACGAATTCCACCCCGGCCGAGATGTTCATCGACTGAGCGAGATGCTTAGGGTTAAGGATAAAGACTCAAACTTTCAGGGTTCTACTGTGATTAAGATTATTCTATCATTGTTTTTCCCACAACCTTCAACCAATCACCCTAGAATCACACAAGGAAATTAGCTACTCATCATCATGAAAGCAATAATCAAATATAAGGGAAGAAAAAGAATAATTGAACAAGAAAACCTTTAGAGAAAGGCTTCATAACTGAATCAATTATCAATCAACAAGTGTTCCTTGGATCAAAATCTAACAAGACTAAAAACAATGAAGGGAATCTAAAGGAATCTTACAAAACCCTTCAAAAAGCTATAAAAGCTATTAACTTCCTTCCTTCAATCTTCCTTCAACCTTCAAAAAGGTTCTTCAAATCTTCCAACTATGGGGAATGCGGCTGTTCCGGTGTGTAAGCTCGTCTCCGGGTGATAGCGGGTGTTAGCGGGTGTTGGATTTGTGGAAAATTCAACCCTTTTTATAGGAAAATTACTCTCCAAAGATAAGATATCTTAGAAAGATCTCTTCCCATAAAAATAGATAAAATATATGGGCTAAATTATCTTTTTCCTTCCAGAAATCCAGCCTAAAAAGATAAGATCCTCCTTCGAAAAATAAAAGATCTCAGCCAAGAATAAAATATCCTTGCCGCGCCCAAGGTGTTCGCCTCGGTCGAGTTGGCTCCTCTGGATCACTTCGGTCGAGGTGACTCTTTAGTCAACCGAGGTGAATCACAACTGAATGTGAAATCTCTCAAATCTGGTTCAAAGTGAATCTATAATCCAATTCCATGATTCCTGGATTCTTCCTTAAGCTCCTGAATGTAGCTCCAATGACTCCTTAGCTCCTTTTGCTCCTTTTTGATGCAAAATGTGCCATTTTACCTACGATTACAACGAAACTTGGTGTAGACCTCGATTCCCGCAAAGGTAGATGAAACGACAATACAATCACATAATATACATTCAAACATGCACATTATTGAAGATAAAACGTCTAAACAGGCCCCAAAATATGGACAATAATTCATGCTATCATACAACCAGATAAATCTAAACCCCTAGCAGTAGCAATGTGGGTCACCAACTCACCACAACAGATGTCTCCCTTCGCCTTCCCCTTGATCCTGTGAAGATCCTCTACGAGTATGGTAGCAAAGTTTGGAACTGCCCCTGTAACCATACAAAGCAAACCAAAGAGATCACCATGTCGGACCTTGTGGGGCATCTCAGTACACGCCAGAAGCATCTCACTGAAGATCCTGTGAGCTAGATGGAAAGCAAGATGAAAGATGATCCGCTCTCGGGAAGCTCCGGGCTGCCATCTATCACGGTGGTCAATCACATGGGCTATGCTCCGGGAATCCAAAAATAAGCCGGCGGGAATCCAAAAGTTCTCTAGGCCTTGTCGTTGTGGGGGTCGGGAATCCAAAAATATCCTCAAACTAATCTAAGGGAACGACGTAGTTCTTTTTCAGCACCCGGTACTTAATTCCTCTATGCTCCGATATGTAGGTAACTAAGCTTAAAAACTCGAATGTCTTCTCCAGATAAGCCGGCGCTCGAATGGCCATAAAGTTCTCTAGGCCAACCATGGATATCATCTTCTTCAAGCCCTCCACCACGTGAAGGCATTCGAAGTCATCAAAATGAACAAAACGTGGGGCAACAATGGGACGCCCACAAATCCTATTAAAGTCCCGCTGAAATCTCTCGTGGATCACCGGGATGGTAGGCTGAGAGGAGAAGAAGGAAAAGAGTGGTGTGAACTGCTAGGCCCATCTCTCATGGCCAACTGACGATCAGATTTCCTGGAACTGCTCATCATTGAAATTCACCTCGGTCGGATCAAGAGCACCTCGGCCGAGATGCAGAAGGGGCAACCAAGGCGAAGGACTAGGCGAGACAAAATCCAGAAAATGCAAGCTTTCCCCCCCCCCCCCAAAGCACTACCAATTGCTTCCTAAGGAGTACTTATACTCTTCTCAACAGCAATCTGTGGCAACCAAAGCAGATCTATGCAGAATCGAGAAAAAAGAAGCAAGCTAGGGTTTTTGATGAAATACCCCAAAAAATGTGTAGATTCCAGGTGATCTTTGTGTTGTTTGTTGCTTGTAAACTGATTCTCGTACTTCTCTTGAGGATTTGGAGCCAAAAATATTCGAAAACGAGCAAAAATCGAGAGTTCTGAGCAAGGAGGGATGTCGCGGTCGAGGAGAGCGAAGACAGGCAAAGTGAGAGGAGAGAGAAATTTCAAAGCCCTTTTATACCCCTCGCTGAATTTGGTTTCACCTCGAGGTGATTTGTCAAACCTAGGCACCTCGGTTGACGAGAACACCTCGGTCGAGGCACTGTGACAACATCCAAGATGTATCTCAGTCAAACTCCGTCTTCTTAATTTCTCGAACGTTAGTCCTTCCATGTAGCTCTTGAGTTGTAATTTCTTCTTATAGATCACCTGATTCTTGTCTAGGAGGACACACAAAATACAGAGCAAACTATCTAAACTAAACTACAAAAGGGAAAAGAGAGCAATACCTTGGGTTGCCTCCTAAGAAGCGCTTGGTTTAAGGTCGCTAGCTGGACCGTACGTCATCCTCAAACAAGGTGTAAGGTGGCAATCTCCTCAGCCGGAACTTCCGGCCGATACTTCTTCAATCTATGACCCTTGACCTTAAAGCTTCCACTAGTTTCATCCCTTACTTCAATTGCACCATGGGGAAAGAAATTTTCACAACGTAAGGTTCCATCTATCAAGATTTTAACTTACCTGGAAAGAGGCGGAGGCGGGAGTTTAAGAGTAGAACGATATCTCCTTCTTTAAGCTCGTTAGGGACGATATGCTTGTCATGCCACCTCTTCGTTCTTTCTTTTTAGATCTTGGCATTCTCATAAGCGTTTAAGCGCAACTCTTCCAGCTCAATAATATCTAAAAGTCTCTTCTCTCCAGCTTCCTTACTGTCGAAATTCAGTCACTTGATTGCCCAATATGCCTTGTGCTCCAGCTCAACGGGTAGATGACAAGACTTCCCATACCAAATTGTAAGGGGTGTTACCAATGGGAGTCTTGAATGCGGTCCTATAAGCCCAAAGAACATCGTCCAACTTCATGGACCAATCCTTCCTTGTCCTTGAAACGGTCTTCTCTAAATTGCCTTGATTTCTCTATTAGAGATCTCCACCTGCCCACTAGTTTGAGGGTGATAAGGGGTTGCTACCTTGTGGGTTACCCCATACTTCGATAGAAGTGCCTTAAACTTCCGGTTAATGAAATGTGTCCCTTTATCGCTGATGATGTTGTGCGGTGTCCCAAACATGGAAAGATAGTTCTATTGAAGAACTTCACAACCACCATTGCGTCATTAGTGGGAGAAGCAATGGCTTCCACCCATCTAGAAACGTAATCAACAACTAAGAGGATGTAGAGGTTCCTTGTAGATGATGGGAAAGGTCCCATGAAATCAACTCCCCATACATCAAAGATTCCAACTTCTTGAATATTGTTGAGCGGCATCTCATTCCTTATAGACAAGTTTCCTGTTCTTTGGCATGCTTCACAAGAGACAACAAACGCTTGCACATCCTTAGATAATGTACGCCAAAAGAAACCTGAACGTAATACCTTAGAGCATGTTTTGTGAGCGCTAGCATGTCCTTCGTAAGGAAGCGAGTGGCAATGTCATATGACGCTAGCAGTTTCATCTTCCGGAACACATCGTCGAAGCATCCCATCCAGACCTCTCTTGAAGAGTAGAGGCTCATTCCAACAGTAGTGACGTACGTCTTTGAAGAACTTCTTCGTTTGAGCATATGTCAATCCCGGAGGTACTTCCTGACAAACAAGATAGTTAACAGTATCAGCATACCAAGGCTCTTTACTATCGGAAACTTGGCGAAGTCAATGCTCCACCAACTGTGAATGATCATCAGGGAATGAATCATCATTAATGGACCGATTCTCCTTCCCGAGGCATCTGGAGTTAGACAGAAGTGGTGAACTGAGATGGTCTTCAGTTGACTTCATCTCGCTTGTTGTCTCGGTCGTGGTCCGAGATGATGGACCGAGGTGTTCTTCAGAGATGGTCACCTCGCTTGCACCAGAAACTGTCTCGGCCGAGATACTGGAACTGGGACCGAAACCTAATGTGCTTTTCTTCTCCTGAGTCAGTTTATCGAATCTAGCTCCTAGATCTTCTTCCAATGCTTCCAAGCTTCGTACATCTGCATCACACAAAACATCTACACCTTCCTCCATCATACTAAAACTCAAAACTTTTTCAAGAGGATCTTTAAGAAGGATAGAGTTCACAAATTCTCGAGAATCTTCTTCATCATAGATGTTGAATATATCATCTTCCAAAGGTTCTCCTTTCATTGCAGCTAAGAGTGCAAACTCCACATGATCTCCACCAATGTTAAATGACAACTTGACGTTCTTACAATTAACGTTGCAACCTGATGTTGCGGGAAATGGTCTTCCAAGAATGATAGAAAAGGGATAATCTACGGGAATGTCCAACACAACAAAGTCTATAGGTATATAGAAGTTACCTAGCTTCACGGGAATGTCCTCCAAGATACCAACGGGGCGGGTAATAGAACGATCCGCCATGTATAACGTCATCTTCACAGGCTTGGAAACTCCAAGACCGATCTTCTCACAAAGTGCTAGATGAATGATGCTCACACTAGCTCCTAGATCACAAAGTGCATCATAAGTCACATCCCCAACTTGAATGGGAATGCAAAATGAACTGGGATCTCTTAACTTAGGCGGAATCTTCTCCTTTATGATTTGAATGAGCTCCGCAGATTTAGATGTCATCCGTACTTCTCCAAAATCTTCCAGTTTTCTCTTCTTTGAGAATATCTCTTTCAGAAACTTCCCATAGGCGGGCATCCCTAGGATAGCATCAATGAAAGGAATGTTAATATGTAGTTTATTCATAAGGTCAAGAATCTTACCAAAGTGCTTTTCTAGATGTGCCCGCGCCCTAGACTGATCGTGGTCCGACCGAGGTACTGGATCTGCAGGTGGTGGTTTATAAGCAGGTGGTGGGACATAAACTTCAGTCTTCTCTTTCGCTTTCGGGGGCTCCATCTCGGTTGACACCTCGACCGAGGTGTTCCTCGTCTGATCGTGGTCCGACCGAGGTACTGGATCTGTAGTCTTCAATCCACTGCGTGTTGTGATTGCCATGACCTGCCCTTTTGGGTTGTTCTCTGTCCTTCCTGGAAGTTTACCACGATCACTTGGTGCTTCATTAGCCTTGTTGAAAACTTGTTGTTCTAAGTCTTTTTGTACCTTCGAAAACGAGTTCATAGAAGTCTCCATAGCGTTGAGCTTTATTAAAATAGCTTCCAACACAACGTCCGGCTTCTCCTTTGAATGCTGGGATGAGCTTGATGATGGCTCCTGGCTTCTCAATGGAGTAGAAGAAGAAGAAGGGGGATTAAGAGCATTTTCAGCATGAGAATAAGGGTTACCGGGATTTTGTTGATTTGATCTCCAATTGTTGTTGAAATTCCTGTTGTTGTTGTAATAGTTGTTGTAATTGTTCCTCGGTCCTTCATAGTTTCCTTTCCCCACATATCCATCATCTTGCTCCTTCTTAAATTGAGCTAAAAAGAGCTCCTTCAATGCCTTGACTTTATTGTTGAGCCTGGCGAGTTGAGCAACACTTGAATTTGTAAGACTTGTATCCGGAAAGCTAACTCACCTTGCTCCATCTTCAACTCTTCGATGGGAGTACTTTTCCATGTGTACAACTTGCTTCTCAATAAACTCCCAAGCTTCATCAACCGGTGTATCCATAAAAGCTCCAGCAGAAAGTGATTGGAGTTTGAACTGAGTTTCCTCATCTAACCCCTTGAAGTAAATCTCTAGCAACTCGATCTTTGGAATACCATGGTGAGGGCAATCCAATAAAAGATCCTTGAATCAGTCCCATGACTTGAACATACTTTCTTTATCCTTAATAACAAAAGCATTGATCTTACCCCTCAATTCAACGGTTTTTGATGGGGGAAATAACTTAGTAAGAAACTCTATAGTCATCTCTTCACATGTGTTAACTCTTCTAGTTGGAAGAGATTGATACCAAGCTAGCACCTTGTCTTTCAAACAGAAGTAGAAAGTCCTTAGCTTGTAGTTGTCGTTCTCCACTCTTGATGGTCTCAAAGTCTCCATAATAATCTCATAGTTTTGAATGTGTTGATGTGGAGATTCTCTTTCCATGCCTCCAAATTGACATTGTCGAATCATAGTTAGAACTTGCGGTCGAAGTTCATAATCATGCTCAGCTTGATCCCCTATATTAACTCCTGGATGCCGCACTTGCTGATTTGGGTCCATCCTTCGTCCTAGGGTTTGCGGAGCTCCAGCGAAAAGGTTACCTCGGTCTACCATAGCCGGCAGCCGAGGTGGTGGTTGTATCTCAGCCGGTGCAACTAGGTCAGGATCCTGCCTCGTTCGAGCAACTGGGACCGGTCGAGGTTGAATCTGAGCTCGTAGAGCGGCCATATTAGCTTGAATCTCTTCAGTTCTTGCACGAGTCTCTTCTTTCTCCCTTTGCAATTCTTCTTTACTAAGGCGAAGTTGTTCCAATGCCTCCTTCAATTCGGCTTCAAGATCTCGATTATCTTAATCGGCCATCTTAGCTTCTTTCAATCTCCTTTTGTATGTCTTTTCTAGTTCGGTATCGTAAGGAACGATTTCCTTCCCAACACGAGTTCTTCGCATAATCCTAAAGAAAGATCCTGCAAAATCACTCAAGTAAAGTAGTCAATAGCAACAAGGGCAGCAGCCCTAAAAGACAACCAAAGCCGAACTTGGTCTTGACCAAGTCCCCGGAAACGGCGCCAAAAACTTGTTCGCTCTCAGACGTGTGTGTATGGTGAACGATATAGCTTTAAATTTATAAGGTAAAATATAAGCCTAGAAAAATATGCGAACCCGCAGTGTACGGATCAATTGTAATAACAACAAATCTCCAATGTCAATCACATAGACTATGGTGAAACAAAGCTCGGCAATTCAGGTTGTCAATCAAAATCACGCAACGTGGACAGAGTTTAAGTTTGCAAAGGGAAGGTGTTTCTAAGGTGGGAATAGATCATCGGGTAAGTCTCACTACTCACTATCCCAAACTAAACATCCTCTCACCGGGTAAGTCTCAAAGTACTAAGGAAAGGAACTATAATCTCAAGCCAACACACCACCCAAGGGGATAGAATCAACCTTTACAAGGTAAGTCTCAGACTCACAAAGATGGGATGAACGCACACTCAAACCCTAATAAAGGACAAACCTTTATTACCTAACACCCATGATCTTGGGTATACAAGCAAAGGAATCACCGGGTAAGTCTCATCCTAAGCTTACGTTGGACTAGGAAAGGTGTAACAAGGATAGGATTTAGCAAACTAGAATCTCAACTCAGATAAGGATAAGGAAATGAATCACATCATTCATTTCATGTTCCATCTCGATCGAGATGTTCTACGAACAGACCGGGGTGAGGTTCGGTTAAGAAAAGGCTCGAGCTTTGAGGATCCACTAGGGTAAACGCTCATTCTTTCATTGTCTTTCCCACAACTTTCAGCCAATCACCCTAGAATTGCACAAAGAACTTAGCTAACAATCATCATGATGATAACAATCAAATATATAAAAAAGGGAATCAATATTCAAACACAAAGGTCTTAATAACTCAATCAAACAATCAATCAAACAAGCGAACTGCGTTCCTCAATGACAAACCAAAAAACAACAATTAAACAATCTAAGAAAACCTTACAACTTCCTTCAAAGCCTTCAACTTGATCTTCAAAGCCAACTTCCTTCCTTAGAATATCTTCAATCTTCCAACTAACCCTCCAAATCTCCAAATCTGATCCCAAAACTGGACTCCTTTCATCCAGAAAATCCATCAAATATATAGGAAAATCACTTTCCATAAATAAAATATCTCAGCAAAAAATAAAAGATCTTATGGGTTGTGGGCCGCTCGCCTCGGTCCAGGCCAACGCAAAGATCACCTCGGTCGAGATGGTACTGTAGCCATCCGAGGTGAACCTCAGCTACGTACAAATCTCTCTAATCTGGTCCAAAATCAATCTTCTGTCCAATTTCCATGGTTCCTATGCTTTTCTTGTAGCTCCTCAATGCTCCATAATGTAGCTCCAATGACTTCTTAGATCCCTTAGCTCCATATCGCTACAAAGCGTGTTATTTTCCTATAATCACAACAAAACTAGGTGTAGACGTTGATTCTGGCAAAGGTAAACAAAACAACATAATTATCAAAAATATACATCGATACATGCAGATTAATGAAGATAAAACGTCTAAACCCATCCCAAAATATAGACTATAATACATGCTATCAATAGGCGAAAAGCAAGACAGAGCGAGATTAAGAACTGTCTGGATAATAGCCGGCTTGACAACCGGACTAAACGTCTTATCACAATCTATTCCAACCTGCTGGGAACATCCATTAGCAATATGCGGACTTTATACCGTTCAAGGGAACCATCCGATCGCAACTTATGGCGAAAAATCCACATACACCTCACAATATTAGTCCGGAGAGGACGAGGAACAAGAACCCAAGTACTATTTTGTATAAGGACTCGATATTCGTTGGTCATGGTTGCTGACCATTTCGGATCTTGGAGAGCCTACTTATATTGGGATGGGGTTGTGCGTGGGCAGATGGAGTAGGAGATGCAGGATGGTTTGGAAAGTGTGGACCAGGTGGAGTAGGAGAGCTAGGTTGGGTCGGAAGTGGGGGCGTTGAGATGTGTGATAGTGGGCCAGAAATGGGCAAAGGTTGTGGGCCGTTGAGATGCGCAGGAGGGGGAGAAGGCTGAGAGGGCGTGTCTGTTGCGGCGGGCTGGGCCGAGGAGGGTTGGACCTGAGATGCCAACATATGGGCCAAGTGGTAAGGGAAGATTATGGGGTCCGAATCCAGCACCGATTTTCAAGGAGATTTTGGGACGGATTTTAAGAACGGAAACACAGACTCATCAAAGGTGACAAGTTTTGAAATGAAGATATTATTTGAACCTATTTCTAAAAATTTATATCCTCTATGATGCTTAAGATACCCAAGAAACACACAAGGTGTAGATCGGTTATTGAATTTGTGAGAAATGGTAGCGCTTTGGTTTGGGTAGCAAAGGCACCCAAAAATGCGGAGATGAGTATAAGACGGTGTTGAACAATTCAACACTTGGGTGGGTGATTTATTATGATTGTGATGGAGGGAAGAATGTTAAGAAGATAACACGACATATCTAGGGCATGAGACCAAAACGAGATGGGTATAGAGACGTGAAAAATGAGGGAACGCATCTTGTTGTTAATGGTGCGGATGGCACGTTTTGCCTTGTCATTTTGTGAGGAGGTGTGTGGACATGGGAACCGAAAATTGATGCCGTGAAGAGTGAAGAACGAGTGAAATTGATGATTAGTAAATTCGCGGCTCATGTCACATTGAAAATTTTTGATAGGCATATTGAATTGAGTTTTGATAAACTAGTGAAATTGCACAAAGAGATTGAATACTTGAGATTTGAATTTGATGGAAAAACCCCAAAGAAAATGTGAGAAATCGTCAAGGAATAATAAGTAATATTTGTACGTAACCTTCCCGACTAAGAATCGGGGACGTCCAAAGATCACTATGTATGATATCAAAAAGTGCAACTATAGTAGTAACAAACTGGTCAAAAGGGAGTCTATGATGTTTCCCTAGCTGACAAGCATGACAAAGCGTGGAGACATGCTCCTTATTAATATGGAGAAAATAAAACTTCCTAATTCTATCTAGAACTAGCGTGCCAAGATGACCCAGACGAGCATGCCTGAGACTCGAGGACTGAGCTGCAGAACTGGTGGTAACTAGATAAAGATCCCCGGATCTATTGCATTTTAAACAGGTTGTTCTCGTTTGTAAATCCTTCATAGAAAAGCCAAACGGGTTAAATTCAACTCTAGCTTGATTATCTATGGTGAAACGACAAACATAAACGAGGTTTTTAACAATTTGAGAAGCAAGGAGGATGTTGGATAATTGGAGGGAATGGGTTGGAGTGCAAAGTTTGGCTTCACCAAGACGTGTAGATGGTATACGCATGCCATTTCCAACAATTATCGAATTTAAAGAACCACTATATGAAATGGACGAGAGGTTACCTGATGAGTTGGTCATGTGAGATGTAGCGCCCGTGTCCATGTACCAAAGATTATCCGCAGGATTTAACGTCATGGAAGGAAAGGCATGATCAATACTCGTGGGTTGTTGCTGATCTCCAACAACGTGGAAATGGGCATGAGGGCAGGCGGGCCACGCTGGAAACTGGCCCAGAAGACCTTGTTGAGTAGTTTGTGGGTTGGAGGAGTATTGCTGACGGGCCTGTTGGGCTAGAGGCCAGTGGGCCTGATTGTGGCCGGGCCCAACTACAAGTAGAAGCCATCCAAATTGTCGATACAAAGCAAACCTAGGAGGTTGCGGCATGTGTAGCGGCGCTCATCGCTAGGGCGGCTGCGCCCTTTCCGAACACGCCCTCGGTGGCGAGAAGAATTGTCGGGCTGGGCTATGGTGGAGGGGTTTGGTGGTCGGCTTGTTGTTGTGATGGCGCCCCACCTGTGGAAGTATGCAAGGCGGTGTATTCCTTTTAGGCCGACATAGTAGGTGTTGAAGAACAGAACAAGAGGAGGGCACGCGGCAGCGGTAGGGTTACGGCGAGTGTAAGAGAGGCGGAAGCGGGAAATACTATGGATCGGAAAAGCGTGGTACCATGTGAGAGATTGAATAAATTTTCCTTAGGTTTTTCATCAATAGATAGATTGTACTAGTAGATATAACGTTATAACGTAATTACAAAAGGCATACCCTTATTTAGAATATTTACATATTCTATCAATCAGATTGCAAGTGGAGCGGAGAACAACTTGCTTCTTCACAAATCGTCATTGAGTAATCGTCAAACAACAAAGAAGAGAAGCAATATATATAGGAAATAAAATAACCTGATATTCGCCGTTATTTTTTGATTTTTTAGAGAAATAAGTGTCTTTTAAAATTAATAAATCCAAAAAAAAACCTTCAAGTGAATAACCTTGATAGTTTATTAATATAAACCCATTGACAAATAAACCTAAAAATAACTTAAAAACCATATAAACTCGTTGAATTTATAAACTCGAAAAAAACATTTTTGAAGTAAACAAACCCTACGTTACAAGATGATTTTTTTTAAATGATTTTTTTACAAAATTTTAATAAAAAGCATTTTATGCAAAACTTTGAAAAAGTTTGCTGAAAACAAATCCAGGAAAAAGTTTCTAAGTTTTTTCCGAAAAAATCAATTAATTTTTTAATTATTAAAAAACTTTATTTAAATTTTTATAAAATCAAATAATATTAATTTAATTTTAAATAAATAAAATCCACATCACCACCTCATCTTAGAGAAATATATTGTCACATCATCGCCGGAGTTAGAATTTTTGCGGAAAAATAAGACGTATTATTTTTGATAAATACGTTGATAGATCTTCTGAGAAACTATTCTGAGGAAAATTATTTGCAGGTTTGACGAAATATTACTCCGCAATTTTTAAAATAAAAACTACTAGAAAATTCTGTTCGTGCAACGCACGAGACTACTAATATTACCTTTGTTGCATTTTGTATCCAATGTCCTTTTATTTTGTATATTTTGTGATTATTATAAACTCATTGAGAATATTTATCATTCTTAAATTATTATTATATGAGTTACTTTGAATTATTTATTTTTAAACTTATTATATTTATATTTTAATACTTATATTGTAATATCTATAATAAATTGGAAGTAAGTCATTGATACATGGGTTTTTTAGTTCTAAACTCCTCTACATTATATGTGATGTCCAACGTTTAAATTTGGTAGAAATTATTTTACCTAAAATAAAAAATAAACGAAGTTACGTACATAGTTTGCGAATTTGCAGTCTTCCATATGAACAAGCTAGTAGAAGAATCACATATGTTTAGATGAAACAAAAACGATGAAGAAATCATGAAAAGTTCCATCAATTAGGGCAGATGTCATCAAATTGAGATGACGATTAAAGAGTTTGGATACACACGATTAGTTCACATTTTAAATATATACCGAAAAGACTCCCCTTACAAAAGCACACACGAGAATAGGATATATGGTGAACGTACACCACACTTGCTATACCACCAACCAGATCTGAATTCATGATTGTGCGTGAAGGCGCACAAGCACGTGTTTGGTTACCCACACATACCATGTATGTATTCATTACAATTCTTGGCTTGCCTCAACCGTTTCATAACTCAAATTTTGCGTACACATTCAAAATATTCTCACCTAATTGTATACCTATTAATCAAGCACAAACAAAATATTGAACACTTGTTAACCACACACATACAAACGCCAAAATCAAGAACATATATTATTTTAGATTGAACGTATTTTTAGATATTTTCACTCCTTATAAGTAATAAAAACTCATACCCGTTCATATTCCTCTACATTATATATGTTGACCGGAGTTTAAATTTCGGTAGAAATTATTTCACTTAAAATAAAAATGAACGAAATTAAGTACCTTGATTGTTAATTTCCGGTCTTTCATATGAATAATCTAGAAGAAGAATCACATATGTAGTTGTCAACAAAAACGATGAAGAAATCATGAAAAGTTCCATCTAGTAGGGAAAAGACATCAGATTGAGAAAACGATCAAAGAATTTTGGCATACACAACTAGTTCACATTTTAAACATTATACTTATCAAAAATACTTCCCTAACGAAATCACATACGAGAATATGATATTTGGTGCGCGTACACCGCACTTGCTATACTACCAACAAGGATTGAAAGTATGATTGTCCGTTAAGGCACACGAGCACATATTTGGGCACCCACATGTACCCTATATGTATTCATTACAATCATTGGCTTGCCTAGACTGTACAATGATTCTACCTTCAACTTTCATAACTCAAATTTCACGTACATTCAAAATATTCTCACCTAATTGTATACCTATTAACCACGCACACACAAAACCGTTTACTTGCTAACTATGTACATACAAACGATAAAATCATGAACATATATTATTTTAGATTGAACGTATTTTAGATGTTTTCATTCCTTAAGAAGTATTCTCACCTTATAGTATTCCTCTACATTATATGTGATGTCCATATTTGATATTTGGTAGAAAATATTTTACCTAAAATAAAAATACATAGCTCAATCATCCAGTATAATGAAACCAATATATGCTCTATTAAGATCCTCATCGCAAAAAAGAGAAGTCGATATTAAACTCCGATCGATAGCTTTTGAAAATACATAGCTCAATCATGTATGTGTACTACGATTAAACATGCTACATAGTATGCTTATTTTAATTGTTACTGCAACAAAACTGACAAGCCAACTGCCTAAAGTTTAGATTGAAGGTCCTCAACAATCTTTTCATCGAGTTGAAAACCCTTGGAAAGAACATCAATTGAAATGGGAGGATCCGACCAGAAAATGTTGTCACCAAGGATGGCAACCCCAGGATTTTGAGAATTGAATGCTGAAATCGTTACGGAGTTGGTCTTCTCTGTGTTAAAGTGGAAGTGGACGAGCCCTTGAGGAAAGAGAAACACATCACCTGAGTTGAGAATCTTGGAATAGAGCTTGTTGGCCCCACTTATAAACCCTGCATGGAGGGTTCCTGAGAGGACAACTAGGAGTTCCGTGGAACGTGGGTGGAAGTGCGGTGGTGATAGCCCCTTCGGGTATGGGGCATGATCCTCTTGCGACAATGAGATTCCCATCGTGTTTAACCCCGGTAGGTTTGATGCGGTCACAAGGCTTCCTCTTATACCGAGTCTCTCCAAGTCGTACATGGTTGTGTTTATATCCCTAAAGAAGAAGTCATCTGCCGTTACTTCACTTGGATTTTTGCACACTAACCCATTTACAAACACTACAAAACACGGTGGACGAAATTAGTATAACGTAATATTAGATTGAATAATTAAGTTTAAAATAAATTTTGCACACTAACTTGTATTGTTGGGATCGTTAGTAGCAACGCAAAAATCCTGTAGCATGTTAGGATCAGATGCATACACATTAAACGAAGCCATGACAATGGAGAGAGTACAATAAATGAGAAATCGGGCTGCCATTCTCTCCTAGCTAAGTATAAGTGCCTTAATTATTTTTGTTTGTGATAATATTGGGGTAATAGGCAATAGTTCTTTTTATAGCTTCAACAAAGATGGTTACTTGTCATAGTCTGCTCTCAATTTATTAAAAAACTTAGGAAAAAAACTTAAAATAATATTGGATTTTTTTCCCCATACGAATAATAAAAAAAAAATCGATTTTAGGTACAGAACAAAATTAATTCCTAGGGAAAGAAGTTTTCTAGAATCTGGATAACTCGTAGTTTAAGTGCCCGTTTGATTTTAACTCCGGAATCGGAAACGGAATGGAAACAAATCTAGTCCATATGTATACCATTGTTCATGAAAGTTTGTGGAATCATTCCTTATGGTTTGAAGGAATTGGAGTAGAGTTTGATTACTTTTGATACCCTATAGCGTAACAAAATGTGGGGGAGCGTGTGCATTTTGCAATAATCCCCAAGGAATGATTCCACAAAACTTCATGAATAAGGATATACATATTGATAGCATGAATTATAGTCTATAATTTGGGGTTTGTTAGGACGTTTTATCTTCAATAATCTGCATGTTTGTATGTATATTATGTGATTATATTACCATTTCATCTACTTTTGCGGGAATCGAGGTCTACACCTAGTTTTGTTGTAATCGTAGGTAAAATTGCACGTTTTGCATCAAAAAGGAGCAAAAGAGCTAAGGAGTCATTAGAGCTACATTCAAGAACATAAGGAAATATCCAGGAAGCATAGCCATGGATTAGAGATTTACTTTGGACTAGATTTAAGAGATTTACACGCAGCTGAAATTCACCTAGTACAGCTACAGTGTCACCTAGACCGAGGTGAATACCTAGACCGAGGTGAATACCTAGACCGAGGTGATCCAGAGAAGTCGACTCGACCGAGGCGAACACCTGGGACGCGGCGAGAATATTTTATTCTTGGCTGAGATCTTTTATCTTTGGAAAGAGGATCTTATATTTTTGGGCTTGGCTCCTGGAAGGAAGAAGATAATTTAGATCATATATTTTACCTATTTTTATGGGAAGAGATCTTTCTAAGATATCTTATCTTTGGAGGGTTATTTTCCTATAAAAAGGGTTGGATTTCCACAAATCGAATCATGCTATATCACCGATCAGGGTTTATACACCGCTGCAGCCATACTCCAGTTTGGAGATTTGAAGAACCTTTTTGAAGGTTGAAGGAAGATTGAAGATTGTAGCTTTCATAGCTTTTGGAATGTTTTCTTGTAAGATTACCTTAGATTCTCTTCCTTGTTGTCTTGCTTGTTGGATTTATATCCAAGGAACGCTTTGTTGTGATATTTGATTCAGTTATTGAAGTCTTTTTATTAAATTCTTCTTGTTCAAATATTCACATTCTTCCCATATATTTGATCATTGCTTTCATGATGATGAGTGGCTAATTTCTTTGTGTGATTCTAGGGTGATTGGCTGAAAGTTGTGGGAAAAACAATGATAGAATAATCTTAGATTCCACCTGAAAGTTCGAGTCTTTAACTTTAACCCTAAGCATCTCGCTCAGTCGATGAACATCTCGGCCGGGGTGGAATTTGGCTGACCGAGGTGGCTTATCTGATCCTAAACTGAGAGTTAAGTGTTAGAGTTTGCGAAATCCTATTCTTATTACACGTTTTCTGGTTCAATGCAAGCTTAGGATGAGACTTACCCGGTAATTCCTTTGTTTGTGTACCAACGATCATAAGTGTAGATAATAAAGGTTTATCCTCTATTGGGGTTTGAGTGTGCTTCCATCCCATCTTTGTGAGTTAGCCTGAGACTTACCCGGTAAAGGTTGATTCTATTCCCTTAGATGGTGTGTTAGTTTGAGGATATAGTTCTTTATCTTGATTCCTTGAGACTTACCCGGTAATAGGAGTTACGGTTTAGGATTAGTGAGTAGTGAGACTTACCCGGTGATCTATTCCACTTTAGTAACACCTTCCCTATGCAAAAACCTCAGCTTTGTCCGCTTATCTTTAGATCTTGAGTTGGAACCACAACTAGATCTTTAATCCCTAGAATTGCATATTTCCTTTATTGACTTCTATATCATCTTTGATTGTTTTGATTACCTTTTGTAGTTAGTATTTACATAAGCATACCGTAATTGGACTTTGTTTCACTAAGTCCTTGTGATCGACCCCTGGAATTCCTTGCTTTTTACTACGATTGACCCGTACACTGCGGGTTCGCATTCTTGTTTTAAGCTTACGTCTAGGGTTATAAATTTAAAGCTTGCACACACCGTTTGGAGCGAACAAGTTTTTGGCGCCGTTGCCGGGGACTTGGTCTAGACCGAGCCGGTTACGGTTTGCTCTTGAGGCATTTGCCCCCGTGTCTACTAACCACTCTACTTGAGTGAATTTTGCAGGTTCTTTCTTAGGTTTATGCGAAGAACCCGTACTGGGAAGGAAATCGTTCCTTACAATCCCGAACCAGAAAAGACATACAAGCAACGCTTAAGAGAAGCGAAGATGGCCCAACAAGACAACCGCGATCTTGAGGCCGAGTTGAAAGAGGCGTTAGAGCTGCTACGCCTCAGCGGGGAAGAACTAAGGCGAGAGAAGGAAGAAACTCGCACCAAGACTGAAGCAATCGAAGCAGAGATGACCGTCATACGAGACCAGATTCTACTTTGACCGAGGGAAGACCCAGTTCCCGATGCTGGACCGAGGCAGGTCCCAGTTGCAGACCCTCGACCGAGGCAGGTCCTAGTACCTGACGCCCCGGCCGAGATACTTCCACCTCGGATGCCAGTCCGAGATGTTCTTCTTGCAGGAATCCCAAGAACCCTAGGTCAAAGGATGGACCCTAATCAACAACTGAGGCGTCCGGGAGTTAACCTAGGAGATCCAGCGGACCATGACTACGAGTTTCGACCACAAGTTCTGTCCATGATTCGCCAATGCTAATTCGGAGGGATGGAGAAGGAATCACCACATCAACATCTTCAAAACTATGAGATCTTGATGGAAACCTTGAGACCTTCAAGGATTGAAAATAACAACTACAAGCTAAGACCTTTTTACTTTTCTTTAAAAGATAGAGCTCTTACTTGGTATCAATCTCTTCCTCCAGGAAAAATTAGCACATGGGAAGAGATGACAACGGAATTCTTGACCAAATTCTTCCCCCCCCCCCCTCAAAGACAGCTGAAATGAGAGGGAAGATCAACGCTTTCATTATGAAGGACAAGGAGAGCTTGTCCAAGTCATGAGAGCGGTTCAAGGACATTCTTTTGGATTGCCCACATCATGGGATTCCAAAGTTAGAGCTATTGGAGATATACTTCAAAGGACTGGACGGAAGCACCCAATTCAATCTCCAACTACTCTCTGCCGGTACCTTCATGGACATGGCGATTGATGAGGCTTGGGACTTCATCGAGAAGCAAGCCTTGCATATGAAGAAATACACCCACCAAGGAGCTGAAGGTGGAGTTAAAAGAGTTAATTTCCAAGAAACTCAGCCCAACAACAATCAACTCACGTCTTTGAAGAATGACGAGAAACAATTGAAGGAACTCTTGGTTGCACAAACCAAGAAGGAAGAGCAAGGGCAAAGGAACAACAACAACGGATACCGTAACAACAACAACGGTTCCCGGAACAACAATTACAACAACAACAATAGAGGATCCAATAGCAATAATTGGAGGGCGAACAACCAAAATTCTGGTAACAATCATTCAAACTCCAACTCTAACGATTCCTCTAACCTTTTCCTCTCTTCCCCTTCTTCTTCTTCTACTCCATTAAAAAGCCAGGGGCAAGGATCAAGTTCGTCTCAGCCAGAAAAGAAAGACGCAGTTCTGGAGGCTATCTTGATCAAACTCAACGCTATGGAGACTTCTATGACTTCATTTTCGAAGGCCCAAAAAGCCTTTGAACAACAACTTGCAAGTAGGGCGAATGAAGCGCCAAGAGATCCAGGGAAGCTTCCAGCAAGGACGGAAAGCAACCCTAAGGGCCAGATCATGGCCATAACTACGAGGAGTGGACTGAAAACTGCAGATCCAGTGCCTCGGTCGGTGCTAGTACCGACGAAGACCACCTCGGTCCAGGTGCAGTCGAAGAACACTTCGACCGAGATGCCAACCGAGGTGGAGCCACAGAAAGCGGAGGGGAAAACTGAAGTTTATGTTCCACCTCCTGCATACAAACCACCACTTCCATTCCCCCAATCAAGGGCCAGAGCACATCTAGACAAGCACTTTGGTAAGTTCCTTGACTTGATGAATAAGCTGCATATTAACATTCCCTTCTTTGATGCTATTCTAGGAATGCCCGCCTATGGGAAGTTATTGAAGGAGATCCTATCAAGGAAAAGGAAACTGGAAGACTTTGGTGAAGTTAGGATGACATCTAAATCCTCGGAACTCATACAAATCATGAAGGAGAAGATGCCACCTAAATTGAGAGATCCCGGCTCATTTTGCATTCCCATTCAAGTTGGGGATGTCACTTGTGAAGCCCTTTGTGATCTAGGAGCCAGCGTGAGCATCATCCCGCTGGAACTATGTGTGAAGATCGGACTTGGAGAGCCCAAGCCGGTCAAGATTCGAATTTATATGGCGGATCGCTCCATTACCCATCCCGTGGGCATCTTGGAAGACGTTCCGGTCAAGTTAGGTAACTTCTATCTACCTATAGATTTTGTTGTACTTGACATTCCCGCAGATTATCCTGTTCCTATTATTCTCGGGAGGCTATTTCTAGCAACTTCGGGTTGCAACGTGGATTGCAAGAACGCCAAGTTGAAATTCAACGTTAGCGGCGACGAGGTGGAGTTCGCTTTACTTGCATCCATGAGAGGGGAGCAGCTAACTGATGATATCTTCAACATCTACGATGAAGAAGAATCAAGAGAATTGGTGAGCTCCATCCTTATTAACGATCCACTCGAAAGAGTTATTAGCTTCAGTTTAATGGAGGAAGGTATAGATGCTTCTTGTGATGCAGATATACGGAGCTTAAAGGCACTGGAAGAAGATTCAGGTGCTAAAACTGAGAAGCTAATCCAGGAGACGATGATCTCCAGTTTCGGTTCCAGTTGCAGTACCTCGACCGAGGCACTCCCTGGACTGAGCGAGGCGTCTGAAGAACATCTCGGTCAATGCCTCTGCACCTCGACCGAGGTCGATGGCGAGATGATGTCAACTGAGACTACTGAGAATAATAAACTTCTTACTCCCTTCTATGACATTCATCCTCAGTTGGTGGAACATTCTATCCACCAACTTTCTGATAATAACGGACCCTGGTATGCTGATATTGTGAATTATCTTGTTTGCCAGGAAATACCGCCCGGATTGACGTACTCTCAAAAGAAGAGATTCTTCAAAGAAGTACGACATTACTACTTGGACGAGCCGCTGCTATTCAAGCGCGGGCCGGATGGGATGCTTCGAAGATGCATTCCGGAAGATGAAGTTAATAGCGTTATACGGCATTGCCACTCACTTCCTTGTGGAGGACATGCTAGCACCGATAAAACATGCGCTAAGGTATTGCGTTCCGGTTTCTTTTGGCCTACATTATTTAAGGATGTACAATCGTTTGTTGTCTCTTGTGATGCATGCCAAAGAACATGAAATTTATCAAGGAGGAACGAGATGCCACTTAACAACATTCAAGAGGTGGAAATCTTTGATGTATGGGGGATTGACTTCATGGGACCTTTCCCATCCTCCAGAGGAAACCTCTATATTCTTCTTGCGGTTGATTACGTCTCTAGATGGGTAGAAGCCATTGCTTCCCCCACTAACGACGCCAAGGTGGTTGTGAAGTTCTTAAATAAAACCATCTTCCCACGGTTTGGAACTTCACGCATCATCATCAGCGATGGAGGAACACATTTCATCAACCGGAAGTTCAAGGCACTTCTATCGAAGTATGGGGTAACCCACAAGGTATCAACCCCTTATCACCCTCAAACAAGTGGACAGGTCGAGATCTCGAATAGAAAAATCAAAGCAATTTTGGAGAAGACCGTCTCTAGAAAAAGGAAGGATTGGTCCATGAAATTGGACGATGCTCTTTGGGCGTACAGGACCGCATTTAAGACTCCCATAGGTACCACCCCTTATAATTTGGTATATGGGAAGTCTTGCCATTTGCCCGTTGAATTGGAACACAAAGCATATTGGGCCATCAAATGGTTGAACTTCGACATTAAGGAGGCCGGCGAGAAGCGACTATTGGAACTCAACGAGCTGGAGGAGCTGCGTTTGAACACTTATGAGAATGCCAAAATCTATAAGGAAAGGACAAAGAGATGACATGACAAGCGTATCGTCCCAAAGGAGCTTAACGAAGGAGACCTAGTTCTACTCTTCAACTCCCACCTCCGCCTTTTTCCAGGTAAGTTAAAATCAAGATGGACCGGACCTTATGTTGTGAAACATGTTTTTCCTCATGGTGCAGTTGAGATATGGGACGAAACTAGCGGAAGCTTCAAGGTCAACGGTCATAGACTTAAGAAGTACCAACCGGAAACTCCGGTTGAGGAGGTTGCACCAATATACCTCGTTTGAAAGACGCATTATGGTCCAGCTAGCGACCTTAAACCAAGCGCTTCTTGGGAGGCAACCCAAGGTATTGCTTTCTTTTCCCTTTTTTCTAGTCTAGCTTAGATAGTTTGTTTTTTCTTTGCTTTGCTTTCTTTTGTTTTGGCGTTCTAGACAGATAACAGGAGATATCTAAGGAAGGAGCATAACTGGAAGGACAGAAGTTCGAGAATTTGAGAAGACGGAGTTTGACTGAGGCATCTCGGTTGCTATCAGAGCACCTCGACCGAGATGATTCTCGAGCAACCTAGGCGACTAGGGTTTTCTGAAGATCCACCTCGGTCCGTACCACCTCGGTCCAGTCGAGACCATCTCGACCGAGGTGACAGCAGTCCAGAAAAGGGTATAAAAGGGGGATTTATTTTCTCTCTCTTCACTTTCACCCTTCCTCGACCGCGGCGACAGTTTCACCTCGCTCCTCCGATTTCTTGCTCGTTTTCAACAATTTCTGTCTCCAAACTACGATTGAAGGATAGAGGGTCGTGTTGCAAGTACAGATCTGCAGAAAATCGAACCGATTCGGCCAAAACGAGGTAAAACAAACCGAAACCCTAACCTCTCCGTTTCGCTTCGATTTGGGCTTTGGTTGCCCCTGCATTTGTTGAGGAAAGGCTTAAGTACCCCATAGGAAGCAGTTGTAGTGATTTAGGGGGAAAAGAACTGAATTTCCAGAAGGAATTAGAATCCAGTTTTCCGCCTCGGTCCAGTCGAGTTGTGCCTCGGCCGAGGTGATTCTTGAGTGTCGTCAGTTGACCGAGGTGACCTGACAGATTTAATTTTTTTTGAAAATGAGTTCTGACCGCCGCCTTACCCTCAGAGATAGATCCTCACCCTCCCCTTCTTCCTCTTCTTCCTGACCTTACCGCCCGGTGATCCATGAGCGACACCGGGTGGATTATGAGCGTATTTCCGGCCGTCCAGTGATTGCACCACGCTTCTTGGACGTGTCTGCTTTTGATTGCCTCCAGGTCGACGGAGACCTTAGGAGGATGATTTCTACAGTCTGGCTGGATCAGTTTACTGAGATCCGAGCCCCAGCCTATTTGGAGCCGACCTTAGAGTTTGTTAGCTCCTTCACCTACCTCCCCACAGAGAGATCTGTGAAGTACCGGAACTTCATAGTGCCACTAGAGTACTGGAGAGATATTTTTGGCTTTCCTGAGTCCACCGCTGTTGACTTCCCTTCCCGATCAGTAGCTAGGGAGTTTTGGGGGCAGATTGCCCATATTGTTGAGCACGCAGATAGATGGCGCCCTGGAGACTGCAGGGAGAGGGTCATCTTCCACCTAGCCTTTAGGTTAGCCCACCGGATCTTCAGCGAGACACTTCTGGCGCGTACTGAGATGCCCCAGAAGATCCGACAGGGAGAGCTTTTCAGTTTGTACTGCATGGTTACTGGGGGTATCCCGGACTTTGGCTTGATGCTAGTAGAGGATCTGCACAAGATCAAGGCCAAGGCGAAGGGAGACATCTGTTGCGGAGGGCTTGTCACCCATATAGCTAGGTATCAGGACATGGATCTCAGTGCTTGCACGATGGTGGCGGCTGCCAAGCCGCTTGGATTACAGGAGATGATCACTCGGAGGATTCTAGTTCCCCGAGGTCTGACTACTCCGTACGTGGCTATGCCGTGGGAGCTGACTGCGCGACAGGGGATCAGGTGGTCTGCCCAGTTCACTATTTATGATCCACATTATTGGCAGACCGCTTGGGCTCCACTGATGAAGGATTACAAAGAGGCAGCAGCTGCCCCAGCTGAGGAGGAGGAGGCTGATGATGAGGAGACAGTTGATGAGAGAGAGGGTGGAGTCCCGATGGATACAGGGACAGATACTACAGGGCCGAGCGCACCACCACTTATAGATCTAGATGAGGAGGACACTGAGCCTGCACCTGCTGCATCACCTGCTAGACCTGCTAGGCGTAGGACACACCGACGCAGGGATCCAGATGCTCATAGACGGATCGATGACCTGACGGATCAGGTTATTGACTCATATGCTGCTTTGTCACTGGATATACGCGATATGCAGGAGCGGCAGCACTACCAGCACATGATGGCCCAAATCCAGTTTGAGCACGTCATGGACTATCCGTTCGACCCGACCCAGTATCCGTACGTGCCACCACCACCACCACCACCGGATCGTGACTACTGAGAGCTGCAGGATTTTCTTTATTATTTTTATGCAGTTCAGCTATTTATCCGGTGAGTATTTTTATCCTTTAGACTTATTTTGACCCACTGGGACAGTGTGTCCCAAGTATGGGGTGTTTATGTGATATTTGACATTTATGTATGACTCTACTTGATCAGATATGTGATATTTTATGCTTCAGTTGCTTCTATATGTTTATCTGAGATTGCATGCATACTTACAGGTTATTTGATTGAGAAAAACGTCGAAACTAAAAAAAAACTGGTTTTTTAAAAAAAATTTTGGACCTCGACCGGGGTAGTTCTGGCCGAACGAGGCGTTTCACCTCGGTTGACCTACGAACACCTCGACCGAGGTGGGTTAACTGAGAGTTTTCGAAACGTTTTGTGCTTCTTATCTGGATATGATCTCAGTAAAGATCTTGTTGCTGACTGGTTTTGAAATCTTTATGTGTTTGAAAGGTTTTATAATATGTTTAAGTTGCTAAATGCTTTGTTTGAAATTTTTGGCATGTTTAATACTTTGTGTTTATCCAAATTATGTTGAATTTGAAGGTTGACACCACAAGATAAGTTCTCTCACTTTCTTCCTGGAAAGACCAAGGCAATTCATTCTTCTCTCTTCTTCTTCTTGATCATGCTTAGCCCCTCGTATACATTTTTGCCTCCCTTTACCTATCCGGGAATTTAAAAGTCATGTGCCAAACCGCCAAACCGGCGGTTTGGCGGTTTGGCAAACCGCCGGTTTAGGTTAAACCTAAACCGGCGGTTCCTCATTGGCCGGTTTAGGTTAAACCTAAACCGGCGGTTCCTCATTGGCCGGTTTAGGTTTAGGTTTGGCTTTTGCCAAACCTAAACCGCCGGTTCCTAAACCTAAACCGGCGGTTTAGGAACCGGCAACATGTCTATATGGCCCTCCCACATCAAACATGCCAAATATCAACTCCTCCAAATTCCCAGATAGGTAAAGGAGACCATTATTTCATTGAGGGGCTAAATGATCAAAGAAAGAAGAAAGAAAATCGAATTGCCCTAATCATTTCAACAAGAAGTATAAGAACTTATCATGTGATTTCAACCTTGATTTCTCAATATGATTTAAGTAACATTCTTCACATTATGAAACTTGCAAAAGAGGAATAATCAACTCATTCAATTTCTTTTCAATTCACTATTTGTTTAAGCATGCGATTGTCATCAAAATTCAATTCACAAGTAGTGATTATCATAGAAGTCATCTCTATCCTTAGAAGCACAAAATTTTCAAAATTTTTCAATTTTTATGGGTTTTTCAAAGGATTTTTCATGCAATGCAATAATAAAACGTGTAACAATAGAATGAAACATGAAGGTGTTCTCGATAAAAGCATACAAAGTGAGTAAGAGTTATTACAAACGATTAGTCACACCCCACCCCATACTTGGAATAAACATTGTCCCTAATGTTCAAAAAGAAAATAAAGAAAAGAAAGAAAGAAAAATAACTCACAAGACGGTGGTGGAGCGGCTAAAACGGTGGATCGTCCAAGGTCATCACTGAGGTGGCGGTGGAGGTGGAAACGGGAAGAAGCCGGGATCATAGTTCCGCCCAAACTGCTGGCGGTATATGTCTCTCATCATGCGATCATGATCGTCGGCTCGTGAATCCCTAGCATATGCACGGATCTCCAAGGCTCCGACCCTGCTGGAAAGGTTGGTGGCCCACTCCGGTAGCTATTCATACCACCCGGGCGGCTGGCTGTACCATGCCAGTGCGTTTGACGGTGCTGGTGCGGATGGTGGCTGTGCATGCCAAGGTGGTGGAGCTCCCATCCAATCCGGCTGAGTGCTATACCATGTAGGAGGGTCCGCCATCCACGTCGGTCTCTCGCTCACGCTGGCACGGCGAGAGGAAGAACCTGAAGCTCTAGCGGGGCGTGGAGAGTGTCTAGAAATGTCAGGAACTGCATCCGGCTGATCCGGAAAGGTGCCAAAGTCATGCTCTCCTCCTCCTCCCTCATACTCATCACCTCCTCCTTTACAACTGGTGGCTCAGGGGGGACGTAGGGTGGTGCTACTAATCTGTTCGCATGCATGGCAGCGAACATCTCCTTCCAGTTATGGCATCCAGCCATAATGGAATACTCAGGAAGCCAAGCAATCCCTCTACCTTTCCTACTCTCCCAAGGCATGGAAGCTGTAGGTGGACCTCTATGTGTAGGGAAGATGATGCCTCTAGTCATGAGGCTCTGAAGTCCTAGAGGTCTAGCTGCAATGCGGGTGCACGCGGAGAAGTCTATCCCTAACTGCCTAGCAAGGTGGGTGACCATCCCACCGTATCCAATGTTGCCGGCCCTCTTATTCTTTAGCTTGCTCATAGTAGCAGCTAAGAGGGTGGCACAATCAGCTGGTCTACCGTACAACATACAGTAGAGCAAAAATAACTCGTCCGTCTTAATCTTCTGAGGTGTCTCCGTCCTAGGGAAAAGACACTCACAAAGCACTCTATGGGCAATCTTCAAGGCTAGGTGATAGATCAACCTAGCCTTGGTATCAGTAGGTTGCCAGTGGTCTTCATTGGCGTATATCATAGCTATCTCCTCCCAGAAATCATTGGCGTACACGCCACTAGGGAATCGACCATTGAAGGTCTCATGGAACCCAAAGAAGGCTCCAAACTCTCTAATAGAGAACTCATAGTTCCTCTCCATCAGCCGTAAAGAAACAGTCCTATCAACGTGGCTATGCTCAAACGAGACCACAAACTCCCTAGTGATCTCCTTATATGCGTCTTCCCGAATAGCGGAGAAGACGACTAATTCGGCTCTATCTAGTAGCCAAGTGAGATCCCCTACCACATGCAAAGTCTCTAACTCCTAAAGTTGTAGATACCTAGGTCCTATGACAGCTCGCTTATGGATCCTCTCTAAAGCATCGAGATGATCCTCATGGATAGTAGGGATCCTAGGGGGAGGTGGTGATGGTGATGATTGGGTGATGGGGGCTCAGCAGGTGGTGCTCTAGAAGAGGAAGAAGTATTGCCTTTCCTCTTTTTATTTATTTGAGACATTCTCCTAACGAGATCCATTTCTGTTAGAAACCACGGTCTGTTCTTCAGGTTCCACGGCCGTGGTTTACCCAGAGACCGTGATTCGTCTCGTAAATTCGCAAAACTCAGCAGAATCACACCAAACTCAATCAGCAAGCAGCCCTAGACTAATTTCAGTCCAATTCCAATCAGTTCTCCTAAAAATTCTAGCAAAAACGAAACCGAATCGACAAAGAGAAAGAAGAGGTGAAAAACCTAGGTTTTTGGATTTTGGAATCCGAATTCTGTCTTCTCCGGTGATTTGCCGCTCAAATTGTTGCTTGGATCTTGTAGGTGACGGAAATTGCTTCAGTTTTGGCCAAAGAATCGTTAAAAACGATTAACGAACGAGAAATTTGGAGAGGGGGAAGGCAATCGGCGAAATGGGCGTGGAATTGGGAATTTTTGTGGTGTTTGTGAAGAAACCTGGTTTTTATAGTGGCCGTAAAAATTTTTGAAAATTACGGTCTATCTGGGGTTTCCACGGCCGTGGTTTTGTACGGAACCGTGGTTTTGGTAATTTTTCTCAGGCTTTTGAAAATTACGGTCACTGTAGCTGGCACGGCTGTGGTTTTGGCCGTGGAACTCTATGTAATGTGTCAAAGTCCAAGTTTCGTCAATTTTCTTCAAACTTTTCCTTCCCCTTTTCTTTTCCACTGATCCTACATTTAAAAACACAAACATACCGGAAGGCATCAAAGGCAAAACAAAACAAAACGTCTATACTATTCTAATCTATGAATCAAAAACAAAAACGTAAGTGCAATACCTTGGGTTACCTCCCAAGAAGCGCTTTGTTTAAGGTCCGTAGCTAGACCAAATTCGCACTTATTCGAATGCGGTGGGCGCGAACTCTTCAGCTTGGAGTTCCGGTGTATACTTCTTGAGTCGTTGACCGTTCACCTTAAATCTTCCGCCCTTTTCACCCCATACTTCAACTACACCATGGGGAAAAACACGTTTGATTAGAAAAGGTCCAGTCCAACAGGATTTAAGCTTACCCGGAAAGAGACGAAGCCTTGAATTGAAGAGGAGAACTTGATCTCCTTCTTTGAGGTCCTTTGGGATTATATGCTTATCATGCCAACGCTTCGCTCTTTCTTTATAGATCTTGGCGTTTTCGTAGGCGTTCAAGCGAAGTTCTTCAAGCTCATTGAGGTCCAAGAGACGCTTCTCTCCCGCTTCCTTCATGCTGAAGTTCAACCACTTTATTGCCCAATACGCCTTGTGCTCCAACTCTACCGGTAAGTGACAAGACTTCCCATACACAAGGTTGTATGGTGTTGTTCCGATGCGAGTCTTATATGCAGTCCGGTATGCCCATAATGCGTCATCTAGCTTCAAAGACCAATCCTTCCTTGTCCTTGAAACCGTCTTCTCTAGGATTCCTTTGATCTCCCGGTTGGAGATCTCCACTTGTCCACTAGTTTGTGGATGATAAGGGATGGCGATCTTGTGAGTAACCCCATACTTAGCTAAAAGAGCTTCAAAGCGTAGGGCAATGAAGTGAGAACCTCCATCACTAATGATAGTCCGTGGTGTCCCAAATCGTGGGAAGATGGTCTTGTTAAAGAACTTAACCACTACCATGGCATCATTGGTGGGAGAGGCAATTGCTTCAACCCATCTCGAAACATAATCCACCGCGAAAAGTATGTATTGGTTTCCACAAGATGATGGGAAAGTTCCCATGAAGTCTACTCCCAAACGTCAAAGATCTCCACCTCTTGGATGTTGTTGAGAGGCATCTCATTCCTCCTAGATATATTCCTTGTTCTTTGACAAGCATCGCAGCAGGAAACAAAGGTTTGCACATCTTTAAATAGAGTAGGCCAAAAGAATCCAGATTGCAATACCTTAGCGCTAGTCTTGTTCGAACTAGCGTGTCCTCCACAAGGTAGTGAATGACAATGACGGATGACACTTTGCATCTCATCTTCCGGCACACATCGCCGAATAATGCCGTCCGGACCTCTCTTAAAGAGGAGAGGTTCATTCCAAAAGTATTCCCGAACATCCTTAAAGAACTTCTTTCTTTGTGCGTAGGATAATCCGGGTAGTAATTCCTGACAAACCAAATAGTTAACATAATCAGCAAACCATGGTTCGTTACCTTTGGTGATCACGTCGATGCACTCCTCTATGATATGTAAATGCTCGTCCGGAAATGAGTCATCTATAGGTAGGTGGTCGTCCTCTAGATGTGTTAGACGACTTAAATGATCCGCAACAGAATTTTTCGAACCCTTCTTGTCGCGGATCTCTAGATCGAATTCTTGTAGGAGAAGAATCCATCTAATTAGCCTTGGCTTCGCATCCTTCTTTGCAAGTAGATACCGGATCGCAGCATGATCCGTGTATACAATCACCTTTGCACCTACAAGATAAGAGCGAAATTTGTCAATTGCATATACAATTGCTAAGAATTCTTTTTCGGTAGTGGCGTAGTTGAGCTGCGCCTCATCTAGCATCTTGCTAGCGTAGTAGATAGCGTGGGTTCGTCCTTCCTTCTTTTGCCCAAGGACAACTCCTATAGCTACGTCACTTGCGTCACACATAACCTCAAAGGGAAGATTCCAATCCGGAGGTTGGATAATCGGGGCTGAAATTAGAGCTTCCCGAATCATATTAAACGCATCTAAGCATTCCTGCGAAAAATCAAAAACTACATCCTTCATCAGTAGATTAGTAAGCGGCTTTGATATCTTAGAGAAATCCTTTATGAAACGCCTATAAAATCCAGCAAGTCCTAGAAAACTTCTTATCCCTTTCACCGAAGTTGGGGGAGGAAGCTTTTCTATTGTCTCTATCTTAGCTTTATCCACCTCAATCCCTCTACTAGAGATTAAGTGTCCTAATACAATGCCCTCTTTCACCATAAATTGATACTTCTCCCAATTAAGAACTAGGTTAGTATCTTCACACCTTTGTAACACAAGAGCAAGGTTAGAAAGACATTTGTCAAAAGAGGAACCATAAACGGAGAAGTCATCCATAAAAACCTCCATGATTTCCTCTATATATTCCGAGAAAATGGCCATCATGCACCTTTGAAAGGTGGTTGGGGCGTTGCAAAGCCCGAACGGCATCCTCCTATAGGCAAGCGTACCCCACGGGCACGTGAACATGGTCTTCTCTTGATCATCCGGGTGTATTGGGATCTGAAAGAAACCACTATAACCGTCAAGATAGCAAAAGTGTGAATGTTGTGCTAACCTCTCAAGCATTTGATCGATGAAGGGTAGTGGGAAGTGATCCTTCCTCGTCGCGTTGTTTAGCTTGCGGTAGTCTATACACATCCGCCATCCTGTTACGGTTCGTGTAGGAATGAGTTCATTATTTTTGTTGGTGATGACCGTCATTCCTCCCTTCTTCGGAACCACCTGTACGGGACTCACCCACTTGCTATCGGAGATAGGGTAGATGATACCTGCATTGAGTAGTTTAAGAATTTCCTTCTTGACAACCTCCTTCATGGTCGGATTTAACCGCCTTTGAGGTTGTCTTGAAGTTCTAAAGTCCTCTTCCATTAAGATCTTATGCATGCATAGGGAAGGTTTGATTCCTACTAAATCCTCTATAGTATATCCTAAGGCTTTCCAATGTTTCTTAAGGACAACCATAAGCTTACCATGTTCATCTATACTTAAATCTGAACTAACAATTACCGGAAAGGTAGAATTAAATCCTAGAAATGCGTACCTTAGATGTGTAGGAAGTGGCTTCAATTCCACCAATATCGGAGTCTCTAATGTCTCTTGAGGAGTATCCGATGTTTCCTTAGAAGTGTCTAAGGAAGTAGAAGGTGTTGGAGAAGAATCAAGAGAAGTTGTGGAGGAAACACAATTTCCTTCGGATTCACCCAAAATTACGGCACCCCTGCCTTCTCCACGGCCGTGATTTTGGGCGTGGAAAGTAATTACGGTGCCTCTGTTGTGAAGTTAGTTCCTTTCCCGGATTAGCATCACATGACCTAAAAATTCCCACCTAATCACAACGTTTCTTAGCCTCTTCTTTCCTAAGTCCTTATGACCTAATTGCATGTATGTAAGACTTAGTGATCTAGATTGGATATACTCATGATCATCTTGACTTCTTCATTTTCACCTCTCATGCATGCTTTCTAGTTAAGTATAATTGTCTTTCCATGCCTTCACTCATTTGATGCATAATTGCTATGCATTGCTATGAAACATGACTATGAAGGTGATCCAATGTTAGAAGCACAATTCCAAAAAGATTTTGTTGTTTTTCTGCATGCATAAATCACGTCATCTCTTAGTCTATAGTTGGATCTTGCTCGGGGACGAGCAAATCTTAAGTATGGGGTATTTTGATAACGTGATTTATGACGTTATTATAGGCATACAATTAGATAGTTTTTCCCGTTATTCATGCACGGTTTGACATTAGTTTAAGACGTTTGCGCTCATTTCGTGCATATTTCTATAAAAGACGTCTACACGAGCTTTTGTCGGTTTTGTAGGTATTTCGGGGATCTTTTGGACATTAATCGATACATTCGAGGATCAAGCCTCATGGTGGTACATATCCGAGACCTTGAAGGAACATAATTGGAGCAATGAAGGACACAAGGACCCTTGTTGGTGCAAGCAATGGAGCAACTCATGGCTAGATGATCATAACAAGTCTCTGTTCAAGAAAATCGACCTACACCCAAGAAAAATCGGCCGATTTTTCCTGCTGGGTCGATTTTTGGGCCTTTGACAGCTTAAGCCACGTGTCCCACGATCTCTTGTCCGGCCTTGCTCTTGGTGGAGAATATAAGTGGTCTTGCAGGCTGATTGATGGATCCTTCTCTTTTCCTTTGGACCCTTCTAGCATCTTCTCAAAGAATCTTCCAATTGGGAGCTCTCTTCAAGACACCCTTGTGGGTGTTCTTGAGGGAGATTAGTGTAGATTTCAATTTCGTAGTGAGATTTGAGTGATTTTTGTGAAGAAGCTTGTTGTAGGTTGTAAGATCTGACTTGGAGCTACATTTGGTGTGTTGAAAGACTTGTTTTGAGCTCAAATCCAGCTAAGTTTCATTGCTTTCATTTCCTTACTTCATCTTCTTGCTATGGATTCCATGTATACTTGTATTATGATTTTGGATCTTGAAATGCATGTTAGTGGCTAGTTTATTGTGATTTTGGAGTGATGGATTGATAGTTATGGCTTGGGTGATGATAGAATGGACTTATATGTTAGTTTAGGATGATTTGTATGCACGAAATCCATTCCAGAGAGAAAAAATCGGCCTGTTCTTCAGGTAAATCGGCCGATTTTTGCTATGATCCACCCGGTTTTTCCTTCTGTTGCTCTTTAATTGATGAATCTCTATGTTAGGATGTTAGATTGTTGAAATCCTAGAGTTTGTTGAGCATAATATAGCTTAGGGTGACCTAATGCTAGCAAACTAAGTGAGGAAAGAGACCTACCCGGTGATTTCCGATCTTAGGTACCAAAGATGATGAACTCTAGGTAGTAGTGAGCCTCATAAGCCGCTATTGGACTGAGTGTGCTAGGATTGTTGCTTGAGACTTACCTTTTCCGAGACTTACCCGGTAAGGCGAGGTTTGCCCCTTAAGTAGTATCCGGTTTGTGTAGATTCCCAACTTTACCTCCTTGAGACTTACCCGGTAATAGGAGTTTGGTGCGGGATTAGTGAAGCATGAGACTTACCCGGTAATTGCTTCCATTAGAGAAACACCCTTTCCCAACACCGCAGCTTTGTCCTTAGAATCTTTAGAACCTTGAGTCCAATGCCATAACCGGAAATCTTGACCTCTAGAATCCATTTTTCTCTCTTTGATCTCATATCTTGTGTTTGTGTCATTTGTTTGTTTGCTAGCTTGAGTTGTTAGTTTGTTTTATTACCTTGCTTGATTTGTGATCTTTGCTTGATCACCACAAAAACCCAACCAAAAATATCATCATTTTCATTTCTTTATTTCTTTCTCCTTTCTTAGACTAGATTTGCACTATCTTTGATCATTGAATGACTTGATTTCGCCTCAGTCCTTGTGTTTGACCTCGTAATACTTTCCTTCCTACATAACGATCCGTACACTGCGGGTTTCGCTAGGTAGTTTAGGATTTTAGTTCGAGTTTATAAATGTAAAGCTTTTTGTGCTATTTCCTAGCGTAACAGCAATCAAAAGCAGACACGTCCAGGAAGCGAGGTGCAATCACTGGACGGCCAAAAATACGGTCATAATCGACCTGGTGTCTCTCATGGATCACCGGTCGATAGGGTCGGGAAGAAGAGGAAGAAGGGGAAGGTGAGGATCTATCCCTAAGGACAAGGCATCGGTCAGAACTCATTTTCAATTCAAGTACTGGCAGGTCACCTCGGTCAACTGACAACACTCAAGAATCACCTCGGCCGAGGCACAGCTCGACTAGACCGAGGCGGAAAACTGGATTCTAATTCCTTCTGAAAATTCAGTTCGTTTCCCCCAAAAATCACTACAATTGCTTCCTATGGGGTACTTAAGCCTTTCCTCAACAAATGCAGGGGCAACTAAAGCCCAAATCGATGCGAAACGGAGAGGTTAGGGTTTCGGTTCGTTTTACCTCGTTTTGGCCGAATCGGTTCGATTTTCTGCAGATCTGTACTTGCAACACGATCCTCTATCCTTCAATCGTAGTTTGGAGACAAAAATTGTCGCAAACGAGCAAGAATCGAAGGAGGCGAGGTGAGACTGTCGCCGCGGTCGAGGGGAAAGAGTAAAGTGAGGAGAGAGAAATCTTCCGCCTTTTATACCCTTTTCTGGAACTGCTGTCACCTCGGTCGAGGTGGTCTCGACTGGACCAAGGTGGTACGGACCGAGGTGAATCTTTAGAAAACCCTAGTCGCCTCGGTTGCTCAAGAATCATCTCGGTCGAGGTGCTCTGATAGCAACCGAGATGCCTCAGTCGAACTCCGTCTTCTCAAATTCTAGAACTTCTGTCCTTCCAGTTATGCTCCTTCCTTAGATGTCTCCTGTTATCTGTCTAGAACGCCAAAACAAAACAAAGCAAACCAAAAGCAAAAACTATTTAAGCTAGACTAGAAAAAAGGGAAAAGAAAGCAATACCTTGGGTTGCCTCCCAAGAACCGCTTGGTTTAAGGTCGCTAGCTAGCTGGACCATAATGCGTCTCAAATGAGGTATATTGGTGCAACCTCCTCAACCGGAGTTTCCGGTTGGTACTTCTTAAGTCTATGGCCGTTGACCTTGAAGCTTCCGCTAGTTTCGCCCCATATCTCAACTGCACCATGAGGAAAAACATGTTTCACAACATAAGGTCCGGTCCATCTTGATTTTAACTTACCTGGAAAAAGGAGGAGGCGGGAGTTGAAGAGTAGAACTAGGTCTCCTTCGTTAAGCTGCTTTGGGACGATACGCTTGTCATGCCATCTCTTCGTCCTTTCCTTATAGATTTTGGCCTTCTCATAAGCGTTCAAACGCAGCTCCTCCAGCTCGTTGAGTTCCAATAGTCGCTTCTCGCCGGCCTCCTTAATGTCGAAGTTCAACCATTTGATTGCCCAATATGCTTTGTATTCCAATTCAACGGGCAAATGGCAAGACTTCCCATATACCAAATTATAAGGGGTGGTACCTATGGGAGTCTTAAATGCGGTCCTGTACGCCCAAAGAGCATCGTCCAATTTCATGGACCAATCCTTCCTCGTCCTAGAGACGGTCTTCTCCAAATTTGCTTTGATTTCTATATTCGAGATCTCGACATGTCCACTAGTTTGAGGGTGATAAGGGGTTGATACCTTGTGGGTTACCCCATACTTCGATAGAAGGGCCTTGAACTTCCGGTTGATGAAATGCGTTCTTCCATCGCTGATGATGATGCGTGGAGTTCCAAACCGTGGGAAGATGGTTCTATTTAAGAACTTCACAACCACCTTGGCGTCGTTAGTGGGAGAAGCAATGGCTTCAACCCATCTAGAGACGTAATCAACCGCAAGAAGAATATAGAGGTTTCCTCCGGAGGATGGGAAAGGTCCCATGAAGTCAATCCCCCATACATCAAAGATTTCTACCTCTTGGATGTTGTTAAGTGGCATCTCGTTCCTCCTCGATAAATTTTCTGTTCTTTGGCATGCATCACAAGAGACAACAAAAGATTGTACATCCTTAAATAATGTAGGCCAAAAGAAACCGGAACGCAATACCTTGGCGCATGTTTTATCGGTGTTAGCATGTCCTCCACAAGGAAGTGAATGGCAGTGCCGTATAACGCTATTAACTTCATCTTCCGGAATGCATCTTCGAAGCATCCCATCCGGCCCGCGCTTGAATAGCAGCGGCTCGTCCCAGTAGTAATGTCGTACTTCTTTGAAGAATCTCTTCTTTTGAGAGTACGTCAATCCGGGTGGTATTTCCTGGCAAACAAGATAATTCACAATATCAGCATACCAAGGTCTGTTATTATCAGAAAGCTGGTGTATAGAATGTTCCACCAACTGAGGATGAATGTCAGAGAAGGGATTAAGAAGTTTATTTTTCTCAGTAGTCTTGATAGCATGAATTATAGTCTATATTTTGAGGTTTGTTTGGACGTTTTATCTTTAATAATCTGCATGTTAGCATGTATATGATGTGATTATATTACCATTTCATCTACCTTTGCGGGAATCGAGGTCTACACCTAGTTTTGCTGTAATTGCATGTAAAATGGTATGTTTTACATCAATAGGAGCAAAAGGAGTCATGAGTCATTTGGAGCTACATTGAGGAGCATAAGGAACCATCCAGGGAGCATAGCCATGGATTAAAGATTCACTTTGGACCAGTTTCGAGAGATTTCACATTCAGTTATGACTCACCTCGGTTGACCAGAGATTCATCTCAACCGAGGTGATCCAGAGACGCCGACTCGACCGAGGCGAACACCTAGGACGCGGCGAGAATATTTTATTCTTGGCTGAGATCTTTTATCTTTGGAAGGTGATCTTATATTTTTGGGCTTGGCTACTGGAAGGAAGAAGATCTTATATTTTACCTATTTTTATGGGAGAAGATCTTTGTAAGATATTTTATCTTTGGAGGGTTATTTTCCTATAAAAAAGGGTTGGATTTTCGACAAATCCGGCATCCGCATACAGTTGGAGATCCGCTATCATATCACATACATCTTGCTTACGAGGAGATCTCGCATACATCGCAGCAGCCGCATACTCCAGTTGGGAGTTTCGAAGAACCTTTTTGAAGGTTGAAGGAAGATTGAAGATCATAGCTTTTATAGCTTTTTGGAGGGTTTTGTAAGATTGTCTTTGATTCCCTTCCTTGTTGTCTTGTCTTGTTGGATTTATATCCAAGGAACGCTTTTGTTGTGATATTTGATTCAGTTATTGGAAGTCTTTTCATTGAATTCTTCTTATTCAAATATTCACCTTCTTCCCACATATTTAATACTTTCATAATGATGATGAGTGGCTAATTTCCTTGTGTGATTCTAGGGTGATTGGCTGAAGGTTGTGGGAAAAACAATGATAGAATAATCTTAGATTCCAGTAGGACCCTGAAAGTTCGAGTCTTTAACCTTAACCCTAAGCATCTCGCTCAGTCGATGAACATCTCGGCCGGGGTGGAATTCTTCTGACCGAGGTGACTTATCTGATCCTAAAACTGAGAGTTAAGTGTTAGAGTTTGCCAAATCCTATTCTTATTACACCTTTCCTGGTTCAAAGCAAGCTTAGGATGAGACTTACCCGGTAATTCCTTAGTTTGTGTACCAACGATCATAAGCGTAGGTAATAAAGGTTTATCCTTTATTGGGGTTTGAGTGTGCTTCCATCCCATCTTTGTGAGTTAGCCTGAGACTTACCCGGTAAAGGTTGATTCTATTCCCTTAGATGGTGTGTTAGTTTGAGGTTATAGTTCTTTATCTTAATTCCTTGAGACTTACCCGGTAATAGGAGTTACGGTTTAGGATTAGTGAGTAGTGAGACTTACCCGGTGATCTAGTCCACTTTAGTAACACCTTCCCCTTGCAAAAATCTCAGCTTTGTCCGCTTATCTTTAGATCTTGAGTTGGAACCACAACTAGATGCTTTAATCCCTAGAATTGCACGTTTGCTTATTTGACTTCTTATTCATCTTTGATTGTGTTAATTGCTCTTTGTGGTTAGTATTCACGAAGCTTACCGTTATTGACTTTGTTTCACCGAGTCCCTGTGATCGACCCCTGGAATTTCTTGCTTTTTACTACGATTGACCCGTACACTGCGAGTTCGCATCCTTGTTTTAAGCTTAAGTCTAGGGTTATAAATTTAAAGCTTGCACACACCGTTTGGAGCGAACAAGTTTTTGGCGCCGTTGCCGGGGACTTGGTCTAGACCGAGCCGGTACGGTTTGCTCTTGGGGCACTTGCCCCGTGTCATCTAACCACTCTACTTGAGTGACTTTTGCAGGTTCTTTCTTAGGTATATGCGAAGAACCCGCACTGGGAAGGAAATCGTTCCTTACGATCCCGAACCAGAAAAGACATACAAGCGACGCTTAAGAGAAGCGAAGATGGCCCAAGAAGACAACCGCAATCTTGAGGCCGAATTAAAGGAGGCGTTAGAGCTGCTGCGCCTCAGCCAGGAAGAGCTACAACGAGAGAAGGAAGAAACCCGCACCAAAACTGAAGCAATCGAAGCAGAAATGGCCATCATACGAGACCAGATTCTACTTTGACCGAGGGACGACCCAGTTCCCGAGGCTGGACCGAGGCAGGTTCCAGTTGCTGACCCTCGACCGAGGCAGGTTCCAGTTGTTGACCCTCGACCGAGGCAGGTTCCAGTACCAGACGCCCCGGCCGAGATACATCCACCTCGGATGCCAGTCCGAGATGTTCTTCTTGTAGGAATCCCACAAACCCTAGGTCAAAGGATGGACCCTAATCAACAACTGAGGCGTCCAGGAGTCAACCTAGGAGATCCAGCGGACCATGACTACGAACTTCGACCGCAAGTTCTATCCATGATTCGCCAATGCCAATTCGGAGGGATGGAGAAGGAATCACCACATCAACATCTTCAAAACTACGAGATCTTGATGGAAACCTTGCGACCTTCAAGAATTGAAAATAACAACTACAAGCTAAGACCTTTTTATTCTTCATTAAAAGATAGAGCTCTTACTTGGTATCAATCTCTTCCTCCAGGAAAAATTAGCACATGAGAGGAGATGACGACGGAATTCTTAACCAAATTCTTTCCCCCCCTCAAAGACAGCTGAAATGAGAGGGAAGATCAATGCTTTCATTATGAAGGACAAGGAGAGCTTGTCCAAGTCATGGGAGCGGTTCAAGGACATCCTTTTGGATTGCTCACATCATGGGATTCCAAAGATCGAGTTGTTGGAGATCTACTTCAAAGGACTGGAAGGAAGCACCCAGTTCAATCTCCAACTACTCTCCGACGGTACCTTCATGGACATGGCGATTGATGAGGCTTGGGACTTCATTGAGAAGCAAGCCTTGCATATGGAAAAGTACACCCACCAAGGAGCTGAAGGTGGAATTAAAAGAGTCAACTTTCAAGAGACTCAATCCAACAACAATCAACTCACGTCTTTGAAGAATGACGTAAAGCAATTGAAGGAACTCTTGGTTGCTCAAACCAAGAAGGAAGAGCAAGGACAAAGGAACAACAACAATGGATACCGTAACAACAACAACGGTTCCCGGAACAATAACAACAACTACAACAACAACAATAGAGGATCCAATAGCAACAATTGGAGGACGAACAATCAAAACAACCAGAATCCTGGTAACAATTATTCTAACTCCAACTCTAATAATTCCTCTAACCCTTTCCTCTCTTCCCCTTCTTCTTCTTCTTCTACTCCATTAAAGAGCCAAGGGCAACGATCAAGTTCGTCTCAACCAGAAAAGAAAGACACAGTTCTGGAGGCCATCTTGATCAAGCTTAGCGCTATGGAGAATTCTATGACTTCATTTTCGAGGGCCCAAAAGTCCTTCGAACAACAACTTGCGAGTAGAGCGAATGAAGCGCCAAGAGATCCAGGGAAGCTTCCAGCAAAGACGGAAAGCAACCCTAAGGGCCAGTGCATGGCCATAACGATGAGGAGTGGACTTAAAACTGCAGATCTAGTACCTCGTTCGACGCAGACCACCTCGGTCCAGATCTAGTCGAAGAACACCTCGACCGAGATGCCAACCAAGGCGGAGCAACAGAAAGCGGAAGGGAAAACTGAAGTTTATGTTCCACCTCCTGCATACAAACCACCACTTCCATTCCCTCAGTCCAGAGCCAGAGCACATCTAGACAAGCACTTTGGTAAGTTCCTTGACTTGATGAACAAGCTGTATATTAACATTCCTTTTCTTGATGCTATTCTAGGAATTCCCGCCTATGGGAAATTCTTAAAGGAGATCCTATCAAGGAAAAGGAAATTGGAAGACTTTGGTGAAGTTAGGATGACATCTAAATCCTCGGAGCTTATTAAGATCATGAAGGAGAAGATGCCACCTAAGTTAAGAGATCCCGGCTAATTTAGCATTCCCATTCAAGTTGGGGATGTCACTTGTGAAGCCCTTTGTGATCTAGGTGCCAGCGTGAGCATCATTCCGCTAGAGCTATGTACGAAGATCGGACTTGGAGAGCCCAAGCCGGTCAAGATTCGACTTTATATGGGGGATCGCTCCATCACCCATCCCGTGGGGATCTTGGAGGACGTTCCGGTCAAGTTAGGTAACTTCTATCTACCTATAGATTTTGTCGTACTTGACATTCCCGCAGATTATCCTGTTCCTATTATTCTCGGGAGGCCATTTCTAGCAACTTCGGGTTGCAATGTGGATTGCAAGAACGCCAAGTTGAAATTCAACATTGGTGGCGATGAGGTGGAGTTCGCACTACTAGCAGCCATGAAAGGGGAACAGCTAACTGATGATATCTTCAACATCTACGATGAAGAAGAATCAAGAGAATTGGTGAGCTCTATCCTTATTACCGATCCACTCGAAAGAGTTCTAAGTTTTAGTTTAATAGAGGAAGGTATAGATGCTTCTTGTGATGCAGATATACGGAGCTTGAAGGCACTGGAAGAAGATCCAGGAGCTAAAACTGAGAAGCTAATCCAGGAGACAAAGATCTCCAGTTTCGGTTCCAGTTGCAGTACCTCGACCGAGGCACTTCCTGGACTGAGCGAGGCGACTGAAGAACATCTCGGTCAACGCCTCTGCGCCTCGACCGAGGTCGATAGCGAGATGATGTCAACTGAGACTTCCGGAAGTCCAGTTTCTGAATCCACTCCACCAGAAGGAGGAAGCAAGGAACCCCCTCAGAAGACACCCCCAGTTGTGGAGCTTAAACAACTCCCTAGTCACTTGAGGTATGTCTTTCTTGGGCCGGATTCCACTTATCCCGTTATTGTTAGTGCTTCCCTTTCCGAATCAGAACTGTCTAAGTTAATGCATGTCCTGAGAAAGCATCAAAAGGCTATAGGTTACACCACGGACGATCTTATTGGCATTAAGCCTTCTTTCTGCATGCATAGAATTCTAATGGAAGATAATCATAAGACTTCACGGGAACCTCAAAGACGGTTAAATCCGATCATGAAAGAGGTTGTGAAGAAGGAAGTTCTTAAGTTGTTGGATGCAGGTATTATTTATCCTATCTCGGATAGCAAGTGGGTTAGCCCGGTGCATGTTGTTCCGAAGAAAGGAGGGATGACCGTTGTGACGAATAAGAACAACGAGCTGATCCCAACTAGGACCGTTACAGGCTGGAGGGTTTGCATCGATTACAGGAAGCTGAACACAGCCACACAGAAGGACCATTTTCCACTTCCCTTCATCGATCAGATGCTCAAGCGGTTGGCCCAGCATTCACACTTTTGTTACTTGGACGGCTATAGTGGATTCTTCCAGATTCCTATCCATCCGGATGATCAGGAGAAGACCACTTTCACTTGTCCATGGGGGACATTTGCCTATCGGAGGATGCCATTTGGATTGTGCAATGCACCCGCTACCTTCCAGCGATGCATGATGGCTATCTTTTCCGAATACATAGAGGAGATCATGGAGGTATTCATGGATGATTTTTCTGTATATGGTTCCTCTTTTGATGATTGCCTATCTAACCTTTCTCTAGTGCTTAAAAGATGTGAAGACACTAACCTTGTTCTGAATTGGGAAAAGTGTCATTTTATGGTTAATGAAGGCATTGTACTAGGACACCTCGTTTCTAATCGAGGTATTGAGTTCGATCGAGCTAAGATCGAGACTATTGAGAAGCTCCCTCCTCCTTGTTCTGTTAAGGGTGTGAGGAGTTTTCTCGGGCATGCAGGTTTCTACAGGAGATTCATCAAGGACTTCTCTAAGATTTCTAAACCTCTAACTAACCTCTTGAATAAAGATGTTGTTTTTGAGTTTTCGCAGGAGTGTCTTGATGCTTTTTACAGGATTAAGGAGGCATTGATCTCCGCCCCCATTATCCAACCTCCTAATTGGACCTTGCCCTTTGAGGTCATGTGTGACGCTAGTGATGTAGCCATAGGAGCGGTGTTTGGACAGAAGAAGGATGGCCGGACCACCGCCATTTACTATGCTAGCAAGACGCTAGATGTAGCCCAGCGCAACTACGCTACCACTGAGAAGGAATTGTTGGCGGTTGTATACGCTTTCGAGAAGTTTCGTTCCTACTTAGTTGGGGCGAAGGTCATTGTCTACACCGACCATGCAGCCATTCGTTACTTATTAGCTAAGAAAGATGCCAAGCCACGTCTTATTCGATGGATTCTCTTGCTTCAAGAGTTTGACCTAGAGATCCGCGATAAGAAGGGATCCGAGAACTCCGTTGCGGATCACCTCAGCCGGCTACCGGAATCTTCCCGCGAGACGGACGACCCACCCATAGACGATTCATTCCCCGACGAGCACTTACACTTGTTGGAGCGTTTGATGGATTTACTTACTTCACCCCATGATGGAGGTGAAGTATGGGGTGAGGGAACCTCTCATCACATTTGAGACGCATTATGGTCCAGCTAGCGACCTTAAATCAAGCGCTTCTTGGGAGGCAACCCAAAGTATTGCTTTCTTTTCCCGTTTTCTAGTCTAGCTTAGATAGTTTGCTTTTGCTTTGTTTTGTTTGTTTTTGGCGTCCTAGATAGATAACAGGAGACATCTAAGGAAGGAGCATAACTGGAAGTTCAGAAGTTCGAGAATTCGAGAAGACGAAGTTTGACTGAGACACCTCGGTCCAGTCGAGGACACCTCGACCGAGTTGATTCTTGAGCAACCGAGGCGACTAGGGTTTCTGTAAGACCACCTCGGTCCATACCACCTCGGTCCAGTCGAGACCATCTCGACCGAGGTGACAGCAGTTCCAGGAACAGTATAAAAAGAAAAAATTTTTCTGTTTTCACTTTTACCTATTTCGACTCGACCGCGGCGCTCTTCCACCTCGGTTCCTCCAAATCTTGCTCGTTTTCGAAGATTTCCGATTCCAAACTGCGATTGAAGGGTAGAGGATCCTATTACAAGTGCAGATCTGCGAAGAAATCGAACGAATCGACCGAAACGAGGTAAAAACAGTCGAAACCCTAACTCGTTCATTCGTTTCGATTTGGGCTTTGGTTGACCCTGAATCTGCTGAGAAAAGGCTTAAGTACCCCATAGGAAGCAATTGTAGTGAATTTTGGGGGAAAAGAACTGGATTTCTGAGATTTAAATCAAAAGCTGTTACGCCTCGGTCCAGTCGAACTGCATCTCGACCGAGGTGATTCTTGAGGATTGTCAGCGACCGAGGTACTCTGACAGTAGCTGAAAAAAAAATGAGTTCCGATCGTCGCCTTGCCCTCGGCGATAGATCCTCACCCTCCCCTCCTTCCTCTTCTTCCCGACCTTACCGCCCGGTGATCCACGAGAGATGCCGGGTAGATTATGAGCGTATAGCTAGCCGTCCAGTGATTGCACCACGTTTTCTGGACGTGTCAGCTTTTGATTGCCTAGGGGTAGACGGAGACCTTAGGCGGATGATCACCACAGTCGGGCTGGATCAGTTTACTGAGATCCGAGCCCCAGCTTACTTGGAGCCGACCCTAGAGTTCGTTAGCTCCTTTTCCTACCTTCCCACAGAGCAGTCTGTGAAGTACCGGTTGATGAACCGGAACTTCATAGTTCCCTTAGAGGTTTGGAGAGAGATTTTCGGCTTTCCTGAGCCCACCGCCACTGACTTCCCCTCCCGATCTGTAGCTAGGGAGTTCTGGGGGCAGATTGCCCATATTACTGAGCATGCAGATAGATGGCGCCTTGGAGATTCCAGGGAGAAGGTCATCTTCCACCTTGCCTTCAGATTAGCCCATAGGATATTCAGCGAGACACTTTTGGCGCGTACTGAGACACCCTAGAAGATCCGACAGGGCGAGCTTTTTAGTCTTTACTGTATGGTTACAGGGGGTTTCCCAGACTTTGGCTTGATCTTGGTAGAGGACCTACACAAGATCAAGGCCAAAGCGAAGGGAGATATCTACTGCGGCGGTCTAGTCACCCACATAGCTGCTTTTCATGGGATGGACCTTAGTGCGTGTACGATGGTGGCGGCTCCGAAGCCGCTTGGGTTGCAGGAGATGATCACTCGGAGGATTCTAGTTCCCCGAGGTCTGACCACTCCATATGTTGCTATGCCGTGGGAGCGGACTGCGCCACAGGGGATCCGTTGGTCTGCTCAGTTCACAGTTTTCGATCCACATTATTGGCAGACAGCTTGGGCTCCACTGATAGAGGATCATAGGGAGGCAGCAGCAGCCCCAGCTGAGGATGAGGAGGAGGCTGACGATGATGAGGACACTGTAGACGAGAGAGATGGTGGAGTCCCGATGGATACAGGGACAGATACTGCAGGGACGAGCGCACCGCCGATCATAGACTTGGATGATGAGGAGGATACTGAGCCTGCACCTGCTGCACCTCCCGCTAGATCTGTTAGGCGCCGGACACGCCGTCATAGAGATTCTGAGGCTCATCGTTGGATCGACGACCTGAAAGATCAGATGATAGATTCTTATGCTGCCCTTACTGTGGACATGCATGAGAGATTTGCTGCCCAGCACCGACACATTGACAGCTGGACTCATCAGATGTTAGAGGGGCAGCACTATCAGCGCAGGATGATGGAGCTACAGTTCCAGCAGACTATGGGCTATCAGTTCGACCCGACTCAGTATCCGTACGTTCCACCACCACCACCACCAGATCAGGACTACTGATGAGCTGCAGGATTTTCTTTATTAAATTTTTATACAATTCAGCTATTTATCCAGTGAGTACTCTTGTCTCTAGACTTATATTGACCCACTGGGACAGTGTGTCTCAAGTATGGGGTATTTGTATTTATGTGATGACTTTGATGTACTTATTTGATGATTTCGATGTACGCACATTTGATCGGATATTTCATATTGATGCTTTAGTTGCCTTTATATGTTTATCTGATATTACATGCATACCTACAGGTTATTTGATTGAGAAAAACGTCGAAACTAAAAAAAAATGGTTTTAAAAAATTTTTTTGACCTCGACCGAGCCAGTCTTGGCCGAACGAGGCGTTTCACCTCGGTTGAACCAAGAACACCTCGACCGAGGTGGGTTAACTGAGAGTTTTCGAAAACGATTTTTGTGTTGCTTATCTGGATATGATCTCAGTGAAGATCTTCTTTACTGACTGGTTTTAAATTCTTTATGTGTTTGAAAGGTTTTATATTATGTTTAAGTTGCTAAATGCTTTGTTTGAAATTATTGGCATGTTTAATACTTTGTTTTTATCCAAATTATGTTGAATTTGAAGGTTGACACCACAAGATGAGTTCTCTCACTTTCTTCCTGGAAAGACCAAGACAATTCATTCTTCTCTCTTCTTCTTGATCATGCTTAGCCCCTCATATACATTTTCCCTCCCTTACCTATCCGGGAATTTGGAAGCAAGCGAAGTGGTGAAAGCAAGTGAAGTTAAAATTGAGAAGTGGCTGGAAGTGAAAGTGTTAGAAAGCAATAATAGGTTTGGGGAAGTCAATCATGATGATGATTAACTCGGCACCATTCACATAGCCGGGTGTTTGTGTCTTGCCAAAGTCGGATTGAGCGATATTCCTAACGGGTCATGGTATGTGCATCAAGGGTTTGATGCATCTCAAGAAATTGATGATTGCGGATTTCCTAGGCTTCGGTTATTGTGCACCTCTATCCATGCATCCCAAAAAGTAAAGTAAAAGGAAAAAGTGTGAAATAAGCAAAGCTTATTGGTGGAAGATGTTGCAAGTCAAAGTGAAAGTGAAGTATATCTTTTTCCCGGATTCTAGCACCACATTACCTTACATACATCCCTACCCTACACGTTTCTTGACCTTTTCTTTTGGGAAGTCCTTGAGACCATGAGCTTGTTGATTGACTTAGTGGTTTAAACTGGATTATACATGATTAATTTTGATAATTATGACTTATTATGCATTCTATGATTTTATGCAAAGATGAACAACTTTCCTATATTTATAAAATGTTTTGAGCATATTGAGTTTTTAATTCCATGAAGTATTCTCTTAGAGTGATCTATGATTGTAACACACCATAAAATGTTTTTGAAAGACTTTTCATGGATTTTCTTGACTTATAATCCATTCTATCTTGTCTTCTATATGCGGAACTTGCTTGGGGACAAGCAAGGGCTAAGTATGGGGTATTTTGATAGCATGAATTATAGTCTATATTTTAAGGTTTGTTTGGACGTTTTATCTTCAATAATCTGCATGTTAGCATGTATAATATGTGATTATATTACCATTTCATCTACCTTTGCGGGAATCGAGGTCTACACCTAGTTTTGCTGTAATTGCAGGTAAAATGGTATGTTTTACATCAAAAAGGAGCAAAAGGAGTCATGAGTCATTTGGAGCTACATTGAGGAGCATAAGGAACCATCCAGGGAGCATAGCCATGGATTAAAGATTCACTTTGGACCAGTTTCGAGAGATTTCACATTAAGTTATGACTACCCTAGGTTGACCAGAGATTCATCTCGACCGAGGTGATCCAGAGACGCCGACTCGACCGAGGCGAACACCTAGGACGCGGCGAGAATATTTTATTCTTGGCTGAGATCTTTTATCTTTGGAAGGTGATCTTATATTTTTGGGCTTGGCTCCTGGAAGGAAGAAGATCTTATATTTTACCTATTTTTATGGGAGAAGATCTTTGTAAGATATTTTATCTTTGGAGGGTTATTTTCCTATAAAAAGGGTTGGATTTTCCACAAATCCGGCATCCGCATACAGTTGGAGATCCGCTATCATATCACATACATCTTTCTTACGAGGAGATCTCGCATACATCGCAGCAGCCATACTCCAGTTGGGAGTTTCGAAGAACCTTTTTGAAGGTTGAAGGAAGATTGAAGATCATAGCTTTTATATCTTTTTGGAGGGTTTTGTAAGATTGTCTTTGATTCCCTTCCTTGTTGTCTTGTCTTGTTGGATTTATATCCAAGGAACGCTTTTGTAGTGATATTTGATTCAGTTATTGGAAGTCTTTTCATTGAATTCTTCTTGTTCAAATATTCACCTTCTTCCCACATATTTAATACTTTCATAATGATGATGAGTGGCTAATTTCCTTGTGTGATTCTAGGGTGATTGGCTGAAGGTTGTGGGAAAAACAATGATAGAATAATCTTAGATTCCAGTAGGACCCTGAAAGTTCGAGTCTTTAACCTTAACCCTAAGCATCTCGCTCAGTCGATGAACATCTCGGCCGGGGTGGAATTCTTCTGACCGAGGTGACTTATCTGATCCTAAAACTGAGAGTTAAGTGTTAGAGTTAGCCAAATCCTATTCTTATTACACCTTTCCTGATTCAAAGCAAACTTAGAATGAGACTTACCCGGTAATTCCTTAGTTTGTGTACCAACGATCATAAGCGTAGGTAATAAAGGTTTATCCTTTATTGGGGTTTGAGTGTGCTTCCATCCCATCTTTGTGAGTTAGCCTGAGACTTACCCGGTAAAGGTTGATTCTATTCCCTTAGATGGTGTGTTAGTTTGAGGTTATAGTTCTTTATCTTAATTCCTTGAGACTTACCCGGTAATAGGAGTTACGGTTTAGGATTAGTGAGTAGTGAGACTTACCCGGTGATCTAGTCCACTTTAGTAACACCTTCCCCTTGCAAAAATCTCAGCTTTGTCCGCTTATCTTTAGATCTTGAGTTGGAACCACAACTAGACGCTTTAATCCCTAGAATTGCACGTTTGCTTATTTGACTTCTTATTCATCTTTGATTGTGTTAATTGCTCTTTGTGGTTAGTATTCACGAAGCTTACCGTTATTGACTTTGTTTCACCGAGTCCCTGTGATCGACCCCTGGAATTTCTTGCTTTTTACTACGATTGACCCGTACACTGCGGGTTCGCATCCTTGTTTTAAGCTTAAGTCTAGGGTTATAAATTTAAATCTTGCACACACCGTTTGGAGCGAACAAGTCTCAGTTGAATACGTATCACCATCGACCTCGGTCGAGGCGCAGAGGCTTTGACCGAGATGTTCTTCGGTCGCCTCGCTCAGTCCAGGAAGTGCCTCTGTTGAGGTACTGCAATTGGAACCGAAACTGGAGATCTTCGTCTCCTGGATTAGCTTCTCAATTGTAGCTCCTAGATCCTCTTCCAGTGCCTTTAAGATCCATATATTTGCATCACAAGAAGCATCTATACCTTCCTCCATTAAACTGAAGCTAATAACTCTTTCGAGTGGATCGTTAATAAGGATGGAGCTCACCAATTCTCTTGATTCTTCTTCATCGTAGATGTTGAAGATATCATCAGTTAGCTGCTCCCCTCTCATGCCTGCAAGTAATGCGAACTCCACCTCGTCGCCGCCAACGTTGAATTTCAACTTGGCGTTCTTGCAATCCACGTTGCAACCCGAAGTTGCTACAAATGGCCTCCCGAGAATAATAGGAACAGGATAATCTGCGGAAATGTCAAGTACAACAAAATCTATAGATAGATAGAAGTTACCTAGCTTGACCGGAACGTCTTCCAAGATGCCCACAAGATGGGTAATGGAGCGATCCGCCATATAAAGTCGAATCTTGACCGGCTTGGGCTCTCCAAGTCCGATCTTCACACATAGTTCCAGCGGGATGATGCTCACGCTGGCTGCTAGATCACAAAGGGCTTCACAAGTGACATCCCCAACTTGAATGGGAATGCAAAATGAGCCGGGATCTCTCAATTTAGGTGGCATCTTCTCCTTCATGATTTGTATGAGTTCCGAGGATTTAGATGTCATCCTAACTTCACCAAAGTCTTCCAGTTTCCTTTTCCTTGATAGGATCTCCTTCAAGAACTTCCCGTAGGCGGGCATTCCTAGAATAGCATCAATGAAAGGAATGTTAATATGCAGCTTATTTATCAAGTCAAGGAACTTACCAAAGTGCTTGTCTAGATGTGCTCTGGCCCTTGACTGGGGGAATGGAAGTGGTGGTTTGTATGCAGGAGGTGGAACATAAACTTCAGTTTTCCCCTCCGTTTTCTGTGGCTCCACCTCGGTTGGCATCTCGGCAGAGGTGTTCTTCGACTGTACCTGGACCGAGGTGGTCTTCGTCGGTACTGGCACCGACCGAGGCACTGGATCTGCAGTTTTCAGTCCACTCCTCGTAGTTATGGCCATGATCTGGCCCTTAGGGTTGCTTTCCGTCCTTGCTGGGAGCTTCCCTGGATCTCTTGGCGCTTCATTCGCCCTACTTGCAAGTTGTTGTTCAAAGGATTTTTGGGCCTTCGAAAATGAAGTCATAGAAGTCTCCATAGCGTTGAGCTTGATCAAGATAGCCTCCAGAACTGCGTCTTTCTTTTCTGGCTGAGACGAACTTGATCTCTGCCCCTGGCTTTTTAATGGAGTAGAAGAAGAAGGGGAAGAGAGGAAAGGGTTAGAGGAATCGTTAGAGTTGGAGTTTGAATGATTGCTACCAGAATTTTGGTTGTTCGCCCTCCAGTTGTTGCTATTGGATCCTCTATTGTTATTGTTGTAGTTGTTGTTCCGGGAACCGTTGTTGTTGTTATGGTATCCGTTGTTGTTGTTCCTTTGCCCTTGCTCTTCCTTGGTTTGTCCAACCAAGAGTTCCTTCAATTGCTTCACGTCATTCTTCAAAGACGTGAGTTGATTGTTGTTGGGCTGAGTTTCTTGGAAATTAACTCTTTTAACTCCACCTTCAGCTCCTTGGTGGGTGTACTTCTCCATATGCAAGGCTTGCTTCTCGATGAAGTCCCAAGCCTCGTCAATCGCCATGTCCATGAAGGTACCGGCGGAGAGTAGTTAGAGATTGAACTGGGTGCTTCCGTCCAATCCTTTGAAGTATATCTCCAATAGCTCTAACTTTGGAATCCCATGATGTGGGCAATCCAAAAGAATGTCCTTGAACCGCTTCCATGACTTAGACAAGCTCTCCTTGTCCTTCATAATGAAAGCGTTGATCTTCCCTCTCATTTCAGTTGTCTTTTAGGGGGGGAAGAATTTGGTCAAGAATTCCGTTGTCATCTCCTCCCATGTGCTAATTTTTCCTAGAGGAAGAGATTGATACCAAGTAAGAGCTCTATCTTTTAAAGAAAAGTAAAAAGGTCTTAGCTTGTAGTTGTTATTTTCAATCCTTGAAGGTCTCAAGGTCTCCATCAAGATCTCATAGTTTTGAAGATGTTGATGTGGTGATTCCTTCTCTAGCCCTCCGAACTGGCATTGGCGAATCATGGATAGAACTTGAGGTCGAAGTTCGTAGTCATGGTCCCCTGGATCTCCTAGGTTAACTCCTGGACGCCTTAGTTGTTGATTAGGGTCCATCCATTGACCTAGGGTTCGTGGGATTCCTGCAAGAAGAACATCTCGGATTGGCATCCGAGGTGGAAGTACCTCGGCCGGGGCGTCAGGTACTGGGACCTGCCTCGGTCGAGGGTCTGCAACTAGGACCTGCCTTGGTCCAGCATCGGGAACTGGGTCTTCCCTTGGTCGAAGTAGAATCTGCTTCGATTGCTTCAGTTTTGGTGCGAGTTTCTTCCTTCTCTCGCCTTAGTTCTTCCCTGCTGAGGCGTAGCAGCTCTAACGCCTCTTTCAACTCGGCCTCAAGATCGCGGTTGTCTTGTTGGGCCATCTTTGCTTCTCTTAAGCGTCGCTTGTATGTCTTTTCTGGTTCGGGATTGTAAGGAACGATTTCCTTCCCAATGCGGGTTCTTCGCATAAACCTAAGAAAGAACCTGCAAAATTCACTCAAGTAGAGTGGTTAGTAGACACGGGGGCAAGTGCCCCAAGAGCAAACCGTAACCGACTCGGTCTAGACCAAGTCCCCGGCAACGGCGCCAAAAACTTGTTCGCTCCAAACGGTGTGTGCAAGCTTTAAATTTATAACCCTAGACTTAAGCTTAAAACAAGGATGCGAACCCGCAGTGTACGGGTCAATCGTAGTAAAAGCAAGGAATTCCAGGGGTCAATCACAGGGACTTAGTGAAACAAAGTCCAATTACGGTATGCTTATGTAAATACTAACCACAAAAGGTGATCAAAACAATCAGAGATGAATAAGAAGTCAATAAAGCAAACATGCAATTCTAGGGATTAAAGCATCTAGTTGTGGTTCCAACTCAAGATCTAAAGATAAGCGGACAAAGCTGAGGTTTATTGCATAGGGAAGGTGTTACTAAAGTGGAATAGATCACCGGGTAAGTCTCACTACTCACTAATCCCAAACCGTAAATCCTATTACCGGGTAGGTCTCAAGGATTTAAGATAAAGAACTATAACCTCAAACTAATACACAATCTAAGGGAATAGAATCAACCTTTACCGGGTAAGTCTCAGGCTAACTCACAAAGATGGGATGAAAGCACACTCAAACCCCAATAAAGGATAAACCTTTATTACCTACTCTTATGATCTTTGGTAAACAAACAAAGGAATTACCGGGTAAGTTTCATCCTAGGCTTGCATTGAACCAGGAAAGGTGTAATAAGAATAGGATTTGGCAAACTCTAACACTTAACTCTCAGTTTCGGATCAGATAAGTCACCTCGGTCAGCCAAATTCCACCTCGGCCGAGATGTTCATCGACTGAACGAGATGTTCATCGAACTTTCAGGGTCCTACTGGAATCTAAGATTATTCTATCGTTGTTTTTCCCACAACCTTCAGCCAATCACCCTAGAATCACACAAGAAAATTAGCCACTCATCATCATGAAAGTATTAATCAAATATATGGAAAGAAGGTGAATATTTGAACAAGAAGAATTTAATGAAAAGACTTCAATAACTGAATCAAATATCACAACAAAGCGTTCCTCGGATATAAATCCAACAAGCAAGACAACAAGGAAGAGAATCTAAGGTAATCTTACAAGAAAACCTTCCAAAAGCTATGAAAGCTACAATCTTCAATCTTCCTTCAACCTTCAAAAAGGTTCTTCAAATCTCCCAACTGGAGTATGGCTGCTGTGGTGTATAAACCCTGATCGGTGGTATAGCATGCTCTCGGATTTATGGAAATCCAACCCTTTTTATAGAAAAATAACCCTCCAAAGATAAGATATCTTAGAAAAGATCTCATCCCATAAAAAATAGGTAAAATATATGATCTAGCATATCTTCTTCCTTCCAGGAGCCAAGCCCAAAAATATAAGATCACTTTCCAAAGATAAAAGATCTCAGCCAAGAATAAAATATTCTCGCCGCGTCCTAGGTGTTCGCCTCGGTCGAGTCGACTTCCCTGGATCACCTCGGTCGAGATGAATCTGTGGTCAACCGAGGTGAGTCACAACTGAATGTGAAATATCTCAAAACTGGTCCAAAGTAAATCTTTAATCCATGACTATGCTTCCTGGATGGTTCCTTATGTTCCTCAATGTAGCTCCAATGACTCCTTAACTCCTTTTGCTCCTTTTTAATGCAAAACGCGCCATTTTACCTACGATTACAACAAAACTAGGTGTAGACCTCGATTCTCACAAAGGTAGATGAAATGGTAATATAATCACATAATATACATACAAACATGCAGATTATGAAAGATAAAACATCCAAAAAACCCCAAAATACAGACTATAATTCATGCTATCATTTAGTAACACCTTCCCTATGCAAAAATCTCAACTTTGTCCGCTTATCTTTAGATCTTGAGTTGGAACCACAACTAGATACTTTAATCCCTAGAATTGCATATTTCCTTTATTGACTTCTATATCATCTTTGATTGTTTTGATCACCTTTTGTGGTTAGTATTCACATAAGCATACAGTGATTGGATTTTGTTTCACTAAGTCCCTGTGATCGATCCCTGGAATTCCTTGCTTTTTACTACGATTGACCCGTACACTGCGGGTTCGCATCCTTGTTTTAAGCTTACGTCTAGGGTTATAAATTTAAAGCTTGCACACACCGTTTGGAGCGAACAAGTTTTTGGCGCCGTTGCCGGGGACTTGGTCTAGACCGAGCCGGTTACGGTTTGCTCTTGGGGCACTTGCCCCCGTGTCTTCTAACCACTCTACTTGAGTGACTTTTGCAGGTTCTTTCTTAGGTTTATGCGAAGAAACCGCACTGGGAAGGAAATCGTTCCTTACGATACCGAACCAGAAAAGACATACAAGCGACGCTTAAGAGAAGCGAAGATGGCCCACCAAGACAATCGCGATCTTGAGGCCGAGTTGAAAGAGGCGCTAGAGCAGCTACGCCTCAGCAGGGAAGAGCTAAGTCGAGAGAAGGAAGAAACTCGCACCAGGACTGAAGCAATCGAAGTAGATATGGCAGCCATACGAGACCAAATTCTACTTCGACCGATGGAAGATCCAGTTCCCGATGCTGGACCGATGCAGGTCCCAGTTGCTGACCCTCGACCGAGGCAGGTTCCAGTACCTGACGCCCCGGCCGAGATACTTCCACCTCGGATGCCAGTCCGAGGCGCTCTTCTTGCAGGAATCCCACAAACCCTAGGTCAAAGGATGGACCCTAATCAACAACTGAGGCGTCCAGGAGTTAACCTAGGAGATCCAGCGGACCATGACTATGAACTTCGACCGCATGTTCTATCCATGATTCGCCAATGCCAGTTCGGAGGGCTAGAGAAGGAATCACCACATCAACATCTTCAAAACTATGAGATCTTGATGGAGACCTTGTGACCTTCAAGGATTGAAAATAACAACTACAAGCTAAGACCTTTTTACTTTTCTTTAAAAGATAGAGCTCTTACTTGGTATCAATCTCTTCCTCCAGGAAAAACTAGCACATGGGAGGAGATGACGACAGAATTCTTGACCAAATTCTTTCCCCTTTCAAAGACCGCTGAAATGAGAGGGAAGATCAACGCTTTCATTATGAAGGAGAAGGAGAGCTTGTCCAAGTCATGGGAGCGGTTCAAGGACATCCTTTTGGATTGCCCACATCATGGGATTCCAAAGTTAGAGTTATTGGAGATATACTTCAAGGGACTGGACGGAAGCACCCAGTTCAACCTCCAACTACTCTCCGCCGGTACCTTTATGGACATGGCGATTGACGAAGCTTGGGACTTCATCGAGAAGCAAGCTTTGCACATGGAGAAGTACACCCATCAAGGAGCTGAAGGTGGAGTTAAACGAGTTAACTTCCAAGAAACTCATCCCAACAACAATCAACTCACGTCTTTGAAGAATGACGTGAAGCAATTGAAGGAACTCTTGGTTGCTCAAACTAAGAAGGAAGAGCAAGGACAAAGGAACAACAACAATGGATACTGTAACAACAACAACGGTTCCCGGAACAACAACTACAACAATAACAATAGAGGATCCAATAGCAACAACTGGAGGGCGAACAACCAAAATTCTGGTAACAATCATTCAAACTCCAACTCTAACGATTCCTCTAACCCTTTCATCTCTTCCCATTCTTCTTCCTCTACTCCATTAAAGAGTCAGGGGCAAGGATCAAGTTCGTCTCAGCCGGAAAAGAAAGACGCAGTTTTGGAGGCTATCTTGATCAAGCTTAATGCTATGGAGACTTCTATGACTTTATTTTCGAAGGCCCAAAAAGCCTTTGAACAACAACGTGCAAGTAGAGCGAATGAAGCGCTAAGAGCCAGGGAAGCTTCCAGCAAGGACGGAAAGCAACCCCAAGGGCGAGATCATGGCCATAACTACGAGGAGTGGACTGAAAACTGCAGATCCAGTGCCTCGGTCGGTGCCAGTACCGACGAAGACCACCTCGGTCCAGATGCAGTCGAACAACACTTCGACCGAGATGCCAACCAAGGTGGAGCCATAGAAAGCGGAGGGGAAAACTGAAGTTTATGTTCCACCTCCTGCATACAAACCACAACTTCCATTCCCCCAGTCAAGGGACAGAGTACATCTAGACAAGCACTTTGGTAAGTTCCTTGACTTGATGAATAAACTGCACATTAACATTCCTTTCCTTGATGCTATTCTAGGGATGCCCGCCTATGGGAAGTTCTTGAAGGAGATCCTATCAAGGAAGAGGAAACTGGAAGATTTTGGTGAAGTTAGGATGACATCTAAATCCTCGGAGCTTATTCAAATCATGAAGGAGAAGATGCCACCTAAATTGAGAGATCCCGGCTCATTTTGCATTCCCATTCAAGTTGGGGATGTCACTTGTGAAGCCCTTTGTGATCTAAGAGCCAGCGTGAGCATCATCCCGCTGGAGCTATTTGTGAAGATCGGACTTGGAGAGCCCAAGCCGGTCAAGATTCGACTATATATGGCGGATCGCTCCATCACCCATCCCGTGGGAATCTTGGAGGACGTTCCGGTCAAGTTAGGTAACTTCTATTTACCTATAGATTTTGTTGTGCTTGACATTCCCGCAGATTATCCTGTTCCTATTATTCTCGGGAGGCCATTTCTAGCAACTTCGGGTTGCAACATGGATTGCAAGAACGCCAAGTTGAAATTCAACATTGGCGGCGATGAGGTGGAGTTTGCATTACTTGCAGCCATGAAAGGGGAGCAGCTAAGCGATGATATCTTCAACATCTACGATGAAGAAGAATCAAGAGAATTGGTGAGCTCTATCCTTATTAACGATCCACTCGAAAGAGTCATTAGTTTCAGTTTAATGGAGGAAGGTATAATTGCTTCTTGTGATGCAGATATACGGAGCTTAAAAGCACTGGAAGAAGATCCAGGAGCTAAAACTGAGAAGCTAATCCAGGAGACGAAGATCTCCAGCTTCGGTTCCAATTGCAGTACCTCGACCGAGGCACTTTCTGGACTCAGCGAGGCGACTGAAGAACATCTCGGTCAACGCCTCTGCGCCTCGACCGAGGTCGATGGCGAGATGATGTCATCTGAGACTACTGAGAATAATAAACTTCTTACTCCCTTCTCTGACATTCATCCTCAGTTGGTGGAACATTCTATCCACCAACTCTTTGATAATAAAGGACCTTGGTATGCTGATATTGTGAATTATCTTGTTTGCCAGGAAGTACCGCCCGGATTGACGTACTCTCAAAAGAAGAGATTCTTCAAGGAAGTACGCCATTACTACTGGGATGAACCGCTGCTATTCAAGCGCGGGCCGGATGGGATGCTTCGAAGATGCATTCCAGAAGATGAAGTTAATAGCGTCATACGGCATTGTCATTCACTTCCTTGTGGAGGACATGCCAGCACCGATAAAACATGCGCTAAGGTATTACGTTCTGGTTTCTTTTGGCTTACATTATTTAAGGATGTGCAATCGTTTGTTGTCTCTTGTGATGCATGCCAAAGAACAGGAAATTTATCAAGGAGGAACGAGATGCCACTTAATAACATTCAAGAGGTGGAAATCTTTGATGTACGGGGGATAGACTTCATGGGACCTTTCCCATCCTCCGGAGGAAACCTCTATATTCTTCTTGCAGTTGATTACGTCTCTAGATGGGTTGAAGCCATCGCTTCCCCCACTAACGACGCCAAGGTGGTTGTGAAGTTCTTAAACAGAACTATCTTTCCACGGTTTGGAACTCCACGCATCATCATTAGCGATGGAGGAACGCATTTCATCAACCGGAAGTTCAAAGCACTTCTATCGATGTATGGGGTAACCCACAACGTATCAACCCCTTATCACCCTCAAACTAGTGGACAGGTCGAGATCTCGAATAGAGAAATCAAGGCAATTTTGGAGAAGACCGTCTCTAGGACGAGGAAGGATTGGTCCATGAAATTGGACGATGCTCTTTGGGCGTACAGGACCGCATTTAAGACTCCCATTGGTACCATCCCTTATAATTTGGTATATGGGAAGTCTTGCAATTTGCCCGTTGAATTAGAACACAAAGCATATTGGGCGATCAAATGGTTGAACTTCGACATTAAGGAGGCTGGCGAGAAGCGGCTATTGGAAATCAACGAGCTGGAGGAGCTGCGTTTGAACGCTTATGAGAATGCCAAAATCTATAAGGAGAGGACGAAGAGATGGCATGACAAGCGTATCGTCCCAAAGGAGCTTAACAAAGGAGATTTAGTTCTACTCTTCAACTCCTGCCTCCGCCTCTTTCCAGATAAGTTAAAATCTAGATGGACCGGACCTTATGTTGTGAAACATGTTTTGCTCATGGTGTAGTTGAGATATGGGGCGAAACAAGCGGAAGCTTCAAGGTCAACAGTCATAGACTTAAGAAGTACAAACCGGAAACTCCGGTTGAAGAGGTTGCACCAATATACCTCGTTTGAGACGCATCATGGTCCAGCTAACAACCTTAAACCAAGCGCTTCTTGGGAGGCAACCCAAGGTATTGCTTTCTTTTCCCTTTTTCTAGTCTAGCTTAGATAGTTTTGCTTTTGCTTTGTTTTGTTTTGTTTTTGGCGTTCTAGACAGATAACAGGTGACATCTAAGGAAGGAGCATAACTGGAAGGACAGAAGATCGAGAATTTGAAAAGACGAAGTTTGACTGAGACACATCTCGGTTGCTGTCAGAGCACCTCGACCGAGATGATTCTTGAGCAACCGAGGCGACTAGGGTTTCTGAAGAACCACCTCGGTCCGTACCACCTCGGTCCAGTCGAGACCATCTCGACCGAGGTGACAGCAGTTCCAAAAAGGGTATAAAAGGGGTGAAATTTCTCTCTCCTCACTTTACCCAACCCTCCTCGACCGCGGCAGCCCTTTCACCTCGCCTCTTCGATTCTCGCTCATTTTCAAAGATTTTCGCTTCCAAACTGCGATTAAGGCATAGAGGATCCCAGTGCATCGTCGATCTACGAGGAAATCGAACTGATTCGGCCGAACGAGGTAAAACAAAACCGAAACCCTAACTCGCTGATTTCGCTTCGATTTGGGATTTGGTTGCCCTTGCATTTGCTGAGAAAAGGATTAAGTACCCCATAGGAAGCAATTGTAGTGATTTTGGGGGAAAAGAACTGAATTTTCTGAAGAAATTAGAATCCAGTTTTCCGCCTCGGTCCAGACGAGTTGTGCCTCGGCCGAGGTGATTCTTGAGTGTTGTCAGTCGACCGAGGTGACCTGACAGTGACAGATCTGAAAATGAGTTCCGATAGACGCCTTGCCCTTAGGGATAGATCCTCCCTTTCTCCTTCTTCCTCTTCTTCCCGACCCTATCGACCGGTGATCCACGAGCAACACGAGGTCGATTACGACCGTATTTCCGGCCGTCCAGTGATTGCACCTCGCTTCCTGGACGTGTCTGCTTTTGATTGTCTCCATGTGGATGGAGACCTTAGATGGATGATATCTACAGTAGGGCTGGATCAGTTTATTGAGATCCGAGCCCCAGCCTATATGGAGCCTACCCTAGAGTTCGTTAGCTCCTTCACCTACCTCCCCACAGAGCGATCTGTGAAGTACCGGTTGATGAACCGGAACTACTTAGTGCCACTAGAGTATTGGAGGGAGATATTTGGTTTTCCTGCCCCCACAGCTGTTGACTTCCCGTCCCGATCTGTAGCTAGGGAGTTTTGGGGACAGATTGCCCATATTGCTGAGCACGCAGATAGATGGCGCCCTGGAGATTCCAAGGAGAAGGTCATCTTCCACTTAGCCTTTAGGTTAGCCCACCAGATCTTCAGTGAGACACTTCTGGCGCGTACTGAGACACCCCAGAAGATCCGACAGGGAGAGCTTTTTAGTCTGTATTGCATGGTGACCGGAGGTATCCCGGACTTTGGCTTGATGTTGGTAGAGGATCTGCACAAGATCAAGGCCAAGGCGAAGGGGGACATCTGCTGCGGAGGACTTGTCACCCACATCGCCAGCTATCAGGATATGGACCTCAGCACTTGCACTATGGTGGCAGCTGCCAAGCCGCTTGGGCTGCAGGAGATGATCACTCGGCGGATTCTGGTTCCCCGAGGTCTGACTACACCGTACGTGGCTATGCCATGGGAGCTGACTGCACCGTAGGGGATCAGGTGGTCGGCACAGTTTACTGTTTATGACCCTCATTATTGGCAGACCGCCTGGGCCCCACTGATGGAGGATTATAGAGAGTCAGCAGCTGCCCCAGCTGAGGAGGAGGTAGATGATGAGGAGACTGCTGATGACAGGGATGATGGAGTCCCGATGGATACAGGGACGCATACTGCTGGACCCAGTGCGCCGGTCATAGATCTGGACGATGACACTGAGGCTGAGCCTGCACCTGCTGCATCACCATTGAGACCTGCTAGGCGTAGAGCACGCCGACACAGAGATCTAGAGGCTCACCGTCGGATCGATGATCTGACGGATCAGATGATAGACTCGTATGCTGCCCTTACTGTGGACATGCATGAGAGATTTGCTGCCCAGCACCGACAAATTGACAGCTGGACTCATTAGATGCTCGAGGGACAGCATTATCAGCGCAGGATGATGGAGATCTAGTTTCAGCAGGCTATGGGTTATCCATTTGACCCATCCTAGTATCCATATGTGCCACCACCACCACCACCACCGGATCAAGATTACTGAGAGCTCAAGGATTTTCTTTCTTATTTTTATGCAGTTCAACTTATTATCCGGTGAGTATTTTATTCCTTAGACTTATTTTGAGCCACTAGGACAGTGTGTCCTAAGTATGGGGTGTTTATTGATGTATTTGACTTATGTGATGTATGACTTTATTTGACCGGATATTTATTCATATTTATGCTTCACTTTTGCATCTATGTGTTTATCTGAGACTGCATGCATACATACATGTTATTTGATTGAGAAAAACGTCGAAACTGAAAAAAAACTGGTTTTAAAATTTTTTTTTTTTGACCTCGACCGAGGTGTTTCACCTCGGTTGACCTAAGAACACCTCGACCGAGGTAGGTTAACTGAGAGTTTTCGAAACGATTTTTGTGCTCCTTATCTGGATATGATCTCAGTGAAGACGTTGTTTACTGATTGGGTTTGAAATCTTTATGTGTTTGAAAGGTTTTATAATATGTTTAAGTTGCTAAATGCTTTGTTTGAAATTATTGGCATGTTTAATACTTTGTTTTTATCCAAATTATGTTGAATTTGAAGGTTGACACCGCAAGATAAGTTCTCTAACTTTCTTCGTGGAAAGACCAAGGCAATTCATTCTTCTCTCTTCTTCTTCTCGATCATGCTTAGCCCCTCATATACATTTTGCCTCCCTTTACCTATCCGGGAATTTGGAAGCAAGCGAAGTGGTGAAAGCAAGTGAAGTTAAAGTTGAGAAGTTGGCTGGAAGTGAAAGTGTTAGAAAGTAATAATAATAGGTTTGGGGAAGTCAATCATGAAGATGAGTAACTCGGCACCATTCACATAGCCGGGTATTTGTGTTTTGCCAAAGTCGGATTGAGCGATATTCCTAACGGGTCATGGTATGTGCATCAAGGGTTTGATGCATCTCAAGAAATTGATGATTGCTGATTTCCTAGGCTTCGGTTATTGTGCACCTCTGTCCATGCATCCCAAAAAGTAAAGTAAAAGAAAAAGTGTGAAATAAGCAAAGCTTATTGATAAAAGATGTTGCAAGTCAAAGTCAAAGTGAAGTATATCCTTTTCCCGGATTCTAGCACCACATTACCTTACATACATCCCTACCCTACACGTTTCTTGACCTTTCTTTTGGGAAACCCTTGAGACCTCGAGCTTGTTGATTGACTTAGCGGTTTAAACTGGATTATACATGATCAATTTCAATAATTATGACTTATTATGCATTCTATGATTTTATGCAAAGATGAACAACTTTCTTATATTTATAAAATGTTTTGATCATACATTAATTTTAATTTCATGAAGTATTCTCTTAGAGTGATCTATGATTGTTGCACACTATAAAAATGTTTTGAAAGACTTTTCATTGATTTTCTTGACTACTAATCAATTCTATCTTGTCTTTTATATGCGGAACTTGCTTGGGGACAAGCAAGGGCTAAGTATGGGGTATTTTGATAGCATGAATTATAGTCTACATTTTGGGGTTTGTTTCGACGTTTTATCTTCAATAATCTGTGTGATTGTATGTATATTATGTGATTATATTACCATTTCATCTACCTTTGCGGGAATCGAGGTCTACACCTAGTTTTGTTGTAATCGTAGGTAAAATGGCACGTTTTGCATCAAAAAGGAGCAAAAGGAGCTATGGAGTCATTGGAGCTACATTCAGGAATATAAGGAACCATCCAGGAAGCATAGCCATGGATTAAAGATTCACTTTGGACCAGATTTGAGAGATTTCACTTTCAGTTCTGACTCACCTCGGTTGACCACAGATTCACCTCGACCAAGGTGATCCAGAGAAGTCGACTCGACCGAGGCGAACACCTGGGACGCGGCGAGAATATTTTATTCTTGGCTGAGATCTTTTATCTTTGGAAAGAGATCTTATATTTTTGGGCTTGGCTCCTGGAAGAAAGAAGATATACTAGATCATATATTTTACCAATTTTTATGGCAAGAGATCTTTCTAAGATATATTATCTTTGGAGAGTTATTTTCCTATAAAAAGGGTCGGATTTCCCACAAATCAGACATCCGCTTACGGCTGGACATCGTGCTTAGACATCCGCTATCACCTTGCTTTACACCTACTACATCGCTACGGCCATACTCCAGTTGGGAGATTTGAAGAACCTTTTTGAAGGTTGAAGAAGGAAGATTTTAGTTTTTATAGCTTTTGAAGGGTTTTTGTAAGATTATCTTAGATTCCCTTCCTTGTTGTCTTGCCTTGTTGGATTTCTATCCAAGGAACGCTTTTGTTGTGATATTTGATTCAGTTATTGAAGTCTTTTCATTAAAATCTTCTTGTTCAAATATTCACCTTCTTCCCATATACTTGATTAATACTTTCATGATGATGAGTGGCTAATTTTCTTGTGTGATTCTAGGGTGATTGGCTGAAGGTTGTGGGAAAAACAATGATAGAATAATCTTAGATTCCAGTAGGACCCTGAAAGTTCAAGTCTTTACCTTAACCCTAAGCATCTCGCTCAGTCGATGAACATCTCGGCCGGGGTGGAATTTGTTTGACCGAGGTGACTTATCTGATCCGAAACTGAGAGTTAAGTGTTAGAGTTTGCCAAATCCTATCCTTATTACATCTTTCCTGATTCAATGCAAGCTTAGGATGAGACTTACCCGGTAATTCCTTTGTTTGTTTACCTAAGATCATAAGTATAGGTAATAAAGGTTTATCCTTTATTGGGGTTTGAGTGTGCTTTCATCCCATCTTTGTGAGTTAGCCTGAGAATTACCCGGTAAAGGTTGATTCTATTCCCTTAGATGGTGTGTTAGTTTGAGGTTGTAGTTCTTTATCTTGATTCCTTGAGACTTACCCGGTAATAAGAGTTACGGTTTAGGACTAGTGAGTAGTGAGACTTACCCGGTGATCTATTCCACTTTAGTAACACCTTCCCTATGCAAAAACCTCAGCTTTGTCCGCTTATCTTTAGATCTTGAGTTGGAACCACAACTAGATGCTTTAATCGCTAGAATTGCATATTTCCTTTATTGACTTCTATATCATCTTTGATTGTTTTGATCACCTTTTGTGGTTAGTATTCACATAAGCATACCGTGATTGGATTTTGTTTCACTAAGTCCCTGTGATCGACCCCTACAATTTCTTGCTTTTTACTACGATTGACCCGTACACTGCGGGTTCGCATCCTTGTTTTAAGCTTACGTCTAGGGTTATAAATTTAAAGCTTGCACACACCGTTTGGAGCGAACAATACACTTATTTTTGCTTCTCTAAGGCTTCAATTGCCTCATTGCACTCCTCTTCTTCCCCTATATCCATAATGCTCATAGAAAGAACTTTTTGCAAGGGATCTTTGAAGAGAATAGAACTTACCCTCCTCTCTAGATAGCTCCTCGTAATGGATATTGAATATATCCTCATCGAAGGCTGGTTCATTCACTAAATTGGAAAGGACGAACTCTACCTTCTCTTCTCCTATGTCAAAGGCGAGCCTAGCGTTCTTGCAATCGACTATACAGCCGGATGTTGCAAGAAACGGTCTTCCGAGAATGATCGGGACCAGACTATCTACAGGAATGTCAAGCACAACAAAGTCTATAGGAACATAGAACTTACCAAGCTTGACCGGGACGTCTTCAACTATACCGACGGGACGAGCTATGGATCAATCCGCCATGTACAACGTCATCTTTACCGGTTTAGGATCGCCTAAACCGATCTTCCTGCATAAGGCGAGCGGAATGATGCTCACGCTTGCTCCCAAATCACATAATGCATCATATGTGACATCTCCCACTCCTATGGGAATACAAAATGACCCCGGATCCTTCAACTTAGGGGGCATCTTCTTCTTTATTGTCTTGATGAGATCCGATGAATCCGAACTCATCTTAACCTCTCCAAAATCCTCTAGCTTTCTTTTGTTAGAGAGGATCTCCTTTAGGAACTTTCCATAAGCTGGCATACCTACAATTGCATCAATGAAAGGTATATTAATATGCAGTTTGCTCATGAGTTCAATAAACTTACCGAATTGCTTGTCTAGACGCGCTCTTGCTCTAGATTGCGGGAATGGTAGGGGAGGCTTGTAAGCTGGAGGAGGAACGTAGACATCTTCCTTCTCCTTCCCCTTTTCTTTCTCCTTATCAACGGGGACTTCTACAAACTTAGGCTGCGGGTCGGTAGTTGTTACTCCGCTCCTAGTTGTGATTGCCATCATCCTTCCTTTTGGGTTGTCCTCCGTCTTTCTTGGAAGTTTTCCTTGATTCCTAGGAACTTCCTCCGCATGGCTGAACATTTGGTTCTCTAAAACCTTTTGGGCTTTATCAACCTTAGTAATGTGATCATCAACCTTGATGATGCGAGTCTCCAATCCTTGAAGCTTGCCCAAAATTGTCTCCAACATGGGATCGGGCTTCTCTTTCCCCGAAGTACTTCCACCATTAGATGTTTGCCCGTGGCTTTTCAATGGAGTGGAAGAAGAGGAAGGTGGAGTTAGTGAATTTCCTCAATTGGAATAAGAATTACCGGAATTTTGTTGGTTGGGACGCCAATTGTTGTTGTTTGAACCCCTATTGTTGTTCTAATTGTTGTTCCGGTTGTTGTTGTTGTTGTTCCAATTATTCCGGTTGTTGTTCCGGTTGTTGCGGTTTGTATTCTCATTCCCGTTGTGGTTATTGTTGTTGCCCAAATAACCTACATCTTGTCCCTTTTGCTTTGTAAAGTTGGTTTTGATGACTTCTTTCAACTCTTTAATCTCCGTGTTGAGAGAAAAGATTTGAGTTTGAGCTGCTTGTGATAGCTTTGCTCCTTGCTCCACATGATTTGCCTCTATTTTCCGATGAGAATACTTCTTAATGACCCGCGCTTACTTCTCAATGAAGTCCCAAGCGTCATCTTCCCTCATGTCCATGAATGTACCACATGAAAGGGATTGGAGCTTGAATTGTGTCTCCATATCCAGCCCCTGATAGTATATCTCCAATAGCGCCAATTTGGATATGCCATGATGTGCGTAATCCAATAGCAAATCTTGAAATCTTTCCCAAGATTGAAACAAACTTTCGTTAGATCTCATAGAAATTGCATTAATCTTACCTCTCAACTCCGCCGTTTTGGATGGCGGAAAGAACTTAGTGAGGAATTTCGAAGAAAGATCCTCCCATGTTTCAAGTTTCCCACTTGGAAGAGCTTGATACCAAGACAATGCTTTCCCTTTCAAGGAGAAGAAGAAAGACTTGAGTTTATAGCTGTTTGTAGTTGCATTCTTTGACTTTATTGTCTCCATCATGATCTCAAAATTTTGTAGATGTTGATGTGGAGATTCAGCACTTGTTCCCCCAAATTGATTTTGGCGGACAATAGTGATAACTTGCGGGTTGAAGCTAAACCCTTGTGCATCATCAGCATCAAAGTTCACACCCAAACGGCGTGGTTGCTGCGTTGGATCCATCCTTTGGCCAAGAGTTCTTGGCTCCTCATCCACACGATCGACTCTCGCACCTCTAGCTGGGGCACGACGATTGACGGCCGGTCTTGGAATGAATGGGTTCACATTGATCGTCGGATCAATGTCCTCTAATGGTGGCATGGAAGAGTCGATATCCTCGCCGGATGAATGGGTTCTAACCGATCTTGAGGATCTCCTTGAGGATTTCCTTCTCTTCTTTCTCTTAAGATCGCTCATTTCCATCCTCACTTGAAATATCATATCCATTAGATCATCAACTTTCGCTTGATGACAATCCATTTCCTCCCTGCGAGTCTTCTCACTCCATTGGAGTTGAGCTTCTTTTTCCGCTAACTCCGTTTGGTAACCACGTTCTCTTTCTTCAGCCATCTTTTTTTCCTTAAGCTTTCTCCTTAAAGTTCTCTTAAGCTCTTGATCAAGAGGTAAGAGGTCTTTGTTGTTCCTAGACTTGCGCATACACTCGAAAAGATATCAAATAACAAGGGAAAAGCTCCCAAGCTTGACAACCGATAACCGAATTCGGCCTAGACCAAATCCCCGGCAACGGTGCCAAAAACTGTTCGCCACTTAACGTGCGTTAAAATAAGTCTTAAATTTATAAAACTAGAAATCAAGCAAGCGAACCCGCAGTGTACGGATCGACGTAGTTAAGAAAGAATTCTAGAGTATCGAACACAGGAGGCCCATTCTATAGAGAGTTGAGGCAAGCGAACCCGCAGTTAAGCAAGAATTCCAGAAATCAAGCAAGTGAACCCGCAGACAGGGTTTTGAGGCGCCAGGAGCGCATATGTGTACCATCAAACAAAGAGTTGAGGCAACGTATACTACAGGAGGCCCATTCTACACCTTACTCCGTCTACCCGGGCGCAAGTAAGATGTATCAGGATATACGTCGATCTTATTGGTGGGGCGGGCTCAAGCCCGACGTGGCTAGATATGTAGGCAAGTGTGCGACCTGTCAGCAGGTCAAGATCGATCACCACAGGCCCGGAGGAGAGAGCTCCAACCACTTCCGATTCCGCAGTGGAAGTGGGAGGACATTTCTATGGATTTTGTTACCGGCTTGAGGTTGAGTAGAGGCTTTGATGCGATATGGGTGGTGGTGGATCGGTTGACGAAGACAGCACGATTTATTCCTATTAAGGAAACGTGGCCGGTGTCTCGTTTAGCCGAGCAGTTTACCCGTCAAATAGTGAGGTTCCATGGGGTGCCGAGGACGATCATTTCAGATAGGGATGGGCGTTTTACCTCGAGATTTTGGCAACATGTAAACGCCGCCTTAGGCACGAGCTTACAGTTCACCATGGCATACCATCCTCAGACGGACGAGCAGTAGTAGAGGACTATTCAGACCCTTGAGAAAATGTTGAGGGAATGTGTGCTTGATTGGGGCCAAGTATGGCCCGACCATCTTCCGTTGGTGGAGTTCTCTTATAAAAATAGTTGGCATGCGACTATTGGGATGGCTCCTTATGAGGCACTATATGGACGGAGGTGTCGTACGCCCTTGTGTTGGGATGAGCCTGGGAGGATGAATGATATGGCACCCAAGCAGGTGCAGGATGATATGGCTTGGGTAGCATTGATCCGAGAGCTGATGCTGGCCGTGCATAGCCGTCAGAGGTCTTATGATGATAAGAGGCGTAGGCCTCTGGAGTTCAGGGTTGGAGCCCAGGTATGGTTGAGGGTGTCACCAACGAGGGGCGTTCGACGTTTTGGCATTAAAGGGAAGTTGAGTCCCCGATATGTCGGGCCCTTTGAGATCCTTGAGCGGATAGGAGAGGTAGCGTATAGATTGGCATTGGCACCCCGATTGGAGAGAGTTCATCCAGTTTTGCATGTGTCTCAGCTGAGAGAGTATGTGCATGACCCGAGACACATAGTGAGCCATGACGACCTAATGGTCGAGCCGGATCATACATTTGCAGAGCACCCGATAGCAATTTTGGAGAGAGGTACGAGACGCCTTCGATCAAAGGTAATACCCATGATGAGAGTGTAGTGGTCTAGACGAGGGATATACGAGTGTTAGCATGAAATTTTGTGATATTTTAGGCACGTTTTCTAAGTGTATTTCATCCATATTGGTACTCATTGATAAAGCATTGAAGCAATTGTGAGTTAGTTCATCTATTTTGTCGATATAGAGGTCTACATAAGCTTTGTGTTGATTGTAGGCAATTAAGAGCTAAAACCGGACGAATCAAGGGAGCATGGAGATGGATTGAGCATGTCCAAGGATTGAGGACATCACTAGGATCTAAGGAAGATGCTAAGTTGAAGAATGACACAAGACAAAAGAGAATTACGAGCTACTTGTATTCCACGCTCTAAAATACGGCCGTACTAGAGTCCACGCTCTAAACCACGGCCGTGGAACTTTGGCAACACAAGCGTGGAGCATTCCAGAGGGTTACATGGCCGTGGAGGATGTGAAGCAACCGTGATGAAATTCCACGCTCTAAACCACGGGCGTGGAATCCCAAGGAACCGTGATTTAGGCGATCTTTTAACGTACAATTTGAAGCCATGATCTTTTACACAATGGGCTGGACTCATATTTTATCTTGCCCTATAAAAGGACGGGAAGAGAGAGATTCCGTCACCTCTGCTTAGAGCTTCGCTTACGCTTGCGCTTAGACTTCGCCTACGCTCATTGCATGTGCCTAGGGTTTCAAGTGGGACGTGTGGAGATTGCTACTTCGCAACGGAGATTTGCGAAGAGTTGAAGATTTAGAAGTTACACTTTGTCTTGAGGTTTGATTAGAAGACGGATTGACATCCCGTTCTTCTTTCTTATCAAGGATCGTGATTGGTTTGTGCTATTCCGAATCAGTTATACATCATTATTTTTGTTTGTAGATTAAGATTGATTTGAGATTTATCAAAGGTTTTCGAAGGTTTTCATCTTTCATTCTTTTAAATCTTGAATTTGATATCATAATGACTGTTGTTGGCTAAAACCCTTTAGCAATTCTAAGGTGAAGGGTTGATAGCTGTGGCTTAGATGATGATAGATCGATCGTAAACAGATTGGACCCTGAGAGTCAGAGAGAATCGTCGACGAACCAAAATCACGGTGTGTTCTTGAGTTCCACGGCCGTGGAATCTCAAGATCCACCCGTAATTTCCCTTAGTTTACGAACCTTGCTTTTACTTTAATCAAAAGTTAAAGATTTGCTTTAACTTAGTCTTGGCTTGCCTTTTCTAGGTGGTAGTGAAGCCTCAACAACCTCTACCTCGATTCTGAGTGTCACAACCTTAATCGGTTTAGTTGGTCTTGATCCTTGGATTACAAGTTTGGGTATTTGATATTAATTCTTACCTTTAGATCCTTTCTATACTGAAGCCTCAACAACCTTTATAGAGAGTGTCTTTAGTTGAGTTATATAAAGCCTTGGAACTTCACCGTACATTGCTTTACATTCGTATATCTTTACAAACCTCAACTCTGTCCTTATATCTTTAGTATATCTTGAATCGATTGCCACAACTGGATTCCTGGATCTTTAGGATTGTTGTTTTCCCAATATTTATAAAGCTTCATACGTTTACTTGCTTGACAATTATTAACTAGATTTAACCCCCCAAATCCCTGTGTTCGATACTCTGGAATTCTTGCTTAACTATATCGATCCGTACACTGCGGGTTCGCTTGCTTGATTCTAGTTTTATAAATTTAAGACTTATTTGCACGCACGCTAAGTAGCGAACAATGAGGCCACTTGGGAGACGGAGGATAGTATCCGACGGAACTATCCCGAGTTTTATGCGGGTCTAGAGACATCTATAGGATTGTCAGGCAGTTCTACATCCTTGTTTTGGTTGCTTTCAGTGATTATATGTGTGATATATCTGACGTGCTTGTGTGTGAACCTTAGGTGGTCTTGATGTAGTAACTTGTTAGTCATAGGGCTTGCTTACGTCTTATGATCTCGGTTAGTACCCCCTAAGTTTCGGAACGAAACTTATTTTTGAAGGGGATCTGATGTAACGACCGGATTTTTTGTTATAGTTGGATAGTGTTAGGGAAGAGTAGAAGCCGTGCACAAGGGCTCACGCCCTTACGGCTTAGATGACACAATCGAGCAGGCCGCATGTGCGGCTAGGTTTCCCGCAGGGGCGGTGACACGCGAGGGCGGGGTAGTAGCGTTTTGTTCAACCGTTCGCCTTCCTATCCTTTTTAACTCCTGTCTTTAATTTCTTGGGGAGTTGGTGGCTGAGGACCTTTGATATTCTCCCTCCTTTATGCAGCCCACTCTCCTCCTCCTCTCATTTCTTTTCACGTTACTTTGTTTCTCTCTTCCAACCTCAACCTCTTGCATTCTCCTTCTCCTCCATTCTTCTCTTGGCTTTCTCCAGCTTGGATCCACCTTCCTTGAGACCGGAACTGCAGTGATGTGACGAGGGTAAGACTCCTTCCTCTTCCCCTTTCCTTCTTCTTTCTTCCTTTCTCTTCCATGGCTTGAATGTAGATTCTTTAAGAATCTTTGCTCAACGATCTATCGTTGTCTTGTTGGTGTATGATAACGAAACTAGACCTTGGAGGGAGGCTAAGACCAAGTGTGAGAAGTGGAAGACGTTCATAGCACCAAAGGAGACTCTAAGAGACCGGCTGGATAATCGAAGAACTCAATAGACGGGCGTTCTGCATAGTGAAGCGCAGGGGCGGATTTACAGAGGCGAAGGGGCGGGTTCGGTCAGGCGCAGGGGTAGACCCAGATTGGCGCGAGGGCAGACCCAAATAGGCGCAGGGGCGGGCTCAGTCAGCCTCGGGGGCGGTTTTGCACCATTGAGTCCCGAATCTTGTTCCTTTCTTCCCTTCTTCCATTCCTTAGGTTGTTATAGCTTCGAAGCATGCTAGGCTGGCTTAGGGTAGTTGAACTAGAATGCCATATAGTGGTTGGACCTTAGAGGTCTAGGGTGAGTTACGTACGTCTCGTTGGTGGTATGTGTTCGTCACTTAGCGTGCGTGCAAATAAGTCTTAAATTTATAAAACTAGAAATCGAACAAGCGAACCCGTAGTGTACGGATTGACGTAGTTAAGCAAGAATTCCAGAGTATCGAACACAGGGATTTGGGGGGTTAAATCCAGTTAATAATCGTCAAGCAAATAAATGTATGAAGCTTTGTAATTATTGGGAAAACAACAATCCTAAAGATCCAAAAATCCAGCTGTGGCAATCGATTCAAGATATACTAAAGATATAAGGACAGAGTTAAGAATTGCAAAGGTATGCTAATGCAAAGCAATGTACGGTGAAGTTCCAAGGCTTTATGTGACTTATCTAGAAATACTCTCGATAAAGGTTGTTGAGGCTTCAGTATAGAAAGGATCTAAAGACAAGAATTAATATCAAATACCCAAGCTTGTAATCCAAGGATCAAGACTAACTAAACCGATTAAGGTTGTGACACTCGAAATCGAGGTAGAGGTTGTTGAGGCTTCACTACCACCTAGAAAAGGCAAACCAAGACTAAGTTAAAGCAAATCTTTAACTTTGGATTAAAGTAAAAACAAGGTTCGTAAACTAGGGAAAATTACGGGTGGATCTTGAGATTCCACGGCCGTGGAACTCAGGAACACACCGTGATTCTGGCTTCGTTGGCAAAATCTCTCTAACTCTCAGGGTCCAATCTGTTTACGATCGATCTATCATCATCTAAGCCACAACTATCAACCTTTCACCTTAGAATTGCTAAAGGGTTTTAGCCAACAACAGTCCTTATGATATCAAATCCAAGATTTAAAAGAATGAAAGATGAAAACCTTCGAAAACCTTCCATAAATCTCAAATCAATCTCAAATCCACAACAAGGATAATAATTTATATCGGATTCAGAATAAAACAAACCAATCACAATCCTCGATAAGAACGAAGAGCGGGATGTCAATCCGTCTTCTAATCAAACCTAAGGATAAAGCGTAACTTCCAAATCTCTAAGTCTTTGCAAATCTCCGTACGTCCTATTGGAACCCTAGGCACGTGCAAGTAAGCGTAAGCGAAGGTGACGGAATCTCCTTCCTTCCGTCCTTTTATAGGGCCAGATAAAAGGTCTCTCTCCGGCCCATATGTAAAAGATCGTGGCTTTAATTTGTACGTTAAAAGATCGCCTAAATCACGGTCATAGAGGATTCCACGCCCGTGGTTTAGGGCGTGAAATTTGATTACGGTGCTTCATAACTTCCACGGCCATGTAACTTACTGGAATGCTCCACGCTCATGTTGCCAAAGTTCCACGGCCGTGGTTTAGAGCGTGGACTTCATTACGGCCGTATTTTAGAGCGTGGAAACATAAGTAGCTCGTAATTCACTTTGTTTTGTGCCATTCTTCATCCTAGCATCTTCCTTAGCTCCTTTGTGGTGTCCTCAATCCTTGGATGTGCTCAATTCATCTCAATCCTCTCTTAATTTGTTCGGAATTAGCTCTTATACGCCTACAATCAACACAAAGCTTATGTAGACCTCTATATCGACAATATAGACAAACTAGCTCACAATTGCTTCAATGCTTTATCAATGAACACCAATATGGATGAAATACATCTAGAAAACGTGCCTAAAATATCACAATATTTCATGCTAACAGTATGTCGTTGAGGTGTTCGATTAGAGCTTTGTGGAAACAACCATTGTGTGTTATCTTTATGTTAAGAGTTGGAAAGGTTATGGATTGACTGTGTAGTCTTATTGGACTAGGTTGTTGTGAAGATTGAGCCTAGAAGTCTAAAGAATTCTAGTGGACTAGAGTGTGGTTTGATTGTGTGCGTTGTCTTGAACAGGCGTTGTACGTTTTCCCGAGGGAACTTGAGAGTGAGGTGATCGTTTGCGCTTCGGAGACTGGTAAGTCTACGGACTTACTTAGGTGGCTTCTTGTATGAGTGTAATGTGTACGAGTGGTGTTTGTTAGTTATGATAAACAACGAAACCGGATTAGGCCGACTTTATTATATTACGTAATTGACCCAAGTGTATGATAACGGGTCGTGACATCACTGCCTAGCTCTTGCGAGAGCTAGGAGGTTCCCTGCTACCAGCCTAGGAAAGTAGACGGTCAGATGCATTAGCAACATTCCTCGTTGGTAAACGGGAACAGGGGCGAGGTTTGGGAATCCCTCGTGTCACAAAATAAGTATCATTAGTAATGACTTATCACCTAACTAAAGATAATAAACCTATTGAGTGTTGCATATTGGTTGTGTATGTTGTGTGTATGCGCTTTTACCTTTATACTTATGCATAGAAAGTTAGCTAACGGTTTTATACCGCCTTGTAGATTCCTTGCAGGTTAGAGAGGCGATCGAGTGATCTGGCGGTAATGGCAGCCGGGGTTCCGTGCATTATAGGACGAGACTGTTATTCTTATTTCATGTTTTGAGACTCATGTTGTTTATTTTGGTTTTGAGACTCGCCTGGATTGTTTTGAGTTTGTACTTTTGCTTTCGCTCATGAAATAAAACTATGTTGTTTTGTCTTTTTATTTGTGCCGTGTTGTATGGTCCGATGAAGTTGTTGCCATCCTAAGGGCCGGGACCTATTGTGAGGTCCCAACTCGTAGCATCCCAAGTCCACTAGGATTTGGGATGTTACAATCTCTGCATAAAACTCCGGATAGTTCGTTCTGATACTATCCTCTATCTCCCATGTAGCCTTATCACTCCCTGTCTAGACCATCGAATCCTCAACAATGAAATGTCCTTCGAGCGCAAGCGTCTCATACTCCTCTCAAGGAGCGCTACTGGATGCTCTACAAACGTGTGGTCCGGCTCAACTACTAAGTCCTCATATTTGATAACGTGTCTCGAATCTGGTATGTACTCCGTCAGTTGAGACACGTGAAAGACCAGGTGAACATCCTTCAGTCTTGGTGGCAACGCGAGTCCGTATGCCACCTCTCCAACTCGCTCCAAAATCTCAAAAGGTCTGACATATCGGGGACTCAACTTCCCCTTAATGATGAAACATCTTACGTCTCGCGTCGGTGACACTCTCAACCAGACATGAGCCCCAACTCTGAACTCTAGAGGCCGACACCTTTTAAAACATACGACTTCCGGAGGCTATGCACGGCCATCATCTGCTTAAGAGCTATCCTACTAATACTGCTCAGCTTATCCCATCATATAGGTATACGACTGTTCGCCACTTAGCGTGCGTGCAAATAAGCTTTAAATTTATAAAACTAGAATCAAGCAAGCGAACCCGCAGTGTACGGATCGACGAAGTTAAGCAAGAATTCCAGAGTATCGAACACAGGGATTTGGGGGGTTAAATCCGGTTATGGATTATCAAGCGAGTAAATGTAAGAGCTTTTCGAATTATTGGGAAAACAACAATCCTAAAGATCCAAGTATCTAGCTGTGGCAATCGATTCAAGATATACTAATGATATAAGGACAGAGTTAAGACATGCAAAGGTATGCTAATGTAAGGTAATCGTACGGTGAAGTTCCAAAAACCTTATATGACTCACCTACAAGAAACTCTCTATATAGGTTGTTGAGGCTTCAATATAGAAGGATTCTAAAGGCAAGAATTAATGTCAAATACCCAAACTTGTAAGCCAAGGATCAAGACTAACTAAACCGATTAAGGTTGCGACACTCACAATCGAGGTAGAGGTTGTTAAGGCTTCACTACCACCCAGAAAAAGCAAGCCTAAACTAAGTTAAAGCAAATCTTTAACTTTCGATTAAAGTAAAAGCAGGTTCGTAACTTAACACAAAATTACGGCTAGTTCTTGAGTTCCACGGCCGTGGAAGCTCAAGAACAGACCGTGGATTAGGTTTGTCGGCGATTCTCTCTAACACTCAGGGTCCAATCTGTTTACGATCGATCTATCATCATCTAAGCCACAACTATCAACCCTTCACCTTAGAATTGTTAAGGGTTTTTAGCCAACAACAGTCATATTGATATCAAATTCAAGAATTAAAAGATTGAAAGATGGAAACTTCCGAAAACCTTCAATAAACTTCAAACCAATCTCAAAGTCACAATCAAGAACAAATATTGTCACTCGATTCGAAATAGAACAAACAAACACAATCTTAGATAAGAAGGAAGAACGGGATGTCAATCCGTCTTCTAAATCAAACCTAAGCAAGAAGCGAGTCTCCTTGTGAACAATCTTCCGAATCTTCGATCTTCCGCCAATCCGGAAATCGCCAATAGCAATGCGCCAAACTCTCTCAACAAAATCTCCGCCCAATGCGAAATTAGGGCAAAAGCAAGGTGTAAGCGAAGGTGCGTCTAAGCAGAGGTAGAGGTCTAAAGCGAGGTGACGGAATCTCTCTTCGTCCGTCCTTTTATAGTGTAAGATAAAATATTGGCCCGGCCCAATTGCGTAGGAGATCGTGACTTAAAGTATGGCGAAAAAGATCGCCAAGATCACGGTCGTGGAAGGTTCCACGGCCGTAATTTAGAGCGTGGGAATCAACACGGTTTGAACCATCTTTTCCACGGCCGTAGAAGTTGCTGGAACGAACCACGCTTCCTTAGCCATGGTTCCACGGCCGTGGAACTGAACGTGGAAAGTAATACGGCCGTATTTTAGAGCGTGGTTTAGGGCAAGAACGTGATTCTTCCCTAGCCTCGTGCATTCCTCAAGTTGGCACTCTCTTAGCTCCTATGAATGTCCTCAATCCATGGACATTGCTCAACAACTCCATCCTTACTCGATTCCGCTCGGAAATAGCTCTCAATCACCTATAATCAACATAAAGCATGTGTAGATCTCTATATCGACATTATAGATAAACTAGCTCACAATTGCATCCATGCTCAATCAATGACTATCAATATGTATCAAATACACTTAGAAAACGTGCCTAAAATATCACAATATTTCATGCTAACAAATAACCCCATACTTAACACTTGCTTGTCCCTCAGCAAGGTCTTTCAAAAGCTTTAAAACAAGAGTTAGGATGAAATATGTGTACCTTCTTAAAGCAATACTTCTTTTGGATGAATGTGCCTTCTAAGTAATAGATCATTCTCAAACCTTCCTTCAATCGTTTATAAGACTTTCATACACTTAATCAAAGAGTAAAGAGCAAAGAAAACTCATGAATCAATTAAACTTCCATACAAGCATCATAACCCTTAAACATTATCAAAATCAATCATAAGAAACTTCAATTTAGATCACCAAGTCATATAACATTCTCTTGATCTTAAGGACTTTCAAAGAAAAAGGTCTAGAATGTGGAAAGGGAAGCAAACTTTAAGGAATGTGGTGCATGAATCCGGGAAAATGGATAACTACTCTTTCTTCTTCTCTTGCGGTTTCCACAACATTTTCAACTTAGAGCTTCGCTCTCTTCCTTTCATTTTTCGACTTTACTTTTGGAGTTATGGATAGAGGTGCACAAAAACCGAAACCTAGGAGATTGGTGTTTCTCAATTTTAATGAGATGCCTCAAACCCTTAGCGCACATACCATAATCCGCTAGGAATATCGCTCAATCCGAATTTGGCAAGACACAAACACCCGGCTATGTGAATGGTGCCGAGTTACTCATCGTCATGATTGACTTCCCCAAACCTATAATTTCTTTCTATTCCTTTGGATGCAAAGTATTGCTTTCATGGCCCTCCCACATCATGCATGCCTTTTTCAATCAACTCCTCCAAATTCCCGGATAGGTAAAGGAGGTCAATATTTCAATGAGGGGCTAAATGATCAAAGAAAGAAGAAAGAAAAATCGAATTGCCTTAATCATCCCAATAAGAAGCATAAGAACTTAAAGTGTGATTTCAACATCAATTTCTCAACATGATTTAGGTAACATTCATCACGTTATGAAACTTGTGAAAGAGGTATAATCAACTCATTCAAATTCTTTTCAATTTACTATTCGTTTAAGCATGCAATTGTCATCAAACTCAATTCACAAGTAGCGATTATCATAGAAATCATCTCAATTCCATAGAAGTACAAAATTTTTCAAAATTTTTCAATTTTTATGGGTTTTTCAAACTCTTTTTCATGTAATGCAATAATGAAACATGCAATAATATAATGAACATGCAATGATAGTCTCGATAGAAGCAAACAAAGTGAGTAAGAGTTATTACAACTTTTAGTCACACCCCAACCCATACTTGGAACAAACATTGTCCCTAATGTTCAAATAAAAGAAAGAAAAGAAGAAAAGAAAAAGAAACTCACAAAATGGCGGTGGAGCGGGTAAAGCTATCGGTCATCTTCATCATCACTGCGGCGGTGGTGGAGGCGGGAATGGAGAGAAGCTAGGATCATAAAACCGCCAAAACTGCTGGCGGTAGACGTCTCTCATCATGTGATCGACGTCGTCCAAGCGTCCATCTCTAGCATCGGCTCGAATCTCCAATGCTCATACTCTCTCCGAAAGGCCGGTGGCCCAATCTGGCATCTGCTCATACCATCCCGGGGCCTGGCTATACCATCCTGGAGCGTCGGACGGTGCTGGTGCTGGTGCTGGTGCAGATGGTGTCTGTGTAGCCCATGGAGGTGGAGCTCCATACCATGCAGGAGGTGTCTCTGCCCAAGTGGGTCTCTCACTCACGCTGGCACGGCGAGAAGACGAGCCTGAAGCTCTGGCGGGACGTGGAGAACGTCTAGGCACATCGGGGGCCGCATCCGGCTGATCCGGAAACGTGCCAAACTCCTCCTCCTCCATCATGCTGATCCCTCATCTCCTCCTCCTCAACTACGGGCGGTGGTGGGACATACGGAGGAGCTGCAATCCTGTTCGCGTGCATAGCAGCGAACGTCTCCTTCCAATTATGGCGTCCATCCATAATGGAGTACTCCTGTAGCCACTCTATACCCCTACCTGTCCTGCTCTCCCAAGGCATGGCCGCATAAGGCGGACCTCTATGTGTGGGGAAGTTGAGACCTCTAGTCATGAAGGCATGAAGTCCTAAGGGTACGGCTGGTATGCGGGTACATGCTGAAAAATCAACTCCCAACATCCTAGCAAGGTGGGTAACTATCCCACCATATCCAATGTTGCCCTTCCTCTTGTTCTTAAGCTTGCTCATAGTAGCAGCTAAGAGGGTGGCACAGTCAGATCGGCGCCCATACAACATAGATTACAACAGAAATAGCTCATCCGTCTTGATCTTTTGGGGCGTCTCCGTCCTAGGGAAGAGACACTCCGAAAGAACACGGTGAGAAATCTTCAAGGCTAAGTGATACATCAACTTAGCCTTGGTGTCAGCAGGTTGCTAGCGGTCCTTGCTGGCGTAAATTATAGCAACTTCCTCCCAAAAGTCTTTGGCGTAAACGCCACTAGGAAAACGACCATTGAAGGTCTCATGGAACCCAAAGAAGGTTCCGAACTCACGGATGGTAAAGTCATAGTTTCTTTCCATAAGACGGAAAGAAACGGTCCTATCCACATGGCTGTGCTCGAAAGACGTCACAACCTCCCTCGTAATCTCCTCATAGGCGTCTTCTCGGATAGCCGAGAAGACAACTAGTCCGGCTCTATCCAAGAGCCAAGTAAGGTCATCTATGATGTTAAGAGGAGCTAGATCCTCTAACAATAGGTACCTAGGTCCAATCACAGGCCTCTCATGGATCCTCTTGAGTGCATCGAGGTGATCCGCATGAATGGTCGGTACTCTAGGGCTAGGAGGTGAGGGTGATGAAGGTGATGATGGAGGTGAAGGGGAAGAGGGTGGTGGTGCCCTAGAGGATGAAGAAGAAGAGGGATTACCCTTCCTCTTCTTGTTTTGGTCATTCTTCTTCTCCTTGATTCTCCCAGAAACTCTCCTCACAAAGTCCATCACTGTTCAAAATTACGGTCTGTTCTTGGTAATTCCACGGCTGTGGAACTGTTAGCGACCGTGGTTCGTCTGGTTTTTTTCACAAATCTCAGCAAACAACACTCAAACTCAACAATCAGGCAGCCCTAGTCTAATTCCTTCCAATTTCAATCAGTTCTTCCTAAAATTTCTAGCAAAAACGAACCAAATCGACAAAGATCAAGAAGAGTGGAAAAAACCTAGGTTTTGGATTTGAAAATCCGAATTGTGCGTTCCTTGGTGATTTGCCGCTCGATTTGTCGCTTGGATCTCGTTGGTGGTTGAATTTGCTTCAATTTGGAAAGAAGAATCGTTGAAAACGATTAACGAACGAAGGTTTAGGAGGAAGGGCGTGGAATCGGCGTTTTGGGTCGTGGAATTGGGTATTTGTGGAGTGTTTTTGTGAAGAAAGTGGTTTATATAGTGCCAGGAAAAATTTTGAAAATCACGGTCTGTCGGGGGGTTCCACGGCCGTGGAAATGTACGGAACCGTGGTTTTGGTGATTTTTCAAAGGCTTTTGGAAATTACGGGCACTGTAGCTGTCACGACCGTGGTTTAGGCCGTGGAACTCTCTGTAATGCTCCAAAGTCCAAGTTTCGTCACTTTTCTTCAAAATAACTCTTCCTTTTTCTTTTCCCATCGTTCCTACATCCAAAAACACGAACATACCGGAAGAAATCGAGGCAAAATAGAGCGAAAAACGTCTAAACTAAGCTAAACTATGAATCGAAAATAAAAACAAAAATGCAATACCTTGGGTTGCCTCCCAAGAAGCGCTTTGTTTAAGGTCCGTAGCTAGACCAATCTCGCACTTATTCGAGTGCGGTAGGCGCGAACTCTTCAGCTTGGAGTTCCGGCGTATACTTCTTGAGTCGTTGACCGTTCACCTTAAAGCTTCCGCCCGCTTCACCCCATACTTCAACTGCACCATGGGGGAAAATACGCTTAATTAGAAAAGGTCCGGTCCAACGAGATTTGAGCTTACCTGGAAAGAGACGAAGCCTTGAATTGAAGAGGAGAACTTGATCTCCTTCTTTGAAGTCCTTTGGAATGATATGCTTATCATGCCAACGCTTTGCTCTCTCCTTATAGATGTTGGCGTTTTCATCGGCGTTCAAGCGGAGTTCTTCTAGCTCATTATGGTCTAGGAGACGCTTCTCTCCCGCTTCCTTCATGCCAAAATTCAACCACTTAATAGCCCAAAACGCCTTATGCTCCAGTTCCACCGGTAAGTGACAAGACTTTCCATACACAAGGTTGTATGGTGTGGTTCCTATGGGAGTCTTGAATGCGGTTCGGTACGCCCACAATGCGTCATCAAGCTTCAAAGACCAATCCTTCCTAGTCCTTGAAACCGTCTTCTCTAGGATTCCTTTGATCTCCCTATTTGAGATCTCAACTTGTCCACTAGTTTGTGGATGATAAGTGGTAGCGATCTTGTGAGTAACCCCATACTTAGCTAGAAGAGCTTCAAAGCGCCGGGCAATGAAGTGAGAACCTCCATCACTAATGATAGTCCTTGGCGTCCCAAATCGCAGGAAAATGGTCTTGTTAAAGAACTTAACCACCACCATGGCATCATTGGTGGGAGAGGCAATCGCTTCCACCCATCTAGAAACGTAATCTACCGCCAATAGTATGTATTGGTTTCCACAAGAGGATGGGAACGGTCCCATAAAGTCTACTCCCCAAACATCGAAAATCTCCACCTCTTGGATGTTGTTGAGGGGCATCTCATTCCTCCTAGAGATATTACCTGTTCTTTGACAAACATCGCAGTAAAAAACAAATGATTGCACATCTCTAAACAAAGTAGGCCAAAAGAATCCAGATTGCAATACCTTTGCGCTAGTCTTGTTCGAACTAGCGTGTCCTCCACAAGGTAGTGAATGACAATGGCGGATGTCACTTTGCATCTCATCTTCCGGCACACATCGCCGAATGATGTCATCCGGACCTCTCTTAAAGAGGAGAGGCTCGTTCCAAAAATATTCCCGGACATCCTTAAAGAACTTCTTTCTTTGTGCGTAGGATAATCCGGGCGGTATCTCCTGGCAAACCAAATAGTTAACAAAGTCAGCAAACCATGGTTCGTTACCTTTGGAGATCACATCGATGCACTCCTCAATGATGTGTAGGTGTTTGTCCGGGAAGGAGTCATCTATAGGTAGTTGGTCGTCCTCTAGATGTGTTAGGCGACTCAAATGATCCGCAACAGAATTTTCTGAACCTTTCTTGTCGCGGATCTCTAGATCGAATTCTTGTAGGAGAAGAATCCATCTACTTAGACTTGGCTTCTCATCCTTCTTTGCAAGGAGGTACCGGATCGCAGCATGATCCGTGTAGACAATCACCTTTGCACCTACAAGATAATAGCGAAACTTGTCAATAGCATAGACAATGGCTAAAAACTCTTTTTCGGTAGTGGCGTAATTGAGCTGCGCTTCATCTAGCGTCTTGCTAGCATAGTATATGGCATGGGTTCACCCTTCCTTTCGTTGTCCAAGAACAGCTCCTATAGCTACGTCACTAGCATCGCACATAACCTCAAAAGGTAGAGTCCAATCCGGAGGTTGGATAATAGGTGCTGAAATTAGAGCTTGCCTGATTGTGTTGAACGCATCTAAACATTCCTGCAAAAACTCAAAAACCGCATCCTTCATCAATAGATTAGTGAGTGGTTTTGATATTTTAGAAAAGTCTTTAATGAAGCGTCTATAGAATCCAGCATGTCCTAGAAAACTTCTTATCCCTTTCACCGAAGTTGGGGGAGGAAGCTTTTCTATGGTCTCTATCTTAGCCTTATCTACTTCTATCCCTCTATTAGAGATTAAGTGACCTAATACAATTCCTTCCTTAACCATAAATTGACACTTCTCCCAATTAAGAACTAGGTTAGTGTCCTCACATCTTTGTAAAACAAGAGAAAGGTTAGAAAGGCAATCGTTAAAAGAGGAACCGTATACGGAGAAATCGTCCATGAAGACCTCCATGATTTCCTCAATGTAGTCGGAGAAGATGGCCATCATGCACCTTTGAAAGGTGGTTGGGGCGTTGCAAAGCCCGAACGGCATTCTCCTATAAGCGAACGTACCCCATGGGCACGTGAATGTGGTCTTCTCCTGATCGTCCGGGTGTATCGAAATCTGAAAGAAGCCACTATAACTGTCAAGATAGCAAAAGTGCGAATGTTGTGCTAACCTTTCAAGCATTTGATCGATGAAGGGTAGTGGGAAGTGATCCTTACTCGTCGCGTTGTTAAGCTTGTGGTAGTCAATGCACATCCGCCGTCCCGTTACGGTTCGGGTAGGAATGAGTTCGTTGTTCTTGTTGGTGATGACTGTCATTCCTCCCTTCTTCGGAACTACTTGAACCGGACTCACCCACTTACTATCGGAGATAGGATAGATGATACCTGCATCAAGAAGTTTAAGAATTTCCTTCTTGACAACCTCCTTCATGGTCGGATTCAACCGCCTTTGAGGTTGTCTTGAAGTCCTAAAGTCTTACTCCATTAATATCTTATGCATGCATAGGGAGGGTTTGATTCCTACTAAGTCTTCTATAGTATAACCTAAAGCTTTCCTATGTTTCCTAAGGACAACCATAAGTTTACTATATTCATCTATGGTTAGATCGGAACTAACAATAACTGGATAAGTAGAGTTAGGTCCTAGAAAATCGTACCTTAGATGTGTAGGAAGTTGTTTAAGTTTCGCTGCTTTCGGAGCCTCCAATGATTCTTGAGGAGCATCCGATGACTCCTTAGAAGTGTCTAAGGAAGTAGAAGGTGTAGGAGAAGAATCAAAAGAAGTTGAAGAAGTGGCACGATCATTCCCTTCCACGGCCAAAATTACGGTTTCATTACACCCTCCACGGCCGTGGTTTAGGGCGTGGAAAGTGGTTACGGTTGCTCTGCCTCCTCCACGGCCGTGTAACCCTCTGGAGTGAGCCACGCTTTGGGTGGTGAGATCCACGGCCGTGGAATATAGCGTATGGCCGTGGATTCTCACGTTTTCTGCCTCGTCGTGGAGATTCTCAAATTCCACTTCACCCACTTCTTCTTGTGCTGCTAAGGCTTCAATTGCCTCATTGCACTCCTCTTCTTCCCCTACATTCGTTAGACTCATTGTAATAACCTTTTGCAAAGGATCCATGAAGAGAATAGCACTTACCTCCTCTCTAGACAACCCTTCTTCATCTTGGATATTGAATATATCCTCATCAAAGATTGGCTCCTTCACTAGAGTGGAAAGAACGAACTCTACCTTCTCTTCTCCTATGTCAAAGGCGAATCTAGCATTCTTGCAATCGACTATGCAGCCGGAAGTTGCAAGAAACGGTCTTCCGAGTATGATCGGGACCGGACTATCTGCAGGAATGTCAAGCACAACAAAGTCAATGGGAACAAAGAATTTACCTAGCTTGACTGGGACGTCTTCTACAATACCGACAGGCCGAGTGATAGATCGATCCGCCATGTACAACGTCATCTTCACCGGTTTAGGGTTGCCTAAACCGATCTTCCTACATAATGCAAGTGGTATGATGCTCACACTTGCTCCTAAGTCACATAATGCATCATATGTGACATCTCCCACTCCTATGGGAATGCAAAACGACCCCGGATCCTTTAGCTTGGGGGGCATTTTCACCTTCATGGTCTTGATGAGATCCGAAGAATCCGAACTCATCTTAACTTCTCCAAAATCCTCTAGCTTCCTCTTGTTGGAGAGGAGCTCCTTTAAGAACTTGCCATAAGCCGGCATACCTACAATAGCATCAATAAAGGGTATATTAATATGCCGCTTGCTCATGAGTTCTATAAACTTACCAAATTGTTTATCTAGGCGTGCTCTCGCTCTAGATTGAGGGAATGGTAGGGGAGGTTTGTAAGCCGGAGGAGGAACGTAGACATCTTCCTTCTCCTTCCCCTTCTCTTTGTCTTTCTCAACGGGGACTTCAACAAACTTAGGCTGCGGATCGGTGGTAGTCACTCCGCTCCTAGTTGTGATTGCCATCACTCTTCCCTTAGGGTTGTCCTCCGTCTTTCCTGGATGTTTCCCTTGATTCCTAGGAACTTCCTCCGCATGGTTGAACATTTGGTTTTCCAAAACCTTTTGGGCTTTATCAACTTTAGAAATTTGATCGTCAACCTTAATGATGCGGTTCTCCAAACCTTGATGCTTTCCCAAAATCGTTTCCAACATGAGATCGGGCTTCTCCTTCCCCGAAGTGTTTCCTCCATTAGATGTTTGCCCCTGGCTTTTCAAAGGAGTAGAGGAAGAGGAAGGTGGAGTTAGTGAATTCGAATTGGAAGGATAAGAGTTACCGGAGTTTTGTTGATTGGAGCGCCAATTGTTGTTGTTTGAACCCCTATTGTTGTTCCAATTGTTGTTGTTCCGGTTATTGTTATTGCCATTCCAATTGTTCCAGTTGTTATTCCGGTTGTTGTTGTTGTTGCGGTTTGTGTTCTCACCGCCATTGTTGTTGTTGCCCAAATAGCCAACATCCTTGCCTTGTTGCTTTGGAAAGTTGGTCTTGATTGCCTCCTTCAACTCTTTGATCTCATTGTTCAGGGAGAAAATCTGATTTTGAGCTTCATGTGTGAGCTTTGCCCCTTGCTCCACACGATTTCCCTCCACTTTCCGGTGGGAATACTTCTCTATGACTCTTGCTTGCTTCTCAATGAAGTCCCAAGCGTCATCTTCTCTCATGTCCATGAATGTTCCACATGAGAGGGATTGGAGGTTGAATTGTGTCCCCGCATCTAGCCTCTTATAGTATCTCTCCAGCAATGCAAGCTTGGATATGCCATGATGAGGGCAATCCAATAACAAGTCCTGAAACCTTTCCCATGATTGAAACAAACTTTCGTTAGGCCTCATGGAAATTCATGCATTGATCTTACCTCTAAGTTCCGCCGTTTTGGATGGCGGAAAGAATTTGGTGAGGAACTCCGCGGAAAGGTCTTCCCACGTGTCTAGTTTCCCACTAGGAAGAGCTTGGTACCAAGACAATGCTTTCCCCTTCAAGGAGAAGAAGAAAGGCTTGAGCTTATAGTTGTTGGTAGTGGCGTTCTTCGGCCTCATTGTCTCCATCATACACTCAAAGTTTTGCAAGTGTTGGTGTGGAGATTCAGCGCTTGTCCCGCCAAATTGGTTTTGGCGAACAAGAGTAATGACTTGAGGGTTGAAGCTAAACCCTTGCACATCGTCAGCATCAAAGTTCACGCCCAAACGGCGCGGTTGTTGTGTTGGATCCATCCTTTGGCCAAGAGTTCTTGGCTCATCATCTACACGTTTGATCCTCGCATTCCTAGGTGGAACACGACGATTAGCAGCTCCCCGTGGATGGAAAGGATTCACAATGATCGTGGGATCAATTTCCTCTAGCGGTGGCATGGAAGAATCACTATCATCAGCGGATGAATGACTTCTTCTTCTTGATCTTGATGCCCTTCTTGAGGATTTCTGGCTCCCCTTATTCTTAAGGTTGCTTATTTCTATCCTCATCTGGAACATCATATCTTTTAGATCGTTAACTTCAGATTGATGACGATCCATTTCATCCCGGCGAATATTCTCATTCCATTGGAGTTGAGCTTCTTTCTCCGCTAACTCCGCTTGAAGATCACGTTCGTGTTCTTCGGCCATCTTCTTTTCCTTTCGCTTTTGCCTTAAAGTTCTCTCAAGCTCTTTATCAAGAGGTAAGAGATCCTCGGTGTTCCTAAACCTGCGCATGCACTTAAAGAGATATCAAATAACAAGGGAGAAGCTCCCAAGCTTGACAACCGAAAACCGAATTCGGCCTAGACCAAATCCCCGGCAACGGCGCCAAAAACTTGTTCGCCACTTAGCGTGCGTGCAAATAAGCTTGAAATTTATAAAACTAGAATCAAGCAAGCGAACCCGCAGTGTACGGATCGACGTAGTTAAGCAAGAATTCCAGAGTATCGAACACAGGGGTTTGGGGGGGTTAAATCCGGTTATAGATTATCAAGCGAGTAAATGTAAGAGCTTTTCGAATTATTGGGAAAACAACAATCCTAAAGATCCAAGTACCCAGCTGTGGCAATCGATTCAAGATATACTAATGATATAAGGACAGAGTTAAGACATGCAAAGGTATGCTAATGTAAGGTAATCGTACGGTGAAGTTCCAAAAACCTTATATGACTCACCTACAAGAAACTCTCTATACAGGTTGTTGAGGCTTCAATATAGAAGGATTCTAAAGGCAAGAATTAATGTCAAATACCCAAACTTGTAAGCCAAGGATCAAGACTAACTAAACCAATTGAGGTTGCGACACTCACAATCGAGGTAGAGGTTGTTGAGGCTTCACTACCACCCAGAAGAGGCAAGCCTAAACTAAGTTAAAGCAAATCTTTATCTTTGGATTAAAGTAAAAGCAGGTTCGTAACTTAACACAAAATTACGGCTAGTTCTTGAGTTCGACGGCCGTGGAAGCTCAAGAACAGACCGTGGATTAGGTTCGTCGGCGATTCTCTCTAACTCTCAGGGTCCAATCTGTTTACGATCGATCTATCATCATCTAAGCCACAACTATCAACCCTTCACCTTAGAATTTTTAAGGGTTTTTAGCCAACAACAGTCATATTGATATCAAATTCAAGAATTAAAAGATTGAAAGATGGAAACTTCCAAAAACCTTCAATAAACTTCAAACCAATCTCAAAGTCACAATCAAGAACAAATATTGTCACTCGATTCGAAATAGAACAAACAAACACAATCTTAGATAAGAAGGAAGAACCGGATGTCAATCCGTCTTCTAAATCAAACCTAAGCAAGAAGCGAGTCTCCTTGCGAACAATCTTCCGAATCTTCGATCTTCCGCCAATCCGGAAATCGCCAATAGCAATGCGCCAAACTCTCTCAACAAAATCTCCGCCCGATGCGAAATTAGGGCAAAAGCAAGGTGTAAGCAAAGGTGCGTCTAAGCAGAGGTAGAGGTCTAAAGCGAGGTGACGGAATCTCTCTTCGTCCGTCCTTTTATAGTGTAAGATAAAATATCGGCCCGGCCCAATTGCGTAGGAGATCGTGACTTAAAGTATGGCGAAAAAGATCGCCAAGATCACGGTCGTGGAAGGTTCCACGGCCGTAATTTAGAGCGTGGGAATCAACACAATTTGAACCATCTTTTCCACGGCCGCAGAAGTTGCTGGAATGAACCACGCTTCCTTAGCCATGGTTCCACGGCCGTGGAACTAAACGTGGAAAGTAATACGGCCGTATTTTAGAGCGTGGTTTAGGGCAAGAACGTGATTCTTCCCTAGCCTCGTGCATTCCTCAAGTTGGCACTCTCTTAGCTCCTATGAATGTCCTCAATCCATGGACATTGCTCAACAACTCCATCCTTACTCGATTCCGCTCGGAAATAGCTCTCAATCACCTATAATCAACATAAAGCTTGTGTAGATCTCTATATCGACATTATAGATAAACTAGCTCACAATTGCATCCATGCTCAATCAATGACTATCAATATGTATCAAATACACTTAGAAAACGTGCCTAAAATATCACAATATTTCATGCTAACAACGACATCTCCATCCATATAACGCCTCATAAGGAGCCATCCTGATCGACGTATGCCAGCTATTATTGTATGAAAAATCGACCAACGGGAGGCGATCTGACCACACATGTCCCTAGTCTAGAAGGCAGGTGATGCACCCTTGGATGCCCCTTTTACGTTGACCATAGACGAAGAGGACGAGGCTCTTAGAGTTCGTTTAGATGGACCGATCACCCGATCCCGAGCTAAGGCCATTGCTCGAGCCACCGGCTCCATCATCGCTCGCATTACTTCTTCACTTGGTTCCATTACCGGCATGCCATGTCTCTACACCACCATGGAATAGGCTACCGGTTCCGTTAGCGGCATGTCTCATCTTTCCGACTCCATGGCATGAAGCTAGCTTATTTTCGGACTATATTTTCATGTTTATCTTTTTATGTAATAAAGGGATATTCCGTATAAGAATATTCCCTTTTGACCTTATCCTTTTAGGATTTGCTCTTATCCTTTTAGGTTTTCCCCTTTTGGGCTTTTTCTTCATGTATTTTGTTTGGCCCGTTGGCCCATAGGTAGGCAAGTCTCTCTATATAAGAGATATCTTGCCTCACTTATTTTCCATGTTCAATATTACTAAGTTTTGAGAAGAATTTCCTCCTACTTAGCTTGGGCATCAAAACCTCTCTTCTATCTCTCAAATTTCTTCCTTGGATCTCGTCTTTGATCCCAGAAATTCATATTCGAGGATTCTTTTTAAGAATCAACCTTCGATCCATACAAAAAAGGTTTATTCGATCTCTCTAGATCGAAGTAACCCTTGTTTCTTCATCGCTTCCGCCCCTTTGGATCCGAAACGATACAACGTTGCACAAAGAATCAAGGAGTAGTTGGAGTTTTGCTTGATCTAGATCCGGAGTTATCCTTGGTTACCTCCAAGGACGCATCAAACTGGTATCAGAGCAAGGGATCAAAGCTAAGTTCTCTTTACTCTTGTTTTTGTGCATTATTATCTTAAACTTATTTAGTCTTTTTTTTTATTCATGATGTTCTTCGTTTGTTCATGATGTTCTTCATTTGTTCTTCATGATCTTCATGTTGTTCATCATGTTCTTCATCATGTTCATCCATTTTCCTTGAATTTTTTTTTTCTTGTCCGTGTTTAACTCAAAACAAAAAGTACAAAAATAGGAGATATTTGGTTTTCCTTCAAACCATTTATCAAACCCGTCTTTTTCTTAAACCGACCTAATCCGACAATTTTGTTAATTAATTTCACCAAATCTCTTGGGATATTTTTGTTAACGAAAAATTCGGATATCTCGCATTTGATATTCTAAGAAAAGCAAAAAAACTCTCCATCAATACGGATTTGTGTTAAAAAAAAAGAAAAGAAAGTGTTTCTCAAAACGTTTCAAAAAAACGAAACACACAAAGTGAAAAGACGTCCGGCAAACCGGTCCATCCTAAAAATCGGATTTTACAAAACGGTCAAAGACCGAAAGCAAGCAAAGCTTGCCGAGTGAACAATCCGTCCATCTTCTATCTCTCTATTTTCTTACATACGTTTGCAAAATATTACTTGTTTATTTGTGTGTAATTGGTTCAATTTTGTTGGATTTGCCTTCCTTGCCTAACCGCCAAACGGCCTTCCCTAAAGTAGAACCCGATAACGCATTTGACCTTGCGTAAAGTTGACTTAACTTGTGACCTTGCTCACTTGATTGCTTGCAATTGTGTGCTGATTTGGAGCAATGACTCACGTTGAAATGGAAACTTCTCAGGATTCTGGTCCGCAAGAGTTCAGTGAACCCTTGGCTCAAGAAACTGCTTCGTTCTCCCTCGAAAATGACTCCATAAGGCGAGAATTGGAAGCCTTGAAGGCACAACAAAAGTTTGATGTCTTGACCCGAGAAAACATTGCCCTGAAAAAAGAGCTCGAAGCTATTAAGGCCCTTCAGATTGCTCAACGTCCCACCCCAACGTATCCGAATGAGACCGTGGTCAATGTTTCCACATCCGATGCACAACGGAAAGGCAAGGGACTTTTGGGAGCCGGACCATCAAACGTTACCCGGCTTGCGTCTGTCATTGAACGCACCCATCCTTTACCTCTTGACGGAAATGAGTCCCATGAAGAAGAGGATGAATTCCCCGACCAGCGTCAAGATGACTTGCCCATAGTCGATACGGAACATCGGCACCAATATTATGAGCATCAACGGTATGTTCCTTCTCCACCTCCACCTAGTGTTCCCCGCACCGACCGACAAACCCGGGAAGAGCCCCGGTACCGTCCCAACTCCACCACCAATCATGGTCGTCAGCATGATCGTTCCGAACACCGTCGCCAACGGTCAACCCGGCAACCGAGGACCCTTGACTTTGATGAATACGATGAGCAACACAATTTCAACGAGTTCTCCGGTGACGAATCCGATTTAGAACGGGTAACACATAACCGTCCGTGGCACCCACCCGTCATAGACCCTTATGAGAACCAAGACCGGGGTGAAGAATGGTTGCCTCCCACAAATCCACCTAGGCAGGCCCCACCCGTTCATGGGCGCCAACGGCCTCATGGCGGCCACCGGCGAGCCCGTGCCGATGATGCCTACATTCCACCGCCCTGCCCGGACCCCTACCGAGCTCGTAGGGAAGGTAAGGTTAAGTTCCCTACCTTTCATGGTGAATATGATCCGTGTGTTTTTCTTGATTGGGCGCAGGATATGAAACGAGCATTAAAACATTGTCATTATGAGGAGGAATACGAGAAAATCGAGGCGGCAACTCTATACTTTGAAGGGGATGCGAAGTCTTGGTGGAACCGGTATGAGTTCACCCGAGAGAGGCGAGGATGGGCACCGATTGAGACATTTGAACAATTGCTCTATTGCATGACCAAGAAGTACGTGCCCGAGGACTTTAAGAATGATATGCGGTTACAAATTGCCGAGTTCAAGCAAGGCAACCTCACTTCGGTGGCTTACTTGGCTAAACTTGAGGACATGCACATTAAGGCCGGCGTCTCGGCCTCCCCCTCCGCCCTCCGCACCAAATTCATGAGTGGGCTTAATGCTTCCATCCGGCGGCCGCTCGAGATTGTCCCATTCAAGGATTTGGGAGCATTATGTCATGCCGCCATGAAGCTATATAAGCAACAACTCAAAACACCGCGGTATTCTAGGTATACCTCTTCCTCGAGTCCATATCTTTATCCGTCTAACACACGTTCTCGAGATGCGCCTAGTCCTACAAATACCGACGCTTCCAAAGGGACCCAACGGACGGGTCCTTCCAATAGGCAAACGGGTACCGAGAAGGCACCAAACCGGGGCCCGGCACCGGTGCCTCCCCCTCGAGGTCAACAAGGACACTCACCGACGGCTCGCCCTAGGGAGCCCGTGTGCTACAAGTGTAGCGGTTTTGGCCATGTACAACGTGATTGCCCAAACACCAAACGGGTCTTGTTTGCCGACCCAACATATTTCGAGGACGACGATGGTCAACATGACGATGATATCATTATTGAGGATGACCATGACACCGACCCACCTTTTGGCATGGAACCTTGTGATGACGAGCTTGCTTGCGGCCTAGCACAACCCGGTAAATTCGCTCTTGTTTCTCGTCGTATTTTGGCTGTTAAAGAGCATATTCCTATTGATCAACGCGAGAATCTCTTCCCCTCTCGTTGTTTGGTTAATAATACGAGTCTTTCTCTCATCGTTGACAGGGGTTCTTGTTGCAATATTGTCAACGAACGGGTGGTAAAACACTTCAAGTTGCCTACGACCCCCCAGCCAACGCCTTACGGACTCCAATGGGTTTCCGATACGGCATGTGACACCGTCACACAACAAGCTTGGGTGCCGTTTTCTATTGGCGCCTATGTTGATAAGGTCCTTTGTGATGTTATCAAGATGGACGCCACACATGTCCTATTAGGACGACCATGGCAATTCGATCGCCGCACATATCATGATGGTTATCTTAATCGGTACATGTTCCAATATAATGGAAAACGGGTCACACTTTTGCCTATGACTCCGCACGAAATTTTGGTTGACTATGCGGAACGGAAGAGGCAACAAACTACTGATGCGTCCGCTAAAGCACCGGCAAAATCGGACACCCGGAGTCCCGGTGTTGTAGGTGCTAGTACTTCCAAATCCCGAAACACCGCCCCTCTTGTCCATGCTACCGAGTCCAAAGGTAGTAAAGGTCGCATCGTTTCTTCGGGCGCACCTTTACCACCTTCGGATCCCGTAATTCAAGGACGGTGTGAACCGCGGATACTCTTAGCTCGCCGGCATGATTTGCAACCGGTCATGGAAGACAAGTTCCCATGTTTTTTACTTGTTCCGTTTTGTTTATCTACTTCTCATGACCCAAGTAATGTGCCACACGAGGTGTCTTTGTTGTTGTCCGAATTTCAGGATATTATGCCCAAAGATCTCCCACCCGGCTTGCCACCTATCCGAGGGATTGAACATCAAATTGACTTTGTATCCGGTGCTTCCTTGCCAAACCGTGCCGCGTACCGAGCAAGTTCGAAACAGACGAAGGAGCTACAACGTCAAGTGTAAGAGCTCCTAGACCGGGGACATGTGCGTGAATCTTTATCACCATGTGCCGTCCCGGTAATTTTAGTACCAAAGAAAGATGGATCATGGCGAATGTGTGTTGATTGTCGTGCCATCAACCAAATAACCGTCAAATACCGCCACCCTATCCCGCGCCTTGATGACATGTTGGATGAGCTTCATGGCGCCACTATCTTCTCCGAAATTGATCTTTGGAGCGGTTACCACCAAATCCGGATGGCCGAGGGTGACGAGTGGAAAACGGCATTCAAAACGAAGTATGGACTCTATGAATGGCTTGTCATGCCATTTGGCCTCTCCAACGCCCCGTCCACCTTCATGCGCCTCATGAACCATGTCTTGCGCCGATTCTTGGGTACATTTGTTATTGTTTATTTTGATGATATTTTGGTGTTTAGTACGTCTTTGGAGGATCACATCGGGCACCTTCGCCAAGTGCTCGAGTGCCTTAGACAAGAGCAATTGTATGTCAACTTTGACAAATGCGTTTTTTGCTCGGACACCACTATCTTTCTTGGCTATGTCGTGTCTAAGGACGGACTACGAGTAGACGAATCTAAAGTTCGTGCTATTCGGGAGTGGCCTACTCCTACTACGGTCACCATGGTCCGAGCCTTTCTCGGCTTAGCGGGTTTCTACAGACGCTTTGTCAAGAACTTTAGCACGGTAGCGGCACCGCTCCATGAGCTCACTACCAAGGGTGTCACGTTTGAGTGGCGTGATATCCATGCTCGAGCGTTTGATGCGCTCAAAGACCGCCTTTGTAATGCACCATTACTCCAACTCCTAAACTTTTCGAAAACTTTCGAGGTGGAGTGTGATGCATCAAATGTGGGCATTGGAGGAGTTCTCTTACAAGAGAATCGTCGAATTGCCTACTTCAGTGAAAAACTGTCCGGTCCTTCGCTCAACTACCCTACATATGACAAGGAATTATATGCTCTAGTTCGTTGTCTTAAGACATGGCAACATTACTTGTGGCCGAAGGAGTTCGTGATTCATTCGGATCATGCGGCTCTTTCGTATCTCAAGAGTCAAACAAATCTCAGTCGGCGCCATGCTAGTTGGGTAGAGTTTTTAGAGACCTTTCCTGATGTCATTCGGCATAAGAAAGGCAAAGAGAATGTGGTAGCCGATGCCCTTTCTCGCCACTATGCCCTCCTTGTGTATATGGATGCCAAGATACATGGCTTTGCTCTTATCAAAGAGTTATATGCCACGGATCTTGACTTCAAGGACATCTGGGCACAATGTCTCGACCTCCGAGAGCACGAGTCTTTCTTTATTAACGATGGCTATCTTTTTCGAGCGGGAAAACTTTGTATTCCGCGCTCATCTATACGTCATTTGTTGGTCAAGGAAGCTCATGAGGGCCGTGGTCATTTCGGTGCTACCAAGACCCTTTCCGCTCTCCAAGAGCATTTCTTTTGGCCCCGGATGCGTATGCATGAGACACGGTTTTGCAAGGGTTGCATCACATGTCATCATGCCAAGTCGCGCCAAGGTCCGGATGGAATGTATTCTCCTTTGCCTATACCAATGGGACCTTGGGAGGATCTATCCATGGACTTTGTGGTCGGGTTGCCTATGTCAAAACGAGGCAAAGACTCCATTTTTGTGGCAGTCGATCGCTTCTCCAAAATGGCTCATTTCATCGCTTGTAAAAGCACCCTACATGCTAGTGAAGTTGCCACCTTGTTCTTTGACAATGTGGTGCGTTTACATGGGATACCACGTTCCATCATTAGTGATCGGGACGTGAAATTCGTCAGTCATTTTTGGAGAACGTTATGGGGAAAACATGGAACCAACTTGTTGTTTTCAAGTAGTTATCACCCCCAAACCGATGGTCAAACGGAGGTGACCAATCGGACTCTTGGTGCTCTACTTAGAGCCACCACTAGGACCAACCCACGCAGGTGGGAGGACTTACTTTCTGTTGTAGAGTTTTCGTATAACAGGTCTAGGCACACAGAAACTAAATTTTCCCCATTTGAAGTTGTCTACGGCCTCAATCCACACACACCATTGGATTTCACTCCCCGCCCGCTCAAGGATGGAGAACACATCATCGCCGGAAACCGAGCCGCCCAAATCATTTAGCTTCATGAGCGGACTAGGACACAACTTGAACGTCGTGCCGCCCAACTTACCGGACAACGCAACAAGGGCCGCCGCGACGTCTCTTTTGAGCCCGGTGATCTTGTTTGGCTACACCTACGGAAGGAACGTTTCCCTACTCGCCGCATGAGCAAGCTCTCGGACCGTGGTAATGGCCCATTCCGCATCTTATCCCGTCATGGTCCAAATGCATACAAGTTAGAGCTTCCGGATTCCTACGGAGTACACCCAACATTCAACGTCAAGGACCTTGCCCCTTATGTTGAACCCCTCTTTGACGATGGTGAAACGGGTACATTTCACAGCCAAGATGGGGGGACTGATGCGCCCTTGGATGCCCGTTTTACGTTGACCATAGACGAAGAGGACGAGGCTCTTAGAGTTCGTTTAGATGGACCGATCATCCGATCCCGAGCTAAGGCCATTGCTCGAGCCACCGGCTCCATCATCGCTCGCATTACTTCTTCACTTGGTTCCATTACCGGCATACCATGTCTCTACACCACCATGGCATAGGCTACCAGTTCCGTTAGCGGCATGTCTCGTCTTTCCGACTCCATGGCATGAAGCTAGCTTATTTTCGGACTATATTTTCATGTTTATCTTTTTATGTAATAAAGGGATATTCCGTATAAGAATATTCCCTTTTAACCTTATCCTTTTAGGATTTGCTCTTATCATTTTAGGTTTTCCCCTTTTGGGCTTTTTCTTCATGTATTTTGTTTGGCCCGTTGGCCCATAGGTAGACAAGTCTCTCTTTATAAGAGATATCTTGCCTCACTTATTTTCCATGTTCAATATTACTAAGTTTTGAGAAGAATTTCCTCCTACTTAGCTTGGGCATCAAAAACTCTCTTCTATCTCTCAAATTTCTTCCTTGGATCTCGTCTTTGATCCCAGAAATCCATATTCGAGGATTCTTTTTAAGAATCAACCTTCGATCCACACAAAAAAGGTTTATTCGATCTCTCTAGATCGAAGTAACCCTTGTTTCTTCATCGCTTCCGCCCCTTTGGATCCGAAACGATACAACGTTGCACAAAGAATCAAGGAGTAGATGGAGTTTTGCTTGATCTAGATCTGGAGTTATCCTTGGTTACCTCCAAGTACGTATCAGCAGGCTCTCAATACATCCTCCAAGGTTTGTATAGTCCTCTTTAACTGATCATCTGATTGAGGATGAAAAGCCGTCGTGAACTCCTCGGCTAGTTGACTCACTGGCCATGTTTCCCTAATAGGAATGAAACGTCCGGTGAGAGCATGAATTATAGTCTATATTTTGGGTTTGTTTGGACGTTTTATCTTTCATAATCTGCATATTTGTATGTATATTATGTGATTATATTACCATTTCATCTACCTTTACGAGAATCGAGGTCTACACCTAGTTTTGTTGTAATTGTAGGTAAAATGGCACGTTTTGCATCAAAAAGGAGCTAAGGAGTCATTGAAGCTACATTGAGGAACACAAGGAACTATCCAGAGAGCATAGCCATGGATTAAAGATTCACTTTGGACCAGTTTTGAGAGATTTCACATTCAGTTATGACTCACCTCGGTTGACCAGAGATTCATCTCGACCGAGGTGATCCAGAGACGCCGACTCGACCGAGGCGAATACCTAGGACGCGGCGAAAATATTTTATTCTTGGCTGAGATCTTTTATCTTTGGAAAGTGATCTTATATTTTTGGGCTTGGCTCCTGGAAGGAAGAAGATCTTATATTTTACCTATTTTTATGGGAGAAGATCTTTCTAAGATATTTTATCTTTGGAGGGTTATTTTCCTATAAAAAGGGTTGGATTTCCACAAATCCAAGAGCCCGCTTTGCACGTTATACACCATTGAAGGTTGCGAGATCCAGCATACATCGCTGCAACCATACTCCAGTTGGGAGTTTTGAAGAACCTTTTTGAAGGTTGAAGGAAGATTGAAGATCATAGCTTTTATAGCTTTTTGGAGGGTTTTGTAAGATTGTCTTTAATTCCCTTCCTTGTTGTCTTGTCTTGTTGGATTGCTATCCAAAGAACGCTTTGTTGTGATATTTGATTCAGTTATTGAAGTCTTTTTATTAAATTCTTCTTGTTCAAATATTCACCTTCTTCCCATATTTTTGATTAATACTTTCACAATGATGATGAGTGGCTAATTTCCTTGTGTGATTCTAGGGTGATTGGCTGAAGCTTGTGGGAAAAACAATGATAGAATAATCTTAGATTCCAGTAGGACCCTGAAAGTTCGAGTCTTTAACCTTAACCCTGAGCATCTCGTTCAGTCTATGAACATCTCGGCCGGGGTGGAAATTGGCTGACCGAGGTGGCTTATCCGATCCTAAATTGAGAGTTAAGTGTTGGAGTTTGCCAAATCCTATTCTTAGTACACATTTCCTGGTTCAAATGCAAGCTTAGGATGAGACTTACCCGGTAATTCCTTAGTTTGTGTACCAACGATCATAAGTGTAGGTAATAAAGGTTTATCCTTTATTGGGGTTTGAGAGTGCTTCCATCCCATCTTTGTGAGTTAGCCTGAGACTTACCCGGTAAAGGTTGATTCTATTCCATTAGATGGTGTGTTAGTTTGAGGTTATAGTTCTTTATCTTAATTCCTTGAGACTTACCCGGTAATAGGAGTTACGGTTTAGCATTAGTGAGTAGTGAGACTTACCCGGTGATCTATTCCACTTTAGTAACACCTTCCCCTTGCAAAAATCTCAGCTTTGTCCGCTTATCTTTAGATCTTGAGTTGGAACCACAACTAGACGCTTTAATCCCTAGAATTGCATGTTTGCTTTATTGACTTCTTATTCATCTTTGATTGTGTTAATTGCTCTTGTCGTTAGTATTCACGAAGCTTACCGTTATTGACTTTGTTTCACCAAGTCCCTGTGATCGACCCCTGGAATTTCTTGCTTTTACTACGATTGACCCGTACACTGCGGGTTCGCATCCTTGTTTTAAGGTTAAGTCTAGGGTTATAAATTTAAAGCTTGCACACACCGTTTGGAGCGAACAAGTTTTTGGCGCCGTTGCCGGGGACTTGGTCTAGACCGAGCCGGTACGGTTTGCTCTTGGGGCACTTGCCCCCGTGTCGTCTAACCACTCTACTTGAGTGACTTTTGCAGGTTCTTTCTTAGGTTTATGCGAAGAACCCGCACTGGGAAGGAAATCGCTCCTTACGATCCCGAACCAGAAAAGACATACAAGCGACGCTTAAGAGAAGCGAAGATGGCCCAACAAGACAACCGCGATCTTGAGGCCAAATTGAAAGAGGCGTTAGAGCTGATACGCCTCAACAAGGAAGAACTAAGGCGAGAGAAGGAAGAAACTCGCACCAAAACTGAAGCAATCGAAGCAGAAATGGCCGTCATACGAGACTAGATTCTACTTCGACCGAGGGAAGACCCAGTTCCCGATGTTGGACCGAGGCAGGTCCCAGTTGCTGACCCTCGACCGAGGCAGGTCCCAGTACCAGACGCCCCGGCCGAGATACATCCACCTCGGATGCCAGTCCGAGATGTTCTTCTTGCAGGAATCCCACAAACCTTAGGTCAAAGGATGAACCCTAATCAACAACTGAGGCGTCCAGGAGTCAACCTAGGAGATCCAGCGGACCATGACTACGAACTTCGACCGCAAGTTCTATCCATGATTCGCCAATGCCAATTAGGAGGGATGGAGAAGGAGTCACCACATCAACATCTTCAAAACTACGAGATCTTGATGGAAACCTTGCGACCTTCCAGAATTAAAAATAACAACTACAAGCTAAGACCTTTTTAATTTTATTTAAAAGATAGAGCTCTTACTTGGTATCAATCTCTTCCTCCAGGTAAAATTAGCACATGGGAGGAGATGACGACGGAGTTCTTGACCAAGTTCTTTCCCCCCTCAAAGACAGCTGAAATGAGAGGGAAGATTAATGCTTTCATTATGAAGGACGAGGAGAGTTTGTCCAAATCTTGGGAGCGGTTCAAGGATATCCTTTTGGATTGCCCACATCATGGGATTCCAAAAATCGAGTTGTTGGAGATCTACTTCAAAGGACTGGACGGAAGCACCCAGTTCAATCTCCAACTACTCTCCGCCGGTACCTTCATGGACATGGCGATTGACGAGGCTTGGGACTTCATTGAGAAGCAAGCCTTGTATATGGAGAAGTACACCCACCAAGGAGCTGAAGGTGGAGTTAAAAGAGTCAACTTTCAAGAGACTCAATCCAACAACAATCAACTCACGTCTTTGATGAATGACGTGAAGCAATTGAAGGAACTCTTGGTTGCTCAAACCAAGAAGGAAGAGCAAGGACAAAGGAACAACAACAATAGATACCGTAACAACAACAACGGTTCCAGGAACAACAATTACAACAACAACAATAGAGGGTCCAATAGCAACAATAGGAGGGCGAACAATCAAAACAACCAGAATCCTGGTAACAATTATTCTAACTCCAACTCTAATAATTCCTCTAACCCTTTCCTCTCTTCCCCTTCTTCTTCTTCTACTCCATTAAAGAGCCAGGGGCAAGGATCAAGTTCGTCTCAGCCAGAAAAGAAAGACGCAGTTCTGGAGGCTATCTTGATCAAGCTCAGCGCTATGGAGACTTCTATGACTTCATTTTCGAGGGCCCAAAAGTCCTTCGAACAACAACTTGCAAGTAGGGCGAATGAAGCGCCAAGAGATCCAGGGAAGCTTCCAGCAAAGACGGAAAGCAACCCTAAGGGCCAGTGCATGGCCATAACGACGAGGAGTGGACTCAAAACTGCAGATCCAGTACCTCGTTCGACGCAGACCACCTCGGTCCAGATCCAGTCGAAGAACACATCGACCGAGATACCACCCGAGGCGGAGCAACAGAAAGCAGGAGGGACAACTGAAACTTATATTCCACCTCCTACATACAAACCACCACTTCCATTCCCCCAGTAAAGGGCCAGAGAACATCTAGACAAGCACTTTGGTAAGTTCCTTGACTTGATGAATAAACTGCATATTAACATTCCTTTCCTTGATGCTATTCTAGGAATGCCCGCCTATGGGAAGTTCTTAAAGGAGATCCTATCAAGGAAAAGGAAATTGGAAGACTTTGGTGAAGTTAGGATGACATCTAAATCCTCGGAGCTTATCAAGATCATGAAGGAGAAGATGCCACCTAAATTAAGAGATCCCGGCTCATTTAGCATTCCCATTCAAGTTGGGGATGTCACTTGTGAAGCCCTTTGTGATCTAGGAGCCAGCGTGAGCATCATCCCGCTGGAGCTATGTATGAAGATCGGACCTGGAGAGCCCAAGCCGGTCAAGATTTGACTTTATATAGCGGATCGCTCCATCACCCATCCCGTGGGCATCTTGGAGGACGTTCCGGTCAAGTTAGGTAACTTCTATCTACCTATAGATTTTGTTGTACTTGACATTCCCGCAGATTATCATGTTCCTATTATTCTCGGGAGGCCATTTCTAGCAACTTCGGGTTGCAACGTGGATTGCAAGAATGCCAAGTTGAAATTCAACATTGGTGGTGATGAGGTGGAGTTCGCACTACTTGCAGCCATGAAAGGGGAGCAGCTAACTGATGATATCTTCAACATCTACGATGAAGAAGAATCAAGAGAATTGGTGAGCTCTATCCTTATTAACGATCCACTCGAGAGAGTTATTAGCTTCAGTTTAATGGAGGAAGGTATAGATGCTTCTTGTGATGCAGATATACGGAGCTTAAAGGCACTGGAAGAGGATCCAGGAGCAAAAACTGAGAAGCTAATCCAGGAGACGAAGATCTCCAGTTTCGGTTCCAGTTGCAGTACCTCGACCGAGGCACTTCCTGGACTGAACGAGGCGACCGAAGAACATCTCGGTCAACGCCTCTGCGTCTCGACCGAGGTCGATGATGAGACTGATTCAACTGAGACTTCCGAAAGTCCATTTTCTAAAATCATTCCACAGGAAGGAGGAAGCAAGGATCCCCCTCAGAAGACACCCCTAATCGTGGAACTTAAACAACTCCCTAGTCAATTGAGGTATGTCTTTCTTGGACCGGATTCTACTTATCCCGTTATTGTTAGTGCTTCCCTTTCCGAATCTGAATTGTCTAAGTTAATGCATGTCCTGAGAAAGCATCGAAAGGCTATAGGTTATACCACAAATGATCTTATTGCCATTAAGCCTTCTTTCTGCATGCATAGAATTCTAATGGAGGATAATCATAAGACTTCACGGGAACCTCAAAGACGGTTAAATCCGATCATGAAAGAGGTTCTGAAGAAGGAAGTTCTTAAGTTGTTGGACGCAGGTATCATATATCCTATCTCGGACAGCAAGTGGGTTAGCCCAGTGCATGTGGTTCCGAAGAAAGGAGGGATGACCGTTGTGACGAATAAGAACAACGAGTTGATCCCAACTAGAACCGTCACGGGCTGGAGGGTTTGCATTGATTATAGGAAGCTGAACACGGCGACTCGGAAGGACCATTTTCCGCTTCCCTTCATCGATCAAATGCTCGAACGGTTGGCCCAGCATTCACACTTTTGCTACTTGGACGGCTATAGTGGATTCTTCCAGATTCCTATCCATCCGGATGATCAAGAGAAGACCACTTTCACTTGTCCATGGGGGACATTTGCTTATAGAAGGATGCCATTCGGATTGTGCAATGCACCCGCTACCTTCCAGCGATGCATGATGGCTATCTTTTCCGAGTACATAGAGGAGATCATGGAGGTATTTATGGATGATTTTTCTGTATATGGTTCCTCTTTTGATGATTGCTTATCTAACCTTTCGCTAGTGCTTAAAAGATGTGAAGACACTAATCTCGTTTTGAATTGGGAGAAGAGTCATTTTATGGTTAGTGAAGGCATTGTGCTAGGACACCTCGTTTCTAATCGAGGCATTGAAGTCGATCGCGCTAAGATCGAGACTATTGAGAAACTCCCTCCCCCTTGTTCTGTTAAAGGTGTGAGGAGTTTCCTCGGGCATGCAGGTTTCTACAGGAGATTCATCAAGGACTTCTCTAAGATTTCTAAACTTTAACTAACCTCTTGAATAAAGATGTTGTTTTTGAGTTTTCGCAGGAGTGTCTTGATGCTTTTTACAGGATTAAGGAAGCATTGATCTCCGCTCCTATTATCCAGCCTCCAGATTGGACCTTGCCCTTTGAGATCATGTGCGATGCTAGTGATGTAGCCGTAGGAGCGGTGCTTGGGCAAAAGAAGGATGGACGGACCACCGCCATCTACTATGCTAGCAAGACGCTAGATGTAGCACAATGCAACTACGCTACCACCGAGAAGGAATTATTGGCGGTTGTATACGCTTTCGAGAAGTTTCGTTCCTACTTAGTTGGGGCGAAAGTCATTGTCTACACCGACCATGCAGCCATTCGTTACTTATTGGCTAAGAAAGATGCCAAACCACGCCTTATTCGATGGATTCTCTTGCTTCAAGAGTTTGACCTAGAGATCCGCGATAAGAAGGGATCCGAGAATTCTGTTGCGGATCACCTCAGCCGGCTACCTGCATCTTCACGTGAGAAGGACGACCCGCCCATAGACGATTCATTCCCCGATGAGCACTTACACTTGTTGGAGCGTTTGATAGATTTACTTACTTCACCCCACGATGGAGGTGAAGTATGGGGTAAGGGCACCTCCCATCACATATAGAGATGCATTATGGTCCAGCTAGCGACCTTAAACCAAGCGCTTCTTGGGAGGCAACCCAAGGTATTGTTTTTCTTTTCCCTTTTTCTAGTTTAGCTTAGATAGTTTGCTTTTGCTTTGTTTTGTTTGTTTTTGGCGTCCTAGACAGATGACAGGAAACATCTAAGGAAGGAGCATAACTGTAATTACAAAAGTTCGAGAAATCGAGAAAACGAAGTTTGACTGAGACACCTCGGTCCAGTCGAGGCCACCTCGACCGAGTTGATCCTTGAGCAACCGAGGCGACTAGGGTTTCTGCAGAACCACCTCGGTCCGTACCACCTCGGTCCAGTCGAGACCATCTCGACCGAGGTGACAGCAGTTCCAGGAACAGTATAAAAGGGGGAAAAATTTCTTTTTCACTTTTTTACCCACTTCGACTCGACCGTGGCGCCTATCCACCTCGCTTCCTCGAATCTTGCACGTTTTCGAAGATTTCCGCTTCCAAACTACGATTGAAGGGTAGAGGATCCCATTGCAAGTACAGATCTGCGAAGAAATCGAACGAATCGGCCGGAACGAGGTAAAAACAGTCGAAACCCTAACTCGTTTATTTGCTTCAATTTGGGCTTTGTTTGCCCTTGCATCTGCTGAGAAAAGGCTTAAGTACCCCATAGGAAACAATTGTAGTGATTTTTGGAGGAAAAGAACTGGATTTCTGAGAGTTGAATCGCGAACTGCTTCCGCCTTGGTCCAGTCAAACTGCGCCTCGGCCGAGGTGATTCCTGAGAGTTGTCAGTGACCGAGGTGATCTGACAGTAGCTAAGTGAAAATGAGTTCTGAACGTCGCCTTGCCCTCAGAGATAGATCCTCACCTTCTCCTTCTTCCTCTTCTTCCCGACCTTACCGCCCGGTGATCCATTAGAGACACCAGGTGGACTATGAGCGTATTTCGGGACATCCAGTGATTGCACCACGTTTCCTGGACGTGTCCGCTTTTGATTGCCTAGGGGTAGACGGAGACCTTAGGAGGATGATTACCACAGTTGGGCTGGATCAGTTTACTGAGATCCGAGCCCCAGCCTACTTGGAGCCGACCCTAGAGTTCGTTAGCTCCTTCACCTACCTTCCCACAAAGCAGTCTGTGAAGTACCGGTTGATGAACCGGAACTTTTTAGTGCCGCTCGAGATTTGGAGAGACATCTTCGGCTTTTGTGAGCCCACCGCCATTGACTTCCCCTCCCGATCTGTAGCTAGAGAGTTATGGGGGAAGATAGCCCATATTGTTGAGCATGCAGACAGATGGCGCCCTGGAGATTCCAGGAAGAAGGTCATCTTCCACCTAGCCTTTAGGTTAGCCCATAGGATATTCAGCGAGACACTTCTGGCGCGTACTGAGAGGCCTCAGAAGATCCGACAGGGCGAGCTCTTCAGTTTATACTATATGGTTACTGGGGGTTTCCCGGACTTTGGCTTGATCTTGGCAGAGGACCTGCACAAGATCAAGGCCAAAGCGAAGGGAGACATCTGCTGCGGAGGGCTTGTCACCCACATAGCTGCTTTTCATGACATGGACCTCAGTGCTTGTACGATGGTGGCGGCTCCAAAGCCGCTTGGATTGCAGGAGATGATCACTCGGCGGTGTTCGCTCCAAACGGTGTGTGCAAGCTTTAAATTTATAACCCTAGACTTAAGCTTAAAACAAGGATGCGAACCCGCAGTGTACGGGTCAATCGTAGTAAAAGCAAGAAAATTCCAAGGGTCGATCATAGGGACTCGGTGAAACAAAGTCAATAACGGTAAGCTTCGTGAATACTAACCACAAAGAGCAATTAACACAATCAAAGATGAATAAGAAGTCAATAAAGCAAACATGCAATTCTAGGGATTAAAGCATCTAGTTGTGGTTCCAACTCAAGATCTATAGATAAGCGGACAAAGCTGAGATTTTTGCGTGGGGAAGGTGTTACTAAAGTGGAGTAGATCACCGGGTAAGTCTCACTACACACTAATCCTAAACCGTAACTCCTATCACCGGGTAAGTCTCAAGGAATCAAGATAAAGAACTATAACCTCAAACTAACACACCATCTAAGGGAATAGAATCAACCTTTACCGGGTAAGTCTCAGGCTAACTCACAAAGATGGGATGGAAGCATACTCAAACCCCAATAAAGGATAAACCTTTATTACCTACACTTATGATCGTTGGTACACAAACTAAGGAATTACCGGGTAAGTCTCATCCTAAGCTTGCTTTGAACCAGGAAAGGTGTAATAAGAATAGGATTTGGCAAACTCTAACACTTAACTCTCAGTTTAGGATCAGATAAGTCACCTCGGTCAGCCAGTTTCCACCCCGGCCGAGATGTTCATCGACTGAACGAGATGCTTAGGGTTAAGGTTAAAGACTCAAACTTTCAGGATCCTACTGGAATCTAAGATTATTCTATCATTGTTTTTCCCACAACCTTCAGCTAATCACCCTAGAATCACACAAGGAAATTAGCCACTCATCATCATTATGAAAGTATTAAATATATGGGAAGAAGGTGAATATTTGAACAAGAAGAATTTAATGAAAAGACTTCAATAACTGAATCAAATATCACAACAAAAGCGTTCCTTGGATAGCAATCCAACAAGACAAGACAACAAGTGAGGGAATTGAAGACAATCTTACAAAAACCCTCCAAAAAGCTATAAAGCTATGGACTTCAACCTTCCTTCAACCTTCAAAAAGGTTCTTCGAATCTCTCCTAACTGGAGTAGGCTGCTGCTGCGTGATCTTCTCGTAAGCAAGATGTCCAGCCGTAAGCGGATGTAGCGGGGGGCCTTGGATTTGTGGAAATCCAACCCCTTTTATAAGAAAATAACCCTCCAAAGATAATAAATCTTAGAAAGATATTTTCCCATAAATATAGGTAAAATATATGATTCTGAATATCTCCTTCCTTCCAGGAGCCAAGCCCAAAAATATAAGATCACTTTCCAATTTTAAAAGATCTCAGCCAAGAATAAAATATTCTCGCCGCGTCCTAGGTGTTCGCCTCGGTCGAGTCGGCGTCTCTGGATCACCTCGGTCGAGATGAATCTCTGGTCAACCGAGGTGAGTCACAACTGAATGTGAAATCTCTCAAAACTGGTCCAAAGTAAATCTTTAATCCATAGCTATGTTCCCTGGATGTAGCTCCAAATGACTCATGACTCCTTTTGCTCCTTTTTAATGCGAAACGTACCATTTTACCTACAATTACAACAAAACTAGGTGTAGACCTCGATTCTCGCAAAGGTAGATGAAACGGTAGTAAAATCACATAATATACATACAAACATGCAGATTATGAAAGATAAAATGTCCAAACAAACCCCAAAATATAGACTATAATTCATGCTATCAAAATACCCCATACTTAGCCCTTGCTTGTCCCCAAGCAAGTTCCTTATATAGAAATCAAGATAGAATGGATTATAAATCATGAAAATCAATGAAAAAAATCTTTCAAAAACATTTTATGGTGTGCAACTATCATAGATCACTCTAAGAGAATACTTCATGGAATTAAAAACTCAATATGCTCAAAACATTTTATAAATATAGGAAAGTTGTTCATCTTTGCATAAAATCATAGAATGCATAATAAGTCATAATTATCAAAATTAATCATGTATAATCCAATTTAGACCGCTAAGTCAATCAACAAGCTCAAGGTCTCAAGGGCTTCCCAAAAGAAAAGGTCAAGAAACGTGTAGGGTAGGGATGTATGTAAGGTAATGTGGTGCTAGAATCCGGGAAAAGGATGAACTTCACTTTCACTTTGACTTGCAACATCTTCCACCAATAAGCTTTGCTTATTCCACTTTTTCTTTTTACTTTACTTTTTGGGATGCATGGACAGAGGTGCACAATAACCGAAGCCTAGGAAATCTGCAATCATCAATTTCTCGAGATGCATCAAACCCTTGATGCACATACCATGATCCGTTAGGAATATTGCTCAATCCGACTTTGGCAAGACACAAACACCCGGCTATGTGAATGGTGCCGAGTTACTCATCTTCATGATTGACTTCCCCAAACCTATTATTGCTTTCTAACACTTTCACTTCCAGCCACTTCTCAACTTCACTTGCTTTCGCCACTTCGCTTGCTTCCAAATTCCCGGATAGGTAAAGGGAGGCAAAATGTATATGAGGGGCTAAGCATGATCAAGAAGAAGAAGAAGAAGAGAATGAATTGCCTTGGTCTTTCCAAGAAGAAAGTGAGAGAACTTAACCTGCGGTGTCAACCTTCAAATTCAACATAATTTGGATAAAAACAAAGTATTAAACATGCTAATAATTTCAAACAAAGCATTTAGCAACTTAAACATATTATAAAACCTTTCAAACACATAAAGGATTCAAAACCAGTCACTAAAGAAGATCTTCACTGAGATCATATCCAGATAAGTAACACAAAATCGTTTTCGAAAACTCTCAGTTAACACACCTCGGTCGAGGTGTTCTTGGTTCAACCGAGGTGAAATGCCTCGTTTGGCCAAGACTGACTCGGTCGAGATCGAAAAAAAAAAAAAAAAAAAAATTTAAAACCATTTTTTTTCAGTTTCGACGTTTTTCTCAATCAAATAACCTGTAGGTATGCATGTAATATCAGATAATCATATAAATGCAGAAGTGATGCATAAATAAAATATCCGATGAAATATAATACATCAAGTAGTCAAATACATCAAAAGGTAGTCAAATAATACAAACACCCCATACTTGGGACACACTGTCCCAGTGGGTCAAATAAAAGTCTAGAAAATGAGAGAACTCACCGGATAAATAGTTGAACTGCATAAAAAATATAATAAGAAAATCCTGCAGCTCCTCAGTAATCCTGATCCGGCGGTGGTGGTGGTGGTACGTACGGATACTGTGTCGGGTCGAACGGATACCCCATGGTCTGTTGGAACTGTAGCTCCATCATCCTACGCTGATAGTGCTGCCCCTCTAACATCTGCTAAGTCCAGCTGTCAAGGTGTCGGTGCTGGGCGGCAAATCTCTCATGCATGTCCACAGTAAGGGCATCATAAGAATCTATCATCTGGTCAGTCAGATTATCGATCCGACGATGAGCCTCAGTGTCTCTATGACGGTGTGTCCGACGCCTAGCAGATCTAGCAGGAGGTGCAGCAGGTGCAGGCTCAGTATCCTCCTCATCATCCAAATCTATGATCGGTGGTGCGCTCGTCCCTGCAGTATCTGTCCCTGTATCCATCGGGACTCCACCATCTCTCTCATCCACCGTCTCCTCGTCGTCGTCATCCTCCTTCTCCTCAGCCGGGGCAGCTGCTGCCTCTCTATGATCCTCCATCAGTGGAGCCCAAGCTGTCTGCTAGTAATGCGGATCGAAGACTGTGAACTGAGCAGACCAGCGGATCCCCTGTGGCGCAGTCCGCTCCCAAGGCATAGCAACGTATGGAGTGGTCAAACCACGGGGAACTAGAATCCTCCGTGTGATCATCTCCTGTAATCCGAGCGGCTTCGGAGCCGCCGCCATCGTACATACACTGAGGTCCATCCCGTGATAGGTAGCAATATGGGTGACTAGACCTCCGCAGCAAATGTCTCCCTTCGCCTTGGCCTTGATCTTGTGCAGATCCTCTGCCAAGAACAAGCCAAAGTCTAAGAAACCTCCTGTAACCATGCAGTAGAGGCTGAAGAGCTCGCCCTGTCGGATCTTCTGGGGCGTCTCAGTACGCGCCAGAAGTGTCTCGCTAAATATCCTGTGGGCTAGTCTGAAGGTTGGATGGAAGATGACCTTCTCCCTGGAATCTCCAGGGCGCCATCTGTCTGCATGCTCAGTAATATGGGCAATCTGCCCCCAGAACTCCCTAGCTACGGATCGGGAGGGGAAGTCGGTGGCGGTGGGCTCAGAAAAGCCAAAAATCTCTCTCCATATCTCTAAAGGAACTATGAAGTTCCGGTTCATCAACCGGTACTTCACAGACTGGTTTGTGGGAAGGTAGGAGAAGGAGCTAACAAACTCTAAGGTCGGCTCCAAATAAGTTGGGGCTCGGATCTCAGTAAACTGATCCAGCCCAACAGTAGCAATCATCCTCCTAAGGTCAGCATCTAACCCTAGGCAATCAAAAGCCGACACGTCCAGAAATCGAGGTGCGATAACTGGACGGCTAGCTATGCGCTCATAGTCTACCCGGCATCTCTCGTGGATAACCGGGCGGTAAGGACGGGAGGAAGAGGAAGAAGGGGAGGGTGAGGATCTGTCTCTCAAGGCTAGGCGGCGATCGGAACTCATTTTCACCCAACACTGTCAGACCACCTCTATTGCTGACAAGACTCAAGAATCACCTCGGTCGAGATGCAGTTCGACCGGACCGAGGCGCAGCAGTTACGATTCCAATTCTCAGAAATTCAGTTCTTTTCCCCCCAAAATCACTACAATTGCTTCCTAAGGGGTACTTAAATCCTTTCTCAGCAGAATCAAGGGCAACCAAAGCCCAAATTGAAGCGAATGAACGAGTTAGGGTTTCGACTTATTTTACCTCGTTTCGGTCGATTCGTTCGATTTCTTTGCAGATCTGTTGTTGCAAAAGGTTCCTCTATCCTTCAATCGTAGTTTGGAAGCGGAAATCTTCGAAAACGAGCAAGGAACGAGAGAGAGCGAAATGGACTGTCGCCGCGGTCGAGGTGAAGAAGATAAAAAGTGAAAAGTAATTTTTTTTTCTTTTTATACTGTTCCTGGATCTGGTGTCACCTCGGTCGAGATGGTCTCGACTGGACCGAGGTGGTATGGACCGAGGTGGTTCTGCAGAAACCCTAGTCGCCTCGGTTGCTCAAGAATCAACTCGGTCGAGGTTCTTTGACAGTGACCAAGATGCTTCTGTCTTCTCAAAATCTCGAACTTCTGTCCTTCCAGTTATGCTCCTTCCTTAGATATTCATTGTTGTCTGTCTAGAACGCCAAAAACAAAGCAAAGCAAAGCAAAAACAAAAACTATCTAAGCTAGACTAGAAAACGGGAAAAAGAAAGCAATACCTTGGGTTGCCTCCCAAGAAGCGCTTGGTTTAAGGTCGCTAGCTGGACCATAATGCGTCTCATATGAGGTATATTGGTGCAACCTCCTCAACCGGCGTTTCCGGCTGGTATTTCTTAAGTCTATGACCGTTGACCTTGAAGCTTCCGCTAGTTTCGCCCCATATCTCAACTACACCATGAGGGAAAACATGTTTCACAATGTAACGTCCGGTCCATCTAGATTTCAACTTACCTGGAAAAAGGCGGAGGCGGGAGTTGAAGAGTAGAACTAAGTCTCCTTCGTTAAGCTCCTTTGGGACGATACGCTTGTCGTGCCATCTCTTCGTCCTTTCCTTGTAGATTTTAGCATTCTCATAAGCGTTCAAGCGCAGCTCCTCCAGCTCGTTGAGTTCCAATAGTCGCTTCTCACCAGCCTCTTTGATGTCGAAATTCAACCATTTGATCGCCCAATATGCCTTGTGTTCCAATTCAACGGGCAGATGACAAGACTTCCCATATACCAAATTATAAGGAGTGGTACCTATGGGAGTCTTGAATGCGGTCCTGTACGCCTAAAGAGCATCGTCTAACTTCATGGACCAATCCTTCCTCGTTCTAGAGACGGTCTTCTCCAAAATTGCCTTGATTTCTCTATTCGAGATCTCGACCTGTCCACTAGTTTGAGGGTGGTAAGCAGTTGATACCTTATGGGTTACCCCATACTTCGATAGAAGTGCTTTGAACTTCCGGTTGATGAAATGCGTTCCTCCATCGCTAATGATGATACGTGGAGTTCCAAATCGTGGAAAGATAGTTCTATTCAAGAACTTCACAACCACCTTGGCGTCGTTAGTGGGAGAAGCAATGGCTTCAACCCATCTAGAGACGTAATCAACCGCAAGAAGGATATAGAGGTTTCCTCCGGAGGATGGGAAAGGTCCCATGAAGTCAATCCCCCATACATCGAAGATTTCCACTTCTTGGATGTTGTTAAGTGGCATCTCGTTCCTCCTTGATAAATTTCCTGTTCTTTGGCATGCATCACAAGAGACAACAAAAGATTGCACATCCTTAAATAATGTAGGCCAAAAGAAAGCAGAACGTAATACCTTAGTGCATGTTTTATCGGTGCTAGCATGTCCTCCACAAGGGAATGAATGACAATGCCGTATGACGCTATTAACCTCATCTTCCGGGATGCACCTACGAAGCATCCCATCCGGTCCGCGCTTGAATAGCAGCGGCTCGTCCCAGTAATAGTGTCGTACTTCCTTGAAGAATCTCTTCTTTTGAGAGTACGTTAATCCGGGCGGTGTTTCCTGGCAAACAAGATAGTTTACAATGTCAGCATACCAAGGTCCGTTCTTATCAGAAAGTTGGTGGATAGAATGTTCCATTAACTGAGGATGAATGTCAGAGAAGTGAGTAAGAAGATTATTATTCTTAGTAATCTCAGCAGACATCATCTCGCCATCGATCTCGGTCGAGGCGCAGAGGCGTTGACCAAGATGTTCTTCAGTCGCCTCGCTCAGTCCAGAAGGTGCCTCGGTCGAGGTGCTGCTACTGGGCCCGAGACTGGAGATCTTCGTCTCCTGAATTAGCTTCTCAGTTTTAGCTCCTGGATCTTCTTCCAGTGCCTTCAAGCTCCGTATATCTGCATCACAAGAAGCATCTATACCTTCCTCCATTAAACTGAAGCTAATAACTCTTTCGAGTGGATCGTTAATAAGGATAGAGCTCACCAATTCTCTTGATTCTTCTTCATCGTAGATGTTGAAGATATCATCAGTTAGTTGCTCCCCTTTCATGTCTGCAAGTAGTGCGAACTCCACCTCATCGCCACCAACGTTGAATTTCAACTTGGCGTTCTTGCAATCCACGTTGCAACCCGAAGTTGCTAGAAATGGCCTCCCGAGAATAATAGGAACAGGATAATCTGCGGGAATGTCAAGTACAACAAAATCTATAGGTAGATACAAGTTACCTAACTTGACCGGAACGTCCTCTAAGATGCCCACGGGATGGGTAATGGAGCGATCCGCCATATAAAGCCGAATCTTGACCGGCTTGGGCTCTCCAAGACCGATCTTCGTGCATAGCTCCAGCGGGATGATGCTCACGCTGGCTCCTAGATCACAAAGGGCTTCGCAAGTGACATCCCCAACTTGAATGGGGATGCAAAACGAGTCGGGATCTTTCAACTTAGGTGGCATCTTTTCCTTCATGATCTTGATAAGCTCCGAGGATTTAGATGTCATCCTAACTTCACCAACATCCTCCAGCTTCCTCTTCCTTGATAAGATTTCTTTTAAGAACTTCCCATAGGCGGGCATACCAAAGTGCTTGTCTAGATGTGCTCTGGCTCTGGACTGAGGGAATGGGAGTGGTGGTTTGTATGCAAGAGGTGGAGTATAAGTTTCAGTTGTCCCTCCTGCTTTCTGTTGCTCCACCTCGGTTGGCACCTCGGTCGAGGTGTTCTTTGACTGGATCTGGACCGAGGTGGTCTGCGTCGAGCGAGGTACTGGATCTGCAGTTTTAAGTCCACTCCTCGTTGTTATGGCCATGCACTGGCCCTTAGGGTTAGTTTCCGTCTTTGCTGGAAGCTTCCTTGGATCTCTTGGCGCTTCATTCGCCCTACTAGCAAGTTGTTGTTCGAAGGACTTTTGGGCCCTCGAAAATGAAGTCATAGAATTCTCCATAGCACTAAGCTTGATCAAGATAGCCTCCAGAACTGCGTCTTTCTTTTCTGGTTGAGACGAACTTGATCCTTGCCCTTGGCTCTTTAATGGAGTAGAAGAAGAAGAAGGAGAAGAGAGGAAAGGGTTAGAGGAATCATTAGAGTTGGAGTTTGAATGATTGTTACCGTGATTTTGGTTATTCGCCCACCAGTTGTTGCTATTGGATCCTCTATTGTTGTTGTTGTAGTTGTTGTTTCGGGGACCGTTGTTGTTGTTACGGTACCCGTTGTTGTTGTTGTTCCTTTTCCCTTGCTCTTCCTTCTTAGTTTGAGCCATCAAGAGTTCCTTCAATTGCTTCACGTCATTCTTCAAAGACGTGAGTTGATTGTTGTCGGGTTGAGTCTCTTGAAAGTTGACTCTTTTAACTCCACCTTCAGCTCCTTGGTGGGTGTATTTCTCCATGTGCAAGGCTTGCTTCTCAATGAAGTCCCAAGCCTCATCAATCGCCATGTCCATGAAGGTACCGGCGGAGAGTAGTTGGAGATTGAACTGGGTGCTTCCGTCCAGTCCTTTGAAGTAGATCTCCAACAACTCGATCTTTGGAATCCCATGATGTGGGCAATCCAAGAGGATATCCTTGAACCGCTCCCAAGATTTGGACAAGCTCTCCTTGTCCTTCATAATGAAAGCGTTTATCTTCCCTCTCATTTCAGCGGTTTTTGAGGGGGGGAAGAATTTGGTCAAAAATTCCGTAGTCATCTCCTCCCATGTGCTAATTTTTCCTAGAGGAAGAGATTGATACCAAGTAAGAGCTCTATCTTTTAAAGAAAAGTAAAAAGGTCTTAGCTTGTAGTTGTTATTCTCAATTCTGGGAGGTCGCAAGGTTTCCATCAAGATCTCGTAGTTTTGAAGATGTTGATGCGGCGACTCTTTCTCTAGCCCTCCGAATTAGCATTGGCAAATCATGGCTAGAACTTGCGGTCGAAGTTCGTAGTCATGATCTGCTAGATCTCCTAGGTTCACTCTTGGACGCCTCAGTTGTTGATTAGGGTCCATCCTTTGACCTAGGGTTTGTGGAATTCCTGCAAGAAGAACATCTCGGACTGGCATCCGAGGTGGAGGTACATCGGCCGGGGCATCAGGTACTGGAATCTGCCTCGGTCGAAGATCAGCTACTGGATCCTGCATCGGTCGAGGATCAACAGGGGGATCTTCCCTCGGTCGAAGTAGAATCTGATTTCGGATGACTGCTATCTCCGCTTCGATAGCTGCAGTCCTGGTGCGATTCTCTTCTTTTTCTTGCCTTAGTTCTTCCTTGCTGAGACGTAGCAGCTCTAACGTCTCTTTCAATTCGGCCGCAAGATCGCGATCGTCTTGTTGGGCCATCTTTGCTTCTCTCAAGCGTCGCTTGTATGTCTTTTCTGGTTCGGGATCGTAAGGAACGATTTCCTTCCCAGCGCGGGTTCTTCGCATATACCTAAGAAATAACCTGCAAAAGTCACTCAAGTAGAGTGGTTAGACGACACGGGGCAAGCGCCCCAAGAGCAAACCGTACCGGCTTGGTCTAGACCAAGTCCCCGGCAACGGCGCCAAAAACTTGTTCGCTCCAAACGGTGTGTGCAAGCTTTAAATTTATAACCCTAGACTTAAGCTTAAAACAAGGATGCGAACCCGCAGTGTACGGGTCAATCGTAGTAAAAGCAAGAAAATTCCAGGGGTCGATCACAGGGACTCGGTGAAACAAAGTCAATAACGGTAAGCTTCATGAATACTAACCACAAAGAGCAATTAACACAATCAAAGATGAATAAGAAGTCAATAAAGCAAACATGCAATTCTAGGGATTAAAGCATCTAGTTGTGGTTCCAACTCAAGATCTATAGATAAGCGGACAAAGCTGAGATTTTTGCGTGGGGAAGGTGTTACTAAAGTGGAGTAGATCACCGGGTAAGTCTCACTACACACTAATCCTAAACCGTAACTCCTATCACCGGGTAAGTCTCAAGGAATCAAGATAAAGAACTATAACCTCAAACTAACACACCATCTAAGGGAATAGAATCAACCTTTACCGGGTAAGTCTCAGGCTAACTCACAAAGATGGGATGGAAGCATACTCAAACCCCAATAAAGGATAAACCTTTATTACCTACACTTATGATCGTTGGTACACAAACTAAGGAATTACCGGGTAAGTCTCATCCTAAGCTTGCTTTGAACCAGGAAAGGTGTAATAAGAATAGGATTTGGCAAACTCTAACACTTAACTCTCAGTTTAGGATCAGATAAGTCACCTCGGTCAGCCAGTTTCCACCCCGGCCGAGATGTTCATCGACTGAACGAGATGCTTAGGGTTAAGGTTAAAGACTCAAACTTTCAGGATCCTACTGGAATCTAAGATTATTCTATCATTGTTTTTCCCACAACCTTCAGCTAATCACCCTAGAATCACACAAGGAAATTAGCCACTCATCATCATTATGAAAGTATTAAATATATGGGAAGAAGGTGAATATTTGAACAAGAAGAATTTAATGAAAAGACTTCAATAACTGAATCAAATATCACAACAAAGCGTTCCTTGGATAGCAATCCAACAAGACAAGACAACAAGTGAGGGAATTGAAGACAATCTTACAAAAACCCTCCAAAAAGCTATAAAGCTATGGACTTCAACCTTCCTTCAACCTTCAAAAAGGTTCTTCGAATCTCTCCTAACTGGAGTAGGCTGCTGCTGCGTGATCTTCTCGTAAGCAAGATGTCCAGCCGTAAGCGGATGTAGCGGGGGGCCTTGGATTTGTGGAAATCCAACCCCTTTTATAAGAAAATAACCCTCCAAAGATAATAAATCTTAGAAAGATATTTTCCCATAAATATAGGTAAAATATATGATTCTACATATCTCCTTCCTTCCAGGAGCCAAGCCCAAAAATATAAGATCACTTTCCAATTTTAAAAGATCTCAGCCAAGAATAAAATATTCTCGCCGCGTCCTAGGTGTTCGCCTCGGTCGAGTCGGCGTCTCTGGATCACCTCGGTCGAGATGAATCTCTGGTCAACCGAGGTGAGTCACAACTGAATGTGAAATCTCTCAAAACTGGTCCAAAGTAAATCTTTAATCCATAGCTATGTTCCCTGGATGTAGCTCCAAATGACTCATGACTCCTTTTGCTCCTTTTTAATGCGAAACGTACCATTTTACCTGCAATTACAACAAAACTAGGTGTAGACCTCGATTCTCGCAAAGGTAGATGAAACGGTAGTAAAATCACATAATATACATACAAACAAGCAGATTATGAAAGATAAAACGTCCAAACAAACCCCAAAATATAGACTATAATTCATGCTATCAGGCGGATTCTCGTTCCCCGAGGTCTGACCACTCCATATGTGGCTATGCCGTGGGAGCTGACTGCGCCACAGGGGATCCGTTGGTCTGCCCAGTTCACTGTTTACGATCCGCGCTATTGGCAGACCGCTTGGGCTCCACTGATGGAGGATCATAGGGAGGCAGCAGCTGCCCCAGCTGAGGAGGAGGAGGTTGACGACGAGGATACAGTGGATGAGAGAGATGGTGGAGTCCCGATGGATACAAGGACATATACTGCAGGGACGAGCGCGCCACCGATTATAGATCTGGATGATGATGATGAGACTGAGCCTGCACCAGCTGATGCACCCGCCACTTCTCCGGTTAGGCCTGCTAGACGCAAGAGACGCAGAGTGAGGGATCCAGATGCCCACAGACGGATCAATGACCTGACGGATCAGGTTATTGATTCGTATGCTGCTTTGTTGCTGGATATCCGCGAGATGCAGGATCGGCAGCATTATCAGCACATTATGGCCCAGCTTCAATTCGAGCGTATCATGGGTCATCCATTCGACCCGACCCAGTATCCATACGTACCACCACCACCACCACCACCGGATCGCGACTATTGAGGAGCTGTTGGATTTTCTTTATTATATTTTTATGCAGTTCAACTATTTATCCGGTGAGTACTCTTATTTTTAGACTTATATTGACCCACTGGGACAGTGTGTCCCAAATATGGGGTATTTGTTGTACTTATTTGATGACGATTTGATGTACTTATTCGATGACTTCGATGATTATTTGATCGGATATTTTATATTCATGCTTCACTTCTGCATTTATATGTTTGTCTGAGATTGCATGCATATTTACAGGTTATTTGATTGAGAAAAACGTCGAAACTGAAAAAAAAATGGTTTTTAAAAAACATTTTTGACCTCGACCGATTCAGTCTTGGCCAAACGAGGCGTTTCACCTCGGTTGACCCAAGAACACCTCGACCGAGGTGGGTTAACTGAGAGTTTTCGAAAACAAGGATGCGAACCCGCAGTGTACGGGTCAATCGTAGTAAAAGCAAGAAAATTCCAGGGGTCGATCACAGGGACTCGGTGAAACAAAGTCAATAACGGTAAGCTTCGTGAATACTAACCACAAAGAGCAATTAACACAATCAAAGATGAATAAGAAGTCAATAAAGCAAACATGCAATTCTAGGGATTAAAGCATCTAGTTGTGGTTCCAACTCAAGATCTATAGATAAGCGGACAAAGCTGAGATTTTTGCGTGGGGAAGGTGTTACTAAAGTGGAGTAGATCACCGGGTAAGTCTCACTACACACTAATCCTAAACCGTAACTCCTATCACCGGGTAAGTCTCAAGGAATCAAGATAAAGAACTATAACCTCAAACTAACACACCATCTAAGGGAATAGAATCAACCTTTACCGGGTAAGTCTCAGGCTAACTCACAAAGATGGGATGGAAGCACACTCAAACCCCAATAAAGGATAAACCTTTATTACCTACACTTATGATCGTTGGTACACAAACTAAGGAATTACCGGGTAAGTCTCATCCTAAGCTTGCTTTGAACCAAGAAAGGTGTAATAAGAATAGGATTTGGCAAACTCTAACACTTAACTCTCAGTTTAGGATCAGATAAGTCACCTCGGTCAGCCAGTTTCCACCCCGGCCGAGATGTTCATCGACTGAACGAGATGCTTAGGGTTAAGGTTAAAGACTCAAACTTTCAAGATCCTACTGGAATCTAAGATTATTCTATCATTGTTTTTCCCACAACCTTCAGCTAATCACCCTAGAATCACACAAGGAGATTAGCCACTCATCATCATTATGAAAGTATTAAATATATGGGAAGAAGGTGAATATTTGAACAAGAAGAATTTAATGAAAAGACTTCAATAACTGAATCAAATATCACAACAAAGCGTTCCTTGGATAGCAATCCAACAAGACAAGACAACAAGTGAGGGAATTGAAGACAATCTTACAAAAACCCTCCAAAAAGCTATAAAGCTATGGACTTCAACCTTCCTTCAACCTTCAAAAAGGTTCTTCGAATCTCTCCTAACTGGAGTAGGCTGCTGCTGCGTGATCTTCTCGTAAGCATGATGTCCAGCCGTAAGCGGATGTAGCGGGGGGCCTTGGATTTGTGGAAATCCAACCCCTTTTATAAGAAAATAACCCTCCAAAGATAATAAATCTTAGAAAGATATTTTCCCATAAATATAGGTAAAATATATGATTCTGCATATCTCCTTCCTTCCAGGAGCCAAGCCCAAAAATATAAGATCACTTTCCAATTTTAAAAGATCTCAGCCAAGAATAAAATATTCTCGCCGCGTCCTAGGTGTTCGCCTCGGTCGAGTCGGCGTCTTTGGATCACCTCGGTCGAGATGAATCTCTGGTCAACCAAGGTGAGTCACAACTGAATGTGAAATCTCTCAAAACTGGTCCAAAGTAAATCTTTAATCCATAGCTATGTTCCCTGGATGTAGCTCCAAATGACTCATGACTCCTTTTGCTCCTTTTTAATGCGAAACGTACCATTTTACCTGCAATTACAACAAAACTAGGTGTAGACCTCGATTCTCGCAAAGGTAGATGAAACGGTAGTAAAATCACATAATATACATACAAACAAGCAGATTATGAAAGATAAAACGTCCAAACAAACCCAAAAATATAGACTATAATTCATGCTATCAGGCGGATTCTCGTTCCCCGAGGTCTGACCACTCCATATGTGGCTATGCCGTGGGAGCTGACTGCGCCACAGGGGATCCGTTGGTCTGCCCAGTTCACTGTTTACGATCCGCACTATTGGCAGACCGCTTGGGCTCCACTGATGGAGGATCATAGGGAGGCAGCAGCTGCCCCAGCTGAGGAGGAGGAGGTTGACGACGAGGATACAGTGGATGAGAGAGATGGTGGAGTCCCGATGGATACAAGGACATATACTGCAGGGACGAGCGCGCCACCGATTATAGATCTGGATGATGATGATGAGACTGAGCCTGCACCAGCTGATGCACCCGCCACTTCTCCGGTTAGGCCTGCTAGACGCAAGAGACGCAGAGTGAGGGATCCAGATGCCCACAGACGGATCGATGACCTGACGGATCAGGTTATTGATTCGTATGCTGCTTTGTCGCTGGATATCCGCGAGATGCAGGAGCGGCAGCATTATCAGCACATTATGGCCCAGCTTCAGTTCGAGCGTATCATGGGTCATCCATTCGACCCGACCCAGTATCCATACGTACCACCACCACCACCACCACCGGATCGCGACTATTGAGGAGCTGCAGGATTTTCTTTATTATATTTTTATGCAGTTCAACTATTTATCCGGTGAGTACTCTTATTTTTAGACTTATATTGACCCACTGGGACAGTGTGTCCCAAGTATGGGGTATTTGTTGTACTTATTTGATGACGATTTGATGTACTTATTCGATGACTTCGATGATTATTTGATCGGATATTTTATATTCATGCTTCACTTCTGCATTTATATGTTTGTCTGAGATTGCATGCATATTTACAGGTTATTTGATTGAGAAAAACGTCGAAACTGAAAAAAAAATGGTTTTTAAAAAACATTTTTGACCTCGACCGATTCAGTCTTGGCCAAACGAGGCGTTTCACCTCGGTTGACCCAAGAACACCTCGACCGAGGTGGGTTAACTGAGAGTTTTCGAAAATTATTTTTGTGTTACTTATCTGGATATGATCTCAGTGAAAATCTTGTTTACTGACTGGTTTTAAATTCTTTATGTGTTTGAAAGGTTTTATAATATGTTTAAGTTGCTAAATGCTTTGTTTGAAATTATTGGCATGTTTAATACTTTGTTTTTATCCAAATTATGTTGAATTTGAAGGTTGATACCACATTATGAGTTCTCTCACTTTCTTCCTGGAAAGACCAAGGCAATTCATTCTTCTCTCTTCTTCTTCTTATTCATGCTTAGCCCCTCATATACATTTTGCCTCCCTTTACCTATCCGGGAATTTGGAAGCAAGCAAAGTGGTAAAAGCAAGAGAAGTTAAAGTTGAGAAGTTGGCTAGAAGTGAAAGTGCTAGAAAGTAATTTTAGGTTTGGGGAAGTCAATCATGAAGATGAGTAACTCGGCACCATTCACATAGCCGGGTGTTTGTGTCTTGCCAAAGTCGGATTGAGCGATATTCCTAACGGGTCATGGTATGTGCATCAAGGGTTTGATGCATCTCAAGAAATTGATGATTGCTGATTTCCTAGGCTTCGGTTATTGTGCACCTCTGTCCATGCATCCCAAAAAGTAAAGTAAAAAGAAAAAGTGTGAAATAAGCAAAGCTTATTGATGGAAGATGTTGAAAGTCAAAGTGAAAGTGAAGTATATCCTTTTCCCGGATTCTAGCACCACATTACCTTACATTCAGTTATGACTCACCTCGGTTGACCGGAGATTCATATCGACCGAGGTGATCTAGAGACGCCGACTCGACCGAGGCGAATACCTAGGACGCGGCGAGAATATTTTATTCTTGGCTGAGATCTTTTATCTTTGGAAAGTGATCTTATATTTTTGGGCTTGGCTCCTGGAAGGAAGAAGATCTTATATTTTACCTATTTTTATGGGAGAAGATCTTTCTAAGATATTTTATCTTTGGAGGGTTATTTTCCTATAAAAAGGGTTGGATTTCCACAAATCCAAGAGCCCGCTTTGCACGTTATACACCATTGAAGGCTGCGAGATCCAGCATACATCGCTGCAACCATACTTCAGTTGGGAGCTTTGAAGAACCTTTTTGAAGGTTGAAGGAAGATTGAAGATCATAGCTTTTATAGCTTTTTGGAGGGTTTTGTAAGATTGTCTTTAATTCCCTTCCTTGTTGTCTTGTCTTGTTGGATTGCTATCCAAGGAACGCTTTGTTGTGATATTTGATTGAGTTATTGAAGTCTTTTTGTTAAATTCTTCTTGTTCAAATATTCACCTTCTTCCCATATTTTTGATTAATACTTTCACAATGATGATGAGTGGCTAATTTCCTTGTGTGATTCTAGGGTGATTGGCTGAAGGTTGTGGGAAAAACAATGATAGAATAATCTTAGATTCCAGTAGGACCCTGAAAGTTCGAGTCTTTAACCTTAACCCTAAGCATCTCGTTCAGTCTATGAACATCTCGGCCGGGGTGGAAATTGGCTGACCGAGGTGGCTTATCCGATCCTAAACTGAGAGTTAAGTGTTGGAGTTTGCCAAATCCTATTCTTATTACACCTTTCCTGGTTCAAATGCAAGCTTAGGATGAGACTTACCCGGTAATTCCTTAGTTTGTATACCAACTATCATAAGTGTAGGTAATAAAGGTTTATCCTTTATTGGGGTTTGAGAGTGCTTCCATCCCATCTTTGTGAGTTAGCCTGAGACTTATCCGGTAAAGGTTGATTCTATTCCCTTAGATGGTGTGTTAGTTTGAGGTTATAGTTCTTTATCTTAATTCCTTGAGACTTACCCTGTAATAGGAGTTACGGTTTAGCATTAGTCAGTAGTGAGACTTACCCGGTGATCTATTCCACTTTAGTAACACCTTCCCCTTGCAAAAATCTCAGCTTTGTCCGCTTATCTTTAGATCTTGAGTTGGAACCACAACTAGACGCTTTAATCCCTAGAATTGCATGTTTGCTTTATTGACTTCTTATTCATCTTTGATTGTGTTAATTGCTCTTGTGGTTAGTATTCACGAAGCTTACCGTTATTGACTTTGTTTCACCGAGTCCCTGTGATCGACCCCTGGAATTTGTTGCTTTTACTACGATTGACCCGTACACTGCGGGTTCGCATCCTTGTTTTAAGCTTAAGTCTAGGGTTATAAATTTAAAGCTTGCACACACCGTTTGGAGCGAACATCCGGTCTTCGTCAATCGGTCTACTGCAACTCAAATAGCGTCGAAGCTCCTACTCGGTCTCAAACCGATAACAAAATTCATGGATATGTCCTCCCACTTCCATTGCGGTACTAGCAGTGGATAGAGTTCACCTTCGAGTCTATAGTGCTCGATCTTGACCAGCTGACAGGTCGCACATTGGGCTACAAATCTAGCCATATCGGGCTTCATCCCGCCCCACTAGAAAAAAATGTCTCACGTCCTGATGCATCTTACTCGCACTTGGGTGTAGTGAGTAAGGTGTAGTATGACCCTCGTGTAAAATCCTCTGCCTCAGCTCTTTGTCAGAGGGTACGCAAACATGCTCATGGCGTCTCATCACTGCGTCGGCAGCTATAGTGAACTGTGGTGCCTCACCTCGAGACATCCTGTCTCGGATCCGTTTCAAGATCGGGCAGCTCTCCTGTTTCTTTTAGATCTATCCCAATAGATCATGTAGTAACTCTATGGTGGAATATAGTTGTCCATATCAGAAAACTGAATATCCAACTCTAGTCACGCTCGATCTCTTTGTAACTGAGGTTAAGCCGTTATGCTATTGCCTTCTCTCGAGGCGTCTTCTTGCTAAGGGCGTCGGCGACCACAATTGCCTTCCCCGGATTGTATAAAATCTCTATATCAAAATCCTTGATCAACTCGAGTCATCTTCTCTCGTAGTTATTTAATTCCTGTTGAGTAAATATGTACTTCATACTCCTATGGTCTGTGAAGATCTTACATGAAACTCCATACAAATAATGGCGCCAAATCTTCAGGGCCTGTAGCTCTGTAGCCAACTTCAGGTCATGTGTCGGGTAATTCTCTTTATACGTCTTTAGTTGTCAAGAAGCATAAGCAATTACACTACCTCGTTTCATCAGAATGCATCTCAAGCCCAGCTTGGATGCGTCACTATAAACTACAAAGTCATATGTGCCTTGTGGATGTGCTAACATCGAGTAGAAGTCAATCTCCTTTTCAGCTCCTTGAAAATCTGAGTTCATAGCTCGGACCATATAAACAGGGTAGTCTTCCTCAACAGACAGATGAATAGTCGGGCGATCATAGAAAACCCTTCCACAAACCGGCGGTAGTATCCAATCAAGCCTAGGAAGCTGCGCACTTCCTTGACATTCTTTGGAGGCGTCCATGCTCCTACTGACTCTATATTTGCCGGATCAACCTTGATCCCCTCGGCAGAAACTATGTGACCTAAAAAGGCCACTTCTGACATCCAGAACTCGCACTTAGAGAGCTTGATGTACAACTTTCTATCCTTCAAAACTCAAAACACCGTCCTCAAATGTCATGCGTTCTCCTCTCCACTCCGAGAGTACACCCGGATGTCATCTATAAAGACTAACACAAACTGAACTTGAAAGTTGATGAATATGTCATTCATCAACTCCATAAAGACGGCGGGCGTATTCGTTAGCCCGAATGGTATCACTACAAACTCTTAGTGGCCATATCGAGTCTAGAATGTTATCTTGGTGATAGCATGAAATATGACCATATTTTAGGCACTTGTTTTGATTGTTTTTTTCCTTTAGTTGTGTACATGGATAAGAGTTTGAAGCATTTATGAGCACATTCACCTATTTTGTCGATATAGAGCACAAGTTTGTGTTTTTAGGTGAATAAAAGCTTGGATTGGAGCATATATGAGAAGAGTAGTGTAACACCCCAAATTCTCAGAACTCGGGGCATTACTGGTTAGGACCTCACAATGGGTCCTGACCTTAGTTTGACAACAATTTTACTAGGACCTTGCAACAAGACACAGATAAGAAAACCAAAATTTATAAAAATAGTATTTTAAAGAGATGAATGCAACAACATCTAACAGCCCAAAGTACTTAAACGACTTAAAAGTCTAATTGTCATAATACGACGAACGAAACGTCAACCAAACACCCAACCCCACTCTAAGGAGTACGGAGACCCGATTGTCCACTACTTCCGGATCACTCAGCTACTGTTCTAACCTGCAGTGAATCTAAAATCACAACAAAACAACCATTAGCTAGTTATCTAAACATTAGGAGAATAATAATAGCACACACACACATAAAATAATAAACACTCATCATGCTTTCAAACAATCCATTTATTATCTTCATTTAAGTCATTCACTCTAATGATACTTATTTTGTGACACGAGGGATTCCCAAACCTCGCCTCCTCCCCCGTGTACCCATCAGGAGTGGATCCGATGCATCTCACCGTGTACCTGTATGGTCTGGGTATAGAGAACCTCCCAGTCTCCTGGCAGAACTGGGCAGTGATGTCACGGCCCGTTATACATACACTTGGGCCTTAAACATAATAATAACGGTCGTCCTAGCAAGTTATTATTATTATCACACACATTGCACACACACAACCACTATCACTCAACTAATATCCAGAAACTGGCTAAGTAAGTCGCAAGGACTTACCTGAATCAAACCACAACTCTCACAATCTCAACTCGGTTTGCAACCGTAGAAACTTAAACGCCTGTCAAATAAGGCATGTGGATCAAAATCACATCCAGATGTCCAACCTCATGCGAAGGGATAACGGAAAAAGTTCTCTTACGGTAAAAGACCATTTTACCCTTAGTGCCGAAAGTTCTCAAAGTCTATCCTTAAAACATAACATTCATTTTTAGAACTTGTTTTCCAAAATTTGTTTCTCACGAATAGCTTACTTAGAGGTTATAAGATCAAACTCAAACTCTCGTCAAAACGAACCACATTATCCTTTTTCCCGGTTAATCTACTCTTATATATATATATGTGCGTACGTATATAATACGGTACTCTTACCCATCTATATATATATACTTTTGTATATATATGCTCTACCTATTCATATATCTACACTTATATATATCTTACACTTATACCTAACATATATATACTTTCGTATATATATACTATACCTATAATTATTTATATATATATCTTTATATATACTTTCCTATGCATGCTACTTTTACCTGTAAAAGATAACTTACACATCCAACTTATCTACTGTTTATATATATACACATGTCCATTGAGATTCTTACTCCTATCTAAATATATTAACTCTTTCAACCTTAATATATATACTCTTCTACTGCAGCAATCTGTTGTTCATTTTTAACTGAAGAAAAAAAATGCAGGAGAAGGTAGTACGTAAGACTCACCAACAACTTGCTTCTATTCGGCTCAACGATAGCCTTCTTGACGAGACGAGAGATGGGCCAAACGAGAGCTGACTCAGCGTCTAGTCCAGTCTACCGCAGTGAGAAGATGGATCTCTACAGGACTCGCGATTGGACTCGACTCAAATCGGTCTCCCTGTTCGCATTCAGTGGATCAAGATGAGGTTTATCCGGCAACAAGAGAGAGAAGGGTGAGTTACTGTAAGTATTCAGTAGTAGGAGGGGAGGATGGAACATACTGACCCTACCCGTGGCTATAGAAGGGATCTGGATGCTCGATCGATCAACGAGAGTAGAGTAGGACTCGGTGCTGAGGACGATGGTCCGGACAGAGCTGCACTCGCACAGGTCCTGTTGTCGGCACTAGGTGAGGAAGGTAACTGTGCTGGAAGATGTAATCAGAAAGGGGGTAGACGAAGGCTCACCTCTGCTGCGTTTTACCGGCTCTCGAGTTTGGTTTGTCGAGCAGTTGCGGCGAGAGAAGGGAAGAAGCCTCTACTCCTCTGGTCGGCGAAGACGCAGTGTTCCGGCGCGGAGCAGCAGGTCGAGCAGGGTCCGGCGTCGTTGCAGCAGGTCGAGCAGGGTCCGGCGTGATGTGCAGAAGGCCGCGGCGTCGGCGTCACCCTCCTGGCTTCAGCGTCGGCGGGACCCTTCTGGCGAGGCGAGAGACGTGGTGGCGTCCATGGTGGTTCCTCCGAGGCGGTGGTGCGGGTTGCACAGAAGCGTGAAGTTAAGGTGGCGGTAACTGGTATCAGATGCAGCGTTGATTAGGGGTAAGGAGGGCATATTAGGTTAGATTAAGCTAATTAGGGTTTAGGGGAGATTATGGGCTGGGCTGAAAATTTATAAATACTGGGCTTACACGGATGGGCCTACTCATCTTAAAAGCAATTGAATGAGTCGTTAATTTGTACGGAATTATTTCCGGTTATATAATTTCTATCATTTTATGTGAATCAAGGTCACATAAAATGATAGAAACTAAATATCGTTTTATTTTATTTAAGAGAATTAAAGATGGCGGACTGGAATCCGGTTGGATCCGGATTTAAACGGATTTAAAAAATTTCGGTTATTACATCAGTGCCCTCTTAAAAGAAGTTTCGTCCCGAAACTTAGAATAATACACCTAATCAAACGACTTTCTTTGTACCTCTTAGTTTCATAAAAAAATTTTTTGTTTTCTACCATGCAACTACTCAATCATCATACTCAGACACACATCACATAAAACATAATCACTCAATCCAATATATAAAACATGAATGGTCAAACGACACAATAACCGAGTACTAACTCGTCGATACAAAAGTAGCTTCTAACCCCGCAGAAACTTGGGATAATTACGTCTAATACTCTCCTCTGTCTCTCAAGTGGCCTCATCAGCTCTTCGTCTATCCCACTGAATCCTCAACATCGGTATCTCCTTAGTACGCAGACATCTAGTACTGCGCTCTGGACGGCTACTGGATATTTCACAAAAGTGTGGTCTGGCTCGACTATCAGATCTTCATGACTAAGGACGTGTCTCACGTTTGGTAGGTACTCTCTCTACGGTTTGGTTTTCAAAACTTACTTCCAGCTCTTTTGATGACTCTACCACTTTTCCTTCCATTGGGCCTAGAAATTTCCCGACTATCGATTCTGAAACAATGATCTTACCCTTCTGTCGGCACTTTACTAAGGGCCTAATGCTCTTTGTAATACAAACTGCTTGGCCCGGTTTCCTCTATGTGACCTAATCAGATCGTTCTTTAATTAATGGGTTTTCACCTACTTCTTGTCAAGCTTTCAAATTTATATAACTCCAAACAAATCACACACCCAAGTGGACTTTTTCATATAGATCATTAATTCTTTATTGAAATCGGAGTTAACCTAACATTGATTTTCTTCATTTGTAGTTTATGAGCCTACCACGCTTTTGGTGTAACACCCATTAGTCACAATGGCGTCTTTCTAAGGGTCAACCTAATTTACCCAACTCCCGCCTATACTTTTCTTCTACTACTATCAAGATCCTCCTCAAACAGATCCTTACTCTCTTACTCACCCGTAGACTGTTCTTAACCAACTAGTACGCCACCTCTAACCGATTCTCTCTATATCTTTAGACCACTCCAAAAAGTTGTCGTTGCCTACTTGGGGATTCCTCCAAGTCATCGGTAAAGTTATCTCTTAAATTCGCAGTCACTAAAATCTCTTCTTAACGGTACCTGCTCGTCAATACCAATCAACACTTATACGTCCTCAGTTGATGTCAGTCACTCAATAATTGACTTATCTCAATATTCCGGACCTGCTCTTCTCATACCTATACTGTCGTTAAATTCTTGGTGAGCATCATTTGCTCGATTAATCCTTTCATGCTCCACTAATTCGTTTTCTATTCCACGCTTCTGGTTCCTTAGGCTAACTCTACTTCTCGAGCTCAACTGGGTCATTCATCTTGACCTAAATAGTCATTCCAAGTCTTCAACGATAGCTGGTAAGTGTCTTTGTAGTTCTGATGATTTTAGTTATCATCCCCTTGCAGTTCCCCTTACATGGACCGTCGGTGTTGATGACTTAGGTCCCGTGATAATTGGGGTTACCTTGGACTTTTGATTCCACCAAGGCCGTTTTCATATATACAGTCCTTTGCTGGTGTTACCGGCAACATTGCCTTCATGATCCTCCGTTGTTTCCGCTACAGGGCTTCAACTCTTTGATAAAGAAATTGTGATTTCTTTCAAATTCCTATATTTTTGAGGAGGTTAAAACCTCTCCACGCTTGTAAAGTCTACATTTTGCATCTACACTCCATTGTAGGTATCCCTTCCATGCACCTTAGACCCTCATATCCGGGTCGACATTTTATCTCTTTTGGCCTTACAAGCTTGTCTTGTGAACTCTTCTACTAGGTGACTCGTCTTATACATTTTTCTTCTCTGCATCGGTCTCTAACTGTCTGTTGATCATTACTACCCATTCTGTGTTGGAACTTCAGTTGCTTTGTACTCTTGCATAGATTTCCTAAGGACATCCTCATCTCAAAACTTTATTTAAAATTTATTATAACCCGCAATTTTGATACCTGACCTTCCTTCTCACTGGATAAGTTATACACTTGGTTTACACTAAATCCATCATAGTGTCATCAGTCCGTTGGTATGATTGTTATTAAACATCCAATGGTACCATTTGTATACAACACATTAGGTGCATATGATTTTCCCATCAATCGAATTTCTCGCATCGCATTTATTATGTCTTCCTTATACTCATGTCGTTTTACCTTCTTTGATATTTACACCCCATAAGATAGTTAAATCCCTTTGAGTTTTCTCGTACACACTTTACAACTGCGTTGGTTGGTCTTATTACTTTCATCAACTCTTAAGTCATCCGTCCAGCTGAATTTTCCATGGAGTACCTCCATTTCTCCTTAAATAACAGTCTTTAGTCATTTCAGTAACCATCTTATTGGTGTGATATCAGATCCATATAACAACCTTTAGTCTTTCACTTTTACTCCTTCTCATGTCTGTTTTAGTCGACCTGTAGATTCTATCTGCAATCACCTCACAACTCGACCATACATTTCACCAAGGCTTTACAGCATACTCCTTATGTTCGTGCCGCCTCGGAATTTCCAATTATTTTGTGTCACATCTTAAATCACAAGGGTTTTCCCTGTCAATCTAGACAGTCTGACCCTACTTTTTCTCGAAGGAGCACCATCAGTCTTACTTGTGTGGGATGTTAAGACATAGGACATGTTTCCAATCATCTACTTCCTCTTAGTCTTCTAGTTCTTCTTACAGGGATCCCTTCATTCTAACTCTGATATTTATCTTTCGTAGTCAGTAGTAAGTAACTACTCCCAACAATTCCCTTTACACCATTACTATCATCAAGGGTCATTACCGACCGTCAAGAGCTGCTCTTAAATTTTCTTTATTAGAGTTATCATATTGGACTCGTTTAACGTTACCATCCAGGCTACTAGTACTTGTATTGATTTAACTTCACCATTTTCGTCGTGGATCTCCGAAAGAAATTCACCACATGTCGGTACATTCCCTTTATAACCTTGTGGTTATGCTTCTTATCTGTCAACCAACCATCACTAATTAGCTAGCCCGTGTAAATTCTCTATTGTTACCAACTAGTCTGGAGTTGACCTTCTATAAGATCGTAGACTTACTTTTCTTCTATCTCTTTTGAGGTTTGATATACAAGGTGGAAATATATCTCTTGCATTTATTTTCCTTTAGCTCCTTCTACAATTTACACTCCTATAAGAGTACTATACTCTTACGAGTCTAGTTGTATCTTCGTCTCCCGTCAACAGACTTATACATTCTTCTACGATAATTTGTAGACATTTCTCCATGATTCTTTTTACCCGCGTTATTGTCCACTTGCGGTTCTCTGTTATGACCCGTCAGTGTTATTAACTTAAATCCTTCGTGAGTGAGAAGTTATCAAATACCCTCTTTTTTCCCCAAGGTTATTCTCCTACACCCTTCTTGCTTGGGGTGTTGCTTGTACTTCTGACTTTATAGAAATCCGGTCTTTGTTGTATCCCGATCCTGGTTGTAATTCTTGTATGTTCTAGGAGGTCACACCCCTTCCATGTTGGTGTAATCTGCCTTCCACTTTCTAGCAACCGATAAGCTTCTCTTTTTCGGCTCTTTTATTCTTCGTGTTTGGGTGGACAATGTATCTCATCTTGACTCCTACGCTTATGATTGTCTCGGTTTCCCATATTGATTGTGGCGGAAAATAATTTGTTGAGAGTGATCATATTCCGCTCTGCTTTTAGCCTCAAACTTTCACCTTCTGGTCCGTCAGTACGCTTAGAATCAATGCCTCTTGTCTGGATCGCTACTATATTTCACCTTGACCTTCATGCCTACGTGTGTTTCTGAAGGAATCCCCTTTGTTTGCAACGTTTCTTTACATCATGTTGAAAGAAAATATGGGTTGTCTCTCCCCATTTGTATACTTGTCAGTCATCTAACGCGTTGCTAGAACTACTCTCATGTATATTCTTCATTTGATCCTATTGAGTTGACTCGGGATTCCCTTCTTGTCGTCGTGGTTGGTGTTGTCTTTTAGGCTTCACTTTTCCGTCTCGGCGTTCCTCAACAAGCTCGAAGGAGTGTTCCTTCCTTACGTTGAAACCCTTTAATTATAATTAGGTGTGTCAACTGAACAAGAATCTCGTACTTTTATCTCCGTGAAGGGCATACTATAACTATAAATTCTACTAATCTTCGGCATATGCTTATCTACATCACCTATCATTATAATCAAGCTAATAAATCCAAAGAGAGTAACCACCTAAAGTCCATACTAAGCATACTGAGATCCGCGGTAGTAGTGGTGGTCAGCCGTACTTTTCTATCCCCAACCAGACTATGCATGCATTTGAAAACCAAAAGTTCTTTTTAAAACTCAGATCCCTTTTCGGGTTCTGCTTAAGTACTTATTCGGTCTTTCAGAAGATTTCAAGTGCCATTGTTGCCAACCTAGAGCTCTGATACCATATTGTAACACCCCAAATTCTCAGAACTCGGGGCATTACTGGTTAGGACCTCACAATGGGTCCTGACCTTAGTTTGACAACAATTTTACTAGGACCTTGCAACAAGACACAGATAAGAAAACCAAAATTTATAAAAATAGTATTTTAAAGAGATGAATGCAACAACATCTAACAGCCCAAAGTACTTAAACGACTTAAAAGTCTAACTGTCATAATACGACGAACGAAACGTCAACCAAACACCCAACCCCACTCTAAGGAGTACGGAGACCCGGCTATCCACTACTTCCGGATCACTCAGCTACTGTTCTAACCTGCAGTGAATCTAAAATCACAACAAAACAACCATTAGCTAGTTATCTAAACATTAGGAGAATAATAATAGCACACGCACACATAAAATAATAAACACTCATCATGCTTTCAAACAATCCATTTATTATCTTCATTTAAGTCATTCACTCTAATGATACTTATTTTGTGACACGAGGGATTCCCAAACCTCGTCTCCGCCCCCGTGTACCCATCAGGAGTGGATCCGATGCATCTCACCATGTACCTGTATGGTCTGGGTATAGAGAACCTCCCAGTCTCCTGGCAGAGCTGGGCAGTGATGTCATGGCCCGTTATACATACACTTGGGCCTTAAACATAATAATAACGGTCGTCCTAGCAAGTTATTATTATTATCACACACATTGCACACACACAACCACTATCACTCAACTAATATCCAGAAACTGGCTAAGTAAGTCGCAAGGACTTACCTGAATCAAACCACAACTCTCACAATCTCAACTCGGTTTGCAACCGTAGAAACTTAAACGCCTGTCAAATAAGGCATGTGGATCAAAATCACATCCAGATGTCCAACCTCATGCGAAGGGATAACGGAAAAAGTTCTCTTACGGTAAAAGACCATTTTACCCTTAGTGCCGAAAGTTCTCAAAGTCTATCCTTAAAACATAACATTCATTTTTAGAACTTGTTTTCCAAAATTTGTTTCTCACGAATAGCTTACTTAGAGGTTATAAGATCAAACTCAAACTCTCGTCAAAACGAACCACATTATCCTTTTTCCCGGTTAATCTACTCTTATATATATATATGTGCGTACGTATATAATACGGTACTCTTACCCATCTATATATATATATATACTTTTGTATATATATGCTCTACCTATTCATATATCTACACTTATATATATCTTACACTTATACCTAACATATATATACTTTCGTATATATATACTATACCTATAATTATTTATATATATATCTTTATATATACTTTCCTATGCATGCTACTTTTACCTGTAAAAGATAACTTACACATCCAACTTATCTACTGTTTATATATATACACATGTCCACTGAGATTCTTACTCCTATCTAAATATATTAACTCTTTCAACCTTAATATATATACTCTTCTACTGCAGCAATCTGTTGTTCATTTTTAACTGAAGAAAAAAAAATGCAGGAGAAGGTAGTACGTAAGACTCACCAACAACTTGCTTCTATTCGGCTCAACGATAGCCTTCTTGACGAGACGAGAGATGGGCCAAACGAGAGCTGACTCAGCGTCTAGTCCAGTCTACCGCAGTGAGAAGATGGATCTCTACAGGACTCGCGATTGGACTCGACTCAAATCGGTCTCCCTGTTCGCATTCAGTGGATCAAGATGAGGTTTATCTGGCAACAAGAGAGAGAAAGGTGAGTTACTGTAAGTATTCAGCAGTAGGAGGGGAGGATGGAACATACTGACCCTACCCGTGGCTATAGAAGGGATCTGGAGGCTCGATCGATCAACGAGAGTAGAGTAGGACTCGGTGCTGAGGACGATGGTCCGGACAGAGCTGCACTCGCACAGGTCATGTTGTCGGCACTAGGTGAGGAAGGTAACTGTGCTGGAAGATGTAATCAGAAAGGGGGTAGACGAAGGCTCACCTCTGCTGCGTTTTACCGGCTCTCGAGTTTGATTTGTCGAGCAGTTGCGGCGAGAGAAGGGAAGAAGCCTCTACTCCTCTGGTCGACGAAGACGCAGTGTTCCGGCGCGGAGCAGCAGGTCGAGCAGGGTCCGGCGTCGTTGCAGCAGGTCGATCAGGGTCCGGCGTGATGTGCAGAAGGCCGCGGCGTCGGCGTCACCCTCCTGGCTTCAACGTCGGCGGGACCCTTCTGGCGAGGCGAGAGACGTGGTGGCGTCCATGGTGGTTCCTCCGAGGCGGTGGTGCGGGTTGCACAGAAGCGTGAAGTTAAGGTGGCGGTAACTGGTATCAGATGCAGCGTTGATTAGGGGTAAGGAGGGCATATTAGGTTAGATTAAGCTAATTAGGGTTTAGGGGAGATTATGGGCTGGGCTGAAAATTTATAAATACTGGGCTTACACGGATGGGCCTACTCATCTTAAAAGCAATTAAATGAGTCGTTAATTTGTACGGAATTATTTCCGGTTATATAATTTCTATCATTTTATGTGAATCAAGGTCACATAAAATGATAGAAACTAAATATCGTTTTATTTTATTTAAGAGAATTAAAGATGGCGGACTGGAATCCGGTTGGATCCGGATTTAAACGGATTTAAAAAAATTTGGTTATTACAAGTAGGAGTATTTGATCATGCTAAGCATCAAGAGGATGCATTGGAGAAGCTAAGGAAGGAGCATGATTAGGGAACTTTACGAAACAAAGGCTTTTACAAAGGAATTTGACAAATCACGGCCAAACCAAGAGAACCACGACCGTGGTTCTAGCATTGAGGGCTTGGAAAACCATGTCGAGAGCAAAAGAAAGGTTCCACGACCAGAACCACGACCGTGGAAGTTTACACTAGACCGTGATTCTTATAACGGTTGCCACATGTTATATTTTCCATGTCAGCGACGGTTATCAGGCTTTTCGTAACCCTATTTTTTCCTATAAGAAGGCTGAAGAAAGGAGAAATTAGGGACTCGCATTGATGGCTACATACACCACATTTCATTGGAGATTGCTTAGGAAGATTCGATCGCGTACAGGGAAGATCCCGAGAAGGACTCATTTCGAGATTGCGTAGTTAGGAAGATCTTAGGGTTTATATTCGAAGGCGGGTTGACATCCAGTTCTTCATTGTCCCCTAGAGATTGTTGTGAGGATTTATGTTCCCTATTCCACTTTCATTGAACACATATACTTGTTGTTTGTTTTCGAGATTGACTATTTTTGTTATTATTGAGTTTTCGAGATTTTACCCTTTAGTAATTCTAAGGTGAAGGGTTGATAGTTGGGGCTTAGATAATGATAGATCGAGCGTAAACAGATTGGACCCTGAGAGTTGCGAGAAACCTTGTCGTCGACATTTTCCACGGTCTGTTCTTGAGTTCCACGGCCGTGGTTCTTCAAGATCCACCCGTGGTTTCCTCTGTCATACATCTTTTGCTTTTGCTTTGATCCAAAGTTAAAGGTTTGCTTTAACCTAGCCTTGGCTTGCCTTTTCTAGGTAGTAGTGCGACTCAACATCCTCTATTTCGGTATCGAGTGTCACAACCTTAAACGTTTTGGAACTTAGTAAAAGCAAAGTTCGTAAACTGGTATAAATTACGGGCAGATCTTGAGTTCCACGGCCGTGGAATCTCAAGAACAAACCGTGATTTTGGTTCGTCGGCGAAATCTCTCTAACTCTCAGGGTCCAATCAAACTATGATCGATCTATCATTATCTAAGCCACAACTATCAACCCTTCACCTTAGAATTGCTAATGGGTTTTAGCCAATAACTATCATTATAATATCAAAATCAAGTTTAAGAAGAATGAAAGATGAAAACCTTCGGAAACCTTCAATAAAACTCAAATCAATCTCTAATCCACACACAAAAGGGATAATGTATATCGGATTCGGAAGTAAACACAAACCAATAACAATCCTTAATAAGAACAGAGAACGGGATGTCAATCCGTCTTCTTATCAAACCTAAGGACAAAAGGTGTTACTTTTGCCACAAGCAACTCCCAAATCTTCAAACCCTCGCGAATCCTATTTGCAAGTGCAATTCTCCGGACGTCCAATGCAGCCCTAAGCACGTGTCCCAAATTCTCTCCTCTCCAGCCTTTTTATACGAAAGGATAAAATAACCGTCCGGCCCATGTGCGTAAATGATGTGGCAATAATTAATTCGACAAAAGATCGCCTAAATCACGGTCTCATGGAGTTCCACGACCGTAGTTTAGAGCGTGGAAGTGGGTTATGGTTCCATATGATTTCCACGACCGTACTTTATACCGTGTAACTCTTTGGAATACTCCACGTTCATGTTGCCAAGATCCACGGCCGTGGTTTTGGGCGTGGACTTCTCTACGACCGTATTTTAAAGCGTGGAAGTGTAAATTGCTTGTGGTTTCCTTTGTGTCGTGTCATTCCTACCCCTAGCATCTCCTTTGACTTCTTTGATGTGTCTTTAATCCTTGGATGTGCTCAAATCTTCTCCTATCTCTCTCAATTGGTTCGATTTTAGCTCTTTTTCACCTATAATCAACACAAAGCTAATTTAGACCTCCATATCGAAAATATAGACAAACTAGCTAACAAATGCTTCAATGCCTTATCAATGAACACTATAATGGATGAAAAACAACTAGAAAAAGTGCCTAAAATATCGCAATATTTCATGCTAACAAAATACCCCATATTTGCCACTTGCTTGTCCCCAAGCAAGGTCTTTCAAAAGCTTTAGAACATAAGCTAGGATGAAATATGCATGCAAACTCAAAAACAAAACAACATTTAGGTAAATGTGCTTCTAGTCAATAGATCAACCTCAAACCTTGCTTTAATCATCCTTGAAAACGCTCACATACACAAACCAAAGTATGTAAAGTAAAGAAACATCACAAGCTGCTTAATCTTCAAAACAAACATCATAACCTTCAAATACCATCAATATCAAGAATAAGAAACTTCAGTTTAGATCACTAAGTCATATAACACTCTTTTGATCTTAAGGACTTTCAAGTAAGGTTTAGAATGCGGAAAGGAAGGGAAAACTTATAAGGAGCGTGGTGCATGAATCCGGGAAAGTGGACAACTAATTCTTTTCTTTTTTTATTTCAATTTGCAACATCATCAACTTTTGAGCTTTGCTCTCTTCTTTTCACATCATTTTTCGACTTTACTTTTGGAGTTATGGACAGAGGTGCACAAAAACAAAAGCCTAGGAGATTGGCGTTTCTCAAATTCGAGATGCCTCAAACCCTTGATGCACATACCATAATCCATTAGGAATATCGCTCAATCCGACTTTGGCAAGACACAAACACCCGGCTATGTGAATGGTGCCGAGTTACTCATCGTCATGATTGACTTCCCCAAACCTACAAGTTCTTTCTATTCTTTGAATGCAAACAATTGCTTTCATGGCCCTCCCACATCAAACATGCCAAATATCAACTCCTCCAATTCCCGGATAGGTAAGGGAGGCTATTATTTCATTGAGGGGCTAAATGAACAAAGAAAGGAAGAAGAAAGGTCGAATTGCCTTAATCATCTCAAAAAGAAGCATAAGAACTTATTACGTAATTTCAACCTTGATTTCTCAAATTGATTTAGATGAAGTTCTCACATTACGAAATTTGCAAGTAAAGACAAACAACTCATTCAATTTCTTTCCAATTCATAATTCCGTTCAAGCATGCAATTATTATGAAAAATTCATTCCGCAAGCAAGATTTATCATAGGAATCATCTCAATTCTTAGAAGCACAAAATTTTCAAAATTTTTCAAATTTTTATGGTTTTTCAAAAGCTTTTTCACGCAATGCAATAATGAAACGTGTGACAATGGAATGAAACATGCAAAGTGTTCTCGAGTCAAGGCAAGCAAAGTGAGTAGAGTTATTACAAACGATAGTCACACCCACCCCATACTTGATACGAACATTGTCCCTAATGTTCAAAAATAAATAAAGAAAAGAAAGAAAGAAAATGAACTCACAAGACGGCGGTGGAGCGGCTAATGCTATCAATCATCCATGGTCATCACTAAGGTGGAGGCGGTGGTGGAAACGGGAAGAAGCCGGAGTCGAAGTTCCGCCCAAACTGCTGGCGGTAGATGTCTCTCATCATCCTATCATGCTCGTCGGCTCGTACATCTCTAGTATCCTGCCGGACCTCCAAAGCTCCTACTCTCCTGGAGAGGTCGGTAGCTCAATCCGGAAGCTGCTCGTACCACCCCGGTGCCTGGTTGTACGAAGCTGGTGCCTCCTGTGGTGCTGGTGCAGACGGCGGTTGTGCATACCATGTCGGTGGAGCTCCTATCCACTCCGGTTGTGATCTATACCAATCGGGAGGGGCATCCATCCATGTCGGCCTCTCACTCACACTAGCACGGCGAGAGGAAGAGGCTTGTGAAGGTACAGTTGATCGTGGTGAACGTGTGGGAGGGTCAGGGAAATGTGCCGGCTGATCCGGGAAAGTGCCAAAATCATGCTCCTCAACTCCTCCCTCAAAACCATCACCTCCTCTCATCTCCTCCTCATCTGTAGCTGGTACCTCAGGAGGGACATAAGGAGGGGCTACTAACCTATTCGCATGCATAGCAACGAATGTCTCCTTCCAATTATGGCGTCCAGCCATAATGGAATACTCAGGGAGCCATGCAACACCTCTACCTCCTCTATCCTCCCAAGGCATGGCAGCGGTAGGTGGACCTCTATGCCTAGGAAAGATCAAACCTCTAGTCATGAGGCTCTAGAGTCCCAATGGTCGAGCTGCTATCCTAGTACAAGCAAAAAAATCAATCCCCAACTATCTAGCAATGTGGGTGACCATCCCACCATATTTAATATTCCCATCCCTCTTGTTCTTGAGCTTACTCATGGTGGAAGCTAAGAGGGTAGCACAATCAGCAGGTCTACCGTGCAACATACAATACAAAAAAAACAACTCATCCGTCTTGATCTTTTGAGGAATCTTGGTCCTAGGGAAAAGACACTCAGAAAGTACTCTATGGGCTATCTTCAAGGCTAAGTGATAGATAAGCTTAGCCTTGATATCAGCAAGCGGCCAGCGGTCCTCGCTAGCATAGATCATAGCAATCTCTTCCCAGAAATCCTTGGCGTATACGCCGCTAGGAAAACGACCATTGAAGGTCTCTTGGAACCCAAAGAAGGCTCCAAACTCTAAGATCGATAACTCGTAGTTCTCCTCCATCAGCCGAAAGGAAACTGTCCTATCCATATGACTATGCTCAAAACCGATCACAAACTCTCTAGTAATCTCCTCATATGCATCTTCCCTAATAGCGGAGAAGATGATCAAGCCGGCTCTATCTAAAAGTCATGTAAGGTCACTCACCATATTTAGTGGCTCTAACTCCTCAAGAAGCAAATAACGTGTTCCTATGACCGGCCTCTTCTCGATCCTTTCTAAGGCATCAAGGTAATCCTCATGGATCTTTGGAATTCTAGGGGGTGGGGGTGACGGTGGTTCACTAGGAGGTACCTGGGAGGAGGAGGAAGCATCACCCTTCCTCTTCTTATTTCTAGTGGACATTCTCCTAATCAAATCCATTTCAGTCCCAAAATTACGGCCTGTTCTTCAATTCCACGACCGTGGTTTACCCAGAGACCGTGGTTTGGCTCTGAATTTCTCAAAACTCAATCAATCAACACCAAATTCACCAGACAACAGCCCTAGACTAATTCCAATCCAATTCCAATCAGTTCTCCTAAAAATTCTTGCGAAAATTTAGCCAAATCGACAAAGTCAAGAAAGAGAGAAAAACCTAGGTTTTGGATTTTTAAAATCCAAATTCCGCCTTCTCCAGTGATTGTCCACTCGATTTGTTAATTGGATCTTGTAGATGGTTGAATTTGCTTCACTTTGGGCTCAAGAATCGTTTGAAACGATTAACGAACGAAGATTTGAGAGAGGGGGACGATTTACGGCTGTTTGGGTCGTGGAAGAGAAGGGTTAGGGGTGTTTCTGTGAAGGAAGGTGGTTTATATAGTGTCCGTAAAAATTTTTGAAAATCACGGTCACTTAGGGGTTTCCTCGGCCGTGGAAATGTACGAAATCGTGGTTTTGGTGATTTTTCTCAGGCTCTTGCAAATTACGGTCTCAGAGGGTTCCACGACCGTGGTTTTTGGCGTGGAACTCTCTGTAATGTGCCAAAGTCCAAGTTTCGTCAATTTCCTTCAACATTTTCCTCTCCCTTGCTTATTCCAGTGCTCCTACATCCAAAAACATGAACATACCGGAAGGTATCGAAGGCAAAACAAAACAAAACAAAAACATCTAAACTACTCTAATCTAAGAATGATAAACAAAAACATAAGTGCAATACCTTGGGTTGCCTCCCAAGAAGCGCTTGTTTAAGGTCCATAGCTAGACCGTATTTACACTTATTCGAGTGTGGTAGGTGCGAACTCTTCGGCTTGGAGTTCCGGTGAGTACTTCTTGAGTCGTTGACCGTTCACCTTGAAGCTTCCGCCCTTTTCACCCCATACTTCAACTGCACCATGGGGAAAAACACGTTTGATTAGATAAGGTCCGGTCCAACGAGATTTAAGCTTACATGGAAAGAGACGAAGTCTTGAATTGAAGAGGAGAATTTGATCTCCTTCTTTGAGGTCTTTTGGAATGATATGCTTATCATGCCAACGCTTCGCTCTTTCTTTATAGATCTTGGCGTTTTCGTAGGCGTTTAAGCGAAGTTCTTCAAGCTCGTTAAGGTCCAAGAGACGCTTCTCGCCTGCCTCCTTCATGCTGAAGTTCAACCACTTTATTGCCCAATACGCCTTATGTTCTAGCTCTACCGGCAAGTGACAAGACTTCCCATACACAAGGTTGTATGGTGTCGTACCTATGGGAGTCTTATATGCAGTCCGGTATGCCCACAATGCATCATCTAGCTTCAAAGACCAATCCTTCCTAGTCCTTGAAACCGTCTTCTCTAAGATTCCTTTAATCTCCCGGTTTGAAATCTCCACTTGTCCACTTGTTTATGGATGGTAAGGGGTGGCGATCTTGTGAGTCACCCCATACTTAGCTAGTAGAGCTTCGAATCGTCGGGCAATGAAGTGAGAGCCTCCATCACTAATGATAGTCCGTGGTGTCCCAAATCGTGGGAAAATGGTCTTCTTAAAGAACTTAACCACAACCATGGCATCATTAGTAGGAGAGGCAATTGCTTCAACCCATCTCGAAACATAATCTACAGCTAGAAGTATGTATTGGTTTCCACAATATGATGGGAAAGGTCCCATAAAGTCTACTCCCCAAACGTCAAATATCTCTACCTCTTGAATGTTGTTAAGAGGCATCTCGTTTCTCCTAGATATGTTCCCTGTTCTTTGACAAGCATCGCAGGAGGAAACAAAGGTTTGCACATCTTTAAATAAAGTAGGCCAAAAGAATCCAGATTGCAATACCTTAGCGCTAGTCTTGTTCGAGCTAACGTGTCCTCCACAAGGTAGTGAATGACAATGATGGATGACACTTTGCATCTCGTCTTTTGGCACACATCGTCGAATGATGCCGTCAGGACCTCTCTTGAAGAGGAGAGGTTCATTCCAAAAGTATTCCCGGACATCCTTAAAGAACTTTTTTCTTTGTGCATAGGATAATCCGGGTGGTAATTCCTAGCAAACCAAATAGTTAACAAAATCAGCAAACCATGGTTCATTACCTTTATTGATCCTGTCGATGCACTCCTCTATGATATGTAAATGCTCATCCAGAAAGGAGTCATCTATGGGTAGATTGTCGTCCTCTAGATGTGGTAGATGACTCAAATAATCCGCAACAGAATTTTCCGAACCTTTCTTTTCACGGATCTCTAGATCGAATTCTTGTAGGAGAAGAATCCATCTAATTAGCCTTGGTTTCGCATCCTTCTTTCCAAGTAGATACCGGATCGTAGCATGATCCGTGTATACAATCACCTTTGCACCTACAAGATAAGAACGAAACTTTTCAAATGCATATACAATTGCTAGAAACTCTTTTTCGGTAGTGGCGTAGTTGAGCTGCGCTTCATCTAGCGTCTTGCTAGTGTAGTAGATAGCGTGGGTTCGTCCTTCCTTCTTTTGCCCAAGCACAACTCCAATAGCTACGTCACTTGCATCACACATAACCTCGAATGGAAGATTCCAATCTGGAGGTTGAATAATCGGGGCTGAGATTAGAGCTTCCCGAATCTTATGAAACGCATCTAAACATTCCTACGAAAAATCAAAAACTGCTTCCTTCATCAATAGATTAGTAAGCGGCTTTGATATCTTAGAGAAATCCTTTATAAAGTGTCTATAAAATCCAGCATGTCCTAGAAAACTTCTTATCCCTTTCACCGAAGATGGAGGAGGAAGCTTTTCTATAGTCTCTATCTTAGCCTTATCTACTTCAATCCCACTACTAGAGATCAAGTGTCCTAATACAATGCCTTCTTTCACCATAAATTGACACTTCTCCCAATTAAGAACTAGGTTAGTGTCTTCACACCTTTGTAGCACAAGAGCAAGGTTAGAAAGACAATCATCGAAAGAGGAACCATAAACAAAAAAGTCATCCATGAAAACCTCCATGATTTCCTCTATGTATTCCGAGAAGATAGCCATCATGCACCTTTGAAAGGTGGTTGGGGCGTTGCAAAGCCCAAATGGCATTCTCCTATAAGCAAACGTACCCCACGGGAACGTGAATATGGTCTTCTCTTGATCGTCCGGATGTATCGGGATCTGAAAGAAACCACTATAACCGTCAAGATAACAGAAATGTAAGTGTTGTGCTAACCTCTCAAGCATTTGGTCGATGAATGGTAGTGGGAAGTGATCCTTCCTCGTTGCGTTGTTTAGCTTGCGGTAATCTATGCACATCCTCCATCCCGTCACGGTTCGTGTAGGAATGATCTCATTGTTCTTGTTGGTAATGACCGTCATTCCTCTTTTCTTTGGAACCACCTGCACGGGACTCACCCACTTGCTATCGGAGATAGGGTAGATGATACCTGCATCAAGTAGTTTAAGAATTTCCTTCTTGACAACCTCTTTCATGGTCGGATTTAACCGCCTTTGAGGTTGTCGCGAAGTTCTAAAATCTTCTTCCATTAGGATCTTAAGCATGCATAGTGAAGGTTTGATTCCTACTAGATCCTCTATAGTGTAACCTAAGGCTTTCCTATGTTTGTGAAGGACAACCATAAGCTTACTATGTTCATCTATGCTCAAATTGGCACTAACAATTACCGGAAATGTAGAATTAGGTCCTAGAAATGCATACCTTAGATGTGCGGGAAGTGGCTTTAATTCCATAACTATAGGACTCTCTAATGACTCTTGAGGAGTGTCCAATGCTTCCTTAGAAGTCTCTAAGGGTATAGAAGTTGTTGGAGAAGAATCAAAAGAAGTGGTAGAAAGAACGTAATTGTCTTCAGATTTTTCCAAAATTACGGCTCCCATGTTTCCTCCACGGCCGTGGTTTTGGGCGTGAAAATCAATTACGGTGCCTCTGCTTGTTCCACGGCCGTGGTTTAGACAGTGTAACTTACTGGAGTCCTCTGAATAGTTGATTATGGTCATGTTGGTGGAAACCAAGGCCGTGGAATAGCACGACTGGCCCTGATTCCTCACGTTCTCTGACCCATCGTAGAGTTTTTCAAACTCTTCTTCATACACTTCATTTTGCCTCTCTAAAGCTTCAATTTCCTCATTACATTCCTCTTCTTCCCCTATGTCCATAATGCTCATAGTGATCACCTTTTGCAAGGGATCTTTGAAGAGAATCGAACTTACTTCTTCTCTAGATAGCTCTTCGTCATGGATGTTGAATATATCCTCTTCAAAAGCTGGTTCTTTCATCAAAGTGGAAAGAACGAACTTTACCTTTTCCTCTCCTATGTCGAAGGCGAGTCTAGCATTCTTGCAATCAACCATACAACCGGATGTTGCAAGAAACGGTCTTCCGAGTATGATCGGGACCGGACTATCTGCAGGAATGTCAAGCACAACAAAATCTATTGGAACATAGAACTTACCAAGATTGACCGGGATGTCTTCAACTATGCCGACGGGACGAGTTATGGATCGATCCGCCATGTATAAAGTCATCTTCACCGGTTTAGGTTCGCCTAAACCGATCTTCTTGCATAAGGCAAGCGGAATGATACTAACGCTTGCTCCTAAATCACATAATGCATCATATGTGACATCTCCCACTTCTATGGGAACACAAAATGACCCCGGATCCTTCAGCTTTGGGGGCATCTTTTCCTTCATTGTCTTAATTAGATCCGACGAATCCGAACTCATCTTGACCTCTCCAAAATCCTCTAATTTCCTCTTGTTAGAGAGGATCTCTTTTAAGAACTTTCCATAAGCTGGCTTACCTACAATTGCATCAATGAAAGGTATATTAATATGCAGTATGCTCATGAGTTCAATAAACTTACCGAATTGCTTGTCTAGACGCGCTCTTGCTCTAGACTACGGGAATGGTAGGGAGGTTTGTAAGCTGGAGGAGGAATGTAGATGTCTTCTTTCTCCTCCCTCTTCTCTTTCTCTTTCTCGACGGGGACTTCCAAAAACTTAGGATGCGGGTCGGTGGTTGTTGCTCCGCTCCTAATTGTGATAGCCATCACCCTTCCTTTCGGGTAATCCTCCGTCTTTCCTGGAAGTTTTCCTTGATTTCTAGGAACTTCCTCAGCATTGCTAAACATTTGGTTTTCTAAAACCTTTTGGGCTTTATCAACCTTAGTAATGTGATTATCAACCTTGGTGATGTGACCTTCCAATCCTTGAAGCTTTTCCAAAATTGTTTCCAACATGGGATCGGGCTTCTCTTTCCCGGAAGTGCTTCCACTATTAGATGTTTGTTTCTGACTTTTCAAAGGAATGGAAGAAGAAGAAGGTGGAGTTAGTGAATTTCCTGAATTAGGATAAGAATTACCGGAATTTTGTTGTTGGTTGGAACGCCAATTGTTGTTGTTTGAACCTCTATTGTTGTTCCAATTGTTATTCCGGTTGTTGTTGTTGTTGTTCCAATTGTTCCGGTTGTTGTTCCGGTTGTTGCGATTTGTATTCTCATTCCCATTGTGGTTATTGTTGTTTCCTAAATAACCGACATCTTACCCCTTATGCTTTGGGAAGTTGGTTTTGATGACTTCCTTCAATTCTTTAATCTCGGTGTTGAGAGAAAAGATTTGAGTTTGAGCAGCTTGTGTTAGGTTTGCTCCTTGTTCCACATGATTTGCTTCTACCTTCCGGTGAGAATACTTCTCAATGACTCGGGCTTGCTTCTCAATGAAGTCCCAAGCGTCATCTTCCCTCATGTCCATGAATGTGCCACATGAAAGGGATTGGAGCTTGAATTGTGTTTCCATATCCAGCCCCTTATAGTATATCTCCAATAGCTCCAATTTGGAAATGCCATGGTACGGGTAATCCAATAGAAAATCCTGAAATCTTTCCCAAGATTGAAATAAACTTTTGTTAGATCTCATAGAAAATGCATTAATCTTACCACTCAACTCCGCCGTCTTAGATGGCGGAAAGAATTTGGTGAGGAACTCCGAAGAAAGATCCTCCCATGTGTTGAGTCTTCCATTTGGAAGAGCTTGATACCAAGATAACGCTTTCCCTTTGAAAGAGAAGAAGAATGGCTTGATCTTGTAGTTGTTGGTGGTTGCATTCTTTGGCTTCATTGTCTCCATCAAGATCTCAAAATTCTGTAAATGTTGATGTGGAGATCCAGCACTCGTTCCTCCAAACTGACTTTGGCAAACGATGGTAATAACTTGTGGGTTGAAGCTAAACCCCTGCATATCATCAGCATCAAAGTTCACACCTAGATGGCGTGGTTGCTGAATTGGATCCATTCTTTGGCCAAGAGTTCTTGGCTCTTCATCCACACGAGCGGCTCTCGCACCCCCAGCCGGGACACGATAATTGGCAGCCGGTTTTGGATTATATTGATTAATGTTGATCGTCGGATTAATATCCTCTAGCGGTGGAATGGAAGAGTCGCTATCCTCATCAAATGAGTTGGTTCTAACCGATCTTGCCGGTTTCCTCCTCTTCTTCTTCTTGGAATCGCTTATCTCCAGCCTCATTTGAAACATCGCGTCCCTGAGCTCATCAATTTGCAATTGATGATGGACCGCTTCCTCCTTGCGAGTCTTCTCGCTCCATCTAAGTTGAGATTCGGATTCCTCCAACTCTACTTGAAGATCCCGCTCCTTTTCTTCGGCCATCTTTCTTTCTTTGAGCTTCTTCCTCAAAGTCTTCTCAAATTCTTGATCAAGAGGTCAGAGGTCTTTGTTGTTCCTAGACCTGCGCATATACCTAAGGTAATCTGCAAATATCACTCAAAGGAGATATCAAATAACAAGGGCAAGCTCCCAAGCTTGACAACCGATAACCGAATTCGGCCTAGACCAAATCCCCGGCAACGGCACCAAAAACTTGTTCGCCACTTAGCGTGCGTGCAAATAAGCTTTAAATTTATAAAACTAGAATCAAGCAAGCGAACCCGCAGTGTATGGATCGACGTAGTTAAGCAAGAGTTCCAGAGTATCGAACATAGGGATTTGGGGGGAACAAATTCAGTTGTAAAGTTGTCAAGCAAGTAAAAGGGTAAAGCTTTGCAAATATATTGGGAAAACAACAACCCTAAAGATCCAGGCGTCTAATTGTGGCAATCGATTCAAGATATACTAAAGAACTAATAAGAGTTGCAAAGGTATACTAAGGTAAAGCAATGTACGGTGAAGTTCCAAGGCTTTATATGACTTATCTAAAGACACTCTCTATAAAGGTTGTTGAGGCTTCAGTATAGAAAGGATCTAAAGACAAGAATTAATATCAAATACCCAAACTTGTAACCCAAGGATCAAGACTAACTAGAACGATTAAGGTTGTGACACTCAAAATCGAAGTAGAGGTTGTTGAGGCTTCACTACTACCTAGAAAAGGGTAAGCCAAGACTAGATTAAAGCTAATCTTTAACCTTGGATCAAAGTAAAAACAAAGTTCGTAAATTGGTATAAATTATGGGCAGATCTTGAGTTCCACAGCCGTGGAATCTCAAGAACAAACCGTGATTCTGGTTCGTCGGCGAAATCTCTCTAACTCTCAGGGTCCAATCAAATTACGATCGATCTATCATTATCTAAGCCACAACTATCAACCCTTCACCTTAGAATTGCTAAAGGATTTTAGCCAATAACTGTCATTATAATATCAAAATCAAGTTTAAGAAGAATGAAAGATGAAAACCTTCGGAAACCTTCAATAAAACTCAAATCAATCTCTAATCCACACAGAAAAGGGATAATGTATATCGGATTCGGAAGTAAACACAAACCAATAACAATCCTTAATAAGAACGAAGAACGGGATGTCAATCCGTCTTCTTATCAAACCTAAGGACAAAAGGCGTAACTTTCGCCACAAGCAACTCCCAAATCTTCAAACCCTCGCGAATCCTGTTTTTAAGCGCAATTCTCCGGACGTCCAATGCAGCCCTAAGCACGTGTCCCAAATTCTCTCCTCTCCAGCCTTTATATAAGAAAGGATAAAATAACCGTCCGGCCCATGTGCGTAAATGATGTGGCAATAATTTATTCGACAAAAGATCGCCTCAATCACGGTCTCATGGAGTTCCATGATCGTGGTTTAGAGCGTGTAAGTGGGTTACGGTTCCATATGATTTCCACGACCGTACTTTATACCGTGTAACTCTCTGGAATACTCCACGTTCATGTTGCCAAGATCCACGGCCGTGGTTTTGGGCGTGGACTTCTCTACGACCGTATTTTAGAGCGTGGAAGTGTAAATTGCTTGTGGTTTCCTTTGTGTCGTGTCATTCCTCATCCTAGCATCTCCTTTGACTTCTTTGATGTGTCCTTAATCCTTGGATGTGCTCAAATCTTCTCCTATCTCTCTCAATTGGTTCGGTTTTAGCTCTTATTCACCTATAATCAACACAAAGCTAATGTAGACCTCCATATCGAAAATATAGACAAACTAGCTAACGAATGCTTCAATGCCTTATCAATGAACACTATAATGGATGAAAAACAACTAGAAAAAGTGCCTAGAATATCGCAATATTTCATGCTAACAACCCGCATATGGCCACAACCTCCGCAGTTGAAACATTGTCGTCCTTTGTACGGGTTCTGCACCCTCGGTAGATAACTAGGGCATCCCCGTGTATGACCATGTCCAACACCGGAAGTTCCCGCTACAACACTAGATGGTCCAGTCCGCTGCCTCTTCCCTGGCCTTCTTGGTGGCTCATCGTTTCTCAGCTCTAACCCTCGTGCTTGGGTCCCTCTCGTATTATCCGTACCGACATTGCGCTATCTAGCTTGACTAGATCCACTTCCTTGAACTCCTATAGAAACGATTCTCGGTGTAGTCGTGTTTTACCTTGACAACAGAATATAGCCTTATGGCCCGGCCTGCCGCATGCAAAGCATGTCACCAGCGGCTTCTTGCAATTCGGTCGAATATGATCATACCCGACACAATTGTAACATCGTCTCTCATTCCTTGACTCACCTAAATCTGGCGTTGGTAACCTTGTGTCTTACTAAGCATTGGCACCCTCAGCTCCTCCTACCGGTACAAATGGCACATGTGTCGCTCCCTGTGATACCTCCAATGATCTCACATGCGCCGGTGGATTTGGGGCACGTCAACCTGCCCTAGTTGCCTCCTCCACCTGACGGGTGTACTCTCGGAACTCAAGTCCCCCATCGAGACACGATCTGTCTCATATAGTGTTAGCATGAAATATTGTGATATTTTAGGCACGTTTTCTAGATGTATTTCATCCATATTGGTGTTCATTGGTAAAGCATTTAAGCAATTGTGAGCTAGTTTATCTATATTGTCGATATAGAGTTCTACATAAGCTTTGTGTTGATTGTAGGCGAATAAGAGCTAAAACCGAACGAATTAAGAGAGAATGGAGATGGATTGAGTATATCCACGGATTGAAGACATCACAAAGAAGCCAAGGAAGATGCTAGGATGAAGAATGGCACAAAACTAAGGGAATTACGAGCAACCTATGCTTCCACGCTCTAAAATACGGCCGTAATGAAGTCCACGCTCTAAACCACGGCCATGGACCTTGGAAACATGAGTGTGGAGCATTCCAGAGAGTTACACGGTATAAATTACGGTCATGGAAGTTGTGAAGAACCGTGATAGAATCCACGCTCTAAACCACGGGTGTGGAACCCTCTATGACCGTGATTTAGGCGATCTTTTAACGTACTAAATAAAGCCACGATCTTTTACATATGGGCCAGTGAGAGACATTCTATCTTTCCCTATAAAAGGACTAAAGGAGGGAGATTCCGTCACCTTCGCTTACGCTTATTTGCACGTGCCTAGGGTTTCAATTGGACGTGCGGAGATTGCCATTTTGCAACGGAGATTTGCAAATACTTGGAGATTTGGAAGTTACGCTTTGTCCTTAGGTTTGATTAGAAGACGGATTGACATCCCGCTCTTCGTTCATATCAAGGATTGTGATTGGTTTGTGTTATTCCGAATCTAATATACATCATTACCTTTGTTTGTGGATTTGAGATTGATTTGAAGTTTATTGAAGGTTTTCGAAGGTTTTCATCTTTCATTCTTCTAATTCTTGAATTTGATATCATAATGAGTGTTGTTGGCTAAAACCCTTTAGCAATTCTAAGGTGAAGGGTTGATAGTTATGGCTTAGATGATTATAGATCGATCGTAAACAAACTGACCCTGACAGTTAGAGAGATTTCGTCGACAACCAAAATCACGGTGTGTTCTTGAGTTCCACAGCCGTGGAATCTCAAGATCCACCCATAATTTTCCCTAGTTTACGAACCTTGCTTTTACTTTAATCCAAAGTTAAAGATTTGCTTTAACTTAGTCTTGGCTTACCTTTTCTAAGTGGTAGTGAAGCCTCAACAAGCTCTACCTCTATTTCGAGTGTCACAACCTTAATCGGTTTAGTTAGTCTTGATCCTTGGATTACAAGTTTGGGTATTTGATATTAATTCTTGTCTTTAGATCCTTTCAATACTGAAGGCTCAACAACCTTTATAGAGAGTATTTCTAGATAAGTCACATAAAGCCTTGGAACTTCACCGTACATTGCTTTGCATTAGCATACCTTTGCAATTCTTAACTCTGTCCTTACATCTTTAGTATATCTTGAATCTATTGCCACAGCTGGATTCCAGGATCTTTAGGATTTTTGTTTTCCCCGATATTTGCAAAGCTAATACATTTACTTGCTTGACGATTTATAATTGGATTTAACCCCCCAAATCCCCGTGTTTGATACTCTGGAATTCTTGCTTAACTACGCCGATCCGTACACTGCGGGTTCGCTTGCTTTTATTCTAGTTTTATAAATTTAAAGCTTGATTGCACGCTCGCTAAGTGGGGAACAAGTTTTTGGCGCCGTTTCCGGGGATTTGGTCTAGGCCGAATTCGGTTATCAGTTGTCAAGCTTGGGAGCTCTTCCCTTGTTATTTGATATCTTTTCGAGTGTATGCGCAGATCTAGGAACAACGAAGACCTCTTACCTCTTGATAAAGAGCTTGAGAGGACTTTAAGGAGAAAGCTCAAGGAAAGAAAGATGGCTGAAGAAAGAGAACGTGATTACCAAACGGAGTTGGTGGAAAAAGAAGCTCAACTCCAATGTAGTGAGAAGACTCGCAGGGAGGAAATGGATCGTCATCAAGCGAAAGTTGATGATCTAAAGGATATGATATTTCAAGTGAGGATGGAAATGAGCGATCTTAAGAGAAAGAAGAGCAGGAAATCCTCAAGGAGATCCTCAAGATCGGTTAGAACCCATTCATCCGGCGAGGATAGCGACTCTTCCATGCCACCATAAGAAGACATTGATCCGACGATCAATGTGAACCCATTCATTCCAAGACCGGCCGTCAATCGCCGTGCCCCAGCTAGAGGTGCGAGAGTCGATCCTGTGGATGAGGAGCCAAGAACTCTTGGTCAAAGGATGGATCCAACGCAGCAACCACGCCGTTTGGGTGTGAACTTTGATGCTGATGATGCACAAGGGTTTAGCTTCAACCCGCAAGTTATTACTATTGTTCGCCAAAATCAATTTGGAGGAACGAGCACTGAATCTCCACACCAACATCTATAAAATTTTGATATCATGATGGAGACAATGAACCCAAAGAATGCAACTACCAACAGCTATAAACTCAAGCCTTTCTTCTTCTCCTTGAAGGGGAAAGCATTGTCTTGGTATCAAGCCCTTCCAAGTGGTAAACTCAAAACATGGGAGGATCTTTCTTCGGAATTCCTCACTAAGTTCTTTCCGCCATCCAAAACGGCGGAGTTGAGAGGTAAGATTAATGCATTTTCTATGAGATCTAATGAAAGTTTGTTTCAATCTTGGGAGAGGTTTCAGGATTTGCTATTGGATTGCCCACATCATGGCATATCCGAATTGGAGCTATTGGAGATATACTATAAGGGTCTCGATGTGGAGACACAATTCAAGCTCCAATCCCTTTCATGTGGTACATTCATGGACATGAGGGAAGATGACCCTTGGGACTTCATTGGGAAGCAAGCGCGAGTCATTGAGAAGTATTCTCATCGGAAAGTGGAGGCGAATCATGTGGAGCAAGGAGCAAAGCTATCACAAGCAGCTCAAACTCAAATCTTTTCTCTCAACACGGAGATTAAAGAGTTGAAAGAAGCCATCAAAACCAACTTTCCAAAGCAAAAGGGACAAGATGTAGGTTATTTGGGCAACAACAATAACCACAACGGGAATGAGAATACAAACCGCAACAACCGGAACAACAACCGGAATAATTGGAACAACAACAACAACAACCGGAACAACAATTGGAACAACAATAGGGGTTCAAACAACAACAATTGGCGTCCCAACCAACAAAAATTCCGGTAATTCTTATTCCAATTCAGGAAATTCACTAACTCTACCTTCCTCTTCTTCCACTCCTTTGAAAATCCAGGGGCAAACATCTAATGGTGGAAGTACTTCGGGGAAAGAGAAGCCCGATCCCATGTTGGAAACAATTTTGGGCAAGCTTCAAGGATTGGAGACTCGCATCATCAAGGTTGATGATCACATAACTAAGGTTGATAAAGCCCAAAAGGTTTTAGAGAACCAAATGTTCAGCCATGCGGAGGAAGTTCCTAGGAATCAAGGAAAACTTCCAGGAAAGACGGAGGACAACCCAAAAGGAAGGGTGATGGCAATCACTACCAGGAGCGGAGTAACAACTACCGACCCGCAGCCTAAGTTTGTAGAAGTCCCCGTTGAGAAGGAGAAAGAAAAGGGGAAGGAGAAGGAAGATGTATACGTTCCTCCTCCAGCTTACAAACCTCCCCTACCATTCCCGCAATCTAGAGCAAGAGCGCGTCTAGACAAGCAATTCGGTAAGTTTATTGAACTCATGAGCAAACTGCATATTAATATACCTTTCATTGATGCAATTGTAGGTATGCCAACTTATGGGAAGTTCTTAATGCAGATCCTCTCTAACAAAAGAAAATTAGAGGATTTTGGAGAGGTTAAGATGAGTTCGGACTCATCGGATATCATCAAAACAATGAAGGAGAAAATGCCCCCTAAGCTGAAAGATCGGGGGTCATTTTGTATTCCCATAGGAGTGGGAGATGTCACATATGATGAATTATGTGATTTAGGAGCAAGCATGAGCATCATTCCACTTGCCTTATGCAGGAAGATCGGTTTAGGCGATCCTAAACCGGTAAAGATGACGTTGTACATGGCGGATCGATCTATAACTCGTCCCGTCGGTATAGTTGAAGATGTCCCGGTCAAGCTTGGTAAGTTCTATATTCCGATAGATTTTATTGTGCTTGACATTCCTGCAGATAGTCCGGTCCCGATCATTCTCGGAAGACTGTTTCTTGCAACATCCGGCTGTATAGTCGATTGCAAGAATGCTAGACTCGCCTTTGACATAGGAGAAGAGAAGGTAGAGTTCGTCCTTTCCACTTTAGTGAAGGAACCAGCCTTCGATGAGGATATATTCAATATCCATAACGAAGAGCTATCTAGAGAGGAGGTAAGTTCTATTCGCTTCAAAGATCCCTTGCAAAAAGTTCTTTCTATGAGTATTATGGATATAGGGGAAGAATAGGAGTGCAATGAGGCAATTGAAGCCTTAGAGAAACAAAAGGAAGTGTATGAAGAAGAGTTCGAGAAACTCCACGATGAGTCAGAAAACGTACGGATCCACGGTCAGACAACCTATTCCACGGCCGTGGAATTCACCAACACAAGCGTGGAGCATTCCAGTAAGTTACAAAGCCAAAATCACGGCCGTGGAGAAAACAGAGGCACCGTAATTACTTTCCACGCCCAAAATCACGGCCGTGGAGAAGGCAGGGGTGCTGTAATTTTGGGTGAATTTGAAGGAAATTGTGTTTCCTCCAAAACTTCTCTTGATACTTCTCCAACACCTTCTACTTCCTTAGACACTTCTAAGGTACAATCGGATAATCCTCAAGAGTCATTGGAGACTCCTATAGTGAGGGAATTGAAACCACTTCCTACACATCTAAGGTACGCATTTCTAGGATCTAATTCTACCTTTCCGGTAATTGTTAGTTCAGATTTAAGCATGGATGAACATAGTAAGCTTATGGTTCTACTTAAGAAACATAGGAAAGCCTTAGGATATACTATAGAGGATTTAGTAGGCATCAAACCTTCCCTATGCATGCATAAGATCTTAATGGAAGAGGACTTTAGAACTTCGCGACAACCTCAAAGGCGGTTAAATCCGACCATGAAGGAGGTTGTCAAGAAGGAAATTCTTAAACTACTCGATCCAGGTATCATCTATCCTATCTCCGATAGCAAGTGGGTGAGTCCCGTACAAGTGGTTTCGAAGAAAGGAGGAATGACAGTCATCACTAACAAAAACAATGAACTCATTCCTACACGAACCGTAACATGATGGCGGATGTGTATAGACTATCGCAAGCTAAACAACGCGACGAGGAAGGATCACTTCCCACTACCCTTCATCGACCAAATGCTTGAAAGGTTAGTACAACACTCACATTTCTGTTATCTTGACGGTTATAGTGGTTTCTTTCAGATCCCGATATACCCGGATGATCAAGAGAAGACCACGTTCACGTGCCCGTGGGGTACGTTTGCCTATAGGAGGATGCCGTTCGGGCTTTGCAACGCTCCAGCCACCTTTCAAAGGTGCATGATGGTTATCTTCTCGGAGTATATAGAGGAGATCATGGAGGTTTTTATGGATGACTTCTCCGTATATGGTTCCTCTTTTGACAATTGTCTTTCTAACCTTGCTCTTGTGTTACAAAGGTGTGAAGACACTAACCTAGTTCTTAATTGGGAGAAGTGCCAATTTATGGTGAAAGAGGGCATTGTATTAGGACACTTAATCTCTAGTAGAGGGATTGAGGTGGATAAAGCTAAGATAGAGACTATAGAAAAGCTTCCTCCCCCAACTTCGGTGAAAGGGATAAGAAGTTTTCTAGGACATGCTGGATTTTATAGGCGTTTCATAAAGGATTTCTCTAAGATATCAAAGCCGCTTACTAATCCATTGATGAAGGATGCAGTTTTTGATTTCTCGCAGGAATGCGTAGATGCGTTTAATATAATTCGGGAAGCTCTAATCTCAGCTCCGATTATCCAACCTCCGGATTGGAATCTTCCCTTTGAGGTTATGTGTGATGCAAGTGACGTAGCTATAGGAGCTGTCCTTGGGCAAAAGAAGGAAGGACGAACCCACGCTATCTACTACGCTAGCAAGACACTAGACGAAGCGCAGCTCAACTACGCCACAACCGAAAAGGAATTATTAGCAATTGTATATCCAATTGACAAATTTCGCTCTTATCTTGTAGGTGCAAAGGTGATTGTATACACGGATCATGCTGCGATCCGGTATCTACTTGCAAAGAAGGATGCGAAGCCAAGGCTAATTAGAAGGATTCTTCTCCTACAAGAATTCGATCTAGAGATCCGCGATAAGAAGGGTTCGGAAAATTCTGTTGCTGATCATTTGAGTCATCTAACACATCTAGAGGACGACCATTTACCTATAGATGACTCCTTTCCGGACGAGCATTTACATATCATAGAGGAGTGCATCGACGTGATCACCAAAGGTAACGAACCATGGTTTGCTGATTTTGTTAACTATTTGGTTTGTCAGGAATTACCACCCGGACTATCCTACGCACAAAGAAAGAAGTTCTTTAAGGATGTTCGGGAATACTTTTGGAATGAACCTCTTCTCTTTAAGAGAGGTCCAGACGGCATTATTCGGTGATGTGTGCCGGAAGATGAGATGCAAAGTGTCATCCGTCATTGTCATTCACTACCTTGTGGAGGACACGCTAGTTCGAACAAGACTAGCGCTAAGGTATTGCAATCTGGATTCTTTTGGCCTACTCTATTTAAAGATGTGCAAACCTTTGTTTCCTGCTGCGATGCTTGTCAAAGAACAGGGAATATATCTAGGAGGAATGAGATGCCTCTCAACAACATCCAAGAGGTGGAGATCTTTGACGTTTGGGGAGTACACTTCATGGGACCTTTCCCATCATCTTATGGAAATGAATACATACTTCATTGCCCGACGATTCGGGACACCACGGACTATCCATGGTAGTGGTTAAGTTCTGTAACAAGACCATCTTCCCACGATTCGGGACACCACGGACTATCATTAGTGATGGAGGTTCTCACTTCATTGCCCGACGCTTTGAAGCTCTTTTAGCTAAGTATGGGGTGACTCACAAGATCGCCACCCCTTATCATCCACAAACTAATGGACAAGTGGAGATCTCAAACCGGGAGATTAAAGGAATCCTAGAGAAGACGGTTTCAAGGACAAGGAAGGATTGGTCTTTGAAGCTAGATGACGCATTATGGGCGTACCGGACTACATATAAGACTCCCATCGGAACAACGCCATACAACCTTGTATATGGAAAGTCTTGTCACTTACCGGTAGAGTTGGAGCACAAGGTGTATTGGGCAATAAAGTGGTTGAACTTCAACATGAAGGAAGCGGGAGAGAAGCGTCTCTTGGACCTCAATGAGCTTGAAGAACTTCACTTGAACGCCTACGAAAATGCCAAGATCTATAAAGAAAGAGCGAAGCGTTGGCATGATAAGCATATTATCCCAAAGGACCTCAAAGAAGGAGATCAAGTTCTCCTCTTCAATTCAAGGCTTCGTCTCTTTCCAAGTAAGCTTAAATCTCGTTGGACTGGACCTTTTCTAATCAAACGTGTTTTTCCCCATGGTGCAGTTGAAGTATGTGGTGAAAAGGGCGGATGCTTTAAGGTGAACGGTCAACGACTCAAGAAGTATACACCGGAACTCCAAGCTGAAGAGTTCGCGCGCACCGCACTCGAATAAGTGCGAATTTGGTCTAGCTACGGACCTTAAACAAAGCGCTTCTTGGGAGGCAGCCCAAGGTATTGCATTTACATTTTTGTTTTTGATTCATAGCTTAGAGTAGTTTAGATGTTTTTGTTTTGTTTTGCCTTCGATACCTTCCGGTATTTTCATGTTTTTGGATGTAGGATCAGTGGAAAAGGAAAAGAGAAGAAAAGGTTGAAGAAAATTGACGAAACTTGGACTTTGGCACATTACAAAGAGTTCCACGGCCAAAACCACGGCCGTGACAGCTACAGTGACTGTAATTTGCAAAAGCCTGAGAAAAATCACCAAAACCACGGTTCCGTACAAAACCACGGTCGTGGAAAACCCCCGATAGACCGTGATTTTCAAAAACTTTTACGGCCACTATAAAAACCACGATTCTTCACAAAACACACAAAAAATCCCAATTCCACGCCCTATTTCTCCGATTGCCTTCCCCCTCTCTCAAATTCTCGTTCGTTAATCGTTTTTAACGATTCTTTGACCAAAGTTGAAGAAATTTCCGTCACCTACAAGATCCAAGCAACGATTCGAATAGAAAATCACCGGAGAAGATAGAATTCGGATTTCAAAATCCGAAAACCTAGTCTAGGGCTGCTCGCTGTTGAGTTTGGTGTGAATCTGCTGAGTTTTGAGAATTAGTCACACCCCACCACCTTGGCATGCCCAGCCACCACCTGCACCAGCACCGTCAGACGCACCGGCATGGTATAGCCAGCCGCCCGGATGGTATGAGCAGCTACCGGAGTGGGCCACCGACCTTTCCAGCAGGGTCGGAGCCTTGGAGATCCGTGGAGATGCTAGGGATGCACGAGCCGACGCGCATGATCGCATGATGAGAGACATATGCCGCCAACAGTTTTGGCGGAATTATGATCCCGGCTTCTTCCCATTTCCACCTCCACCGGCACCTCAGTGAGGATGATTGATGATCCACCGTTCTAGCCACTCCACCACCGTCTTGTGAGTTCTTTTTCTTTCTTTCTTTTCTTTATTTTCTTTTTGAACATTAGGGACAATGTTTGTTCCAAGTATGGGGTGGGGTTTGACTAATCGTTTGTAATAACTCTTACTCACTTTGTATGCTTTGATCGAGAACACTTGCATGTTTCATTCCATTGTTACACGTTTCATCATCGCATTGCATGAAAAAGCTTTTGAAAAACCCATAAAAATTGAAAATTTTGAAAATTTTGTACTTCTAAGGATAGAGATGACTTCTATGATAATCACTACTTGTGAATTAAGTTTTGATGACAATCGCATGCTTAAACAAATAGTGAATTGAAAAGAAATTGAATGAGTTGATTATTCCTCTTTTGCAAATTTCATAATGTGAAGAATGTTGCTTAAATCATATTGAGAAATCAAGGTTGAAATCACATGATAAGTTCTTATACTTCTTGTTGAAATGATTAAGGCAATTCGATTTTCTTTCTTCTTTCTTTGATCATTTATCCCCTCAATGAAATTATGGCCTCCTTTACCTATCCGGGAATTTGGAGGAGTTGATATTTGGCATGTTTGATGTGGGAGGGCCATGAAAGAAAAATTTTGCATTCAAAAGAATAGAAAGAAATTATAGGTTTGGGGAAGTCAATCATGACGATGAGTAACTCGGCACCATTCACATAGCCGGGTGTTTGTGTCTTGCCAAAGTCGGATTGAGCAATATTCCTAGCGGATTATGGTATGTGCATCAATGGTTTGAGGCATCTCACAAATTGAGAAACGCCAATCTCCTAGGCTTCGGTTTTTGTGCACCTCTATCCATAACTCCAAAAGTAAAGTCGAAAAATGAATTGAAAAGAAGAGAGCAAAGCTCTAAGTTGAAGGTGTTGCGGAAACCGCAAGAGAAAAGAAAAGAGTTGGTTATCCACTTTCCCGGATTCATGCACCACATTCCTTAAAGCTTTCCTTCCCTTTCCGCATTCTAGACCTTGTTTGAAAGTCCTTAAGATCAAGAGAATGATATATGACTTGGTGATCTAAATTGAAGTTTCTTATGATTGATTTTGATAATGTTTGAAGGTTATGATGTTTACATGGAAGTTTGATCAATTCATGAGTTTTCTTTACTCTTTACTCTTTGATTATGTATATGAGAGTCTTATGAACGAATGAAGCAAGGTTTGAGAATGATCTATTGACTAGGAAGCACATTCATCTAAAAGAAGTTTTGTTTTGAGAGTGTATCCATATTTCATCCTAACTTGAGTTTTAAAGCTTTTGAAAGACCTTGCTTGGGGACAAGCAAGTGGCAAGTATGGGGTATTTTGTTAGCATGAAATATTGTGATATTTTAGGCACGTTTTCTAGATGTATTTCATCCATATTGGTGTTCATTGATAAAGCATTTAAGCAATTGTGAGCTAGTTTATCTATATTGTCGATATAGAGGTCTACATAAGCTTTGTGTTGATTGTAGGCGAATAAGAGCTAAAACCGAACGAATTAAGAGAGAATGGAGATGGATTGAGCATATCCACGGATTGAAGACACCACAAAGAAGCTAAGGAAGATGCTAGGATGAAGAATGGCACAAAACAAAGGGAATTACGAGCAACCTATGCTTCCACGCTCTAAAATACGGCCGTAATGAAGTCCACGCTCTAAACCACGGCCGTGGAACTTGGCAACATGAGCGTGGAGCATTCCAGAGAGTTACACGGTATAAATTACGGACGTGGAAGTTGTGAAGAACCATGATAGAATCCACGCTCTAAACCACGGGCGTGGAACCCTCTATGACCGTGATTTAGGCGATCTTTTAACGTACTAATTAAAGCCACGATCTTTTACATATGGGCAAGGGAGAGACATTCTATCTTTGCCTATAAAAGGACTGAAGGGGGGAGATTCCGTCACCTTCACTTATGCTTATTTGCACGTGCCTAGGGTTTCAATTGGACGTGCGGAGATTGCCATTTTGCAACGGAGATTTGCAAATACTTGGATATTTGGAAGTTACACTTTGTCCTTAGGTTTGATTAGAAGACGAATTGACATCCCGCTCTTCGTTCTTATTAAGGATTATGATTGATTTGTGTTATTCCGAATCTGATATACATCATTACCTTTGTTTGTGGATTTGAGATTGATTTGAAGTTTATTGAAGGTTTTCGAAGGTTTTCATCTTTCATTCTTCTAATTCTTGAATTTGATATCATAATGACTGTTGTTGGCTAAAACCCTTTAGTAATTCTAAGGGGAAGGGTTGATAGTTGTGGCTTAGATGATGATAGATCGATCGTAAACAGATTGGACCTTGAGAGTTAGAGAGATTTCGTTGACAGCCAGAATCACGGTGTGTTCTTGAGTTCCACGGCCGTGGAATCTCAAGATCCACCCGTAATTTTCCCTAGTTTACGAACCTTGCTTTTACTTTAATCCAAAGTTAAAGATTTGCTTTAACTTAGTCTTGACTTACCTTTTCTAAGTGGTAGTGAAGCCTCAACAACCTCTACCTCGATTTCGAGTGTCACAACCTTAATCGGCTTAGTTAGTCTTGATCCTTGGATTACAAGTTTGGGTATTTGATATTAATTCTTGTCTTTAGATCCTTTCTATACTGAAGCTTCAACAACCTTTATAGAGAGTATTTCTAGATAAGTCACATAAAGCCTTGGAACTTCACCGTACATTGCTTTGCATTAGCATACCTTTGCAATTCTTAACTCTGTCCTTACATCTTTAGTATATCTTGAATCGATTGCCACAGCTGGATTCCTGGATCTTTAGGATTCTTGTTTTCCCCGATATTTGCAAAGCTCATACATTTACTTGCTTGACGATTTATAATTGGATTTAACCCTCCAAATCCCTGTGTTCGATACTCTGGAATTCTTGCTTAACTACGCCGATCCGTACACTGCGGGTTCGCTTGCTTTTATTCTAGTTTTATAAATTTAAAGCTTGATTGCACGCACGCTAAGTGGCGAATATATAGATGTACCGTTTGGCCTCCTAGCCTAGTTGTCATACAGTTCCCAGCCTCGGGAACTACACTCTCAACGACCTCCTCATATCTAACTTCCGCATCTGGCGGATCAGCGATGAGGACTCGACCCCTACCTCTCGCTACTGGAGGTCTAGCAGCTCGTCCACGACCAAGGACTATAGGAGGAAGAGGTGGTCTACCTCTACGTCGTCCAATAGCAAATGTTGCTCTAGTCTGAGCCATCTACGATAATATCATAGCTACGTATAAGGCCGCGTTAATACTATATATAGTAATCAAATCCTAAATATTAACTATAGTCCAACACACAAACTAGGTTGTCGAGATCCGTGGAAGGAGTGATGGTTTCCTGTATATTTTATCCTAGACCGACTGCATACAAGGTTTAAAACAAAATTCCTTTTTGAAACGTCAGACCCCTTTCGGGTTCTGTTTATTTATTTATTCGGTCTTTCAAGAAGATTGTGAGTGCCATTATTGTCAACCTAAGGCTCTGATACCATGTTTGTAACACCGCACATCCATAGGACTTGGAATGCTACGGGCTAAGGCCTCACAATGGGTCCTAAGCCTATTGTGATAACAAGTTCCCAAGATCTTGCAACAAGACACAAATAAATATAAAACCATCATCGATAAAATTGCAATATCATACATAAGAATACATATAAAAACTCAAAGCTGAGTATCTAAATTGTACAACCATGTATCTATAGATACAAAACTCATAACCATCCTAACATGTACGGAAACCCTTGGCTGATCACTCTCACTGGATTACTCTACAACCGTCCCATCCTGCTAAGCATCTATAAAACAGTATAAACTGTTAGCTGACTATTCATATATAAGAGTAATACATAAGCACAAACACATATTAGAAGAATAACAATTGAGCATGCTATCACAGTTTTTTTTTTATCATATTTAATAAGTCATACACTTATATTTCATTTAAGGTTGTGACACAAGAAGTCTACGACCCTCACCCCTGTTTCTTCGACCATCTGGAGTGGCTAGGAGCATCTCTCTGTAACCATATGGAGTGGATTAGTACCCTCACCGGATACCAGGTTTGGCCAAGTCCTAGAGAATCTCGCAAACTCCCTCGGAAAAAATAAGGCGGTTGCCAACACCCAATACTAGTGGGACAATCATGCGTCGGTAATAATCAAACTAATACATGCAAAAACACATATATAAACACCACTTATGTACTCATCTAATATACGAACGCATCTAAATAAGTCCCACGGACTTACCTGTATCCAGGTAATCCTCGCTATCAATCATCTCTCAAATTCCGGTAGGAATATATTCCACGTACGCCTGATAAATCAAGGCAGACACATCAATAGCTATCCAATATACTAGGAGGTTCTACTCCTAGTCTCCTAAAGATCCTGTAGGATCATATACATCATATCCACCCTCAATGTTTTCGTAAAAACCCCAAAGCCGCCTAAGGCGCTCAAACCACAATAATTCCATCACCATACTCATATATAACCTAGCATGCTCCTATAATGAAGCCACAAGATCAAGAGGAACGATATCATACCAAAGGACTTGGTATGTCCTGGGATGTGGCGCACTCGCGAGAAAGGAGAGGCATGTCGCCGTGACAAACTCCAAACGCTGCGACTGCGACCGATGTAGGCACGAAAGTGGCGACAACGTCTGAAGGCGCATGGCGCCTAAGGTCAGGCGTGGGTGCGGCGACCCACACAAGGTGCAACTGCGGCAAAGGTTGGGCGCCGGTGCGGCTACACGACAGAATCCGATCATGCCTTGCTCTTGAAAGCTTCTTCATAGGTGATGGAATCACTATCATTTAGGGTAATTTTTAGAGTCTTTTTATTGCATTAGTGTCGGTTTATGCTACTAACTCCTTCGTCCAGAAGAAGGAGATCAAAAGAAGCTAAGGAAGGAGTTATAAGCACTTAGGAGTAAAGATCGATCAAGAAGCAAAGTTTCTGTTGCTCCACCGCCCCCGCGGGCCCTTGCAGCCGCCCCAGCGGGTGACACTTCCCACTGAAGTGCTCCCAGCACCTTCATCAGCGCCGGCCAAGATGCAGATCACCACCCCTGCGCCACCCATCGGCGCCCCTGCGGTAACTTGCCCGGACAAGACGAAGGCCAGCTCCCCTGCGCCTCCCACTGCGCCCTGCCTGCGCCTCGCCTTGGGAGCTGGAAGGCGAAGAGTGTGTGTCACCGCCCCTGTGTTGTCCTTAAGGCGCCCCTGCGCCTTGACTTCAGAAACGTCAGGAAGGCGAAAGCTCAGACGTTGAAGTGCATTAAAGATCCGCCCCAGCGGAGCTGTGTAGCCGCCCCAGCGGTTATGAAGAAGATCAACATATTCTGCCTAAACCGTCCCTGCGGGTCCTGAAGGCGCCCCTGCGGTTTAACGCCAGAAGCTTTACTCCAGCTGTTTACACCACCTTTATGGCATTAAAGGTGGCTGTTTTAGGCCGGCTATTTACTCCTAATTTAGTGTCTTTTGTAGTTTAAATAGTTCATGGTTAATTGCTAGAATGATCCATGCTTTTCCTCACAAAATCCATTTTAGACTTGAGTTTTTCCATTGTAATGAGTTGCTAACTCCCTTGTTACATTGGGTTGGTTTGAAGCTACTTTGTTACTTTAGTTGTATGTTCTTTTAATATAAGTTTTTATTCAGTAATGCTTTGTGTTTCCTTGATCTTCATTGTTTAATTGCATGTTAACTATTACTTGAGATTGATCACCTTAGGTTCTAAAGTGCATGTAAACAACTTTGATTAATAGGTTCCGGGTTCGGGTCTTTAATCTAGTAGCAACTTTAAGTAATAACGGGTTGTAATTACTGAAAGAAAAGGAACACAAATATAAAGATAAGTTTAACGGTTTTAATCTTCTCTTTATATCCCTTTGTCTTTGTTTCAATGCAAACTTATTATTTGTTCTTGTAGGTTTACGGAACTTTAATAGGTTAAGTTGTGTTGATGCGGGTTGGCTCAACACATATGTATGATCGAGACGGGAGATTACTTAAAAACTTGTAAAATGAATACACCAAAGTAGCAATTGCATGCTTAGAATCAACTTAGTGTAGATTCACCCATTATTGTCTTATTTGTCGCATTAATCGTTTTCATAAGTTTTTGTGAATCAATTCAACCAAACCCCCCCCCCTTTCGTGTCACTTGTCATTATAATCAATAATTGCATCTAAAACACCTCAACTCTCTTGGGTTCGACCCTTACTTAATTACTATACTTGTTCTTAGTGCTAAGTCGGGATTTACTTTTGATTAGGTATAGACGACCATAGAAATACCTCTAGTCAAATTTTGGCGCCGTTGCCGGGAAGTTTTTGTGTTTTATTGTTATTATTGATTATTGGTTTGAACCATTTTATGGTTCAAACCCGTGCTACTAATTCCGGCTTTGCTTCTTTTGATCCAGAATTTGAAAGGACGCACATCCGGAAACGAAGACAACAACAACTACAACAAGAGATGGCTGACCGTACTCTTCGTCAACTTACGCAGCCCACTTTGGCTCAAAACCCTTTTGCAGTCGCTATACCGGTACTAGGGGAAGGAGTCAACTTTGAGCTCAAACCAGGCCTTATTCACTTACTTCCATCCTTCTATGAGCTAAGTGGTGAAGACCCCATCAAGCACCTTGGAAAGTTCCATACCGTTTGTATGAGCATGAAGTCGGCCAACATTACCGAAGAACAGATCAAGATGAGGGCATTCGGCTTCACACTCAAGGATTCGGCGGATGATTGGAGAAATACTTTCCAGCTAAAAAGGCCAATAGCTTGAAGAAAGTTATAAGCAACATCGAGCAAGAGGCAACCGAAACTCTCTACGAGTACATCGAAAGATTTGCACGCCTCCGATCCAGCTGTCCTTTCCACGGATATTCAACTCAAGATCTAGTCTTGTACTTGTACAATGGCTTGCTAGACAATGAAAGGAGGATCGTCGATGCGGCTTGCGGAGGTAATATTCTTAACTCTACTCCTGACCTTGCTTTGGAAAAGATACAGGAACTAGCAGAAGGGACTCGGAACTTTGGAAGGACCCCGGCTAAGAAAGGAGTTCATGCCATGAGTACCGGGAAGAACGAGATTTCCACCGAGCTAGCGGAATTGAAGGAAATGGTGAAGAGGCTAACACTTATAGGAACACCACAACAGCTCAAGACTTTTGGAGTTTGTGCTGACCCATATCATCCAACGGACATGTGTCCACAAGTTCAAGATGACGATGCTGAAGTTAACGCAATGGGTTATGGACAACCACAGCAGAAAAGACCTAGGAACGATCCCTATGCACAGAATTTCATGTCAAATTGGCGTGACCAACATAATTTTCGTTGGAGGGATCAACAAAACCAACAACAGCAGCCCCGCCAAGGTAAGTATCACTCAACTGAAGATATGTTGCAGGTTTTGACTAAACACTTTGCTACTCATGTCCAAACAAGAGAATCAAGAATCAAGAACCTTGAGAAGCAAGTTGGTCAAATGGCAGAAGTAATTTCAAGGACAGAACCAAGGCTTTCCGGGGGATTGCCTTCCCAGATGATTATAAACCCGAAGGAGAATGTTAGTGCCCTAACAGTAAGGAGTGGGAAGCAAATTCGACAAGAACCAACAAGAGAGCCACAAAGCGAACCCTCTGTCGTTATTTCCGCACCCACAGCCGCCCCTACGGCTGCACCTGCACCAAGCCCCGAAGGAAGGACGCCCCTGCGGCTGGATGCCCCCGCCCCAGCGGTGACAGCCCCTGAGCCGCCCCTGCGCCTTCAAGCCGACGCCCCTGCGGAAAATACAACAGAAGGTCCTGATAAAAAGGATACTTACGTCCGGCCTAAATTTCCGCCGCTGTACTCCGAAAAGCCACCAGCCCCTTTTCCTGAAGCATTAAAGGAGGGAAGAATCATAGAGGACAAGGACCTTTTTGAGACTTTCTCTAAATGCGAGGTAAACATTCCTCTCCTTAAACTAGTGAAAAGTATTCCTAAGTATGCTCGTTTTTTGAAGGAACTTTGCACTATCAAGAGAAATCAAAAGCTAAAGGGGAAACAGAAAGTCCAAGTAAGTGAGCATGTGTCGGCAGTTTTCCAAAGGAGAATGCCCAAGAAATGCAGCGATCCGGGCATGGTAAGCATTCCTTGTGTTATAGGGGAAACCCGCTTTGACAAAGCAATGCTTGATCTCGGTGCTTCTATTAATGTCTTGCCATATTTAATTTACAAATAACTTGGCCTTGGGCCACTAATGGAAACTAGGATTGTAGTACAACTTGCTGATAGATCTAATGTGTACCCGAAAGGGATAATTGAAGATGTATTAGTGATGGTAGATAACCTAATTTTTCCTGTTGATTTCTTTGTAATGGATATGGAAAATGACTCGCATGCTGCACCCATTCTGTTAGGAAGGCCATTTCTAAAAACGGCTAGGACTAAAATTGATTATGTTAGTGGTAAATTGACCATGGAGTTTGATGGAGAAGTAGTGGAATTTGACATTTATGATGCAATGAAATTTCCTAGCGGTGATCATTCTCTATGTGCTATTGACGTTGTTGAACCTTTTGTGCAAGATGTTTTTGATAACTCTGATGTGGATGAATTAAGACATTGTGATTGAGCATGACATTGATGGTTTCAAATCAGATTATGTGTTAACATCTAGCATGAAAGAGGTCCTAGCCCAACTAGATGGGCATAAAAGGCTACCTATCTCCAATTTGGCCATTGGGCCCACTTTACTAACCCCAAGCGAAAAGCTTGTTCCATCCATAGTGCAGGCACCGGAAATAGAATTGAAGGATCTTCCGTCACACCTCAAGTATGTTTTCCTTGGAGCACACAATACCTTGCCGGTGATCATCTCCAATAAGTTGACCACCGTACAAGAAGATAAGTTGGTAAACGTACTAAAGGAGCACAATATGGCCCTCGGATGGACTATTATGGACATCAAGGGGATAAGTCCTTCCACTTGCATGCATATGATTTTACTTGAGGACGAAGCCAAGCCCTCTAGGCAACCTCAAAGGAGGTTGAACCCACCAATGATGGATGTGGTCAAAAAGGAAGTGTTGAAACTCCTCCAAGCGGACATGATCTTTCCTATCTCGGATAGCACTTGGGTTAGTCCAACCCAAGTAGTTCCAAAGAAGGGAGGCATCACCTTGGTGGAAAATCAACATGGAGAGATGGTCCCGAGCAAAACACAAACTGGATGGAGAGTTTGCATTGACTACCGCAAGCTCAATAAGGTAACACGAAAAGACCATTTTCTATTACCTTTTATTGATTAAATATTGGAACGTCTTGCAGGTCATAAATACTACTGTTTCATGGATGGATATGCGGGCTATTTCCAAATAGCCATCGTACCAGAAGATCAAGAGAAGACGACGTTCACTTGCCCATTTGGCACTTTTGCATATCGTAGAATGCCCTTTTGACTTTGCAACGCGCCGGGCACTTTCCAACGGTGCATGATAAGTATTTTCTCTGAATACATAGAAAATTTCATTGAAGTCTTCATGGATGATTTTACCGTCCATGGAGACAGTTTTGACGCATGTTTAGGGCATTTAAAACTTGTTCTTGAAAAACGTATTGAAACCAACTTAGTTCTTAATTCGGAAAATTTTCATTTCATGGTCGAACAAGGAATTGTGCTAGGACATGTAATATCCTCAAAAGAGATAGAGGTAGATAAGGCAAAGGTTGATGTTATTTAAAATTTACCTTATCCTACTAATGTTCGGGAAATCCGATCTTTTCTTGATCATGCAGGTTTCTACCGACGATTCATCAAAAACTTCTCAAAGATCTCAGCTCCCCTGTGTGAATTGCTCAAGAAAGATGTAACCTTCATAGTGGATGAGGAGTGCAAGAAGGCTTTCGACACTCTGAAGTCATGTCTCACCACCGCTCCGATCATCCGTTCTCCGGATTGGGAAAAGTCTTTTGAAATCATGTGTGACGACAGTGACTACGCTGTCGGAGCTATCTTAGGACGAAAAGACGGAAGGGCCTCTCATGTGATCCATTATGCGTCTATGACACTAAATGGAGCACAAAAGAATTACTCCACCACCGAGAAGGAGATTTTGGCAGTAGTTTTTGCCCTTGAGAAGTTCAGGCAATACTTACTCGGGGTAAAGGTAATTATTTTCACTGACCATGCAGCCCTTAGGTACCTCATGGCAAAGAAGGAGGCAAAACCACGATTAATCCGTTGGGTGCTCCTTCTAAGAGAATTTAACTTAGAAATAAGGGACAAAAATGGAGCTGAGAACCTGGTGGCAGATCATTTGAGCAGACTAGTGCAAGAGGAGGAAGAACCAGGAAAAGAAAGAGAGATAGTTGGAAGCTTTCCATACGATACATTTTACACAACTCTCTATTGTGTAACCGCCCCCGCGCCTCACACCAGCCTCCCCTGCGGCTCTGTCTAGGCGCCCCTGCGGAATTGTCGACAGAGGTTTGTCTCATGTTTCAATCTTTTAAGCCTTGGTTTGCTGACATTGTGAACTTCATTGTCAGGAAAGAGTATCCTCCAGACTTCACCAAGGCACAACGAGAGAAAGTTAAAGCTGAGGGTCGACACTACGTTTGGGACGATCCTTACCTTTGGAAACATTGTAGTGATCAAGTGATCCAGCGTTGCATTCCGGACAATGAGGTACAATCCGTCCTAACTTTCTGTCATTCTGAAGCATGTGGGGGCACTTTGGAGCAAACAAAACTGCAAGAAAAGTTTTGGATGCCGGTTTCTTTTGGCCACACATTTTTCGAGACGCTTTTGTGTTTTGTAAAGAGTGTCATAGATGCCAAAGGGTGGGAAATCTTTCAAGGAAACATGAAATGCCCCAAACCGCTCTTATATTTTGTGAAATATTTGACGTTTGGGGAATTGATTTCATGGGGCCATTTCCTGCGTCATTCGGGAACACATATATTTTGCTTGCGGTGGACTATGTTTCCAAGTGGGTGGAAGCAAAGGCCACCAAGACTAATGATTCAAAAGTGGTTGCAGCATTTCTTAAGGAAAATATCTTTGCTAGATTGGGAATTCTGAACGCCTTAATCAGTGATAGGGGTACCCACTTTTGCAACAAGACGATCACGGCTCTCCTTAAGAAGTACCATGTTCACCAACAAGTATCAACAACCTATCATCCTCAAACAAACGGTCAAGCGGAAGTATCCAACCGGGAAATAAAAACCATCCTTGAAAAGACGGTTTCTCCCGGGCGGAAGGATTGGAGTGCAAGGCTAAATGACGCCCTATGGACATATCGGACAGCCTACAAAACTCCCATCGGAATATCTCTTTTTAGGCTCGTGTTTGGGAAAGCTTGTCACCTACTGGTGGAGTTAGAGCACAAGGCTTGGTGGGCGGTGAAGAAGTGCAACATGAAAATAGACGAGCTAGGAGAATTCCGGAAACTACAATTGCAAGAGTTGGAGGAACTAAGGCTAGATGCATATGACCATGCTACCACATACAAAGAAAAGACCAAAGCGTGGCATGACCGGAACATCCTCCGGAAGGACTTCAAGGTATGTAATAAGGTACTTCTCTTCCAATCCCGTTTGAAACTCTTTGCAGGTAAGCGACGTTCAAGATGGACAGGGCCGTTCATAGTAGCCGAAGTATATCCTCACGGGGTTGTGGATCTCTATGACCCGCAGACCCACAAGGTGTTTAAGGTGAACGACAAAAGGCTAAAACTTTACCTGGAAGGAGTCAAGGCCAATCCGATTGATGAGATGGTACTAGAGGAGGCATAATCAGAGAAGTAGAGATCTTACGTCGAGCCAACGACGTAAAACTAAGGCGCTTCTCAGGAGGCAACCCGAAGGAATAAGAAGAGGAGCTTCTGTTAAGAAACCCTCCCCTGCGGTTTGATACACCGCCCTTGCGGTGACACTCAGGCTAGCACCGCCCCCGGCGCTTGGCCTGCGCCTGCAACACGCTTGTCACCGCCCCCGCGGTGACATCCCCACGCCCCTGCGGCGGCCACCCTTGACACAAATTCCCAGCGCCGCCCCCGGTGTTGGGCCTGCGTGCTCCTCTCCTTTGTCGCTGCCCCTACGGTTTCCAACCCCCGCCCCTGCGGGTTTACCTAGAAAAGAAAAAAAAATAGGATCTCGAAAAACGCCAACACCTACCAACCTTCTTCACCAAACACACATACTCCCCAAACACCTCTCCTTCAGAAACTCTCTCACGCCCCTGCGCCCTCTACCACCCAACCACCCTCTCCGACGCCCCTGCGCCGCCTCCGATATCTAGACACCAGTCGAAACGCGCATGCGCTACCCTCTCCCACTGCCCGCTCACTCTCTAACATCCCTACGTCCCTCTCCCTAAACAACTTCACACATCCCACTCCAGTTACACCTCCGGCGAGACTGAACCAACAAGGACGTCACCGGAGCAGCCTCAACAACACCCTTTTCATCGCTCCCCGAAAATCGCTTTTGCACTTCTCCCGCACCCGCACCTGCAAGCACCCGCACCTGCGCCTCCCCGCCCTTGCGCCTGCTTCATCCGCCCCTGCGAAAAACACAATAGAAGGTCGACTTCTTTCTCTATTTTTGGAAATTACTCATCTTTTACCCTACATCACACTAGGAAAATGGAATCCAAGATGTCTAAGACAGAGAAGGAGCGTTATAGGATTGTGCAGGATCGAGTTGTGTATGCAACTCGATTTATACATGCTCCTACCTTGGAGAAACTCGGCATGCTGGAGAAACTCGGCATGCTAGAGAGTATGCAACTCGATTTATACATGCTCCACGTTCACAATGGAGAAGGAGGATCATGTGTGTACCGGCCTCACCTTCAAGTTCAATAAGGTGAAATACACACTAGACTACTTCTAGATTCAGGAGGCCTTTGGGGTGACTTTAACCCCTTCTAAGAGCTGGTGGGAGATTGTTCCTATCCCGGATCTATGTGAGTTTTGGCAGGCGGCTACCGGGTAAGAATTCCATGCTGGGGGTGAGTACTCCAACAAGCTCACTCACCTCTCCTTGAGGCTCCTCTCCAAGATTCTAATGAGTATCTTCTGTGGACACAAAGAGGAGAACAAGGTCGCCCTCAAGGACCTCCCTCTACTCTACTCCTGCCTTCTTTAGAGAGAGAAGGTGATGGATTGGCCGTACCTCTTCCTTGCCGCTTTGAAGCGGATTAGGAGGAACGAGCCAAGGGACATCGTCGGAAGTGGGGTGATCTCCTTGATAGCCTCACAGGTCATCGATCTGTCCGACCTAAAGGATGGGTTGGAGGCTCCCCTTTACACAGAGGGGATGCTTAGGAGGTAAAAGCTCCTCCGATGGGACGGGGAGAACCTGTTCTGGATCTCCCTTGCTGATGGGAGCCACCTGGCGTACCTCCCCTGGCCTTTACCATTAGGGGAGGAGCTCTCCGAGCTCTACATACCGGCAGATCCTTTCGTGCCGAGGAGGCCACTAGTGGCCATTGTGGAGAGGCATGCCGCCAGCTCCAGCCGGGCCCATCAGGAGGAGAACCTGCCCATCCCAGAGGACGAGGAGATGCCCACAACGGCACCAGAGGAGAACTCTGCCCTTGCGGGCCTTCAGGCTCAGATGGCGGCCATGACGACCCAGCACCGGGCTTGGCAGTCCGACTACCAGCGGACTATGCTGGAGCAGCAGCAGAGCTGGCAGGACACCTTTGCCACCTCCATGACCTCACACTTCGACTAGAGGCATGGCAGGCAACCCAACAGCAGCAGTTGGAGGCTCAGCAGCTGGCTTGGCAGGCCAGTTTTGAGACCTCCTTTGGTCGCCGGATGACTGCCCAGCAGGACCGCATCGATGATATCTACCAGCGGCAGGAGCACTTCTTCCGCCATCTCCCTTACCCGCCGGAGGAGGGTCCTGGTGGTCCATCTGGACCACTCCAGTGAGGGGTACATTTCTTTCCCTTCTCCCACATTTATCTTTGACTCATTTTCACTTTGAGGACAAAGTGCACTTCAAGTATGGGGGAGGGATATATATCATTGCTTGTACAGTTTGTTAGTTGTTTTTGACATTTTTTTTCCATTATTGAAATCAGTTTGAAAAAAAAAAGAAAAGAAAAAAGCCAAAGAAGTGAAAAAAAAGGCATGAAAACCCTTGGATAAACCGAAAACCCGAAAGGGCGGTTTAGGTAAAAAGAAGGTAGTCCGACCAACCTTAGGTTGGTGCAAAAATGGACTTGAGGGATATGAGCTTAAGAGATAAAAGAAGAAGAGTGGCAAGGTGAAAACCCGAAAGGGCGTCTTGGCAAGATGAGCGACACCGAGTGTAGGTTTCCCTTTCGGCGTTTTGGCGACATAAGAAGGGGAGTAATAAGGATGTTGTCCGGGTAGGCCACTCTTGGAGTGATAAGGATGGTAGTTTTTATTTTTTTCACATTTCCTCTCTTTTCCTTTCTTTCTTTCTTGGTTTTTCTCTTGTTTTCCATTATTTCTCTTTCTTTCTCTTGCTTCCTGAGACCTTGAGTCTAATTGTTGTCATTTGTTTTACTCGGGACGAGTAAAAGGTCTAAGTATGGTGGAGTTTGATAGGTGATGAAATCACTATCATTTAGGGTAGTTTTTAGAGTCTTTTTATTGCATTAGTGTCGGTTTATGCTACTAACTCCTTGGTCCAGAAGAAGAAGATCAAAAGAAGCTAAGGAAGGAGTTATAAGCACTTAAGAGTAAAGATCGATCAAGAAGCAAAGTTTTGTTGCTCTACCGCCCCCGCGGGCCCTTGCAGCCGCCCCAACGGGTGACACTTCCCACTGAAGCGCTCCCAACACCTTCATCAGCGCCGGCCAAGATGCAGATCACCGCCCCTGCGCCACCCATCGGCGCCCCTGCGGTAACTTGCCCGGACAAGACGAAGGTCAGCTCCCGTGCGCCTCCCACTGCGCCCTGCCTGCGCCTCGCCTTGGGAGCTGGTGTAACACCCCGAATTCTCAGAACTCGGAACGTTACTGGTTAGGACCTCACAATGGGTCCTGACCTCAGTTTGACAACAATATTACTAGGATCTTGCAACAAGACACAAATAAGGAAAACCGAAATTCATGAAATAGTATTTTTAAGGTAATGAATACAACACGGTCTAGCAGCCTATAGTACTTAACAAAGGGAAAAACGATCAACTGTCTAAACAAAAGAAAGAACGACAAACATCAACTCCAACCCCCCACTCTAAGGAGTACGGAGACCCGGCTGACCACTTCTTCCGGATCACTCAGCTGCTGGTCTAACCTGCGGTAAATCTAAAAACACAACAAGAGAAACCATTAGCTAGTTATCTAAATATTAGAAGAATAATAATAGCACACACACACATCATAGCAAAAGTAAACACTCATCATGCTTTCAAACAATCCATTTATTATCTTTACTTAGGTGATTCACTCTTACAAATGATACTTATTTTGTGACACGAGGGATTCCCAAACCTCGCCTCCGTCCCCGTGTAACCATCAGGAATGGATCCGATGCATCTCACCTTGTACCTGCATGGTCTAGGTATAGAGAACCTCCCAGTCTCCTGTCAGAGCTGGGCAGTGATGTCACGGCCCGTTATACATACACTTGGGCCTCAAAATATAATAATAACAGTCATCCTATCAAGTTATTATTATAAACACACATCGCACACACCACTATTATCACTCAACCAACATCCAGAAGCTAGCTAAGTAAGTCGCAAGGACTTACCTGAGTCAAATCACACTCTAACAAGTCTCAACTCGGTCCGTACTCGTGGTAACTCAAACGCCTGTCAATTAAGGTATGGGATCAAAATCACATCCCATACTCTTAGAGGTTATAAACTTCTAAGATGTTCAATCTCATGAAAAGAATTTATGAAAATACAAATTCTTAAGGTAAAGATTATTTTACTCTTGATCTCGGTAATTCTCAAAGTCTATCATTAAAATCTAATATTCACTTTTAGGACTTGTTTCCATAATTTGGTTCTCATGGATAGCTTACTAGAGGTTATAAGGTTAAATCTCAAACAAACTCGTCAAAGAGGACAACATCACTCCCTTCCCGGTTACTACTCTACTCTCATATATATATATATAGGGATAAGATCAAGTGAGAACATAACTTACGGTAAGAAATGAGAACAAACCCTAGTCACATGATTAATAAGATCGACGCTTATGATCTAGTTTTATTTTTGTATATCAATTACACTTTTTCTATTTTAGGATCATTATATATTTTTACTATATTTTTATATTAATTACACCATTCATGACCAACGTGCCATATTATTCGTGTGACTTAGCTAACATATTATGTGCAGTATGTGACCGTACATATAGTGTCGTGCATGCAATCACCTATACGTGCCATATTCAATCACCTATGCGTGCCTACGATCACTTATACGTGCAATACTATTCAATGACCTTGTATGTGCAGTAATCAATCACCTAGCCTATTCATTAAATCTCTAAGTAAACGTGTGTATATGCTTCACTCTTTTACATGTGCATGTATGTATATGATTCGTGCCTATAGTTTACTCTCCTTTTTTAAGATAGGATTCGTGCATGTAATATAGATAATTAATCATGTGTCGTGCATGCAATATAGATAATTCAATTATCTATACGTGCTTATTCATGTAATCTCTAAGTAAATCCATGCATATACTTCACTTTCCGGTGCTTCGAGTAATGTACGAAATATGTAATGACACACGTGTCGTGCATGCATTATATATATATCTATATTCACTCACCAATACGTGCATATTCATGCACGCCTTAAGTGAATTCGTTCATACAAAGTACTCACATACACGTGTATGTACTTATACAATTACATAAACTTTAAGGGACAATGGGTAATTAAGCTCAAATGGAATTGCCGACACTGAGAGATACGAGTAATTAAGCTCCAATGACACGGGTATTTTTTTTCCTTGCAACATTGTATTAAACATGAACAATTTATTTCAAATAAATATAGGATGACCATTTTAATTACCGTGTAATAAATTATACACGATTGCGGGATAAACTAATTACCTTATGTAGATACTGCAATAAATCTACATAGAATCATACCTTATTTAGATATCAAATCTCATCCATCCGTGCATTCATCTAACGATCCTCAATTGTTCTTATTTCTTACTGTAAAACACGTTCTTACCGGATCCTGACCCTATATATATATATATATATATATATATATATATATATATATATATATATATATATATATATATATATATATATATATATATATATATATATATCTAATCTCCAACCTACCTATACATGTATGTGTACTCTGCACCACTACATATATATGTATATTTATATAACTCCCGCCTCACACCTCTATATATGTATGTATAAGTACACTACCCTACCACACATTTATTTATACCTTTCAAGTTCCTATCTCTATATATCCGTATATATGAACACCGCAATGATCTCTATATATGTATATATACCTATCTCTTCCAATTTCTACTTCTATATATACTTATATATCCGTCCATGTACTGCATTGTACTCCTTCCTCACACGCCTACATCTATTGCTCAAACATGTATATTCTTATATACATTCGGTATCCTTATACGTATACACTACTCTTGTAGCTATAATTATACATATATATATATATATATACCTCATTCTATATATTTATAAATCTACGTACTGCACTTCACACATATATATATATATACACACACACGTATTGCACTGCATATATATACACCTCATTCTACAATGGAGGTACTGCATATATATATATATACACACACGTACTACACTACATAAATCTACCAAACCTTCATCTAAATGTATATATATAAACATACACTACCCTATTCATATATATATATATATATATATATATATATATATACTCACGTCTTCCATTCTATATATATATACACATGTACAACATATTGTACTTAGGATGATAAAACTCACCTTCCGGCCCCCCCTTGAGTCACCTTGTCGGAAGTGAAACTCGAGGCTGCAGTCGGTCGAATTTGTACAACACCAGCCACGCGGATGTTTGGCAAGCGGGGTCGGATGTAGGTAGTCGGTTACGGTTCCTGTGGAACGAGGCTGGAGTCCGTCCTTAGCCTACTCGTTGGTCCGGCACAAGGGCTCGTATCGTCTGCGGTTCTGGCTAGAGAAGGCGTTCTTCAATGGCCTATCGTTCGAAGTGAGGTTCAGCAACAGGAGCCGGAAAACGGAGGAAACAAAGCAGGAAGGAAGGTCTTACCGGGATCTCTGTCTCGTAGGCTGTCGGATCCGATCTTGGTCGATTCGCAGTTTGCAGATGACGGAACGACACCACCGGACTGCGGTTCCTAAAGCTCCCTGCCAAAGGTGAGTGCGGTCTCGCGGTGGCGACGATGGGGCAGGCGGGTAGGCGGCGCTTCAATCCCTCCCGGCGTGCAGCAGTGGCTTCGATTCCAGGTGAGTAGCGGCTTCGTCTTCTCCGGTGGTGAGGTCGGGTAAGTGAACGAGAAGTGGCAGCCTTGATCACGTAATATTAGTTTTAGGATTAGGTTAAGTTTTAGGGTTAGATTAAGTTTATGATTAGGTTAATTAGATTGGTATTGGGCCAGCTGAAGATATGGGCCAGCAATTTGGGCCGGGTCATTTCATTTAGTTAATATGGAATGATAGCTAACTCGTTATTCATACGGAACCGCTCCTCGGTTTTTATTTTAAAAAGTACGGAATTATTTAAGGCATTATTTACGTTATCATTTTATGTCACATAAAATGATAGAATTCAATATCGTGTTCTTGTATATAGAAAATTAAGGTTGGCGGATCGGAGTCCGGTATTTAACGGAGTTTAAAAAATTTTTTATTTTATTTTATTTATTTATTTATTTATATATATTTTTTTTTTTGGTTATTACATCAGTGCCCTCTTAAAAGAAGTTTTGTCCCTAAACTTAGAATAATCTTCTTAATCACACGGTTTCCTTGATGTATTTTAGTTTCTTAAAATTTTCGATTTCTACCAGGCAACTACTCAATCATCATACTCAGACACACATCACATAAAACATAATCACCCCATCCAATATAAAACATGAATGGTCAAACACACAACATCCGAGTACTAACTTGTCGATACAGAAGTGACATCTAACCCCGCGAAGAACTCGGGATAATTATGTCTAACACTCTCCTCTGTCTCCCAAGTGGCCTCAGCAGCTCCTCGTCTAGACCATTGGATCCTCAACATCGGTATCTCCTTAGACCGTAGATGTCTACTAATGCGCTCTAGGACGGGAATCGGTACTCCACAAAAATATGATCTAGCTCAACTATCAGCTTCTCATAGTCGATGACATGCCCCAGATTCAGTATGTATTCCCTCAACTGTTACTCGTGAACACTATGTGTACACCTTCTAGTATGGGTAGGAGTGATGGTCGATAAATAACTTCCCACTCCTCCTTAAGATTTCAACGGTATTCTATTCTAAACCCCCCTTTTATCTCTGTTGATGACTCTACTGTAAAATAAGTATCAAACTTTATTTCTTTCCGCTGGGCCCACATGCTTCTACCCTTCCGAAGATCCCGACTATCGATTCTGAAATAATAATCTTAAACTTCTGTCGGCACTTTACTAAGTGCCTACTCCTCTTTTTAATACAAACCGCTTGGCCCGGTTTCCTCAATGTGACCTAATCGGATCGTTCCTTAATTAATGGGTTTTCACCTACTTCTTGTCAAGCTTTCAAATTTATATAACTCAAAACAATTCACACACCCAAAGGGACCTGTTCATATAGATCTCTAATTCCTTAACTTGAATCATAGTTAACCTAACATTGATTTTCTTCATCTGTGGGTTATGGGCCTACCACGCTTCTGGTATAACACCCATTAGTCACAATAGCGTCTTTTTGAGGGTCAACATGATTTACCCAACTCCCGCCTATACTTCCCTTCTAATACTAGCAAGATCCTCTTCAAACAGACCCTTACTCTCTTACTCAATCGTAGTCTGTTCTTAACCAACCCGTATGCAACCTTTAACCCGATTATCTCCATATCCTTAAATCATCCCAGAAGGTCGTCATTGCCTACTTGGGGAATCCTCCGAGGCATCGGTAAAGTTACCTCTTAATCCGCAGTCACTAATGTCTCTTCTTACCGTTACCTACTCGTCAATACCAACCAACACTTACACGTCCTCTGTTGACTTCTGTCAGTCTATAATTGACTTATCTCCATATCCCGGACTTACTTTCCTCATACCTATACTGGCGTTAAATTCTTGGTGAGCATCATCTGCTCGATTAATCCTTTCATACTTCGCTAGTTCTTTTTATCTTCCACACTTCTGTTTCCTTAGGCTAACCTACTTCTTGAGCCCAATTGGGTCATTCATCTTGACATAAATAGTCATTCCTAGTCTTCAACGATAGCGGTTAAGTGTCTTTGTAGTTCTGATGACTTTAGTTATCACCCCCTTGCAAGGACCGTCGGTGTTGATGACTTAGGTCCCGTGATAATTGGGGTTACCTTGAACTTTCGAGTCCACCAAGGCCGTTCTCATATATACATTCCTTCGCTGGTGTTACCGGCAATATTGCCTTCATGAAACTCCATAGTTTCCGCTACAGGGCTTCAACTCTTTGATACCGGCATTGCGATTTCTTTCAAATTTCTATATCTTTGAGGAGGTCAAAACCTCTCCACACTTGTAAAGTCTACATTTTTCTTCTACACTCCATTGTAGGTATCCCTTTCATGCACCTTAGACCCTCATATTTGGGTCGACATTTTATCTCTTTTGGTCTCTCAAGCTTGTCTTGTGAACTCTTCTACTAGGTGACTCAATCTTATAACAATTGCCTCCCTTGAATCGGTCTCAACTTTCAGTTGATCATTGCTGCTCATTTCATTTTGGAACCTCAGTTACGTCGTACTCTTGCATAGATTCTACAAAGGCATCCTCATCTCAACACTTTATTCCAATTTAGTAAGACCCACCTTTTGATATGTGACTTTCCTTCTTACTAATTATCTTATTGGGGTAATACCGGATCTATTTAGCAACCTTTAGTCATTCAACTTTACTCCTTCTCATGTCTGTTCTAGCCAACATGCAGATTCCATCTTCAATCACCTCACAACTCGATCATACATTTCACCAAGGCTGTAAATCATACTCTCTATGTTTGTGCCGCCTCTACAATTCCAATTATTCCGTGTCATATCTTTAATCACAAGGGCTTCCTTTGTCAATCTAGACAGTTTGACTCCACTTTTTCTCGGAGGAGCACCATCAGTCCTACTTGTGTGGAATGCTAAGACATAGGACATGTCCACGATCATCTGTTTCTTCTTACTCTTCTAGTTCTTCTTATAGGGATCCCTCTCTATTAACTTTGATAGGTATCTTTCCTTAATGAGTACTAAGCAACTACTCACAACAATTCTCTTTACACCATTACTATCATCAATGGTCATTACCGACCGTCAAGAGCTTCTCTTTAATTTCTTTATTAAAGTTGTCGTATTGGACTCATTCAATGTTACCACCAAGGCTACTAGTACTTGTATCTGATTTAACTTCACCATTGCCGTCGTTGATCTCTAAAAGAAATTCACTAGATGTCGATAAAATTCCTTTATAACCTTGTGGTTATTCTTCTTATCTGTCACCCAACCATCACTAGTTAGCCAACCCGTGCAAATTCTCCGTTGTTACTAATCAGCCTGTAGTTGACCTTCTATAAGATCGTAGACTTACTTTTCTTCTATCTCTTTTGAGGTTTGATATACCAGGTGAAAATAAGTCTCTTCTATTTATACTCCTTTATCTCCTTCTACAAATTACACTCCTATAAGAGCACCATACTCTTACGAGTCTAGTTGTATCTTCATCTTCCATCAATGGACTTGTAACTTCTTCTATGATAACTTGTAGATATTTCCCCATAATTCTTTTTACCTGAGTTATCGTCCAATTGTTGTTCTCTGTTATGACCCGCTAGTGTTATTAACTTGAAACCTTCGTGAATGGGAAGTTATTAGAGACCCCCGTGTTCACCAACCATTTTCCTACACCTTCTTCCTTGTGTGTTGCTTTGTACTGCCGCCTTTGTAGAAATCCGGTCTTTGTTGTCTCCCGATCCTTGTTGAATTTCTTGTGTGTTCTAGGATGTCACTCCACTTCCATGTTGGTGAAACCTGCATTCCACTTTCTAGCAACCAGTAAGCTTTCCTTTTTGCGGCTCTTTTATTCTTCGTATTTGGATGGACAATGTATCTCATCTTGACTCCTATGCTATGATTGTCTCGGTTTCCCATCTTGATTGTGGTGTCAAGTAGCTGGTCGAGAGTGATCATATTCTGCCCTGTTTCTAGCCGCAAACTTTCACCTTCTGGTCCGTCAGTACGCTTATATTCAATGTCTCTTGTCTGGTTACGCTCAGAATGTGATACGCAATAGGCTTTAAATTTATACTCGTTATATTTCTCCTAACTCCTAGCGAACCCGCAGTGTACGGGACGTTTGTAGTATGGATAGTATTCCGAGGTCGAACACAAAGACTAAGGTGAGATTGATTCGATTTATGATTAAGTTTAGTGAAGATCTAGGTTATAGAAAAGAGAAAGAAATAAAGAAATGAAAACCTCAATGTTTTTGGTTGGTTTTTAGGCGATCAATCAAGGATCAGAAATGATGCAAAGTAAACAATCAACTAAGCTAACGAATCGACGCAAACAAACAAGCTAAACACGAGATATGAATCAAGAGAGAAAAGAGGATTCTAGGGGTTGGAAGTTCCGGTTATGGCATAGGACTCAAGCTACCTAATCATACCTTGGATTAACTATGATATGTTGGGATTTAGTGTTTCTAGATTGGGATCAATCACCGGGTAGGTATCATGGTCCACTAGCCCGTCCCTAAGGTCTCATCACCGGGTAAGTCTCTAAGAACCTAAGGGATGGAATTCTACACAAACCGGATTGTCACCTAGGGATCTAACCTATCCTCACCGGGTAAGTCTCGAAAGGGTTAGTCCTAAACAACTATCCTAGCACACTTAGTCCAATGGCGGCTTATGAGGCTCACCACTACCTAGGGTTTGTCATCTTGAAATCTAAGAGTAGAATCACCGGGTAAGTCTCTTCTAACACTTAGTTGCTAACACTAGGTCACCCTAGGGTAGATTTAACTCAACAAACACTTATGATTTCAACATTCTAACAATCTAAAGCTAGATCTATCAAACCAGGGAGAATCACGGTTTGTTCCATCTAGTCCACGGCCGTGGTTTGTCAAGAACAATCCGTGGACTTCAACAGAGGCTACGTCCAAGCAAGTGAGTCATCCAAGGGCTGATCTAAGTCCATCCTATCATAGTCCTAGCCATAACCATCCTTTCCTTACCCTAGAATCACATCTATTTAGCCTACAACATTCATCATAGCAATCGAAATCATCAAACATAAAATCATGGCTTCCATTTGCAAGATAATGAAGAGAAAGAGATGAACAAGTGAAGTGAACAAAACCAAGCTGAAAATGGAATTAGAATGACTCACAATCCTTCTTAAAGAAGGTTTAAATGGTTCATACAACTCTAGAAATTGATTCTGAAATTCTTCACTACAAAGCTATCCAAGTCTATCAATGGTGTGTTCTTCTTCTTCTCTCCAATGGAGCTCTTCTCCAATGGTGGCTTTCTTCTACCTCCTCCCTCCAAGAACCTTCTTGTTGAGAGTATTGTTGTGTGTCTAGAGTGATGGGGGAATACCCAATTGAAAGATACTAGATGGAAGATGCCTTCTCAGCCAATGCAGGACCACTTTTATACTACAACTTTGCAAGAGCTGGCCAAGAGATCGTGGCACAACTGTCACGAAAACCTGGCAAAATCCACGGATGGTTCCACGGCCGTGGACTTCCAGTGAGCCGTGGTTTGGACCTTCAGCTTTGCCTTTGATCATTAAGCTTTGATTTGGTGCATGGCTTGTGTTGGCAAGGTTCCATGAGTCCTCCTTAGCCTCTAGTTTGCATCCAAATGAGTCCGAGGGTGTGTCATCTTGATGAACGATCCTCAAACGTATCGATTTAGCTCCTAAATCTCCCAAAATACCTGCAAAGCAATGCACAAGTCCATGTAGACGTCTATCTCGACAAAATACGTGAATTGAGTGCAAACGTTGTGAACTAGTGCTAAACCATGCATGAACTAGTGACAAATCTATCTAAATGATTACCTAAACCTAAGTCATAAATCGTGTTATCAAAAATACCCCGTACGTAAGGTTTGCTCGTCCCCGAGCAAATTCTCAACTATAGACTACGAGATAACATTATTTATGTATGCAGAAAAATGGAAAAATCTTTTTGGGTTTGTGCTTCTACTATTGGATCACCTTCATAGTCATGTTTTATAGCAACGGACAAGCAATTATGTATCGAGTAAATGAAGGCATGGAAAGACAATTGTACTTAACTCAAAAGCATGCATGAAATGTAAAGATGACGAAGTCAAGATGATCAAGAGCACATCCAATCTAGATTACTAAGTCTTACAAACATGCAAATAGGTCATAAGGTCTTGTGAAATAAAAGGCCAAGAAACGTTGTGATTAGGTGGGGATTTTTCTAGGCTATGTGATGCTAATCCGGGAATGGAACTAACTCCACAATCTTGTCCTCGATCAACTTCTCTCAAGTGTATATTTTCTCTATCTTTTCTTTCTTTTCTTTTTCTTTGACTTATTTTTGAGACAATGGCATTGGTGTACAAAAGCCGAAACCTTGGTGATTAGCCATCCTCGGGCTTTTTCTATTTTTCGAGGTGCATCCACACCGAGCACACATACCAAAGCTCGTTAGGACTATTGGTTTATTTGACTTTGGCAAGGCACCAACACCCGATTATGTGAAGTGTACCGAGTTAGTTGTCATTTAAGCCAACGTCCCCAAACCTATGTTTTTGTCTACACTTTCACAACAAATTCAGCATTTTATTCATGACATTCTTTCATCAACATCTTCACCCCACACTTGCTTTTCACACACATAAACACACTAACATGCTCCTATTCCCGGATGGGTCAAAAGAGGTCAAATTTATATCAATTGAGGTGCTCAAACAATCATGATCAAGATGAGAATTAGAGGAAAATGAATTGCCTCATTCATTCCTAGATGGTGTGCAAGAACTAGCATGTAATTTCGACCTTCAATGCTCAATCCATTCTAGGCAAACATCATGATCACCAATCATTCATGGGATTCAAGAGAAGTACTTCAAGTCCACATATGCATTCATCAATTTAACACATAAGGCCATCCATAGCCAATCCACAAGGCAAGATTCATCATTAGGGTCATATCCAAGCCTAGAAAGCACAAAAATTTTTTAAATTTTCTGATTTTTTATGGGAATTTCGAAATGAATATATACAATGCAAGACATGTGATAATATTAAACTACCCTAGATGTTCATCATGCAAAGGATCATGCAAACCCCACCCCATACTTAGAAACACATTGTCCCTAATGTGTAAATGAAGTAAAGAAGAGTGAAAGAAGGTTCTCACAATGTAAAAATGGTTTGCTATGGTATTTGGGATTCTCAAGTGGGTTGATGGTGGATGATCCTATCAACAATGGTAGAGAGCTCTAAGTGTTCATCAAGGCGTCGGGACCCGCGCTAGGCACCGCTAGCCGTCCAAGTTCCGCGTCCGCTCCACCCATAATTGATGAGGGGTTCATCATCATCATTCACTTGCTATGCAAGGTTTCCAATTCTACCAAGACTCTAACACACACACAAAGCACACCAAACACACACAAAAACAGAAAAATCTAAAACAAAAACAAAACGAGAAAAGGGAAACGTTACCAATGGGTTGCCTCCCACCAAGCGCTTCTTTAAGGTCATTAGCTTGACCAAACTCGGGGGCGTCTCATTCTAGGTGAAGTGGGGCAATCATATCCACCGGAGCTCCCGGGATATATTTCTTCAACCGGTGCCCATTCACCTTAAAGTTTCCACAATGCTCCCCTCCTATCTTAATAGCTCCATGGGGAAAGATCTTCTTCACCACATATGGCCCGGTCCATCTTGATTTTAGCTTTCCGGGGAAGAGCCGCAACCTTGAGTTGAAGAGAAGGACAAGGTCGCCTTCACTCAACTCCTTCGGGATGAGGCGCTTGTCATGCCACCGTTTGGTCCTCTCCTTGTAGATCCGGGCATTCTCATAAGCATCCAACCGGATCTCTTCAAGGGCGTTCATATCGAGCAACCTCTTCTCTCCCGCCTCCTTGAGGTCGAAATTTAGCCACTTAATGGCCCAATAAGCTCTATGCTCCATCTCCACCGGAAGGTGGCAAGACTTGCCATAGACTAACTTGTAGGGAGTGGTGCCAATTGGTGTCTTGAAAGCGGTCCTATATGCCCACAAGGCGTCATCGAGCTTCATATCCCAATCCTTTCTCATCCTAGAGACCGTCTTCTCAAGAATTCCCTTGATCTCCCGGTTGGAGATCTCCACTTGGCCACTAGTTTGGGGATGATAAGGTGTTGCCACCTTATGAGTCACCCCATACTTAGCCAGAAGTGCCCCAAAATTCCTATTGGTGAAATGCTTCCCTCCATCACTAATGATCACTCTTGGTGTTCCAAACCTAGGGAAGATCACTCGGTTGAAGAACCGCACCACCACCTTGGCATCATTTGTAGGAGAGGCGATTGCTTCCACCCATCTTGAAACATAATCAACCGCCAATAGGATGTAGAGGTTCCCACATGAAGAAGGAAATGGTCCCATGAAGTCCACACCCCATACATCAAATATCTCCACCTCTTGTATGTTGTTCAAGGGCATCTCATTCCTCCTTGAGATGTTGCCCGTCCTTTGGCAAGCATCACAAGCTACCACAAAGCCTTGCACATCCTTGAACAAACTTGGCCAAAAGAAGCCCGATTGCAACACTTTCGCACATGTCTTGTGTGAGCTAGCATGCCCTCCACACGGCAAGGAATGACAATGGCGGATCACACTCTCCACCTCATCCTCCGGTATGCATCTTCTAAACATTCCATCCGGCCCTCTCTTGAACAAAAGTGGTTCACTCCAATAGTAGTGCCTCACATCTTTGAAGAACTTCTTTCTTTGGGCATATGTCAATCCGGGAAGCACTTCCTCACACACAAGATAGTTCACAATGTCGGCATGCCATGGCTCACTTCCTCTAGACACTTGGAACAAGCACTCTTCCACCATTTGCAATTGCTCATTCCGGAATGAGTCATCAATCGGGATGTCATCTCTTTCAAGCTCCAATGGTGGGAGTCTACTAAGGTGATCCGCCACAGAGTTCTCGGACCCCTTCTTATCCCGGATTTCCAAATCAAACTCTTGAAGAAGGAGGATCCACCGAATCAACCTAGGCTTGGCATCCTTCTTCGTAAGGAGGTAACGGATCGCAGCATGATCCGTATAAACGATGACTTTCGCTCCAACAAGATATGAGCGGAACTTCTCAAATGCATACACAGCCGCTAGCAACGCCTTCTCGGTGGTAGCATAATTGAGTTGGGCATCATCTAGCGTTTTGCTAGCATAGTAAATGGCATGAGTGCGCCCATCTTTCATTTGCCCCAAAACAGCCCCAACGGCTACATTGCTTGCATCACACATGATCTCAAACGGTAAACTCCAATCCGGAGGTTGCATGATAGGTGCGGAGATCAAGGCGTTCTTCAACCTACAAAAAGCCTCAAGGCAATCCTTGGAGAAAACAAACTCAACATCTTTCATTAGTAGGTTAGTAAGAGGCTTAGAAATTTTAGAGAAGTCTTGAATAAACCTCCGGTAAAAACCGGCATGCCCTAAGAAACTCCTTACCCCTTTCACCGAGGTAGGTGGTGGCAACTTCTCTATCGTTTCAATTTTGGCCCTATCAACCTCAATGCCACGGTTGGACACCAAGTGTCCTAACACAATACCTTCACTTACCATGAAGTGGCATTTTTCCCAATTCAAGACAAGATTTGTCTCCTCACATCTTTGCAATACTAATGACAAGTTAGCCAAGCAATTATCAAAGGAAGAACCATAAACAGAGAAATCATCCATGAACACTTCCATGATATTTTCAATGTATTCTGAAAAGATAGCCATCATACACCTTTGGAAGGTGGCGGGTGCATTACACAACCCAAATGGCATTCTCCTATATGCAAAAGTACCCCATGGACATGTAAAGGTGGTTTTCTCTTGGTCATCGGGGTGGATAGGGATTTGGAAGAATCCACTATAGCCATCTAAATAGAAAAAATGAGAATGTTGAGCTAACCTCTCCAGCATTTGGTCAATGAAAGGGAGAGGGAAGTGATCTTTCCTAGAGGCCATGTTCAACTTCCTATAGTCAATGCACATCCTCCATCCCGTAACCGTCCTAGTCGGGATTAGTTCATTGTTCTCATTAGTCACTACGGTCATCCCACCCTTCTTAGGAACTACATGAACGGGACTAACCCACTTACTATCCGAGATAGGGTAGATTATCCCCGCATCTAGCAACTTAATGATCTCCTTTTTGACTACCTCTTTCATTATAGGATTCAATCTCCTTTGATGTTCAATAGAGGGTTTATGGTTATCTTTCATCAATATCTTATGCATGCACAAAGAAGGTTTAATGCCAACCAAATCATCAATAGTATAGCCAATGGCTTTCCTATGCAATCTTAGTTCATGCAACAACTTAGCAAGTTCATCATCATTCAAGCATGCATTAACAATCACCGGATATGTTGAATTATCACCAAGAAAAGCATACTTCAAATGAGAGGGGAGGGGTTTAAGTTCAAGTTTAGGAGGACCTTTGTCGAGTGGAGACGATCCAAATAACGTTGGATGAGATGAATCCAAAGCAAATGAAGACCCTTCAAGGCTCCTTGAGGCTTGATCATCAATGAGGTCTGATTCTGGGGGAACCACGGTTGGAACCACGGTTGGCTCCACTTCCACGGCCGTGGACCTTGCCTGGCTTGTTTGTTGAGGATTTACAGAGAGTTCTACGGCCGTGGAACCACTTCCACGCCCGTGGAACTTGCAGCCGTTCAGCATGCCTTCGTGAACCTCAAATCCAACTCTTGTCTCCTTTTCTAGTGCTTCCAAGGCCTTGATTTCTTCATTGCAAGCCTCCTCAACACCTTCCTCCATCATACTTAAGGTAAGAACCTTCTCCAAGGGATCCTTGATCAAGATCGAGCTCACAACTTCTCTAGATTCCTCTTGCTCGACTATGTTGAAGACATCCTCATCAAGGGTTGGTCCTTTCATCATTGTGGACAACTTGAACTTGATGTTCTCTTCTCCAATGTTGAAGGAGAGAGTCCCATTCTTGCAACCCACTAGGCATCCGGAAGTGGCGAGGAAGGGTCTTCCCAAGATGATGGGAACCGGATAGTCCGCCGGAATATCCAAGACAACAAAATCAATTGGCACATAGAATCCTCCTAGTTGCACCGGGATGTCTTCTAAGATCCCAACCGGATGAGTGATAGAACGGTCCGCCATATAGAGGGTCATCTTGACCGGTTTCGGCTCTCCTAGCCCAACCTTGTTGCAAAGTGCAAGCGGTATGATGCTTACACTTGATCCAAGATCACAAGGGGCCTCATACTTCACATCTCCCACTCCAATTGGGACACAAAAGGAACCCGGATCTCTTAGCTTGGGAGGCATCTCCTCCTTCATTGTTTGGATCAATTCCGAAGATCTCTTGTTCATTCTTATCTCCCCATACTCCTCCAACTTCCTTTTGTTGGAGAGTATCTCCTTCAAGAACTTGCCATATGCCGGCATTCCTAAGATAGCATCCATGAACGGAATATTAATATGCAACTTGGACATTAGTTCAAGGAATTTACCAAAGTGGTTGTCCAAGCGAGCTCTTGCTCGTGATTGTGGGAACGGTAGTGGTGGCTTGTATGGAGGCGGTGCCACATATGTTGGCTCAACATCCTTGCCCTTGCCTCCATCTCCTTGCAAAGTCTCTTCCTCTATCCCCACTTGTTTCCCTTTAGCATTCTCCTTGGGCAAAGGGTCCTTCATACTCAACCCACTCCTCGTTGTAATGGCCAACACTTGGCCTCTTGGGTTATCTTTGGTCCTTCCGGGAAGCTTTCCCGGATCTCTATGGGCTTCACCCGCCTTTTGGAACACTTGTGCTTCCAACACCTTTTGAGCTTTAGAAATGGAAGTCACCGTGCTCTCAAGACCACTCAACCTTCCAAGCAATTGCTCAAACATCATTTCGGTCCTATCCTTTGGAGGTTGAGTAAATCCGGATGGAGGTTCTTGTGAAGCTTTTGGTGGTGGAGTTGTGCTTGTGGAAGCGGGAGGGTTCAAGGCTCCATCCGGGTTAGAATAGGAAAACCCGGGATGGTTGTGGTTGGGCCGGTAATTGTTGAATTGCCGGTTGTTGTTGAAGTTCCTTGGGCCTTGATAGTTGTTGTAATTGCCCCTTCCCATGTAATTCACATCTTCCTCCTTTGAAGACAAATTAGCTTGCACTTGCACCGGAGGGGTTGCTTGGTTCTTCAAAATTGTAGCACACAACTCCCTCAAAGACTTTAGCTCGTTATTGATGGCATCTAGCTTGAAGTTGCTCATGGTGACTTCACTCACCTCATATGCTCCCACTTTCCTCCCTTCACTCTTCCTATGGGAGTACTTCTCAATCACCAAAGCTTGTTTTTCTATAAACTCCCAAGCCTCGTCTACATGCTTCTCCATGAAAGTCCCACCGGAAAGGGATTGAAGCTTGAATTGTCTATCTTCATCAAGTCCTTTGAAGTAGATTTCCAATAGCTCAATTTTTGGTATACCATGGTGTGGGCAATCTAGGAGAAGGTCTTTGAATCTCTCCCAAGACTTGAACAAGCTTTCTCTATCCTTTATCACGAAGGCATTGATCTTCCCTCTTAACTCGGTAGTCTTGGAAGGTGGGAAGAATTTAGTCAAAAACTCGGTTGTCATCTCCTCCCAAGTACCAACTCGCCCTTGTGGAATAGATTGATACCAAGTCAAAGCTTTATCCTTAAGAGAGAAGGAGAAAGCCCTAAGCTTATGGTTGTTGCTCTCCAATCTAGGCGGTCTAAGAGTCTCCATCAAAATCTCATAGTTCATCAAGTGTTGATGAGGAGACTCTCCTTCCATCCCTCCAAATTGATTATGCCGGATCATTTGTAGAACTTGAGGGTGGAGTTCGTAATCATGGGCTGCGGGATCTCCTAAGTTCACACCCGGACGGTGTGCTCTTTGTGCCGGATCTATACGTTGCCCCAACGTTTGTGGCTCTTCCATAGCAATGGGCACAAACCTAATGTTCACCGCCGCTGGCTGCGGTTGTGGTGGAGGTGGAGGAGGTTGTTGACGGTTAAGCTCTCTTTACACAAGAGCTTGCCTAATCTCCTCAATCTCCCTCCTAGTTGCCTCTTGCCTCTCATTGGCAAGTCTCCTTTCATTCTCCAAAGCTTCATCCCTTATCCTAATTTGCTCTAAAGCCTCATCCAAATCAGCTTGGAGATCTCTTCCGGCCATCTCCTTCCCCTTTTTAATGCTCTTGGATCTAGATATAAGGGTTATCTCCGGTTCGGGATCGAATGGAGCTAAATCCTTGCCACGAGATCTTCGCATACACCTAAAGAGTAAGAGATGCCCTGAAAAGCAAAGACACACACCAAAGAGAGATCAAAAGCAACAAGAAAGATCTACACTATAAATAATCACAAAATAGACTCAATCTAGACCTAGTCCCCGGCAACGGCGCCAAAAACTTTGTTACGCTCAGGATGTGATACGCAATAGGCTTTAAATTTATAATCGTTATATTTCTCCTAACTCCTAGCGAACCCGCAGTGTACGGGACGTTTGTAGTATGGATAGTATTCCGAGGTCGAACACAAAGACTAAGGTGAGATTGATTCGATTTATGATTAAGTTTAGTGAAGATCTAGGTTATAGAAAAGAGAAAGAAATAAAGAAATGAAAACCTCAATGTTTTTGGTTGGTTTTTAGGCGATCAATCAAGGATCAGAAATGATGCAAAGTAAACAATCAACTAAGCTAACGAATCGACGCAAACAAACAAGCTAAACACGAGATATGAATCAAGAGAGAAAAGCGGATTCTAGGGGTTGGAAGTTCCGGTTATGGCATAGGACTCAAGCTACCTAATCATACCTTGGATTAACTTCGATATGTTGGGATTTAGTGTTTCTAGATTGGGATCAATCACCGGGTAGGTCTCATGGTCCACTAGTCCGTCCCTACGGTCTCATCACCGGGTAAGTCTCTAAGAACCTAAGGGATGGAATTCTACACAAACCGGATTGTCACCTAGGGATCTAACCTATCCTCACCGGGTAAGTCTCGAAAGGGTTAGTCCTAAACAACTATCCTAGCACACTTAGTCCAATGGCGGCTTATGAGGCTCACCACTACCTAGGGTTTGTCATCTTGAAATCTAAGAGTAGAATCACCGGGTAAGTCTCTTCTAACACTTAGTTGCTAACACTAGGTCACCCTAGGGTAGATTTAACTCAACAAACACTTAGGATTTCAACATTCTAACAATCTAAAGCTAGATCCATCGAACCAGGGAGAATCACGGTTTGTTCCATCTAGTCCACGGCCGTGGTTTGTCAAGAACAATCCGTGGACTTCAACAGAGGCTACGTCCAAGCAAGTGAGTCATCCAAGGGCTGATCTAAGTCCATCCTATCATAGTCCTAGCCATAACCATCCTTTCCTTACCCTAGAATCACATCTATTTAGCCTACAACATTCATCATAGCAATCGAAATCATCAAACATAAAATCATGGCTTCCATTTGCAAGATAGTGAAGAGAAAGAGATGAACAAGTGAAGTGAACAAAACCAAGCTGAAAATGGAATTAGAATGACTCACAATCCTTCTTAAAGAAGGTTTAAATGGTTCATACAACTCTAGAAATTGATTCCGAAATTCTTCACTACAAAGCTATCCAAGTCTATCAATGGTGTGTTCTTCTTCTTCTCTCCAATGGAGCTCTTCTCCAATGGTGGCTTTCTTCTACCTCCTCCCTCCAAGAACCTTCTTGTTGAGAGTATTGTTGTGTGTCTAGAGTGATGGGAGAATACCCAATTGAAAGATGCTAGATGGAAGATGCCTTCTCAGCCAATACAAGACCACTTTTATACTACAACTTTGCAAGAGCTGGCCAAGAGATCGTGGCACAGCTGTCACGAAAACCTGGAAAAATCCACGGATGGTTCCACGGATGGTTCCACGGCCGTGGACTTCCAGTGAGTCGTGGTTTGGACCTTCAGCTTTGCCTTTGATCATTAAGCTTTGATTTGGTGCATGGCTTGTGTTGGCAAGGTTCCATGAGTCCTCCTTAGCCTCTAGTTTGCATCCAAATGAGTCCGAGGGTGTGTCATCCTGATGAACGATCCTCAAACGTATCGATTTAGCTCCTAAATCTCCCAAAATACCTGCAAAGCAATGCACAAGTCCGTGTAGACGTCTATCTCGACAAAATACGTGAATTGAGTGCAAACGTTGTGAACTAGTGCTAAACCATGCATGAACTAGTGACAAATCTATCTAAATGATTACCTAAACCTAAGTCATAAATCGTGTTATCAGTCCTCACTTTTCCGCCTCGACGCTCCTCAACAAGCTCGAAGGAGTTGCCCAATATTCGCCTACCCTAATGCACATAAGATGTGCATACTAATCCTCACGTTGACACCCTTCAAAAACATAGGTGTGTCAACTGAATGAGGATCTCATACTGTTATCTCCATTAAGGGTGTACTATAACTATAAATTCTACTAATCTTCGGCATATGCTTATCTACATCACCTATCATTATAATCAAGATAATAAGTCCAAAGAGAGTAACAACCTATAGTCCATACTAAGCATACTGAGATCCGCGGTAGTAGTGGTGGTCAGCCGTACTTTCTATTCCCAACCAGACTATGCATGCCTTTGAAAACCAAAAGTCCTTTTTAAAACTCAGATCCCTTTTCGGGTTCCGCTTAATTACTTATTCGGTCTTTCAGAAGATTTCAAGTGTCATTGTTGCCAACCTAGAGCTTTGATACCATGTTGTAACACCCCGAATTCTCAAAACTCGGAACATTACTAGTTAGCACCTCACAATAGGTCCCGACCTCAGTTTGACAACAATATTACTAGGATCTTGCAACAAGACACAAATAAGGAAAACCGAAATTCATGAAATAGTATTTTTAAGGTAATGAATGCAACACGGTCTAGCAACCTATAGTACTTAACAAAGGGAAAAACGATCAACTGTCTAAACAAAAGAAAGAACGACAAACATCAACCCCAACCCCCCACTCTAAGGAGTACGGAGACCCGGCTGACCACTACTTCCGGATCACTCAGCTGCTGGTCTAACCTGCGGTAAATCGAAGAATAATAATAACACACACACACATCATAGCAAAAGTAAACACTCATCATGCTTTCAAACAATCCATTTATTATCTTTACTTAGGTGATTCACTCTTACAAATGATACTTATTTTGTGACACGAGGGATTCCCAAACCTCGCCTCCGCCCCCGTGTAACCATCAGGAATGGATCCGATGCATCTCACCTTGTACCTGCATGGTCTAGGTATAGAGAACCTCCCAGTCTCCTGTCAGAGCTGGACAGTGATGTCACGGCCCGTTATACATACACTTGGGCCTCAAAATATAATAATAACAGTCATCCTATCAAGTTATTATTATAAACACACATCGCACACACCACTATTATCACTCAACCAACATCCAGAAGCTAGCTAAGTAAGTCACAAGGACTTACCTGATTCAAATCACACTCTAACAAGTCTCAACTCGGTCCGTACTCGTGGTAACTCAAACGTCTGTCAATTAAGGCATGGGATCAAAATCACATCCCATACTCTTAGAGGTTATAAACTTCTAAGATGTTCAATCTCATGAGAAGAATTTATGAAAATACAAATTCTTAAGGTAAAGATTATTTTACTCTTGATATCGGTAATTCTCAAAGTCTATCATTAAAATCTAATATTAACTTTTAGGACTTGTTTCCATAATTTGGTTCTCATGGATAGCTTACTAGAAGTTATAAGGTTATATCTCAAACAAACTCGTCAAAGAGGACAACATCACTCCCTTCCCGGTTACTACTCTACTCTCATATATATAATCTCCAACCTACCTATACATGTATGTGTACTCTGCACCACTACATATATATGTATATTTATATAACTCTCGCCTCACACCTCTATATATGTATGTATAAGTACCCTACCCTACCACACATTTATTTATACCTTTCAAGTTCCTATCTCTATATATCCGTATATATGAACACCGCAATGATCTCTATATATGTATATATACCTATCTCTTCCAATTTCTACTTCTATATATACTTATACATCCGTCCATGTACTGCACTGTACTCCTTCCTCACACGCCTACATCTATTGCTCAAACATGTATATTCTTATATACAATCGGTATCCTTATACGTATACACTACTCTTGTAGCTATAATTATACCTATATATATACCTCATTCTATATATTTATAAATCTACGTACTGCACACACACACATATATATATATATATATATACACACACACACACGTACTACACTGCATAAATCTACCAAACCTTCATCTAAATGTATATATATAAACATACACTACCCTATTCATATATATATATATACTCACGTCTTCCATTCTATATATATATACATGTACAACACATTGCACTTAGGATGATCAAACTCACCTTCCAGCCCCCCCTTGAGTCGCCTTGCCGGAAGTGGAACTCAAGGCTGCAGTCGGTCGAATTTGTACAACACCAGCCACCCGGATGTTTGGCAAGCGGGGTCGGATGCAGGTAGTCGGTTACGGTTCCTGTGGAACGAGGCTGGAGTCCGTCCTTAGCCTGCTCGTTGGTCCGGCACAAGGGCTCGTATCGTCCGCGGATCTAGCTAGATAAGGCGTTCTTCAATGGCTTGTCGTTCGAAGTGAGGTTTAGCAACAGGAGCCGGAAAACGGAGGAAACAAAGCAGGAAGGAAGGCCTTACCGGGATCTCCGTCTCGTAGGCTGTCGGATCCGATCCTGGTCGTTTCGCAGATTGCAGATGACGGAACGACACCACCGGACTGCGGTTCCTAAAGCTCCCTGCCAAAGGTGAGTTCGGTCTCGCGGTGGCGACGATGGGGCAGGCGGGTAGGCGGCGCTTCGATCCCTCCCGGGGTGCAGCAGTGGCTTCGATTCTAGGTGAGTAGCGGCTTCGTCTTCTCCGGTCGTGAGGTCGGGTAAGTGAAGGAGAAGTGACAACCTTGATCACGTAATATTAGTTTTAGGATTAGGTTAAGTTTTAGGGTTAGATTAAGTTTATGATTAGGTTAATTAGATTGGTATTGGGCCAGCTGAAGATATGGGCCAGCAATTTGGGCCGGGTCATTTCATTTAGTTAATATGGAATGATAGCTAACTCGTTATTCATACGGAACCGCTCCTCGGTTTTTATTTTAAAAAGTACGGAATTGTTTAAGGCATTATTTACATTATCATTTTATGTCACATAAAATGATAGAATTCAATATCGTGTTCTTGTATATAGAGAATTAAGGTTGGCGGATCGGAGTCCGGTATTTAAAGGAGTTTAAATTTTTTTTTATTTTATTTTATTTATTTATTTATTTATATATATATTTTTTTGGTTATTACAGCTGGAAGGCGAAGAGTATGTGTCACCGCCCCTGCGTTGGCCTTAAGGTGCCCCTGCGCCTTGACATCAGAAACGTCAGGAAGGCGAAAGGTCAGACGTTGAAGTGCATTAAAGATCCGCCCCAGCGGAACTGTGTAGCCGCCCCAGCGGTTATGAAAAAGATCAACCGATTCTGCCTAAACCGCCCCTGCGGGTCCTGAAGGCCGCCCCTGCGGTTTAACACCAGAAGCTTTACTCCGGCTGTTTACACCACCTTTATGGCATTAAAGGTGGCTGTTTTAGGCCGGCTATTTACTCCTAATTTAGTGTCTTTTGTAGTATAAATAGTCCATGGTTGATTGCTAGAATGATCCATGATTTTCCTCACAAAATCCATTTTAGACTTGAGTTTTTCCATTGTAATGAGTTGCTAACTCCCTTGCTACATTGGGTTGGTTTGAAGCTGCTTTGTTACTTTGGTTGTAAGTTCTTTTAATATAAGTTTTTATTCAGTAATGCTTTGTGTTTCCTTGATCTTCATTGTTTAATTGCATGTTAACTATTACTTGAGATTGATCCCCTTAGGTTCTAAAGTGCATATAAACAACTAGGATTAATAGGTTCCGGGTTCGGGTCTTTAATCTAGTAGCAACTTTAAGTAATAACGGGTTGTAATTACTTAAAGAAAAGGAATACAAATATAAAGATAAGTTTAACGGTTTTAATCTTCTCTTTATATCCCTTTGTCTTTGTTTGAATGCTAACTTATTATTTGTTCTTGTAGATTTACGGAACTTTAATAGGTTAAGTTGTGTTGATGCCGGTTGGCTCAACACATATGTATGATCAAGACGGGAGATAACTTAAAAACTTGTAAAAGGAATACACCAAAGTAGCAATTGCATGCTTAGAATCAACCTAGTGTAGATTCACCCATTATTGTCTTATTTGTCGCATTAATCGTTTTCATAAGTTTTTGTGAATCAATTCAACCAAACCCCCCCCCCCTTTTGTGTCACTTGTCATTATAATCAATAATTGCATCTGATAACAAGATTTATGACTTAGGATTAGGTAATCATTTAGATAGATTTCTCACTCATTCATGCACGTTTTGGCATTGGTTCATGACGTCTTCGCTCAATTCATGCACATTTCTAGAAAAGACGTCTACACTACCTTTTATCGGTTTTGTAGGTAATTCGGGGATCTATTGGACGTTAATCGATACATTTGAGGGCCAAGCCTCATGATGGTACACATCCAAAGCCTTGGAGGAGAATAATTGGAGCAACAAAGGACACAAAGACCACTATTGGTGCAAGCAATGGAGCAACTCATGGCTAGACGATCATAACATGCTTCTGTTGAAGAAAATCGACCTACACCCAGGAAAATCGGCCGATTTTTTCCTCTAGGTCGATTTTTGGGTCTTTGACAGCTTAAGCCACGTGTCCCACGATCTCTTGTCCGGCCTTGCTCTTGGTGGAGAATATAAGTGGTCCTTCAAAGTTGTTGCTGGCTCTCTCCCATTGATCCTTCTCCTCTCTTTTGACCTATCTTCTTCCCCAAAACACTTCTCCATTGTTGCCTCTCTTCCAAGCACCCATTAGGGGTGTTCTTGGAAGAGATTAGTGTAGATTCTCGTTTTAGAGTGAGATTAGAGTGGATTTGAGAGAGAAGTTCATTGTTGACAACTTGGATTAGCTCTTGGAGCCTTGTAAGGATTTGGTAATTTCTATTCTATGCTTTTAATGTCTTTTCTTTGGATTGTTCTTCATCAATTGACCATGACTTGCAAGCATGCTTTATTTGTGGAGATTGATCTTGAAATAAATGTTGTTGGCTAGATAGATTGCGATTCTAGGGTAAGGAAAGAAGGGTTATGGCTAGGACCATGATAGGATGAACTTAGATTTTTACCCTTGGATGACTCTTGTTCTTGAAATCCTAGTGTTTGTTGAGCTAATTCTATCCTAGGGAGACCTAGTGTTAGCAACTAAGTGTTTAGAAGAGACTTACCCGGTGATTCTTACTCTTAGATTCAAAAGATGACAAACCCTAGGTAGTAATGAGTCTCACAAGCCGCCATTGGACTAAGTGTGCTAGGATAGTTGTTTAGGACTTCCCTTTCCGAGACTTACCCGGTAAGGATAGGTTAGACCCCTAGGTAACAATCCGGTTTGTGTAGAATTCCTATCCTTAGGTTCTTAGAGACTTACCCGGTGATGAGACCTTAGGAATGGACTAGTGGATCATGAGACTTACCCAGTAATTGATCCCAATCTAGAAACGCTTAATTCCAACATATCATAGTTAATCCGAGGAATGAATAGATAGCTTGAGTCTATGCCATAACCGGACTTCCAATCTCTAGAATCCGCTTTGTTACTTCCATTCTCCTATCTTTTGTGTTAGTGTGTGTTTGTGTTGCTTGATTGTGTTCACATATTTGTGATCTTTGTTTGATCACCCAAAATCCTCCAAAAACATTGTGTTTTCCATTTTCTTTATTCCTCATCTTATCTTAGTCTAGATTCACACTATCTTTGATCATTGAATGACTTAGTTTCACCTCAGTCCTTGAGTTCGACCTCGGAATACTATCCCTACTACAAACGACCCGTACACTGCGGGTTTCGCTAGGTAGATTAGGATTTTAGTTCGAGTTTATAAATGTAAAGCTTTTTGTGCTATTTCCTAGCGTGACAAGTTTTTGGCGCCGTTGCCGGGGACTAGGTCTAGATTGAGTCATTTGATTTTGATTGCTTTTAGTGTTTATCTTTCTTGTTACTTTTGATCTTGTGTTGTTTTTGTCTTTGCCTTTTCATGTTTGCCATGGACGGATTGTACCTCCAAGACGACCTTGACGACATGGAGTATGAGGAGTGGATGGAAAGCCAAGATCTAGGACCTCTCAATGATGAGTTTGAGTATTGGGAGGAGTTTAATGCCTATCATGAGTCCCATGATCAAGCTCACATGACTACATTGCCTTATGTGGAACCTCACCATCAATCTCACAATGATCGATTGGAGTCAATGCTAGAAGAAATGTTGAGGAAGATGGATGATCTAGAAAGCAACCTTGCTTCCATTTCTAGTTCCCACATGGAGTTTGAAGGGGAAGTATGTCATCAAGAGGAGGTTCACTATGAGGAGATCCAAGAATTGCACGATTCAACCATAACCAATAGAAGCCTTGAGGAAGAGTTGAATGAAGCTCGAGAGCAATTGTGGCTAAGGGATTTGGCCCTGAAGGAAGAAAGGAGATTGAATACCGAGAGAGAAGAACAAATGAGGAGGGAGATTGAGGAGATTAGGAATGCTCTTATGCTAGGAGATCCTACCATCCTTCAAGGCTTACCTCCACCTCCTTCACCTTTGGAGGAGTGCAATGAAGTATTCTCACCCCCGGTCATCCTTGCCATCAACCCCGGAACCACACTTGAAGAGCTCACGAGGGAGAGCCCTAAGCTAACCTCAACTCCTTCCAATCCCTCCTTGCTTGCCCGGAGTACACACGAAGATTGGAGCCCCTTTCCTAAGGAGTTTCCCATGTTGAATGATGGAGGCAAGCATGATGGATCCATGATGGTTATGGAGCACCTCAATGAAGAATTCTTTCCAAGAACCGGCCTTCTTTGAATCATAGAGGATGAGGATGACAAGCATCTCACCGGTATGACCGCGGAGTACCAATTGTCTAAGTATGGGGTAGCACCTATGGTTGCAACTCCATACTATCATCAAAGGAGCGGTATTGAAGGAGTCTACTACTCACCGGTGAAGAGAGAACTTAAAGCTTATTTGGGCATCAAGTGGCCCTTGCTTGTCATCATGGATGCCGGAAAGCGATGGTTGCTTGGACTCCTCAAGCAAACCATGGTATTCGAGGTGGATTGACACATCCTCGGAGTTTGGTCAAGCTAATGACCTTAAAGAAGCGCTTAATGGGAGGCAACCCATTGGTACATATTTTTCCCTTTCTTTTTCTTGCTTTTGCTTGATCTTACTCTTGGTGTGCTTTGTTTTTCCTTTGTGTTTTTGGGTGCTAGATCTTGTTGATTTTCATGAGTTATGAGATGTTGGAGGTCATGTGAAGGCCTCATGGAATGGTTGAAGAAGCAAGATCCGAGCACATGGACAAGGAAGAAAGCACCCAGGAAATCGGACTGTTCATGCACAAAATCGGCCGATTTTCCTGGGTTGCTTGGCCGATTTTTCTTCTGTAAAGAAAAGTGATGATCTCCAATCAAGCATGGGTGGAGCGGACGTGGAACTTGGATGGCTTGCGGTGCCAAGCGCGGGTTCCAACACCATAACGAACATCAAGAGCTCTCTACCATCCTTGATCGATCATCCACCATCATCATTCAATGTGAACCGAAATACCAAAGCATCACCAATTTTACATTGTGAGGACTCTCTTTCACTTCTTTATTTAGTTTACACATTAGGGACAATGTGTTTCTAAGTATGGGGTGGGGTTTTCATGATCACTTGCATGATTAGCATCTAGGATAGTTTAATTTTGTCACATGTTTCATTATGTCTTGCATTGTACATACATATTTCGAAAAATCCAAAAAAATTCAGAAAATTTTAAAAAAATTTTAGTGCTTCTAAGGCTTGGATATGACCCTAATGATGAACCTTGTCTTGTGGATTGGCTATGGATGGCCTTATGTGTTAAATTGATGAATGTATATGTGGACTTGAAGTACTTATCTTGAATCCCATGAATGATTTGTGATCATGAGTGTTTGCCTTGATTGAATTGAGTATTGAAAGTCGAAATTGCATGCTAGTTCTTGCCTATCAATTAGGAGTGATTAAGGCAATTCATTTTCCTCTACTTCTCATCTTGATCATGTTGCTTGAGCACCTCAATTGAGATAAATTTGACCTCTTTTGACCCATCCGGGAATAGGAGCATGCTAGTGTGTTGATGTGTGTGAAAAGCAAGTGTGGGGTGAAGTTGTTGATGAAAAGAATGTCATGCATAAAATGCTGAAATTGTTGTGAAAGTGTAGCCAAAAATATAGGCTTGGGGACATTGGCTTAAATGACAAGTAACTCGGTACACTTCACATAATCGGGTGTTGGTGCCTTGCCAAAGTCAAATAAACCAATAATCCTAACGAGCTTTGGTATGTGTGCCCGGTGTGGATGCATCTCGAAAAATAGAAAAAGCCCGAGAAAGGCTAATCACCAAGGTTTCGGCTTTTGCACACCAATGCCATTGTCTCAAAAATAAAAGAAAGAAAAGAAAATGAAGAAAAATATACACTTGAGGGAAGTTGATAAGAAAATTTGAAGTTGTGTTGTTTAGTTCCTTTCCCGAATTAGCATCACATAGCCTAGAAAATTCCAACCTAATCACAACGTTTCTTGGCCTTCTATTTTACAAGTCCTTTTGACCTACTTGCATGTGTGTAAGACTAAGTGATTTCGATTGGATATACTCATGATCATCTTGACTTCTTCATCTTTACATTTCATTGCATGCTATCAAGTTAAGTGTAATTGTCTTTCCATGCTTTCATTTATTTGATACATAATTGCTTGTCCATTGCCATGAAACATGACTATGAAGGTGATCCAATATTAGAAGCACAACTCCAAAAGATTTTGCCATTTTTCTGCATACATAAATCATGTCATCTCTTAGTCTATAGTTGGGAATTTGCTCGGGGACGAGCAAACCTTAAGTATGGGGTATTTTTGATAACAAGATTTATGACTTAGGATTAGGTAATCATTTAGATAGATTTCTCACTCATTCATGCACGTTTTGGCATTGGTTCATGACGTCTTCGCTCAATTCATGCACATTTCTAGAAAAGACGTCTACACTACCTTTTATCGGTTTTGTAGGTAATTCGGGGATCTATTGGACGTTAATCGATACATTTGAGGGCCAAGCCTCATGATGGTACACATCCAAAGCCTTGGAGGAGCATAATTGGAGCAACAAAGGACACAAAGACCACTATTGGTGCAAGCAATGGAGCAACTCATGGCTAGACGATCATAGCATGCTTCTATTGAAGAAAATCGGCCGATTTTTTCCTCTGGGTCGATTTTTGGGCCTTTGACAGCTTAAGCCACGTGTCCCACGATCTCTTGTCCGGCCTTGCTCTTGGTGGAGAATATAAGTGGTCCTTCAAAGTTGTTGCTGGCTCTCTCCCATTGATCCTTCTCCTCTCTTTTGACCTATCTTCTTCCCCAAAACACTTCTCCATTGTTGCCTCTCTTCCAAGCACCCATTAGGGGTGTTCTTGGAAGAGATTAGTGTAGATTCTCGTTTTAGAGTGAGATTAGAGTGGATTTGAGAGAGAAGTTCATTGTTGACAATTTGGATTAGCTCTTGGAGCCTTGTAAGGATTTGGTAATTTCTATTCTATGCTTTTAATGTCTTTTCTTTGGATTGTTCTTCATCAATTGACCATGACTTGCAAGCATGCTTTATTTGTGGAGATTGATCTTGAAATAAATGTTGTTGGCTAGATAGATTGCGATTCTAGGGTAAGGAAAGAAGGGTTATGGCTAGGACCATGATAGGATGAACTTAGATTTTTACCCTTGGATGACTCTTGTTCTTGAAATCCTAGTGTTTGTTGAGCTAATTCTATCCTAGGGAGACCTAGTGTTAGCAACTAAGTGTTTAGAAGAGACTTACCCGGTGATTCTTACTCTTAGATTCAAAAGATGACAAACCCTAGGTAGTGGTGAGCCTCACAAGCCGCCATTGGACTAAGTGTGCTAGATAGTTGTTTAGGACTTCCCTTTCCGAGACTTACCCGGTAAGGATAGGTTAGACCCCTAGGTAACAATCCGGTTTGTGTAGAATTCCTATCCTTAGGTTCTTAGAGACTTACCCGGTGATGAGACCTTAGGAATGGACTAGTGGATCATGAGACTTACCCGGTAATTGATCCCAATCTAGAAACGCTTAATCCCAACATATCATAGTTAATCCGAGGAATGAATAGATAGCTTGAGTCTATGCCATAACCGGACTTCCAATCTCTAGAATCCGCTTTGTTACTTCCATTCTCCTATCTTTTGTGTTAGTGTGTGTTTGTGTTGCTTGATTGTGTTCACATATTTGTGATCTTTGTTTGATCACCCAAAATCCTCCAAAAACATTGTGTTTTCCATTTTCTTTATTCCTCATCTTATCTTAGTCTAGATTCACACTATCTTTGATCATTGAATGACTTAGTTTCACCTCAGTCCTTGAGTTCGACCTCGGAATACTATCCCTACTACAAACGACCCGTACACTGCGGGTTTCGCTAGGTAGATTAGGATTTTAGTTCGAGTTTATAAATGTAAAGCTTTTTGTGCTATTTCCTAGCGTGACAGCATCTAAAACACCTGAACTCTCTTGGGTTCGACCCTTACTTAATCACTATACTTGTTCTTAGTGCTAAGTCGGGATTTACTTTTGATTAGTTATAGACGACCATAGAAATACCTCTAGTCACTTCTCCACTCGATTTACTTCGCTCCTCTACTAAGGACACCAAGGGTAACCTTGCATTCATTCAAATCCACAACCATCATCCCATGATGGTTGTGTATATGGTTGAGTAGAAGGAAACCAAAGCTACAACCTTGACTAAGGAAGAAGAAAAAAAGAAGATGAGACTCACCCCTCTTCTCAGATGAGTAGAAGGAAACCAAAGCTGCCACCTTTGACATTATACACCGGAATCAACTCAACCTCGGGCCTTAGTTAGGAAGAAGATGAAACATGGAAGAGGAAAAGAAGAAGTCTTGAATGGCTCACCAAACCCTCAAGACTAAGGAAGAAGATACTTAAGAGTAAAATAAAGAAAGGAAGACGGCTTAAAATTCAGCAGTGACCGCGGCCCGTCCTCGCCACGATCACGGCCATGTCTAGGCGCGGTCGCAGGATCTCTTGACGTAACACGGTTGTTACATCTAACATATGACAAGGCGGCCTATAAGTTTAGGGAAGACTTGAAAAAACTCAGTTTCCCCAACATCAAGCACAATAATTCATTGGATTACATGGGAAAACAAGGGAGCTCACCACCTGTCTTAAAGTTAAAACAGAGCAATCCGAGATAAGTTATTCTGCAGCAGAGAGCAATCATCAAACTGGAAGTGGAGCGGAGAATAACTTGCTTCTTCGCAAATCGTCGTGGAGGAATCGTCAAACAACAATCGAAGAGAAGCAATATTGATACCCTGTGAACATGAAATAACTTCTTGTTATTTTTAAAAGTTTTTAGAAACATCTTTTTTAAAATAAAACAAAAAACAAACTTTAAGTAAATATGCTTGATGAGTTTATTTATACAAATTTATTGACAAATAAATTTGAAAAAAACCTATAAACCTATGTAAACTCGTTTAGTTTATGAGCCCAAACATAAAATATTTTACTTAGTTACGAGATGATTTTTTTTAAAAAATTAATATTTTTTACAAATTTAAAATTAAAAGGATCATTTTATGAAATTTTTTGAAGATAAATATGGTTAAAAAAATTAAGGATAAAAAGTTTCCAAATTTTTTCCGAAAAAATAATTATTTTTAATTATTAAAAACTTTATTTAGATTTTAGATATCAAATAATATTAATTTAATCTTTAATAAATAAAATTCGTATCACCCCTAATGCTAATTTTTTGATGATATGTAAGAAATATATTATCAAGTCATCGCGGAAGCTAGAATGTTTTTGGAAAAATAAGACATATTACTTTTGTTAAATACATTGATAGATCTTCAGAGAAAGTATTAAAGGAAAAAACCTCATTTATTGATCATACAATATATTCTATTGCATGTATTTATATTGATAGCGTTCAAACAAACACAAATATCACCGCAAGTGCGGGGTAAATCATTGTAATATATGATCAATCAAGGTCCACAAAGATTCATGTCATGGTATCGGGTTTTTCAATCCTAGTAATATATACTAAAAAAGAAAAGATAAGGATCAAAGATTCAATAGAGGTGTCACGTAACAAAGATTGAGAATCAATGGCTAAAGAAACTAGGATTGGTGGTTAATCCACCCACACCCTGATCCTTAACTTAAACAAGTGTTCGTTCAATCTAGTTGAGAATCAATGGCCGTAGAAGCATATTTTTTAGGGAAAACACAAGGACTTAAATTAAATTAGATCCAAACCCGCAAGAAGCATGATGCTCTGCGGGAATTGATCAAACCAAACAACACAAGGTTCGTCAACCGATATCCTAGCCGCAAAATGCGCAACCGTATTAGCGGAGCGACGGACATGACGGAAAGAGAAAACAGTAGGGTGCTGTAAAAAAAGTGAAAACATGACTACAAATGATAGATAAATAAGAGTGATTGCTAATGTCCATTTGCCCGCCTTTAGCAAGGAGGTTGGCAACAGAAGAAGTGTCCGTCTCGATAATGACAGGGAGATTGAAAAGGTGGTTGTCGGTGGCGATGCCGAAGTGAACAGCAAGAGCCTCGGTGACAGAGACAGATACGGAGCCATTGAATTGCTTGGTAGCAACCATGAGCAGGTTCCCATCAACATCTCGGAGAGCAGCTCCCAAGCAGATTTTGTTATTGAGCAGTGCCGTATCTATATTGAGCTTGAGTGAGCCAGTAGGAGGTGGAGTGCAGAAAAGGTGAGAAGGCACTGCAGAGACGAGAGGGAAAGGACATGGTGGGGGAAGGCACACAAAGTCGGTAACTAGCCGCCTAAAGCACTCTCGTAGGATGTTGCCGGTAGGAGGATCATCGTCGAAGAGCATCTTATTATGGAAGGTCCAAGAGTTCCAACAGTTGGTAATAAAGTCCGAGACGCCCTTGTCTCCCAAAGCACTTCAAATCTCGTCCAAAATAGTTCCCGGATCAGATTTGGAGGAAGACAAGAAAGGCGTGAGGAAGATGGAGTGTACCCAAATAACCTCCGTCTCTGGACAAAGGACTAGAGCATGCCAGATGGATTCCGTAGCCATGAGGATCTTGAGCAGGAAGGGGTGTCAATTGCGTGCTTGAGTGGAGAACCGAGCTGACGCTAAGGAACCCATTACACATGCGCCAAGCGAAATGGAGAACTATAGGTGGAAGTGTGCATTTCCAAATAGTCCCCAACCGGGAGGATGATGAACCGAGGAGGAGCCCATCTTACCAAGCTAGTTGCCAATTTCACGGAGAAAATCCCGGATGGGCTAGGGGCCCAAATAAGGATGTCATGGTCATCCGGTGTAAAGAGCGGAATGCTTCGGATTTTGGCCACATCAGCAGGGTCAAAGGCCTTAAAAAGAGCACCCAAATCCCACTTGTGCGTGTCCGGATCGATAAAATCTTCTACCCGAATGTCGGTGCCCATCCCAAAGAGATGTGTAGGACGTGTGAACTCATGATCTGAGGGAACACATTGTGCTGAGACAGCGTCAATGGAGGACCCATTGCCAACGATCCAGCCCACACCCTCATGAAGGACAAACTTATCACCCCAAATGCTTCTCTACGAAAATCTCGGACGCGAACCCCTAAGAGAGGAAGCGAAAGAACCGCAACTGAAATACCTTGCCTTGAGGATAGTGTGAACAAGGGAAGGAGGTGAAGTGAAAAGGCGCCAACCTTGGCGGGCAAGTAAGGCGTCATTGAAAATTCGGAGGTCCCAAAATCCCATTTCTCCGTGGCTTTTAGGTAAACAAAGGTCCGGCCAAGATCTCCAATGAATATGACGTTGAGAGTTCGAAGTTCCCTACCAAGAACAAGCAAGGATGGAGTGGATCTTCTGAATAAGACTATCAGGGAGTCGAAACACTGACATGATGTAGGTGGGAATGCTTTGAACCACGGATTTGATCAGAACCTCTTTGCCTGCCGAGGACAACAACCACTCTTCCATCCTTGAGCTTTCTTCCACACATGCTCCTTGATGAAGTTAAATATAGCTCTCTTAATTCGCCCCACTACCGCGGGAAGTCAAAGGTATTTAACATGATTTTTGACTTTGTTGACCCCCAAGATATTGCATAGAAGAGTTTGCTGATACAAGTCCATATTTATGCTAAAAGCCACCTCCGATTTATGCAAGTTAATGTTTTGTCGAGAATCCCTCTCTTATTGACTAAGAGTATCAGTTATCATAGAGCATTCTCTCGGAGTTGCACGAGAGAACAAAAGACTTTCATTAGCAAAGAAAATTTGAGACACAGCGGGTGCCCCCACCCCCAACAAATCGACAACCCATGCAACCTCGAAGAGGTCGCGGCTCGGCTAATTATATGGGAAAGCCCTTCATCTCCCAAAATAAACAGAATAGGCGACAACGGATCACCCTGGCATAGCTCATGAGACGGAAGCACACTACCGTCTATAACTCCGTTGATCTTGAAAGAGTATCTAGCCCCCTTGACACAAGTCATCACTCTCGACACCCAGGAAGCCGAAAATCCTAGACACGTCATGATCTTTTCTAGATAGGTCCACTCCATTCGGTCAAAAGCTTTTGACATGTCTAATTTGAGAGTGAGATCAACCCGTGCACCCATATGTTTCCCTTTCAAGGCCTGGAAGATCTCAATAGCAATAATAACATTATCAGTATAGACCGTCCTGTGATTAAGCATTTCCACGGGTCGGACCCGCCGGGTCGACGGGTCCGGGAAGGGTGACCCGGACCCGTGTAAAAGGCCAACCCGCCGGGTTGGCAACCCGCCGGGTCACGGGTCAGACCCGCCGGGTCGGCGGATTGGCCCTTTTGTTTAAAAATCCAATTTTTTTGAAAAAAAAAAGAAAAGGGATGACCCGGCGGGTCGACCCGCCAACGGCTATTTTAGCCGTTGGGTTCGATTTTTTATTATTATTTGGGTAAGGATCACCTCGACCCTTACCCGTACCCGTAACCCGCCGGGTCACGGGTAACCCGTGACCCGTGGACATGCTTACCTATGATAAAGGCACTTTGAGACTGTGAAATAATCGAGTCCAAGATCGGTTTCAGACGGTTAACCAAGACTTTAGAGATAAGCTTATAAAGAACATTGTATAAACTTATGGGGCAAAAGTCCGAAACACGAGTAGGCTGTGCTATTTTTGGAATGAGAGTTACCAAAGTTTAGTTTAGATCACCCAAAGGAGAGCCCGTATTCCACTAGTTCTGAATGAACTCAATGATATCATGTTCAATGATCGGCCAAAATATTTGGAAGAAACGACCGTGCATACCATCGGGTCAGGGGGCCTTTGTAGGACGCATCTGGCAGAGGGCTAGGTAGATTGCTTCACTAGTGGAGCAAGAGGCAAGGCCATCATTCATTTCCTGTATAACCCTATGTGGGATGCCCGCTACAACTCTATCAATATCCGTTGGTTCCGGGTCATCAGAAGCGAACAACCCTTGGAAGAAGTCAGACACTATTGCGGTAAGCGTTTCATGGTTTGAGCATACAACCCCGCTGTCATTAGTAAGCTCAATTATGGTGTTGGTTTTGCGGCGCTGGCTCGCTTTATGTTTGAAATAGGCCGTGTTCAGGTCTCCATCACGAAGCCCATTCACCCTAACTCGTGAGTGCCAATAGATTTCTTCTTGTCGGTGAAGCATGTCAAGCTCCGTTGAAATATTAGTGCACCGGCGGATAATGTCACCACTCGGAGGGCTGGACTGGAGAGACTTAAGTTCAGCTTCCAGTTTGACAATTGCCTTCTTCATCTCTCGAAAGACATCATGAGACCAAGATGAAAGAGCCTCCATACAAGCTTGAATTTTTTAAGGAGCCGTCCCCCAAGAATAAATCCAGGCCGTCTCAACCACATCTCGGCAGCCGGGATGAGTAAGCCAAATTTGTTCAAAGGGAAAAAGATGGGGTTGTCTGTTTGAGCGAGAGGTATGGGAACGGGAATCAAGCATGATGAGGAAATGATCCGATCTATACATCAGAAAGTGCGTGACCCCAACATCGGGGAAAAGGTCCTTCCAGCTCGTTGTTGTCAGGAAGTTATCAAGATGCTCTCGTAGAATAGTTTATATCGCGAGTCCCCTTTCCCACATGAAAAATGGTCCTCTAAAGCACCCGGGGTGGGTCACCGTCCTTTTCCGTGGCCATCATGATCTCATTAAAATCGCCAACAAAGAGGATAGGAGTGGTGCACGAGCTGTTGATTTCCATCATTAAATCCCAAGTCAAGTGTTTGTTAGAAGACTCGGGTCATCCGTAGATGCAAGCGAGAGACCATGGGACGCCTTGGCTGTTAGTGATCGTAGCATGAATGTGATGTTGTGAATAGGATACAATGTCCACCGTTAAGTTCCTCCACCATAGTCCTAGACCGCCAGAGCGACCCAAAGAGCCAAGATAGAGTCCTTGAGTAAACCCGCACCTTCGTTTTACCTTATCTAGATCATGTTGCGTAATCTTAATTTCCATAACGAACAACAAATCCGGGCAATGCTTCCAAGATCAGTCTTGGAGTGCTTGAACCGTTGGGGCATTGCCCAGCCCCTGACAGTTCCAATTGAAGAGTTTCAATGTTGTTCGCGGGGATGGTCCTCGACCATGCGCGATATTGGATTATCAACAAAGTTATCGCTGTTTTTTGGGGTTCTTCCAAGTACTCGCCGAATCAGAAAAGGGGCAAGAAGTCGTCTTCCGCTTGCCCTTGGTAGAGGGCGTTGGTTTAATTCCCTGACGAGCCTGCTTTTTGATATTTATTTGTTTCCAGCCAGGCGGAGTGTGGTGTTTGGGATGCTGAAATTGAAGGAGAAGGTTTTTATTTCAGCGGTTGAGGGCATTCCTCCAAGGAGAGCTGCGCTGCGTTAGACTTGGGCCTGAGGGGTAGTCATTGGGGGTGGGCGGTTATCAGTGTTGTTTTATGGTGGGTTTAGTCTGAGCATGATGCTTGTTTCTGTTTGAAGCATGAGAACCGAATTACTCCTTGTCAATGATGTCTTGTCAGGGACGCAACCGTGCCCTAGGGGGTTAGTACGCATCCAAGTGCCAAACTGGGCATGAGTCCGTGGATCTTGAGATTGGACGGTTGGACATATGTTTTGAAGGTGCCCAATGCACCCGCAAGCAAAGCAGAAGACTGATAAGTGTTCACACTGCAGTTTCAGCGGTGTTACTTTTCCATGGAGGAGAATAGATACTGATAATAAGATTTATGACTTAGGATTAGGTAATCATTTAGATAGATTTCTCATTCATTCGTGCAAGTTTTGGCATTGGTTCATGACGTCTTCGCTCAATTCATGCACATTTCTAGAAAAGACGTCTACACTACCTTTTATCGGTTTTGTAGGTAATTCGGGGATCTATTGGACGTTAATCGATACATTTGAGGGCCAAGCCTCGTGATGGTACACATCCAAAGCCTTGGAGGAGCATAATTGGAGCAACAAAGGACACAAAGATCACTAATGGTGCAAGCAATGGAGCAACTCATGGCTAGACGATCATAGCATGTTTCTGCTGAAGAAAATCGGACCAACTAGCAGCTAAATCGGCCGATTTTCTTCACTAGGTCGATTTTTGGGGCTTTGACAGCTTAAGCCACGTGTCCCACGATCTCTTGTCCGGCCTTGCTCTTGGAGGAGAATATAAGTGGTCCTACAGGTTGTTGCTGAGCATCTCTCCTCTCCCACACTCTCATTCACAGCTCATCAATTTGGGGGAAAGATTGGAGGAGAAGAAAAAGCTCTCAAGGATTGAAGGAAGAAGAAGAACACCATTCTAGGAAGGATAGTGAGGTTTTGAGAGAGTTTTGAGTGATTGTTGCAATCTTGGGTTGAAGAACTATTGCAAAGTTGTTAGGAACGTTTTGAATCCTCATTTGAGAGTTTGTAAGTCTTGCTACAACTTAGAATTAGTTGAGATTTATTGATTTTGCTTGCTTATCTTCACTATCCATCTATGAGACCCATGTATCCCTATATGATGATTTTGGATCTTGATATGCATATTGTTGGCTAGTTTATAGTGATTCTAGAGTGATGGATTGATGGTTATGGCTTGGGTGATGATAGGATGGACTTATATGTCAGTTTAGGATGATTTGTATGCACGAACCCATTCCAGGAAGAAAAATCGGGCTGTTCTTCATGCCAGATCGGCCGATTTACTTAAGATCTACCCGATTTATTCTCCTGTTGCTCTTAAAATGATGAATCTGTATGTTAGGGTGTTAGGTTGTTAAATCCTAGTGTTTATTAAGTCTAATTTAGCTTAGGATCACCTAATGCTATCGATCTAAGTGAAGGAAGAGATCTACCCGATGATTTCCGACCTTGGATACCTAAGATGATGAATGCTATGTAGTAGTGAGCCTCATAAGCCGCTATTGGATCGAGTGTGCTAGGATTATTGCTTGAGACTTCCCTATTCTGAGACTTACCCGGTAAGGAGAGGGTTACCCCTTAAGTAGCATCCGGTTTGTGTAGAATTCTCTACTTTAACCCCTTGAGACCTACCCGGTAATAGGAGTTAGATGCGGAACTAGTGAAGTGAGAGACCTACCCGGTAATTGCTTCCATTAGTGAAACATTCTTTCCCCAACACCGCAGCTTGTCCTTAGAATCCTTAGAATCCTTGAGTCCAATGCCATAACCGGAAATCTTGACCTCTAGAATCTACTTTTCTCTCTTGATCATATACTTGTGTTTTGTGTTACTTGTTCGTTTGCTAGCTTGAGTTGTTAGTTGTTTTATTATCTTGCTTGACTTGTGATCTTTGTTTGATCACCACAAAAACCAACAAAAACATTGTGTTTTTCCATTTTCTTTGTTTCTCATCTTATCTTAGTCTAGATTCACACTATCTTTGATCATTGTTTGACTCGATTTCACCTTAGTCTTTGTGTTCGACCTCGGAACACTATCCCTATTACAAACGTCCCGTACACTGCGGGTTCGCTAGGAGTTAGGATGAATATAACGAGTATAAATTTAAAGCTTATTGCGTACACACATCACACGATCTTAGCGTAACAAGTTTTTGGCGCCGTTGCCGGGGACTAGGTCTAGATTGAGTCATTTTGTGATTGTTTATAGTGTAGATCTTTCTTGTTGCTTTTGATCTCTCTTTGGTGTGTGTCTTTGCTTTTCAGGACATCACTTACTCTTTAGGTGCATGTGAAGATCTCGTGGCAAGGATTTAGCTCCATTCGATCCCGAACCGGAGAAAACCCTTGAATCTAGATCCAAGAGCATTAAGAAGGGAAAAGAGATGGTCAGAAGAGACCTCCAAGCTGAATTGGATGAAGCCTTAGAGCAAATAAGGCTAAGAGATGAACTCTTGGAGGAAGAAAGGAGACTTGCCAATGAAAGGCAAGAGGCAACTAGGAGGGAGATTGATGAGATTAGGCAAGCCCTTGTACAAGGAGAGCTTAATCGTCAACAACCTCCACCTCCTCCACCACCGGTAGTACAACCGCAGCCGGCGGTTAATGATAGGGTTGTGCCCATTGCCATTGAAGAGCCACAAACTTTGGGGAGACGTATGGATCCGGCACAAAGAGCACACCGTCCGGGTGTGAACTTAGGAGATCCCGCAACCCACAACTATGAGCTCCGCCCTCAAGTTCTACAAATGATCCGGCATAATCAATTTGGAGGGATGGAAGGAGAGTCTCCTCATCAACACTTGATGAACTATGAGATTTTGATGGAGACTCTTAGACCGCCAAGATTGGAGAGCAACAACCATAAGCTTAGGGCTTTTTCCTTCTCTCTTAAGGATAAAGCCTTGGCTTGGTATCAATCCATTCCACAAGGGCGAGTTAGTACTTGGGAGGAGATGACAACCGAGTTTTTGACTAAGTTCTTCCCACCTTCCAAGACTACCGAGTTAAGAGGGAAGATCAATGCCTTCGTGATGAAGGATAGAGAGAGTTTGTTCAAGTCTTGGGAGAGATTCAAAGATCTTCTCCTAGATTGTCCGCACCATGGCATACCGAAAATTGAGCTATTGAAGATCTACTTCAAAGGACTTGATGAAGATAGCCAATTCAAGCTCCAATCTCTTTCCGGTGGGACTTTTATGGAGAAGAATGTAGATGATGCTTGGGAGTTTGTGGAGAAGCAAGCTCTAGTAATTGAGAAATACTCCCATAGGAAGAGTGAAGGGAGAAAGGCAGGAGCATATGAGGTGAGTGAGGTCACCATGAGCAATTTCAAGCTTGACGCCATCAACAACGAGCTAAAATCCTTGAGAGAGTTGTGTGCTACAACTTTGAAGAACCAAGCAACTCCTCAAGTGCTTCCACAAGCTAACTTATCTTCCAAGGAGGAGGATGTGAATTACATGGGAAGGGGCAATTACAACAACTATCAAGGCCCAAGGAACTTCAACAACAACCGGCAATTCAACAATTACCGGCCCAACCATAACCATCCCGGGTTTTCCTACTCTAACCCGGATGGAGCCTTGAACCCTCCCGCTTCCACAAGCACAACTCCACCACCAAAAGCTTCACATGAACCTCCACCCGGATTTACTCAACCTCCAAAGGATAGAACCGAGATGATGTTTGAGCAATTGCTTGGAAGGTTGAGTGGTCTTGAGAGCACCGTGACTTCTATTTCCAAGGCTCAAAAAGTGTTGGAAGCACAAGTGTTCCAAAAGGCGGGTGAAGCCCATAGAGATCCGGGAAAGCTTCCCGGGAGAACCAAAGAAAACCCAAGAGGCCAAGTGTTGGCCATTACAACAAGAAGTGGGTTAAGCATGAAGGATCCTTTGCCCAAGGAGAATGCTAAAGGGAAGCAAGTGGTGAATGAAGAAGAGACCTTGCAAGGAGATGGAGGCAAGAGCAAGGATGTAGAGCCAACCTATGTGGCACCGCCTCCATACAAGCCACCACTACTGTTCCCTCAATCACGAGCAAGAGCTCGCTTGGACAATCACTTTGGTAAATTCCTTGAACTTGTGTCTAAATTACATATTAACATTCTGTTCATGGATGCTATTTTAGGAATGCCGGCATATGGCAAGTTCTTGAAGGAAATACTCTCCAACAAAAGGAAGTTGGAAGAGTATGGGGAAATAAGGATGACTAAGAGATCCTCGGAGTTGATTCAAACGATGAAGGAGGAGATGCCTCCTAAGCTAAGGGATCCGAGATCCTTTTGTGTGCCAATCGGAGTAGGAGAAGTAAAGTATGACGCCCTATGTGATCTTGGGGCAAGTGTAAGCATCATTCCGCTTGCACTTTGCAACAAGGTTGGGCTAGGAGAGCCAAAGCCGGTCAAGATGACCCTCTACATGGCGGACCGCTCGATCACTCATCCGGTTGGAATCTTGGAAGACATTCCGGTGCAACTAGGGAAGTTCTATGTGCCCATAGACTTCATTGTTTTGGACATCCCGGCGGACTATCCGGTTCCTATCATCTTGGGGAGACCTTTCCTAGCTACTTTCGGGTGTCTAGTAGATTGCAAGAATGGAACCCTCTCCTTCAACATTGGAGAAGAAAACATCAAGTTCAAGCTATCCACAATGATGAAGGGGCCAACACTTGATGAGGATGTATTCAACATAGTTGAAGAAGAGGAGTCTAGGGAGGTTGTGAGCTCAATCTTGCTCAAGGATCCACTTGAGAGAGTTCTTAGCTCAAGCTTGATGGAGGAAGGAGTTGAGGAGAGTAGCAATGAAGTGATCAAGGCCTTGAATGCATTGGACGAGCTACTAAGTGTTGGGTTTGAAGTGCTAGAAGAAGAGAAAAACTGCCAGAAAAATCGGCCTGCCTGGGCAAAATCGGCCGATTTTTGTCCTTGTGCTGAAATTTCAGCCAGTTTTGCAAAAACAGAAACTCAGATCGACCAACTGCCAGAAAAATCGTCCGATTTTTCCTCCTGGGCCGATTTTCCTGAGTCTTTTCAGCATCAACCACTTGAGTGTGAGCAATCATCAAGAGACTTCAAGGAGGCTTCCATGGCTTTGCAATCATCTCAACCTACATTGTATGGATCGTCTCCAACCGAAAAAGGTCCTCCTCAACTTGATCTTAAACCTCTTCCCTCTCACTTAAAGTATGCTTTCCTTGGTTCAAATTCTACTTATCCGGTGATTGTGAATGCATCTTTGAATGATGATGAACTTGATAAATTGTTGAATGAATTGAAACTACATAGAAAGGCAATAGGATACACCATTGATGACCTTGTTGGCATAAAACCCTCTTTGTGCATGCATAAGATAATGATGGAAGATAATCATAAACCCTCTATTGAACATCAAAGAAGGTTAAATCCTATAATGAAAGAGGTAGTTAAGAAGGAGATCATAAAGTTGCTAGATGCGGGAATTATCTACCCTATCTCGGATAGTAAGTGGGTTAGTCCCGTTCATGTAGTTCCTAAGAAGGTTGGGATGACCGTAGTGACCAATGAGAACAATGAACTAATCCCCACTAGAACGGTTACGGGATGGAGGATGTGCATTGATTATAGGAAGTTGAACATGGCCTCTAGGAAAGATCACTTCCCTCTCCCTTTCATTGACCAAATGCTAGAGAGGTTAGCTCAACATTCCCATTTTTGCTACCTAGATGGCTATAGTGGATTCTTCCAAATCCCTATCCACCCCGATGACCAAGAGAAAACAACCTTTACATGTCCATGGGGAACTTTTGCATATAGGAGAATGCCATTTGGGTTGTGTAATGCACCCGCCACCTTCCAAAGGTGTATGATGGCTATCTTTTCGGAATACATTGAAAATATCATGGAAGTGTTCATGGATGATTTCTCTGTTTATGGTTCTTCCTTTGATGATTGCTTGGCTAACTTGTCATTAGTATTGCAAAGATGTGAGGAGACAAATCTTGTCTTAAATTGGGAAAAATGCCACTTCATGGTAAGTGAAGGTATCGTGTTAGGACACTTGGTGTCTAACCGTGGCATTGAGGTTGATAGGGCCAAGATTGAAACGATAGAGAAGCTGCCACCACCTACCTCGGTGAAGGGGGTAAGAAGCTTTCTAGGGCATGCCGGTTTTTACCGGAGGTTTATTCAAGACTTCTCTAAAATTTCTAAACCCCTTACTAACCTACTAATGAAGGATGTTGAATTTGTTTTCTCCAAAGATTGCCTTGAGGCTTTTTGTAGGTTGAAGAACGCCTTGATCTCCGCACCTATAATGCAACCTCCGGATTGGAGTTTACCGTTTGAGATCATGTGTGATGCAAGCGATGTAGCCGTTGGGGCTGTTTTGGGGCAAAGGAAAGAAGGGCGAACTCATGCCATTTATTATGCTAGCAAGACGCTAGATGATGCCCAACTTAACTATGCTACCACCGAGAAAGAGTTGTTAGCCGTGGTGTATGCTTTTGAGAAGTTCCGCTCATATCTTGTTGGAGCGAAGGTCATAGTTTATACGGATCATGCTGCGATCCGTTACCTCCTTACCAAGAAGGATGCAAAGCCTAGGTTGATTCGGTGGATCCTTCTTCTTCAAGAGTTTGATTTGGAAATCCGGGACAAGAAGGGATCCGAGAACTCCGTGGCGGATCACCTTAGTAGACTCCCACCATTGGAGCTTGAAAGAGAGGACATCCCGATTGATGACTCATTCCGGGATGAGCAATTGCAAATGGTGGAGGAATGCTTGTTCCAAGTGTCTAGAGGAAGCGAGCCATGGTTTGCCGACATTGTGAACTACCTAGTGTGTGAGGAAGTGCCTCCCGGTTTGACATATGCCCAAAGGAAGAAGTTTTTCAAAGATGTGAGGCATTACTATTGGAGCGAGCCACTTTTGTTCAAAAGAGGTCCGGATGGAATGTTTAGAAGATGCATACCGGAGGATGAGGTGGAGAGTGTAATCCGCCATTGTCATTCCTTGTCATGTGGGGGGCATGCTAGCGCACACAAGACATGTGCTAAAGTGTTGCAATCGGGCTTCTTTTGGCCAAGCTTGTTCAAGGATGTGCAAGGCTTTGTGGTATCTTGTGATGCTTGCCAAAGGACGGGCAACATCTCAAGGAGAAATGAGATGCCCTTGAACAACATACAAGAGGTAGAGATATTTGATGTGTGGGGTGTGGACTTCATGAGACCATTCCCTTCTTCATGTGGCAACCTCTACATCCTATTGGCGGTTGACTATGTTTCGAGATGGGTGGAGGCAATCACCTCTCCTACAAATGATGCCAAGGTGGTGGTGCGGTTCTTCAACCGAGTGATCTTCCCTAGGTTTGGGACACCAAGGGTGATCATAAGTGATGGAGGGAAGCACTTCACCAATAGGAACTTTGAGGCACTTTTGGCTAAGTATGGGGTGACTCATAAGGTGACAACACCTTACCATCCCCAAACTAGTGGCCAAGTGGAGATCTCCAACCGGGAGATCAAGGCCATTCTTGAGAAGACGGTATCAAGGACGAGAAAAGATTGGGCTATGAAGCTCGATGATGCCTTGTGGGCATATAGGACCGCCTTCAAAACACCAATTGGCACCACTCCTTTTAAGCTAGTCTATGGCAAGTCTTGCCACCTTCCGGTAGAGATGGAGCATAGAGCATATTGGGCTATAAAGTGGCTAAATTTTGATCTCAAGGAGGCCGGAGGAAAGCGGTTGCTAGACATGAACGCCCTTGAGGAGATCCGGTTGGATGCATATGAGAATGCTCGGATCTACAAGGAGAGAACCAAGCGATGGCATGATAAGAGGATCATCCCGAAAGAGTTGAGTGAAGGAGACCTTGTCCTTCTCTTCAACTCGAGGCTGCGGCTCTTCCCCGGAAAGCTCAAATCAAGATGGACCGGGCCATATGTGGTGAAGAAAGTTTTTCCTCATGGAGCGGTGGAGATAGGAGGAGATCATTGTGGTAACTTCAAGGTGAATGGGCATCGTTTGAAGAAGTATATCCCGGAAGCCCCGGTGGAAGTGATTGCCCTGCTTCACCTTGATTGAAACGCTCCTGAATTTGGTCAAGCTAATGACCTTAAAGAAGCGCTTAATGGGAGGCAACCCGTTGGTACATATTTTTCCCTTTCTTCTTCTTGGTTTTGTTTAATCTCACTCTTGGTGTGCTTTGTTTTTCTTTTGTGTTTTTGGGTGCTAGATCTTGTTGATTGTCATGAGTTATGAGACGTTGGAGGTCATGTGAAAGCCTCATGGACCAGTTGAAGGTACAAGATCCAAGCACATGGACGAGGAGGAAATCACCCAGAAAAATCGGCCTGTTCTTCATCTAGATCGGCCGATTTTCCTGGGCTGCCAGGGCGATTTTTCCTCTGTAAAGGAAAGTGATGATCTCCAATCAAGCATGGGTGGAGCGGACGTGGAACTTGGACGGCTTGCGGCGCCAAGCGCGGGTTCCGACATCATAATGAACATCAAGAGCTCTCTACCATCCTTGATCGATCATCCACCATCATCATTCGATGTGAACCGAAATACCAAAGCATCACCAATTTTACATTGTGAGGACTCTCTTTCACTTCTTTATTTAGCTTTCCACATTGGGGACAATGTGTTTCTAAGTAGGGGGTGGGGTTTTCATGATCACTTGCATGATTAGCATCTAGGATAGTTTAATATTGTCACATGTTTCATTATGTCTTGCATTGTACATACATATTTCGAAAAATCCAAAAAAATCAGAAAATTTTAAAATTTTTTAGTGCTTCTAAGGCTTGGATGTGACCCTAATGATGAATCTTGTCTTATGGATTGGCCATGGATGGCCTTATGTGTTAAATTGATGAATGTATATGTGGACTTGAAGTACTTCTCTTGAATTCCATGAATGATTTGTGATCATGATGTTAGCCTAGAATGGATTGAGTATGGAAGGTCGAAATTGCATGTTAGTTCTTGCACATCAATTAGGAGTGATTAAGGCAATTCATTTTTCTCTACTTCTCATTTTGATCATGTTGCTTGAGCACCTCAATTGATATAAATTGACCTCTTTTGACCCATCCGGGAATAGGAGCATGTTAGTGTGTTGATGTGTGAGAAAAGCAAGTGTGGGGTGAAGATGTTGATGAAAGAATATCATGCATAAAATGCTGAATTTGTTGTGAAAGTGTAGCCAAAAATATAGGCTTGGGGACGTTGGCTTAAATGACAAGTAACTCGGTACACTTCACATAATCGGGTGTTGGTGCCTTACCAAAGCCAAATAAACCAATAGTCCTAACGAGCTTTGGTATGTGTGCCCGGTGTGGATGCACCTCGAAAAATAGAAAAAGCCCGAGGATGGCTAATCACCAAGGTTTCGGCTTTTGTACACCAATGTCATTGTCTCAAAAATAAGAGAAAAGAAAGAAAAGAAAATAAAAAATATACACTTGAGGGAAGTGGAAAAGAAATGTGAAGTTGTGGTTGTTTAGTTCCTTTCCCGGATTAGCATCACATAACCTAGAAAATTCCCGCCTAATCACAACGTTTCTTGGCCTTCTACTTCACAAGTCCTTATGACCTAATTGCATGTGTGTAAGACTAAGTGATCTAGATTGGATATGCTCATGATCATCTTGACTTCTTCATCTTTACACTTCATTGCATGCTATCAAGATAAGTGTAATTGTCTTTTCATGCTTTCATTTGTTTGATGCATAATTGCTTGTCCATTGCCATGAAACATGACTATGAAGGTGATCCAATATTAGAAGCACAACTCCAAAAGATTTTGCCAATTTTTCTGCATACATAAATCATGTCATCTCTTAGTCTATAGTTGGGAATTTGCTCGGGGACGAGCAAACCTTAAGTATGGGGTATTTTTGATAACAAGATTTATGACTTAGGATTAGGTAATCATTTAGATAGATTTCTCATTCATTCGTGCAAGTTTTGGCATTGGTTCATGACGTCTTCGCTCAATTCATGCACATTTCTAAAAAAGACGTCTACACTACCTTTTATCGATTTTGTAGGTAATTCGGGGATCTATTGGACGTTAATCGATACATTTGAAGGCCAAGCCTCGTGATGGTACACATCCAAAGCCTTGGAGGAGCATAATTGGAGCAACAAAGGACACAAAGATCACTAATGGTGCAAGCAATGGAGCAACTCATGGCTAGACGATCATAGCATGTTTCTGCTGAAGAAAATCGGACCAACTAGCAGCTAAATCGGCCGATTTTCTTCACTGGGTCGATTTTTGGGGCTTTGACAGCTTAAGCCACGTGTCCCACGATCTCTTGTCCGGCCTTGCTCTTGGAGGAGAATATAAGTGGTCCTGCAGGTTGTTGCTGAGCATCTCTCCTCTCCCACACTCTCATTCACAGCTCATCAATTTGGGGGAAAGATTGGAGGAGAAGAAAAAGCTCCCAAGGATTGAAGGAAGAAGAAGAACACCATTCTAGGAAGGATAGTGAGGTTTTGAGTGAGTTTTGAGTGATTGTTGCAATCTTGGGTTGAAGAACTATTGCAAAGTTGTTAGGAACGTTTTGAATCCTCATTTGAGAGTTTGTAAGTCTTGCTACAACTTAGAATTAGTTGAGATTTATTGATTTTGCTTGCTTATCTTCACTATCCATCTATGAGAACCATGTATCCCTATATGATGATTTTGGATCTTGATATGCATATTGTTGGCTAGTTTATAGTGATTCTAGAGTGATGGATTGATGGTTATGGCTTGAGTGATGATAGGATGGACTTATATGTCAGTTTAGGATGATTTGTATGCACGATCCCATTCCAGGAAGAAAAATCGGGTTGTTCTTCATGCCAGATCGGACGATTTACTTAAGATCTACCCGATTTATTCTCCTGTTGCTCTTAAAATGATGAATCTGTATGTTAGGGTGTTAGGTTGTTAAATCCTAGTGTTTATTAAGTCTAATTTAGCTTAGGATCACCTAATGCTATCGATCTAAGTGAAGGAAGAGATCTACCCGATGATTTCCGACCTTGGATACCTAAGATGATGAATGCTAGGTAGTAGTGAGCCTCATAAGCCGCTATTGGATCGAGTGTGCTAGGATTATTGCTTGAGACTTCCCTATTCCGAGACTTACCCGGTAAGGAGAGAGTTACCCCTTAAGTAGCATCCGGTTTGTGTAGAATTCTCTACTTTAACCCCTTGAGACCTACCCGGTAATAGGAGTTAGATGCGGGACTAGTGAAGTGAGAGACCTACCCGGTAATTGCTTCCATTAGTGAAACATTCTTTCCCCAACACCGCAACTTGTCCTTAGATTCCTTAGAATCCTTGAGTCCAATGCCATAACCGGAAATCTTGACCTCTAGAATCTACTTTTCTCTCTTGATCATATACTTGTGCTTTGTGTTACTTATTCGTTTGCTAGCTTGAGTTGTTAGTTGTTTTATTATCTTGCTTGACTTGTGATCTTTGTTTGATCACCACAAAAACCAACAAAAACATTGTGTTTTTCCATTTTCTTTGTTTCTCATCTTATCTTAGTCTAGATTCACACTATCTTTGATCATTGTTTGACTCGATTTCACCTTAGTCTTTGTGTTCGACCTCGGAATACTATCCCTATTACAAACGTCCCGTACACTGCGGGTTCGCTAGGAGTTAGGATAAATATAACGAGTATAAATTTAAAGCTTATTGCGTACACACATCACACGATCTTAGCGTAACAGATACCTGTGGCCATAGGGGTTTAGTCACATCAATTTCAACCCGAATCTGGAGGACTCTTCCTAGTCCAAGGAAATTAGATTCGTCACAAGCTATGAAACGGCCTATACGATTACCGATGACCTTAGCGAGTGGGTGAATAGCGTACCCAAGTGGGATGTCTTTGACGACTGCCCAAAACTGAGCGTGTTTGAAAATTAATTATGTGGGTTGTGCACCCGGAGGGATCCACTGAAGCAGTAAGAGGGCGTCATCAAAGCACCATGGCCCGTTATTAATGGCGCGTTGAAGATCAGTGGCATCGAAGAATTGGAAGATGAAGAGGTTTCCATCAACAGCCCTGGATGCAAGTCCATGTTTGGGAGCCCAAATGTTCTTGAATGTGGACATTAGGGCTTGAGTGTTGAAACGTTTGTTGAGAGAAGCTAACCGGCAAGACACAGGTTGAGATGTTGCAAGTCCTCATCCAGCCCATGAACCGGAACCGCATTCCGTTCCTCGTCGGAGAGACGAAGATTAGCGATGTGGCGGTCAAGTTCATCCATGAAGAAGGCGAACGGGAAAAAGGGCAGAAATCCTAAAATTAGAGTGAAACTATGGGAGGAGAGAGGGTAATGCAAGGAGGAAGGATGATGATGATTGGTGGGTGATGATTGTGTGTTTGACTGGCACGGAAAACAATGGTAATGGAAACCTAGAAAGTCTAGGATGCTGACGATCAACATACAACATCATGCTTTTGTACTATTTGCCATAAGTCATTCAAAACTAATCCTATCATGGATGAAATCACACATCAAGGAAAACAATCATGTTTTCGCTCTTGATCTTCCTTAACATAAATTCTAGAGGTCTAACAATGTTAATCCTCTAAGTTTTCACCTTTCGGTCTAGACTTAGATGATTGACCTCAAATTCAATCAAACAATTATGGATTAAATCAATGTTTAGCAAACAAATCATGCTAAAAAACTAAAATCACCAACATATAAGACAAATCAAATATGGGAGATTCAACCTTAGATTTTGAAATTCATATAACATATCTAAACATGCTTTATTGTCCCCTCCCTTCAAGAAGAAACACTCATATAAACTAGACAAAGATGGATTTGTGGCTTTTAACCCCATACCTAAAAATGGGTTTAGTGACCCATATAAAAATCTAATCCAAACCTAATAATCAACATGTCAACTTTATAGTTTACAACGAGAGCAAACAATGAGGACTTGTGAACATCAGGAGGCTTGTCTCCTAATTCATTCTTATGCCTCATATAGTTTCATTTTACCAAAATTACGCAAACTGGTCTCTAGTCCTTCTTGTGTTCACAAGTCCTCATTGTTTGCTTCATGACTCTTCTTTGGAACTTCCAATCATCCATAATTGACATATAAAAGCGCCCCTTGATTGTTCTTGATCCTTAGACTCAACTTATGCATCTCAATGCTTTGACATTCACTCGCGTTTGACTCAAATGCTCATTTGGGACGTTTTTTATCATTTTAAGCCCATGAATTCTTCAAATCACGCCTGCAAGACAAGACAAAGAAAGTAGACATTCAATTGAAAACATATGCTCATATTGGAATATATGGATGCCCAATTCATGCAAAACTACACTAAAATAAGATAAACATGCACCTATAATCTAGCATGAAAGCATGTTATTAGTAATCCTACGTAGAGATGGGGCCGGTTCAAACCAAACCGCCGAACCGGCGGTTTGTGAACCGGCGCAAACCGCCGGTTTGACCAAACCGGCGGTTTAGGTTTAGGTTTGGTTCTAGACCAAACCTAAACCGACGGTTCAAACCGGAGGTTAACTGCCGGTTAAAACGGTGGTTAAACCGCCGGTTTGAACCCTTTTTTATTTTTTTTTTCAATTTTTTTTTACCAAACCGGCGGTTAACCGGCGGTTTGGCAAAAAAAGAGTCGTTGGCTTTTGCCAACGGCTCTTTGGCCCACAACGGCTATTTGCCGGTGGGCCCTACATCCCAACGGCTATTAGAGTCGTTGGATGTGTTTTTAAAATTTTTTTTTTTTGTAATATTAGTTAATTTAGTTTAATTAAAAAAAAAATTAATACCCACAATTCCTATAAATACCATACAATTCTTCCATTTATCTCACACCAACATTCTCATCTATCTACTACTACTCTCAATCTCCATCTCGTATTCTCTTTCTCGTATTCTCGAATCTCGATCTTTCGAAATGGCAAACCCGGATTACCCAAGCGACTACGACTTCACTCCAACTCCCGCTTTCTTTCCTAGCACACAAGAAAGCGAGACTCAACCACCGGATTCGGAAATGCCACAACCACAAGTTCCACAAGGTGAAGGGCCATTCCGACAAGCCCCTCCACCGAAAATGCTCACCTCCGACATATTCACCAAGCATTACAAGAAGGGTCCGGTGATGGACGATTATTGTCAAGTTTCGTGCAATTATTGTCCGAAGGTGTACAAGTGGAAGTCGAAGGGCGGATACGGGACTTTGCAAACTCACATGCAAAAGACTCATCCGGAGAAGCTCGGTATAACACGGGGACAAACTCAATTGTCCCACGGGTTTGCATTCTCTTCCTCTCAATCTTCTTTATTTAATTATAATCATGTTGATGAATCTTTAGGATTAGCCAACTTAATTGCATCCGAAGCTTTTCCATTTTCTTATGCGGAATCTATTAATGTAAGAGAATATAACACTACTTATCTTCAACCCGCTTATAAACCAACTTCTCGTAAACAAGTTTCGAAATTAATTTCTCAATCTTATGAACAAAAGAAACAAAAAATTCTTACGGTTTTACAATCTTTTTCGCATCAAGTTTCAATTTGTAGTGATATTTGGAGTAGTTTATCACAAAAACATTTTTACATGGGCATCACTTTACATTTTATCGATAATGATTTGTACTTGCATAAATTTGTTATTGCATTTCGACATTTTAATGAAAGACATAGTTCCGCCAACATTGCTAATTTAATAGAAACGGTTTTACAAGAATTTAATTTACAAAATCGTGTTTTTTCATACTCATTTGATAATGCTTCCGCTAACACCCGCGCCGTTAACCATTTAGTGGGAAATGCGGGTCAACTTATAAAAACTTCTTTTACTCACCAAAGATGTGCATGTCATATTTTAAATTTATGTGTTCAAGATGGCCTAAAAGTTTTACATGAAATGTTAGAACCTATAACCGATGTAATTGAACATATTTGGCATTCAACCGAATTAAGAAGAAAATGGAGATCAACTTGTATAGAAAAAAATGTTCCTCCGATTGCTTTTTCGAAAGATATTGGAACTCGGTGGAACTCAACCTATAAACTACTTACTCAAGCTATTCGTTATAAAGATGTTTTACAAGAATTTTCTTCACAATTTATTTCTTGGTCTATTTTAGATGATGAAAGTATTTGGCAAACTTGTTTTGATATTTGTAGTGTTTTAAAAGTTTTTAGTGATGCTACTAATACGTTGAGTTATGTTTACATTCCTACTTCTTGTTGTTTTTTAGAAATAGCCTTAAATGTTGCCGAGGCTTTACAAACCGGTTTAGGTTTAGAATCACTTAAATATGCTACGGCCGAAATGAAAACAAAATGACTAAAATATTATGATGACGTTCCCCTAGTTTATCTTATTGCCGCCGTTTTCGATCCTAAACTTAAAATTGATGGTGTTACGGAATTTTTAAATGCTTATTATGAATGTTTAGGTTTATCTACTATTAAGAACGTTAATTCTATTATTAGTAATGTTCGTGTTGAAATTGCTAAATTACTTCCTTTATTTGAAACTAGTGCTAGTGCTTCTACCCAAACAACTCCTCCACCCGCTTCTTCTTCTTCTTCTATTCTTTCTAAAGCTAGACAAATTTTATCTAAAAAAACAAAAACACCTAGACATTCATCTGCAATTGCGGAATTTGAAGATTATCTAACTACTCCTTTTAGTTTTGATGGTGATATTGATAGTTTTGAAGTTTTACAATATTGGAAGAAGATGGCCCCAAAGTATCCAACATTAGCCAAGATTGTGCAACAAATTATGGTCGTTCCCGCATCAACGGTGGCCGTGGAGCAAGCTTTTAGTCAAGGAGGAAACATGCTAAGCTACAAGAGGAGTCAATTGAAGCCCGATAAATTGGAGGCTCAAGTTTGTGTTCAAGATTGGATAAGGGCGGAGAGGAGGCAACAACGGAATGCACCCGCTTATGATAGATCATCGGATTCCAACTCCGATGATCCGGCCACTACTTCCGAGTCCGAGGCGCAAAGGTAAGGGGGTTACGAAAACAACTCGGAAGTCCGAAAAAAGGTAAGTAAAGGTAAGAGAACTACGTAGGCTTTGATTCCTCTTAAACCCCAAGAGGATACGTAGGCAACCGGGAAACCGGTTCAAGCCCTTTCCTTTTTTTTTTTTTTTCATTTACTTCTATTCAAAATTTCAAATACTATTGTAAATATGTAATAAAAAAAATTGAATGTATAAAAAATTTAGCTTGCTTTATTTTATTGTAGACTTGTAGTTAGTAATTTTTTTTACTATGTAATTATTTTATTCAATGTATACAAATATTTGGTTTGCTTTGTTGTATAACTTGTATGTTAGTTAGTAATTTTATTTTAGTTGCTTCTTTCTTTTATTGTTGTTAGTAATTTCTTTTACTATATAATTATTTTATTCAAAAGCTAATCTAATGAAAAAAAAATTCAATGTATAAAAAATATGAGTTTGCTTTGTTGTTTTTTACTTAGTAATTTTATTTTAGTTGCTTTCTTTTATTTACTTACTAATTCTATTTAAATGCTATTGTAAAAAAAAAAAATTCTATGTATAAATTATAAAAACATAGTTATGTAAAATTTCAATCTACAAAACTTTAAAATGTACAAAGATTAACAAATGAATAACTTTTTAATTAATATATATTATACATTTATACTTATATATATATATATATATATATATATATATATATATATATATTTTTAAATTCATGTGCCAAACCGCCAAACCGGCGGTTTGGCGGTTTGGCAAACCGTCGGTTTAGGTTAAACCTAAACCGGTGGTTCAAGATTCGCCGGTTTAGGTTTAGGTTTGGCCAAAGGCCAAACCTAAACCGGCGGTTTAGGTTTGCGACCCACCTCTAATCCTACGTAACCTTATCTTTAAGGAAAAAAGATAAAGATGTCCAAATGGACGGGCTAAAAGATAGCAACCTACAAAAAGGGCAAAGAGGGAAAGAAATATCATCCAAGCCAGATGCGGTAGGTTGACTAGTTAGCCGACTTATATGGATGAATCGTCCGATTTGCTATAGTGACTAGTAGCAGAATATATAGTCTTGGATAATAGGAAAACAACTCGAAATATGGGGATAGATCGACCGACTGACATCTTTCCTCGAGCGATCTTTATTTCTTCACTCTCAGATATTAATCATTTCAATTTCGACCTCCACTTCTTTGATCGCAAGGTGATCCATAGAGTGTAGCAAGCGTGCTTCCGAGAATAACTCCATTTTAGCTCTTGGGAGTATTAGAATGCCTACAATATCATAAGCGCACAAGTAGATCTACAAAACACAAAAGGGGGGAAATCTACCATAATACAATGCAAATCTATACTAAATCGTCAAAGTATGGATAAGAAGGATTGTGGCAAAAGACGCTAAATTGGATGTTATCAACTATCCTCCGTCGTTTCCACCATCTGTTGGGTTTGTTTCAGCACAAGCATAGTAAATGTATATTGCACGCAGAGGGCACTCTCAAAGTTGGAGCAACATGACATCACATGAAATAATGGTGCAATGGTTTTGGCCTCCAAATCAATGGGTCTTATGTAAATCCTGATGGAGCAAGGGCAAGTGACAAAAGAGTTACAATTGTTGGAATAGTTAAATGACAAAAGAGTTACAATTGTTGGAATAGTTAAAAATTTGGATGGCTTATGGCTCCATAGGTACGTTCACTACTTGAGAATCTACACAACCCCAAAAGCCAAGTTTTGGATAATACTCAATGGATTGGAACAATCTTGGAGCATATCGAAAGGTTTGAGTTGAATATGATTTACAATTGGTTTTGGACTCCTTTGTCTACAATCCAAATCTGATGCCCCTATTTGTATCACATTCCATATCCATCTACTATAATTGGTCCATGTGGCATGAATATTTTTTATAAAACCGACGAATTATGGGTTCGGTTCCGAAGGCTAAAAACTGAGTTTGGTTCTTATTAAATAGAAAATCAAACCGGTTCAGGGTTATAACAATCCTCACAACCAAGAACTCGGATTAGAATTCTCAGTCATTGTTCTTCTTCTTATATGATGGAATCTCTATATGGAACCTCAAAAAAATTCAAACCGATGGAAATGTTGTTTACACCATTACGAAACCAAATACATGTAACTTTCATGGTGCTTCCGTAATCCTCTTTGAAAAATTTATACCATTACGAACTAACACTCCAGGGGCCACTACTAGAAACACGGGTCATTAACTACACTTTGGCTTCGACGCTTCTTATTGTGTCGCGTGAAATTTTAGCGCTTCCAACAAGCGTTTAACATTTTTGAGATTATATAACGTTGAAGATAAAATGCACACTTATAAGTATCAAAATAATTTACAAAGCGTCAACAAAACTATCAATTTTCATCACCCGCGAAAGACAAAACGTAAGCCCGCCTCTTTTTTTCAGTCAAGCGCGAAACCCGCCTCTAAATTTTTCATTTTTCGATCATACAGACCTATCTCTCACTTTTTTTTCAGTCAAAACGTAAACCCTTCTCTCATTTTTCGCTCATACATCTCTACGACTCTCTAGTGGAACCGCCGTTGCTCTCTTTAAAGAAGATGAGTAGGTTTCGTCGTTACTCTCCAACTACAATCCCTACAATCCCTACAATCCTAGCAAGTCCCTGCGAATCTCCGGCGACCGAGACTTCTCCGTCTTTGAAGCTACCTTGGTGGTTCAGACAACCGCGACCGACAATCCCTTCGACCACAAGTCCCTCCAAATCCTCTTAAGTATTTTCAAAACTAAATCCACCATCAACCGCTCCGGCTTACCTTAGGCAACGGCGAACGACAATTCCGTCTTCGAGGTTTTCTTGGAAGTTCTAGGGTTTTTTTTCGGAAGTGCAAGTCAAGGTGGTTGCTGCTATACTTCTTGGTTAACGAAGCCCGAAATGATACTAGGGTTTCTACTCAAGATCTAGTGTTCATCCCTTCTAGATGTGCGATTAGGGTGCTCAGTCCTATTGCTCTCGAAGGGGGACCATATTGTATGATGCTATTTGATGAAGTACAGAAGGCTCACAAGTCCATGTTCAACATTCTCCTTAATGCTCTAAGAGATATAAAACTGACAGATGAGCAATGTAGCTATATAATACAACCTTGTCGTTTTGTTAACAATATTGTTGCATCTCTGATACTTTCCGTAACTTTGTTTGCTTGAAATTTATTTTTGCTTGAAATTGCTAGCTGGATTTCTCTTTACTTGAAATTGTTGCCTCGATGTCTCTTCTCAGAGATGCTGTCAAGGTGAAGTTGTGAACATACTCAGCAAAACAATAGATCTTTTGAGTCTTCTCTGTGTATTCTGCATTTCTGCTTGAGTTGTGAACTTGTGAACATACTGAAGCAGCTCAACAACTCTTCTGAGTTCTCTCAGTTTCTCAGTTTCCTCAGTTTATGATTTTTATTGGAAGATTGTGAGTGGTAAGTGTTTAAGTGCAATTGCTTAATTGAATATTTATATTTGAGACTGAGTGCTTCTATGGTGCTTGTGCTTCTGTGCAGAATCTGCAGATAGTTTAACCAACATTATCATTGTTTAATCAATTAGGGTTCTTTTCTCTAGTTCGTCCTTGGTATGCTTCTCTCTATTCTTTCTTGCTCTCTATTTCTCTAGTTTGTCCTGTTTATATCATAGTAGTTGGGACCTATAAAGGCAAATTGTTGTGCTATAGGATACAAAGTTTGGCTTGCTACAGTTGTTGTAGCCTAGTAGTATAGGATACAAAGCTTGGCTTGCTAGCATGGACTTGTAAGTAAAAGATTCCAAATAAGGATCCAATCATTATCTCCATTATACCTGGTGATGACAGTGAAAGCAGAGACCAAAATAGATACAATGACAAATTTCTTTGGAAAAAATTGAAGGCTAAAATGACAAACATTTTCATACTAGTGCAACACAATTTCAAGGCTTGCCATTATGGATTCTATCCTGTTAGAAGCTAATGTGACATTGTGACTATCATGATATGCAGGGGGCCATAACATAGTTGACACTAACTTAGAAAGTCTGGTATGCTTTTAGAACTTATGACTATCATAATGTGCAGGGGACCATAAGGGACGTCATTGAGGAATCTATTGTGTGGCCAGTTCGTAAAATAATCCCCATTATAACTGGTGACTACAAGTATTTTTGAAGCAGAAGAATGTATAATTCCAGTATTGTACCTATTCATGAAACACTCGTATTTCACTTGTATTTTAAGACAGTGTATATATTGTATTGTTGTATAAGTTTACGTTTACTTCTTCGTTATTTCTTGTTTTATATTTAAATCACAAACCCTAGGTTTTGAGACATTGCTCGGATATGGAGTATTTTCACCTCTTTTTTTTAGTTCTTCTAAACCTCATATTATTAATGTGGCTGAGTAGATGATGTAGGCTAGAGATTACAACATAGGTTTCAATTAGTAAAGTAACTTTATGTAGAATTAAAAGATATTCTTAATGTCTTGTTAGCATATACCACAGATGGTGTTCTAGTCCTATATTATTTTCTTCTTTCTAACATGTTGATCCTGTCTAACTATGTTGTAATCTATTCATTTTAATGATAGCTCAGAGGCATTACCACCATGTCCTACATCTTAATTTCTGATACTTATTTTTCTTTTTGCATTGTGGTTTGAATTAGTAAAATAACCTACAGGCTTGACCAATTGGGGGCCAAGTAATGGAGATGGTTCTAACTACAACTTCCTTGAATGCTAAAAAGTTTACTGTTATAGTCAAACTCCTTGTTTTCCATTCTGGTTTGCTCTTCTTTTCACTACATATCTGAAAAGAGAAATAGAGCCAACAACTTCAAGTAAAGAGAAATCTACGGTCGTACATACAGTACAGTTTACTCAACAAGAATATATGGTAACTATTTCAAACATACTCAAAAGGTAAACTTTATATATAGTTAACTAAATTACAACTAAACGTAATTACAATTATATACATTTGTATTGGACACAGGCTAGAAGGCAAGGTGGCCCTGATCACCGGCGGAGTGAGCACCATCGGTGAGTGCATGGCCAAGCTCTTCACGTCCTAAGGCAAGGTGGCCATGGTCGTACATATAGTACAATTTCCACTAATTTGACATTTTTATATAGCAATTATATTATTTAAGAGTTTAGATCGTCTAAAAAAGTTCATTTATTCAATTTATGCAAAGTTAAATCTTAATGTTGAGATATGAATTGCCCTACCATGAAATCTTAAAGTTTCACCATGCATAATCTTGGGTAGAGCATTACTTGAACCATTCCAACCCTCAACCACACATACTTGAACTGAAATGAAAAGGCTTTTATTGATTTACTCCTATTTTACTATCTGTAGATAACTACATTTTCCCTTGTTGTTTCCAGAACAATGACTTGAATCCCATTTGGAATGAGCACTTTGAATTTGTAATTGAAGACAAATCTACTCAACACTCGACGATAAAAGTTTACGACGATGAAGGACTGCAGGCATCTGAACTTATAGGTTGTGCTCAGTTGAACCTCAAAGATCTCGGGCCTTGTAAAGTCAAATATGTGTGGTTGAAACTGGTCAAAGATTTCGAGGTTCAGAGAGATATTAAAAACCGGGGTGAGGTGAGAATTTCTTTTATTTGATTGAAAAATCTAATTTTATCAAATTAACTTGCTTGTCTTCCTTCAATTTTTCCAAAGATATTTGGCTTGTGACGATAGTGAAAGACTGGAAGAGGAAATTAAAGTATGCAGTACTTGAAAGGATGAGTCTTAATCTTGCTCATTCTCTCAGACAAGCTATGTAAGTCTTATTGTCCATTTTGTTACTCTCTTTAGCTATTTTCTGTTTCATGCTTCAGGTTTATCCATTGAACGAGTCACTTTATCTTTTATCTTGCAAGTCGGCCAAGCTGGTTTAGAAGTTGAAATGGTTGTCTATGAAGCTACTATGGATGAAGGCCAACTTGTTGAAATGGGCACACATGTAAAATTACTGACAATTTATCCATGTGCTTCGAAAGTGCTTGTTCTATTTATTTATTATTGGTGTCAAAACTAGGATGGGTGTGGATTAATCCAACCACTTTGTAAAAAGTACATTATATGTAATGTTTGTTTGATTTAATGATACTAGTTTGTACATACAATGTGCAACGTAATTGCTTGTTTTTGTAATGAACTTTTGTAGCAGGGTGTTTATAATGGTTCGTAAAAGTGTCAATAATATTTAGTGTCAATCTCTTGTAGGGATTGACGCTAAATGTTAATTACCCATAACTCATTTGTCAACGCTTTTTATTGTCGATAAATGCAAAAATTTATTGGCGGGAATTTTGTAGAGAAGTTGGCGCCCAAAAATCTCGACACTTTCCAACGTCCATTGTATTTAAATTTTTTAAAAAAAATCAAACCATAACATTGTCGAAAAGGATACATCGACCGTAAATAGCGCCGACAATGTTCGACGATAAAAAGTGTCGACCATTCTCCGTGTCGCGAATAACTACGCTTAGTGAAAGCCTCGAGAGGTTTTTTCTAGACGCTATTTAATGCCGAAAAAGCCTTAAAAAGCGTAGTTAATGACCCGTGTTTCTAGTAGTGTGCTCGATGAAATACCCAGCAGATAAGGGCACTCTATTGTAGTTTGATTCTTGGTGGGTTGAGTCTGGTGTTCCGTTTGCCCAGTGAATGCAAAATTCAAGCATTGTTTTGATACTTTGGAGACCAATTCAGAAAGTTGAACGTTAGCGTCTTCTAATCCAATGGTGTCAACATGTTGTTTTCCAAGCTTATTGTGAGCTTTCTCTAGAATTGTCTGTAGGTATTTCCCTTGGGCCTCAATTCTCAATTGAAAGTGTATTTTTACCTGTTTTTCATATTATTTTTGTTACGACTAAGTCTTTAGATTTGCAACATACTAATAGAGAAAGCATATCTAGTGCTAGATTGTAATACCCCAGTTTTGCATTCAACGCCCCCACGGTGAAGAGTGCCGCCCCTGCGGCAACCCGCCCTCGCGGCAGGGTCAGTCGCCCCTGCGGCTGACTATAGATCACGCCCGATCTGATTTTTATACAGTTTATTTTCTTCTATAGATAGAAGATCCGATCTTCTATTTTATGGGTCGGCTTTCCTATCTTGTTCTTAACCTTATAACAACTTTTCTTCTATCTTTTCCCATCGTTCATATGAATCCCTCTTTCTCTTCTTTTTCTCGTTTCTTGCATATGTTCTCCTTCAACCTCGAAAGTTGCAGTCTTCTTCCCTTGTGATCTTGTTGAACGTGTAAGTTTCTTCCTCTGTGATTCTCTCTCACGTTCTTGAGCTTGTTTCATGTCCTTTCCCTTGTAAGACCCGAGGTCTTAGGGACGTTGTCCCCATGCCAACCATGCTCGCGTAGAAAACTTCCCAGGAGGTCACCCATTCTGAAATTGCGCCCGCACGAGCACGCTTAACTCCAGAGTTATTTGTCCTCACTCTACCAGTGGAAAAGAAGAATTCTTGTTGACATGGGTAGCAACCCATCCCCATTCAAATGATGGGGGATGACAATTTTACGGGATGTTACAATCTCCCCCACTTAATCTCTTGACGCCCACGTTAGGTCGAAGGACCGTCCACCGAGCTGAGTGACCGCCTACTAGGACGAGCACACTCATAACTCAGGGTTACCTCTAATACCATATGTAAGACCTGAGGTCTTAGGGACGTTGTCCCCATGCAAACCATGCTCGTGCATAAAACTTCCCAGGAGGTCACCCATCCTGAAATTGCTCCCACACGAGCACGCTTAACTCCAGAGTTATTTGTCCTCACTCTACCACTGGAAAAGAAGAATTTTTATTGACATGAGTAGCAACCCATCCCCATTCAAATGATGCGGGATGAAAATTTTACGGGATGTTACATCCCTTATGTTTCTCTTGATTTCTCTTTTCTTCTTTTCTTTTTTTTCTTATGTCCAAGGATAAAGATCGAGTCTTGATTCTTGTTGGCCGTTCTGTTCTTCATATGTTGATGTTCACAGGCTTCCGTAGTTGAGTTGTGACGTGTGTGTGGGTTGAGAGAAGCAATCTTTGGCCCTTGCTGCGTTCCTTGCTGTTGAAAGAGTCAACAACAGCCTTCCACACTGCCAGCCGCCCCGACGGTTTTCCTACATTAGCTCCCGTCTTTGGTGAGCTTCTTCCTTCCTTGCTATCTTTGTTCCTTCCCTTGGCTTATGATGTTGTTGTTGACTCTATATGATCTGTAAGACTAAGGTTGAAACCTTAGCTTGTGGAGATTTCTTAGAGATCATTGAGACTAGAAGTTAGACTTCTAGCTAGAGGTCGGGGCCAAGCCCTAGTTTTTGATCTGCCTATCACTGAGGTGTTCGTCAAAGAGGTCGCTGAGAGTGTTGTCCCCTAGGCTGGGAACGGGACCGCCGCTAGGTCCGGATCTCAAAGAGCGCAGTCAACCGAGTCCGGTCGAGTATCCATCGGAGCTTCTACATACCGTGACTATGTGCAGAGAGTCGAGGAGGCTATCAGGACGGGAGGACCTACACCAGCACCGCCAGTACCCGCGAGATCAGCTGAGGTTTCGCAGAGAGTTACGTAGGTTGTTGTTGCACTTGCTAGAGTTGCTAAGATTGCTAGAGTTCCAGACGAGGCGAGAGAGCCAATACCCGACTATTGGTAAAAGACTTTTAACTAGCTGAAGGTTCCTTCTTTCTTAGGAAAGATTGGATTAGAGGTGGAGCTGTGGCTAGAATAACTGGATTCTGCTATGAAGGCGATCGACTTCCTAGAGAGATGTCGAGTCGACATAGCATAAATGTTGCTGAAGAACCAGGCTCATTCTTGGTGGAGGACCATTCGTAATAAGGTCACGAGTTATGAGCAGATGAAGAATGTGATTAGGGATCGCTATTTCCCTGCAGCTATGAGGAGAGATCGACTTCAAGATTTCCTCGAGGCTGGATTCGAGGATCTTCCTGTTGTTGAGATCGTTAGAAAGTTTCAAGAGGAGTTGTCTTTGTTGGGTCCGTTTGCACCACCCGAGGATCATCATGTTTATCTTTTCTCTCGGAGGTTGAGAGAATATACCCGCTCTTATCTTGCTGGTTTCCGTTGTAATTTCTTGGCGGATTATTAGGATATAGCATCTGCTTATGAGATAGACCGACCGGGTCAAAGGAGAGCTTCTCAGACAGGAGCTCCTAAGAAGAGACAAAGGACTGAACTAGCCAATTCTAGGAGCTGGAGCATCGGGATTGGGCGTAGTCAAACAACGGGATGTTTTGGTTTCCAACAATCTGTACGGAGTTCCGATAGAGGACGGCAATGCTTTAACTGTGGAGGTGTCGGACACATGAGAGATGATTGTAAGAAGACGTAGTGACTTGCTTTCCTGTGGAAAGCCTGGACACAGACCTGCGTTTTGCCGTTAGGGCAAGGCGCTGTCTCAGCAGGGATCTTCACTTGCTTGTGTTGCAGGAGGTGAACAAAGACCTCCGTATCCGCAACAGCATCAACAGAGAGCTCCTGGTTTTACCGCCCCTCAGGGTTCCGCTTAGGGACAAGTGAGAGGTAGAGGACGAGTTGGTAGTGCTACAGACACCAGAGATGCATCAGCCATAGTTTATGAGCTGAGGAGTGTTGTAGAGGCCACAACGCCTATGACCACATGTACCATTCATATTAATGGTTTTCCAGTCAGAGTTCTTTTCGATACCGGTGCTACGCATTCCTTTATATCTGATGCACGTGTAGATAGATTGGCCTAGTTATCGTAGAGGGGAACCCTTATTTATAGGATTACCCGATAGGGGTAAGATTAGAGGTACATGAGAGGTTCGTGATTGCCCTATTAGATTGAGAGGTCACGATTGGCCAGCTGATTTCTTCGTCATGTACTTAGAATGTGTAGAGGTCATATTGGGCATGGATTGGATGGATCGACATCGAGCATTCTTGGACATCGGCAAGAGGACAGTGACGATAACTACAAAGTCAGACCATGCAGAGATCTTCAGATGATGGGATCTTGGGAAGACTGGTACAGTCATTAGTGCAGTCCGAGCTACGAGATTTATTGGACAAGGTTGCGAGGCTTTCTGGTGCTATGCCATAAAGGATGGTACAAGCCCAACTTCGGAGGAGATTCCGGTAGCATGCGAGTTTACCGACGTCTTTGGAGAGCCATCGGGTTTACCTCCACAGAGGAGTATAGACTTTGGCATTGATCTAGATCCCGGGACGAGACCGATCTCGAAGGCTCCTTACCGTATGACGCCTATTGAGAAGCTTGAGCTTCAAAAACAGCTCGATGAGTTAGCAGAAAAGGGCTTCATCCGCCCTAGCGTATTCCTTGGGGCACACCAGTACTCTTCGTCAAGAGGAAAGATGGTCGATGAGGTTATGTATTGACTACCGAGAGCTTAACGAGGTGACAATCAAGAATAAGTATCCGTTGTCCCGTATCGACGATCTTTTGGACCAGCTGCACGGAGCTTCAGCGTTTTCGCGGATCGATCTGAGATCCGGATAACACCAATTGAGGGTGAGAGAGCAGGACATAGCCAAGACGGCATTTCGGACCAGGTATGGCCACTACGAGTTTGTAGTGATGCCATTCGGGCTCATGAATGCGCCTATAGTTTTCATGGAGTTGATGAACAACATCTTCATCGACTTCCTCGACCATTTTGTAGTTGTCTTCACGGATGACATTCTAGTATACTCTCGTAGTAGAGAGGAGCATGTAGGACACTTAAGGATCGTACTCCAAGTCCTGCAAGATAGAGAGCTTTACGCCAAGCTCTCTAAGTGTGAGTTTTGGATGTCCGAGGTAGCATTCCTTGGTCACATCGTTTCAGCGGAAGGGATCAAGGTAGATCCGGAGAAGATCGAGTCAGTAGCATCGTGGCCACCTCCTAAGAACGTTAAGGAGGTACACAACTTCTTATGATTGGCGGGCTACTACCGGCGTTTTGTGGAGGGCTTTTCAGTTATCGCCCGACCTCAAACTTCTTTATTGAGGAAGTCTACGAGATTTGTATGGTCCGAGTCATTCTTGCAGAGCTTAGAGGAGCTGAAGAAGAGGTTGATCTCTACTCCTATCTTAGCTCACCCAGAGGGCATCGAGGAATTTGTGGGTTACAACGACGCATCCAAGCTCGGCTTGGGATCTGTTATGATGCAGAGGGGTAAGTTGATTGCTTACGCGTCGAGGCAGTTGAAGACGTACGAAGAGAATTACCCTAACCACGATCTTGAATTGGTTGATGTTGTTCACGCTTTAAAGATTTGGAGGCATTATTTGTACGGAGCTACGTGTCAAATATTCACTAATCATAAGAGTCTGAAGTACATATTCACTCAGCGGGAGTTGAATAACTGTTCGCCACTTAGCGTGCGTGCAAATAAGCTTTAAATTTATAAAACTAGAAATCAAGGAAGCGAACCCGCAGTGTACGAATCGATATAGTTAAGCAAGAATTCCAGAGTATCGAACACAGGGATTTGGGGGGTTAAATCCAATTATAGAATTGTCAAGCAAGTAAATGTAAGAGCTTTTGTAAATTATTGGGAAAACAACAATCCTAAAGATCTAGGAATCCAGCTGTGGCAATCGATTCAACATATACTAAAGATATAAGGACAGAGTTGAGATATGCAAAGGTATACAAATGTAAGGCAATGTACGGTGAAGTTCCAAGACCTTATATGATTCACCTAAAGGCACTCTCTATAAAGGTTGTTGAGGCTTCAGTATAGAAAGATTCTAAAGGTAAATATCAACATCAAATACCCAAACTTGTAATCCAAGGATCAAGACTAACTAAACCGATTAAGGTTGTGACACTCGAAATCGAGGTAGAGGTTGTTGAGGCTTCACTACCACCTAGAAAAGGCAAGCCAAGACTAAGTTAAAGCAAATCTTTAACTTTGGATTAAAGTAAAAGCAAGGTTCGTAACTAACACAAAATTACGGGTAGTTCTTGAGTTCCACGGCCGTGGAAGCTCAAGAACAGACCGTGGATTAGGTTCGTCGGCGATTCTCTCTAACTCTCAGGGTCCAATCTGTTTACGATCGATCTATCATCATCTAAGCCACAACTATCAACCCTTCACCTTAGAATTGCTAAAGGGTTTTAGCCAACAACAGTCATGTTGATATCAAATTCAAGATTTAAAAGAATGAAAGATGAAAACCTTCAAAAACCTTGAATAAATCTCAAATCAATTCTCAAATCCACAAATCAAGAACAATGATGCAAGTAGATTCGGAATAACACAAACAATCACAATCTTAGATAAGAACGAAGAATGGGATGTCAATCCGTCTTCTAATCAAACCTAAGAACAAAGTATGAAATCTCCTTACGAACAATCTTCCAAATCTTCACTCTTTTTCCAACTTTCCGTCAATCCCGGAAATCTCAATAGGGCAAAGCGCAAATCTCTCCACGGCGGTCTAAGCGAAAGCGTAAACTAGGGTAAACAGAGATAGCGGTAGCGAAGGTGACGGAATCCTCTTCCTTCCGTCCTTATATAGGCCCAAATAAAATGCGTCTTCGGCCCATGTGCGTAGAAGATTGTGGCTTAAGATATTGCGTAAAAGATCGTCAAGATCACGGTCGTGGAAGGGTTCCAAGCCCTTAATTTAGAGCGTGTAGTTGGATCACGGTTTGTCACAACTCTCCACGGCCGTGTAAGTTGCTGGAATGCACCACGCTTGTCTTGCCAAAGTTCCACGGCCGTGGATTAGAGTGTGGACTCTAATACGGTCGTACTTTAGAGCGTGAAATGTACATAGCTCGTAAATTCCTTTGTTTTTGTGTCATTCTTCATCATAGCATCATCCTTAGCTCCTAGTGATGTCCTCAATCCTTGGACATGCTCAATCTATCTCCATTCTCTCTCAATCCGTTCGGTTTTAGCTCTTAATTGCCTACAATTAACACAAAGCTTATGTAGACCTCTATATTGACAAAATAGATAAACTAACTCACAAATGCTTCAATGCTTTATCAATGACTACCAAAATAGATGAAATACACTTAGAAAACGTGCCTAAAATATCACAATATTTCATACTAACAAATAACCCCATACTTGCCACTTGCTTGTCCCTAAGCAAGGTCTTTCAAAAGCTTCAAAACTCAAGTTAGGATGAAATATGTGTACCTTCTCAAAGCAAAACTTCTTTTAGATGAATGTGCCTTCTAATCAATAGATCATTCTCAAACCTTACTTCATTCGTTTATAAGACTTTCATATACATAATCAAAGAGTAAAGAGTAAAGAAATCTCATGAATTAATCAAACTTCCATGTAAACATCATAACCTTCAAACATTATCAAAATCAATCATAAAAAACTTCAATTTAGATCACCAAGTCATATAACATTCTTTTGATCTTAAGGACTTTCAAACAAGGTCTAGAATGCGGAAAGGGAAGGAAAACTTTAAGGAATGTGGTGCATGAATCCAGGAAAGTGGATAGCTACTCTTTTCTTTTTCTCTTGTGGCTTCCGCAACACTTTCAACTTAGAGCTTCGCTCTCTTCTTTTCCAATTCATTTTTCGACTTTACTTTTGGAGTTATGGATAGAGGTGCACAAAAACCGAAGCCTAGGAGATTGGCGTTTCTCATTTTTACGAGATGCCTCAAACCCTTAGTGCACATACCATAATCCGCTAGGAATATCGCTCAATCCGACTTTGGCAAGACACAAACACCCGGCTATGTGAATGGTGCCGAGTTACTCATCATCATGATTGACTTCCCCAAACCTATAATTTCTTTCTATTCTTTTGAATGCAAAATATTGCTTTCATGGCCCTCCCACATCAAACATGCCTTTTTCATTCAACTCCTCCAAATTCCCGGATAGGTAAAGGAGGTCATTATTTCAATGAGGGCCTAAATGATCAAAGAAAGAAGAAAGAAAATCGAATTGCCTTAATCATCTCAAAAAGAAGTATAAGAACTTATCATGTGATTTCAACCTTGATTTCTCAATATGATTTAAGTAACATTCATCACATTATGAAACTTGCAAAAGAGGAATAATCAACTCATTCAATTTCTTTTCAACTCACTATTTGTTTAAGCATGCGATTGTCATCAAAATTCAATTCACAAGTGGTGATTATCATAGAAATCATCTCTATCCTTAGAAGCACAAAATTTTCAAAATTTTTCGATTTTTATGGGTTTAAGTTTTTTTCAAAAGCTTTTTCATGCTATGAAATAATGAAACGTGCAACAATATAATGAACATGCAAGGTAGTCTCGATAGAAGCATACAAAAGTGAGTAAGAGTTATTACAAACTATTAGTCACACCCCACCCCATTCTTGGAACAAACATTATCCCTAATGTTCAAAGAAAAGAAAAAGGAGAAAAGAAAGAAAGAAAAAGAACTCACAAAATGGTGGTGGAGCGGCTAAAACTGTCGATCATCCAAGTCATCACTGCGGTGGAGGCGGTGGTGGAAACGGAGAGAAGTTGGGGTCATAGTACCGCCCGAACTGCTGGCGGTAAACGTCCCTCATCATGTGGTCCAGATCATCCACTCGTGCATCCCTAGCATCTGCACGGATCTCCAAAGCTCCAACCCGGCTATAAAGGTCGGTAGCCCACTCTGGCAACTGCTCGTACCAACCAGGCGGCTGGCTGTACCACGCCGGTGCATCTGAAGGTGCTGGTGCAGGTGGCGGCTGTGCATGCCAAGGCGGTGGAGCTCCCATCTAGTCCGGCTGCGTCGAATACCAAGCAGGAGAGTCAGCCATCCAAGTAGGCCTCTCGCTCACACTAGCACGGCGAGAGGAAGAGCCAGATGCTCTAGCAGGGCGGGGAGAACGTCTAGGCATGTCGGGAACTGCATCCGGCTGATCCGGGAATGTACCAAAGTCCTGCTCAGCTCCTCTTCCTCCCTCATAATCATCTCCTCCTCTCATCTCCTCCTCCTCTACAACTGGTGGTGGTGGGACGTAAGGAGGGGCTACCAATCTGTTTGCATGCATGGCAGCGAACGTCGCCTTCCAGTTATGGCGTCCAGCTATAATGGAATACTCGGGGAGCCACTCTATACCTCTCCCGGTCCTACTCTCCCATGGCATAGCAGCGTATGGTGGACCTCTATGGGTGGGGAAGATGATGTCTCTAGTCATGAGGCTATGTAGTCCTAGGGGTGTAGTAGCAATACGTGTGCAAGCAGAGAAATCTACCCCTAACTGGTGAGCAAGGTGGGTGACCATCCCACCGTATCCAATGTTACCAGCCCTCTTGTTCTTTAGCTTGCTCATAGTAGCAGCTAAGAGGGTGGCACAATCTGCAGGTCTACCGTATAGCATACAGTAGAGAAGGAAGAGCTCATCTGTCTTAATTTTCTGAAGTGTCTCCGTCCTAGGGAAGAGACACTCAGAAAGTACCCTGTGAGCAATCTTCAAGGCTAGGTGATACATCAACCTAGCCTTGGTATCAGCTGGCTGCCAGCGGTCCTCGCTGGCGTGGATCATAGTGATCTCTTCCCATAAATCCTTGGCGTACACGCCACTGGGGAAACGACCATTGAAGGTCTCGTGGAACCCGAAGAAGGCTCCAAACTCTCTAATCGAAAAATCATAGTTTCTTTCCATCAGCCGGAAAGAAACTGTCCTGTCAACATGGTTATGCTCGAAGGAAACTACAAACTCCCTCGTAATCTCCTCATAAGCATCTTCCCGAATAGCGGAGAAGATGACTAAGCCGGCTCTATCCAAGAGCCAAGTAAGGTCCCCTATCACATGTAGAGGCTTTAACTCCTCCAACAGTAGGTATCTAGGTCCTATGACCGCTCTCTTCTGGATCCTCTCTAAAGCATAGAGATGATCGTCATGGATAGTGGGGATCCTAGGGCGAGGTGGTGATGGTGATGATGGAGGTGAAGGAGATGAAAGAGGTGGTACTCTAGAAGAGGAAGCATCATTGCCTTTCCTCTTTTTGTTCTTATCCTTATCCTTATTCTTGTCCTTGTTCCTATCGGACACTCTCCTCACAAAATCCGTAATCTGTCAGAAACCACGGTCTGTTATTGGCTTTCCACGGCCGTGGAACGTACAGTGACCGTGGTTTGTCTCGAAAATTCTCAAAACTCAGCAACAATTCACCAAACTCAGCAGCAATCAGTCCTAGACTAGTTTCTTCCAATTCCAATCAGTTCTCCTACAATTTCTATCAAAAACAAAGCCGAATCGACAAAGAGAGAGAAAGAGCCAAAAACCTAGGTTTTCGGATTTTGTAATCCGAATTGTGGCTTCTCCGGTGATTTGCCGCTCGAATTGTTGCTTGGATCTTGTAGGTGATTGGATTTGCTTCCGTTTTGGTCAAAGAATCGTCGAAAATGATTAACGTATGAAGAATTGAGAGAAGGGGCGTGGATTCGGCGTTCTTGGCGTGGTTTTGGGTGTTTGTGTTGTATTTTGTGAAGAAATGTAGTTTATATAGTGGCCGTAAAAATTTTTGAAAATCACGGTCTATCGGGGGGTTCCACGGCCGTGGAAATGTATGGAACCGTGGTTTTGGTGATTTTTCTCAGGCTTTTGAAAATTACGGTCACTATAGCTGTCACGGCCGTGGTTTAGGCCGTGGAACTCTCTGTAATGCTCCAAAGTCCAAGTTTCGTCACTTTTCTTCAAACTTTCTCTTCCTCTTTTCTTTTCCACTGTTCCTGCATCCAAAAACACAAACATACCGGAAGGTATCGAAGGCAAAACAAAGCAAAAACGTCTAAACTAAACTAATCTATGAATCAAAAATAAAAACGACAATGCAATACCCTGGGTTGCCTCCCAAGAAGCGCTTTGTTTAAGGTCCGTAGCTAGACCAAATTCGCACTTATTCGAGTGCGGTGGGCGCGAACTCTTCAGCTTGGAGTTCCGGTGTATACTTCTTGAGTCGTTGACCGTTCACCTTAAAGCTTCCGCCCGTTTCACCCCATACTTCAACTGCACCATGGGGGAAAATACGTTTGATTAGAAAAGGTCCGGTCCAACGCGATTTAAGCTTACCTGGAAAGAGACGAAGCCTTGAATTGAAGAGGAGAACTTGATCTCCTTCTTTGAAGTCCTTTGGAATGATATGCTTATCATGCCAACGCTTTGCTCTTTCTTTGTAAATCTTGGCGTTTTCGTAAGCGTTCAAGCGGAGTTCTTCAAGCTTATTTAGGTCCAAGAGACGCTTCTCTCCCGCTTCCTTCATGCTGAAATTTAGCCACTTGATTGCCCAAAACGCCTTGTGCTCCAACTCTACCGGTAAGTGACAAGACTTCCCATACACAAGGTTATATGGTGTGGTTCCGATGGGAGTCTTATACGCAGTCCGGTATGCCCACAATGCATCATCTAGCTTCAAAGACCAATCCTTCCTAGTCCTTGAAACCGTCTTCTCTAGGATTCCTTTGATCTCCCGGTTTGAGATCTCCACTTGTCCACTAGTTTGTGGATGATAAGGGGTGGCGATCTTGTGAGTCACCCCATACTTAGCTAAAAGGGCTTCAAAGCGCCGGGCAATGAAGTAAGAGCCTCCATCACTAACGATGGTCCGTGGTGTCCCAAATCGTGGGAAAATGGTCTTGTTAAAGAACTTAACCACTACCATGGCATCATTGGTGGAAGAGACAATCGCTTCAACCCATCTTGAAACATAATCAACCGCTAAAAGTATGTATTGGTTACCACAAGATGATGGGAATGGTTGTTCGCCACTTAGCGTGCGTGCAAATAAGCTTTAAATATAAAACTAGAAATCAAGCAAGCGAACCCGCAGTGTACGGATCGATATAGTTGAGCAAGAATTCCAGAGTATCGAACACAGGGATTTGGGGGGTTAAATCCAGTTATAGATTATCAAGCAAGTAAATGTATGAAGCTTTTCAAATATTGGGAAAACAACAATCCTAAAGATCCAAGTATCTGGCCGTGGCAATCGATTCAAGATATACTAAAGATATAAGGACAGAGTTGAGGTATGCAAAGGTATACGAATGTAAGGTAATCGTACGGTGAAGTTCCAAAAACCGTATATGACCCACCTAAAAGACACTCTCTATAAAGGTTGTTGAGGCTTCAATATAGAAAAGATCTAAAGGTAAGAATTAACGTCAAATATCCAAACTTGTAATCCAAGGATCAAGACTAACTAAACCGATTAAGGTTATGACACTCACAATCGAGGTAGAGGTTGTTGAGGCTTCACTACCACCTAGAAAAGGCAAGCCAAGACTAAGTTAAAGCAAATCTTTAACTTTTGATTAAAGTAAAAGCAAGTTCGTAAACTAACACAAAATTACGGGTAGTTCTTGAGTTCCACGGCCGTGGAAGCTCAAGAACAGACCGTGGATTAGGGTTGTCGGCGATTCTCTCTAACTCTCAGGGTCCAATCTGTTTACGATCGATCTATCATCATCTAAGCCACAACTATCAACCCTTCACCTTAGAATTGTTAAAGGGTTTTAGCCAACAACAGTCATATTGATATTAAGTTCAAGGTTTAAAAGAATGAAAGATGAAAACTTCCGAAAACCTTCAATAACTTTCAAATCAATCTCAAATCCACAAATCGAGAACAATAACATCAATAGATTCAGAATAACACAAACAATCACAAATTTGAGATAAGAAGGAAGAACGGGATGTCAATCCGTCTTCTAAATCAAACCTAAGCAAGAAGCGAAATCTTCTTACGAACAATCTTCCGTCAATCCGGAAATCTCACTGGCAACGCGCAAATCTCTCAATCACAATCTCCGTAAGATGTCAAATTAGGGCAATTCCAAGTGTAAGCGGAAAATGCGTCTAAGCAGAGGTGACGGAATCTCTCTTCGTCCGTCCTTTTATAGTGTAAGATAAAATATTGGCCCGGCCCAACTGCGTAAGAGATCGTGGCTTAAAGTGTGGCGAAAAAGATCGCCAAGATCACGGTCGTGGAAGGGTTCCACGGCCGTAATTTAGAGCGTGGAAACTATCACGGTTTAACACAAGCCTTCCACTGCCGTAGAAGTTGCTGGAATTAATCACGCTTCCCTTGCCAAGATTCCACGGCCGTGGACTTGAACGTGGAATGTAGTACGGCCGTATTTTAGAGCGTGGTTTAGGGCAAAACCGTGATTCTTCCTTTCCTCGTGCATATTCTTCAAGTTAGCACTTTCCTTAGTTCCTAGAGATGTCCTCAATCCTTGGACATGCTCAATCAAACTCCATTCTCGCACAATCCGTTCGAAAATAGCTCTTAATTGCCTACAATCAACATAAAGCTTGTGTAGATCTCTATATCGACATTATAGACAAACTAGCTCACAAATGTAACAATGCTTAATCAATGACTATCATTATGGATGAAATACACTTATAAAACGTGCCTAAAATATCACAATATTTCATGCTAACAAATAACCCCATACTTGCCACTTGCTTGTCCCTAAGCAAGGTCTTTCAAAAGCTTTAAAACACAAGTTAGGATGAAATATGTGTACCTTCTCAAAGCAAAACTTCTTTTGGATGAATGTGCCTTCTAATCAATAGATCATTCTCAAATCTTGCTTCATTCGTTTATAAGACTTTCATACACTTAATCAAAGAGTAAAGAGTAAAGAAAGCTCATGAATTAATCAAACTTCCATACAAACATCATAACCTTCAAACATTAACAAAATCAATCATAAGAAACTTCAATTTAGATCACCAAGTCATATAACAATCTTTTGATCTTAAGGACTTTCAAACAAGGTCTAGAATGTGGAAAGGGAAGGAAAACTTTAAGGAATGTGGTGCATGAATCCGGGAAAGTGGATAACTACTCTTCTCTTCTTCTCTTGCGGTTTCCGCAGCACTTTCAACTTAGAGCTTCGCTCTCTTCTTTTCATTTTTCGACTTTAATTTTGGAGTTATGGATAGAGGTGCAGAAAAACCGAAGCCTAGGAGATTGGCGTTTCTCAATTTTTATGAGATGCCTCAAACCCTTAGCGCACATACCATAATCCGCTAGGAATATCGCTCAATCCGACTTTGGCAAGACACAAACACCCGGCTATGTGAATGGTGCCGAGTTACTCATTGTCATGATTGACTTCCCCAAATCTACAATTTCTTTCTATTCCTTTGAATGCAAAGTATTGCTTTCATGGCCCTCCCACATCAAACATGCCTTTTTCATTCAACTCCTCCAAATTCCCGAATAGGTAAAGGAGGTCAATATTTCAATGAGGGGTTAAATGATCAAAGAAAGAAGAAAGAAAAATCGAATTGCCTTAATCATCTCAACAAGAAGTATAAGAACTTATAGTGTGATTTCAACCTTAATTCCTCAACATGATTTAAGTAACATTCATCACATTATGAAATTTGCAAAAGAGGTATAATCAACTCATTCAATTTCTTTTCAATTCACTATTCGTTTAAGCATGCAATTGTCATCAAACTCAATTCACAAGTAGTGATTATCATAGAAGTCATCTCTATCCTTAGAAGCACAAAATTTTCAAAATTTTTCAATTTTTATGGGTTTTTTCAAACTCTTTTTCATGCAATGCAATAATGAAACGTGTAACAATATAATGAAACAAGCAAGATAGTCTCAATAGAAGCAATCAAAGTGAGTAAGAGTTATTACAAACTTTTAGTCACACCCCACCCCATACTTGGAACAAACATTGTCCCTAATGTTCAAATAAGAGAAAAAGAAGAAAAGAAAGAAAGAAAAAGAAAGAAAAAGAAACTCACAAAATGGCGGTGGAGCGGCTAAACTGTTGGTCCTCAAGGTCGTCACTGCGGTGGAGGCGGGAATGGAGAGAAGCTAGGATCATAGTACCGCCCGAACTGCTGGCGGTAGACGTCTCTCATCATATGGTCGAGGTCATCCATACGTCCATCTCTCGCGTCAGCTCGGATCTCCAAAGCTCCCACCCTATCAGAAAGGCTGGTAGCCCACTCTGGCATCTGCTCATACCAACCTGGAGGCTGGCTGTACCACCCCGGTGCATCTGACGGTGCTGGTGCTGGTGGCGGCGGTGCCTGTGCAGACCATGGAGGTGGAGCTCCGTACCATGAAGGAGGGGCCTCCATCCAAGTGGGTCTCTCACTCACGCTGGCGCGGCGAGAAGATGATCCTGAAGCTCTGGCGGGACGTAGAGAACATCTAGGCATATCAGGAGCTATGTCCGGCTGATCCGGAAACGTGCCAAAGTCCTGCTCAGCTCCTCCTCCTTCCTCATATTGGTCTCTCATCTCCTCCTCCTCAACTACAGGTGGTGGTGGAACATATGGAGGGGCTGCAATCCTGTTCGCATGCATAGCAGCGAACGTCTCCATCCAGTTATGGCGTCCAGCCATAATGGAATACTCTGGGAGCCACTCAATGCCCCTCCCCGTCCTGCTCTCCCATGGCATAGCTGCGTAAGGTGGACCTCTATGGGTGGGGAAGATGAGACCTCTAGTCATAAAGGCCTGGAGTCCTAGGGGTACAGCAGGAATGCGTGTGCAGGCGGAGAAATCTACCCCTAATATCCTAGCAAGGTGGGTGACTATCCCACCATATCCAATGTTGCCAGCCCTCTTGTTCTTAAGCTTGCTCATGGTAGCAGCTAAGAGGGTGGCGCAGTCAGTAGGTCGTCCATATAGCATGGAGTACAGAAGGAAGAGCTCATCCGTCTTGATCTTCTGAGGTGTCTCCGTCCTAGGGAAGAGACACTCAGAAAGGACCCGGTGAGCAATCTTCAAGGCTAAGTGATACATCAACTTAGCCTTGGTATCAGCTGGTTGCCAGCGGTCCTCGCTGGCATAGATCATGGCTACCTCCTCCCAGAAATCCTTGGCGTAAACGCCGCTGGGGAAACGACCATTGAAGGTCTCTTGGAACCCAAAGAAGGCTCCAAACTCCCGGATGGTGAAATCATAGTTCCTTTCCATCAGACGGAAAGAAACTATCCTATCAACATGGCTGTGCTCAAAAGATGTCACAACCTCTCTAGTAATCTCCTCGTAAGCGTCTTCTCGGATAGCCGAAAAGACGATAAGACCGGCTCTATCCAAGAGCCAAGTAAGGTCATCTACGATATGTAGAGGAGCTAAATCCTCCAACAGTAGGTACCTAGGTCCTATAACAGCCCTCTTATGGATCCTCTCTAAGGCGTCGAGATGATCCTCGTGAATGGTGGGTACCCTAGGGCTAGGAGGTGATGGTGATGAAGGTGATGATGGAGGTGAAGGGGATGAAGGTGGTGGTGCTCTAGAGGATGAAGAGGAAGAGGGGTTGCCCTTCCTCTTTTTATTCTTATCCTTCTCCTTGTTCTTATCCTTATTTCTCCCGGAAACTCTCCTCACAAAATCCATTTCTGGCAGAAACCACGGCCTGTTCTTGGTGTTCCACGGCCGTGGAAGTGACAAAGACCGTGGTTCGTCTCGACTTTTCTCAAAACTCAGCAAACAATCACCAAACTCAGCAATCAATCAGTCCTAGACTAATTTCTTCCAATTTCAATCAGTTCTCCTACAAATGCTAGCAAAAACGAAGCCGAATTGACAAAGATAGAGAAAGAACCAAAAACCTAGGTTTTCGGATTTTAGAATCCGAATTGTGCTTTCTCCGGTGGTTTGCCGCTCGAATCGTTGCTTGGATCTCGTTGGTGGTTGAATTTGCTTCAGTTTGGGTCGAAGAATCGTTGAAAATGATTAACGAACGAAGAATTGAGGTGAGGGGCGTGATTTCGGCGAAATAGGGCGTGGAATTTGGGTTTGTGGTGTGTTTTTGTGAAGAACGTGGTTTATATAGTGGCCGGCAAAATTTTTGAAAACCACGGTCTATCGGGGGGTTCCACGGCCGTGGAATTGTACGGAACCGTGGTTTTGGTGAATTTTCAAAGGCTTTTGGAAATTACGGTCTTTAAGGGTTCCACGACCGTGGTTTAGGCCGTGGAACTCTCTGTAATGCTCCAAAGTCCAAGTTTCGTCACTTTTCTTCAAACTTTCTCTTCCCCTTTCCTTTTCCACTGTTCCTACATCCAAAAACACGAACATACCGGAGGTATCGAAGGCAAAACAAAGCAAAAATGTCTAAACTAAGCTAAACTATGAATCGAAAACAAAAACGTAAATGCAATACCTTGGGTTGCCTCCCAAGAAGCGCTTTGTTTAATGTCCGTAGCTAGACCATATTCGCACTTATTCGAGTGCGGTGGGCGCGAACTCTTCAGCTTGGAGTTCCGGCGTATACTTCTTGAGTCGTTGACCGTTCACCTTAAAGCTTCCGCTCGCTTCACCCCATACTTCAACTGCACCATGGGAGAAAATACGTTTGATTAAAAAAGGTCCGGTCCAACGAGATTTAAGCTTACCTGGAAAGAGACGAAGCCTTGAATTAAAGAGGAGAACTTGATCTCCTTCTTTGAAGTCATTTGGAATGATATGCTTATCATGCCAACGCTTTGCTCTCTCCTTGTAAATCTTAGCGTTTTCATAAGCGTTCAAGCGAAGTTCTTCAAGCTCATTAAGGTTCAAGAGACGCTTCTCTCCCGCTTCCTTCATGCTGAAATTCAACCACTTGATAGCCCAAAACGCATTGTGCTCCAACTCTACCGGTAAGTGACAAGACTTCCCATACACAAGGTTGTATGGTGTGGTTCCTATGGGAGTCTTGTACGCAGTCCGGTACGCCCATAATGCATCATCAAGTTTCAAGGACCAATCCTTCCTAGTCCTTGAAACCGTCTTCTCTAGGATTCCTTTGATCTCCCGGTTTGAGATCTCAACTTGTCCACTAGTTTGTGGATGATAAGGGGTAGCGATATTGTGAGTAACCCCATACTTAGCTGGAAGAGCTTCAAAGCGCCGGGCAATGAAGTGAGAACCTCCATCACTAATGATAGTCCTTGGTGTCCCAAATCGTGGGAAGATGGTCTTGTTAAAGAACTTAACCACCACCATGGCATCATTGGTGGGAGAGGCAATTGCTTCCACCCATCTAGAAACATAATCCACCGCCAAGAGTATGTATTGGTTTCCACAAGATGATGGGAACGGTCCCATAAAGTCAACTCCCCAAACATCGAAAATCTCCACCTCTTGGATGTTATTGAGAGGCATCTCATTCCTCCTAGAGATATTTCCTGTTCTTTGACAAGCATCGCAGCAGGAAACAAAGGTTTGCACATCTCTAAATAAAGTAGGCCAAAAGAATCCAGATTGCAATACCTTAGCGCTAGTCTTGTTCGAACTAGCGTGTCCTCCACATGGTAGTGAATGACAATGGCAGATGACACTTTGCATCTCATCTTCCGGCACACATCGCCGAATAATGCCATCCGGACCTCTCTTAAAGAGGAGAGGTTCATTCCAAAAGTATTCCCGAACATCCTTAAAGAACTTCTTTCTTTGTGCGTAGGATAATCCGGGTGGTAATTCCTGACAAACCAAATAGTTAACAAAATCAGCAAACCATGGTTCGTTACCTTTGGCGATTACATCGATGCACTCCTCTATAATGTGTAAATGCTCGTCCGGGAAGGAGTCATCTATAGGTAGATGGTCGTCCTCTAGATGAGTTAAACGACTCAAATGATCTGCAACAGAATTTTCCGAACCCTTCTTGTCGCGGATCTCTAGATCGAATTCTTGTAGGAGAAGAATCCATCTAATTAGCCTTGGCTTCGCATCCTTCTTTGCAAGGAGGTATTGGATCGCAGCATGATCCGTGTATACAATCACCTTTGCACCTACAAGATAAGAGCGAAATTTGCCAATTGCATAAACAATGGCTAAAAATTCTTTTTCCGTAGTGGCGTAGTTGAGCTGCTCTTCATCTAGCGTCTTGCTAGCGTAGTAGATAGCATGAGTTCGCCCTACCTTTCTTTGTCCAAGGACAGCTCCTATAGCTATGTCACTTGCGTCACACATAACCTCAAAGGGAAGATTCCAATCCGGAGGTTGGATAATCGGAGCTGAAATTAGAGCTTCCCGAATCATATTGAACGCATCTAAACACTCCTGCGAAAACTCAAAAACTGCATCCTTCATCAATAGAGTAGTAAACGGTTTTGATATTTTAGAGAAGTCTTTTATGAAGCGCCTATAAAATCCAGCATGTCCTAGAAAACTTCTTATCCCTTTCATCGAAGTTGGGGGAGGAAGCTTTTCTATAGTCTCTATTTTAGCTTTATCCACCTCGATCCCTCTACTAGAGATTAAGTGTCCTAATACAATGCCTTCCTTTACCATAAATTGACACTTTTCCCAATTAAGAACTAGGTTAGTGTCTTCACACCTTTGTAACACAAGAGCAAGGTTAGAAAGACAATTGTCAAAAGAGGAACCATAAACGGAGAAGTCATCCATAAAAACCTCCATGATTTCCTCTATATATTCGGAGAAGATGGCCATCATGCACCGTTGAAAGTTGGCTGGGGCGTTGCAAAGCCCGAACGACATCCTCCTATAGGCGAACGTACCCCACGGGCACGTGAACGTGGTCTTCTCTTGATCATCCGGGTGTATCGGAATCTGAAAGAAACCACTATAACCGTCAAGATAGCAAAAGTGCGAATGTTGTGCTAACCTTTCAAGCATTTGGTCGATAAAGGGTAGTGGGAAGTGATCCTTCCTCGTCGCGTTGTTTAGCTTGCGGTAGTCTATGCACATCCGCCATCCCGTTACGGTTCGGGTAGGAATGAGTTCGTTATTCTTGTTGGTGATGACTGTCATTCCTCCCTTCTTCGGAACCACTTGAACCGGACTCACCCACTTACTATCAGAGATAGGGTAGATGATACCTGCATCAAGAAGTTTAAGAATTTCCTTCTTGACAACCTCCTTCATGGTCGGATTCAACCGCCTTTGAGGTTGTCGCGAAGTCCTAAAATCCTCTTCCATTAATATCTTATGCATGCATAGGGAAGGTTTGATCCCAACTAAGTCCTCTATAGTATATCCTAAAGCTTTTCTATGTTTCCTAAGGACAACCATGAGCTTACTATGTTCATCTACGCTTAAATCGGAACTAACAATTACCGGAAAGGTAGAATTAGGTCCAAGAAATGCGTACCTTAGATGTGTAGGGAGTGGCTTTAGTTCCATCACTATCGGAGTTTCCAATGGTTCTTGAGGAGTATCCGATGGTTCCTTAGAAGTGTCTAAGGATGTAGAAGGTGTTGGAGAAGGATCAAGAGAAGTTGAAGAAGAGACACAATTACCTTCGGAATCACCCAAAATTACGGCCTCTCTGCATCCTCCACGGCCGTGATTTTGGGCGTGGAAAGTAAATACGGTTGCTCTGTTCTCTCAACGACCGTGTAACCCTCTGGAATGGTCCACGCTTTTGTTGGTGAAATCCACGGCCGTGGAATATAGTGTATGACCGTGGATCCGTACTTTCTCTTCCTCGTCGTGGAGTTTCTCAAACTCCTCTTCACACATTTCTTCTTGTGCTTCTAAGGCTTCAATTGCCTCATTGCACTCCTCTTCTTCCCCTACATCCATTAGACTCATAGAAATAACCTTTTGCAAAGGATCTTTGAAGAGAATAGCACTTACCTCCTCTCTAGATAACCCTTCTTCATCTTGGATATTGAATATATCCTCATCAAAGATTGGTTCCTTCACTAGAGTAGAAAGAACGAACTCTACCTTCTCTTCTCCTATGTCAAAGGCGAGTCTAGCATTCTTGCAATCGACTATGCAACCGGATGTTGCAAGAAACGGTCTTCCGAGAATTATCGGGACCGGACTATCTGCAGGAATGTCAAGCACAACAAAATCTATAGGAACATAGAATTTACCTAGCTTGACTGGGACGTCTTCAACAATACCGACAGGACGAGTTATGGAACGGTCCGCCATGTACAACGTCATCTTCACCGGTTTAGGATCGCCTAAACCGATCTTCCTACATAATGCAAGTGGGATGATGCTCACACTTGCTCCCAAGTCACATAATGCATCATATGCGACATCTCCCACTCCTATGGGAATACAAAATGACCACGAATCCTTTAGCTTTGGGGGCATCTTCTCTTTCATGGTTTTGATGAGATCCGAAGAATCCGAACTCATCTTAACCTCTCCAAAATCCTCTAGCTTTCTCTTGTTAGAGAGGATTTCCTTTAAGAACTTACCATAAGCCGGCATACCTACAATGGCATCAATGAAAGGTATATTAATATGCAATTTGCTCATGAGTTCTATGAACTTACCGAATTGCTTGTCTAGACGCGCTCTTGCTCTAGATTGCGGAAACGGTAGGGGAGGTTTGTAAGCTGGAGGAGGAATGTAGACATCTTCCTTCTCCTTCCCCTTCTCTTTCTCTTTCTCAACGGGGACTTCTACAAACTTAGGCTGTGGGTCGGTAGTTGTGACTCCACTCCTAGTTGTGATTGCCATAACCCTTCCTTTTGGGTTGTCCTCCGTTTTTCCTGGAAGTTTCCCTTGATTCCTAGGAACTTCCTCCGCATGGCTGAACATTTGGTTTTCTAAAACCTTTTGGGCTTTATCAACCTTAGTAATGTGATCATCAACCTTGATGATGCGAGTTCCCAAACCTTGAAGCTTCCCCAAAATAGTTTCCAACATGGGATCGGGCTTCTCTTTCCCCGAAGTACTTCCACCATTAGATGTTTGCCCCTGGCTTTTCAAAGGAGTGGAAGAAGAGGAAGGTGAAGTTAGTGAATTTCCTGAATTGGAAGGATAAGAATTACCGGAATTTTGTTGATTGGAGCGCCAATTTATTACGCTAAAAAGTGTGCACGCAATAAGCCTTAAATTTATACTCGTTATATTTATCCTAACTTCTAGCGCACCCGCAGTGTACGGGACGTTTGTAGTATGGATAGTATTCCGAGGTCGAACACAAAGACTAAGGTGAAATTGATTCGGTTTTGTGATTAAGTTTAGTGAAGGTCTAAGGTTAGAAAAAGGGGGAAACAAAGAAATGAAAATCTCAATTGTTTTTGGTTGGTTTTTGGTGATCAATCAAGGATCACAATTCATGCAACGTAAACAATCAAACTAAACTAAAAATCAGCACAAATGAGCAAACCAAACAAGATAATGATCAAGGAAAGAAAAGACGGATTCTAGGGGTCGGAAGTTCCGGTTATGGCATAGAACTCAAGTTATCTATTCATTCTTTGGATTAACTATGATATGTTGGGATTAAGTGTATCTAATTTGGGATCAATTACCGGGTAGGTCTCATGGTCCAACTAGTCCACACCTAAGGTCTTATTACCGGGTAAGTCTCTAAGAACCTAAGGATAGGAATTCTACACAAACCGGATTGTAAATTAGGGGTCTAACCTATCCTTACCGGGTAAGTCTTGGAAAGGGAAGTCCTAAGCAACTATCCTAGCACATCTAATCCAATGGCGGCTTATTAGGCTCACCACTACCTAAGGTTTGCTATTTTAGATCCTAAGGGTAAGGATTACCGGGTAAGTCTCTCCTAACACTTAGTCACTACACTAGGTAGGTTAAACTCAACAAACACTTAGGGTTTCAACATTTTATAGGTCTAAGGCAAGATCCTTCGAACCAGGGAGAATCACGGTTTGTTCTTCCTAAACCACGGCCGTGGTTCTTCAAGAACTACCCGTGATTTCTAACAGCAACTACGTTCATAAGCAAAAGTTATCCAAAGGTAAATCTAAGTCCATCCTATCATAGTTCTAGCCATAACCATCCTTTCCTTACCCTAGAACCACATCAATTTAGCCTACAACATTCATAATGGAAATCTAAGCAAACAAACATAAAATCAAAACATCCATTGCAAGATAATGAAAGAAGAGAGATGAACAAGTGAACTTAATTCAAAACTAAGCTGAAGATTAGAATAGAGCCACTTACAACCCTTCCAAAAGAAGGTTCAAAGATTCATACAATCTCTAGAAAACGAAATCCGAAATACAAGATAGCTATGGTGTGTGTTCTTCTCCTCCTCTTCAATGGAACTCTTCTTCTTCTCTTTGACACTTTCCTTCCTAGAAAAACTTCTTGTTTTTGAGAATATATTTTGTTAGAGAGAAATGGATAATGGATGAGCTGCTCCCAAACTACCCCAGCTGCCTCAAACAACCCATGAAGGACCACTTTTATAACAAATCTTGCATGAGCTGGCCATGAGAGTCGTGGCACAGCTGTCACGAGAATCTGGCGAAATCCACGGTCATTTCCACGGCCGTGGTTCGTCAGAGAACCGTGATTCTATGCAGAAACTTCGCCTTGGATCATTAAGTTGTGGTTTGGTGCATGGCTTGTGTTGGCAAGGTTCCATGAGTCCTCCTCAGCCCTTGGCTTGTGTCCTAATGAGTCCGAGGGTGTGTCATCTAAATGAACGATCCTCAAACGCATCGTTTAAGCTCCTAAACTTCCCGAAATACCTACAAAACGCGCACAAGTCCGTGTAGACGTCTATCTCGACAAAATACGTGAATTGGGTGCAAAACGTCTTGAACTAATGCTAGATCATGCATGAATGAGCGAGAATTCTATCTAAATGTACATCTAAAACTATGTTATAAATCGTGTTATCAAAATACCCCATACTTAAGGTTTGCTCGTCCCCGAGCAAATTCCCAACTATAGACTAAGAGATGACATGATTTATGTATGCAGAAAAATGGCAAAATCTTTTTGGGTTTTGTGCTTCTACTATTGGATCACCTTCATAGTCATGATCAATGGCAATTGGGTAAGCAATTATGTATCAAACAATAAGGGCATGGAAAGACAATTGTACTTAACTCAAAAGCATGCATGAGATGTGAGGATGAAGAGGTCAAGAAGATCAAGAGTCTATCCAATCTAGATTACTAAGTCTTACAAACATGCAAGTAGGTCATAAGGGCTTGTGACATAAAAGGCCAAGAAACGTTGCAATTGGGCGGGGGATTCTCTAGGTTATGTGATGCTAATCCGGGAATGGAACTAACTCCACATCCTTGTCCTCGATCAACTTCCCCCAAGTGTATATTTTTCCCTATCTTGCTTTCTTTTCTTTTTCTTTTAACTCATTTTTGAGACAATGGCATTGGTGTACAATAGCCGAAACCTCGGTGATTAGCCATCCTCGGGCTCTTTCTCTTTTTCGAGGTGCATCCACACCGGGCACACATACCAAAGCTCGTTAGGGCTGTTGGTTCATTTGACTTTGGCAAGGCACCAACACCCGATTATGTGAAGTGTACCGAGTTACTTGTCATTTAAACCAACGCCCCCAAACCTATATTTTGGCTACACTTCCACAATAATTTCAGCATTTCATTCACGACATTCTTTTCATTACATCTTCACCCCGCACTTGCTTTTCACACATTTCAACACACTAGCATGCTCCTATTCCCGGATGGGTTTAAAGGAGGTCGATTTTATATCAATTGAGGTGCTCAAGCAATCATGATCAAGATGAGAAGTAGAGAAAGATGAAATGCCTCATTCATTCCTAGATGGTATGCAAGAACTATCATGTAATTTCGACTTTCAATACTCAATCCATTCTAGGCAATCATCATGATCACAAGTCATTCATAGAATTTAAGAGAAGTAGTTCAAGTCCACATATGCATTTATCAATTCAACACATAAGGCCATCCATAGCCAATCACAAGACAAGTTTCATCATTAGGATCATATCCAAGCCTAGAAAGCACAAAATTTTTTAAATTTTCTGATTTTTATGGGATTTTCGTTTTAAGTATGTACAATGCAAGACATGTGCAAATATTAACCTATCCTAGATGCTCATCATGCAAGGGATCATGCGAACCCCACCCCATACTTAGAAACACATTGTCCCCAATGTGTAAATGAAGTAGAGAGAGTGAAAGAAGGTTCTCACAATGTAAAATTGTTTGCTATGGTATTTGGGAATTTTCAAGTGAATTGATGTTGGATGATCCTTTCAACCATGGTAGAGAGCTCTAAGCATCCTTCAAAGCTTCGAAACCCGCGCTAGGCACCGCTAGCTGTCCAAGTTCCGCGTCCGCTCCACCCATAATTGGTGAGGGTTTCATCATCATCATTTTCATTGCCAAGAAAGGCTTCCAATGCCACTAATGCTCTAGCACACACACTAAGTAGACAAAACACACACAAAGCACACAAAAACATAAAAAAAAAACTAAGCAAAAATGAAAAGGGAAAAATGTTACCAATGGGTTGCCTCCCACCAAGCGCTTCTTTAAGGTCATTAGCTTGACCAAAAGTCGGGAGCGTCTATTCGAGGTGAAGCGGGGCAATCATGTCTACCAGGGCTCCCGGAATATACTTCTTCAAGCGATGCCCATTCACTTGTAATTTCCACAATGCTCCCCTCCTATTTCAATAGCTCCATGGGGAAAGATCTTCTTCACCACATATGGCCCGGTCCATCTTGATTTGAGCTTTCCGGGAAAGAGCCTTAGCCTTGAGTTGAAGAGAAGGACAAGATCTCCTTCACTCAACTCCTTTGGAATGATCCTCTTGTCATGCCACCTTTTGGTTCTCTCCTTGTAGATCCGGGCATTCTCATAAGCTTCCAACCGGAGCTCCTCAAGGGCATTGATATCAAGCAACCTCTTTTCTCCCGCTTCCTTGAGGTCAAAATTTAGCCACTTAATGGCCCAATAAGCTCTATGCTCCATTTCCACCGGAAGATGGCAAGACTTGCCATAGACCAACTTGTAGGGAGTGGTTCCAATTGGTGTTTTGAAGGCGGTTCTATATGCCCATAGTGCGTCATTGAGCTTCATAGCCCAATCCTTCCTTGTCCTAGACACCGTCTTCTCGAGGATAGCCTTGATCTCTCGGTTGGAGATCTCCACTTGACCACTAGTTTGGGGATGGTAAGGTGTTGCCACTTTATGAGTCACCCCATACTTGGCCAAAAGTGCTCCAAAGTTCCTATTTGTGAAGTGCTTCCCTCCATCACTAATGATCACCCTTGGTGTTCCAAACCTAGGGAAGATCACCCGGTTGAAGAATCGCACTACCACCTTGGCATCATTCGTAGGAGAGGCGATTGCCTCTACCCATCTTGACACATAATCCACCGCCAATAGGATGTAGAGATTGCCACATGAAGAAGGGAATGGTCCCATGAAGTCTACACCCCACACATCAAAAATCTCAACTTCTTGGATGTTATTCAAGGGCATTTCATTCCTCCTTGAGATGTTGCCCGTCCTTTGGCAAGCATCACATGCCGCTACAAAACCTTGCACATCTCTAAACAAGTTAGGCCAATAAAAACCGGATTGCAATACCTTTGCACACGTCTTGTGTGAGCTAGCATGGCCCCCGCATGGTAAGGAGTGGCAATGCCGGATCACACTCTCCACTTCATCCTCCGGTATGCATCTTCTAAGCACCCCATCCGGGCCTCTCTTGAATAGAAGTGGCTCACTCCAATAGTAATGCCTTACATCGTTGAAGAACTTCTTCCTTTGTGCATATGTAAATCCGGGAGGCACTTCCTCACACACTAAGTAGTTCACGATGTCGGCGTACCACGGCTCACTTCCTCTAGCCACTTGTAAAAAGTATTCCTCCACCGTTTGCAATTGTTCATCCCGGAATGAATCATCTATCGGGATGTTGTCTTTCCCAAGCTCCAATGGTGGGAGTCTACTAAGGTGATCCGCCACGGAGTTCTCGGATCCCTTCTTATCTCGTATCTCCAAATCAAACTCTTGAAGAAGAAGGATCCACTGAATCAACCTTGGTTTGGCATCCTTCTTTGTAAGTAGATAACGGATCGCCGCATGATCCGTATAAACTATGACCTTCGCTCCTACAAGGTATGAGCGGAACTTCTCAAATGCATACACCACCGCCAACAACTCCTTCTCGGTGGTAGCATAATTGAGTTGGGCATCATCTAGCGTCTTGCTAGCATAATAAATAGCATGAGTGCGCCCTTCTTTCCTTTGCCCTAAAACGGCTCCAACGGCCACATCGCTTGCATCGCACATGATCTCAAATGGTAGATTCCAATCCGGAGGTTGCATGATAGGGGCGGAGATCAAGGCGTTCTTCAACCTACAAAAAGCTTCAAGACAATCCTTGGAAAAGACAAAATCAACATCTTTCATTAGTAGGTTAGTGAGAGGCTTAGAAATTTTAGAGAAGTCTTGAATAAACCTCCGGTAAAAACCGGCATGCCCTAAGAAACTCCTTACCCCCTTCACCGAGGTAGGTGGTGGCAACTTCTCTATCGTTTCAATCTTAGCCCTATCAACCTCAATGCCACGGTTAGACACCAAGTGTCCTAACACAATCCCTTCACTTACCATGAAGTGGCATTTTTCCCAATTTAAGACAAGATTTGTCTCCTCACATCTTTGCAACACTAATGACAAGTTAGCCAAGCAATCATCGAAAGAAGAACCATAAACAGAGAAATCATCCATGAACACTTCCATGATATTTTCTATGTATTCCGAAAAGATAGCCATCATACACCTTTGGAAGGTGGCGGGTGCATTACACAACCCAAGTGGCATTCTCCTATATGCAAAGGTACCCCACGGACATGTAAAAGTCGTTTTCTCTTGGTCATCGGGGTGGATAGGGATTTGGAAGAATCCACTATATCCATCTAGATAGCAAAAATGAGAGTGTTGAGCTAACCTTTCTAGCATTTGGTCAATGAAGGGGAGGGAGAAGTGATCTTTCCTAGAGGCCATGTTCAATTTCCTATAATCAATGCACATCCTCCACCCCGTAACCGTCCTAGTCGGTATTAGTTGATTGTTCTCATTAGTTACTACCGTCATCCCACCCTTCTTAGGCACTACATGAACGGGGCTAACCCACTTACTATCCGAGTTAGGGTAGATAATCCCCGCATCTAGCAACTTAATGATTTCCTTTTTGACCACCTCTTTCATTATAGGATTCAATCTCCTTTGATGCTCAATAGAGGGTTTGTGGTTATCTTCCATCATTATCTTATGCATGCACAAAGATGGCTTAATGCCAACCAAATCATCAATAGTATAACCAATGGCTTTCCTATGCAATCTTAGTTCATGCAGCAATTTAGCAAGTTCATCATCACTCAAGCATGCATTAACAATCACAGGATATGTAGAATTATCACCAAGAAATGCATACTTTAAATGAGAGGGAAGGGGTTTAAGTTCAAGTGAGGGAGGACCTCTATCGGTTGAAGACGATCCAAATAAGGTTGGATGAGATGAATCCAAAGCAAAGGAAGACTCCCCATGGCTCCTAGAAGCTTGATCATCATCAAGAGCTGATTCAGGGAAAACCACGGTTGGAAACACTGGTTGCTCATCTTCCACGGCCGTGGTTCTTGCCAAGCTTGCTTCTCGGAGTTGTCCAGAAAGTTTGACGGCCGTGGAACATAAATCTCGACCGTGGAACTTGCAGCTGATCACCACCTCTTCGTGGCTCTCAAATCCAACTCTTGGCTCCTCTTCCAAGGCTTCCAAGGCCTTGATCTCTTCATTGCAGGCCTCTTCAACACCTTCCTCCATCATGCTTAGGGTAAGAACCTTCTCCAAGGGGTCCTTGATCAAGATCGAGCTCACAACTTCCCTAGATTCTTCATGCTCGACTATGTTGAAGATATCTTCATCAAGGGTTGGCCCTTTCATCATTGTGGACAGCTTGAACTTGATGTTCTCTTCCCCAATGTTGAAGGAGAGAGTCCCGTTCTTGCAATCCACTAAGCATCCGGAAGTGGCTAGGAAAGGTCTTCCTAAGATGATAGGAACCAGATAATCCGCCGGAATTTCCAACACTACAAAATCAATAGGCACGTAGAATCCTCCTAGCTGCACCGGAATGTCCTCTAGAATCCCAACCGGATGAGTGATAGAACGGTCCGCCATATAGAGGGTCATCTTGACCGGCTTTGGCTCTCCTAGCCCGACCTTGTTGCTAAGTGCAAGCGGTATGATGCTTACACTCGCCCCAAGATCACAAAGGGCCTCGTACTTCACATCTCCCACTCCTATTGGGACGCAAAAAGAGCCCGGATCCCTTAACTTGGGAGGCATTTCTTCCTTCATGGTTTGGATCAATTCCGAGGACCTCTTGGTCATTCTTATCTCCCCATACTCCTCCAACTTCCTTTTGTTGGAGAGTATTTCTTTCAAAAACTTCCCATATGCCGGCATTCCTAAGATGGCATCCATGAACGGAATGTTAATATGTAACTTGGACATTAGTTCAAGGAACTTACCAAAATGATTGTCCAAACGAGCTCTTGCTCTTGATTGTGGGAATGGTAGTGGTGGCTTGTATGGAGGCGGTGCCACATAAGTTGGCTCTACATCCTTGCTCTTGCCTCCATCTTCTTGCTTTCTTCCCTCTTCTACCACTACTTGCTTTCCCTTAGCTTGGTCCTTGGGCAAAGGATCCCTCATACTCAACCCACTCCTTGTTGTGATAGCCAACACTTGGCCTCTTGGGTTGTCTTCGGTTCTTCCGGGAAGCTTTCCCGGATCTCTATGTGCTTCACCCGCCTTTTGAAATACTTGTGCTTCCAAGACCTTTTGAGCTTTAGAAATTGAAGTCACGGTGCTCTCAAGTCCACTCAATCTTCCTAGCAATTGTTCAAACATGACTTCGGTCCTATCCTTTGAAAGTTGAGAAAAACCGGGTGGAGGTTCTTGTGAAGCTCTTTGTGGTGGAGTTGTGGTTGTGGAGGCGGGAGGGTTCAAGGCTCCATCCGGGTTAGAGTAAGAAAATCTGGGATGGTTGTGGTTGGGCCGGTAATTGTTGAATTGCCGGTTGTTGAAATTCCTTGGGCCTTGGTAATTGTTGAAGTTGCCCCTTCCCATATAATTCACATCCTCCTCCTTGGAAGATAGGTTGGCTTGTGGAAGCACTTGAGGAGTTGCTTGGCTCTTCAAGGTTGTAGTACACAACTCTCTCAAGGATTTCAATTCGTTGTTGATGGCGTCAAGCTTGAAATTGCTCATGGTGACTTTGCTCACCTCATATGCTCCCGCCTTTCTTCCTTCACTCTTCCTATGAGAGTACTTCTCAATCACTAGAGCTTGCTTCTCCACAAACTCCCAAGCATCATCTACATGTTTCTCCATAAATGTCCCACCGGAAAGAGATTGAAGCTTAAATTGGCTATCTTCATCAAGTCCCTTGAAATAGATCTCCAATAGCTCAATTTTCGGTATGCCATGGTGTGGACAATCTAGGAGAAGGTCTTTGAATCTCTCCCAAGACTTGAACAAACTTTCTCTATCCCTCATCACGAAGGCATTGATCTTCCCTCTTAATTCGGTGGTCTTGGAAGGTGGGAAGAACTTGGTCAAGAACTCGGTTGTCATCTCCTCCCAAGTACCAACTCGCCCTTGTGGAATAGATTGATACCAGACCAAGGCTTTATCCTTAAGAGAAAAGGAAAAAGCCCTAAGCTTATGGTTGTTACTCTCCAATCTTGGCGGCCTAAGAGTCTCCATCAAGATCTCATAGTTCATCAAGTGTTGATGAGGAGACTCTCCTTCCATCCCTCCAAATTGATTGTGCCGGATCATTTGTAGAACTTGAGGGCGGAGCTCATAGTTGTGGGTTGCGGGATCTCCTAGATTCACACCCGGTCGGTGTGCTCTTTGTGCCGGATCCATACGTCTCCCTAGGGTTTGTGGCTCCTCAATAGCAATGGGAACAACCCTAACATTGGCCGCCGGCTGCGGTTGTGGTGGAGGAGGTGGAGGTTGTCGGCGATTAAGCTCTCCTTGAACAAGGGCTTGCCTAATCTCCTCAATCTCCCTCCTTGTTTCCTCTTGCATCTCATTGGCAAGTCTCCTTTCTTCCTCCAAGAGCTCATCTCTTAGCCTTATTTGCTCTAAGGCTTCATCCAACTCAGCTTGAAGATTTCTACCGGCCATCTCTTTCTCTTTTCGGATGTTCTTGGATCTAGATCGAAGGGTTTTCTCCGGTTCGGGATCGAATGGAGCTAAATCCTTGCCACGAGATCTTCGCATACACCTAAAGAGTAATAGATGTCCTGAAAAGCAAAGACACCAACCAAAGAGAGATCAGAAGCAACAAGAAAGATCTACACTAGAAACAATCACAAAATAGACTCAATCTAGACCTAGTCCCCGGCAATGGCGCCAAAAACTTGTTACGCTAAAAAGTGTGCACGCAATAAGCCTTAAATTTATACTCGTTATATTTATCCTAACTTCTAGCGCACCCGTAGTGTACGGGACGTTTGTAGTATGGATAGTATTCCGAGGTCGAACACAAAGACTAAGGTGAAATTGATTCGGTTTTGTGATTAAGTTTAGTGAAGGTCTAAGGTTAGAAAAAGGGGGAAACAAAGAAATGAAAATCTCAATTGTTTTTGGTTGGTTTTTGGTGATCAATCAAGGATCACAATTCATGCAACGTAAACAATCAAACTAAACTAAAAATCAGCACAAATGAGCAAACCAAACAAGATAATGATCAAGGAAAGAAAAGACGGATTCTAGGGGTCGGAAGTTCCGGTTATGGCATAGAACTCAAGTTATCTATTCATTCTTTGGATTAACTATGATATGTTGGGATTAAGTGTATCTAATTTGGGATCAATTACCGGGTAGGTCTCATGGTCCAACTAGTCCACACCTAAGGTCTTATTACCGGGTAAGTCTCTAAGAACCTAAGGATAGGAATTCTACACAAACCGGATTGTAAATTAGGGGTCTAACCTATCCTTACCGGGTAAGTCTTGGAAAGGGAAGTCCTAAGCAACTATCCTAGCACATCTAATCCAATGGCGGCTTATTAGGCTCACCACTACCTAAGGTTTGCTATTTTAGATCCTAAGGGTAAGGATTACCGGGTAAGTCTCTCCTAACACTTAGTCACTACACTAGGTAGGTTAAACTCAACAAACACTTAGGGTTTCAACATTTTATAGGTCTAAGGCAAGATCCTTCGAACCAGGGAGAATCACGGTTTGTTCTTCCTAAACCACGGCCGTGGTTCTTCAAGAACTACCCGTGATTTCTAACAGCAACTACGTTCATAAGCAAAAGTTATCCAAAGGTAAATCTAAGTCCATCCTATCATAGTTCTAGCCATAACCATCCTTTCCTTACCCTAGAACCACATCAATTTAGCCTACAACATTCATATCGGAAATCGAAGCAAACAAACATAAAATCAAAACATCCATTGCAAGATAATGAAAGAAGAGAGATGAACAAGTGAACTTAATTCAAAACTAAGCTGAAGATTAGAATAGAGCCATTTACAACCCTTCCAAAAGAAGGTTCAAAGATTCATACAATCTCTAGAAAACGAAATCCGAAATACAAGATAGCTATGGTGTGTGTTCTTCTCCTCCTCTTCAATGGAACTCTTCTTCTTCTCTTTGACACTTTCCTTCCTAGAAAAACTTCTTGTTTTTGAGAATATATTTTGTTAGAGAGAAATGGATAATGGATGAGCTGCTCCCAAACTACCCCAGCTGCCTCAAACAACCCATGAAGGACCACTTTTATAACAAATCTTGCATGAGCTGGCCATGAGAGTCGTGGCACAGCTGTCACGAGAATCTGGCGAAATCCACGGTCATTTCCACGGCCGTGGTTCGTCAGAGAACCGTGATTCTATGCAGAAACTTCGCCTTGGATCATTAAGCTGTGGTTTGGTGCATGGCTTGTGTTGGCAAGGTTCCATGAGTCCTCCTCAGCCCTTGGCTTGTGTCCTAATGAGTCCGAGGGTGTGTCATCTAAATGAACGATCCTCAAACGCATCGTTTAAGCTCCTAAACTTCCCGAAATACCTACAAAACGCGCACAAGTCCGTGTAGACGTCTATCTCGACAAAATACGTGAATTGGGTGCAAAACGTCTTGAACTAATGCTAGATCATGCATGAATGAGCGAGAATTCTATCTAAATGTACATCTAAAACTATGTTATAAATCGTGTTATCAAAATACCCCATACTTAAGGTTTGCTCGTCCCCGAGCAAATTCCCAACTATAGACTAAGAGATGACATGATTTATGTATCCAGGAAAATGGCAAAATCTTTTTGGGTTTTGTGCTTCTACTATTGGATCACCTTCATAGTCATGATCAATGGCAATTGGGTAAGCAATTATGTATCAAACAATAAGGGCATGGAAAGACAATTGTACTTAACTCAAAAGCATGCATGAGATGTGAGGATGAAGAGGTCAAGAAGATCAAGAGTCTATCCAATCTAGATTACTAAGTCTTACAAACATGCAAGTAGGTCATAAGGGCTTGTGACATAAAAGGCCAAGAAACGTTGCAATTGGGCGGGGGATTCTCTAGGTTATGTGATGCTAATCCGGGAATGGAACTAACTCCACATCCTTGTCCTCGATCAACTTCCCCCAAGTGTATATTTTTCCCTATCTTGCTTTCTTTTCTTTTTCTTTTAACTCATTTTTGAGACAATGGCATTGGTGTACAATAGCCGAAACCTCGGTGATTAGCCATCCTCGGGCTCTTTCTCTTTTTCGAGGTGCATCCACACCGGGCACACATACCAAAGCTCGTTAGGGCTGTTGGTTCATTTGACTTTGGCAAGGCACCAACACCCGATTATGTGAAGTGTACCGAGTTACTTGTCATTTAAACCAACGCCCCCAAACCTATATTTTGGCTACACTTCCACAATAATTTCAGCATTTCATTCACGACATTCTTTTCATTACATCTTCACCCCGCACTTGCTTTTCACACATTTCAACACACTAGCATGCTCCTATTCCCGGATGGGTTTAAAGGAGGTCGATTTTATATCAATTGAGGTGCTCAAGCAATCATGATCAAGATGAGAAGTAGAGAAAGATGAAATGCCTCATTCATTCCTAGATGGTATGCAAGAACTATCATGTAATTTCGACTTTCAATACTCAATCCATTCTAGGCAATCATCATGATCACAAGTCATTCATAGAATTTAAGAGAAGTAGTTCAAGTCCACATATGCATTTATCAATTCAACACATAAGGCCATCCATAGCCAATCACAAGACAAGTTTCATCATTAGGATCATATCCAAGCCTAGAAAGCACAAAATTTTTTCAATTTTCTGATTTTTATGGGATTTTCGTTTTAAGTATGTACAATGCAAGACATGTGCAAATATTAACCTATCCTAGATGCTCATCATGCAAGGGATCATGCGAACCCCACCCCATACTTAGAAACACATTGTCCCCAATGTGTAAATGAAGTAGAGAGAGTGAAAGAAGGTTCTCACAATGTAAAATTGTTTGCTATGGTATTTGGGAATTTTCAAGTGAATTGATGTTGGATGATCCTTTCAACCATGGTAGAGAGCTCTAAGCATCCTTCAAAGCTTCGAAACCCGCGTTAGGCACCGCTAGCTGTCCAAGTTCCGCGTCCGCTCCACCCATAATTGGTGAGGGTTTCATCATCATCATTTTCATTGCCAAGAAAGGCTTCCAATGCCACTAATGCTCTAGCACACACACTAAGTAGACAAAACACACACAAAGCACACAAAAACATAAAAAAAAACTAAGCAAAAATGAAAAGGGAAAAATGTTACCAATGGGTTGCCTCCCACTAAGCGCTTCATTAAGGTCATTAGCTTGACCAAACTCGGGAGCGTCTATTCGAGGTGAAGCGGGGCAATCATGTCTACCAGGGCTCCCGGAATATACTTCTTCAAGCGATGCCCATTCACTTGTAATTTCCACAATGCTCCACTCCTATTTCAATAGCTCCATGGGGAAAGATCTTCTTCACCACATATGGCCCGGTCCATCTTGATTTGAGCTTTCCGGGAAAGAGCCTTAGCCTTGAGTTGAAGAGAAGGACAAGATCTCCTTCACTCAACTCCTTTGGAATGATCCTCTTGTCATGTCACCTTTTGGTTCTCTCCTTGTAGATCCGGGCATTCTCATAAGCTTCCAACCGGAGCTCCTCAAGGGCATTGATATCAAGCAACCTCTTTTCTCCCGCTTCCTTGAGGTCAAAATTTAGCCACTTAATGGCCCAATAAGCTCTATGCTCCATTTCCACCGGAAGATGGCAAGACTTGCCATAGACCAACTTGTAGGGAGTGGTTCCAATTGGTGTTTTGAAGGCGGTTCTATATGCCCATAGTGCGTCATTGAGCTTCATAGCCAAATCCTTCCTTGTCCTAGACACCGTCTTCTCGAGGATGGCCTTGATCTCTCGGTTGGAGATCTCCACTTGACCACTAGTTTGGGGATGGTAAGGTGTTGCCACTTTATGAGTCACCCCATACTTGGCCAAAAGTGCTCCAAAGTTCCTATTTGTGAAGTGCTTCCCTCCATCACTAATGATCACCCTTGGTGTTCCAAACCTAGGGAAGATCACCCGGTTGAAGAATCGCACTACCACCTTGGCATCATTCGTAGGAGAGGCGATTGCCTCTACCCATCTTGACACATAATCCACCGCTAATAGGATGTAGAGATTGCCACATGAAGAAGGGAATGGTCTCATGAAGTCTACACCCCACACATCAAAAATCTCAACTTCTTGGATGTTATTCAAGGGCATTTCATTCCTCCTTGAGATGTTGCCCGTCCTTTGGCAAGCATCACATGCCGCTACAAAACCTTGCACATCTCTAAACAAGTTAGGCCAATAAAAACCGGATTGCAATACCTTTGCACACGTCTTGTGTGAGCTAGCATGGCCCCCGCATGGTAAGGAGTGGCAATGCCGGATCACACTCTCCACTTCATCCTCCGGTATGCATCTTCTAAGCACCCCATCCGGGCCTCTCTTGAATAGAAGTGGCTCACTCCAATAGTAATGCCTTACATCGTTGAAGAACTTCTTCCTTTGTGCATATGTAAATCCGGGAGGCACTTCCTCACACACTAAATAGTTCACGATGTCGGCGTACCACGGCTCACTTCCTCTAGCCACTTGTAAAAAGTATTCCTCCACCATTTGCAATTGTTCATCCCGGAATGAATCATCTATCGGGATGTTGTCTTTCCCAAGCTCCAATGGTGGGAGTCTACTAAGGTGATCCGCCACGGAGTTCTCGGATCCCTTCTTATCTCGTATCTCCAAATCAAACTCTTGAAGAAGAAGGATCCACCGAATCAACCCTGGTTTGGCATCCTTCTTTGTTAGTAGATAACGGATCGCCGCATGATCCGTATAAACTATGACCTTTGCTCCAACAAGGTATGAGCGGAACTTCTCAAATGCATACACCACCGCCAACAACTCCTTCTCGGTGGTAGCATAATTGAGTTGGGCATCATCTAGCGTCTTGCTAGCATAATAAATAGCATGAGTGCGCCCTTCTTTCCTTTGCCCTAAAACGGCCCAAACGGCCACATCGCTTGCATCGCACATGATCTCAAATGGTAGACTCCAATCCGGAGGTTGGATGATAGGTGCGGAGATCAAGGCATTCTTCAACCTACAAAAAGCTTCAAGACAATCCTTGGAAAAGACAAAATCAACATCTTTCATTAGTAGGTTAGTGAGAGGCTTAGAAATTTTAGAGAAGTCTTGAATAAACCTCCGGTAAAAACCGGCATGCCCTAAGAAACTCCTTACCCCCTTCACCGAGGTAGGTGGTGGCAACTTCTCTATCGTTTCAATCTTAGCCCTATCAACCTCAATGCCACGGTTAGACACCAAGTGTCCTAACACAATCCCTTCACTTACCATGAAGTGGCATTTTTCCCAATTTAAGACAAGATTTGTCTCCTCACATCTTTGCAACACTAATGACAAGTTAGCCAAGCAATCATCGAAAGAAGAACCATAAACAGAGAAATCATCCATGAACACTTCCATGATATTTTCTATGTATTCCGAAAATATAGCCATCATACACCTTTGGAAGGTGGCGGGTGCATTACACAACCCAAATGGCATTCTCCTATATGCAAAGGTACCCCACGGACATGTAAAAGTCGTTTTCTCTTGGTCATCGGGGTGGATAGGGATTTGGAAGAATCCACTATATCCATCTAGATAGCAAAAATGAGAGTGTTGAGCTAACCTTTCTAGCATTTGGTCAATGAAGGGGAGGGGGAAGTGATCTTTCCTAGAGGCCATGTTCAATTTCCTATAATCAATGCACATCCTCCACCCCGTAACCGTCCTAGTCGGTATTAGTTGATTGTTCTCATTAGTTACTACCGTCATCCCACCCTTCTTAGGCACTACATGAACGGGGCTAACCCACTTACTATCCGAGATAGGGTAGATAATCCCCGCATCTAGCAACTTAATGATTTCCTTTTTGACCACCTCTTTCATTATAGGATTCAATCTCCTTTGATGCTCAATAGAGGGTTTGTGGTTATCTTCCATCATTATCTTATGCATGCACAAAGATGGCTTAATGCCAACCAAATCATCAATAGTATAACCAATGGCTTTCCTATACAATCTTAGTTCATGCAGCAATTTAGCAAGTTCATCATCACTCAAGCATGCATTAACAATCACAGGATATGTAGAATTATCACCAAGAAATGCATACTTTAAATGAGAGGGAAGGGGTTTAAGTTCAAGTGAGGGAGGACCTCTATCGGTTTAAGACGATCCAAATAAGGTTGGATGAGATGAATCTAAAGCAAAGGAAGACTCCCCATGGCTCCTAGAAGCTTGATCATCATCAAGAGCTGATTCAGGGAAAACCACGGTTGGAAACACGGGTTGCTCATCTTCCACGGCCGTGGTTCTTGCGAAGCTTGCTTCTCGGAGTTGTCCAGAAAGTTTGACGGCCGTGGAACATAAATCTCGACCGTGGAACTTGCAGCTGATCACCACGTCTTCGTGGCTCTCAAATCCAACTCTTGGCTCCTCTTCCAAGGCTTCCAAGGCCTTGATCTCTTCATTGCAGGCCTCTTCAACACCTTCCTCCATCATGCTTAGGGTAAGAACCTTCTCCAAGGGGTCCTGGATCAAGATCGAGCTCACAACTTCCCTAGATTCTTCATGCTCGACTATGTTGAAGATATCTTCATCAAGGGTTGGCCCTTTCATCATTGTGGACAGCTTGAACTTGATGTTCTCTTCCCCGATGTTGAAGGAGAGAGTCCCGTTCTTGCAATCCACTAAGCATCCGGAAGTGGCTAGGAAAGGTCTTCCTAAGATGATAGGAACCGGATAATCCGCCGGAATGTCCAACACTACAAAATCAATAGGCACGTAGAATCCTCCTAGCTGCACCGGAATGTCCTCTAGAATCCCAACCGGATGAGTGATAGAACGGTCCGCCATATAGAGGGTCATCTTGACCGGCTTTGGCTCTCCTAGCCCGACCTTGTTGCTAAGTGCAAGCGGTATGATGCTTACACTCGCCCCAAGATCACAAAGGGCCTCGTACTTCACATCTCCCACTCCTATTGGGACGCAAAAAGAGCCCGGATCCCTTAACTTGGGAGGCATTTCTTCCTTCATGGTTTGGATCAATTCCGAGGACCTCTTGGTCATTCTTATCTCCCCATACTCCTCCAACTTCCTTTTGTTGGAGAGTATTTCTTTCAAAAACTTCCCATATGCCGGCATTCCTAAGATGGCATCCATGAACGGAATGTTAATATGTAACTTGGACATTAGTTCAAGGAACTTACCAAAATGATTGTCCAAACGAGCTCTTGCTCTTGATTATGGGAATGGTAGTGGTGGCTTGTATGGAGGCGGTGCCACATAAGTTGGCTCTACATCCTTGCTCTTGCCTCCATCTTCTTGCTTTCTTCCCTCTTCTACCACTACTTGCTTTCCCTTAGCTTGGTCCTTGGGCAAAGGATCCCTCATACTCAACCCACTCCTTGTTGTGATAGCCAACACTTGGCCTCTTGGGTTGTCTTCGGTTCTTCCGGGAAGCTTTCCCGGATCTCTATGTGCTTCACCCGCCTTTTGAAATACTTGTGCTTCCAAGACCTTTTGAGCTTTAGAAATTGAAGTCACGGTGCTCTCAAGTCCACTCAATCTTCCTAGCTATTGTTCAAACATGACTTCGGTCCTATCCTTTGAAGGTTGAGAAAAACCGGGTGGAGGTTCTTGTGAAGCTCTTTGTGGTGGAGTTGTACTTGTGGAGGCGGGAGGGTTCAAGGCTCCATCCGGGTTAGAGTAAGAAAATCTGGGATGGTTGTGGTTGGGCCGGTAATTGTTGAATTGCCGGTTGTTGAAATTCCTTGGGCCTTGGTAATTGTTGAAGTTGCCCCTTCCCATATAATTCACATCCTCCTCCTTGGAAGATAGGTTGGCTTGTGGAAGCTCTTGAGGAGTTGCTTGGCTCTTCAAGGTTGTAGTACACAACTCTCTCAAGGATTTCAATTCGTTGTTGATGGCGTCAAGCTTGAAATTGCTCATGGTGACTTCGCTCACCTCATATGCTCCCGCCTTTCTTCCTTCACTCTTCCTATGAGAGTACTTCTCAATCACTAGAGCTTGCTTCTCCACAAACTCCCAAGCATCATCTACATGTTTCTCCATAAATGTCCCACCGGAAAGAGATTGAAGCTTAAATTGGCTATCTTCATCAAGTCCCTTGAAATAGATCTCCAATAGCTCAATTTTCGGTATGCCATGGTGTGGACAATCTAGGAGAAGGTCTTTGAATCTCTCCCAAGACTTGAACAAACTTTCGCATACACCTAAAGAGTAATAGATGTCCTGAAAAGCAAAGACACCAACCAAAGAGAGATCAAAAGCAACAAGAAAGATCTACACTAGAAACAATCACAAAATAGACTCAATCTAGACCTAGTCCCCGGCAACGGCGCCAAAAACTTGTTACGCTAAAAAGTGTGCACGCAATAAGCCTTAAATTTATACTCGTTATATTTATCCTAACTTCTAGCGCACCCGCAGTGTACGGGACGTTTGTAGTATGGATAGTATTCCGAGGTCGAACACAAAGACTAAGGTGAAATTGATTCGGTTTTGTGATTAAGTTTAGTGAAGGTCTAAGGTTAGAAAAAGGGGGAAACAAAGAAATGAAAATCTCAATTGTTTTTGGTTGGTTTTTGGTGATCAATCAAGGATCACAATTCATGCAACGTAAACAATCAAACTAAACTAAAAATCAGCACAAATGAGCAAACCAAACAAGATAATGATCAAGGAAAGAAAAGACGGATTCTAGGGGTCGGAAGTTCCGGTTATGGCATAGAACTCAAGTTATCTATTCATTCTTTGGATTAACTATGATATGTTGGGATTAAGTGTATCTAATTTGGGATCAATTACCGGGTAGGTCTCATGGTCCAACTAGTCCACACCTAGAGCTGTCAAACGGGGCTGGCGGGTCGGGTTCGGGTCGGGTTATAACAAGCTCGGGTTGGAATTGGGTCGGGTAAAAAGTAGGCTTGGTTTTTAAACGGGTTGTTTTGGGTCGGGTCGGTTTGGGTCGGGTACCAAATGTTCGGGTTAAAACGGGTTATCGGGTAGCATCGGTTCTTTTCGTGGTGCCAAACGGGGTTGGCGGGTCGATTTCGGGTTGGGTCAAACGGGTCCGCGGGTCGAGTTTGGGTCGGGTCAAACGGGGTCAGGTTGAAATCGAGTCGGGTATAAATAGGTTTGTTTTTGTTAGCGGGTTGTTTCGGATCGGGTCATTTTGGGTCGGGTAATAGTTATTCGGGTTGGAACGGGTTATCGGGTAGACTTGGTTCTTGGGCCATAACAAATCGGTTTAGTTGGTTCTCGGGTCACTTCGGGCCGGATTATTTTTGTTTTTAAATGTTTCGAGAGGTGCCAATTAAGGCGGGTCAAGTTCAGTTTGCTCAAAGATGATATGATTTCTAAAATCTTTATTCAGGTCGGTTTTGGATGGTGCAATTTTCGAGCTAAATCAAAATTACCTAGTTATGTGAATATTTTGGTCTAATAAAATATGGAATCCGCAAATGGTTTTAGTTGGATCGGATAATTATTCGCCAATATGATTAGTATGGGTGGCAAAACCAATTTTATCCGCCAATCTGGTCTGAAAATTTCGTTGACTCAATCCAAAAAACCCCGATATTTTAGTATCTGTTTTGATCCGGTTAGAATCCGATACGGGATATCTTCCTAGATCACCGGATCGGATACGGATCAAGTTTTTAGGCATCCGAATATTCACGGATATCCGAATAATCATAAATATTTGAATAATCATGGATATCCGCCTATCCGGATACTCATGGATCAGTGGCTCACCGGATATCCATGGATAATCGAATATCCAAATATCCGTACTTTAATATTCTATTTTTTTATCATCTATATACTTATCATTTTTACTTTGATTTGTTTTGTGCCTTTTAATTGTTTTTTTATTACATTTTGTGATAAATAAAGTAGCAAATATATATCCGGAGATATTCAGATCAATCGGATATCGGATCTGGCTAAATCATTTTTGCATATTCAGATCAAGAGGATATCCGGATCAATCGGGTCAAACAAAAGTCATTCGGATCATCCGGATATCCGTGGATAATAATCCGATCCGATCCAACCAAATCATTTCGCATACTATATTTTGGATTCCAAATCAGCCGGACATCCGGATAATTATCCAATCCGATCATGGGAAAAATGCCGGATATCCAACCAAATACGGATCGGAATGGATATCCGAATTTAAAACCGGGAGATATTTAACACGAGTGATCATTACAATTATCTCGATAATTATTGCTAGTGAAGAAAGATAATTTATGAAAATATAAGAAATTTACTGGTACTAAAAAGGAAAGAGAATATTGAAAAACAAAACTCATTTATTAGTATTTTGATATAAGCCGTTTATATTCTTCCTTTGTTAATCACTAACATTTATAGATGCTTTTATATTGATATTTTTTAATTAATCTAATTTAATATTCATTAAAATGTCTTTATTATTATTATTATTATAATGGCATGCAAAATTATCTTCTACTTCATTTAGCTAATTGTCGACCAAGGGTTAATATTAACAAAAAAATATTTCATTACATTATTTTTATCTTAAGAAATTAAAGTAATCTATGTTTATTCAATTAATCAAAGTAATCTAATAAAAATAAAATATAATATTATGGTGTGCGAACAAATGTAACTAATATTGAATGGATTAAAAAGTACTAAAATTATCTTTCTTATTCTCTAACCTTAATTTACCGGGAGATCTCAATATTTACAATTGCTCTCTGTTTTATTTTTTTAGATTATTTTGATAAAATAAACATAAATTACTTTGATTTATTAAGATAAAAATAATGTATTGAATATATTCTTTGTTAATATTAACTTTTGATCGAAAATTATCTAAATGAAGCAAAATGATATTTTAAATGTCATTAAAATAATAATACAAAAAGTTTAATTATTACACAATTAGATTAAATAAAAATATCGGTACAAAACATCCATAAATTTTAGTGACTAGCAAAGGAGGAGACAATACTTATATGGAAATATTAGATTTTTATTTTATCAATATTAGCTTTCCTTTTAGTACTATTAAATTTCTTAAATTTTCATAAATTATCTTTCTTATTCACTAGCCATAATTATCAAGATGATCTCAATTATTACTGGCCATAATTATCAGATGATCTCAACCTTTAAACTTAATCAACGGTTTAGATCCATACAACTTCACCATGAAGTTGTTTTTGAGCTTCACTAGAGCCGGACCGAGATAAATACTATCTATTTTCTTTCTTGATAAATCATGTCAAATTATCAAATTAACTCAAAACTCAAATTCTATTAATTCAAATTGAATAATTTTATATATTGTAAGAGAAAAATAAAAGATGAAAACTTAACATATTCTATACATATCATGAACTTATGATACATGTAAGAGTAATGAACTTATGATACATGTAAGAGCATTATTGTTTTAAAATTTTAGGTTTAAATATGTAATTTTTTTTTTATCAATTGACTCCGAATTAACATGTCATATTGGCTTAGACTACTTCATAGTTTATAGTTCATACTATCACATCATTTTACTTCACATTATCAAGGTTATCTAGGTCGGGTTATTTTGGGCTAGCGGCTCATTTCAAGTCGGGTTACTTTGGGCTAGCAAGTCATTTCGGGTTGGGTCACTTCAGGCTATCGAGTCATTTCGGTCGGGTTACTTCGGGCAATCGGGTCATTTCGGGTCGGTTTACTTCGGGCTATCGGGTCATTTCGGGTCGGGTTACTTCGGGCTATCTGGTCATTTCGGGTCGGGTTACTTCGGGTTGTCGGGTCGTTATCGGGTTATTCTACTCGGGTTTTATCGGGTCCGGGTCATTTTCGGGTTCGACCGTTCGGGTTATTTATTATTTCGGGTTAAATCAATATCAAGCGGGTCGGTTCCGGGTATTTTCTTTTTTAAAAAATGTTCGGGGCCAGGTCGGGTTCGGGCTCGGGTTTGTCGGGTCGGTTTCACGGGTCGGGTCAACTTTTGACAGCTCTATCCACACCTAAGGTCTTATTACCGGGTAAGTCTCTAAGAACCTAAGGATAGGAATTCTACACAAACCGGATTGTAAATTAGGGGTCTAACCTATCCTTACCGGGTAAGTCTTGGAAAGGGAAGTCCTAAGCAACTATCCTAGCACATCTAATCCAATGGCGGCTTATTAGGCTCACCACTACCTAAGGTTTGCTATTTTAGATCCTAAGGGTAAGGATTACCGGGTAAGTCTCTCCTAACACTTAGTCACTACACTAGGTAGGTTAAACTCAACAAACACTTAGGGTTTCAACATTTTATAGGTCTAAGGCAAGATCCTTCGAACCAGGGAGAATCACGGTTTGTTCTTCCTAAACCACGGCCGTGGTTCTTCAAGAACTACCCGTGATTTCTAACAGCAACTACGTTCATAAGCAAAAGTTATCCAAAGGTAAATCTAAGTCCATCCTATCATAGTTCTAGCCATAACCATCCTTTCCTTACCCTAGAACCACATCAATTTAGCCTACAACATTCATATCGGAAATCGAAGCAAACAAACATAAAATCAAAACATCCATTGCAAGATAATGAAAGAAGAGAGATGAACAAGTGAACTTAATTCAAAACTAAGCTGAAGATTAGAATAGAGCCACTTACAACCCTTCCAAAAGAAGGTTCAAAGATTCATACAATCTCTAGAAAACGAAATCCGAAATACAAGATAGCTATGGTGTGTGTTCTTCTCCTCCTCTTCAATGGAACTCTTCTTCTTCTCTTTGACACTTTCCTTCCTAGAAAAACTTCTTGTTTTTGAGAATATATTTTGTTAGAGAGAAATGGATAATGGATGAGCTGCTCCCAAACTACCCCAGCTGCCTCAAACAACCCATGAAGGACCACTTTTATAACAAATCTTGCATGAGCTGGCCATGAGAGTCGTGGCACAGCTGTCACGAGAATCTGGCAAAATCCACGGTCATTTCCACGGCCGTGGTTCGTCAGAGAACCGTGGTTCTATGCAGAAACTTTGCCTTGGATCATTAAGCTGTGGTTTGGTGCATGGCTTGTGTTGGCAAGGTTCCATGAGTCCTCCTCAGCCCTTGGCTTGTGTCCTAATGAGTCCGAGGGTGTGTCATCTAAATGAACGATCCTCAAACGCATCGTTTAAGCTCCTAAACTTCCCGAAATACCTACAAAACGCGCACAAGTCCGTGTAGACGTCTATCTCGACAAAATACGTGAATTGGGTGCAAAACCCCTTGAACTAATGCTAGATCATGCATGAATGAGCGAGAATTCTATCTAAATGTACATCTAAAACTATGTTATAAATCGTGTTATCAAAATACCCCATACTTAAGGTTTGCTCGTCCCCGAGCAAATTCCCAACTATAGACTAAGAGATGACATGATTTATGTATGCAGGAAAATGGAAAAATCTTTTTGGGTTTTGTGCTTCTACTATTGGATCACCTTCATAGTCATGATCAATGGCAATTGGGTAAGCAATTATGTATCAAACAATAAGGGCATGGAAAGACAATTGTACTTAACTCAAAAGCATGCATGAGATGTGAGGATGAAGAGGTCAAGAAGATCAAGAGTCTATCCAATCTAGATTACTAAGTCTTACAAACATGCAAGTAGGTCATAGGGGCTTGTGACATAAAAGGCCAAGAAACGTTGCAATTGGGCGGGGGATTCTCTAGGTTATGTGATGCTAATCCGGGAATGGAACTAACTCCACATCCTTGTCCTCGATCAACTTCCCCCAAGTGTATATTTTTCCCTATCTTGCTTTCTTTTCTTTTTCTTTTAACTCATTTTTGAGACAATGGCATTGGTGTACAATAGCCGAAACCTCGGTGATTAGCCATCCTCGGGCTTTTTCTCTTTTTCGAGGTGCATCCACACCGGGCACACATACCAAAGCTCGTTAGGGTTGTTGGTTCATTTGACTTTGGCAAGGCACCAACACCCGATTATGTGAAGTGTACCGAGTTACTTGTCATTTAAACCAACGCCCCCAAACCTATATTTTGGCTACACTTCCACAATAATTTCAGCATTTCATTCACGACATTCTTTTCATTACATCTTCACCCCGCACTTGCTTTTCACACATTTCAACACACTAGCATGCTCCTATTCCCGGATGGGTTTAAAGGAGGTCGATTTTATATCAATTGAGGTGCTCAAGCAATCATGATCAAGATGAGAAGTAGAGAAAGATGAAATGCCTCATTCATTCCTAGATGGTATGCAAGAACTATCATGTAATTTCGACTTTCAATACTCAATCCATTTTAGGCAATCATCATGATCACAAGTCATTCATAGAATTTAAGAGAAGTAGTTCAAGTCCACATATGCATTTATCAATTCAACACATAAGGCCATCCATAGCCAATCACAAGACAAGTTTCATCATTAGGATCATATCCAAGCCTAGAAAGCACAAAATTTTTTAAATTTTCTGATTTTTATGGGATTTTCGTTTTAAGTATGTACAATGCAAGACATGTGCAAATATTAACCTATCCTAGATGCTCATCATGCAAGGGATCATGCGAACCCCACCCCATACTTAGAAACACATTGTCCCCAATGTGTAAATGAAGTAGGGAGAGTGAAAGAAGGTTCTCACAATGTAAAATTGTTTGCTATGGTATTTGGGAATTTTCAAGTGAATTGATGTTGGATGATCCTTTCAACCATGGTAGAGAGCTCTAAGCATCCTTCAAAGCTTCGAAACCCGCGCTAGGCACCGCTAGCTGTCCAAGTTCCGCGTCCGCTCCACCTATAATTGGTGAGGGTTTCATCATCATCATTTTCATTGCCAAGAAAGGCTTCCAATGCCACTAATGCTCTAGCACACACACTAAGTAGACAAAACACACACAAAGCACACAAAAACATAAAAAAAAAACTAAGCAAAAATGAAAAGGGAAAAATGTTACCAATGGGTTGCCTCCCACCAAGCGCTTCTTTAAGGTCATTAGCTTGACCAAACTCGGGAGCGTCTATTCGAGGTGAAGCGGGGCAATCATGTCTACCAGGGATCCCGGAATATACTTCTTCAAGCGATGCCCATTCACTTGTAATTTCCACAATGCTCCCCTCCTATTTCAATAGCTCCATGGGGAAAGATCTTCTTCACCACATATGGCCCGGTCCATCTTGATTTGAGCTTTCCGGGAAAGAGCCTTAGCCTTGAGTTGAAGAGAAGGACAAGATCTCCTTCACTCAACTCCTTTGGAATGATCCTCTTGTCATGCCACCTTTTGGTTCTCTCCTTGTAGATCCGGGCATTCTCATAAGCTTCCAACCGGAGCTCCTCAAGGGCATTGATATCAAGCAACCTCTTTTCTCCCGCTTCCTTGAGGTCAAAATTTAGCCACTTAATGGCCCAATAAGCTCTATGCTCCATTTCCACCGGAAGATGGCAAGACTTACCATAGACCAACTTGTAGGGAGTGGTTCCAATTGGTGTTTTGAAGGCGGTTCTATATGCCCATAGTGCGTCATTGAGCTTCATAGCTCAATCCTTCCTTGTCCTAGACACCGTCTTCTCGAGGATGGCCTTGATCTCTCGGTTGGAGATCTCCACTTGACCACTAGTTTGGGGATGGTAAGGTGTTGCCACTTTATGAGTCACCCCATACTTGGCCAAAAGTGCTCCAAAGTTCCTATTTGTGAAGTGCTTCCCTCCATCACTAATGATCACCCTTGGTGTTCCAAACCTAGGGAAGATCACCCGGTTGAAGAATCGCACTACCACCTTGGCATCATTCGTAGGAGAGGCGATTGCCTCTACCCATCTTGACACATAATCCACCGCCAATAGGATGTAGAGATTGCCACATGAAGAAGGGAATGGTCCCATGAAGTCTACACCCCACACATCAAAAATCTCAACTTCTTGGATGTTATTCAAGGGCATTTCATTCCTCCTTGAGATGTTGCCCGTCCTTTGGCAAGCATCACATGCCGCTACAAAACCTTGCACATCTCTAAACAAGTTAGGCCAATAAAAACCGGATTGCAATACCTTTGCACACGTCTTGTGTGAGCTAGCATGGCCCCCGCATGGTAAGGAGTGGCAATGCCGGATCACACTCTCCACTTCATCCTCCGGTATGCATCTTCTAAGCACCCCATCCGGGCCTCTCTTGAATAGAAGTGGCTCACTCCAATAGTAATGCCTTACATCGTTGAAGAACTTCTTCCTTTGTGCATATGTAAATCCGGGAGGCACTTCCTCACACACTAAGTAGTTCACGATGTCGGCGTACCACGGCTCACTTCCTCTAGCCACTTGTAAAAAGTATTCCTCCACCGTTTGCAATTGTTCATCCCGGAATGAATCATCTATCGGGATGTTGTCTTTCCCAAGCTCCAATGGTGGGAGTCTACTAAGGTGATCCGCCACGGAGTTCTCGGATCCCTTCTTATCTCGTATCTCCAAATCAAACTCTTGAAGAAGAAGGATCCACTGAATCAACCTTGGTTTGGCATCCTTCTTTGTAAGTAGATAACGGATCGCCGCATGATCCGTATAAACTATGACCTTCGCTCCAACAAGGTATGAGCGGAACTTCTCAAATGCATACACCACCGCCAACAACTCCTTCTCGGTGGTAGCATAATTGAGTTGGGCATCATCTAGCGTCTTGCTAGCATAATAAATAGCATGAGTGCGCCCTTCTTTCCTTTGCCCTAAAACGGCTCCAACGGCCACATCGCTTGCATCGCACATGATCTCAAATGGTAGATTCCAATCCGGAGGTTGCATGATAGGGGCGGAGATCAAGGCGTTCTTCAACCTACAAAAAGCTTCAAGACAATCCTTGGAAAAGACAAAATCAACATCTTTCATTAGTAGGTTAGTGAGAGGCTTAGAAATTTTAGAGAAGTCTTGAATAAACCTCCGGTAAAAACCGGCATGCCCTAAGAAACTCCTTACCCCCTTCACCGAGGTAGGTGGTGGCAACTTCTCTATCGTTTCAATCTTAGCCCTATCAACCTCAATGCCACGGTTAGACACCAAGTGTCCTAACACAATCCCTTCACTTACCATGAAGTGGCATTTTTCCCAATTTAAGACAAGATTTGTCTCCTCACATCTTTGCAACACTAATGACAAGTTAGCCAAGCAATCATCGAAAGAAGAACCATAAACAGAGAAATCATCCATGAACACTTCCATGATATTTTCTATGTATTCCGAAAAGATAGCCATCATACACCTTTGGAAGGTGGCGGGTGCATTACACAACCCAAGTGGCATTCTCCTATATGCAAAGGTACCCCACGGACATGTAAAAGTCGTTTTCTCTTGGTCATCGGGGTGGATAGGGATTTGGAAGAATCCACTATATCCATCTAGATAGCAAAAATGAGAGTGTTGAGCTAACCTTTCTAGCATTTGGTCAATGAAGGGGAGGGAGAAGTGATCTTTCCTAGAGGCCATGTTCAATTTCCTATAATCAATGCACATCCTCCACCCCGTAACCGTCCTAGTCGGTATTAGTTGATTGTTCTCATTAGTTACTACCGTCATCCCACCCTTCTTAGGCACTACATGAACGGGGCTAACCCACTTACTATCCGAGTTAGGGTAGATAATCCCCGCATCTAGCAACTTAATGATTTCCTTTTTGACCACCTCTTTCATTATAGGATTCAATCTCCTTTGATGCTCAATAGAGGGTTTGTGGTTATCTTCCATCATTATCTTATGCATGCACAAAGATGGCTTAATGCCAACCAAATCTTCAATAGTATAACCAATGGCTTTCCTATGCAATCTTAGTTCATGCAGCAATTTAGCAAGTTCATCATCACTCAAGCATGCATTAACAATCACAGGATATGTAGAATTATCACCAAGAAATGCATACTTTAAATGAGAGGGAAGGGGTTTAAGTTCAAGTGAGGGAGGACCTCTATCGGTTGAAGACGATCCAAATAAGGTTGGATGAGATGAATCCAAAGCAAAGGAAGACTCCCCATGGCTCCTAGAAGCTTGATCATCATCAAGAGCTGATTCAGGGAAAACCACGGTTGGAAACACGGGTTGCTCATCTTCCACGGCCGTGGTTCTTGCCAAGCTTGCTTCTCGGAGTTGTCCAGAAAGTTTGACGGCCATGGAACATAAATCTCGACCGTGGAACTTGCAGCTGATCACCACCTCTTTGTGGCTCTCAAATCCAACTCTTGGCTCCTCCTCCAAGGCTTCCAAGGCCTTGATCTCTTCATTGCAGGCCTCTTCAACACCTTCCTCCATCATGCTTAGGGTAAGAACCTTCTCCAAGGGGTCCTTGATCAAGATCGAGCTCACAACTTCCCTAGATTCTTCATGCTCGACTATGTTGAAGATATCTTCATCAAGGGTTGGCCCTTTCATCATTGTGGACAGCTTGAACTTGATGTTCTCTTCCCCGATGTTGAAGGAGAGAGTCCCGTTCTTGCAATCCACTAAGCATCCGGAAGTGGCTAGGAAAGGTCTTCCTAAGATGATAGGAACCGGATAATCCGCCGGAATGTCCAACACTACAAAATCAATAGGCACGTAGAATCCTCCTAGCTGCACCGGAATGTCCTCTAGAATCCCAACCGGATGAGTGATAGAACGGTCCGCCATATAGAGGGTCATCTTGACCGGCTTTGGCTCTCCTAGCCCGACCTTGTTGCTAAGTGCAAGCGGTATGATGCTTACACTCGCCCCAAGATCACAAAGGGCCTCGTACTTCACATCTCCCACTCCTATTGGGACGCAAAAAGAGCCCGGATCCCTTAACTTGGGAGGCATTTCTTCCTTCATGGTTTGGATCAATTCCGAGGACCTCTTGGTCATTCTTATCTCCCCATACTCCTCCAACTTCCTTTTGTTGGAGAGTATTTCTTTCAAAAACTTCCCATATGCCGGCATTCCTAAGATGGCATCCATGAACGGAATGTTAATATGTAACTTGGACATTAGTTCAAGGAACTTACCAAAATGATTGTCCAAACGAGCTCTTGCTCTTGATTGTGGGAATGGTAGTGGTGGCTTGTATGGAGGCGGTGCCACATAAGTTGGCTCTACATCCTTGCTCTTGCCTCCATCTTCTTGCTTTCTTCCCTCTTCTACCACTACTTGCTTTCCCTTAGCTTGGTCCTTGGGCAAAGGATCCCTCATACTCAACCCACTCCTTGTTGTGATAGCCAACACTTGGCCTCTTGGGTTGTCTTCGGTTCTTCCGGGAAGCTTTCCCGGATCTCTATGTGCTTCACCCGCCTTTTGAAATACTTGTGCTTCCAAGACCTTTTGAGCTTTAGAAATTGAAGTCACGGTGCTCTCAAGTCCACTCAATCTTCCTAGCAATTGTTCAAACATGACTTCGGTCCTATCCTTTGAAGGTTGAGAAAAACCGGGTGGAGGTTCTTGTGAAGCTCTTTGTGGTGGAGTTGTGCTTGTGGAGGCGGGAGGGTTCAAGGCTCCATCCGGGTTAGAGTAAGAAAATCTGGGATGGTTGTGGTTGGGCCGGTAATTGTTGAATTGCCGGTTGTTGAAATTCCTTGGGCCTTGGTAATTGTTGAAGTTGCCCCTTCCCATATAATTCACATCCTCCTCCTTGGAAGATAGGTTGGCTTGTGGAAGCACTTGAGGAGTTGCTTGGCTCTTCAAGGTTGTAGTACACAACTCTCTCAAGGATTTCAATTCGTTGTTGATGGCGTCAAGCTTGAAATTGCTCATGGTGACTTCGCTCACCTCATATGCTCCCGCCTTTCTTCCTTCACTCTTCCTATGAGAGTACTTCTCAATCACTAGAGCTTGCTTCTCCACAAACTCCCAAGCATCATCTACATGTTTCTCCATAAATGTCCCACCGGAAAGAGATTGAAGCTTAAATTGGCTATCTTCATCAAGTCCCTTGAAATAGATCTCCAATAGCTCAATTTTCGGTATGCCATGGTGTGGACAATCTAGGAGAAGGTCTTTGAATCTCTCCCAAGACTTGAACAAACTTTCTCTATCCCTCATCACGAAGGCATTGATCTTCCCTCTTAATTCGGTGGTCTTGGAAGGTGGGAAGAACTTGGTCAAGAACTCGGTTGTCATCTCCTCCCAAGTACCAACTCGCCCTTGTGGAATAGATTGATACCAGACCAAGGCTTTATCCTTAAGAGAAAAGGAAAAAGCCCTAAGCTTATGGTTGTTACTCTCCAATCTTGGCGGCCTAAGAGTCTCCATCAAGATCTCATAGTTCATCAAGTGTTGATGAGGAGACTCTCCTTCCATCCCTCCAAATTGATTGTGCCGGATCATTTGTAGAACTTGAGGGCGGAGCTCATAGTTGTGGGTTGCGGGATCTCCTAGATTCACACCCGGTCGGTGTGCTCTTTGTGCCGGATCCATACGTCTCCCTAGGGTTTGTGGCTTCTCAATAGCAATGGGAACAACCCTAACATTGGCCGCCGGCTGCGGTTGTGGTGGAGGAGGTGGAGGTTGTCGGCGATTAAGCTCTCCTTGAACAAGGGCTTGCCTAATCTCCTCAATCTCCCTCCTTGTTTCCTCTTGCCTCTCATTGGCAAGTCTCCTTTCTTCCTCCAAGAGCTCATCTCTTAGCCTTATTTGCTCTAAGGCTTCATCCAACTCAGCTTGAAGATTTCTACCGGCCATCTCTTTCTCTTTTCGGATGTTCTTGGATCTAGATCGAAGGGTTTTCTCCGGTTCGGGATCGAATGGAGCTAAATCCTTGCCACGAGATCTTCGCATACACCTAAAGAGTAATAGATGTCCTGAAAAGCAAAGACACCAACCAAAGAGAGATCAAAAGCAACAAGAAAGATCTACACTAGAAACAATCACAAAATAGACTCAATCTAGACCTAGTCCCCGGCAACGGCGCCAAAAACTTGTTACGCTAAAAAGTGTGCACGCAATAAGCCTTAAATTTATACTCGTTATATTTATCCTAACTTCTAGCGCACCCGTAGTGTACGGGACGTTTGTAGTATGGATAGTATTCCGAGGTCGAACACAAAGACTAAGGTGAAATTGATTCGGTTTTGTGATTAAGTTTAGTGAAGGTCTAAGGTTAGAAAAAGGGGGAAACAAAGAAATGAAAATCTCAATTGTTTTTGGTTGGTTTTTGGTGATCAATCAAGGATCACAATTCATGCAACGTAAACAATCAAACTAAACTAAAAATCAGCACAAATGAGCAAACCAAACAAGATAATGATCAAGGAAAGAAAAGACGGATTCTAGGGGTCGGAAGTTCCGGTTATGGCATAGAACTCAAGTTATCTATTCATTCTTTGGATTAACTATGATATGTTGGGATTAAGGGGGGTGTATTCAATTAAGAGTCTATAGGAATTTTTTGGAGTTTAAAAGTCTATGGGTATTGAATATAGAATTTTAAAAGTATATATAAATCTTTAGGTATTCAATTAGGATTTAAAATTTTCCATAAAATTCCTATGGTATTTAAAAGTTTGTGGATTTTAAAAGAATCTATTATTTCATTGATTTTGTAGGATTCTTCATTACTTTTATACCTACCTAAAATCCATAGAAATCTTCCCCCAACACATAAGATTTCCACAGAATCTGTATTGACTCTATATAGAATTAAAATTTCCCACAGAATTTGCAAATCCTATGATTATTAAGAATCCATCAAAATCTTTAAAAGTCTCGATTGAATACACCCCCCTAAGTGTATCTAATTTGGGATCAATTACCGGGTAGGTCTCATGGTCCAACTAGTCCACACCTAAGGTCTTATTACCGGGTAAGTCTCTAAGAACCTAATGATAGGAATTCTGCACAAACCGGATTGTAAATTAGGGGTCTAACCTATCCTTACCGGGTAAGTCTTGGAAAGGGAAGTCCTAAGCAACTATCCTAGCACATCTAATCCAATGGCGGCTTATTAGGCTCACCACTACCTAAGGTTTGCTATTTTAGATCCTAAGGGTAAGGATTACCGGGTAAGTCTCTCCTAACACTTAGTCACTACACTAGGTAGGTTAAACTCAACAAACACTTAGGGTTTCAACATTTTATAGGTCTAAGGCAAGATCCTTCGAACCAGGGAGAATCACGGTTTGTTCTTCCTAAACCACGGCCGTGGTTCTTCAAGAACTACCCGTGATTTCTAACAGCAACTACGTTCATAAGAAAAAGTTATCCAAAGGTAAATCTAAGTCCATCCTATCATAGTTCTAGCCATAACCATCCTTTCCTTACCCTAGAACCACATCAATTTAGCCTACAACATTCATAATGGAAATCGAAGCAAACAAACATAAAATCAAAACATCCATTGCAAGATAATGAAAGAAGAGAGATGAACAAGTGAACTTAATTCAAAACTAAGCTGAAGATTAGAATAGAGCCACTTACAACCCTTCCAAAAGAAGGTTCAAAGATTCATACAATCTCTAGAAAACGAAATCCGAAATACAAGATAGCTATGGTGTGTGTTCTTCTCCTCCTCTTCAATGGAACTCTTCTTCTTCTCTTTGACACTTTCCTTCCTAGAAAAACTTCTTGTTTTTGAGAATATATTTTGTTAGAGAGAAATGGATAATGGATGAGCTGCTCCCAAACTACCCCAGCTGCCTCAAACAACCCATGAAGGACCACTTTTATAACAAATCTTGCATGAGCTGGCCATGAGAGTCGTGGCACAGCTGTCACGAGAATCTGGCAAAATCCACGGTCATTTCCACGGCCGTGGTTCGTCAGAGAACCGTGGTTCTATGCAGAAACTTTGCCTTGGATCATTAAGCTGTGGTTTGGTGCATGGCTTGTGTTGGCAAGGTTCCATGAGTCCTCCTCAGCCCTTGGCTTGTGTCCTAATGAGTCCGAGGGTGTGTCATCTAAATGAACGATCCTGAAACGCATCGTTTAAGCTCCTAAACTTCCTGAAATACCTACAAAACGCACACAAGTCCGTGTAGACGTCTATCTCGACAAAATACGTGAATTGGGTGCAAAACGTCTTGAACTAATGCTAGATCATGCATGAATGAGCGAGAATTCTATCTAAATGTACATCTAAAACTATGTTATAAATCGTGTTATCACAATTGTTGTTGTTTGAACCCCTATTGTTGTTCCAATTGTTGTTCCGGTTGTTGTTGTTGTTGTTCCAATTATTCCGGTTGTTGTTCCGGTTGTTGCGATTGGTATTCTCATTACCGTTGTGGTTATTGTTATTGCCGAAATAACCCACATCTTGCTCCTTGTGCTTCGGAAAGTTGGTTTTGATGGCTTCCTTTAACTCTTTAATCTCCGTATTGAGAGAAAAGATTTGAGTTTGAGCTGCTTGTGATAGCTTTGCTCCTTGATATACATGATTCGCCTCCACTTTCCGATGAGAATACTTCTCTATCACTCGCGCTTGGTTCTCAATGAAGTCCCAAGCGTCATCTTCTCTCATGTCCATGAATGTACCACATGAGAGGGATTGGAGCTTGAATTGTGTCTCCACATCCAGCCCCTTATAATATATCTCCAATAGTGCAAGCTTGGATATGCCATGATGAGGACAATCCAATAGCAAATCCTGAAATCTTTCTCAAGATTGAAACAAACTTTCGTTAGATCTCATAGAAAATGCATTAATCTTACCTCTTAGCTCCGCCGTTTTGGATGGCGGAAAGAACTTAGTGAGGAATTCCGAAGAAAGATCCTCCTATGTTTCAAGCTTCCCACTTGGAAGAGCTTAATACCAAGACAATGCTTTCCCTTTTAAGGAGAAGAAGAAAGGCTTGAGTTTGTAGCTGTTGGTAGTTGCGTTCTTAGGCTTCATTGTCTCCATCATAATCTCAAAGTTTTGTAGATGTTGGTGTGGAGATTCAGCACTTGTTCCACCAAATTGGTTTTGGCGAACAATGGTAATAACTTGAGGGTTGAAGTTAAACCCTTGTACATCATCAGCATCAAAGTTCACACCTAAACGGCGTGGTTGCTGCGTTGGATCCATCCTTTGGCCAAGAGTTCTTGGCTCTTCATCCACACGTTCGACCCTCGCATTCCTAGGTGGAACACGGCGATTTGCAGCTGGCCGTGGAAAGAATGGATTCACATAAATCGTGGGATCAATTTCCTCTAGTGGTGGCATGGAGGAGTCGCTATCCTCATTGGATGAGTTAGTTCTAACCGATCTTCCCGGTCTCCTCCTTTTCTTTTTCTCCTTGAGGTTGTTTATTTCCAGCCTCATTTGGAACATCATGTCCGTTAGATCATCAACCTTCATTTGATGACGATCCGTTTCTTCTCTACGAGTCTTCTCGCTCCATTGGAGTTGAGCTTCCTTTTCCGCCAACTCCGATTGGAGATCACGTTCCCTTTCTTCAGCCATTTTTATTTCCTTTCGCTTTCTCCTCAAAGTCCTCTCAAGCTCTTGATCAAGAGGTAAGAGGTCTTCGATATTCCTAGACCTGCGCATGCACTCGAAAAGATATCAAATAACAAGGGTTAAGCTCCCAAGCTTGACAACTGATAACCGAATTCGGCCTAGACCAAATCCCCGGCAACGGCGCCAAAAACTTGTTCGCCACTTAGCGTGCGTGCAAATAAGCTTTAAATTTATAAAACTAGAAATCAAGCAAGCGAACCCGCAGTGTACGGATCGATATAGTTAAGCAAGAATTCCAGAGTATCGAACACAAGGATTTGGGGGGTTAAATCCAATTATAGAATTGTCAAGCAAGTAAATGTAAGAGCTTTTGTAAATTATTGGGAAAACAACAATCCTAAAGATCCAGGAATCCAGCTGTGGCAATCGATTCAAGATATACTAAAGATATAAGGACAGAGTTGAGATATGCAAAGGTATACGAATGTAAGGCAATGTACGGTGAAGTTCCAAGACCTTATATGATTCACCTAAAGGCACTCTCTATAAAGGTTGTTGAGGCTTCAGTATAGAAAGATTCTAAAGGTAAATATCAACGTCAAATACCCAAACTTGTAATCCAAGGATCAAGACTAACTAAACCGATTAAGGTTGTGACACTCGAAATCGAGGTAGAGGTTGTTGAGGCTTCACTACCACCTAGAAAAGGCAAGCCAAGACTAAGTTAAAGCAAATCTTTAACTTTGGATTAAAGTAAAAGCAAGGTTCGTAACTAACACAAAATTACGGGTAGTTCTTGAGTTCCACGGCCGTGGAAGCTCAAGAACAGACCGTGGATTAGGTTCGTCGGCGATTCTCTCTAACTCTCAGGGTCCAATCTGTTTACGATCGATCTATCATCATCTAAGCCACAACTATCAACCCTTCACCTTAGAATTGCTAAAGGGTTTTAGCCAACAACAGTCATGTTGATATCAAATTCAAGATTTAAAAGAATGAAAGATGAAAACCTTCAAAAACCTTGAATAAATCTCAAATCAATTCTCAAATCCACAAATCAAGAACAATGATGTAAGTAGATTCGGAATAACACAAACAATCACAATCTTAGATAAGAACGAAGAACGGGATGTCAATCCGTCTTCTAATCAAACCTAAGAACAAAGTATGAAATCTTCTTACGAACAATCTTCCAAATCTTCACTCTTTTTCCAACTTTCCGTCAATCCTGGAAATCTCAATAAGGCAAAGCGCAAATCTCTCCACGGCGGTCTAAGCGAAAGTGTAAACTAGGGTAAACAGAGATAGCGGTAGCGAAGGTGACAGAATCCTCTTCCTTCCGTCCTTATATAGGCCCAAATAAAATGCGTCTTCGGCCCATGTGCGTAGAAGATTGTGCCTTAAAATATTGCGTAAAAGATCGTCAAGATCATGGTCGTGGAAGGGTTCCACGCCCGTAATTTAGAGCGTGGAGTTGGATCACGGTTTGTCACAACTCTCCACGGCCGTGTAAGTTGCTGGAATGCACCACGCTTGTCTTGCCAAGGTTCCACGGCCGTGGATTAGAGCATGGACTCTAATACGGTCGTAATTTAGAGCGTGGAATGTACATAGCTCGTAATTTCCTTTGTTTATGTGTCATTCTTCATCCAAGCATCATCCTTAGCTCCTAGTGATGTCCTCAATCCTTGGACATGCTCAATCTATCTCCATTCTCTCTCAATCCGTTCAGTTTTAGCTCTTAATTGTCTACAATTAACACAAAGCTTATGTAGACCTCTATATCGACAAAATAGATAAACTAACTCACAAATGCTTCAATGCTTTATCAATGACTACCAAAATAGATGAAATACACTTAGAAAACGTGCCTAAAATATCACAATATTTCATGCTAACAATAACCACTAGAGGAGATGGTTGGAGTTGATCAAAGACTTTGATCTTGAGATCTTATACCACCCGGGGAAGGAATATGTGGTAGCGGATGCCCTTGGTAGGAAGGCTCCCCGGGATATGGCAATCGCTAGGCTGACAACTCAGCCACAGTTACAACGAGACCTTGCGTGGCTAGAGAAGGATATCCACTTTCCAGATTCTGATAGCCATCTATCCACCTTGGAGATATTACCTGATCTGTTGGTAGAGATCCGACAGAAACAGAAGAGTTGTCCAACTTTGACACAAGTTCGAGACTAGATGTCTCGAGGAAAGGCGCCACAGTTTACAGTAGGTGCTGATAGGATCTTGAGACGTCAGGAGAGTGTATGTGTATCCTCAAATCGAGAGTTGAGATAGTGGATCCTACAAGAGGCTCGTTCTTTACCTTACTCAGTGCACCCCGGTGCGAGTAAGATATATCAGGATATCAGACGCTCTTTCTGGTGGGGAGGTCTGAAGCCAGACGTGACGAGATATGTAGCTCAGTGTGCAACCTGCCAACAGGTCAAGATCGAGCATCACTAAACCATGTGGAGAGCTACATCCACTTCCCGTCCCTCAATGGAAGTGGGAGGACATCTCGATGGACTTTGTTACTAGTTCGAGACCAAGTCGAGGCTTTGATGCTATCTGGGTTATAGTAGATCGACTGACAAAGATCGCACGTTTCATTCTATCAAGGAAATGTGGCCGGTAAGTTGACTGGCAAAGGAGTTCACGAGACAGATATTGCAACTTCATGGAGTACTTAGGACTATAGTCTCTGACACAGATAGACGGTTCACCTCGAGTTTCTGGTAGCAAGTGCATGCCGCCCTAGGTACAAGTCTACAGTTCACGCCTACTTATCATCATCAGACCGATGGTCAGTCGGAACGGACTATCCAGACTCTGGAGGATATGTTGAGAGTCTGTGTGTCAGACTAGGGACAGGTGTGGCCAGATCACCTTCCCTTCGTAGAGTTTTCGTATAACAACAGTTGGCACGCATCGATCAGGATGGTTCCTTAGGAGGCGTTATACGGACAGAGATGCCGTACCTCTCTATGTTGGGACGAGCCGAGTAGTGCTAGCGGAGTAGCACCTGAGCGAATACAGGATGATATGGCTCGAGTAGCGGTGATTCGAGAGAGGATGCTAGCAGCACAGAGTCGCCAAAATTCTTATGTAGATAAGAGGCGCAGACCTCTGGAATTCAAAGTTGGAGCTCAGGTTTGGTTTAGAGTATTCCCTACACGAAGTGTTCGACGTTTCGGCGTCAAGGGGAAGCTGAGTCCTAGATACGTCGGACCTTTCGAGATTCTTGAGCGAGTTGGAGAGGCAACATACAGACTTGCTTTTCCACCGAGGTTTGATTGTCTTCACCCAGTCTTCCATGTGACTCAGTTATGGGAGTATGTACAAGATCAGAGACACATCATGAGTCATGAGGATTTAGTGGTCGAGCTAGACCATATGTTTATAGAGCACCCGGTAGCTGTCTTAGAGCATAGTACGAGACGCTTACGATCGAAGGATATACCATGATGAAGATTCAGTTATCGATGCGAGGAGCAGATGAGGCGACTTGGGAGACAAAGTATAGTATCCAGAGGAACTATCCGGAGTTTTTTTGCTTAGTTGGATGTACCTATAGCGTACATATTGGAGTTTTAGTTTTCGTTATTGAGTTGTGCACGCTTTTATGACATTTTGAGTTATGTGCCCCGAGTGGGAATATATGAGTTGAGTTCAGTGTTTCTGCGTTGTTGTTGTTGTGTGATTTTTCGGTTTGTTGCAAGTTTTGGGACGAAACTTCTTTTTAGGGGGATCTGATGTAATACCCCAGTTTTGCCTTCACGCCCGATCTGATTTTTATTCCGTTTATTTCCTTCCATAGATAGAAGATCCGATCTTCTATCTTATGGGACAACTTTCTTATCATGTTCTTAACCCTAGAACGTCTTTCCTTCTATATTTTCCCATTGTTCCTATAAATTCCCTCTTTCTCTTCTTTTTCCCATTTCTTGCATACGTTCTCCTTCAACCACGAAATTTGCTGCCTTCTTCCCCTGTGATCTTACTGAACGTATAAGTCTCTTTCTTTGTGATTCTATCTCACGTTCTTGAGCTTGTTGCATTCCCTTTCCCTTTTGTTTTTCTTGCTTTCTCTTTTCTTCTTTTCTTCCTTTCTTCTTCTCCAAGGATCAAGATTGAGTCTTGATTCTTGTTGATCATGCCGTTGTTGATATGTTAATGTTCACAAGCTTCCGTAGTTGAGTTGTGACGTGTGTGTGGGCTGAGAGAAGCAAGCTTTGGTCCTTATTGCGTTCCTTGTTGCCGAAAGAGTCGACATCAGCCTTTTGCACCGCCGCCCCCGCGTCTATCAGCGTCGCACCCGCGGGATCTGCCTAGTACCGCCCCCGCAGTCTGTCCAGCCGCCCCTGCGGTTTTCCTGCAATAGATCCCGTCTTTGGTGAGCTACTTCCTTCCTTTCTTTCTTCGTTCCTTCCCTTGGCTTATGATGTTTTTGTTGAACCTTGGTGATCTGTAAGACTAAGGTTGAGACCTTAACTTGTGGAGATCTCTTAAAGATCATTGAGACTAGAATTTATAGACTTCCAACAACCGGTTTGTTCCTGGTTCGTTATGCCTTGTTGAGAAGTTTTTCCGTCCTTCTTTCTTGTGGGAAACTGAGTTATTTGCTGATGTTTGAGTTACCTTTGAGTGAGGAAGTCCCTTGGACTTACTTAGCTGTATTCCGTAGATTAGTTTGATTGTATTGGCTTGTCTATATTTTTTTATTGCTATAATGGATAACCGGAATAGGATTGACCTATTATACCTTAATTGGCTCAAGTGAATTATAATCGGGCGGTGACCGCTTGTCCAGTTCAAAATGGGGAAACTGGGAGGTACTCTTGCGACCAGTCTAATAGGTGGCAGAAGGATGCATACGTTTTATTCCTGTTGGTGAAAGGGGATAGAGGCAAGATCATAGTGACTCTCGTGTGACACATAAGTTTAATTAGTAAAGGGATTAACCTTAATGAAAGATAATAACCGGCTGAATGCGAGCATGCTTATGTTTATGTTACCTTATGTGTGTTTGTGACAACATAAGTTTATACCGATGTTGTAGATGTTCCGCAGGTTAGGGATGATGCTAAGTGATCCGGACGGTGTGGTCAGCCGGGGTTTCCGTACATTATAGGACGGGTTTGTGTTTATATTTCAGTTGTTGTTCTTTCGGTTTGTTTTGAACTCGGTTGCGAGTCTTTTACGCTTTCCTTTGTTAAACCATTGGTTTTTTAAGTTTTGGTTTTCATTTATTTGTGTCTTGTTGTAAGATCTATTGTGTCGTTGCTACTCTGAGGGTTGGGATCCATTGTAAGGTCCTAGCCTGTAACGCTTCGAGTTCCTAGAACTTAGGGTGTTACATAGATGTTGGTTTAAGTGTGTTGCATACCTCTAGCTGCTCATGTAGCGTTTTTTGTACTTCAATTTGCATTTGCAGAATTTCATTGATATGAGAATTCCATAGATCATGATTATCATTGTTTAGTATAAGTGTATAACTTTATCTTGTGGAAGTGTGTTTTACGGTATGTAGTTGATGATTGTCAACGTTTGTGGTTATTAGATGACATTGTTTTCGTGGTGTTTTAGGCATATTTATTTAGCAATGCATTGTGCCAAGGCCCCATCACTCCTCAGCTATTTGCTTGTTAGCAAACAAAAACCTTGTGTCCTTTATATGTTACCTTATGCTTGTATTACATGAAGGTCTAATCCGGTGACCTATATAGTCTAGTAGTTTATTAATAACACTGTAACATGACCATTGTCCATCATGTTGTAAGGTTTTGTATGGCGATCGTCCTCTATTTGTTGTTAGCTTAAGTAGCAAGATTACCTTATAAACGTGTACCTTCCCCTAAACATTCAAGGCATGCATGATGTACGAACTATATGAGTCAATATTGTTTGTTTCTTGTCCAGTCAAATACCATCAATGATTGTCCAAGCATATAGTTTTGGTCATACTAAGAAATATTTAATCAACATACATTAGAAAATAGTCAAAGAAATTGCTTGTAATTTTTTGTTTACCAAAAACCATTAAAAAAAAGCAGAATTAGGATCTATAAACCAAAATTAAAATAATTTTTGTGTTTGACTAGGTCAATAGATAACCTTTTGGATAAAAAAAATAGGACATTAGTAGGTCAGACAATGCTAGTATTAAGGGTGTAACTTCTTTTCCCTTTCCTAAAGTCAAGAAGGAAACAACATGTCATTCCACCCTTTCTATTGCGATGACAAAAAAAATAAAATAAATCTTCACGCCGGATCTTGACGTCCTAAAAGCCACAAAATGCATCAAATAGGTAAGTTCATAATTTCTCCGTAGTTTTATCTGCATATTCCCCTTGATTTATAAAATTTTCTTGTCTTAAAATGGAAGTTGTAGCTAACTTGTTGATCAACCTTGAGAGACGAGGCTTATGCAAGTATTTTCGGATGGTGTCAAAAAGCTATAGAAGAAATTGCACCTAAAAGCACTTCTTGTCTCTAGCCTTGTTTTGCAAATACTACTTGCATGCAACGCTAGCAGATCCCGAAGATGGAGAAATTTTGTCAAGGTATGCTAAGTTTGTGTGGGAGGCACACCATGATAATGAAATAATCGTGTAGCTCGAGCTTCTCCTCAAGTTAGGTTTGACATATATAGCTTGATTGATTGATGTACTCATGATTCTTATACAACTGCTTATTAAGTTCTTTAGCCATCTCATTTCTTTTGGATTTTAAATTTTTTTTCTTATGATTGAGATATTGATCAAAAATTTCCATTTACTTGCAACAACGTCGATGGATGATAATGTTTGTTGACACAATCCAGGTTGTGTGTCTTTATAGTCATGTTCTTGCTGCTTTGGCGAGTTTTCTGTGGGAAACTAAGGATTTGCAGACACAAGACTTTGTTGAAGGGGTACACTTTGTGGCATACTTATCTCGATTTATTTTGACCGCTCATGTTGGTTTTATTCGAACTGAGTTTGTGAATGATGTAGAACAATAAGGATAAGTTGGGTGAAGATTCAGTGCACCATGAAGACGTTTTTAATGTTAATTTTGCTACTTGTGGAGATGAATCTCATTTGAGTATGGGAGACAACAATGTGGTGCCTTCCACATAAGAGTACTACAAATAGTTGGTTTAACAATATCCTTAGAATGCTTGTGGAAGCTAGAAATTCAAATGCCTATATTGAGAGAGTCGCCTTCGATTGTGCGTGATGGTTGTATGAATACGTGTTGTAATACAACTAAAAATATCACAAGAACCATTGTTTTGGTTTTATTAATTATGTTTACTATTGAATTTTGAAAATACATTTGCATCACAAGAACCATTCTATCCAACAGGCTGTTACTAAAAAAATATGAGAGTAGGCTGGACTTTTTTCTCAATTTTTTGCAAATTCTATAGTAGGTTATTTTTAAATGGCATGTTGTTTCTACAAAATAAGTGCAACTCCAGTCAATTTGATAATCAGAGACGTTGTTTCTAAACAAATGTATGTACGCTGTTTATAAACAACATATTGTTTCTAAACAAAGTCATCTATGTATTGAAATAAACAGTTTGATGCTCAAAGACGATGTTTCTGATGTACGTTGTTTTTAAACAATCAGATGCTCAAAGACACTATTTCTTATGCTTAGAGACATTGTTTTTTATTTTCAAAGACGCTATTTTTAAACAAGAGGTTGTTTCTAAACAAATGTAATGTACGCTGCTCAAAAAAGGCATCTATGTATTGAAGTAAAGCTTTTTTACTACAAAACTGTGATGCTCAGAACCATAGCAATCCTATAAATCATTAAGCTCAACTACATTTATGTCCTGAACATCATCCAATAGCTTCACAAATGCGAGGTCCTACAAGAAGAAGGAGAATATCACAAATATGATCCTTATATTTAAAACTAGAATCCAAATGTGATATTACCTGTGTAAAATTGTTTGAACCAAGTTGACAATATTATAGTTGTTTGCCAAGTAGATTGAGACTCATCTTGTTACATTACATGTGCAGTGGAGGAATTCTACATGGAAAAAAAAAAAAGAAAATGAACAAATACATAATAAAATATGACAACAAAGAGAGACGTTCACTGTATGTGTAGGGTATCCAAGATGAGGATCAAGCATAGTATGCGCCACGTGATTATCTAGATCATTTTGTTCACCAACGGTAGATAATTGCTTCTTCTTTGCTCTTTTTTGTTGTGTTGCTTTCTCAAGAGCACCTAAAATCCTTTTACATGATCGATTTTCAGATTTTGACTTTAACTTTATTCCTCTTATTGTATTGAACTTGTCATTTTGACACATAGGTACATCTTCACTTGGATTAGGATCGTTTCCTAGCACATGACAACCAGGGTAGATTGCATAGATTTTGCGTAACATTTAAATCAACTTGTTTTAATAAATTTACCAGAACATCTTTCACAATGGTGTAAACTTCTTCACATTCTCCTGATCATGTTGTCAAACGAGTTGAATAACGACACACTTCTCTATAATGCCTTCCCATTGCTGCTTTGGGGTCTTCATCAATTGAACTTTCATTGATAATCACACTGCTCCTTTTTTTTGGCATCTTTTGTCAATCTTTTCAAAATGTAGCATTGTGGAACCTTCAAAATTCCTTTAAGAAAAAATATCTTCTGTAGAATTATAGGAGACAACATAACCTCTTTAACCAATCATTTCTTTGTAAACCGTGCTTCAAAATTTCCACTTTGAAAACTAAGGCTACTTTTTTGTGGTTGGTTTTGAAATCTGCTACCATCTCATCGTATCGGCGATCATCAAGCAATCGTTGGAAGTTTTCAAAAGTGTCGCAATTCATGTTTGTAACTTACATAGTGCTTGATAACCTTATTGATGCTCTCACTCCGTTTTGTACTGATCATGTCTGCAAAAATGTATCCCTTCCATAGACTAATGCTAATTTTTCTTTGACAATGAACAACCTCTTTAACCAATCATTGCTTCATAAATCATACATCAACAATATCTTATCCCAAGCATCTAAAAAATCTTCCTCACAATCATGGTGATAAATACAACTACTATAATCAGTTGCAAATTCATTAAAGCTCCCAAAAACACTACTCAGATGTGCAGTTGCATTCTCGATAATATATCATACACAAAGTTGATGGTAAGTCGTTGGTAATTGACAATAAAGTACGTTAGACATTGCAACATCTTGATCGATGAGTATCACCTTAGGTAGTTTTTCACCCATAGCCTTTGCAAATGTGTCGAACAACCATATAAATGTGTCTAATGTCTCATCATACAAAAAGGCAACACCAAATATAATGGATTGTTTATGATGATTCACCCCAAAAAATAATACAATTGGTCGGTCATCCTTATATTTATGATACGTAGTATCAAAGTGCACAACATCGTCAAAATCATCATAGCTAGACACCATTCTTCCATCGGCCCAAAAGGTATTAGTGCTCAAATTATCTTCATCCACTTGAATAGCATAAAAGAAATTAGGATCCTCTAATTGCATCATTTTTAAGTACTGAAGAACACAAACATGTTTCACATGAACTTACTTGTAAATTGGGTTTGTCTTGTATGTGGTTGTTATAGTCCATACGAACAAATCCATGACTTCCACGACCTCCTGCTTGCTTAGCCATGAGCTCAAATGCATTTTTTGGCTGCAATACATGATTCATAGCCCATTTCTACTTCTATTGCTTGAGACATTGAGACTTTTCGATGTGATCTGAATAAATGAGCTTTACTCGTACTTGCCAATAAGTGATTATGCTTAGCAACAAAATTTTCAATTGTGAACTAGAAGGTATAATGACAATTAATCTTCAACATAGCCAAACATCTAAACCTTGTTTCCGGACGATGAGATTTGTAAGCATCGTCTCATTTATCTCGTCCCCTTTTACCCTCACATGAACAAACAAATGTCCTATCTACCAATATTCCCTTAAGGTTATGTGACTTGCTTTTTTAAACCGAGAATTCAACTTCTATTGTATATGCATTGTAAAACTGATAATTTGCCTCTTTAGTTTCAAACTCTATTCCGATCCTTGGTACCATCTATTTAGATATCTTGGCATGTAATGAGTTTTCACTTTCATCATCTATGCAAAAATTTGTAACATTATTATCCTCCTCCATTTCCAAACGTTTATGTGCTTGTCCATCTCCTATAGAAACATCTATTACCTTAACAAAATATATCAAACAACTACAAAGATTACTCTAAAAACAATATAAGTAGAAGTTTTGTATTACAAATTACCAAAGTTCAATCTTTTGTGTTATTGGATTACCAAATTCAGCAATATCATATATTCACTTTCAATGGTTAAAAATTCAGTCAATTAGATGTACTGATGGTATGCACGACTTATTTACAAAATTCAGTCAATTCAGCAATATTAGAGATTCACTTTCAACGGTTCAAAATTCGGCAATATCATCCTACGACTAATCAACTATTCATATTGATTTTGTTTGTTTATGTTACTCTAATTAACATCAAAAATTCAGTCAAGCATATTTAAAAAATTTTATGCTGGTATGATGGTACCAACTCACATATTGACTCCTAAAATTATAAAGGACTTTTCAATTTTCAAATATCCAAGGCATAAGGTAGAAAAGATTTTGAAAGGGTACATCTTTTGTAATATGTTGCTGATACAATTACAAGACACGTTCTTGTTTTAGAGAGGAGAATAATGAAGACTGTAAAGGAAGAATTTCATATTACAGACTTGAAGAGGGTTACTTGTAAAAGTTAGGATTTTCAAATCCTAATTAATGATGATTAAGGGTAATTAATTTAATCACTCATGGTAATTGACCCATAACTCGCGAATAGTGTGTAATTGATGAGTATGGCTCCCACTGTTGTGTTTTTGGATTATAATTGACCTTATGGAGAGTTTATCAGTTTTTCCTCCGAGAAACAACTTTAACACTCCGGTTTTATTTGGAGCATTTGAAAGCTCCAGTAAATAATGTTGTAGTTGAGAGAAATGATCGGAACATCAAATATGTCTTAGATGTGAAATAATATGAAAAGTCAAAACGGATAAAGAGTCGTTATTCCGATTCTTCACGGCTAAGAAATGTGGCTTAAGAATGCTCATTTTGCGAGAAAGTTAAGGAATAATTATTCTGATAATATTCCGAATTTTGTCTTCTAGCTTCGTAAAGTTTAGAGACCAAAAAATATAATAGCCTTTTAATTAAATATTTTAAATAAACAATATTAATATATATATGTATAGCGGTTGTGCAATAAGCCTTCATAAAACATTCATTTACTTCCACTTTCATATTATATATTTTATTTCTATTCATATGTGAAAGGCAGCTATGGTGCATCCTCATCTTTACAATTTGCAAGTGAAATTGCAAAGTTCCAAAGGAGGCGAGCGAGAGAAGCCGAGCTACCTTCGATCACTTACAAACAATCCATCTTCGATCCATTTTCAAATCCTTTTGTACCGACGAGTCTCTTATCTTATTCTCTTCATCCTGGTGCAAAATTATTACCCGTTTGTTAGCTTTTTGGTTAAGCCTCCATTTAACGCTAACGGAACGCCGACGGACCACCGCAAGTCATCGGACGTGGGGTTGCATACCGTGCTCTTATTCCTTGTATCGCTAGGAGTCCGTAACTTCATTCGGATCGTCAACCGGGTTAGTAACTGTTCGCTCCAAATGGTGTGTGCAAGCTTTAAAACTTATAACCCAAGAAGTATGCTTGAACAATATGCGAACCCGCAGTGTACGGATCAATTGTAATAAAAGCAAGAATTCCGGGGGTCGAACACAGGGACTATGGTGAAACAAAGCACGAAAATCAAGTTGTCAAGTAAATATTAACCACAAATTAAAGCAATCAAAGATGATGTAAACGTCAAGTAAGAGGAAATGCGGATTCTAGAGATTAAAGCATCTAGTTGTGGTTCCGACTCAAGATCTCAAAAAATAACATGGACAAAACTGAGGTTTGCAAAGGGAAGGTGTTTCTAAAGTGGGAATAGATCACCGGGTAAGTCTCACTACTCATTATCCTAAATCAAAGATCCTTTTACCGAGTAAGTCTCAAGGTACTAAGGAAAGGAACTATATTCTCAAACCAACACGCCACCCAAGGGGGATAGAATCAACCTTTACCGGGTAAGTCTCAGGCTAACTTTCAAAGATGGGATGAAGGCACACTCAAACCCCAATAAAGGATAAACCTTTATTAACTATCACTCACGATCTTGGGTAAATAAGCAAAGGAATCACGGGGTAAGTCTCATCCTAGGCTTGCGTTGAACTAGGAAAGGTATAACAAGGATATGATTTGGCAAACTTAAACTCTTACCTCAGATAAGGTTCAGGAAAGGTTCACCTCGTTCATTTATATTCCATCCCGACCGAGATGTTCAATGACTGACCGAGGTGTTCTACGGTTAAGGTAAAGACTCGAGCTTTCAGGGTCCTGTTCGCCACTTAGCGTGTGTGCAAATAAGCTTTAAATTTATAAAACTAGAATCAAGCAAGCGAACCCACAGTGTACGGATCAACGTAGTTAAGCAAGAATTCAAGAGTATCGAACACAGGGATTTGGGGGGTTAAATCCAGTTATAGATTATCAAGCGAGTAAATGTAAGAGCTTTTCGAATTATTGGGAAAACAACAATCCTAAAGATCCAAGTATCCAGCTGTGACAATCGATTCAAGATATACTAATGATATAAGGACAGAGTTAAGACATGCAAAGGTATGCTAATGTAAGGTAATCGTACGGTGAAGTTCCAAAAACCTTATATGACTCACCTACAAGAAACTCTCTATACAGGTTGTTGAGGCTTCAATATAGAAGGATTCTAAAGGCAAAATTAATGTCAAATACCCAAACTTGTAAGCCAAGGATCAAGACTAACTAAACCGATTGAGGTTGTGACACTCAAAATCGAGGTAGAGGTTGTTGAGGCTTCACTACCACCCACAAAAGGCAAGCCTAAACTAAGTTAAAGCAAATCTTTAACTTTGGATTAAAGTAAAAGCAGGTTCGTAACTTAACACAAAATTACGGCTAGTTCTTGAGTTCCACGGCCGTGGAAGCTCAAGAACAGACCATGGATTAGGTTCGTCGGCGATTCTCTCTAACTCTCAGGGTCCAATCTGTTTACGATCGATCTATCATCATCTAAGCCACAACTATCAACCCTTCACCTTAGAATTGTTAAGGGTTTTTAGCCAACAACAGTCATATTGATATCAAATTCAAGAATTAAAAGATTGAAAGATGGAAACTTCCGAAAACCTTCAATAAACTTCAAACCAATCTCAAAGTCACAATCACAAACAAATATTGTCACTAGATTCGAAATAGAACAAACAAACACAATCTTAGATAAGAAGGAAGAACGGGATGTCAATCCGTCTTCTAAATCAAACCTAAGCAAGAAGCGAGTCTCCTTGCGAACAATCTTCCGAATCTTCGATCTTCCGCCAATCCGGAAATCGCCAATAGCAATGCGCCAAACTCTCTCAACAAATCTCCGCCCAATGCGAAATTAGGGCAAAAGCAAGGTGTAAGCGAAGGTGCGTCTAAGCAGAGGTAGAGGTCTAAAGCGAGGTGACGGAATCTCTCTTCGTCCGTCCTTTTATAGTGTAAGATAAAATATCGGCCCGGCCCAATTGCGTAGGAGATCGTGGCTTAAAATATGGCGAAAAAGATCGTCAAGATCACGGTCGTGGAAGGGTTCCACGGCCGTAATTTAGAGCGTGGAAATCAATACGGTTTGAACCATCTTCTCCACGGCCGTAGAAGTTGCTGGAATGAACCACGCTTTCTTAGCCATGGTTCCACGGCCGTGGAACTGAACGTGGAAAGTAATACGGCCGTATTTTAGAGCGTGGTTTAGGGCAAGAACGTGATTCTTCCCTAGCCTCGTGCATTCCTCAAGTTGGCATTCCCTTAGCTCCTATGAATGTCCTCAATCCATGGACATTGCTCAACAACTCCATCTTTGCTCGATTCCGCTCGGAAACAGCTCTCAATCACCTATAATCAACATAAAGCTTGTGTAGATCTCTATATCGACATTATAGATGAACTAGCTCACAATTGCATCCATGCTCAATCAATGACTATCAATATGTATCAAATACACTTAGAAAACGTGCCTAAAATATCACAATATTTCATGCTAACAAATAACCCCATACTTAACACTTGCTTGTCTCTAAGCAAGGTCTTTCAAAAGCTTTAAAACAAGAGTTAGGATGAAATATGTGTACCTTCTCAAAGCAATACTTCTTTTGGATGAATGTGCCTTCTAAGTAATAGATCATTCTCAAACCTTGCTTCAATCGTTTATAAGACTTTCATACACTTAATCAAAGAGTAAAGAGCAAAGAAAACTCATGAATCAATTAAACTTCCGTACAAGCATCATAACCCTTAAACATTATCAAAATCAATCATAAGAAACTTCAATTTAGATCACCAAGTTATATAACATTCTCTTGATCTTAAGGACTTTCAAAGAAAAAGGTCTAGAATGTGGAAAGGGAAGGAAACTTTAAAGAATGTGGTGCATGAATCCGGGAAAATGGATAACTACTCTTTCTTCTTCTCTTGCGGTTTCCGCAACATTTTCAACTTAGAGCTTCGCTCTCTTCCTTTCATTTTTCGACTTTACTTTTGGAGTTATGGATAGAGGTGCACAAAAACCGAAGCCTAGGAGATTGGCGTTTCTCAATTTTTATGAGATGCCTCAAACCCTTAGCGCACATACCATAATCCGCTAGGAATATCGCTCAATCCGACTTTGGCAAGACACAAACACCCGGCTATGTGAATGGTGCCGAGTTACTCATCGTCATGATTGACTTCCCCAAACCTATAATTTCTTTCTATTCCTTTGAATGCAAAGTATTGCTTTCATGGCCCTCCCACATCATGCATGCCTTTTTCAATCAACTCCTCCAAATTCCCGGATAGGTAAAGGAGGTCAATATTTCAATGAGGGGCTAAATGATCAAAGAAAGAAGAAAGAAAGAATTGAATTGCCTTAATCATTTCAACAAGAAGCATAAGAACTTATAGTGTGATTTCAACATCAATTTCTCAACATGATTTAGGTAACATTCATCACATTATGGAACTTGTGAAAGAGGTATAATCAACTCATTCAAATTCTTTTCAATCCACTATTCGTTTAAGCATGCAATTGTCATCAAACTCAATTCACAAGTAGCGATTATCATAAAAATCATCTCAATTCCATAGAAGCACAAAATTTTTCAAAATTTTTCAATTTTTATGGGTTTTTCAAACTTTTTTTTTTCATGCAATGCAATAATAAAACATGCAACAATATAATGAACATGTAATGATAGTCTCGATAGAAGCAAACATAGTGAGTAAGAGTTATTACAACTTTTAGTCACACCCCACCCCATACTTGGAACAAACATTGTCCCTAATGTTCAAATAAAAGAAAGAAAAGAAGAAAAGAAAAAGAAACTCACAAAATGGCGGTGGAGCGGCTAAAGCTATCGGTCATCATCATCATCACTGCGGCGGTGGTGGAGGCGGGAATGGAGAGAAGCTAGGATCATAAAACCGCCCAAACTGCTGGCGGTAGAAGTCTCTCATCATGTGATCGAGGTCGTCCAAGCGTCCATCTCTAGCATCGGCTCGAATCTCCAATGCTCCTACTCTCTCCGAAAGACCAGTAGCCCAATCCGGCATCTGCTCATACCATCCCAGAGCATGACTGTACCACTCTGGAGCGTCGGACGGTGCTGGTGCTGGTGCTGGTGCAGATGGTGTCTGTGTAGCCCATGGAGGTGGAGCTCCATACCATGCAGGAGGTGTCTCTGCCCAAGTGGGTCTCTCACTCACGCTGGCGCGGCGAGAAGACAAGCCTGAAGCTCTGGCGGGACGTGGAGAACGTCTAGGCACATCAGGGGCCGCATCCGGCTGATCCGGAAATGTGCCAAACTCCTGCTCGGCTCCTCCTCCTCCATCATGCTGATCCCTCATCTCCTCCTCCTCAACTACGGGCGGTGGTGGGACATACAGAGGAGCTGCAATCCTGTTCGCGTGCATAGCAGCGAATGTCTCCTTCCAATTATGGCGTCCAGCCATAATGGAGTACTCCTGTAGCCACTCTATACCCCTACCTGTCCTGCTCTCCCAAGGCATGGCCGCATAAGGCGGACCTCTATGTGTGGGGAAGATGAGACCTCTAGTCATGAAGGCATGAAGTCCTAAGGGTACGGCTGGTATGCGGGTACATGCAGAAAAATCAACTCCCAACATCCTAGCAAGGTGGGTAACTATCCCACCATATCCAATGTTGCCCTTCATCTTGTTCTTAAGATTGCTCATAGTAGCAGCTAAGAGGGTGGCACAGTCAGCTCGGCGCCCATACAGCATAGAATACAGCAGAAATAGCTCATCCGTCTTGATCTTTTGGGGCGTCTCCGTCCTAGGGAAGAGACACTCCGAAAGAACACGGTGAGCAATCTTCAAGGCTAAGTGATACATCAACTTAGCCTTGGTGTCAGCGGTCCTCGCTGGCGTAAATCATAGCATCCTCTTCCCAAAAGTCTTTGGCGTAAACGCCACTAGGAAAACGACCATTGAAGGTCTCATGGAACCCAAAGAAGGTTCCGAACTCACGGATGGTAAAATCATAGTTTCTTTCCATAAGACGGAAAGAAACGGTCCTATCCACATGGCTGTGCTCGAAAGACGTCACAACCTCCCTCGTAATCTCCTCATAGGCGTCTTCTCGGATAGCCGAGAAGACAACTAGCCCGGCTCTATCCAAGAGCCAAGTAAGGTCATCTATGATGTTAAGAGGAGCTAGATCCTCTAACAATAGATACCTAGGTCCAATCACAGGCCTCTCATGGATCCTCTCGAGTGCATCGAGGTGATCCGCATGAATGGTCGGTACTCTAGGGCTAGGAGGTGAGGGTGATGAAGGTGATGATGGAGGTGAAGGGGAAGAGGGTGGTGGTGCCCTAGAGGATGAAGAAGAAGAGGGATTACCCTTCCTCTTCTTGTTTTGGTCATTCTTCTTCTCCTTGATTCTCCCAGAAACTCTCCTCACAAAGTCCATCACTGTTCAAAATTACGGTCTGTTCTTGGTAATTCCACGGCCGTAGAACTGTCAGCGACCGTGGTTCGTCTGGTTTTTTCGCAAATCTCAGCAAACAACACTCAAACTCAGCAATCAAGCAGCCCTAGTCTAATTTCCTCCAATTTCAATCAGTTCTTCCTAAAATTTCTAGCAAAAACGAACCAAATTGACAAAGATCAAGAAGAGTGGAAAAAACCTAGGTTTCGGATTTTAAAATCCGAATTGTGCGTTCTGTGGTGATTTTCCGCTCGATTCGTTGCTTAGATCTCGTTGGTGGTTGAATTTGCTTCAATTTGGGAAGAAGAATCGTTGAAAACGATTAACGAACGAAGATTTGGGAGGAAGGGCGTGGAATCGGCGTTTTGGGTCGTGGAATTGGGTATTTGTGGAGTGTTTTTGTGAAGAAAGTGGTTTATATAGTGCCAGGTAAAATTTTGAAAATCACGGTCTGTCGGAGGGTTCCACGGCCGTGGAACTGTACGGAACCGTGGTTTTGGTGATTTTTCAAAGGCTTTTGGAAATTACGGGCACTGTAGCTGTCACGACCGTGGTTTAGGCCGTGGAACTCTCTGTAATGCTCCAAAGTCCAAGTTTCGTCACTTTTCTTCAAAATAACTCTTCCTTTTTCTTTTCCCATCGTTCCTACATCCAAAAACACGAACATACCGGAAGAAATTCGAGGCAAAATAGAGCAAAAAACGTCTAAACTAAGCTAAACTATGAATCGAAAATAAAAACAAAAATGCAATAACTTGGGTTGCCTCCCAAGAAGCGCTTTGTTTAAGGTCCGTAGCTAGACCAATCTCGCACTTATTCGAGTGCGGTAGGCGCGAACTCTTCAGCTTGGAGTTCCGGCGTATACTTCTTGAGTCGTTGACCGTTCACCTTAAAGCTTCCGCCCGCTTCACCCCATACTTCAACTGCACCATGGGGGAAAATACGCTTAATTAGAAAAGGTCCGGTCCAACGAGATTTGAGCTTACCTGGAAAGAGACAAAGCCTTGAATTGAAGAGGAGAACTTGATCTCCTTCTTTGAAGTCCTTTGGAATGATATGCTTATCATGCCAACGTTTTGCTCTCTCCTTATAGATCTTGGCGTTTTCATAGGCGTTCAAGCGGAGTTCTTCCAGCTCATTAAGGTTCAAGAGACGCTTCTCTCCCGCTTCCTTCATGCTGAAATTCAACCATTTGATAGCCCAAAACGCCTTATGCTCCAATTCCACCGGTAAGTGACAAGACTTCCCATACACAAGGTTGTATGGTGTGGTTCCTATGGGAGTCTTGTACGCAGTCCGGTACGCCCATAATGCGTCATCAAGCTTCAAAGACCAATCCTTCCTAGTCCTTGAAACCGTCTTCTCTAGGATTCCTTTGATCTCCCTATTTGAGATCTCAACTTTTCCACTAGTTTGTGGATGATAAGGGGTAGCGATCTTGTGAGTAACCCCATACTTAGCTAGAAGAGCTTCCAAGCGCCGGGCAATGAAGTGAGAACCTCCATCACTAATGATAGTCCTTGGCGTCCCAAATCGCGGGAAGATGGTCTTGTTAAAGAACTTGACCACCACCATGGCATCATTTGTGGGAGAGGCAATTGCTTCCACCCATCTAGAAACGTAATCTACCGCCAATAGTATGTATTGGTTTCCACAAGAGGATGGGAATGGTCCCATAAAGTCTACTCCCCAAACGTCGAAAATCTCTACCTCTTGGATGTTGTTGAGGGGCATCTCATTCCTCCTAGAGATATTACCTGTTCTTTGACAAGCATCGCAGCAAGAAACAAAGGATTGCACATCTCTAAATAAAGTAGGCCAAAAGAATTCAGATTGCAATACCTTTGCGCTAGTCTTGTTCGAACTAGCATGTCCTCCACAAGGTGGTGAATGACAATGGCGGATGACACTTTGCATCTCATCTTCCGGCACACATCGCCGAATGATGCCATCCGGACCTCTCTTGAAGAGAAGAGGTTCATTCCAAAAATATTCCCGAACATCCTTAAAGAACTTCTTTCTTTGTGCGTAGGATAATCCGGGCGGTATCTCCTGGCAAACCAAATAGTTAACAAAATCAGCAAACCATGGTTCGTTACCTTTGGAGATCACATCGATGCACTCCTCAATAATGTGTAGGTGTTCGTCCGGGAAGGAGTCATCTATAGGTAGTTGGTCGTCCTCTAGATGTGTTAGGCGACTCAAATGATCCGCAACAGAATTTTCTGAACCTTTCTTGTCGCGGATCTCTAGATCGAATTCTTGTAGGAGAAGAATCCATCTAATTAGCCTTGGCTTCGCATCCTTCTTTGCAAGGAGGTACCGGATCGCAGCATGATCCGTGTAGACAATCACCTTTGCACCTACAAGATAAGAGCAAAACTTGTCAATAGCATAGACAATGGCTAAAAACTCTTTTTCGGTAGTGGCGTAATTGAGCTGCGCTTCATCTAGCGTCTTGCTAGCATAGTATATGGCATGGGTTCGCCCTTCCTTTCGTTGTCCAAGAACAGCTCCTATAGCTACGTCACTAGCATCACACATAACCTCAAAAGGTAGAGTCCAATCCGGAGGTTGGATAATAGGTGCTGAAATTAGAGCTTGCCGAATTGTGTTGAACGCATCTAAACATTCCTGCGAAAACTCAAAAACCGCATCCTTCATCAATAGATTAGTGAGAGGTTTTGATATTTTAGAAAAGTCTTTAATGAAGCGTCTATAGAATCCGGCATGTCCTAGAAAACTTCTTATCCCTTTCACCGAAGTTGGGAGAGGAAGCTTTTCTATGGTCTCTATCTTAGCCTTATCTACTTCTATCCCTCTATTAGAGATTAAGTGACCTAATACAATTCCTTCCTTAACCATAAATTGACACTTCTCCCAATTAAGAACTAGGTTAGTGTCCTCACATCTTTGTAAAACAAGAGAAAGGTTAGAAAGGCAATCGTTAAAAGAGGAACCGTATACGGAGAAATCGTCCATGAAGACCTCCATGATTTCCTCAATGTATTCGGAGAAGATGGCCATCATGCACCTATGAAAGGTGGCTGGGGCGTTGCAAAGCCCGAACGGCATTCTCCTATAAGCGAACGTACCCTATGGGCACGTGAATGTAGTCTTCTCCTGATCGTCCGGGTGTATCGGAATCTGAAAGAAGCCACTATAACCGTCAAGATAGCAAAAGTGCAAATGTTGTGCTAACCTTTCAAGCATTTGATCGATGAAGGGTAGTGGGAAGTGATCCTTCCTCGTTGCGTTGTTAAGCTTGCGGTAGTCAATGCACATCCGCCATCCCGTTACGGTTCGGGTAGGAATGAGTTCGTTGTTCTTGTTGGTGATGACTGTCATTCCTCCCTTCTTCGGAACTACTTGAACCGGACTCACCCACTTACTATCGGAGATAGGATAGATGATACCTGCATCAAGAAGTTTAAGAATTTCCTTCTTGATAACCTCCTTCATGGTCGGATTCAACCGCCTTTGAGGTTGTCTTGAAGTCCTAAAGTCTTCCTCCATTAATATCTTATGCATGCATAGGGAGGGTTTGATTCCTACTAAGTCTTCTATAGTATAACCTAAAGCTTTCCTATGTTTCCTAAGGACAACCATAAGTTTACTATGTTCATCTATGGTTAGATCGGAACTAACAATAACTGGATAAGTAGAGTTAGGTCCTAGAAAATCGTACCTTAGATGTGTAGGAAGTTGTTTCAATTCCATTGCTTTCGGAGCTTCCAATGGTTCTTGAGGAGCATCCGATGCTTCCTTAGAAGTGTCTAAGAAAGTAGAAGGTGTAGGAGAAGAATCAAAAGAAGTTGAATAAGTGGCACGATCATTCCCTTCCACGGCCAAAATTACGGTTTCATTACACCCTCCACGGCCGTGGTTTAGGGCGTGGAAAGTGGTTACGGTTGATCTGCCTCCTCCACGGCCGTGTAACCCTCTGGAGTGAGCCATGCTTTGGGTGGTAAGATCCACGGCCGTGGAATATAGCGTATGGCCGTGGATTCTCACGTTTTCTGCCTCGTCGTGGAGCTTCTCAAATTCCACTTCACCTACTTCTTCTTGTGCTTCAAAGGCTTCAACTGCCTCATTGCACTCCTCTTCTTCCCCTACAGTCGTTAGACTCATAGTGATAACCTTTTGCAAAGGATCCTTGAAGAGAATAGCACTTACCTCCTCTCTAGACAACCCTTCTTCATCTTGGATATTGAATATATCCTCATCAAAGATTGGCTCCTTCATGAGAGTAGAAAGAACGAACTCTACCTTCTCTTCTCCTATGTCAAAGGCGAGTCTAGCATTCTTGCAATCGACTATGCAGCCGGAAGTTGCAAGAAACGGTCTTCCGAGTATGATCGGGACCGGACTATCTGCATGAATGTCAAGCACAACAAAGTCAATGGGAACAAAGAATTTACCTAGCTTGACTGGGACGTCTTCTACAATACCGACGGGCCGAGTGATAGATTGATCCGCCATGTACAACGTCATCTTCACCGGTTTAGGGTCGCCTAAACCGATCTTCCTACATAATGCAAGTGGTATGATGCTCACACTTGCTCCTAAGTCACATAATGCATCGTATGTGACATCTCCCACTTCTATGGGAATGCAAAACGACCCCGGATCCTTTAGCTTTGGGGGCATTTTCTCCTTCATGGTCTTGATGAGATCTGAAGAATCCGAACTCATCTTAACTTCTCCAAAATCCTCTAGCTTCCTCTTGTTGGACAGGAGCTCCTTTAAGAACTTGTCATAAGCCGGCATACCTACAATAGCATCAATAAAGGGTATATTTATATGCAGCTTGCTCATGAGTTCTATAAACTTACCAAATTGTTTATCTAGGCGTGCTCTCGCTCTAGATTGAGGGAATGGTAGGGGAGGTTTGTAAGCTGGAGGAGGAACGTAGACATCTTCCTTCTCCTTCCCCTTCTCTTTGTCTTTCTCTACGGGGACTTCAACAAACTTAGGCTGCGGATCGGTGGTAGTCACTCCGCTCCTAGTTGTGATTGCCATCACCCTTCCCTTAGGGTTGTCCTCAGTCTTTCCTGGAAGTTTCCCTTGATTCCTAGGAACTTCCTCCACATGGTTGAATATTTGGTTTTCCAAAACCTTTTGGGCTTTATCAACCTTAGAGATTTGATCATCAACCTTAATGATGCGGTTCTCCAAGCCTTGAAGCTTTCCCAAAATCGTTTCCAACATGGGATCGGGCTTCTCCTTCCCCTAAGTGTTTCCTCCATTAGATGTTTGCCCTTGGCTTTTCAAAGGAGTAGAGGAAGAGGAAGGTGGAGTTAGTGAATTCGAATTGGAAGGATAAGAGTTACCGGAATTTTGTTGATTAGAGCGCCAATTGTTGTTGTTTGAACCCCTATTGTTGTTCCAATTGTTGTTGTTCCGGTTATTGTTATTGCCATTCCAATTGTTCCGGTTGTTGTTCCGGTTGTTGTTGTTGTTGTTGCGGTTTGTGTTCTCACCGCCATTGTTGTAGTTGCCCAAATAGCCAACATCCTTGCCTTGTTGCTTTGGAAAGTTGGTCTTGATTGCCTCCTTCAACTCTTTGATCTCATTGTTGAGGGAGAAAATCTGATTTTGAGCTTCATGTGTGAGCTTTGCTCCTTGCTCCATACGATTTCCCTCCACTTTCCGGTGGGAATACTTCTCTATGACTCTTGCTTGCTTCTCAATGAAGTCCCAAGCGTCATCTTCTCTCATGTCCATGAATGTTCCACATGAGAGGGATTGGAGGTTGAATTGTGTCCCCGCATCCAGCCCCTTATAGTAAATCTCCAGCAATGCAAGCTTGGATATGCCATGATGAGGGCAATCCAATAACAAGTCCTGAAACCTTTCCCATGATTGAAACAAACTTTCGTTAGAACTCATGGAAAATGCATTGATCTTACCTCTAAGTTCCGCCGTTTTGGATGGCGGAAAGAATTTGGTGAGGAACTCCGCAGAAAGGTCTTCCCACGTGTCTAGTTTCCCACTAGGAAGAGCTTGGTACCAAAACAACGCTTTCCCTTTCAAGGAGAAGAAGAAAGGCTTGAGTTTATAGTTGTTGGTAGTAGCGTTCTTCGGCCTCATTGTCTCCATCATACACTCAAAGTTTTGCAAGTGTTGGTGTGGAGATTCAGCGCTTGTTCCGCCAAATTGGTTTTGGCGAACAAGAGTAATAACTTGAGGGTTGAAGCTAAACCCTTGCACATCATCAGCATTAAAGTTCACGCCCAAACGGTGCGGTTGTTGTGTTGGATCCATCCTTTGGCCAAGAGTTCTTGGCTCATCATCTACACGTTCGATCCTCGCATTCCTAGGTGGAACACGACGATTAGCAGCTCCCCGTGGATGGAAAGGATTCAAATTGATCGTGGGATCAATTTCCTCTAGCGGTGGCATGGAAGAATCACTATCATCAGCGGATGAATGACTTCTTCTTCTTGACCTTGATGCCCTTCTTGAGGATTTCTGGCTCCCCTTATTCTTAAGGTTGCTTATTTCTATCCTCATCTGGAACATCATATCTTTTAGATCGTTAATTTCAGAGTGATGACGATCCATTTCATCCCGGCGAATATTCTCATTCCATTGGAGTTGAGCTTCTTTCTCCGCTAACTCCGCTTGAAGATCACGTTCGTGTTCTTCAACCATCTTCTTTTCCTTGCGCTTTTGCCTTAAAGTCCTCTCAAGCTCTTGATCAAGAGGTAAGAGGTCTCTGATGTTCCTAGACCTACGCATGCACTCAAAAAGATATCAAATAACAAGGGAGAAGCTCCCAAGCTTGACAACCGAAAACCGAATTCGGCCTAAACCAAATCCCCGGCAACGGCGCCAAAAACTTATTCGCCACTTAGCGTGCGTGCAAATAAGATTTAAATTTATAAAACTAGAATCAAGCAAGCGAACCCGCAGTGTACGGATCGACGTAGTTAAGCAAGAATTCCAGAGTATCGAACACAGGGATTTGGGGGGTTAAATCCAGTTATAGATTATCAAGCGAGTAATTGTAAGAGCTTTTCGAATTATTGGGAAAACAACAATCCTAAAGATCCAACTATCCAGCTGTGGCAATCGATTCAAGATATACTAATGATAAAAGGACAGAGTTAAGACATGCAAAGGTATGCTAATGTAAGGTAATCGTACGGTGAAGTTCCAAAAACCTTATATGACTCACCTACAAGAAACTCTCTATACAGGTTGTTGAGGCTTCAATATAGAAGGATTCTAAAGGAAAGAATTAATGTCAAATACCCAAACTTGTAAGCCAAGGATCAAGACTAACTAAACCGATTGAGGTTGTGACACTCACAATCGAGGTAGAGGTTGTTGAGGCTTCACTACCACCCAGAAAAGGCAAGCCTAAACTAAGTTAAAACAAATCTTTAACTTTGGATTAAAGTAAAAGCAGGTTCGTAACTTAACACAAAATTACGGCTAGTTCTTGAGTTCCACGGCCGTGGAAGCTCAAGAATAGGCCGTGGATTAGGTTCGTCGGCGATTCTCTCTAACTCTCAGGGTCCAATCTGTTTACGATCAATCTATCATCATCTAAGCCACAACTATCAACCCTTCACCTTAGAATTGTTAAGGGTTTTTAGCCAACAACAGTCATATTGATATCAAATTCAAGAATTAAAAGATTGAAAGATGGAAACTTCCGAAAACCTTCAATAAACTTCAAACCAATCTCAAAGTCACAATCACGAACAAATATTGTCACTAGATTCGAAATAGAACAAACAAACACAATCTTAGATAAGAAGGAAGAACGGGATGTCAATCCGTCTTCTAAATCAAACCTAAGCAAGAAGCGAGTCTCCTTGCGAACAATCTTCCGAATCTTCGATCTTCCAACAATCCGGAAATCGCCAATAGCAATGCTCCAAACTCTCTCAACAAAATCTCCGCCCAATGCGAAATTAGGGCAAAAGCAAGGTGTAAGCGAAGGTGCGTCTAAGCAGAGGTAGAGGTCTAAAGCGAGGTGACGGAATCTCTCTTCGTCCGTCCTTTTATAGTGTAAGATAAAATATCGGCCCGGCCCAATTGCGTAGGAGATCGTGGCTTAAAATATGGGGAAAAAGATCGTCAAGATCACGGTCGTGGAAGGGTTCCACGGCCGTAATTTAGAGCGTGAAAATCAATACGGTTTGAACCATCTTCTCCACGGCCGTAGAAGTTGCTGGAATGAACCACGCTTTCTTAGCCATGGTTCCACGGCCGTGGAACTGAACGTGGAAAGTAATACGGCCGTATTTTAGAGCGTGGTTTAGGGCAAGAACGTGATTCTTCCCTAGCCTCGTGCATTCCTCAAGTTGGCATTCCCTTAGCTCCTATGAATGTCCTCAATCCATGGACATTGCTCAACAACTCCATCTTTGCTCGATTCCGCTCGGAAACAGCTCTCAATCACCTATAATCAACATAAAGCTTGTGTAGATCTCTATATCGACATTATAGATGAACTAGCTCACAATTGCATCCATGCTCAATCAATGACTATCAATATGTATCAAATACACTTAGAAAACGTGCCTAAAATATCACAATATTTCATGCTAACAGGTTCTGCTGGAATTAAGATTATTCTATCATCGTCTTTCCCATAACTTTCAGCTAATCACCCTAGAATCGCATAAAGAACTTAGCCAACAATCATCATGATAACAATAATCAAATTTATAAGAAAAGAATCAATATTCAAACAAGAAAACCTTAAGATAAAGGTCTCAATAACTGAATGAATCAAACAATCAACAATCAGCGTTCTTCAATCACAAATCAGAAAAGACAACAAACCAAAAGCAATCTAAGAAGATCTTACAAACTCCTTCAAAGCCAACTCAAACTTGATTCCATCCTTTAACTTCAACCTTCAATACTTCCTTCAACTCTTCTTTCAAACTTTCTTCAAAACTCCAGAAAATCCTCCAGAAATCAATGATCCGAAGATGATCCGTAGATGGCTGAATTGTAGAAAATCAACCCATATATATAGGAAAATTATCTTTCCAAAGATAAAATATCTTAAAAAGATAATTTCCTAGAAAATATATCCATATCTCTTAAAATATATCAACCAAAAATAATATCTTCTTTCCAGAAATCCAGCAAAAAATATGTGATATTCTCCTTCCAAAAATAGAAGATCTTAGCCAAAAATAAAGATCTCGCCGACGGCAGGGTGTTCGCCTCGGTCGGGACGCTCCTCAAGATCACCTCGGTCGAGGTGGTACTGTAGCTGACCGAGGTGAATATCAACTGATTGTAAAAACTCTCGAATTTGGTCCAAAATCAATCCTCTAAATCATTTCCGTGCTTCCTGATATCTTCCTGTGACTCCTCAATGCTCCAGAATGTAGCTTCAATGACTCCTTAGCTTCCTTAGCCCCATTTCGGTCCAAAACGTGTCATTTTACCTAAAATTACAACGAAACTAAATGTAGACCTCGATTCCCGCAAAGATAGACAAAACAACAATATAATCAAAGAATATACATCCATACATGCAAATTTATGAAGATAAAACGTCTAAACTAATCCCAAAATATAGACTATAATACATGTTATAAAAATACCCCATACTTGTCCCTTGCTTGTCCCCAAGCAAGTTCCAAATCATAGATACAAGATAGGATGGATTATAAGTCAGAAAGATCAATGAAAAACATTTCAAAATATTTTGGTGGTGTGGTCCGCTCATAGATCACTCTAAGAGAATGCTTCATGGCAAATAAAATCAAGACATGGTCAAAACATTTTATAAATATAAGAAAGCCGTTCATCTTTGCATAAAATCATATAATGCATAATAAATCATATATATCGAAATCAATCATGTATAATCCAGTTTAAACCACCAAGTCAATCAACAAGCTCGAGGTCTCAAGGGCTTCCGAAAGAGGTCAAGAAACGTGTCAGGGTGGGATGTATATAGGGTAATGTGGTGCTAGAATCCGGGAAAAGGATCTTACTTTACTTTCTTTGAATCACAACATCTTCCACCAATAAGCTTTGCTTATTTTACTTTACTTTTTGGGATGCATGGACAAAGGTGCACAATAACCGAAGCCTAGGAGATCAGCAATCATCAATTTCTCGAGATGCCTCAAACCCTTGATGCACATACCATGACCCGTTAGGAATATCGCTCAATCCGACTTTGGCAAGACACAAACACCCGGCTATGTGAATGGTGTCAAGTTACTCATCATCATGATTGACTTCCCCAAACCTAATTGTTTCTTTCTAACACTTTCATACAACATCTCAACTTCACTTTCACTTGCCTTAATCATCCCAGGAAGAATATGAGAGAACTCATCATGTGGTGTCAACCATCAAATCCAACATAATTTTGATAAAAAAAAAGTATTAAACATGCTAGAATTTCAAAAAAAGCATTTAGCAACTTAAACATATCATAAAACTTTTCGAGCATATAAAGATTTTAAAATCATTCTGCAAACAGAATCATCATTGAGGTCATATCCAGAGAAGAAGCACAAAAATGTTTCGAAAATTCTTAGTTAAAAGCCCACCTCGGTCGAGGTGTTTTGGCGTCATCCGAGGTATTCATCCTCGATCGGCCATGAACGTCCCGGTCGAGGTCATAAAAAAAAAATTTCAAACCAGTTTTCGACGTTTTCCTCAAACAAAAACTTGTATGTATGCATGTAATGACAGATAAAGACATAGAGCCAAATAAGACAATAATAATCCAAGAGTCATACAAGCATACAAATAAGTCAAGCAAATACATCCAAATACCCCATACTTGGGACACATTGTCCCAATGGGTCAAATATAAGTCTAAAGAACAGGATACTCACCAAACCTAGTTGAATTGCATAATAAAGAAAGAAAGAAATCCATAAAGCTCTAGTCCTCGTCAGCTGGTGGTGGTGGATGTGGAATGTAGAGGTGTTGGGTCGGGTCAAATGGATAGCCCATAATCTGCTGATGTTCAATCTCCCTCATCCGACGGTGATAATGTTGGCTCTCTAACATTTGATGCGTCCAACCCTCAATATCTCGGCGTTGGTCCTCGAAACGCTCATGAATGTTAACTGTAAGTGTTGCGTAGGCATCGATCATCTGTGCGGTGAGATTGTCGATCCTTTGGTGGGCCTCGGGATCTCTAAATCTACGACGGGATTTGTGCTGAGGTGGCTGTGGTGGTGCTGTTGTCTCCTCCTCTGTTGCCTCATCATCAAGGTCGACAACTGGAACACTAGGACCGCTGGTATCAGTGCCGGTCTCCATGGCAGCTCCTCCATCGTCATCATCATCATCAGCAGCAGCGTCTCTCGCATCCTGTATGTAGGGAAACCAAGCAGCAGACCAGTATTAACGATCAAAGACATAGAATTGGGATGACCACATAATCCCCTCTGGAGCCGTCTTCTCCCACAACATGGCAATGTAGGGCGTGCCAAGGCCACGAGGGACAAGAATACATCTCATGATCATCTCCTGCAATCCCAGCGGCTTCGCAACCGCGACCAGTGTATAACTAGAAAGATCCAAACCCATATCAGTAGCAATGTGGGTCACCAACCCACCACAACAGATATCTCCCTTTGACTTGCCCTTGATTTTGTGCAAGTCCTCAGCTAGCATCGCAGCAAAGTCAAGAACTCCTCTAGTCACCATGCAAAGCATACCCAGCAACTCCCCTTGTCGGACCTTCTGGGGCGTCTTAGTACGCGCCAGAAGAGGCTCACTGAAGATCCTGTGAGCAAGGGGGAAGGCAAGATGAAATATAATACGCTCCCGGGAATCCCTAGGTCTCCACCTGTCACTATACTCTGTCATGTGGGCTATCTCGCCCCAGAAATCTCGAGCTACAGCTCGAGAACAAAAATCAGAAACTGTGGGAGTAGGGAAGCTGAAAATCTCCCTAAATTGATCCATGGGTACTACATAATTCCGGTTCAGTAACCGGTACTTGATCCCACTACGCTCCGGCACATAAGTGATGGAACTTACAAACTCCATAGTAGGCTCTAAGTAAGTCGGCGCTCTAACCTCCATGAACTCCTCCATCCCTATCATGGAGATCATCTTCCTCAAGTCCTCCTCCACATGGAGGCACTCAAAGGCAGAAATGTCCAGAAAACACGGGGCAACTATCGGACGCCCGCAAATACAATCGAAGTCATTTTGGTGACGCTCATGGATCACCAGAATAGCATACTGTGAAGCAGAAGAAGGAGAAGACTGGTGGGAACTCCTAGGCCTGTCCCTCAAGGCCAACTGTCGATCAGATCTGTTACTCATAATTTCTGACAAGGTCACCTCGGTTGCTTCAAGAACACTTCGGCCGAGACACATCCGATTGGACCGAGGCGAAGCACTGTTCGTTCGCAAATCTTAAATTAGTAAGTTCTTTTCCCCCAAATCACTACCAAAGGCTTCCTAAGGGGTACTTATATCTTTTTCAACAATAAACAGTGGCAACCAAAGCTAGATATGTGCAGAATCGACAAAAGAAGAACGAGTTATGGTTTTGGAACAAAATACCCAAATTTTGCAGATTTGGAGTGTTTTCCTTGTTGTTTGATGCTTGGAAACTAATCCTCTTGCTTCCTCTGGTGTAATCGAGCCAAGAATCGTGGAAAACGAGCAAGAATCGAAGATTTGAGGGTTTAGAACCGCCACGGTCGAGGTTGCACTTGGGAGGGAAAAAGTAAAGAGAGAGAAAACCGTCTCACCTTTTATACCCCTCATTGAATTTGTTTTCACCTCGGTCGAGGTGGTCCCGACCGGACCGAGGTGTCTGAATGGATGTCACACCTAGTTGCCTCGGTTGACCAAGAACATCTCGGTCGAGGTCTTGTGACTGCACCCGAGATGTGTCTCAGTCAGACTCCGTCTTCTCATTTTCTCGAACTTATGTCCTTCCAGTGTAGCTCCTGAGCTGTAATCCTTCCTTAGAAAGTACTTGGTGCCTGTCTAGAGGACGCAAAAGCAAAACGAAGCAAACTATCTAAAACTAAACTAGAAAAGAGAAAAGAAACCAATACCTTGGGTTGCCTCCCAAGAAGCGCTTGATGTAAGGTCGCTAGTTGGACCGTACATCATCTTCAAACATGTTGGAAGGTGTCCTCACCCCATACTTCATCTTTGTCATGGGGTGAAACAAAGGGTTCTATCCAATGCTCCAACAAATGCAAGTGCTCATCGGGAAACAAATCATCTATGGGTAGGTCATCCTTCATGAGCGAAGAGGAAGGTAGCCGGCTGAGGTGATCCACAACAGAATTTTTGGATCCCTTCTTATCACGAATCTCTAAGTCAAACTCTTGAAGCAAGAGAATCCAACGAATGAGGTGCGGCTTTGCATCCTTATTAGCAAGCAAGTAATGAATAGCCGCATGGTCGGTGTAAACAATAACTTTCGCTCCCACTAGGTAAGAGCAAAACTTCTCAAAAGCATATACAACCGCCAAAAGCTCCTTTGCGGTGGTGGCGTAGTTTAGTTGAGCTTCATCTATCGTCTTCCTAGCATAGTAAATGGCGTTGGTCCGGCCATCCTTCTTTTGTCCAAGTACCGCTCCTACGGCCACGTAACTAGCATCACACATGATCTCAAAGGGCAAGGTCCAATCGGGAGGTTGAATGATGGGAGAAATAATTAACGCTTCCTTTATCTTGTAAAAAGCATCAAGGCATTCCTGCGAAAACTCAGACACAACATCCTTATTCAAGAGATTAGTGAGTGGTTTAGAGATTTTAGAGAAATCCTTGATGAACCTCCTGTAGAAACCTGCATGCCCGAGAAAACTCTGCACACCCTTAACAGAACAAGGGGAAGGAAGTTTCTCAACAGTCTCGATCTTAGCTCGATCGACTTCAATACCTCGGTTGGAAACACGGTGTCCTAGAACAATTCCTTCACTAACCATAAAGTGACACTTCTCCCAATTCAGAACAAGATTAGTGTCTTCACAATGTTGTAGTACTAGAGAAAGGTTAGCCAAATAATTATCAAAAGAGGAACCATATACCAAAAAGGCATCCATGAATACCTCCATGATCTCCTCCATGTACTCAGAAAAGATAGCCATCATACAACGCTGAAAGGTGGAATGTATGTTATATAATCCGAATGGCATCCTCCTATAAGCGAACGTCCCCCATGGACAAGTGAAAGTGGTCTTCTCTTGATCATCCGGATGGATAGGAATCTGAAAGAAGCCAATATAACCATCTAGATAGCAAAAATGGGAGTGTTGAGCTAACCGTTCGAGCATTTGGTCGATGAAAGGGAGCGGGAAGTGGTCCTTCCGAGTGGCCACATTCAGCTTCCTATAATCAATGCACATCCTCCAGCCCGTAAAGGTCCTAGTTGGAAACAACTCGTTGTTCTTATTCGTCACAACGGTCATCCCTCCTTTCTTTGGAACTACATGCACCGGGCCACCCACTTGCTATCTGATATGGGAAATATGATACCTGCATCCAACAACTTAAGAATCTCCTTCTTCACAACCTCTTTCATGATCGGATTTAACCGTCTTTGAGGTTCCCGTGAAGTCTTATGATTGTCTTCCATTAGTATCTTATGCATGCAAAAAGAAGGCTTAATACCAAGTACATCATCAATAGTATAACCCAAAGCCTTTCGATGTTTCCTCAGAACATGCATCAGTTTAGACAATTCAGTTTCAGAAAGAGAAGCACTAACGATAACGGGACAAGTAGAATCCGGACCAAGAAAAGCATACCTCAAGTGACTCGGAAGTGGTTTAAGCTCCATGACTAGGGGTGCTTTCTGAGGTGGATATGTGCCTTCTCCTTCCAGTGAAGTGGACTTAGATCGAAGAACTGGACTTTCAGAAGTCTTAGTTGACATCATCTTGCTTGCGACCTCGGTCGAGGCCCAAGGTGGGTGACCGAAATGTTCATCAGATAAGAACACCTCTCTTGGTCCAAGAAGTACCTCGGTCGAGGTACTGGAACTGGGACCGAAACCTAACGTGTTTTTCTTCTCCTGGATTAGTTTCTCAATCTTAGCTCCTGGATCTGCTTCCAATGCCTTTAAGCTCCGTATATCTGCATCACAAGAGACTTCTATACCTTCCTTCATTAAACTAAAACTAAGAACTCTTTCAAGAGGATCGTTAATAAGGATAGAGCTCACCAATTCCCTTGATTCTTCTTCATCATAGATGTTGAAGATGTCATCCTCCAGCATCTCTCCCTTCATTGCTACAAGCAATGCAAACTCCATATGATCTCCACCAATGTTGAATTTCAACTTGGCGTTCTTACAATCCACATTGCAACCCGAAGTTGCTGGAAATGGTCTCCCGAGAATGATAGGAACGGGATAATCTACGAGAATGTCAAGTACAACAAAGTCTATAGGTAAGTAGAAATTTCCTAACTTAATGGGAACGTCTTCCAAAATACCCACAGGACGGGTAATGGAGCGATCCGCCATGTATAGCATCATCTTCACCGGCTTGGGTTCTCCAAGTCCGAGTATCTCACAAAGCTCCAGCGGAATGATACTCATGCTGGCTCCTACATCACATAATGCATCATAGGTTACATCCCCACCTTGAATGGGAATGCAAAATGAACCGGGATCCCTCAATTTAGGTGGCATCTTCTCCTTCATGATTTGAATGAGCTCCGAAGACTTAGATGTCATCCTTACTTCCCAAAAATCCTCTAGCTTCCTCTTCCTTGACAGAATCTCTTTCAGAAATTTTCGATAGGCGGGCATCCCTAGAATGGCATCAAGGAAAGGGATGTTAATATGTAGTTTATTCATTAGGTTTAGAAACTTACCAAAGTGCTTGTCTAGATGTGCCCTGGACTGAGGGAATGGAAGTGGTGGTTTATAAGCAGGAGGTGGAACATAAACTTCAGTTTTATCATTTGCTCTCTAGGGCTCCATCTCGGTTGGCACCTATTTGTCTGGTTGTGGCTCGACCAAGGTACTGGATCTGCAGTTTTCAATCCACTACGTGTTGTAATAGCCATGATCTGTCCTTCAGGGTTGTTCTCTGTCCTTGTTGGAAGCTTTCCAGCGTCTCATGGCGCTTCATTCGCCTTGTTGAATTGTTGTTCTAAGGCTTTTTGTGCCTTCGAAAATGAATTCATCGATGTCTCCATAGCGTTGAGCTTGATCATAATTGCCTCCAGCACATCATCTTTCTTTTCTGGCTGAGACGAACTTGATGCAGGCTCCTGGCTTCTCAATGGAGTAGAAGAAGAAGAGGGGGCGTTAAAAGCATTATTAGCATGAGAATAAGGGTTACCGGGATTTTATTGATTAGATCTCCAATTGTTGTTGTTGGAGTTTCTATTGTTGTTGTAATTGTTGTTCCGCGGCCCTTGATAGTTGTTTCTTCCTTGATATCCTCCATCTTGCTCCTTCTTCGTTTGAGCTACTAAAAGCTCCTTCAATGCTTTTACTTCATTGCTAAGCGAGGTGAGTTGAGCTCCATTTGATGATGTGTCTTGGAAGCTAACTCTCCTTGCTCCATTTTCATTTCCTTGATGGGAGTACTTCTCCATGTCTAAAGCTTGCTTTTCAATGAAATCCCAAGCTTCATCTATTTACATATCCATGAATGTGCCGGCGGAAAGTAATTGGAGCTTAAATTGAGTATCTCCATCCAAACCCTTGAAGTATATCTCCAGCAACTCGATCTTTGGAATCCCATGATGTGGGCAATCCAACAAAAGATCCTTGAATCTCTCTCGTGACTTGGACAAACTCTCTTTGTCCTTCATAATAAAAGCATTGATCTTTCCCCTCAATTCAGCGGTCTTAGAGGGAGGAAAGAACTTAGTAAGAAACGTTGTCGTCATCTCTTCCCAAGTATTGATTTTTCCGGCCGGAAGAGATTGATACCAAGCAAGCGCCTTGTCTTTCAAGGAGAAATAGAAAGGCCTTAACTTGTAATTCTTGTTCTCCACTCTTGAAGGTCTCAAGGTCTCCATCAGAATCTCATAATTTTGCAAGTGCTCATGCAAAGACTCTCTCTCCAAACCTCCAAATTGACATTGTCGGATCATAGTTGGAACTTGCGGTCGAAGTTCATAATCGTTCTCATCTGGAACACCTAGGTTGACTCCTGGACGCCTGACTTGCTGATTAGGGTCCATAATCTGTCCTAGGGTTTGTGGAACTCCAACAAAAAGAACATCTCGGATAGGCATCCGAGGTGGTAGGTGTATCTCGGCTGGGGCAACTAGGTCTGGGTCTTGCCTCGGTCGAGGATCTGGGATCGGTCGAGGCAGAAACTGGGACCTTAGAGAGGCAATATCTTCTTCGATTCCTTCTATTCTGGCGCGAGTCTCTTTTCTCTCTCGCTACAGTTCTTCTCTATTGAGGTGCAATTGTTCCAATGCCTCCTTCAATTCGGCTTCAAGATCGCGATTGTCTTGATCGGCCATCTTAGCTTCTTTCAATCTTCTCTTGTAGGCCTTTTTTAGTTTGTGATCGTAAGGAACGATTTCCTTTCCAGCACGAGTTCTTCGCATAAACCTAAGGAAAGATCCTGCGAAAATACTCAAGTAAAGCGGTCAAAAGCAACAAGGGAAATAGCCCCGAAAGACAACCGAAACCAAACTTGGTCTAGACCAAGTCCCCGGCAACGGCGCCAAAAACTTGTTCGCTCCAAAAGGTATGTGCAAGCTTTAAAATTTATAACCCAAGAAGTATGCTTGAACAATATGCGAACCCGTAGTGTACGGATCAATTGAAATAAAAGCAAGAACTCCGGGGGTCGAACACAGGGACTATGGTGAAACAAAGCACGGATATCAGGTTATCATGTAACTATTAACCACATATTAAACCAATCAAAGATGATGTAAAAGTCAAGTAAGGGGAAATGCGGATTCTAGGGATTAAAGCATTTACTTGTGGTTCCGACTCAAGATCTCAAAAGATAACATGGACAAAGTTGAGGTTTGCAAAGGGAAGTTGTTTCTAAAGTGGGAATAGATCACCGGGTAAGTCTCACTACTCACTATCCAAAACCAAAGATCCTTTTACCGGGTAAGTCTCAAGGTACTAAGGAAAATAACTATAATCTCAAACCAACACACCACCCAAGGGGATAGAATCAACCTTTACCGGGTAAGTCTCAGGCTAACTCTCAAAGATGGGATGAAGGTACACTCAAACCCCAAAAAAGGATAAACCTGTATTACCTATCACTCATGATTTTGGGTAAACAAGCAAAGGAATCACCGGGTAAGTCTCATCCTAAGCTTGTGTTGAACCAAGAAAGGTATAACAAGGATAGGATTTGGTAAACTTAAACTCTTAACTCAGATAAGGTTCAAGAAAGGTTCACCTTGTTCAGTTATATTCCATCCCGGCCGAGATGTTCAATGACTGGCCGAGGTGTTCTACGGCTAAGGTAAAGACTCGAGCTTTCAGGGTCCTGTTGGGATTAAGATTATTCTATCATTGTCTTTCCCATAACTTTCAGCTAATCACCCTAGAATCGCATAAAGAACTTAGCTAACAATCATCATGATAACAATAATCAAATTTATAAGAAAGGAATCAATATTCAAACAAGAAAACCTTAAGACAAAGGTCTCAATAACTGAATGAATCAAACAATCAACAATCAGCGTTCCTCAATCACAAATCAGAAAAGACAACAAACCAAAAGCAATCTAAGAAGATCTTACAAACTCCTTCAAAGCCAACTCCAACTTGATTCCTTCCTTCAACTTCAACCTTCAATACTTCCTTCAACTCTTCTTTCAAACTTCCTTCAAAACTCCAGAAAATCCTCCAGAAATCAATGATCCGAAGATGATCCGTAGATGGCTAAATTGTAGAAAATCAGCCCGTATATATAGGAAAATTATCTTCCAAAGATAAAATATCTTAAAGAGATAATTTCTTAGAAAATATATCCATATCTCTTAAAATATATCAGCCAAAAATAATATCTTCCTTCCAGAAATCCAGCCAAAAATATGTGATATTCTCCTTCCAAAAATAGAAGATCTTAGCCAAAAATAAAGATCTCGTCGGTGGCAGGGTGTTCGCCTCGGTCGGGACACTCCACAAGATCACCTCGGTCGAGGTGGTACTGTAGCTGACCGAGGTGAATCTCAGCTGAATGTAAAAACTCTCGAATTTGGTCCAAAATCAATCCTCTAAATCATTTCCATGCTTCCTGAGATCTTCCTGTGACTCCTCAATGCTCCAGAATGTAGCTCCAATGACTCCTTAGCTTCCTTAGCTTGATTTCGGTTTAAACGTGTCATTTTACCTACAATTACAACGAAACTAGGTGTATACCTCGATTCCCACAAAGGTAGACAAAACAACAATATAATCAAAGAATATACATCCATACATGCAGATTTATGAAGATAAACGTCTAAACCAATCCCAAAATATAGACTATAATACATGCTATCAGTAACGAATAAGTTATGAAATTATTCGTTTTCCGTATTGCGGATTAGTATAAATTGACCTTAGGCTTGTTAAAATGGATGATTGGAAATTTCATTACGCTCGTTACATTATTTTGGTGATCATGGGTTGTTTATTTGATGAGATATAATGACAGGTCAGTTCAGAAACTATCTTCGGGCAAAACGTTATTTTGGTAAAATTTAATTGATTAATTAAAGGTTAATTAATTAAATTAGGAGTCTAGAGAACGCTATAAGTTAATTAAATTTAAAGGGATGAATTTAATTGATATATGAAGCGAGAGGTTTAATACGAGGAATTTGATATTGTCAATAGGTGGTGTTGGTAGACTAACAATAACTTAGTTGTTTGGTGAGCGTATCCACGTAAGTTCCTTGGGCTTACTTAGTTGACTTCTTTGTGTTAGCATGATTGTAATAGTGATGTGTGTTTTATATTTTATAACCATAAACCTGACTAGGACAACTTTATGTATTAGTTGGCCCAAGTGTATTATAACCGGCCGGTGACAACTTGTCCAGTTCAAAAGGGCGAAACTGGGAGGTTCTCTATGATCAGGTGATACGGGTAAACAGTGAGGTGCGTCAGATCGACACCCGTTAGTACACTGGATAGAGGCGGGGTTTGGGAATCTCTCGTGTCACAAAATAAGTTGCATTAGTAAAGTGAATCAATTAATGAAAGATAATAACCGGTTTATTTTTTAGCATGCTATGTGTTTAGTATTGCTTATGTGTGTGAATGTTCTATTACTATTATTCGAATATATACGATGTTGAGCTAACATTTCATTCCGTGTTGTAGATGTTTTTCATGTTAGGGATGTTGTCGAGTGATCCGGTTGGAGTGGTCAGTTGCGGGCTCCCATACATGTTAGGACATGATGTGGAATTATATACTATGGTTGTCTGATTGTACAGTTTTGATACTCGACTGAGAGTCCTATCTGTATTTTGAATATAACTTTGGGTTTGTATCTATGTCGTTTTTTATATTTATCTGTGTCTTGTTGCAAGATCCAATGAGTTTGTTGTCAGACTAAGGGTTGGGACCCACTGTGAGGTCCTAGCCCGTAGCATCCCGAGTTCCTAGAATTTGGGGTGTTACAAACATGGTACTAGATCTCTAGGTTGACAACAATGGCACTCACAATCTTCTAAAAAGGTCAATTAGATAAATAAACAAAACCCAAAAGGGGTCTCAGTTTTAATTGGATTTTGTTTTTAATCCTTGGGTATAGTCGGTCTGGGATAAAATGTACGGAGGACCACCACTACTTCTACGGAACTCGGCAGTCTAGCTTGTGTGTTGGCTTGTAGTTGTTTTTCTGGACTTGATTTCTTATTATAGTATTAACTTGACCTTATATGTAGTTATGATCTTACGGGGGACCACCACTACTTTTGTGGATCTCGGTAGCCTAACTTGTGTGTTGGCTTGTAGTTGTTTTTCTCGACTTGATTTCTTATTATAGTATTAACTTGACCTTATATGTAGTTATGATCTTACCATAGATGACCCGTACTAGAGCGGCATCTGTGGTAGGACGAGGTAGAGGTAGACCACTTCTTCCTCCTGTAGTTCTAGTGTGTGGATGAGTTGGAAGACCTCCAATAGCGAGAGGTCAGGGCCGAGTCCCCATTGCGGATTTGCCTGAGGCGGAGGATATGACTAAGGAGATTGTTGGAAACGTGACACTTGCAATCAGGAACGAGCTACCCTACCAGGATCACAAGGGGTTCATGTAGCTGATTCAGGTCGTGTCTCGGTGAGAGAGACGGAATATAGAGAATACATCCAATGGGTGACTGGAGCGACCAGGACGAGCAAACGTATTATAGATCCTCCGGTATCTACGAGATTTACTGAAGCGACGGAGAGGATGATTGAGATCATCACGACTCAGGAAAAAACATAGGGACCCCAGAGTTATTCATTAACCGTAAAGATTTTTGAGAGGGGACGATAGTGTTATAACTGCAGAGGTTATGGGCACATCCGGCACGAGTGTAGGAAGCCACCAGTGACCTGCTTCACTTGCGGTAAGTCAGGGTCACCAAGATACTTTCTGTCACCAGGTAAAGGCTCCTTCATAGCAAGGTTCTTCCCGTGCCGGCACTACAGGAGGTGGACAAAGACCACCCCAATACGAGACTCATGGACAACAACAACGAGTCCCAAACCATCATTTTACTTAGGGTTCCACACCGGGATAGAGTAGAGGTAGAGGACGTGGTAGTGACACCGTTGACACGAGAGGTGCACGTACTAGAGTTTTTGGGTTGCAGAGCGCTGATGAGTAGACATCACTACCTAGTCAGGACAGATAGAGTTATTCCGGTATGGTGCAGTTCTAGACATTGGTAAGAGGACCGTGATAGTCACTACCAAGTTAGGACATATAGAGTTATTCCGAGGTTGGGACCTCAGAAAGACCGGTATAGTCATCAGTGTAGTTCGAGCTGCGAGACTGATCGGTCAAGGTTGTGAGGCCCTCTGGTGTTATGCCATGAAGGAATGTGAGAACCCGGCATTGGTGTAGATCCTAGTCGTGAGCGAGTTTATTGATGTATTTGATGAGCCATCTAGTTTACCGCCATAGAGAAGCGTAGATATTTGTATCGAGTTGGAGCCCGGGGCGAGACCGATCTCGAAGGCACTGATAGCATGAATTATTGTCTATATTTTGGGGCCTGTTTAGACGTTCTATCTTCAGTAATCTGCATGTTTGGATGTATATTATGTGATTATATTGTCGTTTCATCTACCTTTGCGGTAATCGAGGTCTACACCAAGTTTCGTTGTAATCGTAGGTAAAATGGCACGTTTTGCATCAAAAAGGAGCAAAAGGAGGTAAGGAGTCATTGGAGCTACATTCAGGAGCTTAAGGAAGAATCCAGGAATCATGAAATTGGATTAGAGATTCACTTTGGACCAGATTTGAGAGATTTCACATTCAGTTGTGATTCACCTCGGTTGACTACAGAGTCACCTCGACCGAGGTGATCCAGAGGAGCTGACTCGACCGAGGCGAACACCTTGGACGCGGCAAGGATATTTTATTCTTGGCTGAGATCTTTTATCTTTGGAAAGAGGATCTTATATTTTTGGGCAGGATTCCTGGAAGGAAGAAGATAAAATAGCCCATATATTTTACCTATTTTTTATGGGAAAAGATCTTTCTAAGATATCTTATCTTTGGAGGGTAATTTTCCTATAAAAAGGGTTGGATTTCCCACAAATCCACATCATGCTATACCACCGATCGTGCTTAGAGCAGCCGTTTTACCCTACTATAGCTGGAAGATTTGAAGAACCTTCTTGAAGGTTGAAGGAAGATTGAAGGAAGAAAGTTTATAGCTTTTATTGCTTTGTGAAGGGTTTTGTAAGATTCCCTTAGATTCCCTTCTTTGTTGATTGTCTTTATTGGATTTTGATCCAAGGAACGCTTGTTGTTTGATAATTGATTCAGTTATTGAAGCCTTTCTCTTAAGGTTTTCTTGTTCAATTGATAACACGATTTATGACTTAGGTTTAGGTAGTCATTTAGATAGATTTCTCACTCATTCATGCATGGTTTAGCACTAGTTCACGACGTTTGCACTCAAATCACGTATTTTGTCGAGATAGACGTCTACACTGACTTGTGCATTGCTTTGTAGGTATTTTGGGAGATTTAGGAGCTAAATCGATACGTTTGAGGATCGTTCGCCAAGATGACACACCCTCGGACTCATTAGGATACAAACTAGAGGCTAAGGAGGACTCATGGAACCTTGCCAACACAAGCCATGCACCAAATCGAAGCTTAATGATCAAAGGCAAAGCTGAAGGTCCAAATCACGGTCCATTGACACTCCACGGCCGTGATTCTACCCGTGGTTTTTGCCAGGTTTTCGTGACAGCTGTGCCACGATCTCTTGGCCAGCTCTTGCAAGGTTGTAGTATAAAAGTGGTCCTGCATTGGCTGAGAGGATTATCTTGGAGCAGCTCTCCATTATCCACAATCATCCAATCAAAACTATACTCTCAACAAGAAGATTCTTTTGGGAAGAGAAGGGAGAAGGAGGCTACCATTAGAGAAGAGCTTCATTTGAGAAGAAGAAGAGCACACCATTGATAGATTTTGATAGCTTTGTAGTGAAGAATTTCGGAATCGATTTCTAGAGTTGTATGAACCATTCAAACCTTCTTTAAGAAGGGTTGTGAGTCATTCTAATTCCATTTTCAGCTTGGTTTTGTTTACTTCACTTGTTCATCTCTTTCTCTTCATTATCTTGCAAATGGAAGCCATGATTTTATGTTTGATGATTTCGATTGCTATGATGAATGTTGTAGGCTAAATAGATGTGATTCTAGGATAAGGAAAGGATGGTTATGGCTAGGACTATGATAGGATGGACTTAGATTAGCCCTTGGATTACTCACTTGCTTGGACGTAGTCTCTGTTGAAGTCCACGGGTTGTTCTTGCTAAACCACGGCCGTGGACTTGGTAGAACACACCGTGATTCTCCCTAGTTAGATGGATCTAGCTTTAGATTGTTAGAATGTTGAAATCCTTGTGTTTGTAGAGTTAATCCTATCCTAGGGTAACCTAGTGTTAGCAACTAAGTGTTAGGAGAGACTTACCCGGTAATCCTTACTCTTAGATTCCAAAGATAACAAACCCTAGGTAGTGGTGAGCCTCATAAGCCGCCATTGGACTAAGTGTGCTAGGATAGTTGTTTAGAACTAACCCTTCCGAGACTTACCCGGTAAGGATAGGTTAGATTTCTAGGTGACAATCCGGTTTGTGTAGAAATCCATCCCGTAGGTTCTTAGAGACTTACCCGGTGATGAGATCTTAGGGATGGACTAGTGGACCATGAGACCTACCCGGTGATTGATCCCAATCTAGAAACACTTGCTCCCAACAATTCATAGCGAATCCAAGGAATGACTAGATAGCTTGAGTCCTATGCCATAACCGGAACTTCCAACCCCTAGAATCCGTTTCTCTCTTTGATCTATATCTTGTTTTAGCTTGATTGTTTGTGTTAATTGTTAGCATAGTTGGTTTGTTTATTTTGCATGTTTAGTGATCCTTGATTGATCACTTAAAAACCCACCAAAAACATTTAGATTTTCATTTTCTTTATTCATCTCTCTTTTCTTAACCTAGATCTTCACTAAACTTGATCATTAATCGAATCAATCTCACCTTAGTCTTTGTGTTCGACCTCGGAATACTATCCCTACTACAAACGTCCCGTACACTGCGGGTTCGCTAGGAGTTAGGATAAATATAACGAGAATATAAATTTAAAACCCATTGCGTATCACATCCTGAGCGTAACATCAATTATTCTCTTTCTTCCCTTATATATGATTATTGCTTTCATGATGATGAGTGGCTAATTTCCTTGTGTGATTCTAGGGTGATTGGCTGAAGGTTGTGGGAAAAACAATGATAGAATAATCTTAATCACAGTAGGACCCTGAAAGCTCAAGTCTTTACCTTAACCCTAAAGCATCTCGCTCAGTCGATGAACATCTCGGCCGGGGTGGAATTCTTCTGACCGAGGTGACTTACCTGATCCGAAACTGAGAGTTAAGTGTTAGAGTTTGCCAAATCCTATTCTTATTATACCTTTCCTGGTTCAATGCAAGCCTAGGATGAGACTTATCCGGTAATTCCTTTGTTTGTTTACCCAAGATCATAAGTGTAGGTAATAAAGGTTTATCCTTTATTGGGGTTTGAGTGTGCCTTCATCCCATCTTTGTGAGTTAGCCTGAGACTTACCCGGTAAAGGTTGATTCTATTCCCTTAGGTGGTGTGTTGGTTTGAGGTTATAGTTCTTTACCTTAATTCCTTGAGACTTACCCGGAAATAGGAGTTACGGTTTGGGATTAGTGAGTAGTGAGACTTACCCGGTGATCTATTCCACTTTAGAAACACCTTCCCTTTGCAATATCTCAGCTTTGTCCGCTTATCTTCAGATCTTGAGTTAGAACCACAACTAGATGCTTTAATCCCTAGAATTGCATATTTCCTTAATTGACTTTTTATCATCCTTGATTGTTTTAATTGTTTCGTGGTTAGTAATTACATAGCTTACCTATTCCTGCTTTGTTTCACTAAGTCCCTGTAATCGACCCCTGGAATTCCTTGCTTTTACTACGATTGACCCGTACACTGCGGGTTCGCATCCTTGTTTTAAGCTTACATCTAGGGTTATAAATTTAAAGCTTGCACACACCGTTTGGAGCGAACAGACACCATACCATATGACGCTTATCAAGTTGCTAGAGTTGAAGAAGCAGCTCAAGGAGTTAGCGGAGAAGGGTTTCATTTGCCCTAGCGTTCTCCACGGGATGCACCTAAGACAACATTTTGGACTAGGTATGGCCACTACGAGTTTGTAGTGATGTCATTCGGGCTAACGAATGTGCCCGACGTCTTCATTAAGCTGATGAACGGCATCTTCATCGACTTCCTGGATCAACTTGTGGTTGTTTTCATAGATGACATCCTGGTGTACTCCAAGGAGCTGAGAGGAGCACACATAACACTTGAGGACAGTGTTACGATTCCGACAGGATAGAGAGTTGTACGCTAAGCTCTCTAAGTGTGAATTATGGATGTCCGAGGAGGCCTTCCTAGGTCATGTAGTTTCCACCGAGGAGATCAAGGTTGATCCGGCAAAGATAGAGTCTGTATCGGCTTGGCTACCTCCGAAGTATATTCAAGAGGTGTGCAGCTTTGTCCGCTTGGTAGGATATTATCGCCGGTTTGAAAAAGGGTTTTATGTGATAGCCCGACTACTCACTTGCCTGTTGAAGAATACTAGCCGGTTTGTATGGTCCGATCCGTGTACTCAAAATTTCGAGGAGCTACAGAGGAGATTGACATCTGCTCCAATCTTAGCACTGCCCGAAGGTATAAAGGACTTCGTAGTCTATAGCAATGCATCCAAGCTAGGCTTGGGATTTGTTTTGATGTAGCGAGGTAGGGTTATTGCTTATGCGTCTAGACAGTTGAAGACATATGAGGAGAACTACCCGATTCATGACCTCGAGTTAGTTGCAGTGGTACACGCCCTTAAGATCTAGCGGCATTATTTGTATGGAGTTTCATGTCAGATCCTTACTAACCATAAGAGTTTGTAGTATATATTCACTCAACGGGAATTGAATAACCGCTAGAGGAAATGGCTCAAACTGATCAAGGACTTTGAAATGGAGATTTTAGGTACAAAGAGATCTAGCATGGCTAGAGTTAGATATTCAGTTTCCGGATACGGACAACCACATCTCCACCTTGGAGATATTAGTTGATATGTTGGGAGAGATCCAACAAAATCAAGAGAGTTGTCTGACACTGAGATGGATCCAAGACAGGATGACTCGATGCGAGGTACCGCAATTCACTATAGGTGCCGACGGGGTGATGATGTAACACCCCGAATCCGCGGGACTCAGGATGCCACATTGATCAAGGATCTCACTGTGGATCCTGGCCCTAACCAAACAACAAGTTCACTGGACCTTACAACATGGCACTGACAGATATAAAACAAATACATATAACTGTATAAAATTGTACAACCAAAAGGTATACAAAATCATAGCCGAGTATAAAGCAAAATCCTCACACATGAGGTATACAGAACACCAACCTCACGCAGGAGGGAAACATAAACATCTCTAAAACCATAATCACCTAATGTACGAGAGTCCTCGGTATGTCACCCTGCCAGATCACTCAGCAGCTCTCCTATCCTGCAAGGCGTCTACAATATGGTATGAATCCATTAGCTAACCATACGTGTATAAGATAATGCATAAGCACAATCACAAGTCATGAAAGATAAACACATAATCATATTGTCACACATTTACCAATTTTATTATCTTTATATAATAGTCATTCACTCAAATCGTATGTATATAGATAGATAAAACTATGTGACACGAGGACCATATCATCCTCGCCTCTAGGCCTGACGTCCATCTGGAAGTAGTGTCAGTCACACAACCCGTGTACCCTATGGGAGTAGATTGCGCCCTTCTTGTATACCATATAGTATGGACATAGAGAACACCTCAGCCCCTTACAGGATGATGGGAAGGGTTATCATTGCCGCGCATACGGGGCTATCGATAAAACATAATTCGGCAATAATCGACATCACATGCTATCATATCAAGCATATAAAACACACACTACTCATGCAAACATCCAATATAAGGACGGTAGCTAAGTAAGTCCTACGGACTTACCTCAACCTCGTATAACCACAACCACGATCAACCTCCAATCCTTAGAGGGACACTGCCTAATAACAAGACATAGAGATATAAAAAATCCCCTATCAATCAAAGGGGTCACACCTAGACCCAAGGGATCCATAGGATCATCCTCAACCTAAGCCTCATAACCTACTATCCTCAAATTCGTACAAGGCATAACATGATCATAACATCCTCATCACACTCTCATCTCCACCTAACATGATACTACACACTCACTCTAGGAAAGGAAGGGACAATGTCAACCTTAGGCAAGTCAGGGATCAATACGCACCTGCAAACCAAGAGCAAAGCAAGGCTAGTTCACGTGGACGTAGGGGCAGCCTTGAAGTGGCGCAGGGGCGGCGACTGGCCGTTGTTGGGGCGGCTCCAAAGTGGTGCAGGGGCGGCTGGTGTACAGAATGCACACTTCCAGCTTCTCTTTGCTTCTTCACTCAAACCTCTTCACACCTTCTTCAGTCAGCAGCCCCATACATACATATACATACATATATACATCAAACAAATCCTATGAAGTTTGTCATAAGATCAATCTTGTGGAACCTTAGCTAGAAGGGAAGAAAAGAAAAGAGGAAGAAAGAAAGGAGAGGAAGATGAAGATCTTACCAAGTTGTAACCTAATCAGGGGAAGAACCACACCATAACCTCAAAGCTCGCTCAACACAAGCACAACAACGTCCTCCATCATCATCATAAACAAATCAACACTAAACACTCTTCAAAACACTCACAAGAGAAAGGAATCAAGATGAAGAACCAAAGAAGAAAGAAGAGGAGAAGAAGAACGTGAGGTAGGAGATGAAGCTGTAAGAAAGGTAACCCTGATCAGGAGAGAGAGAAGGAAGCTTATAAAGGAAAGAAAGAGGTAAAGCGCGGGTCAAGAGTCAACAAAACCGGCTGCAGCACACCTTAATCCGCAGGAGCGGACCAGATGGCCGCGGGAGCGGAACAGGCAAGCCGCAGGGGCGGACCAGGCAAGCCACAGGGGCGGACCAGGCAAGCCGCAGGGGCGGCCTCTAACACACGCAGGGGCGGTCTAGGCTAACTTCAGCACACTTAGCAACCTCTCTTAGCTCCTCGGGACTAAGGCTCTTATATCTCACCCCCCCCCTAAAAACAAGTTTTGTCCCGTAACTTGCAAAATCCCAAATCCTCTTGGACTCATATGCCGAGGTATAACTCTCTTTATCGGAGGCATCACATCTCCGTTCAAAAGGTCACAACCTATAACAATCTATAACCTCAAACACAAGTATGGAGAAATCATCAACTCTAGAAAATAGGATCATAACGGTATCCCAAAGGCGCAAAGGTAAAACTTCTCTGGAAACTATATCCTTAATCACACCGTGGAGGAAAAACATCTCCAAGAACTAAAATCACTATAACAGTATGGAGGAAGTACATCTCCAACTAACTCATATCACAAGGGCCTGGAGGAAAAACATCTCCAGCCACCAAATCATCATCATGGAGGAAACACATCTCCAAAACACAAATGATCATATGGAGGAAGAACATCTCCAAAAGTCTCTATACCGAAATCCCAAACATGGAGGTAATATCATCTCAATTTTACCTAATCTCGTTCTATAGCATAAAGGTAAAACCATCTCAGCTGACCTATACACGATGGTAAGGAGGTAAAACATCTCTAATGGTAAAATAATCACTCGAGGGCTTAGAGGTAAAACTTCTCCAGTCATAAAATAACTCGTCCTAGCACAACAAGATCCACTAGGATCACCAATAATCTAGCACGGAAGAGAACACCATATATCATAAATCACATAATCACATCATCATATATCCTATAATATACAACCATGACTTGCTCAACAAGTCTACGGTGCAGCCATCTCTGCATAAACTCGGATTAGTTCTTATGGATACTATCCTCAGTCACCCAGGTAGCCTCGTCTTGGTCACTGTACTTCCATCATCAGAATGACCTTCAAGCGTAAACGTCTTATACCTCATTCTAAGACTGCAACAGAATATTCAACAAACATATGGTCTGCCTCGACCACTACATCATCATAACTCACAGTGCGTCTCGGATTTGGTATTTACTCCCTCAGTTGGGACACGTGAAAAACAGGGTAAACATTATCTAACCTCGGAGGCAAAGATACTATGTATGCTGCCCACCCAACTCTGTCCAATATCTAAAAAGGACCGACGTATCGGGGACTCAGCTTCCCCCTTTATGCCCAACGTCTAACGCCTCGCGTCGGAGATACTCTCAGCCAGACATGAGCTCCTATTCTGAACTCTAGAGGCTGACGCATCTTGTCTACATACGACTTCTGGCGACTTTGTGCAACCAGCATCCTCTTTGATCAGTGCTACCCGATCCATATCATCTTGATTCTACTTAGGTGCTAAACCACTAACATTGTTGGGCTCATCCCAACACAAAGGTGTACGGCATCTACGCCTATATTGTGCCTCATATGAAGCCATCTCAATCGATTCATGTCAGCTATTGTTGTAGGGGAACTCAGCTAGTGGGAGATGATCCGTCCACACTTGTCCCCAATTTAACATACAAGATCACAACATATCCTCTAGGATCTAGATGGTCCTCGCTGATTGGCCATCTGTCTAGGGGTGAAACGCATTCGTGAAGTATAGACTTGTCCCCAAAGCAGTCTGAATCTGCTGCAAAACCTCAAGGTAAATTGCCCATCTCGATCAGAGACGATCATCCTCGGCACACCATGGAGTCTCACTATCTGCCTAGTGTACTCCTCAATTAATCTACTCACTGGCCACATCTCTTTGATAGGAATGAAACATGCAATCTTCGTCAGTCTCTCAACAACAATCCAAATAGTATCAAAACCCCTACTAGGTCTAAATCCGGTCACAAGATCCACGGAGACGTTCTCCTACTTCCACTGCGGCACTAGAAGTGGATGGAGCTCACCTCCAGGTCTACAATGTTCTATCTTGACCTATTGACAGGTCGCACACTGTGTCACAAATCTGGCCACATCGGGCTTTAGCCCTCCCCGTCAATATGATTGTCTCACATCATGGTACATCTTACTCGCACCTGGATGTACAAAGTAAGGTGTACAGTGAGTCTCCTATAAAATCCTCCATCTCAACTCCGCATCAACGGGAACACATAAGCGATCATGGCGTCTCATCACTCCATCTGCTCCTATGTAGAACTGTGGTGCCTTGCCACGAGACATCTTCTTCTTGAATCCTCATCAGGGTCAGGAAGGTCCCCAACCTCTATTGGACCTCACCCAACAGATCCGGTAGAACCTCTATAGTACTCAACTAGGCATCTCCCACAAAGGATTAGGTGTCCCTTTCTAGCCAAGCTAGATTCCTCTGAACTGAGGTTGGACGATCAGTCTCACAACCGTCTTTCCAGCAATACCTCCAGATCTTCATTGTATGAACTATCGTTGCCAACTCTAAATCATTAGTCGATTAGTGCTCTTCATGCGTCTTAAATGGTCTAGACGTATACACAACCTCTATTATATGCTGCATCAAAAACATATCTCAAGCCTAGCTTGGATACGTCACCTTAGAACACAAAGTCCTCCGGCTACGCTTAAAAATAGAAGTAATAATTAGACATCACTTCAGCCCCTTCAAATTCTGGATATATAGCTCACACCATACGAATTGGATAGTCTTCCTCATCAGGGTGGTAGGTGAACGGGCAATCACAAGGAATCCCTCTGCAGCCCGTCGGTATTAACCGGCTAAGCTATGAAAGTTGCGTCCGACTCAATCTTCGCCGGATCAACCTTGACCCCATCGGCAGAAACAACCTGACTCAGAATTATTATCTTCGGCATCCAGAACTCGTACCTAGAGAACTTGGCACACAACTCTCTATTCCTCAAAACTCGCATCACTGTCCTCAGATGTCTTGCATGTTCCTCTCTGTTACGAGAGTACACTAGAATGTCCTCGATGAGGACCACCACAAACTAATCGAGGAAGTTGATGAAAATATTGTTCATCAACTCCATAAAAACTGTTGGGGCATTTGTAAGCACAAATGACATCACTACAAACTCGTAGTGTCCATAACGGGTACGAAATGCCCTCCTGTACACATCCTGCTCCCTCACCCTCAACTGTTGATATCCTAAACGTAAGTCAATCCGGGAGAACACTGCCGCTACCTGAAGCCAATCAAGCAGATCATCAATATGAGGCAATGAATACTTGTTCTTGATGGTCACCTTGTTCAGTTCTATGTAGTCAATGCACAGTCTCAGCACTTGTTCCACCAAATTGATTTTGACGGACAATAGTAATAACTTGAGGGTTGAAGCTAAACCCTTGAGCATCGTCAGCATTAAAGTTCACACCTAAACAGCGTGGTTGCTGCGTTGGATCCATCCTTTGGCCAAGAGTTCTTGGCTCCTCATCTACACGTTCGAACCTCGCATTCCTAGGTGGAACACGGCAATTTGCAGCTGGCCGTGGAAAGAATGGATTCACATTGATCGTGGGATCAATTTCCTCTAGTGGTGGCATGGAGGAGTCGCTATCCTCATTAGATGAGTTGGCTCTAACCGATCTTCCCGGTCTCCTCCTTTTCTTTTTCTCCTTGAGGTTGTTTATTTCCAGCCTCATTTGGAACATCATGTCCGTTATATCATCAACCTTCATTTGATGACGATCCGTTTCTTCCCTACGAGTCTTCTCACTCCATTGGAGTTGAGCTTCCTTTTCCGCTAACTCCGATTGGAGATCACGTTCTCTTTCTTCAGCCATTTTTCTTTCCTTAAGCTTTCTCCTCAAAGTCCTCTCAAGCTCTTGATCAAGAGGTAAGAGGTCTTCGTTGTTCCTAGACCTGCGCATGCACTCGAAAAGATATCAAATAACAAGGGAGAAGCTCCCAAGCTTGACAACCGATAACCGAATTCTGCCTAGACCAAATCCCCGGCAACGGCGCCAAAAACTTGTTCGCTCCACTTAGCGTGCATGCAATCAAGCTTTAATTATAAAACTAGAAATCAAGCAAGCGAACCCGCAGTGTACGGATCGATATAGTTAAGCAAGATTTCCAGAGTATCGAACACAGGGATTTGGGGGGTTAAATCCAATTATAGAATTTTCAAGCAAGTAAATGTATGAGCTTTGTAAATTATTGGGAAAACAACAATCCTAAAGATCTAGGAATCCAGTTGTGGCAATCGATTCAAGATATACTAAAGATATAAGGACAAAGTTGAGGTATGCAAAGGTATACGAATGTAAGGCAATGTACGGTGAAGTTCCAAGACCTTATATAATTCACCTAAAGGCACTCCCTATAAAGGTTGTTGAGGCTTCAGTATAGAAAGGTTCTAAAGGTAAACGATAACGTCAAATACCCAAACTTGTAATCCAAGGATCAAGACCAACTAAATCGATAAAGGTTATGACACTTGGAATCGAGGTAGAGGTTGTTGAGGCTTCACTACCACCTACAAAAGGCAAGCCAAGACTAAGTTAAAGCAAATCTTTAACTTTGGATTAAAGTAAAAGCAAGGTTCGTAACTGACACAAAATTACGGGTAGTTCTTGAGTTCAACGGCCGTGGAAGCTCAAGAACAGACCGTGGATTAGGTTCGTCGGCAATTCTCTCTAACTCTCAGGGTCCAATCTGTTTACGATCGATCTATCATCATCTAAGCCACAACTATCAACCCTTCACCTTAGAATTGCTAAAGGTTTTTAGCCAACAACAGTCATATTGATATCAAATTCAAGATTTAAAAGAATGAAAGATGAAAACTTCCGAAAACCTTGGATAAATCTCAAATCAATCTCGAATCCACAAATATCAATGATAATGCAACTCAGATTTAGAATGAACACAAACAAGTAACTATTCTAGATAAGAACGAAGAACGGGATGTCAATCCGTCTTCTAATCAGACCTAGGAACAAAGTATGAAATCTCCTTACGAACAATCTTCCAAATCTTCACTCTTTCTCCAACTTTCCGTCAATCCGGAAATCTCAATAGGACTAAGCGCGAATCCCTCAACGGCGGTCTAAGCGAAGGCGTAAACTAGGGTAAGCAGAGGTGACGGAATCTCCTTCCTTCCGTCCTTATATAGGCCCATATAAAATGCGTCTCCGGCCCACGTGCGTAGAAGATTGTGGCTTAAAATATTGCGTAAAAGATCGTCAAGATCACGGTCGTGGAAGGGTTCCACGCCCGTAATTTAGAGCGTGGAGTTGGATCACGGTTTGTCACAACTCTCCACGGCCGTGTAAGTTGCTGGAATGCTCCACGCTTGTCTTGCCAAGGTTCCACGGCCGTGGATTAGAGCGTGGAACGTCATGAGCTCGTAAATCTCCCTTGTCTTGTGTCATTCTTCATCCTAGCATCTTCCTTAGCTCCTAGTGATGTCCTCAATCCTCGGACATGCTCAATCTATCTCCATTCTCTCTCAATCCGTTCGGAATTAGCTCTTAATTGCCTATAATCAACACAAAGCTTATGTAGACCTCTATATCGACAAAATAGATAAACTAACTCACAATTGCTTCAATGCTTTATCAAGGAATACCATTATAGATGAAATACACTTAGAAAACGTGCCTAAAATATCACAATATTTCATACTAACATAGCCCAAGAGGCCAAGTGTTGGCCATCACTACAAGGAGTGGACTGAGCATGAAGGATCCCTTGCCTAAGGGACGTGATAAAGGGAAGCAAGTGGTGATAGAGGAAGAGACATTGCAAGAAGATGGAGGCAAGAGCAAGGATGATGAGCCAACATATGTGGCACCACCTCCATACAAGCCACCACTACCATTCCCACAATCACGAGCAAGAGCTCGCTTGGACAAGCACTTCGGTAAATTCCTTGAACTTATGTCTAAATTGCATATTAACATTCCGTTCATGGATGCTATTCTAGGTATGCTGGCATATGGCAAGTTCTTGAAGGAAATACTCTCTAACAAAAGGAAGTTGGAAGAGTATGGGGAAGTGAGGATGACGAAGAGGTCCTCGAAATTGATCCAAACCATGAAGGAGGAGATGCCTCCTAAGCTAAGAGATCCGGGATCCTTTTGTGTGCCAATTGGAGTGGGAGAAGTGAAGTATGAAGCCCTATGTGATCTTGGGGCAAGTGTAAGCATCATACCGCTTGCACTTTGTAATAAGGTTGGGCTAGGAGAGCCAAAACCGGTCAAGATGACCCTTTACATGGCGGACCGTTCAATCACTCACCCCGTAGGAATCTTAGAAGACATACCGGTGCAACTCGGGAAGTTGTATGTGCCCATAGACTTCGTTGTTTTGGACATCCCGGCGGACTACCCGGTTCCCATCATTTTGGGAAGACCTTTCCTAGCCACTTCCGGATGCTTGGTGGATTGTAAAAATGGAATTCTCTCCTTCAACATTGGAGAAGAGAATATCAAGTTCAAATTATCCACAATGATGAAAGGGCCAGCCCTTGGTTAAGATGTGTTCAACATTGTCGAGCAAGAGGAGTCTAGAGAAGTTGTGAGCTCGATCTTGATCAAGGACCCCTTGGAGAAGGTTCTTAGCTAAGTTTGATGGAGGAAGGAGTTGAGGAGGCTTGTAATGAAGAAATCAAGGCTTTGGATGCATTGGAAAAGGAGACAAGAGCTAAATTTGAAGTACACGAAGGTGTGCTGAATTTCTGTGTGAACCACGGCCTGGGGGGAAGAACCACGCCCGTAATTTTGCCCGTGGAACCTACTGGAGTCCTCCGAAAGGCTAGCTTAGCAAGTTCTACGGCCGTGGTTGTGCCAGAGGCCGCAATTTTGCTCGTGGTTTCTCTAGAAAGTGCCTTAGTGGTTGATCAAGCTTCAAGGAGCCTTGAGGAGTCTTCATTAGCTTTGAATTCATCTCAACCTACATTATATGGGGCTTCTCCAATCGATAAAGGTCCTCCTAAACTTGAACTTAAACCCCTCCCCTCTCATCTTAAGTATGTTTTTCTTGGTGATAATTCTACATATCCGGTTATTGTTAATGCATGCTTGAATGATGATGAACTTGCTAGATTGTTGCATGAGTTGAGATTGCATAGGAAGGCTATTGGCTATACCATTGATGATTTAGTTGGCATTAAACCTTCTTTGTGCATGCATAAGATCTTGATGGAAGACAACCATAAACCTTCAATTGAACCTCAAAGAAGACTAAACCCAATCATGAAAGAAGTAGTAAAGAAGGAGATTCTTAAATTGCTAGATGCGGGAATCATTTTCCCGATTTCGAATAGCAAGTGGGTTAGTCCCGTTCATGTGGTTCCTAAGAAGGGTGGGATGACCGTAGTGACTAATGAGAATAATGAACTAATCCCAACTAGAACAGTTACGGGATGGAGGATGTGTATAGACTATAGGAAACTAAATGTGGCCTCTAGGAAAGATCACTTCCCTCTTCCCTTTATTGACCAAATGCTAGAGAGATTAGCTCAACATTCTCACTTTTGCTACTTAGATGGCAATAGTGGATTCTTCCAAATCCCTATCCACCCCGATGACCAAGAGAAAACTACATTCACATGTCCTTGGGGTACATTTACATATAGGAGAATGCCATTTGGGTTGTGTAATGCACCCGCCACCTTTCAAAGGTGTATGATGGCCATCTTTTCTGAGTATATTGAAAACATCATGGAAGTGTTTATGGATGATTTCTTTGTTTATGGATCTTCATTCGATGATTGTTTAGCTAACTTGTCTTTAGTGCTTAAGAGATGTGAGGAGACAAATCTTGTCTTAAATTGGGAAAAATGCCACTTCATGGTAAGTGAAGGCATTGTGTTGGGACACATGGTGTCCAACCGTGGCACTGAAGTTGATAGGGCTAAGATAGAGATGATAGAGAAGTTGCCACCACCTACCTCGGTGAAGGGGGTAAGGAGTTTCCTAGGGCATGCTGGTTTTTACCGGAGATTCATTAAAGATTTCTCTAAGATTTCTAAGCCTCTTACTAACCTACTAATGAAAGATGTTGAGTTTGTTTTCTCCAAGGATTGCCTTGAAGCTTTTTGTAGGTTGAAGAATGCTTTGATCTCCGCACCCATCATGCAACCTCCGGATTGGAGTTCACCGTTTGAGATCATGTGTGACGCGAGTGATGTAGCCGTTGGGGCTGTTTTGGGACAAAGGAAAGATGGGCTTACACATGCCATCTATTATGCTAGCAAGACGCTAGATGATGCCCAACTCAATTATGCTACCACCGAGAAAAAGTTGCTAGCGGTTGTGTACGCATTTGAGAAGTTCCGCTCGTATCTTGTTGGAGCGAAGGTCATTGTGTATACGGATCATGCTGCGATCCGTTATCTCCTTACAAAGAAGGATGCCAAGCCTCAGTTGATTCGGTGGATCCTTCTTCTTCAAGAGTTTGATTTGGAAATCCGGGATAAGAAGGGGTCCGAAAATTCTGTGGCGGATCACCTTAGTAGACTCCCACCATTGGAGCTTGAGAAAGATGACATCCCGATTGATGACTCATTCCGGGATGAGCAATTGCAAATGGTGGAGGAGTGCTTGTTTCAAGTGTCAAGGGGTAATGAGCCATGGTATGCCGACATTGTGAACTACCTTGTGTGTGAGGAGGTGCCACCCGGTTTATCCTATGCCCAAAGGAAGAAATTCTTCAAGGATGTGAGGCATTACTATTGGAGTGAACCGCTTTTGTTCAAGAGAGGGCCGGATGGAGTCTTTAGGAGATGCATACCGGAGGATGAGGTGGAGACTGTGATCCGCCATTGTCATTCCATACCATGTGGAGGGCATGCTAACTCACACAAGACATGTGCAAAGGTGTTCCAATCCGGGTTCTATTGGCCAAGTTTGTTCAAGGATGTGCAGAATTTTGTGGTAGCATGTGATGCTTGCCAAAGGACGGGCAACATCTCAAGGAGGAATGAGATGCCCTTGAACAACATACAAGAAGTGGAGATATTTGATGTGTGGGGTGTGGACTTCATGGTACCATTCCCTTCTTCATGTGGCAACCTCTACATCCTATTGGCGGTGGACTATGTGTCGAGATGGGTAGAAGCAATCGCCTCTCCCACAAATGATGCCAAGGTTGTGGTGCGGTTCTTCAACCGAGTGATCTTCCCTAGATTTGGAACACCAAGGGTGATCATAAGTGATGGAGGAAAGCACTTCACCAATAGGAACTTCGGGACACTTTTGGCTAAGTATGGGGTGACTCATAAGGTGGCAACACCTTACCATCCCCAAACTAGTGGCCAAGTGGAGATCTCCAACCGGGAGATAAAAGGAATTCTTGAGAAGACGGTTTCTAGGACGAGAAAAGATTGGGCTATGAAGCTCGATGATGCCTTGTGGGCTTATAGAACCGCTTTCAAGACACCGATTGGCACCACTCCCTACAAGCTAGTCTATGGCAAGTCTTGCCACCTTCCGGTGGAGATGGAGCATAGAGCATATTGGGCCATTAGGTGGCTGATGACATGAATTATGACCTATTTTTAGGCATGTATTTATATAGATTTTCCCTTAATTTTGCATGCATAGACATACATTCATGACATTTATGGTTATATTTACCTACTTTGCAAGAATAGAGGTCTACACAGAGTTTTATTGCATTTGTAGGTAATTTGGCGAATTGTGGAGCAAAAATGGCACATTTAAGGATTAAGCCTTGAAGCGGGACAAAAAGGAGCATAAAAGGAATTTAGGACGAGCCAAAGTATCTTCTCATACCGTCTGACGTGCCAAAGTATTTTCTGATACCTTCTGACGGCCCAAAGTATTTTCTGATACCTTCGGATGCGGCCCAAAGTATTTTCTGATACCGTCAGACGCGCCCCAAAGTATTCTTTGATACCTTATGATGCAGCCCAGAGTATCTTCTGATACCAGCGGATTCGACTTCTTTTCAGCCCAAATATTTAGGGTTTTATCTTTAAACCCTAGATAGATCCCTACAAATATTCGATAGCCTTCAACATTGAAGGAGAGTAAAATTCTCCAAAGGAAGATTTAGAGAGACGGTGACAGCCCCAAGATTTGGATCCCAAAAGAGAGGGACGCTTGAAAGAGAGGGACGCTTGAAATAGAGGGATGCTTGAAGGTTTTATTGCGTACAAGGAAGATTTGGGGAAGGACGCACTTTCCGATTTTCGGAGTTGGAAGATCTTAGGGTTTACATTTGAAGGCGGATTGACATCCCGTTCTTCATTATCCCTAGAAATTTTGTGAGGTTTTCTGTTTCTTTTATTCTACATCCATTGAACGCGGTTTGTGATTATTGTGTTTGATTGATATTTGTTTTGAGTTTATTATTGAGATTTCAAGGTTTTAACTTTTCTCCCTTTCATATTTGATTATTGATATCATAATGATGATTATTGGCTAAAACCCTTTAGCAATTCTAAGGTGAAGGGTTGATAGTTGTGGCTTAGATAATGATAGATCGATCGTAATTTGATTGGACCCTGAGAGTTAGAGAAATATCGTCGACACCCTAAATCACGGCCTGTTCTTAGGTTTCCACGGCCGTGATTTTCAAGAACTACCCGTGATTTACTTCAGTTTACGAACCTTGCTTTTAATTTAATCCAAAGTTAAAGATTTGCTTTAACTTAGTCTTGGCTTGCCTTTTCTAGGTAGTAGTGAAGCCTCAACAACCTCTACTTCGATTTCGAGTGTCACAACCTTAATCGGTTTAGTTAGTTTTGATCCTTGGGTTACAAGTTTGGGTATTTGAGATTAATTCTTGTCTTTAGATCCTTTCTATACTGAAGCCTCAACAACCTTTATAGAGAGTATTTCTAGATAAGTCATATAAAGCCTTGGAACTTCACCGTACATTACTTTACCTTAGCATACATTTGCAACTCTTAACTCTGTCTTTAGTTCTTTAGTATATCTTGAATCGATTGCCACAATTAGATACCTGGATCTTTAGGGTTGCTGTTTTCCCAATATATTTGCAAAGCTTTACCCTTTTACTTGCTTGACAACTTTACAACTGAATTTGTTCCCCCCAAATCCTTGTGTTCGATACTCTGGAATACTTGTTAATCTACGCCGATCCGTACATTGCGGGTTCGCTTGCTTTTATTCTAGTTTTATAAATTTAAAGCTTGATTGCACGCACGCTAAGTGGCGAACAGTGGCTGAATTTTGACCTCAAGGAGGCCGGTGAGAAAAGGTTGCTTGATATAAACGCTCTTGAGGAGATCCGGTTGGATGCCTATAAAAACGCCCGGATCTACAAGGAAAGGACCAAACGTTGGCATGACAAGCGTCTCACCCCGAAGGAGTTGAGTGAAGGAGACTTGGTCCTTCTCTTCAACTCAAGGTTGCGGCTCTTCCCCGGAAAGCTAAAGTCAAGATGGACGGTTCCTTATGTGGTGAAGAAGATATTTCCCCATGGAGCGGTTGAGATAGGAGGGGAGCATTGTGGAGATTTTAAGGTGAATGGGCACCGTTTGAAGAAGTATATCCCGGGAGCTCCGGTGGACATGATTGCCCCACTTCACCTTGAGTAGAACGCCCCCGAGTTTGGTCAAGCTAATGACCTTAAAGAAGCGCTTGGTGGGAGGCAACCCATTGGTAGACATTTTTCCCTTTTCGTTTTTGTTTTTGTTCTCATTTTTCTGTTTTTGTGTGCTTTTGTGTGTTTGGAGTTTGTGTACTAGAGTCTAAGTAGCATGGAAGCCTTGCATGGCATTTGGATGATGATGATGAACCCCTCATCAATTATGGGTGAAGCGGACGCGGAAATTGGACGGCTAGCGGTGCCTAGTGCGGGTCCCGACGCCATAATGAACACCTTGAGCTCTCTACCATCGTTGATAGGATCATCCGTCATCAATCCACTTGAGTAATCCCAAATACCAAAGCAAACCATTTTTACATTGTGAGAACCCTCTTTCACTCTTCTTTACTTCATTTACACATTGGGGACAATGTGTTTCTAAGTATGGGGTAGGGTTTTCATGATCACTTGCATGATTAGCATCTAGGATAGTTTAATATTGTCACATGTTTTGCATTGTACATAGATATTTCGAAAAATCCAAAAAATCAGAAAAATTAAAAAAAAATTTAGTGCTTTTAAGCTTGGGTATGACCCTTATGATGAAATTGTCTTGTGAATTGGCTATGGATGGCCTTATGTGTTGAATTGATGGATGCATATGTGGACTTGAAGTACTTATCTTGAATCCCATGAGTGAATTGTGATCATGAATGTTTGCTTTGATTTGATTGAGGATTGAATGTCGAAATTACATGCTAGTTCTTGCACATCATTTAGGAGTGATTAAGGCAATTCACCTTTCTCTACTTCTCATCTTGATCATGTTGTTTGAACACCTCAATTGATATAAATTTGACCTCTTTTGACCCATCCGGGAATAGGAGCATGCTAGTGTGTTGATGTGTGTGAAAAGCAAGTGTGGGGTGAAGTTGTTGATGAATAGATGTTGTGAATGAAGTGCTGAATTTCTTGTGAAAAGTGTAGAAAAAAAATATAGGTTTGGGGACGTTGGTTTAAATGACGAGTAATTCGGCACCATTCACATAATCGGGTGTTTGTGCCTTGCCAAAGTCAAATAAACCGATAGTCCTAACGAGCTTTGGTATGTGTGCCCGGTGTGGAGCACCTCGAAAAATAAAAAAGCCCGAGGCCCGCTAATCACCAAGGTTTCAGCTTTTGTACACCAATGTCATTGTCTCAAAAATAAGTGAAAGAAAAAGAAAAGAAAAGAAGGAGAAAATATACACTTGTGGGAAATTGATCAAAAACGAAATTGTGGAGTTAGTTCCATTCCCGGATTAGCATCACATGACCTAGAAAAAAATCCCCACCCAATCACAACGTTTCTTAGCCTCTTCTTTCCTAAGTCCTTGTGACCTATTTGCATGTGTGTAAGACTTAGTGATCTAGATTGGATATACTCATGATCATCTTGGTTTCTTCATCTTTACCTTTCATGCATGCTTTCTAGTTAAGTATAATTGTCTTTCCGTGCCTTCATTCATTTGATGCATGATTGCTTGTCCATTTGCCATGAAACATGACTATGAAGGTAATCCAATATTAGAAGCACAATCCTAAAAATATTTTCAGTTTTTCATGCATTCATAAATCATGTCATCTCTTAGCTTATAGTCGGACTTTGCTCGGGGACGAGCAAACCTTAAATATGGGGTATTTTTGATAACACGATTTATGACGTAGGTTTAGGCACTCATTTAGATAGTTTTTCCGCTCATTCATGCATAGTTTAGCACTAGTTCATGACGTTTGCACTTAATTCATGTATGTTGTCGAGATAGACGTCTACACGGACTTTTGCATGTTTGGTAGGTATTTTGGGAGCTTTAGGAGCTTAATCGATACATTTGAGGATCGTTCCTCGAGATGACACACCTTCGGACTCATTGGGAAGCAACCTAGGAGCTAAGGAGGACACATGGGACCTTGTTGGTGCATGTCTTGCACCAAATTGTGGCTTGATGATCCATAAAAGCATGAATCACCAAAACCACGGCCACTGGAACTTCCACGGGCGTGGAAATAGGCCGTGGTTCTCCCTGCACAGCTGCGACAGCTGTCCCACAATCTCCATAACCGACCCTTGTCCTTGATGGTGTATAAAAGGTGGTCCTGCAGGCTGTTGAGGGCAGACCCCATCACTCCATTCTCTCCCACACTCTTAACAACACATATTCTCTCATTGGAAGATTGGATTGGAGCTACTCTTGGAGGAGAAGAAAAGGGTCCATTGAAGAAGAAGAGAAGAACACACCATTCTTAGTCTTTCATAGATTTTAGAGTGAAAATTGTCGGAAACATTTTTTAGAGTTGTAAGAACGGATTGAACCTTCTTTTGAAGAGTTGTAAGTCTTTCTCAACATTTATTCAGCTTGCTTTCTTATCCTACTTGGTTCATCTTTCTTTCACTTCATTTACTTGCTATGGAAGCCATGAATGTATGCTTGTTGAGTTTGATTGTTGAAATGCATGTTGTTGGCTAGATAGATGTGATTCTAGGGTAAGGAAATAATGGTTATGGCTTGGACTATGATAGGCAGGACTTAGATATACCTTTGGATGATTCGTTTGCTTGAACCGAGCCACTGTTGGAAACCACGGTTCGTTCTTGCCAGTCCACGGCCGGGGAAAAGGATGAACACCCCGTAATTTCGACTAACTTGCTTGATTTGATGAATCTAAGTGCTAGGTGTTAGATTGTTGAAATCCTAAGTGTTTGTTGAGCTAAATCTATCCTAGGGTGACCTAGTGTTAGCAACTAAGTGTTAGAAGAGACCTACCCGGTGATTCTTGCTCTTAGATACCGAAGATGATGAACTTTAGGTAGTAGTGAGCCTCATAAGCCACTATTGGACTGAGTGTGCTAGGATTGATGTTTAGGACTTGCCTTCCCGAGACTTACTCGGTAAGGAGAGGTTAGATCCCTAGATGACAATTCGGTTTGTGTAGAATTCCTATCCTTAGACTCTTTGAGACTTACCCGGTGATGAGACCTTAGGAACGGACTAGTGGACCATGAGACCTACCCGGTGATTGATCACAATCTAGAAACACTCACTCCCAACATACTATAGTTGATCCAAGGAATGATTAGATAACTTGAGTCTTATGCCATAACCGGAATTTCCAGCCCCTAGAATCCGCTTTTCTCCCTTTGATCTCATATCTCGTGTTTGTCTTGCTTGTTTGTGTTGATTTGTTAGATTGTTAGTTTGTTTTGCATTCTTATATCGTTGTGATTCTTGATTGATCACCACACAAAACAAAACCCAAAAATATTGAGATTTTCATTTATTTTTTCTTTCATCTTTTCTTAGCCTAGATCGACACTATCCTTAGTCACTATTCGACTCGATTTCACCTCAGTCTTTGTGTTCGACCTCGGAATACTATCCCTACTACGAAACGTCCCGTACACTGCGGGTTCGCTAGGAGATAGGAAAAATATATCGAGTTATAAATTTAAGACTTTTGCGTGCATCAATTCCTAGACGTAACAAGTTTTTGGCGCTGCCTCTTCATCGAACTAGGGTTTCCTTGTGATGGATCGGTGCGCCGACTCTTATTGAGCATTCCTTTGGTGAGTTTAGGGTAATTTTACAGATCAATATTTCATTTATATGTTTTCTTAAGCTTCTAAATCTTCAGATTTGCTCTGGTGCAAGAGAGTAGAGCTCGAATCTCAAAGGAATCTTCGGATTTTCTAGTGAGTTCAGAGTAACTCTTTGATTTCAGGCTTTCTATTCTCTCATTCTTCATCTGTCAATTTCAATCATGCTTACTATAAATTTTAGTCTTTCTATGCAGCTTATTTGTTAGCCGTTTTGGGTGCTACAACTCTACTCCTATCGAAGACAGCAAGAACCTTCTCTGATCAACTAGTGAAACAATTAATTTGAGATATGAACTGTAAGTTCTTACAACTGTAAGCTTCCCTTACCCATAAGACTATACAAGTAAAAAGTGGACCTAAAAGTTTTTATTTGTGGATTTGCAGTTTCCTCCTTGTGAATCGAAAGCAAGAATAGCATTAAAGAGAGCTTATCAAAGGCCATAGAGAGCGAAAGAAACTCAGTTCATGTCAAACGGGAAACACTGAAAATCCAAAGGTAGCATTATAGAAATCTAACAAGCAAACAAATGGGATTTGCAGTCAGAAGTTGTTGTTGAACATGTTGGATAACCATTTTACCTATTGCAACGAGTAGATTGTGACACAAGCCGCCGGAGATTCGCAAACACTTTCTTCATACGACTTCCTCGACATTTCCAACGACTTCAAGTAACTATTCTTTGAAATTTCTTATTTTTCTTGCTACTGTCGGTGAAATTAATTATAATTTGATGCATTTTGGTAGCAACATATATAATCTGGGATACAGATTCATGAACATGACTTCTCCGGAGGCCGCTTTGAGGTTTTACAAATCGGAAAAAATCGTTCAATCAACAGCACTGAGAAGTCTTCAACTCAAGGAAGATTTGCGAAGTCGAAGTCATTTACGATCGCGTTTAGGTACTAAGTTGAGCGAGATAAATTGTTGGTGCAGAAATATAAATATTGAATTAACAAAAGCCTAACGGCAAGAAGTGAAAAATCAAACAATAGTTTTATTTCTGTCTTGTGCCTCTCAACAATTATTTAGTCTGTTTTCATATTCTTACAGTCTTATGTTGCTCTTCCATAATAGTGGTGGAGGAAAACCAATTGTCAACCCCTTCTTCAATCCGTAGAGAAAATGAAAGAAGGTGATCACCATAGTTTTTTTAATAATACTTTTTTAATGTTATTTTTGCTATGTTTTATCTGAATTTGAATCAAATGAAATTACATCAGTAGTTGCTATCATGTATAGTCTAATATTACTGCTTCATAATGTTTTGAAGTACATAAATCTTCACTATTTCCGCTTGATACGAGTACTTGTGTTGAAACAATAAATGTTTCTTGCGGATGAGCTTTCTCGTTCTTCAAGTATGAAAGTGGTTTTGTTTTCAAGTAGTACTGACTACTAAGGAGGTGTGATCTTTTTTTTCTTGTAATGACTGATGAATTGATGAAGCTTTAATTCTCAAACAAAAAAATGTATCATTGTACCGTAAATATAAGCAAACTACTTGCACTTACTATGGTAATAGTCATTGCATCATTGTAGATGGTATATTTCTGCAATCTCAGCTTCAAGAAAGTATTGTACTCTTGTGAGTACCAGACCATACAAATCGGACCTGAGTATTTTCAGTCTTAAGGTCTAATCAATATTTATTTGTGACCTTGCTCGACTTATCTGACCATATTTTTGTTAGATTCGGTGTAGGAATGGATTCCATGACAGCTCCATTGTACATCTCTGAAGCTTCTCCTGCTAAAATTAGAGGAGCCCTTCATAGTACCAATGGATTCCTTATCATTGTGGCCAGTTCCTTTCCTACTGTAACAAGTTGGCTTTTACTAAGGCACCCGGTACATGGTGATGGATGTTTGGAATTGTTGGTGTTCATGCTTTTGAACAATTTATTCTCATGATTTTCCTCCAGAATCCCCACCGTTGGCTTTACCGGAATGTAAGCCTATATTAACTTCACCTTGAACTAATCTATAGTTGAGTCCTTATACCTCAGTTATACTCTCATTTGTGTTGTCTATTACCAGGGTAAAGAAGAAGTCATAGCCATTTTAAGGGGGAAATTGATTCACTTGACAAATCCTTCTATCAAGTTAACCGAGTTTTGACTATTTTGTTTCCTCAATTTTAGAGTTCAAGTCGGAAAGTCAGAGGTAGATGAGCAATTTAGTTATATTAGACGGGAGGTGTGTGTTAGCATGAAATATTGCGATATTCTAGGCACTTTTTCTAGTTGTTTTTCATCCATTATAGTGTTCATTGATAAGGCATTGAGGCATTTGTTAGCTAGTTTGTCTATATTTTCGATACGGAGGTCTACATTAGCTTTGTGTTGATTATAGGTGAATAAGAGCTAAAACCGGACCATTTGAGAGAGATAGGAGAGGATTTGGGCACATCCAAGGATTAGGAACACATCAAAGAAGCCAAAGGAGATGCTAGGATGAGGAATGTCACGACACAAAGGAAACCACAAGCAATTTACACTTCCACGCCCTAAAATACGGCCGTAGAGAAGTCCACGCTCTAAACCACGGCCGTGGATCTTGGCATCATGAGTGTGGAGCATTCCAGAGAGTTACACGGTCTAAAGTACGGTCGTGGAAATCATATCAAACCGTAATCCAATTCCACGCTCTAAACCACGGTCGTGGAATCCCTTGAGACCGTGATTTAGACGATCTTTTGACGAACCAATTATTGCCACATCATTTACACAATGGGCCGGACGGTTATTTTATCCTTTTCTTATAAAAGGGTCAGAGAAGAGAGTTTCGGACATCCACGCTTATTGCTTAGCCTTGCTTAGGTCGCTGGGAGAGAGTTCGAGAAGAACTTAGCGGAAGCGCCGGCAATTTGGATTTCGGAAGATTGTGTGTGGCGGAAGTTGTGCCCTTTTTCTAGGTTTTGTTATTGAAGAGGGATTGACATCCCGTTCTTCATTCTTGCCTTAGATTTTGTGAGGTTTTGTGTTCTATTCCGAATCCATTGAATATTCCGATTTGTATTTTGGATTTGAGATTGACTTTGAGTTATATTTGAGTTTTCATCTTTCATCCTTCATCCTTCTTAAATTGATTTATGATATTATGATGATGGTTATTGGCTAAAACCCTTTAGCAATTCTAAGGTGAAGGGTTGATAGTTGTGGCTTAGATGATGATAGATCGATCGTAAATTGATTGGACCCTGAGAGTTAGAGAGATCTCGTCGACAAACCAAGATCACGGTCTGTTCTTGAACTTCCACGGCCGTGGAACTCAAGATTTGCCCGTGATTTTCCCTAGTTTACGAACTTGCTTTTACTTTGATCCAAGGTTAAAGACTAGCTTTAATCTAGTCTAGGTTTATCCTTTTCTAGGTAGTAGTGAAGCCTCAACAACCTCTACTTCGATTTCGAGTGTCACAACCTTAATCGTTTTAGTTAGTCTTGATCATTGGGTTACAAGTTTGGGTATTTGAGATTAATTCTTTTCTTTAGATCCTTTCTATACTGAAGCCTCAACAACCTTTATAGAGAGCGCCTTCAAATAAGTCATATAAAGCCTTGAAACTTCACCGTACATTGCTTTACCTTAGCATACCTTTGCAACTCTTAACTTTGTCCTTATATCTTTAGTATATCTTGAATTGATTGCCACAATTAGATACTTGGATCTTTAGGGTTGTTGTTTTCCCAATATTTGCAAAGCTTATTATCTTTACTTGCTTGACGATTTACGAACTGAATTTGTTCCCCCCAAATCCCTGAGTTCGATACTCTGGAATTCTTGCTTTACTACGCCGATCCGTACACTGCGGGTTCGCTTGCTTGATTCTAGTTTTATAAATTTAAAGCTTATTTGCACGCACACTAAGTGGCGAACAAGTTTTTGGCGCCGTTGCCGGGGATTTGGTTTAGTCCGAATTCGGTTATCGGTTGTCAAGCTTAGGAGCTTTGCTCTTGTTATTTGATATCACTTTTGAGTGATATTTGCAGGTTACCTTAGGTATATGTGCAGGTCTAGAAACAACAAAGACCTCCTACCTCTTGATCAAGAACTTGAGAAGACTTTGAGGAAGAAGCTCAAAGAAACAAAGATGGTTGAAAACAAGGAACGGGATCTTCAAGCAGAGTTGGAGGAATCCGAAGCTCAACTTAGATGGAGCGAGAAGACTCGCAAGGAAGAATCAAACCGTCATCAATTGCAAATTGATGAGCTCAGGGACACGATGCTTCAAATGAGGTTGGAGATGAGCGATTCCAAGAAGAAGAAGAGGAGGAAACCGGCAAGATTGGTTAGAACCAACTCATCCGATGAGGATAGCGATTCTTCCATGCCACCATTAGAGGACATTGATCCGACGATCAATGCGAATCAAAATAATCTAAGACCGGCTGCCAATTGTCGTGTCCCGGCTGGGGGTGCGAGAGCCGCTCGTGTAGATGAAGAGCCAAGAACTCTTGGCCAAAGGATGGATCCAATTCAGCAACCACGCCGTCTAGGTGTGAACTTTGATGCTGATGACATGCAGGGGTTTAGCTTCAACCCACAAGTTATTACTATCATTCGCCAAAATCAGTTTGGAGGAACGAGTAGTGAATCTCCACATCAACATTTACAGAATTTTGAGATCTTGATGGAGACAATGAAGCCAAAGAATGCAACCACCAACAATTACAAGATCAAGCCATTCTTTTTCTCTTTGAAAGGGAAAACTTTATCTTGGTATCAAGCTCTTCCAAATGGAAGACTCAACACATGGGAGGATCTTTCTTCGGAGTTCCTCACCAAATTCTTTCCGCCATCCAAGACGGCGGAGTTGAGAGGTAAGATTAATGCATTTTCTATGAGATCTAATAAAAGTTTGTTTCAGTCTTGGGAAAGATTTCAGGATTTACTATTGGATTGCCCACACCACGTCATTTCCAAATTGGAGTAATTGGAGATATACTATAAGGGGCTGGATGTGGAAACACAATTCAAGCTCCAATCCCTTTCATGTGGCACATTCATGGACATGAGGGAAGATGACGCTTGGGACTTCATTGAGAAGCAAGCCCGAGTCATTGAGAAGTATTCTCACCGGAAGGTAGAAGCAAATCGAGTGGAGCAAGGAGCAAAGCTAACACAAGCTGCTCAAACTCAAATCTTTTCTCTCAACACCGAGATTAAAGAATTGAAGAAAGTCATCAAGGCTAGCTTTCCAAAGCATAAGGGGCAAGATTTTGGTTATTTAGGAAACAACAATAACCACAATGGGAATGAGAACACAAATCGCAACAACCGGAACACCAAACGGAACAATTGGAACAACAACAACAACAACCGGAATAACAATTGGAACAACAATAGGGGTTCAAACAACAACAATTGGCATTCTAACCAACAACAAAACTCCGGTAATTCTTATCCCAATTAAGGAAACTCACTAACTCCACCATCTTCTTCTTCCATTCCTTTGAAAAGTCAGGGACAAACATCTAATAGTGGAAGCACTTCGGGGAAAGAGAAGCCCGATCTCATGTTGGAAACAATTTTGGGAAAGCTTCAAGGATTGGAGAGTCACATTACTAAGGTTGATAAAGCCCAAAAGGTTTTAGAAAACCAAATGTTTAGCAATGCTGAGGAAGTTCCAAGGAATCAAGGAAAACTTCCAGGAAAGACGGAGGATAACCCAAAGGGAAGGGTGATGGTTATCACAACTAGGAGCGAGCAACAACCACCGACCCGCAGCCTAAGTTTGTGGAAGTTCCCGTCGAAAAGGAGAAAGAGAAGGGGAAGGAGAAGGAAGACATCTACATTCCTCCTCCAGCTTACAAACCTCCCCTACCATTCCCACAATCTAGAGCAAGAGCGCGTCTAGACAAGCAATTCGGTAAGTTTATTGAACTCATGAGCAAACTGCATTTTAATATACCTTTCATTGATGCAATTGTAGGTATGTCAGCTTATGGAAAGTTCTTAAAGGAGATCCTCTCTAACAAGAGGAAATTAGAAGATTTTGGAGAAGTCAAGATGAGTTCGGATTCGTCGGATCTCATTAAGACGATGAAGGAAAAGATGCCCCCAAAGCTGAAGGATCCGGGGTCATTTTTGTGTTCCTATAGGAGTGGAAGATGTCACATATGATGCATTATGTGATTTAGGAGCAAGCGTTAACATCATTCTGCTTGCCTTATGCAGGAAGATCGGTTTAGGCGAACCTAAACCGGTGAAGATGACATTATACATGGCGGATCGATCCATAACTCGTCTCTTCGGTATAGTTGAAGACGTCCCGGTCAAGCTTGGTAAGTTCTATGTTCCAATATATTTTGTTGTGCTTGACATTTCTGCAGATAGTCCGGTCCCGATCATACTCGGAAGACCGTTTCTTGCAACATCCGGTTATATGATTGATTGCAAGAATGCTAGACTCGCCTTCGACATAGGAGAGGAAAAGGTAGAGTTCGTTCTTTCCACTTTGATGAAAGAACCAGCTCTTGAAGAGGACATATTCAACATCCATGACGAAGAGCTATCTAGAGAGGAAGTAAGTTTGATTCTATTCAAAGATCCCTTGCAAAAGGTGATCACTATGAGCATTATGGACATAGGGAAAGAAGAGGAATGCAATGAGGAAATTGAAGCTCTAGAGAAGCAAAAGGAAGTGTATGAAGGAGAATTTGAAAAACTCTACGATGGGTCAGAGAACGTGAGGAATCACGGCCAGTCATGCTATTCCACGGCCGTGGTTTCCACCAACATGACCGTACTTAGCTATTCAGAGGACTCCAGTAAGTTACACGGCCAAAACCACGGCCATGGAACAAGCAGAGGTGCCGTAATTGACTTCCACGCCCAAAACCACGGCCGTGGAGGAAACATGGGAGCCGTAATTTTGGGAAAATCTTAGGATAATTACGTTCTTTCTACCACTTCTCTTGATTCTTCTCCAACAACTTCTATACTGTTAGAGACTTCTAAGGAAGCATTGGACACTCCTCAAGAGCCATTAGAGAGTCCAATAGTGATGGAATTGAAGCCACTTCCTACACATCTAAGGTACGCATTTCTAGGACCTAATTCTACCTTTCCGGTAATTGTTAGTTCCGATCTAAGTATAGATGAACATAGTAAGCTTATGTTTGTTCTTAAGAAACATAGGAAAGCCTTAGGTTACACTATAGAGGATCTAGTAGGAATCAAGCCTTCACTATGCATGCATAAGATCCTAATGGAAGAAGATTTTAGAACTTCGCGACAACCTCAAAGGCGGTTAAATCCGACCATGAAGGAGGTTGTCAAGAAGGAAATTCTTAAACTACTTGATGCAGGTATCATCTACCCTATCTCCGATAGCAAGTGGGTGAGTCTCGTACAGGTGGTTCCAAAGAAGGGAGGAATGACGGTCATTACCAACAAGAACAATGAGCTCATTCCTACACGAACCATGACGGTATGGAGGATGTGCATAGACTACCGCAAGCTAAACAACGCAACGAGGAAGGATCACTTTCCACTACCATTCATCGACCAAATGCTTGAGAGGTTAGCACAGCACTCACATTTCTGTTATCTTGATGGTTATAGTGGTTTCTTTCAGATCCCGATACATCCGGACGATCAAGAGAAGACCACATTCACGTGCCCATGGGGTACGTTTGCTTATAGGAGAATGCGGTTTGGGCTTTGCAACGCCCCAGCCACCTTTCAAAGGTGCATGATGGCTATCTTCTCGGAGTACATAGAGGAAACCATGGAGGTTTTCATGGATGACTTTTCTGTTTATGGTTCCTCTTTCGATAATTGTCTTTCTAACATTTCTCTTGTGCTACAAAGGTGTTAAGACACTAACCTAGTTCTTAATTGGGAAAAGTGTCAATTCATGGTGAAAGAAGGCAATGTATTAGGACACTTGATCTCTAGTAGAGGGATTGAAGTGGATAAGGCTAAGATAGAGACTATAGAAAAGCTCCCTCCCCCATCTTCGGTGAAAGGGATAAGAAGCTTTCTAGGACATGCTGGATTTTATAGACGCTTTATAAAGGATTTTTCTAAGATATCAAAACCGCTTACTAATCTATTGATGAAGGATGCAATTTTTTATTTCTCGCAGGAGTGTTTAGATGCGTTTCATAAGATTTGGGAAGCTCTAATCTCAGCCCCGATTATTTAACCTCCGGATTGGAATCTTCCATTCGAGGTTGTGTGATGCAAGTGACGTAGCTATAGGAGTTGTGCTTGGGCAAAAGAAGGAAGGACGAACCCATGCTATCTACTATGCTAGCAAGACGCTAGATGAAGCGCAGCTCAACTACGCCACTACCGAAAAAGAATTTCTAGCAATTGTATATGCATTTGAAAAGTTTCGTTCTTATCTTGTAGGTGCAAAGGTGATTGTATACACGGATCATGCTGTGATCCGGTATCTACTTGCAAAGAAGGATGCGAAACCAAGGCTAATTAGATGGATTCTTCTCCTACAAGAATTCGATCTAGAGATCCGTGACAAGAAAGGTTCGGAAAATTCTATTGCGGATCATTTGAGTCATCTACCACATCTAGAAGACAACAATCTACCCATAGATGACTCCTTTCCGGACGAGCATTTACATATCATAGAGGAGTGTATCGACAAAATCACTAAAGGTAATGAATCATGGTTTGTTGATTTTGTTAACTATTTGGTTTTCCAGGAATTACCGCCCGGATTATCCTATGCACAAAGGAAGAAGTTCTTTAAGGATGTCCGGGAATACTTTTGGAATGAACCTCTCCTCTTTAAGAGAGGTCCTGACGGCATCATTCGACGATGTGTGCCGGAAGACGAGATGCAAAGCGTCATCCGTCATTGTCATTCACTACCTTGTGGAGGACATGCTAGCTCGAACAAGACTAGTGCTAAGGTATTGCAATCTGGATTCTTTTGGCCTACTTTATTTACAGATGTGCAAACCTTTGTTTCTTGCTGCGATGCTTGTCAAAGAACAGGGAATATATCTAGGAGAAATGAAATGCCTCTTAGCAACATTCAGGAGGTAGAGATCTTTGACGTTTGGGGAGTAGACTTCATGGGACCTTTCCCATCATCTTGTGAAAACCAATACATACTTCTAACTGTAGATTATGTTTCGAGATAGGTTGAAGCAATTGCCTCTCCTACTAATGATGCCATGGTTGTGGTTAAGTTCTTTAACAAGACCATTTTCCCACGATTTGGGACACCACGGACTATCATTAGTGATGGAGGCTCTCACTTCATTGTCCGACGATTCGAAGCTCTACTAGTTAAGTATGGGGTGACTCACAAGATCGCCACCCCTTACCATCCACAAACAAGTGGACAATTGGAGATTTCAAACCGGGAGATTAAAGGAATCCTAGAGAAGACGGTTTCAAGGACAAGGAAGGATTGGTCTTTGAAGCTAGATGGTGCATTATGGGCATACCGGACTGTATATAAGACTCCCATAGGTACGACACCATACAACCTTGTGTATGGGAAGTCTTGTCACTTGCCGGTAGAGCTGGAACATAAGGTGTATTGGGCAATAAAGTGGCTGAACTTCAGCATAAAGGAAGCGGGCAAGAAGCGCCTCTTGGACCTCAACGAGCTTAAAGAACTTCGCTTAAACACCTACGAAAACGCCAAGATCTATAAAGAAAGAGCGAAGCGTTGGCATGATAAGCATATCATTCCAAAAGACTTCAAAGAAGGAGATCAAGTTCTCCTCTTCAATTCAAGACTTCGTCTCTTTCCAGGTAAGCTTAAATCTCGTTGGATCGGACCTTATCTAATCAAACGTGTTTTTCCCCATGGTGCAGTTGAAGTATGGAGTGAAAAGGGCGGAAGTTTCAAGGTGAACGGTCAACGCCTCAAGAAGTACTCACCGGAACTCCAAGCTGAGGAGTTTACGCCTACCGCACTCGAATAAGTGCAAGTACGGTCTAGCTACGGACCTTAAACAAGTGCTTCTTGGGAGGCAACCCAAGGTATTGCACTTATGTTTTTGTTGTCATTCGTAGATTAGATTAGTTTAGACGTTTTTTGTTTTGTTTTGCCTTCGATACCTTCCGGTATGTTGTGTTTTTGGATGTAGGAGCAATGGAATAGGCAAAGGGAGAAGAAAAAGTTGAAGGAAATTGATGAAACTTGGATTTTGGCACATTACAAAGAGTTCCACGCCCAAAACCACGGTCGTGGAAGCTACAGTGACCGTAATTTGCAAAAATCTGAGAAAAATCACCAAAACCACGATTCCGTACAAAACCACGGCCGTGGAACACCCCGAGTGACCGTAATTTTCCAAAAATTTTACGGCCACTATATAAACCACCTTCTTTGATGTGTTCCTAATCCAAGCACCGGGATGGTATGAGCAGCTGCCGGATTGGGCCACCGACCTATCCACCAGAGTAGGAGATTTGGAGATCCGGCAGGACGTTAGGGACGTACGAGCCGATGAGCATGATAGGTATGAGCAGCTGCCGGATTGGGCCTCCACCTCAGTGATGACCATGCATGATTGACAGTTTCAGCCGCTCCACCGCCGTCTTGTGAGTTTATTTTTCTTTCTTTTTTTTCTTTATTTCTTTTTGAACATTAGGGACAATGTTTGTCTCAAGTATGGGGTGGGGTGTGACTATCATTTGTAATAGCTCTACTCACTTTGCTTGCCTTGATTCGAGAACACTTTGCATGTTTCATTTCATTGTCACACGTTTCATTATTGCATTGCATGAAAAAGTTTTTGAAAAACCCATAAAAATTGAAAAATTTTGAAAATTCTAAAAGGTTTTGTACTTCTAAGAATTGAGATGATTTCTATGATAATTACTACTTGTGAATTGAGTTTTTGAAGACAATTGTATGCCTACACGAATAATGAATTGAAAAGGGATTGAATGTGTTGATTATCCTTTCTTGCAAGTTTCATAATGTGAAGAGTTTTATCCTATGATGCACGGACACGGACACGGATACGGGAAACGGACACGGCGAAAAACGGGGAAGCGGCAATCAATAAAAGTATAGGAAACGGGGACACGACGAGTAAAACAAATAAATATATTATTTTAAAGATATTGAAATATATAATTCTTATATCATAATGAGATACATATATATGAAAATAAATCAATAATATATGATTAAATAAAAATATTAACATGATAAAAATATAACCGAAACAAAAGCTTAGAAACAAACATTTTCAGTCTTACAAAATATAAAAATAAATATATTTAGTCGTATAATCTGAAATAAACATACTCAGTATCAAAATGAAGAATGAACCATTTATTTTGTAAATCAACAACAACTGATTAACATGATCAATCCAGCAAAAATATAATCAATATTTGTAAATTATAAAAAAGTGAAAGAATTAGAATAACACACTCAATTTTCAACAAAGAAATATTAGACAATAAATTAGTAATAAAAAATTCAAAATTAATTTATGAAATCATAAGAAATGGAGGGAAAAGTCGGCCGGCGGAACAACATTTCAATAGTAGAGCCGAAAAAGAAGATCGGTGTCCTACTTCCGGCAACCAAAATGTCGCAGGTGGCCCTGTGCGGCTAGGTTTACCTTAAAAAAAGAAGGTAAACTTTCGTTCACTTTGTTTTGATCGGATACAATCCGCTTCTTAGACGTGTCCGGGCCGTGTCCTACCTCTGAAACGTGTCTTGACCGTGTCCGAGCCGTGTCCCGTTGTGTCCGTGTGTCCGACACGGCGAGACACGGGACACGCCGCATTCTAGAAGTGTCCGTGCATCATAGGTTTTATCTAAATCTTATTGAGAAATCAAGGTTGAAATCACATGATAAGTTCTTATACTTCTTTATGAAATGATTAAGGCAATTCGACCTTTCTTTCTCCTTTCTTTGTTCATTTAGCCCCTCAATGAAATAATTGTCTCCCTTACCTATCCAGGAATTTGGAGGAGTTATGTTTTGGCATGTTTGATGTGGGAGGGCCATGAAAGCAATTGTTTGCATTTCAAAGAATAGAAATAATAGGTTTGGGGAAGTCAATCATGATGATGAGTAACTTGGCACCATTCACATAGCCGGGTGTTTGTGTCTTGCCAAAGTCGGATTGAGCGATATTCCTAACGGATTATGGTATGTGCATCAAGGGTTTGAGGCATCTCGAAATTGAGAAACGCCAATCTCCTAGGCTTCGGTTTTTGTGCACCGTTGTCCATAACTCCAAAAGTAAAGTCGAAAAAAAATTGATGTGAAAAGAAGAGAGCAAAGCTCAAAGTTGATGGTGTTGCAAATCAAAATAATAAAAAAAAGAAAAAGAGTTAGCTGTCCGTTTTCCCGGATTCATGCACCACATTCTTTATAAGTTTTCCCTCCCTTCCACATTCTAGACCTTATTTGAAAGTCCTTAAGATCAAAAGAATGTTATTTGGCTTGGTGATCTAAATTGAAGTTTCTTATGCTTGATTTTAATAAGGCTTGAAGGTTATGATGTTTACATTGAAGTTTAACCAATTCATGATGTTTCTTTCCTCTACATTCTTTGGTTATGTATATGAGCGTTTCAAGAATGAATGAAGCAAGGTTTGAGAATGATCTATTGACTAGAAGCACATTCACCTAAAAGATGTTTTGTTTTTGAGTTTGCATGCATATTTCATCCTAACTTATGTTCTAAAGCATTCAAAAGACCTTGCTTGGGGACAAGCAAGTGGCAAGTATGGGGTATTTTGTTAGCATGAAATATTGCGATATTCTAGGCACTTTTTCTAGTTGTTTTTCATCCATTATAGTGTTCATTGATAAGGCATTGAGGCATTTGTTAGCTAGTTTGTCTATATTTTCGATACGGAGGTCTACATTAGCTTTGTGTTGATTATAGGTGAATAAGAGCTAAAACCGGACCATTTGAGAGAGATAGGAGAGGATTTGAGCACATCCAAGGATTAGGAACACATCAAAGAAGCCAAAGGAGATGCTAGGATGAGAAATGGCAACACACAAAGGAAACCACAAGCAATTTACACTTCCACGCCCTAAAATACGGCCGTAGAGAAGTCCACGCTCTAAACCACGGCCGTGGATCTTGGCATCATGAGCGTGGAGCATTTCAGAGAGTTACACGGTCTAAAGTACGGTCGTGGAAATTATATCAAACCGTAATCCAATTCAACGCTCTAAACCACGGTCGTGGAATCCCTTGAGACCGTGATTTAGGCGATCTTTTGACGAACCAATTATTGCCACATCATTTACGCAATGGGCCGGACGGTTATTTTATCCTTTTCTTATAAAAGGGTCAGAGAAGAGAGTTTCGGACATCCACACTTATTGCTTAGCCTTGCTTAGGTCGCTGGAAGAGAGTTCGAGAAGGACTTAGCGGAAGCGCCGGCAATTTGGATTTCGGAAGATTGTGTGTGGCGGAAGTTGTGCCCTTTTTCTAGGTTTTGTTATTGAAGACGAATTGTGATAGCATGAATTATAGTCTATATTTTGGGGTTTGTTTGGACGTTTTATCTTTCATAATCTGCATGTTTGCATGTATATTATGTGATTATATTACCATTTCATCTACCTTTGCGAGAATCGAGGTCTACACCTAGTTTTGTTGTAATTGTAGGTAAAATGGCACGTTTTGCATCAAAAAGGAACAAATGGAGCTAAGGAGTCATTGGAGCTACATTGAGGAGCATAAGGAACCATCCAGGAAGCATAGCCATGGATTAAAGATTCACTTTGGACCAGTTTTGAGAGATTTCACATTCAGTTGTGACTCACCTCGGTTGACCAGAGATTCATCTCGACCGAGGTGATCCAGAGACGTCGACTCGACCGAGGCGAACACCTAGGACGCGGCGAGAATATTTTATTCTTGGCTGAGATCTTTTATCTTTGGAAGGTGATCTTATATTTTTAGGCTTGGCTCCTGGAAGGAAGAAGATCTTATATTTTACCTATTTTTATGGGAGAAGATCTTTCTAAGATATTTTATCTTTGGAGGGTTATTTTCCTATAAAAAAGGGTTGGATTTCCACAAATCCAACATCTCGCATACCACAATCCCCGCTTACACCGAAAAATCAACATTCAGTTGGGAATCACGCAGCAGCCATACTCTAGTTGGGAGATTTGAAGAACCTTTTTGAAGGTTGAAGGAAGATTGAAGATCATAGCTTTTATAGCTATTTGAAGGGTTTTGTAAGATTGTCTTTGATTCCCTTCCTTGTTGTCTTGTCTTGTTGGATTGCCATCCAAGGAACACTTTTGTTGTGATATTTGATTCAGTTATTGAAGTCTTTTCATTAAATTCTTCTTGTTCAAATATTCACCTTCTTCCAATATATTTGATTAATACTTTCACGATGATGAGTGGCTAATTTCCTTGTGTGATTCTAGGGTGATTGGCTGAAGGTTGTGGGAAAAACAATGATAGAACAATCTTAGATTCCAGTAGGACCCTGAAAGTTCGAGTCTTTGACCTTAACCCTAAGCATCTCGCTCAGTCAATGAACATCTCGGCCGGGGTGGAATTTGGCTGACCGAGGTGACTTATCTGATCCTAAACTGAGAGTTAAGTGTTAGAGTTTGCCAAATCCTATTCTTATTACACCTTTCTTGATCCAATGCAAGCTTAGGATGAGACTTACCCGGTAATTCCTTAGTTTGTGTACCTAAGATCATAAGTGTAGGTAATAAAGGTTTATCCTTTATTGGGGTTTGATTGTGCTTTCATCCCATCTTTGTGAGTTAGCCTGAGACTTACCCGGTAAAGATTGATTCTATTCCCTTAGATGGTGTGTTAGTTTGAGATTATAGTTCTTTATCTTAATTCCTTGAGATTTACCCGGTAATAGGAGTTACGGTTTTGGATTAGTGAGTAGTGAGACTTACCCGGTAATCTATTCCACTTTAGTAACACCTTCCCCTTGCAAAAATCTCAGCTTTGTCCGCTTATCTTTAGATCTTGAGTTGGAACTACAACTAGACGCTTTAATCCCTAGAATTGCATGTTTGCTTTATTGACTTCTTATTCATCTTTGATTGTGTTAATTGCTCTTGTGGTTAGTATTCACGAAGCTTACCGTTATTGACTTTGTTTCACCGAGTCCCTGTGATCGACCCCTGGAATTCCTTGCTTTTTACTACGATTGACCCGTACACTGCGGGTTCGCATCCTTGTTTTAAGCTTAAGTCTAGGGTTATAAATTTAAAGCTTGCACACACCGTTTGGAGCGAACAGATTGATATCCCGTTCTTCATACTTGCCTTAGATTTTGCGAGGTTTTGTGTTCTATTCCGAATCCATTGAATATTCCAATTTGTATTTTGGATTTGAGATTGACTTTGAGTTATATTTGAGTTTTCGAAGGTTTTCATCTTTCATCCTTCTTAAATTGATTTATCATATCATGATGATGGTTATTGGCTAAAACCCTTTAGCAATTCTAAGGTGAAGGGTTGATAGTTGTGGCTTAGATGATGATAGATCGATCGTAAATTGATTGGACCCTGAGAGTTAGAGAGATCTCGTCGACAAACCAAGATCACGGTCTGTTCTTGAACTTCCACGGCCGTGGAACTCAAGATCTGCCCGTGATTTTCCCTAGTTTACGAACTTGCTTTTACTTTGATCCAAGGTTAAAGATTAGCTTTAATCTAGTATAGGTTTATCTTTTTCTAGGTAGTAGTGAAGCCTCAACAACCTCTACTTCGATTTCAAGTGTCACAACCTTAATCGTTTTAGTTAGTCTTGATCCTTGCGTTACAATTTTGGGTATTTGAGATTAATTCTTGTCTTTAGATCCTTTCTATACTGAAGTCTCAACAACCTTTATAGAGAGCGCCTTCAGATAAGTCATATAAAGCCTTGGAACTTCACCGTACATTGCTTTACCTTAGCATACCTTTGCAACTCTTAACTCTGTCCTTATATCTTTAGTATATCTTGAATCGATTGCCACAATTAGATACCTGGATCTTTAGGGTTTCTATTTTCCTAATATTTGCAAAGCTTATTATCTTTACTTGCTTGACGATTTACGAACTGAATTTGTTCCCCCCAAATCCCTGAGTTCGATACTCTAGAATTCTTGCTTTACTACGCCGATCCGTACACTGCGGGTTCGCTTGCTTGATTCTAGTTTTATAAATTTAAAGCTTATTTGCACGCACGCTAAGTGGCGAACAGTGTGAACGAGGGGTTTAGGGTTTTTAGCGTCTGTTGAGTTTAATTGTGATCTACGGTGGTTAGGGACGGGGGATCATGACTTAATTTATTATGTCTTTTTCTTCTGAAGCAGATGAATAGTTTCATGCCGTTTTAAAAAAAAGGTCTCTTGCTAGAGTTGATGTGCTTGGACTTTGTTAAGAAAGTCTTTCAAACTTGTCTATAGTGGGTAATGGGTCAGGAAAAAAAACAAAGGAACCTTATTTGCCATTTCTCTTTTATTTTAGTTTGTGATTTTGGGTATGATCACTTTTCTTATTCAACAAATAATTTGTGTTCTAACCTTGAGGATTGACTCCATACTATGGCATGTAGTTTCCAAGAGATTGTTCCTTTGAATGCTGGTAATGTTTTGTGGACAGAAGATAATGGTCCGGAGAAGAAACGGATAGACCTTCTCAGCAATCACCCTTGTGGTACTCGAAGACATACAAGGAATAAATACGGACATCTGCGTTTTTTTCTTTTTTACAAAAAAAAACATGTAATTGGAGAACTTTGTACAACTTAAACAACAAATTATAATTAGACACGACACTGTATTTTCCGATTAGTATAACCCTTTGCAATTATTAACGTATTACCTTACAACTCATCATCTGCCGAAAAAATATGGCACGCGCGCGTTGACACCCCATAGTGTGTGTGTGTGTGTATATATATATATATATATATGGTGTTGTTCAGTTAAGGCACATTATTCCGGTAGGGCCGTGCGGCTGAACGTAGAGCTGACATGTGTCCCGAAATTTTTTTTTTTCAGAAACGAGTGAAAGTAATAGTTCAAAACTTATTAAGGAATAGTTCATAAATTATAAAAGGATATTTAATGAATTATAATAGAATAGTTCATAGTGCAAAATTTATAAAGGAGTGAAAGTAATAGTTCAAAACTTATTAAGGGATAGTTCATAACTTATAAAAGGATAGTTCATGAATTAGAATAGAATAGTTTAAAGTGCAAAATTTATAAAGGATAGGGCATACCTTATAAAATAATAGTTTATGAATTACAATTGAAAAGTTCATAACATATAAACGATTAATTTATAAATAATTTGATGTAATATATTAAAAAGTAATAGTTCATGAGTTATATGGGAATAGTTCAAAGTTTATAAGAGAATAGTGCAGAAATTATAACATGGTAGTTCAAAAAAAATTTCATTCGTTTCTGAAAAAAAAAATTTGGGACACGTGTCGGCCCTACGTTCAGCCGCACGGCCGTACCGTAAATTAGCAGCCGAACGGCCGTACCGTAAATTAGCAGCCGCACCTGAACAGGTATATATATATAGAGAGAGAGAGAGAGAGATCATGACTCATATGTAAATAGCTCTTACCATGTGAACATGCAAACACCGAATATATGTGATTATACCACCGAATATATGAGTCAGGTCCGGCGAATATTTCTTTCACTAATCACACGATTTTTTTCCCTTTAATATCGTCTAATCTCAACCATCTATTTAACGATCTAACGAATACAATTTGTTCTCATTTTACATGGTAAGAGCTGTTTACATAGGAGTCAACCTCTATGTATGTATGTATGTATGTATGTATGTATGTATGTATGTATGTATGTATGTATGTATGTATGTATGTATGTATGTATGTATGCATGTATGCATGTATGCATGTATGTATGCACATGCATGTATTACAAGAAGTGGATGTGCATTAGGTCTTCATAAAACATTCATTTACTTCCACTTTCATATTATATATTGTAGGAAAATTCCGGATGGTGTCCTTGTGGTTTTGGGGTTTTCGAATTTTGCCCAGAGATTTTTTTAGTTTGGATGGTGCGCTTGTGTTTTAGTGTTTTCCGAAAAATGTCCAATTTCGTTTAAATTGTAAGGGCGTGTCATAAAAATAATTTTAGAAAAAGACCTATGTACAAAATGTTTAGCCTCTTTTATCATTTTTTTTAAAAGAAGTTTTTCACATTTAAAAAAAAATATTTTAGTTGACGTTCCTTTACAATTTAAACAGATTTGGGCATTTTCCGTAAAATAGTAAAACACAAGGGCACCATTCGAACTATAAACAACCTCTGGGCAAAATCCGGAAAACTCCAAATCACAGTGGCACCATCCTAGAAAATAGTAAAACACAAGTTCCTTATCTTATTCTCTTCATCCTGGTGCGAAGTTATTACCAGTTTGTTAGCTTTTTGGTTAAACCTCCGTTTAACGCTATCGGAACGCCGACGGACCAACGCAAGTCATCGGGCGTGGGGTTTCATATTGTGCTCTTATTTCTTGTATCGCCAGGAGTCCGTAACTTCTTTCGGATCATCAATCAGGTTAGTAACGAGTAAGTTATGAACTTATTCGTTTTCCGTATTACGGGTTAGTATAGTTGACTTTAGACTTGTCAAAATGGATGATTGAAAATTTCATTATGCTCGTCACATTATTCTGGTGATCATGGGTTGTTTGTTTGATGAGATCTGATGACAGGTTGGTTCAAAAACTACATATAGGCAAAATATTATTGAGAAAATTTAGCTAGTAAGACACTTTTTGTTTGTTGAATACTAACTAGGCCCCTATCAAATTTCTAATAAAGAATAAAGATAAAATAATTAAAATATGCTAAAATGAAGGAAATGAGTTAGAGTAGTTAGGTAATTGTATTTATTAAAAACTGCCAATTGACGATCCGAAAAAATGAATCCTCAAATCTCAGAAGCAGTTCTCTCTCTTCCTCTCATTCACTCCATTGAAACTCGTCAAGCTATCTTTAACATTTGCCGTCGGCATCTTCAACCTCTTTTTAATAATCGTCATCTTCATCCTCTACATTTACATACAATACAGTATGTACATAAACGTTTACATATGTATAAATAGTCTACATGTAAAATGTACATAAATCACTAAATGGTAAATACATACATAACCACACACAACACAATTTATACATATATGTCCGCCGATCTACAAGTACATGACTACTAATAGTCAACAAGTAAAATGTACACAAAACACAAAGTTTCAGGTACAACAAATACTTTTGAATAGATACATATATTCATACAATACAACATGTACATAAATGTTTACATAATTCATCTACACAAAATGTCATATATCAGATACAAGAAATACTATTTTATGTACATAATAGACCCACAAAATACAGTACAATTGTATCACTAGAAAGTAAAATCGATGCATATGGAACATAACTGACAACAATCACCAATGTACATTTACATAAGCACACATTTAAGCAAAAAACACAAATAATATGTACGATTAAACACATACATATACCTACATAATATCATAAGCATACACAAACTGCAACAACACCATTGAAGCAGTTAACATCGAAGTATGCACAGAACGATGAAAGTATAACAAAGAACACGTACCAACTGCTTGATGATGTCGACTCGAACACAAATCTCGATCGAATCGCATTGTATAATCGATGTCTGGAGATTGGAAGATTACAAAACCATTGTGTTCGACTTGAACGCAAATCTCGATCAAGTCGTCTTGCTCCGTTTCATAAAAATTGTTGTGTTTTGTTTCCGTAAAAAATGGCAGAGACATAGTGTTCGACTTGAATGGCGGATGCCGAACACAGGAAAGCAAAAACATCGTCTTCTATTTTTGAAGAAGAATGAATGTGATATCTCAGCAACGATTGAAGAAGAAGGTTGCTTAAAACTTCCTTATTTAACGGTTATCAGCATCAATTAGCATATTTATTAAAGGATATAAATAATTATAAATAGGAGACAGAAAGATCGTAGAATCTTTATTTTCATGATAACAAATATTTTTTTTATGAATGGAGGGGCCTAGTTTATCAACAACAGCACACAAGTGCCTAGTTTATACACAACATTACAAAAACTAACTACTTAGTCATTCTACCCTACATTATTTTGGTAAATTTTAATTAATTTAATTAATTAATTAAAGGTTAATTAATTAAATTGGGATTCAGGAGAACGCTATAAGTTAATTAAATTTAAAGGAATGAATTTAATTGTTATTTCAAGCGAGAGGTTTAATACGAGTAAATTGATATTTACGACAGATGGTGTTGGAGACGGTAGACTAACCATAGCTTAGTTGCTTGGTGAGCGTATCCATGTAAGTCTGTTGGACTTACTTAACTGATGTTTGTGTGATAGCATGACTGTAATAGTGGTGTGTGTTTTATATTTTATAACCATAAACCCGACTAGGACGACTTTATGTATTAAATGACTCAAGTGTATTATAACCGGACGGTGACAACTTCTCCAGTTCAAAATGGGAAAATCGGGAGGTTCTTTGCGACTAGGTCACACGGGTAAACGGTGAGGTGCATCAGATCCACTCCCATCGGTACACGGGACAAAGACGGGGTTTGAGAATCCCTCGTGTCACAAAATAAGTTGCATTAGTAAAGTGAATCATTTTAATGAAAGATAATAATCGGTTTGTTTTTAGCATGCTATGTGTTTAGTATTGCTTATGTGTGGGTATGTGCTTTTATTGTTATTCGAATATATAGGATTTTTAGCTAATGGTTCATTCCGTATTGTAGATGTTTTGCAGGTTAGAGATGCTGCCGAGCGATCCGTTTGGAGTGGGTCAGTCGGGAGCTCCCGTACATGTTAGGACATGATATTGGATTATATACTCTGGTTGTCTGACTGTATAGTTTTGATACCCGGCTGAGATTCCTGTATGTATTTTGAATATAACTTTGGGTTTGTTTCTATGTCGGTTTTTATACTTATTTGTGTCTTGTTGCAATATCCGGTGAACTTGTTGTCAGACTAAGGGTCATGACCCACTGGAGGTCCTACCCCGTAGCATCCCGACTTTATAGAATTTGGGGTGTTACATTACCTTGCGTCGACTTATAGCAAGAGAAATCTAAAAGGCGATGAAGGACAACAACAAAAAGGTTTTCTCTTTCGCAACGATGACGACCACGAGCGGAATAATTCTAATCGAGTTACAATAAGTGAAAAATGTTCATGCATGATTTTCTCACCACCCTTAGATCAGAGGTAATATCAATGGTCAATTTTTTATATTTGAAAGTGTTTTTGTCTACAATTATAATTAATTGAATGTTATGGTTAAAATAAATATATTTTGACAAGCTTTCTTTTTTAATATTCATAATACCTTTTTTCTATATATAAGACCATAAAGTCCTATATTAGATATGTCTCAAATTATTATCATTCTTATAAAAATAAGTAACATAATTACTGTATTAATTTAATGATGATATTGATTTTAATTATTAATATTATTAAATAAACACATAAAATTAATATATTATATGTCATTATATATGAAAAATAAAACGTGTTAACAATATGTAATTATTTAATTTAAAACTAATATAAGTAATGTATTACATAAAAGCATCACATAAAAGCAGTATTACAATCTTAGATAAAATATAATTCTATGTATGAGTTTATATGTATCTTTTATATTTGGATGTTTTCAATCTTACCTTTACAATTAATGTTTTAATACATTTGTATAAGTAACATCAAAAATCTCATTTATTATTACTTATTTATACATTATATATTTTTTAAATAAATTTAATTATAAATAAAATAAAAGAATAACTTTTAAATATATATAGATTTTTTTTTCAAGACATTATCTTTCGTAAATACGTTATATTGCATATGTAATTTTCAATTGGTACCATTTTAATTTCTGATAGTAAATACGTTAATATTTTGAGCCATACCATACTTAATTTTTACATAGGGTCCGTTTGGTGAACATTGTAGATTATTTGGAAAATTAAAATTTTATAATAATCTTCAATAATCTGGATAATTGATGTTCTGGATAATTGATGTTGAAGTGGATGAAAAAATGGGCAGAATAATTCACCTTCAAATCAAGTAGTACCTGCTTGGAGAAGAAGAAACGAACCACGATCTGCTTCATTAGTCTTACCAAGCAAAAGCGAGTCGAACCCGGTACCGATTTAAAGTTCTATCTTACATCCTTCCAATCGTCTGAATCTTAACCCTTTTCTGTATCAAATTTCGTTTGAATCTACGATTTCCCTCAACTTTACCCTTTCTAGCGTTTTGATTGTGTTGTAGTTGGCGGCGAAGATGACTCAAGATGTGGAGATGAAGGACACTCAGGCTCCTTCCAATTCCGTAGCCTCCGCTGTCCCTCCGACTCTACAGCGTAATTTTTACCTCTTCTGTCTTCTTCTATCTCGACACTATGCTAGGGTTTTGCTTGAGCCACTTTCGATAAATGTGTTAGACTTATGTTTTCCTGTGTATAGATTTGAAGGAGATTGCTTCTTTGATCGAGACTGGATCTTACTCCAAGGAGGTACGCCGAATTTCTCGCGCTGTTCGCCTCACTTACGCTTTACGAACAAAGCTTTCGCCTCCCGTTTTGTCGGCATTCCTCGATGTTGCACTCGTTCCGGGATCTGATGCCCATAACAAATTGTCTGCGTTTGTTCCAAAGGTACACATTTTCTGGATGATTGATTTTTGTTTTTCAATATTTTTTGGTTCTGTTAATGTGTTTTTTACGAGCTGCTGCAATGGTAGCAAATCTTGTAAATAATCTTGTTGTTGCTTCTTGCGAGAGTTTTTTTAGATTGCTACAGAATGCAGGGTATGGAAGCATAAAACTTGATTTTACACCAGTAAATATATTCCATTCACATTTTAATCACTGCTTAAAGATCTGATGAGCATTTGAATGTTTAATTTATACCGTTCTCTTCTATAATATTTGTTTTATTAACATGCCTGCTGTTAGTTCATATGTATAAGAAGTTTTAGCTCTGTTGTCTTAATTTCCATATATACTCGCATTTCCATCTGTCTTTAGTTTGTTTGTGATGCAACAAGATCTTTATATTGAGTCTTCTCTTGCCCCAGTAGGATTTCTTACTTGTTTTGGCTCTGAAGAATGAATGAATGATTGCTCGAGACCAAAACTTGGTAGTGAAGAAGTGAATATGGAGCCTAATATGTAAAAGGGTAATTGCAGAATCAAAATGCTTCCAAAATTTTCAAGTTAAGCTACGGGTTTGCAGTCACATCTTACATTCAATATCGTTGGTATCACTTGCATGACATTACCTTCACAACCTAAGTTGTGAAAATTTTGTGATTGTGACTCTAAAGTGAACATCTAAGCATCCATTTCCGTTGATATGTGCTATGTGTCTGTTGGTTCTTTTTGTCTTATACTTGGGCTGGGCCAGGCAATCCATTTTCTTTAATGTGTGTGGGTGTCTAAGTCTTGTTTTTAATCTTATGACTCTGAGGCAAACTCATACTCAACTGATAGGTTCAAATGTATGCATCCATTTTCTTTGATACTTTATATGTGAAGATCTTTGCTGAATACCAGTCTTCCAGATTACCCCTATTTCTGCCACTGTGTTTAAATCTTGTATGACTAAGGTTTGTTTGCCTATGTTTTGTATTTGATTTATTATTGTTGTCTATGATATGTTGAAACTATCTATATGAGATGGCATTGTAGGGAGGAGAGCATGAAATGGAAGTTGATACATCCTCATCTTCTACTCAAATATCTGGAAAGCATGTATTGCCTGAGTTGGAGATTTACTGCTACTTGCTTGTACTACTTTATTTAATAGATCAGAAAAAGTATAATGAGGTTTGTACGAACCATCTATTTGATATCTTTGAATCCGAGGCTAATATCTCTATCTTTGTATACACTAAGTCTCTTACTGTCTAACTTCAGGCTAAAGCTTGTTCTTCAACAAGTATTGCTCGTCTGAAATCCTTGAATAGGAGAACCCTTGACGTGATAGGGTCCAGACTGTACTTCTACTATTCATTGAGCTATGAGCTTGCTGGTGAGCTAGCTGACATTCGTGGGTGAGTTTATTTTAGCTATCTTCTAATTGTAAAAGCTATTTATATTTTAGTTTGTGATTAGACATGGCATGTGAACCAAATATAGGTATGCAAGGAGATAAGTTACTCAACAAAGTCAGTATGGAGTTTAGGTCGTCTTTTGATGTAGTTGTATTTACTTACCTCTTTTGTTTTTAGTGAACTCCTAACATTGCACCGGCTTGCTACATTGCATCATGATGAGCTTGGTCAGGAAACGTTGCTTAACCTGCTTCTCCGCAATTACCTCCATTACAACTTGTATGATCAGGCTGAGAAGCTGAGGTCCAAAGCTCCAAGATTTGAAGCGCACTCAAATCAGCAGGTATTATAAATAAAACGATCACCTAATTGTTTCAAAAGATTCTTGTTTGATTAGTTTGATCTTGATCTCTATGATAAATAAGCTTCTCAAATAGAGTTTGCAGTATTAGATGTTTCTGTACATTGTTAATCTGGAATCATTAGATTGTGAAGTTGCTGGAATCCTTGAGGAACTATACATTTTACTATTATGCAGTGTTGAACCATGTGTGAGCGGAAGTTCCATTTTGTTAACCACTTTTTCGGGCTTTGTTCATGTATCCTGGCTGTGTTTTTTACTCTCTTCTCATTCCTGGAAAAGGAAATTTTGATTGTAAACTAGCTGCTGCAAATGTGATTTTTTTTTTCTTTTTCTTTCTGCAGTTTTGTCGCTATCTTTATTACTTGGGTAAGATTCGAACAATCCAGCTTGAGTACACTGATGCAAAGGACAGCCTTCTTCAAGCTGCTAGGAAAGCCCCTGTTGCAGCACGTGGATTCAGAATTCAGTGTACCAAGTGGGCTGTTATAGTTCGCTTACTTCTTGGGGAAATTCCTGAGAGAACAATATTTGTGCAGAAAGGGATGGAGAAGGCCTTACGACCTTACTTTGAGCTTACAAATGTGGGTAATTTTTGGTTCATTTCTTAGTACATTAAGTTTGCTTAAGCATCTCTTTCTTTCCCTTTGGTCTGATGATAAGTTTGTTGTTGCTTATTTTAGGCTGTTCGGATTGGTGATCTTGAGCTGTTCAGATCTGTTGCAGATAAGTTTGCAAGCACGTTCAATACAGACGGGACTCACAATTTGATTGTCCGGCTGAGGCACAACGTTATAAGGACTGGATTAAGAAACATAAGTATTTCTTACTCCCGTATCTCAATTGCAGACGTTGCTAAGAAACTGAGATTGGAGTCTGCAAACCCTATTGCCGATGCTGAAAGCATTGTTGCCAAGGCTATTCGAGATGGCGCAATTGATGCAACATTGGATCATGCAAATGGGTATATGTTGTCAAAGGAAACCGGAGATATATACTCAACCAATGAGCCTCAGATGGCCTTCAATTCCAGAATTTCGTTTTGTCTAAACATGCATAACGAAGCAGTGAGGGCCTTGCGCTTCCCACCGAATTCCCACAAGGAAAAAGAAAGTGACGAGAAGAGAAGGGAGAGGCAACAACAGGAGCAAGAACTTGCAAAGCACATCGCTGAGGAAGAGGATGATGATTTTTAATGATTCACTGTCAACTCTATCGATTTTAGACTTCATATAAATCACATATCATCCCCTCCCAAAGATACATGCTTATGCTCCTTTATGTTTGTTGTACACTATCTAAGATCTAAATTTAAATTTAGATCGATCTGGGTTTGATTTGATACCTTCAAATTTCAGTTTACGAAGTTAATTTGGTGTTACTGATTCTTTTTTCTTTTTTGAGCTTCCATTACTTGAAAATTGGGTATTATTATAGTAACTGCTTGTATTAGCTGATGTTGTTACTTGCTGCAGCTAAAAAAATAATAATCAGATTTTCGGAACTCCATACTCGAAGCGTATACTGTGAAGGAGAGTTGTTGGCTTGGGCATAAGAGAAGACATTAGTTACAACATGGCCCAATTGACAACACACCATATCCATTGCTTTGAAATAGCTAGCGTTAGTATATAATAATATAACAAATGTCAATCATATTCCTCCATGAATACTCAACCACCTAAGCTATTTACTATTCTTCTTTTCCTTGTCCCTTCAAATGCGCAATAATTTCAGCTCAAATCATTCTACTACTTATGTAGCACTTCCTGTCAAACACGTCCCTTCTCTTCACCCTTGAAACCGTCATATTCTAATGTTTATCTACCAAAAGACCTCGACTCAAACAAACATGATAATGCGGTGTGAACACCTCTCGTGCTCCTCGTGACTTTAAGACTAACCACAATCGTTGATCTTTATATGTCATTGACACAATATACATTTCACATCCGCGAACACTACACTTAAGACCTCGACAAGACCTAACTCCCGATATGTAATAATCACCGTTGGTATCTTCTTGTTATACAGATAGTGAAACCTCACTAAATCCCACTCATAGTGATTAGAAGACTCTTGTGCCATGAACACAATGTAATTGCAAACGTCTTTGTGCTTGTGGTTCCAACAACGGCATATTATACCTACAATTAGAAACAAAAATTAAAATTTACTCAAGAAGGTTGTACAAGATGCCATGGAAAATTGTGTTACAAAGCAGAAAATAATACTTATTCATGGATCTTGTATGACGAGACCATGACGATAATATATGAAAATATGCTCAGCAAATGCCTCAAATCCGGGTGCCTTGAGAAGAGATAGGAGACTTCGTTTGAAACCGGAGAGCGTCTACATTACACAGTATCCGTGTTCCCTAAGCGTAAGGAGTGTTTTTTAAGTTGACCCTCTTTCATCTTCATTTTTAGCCCACATTGTATATTTATCAGATGGAGGTGACATTGTTCGGGTCATTACAATGATATAAAACAAATTCTCGGTTTGATGTTGGAACATACCGATTTCACACTCCACCTTTTGATATTGTGTTCCAAGTCCTAAAGATGTGTGCGGTTGTGCAATCCACATATGACCCTCATTGTCCATTTTTCATCCTTTTCTTGCACCACCTCAATCTCAAAATTACATCCGTATTTCTTCGACGTCTTCTCACGACTACTTGACACCACCAATTCGGGATCAACGTTTTTCTTCTTCCTCAGTTATCCATATAATTTGCATGTCATTCGAATTGTGTGAAAACCAACATTGTTCGACCACGATTTATTGGTGATCACATATATTTTTTGATTCTTGTCATAAACCGAGCTCAACCCAATAAAATTTCTCTGTCATAGAAGAACTCGTGAGTATGAAACATATATTGATAATATGTACTAGCATAAGGTCGTTGATCCAATTACCCTTAAATATTTTTAAAATGAATTCAGTCAATCTCTTATTTACATATACTTTCATCAACATATATTCATATACACATAATAACACAACAAGATATACATAATACATGAAATAAAGACATATTAAACTCTACAATATGCATATTCACTAATAAAAAAAGAACGTGAATCAACTACGCTTAGTTACGGAGTAATTAATTACTGATTTTGCTGGTAGGTTATTTTGGGTATCGATAAAATTATTTGAAAAACACAAACCTATGGAGATCATTGGAATTTATCTAAATTTATAAAGTAGTTAGACAATAGAGCGAGGAAATTATTATTTAAAAAAATTCTTTTCATTTATTCGTGCTTGGTTGAGGATAACGTAGTGATTCTGAAACCGAGACTAACTCTATGACTAAGCACTGCAGAACATCTTTTCCAAGAAGGCAAGCATTAATGAGGAACCAATATGTGAAGTCTTGTCATGTGCACAACACGTGACATGATCAGAGGCTCAGAGCAATCCACTACACACCCATGTGCCGGTGAAATAAAGATTCATCAACCCAATCCGCTTTCATAGACAATAAAATAAATTCCGAAAGGCCAACTGTCACAGTACTGCAAATAAAAACAACGAAGACAATTAAGCAATAACCCGGCAAGATAGCGGCAATCTGTAAGTTAGAATTTGGTTTGTTTGTGGTGGGAAATGCATGTGAGCCGTAGTTTTTAAAATAATATTGATTTAAGGAGAACGTGAGAATGATTGAACCCTTTCAGACACTGCAGGGATCATGGCATTTAATAAATCACCCATCTGCCACTGCATTTAACTCTTCTTCTCCTCTCCTCCTCTGAACCAGTAAGCAGAAATGGCGAAATATGATTCAGTTTTTGCAATTGGAATCATGCTTGGATTATGCCATCTATCTGTAACTGTTAATGCTTATGTGGCTTCTGGCTGGACCAAAGCTCATGCTACTTTTTATGGCGGGAGTGATGCTTCAGGCACTATGGGTATGTATTATACTCTCAAAAATCAAAATCGAAATCGAAACAGTTTTGATCTGATTGTGTTTTGGTATGTAACAGGAGGAGCGTGTGGATATGGTAACTTGTACTCTACCAAGTACGGCACTAGGACTGCTGCTTTGAGTACTGCTTTGTTCAACGATGGAGCCTCGTGTGGAGAGTGTTACAAAATCATTTGTGACTACAAGAGTGACCCTAGATGGTGTATCAAAGGCGTTTCCATCACTGTCACTGCAACCAATTTCTGCCCCCCTAACTACGCCCTTGCAAACGACAATGGAGGATGGTGCAACCCGCCTCTTCAACACTTCGACATGGCTCAGCCTGCTTGGGAGAAGATCGGAATCTACCGGGGCGGTATCATTCCTGTTATCTTCCAAAGGTATGCACTTCAGCGTTCATCTGATTGTCAATACTATAACTTGTGAACCTAACCTATAAATAGTAGAGCCAATTGATTTTAGGATAGAACCGATAGACTTGTATATACGTTTCACTATCCGTGTGTGCATTATTTCAGGGTTCCTTGCAAGAAACATGGGGGAGTGAGGTTCACTGTGAACGGAAGAGACTACTTTGAGCTAGTGCTGATATCAAATGTGGGAGGAGCAGGATCAATCCAATCGGTATCGATAAAGGGATCGAAGACGGATTGGGTAGCCATGTCAAGGAATTGGGGTGCAAATTGGCAGTCAAATTCATACTTGAACGGACAGGCGTTGTCCTTCAAGGTGACAACAACTGATGGAGTCACAAAGGAGTTCGACGAGATTGTTCCTTCCAATTGGGAATTTGGGCAGGCCTTTTCTAGTAAAATTCAGTTCTAATCATGGTGATTGTGATGATAGTAAGTAGGCAGAGGCATGCTAACTAGTGTTTAGAGCAGCCCGCCATTCTTCTTCATTCATTCAGTTGCTGCAAGGTCAATCAATGTAGAAGTGTCTCTTCTTTCGATGGTTAAATAAAAAACAGCACATGGAGCATGGCCGAGGACCAGTTTTAGAGCTTCTAAAGAGATTATAGGGGTATTAAAATAGATATTTATGATACAATAAAATGTTTTATAATGGAAAGTAATTCATCATGGACTATTATGTAATTTGGTATAATCCGATTTATATTGGATCCTTTTAAACCTCAAATTTCAAATCATTGGGTCATCTACTCCATATGTTGGCTCCATGGGTCCAAAAGGTCAAACTGGTATGATAGTCAATCGGACCGGTTTACAAGAATATGAAAAAATATATAAGCCAACTAAGTCCGGCGCATCTACTTATTTGTATATTCTTGCTTTGTTTCCCAAATACAATCCTTCGGCTCGGATTGCACTCTTCTTTCTCGATATTTCTCGTTGATTTTTTTCATTTGTTGCACAACAATTACTCCGTCTACTGTTTTATTGCCTCTTGAGTCACCAAATTTGTCTAGTGCGTAGATAAATACTAACTATTAAGAATGAACAAAAAAAAAAACAATACAAACTTTAGAAATTACTATTAGGTATACACATTATTTCACATTAAACCAATTTTGTTATGAAGTGAAATTGTGGCCAAGTTTTATTATAAAAATCTCCTATAAATTTTTAAATCACACAAAATGACCCCTATGTTATATTTTCTTTCAAACATCACTCATGTTATTTTTGTATACTTAATTAATTATGTAATCAATCTTAGTCATCACTAGACCTGATTATATCCGAGCAGACCGTCCGCCTGAAAAAATGGGCGGGTATGAACAAAGAAAAAAGCTCAATCAGACTGAAAAGCCCGGCTCGTCGGTCTGGGTTAAATTTTTTTTTATTATACTGTATCTATCATAAATATTTAGTATATATACATAAAATATTTAGTATAATTATAATATTTTAATATATAATCCATAAAATATCTTAAACATAATTTATTTTTTAAAAATGATATTAAAACATTTTTCAAATATTTTTTTTAAAAAAATGAAAAACACCGTAGGCCCGACCCCACCCACCCAGACGGTACAACAACCATTTGCCCGGATAAATGGGCTTAATATTTTATAAAAGTCCGGCCCGATCCGGATATGATCAGGTCTAGTTATCACTTCATTCTTAAATATTTAAGGTAATTTACTCTTGAAAAACTTTTAAAACTTCAACAATTAAATTTGGTTAATAAACTCATGTTTGGTGGCATTAACGTTTTATGGGTAGTTTGAGAAAAGAAAAAAAAAATCATGTCTGTGGGTAAAATTTAATGAAAGAATATATCACTTATCGGAAGATTTGTGTAATTTAAAAATTTAAAATTAATATATTTAATGTAAGTTTGTAGGAAAAAATCTCCATTTCATGTTTTAAATTTTTAAAAATTAATTTCATTTTATACCACAATTTTGTAGGATGTCACTAAGTATGAGCCTTTTAACCAAAATTTTATTTTCTAAAATTTGAAATTTTCTCAATCATTCTTATAGTTATATTTCAAATAAATGACCTAAAATACATTTAAAAAAATTGATTGCTAACCTTTTTTACATAATTTCTTAGGTATATAAAAATAATATGGGTGATTTTTGAATGAAAAAATGATATAGGGGTGATTTGTATGATTTAAAAATTATGGAGGGTGTTTGTAATAAAGTTTACCATAATTTCACTCAATAATCAAAATGAGTTTAATGTGAAATAGTTTGTCTACCAACTAAATTTTAAAGTTTGTTTTATTTTTGCTTCATGTCTCATAGTTAAATTATTCTTGGTAATTTTTCCTATAAAAAATTAAAATAATACTCCCTCTAGTTCACAATATTTGACATTAGAGTCTCAAAATTTTAATTCACATTATATGATATTATAAACGTTAGTAATACTTAAACCTTTCACAAATAAAATTCTATCTATATTTAATTTATTATTTGTATTTTTAAAACCTTATTTCCTCTCCACATTATACCAATGTTTGTAGACAATTTTTTTTAAAAAAATTTAGTATGCATCAATAAATGTTACACTTTCTACTTTTAGTGCTCATTTAGGGCTCGTTTGGTACGATTTCCATGGAATCAGGAATCGAAATCGGAATGAGTCATACCAATACCTCGTGTTTGGTAAGACTTGAAATCGGAATGAAAATGATTTCATAGAATGATTCATTTCAACTCTAGAGAAGAAGTTGATTCCAGAGATTAAAGGTGGGTATCTCATTCCAACATAAACTCATTTTAAATTTAAAACTACATTTATATATATATATATATATATATACTTGCGTATTTAGTTTCACAAAATAAAAATCATATTTTTTTATAAATTATTTTTATCGTCCATCAATTAATTTAAATTATATAATTATTTTGTAGAAAAATAAGATTTTGACAAAAAAGTTTTTTTTACCTATAATACAAATAATTTGTTCAATTAGAAAAAATATATTTGATAGAAGGAATATATATACCTATTTATTTGGGTTGACGATTGTTTAGTTTTTAATCTTAAGTTATTCGTTATTCTTTATTTTTCTTAAATGTAGTTAAAAAAATAACATATATTTACATTATAAACATTCACACATATATCATCAAATATGATATGATTTCTCGTTTCATAACTCATATAAAATTAAAAAACATGTGTCAAAAATATTTCATTCCAACATCATACCAAACACCAAGTATCATGAATGACTTATTCCAATTCTTTATTCCATTCCGATTTCTGATTCTAACCCCATTCCTACAGTCATACCAAACGAGCCCTTAGTTATTTGATAAGAGGATTGAAATTGAAAAGGAAGAAAATGGTTAAGAAAAATGAAATGAAAATAGTTACATTACTTTGATATGTTAAAACCTTTTTAGAAAAAATTTGGTTTACTAGGCTTTTTCTAATTTTGTATTTAGTAAAGGTACCCCTTGAGAGAAGAGTGTATAGAGTTTGAGAATAAATACAAAAGGTTGAGGTATATTTACTTAATTGAAACATTAAAAAGCCTAGTTACTACTGTAGTTTTTCAAAAAGGCTTAGTTACCAAAATTGCCCAAACCTTTATCGTTTTATTGTAATCGTTAAATAAATATAATTTTTTATTAATTTGACAATATTATATTTTCAGAAATGATTTTTAGAAATTTAAGAGGCCATTATGACCGTGAGAATGAATGGAGTAATAATCTTGTATTGGAATCTTTAGTGTCCTGAAAAGTTTATAGGTCCACAAGAATGCAACTCACTCAGGGTCCAACGGCCCATTGTGACCTTGAGATCTATGGCCCAATTAGGTGATTTGGCCAATGACCTTGCACCGCCAAGAAGTGGAAAAACGAGTAATCTATATCTATAAACTTGAGCCATCGTCGTCTGTGTCCTGCAAATTTCGTTGGTGGATGAGGCGGGGGTTGCCTGCATCTCATTCATGTTCTACGGATCAATAAAATCAACCATCGCATGGTAATAAAATCAACCATCGCCATCGTCGTCTTTTTTGCTCTGACGTCCGATGTCACTCTCGCTGTCCTCCTATTGGCGTATCCATTTCCGTTCCGATCTTAGCTTCAGGTGTCTACTCAAACTTCCAAGATTTTCCGAAACCCTAGATCATATCTTTCAAAGCTTATTTCTTATCCACTTCTTACTTTCTAAGATTAATTTGATTATGTACGCTGATGTCGACTCTTTCCTTTCTTAAAAATTTAAGGATTCATGATTCTTGCGTTAGATTTTACCGATTCAGAAATTGCTAAAAAGTAAACTCAACTTGAATTTCAGCGATTCGAGTATACCGTAACATTTTTAAAATCAAGCAGGATTAAGCTATAGAATCTTGAAATCAATCATGTGTGGGCCTTTCTTCAAAATTAGCGTGCTTAAATTTGGCTGCAGGTATTTACTGTAACATTTTTGCTTCTGTTTCTAATTTTACTCATCTTTTTTGATGTCAGGGCTACAGGTTGATGGCGTAATTAATCAACTTCTCTCTAAATGAGGCATCGGGAGGGGACATTCCTGGCTGGAATTGGTAATGTTACGTGTACTCTAATTGGTAATGTTGTTTCCCATCCATTCGTAGAATTGTTTCTCAATCTAATTCATAAGTTCAAAAAATTAAGAAAAATGTGCTCGGGGATTACAGTGTAAGTTATCTAATACAATCAACTAATGAGCTATTTACAAGTGACTTGATGCAAGCATTAATGTACAAAATAAATCCATCTCTCTGTCTGCTACATACTCAATTATTTGGTACAAGATCTAAATGAATGCCAAGAATTGAAATGGTGAACCAGATCAATTTGTATATACTATCATCCTTATCCTTCAAACTCTTGTGACCATTATGTAGATTGTGGGTTTAGGGCTATGAAAGGTATCCCCAAGGGGTACATATTCATCAGTAGACTCATGGATGAGAAATACCTTTGATCTTCATCTCACCCTTCCTTTTATTGTCATTTCTAGCAGCACAGCTGTAGTCTCATTTTCAAAACATTCCCATTCGTTTCTGATTTATGAGCTCATAGATACAATTATTTCTTCCATAACCAGCCTTCTGGATCTGTTTATGGTGAGGAAACAAAAGCAGACATGCTTCTGAAGCTCATCGAGCTTCTCGAGAAACCCATCCTCATGCATCTTGAGTTCTTTCAAAGCTTCCCTTGGCACTTCCTGGCCTTTTTTGTAACTCCTCGCACACATGTCAGAAATTGTTTTTTTGTGCTGAAATTCATCATCTAACCGAGCCACCAGCCTATGCATTGTGTCCAGCTGATTTATAAGTGTATAAACCCCTCTGGCTGCGAGATCTACCTGTCCGCATAACAGCCTGGACCCCGATTGTCGTCTGTTCACCATCTTCCTTGTGACACCAAAAGAACAGCTGAATAGTACACCTGGGACGACCATTATCCCAACAATGCTATGCACTGCTAGCATTAGCAATGCGGCTGCAAGAACACTATACGAAACCACCATGCCACATCCTAATGCCTTCTTGCAAAATCTTGCAAACTTCAACTTCCTTTTGATCTTTCTATGCTTTGAGATTAACCGGTGGAGCAGAAAGGAGAACCTCTCATGAATGTTTCGGAACTGATCCATGCTGATAATAGATAGTGGGTTGCCCAGAGATGCAAAGGAAGAGAAATTTTCTGCCATTCTCGCCTCTTGGAAGCAATGGCTGTTTTCGTTGGCAATCTTGATAGCCCTTCTAATGTAATTGTAGTTGGAACGTGTTCTGTGGATGCCCTGTAGGAGCAGTTCACAGAGGTGGCAAGCATCTGAACTTGAGTTGAAGAAGTCCATTAGAAGGGTATGAATGGTTGAGGTCTGGAGCATTTCCATGGCTGTCTGCTGACTCGGCTCAAGAAGACAGTCAGATTGGTGAACATAGAATGGAAGAGAAGTAGGTGTTGAAGATGAAGCAAGTCGCTCTATGCTTAACTTGCTCGTCAACCGGCCTTCAATTATGCTTGAGATTTCTGCGTAAGATTTTGTTCTGAAAACTTCATTGTACTCTTCATTGACATTCAGGTTGCTGCATGAGTCGTCATTTCTATCCTTCTTATCTTTGCCTGACAAATAAATGGTGTTATTCTATTCTCAATTCAACATAAACTTACCTTCTAGCTTCAACACATACTTTAAGATAAATAAATCCTATATCTAAAATTCTAACTCCAGAATTTTGATTTTAGAAAGACGAAAGACACAAAAGGGAAAACATTACTTGGTTGCAGAGTTGGAAATTGAGATCTCTTCAACTTGGGTATCCTTATCTTTCTCATGAAATGCATGGTTGAGCTATGAAATCTGAACGATCTGCTTCAATCATAAAAACTGAATCTTAGAAGAGTTCGATTATTGATGTTTCAGGGGTTAAGTTTTGTTGATTTTGGAGTAGAATGTTTAAGGAAGAACTAGAAAGGATTGTGGGTAGATTTATATATAAGGAAAAAACAGAGATTTTTGGGCACATGACATTTAAGGAAGAGAGAACAAATAAATTTATGAGGCATTTAATACACCATCTTAAGATTGGTGATCCTTTGTGTTGGACTTTCTCCACATGAATACTTGTACCATACGGTTAATTTGTGATGTGCGTTATTGGGTGGGTTTGTTAGTTTTGGCCACAAGCATTGGAATTTTATATAATGAAGCATCTTTGGATATATCCAATAAAACCAAACCTCAGGGGAGGATATGTTTGACCAAAAAATACAAGGTTGGAGGTTAGCATAGGTGTAACTTGTATGCATGAAATTAGTCGTGTATGATCGCTTTTTATCGTGATACTTCTGTTTTGTGATTTGATGATTGAATGCTCATAATGGATAAACATGGTAACGTGTCATCATGGTGATTAAATAATTGAAATCTTCCAACGAGGCGTTTGGCAAAGAGGATTTTTGGGAATCTTTCTGGAGGATAGGGTTAATCTTTGGTGACTCAAAACTGCTAAGAACATGTTTTTATCCAAAATCAACAGTTAATGTCCTTCGCTTTCACTCCTTCAACATCTTCACTTCTTGCACACGTTACGCGTTACTTGTGTAACGTGTTACTTCTTCTACCCTTTTCTTTTCTTTTTTCTCGATCAACTCACGTTTATCTTCTCTGATGTTCTTTCTCATGCCTTGCACACAGAGCTGCCGAGTTTGTTTACCATTAAGTATGATACACAGTTAAATATTTAGAGCTGTACGCATGAATTATGATGTGCAATCAAGCAATAGTAAAATCAGAAGATGTAATTGTTTGACTTGTAATCGTACATGTTCTTGTAATGGAGGCACATTTCATGGATATAGGTGTATAGTATTTCTTGCAATTCAAGGAACAGAAAATTGAATTGGAATGAACTATAATGCTGAATGCATCTCCAACAAGTGAAGCTAAGGTAATCTTTCTTCCTTTGCTATTGTGTGAGATAAGGTTAGTATGGTTGAACGTGGAAACTGCAGCTCCTAAGGAGTTTCTTCTTGAGAAATTTAAATTTCCATGAATTACTCTTTTTGGAAAGTGTGAAAAAAATATTTAGTTTATCTTAGATTTGTGTTAGTTAGCCATGTATCCTTCCAGTCTTCCAGTCTTGCTTATATTCAACTTATAAAACTCTTGTTTTTATGTCAAAGTTGTTTACTCTCTATAAAGTATTCTTATGAAGCTCGCTAATTTGCTAATACCAATTGTATCCCTCCGTTTAAAATTTTATCGCCTCTCTTCTACCATTTTAGTTGATGTAAATTAATTATATATATGCACCTCAACCGCTCACAGCTAGCGCTAATCTCTTGCCCAGTTCAGAATTTGTTTCTTCAAATCTTGATCATTTGCACTCGTGGCTTAGAATAAAAATTAAACAAATTAAGATGAGAAAGTGTTATGTTAGGAACTGGGGCACTTCTTCAGTTTTACTATACCAATTTATTTTCTTTGTTCATTAGTGGGAATGGTATTCAGGAATCAGGATGGCCATTAATAGTTTTTGTTGCATTCAACTTTGTAGAGATTTGGGATTTAGTACAAGTATTTAGGTTACTATGAATATATAAATCAACAAGTTCCCAATTTACCCATTGGTCTCTTAATTTGCTTAATTTTAATCCTAAACCACATTTATATTCAAGCAAGATTTGAATGGACATATTCTGAACAAATTTGAAACTGTGTAAGAGGGTAAGTGCTAGCAGAAAATGGTCAGAGTTACATATATGCTAATTGACATTAAAGGGAATGGTAGAGGAAAGGTGATAACCCCTGCATTTGATGTAGTGAATCAATGAGCTTTTGAGGAATGAAATTACAATTCGGACTTATAAATAAGAGTCTCATAATTTAAAATATAAAAAACTGTTTTAAAGATTTCATTGTGTATAAATAATTGAACAATATTTGAAGGATATACAGCTAGATAACTCTTATAACACGAGGGAAGTGAAATTTCCTTTAAATGTTGTGTTTTATGATAGCCTCTTTTGATTAATCGTGGGAAATATGAGGTGAGAAGGCAATCACATGTAATGGGCTAGGATTCCTTTGCCCTTACCCCCGAAAATATTTTACATGTTGATGCTGTGTATTGCCTCTGCATGAAGGAAGATTGTAACTTGTTTTAGACTATGTTTGTTTGAAACGGTTGTATAGATGGTAAAGGAGAGAAGAAATCCAGTTTTCGACTGCTCTACTCGAAGCCCAAATGTATTCTGATGGAGATGAAATTTTAGCATGTTGTTCATGTCGATCAGGTTCGTTTTCTTGTTGCCTCCTTTTGATTTCTTGATAACATTCAATTGGTGATTATTGTTGACATTTCATGTGTCAAGTTGCTCCTTCACGAGCTTGTATTCCAGAGGGATTTTTCACATAAATCTCTGTTATCTGTGTGCATGCTTTTATCTTCTCCTGTTTAGGTTGTATGGGTCATGCACTTCTAGGAACGGTAACTGTGTTTTTTATGGTCTAGTGTTGTCAATTGTCATGTTTCCCAGAAACGTAGAAAATCTTACATGGAGTTTAGAAGACGAATCAATATATTACATGACTAGTATTTGGGGGGTGGATCTGTCAATAGATTTTAGGAACTGTTGCTTTCATGAGATTGTGATTCACTATCATGAGAAGGATTTTGATGTCTTAGTAGTCTTAAGTGACCATGTTGTTTCCACAAATTTGATCTTATGGTTAGTTTTGACAATTTGTCGATACTTGAAAAGATTGTGATTCACTTTCTATTAGTGTACACATTCATGAGAAGGATTTTTCACATAAATCGCCCTGTTGATTTCATGAGATTGTGATTCATTTTTGTGGATGAAAACTCTCAATGCCTGTTGTAATTTCCACAAAACCGGGATAGTTTTGTAATCACTCAAATTAGTTTTCTTGTTCGATAAAAACAAAAAGAAAAATTGGGTAAAATGGGAGAGGAGACCTATCTTGTCTTATAGGTGTATAAACTAGTGTATTATCCGTGCCCTGCACGGTTTTTAAAAAAATATAATTTTATATATTAAAAATTACTTATACAATATTATTTAACCCAAACAAACAATAAAATGAACAACATTATTTTATTAATGTCAGTAATTGATGATCAAAATGACATTTGTGATTCATTATAAAATAATCTTGATGACACGATCATAATACATGAAGAAAAAAAATATTTGTAAGGGCCAACAAAGTACGTGTTCGTAATAAAAATATATGTTTGTAAATGATGATGAGTGTGCATGTTCGATGTTTTTTCATACCTTAGTTGATATTTTGGAAGACCTTTGTGTATACTACATTGTGTGTAGTTTTCTGAAGTTTTTCCTCATCACGCTAATTAATTTCTTAAGTCCATCTATGCTTTTAACCCTTGAAATAGCAGTGTATAACTGTCCTTGACTGAAATTTTGGTAGATATAGTCATGCTTGTGAAATTGATTGACCTTGACTTTTATTAATTGTCATAGCAAAACAAACCATTAGAGGAAATTGTCTCCTTCGGAATCTGAATGGGTACTTGTTGTCTGACGAGTAAAGTTCGTATGATTAATACTTTGTCACCTATATTATTCCAATAATGATCTTTGCTTCAATAATATGATGTCCAAATCTGGTAACAATAAGTCTAGTACCATTGCACAAGTCAACAGACTGATCTATGTTCCTCATCAACATGACAAGATTCCCGATCTTCAAAATCAGCTCATGGTTCGGAAAACTAGAACATTTGATATTGTTTAGAAACTCACTAAAACACATAGTCTCGTCATATGATCCACCACCTTGTGTAAGACAAATTGAGTCCGAGTTTAAGTAAGTTGCCTTATCTCCTTGAATAGAATTCATAATATGAAATTTCACCTTCTTAAGTATTTCATTTGTAGGGGATAAGATTGATCAGTCTCGATAGTAACCAGGTGGAGGTAATCCACTAGAAAACAAAGGATATTTAGAACGAACAATAACATCTAGAGGATCTGTTCCATCCATGATTAATAGATCAGAAGGAATTTTCGCAATTGAGTCACTATCCACATCAACATCTTCTTTACTACCACATCAGTGGTGCAGCGACGGAGGCTATCAATGGCGGATCTAGGGTTTGAACGGTGGTTTGTTGAAGTTGGATTCGAGGTGGGTAACGTGAGGGAAAGAAAAGGTAAGGAGGAGAGTTTGTTCTTTTACGGATTAGGGTTTAACATTAAAAAATGAGGGGTACACTTACTAAATGCTAAAATACAAGGGGCCTATTTACTAAATGCAAATCTTAAAAGGCAAAAATGATATAAATAGCCCAACCTTTGTAAAGGTTGCGGTCGATAGCACGACGTTTCAAAATTGCGGTTAAAAACACATACTTTGGGGGGGGGATGTGTGTGTGTTATAATTTATAGCACCCTTACTAATCTGATTAAAATTGTGCTAGGTGGATGCTGAGATGACAAAAAATTATGATTATTTGGCATTTTTTAAAAACAAAATATACTAAATAGATTAAATGGTGATTAATAATTTATAGCCCCCTTAATTCCAATGACAATTGCCTTACATGACAAAAAAAAAAAATGACAGCTACTTGTGAAAAATAAACTAAATAGATTAAATAGGGATTAAGAACTTATAGCATCCTTAATTCTTAAATGGGGATTAAGAATTTATCCCCATTTTTAAAATAAACTAAATAGATTAAATGGGGATTAAGTATGCAAAATATTGAGAGAAAAAAATGACAGCTACTAGTGCAAAATAATTCATTCAACACATCATTTTCTTGAATTTAGTGTTTTGTTTTTATTTTCTAAATTCTTAATCCCCATTTAATCTATTTAGTTTATTTTATTTTTAAAAAATGTTAAATTTTCATAATATTTTGCCATCTCAGCATCCCCTAGCACAATTTTAACCAAATTAGTAAGGGTGCTATAAATTATAACGTCCCCAAAGTATGTGCTTTTTACCGCAATTTTGAAAGGTCGTGCTACCGCCTGTAACCTTTACAAAGGTTGGGCTATTTGTGGCATTTTTGTCATCTTAAAAAGGCTAATTACCTTTTTAAGATGACTAATATGAATTTTGATTTATTGGGTAAGGGTTTACAGAATTGGGGATATTAAGATTTCGTAGTGCCGAATTCATTCAAACATTTCACACTCAATTAGAAGGTGAGAAGAAGTCGATAATGGCACTATGTTGACATGACCGGCGGCCTTCCTCCTCCGGTCAAAATGTCCACCACGAATGTAGTCCTGTCCGGCGATAGGTACGCTATTCTCCTCTCTTCCCTCTTTGTGAATATGAGCCGGCGTTGGTGGCATTAAATCAAATTAGCTATTTATTTTCACAATATCCAAGAAATAGCTTGAAAAACTCGTGTAGACATCAATTCCATCAAATAGATAAGATTAAAATATTTCGTAATATTTTGATCTTATCTACCTCAACAATAAAACTATTAGTTTTAACCTTATTGTTGGTTCAAAAGAATTTTGGTTGAATGTATAATGTTATGATTTTGACGTTAAGATGGACAATCAAAATAACATCCAAAAAACACATCATTCCGCATCCTTAAGATTAATAGATACGAGAATACAACTAAGTAAACTCTCTTTAATGAAGTAAACACATATACTAAAATAGCTTAAAAAATTCGTGACAAAACAAACATCAACTTATACTCCATTTGTCTTGTTTACAACATGAGATGTAGATTATTTCACTTTTCTAAGGGTTTCAACTTGCCTTGTAATAGAATCATAAGACTATTAATTTTAACCTTATACATCAATAACTCAAGTATTAATGTCTTTTATATTTCAGAAGTGTGTAAATGAAAAGTCATAATTGTCTATTATAGATTTGGATACAAATTAGCTATTATGAATTTTCATTTTTAGGAATCTTTTGAACTGTTATGATATTGTTTGTTTATTCAACTTTTGATTTCTATGGTTTAGATGATTTAATTGATCATGTGAAATTGTCCATACAATATATTAAAAATAAAAATCATTCAAAATATATATAAAAAAATATGATATACTATACTAAATCAACAAGGTATTATAATATAGATTATAGTAGTATGGAATAAAAAACTAGAAAATATAATGTATTGACAACTAAATCCCTTTTGAAAGAAAAAACGACAGGCTCTAGGGTATGGCTAATCCCCAACAGTATTCTCATTCTTTGATATAATCCGCTAAATACTTGCATTCAAATTGTAAAAAAGAAATTTAATATGTAATTTAATAACAAATTAAAAAAAATAATAAGGTACAATTTATAATATTTTTACCTGTAGACATCAATTCCATCTCGTCTTCTTATATGGTGAGTTTGGATAAAGGTGAATCACTTGTCACAATTAACTTACCTAATTTTAAAACTTATAACAAATTATTATATATAGATAGGTGTATTTACAAATAGTTTTATAAATTGATAAAGAAATATAAATTGTACTTATCAACTGATGATACTACTCTAACAAATTGAAGAATTAATTATTCCACTAAAGAATGGATCTTGAAGACGATTAACAATGAATAAAAATTGGTTTATAATTTCGTCACCGAAAAGTACAACCTTTATTTCCATGACCTGTTAATATATAACGTGTAACATATGAAAATATATAATTTAAATAACTATAATGATAAAGACATCGAACAAAAAATTTTAAATTTTTTTTTCTATATTTTACTCATCTCTTGATGGTGTAATTGGGATGCGGTTTATTAACACCTCATGTGTGTCTCCTTTTTCAGTATAAAGTTTATAGTGAACCCGAGTTGACCAATTATAAAATGCTCCAATAACATCTGCATAGCCAAATTATTAGTCAATAATCATTAATTTGAGTATATAAATATGTTTAAATGTATATACGTTAAGGTATTACCAATTATAAGATTTTGAGGGATGATGTTCTCCAAAATATCTTTGAGCAATTTAAATTCAAGTCATGTTTTGATATATCTACATGTATATTTTATGTATCAAGTAAGTCAATTAGGAAATTGCATACACCAACTCTAGGATCATGAACATAAGAGGCTAAGTCATATTCAAAATGAACACAACTTTCTCTTTCAATAAAAATGAATGAGGAATCTTTCACCATTTGAAAAAAAAAGTATAACCAAAATTACATTAGGCTATAAGTTAAAGCTGATTATAAGATGGTACATTGGTAATGAGATAAAACTTACATGTTTGTTCACCATAATAGAATAATGAACCATAATTCCGGATTGAATACGTTGTGTCCATGAACGTAAAACACGTCCCAAGATGTGAGCATTTTCATATAATTGCTTGTATAGGAACTGAGATCCATTCATGTTGCGTTTTAAGACTTGTCGAAAACTAGTATATATCTATAGTTACAAATGTCAATATTGTATGTACAATATAGAAGAACACCCGTACTTGAGAATTACTGATATAGACGATTATGACTTCCTTAGATTGTTGGAAGACGTGTTTATAAACAAAGGGTTAGAATTCGGTTTAGATAAGTTAAGGTATTATATTTAGATTTGTGATCTTGTGAAATCAAATATTGTTAAAATTTATTGAAAGAATTTGGTCTACTAGGCCTTTTTTAGTTTTGTGTTTAGTAAATGTACCACCTAATTTTTTTTATCACTTTCATGGTAAGTAAAAATAATCAACCCCTTTCCTTATAAAAAAAACTCCTCTATTTAAAAAAAAAGAAAAAAGAATAGGAGGACTTTTAAAATAATTAATTTACTAAATTTAATTTTTTTATTTGTTTTTTTTTCTTTTTTCTTTTTTTCTTTTTCAATTTTATGTTTTCATACCGGACATTTACATACCGGACATTTTACATACCGGACATTTGCATATCGGACATTTTACATACCTGACATTTTGCATACCGGACATTTTGCATACCGGACATTTACATACCGGACATTTTACATACCGGACATTCATATACCGGACAAAAAAACTCATACCATAAGTTCTCCAAGGTATCATACCAGACAACAAAATTTCAAACAAAATTGCTCCAAGGTATAAATGTACAATAGCAATGATAAGGGCATTCAAGAAGAAGAGTTGGGGTCATTGTTTTTCCCTGCACAAGGATGAACAACAAAAACTCCTCAGGCTTGCACACAGATTTGGACACTCGTTGATTTGGACCCTCAGCCACACCATGAAGAACAGATCTGAAGAAGCCACAAGCTATAAACACTAGGAAGACAACAACCATTGATGGTGGACTATGTTTCCTTGCCTCTCACTCAGCCTCACTTAAGCGCCTCCTTATCTCCCTCTATTCTTCATCTTCACCAACTCCCTCTTCATTGTCAGCCTCCTTCGTTTACCTCCTCACCTGCAACCTCAGGATGTTCCACCTCTGTATTCATCTCTCTCAATCAGACTCCCTTCTCCTCTGTTTTCCTTCATCGACACCAGGATCCCTATGTAGTCACTCCTTGACCCCGCCTGTATCTGCAACCTAGAGCCTCCGACTCCCACCTTCAACCCTCTTGCCCTCCTCTACAACCCTCTTCATCCAGCAGTCTCACGAGCCCTCCCTTTCTCGGCCTTCAGCAGTCTCACGAGCCCTAGATTACAAGGAAGCCAGATTTAGATCTATCTAGATCTAGATCTGTGGTGGTGAGTGGCGATTGGAGATGGCGTCGAGAGGGGCTGTTGATGCAATGTTTTCGAGTTTGAGAAAAAGGTGGGAGAAAAGTGTGAGAAATGGAAGAGGGAGACGACCTTCGAGTTTGAGAGAAGAATTAGAGGGTTAGGGTTTCTACGGTAAAAAATAATATAGGGGTACGTTTACTTAATTAAAAATCATAATAGTCTAGTTACTATATGACAATTTCAAAAAGGCTTAGTTTCCAAATTAGCCCAAATTTATTAGATTGAAAGTCTGATATATTAATTATGATTTTAGATCTTGTGAAATCATATCTTGTTAAAGTTTGTTAAAGCAGAAATATTTTCTAGTGTTCCAAATGATTTGTTATCTATTGTACATTACAGAATATACAATCTAAATTCATCTGAGAGGGAATCCATTCATTATTGCAAATGCTATTAATTTGGTAACTAATTTTAGAGTTGTATGGAGTTAGATTGATTTTGTAGAGTTCATATAAATTGCAATGATTCTTGTTTCACTCTTCAAATGTTATAACAGCTTCGCAATATCACCAACTTCCGCTCACAGTTTTGATTTTCTATTAAGTTATAGATAATAAGACATAAATAAGTATGCTGGTAACTAGCTTGACATAGGAACATCAACATATATCAGTCTTAGTCATTCATTCTCTAGTTCTTGTACTAATTATCTAAAATATGATTGATTTCATATTAAGAACATCAACCGATCTAATATCACCATATGATACTATGATCCCCCACTTTCACATCGTGGAAGCTCTCCCAAGTCTTATAAATTAGCTAACAAACTACCTATTTGGTCAAATTGTTGTCATATATCCTCACCTTTAGTGAAAAATTATCATTTTTGTATACAATGAACCTTTCATGAGTACGTATTTTGTCAAGAGGGCTCTTTCCATATTCTTAACTACTAGCTTCTTTAGAATCGACTACAAACGGTGAGAAATGATCATTTTAGTTGAGAATGAGCCTTTAATGAGTACATATTTCGTAAATTCCAATTACTACAACCTTTATAAGTTTATGACATGTAGTTCAAGTAACATCCATGAAGTTTTAGTCACGATAATGACTGGTACAATGTTGAATGTATTAAATACTTTGTCTTCTTTGCTACCTCTTACTCGATAATCTTGATCTTTTTTACTACTGCATATATAAAATTCTACAATAACAATTCTCTAAATACTCTTTTTGGAGTTTTTGTGCTACATAGGTGCAATTTTCAATATTTGGAAAGGTGTCTAACATCTTTGATTGTAATTACAGATAGAAAAGTAATGTGGTTGGAGGTGATGATATCAGAAGTTGCGGACCGAAGTCTCGTGGCCGATATATTTGGGACGAAGAGGGATAAAATGCAGTATGATGCTTGTGGTTATGATGAATTGCTGAACCTTTAAGGTATATTCAATAAAAACCTTATTCGTTTATATCTTGTTACAAGAATAACATTTATATTCATCAATCATGAACGATTATGTGATTAGTATGTATATAACTCTTGTTGTGTTATAGGATTTCTTGATGGTCGTTACACGTTTTTTTAGTTACTAATCTATCACTTTGTTTTTTGTCACATGTATAACAAATGGGGATTCCAACTTGATGAAAGTAGGAACAAAATAAGCATCATCGTTGCATGACTTTACACAAAGGCAAGTATATTCATCAACCTGACAAACTTAATTGTCTCATTAATTACGTTGAAATCATATGTTACCCATTAATATATATATATATATATATATATATATATATATATATATATATATATATATACCGTTAGACTTATGAACAACTGTAGCAAATTGTAACACAATATGCGCTTTGTTTGCATCGGTTCTAATAGTCTGAAGATAGTTCATTATTGGATCCACAAGATCTTCAAATAGAACACATTTCAATAGATGTTTGCTGAAATTCATTATGAAAAAATGTAACAATATAAACAATGACAATATAATACTATTATATTTTGTATTTATTTGATTTTTTAAAAATAAAGGTGGCTTACTTAGAATTTAAGAGTAAAACTTTGATTGCATTGTTGGCTGAATCTTTTATTGAAAAACCATGCATAATTTGACCAACTACATTTGTATAAATAATGTTATTTATATAGTAGTATTTATTTGATACATATCTATACAATAGAAGTGAAAATTTTACAAAAATTATCTACTAAGTAATTTTGCTTTGTTGATTTGGAAAGGATTTCACTAAAAAAGTATAAATCCAACCCTAATTTTGAAATGTTTGAAACACCCGATTGTGTTGATATGATTGAGTTGTATTGAAATTCAATTATAAAATTATGATTTTCAATTCGATAAAAGTTTATTGGTTTCAAGACGTTGAATTCAGAAATTGATATAGTTTCACCCTCCTTCAATACATCAAAAAAATTTCTTGACACATTTGGAGCTTTTGCAAAGGCTTCTATCCTTTGCCCCTTCAAACGAATATATAATCAACATGTTAGATATTAACAACATAATAATGCAATATGAAAATAGGATAATTTATAACTTGTTTGATTCTCATTTTGTTGATGGGTAGGACGAAACCATAGATGGATAACTCGGACCTTAATTTCAATCCCATAGTGCTTCGACTCATCAATATGACCAAAAAAAATGGTCATTTGATTGTGGAACTGATATCAATATCATAAAAAAATATGTTAACATTTTGTAGAAAATGGTTTGTATATCTAGAAAACTTATTATAATAGGATCAACTTGAACTCGAAAGTTGTGATTTGGTGAAATGATCGAGTTGATCCCATTGTACTTGACATGGTGATATATTTGGTTGATTTACTGGATGATGATACACTAGATTTATATAGAGATTCATATCGAAATTAATTTGTTTAATCTTTTTTAAATATATTGCATATCAAATCTTTTCAAAAAACTAATGAATATGTTTGTTATGTATTGGGTTAAACGTATCCTTTGTGTGAAATAAATCTAGATACCATTCAAAATATACAATTTGAATTCATCTATTGATATTCTTATATATAAAGATATGAAAAACCCAAGTTTGTTTGTTTGTATGGTGTTGAATTTGGTAACCAATTTTAGAGTTTTAGGGAATTAGATTGAATATATAAAGTTCATACTTCTTATATGCACAACTCATAAGGTCTCTAAATTTTAGACTATAACAAAAAAGACAACAAAGATACACATGCATGATAAATAGAAAATGAAAAGAACGTAAGGTCTTTAGATAAGTATGCTACTAACTGACTTGACATAAGAAAATCAACAAATCTCAATCTAAGTCATTCCTCCACTAGTTGTTGTACTAACTATATAAATTAGGGCTGGTTTCATATAGGAACATTAACCAATAAAACATTACCATATGAGACTACGATCCCCCACTTTGACATCGTGAAAGCTTCCTCAGGTTTTATAAATTTTTTAATAAACGGTAGATTTGGTCAAATTGTTGTCATCTAAAAAAAAAAAAGTGAGAAATGATCATTTTTGTATAGAATGTGTTTTTCATGAGTACAAAGTTTGCAAGAGAACTCGACTGCAAACAGTAAGAATTGATCATTTTAGTTGATAATAAGCCTTTAATAAGTACGTATTTTGTAAATTCCAATTCCTACAACCTTTATAAGTTAATGACGTGTAGTTCGAGTAACAACCCTTAAGTTTTGGTCACGATAATGGTTGATACAACGCTAAATGCATTGAATACCTTGTCTTCTTTGATACCTCTTACTCGATAATGTTGATCATTTTTACTACTGCATGTATAAAATTCCATAATATCAATTATCTAAATACTCTTTTTGGAGATTTTGTGCTACATATGTTCAATTTTTAGTATTTGGAAAGGTGCCTAACATCTTTGATTGTAACTGCTAATAGGAGAGCAATGTAGCTGAAGGTGATGATATCAGAGGCTACGGACCAAAGTCTCGTGGCAGAGATATTTGAAAATGCAGTACGATGCTTCTGTGATGATGAAGTATTGGAGCATTAAGGTAGATTCACTTAAAGCCAAAATCATCTCTTGTTACAAAAATATCATTTATATTCATCAGTCATGAATGATTATGTGATTTGTATGTTTCTTTTCATTATGTTCTTGTTGTTTGTGAATATTACCTTCAACTTCAGTCCACTTAGTATGATGAAACTCATGTTTCCACGTAGAAGTGTCGAAAATTGGAGAATCCATATGAGATAATACATATTTTTCCCTTCAAGTAAAGGAAGATATACCAATTGTCATGTTTTGTTGCTATAATGTTTATGTAGTTTTTTGAACATTATTAGAAACCCTTTTAGAAACAATAAATGATGGTAATTTTCAAAAACGAAAAGTTGTTAGAAACAAACAATGCTTAACAATACAAACATTCAATTATTGAACATCATGAAAATCTGAAACCTAACAACTTTATGGGACACATCACTTCTCTTGCTTCTCAACCACGAGATGATTAATCTCATGAGCTTCAATGTTAAATGTGTAATATCCGGAATTTTTATTCCGTTTATTTCTGTAACAAACTCGATCTCGATCAGTTGATCCATATCCGTCTACTTAGTTAGACACATTATTATAAAATTTATCATTTTATGTAGATTCCCTTCACATAAAATGATAGAATCTTTTAAAAAGTTTATCATTTTATGTAGCTTACCTTCACATAAAATGATAGGATTCTTATAACCAATCCTAAACTATAACAAAATCCGTATCCGTCTATTCCGTGCATTCATTTGTCGGGATCTTGTTTCCGGACTGCAACTAGCACGGGCTGCTGTTCCCTTGCGCCTGCCCAGCAGCAGCTTGCCCAGCCAGAAGCCCGCTAGCAGCTTGCCCAGCCTAGAAACTCGCCAGCAGCTTGCCCAGCGTTGCCCAGTCCGTGATTCAGCCCAGCAGCGCCAGCTTCAGCACCTTGGATCCACAACTTCAGCCCATCTGTTGCTCTATCTCTTCAGCCCGGCGTTGCCAGCTCGCACAGCCCAGGGAGGAGTATGTTGTCTACCTTTCAGCAGCCCAGCCTTACAGCAACTCCAGCCCACTGCCTTGATTGCTCCAGCCGTGCAAATGCGTGGACCCAGTAGGAAAGAACAACAGTCAGCAGCCGTTACTTTTTCCCTCTTTAGCGTGATATGAGTCGTTCTTTCCCCCACCGATTTCTTTCCTTCTGCAAGCCGGATTCTTCGTAATACATACGCTGCACATGATCTTCCTTCCTTATACACTCCTCCTCTTAATTCTGTCCAGATTCACGCCATTCCTTCGTCTGTATCGAGTGCTTCAACGCAACAGCAGGCAACACATTCCAACGTTACTTCCTCCTTCCCTTATGTCTACGGATTCCAGCAGCAAGCGCCTTATCGTCTCCACAGATCTAGTGAGCAGCAGACATTCCTCACCATCGATTGAAGTAGAGACCTTCACAAACTGGTGAGTTTTCTCTTCCTCCCTCCTTGCCTATTCCTCTTCGATCGGACCAGTTGCTGAGGTACTGATGTAGTGATGTCCTACAGCCTTGTACAGATTCGTCCGAGTCTCATACCCCTCCCAAGCGTAACTATCTACTCGCTGCAGCCCTTAAACGTAGGTAAGAACTCAACTTTCATCTCCTCTACAGTTGCACATGAAGAGAAGGTGTAGATCATGGTTTTGTCAATTATAGTGGACCGGACCCTGCACCATTGATTTCTCTATTTCTCCCACCATATACTGCAGATGAGCCGTATAATCATGATCCTTGTACTGCCGTTTTAATTTCCGAAATTTAGTGTTGAGTAGCCATCTTTAGGACCAGTTTTCGTGCCTTAGAAATAAGATCCACCGTTCATCTTTTTATATGTTGTTTAGTGCCATGCATAGGGTAATATGTTAAAATTTGAGAAGAAATGAACAGTCGGATTAGAAGTTATAAGCTTCCAAAGTAGAGTAGTTAAGCAGTTTTTGTAAACATTAGATTTTTGGCTAAGTATAGAAATTGTAAGTGGAGTAGCCAACTTTGAGAATTTTTATAAAAATGATGGATGAACAGTTTTGAGAAATTCTTGCTCCTAAGGGTAGATGGAACATCATAGATGATCTAGAGAATTATTTCGGAATTTTTATAAGCTTTTACGAATTTTATATTTGAAACCGAAGTTAGACCTTTACGACCTTTTGGAAAATAGGGAAATAAGAAAAGTGACAGTTTGTAACCAAACTAAACTTTAGGAGTTGGAATATGACTTTAGAGTCTCAAATAGGAGTTTAGACATGAATTTCGGAAATTTTGGAAGTTTCGGGACTAAAGGTAAAAGGGTCATTTTTCCATAAATTAGAGCTGTAATTAGTTATGTCCTATTACGATCTTCTATCTTAGAAGTCTTAGACTTCTAATTACTTTGGGAGTGTGCTAATGCACTTATCTCCTTTGACAGGCAACTGAGTTGCTACAGTTACAGAACGAGTTTGATTTACAGAGAATCGAGAATTTTAACAAGTAAGTCCTTTGGGCTTACTTAGCTGACTTCTAAATATGAGCATGAATGATGATAGTGGTGTGTGATTGAGATGTTTAGAGTTATAGGTTGTGATAGATATTTACCGACCTATACTTGGCCTAAGAGTAACGGGTGGTGGCATTCTGCTCAGTTAGCTTGCGGGCGCTGGGGGTTTCTTTAGGGACTAGTCCATACTCGGTTTGTAGTGATGCTACCGGCGGAGGTCAGCTAGACCTACACCCAGTTGGATAAGGAACGGAGGCGAGAACTGTTAATAGCTCTCGTGCCACAACTGTAAAATTGAATAAGATGAATCACCTAAATAATAGATAATAAACGGTTGAGTGCCAACATGATGTTTGTTTATAATTTTTCTGCATGTGTTTGTGCTGTTGTTATTCTACTTATATTTGGTTAGTTAGCTAACGGTTGTTATGTTGTGTAGACTTACCACAGGTTAGAGCAGATGCCGAGTGATCCAGATGGTAGTGGTCAGCCGGGGTATCGTACTTTTAGGACGTGTTTGTAACACCCCAAATTCTCGGAACTCGGGGAGCTACTGGTTAGGACCTCACAATGGGTCCCGACCTTGGTTTAACAACAACATTACTTGGATCTTACAACAAGGCACAAATGTATTTAAAACAATTTCTAAAACATAATATTTTTAATGGTATGAACGTACACATGTGACAGCCTTACAAACATATATAAAGATACATAACATGCATGACGTATGGAAGACTCCCCCGTCCCCACCTATTGAGTACGTGGACCCGGCTGACCATCCGTTCCGGATCTCTCTGCAACTGTCTATCTCTACAGATCTACAACACGGATAAACCGTTAGCTAACTATCCAAATATAAGCAAAAATGATAACAGCACAAACACAAGCAGAAACAAAATAAACAAACATCATGCTGGCACTCAACCGTTTATTATCTATTATTTAAGTGATTCACATTATTCAATTTAAGTTGTGGCACGAGAATTATTATTAGTTCTTGCCTCCGTTCCTTATCCAACTGGTGTAGGTCTAGCTGACTTCCACTGGTAGCATCACTACAAACCACGTATGGACTAGTCCCGAAAGAAACCCCCAGTGCCCGCAAGCTACTGAGCAGAATGCCACCGCCCGTTACTCTTAGGCCAAAATATAGGTCGGTAATTATATATCACAACCTATCTCCATAAACATTTCAATCACACACCACCATCATCATTTATACTCATATTTAGTAGTCAGCTAAGTAAGCCCAAAGGACTTACCTGAATCAAAACATAATTCCGTTATCTCGACTCGGTCCGCAACCGCAGGAACTCAATCGCCTGTTATAAAAGGCAAGTGGATCAATAATGTATCCCGCTTTATTAGAAGTCTCTAACTTCTAAGATATTTAACTCTATCATCAGATAAATTACCAACATACCCTTGTAATGGCAAATGACTATTTTGTCCCTAGTGTCCGAAACCCTAGAAGTATTCTTAGAATATTTCTAAAACTTCATATGAAGTCCAAAATCATAATCTAACACTCACCGGAAAGATCTAGCTAAGTTGGAAGATATTTTTCCAACTTCTTAACTTCCATGAAAAAATCATTAACGAACTCACTTTGTCCTAACTTAGACCGCTCATACCAGGATCTAAAAATCTCAAATAAAATATCAAATCCTTATATGCAAAGCACTCTACTCACTACAAGAATTAAAACTCAAAAAGGATCAAAAACTAACCCTACACAAAAATCCCAAGTTGACTCTCAAGCACATAATCTCCCATATTTATTAGCCAAAAAAAAACTGCACCTTTACCAACTGCCTAACTAGCCTACTTTGGAACCTTGTAATTCTAGATCCGACCGTTGGATCGACCCGAACTTTTGATACATCTAGTATGTATATCTATCTACAAACTCTAAACATTTGAACGGTGAATTATCATTTTAAAGCAACGAAACAGGGACTCGAAGAGAGCTGCATATCACAGTTTTCCTGGAATAAGTTAAGAGGTGCAAAAGGTCCATGGTTCGAGTCTCACCCTTGCGGCTCAGATTGCAAGGCTTCCACACATCACAGGTTCGACAATCCTAACCATCAATTTATGCAACTCAACTAAACCTATACAACAACACCATGACACATTCAGAACTCAAATAAAATACTTATAACCCTCATGAAGACTCCCCACTACTAAGTCTATACGTGTAGAACAAGTGTGGGCGTAAAAAGGGAAAAGAGGACTCACTGTACTATGGATTACTCAGTGACGGAACGGGTTCAAGCCACCACCGACAACCTTGTGGGTTAAGTAAGAACTTCGTCTCTTCTATCTGGTTCACGCAGAAGCCTCTTCTTAGTAATAAGTACAACGAAGGGAGGAAGAGAAGGACAGAATGGAAGGCTCACCTTGGCATGGCCTGTTCGTCATCGCTGCTGAATCATTGGAGGGAACGGCCAAATCCGATTGCTCGTCGTCGACGATGGAGCAGGACTTGAGTGCAGTTGGTGGTTCTCCTCCTCACAAGGTATCAGTGCACGCTTGTCTTTCCCAGCGTTAACCGTCGTTACCCAGGCTGTGAGGGAAGAAGAGGAGAGAGGATCTGGCTCACCTGGATGAAGACGGGTTCACTGTAGGATCGTCGGCACGCCTACGGTCTATTGCAACGAGCGCATCCAAGAGAGGAGGAGTGACGTCGGTGATCGGTGGAGCCTCATGCTGGATCTATGAGGGACTGCTCGGACTGGCGACGCGATGAAGATGGAGACCTCGACACCAACACAGCGCCAGTAGGGGAGTGGGACGAGATCCTGGACGCCCTAGTTCGCTTCTGTCCCTCACGTTCGTATGAACGGGGAAGGATACACCAGGTCCAAGAGGTGCGGATCGGTCGGCAGTGGGGAAGGAAAGAAGGTCATTTGGAAAGTAGGCTGACGTGGGCTGTTTACAAGGGCAGGTGTATACTGGTGTGTACTTGTGATCTGGATCGGTTGAACGTGGACGTGATTAGGGGTAACGCATCCCGTAATTGTAGATTTGGCACTGCACTTGCCAGGAATGTAACAACAGACGTTGGAAGTAGAGGAGTTGTTGGGCCTGCTTCATTGTTGGGCTGGGTATGGGCTGAAATGAAGAGGGAGTGAAAGTGGGTTGGTGATCATGTAGGAGTATTTTAAGAAGTGATTTTATGTGATCCAAACATCACCTAAAATCATACATATTGGTAAGAAGTATTTTATATGATTATCTCTTTGCATAAAATAATTGAAATTTACCAATTAAAAGAAGTATGGTGAAATTTGTATCATTTTATGGGTTATAATTTCACATAAAATGATAGGATTTATGTTGACTCAGAAATAACGGAATTTAATAATTCCGGGTATTACATTAGTACCCCCTTAAAATAAGTTTCGTCCCGAAACTTAGAATAGAAACATCCCTCCAATAACTTTCTATAAATAGAACGGAGTATCTACCCTTCTTCATTTTCTAGAAATGAATGTATCACTCAAAAACATAGACATAGAACACAAAAGATTAAAAACACTCAACCGCGGAAGTGATCACATAGACAATCATTCACACATATCATTATCTGAGTATTAACTCGTCGGTACAAGGGTTGCGACGGACTTCGCAAAGAACTCAGGAGAACTACTCCTAAGGTTATCCTCCGCCTCTCAGCTAGCCTCCTCTTCTTCTCGTCTAGATCACTGGAACTCTACAATCGTATGATTTAGCTCAACTATGAGATCTTCATAGTTGATGACATGTCCCGGATACTGTATGTATTCCTATACCCATTACACGTGCACACTGGGTGTACACCCTCTAGTATGGGTAGGGGTGCTATTCGATAAATAACTTCCTAGTCCTCTTTAAAATCTCGACAATTACTTTCTAAACTCACTTCCATCTTTATTAGTGATTGTACCGAAAATAACTATAAAATTTAATTCCTTCCGCTGAATCCACTCGCTTTTGACCATTCGGAAGATCCTGACTCTAGATTCTGAAGTAATGATCTTAGATATCTCCCGGCAATTTACTAAGTGTCTAATCCTCTTTGTAATCCAACTCACTTGGTACGGTTTCCTTAATGTGACTCAGTCATATGGTTCCTCCATTAAGGAATCATCATCTGCTCAGTTTTGGTTTGAATCTTGATATAACTTAACACTCAAAATCCGGTGATTAATCTTTGTGTTCTATCGACGTCATCCTGTTATTTTATAGATCTCTAGCTCAACTCAAACTTCTTACGCAGTATCCGGGATCTTAGGTGATAAGGAATGTGTCCACAATGACCATCCTAGACACAAGGTGATTTTGCATCACCATCGTTTGATCATAACTACTCGATACTGCTAACACACCATCAACATTGCACTCTTATATATCCACGTTTACCGGACCGCGAATATTCCTCTGACGCCAAACGCAACTCGGCTCCATTCCGATATAACATTACACGTAACTCTACCCGAGATTATGCTTTCTCTATGCGCGATTACTGAGTTGCAGGTATACTTTTTCCGCTTCCTTCCTTATGTGTCTTCCGACTCACTAGGGTAGTTACTCACTTTGAGCTTTCTAGTGTAGGCTTTGCACCATACTTTTATTACGTCGTTAATTCTTCTCTTAATCCATCAAGAAAACTCACTCCAGAGTACTCCATTAGTATAGGATTAAAAACTACTTGTCTAGCAACATATAACAAAGCCTTTATTCTTCACTCGGATCCATAATAGGGTAACATTGTTTTTTTTTTTTTAAACCTCTTTATTCCCATACAGTACTTCCGGTCACTCCGCGTAGCCTATCTCACGTTCTTTCCAAACAAAAGCATTTCCCCCACTATCATTATATTAAACTCGACACGTCGTTTTTTTTTATACCATTGAGCTTCCTGCTCTGTGGGCTAGGACCCACTACGCTTCCGCTGCGCTACTTTGATAATTCTGCTGTCATCCATCAGTCATAAGGACATTTTCTGTGAGTCCAAAGTGATTGTCCCCCAAAATTCTTTTCCCTGATTACACCATAAGTCCTATCCGGATGAAGTATCCAGAACCTTCCTTACTTAATCTAAGGGAATTAGGTAACGATTAGAAGACAACCTCTCCCGTTCACTTTTTAAATTCTTCTAACACGGATCCAAACTCGTTGACTCGACCGGAGTTTGATCTGAACAAGCCCTCACGAAATCTCTAACATGGTTCTCTCTATACCTTTAGTGAATCCAAGAGGGTTGTCGTTGCTTACTGGAGGAAATCCTCCAAGGTATCAGTATAGTTACTTCGAAAGTCCTCACTCACAACTATCTCTTCTTAACTGTAACTAACACGTCAATATCAAGCAACCCTTGCACATACTTAATTGACGTCGGTCAGTCCATAGTTGACTTATCTCAAAATCCCAAACTTACTCTCCTCATACTTCTACCAGCATTAAAGTTCTTGGTGTACACCACCTACTCGATTAATCCTTTTATACTTCTTTAGTTCGTTCTATCTTCCACTCTTCCGCTTCCTTTGGGGCTAACTATACTCCTTGAGTCCCCTAGTTCATTATCACATGTTCCTTCATTGGTGTTGTTTATAATATTACTCTGTTGAATTCCATTGACTCTACTACCGGCCTCCTATTCTTTTGATACTAGCGTCGTGATTCCGTTCAACTTCTTATATCTCTGACGAGGTCGAAACTCCTCTTCACTTGTGGGGTCTATCTTTGCTCTCACACTCAATTGTAGGTCTTCATTCCTTGCACCCTTAGTCACAAAGGTTTATTCCGTAAATATCGGAAGAGAATCATCATTCTCCCTTGTATGACATGCTACGCACACTCTGTCTTGGCTGACATAGAACCTTTTCAAAAGTGTAAACTTCTTACTCCTCTAGTTCTTCTTTTACAATCCATCTGTATTATTTGTGATATGTACCTTTTCTTAGCCCGTAGATAGTAAATCACTCACATAATTCCCTTGGTCTCGAATGTCATAAGGGGGTCATTCATGTTCGTCTAGTCTTTCTTCTTAAGTTCTTAATTAGAGTTACTGGCTCGAACTCGCTCCGTGTTACTATTAAGGTTACTAGCACGTGTACCGATTTACTTTCACATTTGTCGCCATTGATCTCTTGAGGGGTCCTCCGGATGTCCATAAAATTCTTTCATAAGTCTATGGTTATCCTCCTTATCTGCCAACCAGTTACCACTAGTTGACCCGCCCGTTTTATGTCTCAGTTATTACCAACTAATATGTAGTTGACCTTCTATAAGATCACGGACTTATTGTGCTTCTATCTCTTTTGAAGTTTGATACACTTGGTGAAAATCTATCTCCTATAGTTCCTTTGTTAATAATCCTTTAGCTCCTTCCATAGCCTATACTTCTCCCGTGCTCTGATGCGATCATTATACTCTTCTGAGTCTAGTCCTAACATTCGTCTGTCGTCATTGAGTTTATCAAGTGTTCCACGATAACTTGTAAGCGTGTCTTCGCGATTCTTTTTACTTTGTTCATCGTCTGTTTGCGGTTCTCTGATACGATCGTTAATGTTGGTAACTTACATCTTTATGTAAATGAGAAGTTATTGGGGACTCTCTAGTGCACCAAAATCATTTTCCCACATTCTTCCCTTTGATTGGTGTTGTTTTGTAATGCCACCTTTATAGAATTCCGTTATCTTAATTTCAGACTCTACTGTATTTGATACTTACGTCATGATTTCTTGCAAACTCTTGCATCCCTGAGTAAGTCAACCCGTCTCCATGATGATGAAATTTATTTCTTGTCTTTAAACTCATTTGTCAATGTTTGTCTTTGTACTCCTTTAATTCTTCACACCGGGGTCAACACCCTATCTTCTTGGTATTCTCATGCCCATTGTTGCATATGGCGGTGTCCGTCTCGATTGTAACGTCCTTTATTCCGCAAATCTTGGTTGTACTCCGTTCTATATGATTCTTGTTTCCTTATTGTTATCTCTACTCCGATCTCTTGTCATCTCTTGCGTGATTCTTCTAATTAATCTCTCGGCTTCATACGACCAGGTCCCTTGCATGACTTCCTATTCCTTCCATCTGAGCTAACTCGGGAATTTTCTTCTTATCGGGTTGTACTTGTGGTGAAAATGATGTCAACATCTTTACTTCTTTGCCCACCCGTTCTTCGAATGATTTATAGGGTCACCAGGACGCCCACCAGAGTATAATACTCAAATCCTAGGTCTGAATTCATCGTCTCGTGTTGAAAACTCTTCAAGTCCGCTACCAATTTATCATGAGGCGGTAATTGCTTCATGAAACCATAACTAAATAATATAAGATATCCTTTAGGATACTAACATGCTACACGTACACATATATATATATAATCATACATTAAAACATAACAATATAAGTTTATATACTAACTCACTTATCATTCTAAGTTGCAGAGATCCACGGAAAACGATGGTGATCCGACGTACTACTAACCCACAACCCGACTATGCACGTGTGTAAAAACAGAAATATGTTTTGAAAATCTTAGACCCCTTTCGGGTTCTAGTTATTTTATACATTCGGTCTTTTAGAAGATTTCAAGTGCCATTGTTGCCAACCTAGAGCTCTGATACCATGTTGTAACACCCCAAATTCTCGGAACTCGGGGAGCTACTGGTTAGGACCTCACAATGGGTCCCAACCTTGGTTTAACAACAACATTACTTGGATCTTACAACAAGGCACAAATGTATTTAAAACAATTTCTAAAACATAATATTTTTAATGGTATGAACGTACACATGTGACAGCCTTACAAACATATATAAAGATACATAACATGCATGACGTATGAAAGACTCCCCCGTCCCCATCTAATGAGTACGTGGACCCGGCTGACCATCCGTTCCGGATCTCTCTGCAACTGTCTATTTCTACAGATCTACAACACGGATAAACCGTTAGCTAACTATCCAAATATAAGCAAAAATGATAACAGCACAAACACAAGCAGAAACAAAATAAACAAACATCATGCTGGCACTCAACCGTTTATTATCTATTATTTAAGTGATTCACATTATTCAATTTAAGTTGTGGCACGAGAATTATTATTAGTTCTCGCCTCCGTTCCTTATCCAACTGGTGTAGGTCTAGCTGACTTCCACTGGTAGCATCACTACAAACCACGTATGGACTAGTCCCGAAAGAAACCCCCAGTGCCCGCAAGCTACTGAGCAGAATGCCACCGCCCGTTACTCTTAGGCCAAAATATAGGTCGGTAATTATATATCACAACCTATCTCCATAAACATTTCAATCACACACCACTATCATCATTTATACTCATATTTAGAAGTCAGCTAAGTAAGCCCAAAGGACTTACCTGAATCAAAACATAATTCCGTTATCTCGACTCGGTCCGCAACCGCAGGAACTCAATCGCCTGTTATAAAAGGCAAGTGGATCAATAATGTATCCCGCTTTATTAGAAGTCTCTAACTTCTAAGATATTTAACTCTATCATCAGATAAATTACCAACATACCCTTGTAATGGCAAATGACTATTTTGTCCCTAATGTCCGAAACCCTAGAAGTATTCTTAGAATATTTCTAAAACTTCATATGAAGTCCAAAATCATAATCTAACACTCACCGGAAAGATCTAGCTAAGTTGGAAGATATTTTTCCAACTTCTTAACTTCCATGAAAAAATCATTAACGAACTCACTTTGTCCTAACTTAGACCGCTCATACCAGGATCTAAAAATCTCAAATAAAATATCAAATCCTTATATGCAAAGCACTCTACTCACTACAAGAATTAAAACTCAAAAAGGATAAAAAACTAACCCTACACAAAAATCCCAAGTTGACTCTCAAGCACATAATCTCCCATATTTATTAGCAAAAAAAAAACTGCACCTTTACCAACTGCCTAACTAGCCTACTTTGGAACCTTGTAATTCTAGATCCGACCGTTGGATCGACCCGAACTTTTGATACATCTAGTATGTATATCTATCTACAAACTCTAAACATTTGAACGGTGAATTATCATTTTAAAGCAACGAAACAGGGACTCGAAGAGAGCTGCATATCACAGTTTTCCTGGAATAAGTTAAGAGGTGCAAAAGGTCCATGGTTCGAGTCTCACCCTTGCGGCTCAGATTACAAGGCTTCCACACATCACAGGTTCGACAATCCTAACCATCAATTTATGCAACTCAACTAAACCTATACAACAACACCATGACACATTCACAACTCAAATAAAATACTTATAACCCTCATGAAGACTCCCCACTACTAAGTCTATACGTGTAGAACAAGTGTGGGCGTAAAAAGGGAAAAGAGGACTCACTGTACTATGCCCGATCAACAACTTAGTGTCGCACCAAACTCCGGGAACACAAGGCCATCCGACTCGATATCGGAACAGCCGAAGAGGGAAACCCAGTCGCCTATGGATTACTCAGTGACGGAACGGGTTCAAGCCACCACCGACAACCTTGTGGGTTAAGTAAGAACTTCGTCTCTTCTATCTGGTTCACGCAGAAGCCTCTTCTCAGTAATAAGTACAACGAAGGGAGGAAGAGAAGGACAGAATGGAAGGCTCACCTTGGCATGGCCTGTTCGTCATCGCTGCTGAATCATTGGAGGGAACGGCCAAATCCGATTGCTCGTCGTCGACGATGGAGCAGGACTTGAGTGCAGTTGGTGGTTCTCCTCCTCACAAGGTATCAGTGCACGCTTGTCTTTCCCAGCGTTAACCGTCGTTACCCAGGCTATGAGGGAAGAAGAGGAGAGAGGATCTGGCTCACCTGGATGAAGACGGGTTCACTGTAGGATCGTCGGCACGCCTACGGTCTGTTGCAACGAGCGCATCCAAGAGAGGAGGAGTGACGTCGGTGATCGGTGGAGCCTCATGCTGGATCTATGAGGGACTGCTCGGACTGGCGACGCGATGAAGATGGAGACCTCGACACCAACACAGCGCCAGTAGGGGAGTGGGACGAGATCCTGGACGCCCTAGTTCGCTTCTGTCCCTCACGTTCGTATGAACGGGGAAGGATACACCAGGTCCAAGAGGTGCGGATCGGTCGGCAGTGGGGAAGGAAAGAAGGTCATTTGGAAAGTAGGCTGACGTGGGCTGTTTACAAGGGCAGGTGTATACTGGTGTGTACTTGTGATCTGGATCGGTTGAACGTGGACGTGATTAGGGGTAACACATCCCGTAATTGTAGATTTGGCACTGCACTTGCCAGGAATGTAACAATAGACGTTGGAAGTAGAGGAGTTGTTGGGCCTGCTTCATTGTTGGGCTGGGTATGGGCTGAAATGAAGAGGGAGTGAAAGTGGGTTGGTGATCATGTAGGAGTATTTTAAGAAGTGATTTTATGTGATCCAAACATCACCTAAAATCATACATATTGGTAAGAAGTATTTTATATGATTATCTCTTTGCATAAAATAATTGAAATTTACCAATTAAAAGAAGTATGGTGAAATTTGTATCATTTTATGGGTTATAATTTCACATAAAATGATAGGATTTATGTTGACTCAGAAATAACGGAATTTAATAATTTTGGGTATTACAGTGTTGCAGTTTCTTTATTTGTGGGATTTCCAGTTGGACCTTGGTCCTTTTCTTTCCTTCCGTACTTTGTTATCTTATATTTTCCGGCTGTTAGTTGTTCTGGTCACATTCATACATTGTTAAGATTTATTTTATGATTTCTGGTTTTCCTTATTTGTGCCTTGTTGTAAGATCTTGTTAAGTTGTTTTCAAACTAAGGTCGGGACCCACTGTGCGGTCCTAACCAGTAACTCCCCGAGTTGTAAAATTTGGGGTGTTACAAAATGAATCACCGAGGTTAATAACACCAACATCGATGCTCAATTTCCTTCTGATTGGAGTCTCATTCAAATTGGAAACATTAGACGTAGGAGAATTATATTCGTAGGAATGACTCCTTTTGGACGGAGTTATAGAACTAAGCTCAACAAAATTTGCGTCTCTACAGGTTGTATTGATAGCGGGTCCATCAATGTTTTGAAATTAGTATGATATATGGTATAAACTTGTTACTTTTTCCGTGTTTAGTAAATCATAATTAGACAATATAGTATATTTAACGTTAAACCATACCTATTGAGTATCTTGTAGAATCTTATATTCATTCATGATAGAAACATCGTCACAAATCTGAGTAGTAGTAAATCCCGCTGTTGGGTTTTACAATTTTATTGTCTAATAATGATGTTGTATAAATATAAACTGAAAATACATATATTACCACATTAATAGTATCTTGGATGGAAACCACTGTTTTTTTACAAGTTGTTTGACTTGTTTCTCAAACATGATGAAAACTACATTTGATGCATGATCAACAACTTTTAAAATGGAGTTTGTACCTAGTCAGAGAATTAAATTTTAATATGAATATCAATATAGTATTATGTAATTTAGATAACACGATTTTCGTATGAATATCTTGGAACAACAAATTTAATGGCTAAATCACACTTTTTGCAATAATATATACTCCATCAACTTCCACCTTTGATTTGGATGTTTTACATGAATTGTAAAATCATCCAAATATGTCATCAAAGTCCTCAATTGTTGTCATGGTCACACAAGTACATTTCTTATCAAGTAAAATATATAAAACATAGATAGTAAATAAAAATAATGATTAAAATATTGATAACTAGTTGGATGATGGTAACCTATTGTATGCCTAGTATGTCCCGTAATGTGTTTCTTGGATATTGAGTCTATTGACTGAAGAATACTTCAGATATAGAGTAAGACGGGGTGTTCGATTCGGTTGGGATGACAATGGATGATACAACCTCCTCAGAAATAGGGAATCTAAAATATTAAAAAGGTAGACACAAGTTATGTATATTTCATAAATCTGTAGTTACATAATGTATAATCATCTTGTATATGAATAATATTACCTCTTCTTGAAGTTCTTAATATATGGTACTCGAGAATCATCAACAATAACTTTGGTAGCTCCTTTGGTTTTGAAAGTATATTTTTCACCTATTTTTTTTTTTACAAATATTAAGAAATTAGTAGATTGTTTATTTAATAGTTAGAAAATGTAAAAAGAATATATATAAAATTTCAAAAGATAATTAAAAGTAAATATATAGAAGTTTGTTCCAAATGAATCAAATTGATGTGCATAAGAATAACATAAATTACACTTCATCATGTGATTGTTGAAAAATTGAACATTATTGAATACATGTTCAAGAATAAAGAAATTGATGTGCACCAGCAAATAACAAAAATTGTATGTTTATTGAGAGCTCCGCATGTAGATATTTCTCCTTTCATATTGAGAATCGATTGGGCCAATAGCAGACAGATGACCAATGATGTATTTTGCAAAAACAAAACATATTGAACAAATAGATGAATTGTTGATACATATAAAATGACCTCATTAGAGATTGGTTAGCATATAGGTGGAATGGTATCGTAGGAATCTCAGGTTCCAATATTGCACTAAATACACAAATTGAAGCCAACTTGGCTCCAGGTCGAGCAACATCAACACCTTTACCCCTGCATACCAGGCTTATACCTTACGTTGGAACTCCACTGTCAAATACTTCAGTTTATAGATCTCTTATTGGCAAGTTCAATTTCCTTACTAATACAAGACCTTATTTGTGTTTTGTTATTCAAAGCCTTAGCCAGTTTATGCAAGAACATCATTCTTCTCACATGGATGCTCTTTGTCATACCTTGAGGTATGTCCATGGTATAATTGGGCATGACATCCTGCTGAATGGATGTGATCAACCTAAATTATTGGCTTTTACAGACTCAAATTGGGCTTCTTGTCCATCCACCAAAAGGAGTGTCAGGGGATATGTCATGCTCCTTGGCAAGTCTCCTATAAGCTGAAAATCGAAGAAGCAACATACAATGTCCAAAAGCTCTACTGAGGCCGAGTACAGAGCCATGGCTCAAGCTGCAGCTGAAGTGACTTAGTTGATACGCCTATTGCAAGAACTTGGCATGACACCTCCACAGCCAGTTCATCTCTTATGTGACAACAGTTCAGCTATTCAATTGAGCAAGAATCCGGTGTTCCATGATCGCACCAAACACATTGAAATCGATTGTCATTTTACTCGTGACAAGGTTATGGAGGGTTTGTTACAACTTTAGTTTGTTCCCACACAAGATCAATTAGCCGATGTTATGGCTAAAATCCTTCTTTCCCCACATTAGAATCGTTTGTTGAGCAAACTAGGCATGTGTGACCTACCTAGTTTGAGGTTGGGTATTAGGAGTGAAAGTGTAAATGAGGAGATATCATGTACTATAACTAATTCAGTTACAAGCTGAATGTATAAATACATATTCACACATGATAATAAACAAGCCGATTCAATTTGTTAAACAAACTCTCTCTCTTTCTCCTCATAACACCATCTAAGTGATAATATAGGTAATCTTATATATAAAGGAAGGTGTGAAAAATGAGTTGTTTGGTTATTTTGGGTAAACATAACTACACAAAAAAATAGAGACATACATTCACATAAAATGATGGATATGAATTGGAGTTATGTGCATAAAAGTCTAAAAAGAAATAGTTGGGTACAAATAGCTTATACACTTAGTTACCACTTAACATAATCCGAAGAATTAGGGTGTTGGATCGGAAATTATTCGAAAATTAAAATTTCTTGGTATCACTTAGAGTAATAATTTTGAGGATTTTCATAAACAAGGGTTTTCCAAACATGATTGGCGCATACATGAATTTTCCATTGGATGGAACTATTGACTCTTAGCTTTTTCTAATAGACAAGTATCCTTCATTGAATCTAACATATACAAAAATATATTTATAGTAAGATGGTATTATATAAAATATACATAGTAAATAATGAAGCAAAGAAGATTATGTGTGTATTTCATAGGAAATAAATAAAACACAACTGCTTGTGTTTGATAGTGTTTTTGGTAGTGTTTTGTGTTTTAGGTAGTGTTTTGGTTTTTCAAAAACTGTAACGTGTTTGGTACGGTTAGTGTATTTTTTTCAGAGCGTTTCGTGAACAAAATTACGATTTTACCCTCACTTTTAACCAAAATTACATCTCTTACCTAACCTTTTACACTTGAATCAATTTAGGTTTTCTACAACCGTTCGCTTATGGCTAGTGGAAGCCCGTTTTGCCGCCGATTGTGAATGTTAACAAGCTCGAGACTCAAACCTGGTGAGCTCGTTCTACCGCCGCTGAGAAACAAGTATCAATTATTTTGATTGTTTTTGCAACCGTTCGCTTCACCTGCCAACACTGAACTAGGTTTGTTCTCGATATCTTCTTCATCCTTTCATAAAGTCGTTGAAATATGAACTATTGTTTGTAGTTGCTTATGAACTACTGTCTACAAGTGACAATTGGTTAATCGTCACTTGTCTGAACCAAATTTACAAGCTCGAATTGATCAATAAGTTGCTAGTTTCTACTTGTTTATGAATTGACTTGTGTTGAACTATGAACTGTTGTTTACAATCCCTTTTGTGTTGAACTATGAACTGCCGACACATTCACTTGTCTGAATCAGGTTGAATTATGCACTTTTGTGCGTAATCTGAAATTGATCAATAAGTTGCTAGTTTCTAGTTGCCTATGAATTGACTTATGTTGAACTATGAACTGCCGACACCTCTAGTTTGAACTAGCTTGAACTATGAACTGTTGTTTACCTGCTCGAATTGACTTGTGTTACTTGTTACTTGTTGTTTACAATCCCTCTTGTTGTTTACATTCCCTCTTGTGTTGAATTTATAGTTATGCAATGACTTGTGTTGAACTATGAACAGTCTATGAATTGACTTGTATTGAACTATGAATTGACCTGTGTTACTAGTTTTTAGTTGCCAAGTGCATTTATAGTTTTGCAGCTTGATGATGACTATGAATTGATTTATGCTGAAAACATGTACATTTTCCATCATTATTATCTTTTGTTTGCATATTTGTTTAGTAGGTAATTTGTATATGGTTTATATTTACATAAATTTGTTGTAGTTGGGATGTAGAGTTGTAGAGGTCCAAATTTCACATGAGATGATGAACTATTGAGAGTTCTACTGAAGATCCTAGTTAAATACCAAATAGAAAATGGAAGCAAGCAGACATTCAATTTGAAAGAAATTACTACAACTTTTACTACTAAATGCGGAAAGAGTGGTGCGAAGATGTTTGTAGAACAAGTATGAGTCAATGAAAAAAGAGTATAAGACTTGGATTCTGCTTATTAATTCGGAGACGGGCCTTGGTTGGGATAACAACACTAATAGGATCACGGCATCAAATGAATGGTGGGATAAGAAGATTAAGGTATTTGAATTTTTTTCCATACAAAAAACATTTAAAGGATATGTACTATACTAGTGTATCTTTTATTGTTGCAAGAATATGCAAATTGTAAAAAATATAGGAACAAGGGAATGAATGCTGAATATGAAGAGTTGTTGCGTACACTTTTTTCTAAAAACATAGCAACAAGGTGACTTGCAATGTCTTCTAGCATGGTACGAGAAAGAAGTCCCGACTTGTGTCACTTGCAAATAAAGAGGAAATAGGATTTGGTGTTGGGTATGGAGGTGATTCTCAGTTCTTTCGCACATTTGTTGACACCGTCAAAGAAGAAGCTACTAGCCACTCTGGAGTAGGGGCAAACCTTGACGGACAACCATTTGAGAGAACAAAAGCTCCTACACTAAATCCGGTAACTATAAATACTAGTGACAAGGCTCCAATGAAGAGAAAAAGAAGACAATTTGTTGGCTCGTTCAAGTTTAAAGAACATCTTGCACATACTAGAGAACACAATGAAAAAATACTTGCCCTCTTCCAAGAAGAAGTGAACTCAAAGGAAAAAGAGGAAGATTTCTGCTGGATGAAGGAATGGTGATACTTGATCGCTTGGTGAAAAAAAAAAATGGTGGAGAACGAATCACCATTATGGTGTTTTATTATTTCAAAGACTAAAGCGAGAAAGAATATGAAAATCTTGAGGAAACTGGCAGATGACAAGAAGAGGGTGAAGTGGCTAAAATGAGAGTTTGACAATGTTTTAGTTGTTTCGTATCTATATGTTGAACATTGATCTTTGTTGAACTTGTTTGTTTTTGATTTTACGCTACCTTGCATAACATTTTACTTGTTGACATTCATCTTGCATTGAACAATGAACTTGTATTTTATTTTTATGTCAATGCATATCATTTTCATTTTACCTTCATTAATCATGAGAGGTCTCTGGTTGATCACTTGCAGGTCAGTGTAGTACGGTTTACAAATTATGTCAAGCGGGAGTGATGATAATAATGAAGAATTGCAGAAATGGCGTCGCCTTGTAAAAATGTATACACATTATGTGGAAATGCAAAGGAAAATGGAGATACTAGTCGATCATTACTACAAACACATGCACAAACAAACTTGCTACACCGATTATGAGCGTGGGAAAATGTGGATGAATGACATATTGTCTGGTTATCACATTCGGACGGTCAATATGTTTAGGATGGACGCCGAAGTACTTTTACGTTCGTGCAACAAGTTGGAAAATAATTATGGTCTTACTCTATCAACAAAAGTCTTGGTCTTGGAGAAAGTGGGAATGTTCCTATACACGCTCGCTCAAGGAGCCTCAGTTCGTGTTGTTGCTGGGCATTTTCAAAGGTCGACGGAGACCGTTCACCGAGCATTCCATGATGTATTGAACTCTTTCACCGGGTATTGACATGGAGGACATGGACTATCAAGTGATATAATTCAACCAAGGAATCTTAATTTTCCTAGGACACCCTCCCACATTGCTGTAGATCCAAGATACAAGGATTATTTCAATGTATGTGTAAACTGTATTAAAAGGATTAACATGATATGAATAGTGATAGAAATTGTATTTCGTTGTATGCACTATTGCATTGGCTATTTAGATGGAACACATATCAGTGCATGCATCCCTACAGAGTCACAAGGTCCTTTCATCGGTCGAAAACATGCACTGACATTCAATGTTCTTGCGGTTTGTGATTTTAACATGTTGTTCACTTTTGTGTTGTTTGGATGGGAAGGGCCGGCACACGACGCAAAGGTTCTTGATAATGCAATTTGCAACCTAAACGTACAATTTTTCATTCAACCTCCCAGCAAATATTACCTTTGCGACAAAGGTTACGCAGACAAACCAGGGTTTTCTAGTTCCATACTCAAAGATAAGGTATCATTTGAATCAATTTGATAATGAGCTGTCCAACAACAAAAAAAAGCGTTCAACCGGGCACACTCTTCTCTTAGAAGTTGTATAGAACGTAGTTTTGGAATCCTCAAAACAAGATGGAAAATTTTAGATGCAGTGCCATATTACCCGGACCGCACACAAGTTGACATTCATCTCGCTTGCTTCACCCTCCACAACTTCATCCGCTTGTACTCTAGGTATGATGACTTGTTTGAAGACGAAGAACAAACCCCGATGGTAAACCAAGAGGGTGTGGAAGATGTTGAGAACAATGTTACGAATGATAGAGGAATGAGACATATTAGTGATCGTATTGCTACTATAATATGGAACTCGACAAGGAATACGCAATTTATATTTATGGTCGTTTTATGTCTTTTGTTTCCACAGTATTCTGTCAAATTTCGAAGCGGATGTAAGTGTCTCATGAAGACACCTTTTTATTTATAATTATGATCATTTTGTTATACAATTCCGGGAAATGTGTTAGGTAGATTACTAACACATAACATATGAGAAAAGTACAGTTCCGAGAAACTTGAGAAAATTTTAATACATAACATCCAAACGAAAAGTTTAAATGTGCTGTCAATTCTTGAAAATTAATGCATTACTAACACATAACATATGAGAAAAGTACAATCCCGAAAATTAACCCAAACACAAATGCATTTAATTTTTCAGACTTGATTTCATTGGTCATCTCTATCACTTGAGTAACTTCATGCTTTAATGATTCCACATGACCATCATTCTCCAATTTCCTCATTCTTATTATATGAACTTCATATTGCAGTTGTTTCTTATTTTCTCTTAGAGCTTCCACGAAGTCTTGTAAAGTAGTAGATGCATTACTATCATCAAAACGGTACATTATCATCTCATCTTCGGCAAGTTTATCCTTTGGCATTGATATCTCATGTCTTTATAAGTAATAGTCGGGATCTCCGCTTAACACAATTTAAGTCGCCTGACATGTTCCCACAACAAAATATAGCAACTGAAATTATGGTCCGGACAAATAATGGTCAACACTAGAATTGTTCTAACAATGAACATAACAAGTTAGAACATTGATAGCATGAATTATAATCTATATTTTGGGGTTTATTTGGACGTTTTATCTTCATTAATCTGCATGTTCGTATGTATAATATGTGATTATATTACCATTTCATCTACCTTTGCGGGAATCGAGGTCTACACCTAGTTTTGTTGTAATCGTAGGTAAAATGACACGTTTTGCATCAAAAAAGAGCAAAAGGAGCTAAGGAGTCATTGAAGCTACATTCAAGAACATAAGGAAACATCCAGGAAGCATAGCCATGGATTAAAGATTTATTTTGGACCAGATTTGAGAGATTTCACATTCAGTTGTGACTCACCTCGGTTGACTTCAGAGTCACCTCGACCGAGGTGATCCAGAGGAGTCGACTCGACCGAGGCGAACACCTGGGACGCGGCGAGAATATTTTATTCTTGGCTGAGATCTTTTATCTTTGGAAAGAGATCTTATATTTTTGGGCTTGGCTCCTAGAAGGAAGAAGATATGCTAGATCATATATTTTACCTATTTTTATGGGAAGAGATCTTTTTAAGATATCTTATCTTTGGAGAGTAATTTTCCTATAAAAAGGGTTGGATTTTCCACAAATCCACATCATGCTATACCACCGATCAGGGTTTATACACCGCAGCAACCATACTCCAGTTGGGAGATTTGAAGAACCTTTTTGAAGGTTGAAGGAAGAAAGTCTATAGCTTTTATAGCTTTTGAAGGGTTTTTGTAAGATCATCTTAGATTCCCTTCTTGTTTGTTGTCTTGTTGGATTTCTATCCAAGGAACGCTTGTTGTTTTGATAATTGATTCAGTTATTGAAGCCTTTCTCTTAAGGTTTTCTTGTTCAATTATTCTCTTTCTTCCCATATATTTGATTAAAAACTATCATGATGATGAGTGGCTAATCTCTTTGTGTGATTCTAGGGTGATTGGCTGAAGGTTGTGGGAAAAACAATGATAGAATGATCTTAATCACAGTAGGACCCTGAAAGTTCGAGTCTTTAACCTTAACCCTAAGCATCTCGTTCAGTCGATGAACATCTCGGCCGGGGTGGAATTTGGCTGACCGAGGTAACTTATCTGATCCGAAACTGAGAGTTAAGTGTTAGAGTTTGCCAAATCCTATTCTTATTATACCTTTCCTGGTTCAATGCAAGCTTAGGATGAGACTTACCCGGTAATTCCTTAGTTTGTTTACCTAAGATCATAAGTGTAGGTAATAAAGGTTTATCCTTTATTGGGGTTTGAGTGTGCTTTCATCCCATCTTTGTGAGTTAGCCTGATACTTACCCGGTAAAGGTTGATTCTATTCCCTTAGATGGTGTGTTAGTTTGAGGTTATAGTTCTTTATCTTAATTCCTTGAGACTTACCCGGTAATAGGAGTTACGGCTTAGGATTAGTGAGTAGTGAGACTTACCCGGTGATCTATTCCACTTTAGTAACACCTTCCCTTTGCAAAAACCTCAGCTTTGTCCGCTTATCTTTAGATCTTGAGTTGGAACCACAACTAGATGCTTTAATCCCTAGAATTGCATATTTCCTTTATTGACTTTTATCATTTTTGATTGTTTTAATTGCTTTGTGGTTAGTGATTGCTTAAGCTTACCGTAATTGGACTTTGTTTCACTAAGTCCCTGTGATCGACCCCTAGAATTCCTTGCTTTTTACTACGATTGACCCGTACACTACGGGTTCGCATCCTTGTTTTAAGCTTACATCTAGGGTTATAAATTTAAAGCTTGCACACACCGTTTGGAGCGAACAACTTTTTGGCTCCGTTGCCTGGGACTTGGTCTAGACCGAGCCGGTTACGGTTTGCTTTTGGGGCACTTGCCCCCGTGTCTACTAACCACTCTACTTGAGTGAGTTTTGCAGGTTCTTTCTTAGGTTTATGCAAAGAACCCGCATTGGGAAGGAAATCGTTCCTTACGATCCCGAACCAGAAAAGACATACAAACGACACTTAAGAGATGCGAAGATGGCCAACCAAGACAATCGCGATCTTGAGGCCGAATTGAAGGAGGCGTTAGAGCTGCTACGCCTCAGCAGGGAAGAACTAAGGCAAGAGAAAGAAGAAACTCGCACCAGGACTGAAGCGATCGAAGCAGATATGGCTGCCTTACGCGACCAATATCTATTTCGACCGAGGGAAGACCCAGTTCCCGATGCTGGACCGAGGCAGGTCCCAGTCGCTGACCCTCGACCGAGGCAGGTTCCAGTACCTGACGCCCCGGCCGAGATACTTCCACCTCGGATGCCAGTCCGAGGCGCTCTTTTTGCAGGAATCCCGCAAACCCTAGGTCAAAGGATGGACCCCAATCAACAACTGAGGCGTCCAGGAGTTAACCTAGGAGATCCAGCGGACCATGACTACGAACTTCGACCGCAAGTTCTATCCATGATTCGCCAATGCCAGTTCGGAGGGCTAGAGAAGGAATCCCCACATCAACATCTTCAAAACTATGAGATCTTGATGGAGACCTTGAGACCCTCAAGAATTGAAAATAACAACTACAAGCTAAGACCTTTTTACTTTTCTTTAAAAGATAGAGCTCTTACTTGGTATCAATCTCTTCCTCCAGGAAAAATCAGCACATGGGAGGAGATGACTACAGAATTCTTGACTAAATTCTTTCCCCCCTCTAAGACCGCTGAAATGAGAGGGAAGATCAACACTTTCATTATGAAGGACAAGGAGAGCTTGTCCAAGTCATGGGAGAGGTTCAAGGACATTCTTTTGGATTGCCCACATCATGGGATTCCAAAGATAGAGCTGTTGGAGATATACTTCAAAGGACTGGACGGAAACACACAGTTCAACCTCCAACTACTCTCCGCCGGTACATTTATGGACATGGCGATTGACGAAGCTTGGGACTTCATCGAGAAGCAAGCTTTGCATATGGAGAAGTACACCCACCAAGGAACTGAAGGTGGAGTTAAAAGAGTCAACTTTCAAGAGACTCAACCTAACAACAATCAACTCACGTCTTTGAAGAATGACGTGAAGCAATTGAAGGAACTCTTGTTTTCTCAAACCAAGAAGGAAGATCAAGGACAAAGGAACAACAAAAATGGATACCGTAACAACAACAACGGTTCCCGGAACAACAACTACAACAACAACAATAGAGGATCCAATAGCAACAATTGGAGGGCGAACAACCAAAATTCTGGTAACAATCATTCTAACTCCAACTCTAACGATTCCTCTAATCCTTTCCTCTCTTCCCCTTCTTCTTCTTCTACTCCATTAAATAGCCAGGGGCAAGGATCAAGTTCGTCTCAGCCGGAAAAGAAAGACGCAGTACTGGAGGCCATATTGATCAAGCTTAGTGCTATGGAGACTTCTATGACTTCATTTTCGAAGGCCCAAAAAGCCTTTGAACAACAACTTGCTAGTAGGGCGAATGAAGCGCCAAGAGATCTAGGGAAGCTTCCAGCAAGGACGGAAAGCAACCCTAAGGGCCAAATCATGGCCATAACTACGAGGAGTGGACTGAAAACTGCAGATCCAGTGCCTCGGTCGGTGCCAGTACCGACGAAGACCACCTCGGTCCAGGTGTAGTCGAAGAACACTCCGGCCGAGATGCCAACCGAGGTGGAGCCACAGAAAGCGGAGGGGAAAACTGAAGTTTATGTTCCACCTCCTGCATACAAACCACCACTTCCATTCCCCCAGTCAAGGGCCAGAGCACATCTGGACAAGCACTTTGGTAAGTTCTTTGACTTTATGAATAAACTGCACATTAACATTCCTTTCCTTGATGCTATTCTAGGGATGCCCGCCTATGGGAAGTTCTTGAAAGAACTTTTATCAAGGAAGAGGAAACTGGAAGATTTTGGTGAAGTTAGGATGACATCTAAATCTTCGGAGCTTATCCAAATCATGAAGGAGAAGATGCCACCTAAGTTGAGAGATCCCGGCTCATTTTGCATTCCCATTCAAGTTGGGGATGTCACTTGTGAAGCCTTATGTGATCTAGGAGCCAGCGTGAGCATCATTCCGTTGGAACTATGTGAGAAGATCGGACTTGGAGAGCCCAAGCTGGTCAAGATTCGATTATACATGGCGGACCGCTCCATTACCCATCCCGTGGGCATTTTGGAGGACGTTCCGGTCAAGTTAGGTAATTTCTATTTGCCAATAGACTTTGTTGTACTTGACATTCCCGCAGATTATCCTGTTCCTATTATCCTGTTCAACATTGGTGGCGATGAAGTGGAGTTCGCATTACTTGCAGCCATGAAGGGAGAGCAGCTAAGCGATGATATCTTCAACATCTACGATGAAGAAGAATCAAGAGAATTGGTGAGCTCTATCCTTATTAACGATCCACTCGAAAGAGTTATTAGTTTCAGTTTAATGGAGGAAGGTATAGATGCCTCTTGTGATGCAGATATACGGAGCTTAAAGGCACTTGGGGAAGAAGATGCAGGAGCTAAAACTGAGAAGCTAATCCAGGAGATGAAGATCTCCAGTTTCGGTTCCAGTTGCAGTACCTCGACCGAGGCACTTCCTGGACTGAGCGAGGCGACCGAAGAACATCTCGGTCAACGCCTTTGCGCCTCGACCGAGGTCGATGGCGAGCTGATGTCAACTGAGACTACTGAGAATAACAAACTTCTTACTCCCTTCTCTGACATTCATCCTCAGTTGGTGGAACATTCTATCCACCAACTTTCTAATAATAAAGGACCTTGGTATGCTGATATTGTGAATTATCTTGTTTGCCAAGAATTACCGCCCGGATTGACGTACTCCCAAAAGAAGAAATTCTTCAAGGACGTGCGCCATTACTACTGGGATGAGCCGCTGCTATTCAAGCGCGGACCGGATGGGATGCTTCGAAGATGTATTCCGGAAGATGAAGTTAATAGCGTCATACGACATTGTCATTCACTTCCTTGTGGAGGACATGCTAGCACCAATAAGACATGTGCTAAGGTATTACGTTCCGGTTTCTTTTGGCCTAGATTATTTAAGGATGTACAATCATTTGTTGTCTCTTGTGATGCATGCCAAAGAAGAGGAAATCTATCTAGGAGGAACGAAATGCCACTTAATAACATTCAAGAGGTGGAAATCTTTGATGTATGGGGGATAGACTTCATGGGACCCTTCCCATCATCCGGAGGAAACCTCTATATTCTTCTTGCAGTTGATTACGTTTCTAGATGGGTTGAAGCCATCGCTTCTCCCACTAATGACACCAAGGTGGTTGTGAAGTTCTTAAACAAGACTATCTTTCCACGTTTTGGAACTCCACGTATCATCATCAACGATGGAGGAACGCATTTCATCAACCGGAAGTTCAAGGCACTTCTATCGAAGTATGGGGTAACCCACAAGGTATCAACCCCTTATCACCCTCAAACTAGTGGACAGCTCGAGATCTCGAATAGAGAAATCAAAGCAATTTTGGAGAAGACCGTCTCTAGGACGAGGAAGGATTGGTCCATGAAATTGGATGACGCTCTTTGGGCCTACAGGACCGCATTTAAGACTCCCATTGGTACCACCCCTTATAATTTGGTATATGGGAAGTCTTGCCATTTGCCCGTTGAGTTAGAACACAAAACATATTGGGCGATCAAATGGTTGAACTTCGACATTAAGGAAGCCGGCGAGAAGCGGCTATTGGATATCAATGAGCTGGAGGAGTTGCGTTTGAACGCCTATGAGAATGCCAAAATCTATAAGGAAAGGACGAAGAAATGGCATGACAAGCGTATCATCCCTAAGGAGCTTAACGAAGGAGACTTAGTTCTACTCTTCAACTCCCGCCTCCGCCTCTTTCCAGGTAAGTTGAAATCTAGATGGACCGGACCTTACGTTGTGAAACATGTTTTTCCTCATGGTGCAGTTGAGATATAGGGCGAAACGAGCGGAAGCTTCAAGGTCAACGGTCATAGACTCAAGAAATACCAACCGGAAATTCCGGTTGAGGAGGTTGCACCAATATACCTCGTTTGAGAAGCACTATGGTCCAGCTAGCGACCTTAAACCAAGCGCTTCTTGGGAGGCAACCCAAGGTATTGCTTTCTTTTCCCTTTTTCTAGTCTAGCTTAGATAGTTTTGCTTTTGCTTTGCTTTGTTTTGTTTTTGGCGTTCTAGACAGACAACAGGAGACATCTAAGGAGCATAACTGGAAGGACAAAAAGTCGAGAATTTGAGAAGACGAAGTTCGACTGAGGCACATCTCGGTTGCTGTTAGACCACCTCGACCGAGATGATTCTTGAGCAACCGAGGCGACTAGGGTTTCTGAAGAGCCACCTCGGTCCGTACCACCTCGGTCCAGTCGAGACCATCTCGACCGAGGTGACAGCAGTTCCAAAAAGGGTATAAAAGGGGGATTAATTTTCTCTCTCTTCTGTTTTACCCTTCCTCGACCGCGGCACTCCTCTTCACCTCGCTCTTCGATTCTTGCTCTTTTTCGAAGATTTTCGTTTCCAAACTGCGATTAAAGCGTAGAGGATCCCAGTGCAAACGCCGATCTGCGAAGAAATCGAACCGAAACGGCCGAACGAGGTAAAATAGAACGAAACCCTAACCTCGCTGTTTTTGCTTCGATTTGGGCTTGGATTGCCCCACATTTGCTGAAGAACAGATTAAGTACCCCATAGGAACCAGTTGTAGTGATTTTGGGGGAAAAGAACTGGAATTTTGAGGAAATTAGTTGCGCAGATTTTCGCCTCGGTCCAGTCGTGCTGTGCCTCGGCCGAGGTGTTCTTCAGTGTTGTCAGACCGACCGAGGTGACCTGACAGAGAGAGTTGAGAAAATGAGTTCTGACAGACAGCTTGTCATTAGGGATAGATCCTTCCTTCCCCTTCCTCTTCTTCTTCCAGACCTTATCGACCGGTGATCCACGAGCGACACCGGGTTGATTACGACCGTATTGCAGCCCGTCCAGTGATTGCACCACGCTTTCTGGACGTTTCGGCTTTTGACTGTCTCCATGTAGATGGAGACCTTAGGCGGATGATATCGACGGTAGGACTGGATCAGTTTACTGAGATCCGTGCACCTGCCTATTTGGAGCCCACCCTAGAGTTTGTTAGCTCCTTCACCTACCTCCCCACAGAGCGTTCTGTGAAGTACCGGTTGATGAACCGGAACTTCTTAGTTCCATTAGAGTACTGGAGGGACATTTTTGGTTTTCCAGCCCCGACCGCTGTTGATTTCCCTTCCCGGACTGTAGCTAGAGAGTTTTGGGGTCAGATTGCTCATGTAGTTGAGCACGCAGACAGGTGGAGCCCTGGAGACTCCAGGAAGAAGGTTATTTTTCACCTAGCTTTTAGGTTAGCTCACCGTATCTTCAGCGAGACGCTTCTGGCGCGTACTGAGACGCCCCAGAAGGTCCGACAGGGGGAGCTTTTTAGCCTTTACTGCATGGTGACTGGAGGGATCCCCGACTTTGGCTTGATGTTGGCAGAGGACCTGCACAAGATCAAAGCCAAGGCGAAGAGGGACATCTGCTGCGGAGGGATTGTGACCCACATCGCCAGCTATCAGGACATGGACCTCAACACTTGCACTATGGTGGCGGCTGCCAAGCCGCTAGGGCTGCAGGAGATGATTACTCGGCGGATTCTGGTTCCCCGAGGACTGACTACGCCATATGTGGCGATGCCATGGGAGCTGACTGCACCGCAGGGGATCAGGTGGTCTGCCCAATTTACAGTTTATGACCCTCATTACTGGCAGACCGCTTGGACCCCACTGATGGAGGATTATAGAGAGGCAACAGCTGCACCAGCTGAGGAGGAGGAGGTAGATGAGGAGACTGATGATGACAGGGATGGTGGAGTTCCGATGGATACAGGGACGGATACTGCTGGGACGAGTGCACCGGTTATTGATCTTGATGATGATGATGATACTGAGCCTGCACCAGCCACATCTCCAGTGAGACCTGCTAGGCGTAGAGCACGCCGACACAGAGATTCAGAGGCTCACCGTCGGATCGACGATCTGACGGATCAGATGATCGATTCTTATGCCGCTCTATCGCTGGATATCCGCGAGATGCAGGAGCGACAATACTACCAGCATATGATGGCTCAGATTCAGTTTGAGCACATCATGGGCTACCCGTTCGACCCATCCCAGTATCCATATGTGCCACCACCACCACCACCAGATCGCGACTATTGAGAGCTGCATGATTTTCTTTCTTATTTATTATGCAGTTCAGCTTTATGTCCGGTGAGTATTTTATTTCCTTAGACTTATTTCGACCCACTGGGACAGTGTGTCCCAAGTATGGGGGTATTTATGTATTATTTGACTCATGGATGTATGACTTGACCTTCTATGATATTTATGCTTCATTTTGCTTCTATGTGTTTATCTGAGACTGCATGCATACATACAGGTTATTTGATTGAGAAAAACGTCGAAAAACTGGTTTTCTAAAAAATTTTTTGACCTCGACTGGGGCAGTTCTGGCCGAACAAGGTGTTTTACCTCGGTTGACCTAAGAACACCTCGACCGAGGTGGGTTAACTGAGAGTTTTCGAAACTATTTTTTGTGCTTCTTATCTGGATATGATCTCAGTGAAGATCTTGTTTACTGACTGGTTTTGAAATCCTTATGTGTCGAAAGGTTTTATAATATGTTTAAGTTGCTAAATGCTTTGTTTGAAATTTTTGGCATGTTTAATACTTTGTTTTTATCCAAATTATGTTGAATTTGAAGGTTGACACCGCAAGATAAGTTCTCTCACTTTCTTCCTGGAAAGACCAAGGCAATTCATTCTTCTCTCTTCTTCTTCTTGATCATGCTTAGCCCTTCATATACATTTTTGCCTCCCTTTACCTATCCGGGAATTTGGAAGCAAGTAAAATGGTGAAAGCAAGTGAAGTAAAAGTTGAGAAGTTGGCTGGAAGTGAAAGTATTAGAAAGAAAGAAATAGGTTTGGGGAAGTCAATCATGATGATGAGTAACTCGGCACCATTCACATAGCTGGGTGTTTGTGTCTTGCCAAAGTCGGATTGAGCGATATTCCTAACGGGTCATGGTATGTGCATCAAGGGTTTGATGCATCTCAAGAAATTGATGATTGCTGATTTCCTAGGCTTCGGTTATTGTGCACCTCTGTCCATGCATCCCAAAAAGTAAAGTAAAAGAAAAAGTGTGAAATAAGCAAAGCTTATTGGTGGAAGATGTTGAAAGTCAAAGTGAAAGTGAAGTATATCCTTTTCCCGGATTCTAGCACCACATTACCTTACATACATCCCTACCCTACACGTTTCTTGACCTTTCTTTTGGGAAGCCCTTGAGACCTCAAGCTTGTTGATTGACTTAGTGGTTTAAACCGGATTGTGCATGATTAATTTCGATAATTATGACTTATTATGCATTCTATGATTTTATGCAAAGATGAACAACTTTCTTATATTTATAAAATGTTTTAAACATGTTTTGATTTTAAATTCCATGAAGTATTCTCTTAGAGTGATCTATGATTGTAGCACACCATAAAAATGTTTTGAAAGACTTTTTCATTGATTTTCTTGACTTATAATCCATTCTATCTTGCCTTTTATATGCGGAACTTGCTTGGGGACAAGTGTTAGCATGAAATATTGTGATATTTTAGGCACGTTTTCTAAGTGTATTTCATCCATATTAATAGTCATTGATAAAGCATTGAAGCATTTGTGAGTTAGTTTATCTATTTTGTCGATATAGAGGTCTACATAAGCTTTGTGTTGATTGTAGGCGATTAGGAGCTAATTCCGAACGGATTGAGAAAGATTGGAGTTTGATTGAGCATGTCCAAGGATGAAGACATCTCTAGGAGCTAAGGAAGGTGCTAACTTGAAGAATAGCACGAGGATGAGGAAAACCACGAACTACCTCTAAACCACGCTCTAAAATACGGCCGTACTACATTCCACGTTCAAGTCCACGGTCGTGGAACCTTGGCAAGAGAGGCGTGGTGTATTCCAGCAACTTACACGGCCGTGGAGGGTTGTGACAAACCATGACCAACTTCCACGCTCTAAATTACGGGCGTGGAACTCTTCCACGACCGTGATCTTGGCAATATTTTGTGCAATATTTTAAGCCACGATCTTCTACGCAATGGGCCGGGCCAATATTTTATCTTACACTATAAAAGGACGGTAGAAGAGAGATTCCGTCACCTTCGCTTACACTTCGGCTTACCCTAGTTTTTACGCTTTTGTGGAGATTGTGATTGAGAGATTTGCGCTTTGTTATTGTGATTTCCGGATTGACGGAAGAGTTGAAGATTCGGAAGATTGTTCGTGGCGGAAGTTACGCCTTTGATTCTAGGTTTGATTAGAAGACGGATTGACATCCCGTTCTTCGTTCTTATCTAGATAGTTACTTGTTTGTGTTTATTCCAAATCTGAATTGCATTATCATTGATATTTGTGGATTTGAGATTGACTTAAGGTTTATTGAAGGTTTTCGGAAGTTTTCATATTTCAATCTTTTAATTCTTGAATTTGATATCAATATGACTATTGTTGGCTAAAACCCTTTAGCAATTCTAAGGTGAAGGGTTGATAGTTGTGGCTTAGATGATGACAGATCGATCGTAAACAGATTGGACCTTGAGAGTTAGAGAGAATCGCCGACGAACCTAATCCACGGTCTGTTCTTGAGCTTCCACGGCCGTGGAACTCAAGAACTACCCGTAATTTTGTGTTAAGTTACGAACTTGCTTTTACTTTAATCCAAAGTTAAAGATTTGCTTTAACTTAGTCTTGACTTGCCCTTTTCTAGGTGGTAGTGAAGCCTCAACAACCTCTACCTCGATTGTGAGTGTCACAACCTTAATCGATTTAGTTAGTCTTGATCCTTGGATTACAAGTTTGGGTATTTGACGTTAATTCTTGCCTTTAGATCTTTTCTATATTGAAGCCTCAACAACCTTTATAGAGAGTGTCTTTTAGGTGGGTCATATAAGGTTTTTGGAACTTCACCATACGATTACCTTACATTCGTATACCTTTGCATACCTCAACTCTGTCCTTATATCTTTAGTATATCTTGAATCGATTGCCACAGTTGGATTCCTGGATCTTTAGGATTGTTGTTTTCCAAATAATTTGAAAAGCTTCATACATTTACTTGCTTGATAATCTATAACTGGATTTAACCCCCCAAATCCTTGTGTTCGATACTTTGGAATTCTTGCTCAACTATATCGATCCGTACACTGCGGGTTCGCTTGCTTGATTTCTAGTTTTATAATTAAAGCTTATTTGCACGCACGCTAAGTGGCGAACGTGTTTTTGGCGCCGTTGCCGGGGATTTGGTCTAGGCCGAATTCGGTTTTCGGTTGTCGAGCTTGGGAGCTCTTCCCTTGTTATTTGATATCTTTTCTAGTGTATGCGCAGGTCTAGGAACACCGAAGACCTCTTACCTCTTGATCAAGAGCTTGAGAGGACTTTAAGGAGAAAGCGTAAGGAAAAGAAAATGGCTGAAGAAAAGGAACGTGATCTCCAATCGGAGTTAGCGGAGAAAGAAGCTCAACTCCAATGGAGTGAGAAGACTCGTAGGGAAGAAACGGATCGTCACCAAATGAAGGTTGATGATCTAACGGACATGATGTTCCAAATGAGGTTGGAAATAAACAACCTTAAGGAGAAAAAGAAAAGGAGGAGATCGGGAAGATCGGTTAGAGCCAACTCATCCAATGAGGATAGCGATTCCTCCATGCCACCGCTAGAGGAAATTGATCCCACGATCAATGTGAATCCATTATATCCACGGCCAGCTGCAAATCGCCGTGTTCCACCTAGGAACGCAAGGATCGAACGTGTGGATGATGAGCCAAGAACTCTTGGACAAAGGATGGATCCAACACAACAACCACGCCGTTTAGGTGTGAACTTTGATGCTGACGATGTACAAGGGTTTAGCTTCAACCCGCAGGTTATTACTCTTGTTCGTCAAAACCAATTTGGCGGAACAAGCGCTGAATCTCCACACCAACACCTACAAAATTTTGAGTGTATGATGGAGACGATGAAGCCGAAGAGCGCGACTACCAACAACTATAAGCTCAAGCCTTTCTTCTTCTCCTTGAAGGGGAAGGCATTGTCTTGGTACCAAGCTCTTCCTAGTGGGAAACTAGACACGTGGGAAGACCTTTCCGCGGAGTTCCTCACTAAGTTCTTTCCGCCATCCAAAACGGCGGAGCTAAGAGGTAAGATTAACGCATTTTCCATGAGATCTATTGAAAGTTTGTTTCAATCTTGGGAAAGATTTCAGGATTTGCTCTTGGATTGCCCTCATCATGGCATATCCAAACTAGCACTTTTGGAGATATATTATAAGGGGCTGGATGTGGAGACACAATTCAAGCTACAATCCCTCTCATGTGGTACATTCATGGACATGAGAGAAGATGACGCTTGAGACTTCATTGAGAAGCAAGCGTGAGTCATAGAGAAGTACTCTCACCGGAAAGTGGAGGGAAATCGTGTGGAGTAAGGAGCAAAGCTCACACATGAAGCTCAATCTCAAATCTTTTCTCTCAACAACGAGATTAAAGAGTTGAAGGAAGCTATCAAGACCAACTTTCCAAAGCAAAACGGAAAGGATGTTGACTATTTGGGCAACAACAACAACAACGGTGGTGAGAATACAAACCGCAACAACAATAACCGGAACAATTGGAATAACAACAACAACCGGAACAACAGTTGGAACAACAATAGGGGTTCAAATAACAACAATTGGAGCTCCAATCAACAAAACTCCGGTAATTCTTATCCTTCCAATTTAAATTCACTAACTCCATCTTCCTCTTCTTTTACTCCTTTGAAAAGCCAGGGGCAAACATCTAATGGAGGAAGCACTTCGGGAAAGGAGAAGCCCGATCCCATGTTGGAGACGATCTTGGGAAAGCTTCAAGGGTTAGAGACTCGCATCATCAAGGTTGATGATCACATAAATAAGGTTGATAAAGCCCAAAAGGTTTTAGAAAACCAAATGTTTACTCATGCGGAGGAAGTTCCTAGGAATCAAGGGAAACTTCCAGGAAAAACGGAGGACAACCCAAAGGGAAGGGTTATGGCAATCACAACTAGGAGCGGAGTGACAACCACCGATCCACAACCTAAGTTTGTTGAAGTCTCCGTCGAGAAAGAAAAAGAGAAGGGGAAGGAGAAGGAAGATGTCTACGTCTCTCCTCCAACTTACAAACCTCCCCTACCATTCCCTCAATCTAGAGCAAGAGCGCGTCTAGATAAACAATTTGGTAAGTTCATAGAACTCATGAGCAAATTGCATATTAACATACCTTTCATTGATTCTATTGTAGGTATGCCGGCTTATGGCAAGTTCTTAAAGGAGCTCCTCTCCAACAAGAGGAAGCTAGAAGATTTTGGAGAGGTTAAGATGAGTTTGGATTCTTCGGATCTCATCAAGACCATGAAGGAGAAAATGCCCCCAAAGCTAAAGGATCCGGGGTCATTTTGTATTCCCATAGGAGTGGGAGATGTCACATATGATGCATTATGTGACTTAGGAGCAAGTGTGAGCATCATACCACTTGCATTATGTAGGAAGATCGGTTTAGGCGACCCTAAACCGGTGAAGATGACGTTGTACATGGCGGATCGATCCATCACTCGTCCCGTCGGTATTGTAGAAGACGTCCCGGTCAAGCTAGGTAAATTCTTTGTACCCATTGATTTTGTTGTGCTTGACATTCCTGCAGATAGTCCGGTCCCGATCATACTCGGAAGACCGTTTCTTGCAACTTCCGGCTGCATAGTCGATTGCAAGAATGCTAGACTCGCCTTTGACATAGGAGAAGAGAAGGTAGAGTTTGTTCTTTCCACTCTAGTGAAAGAACCAATCTTTGATGAGGATATATTCAATATCCAAGATGAAGAAGGGTTGTCTAGAGAGGAGGTAAGTGCTATTCTCTTCAAAGATCCTTTGCAAAAGGTTATTACTATGAGTCTAATGAATGTAGGAGAAGAAGAGGAGTGCAATGAGGCAATTGAAGCCTTAGAAGCACAAGATGAAGTGTGTGAAGAGGAGTTTGAGAAACTCCACGACGAGGCAGAAAACGTACGGATCCATGGCCATACACTATATTCCACGGCCGTGGATTTCACCAACCAAAGCGTGGCTCACTCCAGAGGGTTACACGGTCGTGGAGGAAACAGAGCACCCGTAACTACATTCCACGCCCAAAATCACGGCCGTGGAGCATACAGAGGAACCGTAATTTTGGCCGTGGACGAAGGCAAATGTGCCACTTCTTCAACTTCTTTTAATTCTTCTCCAACACCTTCTACTTCCTTAGACACTTCTAAGGAAGCATCGGAAGCTCCTCAAGAGCCATTGGAAACTCCTGCAGCTATGGAGTTGAAACAACTTCCTACACATCTAAGGTACGCGTTCCTAGGACCTAACTCTACTTATCCGGTAATTGTTAGCTCCGATTTAACCATAGATGAACATAGTAAGTTTATGGTTGTCCTTAGGAAACATAGGAAAGCTTTAGGTTATACTATAGAGGACTTAGTAGGAATCAAACCTTCCCTATGCATGCATAAAATCTTAATGGAAGAGGACTTTAGGACTTCAAGACAACCTCAAAGGCGGTTGAATCCGACCATGAAGGAGGTTGTCAAGAAGGAAATTCTTAAATTGCTTGATGCAGGTATCATCTATCCTATCTCCGATAGTAAGTGGGTGAGTCCGGTTCAAGTAGTTCCGAAGAAGGGAGGAATGACGGTCATCACCAACAAAAACAACGAACTCATTCCTACTCGAACCGTAACGGGATGGCGGATGTGCATAGACTACCGCAAGCTTAACAATGCGAAGAGGAAGGATCACTTCCCATTGCCATTCATCGATCAAATGCTTGAGAGGTTAGCGCAACATTCTCATTTTTGCTATCTTGACGGTTATAGTGGCTTCTTTCAGATTCCGATACACCCGGATGATCAAGAGAAGACCACATTTACGTGCCCTTGGGGTACGTTTGCCTATAGGAGGATGCCGTTCGGGCTTTGCAACGCCCCAGCCACCTTTCAAAGGTGCATGATGGCCATCTTCTCTGAATACATAGAGGAAATCATGGAGGTTTTCATGGATGACTTCTCCGTATACGGTTCCTCTTTTGACAATTGTCTTTCTAACCTTGCTCTTGTGTTACAAAGGTGTGAAGACACTAACCTAGTTCTTAATTGGGAGAAGTGTCAATTCATGGTTAAGGAAGGCATTGTTTTAGGACACTTAATCTCTAGTAGAGGGATTGAGGTGGATAGAGCTAAAATAGAGACTATAGAGAAGCTTCCTCCCCCAACTTCGGTGAAAGGGATAAGAAGTTTCCTAGGACATGCTGGATTTTATAGGCGCTTCATTAAGGATTTCTCTAAAATATCAAAACCGCTAACTAATCTATTGATGAAGGATGCAGTTTTTGAGTTTTCGCAGGAATGCTTGGATGCGTTTAACATGATTCGGGAAGCTCTAATTTCAGCTCCTATTATCCAACCTCCGGATTGGAATCTTCCCTTTGAGGTTATGTGTGATGCTAGTGACGTAGCTATAGGAGCTGTTCTTGGACAAAGAAAGGAAGGGCGAACCCATGCCATATACTACGCTAGCAAGACGCTAGATGAAGCGCAGCTCAACTACGCCACTACGGAAAAGGAATTTCTAGCCATTGTTTATGCTATTGACAAATTTCGCTCTTATCTTGTAGGTGCAAAGGTGATTGTATACACGGATCATGCTGCGATCCGGTATCTCCTTGCAAAGAAGGATGCGAAGCCAAGGCTAATTAGATGGATTCTTCTCCTACAAAAATTCGATCTAGAGATCCGCGATAAGAAGGGTTCGGAAAATTCTGTTGCGGATCATTTGAGTCGCCTAACACATCGAGAGGACGACCACCTACCTATAGATGACTCCTTCCCGGACGAGCATTTACATATTATAGAGGAGTGCATCGACGTGATCTCCAAAGGTAATGAGCCATGGTTTGCTGATTTTGTTAACTATTTGGTTTGTCAGGAGATACCGCCCGGATTATCCTACGCACAAAGAAAGAAGTTCTTTAAGGATGTTCGAGAATAATTTTGGAATGAACCTCTCCTCTTTAAGAGAGGTCCGGATGGCATCATTCGGCGATGTGTGCCGGAAGATGAGATGCAAAGTGTCATCCGCCATTGTCATTCACTACCATGTGGAGGACACGCTAGTTCAAACAAAACTAGCGCTAAGGTATTGCAATCTGGATTCTTTTGGCTTACTTTATTTAGAGATGTGCAAACCTTTGTTTCCTACTGCGATGCTTGTCAAAGAACAGGAAATATCTCTAGGAGGAATGAGATGCCTCTCAATAACATCCAAGAGGTGGAGATTTTCGACGTTTGGGGAGTTGACTTTATCGGACCGTTCCCATCATCTTGTGGAAACCAATACATACTCTTGGCGGTGGATTACGTTTCTAGATGGGTGGAAGCAATTGCCTCTCCCACCAATGATGCCATGGTAGTGGTCAAGTTCTTTAACAAGACCATCTTCCCACGATTTGGGACACCAAGGACTATCATTAGTGATGGAGGTTCTCACTTCATTGCCCGGCGCTTTGAAGCTCTTCTAGCTAAGTATGGGGTTACTCACAAGATCGCCACCCCTTACCATCCACAAACTAGTGGACAAGTTGAGATCTCAAACCGGGAGATCAAAGGAATCCTAGAGAAGACGGTTTCAAGGACTAGGAAGGATTGGTCCTTGAAGCTTGATGATGCATTGTGGGCGTACCGGACTGCGTATAAGACTCCCATAGGAACCACACCATACAACCTTGTGTATGGGAAGTCTTGTCACTTACCGGTAGAGTTGGAGCACAAGGCGTTTTGGGCCATCAAGTGGTTGAATTTCAACATGTAGGAGGCGGGAGAGAAGCGTCTCTTGGACCTTAATGAGCTTGAAGAACTCCGCTTGAACGCTTATGAAAACGCTAAGATTTACAAAGAAAGAGCAAAGCGTTGGCATGATAAGCACATCATTCCAAAGGACTTCAAAGAAGGAGATCAAGTTCTCCTCTTCAATTCAAGGCTTCGTCTCTTTCCAGGTAAGCTTAAATCTCGTTAAACCGGACCTTTTCTAATCAAACGTATTTTCCCCCATGGTGCAGTTGAAGTATGGGGTGAAGCGGGCGGAAGCTTTAAGGTGAACGGTCAACGACTAAAGAAGTACACTCCGGAACTCCAAGCTGAAGAGTTTGCGCCCACCGCACTCGAATAAGTGCGAAATTGGTCTAGCTACGGACCTTAAACAAAGCGCTTCTTGGGAGGCAACCCAAGGTATTGCATTTACGTTTTTGCTTTTGATTCATAGTTTAGCTTAGTTTAGACGTTTTTGCTTTGTTTTCGCCTTCGATTCCTTCCGGTATGTTGTGTTTTTGGATGTAGGAACAGTGGAAAAGGAAAGGAGAAGAGAAAGTTTGAAGAAAAGTGACGAAACTTGGACTTTGGAGCATTACAGAGAGTTCCACGGCCTAAACCACGGTCGTGGAACCCTCTGAGACCGTAATTTACAAAAGCCTTTGAAAAATCACCAAAACCACGGTTCCGTACATTTCCACGGCCGTGGAACCCCCCGACAGACCGTGATTTTCAAAAATTTTTACGGCCACTATATAAACCACGTTTCTTCACAAAACACAACACCACAACCCATTCCACGCCCAAAAACGCCAAAATCCCTCCCCTCACCTCAAATCTTCGTTCGTTAATCATTTTTAACGATTCTTTGACCTAAACTGAAGCAAATTCGATCACCAACAAGATCCAAGCAACAATTCAAGCGGCAAACCACCGAGGAAAGCAGAATTCGGATTCGAAAATCCGAAAACCTAGGTTTTTCGCTCTTCTCTATCTTTGTCGATTCGGACTTGCATTTGCTAGAATTTTTAGGAATAACTGATTGGAATTGGAAGAGAATTAGTCTAGGACTGCTGCTGTGAATTTTGGTGATTGATTGCTGAGTTTTGAGAAAAGTCGAGAAGAACCACGGTTTCTGGTAGTTCCACGGCCGTGGAAAATCAAGAACAAACCGTGATTTTTGCCAGGACATGGATTTTGTGAGGAGAGTGTCCGGTAGGAATAAGGACAAGAACAAAGACAAAGATAAGAGTAAAAAGAGGAAGGGCAACTGATAACACGATTTATGACTTAGTTTTAGGTAATCATTTAGATAGATTTTCTCACTCATTCATGCATGGTTTAGCACTAGTTCACGACGTTTTGCACTTAATTCATGTATTTTGCCGAGATAGACGTCTACACGGACTTGTGCGCGTTTTATAGGTATTTCAGGAGATTTAGGAGCAAAACGATACGTTTTAGGATCGTTCATCTAGATGACACACCCTCGGACTCATTAGGACACAAGTTAAAGGCTAAGGAGGACTCATGGAGCCTTGCCAACACTTGCCATGCACCAAACCACAGCTTAATGATCCAAGGCGAAGTTTCTGCACAAAATCACGGTTCTCTGACACTCCACGGCCGTGGAATCAACCGTGGATTTTGCCAGATTCTTGTGACAGCTGTGCCACGACTCTCATGGCCAGCTCATGCAAGTTTGTTATAAAAGTGGTCCTTCATGGGCTGTGAGAGGCATCTGGGAGCAGCTCATCCATTATCCATTTCTCTCTAACCAAAAATATTCTCTCAACAAGAAGTTTTTCTAGGAAGGAAAGTGTCAAAGAGAAGAAGGAGAGCTCCATTGAAGAGGAGGAGAAGAACAGACACCATAGTTTTTGTATTCCGGATTCTATTTCTAAGAGTTGTATGAATCATTGAACCTTCTTTTGGAAGGATTGTGAGTTATTCTAATTTTATTTTCAGCTTGGTTTACTTTAGTTCACTTGTTCATCTCTTTTCCTTCATTATCTTGCAATGGATGTTATGATTTTATGTTTGTTTGTTTTAATTTCTATTATGAACGTTGTAGGCTAAATTGATGTGGTTCTAGGGTAAGGAAGGGATGGTTATGGCTAGGGCTATGATAGGACGGACTTAGATTTACCCTTGGATGACTTGTGTTTATAAACGTAGCTGCTGTTAGAAATCACGGGTAGTTCTTGTCTAACCACGGCCGTGGTTTAGGTAGAACAAACCGTGATTTTCCCTGGTTCGAAGGATCTTGTCTTAGATCTATAGAATGTTGAAATCCCAAGTGTTTGTTGAGTTTAATCTACCCTAGGGTAACCTAGTGTAGTAACTAAGCGTTAGGAGAGACTTACCCGGTAATCCTTGCTCTTAGATTCCAAGATAACAAACCTTAGGTAGTGGTGAGCTTAATAAGCCGCCATTGGATTAGGTGTGCTAGGATAGTTGTTTAGGACTTTCCTTTCCGAGACTTACCCGGTAAGGATAGGTTAGACTCCTAACTAACAATCCGGTTTGTGTAGAATTCCTATCCTTAGGTTCTTAGAGACTTACCCGGTAAAGAGACCTTAGGAGTGGACTAGTTGGACATGAGACCTACCCGGTAATTGATCCCAATTTAGAAACACTAAATCCCAACATATCATAGTTAATCCAAGGAATGAATAGATAACTTGAGTCCCATGCCATAACCGGAACTTCCAACCCCTAGAATCCGTCTTTTTCTTTCCTTGATCATTATCTTGTTTATCTTGTTTATTTGTGTTGATTCTTAGTTTAGTTTGATTGTTTACTTTGCATGAATTGTGATCTTTGATTGATCACCAAAAAAACCAACCAAAAACATTTGAGATTTTCTTTTCTTTATTTCCTTCTTTTCTTTCAACCTAGATCTTTACTAAATTCAATCACAATTTGAATCAATTTCACCTTAGTCTTTGTGTTCGACCTCGGAATACTAACCCTTCTACAAACATCCCGTACACTGCGGGTTTCGCTAGGTAGTTAGGAATCAGTTCGAGTTATAAATTTAAAACCCATTTGCGCATCACGATCTTAGCGTAACAAGTTTTTGGCGCCGTTGCCGGGGACTAGGTCTAGATTGAGTCTATTTTGTGATTGTTTCTAGTGTAGATCTTTCTTGTTGCTTTTGATCTCTTTTTGGTTTGTGTCTTTGCTTTTCAGGACATCTATTACTCTTTAGGTGTATGCGAAGATCTCGTGGCAAGGATTTAGCTCCATTCGATCCCGAACCGGAGAAAACCCTTCGATCTAGATCCAAGAACATCCGAAAAGAGAAAGAGATGGCCGGAAGAAACCTCCAAGCTGAGTTGGATGAAGCTTTAGAGCAAATAAGGCTAAGAGATGAGCTCTTGGAGGAAGAAAGGAGACTCGCCAATGAGAGGCAACAGGAAACTAGGAGGGAGATTGATGAGATTAGGCAAGCCCTTATTCAAGGAGAGCTTAATCGCCGACAACCTCCACCTCCTCCACCACAACCGCAGCCGGCGGCTAATATTAGGGTTGCACCCATTGCCATTGAAGAGCCACAAACCCTAGGGAGACGTATGGATCCGGCATAAAGAGCACACCGTCCGGGTGTGAACTTAGGAGATCCCGCAGCCCACAACTATGAGCTCCGCCATCAAGTTCTACAAATGATCCGGCATAATCAATTTGGAGGGATGGAAGGAGAGTCTCCTCATCAACATTTGATGAATTATGAGATCTTGATGGAGACTCTTAGACCGCCAAGATTGGAGAGTAACAACCATAAGCTAAGGGCTTTCTCCTTCTCTCTTAAGGATAAGGCCTTAGCTTGGTATCAATCTATTCCACAAGGGCGAGTTGGTACTTGGGAGGAGATGACAACCGAGTTTTTGACTAAGTTCTTCCCACCTTCCAAGACTACCGAGTTAAGAGGAAAGATCAATGCCTTCGTGATGAAGGATAGAGAGAGTTTATTCAAGTCTTGGGAGAGGTTCAAAGATCTTCTCCTTGATTGTCCACACCATGGCATACCGAAAATTGAGCTATTGGAGATCTACTTCAAAGGACTTGATGAAGATAGCCAATTCAAGCTCCAATCTCTTTCCGGTGGGACATTTATGGAGAAGCATGTAGATGAAGCTTGGGAGTTTGTGGAGAAGCAAGCTCTAGTGATTGAGAAGTACTCCCATAGGAAGAGTGAAGGAAGAAAAGCGGGAGCATATGAGGTGAGTGAAGTCACCATGAACAATTTCAAGCTTGACGCCATCAACAGCGAGTTGAAGTCCTTGAGGGAGTTGTGTACTACAACTTTGAAGAACCAAGCAACTCCTCAAGTGCTTCCACAAGCCAACTTGTCTTCCAAGGAGGAGGATGTCAATTATATGGGAAGGGGCAACTTCAACAATTACCAAGGCCCAAGGAGTTTTAACAACAACCGGCAATTCAACAATTACCGGCCCAACCACAACCATCCCGGATTTTCTTACTCTAACCCGGATGGAGCCTTGAACCCTTCCCCCTCCACAAGCACAACACCACCATCAAGAGCTTCACAAGAACCTCCACCCGGATTTACTCAACCTCCAAAGGATAGAACCGAAATAATGTTTGAGCAATTGCTTGGAAGGTTGAGTGGTCTTGAGAGCACGGTGACTTCAATCTCTAAAGCTCAAAAGGTTTTGGAAGCACAAGTGTTCCAAAAAGCGGGTGAAGCCCATAGAGACCCGGGAAAGCTTCCCGGAAGGACCGAAGACAACCCAAGAGGCCAAGTGTTGGCTATCACAACAAGGAGTGGGTTGAGTATGAAAGATCCTTTGCCCAAGGACAATGCTAAGGGAAAGCAAGTAGTGATGGAAGAGGGAAGGTTGCAAGAAGATGGAAGCAAGAGCAAGGATGTAGAGCCAACCTATGTGGCACCGCCTCCACACAAGCCGCCACTACCGTTCCCGCAATTAAGAGCAAGAGCTCGTTTGGACAATCACTTTGGTAAGTTCCTTGAACTAATGTCCAAATTACATATTAACATTCCGTTCATGGATGCCATTTTAGGAATGCCGGCATATGGCAAGTTTTTGAAAGAAATACTCTCCAACAAAAGGAAGTTGGAGGAGTATGGGGAGATAAGAATGACCAAGCGATCCTCGGAATTGATCCAAACAATGAAGGAGGAGATGCCTCCCAAGCTAAGAGATCCGGGCTCTTTTTGTGTCCCAATAGGAGTGGGAGATGTGAAGTACGAGGCCCTTTGTGATCTTGGAGCGAGTGTAAGCATCATACCGCTTGCACTTTGCAACAAGGTTGGGCTAGGAGAGCCGAAACCGGTCAAGATGACCCTCTATATGGCGGATCGTTCTATCACTCATCCGGTTGGGATCCTAGAAGACATCCCGGTGCAACTAGGAGGATTCTATGTGCCAATTGATTTTGTAGTCTTGGACATTCCGGCGGATTATCCGGTTCCCATCATCTTAGGAAGACCCTTCCTAGCCACCTCCGGATGCCTAGTGGATTGCAAGAATGGAACTCTCTCCTTCAACATTGGAGAAGAGAACGTCAAGTTCAAGTTGTCCACAATGACGAAAGGGCCAGCCCTTGATGAGGATCTCTTCAACATAGTCGAGCAAGAGGAATCTAGGGAAATTGTGAGCTCGATCTTGATCAAGGATCCCTTGGAGAAGGTTCTTACCTTAAGTATGATGGAGGAAGGTGTTGAGGAGGCCTGCAATGAGGAGATCAACGCCTTGGAAGCATTGGAAGAGGAGCCAAGAGTTGGATTTGAAAGCCACGAAGAGGTGTTGAACAGCTGCAAGTTCCACAGTTGAGATTTAAGTTCCACGGCCGTCAAACTTTCTGGACAACTCCGGGAAGCAAGCTTAGCAAGAACCACGGCCGTGGAAGTTGAGCAATCCGTGATTCCGGCCGTGGTTTTCCCTGGACCAGTCCTTGATGATGGTCAAGCTTTTAGGAGCCATGAGGAGTCTTCATTTGCTTTGGATTCATCTCATCCAACTTTATTTGGATCATCTTCAACCGATAAAGGTCCTCCTCAACTTGAACTCAAACCCCTCCCCTCTCATTTAAAGTATGCATTTCTTGGTGAAAACTCTACATATCCTGTGATTGTTAATGCATGCTTGAGTGATGATGAACTTGCTAAATTGTTGCATGAACTGAGATTGCATAGGAAAGCCATTGGCTATACTATTGATGATTTGGTTGGCATTAAGCCTTCTTTGTGCATGCATAAGATAATGATGGAAGATAACCACAAACCCTCTATTGAACATCAAAGAAGGTTGAATCCTATAATGAAAGAGGTAGTCAAAAAGGAAATCATTAAGTTGCTAGATGCGGGAATTATCTACCCTATCTCGGATAGTAAGTGGGTTAGTCCCGTTCATGTAGTTCCCAAGAAGGGTGGGATGACCGTAGTAACTAATGAGAATAATGAACTAATTCCGACTAGGACGGTTACAGGGTGGAGAATGTGCATCGATTATAAGAAGTTGAACATGGCCTCTAGGAAAGATCACTTCCCTCTCCCCTTCATTGACCAAATGCTAGAAAGGTTAGCTCAACATTCTCATTTTTGCTATCTAGATGACTATAGTGGATTCTTCCAAATCCCTATCCACCCCGATGACCAAGAGAAAACGACCTTTACATGTCCATGGGGTACTTTTGCATATAGGAGAATGCCATTTGGGTTGTGTAATGCACCCGCCACCTTCCAAAGGTGTATGATGGCTATCTTTTCGGAATACATAGAAAATATCATGGAAGTGTTTATGGATGATTTCTCTGTTTATGGTTCTTCCTTTGATAATTGCTTGGCTAACTTGTCATTAGTATTGCAAAGATGTGAGGAGGCAAATCTTGTCTTGAATTGGAAAAAATGCCACTTCATGGTAAGTGAAGGCATTGTGTTAGGACACTTGGTGTCTAACCGTGGCATTGAGGTTGATAGGGCCAAAATTGAAACGATAGAGAAGTTGCCGCCACCTACCTCGGTGAAGGGGGTAAGGAGTTTCTTAGGGCATGCCGGTTTTTACCGGAGGTTTATTCAAGACTTCTCTAAAATTTCTAAGCCTCTCACTAACCTACTAATGAAGGATGTTGATTTTGTCTTTTCCAAGGATTGTCTTGAGGCTTTTTGTAGGTTGAAGAACGCCTTAATCTCCGCACCTATCATGCAACCTCCGGATTGGAGTCTACCATTTGAGATCATGTGCGATGCAAGCGATGTAGCCGTAGGGGCTGTTTTGGGGCAAAGGAAAGAAGGGCGCACTCATGCTATTTATTATGCTAGCAAGACGCTAGATGATGCCCAACTCAATTATGCTACCACCGAGAAGGAGTTATTGGCGGTGGTGTATGCATTTGAGAAGTTCCGCTCATACCTTGTGGGAGCGAAGGTCATAGTTTATACGGATCATGCTGCGATCCGTTATCTACTTACAAAGAAGGATGCCAAACCAAGGTTGATTCGGTGGATCCTTCTTCTTCAAGAGTTTGATTTGGAAATACGAGATAAGAAGGGATCCGAAAACTCCGTGGCGGATCACCTTAGTAGATTGCCTCCATTAGAGCTTGGGAGAGATGACATTCCAATTGATGACTCATTCCGAGATGAGCAATTGCAAATGGTGGAGGAATGCTTGTTCCAAGTATCTAGAAGAAATGATCCATGGTATGCCGACATTGTGAACTACTTAGTGTGTGAGGAAGTGCCTCCCGGATTGACATATGTACAAAGAAAGAAGTTCTTCAACGATGTGAGGCACTACTATTGGAGTGAGCCACTCTTGTTCAAGAAAGGCCCGGATGGAATGTTTAGAAGATGCATACCGGAAGATGAAGTAGAGAGTGTGATCCGGCATTGTCACTCCTTACCATGTGGAGGCCATGCTAGCTCACACAAGACGTGTGCAAAGGTATTGCAATCCGGTTTTTATTGGCCTAACTTGTTTAAAGATGTGCAAGGTTTTGTAGCGGCATGTGATGCTTGCCAAAGGACGGGCAACATCTCAAGAAGGAATGAGATGCCCTTGAACAACATCCAAGAAGTCGAAATATTTGATGTGTGGGGTGTGGACTTCATGGGACCATTACCTTCTTCATGTGGCAATCTCTTCATCCTATTGGCGGTGGACTATGTGTCAAGATGGGTGGAGGCAATCGCCTCTCCTACAAATGATGCCAAGGTGGTGGTGCAGTTCTTCAACCGGGTGATCTTCCCTAGGTTTGGAACACCAAGGGTGATCATTAGTAATGGAGGAAAGCACTTCACCAATACGAATTTTGGGGCGCTTTTGGCCAAGTATGGGGTGACTCATAAGGTGGCAACACCTTACCATCCCCAAACTAGTGGCCAAGTGGAGATCTCCAACCGGGAGATCAAGGCCATCCTTGAGAAGACGGTGTCTAGGACTAGAAAGGATTGGGCTATGAGGCTCAATGATGCCTTATAGGCATATAGAACCGCCTTCAAGACACCGATTGGCACCACTCCCTACAAGTTGGTCTACGACAAGTCTTGCCATCTTCCGGTAGAGATGGAGCATAGAGCTTATTGGGCCATTAAGTGGCTAAATTTTGATCTCAAGGCGGCGGGAGAAAAGAGATTGCTTGAATTGAATGCCCTCGAGGAGATCCGGTTGGACGCTTATGAGAATGCCCGGATTTACAAAGAGAGAACCAAAAGATGGCATGACAAGAGGATCATCCCCAAGGAGTTGAGTGAAGGAGATCTTGTCCTTCTCTTCAACTCAAGGCTAAGGCTCTTTCCCGGAAAGCTCAAATCAAGATGGACCGGGCCATATGTGGTGAAGAAGATCTTTTCCCATGGAGCCATTGAGATAGGAGGGGAACATTGTGGGAACTTTAAGGTGAATGGGCACCGGTTGAAGAAGTATATCCCGGGAGCTCCGGTGGAGATAATTGCCCCGCTTCATCTAGAGTAAACGCCCCCGAGTTTGGTCAAGCTAATGACCTTAAAGAAGCGTTTGGTGGGAGGCAACCCATTGGTAACATTTTTCTTTTCTTGATTTGCTTTTGTTTCTAGATTTTTTCTATCTTTGTGTGTGTTTTGTCTACTTTGTGTGTGTGCTAGAACATTAGTGGCATTGGAGGCCTTGCTTGACATAGGAATGATGATGATGAAACCCTCATCAATTATGGGTGGAGCGGACGCGGAACTTGGACGGCTAGCGGTGCCTAGCGCGGGTCCCGAAGCTTTGATGGATGCTTAGAGCTCTCTACCATGGTTGATAGGATCATCAAACGTCAATTCACTATTGAGCAATCCCAAATACCGTACAAACCATTCTTACATTGTGAGAACCTTCTTTCACTCTCTTTACTTGTATACCACATTGGGGACAATGTGTTTCTAAGTATGGGGTGGGGTTTGCATGATCCTTTGCATGATGAGCATCTAGAATAGTTTAAAATCTTCGCATGTCTTGCATTGTACATACTTAAATCGAAAATCCCATAAAAATTCAGAAAATTTTAAAATTTTTTTGTGCTTTCTAGGCTTGGATATGATCCTAATGATGAATCTTGTCTTGTGAATTAGCTATGGATGGCCTCATGTGTTAGGATTAATGAACGCATATGTGGACTTGAAGTACTTCTCTTGAAATTCTATGAATGATTTGTGACCATGATGTTTGCCTAGAAAGGATTGAGTAGTGAAGATCGAAATTACATGATAGTTCTTGCACACCATCTAGGAATGAATGAGGCAATTCAATCTTTCTCTATTTCTCATCTTAATCATGATTGCTTGAGCACCTCAATTGAGATAAAATTGACCTCTTTTAACCCATCCGGGAATAGGAGCATGCTAGTGTGTTGATGTGTGTAAAAAGCAAGTGTGAGGTGAAGTTGTTGATGAAAAGAACACCATGCATAAAATGCTGAATTTGTCGTGAAAAGTGTAGCCAATAATATAGGTTTGGGGACATTGGTTTAAATGACAAGTAACTCGGTACACTTCACATAATCGGGTGTTGGTGCCTTGCTAAAGTCAAATGAACCAATAGTCCTAACGAGCTTTGGTATGTGTGCCCGGTGTGGATGCACCTCGAAAACTAAGAAAAAACCCGAGGACGGCTAATCACCAAGGTTTCGGCTTTTGTACACCAATGCCATTGTCTCAAAAACAAGTCAAAGAAAAAGAAAAGAAAGAAAAGATAGAGGAAAATATACACTTGAGGGAAGTTGATCGAGGACAAGGATGTGGAGTTAGTTCCATTCCCGGATTAGCATCACATAATCTAGAAATCCCCACCCAATCACTACATTTCTTGGCCCTTTTATCTCACAAGACCTTATGACCTATTTGCATGTTTGTAAGACTTAGTGATTTAGATTGGATGTACTCTTGACCTTCTTGACTTCTTCATCTTTACATTTCATGCATACTTTTGAGTTAAGTACAATTGTCTTTTCATGCTTTCATTTGTTTGATGCATGATTGCTTGTCCTTTGCCATGAAACATGACTTTGAAGGTGATCCAAAAATAGAAGCACAAACCCAAAAAGATTTTGCCATTTTTCTGCATACATAAATCATGTCATCTCTTAGTCTATAGTTGGGAATTTGCTCGGGGACGAGCAAATCTTAAGTATGGGGTATTTTGATAACACGATTTATGACTTAGTTTTAGGTAATCATTTAGATAGATTTCTCACTCATTCATGCATGGTTTAGCACTAGTTCACGACGTTTTGCACTCAATTCATGTATTTTGCCGAGATAGACGTCTACACGGACTTGTGCGCGTTTTATAGGTATTTCGGGAGATTTAGGAGCAAAACGATACGTTTGAGGATCGTTCATATAGATGACACACCCTCGGACTCATTAGGATACAAGTTAAAGGCTAAGGAGGACTCATGGAGCCTTGCCAACACTTGCCATGCACCAAACCACAGCTTAATGATCCAAGGCGAAGTTTCTGCATAGAATCACGGTTCTTTGACACTCCACGGCTGTGGAATCAACCGTGGATTTTGCCAGATTCTTGTGACAGCTGTGCCACGACTCTCATGGCCAGCTCATGCAAGTTTGTTATAAAAGTGGTCCTTCATGGGCTGTGAGAGGCATTTGGGAGCAGCTCATCCATTATCCATTTCTCTCTAACCAAAAATATTCTCTCAACAAGAAGTTTTTCTAGGAAGGAAAGTGTCAAAGAGAAGAAGGAGAGCTCCATTGAAGAGGAGGAGAAGAACACACACCATAGTTTTTGTATTCCGGATTCTATTTCTAAGAGTTGTATGAATCATTGAACCTTCTTTTGGAAGGATTGTGAGTTATTCTAATTTCATTTTCAGCTTGGTTTACTTTAGTTCACTTGTTCATCTCTTTTCCTTCATTATCTTGCAATGGATGTTATGATTTTATGTTTGTTTGTTTTGATTTCTATTATGAATGTTGTAGGCTAAATTGATGTGGTTCTAGGGTAAGGAAGGGATGATTATGGCTAGGGCTATGATAGGACGGACTTAGATTTACCCTTGGATGACTTGTGTTTATGAACGTAGCTGCTGTTAGAAATCACGGGTAGTTCTTGTCTAACCACGGCCGTGGTTTAGGTAGAACAAACCGTGATTTTCCCTGGTTCGAAGGATCTTGTCTTAGATCTATAGAATGTTGAAATCCCAAGTGTTTGTTGAGTTTAATCTACCCTAGGGTAACCTAGTGTAGTAACTAAGCGTTAGGAGAGACTTACCCGGTAATCCTTGCTCTTAGATTCCAAGATAACAAACCTTAGGTAGTGGTGAGCTTAATAAGCCGCCATTGGATTAGGTGTGCTAGGATAGTTGTTTAGGACTTTCCTTTCCGAGACTTACCCGGTAAGGATAGGTTAGACTCCTAACTAACAATCCGGTTTGTGTAGAATTCCTATCCTTAGGTTCTTAGAGACTTACCCGGTAATGAGACCTTAGGAGTGGACTAGTTGGACATGAGACCTACCCGGTAATTGATCCCAATTTAGAAACACTAAATCCCAACATATCATAGTTAATCCAAGGAATGAATAGATAACTTGAGTCCCATGCCATAACCGGAACTTCCAACCCCTAGAATCCGTCTTTTTCTTTCCTTGATCATTATCTTGTTTAGCTTGTTTATTTGTGTTGATTCTTAGTTTAGTTTGATTGTTTACTTTGCATGAATTGTGATCTTTGATTGATCACCAAAAAAACAAACCAAAAACATTTGAGATTTTCTTTTCTTTATTTCCTTCTTTTCTTTCAACCTAGATCTTTACTAAATTCAATCACAATTCGAATCAATTTCACCTTAGTCTTTGTGTTCGACCTCGGAATACTAACCCTTCTACAAACGTCCCGTACACTGCGGGTTTCGCTAGGTAGTTAGGAATTAGTTCGAGTTATAAATTTAAAACCCATTTGCGCATCACGATCTTAGCGTAACAGCAACCCCTCTTCCTCTTCCTCCTCTAGAGCACCACCACCTTCATCCCCTTCACCTCCATCATCACCTTCATCACCATCACCACCTCACCCTAGGGTCCCTACCATTCACGAGGATCATCTCGACGCCTTAGAGAGGATCCATAAGAGGACAGTCATAGGACCTAGATACCTACTGTTGGAGGATTTAAAGCCTCTACATGTCATAGGGGACCTTACTTGGCTCTTGGATAGAGCCGGATTAGTCATCTTCTCGGCTAGTCGAGAAGATGCTTATGAGGAGATTACGAGAGAGGTTGTGGTTTCTTTTGAGTACAACCATGTTGATAGGACATTTTCTTTCCGGTTGATGGAAAGAAACTATGATTTCTCCATCCGGGAGTTTGGAGCCTTCTTTGGGTTCCACGAGACCTTCAATGGTCGTTTCCCCAGTGGCGTATACGCCAAGGATTTCTGGGAAGAGATCGCGATGATCTATGCCAGCGAGGACCGTTGGCAGCCAGCTGACACAAGGCTAAGTTGATGTATCACTTAGCCTTGAAGATCGCTCACAGGGTACTTTCTGAGTGTCTCTTCCCTAGGACGGAGACACCTCAGAAGATTAAGACAGATGAGCTCTTTCTTCTTTACTGCATGTTGTATGGACGGCCTGTTGACTGTGCCACCCTCTTAGCTGCTACCATGAGCAAGCTAAAGAACAAGAGAGCTGGCAACATTGGATATGGTGGGATAGTCACCCACCTTGCTAGGGCATTAGGGGTAGACTTTTCTGCTTGCACACGTATCCCCGCTGTACCCCTAGGACTTCAGGCCCTTATGACTAGAGGCCTCATCTTCCCCACCCATAGAGGTCCACCTTATGCTGCTATACCATGGGAGAGTAGGACGGAGAGAGGTATTGAGTGGCTCCCAGAGTATTCCATTATGGCTGGACGCCATAACTGGAAGGCGACGTTCGCTGCTATGCATGCGAACAGGATTGTAGCCCCTCCATATGTCCCACCACCGCTTGTAGTAGAGGAGGAGGAGATGAGAGATGAGTATGAGGGAGGAGGAGGAGGAGCTGAGCAGGATTTTGGCACATTTCAGGACCAGCCGGATGTGGCTCCTGACATGCCTAGACGTTCTCCACGTTCAGCTAGAGCTTCAGGATCTTCTTCTCGCCGCGCCAGCGTGAGCGAGAGGCCCACCTGGATGGAGGCCCCTCCTGCGTGGTATGGAGCTCCACCACCATGGTCTACACAGGCACCGCCGCCACCAGCACCAACACCTTCAAATGCACCGGGATGGTACAGCCAGCCGCCTGGTTGGTATGAGCAGTTGCTAGAGTGGGCCACCGATCTTTCAGATAGGGTGGGAGCTTTGGAGATCCGAGCTGACGCTAGAGATGCACGTATGGATGACCTCGACCACATGATGAGAGACGTCTACCGCCAGCAGTTCGGGCGGTACTATGATCCTAACTTCTCTCCGTTTCCGCCTCCACCGCAGTGATGACTTGCATGATCGATAGCTTTAGCCGCTCCACCACCGTTTTGTGAGTTCTTTTTCTTTCTTTCTTTTCTTCTTTTTCTTTGAACATTAGGGACAATGTTTGTTCCAAGTATGGGGTGGGGTGTGACTAATCGTTTGTAATAACTCTTACTCACTTTATTTGCTTCTATTGAGACTATCTTGCATGTTTCATTCTATTGTTGCACGTTTCATTATTGCATTGCATGAAAAAGAGTTTGAAAAACCCATAAAAATTGAAAATTTTTTGAAAATTTTGTGCTTCTAAGGATAGAGATGATTTCTATGATAATCACCACTTGTGAATTGAGTTTTGATGACAATCGCATGCTTAAACGAATAGTGAATTGAAAAGAAATTGAATGAGTTGATTATACCTCTTTTGCAAGTTTCATAATGTGATGAATGTTACTTAAATCATGTTGAGAAATTAAGGTTGAAATCACATAATAAGTTCTTATGCTTCTTTTTGAGATGATTAAGGCAATTCGATTTTCTTTCTTCTTTCTTTGATCATTTAGCCCCTCATTGAAATATTGACCTCCTTTACCTATCCGGGAATTTGGAGGAGTTGAATGAAAAAGGCATGTTTGATGTGGGAGGGCCATGAAAGCAATACTTTGCATTCAAAGGAATAGAAAGAAATTATAGGTTTGGGGAAGTCAATCATGATGATGAGTAACTCGGCACCATTCACATAGCCGGGTGTTTGTGTCTTGCCAAAGTCGGATTGAGCGATATTCCTAGCGGATTATGGTATGTGCGCTAAGGGTTTGAGGCATCTCATAAAAATTGAGAAACGCCAATCTCCTAGGCTTCGGTTTTTGTGCACCTCTATCCATAACTCCAAAAGTAAAGTCGAAAAATGAAAAGGAAGAGCGAAGCTCTAAGTTGAAAGTGCTGCGGAAACCGCAAGAGAAGAAGAAAAGAGTAGTTGTCCACTTTCCCGGATTCATGCACCACATTCCTTAAAGTTTTCCTTCCCTTTCCACATTCTAGACCTTATTTGAAAGTCCTTAAGATCAAGAGAATGTTATATGGCTTGGTGATCTAAATTGAAGTTTCTTATGATTGATTTTGATAATGTTTGAAGGTTATGATGTTTACATGGAGGTTTGATTGATTCATGAGCTTTCTTTACTCTTTACCCTTTGATTAAGTGTATGAAAGTCTTATAAACGAATGAAGCAAGATTTGAGAATGATCTATTGATTAGAAGGCACATTCATCCAAAAGAAGTTTTGCTTTGAGAAGGTACACATATTTCATCCTAACTTGAGTTTTAAGGCTTTTGAAAGACCTTGCTTAGGGACAAGCAAGTGGCAAGTATGGGGTTATTTGTTAGCATGAAATATTGTGATATTTTAGGCACGTTTTCTAAGTGTATTTCATCCATATTAATAGTCATTGATAAAGCATTGAAGCATTTGTGAGTTAGTTTATCTATTTTGTCGATATAGAGGTCTACATAAGCTTTGTGTTGATTATAGGCGATTAGGAGCTAATTCCGAACGGATTGAGAAAGATTGGAGTTTGATTGAGCATGTCCAAGGATGAAGACATCTCTAGGAGCTAAGGAAGGTGCTAACTTGAAGAATAGCACGAGGATGAGGAAAACCACGAACTACCTCTATACCACGCTCTAAAATACGGCCGTACTACATTCCACGTTCAAGTCCACGGCCGTGGAACCTTGGCAAGAGAGGCGTGGTGCATTCCAGCAACTTACACGGTCGTGGAGGGTTGTGACAAACCATGACCAACTTCCACGCTCTAAATTACGGGCGTGGAACTCTTCCACGACCGTGATCTTGGCAATATTTTGCGTAATATTTTAAGCCACGATCTTCTACGCAATGGGCCGGGCCAATATTTTATCTTACACTATAAAAGGACGGAAGAAGAGAGATTCCGTCACCTTCGCTTACACTTCGGCTTACCCTAGTTTTTACGCTTTTGTGGAGATTGTGATTAGGAGATTTGCGCTTTGTTATTGTGATTTCCGGATTGACGGAAGAGTTGAAGATTCGGAAGATTGTTCGTGGCGGAAGTTACGCCTTTGATTCTAGGTTTGATTAGAAGACGGATTGACATCCCGTTCTTCGTTCTTATCTAGATAGTTACTTGTTTGTGTTTATTCCAAATCTGAATTGCATTATCATTGATATTTGTGGATTTGAGATTGACTTAAGGTTTATTGAAGGTTTTCGGAAGTTTTCATATTTCAATCTTTTAATTCTTGAATTTGATATCAATATGACTATTGTTGGCTAAAATCCTTTAGCAATTATAATGTGAAGGGTTGATAGTTGTGGCTTAGATGATGACAGATCAATCGTAAACAGATTGGACCCTGAGAGTTAGAGAGAATCGCCGACGAACCTAATCCACGGTCTGTTCTTGAGCTTCCACGGCCGTGGAACTCAAGAACTACCCGTAATTTTGTGTTAAGTTACGAACTTGCTTTTACTTTAATCCAAAGTTAAAGATTTGTTTTAACTTAGTCTTGGCTTGCCCTTTTCTAGGTGGTAGTGAAGCCTCAACAACCTCTACCTCGATTGTGAGTGTCACAACCTTAATCAATTTAGTTAGTCTTGATCCTTGGATTACAAGTTTGGGTATTTGACGTTAATTCTTGCCTTTAGATCTTTTCTATATTGAAGCCTCAACAACCTTTATAGAGAGTGTCTTTTAGGTGGGTCATATAAGGTTTTTGGAACTTCACCGTACGATTACCTTACATTCGTATACCTTTGCATACCTCAACTCTGTCCTTATATCTTTAGTATATCTTGAATCAATTGCCACAGTTGGATTCCTGGATCTTTAGGATTGTTGTTTTCCCAATAATTTGAAAAGCTTCATACATTTACTTGCTTGATAATCTATAACTGGATTTAACCCCCCAAATCCCTGTGTTCGATACTCTGGAATTCTTGCTCAACTATATCGATCCGTACACTGCGGGTTCGCTTGCTTGATTTCTAGTTTTATAATTAAAGCTTATTTGCACGCACACTAAGTGGCGAACAACAAGCAAGGGCTAAGTATGGGGTATTTTGATAGCATGAATTATAGTCTATATTTTGGGGTTTGTTTGGACGTTTTATCTTCATTAATCTGCATGTTCGTATGTATAATATGTGATTATATTACCATTTCATCTACCTTTGCGGGAATCGAGGTTTACACCTAGTTTTGTTGTAATCGTAGGTAAAATGGCACGTTTTGCATCAAAAAAGAGCAAAAGGAGCTAAGGAGTCATTGAAGCTACATTCAAGAACATAAAGAAACATCCAGGAAGCATAGCCATGGATTAAAGATTTACTTTGGACCAAATTTGAGAGATTTCACATTCAGTTGTGACTCACTCGGTTGACTTCAGAGTCACCTCGACCGAGGTGATCCAGAGGAGTCGACTCGACCGAGGCAAACACCTGGGACGCGGCGAGAATATTTTATTTTTGGCTGAGATCTTTTATCTTTGGAAAGAGATCTTATATTTTTGGGCTTGGCTCCTGGAAGGAAGAAGATATGCTAGATAATATATTTTACCTATTTTTATGGGAAGAAATCTTTCTAAGATATCTTATCTTTGGAGACTAATTTTCCTATAAAAAGGGTTGAATTTTCCACAAATCCACATCATGCTATACCACCGATCAGGGTTTATACACCGCAACAGCCATACTCCAGTTGGGAGATTTGAAGAACATTTGTGAAGGTTGAAGGAAGAAAGTCTATAGCTTTTATAGCTTTTGAAGGGTTTATGTAAGATCATCTTAGATTCCCTTTTTGTTTGTTGTCTTGTTGGATTTCTATCCCAGGAACGCTTGTTGTTTTGATAATTGATTCAGTTATTGAAGCCTTTCTCTTAAGGTTTTCTTGTTCAATTATTTTCTTTCTTCCCATATATTTGATTAATACTATCATGATGATGAGTGTCTAATCTCTTTGTGTGATTCTAGGGTGATTGGCTGAAGGTTGTGGGAAAAACAATGATAGAATGATCTTAATCACAGTAGGACCCTGAAAGTTCGAGTCTTTAACCTTAACCCTAAGCATCTCGTTCAGTCGATGAACATCTCGGCCGGGGTGGAATTTGGCTGACCGAGGTGACTTATCTGATCCGAAACTGAGAGTTAAGTGTTAGAGTTTGCCAAATCCTATTCTTATTATACCTTTCCTGGTTCAATGCAAGGTTAGGATGAGACTTACCCGGTAATTCCTTAGTTTGTTTACCTAAGATCATAAGTGTAGGTAATAAAGGTTTATCCTTTATTGGGGTTTGAGTGTGCTTTCATCCCATCTTTGTGAGTTAGCCTGAGACTTACCCGGTAAAGGTTGATTCTATTCCCTTAGATGGTGTGTTAGTTTGAGGTTATAGTTCTTTATATTAATTCCTTGAGACTTACCCGGTAATAGGAGTTACGGCTTAGGATTAGTGAGTAGTGAGACTTACCCGGTGATCTATTCCACTTTAGTAACACCTTCCCTTTGTAAAAACCTCAGCTTTGTCCGCTTATCTTTAGATCTTGAGTTGGAACCACAACTAGATGCTTTAATCCCTAGAATTGCATATTTCCTTTATTGACTTTTATCATTTTTGATTGTTTTAATTGCTTTGTGGTTAGTGATTGCTTAAGCTTACTGTAATTGGACTTTGTTTCACTAAGTCCCTGTGATCGACCCCTGGAATTCCTTGCTTTTTACTACGATTGACCCGTACACTGCCGGTTCGCATCCTTGTTTTAAGCTTACATCTAGGGTTATAAATTTAAAGCTTGCACACACCGTTTGGAGCGAACAAACATTGTCATGCATCATTCTCATATAATATCTTTGTAGTTATAAACTATTTATAATTGTGAAAACGTATTTATTAATCATTTTCCATACAAGCCCGTATGTGAACAGTTGATGAAACTTTGATCAAGTCATGACAAACTTGGGGATTTTACAACTTTTTAGTACAAATGAGAACTTTTTCTTGGATATTTTTTCACAGTTCAGGACCGGGTAAGCATCTAACGATCAGCACTACAAGTTAGAACATGATGAGAGTCCAATAATCTCATAACTATACCCCATACAACAAAAATTATACATGTTGATGCATCTAATCACTCAACTGGTATAAGTATGACATAGACATCTCCACAAGTTATTAGCTACCAAATAAGAATCTACAAGTTTGAATGGGCTCGGTTATTGGTACCAAAGTCAATAAAAACTAGTGTAAGTATAACATTGGAATCGTGAAAAATTTAGGAATATCAATAAACAACTACAAAATGTTGATGGTGAGATTGAATCTCTCCAAAAACAGAGCTTTGTAGTCTTTGACCAACGTAGAGAAAATAACTAGACTATTAAGAAAAAGAGATTGCCTTCTAGCCTACCAACATAAGTGTTGGGTTCAACGAGCTAAAACGAGTAACCTACAACTAGGTGATAAGAACACAAAATTCCACCATATGAAAGCAACATGTAGAATGAATAAATAAAATATTACATCGATCACTACCAATGGTGGTTCAATTGTTTACGAAGAAAATGAAATCAATGAAGAATTCCTCAAAGACTACAAACAACATTTTCAATCCTTAACAATTGACCACAAAAAGCTACGAGAAGGTCAAAAAGAAGAGAGTGGTATAAAAAACCCTAGAGGAAAACCCTCTCTTCTACATAGAGGATAATCAGCCGTCACCGGGCAACTTCCACTACTCTTCTCTATCTCATGTCACCAACACACCACCAAAGATTCATCCTCGCCACCAGCACACCCCCGTAGCTTACCTTTCATCACTCGCCTCATTTGTCCGTCTTCGTTTGTCTTCGCCGACGTCTGATGAAAACCCCGTCCCCTTGAGAAATCACATCGTTCTCGCGCTTAACCTATGAAAATATCACATCCCCAAAGAATCCCAAGGAACATTCAACGAGATCTCGATCAACAAAAGAAATCAGATCGTTCATCTACGCGAAAGCTACTCTCTTGACTCTTTGCTTTCGACAAGGAGTTCTATGGGAGCTAGGATTCTTCTTTACTCTTTGGAAGAAAGTAATGAATTTGATATTTCGATCCCCTCTAAGATCAACCAAAAAAATCGAACTATTTGTAGATGTGTTGTTTCCGCTTTGAGGAGCGTCAAAAATAGCAAGGAAGTTAAGCTAAGCCAAGCTTCTTGTCCGAGAAGTAGACCTGTACAAAAGCGGGCTCGGGCCGGGTTCGGGCCGCGCCATACCTAAAAATTCTACCCGTAAGGTGCGGGTCGGGCCAGCCAGGCCCGGCTTGTCCGTGCCATAAACGTTATCTGTGTCCACCCATGTAAAAAGCGGGATGGCTACTGGGCCGGCCCGTATGTACTTGATTGTGCATTTTTTCTCCAAAATTTATCGTTCAAAACAAGTAATATAATGTATTTAACACACACTTTCAATCGAATTTCACTTGCATAGTGCACTATCAACAAGTTCAACAACAATCAACACACAAAAATATATAAATCCAAATACCTAAAAATCAACAAGTATCATTACTCTCAAGTTGCCGTGCAATCTTGTATTACAAACGAGTATAACTAGTCAAAAGACTCCCAACAAACTAAATGAAAAATCAGAGTATGTGACACTCAAAACAATTTAAATTATATATACATATATTAAAAAACTTATATGTATAAAACTATATGCGGGCCGGGCCAGATTGGCCCACGGGCCAAAATATTTACCCGTACCCGTCCTACCAAAATACGGGCCGGGCCAAGCCCGTACGGGCCAAACTAGCTACTCATACCCATGTTTTTCCCCGGGAGGGCGGGCGGGCTAGACGGGCCGGCCCGGATTTGTACAAGTCTACCGAGAAGCTATATGCAGGAAGAAGATATCGAATCGTGTTTGCAGACCTTCGGAGAAAAAGTCGGTCCTTTCAGTTTTGTCATGATTTGCGTCTCCCAAAGTCACTCTGCCCAGACGAATACCTCCAGTAAGGCCTTCCCCACCCAAGATGAGCAAACCAGTCCAAGAAACCTCAAACCAGTCCAAGAAACCACAGATCTAAAGAACTCTCTAATTTGGTTGACAATCTTAATGGATGTTTAAGACTATCAGTCTGTTGTTTTGTTGTTTTTTCATTTAATAGATACAATACACACTTTTCTAGCCTTGTAAGGTAGCCTGCTTTTTTCTCAACAGTTGTTCTAACCTTTGTTTGATTTGATAAATTATTCTGAAACACTGAGTTTTTTTTATGAAACAAGTTTCACTTATCGTCATAATGATAGTGAGTGATGAACTATGGTTGCAATGGTCTAAAACTATTGCCAAAGACAATTTTAATCTTAAAGTTTTTGTTGACTTTGGTACCAATAACCGAGCCCATTCAAAAGACTCGTCCAACCCATTTAACAAACCTATTGACCATAAAGTGCAATATTAATGGAAACAATTGTTCGATTACCAATTGATTATCTAACTCTCTCTTAACAAAGTTCTCTCGGTTTCAATTTGTTATCTAACCCTCTCTTAACGATGTCCTCCCTACTGCATACAAAGCCCAAAATCAATCACTACCGATAACATAAATCAAACCTCTAGAAAACAATCTTCTCCCTACAAATCATCTTTCTCTTATCCATCAAGTTCTACATTTATTTATGAGGAAACCCTTGTTCTACATTCTCGTATTCGAGGTTTAATGCAGTCATTTGCTGGCGGGGTGCGTTTGTCGAGAAGGGGGCGTAGATTTCTGATTGACTCCTGACGGCTCTGTTGCAGTCCAAATCTGAGGTTTCCATAGTTGTTCCCCAGGCTTTCTCCCTACGTACTTCCTTCGAAGATGAACGGTTATGCTCGTTGCCTCCTGTTGGTTGGATCAACCTGCTTTCCCTTGAAGACTTTTTTTCTTTCGGTTTCATTTTGATGTATTTTTGTGTACTTCTTTTCTTCTTTATTTGTGGTCCTTCGTGACGGCTAGACCGTCTACCAATTTTTTGGCCTTTCAGCCGCCGTCTAGTGGTTTCGAACCGCTTTCCATTTTCAAAAAAGAATTTGACCACCAAAAAATCCAAAAACAACTAGAAGTCATTCATCCTGAAATATGTGAGAATGATAACAAGAATATATCAATGTCTTTCTCCACAAAAGAAATTAAGGAGACCTTTTTGACATTGACAAAGATAAATCGTTTGGGCTTGATGGCATGATTGCGGATTTCTACCAATCATACTGACATATCATTGAGCCATTTAGTTACTAGGGCAATGAAAAGCTTCGTTAGAATCAGAAAAATCTTTAAACAATTTAATCATACATTCATCGCATTGTTACCATTGATTGAGAATATGTCAGGAACTAACCACTATAGACCAATTAGCCTATGTTTGATAGTCTACAAAATTATTGCCAAAATTTTACCCAAAAGACTAAGTGTCGTCCTACCATAACTAATTCACCCACTTAAAAGTGTCTTTACTAAAAACAAAGCAATTCACGATAATGTGCTCTTCGCCCACGAAATCTTTCACGGCTTCAAAGCAAAGAAAGGTAAAGAAGGATTTTTAGCGATCATACTGATAACACGATTTATGACTTAGTTTTAGGTAATCATTTAGATAGATTTCTCACTCATTCATGCATGGTTTAGCACTAGTTCACGACGTTTTGCACTCAATTCATGTATTTTGCCGAGATAGACGTCTACACGGACTTGTGCGCGTTTTATAGGTATTTCGGGAGATTTAGGAGCAAAACGATACGTTTGAGGATCGTTCATCTAGATGACACACCCTCGGACTCATTAGGACACAAGTTAAAGGCTAAGGAGGACTCATGGAGCCTTGCCAACACTTGCCATGCACCAAACCACAGCTTAATGATCCAAGGCGAAGTTTCTGCACAGAATCACGGTTCTCTGACACTCCACGGCCGTGGAATCAACCATGGATTTTGCCAGATTCTTGTGACAGCTGTGCCACGACTCTCATGGCCAGCTCATGCAAGTTTGTTATAAAAGTGGTCCTTCATGGGCTGTGAGAGGCATCTGGGAGCAGCTCATCCATTATCCATTTCTCTCTAACCAAAAATATTCTCTCAACAAGAAGTTTTTCTAGGAAGGAAAGTGTCAAAGAGAAGAAGGAGAGCTCCATTGAAGAGGAGGAGAAGAACACACACCTTAGTTTTTGTATTCCGGATTCTATTTCTAAGAGTTGTATGAATCATTGAACCTTCTTTTGGAAGGATTGTGAGTTATTCTAATTCCATTTTCAGCTTGGTTTACTTTAGTTCACTTGTTCATCTCTTTTCCTTCATTATCTTGCAATGGATGTTATGATTTTATGTTTGTTTGTTTCGATTTCTATTATGAACGTTGTAGGCTAAATTGATGAGGTTCTAGGGTAAGGAAGGGATGGTTATGGCTAAGGCTATGATAAGAACGGACTTAGATTTACCCTTGGATGACTTGTGTTTATGAACGTAGCTGCTGTTAGAAATCACGGGTAGTTCTTGTCTGACCACGGCCGTGGTTTAGGTAGAACAAACCGTGATTTTCCCTGGTTCGAAGGATCTTGTCTTAGATCTATAGAATGTTGAAATCCCAAGTGTTTGTTGAGTTTAATCTACCCTAGGGTAACCTAGTGTAGTAACTAAGCGTTAGGAGAGACTTGCCCGGTAATCCTTGCTCTTAGATTCCAAGATAACAAACCTTAGGTAGTGGTGAGCTTAATAAGCCGCCATTGGGTTAGGTGTGCTAGGATAGTTGTTTAGGACTTTCCTTTCCAAGACTTACCCGGTAAGGATAGGTTAGACTCCTAATTAACAATCCGGTTTGTGTAGAATTCCTATCCCTAGGTTCTTAGAGACTTACCCGGTAATGAGACCTTAGGAGGGGACTAGTTGGAAATGAGACCTACCCGGTAATTGATCCCAATTTAGAAACACTTAATCCCAACATATCATAGTTAATCCAAGGAATGAATAGATAACTTGAGTTTTATGCCATAACCGGAACTTCCAACCCCTAGAATCCGTCTTTCTCTTTCTTCGATCATTATCTTGTTTAGCTTGTTTATTTGTGTTGATTTTTAGTTTAGTTTGATTGTTTACTTTGCATGAATTGTGATCTTTGATTGATCACCAAAAAAACCAACCAAAAACATTTGAGATTTTCTTTTCTTTATTTCCTTCTTTTCTTTCAACCTAGATTTTTACTAAATTCAATCACAATTCGAATCAATTTCACCTTAGTCTTTGTGTTCGACCTCGAAATACTAACCCTTCTACAAACATCCCGTACACTGCGGGTTTCGCTAGGTAGTTAGGAATTAGTTCGAGTTATAAATTTAAAACCCATTTGCGCATCACGATCTTAGCGTAACAAGTTTTTGGGGCTGTTGCCGGGGATCGAACCCGGGTCGTTGTAGTATAGTGGTGAGTATTCCCGCCTGTCACGCGGGTGACCCGGGTTCGATCCCTGGCAACGGCGCCAAAAACTTGTTACACTAAGATCGTGATGCGCAAATGGGTTTTAAATTTATAACTCGAACTAATTCCTAACTACCTAGCGAAACCCGCAGTGTACGGGACGTTTGTAGAAGGGTTAGTATTCCGAGGTCGAACACAAAGACTAAGGTGAAATTGATTAGAATTGTGATTGAATTTAGTAAAAATCTAGGTTGAAAGAAAAGAAGGAAATAAAGAAAAGAAAATCTCAAATGTTTTTGGTTGGTTTTTTTGGTGATGAATCAAAGATCACAATTCATGCAAAGTAAACAATCAAACTAAACTAAAAATCAACACAAATAAACAAGCTAAACAAGATAATGATCGAAGAAAGAGAAAGACGGATTCTAGGGGTTGGAAGTTCCGGTTATGGCATAAAACTCAAGTTATCTATTCATTCCTTGGATTAACTATGATATGTTGGGATTAAGTGTTTCTAAATTGGGATCAATTACCGGGTAGGTCTCATGTCCAACTAGTCCCCTCCTAAGGTCTCATTACCGGGTAAGTCTCTAAGAACCTAGGGATAGGAATTCTACACAAACCGGATTGTTAATTAGGAGTCTAACCTATCCTTACCGGGTATGTCTTGGAAAGGAAAGTCCTAAACAACTATCCTAGCACACCTAACCCAATGGCGGCTTATTAAGCTCACCACTACCTAAGGTTTGTTATCTTGGAATCTAAGAGCAAGGATTACCGGGTAAGTCTCTCCTAACGCTTATTACTACACTAGGTTACCCTAGGGTAGATTAAACTCAACAAACACTTGGGATTTCAACATTCTATAGATCTAAGACAAGATCCTTCGAACCAGGGAAAATCACGGTTTGTTCTACCTAAACCACGGCCGTGGTCAGACAAGAACTACCCGTGATTTCTAACAGCAGCTACGTTCATAAACACAAGTCATCCAAGGGTAAATCTAAGTCCGTTCTTATCATAGCCCTAGCCATAACCATCCCTTCCTTACCCTAGAACCTCATCAATTTAGCCTACAACGTTCATAATAGAAATCGAAACAAACAAACATAAAATCATAACATCCATTGCAAGATAATGAAGGAAAAGAGATAAACAAGTGAACTAAAGTAAACCAAGCTGAAAATGGAATTAGAATAACTCACAATCCTTCCAAAAGAAGGTTCAATGATTCATACAACTCTTAGATATAGAATCCGGAATACAAAAACTAAAGTGTGTGTTCTTCTCCTCCTCTTCAATGGAGCTCTCCTTCTTCTCTTTGACACTTTCCTTGCTAGAAAAACTTCTTGTTGAGAGAATATTTTTGGTTAGAGAGAAATGGATAATGGATGAGCTGCTCCCAGATGCCTCTCACAACCCATGAAGGACCACTTTTATAACAAACTTGCATGAGCTGGCCATGAGAGTCGTGGCACAGCTGTCACAAGAATCTGGCAAAATCCACGGTTGATTCCACGGCCGTGGAGTGTCAGAGAACCGTGATTCTGTGCAGAAACTTCGCCTTGGATCATTAAGCTGTGGTTTGGTGCATGGCAAGTGTTGGTAAGGCTCCATGAGTCCTCCTTAGCCTTTAACTTGTGTCCTAATGAGTCCGAGGGTGTGTCATCTAGATGAACGATCCTCAAACGTATCGTTTTGCTCCTAAATCTCCCAAAATACCTATAAAACGCGCACAAGTCCGTGTAGACGTCTATCTCGGCAAAATACATGAATTGAGTGCAAAACGTCGTGAACTAGTGCTAAACCATGCAATAATGAGTGAGAAATCTATCTAAATGATTACCTAAAACTAAGTCATAAATCGTGTTATCACATACTAGATATGGAAAAAACATATGACAAAGTATAATGAGAATTTTTAAAAGCAATACTTGGAAAATTCAGATTTGGGATAAAATTTCGAGATTGGATCTATGAATGCATCTCAACATTCTCCTACTCCATCTTAATAAATGACTCACCTACCACAATTTTTACCCCACAAAGAGGGTTGCGTAAGGGTGATCCCCTTTCTCCTTTGTTGTTTAACTTGTGTGCGGAACTTTTGGCAAGGAACTTGCAAAAAATGACTAATGAGAATCCAAAATCTCTAGGTTTCCCTATTACGAAAAATGGTTCAAGGATTCCGTTCTTAGCATTTGCGGAAGATATTATAATCTTCTATAAGACAACTGCGGAAGCAAGCAACAAGATTCTATTCACACTAAATGAATTTTCGGGACAAATCATAAACTACCATAAATCGGCATGTCAAACTACCGCGAACGTTGATTAGACCAATAGAAGAAGAATTCAAAGACATCTTGGCATCAATGGAACCACTAACCTCGAATAATATCTTGAGTGCCCCATTGTCAATGACAGAGTAAATAAGGACATCTTTAACTCCGTCATTCTTAAATCAAAACAACAACTTACGAAGTGGAAAGCATCATCTCTGTCTCAAAAAGGCAGAATCACAAAGGCAGAATCACACTAATAAAAGCTGTAAGATCCTAGGTTTTTTGCCTTCACCGCCCCTGCGGTGAAGAGAGCCGCCCCCGCGGCCAGCCGCCCGCCCCTGCGGCTGTGAGATCCTCCCCTGCGGATCGTGCGACAGATCGCGCTGATCTGTTTTCGTCGTTTTATCTTTCTTCCATAGATAGAATACCCGATACTCTATCTTATGGGCCGATTTCCTTGTTTTCTTTCTAACCCTAGACGCCCTTCCATCTAGCGTTCCATCCCTCCCTATATATTCTCTTCCTTCTCTCCTTTTTCCTGTTCCTTGCTATCGTCTTCGAAGAGCTGCAACCGTCCTTGCTTCCTACAATCCCGCAGAACGTGTAAGTGCATCTTTACTGGTTCTTCCTCACGTTCCTTTAGCACTGCATGCCTTCCCTTTTGTTTTGGTTTCTTCCTTTCGTTCTTTTCTTTCCTTCTTCTCCAAGGATCAAGCATGAGCCTTGATTCTTGTGGTGTGTTCCGTTGTTGACCCTTCTTTGTTCTCAGGCTCTTTGGAGTGGAGTCTCTACGTGTTGGAACCAAAGGTTCGAGCTTTGGTTGCCCCTGCTGTGAGACCTGTCGAAGAGAAGCCCGATAGTAGCTTCCGACGAAGATCCGCCCCTGCGCCTGCACAGAGCCGCCCCTACGCCTCTGTCACAGCCGCCCCTGCGCCTGCACAGAGACGCCCCTACGCCTCTGTTCAGCCTCCCCTGCGCATCTGTGTAACCGCTCCTGCGGTTTCTCTGTAGTAACTCCCGTCTTTGGTGAGTTGCTTCCTTCCTTCCTTTCCTCGTTCCTTCCTTGGTTCCTTATGTTGTTCCTTGTGTACCCTGAGTTGTTGTAAGACTAAGGTTGAGCCCTTAGCATGTGTTGATCTCTTAGAGGTCGTTGAGACTAGAAGTCATAAACTTCTAGCAACCGTTTCGTTCCTGATCCGTGTTGCTTGTTCGTACAGGCTTTCCTTACTCCTTTCCTAAGGGAAACTGAGTTTCCTTGTGTGTCCTCTGAGTTATTGTTGAGCCTTTTGGGTTACCTTCGTGTGAGGTAAGTCCCTTGGACTTACTTAGCTTCATTCCGCGTATTAGTTGGACTGTTTTGGCTTGTTTGTGTTGCTATCATATTTATAACGGATAATTGGAAATAGGATTCACCCTTTGTTACCCTTAACTGGCCCAAGTGTATTATAACTGGGTGGTGACCACTTGTCTAGTTCTACAGGAGACTAGAATGTGCTCTTGCAACCCAGACCCGTAGGTAACGGATAGTACTAATCTATTCCTATTGGTAGATGGAAGTGGAGGCGAGTTTCGGGAGATTCTCGTGTGACAAAAGAAGTTGAATTAGTAATGGATAACCTTAATGAAAGATAATAACCGGTTGATGTGTGAGCATGCTATGTGTTTTCTTTACCTTATGTGTGTTTGTGCCTTTACACTCTTGCTTATACCTAGAATGTTGGCTAACGGTTTATACCGTCGTTGTAGATGTTCCACAGGTTCAGGATGCTGCTGAGTGATCCGGATGGTGTGGTCAGCCGGGGTTCCCATACATTATAGGACGGGATCGGGTTTTGTTTTTCTTTTGTTGCTTCCCTTTTGTTTTGAACCCGGCTGTGGAGCTTTTGTGTTTTCTTTTGGTTTGAACCTTTGGTTTTATATTAAGTTTTGGTTTTCCTTCGTTTGTGCCTTGTTGTAAGATCCGTTTGCTGTTGCTACTATGAGGGTCGGGACCCATTGTGTGGTCCTAGCCCGTAGCGCTTCAAGTTCCCAGAACTTGGGGTGTTACAATATGGTATCAGAGCTCTAGGTTGACAACAATGGCACTCGAAATCTTCTAAAGGTCGGATGAATAAATAAATAGAACCCGCAAGGGGTCTAACATTTTCAAAAGGGGGTTTTGTTTTAACCTTTCAGTCTGGGATAGATGTACGGGCGACCACCACTACCTCCGCGGATCTCAGCTGTGTAGTTTTTTTGTGTTGGCCTTTATGTGTGCTTTTTCTGGACTTTTGCTTAGCTGTAGCGTGGCCTTATATATAGTTTCTTATATATATATACTTATAGCAGATGACGCGTACTAGAGCTACATCTGCTATGGGGCGAGGAAGGGGTCGAGCACCACTTCCACCTGCCGTCCGTGGACGAGGACGTGCAGGAAGACCTCCACTAGCTAGAGGTCGGGGCCAATACCCAGTTGCTGATCCGCCTATCGCCGAGGCGTTTGCTGAAAAGGTTGCTGAGAGCATTGTTCCTGAGGCTGGAAATGGGACCGCTGCTAGGTCTGGAGCACAGAGAGCGCCATTATCAGAGTCCGCACGAGTATCTATCGGAGCTTCTGCATTTCGCGACTATGTGTAGAGGGTTGAGGAGGCTATCGGGACTAGAGGACCAGCACCAATGCCGCCAGTTCCTGCGAGATCAGATGAGGTTTCCCAGAGAGTTATAGAAGCTGTTGCCCCGCCTGCTGGAGTTGCTGAGGTTGTTAGAGCGCCGGCTGAGGGAAAAGAGCCAAAGCCTGACAGTTGGTTGAAGGCTTTCGACCAGCTGAAGGTTCCCGTCTTCGTGGGAAGATTTGGCTTGGAGGTGGAGCAGTGGCTAGGACAGGTGGATTCTGCTATGGAGGCTATCGGTTACCTTGAGGGACGTCGAGTCAACATAGCACATACATTGTTGAAGGATCAGGCTCATTCTTGGTGGAGGACCGTTCGCAGTAAGGTCACTAGTTATGAGCAAATGAAGACAGTGATCAGGGATCGCTATTGTCCTGCAGTCATGAGGAGGGATCGTCTTCAGGATTTCCTTGAGGCTGAATTTGAGGATTTTCCTATTGTTGAGATAATCCTCAAGTTTCAGGACGAGTTGGCGTTGCTAGGTCCATCCACACCACCGGAGGATCATCATGTTTACCTTTTCTCTCGGAGGTTGAGAGAATCGACACGCTCTTATCTTACTGGTTTCCGTTGTGAGTCTTTGACGGACTATCAGGATAGAGCTTCTGCCTATGAGAGAGACCGACCGGGTCAGAGGAGAGCTTCTCAGATAGGAGGTCCTGAGAAGAGACAAAAGACTGGATCAGCCAGTGTTGGAGCTGGAGCAGCTGGTTTTGGGCGTAGTCAGACGCCTGGACGTTCTAGTTTCTAGTAGATTTCTGATAGAGGACGACAGTGTCATAACTGCAAAGTAGCTGGACACATCCGAACTGATTGCAAGAAGCTAACAGTGACTTGCTTTTCTTATGGCAAGCCCGGACACAGAGCTGCGTTTTGCCGTCAGGGCAAGGCGTTATCCTAGCAGGGTTCTTCACCTGCCAGTGTTGTTGGAGGAGGACAGAGATCGCAGTACCACCAGCAGCAGTAGAGAGTTTCTGGTTCTACCGCTCCTCAAGGTTCCACTCTGGGACAGGGGAGAGGTAGATGACGTGTTGGTGGATCCGCAAACACCAGAGATGCACCAACCAGAGTTTATGAGTTGAGGAGTGTTGTAGAGTCGACAACGCCGGCAGCTACGGGTACCATTCACATTAATGGTTTTCCTATCAGAGTTCTTTTCGATACTGGTGCTATGCATTCTTTTATATCTGATGCATGTGTAGATAGATTGGCCTTAGTTACTAGAGAGGGTAGACCATTCTTTATAGGATTACCCGATGGGGGTAAGATACGAGGTACGCGAGAGGTTCGCGATTGCCCTATTAGATTGGGAGGTCGCGATTGGCCAACTAATTTTTCGTCATGTATTTAGTACATGAAGAAGTTATTCTAGGCATGGATTGGATGGATCAACATCGAGCAGTTTTGGACATCGGTAAGAGGACAATGACGGTAACTACAGATGCAGGCCATGTTGAGATCTTCAAAGGATGGGATCTCGGGAAGACTGGTACAGTTATCAGTGCAGTTTGAGCTGCGAGACTTATCAGTCAGGGATGTGAGGCTTTTTGGTGCTATGCCATGAAGGATTGTACTAGTACAGCTTTGGAGGAGATTCTAGTAGCTTGCGAGTTTGCTGACGTCTTTGGAGAGCTATCAGATTTACCTCCACAAAGGGGTGTAGATTTTGGCATTGATCTAGAGCCTGGTACGAGACCGATCTCTAAGGGTCCTTATCGTATGGTGCCTATCGAGATGCTTGAGTTGAAGAAGCAGCTCAAGGAGTTAGCAGAGAAGGGCTTCATCCGCCCTAGTGTATCTCCTTGGGGCGCACCAGTTCTCTTCGTCAGGAAGAAAGATGGGTCAATGAGGTTATGTATCAATTACCGAGAGCTGAACAAGGTGACAATCAAGAACAAGTACCCATTGTCCCGTATCGATGATCTTTTGGATTAGCTGCATGGAGCTTTAGTGTTTTCAATGATCGATCTGAGATCAGGATATCACCATCTGAGGGTGAGAGAGTAGGATGTAGCCAAGACGGCATTTCAGACTAGATATGGACACTACGAGTTTGTAGTGATGCCATTTGGGCTCACGAATGCGCCCGTAGTCTTCATGGAGTTGATAAACAGCATCTTCATCGACTTTCTAGACCAATTTGTGGTTGTCTTCATCGACGACATTCTGGTTTACTCCCGCAGTGGAGAGGAGCATGCTGAACACTTGAGGATCGTTCTTTAGGTCTTACAAGATAGATAGCTCTATACCAAGCTCTCTAAGTGCGAGTTTTGGATGTCCGAGGTAGCATTCCTTGGTCACATTGTTTCAGCTGAAGGGATCAAGGTTGATCCGGCAAAGATTAAGTCAGTAGCTTCTTGGCCGCCACCTAAGAACGTTAAGGAGGTTCGCAGCTTCTTAGGATTGGCAAGCTACTACAGGCGTTTTGTTGAGGCCTTTTCAGTTATCGCCCGACCGCTCACTTCCTTGCTGCGGAAGTTTACGAGGTTTGTATGGTCCGAGTCGTGTCTGCGGAGCTTCGAGGAGCTGAAGAAGAGGTTGACCTCTGCTCCTATCCTAGCTCAGCCAGATGGCATTGAGGATTTTGTGGTTTACAGCGACGCATCCAAGCTGGGCTTGAGATGTGTTTTGATGCAGAGGGGAAATGTGATCAACTTCTCCTCTTCAATTCAACGCCAAGATTTATAAGGAGAGAGCAAAGCGTTGGCATGATAAGCATATCATTCCAAAGGACTTCAAAGAAGGAGATCAAGTTCTCCTCTTCAATTCAAGGCTTCATCTCTTTCCAGGTAAGCTTAAATCTCGTTGGACCGGACCTTTTCTAATCAAACGTATTTTCCCCCATGGTGCAGTTGAAGTATGGGGTGAAGCGGGCGGAAGCTTTAAGGTGAACGGTCAACGACTCAAGAAGTATACGCCGGAATTCCAAGCTGAAGAGTTCGCGCCCAACACACTCGAATAAGTGCGAATTTGGTCTAGCTACGGACCTTAAACAAAGCGCTTCTTGGGAGGCAACCCAAGGTATTGCATTTACGTTTTTGTTTTCGATTCATAGTTTAGCTTAGTTTAGACGATTTTGCTTTGTTTTGCCTTCGATACCTCCGGTATGTTCGTGTTTTTGGATGTAGGAACAGTGGAAAAGGAAAGGGGAAGAGTAATCTTGAAGAAAAGTGACGAAACTTGGACTTTGGAGCATTACAGAGAGTTCCACGGCCTAAACCACGGCCGTGACAGCAACAGTGACCGTAATTTCCAAAAGCCTTTGAAAAATCACAAAAACCACGGTTCAGTACAATTCCACGGCCGTGGAACCCCCCGATAGACCGTGGTTTTCAAAAATTTTGCCGGCCACTATATAAGCCACGTTCTTCACAAAATACAACATCACAAAGCTTTTCCACGCCCCATTTCGCCGAAATCACGCCCCTCACCTCAAATCCTCATTCGTTAATCGTTTTCAACGATTCTTCGACCCAAACTAAAGCAAATCCGATCACCAAAGAGATCCAAGCAACAAATTGAGCGGAAAATCACCAAGGAACGCAGAATTCGGATTTTAAAATCCGAAACCTAGGTTTTTTCCGCTCTTCTCTATCTTTGTCAATTCGGCTTCGTTCTTGCTAGCATTTATAGGAGAACTGATTGAAATTGGAAGGAATTAGTCTAGGACTGCCTGATTGCTGAGTTTGGCTGTTGATTTATGAGTTTTGAGAAAAGTCGAGACGAACCACGGTCTTTGTCACTTCCACGGCCGTGGAACACCAAGAACAGACCGTGGTTTTCAACAGTAATGGATTTTGTGAGGAGAGTTTCTGGGAGAAATAAGGACAAGAACAAGGAGAAGGATAAGAATAAAAAGAGGAAAGGCAACCCCTCTTCCTCTTTATCCTCTAGAGCACCACCACCCTCATCCCCTTCACCTCCATCATCACCTTCATCACCATCACCTCCTAGCCCTAGGGTACCTACCATTTACGAGGATCATCTCGACGCCTTAGAGAGGATCCATAAGAGGGTTGTTATAGGACCTAGGTACCTATTGTTGGAGGATTTAGCTCCTCTACACATCATAGATGACCTTACTTGGCTCTTGGATAGAGCCGGTCTTATCGTCTTCTCGGCTATCCGAGAGGACACTTATGAGGAGATTACTAGAGAGGTTGTGACGTATTTTGAGCACAGCTATGTGGATAGGATAGTTTCTTTCCGTTTGATGGAAAGAAACTATGATTTCTCCATCTGGGAGTTTGGAACCTTCTTTGGGTTCCAAGAGACCTTCAATGGTCGTTTCCCCAGCGGCGTTTACGCCAAGGATTTCTGGGAGGAGGTAGCCATGATTTACGCCAGCGAGGACCGCTGGCAACCAGCTGATACCAAGGCTAATTTGATGTATCACTTAGCCTTGAAGATTGCTCACCGGGTCCTTTCTGAGTGTCTCTTCCCTAGGACGGAGACACCTCAGAAGATCAAGACGGATGAGCTCTTTCTTCTGTACTCCATGCTGTATGGACGACCTGCTGATTGCGCCACCCTCTTAGCTGCTACCATGAGCAAGCTAAAGAACAAGAGGGCTGGCAACATTGGATATGGTGGGATAGTCACCCACCTTGCTAGGATGTTAGGGGTAGATTTTTCTGCATGTACAAGTATTCCTGCTGTACCCTTAGGACTCCAGGCCTTCATGACTAGAGGTCTTATCTTCCCTACCCATAGAGGTCCACCATATGCAGCTATGCCATGGGAGAGCAGGACGGGGAGGGGCATTGAGTGGCTCCCAGAGTCTTCTATTATGGTTGGATGCCATAATTGGAAGGAGACGTTCGCTGCTATGCATGCGAACAGGATTGCAGCTCCTCCATATGTCCCACCACCGCCTGTAGTTGAGGAGGAGAAGGAGATGAGAGATCAGTATGAGGGAGGAGGAGGAGGAGCTGAGCAGGACTTTGGCACGTTTCCGGATCAGCCGGATGTGGTCCCTGACGTGCCCAGACGTTCTCCACGTCCAGCTAGAGCTTCAGGTTCATCTTCTCGCCGCGCCAGCGTGAGCGAGAGACCCACTTGGATGGAGACCCCTCCTGCATGGTACGGAGCTCCACCTCCATGGTCTGCACAGGCACCACCAGCACCAGAACCAGCACCGTCAGATGCACCAGGGTGGTACAGTCAGGCTCCTGGTTGGTATGAGCAGATACCAGAGTGGGATACCAACCTTTTTGATAGGGTGGGAGCTTTGGAGATCCGAGCTGACGCGAGAGATGGACGCATGGATGACCTCGACCATATGATGAGGGATGTCTACCGCCAGCAGTTCGGGCGGTACTATGACCCTAGCTTCTCTCCATTCCCGCCTCCACCGCAGTGACGATGATGATGACCGACAGCTTTAGCCGCTCCACCGCCATTTTGTGAATTTCTTTTTCTTTCTTTTTCCTTCTTTCTTTTCTTCTTTTTCTTTTATTTGAACATTAGGGACAATGTTTGTTCCAAGTATGGGGTGGGGTGTGACTAAAAGTTTGTAATAACTCTTACTCACTATGATTGCTTGTATTGAGACTATCTTGCATGTTCATTATATTGTTGCACGTTTCATTATTGCATTGCATGAAAAAGAGTTTGAAAAACCCATAAAAATCGAAAAATTTTGAAAATTTTGTGCTTCTAAGGATAGAGATGATTTCTATGATAATCACTACTTGTGAATTGAGTTTGATGACAATTGCATGCTTAAACGAATAGTGAATTGAAAAGAAATTGAATGAGTTGATTATACCTCTTTTGCAAATTTCATAATGTGATGAATGTTACTTAAATCATGTTGAGAGATTAAGGTTGAAATCACACTATAAGTTCTTATACTTCTTGTTGAGATGATTGAGGCAATTCGATTTTTTTTTCTTCTTTCTTTGATCATTTAGCCCCTCATTGAAATATTGACCTCCTTTACCTATCCGGGAATTTGGAGGAGTTGAATGAAAAAGGCATGTATGATGTGGGAGGGCCATGAAAGCAATACTTTGCATTCAAAGGAATAGAAAGAAATTATAGGTTTGGGGAAGTCAATCATGATGATGAGTAACTCGGCACCATTCACATAGCCGGGTGTTTGTGTCTTGCCAAAGTCGGATTGAGCGATATTCCTAGCGGATTATGGTATGTGCGCTAAGGGTTTGAGGCATCTCATAAAAATTGAGAAACGCCAATCTCCTAGGCTTCGGTTTTTGTGCACCTCTATCCATAACTCCAAAAGTAAAGTCGAAAAATGAAAAGAACAGAGCGAAGCTCTAAGTTGAAAGTGCTGCGGAAACCGCAAGAGAAGAAGAAGAGAGTAGTTATCCACTTTCCCGGATTCATGCACCACATTCCTTAAAGTTTCCTTCCCTTTCCACATTCTAGACCTTTCTTGTTTGAAAGTCCTTAAGATCAAAAGAATGTTATATGACTTGGTGATCTAAATTGAAGTTTCTTATGATTGATTTTGATAATGTTTGAAGGTTATGATGTTTACATGGAAGTTTGATTAATTCATGAGCTTTCTTTACTCTTTACTCTTTGATTAAGTGTATGAAAGTCTTATAAACGATTGAAGCGAGATTTGAGAATGATCTATTGATTAGAAGGCACATTCATCCAAAAGAAGTTTTGCTTTGAGAAGGTACACATATTTCATCCTAACTTGTGTTTTAAAGCCTTTGAAAGACCTTGCTTAGGGACAAACAAGTGGCAAGTATGGGGTTATTTGTTAGCATGAAATATTGTGATATTTTAGGCACGTTTTCTAAGTATATTTCATCCATATTGATAGTCATTGATTAAGCATTGATGCATTTGTGAGCTAGTTTATCTATAATGTCGATATAGAGATCTACACAAGCTTTATGTTGATTGTAGGCAATTAAGAGCTATTTCCGAACGGAATTGAGCAAGGATGGAGTTTGATGGAGCATGTCCATGAATTGAGGACATTCCTAGGAGCTAAGGAAGTGCCAACTTGAAGAATGCACGAGACTAAGGAAGAATCACGTTCTAGCCCTAAACCACGCTCTAAAATACGGCTGTACTACATTCCACGTTCAAGTCCACGGCCGTGGAACCATGGCAAGGGAAGCGTGATTCATTCCAGCAACTTCTACGGCCGTGGAAGAGTTGTGTCAAACCGTGACAACTTCCACGCTCTAAATTACGGCCGTGGAACCCTTCCACGACCGTGATCTTGGCGATCTTTTTCGCCACACTTTAAGCCATGATCTCCTACGCAATTGGGCCGGGCCGATATTTTATCTTACACTATAAAAGGACGGACGATGAGAGATTCCGTCTCCTTCGCTTACGCATAGACGCATCTTACGCTTACACTTGGAATTGCCCTAATTTCGCATTTGGCGAAGATTGTGTTTGAGAGATTTGCGCTTTGTCATTGGGATTTCCGGATTGACGGAAAATTGAAGATTCGGAAGATTGTTCGCAAGGAGATTTCGCTTCTTGCTTAGGTTTGATTTAGAAGACGGATTGACATCCTGTTCTTCCTTCTTATCTAAGATTGTGATTGTTTGTGTTGTTCCGAATCTATTGACGATATTGTTCTTGATTTGTGGATTTGAGATTGATTTGAAAGTTATTGAAAGTTTTCGGAAGTTTTCATCTTTTATTCTTTCAAACCTTGAATTTGACATCAATATGACTATTGTTGGCTAAAACCCTTTAACAATTCTAAGGTGAAGGGTTGATAGTTGTGGCTTAGATGATGATAGATCGATCGTAAATAGATTGGACCCTGAGAGTTAGAGAGAATCGCCGACAACCTTAAACCACGGTCTGTTCTTGAGCTTCCACGGCCGTGGAACTCAAGAACTACCCGTAATTTTGTGTTAGTTTACGAACTTGCTTTTACTTTAATCCAAAGTTAAAGATTTGCTTTAACTTAGTCTTGGCTTGCCTTTTCTTGGTGGTAGTGAAGCCTCAACAACCTCTACCTCGATTGTGAGTGTCACAACCTTAATCGGTTTAGTTAGTCTTGATCCTTGGATTATAAGTTTGGGTGTTTGACGTTAATTCTTGCCTTTAGAACCTTTCTATACTGAAGCCTCAACAACCTTTATAGAGAGTATCTTTTAGGTGAGTCATATAAGGTGTTTGGAACTTCACCGTACGATTACCTTACATTAGCATACCTTTGCATACCTCAACTCTGTCCTTATACCTTTAGTATATCTTGAATCGATTGCCACAGCTGGATACTTGGATCTTTAGGATTGTTGTTTTCCCAATATTTGAAAAGCTTTATACATTTACTCGCTTGATAACCTATAATTGAATTTGTTCCCCCCAAATCCCTGTGTTCGATACTCTGGAATTCTTGCTCAACTATATCGATCCGTACACTGCGGGTTCGCTTGCTTGATTTCTAGTTTTATATTTAAAGCTTATTTGCACGCACGCTAAGTGGCGAACAGCCTGCACAGAGACGCCCCTGAGCCTCTGTTCAACCTCCTCTGCGCATCTGTATAACCGCCCCTACGGTTTCTCTGCAGTAACTCCCGTCTTTGGTGAGTTGCTTCCTTCCTTCCTTTCCTCGTTCCTTCCTTGGTTCCTTATGTTGTTCCTTGTGTCCCCTGAGTTGTTGTAAGACTAAGGTTGAGCCCTTAGCATGTGTTGATCTCTTAGAGGTCGTTGAGACTAGAAGTCATAGACTTCTAGCAACCGTTTTGTTCCTGATCCGTGTTGCTTGTTCGTATAGGCTTTCCTTGCTGCTTTCCTTAGGGAAACTGAGTTTCTGACCGAAGGTATTTTTATGGTCGTCTATACCCAATCAAAAGTAAATCCCGACTTAGCACTAAGAACAAGTATAGTGATTAAGTAAGGGTCGAACCCAAGAGAGTTAAGGTGTTTTAGATGCAATTATCGATTATAATGACAAGTGACACAAAGGGGGGGGGGTTTGGTTAAATTGATGCACAAAAACATATGAAAACAATTAATTTGACAATTAAGACAATAATGGATGAGTCTACACTAGGTTGATTCTAAGCATGCAATTGCTACTTTGGTGCGTTCCTTTTATAAATTCTTAAGTAATCTCCCGTCTCGATCATACATATGTGTTGAGCCAACCGGCATCAACACAACTTAACTTATTAAAGTTCCGTAAACCTACAAGAACAAATAACAAGTTAGCATTCAAACAAAGACTAAGGGATATAAAGAGAAGATTAAAACCGTTAAACTTATCTTTATATTTGTGTTCCTTTTCTTTAAGTAATTACAACCCGTTATTACTTAAAGTTGCTACTAGATTAAAGACCCGAACCCGGAACCTGTTAATCCTAGTTGTTTACATGCACTTTAGAACCTAAGGTGATGAATCTCAAGTAACAGTTAACATGCAATTAAACAATGGAGATCAAGGAAACACAAAGCATTACTGAATAAAAACTTATATTAAAAAGAACTTACAACCAAAGTAACAAAGCAGCTTTAAATCAACCCAATGTAGCAAGGGAGTTAGCAACTCATTACAATGGAAAAACTCAAGTCTAAAATGGATTTTGTGGGGAAAAGCATGGTTGATCCTAGCAATCAGCCATGGACTATTTATACTACAAAAGACACTTAATTAGGAGTAAATAGCCAGCCTAAAAGAGCCACCGTAAATGCCATAAAGGTGGTGTAAGCAGCCGGAGTAAAGCTTCTGGCGTTAAACCGCAGGGGCGGCCTTCAGGAACCGCAGGGGCGGTTTAGGCAAAATCAGTTGATCTTCTTCAGAACCGTTGGGGCGGCTACATAACTCCACTGGGGCGGATCTTTAATGCACTTTCAACGTCTGCCCTTTCGCCTTCTGGACGTTTCTGATGTCAAGGCGCAGGGGCGCCTTAAGGCCAACGCAAGGGCGGTGACACAGACTCTTCACCTTCCAGCTCTCAAGGTGAGGCGCAGGCAGGGCGCAATGGGAGGCGCAGGGGAGCTGGTCTTCGTCTCGTCAAGGCAAGTCACCGCAGGGGTGGCTGCAAGGACCCGCAGGGGCGGTAAGGCAGCAGAAGCTTTGCTTCGTGATCGATCTTCACTCCTAAGTGCTTGTAACTCCTTCTTTAGCTTGTTTTGATCTTCTTCTTGTGGACCAAGGAGTTAGTAGCATAAACTGAAACTAATGCAATAAAAAGACTCTAAAAACTACCCTAATTAATAGTGATTCCATCACCTATCAAACTCCCCCATACTTAGACCTTTTACTCGTCCCGAGTAAAAATAAATGTCATCAACTAGACTCAAAGGCCTCAGGAAGCATGAGTAAGCAGAAAAATAATGGAAAACAAGAGAAAAGCCAAGAAAGAAAGAAGGAAAAGAGAGGAAATGTGAGAAAAAGAGATACTACCATCCTTATCGCTCCAAGACTGGCCTACCGGACAACCTCCTTATGACTCCCCTTCTTATGTGTCCAAAACGCCGGAAGGGAAACCTACACTCGGTGTTGCTCATCTTGTCAAGGCGCCCTTTTGGGTTTTCACCTTGCCACTCTTCTTCTTTTCTCACTTAAACTCACATCCCTCAAGTCCAATTTTGCACCAACCTAAGGTTGGTCGGACTACCTTCTTTTTACCTAAACCGCCCTTTCGGGTTTTCGGTTTATCCAAGGATTTTCATGCCTTTTATCACTTCTTTGGATTTTTTTTTTCGAATGAAACTGAATTCAACAATGCAAAAACAAATGCCAAAAACTACTCAATAAACTGTACAAGCAATGATATATCCCTCCCCCATACTTGAAGTACACTTTGCCCTCAAAGTGGAAATGAGTCAAAGATATATGTGGGAGAAGGGAAAGAAATGTACCCCTCACTGGGGTGGTCCGGATGGACCACCTGGACCCTCCTCCGACGGGTAAGGGAAGTGGCGGAAGAATGCTTCTGGCGGCGGTGAAGGGTGTCAATACGGTCCTCTTGAGCCTCCATCCTCTCTCTAAATGTAGTCTCATAGCTAGCTTGCCACGCTAGCTGCTGAGTCTCCAACTGCTGCTGATGAGCCGCTTGCCAAGCATCCTAACAACAGTCAAAGTGAGTGGTCATGGAGGAGGCGAAGCTGGACTGCCACGCTTGTTGTTGCTCAAGCATGGACCGCTGGTACTCGGTCTTCCATGACTGGTGCTGTGTAGTCAAAGCTTCCATCTGCGCCTGCAGACTCTCCATGGTCTGACTGTCGTGTCCCACTGTCGGTATCTCCTCATCAGTGGTGTGGGCCCTGCTAGAGCCGGCTGCGTACCTCCCAACAATATCAACCTGAGGCCGTCTCGGAGGGACAGGGTCAACCAGTTCATATAGGTCGGAGAGCTCTTCTCCCAATGGGAGTCGACGAGATAGATATGTGATGTGACTCCCATCTGCAAGGGAGATCCAGAACCGATGCTCCCCGTCTCTCTTGAGGAGCATGCACCTCCTCAATAATCCTTCGGTGTATAAGGGTGTCTCCAAACCCTCTTCCAATGGAGGAAGATCCATCACCTGTGCAGCTAATAATGATATGATCCCACCTCCAACGATGTCCCGAGGCTCATTCTTTCTAATCCGCTTAAGAGCGGTAAGGAAGAGATATGCCCAATCCGGCACCCAATCATTCGTGGAGAGACAAGCATATATCAATGGAAGGTCCTTGAGAGCGACCTTATTCTCCTCCTTGTGTCCACAAAAGAAACTCATGAAAACCTTTGAGATGAGCCTCAAACAGGGGTGAGTGAATTTGTTGGAGTACTCATTCCTGCATGAAACTCTGACCTAGTGGCGGCCTGCCAAAATTCCAACAAATCAGGCGTCGGAATGGGTTCCATCCAGTCATCAGAAGTTGCAATGGTCACCCCTAATGCCTCCTGTATTTGGGTGTAATCCAATGTGTATTTCCTCTTGTTGTACTTGAATGAAAGTCCAACACACAATTGGTCTCCCGCCTCCATTTTGAATGTGGCTATAAACTGTCTATTGAGTTCGGGGTGTGTTAGAGCGTTTTTTATCAGAAAATCACCCAATCCGGCATTGTTTAAAAACTCTTGCATACTCTCCAACATCCCTAGATTTTCCAAGGTGGAAACATCAAGGAACCGGGTTGCATGCACCTCCCGGCTTTTAGCAATCCTATACCGATCCTTCTCACCTTCCGTCAACTTGTATTTCCTTTGTGGTTCCATCTCTTGCAATTGATTAAGTGAAAGAGTTAGAAAGTTCAGCAATTTGATCAAGAGACGAACCTTTTGTCGTAATATCCGTAGGGGCGGCTGCAAGGGGCGCAGGTGCGGTTTGACGCAGGGGCGGGAGCTTGCACGCGCAGGTGCAGGAGAAGAGTAGAAGGCGATTTGGTTGTTCGATGAAGGTGGTGGCGATGGGGCTTTTCCGGTATTTTCTTCTGTTGCTGCAGTTGTCGCCGGAGGTGGAGCAGTCGAGCGAGAGTGGAATGGTTGTGTGTGGTGGAGGTTGTTCGTGTTGGTAAGGGGGTGACTCCACTAGGTTGTTGGAGGTGGCGCAGGGGCGCGACGAGGTGGTGGCGGTGAGTTGCTGGAGGGCGCAAGGGCGTGTGAGGTGAGGCGGCTAGGTTTCGAAGAGTGAATGGAGAGGGAGTGGAGAGGGTTGTAGATGTAGGTTATTTTTAGGAAGTGTATTTTTTTTCTTTCCTTAACTGTACCGCAGGGGCGGTTTGTGTCGCCGCGGGGGCGGTGACAAGAGAGAGGGGGTACGCAGCCTCAGCGCCGGGGGTGGAGCTGAGGGTGCGTGTCAAGGGTGGCCGCCGCATGGGCGTAGGTTTGGCACCGCGGGGGCGGTGACTTACGTGAGTAGACGTAGGCCCAGCGCCGGGGGTGGCGCTGGCCAGGGGTGTCGCCGCAGGGGGGGTTTTTAGAGCCGCAGGGGCGGTTTTTTTTGACAGAAGCTCCTCTTCTTATTCCTTCGGGTTGCCTCCCGAATTAGCGCCTTTGTTTTACGTCGTTGCTCAACGTAAGGACTCCTCCTCTATGTTTGAACATCTTCCTGCATGCCTTTTGGGTTTATAACCGTTTGCGACGGTAATCCTCCGGAGGCCCTAGTTTCAATTCTTGTAATGGCTTCCGCCAATTGACCAACCTGCTTCTCAAGGTTCTTGATGCTTGATTCTGTTGTTTGGACATGAGTAGCAAAGTGTTTAGTCAAAACCTGCAATATATCTTCAGTTGAGTGATACTTACCTTGGCGGGGCTGCTGTTATTGGTTTTGTTGATCCCTCCAACGAAAATTCTGTTGGTCACGCCAATTTGGCATGAAATTCTGTGCATAGGGATTGTTCCTAGGTCTTTGCTGCTGTGATTGTCCATAACCCATTGCTTTTACTTCAGTATCGTCATCTTCAACTTGTGGACACATGTCCGTTGGATGATACGGATCAGCACAAACTCCACAAGCTTTGAGTTGTTGTGGTGTTCCCATAAGTGTTAGCCTCTTCACCATTTCCTTCAATTCCGCCAGCTCGGTGGAAATCTCGCTCTTCCCGGAACTCACGGCATGAACTCCTTTCTTAGCCGGGGTCCTTCCAAAGTTCCGAGTTCCTTCCGCTAGTTCCTGTATCTTTTCCAGAGCAAGGTCAGGAGTAGAGTTAAGAATATTACCTCCGCAAGCCGCATTGACGATCCTCCTTTCATTGTCTAGCAAGCCATTGTACAAGTACAAGACTAGATCTTGAGTTGAATATCCGTGGAAAGGACAGCTGGATCGGAGGCGTGCAAACCTTTCGAAGTACTCGTAGAGAGTTTCGGTTGCCTCTTGCTCGATGTTGCTTATAACTTTCTTCAAGCTATTGGCCTTTTTAGCTGGAAAGTATTTCTCCAAGAACGCTTTGTGAAGGTTCTCCCAAGTGCCAATACTCCCGGATGGAAGGTGGTAATACCAATCATCCGCCAAATCTTTGAGTGTGAAGCCGAATGCCCTCATCTTGATCTGTTCTTCGGTAATGTTGGCCGGCTTCATGCTCATACAAACGGTGTGGAACTTCCCAAGGTGCTTGATGGGGTCTTCACCACTTAGCCCATGGAAGGATGGAAGCAAGTGAATAAGGTCCGGCTTGAGCTCAAAGTTGACTCCTTCCCCTAGTGCGGTATAGCGATCGCAAGAGGGTTTTGAGCCAAGATGGGCTGCGTAAGTTGACGAAGAGTACGGTAAGCCATCTCTTGTTGTAGTTGTTATTGTCTTCGTTGCCGGATGTGCGTCCTCTCAATTTCTGGATCAAAAGAAGCAAAGCCGGAATTAGTAGAACGGGTTTGAACCATAAAAATGGTTCAAACCAATAATCAATAATAACAATAAAACACAAAAACTCCCCGGCAACGGCGCCAAAATTTGACCGAAGGTATTTCTATGGTCGTCTATACCCAATCAAAAGTAAATCCCGACTTAGCACTAAGAACAAGTATAATGATTAAGTAAGGGTCGAACCCAAGATAGTTAAGGTGTTTTAGATGCAATTATCGATTATAATGACAAGTGACACAAAGGGGGGGGGGGGTTTGGTTGAATTGATGCACCAAAACTTATGAAAATGCTTAATGCGACAATTAAGACAATAATGGATGAGTCTACACTAGGTTGATTCTAAGCATGCAATTGCTACTTTGGTGCGTTCCTTTTATAAATTCTTAAGTAATTTCCCGTCTTGATCATACATATGTGTTAAGCCAACCGACATCAACACAACTTAACTTATTAAAGTTCCGTAAACCTACAAGAACAAATGACAAGTTAGCATTCAAACAAAGACTAAGGGATATAAAGAGAAGATTAAAACCGTTAAACTTATCTTTATATTTGTGTTCTTTTTCTTTAAGTAATTACAACCCGCTATTACTTAAAGTTGCTATTAGATTAAAGACTCGAACCCAGAACCTGTTAATCCTAGTTGTTTACATGCACTTTAAAACCTAAGGTGATCAATCTCAAGTAATAGTTAACATGCAATTAAACAATGGAGATCAAGGAAACACAAAGCATTATTAAATAAAAACTTATATTAAAAAGAACTTACAACCAAAGTAACAAAGCAGCTTCAAACCAACCCAATATAGCAAGGGAGTTAGCAACTCATTACAATGGAAAAACTCAAGTCTAAAATGGATTTTGTGGGGAAAAGCATGGATGATCCTTGCAATCAGCCATGGACTATTTATACTACAAAAGACACTTAATTAGGAGTAAATAGCCGGCCTAAAACAGCCACCGTAAATGCCATAAAGGTGGTGTAAACAGCTGGAGTAAAGCTTCTGGCGTTAAACCGCAAGGGTGGCCTTCAGGAACCGCAGGGGTGATTTAGGCAGAATCGGTTGATCTTCTTCAAAACCGCTGGGGCGGCTACATAACTCCGCTGGGGCGGATCTTTAATGCACTTTCAACGTCTGACCTTTCGCCTTCCGGACGTTTCTGATGTCAAGGCTCAGGGGCGCCTTAAGGCCAACGCAGGGGCAATGACACAGACTCTTCACCTTCCAGCTCCCAAGGCGAGGCGCAGGCAGGACGTAGTGGGAGGCGCAGGGGAGCTGGTCTTCGTCTCGTCAAGGCAAGTCACCGCAGGGGCGGCTGCAAGGACCCGCAGGGGCGGTAAGGCAGCAAAAGCTTTGCTTCGTGATCGATCTTCACTCCTAAGTGCTTGTAACTCCTTCTTTAGCTTCTTTTGATCTTCTTCTTCTGGACCAAGGAGTTAGTAGCATAAACCGACACTAATGCAATAAAAAGACTCTAAAAACTACCCTAATTGATAGTGATTCCATCACCTATCAGTTTTCTTATTCGTGCTCTGAGTTGTTGTTGAGTCTTTTGGCTTACCTTCGTGTGAGGTAAGTCCTTTGGACTTACTTAGCTTCATTCCGCGTATTAGTTGGATTGTTTTGGCTTGCTTGTGTTGCTATCATGTTTATAACGGATAATTGGAAATAGGATTCACCCTTTGTTACCCTTAACTGGCCCAAGTGTATTATAACCAGGTGGTGACCACTTGTCTAGTTTTACAGGAGACTAGAATGTGCTCTTGCAACCCATACCCGTAGGTTACAGATAGTACTGATCTATTCCTATTGGTAGACGGAAGCGGAGGCGAGTTTCGGGAGATTCTCGTGTGACAAAAGAAGTTGAATTAGTAATGGATAACCTTAATGAAAGATAATAACCGGGTGATGTGTGAGCATGCTATGTGTTTTCTTTACCTCATGTGTGTTTGTGGCTTTACACTCTTGCTTATACCTAGAATGTTAGCTAACGGTTTATACCGTCGTTGTGGATGTTCCACAGGTTTAGGATGTTGCTGAGTGATCCGGATGGTGTGGTCAGCCGGGGTTCCCGTACGTTATAGGACGGGATCGGGTTTTGTTTTTCTTTTGTTGCTTCCCTTTTGTTTTGAACCCGGCTGTGGAGGTTTTGTGTTTTCTTTTGGTTTGAAGCTTCGGTTTTATATTAAGTTTTGGGTTTCCTTCGTATGTGCCTTGTTGTAAGATCCGTTTGTTGTTGCTACTCTGAGGGTCGGGACCCATTGTGCGGTCCTAGCCCGTAGCGCTTCAAGTTCCCAGAACTTGGGGTGTTACAAAAGCGAACCTGAATGATAAACCAAGCTACCTTATGCAGGCTTTTATGTTGCCTTCTGGCATCCACCACGAATTAGACCAAATAAATAGAACCTTCTTCTAGAATAAGGGACCCTCTTTTCATCTGTTGATCAGTTTGGATAAAATTTATAAACCAAGAACCCTCGGTGGTACTAGAATTAGGAAATAAGAAGATTGAAGAAAGCACCGTAGATGAAACTACTATGGAAAATTATGGCAAATCTAGACAACATGTGGGTGAAAATAATTGAACAAAAATATCTCAAATACACATGCCTTTGGAAGTATGAATGTCGGAAAAACACATCGTGGCAATGAATGAAACTAATAAAATTGAGAGAAGATTTTGATAAAGGTCTCAGATGACGGGTGAGAGATGGAAAAACCGTGAAATTTTAGAAAGACCGATGGATTAATGATAAACCACTCATTGATTTTGTAAGTAACAAAGCACTAATAAAGCAGAATGAACTAACATCTTCATTTATCTCAAACAAAAGATGGAATTACCAGAGGATGAACCGATTACAATCAATTCTACCCAACAACATTACTGAGAAAACCATTACCTATAACCTTCTCGTAAACGATATAAGAGATACATTATATTGGGCAGAGAATGACGAATGATGGTACTCGACTAAATCGGCGATGGAAATGATACAAAAATGGAAGGTGAGGTCACCCAAGACAAGACGTGGTTAAAAATTTTCTTTTGAAACTAGCTTTGGACAAAATACCAACTAAATAAAATCTAGACAATCAAAATATTCCCATTGTGATGAATTGTGAATTCTGTAATCATCACATAGAAAGTAATAAACATCTTTTCTTTGAGTGTCAGTTCAGCTTACAAACTATTGATAACCCAAAAATATCCTCTGTACTTCACAACTGTGATATTGAAAATTTGAACATCTATAGCTGAAAGGAAATATCAACTCAATTGAACTACGACACCTTGTTGTTATGTGGTGGAAATTTTGGATGGTTAGAATGTAATATCAGGAAATTTTATTCCGTTTAATTTCTTAGCAAACCGGATTTCGATCCGTTGATCTTTATCTGTCTACCTAGTCGTACACACTATCTCCATTCATACTTAATAAATAAATAAAAAAAGATACCCAAAACTTGAACATACTTGGTCTAAATCAAATTACTGAATGGGAAAAAGACAAATACAAAAGTGCTTGCGAGTAACAAAAAGTTTCCGAATCAGAGAAGGAAAACTAAAAACATAAAATGAAGTAGACCAATAGGTGTTACAAAACTAATATTATGAGAACTAAATATATGAGTTATAAAAATAAAAGCTTAATTGAGACATTATTATGAAATTATTATTAGGAGTTATAATAATTAATAGTAGGAGTACAAACATTATTAAATGTATAAGGGCAAAATTATAAGATAAATTATAGACATTTATTGCTCTCAAAAGTTAAAATTATAGTATAGTTACTATATTTTCAGCTTTTGAGAGCACTAAATGTCTACATTTTAACCTTTTATTTTGTCCCATTATTACCCAATTAAATCTATCAAATAAATTTTTGATTTTTATAACTCCTATATTTAATTCTTATGGTTATAACACCTATATTTAATGGGGGTATTAAGGGCACGTCGTAAGATTTCGTATACGCACCACGTAGACAGGATGCGTGACCGTGACGGTCACGCATCATGCCTACGTGGATTTTTTACCGTTGAGATTCGAACGTTGTAATCCGAACGTTGTAATTCGAACGTTATAAAAGTGACCGTTGTAATTTAAACATTATTGATTTCCTTTTGTTATATATAGATAGTAATAGAAGAGGTGAAAAACGCTCACAACATCTTCGAAAAAACAACACAACATCTTCTGGAGAATAGCTGCGAGAATGTCAACACACGAGGATGATGAGGTGATGATTCCGTTCGACGATACAAAATTTAGTGATCCACACGAGTTTCTTCAACATTTCGAGGTAAGTACTTTATAACCGAAAATATAGAAAAACTAGAAATGTTGTATATAATGTATGTTTACGTTAGATATAGTTGCAATTAATGTTAGAAACATTTGTTATAATTCGTGTTTTTATTATTTGAAATTATTGTTTTGCAAAATATTGTATATAATGTATTGTCAAGATTGTTATTTGAAATTAGTAAACCGAAAACTAGAAATTTTATAGTTTTTTTCTATGTGAACTAGGAACTTCCGAATTATTCTCGTGATGAAGGGAGTGATTATTCGCGAATGTTTGAAATTCACGGTTTTTTCCATGATCGCGAGACGATTGTGGATTGGGCTCGATTCATGGGAGGAACTATGAACATGGTGTTGGTTACTAGTAGGTAGTGGAGAAATTCATGGGGGTTCGTTACGTTTCGTTTGACATGCGAACGTTTTGGAGCCCCTCGTAAGAAGAAAGACGTGGATCCTGATACCGAGTCATCTTCTAGCCGAACACAGAAATCGAAGAAGGACGGATGTTGTTTTCAGCTTGAGGGCGTACAAAGCGAGGCTGAGAAGTGGACATTGCATGTTATAAATGGAGTGCACAATCATACACTTCCCGAACAGTTGAAGGGACACACATATGTTGGCAGATTGACGGAGAAACAATTTCGGAGGGTGGGACGTGAGCTTGGGTCGGGTTTCAAGCCGAGAAATATATTGAAGTCAATAAAGTTAGATGATCCATACAACGTCAGCACAATCGAACAAATATACAATGCTGGAATGAAGATTAGGAAGCTACAAGCCGAAGGACGGAGTCATCTCCAACAAGCACTACATTTGTTAGAGTAGCGTCGTTATTACGTGAATGTGAAAAGATGCTCGGAATCGGAAGAAACTTTAGATTTTTTCATCATACATCCGGATTCAAGACATCTCCTCAACCTATTTCCTTATGTCATCATAATGGACACGACGTACAAGACGAACGAGTAAGTTTTAATATACATGTTATTATGATTTTTTTATTTTTCATGCACTTTTAGTTTAATATAAATATAAACTCTTAATATATCCTATATAGGTACAAGATGCCGTTGTTAGAGATTGTCGGTATCACTAGCACGAGGTTGACGTTTGCAATAACATTTGTTTTTATGGCCAAGGAAAACGCCAATCACTACGAGTGGGCATTACGGAGACTCCGACATGTGTGCGGAAATGTTACACCGGGGGTGATTGTGACGGACAAAGAGTTAGGACTCATAAGTGCACTCGGTGTTGTCTTTCCGGATGTGAAGCAAATGATTTGCACCTTTCATATAAAGTGCAACATCCAACATAGATCTTGGGCGGTGACACGGTCAAAGGAATTACAAGCTGTTTTTCCATCACACTACCATGCTCTTATTGAATCTAGATCTCTTGAGAGTTACGAGCGGCATTTGAATGAAATGAAAGTGTATTGGCAAGCGTATCCGAGGTTGATGGAGTATTTGGAAACTACATGGCTAATCTCCTACAAGGAAGCAATTGTTCGATATTGGTGCGACTTGCATCTATACTTTGGCACGAGGACAACGAATGCGTAAGAACTTATTTCTATATTGTTTAAACTTGTTTTCTAATAATTGTTGAAGATTAATTTATTGAATTGATATTGGTTGTTAGGTGTGATTCCGCACACTCATTGTTGAAGGGTACATTGCGTTCTACAGTTCAAGGATTTCAGTTGGTGATGGAGAACATTGACTTGATGGTAAATGATCAGATTGATAAGATTCAAGCGTCAATAGAGATTCCACGTGAGAGGATGTTGTTGGTTGTGCGTGTGCCTATATTTGATTTGCTCCGAAACAAAGTAATCAACGAGTGCTTCCTGGAGTTGTTGGAGATCTACGAGAAGGCAAAGCAAATTAGGAGCTTGACAACATGTAAGGATTCATATTGGAGGGAAGCTCATGGGTTGCCTTGTGCCCACGAGTTCTATATTTCTATTAGGCATCGGGAGCCAATACGTTTGGATCAGATTTACCCTTATTGGAAGCAAGTACGATGTGAAAAATTGAATCCGACGCATGAAGATGATGTTGTCCATATTGATCCATACATGGAGTCACTCAATGATTTTAGGGAGTGATTGGACAAGAATTTGCTTCCGAGAGATGTGCTTGAGTGGATGGTTTCATCATATGAAGATATTACAAATCCGGGCAATTCAACGTTGAGAGTACCAGAGCAGAAAGTCTGAACTAAAGGAAGACCACCAAAGTACGTCATTCTTTCAACAAGGAGAGAACCCAAGTCGGTTTGAACATGGTTCTGGATCGGCACGTCCATGTCCTCGAGGTCGTGCACCTAAAGCAAGACAACATGTGGAAGTTAAGGTGGAGGAGCCCGAGCCAGAAGCGGCCGAACCTGTAGAGGCCCAAGTTGAAGTTAAAGTTGAGGAGGCTGAGTCATGTGGTAAGAAAAGCACCACCGGACGTTCTAAGAACTATCGGTTCAAGGATGATCAAATACAGAAGTTCATGAAACCCTTCATCCTTTCAGCCTATGATGTTAAAGGAGATGGGCATTGTGGATTTAGATCTCTTGCCATGGTTTCGGAATACTCGGAAGAAGATTACTTGATTGTTAGAAAGGAATTGGCTACAGAGTTGTTGATGAGAAAGGACTTGTACGCACATGTGAGTATTTCTTTTCTTTGCTTAACTATATTTTGTTGATAAAATGATAAATTTCACTAATAATTGTTTTTTTTGTCAATAGTCGGTGATAAAAGGGACGGTTGATGAAGTTATCGAGACCACTTGGTGGACTGATCCTATACCTTGTGGGCCGGAGAATTTGATGAAGTGTCCACTTATTGCAACGGTAGCGGCGACATATTACCGGTGCGTAGTTGTTATACTTGGCTCAACCCCTGAAACATGTTTACCAATTGTTGCAACGGTTGAGAACCAAAAACCCCCAACAGAGATTCGTGCAATAGCGTGGGTTAATGGCAATCACTTTGTAGCCGTAAGTTTTCTTTCTGTACCTTTTATATCTCATACATTCCGTTACTTTTATTCAAGAATGACAAAAAAAGGTAATCATTTTTTCATTTGTCAATCATCTTTTGTTAGGTTTGGCTTAAACCAGACTCTCCATTACCACCTTTAACCGTTCCATGGAGGCGTGAACATGATTATAGCGTTGATGGATGGGATGCACAGATTCAAGTTGTTCGACGAACTCCAGCGCAAAGAGTGTCCTAGACAAGTGATAGTCAATCTCGTATCTTATTCTTCATAGGTTATATGTGTTTCAAGGTTTCAGTTGGTTCATGGATGTTTGTTTTATATGTAATTCATACGAAGTACTATAAAACTTGTGTTTCTTCTTAGGTTATATGTGTTTCAAGGTTATATGTGGTTCATGGATGTTTATTTTATATGTGTTTCAAGGTTATATGTGGTTCATGGATGTTTGTTTTATATGTAATTCTTGCGGAGTACTATAAAACTTGTGTTTTTTGTGACTTTCATTTGTGAAAATGAAAAGTCTTGATGAATTCTTAAACTTTAATAACATTGACCGTGGTATAGAATAAGCGAGTTTATTGATGAAGTCTTGATGAAGTCTTAAACTTTAAAAACATTGACCGTGGTATTGAATATGGCTCATTTAGTTGATGAACTTTAAAAACAATGTAAAAGGTAAAGCACATAACATTGCAACATATAAAATGTAATATATACAACAAAAGGTAAAGTACATCGCATGTATGTCCTCCATACAACAAAAGGTAGCGTTGGTCAATAAAAAACAGAAATCAATCTCGTCTCGGCTGTGTCGCCCTGACCTGAGATGGTGCTATATGAACCTCCTATCTAACGGACTCGTCGTATATCGAATGTATGTCCTTCATAGTCACTGAGTCGCGGCTAACAATATCCCGTAGGCGGGCCTGAATGATGTGTAGCCTCTGCATTGGAAAATAAAGTTGTGAGCGCTAAAGGCAAAGTATAAAACTTTAAAAAGAATCAAATAAATATATCAACACATACCCGAGTATCTGAAATAGGGACCGGAGGAGGACGATCTACCGGTGGAGACTGTATAGCCGAGCTAGGAAGGAGAAATGGATGGCACCGCTCGCTAAACCAGGGCATGTAGTCCTGAGATACTGTCCATGGTAAAGTTGCCCTAGTCTGACCCTGAAGCGCAAATCTGCTCGCCTTCTCGTGTCTAGCAGCCCAACGATCATCTGCACCACGAAATCTCACCCTATACCTTCTACTGCCAGAAGCGGGGCGCTGCTCCAAATAAGGGACAATCCTCTGAAGTGGGATCGCCTGAACGTACCTAAACTGATGGAGGACTTGATCCGGCATGTATGCCTCGATGATATCTCCTATCTGGATCGTCCCCCGGTACGTCGAAACAGTAAACTCGCCCTCAAAATCCAACACTCTATCGCTATATGGCATGAACTTGATGTCCTCCGCTCTCATCTGATCTGACTGTGAGCGCAAGGATCTCAGCCTCTCAAGAGTGGATGCTGGTGTCCTCGGGACAGAGAGTCTAGAAGCCCAAATGGCCGATCCATGACGTCCTGGATCCTCTGTCGTAGAACAACCCAAGGACGGGAAGTGGGCATAGATCCAGAACTGTAAATATTAAAATAAATGAAAGATATTAATAATTATAATAATAACAAATGAAAGTTCTTATCTAAAGTGACTAATTACAATAAATGTTCTTACCCGTAGCAGTGATGTACATCCTCCGATCGTCTTCACCTTCAGTCGTGAAGCGTCGCCCGACATACTGTAGGAAAAGTCCAGATTTGTCATTTATCATAACAGTAACATTAGGAAGTTATTAGTTATTGAAGTAGAGTGATAGTTATACGTACGAGTACAAGTAAGCTAACACGCCGGTGCCCCAAGCATAGTCCCCAGTCCGGCCATGGTCACGTACAAGTCGATCAACCAAGGTCGAATCTTGTTCGTCGATTTATCGACGAACAAGGATGAGCCTAGAAAGAAAAGAAGAAACACAGAACCCACCTCCTCAGCTGGGGTAGCTGGGTTGCGCCGAATGACATCATACGCAGTTCTCAGCAAGTCAACTGGTAGAGCTGTCTCGTGACTCCTAGCCTCCACCTCTGATATATGAAATGTGTCACTCAACCACCTAACCCTCTCTCGTGCCAACATAGGTGTGACCATGACCTCTCCATCAATCCTAATGCCTAGGATGATGGCTACATCGTGCAGGGTGATGGTCATCTCACCCAAGGTAGATGGAAGCTGCTAGTCTCTAGATGTCAGCGCTCCACGAATGCATGTATGAGGGCGTGGTCAACTCCAACGAACGAGACGTCTAGCAAACCCGTCAATCCACTCTGAGATGCAAAAGCAAACCAGGAAGTGGGGTCGGCTCTATCAGCGTCTGAAATCCATCCACTCAGGGCGGACATGTGCTCTATCCTCCGTAAAGCGGTCATCGGTGTAACACCCCAAGTTCTGGGAACTTGAAGCGCTACGGGCTAGGACCGCACAATGGGTCCCGACCCTCAGAGTAGCAACAACAAACGGATCTTACAACAAGGCACAGACGAATGAAAACACAAAAGCTCCACATCCGGGTTCAAAACAAAAGGGAAGCAAGAAAACAAAACAAAACCCGATCCCGTCCTATAATGTACGGGAACCCCGGCTGACCACACCATCTGGATCACTCAGCAGCATCCTGAATCTGCGGAACATCTACAACGACGGTATAAACCGTTAGCTAACATTCTAGGTATAAGCAAGAGTGTCAAGGCACAAACACACATAAGGTAAAGAAAACACATATCATGCTTACACATCAACCAGTTATTATCTTTCATTAAGTTTATCCATTGCTAATTCAACTTCTTTTGTCACAAGAGAATCTCCCGAAACTCGCCTCCGTTTCCGTCTACCGATAGGAATAGATCAGTACTATCCGTTACCTACGGGTCGGAGTTGCAAGAGCACGTTCTAGTCTCCTGTAGAACTAGACAAGTGGTGACCGCCCGGTTATAATACACTTGGGCCAGTTAAGGTTAACAAAGGGTGAATTCTATTTCCAATTATCCGTTATAAACATGATAGCAATGCAAACAAGCCAAAACAATCCAACTAATATGCGGAATGAAGCTAAGTAAGTCCAAGGGACTTACCTCACACGAAGGTAACACAAGAGATCAGCGAACAACTCAGAAACACACAAGGAAGCTCAGTTTCCCGTAGGAAAGGAGCAAGGAAAGCCTGTACGAACAAGCAACACGGATCAGGAACGAAACGGCTGCTAGAAGTCTATAACTTCTAGTCTCCACGATCTCTAAGAGTTCAACACATGCTAAAGGCTCAACCTTAGTCTTACAACAACTGAGGGGAACAAGGAACAACCATAAGGAACCAAGGAAGGAACGAGGAAAGGAAGGAAGGAAGCAACTCACCAAAGACGGGAGTCACATCAGAGAAACTACAAGGGCGGTTGGACTGAGGCGCAGGGGCGGCTGAACAGAGGCGCAGGGGTGGCTCTGTGCAGGCACAGGGGCGGATCTTTGTCAAAAGCTACTATCGGGCTTCTCTTCTACAAATCTCACGGCAGGGGCAAACAAAGTTTGAACCTTTGGTTCCAACACGTCGAGACTCAACTCCAGAGAGTCTGAGAACAACGAAAGGTCAACAACAGAACACTCCACAAGAATCAAGGCTAATGCTTGATTCTTGGAGAAGAAGAAAAGAAAGAAACGCAAGGGAGAAACCAAAACAGAAGGAGAAGACATGCAGCACTGTAAGAACGTGAGAAAGAACCAAGAAGGAATGAACTTACACGTTCAGTGAAGTTGCAGGAAGCAAAGGACGGTTGCAGCTCTCTAGGGTTCGAAGACGATAACAAGGAACGGGAAAAAGGAGAGAAGGAAGAAAATAAATAGGGAGGGCTGGAACGCTAGACGGAAAGGGCGTCTAGGGTAGAAAGAAAACAAGGAAACCGGCCCATAAGATAGAATATCGGGTATTCTATCTATGGAAGAAAGATAAAATGACGAAAACATATCGGCGCGATCTGTCGCAACATCCGCAGGGGCGGTGAAGGCAAAAACCTAGGATCTTACAATCGGCCTCTTGTAATCCTCCTTCATAACACAACAAATATTCAATTAAACGTTTTATTGGTTTAGTTTTTGTAACATAATGTGTTATAATTATGATTAGTTATCTACCTCTCTCATCCAGACACCGCGAGCACGGTGTCCGGCGTAGCAAGTGAGCACATCGCTGATCAATGGTGCCCCTGTATCAGCAACTACACGGCCTCGATCAGCAGGTACAAACGGCTCTTGCGGCGGCACTGCAAGATCTTTAGCTGGAGCATCAAAATCAAAATCTCGCTCTCGGTATGATCGCCAATTGGTGGCTCTACCTACTCCTCAGCAGGAATATCTGTAGCTGTCTCTATGTGCTCGTCAGTAGTGATATCAGCAGGTGGCTTAACCTGCTCGTCAGCAGTAGTATCAACACGCTCGCCGGCTGCGGGATCTATCTCCCCTGGCTGTACAGAAGGACCGGCCATATCTTGGTCCGAGTCAGATCCGTATGTCGGTGGTGGAAGAACCTCTTGAGGGAGAGCCGGAGAAGCATCTGAGATGCATGGTCTTTGTGGCTGCTGTGGTGGTGGTGTGTCGGCAGCTGAACCAACTACCTGGGAGCTCCTTTCCATCGTAGCTCTGGTGGTGGCGAGTCCATCTCTACGAGCCGAGGCCGTAGGACGCCTCCGTCTATGTCTCTACATGGCCTGTAATATCTATATTTGATATTACAGGCCAATTTAATTAATTTTCTTTTATGTAGTTTACTTTACTTTCATTTGAAATGAATTTAAATGAAACTAAAAGAGATTAAATGAATTATAATTACATTAATAAAATTAACTAAATAGTAAAGGTAGAGATTTTAATTTAATATATTCTAATCCATTTTATTTTATATTAAAGTAATTGTATGAAATTAACTAGTCCATGTAGACATTTTAATTTAAATTATTAATATATTTTTATTCCATTTTATTTGAATTAATATACATTAATTAAGATTTTTTAATATCAATTATTATAAATTCATATTATATATCATTTAATTAAAATTAATTAGGATAAACTAATTTATTTTTAATTCAAATAAATTAAATTAATTAATACAAATTATTATAAATTATAGTATATTTTATATTTAATATTCTTTAATTAACTTAAATAAATTTAAACTAATTTAATGCATTGGAAAGCATTATAATACATTCCAATGCATTAAACGATGAACAGTGGCTCCACGGTTTCGCAATGCGTGACCGTGGGCCATTGTTCATTGTCTTCGACAGTCCGCCTTCAATGGCGGACTGTCAAGGCATTGTGGTCCCATTTTTTTGCAATCTACTCTTCAATCAACCTAAAAGTAACTAATTCAACAACGAACTAACCTATTCTCCTCAATTTCATGCTCAATTACGAACGAAAAGTGAAAAACGAAAATTGAACAAAAACCGAACAAAAATTAAACAATACCTCTCTCGGGTCGTGTTTCCGCTTTTGAAATGACCTTCCTTCATTACCGTCTTTATCCATTGCTTGTTTTTGTGTGAAATGGTGAGAAATAATCGATCGGAAATCAATTTCGCCCTTTCGTCTCTTCGTCCACTGCTTTCGATTTTTTTTTGAATGAGAAGCGCTTATGGGATGAGATTCCGTAAGCGCTTTTAGGGCTGAAAAGGTCACGCATTGCGAAACCGTGGCCTTTTCACGTGTTTGCAATGCGTGAACGTGAGACCACGGTCACGCATTGCGAATGAGTGGTGCAATAATGAAATCCTGAACCGTGCGAATACGACTTGCGTATTTAATTCATATAGTTTTAACTCCTCAAATTGATTCATATATAAACTACTTCAAGAAGGGTGACAAGGTGAGATCTTCTAAAGCCGCTTTGTTTTCAGCTTGAGGTTCTGGACCTTACTGAAGAAGACCTTATCAACATATTTGCTCTTGGTGTCTCCATGGTTACCTCTCTATCCCTTGCCATATCCTACTCGACCATTGCAGCGGTGTTTGCTCCAAATGGTGTGTGCAAGCTTTAAATTTATAACCCAAGATGTATGCTTAAAATAAGGATGCGAACCCGCAATGTACGGGTCAATCGTAGTAAAAGCAAGAATTCCGGGGTGTCGATCTCAGGGACTTAGGTGAAACAAAGCAAGTATAGGTTGTCAATATTACAACTAGCAACAAAAGCGATTAAAACAATCAAAGATGATAATATAGTCAATTAAGGAAAAATGCAAATTCTAGAGATTAAAGCATCTAGTTGTGGTTCCAACTCAAGATCTCAAAGTAAGCGGACAAAGCTGAGGTTTTGCAAAGGGAAGGTATTACTAAAGTGGAATAGATCACCGGGTAAGTCTCACTACTCACAATCCCAAGCCAAAGAACCTATCACCGGGTAAGTCTCAAGGTACTAAGGAAAGGAATTATAATCTCAAACCAACACACCAACTAAGGGAATATAATCAACCTTTACCGGGTAAGTCTCAGGCTAACTCACAAAGATGGAATGAAGGCACACTCAAACCCCAATAAAGGATAAACCTTTATTACCTACACTTATGATCATGGGTAACAAATAAAGGAATTACCGGGTAAGTCTCATCCTAAGCTTGCATTGAACCAGGAAAGGTGTAATAAGAATAGGATTTGGCAAACTCTAACACTTAACTCTCATTTACGGATCAGATAGGTCACCTCGGTCAGTCAAATTCCACCCCGGCCGAGATGTTCATCGACTGAACGAGATGTTCTAGGGTTAAGGATAAAGACTCAAGCTTTTAGGGTCCTACTGGGATTTAAGATTATTCTATCATTGTTTTTCCCACAACCTTCAACCAATCACCCTATAATCGCACAAAGAAATTAGCCACTCATCATCATGAAAGCAATAATCAAATATATGGGAAGAGAATGAATATTTGAACACAAAAACCTTAAGAACAAGGCTTCAATAACTGAATCAAATAAACAAATCAGCGTTCCTTGGATCACAAATCCAACAAGACAAATCAACAAGAAGGGAATCTAAGAAAGTCTTACAAAACCCTTCACAAAAGCTATAATAAGCTATGAACTACCTTCCTAAAATCTTCCTTCCAAAAATCCTCCAAAAAATCCCTTAATTGTTGGATGCTATCAACCCTCTAAGCATGGTTGAACTTGTGGAAAATCCAACCCTTTATATAGGAGAATTATCTTTCAAAGATAAAATATCTTAAAAAGATAATTTCCTAATAAAATATATCCATATCTCATAAATAGATCCCTAAAATATATTATCTTCCTTCCAGAAATCCAGCCCAAAAATATAAGATCACTCCTTCCAAAAATAAAAGATCTCAGCCAAATAAAATATATCTCGCCGCGTCAGAGTGTTCGCCTCGGTCGGGGCGCTCCTCTAGATCACCTCGGTCGAGGTGACTCTGTGGTCAACCGAGATGACTCTCAGCTGAAGGTGAAATCTCTCAAATCTGGTCCAAAGTAAATCTTCTTTGTAAATTCCAAGCTTCCTGGGCTCTTCTTTAAGCTCCTGAATGTAGCTCCAATGACTCCTTAACTCCTTTAGCTCCATTTTGATGTAAAACGTGCCATTTTACCTACGATTACAACGAAACTTGGTGTAAACCTCGATTCCCGTAAAGGTAGATGAAATGATGATATAATCACATAATATACATTCAAACATGCAGATTATTGAAGATAAAACGTCTAAACAGGTCCCAAAATATAGACTATAATTCATGCTATGAAAATACCCCATACTTGTCCCTTGCTTGTCCCCAAGCAAGTTCCAAATCTTAGATACAAGATAGAATGGATTATAAGTCATAAAGATCAATGAAAAGTATTTCAAAACATTTTAGTGGTGTGCTCCACTTATAGATCACTCTAAGAGAATGCTTCATGGAATTTAAAATCAAAACATGCTCAAAACATTTTATAAATAAAAGAAAGTTGTTCATCTTTGCATAAAATCATAGAATGCATAATAAATCATAATTATCGAAATTAATCATGTATAATCTAGTTTAAACCACCAAGTCAATCAACAAGCTCGAGGTCTCAAGAACTTGTCAAGAGAAGGTCAAGAAATGTGTGAGGGTGGGATGTATATAGGGAATGTGGTGCTAGAATCCGGGAAAAGGATCTTACTTCACTTCCTTTGAACTTCAACATCTTCCATTAATAAGCTTTGCTTATTTTACTTTTTATTTTTTTTGGGATGCATGGACAGAGGTGCACAATAACCGAAGTCTAGGAGATCAGCAATCATCAATTTCTCGAGATGCCTCAAACCCTTGATGCACATACCATGACCCGTTAGAAATATTGCTCAATCCGACTTTGGCAAGACACAAACACCCGGCTATGTGAATGGTGCCGAGTTACTCATCATCATGATTGACTTCCCCAAACCTATTTCTTTCTTTCTAACTTTCACCCAACATCTCAACTTTTCTTAATTTCACTTGCTTTTCACTTGCTTGCTTCCAAATTCCCGGATAGGTAAAAGGAGACAAATATGTATATGAGAGGCCAAGCATGATCAAGAAGAAGAAGAGAAGAGAATGAATTGCCTTAATCATCTCAGGAAAAAGTGAGAGAACTTATCATGTGGTGCCAACCTTCAAATTCAACATAATTTTGATAAAAATAAAGTATTAAACATGCCACAAATTTCAAACAAAGCATTTAGCAACTTAAACATATCATAAAACCTTTCAAACATATAAAGATTTTAAAGCCAATCTGCAAACATAATCTTCACTGAGATCATATCCAGATAAGAAGCACAAAAATCGTTTCGAAAACTGTTTCAGTTAAACCACCTCGGTCGAGATATTCTAAGTCAACCGAGGTACTGCACCTCGATTGGTCAAAATCACTTCGGTCGAGCTCATAAAAAAATTTTCTTAACCAGTTTTTGACGTTTTTCTCAATCAAATAACTTGTATGCATGCATGTAGTCTCAGATAAACACATAGAGCAAGATAAAATAATAATATCCAAATAGAGTCATACAAGCATACACATAATGTCAAATCATACATCCACATACCCCATACTTGGGACACATTGTCCCAATGGGTTAAAATAAGTCTGAAAAGAGATGTACTCACCGGACATAGGCTGAGCTGCATAATAAATAAATAAAAAGAAATCCCTGCAAGCTCTAGTCTTGATCTGCTGGTGGTGGTGGTGGATATGGCATGTACGGGTGCTGGGATGGATCAAAGGGGTAGCCCATAGTGTGCTGGAACTGTATCTCCAACATCCGGTGCTGGTAGTGCTGACTCTCCCTCATCTCCAACATATCTAAGGATAGAGCGGCGTAAGAGTCGATCATCTGATCCGTCAGCTCGTCTATCCGTCTGTGAGCTACGGGATCTCGCTGTCTGCGGACTCTGCGCCTGGTGGGACGTGATGGTGGTGCAGCTGCCTCCTCCTCAGTCTCCTCGTCGTCCAGATCGACGACTGGTACGCTGGGACTGGCTGTGTCTGTCCCTATCTTCATGGCAGCACCGCCATCGTCCTCCTCATCCTCATCCTCCTCCACCAGAGCTGCTGCGTCTCTAGCGTCCTCAATGTATGGAGTCCATGCAGTGGACCAATACTGAGGATCGTAGATAGAAAACTGGGATGACCACCTAATACCCTTTGGGGCAGTCTGCTCCGAAGGCATCGCCACATATGGCGTAGTAAGTCCACGAGGAACCAGAATCCTCCTGATGATCATCTCCTGCAGCCCTAGCGGCTTGGCAGCTGCCACTAGTTTACAAGCACTCAGATCCAAACCCATCACTATAGCTATATGGGTCACTAGACCTCCGCAACAGATGTCTCCTCTCCCCTTTGCCTTGATCCGGTGTAGATCCTCATCTAGCAAGGCACCAAAATCAGGCACACCTCCAGTCACCATGCAAAACAGACTCAAAAGCTCCCCTTGTCTAACCTTCTGCGTCTCAGTACGCGCCAGAAGTGTCTCGTTGAATATCTTGTGGGCGAGTCTCAAAGCGAGGTGGAAGATGATCCGCTCCCTGGAGTCTCCAGGTCTCCACCTATCAGCATGCTCAACTACGTGAGTTATCTGTCCCCACAACTAGCGAGCTACAGCTCGAGAGGGGAAATCAGTAATTGTCGGGGTTAGGAAGCCGAAGACCTCTCTCCACTGGTCCATCGGTACTAGATAATTCCGGTTCAGCAACCGGTACTTGATGGTCTGCTCTGCAGGCAGGTGAGTCACAGAGCTCACAAACTCTAGTTTGGGCTCGAGGTAGGTCGGAGCTTTGATCTCCATAAACTGCTCCAGCCCTACCATCGCGACCATCCGTCTCAAGTCCTCCGCAACATGTAAACAATCAAAGGCGGAGATGTCCGAAAACCGCGGCGCAACCATAGGGCGCATACAGATGTGGTCGTAGTCGGCCTGATGACGCTCGTGTATCACCGGTACAGAAGGCCGAGAAGAAGAAGGAGAAGGGGAAGATCCATCCCTCAGGACAAGCTGTCTGTCAGACCTAGAACTCATTCTCTCTTTATCAGATCACCTCGGTTGCCCTGACAATCCTCAAGAACCACCTCGGCCGAGGCGCAGGTCGACTGGACTGAGGTAAGGTGCTGTTCGATTTCAACTATCTGGAATTCAGTTCTTTTCCCCCAATATCACTACAGTTTGTTCCTAAGGGGTACTTAATCCTTTTCCAACACAAATAATTGGCAACCAAAGCCAATTTCTTCCAAAATCAGCAAAAGACGAGAAGTTAGGGTTTTCAGTTTTGTTACCCCGATTCGGTGGATTCGAGGCGTTTTTGTTGCAGCTTCTTGCTTGCACTTCATTCCTCTAGCCTTTCCTCTCAGATCCGAAGCAAAAATCGTCGAAAACGAGTGAGAATCGAAGAAGCGAGGTGAGATTAGCTCTGCAGTCGAGAAGGTGAGGGAGGGAAGAGAGAGAAACCGTTCCCCTTTTTATACCCCTCACTGAATCTGCTGTCACCTCGGTCGAGGTGGTCCCGAGTGGACCGAGGTATCTGGACCGAGGTAGATTGTTGTCAGCCCTAGTCGCCTCGATTGCTCAAGAATCATCTCGGTCGAGGTGTTGTGACAACAACCGAGATGTGTCTCAGTCAAACTCCGTCTTCTCAATTTCTCGAACTTCTGTCCTTCCAGTGTTGCTCCTGGGTTGTATTCCTTCCTTGGAGATTACCTGTTTTCTGTCTAGGACACCAAAAACGAAGCAAAGCAAAGCAAAAGCAAACTGTAACACCCCGAATCCGCGGGACTCGGGATGCTACGGGTTGGGAGCTCACAATGGGTCCCGACCTTTAGCCTGACAACAATTTCACCGGATCTTTCAACATGGCACAAATAAAGGCAAAACCAAAATTCCTTTTGATGCAAATGATAAGAAACCCGAAGGAAAACAATAAAAGACTTCAGCCGATAATCAACACCAAAGATCAAAACGCCATACACACGGCATACCAACATAATAAACGAAGAATAAAACACAACCCGACTCCAACCAAAACTCACTCCTAAAATGTACAGAACCCCGGCTGCCGACTCTTCCGGATCTCTCGGCCGCTTTCCTAACCTGCAAGGCAATCTACAATAATCGGTATAAAATCGTTAGCTAATATTCGAAGCATTAGAATTAAAGGGAAAGGCACAAACACAATTAATTCAACAGTCACATAACATACTCAAAGCACACAAATCCGGTTTATTATCTTTATTTATTAAGTCATATCCCGTTCTAGTTCAACTTCTCGGTCCCTTCTTCCGGCAATGTAACGGTCGGATGCCTCCGACCGTCTAACCAACACGGGCCAGTCGCCGAGATCCCCCTAGCTCTCACGGGGAGCCAGGCAGTGATGTCACCGCCCGTTATCATACACTTGGGGCAAATAATATAAAGGTCGGTAATCCTATTTCCAGTTTAGTTGTTATAAATAGTAAAATAATAAACACACACCACCCAACACACAATAATGCTAATACAAAGAATACGAGCTAAGTAAGTCCGAAGACTTACCTCGTCCCAAATATAATCCCGCTATATCCCGCTCTCAGCTTCCCACAGGAAGACACTCAACGCCTGTAAAAAGGCACACGATCAACATCTCTCTCACATGCTAGAAGTCCTTAGACTTCTAGTCCCAATGATCTCGCAAGATCATAAACCACAACCATGATAGGATAACAACTCCTAATCCTCACAATCTCACAAGATCATAACCATCACTACACATGCTAGGATACTCTCGTCCTAGTCACCACAATCTCAACAATCATACAGCCTCAACCCCTAAATTCTCACAAGCTCAACATACAACTTAAAGCCATAAACAACCTCACAAGATAATATCCACTCCTCAAGCCTTACAACATTTCAAAATCCTCAAACACTCACCTAAGGTCCATAACCACTATTTGGTATTCACTCTAAGTTATGCTATATCCAACCTATCATGATACTACTAAACATAACTAGATCAAGGGAAAGGATACTCACACGACGTCAAAAGACGGAAGTCGTTCAACGGATGTCGAGAATGGATGTCGAGCTTGGACTCGTTAGGCCTTTATTGGGGCGTTTCCAGTCCTAACACCAAAGCTAAATAAATTTAGCTTATACGCTAAATTTGGACATACTACATAGGATATATAAAAACTATAAGAATAACCCCCGTAAATCAAATCCGAGTTTAAAAATTAAAACAACGCTTTCCGGGCAATTTATACAATTTGAAAAACTTGGTCATAATCTGCCCATAAATCTTAAGGTCATAAATCCGAGATAAATCCAACAAAGGGAATAATTGATAATATATATAGAAATATGAAATAAACTCGTATTTAAACTCCAAGGTAAAAACCCGTAAAAACATTTTCTGGGCAAATTATACAATTTCCGCATATGGGTCATATTCAGTAATTAATTCCTTGGGCCATATTCCATAAATAAATTTGCAAGATATATATTCAGATTTCTAAAACTTGGGTCAAATCTGCAAATTAGAAACATGGGCAACATTTGCAATTATACAAAAAAGGGGTCCCGATTGGAAATAAAAGAGAAGGATTTTGAACCCTCTTAACAGTTGTTGAGAGAAGACGCATACAAGGACCTCTCAAGCGGCTTCGATGGCGGCTAGTGGCGCGGGATGACAGCGCCGGTGTTGCTTCTGAAATTCTGGCGATGAGACGGAGAGGGGTGGCGGCGCCGACTTCCTTCCCTGCAATTGCTGAAGCGAGGCGAGAGATAGGTTCAACATATTTGCAATTGCTGATGCAAGGCAAGAGGTAGTCGAGATCTCAATCAAATAGGTTCGAGATGGGGACGGAGGTGGATTGAGGCGGCCAAAGGTAGGTCCAGTCCGGCGGTTGCTTCCTGGTGGGGGTGAGGGCTGCGCAGGCTCGTCTCTAGTGATGAAGGCGGATCGACTGGGGCGAATAAGGAAAACAGAGAGTTAGACAGAGGAGAACAGAGCTCCGGTGGACTGGAGTATCGATGGATTGCAGGTGAGGGAGGAGAGAAGGGGCTTCTGAGGTGGTTGCAGCTTCTTGGTTGCAGAAATAGGTGAGGAGCGTTGTTGCTGCCAGTTCAATGGTTGTAGGGAAGAAACCAACGGACGAATATGTGAATGTGTGAGGAAAGGAGAACATCAGAGATTGCGTGAAATTGGGAGGAGGGGATGGGGCTGAGTGTGCTGAGGGGTCGAAGAGAGGGAGGGTCGAGGGGTCACTGCAGGGCAGGCTGCAGGTTGCAACTCATCAACCGTAGGTAGAAAGGCCATCTTACATACACTCATTTACTTTACACCATAATATAGTCAAATCACTTACTTTTTACTTTTTACATGTAATTATTAGATAATATTTGTATGTGATTATTAAGTTATAGTTAGTGTTTTATAATTTTTTTAATGTATTTTTATCATAGATTTTAATTTTTTAATAAAATATAATTTAAAATTATAAGTAAAAATAATATATTTTTATTTATAATCTTCTATAAAATACATGTGGGTTGTAATTTGTAAACTTTAATAAAATACAAATTAAAATTATATGTAAAGGTAATATAGTTTTTTAAATAATTTATTTAAAATATATAAAAAAAATTTATAATTACAGATATTATTATGTTAAACATAAAAAATTAAAAAACTAAAAGATTTGTAAAAATAAAAGAGTTATAACACAACCCTTTTCTTTTGGCTATTAATTAACTTTTAGTTATTAAAATTTTTTTAATATGATTTGACTATTATTTTAATTGTTAAATTTTTACAAGTTCCAATGCGATTTGACTCTATTGTAGTGTATATAACACATCCCGGTAGAAAGGGGGAAAACAAAAAGGAGAAAGAGAATAAAGAAAATAAATAAAATAAGAAGGAAAAATGAGTAATAGAATAAGCTCGATCAAACTAATCCGAATGAATTTTTCGGATCGAGAAATATTTCCGAACCTTTCCAAAAATAAAAACGAAAAAAAATAAATATATGGTTGAAAATATATATATAAGCTCGAAAAAAATTTAATTTACGATGTGAAAATACTCGTAAAATATTTTTAGCTAATAAAAGCCGGATAAAAAAAAATATCGCAAACACGCCAAAATTTGTGGCGTTACATCAGATCCCCTAAAAACAAGTTTCGTCCCGAAACTTGCTAGGCGTCGAACTTCTCGGTCCTTAAGGCCGAGGTATGAACTCTCAAACTAAGAAGACTTAAAGTTTCTAGTCTATACACACAATCTACTCAAACAACCACCCCTAGATATATCAGGTCAAATAACACATTATCGCACGGGGCACAAACTACACATAACATCACACTTGCACATAACTCAAACAGGGGAAGAACTAGGTCTAACCCGTCGATTCTATCGATGCCACTAGATCCGTGTAAAACTCAACTAAAGATACTATCCTCCGTCTTTTAGTTAGCCTCATCAGTCCCTCGTCTACCACTAGATCATCATGACTGACGTCATATCTCGAAGTCATGTATGCACCCTCTCGATTGATACATATGAAACACCAGGTGAGAACACCAACATGTAAGCCACTTCTCCAACTCGCGCTAGATCTCAAAAAGGTCCGATATATCGGAAACTCAACTTCCTTCTCGGGTCTTCCCCAAAGTAACCTTCCCATTATGTCTCCAACAAAGAAGATCGAACTTCTAATTTACACCTTTGGCTTTGGTTCTTGTCAAACCAATCTTGTTGTTATGTTTCCTCAATTCTTGTTGCAAGTTCCAAGTAATGAAGGAAGCACATTACTTCACACCGCATCTACTAGCAAGACACGTATGCTAGTACTTTTACATCGTTCCCCAATACTCAATCAAGACCTTGTCTTGGAGAATTACTTGTACACTTCAAATTCCTCATATCTCGAGGCAATTCATAACAGTTGCACCAATGAATCTCCTCTTAACTCTCAACAACTCCATTGTCAATTTTAGTCGCACTCTAACTTCTTTGTCTTCGGAAGTAGGTTATCCATAAAAGGCGTTACGTGGAGAATCTATCCACAATTCCGGTAATGACCGGCACATCCAAGAAAACTTGTAACTTCTTTCACGTCCTTCGGGGGTTGCCATCCCGAGACAACTTGTCATACAACTTCTCTCTTCTTCGAGAGTAGACCAAAATATCTTATCCGGGGCATTAGTAAGCCCATAGGGAATCGCTACAACTCATAGTGACCATGTTTGTCCGGAATGCCGTATTTGCAATATCCCAGTCTCGGATTCTCAATTGATTACAATCTGACCTTAAACCATTCTTGGAAGAGACTACCTACCCTTGCAACCGGTCGAGTAGATCATCTATCCGTTGTGAGAAATATTTGTTCTTCATTGTTATCTTGTTCGGCTCATTGTAATCGATGTACAAACGAAAATAACCGTCTCTCTTTTCGCAAACTGGTGTTCTCCATAACAGCTTCAAATCACGAGTTTAAGATAATATTTGGTTTTCTCTATGTCATTTCACTAATTCTAATGAAATCTTATCATGAAGTTCGTGCAATAGCTCCTTCACTTGCTTCCACAACTCATGTCTCTACACAAGTGTTATTCCATATGGCGCCTTAGACATCGGAATTAAATCAAGCTCGACCTTAAAGGAAAAATCTACATTCTGACGTATTGCAATCCGTGATATCTCAGGTTTTCGTCTCCCTTCTTTCGTATAACATAAGACTGACACAACCTTTTCTTAAAACTTGGCAGGTGTTCATGATACTAATGATCTACCCCGATTTGTTGGGGTGACATCCTTTAAACACGTGTATTGTTCCATCTGTGGCTACAATGTCGGCCGTCCTCTTTCAAAGATCCTTCAGCTCCTATACTCGAGGGACTTGCTCGAGTCTTCTGACTCTTGAAGCTTTGGTTTAAGCAATATTTCAGCTTAATCCCCCTTTTTACTTCGAAGGAATGGCGATAATAATATTTCTTGATCTCGTACATATGTTCAGTCACAAGGGTCTTAACCACAAGACTCAATTATGCCTCATAACAAATCGATCTTATCTTCTTTGCTTTCCCAGACGTCCCAACAAATTGTGGGAGTTCTTCGTATTCTACCTAATCTTGCATCATTCCTTCGAGTAGGTCTTGAACTTACTTCATTTTCTTATGCAATTGTAAAACCGACCGTAAAGGTTCTAACCTCAATCTTTCATGTACTTCTTGTACATCCCATATCGACAACAAACCTCAAAACTTCGGTCTTCTCTTACTCTTGTTGTTCACCTTATGTTTCTCTTGTCCACGAACAACTTTACACCGTTCTAGAATACCTTTAGGCAAAATTTCCCAACCACAATAACTGAAGATCCACTCATAACTCCACCAAGCACTCATATTATTACTCTAAACTTGCAGCGTTACCCTAATCAAGATTCCTCATTTCACATCACAGCCACTATGGCTTCGCCATGCGAGTTTCAAAACTTTGACTTAGCTTTTGCTCGCAAAAACATGACATCATCACTTTAGAACAAACATACCATACATCCCCTTATATATCCTCCCTTTACGCACAATAACCATAGAAGACTCCCTTCCCTTTTTGTCCTTCTAGTTCCCTTTACCCTGAGCCATGTCATTCCTCCATATGAAAATCTCATGACCTAAGAAGGTCGCACCAGATCGTTATAATCCCTCTCAACAAGGTACGTTACCTTTACCCTGAGCGTTGTTGCTGCCAGTTCAATGGTTGTAGAGAAGAAACCAACGGACGAATATGTGAATGTGTGAGGAAAGGAGAACATGAGAGGTTGCGTGAAATTGGGACGAGGGGATGGGGCTGAGTGTGCTGAGGGGTCGAAGAGAGGGAGGGTCGAGGGGTCACTGCAGGGCAGGCTGGAGGTTGCAACTCATCAACCGTAGGTAGAAAGGGGGAAAACAAAAATGAGAAAGAGAATAAAGAAAATAAATAAAATAAGAAGGAAAAATGAGTAATAGAATAAGCTCGATCAAACTAATCCGAATGAATTTTTCGGATCAAAAAATATTTCCGAACCTTTCCAAAAATAAAAACGAAAAAAATAAATATATGGTTGAAAATATATATAAGCTCGAAAAAAATTTAATTTACGATGTGAAAATACTCGTAAAATATTTTTAGCTAATAAAAGCCGGATAAAAAAAATATCGCAAACGCGCCAAAATTTGTGGCGTTACACAAACTATCTAAAGCTAGACTAGAAAAAGGGAAAAGAAAGCAATATCTTGGATTGCCTCCCAAGAAGCGCTTGGTTTAAGGTCGCTAGCTGGACCGTACGGTGTCTCTAGACAAGGTATAGTGGTGCAATCTCCTCAACCGGGACTTCCGGTTTGTATTTCTTAAGTCTATGACCATTGACCTTGAATCTTCCACTTGTTTCTCCCCAGATCTCGACTGCACCATAAGGGAAAACATGTTTCACAACATAAGGTCCTGTCCATCTAGACTTTAACTTACCTGGAAAGAGGCGAAGGCGGGAGTTGAAGAGTAGAACTAAATCTCCTTCTTTGAACTCCTTAGGGATGATGCGCTTGTCATGCCATTTCTTTGTCCTTTCTTTGTAGATCTTGGCATTCTCATAAGTGTTCAAACGCAACTCCTCCAGCTCATTGATATCCAATAGCCGCTTCTCACCGGCTTTCTTGATGTCGAAGTTCAACCATTTGATTGCCTAATACGCTTTGTGTTCTAGCTCAACGGGCAAATGGCAAGACTTCCCGTATACCAGATTATAGGGGGTGGTGCCAATGGGAGTCTTGAATGCGGTCCTATAGGCCCAAAGAGTGTCGTCCAACTTCATGGACCAATCCTTCCTCGTCCTAGAGACGGTCTTCTCCAAGATTATTGCTTTAATTTCTCTATTCGAAATCTCGACTTGTCCACTAGTTTGAGTGTGATAAGGGGTTGCTACTTTGTGGGTTACCCCATCTTCGATAGAAGTGCCTTAAACTTCCGGTTGATGAAATGTGTTCCCCCATCACTGATGATGATGCGTGGAGTCCCAAAACGTGGAAATATAGTTGATAGGTGATGGAATCACTATCATTTAGGGTAGTTTTTAGAGTCTTTTTATTGCATTAGTGTCGGTTTATGCTACTAACTCCTTGATCTAGAAGAAGAAGATCAAAAGAAGCTAAAGAAGGAGTTATAAGCACTTAGGAGTAAAGATCGATCAAGAAGCAAAGTTTATGTTGCTCCACCGCCCCAGCGGGCCCTTGCAGCCGCCCCTGCGGTGACTTGCCTTGACGAGACGAAGACCAGCTCCCCTGCGCCTCCCAATGCGCCCTGTCTGCGCCTCGCCTTGGGAGCTAGAAGGCGAAGAGTTTATGTCACCGTCCCTGCATTGGCCTTAAGGCGCCCCTGCGCCTTGACATCAAAAACGTCAAGAAGGCGAAAAGTCAGACGTTGAAGTGCATTAAAGATTCGCGCCATCGGAGTTGTGTAGCCTCCCTAGCGTTTCTGAAGAAGATCAACCGATTCTGCCTAAACCGCCCCTGCGGGTCCTGAAGGCTGCCCTTGCGGTTTAACGCCAGAAGCTTTACTCCGGTTGTTTACACCACCTTTATGGCATTAAAGGTGGATGTTTTATGCCGGCTATTTACTCCAAATTAAGTGTCTTTTGTAGTATAAATAGTCCATGGCTGATTGCTAGAATTATTCATGCTTTTCCTCACAAAATCCATTTTAGACTTGAGTTTTCCATTGTAATGAATTGTTAACTCCCTCGCTACATTGAGTTGGTTTGAAGCTGCATTGTTACTTTGGTTGTAAGTTCTTTTAAATATAAGTTTTTATCCAGTAATTCTTTGTGTTTCCTTGATCTCCATTGTTTAATTGCATGTTAACTATTACTTGAGATTGATCACCTTAGGTTCTAAAGTGCATGTAAACAACTAGGATTAATAGGTTCCGGGTTCGGGTCTTTAATCTAGTAGTAACTTTAAGTAATAACGGGTTGTAATTACTTGAAGAAAAGCAACACAAATATAAAGATAAGTTTAACGGTTTTAATCTTCTCTTTATATCTCTTAGTCTTTGTTTGAATGCTAACTTGTTAATTGTTCTTGTAGGTTTACGGAACTTTAATAGGTTAAGTTGTGTTGATGCCGGTTGGCTCAACACATATGTATGATCGAGACGGGAGATTACTTAAAAACTTGAAAAAGGAACGCACCAAAGTAGCAATTGCATGCTTAGAATCAACCTAGTGTAGACTCATCCATTATTGTCTTAATTGTCAAATTAATTGTTTTCATATGTTTTTGTGCATCAATTTAACCAAACCCCCCCCTTTGTGTCACTTGTCATTATAATCGATAATTGCATCTAAAACACCTTAAGTCTCTTGGGTTCGACCCTTACTTAATCACTATACTTGTTCTTAGTGCTAAGTCGGGATTTACTTTTGATTGGGTATAGACGACCATAGAAATACCTTCGGTCAATAGTCCTATTAAAGAACTTCACAACAACCATTGCGTCATTAGTAGGAGAGACGATGGCTTCAACCCATCTAAAGCCGTAATCGACAGCTAGTAGAATGTAGAGGTTTCCTCCAAATGATGGGAAAGTGTTCGCCCCTAAAGGTGTGTGCAAATAAGCTTTAAATTTATAAAACTAGAATCAAGCAGCGAACCCGCAGTGTACGAATCGACGTAGTTAAGCAAGAATTCCAGAGTATCGAACACAGAGATTTGGGTGGGAACAAATTCGAGTGTAGATTATCAAGCGAGTAAATATGAGAGTTTGCAAATATATTGGGAAAACAACAATCCTAAAGATCCAAGTATACAGCTGTGGCAATCGATTCAAGATATACTTAATGATATAAAGACAGAGTTGATATATGCAAAGGTATACTAATGTAAGGTAATCGTACGGTGAAGTTCCAAAAACCTTATGTAACTCACCTACAAGGCACTCTCTATACAGGTTGTTGAGGCTCAATATAGAAAGATTCTAAAGATGAGAATTTATGTCAAATACCCGAACTTGTAACCCAAGGATCAAGACTAACTAAACCGATTGAGGTTGTGACACTCACAATCGAGGTAGAGGTTGTTGAGGCTTCACTACCACCTAGAAAAGACAAGTCTAAACTAAGTTAAAGCAAATCTTTAACTTTGGATTAAAGTAAAAGCAAGCTCGTGGACTTAAGAGAAATCACGGTTAGTTCTTGAGGTTCCACGGCCGTGGACTCAAGAACAGGCGGTAATTTAGGGTTCGTCGGCGATTCTCTCTAACTCTCAGGGTCTAATCTGTTTGCGATCGATCTATCATCATCTAAGCCACAACTATCAACCCTTCACCTTAGAATTGTTAAGGGTTTTTAGCCAATAACGGTCATGTTGATATCAATTCAAGAATTAAAAGATAGAAAGATGAAAACTTTCAAGAACTTTCAATAATCTTCAAACCAATCTCAAAGTCACAAAGATAACAAGTATTGTCAAAGGATTCAAAATAAAACAAACAATCACAACCTTAGGAAAGAAGGGAAAACGGGATGTCAATCCGTTTTCCAAATCAAACCTAAACAAGAAGAGAGATCTCCTTGCAAAATCTTCCAAAAGCTTCGATCTTCCGCCAATCCGGAGATCTCAACAGCAATCTCCACCAAAAGTGCGAGATTAGGGTAATTCCCAGACGCGAACTTCAATCTCCAATGAGATGATCAATACTTCCAAGCAAAGGCCAAACGGCGTTGAGATTCCCTCCACGGAGATGAACGATCCTAAGCGTCAATAAATGCCGCTAAACGAAGATGGCGGGTGTAAGCGGTGATGACGAAATCTTGCTTCGTCCGTCTTTTTATAGGGCAAGATAAAATATCGGCCCGGCCCAATCTTCAAAAGATCGTGGCTTCAAAGTGTGGCGAAAAGATTCGCCAAGATCACGGTCGTGGAAGTTTTCACGACCGTAATTTAGTGCGTGGATTAGGTCACGGTTTGTACCATGTATCCCACGGCCGTAATAGTTACTGGAATGCATCACGCCTCTCTTGCAAGGTTCCACGGCCGTGGAACTGAACGTGGTTCGTAGTACGGCCGTATTTTAGAGCGTGGTTTAGGGCAAGAACGTGATTCTTCCCTAGCCTCGTGCATTCCTCAAGCTAAAACTCCAATTTGCTTCCAAAGAATGTCCTCAATCTATGGACATATCAACTCAACTCTCTTTTGCTCGATTCCGTTCGGAAATAGCTCCAAATCACCTATAATCAACATAGAACTAGTGTAGACATCCATATCGACAATATAGGTAATACTAGCTCACATATGCACAAAGTTCAATCAAAGACTATAAATATGAATCAAATACGTTTAGAAAACGTGCCTAAAATATCACAATATTTCATGCTAACAAATAACCCCATACTTAACACTTGCTTGTCCCTAAGCAAGGTCTTTCAAAAAGTTTTAAACAAGAGTTAGGATGAAATATGTGTACCTTCTTTTTGGGTGAATGTGACTTCTAAAGAATAGATCATTCTCAAACCTTGCTTCAATCGTTTGTCAAACGTTCACACACTCAATTAAAGAGTAAAAAGCAAAGAAAATTCATGAATCAATTTGACTTCTAAACAAGCATTATAACCTTCAAACATTATCAAAATCAATCACAAGAAACTTCAATTTAGATCACCAAGTCATATAACATTCTTTTGATCTTAAGGACTTTCAAAGAAAAGGTCTAGAATATGGAAGGGAAGGGAAAATTTTAAGGGAAAGTGGTGCATAAATCCGGGAAAGTGGACAACTACCTTCTTCTTCTTATGCGGTTCCCGCAACACTTCAACTTAGAGCTTTGCTCTCTCCTTTTCATTTTTCGACTTTACTTTTGGAGTTATGGATAGAGGTGCACAAAAACCGAAGCCTAGGAGATCGGCGTTTCTCAATTTTCCAGGAGATGCCTCAAACCCTTAGCGCACATACCATAATCCGCTAGGAATATCGCTCAATTCGACTTTGGCAAGACACAAACACCCGGCTATGTGAATGGTGCCGAGTTACTCATCGTCATGATTGACTTCCCCAAACCTACAATTTCTTTCTATTCATTTGATTGCAAATACTTGCTCTCATGGCCCTCCCACATCAAACATGCCTTTTTCTCATTCACTTCTCCAAATTCCCGGATAGGTAAAGGAGGCTAATATTTCAATGAGGAGCTAGATGATCAAAGAAAGAAGAAAGAAAGTATCGAATTGCCTTAATCATTTCAACAAGAAGTATAGGAACTTATAACGTGATTTCAACTTCAATTTCCTAGCATGATTTAGGTAACATAATCACATTATGAAACTTGCAAAAGAGGTATAATTCATTCATTCAATTTCTTTTCAATTCACAATCCTTTTAATCATGCAATTGTCATCAAACTCAATTCACAAGTAGTGATTATCATAGAAATCATCTCAATTCATTAGAAGCTCAAAATTTTCAAAATTTTCCAATTTTTATGGGTTTTTCAAGTCACTTTTCATGCAATGCAATAAGGAAACGTGCAACACATAATGAACATGCATCGATAGTCTCAAATGAAAGCGAACATAGTAAGTAGAGTTATTACAAACTTTTTAGTACATCCCACCCCATACTTAGGACGAACATTGTCCCTAATGTTCAAAAGAAAGAAGGAAAAGAAAGAAAAGAAAAAAAAAGAAACTCACAAAGTGGTGGCGGGAATGTCTAAAACGAACGGTCATGCATCGAATCACTGCGGCGCCGGCGGAGGCGGGAATGGGGAGAAGCTGGAGTCGTAGTGCCGCCCAAACTGCTGGCGGTAGACGTCCCTCATCATGTGGTCGAGGTCGTCGAGGCGTCCGTCTCTAGCGTCGGCCCGGATCTCCAACGCTCCAACTCTCTCTGAAAGTCCGGTAGCCCAATCTGGCATCTGCTCGTACTAGTCTAATTCCTTCCAGTCTCTATCAGTTCTTCCTAAAAATCTATAGAAAAACGAACCAAATTGGCAAGAATCAAGAAGAAAGAATAAACCTCTTTTTCGGATTGAAAAATCCGAAATGTGAGTTCGTTGATGAATTTCCGTTCGATTCGTCGCTTGGATGTTGTTTGTGGTTGAATTTGCTGCAGTTTGGGAAGAAGAATCGTTAGAAACGATTAAGAAACGAAGATTTTGAGGAGGTCGTGGAATTCCGGCAATTAGGTCGTGGAAAGAGGGGTTTTTGGGATGAGTTTTGTGAAGAACGTGGCTTATATAGTTGCAGGCAAAATTTTGAAAATCACGGTCTATCGGGGTGTTCCACGGCCGTGGAAGTGTACGGAACCGTGGTTTTGGTGATTTTTTAAAGGCTTTTGGAAATTACGGCCACTGTAGCTATGACGACCGTAATTTAGACCGTGGAACCTCCTGTAAAGCTCCAAAGTCCGAATTTCGTCGCTTTTCTTCAACCTTACTCTCCTCTTTTCCTTTTCCATCGATCCTACAACCAAAAACACGAACATACCGGAAGAAATCGAGGCAAAAAGAAAAAAAAACGTCTATTCTAAGCTAAACTATGAATCGGAAACAAAAACGAAAATGCAATACCTTGGGTTGCCTCCCAAGAAGCGCTTTGTTTAAGGTCCGTAGCTAGACCATTCTCGCACTTATTCGAGTGCGGTAGGCGCAAACTCCTCAGCTTGGAGTTCCGGCGTATACTTCTTGAGTCGTTGGCCGTTCACCTTAAAACTTTCGCTAGCTTCACCCCATACTTCAACTGCACCATGGGGGAAAATACGTTTAATTAGAAAAGGTCCGGTCCAGCGGGATTTAAGCTTACCTGGGAAGAGGCGAAGTCTTGAATTGAAGAGGAGAACTTGATCTCCTTCTTTGAAGTCCTTTGGAATGATATGCTTATCATGCCAACGCTTTGCTCTTTCTTTTTAGATCTTGGCATTTTCATAGGCGTTCAAGCGAAGTTCATCCAGCTTATTGATGTCTAGGAGACGCTTCTCTCCCGCTTCCTTCATGCCAAAATTCAGCCACTTGATAGCCCAAAACGCTTTGTGCTCCAGCTCCACCGGCAAGTGACAAGACTTCTCATACACAAGGTTGTATGGTGTGGTTCCTATGGGAGTCTTGTACGCAGTCCGGTACGCCCATAATGCATCATCTAGCTTCACGGACCAATCCTTCCTAGTCCTTGAAACCGTCTTTTCTAGAATTCCTTTGATCTCCCTATTTGAGATCTCAACTTGTCCACTAGTTTGTGGATGATAAGGGGTAGCGATCTTATGAGTAACCCCATACTTAGCTAGAAGAGCTTCAAAGCGACGGGCTATGAAGTGAGAACCTCCATCACTAATGATCGTCCTTGGTGTTCCAAATCGCGGAAAGATGGTCTTGTTGAAGAACTTAACCACCACCATGGCATCATTTGTGGGAGAGGCAATTGCTTCTACCCATCTAGAAACGTAGTCTACCGCCAATAGTATGTATTGGTTTCCACAAGAAGATGGGAATGGTCCCATGAAATCGACTCCCCAAACGTCGAAAATCTCCACCTCTTGGATGTTGTTGAGGGGCATCTCGTTCCTCCTAGAAATATTGCATGTTCTTTGACAAGCATCACAGCAAGAAACAAAGGATTGCACATCTCTAAATAAAGTAGCCCAATAGAATCCGGATTGCAATACCTTTGCGCTAGTCTTGTTCGAACTAGCGTGTCCTCCACAAGGTAGTGAATGACAATGGCGGATGACACTTTGCATCTCATCTTCCGGCACACACCGCCGAATGATGCCATCCGGACCTCTCTTAAAGAGGAGAGGCTCATTCCAATAGTATTCCCGGACGTCCTTAAAGAAGTTTTCCTTTGTGCGTAGGATAGTCCGGGCGGTGTCTCCTGGCAAACCAAGTAGTTAACAAAATCAGCAAACCACGGTTCGTTACCTTTGGAGATCACGTTGATGCAGTCCTCTATGATGTGTAAGTGTTCGTCTGGAAAGGAGTCATCAATGGGTAGATGGTCGTCTCCTAGATGTGTTAGGCGACTCAAATGATCCGCAACAGAATTTTCTGAACCTTTCTTGTCGCGGATCTCAAGATCGAATTCTTGTAGGAGAAGAATCCATCTAATCAGCCTTGGCTTTGCATCTTTCTTCGCAAGGAGGTACCGGATCGCAGCATGATCCGTGTAGACAATCACCTTTGCACCTACAAGATAAGAGCGAAACTTGTCAATAGCGTAGACAATGGCTAGAAATTCTTTCTCGGTAGTGGCGTAGTTGAGCTGCGCTTCATCTAGCGTCTTGCTAGCATAGTATATGGCATGGGTTCGCCCTTCCTTTCGTTGTCCAAGAACAGCTCCAATAGCTACGTCACTAGCATCGCACATAATCTCAAAGGGGAGAGTCCAATCCGGAGGTTGGATAATAGGTGCTGAAATTAGAGCTTGCCGAATGGTGTTAAACGCATCTAAACATTCCTGCGAAAACTCAAAAACCGCATCCTTCATCAATAGATTAGTGAGAGGTTTTGATATCTTAGAAAAGTCCTTAATGAAACGTCTATAAAATCCAGCATGTCCTAGGAAACTTCTTATCCCTTTCACCGAAATTGGGGGAGGAAGTTTCTCTATGGTCTCTATCTTAGCCTTGTCTACCTCTATCCCTCTACTAGAGACTAAGTGACCTAATACAATTCCTTCCTTAACCATGAATTGACACTTCTCCCAATTAAGAACTAGGTTAGTGTCTTCACACCTTTGTAAAACAAGAGAAAGGTTAGAAAGGCAATCGTTAAAAGAGGAACCGTATACGGAGAAGTCGTCCATGAAGACTTCCATGATTTCCTCTACGTATTCGAAGAAGATGGCCATCATGCACCGTTGAAAGGTGGCTGGGGTGTTGCAAAGCCCGAACGGCATTCTCCTATAGGCGAACGTACCCCAAGGGCACGTGAATGTGGTCTTCTCTTGATCATCTGGATGTATCGGAATCTGAAAGAAACCACTATAACCGTCAAGGTAGCAAAAATGTGAATGTTGTGCTAACCTTTCAAGCATTTGATCGATGAATGGCAATGGAAAGTGATCCTTCCGCGTTGCGTTGTTGAGCTTGCGGTAGTCTATGCACATTCGCCATCCAGTCACGATTCGGGTAGGAATGAGTTCGTTGTTCTTGTTGGTGATGACTGTCATTCCTCCCTTCTTCGGAACTACTTGAACTGGACTCACCCACTTGCTATCGGAGATAGGATAGATGATACCTGCGTCAAGAAGTTTAAGAATTTCCTTCTTGACAACCTCCTTCATGGTCGGATTCAACCGCCTTTGAGGTTGTCTTGAAGTTCTAAAGTCCTCCTCCATTAGTATCTTATGCATGCATAGGGAGGGTTTAATTCCTACTAAGTCCTCAATGGTATAGCCTATGGCTTTCCTATGTTTCTTAAGGACATTCATGAGCTGTTCATGTTCATCTATGCTTAATTCGGAGCTAACAATAACCGGAAAGGTAGAATTAGATCCAAGAAAAGCGTACCTTAGATGAGTAGGAAGCGGTTTGAGTTCCATCACTTTCGGGGCTTCCAATGATCCTTGAGGAGCATCTGACGTTTCCTTAGAAGTTTCTAAGGGTGTTGAGTGAGTTGGAGAGGAATCAAAAGAAGTTGAAGAAGTATGCCGATCACCCCTTTCCACGGTCAGAATTACGGGCCCTCCATATGTTCCACGGCCGTGTAATCCACTGGAATGGAGGTCGATTTTGGTTGTGAAATCCACGGTCGTGGAATACAGGGTATGGCCGTGGATTCTAACATTCTCAGCCTCATCGTGGAGTTTCTCAAACTCCACTTCATGCATCTCTTCTTGTGCTTCTAAGGCTTCAATTTCCTCTTTGCACTCTCCTCCTTCCTCTACATCTGTTAGACTCATGGTAATGACTTTTTGTAAAGGATCGTTAAAGAGAATCGCACTTACCTCTTCCCTAGATAAACCTTCTTTATCTTGGATATCGTAAATATCCTCGTCGAAGATCGGTTCCTTCACTAGAGTGGAAAGAACGAACTCTACTTTCTCTTCTCCAATATCAAAAGCGAGTCTACCATTCTTGCAATCGACCATGCAGCCGGAAGTTGCAAGAAACGGTCTTCCGAGTATGATCGGGACCGGACTATCTGCAGGAATGTCAAGCACGACAAAATCAATGGGAACAAAGAATTTACCTAGCTTGACGGGGACGTCTTCTACAATACCGACGGGGCGAGTGATGGATCGATCCGCCATGTATAACGTCATCTTCACCGGTTTAGCGTCGCCTAAACCGATCTTCCTGCACAATGCAAGTGGTATGATGCTCACACTTGCTCCTAAGTCACATAAAGCTTCATATGTGACATCTCCTACTCCAATGGGAATGCAAAATGACCCCGGATCCTTCAACTTTGGGGGCATTTTCTCCTTCATGGTCTTGATGAGATCCGAAGAGTTCGAACTCATCTTGACCTCACCAAAATCTTCTAGCTTCCTCTTGTTGGAGAGGAGCTCCTTCAAGAACTTGCCATAAGCCGGTATACCTACAACAGCATCAATGAAGGGTATATTAATATGCAGCTTACTCATGAGTTCTATGAACTTACCGAATTGTTTGTCTAGGCGCGCTCGCGCTCTAGATTGAGGAAATGGTAGGGGAGGTTTGTAAGCTGGAGGAGGAACATAGACATCTTCCTTCTCCTTCCCTTTTCTTTGTCCTTCTCTACGGGGACTTCAACGAACGTAGGCTGCGGATCGGTAGTAGTTACTCCGCTCCTAGTTGTAATCGCCATCACCCTTCCCTTAGGGTTGTCTTCCGTCTTTCCTGGAAGTTTCCCTTGATTTCTAGGAACTTCCTCCGCGTGGTTGAACATTTAGTTTTCCAAAACTTTTTGAGCTTTGTCAACCTTAGAAACTTGTTCATCAACCTTGATGAGGCGGTTCTCCAACCCTTGAAGCTTTCCCAAAATTGTTTCCAACATGGGATCGGGCTTCTCCTTTCCCGTATTGTTTCCTCCATTAGATGATTGCCCCTGGCTTTTCAAAGGAGTAGAGGAAGAGGAAGGTGGAGTTAGTGAATTAGAGTTGGAAGGATAAGAGTTACCGGAATTTTGATGATTGGAGCGCCAATTGTTGTTGTTTGAACCCCTATTGTTGTTCCAATTGTTGTTCCGGTTGTTGTTGTTTCCATTCCAATTGTTATTCCGGTTGTTGTTCCGGTTATTGTTGTTGTTGCGGTTGGTGTTATCACCGCCATTGTTCTTGCCCAAATAGCCAACATCCTTCTCTTGTTGCTTTGGAAAGTTGGTCTTGATAGCCTCCTTCAACTCCTTGATCTCATTGTTGAGGGAGAAAATATGATTTTGAGCTTCATGTGTGAGCTTCGCTCCTTGCTCCACACGATTTCCCTCCACTTTCCGGTGGGAATACTTCTCTATGACTCTTGCTTGTTTCTCGATGAAGTCCCAAGCGTCATCTTCTCTCATGTCCATGAACGTTCCACATGAGAGGGATTGGAGGTTGAATTGCGTTCCCGCATCCAGCCCCTTGTAATAGATCTCTAGCAAGGCAAGCTTGGATATGCCATGATGAGGGCAATCCAAGAGCAAGTCCTGAAACCTTTCCCAAGATTGAAACAAACTTTCGTTAGGTCTCATGGAAAAAGCATTAATCTTACCTCTAAGTTCCGCCGTTTTGGAGGGCGGAAAGAATTTGGTGAGGAACTCCGCGGAAAGGTCTTCCCACGTATCTAGTTTCCCACTAGGAAGAGCTTGATACCAAGATAACGCTTTCCCCTTCAAGGAGAAGAAGAAAGGCTTGAGCTTGTAGCTGTTGGTGGTAGCACTCTTTGGTCTCATCGTCTCCATCATACACTCAAAGTTTTGCAAGTGTTGGTGTGGAGATTCAGCGCTTGTCCCGCCAAATTGATTTTGGCGAACAAGAGTAATAACTTGAGGGTTAAAGCTAAACCCTTGCACGTCTTCAGCATCAAAATTCACGCCCAAGCGGCGTGGTTGTTGTGTTGGATCCATCCGCTGGCCAAGAGTTCTTGGCTCATTATCCACACGTTCGATCCTCACATTCCTAGGCGGAATGCGGCGATTAGCAGCTCCTTGTGGATGGAAAGGATTTACATTGATCGTAGGATCAATCTCCTCCAGCGGAGGCATGGAAGAATCACTATCATCAGCGGATGAGTGACTTTTTCTTCTAGACCTTGATGCTTTCCTTGAGGATTTCTTGCTTCCCTTATTCTTAAGGTCACTCATCTCTACCCTCATCTGGAAGATCATGTCTTGTAAACTGTTAACTTGAGATTGATGACGATCCATCTCATCCTGGCGGAGAGTCTCGTTCCATCGGAGTTGAGCTTCCTTTTCCGCCAACTCCGTTTGAAGATTACGTTCGTGTTCTTCAGCCATTTTCTTTTCCTTGCGCTTTTGCCTCGAGGTTTTCTCTAGCTCTTGATCAAGAGGTAAGAGATCTTCGGTGTTCCTAGACCTGCGCATGCACTCAAAGGAATATCAAATAACGAGAGCAAGCTCCCAAGCTTGACAACCGGCAACCGGATTCGGCCGAAACCAAATCCCCGGCAACGGCGCCAAAAACTTGTTCGCCCCTAAAGGTGTGTGCAAATAAGCTTTAAATTTATAAAACTAGAATCAAGCAGCGAACCCGCAGTGTACGGATCGACGTAGTTAAGCAAGAATTCCAGAGTATCGAACACAGGGATTTGGGTGGGAACAAATTCGAGTGCAGATTATCAAGCGAGTAAATATGAGAGTTTGCAAATATATTGGGAAAACAACAATCCTAAAGATCCAAGTATCCAGCTGTGGCAATCGATTCAAGATATACTTAATGATATAAAGACAGAGTTGAGATATGCAAAGGTATACTAATGTAAGGTAATCGTACGGTGAAGTTCCAAAAACCTTATGTAACTCACCTACAAGGCACTCTCTATACAGGTTGTTGAGGCTCAATATAGAAAGATTCTAAAGATGAGAATTTATGTCAAATACCCGAACTTGTAACCCAAGGATCAAGACTAACTAAACCGATTGAGATTGTGACACTCACAATCGAGGTAGAGGTTGTTGAGGCTTCACTACCACCTAGAAAAGACAAGTCTAAACTAAGTTAAAGCAAATCTTTAACTTTGGATTAAAGTAAAAGCAAGCTCGTGGACTTAAGAGAAATCACGGTTAGTTCTTGAGGTTCCACGGCCGTGGACTCAAGAACAGGCCGTAATTTAGGGTTCGTCGGCGATTCTCTCTAACTCTCAGGGTCTAATCTGTTTGCGATCGATCTATCATCATCTAAGCCACAACTATCAACCCTTCACCTTAGAATTGTTAAGGGTTTTTAGCCAATAACGGTCATGTTGATATCAATTCAAGAACTAAAAGATAGAAAGATGAAAACTTTCAAGAACTTTCAATAATCTTCAAACCAATCTCAAAGTCACAAAGAGAACAAGTATTGTCAAAGGATTCAAAATAAAACAAACAATCACAACCTTAGGAAAGAAGGGAAAACGGGATGTCAATCCGTTTTCCAAATCAAACCTAAACAAGAAGAGAGATCTCCTTGCAAAATCTTCCAAAAGCTTCAATCTTCCGCCAATCCGGAGATCTCAACAGCAATCTCCACCAAAAGTGCGAGATTAGGGTAATTCCCAGACGCAAACTTCAATCTCCAATGAGATGATCAATACTTCCAAGCAAAGGCCAAACGGCGTTGAGATTCCCTCCACGGAGATGAACGATCCTAAGCGTCAATAAATGCCGCTAAACGAAGATGGCGGGTGTAAGCGGTGATGACGAAATCTTGCTTCGTCCGTCTTTTTATAGGGTAAGATAAAATATCGGCCCGGCCCAATCTTCAAAAGATCGTGGCTTCAAAGTGTGGCGAAAAGATTCGCCAAGATCACGGTCGTGGAAGTTTTCACGACCGTAATTTAGTGCGTGGATTAGGTCACGGTTTGTACCATGTATCCCACGGCCGTAATAGTTACTGGAATGCATCACGCCTCTCTTGCAAGGTTCCACGGCCGTGGAACTGAACGTGGTTCGTAGTACGGCCGTATTTTAGAGCGTGGTTTAGGGCAAGAACGTGATTCTTCCCTAGCCTCGTGCATTCCTCAAGCTAAAACTCCAATTTGCTTCCAAAGAATGTCCTCAATCTATGGACATATCAACTCAACTCTCCTTTGCTCGATTCCATTCGGAAATAGCTCCAAATCACCTATAATCAACATAGAACTAGTGTAGACATCCATATCGACAGTATAGGTAATACTAGCTCACATATGCACAAAGTTCAATCAAAGACTATAAATATGAATCAAATACGTTTAGAAAACGTGCCTAAAACATCACAATATTTCATGCTAACAAATAACCCCATACTTAACACTTGCTTGTCCCTAAGCAAGGTCTTTCAAAAAGTTTTAAACAAGAGTTAGGATGAAATATGTGTACCTTCTTTTTGGGTGAATGTGACTTCTAAAGAATAGATCATTCTCAAACCTTGCTTCAATTGTTTGTCAAACGTTCACACACTCAATTAAAGAGTAAAAAGCAAAGAAAATTCATGAATCAATTTGACTTCTAAACAAGCATTATAACCTTCAAACATTATCAAAATCAATCACAAGAAACTTCAATTTAGATCACCAAGTCATATAACATTCTTCTGATCTTAAGGACTTTCAAAGAAAAGGTCTAGAATATGGAAGGGAAGGGAAAATTTTAAGGGAAAGTGGTACATAAATCCGGGAAAGTGGACAACTACCTTCTTCTTCTTATGCGGTTCCCGCAACACTTCAACTTAGAGCTTTGCTCTCTCCTTTTCATTTTTCGACTTTACTTTTGGAGTTATGGATAGAGGTGCACAAAAACCGAAGCCTAGGAGATCGGCGTTTCTCAATTTTCCAGGAGATGCCTCAAACCCTTAGCGCACATACCATAATCCGCTAGGAATATCGCTCAATTCGACTTTGGCAAGACACAAACACCCGGCTATGTGAATGGTGCCGAGTTACTCATCGTCATGATTGACTTCCCCAAACCTACAATTTCTTTCTATTCATTTGATTGCAAATAATTGCTCTCATGGCCCTCCCACATCAAACATGCCTTTTTCTCATTCACTTCTCCAAATTCCCGGATAGGTAAAGGAGGCTAATATTTCAATGAGGAGCTAGATGATCAAAGAAAGAAGAAAGAAAGTATCGAATTGCCTTAATCATTTCAACAAGAAGTATAGGAACTTATAACGTGATTTCAACTTCAATTTCCTAGCATGATTTAGGTAACATAATCACATTATGAAACTTGCAAAAGAGGTATAATTCATTCATTCAATTTCTTTTCAATTCACAATCCTTTTAATCATGCAATTGTCATCAAACTCAATTCACAAGTAGTGATTATCATAGAAATCATCTCAATTCATTAGAAGCTCAAAATTTTCAAAATTTTCCAATTTTTATGGGTTTTTCAAGTCACTTTTCATGCAATGCAATAAGGAAACGTGCAACACATAATGAACATGCATCGATAGTCTCAAATGAAAGCGAACATAGTAAGTAGAGTTATTACAAACTTTTTAGTACATCCCACCCCATACTTAGGACGAACATTGTCCCTAATGTTCAAAAGAAAGAAGGAAAAGAAAGAAAAGAAAAAAAAAGAAACTCACAAAGTGGTGGCGGGAATGTCTAAAACGAACGGTCATGCATCGAATCACTGCGGCGCCGGCGGAGGCGGGAATGGGGAGAAGCTGGAGTCGTAGTGCCGCCCAAACTGCTGGCGGTAGACGTCCCTCATCATGTGGTCGAGGTCGTCGAGGCGTCCGTCTCTAGCGTCGGCCCGGATCTCCAACGCTCCAACTCTCTCTGAAAGTCCGGTAGCCCAATCTGGCATTTGCTCGTACTAGTCTAATTCCTTCTAGTCTCTATCAGTTCTTCCTAAAAATCTATAGCAAAAACGAACCAAATTGGCAAGAATCAAGAAGAAAGAATAAACCTCTTTTTCGGATTGAAAAATCCGAAATGCGAGTTCGTTGATGAATTTCCGTTCGATTCGTCGCTTGGATGTTGTTTGTGGTTGAATTTGCTGCAGTTTGGGAAGAAGAATCGTTAGAAACGATTAAGAAACGAAGATTTTGAGGAGGTCGTGGAATTCCGGCAATTAGGTCGTGGAAAGAGGGGTTTTTGGGATGAGTTTTGTGAAGAACGTGGCTTATATAGTTGCAGGCAAAATTTTGAAAATCACGGTCTATCGGGGTGTTCCACGGCCGTGGAAGTGTACGGAACCGTGGTTTTGGTGATTTTTCAAAGGCTTTTGGAAATTACGGCCACTGTAGCTATGACGACCGTAATTTAGACCGTGGAACCTCCTGTAAAGCTCCAAAGTCCGAATTTCATCGCTTTTCTTCAACATTACTCTCCTCTTTTCCTTTTCCATCGATCCTACAACCAAAAACACGAACATACCGGAAGAAATCGAGGCAAAAAGAAAAAAAAACGTCTATTCTAAGCTAAACTATGAATCGGAAACAAAAACGAAAATGCAATACCTTGGGTTGCCTCCCAAGAAGCGCTTTGTTTAAGGTCCGTAGCTAGACCATTCTCGCACTTATTCGAGTGCGGTAGGCGCAAACTCCTCAGCTTGGAGTTCCGGCGTATACTTCTTGAGTCGTTGGCCGTTCACCTTAAAACTTCCGCTAGCTTCACCCCATACTTCAACTGCACCATGGGGGAAAATACGTTTAATTAGAAAAGGTCCGGTCCAGCGGGATTTAAGCTTACCTGGGAAGAGGCGAAGTCTTGAATTGAAGAGGAGAACTTGATCTCCTTCTTTGAAGTCCTTTGGAATGATATGCTTATCATGCCAACGCTTTGCTCTTTCTTTTTAGATCTTGGCATTTTCATAGGCGTTCAAGCGAAGTTCATCCAGCTTATTGATGTCTAGGAGACGCTTCTCTCCCGCTTCCTTCATGCCAAAATTCAGCCACTTGATAGCCCAAAACGCTTTGTGCTCCAGCTCCACCGGCAAGTGACAAGACTTCCCATACACAAGGTTGTATGGTGTGGTTCCTATGGGAGTCTTGTACGCAGTCCGGTACGCCCATAATGCATCATCTAGCTTCAAGGACCAATCCTTCCTAGTCCTTGAAACCGTCTTTTCTAGAATTCCTTTGATCTCCCTATTTGAGATCTCAACTTGTCCACTAGTTTGTGGATGATAAGGGGTAGCGATCTTGTGAGTAACCCCATACTTAGCTAGAAGAGCTTCAAAGCGACGGGCTATGAAGTGAGAACCTCCATCACTAATGATCGTCCTTGGTGTTCCAAATCGCGGAAAGATGGTCTTGTTGAAGAACTTAACCACCACCATGGCATCATTTGTGGGAGAGGCAATTGCTTCTACCCATCTAGAAACGTAGTCTACCGCCAATAGTATGTATTGGTTTCCACAAGAAGATGGGAATGGTCCCATGAAATCGACTCCCCAAACGTCGAAAATCTCCACCTCTTGGATGTTGTTGAGGGGCATCTCGTTCCTCCTAGAAATATTGCATGTTCTTTGACAAGCATCGCAATAAGAAACAAAGGATTGCACATCTCTAAATAAAGTAGGCCAATAGAATCCGGATTGCAATACCTTTGCGCTAGTCTTGTTCGAACTAGCGTGTCCTCCACAAGGTAGTGAATGACAATGGCGGATGACACTTTGCATCTCATCTTCCGGCACACACCGCCGAATGATGCCATCCGGACCTCTCTTAAAGAGGAGAGGCTCGTTCCAATAGTATTCCCGGACGTCCTTAAAGAAGTTCTTCCTTTGTGCGTAGGATAGTCCGGGCGGTGTCTCCTGGCAAACCAAGTAGTTAACAAAATCAGCAAACCACGGTTCGTTACCTTTGGAGATCACGTTGATGCAGTCCTCTATGATGTGTAAGTGTTCGTCTGGAAAGGAGTCATCAATGGGTAGATGGTCGTCTCCTAGATGTGTTAGGCGACTCAAATGATCCGCAACAGAATTTTCTGAACCTTTCTTGTCGCGGATCTCAAGATCGAATTCTTGTAGGAGAAGAATCCATCTAATCAGCCTTGGCTTCGCATCTTTCTTCGCAAGGAGGTACCGGATCGCAGCATGATCCGTGTAGACAATCACCTTTGCACCTACAAGATAAGAGCGAAACTTGTCAATAGCGTAGACAATGGCTAGAAATTCTTTCTCGGTAGTGGCGTAGTTGAGCTGCGCTTCATCTAGCGTCTTGCTAGCATAGTATATGGCATGGGTTCGCCCTTCCTTTCGTTGTCCAAGAACAGCTCCAATAGCTACGTCACTAGCATCGCACATAATCTCAAAGGGGAGAGTCCAATCCGGAGGTTGGATAATAGGTGCTGAAATTAGAGCTTGCCGAATGGTGTTAAACGCATCTAAACATTCCTGCGAAAACTCAAAAACCGCATCCTTCATCAATAGATTAGTGAGAGGTTTTGATATCTTAGAAAAGTCCTTAATGAAACGTCTATAAAATCCAGCATGTCCTAGGAAACTTCTTATCCCTTTCACCGAAATTGGGGGAGGAAGTTTCTCTATGGTCTCTATCTTAGCCTTGTCTACCTCTATCCCTCTACTAGAGACTAAGTGACCTAATACAATTCCTTCCTTAACCATGAATTGACACTTCTCCCAATTAAGAACTAGGTTAGTGTCTTCACACCTTTGTAAAACAAGAGAAAGGTTAGAAAGGCAATCGTTAAAAGAGGAACCGTATACGGAGAAGTCGTCCATGAAGACTTCCATGATTTCCTCTACGTATTCGAAGAAGATGGCCATCATGCACCGTTGAAAGGTGGCTGGGGTGTTGCAAAGCCCGAACGGCATTCTCCTATAGGCGAACGTACCCCAAGGGCACGTGAATGTGGTCTTCTCTTGATCATCTGGATGTATCGGAATCTGAAAGAAACCACTATAACCGTCAAGGTAGCAAAAATGTGAATGTTGTGCTAACCTTTCAAGCATTTGATCGATGAATGGCAATGGAAAGTGATCCTTCCGCGTTGCGTTGTTGAGCTTGCGGTAGTCTATGCACATTCGCCATCCAGTCACGATTCGGGTAGGAATGAGTTCGTTGTTCTTGTTGGTGATGACTGTCATTCCTCCCTTCTTCGGAACTACTTGAACTGGACTCACCCACTTGCTATCGGAGATAGGATAGATGATACCTGCGTCAAGAAGTTTAAGAATTTCCTTCTTGACAACCTCCTTCATGGTCGGATTCAACCGCCTTTGAGGTTGTCTTGAAGTTCTAAAGTCCTCCTCCATTAGTATCTTATGCATGCATAGGGAGGGTTTAATTCCTACTAAGTCCTCAATGGTATAGCCTATGGCTTTCCTATGTTTCTTAAGGACATTCATGAGCTGTTCATGTTCATCTATGCTTAATTCGGAGCTAACAATAACCGGAAAGGTAGAATTAGATCCAAGAAAAGCGTACCTTAGATGAGTAGGAAGCGGTTTGAGTTCCATCACTTTCGGGGCTTCCAATGATCCTTGAGGAGCATCTGACGTTTCCTTAGAAGTTTCTAAGGGTGTTGAGTGAGTTGGAGAGGAATCAAAAGAAGTTGAGGAAGTATGCCGATCACCCCTTTCCACGGTCAGAATTACGGGCCCTCCATATGTTCCACGGCCGTGTAATCCACTGGAATGGAGGTCGATTTTGGTTGTGAAATCCACGGTCGTGGAATACAGGGTATGACCGTGGATTCTAACATTCTCAGCCTCATCGTGGAGTTTCTCAAACTCCACTTCATGCATCTCTTCTTGTGCTTCTAAGGCTTCAATTTCCTCTTTGCACTCTCCTCCTTCCTCTACATCTGTTAGACTCATGGTAATGACTTTTTGTAAAGGATCGTTAAAGAGAATCGCACTTACCTCTTCCCTAGATAAACCTTCTTTATCTTGGATATCGTAAATATCCTCGTCGAAGATCGGTTCCTTCACTAGAGTGGAAAGAACGAACTCTACTTTCTCTTCTCCAATATCAAAAGCGAGTCTACCATTCTTGCAATCGACCATGCAGCCGGAAGTTGCAAGAAACGGTCTTCCGAGTATGATCGGGACCGGACTATCTGCAGGAATGTCAAGCACGACAAAATCAATGGGAACAAAGAATTTACCTAGCTTGACGGGGACGTCTTCTACAATACCGACGGGGCGAGTGATGGATCGATCCGCCATGTATAACGTCATCTTCACCGGTTTAGCGTCGCCTAAACCGATCTTCCTGCACAATGCAAGTGGTATGATGCTCACACTTGCTCCTAAGTCACATAAAGCGTCATATGTGACATCTCCTACTCCAATGGGAATGCAAAATGACCCCGGATCCTTCAACTTTGGGGGCATTTTCTCCTTCATGGTCTTGATGAGATCCGAAGAGTTCGAACTCATCTTGACCTCACCAAAATCTTCTAGCTTCCTCTTGTTGGAGAGGAGCTCCTTCAAGAACTTGCCATAAGCCGGTATACCTACAACAGCATCAATGAAGGGTATATTAATATGCAGCTTACTCATGAGTTCTATGAACTTACCGAATTGTTTGTCTAGGCGCGCTCGCGCTCTAGATTGAGGAAATGGTAGGGGAGGTTTGTAAGCTGGAGGAGGAACATAGACATCTTCCTTCTCCTTCCCTTTTCTTTGTCCTTCTCTACGGGGACTTCAACGAACGTAGGCTGCGGATCGGTAGTAGTTACTCCGCTCCTAGTTGTAATCGCCATCACCCTTCCCTTAGGGTTGTCTTCCGTCTTTCCTGGAAGTTTCCCTTGATTTCTAGGAACTTCCTCCGCGTGGTTGAACATTTGGTTTTCCAAAACTTTTTGAGCTTTGTCAACCTTAGAAACTTGTTCATCAACCTTGATGAGGCGGTTCTCCAACCCTTGAAGCTTTCCCAAAATTGTTTCCAACATGGGATCGGGCTTCTCCTTTCCCGTATTGTTTCCTCCATTAGATGATTGCCCCTGGCTTTTCAAAGGAGTAGAGGAAGAGGAAGGTGGAGTTAGTGAATTAGAGTTGGAAGGATAAGAGTTACCGGAATTTTGTTGATTGGAGCGCCAATTGTTGTTGTTTGAACCCCTATTGTTGTTCCAATTGTTGTTCCGGTTGTTGTTGTTTCCATTCCAATTGTTATTCCGGTTGTTGTTCCGGTTATTGTTGTTGTTGCGGTTGGTGTTATCACCGCCATTGTTCTTGCCCAAATAGCCAACATCCTTCTCTTGTTGCTTTGGAAAGTTGGTCTTGATAGCCTCCTTCAACTCCTTGATCTCATTGTTGAGGGAGAAAATATGATTTTGAGCTTCATGTGTGAGCTTCGCTCCTTGCTCCACACGATTTCCCTCCACTTTCCGGTGGGAATACTTCTCTATGACTCTTGCTTGTTTCTCGATGAAGTCCCAAGCGTCATCTTCTCTCATGTCCATGAACGTTCCACATGAGAGGGATTGGAGGTTGAATTGCGTTCCCGCATCCAGCCCCTTGTAATAGATCTCTAGCAAGGCAAGCTTGGATATACCATGATGAGGGCAATCCAAGAGCAAGTCCTGAAACCTTTCCCAAGATTGAAACAAACTTTCGTTAGGTCTCATGGAAAAAGCATTAATCTTACCTCTAAGTTCCGCCGTTTTGGAGGGCGGAAAGAATTTGGTGAGGAACTCCGCGGAAAGGTCTTCCCACGTATCTAGTTTCCCACTAGGAAGAGCTTGATACCAAGATAACGCTTTCCCCTTCAAGGAGAAGAAGAAAGGCTTGAGCTTGTAGCTGTTGGTGGTAGCACTCTTTGGTCTCATCGTCTCCATCATACACTCAAAGTTTTGCAAGTGTTGGTGTGGAGATTCAGCGCTTGTCCCGCCAAATTGATTTTGGCGAACAAGAGTAATAACTTGAGGGTTAAAGCTAAACCCTTGCACGTCTTCAGCATCAAAATTCACGCCCAAGCGGCGTGGTTGTTGTGTTGGATCCATCCGCTGGCCAAGAGTTCTTGGCTCATTATCCACACGTTCGATCCTCACATTCCTAGGCGGAATGCGGCGATTAGCAGCTCCTTGTGGATGGAAAGGATTTACATTGATCGTAGGATCAATCTCCTCCAGCGGAGGCATGGAAGAATCACTATCATCAGCGGATGAGTGACTTTTTCTTCTAGACCTTGATGCTTTCCTTGAGGATTTCTTGCTTCCCTTATTCTTAAGGTCACTCATCTCTACCCTCATCTGGAAGATCATGTCTTGTAAACTGTTAACTTGAGATTGATGACGATCCATCTCATCCTGGCGGAGAGTCTCGTTCCATCGGAGTTGAGCTTCCTTTTCCGCCAACTCCGTTTGAAGATTACGTTCGTGTTCTTCAGCCATTTTCTTTTCCTTGCGCTTTTGCCTCGAGGTTTTCTCTAGCTCTTGATCAAGAGGTAAGAGATCTTCGGTGTTCCTAGACCTGCACATGCACTCAAAGGAATATCAAATAACGAGAGCAAGCTCCCAAGCTTGACAACCGGCAACCGGATTCGGCCGAAACCAAATCCCCGGCAACGGCGCCAAAAACTTGTTCGCCCCTAAAGGTGTGTGCAAATAAGCTTTAAATTTATAAAACTAGAATCAAGCAGCGAACCCGCAGTGTACGGATCGACGTAGTTAAGCAAGAATTCCAGAGTATCGAACACAGGGATTTGGGTGGGAACAAATTCGAGTGCAGATTATCAAGCGAGTAAATATGAGAGTTTGCAAATATATTGGGAAAATAACAATCCTAAAGATCCAAGTATCCAGCTGTGGCAATCGATTCAAGATATACTTAATGATATAAAGACAGAGTTGAGATATGCAAAGGTATACTAATGTAAGGTAATCGTACGGTGAAGTTCCAAAAACCTTATGTAATTCACCTACAAGGCACTCTCTATACAGGTTGTTGAGGCTCAATATAGAAAGATTCTAAAGATGAGGATTTATGTCAAATACCCGAACTTGTAACCCAAGGATCAAGACTAACTAAACCGATTGAGGTTGTGACACTCACAATCGAGGTAGAGGTTGTTGAGGATTCACTACCACCTAGAAAAGACAAGTCTAAACAAAGTTAAAGCAAATCTTTAACTTTGGATTAAAGTAAAAGCAAGCTCGTGGACTTAAGAGAAATCACGGTTAGTTCTTGAGGTTCCACGGCCGTGGACTCAAGAACAGGCCGTAATTTAGGGTTCGTCGACGATTCTCTCTAACTCTCAGGGTCTAATCTGTTTGCGATCGATCTATCATCATCTAAGCCACAACTATCAACCCTTCACCTTAGAATTGTTAAGGGTTTTTAGCCAATAACGGTCATGTTGATATCAATTCAAGAACTAAAAGATAGAAAGATGAAAACTTTCAAGAACTTTCAATAATCTTCAAACCAATCTCAAAGTCACAAAGAGAACAAGTATTGTCAAAGGATTCAAAATAAAACAAACAATCACAACCTTAGGAAAGAAGGGAAAACGGGATGTCAATCCGTTTTCCAAATCAAACCTAAACAAGAAGAGAGATCTCCTTGCAAAATCTTCCAAAAGCTTCAATCTTCCGCCAATCCGGAGATCTCAACAGCAATCTCCACCAAAAGTGCGAGATTAGGGTAATTCCCAGACGCAAACTTCAATCTCCAATGAGATGATCAATACTTCCAAGCAAAGGCCAAACGGCGTTGAGATTCCCTCCACGGAGATGAACGATCCTAAGCGTCAATAAATGCCGCTAAACGAAGATGGCGGGTGTAAGCGGTGATGACGAAATCTTGCTTCGTCCGTCTTTTTATAGGGTAAGATAAAATATCGGCCCGGCCCAATCTTCAAAAGATCGTGGCTTCAAAGTGTGGCGAAAAGATTCGCCAAGATCACGGTCGTGGAAGTTTTCACGAACGTAATTTAGGGCGTGGATTAGGTCACGGTTTGTACCATGTATCCCACGGCCGTAATAGTTACTGGAATGCATCACGCCTCTCTTGCAAGGTTCCACGGCCGTGGAACTGAACGTGGTTCGTAGTACGGCCGTATTTTAGAGCGTGGTTTAGGGCAAGAACGTGATTCTTCCCTAGCCTCGTGCATTCCTCAAGCTAAAACTCCAATTTGCTTCCAAAGAATGTCCTCAATCTATGGACATATCAACTCAACTCTCCTTTGCTCGATTCCGTTCGGAAATAGCTCCAAATCACCTATAATCAACATAGAACTAGTGTAGACATCCATATCGACAATATAGGTAATACTAGCTCACATATGCACAAAGTTCAATCAAAGACTATCAATATGAATCAAATACGTTTAGAAAACGTGCCTAAAACATCACAATATTTCATGCTAACAGAAAGGTCCCATGAAATCAACTCCCCATACATAAAGATCTCAACCTCTTGTATGTTATTGAGTGGCATCTCGTTCCTCCTAGATAAGTTCCCTGTTCTTTGGCATGCATCACAAGAGATAACAAACGTTTGCACATTCTTAAATAATATGGGTCAAAAGAAACCGGAACGTAATACCTTGACGCACGTTTTGTGAGCGCTAGCGTGCCCTCCACAAGGAAGCGAGTGGCAATGCCGTATGACGCTAGTAACTTCATCTTCCGGAATGCATCTTCGAAGCATCCCATCCGGACCTCTCTTAAATAGTAGAGGGTCATCCCAATAGTAATGACGTACATCTTTAAAGAATTTTTTCCTTTGAGCGTACGTCAATCCGGGTGGTGTTTCCTGGCAAACAAGATAATTAACAATGTCAACATACCAAGGCCCTTTATTATCAGAAGTTTGGTGGAGAAAGTGTTCCACCAACTGAGGATGAATTTCAAAAAAGGGAGTAAGAAGTTGGTTATTCTCAGTTGACATCATCTCGCTTTCGACCTCGGTCGAGGTCCAAAGAGGGTGACCGAGATGTTCTTCAGTCAAGAACACCTCGCTTGGTCCAGAAAGTGCCTCGGTCGAGGTACTGCAACTGGGACCGAAACTGGAGATTCTCTTCTCCTGGATTAATTTTTCAATCTTAGCTCCTGGATCTTCTTCCAGCGCCCTTAATCTTTGTATATCTGCATCACAAGAAACATCTATACCTTCCTCCATTAAGCTAAAACTAATAACTCTCTCAAGTGGATCATTAATAACGATAGAGCTCACCAATTCTCTTGATTCTTCTTCATCATAGATGTTGAAGATATCATCTCCCAGCGGCTCTCCTTTCATTGTTGCTAGTAATGCAAACTCAACTTGATCACCGCCAATGTTGAATTGCAACTTGGCGTTCTTACAATCCACATTGCAACCCGAAGTTGCTAGAAATGGTCTCCCGAGAATGATAGGAACGGAATAATCTGTGGGAATGTCGAACACAACAAAGTCTATAGGTAAATAAAAGTTACCTAACTTAACCGGGACGTCTTCCAAAAATGCCCACAGGATGGGTAATGGAGCGGTCCTCCATGTACAACCGTATCTTCACCGGCTTGGGCTCTCCAAGTCCGATCCTCACACATAGCTCCAGCGGGATGATACTCACGTTGGCTCCTAGATCACACAATGCCTCACAAGTGACATCCCCAACTTGAATGGGAATACAAAATGAGCCGGGGTCTCTCAACTTTGGTGGCATCTTCTCCTTCATGATTTGAATGAGCTCCGAGGATTTAGATATCATCCTTACTTCACCAAAGTCTTCCAGCTTCCTCTTTCTTGATCGAATCTCTTTTAAGAACTTCCTATAGGCGGGCATCCCTAGAATAGCATCAAGGAAAGGGATATAAATGTGTAGTTTATTCATCAAGTCAAGGAACTTACCAAAGTGCTTGTCTAGATGTGCTCTGGCCCTTGACTGGGGGAATGGAAGTGGTGGTTTATATGCAGGAGGCGGGACATAAACTTCAGTTTTGTCCGACTCTTTCTGTGGCTCCACCTCGGATGGTATCTCGGTCGAAGTGTTCTTCATTTGTACCTGGACCGAGGTGTTCTTCACTGGCATCGACTGAGGCACTGGATCTGCAGTTTCAGTCCACTTCTCGTCGTTATTGTCATGATATGTCCCTTGGGGTTTCTCTCTGTTCTTGCTGGAAGCTTCCCTGGATCTCTTGGCGCTTCATTCGCCTTATTAAAGAATTGTTGTTCTAAGGCTTTTTGTGCCTTCGAAAATGAAGTCATGGACGTCTCCATACCATTGAGCTTGATCAAGATAGCCTCCAGCACTGCATCTTTCTTTTCTGGCTAGGACGAGCTTAATCCAGGCTCTTGGCTCTTCAATGGAGTAGAAGAAGAAGAAGAGAGGAAGGGATTAGAAGAGTTGTTCGAATTGGAGTTAGAGTAAGAGTTACCCGAATTTTGATTGTTCGGCCTCCAGTTATTGTTGTTGGATCCTCTATTATTGTTGTAGTTGTTATTCCGGTAACCGTTGTTGTTGTTCCGCTAACCATTGTTGTTCCTTGAGCTTTGATATCCTTCCTCTTCTTTCTTGGTCTGAGCAACCAAAAGTTCCTTCAATTGCTTCACATCATTCTTGAGGGAGGTAAGTTGATTATCATTTGATGGAGCTTCTTGGAAATTAACTCTCTTAACTCCATTTCCAGCTCCTTGGTGTGAGTACTTCTCCATGTGCAAAGCTTGTTTTTCAATGAATTCCCAAGCTTCATCAATCGGTATGTCCATGAATGTGCCGGCGGATAGTAGTTGAAGGCTGAATTGGGTAGCTCCATCCATTCCCTTGAAGTAAATCTCCAAGAACTCTATCTTTGGAATCCCATGATGTGGGCAATCCAAAAGAACATCTTTAAATCTCTCCATGACTTGGACAAACTCTCCTTGTCCTTCATGATGAATGCGTTGAACTTCCCTCTCATTTCGGCAGTTTTGGAGGGGGGAAAGAATTTTATCAGGAATTCCGTCGTCATCTCCTCCCAAGTGTTGATCTTTCCTGGAGGAAGAGACTGGTACCAAGTAAGCGTCCTGTCCTTCAAAGAAAAGTAAAAAGGCCTTAACTTGTAATTATTGTTTTCCACTCTTGAAGGTTTCAAGGTCTCCATCAAGATCTCATAGTTTTGTAGATGTTGATGTGGAGACTCCCTTTCTAGACCTCCGAATTGGCATTGGCGAATCATGGAAAGAACTTGCAGTCGAAGTTCATAATCATGCTCCGCTGGATCTCCTAGCTTAACTCCTAGATGCCTCACTTGCTGGTTTGTGGAACACCTGCAAAAAGAACATCTCGGACTGGCATCCGAGGTGGAAGTATCTCGGCCGGGGCAATTGGAGCGGGGTCCTGCCTCGGTCGAGGATCTGGTCGATGCAGAATCTGAGCTCGTAACTCAGCCATATCTGCTTCAATCACTACAGCTCGGGTGCGATTTTCCTCCCTTTCACGCTGCAGTTCTTCCCTATTGAGGCGTAGTTGTTCCATTGCCTCCTTTAATTCGGCCTCAAGATCGCGATTGTCTTGGTTGGCCATTTTTGCTTCTTTCAAGCGTCTCTTATATGTCTTTTCTGGTTTTGGATCGTAAGGAACGATTTCCTTCCCAGTACGGGTTCTTCGGATAAACCTAAGAAAAAGAACTTGCGAAAGTCACTCAAGTAGAGTGGTTAGTAATAACAGGGGCAACAACCCCGAAAGATAAACGCAACCGGCTTGGTCTAGACCAAGTCCCCGGGAACGGCGCCAAAAACTTGTTCGCTCCAAATGGTGTGTGCAAGCTTTAAATTTATAACCCAAGATGTATGCTTAAAACAAGGATGCGAACCCGCAGTGTACGGGTCAATCGTAGTAAAAGAAAGAATTCCGGGGTGTCGATCTTAGGGACTTAGGTGAAACAAAGCAAGTATAGGTTATCAATATTACAACTAACCACAAAGCAATTAAAACAATCAAAGATGATAATATAGTCAATTAAGGAAATATGCAAATTCTAGGGATTAAAGCATCTAGTTATGGTTCCAACTCAAGAACTCAAAGTAAGCGGACAAAGCTGAGGTTTTGCAAAGGGAAGGTGTTACTAAAGTGGAATAGATCACCGGGTAAGTCTCACTACTCACAATCCCAAGTCAAAGAACCTATCACCGGGTAAGTCTCAAGGTATTAAGGAAAGGAATTATAATCTCAAACCAACACACCAACTAAGGGAATAGAATCAACCTTTACCGGGTAAGTCTCAGGCTAACTCACAAAGATGGATGTTAGCATGAAATATTGTGATATTTTAGGCACGTTTCCTAAATGTATTTGACACATATTGATAGTCTTTGAATGAGCATTGTCGCATTTGTGAGCTAGTTTGCCTATATTGTCGATATGGATGTCTACACAAGCTTTATGTTGATTATAGGTGATTGAGAGTCATTTCCGAACGGAATTTAGCAAGGATGAGTTGATTGAGTATGTCCATGGATTGAGGGCATTCTTAGGAGCAAAATGAGTGTCAACTTCAGGAATGCACGAGGCTAGGGAAGAATCACGTTCTTGCCCTAAACCACGCTCTAAAATACGGCCGTACTACTTTCCACGTTCAGTTCCACGGCCGTGGAACCCTAGCAAGAGAAGCGTGATTCATTCCAGTGGATTCTACGGTCGTGGAATCATGTGTTCAAACCGTGTTGAATTCCACGCTCTAAATTACGGTCGTGGAACCTTCCACGACCGTGATCTTGACGATCTTTTTCGCCACATTTTAAGCCACGATCTTTCAGAAGATTGGGCCGGGCCGATATTTTATCTTGCCCTATAAAAGGACAGACGAAGAGAGATTCCGGGACCTTCGCTTAGACACACTTTGCGACCTCGCTTTACACTTTTCGCATACGCCGCGATTTGGAGATTTTTGCTATTCTTGCAAAAGACGTATAACACGTTACGCTTGGAGTTGCCCTAATCTCACACTTTTGGTGGAGATTGCTGTTGAGATTTCCGGATTGACGGAAGATCGAAGATTCTGAAGATTGTTGCAAGAAGAATTCTCTTCTTGTTTGGGTTTGATTTAGAAGACGGATTGACATCCCGTTCTTCCTTCTTTCCTAAGATTGTGTTTGTTTGTTTTATTCTGAATCTATTGACGATATTCGTTCTTAATTGTGACTTTGAGATTGGTTTGAAGTTTATTAGAAGTTTTCGGAAGTTTTCATCTTTCAATCTTTTAATCTTTGAATTTGATATCATAATGATGATTGTTGGCTAAAAACCCTTAACAATTCTAAGGTGAAGGGTTGATAGTTGTGGCTTAGATGATGATAGATCGATCGTAAACAGATTAGACCCTGAGAGTTAGAGAGAATCGTCGACGAACCCTAAATCACGGTTTGTTCTTGAGTTCCACGACCGTGGAATCTCAAGATCCACCCGTAATTTCCCTTAAGTTTACGAACCTGCTTTTACTTTAATCCAAAGTTAAAGATTTGCTTTAACTTAGTCTAGGCTTGCCTTTTCTAGGTGGTAGTGAAGCCTCAACAACCTCTACCTCGATTGTGAGTGTCACAACCTTAATCGATTTAGTTAGTCTTGATCCTTGGATTACAAGTTTGGGTATTTGACATTAATTCTTGCCTTTAGAACCTTTCTATATTGAAGCCTCAACAACCTATATAGAGAGTGTCTTGTAGGTGAGTCATATAAGGTTTTTGGAACTTCACCGTACGATTACCTTACATTAGCATACCTTTGCATATCTCAACTCTGTCTTTATATCATTAAGAATATCTTGAATCGATTGCCACTGCTGGATACTTGGATCTTTAGGATTGTTGTTTTCCCAATAATTTGCAAAGCTCTTATATTCACTTGCTTGATAAGCGACGATCGAATTTATTCTCCCCAAATCCCTGTGTTCGATACTCTGGAATACTTGCTAATCTACGCCGATCCGTACACTGCGGGTTCGCTTGCTTGATTCTAGTTTTATAAATTTAAAGCTTATTTGCACGCACGTTTAGGGGCGAACAAGTTTTTGGCGCCGTTGCAGGGGATTTGGTCTAGACCGAATTCGGTAGCCGGTTGTCAAGCTTGGGAGCTTGCTCTCGTTATTTGATATCTTTTTGAGTGCATGCGCAGGTCTAGGAACACCGAAGACCTCTTACCTCTTGATCAAGAGCTTGAGAGGACTTTAAGGCAGAAGCGTAAAGAAAAGAAGATGGCTGAACAACACGAACGTGATCTTCAAGCGGAGTTGGCGGAGAAGGAAGCTCAACTCCAATGGAATGAGAACATCCGCCGGGATGAAATGGATCGTCATCAATCTCAAGTTAACAATCTACAGGATATGATTTTCCAAATGAGGATAGAACTAAGCGACCTTAAGAATAAGGGGAGCAAGAAATCCTCAAGGAGAGGATCAAGATCAAGAAGAAGAAGCCATTCATCCGCTGATGATAGTGATTCTTCCATGCCACCGTTAGAGGAGATTGATCCCACGATCAATGTGAATCCCTTCCATCCACGGGGAGCTTCTAATCGTCGTGTTCCACCTAGGAACGCGAGGATCGAACGTGTAGATGATGAGCCAAGAACTCTTGGCCAAAGGATGGATCCAACACAACAACCGCGCCGTTTGGGCGTGAATTTTGATGCTGAAGATGTGCAAGGGTTTAGCTTCAAACCTCAAGTTATTACTCTTGTTCGTCAAAACCAATTTGGCGGGACAAGCGTTGAATCTCCACACCAACACTTGCAAAACTTTGAGTGTATGATGGAGACAATGAGACCGAAGAACGCTACTACCAACAACTATAAGCTCAAGCCTTTCTTCTTCTCCTTGAAGGGGAAAGCATTGTCTTGGTACCAAGCTCTTCCTAGTGGGAAACTAGACACGTGGGAAAACCTTTCCGCGAGTTCCTCACCAAATTCTTTCCGCCATCCAAAACGGCGGAACTTAGAGGTAAGATCAATGCATTTTCCATGAGGTCTAACAAAAGTTTGTTTCAACCATGGGAAAGGTTTCAGAACTTGTTATTGGATTGCCCTCATCATGGCATATCCAAGCTTGCATTGCCGGAGATTTACTACATGGGGCTGGATGCGGGAACGCAATTCAACCTCCAATCCCTTTCATGTGGAACATTCATGGACATGAGAGAAGATGACGCTTGGAACTTCATTGAGAAGCAAGCAAGGGTCATAGAGAAGTATTCCCACCGGAAAGTGGAGGGAAATCGTGTGGAGCAAGGAGCAAAGCTCACACATGAAGCTCAAAATCAGATTTTCTCCCTCAACAACGAGATCAAAGAGTTGAAGGAGGCTATCAAGAGCAACTTCCCAAAGCAACAAGGGAAGGATTTTGGCTATTTGGGCAAAAACAATGGCGGTGATAACACAAACCGCAACAACAACAACAATAACCGGAACAATTGGAATGACAATAACAACAACCGGAACAACAATAGGGGTTCAAACAACAACAATTGGCGCTCCAATCAACAAAACTCCGGTAACTCTTATCCTTCCAATTCTAATTCGCTAACTCCACCTTCCTCTTCCTCTACTCCTTTGAAAAGCCAGGGGCAATCATCTAATGGAGGAAACACTTCGGGGAAGGAGAAACCCGATCCCATGTTGGAAACGATTTTGGGAAAGCTACAAGGGTTGGAGAACCGCATCATTAAGGTTGATGATCAAATTTCCAAGGTTGATAAAGCTCAAAAGGTTTTAGAAAACCAAATGTTCAGCAATGCGGAGGAAGTTCCTAGGAATCAAGGGAAACTTCCGGGAAAGACGGAGGACAACCCTAAGGGAAGTGTGATGGCAATTACAACTAGGAGCAGAGTGACTACCACCGATCCGCAGTCTAAGTTTATTGAAGTCCCCGTAGAGAAAGACAAAGAGAAGGGGAAGGAGAAGGAAGATGTCTACGTTCCTCCTCCAGCTTACAAACCTCCCCTACCATTCCCTCAATCTAGAGTGAGAGCGCGCCTAGATAAACAGTTTGGTAAGTTCATAGAACTCATGAGCAAGCTGCATATTAATATACCCTTTATCGATGCTATCGTAGGTATGCCGGCTTATGGCAAGTTCTTGAAGGAGCTCCTCTCCAATAAGAGGAAGCTAGAAGATTTCGGAGAGGTTAAGATGAGTTCGGATTCTTCGGATCTCATCAAAACCATGAAGGAGAAAATGCCCCCAAAGCTAAAGGATCCGGGGTCATTTTGCATTCCCATAGGAGTGGGAGATGTCACATACGATGCGTTATGTGACTTAGGAGCAAGTGTGAGCATCATACCACTTGCACTATGTAGGAAGATCGGTTTAGGCGACCCTAAACCGGTGAAGATGACGTTGTACATGGCGGATCGATCCATCACTCGCCCCGTTGGTATTGTGGAAGACGTCCCAGTCAAGCTAGGTAAATTCTTTGTTCCCATTGATTTTGTCGTGCTTGACATTCGTGCAGATAGTCCGGTCCCGATCATACTCGGAAGACCGTTTCTTGCAACTTCCGGCTGCATAGTCGATTGCAAGAATGGTAGACTCGCTTTTGATATAGGAGAAGAGAAAGTAGAATTCGTTCTTTCCACTCTAGTGAAGGAGCCAATCTTTGATGAGGATATATTCGATATCCAAGACGAAGAAGGTTTGTCTAGGGAAGAGGTAAGTGCAATTCTCTTTAACGATCCTTTACAAAAAGTTATCACTATGAGTCTAACAAATGTAGGGGAAAAAGAAGAGTGCAATGAGGCAATTGAAGCCTTAGAAGCACAAGAAGAGATGCATGAAGTGGAGTTTGAAAAACTCCACGATGAGGCAGAAAACTTGTTCGGAGGACAACCCTAAAAAGGAGGAAAAGGAGTCATTAGTCATTTGGAGCTACATCCAGGAAGCATAGCCATGGATTAAAGATTTACTTTGGACCAGTTTTGAGAGATTTCACATTCAGTTGTGAGTCACCTCGGTTGACCACAGATTCACCTCGACCGAGGTGATCCAGAGACGCCGACTCGACCGAGGCGAACACCTAGGACGCAGCGAGAATATTTTATTCTTGGAAGAGATCTTTTAAAATTGGAAAGTGATCTTATATTTTTGGGCTGGGCTCCTGGAAGGAAGGAGATATGCAGAATCATATATTTTACCTATATTTATGGGATAATATCTTTCTAAGATTTATTATCTTTGGAGGGTTATTTTCCTATAAAAAGGGTTGGATTTTCCACAAATCCGGAGGAGGCTTAGATCCCGCTCACACCGAAAAACACGCAGCAGCAGCATACTCCAATTTGGGAGAGTTGAAGAACCTTTTTGAAGGTTGAAGGAAGATTGAAGTTCATAGCTTTTATAGCTTTATTGAAGGGTTTTGTAAGATTGTCTTCAATTCCCTCAATTGTTGTCTTGTCTTTTTGGATTGTTATCCAAGGAACGCTTTGTTGTGATATTTGATTCAGTTATTGAAGTCTTTTCATTAAATTCTTCTTTGTTCAAATATTCACCTTCCTCCCTTATATTTAATACTTTCATTATGATGATGAGTGGCTAATTTCCTTGTGTGATTCTAGGGTGACTGGCTGAAGGTTGTGGGAAAAACAATGATAGAATCATCTTAGATTCCAGTAGGATCCTGAAAGTTCGAGTCTTTAACCTTAACCCTAAGCATCTCGTTCGGTTGATGAACATCTCGGCCGGGGTGGAATTCTTCTGACCGAGGTGACTTATCTGATCCATAACTGAGAGTTAAGTGTTAGAGTTTGCCAAATCCTATTCTTATTACACCTTCCTGGTTCAATGCAAGCCTAGGATGAGACTTACCCGGTAATTCCTTAGTTTGTGTATTAACGACCATAAGTGTAGGTAATAAAGGTTTATCCTTTATTGGGGTTTGAGTGTGCTTCCATCCCATCTTTGTGAGTTAGCCTGAGACTTACCCGGTAAAGGTTGATTCTATTCCCTTAGATGGTGTGTTAGTTTGAGGTTATAGTTCTTTATCTTGATTCCTTGAGACTTACCCGGTAATAGGAGTTACGGTTTAGGATTAGTGTGTAGTGAGACTTACCCGGTGATCTACTCCACTCTAGTAACACCTTCCCCACGCAAAAATCTCAGCTTTGTCCGCTTATCTATAGATCTTGAGTTGGAACCACAACTAGATGCTTTAATCCCTAGAATTGCATGTTTGCTTTATTGACTTCTTATTCATCTTTGATTGTGTTAACTGCTCTTGTGGTTAGAATTGACATAGCATACCGTATTGACTTTGTTTCATCGAGTCCCTGTGATCGACCCCTGGAATTTTCTTGCTTTTACTACGATTGACCCGTACACTGCGGGTTCGCATCCTTGTTTTAAGCTTAAGTCTAGGGTTATAAATTTAAAGCTTGCACACACCGTTTGGAGCGAACAGGGGGAGCTCTTTGCTTTGTACTGCATGGTCACAGGAGGATACCCTGACTTTGGCTTGATGCTGGCAGAGGATCTGCACAGGATCAAAGCCAAAGGGAAGGGAGATATATGCTGCGGAGGGATAGTGACCCATATCGCTAGGTATCAGGATATGGATCTGAGTAGGTGTACCATGGTGGCGGCTGCCAAGCCGCTCGGACTACAGGAGATGATTACTCGGAGGATTCTGGTTCCCCGAGGATTGACTACACCTTACGTCGCTATGCCATGGGAGCTGACTGCACCTCAGGGTATCAGATGGTCTGCACAGTTCTCTGTCTTTGATCCACATTTCTGGCAGACCGCTTGGGGTCCACTTATGGAGGATTACAGAGAGGGAGCAGTTGCCCCTGCTGAGGCTGAGGAGGAGGCTGAGGATGAGGACGACGATGATGATGATACAGTAGACGAGAGAGGAGGTGGCGTCCCGATGGACACAGGTACAGATACAGCTGGGACGAGCGCACCACCTATTATTGATTTGGATGATGACGAGGAGGACACTGAGCCGGCACCAGCTGAGACTTCTCCAGTCAGACCTGCTAGACGCAGGAGACGTGGAGTGAGGGATAGAGCTGCACACCGACGGATCGATGACCTGACGGATCAGGTTATCGACTCATATGCTGCACTTTCGCTGGATATCCGTGAGATGCAGGAGCGGCAGCATCATCAGCACATGATGGCTCAGCTGCAGTTTGAGCATATCATGGGACATCCCTATGATCCGACTCAGTACCCCTACATACCACCACCACCACCGGATCGAGACTACTGAGGAGCTGCAGGATTTTATTATTATATCTTTTTTATGCAGTTCGGCTTTTATTCGGTGAGTTCTCTTGTTTAGACTTTTATTATACCCACTGGGACAGTGTGTCTCAAGTATGGGGTATTTTGTTTGTGTTATTTGACTTATATGACTACTTGATGTATTTGACTACTTTTGATGTATTACATTTCATCGGATATTCTATTTATGCTTCACTTCTGCATTTATATGATTATCTGATATTACATGCATACCTACAGGTTATTTGATTGAGAAAAACGTCGAAACTGGAAAAAAAAATGGTTTTTAAAAAAAAAAATTTTTGACCTCGACCAAGTCAGTTCTGGCCAAACGAGGTGCTTCACCTCGGTTGAACCAAGAACACCTCGACCGAGGTGTGTTAAATGAGAGTTTTCGAAAACGATTTTTCGTGTTACTTATCTGGATATGATCTCAGTGAAGATCTTGTTTACTGACTGGTTTTGAATTCTTTATGTGTTTGAAAGGTTTTATAATATGTTTAAGTTGCTAAATGCTTTGTTTGAAATTATTAGCATGTTTAATACTTTGCTTTTATCCAAATTATGTTGAATTTGAAGGTTGACACCGCAGGTTAAGTTCTCTCACTTTCTTCTTGGAAAGACCAAGGCAATTCATTCTCTTCTTCTTCTTCTTCTTGATTATGCTTAACCCCTCATATACATTTTGCCTCCCTTTACCTATCCGGGAATTTGGAAGCAAGCGAAGTGGTGAAAGCAAGTGGAGTTAAAGTTGAGAAGTGGCTGGAAGTGAAAGTGTTAGAAAGCAATAATAGGTTTGGGGAAGTCAATCATGAAGATGAGTAACTCGGCACCATTCACATAGCCGGGTGTTTGTCTCTTGCCAAAGTCGGATTGAGCGATATTCCTAACGGGTCATGGTATGTGCATCAAGGGTTTGATGCATCTCGAGAAATTGATGATTGCAGATTTCCTAGGCTTCGGTTGTTGTGCACCTCTGTCCATGCATCCCAAAAAGTAAAGTAAAAGAAAAAGTGTGAAATAAGCAAAGCTTATTGGTGAAAGATGTTGAAAGTCAAAGTGAAAGTGAAGTTCATCCTTCTTCCGGATTCTAGCACCACATTACCCTACATACATCCCTACCCTACACGTTTCTTGACCTTTTCTTTTAGGAAGCCCTTGAGACCTTGAGCTTGTTGATTGACTTAGCGGTTTAAACTGGATTATACATGATTAATTTTGATAATTAATGATTTATTATGCATTCTATGATTTTATGCAAAGATGAACAACTTTTCTATATTTATAAAATGTTTTGAGCATATTGAGTTTTTAATTTCCAGGAAGTATTCTCTTAGAGTGATCTATGATAGTTGCACACCATAAAATGTTTTTGAAAGACTTTTTCATTGATTTTATTGACTTATAATCCATTCTATCTTGTTTTCTATATGAGGAACTTGCTTGGGGACAAGCAAGGGCTAAGTATGGGGTATTTTGATAGCATGAATTATAGTCTATATTTTGGGGTTTGTTTGGACGTTTTATCTTTCATAATCTGCATGTTTGTATGTACATTATGTGATTTTGCTACCATTTCATCTACCTTTGCGAGAATCGAGGTCTACACCTAGTTTCGTTGTAATTGCAGGTAATATGGTACGTTTTGCATCAAAAAGGAGGAAAAGGAGTCATTAGTCATTTGGAGCTACATCCAGGAAGCATAGCCATGGATTAAAGATTTACTTTGGACCAGTTTTGAGAGATTTCACATTCAGTTGTGAGTCACCTCGGTTGACCACAGATTCACCTCGACCGAGGTGATCCAGAGACGCCGACTCGACCGAGGCGAACACCTAGGACGCGGCGAGAATATTTTATTCTTGGAAGAGATCTTTTAAAATTGGAAAGTGATCTTATATTTTTGGGCTGGGCTCCTGGAAGGAAGGAGATATGCAGAATCATATATTTTACCTATATTTATGGGATAATATCTTTCTAAGATTTATTATCTTTGGAGGGTTATTTTCCTATAAAAAGGGTTGGATTTTCCACAAATCCGGAGGAGGCTTAGATCCAAACGGTGTGTGCAAGCTTTAAATTTATAACCCTAGACTTAAGCTTAAAACAAGGATGTGAACCCGCAGTGTACGGGTCAATCGTAGTAAAAGCAAGAAAATTCCAGGGGTCGATCACAGGGACTCGATGAAACAAAGTCAATACGGTATGCTATGTCAATTCTAACCACAAGAGCAGTTAACACAATCAAAGATGAATAAGAAGTCAATAAAGCAAACATGCAATTCTAGGGATTAAAGCATCTAGTTGTGGTTCCAACTCAAGATCTATAGATAAGCGGACAAAGCTGAGATTTTTGCGTGGGGAAGGTGTTACTAGAGTGGAGTAGATCACCGGGTAAGTCTCACTACACACTAATCCTAAACCGTAACTCCTATTACCGGGTAAGTCTCAAGGAATCAAGATAAAGAACTATAACCTCAAACTAACACACCATCTAAGGGAATAGAATCAACCTTTACCGGGTAAGTCTCAGGCTAACTCACAAAGATGGGATGGAAGCACACTCAAACCCCAATAAAGGATAAATGATAGCATGAATTATAGTCAATATATTGGGGTTTGTTTGGACGTTTTATCTTCAATAATCTGCATGTTTGTATGTATTATATGTGATTATATTACCATTTCATCTACCTTTGCGGGAATCGAGGTCTACACCTAGTTTTGTTGTAATCGTAGGTAAAATGGCACGTTTTGCATCAAAAAGGAGCAAAAGGAGCTAAGGAGTCATTGGAGCTACATTCAGGAACATAAGGAACCATCCAGGAAGCATAGCCATGGATATGAGATTTACTTTGGACCAGATTTGAGAGATTTCACATTCAGTTGTGATTCACCTCGGTTGGCTACAGTACCACCTCGACCGAGGTGATCCAGAGAAGTCGACTCGACCGAGGCGAACACCTGGGACGCGGCGAGAATATTTTATTCTTGGCTGAGATCTTTTATTTTTGGAAGGAAGATCTCATATTTTTGGGCTGGATTTCTGGAAGGAAGATAATTTATTTTAGGTGATCTATTTTGGAGATAAGATATATTTTATTAGGAAATTATCTTTTAAGATATTTCCTATAAAATTATCTTAAGAAAATATTTATTTTAGGAGATAGGATATATTTTTATTAGGAAGTTATCTTTTAAGATATTTCCTATAAAATTATCTTAGGAAAGATATTTATTTTAAGGAGATATGGATAGATTTTATTAGGAAATTATCTTTTTAAGATATCTTATCTTTGGAAGGGTAATTTTCCTATATAAAGGGTTGGATTTTCCACAATTCAACCATCTTCGGATCACAACATCCGCTATCAGCGCAAGTAATCCGCCTATACCGAAAAATACGCAGCAGCCGCGTACTCCAATTTGGGAGAGAGTTGAAGAACCTTTTTGAAGGTTGAAGGAAGATTGAAGTCCATAGCTTTTATAGCTTTTATTGAAGGGTTTTGTAAGATTGTCTTCAATTCCCTCAATTGTTGTCTTGTCTTGTTGGATTATTATCCAAGGAACGCTTTTGTGTGATATTTGTTTCCGTTATTGAAGTCTTTTCATTAAATTCTTCTTTGTTCAAATATTCACCTTCTTCCCTTACATTTAATACTTTTATGATGATGATGAGTGGCTAATTTCCTTGTGTGATTCTAGGGTGATTGGCTGAAGGTTGTGGGAAAAACAATGATAGAATAATCTTAGATTCCAGTGGGATCCTGAAAGTTCGAGTCTTTAACCTTAACCCTAAGCACCTCGTTCAGTCGATGAACATTTCGGCCGAGGTGGAAACTGGCTGACCGAGGTGACTTATCTGATCCATAACTGAGAGTTAAGTGTTAGAATTTGCCAAATCCTATTCTTATTATACCTTTCCTGGTTCAAAGCAAGCTTAGGATGAGACTTACCCGGTAATTCCTTAGTTTGTGTACCAACGATCATAAGTGTAGGTAATAAAGGTTTATCCTTTATTGGGGTTTGAGTGTGCTTCCATCCCATCTTTGTGAGTTAGCCTGAGACTTACCCGGTAAAGGTTGATTCTATTCCCTTAGATGGTATGTTAGTTTGAGGTTATAGTTCTTTATCTTAATTCCTTGAGACTTACCCGGTAATAGGAGTTACGGTTTGGGATTAGTGTGTAGTGAGACTTACCCGGTGATCTACTCCACTTTAGAAACACCTTCCCCACGCAAAAATCTCAGCTTTGTCCGCTTATCTACAAATCTTGAGTTGGAACCACAACTAGACGCTTTAATCCCTAGAATTACATGTTTGCTTTATTTGACATCTTATTCATCTTTGATTGTGTTAATTGCTCTTGTGGTTAGAATTGACATAGCATACCGTATTGACTCTGTTTCACCGAGTCCCTGTGATCGACCCCTGGAATTTTCTTGCTTTTACTACGATTGACCCGTACACTGCGGGTTCGCATCCTTGTTTTAAGCTTAAGTCTAGGGTTATAAATTTAAAGCTTGCACACACCGTTTGGAGCGAACAAGTTTTTGGCGCCGTTGCCGGGGACTTGGTCTAGACCGAGCCGGTTGCGGTTTGCTTTCGGGGCACTTGCCCCTGTTGCTACTAACTACTCTTTCTATGAGTTTTGTAGTTTTCAGGATTTCCGATGACTACATTTGATCCAGCCTGGATAGCAAGGCAAAGTGCTAGGGCGGACCATTATGAATACTTGGAGGAGAAGTACTCCTTCTATTGGTTCAACAATGAATGGGAAAGAGAAGAGACCATTCAGCGTGAACTTGCAATGTGGGATGAACTGCATATCCCTAAAAAGATTTGTGAGCAACCCCTTGAAGATTCTCTTGAATCAAGATGGGAGAGGTTGATGAAGAAAGTGGAGGAGCTCAAGGAAAGCACCCTATCCTATGCTAGGCCGCAAGAGGAGCATAAGGAAGTGTTGCACGTTCCAAGCATTCTCCCAATCGAACCAAAAATTTCTCCTGAAACTTCTAAGGAAGAGGAGGATATGGAAGGTCTCGATCTGACTGTTGAGACCTCGGTCGAAGTGGAAGAGATCTCGGCCGAGATGGAAGAATCTGCAAAACTGGAAGCAGAAGATGCAAAGAACCTTGGTCAAATTACTGAGACTGTGGTCAAGGTGGAAGAAAGGCCAGCTGAGTTGGGAGAGATTTCGTGTGTGGACTATCAACCCAACATGAAACTTGTCTCAAACTTTGGAGAACTTTACAAGGTAATTTCTCTTACTTCGTTTGAATTTCCTACTAAAGTTCTAAATTTCTTCAGGGAAGCACCGAAGAGTTGGAGGTCTCTTCCGAAAGAACCTCCAAAGATCAAGATGAAGTCTTCCTTGAAATTGTTGGAAGAAGAAGCTCCTCGGATCATGAGGAGTGGAGTTGGCAAACGCTTCACCGCTAAGGCAACGAAGTGTTATTTGTTCAAGTATGGGGTCCCTCGCATGCTCAGGACCCTGTACCATCCCCAAGCTATAGATGGGGAAGCTGCTATGATTCTCGAGAAACTATTTTCTCGATCCAGGAAAGGATGGGACGCAAGGCTAGATTATGTCCCATTGAAGTGCAGGAAAGCTAGAAGGATTCCGGTGAGAATCAAACCGTACAAGCTTGTACGTGGGAGATCTTACCATTTGCCGGTGAAGTTAGGAACCGGAACCTTCTTGGAAGATTTTTACGGATGTGATGAGCACTCCACGACATTCGAAGTGCATTGAGTAATCCCATGCCGTATGGTCCAGCTAGCGACCTTAAACCAAGCGCTTCTTGGGAGGCAACCCAAGGTATTGCTTTCTTCTCCCTTTTCTAGTTTAGTTTAAATAGTTGCTTTGTTTTTGTTTTCCTCTAGACAACAACCAGGTATTCCAAAAGGAAGGATCACAGTTCAGGAGCTACACTGGAAGAACAAAATTTCGAGAAGTTGAGGAAACGAGCTTTACTGAGATACATCTCGGGTACTTTTAGAACACCTCGACCGAGATGTGCTTCGCCAACCGAGATGGTCATTTCTGGGAGCTGTTTCTTACTCCTTCATGCAGTTTAGCTATGTTCGGTGAGTATTCTGTCCTTAGACTTATTTTGACCCACTGGGACAGTGTGTCCCAAGTATGGGGTATGCGGATATGTTATTTGACTATGGATGATTGTATGCTACTTTGATGGATATTTATGATCTTATTATGCTTCACTTTCGCTTCTATATGTTTATCTGAGATTACATACATGCATACAGGTTATTTGATTGAGAAAAACGTCGAAACTGAAAAAAAAATGGTTTTTAAAAAAATTTTTGACCTCGACCGAGTCAGTTCTGGCCAAACGACGTGCTTCATCTCGGTTGAACCAAGAACACCTCGACCGAGGTGGGTTAACTGAGAGTTTTCGAAAACAATTTTTCGTGTTGCTTATCTGGATATGATCTCAGTGAAGATCTTGTTTACTGACTGGTTTTAAGTTCTTTATGTGTTTGAAAGGTTTTATAATATGTTTAAGTTGCTAAATGCTTTGTTTGAAATTATTAGCATATTTAATACTTTGTTTTTATCCAAATTATGTTGAATTTGAAGGTTGACACCGCAGGTTAAGTTCTCTCACTCTCTTCTTGGAAAGATCGAGGCAATTCACTCTTTTCCTCTTCTTCTTCTTGATCATGCTTAACCCCTCATATACATTTTGCCTCCCTTTACCTATCCGGGAATTTGGAAGCAAGCGAAGTGGTGAAAGCAAGTTAAAGTTTAAAAGTGGGCTGGAAGTGAAAGTGTTAGAAAGCAATAATAGGTTTGGGGAAGTCAATCATGAAGATGAGTAACTCGGCACCATTCACATAGCCGGGTGTTTGTGTCTTGCCAAAGTCGGATTGAGCGATATTCCTATCGGGTCATGGTATGTGCATCAAGGGTTTGATGCATCTCAAGAAATTGATGATTGCAGATTTCCTAGGCTTCGGTTATTGTGCACCTCTGTCCATGCATCCCAAAAAGTAAAGTAAAGAAAAAGTGCAAAATAAGCAAAGCTTATTGGTGGAAGATGTTGCAAGTCAAAAGTGAAAGTGAAGTTCATCCTTTTCCCGGATTCTAGCACCACATTACCTTACATACATCCCTACCCTACACGTTTCTTGACCTTTCTTTTGGGAAGCCCTTGAGACCTTGAGCTTGTTGATTGACTTAGAGGTTTAAACTGGATTATACATGATTAATTTTGATAATTATGATTTATTATGCATTCTATGATTTTATGCAAAGATGAACAACTTTTCTATATTTATAAAATGTTTTGAGCATATTGAGTTTTTAAATTCCAGGAAGTATTCTCTTAGAGTGATCTATGATAGTTGCACACCATAAAATGTTTTTGGAAGACTTTTTCATTGATTTTCTTGACTTATAATCCATTCTATCTTGTCTTCTATATGCGGAACTTGCTTGGGGACAAGCAAGGGCTAAGTATGGGGTATTTTGATAGCATGAATTATAGTCAATATATTGGGGTTTGTTTGGACGTTTTATCTTCAATAATCTGCATGTTTGTATGTATTATATGTGATTATATTACCATTTCATCTACCTTTGCGGGAATCGAGGTCTACACCTAGTTTTGTTGTAATCGTAGGTAAAATGACACGTTTTGCATCAAAAAGGAGCAAAAGGAGCTAAGGAGTCATTGGAGCTACATTCAGGAACATAAGGAACCATCCAGGAAGCATAGCCATGGATATGAGATTTACTTTGGACCAGATTTGAGAGATTTCACATTCAGTTGTGATTCACCTCGGTTGGCTACAGTACCACCTCGACCGAGGTGATCCAGAGAAGTCGACTCGACCGAGGCGAACACCTGGGACGCGGCGAGAATATTTTATTCTTGGCTGAGATCTTTTATTTTTGGAAGGAAGATCTCATATTTTTGGGCTGGATTTCTGGAAGGAAGATAATTTATTTTAGGAGATCTATTTTGGAGATAAGATATATTTTATTAGGAAATTATCTTTTAAGATATTTCCTATAAAATTATCTTAAGAAAATATTTATTTTAGGAGATAGGATATATTTTTATTAGGAAGTTATCTTTTAAGATATTTCCTATAAAATTATCTTAGGAAGATATTTATTTTAAGGAGATATGGATAGATTTTATTAGGAAATTATCTTTTTAAGATATCTTATCTTTGGAAGGGTAATTTTCCTATATAAAGGGTTGGATTTTCCACAATTCAACCATCTTCGGATCACAACATCCGCTATCAGCGCAAGTAATCCGCCTATACCGAAAAATACGCAGCAGCCGCGTACTCCAATTTGGGAGAGAGTTGAAGAACCTTTTTGAAGGTTGAAGGAAGATTGAAGTCCATAGCTTTTATAGCTTTTATTGAAGGGTTTTGTAAGATTGTCTTCAATTCCCTCAATTGTTGTCTTGTCTTGTTGGATTATTATCCAAGGAATGCTTTTGTGTGATATTTGTTTCAGTTATTGAAGTCTTTTCATTAAATTCTTCTTTGTTCAAATATTCACCTTCTTCCCTTACATTTAATACTTTTATGATGATGATGAGTGGCTAATTTCCTTGTGTGATTCTAGGGTGATTGGCTGAAGGTTGTGGGAAAAACAATGATAGAATAATCTTAGATTCCAGTGGGATCCTGAAAGTTCGAGTCTTTAACCTTAACCCTAAGCACCTCGTTCAGTCGATGAACATTTCGGCCGAGGTGGAAACTGGCTGACCGAGGTGACTTATCTGATCCATAACTGAGAGTTAAGTGTTAGAGTTTGCCAAATCCTATTCTTATTATACCTTTCCTGGTTCAAAGCAAGCTTAGGATGAGACTTACCCGGTAATTCCTTAGTTTGTGTACAAACGATCATAAGTGTAGGTAATAAAGGTTTATCCTTTATTGGGGTTTGAGTGTGCTTCCATCCCATCTTTGTGAGTTAGCCTGAGACTTACCCGGTAAAGGTTGATTCTATTCCCTTAGATGGTATGTTAGTTTGAGGTTATAGTTCTTTATCTTAATTCCTTGAGACTTACCCGGTAATAGGAGTTACGGTTTGGGATTAGTGTGTAGTGAGACTTACCCGGTGATCTACTCCACTTTAGAAACACCTTCCCCACGCAAAAATCTCAGCTTTGTCCGCTTATCTACAGATCTTGAGTTGGAACCACAACTAGACGCTTTAATCCCTAGAATTACATGTTTGCTTTATTTGACATCTTATTCATCTTTGATTGTGTTAATTGCTCTTGTGGTTAGAATTGACATAGCATACCGTATTGACTCTGTTTCACCGAGTCCCTGTGATCGACCCCTGTAATTTTCTTGCTTTTACTACGATTGACCCGTACACTGCGGGTTCGCATCCTTGTTTTAAGCTTAAGTCTAGGGTTATAAATTTAAAGCTTGCACACACCGTTTGGAGCGAACAATAAACCTTTATTACCTACACTTATGATCGTTAATACACAAACTAAGGAATTACCGGGTAAGTCTCATCCTAGGCTTGCATTGAACCAGGAAGGTGTAATAAGAATAGGATTTGTCAAACTCTAACACTTAACTCTCAGTTATGGATCAGATAAGTCACCTCGGTCAGAAGAATTCCACCCCGGCCGAGATGTTCATCAACCGAACGAGATGCTTAGGGTTAAGGTTAAAGACTCGAACTTTCAGGATCCTACTGGAATCTAAGATGATTCTATCATTGTTTTTCCCACAACCTTCAGCCAGTCACCCTAGAATCACACAAGGAAATTAGCCACTCATCATCATAATGAAAGTATTAAATATAAGGGAGGAAGGTGAATATTTGAACAAAGAAGAATTTAATGAAAAGACTTCAATAACTGAATCAAATATCACAACAAAGCGTTCCTTGGATAACAATCCAAAAAGACAAGACAACAATTGAGGGAATTGAAGACAATCTTACAAAACCCTTCAATAAAGCTATAAAAGCTATGAACTTCAATCTTCCTTCAACCTTCAAAAATGTTCTTCAACTCTCCCAAATTGGAGTATGCTGCTGCTGCGTGTTTTTCGGTGTGAGCGGGATCTAAGCCTCCTCCGGATTTGTGGAAAATCCAACCCTTTTTATAGGAAAATAACCCTCCAAAGATAATAAATCTTAGAAAGATATTATCCCATAAATATAGGTAAAATATATGATTCTGCATATCTCCTTCCTTCCAGGAGCCCAGCCCAAAAATATAAGATCACTTTCCAATTTTAAAAGATCTATTCCAAGAATAAAATATTCTCGCCGCGTCCTAGGTGTTCGCCTCGGTCGAGTCAGCGTCTCTGGATCACCTCGGTCGAGGTGAATCTGTGGTCAACCGAGGTGACTCACAACTGAATGTGAAATCTCTCAAAACTGGTCCAAAGTAAATCTTTAATCCATGGCTATGCTTCCTGGATGTAGCTCCAAATGACTAATGACTCCTTTTGCTCCTTTTTGATGCAAAACGTACCATATTACCTGCAATTACAACTAAACTAGGTGTAGACCTCGATTCTCGCAAAGGTAGATGAAATGGTAGCAAAATCACATAATGTACATACAAACATGCAGATTATGAAAGATAAAACGTCCAAACAAACCCCAAAATATAGACTATAATTCATGCTATCAAAATACCCCATACTTAGCCCTTGCTTGTCCCCAAGCAAGTTCCTCATATAGAAAACAAGATAGAATGGATTATAAGTCAATAAAATCAATGAAAAAGTCTTTCAAAAACATTTTATGGTGTGCAACTATCATAGATCACTCTAAGAGAATACTTCCTGGAAATTAAAAACTCAATATGCTCAAAACATTTTATAAATATAGAAAAGTTGTTCATCTTTGCATAAAATCATAGAATGCATAATAAATCATTAATTATCAAAATTAATCATGTATAATCCAGTTTAAACCGCTAAGTCAATCAACAAGCTCAAGGTCTCAAGGGCTTCCTAAAAGAAAAGGTCAAGAAACGTGTAGGGTAGGGATGTATGTAGGGTAATGTGGTGCTAGAATCCGGAAGAAGGATGAACTTCACTTTCACTTTGACTTTCAACATCTTTCACCAATAAGCTTTGCTTATTTCACACTTTTTCTTTTACTTTACTTTTTGGGATGCATGGACAGAGGTGCACAACAACCGAAGCCTAGGAAATCTGCAATCATCAATTTCTCGAGATGCATCAAACCCTTGATGCACATACCATGACCCGTTAGGAATATCGCTCAATCCGACTTTGGCAAGACACAAACACCCGGCTATGTGAATGGTGCCGAGTTACTCATCTTCATGATTGACTTCCCCAAACCTATTATTGCTTTCTAACACTTTTACTTCCAGCCACTTCTCAACTTTAACTCCACTTGCTTTCACCACTTCGCTTGCTTCCAAATTCCCGGATAGGTAAAGGGAGGCAAAATGTATATGAGGGGGTTAAGCATAATCAAGAAGAAGAAGAAGAAGAGAATGAATTGCCTTGGTCTTTCCAAGAAGAAAGTGAGAGAACTTAACCTGCGGTGTCAACCTTCAAATTCAACATAATTTGGATAAAAGCAAAGTATTAAACATGCTAATAATTTCAAACAAAGCATTTAGCAACTTAAACATATTATAAAACCTTTCAAACACATAAAGAATTCAAAACCAGTCAGTAAACAAGATCTTCACTGAGATCATATCTAGATAAGTAACACGAAAAATCGTTTTCGAAAACTCTCATTTAACACACCTCGGTCGAGGTGTTCTTGGTTCAACCGAGGTGAAGCACCTCGTTTGGCCAGAACTGACTTGGTCGAGGTCAAAAAAAATTTTTTTTAAAAACCATTTTTTTTTTCAGTTTCGACGTTTTTCTCAATCAAATAACCTGTAGGTATGCATGTAATATCAGATAATCATATAAATGCAGAAGTGAAGCATAAATAGAATATTCGATGAAATGTAATACATCAAAAGTAGTCGAATACATCAAGTAGTCATATAAGTGCAAACACCCCATACTTGGAACACACTGTCCCAGTGGGTTAAAATAAGTCTAAGGACAGGATACTCACCGAACATAGCTAAACTGCATGAAGAAGTAAGAAACAGCTCCCAGATAAGACCATCTCGGTTAGCGAAGTACATCTCGGTCGAGGTGTTCTGACAGTACCCGAGATGTATCTCAGTAAAGCTCGTTTCCTCAACTTCCCGAAATTTCGTTCTTCCAGTGTAGCCCCTGAACTGTGATCCTTCCTTTTGGAATACCTGGTTGTTGTCTAGAGGAAACAAAAACAAAGCAACTATCTAAACTAAACTAGATAAGGGAGAAGAAAGCAATACCTTGGGTTGCCTCCCAAGAAGCGCTTGGTTTAAGGTCGCTAGCTGGACCCTTCTCCATAGAATTACTCAATGTACCTTGAACACCATGGAGTGCTCATCACATCCATCAAAAAATTCTTCCAAAAAGGTTCCGGTTCCTAATTTCACCGGCAAATGGTAAGATCTCCCACGTACAAGCTTGTACGGTTTGATTCTCACCGGAATTCTTCTAGCCTTCCTGCACTTTAATGGGACATAATCTAGCCTTGCGTCCCATCCTTTCCTTGATCGAGAAAATAATTTCTCGAGAATTATAGCAGCTTCCCCATCTATAGCTTGGGGATGGTACAGGGTCCTGAGTATGCGAGGGACCCCATACTTGAACAAGAGACACTTCATCGCCTTAGCGGTGAAGCGCTTGTTAACTTCACTCCTTATAATCCAAGGAGCATCTTCCTCCAACAATTTCAAGAGAGGTTTCATCTTGATCTTAGGAGGTTCTTTCGGAAGAGACCTCCAACTCTCCGGTGCCTTCCTGAAAAATCTAGAAATATTAATAGGGAATTCAAATGAAGTAGGAGAATGTACCTTGCAAAGTTCTCCAAAGCTTGAGACAAGTTTCGTGTTGGGTTGATAATCCACCCACGAAACCTCTCTCAGTTCCGCTGGTCTTTCTTCCACCTTGACCACAATCTCAGTAATTTGGCTAAGGTTCTCTGCATCTTCTGCTTCCAGTTTTGCAGATTCTTCCATCTCGGCCGAGATCTCTTCCACTTCGATCGAGGTCTCAACAGTTAGATCGAGACCTTCCATATCCTCCTCTTCCTCAGAAGTTTCAGGAGAAATTTTGGGTCCGACTGGGGGAATGCTTGGAACTTGCAGCACTTCCTTATGCTCCTCTTCCGGCTTAGCATAGGATAGGGTGCTTTCCTTGAGCTCCTCCACCTTCTTCATCAACCTCTCCCATCTTGATTCAAGAGAATCTTCAAGGGGTTGCTCACAAATCTTTTTAGGGACATTCAGTTCATCCCACATTGCAAGTTCATGCTGAATGGCCTCTTCTCTTTCCCATTCATTGTTGAACCAATAGAAGGAGTACTTCTCCTCCAAGTATTCATAATGGTCCGCCCTAGCACTTTGCCTTGCTATCCAGGCTGGATCAAATGTAGTCATCGGAAATCCTGAAAACTACAAAACTCATAGAAAGAGTAGTTAGTAGCAACAGGGGCAAGTGCCCCGAAAGCAAACCGTAACCGGCTCGGTCTAGACCAAGTCCCCGGCAACGGCGCCAAAAACTTGTTCGCTCCAAACGGTGTGTGCAAGCTTTAAATTTATAACCCTAGACTTAAGCTTAAAACAAGGATGCGAACCCGCAGTGTACGGATCAATCGTAGTAAAAGCAAGAAAATTCCAGGGGTCGATCACAGGGACTCGATGAAACAAAGTCAATACGGTATGCTATGTCAATTCTAACCACAAGAGCAGTTAACACAATCAAAGATGAATAAGAAGTCAATAAAGCAAACATGCAATTCTAGGGATTAAAGCATCTAGTTGTGGTTCCAACTCAAGATCTATAGATAAGCGGACAAAGCTGAGATTTTTGCGTGGGGAAGGTGTTACTAGAGTGGAGTAGATCACCGGGTAAGTCTCACTACACACTAATCCTAAACCGTAACTCCTATTACCGGGTAAGTCTCAAGGAATCAAGATAAAGAACTATAACCTCAAACTAACACACCATCTAAGGGAATAGAATCAACCTTTACCGGGTAAGTCTCAGGCTAACTCACAAAGATGGGATGGAAGCACACTCAAACCCCAATAAAGGATAAACCTTTATTACCTACACTTATGATCGTTAATACACAAACTAAGGAATTACCGGGTAAGTCTCATCCTAGGCTTGCATTGAACCAGGAAGGTGTAATAAGAATAGGATTTGGCAAACTCTAACACTTAACTCTCAGTTATGGATCAGATAAGTCACCTCGGTCAGAAGAATTCCACCCCGGCCGAGATGTTCATCAACCGAACAAGATGCTTAGGGTTAAGGTTAAAGACTCGAACTTTCAGGATCCTACTGGAATCTAAGATGATTCTATCATTGTTTTTCCCACAACCTTCAGCCAGTCACCCTAGAATCACACAAGGAAATTAGCCACTCATCATCATAATGAAAGTATTAAATATAAGGGAGGAAGGTGAATATTTGAACAAAGAAGAATTTAATGAAAAGACTTCAATAACTGAATCAAATATCACAACAAAGCGTTCCTTGGATAACAATCCAAAAAGACAAGACAACAATTGAGGGAATTGAAGACAATCTTACAAAACCCTTCAATAAAGCTATAAAAGCTATGAACTTCAATCTTCCTTCAACCTTCAAAAAGGTTCTTCAACTCTCCCAAATTGGAGTATGCTGCCGCTGCGTGTTTTTCGGTGTGAGCGGGATCTAAGCCTCCTCCGGATTTGTGGAAAATCCAACCCTTTTTATAGGAAAATAACCCTCCAAAGATAATAAATCTTAGAAAGATATTATCCCATAAATATAGGTAAAATATATGATTCTGCATATCTCCTTCCTTCCAGGAGCCCAGCCCAAAAATATAAGATCACTTTCCAATTTTAAAAGATCTCTTCCAAGAATAAAATATTCTCGCCGCGTCCTAGGTGTTCGCCTCGGTTGAGTCGGCGTCTCTGGATCACCTCGGTCGAGGTGAATCTGTGGTCAACCGAGGTGACTCACAACTGAATGTGAAATCTCTCAAAACTGGTCCAAAGTAAATCTTTAATCCATGGCTATGCTTCCTGGATGTAGCTCCAAATGACTAATGACTCCTTTTGCTCCTTTTTGATGCAAAACGTACCATATTACCTGCAATTACAACGAAACTAGGTGTAGACCTCGATTCTCGCAAAGGTAGATGAAATGGTAGCAAAATCACATAATGTACATACAAACATGCAGATTATGAAAGATAAAACGTCCAAACAAACCCCAAAATATAGACTATAATTCATGCTATCAAAAACGTGAGAATCCACGGCCACACACTATATTCCACGGCCGTGGATTTCACAATCAAAACCGTGTCCCACTCCAGGGGGTTATACGGTCGTGGAGAAGACATGAAAACCGTATTTCCTTTCCACGCCCTAAACCACGGCCGTGGATGCCATGAGGAACCCGTAATTTTGGGCGTGGAAAGGGGTGATCGAGACACTTCTTCAACTTCTTTCGATTCTTCTCCCACACATTCAACACCCTTAGAAACTTCTAAGGAGACATCGGATGCTTCTCAAGGATCATTGGAATCTCCGGAAGCAATGGAACTCAAACCCCTTCCTACTCATCTAAGGTACGCTTTTCTAGGACCTAATTCTACCTTTCCGGTTATTGTTAGTTCCGATCTAAGCATAGATGAACATAATCAGCTCATGATTGTCCTTAGGAAACATAGAAAATCTTTAGGCTATACTATTGAGGACTTAGTAGGAATTAAACCCTCCCTATGCATGCATAAGATACTAATGGAGGAAGATTTTAGAACTTCAAGACAACCTCAAAGGCGGTTGAATCCGACCATGAAGGAGGTTGTCAAGAAGGAAATTCTTAAGCTTCTTGATGCAGGTATCATCTACCCTATCTCCAATAGTAAGTGGGTGAGTCCGGTTCAAGTAGTTTCGAAGAAGGGAGGAATGACGGTCATCACCAACAAAAACAACGAACTCATTCCTACCCGAACCGTGACAGGATGGCGGATGTGCATAGACTACCGCAAGCTCAACAACGCAACGAGGAAGGATCACTTCCCATTGCCGTTCATCGATCAAATGCTTGAAAGGTTAGCGCAACATTCGCACTTTTGCTATCTTGACGGTTATAGTGGTTTCTTTCAGATCCCGATACACCCGGATGATCAAGAGAAGACCACATTCACGTGCCCATGGGGTACGTTTGCTTATAGGAGAATGCCGTTCGGGCTTTGCAATGCCCCAGCCACCTTTCAATGGTGCATGATGGCCATCTTCTCCGAATACATAGAGGAAATCATGGAAGTCTTCATGGACGACTTCTCCGTATACGGTTCCTGTTTTAACAATTGTCTTTCTAACCTTTCTCTTATTTTGCAAAGGTGTGAAGACACTAACCTAGTTCTTAATTGGGAGAAGTGTCAATTTATGGCTAAGGAAGGAATTGTATTAGGTCACTTAGTCTCTAGTAGAGGGATAGAAGTAGATAAAGCTAAGATAGAGACCATAGAGAAACTTCCTCCCCCAACTTCGGTGAAAGGGATAAGAAGTTTCCTAGGACATGCTGGATTTTATAGACGTTTCATTAAGGACTTTTCTAAGATATCAAAACCGCTCACTAATCTATTGATGAAGGATGCAGTTTTTGAGTTTTCGCAGGAATGTTTGGATGCGTTTAACACAATCCGGCAAGCTCTAATTTCAGCACCTATTATCCAACCTCCGGATTGGACTCTTCCCTTTGAGGTTATGTGCGATGCTAGTGACATAGCTATTGGAGATGTCCTTGGACAACGAAAGGAAGGACGAACCCATGCCATATACTATGCTAGCAAGAGGCTAGACGAAGCGCAGCTCAACTACGCCACTACCGAAAAGGAGTTTTTAGCCATTGTCTATGCTATTGACAAGTTTCGCTCTTATCTTATAGGTGCAAAGGTGATTGTCTACACGGATCATGCTGCGATCCGGTACCTCCTTGCGAAGAAAGATGCTAAGCCAAGGCTAATTAGATGGATTCTTCTCCTACAAGAATTCGATCTTGAGATCCGCGACAAGAAAGGTTCAGAAAATTCTGTTGCGGATCATTTGAGTCGCCTAACACATCTAAAGGACGACCATTTACCCATCGACGACTCCTTCCCGGATGAACACCTACACCTTATTGAGGAGTGCATCGATGTGATCTCCAAAGGTAACGAACCATGGTTTGCTGATTTTCTTAACTATTTAGTTTGTCAGGAGATACCGCCCGGATTATCCTACGCACAAAGGAAGAAGTTCTTTAAGGATGTCCGGGAATACTTTTGGAACGAGCCTCTCCTCTTTAACAGAGGTCCGGATGGAATCATTCGGCGATGTGTGCCGGAAGATGAGATGCAAAGTGTCATCCGTCATTGTCATTCACTACCTTGTGGAGGACACGCTAGTTCAAACAAGACTAGCGCAGAGGTATTGCAATCCGGATTCTTTTGGCCTACTTTATTTAGAGATGTGCAATCCTTTGTTTCTTGCTGCGATGCTTGTCAAAGAACAGGTAATATCTCTAGGAGGAATGAGATGCCCCTCAACAACATCCAAGAGGTGGAGATTTTCGACGTTTGGGGAGTTGACTTCATGGGACCGTTCCCATCCTCTTGTGGAAACCAATACATACTATTGGCGGTAGATTATGTTTCTAGATGGGTGGAAGCAATTGCCTCTCCCACCAATGATGCCATGGTGGTGTTTAAGTTCTTTAACAAGACCATCTTCCCGCGATTTGGGACGCCAAGGACTATCATTAGTGATGGAGGTTCTCACTTTATTGCCCGGCGCTTTGAAGCTCTTCTAGCTAAGTATGGGGTTACTCACAAGATCGCTACCCCTTACCATCCACAAACAAGTGGACAAGTTGAGATCTCAAATAGGGAGATCAAAGGAATCTTAGAGAAGACGGTTTCAAGGACTAGGAAGGATTGGTCTTTGATGCTTGACGATGCATTGTGGGCATACCGGACTGCATACAAGACTCCCATAGGAACCACACCATACAACCTTGTGTATGGGAAGTCTTGTCACTTGCCGGTAGAGTTGGAGCACAAAGCGTTTTGGGCTATCAAGTGGTTGAATTTTAGCATGAAGGAAGCGGGAGAGAAGCGTCTCCTAGACCTTAATGAGCTGGATGAACTCCGCTTGAATGCTTATGAAAACGCTAAGATCTATAAGGAGGGAGCAAAACGTTGGCATGATAAGCATATCATTACAAAGGACTTCAAAGAAGGGGATCAAGTTCTCCTCTTCAATTCAAGGCTTCGTCTCTTTCCAGGTAAGCTTAAATCTCGTTGGACCGGACCTTTTCTAATTAAGCGTATTTTCCCCCATGGTGCAGTTGAAGTATGGGGTGAAACGGGCGGAAGCTTTAAGGTGAACGGCCAACGACTCAAGAAGTATACGCCGGAACTCCAAACTGAAGAGTTCGCGCCTACCGCACTCGAATAAGTGCGAGATTGGTCTAGCTACGGACCTTAAACAAAGCGCTTCTTGGGAGGCAACCCAAGGTATTGCATTTTTGTTTTTGTTTTCGATTCATAGATTAGCTTAGTATAGACGTTTTTGCTTTGTTTTGCCTTCGATTCCTTCCGGTATGTTCGTGTTTTTGGATGTAGGAACGATGGAAAAGGAAAAGGGAAGGATAATGTTGAAGAAAAGTGACGAAATTTGGACTTTGGAGCTTTACAGAGAGTTCAACGGCCTAAACCACGGTCGTGACAGCTACAGTGACCGTAATTTCCAAAACCCTTTGAAAAATCACCAAAACCACGGTTCCGTACAATTCTACGGCCGTGGAACACCCCGACAGACCGTGATTTTCAAAATTTTGCCTGTGACTATATAAACCACGTTCTTCACAAAAATCACTCCATAAATCCCTCTTCCACGACCTAAACGCCGAATCCACACCCCCTCCTCAAATTCTTCGTTCGTTAATCGTTTTTAACGATTCTTCTTCCCAAACTGAAGCAAATTCGACCACCAACAAGATCCAAGCGACGAATCGAGCGGAAATTCACCAAGGAACGCACAATTCGGATTTTTAAATCCGAAAAATAGGTTTTTCCACTCTTCTTGATCTTTGTCGATTTGGTTCGTTTTTGTTAGAGATTTTAGGAAGAACTGATTGAAATTGGAAGAAATTAGACTAAGGCTGATTGATTGTTGAGATTGAGTGCTGAATTCTGAGATTTGCGAAAAACTGAGACAAACCACGGTTCCTGGAAGAACCACGGCCGTGGAATTGCTAGAACAGCGCGTAATTTTTGACAGTAATGGACTTTGTGAGGAGAGTTTCGGGGAGGATTAAGGAGAAAAAGAATGATCAGAACAAGAAGAGGAAGGGTAATCCCTCTTCTTCTTCATCCTCTAGAGCACCACCACCCTCTTCCCCTTCACCTCCATCTTCACCTTCATCACCCTCACCTCCTAGCCCTAGAGTACCGACTATTCATGAGGATCACCTTGCTGCATTTGAGAGGATCGAGGAGAGGGCTGTGATCGGTCCTAGGTACCTGTTGTTAGAGGAGCTAGTTCCTCTTAACATCGTAGATGACCTTACTTGGCTCTTGGATAGAGCCGGACTAGTTGTCTTCTCGGCTATCCGAGAAGACGCGTATGAGGAGATTACCAGAGAGGTTGTGACTTCTTTCGAGCAAAGCCACGTAGATAGGACCGTTTCTTTCCGTCTTATGGAAAGAAACTATGACTTTTCCATCCGTGAGTTCGGGACTTTCTTCAGGTTTCATGAGACCTTTAACGGTCGCTTTCCTAGTGGCGTTTACGCCAAGGACTTTTGGGAGGAGGTAGCGATGATCTACGCCAGCGAGGACCGCTGGCAACCTGCTGACACCAAGGCTAAGTTGATGTACCACTTAGCCTTGAAGATTGCTCACCGTGTTTTTTCGGAGTGTCTCTTTCCTAGGACGGAGACGCCCCAAAAGATCAATACGGATGAGCTCTTTTTGTTGTATTCCATGTTGTATGGGCGCCGAGCTGACTGTGCCACCCTCTTGGCTGCTACTATGAGCAAGCTCAAGAATAAGAGGAAGGGCAACATTGGATACGGTGGGATAGTTACCCACCTTAGGAGTTTGGGTGTTGATTTCTCTGCCTGTACCCGTATACCAGCCGTACCCTTAGGACTTCATGCCTTCATGACTAGAGGGCTCATCTTCCCCACACATAGAGGACCGCCTTATGCGGCCATGCCTTGGGAGAGCAGGACCGGTAGGGGTATCGAGTGGCTGCAGGAGTACTCCATTATGGCTAGACGCCATAATTGGAAGGAGACGTTCGCTGCTATGCATGCGAACAGGATTGCAGCTCCTCCGTATGTTCCACCACCGCCCGTTGTTGAGGAGGAGGAGATGAGGGATCAGTTTGAGGGTGGAGGAGGAGCCGAGCAGGAGTTTGGCACGTTTCCGGATCAGCCGGATGCGGCCCCCGATGTGCCTAGACGTTCTCCACGTCCAGCTAGAGCTTCAGGCTCGTCTTCTCGCCGCGCCAGCGTGAGTGAGAGACCCACATGGGCTGACACACCTCCTGCATGGTACGGAGCTCCACCTCCATGGGCAATAGATGCACCATCTGCACCAGCACCAGCACCAGCACCGTCCGACGCTCCAGCATGGTACAGTCAGGCTCCGGGATGGTATGAGCAGATGCCGGATTGGGCTACTGGTCTTTCAGAGAGAGTAGGAGCATTGGAGATACGAGCCGATGCTAGAGATGGACGCTTGGACGACCTCGATCACATGATGAGAGACGTCTACCGCCAGCAGTTTGGGCGGTTTTATGATCCTAACTTCTCCCCATTCCCGCCTCCACCAGCGCCGCAGTGATGATGATGATTGACCGTTCGCTTTAGCTGCTCCACCGCCATTTTGTGAGTTTCTTTTTCTTTTCTTTCTTTTCTTTCTTTCTTTTGAACATTAGGGACAATGTTCGTCCTAAGTATGGGGTGGGGTGTGACTAAAAATTTGTAATAACTCTTACTCACTATGTTGCTTCTATTCGAGACTATCATTGCATGTTCATTATATTGTTGCATGTTTCGTTATTTCATTGCATGAAAAAGAACTTGAAAAACCCATAAAAATTGAAAAATTTTGAAAAATTTTGTGCTTCTAAGGAATTGAGATGATTTCTATGATAATCACTACTTGTGAATTGAGTTTGATGACAATTGCATACTTAAAAGAATAGTGAATTGAAGAGAAAATAAATGAGTCGATTATACCTCTTTTACAAGTTTCATAATGTGATGAATGTTACTTAAATCATGTTGAGAAATTGAAGTTGAAATCACACTATAAGTTCTTATACTTCTTGTTGAGATGATTAAGGCAATTCGATTTTTCTTTCTTCTTTCTTTGATCATATTAGCTCCTCATTGAAATATTGACCTCCTTTACCTATCCGGGGACTTGGAGAAGTGAATGAAAAAGGCATGTTTGATGTGGGAGGGCCATGAGAGCAATTATATGCAATCAAAAGAATAGAAAGAAATTGTAGGTTTGGGGAAGTCAATCATGACGATGAGTAACTCGGCACCATTCACATAGCCGGGTGTTTGTGTCTTGCCAAAGTCGGATTGAGCGATATTCCTAGCGGATTATGGTATGTGCGTTAAGGGTTTGAGGCATATCATAAAATTGAGAAACGCCAATCTCCTAGGCTTCGGTTTTTGTGCACCTCTGTCCATAACTCCAAAAGTAAAGTCGAAAAGTGAAAGGAAGAGAGCGAAGCTCTAAGTTGAAGGTGTTGCGGAAACCGCAAAAGAAGAAGAAGGAGTAGTTGTCCACTTTCCCGGATTCATGCACGACATTCCTTAAAGTTTCCTTCCCTTTCCACATTCTAGACCTTTTTCTTTGAAAGTCCTTAAGATCAAAAGAATGTTATATGACTTGGTGATCTAAATTGAAGTTTCTTATGATTGATTTTGATAATGTTTAAGGGTTATGATGTTTGTATGGAAGTTCGATTGATTCATGAGTTTTCTTTACTCTTTACTCTTTGATTAAGTGTATGAAAGTCTTATAAACGATTGAAGCAAGGTTTGAGAATGATCTATTCTTTAGAAGGCACATTCCTCCAAAAGAAGTATTGCTTTGAGAAGGTACACATATTTCATCCTAACTCTTGTTTTAAAACTTTTGAAAGACCTTGCTTAGGGACAAGCAAGTGTTAAGTATGGGGTTATTTGTTAGCATGAAATATTGTGATATTTTACGCACGTTTCCTAAATGTATTTGAATCATATTGATAGTCTTTGAATGAGCATTGTCGCATTTGTGAGCTAGTTTGCCTATATTGTCGATATGGATGTCTACACAAGCTTTATGTTGATTATAGGTGATTGAGAGTCATTTCCGAACGGAATTTAGCAAGGATGAGTTGATTGAGTATGTCCATGGATTGAGGGCATTCTTAGGAGCAAAATGAGTGTCAACTTCAGGAATGCACGATGCTAGGGAAAAATCACGTTCTTGCCCTAAACCACGCTCTAAAATACGGCCGTACTACTTTCCACGTTCAGTTCCACGGCCGTGGAACCCTAGCAAGAGAAGCGTGATTCATTCCAGTGGATTCTACGGTCGTGGAATCATGTGTTCAAACCGTGTTGAATTCCACGCTCTAAATTACGGTCGTGGAACCTTCCACGACCGTGATCTTGGCGATCTTTTTCGCCACATTTTAAGCCACGATCTTTCAGAAGATTGGGCCGGGCCGATATTTTATCTTGTCCTATAAAAGGACAGACGAAGAGAGATTCCGGGACCTTCGCTTAGACGCACTTTGCGACCTCGCTTTACACTTTTCGCCTACGCCGCGATTTGGAGATTTTTGCTATTCTTGCAAAAGACGTATTCCACGTTACGCTTGGAGTTGCCCTAATCTCGCACTTTTGGTGGAGATTGCTGTTGAGATTTCCGGATTGACGGAAGATCGAAGATTCGGAAGATTGTTGCAAGAAGAATTCTCTTCTTGTTTAGGTTTGATTTAGAAGACGGATTGACATCCCGTTCTTCCTTCTTTCCTAAGATTGTGTTTGTTTGTTTTATTCTGAATCTATTGACGATATTCGGAAGTTTTCATCTTTCAATCTTTTAATCTTTTAATCTTTGAATTTGATATCATAATGATGATTGTTGGCTAAAAACCCTTAACAATTCTAAGGTGAAGGGTTGATAGTTGTGGCTTAGATGATGATAGATTGATCGTAAACAGATTAGACCCTGAGATTTAGAGAGAATCGTCGACAAACCCTAAATCACGGTTTGTTCTTGAGTTCCACGACCGTGGAATCTCAAGATCCACCCGTAATTGCCCTTAAGTTTACGAACCTGCTTTTACTTTAATCCAAAGTTAAAGATTTGCTTTAACTTAGTCTAGGCTTGCCTTTTCTAGGTGGTAGTGAAGCCTCAACAACCTCTACCTCGATTGTGAGTGTCACAACCTTAATCGATTTAGTTAGTCTTGATCCTTGGATTACAAGTTTGGGTATTTGACATTAATTCTTGCCTTTAGAACCTTTCTATATTGAAGCCTCAACAACCTGTATAGAGAGTGTCTTGTAGGTGAGTCATATAAGGTTTTTGGAACTTCACCGTACGATTACCTTACATTAGCATACATTTGCATATCTCAACTCTGTCTTTATATCATTAAGAATATCTTGAATCGATTGCCACAGCTGGATACTTGGATCTTTAGGATTGTTGTTTTCCCAATAATTTGCAAAGCTCTTATATTCACTAGCTTGATAACCAACGATCGAATTTATTCTCCCCAAATCCCTGTGTTCGATACTCTAGAATACTTGCTAATCTACGCCGATCCGTACACTGCGGGTTCGCTTGCTTGATTCTAGTTTTATAAATTTAAAGCTTATTTGCACGCACGTTTAGGGGCGAACAATGGAATGAAGGCACACTCAAATCCCAATAAAGGATAAACCTTTATTACCTACACTTATGATCATGGGTAAAAATCAAAGGAATTACCGGGTAAGTCTCATCCTAAGCTTGCATTGAACCAGGAAAGGTGTAATAAGAATAGGATTTGGCAAACTCTTACACTTAACTCTCATTTACGAATCAGATAGGTCACCACGGTCAGTCAAATTCCACCCCGGCCGAGATGTTCATCGACTGAACGAGATGTTCTAGGGTTAAGGATAAAGACTCAAGCTTTCAGGGTCCTACTGGGATTTAAGATTATTCTATCATTGTTTTTCCCACAACCTTCAACCAATCACCCTAGAATTGCACAAAGAAATTAGTCACTCATCATCATGAAAGCAATAATCAAATATATGGGAAGAGAATGAATATTTGAACACAAAAACCTTAAGAACAAGACTTCAATAACTGAATCAAATAAACAAATCAGCGTTCCTTGGATCACAAATCCAACAAGACAAATCAACAAGAAGGGAATCTAAGAAAGTCTTACAAAACCCTTCACAAAAGCTATAATAAGCTATGAACTTCCTTCCTTCAATCTTCCTTCCAAAAATCCTCCAGAAAATCCCTTAATTGCTGGATGCTATCAGCCCTCTAAGCATGGTTGAACTTGTGGAAAATCCAACCCTTTATATAGGAGAATTATCTTTCAAAGATAATGTAATATCCGGAATTTTAATTCCGCTTATTTTTCGAGTGAAATCGGATTTCGACCCATTGATCTTTCTACACGATGACTAATATCGTGAATCAACATAATTTTATCATTTTATGTACGACTATTATGTGCATAAAATGATAAAGCTGGCAAAATTGTCTTGCAATACTAGAGTAGAAGCCCATGACTAATCCGGGCCGTTTGGCAATGAGGCCCAATTGACAAGACCATCAGCCTTGGACAAAGACAGGCCCGCCAGCTCCTACTCTAGTCAAATACACTTCTCTCCCTATTCATGTCACACAACCCTAGCCGTTACTCCTAGGATGCCTTCCTTATACGTTACAGAAGAGCCAAAAACCACGCCAGTTGGGCCACGCACTCAGAAGCCGCCTTCCCTTCCGCCCCATCTTCAGCACTCTTATTCCACCCTCTTCCTCACATTCCCGCAACCAGCACTTTCACCTTAGCCGCCTGCGAAACTAAGAAGATCCCATCCTCCTTCTGTATGCCATCGTCAATACAGACGCACACCAGGAGTACCATCGCTATCTTCAAAACCGGTCAGTGTCCTAGTACTTCCGGCGAGCCAACCAAGGTGTCGAGGGAGTCGGTTGTGTTGTACCTTTTCTGTCCTTTGTGAACGTCTACTAAATGCCTAGAAGTACCCTCCCGAAACTGCAGAAACAAGACTGAATGGAGAGTGCACTGTCCACCTTGAGCCGCAACAGACGGTAATGAATGCTCTCATGCCAACATCTCGATCCATTCCTATAGAACGAGCCTTCTTCGTCGGTCACCATCGACGACGATAGTGCTGAGTACACTACAGAAGCCGTAGACCTTCTCTCCCTCCCTAGTCCGCCTCCAGGGAACCTGAGTAGCAGCCGGTGAAGGTTCGGAGCTTACTGTCGACCTTAGCCATCCACAGTAGGGTAAGCTCTGTTTGTTGTTTTGTCTACTGTTGGTTGTACTAGAAATAAGAGAGATAATTTACGGTGTCTGCAGCCCCTAAGTTGGAACCAAGGACGCCGGATCAAGCCTTCTTCAACCCTCGGTACAAGAGACTCCCTTTGGTGCAGCAGATCAGAGATCCATCTCAACGTGAAACCGGGGCCTCCTCATTACCTCGTCACGAGCTACGCCACCACACCATCCTTCCCTCTCTCCTTGCCGAGGACAATCATCGATCATTGGGATCGAATTGTACTGGATTGGTGAGTCCTCTTCACTTCTATCTCCATCTTCTGTCAAATCTCGTAACTGAGTATGCCCACACTCTTTCCTTGCTTCCCTCCATTTATATATGTTCTAATAGTTGTCTCTGAACCATTGTTGAAACCCATATGCTACAGCTAAGAAGCAACTCAAGAAACTGTTGCATTTTCTTAGTTTTTTTTTTGACTTTGTCGAGCATCCAATTTCGGGTTCCAATTTAGGTATGAAATACTAATCCATTTTGGCTGAAATTTTTATATGTTATAGATGAGATATTGTAGTAGAACATATTAAAATTTGAGAGGAATCCAGTGGATGGTTTGGGAGTTATGATTTTTCAAAGATTGGGTCGTAAGCAGTTTTATTTTCTGTTGTGCTGAAATATTCTAAGTGTTGGGAAAACTGCATGTTGACACAGTTTTGTGATCCCGTTTTGGGTAAGTTAGACCCCTCCTTTGTGGCTAATTTTCGGATATGTTGTAGTCAGTAGTTCATAGTAGATCATACTAAAATTTGGGAAGAATTGGAGTTACAGTTTGAGTGTTAAGGTGTCTCAAAGTTGACTCCTCACACAGTATTTATAACTGTGCTGAGTGTTGGGAAAAACAGCATGTGATGCTGTTTTGAGAGATAGTTTTGAATAAGAGTTTGATCTCTGTTTGACTTGAATTTTGGATAGGATATAGTTGGCATATTGTGATGGAACATATTAAAATTTGGGATGAATCCAGCAAGTGGTTTAGGAGTTATGAATTTTTGAAGTTGAGACCTTAAACAGTTTTCTGGATGTTGCTGAAATTGTTGAGTGCTGAAATTATCTGGGTTGTGCAGTCCTGTTTGACCTTAAGTTTGGATATCTTAGAAACATAATCCACCGTTCAGTTTTTAATATGTTATAGAGTGTCATGCATAGTGTGGTGTATCGAAAGTTGGGGTTGATCCAACGGTTGGATTTTGATCTATGAAGGTCCAAAGTGGACTGGCTGAGGAGTTAAAAAATACTCAGTTTTGGCTAAGTCTGAATTTCTGGTTTAGGAACTGACTTTGAGAATTTGTGTAGAAGTGATTATTAGGTATTTTTGGGAAATTCTGAGTACTATGGATAGAGTGCATAGCATAAAAGACTTAGAGATTTTTATTAGACTTTTTATATTTTTATTCGGTTCTCATATCTTAAGCCAAAGTCGGACCTTGACGACTTTTTATGAAAGTCAAGAATGTAGTTAACTCTTCTAAATCTTTAGCAAACTTTCCTTTGAGAGTTTGAGTGTGGTTTTGAGTTCCAAAGAATAGTTTGGAACTTTGTTATGGAATTTTATAAAGTTTCGGGACCAGGGGTAAAACAGTCATTTATCCGTATAAGGGTATTTTGGTAATTTAGCTGATGATAGAGTTAAATATCTTAGAAGTCAGAGACTTCTAATTAAGTGGGATATATTATTGATCCACTTGCCTTTTATAACAGGCGGTTGAGTTCCTGCGGTTACAGACCGAGTCGAGATAACGAGATTATGTTTGAATTCAGGTAAGTCCTTTGGGCTTACTTAGGTGACTTGTAGATATTTGTATGAATAATGGTAGTGGTGTGTGAATGAGATGCTTATAGTTATATTTTAGTAATATTTATATACCGACCTATACCTTGGCCTAAGAGTAACGGGCGGTGGCATTCTGCTCAGTTAGCTTGAGGGCGCTGGGGGTTTCTTTAGGGACTAGTCATACTCGGTTTGTAGTGATGCTACCGGCGGAGGTAAGCTAGACCTACACCCAGTTGGATAAGGAACTGAGGCGAGAACTCTTAAGATTCTCGTGCCACAACTGTAAAATGGAATAATGTGAATCACTTAACTACTAGATAATAACCGGTTTGTGTGCCAGCATGATTATTGTTTATGTTACCTTGTTTGTGTTTGTGCTATCCTTTCTGCTTATATTTGGATTGTTAGCTAACGGTTTATCCGTGTTGTAGATCTGTAGAGATAGACAGTTGCAGAGAGATCCGGAACGGATGGTCAGCCGGGTCCACGTATTCATTAGACGGGGACGGGGGATCTTCCATACGACATGCATATTATGTATTTATATATATGTTTGTAAGGCTGTCACATGTATACATTCATACCATCAAAATATTATGTTTTAAAATTGTTTTAAATACATTCGTGCCTTGTTGTAAGATCCTAGTAAAGTTGTTAAACCAAGGTCGGGACCCATTGTGAGGTCCTAACCAGTAGCTCCCCGAGTTCCAAGAACTTGGGGTGTTACAACATGGTATCAGAGCCAGGTTGGCAACAATGGCACTTGAAATCTTCTAAAAGACCGAATGTATAAAATAACTAGAACCCGAAAGGGGTCTAAGATTTTCAAAACGTATTTTTGTTTTTACAAACGTGCATAGTCGGGTTGTGGGTTAGTAGTACGTCGGACCACCATCACCTTCGTGGATCTCTGCAACTTGATAGGATTAGTAAAATAGTATTTGGACTTATAAGATTGTACACTTATGTATGTTATATGGATATGTATATATATACATGTAGCATGTTAGCACCCTACAAGATAATTCCTATTATCCTTTAGTTGAGATATCACGACGTTGTCGTCGCCTCGTGATAAGATGTTAGTAGGTTTTAGGAGTATCAATACAAGATAGTGGAATCAGACCTCGGAGCAGAGTACTAGGTCTAGCAGACACTATTGTGACTCATACAATTATTCCGAAGGACGGGTGGGCAAGAAGGTGAAGGTTGCGAGACAATTCTTAACCACAATAACAATTAGATGAGAAAGAATAGCATACCAACTCAAAAAGAAGTAATATGAAGCCGTTCAAGGGACTTAACGGATTGAAGACGAGAGATGAAACTCCAGATGCGGGTAAGGACTGATAAGAAGCGTAGAATGAAGAGGACAATATCGGAATACAAATCAAGCGGGGTAGAGTACAACTACACTTGGCGGGAAAAATGATAGTGCAACAAAGGTGGACGACGCCATAGGCAAATATGGGCCTTAAAGAACAAAGAAGATATGGTGTTGACCCTGATGTGAAGAATTAAGGGAGTACAAAGACAAACATTGATAAATGCGTTTAAGGACGACAAATAAATTACAGCATCATAGAGGCAGGTTGACTTACTCGGAGATGCAAGAGCTTGCAAGAAATCACGACGTAAGTATCAAATACAGTAGAAGTCTGAAATTAAGACAACGGAATTCTATAAAGGTGTATTACAGAACTACACCAACCAAGGAGGAAGAATGTGAGAGAATGATATTGGTGGACTTGAGGGCCCACAATAATTCCTCATTCACAGAGATATTTAAGTTATCAACATTAACGGTTCATATCAGAGAACCGCAAACAGTAGACGACTAATGTAAGAGGAATCGCGAAGACGCACTTACAAGCTATTGTGGAAGAATTGACAAGTTCATCGACGACAAAGAAATATTATAGCCGGACTTGGAATAGTATAAGTAAGCTTACAGTGCAGACTTTAGAAGGAACCAAAGGAGTATAAACTGATAACCTAGAGGAGATAGCTTTTTACCAAGTACATCCACATTGAAGGAGATCTAAGAAAGGTAATTCTAGGGTTTTGTAGAAGATCGACTATAAACTACTTGATAACAACTGAGATTTTACATGCACGGGTTAACGAGTGGTGACTGATGGTTAGATAAGAAGAATAGTCATAGAGTTACAAAGGAATTTATCGACATGTGGAGAAATCCTTCCAGAGATCAACGATGACAATAGTGAAGTTAGATCAATACAAGCACTAATATCCTTGATAGTAACATTGAATGAGTCCAATACGGTAACTCTAATTAAGGAAATAAGAAGAAGCTGCTGACGGTCGGTAATGATCATTCATGACAGTTAATGATGTAAAGAATTTTGTTGGGATTCGTCGCTTACCTACTGGCTGAGAAAGGGTACAAATCACAGTTAGTAAGCATGGATTCGTATAAGAAGAACTAGAAGAGTAAAAAGAAACAAATGATTTGAACATGTCCTATGTCAATCTAGACAGAGGGTACTTAGCATTCCACACAAATGATACTGATGGTGCTCTTCTGAGGAAAAGTTGGGGTCAATTTTCTAGAATGACCGAGGAAGCCCTTAGGACTAAAGGTGTAACACATAGTAATTGGAATTATAGAGGCGGCACAAACATAGAAAGTATGATTTAATGCCATGTGAAATGTCTTACCGAGAGGTGAGGTGATTGTAGATGGAATCTACATCGTTTTTGGAACAAACATGAAAAAGAGTAAAGTTGAATGAATGAAGGTGGTTATACGGATCATGTATCACCAATAAGATGATTACCGGAGAGTGTTTATATAAAAGTTTAATGACAAATGGTGGTACTCCAATGAAAATTCGAGCTAACCCTGATAACCAATAATATGTAGATACAGGAGTAGTAGTGAGACTACGTACATAGGGTGTGCTATAAGTCCATTCCCGACTAATGACATAAGATTTTATGAAAGTAATATGACCAATTAACGTGGGTCGTAACGCGTGTACGAGGAAACTCAAAGGGAATTAACTATCCTACGGGGTGTAAAGATTTAAAGAAGGCAAAGCAACATAAGTATAAGGACAACATAATACATGCGAGTCGGGAACTTTCATTTTTGAGAAGATCATATACCTTGGATGTTCTTGTACAAATGGCACCGGTAGATGTTTAATAAAAGTCATACTATCGGACTGATAACACTAAGATTAATGAAGTTTAAGCAAAGCGAATAGCTTAACTAGTGAGAAGGAAAGTTATGTATCGAAAGACGGGTTTTTCTAGATTTAAATAAAGTGTTGATATGAGGATGACTTTATGAAATTATACAAGAGTACCACGTAACTAAGGTTCCAACACGGAGTGGGTAGTAATGATCCACTGTCAGTTAGAGACCGATTCAAAGAAAAAGAAAAGATGAGTCACTTAGTAGAAGAGTTCACAAGACAAAAATGAGAGACCAACATGTGGTTGGTATTAGTGTCTCGGTGTAAACCTATTACCGCACCTCGAGAAATTGAGCTAAATAGAAAACTCCATGTCAAGATTGTAAACAGACCAAGATAAGGACTTGTAGGCCAACGTGATGTGCCCTACGTTAGAGGTCAAAGGGATAGTGGAAGGATAACTACAGTGAGTAGTCCTGACGAGTAGTACGTAGGATTCTGACGAGACATAAGCGATTTCCAGGAAACTCTAAGACCGCACGTCCCAATCCCTCCAAGGAGGCGTGACCGGTAAGTTATTTTGCCGATGAGTTCTCTAGACCAATTGCAAAACCCCATAGAGGTCAAGGACCATAGTTTCAATGGATAGGGACAGTTTATTTCGAGGTTCCGGGTAGCCAATACTCACGGCTTAGGGTACGAGACTTGCCTATCTGTAGTAAACCATCGCTATAGTGACGGTCGGTTGAGGGATTTTGCCGTCATGAGAAAGGAAGTTACATATGAGAGGTTGGTAAACCCTCCTAGCTCACGGGGGGATGCCATTATGGGTAATGGGCGGCAATAGATTAATCAGAGTACGCAGCGGAAGCGTGGTGGGCCCAAACCCAAATATCAAGAAACTCAATATTATTTTATATATGACCTCAAGTTTAAGAATTTGAGATCTACATGAAAATTTCCACATGGAGTATGATTTTGGGTTATAGTATACCTAACCGGAAGTAAGCGATAATGCATTAATGGCGGGACGGTCCGACTAAGTCATTTTAAGGAAACAAGACCAAGTGAGGAGTATTACAAAGAGCATTACGCACTTAGTAAAATGTCGGGTGATGTCTCACATCATCATTTCAGAAGAGATAGTCAGGATCTCCCGAAAAGTCGGGAACAACTAGACTTAATAAAAGGAGCAAAGTATTGTGGTCATTTTCGGGAAGTCACCAAGAGTATTTTGAAAGTAGGTCGAGGAATGTAACTTGGTGAGATCTTAAAGAAGATTGAAAAGTTAGTAAATGAATAGCACTTCTACACATATTAGAAGTGTACACCTAGTGTTCACGTGTAATTGTTAAAGGAATACCTAGGGGACCAAGACATGCCACCATCTATGAGGATCTCATAGTTGGGCCGGATCATACTTTTGTAAGAGTTTCCAGTGGTCTAGACGAGGAGCGGATGAAGCTACTTGGGAGACAGAGGAGAGCTTTAGACGTAGTTATCCCGAGTTCTTTGCGGAGTTAGCCACTACTTCTTTACCGACGAGTTAGTACTCGGATTTTGTTCCTTGTAACTTATATGACTTCGTATTGGATTGAGTGATAGTGGGTTTTTTTTTTTATGTTACTTGACTATGATGTTTGAGTAGTTCTTGCATGTCAGAAAGTGGGATTAATTGTCTTGCAATGAGAATCTATGTTAGATACTTCTATTTAGGGCAGTCATTTGAGTAGATGTCCCTTATTCTAAGTTTCGGGACGAAACTTATTTTAAGGGGGTACTGATGTAATATCCGGAATTTTAATTCCGCTTATTTTTCGAGTGAAATCGGATTTCGACCCATTGATCTTTCTACACGATGACTAATATCGTGAATCAACATAATTTTATCATTTTATGTACGACTATTATGTACATAAAATGATAAAGCCGGCAAAATTGTCTTGCAATACTAGAGTAGAAGCCCATGACTAATCCGGGCCGTTTGGCAATGAGGCCCAATTGACAAGACCATCAGCCTTGGACAAAGACAGGCCCGCCAGCTCCTACTCTAGTCAAATACACTTCTCTCCCTATTCACGTCACACAACCCTAGCCGTTACTCCTAGGGTGCCTTCCTTATACGTTACAGAAGAGCCAAAAACCACGCCAGTTGGGCCACACACTCAGAAGCCGCCTTCCCTTCCGCCCCATCTTCAGCACTCTTATTCCACCCTCTTCCTCACATTCCCGCAACCAGCACTTTCACCTTAGCCGCCTGCGAAACTAAGAAGATCCCATCCTCCTTCTGTATGCCATCGTCAATACAGACGCACACCAGGAGTACCATCGCTATCTTCAAAACCGGTCAGTGTCCTAGTACTTCCGGCGAGCCAACCAAGGTGTCGAGGGAGTCGGTTGTGTTGTACCTTTTCTGTCCTTTGTGAACGTCTACTAAATGCCTAGAAGTACCCTCCCGAAACTGCAGAAACAAGACTGAATGGAGAGTGCACTGTCCACCTTGAGCCGCAACATACGGTAATGAATGCTCTCATGCCAACATCTCGATCCATTCCTATAGAACGAGCCTTCTTCGTCGGTCACCATCGACGACGATAGTGCTGAGTACACTACAGAAGCCGTAGACCTTCTCTCCCTCCCTAGTCCGCCTCCAGGGAACCTGAGTAGCAGCCGGTGAAGGTTCGGAGCTTAATGTCGACCTTAGCCATCCACAGTAGGGTAAGCTCTGTTTGTTGTTTTGTCTACTGTTGGTTGTACTAGAAATAAGAGAGATAATTTACGGTGTCTGCAGCCCCTAAGTTGGAACCAAGGACGCCGGATCAAGCCTTCTTCAACCCTCGGTACAAGAGACTCCCTTTGGTGCAGCAGATCAGAGATCCATCTCAACGTGAAACCGGGGCCTCCTCATTACCTCGTCACGAGCTACGCCACCACACCATCCTTCCCTCTCTCCTTACCGAGGACAATCATGGATCATTGGGATCGAATTGTACTGGATTGGTGAGTCCTCTTCACTTCTATCTCCATCTTCTGTCAAATATCGTAACTGAGTATGCCCACACTCTTTCCTTGCTTCCCTCCATATATATATGTTCTAATAGTTGTCTCTGAACCATTGTTGAAACCCATATGCTACAGCTAAGAAGCAACTCAAGAGACTGTTGCATTTTCTTAGTTTTTTTTTTGACTTTGTCGAGCATCCAACTTCGGGTTCCGATTTAGGTATGAAATACTAATTTATTTCTAAGTGTTGGGAAAACTGCATGTTGACACGGTTTTGTGATCCCGTTTTGGGTAAGTTAGACCCCTCCTTTGTGGCTGATTTTCGGATATGTTGTAGTCAGTAGTTCATAGTAGATCATACTAAAATTTGGGAAGAATTGGAGTTACAGTTTGAGAGTTAAGGTGTCTCAAAGTTAACTCCTCACACAGTTTTTATAACTGTGCTGAGTGTTGGGAAAAACAGCATGTGATGCTGTTTTGAGAGATAGTTTTGAATAAGAGTTTGATCTCTGTTTGACTTGAATTTTAGAAAGGATATAGTTGGCATATTGTGGTGGAACATATTAAAATTTGGGATGAATCCAGCAAGTGGTTTAGGAGTTATGAATTTTTGAAGTTGAGACCTTAAACAGTTTTTTGGATGTTGCTGAATTGTTGAGTGCTGAAATCATCTGGGTTGTGCAGTCCTGTTTGAGCTTACGTTTGGATACCTTAGAAAAAATATCCACCGTTCAGTTTTTAATATATTATAGAGTGTCATGCATAGTGTGGTGTATCGAAAGTTGGGGTTGATCCAACGGTTGGATTTAGATCTATGAAGGTCCAAAGTGGACTGGCTGAGCAGTTAAGAAATACTCAGTTTTGGCTAAGTCTGAATTTCTGGTTTAGGAACTGACTTTGAGAATTTGTGTAGAAGTGATTATTAGATATTTTTGGGAAATTCTGACTACTATGGATAGAGTGCATAGCATAAAAGACTTAGAGATTTTTATTAGACTTTTTATATTTTTATTCGGTTCTCATATCTTAAGCCAAAGTCGGACCTTGACGACTTTTTATGAAAGTCAAGAATGTAGTTAACTCTTCTAAATCTTTAGCAAACTTTCCTTTGAGAGTTTAAGTGTGATTTTTAGTTCCAAAGAATAGTTTGGAACTTTGTTATGGAATTTTATAAAGTTTCCGGACCAGGGGTAAAACAGTCATTTATCCGTATAAGGGTATTTTGGTAATTTAGCTGATGATAGAGTTAAATATCTTAGAAGTCAGAGACTTCTAATTAAGTGGGATATATTATTGATCCACTTGCCTTTTATAACAGGCGGTTGAGTTCCTGCGGTTATAGACCGAGTCGAGATAACGAGATTATGTTTGAATTCAGGTAAGTCCTTTGGGCTTACTTAGGTGACTTCTAGATATTTGTCTGAATAATGGTAGTGGTGTGTGAATGAGATGCTTATAGTTATATTTTAGTAATATTTATATACCGACCTATACCTTGGCCTAAGAGTAACGGGCGGTGGCATTCTGCTCAGTTAGGTTGAGGGCGCTGGGGGTTTCTTTAGGGACTAGTCCATACTCGGTTTGTAGTGATGCTACCGGCGGAGGTAAGCTAGACCTACACCCAGTTGGATAAGGAACGGAGGCGAGAACTCTTAAGATTCTCGTGCCACAACTGTAAAATGGAATAATGTGAATCACTTAAGTACTAGATAATAACCGGTTTGTGTGCCAGCATGATGATTGTTTATGTTACCTTGTTTGTGTTTTTGCTATCCTTTCTGCTTATATTTGGATTGTTAGCTAACGGTTTATCCGTGTTGTAGATCTGTAGACATAGACAGTTGCAGAGAGATCCGGAACGGATGGTCAGCCGGGTCCACGTATTCATTAGACGGGGACGGGGGATCTTCTATACGACATGCATGTTATGTATTTATATATATGTTTGTAAGGCTGTCACATGTATACATTCATACCATCAAAATATTATGTTTTAAAATTGTTTTAAATACATTTGTGCCTTGTTGTAAGATCGTAGTAAAGTTGTTGTTAAACCAAGGTCGGGACCCATTGTGAGGTCCTAACCAGTAGCTCCCCGAGTTCCAAGAACTTGGGGTGTTACAGATAAAATATCTTAAAAAGATAATTTCCTAATAAAATATATCCATATCTCATAAATAGATCCCTAAAATATATTTTCTTCCTTCCAGAAATCCAGCCCAAAAATATAAGATCTCTCCTTCCAAAAATAAAAGATCTCAGCCAAATAAAATATATCTCGCCGAATCAGAGTGTTCGCCTCGGTCGGGGCGCTCCTCTAGATCACCTCGGTCGAGGTGACTCTGTGGTCAACCGAGATGACTCTCAGCTGAAGGTGAAATCTCTCAAATCTAGTCCAAAGTAAATCTTCTTTGTAAATTTCAAGCTTCCTGGGCTCTTCTTTAAGCTCCTGAAATGTAGCTCCAATGACTCATTAGCTCTTTTAGCTCCATTTTGATGCAAAACGTGCCATTTTACCTACGATTACAACGAAACTTGGTGTAGACCTCGATTCCCGTAAAGGTAGATGAAATGACGATATAATCACATAATATGCATTCAAACATGCAGATTATTGAAGATAAAACGTCTAAACAGGTCCCAAAATATAGACTATAATTCTTTCTATTGAGTACTCGCTCCCACAAGCTGTCAAGGTTAAGGAGTACCTTGCTGACCCAAGCAAGTTTGTTGCGGCTGTTGATGCGTTTGCTGCTGTGGATGCTGGTGGCTTTGCTGTTGCTTTTGCTCCTGCTATTTAGAAGATCTCACCTTAGAAACATAGCTGCTATGTAATGAACTATACTACTATTGTTTTATGTTGTAATTTACCTCCTCAGCTTCAAACAACTGTCTGTGAGTCTATAGTTCGAAAATCAAATACGGGAAGTAGGCGATTAGCATCATGATGCTACTTATTGTTGACAAGTTCAGAGTTTGAGTTAAACTTTCACTTGCAATTACATATTTTCTAGTGACAAATACAAACAAATTGGTAGCAAGTGACACGTTAGACTAAGAAGCAACATGAGAGTGTTTATATCACCTTGTCTCTACAAGTAAACCACAATATGCAAAGAACTTGTACTTACGTATCCTCAAATTTAAAACAACTATTCAACAATGGTAACAAACCAAAAGTTCGGTTTCCTTACTCTGTTGAAATTTTGCAATATCTTTTGTCAAATACTTCATTTTTTATAAATTCACAAAATAGTTACTCAGCTGTAATTGATAGAAAAAAGGGTTAGAGACCTTTTTTATATAAAAATTTTCTCTATAGCTCAATAATATTTTTAAATAAAATATCATTGATTGATGCAAACAGTAAAAATTACATACCACACCAAGCCTTGAATTAGATTTTTCACAAATTTAAAAATTGATACAAAATATGTATATAATAATGTATATGGATTTAATTATATAATAAATTCCTTCCAAACTGTTTTTTACGCATTAAATACACACATTAAGAACATAATACAATTATTTGAGTTTTTTATGCTTTAATTATAGTCTTAATTAGCTGATAAATTCCTTTGACCCATTTTCCCTTAATAAAATATATGAAATCAACTCTAAATATAGAGTGAAAGGCCTAATTAACTCCTTTGACAGTTTTTTACATTATCATTATGATTTGAGATATTTATAAGCTAATTTTGTGCAACATTTTAAAACGTATATAGCCTTAATTACATAATAAATTCCTTCCCAACAATTTTTTGTGCATCAAATACCCACATTAAGGATATAATAAAATTCTTTTGACAATTTTTTACGCATCAATTATAGTCTTAATTAAGTAATAAATTCCTTTGACTCATTTTCCCTTGATAAAAAAATATATGAAATCAGCTCTAAATATAGAATTAAAGGCTTAATTAACTCTTTGGCAGTTTTTTTCATTATCATTATGATTGGTGATATTCATAAGATAATTTTGTTCAGCATTTTAAAACGTATATATCCTTAATTATATAATAAATTCCTTCAAAACAGTTTTTACGCATTAAATACCCACAATAAGGACATAATAAAATTCTTTTGACAGTTTTTTACGCATCAATTATAGTCTTAATTAACTAATAAATTCCTTTGACTCATTTTCCTTTGATAAAAAAATATATGAAATCAGCTCTAAATATAGAATTAAAGACCTGATTAACTCCTTTGACAGTTTTTTTCATTATCATTATGATTGGTGATATTCATAAGATAATTTTGTGCAGCATTTTAAGACATACAACTCCTTCTCCTACCTTATATAAATGGGCTTCAACCCCACATCGAAACCACATCTCAAAATTCCTAATCACATTTAGTTACTACATAGCACCATTATAATGACAAAACAACCAACAAGTGTTACCATGGACCAATTAACTGAAGGCGTATCTGCCGTAGTACAATTTGTATATTCATTTACTCATGTCTTACAATTAATTATTCCTCTCATTTGACCAAAAAATAGATATTATCGGATGTGTGACTAATATCGGAAAGGCAACAAAGACAACACCATAACTTAGACTTATTTTATTTATTTGTGTGAAGATTATAATGTTTTGATATTTCTTTTTGTAGGGAAATATTGTGCATGCAACAATCAAAACAAAACACTGATCATTAATAAGCATTCAATTTGTATATTCATTTACTCAAGTCTTACTATTAATTATTCCTCTCATTTGACCAATTCAGTGACAAAGCGATCAAAATATACTAGCATCGATCAATTGGCGGAAGGTGTTAATGCTGAAAATACAAGTCATGGTATGTCGTAAACGGGATGTGTTCAATGTTTTTAGGAGATACCTTAGCACTGATTTGATCTTCTCCGACAACATGGTTTGCATATTGTTTACTTAGACTTTTTTTTATTTATTTGTTGCCGCACGCTTCGCGTGCGGAAGCAACGTTATTGTACACTTTGTAACGCCCCTATTAGTGAAAGCGTTTTCGTTATTTTTATTTTTATTTTTATTTATTTATTTTATTTAAAGTATTTTTACGGCGTAAAATATTTATTTCCGAGAATATTCACCTTTTTGATACGTACATATTTCCGTTTTGTGTTATTTCGAGAAAGTTGAAAAAAAATTTCCGATCCGAAAGTCCCGTTCCTTTGTTCGAACTAGTTTATTTTATGTATTATTATTCTTCCTATTTCTTTTTATTCTTTTATTTTCTCTCTCTTTCTTTCTTTCCTTCCCTGCCTTGTCTCACTCAAAGACTTGCCTTGACCTCCTGTGATGCATTGCCCAGCCTATACCTTGCTGCTCCTACCTCTATACATTGCCCTCTCTCACGCAACATTACATGATGCCCAACGTTGCTTCTCCTTCTCCCATCTTTTCTGATTTGTGGCTCCCCATCCCTCTTCAATCTTCACCCTCTTCACAACTCTCTCCCTCACTCTCATTTTGGCCATGCTGCACCCATCAATCCCCTCCTTCCACAACAGCCTTGCCCCAGGCTCTCTTGCATCTCGACAACCACCGAAACCATCTCGCCGCTACACTGCGCCGGCGAAGCCAGGACCGCCGCCTCCTCTCTTGGTCTCTCTGTGCCACCCTGGACCAGCCCCTGCGGGCCTAGCAACCTCAGCCTCTTCATCGTATCACCTCTCACTCTCTCTGTCTCCTCTCCTTCTCGCACCGCCGGAGAGCCGTGGAGCAGCCAGCCATCGAGGACGTCGAAAGGGCTTCACCGCTGCCTTCAATAGCCACACCGGGCTAAGTCGGCCGCCGAAGAAGTCAACCTCGCCGACGTTTCCCTAACTCTGTCGATGAGCTCCATCGGGAAGCCCTGCCACCGTTTCGCCATTGGAGTTGCCCTAGTGTTGCCTCGCACCCGTCTCAAAGCCACCGGAACCGCCGCTACTGGAGCCTTGTCGGGCCTTGGCCGCCGCCAGTGCAACCTCTCCTCTGCCCTGCCGCCGCGCTGCTGCTACTTCCAGCGTTGTTTCTTCATCAATTGAAGAAGCCCTTTTTAGGGAATTTCCAATCGGGACCCCCTCTTTTGGATTAATTGCAAATGTGGCCCATATTTCTAATTTGCAGATTTGACCCAAGTTTTAAAAATCTGAATATATATCCCTGCAGATTTATTTATGGAATATGGCCCAAGGAATCAATTACTGAATATGACCCATATGCGGAAATTGTATTATTTGGGGAAAATGTATTTATGGGTTTTAAACTTGGATTTTACTTCGAGTTTTATTCTTATATTTATACATACTAAATATTATACCCTTTGTTGGATTAAAATTGGTTTATGGCTCAAAGTTTTAATCACGGTTTTATGACCAAGTTTCTTGGAATGTACTTTTTGCCCCGGAAGGGTAATTACGGGATTTTTAACGTTGACTTTTGAAAACGAGTTTTTCCTTAGAGTTATATATATATACTATATATTCTGTTCAAATTTAGCATACGAGCTAAATTTGCTTAATTTTGGTTTTAGGATCGGAAGCGTCCCGATAAAGGCCTTAACGATTCAAAAGTCGACATCCATTGATCGACTTCCGTCTTTTGACGTCGTGTGAGTATCTTTTCCCGCGATCTTGTAGTGTTAGTATTAGTATCATGCTAGGTTGGATAATCTAGCATAACTTAGAGTGAATGTCAAGTAGTGGCTTTGGAACTTAGGTGAGTGTTTGAGGATTTTGAAATGTTCTAAAGATTGAGGTGTGTTTGATTTGGAGAGGTTATAAGGCTTTGAGTGTATGTTTGATCTTGTGAGGGCTCTGAGGCTCGAGGTTTGGGTTGTATGATCTTGTGGGATTTTGGAGGTTAAGATTGACTTATCCTAGCATGGGGTTGTTACCGTTGAGTTTGTTTGGACTAGGCATATTTATCCTCGTATGTGTTATGGGTTATAATCTTGCGAGATCATAGGGTCTAGAAGTCTAAGGACTTATAGCTTGTGTTGAGTGTGATGTGAGCATGAGAAATTCTATGATGCGGTCCTAGAATGAGAGTCAAATGATCTTGCATAGATCATTTGTGTAGAAGTCTAAGACTTCTTGAGTTGAGCGAGTTGTTGATATAGATATCTTGTTGTGAGCAGGTGTAGACTTCTTCCCGAGGGAAGCGAGAGTGTTGCGTGAGTTAGCGTTTGGGACGAGGTAAGTCTCCGGACTTATTTAGCTCGTATTCCTTGTATTAGCATTGATGTGCGTTTGGTGGTGTGTGTTTATTGTTTAGTTGTTTATAACAACTAAACCGGAATTAGGATTACCGACCTTTATATTGCCTTGCAGGTTAGGATTGCGGTCGAGAGATCCGGAAGAGTGGGCATCCGGGGTTCCGTACATTTTAGGAGGGGTTATGGTTGCAGTCGGGTTGTGTTTTGTTCTTCGGTTATTGTGTTTTGTATGCCGCGTGTATGACGTTTAGTCTTTGTTTTGTATCTTGGCTGAAGTCTTTTGTTTGTTCGGTTTCGGGTTTCATTGCATAAAAATGTATTTTATTTTGGCCTTTATGTGTGTCTTGTTGTAAGATCCGGTGAAATTGTTGTCAAGCTAAGGGTCGGGACCCATTGTGAGGTCCTAACCCGTAGCGCCTCGAGTCCCACGGATTCGGGGTGTTACACACTTAATGACTATTTGATTTATTTTGAAGGTAATGTTCAATGTGATTGTACACCTAATGACTAATTATACCTAAGTTCTTTGCATCAATTTAATCTTCAAAAAGTTTTAAAATAGGGTAAAAATATTAGAGACAATGGTTAAATAATTTAAAAGCCAATGTTCGAAACTCTTGCAACAAGCTCATCAATCTTTTTCTAGAAGAGTTTTTATAGCTAAAAACAAGTAGATAAAATAGTTTAATATGGAATCAATGTTCAAATTTAATTGGGTAGTCAATTTAAGGAGTTACAAAATTAAATTTTAATTGGGAGAATTAATTGGGTGGTATAAAATAAAATATGAAATTAGTTAAGATTTAATTGGGTAGTCAATTTTAGAAGTTACAAAATTAAAAATTAAATTGGGAGAGTTAATTGGGTGGTATGAAATAAAATATGAAATTAATATGAATCAATGTTAGGAGTTATAAAAACAAAGTTTAATGAGTAAAAGGGGTAAGTAGGCTTTTATTGTATAAATGTAGATTAAGTAGGCTTTTATGTTTCAATTTGTATTAACTAGGCCCCTTGTAATTTTGAGAATAAGATAAAATCTAAAATAATTTAAAATACTTTCAAAAATAAAAAGATGTTGTCCCATAACATTTTAAAATAAAAAAGAAAAATGAGAGTGGTCCCCTATAATTATTCAAAATTAAAAAAGATTATCTCCCTTAATTTTTTAAAATAAAAAAGGAAAATGAGAGTGGTCCCCTACAATTAAGGAATTAGTTTTAACATTAAAAAGATTATCTCCCTTAATTAATATGACTGTTTTTTAATTAAATAAGGAAAATGAGAGTGGTCCCCCACAAATTCTGTACATAATTTGCGTGCAAAATTATGTACATAATTAGACGGGATAAGAAATTTTATTGAATTTAATTAATTACGGTTTGAGTCATCCAAGGTTTTGCTATAATTATAAACTGATAATTGTAGAGAAGTTTGTATTAGGGATAAACCACTTTAACAAATTCAAATTTTGAATATAAGTTAATTTGAAATGGAGGTTGACGATAAAATTAAAAAGAATAAAAAATAATGATGTGCGGGCAAGCACGATGAATTGGCAAGCACGATGAAAAGCTATAATTATAAACTGATAACTGTAGAGAAGCTAGTAAAAGGGATTTGTGATTATTAAGAAAATATTTAAGGAATTTTTTTAATGAGAGTGGTCCCCACAATTAATATTCACTTATCTTTTTAATTTAGTTTAGATTCTGTTATTTAAGGAATTTTTAATTTCATTTACTTTTATTTTTTGGCTAGAAAATGGAGGGGCCTAGATTGTTTTCACGATACAAAAAAAGCTTCCCTACACCAATTTTCTCAAGTTTAATTGGATAATATGAAATAAAATATAAACTTATTGTGAAGCAAAATATGGTCTTAGTATGAGACATTTAATGCTATCAAAAGATTTGAAATAGGAATCTGATGACGAAGAAGTCGTTGCTTCTTAAGAAGATGTGATCAGTTTCTGGAGTTGCTTTGCTTGGTTGAAAGGCATGACTACTATGATCAGTTTCTGGAGCAACTCCAGGACCTGCAACTGGGTTGTAAACTCATTCATACAAGTTATAGACTTTGTTGCAGAATTTAACCAATAGATTCAAGTTTAGAATCAGAAACAAAGGAGTGCGTCGATAACAATATAACATATAATGTCTAACAATTTAACACAGTCCTTTTGTAACATCCCGAATTCTCAAAACTCGGGACGTTACTGGTTAAGACCTCACAATGGGTCCCGACCTCAGTTTGCCAACAATATTACTAGGATCTTGCAACAAGACACAAATAAGAAAAACCGAAATTCATGTAATAGTATTTTTAAAGGAATGAATGCAACAAGGTCTAGCAGCCTATAGTACTTAAACAAAGGAAAGGACTAACTGTCTTAACAAAAGAAAAGAACGACAAAGCAACAACCCAACCCCCACTCTAAGGAGTACGGAGACCCGGCTGACCACTACTTCCGGATCACTCAGCTGCTGCTCTAACCTGCGGTAAATCTAAAAACACAACAAAACAACCATTAGCTAGCTATCTAAACATTAGAAGAAGAATAATAATAGCACACACATAGCAATAATAAACACTTATCATGCTTTCAAACAAATCCATTTATTATCTTCATTTAAGTCGTTCACTCTTACTAATGATACTTATTTTGTGACACGAGGGATTTCCAAACCTCGCCTCCGCCCCCGTGTAACCATCAGGGATGGATCCGATGCATCTCACTTTGTACCTGCCTGGTCTGGGTATAGAGAACCTCCCAGTCTCCTGTCAGAGCTGGGCAGTGATGTCACGGCCCGTTATACATACACTTGGGCCTTAAAACATAATAACAACGGTCGTCCTAACAAGTTGTTATTATTATTATAACACACATTGCACACACACAACCATTATCACCCAACTAATATCCAGAAACTTGCTAAGTAAGTCGCAATGACTTACCTCAATCAAATATCACTTTCTCAAATCTCAACTCGGTCCGTACCCGTGGTAACTCAAACGCCTGTTAAACAAGACATGTGTATCAAATTACATCCCATACTCTTAGAAGTTGTAAACTTCTAAATTGTAAAATCCCAAGAAGAGAATTTACGAAAAAGTTTCTCTTAGGTTAAAAAGACCATTTTGCCCCTGATCCCGAAACTCTCAAAGTTTATTCTTAACTTCCAATATTTTCTTTTAGAACTTGTTTCTATAATCTGGTTGCTCAAGGACAGTTTACTAGAAACTATAGGATTAAATTCTAAACACTCGCCAAAGAGAACAACAACACTCCCTCCCCGATTACTCTACTCTTATACATGCATGTATACATATACAAAACGTTACTCTTACCCATCTATGTATAAACTTATGTATATACACTCTACTTATTCATACGTAAACACTTATGTCTCCCATCCCATACCTATCTATACGTACCTATGTACCCGGCACCGATACATGTATATTTATTTCTATCTCTCACTCTTACCTCTATGTACACATACGTATAACACTGCACGCCTACATGATATACTTATCTATCCTCACTATCTCTTCATCAATATATATACACTTATCACTCATATACCTATAAAATCTATATATATACATATATAAACTCACACTCTCAGCCATACACTATCTATATATATATACATGTGCACACACTGTACAGAGGACACACTCACCTTCCAGCCTCTCCCTTTCTGGATTCGCTTTCGCCGGAGTAGACAAGAGACTGCACGTCGAAATTGTACAACACCGGCCACCCGGATGGTCACCAACGTATCACAATCGGTTAGAAAGTGCAAAGGTAGTGGATGGAAGAAGTATGGTCAGTCGGTGGCCTTACCGAGTCGGATACAGGTAAGCAGTTGTAACACCCCAAATTTTACAACTTAGGGAGTTACTGGTTAGGACCGCACAGTGGGTCCCGACCTTAGTTTGACAACAACTTAACAAGATCTTATAACAAGGCACAGATAAGGAAAACCAAAAATCATAAAATAGTTCTTAACAATGTATGAATGTGACCAGAACAACTAACAGCTGGAAAACGTAATATAACAAAGTACGAAAGGAATGACAAGAAACACAGTCCAACTGAAAAACCCACAAATGGAGAAACTGTAAAACGTCCTAAAGTACGACACCCCGGCTGACCACTACCGTCCGGATCACTCGGCATCTGCTCTAACTTGTGGCAAATCTACACAACATATCAACCGTTAGCTAACTATCCAAATATAAGTAGAATGACAACAGCACAAACACAAGCAGAGACAAAATAAACAAACATCATGCTGGCACTCAACCGTTTATTATCTATTATTTAAGTGATTCACATTATTCAATTTAAGTTGTGGCACGAGAGCTATTAACAGCTCTCGCCTCCGTTCCTTATCCAACTGGGTGTAGGTCTAGCTGACCTCCGCCGGTAGCATCACTACAAACCGAGTATGGACTAGTCCGTAAAGAAACCCCCAGCGCTCGCAAGCTAACTGAGCAGAATGCCACCGCCCGTTACTCTTAGGTCAAGTATAGGTCGGTAATTATATATCACAACCTATCTCTCCAAACATTTCAATCACACACCACTATCATCATTCATGCTCATATTTAGAAGTCAGCTAAGTAAGCCCAAAGGACTTACCTGATATAAAGCTCGACTCTTTGTAAACCAGCTCGCTCTGTAAACTGTAGCAACTCAGTTGCCTGCCAACGGAGATAAGTGCATTAGCACACTCCCACGTAGTTAGAAGTCTAAGACTTCTAAGATAGAATAATGTATTAAGACATAACTAGTTGTAGTATTAATTTAGGGTAAAATGACCATTTTACCCTTGGTCCCGAAATTTCCGAAATTATAAAATTCATGTCTAAACTCCTATTTGAGATTCTAAATTCATATTCTAACTCCTAAAGTTTCATTTGGTCCCAAACTGACATTTTTCCTATGTTTCTATTTTCCGGAAGATCGTAAAGGTCTAACTTCGATTCCAAATATAAAATTCGTAACCGCTTATAAAAATTCCGACTTAAATCCTTAGATTATCTATGATGTCCTATCTAACTTTAGGAGAAAGAATTTCTCCCAACTGTTCATTCAACAGTTTTATAAAAATTCCCAAGGTTGATTACTCCCTTTACAAATTCCATACTTAGTCAAAAATCTTAAGTTTACAAAAACTGCTCAACTACTCAACTTCGAAAGCTTCTAACTTCTAATCCGACCGTTCATTTCTTCCCAAATTTTAATACCATATACTACGTATAACCGTCTACAACATATCCCAAATTCAACGGTGGATCTTTATCCAAACGCTCAAACATTGGTCGGCAATGTAGTCAGTTTCTAACTTAAAAGCTGAAAGGAAACAAAATGGAATTACAGCAGTCCATCTTCCTATAGATCTCTAGTTCGACTTCCACCTAACACACTAAACTATATGGTCTAAAACACCCATTCTAGGTTCTAAATTTATGGGGATTACAAAGTATATATATACATAAGCTGCATCTATCTCATAAATAAGAGTAAGAGGCATTGGGTCTCTTACCGGATTGGTGTGAGTCTTATCTCGTTTTATCTACGATCCAAGTGAAAGCTGCAGCCTATCTCACTACTGCATCGATGGAAAACAGTCCAGTACAAGCAGGGAGGTGTAAGATGCAAATTTTAACTAAGGGAGTGACAGAAGGGATGGAGAGGTATCTAGATCTTTACCCGGCTCTACCACACACGTTTGGGTGCAGTTCGATCCAGAAGAGGCAACGTCATCCGCTACCTAGGCTTGCTGCGCTTTACAGTGTTCTCTGGGGTTGATTTCGCTCCAGTTGCCGTGACGAGAGGGCTCCCTTCGTTGGCTTCTCTGGACCTTTGTATGCAGAAGGTTGGTGTTCTTTGTTCAGTGAAATCCTCGCCTGTTGATAGAGTCTCGGAAGGGAGGAAGACGATGCTGAACGTTTGTCAACGAGTGAAGGAAGGAAAGGTAGGTGTTTGTGTGAATCTGGACAGAATTAGCGTGTGATTATCTGTTGAACAGAAGGTGAGTTCCCTTCCTAAATTAACGGCTGTTACGTAGGAATTTATGGCCAATTCATTGCTGCAGATCATTCTTCCAGCTGGCTTAAATTGTCGTGGGTATGCAGAAGGTAAAGAGCTGCTCTTTCCTGGGCTGGAGTAGGCGTGGGCTGGCGCTGGCGAGCTGCTGCTGTTGGGCTGAAGCTGATGCTGCGGCCAAGGCAAGCAGTGGGCTGCTGGAGCTGGGCTAGCTGGCGCTGCAGAGGCGAGCAGTGGGCTGCTGGAGTTGTGCTAGCAGGGCTGGATCCGTTGTGAAATATGGAGTAATAGATGGGCTGAAACTGGCTGCGGACAAGCTCCTTAAACTGGCGAGTTTCTGAGTTGGACAAGATCCCGACCCATGAATATACGGACTAGACGGATACGGAGTTTGTTATAGTTTAGGATCGGTTAAGAATTCTATCATTTTATACGGAAGTAAGTTACATAAAATGATAAACTATTTAAAAGATTCTATCATTTTATGTGAAGGAATCTACATAAAATGATAAATTCTATAATAATATGTCTAACTAAGTAGACGGATATGAATCAACTGATCGAGATCGGGTTTATAACAGAAATAGACGGAATAAAAATTCCGGATTTTACAACAGTTACGGTCCTTGTGGAACGAGGCTGGAGTCCGTCCTTAGCCTGCTCGTTGATCCAGCACAGGGGCTCGTATCGTCCGCGGTTCCGGCTAGAGAAGGCGCTCTTCAATGGCCTGTCGTTCGAAGTGAGGTTCAACACAGGAGCCGGAAAACGGAGGAACAATGCAGGAAGGAAGGCCTTACCGGGATCTCTGTCGTGTAGGCTGTCGGATCCGATCCTGGCCGGTTCGCATATTGTAGATGACGGAATGACACCACCGGACTGCGGTTCCTAAAGCTCCTTGCCGAAGGTGAGTCCGGTCTCGTGGTGGCGACGATGGCGGTGGCTGCTGTTGCGTCGATGGTAAAGGTCACCGATGGTCGTACAGAAAGAGAGGAGGAATATTGTGGTTGTATCAGGGATGGGGAATTAGAGTAGCGGCAAATAGGTTAGAGAAGAAATAATTAGGTTAGGCTTAAACGTGCTTAGGGAACTGATTAGGGTTTAGGGTTAGATTAGGAAGTTGTGCCGGCTGATGCTCATATGGGCCACACACTAATTTGGACCTACTCACCACTTAACAAAAGGCTGAAACGAATTATAAAAAAAATTCGTACGGGATTTTACATGTACGGAGTATTTACGGTTTACAAGATTTATCATTTTATGTGAATCGAGGTCACATAAAATTTTAGAAATTAAATATCATTTTATTTTATTCATAAGAATTTAGGTTGGCGGATCGGAGTCCGGTTTGATCCGGTATTAAACAGGAGTTTAAATTTTTCGGTTATTACACCTTTAAATCTTTCAACCATCGCTCAAAATTTTGTGGGTCAACAAAATTTGCCTCAACCATTTTCTAACCTTCATAGAAGGGCGCTGCCAACCTGCCATGCCAAAAACTTGTGAGAACAAGGAAAACAAGCATATATGAAGAAAGAATGAAAAGGTTTGGACCTGTAAGATGTTTCTACTTCTAGGGTTCCAGACTCAAGATTTGTATTCACAGATATCGCTTCAATTTTAGGTACCTCACTTGAAACATTTTTCGGTGGAACTGCCTTTGAAGGATTAATGTGCATACATGTCACTTCATCTAAAGGTGCAACCTAGCCATTGATGGAGCCATTACAAGTCCCGTTGGTTCTTTGATTAAGTTTGGCCAAATGAGTGAAAACTTGATCAAGTGACACACCGTGGGGAACAAATTTTCCATTTGAATAAGTGTGCAATTGTAATATCCGGAAAATTTATTTCATTTATTTTAGTCAAATCGGATTTCGATCAGTTGATATTTCTCCTTCCTTCTTAGTGTTGCACCCTATCACAAATTCTGTCATTTCTTGTATATTTTGTTGGTACAAATCGTAGAGAATCTTATTCCGATAACCATTCATACTATAATTGTCGAACGGAATCTTGCGTATTCGTACTCCTAGCGGGAGCGGATTATCTTTATGGGCCTGTGTCAATTTTATTGAAGCTACCAACGTAACTTATTGGGCTTAATTAAGATTCTAGCTAATCTTATTGGAACGAAACTTCTCATCTAATCCCGTACCCATCTCCTACATCTGCCAACCCCTCGCCTTTCTGAATGACCGGAAGAGATCCCAACCGCTTTAGCGAACACCGCCCACCACCTACAACCCACGACAGAGCCGCTGTTGACGCTACATCGACGCCGGACGCTGCGCCTTCCTCCTCGACAAGTGAGTCCCGATCTCTCCCTCTAACCTTCCCTTGAGACAAATAACCGTTACAAACGAGTTCAGACATACAACACCGGGAGGACCGCACGGCGTTGTTGACGTCCATTGCAGAGCCTCCTTGAACGTCGTCGTTGCCGCTATTAACCAGGTGAGTCGGTGCTGCCGCCGTATGCGTTAAATTTCTTTCACTTTGGACAACAAGCGCGAGCCATTGATGGAGCGTTGTTGTGCAGTACCCACAGGACCCCGTCACGAGCCACACCACGCTAGCCTTCCCTTTATCCCTGTTGAGGACGAGTATCGATCGTTCTATCAGATTTGCTCCGGCTAAGTTCCTTCCTTCCTATCGACCCTTATTCTCATTGCCTAGTTTGTTAGTTGCAGTAGCATACATATTTATAAGTGTGCAGTAGTGTATATATATATATATATATACGCGGTAGTTGCTAGTGTTGAAGTGATGTGTTGTTGTGTATATATAACCGGATTAAAACGGAATAAAGTGAATTACCTAAGCTACAGTAGCATACACAACTTTAAAACGGAATAAAGTGAATCATCTAAGCTACAGTAGCATACACAACTTTAACCGGATTAAAACGCGGTAGTTGCTAGTGTTGAAGTGATGTGTTGTTGTATATCGACCCTTGCTCTCATTGTCTAATTTGTTAGCTGTAGTAGAATACACAACTTTAAAACGGAATAAAGTGAATTGCCTAACCAGATAATAACCGGATTGTGTGCCAGCATGATGAGTGTTTATATTACTTTGGGTGTGTTTGTGCTATCCTTATCTATTTATATTTGGATTGTTAAGCTAACGGTTATTCCGTGTTGTAGTTTTTGTAGAGATAGACAATTGCAGAGAGATTCGAAAAAGATGGTCAGCCGGGTCCACGATCTCATTAGATGGGGATGAGGGAGTCTTCCATACAGCATGCATGTCATATATATATATATATATATATATATATATATATATATATATGTTTTGTAAGGCTGTCACATGTGTACATTCATACAATAAAATATTATGTTTTGAAATTGTTTTAAATACATTTGTGCCTTGTTGTAAGATCCTAATAAAGTTGTTGTTAAACCAAGGTCGGGACCCATTGTGAGGTCCTAACTAGTAGCTCCCCGAGTTCCGAGAACTTGGTTGTGACAGAAATGAAAGTGAAGATCAATTTGAAAATTGAGGTGAGTATGCTTTGAAATTTATACCTGGTTATATCTGTTGTTCATACCGAGCCACGTATTGTCTCCATCTAGAAATCATGGTTGAGGTTCTCCAAACTCTTTCCCGGCTATGACGGTAGATAGGCCTCCTGTTTTGTTCAAAGACCACCAAAGATGCAAAAAATTCAACCTGCTCCTTTGATGGTGCCATCTCAATCTCAACTGGAAGCTTGATTAGCTCAACTTTGTCGGATTCAATAGCATCTTTCAAACAAAATATATAGACATAGTAGACATTATTATGAAATCAATATTAGGAGAATTAAATATAGGAGTTACAAAAATAATATTAGGAGAATTAAATATAGGAGTTATAAAAATAAAAGCTTAATTGAGACATTATTATGAAATTATTATTAGTAGTTATAATAATTAATAGTAGGAGTTACAAAAATTATTAAATGTATAAGGGCAAAATTATAAGATAAATTATAGACATTTATTGCTCTCAAAAGTTAAAATTATAATATAGTTACTATATTTTCAACTTTTGAGAGGACTAAATGTCTACATTTTAACCTTTAATTTTGTTCCATTATTACCCAATTAAATCTATCAAATAAATTTTTGATTTTTGTAACTCCTATGGTTATAACTCCTATGTTTAATTCATATGGTTTTAACTCCTCAAATTGATTTCATATATAAACTACTTCAAGAAGGGTGACAAGGTGAGATCTTCTAAAGCCGCTTTGTTTTCAGCCTGAGGTCTTGGACCTTACTGAAGAAGACCTTATCAACATATTTGCTCTTGGTGTCTCCATGGTTACCTCTCTATCCCTTACCATATCCTACTCGACCATTGCAGCGGCACCACACATGTTCATCAACGCCTACAAGAACACCTTGTCCATTGTTGTTGCTATTGAGTACTCGCTCCCACAAGCTGTCAAGGTTAAGGAGTACCTTGCTTACCCAAGCAAGTTTGTTGCGGTTGTTGTTGTGTTTGCTGTTGTGGATGCTGGTGGCTTTGCTGCTGTAATATCCGGGATTTTTATTCCGTTTATTTCTATAACAAACCCGATTTCGATGAGTTGACCCATATCCGTCTACTTAGTTAGACACATTATTATAAAATTATCATTTTATGTAGCTTCCCTTCACATAAAATGATAGGATCTTTATAAAATTTATCATTTTATGTAGCTTACCTTCACATAAAATGATAGGATTATTATAACCAATCCTAAACTATAACATGATCCGTATCCGTCTATTCCGTAGCCTACCAGTTTCCGATCCCTTGACTTCACATAAAATAATAAGTTTAGCCCAAACCCTAATTTAGAATATGACTCGTCGTTGACAAGTCTGTGACGAAGCTGTGACAAGGCCCAGACAAGTCTATGACGAAGCTGTGACAAGGCCTGGACAAGTCTGTGACGAAGCTGTGACAAGGCCAGACAAGGCTGTGACGAGTCTGTGACAAGCCCAGACAGGCTATTGACAGCCCAGGTTGCCAGCGCCCAGCGCCAGCCCAGCCTGCCCAACAGCAGCTTGCCCAACGCCCAGAAGCTTGCCAGCAGCTTGCTCAGCCCAGCAGCGCCCATCTTGCCCAGCCCATGACAACAGCAAGGAGGGAGTGCTGGCCTGCTCGCTGAACCCGGAACTCCAGCCCACTGTAACCTCGTTCTGGCCCAGTAAAGCAGCAACCCGCAGCCTTCTTCATCCCATCTTCAGCACGCCAGCCCAAGGGAGAGCAGCTGTTATGACGTCTTGGATTTGCTGAGCTGGAACAATGCAATCTTTTATATGTAACTGCTCCTTAATTTACGCAGAACATTTATATCCTTCTGAATACAGCCACGTTCCCAACTTTTTGTCTACATTCAGAATCTTCTCATCTTCATCCTTCCTTCTGCAGTAGACGACTCATCTCAATCGATCTCTCCTGCACACGGCTCTTCTGCACACAACTCTTCTGCACAACGAGTACACAAATCCGGTAGAGTTTACTTCCCTTACCTTATGATCTGTAGCCGTTTGATTGCATCTCTAATAAGAGACTTTCAGTGCAGCGAATTCTCTTCCGGCTAGAAGGAAATACACTCGACCTTGTTCAATACAACCGGGTAAAAATCTATTTACATTTCTATCTCTTTTGTCGTCTCCTTACTAGTTAAATCCGTGTCTTATACCTCCCTTTTGTGCCGGACTGCCTCCCCATTGACGCAGCAGTGTGTTAGGCTGTAGTTGCTCCTTGGATCGTCAATAAAAATGAGTCAAGGCCCCAGTCCAGTGAGAGGTCAGTTTTTTTTTCTCTCTCACTTCTACTTATGAAATAGATGTAGTGAATTCAATGAGAGTAGAACCTAGGATGTGCGAGTTCAAGTGTTTAAACCAGTGTACTCGGGGAGAGTCGAATAGAGAACCCTAAGAAGATTAGGCTGCTGTAAAACAGGAATGAGAGGCAAGAGAAAGAGAAGTGAAATACATTGTTTTAATTTCATTGTTGTAAGATGGAAACGGGCATAGTTGGAGACCAATGTTAGAGAGTTTGGATTATGATCCACCGTTGAAATTTTAATAGGTGATAGGTAGATGTATATAGTTTACTATATTAAAATTTGAGAAGAAATGAACGGTCGGATTAGAAGTTATAAGCTTCCAAAGTAGGGTAGTTAAGCAGTTTTTTTTAAAACATTAGATTTTGGCTAAGTATAGAAATTGTAAAGGGAGTAGCCAACTTTGAGAATTTTTATAAAAATAATGGATGAACAGTTTTGAGAAATTCTTGCTCCTAAGGGTAGATGGAACATCATAGATGATCTAGAGAATTATTTCGGAATTTTTATAAGCTTTTACGAATTTTATATTTGAAACCGAAGTTGGACCTTTACGATCTTTCGGAAAATAGGAAAATAGGAAAAGTGCCAGTTTGTAACCAAACTAAACTTTAGGAGTTAGAATATGACTTTAGGGTCTCGAATAGGAGTTTAGACATGAATTTCGGAAAATTTGGAAGTTCCGGGACTAAGGGTAAAATGGTCATTTTACCATAAATTAGTACTGTAATTAGTTATGTCATATTACGATCTTCTATCTTAGAAGTCTTAGACTTCTAATTACGTTGGAGTGTGCTAATGCACTTATCTCCTTTGGCAGGCAACTGAGTTGCTACAGTTACAGAGCAAGTTTGATTTACTGAGAGTCGAGATTTACCACAGGTAAGTCATTTGGGCTTACTTAGCTGACTTCCGAATATGAGCATGAATGATGATAGTGGTGCGTGATTAAAATGTTTAGAGTTATAGGTTGTGATAGATATTTACCGACCTATACTTGGCCTAAGAGTAACGGGCGGTGGCATTCTGCTCAGTTAGCTTGCGAGCGCTGGGGGTTTCTTTAGGGACTAGTCCATACTCGGTTTGTAGTGATGTTACCGGCGGAGGTCAGCTAGACCTACACCCAGTTGGATAAGGAACGGAGGTGAGAACTGTTAATAGCTCTCATGCCACAACTGTAAAATTGAATAAGATGAATCACCTAAATAATAGATAATAAACGGTTAAGTGCCAGCATGATGTTTGTTTATAATTTTTTTGCGTGTGTTTGTGTTGTTGTTATTCTACTTATATTTGGATAGTTAGCTAACAGTTGTTATGTTGTGTAGACTTACCACAGGTTAGAGCAGATGCCGAGTGATTCGGATGGTAGTGGTCAGCCGGGGTGTCGTACTTTTAGGACGTGTTGCAGTTTCTTTATTTGTGGGATTTCCAGTTGGACCTTGGTTCTTTTCTTTCTTTCTGTACTTTGTTATCTTATGTTTTCCGGCTGTCAGTTGTTCTGGTCACATTCATACATTGTTAAGATTTATTTTATGATTTCTGGTTTTCCTTATCTGTGCCTTGTTGCAAGATCTTGTTAAGTTGTTGTCAAACTAATGTCGGGACCCACTGTGCGGTCCTAACCAGTAACTTCCCGAGTTGTAAAATTTGGGGTGTTACAACATGGTATCAGAGCAGGTTGGCAACAATGGCACTTGAAATCTTCTAAAAAGGTCATATAAGTAAATAAACAGAATCCGAAAAGGGTTTGAGTTTTCCAAAGAAGATTTTGGTTTTAAAATGCATACATAGTCGGGTTTGGATAGAAAGTACGGATGACCACCACTACCTCTGCGGATCTCGGTATTCTTAGTATTATTATTATAGACTTTTACTGTTATGATAGATTAGTTAGATTATAACTGTAGTTGTTACCGTTCGTGCAGATGGCACGTACTAGGGCTACACCAGTGACTGGCCGAGGTAGGGGTCCTCCCTCCTTCCCCCAGTCAGATAGGACCGAGCTGATAGCACCCCTGCTGTTAGAGGGCGTGGTCGTGGGGGTAGACCTCCACTAGGGAGAGGTCGAGGACGAGTTCCTCGAGAGGATCCACCTGCAGCAAGCATACCAGAGGCTGCTGTGGAAGAGGTAGCTAAGAGTGTAGGCCCCGAAGTCAGGCATGAGACCGCCTCTAGGTCTAGAGCGCAGGGAGCACGTTCGACTGAGTCAGGACGTGTTTCTATTGGAGCATCGGAGTATAGGGAGTACAGAGCATACGTCGAGCGTATGGAGGAGGCTGCCGGAGTTGAGAGGCTTACCTAGGTACCACCGGTGGTACCGGCTAGGTCAGCTCAGGTGACACAGGGAGTGTCTCAGGTGCCGGCTGTACTTGAGAGGAGAGCTAATGCTGATAGAGCGCCTGCTGGGTCTAGAGCACCGAGACCGGATGAGTGGTTGAAGGCTTTCAACTCTCAGAAGGTTCCCTCATTCAGTGGAGAAATAGGGCTAGAGGTGGAGCACTGGATAGGGAAGATAGAGACTGCTTTAGAGGCAATATGTTGCCCCGAGGATCGACAGGTGGATTTGGTGCAGACCTGTTTCACAGATGATGCTCATTCATGGTGGCGTACCATTCGTAGCCGAGTCACCAGTTGGGAGCAGATGAGGAATATTGTTAGGGACAGGTACTGCCCTGTCTCGCTGAGGAGGGAGAGATTCCAGGATTTCATTGAGGTGGGATTTGAGGATATCCCGATTGCTGCCGCCATAAAGAAGTTTCAGAAGGAGTTGACCCTACTTGGACCAGCTGCACCTCCGGAAGAGCAGGATGTTTACCTTTTCTCCAGGAGATTAAGAGAGAGTACTCGATCATATCTGGCAGGGTTCCGCTGTGAGACCTTGTCTGACTATCAGGATAGGGCCTCTGCTTATGAGAGAGATAGGCCAGCTTCGAGGAAAGCAGTTCAGTCTAGTGGGCCGGATAAGCGGCAGAGGACAGGACATGCTGGTAGCAGTGCAGCAGTAGCAGGTTATGGTCGAGGACAGACTCAGGGGAGGTCCAGTTACCACCCTACAGTTCAGACTTCCAGTAGGGATCGACAGTGCTTTAAATGTGGTAGCCGTGATCACATTAAGACAGATTGCCAGAGACCACCTACCACTTGCTTCACTTGTGGGAAGCCGGGACACAAAGCTACCTTCTACCGTCAGGGTAGGGCCCCTTCCCAGCAGGGATCTTCTCCTGCGGGTGCTGAGAAGAGTGTAGAGAGACATCCTCAGTACCGAGCACCGAGTCAGCAGCAGCAACAGTACCGGGCTCCAGGACATCCTGCTTCATATAGTACGGCACAGGGATTAGGTCGTGGCAGGGGACGTGGTAGTACCACTGACACCAGAGGAGGACCATCGAGAGTGTTCGAGCTAAGGAGCACCGAGCAGCCTACAGTACCTGCGACCACAGGTACTATTTGGATCCATGACTTACCTGTGCGAGTTTTATTTGATACGGGTGCTATGCACTCCTTTATATCAGATGCATGCGTAGATAGGTTGTCCTTAGCTACAGTAGAGGGTGTACCTTTTGTGGTTGGGTTACCAGATGGGGGTAAGGTTAGAGGATCCCGAGAGATTTATGACTGCCCTATTCATCTGGGAGGCCGGATTTGGTTAGTAAATTTTCTAGTTATGCCCTTAGCACATGAGGACGTGATATTGGGGATAGATTGGATGACTAGACATGGAGCAGTCTTAGATATTGGTAGGAGAACTATGATTGTTGCCACTGAGGAGGGTCACAGAGTGATATTCCGAGGTTGGGACCTCGGAAAGTCCGGCACAGTTATCAGCGCAGTGAGAGCAGCCAGATTGATAGCACAGGGTTGCGAGGCCTTCTGGTGTTATGCCATGAAGGAGCGCAAGAGCCTGACAGTAGAGGAGATACCAGTTGCATGCGAGTTTGCAGAGGTATTCAGTGATGACTTACCAGGGCTACCTCCACAGAGGAGTGTTGATTTTAGCATTGAGTTAGAGCCGGGCACGAGACCGATCTCGAAGGCCCCGTACCGAATGGCCCCGATAGAGCTGCTTGAGCTGAAGAAGTAGTTAGAAGAGTTAGCAGAGAAGGGCTTCATACGCCCTAGTGTTTCTCCCTGGGGCACACCAGTATTATTTGTGAGGAAGAAGGATGGATCGATGAGGCTGTGTATTGACTACCGGGAGTTGAACAAGGTCACCATCAAGAATAAGTATCCACTGCCTCGCATAGATGATCTGTTGGACCAGCTGCATGGAGCGTCAGTGTTCTCGAGGATAGATTTGAGATCGGGTTATCACCAGCTGAGAGTGAGAGACCAGGACATACCTAAGACGGCATTCCGGACTAGGTATGGCCACTATGAGTTTGTAGTGATGCCATTCGGGCTCACTAGTGCGCCAGCAGTATTTTTGGAGTTGATGAATGGGATTTTTATCGACTTCTTAGACCAGTTTGTAGTGGTCTTCATTGACGACATTCTAGTTTATTCTAGGAGTCGAGAGGAGCATGCCGGATACTTGAGGACAGTATTACAGATTCTACAGGATAGCCAGCTATATGCTAAGCTATCCAAGTGCGAGTTCTGGATGTCAGAGGTGGCTTTCCTAGGCCATGTAGTGACTGCTGAGGGGATTAAGGTCGACCCGGCGAAGATTGATTCGGTGTCTTCTTGGCAACCTCCGAAGAATGTTAAGGAGGTTCGCAGCTTTCTTGGATTGGCAGGTTATTACCGCCGGTTTGTGGAAGGGTTTTCCCTGATTACCCGACCACTTACTTGTCTCCTGAGGAAGACTACTCGGTTCGTCTGGTCTGAGCCGTGTCAGCAGAGTTTTGAGGAGCTGAAGAGGAGATTGACGTCTGCTCCGATCTTAGCACAGCCTGAGGGTACAGAGGACTTTGTAGTGTACAGTGACGCATCCAAGCTGGGCTTGGGGTGTGTCTTGATGCAGAGGGGTAAGGTCATAGCGTATGCGTCTCGACAGCTGAAGACGTATGAGGAGAACTACCCCACCCATGACCTGGAGTTAGCTGCGGTAGTACATGCTCTTAAGATCTGGCGTCATTATCTCTATGGAGCGACCTGTCAGATCTTCACAAACCATAAGAGTCTGAAGTACATATTCACTAAGCGGGAGTAGAATAACCGCCAGAGGCGGTGGCTAGAGTTGATCAAGGATTTCGACCTTGAGATTCTCTACCACCCCGGGAAGGCGAATGTAGTTGCTGACGCTTTGAGTCGGAAGACGCCTTGGGAGAAGGCGATAGCCCGGTTGACAGTACAGCCACAGTTACAGAGAGACTTAGCTTGGTTGGAGGTAGAGATCTAGTTCCCCGATACAGCTCATCAGTTAGCCACCTTAGAGTTACTTCCTGATCTGTTGGGCGAGATCCGACAGAAGCAGGAGACCTGTCCGACTTTGACCCGGATCCGAGACCGGATGTCACGAGATGAGGCACCTCAGTTCACTATTGGTGCCAATGGAGTGATGAGACGGCAGGACCGTATCTGTGTGCCATCAGACAGTGAGTTGAGACATAGGATACTAGGTGAGTCTCATGCTACCCCTTACTCCGTACATCCAGGAGCGAGTAAGATGTATAAGGACGTGAGACGTTCCTTCTGGTGGGGTGGTTTGAAGCCTGATGTGGCTCGGTATGTAGCCTAGTGTGCGACCTGTCAGCAGGTCAAGATTGAGCATGGTAGGTCCGGAGGAGAGCTCCACCCACTTCCAGTACCACATTGGAAGTGGGAGGATATATCTATGGATTTCGTCACAGGGTTGAGGCTCAGTAGAGGTTTTGATGCCATTTGGGTAGTGGTAGACCGTCTGACGAAGACCGCATGTTTCATTCCGATTAAGGAAACGTGGCCGGTAAGTCGTCTAGCGGAGGAGTTCACCAGACACATTATGAGACTCCACGGAGTACCGAAGACTATCGTCTCCGACAGGGATGGACGTTTTACCTCGAGATTTTGGCAGCAGGTACATACTGCTCTGGGGACGAGTCTCCACTTTACCACTGCCTATCACCCACAGACAGACGGTCAGTCTGAGAGGACCATTCAGACCTTAGAGGACATGTTGCGGGCATGTGTACTAGATTGGGGACAGGTATGGCCAGATCATCTCCCACTGGTAGAGTTTTCATATAATAACAGCTGGCACGCGTCTATTGGGATGGCACCTTATGAGGCTTTGTACGGGCGGAGATGCCGTATACCGTTGTGCTGGGATGAGCCTAGCAAGGCTGATGGGGTAGTACCAGACCAGATACAGGATGACATCGCCCGGATTGCCTTAGTCCGGGAGCGGATGTTAGCAACTCAGAGTCGTCAGAAATCCTACGCCGATAAACGGCGTCGACCTTTGGAGTTTAGAGTAGGTGCACAGGTGTGGTTGAGAGTGTCACCGACGAGAGGAGTCCGGCGTTTCGGCATTAAGGGGAAGCTGAGTCCCCGATATGTCGGTCCATTTGAGATTTTAGAGAGAGTCGGAGAGGTTGCCTACCGATTAGCACTGCCACCGAGATTAGAGGGAGTACATCCAGTTTTTCATGTATCTCAGCTGAGAGAGTACATACCGGATCCTAGACACGTCATCAGTCATGAGGATCTGATAGTCGAGCCAGACCACACTTTTGTGGAGTACCCAGTAACCCTCCTAGAGCGTAGTACTAGGCGCCTGCGTTCTAAGGAGATACCAATGTTGAGGATCCAGTGGTCTAGACGAGGAGCTGATGATGCTACCTGGGAGACAGAGGAGAGTATTAGACGTAACTACCCTGAGTTCTTTGCGGAGTTAGCCGCTACCTCAGTACCGACGGGTTAGTACTGAGACGATACTTTATATGATTTCTGTGATTATATGTTTAAGTGATTGTTGATATTTATGTGCTTAATAGCGTGAGTAGATTGCATGCTGGGAAAAAGTGAGACAAATTAGAGTGAGATTAGAATATAACTCTTGAGGGGAAATTGTTTGGGTAGGTACCTTATTCTAAGTTTCGGGACGAAACTTATTTTAAGGGGGTACTGATGTAATATCCGGAATTTTTATTCCGTTTATTTCTATAACAAACCCGATTTCGATCAGTTGACCCATATCCGTCTACTTAGTTAGACACATTATTATAAAATTATCATTTTATGTAGCTTCCCTTCACATAAAATGATAGGATCTTTATAAAATTTATCATTTTATGTAGCTTACCTTCACATAAAATGATAGGATTATTATAACCAATCCTAAACTATAACATGATCCGTATCCGTCTATTCCGTAGCCTACCAGTTTCCGATCCCTTGACTTCACGTAAAATAATAAGTTTAGCCCAAACCCTAATTTAGAATATGACTCGTCGTTGACAAGTCTGTGACGAAGCTGTGACAAGGCCCAGACAAGTCTGTGACGAAGCTGTGACAAGGCCTGGACAAGTCTGTGACGAAGCTGTGACAAGGCCAAACAAGGTTGTGACGAGTCTGTGACAAGCCCAGACAGGTTGTTGACAGCCCAGGTTGTCAGCGCCCAGCGCCAGCCCAGCCTGCCCAACAACAGCTTGCCCAGCGCCCAGAAGCTTGCCAGCAGCTTGCTCAGCCCTACAGCGCCCATCTTGCCCAGCCCATGACAACAGCAAGGAGGGAGTGCTGGCCTGCTCGCTGAACCCGGAACTCCAGCCCACTGTAACCTCGTTTTGGCCCAGTAAAGCAGCAACCCGCAGACTTCTTCAGCCCATCTTCAGCACGCCAGCCCGAGGGAGAGCAGCTGTTATGACGTCTTGGATTTGCTGAGCTGGAACAATGCAATCTTTTGTATGTAACTGCTCCTTAATTTACGCAGAACATTTATATCCTTCTGAATGCAGCCACGTTCCCAACTTTCTGTCTACATTCAGAATCTTCTCTTCTTCATCCTTCCTTCTGCAGTAGACGACTCATCTCAATCGATCTCTCCTGCACACGGCTCTTCTGCACACAACTCTTCTGCACAGCGAGTACACAAATCCGGTAGAGTTTACTTCCCTTACCTTCTGATCTGTAGCCGTTTGATTGCATCTCTAATAAGAGACTTTCAGTGCAGCGAATTCTCTTCCGGCTAGAAGGAAATACACTCGACCTTGTTCAATACAACCGGGTAAAAGTCTATTTACATTTCTATCTCTTCTGTCGTCTCCTTACTAGTTAAATTCGTGTCTTATACCTCCCTTTTGTGCCGGACTGCCTCCCCATTGACGCAGCAGTGTGTTAGGTTGTGGTTGCTCCTTGGATCGTCAATAAAAACGAGTCAAGGCCCCAGTCCAGTGAGAGGTCAGTTTTTTTTTCTCTCTCACTTCTACTTATGAAATAGATGTAGTGAATTCAATGAGAATAGAACCTAGGATGTGCGAGTTCAAGTGTTTAAACCAGTGTACTCGGGGAGAGTCGAATAGAGAACCCTAAGAAGATTAGGCTGCTGTAAAACAAGAATGAGAGGCAAGAGAAAGAGAAGTGGAATACGTTGTTTTAATTTCATTGTTGTAAGATGGAAACGGGCATAGTTGGAGACCAATGTTAGAGAGTTTGGATGATGATCCACCGTTGAAATTTTAATAGGTGATAGGTAGATGTATATAGTTTACTATATTAAAATTTGAGAAGAAATGAACGGTCGGATTAGAAGTTATAAGCTTCCAAAGTAGGATAGTTAAGCAGTTTTTTTTAAAACATTATATTTTGGCTAAGTATAGAAATTGTAAAGGGAGTAGCCAACTTTGAGAATTTTTATAAAAATAATGGATGAACAGTTTTGAGAAATTCTTGCTCCTAAGGGTAGATGGAACATCATAGATGATCTAGAGAATTATTTCGGAATTTTTATAAGCTTTTATGAATTTTATATTTGAAACCGAAGTTGGACCTTTACGATCTTTCGGAAAATAGGAAAATAGGAAAAGTGCCAGTTTGTAACCAAACTAAACTTTAGGAGTTAGAATATGACTTTAGGGTCTCGAATAGGAGTTTAGACATGAATTTCGGAAAATTTGGAAGTTCCGGGACTAAGGGTAAAATGGTCATTTTACCATAAATTAGTACTGTAATTAGTTATGTCATATTACAATCTTCTATTTTAGAAGTCTTAGACTTCTAATTACGTTGGAGTGTGCTAATGCACTTATTTCCTTTGGCAGGCAACTGAGTTGCTATAGTTACAGAGCAAGTTTGATTTACTGAGAGTCGAGATTTACCACAGGTAAGTCCTTTGGGCTTACTTAGCTGACTTCCGAATATGAGCATGAATGATGATAGTGGTGTGTGATTAAAATGTTTAGAGTTATAGGTTGTGATAGATATTTACCGACCTATACTTGGCCTAAGAGTAACGGGCGGTGGCATTCTGCTCAGTTAGCTTGCGAGCGCTGGGGGTTTCTTTAGGGACTAGTCCATACTCGGTTTGTAGTGATGCTACCGGCGGAGGTCAGCTAGACCTACACCCAGTTGGATAAGGAACGGAGGCAAGAACTGTTAATAGCTCTCGTGCCACAACTGTAAAATTGAATAAGATGAATCACCTAAATAATAGATAATAAACGGTTAAGTGCCAGCATGATGTTTGTTTATAATTTTTCTGCGTGTGTTTGTGCTGTTGTTATTCTACTTATATTTGGATAGTTAGCTAACAGTTGTTATGTTGTGTAGACTTACCACAGGTTAGAGCAGATGCCGAGTGATTCGGATGGTAGTGGTCAGCCGGGGTGTCGTACTTTTAGGACGTGTTGCAGTTTCTTTATTTGTGGGATTTCCAGTTGGACCTTGGTTCTTTTCTTTCTTTCTGTACTTTGTTATCTTATGTTTTCCGGCTGTCAGTTGTTCTGGTCACATTCATACATTGTTAAGATTTATTTTATGATTTCTGGTTTTCCTTATCTGTGCCTTGTTGCAAGATCTTGTTAAGTTGTTGTCAAACTAAGGTCGGGACCCACTGTGCGGTCCTAACCAGTAACTTCCCGAGTTGTAAAATTTGGGGTGTTACAGCTGTTGCTTTTGCTCCTGCTGTTTAGAAGATCTCACCTTAGAAACATAGTTGTTATGTAATGAACTATACTACTATTGTTTTATGTTGTAATTTACCTCCTCGGCTTCAAACAACTGTCTGTGAGTCCATAGTTCAAAAATCAGATACGGGAAGTAGGCGATTAGCATCATGATGCTACTTACTGTTGACAAGTTCAGAGTTTGAGTTAAACTTTCACTTGCAGTTACATATTTTCCAGTGACAAATACAAACAATAATGGTAGCAAGTGACACATTTGACTAAGAAGCAACATGAGAGTATGTATATCACCTAGTCTCTGCAAGTAAACCACAATATGCAACGAACTTGTACTTACGTATCCTCAAATTTAAGACAATTATTCAACAATTGTAACAAAACAAAGTTCGGTTTTCTTACTCTGTCGAAATTTTGCAATATCTTTTGTCAAATACTTCAGTTTTTATAAATTCACAAAATAGTTACTCAATTATAATTGATAGAAAAAAAGGTCTTTTTTATATAAAATTTTTCTCTATAGCTCAATAATATTTTTAAATAAAATATCACTGATTGATGCATATAGTAAAAATTACATACCACAACAAGCCTTGAATTACATAGCAGATATGTTTCTATGGTAGCCATACCACATCAAGCCTAGAATTACATAGCAGATATGTTTCTATGGTAGTCATACCACAACAAGCCTTCCTTGATTTTCTATAGATTTTTTCACAAATTTAAAAATTGATACAAAATATGTATTTATTAATGTATATAGATTTAATTATATAATAAATTCCTTCCTAATAGTTTTTTACGCATTAAATACCCACATTAAGGAAATAGAGAAAATTGGTGTAGGGAAGCCCTTTTTGTATCCATGATACAATCTAGGCCCCTCCAATTTTCTCCCTAAAAATAAAACTAAATTAAATTATAAAGAGGCTATTAATTGTGGGGGACCACTTTAATAAAAAAAGATTCTCTCTCTTAATTAAGGAGGATAAATAACTATTAAAAATTAAAAAGATAAACTAAATTAAAAAGATAAGTGAATATTAATTGTGGGGACCACTCTCATTAAAAAGATTCTCTCCCTTAATTAATATGACTGTTTTTTAATTAAATAAGAAAAATAAGAGTGGTCCCCACAAATTCTGGTACATAATTTTATGTACATAATTTCGCACGCAGATTATGTACATAATTTCGCACGCAGATTATGTACATAAAATTATGTAATTAATTTTAATGGCAACAAATAAGCGACTCTTTGAAAAAAATAAGCAATATTAATTAAGGGAGAGAATCTTTTTAATGTTAAAACTAATTCCTTAATTGTAGGGGACCACTCTCATTTTCCTTTTTTATTTTAAAACATTAAGGGAAAGAATCTTTTTAATTTTGAATAATTGTAGGGGACCACTCTCATTTTTCTTTTTAATTTTGAAAGTATCTTAAATTTTTTTAGATTTTATCTTTTTTTTAAAATTACAAGAGGCCTAGTTAATACACATTGAAACATGAAAGTCTACTTAATCTACATTTATACAATAAAAGTCTACTTACCTCTTTTACTCAAGGACATAATACAATTCTTTTGAGTTTTGTACGCATTAATTAGTCTTAATTAGCTGATAAATTCCTTTGACCCATTTTCCCTTAATAAAATATATGAAATCAACTCTAAATATAGAGTTAAAGGCCTAATTAACTCCTTTGACAGTTTTTACATTATCATTATGATTTGTGATATTCATAAGCTAATTTTGTGCAACATTTTAAAACGCATATAGCCTTAATTACATAATAAATTCCTTTCAAACAGTTTTTTATGCATTAAATACCCACATTAAGGACATAATAAAATTCTTTTGACAATTTTTTACGCATCAATTATAGTCTTAATTAAGTAATAAATTTCTTTGACTCATTTTTCCATGATAAAAAAATATATGAAATCAGCTCTAAATATAGAATTAAAGGCCTAATTATCTCCTTTGACAGTTTTTTTCATTATCATCATGATTGGTGATATTCATAAGATATTTTGTGCAGCATTTTAAAACGTGTATAGTCTTAATTACATAATAAATTCCTTCCAAACAGTTTTTATGCATTAAATACCCACATTAAGGACATAATAAAATTATTTTGACAGTTTTTTACGCATCAATTATAATCTTAATTAACTAACAAAATTCCTTTGACTCATTTTCCCTTGATAAAAAAATATATGAAATTAGCTCTAAGTATAAAATTAATGGCTTAATTAACTCCTTTGACAGTTTTTTTCATTATTATTATGATTGGTGATATTCATAAGATAATTTTGTGCAGCATTTTAAGACGTACAACTCCTTCTCCTACCTTATATAAATGGGCTTTAACCCCACGTCGAAACCACATCTCAAAATTCCTAATCACATTTAGTTACTACATAGCACCATTATAATGACAAAACAACCAGCAAGTGTTACCATGGACCAATTAGCTGAAGGCGTATCTGCCGTAATACAAGTTATGGTGTGTCCTCCCTGCAAGCAAACCAATTCAGTGACAAAACAGTCAAAAAACACTAGCATCGATCAATTGGCGGAAGATGTTAATTCTGAAATACAAGTCATGGTGTGTCGTAAATGGGATGTGTTCAATGTTTTTAGGAGATACCTTAGCACTGATTTGATCTTCTCCGACAACATGGTTTGCATATTGTTTACTTAGACTTTTTTTATTTATTTGTGTGAAGATTATAATGTTTTGATATTTCTTTTTGTAGGGAAATATTGTGCATGCAACAATCAAAACAAAACACTGATCGGTAATAAGCATTCAATTTGTATATTCATTTACTCATGTCTTACTATTAATTATTCCTCTCATTTGACCAAAAAATAGATGTTATCGGATGTGTGACTAATATCGGAAAGGGAACAAAGACAACACGCTTTTCAAGGACACTTGATTTCGACTTAGTGAATAATAGGTTTATGCTCTATATTGTATCTTCTTATTGTCTAAATTTTCACACCAAGTAATGTTTTTAACCTCCAAATTATACATCAAATGTGAGTAATTTACAGGGGACAAATCCTAAGGGTGACCTTATGAGGGGATTTGGGGCATGAGCTAATACTTAAGAAATCTAAACGAGAGATAGAGGTCGTTTTCATATTAGTAGCAATGAATGTCAAGGAATTTAAAGGTATGCATTATTTAATTACCACACATTCATTGACTATAATGTGCTTATACCTAATTTTACTCCTTTAAAGTTATAATGTGGTTATACCTAACTTTAATCCTTTGTAACCTCAAATATTTTCAGATACCTCTCAAGCTCTTCTTCGACGCAAATTTATACTACGGATGAGATTCCACAAATAATAAAAGGAACAAAATTGTTTAACTATTAAAAAAAATTATGTAGAAGAATTATGTAGATATGTTTTTACGTTGCTTCCACGCGTTCGCACACGGCTACGTCACTAGTGTATATATATATATATATATATATATATATATATATATATATATATATATATATATATATATATATATATATATATATATATATATATATATATATATTGTTATGGATAAACATGTACAAGTCATTTGTACATATCACATGCATGTAAGTGTGTACATGATGTTTTGTACACATATATCACATGCATGTCTTCTAGTCAAAATATGAAGTAATTTGTACAAGGTGAATTATTCACCTTCTTACATCCTAGTATATTTTATTAGGAAATCCTCCATGATCTTGGCCAATAAATAGAGGCCATTCTCATTGTAAGAAGATGTACCAAGAGCAAGCAAGAAATCTACTCTTCTTGTTCATTCCTCTCTTCTAGTTCTAAGTGTTCTTGAACACATTTCACAAAAGTCTAAGTAAATAAGAGCTTTAAAAGCAATCAAATTACAACACGTTATCAGCACGAGGTTCTAACTCTCAACTGAGCTTTGCTACTATTAAGGTATGTTTCTTAAACATTCCTTAGTCTTTCATTACACAAAACTATTACATAAAATCTACTTGAGGATTATGCTCTGTAGTTGCCCTTTGCGGGATCTTCTACATCAAAAACTCAAGTATTTGTAAACTAACTAAATCCGAGGAGTATGCTCTGTAGTTGCCCAAGTTCGGGAACCTCTACATCAAAAACTCGTTATTTTAACCTGAGATCTAAAATAACTTTTGTCAAAATAAAATCATGGTTTTTTTTTGGATTTATGCTAAGATACAAACAAAATTAAGATTTGCTTACCTCTTTTGACGAAGCCCCACAAACTTCTTGTTTTCTCACCACTTGGTTTATGAACGAAGATTTCCCATCAAAATAATGATTATGATAATGATGATGATATAGATAAGGACAAGGAAAATGAAAAGCTCGATTAAAAATCGGTTGTTATTAGCAACAAGCCGACTAATAATCTCATCATCGGCCATGGTTTTTTCTCTTTGAGCTTGAATAATGAAAATGGAGTTAAGGAAGAAGGAGATAAGGATGGTGAAAGTGAAAGTGAAAGTGAAAAATGAAAGTAAAATGAATGGATGAAGATTAAAGAGGATAAAAGGAATCGGTTTTTACAATTTTTCCCACTAGACTAATTTAACCCTATGATCACAATTTATGATACATAATCAACCATTTTTCGGACTATTGATATGACTTACAAGACTACTCTTCATGGACTATTAATGACTACTAAGACTATGACTATGACTTACACGACATTCCTATCAAGACCATTGACTATGACTTACATGATTGTACTTGACGGACAATGACACAAGGACTGCACGTGACGGACTACTAACACAAGTGACTATTAACTATTTATTTGCTTATGTTTATGTCTAACATATTACTAACACATGACTAACATATGGCTAACATGTACTAACAATTTTATAATTCTGTCATTTTTACTTACTTTATATACTTGATTTATATGTTTATGTAGTAACCAATGGCAAATATTGCAAAAAGAGACTTTGACATTCTTGACTTATCGGGCCAAAAATACCTTGAATGGAAGGTAGATGCGGTGACCCATCTTAAGGCAAATGGCCTTGAAAAACAATTGAGGAGAACAATGATGCCACTCCACAGGAGAAGGCAAAAGCAATTGTATTCCTCCGCCACCACATTCATGAGAGCCTCAAGACCGAATACTTATTTGTGGAGGATCCTAAAGAGTTGTGGGAAAGTTTGAAAGAAAGATATGGACACCAAAAGGAAGTCCTTTTCCCACAAGCTTTGTATGAATGGAACAACTTAAGGTTCCAGGACTATAAGTCCATATCTGATTACAACAGTGCTATCCACAGGATCACCTCCCAATTGAGGCTATGTGGTCATATGATCACTCAAGAAGAAATGCTAGAGAGAACATTCTCTACTATGCATGCCACGAATGTATTGTTGCAACAACAATACCGAGAAAGAGGCTTCAAGAGGTACTCAGACCTCTTGAAAGTATTATTAGTGGCTGAAAAGAATAATGAGCTCTTAATGAGAAACCACAACCTCAGACCCACTGGATCAGTAGCAGCTCCGGATGTCAATGCCACTGAAAAGACATCCGATGACAAAAAGAAAAAACGCAAAGAACGTGGGCAACAGTCACGGAACTATAATAACCGTGACCAAGGTCGTGGAGATCAAGGTGGCCGTGATAGCCGTGGTGGTCGTGGTGGTCGTGGTCGTGGTCGTTGGAAAGGCTATAATAATGGCCGCCATGATAATCGAGGTAACTATGGGAATGAAAAGCGAAAGGTCCAGACGGGTCAAAAGGAGCCCTCTCATAAGCCAAGAACTGTCTGCTACAGATGTGGCATAACTGGTCATTGGGCAAAAATATGCCGTACCGCATCACATTTGGTGGATGCTTACCAAGCTGAAAGAAACAAAGAAAAGGCTAATGAAACCAACTTTGTTGAAAACAAAGATGTTGGTAGTTCACCCATGACCAGCCTAGATGTCTCTCACTTTCTCAACTTTGAGAATGATGATGCATGTGCCTTGGACTGAAGCATTGGTTTGAGAACTTATGGGATCATCCTTTATTGTATAATAATGTATAATATGATGTAATGCCATGTAATGTCATGTAATGCTTTCTTTAAGATCTAGTAGGACTATGTAAAATATGCTTATCCTGATGTATAATATGAAGTTTTTCTTTATAAATGGCTTGACTTATTAATGTTTCCCTCTTTATAGAATACATGGAATCTTCTAAGGAAAGACTCGATGAGAAGGAGCAATGTCTTGTGGACAGTGCCACCACACATACCATCTTGAGAAATAAAGAGTATTTCACACAATTGAAACCCTTTAAGGGAAATGTGAATACCATATCTGGTGTGGCTAAACTCATCGAAGGCTCGGGAAGAGCTCTTGTTCTACTCCCAAAAGGAACAAAAATAGTAATAAATGACGCATTATATTCGAGTAAATCTCGAAGAAATTTATTGAGCTTTAAGGATGTGGGTCAAAATGGGTTTCATATGGAAACCATGAATGAAAATGGGAGAGAATATTTGTGCATCACAACACATGAATGTGATAAGAAACAGATCCTTGAGAAAATGCCAGGACAAGCCTCCGGATTATATGAGACATATATTCATCCGGTTGAGGCTAATGTGATATCTAAGAAAAGGTCGGATGACCGAGATGAATTTACACTTTGGCATGACCGATTGGGTCACCCAGGATCAACGATGATGCACAAAATTATAAAGGGTTCACTTGGACACCCACTAAAGAACATGAAAGTTCTGCCGCCAAGTCATATTAATTGTGCGGCTTGCTCACTTGGAAAGCTAATAATTAGACCTTCTAAAAGTAAGGTTACAAGTGAGACTCCTGCATTTTTGGAAAGAATACAAGGAGATATATGTGGACCAATTGCTCCACCGTGTGGCCCATTTCGATACTTTATGGTGTTAATTGACGCATCTACAAGATGGTCACATGTAAGTCTATTATCAACTAGAAATGCGGCATTTGCTAAACTCCTTGCTCAAATAATCCGATTGAGAGCTCAATTTCCGGACTATACGATAAAGAAAATCCGACTTGACAATGCAGGAGAATTTACATCCCAAACATTCAATGACTTTTGCATGTCAATTGGGATTGATGTGGAACATCCAGTAGCTCATGTTCACACACAAAATGGTCTTGCAGAATCATTGATAAAGAGATTGCAATTAATTGCTAGACCATTATTGATGAAATCTAAATTACCACCATCTGCTTGGGGACATGCGATTTTGCATGCTGCAGCCTTGGTCCGATTAAGACCAAGTGCAAATCATGAACAATCCTCATTGCAATTAGTGTTTGGTAAGGAGCCTAATATATCACATCTAAAAATATTTGGATGTGCAGTTTATGTTCCTATTGCTCCACCACAACGTACAAAGATGGGTCCACAAAGAAGATTGGGAATATATGTTGGTTTTGAATCCCCCTCGATCATTAGATATCTTGAACCAACAACGGGTGATTTGTTTACAGCAAGGTTTGCTGATTGTCATTTTGATGAAAATACATTCCCAATCTTAGGGGGAGAAAAGAAGAAAGTGGACCCAAGTTTGAAAGAAATTACGTGGAATGCAACACTATTATCACACCTTGATCCAAGAACAAAAATGTGTGAACAAGAAGTTCAACGAATCATTCACTTACAAGGTGTTGCAAATCAATTACCAGATGCATTTACAGACACTAAGAAGGTGGTAAAGTCACATGTTCCTGCAGCAAATGCCCCTGCAAGAATTGACGTACCCATTGGACAACCAAATGTGTCCATTGCGAATGAGTCTACAACACGTCGAAAACGTGGTAGACCACTTGGTTCAAAAGATTTGAAATCGAGAAAAACAAGGAACCAAAAGGGTATAGCAGGTGAGGCTACAGTGAATGAATCAAATGAGGAACATGAGAAAGACAAAGAAAATGAGGATGATAACATCCCAAATGAAGATGATATCCTTGATGAAAGAATCGACAACTATGAAATTGCTATAAATTATGTCGATACAAGGATACAATGGAATAGAAAGGATATCATTGTTGATGATATATTTGCCTATTCTGTGGCTAATGGTATCGCAATTGAAGATGACGACCTTGAGCCAAAATCAGTTGATGAATGTCATCGTAGAAAGGATTGGCCAAAATGGAAAGAGGCAATTCAAACAGAATTGAAATCACTTGAAAAACGTGAAGTTTTTGGGCCTGTAGTTCATACACCAAAGGGTGTAAAACCAGTCGGCTATAAATGGGTTTTCGTAAGAAAACGAAATGAGAAAAACGAAATTGTGAGATATAAAGCGAGACTTGTAGCCCAAGGTTTTTCTCAAATCCCAGGAATCGATTATGATGAAACATATTCGCCAGTAATTGATGCGACCACATTTAGATTCCTAATTGGCCTGACTGTCTTTGAAAAACTACATATGCGACTTATGGATGTCGTGACTGCATATTTATATGGGTCACTTGATACCGACATCTACATGAAAGTCCCACAAGGACTAAAATTGCCTGAGGCTAATTCCTCAAAGCCACGAGAAATGTTTTCCATAAAATTGAGAAGATCCCTGTATGGTTTAAAACAATCAGGACGAATGTGGTACAATCGTCTTAGTGAATATCTTCTCAAGGAGGGATATAAGAACAACATTATATGTCCATGCGTTTTTATCAAACGATCCAAAAGTGGATTTGCTATAATCGCAGTGTATGTTGACGATTTAAATATCGTTGGAACTTCCAACGAGCTTGAAGAAACTGCAAAGTATTTGATGAAAGAATTCGAGATGAAAGATCTCGGAAAGACTAAGCTTTGTCTTGGCTTGCAAATTGAGCATTTAAGAGATGGAATCTTTATCCATCAATCTAATTACACTGAGAAAATCTTGAAAAGATTTTACATGGACAAAGCACATCCTTTAAGCTCACCCATGGTTGTTCGATCCCTTAATGTGGAAAACGATGAGTTCCGTCCTCGAGAAGAGGATGAAGAAATCCTTGGCCCAGAAGTGCCATATTTAAGTGCAATTGGTGCTTTAATGTATTTGACTAACAATACAAGACCAGATATTGCCTTTGCTGTAAATTTGTTGTCTAGGTACAGTTGTGCACCTACAAGAAGACATTGGAATGGCATCAAACGTATATTCCGCTACCTTCGTGGTACACATGACCTTGGTCTATTTTATCAATACAAAGAAGATGCCACTTTGGTTGGATATGCAGATGCAGGATATTTGTCTGATCCACACAAGGCCAAATCCCAAAACGGATACGTATTCACATATGGAGGAACAGCAATTTCATGGAGGTCAACAAAACAAACAATTACCGCCACTTCCTCAAATCACGCAGAGTTGATCGCTTTGTATGAAGCTGGAAGAGAGTGTGTGTCCCTGCGGGCAATGATCGAGTTCATACAAAAGGAGTGTGGGATGAAACCTATCACTGAAGAACCAACCATCTTGTACGAAGATAATTCAGCATGCATTGCTCAGATGAAGAAAGGACATATCAAGGGAGATCGTACAAAGCATATATTGCCAAAGTTCTTCTCCACTCGTGAGCTGGAGGAAACCGGGGAAGCTGATATTCAACAAATCCGTTCCAGTGACAATCTTGCTGACTTGTTCACAAAATCATTGTGCTCGAAGAAATTTGAAGAGCTTGTGCGCAAGATTGGAATGTGTAGACTCCGAGACATATGTTGAAATCAGGGGGAGTATTATACGCGCTGCACTCTTTTTTCCTTCGATCAGGTTTTTATCCCATTGGGTTTTTCCTGACAAGGTTTTTAATGAGGCAGCTTCACCCAAGCGTATAATGAGTATGGAGTCAGCAACAGACGCTCAAATTTGATAATGGAAGAAGGTGAATATTCAAGGGGGAGTGTTATGGATAAACATGTACAAGTCATTTGTACATATCACATGCATGTAAGTGTGTACATGATGTTTTGTACACATATATCACATGCATGTCTTCTAGTCAAAATCCTCCATGATCTTGGCCTATAAATAGAGGCCATTCTCATTGTAAGAAGATGTACCAAGAGCAAGCAAGAAATCTACTCTTCTTGTTCATTCCTCTCTTCTAGTTCTAAGTGTTTTTGAACACATTTCACAAAAGTCTAAGTAAATAAGAGCTTTAAAAGCAATCAAATTACAACATATATATATATATATATATATATATATATATATATATATATATATCTTACTAACCTATAATTTTAGCTTTTTGATAACATTAAATGTCTCATATTAAGATCATATTTTGCTTCACATTAGGTTTATATTTTTTTATTTCATACAATTAACTCTCCCAATTAAATTTTATTTTTGTAACTCCTAGCATTGATTCATATTAATTTCATATTTTATTTCATTCTACCAAACTAACTCTCCCAATTAAATTTTGTTTTTGTAACTCCTAACATTGATTCATATTAATTTCATATTTTATTTCATTCTACCAAATTAACTCTCCCAATTAATTTTTTTAATTTTGTAACTCCTAAAATTGACTACCCAATTAAATCCTAACATTGATTCCATATTAAATTATTTTATCCACTTATTTTTAGCTATAAAAACTCTTCCTAAGAAAAGGATTGATGGACTTGTTGTGATCGAAAGAGTTTTGAACATTGACTTTTTAAGAATTCTCTCAAACACATTGTTTAGGCCGGAAAATCTGACATCGGTTTGTATTCCAGGTAAAACTTGGTGGTGCTTCCATACGTTCATCATTGACATCGGTTTGTATTCTAGGATTGTGTTAAATTGTTAGACATTATATGTTATATTACTATCAACACACTCCTTGGTTTCTAATTCTAAACTTGAATCTGCTGGTTGAATTCTGCATCAAAGCCTATAGCTTGTGTGAATGAGTTTACAGCTCAGTTGCAGATCCTGGAGTTGCTCCAGAAATCGATCACAACAGTCATGTTTATCAGTCAAGAAAAGTCACTCCAGAAACCGATCATAGCTTCTTCAAAACCGATCACATTGTTTAGACTAGGTCTGTTTTCGTATTGTTAACTAAACCCTGTTCAATTTTTCTGCAAGTTTGGAAATTCTAACGATTATGATCATGTCAAATTGTAGCTACTCTTGTTCAGACTTCTGAAATTTTAAGCGGCTATAAATCACCAAGCCATGCAATACATGAAGATCTTCTTATTCTTGTTATTGGCATTTCATCCATCAACTTCAGCTCAAGAGATTTCAAGGGGCACAGTGGTTGTTGATGGAGGCAAATCTGTTGCTGAACATTTTGCTTATAATTTTACTTGAAGCATAAGGAAGGAATTGACCAATGGTCGTGGAAACGGGAAAAATGCGAATTGTCATGCTTCGGCACTAACAGTGTTGTGAAAGAATGGGAATTAGATATAGGAGCACTTAGTTTTTGTCATTATAATGGTGTTATGGTAGGGAATTTTGAAGGTGAGATGGAAGCTTCTAATATTCTGAAAAGGGACGTGGGAACAATTTGTAACTTTAAAATTTGTTGAATACATTTCCCTTAAAAAAGTGTTTCTATCATCATTTTGAAATGATACACAAGTTGCTATGGAAACATTGTAAGATGTGAGGTCAAATAAATAGTTTATATATATATATGAAATAAATTTTAGGAGTTATAATATATAGGAATTAAATATAGGAGTTACAAAAAAATAAGACTTTAATTGAGAGACTAAAAAAGTGAACATTATTATGAAATTAATATTAGAACTTATAACCATAGGAATTAAAGGTAGGAGTTATAAAAACTAATTTTCAATTGAAAGTTAATTGGGTAGTAATGGGACAAAATGATAAAGCAAAATGTAGGCATTTAGTGCTCTCAAAAGCTGAAAATATAGTATAGCAAGATTAAATTTATATTTTATTTTATATTATCGAATTAACTTTCCCAAACAAACTTTGTTTTTTAACTCCTAACATTGATATTTTATTTTATACCACCCAATTAACTCTCCTTTTTAATTTTGTAACTCTTAAAATTGACCACTCAATTAAATCTCAATATTGATTCCATATTAAACATTGACTTTTACCCTATTTTGTAACTCCTAGAAAAGATTGATGAGCTTGTTGTGATTGCAAAAGTTTCGAAAATTGACTTTTAAACTATTTAACCAATGTCTCTAATCTTTTACCCTATTTTAAATTTTTTTGAAGATTAACTTGATGCAAAGAATTTATGTATAATTAGTTATTATGTGTACAATCACATTGAAGATTAACTTATTCAAAATAAATCAAATAGTAATTAAGTGTACAATCACGTTTCTTCCGCGCGCGAAGCGCGCGGCCACGTCACTAGTATATATATATATATATATATATATATATATATATATATATATATATATATATATATATATAGGGTTAGGATCAGGTAAGAACATGTGTTACGGTAAGAAATGAGAATAAACCTTAACCACACGATTAAATAAATTCAACGGTGATGATACAATTTATATTTGGTAGATTAATTACACTGATATATGTAAGGATAGTAATATACGATTACCTTATAAACATTCAAATATTTACTACCATAATTAAATGACACGTTTAGCCCTTTAGCAACATTACATATACAACTCGTGCATCGTCATCCTCCTAATTTCCAAACGAATAATGGTGAAGGAACGTGCACAAGTTTTCCTAGTCGTGCATGGTTTTTTTTCTAGCCATGCATTGTTTTTCCTTTAAATTTTATGCCACTCTCGCTAACAATTTTCTAGACTCGTGCAATACACTAGTAGTGCATGCAGTATTCACTTGATGCACATGCACGTGTTGTGCATTACACGTATGATACATGCATGGTTTCCTGCAATGAATTATGAGTAATGAATGAATGGTTTCTAATTAACCTCCTAATCAACTGCTCCAACACGACTCATATCATATCTTTCTTCCTAATTTTCAACTTAAGTTAATTAATTACATTAATTTTTTATATCAAAAGAAAGGAGATCACGAAGGAGCAACATGGTGTTCGATGTAACTTTGTTATTTTGTTTTATTTTTATTTAAAAAGAAATTCAAAAGGAGGTAAAAGGACGTTGATTTTGCGTTGGTGACGTGCATTAACATCCACAACTAAGACGTAGCACAATTCAAAGAAAAATTAAAACGGTTTGATGATCGCACAAATACATAACATAAATGTTGCACTTACCATATTTTAATATCTTCAATATCATATTTTCCCATTCATTTCTTACTTCCATTTACGTAAATGCTACAATAAAGAGAATGTATGATTACCATATATAAACATTAAATCTTGAACGTCCCTTGTTTAATCCGACTGTTCATATGCGTTCTTATTTCTTACCGTAACACATGTTCTTACTTGATCCTAACCCTATATATATATATATATATGTGAGGCGTTTTAGTTTTGTGGCTAACAAACTAGGCTAATGTATTTAGAAAAAACAATCAATTCTAATTAATGACAATTAGGGCTTTAATATATGGTAACTACCTCACGCTCAATCCTTTCAAATCAACAGCCGATCCTGCATCGTAGATACATATCCCTGCAAATATTCCATTTTGAATTGCATCTTCCTCAACTAGATTTTTCGGACTTTTGCATTTGTAAACTGGGTACCAGCTGTATTTGACATATCGTCTTCTTCGTCCATCGGGTAGCAACTGTATTTCTCATACATTTTTCTCAATCTAGTTTTCATCCATTCCGCACAACAAACTGCAAATCGGGTTACAACTTTATTAACAAATCCGCCTATGTAGTCCGATTGGGTATGATTTATCGGGTACTGGGTATAACTTACAGCATTTGGGTGATACGTAACAATAGTATACAAATTCCGCAATGATTGGATTACAAATAGGAGGGTTTTAACCGAATACCTGGAATTGACACCAGTGCTGGTGAATAACGCTTGGAATCGTCGGAGAAGAGCTTCGAATGTCGTCGGGGACGAGACAGACGATGGAGGAGAATGATGCTTGCTGATCCTATTTATTAGGTTTATCTCTCTCATCACAATTGTAATTCCTATAAATTAAGTGAATTGATATTTTTTCCTTAATTAGGTTTATCATTCTCCCATTTTCTTAATTAAAATTTATCCTAATCAAGACGACTTTAGTTTGTATTTCAATTAAAAAAATCTTATTATAACATTCTTCTTGAAACAAGTTTTTGAGCGAGTTCTAGAGAATTCATTCTTCTAAAACAAAGTTTTGGAATGAGTATTTAAGGACATAAAAAAAATTCTTTTGACATTTTTTTTTACTCTGGCTGTTTTTAAGGTTTAGACTTTTTCTTTTTTATATCCACTAAATTTTAATATTTTCTCTTGGTATCCTTATGGTTACATTTATTTCTTCGTTACTTCACTATAAAATAACTAAAATACATATATATATATATATATATATATATATATATATATAATTAATTATGACCTCATTACATTTTAAACTAATAAAAATATTTTTAAATATTTTTTTAATTAAAAAAAAAGTAAGGTAAATTAAAGATAAATTTTATTTTTGAACTAAAATAAAAAAATTTTATTTTCGATTTAAAATAAAATATATAAATTAAATAAAAATAAATAAATTTTATTTTTTAATTTTTTATTTTTTATAATATACCTTTTCATCCTATTATAATTAAAAAAACATAAATTTTTAAAATTTTCGAATTAATATAAATTTATATAAAATTAAATTCAAAATAAATAAATTTTATTATATTTTTAAATTTCTAGACTCTTAATAAAATTTTCAAAAAATATTTAATTTTATTTTATATATTTAAATTCGAAAGTAAAAGGTAAAAAATATTTAATTCAAAACTTTTAAAATAAACTTTATTTCAAAAAATAAAAATATATTAAAACTATTTCTATTATTAATTAAATTTATTGAGGTCATAATTTATTTTAAATTTAATTTTTTTGATTTTTTTTATTTTTATAATGAAATTTTAATGTAATATATTAAGAATGGGTATAGAGAGGAAACAAATAAAACCATGAGGGTACCAAGAGAAATTTTGAAAGTTAGTGGATATCAAGAGGAAAAGTTCAAACCTTGAGGGTACCAAGAGAAAAAACTCTTTTATTTATTTCTCCAAAACATAATTTATTTAAAACTTATTGACTCGTGAAAGCTTGTCACGAAGCGGACTATAATTATTTTGAGATGAGGAGAAATGTTTCACAACTAGGCCATAGTTTTCAACAATTCTATTTATTTATCCAAAATATAATTTATTTTAAATTTATTGATTCGTGAAGGTTTAACACGAAGCCGACTATGATCATTTTGATATCTCTTGGATTGGTTAAAGCCCTTGGGCCCTTTCAAAGCGTTATTTTATAAACAAAAGTGTTTTTTATTACGTATAATAATTACACATGTTATTTTCTCACGCATATACATTTTAGTAAATAGTATTTACCATACTCGGAAGATTTTATAATAGATCAAATATTAAGATTGAATGAGAACCCCTAAGATTTGTTACGTCAATCGATTTTATGGAGAGGGATGAGAACCTCTAAAAGTCGTTGAATTAACAACGATTAAGATTGAATCGAAGCATTTAACCATACAATGATAGTAATTAGCATGCTCGAAATATATTATACCCATTTATTGTCACGAACGGTATGTTCAATTGTGAAAAAACAACAACTCGTAAATATAGTAATAACATTACTAGAAAGGTATGCATACGCTAGTAAATAAAAACATCGTTTATTAAATTGAATGAAAAATATATAAGAAAACTTGTACACCAATAACAATATGACTAGAAAGATATATTAATTGGGCAATTTTGGTAAGTATGCCTTTTTGAAAAACTATAGTAGTAACTAGGCTTTTCAATGTTTTAATTAAGTAAATATACCCCAACCTTTTGTATTTATTCTCAAACTCTACACACTCTTTCCTCAAGGGGTACATTTACTAAACACAAAACTACAAAAAGTCTAGTAAACCAAATTATTTCATATTATTAATTTGCTTGAACAGTTATACTTCCGCTAGTAAATAAAAAAAATCTTTTACAAATTAAAATAGAATAAAATATATGAAAAAATACTATTTAACATGACCATTTTATTAGTAACCTTACATTCATTTGAAAATATATAGAAGGAAACTGAGATGTACAACAACAAAATGGTTAAAAATGTAAATTTAATTTCTGAATGTTTCTAATGAAAATAATATAAATGATCATGATGGTAAATTATGCCAATAAAACCTTAACTTCGTAATTCGTCATTATTATTCTGCGTATTCCCTAATAACTACTTAGCATAATAAAACTATTTATTTGAATGATTATAGGACGTTCATCAATGTCTCATGTATGTTATAATTTCTCATTACTCTCTGTATGAATGGTTATTTCCGGAATATGACTATATATATATATATATATGAGAATAGACTTATCGTGTAATCATGAGAACAGATTCGTAATCATTATTAGTTTTGTTACGAATGTGTCATATCGTTTAATGTATTATTCGTAATTATTGTTGGTTAAGTGTGTAAGATTCAATGTAAAAATATTAACTGAGTACCCACCGGGATCTCTAGGCTCTCTTCATTATATATACAAGTATGGTAACTCCCTAAAGGGTACAATTGTCTTTGCCTAATAATGTAACGGTTTTAGCATAATGATATTTGACTAAGTAATAAATATATTCGACTAAGTAATAAATATATTTCTAACATCTTCCCTCAAATGCAGCAAGAGGTGAGTGAATGCAAAGACTGGAACGAAAAGCAGTATATAGTGGAGTAGGGAGCCCCTTGGTAAAAATATCCGCATATTGGTGAGTGGATGGAACATGAAGTACACGTACTTGGCCCAAAGCGACCTTTTCCGGACGAAATTGTAACACCCCGAATCCGCGGGACTCGAGGCGCTACGGGTTGGGACCTCACAATGGGTCCCGACCCTTAGCCTGACAACAATTTCACCGGATCTTTCCAACATGATACAAATAAAGGCAAATCGAAATCGTTTTAGTGCAATGCAAACAATCCGTAAAGAAAGGTACAACTTGGAAACGCACCCGAGTCCTCAAAACAACACAACTCCCAAAACGATAATCCAAAAGTACAACCAAAACCCGCAACTAACAACACAAGACAAAACCCCAAAAACGTCCCCGTCCTATAATGTACGGAGACTCCGGCTGTCCACTCCTCCACCTCCCTCGGCGGCATCCCTAACCTGCAGGACAATCTACACAATCGCTTTAAAACCGTTAGCTAACATTCAAGGCATTAGAAACAAGGTGATGGCACAAACACGCATAAATAAACAAAACACTCAAACATGATCCAAACACACAACATGGGCACAACACATAAGTCCGGTTCATTATCCTTTCCATTACGTCATTTCCTGTTACTAATTCATCTTTCATTTTGAGACACGAGAATCAGCGCATGATCTCGCCTCGGTTTCTACTCACCGTCAAGGAATGGCACCGATGCATCTGGCCGTCTACCTGTCCGGGCTAGTTACCGAGAACCCCCTATCTCTCCGCAAGAGGCAGGCAATGTTGTCACCGCCTGTTATCATACACTTGGGCCAAATATCAATATATAAAGGTCGTCCTAATTCCGGTTTCGTGGTTATAAAATAAACAATACTAAAACACACACCACCAAGCACACATCGAATCTAATACAAAGAATACGAGCTAAGTAAGTCCGAAGACTTACCTCGTCTTCACACTCAACTCACAACACTCTCGCTTCCCTTGGGAAGAAGCCCACAACCTGCTCACAAGAGAATAAATATATCAACAGCTCGCTCAACTCAAAAGTCTAAGGCATCTCACACAAACGATCTACGCAAGATCGTTTGACTCTCATTCTAGGACCGTATCCTAGAATCTATAGCACTCACATCTCCCTCAACGCATGAGGAGATCTCTCAACAGCCTACAACCTCTCCTAAGATCATACTCAACAGCCAAGAACAATCTACAAGTCTATGAAGTCTAACATGCTCATCACACTCACCTAAGGTCTCAAAAGCCACTACATGGCATTCTCATTCATCCTATGTTCAAACCTATCATGATGCTATCCTAACACTCTCTAGGATCATCAAAGAACACAAGCTCAAGGGAGGGCACTCACCACGCAAAGGCACGAACTCGGAAGAAGGAAGAACAACCGCAAAAGGGAGAAGAAGACCGCAATGGCGTGTTGGCTGAGCCAGTGGCCGCCCTTGCGGCTCATGTTGGCCTCCCTTGCGGATCAGGCTGTCTGTCCCTGCGGTTCAGTGCAATGGCCGCCCCTGCGGCTCTGAAGATCCACCCCCGCGGTCAAACTACAGAAGGTCGTCTTCTTCGTCTTCGATTGTGGATCTTGAGCTCCATTGGCCTCCTTCTCTTGATGGGTCTTCTCCAAACATCACTCAGTGAATCAAGGTTCTCCCTCACGACCTAATCGATCTTAGAACACATGCATGCAAAGATCAAGAAGAACCCACTTCCAAAGCTTCATCCATGGCAATGGAGAAGGAGAGAAGAAGAAGATGATCTCTAGCAAGGAAGGAGAAGAGGAAAAGGAAGAGAAGCTTACCAAACTGGATCCAAGAGCTTCCTACTGCTGGCCACCATCCAAGAGATCCAAAGAGAGAAAAGGAAAAAGAGCTTAAGAGAAGGGAAGGAGAGAAAAGAAACCAACGTGAAAGAAGTGTGAGGAGAGAGGGAAAAAACAAGCTGTCAAGGGTGAGGGGAACAAGGGGTCAGCTGACCTCCTTGTCTCCTTGGTGCAAGTAACAAAAGGTCCAAAAGCAAAAAGGCGGGATAATGGAAGGTCGGAACGAGATTTGGATAATTCCCGTTACTCTTCACCTCGCGCCTATGGGAAAACTGAGCCGCTAACGCGGTAAGGTCGATAAACAAAGATCGGAATAAAAATTCCGGACGTTACAACTAATCCCCTAAAAACAAGTTTCGTCCCGAAACTTGCGAACGCAGAACTCTCGGAAAACTACCTCGGTAACCACTCAGAACTGTAACCGTGCCAACTCTCTACTCGACGACCATCCCAACCTCGTATAATCACGTCAAGACCTCGCAAGGCCTACAAGCATAATCAGATGAACCGCATATCGCATACCAAGGCAAAATCTAACCAAACACACAACATATTCCCTCTCGGGCACCAAACACATAAGGTTATACATGCACATAAACCTAACTCATCAGTCATCTCGATGTAACTAAATCATCGCAAAACTCATCCATAGATATCACCTCACGTCTTCCCGGTATCCTCGTCGGTCACTCGATCAACACCACTAGCATCATATCTCAAGTCATAAATGTACTCCCTCAACCATTACATGTGAAACCTGGTTAACATCCCTCACTTCTAGTGGCCATGCCCGCCGGTGAACCACTTTCCAACTCGCGCCAATTTCCGTATCAGACTAGCATGTCTCTTCATAACAAGGTATCGACTCCATCATAAATGTGTGTGCAAAAGCGCCTTACTCCCGACTCTCCAATGGTCCATTTCTTTATGTGTCCACCATCGTCTATTCCGCTTTTATTCAAGCTCCCCGTACACGTCTCGGATCTCATGATCTAATCATCTTCCCAAGAAGGAAGGAGTGTCGAAACCATCCCGCGTCTCGGCGGTTATGGCCCATCAACCTACACTGCATACTTCTTCCACATACCTTGGAGGTATTACCGAAACTACGACCTCATTCCCGTCTGATTGACTAGATATTCTCAACACCGCTACGTCTCTTAGGAGGTCACCTCGGATTTCCTAACCCGTTAGATGACTCTGCTCATCCTGTGTAACATGTATTATCGTCGTCCCTTGTCAAGCTTGTTCCTCCCAATTCTGAGAGTACAACAAAGCATCCTCACATCCGAACCTAAGAATCATTCATGCGACTCAAGCATCAATAATTGTCATCATCTAGCATTTGATTACGGTCCACCTCATTCAACATCGCTTACTAACCTGCAACACTTAGCATAAGCTTAAGGTCCACCTATGAACCACGCGGAACCACAAACCGAACGTGATTCCCGCAACTCTATCCCAAAACCCGATGAAAGCACTTCTATACATGCCAACTCCACAATTGCGCATGTGAGTCCACCACCCTTCACTACAACTTGTAATGACCATACCGGCCCAAAACGCCATCTTACTTAGGTCCTTTCTTCTCTCCACAAAACTCAGGGGGCATCTTGACTGCAATTCGATCATAAACAAACGTTGTAATCACATGTAACTGGTTCAACAAGTCGTCCACCGCAGGACGAAAGTACTTATCCTCCTCGGTACTCTCACGACATTCTTAATAGAAAATATTAAACTTATCGACTCGTGTCCTTCCTCAAACTCTTACCCGAATGCCTGGTGGGGAAGGCTAGAAGAAGCTCCCCACTCAAACCACTGGAACTTCCAACTCGTAAATTCTCAAGTGTCATTCTCTTAAGCTTAAGGCTTATAACGTTACTAGATCCTTGGTAGCTCTTCCGGTGAGTCTAGAAACTTGGCTCATCTTCTTCTCGCGGCAACGTCTCATCTGTTTTATACCATGCATCCTCTATACACTCCTGTTTATGTACCACCAACGTTAAACCTTACCTTCTCCTTGATCCACTAGATCATCATATCTTGCTTAAACTTGTAAAGTTCCCATCCACACCTTCCCGCAAATGATAAATCTCGATACCTAAGAAGGTCGAAAAAGGGTCAATGCCATCCCTCTCCGGGAGGTCTATTATCATCACTTGCTTTAACCATTCAACGTTATAGTACTTCCGACAATCACGCCTTTCTAATGTACTTCTTTACTATCGTCATTGAACAATCCGGAATCTTCCAAGCTCTTGTTACAATTCATTTATATTCTCCGCTTGAGGTCATACTTCCGTCTACCATTCCTTAACAAGCAACCCGCACCTTATGCGTTCTTGGTTGTCCCTGGTCCGCTTATAGCAGAACTTCTCTAAGGTCATCAACTTACCATTCTTATACACTCCATGTTACTACGTCGCCGAGGTCCACGGAAGGAGTGGTGGTCCCGTACATTCCATCCCATCCCGACTCATGCATATGATTTAAAAATGAAAAGTCAAAACCCGTGGGGTTCTGTTTATTCCTCATTCAGCCTTTAAAAGATGGTGAGTGCCATTATTGTCAACATCGGGCTCTGATACCACTTTGTAACACCCTGAATCTGCGGGACTCGGAGCGCTATGGGTTGGGACCTCACAATGGGTCCCGACCCTTAGCCTGACAACAGTTTCACCGGATCTTTCCAACATGACACAAATAAAGGCAAATCAAAATCGTTTTAGTGCAATGCAAGCAATCCATAAAGAAAGGTACAACTTGGAAACGCACCCGAGTCCTCAAAACAACACAACTCCCAAAACGATAATCCAAAAGTACAACCAAAACCCGCAACTAACAACACAAGACAAAACCCCAAAAACGTCCCCGTCCTATAATGTACGGAGACCCCGGTTGTCCACTCCTCTACCTCCCTCGGCGGCATCCCTAACATGCAGGACAATCTACACAATCGGTTTAAAACCGTTAGCTAACATTCAAGGCATTAGAAACAAGGTGATGGCACAAAACCACATAAATAAACAAAACACTCAAACATGATTCAAACACACAACATGGACACAACACATAAGTCCGGTTCATTATCCTTTCCATTACGTCATTTCCTGTTACTAATTCATCTTTCATTTTGTGACACGAGAATCAGCGCATGATCTCGCCTCGGTTCCTACTCACCATCAAGGAATGGCACCAATGCATCTGGCCGTCTACCTGCCCGGGCTAGTTACCGAGAACCCCCTATCTCTCCGCAAGAGGCAGGCAATGTTGTCACCGCTCGTTATCATACACTTGGGCCAAATATCAATATATAAAGGTCGTCCTAATTCTGGTTTCGTGGTTATAAAATAAACAATACTAAAACACACACCACCAAGCACACATCGAATCTAATACAAAGAATACGAGCTAAGTAAGTCCGAAGACTTACCTCGTCTTCACACTCAACTCACAACACTCTCGCTTCCCTTGGGAAGAAGCCCACAACCTGCTCACAAGAGAATAAATATATCAACAGCTCGCTCAACTCAAAAGTCTAAGGTATCTCACACAAACGATCTACGCAAGATCTTTTGACTCTCATTCTAGGACTGCATCGTAGAATCTATAGCACTCACATCTCCCTCGACGCATGAGGAGATCTCTCGACAGCCTACAACTTCTCCTAAGATCATACTCAACAGCCAAGAACAATCTACAAGTCTATGAAGTCCAACATGCTCATCGCACTCACCTAAGGTCTCAAAAGCCACTACATGGCATTCTCATTCATCCTATGTCCAAACCTATCAAGATGCTATCCTAACACTCTCTAGGATCATCAAAGAACACAAGCTCAATGGAGGGTACTCACCACGCAAAGGCACGGACTCGGAAGAAGGAAAAACAGCCGGGAAACGGCGAAGAAGACCGCAAGGGCGTGTTGGCTGAGCCAGTGGCCACCCCTGCGGCTCATGCTGGACGTCCATGCGGCTCAGGCTGGCCGCCCTTGCAGTTCAGTGTAATGGCCGCCCCTGCGGCTCTGAAGATCCGCCCCGCGGTCGAACTGTAGAAGGTCGTCTTCTTCGTCTTCGATTGTGGATCTTGAGCTCCAATGGCCTCCTTCTCTTGATGGGTCTTCTCCAAACATCACTCAGTGAATCAAGGTTCTCCCTCACGACCTAATCAATCTTAGAACACATGCATGCAAAGATCAAGAAGAACCCACTTCCAAAGCTTCATCCATGGTAATGGAGAAGGAGAGAAGAAAAAGATGATCTCTAGCAAGAAAGGAGAAGAGGGAAAGGAAGAGAAGCTTATCAAACTGGATCCAAGAGCTTCCCACTGTTGGCCACCATCCAAGAGATCCAATGAGAGAAAAGGAAAGAGAGCTCAAGAGAAGGGAAGGAGAGAAAAGAAACCAACTTGAAAGAAGTGTGCGGAGAGAGGGAAAAACCAAGTTGCCAAGGGTGAGGGGAACAAGGGGCAGCTGACCTCCTTGTCTCCTTGGTGCAAGCAACGAAAGGTCCAAAAGCAAAAAGGCAGGATAACGGAAGGTCAGAACGAGATTCGGATAATTCCCTTTACTCAGCACCTCGCGCCTGCGGGAAAACTGAGCCGCTAACGCGGAAAGGTCGATAAACCACTCAAGGATCGGAATAAAAATTCCGGACGTTACAGAAATGAATGTCGATCTCTACATGTTTGGTGCACTGGTGTTGCACCGGGTTGAATGACAAGTACACGGCAGACACGTTATCACAATATACTAGGGTCGCACGTCGAAGGGGTACTTGTAACTCGCATAGCAAGTTGCTTAACCAACACGTCTCAGCGACCGCAATATTCAGCCTCTGCACTAGAGCGAGCCATGTCGCTTGACGTTTGGAAGACCAAGAAATCAGATTATCGCCCAAGAAAACGCCAAAGCCGGAGGTGGACTGTTGTGTGTCCGGACAGCCGGCCTAGTCGGCGTCCGTGTAGGCTGTCAAACTATCCGGGGGAGATCGTGTGAGTTGAAGGCCCAACTCAGATGTGCCCTTAATGTAGCGCAAGATCCGCTTCATTGCCTGAAAGTGATGGTCGTGAGGGTCATGCATGAAAAGTCATACATGTTGAACCGCAAACGAGAAGTTTGGGCGGGTGAAAGTGAGGTACTAGAGAGCGCCGGCGAGACTGCGGTAAAATGTGGGGTCATGAAACTTCAAACCCGAGGAGCCGTCAAGTTTGTCTTTGCAATCGACGGGTGTGGTGGCCGGATTGCAATTTGTCATTTTTGCGTTTTCAAGAATCTCAAGTGCATACTTTTTATGATGAAGGAATAAACCGGCATTATTCCGGACAACGAAGACGCCCAAAAAATAACTCAAATTACCAAGTCGGTCATGGCGAGTTCTAATTCGGAGTAAGGACATCAAGTGAGACAAGACAGCTGGTGATGATGCCGTCAAGACGATGTCGTCTACATAGAGGAGCAGGTAGGCCGTGGCATGTGAGTCCCGGTAGACGAATAGAGAGTGGTCCAACTGGCAGCTGCGGAAGCCAAGGCGGGATAAGTAAGTAGCGAACCGGTGATGCCAGACTCTAGGTGCTTATTTGAGGCCATAAAGAGATTTCCACAGTAGATAGACATGAGACGGTCTCAAGGGGTCAGTGAAGCCGGGCGGCTGATGCATATAAATTGTTTCCTCCAAGTAACCATGAAGAAAGACATTTTTTTACGTCTAACTGAGTTGATAGCATGAAATATGACCATATTTTAGGCACTTGTTTTGATTGTTTTTCCCTTTTAGTTGTGTACATGGATAAGAGTTTGAAGAATTTATGAGCACATTCACCTATTTTGTCGATATAGAGATCTACACAAGATTTGTTGTGTTTTTAGGTGTATAAAGGATTGGATTGGAGCTTATATGAGAGAGTAGGAGTATTTGATCATGCTAGGCATCAAGAGGATGCATTGGAGAAGCTAAGGAAGGAGCATGATTAGAGAACTTTACGGAATAAAGGCTTTTACAAAGGAATTTGACAAATCATGGCCAAACCAAGAGAACCACGACCGTGGTTTTATCATTGAGGGCGTGGAAAGTCATGTCGAGAGCAACAGAAAGGTTCCACGACCGTGGAAGTTCGCACTAGACCGTGATTCTTATAACGGTTGCCACGTGTTATATTTGCCACGTCAGCGACGATTATCGGGCTTTTGGTAACCCTATTTTTACCCTATAAGAAGGCTGAAGAAAGGAGAAATTAAAGGACTCGCATAGACGGCTGCATACACTACATTTTATTTGGAGATTGATTGAGGAAGATTCCATCGCGTACAGGGAAGATCCCGAGAAGGACGCATTTCGAGATTGCATACTTAGGAAGATCTTAGGGTTTACATTCGAATGTGGATTGACATCTCGTTATTCATTGTTCCCATAGATTGTTGTGAGGACTTATGTTCCCTATTTCACTTTCATTGAACACATACGCTTGTTGTTTGTTTTTGAGATTGACTATTTGATTATTATTGAGTTTTCGGAGTTTTACCCTTTTTCTCTTTTAAACATGAATTTTGATTCAATGATGATGGTTATTGGATAAAACCCTTTAGCCTTTCTAGGGTAAAGGGTTGATAGTTGTGGCTTAGATAATGATAGATTGATCGTAAAAAGATTGGACCTTGAGAGTTGCGAGAAACCTCGTCGTCGAGGATTTCCACGGTCTGTTCTTGAGTTCCACGGCCGTGGTTCTTCAAGATCCAGTTGTGGTTTCCTCTGTCGTACGTCTTTTGATTTTGCTTTGATCCAAAGTTAAAGATATGCTTTAACCTAGTCTTGGCTTTGTAATATCCGGAATTTTTTATTCCGTTTAATTCCGTAGTAAACCGGTTTTCAATCTTTTGATCCTTAGCTGTATATATTTAATTGGACACAATGTCTCAAATTTTTATCATTTTATGTAAAATCACTTCACATAAAATGATAAGTTTTTAGCAAACCCTAATTCAAACCCTAGTTTATAACATGACTTGTCTTTGACAAAGTCATGACGAGTTATGACAAGACCAAGACGAGACCGTGACGAGTTATGACGAGACCATGACGAGGCCATGCATGGGCTGGACGCAGTTTTGATACGTTTTGACAAGGCTGTGACAAGCCTTGACAAAACCACACTACTCCTTTCCTACCCTTTACTTTAGCCCACCTTGGCTTCCTTACTTCAGCCCACTTGTGTTTCCTTACCTCAGCCCATCTCTCTTGCCTGTTGTTACTCGGATTGCTGCACATACCAGCCAGCAGGCCCGTCGAGATACCAGCCCAACGAAATGAGGCCTGCTCCTTCCCTTACGCGTGCTGAGCTGGAGCCAAGAGAGATCTCCAACGCTGTAGGCCGCAAATCACGCAGCAGAGGTTACGTTTTTCCTTCCAGTCTGCACGCTTGCCGGATCTTCTGCTTTCCTTCCCAGTCGTTGCGCTGATCTCTCTCCTGTATGGACTGCACTCTTCGACCTTCGCCTCTATGTCCCAACTGTGCAACCTTCTGCGATTCCACTTTCCGGCAAGCAACCCTCTGCCTTGGTGAGCCCTTCTCCTACCTCTCCTATCTGTTACGATTTCCACGCCAACACCAGCCCTCTGCCTTGGTGAGCCCTTCTCCTACCTCTCCTATCTGTTACGATTTCCATGCCAGCACCAGCCCCTGCACAGATCGCCTAGGACGCCAGCACCAGCCTCTGCGTTTGACGATCATCCAGTGCACGCTTCACCGAAGTGCTGGGCTCCCTTCTGCAACCGTTGTACTCCAGGTAAGCAGCTCCTGGTGCACCCCTTTCTCTCTTCGTGTTGTAACCTTAATCAGTCCCTTCCTTAAACCGTTGCAGCCACCTTCACATCCGTCACTTGCTGCTGGTTCCAAGCCGAGTCTTCTCTAGGAGATCAACCGCACTTTCGAGTCTCCACTGCTACGGGTAAGTAGCTGCAACTTCCATCCTAGCACCATGGTGTTATATAGTGTGTATGCAGTAGATTGTTGAGTAAGAAAAAGCTTGAGTAGGCAAGAGAACTAGGGAGAGATTAAAGAAATCAGTAGGAGGAGAGAACCAACAAATGAGTCAATAAGGTTCTTGCTCTATGGGTTCTGTAGGTGTCGAACTGCTGACCTCTAGGTATAAATAAAGGGAAAAAAATGCTGCCCTGGAGAATCGAAATCAGGACCTTCTGCACACTCTTACCTTTAGCTTCGACCTGCTGACTTTAGAGCCTTTTTTTTATAGCTTAAATCGAGAATCCACCGTTGAATTTTTAATATGTTGTAGATTGAAAAACATAGTTTACTGTGGTAAATTTTGAGAGAAAGTTAACGGTCAGATTGAGACTTACGAGGTCTTGAAGTAGGACAGTTGGGCTGTTTTTGCAAAAGAGGAAGAAATTTTGACTAAGTATAGAATTCTAGTTTTTTTCCAATTTTAGAGAATTATGTAGGAGTTATGGTTGAGTTTTTTTTGAGAGATCTTTGCCCCTATGTTTAATATGCATATCATAGAGAATCTATAGATTTATTTCGGAATTTAATACTTTTATCCGAGCCTCATATCTTAAGCCAAAGTTGGACCTTATCGACTCTTTATGAAAGTCAAGAATGTGTTTAACTCTCTAAAACTTTAACAAACTTCCTTTCTAGAGTGGGAGTGTGTTTTTGAGTTCTAAAGATTAGTTTAAAACCTTGCTATAGAATGTTAGAGTTTCGGAACCGGGGGTAAAATGGTATTTTACCATAAGAGAGCTTTTTCCGTAATTCCTTCGCATGAGGTTGGACATCTGGATGTGATTTTGATCCACATGCCTTATTTGACAGGCGTTTGAGTTACCACGGGTTCGGACCGGGTTGAGATTTGAGAAAGCGATTTTTGATCAAGGTAAGTCCTTGCGACTTACTTAGCCGGTTTCTGGATGTTAGTTGAATGATGATGGTGGTGTGTGCGATGTGTGTTTATAATAACAACTTGTTAGGACGACCGTTGTTATTATTTGTTAAGGCTCAAGTGTATGTATAACGGGCCGTGACATCACTGCCCAGCTCTGCCAGGAGACTGGGAGGTTCTCTATACCCAGACCATACAGGTACACGGTGAGATGCATCGGATCCACTCCTGATGGGTACACGGGGGCGGAGGCGAGGTTTGGGAATTCCTCGTGTCACAAAATAAGTATCATTAGAGTGAATGACTTAAATGAAGATAATAAATGGATTGTTTGAAAGCATGTTGAGTGTTTATCATTTTTATGTGTGTGTGTGCTGTTATTATTCTTCTAATGTTTAGATAACTAGCTAATGGTTGTTTTGTTATGTTTTTAGATTTACTGCAGGTTAGAGCATCAGCTGAGTGATCCGGAAGTAGTGGTCAGCCGGGTCTCCGTACTCCTTAGATTGGGGTTGGGATGTTCCTGTGTTGTCTTTCATCTTGTTAAGACAGTTGGTCTGTTTCGATGTTTAAAGTACTGTAGGCTGTTAGACGTTGTTGCATTCATTCCTATAAAAATACTACTTTATGAATTTCGGTTTTATTATTTGTGTCTTGTTGCAAGATCCTAGTAATATTGTTGTCAAACTGAGGTCGGGACCCATTGTGAGGTCCTAACCAGTAATATCCCGGGTTCCGAGAATCCGGGGTGTTACAGGCTTGCCTTTTCTAGGTAGTAGTGAGACTCAACATCCTCTATTTTGGTTTCGAGTGTCACAACCTTAACCATTTTGGCTTATCTTTGATTCCCTTGGGTTTGGGCATGGATATTTGAGAGTAATTCCTATCATTTGATCATTTCTATACTGCAGCCTCAACAACCTTTATAGAGAGAGCCTTTGGGTGAGACGTATAGGATTTTGGAACTTCACCGTACATAACCTTACATTAGATATACCTTTGCATTCCCGACTATGTCCTTACATCCATAGAATATCTTGAATCAATTGCCACAATTGGATACTTGGATCTTTAGAATTGTTGTTTTCTCAATATATTTGCAAAGCTTCTATTTTACTTGCTTGAGAATTTGTGAGCTGATTTTGTTCCCACCAAATCCTTGAGTTCGATACTCTAGAAATCTTGCTTTACTACACCGATCCGTACACTGCGGGTTCGCTTTGATTTAATTTCAGTTTTATAATTTTAGTACTTTGACGCACACACTTTTGAGCGAACACCACTCACGGTGCAAAGCAATGCTCAAGACAGTTCGAATTGTAGCGGGTTTGACCATTGGACTGAAGGTCTCGTCACAATCAGTTTCCACCTCTTGAGAGCGACCATTGACTACTGGGCAAGCTTTGTGACGCTCCAGAGTGCCATCTGACCTGTAATTTATGCTTGAATAACCACATGCATCGAATAATGTTAACGTCTCGGGGACAAGGAACCAAGTCCCACGTTCCATTTTTAATTAAAGCACTAAATTCCTCGTTCATGGCGGCATGCCAGTTTGGATCACCCAAGGCTTTTGTGGTGATTTAGGGATGGGAGAGATGTTAGTGGTGGAGTTGGCGTAAGTGACGTATTTAGGGTTTGGTTTAAAAATGCCGGATTGGGCTCTTGTGACAAGAGAGGGCGGCAAAATGGGCCGGGAACGAGGTTGGCGGACCGGCCTGCTGGGGAGAGGAGATGTGTGGGCTGGGTCGGGGCTTGTGGGCCGAGCTGGGCTGCTTACATTGGTGATGGGGCCGGCGGTATGTGAGACTAGGCCGGTGTGAGGGGTTGAGGAGTTAACGGGCTGGACCGGGGGTGCGGATTCAAGAATCTGGCGAAGGAGGGTGGGAAATTTGGGTCATCAGTAGATGGTGATAATGGGTGGGGTTCCCGGTTTGCAAACGGGAAGACGGAATCGTCGAAAATCACATGTCGAGAGATAAGGGCCCGTTTGGTGTCAAGACGCATGCATTTGTACCCCTGATGGTTAGGTGAAAAACTTAGGAAGACACATTTAGTGGAGCGAGGTGACAATTTATGAGGTGCGGTGGCGCTCATATTGTAATAGCTAGGATTTCGAATTCTAATTAATGTTGATTAACTTAATCGTTGATAGTAATTAACATATAACTCGCGAAGACTTCGCAAGTGATAAGTAGGAGTTCCACCGTTATGTTCCTGGCGTAATTTTGGACGTTTGGGAAAATTTTTACTTTTTCCCCCGGGTAATTATTTTTACCCTCCGGTGTTATTTGGAGCATTTGGGAGCTCCAATTAATAAAAATGCAGTTGAGAGAAATGATCAGGACATCGGATATGTCCTAGATATGAAACAACATGGAGAGGCAAAACGGCCAAAAGAGTCGCTATTTCGTTTCTTAACGGCTAAGAAAGACGGTTTAGGAATACACGTTTTCCGAGGCAGTTGTGGAATAATTATCCCTACAATATTTCAGATTTAATGTTCCAATCTCGATAAGTATGGAGAAAGAGGTTCGACCCGCCTTTGGATCGGTTAAAGGATAATTATCGACTTTACTAAAGGATAATTATCGTCTTCACTATAAATAGCGGAAAATCCTTTATTAATTCATTTTCCTTTCACGTTTCCTCGTAAAAGCTCTGATTCCTCTCAACCTTCAAACTCAGATCTACTCTTCGTTTCTAATCCAATTTCAATTCCGTTTGAGTTTCTGGATTCCTCTCTTCATTCTCTTCATATCGGTACCGAGTTTCTGCATTTCCGAGTATATGGAGGGCTGGTCGAACATATATGTCACCAGGACGGTTCCGTCGCTCAGATTCCGATGAATTTGATGTTGTCCATGCGTAGCCTGCGTCGTTGTGATTCCGAATCTTCTTTCAGATCGTCAATCGGGTTAGTAACGAATAAGTTATGAATTTATTCGTTTTTCGTACTGCGATTTGGCCTAAATTGAGTTTAGGCTTGTCAAATAGGACAATTAGAAATTCCATTATGGTCGTTATATTATTCTGGTGATTATGGGTTGTTTGTTTGATGAAATCTGATGACATGTGGGTTTAGAAATTGCCTGCGGGCAAAACGTTATTCTGGCGAAATCTAATTAATTAATTAAAGGTTAATTAATTAAATTAGGATTAGAATTGAGATTGAGGAATGTTGATTAGATACTACTTGAGATTTGAGGAATTGTGAGTTATGCTGAGATATTGAGGTTTAGTTGGTTGTGAGGCTCATAGATTGAGTATGATCCTTATGGATCCCTTTGGGTCTAGGTGTGACCCCTTTGATGAATAGAGGTTGATATATCTCTTTATGCCTTGTTTATAGGCCGTGTTGTCCCTCCAGTGTAGAGGTGATCGTGGTTGAGTTTGTACGAGGTTGAGGTAAGTCCGTAGGACTTACTTAGCTACCATCCCTATATTGGGTGTTTGCATGAGTGGTGTGTGCTTTCTATGTTTGATATGATAGCATGAGTTGTCGTTTTTATCGACCTATGTTCTATTAACTGCCCCACTGCGTGGTTGTGATAACCTTTCCCTTTCATCCCGCCGTGGAGTCTGGGAGGTTCTCTGATGTCGGGCCAGACTGGTCTACAGGAAGGGCGCAATCCACTCCCATAGGGTACACGGATTGTGTGACCGATACTCGTACAGCTGGACATTGTACTCAGAGGCGGGGATGTATCGGTCCTCGTGTCACATACTTTCATCTATCTATATACATATATACAGTTTTTGAGTGAATGGTTATTATAAAAAGATAATAAATGGGTAAATGTGTGATAGCATGTTGATGTGTTTATCTTTCATGATTGTGCTTGTGCTTATGCATTACCTCATATATGTATGGTTAGCTAACGGTTTCATACCGTGTTGTAGATGTTTACAGGTTAGGTGCTGCTGAGTGATCTGACAGGGTGACAGGCCGAGGACTCTCGTACATTAGGTGGTTGGTTTGGGGTTGTTGTGTTTCCCCTCCTGCGTGAGGATGATCTTTTGTACCTCCTATGTGAGGATGTCGTTTCATATACTCGGCTATGTTGTTGTTTACTTTGGGTCGTACAGTTTATACTGTTTTATGTATTTGTTTTATATCTGTCAGTGCCATGTTGTAAGGTCCAGTGAACTTGTTGTCAGGCTAGGGTCATGATCCATTGTGAGATCCTAGCCCAATGTGACATCCCGAGTACCGCGGATTCGGGGTGTTACACATATTCGGGAAACAGAGACATCCGAAGACTCGAAGGTGAGAGTAGAGGGGTTAAGGATTGAAGAGAGTAACCGTCGGGTTAGCAAAGGGGGTAGATTTTGATGGTAGAATGTTGTGGAGGTAGGCGGCCATGTGGAGGGCTTCCACCCAAAATGAGAGTGGAAGAGAAGCGTGGACAATGAGGGTGCGTACTTTGTCATTGAGAGTGGGGAGGACACGTTCGGCTTTGCCATTTTGTAGAGATGTTTGAGGGCATGAAAAGCGAATTACGATGCCTTGGCGTTTACAAAACTCATGTACGGATTTGTTGTCGAATTCCCCACCCATGTCACATTGAAAACTTTTGATAGAGGTTTTGAATTGTGTGTTGATGAGAGCATAAAAGTGGAGAAAAGTAGTGTGGGTATCCGATTTGTTCCGAAGTGGAAAAACCCAAACATAATTAGTAAAGTCATCCAAAAGCACCAAATAATATTTAAAACCACTCTCACTAGGCAAAGAAGATGTCCAAAGATCACAATGCACAATATCAAAAGGACAAAAAGTAGTAGTAGTACTAGACGGTAAAAAAGGTAAACGTTTGCTTTTCGCAATTTGAAAAGACGAGCAAATAGAGTATGTTTTATGGTGTGGAATTAAAAGGTGAGAACTAAGGGATTTCATCACATGAGCACCGGGATGGCCAAGGCAAGCATGCCACACATGGTGGTGCGAGATAACATTGACAGACGGTGGTGGAGATGTACTAGATGGGCTCGGATTTGTGGACGAGAGGGGATAAAGATCCCCGGAGCTATTGCATCGCATAATGGGGGTCCCCGTACAAAGATCCTTCACAAGAAAACCAAACGGGTCAAACTCGACGGACACATTATTATCAGTTGTAAATTTTCGAATGGAAATAAGGTTCTTGATTATATGAGGTGAGTGTAGGACATTGGTTAGGTGAAGAGGGTGTGGTGTGTTTAGGTTAAGATGACCCTTACCGACAATAGGAATGGGACTTCCGTTTCCGACATAAATCGAAGGTAAAGTGCTAGAATTAAAATAAGAACGAAGTATACCTTGGTTGTTGGTCATGTGAGAAGACACCCCGGAGTCCATGTACCAATTTTCGTCAGGTGGATGGAGGCCCAAACTGGAGAACGCATAAGTGAGGTCCGTAGGTTGCTATGGGCTAGCGTAGTGAGCCTGCTGGGCCGATGGGGGGCGTTGTGGGCCTAAGTGTTGCGGCTGGTAGACAGCGTGTCCGGCGGGATAGTAGGGAACGGGATGGCCAGGATGCAGATGATCCGAAATGTGGGCCGGTGGTGGGTAATAAGAATGGGCCTGCATAGTTGGGTATGGAACCGGTGGGCTGGCCCACTGTTGTTGTCGCCAGTTTTGGGAGGCCGGGTGTAAGTTACGGGGTTGTTGTGGCGAGGAGGATTGTTGGCGGCTATGAGGGTTTCGGCGGAGGCCACGGTTGGATCCATCACGAGATTGGCGGCCGGAGGAGTTCGAACCGGGCAGCGGCGGGGTGGTCATCCAAGCATGCGTGGTTGGTTGGTAGTCTTTGGACGAGACTAAGACTTGTGCAGGGGAGGAATTTCTGGCTTTACGACTTTCCTCCCTGGATAGCATGCTACTAGCCGTGGAGAATGACGGGAGCGGTTGTGTTTGACTGATCATGCCACCACATACGTCATAGGCTGACGAGAGGCCGTTGATAAGTTGAAGAACGAGCCGTACGTCGTTGACGGTATGACCGACGTCGGCGAGTTAATCAACAAAGGCTTTTAGAGCCTGACATTATTCGAAGACCGTGCCGAAAGATTCTTGTTTGAGCTTGATGAACCGGCTTTCAAGGTCGGCTGCCCGAGCGGATTGATTGTCATGAAACAAGCCTTTGATGCGGAGCCATGCTTCACGAGCGGTAGCGCCAGATTTGATGATGGAGAGGAGGACATCCTCGCAGATAGTTGCATACATCCATCCCTTGACAATAGAGTTCAGTTTGCGTCATAAGGCGTCATCGACGTCAATAGGACGATCGGAACCGTCAATATGGTAAAGGACATCGTGAGCGGTTGCGGCAACCGTAAAGAGTTCCACCCATGTGTGGTATTGAACATTTTTCATGTCTAAAGTGAGGGTGACATGATTCTTGATGTTAGAAACGTGGAGAGCGGAATGGAGCGAGGACTTTGGGGTCACGGCATGGTTGTTGTAAGGTGGTGGTGGTGGGTTTTCGACGTGGGGTAGTTGGTTGTCGTTGGTGGCCATTGGCGGCGAGTGGTGGCGGGAGCCTCAGTGTCTAAGGGTTGCGGAATGAAGGTGGCGGGTGGATCGGTGGTTGTGAAACTATGGTTTTGCAAAATAGCCTGATACCATGTAAGATTTAATGTGAAAATATTAACTGAGTCCCCACCGGGATCTCTAGGCTCTCTCCATTATATATACAAGTATGGTACAAGTATGGTAACTCCCTAAAGGGTACAATTGTCTTTGCCTAATAATGTAACGGTCTTATCATAATGATATTTGACTAAGTAATAAATATATTTCTAACAAAGTGGATTATTCGTAGTTTTTGTTGGTTGAATGGATTATTTCTAATTATTATTCGTAATTATTATTAATTATGATATCTACTCTAAATCTCGACCCTTAATATTCACCATCTGACGGGCTAAGATTGTTCTCATGATTACACGATAAGTCTGTTTTCATGGGAACCGCACCCTATATATATATATATATATATATATATATACTCAAGTTAAAATAAAACTAATTAATAGTATGAAAAATATGTAACTTATTGATAACTTAACCTTGTAAACATAGATTAAAAGTTTAAATTATAATTAGTGTATACATTTTAATAGATAAATGTAAGGTAATTTAATAAAAAAATCTGAATCGTAACCTGGCATTGAATTAAATCCTGACGTACACGTATCTGTTGCGACAGTAATTAAAATTTTGTTAGTTGATATGGTTGAAAAGGCACTTTGGGTTTCCAATTTCCATTTTGGGGAGATATGTTGTTTGGCTTTGGGTGGCGCACTTCCCTAATCCCTACCCTATCAAATTATCAATTGTAATTAATTGATATTTCTGTACCATCTCAAAAGGTAAAATGCAATTCTTTTGTTATATAAGAAGAGACTAATTAGTATTGTTGGGATTTTGTTGTGCTCGACTACTAAAAATATGTGAACCACAAAATGTATGGCTCATTAGTGGATGACGTCACCCCACACAAATGGCTTCTCGATGGTGTGCAACAACTCATCATCAACCGACCTCTACTTTATATCTATTAGTCGGAACATATATATTTTTATTACTGCCGTAGTTGCTTCTTGGTATAGTGCTCGGAGATGTAATGCCATTGACTATGAAATTAAGCATGCCATGGCAGGCGCACTCAAATTGCTCTCCTGCACACTCAAACTTCCTATTACCACTAAAATACGCTAACCCACCTCCATTACCACTAATGTGGTATTTAGGGTTGGACATGGGACGGGATTGGGGTCGTTCCGCATCTCGTCCCGCAAGTTATAAACAGGACGGGATGAAATTTCGTCCCGTGTGGACCTTGTCCCATGTGGAACAGGACGGCTCTGATCCCGCAATATTTATACACCGATTATATTCAACATTTGTACTTGTTTTCGCTTATGTTTAAAGACACAAAAGATTAAAAAAAAAAAAAAATTGATACCGAATTACCGATTCAAGAGGCCTACATTAGTAGTTAGTACATTTAAAACGAATACAATTTACATCAAAGTTTGTTTTATCTATTACATTTAAAATCCTAGCACTGCACTACACTAATGATAGTTTATAAAAAATAACATTATTGTACATATCGTCGTAAAAGAATGTTATATTTTAGTATTTTATTACTTTTATAATTCATATCAATATAAAATTATAATTTATATTATATATATATATATATATATGTATGCGGTTTCCATGAGAACAGACTTATTGTGTAATCATGAAAACAATTTTACATCATCGGATGGTGAGTATTAAGGGTCGAGATTTAGAGTAGATATCAATATATCATAATTAATAATAAATACGAATTATAATAATTAAGAATAATTCATTCAACCAACAATAATTATGAATAATACATTTAACAATATGGCACATTCGTAACAAAACTAATAATAATTACGAATCTGTTCTCATGATTATACGATATATATATATATACATATATATATATATATAGCGGAATGGGATTACCGGGATGAAAAGTTTTCGTCCCGCGTCCCGTCCCACAAATTTTTTACGGGATAGAACAGGATCGACCGGCATTTATACCCGTCCCTAGTGGTATTCATTAGTTAGTGCTCCCATGCATTTTCATTCCCCTATATATAGAGAGATAATACCCGGTGAACGTATGCATTTACATTCAGTTCAATAATATAATGAAGCTTATATTGCTTCTTCCATTTTGCTTCTTCTTGTACACCCAAGGAATTGAAGCTGATAATGAGGTTTACATTGTCTATATGGGAGGACCAGTTCCGCCATCTCAGCAGCCTCCTGATCATCTTCTCATTAGTTTTCTACAAAGAAGGTTTACATAGTATTTCAAACTTGCTTTCCTTTCTCTTTGCTAAAGCTTTGGTCTATATATATATATGGATATGTGCAGGGACAAGAATGCAGTTGTGCACAGCTACAAGAATGGATTCTCAGGGTTCGCAGCGCGATTGACGAAAGAGGAGGCTCAACAGATGAGTACACAGCCTGGGGTTGTGTCTGTTTTCCCGGACCCAATCTTGAAACTCCACACCACTCATTCTTGGGATTTCCTTCTCTATCAATCTTCTGTGGAGATTCAGTCTTCGCCTTCCTCCTCGGCTTCTTCCGGATCAGACACTATCGTTGGCATTTTGGATTCAGGTGATCGATTATACTTCACATGTGTTTTTGTTTCTGTCGCCCCCATCCCATTAATGATTATGACCAAAGTTGATATTCATTTTTGTTTCTAATACAGTATACTAGGGGTATAAGCCCGTGCTACGCACGGATATCCCGTTATATTTAAAAAACTCGTGATTTATAACTAAGTGATTAGTGTGAGACAAAACAAAATACTTTATATTCTTATGTGAATAAGGATTTCAAGAAGATTTAATAAGTTATGAAATCTGCTACAAAATTATGTGTTTTTATAATTGAATTAGACCAAGGAAGAAGCAAAATGAATCAAAATGTATAATGCATTCATTGAGATAAATATATGTATTACATAGAAAGTATATAATTGAGTTATATATATTGATTGTTGATAATGTATAAATTATTAAATGTGCATTAATGATGGCTACATTTATTTTAAAAAAACTCAATCTTACTTGTAGGTAGGTTTTATAAATCTTTTACTCATTCACATTTCATTACAACGGTACAAAATATGAACCGTTTGTCAATAAGTACATTTAAACTTTTTGAAAATAAACATAAAACAAACTAAAGCAATAAATATGAACCGAGATGGTATTCTAAATAAAGAAATTTAGATTATTTTTTCGTGGAAAAAAAATAGTTTTTACGGCTTTAGTTCAAATTTTTATACTGACAATTCAACGTTTTTTTTAACTTAGTTAACATGTTTCATATTTATTTTTTTTGCTATTTTTGAAGTAATATTTATGAAACACATATTTTATTTTAGTGTATATTTTATGAAAGAATTTAGCCAAATAAAAACTTTTTAATTTCTATTAAGTTTGTATGCCCTTAAGTTTTACCACTTTCATTAAATTGAAATTGAAAGGTAAGGAGTTTTATTAGAGATACATTTACTAAATATATTTATACCATGGGCCTAATTACTAGAGAAAAAATTCAAAAAGATTTACTTAGCTAATTTGACCTATTTTTATTATAATATTTGTAGCTCAAAACTTTTATATTCTTACGCTATTATTTCATATAGAGTGTTTTATTAGTTTCAATAGTTATATTATTAGTTATATATATTAAGTTCATATTTTAATTTTCTAGAATTGTTTTTTTAATTATAATCTTATGTATTTTGAACTTATAATATTAGGTTAAAATTTTAGTTTAATCGGTTCGAACATTGTGTTCCGTTAGTCCAAACACTGTGTTTTAGGGATTAGGTTACAATATTTTTTTTAAAAAAAAAATCGAATATTTTTTTACAAATTATTTTTTTTAGAATTAAAATTTTCATTTTATACAAAAATTAGAAAAAAAAATTGATTAAAAAAATCTAAAAACTATTATATATTTATATTTTTTGGATAAATATTTTTGATTTTTACAAACCTATTTAAAAAAAATTTCAAACTTTATTTTAAACAAGTTATTTTTTTAAAATAAATATTTGTACAATAATTTTTTAAAAAATTATTATTTAAAATTTTAAAAATAATAAATTTTTATTTTTTAATATTTTAAATATTATTAAATTAATTTTTTTTAAAATAAAATCCACATCACACATTCAATCTATTTATTTAATGACACGTAAGATTCCAACTGTCACGTCATCGCCGGAGTTAGGGTTTTTGCCGAAAAATGTATGACGTATTATTATTGGTAAATACATTGATATTTTATATCGTTTATAGTAATTTTCAAAGTTTCGTATTATTTTCTATTTAATGTTGATAGTTGATATTATTTTGAGTTATTTTTTTTCAATAAAATAATAAAATAAGGATGAATATGAGACTCTAATTATACTCGTTGTAAATTGCAAAATAGTTATTTATTAATTGATTGACTTGCATACATGGTTATGCTAACTTCCAATAATTCACTTATGTTTTTATTTCTGTCTCATTGAAATGTCGCTGAAAAGGGATTTGGCCAGAATCAGAGAGCTTCGATGACAAAGATATGGGTCCAATTCCATCAAAATGGAAGGGGATTTGTATGGCGGGAGATAATTTCACCTCTTCCAACTGTAATAGGTACAGATCATTCTTCAACACAAATTTGTTTAAGCTTTCGTAGTCACAGTCAAGTTGAAATTATGTTAATCAACAGGAAGCTGATAGGAGCAAGATACTACAAGGACCCGGAGTCGGACACAAAATCAGCAAGAGACTTCCTAGGACACGGGACCCACGTGGCATCCACAATAGGTGGGGCCGCTGTCACCAACGCCTCATACTTCGGATTAGCCACCGGCACGGCCAAGGGCGGATCCCCTGCTTCGCGCCTAGCCATGTATCGGGTGTGCACCGAAATGGGTTGTCGTGGGTCCGCAATCCTCGCAGCCTTCGATGACGCCATTGCTGACGGAGTTGATGTTCTCTCCCTTTCTTTAGGCTCATCGGCGTTTTACGCTCCGGCCTTCTCCACTGACCCCATCGCCATCGGAGCATTCCACGCCATCCAGAAGGGGATTACCGTGGTCTGCTCCGCAGGGAATGATGGCCCTGATCCTATGACGGTTGTTAACGTAGCGCCTTGGATTTTGACCGTTGCTGCTACTACTATTGACCGTGATTTTGAATCCGACGTCGTTTTGGGTAGTGGGGAAGTTTTCAAGGGAGAAGGGATTAATTTTGCTAACACCAGTAAGTCGCCTGTTTATCCTTTGATAACTGGCGCTTCTGCTCAGTATAACAATGATACTAGCTTAACCCAAGCAAGGTACGCATTTTAGCAGCCTTTCTACTTGCTACCCTATAATGATTTGTAGTTTTGATGGAGGATTCTTATTTCATAGAGAATGCTACCCTGGTGGGCTAAATGGCGACAAGATAAAGGGTAAAATCGTCATTTGTGAAGGCCAGTATAGTTTAACAAGCAAGATAGAAGAAGTAAAGAGCAAAGGAGGAGTTGGGATTGTTCTCATAAATGATATTGTTCATTCAATTGCTTCTAAATATGGTTTCTTTCCTCTTACTGCTGTTTCCTCCAAGGATGGTGCTGCCATCCTCAGCTACATCAACTCCACCAGGTGACCAATAAAATTATTGAAGTTTGATTTTCACACTATGCTTAACAATTGTGAATGATGGTATATGGTCTTGTGAACAGCAACCCTCTTGGGACAGTTCTTCCTACCAAAACTGTGACAAACTACAAACCTGCGCCAGCCATGGCTTACTTTTCATCAAGAGGTCCTTCATACAGTACTAAAAACATTCTTAAGGTACAAACATTCTAGAATGTAAAATTAATGATCGATTAAAGCTTGATTTGAGCCTTTTTTTGTTGATGTAGCCTGACATAGCAGGACCAGGAGTGAACATTCTTGCAGCTTGGCTGGGAAATGACACTGATACAACCACAACGCCTCCCGGGATGACCCCACCCCAGTTCAATCTGTTGTCGGGAACGTCCATGTCGTGTCCTCATGTTTCCGGGGTGGCAGCCGCCATTAAATCTCAAAATCCTACCTGGAGCCCTGCAGCCATCCGATCAGCCATAATGACTACAGGTAAAATTCATGTAACAATATATTCTGAAAAAACATGTTGAAACTCATTTATCCCTTTTTTGCTGTTGTGCAGCCATCCAAACGAACAATATGAAAATGCCGTTGACAACACATACAGGAGACATAGCCACACCTTATGAGTATGGAGCAGGGGAAGTGAACCCTTCTGGGGCATTGAATCCGGGTTTGGTTTATGACTTGGACCCAGCTGATTATCTCCATTTCCTGTGCTTCTATGGATACAACACTTCTCAGATCAAGCTCCTTCAGCCTTCTCTTCCTGATGGGTTTGCTTGTCCCAAGGACTCAAATCCGGACTTGATATGGAACATTAACTACCCTTCTATAGCCGTTTACAAAAATGTGGCTGCAACAACTGTAAATGTTACAAGGACACTAACCAACGTTGGAGAAGCGGCGAACACGGTTTATAATGTTAGTATAGTTGCACCTAAGGGATTGGTTGTTAGTGTGGAACCTGAGACGCTAAGGTTTACTGCAAGCAGTTCGAAGTTGAGTTATCAAGCGACATTCTCTTCCTCGTCGACTTCAGATTTGGAACATGCTTTTGGGATGATCACTTGGTCAAATGGAAAGTATAAAGTCAACAGTCCTTTTGTTGTTAGCTCTCCTAGTTAAAATGCCATGATAATAAGCTAAGAGGTCATATACTTTATGTAACACCTTGCTGTTCTTGCCAATGATGTGTAAACAACAAATTAGATGCAAATTTAATAAGACTGCTGATGTGTTATCGTATGCACATGACCCGTTATGAAATAAGTCTTGGATGGATACTTGATAGAAGAACCAAATGGTCAATAATTTCACTAAAATCACCAACCTCCATGATTCCTCAGCGGTTAACAATGCCAATCACGGAAAAACTCAGACGGAAGATTGCTCAATTAATATAGCTACAAGGTCAATGTATATATTCCATTTTGTACCTAGCATATGTCATATTACCCAAGAACCAGCACCAGTATCATTCTCCATGAACCTCCGAATAACAGTCAGAACAAGTACTATCACAAGACATAGTAACCATAAGCGATTGACATTTATATAATTGCTATCCTCGCCCTCTTAAACAACCACCTAGTTCTTTGCCCATTACAGATGGATCATGACTCCATGTGCTGAACCGGTGGAGCACGAGTGGAGGTTGTGGTCTTCACAGGACCTGTAGGGTTAATGCCATAATAAGCAACCCAAGTAACAATCAATTTCAGTTACATAACAGTCCCAACTCACTCATTTGAAAAAGCTCTAGTTGTGGTTACTTAAGTATTAGGGGTTTTTTTTCTATAAGATGTCTAATCAAGGATTTAGCAGAAACGACTTTCAGATAAAAATCTAAATCACCTTTTACTCCACGAATTTGAACTTCCCTCCATTCTTGGACTAGGGAACAGCAGCAACAAATCAAATGCGAAAGGAAGTCGTCAAATAAGCCTCCCTGGTAACCAACAGGTCAAGCGAAAAGTTAATGCTATTGCTAATTAATTTCTTAAGATAGAAGACCACTATGCCATTACTATCCAAAGTGAGCTGAGATGAAGATAAGGTACCTTGATGTTGAGCATATTACGAAGCTTCCTTCTAATGCAGCAAGTGTGGCAACAACATGCTAATATCAGTGAATGCCCTACCAGTTCACTGCAGGCTTGTCCAGGAGCTGTGATATTGCATAAACAACTTCATTTTTAATGAAGCTACTACAAATGGAAGAGTTGGAACTAAAAAAAGCCAATTTTGTATCAGCAAAGTCACTCACAGATAGGCTTGTTCTTTGCAACTGAAGCAATCCTGGAAAATGTTCCACAAGGGAAGAAACAAGTCCTGATGCCTGAGAAGTGAGAACAATTATAAATAAAAATTTACTTTGGTGTCCAACAAGTAATCACATAATGTTAACAAGATCTAGAATCTGGTGTGTTGGTCCATAAAGATTATAACTAGAAAGGCTAGTAGTTCTTCACAATAATATGATCATTGTGCAAAATTAAGCAAGGTATTTAAGCAGTTAGAGCATACATAATCTGGGTTCTTCACAACAGTCAAGTAAATCAGTATGCCAATCTTCCTCCTCAGATGATTCTCCAGATTGTATCCTATGGCCAAGCACAAAAATGTCATACTAAGTCATTCATGACTAAGAAATATATGTGGCATGAAAAGTGTAACCTCTACATTTTTACTACAATGCCCTCATCAGCTCACATCCTTGCAAACTGCAACTGAGGAGCTGATGATCATATCCTATCATCTACTGCTTACAAAATCTAACTAAAAGAAACAACAATACCTAGGAGAGGATGAAATAACATTATCAGTAGGACAGCTCTTATCAACAGATCGTCCTTGTTGTTCATGAACATGCACGTTGTGTATCCCCAAATTTCTCGAATGTCTAGCAGCTACTTCTGTTACTTGGATCAAGTGTTGAATCACTTCACACTCTTGTGTATTCATAATTGACTGAGAACGTTGTAACTCTACTTGGAGTTTCTCAGTTTCTTTCTGAAGTGCCTTGTCAAAAGGAAGGTCAGGGTAAGACCGCGAAAGACTCTTCTGAAGCACCACAGTATCGGCTTTGCTAGGTTGTTGATTAAGCACCGCAACATGCACCTTTCTCTCCTCCTCATCTAATGTGTACTCACATTGATCCCTATTTATGTATTCCAACCTTTCCTGAGATTTGAATGGATGAACGTAGAAACACATCAGTTTAAGGTTACTGACTCCACTTACTGTACAAAAAATTTACACTTAAACATCAGACATTGCAATTTCAAATTATATCATGTTTCCTTAGTTTTTGAATCTTTATGGTAAATGAAACTAGATGGAAGATATGAATAACCATGTGAGAAGAAGATCAATAACAAATCGTTTTTACATCCTTTTTCTGAAAAAGAAAACTCGGAATCTGACATAGCAAATTCATTATCACAAGATGCCAACATTTTCCTATCCCTCAAAAAATTTGATCACCAAAGAAGCAACATCAAACTTACAAAATCAAAGTTACAAGACTTGAGTTTTATATACATATACCTTAATTCGGGCATTGCTAACCAGACTAACAAGAGGCATGATCCGAAGGTAGCGATCAATCTCCTCCTGAGATCTTCTAAACTGGTAAACAATGTTCCAACCCATAGCAAGAAGGTACAAATAACTCTTGTCTTGACAGCTTTGAACAAGAAGGTAAGCCCTTCTTAATGAATCCTCCAGGAGCTCAAGTGGCTCCCTTGTCTCAGGATACCTCTTCAACTCTGAAATCTTAAGCTGCTCTAACAAATTCCCAATCAGTTTCACGTGCTGTGCAAATTGCTTGCAATTCCTCTTGTGCAAACGGGCTGAATTAGCAGCCTTTACAATCAACCCAATCAAGGCAATAGCATTGAAACCAGCCAATTGAGCAACATTCCCAATTTCATCAAAAGAAGCCATTTATCCCTCTCTCTTTTTTTTATTGTTGTAGGGATCCAATGAGCAGCCAGCCAAGTGTGTCAAGAACCAAAAAAAACTCAGTGACTGCAAATAATCCTTAAAAAAACACTACCCAGATCAGAATAGGGCAAAATCAGCTAATATCTTAAAACACAGCTATTTAGTATACTGTTAGTTTGATTTGTTAAGCATTGCAAAAGACAATTGAAACATCCATAAATTGTATGCTATTGAGGAAATTCTAAAGAAGCAAACCAAATATATGAAGTTTAAGCTTGGGAGATCAAACTCTTTTTGAAGAAGGATAGAGAAATGACTAACCTCCTAGTACACCGCCATGGAGGTCGACCTTGGTGCACAATCAACACCCAGAACCCTTGAAAGAGAGTGCAGGGACTTGGAAATTTTGTTTGTACTGTGAAAGAAGAAGAAAAGGACGCATTGATTTCCTAAATCTTCAGAAATTGTTAATTTTGTGGGTTTCTTTTTTTTTGTTGTGGCTTCTTGAACGACAAAAGCAGGAAAAAGGGGCTTTAATTTCGTCGTTTATAGTTGTGAGTAATTGGTATAGTTGCATTGCATCCTCCACCAACGCAATACACGCCGCTGTTGTAAGTGTGTCAATCCCAGATAGTCTCTACTGCAGTACCACCGATCACACTCTAAGCAATTGAGTTGCAGACTTTGTAATGTGCATAGTGGATACAGATCATGGTGGTCCAGCATAAGGATGCTGGTGGGGCCAACAATTAATTTGGGAAGTTGCAATGTATAGTTTATTAGGCCATCTTTATTAAGGGGTCTTCAAAACGGGATCTTGGGCCATTTTTGTAATTTTTCTTCAATTAAATCTTATAACTTACTTTTACCAATTTATGAATGGGTCTTCATCATTGGGTCTTACCTCGTTTTTATCACCCACCCATTTATTTCCTCATACCATTTTACAAATATACCCCTACTAACTTTTTAATATTATAATTGTTTTAACTATATCTTAAACCAAACTTTTTATTATTATAACATTAAATAATGATTTAATTATTTTTTGTTAACTCAAAATTATTCAATTATATTTAAAATAATATTTAATTATGAGAAATACTTAATTTCATTAGAATTAGCATAAAAAACATCACACGATAAGATACATAAAATTAAATCATGATACAAACAACATTCAAGTGAACATAAAAAAACATGAACCAAACAACATTAAAATAACACAATCTTGAGTCGATAACCTAATTTCCAAATTTTTGCCAAATATTCTCCATTAAATCGTTCTGAAGTTGTTGATGTGTAGTTTTGTCTCGCACTTGAATTGTGTTTTGGAGGTAGTCGCGCATATTAATCGGTCTTGCTGTCGTGTAATCCGAAGGATTTACCGAGCCTGCAACTCCTTCTTGATCATACTCCGGGAGATCACCTTCGTATTCATCTCGTTCATCTTCTACAATCATATTATGCAAGATAATGCATGCTCGCATAATTTTCCCAATCTTAATCAAATCCCATGAAAGTGCTGGGTTTCGAATGATTGCAAATCGAGATTGCAAGACTCCAAACGCCCTTTCTACATCTTTGCGAGCTCCCTCTTGAACTTGAGCAAATAGTTTAGCTTTAGGGCTTTGCGGGTGTCGAACAGATTGCACAAATGTGGCCCAAGGTGGGTAAATACCATCGGTAAGATAATATCCCTTGTTGTATTGATGACCATTAACCATGAAATTGATATATGGTGCCCTACCATGTAAAACGTCATCAAAAACAGGAGAACGATCAAGCACGTTAATATCGTTACACGTACCTGGGACACCAAAAAATGTATGCCAAAACCATAGGTCATGAGATGCCACAGCCTCTAGTACAATCGTTGGATATCCATGATCTCCACGTGCATATTGACTTTTCCATGCATTTGGACAATTTTTCCAAGCCCAATGCATGCAATCGATGCTACCCAACATCCCTGGAAAACCGCGAGCCTCCCCCTTCACAAGTAGACGCTGCAAGTCTTCCACTGTAGGTTGACGAAGATATTCATCACCAAAGATAGATATGACTCCATCAACAAAATATTCTAAGCTCTTTCTAGCAGTGCCCTCAGCAAGACGGAGATATTCGTCACTAGCATCTGCAGCTGTTCCATACGCCAACATCCGTATCGCACTGGTGCATTTTTGTAATGCAAATATACCAAGTCTACCAGTCGCATCTGGCCTTTGTTGAAAGTATTCCACTCCATTCTCGAGGCTTTCAACAATGCGCATGAAAACATGTTTGCGCATTCTGAACCGACGTCGGAAGATTGCATCTGTGTACGTCGAGACCTCAGAGAAATAATCTCTGCGTAATTGTGCTTCCCCTTGCTCCCTTCCTCTTTCAATGTGTGTTCGACGACGTCTTCTTCTTTTAGAGCTTTCTGCTCGTGCCTCATCATGTCTTTGGCATGCAAGTTGCCACTCATTGAAAGCAGCGAAGAGCTCATTATCATCAAAGCTACTGCTACTAAGGAATGGGTTGGGGAATGATAGCTCAGAATCAGAGTTAGACATTGTGTAGCTATTTGTTTGAAATAGATAATGATAGAGTTGAATGAAATCTCTATACTCATATCACATTTATATATCAATCTACTTAGATGACCGTTGTATATGACCGTTGTATATTTAAATATATCTACAACTTTTTTCTGCCACGTTCACATGCATTGTCGGACCCATCATTGTCTTTGTCCATGCCATGTCAAGACGTGACATGAAATGACAACACTCTGTAGCTTCACATGCATTAACTTTGCCCAATCTCTGCCACCTTATCTTTATCTTTGCCCAATCTCTGCCACCTTCACATGCATTGTCGGACCCATCATTATCTTTGCCCATTCCCTTCTTTAAACCCATGCCCTGTCAAGACATGATATGAAATGACAACACTCTGTAGCTTTATTTATCTTGACCACACTTCTGACACAAAGTAGAAAATACATTGATTGCAACAACAAGATCTTACATCAAGAGAACTGATTACAAAAACATCTTACGTAATATAACACTAAACATTAGGATACAACAACATAAAACATAAAATAAGAGCATTAACATCATTAGAAAATACATTGATACAACTTCCGATGATTGCAATTTCTTCAAATCATTTTGAGTTCCTTCATCAAACTTTCCTTCAATTCAATACCTGCAGGAGGCAATTCCTTATCTGCCATCAAGCTCATCAATAGTTCCATCTTCCTAACTCTCGCGTATTCTTTTTGACTCTCTATCTTTTGTGCCGCCTTCGATTTCTTAAACTCTAGTATCTCGCTCATACGTTGTGATGCTTCTTCCTTTCTCTCCGCCGTCACTTCAACGTGTTCATTACTCGTTGTTGATGCCTTCTGTTTCCCCTTTCTCTTGGCGCTTTTGATACCTTCAGGACGATCAAAATGTTGATGATCATGCATGCTTGTTGGAGTTTCAGGAGTTGGGTTAGAACCCACGGCATCTTCAGTTGAAGCCCTTGATCTTTTGCCGCTTGAAACACTTTCCTCCTTCTCTTGGTTGATCTTTTTCAAATGATCAACTCTCCATTTTTCTTCATTACGAAGAACATACCATGCATGCTCATTTACAAAACTACACCCATATGTAGCTCTATAAATTTCATGTGCTTTGTTAATTACATCTTGATCTCCTTCGCCGCTAGCTTTTAATTTGAGAGCTTTTTCATGGCAACCAACAAACTTACCAACCGTGTTATTCAGCTTTTGCCATCTACACTTCATTTTATTTTTGTCTCGAGGAACTTGGTGAGGCTTCCTCCACTGCATGTAGTTGTTAGTAATTCGACTCCAAAATGCCTCTGAAGTTTGGCCATTTCCATCAATCGAATTAGTACTCACGTTTATAAAACCGGAGATGAGAAGCAAATCATCTTCGTGGGTCCAATAAACGCGCTCACCACCGCTACCACCGCCACCATTGTCATTATCACCACCACCTCCATGACGACCACCACGACGACGATCACCACCACGATCACCACCACCGCTAATAGGAGCTTCAAAACCACCACCACCACCATCACTATTAGCACCATAACCTCCACCATAACCACTATCACTACCAACGCTACCACTATTAGCACCATAACCTCCACCATAACCACCACCACCACCACCACCACCACCACCTCCGTCATAACCACGACCACTTTCACCATAACCACCACTACTAGCACCATAACCACCACCACCACCATAACCACCACCACCACTAGCACCATCATAACCACCACTACTAGCACCATAACCACCACCACCATAACCACCACCACCACCACTAGCACCACCACCACCACCATAACCACCACTACTAGCACCATAACCACCACCACCATAACCACCACCACCACCACTAGCACCACCACCACCACCATAACCACCACTACTAGCACCATAACCACCACCACCATAACCATAACTACCACCGCCACCATAACCACCACCACCACCATAACCACCACCACCATAACCACCACCACCATTACCACCACCAGAAGAGGGAGCTAAACTACCTTGGTGTTGGGTGCTGTATGCAGGAATTTCGGAAGGTTGAGTGAGTATTTGACTATAATAATTATAGTCAGAATCTAGTTTTAAATCATTAAAACCAAACATTTCACTAAAGTTTTGAGAATTTGGATGATTATCCATGATGGATGTAGAAAGAAGAGATGTGTTTTGGTGTTTCAAAATGATCCAACACATTCACTATATATAGACAAGAATATGGGTTAATTTTATTATTTATTATATTTTTATACCTTAGAATGAAATTTAGGTTAATCTATTAATTATCTCTATGAATAATACTATAAGAAACAAAGAGATAAAAAATTACCCAACACATATATGAAAAAATAAGGAATAAATTTTTATTATATAGAATTTTTATACCTTAAAACGAAATTTATTAATATATTTTGTATTTTGATATTTTTATACCTACAAACTTTACCATAAAAAAAACATTTTTTTAAAACTATTCTAAATATATTCAAAATGGGTGTCTATGGATAGATAAAAAAAATTATGAATTTTGGTATAATTTTTTTTTTTTAAATATTTAAGCCGGAAAATGGATTTATAATAAATTAAAACTTAATTAGTCGTAGCCAATAAAAAAGCGCCACGTGTCGCTGTCTGCTCGCGCCAATTACAGCGCGACACGTGGCGCAAGCTACAATTTTTTTTTTTAATTAAAGGCCGCTTTTAAGCGGCCAATGGGGGGGGAGACACGTGTCCCCCCCTTTTAATCCAAGACCCGGGTCTTCTCAAGACCCGGTTAATTACATTTTATTCCCCATTTTTTCTATAAATTACAAGAACCTCCCCCTTGGACACCCGTTAAAGATGCCCTTAGGGTTAGGATGATTGGGTCTCCATTAGGAGGTATATAGTTTTTCAGGTAAAAAAAATAACTCTTTTTTTATAATGGAAATTGGTTCGAAACAATAAAAGACGTTGAAAGGTCGAAAATGATCTAAAAGAAAACGGAGAACACAACATCCGTAGTTTGAAGGAAGTATACATGTACGAAGTTTACGAACAATTATGGGCACCTCAGATTTAGACTTGTAGTCGGTCATAAATCTACGCCAGACGATACTGCAAAACATAGGAGTCTTTATATAAAAGTGTATAACTTTGACGGTAATAATAAAAGATTTGTAAGGAGAAGAATTTTTGGATGATGAACAAAATATGACCTGTGGGTAGACTCGAACCAATTTGGTCGGTGGAATCGCAAAGTATAATCTGATTTTGCCAAACTTAAAGGGATTCAACGTCGTGGTGGAGGCAAATTACAGATGAGAGGCTCCCAACTCGTTGGGCGAAACCAAGACTCAAGGGTTGCAGCGAGATTCACATGGATCTGAAGTCAACAAAAGAAGACTTGATTCGTTTATGTAAAAAATGGCTCAATTTAGGGTTTTTGTGATACACGAGTCAACAAAAGAAGACTCGATCCATTTTAACAAAGTAGTGGTTTAATTGGCGGTTTTCTTTGTACGAGTAACGTAGAAAATTTTGTGATTGTTTAGTTTGTGGGTCAATTTGGAATTTGCTCTTGTTATAAAAATTAGTGAGATAAACTACAACTAAAACTTTGTGAACGCAGTGGTGTGACTACAAGTCAAATCTGTGATAGAAAATTGAAAAGTGTATATGGTACTTAATTTGCTCTATCGTAGAGAAAGGAGGGGATCGAAGCCAGAATCAATAAGGTTTTGGATTCTGATCCAATTTTACCTCAAATCAAAAGAAATGTTGTTTTAAAGGAGTTTTGAGGTCGAAATCAGCTGCGGCCGTAATGTTTCTCAACCCAAAAAGAAGGATTAATTAAAGAATTAAACAAAAACGTTGATACACAAAGGGTAGCCATAGGATATCTCACCAAACGATATACGGGGTTGTTACTTCTTTGCTACGAAGTATTGTGACCGAAATGTCGACGAGAGCGTGATTGTACTCCATCGGTGATGTACCGTTTAAGGCATGGAAACTTTAAAGCTTAGATGAAGTTTGTGGATGGGGTGGGGGGTTTTAATTTTTTTAAATTTTGTGTTAAGGAAGGCTATTTTGTTGGAGATAATAAGGTCCCACATCAAAAGATGTGGACACTCCGAGCTTAGTATATAAGGTCGGTAGACTGCTCCTCATATTGACAATTGATTTTAGGATGGAACCTCGCCCGCCGGGTTTATGTGTTGGGCTTGGGCCTAATTCGCATATGCGCTCGTATGCACACGACCCCCGCTCAACCGGTCCGTCTGTATCGGACTTTGACATATTCCTTCACGAAAACTAGTAAATAAAAATGAGGAGTTAGGTTGTGGTTGAAATGGAAATAGGTGGTAGTGGTGAGATGTTTTACCATTATTTATTTATCTTCTTGTTTAAGGTTATAAGCGGTCGTAGTGGTTATACCTTAGGAATATAAGCATGATCAATCAATATTATAGAGTTCATCAAGATACATAACCCAATGCCTACTTATCTTTATTAGATTTGGTTCTTCTAAGTTAATGATGTTAACTAGTGCGTGTATCTCTCCAAAGTCTTTCAAGATACATTGGGTTATTTTTAGGGATGGCAATGGATCGGGTGGTGGGTGGATGGCCCTGTCCGCCACCCGACCCGCGAGATAATTTCATCCACCCCACCCGACCCGCCACCCGCCAAACCCACTACCCGCATCCGATCCACCCGCATCCAACGGATGAAGCGGGTGGATCGGGTGATATTCGGGTGTTCTACGCATTTCCTTTAAATCGATATTAAACTCGGATTCGAATGCAAAAAATTAATATTAATAAAAATAAATTCAATCCGAAAAATTCTTATCCATAAAAAACAAGGTAAATATAAAGTCAACACAAATCATTCAAGTGGAAATATTACAAGAAGTTTTATAAGTTTAAGTTATTGAAAAATAGAAAATTTTAGCAATACATAACGTACAATAAGATCATAATAGGAATTGAATAAATGTACAAATTATGCTAAACAATCGGTAAATCACCAATTTATAAATAAAAAGGAACTAAAGATCACTAAACAAGTAAATAGTCAATAAATTTATAACGGATGTAAGCGGGTGAAACGGGTTGGATGGGTGGATGGATGATGGATCGGGTGATGGGTGGATGAAAGGTCCATCCGAATCCGACCCGATCCATCACCCGCTTCATCCGCCATCCGCTTTCACCCGCTTCATGTCGGATTTTCACCCTTTTATTATGGATCGGGTTATCGGGTGTCCATCGGGTTCGGATGAAATTGCCATCCCTAGTTATTTTCATTTTAGATTTTAGAATATTTTAAAAGGAAATGTGGGTTGCTATTTTACAAGTTATGGCTTGGATTGTGACGGTAAATATTACCCATCAATCATGATGTGGGCCGTGGGCCCATTAGTAATATCTTCATTGTCCAATTACTTGGGGTCCTGCCAAAAACATTTACCCTGCATCCTTCAATACTTGGACAAGTGTCCAAAACATATACACCATCTCCGCTGGAAGATAGTATCAACATCAAATCATCAACATTACAAAACAAATTTATATTAAAGTAGATCAGAAAATAACTAACGGGTGTTGTTCAAGTAATGCAAGTTATTTTGGTAGGATCGTGCGGTTCAACGTAGAGCTTAGACGTGTTCTGAATTTTTTTTTTTTTTTTTTTTTAAAAACGAGTGAAAGTAATAGTTCAAAACTTATTAAGGAATAATTCATAACTTATAAAAGGATAGTTCATAAATTATAATAGAATAGTTCATAGTGCAAAATTTATAAAGGAGTGAAAATAATAGTTCAAAACTTATTAAGTGATAGTTCATAACTTATAAAAGGATAGTTCATGAATTATAATAGAATAGTTCAAAGTGCAAAATTCATAAAGGACAGTGCATAACTTATAAAATGATAGTTCATGAATTACAATTGAATAGTTTATATATAAACGATTAATTTATAAATAATTTGATATAATATATTAAAAAGTAATAGTTCATGAATTATATGGGAATAGTTCAAAGTTTATAAGAGAATAGTGGAGAAACTATAACATGAAAACAATCGATTTATCGTTTTAATTTATTTTTCGTTTATATTATGTAAATTAGATTACTAGCTAGAATAATTATTATTATTAAACGATTATTATCTTTTAATTAGGGTTTAGTTTATTATCTATTTAAGATAATTAACATTATGAAGTTAATTGTACAATAAGTCGTAGTTATTGGAGTTTTTCTTAGACATGAAAATAAATGTTATTACGAACGTCAACCCTCGTTCTAGTGATCGGACAATCTCTAATAACAACATCTTGTACCTATAGAGGGCGCAAAATCAAGACTTCAGTTTTCGTTGCACTTGACAACAAATGTGCATGTGATATATAAAGACTCGTAAAAAAAAAATTAACATTAAAATTTACTTGTCCGTCTTGTATGTCGATTCCATTATAATGACGCAAGAAAATAAGTTGAGGAGAAGCCTGAAATTTGGATACATGATGAAAAAATCTAAAATTTTATTTGAAAGCGGACATCTTCTCCTCACATTCACATATTTACGACGTTGTTCTAGTGTACGGGATGGTTGGAGTGGATCTCGTCCTTCAGCTTGTAGCACCCTAATCTTCAATAAAACATTGTATCCTTGTCTTATGGTGGTGACGTTGTGGGAGTCATCCAACTGTAGTGACTTCAAAATATTCCTCAGCTTTAAACTCGATCGAAGTTCACGTCCCACCTTCCAAAACTGTGTAGGCTTCAATCGACTTATGTACGTCCCTTTAACTGCTCGAGAAGTGTATGAGTGCGCACTCCATATATAACATGCAACGTCCATTCAACAACTTCGCATGTTAACCCAAACCTAATGAATCCTCTAACATATCTCCATGACCTACTTATGACTAACATCATATTCATAGTTTCTCCCATAAAACGAGCTTAATCAAGCATTATCTCTCGATCGTAACAAAAAAATCAAAATTTAAACATAGGAGAATAATCGATCCCTTCATCATGCGAATAATTTAGTAGACCCTAATTGAAAAAAAAATATAGAATAAATTTTTTTTCTTTCTCGAGTTGATCAACTTACAATAAATTAAAATATTCTTACCTCAAAATGTGGAATAAATTCGCGACTAATTAAATTTTGTATCATCGAACAAAATCAACATCTCTTTGTCGTTTTGTGTTGTCATTTCCGGTACCCATTTTTTGGATAGTTTGTGAAAATTGGTCCACTTCTTTGATTCTCAATATATAACCAAACATACATACCATTCAAATCATAAGCCGCATTTCAAATAAACGCAAACCAATTTTATTTTTTTTTCATAAAAAGCACGGTTGAATTAACGGGTGTATTTCTGAACCCTCTTTTTATACCCAGCCGGCCCTACCCGGTGAGGCAGTAATTTTCCAGCCGAATAAATGCACATAATCAAGTCATCTTTAATAACCTACATAAACCAAGCAAACCAAACAAAAGGAAGCATTTCTCGGATGAATATTTCGAAATCAAGGTCTGCGTCTCAGGAGGTTAATTATCCTCCATAATCATAAGCAGAATCTCATTACAGGCTAACCAGAACCAGTTCAGTTTCATTCAACGACCACGGAAAGAAGCTCTTGTTGCGTAGCACAATACGCATCGAGAAAGAAGACCGAAATAACTATTACAGTATCGCTATGCAGGATCAAATAGAACACGCATCGAGACAAAAGATCCGAATAACTATTACAGTATCGCTATGCAGAATCAAACGGAGATGAAGGCAGTAATACAACAAGTTCCCCGTGATTAATTTACAGCTATAGATTCATTCAAAAGGTTGTTGAAGACAGTTTATGCAGGCAAGTTACCTTATTTGAACATCAGTGTGCACTCACAAGAAAAGGGTGCTGACAAACACCACACTCTATGGTCTCTGAACCAGAGCTTGGCACTTGTACCTGCAGTTAGTTGTTCATGCACCAAAAATCATGTTATAAGAAGGAAATTGACTTTGTTCAGACAATACTTTATCTCTTTAGCTCAAACCTGCAAATGTACTGTACAAGTTGGACAGGCAACTTCCCGCATACGTCTCCCAGATCCATCAGACTTTGAACCTGAAATATATGATTTCATTATTACTCTTGCACCTGATAATTCACCAGCAAGAGGTCTACATGATAGAATCCGGCTGCTAAAGACCAATTTTTCGTAAATTCAGGAGAAATAGAAACTAGAACTGACATTCTTCAGTTTCCAACAAGCTTCGACACCCTCATAATATTAATGCTACAAGAAAACTATTTGGTTTTAAGTACTTAATTTTTATAGCATTCAAAACATGTAAATTAACACGCATGAATAAAAACTGCATTAGGGCAATTTGAAACTGAGAACTACCTGTAGAAGTCCTTCGATTTCTTTCCATTTCCTCCTGCAGAATCACCATGTAACAATCAACATTCCAGTAAAGTATGCGACAAAAAAAAAAGTTACTCCAGGAAAACCCTATCCACAAGAGAACATCAGGACAACCATCTTGCTAGAATAAGATTAACGGTTTGTTTGGCGCAGTGACCTTCTAATGATAAGTGTAATAAGGTCGTTGTGCCAAACGAACCCTACAGGTATAGATCCCGTGCAATTGTGGTTATGAAATTTTTTTTCAAATTGAAGCATGGGAGGATGACATAATCCAAGTACAAATGGCATATGATCAAGCAAGATAGAGACATGTGAACATGGAAAAGGGATGAAATTTTAAAATTCTCCTGCTAAGCATATTCCACCTGAAGCTTCTTCGCAAGGTCTTCATGACTCTGCAACGCAGGCCTTCTAGCTGCATCTTTAGCATTGCTCAGCCTTCGAGTCACTTCAGCCTGTTATAGTGATACACCACAAGTAAAAGTTCACTTCAGTGCAAACCAATCTTCAAATTCTAACAGATCTACAAGGTTACCTTTATTTTTTTAGTTCTTCAGTTTGTTTCTTCAACTTCCCAAATTTCCAAATATTCCCCATTGATTTGTCTTAGCAGCTGAAGTTCTAAGATTAAGTCTTCTTTTATTATTAAGAGCTAGTTATTTCTAACCAATTATAAAAGAAGGAACGGCTGCATTTGTTTAGCATCACACTTGAATATTGAACTGAAATACAAAATTGAGGTCCTCAAATTTTCTGTGTTAGAGATTCTATAGCACAACAATTCTTGTGTCATGCAAGATTCTTGCTATGCAATCCAAGGAGGGGATGCCTGCTTCTAGTGGGTTCTAACACATACCTTATAAACTTCCATTTATAAAAAAAGGCTGAAAGTAACTTCAGCCCAAAACAATTAATATGGACAACGGACAGAAGAAAGATGTGATCATACCATGCAGCGATCGCAAACTCGAACAGCAGGTGCATTTTCATCATCATTCAAGGCAATTCTACCTTGTGTGCATTTATCACAGAATATATCTCCACAGTTTCTGCAGTGATGCTGCAAAGCATAGCAGAGATACCAACAGTTATCAAACTTAACTCTGTTACATAAATGTCAAGTGCACTTAATTGTAACAAAAGATAGCCAGCAAGTGTATAACAATAGCAAGAACGCACCCTACGCACAAAAGAAGAAAAATCAGCTCCACAAGATGTACACTTGGCAACTGTTTCATCAGGAACCTACAATCATGAACATAAAAACAGCAGAATTAGATGCGTGTGACAGCTAGACAGCAGAAGATAATTTTACCAATACGAAGTAAAAGTATCATCTTGAGTGAGTTGACATAGAAAGTATGTAGCTTCCAATAACTAGTAGATTAAATCAGCATCCAGCAAAACAAATGAACATATAGAGTATTAATTCAGTAGTGCTTATGTTGTGGTTCTGGAGGCAAGAGAGAAACAAAGATCACCCCCTACCCTAAAAATAGGCTATAGTGAAAAGTGTCTTAGGAAGCCTGGCAAAAAATAGATGAAAGATCTAGGATCTAGCAGAAACCAGAATCAACAAGGAAACTATATCCAATGTATCACAGATCAATTGGGTTTTATGTAAGGGATACGTTAATCACTAAAGTTTCCAGGCAAATCACATATTGTTTGACAAGTTCCCATGGGGCATGGACATGCATGATTACAATTTTCAATAAATAATCAAGTAAAATATCTCTTCAACAATACGTTTCACACCAAAGTAAAATCAGACAAGAAAAGGTTATTCCTGTATCTTAAACAAAAACAGATATCTATGCTAGCATTAAAACTCCAAATGATATCAAAAATAAATTTGCAAATGTGTCTTTGTGAAGCACTCTTAGAACAAGACGTTTTACCCAGTGATCTTTCTCCTCGTTGACTGGCTTCAACTTGACTATCCAGTCGGTGAGTCCTTTCTTCTTTTCTATAGGTCGTTCGGGAATTCTAGATGATTCCGAAGGCATGCTCCTTCCACCCATCTCTTTGAACTGCAATGTGATGGCAAGAAGTTTAACATAAATATGAAATATAATATATGGCAAGGGTGTGAAATCTTGAATCCAGCCACCCGTAAGCATCAATTTAACTAGACAAAAAGTTTTAAGTGCTGTATTGACTAATATAAATAACACATTCAACAGTGATCGTATAAATAGCAAGAAGTAATAGAACTTCCAACCTGTACAATAGCAGCAGTTACAGTATCTAGAATGGTATTCGTTGTATAGCTATTAGACTGCAGTCTAATACGTCTTGCTTCAACGTCAACTGGAGTCTTTGACCAAAATGCAAAGGTGGATGACTCAATTTTCTGCACAAACAGTTACAAGAAGGAAAAAATGAATTTTTATTTAGCAATTCGCAAAGAATGTTCCAGGCAGTAACAAACTTACATCGCATCTAGTCACATTCTCTAGTGGATATATCCTCAATGTCCGGCTGGTATTAGGATCCAGCATACGTATGCCGTCCAATCCAACCTAATAGGAGATTAACAAATCAAACAACTCAGTAATTGGCTCATGCATTATCAAAAAGAAAGATCTTTCGGGTGAAAAAAAAGGGTGGAAAATAGACGAATTACAGCTACAGGGTCTTACTAGTTCATAATTACAATATACTAATTACAACATGTGGCTTTAATACAAGGAAATGCAGCATAAAAGAGTTAAACAAATCACTTTCAAGAACTTCAAAGTTCATTAAACAAATTAATCAATGAGACTTAAAAAAATCTTCTTCATAATTCCATAATCGATGATGACAAGAACTGAACAGCATTGCATCCATAAACGGTCAAGACTTTTTCACTTTTTCTAGACCTCAGCAATACTATCCACAGTATATTCATTCAGATGAGCAGAATGAGCTCAAATATAACTAAAATTCCTTCAAACAAAAGAAATGCAACTAAGAAAAACAAATTGCAAGTTATACAATCATAAGGCTACATGTAATGCCCCTCATGCCATACAGCCTTTCTATGCACGAAAAAACAATCTGGCAAAGGAAAAATGCAACTAGAATAAACTTCAATAGCATTAAAATAGATATAGCAGTCCGAAATCAGCTAAAACTTTAAATTGAAAGCTAATTAGATATATAATAATTTTAGTACCTGACAGAGAACATCCATTACACCCTGACTTCCACTTTCAGGCAATAGCTTAACTCTGAACTTCTGCACTCCATCCTTGACATCCGATTGAGCCTCAACCTTCGGAACCGCTCTCACAACCTTAAGAGGGCTCGACTTCTCCCTCTCACCGGATAAGCTAATCGCCCTTCCATAGTCATCGAACATCCCTGACCACGTAGATGACTTTGGGGCGGTTCCACGAGCACCATAAGGCTCCGTTTTCCCCTTGTACGCATAAACTCCACCATCACTCCCTTCATCCGGATGCATTCCAGATTCGTACAATCCACGACCACCACTGTCAGGCCTCTTTACATATATCTCCGATCCCAAATCCGACCTACTCCTGTTATAATCCCCATACTTAATCCCACCATTTGCCCCATAATCACTATAGCGGCTCAAACTATCATCAAAGTAACCCGACCCTGGCCCGTGATCGAGTTTCTGGCTGCTCCCGTAGGTGGATTCGTAAGGAGACGGCCCCGAAGATCCCGCATTGATGAAATTGGACGGATACAGCGAAGAATTGGAAGTGGAATTAGGTCCAGGGTAGGCATTCGATGCCAGAGAAGGATAATTCAACGCTGATTGTGGTGGATCGTAGGGAGGGTAGTGTTGTGGAGGCGGTGGCTGTTGTGGAGTGGATTGTAGAGGATAGAAACCTAGAGATTCAGGCCCCTGCGAAGGAGGATTGTATTGAGAAGCTGGTGGTTGTTGTGGAGGCAGCGGCGGTTGAGGATACGGTGACGGTGCAGTTGGGACGGGGTCAGAATTGTGCGGAAAAGAAGGGTAGCTATGCGGATATTGGGGATAATCAGAGTTTCCATATGAAGTACCGGAGAAAGGAGGAGCAGAGGCGTAGGATGGGGTGGCGACGGTGGTCGAGGGCGGAGCAGGTGGCGGTGGGTGGTGATCAATCGGATTAGGAGCAGGGTTTAAAGGGGCAGATTGAGGATATGGGTAGTAGGATGAGCCGAAATCACCATGTTGCATTGTACAGAGATTCGATTGTCAAGGGCAACTAGTCGAAGAAGGTTAGCTCTGCCTCTTCCGGTGAGAGATGAATTGGAGTGAAACAGAGAAATGATTGGGAAGACACTAGCTGGAGACTGGAGAGATGGAAAAGGTAGCGTGGGATTGACTTTTAGTGGGACCATGATGGGGAAGTGGGCTTTCTCGTTTTGGATGGGTCAGCCCAGTAAGAGTTACAACCAAATAATTTACGTTTATCTTTCGAGAAACAAGACTGGTGTCCTTTGCTGTTACATTTTATCAATGTTGTTTGTTAGTATTTTACGTGAGTTGAATAATCGTAATCGGTGGATATCCGAATTACCTGAGTTGAATAAATGGTTAAAATTCGAAAATTTTAGGTAATGGACGGACGACGGATGAAGGTATTATCCCATTACCTGAACCTGAACCAATACATCTGAAATATCTCTAATTTTGTGAATTTAGTTTTAAAATCACAGAATTATGACAATTTTATTGTTATTTATGTTATAATATTATAAATAGTTTTATATCTTATTTAATTATATTATTGGTTTAAAAAATATTAGCTTTGTATTACACGTACGAAAATATTTTACAAATACATTATAAATAAACAAACTTTAATAACTATTAATCATTACAGATGAACTCGAACCACCTATCACCTGCTGATTGGTAAATATATTCAACAAGGTTAACAGATAGGTGAAAAAAGTGTTTTAACCACTCATAACCCAACTTATTGACATCCCTAGTTAGATTTATAGCTATCAAAAAGCGCAGTAATAAGATATTGCGTTGATGCAAAATTCACTATGCCTTAACGTCAAACAACAATTTAAAAGCAAATTCAAACTATCAAAATAAAGAGCAGTAAAACAGATATTGCGTTGATGCAAAAATTTAAAAACAAATTCATTGGATTTACAAAACGAGCTTTCGAAAGTGGCATATAGTAAGTTGTCATTAGTAAATCTCATTGTATATCTAGTTTTGTTATTCATAAGTATATTTTATTTGTTACATGTATAATTAACAAGCCAAATATACTTTGATTAGACCAGCAATAAGAGTGGAGAGATAAATGATCTGTTACCATCGAGGCAACTTATGATGCACGAACACCTATGGAAGGCGGAGTATTTTGTGTTCTACTGTGTCTAAGGCGGGAACACGGCGGAACACGACTCGGGCACGGTCAAATATGACATGATACGTGCAAGACACATTTTAAATGTAGGACACTGCGAGGACATGTCTAGAACACAGCGAGGACACGGTTTGTGTTCAGTCAAAACATAATCAACGAAAAATAATTATGTTTATTTGATATTGTAACACTATCACTTCTATGTTTTGTAAAACTAAAATATTTCTCTCTAAACTTTTGTTGTCATGTAAATATTTTTATCTACTCGTATCATTATGTTATTCATATATATGCATTTTATTATGCTATATTAATAGTTTTAAAACCATATATTATTTGTTTTTTTCGTCGTGTTTCTCTTTCGTATATTTTTTAAAATTGTCGTCTTTCAATCATTTTTCATTTCTCACCGTGTCCGTCCATCGGAGGAGTTAACAAGTGCTCAACCATCCATTGAATCATCTACTAACCATTTTCAGTAATACCCAACTATTTGTACTCTCAATCTACCAACCTACCCACTCTACTTTGCCCCTTTTTTTACTAATTACTGTACTGTCTGATAAACGGAGTATCTCTTCTTAATTGAGGTACACTTGAATGCTGCCTTCTTTTACAGATTCACAAACAGGGCAAATCTCCAAAAGGCTTTCGCACTGCACACAAGCACTAAGATGTCTGCAAGGAAGAAACACAATACTCGACCTCCGGTACCTGCACCCTTTACATATCATTTTGTCTTCTCCCCCACCGCCACCACCAACGCTTTCGCAGACCGACTCTGCATCTTGGACCGGACCTCCGCTTCTAGTAGGCCTCTTTTGGGCCTGGCCCAACATGTTGTTTAGGCCCATAACTAACACTTCGTTCTCCTTGGCTACCTTCTGCCATGCCTCTTTTTCCTTCTCTGCCCTTTCCAACCATTCTTCAAGCTCTTTCGTCATGCTTGTCGCTTTGGCCAAATTCTGCTCTGTTTCTCTCATCCTTGCCAATGTCGAGGGATTTACAGAGTTCAACAGCGCTACAACTTGTTGATTCTTTTGCTCTTGGATTTTGTGCTTCAGTTTTTCATTCTGTACACAAATCATATTCACATATACCTTAGCAGTCAAGTTCCTTGCATTTTTAATGCACACAGACAAATATACAATGACAAAAAACAGAGCAACAAACTTCCGAGCATAATAATCATGGTTTGCATTGCCTTAACTAATAGAACTCATGTGAAAGTGATTGTATATAGACATTCACATACCTCGAGGTAAAGAAAGATATCAGTTTCACGCCCCTGCCTCACGATTTCGTCGCATAAACCAATAGAGGGTTGAAAAGGGTGAAAGTTTATGGATGAAGGAGGAGCAAACATCCTCGCATCACTACTCAGGAGGCCAGAATAAACAAGAGGATCGTGAACCTGAAAGGGTTGAACTAAATTGATTAATGGGTTTGCAGCCATCCAATCTTGAGAGGTGAAGTCTTGATTATCAAAAAACAGAGGAGGTTGAACAGACATTTTTCTTCTTCTCTAAACTAGTACAGAACAAGAAAGAAAAGAGAGGACAAGACCCTACACAAAGCGGAAACTGGGGGAAATTGAAAAAGGGGTTAATTTGGTATCAGCAAGGATTTGATTCATGATCCACTAGTTATTCATTAGTCGATAGGTAGCAGACTAGGAGTAGCTTTCTCTGATCTAGGGAGGAATCATTCTTGGCTGGCAAAAGCAAATGCTCGGTAGGCACATAAATAAAAAGGGAAATAGAGTACTGGTACCAGACGAAGGCTGAGAAAAGCAAGTTTTAAATTACGTGAGAGCACACAACTTCCAATAATGGCGTTTTTGCTTAATTCATGTGGAGGGCGACTGAGAATTTTGGCTAGAAGAAGAAACGACAGATGAGAAGGGATCGAAGAGATTTTGTTTGATAGTGGTGAGAGGGTCTGAAATATTGCATTTAATTGAAGAGACGTACGTGAAGAGGATTGAAGGATACACAGAGATACCCTCGTTAGGCCACGAGTAACATAAACGTATTTTTGTATAATAACCCTTATCCGAAAAAATTCGAATTCGAAATGATCCGGCAATTGTTGATCCGAGTCCAATCTAATCCGGACATATTTTTTGGATCTTCGAATTGGATACAGATCAATGATTAAAGGAAAAAGTATGATCGGATAGGATATATCCGACTAGTTTAATAACAAATATTTAGATCGGTTATCCAGATATCCGATAACGATATAACTGTCGGATATCCGGGTGCTCTTAGATCATATCGTACTTTTATAAGATTGTCGGATAAAAATCTGAATCTTCATATCGGATATTAAAAAATGCTCACCTTAACCTATGTGAACGTACATTGCCATTGTATCATTCAACTTATCTCTCGATAACGATTTAGCATAAAACGATATTGCTAATTGGTATATATTATTATATATGAACCTTACAATATATATTATAGTATTATACGTATGTATGTAGTGTAGCATTTGCATGCTAGGCATATATGAGAGTTATATATGAATGAACTAATCTGCTTGAGTAATATCAACGCCAAATAACCTAATGGTCCTCCTGACATGGATGACAAAGGGCACACCATTACCGTGATGACCTTCATTATCGTAGAAAATAAGCTTATCCTTAGGTCTCAAGCCGTGATATCGAACAAACTCATCCCATCCATGTAAGATTAGAGGCTTCACCGTGATGTCACAACCAGTGAAGCACCGGAAAGTCCAGACAAGCTGATTCTCATCCATGGCGCAAAAATCCACATAGCCATAGGTGTTGTTGAGTTTAGACAAATGGATTAGAGAATTGGCTTCCAATACCAAATTGTTTTGAATATCCGCCTCGGTTAGCTTCTTCTCGAAGAGCTTCGTTTGAGTTGTTGCTGCCATATTAGCCAACAAATGTACCAAATGAGGAGTGTAGTTTTGGTTTGAAATTGTGGGATGTTGATTGATTCAGTTGTGCATGCTGGGATTTATAGGAGAGTGAGAATCCGTATACCACGTAAAGGTATAGCGCAACGAATTTTCGCATACACGCTTCAAGTTTAATTACCTTGACCATGTCAAAGTCTTTTCAACTTGGGTTTACTTACCAACTTCAATTATTATCATGCATAATGAATGCATGTACATTAAAATAATAATTCATTCACTATAGATATGAATGAAATGCATTCAAATAAAAAAATTTATGCATTAAGTTATCTAGACCTATAAAATATTAGGTAAATGTTATTATTTAATAAATAATGTCAGGTTTGATTTATTATCCTATCATACTTTATCCTATTTAATGACAAAAATAAATTCATATGAAAATTATAGTACAAAAAATTTCAAAAAAGAAGGTGAATAATTTCAAGATTATTTAAAAAAGAATTTGACCTACTAGACTCTTTTTGATTTTTATTAAAGAAACTATACTCCATATTTTTTTTACCACTTTCATTTAATGATAGGTAAAGCTAATTAACCCTTCTATTTAATGAAAATGTTTGTTATTTGTTATTTAAGTGTAAGTTTTTATTTTTAAAAACTGAATTTGTTTTTTATTTTTTTTTATTAATTTATTTTCTTTATTTTTTTTATTTTTTGGAATGAAGAATTTTTCACATACCAGAATTTTCACATACCGGAATTTCATATGAAATTTCACATACCGGAATTTTCACATACCGAAATTTTCACATACCGGAGCTTCACATACCGGAGCTTGACATACCGGAAGTTATCATACCGGAAGTTATCATATCATACAGGACATTATCATATCATACCGAAAGTTATCATATCGGAAGTTATCATATTATATCGGAAGTTATCATACCGGAATTTATTTTTTTATTTTCTTTTATTTTTTTGTCTTTTTTATTTTCTTTATTTATTGTTTTATTTTTTTGGAATGCATACCGGAGTTTCACATACCGGAATTCACATACCGGAAGTTCACATACCGAAAGTTATCATACCGGAAGTTATCATACTGGAAGTTATCATACCGGAATTTATCATATCATACCGGAAGTTATCATCCCGGAAGTTATCATACATGAAAGTTATCATATCATACCGGAAGTTATCATATCATACCGGAAGTTATCATACCGAAAGTTATCATATCATACCAGAAGTTATCATACCGGAAGTTATATCAAACAAACTGATTTTATGTCATAGATTAGAATTAAGAATTACATACCTAGAGAATTACATACCGGAAGTTATAAAAATGGTATGAGCAAAAACGCAACATTGAGGTATCAACCTTGAAGCAACAAAAATGTCTCTAAAAATGGTATAACCTTTTTCTTTGCCCAGAGATGATCAAGACCGTTGTCAGCATCACCCTGAGCGAGCGAAGGTTGTAAATTCACTAGTGTAAACATCATTGGCATCCGGTATGAACTTCCGGTATAAAAAAATTTCGGTATGAACTTCCGGTATGAAAATTTTTGCTATGAACATCCGGTATGAACTTCCGGTATGAACTTTCGGTATAAAAAATTTCGGTATGAACTTCCGGTATCAAAAACTTTGTTATGAACTTCCGGTATGAACGGTATGAACTTCCGGTATGAACTTCCGGTATAAAAAATTTCGGTATGAACTTCCGGTATGAAAAACTTTGTTATGAACTTCCAGTATGAACTTCCGGTATGAACTTCCGGTATGAACTTTCGGTATGAACTTTCGGTATGAACTTCCGGTATAAAAAATTTCGGTATGAACTTCCTGTATGATAAACTTCGTTATGAACTTCCGGTATGAACTTTCGGTAATAACTTCCGGTATGAACTTCCGGTTTGAACTTTCGGTATAAAAAATTTCGGTATGAACTTCCGGTTTGAACTTTCGGTATAAAAAATTTCGGTATGAACTTCCGGTGTGAAAATTTTCGTTATGAACTTTCGGTATGAACTTTTGGTATGAACTTCCGGTATAAAAAATTTCGTTATGAACTTCCGGTATGAAAAAACTTTGTTATGAACTTCCGGTATGAACTTTCGGTATGAACTTTCGGTATGAACTTTCGGTATGAACTTCCGGTATAAAAAATTCCGGTATGAACTTTCGGTATGAAAATTTTCGTTATGAACTTCCGGTATGAACTTTCGGTATGAACTTCCGGTATGAACTTCCGGTATGAACTTTCGGTATGAACTTCCGGTATAAAAAATTCCGGTATGAACTTTCGGTATGAAAAACTTCGTTATGAACTTACTGTATGAACTTTCGGTATGAACTTCCGGTATAAAAAATTCCGATATGAACTTCCAGTATAAAAAACTTCGGTATGAACTTCCGGTATTAAAAATTTCGGTATGAACTTCCGGTATGTAAAATGTCCGGTATGAAAACATATAAATAAAAAGGAAAATAAAATAAAATAAAATAAAAAATAAATTCAGTAATTAAAATCAAAATTTAAATAACAAACATCAAATATTCTTTCTTTTTTAATAGAAGGGTTAGTTAGTTTCACCTTACCATTAAATGAAAGTGGTAAAAAAATCATGGGGTATATTTACTAAATAGAAAACTATAAAAGGCCTAGTTAGTATACAATAAAATAAAAAAGCCTACTTACCTAATTAGCCCATTATTTAATTTAAAGGCTAGAACATTTTTCGATAGGCACGAATCTCAACTGAACAAGTTGGATCTTACGATTTTTTTTTTGAAAATTATAAATATACGTTAATTATGATACCTGAATTTTCTCTTGTACACTGTTTTTTTACAAGTATTATTGTAACTAATTTTCATTTACATGATTATTGTATCATATACAAATAACTCAAAAATATAAAAAAAATTCAAATATATAATTTAATTATTTTTCTTGTACATAAATGATTTGATTATTCTTGTACCCGGATTCATATACAAGAATTCAGATCCAGAGAAAAATGTTCCAGTTACTGATATTATGATAGACGATTTATTACATTAATCCAAATTATTAACCATTATCGATTCACCTTCTAGAATTAGAGTGTATGGGCAATAATAATTACACAATCTTGTAATTGTTTGTATGAAGATAATTTTATCTTCAAATTTCAAAATGATGTTAAATGCTAATACAATAATTAGTCAGGTGAACATATACTAAACAATATTAGTGACTAGCAAATTCACCCGTCATTCATTCAATTAAAATAATTATCATGCATAATGAATGCATGTACATTAAAAATCTACTCTCTTTACTTAGCTAATGGTGGCTATACAGCGGAAGTGGATCCACTGGAGTTGATGACCAACTTCATCGTAAATTGATTCTGCATATTTGCACATGGTGTGCAGAATAGATATTGCACGAAGTGCCAAACCAAAATAAAAATAAAAATAAAAATGAGCGTCGGCATTCATAAACTTGATGACTTTATAGAATTAAGGACAACGAAGAGCCTTTGTTGGGGCGAGATCAAAAGCCAGTTTGCTGGCACAGCCCAGCCCAGAAAATGAATTCGCCACAGCAGAGCCCAACGAACAGCCCTCTTCTAACATTACAGCTTTTGCTCGATCATAACACATAATCAATAAAAAACTGATTACTTTTCCGATACAATCCTTCATTGACAGATCCAAACAAGTAATCAAGATTCGCGAGCCATTAATGCCTATCACCCAAATCATTAATTTAACTCATAATATTCGCAGACAAGCAGATGGAATGAGAATTCTTAAGCAAGCTCTCCTGGGCCCAGCCATGAGATCTTCCATGTCAAATCAACCAAAAGGTTCTGTCACAATAATTTCCTTTCAGTTTTCTTCATTTTCTCTGACTTATTTTTGCACTGGAATCATATAAAATCTTGCTGCTGTCTGATTCTTTATCCAAATGACTCGTAAAAACAAAATAGAAATTGCCAAAACGAACATACAAAGATCTTATTGAGGAAATTCAAAGTAAAATTAACACCAAAATACATAACACAAGCAAATTAACAGCAATCTATGAGCTTCCAGATGAGGAAATAGTACGAAACAACGACAAAAGTTTTGTCCCCGTTGATAAAATGTTACGGGGGCAAAACCCAAATGACAAATCTTAAATTAATCCTCAACGGATATTAAGAAGGCGGCATAAGCTATCAGTAGCACCAGTGTCAACCAATCCAGCTTCAACCTTGCAGCTCAGCTTAGGCTTCAATGGAAACTTAGGCATAGGCAAGCTACTTGGAGGAGGAGCCGAAGGGAAAAATGACACACAAAACTTATCAACCTTCTTTAAATCTTTCGGTAGACTGTTCGGGTCGGGTCCCAATCTATTCGTCTTCCCAGCCCAACAAAGATCCGATTTTATAACCGGGTCAACCTTCTTTTTGCCTTTGTTTTGCTTCTTGTGGATGGGTGAAAGTGAAGAGTTGTCATAGGATCTCAAGTGTCTCAAAGAAGAAGACGAAGCCGCCATGGGAAGAGGAAGAAGAGGTGGCTGCTGAAACTGATCAAGTGGGTATGGCGACGAATTTAGACGTGGCAAAGAAGAATAGAAAGGAAATGGAGCCTTCACCATCTTCTGCAAGCTTTCACTGTTACTTCTTGATGGGATCAAGGGACCAGCTTGGGTGCTCCTCTTCGGGTTTCTCACCCTCTTGCTAGCCGATGAATGTAACAGTGCTACCTCCATTACGCTAATTCAAATCCACCTCTTTTTTTTGTTGTGAAAAATAGCAAGAAAGACTATATGCTATGATTTCGGGTGTGATCTCAGCCAAACACGGATCAAATAATATCTAAAACTACGTAATAAACTGTATTAAATCTAACCTAACAGAGAGATATATACATTTTATGAAAGTAATATACTGAAAGAAATTGAAATTAAGGAGACGAGATGAAAGGCGATACTATAGTTTGAGTTTGTTTGTATTTTTCTTCAATCAATGGGTCTTCTCACTGATTCCTCTTTTATATAGGAGGCTTCAGCCAACGGCTACTTCTAAAATATTGATTTGGTGATAATCATTGTGGATATTTTTATTACAAATTGAGGGATTAATGGAATTTCTTGTAATTTACCGACAAAAGAGGGGTGGGGTACAAAAGTGGTCCAAAGCTGCGGGGGCATAGCGCTGTTGGACGGTAGCCGCCGATATGAATCTGACCGTTGGATTGTGTGAGCCTACGGAATATAGGATTACTTAAATTAGCCGTTGGGACAGATGTTGACCGTTGGATTGATTCCCCCTGGAATCCGGTGTTCCCGACAAGGAGTTAAGCGATAGAGATGGATGAATCTTGGCCACACAAATCATTTTATAAGATTAATTAATATCGTCGGATCTTTCTGTGATGTTTCTTTTCTTTTGTTACTTGGGAGCTGACTTGACTTAATAGAAGGGGAGTATTCGTGACCAATAATTATTCCGAATTAGCAATACTCATTTGGTCTAGTGGTTTTAGTGCTAAACTTCTTAAGTGTTAGTTCCAAATTGGACCACGACTTATACCCATCCCGAATGTAGAACGACAAAACCGATCGAACCGGAAGCTACTTATAACCTTTTAAAAAAAAATATTCCGCACTAAATTCGCTCTACGTCCAGACCGAGTACAATTTCGTAGTCCATTTTAAAATACCTTAATATTAATTTTTGACGAAAATTTTTAACGAAAAATTTTAAGTAATCCATACAAAACTTAAAATTGCTAAACTAACCATCAGACTTTTCAGTTTTGCAAAATACCTAGTAACTTAAAAGAGAATTTCTCTCCTCGACAAAACACAAAAAAAAAAAGCGCTATCTTTTTTTTTTCAAAACTGAAAAAATGCGCACTTTTATAACTTCTCTCAATAACTTCTTCCAAGTTCAAAAGATTTCTCCATTTCAAGTAATTGGAGGCAAAGCAAACACTTCAATATATAGAGTAACGAAACCATAGATTATACGTGAGCATCAAGTATAAGACTGAGTCAAACACTAAAGACTCAAACAGATGACAAGCCCAATTCAAGGCATATCAACAAATCTCCATTTTAATTTGAATCCTTATAGATATAATAGATGCATTAGTCAATGCCCAAATTAACTTCTCTTTCTATCCAGATGTGTCTCGTGGTCAGTCAATAACTTCTCTAACATTTAGCAAGTCGAAACAATGTTAGAACTTGTTGCGATGTACCGACTTGGTGAACATATCAGCAAGATTATTTGCAATACCTATTTTCTTCACCCTGATCATCTTCTCAGTTCTCAAGAAATGATACCCGACATCAATATGTTCAGTCCTCTCATGATTAACCTAATCCTTGGTCAAAAGATTGCACTCAAACTGTCACAATATACATTAGCTTGATTGTAATGTATACCTAGATCAGTAACCGGTCACTTCAACCAAATTCTCTCTTTAGTTGCTTTTGCTAATGCCATGAACTTTGCCTCTATGATAGACAAAGTAAGCGTGTGTTGTAAGGTTGTCTTCCAACTCACAACATAACCACAAAGAGTGAAAACATAACCGGTCATACATCTTCTAGTATTAAAATCTCACGTATAATCAAAATCAAAGTACCACATGACCAAACACTGTGTATCATTCCCAAAAACAAGCTCAATGTTAGATGTACCTCTAAGGTACTGAAATATCCTCTTCACAACTTTCCAGTGTTCTTTTCCTGGTTACCCGATGAACCTGTTGACGACACTAACAACTTGTGCATATTTGGTCTTATACAAATCATATCATACATCAAACTCCCTACTACACTAGCATAAGGAACTCGCGACATATACACCTTTACCTCATCCTACCGAGGTGAAACACAAAGTGGTAAAATTGATGTTAGCAGCACTAACTGTATCAATAAGTGTAGCCGATGACATTCCGAACCTTGACAACACCTTTTCAATGTAACATTATGTGATATGAAAAGATTCTTATAACCCCTATCTGTAATAATCTTCATTCCTAGAATTTTTCGAGCTACTCCTAGATCCTTCATCTCAAACTCAACACTTAGGAGACCCTTCAGCATTTGAATGTCATACTTGTTATTTGTAGCTATTAGCATATCATCTACATATGGGACCAGATAGATGGGAGAATCATCTTCAACTTGTTGTAGTACACACAACAATCATAAGCGCTCCTTATGTAACCAATCTATGTCATATATTTGTCAAATATCTTGTACCATTGCCTCAAAGACTACTTAAGTCCATATAAATATCCAAAAATTAATTATATTTTGCATATGTGATTAATTTCTTGAAATTTGGAATAAAGCTAATTTAAAATTGGGTTTTAAAATATTACAATCATGTTTGTTAATACGATTCACATTTATCTAATAAATATTAGATAAACCCAAGTTTGTTTGGGCTTCTACTCATAACATATTTAGTCCAAATGCTAATTATTTAAATAAATTAACTAAAAAGACTAAATTTAAATAAATAAATAAATAACAAAGGAGTGTATTTAAAGACACGCTTAATCCTCATAGATGCAACAATGAGAAAAAATAACTTTCTCTAAATAAATAGTTAATCAATAAAAGATGTAGGTAAGTGCAAAGTTATCAAAAGTCGGAAGCCATATATACACCAAAATATTACTTGAGACACGCCAAATACGATGCGTATCCTAAAGAGCACAAAAAGTCAAAATAAGTCTTTCTACGGCTCGTAAGACGCACAATGACTAAAAATGCATATCTTCTTTCCTCCATGAAGTGAAGCAAAAGACTGTAAGTTTACAACCTGCAATGAAAGTCTACCTCTAGGGTTTGATTTATCTATAATTAGTTTCCATATATTTATCGGCAACAATCTGACAATGAACTATTTCTTCAGTTTGATTTATCTCCAGTTCAACTTTTCATGTACCCCATTTTATTACTTTATCAAGTTAGGTTTAACTAGCGTTGCTAATCGATCAAAATCTTTCCGACTAATTGAACCATTTCTTCAATTTTGGGTCCTTGTTTGGCCTTTCTTCTTGGTTTATCTAGGTTCACCTAATGATTTCTTGTTGTGATGGTGTTACAGATTGCTACATATCAAGTAGTTAGAATATAAGATCTGTTTGAATATTCAATATTTTTGTATCTTTTTGTTGACTTTATTCAGCTTCTCTCCAGTATTTATTCCTTCCGCTACAACATAATCAACATTAGATTTGTAGATTCAATAGTCTCTACATGGTATCAGCCTAATCTCGATCCAAAAGCTCGAACCCACAAACTCGTTACAACCATAGCCAACCTAGCAACCTTAACCTCTGCTTCTCCATACTATCTTCACCCGTCCGACCACCCCATTCTAACTATATGTCCCATCCTCCTCAAAGACGATACCTACTAAGAATGGTTTGTCGCCATGGAGAATGCTTTTTCACGGTCACGATTACCGCACCAACAACAACCTCCGTACTAGATAAGCGTCAACTCGATGCTCATCGGGTGGATGCTGACAACAATGAATTATAATTTTCGCAAATCATTCTCCTCCTTTACCACGGCAAAAGCCTTATGAGATCATCTAAAGCGAATATGATATTGACAATGGTCCAAGGTTGATTCATATCCGATTAGATATAACATGTTACCATCAAAATAGCAAAAGCATTGTAGGCTATTTCGGTCATCTCAAGAAACTTTGGGACGAATACAACACAAACCAAACTATTGTCTGCAGTTGCGGTTGTACCTGCGACAATACAACAAAGAGACAAGAGGTTGAAGAAGTTCACCAATTTTTGATTGGTTTGGATGACGAGGTTTTCTCCTCCTTATAGTCCACTGTTGTTGCAACGAAACCTCTTCCAAAGATCAACAAAGTATACTCCATGGCTGTCCAGGAGGAGCGTCTCAAGACAATTGTTCGTGCACGAGATAACTGTTCCGGTCCGGTGGCATTTGTGGCCTCAAGGTCATCATCAACTCGCCCGTTAGCAAAAACCCAACAAAAGTAAGTTGTATTGTATTCACTGTGCTAAAAATGGCCATGACATTGCTGCTTGTTTCAAAATTATTTGGTACCTGAAGTGGTGGAGTAACGTCCGCAGTGTGTCTAACACAACGCCCGGAACACCATTTGTCAAGAAATCTACACAAAATAACCGTCAAACCATAATAACAGGCGAGCAGCAATAACTCAAGGCATGATTAACCATGCGTCCGATAAGGGAGCATCTTCTCACTTGACAAACCAAGACCGTGCGGCTATCGTGATTCTCACAAACACTCAATGGCCCAATTTATTCGAATCATTTAAATCATATCATGCCAACTCCACTCGTCACACTCTATCAGGTAAAATCACGACACCATGAATTCTTGATTCTTGAGCGTCATTTCATATGACGGGTGATTATTCTCTTTTTTTCCAATCTATATGATGTAAAAGCCACAAATATTAAACTTCCAAATGGATTACGGGTCCGTGCTACCCATACCGGTACAATTCATCTCGAATTAGGCTATAAACTCTCTTGGGTACTATGGGTGCCCGAACTTCAATGTCATCTCTTGTCTATCAATCAACTTACAATGCAATTGAACATTATTTTTATTCTAACTAATAAGCTTTGTGTTTTACATACCCGTGCTTCAAAGACGGTGATTGGAGCGGGTGAATCACAATATTGTGTGTATTGACTGTGTGGATGACATCTCGCAGTACCAATACAACCTTCTTTGGCCTCGCCTCTACTGTCGACCATGCCTTACTTACCCATCGTCGCCTTGGTCATTCTTCTTTCCCGTTCATTGAGTATTTATCTACAATAAAAAACTCATATACCATTTCCAATTTGTACTTCTACTTCAAGTTTCATCATTGATCTAGTACATATAGATTTATAGGGTCCCTATTGCATGCTTTCGACTACTGGTGCATCGTAGATCGTATTTGATCACATTTCTTGATGATTGTTCTCGTTCTACTTGGGTGTTTTTAATCAAGTCTAAAACAAAAGTCTCCATTTTAATTAAATATTTTTGTTCCCTTATCAAAACACAACTCAATAAAATAGTTAAGGTATTTCGCAATGATAATGACAACGAATTCCTTGTTCTACGCTCTTTTCTATCACAACACGGGATAACACTCGAAACAACTTATCCATATACAACACAACAAAACGGAAAAGTTGAGAGAAATCGTCGTCATTTACTTAATGTTGCTCAGACTCTACTTTTTCAAAGTAATCTACTAAAACTAGATTGAGGGGATGATGCGTGTTCTTGGTTGTTTGGCTTATTGGTCTCTTCTTCCCCGTAACACGGATAAAATTTTTGTCCCTCTGCCGAAAATGTGTTTTCTTAAGGTACCCCTACTCTGAAAAAGGATGGAAAATGTTAGATCTCATACTAAACAAATATTAGTATCCCGTGATGCAAAATTTTCTGAAATTATTTTTTCATTTGAAACACATGAAACCGTCATTTCTAAACCAATCTACCTAACCGTTATACCATGATACTGAAACACCTACCATGCATGCAACATTACCTACATCATCTCCCCCTCAAACTAATCCTAACTCTCCTACTTTCAATTCTATAAACCCCATATCATCCCCTTCTTCACAAGACCTAGATCCTAGTCATTCCTCATCTTATACAACTCATACCTCCTCCACTACACCTCAAACTTCATCATGTATTTCACCTCCCTTAACAACACCAATAACCGTGCCCTTGAACCATGTCGTACAACTCGAAGAACCCAACCACCTCCTCATTTTCGGATTATGTTTTCTACACTGCTCGTCAGTTCACTTCCAGTTTGTGTGAGATCGCTTATCACCCGAACCATCAACGTTTGTTCAAATTGTTAAGCATACTCATTGGCGTACTGCAAATACAATGTGAACTATGTTGGAGATTTGTGCTAAGTCTTCATTGTAACCATTGAGTTTGTCTTGAGACAAGGTGCAATGAGTTATTCACATGTGTTTCACTATGGTCCGGGTTGCGGGAGGCAAGCCAAGTGACCGGCACTAAGAGCAACTAGTATTGTAAAGGGAGTCAAATCAAAGCATGGTGATTCACGATAAGGTCAACTTGTACTAGATTTTAGAAGGCCAATGTTTGGGGCTTTTTAGCCACATTTTATCGGCACACCTTTGGTTCTTAGGCCTTATATTGGCTAAAGAATATGTGGTCAAAAATTGGGAGCAATCCAAGCTCAAATGCTTAGTGAATGTCAATGAAGCAACTAGTGAGCTTCTTTAGGAGCTACACTAGCTTGAGCTAAGATAATGAAATATTTGTGGATCTTGGAGCTTACCTTAGCTATATTAAAAAGAATGAAGCTCATTGAAAGTGTTTAGACCAAAAAAAATAAGCTAGCTCTAAGCTATCTCCGAAGAGCGGTTTTGGGCTCCCTATGTGGGCCTCGGGCCTCGGGCTTTCTAGGGCTTCAAGGCCCATCTTCCAAGTAACTTCCACGTAACTTCCATAACCGATTTTTGGCGGTTATAACTCGCCAAAACCGTGACCCCGTATGTCTATAAAAAGGAGAGCCATTTGCACTTGATTTTGCATTCGTTTTTGCAACAATAAAGCTTTTAGTTCCATTGTATTGACATTGAATAGACCTTCTTATAAGTTTGTTTACAAAACTCGAAAGACCAGTATAGTTCCTTTGTATTGACAAAGGATAGACATCCATCTTAGTTTGGTTTTGTATTGACAAAACCTAGGAATACCCTTTCTACAAAGTAAGACAAGTAAGTCTCTTACTTAGTCTTTGTAACGTGTAACGTTTTATCCCACTAAGATATTTGGATATTCCCGGTATAGGGGAGAATACACTTAGAAGAAAAATTCATTTATGAATGAATCATTACATAATCCAAGTCAATGATTTTAATATATAACAATCGGTTTATAAGACTTGCAATTGAACTTAACTTCTATTAGAGTTTTGTCTACTCCTTTTCGGAGATTACAAACTCTTGGTTGAGTATGTCTACTCGTGTGAAGATTACAAACTCTTGGTTGGGCTTTGTCTACTTCTTTGGAGACTACAAACTCTTGATTGAGTTTTGTCTACTCCTTTGTAGAGATTACAAACTCTTGGTTGAGTTTTGTCTACTCCTTTGTGGAGATTACAAACTCTTGGTTGGGTTTTTTCTACTCCTTGTGGAGATTACAAACCCTTGGTTTATAACTTGTTTTTAGTTCGAGATAATTATATTAATTTGATTGGAAATTGGGAGAACCGTCTACTCACATAAGTGAGACTACGACCCTTTGGTCTAAAATCGGACACCGAAAATCCAACAATCTTCTAAGTGTATTTATTATTGATTGTTTTGTAGGATTGGATTGATCAATAATGAGTAAGGCATTAATGATAGAAATGACTTCTCGTTTTGGAAAGTTGGATAAATTTGAAGGTGTAGACTTTAGGAGGTGGCAAAAGAAAATGCACTTCCTCTTGACTACACTAAAAGTCGCTTATGTACTCACTACACCTAGACCGGCCGAGCCGGATGATGATATGGTGGAGGAGATAGATGTTGTCCGACAAAGGAGCAAATGGGATAATGATGACTACATATGTCGTGGTCATATTCTCAATGGCATGAGTGATGCATTGTTTGATGTCTACCAAAGTTTAGAGTCATCAACGTTAATGTGGGATCAACTGGAGTCTAAGTACATGACGGAGGATGCTTCATCTCGCAAATTCTTAGTCTCGGATTTTAACTCATATAAAATGGTGGACTCAAGGCCGGTAATGGAACAATACAATGAATTGCTCCGGATTCTTGGGAGGTTCACTCAACATGTCATGGATATGGATGAGGCCATTGTGATTTTGTCTATAATGGATAAGCTCTTCCCTTTGTGGAAGGACTTCCGTCATGTGCTAATGCACAAGAAGGAAGAACTCACGTTGGTGGAACTTGGCTCTCACCATCAAATTGAACAAGGCCTTAGGGCACAAGAAGGAGGATACAACTTCTACTTCCCATGAGGCCAACATGATGGATGACAAGGGCAAAAGAAAGAGGTCCAAAGGAAAGGACAATGACAAGGGAAATAAGTCCAAGAAGTTCAAGAAGGATAATGTTGACAAGAAACCAAAAGATTCTTTTTGGAAGTGTGGCAAGGCTAGCCACTTCAACCGGGATTGCAAGGGTAAGGATGATGGATCCAAGGGTGGAGGCCAAAGTGGCCAATATCCCCCAAAGTCCAAACCAAGGTGACTCACTTATGAGTCTTGATTCTAACTTTGATATAAATTCTAATTTGAATTATGTGTCGTTGAATTTTGAATGCTTGTCCATGCAGGATGATGACCTTGGATGGTGGGTGGACTCGGGTGCAACAACTCACGTTTGCAAAGATCGGCGTTGGTTCAAGACATACACTGTTGCTAACGAAGGAGCACTCATACATATGGGAAACGAGTCGACCACCCCCGTCCTAGGAAGAGGACGGGTTGATATATACTTCACAAGTGGCAAAACTCTAGTCTTGTCAAATTTACTACATGCACCGGCCATTAGAAAGAATGTGGTTTCTGGTGGTATACTCAATAGGCTTGGCTTCAAACAAGTCATAGAAGCTGACCACTATATATTATCTAGGAGAGGCACATTTGTAGGCTTTGGCCATTGAAACAACAATATGTTTCTTCTCTCTTTATGTAATAAACTTTCTAATACTAATATAAATAAGAATAGTTTGTTTACATTGTCTTCTTCTTCCAACTGTGATTTTGTTAAATGATATGCACGATTTGGACATGTTCATATTAAGCGTATGAATGACATGTTATTTTACCTAAACTTGACTTGCCAAAAGACAAGTGTAAAACATGCATGTTGAGCAAGATAACAAGACTTCCATTTCCTAGAGTTGAAAGAGAACAATCAATGTTCGGCTTAGTCCACTCGGATCTAGGCGACTTCCTATTCATAGATGATCACACTACATTGAGAAGATTGTCAAACGCTTCCAATGTGATAAAAGTACAATTGTTAGTACTCCTGTGGACTCAAGTGAGAGTTGATGCCTAACCAAGGATCAACTATCTCTCAACTTGAGTATGCACAAGTAATAGGATGTTGTATGTATACAATGACTAGCACTAGGCTACATATTGCTTTTGTTATTGGTAAATTGAGTAGGAACACGAGTTGTCCTAGCTCACAACATTGGAAGACACTAAGGCGTGTGCTTAGGTACCTCAAGGGGACCATGGGTTTTGACATCTTGTACAGTAAGTATCCTTTGGTGATAGAAGGCTACTCGGATGCATCATGGATCACTAATCTAGACGATCACTCATCCACCACATAATGGGTTTTCTTATTACACGGTGATGCCATTTCGTGGGCTTCAAAGAAGCAAATATGCATCATAACCTCGACCATGGAGTCCGAGTTTGTGGCACTTGCCGCTGCCGGCAAGGAAGCTGAATGGCTAAGAAATTTGGTTCTAGAAATTCCTCTATGGCCAAAACCGGTTTCTCCTATCTTAATTCAATGTGATAGTGCAGCTACTTTGGCTAAAGCTTATAACCAAACATACAATGTGAAATCAAGACATCTTGGTGTGAGGCATAGCTCGGTTAGAGAGCTCATAACTCACGGTATAGTATCAGTCGATTTTGTGAGAACACACAATAATCTAGTCGATCACTTAACCAAAAGCTTGGCTAGGGACTTAGTTCAAAAGTCAGCAAAGGGGATGGGGTTAACGACCTAATTTGTAAACAACTTATCGTGGGACACCCAATTCGCCTATGGCTTGATGCCTTAGCCAAATTTAATGAGGAAAGCCCATTCCAAGAATTTGTGAGCATAAAATGTCCATCCAAGGTAATGCTCTATGCCTATATAATATGTATAGTTTGAAATATGTAATTTCTTAGCAACTCTTTTGAAAAATTGCAATTATAGGTGCAAGATCAAAAGAGAGTTGGCTACGTGAACGTGAAGTGTCAAGGCTTCTTCAAGAGAGTAGATGGTCGACTCACCTATATGTTAATTAGAGGATTAGGACACAATAGCCTTAAATGTGTCATTTATTTGTAAAGGAAATGTAAATTTCGTGTATGTTGTCTTCATGTACTTAAACAAGTTAAGCGGTTCAATCCATTAGGACAACACAATTCTTTAGTGCAAAATGTGTAATTATACTAATTTAATAAATTCACTCAAAAGATATTTATGATTATGTGAATATTTTGTTTGGATGTATGTCTATTAAAAGTTTCTTGACTTTGCTAAAATGGGGGAGGAATGTTGGAGTTTGGGCTAAGTCTTCATTGCAACCATTGAGCTTGTCTTGAGACAAGGTGCAGTGAGTTAATCATATGTGTTTCACTATGGTCTGGGTTGCGGGAGGCAAGCCAAGTGACCGACACTAAGAGCAACTAGTATCGTAAAGGGAGTCAAATCAAAGCAAGGTGATCGATCCACGACAAGGTCAACTTGTGCTAGATTTTAGAAGGCTGACGTTTGGGGTTTTTTAGCCACATTTTATCGACACACCTATGGTTCTTAGGCCTATATTGTCGAAATAATATGTGGTTAAAAATTGGGAGCAATCCAAGCTCAAATGCTTAGTGAATGTCAATGAAGCAACTAGTGAGCTTCTTGAGGAGCTACACTAGCTTGAACTAAGATATTGAGTATTTGTGGATCGTGGAGCATACCCTAACTATATTAAAGTGAATGAAGCTCATTGTAAGTGTTTGGACCAAGAAAAATAAGCTAGCTTCGGGGAGCGGTTTTGGGCTCCCTATGTGGGTCTCGGGCTTTCTAGGGCTTCAAGGCCCATCTTCCAAGTAACTTTCACGTAACTTCCATAACCGATTTTAACCGCTTTTTGGAGGTTATAACTCCCCGAAACCGTGGCCCTATGCCTATAAAAGGGAGAGCCATTTGCACTTGATTTTACATTCGTTTTTGCAAAAATAAAGCTTTAAGTTCCATTGTATTGACATTGGATAGACCTTCTTATAAGCTTGTTTGTAAAACTCGAAAGACCAGTATAGTTCATTTGTATTGACAAAGGATAGGCATCCATCTTAGTTTGGTTTTGTATTGACAAAACCTAGGAATACCCTTTCTACAAAGTAAGACAAGTAAGTCTCTTACTTAATCTTTGTAACGTTTAACGTTTTATTCCACTAAGGTATTTGGATATTTCCCGGTGTAGGGGAGAATATACTTAGAAGGAAAATTCATTTATGAATGACTCATTATTTAATACAAGTCAATGATTTTAACATGTTACAACCGGTTTATAAGACTTGCAATTGAACTTAACTTCTATTAGAGTTTTGTCTACTCCTTTTCGGAGATTACAAACTCTTGGTTGAGTTTTGTCTACTCCTATGAAGATTACAACCTCTTGGTTGGGTTTTGTCTACTCCTTTGTGGAGATTACAAACTCTTGGTTGAATTTTGTCTACTCCTTTTGAGATTACAATTGAAAGATATAAGGCCTGACTAGTATTATGTAATGAGTCATCGCCATGACAACTTGTATTATGTAATGAGTCATTCATAAATGAATTTTGGCAATTGGGAGAACCGTCACATGACAACTTGTTAAAAGGCCGACTCATCGCCAACCGATCGGTTCCTAGTGGGTTTTTCGGGTCTGATTGGTGGTATTGGGCAACAACCAAAAGGAGGGTGTCGACTTTGCTGAGACATGTGCTCCTGTCGCCAAACTCGTAACAATCAAGGTCTTTCTCACAATTGCAGTTATTAAAGGTTAGTATTTACACCAAATAGATGTACACAACACTTTTTTACATGGAGATTTTCATGAGGAGGTATACATGATTTCTCCTCCAAGGTTCCATACTTAAACCAAATCAAGTTTGTCTCCTGCGAAAATCACTTTACGACCTCCGACAAGCTCCCTATAATTGGTTTTCAAAATTAACGACGGCCTTGCGTTTTTATGGTTTTTGCCAGTCTTAGACAGATTATTCTTTGTTCAACTATGATCGGAATGATATCCACTACCAGAAAACGCAGTTGTAGCCACGACATTACCTACGCAGGTGACCACGAAAATACCCACGTAATGACTTACCCTCGAAGTTAGCCACAAACTTACCCTCTAATGAAATTTCGAGGCTACAGAGGCCGTGGCTAAATTTTCCCACGAGATTTAGCCTCAAATTTTTTGTTCGTCGCTAATATACCCAAGAAATATTATTCGAGGTTAAATTTGGGGGTATGTGCGAGGGTACTAGTGAGGGTAACATCTAGTGCAATTGGAGGGTAAAGTCAAGGGTGAATTTGAGGGTAAATTTGAGGCTAAATTCGAGGGTAAAATCGAGGGCATATTCGAGGGCACAATTGGAGGGTAAATTCGAGGGTACCGTTAGAGGGTAAATGCGAGGATAAAATCGAGGTTATAATTGGAGGGAAAATACGGGGGTATATTCGAGGCTAAGATTAGAGGGCAAATTCGAGGGTAAGATTGGAGGGAAAATTCGAGGGTATATTCGTGAGTAAATAGTCGAGAGTACTAGTAAAAGATTCAGTTTAATTGATAACCTCATCTTTTTTTGCAATGTTATATTCTTAAAGTTACAAGATATACAAAGCACAATTATCATGGAAGACAAAATATATTAATCAATTGCATACATATGTCAATTTCTTAATTACAAAACCTACCAATCAAGATTGGCATACCATATATAACTAATGTCAAGCTTAACTTCACCAAACATCAATCCAAAAACTTATAATCCCCACAAGGAGATTCAAAGTCAACGTTTCGAGAAAGGTAACATACTAAGAAGTAGGAAGAGGCGGAGTGCTCACGGAAACACCCTTTTGTAACCTTAGTAACTCTAGTAAGAGGTTTTGTTGTTGTTCCATGCAATCTTGCAATTTCCCCATTTTTCCAGTTAGCTCTTTCACCTCGTTTGTTGAGGCTTCTAGCTTTTCCTTCATCTCTTTTACCTCGATTTTCAAAGGTTCCATCTCTTGAGATGTATGGTAAGTTTGAAAAGAATTTCCATAGTTGAAACAATATGCAACCAAGCCGGTGCAAATGAGTCTCATGCCTTGTTCTCCTAATCCAAAGATTCTTCCATTTTGTGAACCCTTACATGCTTTAACCCAAAGCTCATAATCATTCAAAGGAGTGTTAGTCTCGTCAATGTCGGATGAGAAATGTTGATCACGTAGACGATCATATTCCTCCTAGGAAACACAAGTATTAAGAAAGAATATCATCAACAACAACAACCAACAAAAATCACAAGGAAAAAAATAACAAGAACTACCATTAACAATACAATGTAAACAAATGTTATATCCGTCACTTACAACACCTATTCTTAAAGAATTTTAGTGTTTTTAAAAGGACAATACAAGTCAAAGGCAACCAGTATTGTATTTTAAGTGAAATGATGATTCATTTTGAATCTTTTCAATAACAGGAACATGACCAAAGTAAATGCATACAATACTTGCTTTTAAAATTATTTAACACAAAAAAACAGCCATCATTACTTAAAACTAAAAATACATATCAGAGGGTCCACATTCAAGAGCCATCAGAGGGTCCATGTTATTTTACATAAAAAACAGCCATCATTACTTAACTGCATACAATACTTGCTTTTAAAATTATGTAACACAAAAAACAATCATCATTACTTATGTACAAGCTAGGCTAAATACTACATCAGAGGGTTCAGATTCAAGAGACAATAAATTGCCCATGGAGATTAACTACATATAATACTTGGTTTTAAAATTTGAGCAAATTGAGAATCCGCCATATAAGAAAATACTCCACATAAAACAATAAATACATATCAGTTGTACTTGCAATTTCCAATAAGTAACCAACAGCAATAAAAACAGTAATCAACATTGTATAATTAAAAAAAATAGTCAACATAACAATAAAATTCAAAAAATTGAGATGGCTTACCGCAATTGTTGCAGGTTTTTGCCCCGACCATTCCCCATCTTTGTTTGACCACAACTTTTTTATGACTTGAGAAAGGGGTGGACTTACCCCACCACTATTTGCAGCCTAAAAACAAAGCGAAAAATATAGTACAAAGTTAGCATTGAACACCAAATATATGTTTCAAAAGTAAAAAAAAAAAAAACCACATACTTACCATTTTTTCCCGCCACTTTCTAACTTTGCATGAACCCCCTCGATACACCCCAGCAGCAGCTGCATTTTTTGAAGCCCGGTTCCTCTTGTTCACTTCCGATTGCTTTCGATATTTTGGACAAGTTTCTCTAAGCTTCTCCATCTCTTTCCATTGTTCTTCCCCGAGAAAACCCGGCACAGTTTTTCTATCACGGTATGACTTAAAAAGGTTGCGGATGTGAACACTACCTTGATGAACAAATATCTTTTTCATAACTTCGTCAGGAACTGTGAAACGAAAATGTTTCTGTACAAATAAATAAAAAACAGCCAACATTAATAATCTTCTTCATCTTAAATGAAAAACCGTAGCTGCATTTTTTGAATGTAATATTATTAATTGTTCACCTTAAATTCTTCAAACCACATGTCCTTAACATTTTGAGGCACTTTAGAAACACTTGTCAAAATGCCTGGATAATGCCCATGAATAATGTCCTTCATCTTTGCAAATGCTCGCTCCCGGGGCTCGAAGTCACTACAAAAACGAATGCTTAATAATATTTCATCTTAACTAAGTTTCATTTAAAAGAAAATTAGAGTGAACTAACTGAGTGTCATCCTTTGGAACTCCTAATAGCATCCTGTTTTGCTCACTAGATTGAGCATGTGAGCCGGCTGATAATTGACTATCAGGAGTTGGGGCAGAACCACCAGCCTCGTTCTCTTGTTCTTCACGCTCAACCTCTTCTACTTGATCAGAAGCATTTGACAAAGGAGAATGAACACCATTAGTCATGACATCAACATGAGTGGGAATACGAGCAGAATGAGAAGGGGCACGAGCCGAAGAGGTAGAAATACGAGCTAAGTTGCTACCAGGTGTTGAGAAGATCGTCCTTGGAACAAGGATCGTGAAACTCTAGTTGATTTCATAATGTACAACACCAAAGTTCAATAAACCTTGGAAAAAAAAACATACGTAAGTCAAGTAAGATAAAACCCTTCTACATACTAGTTTATACCTAAAAAGAATATAAAAGGCTAAGATGGTTGCTAGGGTTTTAATATAAAGGGCTAAGATAAAAACCCATAAATTGAAAATTTGGGGGGTTTCAAATTATGGAAAGAAATGAAGATCCAATATTAGTAAGCAAAAGCTAAAGTTTACATGTGGTTGCATTTCTCCAACGTACATTTATTTACTATCATAGAACAAAGAGAAGACATGATCACAAGGAGCTAAAGCTCTATTAAGTACACTGGCATTCTATTTTTATCCCTATCAAGTTAAGTAAGATCAACCTAGACAGTAGATCTATCAAGTTAAGTAAGACAAATGACGCATAATATATCTATGACAAAATAGTTTAATCCACGCAGATTATATATCAACATCTTTTGGCTTGAAGATCAACTTAGACAGTAGACCCTTAAGTGTACCTTCAAGTAACATTTTTGTGAAAAAAAGAAGTAAAGATCATTTATTATTATATCCTTACTATACTAAATGTGGGAGTTCCCCAAATGAATAGGAAATTTCCATTTCTACCCTCACAACTTTTTTTCCCATATTTGCCCTCATTGCTCTTAACGTTTTACAATCTGTCTTTGCATCTTTCAGGCCTATCGGTGCAGAATGGAGGCCTCATATTACGGCCCATTCAGCTATGTATTAAGTCCACAAAAATGGGCCCATTAACTGGGCCGTACGTAGGGATGTAAATTGGCTCGAGCCGCTCGGGCTCGGCTCGGGCTCGGCTCGCCAAAAGCTCGAACTCGGCTCGTTCATATTACAAACGAGCCGAGCTCGAGCTCCATTACAGGCTCGTTCCAATCTTGAGCCCGATCCCGAGCCGAGCCCGAGCGGCTCGGCAAAGCTCGTCCGTTAAAAAAAAAAGAAAAGAAAAAAGGTGTTAGGGAAAGGGAAGTTAAGTTAGGGTTTTTTTTGTTTCTTCGTTAGTTCGCTCCACGGCTCCAGCAGGCAGCAGCCTCTCGCTCCACTTCCAATCTGCGCAGCGCCTGCTCTCCTCTCGGACCTCTCCTCCGGCGGCCTCGTTCGCAGTCCGTCTCCGGCAGCCGCCTCTCGCTCCAGCAGGCTCGCAGTCGCCTCTCGGCTCTCGCTCCAGCAGGCTCGCAGTCGCCTCTCGCTCCAGCAGGCAGCAGCCTCTCGGCTGTTCCAGACTTCCAGTGTTCCTCTCCTCTTCGGCTCTTCCGCAGGCTCGCAGTCGCAGCTCCTCTGTAACTCTGTTCGGCTGTTCCGTTCGGCCTGTTCCCCTCTCCGCAAGCTCACAGGCTCGCAGGTCCTATTCCTATCTCTCTCCTAGATCAAAATTAACCAATTCATAGTCTAGAAAGTCAACTGCTTCGCTCAGTTTCGCAGTTAATTCAATCCAATTTGATTTTTGTTTCCTCAAAATTCGCAGCACAACGATTGGGACTTTGAGCTTGATTCCAAAGCCCTTCGATTTTTGCAGGTGCCTTTTTAACCCTTCCTCTATGTAAGTTTTGTCTTTGAATTCCATGTCCCTAGTTTCGGATTCTTAATTGATTTCTGCTATTGTAAAACTGATTCTTATAGTGAAATTGCTCCTTGTTTAAGTTGTTAACTGTGGCCGATCCTACTAAAGAATTGATTGCGTCTGACTGTAGTTCTTTTTCACGGGCTTATGGTCATTGTTTGATACTTTCACCATTTCAAGCCCTTAAAAAGTGGAATACATTATTTTGCTTTCAACATACTAATAGTTGCCCCCATTATCATTTTGCAGCCTGATCTTGTGCTCTTTACAGGCAAGTTTTCCTCTTTTCACCTAGTACATTTGTAACTTGAAGCAACCCTCTTTACAGGCAAGCCCTTAAAAATGCTGTTTTGTTATTCCATTGATTATTTTCAGATTTTGTGTTGTATATGACTTTGCTATTCCATTGATTATTTTTAGATTTTTTAGTTTGATGACCATTGATTATTTTCAGATTTTGTCTTGAATTTAAATTGTAATGTATATGACTTTGCTATTCCATTGTTGTTTTGTTACCCGATTATTCTATTGGGTTTCTTTTGTTAATCGTTTGTGTTAATTGATTATTTTCAGATTTTCATACAATGAGCAACACTCCAAATCCGAGTAATACGGATATTCCATGTCCCGTATCAATGAATGAGACGAATGATGAATTTGAGAATGCAGCAGATTCAGCAGTTCCGCCTGAAGAGAGCGGAATGAAAATAAAAGACAAAAGAGAAAGACTTTGGCAGTTTGGAACTGTAACACCCCAAATTTTTGAGAACTCGGGGAGCTACTGCTTAGGACCTCACAATGGGTCCCGACCTTAGTTTGACAACAATTTAACTTGGATCTTACAACAAGGAACAAAAGTAGTTAAAACATTTGAAAACTTTAAACAATATATACATGAAGAATATGTATCAGCCTTACAAAGCAAAGGTACCAAAACGACATATATGAAGAACATAAGACATTCCCGTCCCCAACTAAATGAGTACGTGGACCCGGCTGACCATTCCCTCCGGATCTCTCTACAACTGTTTTAACCTGCAAGACATCTACAAGCGGTATAAAACCGTTAGCTAACATTCTATGCATAAGTATAAAGGTAAAAGCACAAACACACAACATACACAATCAACATGCAACACTCAATCCTTTTATTATCTTTAATTAGGTGATAGGTTATTACTAATGATACTTATTTTGTGACACGAGGGATTCCCAAACCTCGCCCCTGTCCCCGTTTACCAATGCGGAATGGTACTAATGCATTTGACCGTCTACCGGACTGGGCTGGTCGCAGGGAACCTCCTAGACTCTCGCAAGAGCTAGGCAAATGATGTCACGACCCGTTATCATACACTTGGGGTCAATTACGTAAATAATAAAGTCGGCCTAATCCGGTTTCGTTGTTTATCATAACTAACAAACACCACTCATACACATTACACTCATACAAGAAGCCAACTAAGTAAGTCCGTGGACTTACCTGAATCAGATCTCGACTCTCTTAATCACAACTCAATCTGTAACTGTATAACTCGGTTGCCTGTCAAAGGAGGCAAGTGTGTCAGCACACTTTCTTGGTAATTAGAAGTCTAAGACTTCTAAGGTAGTAGGTCCTATTAGAACAGAATTTAATACAGTACCAATTTATGGTAAAATGACTATTTTACCCTTGGTCCCGAAATTTCCAAAAACTCGGATTATGTACTTAAATTATAATTTGAGGCTAACTAACCCTATTCTACTCCCTAGGATGATTTTAGGTAACAACTAGAAAAACTACCCATTTTCTATTTTCCGAAAAGTCACTAAAGTCTAACTACAGCTTCAAATATAAAATTCGAATAATCTTATAAAAATTCCGAAATAATTCCCTAGATCATCTATGATATCCCATCTACTTGTAGGAGAAAGAATTTCTTAAAACTGTTAAAACATCGCTTCTACAAAAATTTCTAAAGTTGGATACAACACTTAACAAACAGCACACTGTCTTAACTTTGCAAAAATCATAACTCCTAAACTACTCGCTGGATTTATCCCAAATTTTGATATGTTCTACTATAAAATATTATCTATAATATATCCAAAATTCAGATGCAAAGGAGATCAAAATCCTATTTAAAACTATCTCACAAAACCGAATTTCAGCACAACAGAAAAACTGCTTACGACTCAATTTTGGAAAAATCATAAATCCCAAACCACTCGCTTGATGCCTCTCAAATTTTAATATGTTCTACAAAAATATATCAACTATATCATATCCTAAATTCAAGCCCAACGGAGATCAAAAGCTTATTCAAAACCATCTCACAAAACAGCATCACTTGCTGTTTTCCCCAACACTCAGCACATATATACCAAACACAATAACTCTCAAACCGTAACTCCGATTCTTCCCAAATTTTAGTATGTTATACTATACAATATCGACTAAAACATATCCGAAAATCAACCAGAAAGGAAGAGTCTAGCATACCCAAAAATGGACCCGAAGTTGACTGCTCCACACTTCCGAAAATTCTGGAAAACGCAAGAATTTGTACAGCTCTCCTACGGTTGTTCTGAGTAGGTTTAACAGACGAAACGGGTACACGTTAGGCAAGGAAAAGGTGGACTGAAGTGTAGTGTAGCAAGGGTTGAATGAAATTCACTTACACTACTCCGGCTTCTGGCGAGGCTTTGCAGCGAGCAACCCCAAAAGAGATAGACGACTAGCTGTTGTAAGTTCTCTCCTCTGCTGGCTCCTTTCCTTGCAATTTCTTGTGGTTGGAATGTTGCTGAATGTGTGCAGAAGCCAGCTAGATGCAGCGTGAATGTGGAGCGTGAATGTGGACTGGGAAATGGGACAATGGCGTTGCAACTATCGTCCCTTCTGGCGTGAAAAAAATAGGGGCTATTTCAGATGTTAATTTGCCTCATTTATGCTGTTGTTACGTGATATAAGGAAGGGGAAGAGCTGGCAATTAAAACGTGGAAGATAGGGTAACGTTGTGCTTCCTGGGCTGCGAAGTAAGGAGCAGGCTGATGGAGTTCTGGGCTGCTGTAAGTCTCATTAGGCAGCTGAGTGTATGGGCTGCTGAAGGTGTGATTACTGGGCAGCATAAATTCGGTGTGGGCTGGGGCAAGGCAAGCAAACGAGCTGGCTGGAGGGGGCTATTAATGGGCTCGTAACCAGCCTCTCCTGGACTGCTGCAGGCTGGGCTCGAAGTCAAGCTGGGCTGAAATTAAGGTAAGAATAGTGGCTGAAACATGCAAGAAAGATGGGCTAAATTGCTTGTCAAAAATCTGTCAAAACTCGTCATGGCCTTGTCAGGCCCATGAATGAGTTTGTCACAGATTTGTCGGGCTTTGTCATGGCCTCGTCTCAGCTTAGTCCTGAACTCGTCACAGCTTGTCATGATCTCGTCTCAGCTTAGTCATGACCTCGTCACAGCTTGTCATCGATAAGAATGAATTATAATTACTAGGGTTTGATATAAATCTATCATTTTATGTGAATTAAATTCTACATAAAATAATAGATAATTATAAGGATTAGAGTTTGATATAATTTTATCATTTTATGTGAATTAAATTCTACATAAAATAATGGATATTTCTAAGGATTAGAGTTTGATATAATTTTATCATTTTATGTGAATTAACTTCTACATAAAATAATGAAATTTGTGAAGGAAGAGATACTAGATAGAATGGGAAACCGTCAACGGTGGAATTAAACGGAATAAAAATTCCGGATATTACATCAGTACCCCGTTAAAATAAGTTTCGTCCCGAAACTTAGGACAAGGTACTTAATTAAACGACTTCCATAAATAAACTGGTATGTCCTAGTCTCACTAAAATGAAATTTCCTTTTCTAAACTTCTCTAACCTTATCAAAGCGTAACGAAAAAAATGGTCGTTACATCAGATCCCCCTCAAAATAAGTTTCGTCCCGAAACTTAGGGTAAGACAATCCTGATCGGCCTTTAAGGCACCAACTGGGTGTGTTTGATCACTATGCAAAAGTCTCGTCGTTTCCACATCTAATTATCCCGTACATCAAGGTTACCAAAAGAACACATCACTGACTAACACTCAATCATGAAATAAACAAGCAGTCAAACAATATCACACATACAAGGTCAAGCCCTAACTCGTCACTCCCGAGGTTACAACTATCGCTACATGGGTCTTTGAAAGGTTACGTCTTACTATCTCCAATCTTAGGTAGCCTTATCGGATTTCATAAAACCACTAAATCTTAAATCTTTTCAGGTACTTAGATCACAAGCGTATGTTACCACGTTCTACAGTGGTTACCGGATATCTCACCGGTATCATCCGGCTCAACTGTTTGATCCTCTAATATGATAACCTAACCCATGTCTGGTAGGTATCTCCTCCCTGAAATTCACAAACTCAGTTCCCAAACTTAGTCTCCGTTGAAAACTGAAGCTACCCTCTCCAATAGGGTGAGGAAAATTAGTCCATCAGTCACTTTTAAACCGCTTTAAAACTTCCAATGGTTTTCCTTACACAAATCACTTCTAGATCCTTTGATGACCCTACGGAAAAAAAAATGATCTATTCAACTTTCTTCCCTCTGTCATGACCACTTGCTTCCGGCCTTCTGAAAAGGTTCTGACTACTCAATAATTGTTAACATACCATCAGCAGTGCACTCTTTTCTCCACCATGGTTATCAGACCGATAATATCCCTCTGACACAAAAGCAACTCGGATCCGTTCCGACATAACATTACACAAAAAAAATCTACTCCGAAATTATGCTTTCTTTAAGCACGGTTACTAGGTTGCAAGTATGCTCCCGTCGCTTCTCTTTCTTATGTATCTTCGACTCAGGATGGTAGTTACTCACTTTGAGCTTTCTAATGTAGGTCATGCACAATACTTTTATTACATCCTTAATTCTTTCCTAATCCATCCAGAAAACTCATTCTAGAGTATTCCATTAGTATGGAAGTCCAAAACTACTTGTCTAGCAACATGTAGCAAAGCCATCACTCTTCACTCGGATCCCTAATAGGGTACCAGTCTCCTTCTATTACCTCTACATGCCCATAAGTTTCTGTACAACATTTACAGTCACTCACATAGCCTATCTCACATTTCTTCCAACTAGAATGCATTTCCCCAACTATCGCCATCTTAAACTTGACACGACATCCATCAGTACCCTTGAGCTTCTTGTTTGTGGGTTACGACCCACCACACTTCCGCTGCGCTACTCTGCTTCTCCTGTTGTCACTTATTAATCCTAAGGACCTTTTCTGTAAGTACAAAACGATTGACCTCAAAACTCTTTCTCCCAATTACACCATGAGTCGTATACGGATGAAGTACCAAGTACCTTCTTTACTTGCCTTAAGAAAATTAAACAACGATTGAAAAACAACTTCTTCCGCTTACTTTCTTAATTCTTCTACCACGGATCCAAACTCTCTGAATTGACCGGAGTTTGATCTTAACTAGCCAAGAGGTAACCCTTAAAACGTTTCTCTTTATACCTTTAATTCATCCAAGAAGGTTGTAGTTGCCTACTTGAGGGAATCCTCTAAGGCGTCGGTAAGCTACTCCATAGTCCACAGTCTCAAATATCTCTTCTTAACGGCACATAACTCGTCAATACCCAACAATACTTGCACGTTCTTGGTTGACATCGGTCAGTCTATAATTGACTTATCTCAATCTCATATCTCTACTGGTATTAAACTTTTGGTGCACATCACCTACTAGATTAATACTTTTATCCTTCTTTAGTTTGTCTTATCTTTCACTCTTCTTCTTCCCTTGGGACCACTTTCTTTCTCAAGTCTCACTGTGCCATTCGACTGACGTTAAAAGTTGTTCCTAACACTCCATGATAGATGGTAAGCGTCTTGTAGTTCCGATGACCTTTAATTACCTCCCAATTGTAATCCCTTTACAGGGACCGTCTATGTTGATGACCTATGTTCTGTTATAAATGTGGTTACCTTAGACTCTTTAGTCCACCACACAATTCTCACAAGCACAGGTTCCTTAATCGGCGTTGTTTGTAATATTTCCTTTCAATTCTCTATTGACTATGTTACCGGCTTCGATCCTTTCGATACTGGCGTTGTGATTCTTCTTAGAATTCTTATCTTGAAAGAAGACAAAACGTCTCCCGGCTTGTGAAGTCTATCTTTCCCTCTTACATTAAGTTGTAAGTCTCTAGTCCATGTTAATTGTGATCTGTCAAAATTTCTTTAGCTAGTAGGTAAACAGTTGCTCACAACAATCCTTTTATACTTCTTCAGTTTGTTCTACCTCCCACCGTTCCGCTTCTTATAGGTTAACTCCATTTCTCTAGTCCGATTGTGTCATTCATCTGGCATAAATAGTCGTTTCAAGTTTTCACGATAGCTTGCAAGTCTCTTTGAAATTCTTATGGCCGTAATGATCATCCTCTTGCAGTTCCTTTTGCATGGACCATCTGTGTTGATGGCTTAGGTCCCGTGATAATTCGGGTTACCCTGGACTCTCGAGTCTAGCATGACCGTTCTCCCATACAGATTTCTCCACTAGAGTTAGTGGTAATATCGCCTTCATGAAACTCCGTTGACCCTGCTACAGGCTTCCATTCTTTAGATATTGGCGTCGCGATTTCTTTCAAACTACTTATATCTCTGAGGAGGTCAAACCTCCCCACGCTTGTGGGGTCTGACTTTTCGCTTTTACACTCAATTGTAGGTCTTTATTCCGTGCACCTTAGATTCTCGCACCCGGATTGACACTTTGTCTCCTCTGGTTTCTCATGCCCATAATGGTCTATGGGGCATCCGCCTCGATGGTAATGTCCTTGATTATGCAATCTTGGTTGTACTCAATTCTACTTGTCTCGTTCCAATATTATTATCTCTACTCCGCACGATTGTAGTCTCTTGTATGGTTCTTATAATTCATCTCTCGGCTTCATACAACCAAGTCCCTTGTATGACCTTCTATTTCTTCTATCTGAGTTGACTCACGAATTTCTTCCTCATCCGATTGTGCTTGTGGTAACAATTATCTTCACAACTTTACTTCCTTGCTCACTTTTTGTTTGGATACTTTGTAAGGATCACCAAGAAGCCTACCCGAGTATAATTCTCAATTCAGGGTTCGATTTCATTGCCTCGTGTTGAAAACTCTTCAAGTCCGCTACCGATTAATAATGAGACGATAATCGCTTCATTATATCACAACTAAAGGATACAAAATATCCTTTAGGATACTAACATGCTATACATATACATATATATAATCATACATTAGAACATATCGATATAAGTCTATATACTAACTAACACACCTATCATTCTAAGTTGCAGAGATCCACAGAGAGCGATGGTAGTCCGACGTACTACTAACCCACAACCCGACTATGCTCGTGTAAAAACATAAATCCGTTTTGAAAATTTTAGACCCCTTTCGGGTTCTAGTTATTTTATACAATCGGTCTTTCAGAAGATTTCAAGTGCCATTGTTGCCAACCCAGACCTCTGATACCACATTATAACACCCCAAATTTTTGAGAACTCGGGGAGCTACTGGTTAGGACCTCACAATGGGTCCCGACCTTAGTTTGACAACAATTTAACTTGGATCTTACAACAAGGCACAAAAGTAGTTAAAACATTTGAAAACTTTAAACAATATATACATGAAGAATATGTATCAGCCTTACAAAGCAAAGGTACCAAAACGACATATATGAAGAACATAAGACATTCCCGTCCCCAACTAAATGAGTATGTGGACCCGGCTGACCATTCCCTCCGGATCTCTCTACAACTGTTTTAACCTGCAAGACATCTACAAGCGGTATAAAACCGTTAGCTAACATTCTATGCATAAGTATAAAGGTAAAAGCACAAACACACAACATACACAATCAACATGCAACACTCAATCCTTTTATTATCTTTAATTAGGTGATAGGTTATTACTAATGATACTTATTTTGTGACACGAGGGATTCCCAAACCTCGCCCCTGTCCCCGTTTACCAATGCGGAATGGTACTAATGCATTTGACCGTCTACCGGACTGGGCTGGTCGCAGGGAACCTCCTAGACTCTCGCAAGAGCTAGGCAGATGATGTCACGACCCGTTATCATACACTTGGGTCAATTACGTAAATAATAAAGTCGGCTTAATCCGGTTTCGTTGTTTATCATAACTAACAAACACCACTCATACACATTACACTCATACAAGAAGCCAACTAAGTAAGTCCGTGGACTTACCTGAATCAGATCTCGACTCTCTTAATCACAACTCAATCTGTAACTGTATAACTCGGTTGCCTGTCAAAGGAGGCAAGTGTGTCAGCACACTTTCTTGGTAATTAGAAGTCTAAGACTTCTAAGGTAGTAGGTCCTATTAGAACAGAATTTAATACAGTACCAATATATGGTAAAATGACTATTTTACCCTTGGTCCCGAAATTTCCAAAAACTCGGAATATGTACTTAAATTATAATTTGAGGCTAACTAACCCTATTCTACTCCCTAGGATGATTTTAAGTAACAACTAGAAAAACTACCCATTTTCTATTTCCCGAAAAGTCACTAAAGTCTAACTACAGCTTCAAATATAAAATTCGAACAATCTTATAAAAATTCCGAAATAATTCCCTAGATCATCTATGATATCCCATCTACTCGTAGGAGAAAGAATTTCTTAAAACTGTTAAAACATCGCTTCTACAAAAATTTCTAAAGTTGGGTACAACACTTAACAAACAGCACACTGTCTTAACTTTGAAACAATCATAACTCCTAAACTACTCGCTGGATTTATCCCAAATTTTGATATGTTCTACTATAAAATATTATCTCTAATATATCCAAAATTCAGACGCAAAGGAGATCAAAATCCTATTTAAAACTATCTCACAAAACCGAATTTCAGCACAACAGAAAAACTGCTTACGACTCAATTTTGGAAAAATCATAAATCCCAAACCACTCGCTGGATGCCTCTCAAATTTTAATATGTTCTACAAAAATATGTCAACTATATCATATCCAAAATTCAAGCCCAACGGAGATCAAGAGCTTATTCAAAACCATCTCACAAAACAGCATCACTTGCTGTTTTCCCCAACACTAAGCACATATATACAAAACACAATAACTCTCAAACCGTAACTCCGATTCTTCCCAAATTTTAGTATGTTATACTATACAATATCGACTAAAACATATCCGAAAATCAACCAGAAAGGAAGAGTCTAGCATACCCAAAAATGGACCCGAAGTTGACTGCTCCACACTTCCGAAAATTCTGGAAAACGCAAGAATTTGTACAGCTCTCCTACGGTTGTTCTGAGTAGGTTTAACAGACGAAACGGGTACACGTTAGGCAAGGAAAAGGTGGACTGAAGTGTAGTGTAGCAAGGGTTGAATGAAATTCACTTACACTACTCCGGCTTCTGGCGAGGCTTTGCAGCGAGCAACCCTAAAAGAGATAGACGACTAGCTGTTGTAAGTTCTCTCCTCTGCTGGCTCCTTTCCTTGCAATTTCTTGTGGTTGGAATGTTGCTGAATGTGTGCAGAAGCCAGCTAGATGCAGCGTGAATGTGGAGCGTGAATGTGGACTGGGAAATGGGACAATGGCGTTGCAACTATCGTCCCTTCTGGCGTGAAAAAATAGGGGCTGTTTCAGATGTTAATTTGCCTCATTTATGCTGTTGTTACGTGATATAAGGAAGGGGAAGAGCTGGCAATTAAAACGTGGAAGATAGGGTAACATTGTGCTTCCTGGGCTGCGAAGTAAGGAGCGGGCTGATGGAGTTCTGGGCTGCTGTAAGTCTCATTAGGCAGCTGAGTGTATGGGCTGCTGAAGGTGTGATTACTGGGCAGCATAAATTCGGTGTGGGCTGGGGCAAGGCAAGCAAACGAGCTGGCTGGAGGGGGCTATTAATGGGCTCGTAACCAGCCTCTCCTGGACTGCTGCAGGCTGGGCTCGAAGTCAAGCTGGGCTGAAATTAAGGTAAGAATAGTGGCTGAAACATGCAAGAAAGATGGGCTAAATTGCTTGTCAAAAATCTGTCAAAACTCGTCATGGCCTTGTCAGGCCCATGAATGAGTTTGTCACAGATTTGTCGGGCTTTGTCATGGCCTCGTCTCAGCTTAGTCCTGAACTCGTCACAGCTTGTCATGATCTCGTCTCAGCTTAGTCATGACCTCGTCACAGCTTGTCATCGATAAGAATGAATTATAATTACTAGGGTTTGATATAAATCTATCATTTTATGTGAATTAAATTCTACATAAAATAATAGATAATTATAAGGATTAGAGTTTGATATAATTTTATCATTTTATGTGAATTAAATTCTACATAAAATAATGGATATTTCTAAGGATTAGAGTTTGATATAATTTTATCATTTTATGTGAATTAACTTCTACATAAAATAATGAAATTTGTGAAGGAAGAGATACTAGATAGAATGGGAAACCGTCAACGGTGGAATTAAACGGAATAAAAATTCCGGATATTACAGGAACGGCATCACTGAGGTGCATACGGAAGAAGGCACATTTGCAAAATGCAACCATTGTGGAGGTAATTTGTCTTATAGTAAAGGGGGAGCAACATCACACTTAAAAAGGCATGTCGCCTCATGTATCATACGTAAGGCAAAAATCTCAGGTCAAGGATCCGGGTCTATGTCTATACAAACAATGTTGAGTGCTGATGCTTTCGGGACGGGTTCGTTAACAACTTACAAGTATGACAAAGAGCTAATCAAAAACCTAACTGCAAAGATGATAATGGTGCACGAGTATCCCTTCATGATTGTTGAGCACACGTATTTTAGGCTTTTTTGTAGGCAACTGAACCCGAAATATGAATTTATTGGTCGTGCTGCAATCAAAGAGCATGCAATGAAGTTGTACAAGCAAGAAAAAGGAAATATGAAGTTGATGTTGGCTGATGTTGGGAGGATTAGCTTGACATCTGATTTGTGGACTTCTAACCAAACTAAGGGGTATATGTGCATCACTGGACACTTTCTAGACAAGGAGTGGAAGTTGCAGAGCCGAATATTGAACTTTTGTTTATTACCTCCACCGCACACTGGTGTTGCAATTGCTGATAAGATGTATGAATGTTTGTCAGAATGGGGTATAGAGGACAAAATTTCTACCATTACATTCGACAATGCTTCTTCAAATGATGCAGCTATTAGATGTTTGAAAGAGCAATTTGAAGGAAGAGATGCATTGTACTTTGGTGGAAAGATTTTTCACATCAGGTGTTGTGCTCATATACTAAACCTTCTAGTGCAAGATGAATTGTCTTCCATAAAGTCTGTTATTGAGAATGTTCGTGAGAGTGTGAAATACATAACGTTGAGTCCTTCACGCCTTCACAAGTGGAATGAAGTTGTTAAAAACATGTCCCTCCCTACTAACAAGACGTTGATTCTTGATTGTGTGACCCGGTGGAACTCAACATATTATATGTTGGAAAGAGCTCTCATTTATAAAGATGCCTTTGCAAGATTTGCAACTAGAGATGCTACTTATACTACTCTGCCAACCGAAGAAGATTGGGAAAGAGCAACAGATGTGTGCAAGTTCTTGTTCGCTTTTGATGAGGTAACAAAAGTTTTCTCTGGTCGTAATTATACAACTGCTAATTTGTATCTCACTGAAATTTGGAGGATTAAACATCTATTAGATGAGATGGAGAATGATCCAAGATATTTCATGAATCTTATGGTTAGGAGTATGAAATTAAAATTTGACAAGTATTGGAAGGAGTGCAATCTTTTCATGATAATAGCGGCTATTTTGGATCCTCGGAACAAGATGGATTTGATTAGATTTGTGTTTGAAAACTTGTACGGGGAACTAGAAGTTGAAGACAAGCTTTCCGATGTTGTGCATGAAATACATCTTTTGTTTGATGATTATGTTGCTAAGTTTAGTGGTGGAGTAAGTGATGGTAGTGGTCAAGTTGGAAGGGTTCAAAGGAATGTAAACTCTAGTGAAAAAAGTCAAGGTAGAAATGTCTTTGAAACATGGAGAAAGACAAGACTTCATGTTATTCCAACACAAGCAAGAAAAGAGTTAGACATTTATCTCGAGGAAAGTGCGTTAATTGATTTTGATAATGAGTTCGATGTTTTGATGTGGTGGAAATCAAATACTTTGAAGTTTCCAACTTTATCAAAGATGGCTCGGGACATTCTTTCGATTCCGGTAACTACTGTACCTTCTGAGTCGGCCTTTAGTGCTGGGCGTAGAGTTATTAGTGACGATCGATGTTCCTTGGATGATGACACAATTGAAGGATTGCTTTGTGGAGCAAATTGGTTTTGACAAGAAGTTGAACTTGAACTTCAAAGTATTCCTTGATGTAAGTATTTTTCCTATTTTGTTTACTTTTTAAGTTAATTGTATGTTTAACCTTTTTATCTTCGGATTTTTATTGCTTAATTTTTATATATTTGGATATCTTATATTTTCAGGTATGTGGTTTGATTGTCTACTTTCTTGGCTTGTTGCTGAATTGTGTTGAAGAAGACTTTGCTTGGTATGATTTTTTCATCTTCGGTTATGTTGTTTGTTGAATATTACAATTAGTTAATTCTTCCTTAGTTTATAATTTTGTTGTTGAATTTCTTTTTACAGATTGATTATGACTTATGAGATGGAGCGTTTTGTTGTTGGTTGAAGATTTGAAGTCCTCGTTGAAGAGATCATTTGTTTGATTGTGTCTTAAAGACGTTGTGACTTTTGTTGCGTTTATTCCGTTGAAGACTAGAACTTCAAGTTAAGACTTTGTATTTTGAATTTGGTTTGATTGTGTTAAACTTGTGACTTTGAATTTGGTTTGTTTTATTTTTCTCGGGTTTCATTATCAGGTGATTGATTAATTGAATGTTAGTGGACTACAAATTCATGTTCAACATATGCTACATATTACAGATTTACAGGTTATAGTGATTCGTGCTTAAATGAGCTCAGACGAGCCCAAACGAGCCAAACAAGCCTGAACGAGCCTAGACGAGCTCGAGCTCGAGCTCGAGCCCGAGCTTTCCGAGCTCGGGCTCGGCTCGTATAAAAACTGGCTAAACAAGCCGAGCCCGAGCTTCAAAAAAAGCTCGCGAGCCGAGCCTGAGCTTGATCCAAAGCTCGTATATATTTTCAGGCTCGGCTCGAATAAAAACGAGCCAAGCCTGAATGTGTAGAAGCTCGGTTCGTTCGGCTCGTATTACACCCCTAGCCTTACGCTACAACGCGTCTTCAACGTGGCATCTTCTGCCGCCCTAATTCTCCACGTGTTGCTTTCCCCAGATGGGTGATGCCTGACTGTACTCTTCCACGAAGCACTCTCACCGACTCACTGTTACTCTTTAACCGAAGTTTCTTTCTTCTCCCTCTCCCACGAATCTCCATGGCCATAACTTCCCCTACCTCCTTCACTTTATCTGAACAAACGATTCCATTTTGTGCTTGATTTGCTACTTTTTGAGGAATCCTCCGGTTTTTGTATTGTTTTAGAATGTCAGTATGATTGCTACGGCGAATTTGGTGACTTACAAAGCTCCTACTATGGTGGCCAATACCCTTCACGCCTTCACGCTGCTACTATCTTGTTGAAGGAGGACGGAGAATGAGATTTGTTTATCAATCTTAGTACGTCTCCCCTAAACAGTCGCCCTGAAAACTCTCCGATGGCGCCGTTGTTAAACGAAGGACGAGGTGCTCCGTCGTGAAATTGAAGAGCTCAACCGCCAACGCCGCGAGGTACTTCTCTCTCTACATCTCATTCTTGTCTTCACCGATCTGAACCAACGAACTATTGCACATCTTTTTTCTACTTTCATTGTTTTTGTACATCACTGTGAGGATTAGGGATCCTAGAGGCCTCGCCGTGGTGCCTTGGCGGCTACCGCTGGTTTGCGGTATTTTTTGTCCGGTGTCGTTCCCCATCAGCGCGGTCTCTTTAGACCCGTACTTATCTCTTGCCCGTTTCTTTTCTTTTCCTCTCTCCCATTTCTAGGCTTTTAAAAAATTTGCGTTTGGAAATCCGTCTCTTCCTATTTGTTTAGCGTGTACTTTAATTGGTTTCAGGCTGATTGAACGGAGCTGATCCTACTCCACATTGTTGGTCACCTTTTTTCTTATGAAACCTGTTTTTCTTCTGCAGGCTTAAGGTTTATGATCTTCTACTTTCTTTCAATAACTTGACGGTCTGTTCTTTCTCTCTCCACCCAGGTTCTTAGAGACACGAAGAATATGGATCGTATAGCTGGTGGTAAGTTCATGATGGGGAGGAAAATTTGGAGCGGATCTTTTGGGGAGCTACATTTAGGTATATTTTCGTTCGATTTTCTTGTTGCTCTCATCCTCTCATCAAAGCTTATTTTCTAAAATATTTCTTCTTTGATTGATCTTATTGAATTCAAGTATTAATATACAAACTGGAGAGGAAGTTGCTATCAAATTGGTGAGTTGTCATTTTGTTTACATTGATGGTTTTTGTATGCAGAAAGTGTTTTTAGTTTTCTTGGATGAACAATTGTTCTTATAAATTTGTTGATGCTTCATTTTTCCAGGAATCTGTGAAGAATAAGCACTCACAACTTCATTATGAATCAAATTGTACACGATTCTTCAAGGAAGAAGTAAGTTCCTTATTGTATTTGAAATCTCGTCACTAGATAGATTTGGAATCGGGAAAGTGATGATTTGTTGAATAAAGAGTAGAAGATGGTGCAAGTTAATTTTTGGAGCGAAAAACTACATCTTCATAGCTCCTTACGATTGTACATATGCTTTAGCTAAGCACTTCAAGTGCTTGATAAAATAAAATGCCTCAACTGATATTTTAGCGTTGGTCACCTTGGAGCAGCTACTGACTTTTCCTAATGTGTATGCAGGTACCACATACGCCCTCCTCAACTTCCAACGGTGCTTGTTGATATCCCCATGTGCAATGAAAGTGAGGTAAATGCTCTAACCCATCTATTTGTTCAATATTATACTAGATTGATTGTCAATTCTGTTGTTTATAGGGTGAATTTTGTTTTATAGGAAGGTTTACTCTTTGGATGTCTTAGGTGAAATATCTTACTAGCTATGGAACTTGATTGTACTGATGTTGATTCGAGCAATTAGGGCTTTGGGAGATGAACATGGAATTGGATCTTGGTTAAGCATGCCACAGTGCTCATATTGGTTGGGATTTTTTTTTCCTTTTTTTAATTATTTGGGTTAGTGATTTAGTTCGTTTATCGTTGTTAAAATTGCACTTCGGGACCTATGACCATAACGCATCCCTGCTTTTACATTTTGTTTTCAACCGACTAAATGTTGGGTGGAGGTTCTTATGAGATTTAAAGTATTATAATAATTTTTTGTATGTTATCTGCATCCCCGGTCTTACTTTGAATTATTATTTTACAACACCGATTTTGTAGATTTTTCTTTAATTCCAGCTCATGTGATGGAAGTAGCAAATGAAATAGTAGTTAAGAAGCCAAAGAGGTTAATATCAGTTGTTTGGAATCACTTTAAAAGAATTAAGAAGGTTGTAAAAGGATTAAGAAGGCCGATTTGTGTTATGTTGTTTGTCTTCTTTGCAATAAGAGACCAAGTGGATCAAGTAATAGGTTGTAATAGGATTAAGAAGGCCGATTGGAGACGGAGTTCATGGTACGACACAAGGCCGCTATGACAAATAAGTATTAGGATTCTTCTTAAATTATCTCATGCCCAGTTCCTTATTTCTTTTAGCACTTTCAGGTTCCCTATTTAAATAAAAGTTGGATTGCATTTCTTAACATCAATCATAAGTTTAGTATATATATAAATAATTTTTTGCCTATAATTCTGAACTGAGTTGGTCTTCTGTTTTCATTTTTATATTCTTCAGGTCCAAAGTGATCATTTTGAGGAATTTTTTGCTCATGAGCATGATAAGCACGGTTAGCAGGCTCTTTATAAGAGAAAAACATCAGAGGTTTCTATGTTGAATTTTGCAAATTGTATTTGGATTATGGAATTCAGGGCACTGAAGCTGAATTGGATTTGGTTGTTTGCATCACATAAGGAATTCTTCACCATGACATGACAAGCATTTGCTCTTTTCTGTAGTTATTAAATGGATGTCAGTTTAAATTAGTCTACATTCAATCATAAACTTTATTCATGGTTGATTCTCTTGTACTTGCTCCCATTTTGAAAGTGTATTCTCTGTCTCTATTGACAATGATTAATTTCGCATATTTATACTTCTTCCTTGCTAATAGTGTGTTTATCTGTTGTATTTATGTATTTTAATTTTGATTTCACTCTAATTTTTAGTTTTTTACTCCCTGATTGGAGGGCTTAAGGTGTTCTGATACATTATAATTGTTTGGTTAAACTTAAAACTCCACTCATGAGAAATTATTTATAACTCGTAATAGTTTATGCTCCTATGCTAATGTTTTTAGCTTTCTAGATTTTAGTCACACAGGCAACAATATACGATAAAATAAGAAAGGCCGGTATACGCTAAAATAAGATATGTTTTCAAGTCACGGCGCGCGTGCGACCCGACTAGTGAAATAAAAACCCATTGGTTTACAGGAAGCATACACAATCAAAAATCAAATAACTACACAATCAAAAATCAAATAACTAGAAGCAATGAGCAATTTCAACTGTTCAACATCATCTTACCCCTTTATATAGTTTACAGTAAAGATCATAAAAACCCGTTGATTTATAGTAATGATCATTTATTTGACAACTTAATTTTCCGTAGTCTCTTGTCTCAGTTGCTAAACTTGCTATAACAATTTGGAACCCAGTGAATGATACATAGATCTCATTTTGCACACAAATTACCAAATATCTAAACTTCAAGCATCCAATGATATCTTTACATTACACCTTATACTAAATATTTTTAACCATACAACACCATCTTAGCCTTTTATATTGTTTTCCCTTCAATCAAAGGAAAACTATTACTTTGTGCTCCAAATTCACGTATATGAAAAAACTATCATGAACACGCTAAATTAATATAAAGGGCTAAGGTAAAAATAACATTTAGACCTATGATCATACTTCACCAAAAAAGAGCACTACTAGATGATGTTCAAAACTAATAGGTCAACAACTTTTAACTAGAAATTTTTTCCAGCAACTTCATTCAAAAGTTAAAATTCTAAAATCACATATTTATGTTTTAAATGTCTATGAGGGCATTAGCTTCTAGCATAAGTAATCAAAATGGGTATAAAGTGGTTAACATATGCGAAGTATGGTTTCATAATCAATCCTTATTCTACTACAATTGACAATTCCACAAACCAACATAAAGTTTCTCATGGATCTTCATCAACAAAGTCAAAGTCAAAACCTCCTGCAAGTATCAAGAGATCAAATACAAAGAACCAAAACCCAATTTCACATTTAGGGTTTAGGTATTTTAATTTCATCTACAATCAATAGTTCACATACATAAAAAATAATAGTAGTGTTGTGATTGAAGACAACTAAGTTCTATTTAAAGTTACAGATGAAACAAATGCCAGAAAGAGAAGAAAGATAGTGTTGTGTTCAATTTAAGGTTACATTCAGATGAAAGCCAAAAACCATTGAAAATGAAAATGTTTAGAAAAGCTCCTTGAAGACTGCTAAGTTTAGGGATTACCTTTGGAAGAGTCAACGTTGATGGGGAAATCTACTGCTAAGTTCACTCAAGAACGACGAAGATGATGAGAATGAGAAGCTTTGAAGACAAATCGAAGGAAAAAAAAAATAGAGGAGACAGTGAGAAAAGTCAAGTTTGAGAATGGAGAGGAAAAAACCCTTTACAATCGAAGGAGAAGAAACGTACCTGTACATAGTTGACGTTGGGAGGATGGGGAATGGGAGATGACATGATGGAGACGCAGAGGGAGACGGAGAAGGAGAATGAGTTCGCCGGCTGAAGGAGTTTGAGAATGAAGGTTGCTAGGGTTTTGCGCAAGTGTTGGGAAACAAATGACGAGAAAGAAGGGTAAGTGTTCATTAAAAAATTAGCAGGATTATTTATTCGTGGCTAGTTTCGTGGCCAATTTCGTGGCTAAATTTTTAAAACCCGCCAAATTTAATTTTTATTCGCGCTAAACGGTACCTGGAAATTAATATATATAAAAACTCCCTCAAATTCAATAAAAATAGAATGTCTAAGTTCTAATTAGTTGTTACAAAATAAGAATTAAAATTTCAACCAAAAAACACAAGAATTAAAATTATTCAAGAATCACAAGTCTAATTATTCAATAATCATCATCTTCATCATAGTGAATTTGTGCATTAACATTTGCTTCTTCTCCTTCAATATCCGAGTCCGTTGGAAAATCTCCTTCTTCGACATATGGTTCTCTCTCAAAATCCTCCTCGTTGTCATCCAATGGTCCTTCATGTATATCACTCAAGTCATCTAGAGTAGTTGGTACAATGTTAATTGATCCCAAAACTCCATCACCTTCGATGATATCCGATTGTAATGGTTGATCATCATCCATTGTGATGATTGTCCACCTTTTCTCAATTCTTGCTCGAGGCTTAGTCTTACATACAAACCTCCAATCTGCACGACTTCGGCTTGCCCCAGGATAGTCGGCATAATAAACTTGGATACATTGTTGTGCGAAGACAAAAGGGTCATTTTTGTTATATCGCCTCGTCACATTGATATCTTGAAAACGATATAGTGGATGAGTCTTTGTTCCTCTACTAGCAGCATCATACCACAAGCACTTGAATAAGACAATCTTCTTACATGACAAACCTGGAAACTCAAACTCCAAGATTTCTTCAATCAACCCAAAGAAGTCTACTTGTGCATCGGTGTCATGGTTAGAGGCTTTGACACACACACCGCTGTTCATGCTCCGTTTTCCTACACCACGTTGTTGGGTTTCAAATTTAAAACCGTTGATGAAATATGCGGGCCATGATAAAACCTTTTTTGTTGGACCCCATGCCAAAATCACTAGTAAAGGATCATTTGTGGCCTCTTTATTAATTACCTACATTTAAAACATTATGTTCACGTAAAGAATCATTCTTTTGTATAAAATGATAGTCATAGTAACAAATTGAGATGTAAATACTTACAAGGTCATAAAACCATCCACGGAAGCGATTGACAAGAGCACTAGGGTCTCCATGCCCTTCCACACTTTGGAATTCTCTACATAAATACAAACCTAAATCAATAATGAATAAAAATAAAATTCATTATGTTATATGTGTAAGAATGACTTACTCGATGTATGAGTCCACCTCCGGACAATTGAGTAAGATCCATGTGTGTGCTATATGAAAATATCCATCCTCTTTCATCCATATAACTTTATGTTTTCCACTAGGATGACCTGGATGGTTGAAGATGGAAATAGGAGGATATGTATCAAACGGTCTCATCACCCTCGTGCCTAGTATGACTTTTTCTCTTAAAAGGGTTGTGAGGTTTCGGATAATGCTTGGTGAAGTTAGTGATCTCCTCAAATAAATATGCCTCCACTATGGATGCCTCCACCGTTTGTGGGCTCCTTGCGTTCCCTTTCAACTTAGACAAGTTTCTTTCAAATGGATACATCCAATAATATTGCACGGGACCTAGTAACCGTGCTTGTCATGGTAAATGCACAATGAGATGCTCCATTGAATCAAAGAAAGATGGTGGAAATATCCTCTCCAATTGGCACAATAGTATGGGTGTGGCACGTTCCAAATCCTCATACGCTTCTTGTCAAGGGTAAATGAGCATATAGATTGAAAAAAAGGCTTAGTTCTACCAATGGTCCCCATACACCAACCGGAAGAAGCTCCTTGAAAGCAATTGGTAAAAGTCTTTGCATGAACACGTGACAATCATGACTCTTCATCCCAAATACTTTACCTTCTTGCAACTGCACACACCGAGCAATATTAGAGACGTGGCCGTCCGGAAACCTCAAAGTCTTTAACCAAGCTAGCAACTCTTTCTTCTTTTCTTTAATTAGAGTGTATATTGCTTTAGGTTTTGGACCCTCATAATCAATATCAACTTCAAGCTCTCGGCGATGACAATATAGTTGTAGATCCTTCCTTGAGCTCAATTTATCCTTTGTCTTATCCTTGAAATCCATTACTGTATTAAACACATTTTCAAAGAAATTTTTCTCAGTATGCATGACATCAAGGATGTGACGGATGAGATGATGCTTCCAATACGGAAGGCTCCAAAAGATACCTTGCTTTGTGAACTTGTGAGTGTCACCAAAACCATTTGGATGTTGATGAGGTTCCTCCATGGCGGTTGGAAAATGTCGAACACATTCCCAAATTTGATGGTCATCCAAGTATGATGAAGGAGATCTAGTCTCAACCCTCCCTGTGTAAAAGTGTTTTTTGTCCATTCTGATTGGGTTTGCCTCATCTGCGAAGCGTCTATGCTCATCAAACCATGAAGCCTTTCGTCCATGTTTTAACCAGAACGCTTTTGTATCCATCATGCATTCTGGACACGCATGAACTCCAGCTGTACTCCATCCTGACAACATCCCAAGTGCAGGGAAGTCGTTCACTGTCCATATGAGTGCTGCACACATATTAAAGTATTCTTCTGTAGATACATCAAATGTGCGGATACCCTTACTCCACAATAATAGTAACTCATCAAGCAAAGGTTGTAAGCCAATATCTATTAGCTTCTTTGGATTTTTGGGACCAGGAAAAATGGTGGATAAAAATAGGTAGGGATTTTGCATACACATGCTGGGTGGTAGGTTGTATGGAGTCACAATCACGGGCCATATCGAATATGGTCTACCAAACTTCCCAAAAGGATAGAGCCCATCTGTACACAAGCATAACCTCACATTACGGACTTTTGATGCAAAATCTGGAAATGTTCGGTCAAAATGCTTTCATGCCTCACCATCAGATGGGTGAGAAATAAATCCTTCATCAGATCGGTGATTAGCATGCCAATGCATCTCCAATGCAGTTTCCTCCATTGCATACAAACGTTGTAGGCGTGAGATCAATGGCAAATATCGTAGAACCTGATTGGGTAGTGGTTTGCCTCCCTCGGATAACTGAGATTTATACCTTGGACTATTACAAAACTTACACTCGGTGGCATCAACATCATCCTTCCAAAACAACATGCAACCATTAGGGCACATATGAATCTTCTGTTGTGGTAATTCCAAATCTGCAATCAAGTTCTGCATCTCATAAAAGCTTGTGGGGAATGTATGGTCCGTCGGTAATACATTGCCAACTTTTTCAAGACGTGCACTATACCCAGATTGTGACAAATTGTGTTTGGTCTTTAACTCCATAAAAGAGCCCACTACTGCTAATTTTGAAATGGAAGAACCATGATATAGTGGCTCCTCTGATGCCCTCAACACTTCAAAAAACTTTTGTGATAATAAGGAAGTGTTATCTTGATTAGGACCAAACACCATGGTCGGTTGTTCCATGTTCATCTCTTCTTCAATCACCACATTAGTTTCATGCAGCAAGACATCATTGTTACTTGGCTCATTTATGGGTGTGCAAGGGTCAAACCATGGAGGTGGAACAAAACTCGGACCAACAACATTAAAAACCATTCTTTGAGTAGGATTTAAATTATCAAACAAATGCATCCCTATCCCGAATAAGTTCATACCATTGTCCGTCGAGTTTGGTTGCTCCTCAACAATGGGCATAGAGGCAAACGGTGATTCTCCGTGTGATGTCCACCAAAAATAATCCTCAAGGAAACCTTTTCGATATAGATGAGCTCGAACATCGTCTAATTTATGAAATCTTCCATTCTTGCATTTAGAACAAGGACATCTTATCTTCTCCCCATCCATCAAATGAACTTGTGATATTGCAAAAGTGATAAATTTTTCAACACCTTCAAGAAATTCAGCATTATAACCACTACCATTAGGTTGCCATCTTTCATACATATACTCGCGGTTCTCCACGTTTGCATACCTAGATAAAAAATAATAATTACCACTATTATTTAACCATAGATCAAAAAAGGCAAACAATTTGTTCGTTCTATGTCAATGGGACTATCCAAATAATAGAAGTCGGATTTATAGCCACGGATTTAGCCACAGATTTAGCCTCAACTACTCTTTTGTGGCTACCAGCCACAAAAATACCCATGAATAAAGATGTCGTGGCTAAGTTCATAATAGGAATCATACAAGAAGAATTCATTTTTTTCGATTTTACTTCACAAATATTACAAATTATAGCTAGACATTCTCATAAATTCACAAACTTTAGAAATGACACATATGAAACATGATATATATAAATACCAGGTTTTTGCTCGATTGTCTTCTAAACATGCAAATAATGGAACATTTTATTTTGAAAATGAGAGAGTGAAGAGAAGATAAGAGGTTGTGAGGTGAAGAGAGTTTGAAGAAGAAGAAGATCCGAAAGTGTAACGTTAGTGAAACAAATGGTAAAGTAGAAGAATAATAAATGTTGGTTGGTGTTGAAAAATGAGATAATTAATGTACCCACGGATTTACCCTCGAAATAATTTCGTTGGTAATAGCTTCGAATCTAGCCTCACTTGATACTCGAGGGTAAATGCCCACAAATTTACCCACGAAATATAATGCGTGGGTATTTAGCCTCGAAATTGGCCTCCTTTTTAGGCTCGAAAATTTTTGGTGAGTAATTAGCCATTAATTTGCCCTCGAAATCAGTTTTTGTGACCAACTAGCCACGAAATTTAGCCACGAAATTGTTTTCCTCGCTACATAGCCACGAAATTTAGCCATAAAAGGTTTTTCTTGCTACATAGGCACGGAATTTGTATTCGTGGGTAAGGTCGTGGGTAATACCCACACATTTACCCACGAAATCGAGTCGAAGCTAATCATCCATGGCTACAACTGCGTTTTCTGGTAGTGATCTCTCTTTATGTGTTAGTCTCTTTATGTGTTAGCCTATGTAGACGATATCATTATTACAAGTAACAACGATGTCACTGTTCATTTCTTCAAAGCTTATTTGCACCATTGCTTCTATATGAAGGGCTTAGGTCCCTTGCATTTCTTTCTTGGCATAGAAGTATGTCACACACCCGCTAGAATCATTTTGAATCAACGACAATATGCTATATATGTCCCTAGAAAAATAGGAATGCTTGGATGTCACGCTGCAAAATTTCGTTTGCAAATAGCTCATCAATTGGTTACTTTGTCCAACAACACGACGTTCAACAATTGGTTACTTTGTCAAGCTGGGCAACTCTACGGTATCATGGAAGAGCAAGAAGCAAGTAATCATTTCTCGCTCATCGGTAGAGGCTGAATATAGGGTCATGGCAACAACTACCTGCGAGCTTCTCTGGTTGCGAACGTTGCTATCCTCCCGTTGTGGCCGGCATTCGTTTCTTATGCAACTTCACTGTGACAATCAGTCGGTCATGTACATTGCTTCTAATCCCATTTTCACAATCGCACGAAGCACATAAAAATCGCCTATCATACAGTCGTAATAAGATACAAAATGGGTCCATTTGCATATTCTATGCTCGTCTTCCTTTTGACTTGCAGACATCCTTACAAAGGTCCTATCAGCTAAGCCATTTATGCATTTATTGTCCAAGCTGGGTGTATATAGCTTCTTTTATTCTACAAAATTGAGGGTGTGTATTACAGATTGCTACATATCAAGTAGTTAGAATATAAAATCCGTTTAGATATTCAATATTTCTGTTTCTTTTGTTGAGATATTCAACTTCTCTCATGTATTTATTCCTTGTGCTGTAACATTATAAAAATCAAATTTGGAGATTCAATAGTCTCTACAATGAAGGAAGAGCTTATCCATCATCCTGGATCGGAGGGTGGTGATTATCATCGTGTTCGAACAATATCTGAAGGTTCGTCTTCACACACAACTTGGACTTCCTTCGATTTATCGCCATCACTCAGAATACATGATGAACTTTTGTCCTATAAGTTTTTGTTGGATTTTGACTATTTATTTTTGTGGTATCATTTGTTTATATTTGCATGATAAAAGGTCATATGTATTTCTTTTAATATGACGTTTAGTATACACCTCTGTAGAGTTGATACTATTTTCATCTATACAACAACTCATATGTATCATTTGTTTATATTTCCATGCTAAAAGCTTATCCTTTGTCCATCCCATTTTTAACCTCCTTGAAGGTCTATTTTATTTTTCACAAATTTATTAATTTCTAATTTGTTGTCACTATACCAATTGTAGTTGATGACCTTGGAGGATAAAAGAGCCCGAAATCCATAACGGCCCAAAGCCCCTAAGTACTATTGAACTGAAATATAGATTGCTTTTAGTTTTGGGCCATGTGCTTCAGACTGTCAATCTCTGGCCCGGCCCTAAGCCCCTAAGAATCCACTTCTTCAAGAATCATTCTTTCCTTTAGTGTCGGCGAAAGGCAAGATGAGGGAGAAGATGCGTTGGACGTGCAATGTTGTGAAGCACTACTAATGATACCTTCCCTCCCCCTCCCAGTTTGCCCTTTTAAACTAATCATACTTTATCAATCAAAATTAGGGCTGTGCAAAATCGGATCGGACCGGACCGGTTCCGGTCCGGTCTACGGTTTAGGTTTTTTGGAAAATACGGGTTACGGTCCGGTCCGGTTTTTGGACCATAAAAAACCGTAACCCAAGTTGGACCGTAAACTACGAATTTTCGGTTCGGTCCGGTCCAGTTCGGTTCAATCCGGTCCATTCCGGTCCGATTTTGGACCGGAAAACCTCACCAAAATTGTACAATTAAGGTGCAAACCGGTCCAATCCGGTCCGGTCCGCAATATTCAAAATTGCACAATTTATGTACAAACCGGTCCAACCTGGAACCGGACCGGTTCGGACCGGACCGTTACGGTCCAGTCCCGGTCCGGTCTACTATCCAAGGTTTTCTTAATTTACGGTCCACCGGTGCGATCTGAACCGTATGCACAACCCTAATCAAAATAGACTCTAACCCAAAACTTGAAGTTAATCTAAACTAAATTAACCATTTACTGTACTCAGTTTCACTTTCTCGATGTGGGATACTTAAACAACAAGGTAGCTAAACCCGGTAGAACCTATGAATGTGATTTTATACAAACACCAGACTTACAAAACTATATTCATTTAAAATGTGTTAATAAATTAACATAATCAGGAAAGTTCAGCAAAAAAGCTCGATTTAATGTAGCAATTAACCATATAACAATTTCCTCTTGTGGACCTGCTTCATCCAAAAAGTGGACAATCAAAAGACAAACAATTATTAGTTTCATTAAAAATAAAATAAGAATTATTGTATAGGAGACAATCAGAATCAATAAATTTTACCAATAGATGGATGAACAGTATGAACCGCCTCTCGTCCTGCTCACTCAATCACTCGACAAAACCAGACCCACATATTTCAAGACAAAGAGAGTTGGGCTCTGCCGACACATTAACCGTAATCATACATAAAGCACCACTTTTAATACATGTTAAATTAGAGAAAACGCCAATTCACGGAATATCAGCTTTACGTGAGGCCGTTACATACTGGTCCGTTGAACAAATTGGCATCTATAAGTAAATGCTGTTTCACTGAGACAGATTGAAGACGAAGAGGTGGTCACAATTGCGCTTCCCCCCTTCTCTATTGGTGCTTGGTTTTCCGTTTTGAGTTGACTTGTTGGTGAACTCTTTCAGGTTGAAGATGCGCTTTCTTTGATTTCTGTTTATTCTCGACCTGCTTTTACCTTCCGGTGACATGGATTAAGATACGAATCGCTTCTTGCCTGAAGATCTGCTTCCGTGAACTTCTAATTCTTCCTTCTGCTTCTTTTCTCGTGGCGTTCGTCTGTTTCAAGAGGAATTTGAAGATGGGGTTGGTCAGTACTCTCATGGGATTTTGTGGATTTGGAGTAGGAAGTTCTATTGGGGTTGTAATTGGCTATTATCTCTTCGTCTACTTCCAGCCCACCAATGTCAAGGTTTGCTCTCTATTTCTCTTTCCCTTATCTTCAATTTGCTTAGATCTTTGCATTTTGGCTGGTCTAATTATTCGAAATCCCTCTTTTCATGAACATTCTTTCCAAGAATTCCACATTACAAATTGCATATTAATTTGACAATTCTTGATTTCTGATCTTATCTACGGTCCAAAATTGTGCTACTCATCTGAAGTTGCGTTGCTGTTATTGGTTTGTATTGAGTTATAGGATCCAGTTGTTCGTCCTTTGGCTGAGCATGATTCGGATTCCATACTCAAGTTGCTTCCCGAGATACCACTTTGGGTGAAAAACCCGGATTTTGATCGTGTATGTTTCACTTTTCTTTTTGACATTTGTTTGGTACCAAATCTTGTTTCCTGCTAGCTTGCCGTGGTTTAATGACAATTTCCCCCCTTTCATCCTGCAAGGTTGACTGGCTGAATAGATTTGTAGATTACATGTGGCCTTATCTGGATAAGGTACTTGCTTATTTATTTTTTTTACATATTTACTTTAATTTCTCTTGGTGGCTCATTTTTTGGGTATTGATTTTGACCTTCTTTCTTTGTTAAATGGTAACTGTTGGTTTATCAACTCACTCAGGCAATTTGCAAGCAAGTCAGGACCATAGTGAAGCCTATAATTGCTGAGCAAATCCCTAAGTACAAAATTCAATCAGTTGATTTCGAAACCCTTACATTGGGCACTCTACCACCCACCTTTCAAGGTCTATATCTCACTGCATCTTTCTTTAATTGATCTTTGTTTCAAGTTAGGCTTCATTTGGACCGAAGTGGAAGTTTAAGTTGAAATGGGAGCTTAACTGTATAGAGTATATTTATCTCCTGGGGAAAGCAAGCTGGTAAATGCTAATGTTTCTTGAAAAAGTTATTGGGAAATGTAAGTCTTAATCTTAGCAGAACCTTGACCCTTGATCCTTGACAATTAGAGAATTTATATCGATTTGCTCAGGTGAATGTGAATGATTCCAGGTTCCACCCTATGTTTGCTAGTTTGGAATTATTTTCTAGTCTTGGATGATTTCATCTTTGCGACAATTATGATATTAAGATCGGATGTTTGAAATATAATTATGTAATTTCTTGACTCTATCAGGGATGAAAGTCTTCACTACAGAAGAGAAGGAGTTGATAATGGAAGTATCAATGAAATGGGCTGGTAATCCTAACATACATGTCGCTGTCAAAGCCTTTGGACTGAGAGCCACAGTCCAGGTAACATCAGTAGAAAACCGTGAACTAGCACAAACTTGGAAGTTTACATGGGTTATGCTCCTTACATAGCCATTCCATCCTTCAACATATTTCAGGTGGTTGACTTGCAAGTATTTGCTCATCCCCGTATCACATTGAAGCCGTTGGTGCCAACTTTTCCTTGTTTTGCCAAAATATGTGTTTCACTTATGGAAAAGGTATGTTATTGTCCTTCATTTGGTAGCTGAATTTTTTAGGCTTCTATTCCCTTTCACATCCCTTTTAATTAATTTGGCTTATGATTTTTGCAGCCACATGTCGACTTCGGATTGAAATTGCTGGGTGCAGATGCCATGGCCATCCCAGGCCTCTATAGATTTGTTCAGGTAAAAATTTGGAACTGCCTACATTGTTCACGTCGCTTGTGATCACTCACATGCAGTCTTATGTTATTCAATTGCTTGATATCATGGTCGTTTTGGAATTGTGGTCATTTGAAACTCATAACAAATTGCAATTCCTTCAAGTTCTGCAAAGTTGTAACTCAAAATTTTAGTTTCAAAATGCTATGCCATGTCAAGAGTAAGTTTATGATTGAGAAAATATGTCTTTCATTTTCTTGCAGGAACTCATAAAAGATCAGGTTGCAAATATGTATCTGTGGCCAAAAGCTCTAGAAGTACCCATATTGGATTCTTCCAAGTAAGTCTAGTTTGTTTTCTTGATTGATAGTTTTACACCATCAATAAAACTGATGACATTTTGTGAAGTCAGTAAAGATTTACTTAACACAACTGCTTCAAATAATAAAATGATAGAGCTATGAGGAGACCTGTTGGGATTCTCCATGTGAAGATTGTGAGGGCTATAAAGCTTAAGAACAAAGATTTGCTTGGAAAATCAGACCCCTTTGTGAAGATAAAGCTTACTGAAGAGAAGCTTTCAAAGAAGACAAAGGTGAAAAGCAACAATCTGAATCCTGAATGGAATGAAGAATTTAATCTGACTGTCAGAGATCCTCAGACTCAAGCTTTAGAGGTCAATGTTTACGACTACGAGCAGGTAACTCCACATTTTCTTCTTACACTTAGGCATTAGCTTCTCTTTCTTCTCAACACTTCACCGTTATAACTTTTATAAGCTCTAAAAAAAGTCTGTTCTCCCATGACTAGCTCGGTAATCATGACAAGATGGGCATGAATGTACTCCCACTGAGCGAGCTTACACCAGAGGAGACAAAAACTGTGACACTAGAACTCCTAAAAAGCATGGATCCCAATGATGTGCGCAATGAGAAGTCACGTGGCCAGCTTGTTATGGAGCTGACTTACAAACCTTTCAAAGAGGATGAAATGGGTCACAATATTGAGAACTCAGAGGAAGTTCAAAAGGCACCAGAAGGCACACCAAGTGGGGGAGGTTTGCTTGTTGTTACTCTCCACCATGCTGAAGATCTTGAAGGGAAGCACCACACTAATCCTTATGCAAGGATAGTCTTCAAAGGAGAGGAGAGAAAGACAAAGGTATGAGATATCGATTCACTAAGTTTCTTGTCTCTCTGGATTTGGTTGAAACAAAAGAGAAAAGAGCGTTGATCATCTTTCCCGTTGGTTACAGACCATAAAGAAAAACCGAGACCCACGTTGGGAAGAGGAGTTCCAGTTTATGCTGGAGGAACCTCCTGTTAATGATAGGCTTTATGTGGAAGTACAGAGTAGCTCTTCAAGAATAGGCATTCTCCATCCCAAGGTATTTAGTTAAACAACTAACACTAATACACTATTGCTGTTCAATGATAGATTGATGTTTTGGCCATTGGATGTGGGACATTGTACAGGAAAACCTGGGGTATGTTGATATCAGTCTTGCTGATGTAGTAAACAACAAGAGGATCAACCAGACCTTCAATCTGATTGACTCAAAGAACGGAAAGATTCTAATAGAACTCCAGTGGAGAGCAGCAGCTTGAGTTTTACCTCAATCCTAAGGTAAAAGAAACTGTGTAAGCATAAACTGTTTGATTTTTGGCGGGTGAATTTCTCATTCTGGAAACTATGATACTGTGCTTGTATATATGGTGTGTGATAGTTTGGAGCCGAGCCTGTTGAATTAGTTTCAATAATAAGCCAACATGACAATGTAGCCAGATTTCTCATTTTAGTCTTTTTTTTTATTTGATGGGTTACAACTTACAAGCGTTTTTTTAGCTGAAATGGGTGCGAAACTGCGAATGTCGTCAAGTAGTTTGCAGTGTTCATTCTTTCGAGTGCACCTATGAAAAGGTTGAAAACTGAGTGTAATTTGTACCAATGGAAATTCCCAACAAAGAAGAAAATCGCACAAATTGTTGTACGAGCAGAGCGAAGTTATAAAATGAGCCTTAAATCATGCTACACTCGGCTCGCGAGCTCAATATGAAGCTCGTGCCCGTCCGTGTTTTTGGGGAGCCGAACTCAGGATCGTTCGACTCATTTAAGCCTGATTTACAGAATCAGGATTTTACAGAACTTGTAATTTAACTGAAATTACAAAAATGGTGGAAAATAGAGCATTTGAGCCAACAAAATTCCATAATTTAGAATCTAAGTGCAACTTGAAAAAAACACAAATTAAAGTATGGTACATAACCATCAAACCAAAGTTTGTGACAAACTGACAAAGGATACAACCTAACATGGTAGTAATGCAAATATCCTCACTTGCTCAACATGACTCCGAATATTATATCATGTCAAGTCACAATTAAGTGAGGAGTTAAAGAAACAACACAAATTACCTAGAACAAGAAAAACAACATCTTATTTGTGGGCAAATAAGAACTTGCATACATGTTACCAAAAAAAAGAACTTGCATACATATCTAGCTCTTCTAATTCATCTTCAGATGGTAATGTAAGATATGAAGGATTTCTATTTGCAAACCTAACAAAAACCTCATTGAACCACCATTTTATTTGTGGGCAAAGCATATTCTTAACAACTTTATTCTAGTTGTAAAAGGTATGGAGGAATCAAAAGTACGAATTTCACACTCTCACGAACATTCTCAATGATATCTAGCTCATCTAATTCATCTTTATATGGTAATGTACGATATGAAGGATTTCTATTTGCAAACCCAACAAAAACCTCTTTGAACCACCATCTTATTTGTGGGTGATAGCATGTATTATAGTCTATATTTTGGGATTGGTTTAGACGTTTTATCTTCATAAATCTGCATGTATAGATGTATATTCTTTGATTATATTGTTGTTTTGTCTACCTTTGCGGGAATCGAGGTCTACACCTAGTTTCGTTGTAATTGTAGTAAAATGGCACGTTTTGGACCGAAATAGAGCTAAAGAAGCTAAGAAGTCATTGGAGCTACATTCTAGAGCTTTGAGAAGATCTCATGAAGCATGGAAATAATTTAGAGGATTGATTTTGGACCAGATTCAAGATGATTTACATTCAGCTGAGATTCATCTCGGTCAGCTACAATATCACCTCGACCGAGGTGATCTTGAGGAGCGTCTGGACCGAGGCGAATACCTTACCGCCGACAAGGTCTTTATTTTTGGTTGAGATCTTCTATTTTTGGAAAGAGAGTATCACATATTTTTGGCTGGATTTCTGGAAGGAAGATATTATATTTGGCTGATATATTTTGAGAGATATGAATATATTTTTTAGGAAATTATCTTTTAAAGATATTTTATCTTTGGAAGATAATTCTCCTATATATATGGGCTGATTTTCTACAATTCAGTCATCTTCGGATCAAGGATTTTCTGGAGGATTTTCTGAAGAGATTGAAGGAAGGGTTGAAGGAAGTTTTGAAGGTTGAAGTTCAAGGAAGGAAGGAATCAAGTTGAAGTTGGCTTTGAAGGAGTTTGTAAGATCTACTTAGTTGGCTTTTGGTTTTGTTGTCTTTTCTGATTTGTGATTGAGGAACGCTGATTGTTTGTTTGTTTGATTCAGTTATTGAGACCTTTGTGTTAAGGTTTTCTTGTTTGAATATTGATTCCTTTCTTATAAATTTGATTATTGTTATCATGATGATTGTTGGCTAAGTTCTTTATGCGATTCTAGGGTGATTGGATGAAAGTTGTGGAAAAGACGATGATAGAATGATCTTAATCCCAACAGGACCCTGAAAGCTCGAGTGTTTACCTTAACCGTAGTACACCTCGGTCAATCATTGAACATCTCGGCCGGGATGGAATATAACCGAGCGAGGTGAACCTTTCATGAACCTTATCTGAGTTAAGAGTTTCAGCTTTCCAAATCCTATCCTTGTTATACCTTTCCTGGTTCAATCCAAGCTTAGGATTAGACTTACCCGGGTTCATTTATATGTTTACCCAAGATCATGAGTGTAGGTAATAAAGGTTTATCCTTTATTGGGGTTAGAGTGTGCCTTCATCCCATCTTTGAGAGTTAGCCTGAGACTTGCCCGGTAAAGGTTGATTCTATCCCCTTGGGTGGTGTGTTGGTTTGAGCTTATAGTTCATTTCCTTAGTACCTTGACACTTACCCGGTAAAATGATCTTTGGTTTGGGATAGTGAATAGTGAGACTTACCCGGTGATATATTCCCATCTTAGAAACAACTTCCCTTTGCAAACCTCAACTTTGTCCACGTTATCCTTTGAGATCTTGAGTCAGAACCACAATTGGATGCTTTAATCTCTAGAATCCGTATTTCCTTTATCTGACTTTTATATCATCTTTGATTGCTTTAATTTGCTGTTAGTAGTTTTTGACAACCTGATTGCCGAGCTTTGTTTCACCATAGTCCCTGTGTTCGACCCCTGGAATTCTTGCTTTTATTATAATTGATTTGTACACTGCGGGTTCGCATATTGTTCAAGCATACTTCTTGGGTTATAAATATTAAAGCTTACACACACCTTTTGGAGCGAACAAGTTTTTGGCGCTGTTGCCGGGGACTTAGTTTAGACCAAGTTCGGTTTCGGTTGTCTTTCGGGGCTATTTCCCTTGTTGCTATTGACTACTTTACTTGAGTGTTTTCGCAGGATCTTTCCTTAGGTTTATGCGAAGAACTCGTGCTGGAAAGGAAATCATTTCCTACGATCCCGAACCAGAAAAGACTTACAAAAGAAGATTGAAAGAAGCTAAGATGGCCAATCAAGACAATCGCGATCTTGAAGCCGAATTGAAGGAGGCATTGGAACAGCTACGCCTTAGTAAGGAAGAACTACAGTGAGAGAAAGACGAAACTTGCGCAAGAACAGAAGGAATTGAAGCAGATATGACCGCTCTAAGGGCCCAGTTTCTGCCTCGACCAATCCCAGATCCTCGACCGAGGCAAGACCCAATTCAAGTTGCCCCAGCCGAGATACACCTACCACCTCGGATGCTATCCGAGATGTTCTTTTTGGGTTTAGTTACGGTGAAGTTCTTGAAAAAAACTCTACCTAGAATTGAATGAATCTCAGCCATTAAATGATAATCCAATGGTTAGATTAAGTTCATTCTCTCTCCAAATCTTTTTAATTTTCAATTACCTTTAATTGTGTTTGAATATTTCTATAGGATTTTGTGAACTTCAGCTAGAGTAATTCTAGGGGAACAAGACCGGTTCTTTTTGCTAGAGTTCCACAAACCCTGGGACAAAGGATGGACCCCAATCAGCAAGTCAGGCGTCCAGGAGTCAACCTAGGTGATCCAGCTGAGAATGATTATGAATTTTGACCGCAAGTTCTAACCATGATTCGACAATGTCAATTTGGAGGTTTGGAGAGAGAGTCTCCGCATCAACACATGCAAAATTATGAGATTCTGATGGAGACTTTGAGACCTTCAAGAGTGGAGAATAACAATTACAAGTTGAGATCTTCAAGACTTTAAGACCTTCAAGAGATGACGACTGAATTTCTTACTAAGTTCTTTCCCCCTTCTAAGACCGTTGAATTGAGGGGAAAGATCAACACTTTTATTATGAAGAACAAAGTGAGTTTGTCCAATTCATGGGAGAGATTCAAGGATCTTCTATTGGATTGCCCACATCATGGGATTCCAAAGATCGAGTTGTTGGAAATATACTTCAAGGGTTTGGATGAAGATACTCAATTCAAGCTCCAACTACTTTCCGCCGGCACCTTCATGGATATGCAAATAGATGAAGCTTGGGATTTCATTGAAAAGCAAGCTTTACACATGGAAAAGTACTCCCATCAAGGAACTGAAAGTGGAGCAAGGAGAGTTATCTTTCAAGACACATCATCAAATGGAGCTCAACTCACCTCGCTTAGCAATGAGGTAAAAGCATTGAAGGAGATTTTAGTAGCTCAAACAAAGAAGGAGCAAGATGAAGGATATCAAGGAAGAAACAACTATCAAGTGTCGCGGAACAATAATTACAGCAACAACAGAAACTCCAACAACAACAATTAGAGATCTAATCAAGAAATTCCGGTAACCCTTAACGCCCCCTCTTCTTCTTCTTCCTCCTCTTCTTCTTCTTCTTCTTCTTCTTCTCCATTGAGAAGCCAGGAGCCTGTATCAAGTTCGTCTCAGCCAGAAAAGAAAGATGTTATGCTGGAGGCAATTCTGATCAAGCTCAACGCTATGGAGACATCGATGAATTCATTTTTTAAGGCACAAAAAGCCTTAGAGCAACAAATTTTCAACAAGGCGAATGAAGCGTCAAGAGATCCAGGGAAGCTTCCAGCAAGAACAGAGAGCAACCCTAAAGGACAGATCATGGCAATAACAACACGCAGTGGATTGAAGACTGTAGATCCAGTACATCGGTCGATCCACGACCAGACGAACACTTCGGTCGAGGTGCCAACCGAGATGGAGCCCCAAAAAGCGAAAGATAAATCTGAGGTTTATGTTCCACCTCCTGCTTATAAACCACCACCTCCATTCCCTCAGTCAAGGGCGAGGGCACATCTAGACAAGCATTTTGGTAAGTTCTAGACCTAATGAATAAACTACATATTAACATCCCTTTCCTTGATGCCATTCTAGGGATGCCTGCCTTTGGAAAGTTTCTGAAAGAGATTCTATCAAGAAAGAGGAAGCTGGAAGATTTTGGGGAAGTAAGGATGACATCTAAGTTTTCGGAGCTCATTCAAATCATGAAGGAGAAGATGCCACCTAAATTAAGAGATCCCGGTTCATTTTGCATTCCCATTCAAGTTGGGGATGTAACTTATGATGCATTATGTGATCTAGGAGCCAGCGTGAGTATCATCCCGCTGGAGCTATGTGAGAAAGTTGGACTTGGAGAGCCCAAGCCGGTGAAGATGACGCTATACATGGCGGATCGCTCCATTACCCATCCCGTGGGCATTTTGGAGGACGTTCCCATCAAGTTAGGTAATTTCTACATACATATAGTCTTTGTTGTTCTTGACATTTCCGCAGATTATCCCATTCCTATTATTCTCGGGAGGCCATTTCTAGCAACTTCATGTTGCAATGTGGATTGTAAGAACGCCAAGTTGAAATTCAACATTGGTGGAGATCATGTGGAGTTTGCATTACTTACTGAAATGAAGGGAGAGCCGCTGGAGGATGACATCTTCAACATCTATGATGAAGAAGAATCTCGAGAATTTGTGAGCTTTATCCTTATTAACGATCCTCTTGAAAGAGTTCTTAGTTTTAGTTTAATGGAGGAAGGTATATTGGGATGCAGATATAAGTAGCTTAAAGGCATTGGAAGATGATCTAGGAGCTAGATTTGATAAACTGATTCAGGAGAAGAAAAGCACGTTAGGTTTCGGTCCCAGTTCAATTACCTCGACAGAGGCACTTCCTGGACCAAGCGAGGTGTTCTTATTTGAAGAACATTTCGGTCACCCACCTCGGACACCGACCAAGGTCGCAAGCGAGATGATGTCAACTGAGACTTTTGAAAGTCCATTTCTTCGATCTAAGTCCACTTCAATGGAAGGAGAAGGCATAGATCCACCTCAGAAAGCACCCCCAGCCGTGGAACTTAAACCACTTGCGAGTCACTTAAGGTATGCTTTCCTTGGTCCGGATTCTACTTATCTCGTTATCGTTAGTGCTTCCCTTTCTGAAACTGAATTATCTAAACTGATGCATGTTTTGAGGAAACATCGAAACGCTTTGGGTTATACTATTGATGATCTTGTTGGTATTAAGCCTTCTTTTTGCATGCATAAGATACTAATGGAAGACGATCATAAGAATTCACGGGAACCTCAAAAATGGTTAAATCCGATCATGAAAGAGGTTGTGAAGAAGGAGATTCTTAAGTTGTTGGATGCAGGTATCATATTTCCCATATCGGATAGCAAGTGGGTGAGCCCGGTGCATGTAGTTCCGAAGAAAGGAGGGATGACCGTTGTGAAGAATAAGAACAACGAGTTGATTCCAACTAGGACCGTTACGGGCTGGAGGATGGGCATTGATTATAGGAAGTTGAACGTGGCCACTCGGAAGGACCATTTCCCACTCCCCTTCATCGATCAAATGCTCGAACGGTTAGCTCAACACTCCCATTTTTGCTATCTAGATTGTTATAGTGGCTTCTTTCAGATTCCTATCCATCCGGATGATCAAGAGAAGACCACTTTCACTTGTCCATGGGGACATTCGCTTATTGGAGGATGCCATTCGAATTGTGTAATGCACCTGCTACCTTTCAACGTTATATGATGGCTATCTTTTCCGAGTACATTGAGGAGATCATGGAGGTATTCATGGATGATTTTTCGGTATATGGTTCCTCTTTTGATAATTGTTTGGCTAACCTTTCTCTAGTGCAACAACATTGTGAAGACACTAATCTTTTTCTGAGTTTTGGGAGAAGTGTCACTTTATGGTTAGCGAATGAATTGTTCTAGGACACCTCGTCTCCAACCGAGGTATTGAAGTCGATCGAGCTAAGATCGAGACTATTCAGAAACTTCCTCCCCCTTGTTCAGTTAAGGGTGTGCGGAGTTTTCTCGGGCATGTAGGTTTTTACAGGAGGTTCATCAAGGATTTCTCTAAAATCTCTAAACCACTCACTAATTTCTTGAATAAGGATGTTGTTTTTGAGTTTTCGCAGGAATCCTTGATGCTTTTTACAGGATAAAGGAAACGTTGATTACCGCTCCCATCATTCAACCTCCCAATTGGACCTTGCCCTTTGAGATCATGTGTGACGCTAGTGATGTGACCGTAGGAGTGGTACTTGGACAAAAGAAGGATGATCAGACCAACGCCATTTACTATGCTAGCAAAACGCTAGACGAAGCTCAACTGAACTACGCCACCACCGAAAAGAAGCTATTAGCAGTTGTATATGCTTTTGAGAAATTTCGCTCTTACTTAGTGGGAGCGAAAGTTATGGTTTACACTGACCATGCATCTATTCGCTACTTGCTTGCTAAGAAGGATGCAAAGTCGCACCTCATTCGTTGGATTCTCTTGCTTCAAGAGTTTGACCTAGAGATTCGCGATAAGAAGGGATCCGATAATTCTGTTGCGGATCACCTCAAGCGGCTACCTCCTTCCTCACTCAAGAAGGATGACCTACCCATAGATGATTTATTTCCCGATGAGCACTTGCATTTGTTGGAACATTGGATAGAATCCTTTGTTTTACCCCATGATGAAGATGAAGTATGGGGTGAGGACACCTTCTACCTTGTTTGAGGATGATGTACGGTCCAGTTAGCGACCTTAAACCAAGCACTTCTTGGGAGGCAACCCAAGCTATTGCTTTCTTTTCCCTTTTCTAACTTAGTTTTAGATAGTTTGCTTCGTTTTGTTTTTGCGTCCTCTAGACAGGAACCAGGTAGTATCTAAGAAAGGATTACAGCTCAGGAGCTACACTGGAAGGACAGAAGTTCGAGAAATTGAGAAGACGGAGCTTGACTGAGACACATCTCCGGTGCAATCACAGCACCTCAACCGAGATGTTCTTGGGCAACCGAGGCGACTAGGTTTGACATCCAGTCAGACACCTCGGTTCGGTCGGGACCACCTCGACCGAGGTGGAATCAAAATCGGCGAGGGGTATAAAAGGCGAGACGGTTTCTCTCTCCTCACTTTTTTTCCCTCCCAGCAGTGACCTCGACCGCGGCAACTCCCAACCCTCAAATCTTTGATTCTTGCTCGTTTCTTGCGTTTCTTGGCTCGATTTCACCGGAGGAAGCAAGAGAATCAGTTTCCAAGCATCAAACAGTAAGAAAAACGCTTCAAATCTGTAGAATTTGGGTACTTCGTTCCAAAACCCTAACTTCTTCTTCTTTTATTGATTTCGAGCATATCTGCTTTGGTTGCCATTATTTGTTGCTGAGAAAGATATAAGTACCCCTTAGAAAGCTTTTGGTAGTGATTTGGGGGAAAATAACTTACAAATTTGAGATTTGCGATCGAACAATAATTCCCCCGGTCCAATCGACTGTGTCTCGGCCGAGGTGTTCTTGGGAAAACTGAGGTGATCTTGTTAGAAAAAAAATGAGCAACATATCTTATCGTCAGTTGGCCTTGAGGGACAGGCCTAGCAGCTCCCATCAGTCTTCCCCTTCCTCTACTTCTCAGTTTGCTATTCCGGTGATCCATGAGCGTCACCAAAAGGACTTTGATCATATTTGCGGACGTCCGATAGTTGCCCCCCATTTTCTAGATGTTTCTGCTTTCGAGTGCCTCCATGTGGCGGAGGACTTGAGGAAGATGATCTCCATGGTAGGGCTGGAGGAGTTCATGGATGTTAGAGCGCCGGCTTATCTGGAGCCGACGATGGAGTTTGTGAGCTCAGTTACTTATGTGCCAGAGCACAATGGAATCAACTACCGGCTGTTGAACAAGAACTATGTAGTTCCTATGGACCAGTTTAGGGAGATTTTCGGCTTTCCTACCCCGACCGTGACTTACTTTCCTTCCCGAGCGATGGCTCGGAGTTTCTGGGGCGAGATAGCCCATGTGATGGATCACAGTGACAGATGGAGGCCCGGGGATTCCCGGGAGCGTATCATATATATTTCATCTTGCTTTCCACTTTGCTCACAAGATCTTCAGTGAGACACTTCTGGCGCGTACTAAGACGTCCCAAAAGATCCGTCAGGGGGAGTTGCTGAGTCTATTTTCTATGGTGACCGGAGGAGTGCCGGAATTTTGTTGCTATGCTAGTAGAGGACTTGCACAGGATCAAGGACAATTCGAAGGGCGATATCTGTTGTGGTGGGTTGGTGACCCACATCGCCACTTCTATGGGATTAGATCTTTCTGTTGGTACATTGGTTGCGGCTGCGAAGCCGCTGGGACTGCAGGAGATGATCAAGAGATGTATTCTCGTTCCTCGTGGCCTTGGCACGCCTTACGTTGCCATGCCATAGGAGATGACTGCACCCCAAGACATTATGTGCTCATCTCAATTCTCTAGTTTTGACCGTCAGTACTGGTCTGCTGCTTAGTTTCCTTACATGCAGGATGCTAGAGATGCAGCTGACGATGATGATGATGATGATGACGACGATGACGACGATGATGATGATATGGAGACCGGTACTGATACCGGCGGTCCTAGTGTTCCCGTTGGCGATCTTGATGATGAGGCGACGGAGGAGGAGAGAGCAGCACCACCACCACCACTACCTCAGCGCAGATTCTACAAATGTAGAGATTTTGAGGCTCACCGACGGATTGATGAGCTGACTGAGCAGATGATTGATTCTTATACGGCCATGACAGTAGACATGTCCCAGCATTTCGATGATGAGCGCCGCCACACTGATGGATGGATGCATCAGATAGGGGAGAGCCAGCATTACCAGTGTCGGATGATGGAGATTCAGTTCCAGCAGATGATGGGCTACCCTTTCGACCCGTCCCAACACCCTTACATTCCACATCCACCACCTCCAGGTGACGAGGACTAGAGCGTCATGGATTTTTTTATTTATTTATTATGCAGTTCAGCTAAGTCTAGTGAGTACTTTATTTCCTTAGACTTATATTTGACCCATTGGGACAATGTGTCCCAAGTATGGGATTTTTGGATGTATTTTATGTGACTTATGTGTATGCTTGTATGACTCACGGATATTATGATCTTATTCTGTTTACTTGGCTCTATGTGTTTATATGTCATTACATGCATACATACAGGTTTCTGTTTGAGAAAAACGTCGAAAACTGGTTTGAAAAAAAAATTTATGACCTCGACCGAGACGTTCATGCAGATTGAGGATGACACCTCGGATGACGCCAGAACACCTCGACCGAGATGGTTTTAACTGAGAGTTTTTCGAAATGTTTTTGTGCTTCTTCTTTGGATATGACCTCAATGATGATTTTGTTTGCAGATTGGTTTTAAAATCTTTATATGCTCGAAAGGTTTTATGATATGTTTAAATTGCAAAATGCTTTGTCTGAAGTTTTAGCATGTTTAATACTTTGTTTTTATCAAAATTATGTTGGATTTGAAGGTTGACACCGCATGATGAGTTCTATCACATTCTTCTTGGGATGATTAAGGCAATTCATTCTCTTCTCTTCTTCTTCTTGACCATGTTTTAGCCCCTCATATACATTTTTTTGCCTCCCTTTACCTATCCGGGAATTATGAAGCAAGTGAAGAAAAGCAAGTGAAAGTGAAGTTGAGATGTTGGCTTAAAGTGTTAGAAAGAAACAAATAGGTTTAGGGAAGTCAATCATGATGATGAGTAACTCGGCACCATTCACATAGCCGGGTGTTTGTGTCTTGCCAAAGTTAGATTGAGCGATATTCCTAACGGGTCATGGTATGTGCATCAAGGGTTTGAGGCATCTCGAGAAATTGATGATTGTTGATCTCCTAGGCTTCGGTTATTGTGCACCTCTGTCCATGCATCCCAAAAAGTAAAGTTAAATAAACAAAGCTTATTGGTGGAAGATGTTGTGATTCAAAGAAAGTGAAGAAAGATCCTATTCCCGGATTCTAGCACCACATTACCCTATATACATCTCACCTTGACACGTTTCTTGACCTCTTTTGGAAGCACTTGAGACCTCGAGCTTGTTGATTAACTTGGTGGTTTAAACTGGATTATACATGATTAATTTCGATAATTATGATTTATTATGCGTTCTATGATTTTATGCAAAGATGAACAGCTTTCTTATATCTATAAAATGTTTTGATCATGTCTTGATTTCATGTGCCATGAAGTATTCTCTTAGGGTGATCTATGAGTGGAGCACACCACAAAAGGTTTTGAGATATTTTTCATTGATTTTTCTGACTTATAATCCATTCTATCTTGTATCTAAGATTTGGAACTTGTTTGCGGACAAGCAAGGGACAAGTATGAGGTAGTTTGATAGCATGTATTATAGTCTATATTTTGAGAATGGTTTAGACGTTTTATCTTCATAAATCTGCATGTATGGATGTATATTCTTTGATTATATTGTTGTTTTGTCTACCTTTGCGGGAATCGAGGTCTACACCTAGTTTCGTTGTAATTGTAGGAAAATGGCACGTTTTGGACCGAAATGGAGCTAAAGAAGCTAAGGAGTCATTGGAGCTATATTCTTGAGCTTTAAGAAGATCTCAGGAAACATGGAAATGATTTAGATGATTGATTTTAGACCAGATTCGAGATGATTTACATTCAGGTGAGATTCACCTCGGTCAGCTATAGTATCACCTCGACCGAGGTGATCTTGAGGAGCGTCTAGACCTAGGCGAATACCTTACCACCGAAAAGATCTTTATTTTTAGTTGAGATCTTCTATTTTTGAAAAGAAAATATCACATATTTTTGGCTGGATTTCTGGAAGAAAAATATTATATTTGGCTGATATATTTTGAGAGATATGGATATATTTTCTAGGAAATTATCTTTTAAAGATATTTTATCTTTGGAAGATAATTCTCCTATATATATGGGCTGATTTTCTACAATTCAGCCATCTTCGGATCAAGGATTTTCTGGAGGATTTTCTGAAGAGTTTGAAGGAAGAGTTGAAGGAAGTTTTGAAGGTTGAAGTTCAAGGAAGGAAGGTATCAAGTTGAAGTTGGCTTTGAAGGAGTTTGTAAGATCTTCTTAGTTGGCTTTTAGTTTTGTTGTCTTTTCTGATTTGTGATTGAGGAACGCTGATTGTTTGTTTGTTTCATTCAGTTATTGAGACCTTTGTGTTAAGGTTTTCTTGTTTGAATATTGAACCTTATCTAAGTTAAGAGTTTCAGTTTGCCAAATCTTATCCTTGTTATACCTTTCCTGGTTCAATGCAAGCCTAGGATTAGACTTACCCGGTAATTCCTTTGTTTGTTTACCCAAGATCATGAGTGTAGGTAATAAAGGTTTATCCTTTATTGGGGTTTGAGTGTGCCTTCATCCCATTTTTGAGAGTTAGCCTGAAACTTACCCGGTAAAGGTTGATTTTATCCCCTTGGGTGGTGTGTTGGTTTGAGCTTATAGTTCCTTTCCTTAGTACCCTGAGACTTACCCGGTAAAATGATTTTTGGTTTGGGATAGTGAGTAGTGAGACTTACCCGGTGATCTATTCCCATCTTAGAAACACCTTCCCTTTGCAAACCTCAGCTTTGTCCACATTATCCTTTGAGATCTTGAGTCGGAACCACACCTGGATGCTTTAATCTCTAGAATCCGCATTCCCTTTATCTGACTTTTATATCATCTTTGATTGCTTTAATTTGCTGTTAGTAGTTATTTGACAACCTGATTGCCGAGCTTTGTTTCACCATAGTCTCTGTGTTCGACCCCTGAAATTCTTGATTTTATTACAATTGACCCGTACACTGCGGGTTCGCATATTGTTCAAGAATACTTCTTGGGTTATAAATATTAAAGCTTGCATACACCTTTTGGAGCGAACAGTGGGCAAAGCATATTCTTAACAACTTTATTCTACTTATAAAAGGTGTGAAGGAATCAAAAGTATGAATTTCACACTCTCACAAACATTCTCAATGATAGACTTTAAAGAAACAAATCCATCTTGCACTAAGTGATTCAGGATGTGTGCACAACACCTAATGTAGAAGATCTTTTCACCAAAGTATAATGCATCTCTTCCTTAAAAACGTTCGTTCAAAGACCAAATGGTTGCATCATTTGAAGAGCAATGTCGAATATAATGGTAGAACTCTTGTTTTGTATTCCCATTCAAACAAACATTCATACTTCTTATGTGGTATTGCAACACCAATGTGGGGTGTAGACAACAACCAAAAGTTCAATATGCGGTTTTGCAACTTCTAATCCATGTCTACAAAGTGTCCGGTGATACACATATAACCATTAGTTTGGTTAGAAGTCTACAAATCAAAAGTTAAGTTAACTGTTCCAACATTTGCAAACATCTTCTTTATATTTTCTTTCATATACAACATTACTGGACGGTCACTAAATAGCAAGGCGACCAAACTTATATTTTGGGTTAAGCATCTTATTGTGAGATCTAAACAACTCGTCAACAACCATCATGAAGGGATTCTCATGTACCATAGTAATCTTCATCGTCACATCATTAGTTGCTTCTTCATCATACTTGTAAGCCGATAGTGATCCACATCCACTAACATCAAAACTTAGTAATGCTTGTAGTTGACGGACTTTTTGACCGGATATTTTACTCTAGTGAATGGGAATCCAACAATGAACAATATCTGTCATGTAGTGTGGTGTTGGTCCTCCTTTTTCATATGACATTCGACCCCACGATGGTTGCATGTCACAAATTGGTACCATTTTCTACGACCTCACTCGCATTATTTCAAACCTCTAAAGTCTTTCTTTTTTGTTATTTGGACTCATTTTTAATATTTTGAGATATAACTTCATTGACTTTCTCATCAATAGTTGCAAGTCCCGATAGTGGAAGTTTCAAACCGGAAAGAGTGACTCGGTTTTGGAGTCCACATAATCTACAAAAATTATAAAAAACTAGAAATAAATACACTAGAAAATTAATTGCGGACAAAATTAGATATACAAACCAAACAACCAGCAAATTAGTACTTTGTTAAAAAGTTTCACATTCTTTTAAAAAAACCCAACATTTTAGTATTTTGTTAACATTTCAACATACTAGTACAAATCAGAGATACAAACCAAAAAATCAACATACTAGTACACTTTGTTAATATTTTTGCATATTCATTAAAAAAATCAACATATTAATACTTGGTTAGTATGCAAACATACCAGTACAAAACAATTGAGCACAAATCATATATACAAACAAAAAACCCCACAGACTAGTACTTTGTTAACATTTTAGCATACTAGTACAAATCAGTTGAGCACAAACCAGAGATGCAAACCAGAAAATCAACATACTAATACACTTTTTTTAAAGTGAAATTCAATATACCAAAATAAGGAGGAACATTGTATTTAATTAGTTAAGCACAAATCAAAAATACAAAAACTTAATCACAATGTAACCATTATATGATTTCATCTACATAAATGGAAATAACAGGAATACGAAGAAAAATATGTGTCAAAGTAAAATTCATTATACCAAAATAAGGAGTAACCCTCAAAGGTTGATACACTTCACAAGGTTTTGGAGAGAAAACCATAAATGAGGATTGAGGTTGAAGAATGAGACGCAAGACATTGTGTTTAAACAAAGTAAAACAACTCAATGAGTTTCATCAAAGTAAAAAAACTCAGTGAGTGTGGTTGAAGAAGGAGATTGAAGAAAGGGATCTGGGGAAGAAGTCAATATCCGGGGAGAACTTAAGAGAAGTGGAGAATCGAGTCGTCGACATCTTGTGAAGAAGCTTGTATTCGCCTTATGGGGGATTGAGGAGAACTTAGAGGATAAAGTTGTTAGGATTTGAGGAGGATTGAAGGATAAGAAAACAAAGACATACGAACTACAAAAGAATAAATGCATATTTGAGGAGTAAGAAGCCGGGGAGGGAGAAAATTGTTGTCGAGAACCATTCGTCAAGAAGAGAGGTCCGAAAATACGGGTTGCTCATAAACAAAACTAGCACTTCTTACTGTACCCATAAGTTATTTTCATAATATTTATAAGTTTTAAATGAGTGGTTTGTTTAGGCTCAAACTCGGCTCGTTTTCGGCTTGGGCTCATGGCGAGCTTAAATTCAGGTTCATATTCGGCTCATTTTTTGTAATATGAACGATTCCTAACCGATATTTTGGCGAGACGAGCTTGAGTGACTCGTCTTGTATGACAACCCTATCATTATGTAGGTGACTTTTCACTTACTACACACTAAGATCCTACAAAAATAACTATTACAAAAGAATTAGTATTTGCCATGTTGAACATCCCTTTAGTTTGCAACCAATGGATGAGGATTTTGCCAAACCAAATTCTTAATTCGTGACAAGAAATTGAATGCAACTTTTGTATGTGTTGTATATAACATATATGATGATCAACTGCTTGGCCTCTAGTGTCGTCGGTATGTTCAAGATTACCCTAATGATATATTATGTCCTCGTGACATCAACAATGAGCTCACAATTTCAATTTCACCTCAAAATTTACACTTACCAAGCTTCAGTTTTGAGAGCAGCATCGAGTACGTGAAGAGTCAAATATAGAGTAATTTCACCAACTTTACAAAAACCTAGAAGGTGGATTTTTTTTCAAAAATTTAATCGGAAATTATTTATATAGATGATAATAAATACCGAGAAATTAGCATAAAATTCAATACACACAAGATTTTTACAACCATTATACTATTTATTTTTATAAAATATATTTTTTAATATTATTAAATGAACATATAAAAAAAAGTAAAGAGAGGGACACGAAGTCCAATAAAAACCAATTCGAATGAATATGGACAAGTCTTTGGGTCCCAATTCCAAACTCGATCCACAGAAAAACAGATTCAAAAAGCTTGGCCCGAATATGAGTTTGCGCGATCTACAAGTCACCAATAAGAATGTAAATGAGTTGGTTTATCGGTGGATATACCACTTTCACTAACCACCAACTTATCACCCACCTAACACTTCACCCATATTCCACCCATCCATCACCCACATGGTGTTCGGGTGAAATAGTCGGGTGTGAAGTAATTCTTTCATTTTTAGAAATTTTAAAGTGTATGACAAATTTCATATTTAAAATAACACAAATCAAAATTGCACAATCATCTTCATTATGTCACTATTAAAAGTAGGCCGAGTAATCAACTTGAAGTTTGGATTAAGACTAGTTGAATATCTCTTGAAACTAATATGATCCACAATACTTAGTGGATATTCATACACAATGATCATAAATGCTAGCCCCTTCATTGATGCTTCTTGACTAAAGTTGTGGTTTTCTATCCTTACGGTGCCATCTGACTTTTGGCTATAATTTATGGGAGAATTTGACATACTAGGCGTTCTTGAGTTTTTGTTTAAGAAAATGTACCCCAAATTTTTTACCATTTTCATTTAATAGTAGGTAAAAAAAATATTAACCCTTCTATTTAGAAAGAAAGAATAAATGATGTTTGTTATTTGTTATATAAGTATATGTTTTAATTTTTAATTACTGAATTTTTTTCTTTTATTATTTTTCTTGTCTTTTTTTATTTTTTATTTTATTTTTTATTTTCTGAATTGAATTTCTCATACCGGAATTTCTCATACTAGAAATTTCATACCAGAAATTATTTTCATACCAGAAATTTCATACAAAAATTAGATACCATAAATTATATACCATAAATTAAATACCAGAAATTAAATACCATAAATTTGATACCAGAAATTATATACCAGAAATTAAATACCATAAATTATATACTAGAAATTAAATACCATAAATTAAATAGCAGAAATTTGATACCAGAAATTTTACAAGTTAAGTAAATTTCATACCAGAAATTTCATACCAGAAATTATATACCAAAAATTTCATACGAAAATTAGATACCATAAATTATATACCAGAAATTAGATACCATAAATTATATACCGGAAATTAAATACCATAAATTAGATACCATAAATTATATACCAGAAATGAATCTAGTCCCATATGTACTTTGTTCATAAGTATCAAAACAGGACCTTATTTGCTAACTAGGAGACTATATATCTAGTTGTGACTTAATAGACGTTTGGAATGAAGTTGTGGGCGGGTGCACCTATAACATCAGAAGTTTGTAGGAAGTATAACTATCAGATTCTACACCAAGATATGAAAAATGTTCTATTTGTAGATAAGTGAATAAAGTAAACTATAAAAGCAGATATGTGAGAACGACTACTGCGATCATTCATGGCAGTAGCACAAACTGCACGGTTCTTGTGGCCAAGGTTCATCAGATTGATGACATCAGCTGTTGACGACACAGGCAATCGGTTTGCATCTAGTACATTTATCCCATTCGATGTACTGTTACGTATGTCTAATGTGTTCCAGTGTTAAGGAAAAGAATGAGTTTTGTGCAGATAATTCAAGAAACTTGAAAAGAAACAAGTGATATGAATATAATCAAGGATATTTTTTGTTTGAACCATCTGTCACTAGAAGATCTCTTAGTTGCTCGTTGTAAATTTCCATCATCTGCACAGAAACCTCATAGCTAATTGACTCTTTTCTCTGTTCTGAGAGAAGAAATAAATCATTCAACGCCCTATGACTGGTTTTGGAAGAGAAATAATATGCCATGACTGGTTTTGGAATGAAGAGAATATGCCATAATCTTCAAAGATTACAGCCAAATAATGAAGAGAAATGATATGCATTTTACCATTGCTATGACTGGTTTTGGAAGAGTTGCTGCCTAAAGGTGTTCAAGAAGAAGTGGATAATTATTTCTACTTGTGTTACAGTGCAAGGTATCATACCAGAAAGCTTGTTAGAAGATAAAATCAAGGCCTCTAGCCAGGTCAAATTCCCCAGGCTGCTAGGTATAGTACCACAAATTGAACAATCCTTGGCTCTTAAACTCAACGCGGATCTGAGTTGCAGCAAAGCCCGTCGTTCTCAAGTGGCTTCAATCGGATCCATATTAGTTGGATTCATCCGAGAAAAGGTGTTCTTCATACCACATATACTTCATTACTTGTTGCCTTGACAAGAGGAATGAAGCTCACACTTAACGTCTTGCTCTTGCGCTGCTATAGATCTACATATCTGATTTAGATCTACATCTTAACTTCAAGGGAATGAGGGGGAGAATGAGAAAAGAGGAAGGGAGGCGGCGGTGACGGTGGGCGTTTAGTTACCGGAGGAGCAGTGGCCGTGGTTTTCGAGGAGAGCGGTCGCGGGGTGAAGGGAGAGGGTAAGAGAAAAGGAGGCGGCATTGACAGTGGAGGAGAGCATTGGCGAAGAAGTCGATCAATTGAGATAAGGGGAAAGACGAAGAGATTGGGAAGCGGCGGCTCTCAGCTTGCAATGAAGGCCTTTTAGGATTTTCACGGTAAAAAAAAATTTGGGGTATATTTCCTTAACTAAAAACTAAAAAAGCCTACTTACTATCATCATTTCTCAAAACAGCCTACTAACCAAATTTGCCCATAATTTATTAGTTATTGTTGGATGTCCACCTTCACATGTTTTCTAGAACACCTTACTTTTATATGATCCTAAAGACTAGACATTCCATTTTTAGCAAATGCACATAACTTTTGGTGACAATGCAAACATTCGGCCTTTTCAACACCATTAACTTTCACTTTTTTAAAGTGATTCCACACAGTTGAAGTCAAACCTCTAGTCTTGCGGGAACTTGAAACTGAATTTTGAGAAACAAAAGGGTCGTTGACATCATCGGGTGTATCTGAGTTCACCGGAAATAAAGGTTGAGTGTCCTGAGTGCTTGATAAAGACATGATTGACATTGACTTAGGTGATGAACTTATCAACTAAGTTTCTTGATCGGATTCACTTGCCATTTTTCTGTAAAATAAATAGGTAATTTAAACAAGTGCATCCAACTATTTTAGAAGGTAAAAGATAGAGGAAAAGCTTATAATGACACAAAACATACATTTATATATACTAATACCGAACTGTTAGGTCACCAATGAGTAATTAACAAACTTTGTGTAACACCCCAAGTTCTTGGAACTCGGGGAGCTACTGGTTAGGACCTCACAATGGGTCCCGACCTTGGTTTAACAACAACTTTACTAGGATCTTACAACAAGGCACAAATGTAATTAAAACAATTTCCAAAACATAATATTTTTAATGGTATGAAAGTACACATGTGACAGCCTTACAAACATATATAAAGATACATAACATGCATGACGTATGGAAGACTCTCCCGTCCCCATCTAATGAGTACGTGGACCCGGCTGACCATCCGTCCCGAATCTCTCTACAACTATTTATCTCTACAGATCTACAACACGGATAAACCGTTAGCTAACAATCCAAATATAAGCAGAAAAAGGATAGCACAAACACAAACAAGGTAACATAAACAATCATCATGCTGGCACACAAACCGGTTATTATCTAGTAGTTAAGTGATTCACCTTATTCCATTTTACACTTGTGGCACGAGAATCTTAAGAGTTCTCGCCTCCGTTCCTTATCCAACTGGGTGTAGCTCTAGCTTACCTCCGCCGGTGGCATCACTACAAACCGAGTGTGGACTAGTCCCTAAAGAAACCCCCAACGCCCTCAAGCTAACTGAGCAGAATGCCACCGCCCGTTACTCTTAGGCCAAGGTATAGGTCGGTATATAAATATTACTAAAATATAACTATAAGCATCTCATTCACAAACCACTACCATTATTCATACTCATATCTAGAAGTCAGCTAAGTAAGCCCAAAGGACTTACCTGAATTCAAACATAATCTCGTTATCTCGACTCGGTCTGTAACCGCAGGAACTCAATCGCCTGTTATAAAAGGCAAGTAGATCAATAATATATCCCACTTAATTAGAAGTCTCTGACTTCTAAGATATTTAACTCTATCATCAGCTAAATTACCAAAATACCCTTATACGGATAAATGACTGTTTTACCCCTAGTCCCGAAACTTTATAAAATTCCATAACAAAGTTCCAAACTATTCTTTGGAACTCAAAACCACAATCAAACTCTCAAAGGAAAGTTTGCTAAAGATTTAGAAGAGTTAACTACATTCTTGACTTTCATAAAAAGTCGTCAAGGTTCGACTTTGGCTTAAGATATGAGAACCGAATAAAAATATAAAAAGTCTAACAAAAATCTCTAAGTCTTTTATGCTATGCACTCTATCCATAGTAGTCAGAATTTTCCAAAAATACATAATAATCACTTCTACACAAATTCTCAAAGTCAGTTCCTAAACCAGAAATTCAGACTTAGCCAAAAACTGAGTATTTCTTAACTGCTCAGCCAGTCCACTTTGGACCTTCATAGATCTAAATCCAACCGTTGGATCAACCCCAACTTTTGATACACCACACTATACATGACACTCTATAACATATTAAAAACTGAACGGTGGATTATGTTTCTAAGGTATCCAAATTTAAGCTCAAAAATGACTGCACAACACAGTTTTCAGCACTTAGAGAATTTCAGCTACATCCAGAAAACTGTTTAAGGTTCCAACTTCGAAAAATCATAATTCCTAAACCACTTGCTGGATTACTCCCAAATTTTAATATGTTCTACTACAATATGCAAACTATATCATATCCAAAATTCAAGCCCAATAGAGATCAATAACCTATTCAAAACTATCTCACAAAACAGCATCACACACAGTTTTCTCAACATTCAGCACACTTATAAAAACTGTACTAGGAACCAACTTTAAGACACTATAACTCTCAAACCATAACTCCGATTCCTCTCAAATTGCAGTATGATCTACTATGCAATACCCACTACAACATATCCGAAATTCAGCCTCAAAAGAAGAGTCTAACTTAACCAAATTTGGACCCAAAGTTCACTGCTCGTCCCCTCCAAAAACTCAGAAAACGCATCTATCTTCACAGTTTCTTCTATGGAAGTTCTGCGCATGATTAGGAGATATAATAGGCATTCATTAGACATGAAATGTGTGGAAGGAAATGCAAGAAAGAGAAGGGTATCACCCTTACCCTAATCCATGACTTGAGCGAGAGGATGAAGATGGTGCAAGGTTTCTGTCAAAGCTGCTGTTGCCCAAGAGAGGAGAGGCATCATGTGCTTACCCGCCTGCAGGAATGAAATTCTCCCTCCCTGTGGAGCTTCCAGTACCGACAGGAGTATCAAGAAAGCAAGGCCAAAAGGATGAGGTCAAAAGGATGGGCGTTGTTGCTGCACTAGGGTTTCGTCTAGGGCTGACGGATGGCTGAGAAGATACAAGGAGAGTTGGCTTGGATGGGCTCTTGTCATGGGCTTGTCATGACCTTGTCATGGGCTTGTCATGACCTTGTCATGGGCTTGTCTTGAGCTTGTCTTGGGCTTGTCAAACACTTGTCAAAAGGCCATTTAAAACTAGTTTTGTAAGAGTAAGACTAAGATGATAGATTCTTTTATGTGTGTAGAGAAGCTACATAAATTAATAAAATGTTTTTATTTATGATGATAAATATCATGTAAGGAGGTTTAAACTTGTCGGGGATCCGCTTCGACTCGAGGTTAAACGGAAGAAAATTTACGGATATTACATAAGTACCCCCTTAAAATAAGTTTCGTCCCGAAACTTAGAATAAAAACAACACTCCGATAATCTCCTACAATTAGAACAGAGTATCTACTCTTACTTTCCGATTCTATATCCAATCCATCTTACATAGAAATACCACTCAATCATCATAGAATTGCAACACTTAATTTAAATACTCAACACAGAAGTAATCACATAGTCAAAGAGTCCTACATATCAGAGTCCGAGTACAAACTCGTTTGTATCCAGGTTGCGGTTGATTTTGCTAGGAACTCACAATCGTTACTCCTAAAGTTATCCTCTGTCGCTCGGGTAACCTCATCGGCTCCTCGTCTAGACTATTGGGTCCGTAGTATCGGCATAGCTTTAGATCGTAGATGTCTAGTACTCCACTCTCGAATCCGGTAGACATTTCTCAACTGAGACATGTAGAATATTTGATGTACTCCCTCTGGTAGGGTAGTAGAGTTAGTCAATAAATAATTTCTCAATCCGCTTTTAAATATCAACGATGATCTCCCTCAACTTACTTCTCACTATTTTAGTGACTCGACTGAATAACAAACAAAAAAAACTTTATTCCTTCCGTTGAATCCACTTGCTTCGGACCTTTCGGAAGATCCAAACTATCCATTTTGAAACAAGGCTTTGAGGCATCTTGCAACACTGTACTCAGTACCTAGTTCTCTTTGTAAGATTAAGTACTTGGTCTGGTCTCCCTAATATGACTCACTTGCACCGCTCCTCAAATAATGACTTAACCCTACGCCTTGTGAGGCTTTCCAACTTGTTATAATCCAAAATCACACTCTCAGTGGAGACTTTCATATAGATCTCAAATTCTTTAATATGATGAGGTCATAGGTAGAATAACGTTGAGTTTCCTGGTATGTGAGTTATGTGCCCTCCACGCTTCCGCTGCGCTATTTTGATCAAAGCACTGTCACCCGAAATCATAATGGTGCCTTCCGTGAGTCCGGATGATTTACCAAACTCTCGCCTGTAACTTCCCTTCTAATGATGGCAAGATCTTCTTTAAATAGACCGCTGGTCTGGAGATGGTTACTATAATAAAGGGAAGACTCGTACGCTAGTCATGACTACTGATTGCCCAAACCTCGACTTAAAACCGTCCCTCTGTGTCACAATTTTGGTCCTCTATCCCATGGAGTTCCGCAGTTGGTCTAGAAAACTCAGCAAACTAACTCACCGGTCACGTCTTCTTGGAACGATCAGAACGTGCGTCTTGGAAATTTCAGGAATTCACTTTGTCTCATCAAAACTAGGCTTACTACTCACCAAGGCTACTTGATTTGGTTGTCCTTCTACCATCCTTTTGACCCCAATTTAGGGTGCATCACGTTGACTTACCAGTCCTTATTGTGATCAATTACCCTCTTGACATGAAACTTTCTAGTTAGCTCCCAATTCTCGAGGTGTGGTTGTAAGTCTACCCGAGACAATGATACTAGCCACATGATGGTCTCTCATGATTGTCTGGTGAACTCTTCAAAAAGGTGACTCATCTTATAATATTTTCTTGCTCCGAACCGGTCTCTAACCGTCAATTGATCATTACTACCCATCCCGTGTTGGAACCTCAGTTACGTTGTACATTCGCATAGATTCCATAAGGCATCCTCATCTCAACATTATATCTAATTTAACAAGACACGCCTTTTGATACCTGATTTTCCTTCTCACTGGTTAAGCTATTCTCTTGGTTTACCCTTTATCCATTATGGTGTTATCAGTCCGAGAGTATGACTTTTATTAAACATATACCGGTACCACGTGTATAAGAAACATCAGATGTATACAATTTCCTCAAAATCAAATTTCTCGACTTGCATTTATTATGTTGTCCTTTTACTCATATCGCGTTACCTTCTTTAAATCCTTACACCCGTAGGATAGTTAAGTCCCTTTGAGTTTTCTAGGACACGCTTTACGGACCACGTTGATAGGTCTTATTACTTTCATCAACTCGTATGTCCTCGGTCAAGAATGGACTTCCAGTACGTCATTTGTAAGTCGTCTCACTACTGTCCCTCCATCTACATATCATTGGTTATCAGGGTTAGGTTGAAGTTTCCTTAGAGTACCACCATTTGTCATTACACTCTTATATAAACACTTTTGGGTAATCATCTTATTGGGGGATACAGGATTCGTATAACAATCTTTCAGTCATTCAAGTTTACTCCTTCCCATGTTTGTTCCAGTCCAAATGAAAAGTTCGTCTACAATCACCTCACCACTCGATAAGACATTTTTCCAAGGCATTAAATCATACTCTCCGTGTTTGTGCAAACTTTATAATTTAATTATTTTGTGTCACACCTTTAGTCCCAAGGCTTATTTTGTCATTCACGGAAGAGCACCATTAGCCCCACTTGTGTGGAATGCTAAGTACCCTCCGTCTGGATTGATGTAGGGTCGCATCAAAATCATCTACTTTTTACAACTCCTCTTGTTTCTTCTTATACGGATCCCCTTGTACTAACTGTGATCTATAACATGTTCCTTAGCCTGTAGGTCAGCAATTGCTCAAAACACTTCTCTTTATCTCCTTAACGACCTAAGGGGGTCATATCTAGCCTTTAAAATCTTCTTCTCGGATTCTCAATTAAGGTTACTGATATAACTTTAACTTCACCATTGTCTCCGTTAATCTCTCGAAGGGTCTTCAATATGTCGATAAAATTCTTCTATAGATCTGTTGTCATACTTCTTATCTACCAACTAGCCATCCTTTACATGGTAAATCCTTAGTTGCTCCTATTTAGTTTATAGTCGATCTTCTACAAGACCCTAGACTTACCTTTCTTAGGTCTCCTTCAATGTGGGTGTACTTGGTAAAAAAAAAATATCCCCTCTAGATTATCGGTTTCTACTCCTTTTGCTCCTCCTAGAGTCTTCACTATAATCTCCCTTATAATCTTCTCAGTCCGGTTGTATCATTCCTTTGTCGTCGTTGAACTTATCAATTCTTCAACAATAGCTTGTAAGTGCGTCTTCGCAATTCCTCTTACATTAGTCGTCTTCGGGTTGCGGTTCTCTGGTATGAACCATTTATGTTGGTAACTTAGAGATCTCTGTGAATTATTGTGGACCCTCAAGTCCACCATTATCATTCTCTCACGTTCTTCCTCCTTGGTTGGTGTAGTTCTGTAATGCCACCTTTATAAAATCTGTTGTCTTAATTTTAGACTTCTACTGTATTTGATACTTGCGTCATGATTTCTATCAAAATTCTTGAATCTCTGATGAGGTGACCCTTCTCTATGATGATGGAATTTATTTCTCGTCTTCAAACTCATTTGTCAATTTCTGTCTTGCTACTTCTTTAATTCTTCACATCGGGGTCAACACCATATCTTCTTTGTACTCACAGACCCATACTTGCCTATGGTGTCGTCCAGCTTGTTGCACTGTCATTTAACCCGCCAAGTGTAGCTGTTCTCTACCCCTCTTGATTTGTATTTCGATATTGTCCTGTTCAATTTGTGCTTCTTATCAGTCCGTACGTGCATCCTTGAGTTTCATCTTTCGTCTTCACATCGCTAAATTTCTTGACGGGATTTTATCACTTCTATCCGAATTTATTTTATATATTTCCTGTCTGATTGTTCTTATGGTTAAGAATCATCTTGTGATCTTCACATTATGTTCACTAGTTCTTCGAAAGATTGTAGGATTCACTAGAGTGTTTGTCAGAACACATTACTCTACTCCGAGGTTGGAGTTCATTATCTCCCTATAGGGATACTCTTTAAGATCTACTAACCCTTTTATCCTGAGGCGATAATCGCATCATGATAACTCAACTAAAGGATATTGCCTATCCCTGAGGGTATCAAAATGTTACATGTACTAAGATATACATATAACCTACATAACATAAAATACTACAAGTCCACATATTATATCTTATCTACTAAGCTGCAGAGACCCACGGGGAGTGATGGTGGTCCGACGTACTACTATACCAACAACCCGACTATGCACATGATTTTAAAGTAAAACTTTATTTTGAAAATTTTAGATCCCTTTCGGGTTCTAGTTATTTCTACATTCGGTCTTTCAGAAGATTCCAAGTGCCGTTGTAGCCAACCTCCCTCTGATACCATGTTGTAACACCCCAAGTTCTTGGAACTCGGGGAGCTACTGGTTAGGACCTCACAATGGGTCCCGACCTTGGTTTAACAACAACTTTACTAGGATCTTACAACAAGGCACAAATGTAATTAAAACAATTTCCAAAACATAATATTTTTAATGGTATGAAAGTACACATGTGACAGCCTTACAAACATATATAAAGATACATAACATGCATGACGTATGGAAGACTCTCCCGTCCCCATCTAATGAGTACGTGGACCCGGCTGACCATCCGTCCCGAATCTCTCTACAACTATTTATCTCTACAGATCTACAACACGGATAAACCGTTAGCTAACAATCCAAATATAAGCAGAAAAAGGATAGCACAAACACAAACAAGGTAACATAAACAATCATCATGCTGGCACACAAACCGGTTATTATCTAGTAGTTAAGTGATTCACCTTATTCCATTTTACACTTGTGGCACGAGAATCTTAAGAGTTCTCGCCTCCGTTCCTTATCCAACTGGGTGTAGGTATAGCTTACCTCCGCCGGTAGCATCACTACAAACCGAGTGTGGACTAGTCCCTAAAGAAACCCCCAGCGCCCTCAAGCTAACTGAGCAGAATGCCACCGCCCGTTACTCTTAGGCCAAGGTATAGGTCGGTATATAAATATTACTAAAATATAACTATAAGCATCTCATTCACACACCACTACCATTATTCATACTCATATCTAGAAGTCAGCTAAGTAAGCCCAAAGGACTTACCTGAATTCAAACATAATCTCGTTATCTCGACTCGGTCTGTAACCGCAGGAACTCAACTGCCTGTTATAAAAGGCAAGTGGATCAATAATATATCCCACTTAATTAGAAGTCTTTGACTTCTAAGATATTTAACTCTATCATCAGCTAAATTACCAAAATACCCTTATACGGATAAATGACTATTTTACCCCTAGTCCCGAAACTTTATAAAATTCCATAACAAAGTTCCAAACTATTCTTTGGAACTCAAAACCACAATCAAACTCTGAAAGGAAAGTTTGCTAAAGATTTAGAAGAGTTAACTACATTCTTGACTTTCATAAAAAGTCTTCAAGGTCCGACTTTGGCTTAAGATATGAGAACCGAATAAAAATATAAAAAGTCTAACAAAAATCTCTAAGTCTTTTATGTTATGCACTCTATCCATAGTAGTCATAATTTTCCAAAAATACATAATAATCACTTCTACACAAATTCTCAAAGTCAGTTCCTAAACCAGAAATTCAGACTTAGCCAAAAACTGAGTATTTCTTAACTGCTCAGCCAGTCCACTTTGGACCTTCATAGATCTAAATCCAACCGTTGGATCAACCCCAACTTTTGATACACCACACTATGCATGACACTCTATAACATATTAAAAACTGAACGGTGGATTATGTTTCTAAGGTATCCAAATTTAAGCTCAAAAATGACTGCACAACACAGTTTTCAGCACTTAGAGAATTTCAGCTACATCCAGAAAACTGTTTAAGGTTCCAACTTCGAAAAATCATAATTCCTAAACCACTTGCTGGATTACTCCCAAATGTTAATATGTTCTACTACAATATGCAAACTATATCATATCCAAAATTCAAGCCCAATAGAGTTCAATAACCTATTCAAAACTATCTCACAAAACAACATCACACACAGTTTTCTCAACATTCAGCACACTTATAAAAACTGTACTAGGAACCAACTTTAAGACACTATAACTCTCAAACTATAACTCCAATTCCTCTCAAATTGCAGTATGATCTACTATGCAATACCCACTACAACATATCCGAAATTCAGCCTCAAAAGAAGAGTCTAACTTACCCAAATTTGGACCCAAAGTTTACTGCTCGTCCCTTCCAAAAACTCAGAAAACGCATCTATCTTCACAGTTTCTTCTATGGAAGTTCTGGGCATGATTAGGAGATATAATAGGCATTCATTAGACATGAAATGTGTGGAAGGAAGTGCAAGAAAGAGAAGGGTATCACCCTTACCCTAATCCATGACTTGAGCGAGAGGATGAAGATGGTGCAAGATTTCTGTCAAAGCTGCTGCTGCCCAAGAGAGGAGAGGCATCATGTGCTTACCCGCCTGCAGGAATGAAATTCTCCCTCCCTGTGGAGCTGCCAGTACCGACAGGAGTATCAAGAAAGCAAGGCCAGAAGGATGAGGTCAAAAGGATGGGCGTTGTTGTTGCACTAGGGTTTCGTCTAGGGCTGACGGATGGCTGAGAAGATACAAGGAGAGTTGGCTTGGATGGGCTCTTGTCATGGGCTTGTCATGACCTTGTCATGGGCTTGTCTTGGGCTTGTCAAACACTTGTCAAAAGGCCATTTAAAATTAGTTTTGTAAGAGTAAGACTAAGATGATAGATTATTTTATGTGTGTAGAGAAGCTACATAAATTAATAAAATGTTTTTATTTATGATGATAAATATCATGTAAGGAGGTTTAAACTTGTCGGGGATCCGCTTCGACTCGAGGTTAAACGGAAGAAAATTTACGGATATTACACTTTGTCACAATATAATCATCTAATCTAAAACTTTCACAATATGTGACTATAATAGTATTTAATCCATCCAAAACCTTCAACTACATTTACAGTTGATTCTTCTGGTATCATCTTTTCCAAGTATAGATCAATCATTCCACTCATGTGGTTAGGACTAGTGAGCCAAGGTCAGAAGGGATAATTCTATTTCAACCTTTGGGTAGATCCATGTGCTTGCTTTCAGTTAATATTGATTTCTATTTCTATATGACTCTTCCATTTGTAGTGAGGATGAATAAGTGGCAATTACAAAAGAGGCGAATAGGTCGGGACTATAGAAGAAGAAGACAACCGAAGAGGTTAACGAGAGGTTCTGCAATTTATGAGGATGAATAAGTGGTGTTTGTCAAGAGGAATTGCAATCTATAGTGATGATGAATAAGTGGTGAGCAGGAAGGATGGAGATTGAAGAAGAATCGGATAGGATTGTTGCATACCTCATGAAGAAGCAATTTCGCGGTGAGGGTGAAGTAGTGGTGACTTGCGGACACTAAAGGTTGAAGGAAGAGCTGCGAGAGACGAGTTGTGAAGGAACTTCAAGGAAGAGCGGCGAGAGGCGAGCACTCCGAGCAATGGTGCTTGAAGGAAGAGCGTCAATTTCGGCGAGTAGTGAAGGAAGGCCAAAGAAGGCGGTTGCGAGCGTGAATTGTGAAGGTTGAAGGGTTAGAGAGGTGGTCGCGGGATCGTGAAAGACAAAGTGGTCATTTGCCTCTTCCTTTCACAAACAGAGTTTTTATTAATAATTTAACCGGATGAAACGGGATGGATGGATGATGAAGCGGTTGACCTCCACCCATAACTAGGGGTGGGCAAAAGCAATCCGATCCGCCGATCCGGTCCGAAAAACCCGTTGGTCCGGTCCGGAAAAACCCGAGAATTTTATATCCGTTTTGATCCGGTCCGAATCCGATCCGATCCGGGAGATTTTCCCGGATCACCGGATCGGATACGGATCATTTAGGCATTCGGATATCCGCGGATATCCAGGTAAAAATCGGATACCCGCGGATATCCGGATATTTTTGGATACCCGCGGATCGATGGGTCGCCGGATATCCGCGGATCGGCGGATCGACGGATCACCGGATCGACGGATATTCCCGGATCGCCGAATATCCGCGGATCGTCGGATATCCGCGAGTCATCGGATCACCGGATATCGGGAATATCAGGTATTAAAATAAATAAATATAAATACACTACATTACATAGTACATAACTACATATAATACATTTTTACTAATATTATATTTGTAACGCCACAAATTTTTGGCGCGTTTGCGATATTTATTTTGCAGCTTTTATCGATATTTTTTCCAAGATCAAATATATTTTAATTTATTATTTCATTTACTTTATTTTATTTTAAATTATTTTACAGTGTAAAATATCTTTTTCCGAGTTATTTATATCTTTGATACGTTCCCATACATCCGTGTTATCATTTTTCGGAAGAAGTCGGGAAGATTTTCCGGTTCGAAAATCCCGTTCCGAACACTTTTGGATCGGAGTCATTCTTACTCTTTTTCTCTTATATGTTATTTATTGCCCATCTTTCTTTATTTTCTTTTTTTTCCCCCTTCTAGCGTGATGATTCACGCTTTGCAGGCTGACCCTTCGACTTCACTGCTGCCTTACGCTACCTCCCTCCTCACCTCTGCTTTCTGGTTCCCTCTGCAGTGCAATGGGTCCACCTCTCACCCTCCTCTCCCTCTGCTCTTTTGCTCAAGCAGTGAGCCTCCCTTTTCCTTGTCCCAGCAGCTCTCCATCTCTTACAACTCTCTCAGCAGCAGGCCTTAGACTAGAGCTCCTCTCCTCACGAGCTGGATCTATCTTCGACCTCGAACATCTTTTCTCTCCAGGTTCTCATCGTGCTAGCACCGGCCACCACCTGCAGCCACGCCAGTCACCGGAAAGATCCGGATCCGGGTACGCCTACTGTCTCTACTATGCCTTGCCTCGCCTGTCGCCGGAGAGCCCGCCTGCCTTAACCCTGCTGTCATCGTCTCCTTCAAACATCCAATCTCCTTCTTCCTCTCTATCGAATCAGCAAGCCAGAAGTAGTAGACTCCAGATGCTGGAGTGAAGCCTCGTAGCCGTGTCGCCGGCGTCGCCGGGAAGGGGAGCAACGCCCACTGGAAGGCTACCTTCGCAATGCACTCCACCTCGCAGCCGCTGCCCTAAAACTCGCACCTCTCCGCCCCCATGTTCACAGCTCGCAACCTGTGTCGCCGTCTTCCCTCGCCACTGGCCACCACCGAGGTCGCCGGCGTTTCCCCTCCCCGTCCTGCCCTAGTGCGTACTGGAGTCGACCGGAGACCTTGCCGCCGCCAAGGAAGCCTCGGCCAAACGCTGCGAAGCCCTTCCCTGCACCTCTTTTCTGCAACCGCTGGATTGGGGAGAAACCGCCGCCCTCATGCTGCGCCGCCAAGAGCGATGTCGGAGAGCACCTGGGTTGCCGCCGCCCTGGCACGAGCCTTTCCGGAGCCTTTCCATGCCACCTCTGCTCTTTCCTTTCATAACCGGTGAAGACAGATCTGGAGGGTTCAAAACCCTTCTCATTTAATTAAATCGGGCCCCATTGGTTAATGTTTAATTACAGTTTATACCCCATACTTTGAATTTGCAATTTGTGCCCACAGTTTTGGATGTTTTCAAATATGCCATGCAGTAATTAATTACTGAATGTCCCCGTATTGTGATATTGCAGTTTTGAACCCAGATTTTTAGAATGTGACATTATGCCCTCGGTTGTAATATTTTCGGAAAATAGCCCAAGATTTATTACGGATTATTATTCTTATTTTTGGAACGGTATAATTTGCCCCGGAAAATGTGTTAACTGTTTTGGAACCTTGAATTTTAATTTCGGGGTTATTCTTATATTTATATATATTGGAAAATTTACCCGGAAAGTGTTTTGAGATTTTAACTCGGTTTTTAGTATGGGGTTTAATCTTATTTTTTATATACATTATAAACTATGCCCAAATTTAGCGCTATGCTAAATTTGTTTAGTTTGGTGCTAGGTTTGGAAGCGTCCCAATAAAGGCCAACGAATCCGTTCTCGAAATCTGTAGATCGTCTTCCTTCTCGGACGTCATGTGAGTTACCTTCTTCCTGGATCTAGTTATGATTAGTATTAGTATCATGTTAGGATGGATCTAGCATAACTTAGTGGAAATGCCAAGTAGTGGCCTTGAACCGTAGGATCGTGGATTGGTTTATGAGCTTTAGTCGAGTTATATTCGGTACGATCTCAAGACGATCTTCGAGATTAGGAGTTGGACCTAGCATGCTAGGGTGTGACCTCATATAGGTTATGGGAGACTAGAAGCCCGAGGGATTCTAGCTTATCGATTAGTTATTGATTGTGTGCCTTGTCTGATCAGGCGTTGAGTTACATTCCTGCGGGAAATTGAGTACGGGATTTAGCGGGTTTAGCTTTGGGACAGGTAAGTCTTCGGACTTACTTAGCTCGTATTCTTTGTATTAGCATTATTGTGTGTTGGGTGGTGTGTGTTTATTATTTTACTGTTTGTAACAACTAAACCGGAAATAGGATTACCGACCTTTATATTATTTGGCCCAAGTGTATGATAACGGGCGGTGACATCACTGCCTGGCTCCCCGTGAGAGCTAGGGGGATCTCGGCGACTGGCCCGTGCTGGTTAGACGGTCGGAGGCATCCGACCGTTCCATTGCCGGAAGAAGGGACCGAGGCGAGTTTCGGAGGATTCTCGTGTCACAAAAGAAGTTGAACTAGAACGGGATATGACTTAATAATAATAAAGATAATAAACCGGATTTGTGTGCTTTTGAGTAGGTTGTGTGACTATGTTGAATTATGTGTGTTTGTGCCTTTCCCTTTAATTCTAATGCTTGGAATGTGAGCTAACGGTTTTATACCGAATGTTGTAGTTTGCCTTGCAGGTTAAGCATGCTCCGAGAGATCCGGAAGGGTGGGCAGCCGGGGTCCGTACATTTTAGGAAGGGTTTTGTTTGGAGTCACGTTTGGAGTTTTGTATATTGTATTATTGTATGCCGCATGTATGGCGTTTGGTCTTTGTAGTTGTTTTCGGCTGAAGTCCGTTGTTTGTTTTCTTTTGGGTTTTCTTACATTGCATAAAATGTATTTCGGTTTTGGCCTATATTTGTGCCTTGTTGCAAGATCCGGTGAAATTGTTGTCAAGCTAAGGGTCGGGACCCATTGTGAGGTCCCAACCCGTAGCGCCCCGAATCCCGCGGATTCAGGGTGTTCCAAAAGTGGTATCAGAGCCCTAGGTTGACAACAATGGCACTCGCAATCTTCTAAAGGCCAAATAGAGGGAAATAGAACCCTCAAGGGTTCTAAGTTTAAAAAGATTTTTCGTTTTCAAAATCACATGCATGAGTCGGGGTAGAATGTACGGACCACCACTCCTTCCGCAGATCTCGGCAGCTTAGTTTATTGGATTTTGATATGTACATGTATGTATATATAGATATGGATATGAGGTTTGTAGTTATGCATGATGGAATTGATGTGTATCGTCGTGGATTTTTGTTGCATGATGGACTTGATATACATGTATAATTATATATGTGGATTATAATGTGTTTTAGACCTTGTTTTGTTGTTATGGAATTCCGGATGTGTTATATTATGGTAGTAATGTGAACATAGGATTTATATAGTCTTATATATGGACTCTTATTATATAGTAGCATATGAAGATGTAGGACCTTATAGAAAAGATGATAGTAAGATATCATCACCTTTAGGACGATATTGTTGGCATAGGATAGCGTTCATACGAGGAGGAATAAGCTTAAGTATCGTGTTTGAGCGTTAAGTTCGGACGAATACCATGGCGTTCTCAAATTCCTTTAAGAGGATGTCAAAGAGGATGATTAGAGATGACGTAAACGAAAGACAACCAAGTAAAAGAAAACTCGAGACAACTTAAGAGAAATTGAGATGCGGAACATACAAGAAAAAGGAGTAACACAAAGGTGTGGAAGTGGTTACAAAAAAAGTCACAATTAGAAAGACAACGAGACCAATAGGGATAACAAACATAAGTTCTTCAAGAAGACGCGTGGACAACTAAAGATGCGAATCGAGGAGGGGGATACATTCTAACAAGGTTGAAGGTGACATTCCATTAAGAGGTGAAGTTTTCTTTAGACGCTCCTAAGCATTTGAGTCAAGATGAGAAGAGTGATCGAACCATTTGCTAAAGATTTAAGATACTGTAAGTTAAGCTTACGAGGTACCAAAAAAGTAAAGTTTCAGCATTACTAGAGTTATGAGAAGAAGGGCATGGTGGGATTCATGTGGAGTTGACCGATTTCCATTATGATGATATGACTAAGAAACGCCAAGAGGAGGAAGTGTGTATAAATGATGACCCCAAAAAGATGAAAGACGAAATGAAGAGCTTTGGTCGAGAGATTTAAGATACCAACCAAGAGGAACGCGAGTGGATGCTAGATAAGGTTATAACATTTGAGAAGGTGCTCTTGAAAGACATCAAGGAAGAATGGTTAAGTCTATGAGAGGGAGTTATATAAAACAACAAGGCAAAGAAGATATAGTTACCTTATAAAGAAGAGGAAGCATGGAATGAAGAAGGAACTAGCGGAGTTTAAGGTAGAGTACCTCGAGGAGGGTAGCTTTCAGGAGAATGGTAACATGGAGGGTAAGAAGAATGGTAAGTCGTTGACATGGGAGAAGGTCAGTTATAAGTTAATTGGTGACAACCAAGAACGCACGTGTGCGAGTTGTCTATTGGTGAGTGAAGAGGGGATGAGTAAACAAGATTATGAGCATATAGAGGGATTTGGATGACCTTATGCGACCTTTGTAGGTCATGAAATTGACATATGGGAGAACGGCACGAATTAGAGGTTTTAAAGTTTGATCACGGTAAAAGGGGAAATAGTGAATCAGAAGAAGGTAAGGTGTCATGGAGGTGGTACATAAACGGGAGTATATAGAGGATGTAGGGTATGAAATGGATAATATGTTACCGCGGGCAAGAGATAAGTCAAGTTTCTAGACTCACACGGAAGAGACATGGTGGCTATGACCTGAAAGAGAGGACCTAGATTTGGGCAACGTTACAAGCTTAGAGTTGTGAAGTTAGTGCTGGGTGGAGTTATGAGTTGGACACTTCAATAATGTTGGTAGGGGATATTAGCCTAGCATTCTTCACAAGGCATACCGGTACGGTTGTGAAGTTGTTTTTGGAATACCAAGGGATGTATAAGGTGACCAACAAGAGTAGGAGAAAATTGAAGTTTTGAAGTTTGATGTCGATATGATATGTACAAGAAGTACATGACAGAGTGAGGTTAGAGTCTCTACGGTCGGATTGACGTTACATAAGAAAATGAAGTAGGTTCTACACCTACTCGAAGGAATAGTGCAATCTTATATATAATACGAAGAACGGTTCCCACATGTTGGGATGTCATAGAAGTAAAGAAGATAAGGTCAATTTTTTTTTTTGAAGCATGGTTAAGTCATGTAGTTTGGACCCTTATGGTAGCACATAAGTGAGAAACCTTAGAAGATTTTTAGAATTATGTCATCAAAGAAGGAAAATGAGATTAAGTTAAATGAATACTTAAATAAGGCTACAAGAGTCAGAAGACTCGATCAAGCCTCTCGAGTTCAAGAGATGAAGGATCTCTGAAAGAGGACAATAACCATTGTAGCTAAAGATGGAACAATACATGTGTTTATAGGACGTCACCCCAACAGATCAGGGAAGATCAATTGCGTCATGACCACTTGTAAAGTTTTAAGAGAAGGTTGTGTAGGTCCTACGTTATGGGACGAAAGAGAAAAAAAACAAAAACCGAGATATCACGGATTCCAATATGTTAGAATGTGGATTTTTCCACTAGGTCGAGCTTGATTCAATCCCGATATCTAAGGTGCCGTATGGAATGACACTTGTGCATAGACATGTGTTGTGGAAACAAGTGAAGGAGCAATTGCAAGAACTTATTGATAAGATTTCACTAGAAATTTGTGAAATGTTATGGAGAACTCCGAATGTTATCTTGAGCTCTTGATTAGAATCTCATGTTTAATTATATCTTGAGCTTTTGATTGAAGTTATTATGAGAACACCGGAATTGTTGTGAAAAACACAGACAATTCTCTCCATTTGAACATCGATTACCGTGAGTCAAAAAAGATAATGGTGAAAGACAAATATTTCTTACAACGAATGAATGATTTACTCGATCGGTCGCAAGGGTCGGTAGTCTCTTCTAAGAATAATTTAAGGTCTGGATGCCACCAATTGAGAATTCGAGACTCGGATATTGCAAATACGGCATTCCGGACAACCATGGTCACTCTGAGTTTTAGTGATTCCATATGGGCTTACTAATGTCCGGATAAGATATTTTGATCTACCTTGAAAGAAGAGAGAAATTGTACGACAAATTGTCTCAGAATGACAACCCTCGAAGGACGTGGAAGAAGTTACAAGTTTTCTTGGATATGCTAGTCATTACCGAATTTGTGAAGAGATTCTCCAAGTAACACGATTATGGTAACCTACTCCGGATGACAACGAAGTATTGAATGGGACGAAGGATTGACAATGGAGTTGTTTAGAGTTAAGAGGAGATTCATTGGTGCAATTATTTTACGTTGCCTCGAGGTATGATTGTTGTGACATGTACAAGTTATTCTTCAAGACAAGGTCTTGATCGAGTATTGAGGAAAGATGTAAAAGTAATAGCATACGTGACTCGTTAGTAGAAGCTGTGTGAAGTGAAGTACTTCCTTCACCACTTGGAACTTGCAACAAGAATTGGGGAAGCGTAATATCAAGTTTGTTCGACAAGAACCAAATCCAACGGTGTAAGTTGGAAGTTCGATCTTCTTTGTTAGAGACAAGCAAAGAAGAACCATAATGGAAGTGATATATTGAGAAAGACACGAAAAAGGAAGTTGAGTTCCGATATATCGGATCTTTTTTTTAGATGTTAGAGCAAGTTGGAAAAGTGGTTTACCGGTTGGCGTAGCCGCCGAGAGTAGAGAGTGTTCACCCGGTGTTCATGTGTATCAGTCGAGAGAGTACATACACGACTCGAGACAGATTGTCAGTTATGGTGATTTAGTCACAGAGGAAGAAGCGAAGAGGCTAATAGGAAGACGGAGCATATTATCTTTGATTGAGTTATTTGCATGTGTGATGTTATGTGTAGTTTGTGCCCTATGAGGGAATGTGTTATATGACTTGATTTATCTTGCGGTGGTAGTTTGCGTAGATTGTATGTATAGATTAGAAGGTTAGCATTGTTAGTTTGAGAGTTCATAACTCGACCTTAGGGACCGAGAAGTTCGAAGCCTAACAAGTTTCGGGACGAAACTTATTTTTTAGGAGGATTTCATGTAACGCCACAAATTTTTGGCGCGTTTGCGATATTTATTTTGCGGCTTTTATCGATATTTTTTCCAAGATCAAATATATTTTAATTTATTATTTCATTTACTTTATTTTATTTTAAATTATTTTACAGTGTAAAATATCTTTTTCCGAGTTATTTATATCTTTGATACGTTCCCATACATCCGTGTTATTATTTTTCGGAAGAAGTCGGGAAGATTTTCCGGTTCGAAAATCCCGTTCCGAACACTTTTGGATCGGAGTCATTCTTACTCTTTTTCTCTTATATGTTATTTATTGCCCATCTTTCTTTATTTTCTTTTTTTTTTCCCCTTCTAGCGTGATGATTCACGCTTTGCAGGCTGACCCTTCGACTTCACTGCTGCCTCACGCTACCTCCCTCCTCACCTCTGCTTTCTGGTTCCCTCTGCAGTGCAATGGGTCCACCTCTCACCCTCCTCTCCCTCTGCTCTTTTGCTCAAGCAGTGAGCCTCCCTTTTCCTTGTCCCAGCAGCTCTCCATCTCTTACAACTCTCTCAGCAGCAGGCCTTAGACTAGAGCTCCTCTCCTCACGAGTTGGATCTATCTTCGACCTCGAACATCTTTTCTCTCCAGGTTCTCATCGTGCTAGCACCGGCCACCGCCTGCAGCCACGCCAGTCACCGGAAAGATCCGGATCCGGGCACGCCTACTGTCTTTGCTATGCCTTGCCTCGCCTGTCGCCGGAGAGCCCGCCTGCCTTAACCCTGCTGTCATCGTCTCCTTCGAACATCCAATCTCCTTCTTCCTCTCTATCGAATCAGCAAGCCGGAAGTAGTAGACTCCAGATGCTAGAGTGAGGCCTCGCAGCCGTGTCGCCGGCGTCGCCGGGAAGGGGAGCAACGCCCACTGGAGGGCTACCTTCGCAATGCATTCCACCTCGCAGCCGCTGCCCTAAAACTCGCACCTCTCCGCCCCCATGTTCACAGCTCGCAACCTGTGTCGCCGTCTTCCCTCGCCACTGGCCACCACCGAGGTCGCCGGCGTTTCCCCTCCCCGTCCTGCCCTAGTGCGTGCTGGAGTCGACCGGAGACCTTGCCGCCGCCAAGGAAGCCTCGGCCAAACGCTGCGAAGCCCTTCCCTGCACCTCTTTTCTGCAACCGCTGGATTGGGGAGAAACCGCCGCCCTCATGCTGCGCCGCCAGGAGCGATGTCGGAGAGCACCTGGGTTGCCGCCGCCCTGGCACGAGCCTTTCCGGAGCCTTTCCATGCCACCTCTGCTCTTTCCTTTCATAACCGGTGAAGACAGATCTGGAGGGTTCAAAACCCTTCTCATTTAATTAAATCGGGCCCCATTGGTTAATGTTTAATTACAGTTTATACCCCATACTTTGAATTTGCAATTTGTGCCCACAGTTTTGGATGTTTTCAAATATGCCCTGCAGTAATTAATTACTGAATGTCCCCGTATTGTGATATTGCAGTTTTGAACCCAGATTTTTAGAATGTGACATTATGCCCTCGGTTGTAATATTTTCGGAAAATAGCCCAAGATTTATTACGGATTATTATTCTTATTTTTGGAACGGTATAATTTGCCCCGGAAAATGTGTTAACTGTTTTGGAACCTTGAATTTTGATTTCGGGGTTATTCTTATATTTATATATATTGGAAAATTTACCCGGAAAGTGTTTTGAGATTTTAACTCGGTTTTTAGTATGGGGTTTAATCTTATTTTTTATATACATTATAAACTATGCCCAAATTTAGCGCTATGCTAAATTTGTTTAGTTTGGTGTTAGGTTTGGAAGCGTCCCAATAAAGGCCAACGAATCCGTTCTCGAAATCTGTAGATCGTCTTCCTTCTCGGACGTCATGTGAGTTACCTTCTTCCTGGATCTAGTTATGATTAGTATTAGTATCATGTTAGGATGGATCTAGCATAACTTAGTGGAAATGCCAAGTAGTGGCCTTGAACCGTAGGATCGTGGATTGGTTTATGAGCTTTAGTCGAGTTATATTCGGTACGATCTCAAGACGATCTTCGAGATTAGGAGTTGGACCTAGCATGCTAGGGTGTGACCTCATATAGGTTATGGGAGACTAGAAGCCCGAGGGATTCTAGCTTATCGATTAGTTATTGATTGTGTGCCTTGTCTGATCAGGCGTTGAGTTACATTCCTGCGGGAAATTGAGTACGGGATTTAGCGGGTTTAGCTTTGGGACAGGTAAGTCTTCGGACTTACTTAGCTCGTATTCTTTGTATTAGCATTATTGTGTGTTGGGTGGTGTGTGTTTATTATTTTACTGTTTGTAACAACTAAACCGGAAATAGGATTACCGACCTTTATATTATTTGGCCCAAGTGTATGATAACGGGCGGTGACATCACTGCCTGGCTCCCCGTGAGAGCTAGGGGGATCTCGGCGACTGGCCCGTGCTGGTTAGACGGTCGGAGGCATCCGACCGTTCCATTGCCGGAAGAAGGGACCGAGGCGAGTTTCGGAGGATTCTCGTGTCACAAAAGAAGTTGAACTAGAACGGGATATGACTTAATAATAATAAAGATAATAAACCGGATTTGTGTGCTTTTGAGTAGGTTGTGTGACTATGTTGAATTATTTGTGTTTGTGCCTTTCCCTTTAATTCTAATGCTTGGAATGTGAGCTAACGGTTTTATACCGAATGTTGTAGTTTGCCTTGCAGGTTAAGCATGCTCCGAGAGATCCGGAAGGGTGGGCAGCCGGGGTCCGTACATTTTAGGAAGGGTTTTGTTTGGAGTCACGTTTGGAGTTTTGTATATTGTATTATTGTATGCCGCATGTATGGCGTTTGGTCTTTGTAGTTGTTTTCGGCTGAAGTCCGTTGTTTGTTTTCTTTTGGGTTTTCTTACATTGCATAAAATGTATTTCGGTTTTGGCCTATATTTGTGCCTTGTTGCAAGATCCGGTGAAATTGTTGTCAAGCTAAGGGTCGGGATCCATTGTGAGGTCCCAACCCGTAGCGCCCCGAATCCCGCGGATTCGGGGTGTTACAATATTTGACAATATTTAATAAAACAAACAATAAGTTTATACTAAAGAGGTTGTATATTATAATTTTATACTAATATTTGTATTTGAAAATATATTATGTTGTAAAAATCTTTGAACTAGACAAAATAATGAACAAATAATGTTCAAGCTTATACAATATAATGAATAATGTTCAATTTACATCCTAACCTTTGAGTTAGACAAAATATATTATATTGATATTGTATGAAGATATAAATTTTTATAAATATTATGAGTATGTGTTTACAACTTATAAAGTTACAAGTTGGATTCAATAATAATAATAATAATCTTTTATCATAAGTTATGTTGGTCTCATTTAAATGAACAAATTGTACATAATAATCTTGTAAGATAAGTTGATCTTATTTTAAGATATAGATTTTTATAAATATGATTATAAGTTTACCATAATAATAATCTTTTATTATAAGTTGATCTCTTTTATATGAACAAACATTCATAATAAACTTTAATATATGTTGATCACATTTTAAGATATACATTTTTATAAATATTATGATTATAATCTTATATTAGAAGTTAGCCTCGTTTAAATTTTTTCACAATAATCTTTTAACATGATAATCTCATTTTATTATAAGTTAGTCTCGTTTAAATGAACAAATGTTCATAATAATCTTTTAATACATATTGATCTTAAAAAAATATAAATTTTTATAGATGCATGTAATTATAAAATGGTCTCAATAAAAATCTTAAATTATAACTTAGAAGTTAGTCTCGTTTAAATGAACAAACGTTCATAATAATCTTTTAATATATGTTGCTTTCATTTTAAAAAATATAAATTTTTATAGATGCATGTGATTATAAAACGGTCTCAATAAAAATCTTAAATTATAACTTAGAAGTTAGTCTCGTTTAAATGAACAAACGTTCATAATAATCTTTTAATATATGTTGATATTGTATGAAGATATAAATTTTTATAAATATTATGATTATGTGTTTACAAATTATAAAGTTACAAGTTGGATTCAATAAGAATAATTATAATCTTTTATCATAAGTTATGTTAATCCCATTTAAATGAACAAATGTACTTAATAATCTTGTAAGATAAGTTGACCTCATTTTAAAAGTGATGATTGGAGTAATGATTTAAAGGAAGTGGGGGAGTAGAAGGTAAGTGATGATTGTAATCATTGACTAATTGAAAGCTAATGATGATGTATGTGGTTTAGTTTTATTTTTATTTTGTTAACGGAATTGTTCATTGTATCGGATTTTTAAATCTCGGCAGCGCAATTGATCGGATTTTGATTAGTAATATATATACATATATATATATATATATATATATATATATATATATATATATATATAGAGAGAGAGAGAGAGAGGATAGATGATATGAGAACAACCTCTAACGTGAGAACATGAGAACAAATCGTGACCATCCAAATTTTAAAATTCAATGGTCTAGATTAATGATAGAAAATGATAAATAAAAAACCATTTAATGTATAATACTTACTCACTCTCATTAAAAGAGAGTGAACCCACTCTCTCTTAATTGTTTTTTTTTTAAAAATATATTGTATTATAGGAAACCGTTAGTTAAAAAAGATTCACCAAATATCTCCTTTCTCCTCTCTATTATAGGTTCAACTCCATTAACATTTCTTCCCAATTTCCGTCAAAGAAAATAACGAAACAATGGAAAACTCATATTTATTCAGTTCGGTCTCTCTACAACATTTGTTCAAGTCGATCATAACAACAGAATTCAACAAGTTGTCGTATCCAGTGAAGAAAATCATATCCCGTCAAGAAAGCAGTTTGTTTCTCCATATGCAAATCTGAGTAAGTGTATGTATTCAAATTTACTCTTTGTAAATTAAATCGGTTTGACATAACTCGTGTGAATAACCGATAGAATTGTAGAGTTGCATTGTTGAAACTCGTACGAAGAACCGATAGACTAAAAAAATTCCGATGTTGATAATAAATCTAATAAACAGATTAACTACGAATAACACACTTGTATCATTTTAGTTTCAGTTAAAAAGATCATTATAATTACAAATAAACAAATTCCAGGTTGATAATAAATATAATAAACAGAGTAACTACGAATAACACATTTGTATCATTTTAGTTTCAGTTGAATAGATCATTATAATTACGAATAAATAAATTGACGTCTAATAGAGTATTTGTTTTTTCAGGCACAACCAAACAATGGGAGGTTCATAAGTCTAATGCAGTTCAAGAAGGCGAATATATGGATTTCATTTTTCAAAATTTAGAATGTGATGAGGATATTCGGTTGGTTTTGCCAATACAAAAACGCCAGATGGATCAGTGTGTTGGATACCAACATGCGATGAAATGTTGATACCGACAATTGGAAAGAGGTTCAAAGCAATTGAGGATGGAGAAACTTTTTATAAGAGCTATGCATCTACAGTCGGTTTTGATGTTAGAAGGGGAGCTTCTCGTGAGGATACGGATGAAACGATGAAGATTTCAAGTTGATTAATAATTGTTGTTTTATCTTTAAAAACAAATGCTTATCAACAATGTATTATTTCACTTAAAAACGTCTGTAATTAGAACTTACTGCTGCATTATTAAATCTCACTTTATAAACGTTTATAATTACGAATAATCACTATTATGTCAAACACAAGTAAATAATCACAAACCTTTCGGCTAAGATTGAAGATTTCAAGTTGTTAGTGGTAGAGTACATTAACTAAATGAAGTATATCTAAACGATCATAGCATTGACCGTTTGTAATTACGAACTTAATGCTTCTATACATTGTTATGTCTCTCTAAAAAAAACATTTGTAATTACGAATTTAATGCTTCTATATATTGTTATGTCTCACTAAAAAACGTTTATAATTACAAACTTAATGCTTGTATACATTGTTATATCTCACTTAAAAAACGTTTTTAATTACGAATAACCGATTGTATACGTTGTTATATCTCACTTAAAAAATATTTGTAATTACGAATAATCCCTATTATGTCAAACACAAGTACATAATATATTATTGGTATTTTGGTTTTGAAACTTAATGGTAAAAATTATACAAACGTTATAATTTTCATTGACCAAATTACAATCACTTATAGTAACTACGATTATTATATTAATCGATATGACAACTATATAACAAAACTAATATATTATTGGTATTTTGGTAACAACTCTATCCCCATCAGAACTAACGTCAAGCTCTCATTCCTTTTCATCACTAGTCAGCTTCTCTTTTCCCTTTCCTTTAATGTCCTTAGGCTTGGTGACATTCTTCACAACTGCAGGAACAACATTTTCATTACTCCTCTATATATATTATATGTGAACTACACTGGCTTCGATTTTACACATAACAACAAAACAAAATATTATAGCATCGTCATTATTCGTAATTAATAATGCATTATCATATTATTTGAAGGATGTATTCACAATTTATTCATAATTAACTACTAGTTTCCATGTCAATCCAAATTTTTCCAACACATAATTATGACAACATGTTGACTAATTAATTTCATCCCTATGAGTTTTTGTATAGCAATCAACTGGAAACCAATCTGAATTATTAATATCGAAGAAACCTATCTGAGTTTAACAAGCCTGTCCAAACATAAATAATTCTTTTTCGTGCAGATAAAAGCCAGAAATATAGAACAAGTTGAAGGCTCTCATAATTCATGCTACCAACTTACTAAGTATAACATAAATGAAATAATCGACTGCACAATGCAAAAGGAGAAGAGGCGGACTAGTACTCAGTGAGAGGTGTGCTGTTAGTATCCAACATTAGTACTTAAAGCTTTCATGAATTGAAAACCCATAAAACAAATTAATAACTATGAATAATAGTTACAAACTATCATGTTGATAACAAAAACTACAACATCAATATCATTCGTTATATTTGCTCAACATATTCCAACAACATTACTTTAAGGTAACAAAAATTATTCATAATTAATCAAAAACAACAATATTAACACACCAATCACAAACCCACCAACAATCTTCAACAAAGCAAGACAAGCAAGCCATACCTACAGAAGAATCTGCCATTAATCCCAAAACTGTCTTCTTCCAATCAAGCGAATTTCACAAGAGAGCTCTACTGACACGAAACAATAATGTTGCTATACATTGTTATGTCTCTCTAAAAAAACGTTTGTAATTACGAATTTAATGCTTCTATATATTGTTATATCTCACTAAAAAACGTTTATAATTACAAACTTAATGCTTGTATACATTGTTACATCTCAATTAAAAAACGTTTTTAATTACGAATAACCAAGATCCGACTGAGGTACGTCTCCAACAACATACTCCGGGGGTTTATAATTAAACCTCCAAAGTTTCAGAAGAAATTAGGGTTTACGATGACGGTTACCTTAAGTAATCGGTTTGCCAAGGCAGCGGCAAACGGAATAGGCCGAGTATTGTCGCCGGGATATCCACAACCACCTAGTTAGACGACTGAAACCTTCTTCCGCTTCAGAATCAGACCGTCGAACACCTTCTGCACCGTACACCTTCGTGAGGCAAAGGAGTCGCCTGGAGATCCAGATCCACACCGAACCAGGAGCGCCACAACCGCAAAGGAGTCGCCGGAGTGCTCCTCGCCGTCTATGCTACGCCACCAGCGCCGGAGTTCCCTACTTCGGCTTCAAAATTTCTCTTCAACCGCCGCAGCCCAAAAATCGTCTTTTCTAATGTGCAGCGTGTATTGAGTGAAATTAGGGATTCGAAATTCTGATATATGGGAAGCGCGTGTGTTGTTAAAAATATTCTTAATAATTACGATAATTACCCTAAATCTCGACCCTTAATAATACACATCCGACGGTCTACGATTTTTCTCATGTTCTCACGTTAGAGGTTGTTCTCATGGGAACCAAACCCTATATATATATATATATATATATATATGCAGTTGTTTATTTTTTTTAATCTCGTTATGACCCCGATTGTACATATTGCTACACTAGGAGTACATATGGGATACCGTGCATTCATGAAGTGGCAATGATGGTTTACGAAGACCGCCCATTTGTGAAAACTGATGTCGATATCTTTTGGCGTCAGGTTCACTGACTTGATAACCAGGATAGTGAATCGGGTGACCTTGGGCACATGGGCATGAGTGACCTCGAAGCATCTCGTGACTTATCGAATGAAGAGATTATGCAAATTGGGACCATATTGAGGACCCTTAGAGATCCGGAAGTAATAGAAACCTTGACTACAGGCCCGGAAATAATAGAAACCTTGATGCTAGAACCTCCGGAAACGATCCAAAACCCGAGAGGAAGGCCGAAGAAGGATGCAAATGAGCGTAGAAAATCAAGCTTTGAGTACAGTAGAGAAGCTGCGGCCAAAACAAGAGAGGAAAGGGGAAAGAAGAGAGCGGAAGAGGAAGTGGTGACGGAAGATGAGGTAGAGGAAGTGGGGGCCAATGAAACACCGATTTTCACTTACCCCCCGGTTGTCGTAGGAGATTATGACTTCGGCTCGAACAATTTCTAAAATTTCATGGTTCCCTACGTTGATATGCTAGTAGATGTTCAAGGCGACGGGAATTGTGGATTTCGAGCTCTTTGTGTATTGTTGGGTCAGGATGAGGATAAATGACCTATTGTGCGCAAAATCATGATGGCAGAGTTAAGAAAATACCCTGAACGATACGATGTTTTCCTGAATCATGAAGGGGTCGATCATAAAGAGATGTTGAAGAGACTCAATTGGCTAAAACCAAATGTTGTGGCACCATCCAAATATTAGATGGAAATGCCCTTATGCGGGGCATTGTTTGCCACGATCTTTCAATGCACTCTTGTGTATTTAGATTGGACCGCGGCTCATATAAGCCTCCCGTTAACCATACAAACCTCCCCCCCCTCCCCCGTAGGTGGCCCCGCCCCGGGATCGATTGGATTCCTCGCTTTTGACAACCCTCATAACCATTTTGTTGCGGTAAGTATTATATTTTTTCATCAATTTAAATCATTAATTGCAATTATCATAAATAATTTTTTCTCTTGATATGTCTTTTACAGCTACGATGTAAACCAAATTGCCCACTACCATCCGTTCTCGCATATTGGTATCCGTCGCACGATAAAACAGTGAAGGACTTAGACAAGATGTACGAGCCCCAAATTAAGTGGTTTAAGACCCTTCGTCAACAATACGTTCGACCTACACCTTAGACAAGCCTTATTTATGTACGTTAATTGTTCAGATTATCATCATACGATACAAATCAAAAAATGTAGATACTCACCAACAATGATAGTGAATAATCGATTATATAACATATTTCACCCCGACTGCGCACGTTTTCAAGTGATCCAAACTTGAAGAAAAAACACAACAAATGACCTAATTTCAATATTAATTTATTCATATACTTTCGTTTTTTATGGTTTCAATATAATTTTTAAATTTTTAGTATAATCTAATATCGGTAATTATTACTTATATATATAGGTAAATAATACTTAACCGTAACAATTACTAATATATAGGTAATGAAGCAAAACTCGGCTAAGAAAGCACAAAAGTCATTGAAAGCACAAAAGTAACAATTACTTATATATAGGTAATTAACACTTAAATTTTTAGAATAATCTAATATCCATAACTATTACTTTTATATATATATATATATATATATAGATAGGTAAATAGCACTTACACATTTTTACAATGTTAATGTTTATAAATTACATTTTAATTAAATATAACGATTATATATATAGATAAATAACACTTAAATTAATATACATAATTATATTATAAATATAATTCAAGTCACAAAAATAATAAATATACTTCGCCACTACTATCATCCCTAAATGCCTAATTTAATACTGCCCACACAAATCCACTACTATCATCCTTGCCTAATCTAATGCAACTCAAATCCAACCGCCAAAGCCTTGGTGAGACGCATATCCTCTGCATCGACTTCCATGGCATCCGCAAAGGATCTGCACGCACCTGCTGTGCGTCTCGACGCCCCCTTTATTTTGGGGTGAGAATAAGATCCCAAATGGACTTTAAAAAAACATACTAACTAAAACCAATCAATTCCGCCAACGAGATTTTGAAAAAACGATACAATTATCGATTCCATTAACGAGATTAAAAAAATAAACAACTTTAAACTTATATATATATATGTTTTACTAATCAAAATCCGATCAATTGCACTACCGAGATTTAAAAATCCGATACGATGAACAATTCCGTTTACAATATAAAAATAAAACTAAACCACATACATCATCATTAGCTTTCAATTAGTCAATGATTATAATCATCACTTACCTTCTACTCCCCACTTCCCTTAAATTATTACTCCAATCATCATTACCCTCTTATTTTGGGGTGAGAATAAGATCCCTTTTTCTTTCTCATTCAGCCTTCTCACTTCTCAAATCCCGCCGCTCAGGAAAGGGAAGTCCGGCAGTCCGCTCCTACACTCTGCTCCCTCACTCGTTCGGACTTCGCTCCCTCGCTCGTTCTCGTTGATTGCAGTCCGCATACTCCGCTCCCTCACTAGTTCGACGCTTGCTCACTGATTGCAGTCCGCTACTCCGCTCCCTAGCGTTCGACGCTCATGGTAAGTTACTAAGTCCATCTCGTCTAGTCTACTGTCATTGCTTAATTGATCATTTCATTGCTTAATTGATCATTTCATCATCAATCTTTGGCTTTACGTGGTAAATTTTCTGCTCAATAAGGTTGGCATATTTTTTTTTTTGGTAAAGATAAGGTTGGCATATATGCCCAATGTGAATTCGTTATGAATTGGCCATTGCCTTGTTCCAATAATGAGCGTGTTTCTTGCCCTTATGTTACTGCTTACTAATTTGAGGGATAGTGGATGAACAACAAGTTTGCATTATTCGATGTTTTTGACCTATAGTTGATTGTTTTAACCCTTTCAGCTGATAATCTTAAACTATGTCGTCAATATGCTCAAATTTCAAGCATTCTTGGTTATGCCAAATATGCTTTGTATGTTAGTTTGCATTGAAATTTCATATATGACCTTGGCAGTAATGATTTTACCAATATTTTGGGAATAATTTGTTCATCGGTGAAAGTGTGTTGGCTATTGTTTTTTTGTGGCGAAGTATGCTAACACAGTGGCTATAAAACACTTGAAGATTGTGTATGTGCTTAACTGCTTGTGAAAGTGCTTAACTGCATGTGAAAGTCTATAATAGTTCACTTAGTGTGTTTGGTATTTAATTGAGCTTTTAATTTTAATGTTGATAATTAATAAGATAGTAATTACTATCACTTATTTTCCTATTTAGTTGATCTCTCAATTATTCAAATAAAACAATCAATATTTCATGAGCATTTATACTTATTTCATTTTATATGTTAATTTCAGGATTCAAAAATAGGATTTACCGCATCTGAACCGGATAATGCTCTTGCTATTGTCGGGCATACGCAAGGAAGTCGAGTAACGAGTAAAACTAAAGGAGTTAGCAAGCCAACCTACTTAAAAGGGTGCACCCGGTAAGAGAAAGTCTAAAACTTCTTCTTGTTGGGATCACTCTATTGAAGTTTCGGATGAAGACTTTGCTAAATGCAAATATTATGACGCTAAGATATGTTATTCATCAAAAAATGGTACCACTCCTTTATTGAACCACACTAATAGATGCAAGAAGCTTCCATCGAACATAGATAAGAAACTGAAGTTGCTTAGCATGAGTACAAAGACTTTTGTTCATGATAATGGAAAGATAGAAACTATTCATGTGCCATCCACATGGCAATTTAGTCAAGAAAAATGTAGAAAGTCTCTTGCTCGGATGATAATTGTGGTTGAGTTTGCTTTTGCTGTTGTTGAGCAAGAGGGTTCTGGAGGTTTTTGCAATGATATGCAACCTAAATTTATAATTCCTTCACGATATACGGTTGCTAGAGATTGCTATAAAATGTATCATGAGGAAATAAAAAGATTGAAAGATAGTTTTCAGAAATTTTCTTCTAGAGTTTCTCTTACTACAGATGCATGGACTTCAAGTCAGAACTTAAGTTATATGTGTCTCACTGCTCATTTCATTGATGATGATTGGGCTTTGCATAAAAGAATTGTGAATTTTTGTCCTCTTGCTGGCCATTCTGGGCACTTGATTGGTAGAGCGGTTGAAAAATGTTTAGTTGAATGGGGAATAAAAAACATTATGACCGTGACCATGGATAATGCTAGTTCCAATGATTTAGCCATTGAGTATTTGAGAAGGAGAATTAATCATTGGGGTTCTAGTGTTTTAGGAGGGAAGTATCTACATGTGAGAGGTGTTTGTCATATCTTGAATTTGGTTGTCAAAGGTGGTTTAAAGGAGATGGATATTTCTATTGTGAAAATCCGCACTCTTGTGAGGTTTGTAAGATCTTCTCCTGCACGGCTTAAAAAATTCAAAGAGTGTGTAGTGGAGGAGAATTTAGAAAGTAAAAGTCTTCTTTCCTTGGATATTGAGACAAGGTGAAACTCCACTTATTTAATGCTTCAATCTGCTATAAAGTTTAAGAAAGCAATTGACAACTTGATGATGAGAGATTCTACTTGTAAAGAGAGCTTAAGAAGACTTGTGGACTTGATTGTGTCGTTAATGATGATGATTGGAATAGAGTTGCTAGTTTGGTTTCAATTCTGAAAGTCTTCTACAATGTTACTTTGTCATTATCTGGATCTAATTATGTGACTTGTAGTCAATCTGCTCTTAAGTATTTGGTGTTGGTATGATGATTTCTAATCTTTGTAACACCGTGGAAGGCGAGAACAAGAGAATAGCTATGAAGATGAAGACAAAGTATGATAAATATTGAGATAATGTTGATAATATCAACTTGTTCTTGTTCATTTCCATGTTTCTTGATCCGCAGATAATTATCCGACCCGATCCGGCAAAAACTCCCTTCCGGCCGGATTCGGATCGGATCCGGATCGGACTTTCACTATAAGAAATTATACCCGGATATCCAGTCATTCAGATCGGATCGGATCGATCCGATGCCCACCCCTACTGGCTACTGGCCATAACCTTCCCATCAACCATCAACCACCCGAAAATTTTCGAATTTCCACCCATATTTTCGGGTCGATTGTGCCCCATTTCCCCCCATGGTAACCAACCTCTAGTAATGCGGAGGCGGCCCACCGACCTACAAAATTCAAATTTGCCGTTCGAAATTTTAGAAGAACCATCGTCAACACCTTTCCTCTCAACGGTCGCCTCAGAGAAAATAATTTAGTCCCAGCACTTCATTTTAGCGATTGCTTCTTCACTAAACTGTTGATTTTGTTGCTCGTTCTATAAGAATTCTAATCTTTCATATATAATCAGACCAAATGGATCCAGATGAGAAGGAACTTAGTCCTCATCAGGGGGCGAGTTCTTCGCCGGCAAAGGAGTCCGCTGGCGAAGGCGGCATTTTGAACCCTAACCTTACTGAAGTGGTTACCGGAGATCTGCTTACTGTCGATATGAATCAGAAGGCGTTTAATAATATTGCCGAGAAAGCAAAGTCCCAATCTCCGTCTTCTCTAAACCCTAATACCTCGGAGGTGCATGTTTCTCCAACGGGTGATAGTTTGTCAACTGAAGTAAGTGAGAAGCCTTCTTCCAAACAGTCGGATCAGAGTATGAAAGTGTTTCTACGCATTCGACCCGTTCTGATTTCTCCCACCAAAACCAAAGTTTTGAAACCATCGAACGATAAAATTGCTTGGCCGAAATCAAAGGGTGGAAGAGTGGAGAAGGTGAAGCTGGAGAAGAATAAAACAAGCTGCATTCAAGTGTGTGATTCTCATTCGGTGACCATCTTGCCTCCTTCAACGCTTCATCGGATGAAATCAGAAGTTTACCGAGGGTTTTCACATGTATTTTCTGCTGATTCGTCTCAGGTGTGTAGAATATATTTCAATTGTTGTGCATAATTAATGTTTTTTTTTTTTAATTTTTCGTCATTTATGTTTTTGTTGGTTAATTTCTCTTCAGGAAGAGGTTTATACAAAAACTGTGAGCCCTATATTGGAAGATTTCCTCTTTGGCAAAAGTGGACTGTTAGCTGCACTAGGACCCAGTGGTTCAGGGAAGACGCATACAGTCTTTGGGTCTGCTAGAGAGCCTGGTTTGGTACCTCGTGCTCTTCGTCATATTTTTCAATCATCTCTTGGTAGTCAAGACAGGCCAAAGAGGTAGACTGGAACTTTGTTCTTCTCCGTTTCCAATTTTAGTTGATTTCTGAATTCCAACCATTAAGATGATCATTTCGTTGATTCAAAGTCTGTAACATTTTTGTGTCGCCGGCTGTTTTCTCTTATAAAACTTGTGATCTTTGATGAGAGAATAGTTCTATACTACAGAAAAACAAGAAGTTTGTATCTCGTTTTGGTTTAAGAAGAAAATTGAAAATACAAGTGGGGTTGCCTACATAAAGAGGGATGGCCAATTGGAGGTGCTAGTAGCCTAGTATGCCTTCTAGTATGTAAGAACTTCAGCGTGAGGACATACTAGAAGACAAACTCAGCAGTCTCAGCCTAATCACTTTTGTTAAAAAAGGATTTTCTCAATGCAGGTCGTTCTACTTGTCCATGTTCGAAATCTATATTGACAATGGAAAAACGGAGAAGCTGTCTGATTTGTCTCCGGATGGAGGCGAGATTCAACTACAACAATCAGGCTTGAAAGGCCTCAAAAAGGTGCTTCTTCATCCCTAAACTTCCATTTCTAATCTTCACGTGGAAGGTTGAGCTATAAGTGCATGTACTGTGCAGCTTCTCATTACAGATCATATGCAAGCAGAAGCCTTGATAGCACGTGCTATGTTAAGGCGTTCTATTGCCATGACAAACTCCAACTGTCAATCTAGGTAGGAATAATTGGTTTCCTTACTGCTAGTTAACGATTTTATCCTATTAGCAAATTATATTCTGCACGTGTCACATGTATTCCTTTTTGTTATGATTACAGTCGATCCCAATGCATAATAAGCATTCGCTATATCATTGACAATATTGACGGAAAGGTTGAAACTCAAGGAAATGAATCTGTCTTGACCATTGTTGACCTAGCTGGGGCTGAAAGAGAGAAGAAGACAGGAAATCAGGTTGTTTTTCTTTCTCCTATTGAAGCTACAGCTAATTAACTGCACCTGAAGGATGCATTGTGTCAACTGATATGAAATATAGGTTTTATTGAACCTAATGACTTATTTATGTATTGTTTGTGTTACATATTCCGATATACACTTTCAGCAATGCTGAAGTTTGTGGAATCTACGACCTTCTATAATTGCACTCTCGACCTCAAGCACAATTTGTATGGACGGATGATAACTAATTTTAGTCAGTCCCAAAGTTTGAGGTTCATAATGATTTATGAACTTATTTGTACGATGCTATTGCCTATTACTACGTATTTTTTTGCATGTCAAATATGTCCAATAAGTGCATCTAGTTCTTTTGTTTGGTTTCCCTTGTTTTATTTGTAATTTTTTTTTCTTTCTCTTGTCCAGGGAGATAGATTACTTCAAAGTAATTTCATAAACAAGACTTCCATGGTATTTGGTCTCTGTCTAAGGGTAATACTATCTTCCTTGCTTTTTTTTGGTCTAACCTTTTTTTTTTACGTCAAATTGCTTGTCCTGTAATATACTTTAAACACGAAGACTCTTGTTCTTTTCTTGATATTATCAGTTACTCTTTTTGTCTCTACTATTTATATTGATCTTCTTCCTTATGTTCCTCAGTCATTGCTGGAGCATCAAAAGAATCCAAAGAAGCCATTGAGAAAACATTTTCAGAGCTCCCTGGTAACCGTTTATAAATTATCTTTTCTGCGCAGTGACCAGGAAATAAATGATGCTCTTTACTCTGATTTTCAATCAAAATTTAAATTGGCTACTATGTTATTGTTGATTTAATTCCATGAAAAAAATGCAAGGATACATAAGTTCCTCTGAGTTATAGTTCTAATTTTCTTTGGAATTGATACGGAGGTCTAAACTGCGTTTTATTTGGATAGCTAACGAGGTATCTGCGAGATTATTTGGAAGGCAAGAAACGAATGGCTTTGGTATGATTTATTTGCTCTACTTTCTTGTCCTTGTCTTTCTCTTCTCTACAACTTTTATGCTGATTCCGCAAAATTTAGATTTTTTGTTAATGAATAGTTGTCCAATACTTTTGCTACAATGAATATGTACAAACATTCTCTAAGACATACCCAGATTTACATAATTGAATGTTCTTCTCATACTTTTAATTACCCTGTTTACTCATTGCTCAGCTACTTTCTAATTGCAAAGGTTATCTGATTCCTAAATTATAAGATTTTTTCAATGTTTTGTTCATGTACTGTTTCCTCAATCTGTGTAGATCTTAACTGTTAGACCAACAGAAGAAGATTATCTGGATACAACTTTCTTACTCAGACAAGCTTCACCTTTCATGGAAATCAAGTAAATATAAGTTTCTAATCATTGTGCCCTGTATATCCTCTTTCTATGTTGATCAATGATCATAGGCATTATGTTAATACTGGATGTAGGTTCCTTAATAAAGATGAGATCAACCAGAGTAAGAGGCAACATGACACCATGTTCAGTGTTGTAACTGAGCGATCCAAAAGAATAAAGACCACTTCGCCTACAGATAAAGTGAAAATTACACATGCTTGTGAAGGTTGGATTTTATGCAACAATGGGTTTCAGTTCTCATGTCTGCTGTTGTAATTTATTTGTGTCATGTTTTATGAAAATCATAACTTTGTTATTCTATTCTCATATGTTGTAACTTCGCTTTTCTTGCTAGAACTCGATGAAGGGCACCCGAAAAAAGCTTCAGTAACACCTCAAATGGTCCCTGCATCGAAAGTGAACGGTGAAATAGCCTGCAAGACTGACAGTGCCGACTCTTCAAAAGAAAGGGATTACAAAATCTTATTAGGTTTTTCTAAGACCATCTGGAATATGTTGAAAGAGCATAACCAAAAGATCAAGGTAATTGCATTTTTGGTGTATGATTTGAAGGCTATTGTCTCCACTATCAACTATGTTTGCTTTCTTGTCGCTTTGACCTAGGTGTTGGAGAAACGTAACTTGGAGTTGGAGAAAGAGTTAAGTGAGCAGAAAAGTTGTTCTTGCGCATGTCAAAAGAAAGAATCTACGGAGGTAGCCTCTCTTGTAGCAGATACCATATCAGAAACAATAAGCCTAGCAGAAGAGTTGGCTGGACATAGGAGTTCTGATGCTAAAGGGAAAAGAGATGTTTCTAAAGAAATGAAGAAACAGGCTGATGTATGCGAAACTAGATCTGACTGCCCAGAAGAGCAGGCATCTCCCTACCTTAAATGTGAGGGAGACGTGGAAATGGAATCCAAGTTTCATTATCCTGAACAGGTAAAGTTGCCAAATGATCATCTATCTGATTTCCATGAAACAAAGCAAAATGAGATAGTAGGAGAAGTAGAAGATTGTCATACAGAATCTGAACACCCTCAGGGTGATTCCAAAGGGGAAATAGACGTTTCTAAAGAAATGGAGAAGCAGAAAAATTTATGTAAAACTGTCTCTGATTGCCCAGAGGAGCAGAGATCTACCAACCTTAAATGTATGGAAAAGGTAGTATTGGAATGCAGATCTAATAGTTCAGAACCAGTACTATTGCCAGAGGATCAACTATCTGCTTTCCATGAAACAAAACAAAATGAGGTGGTAGGAGAGGTGAAGAATGGTCGACCAGCTAACATGAAGGAATTCGAGAAGATACACGTGCACAGTGATGGCTCAAAATTTGATAATAAGGAAGATACATGTAAGACAGAAACTGAACAACTTAGAGATGAATGCCAGGGGTCTCAAAATGTGCACAGTGAGGGCTCTTCTGATCTGAAAGAGGAAGATAATAAAGAGACTTGTTCTGATGAAAACTTGAAAGGTAAACATAGTTTGTTATATATCATGATTTTTTTCAAATTCTGGTACACTACTTTTATATTGAGGGATATTTTTTCTGTTGCAAAGAATATATGAGAGAGCAAAACGTTTCAAATACTTAAAAGCTATGTTTGAAGAAGATCCATGTCAAACGTGTAAATACTAATGCCATGTAGAGTGTGCTTAAATTGCTTAATAATAATAATGCAATGTTGATATTGTTATATAGCTTCATGTGAGAAGGTGCTGAAATCTAGCTTAAATCAATCAAGCACCATTGTATCAAGAAGTGTTCGTCAATCAACACGTAAGAAGACTGAAAAGCTAAAAGTAGGTGATTCTATGCCTCTCTAATTTGCTTCTGTATTCAATTTCTTCTACTTCGGCAATTTAACACCAATGTGTTTTCAAAGGTTTTTTTCTTTTCTTGGTCTTAATCCTTAGAAACTTATCAACGGTGATCAAGGAGGCAACTGCATGTCTGCATCAGAAACTAGGAAGAATCTATTTGCTCATGAAAATTCTCCCGTTAAAGCAAAGCCTAAACGGTAGGTTAGATGGTAAATATATGTTTAATATGTTTCAAGTCAGCTATCTATCTTGACAATCCTAATTTCAGATTCCATTCATAACTCTCTGTTTCTGCTCTCTTCAATTAACACATCCTTCCCAACATGTGATTGTTTAATAGGCGACTTATGCCTGCTTCATCTTCCCTACTGAGGCATGTTAACAGCCTGGACTTTAAAGATGAAGAAGCACTGGTGGTAAAATTAAATTCTCATCCTCCACTTTTTCATGCTATCTTATCAACTCGTGATTGCCTGAATTTTGCAGTACTTTAAATTCACTAGAAACTATTCGTTGAAGCAGTAATCTATAGGCTATATAGCAGGATAATCTTCCATTGTATTAATAATTTTCTTAAGACATGCTAATATCTGTATTTTTCTTCTTCGTTCTCAATCGAAATTGTGTTTACTTTTGTTTCCCTTCTTTTATTCAAGTATTTCAATGAAAACATCTGTGTATCTTACTTTAATTGCAGGGAGGCGGAAAGGGAAAGAGTTCTACTGATGATATCACGAATGCAAACGGTAGCACATCCCTTCTGCGTTTGCTGAGGGTTAACACTCGTCGTTAGCCCCCAAAATAGTAATTAGAATACGTAAAGAAAGATATGTATTGTCTGTTGTTGATTTTGAAGGATTTTAGGATTTTAATATCTACCCCCGTATATGCAAAGATTGGTCATTTTCCAATTTTTGTTTTTATCCCTTTTTTTTTTTTTGGCCAAATTAAGATTTCGGCCACAATTTTATATATTGCACAATTTTATTAAAACAGACGCACTTAATTTAATTTATAGACTTTACGTGGTACTTGGTATCATAATCTACTAACTATATTTAGGGTTGTGCATACGGACCGGACCGGTGGACCGTAAATTGATAAAACTTTGGACCGTAGACTGAACTGGGACCGGACCGTTACTATATTTAGGGTTGTGCATACGGTCCGGACCGGAGTGGACCGGACCGGACCGTTACTTGATAAAACCCTGGACCGTAGACCGGACCGGGACCGGACCATAACGGTTCGGTCCGGACCAGTTTGTACCTAAATTGTGCAATTTTTGAATATTTCGGACCTGATCGGTTTGTACCTAAATTGTGCAATTTTGGTGAGGTTTTCTGGTCCAAAACCGGACCCGGATCGGACCAGACCGGACCGGATATTCATAGTTTACGGTGCAACCCGAGTTACGGTTTTATACGGTCCAAAACCGGAACCGGACCGTAACCCGAGTTTTCAAAAAAACCTGGACCGTAAATTCCGGTTTGGTCCGATTTTGCACAACCTTAACTATATTCTGAATAATAAATTTATATGATCACAAGCTCATCATGCTCTGTAATTAGGAAAATTAAATGAGAGAGTTTTGACCGTTATCTTGACGTAATATCACTGGACCCCCGATATTCTTGTAACTTCCGGCTTTGTAGCGGGGGTTAATCCTCAATCAGGACTACCTTAGCTCAAGCACAGAGCAAATATACTGTTTCTAACCTGATAATGTAGTCCCTCACTCAAATCATCTCTTTTATGAGGATGGATGAATGTAATTAAGGGCATGTTCATTTCCCATATCCTGATATCAGATATGGATATCAGTATCGATATCAATGATATCGATATGAGATTGATATCTGATATGTGATATCTATGTTTAGCAATATGGTGAAGTATATCAAATATCAATAAAATGTAGTCAAACTAAGCCCTGATAATCCAAATTTCAAGGCTGGAGAAATTATTTGTGGGTTTGTTGGATGGGAGGAGTACACATTGGTGCGAAATACTAACTAATTGAGAAAGATTCAAAAGGACGGTATCCCTCTTTCATATCACATTGGCCTTCTTGGTATGTCTGTTCATCAATCTGAACTGTTATCCTCATATCAATCCATCCTAATGAATCCGAGTTTTAAATACAAGAATGGCTGGGTTTACATCATATGTAGACAAATAGCAGTTCTAGGATGAGAAGTTTAAAATCACAACACACAATCACAAAGAAGATATTTGTAAAGAAAATAGAGAGAGCAGCAACGAGAATGTTATCCGAATATTCAACAGAGAAGATATTTGCAAAAAAAAAAAAAAATCAAACCTTGCAAAAAATTAGCAGAGAAAGATAAAAGGCAAGTGAAGGATGCGAAGATGACACTCACAATCACAGAGAAGAAGAAGAGGTCGGAAATGGTGATGAGATTGAGAAGTAGAGATGGCGAGGGAACTTGTGCAGAAATAGAGAGAGCAACAATGAGAATTAGGAGAAGAATCGTGATATCGGTGAAATTTTTGGGATATCAAAATTCAAAAATAAGTAAAGTGTGTAGATATGAGTATATCATTTTGATATCGATATATTCAATTATTAAACACGGATATCAGATACGTGATATCCATACCGATATCTTATATCAGGATATGGGAAATGAACAGGCCCTATAAGAAATTAAATTATTCAAAACATAGTGTTTAATTAAGTAGCTTTATCTTATTTAAAAACAAACTTATATTGAATTTGAAAGAGTATTACAAGCACTCAAACACACTGGGAAAGACTCAACTCACTTCAAACACTTCAAGCTAGAAAGATTCATCGAAATGTTTTGATCTTAGAAAGAGGAGAAATCACTACTCTGTAAGCTCAAAATTGTTTCTCTTTCTCTTTGTGTTTCTCACTCTTAGACTCTATGACTTTCGATGCCTTACAATGACTCACAAGAGGTCTATTTATAGAGTTAGTGTGATATTGAATGTCTTTTCTCTATATATTATTGACTCTGACTCACTTCACATGCCCAACGGTGTCAACGTTCAATAATTCAAAAAAGCAAAAGAAAAAGTTGAAAGAAAATGACAAACTCTGACACAACACTCATGATATTCCTTTAGACTTGTGATGATGATGTTTCTTACTAATTTATGCAATACTTGATGTTTTACATTCATTCTTCTCCGATGTTATCTTCATATGATACACCAATATCCTCATCAATGGCTTCATAAATTTTTTTTTGCATATCCTTCATCCCAACATATGAGGGTATCATAGAAAATATTTTGGCACTCTAAAAACATGGATTTGCCCAAATCTAAATCCCTAATGTAGTCTGAAATTGAATATGAATATTCGATAGCTTCTGATGTTGTGTGATGATAATGGATACAACTTACAAAACAAGCACGTAAGTGGTAGTCATTTTATGTTCTTATCATATGTTCTCGTCTCATAACTAATTACACATATACTCTTATAGGTATGAGATACTCCTATTAGAGATTGTAAGGGAAATACCAACGAAAAAAACTTCCACTTTAGGTTTACTTTCCTTGTAAGAGAAACAGAAGAGACATACCATTGGGTTTTGTATCAAGTTTGGGCTTGGTGCGGTCACCATTTGCCGAAGGTGATAATCACGGGCATGGAGCTTGGTCTTCTGAAGACCCTTAAGGGTCTAGAATTGTATAAAGAAGCTTCTTTATACAATTCTAGAGTCTTATCACATCTTGTGCATATGCCACGTTGAGCGCAACATCGAAAATTATGCTTACTGTAAGAGTCATAGTGTGAGTGTCTGCAAGAATTCTTAGCCCAATGCTACACTTTATGCAGATCCGACTCAAGGGAGTCATAAGAGGAACAACTCTAACAAATGCACAATCTTTGGGGGATCGCTGGGGGTTGATGGAATATTTGAGAAGAACTTGGTTGTTTCCCGCCGAAAAATTTGTAAGCTTCATGACAGATCAAAATATGCACCTCGAAAATAGAGCGTAACTGGTAAACCCTAAACAACTCTTGGTTGAACTAACTTGCGCTGATCGTTTTATGTTTGACACTTATAAATATATTTACAAGGTTGAATCGGCTCATGCGGTGTTCAAAAGTGAAATGAACTCTAGAAACAATCGCCTCGATACGTGTTTGGAGCATATCCACATGATGTTGAGGGACGGATTTCGCCAACTTATGCCTTCCTTAGAGAAATCATGTTTCAAAGTCCAAAGTAAAGTGCGAAGTTTGCCAATTATAGTGAACAATGTGTCTCATGACTATTTATCCATGTTTCATGACATGTTTAACGCCGTATACAAAGGGAGTTATAACATGGATTGTACAAATTGCTACATTAGGAGTACATATGGGATACCGTGTGCTCATGAAGTGACAAATATGACTTACGAAGGCCGTGCATTCGTGGAAACGGGTGTCAATATCTTTTGGCGTCAGGTTTACTGGTTCGGTAATGGGGATAGCGAATCGGGTGACCCTGGGCACGTGGGCGTGAGTGACCTCGAAACATCTCGTGACTTAACAAATGAAGAGATTATGCAAATTGGGCACATATGGCAGATGCTTAGAAATTTGGCAATAATATAAACCGTGATGCTAGAACCTCCGGAAACAAACCCGAACCTGAGGGGGAGGCCGAAGAAGGATGAAAATGAGCGTAGAAGATCAAGCTTTGAGTACATTAGAGAAGCCGCATCCAAATCAAGGAGGAAAAGGAAACAAAGAGATGGAAGGAGGAAGTAGTGGGATTGAGATGAAGAGGAGAAATCCGTAGAGAAAGCGGATGACAAAGCAACGGGGGAAGATATGGTAGAGGAGTGGCGGAGGAAGATGAGATATAAGAAGTGGGGGCAAATGAAGCGCCATTTCTCACTTACCCCCGGGTTGTCATAAGGTACTATAAGGTACTATGACTTCGGCTTTAACAATTATGAAAATTACATGGTTCCTTATGTTGAGCGGCTAGCAAATATTGAGAGCGACGAGAATTTTGGACTTCGAGCTTTTTGTGTATTGTTGGATCGCAATGAGGATACATGATTTGACATGCGCAAAATCCTGATGAAAGAATTTCGTGAAAACCTTGAACGATACGTTGTTTTCTTGGACCATGAAGGGGTCGATCAAAAGAGATGATGAAGAGACTCAAATGGTTAAAACCAAATGTTGTGGCACCATAAAATATTGGATGGAAATGTCCTTATGCGGGATATTGTTTGCCGTGATCTACCAATGCACTCTTGTCTATTTGGACTGGAGTGCGGCTCATATAAGCCACCCGTTAACCAAACAAACGCCCCCCGAAGAAGGTCCGGTCCTAGGTTCGATTGGATTCATCGCTCTAGACATGGCTCGTCACCATTTTGTTGCGGTAAGTATTATATATTTTTTTTATTAACTTAAATCGTTAATTGCAATTATTGTAATAAATTTTTTCTCTCGACCCCTTATTTGTTCAAATTTTCACAGTTACAATTTAAACCAAATTGTTAATGCCACCCATTCTCGCATATTGGTATTTGGTGCACGACAAAACCGTAGAAGGATTATACAAGATGTATGAGCCCCACATTGACACGTTTAAAACTTTTCGTCAACAATACGTTCGACCTACCCCTTAGACATTCATATTATATACATTAATTGATACGATGCTTTGACAAAATATATTCAATAATAATATTTATGTTTCATTAATTAGTATCATTAATCATTATTATTATACTAATTAATTTATATTATTAGATAGATTTAATAACGATAATAATAATAATAATCAATAATACTAAGGCCAAAACGAAATAGATGGAATTGTAAATAATTGGTATAAATCATGCATGCGAAATTGATCAAAAAAAAAGAAATACACGAGATGCGCATCCACTTGGATATGAGACAAAAAAACGCCGACAATTTGTATGCACAAGGTGCGCCTACATCCAAGGCCAAACGGACCGCCGCCATCATTGTTCGTCCAAAATATACGTCAACCAGCACTATTAATTTGGGGCTTAACCGTCAATATTAGCTGGGCCGGTGGAATTCTTTGGGCCTTACCCCATATTTTCGCCCGTTAAAACTGTTGTGTTAGTAATCCATAAACCTCGCCGCCGGCGCTCAAAACCCCTTGTTCATCCAAACCGAACAAAAGTTCCCAACCAACGTCTAGGAGGCGGCAGCCATGGGTTCAAGCTTCGTGTTCGACCAACCTAGCGATGAAGAACCAGAGATTGAACCTGAAACTGATAACGAAGAGTCGAATTCGGATTCCGATCTAGATAGGAAGGAAACCAAGCTGCAATCCGCATGGGACTTCTCATCCTATTCTGAATCTGTTGCCGAAGAGCACAGCCGTCGCAACACTACCTCCATCGATGATAAAATCAGCAAAGTTCGCAACCGCCGGTTTCTACCACTTCCAAGCCCTACCTACGAGGAGGATTCAGATGCCGAGCCTCACAAGCAAGTATGTTTTTTTTCTGTCTCTCTGCTTTCTGGTTGTTATATAATTACTTATAGATTCATGTATGAAAGTTTCTGTTGATGATGACTACGTAGGAGGATTTTAGGCCTGAAGACGATGATGATGAAGAAAATGATGCGCCAATAGAGAAGAAGCCGTTTTTTGCATCATCTGAAGGTGTTTCTTTTCACGCCAAATCGTTTATCGAGCTCAATCTTTCACGGCCATTGCTTCGATCATGTGAAGCACTGGGTTACACTAAGCCTACGCCTATCCAGGTTAATCTAAAATTGAAGTTAATCTAAAATTGAAGGTTTGAACTATTTCAGGTTTATGCTATATTAAGGTGAGTGGAGCAAACTCGTTTTCTCTCGTGTGTAGAATTTATGTAATATAAATTACTTCTTTAATGTAGGCAGCTTGCATACCATTAGCTTTGACAGGGCGCGATATCTGTGGCAGTGCAATGACTGGTTCTGGAAAGGTATGCTATGATGCATTCTAATATGACGCCACTACATATGATATAGAATAGAAAAACTAGCCATCAGATTATTGATAAGGAAAAAGAAATAGCGTTCTATTATTTTCTTAACTTGAACGGTGGATCTCCCATTCAGTTACCTAACTTGAGTACTAATTCAAAATTTCTCACCTGTAACTCCATTTGTGTTTATTTGACAGACTGCAGCATTTTCTTTGCCAACGTTGGAGAGGTTGTTGTTTCGGCCTAAACGAGTTCCAGCTATTCGGGTTCTTATTCTTACTCCAACCAGAGAGTTGGCTGTTCAGTAAGTTTTCCAAAATTGCTAGCCCATTTGTAGACATTTTTTGCAATACATTGTAACTATGCAACATAATCATTAGATGAAATAATTTAGTTTGCTAAAGTTTTGTGTAACTCATTGTATGTGACTTTTCAGGGTACACAGTATGATAGAAAAACTTGCTCAATTTACAGATATCAGATGTTGTTTGATAGTTGGAGGGCTATCTACCAAGGTAAGATGTGCATTTTCATCCTCTTGAGTTGCATTTTAAATTATTCATGTATATGTTTGCTCAATTTAAAAACTTCTGTGTGTATTTTGCTGTACAAATACTCATCATCCATAGTGTGATGATGAAAAGAATATTTTGGAAGATGTACAGTACGATGACAAATTAACTATAAAATTAGTCTGGCGGCATGTAGTGAGTAACTGGGCATATTGTACGACAAGTAAAAAGTTGTCTTCCATCTTCAAGAGTGCAGCTTATTATGAAAAATATGCACCTAAATTATATCAATTTCTGTCTTCATTGCATTTATTTTACCTCTATCGTTCTTAACACATCTTCAAATATGTTTCTATGGTTGTTACAGGTGCAAGAGGTAGCTCTAAGGTCAATGCCAGATATTGTCGTAGCTACTCCAGGCCGAATGATAGATCATCTACGTAATTCCATGTCTGTAGATTTAGACAGTCTTGCAGTTTTAATTCTTGATGAGGCAGATCGGCTCCTTGAGCTTGGGTTTAATGCTGAGATTCAAGAGCTGGTTCGTTCGTGTCCTAAACGGAGACAAACAATGCTGTTTTCAGCTACCATGACTGAAGAGGTTGATGAACTAATTACACTCTCCTTAACAAAGCCACTTCGCCTCTCAGCTGATCCATCTGCTAAAAGACCAATAACTTTGACTGAGGAAGTGGTTAGGATTCGTAGGATGCGTGAAGCACATCAGGAAGCAGTTGTTCTTGCATTATGCTCCAAGACCTTCACATCAAAAGTTATCATCTTCAGTGGAACTAAACAGGCTGCTCATAGACTAAAGATCTTGTTTGGTTTAGCAGGATTGAAGGCTGCTGAGCTGCATGGAAATCTCACCCAAGCTCAACGTCTTGACGCCTTGGAGCTTTTCAGGAAACAGGGAGTGGATTTCCTGATAGCTACAGATGTTGCTGCACGTGGACTTGATATAGTTGGTGTTCAGACAGTTATAAATTTTGCATGTCCTCGTGATCTCAATAGCTATGTCCATCGAGTGGGGCGTACAGCAAGAGCTGGTAGAGAAGGATATGCTGTTACATTTGTGACAGATAATGATCGATCTCTATTGAAAGCTATTGCTAAAAGAGCTGGCTCCAAATTGAAGAGCAGGATTGTTCCAGAATCATCAATAAATAAGTGGGTAGAGATAATTGACCAAATGGAGGATCAAGTCTCTGAAATTCTGCAGGAGGAGAGGGAGGAGATGGCCTTGAGAAAAGCTGAGATGGAAGCAGCAAAGGTCTTTATTATTCAATGCATAATTCTTACTGCAACAACTTTCTTTTAACTTCTAAAATCAAATGAAGAACTTACTTTTCTATTGAATGATTTTTTTGGCTTTGAAATATTAATTGCTCAGGCAAAGTGGTTATTGAACAAGTCTTGCTATTTTATATGAGGTCATGTTTGCATGATTTATTCATGATCTAGTAAATATTGTGATTTACTTCATCTACTTGTTAAAGAGCTATATGGTATCATCCCTATTTTATGCATGATTTCCTTTGTGCTATGTGGTTGATTGTTTTTCCTGTGAGATGTCACCTATTTTTGTTAAGATTATGTGATTTGATATTTGCAGGCAGAGAACTTGATTGCGCACAAGGATGAAATATTTTCACGCCCTAAAAGGACATGGTTTGTTACTGAAAAAGAAAAGAAGGTGACGGCTAATGCTGCAAAGGTAAGTGGGCTGCATTGATATGCTATCCTTATTTCTCCACGTTTATAGCAAATAGTATTGTATAGCCCTTGATGACATGTATGATATGCTGTGAATAGTATTGTATAGCCCTTAGTTTTACACGTTTATAGCAAATAGTATTTTATAGCCCTTGATGACATGTATGATATGCTGTGAAGATCTTGAAAATTAAAGAGTATCCCCATAATGCTTAGATGTAAAATTTGGCGATTGAAATCAGTATTTCAGGCTTGTCACTTGTCTGCAATGACATTGCATTGAATTCCATATATATATATATATTACACATTTGGATTGTTCCATTGTCTGTGTAAAAATGCTGGCAACTAGTTTTGGTGGTAGCTGGGGTGGGGTGGCTTATTTATTTACTGTGACTTCATCTTATGGATACTGCTTATTTCCTTTTGTGTTCAAATTGCTAAATGTTGTTACAATTTCCATTGAACTTGACAAATGCAATGCCTCAAACAGGAAAAATCCTTGGAGAAAGTAAAGGCTTCTGGGAATACTGTACTAAGTGCCGAGCAAGCTGAGGACCTTAAAATGAAAGAAAAAAGGAAGCGGGAGAGAGAGGTAAAGTACTTCTTCTGAGTCATGTATAATTATGAAGCATTTTATTTGGGTGGGACTTATCAGATTGAACTATTCTTGCTTTCTTTATGTCGTGCAGAAGAAGCTTCCTCAGAAGAAGCGTAGAAGATTGGAAGCTTCAAGGGAGAGACTGGAAGATGAAAATGAGGCTCATGATGCACAAGTAAGCGTTACAATTTAACATTTTCCTGTTGGGTTCTGGTTTTCCTAGGGAGAGGATTTATTTATGACCAAGCAGGCTTTTTCCTTTTTGGGCTGTATATTATATAATTGCGCTGTAGCTGCCTTCAGTCCTCAATGAAGTTCTAACCAAGATGGATTTCCTCACAGGAAAGTAAAAAGGGCAAGAAAGATAAAGGTGGGATCTCACTGGTTGACTTGGCCTATCGCCGAGCAAAAGCAGTCAAGGCTAGGACAAGGGCAGAAGATTCGGGGAAAATTGGTAAGGTAAGACAGTCGGGAAAGAAAGAAAAACAGGCACTGCCTAGGACAGAGGAGGCGCGTGAGCAAGCTGATACGAACGATAACAACTTGAAACGAGACCTTAAGACAGGAATGAGGAAGAAGTCAAAGAGTTCTTTCAAGAGCAAATCAAGGCTAGTATATATTCCTTTCTTGCAAAATATGCTTTCAAATGTTCTTGTACAAGTCAGTTAGTGGGAGCTTAATCTATTATGATGTTAGAAGGGGAATGAGCTTGATTTGTTGTGCTAATGTGGATGTCAATCTTTGAATTATATTTCCTGCAGGTATAAGCGTAAGTAGTAGCTCTTACCATGATTATCCAACTGATCTCCTTGCAATGAAGAAGTATCTGAGCTTGTATCTTTGGCATCATGGAACTGAATGGGAACTGGGAAGGTAACGCTGCATTGGCATTGATCAACAAAGCTCATCACCTCATTTGGGAGTGCAATGCGTACTTTGGATCATAGGTAATCTTGATCCTTAAGGTCTTTTATGTGTTTATGACCATATAACGGTTACAATTTTGAGTAGAAGTATGTAATTCAATACAAAGTGTTGTTGCTCGAAGTCACCCATAGTTTTGTATGTACTCATTGAGGCTAATATATACCCTCGTTTTCATGTATGACGGTAGTGGACCGTGGTTAGAAAATGTTCAACTAATATATTCTCATGCCATTTTTTGTCGGAAAACAATTCCTCTACGTAATTAAGGGCCTGTTTGGGGAAGTGAGATTATTGAGTAGTGTAAGCTTTTTGAGTAGCTTTTACTTTTTTGGTAGATTTTTTAGTAGAGTTTTAAAGAGTTTTATAAGTTTAGAAAATTTATTAATCTAATTGATGTTTTATAAAAATAGATTTGTGGATAGATTTGTACGATAGATTTGTTAAAAAGATAAAAAAACCACGTACAAATTGTTAAATATGTAAAAAGATAAAAAAACCACGTACAAATTGTTAAATATGTAAAAGAGGAACGAAATTGTAAATTATTTGATAATCTATCCAACATTCTATCCTATAAAGCTTTTCCAAATCACATAAAAAAAACTTTTCAAAAATCTAATTTCTTCAAAAAAACTATTATACCAAACACCATGTAGCTTTCAAAATTACGAAGGTCTACAATAATCTACACAATAATCTCCGCCGAACAAGGCCTAAATGTACGATGTATAAACTAGGCTCTTCACGAGGCCAAAATTGACATAATCAAGTTCAACTTGTTAGAAGAATTTGATACATGTCTTAGATGGCGTGTGAGTGACGGAAAAACAATCAGATTTTGGAAAGACCGATGGATTACTTAGGACATAACCACTAACAAATCTTTGATATACAATACATCGTTGGTTGCTATCTATATCACAAACAAAAAATGGAAATATCAACTCCTAAACCAAGTACATACAATTTTACCAGATAACATTATTGCAAAAAAGGACTATAATCTGCATAGGAATGCAATACAAGACAAAATATAGGAAATGATCCAAAAACCTAAGATCGGTGTAACCCACGACAAAACATGGATTTGGAAATTGACATAATGCCCAAAACAAAAAAAATTATATGTAAACTATTGCTTGATGGAATCCCAACAAAAGAAAACCCAAATAAATAAAAATATCAATAGTAATGCAATGTGAATTGAGAATATTGGTAAAATGAGGCATCTTTTGTAAGTCGTAAACTAAGTAGATACTTAATTTTTTCAATTAAAAAATAAAGGTAAAATCAAGTGGAAATCACCGAAATAAGGAAATAAGTTATGGTAGTTATGTAATATTATTAATTGGTAACCGTATTGTGAAGATTTTGCAAATATAATACTATCCAATTAACTAATTATTATTCTCTCTCCTCTTAATTGTAATATATAAAAGATTGTGCAAATTGTAGGATTCAACTTGTTAGAAGAATTTGATACATGTCTTAGATTGCGTGTGAGTGGCGGAAAAACAATCAGATTTTGGAAAGACCGATGGATTACCCAAGACATAACGACTAACAAAACTTTGATATATAATACAACGTTGGTTGATATCCATATCACAAACAAAAAATTGAAATACCAACTCTTAAACCAAGAACATACAATTTTACGAGATAACATTATTGCAAAAAAGGACTATTAATCTGCATAGGAATGCAATACAAGACAAAATATAGGAATTGATCCAAAAATCTAAGATCGGTGTAACCCACGACAAAACATGGATTTGGAAATTGACATAATGCCCAAAACAAAAAAATTATATGTAAACTATATTGCTTGATGGAATCCCAACAAAAGAAAACCTAAACAAATAAAAATATCAATAGTAATGCAATGTGAATTGAGAAAATTGGTAAAATGAGGCATCTTTTGTAAGTCGTAAATAACTAGACACTTAATTTTTTCAATTAAAAAATAAAGGTAAAATTAAGTGGAAATGACCAAAATAAGGAAATAAGTTATGATAGTTATGTAATATTATTAATTGGTAACCGTATTGTGAAGATTTTGCAAATATAATACTATCCAATTAACTAATTATTCTTCTCTCTCCTCTTAATTGTAATATATAAAAGATTGTGTAAATTGTAGGATTCAACTTGTTAGAAGAATTTGATACATGTCTTAGATTGCGTGTGAGTGACGGAAAAACAATCAGATTTTGGAAAGACCGATGGATTACCCAAGACATAACGACTAACAAAACTTTGATATATAATACAACGTTGGTTGATATCCATATCACAAACAAAAAATTGAAATACCAACTCTTAAACCAAGAACATACAATTTTACGAGATAACATTATTGCAAAAAAGGACTATTAATCTGCATAGGAATGCAATACAAGACAAAATATAGGAATTGATCCAAAAATCTAAGATCGGTGTAACCCACGACAAAACATGGATTTGGAAATTGACATAATGCCCAAAACAAAAAAATTATATGTAAACTATATTGCTTGATGGAATCCCAACAAAAGAAAACCTAAACAAATAAAAATATCAATAGTAATGCAATGTAAATTGAGAAAATTGGTAAAATGAGGCATCTTTTGTAAGTCCTAAATAACTAGACACTTAATTTTTTCAATTAAAAAATAAAGGTAAAATTAAGTGGAAATGACCAAAATAAGGAAATAAGTTATGATAGTTATGTAATATTATTAATTGACAACCATATTGTGAAGATTCTACAAATATAATACTATCCAATTAACTAATTATTCTTCTCTCTCCTCTTAATTGTAATATATAAAAGATTGTGTAAATTGTAGGATTCAACTTGTTAGAAGAATTTGATACATGTCTTAGATTGCGTGTGAGTGACGGAAAAACAATCAGATTTTGGAAAGACCGATGGATTACCCAAGACATAACGACTAACAAAACTTTGATATATAATACAACGTTGGTTGTTATCTATATCACAAACAAATAATGGAAATACCAACTCCTAAACCAAGTACATACAATTTTACCAGACAACATTATTGCAAAAAAAGACTATAATCTGCATAGGAATGCAATACAAGACAAAATATAAGAAATTATCCAAAAACCTAAGATCGGTGTAACCCACGACAAAACATGGATTTGAAAATTGACATAATGCCCAAAACAAAAAAAATTATATCTAAACTATTGCTTGATGGAATCCCAATAAAAGAAAACCTAAATAAATAAAAATATCAATAGTAATGCAATGTGAATTGAGAAAATTGGTGAAATGAAGCATCTTTTGTAACTTGTAAACTAACTAGACACATAATTTTTTCAACTAAAAAATAAAGGTAAAATTAAGTGAAAATGGCCAAAATAAGATATGGTAGTTATTAATTGATAACCTTATTGTGAAGATTCTGCAAATATATTAGAGAAGATTGGTGAAATAAGGTACTTTTTGTACTTTAGATACAAACTAGTCACCCTAATTTTACCAATAAAAAATAAAGATAAATGAGTTGGATAATCATTAAAAGAGGAAGGATTTAAAGATTTTTTTCTCTCCTATTAATAATCAATTAAATTTTGTATTTTGTTATATCGGTTAACTAAATGTTCTTATTTATCATCTTAATTATAATAAGTAAAAGATTGTGTAAAAGGTGGGATTTGAACTCTGGACGAGTTGCAAGGACTAATTAAGCTTTGTGTATTCTTTTGATAATACACAATATTAATACACAATTTCAATTACAAAATATTTATACATAATTTCAAATACACAATATTAATAAATAAAAGACGTGTGTAACCAAAACCTTGTGTACGAAATACCTTTCACTGAATTTCTTTCCTGAATAATATGTAGGTACATTATGTATGCTCGAGCCATTTTATATCACTCGAGTATTTCGTACACAAAATTTTTGGTTACACAAGTCTTTTATTTATTAACATTGTGTATTTGAAATTATGTATTATCATTGTGTAATTGAAATTGTGTATTAATATTGTGTATTATCAAAAGAAAAGTTTAGTTAGTCCAACTGATATAAGGATGAGAGGGAGGGGCAACTCATCCAGAGTTCAAATCCTACCTTTTACAATCTTTTATTTATTAGAATTAAGAAATTATAATTAAGAGGAGAGAGAAAATAAGGAGAGATTCTAGAAATTTTTTAATAACTATTTTCTATTTTAACGTATCAGCAAATCCGTTTACATCATTAATTAAGAATCTTTTATTTAATATAGGAGAGAGAATATCTCCAAATTAGGTAATATTTGTTATTGTTTTCTAATTAATCTTTTTCTACATAATTTTAAGTGCATACTTTGTCTACACATTACAAAACATACCTTATACACAATATTAACACACAATTTCAATCACACAATGTTACATAATTTTCATTACACAAAATGACAGACTTGTGTACATGACATAAACAAATGGAACTTGTGTAATTAAAAAAAATATCCGAATGTGTTAACTACATAAATTGACATAACAAATAAAATTGTGTAAACAAACCTTGTGTAAATGACGGACTTGTGTAACCAAGTCTTGTATAAATGACAGACTTGTGTGACTAAACCTTTTGTAAATGACAAACTTGTGTACATGACATAATTCATATCAACTTTCTTTATGTATTGCTTCCTTATTTAACGGTTTGAATTTATTATTTTCGTAAAAAAATGTTGAGAACATCTAGCCCAAGATATCCGGATTAGTTATAGATTACTTCCTTATTTAATGATTTAGGATATTGATTAGCGTATTTAATTAGGCAGAATATTAAAATTAAATAGGAGAGAGAAGAATGACAAATTATGTAGGATCTTTAATTATTTTCAAATAAATTTTTTTTTGTGAAAATAGGAAGTGCCTAGTTTGTTTACACATAACAAAAAGTGCGTAGTTTATACTACATGTTACATAAACTACTTACTTAGCCAACTCATCCATGTGAATTCTATAACCACCATACAAAATGTGTGAAACACCTCTTCTTTAAATGTTTATATACTCTTCAAGCTATTTACTATGATAAAATTATAACGTGCATCCAGAATTGTGATATAACTAACCAAAAAATAATTGACATCATCTAAGAAATAAAAGGAAATACTTCACCAATAGAACTAAGACAACAGGTGGTAAGTTCTACTTACTGAGAATCAAATAATTTTTAACAAACAGAAGGCGCCTCTCGATCTGAGACATCTAGTATGTAACCAAATAAATGAGTGGAAAAAGGCCAATACTCTTTTGCCTAATAATAACACAAAACCACTGAACAAGAGAAGGAAAACTAAAAAAATCAAATGACAAAGACCGATAGGAACCTCTGCCAACATTAGTTTTGACGCATCAAAGAATTCGTCTGATCATTTTGCTTTTGGATTCATCATCAGAAACAACCTAACAAGGACTCTTGCCTTAGGAAATGGAAGATGCGAATCCAATATGTCCTTGAAGCAGAAGCGTTTGCTCTTCGGGAGGGCCTCCAAAAGACCGCTAGCCTTGAGTTTTCAGCCATTGAGATTGAGGGTGAAAACTTGGTGCTCGTTAACTCGCTTAATCACATTTGGAAACCTCCATGGGAAGTTGAAATTGTCATATTAGACATCTCCTTCATGCTTCTTGGCTTCACACAATGCAGTGTGCATCATATCTTTAGGAAAATCAACACTGTTGCTGATAGGTTGACGCTGCTTGGACACAACTCGTGTGCTTGCGTCAATTCAATACCACTAGAAGTTAATGATCATTTTGGCCTAGTAAGGACAAAACAACGCCGTTTTGTTTAGTTTAAAAGAAAAAAAATTTAAATTGGAGATCGGAGCCGGGCTACTAAACCATCTCATCTCTCCTTCATGTCATAATTTTGATGACATGACTTGGGTTAGTATCCCCGACCCTCAACTGTGGAGGGCCTTAGACGTGCTTGGGCCCGTTTGATAACATAAGATTATGTAGATGAAGATGAGGATGAATATAATTATTTAGATGAAGTATTAAGGAGATGAAATTGTTTAAGAGTATGAAAATAAGTGAAATGAGTGTTTGGTAAAATGGATATGATTGTGGGTATAAAAAATACATGTTAAATTTTTTTATAGAATAAAGAGATGAAAAAAGGAGTAGGGCTAAAAATGAGATTTTAACCTCAATATTCCTTATAGGGTCAGTTTGGTAACATAAGATTACGTAGATGAAGATGAGGATGAAGAGAATTATTGAGATGAAGAATTAAAGAGATGAAATTGTTTAAGAGGATGAGTATGAAAATAAGTGAAATGGGTGTTTGGTGAAATTAATATGATTGTGGATAAAATTACAAAAAAGTACGGATTAATTTTTTATAGATAAAAGAGATGGAAAAAAACGGAGGGGTAAAAGTGAGATTTTAGCTTCAATAATTCCCATAATCCTTATAATCTAACTTTTACAGGATTACAAAATTTTTATAATCTAATTCTCTTAATCTCCATAATCCAACTTTTGTAATCTCCTTAATTCCCTTACCAAACAAGATTACGAGAACTATTTCTCTGTTTTATAGGATTACCAAATTCTTATAATCTAATTCTCTTAATTTCCATAATCTAATCCCTTTAATCTCCTTCATCCCCTTACCAAACGAGAATATGACAATTATTTCTCCCTTTTAGGGCCCGTTTGGTTCCAACTCCGGAAACGGAAACGGAATGGAAACAAATTTAGTCCATATGTATATCCTTATTCATGAAATTTTATGGAATCATTCCTTGTGGTTTAATGCAAAATGCACTTGCTTCCCCACATTTTGTTACCCTAAAGGGTATCAAAAGTAATCAAACTCTACTCCAATTACTTCAAACCACAAGGAATGATTTCAAAAACTTTCATGAACAAGGGTATACATATGAACTAGATTCGTTTTCATTCCGTTTTCGATTCTAGAATTAAAACCAAACGGGCCCTTAATTCTTATAATGTTAATCCCCTTAATTTATATACTAAAATCTAACCCTTTTAATCTCATTCGTTCTCTTACAAAACGAAATTATGACAATTATTTCCCCCTTAATTTTTATAATGTTAATCCCCTATTTATATACTTACCAAACAGATTATCAAAATTTATAATCATCAACTTGTATGCTTTTACATCTCAAACTTTGATGGGTTTATGCTTTAAAGGTCTAGCCTTTATTTGGGCATGTGATTCTTCTGTTCTACAAGCCTTAGTAGTTAAGGCCATCTTTCTCTTTCCTAATTGTAAATTCCATCCGCATATATGCTTCACTGTGTAGGTAAAATTGAATTCTTTGTAGGGTTTATAAAGATCTAGCCTTGTCTTGTTGGGTTTATAAGTTAAAGGACGAGGAAAACAAATTGTTAGCTTTGGTTGGTAGGTTGTTGACAACTATTTGGTTTCTATTTCGTAGAGCTTGAGATTTGAGAGTCTTTGGATACAATATATTTTACATCAAAGCTAATCTGAATAGGAAAATCAACAACAAGCTCGGATGTATATGCATTTGGTGCATTCTTGTTAGAAGTGGCTTGTGGGAGGAGACCCGTTGATCCAAGGGCCTTACTCGAGGAGCTTGTGCTTATTGATTTTTGTACTCATATGAGTTAAAAAGGGGTTCTGATCTTGATGTTATCGACCGTAGATTACAAAATGAGTATGATGAGATTGAAGCTAAAATGGTGTTGTTCTTCACCGGCTTTCACATTTTCCGACGATGAAATGGGTGAAATTGCTTAATGATATCAAAGATAAGGTTGGATTATCGCCGAAGTCCGAATCGACAGTTTAGCCCGTTTGCTTCGTCTTTGTTGCCTCCTGCGATGTCTGTTTCTTCGTCCTCGCGTAGGGATAGCAATGTGTCCGTGTCCGTATTGGATTTAGCTTACTCCTCTTCGAGTCCGAGGTTTGTGCGAATTTCCTTGTTCATTTTGATGATCAGTTGTTGCTTCATTTTGATGATGAAATGTGTCCGTGTCTGTCATTTGATCTTTTTTTGAATTTCTAATCTATTTTCGTTTATTGGTATACTGTTGAAATTTTGCAATATTAATTTGTTTCATGCTTACTGCTAATGCTAAAATGTGTCCTCTGCAACCATGATTGCTCGAGTGTTCATTTTTGTCGTCCTCTCCCTGCTCCCTCTCCTTACCTAAAGTAATATTAATTTTATTTGAATGAAAAATATCTCGATTCTTATGTGATGACTTAAAGATTCTCCAAGAACTTTGACCATCATGATAAAACTTAAGGGCCCGTTTGGTTTTAACTCCGGAATCGGAAACGGAATGAAAACGAATCTAGTCCATATGTATACCATTGTTAATGATGGTTTGTGGAATCATTCCATGTGGTGTGAAATAATTGAAGTAGAGTATGGGGTATCAAAATGTGGGAAAGCAAGTGCATTTTGCATTAATTCACAAGGAATGATTCCACAAAATTTTATGTATATATAGTTGCATTTAGAGGATTCCTTATTTAACTCTGAATCTTGTGATTGATGTAGCTAGGGCTGTGCAAAACCGGATCGGACCGGTTACGGTCAGGTCTACGGTCCGGGTTTTTTTGAAAACCCGGGTTACGGTCCGGCTTCGGTTTTGGACCGTATAAAACTATAACCCGAGTTGGACCGTAAACTACGAATATCCGGTCCGGTCCGGTCTAGTCAAATCCGGTTTTGGACCGGAAAACCTCACCAAAATTGCACAACTTAGGTACAAACCGGTCCGAAATATTTAAATTGCACAATTTAGGTACAAACCGGTCCAACCCGGAACCGGAACGGTCTAGGCCGGACCGTAATGGTCCGGTCCCGGTCAGGTCCAGAGCGTATGCACAACCCTAGATGTAGTTGTAGTTCTATTCTTGTTGGAGCTACCTTGCCTAACTTCACTTTGTGATTGCTTGTACTTTGATCTGAATGTCTTATTTTTGGTACAACAGAAGCAATAATCATCATTGTAACATCCAAAATTTTTATTCCGGGTGTCGAGAGGTTTATCGATCTTCTCGCGTCAACGGCTCAGTTTTCCCGCAGACACATTTGTTGAGTGCCGGGATTTATCCCCAAAATCCCGCGCCAACCTTTGGGTTTTCCCTTTTGCTTTCCGACCTCGGGTTGTGGAGCGAGGAGACATAGGGTATAGCTGACCCTTGGGTCTCCCCACCCCTTTATGCAGCCTTCTTTTACTCCCCCTCTCTCCTCAACTCTTCCTTTTCACTCTCACGCTAGTTCTTTCTCTCTTCACTCTCCTTCTTGTGCCATCTCTTCTTCCTTCTCCTTGGAAGATCTTGGTAGGAATCTACAGCCTTGAAGATTTGGATCTGTTGTGGTAAGCTCTGTCCTCCCCTCTTCTCTTGGTTGATGTTTTCTTCTCCTTCTTCTTCTCTTCACTTCTATGGATATGGAGGAAGCTTTGAAGAGAGTTCTTGTGAATCCTTTGCATGTCCTTTCTCTTAGCTCATTTAGGTCGTGGAGAGGAGGCTAAGATCAGTGGATAGTGTTTGCAGAAGGCCCAACTAGAGAAGGAGGCACTTGGAGCAAAGACACAGTCGAAGAAACGAAGAAGACAAAGATTTTGCTGCTCGACCGCAGGGGCGGACCACCAGGGGTGCAGGGGCGGACGTTATCCACCGCAGGGGCGGCTCCCAGGTGCAGGGGCGGCTCCAGGCTTCCGCAAGGGCGATGACAGGGCCACGCAGGGGGCGCTAGCTTGCTTCCGCGGCTGCGTTTTCTTCACTAGTAGACTTCTTTCTCCCTTTCTCTTCGTTGCTTTCCTAGCCTTATGGTTATATATCGTTAGTAGCATGCTTATGCTGGCCTAGAGTAGTAAGAGAATGCCATCTAGTGGTTGTGAACCTTGGAGCCCTTATGGCTTGATATAGTTGTTGGCCTTGAGTTGGTTGAGCATGTTGGACCTTTCTAGACTAGATTGGCTCTTCTAGGATGCTGATTATGATCTCATGTTGTATAAGCTGTTGTAAGTTGCTTCCTTGTGCTGAGAGTATTGTGAGGATTGTGAGTTTTAGGATGCGTTCCTAGGTTGAGAGCTAGGTGATCTTGCATAGATCCCTAGAGTGAAGTCTTATACTTCTTTGAGCATGAGCTTGTGTTGATTCGTATATCCTCTTGTGAGCAGGTTGTGGAATTCTTCTTTAAGGAAGCAAGAGTGTTGTGAGTTGAGTGTGGTGACGAGTTAAATCTTCGGACTTACTTAGCTCATATTCTATGTATTAGATTCGATGTGTGTTTGGTGGTGTGTGTTTTATCGCTTTCGTTGTAACATATAAACCGATAATAGGACCGCCGACCTTTATGTATATTATTTTGGCCCAAGTATATGATAACAGGCGGTGACAACTTGCCTAACTCCCGCGAGGGCTATGAGGTTCTTGACGACTATCCCGTGCTGGTAGATGATCGGATGCATCAGTACCATTCCATGCCGGTAACTAGGGACCGAGACGAGTTTCGGGGATTCTAGTGTCACAAACCTAAGTTGAATTAGAACGGGATACGACTTAATAAATAAAAATAATAAACCGGACTTGTATGTTTTATCATGTTATGTGATATGATGATGTATGAGTGTGTATGTGCCTTCACCTTATTTCTAATGCTTTGAATCGAGCTAACGGTTTTAAACCGCTTGTGTAGATGCCCCACATGTTAGGGACACCGTTGAGTGAGGTCGAGGAGTGGACAACCGAGGGTCGCCGTAAATTATAGGACGGGGACGTTTTTGGGATTATCTTATTATGCTTTGATTTATGGGTTTTGATGTATGGTTTTTGGATTTATGTTTTGGAGTTTGTGTCGTTTTGAGGACTCGGCTGAGTTTCCACCTTGTACCCTTTACATCTCAGTTCTCGCATACATTACAAACGATTTGAGTTTTTGCCTTTATTTGTGCCATGTTGGAAAGGTCCGCTGAGATTGTTGTCAGGCTAAGGGTCGGGACCCATTGTGAGATCTCGGCCGTAGCATTCCCGAGTCCCGCGGATTCGGGGTGTTACAATCATGCAACTCTCTATTGTACAAATGGATCCAAAGATGGCGAGGGTATGATACATAAAATGTAAAAATCTTTTCTGAACATTACCGTGTAAAAAATATTTTATTGCCATATGATTTTGTGAACTAATAGCCTGCTTTCCGAAAATTTATTTCCTGTAGACTCCGAGTCAAACCGGACTTGGACATGTTTGGACCCTTCTTATATTGTTCAAAGCCATGAACCTCTCCATGTCTAACCATGCTTGTTATTTCAGGTGGTAATATCATAAACCTCATAAGCTAAGTTTCCTAACTCAGACCTATTATCCTATGTGGGTATGTTGATAGATTACCTACATTATATCTATCATTTTATGTAGTTGGGTATCAAATGTTAGTATGGGTAGACTTGCCCATTTTAGCCAAACATTTTTACTTCTCACACCTCACCACTTATATGTTATCTTACCTACTTTCCCTCTTTTTTTTTTTTTCATTTACACGTGAACACGCCATAAATAAAACCTATCTCTTCACCTCCCTACAAGTCATGGCTGCATTCTTCTCCTCCCTTTACCACCATTGAAGGATCGAGACATGTGGATTTATTGCCATATTTCGGCTACATTTATGGCCACTCTTAATCAATTGCAACCTTTCTTCTTCTTTCCTTTATACGCAACAACATCCTTCTTCACGTAGCAACCTCTCTCCTTGCCATTTCTCACGAGCAACAAGCCAGTCTATTCATCTTCCCTCCTTTGTACACACGTAAACTACAACCTTCATCTTTCTTTCATTTACACAAGACAACCTCTCAAATGTAGAAACTAGTGGAAGAGCCAGCTGGAAAATAAGAACCTTATGTCCCTCCTCCACCATAAAACCTCTTATCCCTTTCCTACAATGAAGAAATGAAGCTATATTGTTCAAGCCGTTTATCTATGTTGGACATCTTGGTCATGATTTACTTGAACATGTCCGCTATATCCGGAGTGTTGTCCTTCTGGGATCCACGTGGACTATCTCTTCATGACATCTATACCAACACACACAGTAACAACAAACTCGTAAGGTTAGAGAAAATCGTAAAATGTCTTACTTGTTTTCTCTCGCTCGTGTTGTGTTGTCGCAAGCTGGTTGACGGAATTGATTTGTTTGGATTAATACTTCTTTACAAATCAGCGCTTTGGTCTCACTAGAACTTCTTGACTGAATCAAGTAGTCAACTTGGTTCGGTTAAAGGTTCTTGCGGGGTGCGATGGCTAAGAAATCCATGTTAGAAGTTTACTCCACACACGACAAGGTAGAAAGAAAAATTGCGGATAGAAAACTAGTGTGTTAAGAAGTATAAATACTAATTAACACACTCAAGGAAAGACTCTGTGTTTAGAATAGAAAGGAGGCTAAAGAAAACACACACAAGAGATTAAGAAGAGAGAAGAACATACCTTGAGTTGCGAAGCTAAGAAAGAGAGTTAGCCGGTTTTGGTTTTTAAGTATGGCTAAGACTCTTCAATGGAATCAACGTGTACACTGAAACTCTTTTGTTGTAATACTCAGGGTGCAGTTGGATTCTGTAAAGTGTGCCTAAAAAATTTCTCAAAAATTGGCAACAATGACAAAAATTGACTGAAAAATCGGGCGATTTTTTCTAAAGAATATGTCGATTTTCTTTGTGAAAAATCGACTCTTGGATTCGTCGTTCAAGAACTTTCTTTCCTTTACTTTTTTTTGTATTGGCGAGGTTTTAAGGTCAACGGCTGGCTTGTGTTTGTGTAATATCCGGAATTTTTATTCCGTTTATTTCTGTAACAAACCCATTTTCGATCAGTTGGTCCATATCCGTCTACTTAGTTAGACACATTATTATAAAATTTATCATTTTATGTAGCTTCCCTTCACATAAAATGATAGAATCTTTTAGCTTTCCTTCACATAAAATGATAGGATCTTTATAAAGTTTATCATTTTATGTAGCTTACCTTCACATAAAAAGATAGGATTCTTATAACCAATCCTAAACTATAACATAATCCGTATCCGTCTATTCCGTGCATTCATTAGTCGGGATCTCGTTTCCGGACTGCAGCTAGCACCGAGCTGCTGCTCCCTTAAGCCAGCCCAGCCAGCAACGTGTGCTGCTGCCTTACTTCCTCAGCCCAGCAGCGCCCAGCTTGCCCAGCCCAGAAGCTTGCCAGTAGCAGCTAGCCCAGCTTCAGCAGCTTGTCCAACAGCCCAGCTTCAGCCCAGTGCACAACCTAGAGAGGAGCCTGCTGCTCTACCTCGCGCAGCCCAAGATTCAGCATCCAGCCCAGCTTCGCCAGCCCAGGAGCACGCCAGCTTGCCTGAAGATGCCACGCTTCTGTGATGAACATTATAAAGGAATGTAACTGCCCACTCTTTACGCCTTCCTTTAATTTTTTTATATACCTTCCATACTCAGAAGATCTCCCACGTTTCCCACCAGCAACGTACTCCAATCTCACAGATCTCGCTTTCCATCGATCGAAGCCTCCTTCTGCACGCCCCATCGAGAGCCAACACGCCACTAGCGCCTCACCTCCTGCATCTACAACAGCGAGACAAACGTGACCTCCTCGAATCAGCAAGGTAACGAGGTGAGCTTTCTTCCGTCTCCGGTTTCTTTGAGCCGGACACAAGTGCTGACTGAACTCTCCTCCACAGGCGACAACAGCGTCACCAAGTCCACCCTTGTGTAGCCACAGAAGAGGCGGCAGAAACCTCGCACCGGTTGAGACGTAAGTACCGTCATTCTCCCCTCCTTGACCCTTTGTACGCGAACAGTAAAGGTTGAGTGCCATCTCGACAACGTCCCATTCGAAGCACTCGTACGCTAGAGCCGGATCTAGTCGCCCATCCCTTCCGAAGGTGAGTATACCCTTAGTACTCCTCTATCCCTGTCGATTTAGCCAGCTAGTCTCACCTCCAGCCTCTATCTTGTCTTAAGGGAACGCCAGCTGGTGGAACATTGAACCAAAGAGGAAGCTGGAGGGCCATCTGAAACCGTCTGAAGGCGCCTCTGTCCAGTAGCTGCTGAAGGAGGTGAGCCATCTCTCTTCTGCAGTCCAGTCTTTGCCTTCTAGATGTTATATTTGTATAGATTATAAATGTTTTCGGTTTCGTTGTGAATGGAGATCAAGCCAGGGAAGTGGAGGGGTAGTAAGTGAGCTTTGTTGAAGCCTCCTATAGTTCCAATTTATGATCACTGGATGACAATGAGAGTAGATCAGATTGCCCTAGAAATAGAAGTGAAAAACTCCTTTTTAGAACTCAGCTTTGTAAGTGAGTAATGGTCACTGTTGAGGATCAATGTTTGAGAGTTAGGTTGAAGATCCACCGTTGAAATTTTAGTAGATGATAGATGGATATATGTAGTTTAGTTTGTTAAAATTTGAGAAGGAATGAACGGTCGGATTAGAAGTTATAGGCTTCTGAAGTTGAGTAGTTAAGCAGTTTTTGTAAACTTGGATTTTTGGTTAAGTATAGGAATGGTAAGTGTAGTAGCCAACTTTGAGAATTTTTATAAAAATAATGGATGAACAATTTTGAGAAATTCTTGCTCCTAAGGGTAGATGGAAGATCATAGATGATCTAGAGAATTATTTCGGAATTTTTATAAGCTTTTACGAATTTTATATTTGAAACCGAAGTTAGACCTTTACGACCTTTTTGGAAAATAGGGAAATAAGAAAAGTGACAGTTGTAACCAAACTAAACTTTAGGAGTTAGAATATGACTTTAGGGTCTCGAATAGGAGTTTAGACATGAATTTCGGAAAATTTGGAAGTTCCGGGACTAAGGGTAAAATGGTCATTTTACCATAAATTAGTACTGTAATTAGTTATGTCCTATTACGATCTTCTATCTTAGAAGTCTTAGACTTCTAATTACGTTGGAGTGTGCTAATGCAGTTATCTCCTTTGGCAGGCAACTGAGTTGCTACAGTTTACAGATCGAGTTTGGTTTACAGAGAGTCGAGATTTACAACAGGTAAGTCCTTTGGGCTTACTTAGCTGACTTCCGAATATGAGCATGAATGATGATAGTGGTGTGTGATTAAAATGTTTAGAGTTATAGGTTGTGATAGATATTTACCGACCTATACTTGACCTAAGAGTAACGGGCGGTGGCATTCTGCTCAGTTAGCTTGCGGGCGCTGGGGGTTTCTTTAGGGACTAGTCCATACTCGGTTTGTAGTGATGCTACCGGCGGAGGTCAGCTAGACCTACACCTAGTTGGATAAGGAACGGAGGCGAGAACTGTTAATAGCTCTCGTGCCACAACTGTAAAATTGAATAAGATGAATCACCTAAATAATAGATAATAAACGGTTGAGTGCCAGCATGATGTTTGTTTATAATTTTTCTGCGTGTGTTTGTGCTGTTGTTATTCTACTTATATTTGGATAGTTAGCTAACAGTTGTTATGTTGTGCAGACTTACCACAGGTTAGAGCAGATGCCGAGTGATCCGGATGGTAGTGGTCAGCCGGGGTATCGTACTTTTAGGACGTGTTACAGTTTCTTTATTTGTGGGTTTTCCAGTTGGACCTTGGTTTTTCTTTCTTTCTGTACTATGTTATCTTATGTTTTCCGGCTGTTGGTTGTTCTGGTCACATTCATACATCGTTAAGATTTATTTTATGATTTCTAGTTTTTCCTTATCTGTACCTTGTTGTAAGATCTTGTTAAGTTGTTGTCAAACTAAGGTCGGGACCCACTGTGCGGTCCTAACCAGTAACTCCCCGAGTTGTAAAATTTGGGGTGTTACAGTTTGGTTGATGGCGTTTCTCTATTCCTGAACTTACACAAAGCAACATACGTTATACTCAAATAATCTCGCAAAGATGGCGAACAATAAAAGACTCAACTTTATATGACTCAAAGAAGACTCAAATAAAAATCAAACCTTTTGATGAACATTCAAACTTCAATCGCTTAGCTCTGATACCACTTTGATGCGGGGATAAACCACAATTCCCGATCTAGATTGAAAGTTCTTAATTGAGATAAAAATCGGGTTGTTCTATAGAGAAAATTGTCCGATCTTTCTCACGAAGAGGACGATTTTTTGACAAACTTAGAACACGGATTAATGAATGATATGGTAAGATAAGAAGATGATTATGGAATGATTAATGAAAGGAATATAGGACGATATGAATTAAGATAGTTCCGTAAAAGAACTTTAACCAATGATGTGTGAAAACCCTTAAATGAGAAGATTACCTTAACCCACACTTCTTTAACCTTACACAAGTCTTCTAATTAAGATAATCACAAGGAGGGACTAATATTGATCAGGAGCACCAACCTTCAATAAGATTAACACACACAAGCACAATATAGCAAGGACTTCACAAACAATTCAATCAAAAGCTCTCTTTATTGATTGAACGATTAATGAATAAAATACAAACTTTGTAAGTGAAGCTGAAAGTCTCACAAAGTTGTGGAAATATATCAAATCTAGCCTACTGAACAATCTCCCCCACTAAGGCTAATTATAAGGGAGATTAATCCTATAAAAAACTAGGAAAATATACTTAAAGATAATCTTGCAAAGATATCTTTAAGATATAAAAAAATATAAACTATAAAGATAAATCTAACTAATAATCCCTTAAAAGAATCTGAGAGCTTTAAGGAATCATAACAAAATATAATTTCCAAAAGATAGAAGATCATGGCCGGATCATTGCAAAACTCGTCTTAGTGAAGGAAATCGGAAAATAAATCGGTCGAATTTTCCTACAGAAAAATCGGTCAATTTTCCTTCTCTGAGACTCTTCCTTGCTCTTATCTTTCTTCCTTGATTAGTGGATTTTCTTGGTCGTGGCTTGACTCTTCTATAATAGTCAGTAACGTCACCAAGGAGCTCTTGAGAGCGAGGAGAGTTTCCTTGAGCGTGCATGTCATAAGTATGTCCGTAACTTCATCTTGAATCGCCTTTGCTCTTTACCTTGTGATCGCTCCATCCATAACTGAATGCGAAGAAGGTGAAGGTGTTGTTGGTTTGTCCTTTAATGCCTTAGCCTTTGAACATGTAACTGGTCCTTGTGTAGGAGATAGTCTCACATCAGAAGGTTCTTCTTGATCTTTTACAGATTTCTAAGTGTTTAATGGGTTTTCCTATACTTGCCAAACTGCTAGATTGAGTATTTGTTTGTCTATGCCAAAAGATATTTTAGATGATTACTTGCAATTATCATATATCAATGTTCATGATAGTGAGTTCTTCTTTCCTTAGATCGCTTCCATGATATTGTTTACAATCGTTATTGTTTTTGCTTGTTACAATTGCTACCTTATTACCTTGCCTTTCACTTTAAAACAACTATTTATTAATATTATCCAAATCAGAAGTGGTCCTTGTGATTCAATGCCTGATTATACTACAACCGATCTCGTATCCTCGCGGAGGAAGTTGTTGTTATTTTTGGCAAAACTTCCACGATCACTACTTTGTCTTACCTTCATTTCTTTGTTGAAGGACAAGATATTATACACAAGCTCCACACGCAAATATAGTTGAGTAATAAGTGCCAACAACATAATAGATTGAACCCACACATATCGAGACAACGATGCATGCAACAACATGTGTGTAGTACCCGGAAATTTATTTCCCTTTATTCCTAAGTCCAACCGGATTTTGACCAATTTAATCTTTTTACATGATACATAGTATCATGAATAAGCACAAGTTTTATTATTTTATGTGAGATTACTATTCACATAAAATACAAGTATCACCATTTATTGTACTTCTTACTAATATTAATTGTATTAGAGTAAATGGGCCATCAAGACAAAGCCATGAAAAAGTCATGACAAAGCCAAGACAGGGCCATGTCCCATCAAGACAAGCCATGACAAAGCCAAGACAAGGCCATGACAAAAGCCCAACCCGTCAATGAGAAGCCTTGCGCCTCAGCCCGCAATTTGCACCCCTTCTTTGCACGTGACAACATCCCCGCCTCCCTTCCTTCTTTCTCTTCACGTAAGCCGTACGTACCTTCTCCTTCTTCCGTGATCACACTAAAGACAAGAAATCAACACTTTGAGCTGGTCCGGGAAGGCATCAACAAAGGAAAAAGGTCCTTTGATTTCCTTCTCCTGCTCGCAGAACACATCTTGCATCTTCCTATTCTTGATCAAAAGGCACCCCGTCTTCACAAGTCCAATATTCCTAGCCGCCTCTTTACTCTCGCCTTCTACTCTTCACGTGAGCAACACAACTAGAAGAGGCGTCTTCGTTGCCTTCAAGCCAGCAACCAGAGATGCAGTCGTATTTCCCTCCTTCCTTTCACCAATGTGTTTCATTATTGGCCTCCTCCATTAGACGTTTCAGCAATAGAAATCGTTTTACTTGTGTCTACCTCCACTCCCAACGACACCACCACCAGCCCTCCTCCAGGACACTGTAATTCGCATATCTCATATAAACTCACGTTGTTGTTGTTGCTTGTAATAGATGTGGTTGTTGTCACAAAGGACTAGGCCAGGCCGACAACAAGCTCGATCCCTTACTTCCTACATCGTCGTCAAAGCAACTAGGGAGGGCGTGACTCCGGTGACCGCCCAGGGTTCCATCTCCACCAACTGCAGGGGTGTTGTTGTAAGAAAGACTTTCCGTTTCTTCATTCCCATATACCCAGGAGAGAGGGAAAATCGATGTGTTGTTTTGGCTTTTACAGGACTCAAAGTGAAGATCTACAACCTCCTTGACCTTAAACAAGAAGTCAATGCTGAGGAGAATCGAACTTGAGACGTGTAGGCAAGTTCAGAAACAATCAAGCTGGTGGTGAGACTCGAAACCTAGACCTGTTGGATTGTGATTTTTGTGTTTCCAATTTTTAGTCTAATTAACAGTCAACTTTGAGCATAAGTTTGTACCTTAAAATGATCTTTCACTGTTCAATTTTTGTTATGCTATAGATGGTTAAGCAGATTTCGATGTATGAAAAATTAGGAACGATTTAACGGTCGGATTTGAATTTATGACATTACAATGTAGAGTATATATGCAATTTTGTAGAGTTTGAGAATTTTTGCTTAGTATGGGAGTTTTTGTGCTTTAGAGTAACTTTAGATTTTTGTGTAGAATTTATGGTTTAAGAGTTTTTGGAGTTTTAGTTTTCTAGTTTAGAGTTGACGTATCATAGTATGTGTAGATATTTCCCAGAAGTTTTAAATTATATTAGAGCGTTTTAGTTTAGGTCAAAGTATGACCCATGTTATCTTTGGTTTCAAGTTGAAAGTTGAGAATCTTTCAAACTTGATAGATCTTTGTTTTTAGATTGAGTCTTTATGTCTTTTAGGTTTTAGTGGAATTTTTGAGACTTTCTAGACTTTTTACGGTTTTTCAGACCCAGTGGTCATTTTACACTTATAAGACTAGTTTGGTTCATTTCCTTATGATCATTGTTAAATTAGAAGTGGAAAACTTCTAAGATATTGGATGTGTTTTGATCCAATCTTTTCTTCTATAACCAGGCGTTGAGACTTGACTCTTGCGGAATCGAGTAATAGGAGGTTATATGGCGCCAAGCATGCCACCGTTTCTATTCAGGTCATCAATAATTTCTACATAAATCAATATTTATTTTAATTTATGTACTAATCCAATAGATATGGGATTAACTTTTACTATCTATATTAGCACAAGTTGACTTTTAAATTTTATTTCAGTAGTTTACGAGTTAATAAATCTGATTGAAAAATTATTTATTCATATCTCTGATATAAAACCCAAGTGTATGCATAACGGGTTGGCATCATTGCCCAACTCTAACATGAGTCTAGGAGGTTCTTCGCGAGCAGTCCAGACATGGTATATAGGGAGATGCATCGAATCACTCCTGTTGGTATACGGGGATGGAGGCGGGAGCTGGGAGACTCTCGTGCTAGAAGCCTAAGTTGAAGTAGAAGTGAAGCACCTATATAGAAGATAATAACCGGACTCATGTGCAAGCATGTTGAACGTTTAAATTTAGTTATGTGTGTGTTTGTGCTATTGTAATTTCACTAGTATTTGAATAGTTAGCTAACAGTTATATTGTGTGTTGTTTAGCTTTGCTACAAGTTAGAGCAGTGACCGAGTGATCCGGAAGGTAGTGGTCAGCCGGGTTCTCGTACTCCGTAGGATGGGGTTTGGGTCTTTGTTATTTCAATATTTCCTTATTGCATGTTGTCCTTAGAAGTTGTGATTCATATTTATATACTTTGACTAACGGTCTTCTATTGATTCATAACATTTAAACTTTTTTTGATATTCAGTTTTCTTTTATTTGTGCCTTGTTGTAAAATCTAGTGAAGTCATTGTCAAACTAGGGTTGAGACCCATTTGAGGGCTTAACCTGTAACTCCTTTGGTTCTAAGAATTTGGGGTGTAACCCGCACTCCGAAGGCCCGAAGGTTGCTACTACTTGCTGATACTGGGTGCATTTGCTGCAAGGAGGACACACACCATTGGATGGATGTAACCCGCAGCCAGGCCAGGCGCACCTACGGCCACCCTGCCGGCACACCTGCGGATCTGGACTCCTTCGTCATTACTGCTGCGACGTTGAAGACTACCTTCTACATACGAGGATCTTGTAGCGAGCCCTTGTGTGACTCAGGAGGCTACGGCTGTGTGTTGAGACGCAGAGAAGACCTTTGGCTGGAGTCGACTACAGAGAGGAAGAACGACCCCCTTGCCACCGTTGTTGTCTCGACTGCAGGAGGAAGGCGAGGATAGTGGACTCCGAACTGTTCATACTAGTGTACTGCACGGCTGGAGGGAGAAGGAGAGAACAAGTAGCGACGGTTGAGGACAAGAGGTAAGTTACGTGAAGTAAAACTAGGGAAAGGAAGCTGCTGAAGGCTGGAAGAGAGATCTTCTAGCATGAATTCCGGTTTTGGATGGAAAAACCTGAATTTCGGATGAAAGAGCAGTTTTGCACGCTTGTTGATGCTAGATCCCTCTTCCTTGTTGAAAGAAATTCAGTTTGGACTCAAGAATCGCTCAAAATGGTTACCAATTGAGGAGATGGGACGTGGGCGATTTTTCGGCTCTTTGGAGTGAAGGAGGAAGAAAATTGGCTAAGTGTGGAGTGAAGAAAGGAGTGGAGAAGGCTTTTATATAGGCTGGCGATTTTGTGAAGAAAATCGGCCGAGTTTTCAGCCTGAGATTTTCATCGGCCCGAATTTTCTCCATTTTTACTCATCATCAAGGAAAATCGACCGATTTTCTTTGGGTATGTCGATTTTTCATCCGATTTTTCATTCTATTGCCAAAAATCGACCTGCTTTTTAGCCTGAATCGGTCGAGTTACTTATGGTAAGTCGATTTATTCCCTTTCTTTCCTTGAAAAGTGTGTTTGACCAAATTTGTGTCAACCTTCTTCATCAAATCTCCAAGATTGTACCTAGTTCCTGCGATCTATGACACAAACAAACCGAGAGCGCATCGAGGAAAACAAAGCAAAGCTAAAGAGAAAAAAACAAACAAGGAAACTATCCTAAGCTATTCTAAAGCAAAAAGAAAGAAAAGAAAAGAGCTATAACTTCCATGGGTTGCCTCCCAAAAAGCGCTTGATTTAACGTCGCTAGCTGGACGTTTCTCTTTTGATGATCAATGGAGGAGAATAGGAGCTATCTCCTCAACCGAGACTTCCGGTGTGTACTTCTTCAATCGTTGGCCGTTCACTTTGAAACTCCGCACTTTTCACCCCATACTTCAACTGCACCATGAGGGAAAACACGCTTAATAACAAAAGGTCCTGTCCAACGGGATTTAAGCTTACCTGGAAAGAGTCGAAGTCTTGAGTTGAATAGAAGAACGAGATCTCCTTCTTTCAAGTCCTTTGGGAGGATATGCTTATCATGCCACCGCTTCGTTCTTTCCTTGTATATCCTTGTGTTCTCGTACGCATTCAGGCGGATCTCCTCCAGTTCGTTGATGTCCAACAACCGCTTTTCTCCAGCTTCTTTCATGCTAAAGTTGACCCACTTGATGGCCCAACATGCGTTATGCTCTAGCTCTACAGGAAGATTACAAGACTTCCCATACACAAGGTTGTATGGTGTTGTTCCTATGGGAGTCTTAAAAGCGGTCCTGTACGCCCATAATGCATCATCAAGTTTCATTGCCCAGTCTTTCCTTGTTCTAGAGACGGTCTTCTCTAGAATCCCCTTGATCTCCCTGTTGGATATCTCAACTTGCCACTTGTTTGCGGTTGGTACGGTGTGGCGATCTTATGAGTTACCCCATACTTAGCTAATAGAGCCTCAAATCGATGGGCTGTGAAGTGCGTTCCTCCATCATTAATGATGGTTCGGGGAGTCCTAAATCTTGGGAAGATCGTTCTATTGAAGAACTTCACCACTACCATCGCATCATTAGTTGGAGAAGCGATTGCTTCTACCCATCTTGAGACATAGTCTACAACTAGAAGTATGTATTAGTTTTCACAAGATGATGGGAATGGTCCCATGAAGTCCACTCCCCATACGTCAAATATCTCAACTTCTTGGATGTTGTTGAGGGGCATCTCGTTCCTCCTTGAAATATTACATGTCCTTTGACAAGCATCGCAAGCAACAACATAGTTTTGCACATCTTTAAATAGGGAAGGTGTTCGCCCCTAAAGGTGTGTGCAAATAAGCTTTAAATTTATAAAACTAGAATCAAGCAGCGAACCTGCAGTGTACGGATCGACGTAGCTAAGCAAGAATTCCAGAGTATCGAACACAGGGATTTGGGTGGGAACAAATTCGATTGCAGATTATCAAGCGAGTAAATATGAGAGTTTTGCAAATATTGGGAAAACAACAATCCTAAAGATCCAAGTATCCAGCTGTGGCAATCGATTCAAGATATACTTAATGCTATAAAGACAGAGTTGAGATATGCAAAGGTATACTAATGTAAGGTAATCGTACGGTGAAGTTCCAAAAACCTTATATGACTCACCTACAAGATACTCCCTATACAGGTTGTTGAGGCTCAATATAGGAAAGGTTCTAAAGGCAAGAATTAATGTCAAATACCCAAACTTATAGTCCAAAGATCAAGACTAACTTAGCCGATTACGGTTATGACACTCACAATCGAGGTAGAGGTTGTTGAGGCTTCACTACCACCTAGAAAAGACAAGTCTAAACTGAGTTAAAGCAAATCTTTAACTTTGGATTAAAGTAAAAGCAGGCTCGTAGATTTAGGAGAAATTACGGTTAGTTCTTGGTGTTCCACGGTCGTGGACTCAAGAACAGGCCGTAATTTATGATTTGTCGGCGATTCTCTCTAACTCTCAGGGTCTAATTTGTTTGCGATCGATCTATCATCATCTAAGCCACAACTATCAACCCTTCACCTTAGAATTGTTAAGGGTTTTTAGCCAATAACAGTCATGTTGATATCAATTCAAGAATTAAAAGATAAAAAGATGAAAACTTTCAAGAACTTTCAATAATCTTCAAACCAATCTCAAAGTCACAATCAAGAACGAATGTTGTCAAGGGATTCAAATTAAAGTAAACAATCACAACTTTAGGAAAGAAGGGAAAACGGGATGTCAATCCGTTTTCCAATTCAAACCTAAACAAGAAGAGAGGTCTTCTTGCAAAATCTTCCAAAAGCTTCGATCTTCCGCCAATCCGAAGATCCCAACAGCAATCTCCACCAAAAGTGCGAGATTAGGGCAATTCCCAGATGCGAACTTCAATCTCCAATGAGATGATCAATGCTTCCAAGCGAAGGCCAAACGGCGTTGAAATTCTCTAAGCGAAGATGAAGCGTGGATTGCCAAAATTCCCTTCTAAGCCAGGGTGACGGAATCTTGCTTTGTCCGTCTTTTTATAGGGCAAGATAAAATATCGGCCCGGCCCAATCTTCAAAAGATATTGGCTTCAAAATGTGGCGAAAAGATTCGCCAAGATCACGGTCGTGGAAGTTTCCACGACCATAATTTAGGGCGTGGATTATGTCACGGTTTGAACCATATGTTCCACGGCCGTAGTAGTTACTGGAATGCATCACGCCTCTCTTTGCAGTGTTCCACGGCCGTGGAACCAAACGTGGTTTGTAGTACGGCCGTATTTTAGAGCGTGGTTTAGGGCAAGAACGTGATTCTTCCCTAGCCTCGTGCATTCCTCAAGTTGAGCTCCAAGTTGCTCCTAAATAATGCTCTCAATCCATGGACATATTCAATCAACTCTTCTTTGCTCGATTCCGCTCGGAAATGACTCTAAATCACCTATAATCAACATAGAACTAGTGTAGACATCCATATCGACAATATAGGTAATACTAGCTCACATATGCACAAAGTTCAATCAAAGACTATCAATATAAATCAAATACGTTTAGAAAACGTGCCTAAAATATCACAATATTTCATGCTAACAAATAACCCCATACTTAACACTTGCTTGTCCCTAAGCAAGGTCTTTCAAAAAGCTTTAAACAAGAGTTAGGATGAAATATGTGTACCTTCTTTCGGATGAACGTGCCTTCTAAAGAATAGATCATTCTCAAACCTTGTCTCAATCGTTTATCAAACTTTCACACACTCAATCAAAAAGTAAAGAGCAAAGAAAATTCATGAATCAATTCAACTTCTAAACAAGCATCATAACCTTTAAACATTATCAAAATCAATCATAAGAAACTTCAATTTAGATCACCAAGTCATATAACATTCTTTTGATCTTAAGGACTTCCAAAGAAAAGGTCTAGAATACGGAAAGGAAGGGAAACTTTAAGGAAATATGGTGCATGAATCCGGGAAAGTGGATTACTACCTTCTTCTTCTTTTACGGTTTTTGCAACACTTCAACTTAGAGCTTCGCTCTCTTCTTTTCATTTTTCGACTTTACTTTTGGAGTTATGGACAGAGGTGCACAAAAACCGAAGCCTAGGAGATTGGCGTTTCTCAATTTTTATGAGATGCCTCAAACCCTTAGCGCACATACCATAATCCGCTAGGAATATCGCTCAATCCAACTTTGGCAAGACACAAACACCCGGCTATGTGAATGGTGCCGAGTTACTCATCATCATGATTGACTTCCCCAAACCTACACATTTTTTCTATTCTTTGAATGCAAAATTTTTCTTTCATGGCCCTCCCACATCAAACATGCCAAAACTCAACTCTTCCTAATTCCCGAATAGGTAAGGGAGGCCATTATTTCATTGAGGGGCTAAATGATCAAAGAAAGAAGAAAGAAAATCGAATTACCTTAATCATTTCAACAAGAAGTATAAGAACTTATAGTGTGATTTCAACTTCAATTTCTTAACATGATTTAGGTAACATTTTTTACATTATAAAACTTGTAAAAGAGGTAGAATTCATTCATTCAAATTCTTTTCAATTCACAATTCTTTTAAGCATGCAATTGTCATCAAACTCAATTCACAAGTAGTGATTATTATAGAAATCATCTCAATTCATTAGAAGCACATAATTTTTCAAAATTTTTCAATTTTTATGGGTTTTTCAAGTTCTTTTTCATGCAATGCGATAATGAAACGTGAAACACATAATGAACATGCAATGATAGTCTCGAATGAAAGCAAGCATAGTAAGTAGAGTTATTACAAACTTTTAGTACATTCCACCCCATACTTAGGACAAACATTGTCCCTAATGTTCAAAAGAAAGAAAAAAAAGAAGAAAAGAAAAAGAAACTGACAAAGTGGTGGTGGGAATGTCTGAACGAACGGTTATGCATCATATCACTACGGTGCTGGCGGCGGTGGGAATGGAGAGAAGCTCGGATCGTAGAACCGCCCAAACTGCTGGCGGTAGACGTCTCTCATCATGTGGTCAAGGTCGTCTAAACGTCCGTCTCTAGCATCCGCCCGGATCTCTAGCGCTCCTACTCTCTCTGAAAGTCCGGTAGCCCAATCCGGCATTTGCTCGTACCATCTCGGGGCCTGACTGTACCATGCTGGGGCGTCGGATGGTGCTGGTGCTGGCGGAGGTGCTGCTGGCTGCTCGGTGGACCAAGGAGGGGGAACGCCATACCAAGCGGGAGGTGTGGCCATCCACGTGGGCCTCTCACTCACGCTAGCGCGGCGAGATGACGAGCCTGAGGCTCTAGCTGGACGTGGAGAGCGTCTGGGTACATCTGGGGCCGCCTCCGGCTGGTCCGGAAACATGCCAAACTCCTGCTCGGCTCCTCCTCCGCTCTCAAACTGATCTCCCATATCCTCCTCCTCGACAACCGGTGGTGGGACATAAGGGGGAGCTACTATCCTGTTCGCATGCATCGCAGCGAACGTCTCCTTCCAATTATGGCGTCCCGCCATAATGGAGTACTCTGGCAGCCACTCTATACCCCTGCCCGTCCTAGTCTCCCAAGGCATGCCCGCATAAGGCGGACCTCTATGTGTGGGGAAGATGAGACCCCTAACCATGAAAGCATGTAGCCCTAAAGGTACGGCCGGTATGCGGGTGCAAGCAGAAAAGTCGACACCAAAGCTCCTAGTGATGTGGGTAACTATCCCACCATATCCAATGTTCCCTTTCTTTTTGTTCTTGAGCTTGCTCATCGTAGCAGCCAAGAGAGTAGCATAATCTGCACGGCGTCCATAAAACATACAATAGAGCAAGAATAGTTCATCCGTCTTGATCTTTTGGGGCGTCTCCGTCCTAGGAAAGAGACACTCCGAAAGAACACGGTGAGCTATCTTCAAGGCTAGATGGTACATCAATCTAGCCTTGGTATCAGCGGGTTGCCAACGGTCCTCGTCGGCGTAAATCATTGCAACTTCCTTCCAGAAATCCTTGGGGTAAACACCACTCGGAAATCGACCATTGAAGGTCTCATGAAACCCAAAAATAGTCCCAAACTCAACGATACTCAAATGGTAGTCTCTTTCCATGAGACGGAAAGAGACGGTCCTATCTACGTGGCTGTGCTCAAAGGACGTCACAACCTCCCGTGTGATCTCCTCATATGCGTCTTCTCGGATAGCCGAGAAGACAACTAATCCGGCTCTATCCAAGAGCCAAGTGAGGTCATCAACAATGTTGAGAGGAGTTAGATCCTCCAATAACAAATACCTAGGGCCAATCACTGGCCTCTCCTTGATCCTATCAAGTGCAGCAAGATGGTCATCGTGTATGGTCGGGACTCCAGGGTGAGGGGGTGAAGATGGAGGTGAAGGTGAGGATGGAGGTGAAGGTGAAGAGGGTGGTGGTGCCCTAGAGGATGAGGAGGTGGAAGGATTGCCTTTCCTTTTCTTATTCTGCTCACCCTTCTTCTCTTTTATCCTCCCCGACACTCTCCTTACAAAATCCATTCTGCACAAAAATTACGGTCTGTTCTTCAAGAATTACGGCCGTGATTATCCCAGAGGCCGTGGTTCGTCTCAGAATTTCACAAATCTTAGCAAATTCACAAGCAATCACCACAACAAGCAGACGGGCTATGCATCATCAAGCTTCAAGGACCAATCCTTCCTAGTCCTTGAAACCGTCTTCTCTAAGATTCCTTTGATCTCCCTATTTGAGATCTCAACTTGTCCACTTGTTTGTGGATGGTAAGGGGTAGCGATCTTGTGAGTAACCCCATACTTAGCTAGAAGAGCTTCAAAGCGACGGGCTATGAAGTGAGAACCTCCATCACTAATGATCGTCCTTGGCGTCCCAAATCGCGGGAAAATGGTCTTGTTGAAGAACTTAACCACCACCATGGCATCATTTGTGGGAGAGGCAATTGCTTCCACCCATCTAGAAATGTAGTCTACTGCCAATAGTATGTATTGGTTTCCACAAGAAGATGGGAATGGTCCCATGAAATCGACTCCCCAAATGTCGAAAATCTCCACCTCTTGGATGTTGTTGAGGGGCATCTCGTTCCTTCTAGAAATATTGCCTGTTCTTTGACAAGCATCGCAGCAAGAAACAAAGGATTGCACATCTCTAAACAAAGTAGGCCAAAAGAATCCAGATTGCAATACCTTTGCGCTAGTCTTGTTCGAACTAGCGTGTCCTCCACAAGGTAGTGAATGACAATGACGGATGACACTTTGCATCTCATCTTCCGGCACACATCGCCGAATGATGCCATCCGGACCTCTCTTAAAGAGGAGAGGCTCGTTCCAATAGTATTCCCGGACGTCCTTGAAGAACTTCTTCCTTTGTGCGTAGGATATTTCGGGTGGTATCTCCTGGCAAACCAAATAGTTAACAAAATCAGCAAACCATGGTTCGTTACCTTTGGAGATCACGTTGATGCACTCCTCTATGATATGTAGGTGTTCGTCCGGAAAGGAGTCATCAATGGGTAGATGGTCGTCCTCTAGATGTGTTAGACGACTCAAATGATCCGCAACAGAATTTTCTGAACCTTTCTTGTCGCGGATCTCAAGATCGAATTCTTGTAGGAGAAGAATCCATCTAATCAGCCTTGGCTTCGCATCTTTCTTCGCAAGGAGGTACCGGATCGCAGCATGATCCGTGTAGACAATCACCTTTGCACCTACAAGATAAGAGCGAAACTTGTCAATAGCGTAGATAATGGCTAGAAATTCTTTCTCAGTGGTGCAGGGGCGTAGTTGAGCTGCGCTTTGTCTAGCGTCTTGCTAGCATAGTATATGGCATGGGTTCGCCCTTCCTTTCGTTGTCCAAGAACAGCTCCAATTGCTACGTCACTAGCATCGCACATAATCTCGAAGGGTAGAGTCCAATCTGGAGGTTGGATTATAGGTGCTGAGATTAGAGCTTGCCGAATGGTGTTGAACGCATCTAAACATTCATGCGAAAACTCAAAAACCGCATCCTTCATCAATAGATTAGTGAGAGGTTTTGATATCTTAGAAAAGTCTTTGATGAAACGTCTATAAAATCCAGCATGTCCTAGGAAACTTCTTATCCCTTTCACCGAAATTGGGGGAGGAAGTTTCTCTATGGTCTGTATCTTAGCTTTGTCTACTTCTATCCCTCTACTAGAGACTAAGTGACCTAATACGATTCCTTCCTTAACCATGAATTGACACTTCTCCCAATTAAGAACTAGATTAGTGTCTTCACACCTTTGCAAAACAAGAGAAAGGTTAGAAAGGCAATTGTTAAAAGAGGAACCGTATACGGAGAAGTCGTCCATGAAGACTTCCATGATTTCCTCTACGTATTCGGAGAAGATGGCCATCATGCACCGTTGGAAGGTGGCTGGGGCGTTGCAAAGCCCGAACGGCATTCTCCTATAGGCGAACGTACCCCAAGGGCACGTGAATGTGGTCTACTCTTGATCATCCGGATGTATCAGAATCTGAAAGAAACCACTATAACCGTCAAGGTAGCAAAAATGTGAATGTTGTGCTAACCTTTCAAGCATTTGATCGATGAATGGTAATGGAAAGTGATCCTTCCGCGTTGCGTTGTTAAGCTTGCGGTAGTCTATGCACATCCGCCATCCAGTCACGGTTCGGGTAGGAATGAGTTCGTTGTTCTTGTTGGTGATGACCGTCATTCCTCCCTTCTTCGGAACTACTTGAACTGGACTCACCCACTTGCTATCGGAGATAGGATAGATGATACTTGCATCAAGAAGTTTAAGAATTTCCTTCTTGAAAACCTCCTTCATGGTCGGATTCAACCGCCTTTGAGATTGTCTCGAAGTTGTAAAGTCTTCCTCCATTAGTATCTTATGCATACATAGGGAGGGTTTAATTCCTACTAAGTCCTCAATAGTATAGCCTATGGCTTTTCTATGTTTCCTAAGGACAATCATGAGCTGCTCATGTTCATCTATGCTTAGTTCGGAGCTAACAATAACCGGGAAGGTAGAATTAGGTCCAAGAAAAGCGTACCTTAGATGAGTAGGAAGCGGCTTGACTTCCATCACTTTCGGAGCTTCCAATGATCCTTGAGGAGCATCCGACGTTTCCTTAGAAGTTTCTAAGGGTGTTGAGTGAGTTGGAGAAGAATCAAGAGAAGTTGAAGAAGTATGCCGATCACCTTCTTCCACGGTCAGAATTACGGGCTCTCCATATGTTCCACGGCCGTGTAATCCCCTGGAATGGAGGTCGATTTTGGTTGTGAAATCCACGGTCGTGGAATACAGGGTATGACCGGGGATTCTAACATTCTCAGCCTCATCGTGGAGTTTCTCAAACTCCACTTCATGCATCTCTTCTTGTGCTTCTAAGGCTTCAATTTCCTCTTTGCACTCTCCTTCTTCCCCTACATCTGTTAGACTCATGGTAATGACTTTTTGTAAAGGATCGTTAAAGAGAATCACACTTACCTCTTCCCTACATAAACCTTCTTCATCTTGGACATCGTAAATATCCTCGTCGAAGATCGGCTCCTTCACTAGAGTGGAAAGAACGAACTCTACTTTCTCTTCTCCAATATCAAAAGCGAGTCTTCCATTCTTGCAATCGACCATGCAGCCGGAAGTTGCAAGAAACGGTCTTCCGAGTATGATCGGGACCGGACTATCTGCAGGAATGTCAAGCACAACAAAATCAATGGGAACAAAGAATTTACCTAGCTTGACGGGGACGTCTTCTACAATACCGACGGGGCGAGTGATGGATTGATCCGCCATGTACAACGTCATCTTCACCGGTTTAGGGTCGCCTAAACCGATCTTCCTACACAATGCAAGTGGTATGATGCTCACATTTGCTCCTAAGTCACATAAAGCGTCATATGTGACATCTCCCACTCTAATGGGAATGCAAAATGACCCCGGATCCTTCAACTTTGGGGGCATTTTCTCCTTCATGGTCTTGATGAGATCCGAAGAATCCGAACTCATCTTGACCTCACAAAAATCTTCTAGCTTCCTCTTGTTGGAGAGGAGCTCCTTCAAGAACTTGCCATAAGCCGGCATACCTACAATAACATCAATGAAGGGTATATTAATATGCAGCTTACTCATGAGTTCTATGAACTTACCGAATTGTTTGTCTAGGTGCGCTCGCGCTCTAGATTGAGGGAATGGAAGGGGATGTTTGTAAGCTGGAGGAGGAACGTAGACGTCTTCCTTCTCCTTCCCCTTCTCTACGGGGACTTCAACGAACGTAGGCTGCGGGTCGGTGGTTGTCACTCCGCTCCTAGTTGTAATCACCATCACCCTTCCCTTAGGGTTGTCCTCCGTCTTTCCTGGAAGTTTCCCTTGATTTCTAGGAACTTCCTCCGCGTGGTTGAACATTTGGTTTTCCAAAATTTTTTGAGCTTTGTCAACCTTAGAGACTTGATCATCAACCTTGATGAGGCGGTTCTCCAACCCTTGAAGCTTTCCCAGAATCGTTTCCAATATGGGGTCGGGCTTCTCCTTCCCCGAAGTGTTTCCTCCATTAGATGATTGCCCCTGGCTTTTCAAAGGAGTAGAGGAAGAGGAAGGTGGAGTTAGTGAATTTGAGTTGGAAGGATAAGAGTTACCGGAATTTTGTTGATTGGAGCGCCAATTGTTGTTGTTTGAACTCCTATTGTTATTCCAATCGTTGTTCCGGTTGTTGTTGTTTCCATTCCAATTGTTATTCCGGTTATTGTTCCGGTTATTGTTGTTGCCGCTATTGTTGTTGCCCAAATAACCAACATCCTTCCCTTGTTGCTTTGGGAAGTTGGTCTTGATAGCCTCCTTCAACTCTTTGATCTCATTGTTGAGGGAGAAAATCTGATTTTGAGCTTCGTGTGTGAGCTTTGCTCCTTGCTCCACACGATCCCTCCACTTTCCGTGGGAATACTTCTCTATGACTCTTGCTTGCTTCTCAATAAAGTCCCAAGCGTCATCTTCTCTCATGTCCATGAACGTTCCACATGAGAGGGATTGGAGGTTGAATTGCGTTCCCGCATTCAACCCCTTGTAGTAAATCTCTAGCAAGGCAAGCTTGGATATGCCATGATGAGGGCAATCCAAGAGCAAATCCTAAAACCTTTCCCAAGATTGAAACAAACTTTCGTTAGGTCTCATGGAAAAAGCGTTAATCTTACCTCTAAGTTCCGCCGTTTTGGAAGGCGGAAAGAATTTGGTGAGGAACTCCGCGGAAAGGTCTTCCCACGTATCTAGTTTCCCACGTATCTAGTTTCCCACTAGGAAGAGCTTGATACCAAGATAACGCTTTCCCCTTCAAGGAGAAGAAGAAAGGCTTGAGCTTATAGCTGTTGGTAGTAGCGCTCTTTGGTCTCATTGTCTCCATCATACACTCAAAGTTCTGCAAGTGTTGGTGTGGAGATTCAGCGCTTGTCCCGCCAAATTGGTTTTGGCGAACAAGAGTAATGACTTGAGGGTTGAAGCTAAACCCTTGCACATCTTCAGCATCGAAATTCACGCCCAAACGGCGTGGTTGTTGTGTTAGATCCATCCGCTGGCCAAGAGTTCTTGGCTCTCCGTCTACACGTTCGATCCTCGCATTCCTTGGTGGAACACGACGATTGGCAGCTCCCCGTGGATGGAAAGGATTTACATTGATCGTGGGATCAATCTCCTCCAGCGGTGGCATGGAAGAATCACTATCATCAGCGGATGAGTGACTTTTTCTTCTAGACCTTGATGCTTTTCTTGAGGATTTCTTGCTTCCCTTATTCTTAAGGTCGCTCATCTCTACCCTCATTTGGAAGATCATGTCTTGTAGATTGTTAACTTGAGATTGATGACGATCCATCTCATCTTGGCGGAGAGTCTCATTCCATTGGAGTTGAGCTTCCTTCTCCGCCAACTCCGCCTGAAGATCACGTTCGTGTCCTTCAGCCATCTTCTTTTCCTTGCGCTTTTGCCTTAAAGTTTTCTCCAGCTCTTGATCAAGAGGCAAGAGATCTTCGATGTTCCTAGACCTGCGCATGCACTCAAAGTAATATCAAATAACGAGAGCAAGCTCCCAAGCTTGACAACCGGTTACCGAATTCGGCCGAAACCAAATCCCCGGCAACGGCGCCAAAAACTTGTTCGCCCCTAAAGGTGTGTGCAAATAAGCTTTAAATTTATAAAACTAGAATCAAGCAGCGAACCCGCAGTGTACGGATCGACGTAGCTAAGCAAGAATTCCAGAGTATTGAACCTAGGGATTTGGGTGGGAACAAATTCGATTGCAGATTATCAAGCGAGTAAATATGAGAGTTTTGCAAATATTGGGAAAACAACAATCCTAAAGATCCAAGTATCCAGCTGTGGCAATCGATTCAAGATATATAAAGACAGAGTTGAGATATGCAAAGGTATACTAATGTAAGGTAATCGTACGGTGAAGTTCCAAAAACCTTATATGACTCACCTACAAGATACTCCCTATACAGGTTGTTGAGGCTCAATATAGGAAAGGTTCTAAAGGCAAGAATTAATTTCAAATACCCAAACTTATAGTCCAAAGATCAAGACTAACTTAGCCGATTACGGTTATGACACTCACAATCGAGGTAGAGGTTGTTGAGGCTTCACTACCACCTAGAAAAGACAAGTCTAAACTAAGTTAAAGCAAATCTTTAACTTTGGATTAAAGTAAAAGCAGGCTCGTAGATTTAGGAGAAATTACGGTTAGTTCTTGGTGTTCCACGGTCGTGGACTCAAGAACAGGCCGTAATTTATGATTTGTCGGCGATTCTCTCTAACTCTCAGGGTCTAATTTGTTTGCGATCGATCTATCATCATCTAAGCCACAACTATCAACCCTTCACCTTAGAATTGTTAAGGGTTTTTAGCCAATAACAGTCATGTTGATATCAATTCAAGAATTAAAAGATAAAAAGATGAAAACTTTCAAGAACTTTCAATAATCTTCAAACCAATCTCAAAGTCACAATCAAGAACGAATGTTGTCAAGGGATTCAAATTAAAGTAAACAATCACAACTTTAGGAAAGAAGGGAAAACGGGATGTCAATCCGTTTTCCAATTCAAACCTAAACAAGAAGAGAGGTCTTCTTGCAAAATCTTCCAAAAGCTTCGATCTTCCGCCAATCCGAAGATCCCAACAACAATCTCCACCAAAAGTGCGAGATTAGGGCAATTCCCAGATGCGAACTTCAATCTCCAATGAGATGATCAATGCTTCCAAGCGAAGGCCAAACGGCGTTGAAATTCTCTAAGCGAAGATGAAGCGTGGATTGCCAAAATTCCCTTCTAAGCCAGGGTGACGGAATCTTGCTTCGTCCGTCTTTTTATAGGGCAAGATAAAATATCGGCCCGGCCCAATCTTCAAAAGATCGTGGCTTTAAAATGTGGCGAAAAGATTCGCCAAGATCACGGTCGTGGAAGTTTCCACGACCGTAATTTAGGGCGTGGATTATGTCACGGTTTGAACCATATGTTCCACGGCCGTAGTAGTTACTGGAATGCATCACGCCTCTCTTTGCAGTGTTCCACGGCCGTGGAACCAAACGTGGTTTGTAGTACGGCCGTATTTTAGAGTGTGGTTTAGGGCAAGAACGTGATTCTTCCCTAGCCTCGTGCATTCCTCAAGTTGAGCTCCAAGTTGCTCCTAAATAATGCTCTCAATCCATGGACATATTCAATCAACTCTTCTTTGCTCGATTCCGCTCGGAAATGACTCTAAATCACCTATAATCAACATAGAACTAGTGTAGACATCCATATCGACAATATAGGTAATACTAGCTCACATATGCACAAAGTTCAATCAAAGACTATCAATATAAATCAAATACGTTTAGAAAACGTGCCTAAAATATCACAATATTTCATGCTAACAGAAGGCCAAAAGAAGCAAGATTGGAGTACCTTAGCACATGTCTTGTGAGAACTAGCATGTCCTCCACAAGGCAATGAGTGGCAATGATGGATAATGCTTTCTACTTCATCTTTTGGAACACATCTTCTGAACATGCCATTGGGACCTCTCTTGAAGAGTAGAGGTTCATTCCAGTAGAAGTGTCAGACGTCTCTAAATAATTTCTTCCTTTGAGCATATGAAAGTCTGGGTGGGAGTTCCTGACAAACAAGGTAATTGACAATATCAGCAAACTATGAGTCATTACCTTTCAAGATTTGATGGAGGCATTCTTCAATCTCGTGTAGCTACTCGTCTGGGAATGAATCGTCAATAGGAAGCTCATCTGTCTCGCAAGTGAGGTGTGAGAGACGTCTAAGGTGATCGGCAACCGAGTTCTCCGAGCCTTTCTTGTCACGATCTCTAGATCGAATTCTTGTAGAAGTAAGATCCATCTTAGGAGCCTAGGCTTTGCATCCTTCTTTATGAATAGGTAACCGATTGCTGAATGATCCGTTTAGACTATCACTTTCGCGCCTACAAGATAGGAACAAAAATTTTCAAATACGTAAACAACAACAAGGAGCTCCTTCTCCGTGGTAGCGTAATTCAGTTGAGCTTCGTCTAGTGTCTTGCTAGCGTGGTAGATGGCGTGAGTACGACCATCTTTTTCTGTCCAAGTACAACTCCTACGGCTACGTCACCTGCGTCACACATGACCTCGAATGGAAGCTTCCAATCGGGTGGTTGGATGATAGGAGCTGAAATCAAAGCTTCCTTGATCCTGCAAAAGGCATCCAAACGTTCTTTCAAAAACTCGAAAGTTATGTCTTTCATCAAAAGGTTAGGTAAAGGTTTTGAAATCTTAGAAAAATTCTTCATAAACCTCCTATAGAAACCTGCATGTTCCAAAAAGTTTCTAACTCTTTTCACCGAAGATGGAGGAGGTAACTTCTCTATAGTTTCAATCTTAGCTCTATCAACTTCAATTCCCCGATTCGAAATCAAATGTCCTAACACAATTCCTTCAGTAACCATAAAGTGACACTTTTCCCAGTTCAAAACTAGGTTAGTGTCTTCGCATCTTTTAAGAACAAGGGAAAGGTTAGAGAGATAGTTATCAAAGGAAGAACCATATACCGAGAAGTCGTCCATGAATACTTCTATGATATTCTATACGTATTCTATGATATTCTAAAACGTACCCCATTGGCACGTGAAAGTTGTCTTCTCCTGATCGTCTGGATGAATGAGAATCTGAAAGAAACCATTGTATCCATCTAGATAACAAAAGTAAGAGTGTTGGGCTAACCTTTCCAGCATTTGGTCAATGAAAGGGAGGGGGAAGTTGTCCTTCCTCGTGGCAACATTCAGTTTACGGTAATCGATGCACATTCTCCATCCCGTAACTGTTCTTGTAGGAATGAGTTCGTTGTTCTTGTTGGCAACAACAGTCATACCTCCCTTCTTTGGAACTACTTGGACGGGGCTCACCCACTTGCTATCAGAAATAGGAAAGATGATACCTGCATCAAGTAACTTAAGGATTTCTTTCTTCACGACCTCTTTCATGATCAGATTTAACCGTCGTTGAGGTTGACGTGAAAGTTTGTATTCCTCTTCCATTAAGATCTTATGCATACAAAGAGAAGGTTTTATGCCTACTAAATCATCAATGGTATAGCCTAGGGCTTTCCTATATTGTTTTAGAACATTCATAAGCTTCTCAAGTACATTATCACTCAAGCTTGCGCTAACTATAACAAGATATGTTGAGTTAGGTCCAAGGAATGCGTACGTTAGATGTGTAGGGAGTGGTTTCAACTCCAATGATGATGGTTCTTTGATTGATGAATCTTGACCATGGAGTGTCATTGGAGAAGCCTCTAAAGGTTGAGGGAGTGTATTACTACAATTAAGAACACTTGCAATTGAATTTGTAGAAGTCGGAGAATTTGCAGAGAAATCGACCTCCCCTGACGTAAATCGGTCGATCTCTGACCCGATTTTTCTTTCTGTTGTCAAAAATCGACTTGCATTTTCAAAAACCGGCCGATCTGCTTTGTGTAGGTTGATTTTTTCAGCTTCTTCCGAAGCTCTTTTCAACTCTTCAAATCTTGGTTGTGGCTCTTCCTCTGCATCTTCCAATGCTCGAATCTCATCATCACAATCATGTTCCACTCCTTCAATGATACTCATGCTTAGAACCTTTTGAAGCGGGTCTTTGATCAAGATTGAACTCACCACTTCTCTAGACTCTTCTTCATCAAAGATATTAAAAACATCTTCTCCTACAGTTGGCTCTTTGATCAAGGAGGAGAGTAAAAATTCTACTTTCTCTTCTCCTATGTTGAATGATAGCTGCCCATTCTTGCAATCAACCATACATTCGGAGGTTGCAAGGAATGGTCTCCCAAGTATGATGGGAACTGGATAATCTGCAGAAATTTCAAGTACAACAAAATCTATAGGAACATAAAACTTACCAAGTTTTATGGGAATGTCCTCTATGATTCCAACAGGTCTAGTTATGGAACGATAAACCATGTAGAGTGTCATCTTCACCGGTCTAGGCTCTCCTAAACCAACCATCTTGCACAAAGCAAGTGGTATGATGCTTACACTTGCCCCAAGGCCACAAAGTGCATCATATGTGACTTCCCCTAAAGTAATAGGTATGCAAAATGATCCTGGATCACGCAGCTTAGGTGGCATATTCTCCGTCATAGTCTTGATAAGTTCGGATAACTCCGTACTCATCTTAACTTCACCGAAATCTTCTAATTTCCTCTTGTTAGAGAGGATCTCCTTTATGAACTTCCCGTAAGATGGCATACCTAAAATTGCATCCATAAAAGGTATGCTAATATGCAGCTTACTCATAAGATCAATAAACTTACCGAAGTGCTTGTCTTGAAGCGCTCTTGCTCTAGATTGGGGAAAAGGTAGAGGTGGTTTGTAAGATGGAGGAGGAACATAGACATCTTCCTCTTGCTTTTCCTTCTCTTTCTCTTTTTCGTCGGGAACTTCAACTAGTTTGGGCTGCGGATCGGTGGTTGTTACACCACTTTTAGTAGTAATTGCCATTACATGCCCCTTTAGGTTGTCTTCCGTCTTTCCGGGAAGCTTCCCTTGATCTCTAGGAACTTCTCCGGCTTTGCTGAATACTTGATTCTCTAAAGCTTTTTGTGCTTTATCAATCGAAATAATGTGACTCTCCATTCCTTGGATCTTCCTCAAGTTTTTTCCATCATGACATCGAACCTATCTTTCTCCGGCTTGTTCGAATTATTTGATGTTTGCCCCTGACTTTTTAAAGGAGTAGAGGAAGAAGGAGATGTTAGTGCATTTTCAGTATGTGAATAGGGATTACCGGGATTTTGTTGGTTGGATCTCCAATTGTTGTTGGAGTCCCTATTGTTGTTGTTGTTGTTCTAATTATTGTTTCGGTAGTTGTTCCTATTTCCTTGATTGTTCTCCCTTCCTAGGTAACCAACATCTTGCTCCTTCATCCTTTGAAGGCTAGATTTTATGACTTCCTTCAACTCCTTAATCTCATTGTTGAGGGAGAAGATTTGAGTTTGAGCTGCTTGATTTAACTTTGCTCCTGGATCTCCCGAATTTTGATTCCCACCATCATCTTTCCTATGGGAATATTTCTCAATCACTTGAGCTTGCTTCTCAATGAAATCCCAAGCATCATCTTCTTTCATATCCATGAATGTTCCACATGAAAGGGATTGAAGTTTGAATTGTGTTTCCACAACCAATCCCTTGTAGTAAATCTCCAACAATTCCAGCTTTGAAATGTCATGGTGTGAGCAATCCAATAGAAGATCTTGAAACCTTTCCCAAGATTTAAACAAACTTTCGTTAGGTTTCATAGAAAAAACATTTATCTTACCTCTCAATTCCGTTGTTTTGGATGGCGGAAAGAACTTTGTGAGGAATTCCGAAGTCAAATCCTCCCATGTAATAAGTCTTCTAGCTGGAAGAGCTTGATACCAAGCTAAGGCTTTTTCCTTCAAAGAGAAGAAGAAGGGTCTCAACTTGTAGTTATTGTTGGCAACCCTTCGAGGCTTCAAAGTCTCCATAGGAATCTCATAATTCTGCAAATGTTGATGCGGAGATTCAACTTCCGTTCCACCAAACTATTTTGGCGGATCATAGTAATGACTTGTGGACGCAATCCAAAGTCATGATCATATTGATCTCCAAGATTCACACCTAAACGGCGTGGTTGCTGAATTGGGTCCATTCGTTGCCCAAGGGTTCGTGGTTCAACCACAACATTAGCAACTCTCGCCTCACTTGCATAAGGGTGATGATCAACATAGGCTCGAGGATTTATTGGTGGTATTTCCTCCAGCTCCGACATGTCATCATCATCGGATGATTCAGCTCTAGATGATTTAGTTCTCTTACTCTTCTTGGCACCACTTTTCTCTAATTTCATTTCTAAAATCATCGCTTTAAGCTCATCAATTTGAAGTTGATTTCGCTCTCTATCAGCACAAGCGACAACTTGCTCTTCAATATGTCTTCTTTCACTTGTATTGAGTTGAGCTCAAGTTTCATCCAACTCCTCTTGGATGTTCCTTTCATTATGTTCAGCCATCTTTTTCTCCCTTAACTTTTTCTTCAAAGTTTTCTCCGGTTCAGGATCAAAAGGAACGAGGTCTTTTGCGGATCGAGACCTTCGCATGTACCTAAAGAGAAATCTGCAAGATCACTAAGGTAGATAGATCAAATAACAAGAGCAAAAGCTCCCAAGCCAGACGACGAAAAACCGAATTTGGTCTAGACCAAATCCCCAACAACGGCGCCAAAAACTTGTTCACTTGAAAGTGTGTGCATCAAAGTCTTAAATTTATAAAAACTGAAATTAAGCAAAGCGAACCTGCAGTGTACAGATCGGTATAGTAAAGCAAGAATTCCAAAGTATCGAACTCATGGAGTTGGGGATCAAATTTAGTTTATAAAAATTGTCCGTAAAGATAAATAAGGTTTTGCAAAGATAATAAGGAAAATAACGATTCTAAAGATTCAGGTATCCAATTGTGGCAATCGATTCAAAACATTCTAAAGATATAAGGACAAAGCCGAGATTGAAAAGGTATATCTAAAGGTAGAGAATTGTACGGTGAAGTTCCAAAACCCAAATGTCTCAGCCAAAGGCTCTCTCTATAAAGGTTGTTGAGGCTGCAATGTAGAAAGGATCAAAGGACAAAATTTAACTCTCGAATACCCATGCCCAAACCCAAGGGAATCAAAGATAAGCCAAAACGGTTAAGGTTGTGACACTCGAAACCAAAGTTGAGGATGTTGATTCTCACTACTACATAGAAAAGGTAAGCCAATGCTAGGTTAAAGTCAATCTTTAACTTTGAATCAAAGCAAAAGCAAAGAACGTACGACAGAGGAAAACCACGGTCAGATCTTGAAGAACCAGGGCCGTGGAACTCAAGAACAAGCCGTGGAAAGCCTCGACGACGAGGTTTCTCGCAACTTTCAGGTCCAATATGTTTTGGTTCAATCTATCATCATCTATGCCACAACTATCAACCCTTCACCTTATAATCGCTTAAGGGTTTTAGCCAACAATCATCATAATAAAATCCATAATCAAATATGAACAAGGGAGAAAATCTAAAACCTTGAAATCTCAATAATAAACACAAAACCAATGTTAATCAAACACAAAATCGTAACTTGCGTTCAATGGATGTAGAATAGAGTAAGAATCTCTCACAATCTCAAAAAAACAAAGAATAAATAGGAAAGTACGTCTTTCCCCAAATCTTTCTTCTAAATCTCTTCTTTCCGTGGGGCGTCCCCAACATCCAAGTCTTCAAGTCTCCAAGTCTTTTGGAGATTTTGGCTCCCTCTCAACGTTGAAGGATATAAAACATTTATAGGTATAAATCTAGGGTTTAAAGATAAAACCATTTAATATTTGGGCTGAAAAGAAGTCGAGCCCGCTGGTATCACAAAATACTTTGGCGCGTCAGACGGTATCAGAAAATGCTTTGGCGCGTCAGACGGTATCAGAATATACTTTGGCGCGTCCTAGCTTCCTTTTATGCTCCTTTATGTCCCGCTTCAAGACTTGATCCTTAAATATGTTATTTTGCTCCATAATTCGCCAATTTACCTACAAATGCAATAAAACTCTGTGTAGACCTCTATTCTCGTAAAGTAGGTGAATAACCATAAATGCCATTAATTTATATTTATGCATGCAAAATAAAGGAAAAATCTATATAAATACATGACTAAATATAGGTCATAATTCATATCATCAACAAACAATCTTCTTCTTTATCGTTTCCACATTCCCAATTTATAACAAAAGAATCCAAATATAGTTTATAACAGAGGAATGTATATATTCATATCGTTACATATGAAATAATAAGAATTAGTTTCGTCTCATACAATCTTTCTCTCTGATATACATAAATAAACCATAATTAACAAATAAAGTAAGAATTACAAACTAGAATTACTTCGTTCATAAACACACAGTAAGTTTTCAAAACAAATTTAAGATATTAACCAAGTTTAAGGAATCTATTGTACATACCGTAAGTTCGCAAAACATAACTAAAATTTTAAACAAGTTTAATGAATTCATTGTACGCCGCAACAATATTACAAACCATAATTTCAATTCTAATATTGAGGCGGCCCGATGCAATCATTTTCGTCGTTGTGATTCTTCATTTCAACATCTACATCTTTTGATACCAAACAAAAAAGCACACACACCATCATATAAACAAGATAAAAAACAATCATATGACCCATTGATAATCCCTAAACATAGAACTACAAATACGTAGGATCAATGATAGTTTTGTAGTTAGAGAATTTTGGTTATGAACTATTAATCTTTCTACAGTTTGAGAATTTTATTTTGTAAATTTGGGGTCAATGTAGTTAAGATTATAATACGTAATAAAATGGAGAACTATTGCAGAGATAAGACATAAATCTGGTATAAACGGTTAAGCATCTCTATCATAAGAGATGATCATCGGTCCACACCCTATACTCAAGTCTTTGGATGCATAAGTCGATATAGATTAATACTACTCCATTTAGTTAAAACACTTTCCATCATTCATAAATAGAGATAATAGGTAAAAGAACACCAAAAATCAAAGTTGGTTCGAGGTGTAATGAATGTTGGAAGGTTTGAAAAGAAAATGGAAAACATAAACAACACAAGAGAGATAAAAGGAATTTTCATTTCTAGTACATGGAGTATTTCTCAAAGTTTGAATATATTTAAAAAAGAACTCCGACGATAATTTTTTTTTATGTTCAATAACTTATAAACATGGGCAATTAGACCCATTTTTTGAATAATCAATGAAAATACTTAAAATCGAAAAAAAATAAAGGGTAAACTAATGTAGAAATACACTATAAGGCACTAGATAGATTTACTCAAAATAGATTATGCATTACTTTTAATGTTTTGAACATTCAGAATCCGCCTTTGCTTTTTAGGTATAGTTTTAGATCGACAAGAGAAGAAAAAGTCGATTTTAATAATAGGCAAAGCCGTCTCTGATACTTCGAACAAGGTTAATAAAACCTTATATGTATTTTGGTATCGAATTGAGAGTTATGGTTTTCTTACCTTTTCTTTAAATTCTAATACTGAGGCGGCCCGAGGTAATCATTGTCGACATTGCGATTTTCCACTTCGACATCTTTTATCTTCTGATACCCACGAAGCACACACTAGCATATAAACAAGGTAGAAATACAATCTTATCTCATATAAATAATCCCTAAACATTAAACAACGTATATGTAATACTAGTGATGGTTTTGCAGTTTTATATTATTGGTTTTGAACTATTGATATGTGTGTAATTTGAGACTTTTGATTTGAGGAATTTGGGGTTCAATCCAATTAAGATAAGAATACGTAATAAAATAAATAACCGATACAATGACAATACATAAACCAAGTTAACCAATTCTATTTATAAGAAATGATCATCAATCCACATTTTATTCTCAAGTTTATGAATGCAAAAGTCGAATATATATATTAATACTATTATAACTAAAGAACTTTCCATCATTCAGATAGAGATGATACTCAAAAGAAAATAAAAATCTAAATTCGGTTTGAGGTATAACAAAATTGTGGGAACATTTGAAAAGAAAAGGGAAAAAATATATAAAAAAAAATAAAAAAATTTCTATTTCTATCGCATGCTATTTTTTGTTAAATTTTTAATATATTTAGAAAAACAAAACACCCAACAACTCATATAATTCCAAACAGTTCAAATATCTTAAGCCAAAATATTAGTACTTTTTATGTTTTATGTTCAGTGACTTGAAAAATGAGCGACTAGACATATTTTCGAATAGTTAATGAGAACAAATATCAATGCGGTTGATATATCTATAATTATACATCCCATTAATTTACCTTAAACTTCTTTGGCACATAAATCTCCGGCGTTTTCAATCACTTGCAACATGTATAATAACTACTTATTGCAAAAAAACCAGTAATGAATAGTTAAAATTTACTTAAATAATGAGAAAATAAATGGTGAAACTAATGTAGAAATAAACTTAAAAGGCACTAACTAGAATTACTTTGAGAATGATGCATCACTTCCAATGGTTTGAACACTTAGAATCCATCTTTACTTTTCAGATATATATTTAGATCAAATGAGAGAATGACAAAGTCGATTTTGATAATAGGTAAAACCGTCTCTGATACTTTGAACATGACAAATACGACTTTATGTGTTTATGATCGAATTGAGGGTATTAAGCCATTATAATCTATTATTGTTAATATATTTTGTAATGGTTTAGCTTGTGATATTTTCAAATTAGTTTTATAGTTAGCCTATAATATCTCCTTTTAAGTTATGATAATTAAATAGATGAGTTACTGATATGTTCTAGTTTCTTGGAGAAGCTCGATTGCTAACATTTCTTTCTTTTATTGATAAGTGACCGAATAATATTTGCGGGTTCACCTGCAAATACGAATTCTTCTCTTTCATATTGAATGTACATTTATTTCTTTTGGATAAACCTATTACTACTACAAGTTCTTATCTTCCGTGATCTTGACTAGAATTAAAAGTGTTCGATCATGTTAGTTTCCAACTTTTACCTTACCCTAATATAATGAATTTGTTTTCCTGTTTTTTTTTGGAGTTTTGTTAAGTTATAACTACTCGTCAATGTGTAAAAAAATTAGATTTTTGTGTATTTTTTATGTTCTGTAGTTAGAAAATTCACCCGATGACGACTATTGTGATAGACATGCGACCAATGATGTTTTTGAGGTGAGATGCTCTCCTGAATTTAAATGTTTTTTTTTCTATATCAGATACCTTAATATGTTTCTAACAGGTTGTAAAGCGTGAAAGTAATAGCGATCCATTGATATTGTTTCTGAAAGATAGTGAGAACTTCGTGCTAGAAAATTATGACACATATAGGGCCATATTTAAGTTTGAGAATATGTCCGAAAACTTTGTAGTTTATGTCTCACATGCTCATATAGATAGTAAGAAAGAAATGATTAGTTTTTTTTTTCCATCTTCATTTCTTCCTTTGCAATACATTTGTAATAACCGAAAAATTTAAACTCCGTTTAATACCGGATCAAACCGATTTCCGATCCGTCTACCTTTACTCTTTTAAATAAAATAAAACGATGTTAAATTCTATCATTTTATGTGACCTTGATTCACATAAAATGATAATTTTTGTAACCGTAAATAATTCCGTACAACGTGCGAGTAACGTTCTATCCTTTCAGTCATCTTTTAATTTGAGGAGCAGGCCCAATGACTGGCCCAGTAACCTCCTGCTGGCCCATTTCCTTAATAACCCCCTTTAACCTAATTAATCTAAACCTCATCACTCTAATCTAATCCTATACCTAATCACGCCGACCCCGCAAGTTTACCGCTGCTTCATCTCTCTCCCTCCCAAATGCAAACACGGCACGTAGAAGAAACCCAAAACAATGCCGCCTAACCGCACTGCACCACATCCGCCACCACTCTACCGAACTCACCTTCAGCGGAGAGCACGAGAGGCGTAGAGTTCCGTTGTCGTTGCCCAGTCGTCTGCAGCCGCGAACCCACCAGCACCGGACCCGACGCCCTACGCGATAGAGACACGGTAAGCTTTCCTTCTATGAATCCCCTTCATTTTCGGTTTCGATTGCTGAATCGTACCTCGAACAATAGGCCGGTGAGGAGAAACGAACTGTTGTGCTGGACCGACGAGCAGGCGGAAGCAGGCTCCAACCCCGCTTCATAGGGACCGTAACCCGACTCCCGTAGATGGACCTCCGCGTGACAGCCTTCCCGCGACCCAAGCAACACTGCATCGGTTCGTCCCTGCAACACGGCGGTGAGTGCTCCTCCTGTTGTGCAGTATAAGTACCTATGTGTATGTAGAGGTTTAAGAGGGATTTGGGATTTGTATAAAATGTATAGGCAGTAGATTAAGATATATATATATATATATATATATATATATATATATATATATATATATATATATATATATATATATATATATATAGGTGTACAATAGTGGAATACATATACGTATGTATAGATGTAAAATAATAGAATATATAAGTATATATACATGGTTAGGGATAATGTATATATATATATATATATATATATATATATATATATATATAATATATGTATATACATATGAGGGTACTGATTGTATATATGTATATACCTGGTTGAGCAGTAGTGATAGGCTTGATTAGGTAGGAGTTTGTGAGATATATATATATATAACATACCTTGTACACATATACGTATTTATAGATATGAGATGGTAGGTAAGAGTACATATATATATATGGAATAAGCAGAGTGTATATACATAAGTATATACTTAGAAAGATAACGTATTTATACACGTATACATATATGTGTAAGAGTGGAGTAGTAACCGGGAAGGAAGTAATGTTGTTCTCTTTGACGAAATGTTGGGAACTAACCTTATAACCTCTAGTAAATTATCCGGGGATGACTAAATAATGAAAAACAAGTTCAAAAAGAGAATATTAAGAGTTAAGAATAGACTTTTGAGAATTTCCGGGATTTAAGGTAAAATAACATTTTTTTTTACCTTAACAGAGTATGAGATGAAATGTTGATACACATGCCTTGTTTAACAGGCGGTTGAGTTACCACGGGTATGGACCGAGTTGGGATTTGTAAGAGTGGCCTTTGATTCAGGTAAGTCCTTGCGACTTACTTAGCCAGTTTCTGGATATTAGTTGGATGATAATGGTGGTGTGTGTGCAATGTGTGTGATAATAATGATAACAACTTGTTAGGACGACCGTTGTTATTATGTGTTAAGGCCCAAGTGTATGTATAACGGGCCGTGACATCACTGCCCAGCTCTGCCAGGAGACTGGGAGTTTCTCTATACCTAGACCATACAGGTACACGGTGAGATGCATCGGATCCACTCCTGATGGGTACACGGGGGCGGAGGCGAGGTTTGGGAATCCCTCGTGTCACAAAATAAGTATCATTAGAGTGAATGACTTAAATGAAGATAATAAATGGATTGTATGAAAGCATGATGAGTGTTTACTATTTTATGTGTGTGTGTGCTATTATTACTCTCCTAATGTTGAGATAACTAGCTAATGGGTGTTTTATTGTGTTTTTTTTTAGATTTACCGCAGGTTAGAACAACAGCTGAGTGATCCGGAAGTAGTGGTCAGCCGGGTCTCCGTAATCTTTAGAGTGGGGGTTTGGGTTGTTGCTTTGTTGTCTTTCCCTTTTGTTAAGACAGTTAGTCTTTTCCGTTGTTTAAGTACGATAGGCTGTTAGACTTTGTTACATTCATCCTTTTTCAAATACATTTTTATGAATTTTGGTTTTTCTTATTTGTGTCTTGTTGCAAGATCCTAGTAATATTGTTGTCAAACTGAGGTCGGGACCCATTGTGAGGTCCTAACCAGTAATATCCCGGGTTTTGAGAATTCGGGGTGTTACAACATGGTATCAGAGCTCTAGGTTGGCAACAATGGCACTTGAAATCTTCTGAAAGACCGAATAAGTACTTAAGCAGAACCCAAAAAGGGATCTGAGTTTTAAAAAGAACTTTTGGTTTTCAAATACATGCATAGACTGGTTGGGGATAGAAAAGTACGGCTGACCACCACTACTACCGCGGATCTCAGTATGCTTAGTATGAACTTTAGGTTTTACTTTAGTTGGACTTATTAGGTTGATTATAAAGATATGTAGTATAGATAAATATATGCCGAAGATTAGTAGAAATTGTAGTTATGTTATGTCCTTAACGGTGATAACATAATGAGTTTCTCACCCCTTTGACACATTCAAGTAGATTTTGAAGGGTGTCAATGTGAGGATTAGTATGCACACCTTATGTGCATTAGGGTAGACGAACGGCGGACAACTCCTTCGAGCTTGTTGAGGAACGTCAAGACGGAAAAGTGAAGACTAAAAGACAACACCAACTACAATGATAAGAAGGGAATTCCGAGTCAACTCAATAGGATCAAATGAAGAATATACATGAGGGTAGTTCCGACAACATGTTGGATGACCGGCAAGTATACAAATTGGAAGAGACAACCCATAGGTTCTTTCAAGATGGTGTAAAGCAACGTTACAAACAAAGGGATGCCTTCAGAAACACAAATAGGCATGAAGGTCAAGGTGAAAGATAGTAGCAATCCAGATAAAAGACAATGAATCTAAGCTTACTGACGGATCAGAAGGTGAAAGTTTGAGACTAGAAGTAGAGCGTAATATGATCACTCTCGATAAGCTATTTTCCACTACAATCAAGATGGGAAACCAAGACAATCATAAGAGTAGGATTCAAGATAAGATACATTGCCCATCCCGATACGAAGAATTAAAGAACCGTAAAACAAAAGCTTACAAGTTGCTAGAAAGGGGAAGGCCAATTTCACCAACATGAAAGTGGTGTGACCCCCTATAACACACAAGAATTACAACAAGGATCGGGATACAACAAAGACCGGATTTCTATAAAGGCAGAAGTACAAGCAGCACCCCAAGAAGGAGGGTGTAGGAGAATAGTCTTGGGAAAAAAGAGGGTCTCTAATACTTCTCACTCACGAAGGGATTTAAGTTAATAACACTAGCGGGTCATAGCAGAGAACCGCAAGTGGACAATAACTCAGGTAAAAAGAATAATGGAGAAATGCCTACAAGTTATCGTAGAAGAATTTATAACTCCGTTGACGGAAGACGAAGATACAACTAGACTCGTAAGAGTATAGTACTCTTATGGGAGTGTAATTTGTAGAAGGAGCTAAGAGAGTATAAATGGAAGAGATATATTTCCAGCTTGTATATCAAACCTCAAAAGAGATAGAAGCAAAGTAACTCTATGATCTTATAGAGGGTCAACTACAGACTAATTGGTAACAATAGAGAATTTACACGTAGTAGCTAACTAGCGATGGTTGGTTGACAGATAAGAAGAATAACCACAAGGTTATAAAGGGATTTTACCGACATCTGGTGAAATTCTTCCAGAGATCAACGACGACAATGGTGAGGTTAAATGTTCGCTCCAAACGGTGTGTGCAAGCTTTAAATTTATAACCCTAGACTTAAGCTTAAAACAAGGATGCGAACCCGCAGTGTACGGGTCAATCGTAGTAAAAAGCAAGAAAATTCCAGGGGTCGATCACAGGGACTCGGTGAAACAAAGTCAATAACGGTAAGCTTCGTGAATACTAACCACAAGAGCAATTAACACAGTCAAAGATGAATAAGAAGTCAATAAAGCAAACATGCAATTCTAGGGATTAAAACATCTAGCTGTGGTTCCAACTCAAGATCTATAGATAAGCGGACAAAGCTGAGATTTTTGCGTGGGGAAGGTGTTACTAAAGTGGAATAGATCACCGGGTAAGTCTCACTACTTACTAATCCTAAACCGTAACTCCTATTACCGGGTAAGTCTCAAGGAATCAAGATAAAGAACTATAACCTCAAACTAACACACCATCTAAGGGAATAGAATCAACCTTTACCGGGTAAGTCTCAGGCTAACTCACAAAGATGGGATGGAAGCACACTCAAACCCCAATAAAGGATAAACCTTTATTACCTACACTTATGATCGTTGGTATACAAACTAAGGAATTACCGGGTAAGTCTCATCCTAAGCTTGCATTGGACCAGAAAGGTATAATAAGAATAGGATTTGGCAAACTCTAACACTTAACTCTCAGTTATGGATCAGATAAGTCACCTCGGCCGAGATGTTCATCGACTGAGCGAGATGCTTAGGGTTAATGATAAAGACTCGAACTTTCAGGATCCTACTGGAATCTAAGATTATTCTATCATTGTTTTTCCCACAACCTTCAGCCAATCACCCTAGAATCACACAAGGAAATTAGCCACTCATCATCATTATGAAAGTATTAAAGTATATGGGAAGAAAGTGAATATTTAAACAAGAAGAATTTAATGAAAAGACTTCAATAACTGAATCAAATATCACAATAAAAGCGTTCCTTGGATGGCAATCCAACAAGACAAGACAACAAGTGAGGGAATTGAAGACAATCTTACAAAACCCTCCAAAAAGCTATAAAAGCTATAGACTTCAATCTTCCTTCAACCTTCAAAAAGGTTCTTCGAATCTCTCCCAACTGGAGTAGGCTGCTGCTGCTGCGTGCTATAAACCCTGATCGACGGTATAGCGTGATTCAGCCGTAAGCGAGATGTCGGATTTGTGAAAATCCAACCCTTTTTATAGGAAAATAACCCTCCAAAGATAAGATATCTTAGAAAGATATTTTCCCATAAATATAGGTAAAATATATGATTCTGCATATCTCCTTCCTTCCAGGAGCCAAGCCCAAAAATATAAGATCACTTTCCAATTTTAAAAGATCTTATCCATGAATAAAATATTCTCACCGCGTCCTAGGTGTTCGCCTCGGTCGAGTCGGTGTCTCTGGATCACCTCGGTCGAGATGAATCTCTGGTCAACCGAGGTGAGTCACAACTGAATGTGAAATCTCTCAAAACTGGTCCAAAGTAAATCTTTAATCCATGGCTATGCTCCCTGGATGTAGCTCCAAATGACTTATGACTCCTTTTGCTCCTTTTTGATGCGAAACGTGCCATTTTACCTACGATTACAACAAAACTAGGTGTAGACCTCGATTCTCGCAAAGTTAGATGAAATGGTAGTAAAATCACATAATATACATACAAACATGCAGATTATGAAAGATAAAACGTCCAAACAAACCCCAAAATATAGACTATAATTCATGCTATCAAAATACCCCATACTTAGCCCTTGCTTGTCCCCAAGCAAGTTCCTCATATAGAAGTCAAGATAGAATGGATTATAAGTCATGAAAATCAATGAAAAAGTCTTTCAAAATTGTTTTATGGTGTGCAACTATCATAGATCACTCTAAGAGAATACTTCATGGAATTTAAAACCAAAATATGATCAAAACATTTTATAGATATAAGAAAGTTGTTCATCTTTGCATAAAATCATAGAATGCATAATAAGTCATAATTATCAAAATTAATCATGTATAATCCGATTTAAACCACTAAGTCAATCAACAAGCTCAAGGTCTCAAGGGCTTCCCAAAAGAAAGGTCAAGAAACGTGTAGGGTAGGGATGTGTGTAAGGTAATGTGGTGCTAGAATCCGGGAAAAGGATGAACTTCACTTTCACTTTGACTTGCGACATCTCCCACCAATAAGCTTTGCTTATTTCACACTTTTTTCTTTTTACTTTACTTTTTGGGATGCATGGACAGAGGTGCACAATAACCGAAGCCTAGGAAATCTGCAATCATCAATTTCTCGAGATGCATCAAACCCTTGATGTACATACCATGACCCGTTAGGAATATCGCTCAATCCGACTTTGGCAAGACACAAACACCCGGCTATGTGAATGGTGCCGAGTTACTCATCATCATGATTGACTTCCCCAAACCTATTATTACTTTCTAACACTTTCACTTCCAGCCAACTCCTCAACTTTAACTTCACTTGCTTTCGCCACTTCGCTTGCTTCCAAATTCCCGGATAGGTAAAGGGAGGCAAAATGAATATGAGGGGCTAAGCATAATCAAGAAGAAGAAGAGAGAAGAATGAATTGCCTTGGTCTTTCCAGGAAGAAAGTGAGAGAACTTAACCTGCGGTGTCAATCTTCAAATTCAACATAATTTGGATAAAAACAAAGTATTAAACATGCCAATAATTTCAAACAAAGCATTTAGCAACTTAAACATATTATAAAACCTTTCAAACATATAAAGATTTCAAAACCAGTCAGTAAGCAAAGTCTTCACTGAGATCATATCCAGATAAGAAGCACAAAAATCGTTTCGAAAACTCTCAGATAACCCACCTCGGTCGAGGTGTTCTAGGTCAACCGAGGTGAAACACCTCGTTCGGCTAGAACTGTCCCGGTCGAGGTCAAAATTTTTTTTTTTTAAAACCAGTTTTTTTTTCAGTTTCGACGTTTTTCTCAATCAAATAACCTGTAAGTATGCATGTAGTCTCAGATAAACACATAGATGCAAAAGTGAAGCATAAATATGAATAAATATCCGGTCAAATAAAGTCGTACATCACATAAGTCAAATACATCAATAAACACCCCATACTTAGGACACACTGTCCCAGTGGGTCAAAATAAGTCTAAGGACAGGATACTCACCGAACATAGCTAAACTGCATGAAGAAGTAAGAAACAGCTCCCAGATAAGACCATCTCGGTTTGCGAAGCACATCTCGGTCGAGGTGTTCTGACAGTACCCGAGATGTATCTCAGTAAAGCTCGTTTCCTCAACTTCTCGAAATTTTGTTCTTCCAGTGTAGCTCTTGAACTGTGATCCTTCCTTTTGGAATACCTGGTTGTTGTCTAGAGGAAAACAAAAACAAAGCAACTATCTAAACTAAACTAGAAAAGGGAGAAGAAAGCAATACCTTGGGTTGCCTCCCAAGAAGCGCTTGGTTTAAGGTCGCTAGCTGGACCCTTCTCCATAGAATTACTCAATGTACCATGAACACCATGGAGTGCTCATCACATCCATCATAAAATTCTTCCAAAAAGGTTCCGGTTCCTAATTTCACCGGCAAATGGTAAGATCTCCCATGTACAAGCTTGTACAGTTTGATTCTCACCGGAATTCGTCTAGACTTCCTGCACTTCAATGGGACATTCCTCGTGTCCCATCCTTTCCTTGATCGAGAAAACAGTTTCTCGAGAATTATAGCAGCTTCCCCATCTATAGCTTGGGGATGGTATAGGGTCCTGAGCATGCGAGGGACCCCATACTTGAACAAGAGACTCTTCATCGCCTTAGCGGTGTAGTGCTTGCCAACTCCACTCCTCATGATCCGAGGAGCTTCTTCTTCCAACAATTTCAGGGAAGACTTCATCTTGATCTTTGGAGGTTCTTTCGGAAGAGACCTCCAACTCTCCGGTGCATTCCTGAAAAATTCAGAAATTTTAATAGGGATTTCAAATGAAGTAGGAGAATGTACCTCGTAAAGTTCTCCAAAGCTTGAGACAAGTTTCATGTTGGGTTGATATTCCACACACGAAATCTCTCTCAATTCAGCTGGTCTTTCTTCCACCTTGACCACAGTGTCAGTAATTTGGCCAAGGTTCTCCGTATCTTGCAGTTCTACAGATTTTTCCTCCACCTCGGCCGATCTCTCTTTCACCTCGGCCGAGGTCTCAACAGTTAGATCGAAATCTTCCAAATCTTCTTCTCCCTCAAAAGCTTCAGGAGAAACTTCTGGTTTGATTGGAGGGGTGCTTGGAACTTGCAGCACTTCCTTATGCTCCTCTTCTGGCTTAGCATAGGATAGGGTGCTTTCCTTGAGCTCCTCCACCTTCTTCATCAACCTCTCCCATCTTGATTCAAGAGAATCTTCAAGGGGTTGCTCACAAATCTTTTTAGAGACATTTAGTTCATCCCACATTGCAAGTTCATGCTTAATGGCCTCTTCTCTTTCCCATTCATTGTTGAACCAATAGAACGAGTACTTCTCCTCCAAGTACTCATAATGGTCCGCCCTAGCACTTTGCCTTGCTATCCAGGCTGGATCAAATGTAGTCATCGGAAATCCTGAAAACTACAAAACTCATAGAAAGAGTAGTTAGTAGCAACAGGGGCAAGTGCCCCGAAAGCAAACCGCAACCGGCTCGGTCTAGACCAAGTCCCCGGCAACGGCGCCAAAAACTTGTTCGCTCCAAACGGTGTGTGCAAGCTTTAAATTTATAACCCTAGACTTAAGCTTAAAACAAGGATGCGAACCCGCAGTGTACGGGTCAATCGTAGTAAAAAGCAAGAAAATTCCAGGGGTCGATCACAGGGACTCGGTGAAACAAAGTCAATAACGGTAAGCTTCGTGAATACTAACCACAAGAGCAATTAACACAGTCAAAGATGAATAAGAAGTCAATAAAGCAAACATGCAATTCTAGGGATTAAAGCATCTAGCTGTGGTTCCAACTCAAGATCTATAGATAAGCGGATAAAGCTGAGATTTTTGCGTGGGGAAGGTGTTACTAAAGTGGAATAGATCACCGGGTAAGTCTCACTACTCACTAATCCTAAACCGTAACTCCTATTACCGGGTAAGTCTCAAGGAATCAAGATAAAGAACTATAACCTCAAACTAACACACCATCTAAGGGAATAGAATCAACCTTTACCGGGTAAGTCTCAGGCTAACTCACAAAGATGGGATGGAAGCACACTCAAACCCCAATAAAGGATAAACCTTTATTACCTACACTTATGATCGTTGGTATACAAACTAAGGAATTACCGGGTAAGTCTCATCCTAAGCTTGCATTGGACCAGAAAGGTATAATAAGAATAGGATTTGGCAAACTCTAACACTTAACTCTCAGTTATGGATCAGATAAGTCACCTTGGTCAGAAGGATTCCACCTCGGCCGAGATGTTCATCGACTGAGCGAGATGCTTAGGGTTAAGGATAAAGACTCGAACTTTCAGGATCCTACTGGAATCTAAGATTATTCTATCATTGTTTTTCCCACAACCTTCAGCCAATCACCCTAGAATCACACAAGGAAATTAGCCACTCATCATCATTATGAAAGTATTAAAGTATATGGGAAGAAAGTGAATATTTAAACAAGAAGAATTTAATGAAAAGACTTCAATAACTGAATCAAATATCACAATAAAAGCGTTCCTTGGATGGCAATCCAACAAGACAAGACAACAAGTGAGGGAATTGAAGACAATCTTACAAAACCCTCCAAAAAGCTATAAAAGCTATAGACTTCAATCTTCCTTCAACCTTCAAAAAGGTTCTTCGAATCTCTCCCAACTGGAGTAGGCTGCTGCTGCTGCGTGCTATAAACCCTGATCGACGGTATAGCGTGAATCAGCCCTAAGCGAGATGTCGGATTTGTGGAAATCCAACCCTTTTTATAGGAAAATAACCCTCCAAAGATAAGATATCTTAGAAAGATATTTTCCCATAAATATAGGTAAAATATATGATTCTGCACATCTCCTTCCTTCCAGGAGCCAAGCCCAAAAATATAAGATCACTTTCCAATTTTAAAAGATCTTATCCATGAATAAAATATTCTCGCCGCGTCCTAGGTGTTCGCCTCGGTCGAGTCGGCGTCTCTGGATCACCTCGGTCGAGATGAATCTCTGGTCAACCGAGGTGAGTCACAACTGAATGTGAAATCTCTCAAAACTGGTCCAAAGTAAATCTCTAATCCATGGCTATGCTCCCTGGATGTAGCTCCAAATGACTTATGAATCCTTTTGCTCCTTTTTGATGCGAAACGTGTCATTTTACCTACGATTACAACAAAACTAGGTGTAGACCTCGATTCTCGCAAAGGTAGATTAAATGGTAGTAAAATCACATAATATACATACAAACATGCAGATTATGAAAGATAAAACGTCCAAACAAACCCCAAAATATAGACTATAATTCATGCTATCATTAAATCAATACAAGTACTAGTAGCCTTGTTGGTAACATTGAATGAGTCCAATATGATAACTCTAATAAAGAAATTAAAGAGTAGCTCTTGACGGTCAATAATGACCATTGATGATAGAAATGGTGTAAAGGGAATTGTTGTGAGTAGTTACTTACTACTGACTAAGGAAACATACATATCAAAGTTAGTATGAAGGGATCCCTGTAAGAAGAACTAGAAGAGTAAGAAGAAGTAGATGATTGTGAACATGTCCTATGACTTAGCATTCCACACAAGTAGGACTGATGGTGCTCCTCCGAGAAAAGGTGGGGTCAAACTGTCTAGATTGACAAGGGAAACTCTCGTGATTTAAAGATGTGACACAGAATAATTGGAATTTCAGAAGCGGCACAAAAATAGAGAGTATGATTTAAAGCCTTGGTGAAATGTGTGGTCGAGTTGTGAGGTGATTGCAAATGGAATCTACATGTTGGCTAGAACGGACATGTGAAGGAGTAAAGTTGAATGACTAAATACTGTTATAGGGATCCGGTATTACCCAATAAGATGATTACCGAAAAGTGTATATATAAAAGCTTAATGTGAAATGAAGGTACTCCAATGGAAATACAAGTTGGACCGATGACATAAGAGTTGATGAAAGTAATAAGATCAACCAACGTGGTCCGTAAAGCGTGTACGATTTAAAGAAGGTAAAGCGACATGAGTATAAGGAAAACATAATTAATGCAATGTGAGAAATTTGATTGGTGGGAAAATCATATGCATCTGATGTGTCGTATACAAATGGTACCATTAGATGTTTAATAAAAAAAAAATAAAATAATAATAATAAATAAAAAATAAATAAAAATAAATAAATAAAAATCATACTATCGGACTGAGGACACTATAATGGATTAAGTGTAAACCAAGCGTATAACTTAACCAGTGAGAAGGAAAGTCATGTATCAAAATGCGGGTCATGCTAAATTTAAATAAAGTCTTGAGATGAGGATGTCCTTAGGAATCTATGCAAGAGTACAAAGTAGCTGAAGTTCCAACACATAATGGGTAGTAATGATCGACAAACAGTTAGAGACCGATGCAGAGAAGAAAAACGTATAAGATGAGTCACCTAGTAGAAGAATTCACAAGACGAGCTTGAGAGACCAAAAGAGATCGAATGTCGACCCGAATATAAGGATCTAAGGTACATGGAATGGATACCTACAATGGAGTGTAGAAGCAAGATGTAGACTATACAAGTGTGAAGAGGTTTTGACCTCCTCAAAGATACAGGAATTTGAAAGAAACCGCAATGCCGGTACCAAAGAGTTGAAAACCCTATAGCGGAGACAACGGAGCTGCAAGAAGGCAATATTGCCGGTAACACCAGCGAAGGAATATATATATATGAGAACGGCCTTGGTGGACTCGAAAGTCCAAGGTAACCCCAATTATCACGGGACCTAAGTCATCAACACCGACGGTCCATGCAAGGGGGACTGGAAGGGGATGATAACTAAAGTCACCAGAACTACAAAGACACTTACCATCCATCGTTGAAGACTTGGAATGACTATTTATGTTAGGATGAATGACCCAGTTGGGCTCGAGAAGTAGAGTTAGCCTAAGGAAACAGAAGTGTGGAAGATAAAACGAATTAGCGAAGCATGGAAGGATTAATCGGGCAGATGATGCTCACCAAGAATTTAACGCCAGTATAGGTGTGAAAAGAGTTAGTCCAAGATATTGAGATAAGTCAGTTATAGATGGACCGACGTCAGCTGAGCGTGTAAGTGTTGGTTGGTATTGACGAGTAGGTACCGTTAAGAAGAGACATTAGTGACTGCTGATTAAGAGATAACTTTACCGATGCCTTGGAGGATTCCCCAAATAGGCAACGGCAACGACAAACTTCTGGGATGATCTAAGGATATGGAGAGGATCGGGTTAGAGATTGCTTACTGGTTGTTTAAGAACAGACTATGGTTGAGTAAGAGAGTAAGGGTCTGTTTGAAGAAAATCTTGCTAGTATTAGAAGGGAAGTATATGCGGGAGCGGGTAAATCATGTTGACCCTCAGAACAGACTACGGTTGATTAATGGGTGTTACAACAGAAGCGTGGTAGGCCCATAACCCACAGATGAAGAAAATCAATGTTAGGTTAACCATGAATTCAAGTTAAGGAATTTGAGATCTATATGAAAAGGTCCACTTGTGTGTGTGATTTGTTTTGAGTTATATAAATTTGATAGCTTGACAAGAAGTAGGTGAAAACCCATTAATTAAGGAACGATTCGATTAAATCACATTGAGGAAACCAGGCCAAGCGGTTTGTATTACAAAGAGTATTAGGCACTTAGTAAAGTGCCGACAGAAGTAAGATCATTAATTCAGAATCGATAGTCGGGAACTTTCGGAAAAAAAAAACCTTGAGAGAGTACCTACCGGAACCGACGCAGGTCGTCAAACATGAAAATCTGATAACTGAGCCAAAACATACTTTTATGGAGCCTTTAGTGTTATAATATAGGAGCCGATGAGACTACTTGGAAGACGGGGGAGGGTAGCAGGAGTAGTTTTGAGTTCCTTGTGGAGTTAGCCGCTACCGTTGTACCGATGAGTTAGTACTCGGATGTTGTGCCGTTTGACCATTCATGTTTCTATATTGGATTGAGTGATTATGTTTTATGTGATGTGTGTCTGAGTATGATGATTGAGTAGTTGCATGGTAGAAAACAAAAATTTTATGAAACTAAGATTTACAAAGAAAGTCGAATGATTAGTTACATTATTCTAAGTTTCGGGACGAAACTTCTTTTAAGAGGGCACTGATGTAATAACCGAAAAATTTAAACTCCGTTTAATACCGGATCAAACCGATTTCCGATCCGTCTACCTTTACTCTTTTAAATAAAATAAAACGATGTTAAATTCTATCATTTTATGTGACCTTGATTCACATAAAATGATAATCTTTGTAACCGTAAATAATTCCGTACAACGTGCGAGTAACGTTCTATCCTTTCAGTCATCTTTTAATTTGAGGAGCAGACCCAATGACGGGCCCAGTAACCTCCTGCTGGCCCATTTCCTTAATAACCCCCTTTAACCTAATTAATCTAAACCTCATCACTCTAATCTAATCCTATACCTAATCACGCCGACCCCGCAAGTTTACCGCTGCTTCATCTCTCTCCCTCCCAACTGCAAACACGGCACGTAGAAGAAACCCAAAACAATGCCGCCTAACCGCACTGCACCACATCCGCCACCACTCTACCGAACTCACCTTCAGCGGAGAGCACGAGAGGCGTAGAGTTCCGTTGTCGTTGCCCAGTCGTCTGCAGCCGCGAACCCACCAGCACCGGACCCGACGCCCTACGCGATAGAGACACGGTAAGCTTTCCTTCTATGAATCCCCTTCATTTTCGGTTTCGATTGCTGAATCGTACCTCGAACAATAGGCCGGTGAGGAGAAACGAATTGTTGTGCTGGACCGACGAGCAGGCGGAAGCAGGCTCCAACCCCGCTTCATAGGGACCGTAACCCGACTCCCGTAGATGGACCTCCGCGTGACAGCCTTCCCGCGACCCAAGCAACACTGCATCGGTTCGTCCCTGCAACACGGCGGTGAGTGCTCCTCCTGTTGTGCAGTATAAGTACCTATGTGTATGTAGAGGTTTAAGAGGGATTTGGGATTTGTATAAAATGTATAGGCAGTAGATTAAGATATATATATATATATATATATATATATATATAGGTGTACAATAGTGGAATACATATACGTATGTATAGATGTAAAATAATAGAATATATAAGTATATATACATGGTTAGGGATAATGTATATATATATATATATAATATATGTATATACATATGAGGGTACTGATTGTATATATGTATATACCTGGTTGAGCAGTAGTGATAGGCTTGATTAGGTAGGAGTTTGTGTGATATATATATATATATATATATATATATATATATATATATATATATATATATATATATATATATATATATATATATATATATAACATACCCTGTACGTATTTATAGATATGAGATGGTAGGTAAGAGTACATATATATATATGGAATAAGCAGAGTGTATATACATAAGTATATACTTAGAAAGATAACGTATTTATACACGTATACATATATGTGTAAGAGTGGAGTAGTAACCGGGAAGGAAGTAATGTTGTTCTCTTTGACGAGATGTTGGGAATTAACCTTATAACCTCTAGTAAATTATCCGGGGATGACCAAATTATGAAAAACAAGTTCAAAAAGAGAATATTAAGAGTTAAGAATAGACTTTTGAGAATTTCCGGGATTTAAGGTAAAATAACATTTTTTTTTACCTTAACAGAGTATGAGATGAAATGTTGATACACATGCCTTGTTTAACAGGCGGTTGAGTTACCACGGGTACGGACCGAGTTGGGATTTGTAAGAGTGGCCTTTGATTCAGGTAAGTCCTTGCGACTTACTTAGCCAGTTTCTGGATATTAGTTGGGTGATAATGGTGGTGTGTGTGCAATGTGTGTGATAATAATGATAACAACTTGTTAGGACGACCGTTGTTATTATGTGTTAAGGCCCAAGTGTATGTATAACGGGCCGTGACATCACTGCCCAGCTCTGACAGGAGACTGGGAGGTTCTCTATACCCAGACCATACAGGTACACGGTGAGATGCATCGGATCCACTCCTTATGGGTACATGGGGGCGGAGGCGAGGTTTGGGAATCCCTCGTGTCACAAAATAAGTATCATTAGAGTGAATGACTTAAATGAAGATAATAAATGGATTGTTTGAAAGCATGATGAGTGTTTACTATTTTATGTGTGTGTGTGCTATTATTACTCTCCTAATGTTTAGATAACTAGCTAATGGGTGTTTTATTGTGTTTTTTTTAGATTTACCGCAGGTTAGAACAGCAGCTGAGTGATCCGGAAGTAGTGGTCAGCCGGGTCTCCGTACTCTTTAGAGTGGGGGTTTGGGTTGTTGCTTTGTTGTCTTTCCCTTTTGTTAAGACAGTTAGTCTTTTCCGTTGTTTAAGTACGATAGGCTGTTAGACTTTGTTACATTCATCCTTTTTCAAATACATTTTTATGAATTTTGGTTTTTCTTATTTGTGTCTTGTTGCAAGATCCTAGTAATATTGTTGTCAAACTGAGGTCGGGACCCATTGTGAGGTCCTAACCAGTAATATCCCGGGTTTTGAGAATTCGGGGTGTTACAACATTCTTCATGTAAACATATTTAATATAGGGATTTAATACTCAATATCAACCAAATATTACAAATAAACAAATATCTAATAATCCGGTGTATACTTGTTTAGATTTGCAACATTTGTTGGCTAAAATGTATCAACTGTTTCATTAACTAAATACAACTGTAAAACAGCTTATTCGTCTGGTTCAATTTCGATTTCCTTTCTATATACAAATAGTTTCTAAACAAAGTTTTATGCATTTGTTATATTTTTAGTGACAATAGAGATTAACATTACATGACCGATGTAATTAACTACATTAGCCGTATGACACGTGTCAACCAAAATTAGAATAACGTAGAAACAATATAGTATGATTACAAATTATAATTAAATCTTTTAAAAACACTGTAGTAAGATTACAAATCGAAAGTAAAATATAATCTTGACCCAATAATCAAGTTTAAGGAACACATGATACATTAAGATAAGATTATAAAATGAATTAAAAATCTAATTTTGCGGATGCTCAAGTCATTGAAGCAAAAAAGTTGATAGTGGAAAACGTGACTCCTTTAGTTTATCCACTTGGATAGATTTAGATTGAATCAGAGAAGACAAAGTCGAGTTTTATAATAGCCAAGGATGTCTCTATACTTTGAACATGGAAAATACGACTTTGTGTGTATTTTAGGATTGAATTGAGGGTATTGAGCCATTATAATATATTATTGTTAATATATTTTGTAATGGTTTAACTTGTGATATTTTCAAATTAGTTAACTAAATATGTTTTTAGGAGGTTACAAAGAGTAAAGTAATAGCGGTCTATTAATATTGTTCTTGAAAGATATTGAGGACTTCGTGACAAAGAATTATGATGCATATAGGGTTATATTTAAGTTTGAGAATTATGATGCATATAGGATTATATTTAAGTTTGAGTTTATATATACATTGCCACCTTAGTGACTCCTTTTTCTTCATCTTTTTCTTGCTATTACATTTCATATGAAAATGATGAGTATTATTTGTTAATTACTGTCATTTTAGAAAACTTTCAATGCTTGTTCTGCTGTTTTTTACTAGTTTATTTCATTTATTCTTTATTTGTAAAAATATTACTAGAAGCTAATTGGAATTCAAAAAATACGATGAATAGATGATCATTATGTCTATATCTATGTTTGTCTCTATTGTACTTATGATGTTTTCAAAAAAATGTTGAGTGTTTTCATAACTTCTTCCGTATTGAAGTTTGGACAAGATTGGAGCTAAAACTTGGACAAATTAGTGTTAGTGTTTGTGTAAGGAGGAGTCACACAAATCTCACAAATAAGAAATGAAATTCAGCACACGAGCACGCTTAACTCCATAGTTCTTTTTCTTTAATCGATCACTGAAAAAGAAAAGTTCTAGTTGACATGGGTAACAATAATTTCACGGGGTATTACAATCTCCCCCATTTAAAATCTTGACATTCCATCAGATCGAATGACGGTCCATGTAGTCGAGTGACCGTTTGCTCGAGCGAGCACACTCGTAACTCAGGGTTAGTTCTGATACCATCTGTAAGACTCGAGGTCTTACAGATGTTGTTCCCATGCCAACCATACTCGTGCAAAAACTTCTCAAGAGGTTACCCATTCTTAAACTGCTCTCGCACGAGCACGCTTTACTCTAGAGTTTTTTGTCCTCACTCGACCAATAGAAAAGAAGAATTCTTGTTGACATGGATAACAATGCATCCTTATAAGTTAATCATACATCCCCATTCAAATGATGCGGGATGTTAATTTTATGGGGTGTTACAATGACTGTATTTTGCTTCCAATTAGACTATGGTTATGTAATATCCTTAGTGTTTATAGGGATCCCGCCCCTGCGGTTTTGTATGGCCTTAGGTGTGGTGAGCCGCCCCCACGGTCTGAGAACCCGCCCCTGCGGCTATGGCGGCCTCAACCGTTTTCTTTGACTCCCTTAACCTGTGCTTTACCCTTTTCTTTCTTCTTAAGCTTCTTCATTGCCCTAGCTGATGAGGGTTTCCATTTCTTCTTCTCTCCAGCTCCATCTTCTCCATGTTCTTCTTCTTTCCTTGGTTTTTTTTCTTGATCACCTTCTAGATTTGGCTTTTAGAAGTGTTTTGGTGATGAAGATGATGGTTGTTGTTGTTGAGAGAGTGTTGCTTTGGTGCTGTGGATAGGCAGTGGTGATATTCCCCTTTCCTAGAGCTTGTTGTGGTAAGCATCTCCTTTCCTTGCTTCTCCTTTTCTTCTTCTCTTCTTCATATTGGGATTCACAAGCTTAAGCTTGTGTGGATCTTTCCTGGACGTTTTGATGATCATATGTATACATATATGTATGTTGATTTCCTTTGGGTCAATGAAGAAGTGAAAAGTTTGAGAGACGGATCGAAGAGAAGCCTCAAAGGTGCTCCTCTACTATTCGACCGCCCCCGCGGAGTGAAGCTGCCGCCCCTGCGGCCATGATCTTGTCGCCGTAGGGGCGGCTAAGTGTCCAGGACATACCTAGAGTGGTATGTTTCCTTTCCTCTTCCTTTTGGCTTAGCTTGAGTGTGTAGCTAGGCTAGAGAGGTGTGTGATGAGTATGTTGATGACCATGTTGAGGGTATGCCTTAGGCATTTGTGAGATATGTTGTGATATTGAGGATTAGATTTGAGTTATGTTCAAATATGTTTATGGGGTGTAGGAGACGAGTCTCCTGACCTTGGCAATGATATTGTTTTTGTGTGTGCCTTGCTGATGCAGGCGCGGATCGTTTCCTCGAGGGGAAACCGTGACGTGGTAGAGGTTTATGCTGATATCAGGTAAGTCCATAGAACTTACTTAGCAAGTGTAACACCCCGAATTCTCAGAACTCGGGACATTACTGGTTAGGACCTCACAATGGGTCCCGACCTCAGTTTGACAACAATATTACTAGGATCTTGCAACAAGACACAAATAAGGAAAACCGAAATTTATAAAAATAGTATTTTAAAGTAATGAATGCAACACGGTCTAGCAGCCTAAAGTAATTAAACAAGGGAAAGACGAACAACTATCTTAACGAAAGAAAGAATGACACACACAACCCCAACACCCACTCTAAGGAGTACGGAGACCCGGCTGACCACTACTTCCGGATCACTCAGCTGCTAGTCTTACCTGCGGTAAATCTAAAAACACAACAAGAGGAACCGTTAGCTAGTTATCTAAATATTAGAAGAATATTAGTAGCACACACACACACATAAAAATATAAACACCCATCATGCTTTCAAACAAGTCCATTTTATTATCTTAAGTTATGTTACTCATTCACGCTAATGATACTTATTTTGTGACACGAGGGATTCCCAAACCTCGCCTCCGCCCCCGTGTAACCATCAGGAATGGATCCGATGCATCTCACCTTGTACCTGCCTGGTGTGGGTATAGAGAACGTCCCAATCTCCTGTCAGAGCTGGGCAGTGATGTCACGGCCCGTTATACATACACTTGGGCCTTAAACGTAATAATAACAGTTGTCCTAGCAAGTTATTATTTTTAAAATACGCACATAGCACACACAACCACTATCACTCAACTAATATCCAGAAATTGGCTAAGTAAGTCGCAAGGACTTACCTGAGTCAAAACACACTCTAACACGTCTCAAACAGTCCGTACTCGTGGTAACTCAAACGCCTGTCAAATAAGGCATGTGGATCAAAATCACATCTGGATGTCCAACCTCATGCGAAGGAATTACGGAAAAAGCTCTCTTACGGTAAAAGACCATTTTACCCTTAGTGCCAAAATTCTCAAAATTTATTATGGAATTCTACTAATTTCTTTTAGAACTTGGTTTCCATAGTTTATGTCTCTCGGATAGCTACTTATAGATTATAAGTTCAAAATTCGAATCAACCCGAAAAAGGACAACACTCCTCCTCCTTCCCGGTTACTATCTACTCTACTACATATATTATACCGTAACATATACTTTAACCTTTCTCCTTAACTCACTTATAATTATGTAATTACTCGGTATACTTATAGATATCTCTACCTATTTTTATCTCTCCCATCTCATACCAATATATATATACCTACATATATATATTTCAAAATTCCAATCTATTCAAATATCTCTATTTACACTCTCCCGTCTAGTACGCTATAGTGCATATATGTAAACTTATATCCTCTCAATCTAGATCTACTCGTATATATAACTGTAGCACGAACTCCTCCATCTATACGTACATGTATGTATTTAATATACAAACCCACTCCTTCTATATGTAAAGATACCTTATACGTTCAGCAATCCCCAACGTATGTACCCAATTACCTATTCAGCATATAAACAAACCTATAAAACTATCTCCACACATACTAATGTACAACAAAGGCTTACTAACCGCAGCTGCAGAAGGTCTTCCCCTCCGGATGTGGTGGCGCAACAGAGTGTAGCAAGGCGTCCTAGACCGGGGCTCGTAGGCTGGTCCGAAAGTGCTTCCCACAGCGCACTACCCCCTTGGCTGAATACACTGCAGAAACTGCGAGGGATTGATCTAGTCGATTATTCATACGATCGAAGAAGGCGGCTAGAGACGAAAGAAGAGGGAGGACGAGGACTCACCACTGCAGCAGAGGAGGCAACCCGTCACGGTCTCGATCGGTGCCTTTGCCGTCCTCACTGTGGTTGCGCGTTGCTGCTGGTGAAGCCAGGATCTGCTGCTGGCGAGTCTCGAGAATAGAGAGGAAGGGAAGGGACAGACAGAGGAAGCGGCTTACCTGGCGGTCGACGGCGTTGGTGGGCGGAGCTCCTGGTGGCTGCTGTTCGTTCGTGCCACGAGAGGGAAGGGAGAAGTAGCGAGGCGGCACACAGACGGTAAGGTTAGATTAGAGTTAGATTGGGTTAGTTTAATTAGGTTTTAATTAAAGGTTAATAATGGGCTGGGCTGGCCGGCAGTCCACAATACGATTGGGCCCGTTTTCACTTCATTAAAACGAGCTGAAACGAAACCCGTTATTCGCATGGATTGGTAGGCATTTTGCGGAAAATTTTTACGGAATTATTTTCCGTATTAGATAAATTATTATTTTTATTTTAAAAGTACGGAAATATCTCCAGTTAGACATTTTGTTATTTTATGTGAACTTAGATCGCATAACATGATAGAATTTAACTTATTTAAAGGTTAGAAGTTAGCGGATCGGAATCCGGTTAAATTCCGTATTCAACAGAGTTTAAAATTTTCGGTTATTACATCAGTGCCCTCTTAAAAGAAGTTTCGTCCCGAAACTTAGAATGATTCTCTTAATCACGCATTTCCTTTGGTATATTTTAGTTTTCTCGACATTTCCATTTTCTACCATGTAACTACTCAACCATCAAAAGTAGACATGTATCACATAAAACGTAATCACTTAAATCGATATAAAAACCTGAAAGGTCAAACAACACAACATCCGAGTACTAACTCGTCAATACATGAGAAACCTCTAACCCCTCAAAGAACTCGGGATAGTTACGTCTAATACTCTCCTCAGTCTCCCAAGTGGCCTCATCAGCTCCTCGTCTAGACCATTGGATCCTCAACATAGGTATCTCCTTGGACCGCAAACGTCTAGTACTGCGCTCCAAGACAGCTACTGGGTACTCTACAAATGTATGGTCAGGCTCAACTGTCAGATCCTCATGGCTGATGACGTGTCTCGGATCCGGAATGTACTCTCTCAACTGAGATACATGAAAGACCGGATGGACACCCTCTAGTCTCGGCGGTAATGCTAGTCTGTAAGCCACCTCTCCAACTCTCTCCAAGATCTCAAAAGGTCTGACATATCGGGGACTCAGTTTCCCCTTAATGCCGAAACGCCGAACTCCTCTCGTAGGTGACACTCTCAGCCAAACCTGGGCACCCACTCTAAACTCCAAAGGTCGACGCCTTTTGTCGGCGTAGGACTTCTGATGACTCTGAGCTGCTAACATCCGCTCTCGGACTAAGGCGATCCGAGCGATGTCATCCTGTATCTGATCTGGAGCTACTCCATCAGCTCTGCTGGGCTCATCCCAACACAAGGGCGTACGACATCTCCACCCGTACAAAGCCTCATAAGGAGCCATCCCAATAGACGCGTGCCAGTTGTTATTATATGAAAACTCTACTAGTGGAAGATGATCTGGCCATACCTGTCCCCAATCTAGTACACACGCCGGAGCATGTCCTCTAAGGTCTGAATGGTCCTCTCAGACTGTCCGTCTGTCTGTGGGTGGTAGGCGGTAGTAAAGTGGAGACTCATCCCCAAAGCAGTATGTACCCGCTGCCAAAACCTCGAGGTAAAACGTCCATCTCTGTCAGAGACGATAGTCCTCGGTACTCCATGGAGTCTCACAATGTGTCTGGTGAACTCCTCAGCTAGACGACTCACCGGCCACGTTTCCTTAATCAAAATAAAACGTGCGGTCTTCGTCAGGCGGTCTACCACTACCCAAATAGCATCAAATCCTCCGCTGAGTCTCAAACCTGTGACAAAATCCATAGATATATCCTCCCACTTCCACTGTGTTACTGGAAGTGGGTGGAGCTCTCCTCCAGACCTACGATGCTCAATCTTGACCTGCTGGCTGGTCGTACACTGAGCTACATACCGAGTCACATCGGGCTTCAAACCACCCCACCAGAAGGATTGTCTCACATCCTTGTACATCTTACTCGCTCTAGGATGTACTGAGTATGGGGTAGCATGAGCCTCACCTAGTATCCTCTGTCTCAACTCGCTATCTGACGGCACACAAACACGATCCTGACGTCTCATCAATCCATCAACACCAATGTAGCCAACTGACTAGGATCCTGGTCAAAGTCGGGCAAGTCCCCTGCTTCTGTCGGATCTCATCCAACAGATCAGGAAGTAACTCCAAGGTAGCCAACTGACTATCAGTATCGGGAAACTGAATCTCTATCTCCAACCAAGCCAAGTCTCTCTGCAACTGTGGCTGTACTGTCAACCGGGCGATCGCTCTCTCCCTAGGCGTCTTTCGGCTCAAAGCATCCGCTACCACATTCGCCTTCCCGGGGTGGTAAAGAATCTCAAGGTCGAAGTCCTTGATCAACTCTAACCACCGCCTCTGGAGGTTATTCAACTCTCTCTGAGTGAATATATACTTCAGACTCTTATGGTCTGTGAAGATCTGACATGCCGCCCCATAGAGATAGTGACGCTAGATCTTAAGAGCATGGACTACTACATCCAACTCTAGATCATGTGTGGGGTAGTTCTCCTCATACGTCTTCAACTGTCGAGACGCATAGGCTATGACCTTACCCCTCTGCATCAAAACACACCCCAAGCCCAGCTTGGATGCGTCACTGTATACCACAAAGTCATCAGTACCCTCAGGCTGTGCCAAAATCGGAGCGGACGTCAATCTCCTCTTCACCTCCTCAAAACTCTTCTGACACGGCTCAGACCAGACAAACCGAGTAGTCTTCCTTAGAAGACAAGTAAGTGGTCGGGCAATCAAGGAAAACCCTTCCACAAACCGGCGGTAGTATCCTGCTAAACCTAGAAAGCTGCGAACCTCCTTAACGTTCTTAGGAGGTTGCCAAGAAGATACTGACTCGATCTTCGCCGGATCGACCTTAATACCCTCCGTAGTCACCACGTGACCTAAGAAAGCCACCTCTGACATCCAAAACTCACACTTGGATAGCTTAGCATACAACTGGCTATCCTGTAGAATCTACAATACTGTCCTCAAGTGTCCGGCATGCTCCTCTCGACTCCTAGAGTAGACTAGGATGTCGTCAATGAAGACCACTACAAACTGGTCTAAGAAGTCAATGAATATCCCATTCATCAACTCCATGAACACCGCTGGTGCATTAGTGAGCCCAAATGGCATCACTACAAACTCATAATGACCCTACCTAGTCCGGAATGCCGTCTTAGGTATGCCCTGATCTCTCACCCTCAACTGGTGGTATCTTGACCTCAAGTCTATCCTCGAAAACACAGACGCTCCATGCAACTGGTCCAACAGATCATCTATGTGCGGCAGTGGGTACTTGTTCTTGATGGTTACCTTGTTCATCTCTCTGTAGTCTATGCACAACCTCATCGATCCGTCCTTCTTCTTCACAAATAATACTGGCGCACCCCAAGGAGACACACTAGGGCGTATGAAGCCCTTCTCTGCTAGCTCCTCTAACTGCTTCTTCAGCTCAAGCAGCTCTATCGGTGCCATACGGTACGGAGCCTTCGAGATCGGTCTAGTGCCCGGCTCCAAGTCAATGCTGAAATCAACGCTCCTCTGTGGGGGTAGTCTTGGCAGGTTGTCACTGAATACCTCTGCAAACTCGCATGCAACAGGTATCTCCTCTATGGTCGGGCTCTTGCTTTCCTTCATGGCATAACACCAGAAGGACTCGCAACCCTGTGCTATCAGTCTCGCTGCTCTCACTGCACTGATAATGGTGCCTGACTTTCTGAGGTCCCAACCTCGGAATATCACTCTATGACCCTCCTCAGTGGCAACGGTCACTGTCCTCCTGCCAATGTCTAAGACTGCTCCGTGTCTCCTCATCCAATCTATCCCTAAAATTACATCCTCATGAGCTAAGGGCATGACTAGAAAATTGACTAGCCAGTCTCGATCTCCCATGCGAACAGGACATCCAAAGATCTCTCTAGTCCCTCTTACCTTACTCCCATCAGGTAAACCTATCATAAAAGGTATTTACTCTACAGTAGCTAAGGACAATCTATCTACGCATGCATCAGATATAAAGGAGTGTGCCGTATCAAATAAAACTCGTACATGTAAGTCATGGATCTGGATCGTACCTGTGGCAGTCGGTGCATCTGGCTGATCAGCATCTCTCAACTCAAACACTCGAGCCTGAGCTCCTCTAGTATCAGCTACACTACCACGTCCTCTGCCCCGACCTAATCCCTACATAGAGCTCTGGGATGATGTGTGTCCTGGAGCCTTGTAAGACTGCTGCTGACCAGGAGCTCGGTACTGCTGCTGCTGACTCGGAGCTCGGTACTGTGGCTGTCTTTGTACACTCCTTAATAGGCCTGCAGGAGAAGAACCCTGCTGAGATGGAGCCTTACCCTGGCGGCAAAATGCAGCTCTATGTCCAACCTTGCCGCACTGGAAGCAGGTCACTGCCGGCTTCGTGCAGTTCGATCGGATGTGACCATAACCACTGCAGTTGTGGCACTGTAAGCCACCCGCTGAAGTCTGACCCGTAGCTGTATGGCTATGTCGCCCCTGAGTCTGTCCCCGTCCAAAAACAGCTACTCCTGAACTACCACTAGCATAACCTGTCCTCTGCCGCTTATCCGGCCTATCTGACTGAGCAACTCTCCTCGTCACTGGTCTGTCTCTCTCATATGCAGACGCTCTATCCAAATAGTCTGACAGAGTCTCACAGCGAAATCCTGCCATATAGGAACGGGTGCTCTCTCTCAATCTCCGTGAAAAGAGGTATACATGCTGCTCCTCAGGAGGTGCAGCTGGTCCAAGCAGTGTTAGTTCCTTCTGAAACTTCTTGATGGCAGCAGCAATAGGAATGTCCCCAAATCCTGCCTCAATGAAGTCCTGAAACCTCTCTCTCGTCAACGAGACAGGGCAGTATCTGTCTCTAACAATGCCCCTCATCTGCTCCCAACTGGTGACTCGATTACGTATGGTCCACCACCAGGAATGAGCATCCCCAGTAAAGCATGTCTGCACCAAATCCACCTGCCGATCCTCTGGGTAACGTATTGCCTCTAATGCAGTCTCTATCTGTCCAATCCAGTGCTCCACCTCCAGTCCTATCTCTCCACTAAATGAGGGGACCTTCTGAGAGTTGAAAGACTTCAACCACTCATCCGGCCTCGGTGCTCTTGACCCAGTAGGAGCTCTATCAGCCACAACTCTCCTCTCAGGTACAGCTGGCACCTGAGGCACTCCCTGTGTCACCTGGATAGATCTAGCCGGTACTAGTGGTACCTGGGTAAGTCTCTCTGTCCTAGCAGCCTCCTCCATACGCTCAACGTATGCTCGGTACTCTCTGTACTCAGTCGCTCCAATGGAAACACGTCCTGACTCCGTCGAACGTGCTCTTTGTGCTCCAGACCTAGCAACGGTCTCATTCCTGACCTCAGGACCTACACTCTCACCTACCTCCTCCACTCCAGCCTCTGGCATGATCACTACTGATGGATCCTCTCGAGGAGCTCAACCTCGGCCTCGGGCTAGTGGAGGTCTACCTCCACGGCCGCGTCCTCTAACTATAGGGGTCCCATCTCCCCTACCTGATCCAGCTCGAGGGAGAGGTGGACGACCTCTACCTCGACCAGTAGCTAGCGTAGCTCTAGTACGTGCCATATGCGCGAGGAATAACAACTATAAATCTACTAGCTAATAAGTCCAATAAGTCCATCTACAGTAAAACCTAAAGTCCATACTAAGCATACTGAGATCCGCGGTAGTAGTGGTGGTCAGCCGTACTTTTCTATTCCCAACCAGACTATGCATGCATTTGAAAACCAAAAATTCTCTTTTTAAAACTCAGACCCCTTTTCGGGTTCTGCTTAAAACTTATTCGGTCTTTCAGAAGATTTTAAGTGCCATTGTTGCCAACCTAGAGCTCTGATACCATGTTGTAACACCCTGAATTCTCAGAACTCGAGACATTACTGGTTAGGACCTCACAATGGGTCCCGACCTCAGTTTGACAACAATATTACTAGGATCTTGCAACAAGACACAAATAAGGAAAACCGAAATTTATAAAAATAGTATTTTAAAATAATGAATGCAACACGGTCTAGCAGCCTAAAGTGCTTAAACAAGGGAAATACGAACAACTGTCTTAACGAAAGAAAGAATGACAAACACAACCCCAATGCCCACTCTAAGGAGTACGGAGACCCGGCTAACCACTACTTCCGGATCACTCAGCTGTTGGTCTAACCTGCGGTATATCTAAAAACACAACAAGAGGAACAGTTAGCTAGTTATCTAAATATTAGAAGAATAATAGTAGCACACACACACATAAATATATAAACACCCATCATGCTTTCAAACAAGTCCATTTTATTATCTTAAGTTAAGTTACTCATTCACGCTAATGATACTTATTTTGTGACACGAGGGATTCCCAAACCTCGCCTCCGCCCCCGTGTAACCATCAGGAATGGATCCGATGCATCTCACCTTGTACCTGCCTGGTCTGGGTATAGAGAACCTTCCAGTCTCCTGTCAGAGCTGGGCAGTGATGTCACGGCCCGTTATACATACACTTGGGCCTTAAACGTAATAATAACAGTTGTCCTAGCAAGTTATTATTATTAAAACACGCATATAGCACACACAACCACTATCACTCAACTAATATCCAGAAACTGGCTAAGTAAGTCGCAAGGACTTACCTGAGTCAAAACACACTCTAACACGTCTCAAACAGTCCGTACTCGTGGTAACTCAAACGCATGTCAAATAAGGCATGTGGATCAAAATCACATCTGGATGTCCAACCTCATGCGAAGGAATTACGGAAAAAGCTCTCTTACGGTAAAAGACCATTTTACCCTTAGTGCCAAAATTCTCAAAATTTATTCTGGAATTCTACTAATTTTTTTTAGAACTTGGTTTCCATAGTTTATGTCTCTCGGATAGCTACTTATAGATTATAAGTTCAAAATTCGAATCAACCCGAAAAAGGACAACACTCCTCCTCCTTCCCGGTTACTATCTACTCTACTACATATATTATACCGTAACATATACTTTAACCTTTCTCCTTAACTCACTTATAATTATGTAATTACTCGGTATACTTATAGATATCTCTACCTATTTTTATCTCTCCCATCTAATACCAATATATATATATACCTACATATATATATTTCAAAACTCCAATCTATTCAAATATCTCTATTTACACTCTCCTGTCTAGTACGATACAGTGCATGTATGTAAACTTATATCCTCTCAATCTAGATCTACTCGTATATATAACTGTAGCACGAACTCCTCCATCTATACATACATGTATGTATTTAATATACAAACCCACTCCTTCTATATGTAAAGATACCTTATACGTTCAGCAATCCCCAACGTATGTATACCCAATTACCTATTCAGCATATAAACAAACCTATAAAACTATCTCCACACATACTAATGTAGAACAGAGGCTTACTAACCGCAGCTGCAAAAGGTCTTCTCCTCCGGATGTGGTGGCGCAACAGAGTGTAGCAAGGCATCCTAGACCGGGGCTCGTAGGCTGGTCCGAAAGTGCTTCCCACAGCGCACTACCCCCTTGGCTGAATACACTGCAGAAACTGCGAGGGATTGATCTAGTCGATTATTCATACGATCGAAGAAGGTGGCTAGAGACGAAAGCAGAGGGAGGACGAGGACTCACCACTGCAGTAGAGGAGGCAACCCGTCACGGTCTCGATCGGTGCCTTTGCCGTCCTCACTGTGGTTGCGCGTTGCTGCTGGGTGAAGCCAGGATCTGCTGCTGGTGAGTCTCGAGAATAGAGAGGAAGGGAAGGGACAGACAGAGGAAGCGGCTTACCTGGCGGTCGACGACGTTGGCAGGCGGAGCTCCTGGTGGCTGCTGTTCGTTCGTGCCGCGAGAGGGAAGGGAGAAGTAGCGAGGCGGCACACAGACGGTAAGGTTAGATTAGAGTTAGATTAGGTTAGTTTAATTAGGTTTTAATTAAAGGTTAATAATGGGCTGGGCTGGCCGGCAGTCCACAATACGATTGGGCCCGTTTTCACTTCATTAAAACGAGCTGAAATGAAACCCGTTATTCGTATGGATCGGTAGGCATTTTGCGGAAAATTTTTTCGGAATTATTTTCCGTATTAGATAAATTATTATTTTTATTTTAAAAGTACGGAAATATCTCCGGTTACACATTTTATTATTTTATGTGAACTTAGATCGCATAACATGATAGAATTTAACTTATTTAAAGGTTAGAAGTTAGCGGATCGGAATCCGGTTAAATTCCGTATTAAACAGAGTTTAAAATTTTCGGTTGTTACAGCAAGCAGTTGTGGATTGGAGTGATTGTGGTAGTTGTGCTTTGGCATATGATTGTGCATTTATAACCTAAACCGGACTAGGACAACCACATATACGTTTAAAAGGCCTAAGTGTATTACAACAGGTCGTGACCACTTGCCCCAAGTTCTACAGGTGACTGGAGGGTGCTCCTGCGCTCAGACCCACAGGTTACAGAATGTAGACGGTCCATTCTTGTCAATAGACGGTAGAGGAGGTATTTTTGGGAGATTCTCGTGTAACAAAAGAAGTTGAATTAGTAACGGAATAACGTAATTAAAGATAATAAATGGATGTGTTTGCATAGCATGTTGTGATGTGGTTGCATGTTTGTATGTGCTATTACTTTTATTCTTATTCATGTTCTGTTAGCTAACGGTTCATACTGTGTTGTAGATATTCTGCAGGATAGGAGGACCACAGAGTGAGCCAGATGGGTCATCATCCGAGGGCTTCCGTACACTAGGTTATGCGAGGGTTGTGGGATCTTTTGCATACATTTGTGTATGGTGTTGCGTTTTGTACTCGACTGTATTTTGTAAACCTTTGATGTATATATTTATACAGTTTTATGTATTTGGTTTTAATCTATCTGTGCCTTGTTGTAAGATCCAGTGGACTTGTTGTCAGGCTAGGGTCAGGATCTATTTTGAGATCTTAACCAAGTAGCACCCCAAGTCCTGCGGATTTGGGGTGTTACAGGTTACCCCAAATAGCCACCCCTAGCTTACACGCACTAAATTCTCTATTCAATCATTCAACAAACTTATTTTTCTCTTAATAGCTTCAGAGTGCATCCATATATTTTATAAGAATAAGATATTGTTATTCTAGTAATGTAAAATTGCTTTCTAATTATGTAGAAAAAGGGATTACTGTTTACTTGGATTATTTGTGGTCAAATGAGTTTGACGGTTTACTTGGATGAATATGTTTGACAACTTACTTAGTTGACCATTGACTTTGACAGTTTATGACAAGCGTAAATCTTATGGTCGTTATTTTAAACTTATCAAAGAAAATTCCGAACTTAACTACTAAAACAAGTATAGTGATTAAGCAAGGGTCGAACTCAAGAAAGTGAGAGATGAAAGATCAATTAAGATTAGATTATCGATTATTAGTAAAAAGGGGTGGGAGTGTGGTGGGTGGGGGGGGGGGTGTGTGGGGGTGTTGGATTGTAGATCGTAACAAGACAAAAACATATAAAAGTAAGCAAAGATGATGATAATATCAAGGAGACAAGAACTACACTAGGTTAGATATCCACTTGCATATAAATTGGTTGATTCTTTTTAGAAATATTCAAATATTTGTTCTCGTATTGAACAAATATATATTAGACCAACCTGCATTAATATAACTTAACAAGTTACTGATCCTCAAACCTACAAGACCAAACAACAAGTTAGCATTCAACCAAAGATAAAGACTACATAAAAGATAAATAACCCGTTAATCTTATTATATAGTTATATTTCTTTTCACATAGATAGTCACAACCCGTTTATAACTAATATGTTTGCTAATGGATTATTGATCCGAACCCGGAACCAATTAACCTAAGCCTTTTGCATGTGATTTAGACTACTTAGGTGATCAATCTAGGTAGACAACAACATGCAAACATAGTTAGATACTAGGATTATAACACAAATATGATTTTGAATTAAACTTCTATTTATAAAGACTTATAACCAATTTATATGAAGCTTCAATCAACCCAATGTAGCAAGGAGACTTAGCACTTCATACAAAGACTTAAACAAAACAAATGACAAAGAGAGGTTTTTGTTGAAAAATGAGGTAATTCTAACATCATTCTAGTACCTCTATTTATACTAAAAAGCACACTAAATTGTAGTAAATGGGATTTCTAAACCGTCACCTTAATTTCCATAAAGGGAGGTTTAAAAAGAAAATTTTTTGACGACTGTTGCACAATTGCGGGCGCAAATCTGGCAGCCGCGGGGCGGTTTAGTGCAAAGCGTTCCATCTTCAACTTAGCCGCGGGGGTGGCTTGGGAGTTCCGTGGGGGCGGCGTCTTTAATGCTCTTCAAATGTTGGACGCTTGATCTTCTAACGTTTTTGTCGTCGATCCGCAGGTGCGGCCTAGTGTCACCGCGGCGGCGGTGACAATGTCGTTTGGGCTCCTCAGGTCCGCATGCAAGAGGCGCAGGGGCGCTGATTTTTGTCTTCAAGTAGTGTCACCTCGGGGCGGGTCAAGGAAGCAGCGGGGGAGGAGACAAGGTTGCTCTTGGACGCTGGTGAGGCGCAAGGAAGCAGCGGGGGCGGGGACAATCTGTCGTGGGGCGGCTGACCGACAGAACGACGTTTTGTTTGTCTCTTTTGATCTTCTTTCTCTTCGAAGTGTTGCTAAATCGTTAGAATTCTTCATTGTTGACTTCTTCATTTGTATTTACGCAGTAGCAACACAATACAACCAATATACTCTAATAACATGCTAAAACTACCTAGATATGATAGCGATTTCATCACCTATCAAACTCCCCCATGCTTAGACTCTTACATGTCCCGAGTAAACCAAAAATCTAACCAATATGACTGATAAGCCTCAAACAACATGATGCAGTAGAGAGGTAACAAAAACAAAGCATGCTAAAGAGGAAAAACACAAAATTTTAACAAAATGATGTTAGAAAAGGAAAAGACTACCATCCTTACCGCTCCAAGAATGGCCTACCTGGACTCCTTCTTATATCTCCTCTTCTTAGGTCGCTAACATCAGAAAAGGAGAACCTATCACTCGGATTTCGCTCATTTTGCCAAGGAGCCCTTTCGGGTTTTCACCTTGCCACTCTTCTTTTTTTTCTAAGTTGATCTTACCAATTATCACATCCCCGAAGTCCACTTTTGTGCCAACCTAGTGTTGGCCATACTACCTTCTTTTTACCTAACCACCCTTTCGGGTTTTCGGTTTATCTATGAGTTTTTTATGCCTTTTCTTTTTTTGGCTTTTTCTCTCTTTTTTTGATTGAATATTCAACATTACAACTCTACTGTACAAACAATGCAAATAAATCCCTCTCCCATGCTTGAAGATCACTTTGCCCTCAAAGTGTGAAAAATGAAGGCAAAGATATAATATAGAGAAGGGAAAAGGGAACTCACTAGTGAGATGGTCCGGATGGACCATCGGGGTCCTATGACGGATATGGGAAGTGGGAGAAGAAATGCTCCTGACGCTGGTGGAGCTCGGTGATACTGCGGCTCTAATCGTCTAACCGGTCACAAATCATCCTCTCATAACCTGTATGTTAGGCCTGCTGCAGCTCATCAAAATGGGTTGTCATACGTTGCTCGATCAAAGCCGGACTGCCACTCCTGTTCCTCCTCATGCATCCTTCTCTCATAGCCCGTTTCCCACTCCGTCTGATGGTCACAAAGTGAAGTACGGACTCAGTGCTTGAACCCATCTGCCACGCATTTTGCTAAGTGGGTCAGGGCTCTCATATGAGCAAGCAAATGCGCATGAAAAGGGTCTGCATCATCAGCAATGGGCATCTCCACATCATCAAGAATGGGATGATAGTCCTCATCCGTAGCTCTACTCGAGCTCGTTCATGCCGCTTTGTGATGACAACCTGTGGCCGCCTCGGTACAACTGGATCGGCGGAGATGTAGAGATCAGAAAGCTCCAACTCAAATGTCAAAGGTCGTGGAAAGTAGGTGTCATAACTTCCATCATGGAAGGAAGTCCATACGTGGTGCTCTCCGTCGACTCTCAACAACTTGCAACTTCGAAGAAGGTTTATGTTGAAGAACGATATCGTCAATGGATCCTCCAACACTGCACATCCATGACCTATGCAACAATGAGGGTGATGAACCCTCCTCCAACTATGTTTCGGGGCTCGTTGTTCCTAACCCGCTTCAAAGCGGTGAATAAGAGATGAATCTAGTCTAGCACCACCTTGTTGTCCGGAACGCAGGCATACAACAACCCAAGGTCCTTGAGGACAACCTTGTTGTCCTCCTTGTGCCCACTGAAAACGTTCATGATCACCTTGCTTAACAATCACAAACAGGGGTGAGTGAGTTTATTGTTGTACTCACCACCTGCATGAAATCATGAACCTGTGGCAATAAACCAAAAGGTGTATAGGTCTTCAACCGGAGAACCATCCCACTAATCCCGAGATGGGACCTTGGTGACCCCGAATGCCTATCTCAATTGATCCAAGTCCATCACATACTTCCGGTTCTCGATCTTGAATGTCACTCTTGTACACACATGATCTTCCACTCGAGTTAGAAGGGAGCCATAAACTGCCTCACCAAATCTGGGTACACAACAACATGTCTATCAACGAATTCCCCAAGCCCAACATGCTCAAGGAATTGTTGCATACAATCCATCATTCCCAAACTATCCAACATCGGGACGTGCAAAAACTGTGTTGCAAACACATCCCATGCTTGCATAATCTCATACCGTTCAAGATCTTTGGGGTTCATCTTTGTTTTCCTTCCTTTCTCCATTCTAACAATACTTGCAAGTAAATGGATTAGAACCCCAAGATCCTTGGGGCTCATCTTTGTTTTCCTTCCTTTCCCCGTGGTGCTGTTGAAGCACCGCGGGACGGTTTGCAGGAGATGCAGGTGTGGGAGGCGCGGGTGCGCCGAATGGAGGCAGGGGTGCGGATTCTTGCATGCACAAGGGCGGACGAACAAATTTGGCGAATATTGAAGAGCTTCAATAGTGGAATGGTGCAGGCGGTGCAACTCTTCTCTGGAGTTGTCGTGGTGAGTCGTAGGTGGTGGGGAAGGTAGTGTTGACATCAGAGACTAGTGGAGAGTGGTGGTGAAGGTGTTTTCAGATATGGAGGAGTAGTTGGAGATGGGGTTGTAGATGGTGGGTGAGGGAGGTTGGAGGGCGTAGGGGAGGGAGTCTTGGTGGTGGGGGTTGCGGTAGAAAGGCGCTGTAACATCCAGAATTTTTATTCCGGATGTTGAGAGGATCATCAATCTTCCCGCGTCAACAACTCAGTTTCCCGCAGGCACGTCTGATGAGTGCCGGGATTTATTCTCAAAATCCCACGCCGACCCTTCGGTTTCCCCTTTTTGCTTTCCGACCCTCGGTTTGTGGAGTGAGGAGACATATGGGGCAGCTGACCCTTAGGTCTCCCCACCCCTTTTTTGCAGCCTTCTTTTCATTCTCCCTCTCTCCTCACTCTTTCTTTTCACTTTCACTTTAGATCTCTCTTTACTCTGCTTCATATGCTCTTTCTTCTTCCTTCTCCTTGGAAGATCTTGGCTAGGAATCTGCAGCCTTGAAGAACTTGGATATGTGGTGGTAAGCTTCTTTCCTCCCCTCTTCTCCTTTCTTGCTATTTTTCTTCTCCTTCTTCTTATCTTCACCTGCACGGCTATGAAGGAAGCTTTGAAGAGAGTTCTTGTGAATCCTTTGCATGTGCATCTTCTTAGCTCATTTAGGTCGTGGAGAGGAGCCTAACACCAGTGGATAGTGTTTGGAGAAGGCCCAGCCAAAGTAAGAAGCACTTGAACCAAATACACAATCGAAGAAACAAAGAAGATGAAGTTTCTGCTGCTCGACCACGGGGCGGACCAGAGCCACCGCAGGGGCGGACCACCAGGGCACAAGGGCGGCTCCAGGCATCCGAGGGGCGGTGACAAGGCATGCAGGGGGGCGCCAACTTGTTTCCCCGGCTGTGTTTTCTTCACTAGTAGGCTTCTTCCTCCCTTTCTCTTTGTTCTTTCCTTAGCCTTATGGTTATATCTCGTTAGTAGCATGCTTAGGGTGGACCTAGGATATATGAGAATGTCATCTAGTGGTTTGAACCTAGGTGCCCTTTGAGCTAGTTAGAATCGTTGGTGATCTTGTGAGTGTGAAGACCTTATGGTCTCTCTTCCGTCCTGTGTTCTTACTCCAGCTTTGTGTAGTATTTAAGCTCATATAGGGTGTGGGCTATTGTGTTCCCTTTTCCTATGGTTATCATGTTCCTGACATCTTAAAGGTCTAAGAGTGTCTTCCTAGTTTATTGTTGTTCAACCTTATGTTCGGTTGCTAGCCTTCGAAAGTCTTTGAGTTGATTTATGAGATCGATGTTGATATGTACCTCGTTGTGATCAGGCCTTGGTTATTCCCATACGGAAAGTTGAGATCATTTGTTTTGGTTAGCTTTGAGACGAGGTAAGTCCTTTGACTGACTTAGCCTCTTTTATGCATTATTTGGATACATGATGGTTGATACGTCCCCGGATGACGATGCCATCCGTGTTTCCGGCTAGAAGGACCCGCACATTTTGAAGACATTTATCATTATTCGGCTATTTAATAATAGGTCTTTTTATATTCGGAACTTTAATTCCGGAACTTAATTCCGTGAATTAAATTCCGACCTTTCATATTTTAGGCCTTTCGTTTACCGGAACTTAATTCCGACTTTAATTCTGTCATTTATGTTTTGAACCTTTGGTTAGCCCCCATCCACTATATAAGGATGGCTTGACTCATTTGTAAAAGCATGTCTAAGTTGAGTCCAAGTGTTGAGAAGGAAAACCCTCTTACTTGGTTTAGGCATCACTTCCTCTTCACCCTCTTAAATGTTCTTTCTTGCATCTAGTCTTTGATCCAAGACTCTCATACTCGAGGATCCTTTTGAAGGATCAACCAAACGCTTCCGCCAACCAAATTCGTAGTTTGATCCAACTCGAACGATCAAGAAGAAGTATACTTGGATTTTTGCTTATTCTTATGCTTTTATAATTTTCCTTCCATATTGATATTGTAAGTATTACGGACATATTAATATATATAAATAAACGCAAAACTCTATTTGATGGCACGTACGAGAGCTACCGCATACGTAGGACCCGCCAGGGGTAGACACCCTCTTCCTCTTACCGTCCCGAGACGGGAGCGAGTATGGAGACCTCCAGGCACGAGAGGCCGGGGATGTATCCCCATTGCGGACCCACCAGTTGTGGATCCGCCAGCAGATGAGGTTCCCGTAGAGGACATTGTAGAGAGCATCATTCCCGAGGCTAGGGATAGGACAGTTGTGAGGTACGGGGCACATAGTTCCCCATCAGCTAGGACCGGGGGAGCATCTATCGGGGCTACTGTGTTTGAGGAGTATGTACGTTGAGTTGAGGAGGCGTTTAGGACGGGAGAACTGTAACACCCCGAATTCTCAGAACTCGGGACATTACTGGTTAGGACCTCACAATGGGTCCCGACCTCAGTTTGACAACAACATTACTAGGATCTTGCAACAAGACACAAATAAAGAAACCGAAATTTATAAAATAGTATTTTTAGGGTAATGAATGCAACACTGTCTAGCAGCCAAAAGTACTTAAACAAAAGAAACGACCGACTGTCTTAACCAAAAGAAAGAAAGACAAACACAACTCCCAACCCCCACTCTAAGGAGTACGGAGACCCGGCTGACCACTACTTCCGGATCACTCAGCTGCTGGTCTAACCTGCGGTAAATCTAAAACACAACAAGAGGAACCGTTAGCTAGTTATCTAAATATTAGCAGAATAATAGCAGCACAAACACACACATAAAAATATAAACACCCATCATGCTTTCAAACAAGTCCGTTTTATTATCTTGAGTTAAGTTACTCTTTCACGCTAATGATACTTATTTTGTGACACGAGGGATTCCCAAACCTCGCCTCCGCCCCCGTGTAACCATCAGGAATGGATCCGATGCATCTCACCTTGTACCTGCCTGGTCTGGGTATAGAGAACCTCCCAGTCTCCTGTCAGAGCTGGGCAGTGATGTCACGGCCCGTTATACATACACTTGGGCCTTAAACATAATAATAACAGTCGTCCTAGCAAGTTATTATTATTAAAACACGCACATAGCACACACAACCACTATCACTCAACTAAAATCCAGAAACTGGCTAAGTAAGTCGCAAGGACTTACCTGAGTCAAAATACTCTCTAACGCGTCTCAAATAGTCCGTACTCGTGGTAACTCAAACGCCTGTCAAATAAGACAAGTGTATCAAAATCACATCTCGACGTCCAACTTCATGCGAAAGAATTACGGAAAAAGCTCTCTTATGGTAAAAGACCATTTTACCCTTGGTATCGTAATTTCTCGAAGTTTAATTTAGAAAACTATCAATTCCCTTTGATAGTTACACCAGTTATAAGTTACACTCTAAAACTCTTCCAAGAACGAAAATCCCTCTTTACTTCCCTATTATTACTTTACTCTTCCAAACGTATGTATACCTAGGTACATACTTTAACCTTTACTTCCCTTTCATATTAAAACCGTAACCATTCGGTATTTATATATATATATATATATATATATATATATATATATATATTTATAGCTATATACATGACATTTCCGCAACTCCCGTTCGTATGAGTAGATTTATATATATATATCGATCCACATGTATAACTTTACTTCACTTAGGTATACTTTTATTTTCATATAATATATATATACGTATATTCATATACTCGGCATACACAATTCTTATATTTTTATACGCTATTTTTATCCCTATAAGTATATGTTTATATATAAATTTACGTACCTATATATATAAGTATATATACACTATGGTACCTTACGGAAAAAGCTCTCTTATGGTAAAAGACCATTTTACCCTTGGTATCGTAATTTCTCGAAGTTTAATTTAGAAAACTATCAATTCCCTTTGATAGTTACACCAGTTATAAGTTACACTCTAAAACTCTTCCAAGAACCAAAATCCCTCTTTACTTCCCTATTATTACTTTACTCTTCCAAACGTATGTATACCTAGGTACATACTTTAACCTTTACTTCCCTTTCATATTAAAACCGTAACCATTCGGTATTTATATATATATATATATATATATATATATATATATATATATATATTTATAGCTATATACATGACATTTCCGCAACTCCCGTTCGTATGAGTAGATTTATATATATATATCGATCCACATGTATAACTTTACTTCACTTAGGTATACTTTTATTTTCATATAATATATATATACGTATATTCATATACTCGGCATACACAATTCTTATATTTTTATACGCTATTTTTATCCCTATAAGTATATGTTTATATATAAATTTACGTACCTATATATATAAGTATATATACACTATGGTACCTTACGGAAAAAGCTCTCTTATGGTAAAAGACCATTTTACCCTTGGTATCGTAATTTCTCGAAGTTTAATTTAGAAAACTATCAATTCCCTTTGATAGTTACACCAGTTATAAGTTACACTCTAAAACTCTTCCAAGAACCAAAATCCCTCTTTACTTCCCTATTATTACTTTACTCTTCCAAACGTATGTATACCTAGGTACATACTTTAACCTTTACTTCCCTTTCATATTAAAACCGTAACCATTCGGTATTTATATATATATATATATATATATATATATATATATATATATATATTTATAGCTATATACATGACATTTCCGCAACTCCCGTTCGTATGAGTAGATTTATATATATATATCGATCCACATGTATAACTTTACTTCACTTAGGTATACTTTTATTTTCATATAATATATATATACGTATATTCATATACTCGGCATACACAATTCTTATATTTTTATACGCTATTTTTATCCCTATAAGTATATGTTTATATATAAATTTACGTACCTATATATATAAGTATATATACACTATGGTACCTTACTCAAATGTCTAATATATATATACGTATATATATATATATATATATATATATATATATATATATATATATATATATATATATATATATATATATATATATATATATATATATATATATATCCGTATACGAATTCCCTCATTCCTCAACACCGTCACTGTATACATAAACATACACTAACGTATATACATATACATATATATAGCCTCTTCCTACAAGCATAATACAGTAATGATTAAGAGAACCGGATGAGAAGGCTGTTGGCTCACTTACTGCAGAACCGGAGTCTTCGTCGGCCGAATCGTCTTCACCGGTTGCAAGGAGTCGGAGGCTGGCTGGCTCGTCGAAGGCTGGAGTGGCTCGTACCTGTTCGTTCAGTCCAGATTAGGCAGTTGCAGTTCGGAATGTGCAGAGAGGAAGAGGAGGGATCGGCCGTACTTGCTTACCTAGGGGCGTCGCCGGCGAACAGGAGAGGCGGACGGGAGCAGTGGTGGTCCGGTTGCAGCGCCACTGAACTATTACAGCGGTCAGTAGCGGTGGCTGGCGTTCCGGCGTCTCCTTCGTACCTACTGCAGCGGCGGCGGTGGGTGAGATCCGGAACAGCGAAGGTGCAGAGAAGGAGCGGAAGGGGGAGGAGAAGGCAGTGGTCTTACCGGAGTCCCTGCGGTGGTCGGCGGGCGGCGCAAGGCTCAGTGGCGGTGGTGGCAGGGAGGTCCGGCGGCCGCTTGGGAGTTGCTAGTTTCGATTGTTTTTGCGAGACGGGAGCAGCAGGTGCGGAAGGTGCGTAAATCAGGAGGTTAGGAAGTTCATTAGATAGGATTAGGTTAAGTGTAAATTAGGGTTAGGAATTGATTAAGAGATGGGCTGCTAATTGGGCCTTGTAGTGGCCCACACCCGGCCCGCAATGTGAATTTAAATACAGATACGCAACTCGTTACCCGATTTATAATATACGGAACTAACTTACATATTATATAAATTATTATCGTATTTTAAAGGTACGTAAAAGTTATTTCTGGCTACATAGTTTCATCATTTTATGTGCCTTAAAGTCACATAAAATGATAACATTTAAACTCGTTTTATTTTATTTATTTATTTATTTAAGATTGTCGCATCGGAATTTGGTTAATTCCAGTTTACCGGAACTTTAATATTTTCGGTTATTACAAACACCACCTCCCGCACCACCGGGGCCTACACCTGCACCGGCAGCTACGAGATTAATGAGGTCTTGCAAAGGGTTACTTAGATTAGGTTCACACCAGAGGTCGTTGAACCGGCGATAGTTGCACCCGAGCCGGTTATGGAGATTTCTAGGGCTAGAGACGAGTTGAGGTCTCCAAGACATGATTCATGGTTGAAGGCTTTCAACCAGCAGCATGTACACTACTTTGATGGGAAGGTAGGGTTAGAGGTTGAGCACTGGATTGGGTATGTGGAGTCGGCATTAGAGGCGATCCGTTTCCCTGAGGAGAGGTAGGTTGAGATAGTCCAAACTTTGTTTCGAGAGAAGACCCAATATTGGTAGAGGACGGTTAGAGGAGGGGTGACTAGGATGGATCAGCTATTGAGCCTCATTAGAGAGACATTTTGCCTGGATTCGTTGAGGAGATACGAAGTCCATGATTTCTTGGAGGAAGGATTCGAGGACGTCCTAGTTATTGAGGCAACTAGACAATTTTGCGCGGACTTGGCCTTGCTAGGACACGCCGCACCTCCGGCGGACCAACATGTCTATTTCTTTTCCAGGAGATTGAGGGAGTCCACCCGTGCATAACTTGCGGGATTCAGTTGTGACTCCCTGACGGAGTACCAAGACCGAGCCTCGGCGTATGAGAGAGACCGACCAGGGTCTAGGAGAGTGGCACAGTCCGGAGGGTCGGACAAGCGACAGAGGACGGGACCTACTAGTTTGGGAGCGGGAGCCTCAGCACAGGGGCGTATCCCGGTGCAAGGACGTGCGAGTCATCCGCCTACTACTCAGGCGTCAAAGAGAAGGAGACAGTGTTATAACTGTGGAGGGCATGGACATCTTAGGCCCGATTGTAGGAAGCCTCTTGTGACTTGTTTCTCTTGTGGTCAGACGGGTCACAGGGCAGTTTATTACAGACAGGGCGGGGCACCGTCACAGCAGGAGTCTTCGCCTGTTAGCGGGGCAGGTGGGGGACAAAGGCCGCCTCAGGTTCCGACTCAGAGTTTTCAACAGAGGGGTCAGAATCAGACGCGTACACAGGAATCAGCTCAGGGGCAAGGCCGAGGTAGAGGCTTTGGTGGAGGCACCCAGGAGACCAAAGGCACACAGTTCAGGGTTTTTGAGCTGAGGAGTGATGTTGATCCAACGGCGCCGGCAACCACAAGTACTATTTAGATTCACGTCCTTCTGGTCCGAGTTTTATTCGATACAGGTGCTACGCACTTTTTTATATCCGATGACTGTGTAACTAGGTTTTCCTTAGTTACGGTAGAAGGGAGACCCTTCGTTTTAGGGTTACCCGATGGGGGTAGGGTTAGTGGTACCCGAGAGGTATGCGGTTGTCTCATACGTTTGGAAAACCGTGATTGGTTAGCCGACTTCTATGTCACGCACTTAGTGCATGAAGAAGTCATCCTTGACATGGACTGGATGGACCGCTATCGAGCCATTTTAGACATTAGTCGGAGGAACGTGACAGTTACCACGGAGACGGGAATGTAGCTCCTCACAAGAAAGACCGCCCATACACACTAGGTGATTTTCCGAGGTTGGGACCTCGGGAAGGCCAGTACAATCATTAGCGCGGTCTGAGACGCGAGAGTTATCGGGCAGGGATGCGAGGCATTCTGGTCCTATGCCATGAAGGAAGAGACGGATCTATTGTTGAAGGAGATTCCTGTGGCATGTGAGTTTGAGGACGTGTTCGGGGAGCCACCTGGCTTACCACCGCAAAGGAGCGTTGGTTTTTCTATTGAGTTTGAGCCAGGCACGAGGCCGATCTCCAAGGATCCATACCGCATGGCGTCGATCGAGATGATGGAGCTGAAGAAGCAGCTCAAGGAGTTAGCCGAGAGAGGTTTCATACACCTGAGCGTTTCCCCTTGAGGTGCACCGGTCCTCTTCGTTAGGAAGAAGGACAGATCTTTGAGGTTATGCATTGATTACTAGGAGTTGAACAAAGTCACCATCAAGAACAAGTATCCTCTACCGCGCATCGATAATTTGCTAGAACAGTTGCAGGGAACCTCCGTGTTTTCACGCATTGACTTGAGGTCGGGATATCACCAACTGAGGATGAGAGACGAGGACGTGCCGAAGACAGCATTCAGGATGACATACGGACATTATGAGTTTGTCGTGATGCCATTCGGGCTCACGAATGCACCCATTGTCTTCATGAAGTTGATAAACGACATCTTCATCGACTTCTTGGACTAGTTCGTGGTAGTGTTTATAGATGACATCTTAGTTTACTCCCGGAGTAGGGAGAAGCATGCGGGACACCTGAGGACGGTGCTTCGAGTCATTCAGGATAGAGAGCTTTATGCAAAGCTTTCTAAGTGCGAGTTTTGGATTTCCGAGGTGGCATTCCTAGGTCATATAGTTACCGCGGAGGGTGTCATATTTGACCCGGCGAAGATAGAGTCCGTTTCTTCATGGCCGCCTCCTAGGACGGTCAACGAGGTGCGCAGTTTCTTGGGCTTAGCGGGATACTACCGCTGATTTGTTGAGGGTTTTTCTGTGATTCCAAGGCCGTTTACTTGCTTGTTGAGGAAGTCTACCAGGTTCGTCTGGTCCGAGCCTTGTCAGCGCAGTTTTGAGGAGTTGAAGACCTCTACTCTCGTTTTAACCCAACCTGAGGGCGTATAGGATTTTGTTGTCTATACTGACGCCTTCAAGCTAGGCTTGGGGTGCGTTTGGATGCAGAGGGGTAGGGTTATTGCGTATGCTTCTCGGCAGCTGAAGCCGTACTAGGAGAATTACCCCACCCATGATCTTGAGCTAGCGGCAGTGATTCGTTCCCTGAAGATCTGGCGACACTACTTGTACGAGAATACGTGCCAAATCTTCACAAACCATAAGAGTCTGAAGTATATATTCACTCAGCGGGAGTTAAATAACCGCCAGAGGAGATGGTTAGAGTTGATTAAGGACTTTGATTTGGCAATTTTGGACCATCTAGGGAAGACGAATGTAGTCGCCGATGCTTTGAGTAGGAGGAATCCTCGAGAAGAGGCTATAGCTCGACTTATGGTTCAACCACAATTGTAGAGGGATTTGGAGGAGTTGGATATCCGGTTTCCGGATACGGACGGTCATTTGTCCGAGTTAGAGGTATTATCTGACCTGTCTACAGAGATCCGACAGAAGCATGAGGGATGCCCCATTTTGATTAGGATTCGGGACAGGATGGCCCGTGGTGAGGCACCGCCATTTACCACAGCAGCGGACGGGTTATGGAGACGCAAGAAATGTATTTGTGTACCGTCAGACCGGGAGCTGAGAGAGCGGATTTTGCATGAGGTACATTCTACACCTTACTCTGTGCATCCATGCAAGAGTAAAATGTACCAGGACATTAGGAGATCTTATTGGTGGGGCGGTGATAGCATGAATTATAGTCTATATTTTGGGGTTTGTTTGGACGTTTTATCTTCAATAATCTGCATGTTTGTATGTATAATATGTGATTATATTACCATTTCATCTACCTTTGCGGGAATCGAGGTCTACACCTAGTTCTGTTGTAATCGTAGGTAAAATGGCACGTTTTGCATCGAAAAGGAGCAAAAAGAGCTATGGAGTCATTGGAGCTACATTCAGGAACATAAGGAACCATCCAGGAAGCATAACCATGGATTAAAGATTTACTTTGGACCAGATTTGAGAGATTTCACATTCAGTTGCGACTCACCTCGGTTGACCACAGATTCACCTCGACCGAGGTGATCCAGAGAAGTCGACTCGACCGAGGCGAACTGTTCGCTCCAAACGGTGTGTGCAAGCTTTAAATTTATAACCCTAGACGTAAGCTTAAAACAAGGATGCGAACCCGCAGTGTACGGGTCAATCGTAGTAAAAGCAAGGAATTCCAGGGGTCGATCACAGGGACTTAGTGAAACAAAGTCCAATTACGGTAAGCTTTAGTAATTACTAACCACAAAGCAATTAAAACAATCAAAGATGATATAGAAGTCAATAAAGGAAATATGCAATTTTAGGGATTAAAGCATCTAGTTGTGGTTCCAACTCAAGATCTAAAGATAAGCGGACAAAGCTGAGGTTTTTGCATAGGGAAGGTGTTACTAAAGTGGAATTGATCACCGGGTAAGTCTCACTACTCACTAATCCTAAACCGTAACTCCTATTACCGGGTAAGTCTCAAGGAATTAAGATAAAGAACCATAACCTCAAACTAACACACCATCTAAGGGAATAGAATCAACCTTTACTGGGTAAGTCTCAGGCTATCTCACAAAGATGGGATGAAAGCACACTCAAACCCCAATAAAGGACAAACCTTTATTACCTACACTTATGATCTTAGGTAAACAAACTAAGGAATTACCGGGTAAGTCTCATCCTAAGCTTGTATTGGACCAGGAAAGGTGTAATAAGAATAGGATTTGGCAATTTGCAACACTTAACTCTCAGTTACGGATCAGATAAGTGACCTCGGTCAGAAGAATTCCACCCCGGCCGAGATGTTCATCGACTGAGCGAGATGCTTAGGGTTAAGGTAAAGACTCGAACTTTTAGGGTCCTACTGTGATTAAGATCATTCTATCATTGTTTTTCCCACAACCTTAAGCCAATCACCCTAGAATCACACAAAGAAATTAGCCACTCATCATCATGAAAGCAATAATCAAATATATGGGAAGAAGGTGAATATTTGAACAAGAAGAATTTAATGAAAAGACTTCAATAACTAAATCAAATATCACAACAAAGTGTTCCTTGGATAAAAATCCAACAAGGCAAGACAACAAGGAAGGGAATCTAAGATAATCTTACAAAAACCCTTCAAAAGCTATAAAAGCTACAATCTTCCTTCTTCAACCTTCAAAAAGGTTCTTCAAATCTCCCAACTGGAGTATGGCTGCTGCGGTATATTGGGTGTAAGCGAGGTGATAGCGGATGTATGCAGGATATGCGGGGTGTCGGATTTGTGGGAAATCCGACCCTTTTTATAGGAAAATTACTCTCCAAAGATAAGATATCTTTGAAAGATATCTTCCCATAAAAATAGGTAAAATATATGATCTAGTATATCTTCTTCCTTCCAGGAGCCAAGCCCAAAAATATAAGATCTCTTTCCAAAGATAAAAGATCTCAGCCAAGAATAAAATATTCCCACCGCGTCCCAAGTGTTCGCCTCGGTCGAGTCGATTTCTCTGGATCACCTCGGTCGAGGTGAATCCGTGGTCAACCGAGGTGAGTCACAACTAAAAGTGAAAACCTCAAATCTGGTCCAAAGTGAATCTCTAATCCATGGCTATGCTTCCTGGATGGTTCCTTATCTTCCTGAATGTAGCTCCAATGACTCTATAGCTCCTTTTGCTCCTTTTTGATGCAAAACGTGCCATTTTACCTACGATTACAACAAAACTAGGTGTAGACCTCGATTCCCGTAAAGGTAGATGAAATGGTAATATAATCACATAATATACATACAAACATGCAGATTATTGAGGATAAAACGTCCAAACAAACCCCAAAATATAGACTATAATTCATGCTATCACGAACACCTGGGACGCGGCGAGAATATTTTATTCTTGGCTGAGATCTTTTGTCTTTGGAAAGAGATCTTATATTTTTGGGCTTGGCTCCTGGAAGGAAGAAGATATGCTAGATCATATATTTTACCTATTTTTATGGGAAGAGATCTTTTTAAGATATCTTATCTTGGGAGAGTTATTTTCCTATAAAAAGGGTCGGATTTCCCACAAATCCATATCATGCTATACCACTGATCAGGGTTTATACACCATAGCAGCCATACTCCAGTTGGGAGATTTGAAGAACCTTTTTAAAGGTTGAAGGAAGATTGAAGTCTATAGCTTTTATAGCTTTTGAAGGGTTTTTGTAAGATTATCTTAGATTCCCTTCCTTGTTGTCTTGCCTTGTTGGATTTCTATCCAAGGAATGTTTTTTTTGTGATATTTGATTCAGTTATTGAAGTCTTTTCATTAAATTCTTCTTGTTCAAATATTCACCTTCTTCCCATATATTTGATCATTGCTTTCATGATGATGAGTGGCTAATTTCCTTGTGTGATTCTAGGGTGATTGGCTGAAGGTTGTCGGAAAAACAATGATAGAATGATCTTAATCACAGTAGGACCCTGAAAGTTCGAGTCTTTAATCTTAACCCTAAGCATCTCACTCAGTCGATGAACATCTCGGCCGGGGTGGAATTTGGCTGACCGAGGTGACTTATCTGATCCGAAACTGCGAGTTAAGTGTTAGAGTTTGCCAAATCCAATTCTTATTACACCTTTCCTGGTTCAATGCAAGCCTAGGATGAGACTTACCCGGTAATTCCTTAGTTTGTTTACCAAAGATCATAAGTGTAGGTAATAAAGGTTTATCCTTTATTGGGGTTTGAGTGTGCTTTCATCCCATCTTTGTGAGTTAGCCTGAGACTTACCCGGTAAAGGTTGATTCTATTCCCTTAGGTGGTGTGTTAGTTTGAGGTTATAGTTCTTTATCTTAATTCCTTGAGACTTACCCGGTAATAGGAGTTACGGTTTAGGATTAGCGAGTAGTGAGACTTACCCGGTGATCTATTCCACTTTAGTAACACCTTTCCCATGCAAAAACCTCAGCTTTGTCCGCTTATCTTTAGATCTTGAGTTGGAACCACCACTAGATGCTTTAATCCCTAGAATTGCATATTTCCTTTATTGACTTCTATATCATCTTTGATTGTTTTGATTACCTTTTGTGGTTAGTAATTACTAAAGCATACCGTAATTGGACTTTGTTTCACCAAGTCCCTGTGATCGACCCCTGGAATTCCTTGCTTTTTACTACGATTGACCCGTAAACTGCGGGTTCGCATCCTTGTTTTATGCTTACGTCTAGGGTTATAAATTTAAAGCTTGCACACACCGTTTAGAGCGAACAAGTTTTTGGCGCCGTTGCCGGGGACTTGGTCTAGACCGAGCCGGTTACGGTTTGCTCTTGGGGCACTTGCCCCCGTGTCTACTAACCACTCTACTTGAGTGACTTTTGCAGGTTCTTTCTTAGGTTTATGCGAAGAACCCGCACTGGGAAGGAAATCGTTCCTTACGATCCCGAACCAGAAAAGACATACAAACGTCGCTTACGAGAAGCGAAGATGGCCAACCAAGACAATCGCGATCTTGAGGCCGAGTTGAAAGAGGCGCTAGAGCAGCTACGCCTCAGCAGGGAAGAGCTAAGGCAAGAGAAAGAAGAAACTCGCGCCAGGACTGAGGCGATCGAAGCAGATATGGCAGCCTTACGAGACCAATATCTACTTCGACCGAGGGAAGATCCAGTCCCAGATCCTCGACCGATGCAGGATCCAGTTGCTGACCCTCGACCGAGGCAGGTTCTAGTACCTGACGCCCCGGCCGAGATACTTCCACCTCGGATGCCAGTCCGAGGCGTTCTTCTTGCAGGAATCCCACAAACCCTAGGTCAAAGGATGGACCCCAATCAACAACTGAGGCGTCCAGGAGTTAACCTAGGAGATCCAGTGGACCATGACTACGAACTTCGACCGCAAGTTCTATCCATGATTCGCCAATGCCAATTCGGAGGGCTAGAGAAGGAATCACCATATCAACATCTTCAAAACTATGAGATCTTGATGGAGACCTTGAGACCCTCAAGGATTGAAAATAACAATTACAAGCTAAGACCTTTTTACTTTTCTTTAAAAGATAGAGCTCTTACTTGGTATCAATCTCTTCCTCCAGGAAAAATTAGCACATGGGAGGAGATGACAACGGAATTCTTGACCAAATTCTTTCCCCCCTCAAAGACCGCTGAAATGAGAGGGAAGATCAACGCTTTCATTATGAAGGACAATGAGAGCTTGTCCAAGTCATGGGAGCGGTTCAAGGACATTCTTTTGGATTGCCCACATCGTGGGATTCCAAAGATAGAGTTATTGGAGATATACTTCAAGGGACTGGACGGAAGCACCCAGTTCAACCTCCAACTACTCTCCGCCGATACCTTTATGGACATGGCGATTGACGAAGCTTGGGGCTTCATCGAGAAGCAAGCTTTGCATATGGAGAAGTACACCCATCAAGGAGCTGAAGGTGGAGTTAAACGAGTTAACTTCCAGGAAACTCAGCCCAACAACAATTAACTCACGTCTTTGAAGAATGACGTGAAGCAATTGAAGGAACTCTTGGTTGCTCAAACCAAGAAGGAAGAGCAAGGACAAAGGAATAACAACAATGGATACCGTAATAACAACAACGGTTCCCGGAACAACAATTACAACAACAACAACAATAGAGGATCCAATAGCAACAATTGGAGGGCGAACAACCAAAATTCTGGTAGCAATCATTCAAACTCAAACTCTAACGATTCCTCTAATCCATTCCTCTCTTCCCCTTCTTCTTCTTCTACTCCAATAAAGAGCCAGGGGCAAGGATCAAGTTCGTCTCAGCCGGAAAAGAAAGACGCAGTGCTGGAGGCTATCTTGATCAAGCTTAGTGCTATGGAGACTTCTATGACTTCATTTTCGAAGGCCCAAAAGGCCTTTGAACAACAACTTGCAAGTAGGGCGAATGAAGCGCCAAGAGATCCGGGGAAGCTTCCAGCAAGGACGGAGAGAAACCCTAAGGGCCAGATCATGGCCATAACTACGAGGAGTGGACTGAAAACTACAGATCCAGTGCCTCGGTCGGTGCCAGTACCGACAAAGACCACCTCGGTCTAGGTGCAGTCGAAGAACACTTCGGCCGAGATTCCAACCGAGGTGGAGCCACAGAAAGCGGAGGGGAAAACTGAAGTTTATGTTCCACCCCCTGTATACAAACCACCACTTTCATTCCCCCAGTCAAGGGCCAGAGCACATCTAGACAAGCACTTTGGTAAGTTCCTTGACCTGAAGAATAAACTGCATATTAACATTCCTTTCCTTGATGCTATTCTAGGAATGCCCGCCTATGGGAAGTTCTTGAACGAGATCCTATCAAGGAAGAGGAAACTGGAAGATTTTGGTGAAGTTAGGATGACATCTAAATCCTCGGAGCTTATTCAAATCAAGAAGGAGAAGATGCCACCTAAGTTGAGAGATCCAGGCTCATTTTGCATTCCCATTCAAGTTGGGGATGTCACTTGTGAAGCCCTTTGTGATCTAGGATCCAGCGTGAGCATCATTCCGTTGGAGCTATGTGTGAAGATTGGACTTGGAGAGCCCAAGCCGGTCAAGATTCGATTATACATGGTGGATCGCTCCATCACCCATCCCGTGGGAATTTTGGAGGACGTTCCGGTCAAGTTAGGTAACTTCTATTTACCAATAGATTTTGTTGTACTTGACATTCCCGCAGATTATCCTGTTCCTATTATTCTCGGGAGACCATTTCTAGCAACTTCGGGTTGCAACGTGGATTGCAAGAACGCCAAGTTGAAATTCAACATTGGTGGCGATGAGGTGGAGTTTGCGCTACTTACAACCATGAAAGGGGAGCAGCTAAGCGATGATATCTTCAACATCTACGATGAAGAAGAATCAAGAGAATTGGTGAGCTCTATCCTTACTAACGATCCACTCGAAAGAGTTATTAGTTTCAGTTTAATGGAGGAAGGTATAGATGCTTCTTGTGATGCAGATATTCGGTTCCAGTTGCAGTACCTCGACCGAGGCACTTCCTGGACTGAGCGAGGCGACTGAAGAACATCTCGGTCAACGCCTTTGCTCCTCGACCGAGGTCGATGGCGAGACGACTTCAACTGAGACTTACGAAAGTCCAGTTTCTGGATCTACTCCACTGGAAGAAGGAAGCAAGGATCCCCCTCAGAAAGCACCCCCAGTTGTGGAGCTTAAACAACTCCCAAATCACTTGAGGTATGTCTTTCTTGGACCGGATTCCACTTATCCCGTCATTGTTAGTGCTTCCCTCTCCGAAACTGAATTATCTAAACTAATGTATGTCCTAAGAAAGCATCAAAAGGCTTTGGGTTATACTATAGATGATCTTATTGGCATTAAGCCTTCTTTCTGCATGCATAGAATTCTAATGGAGGATGATCATAAGACTTCACGGGAACCTCAAAGACTGTTAAATCCGATCATGAAAGAGGTTGTGAAGAAAGAAATTCTTAAGTTGTTGGATGCAGGTATCATATATCCTATCTCGGATAGCAAGTGGGTTAGCCCGGTACATGTAGTTCCGAAGAAAGGAGGGATGACCGTTGTGACGAATAAGAACAACGAGTTGATCCCAACCAGGACCGTTACGGGCTGGAGGGTTTGCATTGATTATAGGAAGCTGAACACGGCCACACGGAAGGACCATTTTCCACTTCCCTTCATTGATCAAATGCTCGAGCGGTTGGCCCAACATTCACACTTTTGCTACTAGACGGTTATAGTGGATTCTTCCAGATTCCTATCCATCCGGATGATCAGGAGAAGACCACTTTCACTTGTCTATGGGGGACATTTGCTTGTAGGAGGATGCCATTTGGATTGTGCAATGCACCCGCTACCTTCCAGCGATGCATGATGGCCATCTTTTCCGAGTACATAGAGGAGATCATGGAGGTATTTATGGATGATTTTTCAGTATATGGTTCCTCTTTTGATGATTGCCTATCTAACCTTTCTCTAGTGCTTAAAAGATGTGAAGACACTAATCTCGTTTTGAATTGGGAGAAGTGTAATTTTATGGTCAATGAAGGCATTGTGCTAGGACACCTCGTTTCTAATCGAGGCATTGAGATCGATCGCGCTAAGATCGAGACAATAGAGAAACTCCCTCCCCCATGTTCTGCTAAAGGTGTGAGGAGTTTTCTCGGGCATGCAGGTTTCTACAGGAGATTCATCAAGGACTTCTCCAAGATTTCTAAACCTCTAACTAACCTCTTGAATAAAGATGTTGTTTTTGAGTTTTCGCAGGAGTGTCTTGATGCTTTTTACAGGATTAAGGAAGCGTTAATCTCTGCTCCCATTATCCAACATCCAGATTGGACCTTGCCCTTTGAGATCATGTGTGATGCTAGTGATGTAGCCGTAGGAGCGGTGCTTGGACAGAAGAAGGATGGCCGAACCACCGCCATTTACTATACTAGCAAGATGTTAGATGTAGCACAACGCAACTACGCTACCACCGAGAAGGAATTACTGGCGGTTGTATATGCTTTCGAGAAGTTTCGTTCCTATTTAGTAGGGGCGAAAGTCATTGTCTACACCGACCATGCAGCCATCCGTTACTTGTTGGCTAAGAAAGATGCCAAGCCACGCCTTATTCGATGGATTCTCTTGCTTCAAGAGTTTGACTTAGAGATCCGCGATAAGAAGGGATCCGAAAATTCTGTTGCGGATCACCTCAGCTGGCTACCTGCATCTTCACGCGAGAAGGACGACCCACCCATAGACGATTCATTCCCCGATGAGCATTTACACTTGTTGGAGCGTTTGATAGACTTACTTACTTCACCCCACGATGGAGGTGAAGTATGGGGTGAGGGCACCTCCCATCACATTTGAGACGCATTATGGTCCAGCTAGCGACCTTAAACCAAGCGCTTCTTGGGAGGCAACCCAAGGTATTGCTTTCTTTTCCCGTTTTCTAGTTTAGCTTAGATAGTTTTGCTTTTGCTTTGCTTTGTTTTGTTTTTGGCGTTCTAGACAGACAACAGGTGACATATAAGGAAGGAGAACAAACCAGGAGCATAACTGGAAGGACAGAAGATCGAGAATTTGAAAAGACGAAGTTTGACTGAGGCACATCTCGGTTGCTGTCAAAGCACCTCGACCGAGATGATTCTTGAGCAACCGAGGCGACTAGGGTTTCTGAAGATCCACCTCGGTCCGTACCACCTCGGTCCAGTCGAGACCACCTCGACCGAGGTGATAGCAATTCCAGAAAGGGTATAAAAGGGGTGAAATTTCTCTCTCTTCCACTTTACCCTCCCTCAACCGCAGCGTTATACTTCACCTCGCTTCGTCCTTCTTCGATCGTTTTCAAAGATTTTTGCTCCCAACCTGCAATTAGAACGTAGAGGATCCCAGTGCATCGTCGATCTGCGAAGAAATCGAACCGAAACGGCCGAACAAGGTAAATCGAACCGAAACCCTAACTCCGCTGTTTTCGCTTCGATTCGGGCCTGGATTGCCCTACATTTGCTGAGAAAAGGATTAAGTACCCCATAGGAAGCAGTTGTAGTGATTTTGGGGGAAAAGAACTGGAAATTTGAGGAAATTAGTTACATAGTTTCTCGCCTCGGTCCAGACGCGCTGTGCCTCGGCCAAGGTGTTCTTGAGTATTGTCAGTCGACCGAGGTGACCTGACAGTGAGATTTCTGAAAATGAGTTCTGACAGACGCCTTGCCCTTAGGGATAGATCCTCCCCTTCCCCTTCTTACTCTTCTTCCCGACCCTATCGCCCGGTGATCCACGAGCGACACCGGGTCGATTATGAGCGTATTTCCGGCCGTCCAGTGATTGTACCTCGCTTCCTGGACGTGTCAGCCTTTGACTGTCTCCAGGTGGACGGAGACCTTAGGCGGATGATATCTACAATAGGGTTAGATCAGTTTACTGAGATCCGAGCCCCAGCCTATTTAGAGCCCACCCTAGAGTTCGTCAGTTCCTTCACCTACCTCCCCACAGAGCGTTCTGTGAAGTACCGGTTGATGAACCGGAACTTCATAGTTCCACTAGAGTATTGGAGGGATATTTTTGGTTTCCCTGCCCCGACAGCCGTTGATTTCCCCTCCCGATTAGTAGCTAGGGAGTTTTGGGGACAGATTGCCCATATTGCTGAGCACGCAGACAGATGGCGCCCTGGAGATTCCAGGGAGAAGGTCATCTTCCACTTAGCTTTTAGGTTAGCCTACCGCATTTTCAGCGAGACGCTTCTGGCGCGTACTGAGATGCCCCAGAAGGTCCGACAAGGGGAGCTGTTCAGCCTATATTGCATGGTGACAGGAGGCATCCCCGACTTTGGCTTGATGTTGGCAGAGGACCTGCACAAGATCAAGGCCAAAGCGAAAGGGACATATGTTGCGGAGGGATTGTCACCCACATCGCCAGCTACCAGGATATGGATCTCAACGCTTGCACTATGGTGGCGGCTGCCAAGCCGCTTGGGCTGCAGGAGATGATCACTCGGCAGATTTTGGTTCCCCGAGGACTGACTACACCATACGTGGCTATGCCATGGGAGGTGACTGCACCGCAGGGGATCAGATGGTCTACACAGTTTACAGTTTATGACCCTCATTATTGGCAGACCGCCTAGGCCCCACTGATGGAGGATTACAGAGAGGTAGCAGCTGCCCCAGCTGAGGAGGAGGTAGATGATAAGGAGACTGCTGATGACAGGGATGATGGAGTCCCGATGGATACAGGGACGGATACTGCAGGGACGAGTGTGCCGGTTATTGATCTAGATGACGATGATACTGAGCCGGCACCTGCTACATCTCCAGTGAGACCTGCTAGGCGTAGAGCACACCGACACAGAGATCCAGAGACTCACCATCGGATCGATGATCTGACGGATCAGATGATTGATTCATATGCTGCTTTATCACTGGATATCCGCGAGATGCAGGAGCGACAACACTACCAACACATGATGGCCCAGATCCAGTTTGAGCACATCATGGGCTATCCGTTTGACCCGTCTCAATATCCATATGTGCCACCACCACCACCACCGGATCGTGACTACTGAGAGCTGCATGATTTTCTTTCTTATTTTTATGCAGTTCAGCTTATTATCCGGTGAGTATTTTATTCCTTAGACTTATTTTGACCCACTGGGACAGTGTGTCCCAAGTATGGAGTATTTGTGTATTACTTGACATTTATGTGATGTATGACTCAATTTGACCGGATATTTATATTTATGCTTCACTTTTGCATCTATGTGTTTATCTGAGACTGCATGCATACTTACAGATTATTTGATTGAGAAAAACGTCGAAACCGGAAAAAAAAGCTGGTTTTAAAAAAAAATTTTTGACCTCGACCGATGGAGTTCTGGCCAAACGAGGTGTTTCACCTCGGTTGACCTAAGAACACCTCGACCGAGGTGGGTTAACTGAGAGTTTTCGAAACGATTTTTGTGCTTCTTATGTGGATGTGATCTCAGTGAAGACTTTGCTTACTGACTGGTTTTGAAATCTTTATGTGTTTGAAAGGTTTTATAATATGTTTAAGTTGCTAAATGCTTTGTTTGAAATTATTGGCATATTTAATACTTTGTTTTTATCGAAATTATGTTAAATTTGAAGGTTGACACCGCAAGATAAGTTCTCTCACTTTCTTCCTGGAAAGACCAAGGCAATTCATTCTTCTCTCTTCTTCTTCTTGATCATGCTTAACCCCTCATATACATTTTGCCTCCCTTTACCTATCCGGGAATTTGGAAGCAAGCGAAGTGGTGAAAGCAAGTGAAGTTAAAGTTGAGAAGTTGGCTGGAAGTGAAAGTGTTAGAAAGTAATAATAGGTTTGGGGAAGTCAATCATGATGATGAGTAACTCGGCACCATTCACATAGCCGGGTGTTTGTGTCTTGCCAAAGTCAGATTGAGCGATATTCCTAACGGGTCATGGTATGTGCATCAAGGGTTTGATGCATCTCAAGAAATTGATGATTGCTGATTTCCTAGGCTTCGGTTATTGTGCACCTCTGTCCATGCATCCCAAAAAGTAAAATAAAAGAAAAAGTGTGAAATAAGCAAAGCTTATTGGTGGAAGATGTTGAAAGTCAAAGTGAAAGTGAAGTATATCCTTTTCCCGGATTCTAACACCACATTACCTTACATACATCCCTACCCTACACGTTTCTTGACCTTTCTTTTGGGAAGCCCTTGAGACCTCGAGCTTGTTGATTGACTTAGCGGTTTAAACTGGATTATGCATGATTAATTTCGATAATTATGACTTATTATGCATTCTATGATTTTATGCAAAGATGAACAACTTTCTTATATTTATAAAATGTTTTGATCATATTTTGATTTTAAATTCCACGATGTATTCTCTTAGAGTGATCTATGATTTTTGCACATTATAAAAATGTTTTGAAAGACTTTTCATTGATTTTCTTGACTATTAATCCATTCTATCTTGTCTTTTATATGCGGAACTTGCTTGGGGACAAGCAAGGGCCAAGTATGGGGTATTTTGATAACATGAATTATAGTCTATATTTTGGGGTTTGTTTGGACGTTTTATCTTCAATAATCTGCATGTTTGTATGTATAATATGTGATTATATTACCATTTCATCTACCTTTGCGGGAATTGAGGTATACACCTAGTTCTGTTGTAATCGTAGGTAAAATGGCACGTTTTGCATCGAAAAGGAGCAAAAAGAGCTATGGAGTCATTGGAGCTACATTCAGGAACATAAGGAACCATCCAGGAAGCATAACCATGGATTAAAGATTTACTTTGGACCAGATTTGAGAGATTTCACATTCAGTTGTGACTCACCTCGGTTGACCACAGATTCACCTCGACCGAGGTGATCCGGAGAAGTCGACTCAACCGAGGCGAACACCTGGGACGCGGCGAGAATATTTTATTCTTGGCTGAGATCTTTTGTCTTTGGAAAGAGATCTTATATTTTTGGGCTTGGCTCCTGGAAGGAAGAAGATATGCTAGATCATATATTTTACCTATTTTTATGGGAAGAGATCTTTCTAAGATATCTTATCTTGGGAGAGTTATTTTCCTATAAAAAGGGTCGAATTTCCCACAAATTCATATCATGCTATACCACCGATCAGGGTTTATACACCACAGCAGCCATACTCCAGTTGGGAGATTTGAAGGACCTATTTAAAGGTTGAAGGAAGATTGAAGTCTATAGCTTTTATAGCTTTTGAAGGGTTTTTGTAAGATTATCTTAGATTTCCTTCCTTGTTGTCTTGCCTTGTTGGATTTCTATCCAAGGAACGTTTTTTTTGTGATATTTGATTCAGTTATTGAAGTCTTTTCATTAATTTCTTCTTGTTCAAATATTCACCTTCTTCCCATATATTTGATCATTGCTTTCATGATGATGAGTGGCTAATTTCCTTGTGTGATTCTAGGGTGATTGGCTGAAGGTTGTGGAAAAAACAATGATAGAATGATCTTAAGCACAGTAGGACCCTGAAAGTTCGAGTCTTTAATCTAAACCCTAAGCATCTCGCTCAGTCGATGAACATCTCGGCCGGGGTGGAATTTGGCTGACCGAGGTGACTTATCTGATCCGAAACTGAGAGTTAAGTGTTAGAGTTTGCCAAATCCTATTTTTATTACACCTTTCCTGGTTCAATGCAAGCCTAGGATGAGACTTACCCGGTAATTCCTTAGTTTGTTTACCTAAGATCATAAGTGTAGGTAATAAAGGTTTATCCTTTATTGGGGTTTGAGTGTGCTTTCATCCCATCTTTGTGAGTTAGCCTGAGACTTACCCGGTAAAGGTTGATTCTATTCCCTTAGATGGTGTGTTAGTTTGAGGTTATAGTTCTTTATCTTAATTCCTTGAGACTTACCCTGTAATAGGAGTTACGGTTTAGGATTAGCGAGTAGTGAGACTTACCCGGTGATCTATTCCACTTTAGTAACACCTTCCCCATGCAAAAACCTCATCTTTGTCCGCTTATCTTTAGATCTTGAGTTGGAACCACAACTAGATGCTTTAATCCCTAGAATTGCATATTTCCTTTATTGACTTCTATATCATCTTTGATTGTTTTGATTACCTTTTGTGGTTAGTAATTACTAAAGCATACCGTAATTGGACTTTGTTTCACTAACTCCCTGTGATCAACCCCTGGAATTCCTTGCTTTTTACTACGATTGACCCGTACACTGCGGGTTCGCATCCTTGTTTTAAGCTTACGTCTAGGGTTATAAATTTAAAGCTTGCACACACCGTTTGGAGCGAACAGGCGGGCTCAAGCCCGATATAGCTAGATATTTGGCCCGATGTGCATCCTACTAGTAGGTCAAGATCGAGCACCAAAGACACGGAGGAGAGCTTCACCCACTGCCCGTGCCGTAGTGGAAGTGAGAGGATATATCCATGGACTTCGTTACCGGTTTGAGACCGATTAGGAACTTTGATGCGAAATGGGTAGTAATGGATCGGTTGACGAAGACTACACGTTTCATCCCTATTCGGGAGACGTGGCCGGTGAGTCGTCTAGCCGAGGAGTTTACCCGTCAGATTGTGAGGTTACATGGAGTGCCGAGGACTATCATCTCGGATAGGGAAGGGCGTTTTACCTCGAGGTTCTGGCAGTAGGTACACGCCGCCCTAGGTTCGAGTCTTCATTTCACCACCGCATACCATCCGCAGACCGACGGCCAGTCCGAGCGGACTATTCGGACCTTAGAGGACATGTTGCAGGCATGTGTGCTAGACTGGGGGCACGTATGGCCAGACAACCTCCTATTGGTGGATTTTTCATATAATAATAGCTGGCACGCATCGATTGGGATGACACCATATGAGACATTGTATGGACGGAGATGCCGCACTCCCTTATGTTGGGACGATCCGGGGAGTTTTAGCATTGTAGCTCTAGACTAGGTACATGATGACATGGATAGGGTTGCGTTGATATGAGAGTGGATATTGACCGCGCAGAGTCATCCGAGATCGTATGTGGATAGGAGACGTAGACCTCTCGAGTTCACGGTAGGAGCTCAAGTGTGGCTGAGGGCATCACTGACGCAAGGCGTAGATCATTCGGCATTAAGGGGAAGTTAAGCCCCCTATATGTCAGTCCATTCAAGATAGTGGAGAGAGTTGGTGAGGTGGCATACCGGCTAGCATTACCACCGTGGTTGGAGGGTATACATCCGGTATTTCATGTGTCTCAGTTGAGAGAGTACATCCACGACCTGAGGCACATCATTAGCCACGAGGATCTAGTGGTCGAGCTGGACCATACTTTTGCAAAGCATCCGATAGCGCTGTTTTTAGAGCGGAGTACGAGACGCCTTCGATCGAAGGAGATACCAATGCTGAGGGTGCAATGGTCGAGGCGAGGAGCCGATGAGGCCACATGGGAGACGGAGGATAGTATCCGAAGAAACTATCCCGGGTTTTACGCCAGTTTAATGACATCAATAGGGTAGTCGGGTTAGTCCCGAGTTCTTCCTTGGTTACGCTTATGTGGTTTGTGATGTGATATGTTTTGTGTGCTATTTATGTGTTTTATTGGCTACCTTTTGAGGTGTTGACGTGGTTATGTGGGCTACTTCTGAGTTTGAGGGTTGATGGGCGACATTACATGTTCCATACGGTTTTCGAGTGGTGTTGGGTGATAGTTTCACATTTAGAAAGTTTCGGGACGAAACTTATTTTTAGGGGGGTTAGCTGTAACATCCGGAAGTTTTATTCCGGATGTTGAGAGGTTCATCGATATTCCCGCGTCAACGACTCAGTTTCCCGTAGGCACGTTTGTTGAGTGCCGAGATTTATCCCCAAAATCCCGCGTTGACCCTTCGGTTTCCCCTTTTTCCTTTCCGGCCCTCAGTTTGTGGAGTGAGGAGATATATGGGGAAGCTGACCCTTGGTCTCCCCATCCCTTTTTGCAGTCTTCTTTTCACTCTCCCTCTCACCTCACTCTTTCTTTTCACTTTCACGTTAGATCTCTCTTCACTGTCCTTCTTGTGCTCTTTCTTCTTCCTTTTCCTTGGAAGATCTTGGCTAGGAATCTGCAGCCTTGAAGAACTTGGATTAGTGGTGGTAAGCTTTCTTCCTCCCCTCTTCTCCTTTCTTGCTGTATTTCTTCTCCTTCTTCTTCTCTTCACCTCCATGGCTATGGAGGAAGCTTTGAAGAGAGTTCTTATGAATCCTTTGCATGTGCATCTTCTTATCTCGTTTAGGTCATGGAGAGGAGCCTCAGACCAATGGATAGTGTTTGGAGAAGGTCCAACCAGAGTAGGAAGCACTTGAAGCAAAGAAGACGAAGTTTCTGCTGCTCGACCGCAGGACGGACCAACAGAGGCACAGGGGTGGACCAGAGCCACCGCAGGGGCGGCTCGAGCAACCGCAGGGGCGGATCACCAGGGCGCAAGGGCGGCGCCAGACATCCGAGGGGCGGTGAGAGGGCCACGTAGGGGGTGCCAACTTGTTTCCCCGGTTGCGTTTTCTTCACCAGTAGGCTTCTTCCTCCCTTTCTCTTCGTTCCTTCCTTATTCTTATGGTTATATATCGTTAGTAGCATACTTAGGGTGGACCTTGGATATATGAGAATTCCATCTAGTGTTTGAACCTAGGTGCCCTTTGAGCTAGTTGGAATCGTTGGTGATCTTGTGTGTGTGACGACCTTATGGTCTCTCTTCCATCTTGTTTTTTACTCCAGCTTTGGGTAGTATTTAAGCTCATATAGGGTGTGGCCTGTTGTGTTCCCTTTTCCTATGGTTATCATGTTCGTGACCTCTTAAAGGTCTAAGAGTGTCTTCCTAGTTTATTCGTTGTTCAACATTATGCTCGGTTGCTAGCCTTGGAAAGTCCTTGAGTTGAGTTTTGAGATCAATGTTGATGTGTACCTCGTTGTGATCAAGCCTTGGTTATTCCCATGTGGAAAGTTGAGATTGTTTTTTTTGGTTAGCTTTGAGACGAGGAAAGTCCTCGGACTTACTTAGCCACTTTTATGCATTATTTGGATACATGATGGTGGTATGTGTTTTATTGCTTTTTATCATGAAACCGGATTAGGACAACTTGGTTATATATATTGTCGCCCATTGCTTACTATTATTATCCGGCGGTGACATCATTGCCCAGCTCCTGAGGGAGACTGGGAGGTTCTCTACGACCAGGCCATACATGGTATACGGGCGGACTTCTTTGCCACTCCACATGGTATACGGGTCGAGCTACGCATCACTCCTGTTGGTTACACGGGGATAGAGGCGGGAGTTATAAGACTCTCGTGTCACACTTTAAACGAATGGAACTAGTAATGGAATAACTTAAAAGAGGATAAGAACCGGATGTTTATGTATACAAGCATGTTGTGTGTTATGTGTTCTTATGTGTGTGTTTGTGCCATATTATCTATATAATGCCTAGAATGTGAGCTAACAGTTTGAAACCATTTGTGTAGATGTCTTCCAGGTTAGGGATGCCGCCGAGTGAGGTGGAAGAGTGGACAGCCGGGGGGTCTCCGTACATTATAGGACGGGGACGTTTGTGGTTTTCTTTGTGTTGTTGGATATTTATGTTGTACGGTTTTGGATCTTTATATCGTTGTTGTGTCATTTTGAGGACTCGGTTGAGTTTCCACCTTATATTTGTACTTTTCTGTTTTCGCATACATCACAAACGGTTTGGGTTTTTGCCTTTATTTGTGCCATGTTGGAAAGATCCGGTGAGATTATTGTCAGGCTAAGGGTCGGGACCCATTGTGAGGTCTCGCCCGTAGCATTCCGATATCCCGTAGATTTGGCGTGTTACAAGCGAAAGGGCGTTGGCGTAGTGGTGGTTCAGCGGGAGCAAGGGCGCTGAGGGGGGTTTGGGTGCGTCCGCGAGAGAGAGAAGTGAGGTGAGAGAGTCAAGTAGGTGAGTGGGGGTAGGTGAAAAGAGATTATTTTACTTACCTGTCGTCTGTCACCGCGGGCGCGGCTCCTCTAGGCTGCAGGTGCGACGTTCATTTGGGTTGGCCGCTGGTGCGGCTCCTCCAAGCCGTGGGGCGAAATTCTTCGTTACAGGCGAGATGGCGGCTTCTTTAGCCGCAAGGGCGGTTTGACGACAGTGGCATCCTACTTCTTATTCTTCGGGTTGCCTTGGGTTTCCCGTTTACCCACAACGGAGGAGCCGCCCCCACCAGGCAAGTGGCCACAATCTCCCGAGTAACACCTTTGTGTTATGTCGTTGGCTCGACGTAAGACCTTCATCCTTGAGTTTGTGCTTCCTCCAGAACCATCTCATCAATTGGATCGTTGGATACTTCCTCATGCTACATTTTGAGTCTTTGTCCGTTGACTTTGAAAACCTTGTAAGATTGTGGATCATATAGGTCCACAACACCATATGGACGTAATTCGGCAATGACGTATTGTTCTGTCCATTTGGAGCGGAGTTAACCTGCACAAATTTTTAGTCGAGATTAAAAAAGGAGAAGGGTTACTTGGTTTGAAATCCTTTCGGAGGATGTTCCGGTCATGCTACACTTTGGTTTTTTTCTTTGTAGGATGTGGCATGGTCATAAGCATCGAGGCACAGTTCTTCCAGTTCTTACAGTTTGAGCTTCCTAAACTCACCGACTTCATTAATTTGCATTTTATACTTCTTCACCACCCACCAAGCCTTGTGTTCTAGCTCCACCGGTTGATGGCAAGCTTTTCCAAACACAAGTCTAAATGGTGAGATACCAATGATTGAGTCTTAGACTCCAATCCTTCCTTCCGGGAGATACATGAAACACCTCATTTATTAGGTGTGTTTTCGATATTTAATTTCCTACCTTTATCGATATTTTACTAGCTTAAAATATTTTTATTTTATTTTTTTAGCGTAAATTATTTTTCCCCGGGTATATTTATAATTTGGATACTTTCGCGTATATTGATAGCATGAATTATAGTCTATATTTTGGGACTTGTTTAGACGTTTTATCTTCAATAATCTGCATGTTTGAATGTATATTATGTGAAAATATCGTTGTTTCATCTACCTTTGTGGGAATCGAGGTCTACACCTAGTTTCGTTGTAATCGTAGGTAAAATGGCACGTTTTGCATCAAAATGGAGCTAAAGGAACTAAGGAGTCATTGAAGCTAAATTCAGGAGCTTAAGGAAGAATCCAAGAAGCATGGAAATGGATTAGAGATTCACTTTGGACCAGATTTAAGAGATTTCATATTCAGTTTAGAGTCACCTCGGTCAGCTACAGTACCATCTCGACCGAGGTGATCCCGAGGAGCATCTCGACCGAGGCGAATACTCTGACGCAGCTAGATCGTTTATTCTTGGCTGAGATCTTTTATTTTTGGAAGGAGAGATCTTATATTTTTGGGCTAGATTTCTGGACGGAAGATCATATATTTTGGAGATCTATTTATGAGATATGGATATATTTTATTAGGATAATATCTTTTCAAGATATTTTATCTTTGGAAGATAGTTTTCCTATATAAAGGGCTGGATTTTCCACAATTCAGCACGCCCGCTACTATCGGCGCATCACTGAAAATCCCGCTATCATTATAGTGGTTGGAGGAAGGAAGGAAGGAAGATTTAAGGAAGGATTCATAGCTTATTATAGCTTTTGTGAAGGGTTTTGTAAGATTCTCTTAGATTCCTGTTCTCCCCTAAACGTGCGTGCAAATAAGTTTTAATTATAAAACTAGAATCAAGCAAGCGAACCCGCAGTGTACGGATCGACGTAGTTAAGCAAGAATTCCAGAGTATCGAACACAGGGATTTGGGTGGGAACAAATTCAATTGCAGATTATCAAGCGAGTAAATATGGGAGTTTTTGCAAATATTGGGAAAACAACAATCCTAAAGATCCAGGTATCCAGCTGTGGCAATCGATTCAAGATATACTAATGATATAAAGACAGAGTTTGAGATATGCAAAGGTATGCTAATGTAAGGTAATCGTACGGTGAAGTTCCAAAAACCTTATATGACTCACCTACAAGACACTTTCCATACAGGTTGTTGAGGCTTCAATATAGAAAGATTCTAAAGGCAAGAATTAATGTCAAATACCCAAACTTGTAATCCAAGGATCAAGACTAACTTAACCGATTACGGTTATGAACCTCACAATCGAGGTAGAGGTTGTTGAGGCTTCACTACCACCTAGAAAAGGCAAGCCTAAACTAAGTTAAAGAAAATCTTTAACTTTGGATTAAAGTAAAAGCAGGTTCGTAAACTTAGGGGAAATTACGGGTAGATCTTGAGACTTCACGGCCGTGGAACTCAAGAACAAACCGTGATTTAGTGTTTGTCGACGATTCTCTCTAACTCTCAGGGTCTAATCTGTTTACGATCGATCTATCATCATCTAAGCCACAACTATCAACCCTTCACCTTAGAATTGTTAAGGGTTTTTAGCCAATAACAGTCATGTTGATATCAAATTCAAGAATTAAAAGATAGAAAGATGAAAACTTCCAAAAACTTTCAATAAACTTCAAACCAATCTCAAAGTCACAATCAAGAATGAATGATGTCAATAGATTCAGAATAAGACAAACAAACACAATCTTAGGAAAGAAGGAAGAACGGGATGTCAATCCGTCTTCTAAATCAAACCTAAACAAGAAGAGAAATCTTCTTGCAACAATCTTCCAAAAACTTCGACCTTCCGCCAATCCGGAAATCTCAACAGCGATCTCCACCAAAAGTGCGAGATTAGGGCAAATCCAAGCACAAACTTCGATCTCCAACGAGATGTAAATGCTTCTAAGCGAGGGTTAAGTGCCGCTAAGCGAAGGCGTAAGCCAAGGTCTAAAGCGAGGTGACGGAATTTCTCTTCCTCCGTCTTTTTATAGGGCAAGATAAAATATCGCCCCGGCCCAATCTTCAAAAGATCTTGGCTTCAAAATATGGCGAAAAAGATCGCCAAGATCACGGTCGTGGAAGGTTCCACGACCGTAATTAAGAGCGTGGAAATCAAACACGGTTTGAACCATGGATTCCACGACCGTAATAGTTACTGGAATGCATCACGCCTCTCTTTGCAAGGTTCCACGGCCGTGGAACTAAAAGTGGTTTGTAGTACGGCCATATTTTAGAGCGTGGTTTAGGGCAAGAACGTGATTCTTCCCTAGCCTCGTGCATTCCCCAAGTTGAACTCCATTTTGCTCCTAATAATGCCCTCAATCCATGGACATACTCAATCAACTCTTCTTTGCTTGATTCCGTTCGGAAATGACTCTCAATCACCTATAATCAACATAAAGCTAGTGTAGACATCCATATCGACAATATAGGCAAACTAGCTCACAAATGCAACAATGCTAAATCAAAGACTATCAATATGAATCAAATACACTTAGAAAACGTGCCTAAAACATCACAATATTTCATGCTAACAAATAACCACATACTTAACACTTGCTTGTCCCTAAGCAAGGTCTCTCAAAAGGCTTTAAACAAAATTTAGGATGAAATATGTGTACCTTCTCAAAGCAATACTTCTTTTGGAGGAATGTGCCTTCTAAAGAATAGATCATTCTCAAATCTTGCTTCAATCGTTTATAAGACTTTCATACACTTAATCAAAGAGTAAAAAGTAAAGAAAATTCATGAATTAATCAAACTTCTAAACAAGCATCATAACCTTCAAACATTATCAAAATCAATCATAAGAAACTTCAATTTAGATCACCAAGTCATATAACATTCTTTTGATCTTAAGGACTTTCAAAGAAAAGGTCTAGAATGTGGAAGGGAAGGAAACTTTTAGGGAATGTGGTGCATGAATCCGGGAAAGTGGACAACTACCCTTCTTCTTCTTTTGCGGTTTCCGCAACACTTCAACTTAGAGCTTCGCTCTTCTTCCTTTCATTTTTCGACTTTACTTTTGGAGTTATGGATAGAGGTGCACAAAAACCGAAGCCTAGGAGATTGGCGTTTCTCAATTTCTATGAGATGCCTCAAACCCTTAGCGCACATACCATAATCTGCTACAAATATCGCTCAATCCGACTTTGGCAAGACACAAACACCCGGCTATGTGAATGGTGCCGAGTTACTTATCATCATGATTGACTTCCCCAAACCTAGAATTCCTTTCTATTCTTTTGATTGCAAATAATTGCTCTCATGGCCCTCCCACATCAAACATGCCTTTTTCATTCACTTCTCCAAATTCCCAGATAGGTAAAGGAGGTCAATATTTCAACGAGGAGCTAAAATGATCAAAGAAAGAAGAAAGAAAAATCGAATTGCCTTAATCATCTCAACAAGAAGTATAAGAACTTATAGTGTGATTTCAACTTCAATTTCTCAACATGATTTAGGTAACATTCATCACATTATGAAACTTGCAAAAGAGGTAAAATTCATTCATTCAAATTCTTTTCAATTCACTATTCTTTTAAGCATGCAATTGTCATCAAACTCAATTCACAAGTAGTGATTATCATAGAAATCATCTCAATTCATTAGAAGCACATAATTTTCAAAGTTTTTCAATTTTTATGGGTTTTTCAAGTTCTTTTTCATGCAATGCGATAATGAAACGTGCAACAATATAATGAACATGCAATGATAGTCTCGAATAGAAGCAAGCATAGTGAGTAAGAGTTATTACAAACTTTTAGTACATCCCACCCCATACTTAGGTCGAACATTGTCCCTAATGTTCAAAAGAAAGAAAGAAAAGAAGAAGAGAAAAAGAAACTCACAAAGTGGTGGTGGAATGTCTAAGGCGAACGGTCAATCATCAAATCCTCATCACTGCGGCGCTGGTGGAGGCGGGAATGGAGAGAAGCTAGGATCCTAGAACCGCCCAAACTGCTGGCGGTAGACGTCTCTCATCATGTGGTCGAGGTCGTCTAGGCGTCCATCTCTAGCATCGGCTCGGATCTCCAATGCTCCTACTCTCTCTGAAAGTCCGGTAGCCCAATCCGGCATCTGCTCATACCATCCCGGAGCCTGACCGTACCATGCCGGAGCGTCGAATGGTACTAGTGGTGGTGCTGGTGCTGCTGTCTGCTCGGTAGACCAAGGAGGTGGAGCTCCGTACCATGCAGGAGGTGTGGTCATCCATGTAGGTCTCTCACTCACGCTAGCGCGGCGAGAAGATGAGCCTAAAGCTCTAGCTGGACGTGGAGAACGTCTAGGTGCATCGGGGGCCGCCTCCGGCTGATCCGGAAACGTGCCAAAATTCTGCTCGGCTCCTCCTCCATCCTCAAACTGATCTCTCATCTCCTCCTCCTCAACAACTGGTGGTGGGACATATGGGGGAGCTGCTATCCTGTTCGCATGCATAGCAGCGAACGTCTCCTTCCAATTATGGCGTCCCGCCATAATGGAGTACTCCGGTAGCCACTCTATACCCCTACCCGTCCTGCTCTCCCATGGCATGCCCGCATAAGGCGGACCTCTATGTGTGGGGAAAATGAGACCCCTAGTCATGAAAGCATGTAGCCCTAAAGGTACGGCCGGTATACGGGTGCAAGCAGACAAATCAACACCTAAGCTCCTAGCAATGTGGGTCACTATCCCACCATATCCGATGTTGCCCTTCTTCTTGTTTTTGAGCTTGCTCATAGTAGCAGCCAAGAGAGTAGCACAATCAGCACGGCGTCCATACAACATGGAGTAGAGTAAAAAGAGCTCATCCGTCTTGATCTTTTGGGGCGTCTCCGTCTTAGGAAAGAGACACTCCGAAAGAACACGATGAGCAATCTTCAAGGCTAGGTGGTACATCAACCTAGCCTTGGTGTCAGCGGGCTGTCAGCGGTCCTCGCTAGCGTAAATCATCGCCACCTCCTCCCAAAAATCCTTGGCGTAAACGCCACTAGGAAAGCGACCGTTATAGGTCTCCTGAAACCCGAAAATGGTCCCAAACTCACGGATGCTAAAATGGTAGTCTCTTTCTATGAGACGGAAAGAGACGGTCCTGTCTACATGGCTGTGCTCAAAAGATGTCACAACCTCCCGTGTAATCTCCTCATAAGCATCTTCTCGGATAGCCGAGAAGACAATTAGTCCGGCTCTATCCAAGAGCCAAGTGAGGTCATCAACTATGTTGAGAGGAGCTAGATCCTCCAACAACAAGTATCTAGGACCAATCACAGGCCTCTCCTTGATCCTCTCGAGTGCATCGAGGTGATCATCATGTATGGTCGGGACTCTAGGGCTAGGGGGTGAGGGTGAGGAAGGTGATGATGGAGGTGAAGGGGAAGAGGGTGGTGGTGCCCTAGAGGATGAGGAAGAGGAGGGATTACCCTTCCTCTTCTTGTTCTGGTTATCCTTCTTCTCTTTGATTCTCCCCGAAACTCTCCTCACAAAATCCATTCTGTTCAAAATTACGGGTTGTTCTATGGAAACCACGGCCGTAATTCCTCCAGAGACCGTGATTCGTCTCAGAAAGTCGCAAATCTCAGCAAATCAGCAATCAATCTCCAAACAAGGCAGTCCTAATCTAATTTCTTCCAATCTCAATCAGTTCTTCCTAAAATCTCTAACAAAAACGAACCAAATCGACAAGAATCAAGAAGAGAGGAAAAACCTATTTTTCGGATTGAAAAATCCGAATTGTGCGTTTTTTGGTGAATTTCTGCTCGATTTGTCACTTGGATCTTGTTGGTGGTCGAGTTTGCTTCAGTTTAGGAGGAAGAATCGTTAAAAACGATTAAGAAACGAGGATTTGAGAGAGGGTCGTGGATTTCGGCTATTAGGGCGTGGAAGAGGGGTTTTTGGGATGATTTTTGTGAAGAATGTGGTATATATAGTCAGAGGCAAAATTTTTGAAAATCACGGTCTGTCGGGGTGTTCCACGGCCGTGGAAGTGTACGGAACCGTGGTTTTGGTGATTTTTCAAAGGCTTTTGGAAATTACGGTCACTGTAGCTGTCACGACCGTGGTTTAGGCCGTGGAACTCTCTGTGAAGCTCCAAAGTCCAAATTTCGTCACTTTTCTTCAACATCATCCTCTCCTTTTCCTTTTCCATCGTTCCTACATCCAAAAACACGAACATACCGGAAGAAATCGAAGGCAAAAACAAAGTAAAAACGTCTATTCTAAGCTAAGTTATAAGTCAAAAACAAAAACGAGAATGCAATACCTTGGGTTGCCTCCCAAGAAGCGCTTTGTTTAAGGTCCGTAGCTAGACCAATCTCGCACTTATTCGAGTGCGGTAGGCGCGAACTCCTCAGCTTGGAGTTCCGGCGTATACTTCTTGAGTCGTTGGCCGTTCACCTTAAAACTTCCGCTCGCTTCACCCCATACTTCAACTGCACCATGGGGGAAAATACGCTTAATTAGAAATGGTCCGGTCCAACGAGATTTAAGCTTACCTGGAAAGAGACGAAGCCTTGAATTGAAGAGGAGAACTTGATCTCCTTCTTTGAAGTCCTTTGGAATGATATGCTTATCATGCCAACGCTTTGCTCTCTCCTTATAGATCTTAGCGTTTTCATAAGCGTTCAAGCGAAGTTCATCCAGCTCATTGATGTCTAGGAAACGCTTCTCTCCCGCTTCTTTCATGCTGAAGTTCAACCACTTGATAGCCCAAAACGCTTTGTGCTCCAACTCTACCGGCAAGTGACAAGACTTCCCATACACAAGGTTGTATGGTGTGGTTCCTATGGGGGTCTTGTATGCAGTCCGGTATGCCCACAATGCATCGTCAAGCATCAAGGACCAATCCTTCCTAGTCCTTGAAACCGTCTTCTCTAAGATTCCCTTGATCTCCCTATTTGAGATCTCAACTTGCCCACTTGTTTGTGGATGGTAAGGGGTAGCGATCTTGTGAGTAACCCCATACTTAGCTAGAAGAGCTTCAAAGCGCCGGGCAATAAAGTGAGAACCTCCATCACTAATGATCGTCCTTGGCGTCCCAAATCGCGGGAAGATGGTCTTGTTGAAGAACTTAACCACCACCATGGTATCATTGGTGGGAGAGGCAATTGCTTCCACCCATCTAGAAACATAATCCACCGCCAATAGTATGTATTGGTTTCCATAAGAGGATGGGAATGGTCCCATAAAATCAACTCCCCAAACGTCGAAAATCTCCACCTCTTGGATGTTGTTGAGGGGCATCTCATTCCTCCTAGAGATATTGCCTGTTCTTTGACAAGCATCGCAGCAAGAAACAAAGGATTGCACATCTCTAAACAAAGTAGGCCAAAAGAATCCAGATTGCAATACCTTTGCGCTAGTCTTGTTCGAACTAGCGTGTCCTCCACATGGTAGTGAATGACAATGGCGGATGACACTTTGCATCTCATCTTCCGGCACACATCGCCGAATGATGCCATCCGGACCTCTCTTAAAGAGGAGAGGCTCGTTCCAAAAGTATTCCCGGACGTCCTTAAAGAACTTCTTCCTTTGTGCGTAGGATAGTCCGGGCGGTATCTCCTGACAAACCAAATAGTTAACAAAATTAGCAAACCATGGTTCGTTACCTTTGGAGATCACTTCGATGCACTCCTCAATAAGGTGTAGGTGTTCGTCCGGGAAGGAGTCGTCGATGGGTAAATGGTCGTCCTCTAGATGTGTTAGGCGACTCAAATGATCCGCAACAGAATTTTCTGAACCTTTCTTGTCGCGGATCTCAAGATCGAATTCTTGTAGGAGAAGAATCCATCTAATTAGCCTTGGCTTCGCATCTTTCTTCGCAAGGAGGTACCGGATCGCAGCATGATCCGTGTAGACAATCACCTTTGCACCTACAAGATAAAAGCGAAACTTGTCAATAGCATAGACAATGGCTAAAAACTCTTTTTCGGTAGTGGCGTAGTTGAGCTGCGCTTCATCTAGCGTCTTGCTAGCATAGTATATGGCATGGGTTCTCCCTTCTTTTTCTTGTCCAAGAACAACTCCAATAGCTACGTCACTAGCATCGCACATAATCTCAAAGGGAAGAGTCCAATCCGGGGGTTGGATAATAGGTGCTGAAATTAGAGCTTGCCGAATGGTGTTAAACGCATCCAAACATTCATGCGAAAACTCAAAAACCGCATCCTTCATCAATAGATTAGTGAGAGGTTTTGATATCTTAGAAAAGTCCTTAATGAAACGCCTATAAAATCCAGCATGTCCTAGGAAACTTCTTATCCCTTTCACCGAAATTGGGGGAGGAAGCTTCTCTATGGTCTCTATCTTAGCCTTGTCTACTTCTATCCCTCTATTAGAGACTAAGTGGCCTAATACAATTCCTTCCTTAACCATGAATTGACACTTCTCCCAATTAAGAACTAGGTTAGTGTCTTCACACCTTTCCAAAACAAGAGAAAGGTTAGAAAGGCAATCGTTAAAAGAGGAACCGTATACGGAGAAGTCGTCCATGAAGACTTCCATGATTTCCTCTACATATTCGGAGAAGATGGCCATCATGCACCGTTGGAAGGTGGCTGGGGCGTTGCAAAGCCCGAACGACATTCTCCTATAAGCAAACGTACCCCATGGGCACGTGAATGTGGTCTTCTCTTGATCATCCGGGTGTATCGGAATCTGAAAGAAACCACTATAACCGTCAAGGTAGCAAAAATGTGAATGTTGTGCTAACCTTTTAAGCATTTGATCAATGAACGGCAATGGAAAATGATCCTTCCGCGTTGCATTATTGAGCTTGCGCTAGTCTATGCACATCCGCCATCCCGTCACAGTTCGGGTAGGAATGAGTTCGTTGTTTTTGTTGGTGATGACCGTCATTCCTCCCTTCTTCGGAACTACTTGAACCAGACTCACCCACTTACTATCGGAGATAGGGTAGATGATACCTGCATCAAGAAGCTTAAGAATTTCCTTCTTGACAACCTTCTTCATGGTCGGATTCAACCGCCTTTGAGGTTGTCTTGAAGTTCTAAAATCTTCCTCCATTAGTATCTTATGCATGCATAGGGAGGGTTTAATTCCTACTAAGTCCTCAATAGTATAGCCTATAGCTTTCCTATGTTTCCTAAGGACAATCATGAGCTGATTATGTTCATCTATGCTTAGATCGGAACTAACAATAACCGGAAAGATAGAATTAGATCCTAGAGAAGCGTACCTTAGATGAATAGGAAGTGGTTTGAGTTCCATTGCTTTCGGAGCTTCCAATGATCCTTGAGAACCGTCCGATGTCTCCTTAGAAGTTTCTAAGGGTGATGAGTGTGTGGGAGAAGAGTTAGAAGAAGTTGAAGAAGTGTCTCGATCACTCCTTTCCACGCCCAGAATTACGGGTTCCTCATGGCCTCCACGGCCGTGGTTTAGGGCATGGAAGGGAAATACGGTTGTCACATCTTCTCCACGACCGTATAACTCCCTGGAGTGAGACACGGTTTTGGTTGTGAAATCCACGGCCGTGGAATACAGAGTATGACCGTGGATTCTCACGTTTTCTGCCTCATCGTGGAGTTTTTCAAACTCCACTTCACCCATCTCTTCCTGTGCTTCTAAGGCTTCAATTGCCTCATTGCACTCTTCTTCTTCCCCTACATTGGTTAGACTCATAGTGATAACTTTTTGTAACGGATCGTTAAAGAGAATCGCACTTACCTCCTCCCTAGACAAACCCTCTTCATCTTGGATATCGAAAATATCCTCATCAAAGATTGGCTCCTTCACTAGAGTAGAAAGAACGAACTCTACTTTCTCCTCTCCTATATCAAAATCGAGTCTACCATTCTTGCAATCGACCATGCAGCCGGAAGTTGCAAGAAACGGTCTTCCGAGTATGATCGGGACCGGACTATTTACAGGAATGTCAAGCACGACAAAATCAATGGGAACAAAGAATTTACCTAGCTTGACCGGGACGTCTTCTACAATACCTACGGGGCGAGTGATGGATCGATCCGCCATGTACAACGTCATCTTCACCGGTTTAGGGTCGCCTAAACCGATCTTCCTACACAATGCAAGTGGTATGATGCTCACACTTGCTCCTAAATCACACAACGCATCGTATGTGACATCTCCCACTCCTATGGGAATGCAAAATGACCCCGGATCCTTTAGCTTTGGGGGCATTTTCTCCTTCATGGTTTTGATGAGATCCGAAGAATCCGAACTCATCTTAACCTCTCCGAAGTCTTCTAGCTTCCTCTTGTTAGAGAGGAGGTCCTTCAAGAACTTGCCATAAGCCGGCATACCTACAATAACATCAATAAATGGTATATTAATATGCAGCTTGCTCATGAGTTCTATGAACTTACCGAATTGTTTATCTAGGCGCGCTCTCGCTCTAGATTGAGGGAATGGTAGGAGAGGTTTATAAGCTGGAGGAGGAACGTAGACATCTTCCTTCTCCTTCCCCTTTTCTACGGAGACTTCAACAAACTTTGGCTGCGGATCGGTGGTAGTCACTCCGCTCCTAGTTGTGATTGCCATAACCCTTCCCTTAGGGTTGTCCTCCGTCTTTCCTGGAAGTTTCCCTTGATTCCTAGGAACTTCCTCCGCATGGTTGAACATTTGGTTTTTCAAAACCTTTTAAGCTTTGTCAACCTTAGAAATTTGATCATCAACCTTAATGATGCGGTTCTCCAACCCTTGTAGTTTTCCCAAAATCGTTTCCAACATGGAATCGGGCTTCTCCTTCCCCGAAGTGTTTCCTCCATTAGATGATTGCCCCTGGCTTTTCAAAGGAGTAGAGGAAGAGGAAGGTGGAGTTAGTGAATTATAATTGGAAGGATAAGAGTTACCGGAATTTTGTTGATTGGAGCACCAATTGTTGTTGTTTGAACCCCTATTGTTGTTCCAATTATTGTTCCGGTTGTTGTTTTTTCCATTCCAATTGTTGCTCCGGTTATTATTCCGGTTGCTGTTGTTGTTGCGGTTTGTGTTATCACCGCCATTGTTGTTGCCCAAATAACCAACATCCTTCTCTTGTTGCTTTGGGAAGTTGGTCTTGATAGCTTCCTTCAACTCTTTGATTTCATTGTTGAGGGAAAAAATCTGATTTTGAGCTTCATGTGTGAGCTTTGCTCCTTACTCCACACGATTTCCCTCCACTTTTCGATGGGAATACTTCTCTATGACCCTTGCTTGCTTCTCAATGAAGTCCCAAGCATCATCTTCTCTCATGTCCATGAATGTTCCACATGAGAGGGATTGGAGGTTGAATTGCGTTCCCGCATCTAACCACTTGTAGTAAATCTCCAGCAAGGCAAGTTTGGATATGCCATGATGAGGGCAATCCAAGAGCAAATCCTGAAACCTTTCCCAAGATTGAAACAAACTTTCGTTAGGTCTCATGGAAAAAGCATTAATCATACCTCTAAGTTCCGCCGTTTTGGATGGCGTAAAGAATTTGGCGAGGAACTCCGCGGAAAGGTCTTCCCACGTGTCTAGTTTCCCCCTAGGAAGATCTTGGTACCAAGACAACGCTTTCCCCTTCAAAGAGAAGAAGAAAGGCTTGAGCTTATAGTTGTTGGTAGTAGCGCTCTTTGGTCTCATTGTCTCCATTATACACTCAAAGTTTTGCAAGTGTTGGTGTGGAGATTCAGCGCTTGTCCCGCCAAATTGGTTTTGGCGAACAAGAGTAATAAGTTGAGGGTTGAAGCTAAACCCTTGCACATCATCATCATCAAAGTTCACGCCCAAACGGCGTGGTTGTTGTGTTGGATCCATTCGTTGGCCAAGAGTTCTTGGCTCTTCATCCACACGTTCGATCTTCGCATTCCTAGGTGGAACACGACGATTGGCAGCTCCTCGTGGATGGAAAGGATTCACATTGATCGTGGGATCAATCTCCTCTAACGGTGGCATGGAAGAATCACTATCATCAGCGGATGAGTGACCTTTTCTTCTAGATCTTGATGCTCTTCTTGAGGATTTCTTACTTCTCTTATTCTTAAGGTCGCTTAGTTCTATCCTCATTTGGAAGATCATGTCTTGTAGATTGTTAACTTGAGATTGATGACGATCCATTTCATCCTGGCGGAGGGTCTCATCCCATTGGAGTTGAGCTTCCTTCTCCGCTAACTCCGTTTGAAGATCACGTTCGTGTCCTTCAGCCATCTTCTTTTCCTTGCGCTTTTGCCTTAAAGTTTTCTCTAGCTCTTGATCAAGAGGTAAGAGATCTTCGGTGTTCCTAGACCTGCACATGCACTCAAAGTAATATCAAATAACGAGAGCAAGCTCCCAAGCTTGACAACCGGATACCGAATTCGGCCGAAACCAAATTCCCCGGCAACGGCGCCAAAAACTTGTTCGCCCCTAAACATGCGTGCAAATAAGTTTTAATTATAAAACTAGAATCAAGCAAGCGAACCCGCAGTGTACGGATCGACGTAGTTAAGCAAGAATTCCAGAGTATCGAACATAGGGATTTGGGTGGGAACAAATTCAATTGCAGATTATCAAGCGAGTAAATATGGGAGTTTTTGCAAATATTGGGAAAACAACAATCCTAAAGATCCAGGTATCCAGCTGTGGCAATCGATTCAAGATATACTAATGATATAAAGACAGAGTTTGAGATATGCAAAGGTATGCTAATGTAAGGTAATCGTACGGTGAAGTTCCAAAAATCTTATATGACTCACCTACAAGACACTCTCCATACAGGTTGTTGAGGCTTCAATATAGAAAGATTCTAAAGGCAAGAATTAATGTCAAATACCCAAACTTGTAATCCAAGGATCAAGACTAGCTTAACCGATTACGGTTATGACACTCACAATCGAGATACAGGTTGTTGAGGCTTCACTACCACCTAGAAAAGGCAAGCCTAAACTAAGTTAAAGCAAATCTTTAACTTTGGATTAAAGTAAAAGCAGGTTCGTAAACTTAGGGGAAATTACGGGTAGATCTTGAGACTCCACGGCCGTGGAACTCAAGAACAAACCGTGATTTAGGGTTCGTCGACGATTCTCTCTAACTCTCAGGGTCTAATCTATTTACGATCGATCTATCATCATCTAAGCCACAAATATCAACCCTTCACCTTAGAACTGTTAAGGGTTTTTAGCCAATAACAGTCATGTTGATATCAAATTCAAGAATTAAAAGATAGAAAGATGAAAACTTCCAAAAACTTTCAATAAACTTCAAACCAATCTCAAAGTCACAATCAAGAATGAATGTTGTCAATATATTCAGAATAAGGCAAACAAACACAATCTTAGGAAAGAAGGAAGAACGGGATGTCAATCCGTCTTCAAAATCAAACCTAAACAAGAAGAGAAATCTTCTTGCAACAATCTTCCAAAAACTTCGATCTTCCGCCAATCCGGAAATCTCAACAGCGATCTCCACCAAAAGTGCGAGATTAGGGCAAATCCAAGCACAAACTTCGATCTCCAACGAGATGTAAATGCTTCTAAACGAGGGCTAAGTGCCGCTAAGCGAAGGCGTAAGCCAAGGTCTAAAGCAAGGTGACGGAATTTCTCTTCGTCCATCTTTTTATAGGGCAAGATAAAATATCGGCCCGGCCCAATCTTCAAAAGATCGTGGCTTCAAAATATGGCGAAAAAGATCGCCAAGATCACGGTCATGGAAGGTTCCACGACCGTAATTTAGAGCGTGGAAATCAAACACGGTTTGAACCATGGATTCCACGACCGTAATAGTTACTGGAATGCATCACGCCTCTCTTTGCAAGGTTCCACGGCCGTGGAACTAAACGTGGTTTGTAGTACGGCCGTATTTTAGAGCGTGGTTTAGGGCAAGAACGTGATTCTTCCCTAGCCTCGTGCATTCTCCAAGTTGAACTCCATTTTGCTCCTAATAATGCCCTCAATCCATGGACATACTCAATCAACTCTTCTTTGCTCGATTCCGTTCGGAAATGACTCTCAATCACCTATAATCAACATAAAGCTAGTGTAGACATCCATATCGACAATATAGGCAAACTAGCTCACAAATGCAACAATGCTAAATCAAAGACTATCAATATGAATCAAATACACTTAGAAAACGTGCCTAAAACATCACAATATTTCATGCTAACAATTCCCTTCTTGTTGATTGTCTTGTTGGATTTGTGATCCAAGGAACGCTTATTTGTGTGATATTTGATTCAGTTATTGAAGCCTTGTTGTTAAGGCTTTTGTGTTCAAATATTCACTTTCTTCCCATATTTTTGGTTATCGCTTTCATGATGATGAGTGGCTAATTTCTTTGTGTGATTCTAGGGTGATTGGCTGAAGGTTGTGTGAAAAACAATGATAGAATAATCTTAAATTCCAGTAGGACCATGAAAGCTCGAGTCTTTTCCCTTAACCCTAGAACATCTCGTTCAGTCGATGAACATCTCGACCGTGGTGGAATTCGTCTAATCGAGGTGACCTTTCTGATCCAAAACTGAGAGTTAAGTGTTAGAGTTTGCCAAATCCTATTCTTATTACACCTTTCCTGGTTCAATGCAAGCTTAGGATGAGACTTACCCGGTAATTCCTTTGTTTTTTTTACCCATGATTATAAGTGTAAGTAATAAAGGTTTATCCTTTATTGGGGTTTGAGTGTGCCTTCATCCCATCTTTGTGAGTTAGCCTGAGACTTACCCGGTAAAGGTTGATTCTATTCCCTTAGTTGGTTTGTTGGTTTGAGATTATAGTTCCTTTCCTTAGTACCTTGAGACTTACCCGGTAATAGGTTCTTTGGCTTGGGATTAGTGAGTAGTGAGACTTACCCGGTGATCTATTCCACCTTAGTAACACCTTCCCTTTGCAAAACCTTAGGTTTTGTCCGCTTATCTTTAGATCTTGAGTTGGAACTACAACTAGATGCTTTAATCCCTAGAATTGCATATTCCTTTAATTGAATTTTTATCATCTTTGATTGCTTTAACCGCTTTTGTGGTTATTAGTTGCATTGAATACTTTTTGTTTCACCTAAGTCCCTGAGATCGACACCCCGGAATTCTTGCTTTTACTACGATTGACCCGTACACTGCGGGTTTGCATCCTTGTTTTAGGCATACATCTAGGGTTATAAATTTAAAGCTTGCACACACCATTTGGAGCGAACAAGTTTTTGGCGCCGTTGCCGGGGACTTGGTCTAGACCGAGCCGGTGCGATTGTCTTTCGGGGCACTTGCCCCTGTTACTACTAACCACTCTACTTGAGTGACTTTGGCAGGTTCTTTCTTGTAGGTTTATGCGAAGAACCCGCGTGTTAGCATGAAATATTTTGATATTTTAGGCACGTTTTCTAAGTGTATTTCATCCATATTGATAGTCATTGATTAAGCATTGATGCATTTGTGAGCTAGTTTGTCTATAATGTCGATATAGAGATCTACACAAGCTTTATGTTGATTGTAGGCAATTAAGAGCTATTTCCGAATGGATTGTGCGAGAATGGAGTTTGATTGAGCATGTCCAAGGATTGAGGACATCTCTGGGAGCTAAGGAAGGTGCTAACTTGAAGAATATGCACGAGGAAAGGAAGAATTACGGTTTAGCCCTAAACCACGCTCTAAAATACGGCCGTACTACATTCCACGTTCAAGTCCACGGCTGTGGAACCTTGGCAAGGGAAGCGTGGTTCATTCCAGCAACTTCTACGGCCGTGGAAAGATTGAGACAAACCGTGACAGTTTCCACGCTCTAAATTACGGTCGTGGAACCCTTCCACGACCGTGATCTTGGCGATCTTTTTCGCCACACTTTAAGCCACGATCTCCTATGCGATTGGGCCGGGCCAATATTTTATCTTACACTATAAAAGGACGGACGAAGAGAGATTCCGTCACTTTCGCTTACGCTTAGACGCACTTCCGCTTACACTTGGATTTGCCCTAATTTCACATTTTGGCGGAGATTGTGATTGAGAGATTTGTGCTTTGTCATTGGATTTCCGGATTAACGGAAGATTGAAGATTCGGAAGATTGTTCGTAAGAAGATTTCGCTTCTTGCTTAGGTTTGATTTAGAAGACGGATTGACATCCCGTTCTTCCTTCTTATCTAAGATTTGTGATTGTTTGTGTTATTCCGAATCTATTGACGTTATTGTTCTTGATTTGTGGATTTGAGATTGACTTGATAGTTATTGAAGGTTTTCGGAAGTTTTCATCTTTTATTCTTTCAAACCTTGAATTTGATATCAATATGAATGTTGTTGGCTAAAACCCTTTAGCAATTCTAAGGTGAAGGGTTGATAGTTGTGGCTTAGATGATGATAGATCGATCGTAAACAGATTGGACCCTGAGAGTTAGAGAGAATCGTTGACGAACCTAATCGTTGACGAACCTAATCCTACGTTTCGGATTTTAAAATCCGAAACCTAGGTTTTTTCACTCTTCTCTATCTTTGTCGATTCGGATCTACATTTGCTAGAATTTTTAGGAATAACTGATTGGAATTGGAAGAGAACTAGTATAGGACTGCTGCTGTGGAATTTGGTGATTGATTGTTGAGATTTGCGAAATTTTGAGAGAAACCACAGTTCCTGGAAGTTCCACGGCCGTGGAAATTGAAGAACAAACCGTGGTTTTCAACAGACAATGGATTTTATGAGGAGAGTGTCCGGGAGAAATAAGGACAAGAAAAAAGAGAAGGATAAGAATAAAAAGAGGAAGGGCAACCCCTCTTCCTCTTCATCCTCTAGAGCACCACCACCTTCATCCCCTTCACCTCCATCAACACCTTCATCACCATCACCTCCTAGCCCTAGGGTCCCTACCATTCACGAGGATCATCTCGACGCCTTAGAGAGGATCCATAAGAGGGCTGTTATAGGACCTAGGTATCTACTGTTGGAGGATTTAGCTCCTCTACATGTGATAGATGACCTTACTTGGCTCTTAGATAAAGCCGGTCTTATCGTCTTTTCGGTTATCCGAGAAGACGCTTACGAGGAGATTACTAGAGAGGTTGTGACGTCTTTTGAGCATAGCCATGTCGATAGGACAGCTTCTTTCCGTCTGATGGAAAGAAACTATGATTTCTCCATCCGGGAGTTTGGAACCTTCTTTGGGTTCCAAGAGACCTTCAATGGTCGTTTCCCCAATGGCGTTTACACCAAGGATTTCTGGGAGGAGGTAGCCATGATCTATGTCAGCGAGGACCGCTCGCAACCAGCTGATACCAAGGCTAAGTTGATGTATCACTTAGCCTTGAAGATTGCTCACCGGGTACTTTCTGAGTGTCTCTTCCCTAGGACGGAGACACCTCAGAAGATCAAGACGGATGAGCTCTTCCTTCTCTACTCCATGTTGTATGGACGGCCTGCTGACTGCGCCACCCTCTTAGCTGCTACCATGAGCAAGCTAAAGAACAAGAGGGCTGACAACATTGGATATGGTGGGATAGTCACCCACCTTGCTAGGGTATTAGGGGTAGATTTCTCCGCCTGCACACGCATTCCTGTTGTACCCCTAGGACTCGAGGCCTTCATGACTAGAGGTCTCATCTTCCCCACCCATAGAGGTCCACCTTATGCAGCTATGCCATGGGAGAGCAGGACGGGGAGGGGCATTGAGTGGCTCCCAGAGTATTCCATTATGGCTGGACGCCATAACTGGAAGGAGACATTCGCTGCTATGCATGCGAACAGGATTGAAGCCCGTCCATATATCCCACCACCACCTGTAGTTGAGGAGGAGATGAGAGATCAGTATGAGGGAGGAGGAGGAGCTGAGCATGATTTTGGCACATTTCCGGATCAGCCGGACGCAGCTCCTGATATGCCTAGACGTTCTCCACGTCCCACCAGAGCTTCAGGATCATCTTCTCGCCGCTCCAGCGTGAGCGAGAGGCCCACTTGGATGGAGACTCCTCCTGCGTGGTACGGAGCTCCACCACCATGGTCTACTCAGGCACCACCAGCACCAGCACCAGCACCGTCAGATGCACCAGGGTGGTACAGCCAGCCTCCAGGTTGGTATGAGCAGCTACCGGATTGGGCCACCAGTCTTTCTGATAGGGTGGGAGCATTGGAGATCCGAGCTGACGCTAGAGATTGACGTATGGATGACTTTGACCATATGATGAGACACGTCTACCGCCAGCAGTTCGGGCGGTACTATGATCCTAGCTTCTCTCCATTCCCGCCTCCACCGCAGTGACGACCTTGAGGACCGACAGTTTAGCCACTCCACCGCCATTTTGTGAGTTTATTTTTCTTTCTTTTTCTTTTCTTCTTTTTCTTTTATTTGAACATTAGGGACAATGTTTGTTCCAAGTATGGGGTGGGGTGTGACTAAAAGTTTGTAATAACTCTTACTCACTTTGATTGCTTCTATTGAGACTATCTTGCATGTTTCATTATATTGTTACACGTTTCATTATTGCATTGCATGAAAAAGAGTTTGAAAAACCCATAAAAATTGAAAATTTTTTAAAATTTTGTGCTTCTAAGGATAGAGATGATTTCTATGATAATCACTACTTGTGAATTGAGTTTTGATGACAATTGCATGCTTAAACGAATAGTGAATTGAAAAGAAATTGAATGAGTTGCTTATAACTCTTTTGCAAATTCCATAATGTGATGAATGTTACTTAAATCATGTTGAGGAATTAAGGTTGAAATCACACTATAAGTTCTTATACTTCTTGTTGAGATGATTAAGGCAATTCGATTTTCTTTCTTCTTTCTTTGATCATTTAACCCCTCATTGAAATAATGACCTCCTTTACCTATCCGGGAATTTGGAGGAGTTGATTGATATTGGCATGTTTGATGTGGGAGGGCCTTGAAAGCAATTTTTTGCAATCAAAAGAATAGAAAGAAATTGTAGGTTTGGGGAAGTCAATCATGATGATGAGTAACTTGGCACCATTCACATAGCCGGGTGTTTGTGTCTTGCCAAAGTCGGATTGAGCGATATTCCTAGCGGATTATGGTATGTGCGCTAAGGGTTTGAGGCATCTCTTAAAAATTGAGAAACGCCAATCTCCTAGGCTTCGGTTTTTGTGCACCTCTATCCATAACTCCAAAAGTAAAGTCGAAAAATGAAAAGAAGAGAGCGAAGCTCTATGTTGAAAGTGTTGCGGAAACCGCAAGAGAAGAAGAAAAGAGTAGTTATCCACTTTCCCGGATTCATGCACCACATTCCTTAAAGTTTTCCTTCCCTTTCCACATTCTAGACCTTGTTTGAAAGTCCTTAAGATCAAAAGAATGTTATATGACTTGGTGATCTAAATTGAAGTTTCTTATGATTGATTTTGATAATGTTTGAAGGTTATGATGTTTACATGGAAGTTTGATTAATTCATGAGCTTTCTTTACTCTTTACTCTTTGATTAAGTGTATGAAAGTCTTATAAACGAATGAAGCAAGATTTGAGAATGATCTATTGATTAGAAGGCACATTCATCCAAAAGAAGTTTGCTTTGAGAAGGTACACATATTTCATCCTAACTTGTGTTTTAAAGCTTTTGAAAGACCTTGCTTAGGGACAAGCAAGTGGCAAGTATGGGGTTATTTGTTAGCATGAAATATTGTGATATTTTAGGCACGTTTTCTAAGTGTATTTCATCCATATTGATAGTCATTGATTAAGCATTGATGCATTTGTGAGCTAGTTTGTCTATAATGTCGATATAGAGATCTACACAAGCTTTATGTTGATTGTAGGCAATTAAGAGCTATTTCCGAACGGATTGTGCGAGAATGGAGTTTGATTGAGCATGTCCAAGGATTGAGGACATCTCTGGGAGCTAAGGAAGGTGCTAACTTGAAGAATATGCACGAGGAAAGGAAGAATTACGGTTTAGCCCTAAACCACGCTCTAAAATACGGCCGTACTACATTCCACGTTCAAGTCCACGGCCGTGGAACCTTGGCAAGGGAAGCGTGGTTCATTCCAACAACTTCTACGGCCGTGGAAAGATTGAGAAAACCGTGACAGTTTCCACGCTCTAAATTACGGTCGTGGAACCCTTCCACGACCGTGATCTTGGCGATCTTTTTCGCCACACTTTAAGCCACGATCTCCTACGCGATTGGGCCGGGCCAATATTTTATCTTACACTATAAAAGGACGGACGAAGAGAGATTTCGTCACTTTCGCTTACGCTTAGACGCACTTCCGCTTACACTTGGATTTGCCCTAATTTCGCATTTTGGCGAAGATTGTGATTGAGAGATTTGTGCTTTGTCATTGGATTTCCGGATTAACGGAAGATTGAAGATTCGGAAGATTGTTCGTAAGAAGATTTCGCTTCTTGCTTAGGTTTGATTTAGAAGACGGATTGACATCCCGTTCTTCCTTCTTATCTAAGATTTGTGATTGTTTGTGTTATTCCGAATCTATTGACGTTATTGTTCTTGATTTGTGGATTTGAGATTGACTTGAAAGTTATTGAAGGTTTTCGGAAGTTTTCATCTTTTATTCTTTCAAACCTTGAATTTGATATCAATATGACTGTTGTTGGCTAAAACCCTTTAGCAATTCTAAGGTGAAGGGTTGATAGTTGTGGTTTAGATGATGATAGATCGATTGTAAACAGATTGGACCCTGAGAGTTAGAGAGAATCGTTGACGAACCTAATCCACGGTCTGTTCTTGAGCTTCCACGGCCGTGGAACTCAAGAACTACCCGTAATTTTGTGTTAGTTTACGAACTTGCTTTTACTTTAATCCAAAGTTAAAGATTTGCTTTAACTTAGTCTTGGCTTGCCTTTTCTAGGTGGTAGTGAAGCCTCAACAACCTCTACCTCGATTGTGAGTGTCACAACCTTAATCGATTTAGTTAGTCTTGATCCTTGGATTACAAGTTTGGGTATTTGACATTAATCCTCACCTTTAGATCCTTTCTATATTGAAGCCTCAACAACCTTTATAGAGAGTGTCTTCTAGGTGAGTCATATAAGGTGCTTGGAACTTCACCGTACGATTACCTTACATTAGCATACCTTTGCAACCCTCAACTCTGTCCTTACACCTTTAGTATATCTTGAATCGATTGCTACAGCTGGATATCTGGATCTTTAGGATTGTTGTTTTCCCAATATTTGAAAAGCTTCTTACATTTACTCGCTTGATAACCTATAATTGAATTTGTTCCCCCCAAATCCCCGTGTTCGATACTCTGGAATTCTTGCTTAACTATATCGATCCGTACACTGCGGGTTCGCTTGCTTGATTTCTATTTTTATATTTAAAGTTTATTTGCACGCACGCTAAGTGGCGAACAAGTTTTTGGCGCCGTTGCCGGGGATTTGGTTAAGGCCGAATTCGGTTACCGGTTGTCAAGCTTGGGAGCTCTTCCCTTGTTATTTGATATCTTTTCAAGTGCATACGCAGGTCTAGGAACACCGAAGACCTCTTACCTCTTGATCAAGAGCTTGAGAGGACTTTAAGGCAAAAGCGTAAGGAAAAGAAAATGGCTGAAGAAAACGAACGTGATCTTCAATCGGAGTTAGCGGAGAAATAAGCTAAACTCCAATGGAGTGAGAAGACACGTAGGGAAGAAACGGATCGTCATCAAATGAAAGTTGATGATCTAACGGACATGATGTTCCAAATGAGGTCGGAAATAAACAACCTTAAGGAGAAAAAGAAAAGGAGGAGACCGGGAAGATCGGTTAGAGCCAACTCATCCAATGAGGATAGCGACTCCTCCATGCCACCGCTAGAGAAAATTGATCCAGCGATCAATGTGAATCCATTCCATCCACGGGCAGCTGCAAATCGCCGTGTTCCACCTAGGAATGCGAGGATCGAACGTGTGGATGAGTAGCCAAGAACTCTTGGCCAAAGGATGGATCCAACGCAGCAACCACGCCGTTTAGGTGTGAACTTCGATGCTGACGATGTACAAGGGTTTAGCTTCAACCCGCACGTTATTACTCTTGTTCGCCAAAACCAATTTGGCGGAACAAGCGCTGAATCTCCACACCAACACTTACAAAACTTTGAGTGTATGATGGAGACAATGAGGCCGAAGAACGCGACTACCAACAACTATAAGCTCAAGCCTTTCTTCTTCTCCTTGAAGGGGAAAGCATTGTCTTGGTACCAAGCTCTTCCTAGTGGGAAACTAGACACGTGGGAAGACCTTTCCGCGAAGTTCCTCACTAAGTTCTTTCCGCCATCCAAAACGGCGGAGCTAAGAGGTAAGATTAATGCATTTTCCATGAGATCTAACGAAAGTTTGTTTCAATCTTGGGAAAGGTTTCAGGATTTGCTCTTGGATTGCCCTCATCATGGCATATCGAAGCTTGCACTTTTGGAGATATACTATAAGGGGTTGGATGTGGAGACACAATTCAAGCTCCAATCCCTCTCATGTGGTACATTCATGGACATGAGGGAAGATGACGCTTGGGACTTCATTGAGAAGCAAGCAAGGGTCATAGAGAAGTATTCTCACCGGAAAGTGGAGGGAAATCGTGTGGAGCAAGGAGCAAAGCTTACACATGAAGCTCAAAATCAAATTTTCTCCCTCAACAATGAGATTAAAGAGTTGAAGGAAGCTATCAAGACCAACTTTCCGAAGCAACAAGGAAAAGATGTTAGCTACTTGGGCAACAACAACAATGATGGTGAGAGTACAAACCGCAACAACAACAACAACTGGAACAACAACCGGAATAATTGGAACGGCAACTACAACAACAGGAACAATAATTGGAACAACAATAGGGGTTCAAACAACAACAATTGGCGCTCCAATTAACAAAACTCCGGTAACTCTTATCCTTCCAATTCAAATTCACTAACTCCACCTTCCTCTTCCTCTACTCCTTTGAAAAGCCAGGGGCAAACATCTAATGGAGGAAGCACTTCGGGGAAGGAGAAGCCCGATCCCATGTTGGAGACGATCTTGGGAAAGCTTCAAGGGTTAGAGACTCGCATCATCAAGGTTGATGATCACATAACTAAGGTTGATAAAGCCCAAAAGGTTTTAGAAAACCAAATGTTTACTCATGCGGAGGAAGTTCCTAGGAATCAAGGGAAACTTTCAGGAAAAACGGAGGACAACCCAAAGGGAAGGGTGATGGCAATCACAACTAGGAGCGGGGTGACAACTACCGATCCACAACCTAAGTTTGTAGAAGTCCCCGTTGAGAAAGAGAAAGAAAAGGCGAAGGAGAAGGAAGATGTCTACGTTCCTCCTCCATCTTACAAACCTCCCCTACCATTCCCTCAATCTAGAGCAAGAGCGCGTCTAGATAAACAATTCGGTAAGTTTATAGAACTCATGAGTAAGCTGCATATTAATATACCTTTCATTGATGCTATTGTAGGTATGCCGGCTTATGGCAAGTTCTTAAAGGAGATCCTCTCTAATAAGAGAAAGTTAGAGGATTTTGGAGAGGTTAAGATGAGTTCGGATTCTTCGGATCTCATCAAGACCATGAAGGAGAAGATGCCCCCAAATCTAAAGGATCCGGGGTCATTTTGTATTCCCATAGGAGTGGGAGATGTCACATATGATGCATTATGTGACTTGGGAGCAAGTGTGAGCATCATACCACTTGTATTTTGTAGGAAGATCGGTTTAGGCGACCCTAAACCGGTGAAGATGACGTTGTACATGGCCGATCGATCCATCACTCGCCCCGTCGGTATTGTGGAAGACGTCCCGGTCAAGCTAGGTAAATTCTTTGTACCCATTGATTTTGTTGTGCTTGACATTACTGCAGATAGTCCGGTCCCGATCATACTCGGAAGACCGTTTTTACGGCTGCATAGTTGATTGCAAGAATGCTAGACTCGCCTTTGACATAGGAGAGGAGAAGGTAGAGTTCGTTCTTTCCACTCTAGTGAAGGAACCAATCTTTGATGAGGATATATTCAATATCCAAGATGAAGAAGGGTTGTCTAGAGAGGAGGTAAGTGCTATTCTCTTCAAAGATCCTTTGCAAAAGGTTATTAATATGAGTCTAATGGATGTAGGGGAAGAAGAGGAGTGCAATTAGGCAATTGAAGCCTTAGAAGCACAGGAAGAAGTATGTGAAGAGGAGTTTGAGAAACTCCACGACGAAGTAGAAAACGTGAGGATCCACGGCCATACACTATATTCCACGGCCGTGGATTTCACCACCCAAAGCGTGGCTCACTCCAGAGGGTTACACGGTCGTGGAGGAAACAGAGCATCCGTAACCACATTCCACGCCCAAAATCACGGCCGTGGAGGATGCAGAGAAACCGTGATTCTGGCTGTGGAAGAAGGCGATCGTGCCTCTTCTTCAACTTCTCTTGATTCTTCTCGCACACCTTCTACTTCCTTAGACACTTCTAAGGAATAATCAGATGCTCCTCAAGAACCATTGGAAGCTCCGAAAGAGATGGAACTAAAGCCACTTCCTACTCATCTAAGGTACGCATTTCTTGGATCTAATTCTACCTTTCCGGTTATTGTCAGTTCCGATCTAAGCATGGATGAACATAGTAAGCTCATGGTTGTCCTTAGGAAACATAGAAAAGCTTTAGGATATACTATTGAGGACTTAGTAGGAATCAAACCTTCCCTATGCATGCATAAAATATTAATGGAAGAGGACTTTAGGACTTCAAGACAACCTCAAAGGCGGTTGAATCCGACCATGAAGGAGGTTGTCAAGAAGGAAATTCTTAAACTTCTTGATGCAAGTATCATCTACCCTATCTCCGATAGCAAGTGGGTGAGTCTGGTACAAGTAGTTCCGAAGAAGGGAGGAATGACGGTCATCACCAACAAGAATAACGAACTCATTCCTACCCGAACCGTGACAGGATGGCGGATGTGCATAGACTACCGCAAGCTTAACAATGCGACAAGGAAGGATCACTTCCCATTGCCATTCATCGACCAAATGCTTGAAAGGTTAGCACAACATTCGTACTTTTGCTATCTTGACGGTTATAGTGGTTTTTTTCAGATTCCGATACACCCGGATGATGAAGAGAAGACCACGTTCACGTGCCCATGGGGTACGTTTGCCTATAGGAGGATGCCGTTCGGGCTTTGCAACGCCCCAACCACCTTTCAAAGGTGTATGATGGCCATCTTCTCCGAATACATTGAGGAAATCATGGAGGTCTTTATGGATGACTTCTCCTTATACGGTTCCTCTTTTGACAATTGTCTTTCTAACCTTGCTCTTGTATTACAAAGGTGTGAAGACACTAACCTAGTTCTAAATTGGGAAAAGTGTCAATTCATGGTTAAGGAAGGCATTGTTTTAGGACACTTAATCTCTAGTAGAGGGATTGAGGTGGATAAGGCGAAAATAGAGACTATAGAGAAGCTTCCTCCCCCAACTTCGGTGAAAGGGATAAGAAGTTTCCTAGGGCATGCTGGATTCTATAGGCGCTTCATAAAGGATTTCTCAAAAATATCAAAACCGCTAACTAATCTATTGATGAAGGATGCAGTTTTTGAGTTTTCGCAGGAATGCTTGGATGCGTTTAACTTGATTCGGGAAGCTCTAATTTCAGCTCCAATTATCCAACCTCCGGATTGGAATCTTCCCTTTGAGGTTATGTGCGATGCTAGTGACGTAGCTATAGGAGCTGTTCTTGGACAAAGAAAGGAAGGGCGAACCCACGCTATCTACTACGCTAGCAAGACGCTAGACGAAGCGCAGCTCAACTACGCCACTACGGAAAAGGAATTTTTAGCCATTGTTTATGCTATTGACAAATTTCGCTCTTATCTTGTAGGTGCAAAGGTGATTGTATACACGGATCATGCTGCGATCCGGTATCTCCTTGCAAAGAAGGATGCGAAGCCAAGGCTAATTAGATGGATTTTGCTCCTACAAGAATTCGATCTAGATATCCGCGACAAGAAGGGTTCGAAAAATTCTATTGCGGATCATTTGAGTCGCCTAACACATCTAGAGGACGACCATTTACCTATAGATGACTCCTTCCCGGACGAACACTTACATATCATTGAGGAGTGCATCGAAGTAATCTCCAAAGGTAACGAACCATGGTTTGCTGATTTTGTTAACTATTTGGTTTGCCAGGAGATACCGCCCGTATTATCCTACGCACAACGAAAGAAGTTCTTTAAGGATGTCCGGGAATACTTTTGGAATAAACCTCTCCTCTTTAAGAGAGGTCCAGATGGCATCATTCGATGATGTGTGCCGGAAGATGAGATGCAAAGTGTCATCCGCCATTGTCATTCACTACCTTGTGGAGGACACGCTAGTTCGAACAAGACTAGCGCTAAGGTATTGCAATCTGGATTCTTTTGGCCTACTTTATTTAGAGATGTGCAATCCTTTGTTTCCTGCTGCGATGCTTGTCAAAGAACAGGAAATATCTCTAGGAGGAATGAGATGCCTCTCAATAACATCCAAGAGGTGGAGATTTTCGATGTTTGGGGAGTTGACTTTATGGGACCGTTCCCATCATCTTGTGGAAACCAATACATACTCTTGGCGGTGGATTACGTTTCTAGATAGGTGGAAGCAATTGCCTCTCCCACCAATGATGCCATGGTGGTGGTTAAGTTCTTTAAGAAGACCATCTTCCCACGATTTGGGACACCAAGGACTATCATTAGTGATGGAGGTTCTCACTTCATTGCCCGGCGCTTTGAAGCTCTTCTAGCTAAGTATGGGGTTACTCACAAGATCGCCACCCCTTATCATCCACAAACTAGTGGACAAGTTGAGATCTCAAACCGGGAGATCAAAGGAATCCTAGAGAAGACGGTTTCAAGGACTAGGAAGGATTGGTCCTTGAAGCTTGATTATGCATTGTGGGCGTACCGGACTGCATACAAGACTCCCATAGGAACCACACCATACAACCTTGTGTATGGGAAGTCTTGTCACTTACCGGTAGAGTTAGAGCACAAGGTGTTTTGGGCTATCAAGTGGTTGAATTTCAGCATGAAGGAAGCGGGAGAGAAGCGTCTCTTGAACCTTAAGGAGCTTGAAGAACTCCGCTTGAACGCTTATGAAAACGCTAAGATTTACAAAGAAAGAGCAAAGCGTTGGCATGATAAGCATATCATTCCAAAGGACTTCAAAGAAGGAGATCAAGTTCTCCTCTTCAATTCAAGGCTTCGTCTCTTTCCAGGTAAGCTTAAATCTCGTTGGACCGGACCTTTTCTAATCAAACGTATTTTTCCCCATGGTGCAGTTGAAGTATGGGGTGAAGCGGGCGGAAGCTTTAAGGTGAACGGTCAACGACTCAAGAAGTATACGCCGGAACTCCAAGCTGAAGAGTTCGCGCCCACCGCACTCGAATAAGTGTGAATATGGTCTAGCTACGGACCTTAAACAAAGCGCTTCTTGGGAGGCAACCCAAGGTATTGCATTTACGTTTTTGTTTTCGATTCATAGTTTAGCTTAGTTTAGACGTTTTTGCTTTGTTTTCCCTTCGATTTCTTCCGGTATGCTCGTGTTTTTGGATGTAGGAACAGTGGAAAAGGAAAGGGGAAGAGAAAGTTTGAAGAAAAGTGACGAAACTTGGACTTTGGAGCATTACAGAGAGTTCCACGGCCTAAACCACGGCCGTGACAGCTACAATGACCGTAATTTCCAAAAGCCTTTGAAAAATCACCAAAACCACGGTTCCGTACATTTCCACGGCCGTGGAACCCCCCGATAGACCGTGGTTTTCAAAAATTTTGCCGGCCACTATATAAACCACGTTCTTCACAAAACACATCTCACAAACCCAATTCCACGCCCGTTTTTCGCCGAAATCACGCCCCTCACCTCAATTCTTCGTTCGTTAATCGTTTTCAACGATTCTTCGACCCAAACTGAAGAAAATCTAACCACCAACGAGATCCAAGCAACATTTCGAGCGGAAATTCACCAAGGAAAGCAGAATTCGGATTTTAAAATCCGAAACCTAGGTTTTTTCACTCTTCTCTATCTTTGTCGATTCGGATCTACATTTTCTAGAATTTTTGGGAATAACTGATTGGAATTGGAAGAGAATTAGTATAGGACTGCTGCTGTGGAATTTGGTGATTGATTGTTGAGATTTGCAAAATTTTGAGAGAAACCACGGTTCCTGGACGTTCCACAGCCGTGGAAATTGAAGAAGAAACCGTGGTTTTCAACAGACAATGGATTTTGTGAGGAGAGTGTCCGGGAGAAATAAGGACAAGAACAAAGAGAAGGATAAGAATAAAAAGAGGAAGGGCAACCCCTCTTCCTCTTCATCCTCTAGAGCACCACCACCTTCACCCCTTCACCTCCATCATCACCTTCATCACCATCACCTCCTAGCCCTAGGGTCCCTACCATTCACGAGGATCATCTCGACGCCTTAGAGAGGATCCATAAGAGGGTTGTTATAGGACCTAGGTATCTACTGTTGGAGGATTTAGCTCCTCTACATGTGATAGATGACCTTACTTGGCTATTAGATAAAGCCGGTCTTATCGTCTTTTCGGTTATTGTTAGCATGAAATATTGTGGTATTTTAGGCACGATTTCTAAGTGTATTTGATTCATATTGATAGTCATTGATTGAGCATTGATGAAATTGTGAGCTAGTTCATCTATAATGTCGATATAGAGATCTACACAAGCTTTATGTTGATTATAGGTGATTGAGAGCTATTTCCGAACGGAATCGAGAAAAGATGGAGTTGTTGAGCAATGTCCATGGATTGAGGACGTTCTTAGGAGCAAAAGGAGTGTCAACTTGGAGAATGCACGAGGCTAGGGAAGAATCACGTTCTTGCCCTAGACCACGCTCTAAAATACGGCCGTACTACTTTCCACGTTCAGTTCCACGGCCGTGGAACCATGGCTAAGGAAACGTGGTTCATTCCAGCAACTTCTACGGCCGTGGAGAAGATGGTTCAAACCGTGTTGATTTCCACGCTCTAAATTACGGTCGTGGAACCTTCCACGACCGTGATCTTGGCGATCTTTTTCGCCACACTTTAAGCCACGATATTTTAAAGGATTGGGCCGGGCCGCTATTTCATCATACACTATAAAAGGACGGACGAAGAGAGATTCCGTCAACTCGCTTTACGCTTACACTTCTGCTTAGACGCATTTCGCCCACGCCGCGACTTAGAGATCTTTGCGACTTTTGCAAAAGACGTACTTTGCGCTCATCCTTGGAGTTGCCCTAATCTCGCACTTTGGTGGAGATTGTGATTGAGATTTCCGGATTGACGGAAGATCGAAGATTCGGAAGATTGTTCGCAAGAAGATTCCTCTTCTTGTTTAGGTTTGATTTAGAAGACGGATTGACATCCCGTTCTTCTTTCTTATCTAAGATTGTGTTTGTTTGTTTGTTCTATTCCGAATCTAGTGACAATATTTGTTCTTGATTGTGACATTGAGATTGGTTTGAAGTTTATTGAAGGTTTTCGGAAGTTTTCATCTTTCAATCTTTTAATTCTTGAATTTGATATCAATATGACTGTTGTTGGCTAAAAACCCTTAACAATTCTAAGGTGAAGGGTTGATAGTTGTGGCTTAGATGATGATAGATCGATCATAAATAGATTGGACCCTGAGAGTTAGAGAGAATCGCCGACGAACCTTAAATTACGGCCTGTTCTTGAGTCCACGGCCGTGGAACCTCAAGAACTAACCGTGATTTCCCTTAAGTTTACGGACTTGCTTTTACTTTAATCCAAAGTTAAAGATTTGCTTTAACTTAGTTTAGGCTTGCCTTTTCTAGGTGGTAGTGAAGCCTCAACAACCTCTACCTCGATTGTGAGTGTCACAACCGTAATCGGTTTAGTTAGTCTTGATCCTTGGATTATAAGTTTGGGTATTTGACATTAATTCTTACCTTTAGAACCTTTCTATATTGAAGCCTCAACAACCTTTATAGAGAGTGTCTTGTAGGTGAGTCATATAAGGTTTTTGGAACTTCACCGTACGATTACCTTACATTAGCATCCCTTTGCATATCTTAACTCTGTCCTTACATCATTAGTATATCTTGAATCGATAGACACAGCTGGATACTTGGATCTTTAGGATTGTTGTTTCCCCAATAATTTGCAAAGCTCTTACATTTACCTGCTTGATAATCTGAAATCGAATTTGTTCCCCCCAAATCCCTGTGTTCGATACTCTGGAATTCTTGCTTAACTATATCGATCCGTACACTGCGGGTTCGCTTGCTTGATTCTAGTTTTATAAATTTAAAGCTTATTTGCACGCACGCTAAGTGGCGAACAAGTTTTTGGCACCGTTGCCGGGTATTTAGTTTAGGCCGAATTCGGTAGCCGGTTGTCAAGCTTGGGAGCTTGCTCTCGTTATTTGATATCTTTTTGAGTGCATGCGCAGGTCTAGGAACACCGGAGACCTCTTACCTCTTGATCAAGAGCTTGAGAGGACTTTAAGGCAAAAGCGTAAGGAAAAGAAGATGGCTGAAGAACACGAACGTGATCTTCAAGCGGAGTTAGCAGAGAAAGAAGCTCAACTCCAATGGAATGAGAATATGCGCCGGGATGAGATGGATCGTCATCTATCCCAAGTTAATGATCTGAAGGACATGATGTTCCAGATGAGGATAGAAATAAGCAACCTTAAGAATAAGGGAAGCAAGAAATCCTCAAAGAGATCATTAAGGTCGAATAGGGGTCATTCATCCGCTGATGATAGCGACTCTTCCATGCCGCCGTTAGAGGAGATTGATCCAAGGATCAATGTGAATCCATTTACTCCACGGGCGACCGCAAACCGACGCATTCCACCTAGGAATGTAAGGGTGAACCGTGTAGATGATGAGCCAAGAACTCTTGGCCAAAGGATGGATCCAATGCTGCAACCACGCCGTCTAGGTGTGAACTTTGATGCTGATGATGTGCAAGGGTTTAGCTTCAACCCTCAAGTTATTACTCTTGTTCGCCAAAACCAATTTGGCAGGACAAGCGCTGAATCTCCACACCAACACTTGCAAAACTTTGAGTGTATGATGGAGACAATGAGACCGAAGAACGCTACTACCAACAACTATAAGCTCAAGCCTTTCTTCTTCTCCTTGAAACGGAAAGCATTGTCTTGGTACCAAGCTCTTCCTAGTGGGAAACTAGATACGTGGGAAGACCTTTCCGCGGAGTTCCTCACCAAATTCTTTCCGCCATCCAAAATGGCGGAACTTAGACGTAAGATAAATGCATTCTCCATGAGGTCTAACGAAAGTTTGTTTCAATCATGGGAAAGGTTTCAGGACTTGTTATTGGATTGCCCACATCATGGCATATCCAAGCTTGCATTGCTGGAGATTTACTACAAGGGGCTGGATGGGGGGATGCAATTCAACCTCCAATCCCTCTCATGTGGAACATTCATGGACATGAGGGAAGATGACGCTTGGGACTTCATTGAAAAGAAAGCAAGGGTCATAGAGAAGTATTCCCACCGGAAAGCGGAGGGAAATTGTGTGGAGCAAGGAGCAAAGCTCACACATGAAGCTCAAAATCAGATTTTCTCCCTCAACAATGAGATCAAAGAGTTGAAGGAGGCTATCAAGACCAACTTTCCAAAGCAACAAGGCAAGGATGTTGGCTATTTGGGCAACAACAACAATGGCGGTGAGAACACAAACCGCAACAACAACAACAATAACCGGAATAATAACCGGAACAATTGGAATGGCAACAACAACAACCGGAACAACAATTGGAACTACAATTGGAACAACAATAGGGGTTCAAACAACAACAATTGGCGCTCCAATCAACAAAATTCCGGTAACTCTTATCTTTCCAATTCGAATTCACTAACTCCACCTTCCTCTTCCTCTACTCCTTTGAAAAGCCAGGGGCAAACATCCAATGGAGGAAACACTTCGGGGAAGGAGAAGCCCGATCCTATGTTGGAAACGATCTTGGGAAAGCTTCAAGGTTTGGAGAACCGCATCATTAAGGTTGATGATCAAATTTCTAAGGTTGATAAAGCCCAAAAGGTTTTAGAAAACCAAATGTTCAGCCATGCAGAGGAAGTTCCTAGGAATCAAGGGAAACTTCCAGGAAAGACGGAGGACAACCCTAAGGGAAGGGTGATGGCAATCACAACTAGGAGCGGAGTGACTACCACCGATCCGCAGCCTAAGTTCGTTGAAGTCCCCGTAGAGAAAGACAAAGAGAATGGAAAGGAGAAGGAAGATGTCTACGTTCCTCCTCCAGCTTACAAACCTCCCCTACCATTCCCTCAATCTAGAGCGAGAGCGTGCCTAGATAAACAGTTTGGTAAGTTTATAGAACTCATGAGCAAGCTGCATATTAATATACCCTTTATTGATGCTATTGTAGGTATGCCGGCTTATGGCAAGTTCTTAAAGGAGCTCCTCTCCAACAAGAGGAAGCTCGAAGATTTCGGTGAGGTTAAGATGAGTTCGGATTTTTCGGATCTCATCAAGACCATGAAGGCAAAAATGCCCCCTAAGCTAAAGGATCCGGGGTCATTTTGCATTCCCATAGGAGTGGGAGATGTCACATACGATGCGCTATGTGACTTGGGAGCAAGTGTGAGCATCATACCACTTGCATTATGCAGGAAGATCGGTTTAGGCAACCCTAAACCGGTGAAGATGACGTTGTACATGGCGGATCGATCCATCACTCGCCCCGTCGGTATTGTAGAAGACGTCCCAGTCAAGCTAGGTAAATTCTTTGTTCCCATTGACTTTGTCGTGCTTGACATTCCTGCAGATAGTCCGGTCCCGATCATACTCGGAAGACCGTTTCTTGCAACTTCCGGCTGCATAGTCAATTGCAAGAATGCTAGACTCGCCTTTGACATAGGAGAAGAGAAGGTAGAGTTCGTTCTTTCCACTCTAGTGAAGGAGCCAATCTTTGATGAGGATATATTCAATATCCAAGATGAAGAAGGGTTGTCTAGAGAGGTGGTAAGTGCTATTCTCTTCAAAGGTCCTTTGCAAAAGGTCATTACTATGAGTCTAACGAATGTAGGGGAAGAAGAAGAGTGCAATGAGGCAATTGAAGCCTTAGAAGCACAAGAAGAGATGGGTGAAGTGGAATTCGAGAAGCTCCACGTTGAGGCTGAAAACGTGAGAATCCACGGCCATATACTATATTCCACGGCCGTGGATCTCACAACCCAAAGCGTGGCTCATTCTAGGGGGTTACACGGTCGTGGAGGAGGCAGAGCAACCGTAACCACCTTCCACGCCCTAAACCACGGCCGTGGAGGACATGGGGAAACCGTAATTTTGGCCAGGGAAGAGGGTGATCGAGACACTTCTTCAACTTCTTTTGGTTCTTCTCCTACACCTTCAACACCCTTAGAAACTTCTAAGGAGACATCGGATGCTCCTCAAGGATCATTGGAAGCTCCGAAAGCAATGGAACTCAAACCACTTCCTACTCATCTAAGGTACGCTTTCCTAGGACCTAATTCTACCTTTCCGGTTATTGTTAGTTCCGATCTAAGCATAGATGAACATAATCAGCTCATGATTGTCCTTAGGAAACATAGGAAAGCTTTAGGCTACACTATTGAGGACTTAGTAGGAATTAAACCCTCCCTATGCATGCATAAGATATTAATGGAGGAAGACTTTAGGACTTCAAGACAACCTCAAAGGCGGTTGAATCCGACCATGAAGGAGGTTGTCAAGAAGGAAATTCTTAAACTTCTTGATGCAGGTATCATCTATCCTATCTCCGATAGTAAGTGGGTGAGTCCGGTTCAAGTAGTTCCGAAGAAGGGAGGAATGACGGTCATCACCAACAAAAACAACGAACTCATTCCTACCCGAACCGTAACGGGATGGCGGATGTGCATTGACTACCGCAAGCTTAACAATGCAACGAGGAAGGATCACTTCCCATTGCCATTCATTGATCAAATGCTTGAAAGGTTAGCACAACATTCACATTTTTGCTACCTTGACGGTTATAGTGGTTTCTTTCAGATTCTGATACACCCGGATGATCAAGAGAAGACCACATTCACGTGCCCGTGGGGTACGTTCGCTTATAGGAGAATGTCGTTCGGGCTTTTCAACGCCCCAGCCACCTTTCAACGGTGCATGATGGCCATCTTCTCCGAATACATAGAGGAAATCATGGAGGTCTTCATGGACGATTTCTCCGTATACGGTTCCTCTTTTAACGATTGCCTTTCTAACCTTTCTCTTGTTTTACAAAGGTGTGAAGACACTAACCTAGTTCTTAATTGGGAGAAGTGTCAATTTATGGTTAAGGAAGGAATTGTATTAGGACACCTAATCTCTAGTAGAGGGATAGAAGTGGATAAGGCTAAGATAGAGACCATAGAAAAGCTTCCTCCCCCAACTTCGGTGAAAGGGATAAGAAGTTTTCTAGGACATGCTGGATTCTATAGACGCTTCATTAAAGACTTTTCTAAAATATCAAAACCGCTCACTAATCTATTGATGAAGGATGTAGTTTTTGAGTTTTCGCAGGAATGTCTGGATGCGTTTAACACCATTCGACAAGCTCTAATTTCAGCACCTATTATCCAACCTCCGGATTGGACTCTTCCCTTTGAGGTTATGTGCGATGCTAGTGACGTAGCTATAGGAGCTGTTCTTGGATAACGGAAAGAAGGGCGAACCCATGCCATATACTATGCTAGCAAGACGCTAGATGAAGCGCAACTCAATTACGCCACTACCGAAAAAGAGTTTTTAGCCATTGTCTATGCTATTGACAAGTTTCGCTCTTATCTTGTAGGTGCAAAGGTTATTATCTACACGGATCATGCTGCGATCCGGTACCTCCTTGTGAAGAAAGATGCAAAGCCAAGGCTAATTAGATGGATTCTTCTTCTACAAGAATTCGATCTAGAGATCCGCTACAAGAAAGGTTCAGAAAATTTTGTTGCGGATCATTTGAGTCGCCTAACACATCTAGAGGACGACCAATTTCCCATCGATGACTCCTTCCCGGACGAACACCTACACATTATAGAGGAGTGCATCGATGTGATCTCCAAAGGTAACGAACCATGGTTTGCTGATTTTGTTAACTATTTGGTTTGTCAGGAGATACCGCCCGGATTATCCTACGCACAAAGGAAGTAGTTCTTTAAGGATGTCCGGAAATACTTTTGGAACGAGCCTCTTCTTTTCAAGAGAGGTCCGGATGGCATCATTCGGCGATGTGTGCCGGAGGATGAGATGCAAAGTGTCATCCGCCATTGTCATTCACTATCTTGTGGAGGACACGCAAGTTCGAACAAGACTAGCGCAAAGGTATTGCAATCTGAATTCTTTTGGCCTACTTTATTTAGAAATGTGCAATCCTTTGTTTCTTGCTGCGATGCTTGTCAAAGAATAGGCAATATCTCTAGGAGGAATGAGATGCCCCTCAACAACATCCAAGAGGTGGAGATTTTCGATGTTTGGGGAGTAGATTTTATGGGACTGTACCCATCCTCTTGTGGAAACCAATACATACTATTGGCGGTAGATTACGTTTCTAGATGGGTGGAAGCAATTGCCTCTCCCACCAATGATGCCATGGTGGTGGTTAAGTTCTTCAACAAGACCATTTTTCCTCGATTTGGGATGCCAAGGACTATCATTAGTGATTGAGGTTCTCACTTCATTGCCCGGCGCTTTGAAGCTCTTCTAGCTAAGTATGGGGTTACTCACAAGATCGTTACCCCTTATCATCCACAAACTAGTGGACAAGTTGAGATCTCAAATAGGGAGATCAAAGGAATTCTAGAGAAGACGGTTTTAAGGACTAGGAAGGATTGGTCTTTGAAGCTTGACGATGCATTGTGGGCGTACCGGACTGCGTACAAGACACCCATAGGAACAACACCATACAACCTTGTGTATGGGAAGTCTTGTCACTTGCCGGTAGAGTTGGAGCACAAGGCGTTTTGGGCTATCAAGTGGTTGAATTTCAGCAAGAAGGAAGCGGTAGAGAAGCGTCTCCTAGACCTTAATGAGCTGGACGAACTCCGCTTGAACGCTTATGAAAACGCCAAGATCTATAAGGAGAGAGAAAAGCGTTGGCATGATAAGCATATCATTCCAAAGGACTTCAAAGAAGGAGATCAAGTTCTCCTCTTCAATTCAAGACTTCGTCTCTTTCCAGGTAAGCTCAAATCTCGTTGGACCGGACCTTTTCTAATTAAGCGTATTTTCCCCCATGGTGCAGTTGAAGTATGGGGTGAAGTGGGCGGAAGCTTTAAGGTGAACGGCCAACGACTCAAGAAGTATACGCCGGAACTCCAAGCTGAAGAGTTCGCGCCTACCGCACTCGAATAAGTGCGAGATTGGTCTAGCTACGGACCTTAAACAAAGCGCTTCTTGGGAGGCAACCCAAGGTATTGCATTTTTGTTTTTGTTTTCGATTCATAGTTTAGCTTAGTTTAGACGATTTTGCTTTGTTTTGCCTTCGATTCCTTCCGGTATGTTCGTGTTTTTGGATGTAGGAACGATGGAAAAGGGAAAGGGAAGAATAATGTTGAAGAAAAGTGACGAAACTTGGACTTTGGAGCATTACAGAGAGTTCCACGGCCTAAACCACGGTCGTGACAGCTATAGTGACCGTAATTTCCAAAAGCCTTTGAAAAATCACCAAAACCACGGTTCCGTACATTTCCACGGCCGTGGAAACCCCCGACAGACCGTGATTTTCAAAATTTTGACTGTCACTATATAAACCACATTCTTCACCAAAACACTCCACAAATACCCAATTCCACGACCCAAAACGCCGAATCCACGCCCTTCCTTCCAAATCTTCGTTCCTTAATCGTTTTCAACGATTCTTCTTCCCAAATTGAAGCAAATTCAACCACCAACAAGATCCAAGCAACAAATCGAGCGGCAAATCACCACGGAACGCACAATTCGTATTTTAAAATCCGAAACCAGGTTTTTTTTCCTCTTCTTGATCTTTGTCGATTTGGTTCATTTTGCTAGAAATTTTAGGAAGAACTGATTGAAATTTGAAGGAACTAGACTAGGGCTGCCTAATTGCTGAGTTTGAGTGTTGATTTCTGAGATTTGCGAAAAAAACAGACGAACCACGGTCGCTGCTAGTTCCACGGCCGTGGAATCCTCAAGAACAGACCGTAATTTTGAACAGTGATGGACTTTGTAAGGAGAGTTTCTGGGAGAATCAAGGAGAAGAAGAATGACCAAAACAAGAAGAGGAAGGGTAATCCCTCTTCTTCTTCATCATCTAGAGCACCACCACCCTCTTCTCCTTCACCTCCATCATCACCTTCATCACCCTCACCTCCTAGCCGTAGAGTACCGACCATTCATGAGGATCACCTTGATGCATTCGAGAGGATCAATGAGAGACCTGTGATTGGACCTAGGTACCTATTGTTAGAGGATCTAGCTCCTCTTAACATCGTAGATGACCTTACTTGGCTCTTGGATAGAGCCAGACTAGTTGTCTTCTCGGCTATCCGAGAAGACGCCTATGAGGAGATTACGAGGGAGGTTGTGACGTCTTTCGAGCACAGCCATGTGGATAGGACCGTTTCTTTCCGTCTTATGGAAAGAAACTATGATTTTACCATCCGTGAGTTTGGGACCTTCTTTGGGTTCCATGAGACCTTCAATGGTCGCTTTCCTGGTGGCGTTTACGCCAAAGATTTTTGGGAGGAGGTTGCTATGATATACGCCAGCGAGGACCGCTGGCAACCTGCTGACACCAAGGCTAAGTTGATGTATCACTTAGCCTTGAAGATTGCTCACCGTGTTCTTTCGGAGTGTCTCTTCCCTAGGACGGAGACGCCCCAAAAGATCAAGACGGATGAGCTATTTCTGTTGTACTCCATGTTGTATGGACACCGAGCTGACTGTGCCACCCTCTTAGCTGCTACTATGAGCAAGCTTAAGAACAAGAGGAAGGGCAACATTGGATATGGTGGGATAGTTACCCATCTTGCTAGGGCGTTAGGAGTTGATTTTTCTGCATGTACCCACATACCAGCCGTACCCTTAGGACTTCATACCTGCATGACTAGAGGTCTCATCTTCCCCACACATAGAGGTCCGCCTTATGCGGCCATGCCTTGGGAGAGCAGGACGGATAGGGGTATTGAGTGGCTACAGGAGTACTCCATTATGGCTGGACGCCATAATTGGAAGGAGACGTTCGTTGCTATGCATGCGAACAGGATTGCAGCTCCTCCGTATGTTCCACCACCGCCCGTAGTTGAGGAGGAGGAGATGAGGGATCAGTTTGAGGGTGGAGGAGGAGCCGAGCAGGAGTTTGACACGTTTCCGGATCAGCTGGATGCAGCCCCCGATGTGCCTAGACGTTCTCCACGTCCCGCCAGAGCTTCAGGCTCGTCTTCTCGCCGCGCCAGCGTGAGTGAGAGACCCACTTGGGCAGAGACACCTCCTGCATGGTATGGAGCTCCACCTCTATGGGCTACACAGACACCATCTGCACCAGCACCAGCACCAGCACCATCCGATGCTCCAGAGTGGTACAGTCATGCTCCGGGATGGTATGAGCAGATGCCGGATTGGATTACTGGTCTTTCGGAGAGAGTAGGAGCATTGGAGATTAGAGCCGATGCTAGAGATGGACGCTTGGACGACCTCGATCACATGATGAGAGATGTCTACCGCCAGCAGTTTGGGCGGTTTTATGATCCTAGCTTCTCTCCATTCCCGCCTCCACCAGCGCCGCAGTGATTGATTGCATGACCGACAGTTTTAGCCGCTCCACCGCCATTTTGTGAGTTTCTTTTTCTTTTCTTTCTTTTCTTTCTTTTCTTTCTTTTATTTGAACATTGGGGACAATGTTCGTCCTAAGTATGGGGTGGGGTGTGACTAAAAGTTGTAATAACTCTTACTCACTATGTTTGCTTCTATCGAGACTATCATTGCATGTTCATTATATTGTTGCACGTTTCATTATTGCATTGCATAAAAAAGAGTTTGAAAAACCCATAAAAATTGAAAAATTTTGAAAAATTTTTTTGCTTCTAAGGAATTGAGATGATTTCCATGATAATCACTACTTGTGAATTGAGTTTGATGACAATTGCATGCTTAAACGAATAGTGAATTGAAAAGAATTTGAATGAGTTGATTATGCCTCTTTTGCAAGTTTCATAATGTGATAAATGTTACTTAAATCATGTTGAGGAATTGAAGTTGAAATCACACTATAAGTTCTTATGCTTCTTGTTGAGATGATTAAGGCAATTCGATTTTTCTTTCTTCTTTCTTTGATCATTTAGCTCCTCATTGAAATATTGACCTCCTTTACCTATCCGGGAATTTGGAGGAGTAGATTGAAAAAGGCATGTATGATGTGGGAGGGCCATGAAAGCAATACTTTGCATTCAAAGGAATAGAAAGAAATTTTAGGTTTGGGGAAGTCAATCATGAAGATGAGTAACTCGGCACCATTCACATAGCCGGGTGTTTGTGTCTTGCAAAGTCGGATTGAGCGATATTCCTAGCGGATTATGGTATGTGCGCTAAGGGTTTGAGGCATCTCATAAAAATTGAGAAACGCCAATCTCCTAGGCTTCGGTTTTTGTGCACCTCTATCCATAACTCCAAAAGTAAAGTCGAAAAATGAAAAGAAGAGAGCGAAGCTCTAAGTTGAAGGTGTTGCGGAAACCGCAAGAGAAGAAGAAAAGAGTAGTTGTCCACTTTCCCGGATTCATGCACCACATTCCTTAAAGTTTCCTTCCCTTTCCACATTCTAGACCTTTTCTTTGAAAGTCCTTAAGATCAAAAGAATGTTATATGACTTGGTGATCTAAATTGAAGTTTCTTATGATTGATTTTGATAATGTTTAAGGGTTATGATGTTTGTATGGAAGTTTGATTGATTCATGAGTTTTCTTTACTCTTTACTCTTTGATTAAGTGTATGAAAGTCCTATAAACGATTGAAGCAAGATTTGAGAATGATCTATTGTTTAGAAGGCACATTCATCCAAAAGAAGTATTGCTTTAAGAAGGTACACATATTTCATCCTAATTCTTGTTTTAAAGCTTTTGAAAGACCTTGCTTAGGGACAAGCAAGTTGCAAGTATGTGGTTATTTGTTAGCATGAAATATTGTGGTATTTTAGGCACGTTTTCTAAGTGTATTTGATTCATATTGATAGTCATTGATTGAGCATTGATGCAATTGTGAGCTAGTTTATCTATAATGTCAATATAGAGATCTACAAAAGCTTTATGTTGATTATAGGTGATTGAGAGCTATTTCCGAACGGAATCGAGAAAAGATGGAGTTGTTGAGCAATGTCCATGGATTGAGGACATTCTTAGGAGCAAAAGGAGTGTCAACTTGGAGAATGCACGAGGCTTGGGAAGAATCACGTTCTTGCCCTAGACCACGCTCTAAAATACGGCCGTACTACTTTCCACGTTCAGTTCCACGGCCGTGGAACCATGGCTAAGGAAACGTGGTTCATTCCAGCAACTTCTACGGCCGTGGAGAAGATGGTTCAAACCGTGTTGATTTCCACGCTCTAAATTACGGTCGTGGAACCTTCCACGACCGTGATCTTGGCGATCTTTTTCGCCACACTTTAAGCCACGATATTTTAAAGGATTGGGCCGGGCCGCTATTTCATCATACACTATAAAAGGACGGACGAAGAGAGATTCCGTCAACTCGCTTTACGCTTACACTTCTGCTTAGACGCATTTCGCCCACGCCGCGACTTAGAGATCTTTGCGACTTTTGCAAAAGACGTACTTTGCGCTCATCCTTGGAGTTGCCCTAATCTCGCACTTTGGTGGAGATTGTGTTTGAGATTTCCGGATTGACGGAAGATCGAAGATTCGGAAGATTGTTCGCAAGAAGATTCCTCTTCTTGTTTAGGTTTGATTTAGAAGACGGATTGACATCCCGTTCTTCTTTCTTATCTAAGATTGTGTTTGTTTGTTTGTTCTATTCCGAATCTAGTGACAATATTTGTTCTTGATTGTGACATTGAGATTGGTTTGAAGTTTATTGAAGGTTTTCGAAAGTTTTCATCTTTCAATCTTTTAATTCTTGAATTTGATATCAATATGACTGTTGTTGGCTAAAAACCCTTAACAATTCTAAGGTGAAGGGTTGATAGTTGTGGCTTAGATGATGATAGATCGATCGTAAATAGATTGGACCCTGAGAGTTAGAGAGAATCGCCGACGAACCTTAAAATTACGGCTTGTTCTTGAGTCCAAGGCCGTGGAACCTCAAGAACTAACCGTGATTTCCATTAAGTTTACGGAGTTGCTTTTACTTTAATCCAAAGTTAAAGATTTGCTTTAACTTAGTTTAGGCTTGCCTTTTCTAGGTGGTAGTGAAGCCTCAACAACCTCTACCTCGATTGTGAGTGTCACAACCGTAATCGGTTTAGTTAGTCTTGATCCTTGGATTATAAGTTTGGGTATTTGACATTAATTCTTACCTTTAGAACCTTTCTATATTGAAGCCTCAACAACCTTTATAGAGAGTGTCTTGTAGGTGAGTCATATAAGGTTTTTGGAACTTCACCGTACGATTACCTTACATTAGCATACCTTTGCATATCTTAACTTTGTCCTTACATCATTAGTATATCTTGAATCGATAGCCACAGCTGGATACTTGGATCTTTAGGATTGTTGTTTCCCCAATAATTTGCAAAGCTCTTACATTTACCTGCTTGATAATCTGAAATCGAATTTGTTCCCCCCAAATCCCTGTGTTCGATACTCTGGAATTCTTGCTTAACTATATCGATCTGTACACTGCGGGTTTGCTTGCTTGATTCTAGTTTTAAAAATTTAAAGCTTATTTGAACGCACGCTAAGTGGCGAACAGTTATCCGAGAAGACGCTTACGAGGAGATTACTAGAGAGGTTGTGACGTCTTTTGAGCATAGCCATGTCGATAGGATAGTTTCTTTCCGTCTGATGGAAAGAAACTATGATTTCTCCATCCGGGAGTTTGGAACCTTCTTTGGGTTCCAAGAGACCTTCAATGGTCGTTTCCCAGGGGCGTTTACGCCAAGGATTTCTGGGAGGAGGTAGCCATGATCTATGCCAGCGAGGACCGCTCGCAACGAGCTGATACCAAGGCTAAGTTGATGTATCACTTAGCCTTGAAGATTGCTCACCGGGTACTTTCTGAGTGTCTCTTCCCTAGGACGGAGACACCTCAGAAGATCAAGACGGATGAGCTCTTCCTTCTCTACTCCATGTTGTATGGACGGCCTGCTGACTGCGCCACCCTCTTAGCTGCTACCATGAGCAAGCTAAAGAACAAGAGGGCTGACAACATTGGATATGGTGGGATAGTCACCCACCTTGCTAGGGTATTAGGGGTAGATTTCTCCGCCTGCACACGCATTCCTGTTGTACCCCTAGGACTCGAGGCCTTCATGACTAGAGGTCTCATCTTCCCCACCCATAGAGGTCCACCTTATGCAGCTATGCCATGGGAGAGCAGGACGGGGAGGGGCATTGAGTGGCTCCCAGAGTATTCCATTATGGCTGGACGCCATAATTGGAAGGAGACATTCGCTGCTATGCATGCGAACAGGATTGAAGCCCCTCCATATATCCCACCACCACCTGTAGTTGAGGAGGAGATGAGAGATCAGTATGAGGGAGGAGGAGGAGCTGAGCATGATTTTGGCACATTTCCGGATCAGCCGGACGCAGCTCCTGATATGCCTAGACGTTCTCCATGTCCCACCAGAGCTTCAGGATCATCTTCTCGCTGCGCCAGCGTGGGCGAGAGGCCCACTTGGATGGAGACTCCTCCTACGTGGTACGGAGCTTCACCACCATGGTCTACTCAGGCACCACCAGCACCAGCACCAGCACCGTCAGATGCACCGAGGTGGTACAGCCAGCCTCCAGGTTGGTATGAGCAGCTACCGGATTGGGCCACCAATCTTTCTGATAGGGTGGGAGCATTGGAGATCTGAGCTGACGCTAGAGATGGACGTATGGATGACCTTGACCATATGATGAGAGACGTCTACCGCCAACAGTTCGGGCGGGGGTACTATGATCCTAGCTTCTTTTTCTTTTCTTCTTTTTCTTTTATTTGAACATTAGGGACAATGTTTGTTCCAAGTATGGGGTGGAGTGTGACTAAAAGTTTGTAATAACTCTTACTCACTTTGATTGCTTCTATTGAGACTATCTTGCATGTTTCATTATATTGTTACACGTTTCATTATTGCATTGCATGAAAAAGAGTTTGAAAAACCCATAAAAATTGAAAATTTTTTAAAATTTTGTGCTTCTAAGGATTTAGATGATTTCTATGATAATCACTACTTGTGAATTGAGTTTTGATGACAATTGCATGCTTAAACGAATAGTGAATTGAAAAGAAATTAAATGAGTTGATTATAACTCTTTTGCAAATTCCATAATGTGATGAATGTTACTTAAATCATGTTGAGGAATTAAGGTTGAAATCACACTATAAGTTCTTATACTTCTTGTTGAGATGATTAAGGCAATTCGATTTTCTTTCTTCTTTCTTTGATCATTTAACCCCTCATTGAAATAATGACCTCCTTTACTTATCCGGGAATTTGGAGGAGTTGATTGATATTGGCATGTTTGATGTGGGAGGGCCTTGAAAGCAATTTTTTGCAATCAAAAGAATAGAAAGAAATTGTAGGTTTGGGGAAGTCAATCATGATGATGAGTAACTCGGCACCATTCACATAGCCGGGTGTTTGTGTCTTGCCAAAGTCGGATTGAGCGATATTCCTAGCGGATTATGGTATGTGCGCTAAGGGTTTGAGGCATCTCATAAAAATTGAGAAACGCCAATCTCCTAGGCTTCGGTTTTTGTGCACCTCTATCCATAACTCCGAAAGTAAAGTCGAAAAATGAAAAGAAGAGAGCGAAGCTCTAAGTTGAAAGTGCTGCGGAAACCGCAAGAGAAGAAGAAAAGAGTAGTTATCCACTTTCCCGGATTCATGCACCACATTCCTTAAAGTTTTCCTTCCCTTTTCACATTCTAGACCTTGTTTGAAAGTCCTTAAGATCAAAAGAATGTTATATGACTTGGTGATCTAAATTGAAGTTTCTTATGATTGATTTTGATAATGTTTGAAGGTTATGATGTTTACATGGAAGTTTGATTAATTCATGAGCTTTCTTTACGCGTTACTCTTTGATTAAGTGTATGAAAGTCTTATAAACGAATGAAGCAAGATTTGAGAATGATCTATTGTTTAGAAGGCACATTCATCCAAAAGAAGTTTGCTTTAAGAAGGTACACATATTTCATCCTAACTTGTGTTTTAAAGCTTTTGAAAGACCTTGCTTAGGGACAAGCAAGTGGCAAGTATGGGGTTATTTGTTAGCATGAAATATTGTGATATTTCAGGCACGTTTTCTAAGTGTATTTCATCCATATTGATAGTCATTGATTAAGTATTGATGCATTTGTGAGCTAGTTTGTCTATAATGTCGATATAGAGATCTACACAAGCTTTATGTTGATTGTAGGCAATTAAGAGCTATTTCCGAACGGATTGTGTGAGAATGGAGTTTGATTGAGCATGTCCAAGGATTGAGGACATCTCTGGGAGCTAAGGAAGGTGCTAACTTGAAGAATATGCACGAGAAAAGGAAGAATTACGGTTTAGCCCTAAACCACGCTCTAAAATACGGCCGTACTACATTCCACGTTCAAGTCCACGGCCGTGGAACCTTGGCAAGGGAAGCGTGGTTCATTCCAGCAACTTCTACGGCCGTGGAAAGATTGAGACAAACCGTGACAGTTTCCCCGCTCTAAATTACGGTCGTGGAACCCTTCCACGACCGTGATCTTGGCGATCTTTTTCGCCACACTTTAAGCCATGATCTCCTACGCGATTGGGCCGGGCCAATATTTTATCTTACACTATAAAAGGACGGACGAAGAGAGATTCCGTCACTTTCGCTTACGCTTAGACGCACTTCCGCTTACACTTGGATTTGCCCTAATTTCGCATTTTGGCGGAGATTGTGATTGAGAGATTTGTGCTTTGTCATTGGATTTCCGGATTAACGGAAGATTGAAGATTCGGAAGATTGTTCGTAAGAAGATTTCGCTTCTTGCTTAGGTTTGATTTAGAAGACGGATTGACATCCCGTTCTTCCTTCTTATCTAAGATTTGTGATTGTTTGTGTTATTCCGAATCTATTGACGTTATTGTTCTTGATTTGTGGATTTGAGATTGACTTGAAAGTTATTGAAGGTTTTCGGAAGTTTTCATCTTTTATTCTTTCAAACCTTGAATTTGATATCAATATGACTGTTGTTGGCTAAAACCCTTTAGCAATTCTAAGGTGAAGGGTTGATAGTTGTGGCTTAGATGATGATAGATCGATCGTAAACAGATTGGACCTTGAGAGTTAGAGAGAATCGTTGACGAACCTAATCCACGGTCTGTTCTTGAGCTTCCACGGCCGTGAAACTCAAGAACTACCCGTAATTTTGTGTTAGTTTACGAACTTGCTTTTACTTTAATCCAAAGTTAAAGATTTGCTTTAACTTAGTCTTGGCTTGCCTTTTCTAGGTGGTAGTGAAGCCTCAACAACCTCTACCTCGATTGTGAGTGTCACAACCTTAATCAATTTAGTTAGTCTTGATCCTTGGATTACAAGTTTGGGTATTTGACATTAATCCTCACCTTTAGATCCTTTCTATACTGAAGTCTCAACAACCTTTATAGAGAGTGTCTTCTAGGTGAGTCATATAAGGTGATTGGAACTTCACCGTACGATTACCTTACATTAGCATACCTTTGCAACCCTCAACTCTGTCCTTATACCTTTAGTATATCTTGAATCGATTACCACAGCTGGATATTTGGATCTTTAGGATTGTTGTTTTCCCAATATGTGAAAAGCTTCTTACATTTACTCGCTTGATAAACTATAATTGAATTTGTTCCCCCCAAATCCCTGTGTTCGATACTCTGGAATTCTTGCTTAACTATATCAATCCGTACACTGTGGGTTCGCTTGCTTGATTTCTATTTTTATATTTAAAGCTTATTTGCACGCACGCTAAGTGGCGAACCCTTTAGCGATCCGTACACTGCGGGTTTATGCGAAGAACCCGCGCTGGGAAGGAAATCGTTCCTTACGATCCCGAACTAGAAAAGACATACAAAAGACGCTTGAAAGAAGCTAAGATGGTCAATCAAGAGAATCGCAATCTTGAGGCCGAATTGAAGGAGGCATTGGAACAACTACGCCTCAGTAAAGAAGAATTGTGACTCGAAAAGGAAGAAACTCGCGCAAGGACGGAAGCGATCGAAGCAGATATGGCGACTTTAAGGGACCAATATCTACCTCGACCGAGGCAAGACCCAGCTCCAGTTTCCCCGGCCGAGATACTTCCACCTCGGATGCTAGTCCGAGATGTTCTTTTTGCAGGTATTCCACATACCCTAGGGCAGAGGATGGACCCCAACCAGCAACTGAGGCGTCCAAGAGTATACCTAGGTGATTCAGCGGACCATGACTATGAACTTCGACCGCAAGTTCTTTCCATGATTCGCCAATGCCAGTTTGGAGGGCTAGAGAGGGAGTCTCCGCATCAACATCTACAAAACTATGAGATCTTGATGGAGACCTTGAGACCTTCAAGGCTGGAAAACAACAATTACAAGCTAAGGCCTTTCTACTTCTCTTTGAAAGATAGGGCACTTACTTGGTATCGATCTCCCCCTCCAGGAAAAATCAACACTTGGGAGGAGATGATGACGAAGTTCTTGACTAAATTTTTCCCCCCTCAAAGACCGTTGAAATGAGAGGGAAGATCAATGCATTCATCATGAAGGACAAGGAGAGTTTGTTCAAGTCATGGGAGAGATTTAAAGACATCCTTTTAGATTGCCCACATCATGGGATTCCAAAGATAGAGTTGTTGGAGATATACTTCAAGGGACTGGACGGAAACACCCAGTTCAACCTTCAACTACTATCCGCCGGCACGTTCATGGATATGCCGATTGACGAAGCTTGGGAGTTCATAGAGAAGCAAGCTTTGCACATGGAGAAATACTCCCACCAAGGAGCTGAAGGTGGAGTTAAAAGAGTCAACTTCCAAGAAGCTCCATCAAACAACGATCAACTCACCTCTTTGAAGAATGATGTGAAGCAATTGAAGGAACTTTTGGTTGCTCAAACCAAGAAAGAAGATGACGGATATCATAGCTCAAGGAACAACAATGGCTACCGGAACAACAACAACGGTTCCCGAAACAACAAGTACAACAACAATAGAGGATCCAACAATAATAATTGGAGGCTAAACAATCAAAATTCGGGTAACTCTTACTCTTACTCTAACTCCAATTCAAACAACTCTTCTAATCCTTTCCTCTCTTCTTCTTCTTCTTCTTCTACTCCATTGAAGAGCTAGGAGCAAGGATCAAATTTGTCCCAGCCGGAAAAGAAAGATGCGATGCTGGAGTTTGTTTTGGTTTTGATGGGAGGCAACGCATTGGTAGATATCTTTCCCTTTTCGTTTTGTTTTGGTTTTGATTTTTTCTGTTTTTGTGTGTTTTTGTGTGTTTGGAGTTTGTGTGTGAGAATCCAAGTAGCGTGGAAGCCTTGCATGACATGTGGATGATGATGATGATGATGATGAGTCCCTCATCAATTATGGGTGGAGCGGACGTGGGACTTGGACGGCTAGCAGTGTTAGCGTGGATCCCGATGCCATAACTAACACCTTGAGCTCTCTATCATCGTTGATAGGATCATCCGCCATCAATCCACTTGAGTAATCCCAAATACCAAAGCAAACCATTTTACATTGTGAGGACCCTCTTTCACTCTTCTTTACTTCATTTACACACTGGGGACAATGTGTTTCTTTGTATGGGGTGAGAATTTCATGATCACTTGCATGATTAGCATCTAGGATAGTTTAATATTGTCACATGTTTCATTATGTCTTGCATTGTACATACATATTTCGAAAAATCTAAAAAAATCCGAAAATATAAAAATTTTAGTGCTTCTAAGCTTGGGAATGACCCTTATGATGAAATTGTCTTGTGAATTGGCTATGGATGGCCTTGTGTGTTTAATAGATGAATGCATATGTGGACTTGAAGTACTTATCTTGAATCCCATGAATGATTTGTGATTATGATGCTTACCTTGATTGGATTGAGGATTGAAAGTCGAAATTGCATGCTAGTTCTTTCACATCATTTAGGAATGACTAAGGCAATTCATTTTCCTCTACTTCTCATCTTGATCATGTTGCTTGAGCACCTCAATTGATATAAATTTTGACCTCTTTTGACCCATCCGGGAATAGGAGCATGCTAGTGTGTTGATGTGTGTGAAAAGCAAGTGTGGGGTGAAGTTGTTGATGAATAGATGTTGTAAATGAAGTGCTGAATTTGTTGTAAAAAGTGTAGAAAAAAATATAGGTTTGGGGGCGTTGGTTTAAATGACGAGTAACTCGGCACCATTCACATAATCGGGTGTTTGTGCCTTGCCAAAGTCAAATAAACCGATAGTCGTAACGAGCTTTTGTATGTGTGCCCGGTGTGGAGCACCTCGAAAAATAAAAGAGCCCGAGGCCCGCTAATCACCAAGGTTTCGGCTTTTGTACACCAATGCCATTGTCTCAAAAAAAAAATTAAGTGAAAGAAAAAGAAATGAAAAGAAAGAAAAGAAGGAGGAAATATACACTTGCGGGAAATTGATCAAAAACGAAATTATGGAGTTAGTTCCATTCCCGGATTAGCATCACATGACCTAGAAAAAATCCTCACCCAATCACAACGTTTCTTAGCCTCTTCTTTCCTAAGTCCTTGTGACCTATTTTCATGTGTGTAAGACTTAGTGATCTAGATTGGATATACTCATGATCATCTTGGTTTCTTCATCATTACCTTTCATACATGCTTTCTAGTTAAGTATAATTGTCTTTCCGTGCCTTCATTCATTTGATGCATGATTGCTTGTCCATTTGCCATGAAACATGACTATGAAGGTAATCCAATATTAGAAGCACAATCCCAAATATATTTTCAGTTTTTCATGCATTCATAAATCATGTCATCTCTTAGTCTATAGTTGGGACTTTGCTCGGGGACGAGCAAACCTTAAGTATGGGGTATTTTTGATAACACGATTTATGACGTTAGATTAGGCTTTCATTTAGATAGTTTTTCCGCTCATTCATGCATGGTTAGCACTAGTTCATGACGTTTGCATTCAATTCTTGTATATTTGTCGAGATAGACGTCTACACGGACTTTTGCATGTTTTGTAGTTGTTTTGGGAGCTTTAGGAGCTTAATCGATACATTCGAGGATCGTTCCTCGAGATGACACACCTTCGGACTCATTGGGAAGCAAGCTAGGAGCTAAGGAGGACACATGGGACCTTGTTGGTGCATGCCTTGCACCAAATTATGGCTTGATGATCCAAAGAAAGCTGCATCACCAAAACCACGGCCACTGGGACTTCCACGGGCGTGGAAATAGGCCGTGGTTCTCCCTGTACAAATGCGACAGCTGTCCCACGATCTCCATAACCGACCCTTGCCCTTGATGGTGTATAAAATGTGGTCCTGCATGCTGTTGAGGGCAGACCCCATCACTCCATTCTCTCCCACACTCTCAACAACACATATTCTCTCATTGGAAGATTGGATTGGAGCTACTCTTGGAGGAGAAGATAGGCTTCTATTGGAGAAGAAGAGAAGAACATACCATTCTTAGTTTTTCATAGCTTTTAGAGTGAAGATTGTTGGAAACATTTTCTAGGGTTGTAAGAACGAATCGAACTTTCTTTTGGAGGGTTGTAAGTCTCTCTTTTGACATCTATTCAGCTCGTTTTCCTTGTTCTATTTGCTTCATCTATCTTTCATTTCATTATTTTGACATGGACTCCATGATTTTATGTTGGATGAACTTGATTATGATGATGCATGTTGTTGGCTAAGTAGATGTGATTCTAGGGTAAGGAAATGATGGTTATGGCTTGGACTATGATAGGATAGACTTAAACATACCTTTGGATGCTTTGTTTGCTCGAACCTAGCCTCTGTTCAAAATCACGGTCTGTTCTAAGGGGTTCCACGGCCGTGGACTTGATGAACTGCCTGTGATTTCGTCTAACTTGATTGTATTGATAAATCTAAGTGTTAGGTTGTTATATTGTTGAAATCCTAGTGTTTATTGAGCTAGATCTATCCTAGGGTGACCTACTGTTAGCAACTAATTGTGAGAAGAGACCTATCCGGTGATTCTTGCCTTTAGATACCGAAGATGATGAACTCTAGGTAGTAGTGAGCCTCATAAGCCGCTATTGGACTGAGTGTGCTAGGATTGATGTTTAGGACTTGCCTTCCCGAGACTTACCCGGTAAGGAGAGGTTAGATCCCTAGCTGACAATCCGGTTTGTGTAGACTTCCTATCCTTAGGCTCTTTGAGACTTACCCGGTGATAAGACTTTAGGAACGGACTAGTGGACCATGAGACCTACCCGGTGATTGACACCAATCTAGAAACACTCACTCCCAACATACTATAGTTGATCCAAGGAATGATTAGATAGCTTGAGTCCTATGCCATAACCGGAATTTCTAACCCCTAGAATCCGCTTTTCTCTCTTGATTACCTATCTCGTGTTTGTGTTTGTTTATTTGCCTTGCTAGCTTAGTTATTTGTTAAATCTTGCATGATTCGTGATCTTTGATTGATCACCACAAAACCAATCCAAAAACATTGAGATTTTCATTTCTTTATTTCCTTTTCCTTTCTTAGCCTAGATCAACACTATCCCTAGTCACTATTGATTCAATTTCACCATAGTCTTTGTGTTCGACCTCGGAATACTATACTTACTATAAAATGACCCATACAATGTGGGTTCGCTAGGAGTTAGGGAAAAATATATCGAGTTATAAATTTAAGACTTTTGCGTGTCACATTCTTAGCGTAACAAGTTTTTGGCGCCGTTGCCGGGGAGTAGGTCTAGATTGAGTCATTTTGTGATTGTTTATAGTGTAGGTCTTTCTTGTTGCTTTTGATCTTGTTTGGTTTGTGTCTTTGCATTTTCAGGACATCTCTCATTCTTTAGGTGCATGCGAAGATCTCGTGGCAAGGATTTAGCTCCATTCGATCCCGAACCGGAGAAAACCCTTAAGGCTATATCTAAGAGCATTAGAAAGGAGAAGGAGATGGCCGCAAGAGATGTTCAAGCTGAGTTGGATGAGGCTTTAGAGCAAATTAGGTTTAGAGATGAGCTCTTGGAGAATGAAAGGAGACTTACCAATGAGAGGCAAGAAGCAAATAGGAGGGAGATTTAAGAGATTAGGCAAGCTCTTGTGCAAAGAGAGCTTAATCGTCAACAACCTCCACCTCCACCACAACTGCAGCCGGCGGTTAATATTCAGGTTATGCCCATTGCTAATGAGGAGTCACAAACGTTAGGGCAACGTATGGATCTGGCTCAAAGAGTGCACCGTCCGGGTGTGAACTTAGGAGATCCCGCAGCCCATGATTATGAGCTCCGCCCACAAGTGCTACAAATGATCCGGCATAATCAATTTAGAGGGATGGAAGGAGAGTCTCCTCATCAACATTTGATGAACTATGAGATCTTGATGGAGACTCTAAGACCGCCTAGATTGGAGAACAATAACCATAAGCTTAAGGCTTTTTCCTTCTCTCTTAAGGATAAAGCCTTGACTTGGTACCAATCGATTCCACTAGGGCGAGTAAGTACTTGGGAGGAAATGACAACCGAGTTCTTGACTAAGTTCTTCCCACCTTCCAAGACTACCGAGCTAAGAGGGAAGATCAATGCCTTTGTAATGAAGGATAGAGAAAGCCTATTCAAGTCTTGGGAGAGGTTCAAGGACCTTCTCCTAGATTATCCACACCATGGTATACCAAAAATTGAGCTATTGGAGATCTACTTCAAAGGACTTGATGAAGATAGCCAATTCAAGCTTCAATCTCTTTCCGGTGGGACTTTCATGGAAAAGAATGTAGATAAAGCTTGGGAGTTTGTAGAGAAACAAGCTTTGGTGATTGAGAAGTACTCCCATAGGAAGAGTGATGGGAGGAAAGCGGGAGCATATGAGGTGAGTGAAGTTACCATGAGTAATTTCAAGCTTGATGCAATCAACAACGAGCTAAAGTCTTTGAGGGAGTTGTGTGCTACAACTTTGAAGAGCCAAGCAACCCCTCAAGTGCAAGTGCAAGCAAACTTGTCTTCCAAGGTGGAAGATGTGAACTATATGGGAAGGGGAAACTACAACAACTATCAAGGCCCAGGGAACTTCAATAACAACCGGCAATTCAACAATTACCGGCCTAACCACAACCATCCCGGGTTTTCCTATTCTAACCCGGATAGAGCCTTGAACCCTCTCGCTTCCACAAATGCAGCTCCACCACCTAAGGCTTCACAAGAGCCTCCACCCGGATTTACTCAACCTCCAAAGGATAGAACCGAGATGATGATTGAGCAATTGATTGGAAGGTTGAGTGGTCTTGAGAGCACGGTGACTTCCATTTCTAAGACTCAAAAGGTGTTGGAAGCACAAGTGTTCCAAAAGGCGGGTGAAGCTCATAGAGATCCGGGAAAGTTTCCCGGAAGAACCGAAGATAACCCAAGAGGCCAAGTGTTGGCCATCACTACAAGGAGTGGACTGAGCATGAAGGATCCCTTGCCTAAGGGAAGTGATAAAGAGAAGCAAGTGGTGATAGAGGAAGAGACATTGCAAGAAGATGGAGGCAAGAGCAAGGATGATGAGCCAACATATGTGGCACCACCTCCATACAAGCCATCACTACCATTCCCACAATCACAAGCAAGAGCTCGCTTGGACAAGCACTTCGGTAAATTCCTTGAACTTATGTCTAAATTGCATATTAACATTCCGTTCATGGATGCTATTCTAGGTATGCCGGCCTATGGAAAATTCTTGAAGGAGATACTCTCCAACAAAAGGAAGTTGGAAGAGTATGGGGAAGTGAGGATGACGAAGAGGTCCTCGGAATTGATCCAAACCATGAAGGAGGAGATGCCTCCTAAGCTAAGAGATCCGGGATCCTTTTGTATGCCAATTGGAGTGGAAGAAGTGAAGTCTGAAGCCCTATGTGATCTTGGGGCAAGTGTAAGCATCATACCGCTTGCACTTTGTAACAAGGTTGGGCTAGGAGAGCCAAAGACGGTCAAGATGACCCTTTACATGGTGGACCGTTCAATCACTCACCCGGTTGGAATCTTGGAGGATATACCGGTGCAACTTTGGAAGTTCTATGTGCCGATTGATTTTGTTGTCTTGGACATCCCGGCGGACTATCCGGTTCCTATCATTTTGGGAAGACCTTTTTTAGCCACTTCCGGATGCTTGGTGGATTGTAAAAATGGAATTCTCTCCTTCAACATTGGAGAAGAGAATATCAAGTTCAAATTATCCACAATGATGAAAGGGCTAGCCCTTGGTGAAGATGTGTTCAACATTGTCGAGCAAGAGGAGTCTAGAGAAATTGTGAGCTCGATCTTGATCAAGGACCCCTTGGAGAAGGTTCTTAGCTTGAGTTTGATGGAGAAATCAAGGCTTTAGATGCATTGGAAAAGGAGACAAGAGCTGAATTTGAAGTACACGAAGGTGTGCTGAATTGCTGTATGAACCACGGCCTGGGGGAAGAACCACGCCCGTGGAATGTCCCGTGGAACTCTCTGGAATGCTCAAAAAGGCTATCTTTGCAAGTTCCACGGCCGTGGTTGTGCCAGAGCCCATGATTTTGCCCGTGGTTTATCCAGAAACTGCATTGATTGTTGATCAAGCTTCAAGGAGCTTTGGGGAGTTTTCCATGGCTTTGGATTCATCTCAACCAATATTGTATGGAGCGTCTCCAACCGATAAAGGTCCTCCCAAACTTGAACTTAAACTCCTCCCCTCTCATTTGAAGTATGCTTTTCTTGGTGATAATTCTACATATCCGGTTATTGTTAATGCATGCTTGAATGATGATGAGTTGAGTAGATTGTTGCATGAGTTGAGATTGCATAGGAAGGCTATTGGTTATACCATTGATGATTTAGTTAGCATTAAACCTTCTTTGTGCATGCATAAGATCTTAATGGAAGATAATCATAAACCTTCAATTGAACCTCAAAGAAGACTAAACCCCATCTTGAAAGAAGTAGTAAAGAAAGAGATTCTTAAATTGTTAGATGCGTGAATCATTTTCCCGATTTCGGATAGTAAGTGGGTTAGTCCCGTGCATGTGGTTCCTAAGAAGGGTGGGATGACCGTAGTGACCAATGAGAGTAATGAACTAATTCCGACTTGAACGGTTACGGGATGGAGGATGTGTATAGACTATAGTAAACTAAATGTGGCCTCTAGGAAAGATCACTTCCCTCTTCCCTTTATTGACCAAATGCTAGAGAGATTAGCTCAACATTCTCACTTTTGCTACTTAGATGGCTATAGTGGATTCTTCCAAATCCCTATCCACCCCGATGACCAAGAGAAAACTACATTCACATATCCTTGGGGTATATTTGCATATAGGAGAATGTCATTTGGGTTGTGTAATGTACCCACCACCTTTCAAAGGTGTATGATGACCATCTTTTCTGAGTATATTGAAAACATCATGGAAGTGTTTATGGATGATTTCTCTGTTTATGGATCTTTATTTGATGAATGTTTAGCTAACTTGTCATTGGTGCTCAAAAGATGTGTAGAGACTAATATAGTCTTGAATTGGGAAAAATGCCACTTCATGGTAAGTGAAGGAACTATGTTGGGACACTTGGTGTCCAACCGTGTCATTGAGGTTGTTAGGGATAAGATAGAAACGATAGAGAAGTTCCACCACGTACCTCAGTGAAGGCGGTAAGGAGTTTTCTAGGACATGCCGGTTTTTACCGGAGATTCATTAAAGATTTCTCTAAGATTTCTAAGCCTCTTACTAACCTACTAATGAAAGATGTTGAGTTTGTTTTCTCCAAGGATTGCCTTGAAGCTTTTTGTAGGTTGAAGAATACTTTGATCTCCGCACCCATCATGCAACCTCCGGATTGGAGTTTACCGTTTGAGATCATGTGTGACGCGAGTGATGTAGCCGTTGGGGCTGTTTTGGGACAAAGGAAAGATGGGCATACACATGCCATCTATTATGCTAGCAAGACGCTAGATGATGCCCAACTCAATTATGCTACTACCGAGAAGGAGTTGCTAGCGGTTGTGTACGCATTTGAGAAGTTCCGCTCATATCTTGTTGGAGTGAAGGTCATTGTGTATACGGATCATGCTGTGATCCGTTATCTCCTTACAAAGAAGGATGCCAAGCCTCGGTTGATTCGGTGGATCCTTCTTCTTCAAGAGTTTGACATGGAAATCCGGGATAAGAAAGGGTCCGAAAATTCTGTGGCAGATCACCTTAGTAGACTCCCACCATTGGAGCTTGAGAGAGATGACATCCCGATTGATGACTCATTCCGGGATGAGCAATTGCAAATGGTGGAGGAGTACTTGTTTCAAGTGTCAAGGGGTAACGAGCCATGGTATGCCAACATAGTAAACTATCTCGTTTGTGAGGAGGTGCCACCCGGTTTATCCTATGCCCAAAGGAAGAAGTTCTTCAAATATGTGAGGCATTACTATTGGAGTGAACCGCTTTTGTTCAAGAGAGGGCCGGATGGAGTCTTTAGAAGATGCATACCGGAGGATGAGGTGGAGAGTGTGATCCGCCATTGTCATTCCTTACCATGTGGGGGGCATGCTAGCTCACACAAGACATGTGCAAAGGTGTTGCAATCCGGGTTTTATTGTCCAAGTTTGTTCAAAGATGTGCAGAATTTTGTGGTAGCTTGTGATGCTTGCCAAAGGACGGGGAACATCTCAAGGAGGAATGAGATGCCCTTGAACAACATACATAAAGTGGAGATATTTGATGTGTGGGGTGTGGACTTCATGGGACCATTCCCTTCTTCATGTGGCAACCTCTACATCCTATTGGTGGTGGACTATGTGTCAAGATGGGTGGAGGCAATCGCCTCTCCAACAAATGATGCCAAGGTTGTGGTGCGGTTCTTCAACCGAGTGATCTTCCCTAGGTTTGGAACACCAAGGGTGATCATAAGTGATGGAGGGAAGCCGTTCATCAATAGGAACTTTGGGAAACTTTTGGCTAAGTATGGGGTGACTCATAAGGTGGCAACAGCTTACCATCCCCAAACTAGTGGCCAAGTGGAGATCTCCAACCGGGAGATAAAAGGGATCCTTGAGAAGACGGTTTTTAGGACGAGAAAGGATTGGGCTATGAAGCTCGATGATGCCTTGTGGGCATATAGAACCGCTTTCAAGACACCAATTGGCACCACTCCCTACAAGCTAGTTTATGGCAAGTCTTGCCACCTTCCGGTAGAGATGGAGCATAGAGCGTATTGGGCCATTAGATGGCTGAATTTTGACCTCAAGGAGACCAGAGAGAAAAGGTTGCTTGACATGAATGCTCTTGAGGAGATCCGGTTGGATGCCTATGAAAACGCCCGGATCTACAAGGAAAGGACTAAACGTTGGCATGACAAGCGTCTCATCCCGAAGGAGTTGAGTGAAGGAGACTTGGTCCTTCTCTTCAACTCAAGGCTGCGGCTCTTCCCCGGAAAGCTAAAATCACAATGGACGGGTCCTTATGTGGTGAAGAAGATCTTTCCCCATGGAGCGGCTGAGATAGGAGGGGAGCATTGTGGAGATTTTAAGGTGAATGGGCACCGTTTGAAGAAGTACATCCCGGGAGCTCCGGTAGATATGATTGCCCCACTTCACCTCGAATAAGACGCCCCCAAATTTGGTCAAGCTAATGACCTTAAAGAAGCGCTTGATGGGAGGCAACCCATTGGTAGATATCTTTGCCTTTTCGTTTTGTTTTGGTTTTGATTTTTTCTGTTTTAGTGTGTTTTTGTGTGTTTGGAGTTTGTGTGCGAGAATCCAAGTAGCATGGAAGCCTTGCATGACATGTGGAAGATGATGATGAGTCCCTCATAAACTATGGGTAGAGCGGACGTGGGATTTGGACGGCTAGCGGTGCCTAGCGCGGATCCCGACGCCATAACGAACACCTTAACCTCTCTACCATCGTTGATAGGATCATCCGCCATCAATCCACTTGAGTAATCCCAAATACCAAAGCAAACCATTTTACATTGTGAGGACCCTCTTTCACTCTTCTTCACTTCATTTACACACTGGGGACAATGTGTTTCTATGTATGGGGTGGGGTTTTCATGATCACTTGCATGATTAGCATCTAGGATAGTTTAATATTGTCACATCTTTCATTATGTCTTGTATTGTACATACATATTTTGAAAAATCAAAAAAAATCAGAAAATTTTAAAAATTTTAGTGCTTCAAAGCTTGGGAATGACCCTTATGATGAAATTGTCTTGTGAATTGGCTATGGATGGCCTTGTGTGTTGAATAGATGAATGCATATGTGGACTTGAAGTACTTATCTTGAATCCCGTGAATGATTTGTGATTATGATGCTTGCCTTGATTGGATTGAGGATTGAAAGTCGAAATTGCATGCTAGTTCTCGCACATTATTTAGGAATGACTAAGGCAATTCACTTTCCTCTACTTCTCATCTTGATCATGTTGCTTGAGCACCTCAATTGATATAAAATTTGACCTCTTTTGACCCATCCGGAAATAGGAGCATGTTAGTGTGTTGATGTGTGTGAAAAGAAAGTGTGGGGTGAAGTTGTTGATGAATAGATGTTGTAAATGAAGTGCTGAATTTGTTGTGAAAAGTGTAGAAAAAAATATAGGTTTGGGGACGTTGGTTTAAATGACGAGTAACTCGGCACCATTCACATAATCGGGTGTTTGTGCCTTGCCAAAGTCAAATAAACCGATAGTCCTAAGGAGCTTTGGTATGTGTGCCCGGTCTGGAGCACCTCGAAAAATAAAAGAGCCCGAGGCCCGCTAATCACCAAGGTTTCGGCTTTTGTACACCAATGTCATTGTCTCAAAAAAAATGAAGTGAAAGAAAAAGAAAAGAAAAGAAAGAAAAGAAGGAGGAAATATACACTTGTGGGAAATTGATCAAAAACGAAATTGTGGAGTTAGTTCCATTCCCGGATTAGCATCACATGACCTAGAAAAAATCCCCACCCAATCACAACGTTTCTTAGCCTCTTCTTTCCTAAGTCCTTGTGGCCTATTTGCATGTGTGTAAGACTTAGTGATCTAGATTGGATATACTCATGATCATCTTGGTTTCTTCATCTTTACCTTTCATGCATGCTTTCTAGTTAAGTATAATTGTCTTTCCGTGCCTTCATTCATTTGATGCATGATTGCTTGTCCATTTTCCATGAAACATGACTATGAAGGTAATCCAATATTAGAAGCACAATCCCAAAAATATTTTCAATTTTTCATGTATTCATAAATCATGTCATCTCTTAGTCTATAGTTGGGACTTTGCTCGGGGACGAGCAAACCTTAAGTATGGGGTATTTTTGATAACACGATTTATGACGTTAGATTAGGCATTCATTTAGATAGTTTTTCCGCTCATTCATGCATGGTTAGCACTAGTTCATGACGTTTGCATTCAATTCTTGTATATTTGTCGAGATAGACGTCTACACGGACTTTTGCATGTTTTGTAGGTATTTTGGGAGCTTTAGGAGCTTAATCGATACATTCGAGGATCGTTCCTCTAGATGACACACCTTCGGACTCATTGGGAAGTAAGCTAGGAGCTAAGGAGAACACATGGGACCTTGTTGGTGCATGCCTTGCACCAAATTGTGGCTTGATGATCCAAAGAAAGCTACATCACCAAAACCACGGCCACTAGGACTTCCACGGATGTGGAAATAGGCCGTGGTTCTCCCTGCACAAATGCGACAGCTGTCCCACGATCTCCATAACCGACCCTTGCCCTTGATGGTGTATAAAATGTGGTCCTGCAGGCTGTTGAGGGCAGACCCCATCACTCCATTCTCTCCCATACTCTCAACAACACATATTCTCTCATTGGAATATTAGATCGAAGCTACTCTTGGAGGAGAAGAAAGGCTTCCATTGGAGAAGAAGAGAAGAACATACCATTCTTAGTTTTTCATAGCTTTTAGAGTGAAGATTGTTGGAAACATTTTCTAGGGTTGTAAGAACGAATCGAACCTTCTTTTGAAGGGTTGTAAGTCTCTCTTTTGACATCTATTCAGCTCGTTTTCCTAGTTCTATTTGCTTCATCTATCTTTCATTTCATTATTTTGACATGGACTCCATGATTTTATGTTTGATGACCTTGATTGTGATGATGCATGTTGTTGGCTAAGTAGATGTGATTCTAGGGTAAGGAAATGATGGTTATGGCTTGGACTATGATAGGATAGACTTAAACGTAACTTTGGATGCTTTATTTGCTCGAACCTAGCCTCTGTTCAAAATCACGGTCTGTTCTAAGGGGTTCCACGGCCGTGGACTTGATGAACTGCCTGTGATTTCGTCTGACTTGCTTGTATTGATAAATCTAAGTGTTAGGTTGTTAGATTGTTGAAATCCAAGTGTTTATTGAGCTATATCTATCCTAGGGTGACCTAGTGTTAGCAACTAATTGTGAGAAGAGACCTATCCGGTGATTCTTGCCTTTAGATACCGAAGATGATGAACTCTAGGTAGTAGTGAGCCTCATAAGCCGCTATTGGACTGAGTTTGCTAGGATTGATATTTAGGACTTGCCTTCCCGAGACTTACCCAGTAAGGAGAGGTTAGATCCCTAGATGACAATCCGGTTTGTGTAGACTTCCTATCCTTAGGATCTTTGAGACTTACCCAGTGATGAGACCTTAGGAACGGACTAGTGGACCATGAGACCTACCCGGTGATTGACCCCAATCTAGAAACACTCACTCCCAACATACTATAGTTGATCCAAGGAATGATTAGATAGCTTGAGTCCTATGCCATAACTGGAATTTCTAACCCCTAGAATCTGCTTTTCTCTCTTGATTACCTATCTCGTGTTTGTGTTTTTTTATTTGCCTTGCTAGCTTAGTTATTTGTTAAATCTTGCATGATTCGTGATCTTTGATTGATCACCACAAAACCAATCAAAAAACATTGAGATTTTCATTTCTTTATTTCCTTCTCCTTTCTTAGCCTAGATCAACACTATCCCTAGTCACTATTGATTCAATTTCACCATAGTCTTTGTGTTCGACCTCGGAATACTATCCTTACTACAAAACGACCCATAAACTGTGGGTTCGCTAGGAGTTAGGGAAAAATATATCGAGTTATAAATTTAAGACTTTTGTGTGTCACGTTCTTAGCGTAACAATCTCCGCTCCCATTATCCAACCTCCGGATTGGACCTTGCCCTTTGAGATCATGTGCGATGCGAGTGATCTGGCGGTAGGAGCGGTGCTTGGACAAAAGAAGGATGGCCGGACCACCGCCATTTACTATGCTAGCAAGACGCTAGACAAAGCCCAACATAACTACGCCACCACCGAAAAGGAGCTATTGGCGGTTGTATATGCTTTTGAGCAATTTTGTTCTTACTTAGTAGGGGCGAAAGTTATTGTTTATATTGACCATGCATCTATTCGTTATTTGCTTGCTAAGAAGGATGCCAAGCCACGTCTTATTCGATGGATTCTCTTGCTTCAAGAGTTTGACCTAGAGATCCGCGATAAGAAGGGATCTGAAAATTCTGTTGCGGATCACCTCAGCCGGCTACCTCCATCCTCACGCGAGAAGGACGAACTACCCATAGATGATTCATTCCCCGATGAGCACTTGCACTTGTTAGAACGGTTGATAGACTTCCTTATCTCACCCCATGATGGAGGTGAAGTATGGGGTGAGGATACTTTTCAGCATGTTTAGGGACACCGTACGGTCCAGCTAGCGACCTTAAATCAAGTGCTTCTTGGGAGGCAACCCAAGGTATTGCTTTCTTTCCCTTTCCTATCTTAGCTTTAGATAGTTTGCTTTTGCTTTGCTTTGCTTTGTTTTTGGCGTCCTAGACAAACAACCGGTAATCTCTAAGGAAGGAATACAACCCAGGAGCAACACTGGAAGGACAAAAGTTCGAGAATTTGAGAAGACGGAGTTTGACTAAGACACATCTCGGTCACTGTCACAGCACCTCGACCGAGATGATTCTTGAGCAACCGAGGCGACTAGGGTTACTGACGATCCACCTCGGTCCGTACCACCTTGGTCCAGTCGAGACCATCTCGACCGAGGTGACAGCATTTCTAGAAAAGGGTATAAAAGGGGGGTTCGAATTTTCTCTCCTCCCTCTCTCACCTTCTCGACCGCGGCGCAAGGATTCATCTCATTCTCTGATTTTCGACCGTTTTCGACGATTCTTGCTTCCAAACTGCAAGGAAAGAGTAGAGGATCGGTTTGCAAGCGACAATCTGCAACAAAAACACTCCGAATCAACCGAATCTGGGGTAAATCGAATAAAAACCCTAACTCACTTTTCTTCACTATTTCGGTCAAATTGGGCTTTGGTTGCCCCTGCATTGTGTTGGAAAAGGCTTAAGTACCCCATAGGAACAATTGGTAGTGATATTGGGGAAAATAACTGGATTTCTGAGAGTTTCGATCGAACAGCCACCTACCTCGGTCCAGTCGACCTGCGTCTCGACCGAGGTGTTCTTGGGATCTGACAGCCGACCGAGGTGGTCCGACAAAGAGTGGAAAATGAGTTTTGACAGGCAGATTGTTCTGAGGGATAGGTCCTCCCCTTCTCCTTCTTCTTCTTCTCGTCGATCCATACCGGTGATCCATGAGCAACCCCAGGTAGATTATGACCGCATTGTTGCGCGTCCAGTGATTGCACCGCGATTCCTTGATATCGGTGCTTTTGATTGCCTCTACGTGGACGATGATTTGAGGCGGATGATAGCTATGGTAGGGTTGGAGCAGTTTATTGAGATTAGAGCTCCAGCCTACCTTGAGCCGTCTTTGGAGTTTGTTAGCTCCGTGACTTACTTGCCTACAAAGCGTGCCATCAAGTACCGGTTGTTAAACCGGAACTACTTAGTTCCGATGGACCATTGGAGGGATATCTTCGGCTTCCCGACCCCCACAGTTGCTGATTTTCCTTCTCGAGCCGTGGCTCAAGAGTTCTGGGGCCAGATAGCTCACGTAGTTGAGCATGCTGATAGGTGGAGACCTAGAGACTCCAGGGAGCGTATTATCTTCCACCTTGCCTTTAGATTAGCCCACCGGATCTTTAGCGAGACACTTTTAGCGCGTACTGGGACGCCCCAGAAGATTAGACAGGGGGAGTTGCTGAGTCTGTACTGTATGGTGACCGGAGGAGTTCCGGACTTTGGAGTGATGATGGCAGAGGATTTGCACAAGATAAAGGCGAAGGCGAAGGGAGATATTTGCTGTGGCGGTCTAGTGACTCACATCGCGAGTTACATGGATCTTGATTTGAGTGCTTGTACTATGGTAGCGGCTGCCAAGCCGCTTGGGCTGCAGGAGATGATTACGAGGAGGATCTTGGTTCCTCGCGGACTTACTACGCCGTATGTGGTGATGCCCTGGGAGCAGATTGCACCTCAAGGTATTAGATGGTCATCTTAGTTCTCAGTATTTGACCCGCAGTACTAGTACAAAGCGTGGATTCCTCTTATTGATGATGCTCGAGACGCAGCAGCAGCCTAGGAGCGGGATGAGGAGGAGGCTAATGAGGAGGCTGATGAGGATTAGGATGGCGGTGCTTCCATGGATACAAGGACCGATACAGCTGGGACTAGTATACCAGTCGTCGATCTGGACGACAAGGAGACCGAGGGCGAGCCAGCTGCAGCACAAACACGACCTGCCAGACGTAGAGTTCGGAGGCAGAGGGATCCCATAGCTCACCGCCGGATCGACGATCTGACAGATCAGATGATTGACTCCTACGCAGCCATGACCTTCGATCTAGGAGGACGTTTGGATGACCTTCACAGAGAGTTGGACAGCCGGACCCATCAGATACTAGAGAGCCAGCACTATCAGCGCCAGATGATGGAGATCCAGTTCCAGCATATGATGAGACATCCATTCGACCCGTCTCAACATCCGTACATACCATATCCTCCACCACGGCCAGCAGATCAGGACTAGAGCTTGCAGGATTTCTTTTCTTTATTTATTATGTAGCTCAGCTTTGTCCGGTGAGTATTCTGTTCTTATGACTTATTTGACCCATTGGGACAATGTGTCCCAAGTATGGGGTATGCGGATATGTATTATTTGACTTATTTGGATGATTGTATGACTCTTGATGGATATTTATGATTTTATCCTGCTGTATATGCTTATCTGAGACTACATGCATGCATACAGGTTATTTGATTGAGAAAAAACGTCAAAAACTGGTTTAAGAAAAAAAAATTTTGACCTCGACCGAAGTGACTCTGACCAATCGAGGTGCAGTACCTCGGTTGACTTAGAACATCTCGATCGAGGTGGTTTAACTGAGACAGTTTTCGAAACGATTTTTGTGCTTCTTATCTGGATATGACCTCAGTGATGATTCTGTTTGCTGACTGGTTTTGAAATCTTTATATGTTTGAAAGGTTTTATGATATGTTTAAGTTGCTAAATGCTTTGTTTGAAATTTGTGGCATGTTTAATACTTTGTTTTTATCCAAATTATGTTGAATTTGAAGGTTGACACCACATGATGAGTTCTCTCACTTTCTTCCTGGAAAGACCAAGGCAATTCATTCTTTTCTCTTCTTCTTCTTGATCATGCTTAGCCCCTCATATACATATTTGTCTCCCTTTACCTATCCGGGAATTTGGAAGCAAGCAAATGAAAAGCAAGTGAAAGAAAAATTGAGATATTGGCTGGAAGTTAGAATGAAACAAATAGGCTTGGGGAAGTCATTCATGATGATGAGTAACGCGGCACCATTCACATAGCCGGGTGTTTGTGTCTGGCCAAAGACGGATTGAGCGATATTCCTAACGGGTCATGGTATGTGCATCAAGGGTTTGAGACATCTCGAGAAATTGATGATTACTGATCTCCTAGGCTTCGGTTATTGTGCACCTCTGTCCATGCATCCCAAAAAGTAAAAAAATAAAATGGTGGAAGATGTTGAAATTTCAAGCAAGTGAAGTAAAGATCCTTTTCCCGGATTCTAGCACCACATTCCCTAAATACATCCCACTCTCACACGTTTCTTGACCTTCTTTTGAAAAGCCCTTAAGACCTCGAGCTTGTTGATTGACTTGGTGGTTTAAACTGGATTATACATGATTAATTTCGATAATTATGATCTATTATGCATTCTATGATTTTATGCAAAGATGAACAACTTTCTTATACTTATAAAATGTTTTGAGCATGTTTTGATTTTGAAATCCATAAAGCATTATCTTAAAGTTATCTATGAGTGGAGCACACCACCAAAAATGTTTTGAAATACTTTTCATTGATCTTTATGACTTATAAACCATTCTATCTTGTACTCAAGATTTGGAACTTGCTTGGGGACATATATCCATATTATTATTTATGAAAAAGTCAAGAAGTTTTTCCGCTTTGAAAATCCCGGCCCGAACGCTTTTGGATCGGATTCACTCTTAGTCCCTTTTTTCTTTATTTTCTTTTTCTTTTTTTCTTTATATTTTCTTTCTTTCATTTTTTTTTTGATCTTCCCCGTAACATTTCCTTACCATCCTTGGCACCATTGCTTGTGTACTCCCGTTCAAGCAGGTGAGCCATAGGCCATAGTTGTCCCGCCCAACCTATGCCTCTCTACCCTTGCCCTACTCCGACCCCTCGTCCGCACCAGCCTCTACAACCCCAGTATTAACACTCAACATCACTTTTCCCTCTTTGTAATCTCTCGGTCACCTTCCTCACCATCCCTCCTCTATTGTTTCATTTCCTCAAACCTTCTCTCAGCCTGGATCTCCCTGTCCTTCACTCTCTTCACTCAACTCCTTCCTCCTTCACCATTGCCTCTCCCCTATGTTTCTTCTACTTGTCGTATAGCCACGCCGGAAGCAACAGAAAACAACACCGCCGGAGATCCGCCCATGTCGCCTCGCCCTTGTCGGAGATGAAGGCCGACTACCGCCTCGCCCTTGCCTCTGTAGCACCACCGTCACCCCCGCTCTTCCTTCCCTTCGTCTTTTCTATGCACACACCGGATTGGAGCAACCACCGTCGGAGCTCCAGCACTGACGCCATTGGAAGACCCCTCTGTTGCTCTACCTGGCAGCCGCCGCCCTGTATCTTGTTAAAGGTTGAAGAAAGGCTTTTGAATTATTCAATCCGGTTTCCTTCTTTTTGTGTTAATTACAAATGTGACCCAATGTTTTGTTTTTACAGATTTTACTCAGATTTTTGGAAAATTGTTGGTCTACCCTTTGTGGAATTAATCACAATTTTGGCCTAGAAATTTAATTGCAGTTTATGACCCATGTTCATATAAGTGTATTTTTGGCCCGAAAAATGGTTGAGCGTGTAACACCCCGAATTCTCAAAACTCGGAACGTTACTGGTTAGGACCTCACCATGGGTCCCGACCTCAGTTTGACAACAATTTTACTAGGATCTTGCAACAAGACACAAATAAGGAAAACCGAAATTCATGAAATAGTATTTTTAAGGTAATGAATGCAACACAATCTAGCAGCCTATAGTACTTAAACAAGAAAAAAACAAACAACTGTCTTAACAAAATAAAGAACGACAACCAACAACCCCAACCCCCACTCTAGAGAGTACGGAGACCCGGCTGACCACTACTTCCGGATCACTCTGCTGTTGGTCTAACCTGCGGTAAATCTAGAAACACAATAAGAGAAACCATTAGCTAGTTGTCTAAATATTATAAGAATAATAATAGCACACACACACATAAAAGAATAAACACCCAACATGCTTTCAAACAAGTCCATTTATTATCTTAAGTTAAGTTACTCATTCACGCTAATGATACTTATTTTGTGACACGAGGGATTCCCAAACCTCGCCTCCGCCCCGTGTAACCATCAGGAATGGATCCGATGCATCTCACCTTGTACCCGCCTGGTCTGGGTATAGAGAACCTCCCAGTCTCCTGTCAGAGTTGGGCAGTGATGTCACGGCCCGTTATACATACACTTGGGCCTTAAACAGAATAATAACAGTCGTCCTAGCAAGTTGTTATTATTATAATTCCGCACATAGCACACATAACCACTATCACTCAACTAATATCCAGAAACTGGCTAAGTAAGTCGCAAGGACTTACCTGAGTCAAATCACCCTCTAACAAGTCTCAAAACGATCCGTACTCGTGGTAACTCAAACGCCGGTCAAATAAGGCATGTGGATCAAAATCACATCCAGATGTCCAACCTCATGCGAAGGAATTACGGAAAAGTTCTCTTACGGTAAAAGACCATTTTACCCTTAGTGCCGAAAGTTCTCAAAGTTTATTCTTTCATTCTACTAATTTCTTTTAGAACTTGTTTTCCATAATTTGTTTCTCTCTGATAGTTCTTATAATTTTATAAGTTAAAACTCGAACCCAACCATATATATACTTCCTACTAATTCCTACCTAAACGCTTAGGTCTCCCATTTCATATCTATCTATACATACTTATGTACCCGTCACCAATATACGTATTTTCCTGGACGCCTACCTGGTATGCTTATCTAACCTTACTATCTACATCACTATATGTATACCTATTTCTCTTGTACCTATAATTCTATATATATAAATAATACCTACTGTAGTGATAAGGTATTAAAGTTAAACTGGTCTATTTGTTTAATTTAAGCCACGTGAAATCACTCTAGTGCAACTCAGCTCTACCCACCACTTACTTGTATACATCTTACTACAACTCCAACAATAACAGAAGAAACACCGGAACGGACAGTACAGTACTCACCAAGGTTTGCTTCGATCCGGCTCGGCGGCAGCCTTTCCGGCGAGACGCGGTGTGGCAAAACGATGCTGAGGTTGAGCGTCTATCCGGTCTGCAGTAGTGCCGAAACCGACTCCCCACCGTACTCGGTTAGTAAGACTCGTTAAGAAGATAGCGGGGTTTCCGCCACTCACTGTAGGTTCAAGGGGGTCGGAAATCTTGTGTTCTAACTCACAACAAAAGGCATCGAAAGGGAGGAGAAGGCTGACAGAGAGGGCAGATTACCTGGAAACGACGGAGTCGGGTCGCACGCGAAGATGGGGATAGCCGTATGAGGAGGAGACAGAGGCTTGTCTCGTTGGTGGTCTCGCTGGTGGTCTCGCGTGGCCGCTACAATCTGTTGTGCAGCAGAAGCGTTATCAACCGCTCACTGGCTCCGGGAAAAGAAAGTGGACGGTTACTCACCTGTCCGCCGAGAGCGTACTCCGTCCGGCGCTGGGGAGGGACATCGGTGTCATTGGCGGCGTTGTGTCTCTGGCTGTCGTTGACTGCGCGGAGGATGGTAGGTTGTTCGGCAGGAGCAAGGCGTGAAGTTATGCGATAGAGAGAGTTGTTGTCAAGAGACGTGGTTTAAGGAGGTAATTAGGTTAGGCTTTGGGTTAAGTGGAGATTAGGGTAATTGAGAGAGAGATGGGCCGGCTGAGGTTACAAGGTCCAGCTCCTTTCTCACAAAATAGGTCAGCCGAACACTGGGACCCGAAATCGGGCTGTCCAAGACTTAATACAATGAGCTAAAACTAATCCTCGTTATACACCCAGAATCGTTGAAGTACGGAACTAAAAATTACGGAATTATTTTCGGGATTAAATCCGAAATTATGTCTTTTTTCATTAAATTTTCAAGGTACGGAAATATCTCCGGTTACATCTTTTATTATTTTATGTGAACTAAGGTCGCATAAAATAATAAAATTTAAAATTCATTTTAACTATTTAAAGGTTAGAGGTTAGCGGATCGGAATCAGGTTAAATTCAGTATTAAACGGAGTTTAAGATTTTCGATTATTACATCAGTGCCCTCTTAAAAGAAGTTTCGTCCCGAAACTTAGAATGATTCTCTTAATCACACCTTTCCTTTGGTATATTTTAGTTTTCTCGACATTTTCATTTTCTACCATGTAACTACTCTACCATCAAAATCAGACATGTATCACATAAAACAGAATCACTCAAACCAATATAAAAACCTGAAAGGTCAAACAACACAACATCCGAGTACTAACTCGTCGATACAAGAGTAACCTCTAACCCCGCAAAGAACTCGGGATAGTTACGTCTAATACTCACCTCAGTCTCCCAAGTGGCCTCATCAGCTCCTCTCCTAGACCATAGAATCCGCAATATAGGTATCTCCTTGGACCGCAGACGTCTAGTACTGCGCTCCAAGTCAGCTACTGGGTACTCTACAAAGGTGTGATCGGGCTCAACTGTCAGATCCTCATGGTTGATGACGTGTCTCGGATCCGGATTGTACTCTCTCAATTGAGATACATGGAAGACCGGATGGAAACCCTCTAGTCTCGGCGGTAATGCTAATCTGTAGGCCATCTCTCCAACTCTCTCCAAGATCTCGAAAGGTCCAACATAGCGGGGACTCAGCTTCCCTTTAATGCCGAAACGCCCTACTCCTCTCGTAGGTGATACCATCAGCCACACCTGAGCACCCACTCTAAACTCCAAAGGTCGACGCCTTTTGTCGGCGTAGGATTTCTGACGACTCTGAGCTGCTAACATCCGCTCTCGGACTAGGGCAATCCGAGGGATGTCTTCCTGTATCTGATCTGGAGCTACTCCATCAGCTCTGCTGGGCTCATCCCAACATAATGGTGTACGACATCTCCGCCCGTACAAAGCCTCATAGGGAGCCATCCCAATAGACGCGTGCCAGCTGTTATTATATGAAAACTCTATCAGTGGGAGATGATCTGGCCATACCTGTCCCCAATCTAGTACACACGCCCGCAGCATGTCCTCTAAGGTCTTAATGGTCCTCTCAGACTGACCGTCTGTCTGTGGGTGATAGGTAGTGGTAAAGTGGAGACTCGTCCCCAACGCGGTATGTACCTGCTGCCAAAATCTCGAGGTAAAACGTCCATCTCTGTCAGAGACGATAGTCCTCGGTACCCCATGGAGTCTCACAATGTGTCTGGTGAACTCCTCAGCTAGACGGCTCACCGGCCACGTTTCCTTAATCGGAATGAAACGTGCGGTCTTCGTCAGGCGGTCTACCACTACCCAAATAGCATCAAATCCTCTGCTAAGTCTCAAACCCGTGACAAAATCCATAGATATATCCTCCCACTTCCACTGCGGTACTGGAAGTGGGTGGAGCTCTCCTCCGGACCTACGATGCTCAATCTTTACCTGCTGGCAGGTCGCACACTGACCTACATACCGAGTAACATCGGGCTTCAAACCACCCCACCAAAAAGACTGTCTCACATCCTTGTACATCTTACTCGCTCCAGGATGTACTGAGTATAGGGTAGCATGAGCCTCACCTAGTATCCTCTGTCTCAACTCACTGTCTGACGGCACACAAACGCGATCCTGACGTCTCATCAATCCATCAGCACCAATAGTGAACTGTGGGGCCTCATCTCGAGACATCCTGTCTCGGATCCTAATCAAAGTCGGGCAAGTCTCCTACTTCTGTCGGATCTCATCTAACAGATCAGGAAGTAACTCCAAGGTAGCCAACTGACTATCAGTATCGGGAAACTGAATCTCTATCTCCAACCAAGCCAAGTTTATCTGCAACTATGGCTGTACTGTCAACCGGGCTATCGCCCTCTCCCTAAGCGTCTTCCGGCTCAAAGCATCAGCTACCACATTCGCCTTCTCGGGGTGGTAAAGAATCTAAAGGTCGAAGTCCTTGATCAACTCTAACCACCGCCTCTGGCGGTTATTCAACTCTCTTTGAGTGAATATATACTTCAGACTCTTATGGTCTGTGAAGATCTGACATGTCGCCCCATAGAGATAGTGACGCCAGATCTTAAGAGCATGGACTACTGCAGTCAACTCTAGATCATGTGTGGGGTAGTTCTCCTCATACGTCTTCAACTGTCGAGACGCATAGGCTACGACCTTACCCCTCTGCATCAAAACACACCCCAAGCCCAGCTTGGATGCATCACTGTATACCACAAAGTCATCAGTACCCTCAGATTGTGCCAAAATCGGAGCGGACGTCAATCTCCTCTTCAGCTCCTCAAAACTCTGCTGACACGGCTCAGACCAGACAAACCGAGTAGTCTTCCTCAGAAGACAAGTAAGTGGTCAGGCAACCAAGGAAAACCCTTCCACAAACCGGCGGTAGTACCCTACTAAACCAAGAAAGCTGCGAACCTCCTTAACATTCTTAGGAGGTTGCCAAGAAGATACTGACTCGATCTTTGCAAGATCGACTTTAATACCCTCAGCAGTCACCACGTGACCTAAGAAAGCCACCTCTGACATCCAAAACTCACACTTGGATAGCTTAGCATACAGCTGACTATCCTGTAGAATCTACAATACTGTCCTCAAGTGTCCGGCATGCTCCTCTCGACTCCTAGAGTAAACTAGGATATCGTCAATGAAGACCACTATAAACTGGTCTAAGAAGTCAATGAATATCCCATTCATCAACTCCATGAACACCGCTGGTGCATTAGTGAGCCCAAAAGGCATCACTACGAACTAATAATGACCATACCTAGTCCGGAATGCCGTCTTAGGTATGTCCTGATCTCTCACCCGCAGCTGGTGATAACCGGACCTCAAGTATATCCTCGAAAACATGGACGCCCCATGCAACTGGTCCAACAGGTCGTCTATACGTGACAGTGGATACTTGTTCCTGATGGTTACTTTGTTCAGCTCTCTGTAGTCTATGCACAGCCTCATCGATCCGTCCTTCTTCTTCACAAATAACACTGGCGCGCACCAAGGAGACACACTAGGCGTATGAAACCCTTCTCTACTAGCTCCTCTAACTGCTTCTTCAGCTCAAGCAGCTCTATCGGTGCCATACGGTACGGAGCCTTCAAGATCGGTCTCGTGCCCGGCTCTAAGTTAATGCTGAAGTCAACGCTCCTCTGTGGGGGTAGTCCTGGCAGGTCGTCACTGAATACCTCTGCAAACGCGCATAAAACCGGTATCTCCTCTATGGTCAGGCTCTTGCTTTCCTTCATGGCATAACACCAGAAGGCTTTGCAACCTTGTGCTATCAGTCTCGCTGCTCTAACTGCACTGATAAATGTGCCGGACTTTCCGAGGTCCCAACCTCGGAATATCACTCTATGACCCTCCTCAGTGGCCACGGTCACTGTCCTCCTACCAATGTCTAAGACTGCTCCGTGTCTCCTCATCCAATCTATCCCTAAAATCACATCCTCATGAGCTAAGGGCATGACTAGAAAATTTACCAGCCAGTCTCGATCTCCCATGCGAACAGGACATCCATAAATCTCTCTAGTCCCTCTTACCTTACTCCCATCAGGTAAGCCTATCATAAAAGGTATCCCCTCTACAGTAGCTAAGGACAACCTATCTACGCATGCATCAGATATGAAGGAGTGTGTAGCACCCGTATCAAATAAAACTCGTAGAGGTAAGTCATGGATTTGGATCGTACCTATGGCAGTCGGTGCATTTGGCTGATCAGCGTCTCTCAACTCAAACACTCGTGCCTGAGTTCCTCTAGTATCAGCTACACTGCCACGTCCTCTGTCTCGACCTGATCCCTGCATAGAGCTCTGTGAAGATGTGTGTCCTGGAGCCCTGTAAGACTGTTGCTGACCTGGGGCTCGGTACTACTGCTGATTCAGAGCTCGGTATTGTGGCTGTCTTTGTACACTCCCTGATAGACCTGCAGGGGAAGAACCTTGCTGAGATGGAGCCTTGCCTTGGCGGCAGAATGCAACCCTATGTCCAACCTTGCTGCACTGGAAGCAGGTCACTACCGGCTTCGTGCAGTTCGATCGGATATGTCCATAGCCATTGTAGTTGTGGCACTGTAAGCCACCAGTTGAAGTTTGACCAGTAGCGGTATGGCTATGTCGCCCCTGAGTCTGCCCCCGTCCAAAAACAGCTACTCCTGTACTACCACTGGCATATCCTGTCCTCTGCCGCTTATCCGGCCTGTCTGACTGAGTAGCTCTCCTCTAGACTGGTTTGTCTCTCTCATATGCAGATGCCCTATCCTGATAGTCTGACAGTGTCTCACAGCGAAATCCTTCCAGATAGGAACGAGTGCTCTCTCTCAATCTCCGTGAAAAGAGATACACATGCTGCTCCTCAGGAGGTGCAGCTGGTCCAAGTAGTGTCAGTTCCTTCTGAAACTTCTTGATGGCAGCAGCAATCGGAATGTCCTCAAATCCTGCCTCAATGAAGTCCTGAAACCTCTCTCCCCTCAACGAGACAGGGCAGTATCTGTCTCTAACAATGCTCCTCATCTACTCCCAACTGGTGACTCGACTACGTATGGTCCGCCACCAGGAATGAGCATCCTCAGTGAAACATGTCTGCACCAAATCCACCTGTCGATCCTCTGGGCAACGTATCGCCTCTAACGCAGTCTCTACCTGTCCAATCCAGTGCTCCACCTCCAATCCTATCTCTCCACTAAATGAGGGGACCTTCTAAGAGTTGAAAGCCTTCAACCACTCATCTGGCCTCGGTGCTCTAGACCCAGTAGGAGCTCTATCAGCCACAACTCTCCTCTCAGGTACAGCCGGCACCTGAGGCACTTCCTGTGTCACCTGAACAGATCTAGCCTGTACTGGTGGTACCTGGGTAAGTCTCTCTGTTCTAGCAGCTTCCTCCATACGCTCGACGTATGCTCGGTACTCTCTGTACTCATTTGCTCCAATGGAAACACGTCCTGACTCCGTCGAACATGTTCTCTGCGCTCCAGACCTAGCAACGGTCTCATTCCTGACCTCGGGACCTATACTCTCAGCCACTTCCTCCACTCCAGCATCTAGCATGATCACTGCTGGTGGGTCTTCTCGAGGAGCTCGACCTCGACCTCGTGCTAGTGGAGGTCTACCTCCACGGCCGCGTCCTCTAACTATAGGGGTCCCATCCCCCCTACCTGGTCCAGCTGGAGGGAGAGGTGGACGACCTCTACCTCGACCAATAGCTAGCGTAGCTCTAGTACGTGCCATCTGCGCGAGGAATAACAACTATAAATATAACTAGCTAAAAGTCCAACTATAGTAAAACCTAAAGTTCAAACTAAGCATACTGAGATCCGCGGTAGTAGTGGTGGTCAACCGTACTTTTCTACTCCCAACCAGACTATGCATGCATTTGAAAACCAAAAGTTCCCTTTTAAAACTCAGACCCCTTTCGGTTTCTGCTTACAACTTATTCGGTCCTTCAGAAGATTTCAAGTGCCATTGTTGCCAACCTAGAGCTTTGATACCATGTTGTAACACCCCGAATTCTCAAAACTCGGAACGTTACTGGTTAGGACCTCACCATGGGTCCCGAACTCAGTTTGACAACAATTTTACTAGGATCTTGCAACAAGATACAAATAAGGAAAACCGAAATTCATGAAATAGTATTTTTAAGGTAATGAATGCAACACAGTCTAGCAGCCTATAGTACTTAAACAAGAAAAAAACGAACAACTGTCTTAACAAAATAAAGAACGACAACCAACAACCCCAACCCCCACTCTAGAGAGTACGGAGACCCGGCTGACCACTACTTCCGGATCACTCTGCTGTTGGTCTAACCTGCGGTAAATCTAGAAACACAACAAGAGAAACCATTAGCTAGTTGTCTAAATATTATAAGAATAATAATAGCACACACACACATAAAAGAATAAACACCCAACATGCTTTCAAACAAGTCCATTTATTATCTTAAGTTAAGTTACTCATTCACGCTAATGATACTTATTTTGTGACACGAGGGATTCCCAAACCTCGCCTCCGCCCCCGTGTAACCATCAGGAATGGATCCGATGCATCTCACCTTGTACCTGCCTGGTCTGGGTATAGAGAACCTCCCAGTCTCCTGTCAGAGTTGGGCAGTGATGTCACGGCCCGTTATACATACACTTGGGCCTTAAACAGAATAATAACAGTCGTCCTAGCAAGTTGTTATTATTATAATTCCGCACATAGCACACACAACCACTATCACTCAACTAATATCCAGATCTGGCTAAGTAAGTCGCAAGGACTTACCTGAGTCAAATCACCCTCTAACAAGTCTCAAAACGATCCGTACTCGTGGTAACTCAAACGCCGGTCAAATAAGGCATGTGGATCAAAATCACATCCAGATGTCCAACCTCATGCGAAGGAATTACGGAAAAGTTCTCGTACGGTAAAAGACCATTTTACCCTTAGTGCCGAAAGTTCTCAAAGTTTATTCTTGCATTTTACTAATTTCTTTTAGAACTTGTTTTCCATAATTTGTTTCTCTCTGATAGTTCTTATAATTTTATAAGTTAAAACTCGAACCCAACCATATATATACTTACTACTAATTCCTACCTAAACGCTTAGGTCTCCCATTTCATATCTATCTATACATACTTATGTACCCGTCACCAATATACGTGTTTTCCTGTACACCTACCTGGTATGCTTATCTAACCTTACTATCTACATCACTATATGTATACCTATTTCTCTTGTACCTATAATTCTATATATATAAATATATACCTACTGCAGTGATAAGGTATTAAAGTTAAACTGGTCTATTTGTTTAATTTAAGCCACGTGAAATCACTCTAGTGCAACTCAGCTCTACCCACCACTTACTTGTATACATCCTACTGCAACTCCAACAACAACAGAAGAAACACCGGAACGGACAGTACAGTACTCACCAAGGTTTGCTTCGATCCGGCTCGGCGGCAGCCTTTCCGGCGAGACGCGGTGTGGCGAAACGAGGCTGAGGTTGGGCGTCTATCCGGTTTGCAGCAATGCCGAAACCGACTCCCCACCGTACTCGGTTAGTAAGACTCGTTAAGAAGATAGCGGGGTTTCAGCCACTCACTGTAGGTTCAAGGGGGTCGGATATCTTGTGTTTTAACTCACAACAGAAGGCAACGAAAGGGAGGAGAAGGCTGACAGAGAGGGCAGATTACCTGGAAACGACGGAGTCGGGTCGCACGCGAAGATGGGGATAGCCGTACGAGGAGGCGACAGAGGCTTGTCTCGCTGGTGGTCTCGCTGGTGGTCTCGCGTGGCCGCTACAATCTATTGCGCAGCATAAGCGTTATCAACCGCTCACTGGCTCCGGGAAAAGAAAGTGGACGGTTACTCACCTGTCCGCCGAGAGCGTACTCCGTTCGGCGCTGGGGAGGGACGTCGGTGTCGCTGGCGGCGTTGTGTCTCTGGCTGGCGTCGACTGCACGGAGGATGGTAGGTTGTTCGGCAGGAGCAAGGCGTGAAGTTATGCGGTAGAGAGAGCTGTTGTCAAGAGACGTGGTTTAGGGAGGTAATTAGGTTAGGCTTTGAGTTAAGTGGAGATTAGGGTAATTGAGAGAGAAATGGGCCAGTTGAGGTTACAAGGTCCAGCTCCTTTCTCACCAAATGGGTCGGCCGAACACTGGGCCCCAAAATTGGGCTGCCCAGGACTTAATACAATGAGCTGAAACTGATCCTCGTTATACACCCGGAATCGTTGAAGTACGGAACTAAAATTATGGAATTATTTTCGGGATTAAATCCGAAATTATGTCTTTTATCATTAAATTTTCAAGGTACGGAAATATCTCCGGTTACATCTTTTATTATTTTATGTGAACTAAGGTCGCATAAAATAATAAAATTGAAAATTCATTTTAACTATTTAAAGGTTAGAGGTTAGCGGATCGGAATCCGGTTAAATTCAGTATTAAACGGAGTTTAAGATTTTCGATTATTACAGAGCGGTTTTGTTTTAACCTTGGTTTTGAAAACGAGTTTTTACCTTAGATTTATATAAGTTTACTTCCATTCAAATTTAGTGTATAAGCTAAATTTTTTTAGGTTTGGTTTTATGTCCGGAAGCGCCCGATATAGATCAACGAATCCATTCTCGACATCCGTAGAACGTCTTCCGCCTTCGACTTCGTATGAGTACCTTCTCCCTCGTTTTAGTTATGTTTAGTGGTAGTATATCATGCTAGGTTGGATCTAGCAAAACTTAGAGTGAATGCCAAGTAGTGGTTGTGAACCCTTAGGTGAGTTTTTAAGGATTTTATATTGTTTGATGGATTGATGTTTTCATAAGCTTGAGGTGGTATTGTTATCTTGTGAGGTTGTTATAGGGCTTTAAGTTATATGGTTTATGTTGTGAGCGTTCTGAGGCTTGAGGTTGGGGTTGTATGATCTTGTGGGATTTTGGAGTTTAGGATTGGCTTGTCCTAGTTGTTAAGAGTTACGATCTTGCGAGATCATTGGAGTGTAGATGTCCCTATGTTGTTATAGTTTATGATCTTGCGAGATCGTTGGTACTAGAAGTCTAAGGACTTCTAGCATGTTGACAGAGATATTGATTGTGTTCCTTGTTGATCAAGCGTTGAGTGTCTTCTTGGGGGAAGTTGAGTACAGGATATAACGGGATTATCTTTGAGTGAGGTAAGTCCCCGGACTTACTTAGCTAGCTTCCTTGTATTAGTATCGATGTGTGATGGTTGTGTGTGTTTAGTTTTATTTATAAAAACAAAACCGGACTAGGACGACTTTATATTATACCCTTATATTGGCCCAAGTGTATGATAAATGGCGGTGAGATCACTACATATCTCTTGTGAGAGCTAGGAGGTTCTCTGCGACTAGCCCATACAGGTAGACGGTTGAATGCATCAATACCATTCCTTATTGGTAAGTAGGGACAGAGGAGAGTTTCGGGGGTTCTCGTGTCACAAACCAAAGTTGAATTAGTAATGGAATGACGTAAAGAAAAGATAATAATTGGCTTGTGTGATATTATGTTATGTGTTTTCGTTATTATATGTGTATGTGACGTTACCATCTTTCTAATGTATAGAATTTTAGCTAATGGTTTTGTACCACTTTGTAGATGCCTTGCGGGTTTCAGATGCCACCGAGTGACTCGGAGGAATGAACAACCGAGGTCCCCGTACATTATAGGACGAGGGTTGGGGTTTCTTTTATATTTCGTTGTCGTATGTACTTTAGTGTTACGTTTGTATGTTGTTTTGAGGACTCGGCTGGAGTTTCCACTTTGTGTCTTATTTCAGTTTATGTCACATTACATCCACAAACTATTTGGTTTTTCTCTTTTATTTGTGCCTTGTTGGAAAGATCCGGTGAAATTGTTATCAGGCTAAGGGTAGAGACCCATTGTGAGGTCTCCACCTATAGTGCCCCGAGTCCCGTGGATTCAGAGCATTACAATACCGTCTTTTCGAGAATTGTCTTGATTTTCCTATTGGACACTTCCGCTCGTCCATTGGTTTGAGGGTGGTAATCCATCGAAACTCTCTTGTTGACGTGATACTTCTTGAGTAGGGCGGTGATGATCTTGTTGCAAAAGTGTGTTTCCATATCGTTGATTAGAGCTTTAGGAATCCCAAATCTTGCAAAAATATTGTTCTTGAGGAAATCTGCTACTACTTTTGAATCGTCAGTTTTTGTGGCCTTTGTTTCCCCCACTTGGAAACATAGTCCACCGCAAGCAAAATATAGGTATTACCAAAAGAGTTTGGAAAAGGTTCCATAAAATCAATCCCCAAACATAAAAACATCACAGAAAATATGAGACGATTGTTGCACTTCATTTCTCCTAGATATGTTACCTATACGTTGACACCTAACACACACCTTACAAAATGCAAACACATCTCTAAAGATGTGTGGCAAAAAAAAACCAGCATCTAGTACCTTCCTAGCAGTTTTTTAGGCCCAAAATGTCCTCCACATGCTTCGGAATGACAAAACGTTAGGACAAATTGTACCTCAATGTCCGGGATGCAACGGCCAATTACTTGATCGGTACATTGTTTCCACAAGTAGGGATTAGACCAAACATAGTGCCTAGCCTCGGCTTTCATCTTTTCCCTCTAAGCTTTGGTGAAATTTGGTGGATACTTCCCTTTGACAAGAAAGTTCATGAGGTCAACAAACCAAGGTTTAAAGGAATGGAGCTTATGCAATACCTCTACAGGGTTATCCGTGGGGGCGAAAAAATCAAGCCGTAGGGGCAAGGACATGGGTGCCGTAGGGGCGGGGTTCTCCAGCCGCAGGGGCAACTCTTTTGCGCAGGTGCGGGTTTCTTCAGCCGCAAGTGTGGCTATACAAAAAAGAGTTGTGTAAAATGTATCGTCTGGAAAAATTCCAAGGATTTCATTCTCTTTTTCTAGCTCATCTTCCTCCATCACCACTTTACTTGAGTGATCAGCCACCAGATCTATTGCTCCCGTCTTGTCCCGAATGTCAAAGTTGAATTCACTTAGAAGTAGGACCCAACGAATCAACCTTGGCTTGGTCTCCTTATTATTCATGAGATAGCATAAAGCTGCATGGTCATTGTACAGTATTACCTTAACACCTAATAAGTATTGCCTAAATTTCTCCAAGGCAAAGACCACTACCAGCATCTCCTTTTCGATGGTGGAGTAATTCCTTTGAGCTCCGTTCAAGGTCATTGATGCGTAGTGGATTACATGTGACGCTCTCCCTTCCTTTTGGCCCAAGATTGCTCCCACAGCGTAATCGCTGACATCACACATTATTTCAAACGGCTTCTTCCAATTTGGTGATTGGATTATGGGAGCACTTGTGAGGCACTTCTTCAATTGTTCGAAGGCCTTTTTGCACTCCTCATCTACTATGAAAGTGACATCCTTCTTCAAAAGCTCACACATTGGTGCGGAGATCTTGGAGAAGTCTTTGATGAACCGCCAGTAGAAACTTGCATGGCCTTAGAATGAGCGGATTTCACGCACATTAGTAGGATAAGGTAAGGTTTTAATAACATCAATTTTTGTTTTGTCAACTTCTATTCCTTTAGATGACATTATGTGGCCTAGACAATTCCTTACTCCATCCTAAAGTGACCTTTTTTCGAGTTGAGAACTAAATTAGTCTCTACGGGTCTTTTAAGAACAAGTTTTAAATGTCCTAAACATGCATCAAAACTATTTCCATGTACGGTGAAATCATCCATTAAAACTTCAATAAAATTCGTTATATACTCAGAGAAAATACTTAGCATGCATCTTTCGAAGGTGTTGAGAGCATTACATAGTACAAATGGCATTCTACGGTACGCAAAAGTGCCAAATGGACATGTAAAGGTCGTTATCTCTTGATCCTCCAAGGATATGGCTATTTTAAAATAACCTGAAAAAACCATCTAAGAAACAATAATAAGGGTGTCCCGCAAGACGTGCAAGCATTTGGTCGATAAACGGTAAAAGGAAGTGGTCCTTTCGGGTTACCGTATTCAGCTTATAGTAATATATACAAACCCTCAATCCGGTTTGAGTCTTGCTTGGCACCATCTCTCCATGTTGGTTTTCCACCATGGTAATTCCTTCCTTTTTCGGAGCAACTTGGGTTAGACTAACACATTTTCTATCCGAGATTGGAAAGATTATGCCCGCTTGAAGGAGCTTCAAAACCTCCTTTTTCACTACATCCATCATAGGCGGGTTGAGCCGCCTTTGTGGTTGCTTTGATGGTTTTGTATCTTCCTCAAGGAGGATCCGGTGCATACAAATGGAGGCATTAATCCCTTTGATATCCGCTATTGTCCACCCAAGATCCGTCTTGTGCTCCTTAAGCATTTCCACCAACTTCTCCTCTTGTTGTGGAGACAACTTGCTAGACACAATTACGGGTATTGTGTCATTGTCTCCAAGAAAAGCATATTTAAGATGTTGGGGGAGTTCTTTTAGTTCAATCTCCGGGGCCTGCACAATAGAAGGGACAAGCTTCTAGCTTGGGGTTAGTAGAGTGGGCCCAATGGCCAAAGGTGTGATTGGGAGCTTCTTGTGGCCATCCAATTGGGCAAGAACTTCCTGCATGCAAGATTTCAAAGCATATTTTGATTTGTGAGCATCAATATCATTTTTGGTTATACTTTTCAATTCATAAAAATCGAAAATGTTAAACACATCTTGCACAATTGGTTCAATCATGTCAATGGAGCATATAGAACGGTCATCAACGGGATGTTTCATAGAATCATATATGTTAAATTAAACAACCTCACCATCAAATTCCATGGTCAATTTTCCACTTACATAGTCTATTTTTGTTCTAGCCGTTTTCAAGAATGGTCTCCGTAGAAAGATAGGTGCAGCATGTGTATCATGTTCTATGTCTAATACAAAAAAATCAGCCGGGAATATCAAGTTATCAACCATAACTAGCATATCTTCAATTATTCCTTTAGGCTAGACATTAGACCTATCGGCTAGTTGGACAACAATTCGAGTTTCATGCAATGGTCCAAGACCAAGTGATTGATAAACATAATATGAAAGTGCGTTTATTGATGCACCTAAGTCTAGCATAGCTTTGTCAAAGCGAGTTTCGCCTATGACACACGAAATACTTACCATGCTCGGATCACTACACTTCTTTGGCATTCTTCGTTGGAAAACTGCAGAAATTTGCTCACTCACCTTCACCTTTTGTTTCCCTTTTAACTTTTGGTTCCTTTTTATGGTACATAACTCCTTGCAGAAACGAGCATACTTAGGAAGGCTTTTCACAAGTTTAAGAAGAGAGATATTTACCTCGTATTTTGAAAAAGTCTAAAAAAGATCCTTGTATTCTATCACTCTCATCTCCTTGAGTGCCTCTGGACAGGGGGCTGGTGCTTTGTATGAGTAGAGAGGTGGAAAGTTCGGACGGATGTAAAGATCCTCTACTTGTGCACTTTCTATTGCTTTGGCTGTGGGAGCGGGTTTCTCAAGCCGCGGGGTAGGCGTCACAATAGGTGAGGATGATGGGAATGGCGCAGGGGTGGAAGCTGATACGGCTAGATTGTCACAAACTAGTTTTTACGACACCAATGCTTGATTTGAGTGTAATTTCTTTCCGCTCCTTAATGTTAGTACACTAACATTCTCCTTGTGGTTCACCATTGTCTGGGATGGCATGTTTCCCGAGGTTTGAGCTTTGATCCTCGTGATTACTTCCGCCATCTGTCCAACTTGCTTCTCTAGATTTATGATACTTGATTATGTACTTTGAACATGGGTGGCAAAGTGGTTAGTCAAAATCTGCAACATATCTTCAGTGGATTCAGACTTACCTTGACGATGTTGTTGTTGATTCGGTTGATCCCTCCATCTAAAGTTGGGATGATCACGCCATCTCAACATGTAGTTTTGGGTGTAAGGATTGTTCCTTTGGCGTTGCTGCTGTTGTCAATATCCCATGGCATTCACCTCAGTTATGGAGTCATCTTGGACTTGAGGACACAAGTCTGTTGGGTGGAAGGGGTAAGCACATACTCCACAAGCCTTCAGTTTTTGTGGATTTCCCATCAAAATGAGCCTTTTGACCATCTCCTAAAGCTCGACAATCTCACTAGATATTTCCATCAGACTGGGGTTTACAGCATGCACCCCTCTTTTGGTACTGATCCTACCAAAGTTCCTTGTTCCCTTTGCCATTTCCTGAATTTTTTCCAATGCAAGTTCAAGAGTAGAGTTAAGAATGTTACCTCCACAAGCGGCGTCGATGATTTGCCTTTCGTTGTCTGGTAAACCGTTGTACAAGTACAACACCAAGTCTTGGGTAGAATACTCATGGAATGGACAACTTGACCTCAGCCTAGAAAACCTCTCGTAGTACTCACAGAGAGTCTCATCCGCTTCTTGTTCGATGTTGCTAATGGCCTTCTTCAACCTGTTGGCTTTCTTTGCCGGAAAGTACTTCTCCAAGAAAGCTTTGTGGAGGTTCTCCCAAGTATCAATGCTTCCGGATGGGAGATGGTATTACCAATCGTCCGCCAAATCCTTGAGAGTGAAACCGAAGGCCCTCATCTTTATTTTCTCTTCGGTCACGTTTGCCGGCTTCATGCTCATGCGAACAGTGTGGAACTTCCCCAAGTGCTTGATGGGGTCTTCTCCACTTAGCCCATGGAATGAAGGTAGCAAATGAATCAACCCGGATTGAGCTCGAAATTGACCCCTTCTTCAATTTCCGGTATAGTTACCGCAAGAGGGTGTTGAGTCAAATCCGATTGGGTAAGTTGTCGGAGTGGTCAGTTTTCCATTGATTCTTCTTCCTTCCGACGGTTTCTCCTTTGTCGATTGTATGTTCTCTCGATTTATGGATCAAAACAAGCAAAATCTGAGTTAGTAGCACGGGTTTGAACCATGAAAATGGTCCAACCTAATAATTGATAATGAAAAGATAAAAGACTTTAAAGACCCTAACTCCCCCATAACGGCGCCAAATTTGACAAGCCTAAATCTTATGGTTGTTATTTTAAACTTATCAAAGAGAATTCCGAACTTAATTACTAAACAAGTATAGTGATTAAACAAGGGTCGAACCCAAGAAAGTGAGAGATTAAAGATCAATTGAAAATAGATTATCGATTATTAGTAACAAGGGGGGGGGTTGGATTATAGAACGTAATATAACAAAAGCATATAAAAGTAAGCAAAGATGATGATAATATCAAGGAGACAAGCACAACACTAGGTTAGATATCCACTTGCATATAACTTGGTTGATTCTTTTTAGAAATGTTCAAATATTTGTTCTCATCTACATCATATATATATTAAGCCAACCGGTATTAAAATAACTTAACAAGTTAGTAACCCATAAACCTACAAGACCGAACAACAAGTTAGCATTCAACCAAAGATAAAGAGATACATAAAAGATAAACAACCCGTTAATCTTATTATGTAGTTATATTCCTTTTAAAATAGATAGTCACAACCCGTTAATTCTTAATGTGTTTGATACTGGATTAATGACCCGAACCCGGAACCAATTAACCTCAACCTTTTGCATGGGATTTAGACTACTTAGGTGATCAAACTAGGTAGACAAAACATGCAAACAAAGTTAGATACTAGGAATATAACACAAATATGATTCTGAATAAAACTTCTATTTAAAAAGACTTACAACGAACTTATATGAAGCTTCAATCAACCCAATGTAACAAGGAGACTTAGCACTCCATACAAAGATTTAAACAAAACAAATGACAAAGAGAGGTTTTTATGGGACAATGAGGTGATTCTAACATCATCTTAGTATATCTATTTATACTAAAAAGCACAATAAATTATAGTAAATGGGTTGTCTATACCATCACCGTAATATCCATAAAGGGAGGATTTGAACATCCAAAGTTATGATGGTTGTTGCACAACCGCGGGCGGGGATCTGGGAGCCGTAGGGGCGGTTTAATGCAAAACGTTCCATCTTCAACTTAGCCGCGAGGGAGGCCTGGGAGTTCTGCGGGGTGGAGTCTTTAATGCTCTTCAAACGCTTGACGCTTGATCTTCTGATGTTTCCGTCGTCGATCCGAAGGTACGGCCTAGTGCCACCGCCGGGGCGGAGACACTGTCGTTTGGGCATTTCGGGTCTGTAGGCAAGAGACGCATGGGGCATTGGGCTTTGTCTTCAAGCAATGTCACCGCGGGTGTGTGTCAAGGAAGCTGCGGGGTGGTGACAAGGTTGCTCTTGGGCGCTGGCAAGGAGCAGGGAGCATCGTTCACCGCAGGGGCGGTGACAATATGCCGCGGGGGCTGCTGACCGACAAAATGTCGTCTTGGTTGTCTCTTTTGATCTTCTTTCTCTTACAAGTGTTGTTAAATCGTTAGAATTCTTCATTGAGGACTTCTTCATCTGGATTTACACAGTAGCAACACAATACAACCAATAAGACTCCAATAACATGCTAAAACTACCTAGATATGATAGTGATTTCATCACCTATCAGTTTACATGCTTGTATGTGGTCATATTACTTAGTTGGCAGTACTTGGTTGTGAAACATGATTATTTGTTGTCAATTTACTTGGATGATTATTTGATAGTTGACAATTTACTTCCTTAATAGTTTACTAACAATAGAAATTCCTTGGAATTATTTTGGAAGTTGTGAAACATTGATTGTTTGAATTTTGTCAAGTTGTTCTTGGAGTTTACTTGGATGATTATTTGATAGTTGATAGTCTTCTTTCTGACCGTTTATTTTGTAACTTCAATGATGTCTAGGAAGTGCTACTTTGGTGATGGAGGCTCGATATTTCTCACATGTTGACGACCGCTACTATTGGTGATGGAGGCCCAACAATTTCCCTAGTTCAAGGCTTTGTTGAATGTTATCATTGTATAATGTTAGTTTGGTTGAATGCTAAAGCATATGATACTGTTTTCAAACACTTGTTTTGTAGTACACGTGCATGTGGGTACATGTTTATTGTGTTTCACTTAGCTATGTTAAACTTGATCTTGAATTTAATGTAAGTTGATGTTTATGGGATAATTTTTGTGAAGGATGAATGAAAGTTTTCTGCAAATTGTACAGTTTGTTAATGTCTGGGCGTTTAATGGAAAATTATAATATCAGGTTAAGAAACTAAAAGTGTGACCCTAGTTAGCTTTGGTTTCAAGTTTAAAATTTGGGAATCTTTCAAACTTGTTAGATCTTTCTTTTTATAGTGGGTCCTTCTGGCTTTGAGGTTTTAGTGGAAGTTTCCGAGTCTTTCTATACTTTTTAGGGTTTTTTGGATAGAGGGGTAAAATGGTCATTTTCCACGTATATGGCTAGTTTGGTTCCTTCTCTTAGGTAGTCCTTGTGAACTTAGAAGTTGGAGACTTCTACGATTGTTGGATATGTTCGATCCAATCTATTCTTTTATAACCAGGCGTTGAGACCTGACTCTTGCGGAATCAAGTAATAGCGTTCACGAGATTTGTGACTCAATTCAGGTAAGTCCTTTGGGCTTACTTAGCTACAGTCTTATATTGGTTGAATGACATGAGTGGTGGTTGTTTATGTGTTTATAGTATGATAACTAGTAGTATAACCGACTTATTTTTGGCCCAAGTGTAATGGTCGGTGGCCTCATCTACTCAGCTTCTGAGGGAGACTAGGAGGTGCTCCGCGACTAGTTCAGACATGGAATACGGATATACAGGGAGGTATTGAACAACTCCATATTGTATATGTGGAGGTGCGCCAAACCACTTTTGTTTGTATACGGGAACGGAGGCAAGAGTCATAGACTTTTTGTGTCACAATCATTATTGAAGTTAAAATTGTATGACCTTAATGAAGATAATAAACGGTTTCTGCGATAGCATGCTCTATGTTTTTGTTTCTGCATTGTTTGTGTTTGTGCTTGTGGTATTCTTCTAATATGTAGGTTGTTAGCTAACGGTTTATCCGATATTGTAGATGCTTTGTAGGTACAGGAAGTTGCAAAGAGATCCGGAGTGAATGGTCAGTCGGGTCCACGTACTCATTTAGATGGGGATGGGAGAGTCTTCAATTTCTACATGCACATTTTTATGATTTTTCCGTCTTGTAAGACTGTCATATGTTATTCATTCATGCAAATATAAATTTATAGTTTTCAAAGTGTTTATTTACATTTGTGCCTTGTTGTAAGATCTAGTAAAGTTGTTGTCAAACTAATACCGGGACCTATTGTGAGGTCCTCACCAATAGCACCCCGAGTTTTGAGAATTTGGGGTGTTATAGTTTATAGTCATAGCAAAACAAACCTTGACCGGGAACTGCCTCCTTTGAAACTTAAATGGAAACTTGGCATCTGTAGGTGAAAGATGTAACACTTCAAATCCTCATAACTCGAGAGCTACGGGCTAGGACCTAACAATGGGTCCCGGCCTTAGTTTGACAACAACTTTACAAGGATCTTACAACAAGGCACAAATATATTTAAACAATTTAATAACATTAAATTATATTTGTATGAATATACAACATATGACAACCTTACAAAACATAAGTATATTAATAACATGCATGCAAAATGAAAGACTCCCCTATCCCCATCTAATGAGTACGTAGACCCGGCTGACCATCCGTTCCGGATCTCTCTACAATTGTCTATACCTACAAATCATCTAACAACACGAATAAACCGTTATCTAACTAATCATATATAAGAAGAATATATAATCACAAACACACAAATAGAAATATAAACACTCAACATGTTTCCGCACAAGTCCGATTATTGTCTTGTATATATATTGATGAGGGACCATCCCCAACACTACCTCAAGGACCAACTACTAGATCAAGGGCTAAGGCATTGAAGGAAAATCTAGCTACACCTTCTTCAAGTCCCATCATGGAAGGAGCTATCACTAGGACACGAGCAAAGGTCATCCAAGATGAAGTTATTAGCATATTAACAACATGTACACTCAAAGAGCTTCTACTTACAGTTAAGACTCATTTGGTGACATTGTTGATTGTAATAAAAGAGCCAAGCCACGACCAAGAAGAGCCAAGAAGCATAAAAGGTAGCTAGGACGAAGAAAGAGCCTCAGAGAAGAAATCTCGGCCGAGATTTCCAACCGAGAGTTTGTTCCTGACGCACGCTAGAAGATCCGGCGAACATATTTTATTTTTGAAAAACTATCTTTATTATTTTATGACCTTAAAAGTTCTGTAACACCCCGAATCCGCGGGACTCGGGATGCTACGGGCGGAGATCTCACAATGGGTCACGACCCTTAGCTCGACAACAATTTCACCGGATCTTGCAACAAGGCACAAATAAAAGGCCAAAACTAAAATACATTTTATGCAATGAAAGGTTACCCGAAAGAATACAAACAACGGACTTCAGCCGAAAACAACTCCACAGAACAAACGCCATACACGCGGCATACGATGATACAAGATACAAAACTCCAAACATGACTCCAACCCAAAACCCCTCCCAAAATGTACGGAACCCCGCCTTCCCACTCTTCCGGGTCTCTCGGCCGCATTCCTAACCTGCAAGGAAATCTACAACAATCGGTATAAAACCGTTAGTTAAAATTCGAAGCATTAAAATCAAGGTGAAAGGCACAAACACAAGTAAATCATCATAAACACACACCATACTCCAAATCTCACAAATCCGGTTTATTATCTCTTTATTATTAAGTCATATCCCGTTCTAATTCAACTTCTTTTGTGACACGATAATCTCCCGAAACTCACCTCGGTTCCCAGTAACCGGCATGGAATGGTACTGATGCATCCGACCGCCTACCAGCACGGGCTAGTCGCCAAGAACCTCCTAGCTCTACGCAAGAGCTAGACAAGTTGTCACCGCCCGTTATCATACACTTGGACCAAATAATATAAATGTCGGTAATCCAATTTCCGGTTTAGTTGTAATAACATAAACAATAAAACACACACCACCAAACACGCATCGAAACTAATACGAAGAATACAAGCTAAGTAAGTCCGGAGGAGACTTACCTCGTCTCCACACTCAACTCACAACACTCTTGCTTTCCTTGGGAAGAAGCCCACAACCTGCTCACAAGAGGATATACATCAATATCTCACTCAACTAAAGAAGTCTTAGACTTCAACACAAATGATCTACACATGATCATTTGACTCGTATTCTAGGACCACATCCTAGAAACCCTCAAGCTCACAATACTCTCAACATAAGGAAGAACCTCACAACAGATTATAACCTCACATGAACTTAAACCAAAACCAAGAAGGAGCAATCTAGCCAAGAAGGTCCAACATGCTCATCACACACAAATCCATCAAACTCCAACAAGCATTAAGGGCTCCTAGGTTCACAACCACTAGATGGCATTCACAACTACCCTAGGTCCATCCTAGGCATGATACTAACATGAAACAACCTCACAACTAAGGAAGGAACAAAGAAGAAGGGAGAAGAAGAGCCTATTGTTGAAGAAATGCAGCCGCGGAAACAAAAGGCGTGATTGCGTGCTGAAGGTCACGGCCCCGCGGCGCCTGGTCCCACCCCGCGGTAGAACTCCAGAAACAGCATTTTCTTCGTCTTAGACTGTGGATCTTGAGCTTCAATGGCATCCTTCTCTTGTTGGGTCTTCTCGAAACATCATTCATTGTATCAAGGCTCTCCCTTACGACCTAATCAAGCTAAGAAGACATGCATGCAAATGATTCAAAGAAAATTCCTCTAGAGCCTCACCCATGGCAATGGAAGAAGAAGAAGAAGAAGAGAGGAGAGAAAGCTCACCCAAACCGAATCCAAAGCTTCCCATTACTGCAGATCACAAGCCAAGGCTGCACAAGTGAGGAGTGAGAGGATGGTCACAAGGCTGCACAAGGCTGGTCACAAGGCTGCACAAAGGGAGAGGGAAACAAGGAGTCAGCTGACCTCTTGTCCCTTGTGCTAGAACCGAAAGGTCCAAAAGCAAAAGGCGGAAAACAGAAAGTCAGAACGGGATTTGGGAAGAATGTCGTTACTCACAACCTCGTGCCTGCGGGAAAACTAAGCCGCTAATGTGGGAAAGTCGATAAACCGCTCAAAGATCGGAATAGAAATTCCGGATGTTACAAGTTCTGAAACATTCTTTAAGGTAATTATTAGTTTTATCTTTATAGGAATATTTTTAGATTATCTTACTAAAATATCTTATCTTGATTATCTTTTAAAAATATATTTCCTAGTTTAAAAAAGGAGAGTCACTCTTATAAATAGCCTTAGAAGGAGAGATTTGTAGGTAGATTTGATTTGATTAATATTCTCACAATATTGTGTGAACTCGCAACTTCGTTTATAAAGTTTGTGTTTTATTCATTCCTATTCAATCAAAAAGAGAGTCTTGATTGAATCATTGTGAAGTCCTTGTTAGATTTGCTTGTGTGTTAATCTTTTTGAAGGTTGGTGCTCCTAGTCAATACTAGTTCCTCCTTGTGTTTGTCATACTTAAAAGACTTGTGTAAGGTTAAAGAACTGAGGGTTAAGGCAAGCTCTTTCTTAAGGGGGTTTGACATATAATTGGTCAAGGTTCTTTGTGGGAATATCTTGGTTCATATCTTCCTATATTTATCATATTTCATTCCATCAATCATCTTCTTATCTTTCCATATTATTCATTATTCCGCATTCTGAATTTTGATAAATCTCGGTCTGTTCTTCCCAAAATCTCGCCCGAGATTTTCATTAGCTAACCGAGATTTGCTTCAGTCAAGGACTTTCAATCTAGATCGGGAACTACGACAACAACCCCGCATCAAAGTGGTATCAAAGTTAAGCGATTGAAGTCCACCTAAGGTTTAAGTCATTTTTTTATTTGAGTCTTCTTTGAGTCATATAAAAATTGAGTCTTTTCTTATTGCGATTATTTTGTGAGATTATTTGAGAATAACGTGTGTTGACTTGTGTCTTTTGGAAGAGAGAAATGCCATATCCATACACAAAGCCAGCCACTAACCTTTCAAACATCTCACCCAACCGTCCCTAAAGTTGAGATCTTTACGTTACTTGTTTTCCAAGTTTAGTAAAATTTTCGTATCCTGTTTCAAAGATCATATATTTGTTGGATTTGAGTCAAATATAATAGATATACAGTTGTTGATTCAAGGAGGAGAAAGTTTAGCAAGATATTATTTTCAAATATCTTATCTAGTATGTGAGATCTTATCAAAGTTTTTTCAATAACAATATATACGCTTCTTCATCAATAAAAGATCCCAAGGCAACCAGGAAGTAGTACACTAGAAGTGATTGCTGATCATCGATGACAAATCATCGATTTTCAACAATCTCGGCCAGTTCATCAAGGAATCTTGGCCTAGACTTGTACCCGGGATTGCTACTGTTGTCAATTTTTCAAAAACAATTGAGGCAAAATTTGAAGAGTCAAAGTGCACCTTGTGCAAGAGTACATCAAAAGAAGAGTTTCTATACCAACATTGATTCGGTTACGAGTCTTAGCCAAAAACCAATCCCGACTATCTCTCTTTCTAACTACACAGGTTCAAGGTACGTCTTTCTCTCTTCTTAATCTCTTATGTGCCTGTTCTTAGCCTCTTTTCTATTCTAAACACTTGAGTCGTTTTTCTTTGGGTGTGTTAGTTAGTATTTATACTTTCTATCATACTAGTGTGTCTATCCGCAATATTCCTTGTACTTTGTCTTTGTGTGGAGTAAACTTCCAACAAGAGTTTCTTAAGCATCCCACAACACAAGAACCTTTTCGAACCAAGTCGACTACTTGATTCAACCAAGTCGACTACTTGATTCAACCAAGGAGTTCTAGTGAGACAAAGACACCGACTTGTAAAAGATTATTAATCCACCCAAGAAAATTACATCAAAGTAGCTTGTGATAACACAACAGAGTGTGAGTGCGAGAGAAAACAATAAGGGTATTTTTGTTTTCGCTAACATCACAAGTTTGTTGTTACTTTGCGTATTTTTGTAGATGTCATGAAGAGATAGTCCACGAGCATCCCGAAAGAGTGATACTTTAGGGTCCGATAACACGGATTAAATAAAAAAAAAACTCATGACTATTGTTTCCACCCTCACTGAACGAATGAAAAAGCTCGAAACAAGGTCTAGTGAAGAATCTCGGCTAGGATCTCGCCCGAGATTTGATCTGAGATTCGTGTAGAAAGTTGGCGGAAGCTCATCATATCAATTGTCACCATCAGCCCCCGTACCACCTCCAAACCTCCCTCTGTGTCCAAGTATTACTCACCTTAATCCTCCTTTTCATACTAATCACAATCCGCATTTTGCTAGAGATAAGACTTATCATATGCTACATTCGCATTTCTTTTGCCCTTATATTCTTAAGGATGTTGAACACATGATTAAGAGATGCATTGTTTGTTCGAAGGCTAAGTCTAGGTTGAAACCAAATGGTTTGTATACTCCTTTACCTATACCTACTTCACCATGACTTGATATTAGTATGGAACTTGTTGTAAGATTACCAAGGACTAAGAGGGGGGAAAATTCTATCTTTGTGATTATTGACCATTTTTCTAAGATGGCTCACTTTATTGTTATTTTTATAAAACTAATGATTCTTATAATGTGGCTAACTTATTCTTTAAGGAAGTTGTTAGGTTGCATGGAGTTCCACGGACTATTGTAATTGATAGAGATGTTAAATTCCTTAGTTTCTTTTGGAAGACTCTTTGGGGAAAACTAGGTAAAAGGTTGTTGTTCTCAACATCTAGTCATCCTCAAACAGATGGACAAAATGGAAGTCACCAACAGGACGTTGACCACTATTCTGAGATATGTTTTGAAAGATAAGTTGAATGCTTGGGAAGATGTTTTACAACATGTAGAATTTGCTTCTTATCGTACCTTGCATCCATCTACTAACCTAACGCCTTTTGAGTGTGTCTATGAAGTGAATCCTTGACTCCTTTTGATCTTACACCGTTGCCTTTAGAGAAACGAGTATATTTCATTGCAGAAAAACATGTTGAGTTCATTAAGGAATTGCATGAGAAGAGGCGCATAAGGTTGGAATATAAAGGGAAACCTTGGCTTCAAAGGCAAATCAAAATCGCAAGGAGATGTTGTTCGAACCGGGAGATCTAGTTTGGTTGCATCTAAGGAAAGAGTGATTTCCGAAGAAGAGGAAGTGTAAGTTGTCTCCAAGAGGAGATGGGCCATTTCATGTGAAGCGCAAAGAAGGTAAAAATGCTTATGTCTTAGAGCTTCCAATTGAGTATGGAGTAAGCAAGACTTTCAATGTAGGAGACTTGAGTCCTTTTGAGTCTAAAGATGAGCATGTTGGTGATTCGAGGACAAATCCTTCTCAAGAAGAGGAGTATGATGAGGGACCATCCCCAACACTACCTCAAGGGCCATGACAAGCTTAAAACCTATGGTCGTTGTTTTTTAGACTTATCAAAGTAAAGTTCCGAGCTCAACACTTAACCGATGTATAGTGAATAAGGGTCGAACCCAAGGGAGTGGGGATTAAAGTGCAAATATATTCAATTATCAATTATAGTAACCAAAAGGGGGGTTGGATTGTATTATTGAACAAGAAAAAAGCATTTAAATAGCAAAGCAAAGATGGTGATAATATGAGGAAGAAACCTACACTAGATGAGATTTCCACATGCATATAACTCGGTTGGTTCTTTTTAGAAGTATTCGCTAATTTTTCTCATCTTAATCATATGTATGTGTTAAGCCAACCGGCATTAACACAATTTAACAAATTTATCGATCCGTAAACCTACAAGATCAAACCACAAGTTAGCATTCATACAAAGATATAGAGATACATAAAAGATGAAACAAACCGATATTGAATGACCCGAACCCGGAATCGAATAACCCTAGCCTTTTTGCATGCAGTTATACAACTTAGGTGATCAAAATAAGTGAAAATAAACATGCAAGCAAAAGTTTAAGATCAAGGAAGATAACACAATCCGATACCGAATATAAACTTTTATTAAAAAGAATTACAACCAAATTATATGCAACTTCAATCAACCCAATGTACCAAGGAGACTTAGCACTCCATACAAAATGGCAACTAAACAAGACAGCTTTTGTTGGAAAAATGAGGATGATTCTAGCAATCAGCCTAGGGCTCTATTTATACTATAAAATACAGTAAATGAGAGTAAATGGGTTGTGTAAACAGCCACCTTAATGGCCATAAAGGTGGGCTAAACAGTTGCAGTCATGTCATTTGTTACTAAACCGCAAGCGCGGGCCAGAGGGCCGTAGGGGCGGTTTAGTGCAAAACACTCCATCTTGAACTTGACCGCGGGGGCAGTGTCTTTAATGCTTTGGAACGTCTGACTTTTGATCTTCTTGACGTTTCTAATTTCAAACCGCAGGGCCGGCCTAGTGTCACCGCGGGGGAGGTGACACAGTCTCTTCAGCTTCGCAGGTCAGCATGCATAGGCGCAGGGGCGCCGGCATCGATCTTCAAGGGGTGTCATCGCGGGGGCGGCTAGGTGGTGTCGCGGGGTTGGTGAAAGGTTGATCTCGGGGCGCTGGTTGGGCGCAGGGTGCGGCGTCGGAGACGTTGGCCACAGTTGGGGCGGTGGCTTCTTCCGCGGGGGCGGTGTGGCACCATAGCCTTGTCTTCGTCGATCTTCTTCTCCCAAGTGTTGCTAGATCCTTTGTTTACTTCTTTTTGAACTCCTTCATCTAGATCCATACATTAGCAACATAATACAACTACAAGACTCTATAAAAGACTCTAAAACTACCTAGAAATGATAGTGATTCCATCACCTATCAGACCAACTACCAGATCAAGGTTTAAGACATTGAAGGACAATCCAACTACAACTTCTTCAAGTTCCATCATGGAAGGAGATATCACTAGGATAAGAGCAAAGGCCATCCAAGAGGAAGTCACTAGCATGTTAACAACATGTACCCTCAAAGAGGTTCTACTTACACTTAAAGATCTGGCATAAATAAGTGCGTTCGATCATAGATAACCGGTAACCCCGTCCACGTCTTCAAATCAGAAATTTTGGGGTCATTGAAACTACGCATTTTGTGTTCCAAGTAAGTAGTAAATTGTGATTGTTTTTTGAATCTTGTGTACACAAACGGTTGTGTTCTAGAGTTCATTATATGGTTATGTAAGTATAAAAAAATATGGATATGTGGGTGATTAACTCTAAGTGAGTGACCAATACTCAGTTGGTCTAGTGGGATGTGGTGCTAGACTCCTTAAGTGGTTAGTCTGGATATTCGAGTTCGAATCCTCCAGGCGGCATGTATGGAAAAGCTGATATTGGGAAGGTATCCCCCAGCAATGGGCCACGACTTATTCCCGTCCCGGATGTAGAGCGGCGAAGCCAATTGAACCGGGAGTTACTTATCAACCTTTCAAAAAGAAAAACTCTAAGTGAGTGTCACGTGGTAATGTTGTGTACTTATATGTATATCGATACATCAACAAATTTTCAATATTATCTGTTTATGTATTAATTAAAATACATAATTGAATCTCTACATTAACTTTTGTCTTGATCTATCTATGTTATGTACATTACTGAAAATTCACTCTTTAATTCACTGTGTATATGTATCACAACATTGTTACAGGCTTAGAACTATGTTTTGGTTTTGTTTGTATACGTATGTATATATAATATGTACACATATATAGAACCATTAGAATATATGTTTTTTTATGTATTAATATTTACAAATCTGTGTAACTGTTGATATGTGTATATGTTATGTACATTACTGAAAATTCACTCTTCAATTCACTGTGTATATATATCACAACAATGTTACAGTTATGTTTTGGTTTTGTTTGTATACGTATGTATATATAATATGTACACACATATGTAACCATTAAAATATATGTCTTTTACATGTCAATATATTACAAATTTGTGTAACCATTAGAATATATGCTTTTGACAGACAACGAAGCGAGAGTATAAGAGGATTGTTGCAGGCGGTTTCAGTCAAAGTTTGAGGACGGAATGATTTCGGTCGAAGTTCGAATATGGTTGAAGCCAAAGATTTAGGTTGAAGAAGAAGTTTGAAGATGCAGTTGACGACGGTTTTTGGGAAAGACAAATCGTTTCTTGCTTTTTCTCTGTCGCCGATTTTGAAGAGCTTCTCTTTGTCACCGATTTTGAGAAGTTTTGATTTGATTCCGATATTTCAACACGAGATTGATACAAGGCAGGCAAGACAGATATGGGAAATCTAAAAAATTCAGTTTACCAATTTTTTTAAACAGTTTTTAGTATTTTTTTTGGCAGTTTAATGTATCCTTTTACTTAAATATCCTCTCTTTCCTTATTATTATCAGCCTTAATTAACCAATTTATCTTTATTCTAAATTGATAATTGATAGAGTCCTAGTTAGTATCCTAGATACAAAAAGGGATTTATCTCATCAATTTTTTCATTATTTATTATCTTAAAAGTTCTTAAACTTTCTTTAGGATAATTGTTAGTTTTATCTTTAGAAATATTTTTAGATTATCCTAAAAAGATGAATTTTCTAGATTATCTATTAAAGATATATTTGTTAGTTTAAAATAGACAAGTCTCTCTTATAAATAACCTTAGAAGGAGTAATTTTTAGGTAGATTTGATTTGATTAATATTTCCACAATATCGTGTGAAATCACAGCTTCATTTATGAAGTTTGTGTTTAATTTATTCTTATTCAATCAAAGAGAGAACATTGATTGAATCGTTGTGAAGTCCTTGCTATATTTTTGTGTATGTTAATCTTTTTGAAATTTGGTGTTCCTAGTCAATACTAGTCCCTCCTTGTGTTTGTCTTACTCAGAAGACTTGTGTAAAGTTAAAGAAGTGAGGGTTAAGGTAAGCTCTTCATTAAGGGGTATTGACACACAATTGGTCAATGTTCTTTGTAGGAATATCTTGGTTCATATCTTCCTATATTTATCATATTTCATTCATCAATCATCTTCTTATCTTTCCATATCATTCATTATTCCGCATTCTGAGTTTTGATAAATCTCGGTTTGTCCTTCCCAAAATCTCGCCCCAACATTTTCATTATCTAACCAAGATTTGCTTCAGTCAATGACTTTCAATATAGATCTAGAACTACGGCAATAACCCCGCATCATATATAGGTGATTCACAACAAATTCGGTTTAAGGTTGTGGCACGAGAAGTCTACGACTCTCGCCTCCGTCCCTTTATCCAGCGGGAATGGTTTGACACACCGACCCGTATACCACATGAAGTGGATCAGTATTCTCCCCGTCTACCTTATATGGCCTTGTCGCAGAGAACCTCTCATTCTCTCGCAAGAGTTGAGCGGCTGATGCCACAAGAACTAACCTTTATCGGATAAGTCTCATATTAGCTCACTCAAGCAAAAACAAGGCACACTCAAACCTAATAAAGGGTTTTGAATCCCTTATTACCTAAAACTTGTTATCTTTGATAACCAAGAAAGGGAATCACCGCGTAAGTATCTTCGCAAGTTTAGATGTAAGACTTAGAGGGAACAAAGGGTATAAAACACTCAACAAAGACTAGGATTTGGGCAATCTATAATCTAAGCATACAGATATATGAATAACGGATCAACAACAAAAAAATCTTGGGTTGTTCTAGGGAAAATCTCGGCCGAGATTCCTAAAGAACAGACCGAGATTCGTCAACTCGAAGGTTAAACCGACTTTTAGGGTCCAATCTAAACTTAATGGTTCAGTCTATCATCATCTAAACAACAACCATCAACCAATCACCCTATAATCGCAGGGGTTTAGCTAACAACACACATATTCAAATCAAGAAAGATATATGAAGAATTCAAGAAAACCATAAACCAAAGAAACCAAAATAAACCAAAAGAAATACTTAGCAATATGTCTTCAATATCCAAAAGCAAAACTAATCCAGTAACAAAAATCCAATCTTGTATCCAAATGCAATGAAATCAAGAACTATATTTCTCTCCAAGAATTCTCTCAAATATCTCTACAAGTGTTGTTTCCGTCTTTTATGGGGTGTGATCTTTACGTGGTAGAACGTGTCAAGTCCTATCTAGCTATCGACATCCTCGACATTGGGGGCTCTCTATGATGTTTCCGGCATGAGTGGTATATATGAAATAAGTCTAGGGTTTGGAGTAGCATGAGTCCCTTAAAAATAATGCGCTTCTTGGGACAAAATAAGATAAACCGCAATCTTGGGCCGAAAAAGAAACTGAGTCCGCGCAGCTCTGCGCATATACGCAAGGCCGAGCTGCTTCCACGCCAAGTCTAAACCCACACCCGCGCCAAGTCTAAACCCTCACCTGCGGTTCCAGTTCAGCACCCGCGGATCTAGTTCACTCGAGTCGGGCCGAGGTTTCTTAATTTCGTGCGTCTTCCTTAGCTCCTTGCTTGATCCTTAGTGCGTGTTCCTAGCTTTTTTTTATACTCCACCATGCTCCAATATGATCCTCATCAAGGCTTAGTCCTCATATGTTCCATTTTGCTCCAAAATCCGGCAAATTACATAGAAATGAAACAAGAATCCGTCTAGACATCTATTCTAGCAAAGTATTCACATATAAGCTCAAATGCCATGTTTTCATGCCTATGCATGCAAGATAAAGGGAAAAATCTATCTAAATGCAAGTCTAAACAAGAACATAATTCATGCTATCAAGTCCCTTGTACGGCTTTCAATTATTTATGTCTTAGTTGATTCGGAATTTCTTTCTCCTCCGATTGTTCTTGTTGATAAAATCATCTCGTAGACTTCACCTTCTTGTCCACCCATTCTTCGGAAGATTTTAGGAATCACCAAGGTGTCCGCCAGAACGCCATACTCTAATCTGAAGTTTGAGTCCACTATCTTCGTATATATACTCTTTAAAATCTACTTACGTTTATCACGTGGCAATGATCGCATCATGATCTCTCAACTAAAGGATAATGTTGTATCCTTTAGGTACTAAAATGCTACGTATATATTAATATTCATATAACATACATAACTGCACAATCCTATAAGTCCATATACTTCCTCACTTATCATATCAAGCTGTAGAGATCCCACGGAGAGCGATGGTGATCCGACGTACCACTATCCCAACAACCCGACTACGCACATGATTTTAAAGTATAAATTCATTTTGAATTTTTCATACCCCTTTCGGTTTTGGTTATTTGCTACATTCTGTCTTTTAGAAGATTCCAATTGTCATTGTCGACAACCCAGAGCTCTGATACCATGTTGTAACACCCCAAATTCTCAAAACTCGGGGAGCTACTGGTTAGGACCTCACAATGGGTCCCGGCCTTAGTTTGACTTCAAATTCGGTTAAACACTCAACATGCGGGCACACAAGTCTGGTTATTATCTTGTATATATATAAGTGATTCACTTCAAATTCGGTTAAAGGTTGTGGCACGAGAAGTCTACGACTCTCGCCTCCGTCCCTTTATCCAACGTGAATGGTTTGACACACTGATTAGTATACCACATGGAGTGGATCAGTATTCTCCGTGTCTACCCTGTTTGGCATTGTCGCGGAAAACCTCCTAGTATCTCGCAAGAGTTGAGCAGATGTTGCCACCGTCCATTATACTTGGGCCAATAATATGTCGGTAATCAATATTATAAACATACTATAATACATATAACCTTTAGTATCTTAGAAGTTGGAAACTTCTAAGATGCTAAAGGTTATCTTAACGAAAATTGTCATTTTACCCTTATAAGAGTAAAAAGACTTACCCCTGGGTTTCAAAACTCTAGAATAATTCCTAGAATAATTCAAACTATCCCATGAAACCCAAAAACATAATCTAAAACTCGAAAGATATATTTAACTAAGTTGGAGGTTTTTTTTTCCAACTTCTAGCTTTCATGAAAAACTCTCTATCGTCTCACTTTGACCCAACTGAAGACACTTATACTAAATTCCAAAAAATCCAAATAAAATATATAAAACTTCTATGCTATAGACTCTAGTCACTTGAAAAAATAAATCTCAAAAAGGATCACTAACTAATCTTACACAAAATCCCAATTTGACTCCTCACATAAAATTCTCATAGTTAGCCAAAAATCTACATTTTCACAAACTACATCACCATTCTACTTTGGGACACTATAACCCTAGATCCAACCGTTGGATCGATCCTAACTTTGGATACATCAAAGTATGCATATCACTCTACAACATATTAAATGTTGAACGGTAAAAAATAATTTTAAGGTATCAAAACCTAGTCTCAAATGTTGCTGCACAACATAGTTTTATGACCAAAACCAAAGGAAGGCAAGATGTTCGCGGTTCGAGTCTCATCGGCAATGTCGCTGAGTTGGGATCCAAAAATCTCCACGTTCTAAGTTCGAGTCCTACATTGGTAAAACAAAAGTTATAGGGATAAAAAAAATACTCTTCTCACCCCTAGTATAGATCGAAGGCTACAAGGAGGCTTACCCAACCACCCTACACCAATAACGACGATGCAGTCCTAGCGGTGGGGAAGTTTCCCGGTCGACGTCAACAGTAGCTTAAGGAGATGGTTCTTGGTGGTGGCGTGCAAGTAATGCCTCTGATCTGTGAATGTATTTCAAGATAATACCCTATTGTGGCATGAGATCGACTAGGAGGAAAGGCAAAGGTTTGGCTTACCCGACGACGCTGGAAGATGACTAGGACGGGGCTAAAGTGGAAGGGCACTTGACTTCAACAACATATGACAACACCTCAACTTAAGCGTCGACGGTGGCGATTGGCGTAGGCTACTCCTCTAGACAGATACATGCACATGAGAGATGAGCAATGGCTTGGTTTTGTTCTTGTTGATCACGTGAAGGGAAAACGCTTGTTGGTTGTTTCCATGTTGGTGAAAGAGAAAGACGAAGACGTTTGTCTTCTCACTTAAAAGCATAGAGGAGGGGTCTGGGCAGACGTCGCTAGGTCTAGCAATGCGGAACTGTGGAAAGGAGAAAAATAAGGGGTAAGTTGCTGCTCGTGGGAATCCGGATGGTTGAAGGATAAATATATTGAAGGATAAATATATAGAACGATAGTACCAATTGGGTCACTTGAAGATGTAAGTAAGAGATACTAGGGGATAATTATGAGCGCATCACCATTTACGTTATCTCCTTCTTTACTATCTCCAATGCTCAATGTCCAGTTTGCAAAATCTTTTGCCTTTCGCGCTTCTAACTCATTGTCTTCACAAAGAACCCTTATGTTTTGGGTCAACTTTAAGCATCATACAATGACCCCACAAATAGGATTCATTGATCATGGCAAATACAATATCATCCCTACTTCCCTTTGTAATTGATGGCATGAAATATGATGTAGTTTAGATATGCATATAGGTAGCTTTTCCCTTTCCTTTGAGTACATGGGCATTTATGGAACTTATTGAGTATATTCGCCTATTATCTTGAACTTGAGATCTACACAAGCTTTATTGTGATTTTAGGTGAATTGGAGCTGAAATAAAGTGGAAAGGGACCATTCACTGAGTATTAGTCGATGAGGATTTCATTGGGAAGCATTAGAATGTCATTGGAAGAAGTATGAAGTGAAGAAAAGGTGAAAAGAGTCGAAAAGGAAGAACCACATCCAAGAAGGAAGTTCCACGGCCGGGGTATTGATAACTAATTGAATTTCACACGTGGAAACAAAGGCCGAGAGTTGCCACGACAGGAACCACGGACGTGGTTTTGTAATGTCACCAGTGGTTTTCTTTTGAAAAGACCATTACGTTAATTGCCACATCAGCAAGAAAGGAAGGAGCCTTCTAATCTAATTTTATTTTATAAAAGGAGGTTGACGGCTGCATTTGGGATATCACGCTTTACACGGGGATCACGTTTGAGGCGGAGATTTCACTTTAGGCCGGAAGGACGGAGCTTTGGATTCCATTTTCCGTACTTCGGAAAGGATTGTTTTGCCATCGGAGGATATTGAAGAAGTTCTTGATTCCACTTTAGACATTTGTCAGATTGTTCTAGTCTTTGATTTTTGTCTTTGAGAACACATTCTGGGATTATATATCGTTTGATTGAGTTATTGATTCTTTGAAGATTAGTTTTATTCATCTTTGTGTTCTTGGTTGCATATCCTTCTTGATTTCTTTTCTTAATCTTGAATTGATTATGATGATGATTGTTGGATAAACCCCCCTGCGATTCTAGGGTGAAGGGTTGATGGTTGTGGTATAAATGATGATAGATTAAGCCTTAACAGATCGGATCTTGAGAGTTGTGAGACGAAACCCTCGAACGAGGATTTCCACAGCCTGTTCTTCAGGAACCACGACCGTGGTTTCCGAAGATCTGCCCGTGATTTCCTTTATCTTTCAGGTTTCGCTTTTGCCTTTATCCAAAGTTCAAGATTACTCAAATCCTACCTTTGTTAACCTTTTCTAGCCTTAGCCTTGCTGATTGTGAGTGTTTATGAGCTCTAGGTGATAGAGGATTCAAAACTCTCTATTAGGTGAGTAGTGTCATAGCCTTTGCCTTTATCTTTCTTTTCCTTTGGTTTTGGTTGGTATGAGAGCTAAATCCTATCCTTGTGACCTCTTCTTGATGAGACTCAACATCCGTTAAGTAGAATCTTGTGGTTGGGATAAAGGGAAGTTGGATCTTCACCGGACGACATCCTACCGAAGATATACATACCTTTGCTATCCAGCTTTGTCCATACATATCCTTAGATATCTTGAATCGAATACGGCAACCGGATACTTAAATCTTAAGAATCTGCATTCCCATTATTCTTGCTTCTATATTTTTTATTGTGATCATTGCATTGCTTGCTACCCAAGTTGGATTACCTTTTACGGCTTTGTTCTCACCGATTCCCTGAGATCGACTCCGGAATATCAGCCCATACTACGATTGATCCGTACATTGCGGGTTCGCTATCGTTAGGCTTAATTCTTGGATATAAATTTAAAGCTTCTTTGCTCACACACCTTTTGGAGCGAACAAGTTTTTGGTGCCGTTGCCGGGGAATTGGTCAAGACCAATCCAGTGCACGGTTGTCTAGCTTGGTAGCTTCTACCTTTGCTACTGATTACTTTTGCTAAGTGTTCATGCAGATATTTCATAGGTTTATGTGAAGAAAACGAACCGGTAAAGAAAATGTGCCTTACGATCTTGAACCGAAAAAGACTTACAAGAAGAAGTTGAGAGAGGCTAAGAAATTGGCCGCTAACAACAATCAAGAATTGGAGGATCTTAGAGCTAATTAGTTGCATCTCGAGATCAGATAAGGCAACAAGAAGAAGCCTTAAGGAAAGAGAGATTTGATCAAGCTACTCTACAAGACCGACTTCAAGCCGATATGGCCTATATAATAGCACAAGCACAACTAGTAAATCAGGAGAGAGACGCGAATGCTAGAGTTGTGGTTAATCTACCTCCACCGGCGCCCATTAACTGTAAGAACCTTAGTCTTAGGAGCCCTGAGTCCTTGCTGAGCTTTGTGCTTACCCTAGCAGCCGCCCCTGCGGACCCAAGTGGCCGCACTTGTGGTTGGGCGCCCCTGCGCCTCACAGAGTCCACCCCTGCAGCTCTGTGTGGTTGCAGCCGCCTTCGTTGACCCTTTGACCAGTGCTTTGTGGCTGGCTTCCTTTATAAGCCTCCCATTGCTTCTGTGGGAGGGTTTCTCCATCCTCTTCAGCTTCATTTCCCTCTATATGCTCTTCTTCTTCCTCTCCTCTTCTTTGATCTTCCTTTGATCTTGTGAGAGAGTTTTGATAGTTTGTTTGTGGTTGTGAGCTTGGATGATCTTGAGCTTGTTGCTGAGTATTGTTGCTGATATGCTAAGGGTGTGAGGTGTTGTGGTTGCTCTTCTTTGCTGCTTAGGCATCTGCTGTGGTAAGGTTTCCATCTCCATCTTCTTTCCTTCTTCTTCCTTGTTTCTTTCTTCCTTCTTTAGCTTAGGATCACAAGTTGAGCTTGTGTGGATCCTTTCTTGGCTATTCTGATGTTCATACATGTGTATATATGTATGTGGTATGTTGTTGTGTGATGAAGAAGTGAAGAGAGTCGAGAAAGAGATCGATGAGAAGTTGGGGCCAACCTTCTACACAGACATCCGCCCTTGCATCCAAGCCTAGCCACCCATACGTCTGTTGTGAACCGCCCATGTGCCCTGAGTGAGCTGCCCCTGCGCCTCACTGGTTCAGCCCCTGCGTTCCTTGTTTCTGCTGGTGCGTTCAGGGCATACCTTGTTGGTATGATTCCTTCTTTCCTTTCCTTTGGCCTTGGCTTAGATGTGGGCTAGGCTAGCTTGGTTAGGATGAGTATGCTGAGTTGCATGATAGAGATGTGTTGATAGCGTGTATTATAGTCTATATTTCGGGGCTGGTTTAGACATTTTATCTTCATAAATCTGCATGTATGGATGTATATTCTTTGATTATATTGTTGTTTTGTCTACCTTTGCGGGAATCGAGGTCTACACCTAGTTTTGTTGTAATTGTAGGTAAAATGGCACGTTTTGCATCGAAATGGAGCTAAGCAAGCTAAGGAGTCATTGGATCTACATTCTGGAGCATTAAGAATATCTCAGGAAGCATGGAAATGATTAAGAAAATTTACTTTGGATCAGATTCGAGAGATTTCACATTCAGTTGAGAATCACCTCGGTCAGCTACAGTACCACCTCAACCGAGGTGATCTTGAGGAGCGTCCCGATCGAGGCGAACACCCTGTCGCCGGTGAGATCTTTATTTTTGGCTGAGATCTTTTATTTTTGGAAAGAAGATATCTTATATTTTTGGTTGGATTTCTGGAAGGAAGATATTATTTTAGGCTGATTTATTTTAAGAGATAGAGATATATTTTATAGGAAATTATCTTTTTAAGATATTTTATCTTTGGAAGATAATTCTCCTATATAAAGGGTTGGATTTTCTACAATTCAGCCATCTTCGGATCAACACATGCTTAGAGCATCCAGCAATTGAGGGATTTTCTGAGAGTTTTGAAGGAAGTATTGAAGGATTTAAGTTCAAGGAAGGAAGAAATCATAGTTGGAGTTAGCTTTTGAAGGAGTTTGTAAGATCTTCTTAGATCTCTTTTTGGTTTGTTGTTTTTGCTGATTCGTGACTGAGGAACGCTTGTTTGTTGATTGTTTGATTCAGTTATTGAGAACTTTTTCTTAAGGATTTGTTGTTTGGATATTGATTCCTTTCCCATTAATTTAATTATTGTTATCATGATGATTGTTGGCTAGGTTTCTTATGCGATTCTAGGGTGATTGGCTGAAGGTTGTGGGAAAGACGATGATAGAATGATCTTAATCCCAACAGGACCCTGAAAGCTCGAGCCTTTACCTTAACCGACGAACACCTCGGTCAGCTGTGGAACATCTCAACTGAGATGGTACATAACTAAACGAGGTGAACCTATCCTGAACTTATCTGAGTTAAGAGTTTAAGTTTGCCAAATCCTATCCTTATTACACCTTTACTGGTTCAATGCAAGCCTAGGATGAGACTTACCCGGTGATTCCTTTGTTTTTTACCCAAGATCATGAGTGTAGGTAATAAAGGTTTGTCCTTTATTGGGGTTTTAGTGGGGCTTCATCCCATCTTTGTGAGTTAGCCTGAGACTTACCCGGTAAAGGTTGATTCTATTCCCTTTGGTGGTGTGTTGGTTTGAGATTATAGTTCCTTTCCTTAGTTCCTTGAGACTTACCCGGTAATAGGAGCTTCGGTTTGGGATAGTGAGTAGTGAGACTTACCCGGTGATCTATTCCCACCTTAGAAACACCTTCCCTTTGCAAACCTCATCTTTGTCCGCGTTAGCCTTTGAGGTCTTGAGTCGGAACCACAACTAGATGTTTTAATCCCTAGAATCCGCATTTCCCCTTACTTGACTTATACATCATTTTTTATTGCTTTAATTGCTTTTACTTAATTGCAATATTTGACAACCTGATTCTGTCCTTTGTTTCACCTAAGTCCCTGTGATCGATCCCTGGATTCTTGCTTTTATTACAATTGATCCGTACACTGCGGTTTCAAATATTGTTCAAGCATACTTCTTGGGTTATAAATTTTCAAACTTTCACACACCTTTTGGAGCGAACATGTGCCTTAGGCACTTGTGTTTATGTTGAGGATATGCCTTAGGCATCTGGGAGCATGTTATGATCCCGAGGTTTAGTTTGAGGTTGTAGGTTGGTTATGGTTATGGAGACGAGTCTCTTAACCCTTCCAGTATGTGATGATGTGTGCCTTGCTTTTGCAGGCGTTGATTACTTCCCCAAGGGGAAGCTGTGACGTGGTGCAGGTTACGAGTATATCAGGTAAGTCCATAGGACTTACTTAGCGTTCAGTTGTGAGTTTCTGTGATTGTATTGGGTATGTGTGTTCATATGATTGTGCATTTATAACCTAAACCGAACTAGGATGACCATTTATTACATTAAATGGCCCAAGTGTATTATAACGGGTCATGACCACTTGCCTCCGCCTGCTGGTAGGAGGAGGTGCCTTGAAGATGATCTCACGGGGGGGACGAGTGATGATCACCCCCATGCAAAACCCCTGTGTTACGTTGGAAGGGACGAGGTTCTTGAGGCTCCTCGTGTTACAAAATAAGTTGAATTAGTAAGAGAATAACATAATTGAATGATAATAAACGAATGTGTGTGGCATTGCATGTATAAGATGTTGATGAGTGTTTGTGCTATTACCCTCATGCTTATTCATTACTGTAGCTAACGGTGTATACCGTGTTGTAGATGATCTGCAGGTTAGGAAGACTGCAGAGTGAACCAGATGGGGTGACCAGCCGAGGACTTCTGTACATTAGGGTTGCGTGAGATATGGGATATCTTTTGTATCTGATGTTGTGGATGTTGTTTTGTACTCGGCTTTGTTATGGTAAAACCCTTTTGATGTATCTTATACAGCTTTATGTTTTTGGTTTTAATCTACCTATGCCTTGTTGTAAGATCCAGTGAACTTGTTGTCAGACTAGGGTCAGGATCCATTGTGAGATCCTAGCCCAATGTGGCACTCCGAGTCCCGCGGATTCGGGGTGTTACATTAACATTTTACCACCACTAGTTTTTGTGCCACCACCACCTCCACCAAGAGTGGAGCCAGCTGATCCATTTGTGGGCTTTCCACAAACACTTGGGCAGTGGATGGATCCGGTCCAGCAAGCTCGCCATCCAGACGTGCATTTGAGAGATCCAACTGATTGTGACCACGAATTTAGATCTCTCGTGATTACTATGATCCAGCAGAATCGCTTTGGAGGAATGGAGAGAGAGTCACCGCACCAATATCTTCAAAACTATGAGATCTTGATGGAAATATTGAGACCTTCAAGGTGCGAAAATAACAATTATAAGCTGCGTGTTTTCTTTTTCTCTTGGAATGATAAAGCACTAGCATGGTGCCAATGACTTCCCACCGGAAGAGTAAACACGTGGGAAGAGATGACCGCGGAGTTCCTTACCAAATTCTTTCTGCCATCGAAGACGGGGGAATTTAGAGCTAAGATCAACACATTTGTGATGAAGAGTGGTGAAAGTCTCTTCACCTCATGAGAAAGGTTCAAGGACCTCTTATTGGATTTCCCACTTCATGGGATTTCAAAGATTGATTTGCTTGTGATCTACTTCAAAGGCTTGGATGCGGAAGCGCAATTCAAGCTACAATCACTTTCAGGTGGAACCTTTATGGACAAACCGGTGGGTGAAGCATGGGAGTTTGTTGAGAAGCAAACTCTCACTATGGAGAAGTACTCACATAGAGGGGAGGAAGCGGGGAGCCAAAGCTCAAAAGCTCCGGTGTTGAATCTTACCGCCTCTAGTGTCAAGGAGCTTAACAATTGAAATAGTGAAATGAAGGCTTTGAAAGACCTTTTGATAGCTCATGTGAAGCATCCCAAGGAGCAAGATGTGGGCTATGTTGGAAGAGGAAACCAACAAGGGAATAGGAACAACAATTGGAATAACAACAATAACAAACGAAACTACAACAATAATTGGAGATCCAATCAACAAAATTCCGGTAATCCTTATTCTCATGTTGAAAATTTACTAACCCCTCCTTCTTCTTCTTCCTCTATTCCTTTGAAAAGTCAGGGACAATCTTCATCGAGTTCAAGCCAACCGGTGAAGGACAAGCTTGAAGCGATGATAGAAGCAATGATAAGGAAGATGCAAGGGTTAGAAAATTCCGTCACTTCACTTTCTAAGGCACAAAAAGCCTTGGAAAATCAAATGTTTAGTAAGGCCGAAGAAGTTCCTAGAGATTAATGGAGACTTCCCGGAAAAATTGAAGATAACCCGAAAGGGAAAGTGATGTCGATCACTACAAGGAGTGGAGCCTTAAATTTATACTCGTTATAATTATCCTAACTTCTAGCGCTAAAAAGTATGCACCCGCAATAAGCCTTAAATTTATACTCGTTATAATTATCCTAACTTCTAGCGCACCCGCAGTGTACGGGACGTTTGTAGTATGGATAGTTTTCCGAGGTCGAACACAAAGACTAAGGTGAAATTAATTCGGTTTTGTGATTAAGTTTAGTGAAGGTCTAAGGTTAGAAAAGAGGGAAACAAAGAAATGAAAATCTAAATTGTTTTTGGTCGATTTTTCGTGATCAATCAAAGATCACAATTCATGCAAGGTAAACAATCAAACTAGACTAAAAATCAGCACAAATGAACAAACCAAACAAGATAATGATCAAGGAAAGAAAAGACGGATTCTAGGGGTCGGAAGTTCCGGTTATGGCATAGAACTCAAGTTATTTATTCATTCTTTGGATTAACTATGATATGTTGGGATTAAGTGTATCTTAATTTGGGATCAATGACCGGGTAGGTCTCATGGTCCAACTAGTCCACACCTAAAGTCTTATTACCGGGTAAGTCTCTAAGAGCCTAAGGATAGGAATTCTACACAAACCGGATTGTAAATTAGGGGTCTAACCTATCCTTACAGGGTAAGTCTCGGAAAGGGAAGTCCTAAGCAACTATCCTCGCACATCTAATCCAATGGCGGCTTGTTAGGCTCACCACTACCTAAGGGTTGCTATTTTAGATTCTAAGGGCAAGGATTACCGGGTAAGTCTCTCCTAACACTTAGTCACTACACTAGGTAGGTTAAACTCAGCAAACACTTAGGGTTTCAACATTTTATAGGTCTAAGGCAAGATCCTTCAAATCAGGGAAAATCACGGGTTGTTCTTCCTAAACCACGGCCGTGGTTCTTCAAGAACTACCCGTGATTTCTAACAGCAACTACGTTCATAAGCAAAAGTCATCCAAAAGTAAATCTAAGTCCATCCTATCATAGTTCTAGCCATAACCATCCTTTCCTTACCCTAGAACCACATCAATTTAGCCTACAACATTCATAATGGAAATCGAAGCAAACAAACATAAAATCAAAACATCCATTGCAAGCTAATGAAAGAAGAGAGGTGAACAAGTGAACTTAATTCAAAACTAAGCTGAAGATTAAAATAGAGCCACTTACAACCCTTCCAAAAGAAGGTTCAAAAGTTCATACAATCTCTAGAAAACGAAATCCGAAATACAAGAAGGCTATAGTGTGTGTTCTTCTCCTCCTCTTCAATGGAACTCTCCTTCTTCTCTTTGACACTTTCCTTCCTAGAAAAACTTCTTGATTTTTGAAAATATATTTGTAAGAGAGAAATGGATAATGGATGAGCTGCTCCTAAACTACCCCAGCTGCCTCTCACATTCCATGAAGGACCACTTTTATAACAAATCTTTCATGAGCTGGCCATGAGAGTCGTGGCACAGCTGTCACGAGAATCTGGCAAAATCCACGGTCATTTCCACGGCCGTGGTTCGTCAGAGAACCGTGATTCTATGCAGAAACTTCGCCTTGGATCATTAAGCTGTGATTTGGTGCATGGCTTGTGTTGGCAAGGTTCCATGAGTCCTCCTCAGCCCTTGGCTTGTGTCCTAATGAGTCCGAAGGTGTGTCATCTAAATGAACGATCCTCAAACGCATCGTTTAAGCTCCTAAACTTCCCGTAATACCTACAAAATGCGCACAAGTCCGTGTAGACGTCTATCTCGACAAAATATGTGAATTGGGTGCAAAACATCTTGAACTAATGCTAGATCATGCATGAATGAGCGAGAATTCTATCTAAATGTACTCCTAGAACTATGTTATAAATCGTGTTATCAAAATACCCCATACTTAAGGTTTGCTCGTCCCCGAGCAAATTCCCAACTATAGACTAGAAGATGACATGATTTATGTATGCAGAAAAATGGCAAAATCTTTTTGGGTTTTGTGCTTCTACTATTGGATCACCTTCATAGTCATGATCAATGGCAATTAGATAAGCAATTATGTATCAAACAATAAGGGCATGGAAAGACAATTGTACTTAACTCAAAAGCATGCATGAAATGTGAGGATGAAGAGGTCAAGAAGATCAAGAGTCTATCCAATCTAGATTACTAAGTCTTACAAACATGCAAGTAGGTCATAAGGGCTTGTGACATAAAAGGCCAAGAAACGTTGCAATTGGGCGGGGGATTCTCTAGGTTATGTGGTGCTAATCCGGGAATGGAACTAGCTTCACATCCTTGTCCTCGATCAACTTCCCCCAAGTGTATACTTTTCCCTATCTTGCTTTCTTTTCTTTTTTCTTTAACTCATTTTTGAGACAATGGCATTGGTGTACAATAGCCGAAACCTCGGTGATTAGCCATCCTCGGGCTTTTTCTCTTTTTCGAGGTGCATCCACACCGGGCACACATACCAAAGCTCGTTAGGGCTATTGGTTCATTTGACTTTGGCAAGGCACCAACACCCGATTATGTGAAGTGTACCGAGTTACTTGTCATTTAAACCAACGCCCCCAAACCTATATTTTGGCTACACTTCCACAATAATTTCAGCATTTTATTCACGACATTCTTTTCATTACATCTTCACCCCACACTTGCTTTTCACACATTTCAACACACTAGCATGCTCCTATTCCCGGATGGGTTTAAAGGAGGTCGATTTTATATCAATTGAGGTGCTCAAGCAATCATGATCAAGATGAGAGGTAGAGAAAAATGAAATGCCTCATTCATTCCTAGATGGTATGCAAGAACTATCATGTAATTTCGACTTTCAATACTCAATCCATTCTAGGCAATCATCATGATCACAAGTCATTCATATAATTTAAGAGAAGTAGTTCAAGTCCACATATGCATTTATCAATTTAACACATAAGGCCATCCATAGCCAATCACAAGACAAGTTTCATCATTAGGATCATATCCAAGCCTAGAAAGCACAAAAAAATTTTAAATTTTTTGATTTTTATGGAATTTTCGTTTTAAGTATGTACAATGCAAGACATGTAAAGGTTTTAAACTATTCTAGATGCTCATCATGCAAAGGATCATGCAAACCCCACCCCATACTTAGAAACACATTGTCCTTAATGTGTAAGTGAAGTAGAGAGAGTGAAAGAAGGTTCTCACAATGTAAAATTGTTTGCTATGGTATTTGGGAATTCTCAAGTGAATTGATGTTGGATGATCCTTTCAACCATGGTAGAGAGCTCTAAACATCCTTCAAAGCTTCAGAACCCGCGCTAGGCACCGCTAGCCGTCCAAGTTCCGCTTCCGCTCCACCCATAATTGGTGAGGGTTTCATCATCATCATTTTCATTGCCAAGAAAAGCTTCCAATGCCACTAATGCTCTAGCACACACACGAAAGTAGACAAAACACACACAAAGCACACAAAAACAGAAAAATCTAAGCAAGAATGAAAAGGGAAAAATGTTACCAATGGGTTGCCTCCCACCAAGCGCTTCTTTAAGGTCATTAGCTTGACCAAACTCGGGAGCGTCTATTCGAGGTGAAGCGGGGCAATCATGTCTACCGGGGCTCCCGGAATATACTTCTTCAAGCGATGCCCGTTCACCTTGAAATTTCCACAATGCTCCCCTCCTATTTCAATAGCTCCATGGGGAAAGATCTTCTTCACTACATATGGCCCGGTCCATCTTGATTTGAGCTTTCCGGGAAAGAGCCTTAGCCTTGAGTTGAAGAGAAGGACAAGATCTCCTTCACTCAACTCCTTTGGAATGATCCTCTTGTCATGCCACCTTTTGGTTCTCTCCTTGTAGATCCGGGCATTCTCATAAGCTTCCAACCGGAGCTCCTCAAGGGCGTTTATATCAAGCAACCTCTTTTCTCCCGCTTCCTTGAGGTCAAAATTTAGCCACTTAATGGCCCAATAAGCTCTATGCTCCATTTCCACCGGGAGATGGCAAGACTTGCCATAGACCAACTTGTAGGGAGTGGTTCCAATTGGTGTCTTGAAGGCGGTTCTATATGCCCATAGTGCGTCATTGAGCTTCATAGCCCAATCCTTCCTTGTCCTAGACACCGTCTTTTCGAGGATGGCCTTGATCTCTCGGTTGGAGATCTCCACTTGACCACTAGTTTGGGGGTGGTAGGTCGTTGCCACCTTATGAGTCACCCCATACTTGGCCAAAAGTGCTCCAAAGTTCCTATTTGTGAAGTGCTTCCCTCCATCACTAATGATTACCCTTGGTGTTCCAAACCTAGGGAAGATCACCCGGTTGAAGAATCGCACTACCACCTTGGCATCATTCGTAGGAGAAGCGATTGCCTCTACCCATCTTGACACGTAATCCACCGCCAATAGGATGTAGAGATTTCCACATGAAGAAGGGAATGGTCCCATGAAGTCTACACCCCACACATCAAAAATCTCAACTTCTTGGATGTTATTCAAAGGCATTTCATTCCTTCTTGAGATGTTGCCCGTCCTTTGGCAAGCATCACATGCCGCTACAAAACCTTGCACATCCCTAAACAAGTTAGGCCAATAAAAACCGGATTGCAATACCTTTGCACACGTCTTGTGTGAGCTAGCATGGCCTCCGCATGGTAAGGAGTGGCAATGCCGGATCACACTTTCCACTTCATCCTCCGGTATGCATCTTCTAAGCACCCCATCCGGGCCTCTCTTGAATAGAAGTGGCTCACTCCAATAGTAATGCCTTACATCGTTGAAGAACTTCTTCCTTTGTGCATATGTAAATCCGGGAGGCACTTCCTCACACACTAAGTAGTTCACGATGTCGGCGTACCATGGCTCACTTCCTCTAGCCACTTGGAACAAGCATTCCTCCACCATTTGCAATTGTTCATCCCGGAATGAATCATCTATCGGGATGTTGTCTTTCCCAAGCTCCAATGGTGGGAGTCTACTAAGGTGATCCGCCACGGAGTTCTCGGATCCCTTCTTATCTCGTATCTCCAAATCAAACTCTTGAAGAAGAAGGATCCACCGAATCAACCTTGGTTTGGCATCCTTCTTTGTAAGTAGATAACGGATCGCCGCATGATCCGTATAAACTATGACCTTCGCTCCAACAAGGTATGAGCGGAACTTCTCAAACGCATACACCACCGCCAACAACTCCTTCTCGGTGGTAGCATAGTTTAGGTTGGCATCATCTAGCGTCTTGCTAGCATAGTAAATAGCATGACTGCACCCTTCTTTCCTTTGCCCTAAAACGGCCCCAACGGCCACATCGCTTGCATCGCACATGATCTCAAATGGTAGACTCCAATCCGGAGGTTGCATGATAGGTGCGGAGATCAAGGCGTTCTTCAACCTACAAAAAGCTTCAAGACAATCCTTGGAAAAGACAAAATCAACATCCTTCATTAGTAGGTTAGTGAGAGGCTTAGAAATTTTAGAGAAGTCTTGAATAAACCTCCGGTAAAAACCGACATGCCCTAAGAAACTCCTTACCCCCTTCACCGAGGTAGGTGGTGGCAACTTCTCTATCGTTTCAATCTTAGCCCTATCAACCTCAATGCCACGGTTAGACACCAAGTGTCCTAACACAAGCCCTTCACTTACCATGAATTGGCATTTTTCCCAATTTAAGACAAGATTTGTCTCCTCACATCTTTGCAACACTAATGACAAGTTAGCCAAGCAATCATTGAAAGAAGAACCATAAACAGAGAAATCATCCATGAACACTTCCATGATATTTTCTATGTATTCCGAAAAGATGGCCATCATACACCTTTGGAAGGTGGCGGGTGCATTACACAACCCAAATGGCATTCTCCTATATGCAAAGGTACCCCATGGACATGTAAAAGTCGTTTTCTCTTGGTCATCGGGGTGGATAGGGATTTGGAAGAATCCACTATACCCATCTAAATAGCAAAAATGAGAGTGTTGAGCTAACCTTTCTAGCATTTGGTCAATGAAGGGGAGGGGGAAGTGATCTTTCCTAGAGGCCATGTTCAATTTCCTATAATCAATGCACATCCTCCACCCCGTAACCGTCCTAGTCGGTATTAGTTCATTATTCTCATTAGTTACTACCGTCATCCCACCCTTCTTAGGCACTACGTGAACGGGGCTAACCCACTTACTATCCGAGATAGGGTAGATAATTCCCGCATCTAGCAACTTAATGATTTCCTTTTTAACCACCTCTTTCATTATAGGGTTCAATCTCCTTTGATGTTCAATAGAGGGTTTGTGGTTATCTTCCATCATTATCTTATGCATGCACAAAGATGGCTTAATGCCAACCAATTCATCAATAGTATAACCAATGGCTTTCCTATGCAATCTTAGTTCATGCAGCAATTTAGCAATTTCATCATCACTCAAGCATGCATTAACAATCACAGGATATGTAGAATTATCACCAAGAAATGCATACTTTAGATGAGAGGGAAGGGGTTTAAGTTCTAGTGAGGGAGGACCTTTATCGGTTGAAGACGATCCAAATAAGGTTGGATGAGATGAATCCAAAGCAAAGGAAGACTCCCCATGGCTCCTAGAAGCGTGATCATTATCAAGAGCTGATTCAGGGAAAACCACGGTTGGAAACACGGTTTGCTCATCTTCCACGGCCGTGGTTCTTGCCAAGCTTGCTTCTCGGAGTTGTCCAGAAAGTTTGACGGCCGTGGAACATAAATCTCGACCGTGGAACTTGCAGCGGTTCACCACCTCTTCGTGGCTCTCAAATCCAACTCTTGGCTCTTCTTCCAAGGCTTCCAAGGCCTTGATCTCTTCATTGCAAGCCTCTTCATCACCTTCCTCTAGCATGCTTAAGGTAAGAACCTTCTCCAAGGGGTCCTTGATCAAGATCGAGCTCACAACTTCCCTAGATTCTTCATGCTCGACTATGTTGAAGATATCTTCATCAAGGGTTGGCCCTTTCATCATTGTGGACAGCTTGAACTTGACGTTCTCTTCCCCGATGTTGAAGGAGAGAGTCCCGTTCTTGCAATCCACTAAGCATCCGGAAGTGGCTAGGAAAGGTCTTCCTAAGATGATAGGTACCGGATAATCCGCCGGGATGTCCAACACTACAAAATCAATAGGCACGTAGAATCCTCCTAGCTGCACCGGAATGTCCTCTAGAATCCCAACCGGATGAGTGATAGAACGGTCCGCCATATAGAGGGTCATCTTGACCGGCTTTGGCTCTCCTAGCCCGACCTTGTTGCTAAGTGCGAGCGGTATGATACTTACACTCGCCCCAAGATCACAAAGGGCCTCGTACTTCACATCTCCCACTCCTATTGGGACGCAAAAAGAGCTCGGATCCCTTAACTTGGGAGGCATTTCTTCCTTCATGGTTTGGATCAATTCCGAGGATCTCTTGGTCATCCTTATCTCCCCATACTCCTCCAACTTCCTTTTGTTGGAGAGTATTTCTTTCAAAAATTTCCCATATGCCGGCATTCCTAAGATGGCATCCATGAACGGAATGTTAATATGTAACTTGGACATTAGTTCAAGGAACTTACCAAAGTGATTGTCCAAACGAGCTCTTGCTCTTGATTGTGGGAACGGTAGTGGCGGCTTGTATGGAGGTGGTGCTACATAAGTTGGCTCCACATCCTTGCTCTTGCCTCCATCTTCTTGCCTTCTTCCCTCTTCTACCACTACTTGCTTTCCTTTAGCTTGGTCCTTGGGCAAAGGATCCTTCATACTTAACCCACTCCTTGTTGTGATAGCCGACACTTGGCCTCTTGGGTTGTCTTCGGTTCTTCCGGGAAGCTTTCCCGGATCTCTATGTGCTTCACCCGCTTTTTGAAAGACTTGTGCTTCCAAGACCTTTTGAGCTTTAGAAATTGAAGTCACGGTGCTCTCAAGTCCACTCAACCTTCCTAGCAATTGCTCAAACATGACTTCGGTTCTATCCTTTGAAGGTTGAGAAAAACCGGGTGGAGGTTCTTGTGAGGTTCTTTGTGGTGGAGTTGTGCTTGTGGAGGCGGGAGGGTTCAAGGCTCCATCCGGGTTAGAGTAAGAAAATCCGGGATGGTTGTGGTTGGGCCGGTAATTGTTGAATTGCCGGTTGTTGTTGAAATTTCTTGGGCCTTGGTAATTGTTGAAGTTGCCCCTTCCCATATAATTCACATCCTCCTCCTTGGAAGACAAGTTAGCTTGTGGAAGCACTTGAGGAGTTGCTTGGCTCTTCAAGGTTGTAGTACACAACTCTCTCAAGGATTTCAACTCGTTGTTGATGGCGTCAAGCTTGAAATTGCTCATGGTGACTTCGCTCACCTCATATGCTCCCGCCTTTCTTCCTTCACTCATCCTATGAGAGTACTTCTCAATCACTAGAGCTTGCTTCTCCACAAACTCCCAAGCATCATCTACATGTTTCTCCATAAATGTCCCACCGGAAAGAGATTGAAGCTTGAATTGGCTATCTTCATCAAGTCCTTTGAAGTAGATCTCCAATAGCTCAATTTTCGGTATGCCATGGTGTGGACAATCTAGGAGAAGGTCTTTGAATCTCTCCCAAGACTTGAACAAACTTTCTCTATCCCTCATCACGAAGGCATTGATCTTCCCTCTTAATTCGGTGGTCTTGGAAGGTGGGAAGAACTTGGTTAAGAATTCGGTTGCCATCTCCTCCCAAGTACCAACTTGTCCTTGTCGAATAGATTGATACCAAGCCAAGGCTTTATCCTTAAGAGAGAAGGAAAAAGCCCTAAGCTTATGGTTGTTGCTCTCCAATATTGGCGGTCTAAGAGTCTCCATCAAAATCTCGTAGTTCATCAAATGTTGGTGAGGAGACTCTCCTTCCATCCCTCCAAATTGATTGTGCCGGATCATTTGTAGAACTTGAGGGCGGAGCTCATAGTTGTGGGTTGCGGGATCTCCTAGATTCACACCCGGTCGGTGTGCTCTTTGTGCCGGATCCATACGTCTCCCTAGGGTTTGTGGCTCCTCGATAGCAATGGGAACAACCCTAACATTGGCCGCCGGCTGCGGTTGTACCACCGGTGGTGGAGGAGGTGGAGGTTGTCGGCGATTAAGCTCTCCTTGAACAAGGGCTTGCCTAATCTCCTCAATCTCCCTCCTAGTTTCCTCTTGCCTCTCATTGGCAAATCTCCTTTCTTCCTCCAAGAGCTCATCTCTTAGCCTTATTTGCTCTAAGGCTTCATCCAACTCAGCTTGGAGATTTCTACCGGCCATCTCTCTCTCTTTTCGGATGTTCTTGGATCTAGATCGAAGGGTTTTCTCCGGTTCGGGATCGAATGGAGCTAAATCCTTACCACGAGATCTTCGCATACACCTAAAGAGTAATAGATGTCCTGAAAAGCAAAGACACCAACCAAAGAGAGATCAAAAGCGACAAGAAAGATCTACACTAGAAACAATCACAAAATAGACTCAATCTAGACCTAGTCCCCGGCAACGGCGCCAAAAACTTGTTACGCTAAAAAGTGTGCACGCAATAAGCCTTAAATTTATACTCGTTATAATTATCCTAACTTCTAGCGCACCCGCAGTGTACGGGACGTTTGTAGTATGGATAGTATTTCGAGGTCGAACACAAAGACTAAGGTGAAATTGATTCGGTTTTGTGATTAAGTTTAGTGAAGGTCTAAGGTTTGAAAAGAGGGAAACAAAGAAATGAAAATCTAAATTGTTTTTGGTCGATTTTTCGTGATCAATCAAAGATCACAATTCATGCAAGGTAAACAATCAAACTAGACTAAAAATCAGCACAAATGAACAAACCAAACAAGATAATGATCAAGGAAAGAAAAGACGGATTCTAGGGGTCGGAAGTTCCGGTTATGGCATAGAACTCAAGTTATCTATTCATTCTTTGGATTAACTATGATATGTTGGGATTAAGTTTATCTTAATTTGGGATCAATGACCGGGTAGGTCTCATGGTCCAACTAGTCCACACCTAAGGTCTTATTACCGGGTAAGTCTCTAAGAGCCTAAGGATAGGAATTCTACACAAACCGGATTGTAAATTAGGGGTCTAACCTATCCTTACCGGGTAAGTCTCGGAAAGGGAAGTCCTAAGCAACTATCCTCGCACATCTAATCCAATGGCGGCTTGTTAGGCTCACCACTACCTAAGGGTTGCTATTTTAGATTCTAAGGGCAAGGATTACCGGGTAAGTCTCTCCTAACACTTAGTCACTACACTAGGTAGGTTAAACTCAGCAAACACTTAGGGTTTCAACATTTTATAGGTCTAAGGCAAGATCCTTCAAATCAGGGAAAATCACGGGTTGTTCTTCCTAAACCACGGCCGTGGTTCTTCAAGAACTACCCGTGATTTCTAACAGCAACTACGTTCATAAGCAAAAGTCATCCAAAGGTAAATCTAAGTACATCCTATCATAGTTCTAGCCATAACCATCCTTTCCTTACCCTAGAACCACATCAATTTAGCCTACAACATTCATAATGGAAATCGAAGCAAACAAACATAAAATCAAAACATCCATTGCAAGCTAATGAAAGAAGAGAGGTGAACAAGTGAACTTAATTCAAAACTAAGCTGAAGATTAAAATAGAGCCACTTACAACCCTTCCAAAAGAAGGTTCAAAAGTTCGTACAATCTCTAGAAAACGAAATCCGAAATACAAGAAGGTTATGGTGTGTGTTCTTCTCCTCCTCTTCAATGGAACTCTCCTTCTTCTCTTTGACACTTTCCTTCCTAAAAAAACTTCTTGATTTTTGAGAATATATTTGTAAGAGAGAAATGGATAATGGATGAGCTGCTCCCAAACTACCCCAGCTGCCTCTCACATTCCATGAAGGACCACTTTTATAACAAATCTTTCATGAGCTGGCCATGAGAGTCGTGGCACAGCTGTCACGAGAATCTGGCAAAATCCACGGTCATTTCCACGGCCGTGGTTCGTCAGAGAACCGTGATTCTATGCAGAAACTTCGCCTTGGATCATTAAGCTGTGATTTGGTGCATGGCTTGTGTTGGCAAGGTTCCATGAGTCCTCCTCAGCCCTTGGCTTGTGTCCTAATGAGTCCGAGGGTGTGTCATCTAAATGAACGATCCTCAAACGCATCGTTTAAGCTCCTAAACTTCCCGTAATACCTACAAAATGCGCACAAGTCCGTGTAGACGTCTATCTCGACAAAATATGTTAATTGGGTGCAAAACGTCTTGAACTAATGCTAGATCATGCATGAATGAGCGAGAATTCTATCTAAATGTACTCCTAAAACTATGTTATAAATCGTGTTATCAGACAAGCTTGAAGCGATGATAGAAGCAATGATAAGGAAGATGCAAGGGTTAGAAAATTCCGTCACTTCACTTTCTAAGGCACAAAAAGCCTTGGAAAATCAAATGTTTAGTAAGGCCGAAGAAGCTCCTAGAGATTAATGGAGACTTCCCGGAAAAATTGAAGATAACCCGAAAGGGAAAGTGATGTCGATCACTACAAGGAGTGGAGCAAAGACCACCGATCCTGCACCAAAGGAGAGTGATAAGGGCGAGCAGCACGTAGAAGTTGAGGTTCCGGATGAGAAAGAAAAGGAGAAGGTTCCTGTTTACATTCCTCTTCTAGCCTACAAACCTCCGCTCCCATTTCCACAAAAAAGAGCGAGAGCGCATCTTGATAAACACTTTGGTAAGTTCATTGAACTCATGAGCAAACTGCATATTAACATACCTTTTATTGATGCAATTTTAGGTATGTCATCCTATGGGCAGTTCATGAAGGAAATCCTCTCTAACAAGAGGAAGCTAGAGGATTTTAGTCAAGTGAAGATGACCTCCAAGTCATCGGAACTCATCAAAACCATGACGGAGAGGATGCCACCCAAGTTGTGGGATCCGGGTTCGTTTTGTGTTTCCCTTAGAATTGGAGAAGGCGTGTACAATGCAATTTGTGATCTTGGAGCAAGCGTGAGCGTCATCCCACTTGAGTTTTATGAGAAGGTTGGTTTAGGAGATCCTAGACCGGTAAAGATAAAACTCCATATGGCTGATCGATCCACTACCGTACCCGTCAGCATATTAGAGGACATTCCCGTGAGGCTTGGTAAGTTTTACCTTCCTATAGATTTTGTGGTTTTGGACATTCCTGCAGATTATCCGACGCCAATCATTCTTTGGAGGCCTTTCCTAGCAACTTCGGGTTGTCAAGTTCATTGCAATAATGCCAAAATATCTTTCAAATATTGGCGGGGAAGATGTGGAGTTTTCTCTCCAAGAAGAAGAAGAAAGGGAGACGGTGAATTCCATATCACCCGACATTCCAGCAAAAAGAGGCAAGAGAAGGAGCATTGTAGAGGAAGAACGGAAAGACTCGAAAGTTGGCCAAAACCACGGCCAAAGTCAAGGTTCCACGGGCGTGGTTTTCATTAATTACCCCGTGGAAAGACAAGTCGAGAGCAACCACGGTTGGTTCCACGACCGTGGAAGTAGCAATGAACCCGTGAAATCCAAAACCCCCGATGCCTTTTCCTCTCCTCTTAAAAACATTCTTAAACATTGTTTCACCTTTTCTCCATCCTTACAAACATCTAGAGATGGCTCAAGAAGCCATAACAAGGTGACGAGCACATTGAAAAACGTTAAAGATTCCAAAGAAATGACGAAGAGGTGGCTCGACAAGCACATATCGTTTCGAAAGACTTGAAAGAAGGCAACCTTGTCCTTCTCTTCTGCATCGGAAAGAGGAAGGTCTTGATGAGAAGGAACACTACCTTGCTAATAGAAAGGGGCCAGATGGCCTAGTTCACCACAGGTGAAGCAAGCTATCGGTGCCATGGGGCACTCAGAGCGCACATGATCTGGATAACCAAAGTTGAGACATATACGTCTCATCCCTGCCACTAGTATGGGTGGCTCATCTGCACTGCCCAGCTCAAAGGCTCTACCTTGATCTCCTCTAGTATCCGTTGTACTCCTACCACGACCCTTACCTCTACTCAGCCTAGGAACGGATCCCTGAGTAAAAGGATGATCTGGGACTCTCTGTTGTCCCCGCATCTGCTGCTGAGGTGTCTTCTGACCACCTCCGGTCACACTAGCAGAAGTAAAACCCTGTCGCGTTGCCACTCCAGTTTGCTTACAAAAGACAGCTCTATGACCCTATCTACCACAGGTAAAGCGAGTCACTGACGATCTTGGACACTGTGGTTGTATATGTCCAGGCTTCCCATAGTTGTAACAGGTCCTCGTCTCACTAGAAGTCCGTGTGAAACGAGAATTACTCGGACGTCCACAAGTCGGGCTAAGTTTGCAACTCAAAGATCCAACCTCGTTTTTCACTGATTCAACCCGTTGTTTCTTCTTTAATCTAGAAGCTTAAGTTGATCTTATAGATGTTGGTAAATCCGGTGTAGGTCTACCCGCTATCACCGCCTCATATACTTGCTACATATACTCTTGAAACTCGAATCTACTCATAGAGACATTATCAGCCTCTTCAAACTCGTTCTTTGTCATAGGCAACACAGAAGCGGATACTGGTCCCTGACTTGACGCTACTGGAGGAAGAGGGGGTGTACCCCTATCTCGTCCCACTACAAATACTGCTCTAGTCTGAGCCATCTGTAGAATATACGCTCCTAACTTATAAGGTTGTATATATATATATATGTTATATGTATCGATATATATATATATATATATATATATATATATATATAATACTCATTATTACATGCATATACATCAGCACATAAAAGATATCTATATATATATATATGTATATATATATATATACACTGTCGAGATCCTCAAATGGGTGACGACTTTTGTACATACTATGCCAAAACATCTGTACTCGCTTTAAAACCAAAATCCTTTAAAAAGTCAGACCCCATGTGGGTTCTGTTTATTTATCCACTCTACCTTTATTGCAGATAGCAAGTTCACTGGATCTTACAACAAGGCACATGTAGATTAAAACCAAATACATAAAAGTTGTATATGATACATCAAAAGAGTTTACAAACTCAGAGCCGAGTACAAAACATCAAACCACAACATCCGATACAAAAGATCCCATATCCCGCGCATCCTAATGTACAGAAGTCCTCGGCTGGCCACACCATCAGTCTCACACTACAGTTTTCCTAACCTGCAGATCTTCTACAACACGGTATAAAACCGTTAGCTACAGCAATGAAAAGCATGAAGGTAATAGCACAACCACACATCAACATCTCATACATGCATGCCACACACATTCATTTATTATCTTTCATTACGTTATTCCATTACTAATTCAACTTCTTTTGTAACACGAGGAACCTAAAGAACCTCGTCCCTTTCCCCGTTAACACATGGGTTTGCATTGGGGGTGATCGTCACTCGTCCCCTCTGTGTTACTGGCTTCCAGGCACCTCCTCCTAACCAGAAGGTGGAGACCGGTGGTTACCGCTCGTTATAATACACTTGGGCCAAATAAATGTAATAAATGGTCATCCTAGTCCGGATTAGGTTATAAATGCACAATCATATGAACACACACAACCATCACAATCATACAATCCACAACTGCACGCTAAGTAAGTCCTATGGACTTACCTGATATACTCGTAACCTGTACCACGTCACATCTTCCCCTTGGGGAAGTAATCAACGCCTGCAATAGCAAGGCACACACAATCACATATTGCAAAGGTTAGGAGACTCGTCTCATTAACCACAACCAACCTATATCTCAAATCTAAACCTCAGATCCTCAACACATTCCGACACCTAGCATGCATCTAATTAGTATTCCTCAATCTCAAATTTAATCCTAATTTAATTAAGTAACCTTTAATTAATTAATTAAATTTCACCAAAATAACGTTTTGCCCGCAGGCCATTTCTAAACCCACCTGTCATCAGATTTCATCAAACAAACAACCCATAAACACCAGAATAATATAATGATCATAATGGAATTTCTAATTATCCATTTTGGAAAGCCTAAGGTCAATTTAGGCCAAATCGCAGTACGGAAAACAAATAAATTCATAACTTATTCGTTACTAACCCGATTGAAGATCTGAAAGAAGATTCAGAATCACAACGACGCAGGCTACGCATGTACAACATCAAATTCACCGGAATCTGAGCGACGGAACTGTCCCGGTGACATATATGCTCGACCAGGTCCTTATCTGCTCGGAAATGCAGAAACTTGGTACCGATATGAAGAGAATGAAGAGAGGAATCCAGAAACTCAAACAGAATTGAAATCGGAGTAGAAATGGAGAGTAGATCTGAGTTTGAAGTTTGAGAGAAATCAGAGCTTTTACGAGGAAACGTGAAAGGAAATTAATTAATAAACGATTTTCCGCTATTTTATAGTGAAGTCGATAATTATCCTTTAGCGAAGTCGATAATTATCCTTTAACCGATCCAATGGCGGGTTGAACCCCCTTCTCCAAACTTCTCGAAATTGGAACAATAAATCTTGAATATTGTGAGGATAATTATTCCACAATTGCCTCGAAAAACGTGTATTCCTAAGCCGTCTTTCTTAGCCGTTAAGAAACGAAATAGCGACTCTTTTGGCCGTTTTGCCTTTCCATGTTATTTCATATCTAGGACATGTCCGATATTCTAATCATTTCTCTCAACTGCATTTTTATTAATTGGAGATCCCAAATGCTCCAAATAATACCGGAGGGTAAAAATGATTATCCGGAGGAAAAAGTGAAAATTTCACCATAAGCCCAATATTACGCCAGGAACATAACAGTGGGACTTATACTCAACACTTACGCAATCTTCGCGAGTTATATGACAATTACTATCACTGATTAAGTTAATCAACATTAATTAGAATTCGGAAATCATAGCTATTACATTCCTCATCCTAACCACCACCACCACAACCCCCACAAGAATAACCTCCACCTCCTAGACTCCCCCGAATACTAGAAGAACACAAAAAGGCTTACAAAACTATCCAACCTCGCATCATTGTAGCCCCTAGGTACCTTGTGCTTGAGGAGCTTGAATGTTTGAATGTTTTGGATGACCTCAATATGATGATTGATAATCCCGGGCTTAGGGAGTTCATCGGTATTACGGAGCATGCTTATGAGGAGATTACCATGGAGTTTCTTAGCTCCTTTGATCATGATACTAGGGAGAGAACGTTAAGTTTAGGATGATGAATCAGAACTACAACATGTCTATTGGGAGGTTCGCTTAGATTTTCGGGTTTAGTGAGACTTCTAATGAGAGTTTGATATACAATTTGTCTTTCAAGATAGCACATCGGATCATGTCCGAATGTCTTTTTCCTAGGACCGAGACACCACAGCGGCTTAAGGCCGACGAGTTGTTCATACTTTTCTGCATGGCTACCGGTACCGCTCTTGATTGTGCCACTCTGCTAGCTGATAGTCTGAGGAAGATCAAAAACAAAGTTAAGGGGGATATTTGTGTGGGAGGTATTGTGACCTACATTGCTCGCTATCTAGGGGTTGATGTTAGCATGAAATATTGTGATATTTTAGGCACGTTTTCTAAACGTATTTGATTCATATTGATAGTCTTTGATTGTACTTTGTGCATATGTGAGCTAGTATTACCTATATTGTCGATATGGATGTCTACACTAGTTCTATGTTGATTATAGGTGATTTGGAGCTATTTCCGAACGGAATCGAGCAAAAGAAGAGTTGATTGAACATGTCCATAGATTGAGGGCATTGTTAGGAGCAAATTGGAGTTCAACTTGAGGAATGCACGAGGCTTGGGAAGAATCACGTTCTTGCCCTAAACCACGCTCTAAAATACGGCCGTATTACAAACCACGTTTGGTTCCACGGCCGTGGAACATTGTAAAGAGAGGCGTGATGCATTCCAGTAACTATTACGGCCGTGGAACACATGGTCCAAACCGTGACATAATCCACGCTCTAAATTACGGTCGTGGAATCTTCCACGACCGTGATCTTGGCGAATCTTTTCGCCACATTTTGAAGCCACGATCTTTTGAAGATTGGGCTGGGCCGATATTTTATCTTGCCCTATAAAAAGACGGACGAAGCAAGATTCCGTCATCACCGCTTACGACGGAAAAGGCTCGCTGATCACCGCTTACGACGGAAAAGGCTCGCTTATGATCGCTTAGGCCGACTTACAACAAAAGATTCCCGCTTAGGCGTTTATCGACGCATCATCCTTGTTTGGAAGCGTCTACGTCTCATTGGAGATTGAAGTTCGTATCGGGGATTTTGCCCTAATCTCGCACTTTTGGTGGAGATTGCTGTTGAGATCTCCGGATTGGCGGAAGATCGAAGCTTTTGGAAGATTATTGCAAGAAGACCTCTCTTCTTGTTTAGGTTCGATTTGGAAAACGGATTGACATCCCGTTTTCCTTTCTTTCCTAAGATTGTGATTGTTTGTTTTATTCTGAATCCATTGACAATACTTATTCTTAGTTGTGATCTTGAGATTGGTTTGGAGATTATTAAAAGTTCTAGAAAATTTTCATCTTTCTATCTTTTAATTCTTGAATTGATATCAATATGACGGTTATTGGCTAAAAACCCTTAACAATTCTAAGGTGAAGGGTTGATAGTTGTGGCTTAGATGATGATAGATCGATCGTAAACAGATTAGATCCTGAGAGTTTGAGAGAATCGTCGACGAACCCTAAATTACGGGTTGTTCTTGAGTTCCACGGCCGTGGAGTCTCAAGATCTAACCGTAATTTCCCTTAAGTTTACGAACTTGCTTTTACTTTAATCCAAAGTTAAAGATTTGCTTTAATTTAGTTTAGACTTGTCTTTTCTAGGTGGTAGTGAAGCCTCAACAACCTCTACCTCGATTGTGAGTGTTATAACCATAATCGGATAAGTTAGTCTTGATCCTTGGATTACAAGTTTGGGTATTTGACATTAATTCTTACCTTTAGAACCTTTTTATATTGAGCCTCAACAACCTGTATAGGGAGTTTCTTATAGGTGAGTCATATAAGGTTTTTGGAACTTCACCGTACGATTACCTTACATTAGCATACCTTTGCATATCTCAACTCTATCTTTATATCATTAATATATCTTGAATCGATTGCCACAGCTGGATACTTGAATCTTTAGGATTGTTGTTTTCCCAATAATTTGCAAAGCTTTCATATTTACTCGTTTGATAATCTGTTATTGAATTTGTTCCCACCCAAATCCCTGTGTTCGATACTCTGGAATTCTTGCTAATCTACGTCGATCCGTACACTGCGGGTTCGCTTGCTTGATTCTAGTTTTATAAATTTAAAACTTATTTGCACACACCTCTAGGGGCGAACAAGTTTTTGGCGCCGTTGCAGGGGATTTGGTTTCGGCCAATTCGGTAGCCATTTGTCAAGCTTGGGAGTTTGCTCTCGTTATTTGATATTACTTTGAGTGCATGCGCAGGTCTAGGAACACCGAAGATCTCTTGCCTCTTGATCAAGAGCTAGAGAAAACTCTAAGGCAAAAGCGCAAGGAAAAGAAGATGGCTGAAGGACACGAACGCGACCTTCAAGCGGAGTTGGCGGAGAAGGAAGCTCAACTCCAATGGAATGAAACTCTCCGCCAGGATGAGATGGATCGTCATCAATCTCAAGTTAACAATCTACAAGACATGATCTTCCAGATGAGGGTAGAGATGAGCGACCTTAAGAATAAGGGAAGCAAGAAATCCTCAAGGAAAGGATCAAGGTCTAGAAGAAGAAGTCACTCGTCCGCCGATGATAGTGATTCTTCCATGCCACCGCTAGAGGAGATTGATCCCACGATCAATGTGAATCCTTTTCATCCACGGGGAGCTGCCAATCGTCGTGTTCCACCTAGGAATGCGAGGATCGAACGTGTAGATAATGAGCCAAGAACTCTTGGCCAGCAGATGGATCCAACGCAACAACCACGCCGTTTGGGCGTGAACTTCGATGCTGAAGATGTGCAAGGGTTTAGCTTCAACCCTCAAGTCATTACTCTTGTTCGTCAAAACCAATTTGGCGGGACAAGCGCTGAATCTCCACACCAACACTTGTAGAACTTTGAGTGTATGATGGAGACAATGAGACCAAAGAGCGCTACTACCAACAGCTATAAGCTTAAACCTTTCTTCTTCTCCTTGAAGGGGAAAGCGTTGTCTTGGTATCAAGCTCTTCCTAATGGGAAACTAGATACATGGGAAGACCTTTCCGCGGAGTTCCTCACCAAATTCTTTCCGCCATCCAAAACGGCGGAACTTAGAGGTAAGATTAATGCTTTTTCCATGAGACCTAACGAAAGTGTGTTTCAGTCTTGGGAAAGGTTTCAGGATTTGCTCTTGGATTGCCCTCATCATGGCATATCCAAACTTGCCTTGCTGGAGATTTACTACAAGGGGCTGGATGCGGGAACGCAATTCAACCTCCAATCCTTCTCATGTGGAACGTTCATGGACATGAGAGAAGATGACGCTTGGGACTTCATTGAGAAGCAAGCAAGAGTCATAGAGAAGTATTCCCACCGGAAAGTGGAGGGAAATCGTGTGGAGCAAGGAGCAAATCTCACACATGAAGCTCAAAATCAGATTTTTTCCCTCAACAATGAAATCAAGGAGTTGAAGGAGGCTATCAAGACCAACTTTCCAAAGCAACAAGAGAAGGATGTTGGCTATTTGGGCAACAACAATGGCGGTGATAATACAAACCGCAACAACAACAACAACAACAACAACCGGAATAACAACCGGAATGGAAACAATTGGAATGGAAAAAACAACAACAACCGGAACAATTGGAACAACAATAGGGGTTCAAACAACAACAATTGGCGCTCCAATCAACAAAACTCCGGTAACCCTTATCCTTCCAATTCTAATTCACTAACTCCACCTTCCTCTTCCTCTACTCCTTTGAAAAGCCAGGGGCAAACATCAAATGGAGGAAACACTTCGGGAAAGGAGAAGCCCGATCCCATGTTGGAAACGATCTTGGGAAAGCTTCAAGGGTTGGAGAACCGCCTCATCAAGGTTGATGATCAAGTTTCTAAGGTTGACAAAGCTCAAAACGTTTTGGAAAACCAAATGTTCAACCAAGCGGAGGAAGTTCCTAGGAATCAAGGGAAGCTTCCAGGAAAGACGGAGGACAACCCTAAGGGAAGGGTTATGGCGATTACGACTAGGAGCGGAGTGACTACCACCGATCCGCAGCCTGCATTCGTTGAAATCCCCGTAGAGAAGGGGAACGAGAAGGAAGATGTCTATGTTCCTCCTCCAGCTTACAAACCCCTCCTACCATTTCCTCAATCTAGAGCGCGAGCGCGCCTAGACAAGCAATTCAGTAAGTTCATAGAACTCATGAGCAAGCTGCATATTAATATACCATTCATTGATGCTATTGTAGGTATGCCGGCTTATGGCAAGTTCTTGAAAGAGCTCCTCTCTAACAAGAGGAAGTTAGAAGACTTCGGTGAGGTCAAGATGAGTTCGGATTCTTCGGACCTCATCAAGACTATGAAGTAGAAAATGCCCCCAAAGCTGAAAGATCCGGGGTCATTTTGCATTCCCATCGGAGTAGGAGATGTCACATATGACGCTTTATGTGACTTAGGAGCAAGTGTGAGCATCATACCACTTGCATTGTGTAGGAAGATCGGTTTAGGCGACCCTAAACCGGTAAATATGACGTTATACATGGCGGATCGATCCATCACTCGCCCCGTCGGTATTGTAGAAGACGTCCCGGTCAACCTAGGTAAATTCTTTGTCCCTATTGATTTTGTCGTGCTTGACATTCCTGCAGATAGTCCGGTCCCGATCATACTCGGAAGACCGTTTCTTGCATCTTCCGGCTGCATAGTCGATTGAAAGAATGGTAGACTCGCTTTTGACATAGGAGAAGAGAAAGTAGAGTTCGTTCTTTCCACTCTAGTGAAGGAGCCAATCTTTGATGAGGATATTTACGATATCCAAGATGAAGTAGGGTTGTCTAGAGAGGAGGTAAGTGCGATTCTCTTTAACGATCCTTTACAAAAAGTTATCACTATGAGTCTAACCAATGTAGGGGAAGATGAAGAATGCAATGAGGCAATTGAAGCCTTAGATGCACAAGAAGAGATGCATGAAGAGGAGTTTGAGAAACTCCACGATGAGGCTGAGAATATCAGAATCCACGGTCATACCCTCGATCTATTCCACGACCGTGGATTCCACAACCCAAATCGCTCTTCATTCCAGGGGACTACACGGCCGTGGAGAAGATATGACAACCGTATTTTCCTTCCACGCCCTAAACCACGGCCGTGGAGGACAAGATCCACCCGTAATTCTGGTCGTGGAAGAGAGTGATCGAAGCACTTCTTCAACTTCTTTTGATTCTTCTCCAACTCACTCAACAACCTTAGAAACTTCTAAGGAAACGTCGGATGCTCCTCAAGGATCATTGGAAGCTCCGAAAGTAATGGAACTCAAACCGCTTCCTACTCATCTAAGGTACGCTTTTCTTGGATCTAACTCTACCTTTCCGGTTATTGTTAGCTCCGAACTAAGCATAGAGGAACATGAACAGCTCATGATTGTCCTTAAGAAACATAGAAAAGCCATAGGCTATACTATCGAGGACTTAGTAGGAATTAAACCCTCCCTATGCATGCATAAGATACTAATGGAGGAGGACTTTAGAACTTCGAGACAACCTCAAAGGCGGTTGAATCCGACCATGAAGGAGGTTGTCAAGAAGGAAATTCTTAAGCTTCTTGATGCAGGTATCATCTATCCTATCTCCGATAGTAAGTGGGTGAGTCCAGTTCAAGTAGTTCCAAAGAAGGGAGGAATGAGGGTCATCACCAACAAGAACAACGAACTCATTCCTACCCGAACCGTGACTGGATGGCGAATGTGCATAGACTACCGCAAGCTCAACAACGCAACGCGGAAGGATCACTTTCCATTGCCATTCATCGATCAAATGCTTGAAAGGTTAGCGCAACATTCACATTTCTGCTACCTTGACGGCTATAGTGGTTTCTTTCAGATCCCGATACATCCAGACGATCAGGAGAAGACCACATTCACGTGCCCATGGGGTACGTTCGCCTATAGGAGAATGCCGTTCGAGCTTTGCAACGCCCCAGCCACCTTCCAACGGTGCATGATGGCCATCTTCTCCGAATACGTAGAGGAAATCATGGAAGTCTTCATGGACGACTTCTCCGTATACGGTTCCTCTTTTAACGATTGCCTTTCTAACCTTTCTCTTGTTTTGCAAAGGTGTGAAGACACTAATCTAGTTCTTAATTGGGAGAAGTGTCAATTCATGGTTAAGGAAGGAATCGTATTAGGTCACTTAGTCTCTAGTAGAGGGATAGAAGTAGACAAAGCTAAGATAGAGACCATAGAGAAGCTTCCTCCCCCGATTTCGGTGAAAGGGATAAGAAGTTTCCTAGGACATGCTGGATTTTATAGACGTTTCATTAAAGACTTTTCTAGGATATCAAAACCTCTCACTAATCTATTGATGAAGGATGCAGTTTTTGAGTTCTCGCAGGAATGTTTAGATGCGTTCAACACCATTCGGCAAGCTCTAATCCCAGCACCTATTATCCAACCTCCAGATTGGACTCTACCCTTTGAGATTATGTGTGACGCTAGTGACGTAGCTATTGGAGCTGTCCTGGGACAACGAAAGGAAGGGCGAACCCATGCCATATACTATGCTAGCAAGATGCTAGATGAAACGTAGCTCAACTACGCCACTACCGAGAAAGAGTTTTTAGCCATTGTCTATGCTATTGACAAGTTTCGCTCTTATCTTGTAGGTGCAAAGGTGATTGTCTACACGGATCATACGGCGATCCGGTACCTCCTTGCGAAGAAAGATGCGAAGCCAAGGCTAATTAGATGGATTCTTCTCCTACAAGAATTCGATCTTGAGATCCGCGATAAGAAAGGTTCAGAAAATTCTGTTGCGGATCATTTGAGTCGTCTAACACATCTAGAGGACGACCATCTACCCATTGATGACTCCTTTCCGGACGAACACCTACATATCATAGAGGAGTGCATCGATGTGATCTCCAAAGGTAACGAACCATGGTTTGCTGATTTTGTTAACTATTTGGTTTGCCAGGAGATACCACCCGGACTATCCTACGCACAAAGGAAGAAGTTCTTCAAGGACGTCCGGGAATACTATTGGAACGAGCCTCTCCTCTTTAAGAGAGGTACGGATGGCGTCATTCGGCGATGTGTGCCGGAAGATGAGATGCAAAGTGTCATCCGTCATTGTCATTCACTACCTTGTGGAGGACACGCTAGTTCGAACAAGACTAGCGCAAAGGTATTGCAATCTGGATTCTTTTGGCCTACTTTGTTTAGAGATGTGCAATCCTTTGTTTCTTGCTGCGATGCTTGTCAAAGAACAGGCAATATTTCTAGAAGGAACGAGATGCCCCTCAACAACATCCAAGAGGTGGAGATTTTCGACGTTTGGGGAGTCGATTTCATGGGACCATTCCCATCTTCTTGTGGAAACCAATACATACTATTGGCGGTAGATTACGTTTCTAGATGGGTGGAAGCAATCGCCTCTCCCACAAATGATGCCATGGTGGTGGTCAAGTTCTTCAACAAGACCATTTTCCCGCGATTTGGGACGCCAAGGACGATCATTAGTGACGGAGGTTCTCACTTCATAGCCCGTCGCTTTGAAGCTCTTCTAGCTAAGTATGGGGTTACTCACAAGATCGCTACCCCTTACCATCCACAAACAAGTGGACAAGTTGAGATCTCAAATAGAGAGATCAAAGGAATCTTAGAGAAGACGGTTTCAAGGACTAGGAAGGATTGGTCCTTGAAGCTTGATGATGCATTATGGGCATACCGGACTGCGTACAAGACTCCCATAGGAACCACACCATACAATCTTGTGTATGGGAAGTCTTGTCACTTGCCGGTGGAGCTGGAGCACAAAGCGTTTTGGGCTATCAAGTGGCTGAATTTCGGCATGAAGGAAGCGGGAGAGAAGCGCCTCCTCGACATCAATGAGCTGGATGAACTCCGCTTGAACGCCTATGAAAACGCTAAGATCTACAAGGAAAGAGCAAAGCGTTGGCATGATAAGCATATCATTCCAAAGGACTTCAAAGAAGGAGATCAAGTTCTCCTCTTCAATTCAAGACTTTGCCTCTTTCCAGGTAAGCTTAAATCCCGTTGGACCGGACCTTCTCTAATTAAGCGTATTTTCCCACATGGTGCAGTTGAAGTATGGGGTGAAGCGAGCGGAAGTTTTAAGGTGAACGGCCAACGACTCAATAAGTATACGCCGGAACTCCAAGCTGAGGAGTTTGCACCTACCGCACTCGAATAAGTGCGAGATTGGTCTAGCTACGGACCTTAAACAAAGCGCTTCTTGGGAGGCAACCCAAGGTATTGCATTTTCGTTTTTGTTTTCGATTCATAGTTTAGCTTAGAATAGACGTTTTTGCTTTGTTTTTGCCTCGATTTCTTCCAATATGCTCTTGTTTTTGGTTGTAGGATCAATGGAAAAGGAAAGGAGGAAGATGATGTTGAAGAGGAGTGACGAAATTTGGACTTTGAAGCTTTACAGAAGGTTCCACGGTCTAAATTACGGTCGTCATAGCTACAGTGGCCGTAATTCCCAAAAGCCTTTGAAAAATCACCAAAACCACGGTTCCGTACACTTCCACGGCCGTGGAACACCCCGACAGACCGTGATTTTCAAAATTTTGCCTGCAACTATATAAGCCACGTTCTTCACAAACTCATCCCCAAAATCCCTCTTTCCACGACCTAATTGCCGAAAATCCACGACCCCCTCTCAAATCTTCGTTTTCTAATCGTTTTCAACGATTCTTCTTCCCAAACTGCAGCAAATTCAACCACAAACGAGATCCAAGCGACGAATCGAACGGAAATTCATCAACAAACTGATAGAGACTGGAAGGAATTAGATTAGGTCTGCTTGTTGTGGTGATTGCTTGTGAATTCGCTGAGACTTGTGAAATTCTAAGACGAACCACGGTCACTGGGTGAATTACGGCCGTGGTTTTGGAAGAACAGACCGTAATTTCTGACAGAATGGACTTCGTGAGGAGAGTTTCAGGGAGGATAAAGGAGAAGAAAAATGAAAAGAATAAGAAAAGGAAGGGTAATCCCTCCTCCTCCTCATCTCTAGGGCACCACCACCATCTTCACCTTCACCTCCATCCTCACCTTCACCTCCATCTTCACCCCCTCACCCTAGAGTCCCGACCATACATGACGACCATCTTGATGCATTTGAGAGGATTACTGAGAGGGCAGTGATTGGCCCTAGATACTTGTTGTTGGAGGATCTAGTTCCTCTCAACATTGTGGACGATCTTACATGGCTCTTGGATAGAGCCGGATTGCTTGTCTTCACGAATATTCGTGAAGACGCTTATGAGGAGATTACACGGGAGGTTGTGACATCCTTTGAGCACAGCCACATAGACAGGACCGTCTCTTTCCGCCTCATGGAGAGAGATTATCATTTGAGTATTGTTGAGTTTGGGACCATTTTCGGGTTCCATGAGACCTTTAATGGTCGATTTCCGAGTGGAGTTTACCCCAAAGATTTTTGGGAGGAAGTGGCTATGATTTACGCTAGCGAGGACCGCTGGCAGCCCGCTGACACCAAGGCTAGATTGATGTACCATCTAGCCTTGAAGATAGCTCACCGTGTTCTTTCGGAGTGTCTCTTCCCTAGGACGGAGACGCCCCAAAAGATCAAGACGGATGAGCTATTCTTGCTCTATTGTATGCTTTATGGACGCCGTGCAGATTGTGCTACTCTCTTGGCTGCTACGATGAGCAAGCTCAAGAACAAGAAGAAGGGGAACATTGGATATGGTGGGATAGTTACCCACATTGCTAGGAGTTTTGGTGTCGACTTTTCTGCTTGCACCCGCATACGGCCGTACCCTTAGGGCTACATTCTTTCATGGTTAGGGGTCTTATCTTCTCTACACATAGAGGTCCGCCTTATGCGGGCATGCCTTGGGAGAGTAGGACGGGCAAGGGTATAGAGTGGCTGCCAGAGTATTCCATTATGGCGGGACGCCATAATTGGAAGGAGACGTTTGCTGCCATGCATGCGAACAGGATAGCAGCTCCCCCCTATGTCCCACCGCCGGTTGTTGAGGAGGAGATGGGAGACCAGTTTGAGAGTGGAGGAGTAGCTGAGGAGGAGTTTGGCACGTTTCCGGATCAGCCGGAGGCGGCCCCAGATGTACCTAGACGTTCACCACGTCCAGCTAGAGCTTCAGGCTCGTCATCTCGCCGCGCTAGCGTGAGTGAGAGGCCCACGTGGATGACCATACCTCCCACATGGTATGGCATTCCCCCTCCTTGGTCCACCGAGCAGCCAGCAGCACCACCACCAGCACCAGCACCATCCGACGCCCCAGCATGGTACAGTCAGGCCCCGGGATGGTACGAGCAGATGCCGGATTGGGCTACCGGACTTTCAGAGAGAGTTGGAGCGTTAGAGATCCGGGCGGATGCTAGAGACGGACGTTTAGACGACCTTGACCACATGATGAGGGACGTCTACCGCCAGCAGTTTGGGCGGTTCTATGATCCGAGTTTCTCTCCATTCCCGCCTCCACCACCACCGCAGTAATGTGATGCACAACCACTCGTTTTAGACATTCCCGCCACCACTTTGTGAGTTTCTTTTTCTTTTCTTCTTTTCTTTCTTTCTTTTTGAACATTAGGGACAATGTTCGTCCTAAGTATGGGGTGGGATGTACTAAAAGTTTGTAATAACACTACTCACTATGTTCGCTTTCATTTGAGACTATCTTTGCATGTTCATTATGTGTTGCACATTTCCTTATCGCATTGCATGAAAAAGAACTTGAAAAACCATAAAAATTAAAAAATTTCGAAAAATTTTATGCTTCTAATGAATTGAGATGATTTCTATGATAATCACTACTTGTGAATTGAGTTGATGACAATTGCATGCTTAAAAGAATTGTGAATTGAAAAGAATTTGAATGAATGAATTATACCTCTTTTGCAAGTTTCATAATGTGATGAATGTTACCTAAATCATGCTAGGAAATTGAAGTTGAAATCACGTTATAAGTCCCTATACTTCTTGTTGAAATGATTAAGGCAATTCGATACTTTCTTTCTTCTTTCTTTGATCATCTAGCTCCTCATTGAAATATTAGCCTCCTTTACCTATCCGGGAATTTGGAGGAGTTGATATTTGGCATGTTTGATGTGGGAGGGCCATGAAAGCAATACTTTGCATTCAAAGGAATAGAAAGAAAATATAGGTTTGGGGAAGTCAATCATGATGATGAGTAACTCGGCACCATTCACATAGCCGGGTGTTTGTGTCTTGCCAAAGTCGATTGAGCGATATTCCTAGCGGATTATGGTATGTGCGCTAAGGGTTTGAGGCATCTCGCAAAAATGAGAAACGCCAATCTCCTAGGCTTCGGTTTTTGTGCACCTCTATCCATAACTCCAAAAGTAAAGTCGAAAAATGAAAAGAAGAGAGCGAAGCTCAAAGTTGAAGTGTTGCGGAAACCGCAAAAGTAGAAGAAGGTAGATATCCACTTTCCCGGATTCATGCACCACATTTCCTTAAAGTTTCCCTTTCCCTTCCATATTCTAGACCTTTTCTTTGGAAGTCCTTAAGATCAAAAGAATGTTATATGACTTGGTGATCTAAATTGAAGTTTCTTATGATTGATTTTGATAATGTTTAAAGGTTATGATGCTTGTTTAGAAGTTGAATTGATTCATGAATTTTCTTTGCTTTTTACCCTTTGATTGAGTGTGTGAAAGTTTGATAAACAATTGAAGCAAGGTTTGAGAATGATCTATTCTTTAGAAGGCACATTCATCCAAAAGAAGGTACACATATTTCATCCTAACTCTTGTTTAAAGCTTTTTGCAAGACTTTGCTTAGGGACAAGCAAGTGTTAAGTATGGGGTTATTTGTTAGCATGAAATATTGTGATATTTTAGGCACGTTTTCTAAACGTATTTGATTCATATTGATAGTCTTTGATTGAACTTTGTGCATATGTGAGCTAGTATTACCTATATTGTCGATATGGATGTCTACACTAGTTCTATGTTGATTATAGGTGATTTGGAGCTATTTCCGAACGGAATCGAGCAAAAGAAGAGTTGATTGAACATGTCCATAGATTGAGGGCATTGTTAGGAGCAAATTGGAGTTCAACTTGAGGAATGCACGAGGCTAGGGAAGAATCACGTTCTTGCCCTAAACCACGCTCTAAAATACGGCCGTATTACAAACCACGTTTGGTTCCACGGCCGTGGAACATTGCAAAGAGAGGCGTGATGCATTCCAGTAACTATTACGGCCGTGGAACACATGGTCCAAACCGTGACATAATCCACGCTCTAAATTACGGTCGTGGAATCTTCCACGACCGTGATCTTGGCGAATCTTTTCGCCACATTTTGAAGCCACGATCTTTTGAAGATTGGGCTGGGCCGATATTTTATCTTGCCCTATAAAAAGACGGACGAAGCAAGATTCCGTCATCACCGCTTACGACGGAAAAGGCTCGCTGATCACCGCTTACGACGGAAAAGGCTCGCTTATGATCGCTTAGGCCGACTTACAACAAAAGATTCCCGCTTAGGCGTTTATCGACGCATCATCCTTGTTTGGAAGCGTCTACGTCTCATTGGAGATTGAAGTTCGTATCGGGGATTTTGCCCTAATCTCGCACTTTTGGTGGAGATTGCTGTTGAGATCTCCGGATTGGCGGAAGATCGAAGCTTTTGGAAGATTATTGCAAGAAGACCTCTCTTCTTGTTTAGGTTCGATTTGGAAAACGGATTGACATCCCGTTTTCCTTTCTTTCCTAAGATTGTGATTGTTTGTTTTATTCTGAATCCATTGACAATACTTATTCTTAGTTGTGATCTTGAGATTGGTTTGGAGATTATTAAAAGTTCTAGAAAATTTTCATCTTTCTATCTTTTAATTCTTGAATTGATATCAATATGACGGTTATTGGCTAAAAACCCTTAACAATTCTAAGGTGAAGGGTTGATAGTTGTGGCTTAGATGATGATAGATCGATCGTAAACAAATTAGATCCTGAGAGTTTGAGAGAATCGTCGACGAACCCTAAATTACGGGTTGTTCTTGAGTTCCACGGCCGTGGAGTCTCAAGATCTAACCGTAATTTCCCTTAAGTTTACGAACTTGCTTTTACTTTAATCCAAAGTTAAAGATTTGCTTTAATTTAGTTTAGACTTGTCTTTTCTAGGTGGTAGTGAAGCCTCAACAACCTCTACCTCGATTGTGAGTGTTATAACCATAATCGGATAAGTTAGTCTTGATCCTTGGATTACAAGTTTGGGTATTTGACATTAATTCTTACCTTTAGAACCTTTTTATATTGAGCCTCAACAACCTGTATAGGGAGTTTCTTATAGGTGAGTCATATAAGGTTTTTGGAACTTCACCGTACGATTACCTTACATTAGCATACCTTTGCATATCTCAACTCTATCTTTATATCATTAATATATCTTGAATCGATTGCCACAGCTGGATACTTGGATCTTTAGGATTGTTGTTTTCCCAATAATTTGCAAAGCTTTCATATTTACTCGTTTGATAATCTGTTATTGAATTTGTTCCCACCCAAATCCCTGTGTTCGATACTCTGAAATTCTTGCTAATCTACGTCGATCCGTACACTGCGGGTTCGCTTGCTTGATTCTAGTTTTATAAATTTAAAACTTATTTGCACACACCTCTAGGGGCGAACAGTTGACTTCTTCGCTTGTGAGCTTGCTGAAAAGGCTAGGCCTCTTGTTCTTGAGCGATTTATTCATAGGGGGGTATTTTGATTCCCCGACACAAAGGGCCGCCACATGCAGCTATGCCCTAGGAGGGCAAGTGAGCGAGAGGGATTCCGTGGAAGGCGGAGTACCCCATTTAGAACAACGTCAACTAGAAGTTGACATTTGAGGAGATGCACGTTGTGATGGGAGGTCCAGACTATGAGAAGGAGGATGCCGCAGCTGAGGCGGCAGGAGGACAGAACTAGGATTACATGGATATTGGGACGGACACCGGTCCTAGCGACTACAGGGCTGATGGGGATTTCGGTAGTTCTCAGGAGCTGCCATCTGTATTTCCATCCATGGGAGAGAAGCACGAGCCTCGTAGGAGGTCCACCTCCCATCTTCCTCGGGCTAGTCCTTCCTAGCGCAAAGCAAGCACTTCAGAGTGTCCCTCATAGTTCGATGAACACCCTTCATGGCTTCCCGCATTGCAGTAGAGGATGGATAGCATGGATAGCCGCCTTGGCACCGTCGAGCAAGGGCACCAGATGATACGAGACCTTTACCACGCCTACTTTGACCGCCCCTATGACCCGCAGTGGCATCCATTCCCACCATCGCTTTGATGATGACATTCGCTCCTTAGCTACTCTACCGAACTTGTGAGTTTCTATACTTTTACCTCTACCTTTATTGCACGTTGGGGACAACGTGTAGTTCAAGTATGGGGTGGTTGAATACCTTTGGTCTGTAACAATTCTAATGCTTGTTTGACTTGTATGACCATCGCACTTTGCATCTTTCATTATCCTTGTCACATGTTTCATTATTGCATTGCATTCGATAGTTTTGAAAAAAACCAAAAAAAATTTAAAAATTAAAAAAAATGTGCTTCTAGGATTGGAGATGACCTTGATGAAAAAAACTACTTCTGAATTGGATTTTTAATGATTTTTATGTGTTTAAAATGAATTGTGATTTGTAAAGAATTTGAATGTTTTGTTGAATTTTCATGCGAGTTTTATAATTTGAAATTTGATCTAAATCATGTTGAGAACTTGAAGGTTGAAACCTCTTTACATGTTCTTACACTTCTTATTGATGCGATTAAGGCATTTCGTTTCTTTTCCTTTCTTCTTCTTGACCACCTTTTAGCTCCTCATGTATATCTTTATTTTGCCCCTTCTTACCTATCCGGAAATTAGGATGCAATTGTGTAAAAGTGTGAAGTTTGAAGTTGAAAGTGATGAAGTGTGTTATAAAAATAGTTTTGGGGAAGTCAATCATGACGATGAGTAACTCGGCACCATTCAAATAGACAGTTGTTTGTGTCTTGCCAAAGTCGGATTGAGCGATATTCCTTATAATATCCGGAATTTTTATTCTGTTTATTTCCGAATCAATTCGGACTTCGAGCCGTTGACGGTTTTCCATTCTATCTAGTATTTCTTCCTTCACAAATTTTATTATTTTATGTAGAATCTAGTTCACATAAAATGATAAAATTATATCAAGCTCTAATTCTTATAATTATGTATTATTTTATGTAGAAGTTAATTCACATAAAATGATAAAATTATATCAAACTCTAATCCTTAGAAATATCCATTATTTTATGTAGAATTTAATTCACATAAAATGATAAAATTATATCAAACTCTAATCCTTATAATTATCTATTATTTTATGTAGAATTTAATTCACATAAAATGATAGATTTATATCAAACCCTAGTTATTATAATTCATTCTTATCGATGACAAGTTGTGACGAGATCATGACAAGCTGTGACGAGATCATGACTAAGCTGAGACGAGATCATGACAAGCTGTGACGAGTTCAGGACTAAGCTGAGATGAGATCATGACAAGCTGTGACGAGTTCAGGACTAAGCTGAGACGAGGCCATGACAAAGCCCGACAAATCTGTGACAAACTCATTCATGGGCCTGACAAAGCCATGACGAGTTTTGACAGATTTTTGACAAGTAATTCAGCCCACCTTTCTTGCATGTTTCAGCCCACTGCTCCTACCTTAAGCTCAGCCAGTTTGCTTACCCACAACAGCCCAGCAGTGTGACTTCGAGCCTAGCCTGCAGCAATCCAGGAGAGGCTGGTTACGAGCCCATTAACAGCCCCTCCAGCCCAACACGTTCAGCTCCCTCCAGCCTAGGGTTCAGCCCTCTCCAGCCAGTGATCTACGTGTGAACAGCCGGCCCTTCTCCTTCCTTCTCTCCTTCATTTAACGGCTGCTGAAGAGCCTTCTGTAACAGCCGGCTTTAACGCAGCATTGACACTCCTTTACTCCTACAGCAGTAGCTGATTGGTTTGTTGCTCTCCCTCTGTCCATCCGGGTAGGGATTCATTTACCTCTGATAGCATGAATTATAGTCTATATTTTGGGGTTTGTTTGGACGTTTTATCTTTCATAATCTGCATGTTTGTATGTACATTATGTGATTTTACTACCGTTTCATCTACCTTTGCGAGAATCGAGGTCTACACCTAGTTTCGTTGTAATTACAGGTAATTTGGTACGTTTCGCATCAAAAAGGAGCAAAAGGAGTCATTAGTCATTTGGAGCTACATCCAGGGAGCATAGCCATGGATTAAAGATTCACTTTGGACCAGTTTTGAGAGATTTCACATTCAGTTATGACTCACCTCGGTTGACCAGAGATTCATCTCGACCGAGGTGATCCAGAGACGCCGACTCGACCGAGGCGAACACCTAGGACGCGGCGAGAATATTTTATTCTTGGCTGAGATCTTTTATCTTTGGAAGGTGATCTTATATTTTTGGGCTTGGCTCCTGGAAGGAAGAAGATCTTATATTTTACCTATATTTATGGGAGAATATCTTTCTAAGATTTATTATCTTTGGAGGGTTATTTTCCTATAAAAAGGGTTGGATTTCCACAATTCCGACATCACGCTATACCGTCGATCAGGGCTTACACAACAGCAGCAGCCTACTCCAAGTTGGGAGAGTTGAAGAACCTTTTTGAAGGTTGAAGGAAGATTGAAGTCCATAGCTTTTATAGCTTTTGAAGGGTTTTGTAAGATTGTCTTCAATTCCCTTCCTTGTTGTTTTCTCTTGTTGGATTGCTATCCAAGGAACGCTTTTGTTGTGATATTTGATTCAGTTATTGAAGTCTTTTCATTAAATTCTTCTTTGTTCAAATATTCACCTTCTTCCCATATATTTTAATACTTTCATTATGATGATGAGTGGCTAATTTCCTTGTGTGATTCTAGGGTGATTGGTTGAAGGTTGTGGGAAAAACAATGATAGAATAATCTTAGATTCCAGTAGGATCCTGAAAGTTCGAGTCTTTAACCTTAACCCTAAGCCTCTCGTTCAGTCGATGAACACCTCGGCCGGGGTGGAAACTGGCTGACCGAGGTGACTTATCTGATCCATAACTGAGAGTTAAGTGTTAGAGTTTGCCAAATCCTATTCTTATTACACCTTTCCTGGTTCAAAGCAAGCTTAGGATGAGACTTACCCGGTAATTCCTTAGTTTGGGTATTGACGATCATAAGTGTACGTAGGTAATAAAGGTTTATCCTTTATTGGGATTTGAGTGTGCTTCCATCCCATCTTTGTGAGTTAGCCTGAGACTTACCCGGTAAAGGTTGATTCTATTCCCTTAGGTGGTGTGTTAGTTTGAGGTTATAGTTCTTTATCTTGATTCCTTGAGACTTACCCGGTAATAGGAGTTATGGTTTAGGATTAGTGTGTAGTGAGACTTACCCGGTGATCTACTCCACTTTAGAAACACCTTCCCCACGCAAAAATCTCAGCTTTGTCCGCTTATCTATAGATCTTGAGTTGGAACCACAACTAGATGCTTTAATCCCTAGAATTGCATGTTTGCTTTATTGACTTCTTATTCATCTTTGATTGTGTTAATCGCTCTTGTGGTTAGTATTGACATAAGCACACCGTATTGACTCTGTTTCACCGAGTCCCTGCGATCGACCCCTGGAATTTTCTTGCTTTTACTACGATTGACCCGTACACTGCGGGTTCGCATCCTTGTTTTAAGCTTAAGTCTAGGGTTATAAATTTAAAGCTTGCACACACCGTTTGGAGCGAACAAGTTTTTGGCGCCGTTGCCGGGGACTTGGTCTAGACCGAGCCGGTACGGTTTGCTCTTGGGGCATTTGCCCCGTTTTGTCTAACCACTCTACTTGAGTGACTTTCGCAGGTTCTTTCTTAGGTATATGCGAAGAACCCGCGCTGGGAAGGAAATCGTTCCTTACGATCCCGAACCAGAAAAGACATACAAGAGACGCTTAAGAGAAGCGAATATGGCCTAACAAGACGATCGCGATCTTGCGGCCCAATTGAGAGAGACGCAGGAGCTGCTGCGCCTCAGCAAGGAAGAACTCATGCAAGAGAAAGAGGAGAATCGCACCAGGACTGCAGCAATCGAAGCTGAGATTGCTGTCATTCGGAACCAGATTCTACTTCGACCGAGGGAACATCCTCCTGTTGACCCTCGACCGAGGCAGATTCCAGTACCAGATGCCCCGGCCATTGTACTTCCACCTCGGATGCCAATCCGAGATGTTCTTCTTGCAGGAATTCCACAAACCCTAGGTCAAAGGATGGACCCTAATCAACAACTGAGGCGTCCAGGAGTGAACCTAGGAGATCCAGCAGATCATGACTACGAACTTCGACCGCAAGTCTTAGCCATGATCCGCCAATGCCAATTCGGAGGGCTAGAGAAAGAGTCGCCGCATCAACATCTTCAAAACTACGAGATCTTGATGGAGACCTTGCGACCTCCCAGAATTGAGAACAACAACTACAAGCTAAGACCTTTCTACTTTTCTTTAAAAGATAGAGCTCTTACTTGGTATCAATCTCTTCCTCCAGGAAAAATCAGCACATGGGAAGAGATGACCACGGAATTCTTGACCAAATTCTTTCCCCCCTCAAAGACCGCTGAAATGAGAGGGAAGATCAATGCTTTCATCATGAAGGATAAGGAGAGCTTGTCCAAATCTTAGGAGCGGTTCAAGGATATCCTTTTGGATTGCCCACATCATGGGATTCCAAAGATCGAGTTGTTGGAGATCTACTTCAAAGGGCTGGACGGAAGCACCCAGTTCAATCTCCAACTACTCTCCGCCGGTACCTTCATGGACATGGCGATTGATGAGGCTTGGGACTTCATTGAGAAGCAAGCCTTGCACATGGAGAAATATACCCACCAAGGAGCTGAAGGTGGAGTTAAAAGAGTCAACTTTCAAGAGACTCAATCCGACAACAATCAACTCACGTCATTGAAGAACGACGTGAAGCAATTAAAGGAGCTCTTGATGGCTCAAACTAAGAAGGAAGAGCAAGGGCAAAGGAACAACAACAATAACGGGTACCGTAACAACAACAACAACGGTTCCCGAAACAACAACTACAACAACAACAATAGAGGATCCAATAGCAACAACTGGAGGGCGAATAACCAAAATCACGGTAACAATCATTCAAACTCCAATTCTAATGATTCCTCTAAACCTTTCCTCTCTCCCCCTTCTTCTTCTTCTTCTACTCCATTAAAAAGCCAAGGGCAAGGATCAAGTTCGTCTCAGCCAGAAAAGAAAGATGCAGTTCTGGAGGCAATCTTGATCAAGCTTAACGCTATGGAGAATTCTATGACTTCATTTTCGAGGGCCCAAAAGTCCTTCGAACAACAACTTGCTAATAGGGCGAATGAAGCGCCAAGAGATCCAGGGAAGCTTCCAGCGAAGACGGAAACTAACCCTAAGGGCCAGTGCATGGCCATAACGACGAGGAGTGGACTCAAAACTGCAGATCCAGTACCTCGCTCGACGCAGACCACCTCGGTCCAGATCCAGTCGAAGAACACCTCGACCGAGATGCCAACCGAGGCGGAGCAACAGAAAGCAGGAGGGACGACAGAAACTTATGTTCCACCCCCTGCATATAAGCCACCACTTCCATTCCCTCAGTCCAGAGCCAGAGCACATCTTGACAAGCACTTTGGTAAGTTTCTTGACTTGATGAATAAGCTACATATTAATATTCCTTTCCTTGATGCTATTTTAGGTATGCCCGCCTATGGGAAGTTCTTAAAAGAGATCTTATCAAGGAAGAGGAAGCTGGAGGATGTTGGTGAAGTTAGGATGACATCTAAATCTTCGGAGCTTATCAAGATCATGAAGGAAAAGATGCCGCCTAAGTTGAGAGATCCCGGCTCATTTTGCATTCCCATTCAAGTTGGGGATGTAACTTGTGAAGCCCTTTGTGATCTAGGAGCCAGCGTGAGCATCATCCCGCTGGAGTTGTGCACTAAGATCGGTCTTGGAGAGCCCAAACCGGTCAAGATTCGACTCTACATGGCGGATCGCTCCATTACCCATCCCGTGGGCATCTTGGAGGACGTTCCGGTCAAGTTAGGTAACTTCTATCTACCCATAGATTTTGTCGTACTTGACATTCCCGCAGATTATCCAGTACCTATTATTCTCGGGAGGCCATTTCTAGCAACTTCGGGTTGCAACGTGGATTGCAAGAACGCCAAGTTCAAATTCAACGTTGGTGGCGATGAGGTGGAGTTTGCACTACTTGCAGCCATGAAGGGGGAGCAACTAACTGATGATATCTTCAACATCTACGATGAAGAAGAATCAAGAGAATTGGTGAGCTCTATCCTTATTAACGATCCACTCGAAAGAGTTATTAGCTTCAGTTTAATGGAGGAAGGTATAGATGCTTCTTGTGATGCAGATATACGGAGCTTAAAAGCACTGAAAGAAGATCCAGGAGCTAAAACTGAGAAGCTGATCCAGGAGGCGAAGATCTCCAGCCTCGGACCCAGTAGCAGTACCTCGACCGAGGCACTTTCTGGACTGAGCGAGGCGACCGGAGAACATCTCGGTCAACGCCTATACGCCTCGACCGAGGTAGAAGGCGAGATAATTCAAACTGAGACTTCATCAAGTCCAGTTTCTGATACCACTCCACTGGAAAGAGGAAGCATGGATTCCCCCCAAAAAGCACCCCCAGTCGTAGAGCTTAAACAGCTCCCCAATCACTTGAGGTATATCTTTCTTGGACCGGATTCTACTTATCCCGTTATTATTAGTGCTTCCCTTTCCGAATCTGAATTGTCTAAGTTAATGCATGTCCTGAGAAAGCATCGAAGGGCTATAGGTTACACTACGGATGATCTTATTGGCATTAAACCTTCTTTCTGCATGCATAGAATTCTAATGGAAGATAATCATAAGACTTCATGGGAACCTCAAAGACGGTTAAATCCGATCATGAAAGAGGTTGTGAAGAAGGAAGTTCTTAAGTTGTTGGATGCAGGTATTATTTATCCTATCTCGGACAGCAAGTGGGTTAGCCCGGTGCATGTCGTTCCGAAGAAAGGAGGGATGACAGTTGTGACGAATAAGAACAACGAGTTGATCCCAACAAGGACCGTTACGGGTTGGAGAGTTTGCATCGACTATAGGAAGCTGAATACGGCAACTCGGAAGGATCATTTTCCGCTTCCTTTCATTGATCAAATGCTCGAACGGTTGGCCCAGCATTCACACTTTTGTTACTTGGACGGCTATAGTGGGTTCTTCCAGATTCCTATCCATCCGGATGATCAGGAGAAGACCACTTTCACTTGTCCTTGGGGGACGTTTGCCTATCGGAGGATGCCATTCGGATTGTGCAATGCACCCGCTACCTTCCAGCGATGCATGATGGCTATCTTTTCTGAGTACATAGAGGAGATCATGGAGGTATTTATGGATGATTTTTCTGTATATGGTTCCTCTTTTGATGATTGCCTATCTAACCTTTCTCTAGTACTTAAAAGATGTGAAGACACTTACCTTGTTTTGAATTGGGAGAAGTGTCATTTTATGGTTAATGAAGGCATTGTGCTAGGACACCTCGTTTCTAATCGAGGTATTGAGGTTGATCGAGCTAAGATCGAGACTATTGAGAAACTCCCTCCTCCTTGTTCTGTTAAAGGTGTGAGGAGTTTTCTCGGGCATGCAGGTTTCTACAGGAGATTCATCAAGGACTTCTCTAAGATTTCTAAACCTCTAACTAACCTCTTGAATAAAGATGTTGTTTTTGAGTTTTCGCAGGAGTGTCTTGATGCTTTTTACAGGATTAAGGAAGCGTTGATCTCCGCCCCCATTATCCAGCCTCCTGATTGGACCTTGCCCTTTGAGGTCATGTGTGACGCTAGTGATGTAGCCGTAGGAGCGGTGCTTGGACAGAAGAAAGATGGACGGACCACCGCCATTTATTATGCTAGCAAGACGCTAGATGAAGCACAACGCAACTACGCTACCACCGAGAAAGAGTTATTGGCGGTTGTATATGCTTTCGAGAAGTTTCGTTCCTATCTAGTAGGGGCGAAAGTCATTATCTACACCGACCATGCAGCCATTCGTTACTTGTTGGCTAAGAAAGATGCAAAGCCGCGCCTTATTCGATGGATTCTCTTACTTCAAGAGTTTGACCTAGAGATCCGCGATAATTAAGAAGGGATCCGAGAATTCAGTTGCGGATCACCTAAGCCGGCTACCGGAATCCTCCCGCGAGGCGGATAACCCACCCATAGACGATTCATTCCCCGATGAGCACTTACACGTCTTGGAGCGTTTGATGGACCTACTCACTTCACCCCACGATGGAGGTGAAGTATATGGGGTGAGGGAAACTCCTACCTCGTTTGAGACGCATCATGGTCCAGCTAGCGACCTTAAATCAAGCGCTTCTTGGAAGGCAACCCAAGGTATTGCTTTCTTTTCCCGTTTACTAGTCTAGATTAGATAGTTCTTGTTTTTGCTTTGCTTGCTTTGTTTTGGCGTTCTGGACAGACAACAGGGAATATCTAAGGAGGAGCACAACTGGAAGGACAGAAGTTCGAGATTCTGAGAAGACAGAAACACCTCGGTCACTGTCAGAGCACCTCGACCGAGTTGATTCTTGAGCAACCGAGGCGACTAGGGTTTTTGCAAAACCGCCTCGGTCCAGTCGAGACCATCTCGACCGAGGTGACAGCAGATCCAGTAACAGTATAAAAGGGAGAAAAATTACTTTTTCACATTTTTTACCTACCTCGACCGCGGCGACAGATCCATTTCGCTCACTCTCGATTCTTGCTCGTTTTCGACATTTTCTGCTTCCAAACCGAGATTGAAGGATAGAGGAATCGATTGCAACTACAGATCTGCAAGAAATTCGAGCAACTCGGCCGGAACGAGGTAAAAAACGATCAAAACCCTAAACTGGTTCGTTTACTGCAATTTGGGCTTTGGTTGCCCTTGAATCTGTTGAGGAAAGACTTAAGTACCCCTTAGGAAGCAATTGTAGTGATTTTAGGGGGAAAAGAACTGAATTTCTGAGAGTTGGAATCGCGACTGTCTTCGCCTCGGTCTAGTCGACCTGCACCTCGGTCGAGGTGGTTCTTGGAGTTTGTCAGTCGACCGAGGTAGTCTGACAGTGCTGTTTGAAGATGAGTTCTGACAGGTTGTTAGCCCTTAGAGATAGATCCTCTCCTTCCCCTTCCCCTTCCTCATCCCGACCTTCTATCCCGGTGATCCATGAGAGACACCGGGTAGATTATGAGCGCATTGCTAGCCGTCCAGTGATCGCACCTAGATTTCTGGACATTTCTGCATTTGACTGTCTCCACGTAGATGGAGAGCTTAGGAGGATGATCACCACCGTAGGGCTGGATCAGTTTACTGAGATCCGAGCCCCAGCCTACTTAGAGCCGACCCTCGAGTTTGTCAGCTCCTTCACTTACCTCCCCACAGAGAAGGCGGTGAAGTACCGGTTGATGAACCGGAACTACTTAGTACCTCTAGACCATTGGAGAGACATCTTTGGCTTCCCTGCCCCCACTGCTGTAGACTTCCCGACCCGAGCTGTAGCTAGAGAGTTCTGGGGTCAGATCGCCCACATTACAGAGCATGCAGATAGGTGGCGCCCTGGTGATTCCAAGGCGAAGCTTATTTTTCATCTAGCCTTTCGATTGGTACACAGGATCTTCAGCGAGACGCTTCTGGCGCGTACTGAGACGCCCCAGAAGGTCCGACAGGGGGAGCTCTTTGCTTTGTACTGCATGGTCACAGGTGGATACCCTGACTTTGGATTGATGCTGGCAGAGGATCTGCACAGGATCAAGGCCAAGGGGAAGGGAGATATATGTTGCGGAGGGATAGTGACCCATATCGCTAGGTATCAGGATATGGATCTGAGTAGGTGTACTATGGTGGCGGCTGCCAAGCCGCTCGGACTTCAGGAGATGATCACACGGAGGATTCTAGTTCCCCGTGGTTTGACTACACCCTACGTCGCTATGCCATGGGAGCTGACTGCACCTCAGGGTATCAGGTGGTCTGCACAGTTCTCAGTTTTTGATCCACACTACTGGCAGACAGCATGGGCTCCACTGATGGAGGATTACAGAGAGGCAGCAGCTGCCCCTGCTGCAGAGGAGGAGGCTGAGGATGAGGACGACGATGAGGACACAGTAGATGAGAGAGGAGGTGGCGTCCCGATGGACACAGGGACAGATACAGCTGGGACGAGCGCGCCACCTATTATAGATCTGGACGACGAGGAGGACACTGAGCCGGCGCCAGCTGAGACTTCTCCAGTCAGACCTGCTAGACGCAGGAGGCATGGAGTGAGGGATAGAGCCGCTCACCGACGGATCGATGACCTGAAGGATCAGGTTATCGACTCATATGCTGCACTTTCGCTGGATATCCGCGAGATGCAGGAGCGGCAGCATCATCAGCACATGATGGCTCAGCTGCAGTTCGAGCGCATCATGGGTCATCCTTACGATCCTACTCAGTATCCCTACATACCACCGCCACCACCGGATCGAGACTATTGAGGAGCTGATGTATTTGACACCTTTGATGTATTTTATTTATCGGATATTTTCGTATTTATGCTTCATTGCCTTTATATGATTATCTGATATTACATGCATACCTACAGGTTGTTTGATTGAGAAAAACGTCGAAACTGAAAAAAAAATGATTTTTAAAAAAAAAAAAAAAAAAAATTTTTCGACCTCTACCGAGTCAGTTCTGGCCAAACGAGGTGCTTCACCTCGGTTGAACCAAGAACACCTCGACCGAGGTGGGTTAACTGAGAGTTTTCGAAAACGATTTTGTGTTACTTATCTGGATATGATCTCAGTGAAGATCTTGTTTACTGACTGGTTTTAAATTCTTTATGTGTTTGAAAGGTTTTATAATATGTTTAAGTTGCTAAATGCTTTGTTTGAAATTATTGGCATGTTTAATACTTTGTTTTTATCCAAACTATGTTGAATTTGAAGGTTGACACCACAAGATAAGTTCTCTCACTTTCTTCCTGGAAAGACCAAGGCAATTCATTCTTCTCTCTTCTTCTTCTTGATCATGCTTAGCCCCTCATATACATTTTGCCTCCCTTTACCTATCCGGGAATTTGGAAGCAAGCGAAGTGGTGAAAGCAAGTGAAGTTAAAGTTGAGAAGTTGGCTGGAAGTGAAAGTGCTAGAAAGTAATAATAGGTTTGGGGAAGTCAATCATGAAGATGAGTAACTCGGCACCATTCACATAGCCGGGTGTTTGTGTCTTGCCAAAGTCGGATTGAGCGATATTCCTAACGGGTCATGGTATGTGCATCAAGGGTTTGATGCATCTCGAGAAATTGATGATTGCAGATTTCCTAGGCTTCGGTTATTGTGCACCTCTGTCCATGCATCCCAAAAAGTAAAGTAAAAAGAAAAAAAAGTGGAATAAGCAAAGCTTATTGGTGGAAGATGTTGCAAGTCAAAGTGGAAGTGAAGTTCATCCTTTTCCCGGATTCTATCACCACATTACCTTACATACATCCCTACCCTACACGTTTCTTGACCTTTTCTTTTGGGAAGCCCTTGAGACCTTGAGCTTGTTGATTGACTTAGTGGTTTAAACTGGATTATACATGATTAATTTTGATAATTATGAATTATTATGCATTCTATGATTTTATGCAACGATGAACAACTTTCCTATATTTATAAAATGTTTTGAGCGTATTGAGTTTTTAATTTCCAGGAAGTACTCTCTTAGAGTGATCTATGATAGTTGCACACCATAAAATGTTTTTGAAAGACTTTTTCATTGATTTTCTTGACTTATAATCCATTCTATCTTGTCTTCTATATGCGGAACTTGCTTGGGGACAAGCAAGGGCTAAGTATGGGGTATTTTGATAGCATGAATTATAGTCTATATTTTGGGGTTTGTTTGGACGTTTTATCTTTCATAATCTGCATGTTTGTATGTACATTATGTGATTTTACTACCGTTTCATCTACCTTTGCGAGAATCGAGGTCTACACCTAGTTTCGTTGTAATTACAGGTAATTTGGTACGTTTCGCATCAAAAAGGAGCAAAAGGAGTCATTAGTCATTTGGAGCTACATCCAGGGAGCATAGCCATGGATTAAAGATTCACTTTGGACCAGTTTTGAGAGATTTCACATTCAGTTATGACTCACCTCGGTTGACCAGAGATTCATCTCGACCGAGGTGATCCACAGACGCCGACTCGACCGAGGCGAACACCTAGGACGCGGCGAGAATATTTTATTCTTGGCTGAGATCTTTTATCTTTGGAAGGTGATCTTATATTTTTGGGCTTGGCTCCTGGAAGGAAGAAGATCTTATATTTTACCTATATTTATGGGAGAATATCTTTCTAAGATTTATTATCTTTGGAGGGTTATTTTCCTATAAAAAGGGTTGGATTTCCACAATTCCGACATCACGCTATACCGTCGATCAGGGCTTACACAGCAGCAGCAGCCTACTCCAAGTTGGGAGAGTTGAAGAACCTTTTTGAAGGTTGAAGGAAGATTGAAGTCCATAGCTTTTATAGCTTTTGAAGGGTTTTGTAAGATTGTCTTCAATTCCCTTCCTTGTTGTTTTCTCTTGTTGGATTGCTATCCAAGGAACGCTTTTGTTGTGATATTTGATTCAGTTATTGAAGTCTTTTCATTAAATTCTTCTTTGTTCAAATATTCACCTTCTTCCCATATATTTTAATACTTTCATTATGATGATGACTGGCTAATTTCCTTGTGTGATTCTAGGGTGATTGGCTGAAGGTTGTGGGAAAAACAATGATAGAATAATCTTAGATTCCAGTAGGATCCTGAAAGTTCGAGTCTTTAACCTTAACCCTAAGCCTCTCGTTCAGTCGATGAACACCTCGGCCGGGGTGGAAACTGGCTGACCGAGGTGACTTATCTGATCCATAACTGAGAGTTAAGTGTTAGAGTTTGCCAAATCCTATTCTTATTACACCTTTCCTGGTTCAAAGCAAGCTTAGGATGAGACTTACCCGGTAATTCCTTAGTTTGGGTATTGACGATCATAAGTGTACGTAGGTAATAAAGGTTTATCCTTTATTGGGATTTGAGTGTGCTTCCATCCCATCTTTGTGAGTTAGCCTGAGACTTACCCGGTAAAGGTTGATTCTATTCCCTTAGGTGGTGTGTTAGTTTGAGGTTATAGTTCTTTATCTTGATTCCTTGAGACTTACCCGGTAATAGGAGTTATGGTTTAGGATTAGTGTGTAGTGAGACTTACCCGGTGATCTACTCCACTTTAGAAACACCTTCCCCACGCAAAAATCTCAGCTTTGTCCGCTTATCTATAGATCTTGAGTTGGAACCACAACTAGATGCTTTAATCCCTAGAATTGCATGTTTGCTTTATTGACTTCTTATTCATCTTTGATTGTGTTAATCGCTCTTGTGGTTAGTATTGACATAAGCACACCGTATTGACTCTGTTTCACCGAGTCCCTGCGATCGACCCCTGGAATTTTCTTGCTTTTACTACGATTGACCCGTACACTGCGGGTTCGCATCCTTGTTTTAAGCTTAAGTCTAGGGTTATAAATTTAAAGCTTGCACACACCGTTTGGAGCGAACAAGTTTTTGGCGCCGTTGCCGGGGACTTGGTCTAGACCGAGCCGGTACGGTTTGCTCTTGGGGCATTTGCCCCGTTTTGTCTAACCACTCTACTTGAGTGACTTTCGCAGGTTCTTTCTTAGGTATATGCGAAGAACCCGCGCTGGGAAGGAAATCGTTCCTTACGATCCCGAACCAGAAAAGACATACAAGAGACGCTTAAGAGAAGCGAATATGGCCTAACAAGACGATCGCGATCTTGCGGCCCAATTGAGAGAGACGCAGGAGCTGCTGCGCCTCAGCAAGGAAGAACTCATGCAAGAGAAAGAGGAGAATCGCACCAGGACTGCAGCAATCGAAGCTGAGATTGCTGTCATTCGGAACCAGATTCTACTTCGACCGAGGGAACATCCTCCTGTTGACCCTCGACCGAGGCAGATTCCAGTACCAGATGCCCCGGCCATTGTACTTCCACCTCGGATGCCAATCCGAGATGTTCTTCTTGCAGGAATTCCACAAACCCTAGGTCAAAGGATGGACCCTAATCAACAACTGAGGCGTCCAGGAGTGAACCTAGGAGATCCAGCAGATCATGACTACGAACTTCGACCGCAAGTCTTAGCCATGATCCGCCAATGCCAATTCGGAGGGCTAGAGAAAGAGTCGCCGCATCAACATCTTCAAAACTACGAGATCTTGATGGAGACCTTGCGACCTCCCAGAATTGAGAACAACAACTACAAGCTAAGACCTTTCTACTTTTCTTTAAAAGATAGAGCTCTTACTTGGTATCAATCTCTTCCTCCAGGAAAAATCAGCACATGGGAAGAGATGACCACGGAATTCTTGACCAAATTCTTTCCCCCCTCAAAGACCGCTGAAATGAGAGGGAAGATCAATGCTTTCATCATGAAGGATAAGGAGAGCTTGTCCAAATCTTAGGAGCGGTTCAAGGATATCCTTTTGGATTGCCCACATCATGGGATTCCAAAGATCGAGTTGTTGGAGATCTACTTCAAAGGGCTGGACGGAAGCACCCAGTTCAATCTCCAACTACTCTCCGCCGGTACCTTCATGGACATGGCGATTGATGAGGCTTGGGACTTCATTGAGAAGCAAGCCTTGCACATGGAGAAATATACCCACCAAGGAGCTGAAGGTGGAGTTAAAAGAGTCAACTTTCAAGAGACTCAATCCGACAACAATCAACTCACGTCATTGAAGAACGACGTGAAGCAATTAAAGGAGCTCTTGATGGCTCAAACTAAGAAGGAAGAGCAAGGGCAAAGGAACAACAACAATAACGGGTACCGTAACAACAACAACAACGGTTCCCGAAACAACAACTACAACAACAACAATAGAGGATCCAATAGCAACAACTGGAGGGCGAATAACCAAAATCACGGTAACAATCATTCAAACTCCAATTCTAATGATTCCTCTAAACCTTTCCTCTCTCCCCCTTCTTCTTCTTCTTCTACTCCATTAAAAAGCCAAGGGCAAGGATCAAGTTCGTCTCAGCCAGAAAAGAAAGATGCAGTTCTGGAGGCAATCTTGATCAAGCTTAACGCTATGGAGAATTCTATGACTTCATTTTCGAGGGCCCAAAAGTCCTTCGAACAACAACTTGCTAATAGGGCGAATGAAGCGCCAAGAGATCCAGGGAAGCTTCCAGCGAAGACGGAAACTAACCCTAAGGGCCAGTGCATGGCCATAACGACGAGGAGTGGACTCAAAACTGCAGATCCAGTACCTCGCTCGACGCAGACCACCTCGGTCCAGATCCAGTCGAAGAACACCTCGACCGAGATGCCAACCGAGGCGGAGCAACAGAAAGCAGGAGGGACGACAGAAACTTATGTTCCACCCCCTGCATATAAGCCACCACTTCCATTCCCTCAGTCCAGAGCCAGAGCACATCTTGACAAGCACTTTGGTAAGTTTCTTGACTTGATGAATAAGCTACATATTAATATTCCTTTCCTTGATGCTATTTTAGGTATGCCCGCCTATGGGAAGTTCTTAAAAGAGATCTTATCAAGGAAGAGGAAGCTGGAGGATGTTGGTGAAGTTAGGATGACATCTAAATCTTCGGAGCTTATCAAGATCATGAAGGAAAAGATGCCGCCTAAGTTGAGAGATCCCGGCTCATTTTGCATTCCCATTCAAGTTGGGGATGTAACTTGTGAAGCCCTTTGTGATCTAGGAGCCAGCGTGAGCATCATCCCGCTGGAGTTGTGCACTAAGATCGGTCTTGGAGAGCCCAAACCGGTCAAGATTCGACTCTACATGGCGGATCGCTCCATTACCCATCCCGTGGGCATCTTGGAGGACGTTCCGGTCAAGTTAGGTAACTTCTATCTACCCATAGATTTTGTCGTACTTGACATTCCCGCAGATTATCCAGTACCTATTATTCTCGGGAGGCCATTTCTAGCAACTTCGGGTTGCAACGTGGATTGCAAGAACGCCAAGTTCAAATTCAACGTTGGTGGCGATGAGGTGGAGTTTGCACTACTTGCAGCCATGAAGGGGGAGCAACTAACTGATGATATCTTCAACATCTACGATGAAGAAGAATCAAGAGAATTGGTGAGCTCTATCCTTATTAACGATCCACTCGAAAGAGTTATTAGCTTCAGTTTAATGGAGGAAGGTATAGATGCTTCTTGTGATGCAGATATACGGAGCTTAAAAGCACTGAAAGAAGATCCAGGAGCTAAAACTGAGAAGCTGATCCAGGAGGCGAAGATCTCCAGCCTCGGACCCAGTAGCAGTACCTCGACCGAGGCACTTTCTGGACTGAGCGAGGCGACCGGAGAACATCTCGGTCAACGCCTATACGCCTCGACCGAGGTAGAAGGCGAGATAATTCAAACTGAGACTTCATCAAGTCCAGTTTCTGATACCACTCCACTGGAAAGAGGAAGCATGGATTCCCCCCAAAAAGCACCCCCAGTCGTAGAGCTTAAACAGCTCCCCAATCACTTGAGGTATATCTTTCTTGGACCGGATTCTACTTATCCCGTTATTATTAGTGCTTCCCTTTCCGAATCTGAATTGTCTAAGTTAATGCATGTCCTGAGAAAGCATCGAAGGGCTATAGGTTACACTACGGATGATCTTATTGGCATTAAACCTTCTTTCTGCATGCATAGAATTCTAATGGAAGATAATCATAAGACTTCATGGGAACCTCAAAGACGGTTAAATCCGATCATGAAAGAGGTTGTGAAGAAGGAAGTTCTTAAGTTGTTGGATGCAGGTATTATTTATCCTATCTCGGACAGCAAGTGGGTTAGCCCGGTGCATGTCGTTCCGAAGAAAGGAGGGATGACAGTTGTGACGAATAAGAACAACGAGTTGATCCCAACAAGGACCGTTACGGGTTGGAGAGTTTGCATCGACTATAGGAAGCTGAATACGGCAACTCGGAAGGATCATTTTCCGCTTCCTTTCATTGATCAAATGCTCGAACGGTTGGCCCAGCATTCACACTTTTGTTACTTGGACGGCTATAGTGGGTTCTTCCAGATTCCTATCCATCCGGATGATCAGGAGAAGACCACTTTCACTTGTCCTTGGGGGACGTTTGCCTATCGGAGGATGCCATTCGGATTGTGCAATGCACCCGCTACCTTCCAGCGATGCATGATGGCTATCTTTTCTGAGTACATAGAGGAGATCATGGAGGTATTTATGGATGATTTTTCTGTATATGGTTCCTCTTTTGATGATTGCCTATCTAACCTTTCTCTAGTACTTAAAAGATGTGAAGACACTTACCTTGTTTTGAATTGGGAGAAGTGTCATTTTATGGTTAATGAAGGCATTGTGCTAGGACACCTCGTTTCTAATCGAGGTATTGAGGTTGATCGAGCTAAGATCGAGACTATTGAGAAACTCCCTCCTCCTTGTTCTGTTAAAGGTGTGAGGAGTTTTCTCGGGCATGCAGGTTTCTACAGGAGATTCATCAAGGACTTCTCTAAGATTTCTAAACCTCTAACTAACCTCTTGAATAAAGATGTTGTTTTTGAGTTTTCGCAGGAGTGTCTTGATGCTTTTTACAGGATTAAGGAAGCGTTGATCTCCGCCCCCATTATCCAGCCTCCTGATTGGACCTTGCCCTTTGAGGTCATGTGTGACGCTAGTGATGTAGCCGTAGGAGCGGTGCTTGGACAGAAGAAAGATGGACGGACCACCGCCATTTATTATGCTAGCAAGACGCTAGATGAAGCACAACGCAACTACGCTACCACCGAGAAAGAGTTATTGGCGGTTGTATATGCTTTCGAGAAGTTTCGTTCCTATCTAGTAGGGGCGAAAGTCATTATCTACACCGACCATGCAGCCATTCGTTACTTGTTGGCTAAGAAAGATGCAAAGCCGCGCCTTATTCGATGGATTCTCTTACTTCAAGAGTTTGACCTAGAGATCCGCGATAAGAAGGGATCCGAGAATTCAGTTGCGGATCACCTAAGCCGGCTACCGGAATCCTCCCGCGAGGCGGATAACCCACCCATAGACGATTCATTCCCCGATGAGCACTTACACGTCTTGGAGCGTTTGATGGACCTACTCACTTCACCCCACGATGGAGGTGAAGTATATGGGGTGAGGGAAACTCCTACCTCGTTTGAGACGCATCATGGTCCAGCTAGCGACCTTAAATCAAGCGCTTCTTGGAAGGCAACCCAAGGTATTGCTTTCTTTTCCCGTTTACTAGTCTAGATTAGATAGTTCTTGTTTTTGCTTTGCTTGCTTTGTTTTGGCGTTCTGGACAGACAACAGGGAATATCTAAGGAGGAGCACAACTGGAAGGACAGAAGTTCGAGATTCTGAGAAGACAGAAACACCTCGGTCACTGTCAGAGCACCTCGACCGAGTTGATTCTTGAGCAACCGAGGCGACTAGGGTTTTTGCAAAACCGCCTCGGTCCAGTCGAGACCATCTCGACCGAGGTGACAGCAGATCCAGTAACAGTATAAAAGGGAGAAAAATTACTTTTTCACATTTTTTACCTACCTCGACCGCGGCGACAGATCCATTTCGCTCACTCTCGATTCTTGCTCGTTTTCGACATTTTCTGCTTCCAAACCGAGATTGAAGGATAGAGGAATCGATTGCAACTACAGATCTGCAAGAAATTCGAGCAACTCGGCCGGAACGAGGTAAAAAACGATCAAAACCCTAAACTGGTTCGTTTACTGCAATTTGGGCTTTGGTTGCCCTTGAATCTGTTGAGGAAAGACTTAAGTACCCCTTAGGAAGCAATTGTAGTGATTTTAGGGGGAAAAGAACTGAATTTCTGAGAGTTGGAATCGCGACTGTCTTCGCCTCGGTCTAGTCGACCTGCACCTCGGTCGAGGTGGTTCTTGGAGTTTGTCAGTCGACCGAGGTAGTCTGACAGTGCTGTTTGAAGATGAGTTCTGACAGGTTGTTAGCCCTTAGAGATAGATCCTCTCCTTCCCCTTCCCCTTCCTCATCCCGACCTTCTATCCCGGTGATCCATGAGAGACACCGGGTAGATTATGAGCGCATTGCTAGCCGTCCAGTGATCGCACCTAGATTTCTGGACATTTCTGCATTTGACTGTCTCCACGTAGATGGAGAGCTTAGGAGGATGATCACCACCGTAGGGCTGGATCAGTTTACTGAGATCCGAGCCCCAGCCTACTTAGAGCCGACCCTCGAGTTTGTCAGCTCCTTCACTTACCTCCCCACAGAGAAGGCGGTGAAGTACCGGTTGATGAACCGGAACTACTTAGTACCTCTAGACCATTGGAGAGACATCTTTGGCTTCCCTGCCCCCACTGCTGTAGACTTCCCGACCCGAGCTGTAGCTAGAGAGTTCTGGGGTCAGATCGCCCACATTACAGAGCATGCAGATAGGTGGCGCCCTGGTGATTCCAAGGCGAAGCTTATTTTTCATCTAGCCTTTCGATTGGTACACAGGATCTTCAGCGAGACGCTTCTGGCGCGTACTGAGACGCCCCAGAAGGTCCGACAGGGGGAGCTCTTTGCTTTGTACTGCATGGTCACAGGTGGATACCCTGACTTTGGATTGATGCTGGCAGAGGATCTGCACAGGATCAAGGCCAAGGGGAAGGGAGATATATGTTGCGGAGGGATAGTGACCCATATCGCTAGGTATCAGGATATGGATCTGAGTAGGTGTACTATGGTGGCGGCTGCCAAGCCGCTCGGACTTCAGGAGATGATCACACGGAGGATTCTAGTTCCCCGTGGTTTGACTACACCCTACGTCGCTATGCCATGGGAGCTGACTGCACCTCAGGGTATCAGGTGGTCTGCACAGTTCTCAGTTTTTGATCCACACTACTGGCAGACAGCATGGGCTCCACTGATGGAGGATTACAGAGAGGCAGCAGCTGCCCCTGCTGCAGAGGAGGAGGCTGAGGATGAGGACGACGATGAGGACACAGTAGATGAGAGAGGAGGTGGCGTCCCGATGGACACAGGGACAGATACAGCTGGGACGAGCGCGCCACCTATTATAGATCTGGACGACGAGGAGGACACTGAGCCGGCGCCAGCTGAGACTTCTCCAGTCAGACCTGCTAGACGCAGGAGGCATGGAGTGAGGGATAGAGCCGCTCACCGACGGATCGATGACCTGAAGGATCAGGTTATCGACTCATATGCTGCACTTTCGTTGGATATCCGCGAGATGCAGGAGCGGCAGCATCATCAGCACATGATGGCTCAGCTGCAGTTCGAGCGCATCATGGGTCATCCTTACGATCCTACTCAGTATCCCTACATACCACCGCCACCACCGGATCGAGACTATTGAGGAGCTGATGTATTTGACACCTTTGATGTATTTTATTTATCGGATATTTTCGTATTTATGCTTCATTGCCTTTATATGATTATCTGATATTACATGCATACCTACAGGTTGTTTGATTGAGAAAAACGTCGAAACTGAAAAAAAAATGATTTTTAAAAAAAAAAAAAAAAAAATTTTTTCGACCTCTACCGAGTCAGTTCTGGCCAAACGAGGTGCTTCACCTCGGTTGAACCAAGAACACCTCGACCGAGGTGGGTTAACTGAGAGTTTTCGAAAACGATTTTGTGTTACTTATCTGGATATGATCTCAGTGAAGATCTTGTTTACTGACTGGTTTTAAATTCTTTATGTGTTTGAAAGGTTTTATAATATGTTTAAGTTGCTAAATGCTTTGTTTGAAATTATTGGCATGTTTAATACTTTGTTTTTATCCAAACTATGTTGAATTTGAAGGTTGACACCACAAGATAAGTTCTCTCACTTTCTTCCTGGAAAGACCAAGGCAATTCATTCTTCTCTCTTCTTCTTCTTGATCATGCTTAGCCCCTCATATACATTTTGCCTCCCTTTACCTATCCGGGAATTTGGAAGCAAGCGAAGTGGTGAAAGCAAGTGAAGTTAAAGTTGAGAAGTTGGCTGGAAGTGAAAGTGCTAGAAAGTAATAATAGGTTTGGGGAAGTCAATCATGAAGATGAGTAACTCGGCACCATTCACATAGCCGGGTGTTTGTGTCTTGCCAAAGTCGGATTGAGCGATATTCCTAACGGGTCATGGTATGTGCATCAAGGGTTTGATGCATCTCGAGAAATTGATGATTGCAGATTTCCTAGGCTTCGGTTATTGTGCACCTCTGTCCATGCATCCCAAAAAGTAAAGTAAAAAGAAAAAAAAGTGGAATAAGCAAAGCTTATTGGTGGAAGATGTTGCAAGTCAAAGTGGAAGTGAAGTTCATCCTTTTCCCGGATTCTATCACCACATTACCTTACATACATCCCTACCCTACACGTTTCTTGACCTTTTCTTTTGGGAAGCCCTTGAGACCTTGAGCTTGTTGATTGACTTAGTGGTTTAAACTGGATTATACATGATTAATTTTGATAATTATGAATTATTATGCATTCTATGATTTTATGCAACGATGAACAACTTTCCTATATTTATAAAATGTTTTGAGCGTATTGAGTTTTTAATTTCCAGGAAGTACTCTCTTAGAGTGATCTATGATAGTTGCACACCATAAAATGTTTTTGAAAGACTTTTTCATTGATTTTCTTGACTTATAATCCATTCTATCTTGTCTTCTATATGCGGAACTTGCTTGGGGACAAGCAAGGGCTAAGTATGGGGTATTTTGATAGCATGAATTATAGTCTATATTTTGGGGTTTGTTTGGACGTTTTATCTTTCATAATCTGCATGTTTGTATGTACATTATGTGATTTTACTACCGTTTCATCTACCTTTGCGAGAATCGAGGTCTACACCTAGTTTCGTTGTAATTACAGGTAATTTGGTACGTTTCGCATCAAAAAGGAGCAAAAGGAGTCATTAGTCATTTGGAGCTACATCCAGGGAGCATAGCCATGGATTAAAGATTCACTTTGGACCAGTTTTGAGAGATTTCACATTCAGTTATGACTCACCTCGGTTGACCAGAGATTCATCTCGACCGAGGTGATCCACAGACGCCGACTCGACCGAGGCGAACACCTAGGACGCGGCGAGAATATTTTATTCTTGGCTGAGATCTTTTATCTTTGGAAGGTGATCTTATATTTTTGGGCTTGGCTCCTGGAAGGAAGAAGATCTTATATTTTACCTATATTTATGGGAGAATATCTTTCTAAGATTTATTATCTTTGGAGGGTTATTTTCCTATAAAAAGGGTTGGATTTCCACAATTCCGACATCACGCTATACCGTCGATCAGGGCTTACACAGCAGCAGCAGCCTACTCCAAGTTGGGAGAGTTGAAGAACCTTTTTGAAGGTTGAAGGAAGATTGAAGTCCATAGCTTTTATAGCTTTTGAAGGGTTTTGTAAGATTGTCTTCAATTCCCTTCCTTGTTGTTTTCTCTTGTTGGATTGCTATCCAAGGAACGCTTTTGTTGTGATATTTGATTCAGTTATTGAAGTCTTTTCATTAAATTCTTCTTTGTTCAAATATTCACCTTCTTCCCATATATTTTAATACTTTCATTATGATGATGACTGGCTAATTTCCTTGTGTGATTCTAGGGTGATTGGCTGAAGGTTGTGGGAAAAACAATGATAGAATAATCTTAGATTCCAGTAGGATCCTGAAAGTTCGAGTCTTTAACCTTAACCCTAAGCCTCTCGTTCAGTCGATGAACACCTCGGCCGGGGTAGAAACTGGCTGACCGAGGTGACTTATCTGATCCATAACTGAGAGTTAAGTGTTAGAGTTTGCCAAATCCTATTCTTATTACACCTTTCCTGGTTCAAAGCAAGCTTAGGATGAGACTTACCCGGTAATTCCTTAGTTTGTGTATTGACGATCATAAGTGTAGGTAATAAAGGTTTATCCTTTATTGGGATTTGAGTGTGCTTCCATCCCATCTTTGTGAGTTAGCCTGAGACTTACCCGGTAAAGGTTGATTCTATTCCCTTAGATGGTGTGTTAGTTTGAGGTTATAGTTCTTTATCTTGATTCCTTGAGACTTACCCGGTAATAGGAGTTATGGTTTAGGATTAGTGTGTAGTGAGACTTACCCGGTGATCTACTCCACTTTAGAAACACCTTCCCCACGCAAAAATCTCAGCTTTGTCCGCTTATCTATAGATCTTGAGTTGGAACCACAACTAGATGCTTTAATCCCTAGAATTGCATGTTTGCTTTATTGACTTCTTATTCATCTTTGATTGTGTTAATCGCTCTTGTGGTTAGTATTGACATAAGCACACCGTATTGACTCTGCTTCACCGAGTCCCTGCGATCGACCCTTGGAATTTTCTTGCTTTTACTACGATTGACCCGTACACTGCGGGTTCGCATCCTTGTTTTAAGCTTAAGTCTAGGGTTATAAATTTAAAGCTTGCACACACCGTTTGGAGCGAACAACCTCCTCTCTTCATCTTCGTAATATACGGTCCTTGAAGACTCGTGTATCGTTGCCTTTGTGCTCAGTTTGCAGAGGTCGATTCCACAGGAACTAAATTGGCACCTTCGCTTGAAGCAGTTGGCCCAAGGCTGAAGATGTAGCCCCTGTCGACAAGCCACAGAACCAGTGCAGTCATGTAAGCCATCTAACCCTTGGACCCTTGCTTCCCTTGTTCCATCATCTCAACCCTCTTCCCTTTGCAGCGTCATTAGTAGGAGGAGAGGGTCTGTCTGCAGCCAACACACCAGCAAGGGACAGACAGTGCAAGCTGCGTGGTAAGGACCCTCAATTGTAGCTAAAACCATTCAACAGCCATGGAAGAGGACTGGTTATGTTTCCGGAATTTTAGGAAGTGATGAACAGCCAACTTTGAGTCCAATTTTGGGTAAGCTAAACTACCTCTTTTTGGCTGGTTTTCGGATATGTCATAGACAGTAGTACATAGTATAACATACTAAAATTGGGGAAGAATCGGAGTTACGGTTTAAGAGATATTGTGTTCCAAAGTTGACGCCTCATGCAGTTTTTATATATGTGCTGAGTGTTGGGGAAAACAGCAAGTGATGCTGCTTTGTGAGATGGTTTTGAATAAGCTCTTGATCTCTGTTGGGATTGAATTTTGGATATGATATGGTTGACATATTTTTGTACAACATATTAAAATTTGAGAGTAATCCAACGAGTGGTTTGGGATTTATGATTTTTCAAAGATTGAGTCGTAAGCAGTTTTTCTGTTGTGCTAAAATTCGGTTTTGTGAGATAGTTTTAAATAGGATTTTGATTTCCTTTGCGGCTGAATTTTGGATATATTAGAGATAAGATTTTATAGTAGCACATATCAAAATTTGGGATAAATCCAGCGAGTAGTTTAGGAGTTATGATTTTTCAAAGTTAAGACAATGTGCTATTTGTTAAGTGTTGTACCCAACTTTAGAAATTTTTGTAGAAGCGATGCTTTAACAATTTTAAGAAATTCTTTCTCCTACGAGTAGATAGGATATCATAGATGACCTAGGGAATTATTTCAGAATTTTTATAAGATTATTCGAATTTTATATTTGAAGCTGTAGTTGGACTTTAGTGACTTTTCGGGAAATAGAAAATGGGAAGTTTTTATAGTTGTCACCTAAAATCATCTTAGGGAGTGGAATATGATTAGTTAGCCTCAAGTAAGAATTAAGTACTTTTTACGGGTTTTTGGAAGTCTCGGAACCAAGGGTAAAATAGTCAATTTACCTTAAATAAACACTGTAATAACTTTTGCACATAGAATCGTACATCTTAGGAGTTTTAGACTTCTAAGTATCCAAGGAAAAATGTTGACCCACGTGCCTCCTTTGACAGGCAACTGAGTTCCTGCAGCTACTGATTTAGTGTTGTTAAGAGAGACGAGATTTAATTCGGTAAGTCCACTGACTTACTTAGCTAGCTTCTTGCATGTGTGTGATGTGTATGAGTGGTGTGTGATAGTTAATATAAATAACGAAACTGGAATACGCCGACTGTAATATATTGTATAATTGACCCAAGTGTATGATAACGGGTCGTGACATCATCTGCCTAGCTCTTGCGAGAGTCTAGGAGGTTCCCTATGATCAGCCCAGTCCGGTAGACGGTCAGATGCATTAGTACCATTCCGCGTTGGTAAACGGGGACAAGGGCGAGGTTTGGGAATCCCTCGTGTCACAAAATAAGTATCATTAGTAATAACCTATCACCTAATTAAAGATAATAAAAGGATTGAGTGTTGCATGTTGGTTGTGTATATTGTGTGTTTGTGCTTTTACCTTTATACTTATGCATAGAATGTTAGCTAACGGTTTTATACCGCTTGTAGATGCCTTGCAGGTTAAGACAGTTGTAGAGAGATCCGGAGGGAATGGTCAGCCGGGTCCACGTACTCATTTAGTTGGGGACGGGAATGTCTTATGTTCTTCATATATGTCGTTTTGGTACCTTTGCTTTGTAAGGCTGATACATATTCTTCATGTATATATTGTTTAAAGTTTTCAAATGTTTTAAATACTTTTGTGCCTTGTTGTAAGATCCAAGTTAAATTGTTGTCAAACTAAACATTGTGAGGTCCTAACCAATAGCTCCCTGAGTTCTCAGAATTTGGGGTGTTACAATATGGTATCAGAGGTCCGGGTTGGCAACAATGGCACTTGAAATCTTCTGAAAGACCAAATGTATAAAATAACTAGAACCCAAAAGGGGTCTAAATTTTCAAAACGGATTTATGTTTTTACACGCACGCATAGTCGGGTTGTTGGGTTAGTAGTACGTCGGACCACCATCGCTCTCTGTGGATCTCTGCAACTTGGATCGATAGGAGTTAGTATATAGACTTTTTATGATGTTTATTATTATATGTTATACACATGTGGTGGCTTAGCTTGTTAAAGGATATTTTATATCCTTTAGTCGTGATATCACGAAGCGATTATCGCCTCATGATAAATCAACTGCGGACTTGAAGAATCTACAACACGAGGCAATGAAATCGGACCTTGAATTGAGTATTATACTCGAGTAGGCTTCTTGGTGATCCTTACAAATTATCCAAAGAACAATCAGATGAGGAAGAAATCCCTGACTCGGTTAAGTTAGAAGGAATAGAAGGTCGTACAAGGAACTCGGGCATACGAGGCCGAAAGACGGAATTAGAAGAACCATGCAAGAGACTACTAGAGTGCTGAGTAGAGATAACAATATTGGAACAGGACAAGTAGAATTGAGTACAACCAAGATTACGGAATCAAGGACATTATAATCGAGGCAGATGCCCCAAAGACCATTAGGGGCATGAGAAACCAGAAGAGACAAAGTGCCAATCCGGGTGCGAGAATCTAAGGTGCACGGAATGAAGACCTACAATTGAGTGTAAAAGCGAAAAGGCAGACTCCACAAGCGTGGGGAGGTTTTGACCTCCTCAGAGATATAAGTAGTTTGAAAGAAACCACGATGCCAATATCCAAAGAATGGAAGCATGTAGCAAGGTCAACAAAGTTTCATGAAGGCGATATTACCACTAACTCCAGTGAAGAAATCTGTATGGGAGAACGGCCATGCTAGACTCGAGAGTCTAGGATAACCCGAATTATCACGGGACCTAAGCCATCAACACAGATGGTCCATGCAAAAGGAACTGTAAGAGGATGATCATTACGGCCATAAGAATTTCAAAGACGCTTGCAAGCTATCGTGAAAACTTAAAACGACTATTTATGCCAAATGAATGACACAATCGAACTAGAGAAATGGAGTTAGCCTATAAGAAGCGGAAGGGTGGAAGGTTGAACGAACTAAATAAGTATAAAAGGATTGTTGTGAGCAACTGTTTACCTACTAGCTAAGAAAATTTTGACAGATCACAATTTACACGGAATGGAGAGATACAACTTAATGTAAGAGCGAAGGGTAGACTTCACAAGCCTGGAGACATTTTGTCTTCTTTAAAGATAAGAATTTTAAACGGAATCACAACGCCAGTATCGAAAGGATTGCAGCCCTGTAACATAGTCAACAGAGATTTGGAAGGAAATATTACAAACAACGCCGATTAAGGAACCTGTGATTGAGAGAATCGTGTGGTGGACTCAAGAGCCCAGGGTAACCGCCATTTATAACAAAACATAGGTCATCAATACCGACGGTCCTTGTAAAGGGACTACAATTGGGATGTAATTAAAAGGCATCGGAACTACAAGACGCTTACCATCTATCGTGGAATGTTAGGAACGACTTTTGACGTCAAGTGAATGGCACAGTGAGACTTGAGAAAGAGAGTTGTCCCAAAGGAAGCAGAAGAGTGAAAGATAAGACGAACTAAAGAAGGATAAAAGGATAAATCTAGTAGGTGATGTGGACCAAAAGTTTAATACCAGTAGAGGTATGAAATTGAGATAAGTCAATTATAGACTGACCTATGTCAACCAAGGACGTGCAAGTATTATTTGGTATTAACGAGTTATGTGCCGTTAAGAAGAGATAATTGTGATAGTGGATCTATGGAGTAGCTTTACCGACGCCTTGGAGGATTTCCTCAAGTAGGAAACGTCAACCGTCTGGGATGAGCAAAAGGTATCGAGAGGATTGCGTTAAAGGTTATTTCTTGTCTGGTTAAGACCAAACTCTGGTTGAGTCAGGGAGTTTGGATCGGTGTTGCTAGAATTAAGGAAGTAAACGGAAGATGGTTGCTTTCCAATAATGATTTTATTTCAGGAAAACAAGTAAGGAAAGTACTTGGTACTTCATCCGGTTAATCATTTTGGACTCACAGAACACGTCCTTATGATTAAGGGGTGACAACAAAATAATTAGAGTAGCGCAGCGGAAGCGTGGTGGGTCCTAACCCACAGAGCAAGAAGCTCAATGGTACTGATGGATGTCGTGTCGAGTTTAAGATGGTGATAGTTGGTGAAATGCATTCTAGTTGGAAGGAACGTGAGATAGGCCATGTGAAGTGACTAGAAATGTCGTACGGAAACTTATGAGCATGTAGAGGTATGATAACATGAATTATAGTCTATATTTTGGGGTTTGTTTGGACGTTTTATCTTTCATAATCTGCATGTTTGTATGTATATTATGTGATTATACTACCATTTCATCTACCCTTGCGGGAATCGAGGTCTACACCTAGTTTTGTTGTAATCGTAGGTAAAATGGCACATTTTGTATCGAAAAGGAGCAAAAGGAGCTATGGAGTCATTTGAGCTACATTGAGGAACATAAGGAATCATCCAGGAAGCATAGCCATGGATTATAGATTCACTTTGGACCAGTTTTGAGAGATTTCACATTCAGTTGTGACTCACCTCGGTTGACCACAGATTCACCTCGACCGAGGTGATCTAGAGAAGCCGACTCGACCGAGGCGAATACCTAGGACGCGGCGAGAATATTTTATTCTTGGCTGAGATCTTTTATCTTTGGAAAGTGATCTTATATTTTTGGGCTTGGCTCCTGGAAGGAAGAAGATATATTGGATCTTATATTTTACCTATTTTTATGGGAAGAGATCTTTCTAAGATATCTTATCTTTGGAGGGTTATTTTTCTATAAAAAGGGTTGGATTTCCACAAATCCAACATCTCGCATACAGCCCGCTTACACCGAGAGTCACGCAGTAGCCATACTCCAGTTGGGAGATTTGAAGAACCTTTTTGAAGGTTGAAGGAAGATTGAAGATTGTAGCTTTTATAGCTTTTGAAAGGTTTTCTTGTAAAATTACCTTAGATTCTCTTCCTAGTTGTCTTGCTTGTTGGATTTATATCCAAGGAACGCTTTGTTGTGATATTTGATTCAGTTATTGAAGTCTTTTCATTAAATTCTTCTTGTTCAAATATTCACCTTCTTCCCATATATTTGATTCATACTTTCATGATGATGAGTGGCTAATTTCCTTGTGTGATTCTAGGGTGATTGGCTGAAGGTTGTGGGAAAAACAATGATAGAATGATCTTAATCACAGTAGGACCCTGAAAGTTCGAGTCTTTAACCTTAATGTTACGTTAGGATTAGTAGCACAAAAAGCTTTACATTTATAAACTCGAACTAAATCCTAAACTACCTAGCGAAACCCGCAGTGTACGGGTCGTTTTGTAGAAAGGAAAGTATTCCGAGGTCGAACACAAGGACTGAGGTGAAACTAAGTCATTCAATGATCGAGGATAGTGTGAATCTAGACTAAGATAAGATGAGGAGTAAAGAAAATGGAAAACACAATGTTTTTGGAGGGTTTTTCGGTGATCAAACAAAGATCACAAGTATTTGAACACAATCAAGCAACACAAACAAACACTAACACAAAAGATAGGAGAATGGAAGTAACAAAGCGGATTCTAGAGTTTGGAAGTCCCGGTTATGGCATAGACTCAAGCTTTCTATTCATTTCTCGGATTAACTATGATATGTTGGGATTAAGCGTTTCTAGATTGGGATCAATTACCGGGTAGGTCTCATGGTCCACTAGTCCATTCCTAAGGTCTCATCACCGGGTAAGTCTCTAAGAACCTAAGGATAGGAATTCTACACAAACCGGATTGTTACCTAGGGATCTAACCTATCCTTACCGGGTAAGTCTCGGAAAGGGAAGTCCTAAACAACTATCCTAGCACACTTAGTCCAATGGCGGCTTGTGAGGCTCACCACTACCTAGGGTTAGTCATCTTTTGAATCTAAGAGTAAGAATCACCGGGTAAGTCTCTTCTAAACACTTAGTTGCTAACACTAGGTCACCCTAGGATAGAATTAGCTCAACAAACACTAGGATTTCAACATTCTAACTAACTAAAGCTAGATCTATCAAACCAGGGAGAATCACGGGCTGTTCTACCACAACCACGGCCGTGGAATGGCATGAACAAACCGTGGACTTCAACAGAGACCTCGTCCAAGAAATCAAGTCATCCAAGGGTAAATCTAAGTTCATCCTATCATAGTCCTAGCCATAACCCTTCTTTCCTTACCCTAGAATCGCATCTATCTAGCCAACAACAAACATTTCAAGATCAAACTTCATCAAATAAGCATGCTTGCAAGTCATGGTTAAATAATGAAGAGCAATTCCAAGAAAAGACATTAAAGGCAAAGAGAAGAAGTTACCAAATTCTTACAAGGCTCCAAGAGCTAATCCAACTTGACAACAATGGAAGCTTCACTCAAATCCACTCTAATCTCACTCTAAAACGAGAATCTATACTAATCTCTTCCAAGAACACCCCTAATGGGTGCTTGGAAGAGAGGCAACAATGGCCAAATGTTTTGGGGAAGAAAGGTAGTTCAAAAGAGAGGAGAAGGATCTGATGCCAATTACAGCCTGCAAGATTCTTTAAATACCCACTAGGAGCAAGAGCAATGGAAGAGATCGTGGTCCAGCTGTCAACGTGGTCCTGGCAAGAACCACGGGCAAGTCCACGGCCGTGGTCTTGGTCTAGACCGTGGTTTGGTCCAGAAGCTTCTCCTAGGCTCGTTAAGCCATGATTTGGTGCATGGCTTGTGTTGGCAAGGTTCCATGAGTCCTCCTTAGCCCTTAGCTTGCATTCCAATGAGTCCGGAAGTGTGTCATCTCGAGGAATGCTCCTCGGATGTATCGATTAGGCTCTTAAATCTCCCAAAATACCTACAAAGCAAGCAAAAGTCCGAGTAGACGTCTATCTCGACAAAATACGTGATTTGAGTGCAAACGCCGTGAACTAATGCTAAACCATGCATGAATGAGCGGGAAATCTATCTAAATGAGTGTCTAAATCTAGATCATAAATCGTGTTATCATACAGCCCGCTGACACCGAGAGTCACGCAGCAGCCATACTCCAGTTGGGAGATTTGAAGAACCTTTTTGAAGGTTGAAGGAAGATTGAAGATTGTAGCTTTTATAGCTTTTGAAAGGTTTTCTTGTAAAATTACCTTAGATTCTCTTCCTAGTTGTCTTGCTTGTTGGATTTATATCCAAGGAACGCTTTGTTGTGATATTTGATTCAGTTATTGAAATATTTTCATTAAATTCTTCTTGTTCAAATATTCACCTTCTTCCCATATATTTGATTCATACTTTCATGATGATGAGTGGCTAATTTCCTTGTGTGATTCTAGGGTGATTGGCTGAAGGTTGTGGGAAAAACAATGATAGAATGATCTTAATCACAGTAGGACCCTAAAAGTTCGAGTCTTTAACCTTAACCCCAAGCATCTCGCTCAGTCGATGAACACCTCGGCCGGGGTGGAATTCTTCTGACCGAGGTGACTTATCTGATCCGAAACTGAGAGTTAAGTGTTAGAGTTTGCCAAACCCTACTCTTATTACACCTTTCCTGGTTCAATGCAAGCTTAGGATGAGACTTACCCGGTAATTCCTTAGTTTGTGTACCTAAGATCATAAGTGTAGGTAATAAAGGTTTATCCTTTATTGGGGTTTGAGTGTGCTTTCATCCCATCTTTGTGAGTTAGCCCGAGACTTACCCGGTAAAGGTTGATTCTATTCCCTTAGATGGTGTGTTAGTTTGAGGATATAGTTCTTTATCTTGATTCCTTGAAACTTACCCGGTAATAGGAGTTGCGGTTTAGGATTAGTGAGTAGTGAGACTTACCCGGTGATCTATTCCACTTTAGTAACACCTTCCCTATGCAAAAACCTCAGCTTTGTCCGCTTATCTTTAGATCTTGAGTTGGAACCACAACTAGATGCTTTAATCCCTAGAATTGCATGTTTGCTTTATTGACTTCTTATTCATCTTTGATTGTGTTAATTGCTCTTGTGGTTAGTAATTGCATAAGCATACCGTAACTGGACTTTGTTTCACTAAGTCCCTGTGATCGACCCCTGGAATTCCTTACTTTTACTACGATTGACCCGTACACTGCGGGTTCGCATCCTTGTTTTAAGCTTAAGTCTAGGGTTATAAATTTAAAGCTTGCACACACCGTTTGGAGCGAACAAGTTTTTGGCGCCGTTGCCGGGGACTTGGTCTAGACCGAGCCGGTACGGTTTGCTCTTGGGGCACTTGCCCCCGTGTCTACTGACCACTCTACTTGAGTGACTTTTGCAGGTTCTTTCTTAGGTATTTGCGAAGAACCCGCACTGGGAAGGAAATCGTTCCTTACGATCTCGAACCAGAAAAGACATACAAGCGACGCTTAAGAGAAGCGAAGATGGCCCAACAAGACAACCGCGATCTTGAGGCCGAGTTGAAAGAGGCGCTAGAGCTGCTACGCCTCAGCAGGGAAGAACTAAGGCAAGAAAAGGAAGAAACTCGCACCAGGACTGAAGCAATCGAAGCAGATATGGTAGCCATACGAGACCAGATTCTACTTCGACCGAGGGAAGATCCAGTTGCTGATCCTCGACCGATGCAGGATCCAGTTGCTGACCCTCGACCGAGGCAGGTCCCTGTACCTGACGCCCCGGCCAATGTACTTCCACCTCGGATGCCAGTCCGAAACGTTCTTCTTGCAGGAATCCCACAAACCCTAGGTCAAAGGATGGACCCTAATCAACAACTGAGGCGTCCAGGAGTTAACCTAGGAGATCCAGCGGACCATGACTATGAACTTCGACCGCAAGTTCTATCCATGATTCGCCAATGCCAGTTTGGAGGGCTAGAGAAGGAATCACCACATCAACATCTTCAAAACTATGAGATCTTGATGGAGACCTTGAGACCTCCGAGGATTGAAAACAACAACTACAAGCTAAGACCTTTTTACTTTTCTTTAAAAGATAGAGCTCTTACTTGGTATCAATCTCTTCCTCCAGGAAAAATTAGCACATGGGAGGAAATGTCTACGGAGTTCTTGACCAAATTCTTTCCCCCCTCAAAGACAACTGAAATGAGAGGGAAGATCAACGTTTTCATTATGAAGGACAAGGAGAGCTTGTCCAAGTCATGGGAGCGGTTCAAGGACATTCTTTTGGATTGCCCACATCATGGGATTCCAAAGTTAGAGTTATTGGAGATATACTTCTAAGGACTGGACGGAAGCACCCAGTTCAATCTCCAACTACTCTCCGCCGGTACCTTCATGGACATGGCGATTGACGAGGCTTGGGACTTCATCGAGAAGCAAGCCTTGCATATGGAGAAGTACACCCACCAAGGAGCTGAAGGTGGAGTTAAAAGAGTTAACTTCCAAGAAACTCAGCCCAACAACAATCAACTCACGTCTTTGAAGAATGACGTGAAGCAATTGAAGGAACTCTTGGTTGCAAAAACCAAGAAGGAAGAGCAAGGGCAAAGGAACAGCAACAACGGATACCGTAACAAAAACAACGGTTCCCGGAACAACAATTACAACAACAACAATAGAGGATCCAATAGCAATAATTGGAGGGCAAACAACCAAAATAACGGTAACAATCATTCAAACTCCCACTCTAACGATCACTCTAACCCTTTCCTCTCTTCTCCTTCTTCTTCTTCTACTCCATTAAAAAGCCAGGGGCAAGGATCAAGTTCGTCTTAGCCGGAAAAGAAAGACGCAGTTCTAGAGGCTATCTTGATCAAGCTTAACGCTATGGAGACTTCTATGACTTCATTTTCGAAGGCCCAAAAAGCCTTTGAACAACAACTTGCAAGTAGGGCGAATGAAGCGCCAAGAGATCCAGGGAAGCTTCCAGCAAGGACGGAAAGCAACCCTAAGGGCCAAATCATGGCCATAACTACGAGGAGTGGACTGAAAACCGCAGATCCAGTACCTCGGTCGGTGCCAGTACCGACGAAGACCACCTCGGTCCAAATGCAGTCGAAGAACACTTCGACCGAGATGCCAACCGAGGTGGAGCCACAGAAAGCGGAGGGGAAAACTGAAGTTTATGTTCCACCTCCTGCATACAAACCACCACTCCCATTCCCCCAGTCAAGGGTCAGAGCACATCTAGACAAGCACTTTGGTAAGTTCCTTGACTTGATGAATAAGCTGCATATTAACATTCCTTTCCTTGATGCTATTCTAGGAATGCCCGCCTATGGGAAGTTCTTGAAGGAGATCCTATCAAGGAAAAGGAAGCTTGAAGACTTTGGTGAGGTTAGGATGACATCTAAATCCTCGGAGCTCATACAAATCATGAAGGAGAAGATGCCACCTAAATTGAGAGATCCCGGCTCATTTTGCATTCCCATTCAAGTTGGGAATGTCACTTGTGAAGCCCTTTGTGATCTAGGAGCCAGCGTGAGCATCATCCCGCTGGAGCTATGTGTGAAGATCGGACTTGGAGAGCCCAAGCCGGTCAAGATTCGACTTTATATGGCGGATCGCTCCATTACCCATCCCGTGGGCATCTTGGAGGACATTCCGGTCAAATTAGGTAACTTCTATCTACCTATAGATTTTGTTGTACTTGAAATTCCCGCAGATTACCCTGTTCCTATTATTCTCGGGAGGCCATTTCTAGCAACCTCGGGTTGCAACGTGGATTGCAAGAACGCCAAGTTGAAATTCAACGTTGGTGGCGATGAGGTGGAGTTCGCACTACTTGCAGCCATGAAAGGGGAGCAGCTAACTGACGATATCTTCAACATCTACGATGAAGAAGAATCAAGAGAATTGGTGAGCTCTATCCTTATTAACGATCCACTCGAAAGAGTTATTAGCTTCAGTTTAATGGAGGAAGGTATAGATGCTTCTTGTGATGCAGATATACAGAGCTTAAAGGCACTGGAAGAAGATCCAGGAGCTAAAACTGAGAAGCTGACCCAGGAGACGAAGATCTCCAGTTTCGGTTCCAGTTGCAGTACCTCGACCGAGGCACTTCCTGGACTGAGCGAGGCGACTGAAGAACATCTCGGTCAACGCCTTTGCGCCTCGACCGAGGTAGATGGCGAGACGACTTCAACTGAGACTTTCGAAAGTCCAGTTTCTGAATCCATTCCACTGGAAGGAGGAAGCAAGGATCCCCCTCAGAAAGCACCCCCAGTTGTGGAGCTTAAACAACTCCCAAGTCACTTGAGGTATGTCTTTCTTGGAACGGATTCCACTTATCCCGTTATTGTTAGTGCTTCCCTTTCCGAAACTGAATTGTCTAAGTTAATGCATGTCCTGAGAAAGCATCAAAAGGCTATAGGTTATACCACGGATGATCTTATTGACATTAAGCCTTCTTTCTGTACGCATAGAATTCTAATGGAGGACAATCATAAGACTTCACGGGAACCTCAAAGACGGTTAAATCCGATCATGAAAGAGGTTGTGAAGAAGGAAATTCTTAAGTTGTTGGATGCAGGTATCATTTATCCTATCTCGGACAGCAAGTGGGTTAGCCCGGTGCATGTAGTTCTGAAGAAAGGAGGGATGACCGTTGTGACAAATAAGAACAACGAGTTGATCCCAACTAGAACCGTTACGGGCTGGAGGGTTTGCATCGATTATAGGAAGCTGAACACGGCCACACGGAAAGACCATTTTCCACTTCCCTTCATTGATCAAATGCTCGAGCGGTTGGCCCAGCATTCACACTTTTGCTACTTAGACGGTTATAGTGGATTCTTCCAGCTTCCTATCCATCCGGATGATCAGGAGAAGACCACTTTCACTTGTCCATGGGGGACATTTGCTTATAGGAGGATGCCATTTGGATTGTGCAATGCACCCGCTACCTTCCAGCGATGCATGATGGCTATCTTTTCCGAGTACATAGAGGAGATCATGGAGGTATTTATGGATGATTTTTCTGTATATGGTTCCTCTTTTGATGATTGCCTATCTAACCTTTCTTTAGTACTTAAAAGATGTGAAGACACTAATCTTGTTTTGAATTGGGAGAAGTGTCATTTTATGGTTAATGAAGGCATTGTGCTAGGACACCTCGTTTCTAATCGAGGCATTGAGGTCGATCGAGCTAAGATAGAGACTATTGAGAAACTCCCTCCCCCTTGTTCTGTTAAAGGTGTGAGGAGTTTTCTCGGGCATGCAGATTTCTACAGGAGATTCATCAAGGACTTCTCTAAGATTTCTAAACCTCTTGAATAAAGATGTTGTTTTCGAGTTTTCGCAAGAGTGTCTTGATGCTTTTTACAGGATTAAGGAAGCGTTGATCTCCGCTCCTATTATCCAACCTCCGGATTGGACCTTGCCCTTTGAGATCATGTGCGATGCTAGTGATGTAGCGTATGAGCGGTGCTTGGTCAGAAGAAGAATGGACGGACCACCACCATTTACTATGCTAGCAAGACGCTAGATGTAGCACAACGCAACTACGCTACCACCGAGAAGGAGTTGTTGGCGGTTGTATATGCTTTCGAGAAGTTTCGTTCCTATTTAGTAGGGGTGAAGGTCATTGTCTACACCGACCATGCAGCCATTCGTTACTTGTTGGCCAAGAAAGATGTCAAGCCACGCCTCATCCGATGGATTCTCTTGCTCCAGGAGTTTGACCTAGAGATCCGCGATAAGAAGGGATCCGAGAATTCTGTTGCGGATCACCTCAGCCGGCTACCTGCATCTTCACGTGAGAAGGACGACCCACCCATAGACGACTCATTCCCCGATGAGCACTTACACTTGCTGGAGCGTTTGATAGATTTACTTACTTCACCCCACGATGGAGGTGAAGTATGGGGTGAGGGCACCTCCCATCACGTTTGAGAGACGCATTATGGTCCAGCTAGCGACCTTAAACCAAGCGCTTCTTGGGAGGCAACCCAAGGTATTGCTTTTTTTTCCCGTTTTCTAGTCTAGCTTAGATAGTTTTTGCTTTTGTTTTTGCTTTGCTTTGTTTTGTTTTGGCGTTCTAGACAGATAACAGGAGACATCTAAGGAAGGAGCATAACTGGAAGGACAGAAGTTCGAGAATTTGAGAAGACGGAGTTTGACTGAGGCATCTCGGTTGCTATCAGAGCACCTCGACCGAGATGATTCTTGAGCAACCGAGGCGACTAGGGTTTTCTGAGGAACCACCTCGGTCCGTACCACCTCGGTCCAGTCGAGACCATCTCGACCGAGGTGACAGCAGTCCAGAAAAGGGTATAAAAGGCGGAAGATTTCTCTCTCCTCGCTTTACTCTTTCTCCTCGACCACGGCGACAGTTCACCTCGCCTTCTCCGATTTCTTGCTCGTTTTCGACGATTTCTGTCTCCAAACTGCGATTGAAGGATAGAGGATCGTGTTGCAAGTACAGATCTGCAGGAAATCGAACCGATTCGGCCAAAACGAGGTAAAACGAACCGAAACCCTACCTCGCTTTTTCGCTTCGATTTGGGCTTTGGTTGCCCCTACATTTGTTGAGGAAAGGCTTAAGTACCCAATAGGAAGCAGTTGTAGTGATTTTTGGGGGAAAAGAACTGAATTTTTTGAAGAAATTAGATCCAGTTCGCCGCCTCGGTCCAGTCGAGCTGTGCCTCGGCCGAGGTGATTCTTGAGAGTTGTCAGTTCACCGAGGTGACCTGACAGTGACTGAATTGAAAATGAGTTCTGACCGCCGCCTTGCCCTCAGGGATAGATCCTCACCTTCCACTTCTTCTTCTTCTTCCCGACCTTACCGCCCGGTGATCCATGAGCGATACCGGGTGGATTATGAGCGTATTTCCGGCCGTCCAGTGATTGCACCACGCTTCCTGGACGTGTCTGCTTTTGATTGCCTCCAGGTCGACGGAGACCTTAGGAGGATGATTTCTACAGTTGGGTTGGATCAGTTTACTGAGATCCGAGCCCCAGCCTATTTGGAGCCGACCCTAGAGTTCATTAGCTCCTTCACCTACCTTCCCACAGAGCGTTCTGTGAAGTACCGGTTGATGAACCGGAACTTCATAGTTCCACTAGAGTACTGGCGAGAAATTTTTGGCTTTCCTGAGCCCACAACTGTTGACTTCCCTTCCCGATCTGTAGCTAGGGAGTTTTGGAGACAGATTGCCCACATTACTGAGCACGCAGACAGATGGCGCCCTGGAGATTCCAGGGAGAAGGTCATCTTCCATCTAGCCTTTAGGTTAGCCCACCGGATCTTCAGTGAGATGCTTCTGGCGCGTACTGAGACACCCCAGAAGATCCAACAGGAGGAGCTTTTCAGTTTATACTGCATGGTTACTGGGGGTATCCCGGACTTTGGCTTGATGCTGGCAGAGGATCTGCACAGGATCAAGGCCAAGGCGAAGGGAGACATCTGCTGCGGAGGGCTTGTCACCCATATAGCTAGCTATCAGGACATGGATCTCAGCGCTTGTACGATGGTGCCGGCTGCCAAGCCGCTTGGATTGCAGGAGATGATCACTCGGCGGATTCTAGTTCCCCGAGGTCTGACGACGCCGTACGTAGCTATGCCGTGGGAGTTGACTGCGCCACAGGGGATCAGGTGGTCTGCCTAGTTCACTGTTTATGACCCACACTATTGGCAGACCGCTTGGGCTCCATTGATGGAGGATTACAGAGAGGCAGCAGCTGCCCCAACTAAGGAGGAGGAGGCTGATGATGAGGAGACAGTTGATGAGAGAGAGGGTGGAGTCCCGATGGATACAGGGACAGATATTGCAGGGCCGAGCGCACCACCAGTTATAGATCTGGATGAGGAGGACACTGAGCCTGCACCTGCTACTTCTCCAGTGAGACCTGCTAGGCGTAGGACACACCGACGTAGGGATCTAGATGCTCACAGACGGATCAATGACCTGACGGATCAGGTTATTAATTCATATGCTGCTTTGTCACTGGATATCCGCGAGATGCAGGAGCGGCAGCACTACCAGCACATGATGGCCCAGATCCAGTTTGAGCACGTCATGGGCTATCCGTTCGACCCGACCTAGTATCCGTACGTGCCACCACCACCACCGGATCGTGACTACTGAGAGCTGCAAGATTTTCTTTATTATTTTTATGCAGTTCAGCTATTTATCTGGTGAGTACTTTTATCCTTTAGACTTATTTAGACCCACTGGGACAGTGTGTCCCAAGTATGGGGTATTTGATGTATTATTTGACGTTGATGTATGACTTTATTGGCCGGATATTTATATTTATGCTTCACTTCTGCATTTATATGTTTATCTGAGATTGCATGCATACTTACAGGTTATTTGATTGAGAAAAACGTCGAAACTTAAAAAAAAATTTTGTGTTTCACCTCGGTTGACCTACGAACATCTCGACCGAGGTGGGTTAACTGAGAGTTTTCGAAAACAATTTTTGTGTTACTGAGCTGGATATGATCTCAGTGAAGATCTTGCTTACTGACTGGTTTTAAATTCTTTATGTGTTTGAAAGGTTTTATAATATGTTTAAGTTGCTAAATGCTTTGTTTGAAATTATTGGCATGTTTGATACTTTGTTTTTATCTAAATTATGTTGAATTTGAAGGTTGACACCACATTATGAGTTCTCTCACTTTCTTCCTGGAAAGACCAAGGCAATTCATTCTTCTCTCTTCTTCTTAATCATGCTTAGCCCCTCATATACATTTTGCCTCCCTTTACCTATCCAGGAATTTGGAAGCAAGCGAAGTGGTGAAAGCAAGTGAAGTTAAAGTTGAGAAGTTGGCTGGAAGTGAAAGTGTTAGAAAGTAATAATAGGTTTGGGGAAGTTAATCATGAAGATGAGTAACTCGGCACCATTCACATAGCCGGGTGTTTGTGTCTTGCCAAAGTCGGATTGAGCGATATTCCTAACGGGTCATGGTATGTGCATCAAGGGTTTGATGCATCTCAAGAAATTGATGATTGCTGATTTCCTAGGCTTCGGTTATTGTGCACCTCTGTCCATGCATCCCAAAAAGTAAAGTAAAAAGAAAAAGTGTGAAATAAGCAAAGCTTATGGGTGGAAGATGTTGCAAGTCAAAGTGAAGTAAAGATCATCCTTTTCCCGGATTCTAGCACCACATTACCTTACATACATCCCTACCCTACACGTTTCTTGACCTTTCTTTTGGGAAGCCCTTGAGACCTTGAGTTTGTTGATTGACTTAGTGGTTTAAACTGGATTATGCATGATTAATTTTGATAATTATGACTTATTATGCATTCTATGATTTTATGCAAAGATGAACAACTTTCTTATATTTTTAAAATGTTTCGAACATGCATTGATTTTAAATTCCATGAAGTATTCTCTTAGAGTGATCTATGATTGTAGCACACCATAAAAATGTTTTTGAAAAACTTTTTATTGATTTTCTTGACTATTAATCCATTCTATCTTGTCTTCTATGTGCGGAACTTGCTTGGGGACAAGCAAGGGCTAAGTATGGGGTATTTTGATAGCATGAATTATAGTCTATATTTTGGGGTTTGTTTGGACGTTTTATCTTTCATAATCTGCATGTTTGTATGTATATTATGTGATTATACTAACATTTCATCTACCCTTGCGGGAATCGAGGTCTACACCTAGTTTTGTTGTAATCGTAGGTAAAATGGCACGTTTTGCATCGAAAAGGAGCAAAAGGAGCTATGGAGTCATTTGAGCTACATTGAGGAACATAAGGAATCATCCAGGAAGCATAGCCATGGATTATAGATTCACTTTGGACCAGTTTTGAGAGATTTCACATTCAGTTGTGACTCACCTCGGTTGACCACAGATTCACCTCGACCGAGGTGATCCAGAGAAGCCGACTCGACCGAGGCGAATACCTAGGACGCGGCGAGAATATTTTATTCTTGGCTGAGATCTTTTATCTTTGGGAAGTGATCTTATATTTTTGGGCTTGGCTCCTGGAAGGAAGAAGATATATTGGATCTTATATTTTACCTATTTTTATGGGAAGAGATCTTTCTAAGATATCTTATCTTTGGAGGGTTATTTTCCTATAAAAAGGGTTGGATTTCCACAAATCCAACATCTCGCATACAGCCCGCTTACACCGAGAGTCACACAGCAGCCATACTCTAGTTGGGAGATTTGAAGAACCTTTTTGAAGGTTGAAGAAGGAAGATTGTAGCTTTTATAGCTTTTGAAGGGTTTTTGTAAGTTTATCTTAGATTCTCTTCCTTGTTGTCTTGTCTTGTTGGATTTCTATCCAAGGAACGCTTTGTTGTGATATTTGATTCAGTTATTGAAGTCTTTTCATTAAATTCTTCTTGTTCAAATATTCACCTTCTTCCCATATATTTGATTCATACTTTCATGATGATGAGTGGCTAATTTCCTTGTGTGATTCTAGGGTGATTGGCTGAAGGTTATGGGAAAAACAATGATAGAATGATCTTAATCACAGTAGGACCCTGAAAGTTCGAGTCTTTAACCTTAACCCCAAGCATCTCGCTCAGTCGATGAACATCTCGGCCGGGGTGGAATTCTTCTGACCGAGGTGACTCATCTGATCCGAAACTGAGAGTTAAGTGTTAGAGTTTGCCAAACCCTACTCTTATTACACCTTTCCTGGTTCAATGCAAGCTTAGGATGAGACTTACCCGGTAATTCCTTAGTTTGTGTACCTAAGATCATAAGTGTAGGTAATAAAGGTTTATCCTTTATTGGGGTTTGAGTGTGCTTTCATCCCATCTTTGTGAGTTAGCCCGAGACTTACCCGGTAAAGGTTGATTCTATTCCCTTAGATGGTGTGTTAGTTTGAGGACATAGTTCTTTATCTTGATTCCTTGAAACTTACCCGGTAATAGGAGTTGCGGTTTAGGATTAGTGAGTAGTGAGACTTACCCGGTGATATATTCCACTTTAGTAACACCTTCCCTATGCAAAAACCTCAGCTTTGTCCGCTTATCTTTAGATCTTGAGTTGGAACCACAACTAGATGCTTTAATCCCTAGAATTGCATGTTTGCTTTATTGACTTCTTATTCATCTTTGATTGTGTTAATTGCTCTTGTGGTTAGTAATTGCATAAGCATACCGTAACTGGACTTTGTTTCACTAAGTCCCTGTGATCGACCCCTGGAATTCCTTGCTTTTACTACGATTGACCCGTACACTGCGGGTTCGCATCCTTGTTTTAAGCTTAAGTCTAGGGTTATAAATTTAAAGCTTGCACACACCGTTTGGAGCGAACAAGGTAATAGAAGGAGACTGGTACACTTTTATGGGTCCGAGTGAAGAGTGATGGCTTTGTACATGTTGCCATGCAAGTAGTTCTGGAATTTTATATCCCTAACGGAGTACGTTAGAGTGATTTCGTACATGGGATCACTTTGTGTCTAATGCCATCATTTCGGACATATTCTATTTTACTTAAGATCTTGGAAAATGCGTGAGAAACCTAAGTTTGAGCTAACGATGTATTAGAGATCTGTAAATAATATAACAATGCCAAGTGAACAAAGAGGGTGACCACTAGATTTGATTCTTAGTTTCCCCGAGTGTAGACAAGAAAAGGGTAAAGGTGACGATTCCTTACCGGAAGAATAAGATGACTAAGTAATATTAAAAGACAAGACCAAGTGGGTCGTGTTGCGAAGAGCATTGGGTACTTGGTAAGTGTTGGTGGATATCTAAGACCTTTGGCTTGAGTGTGCAGTCAGAACCTTTTCAGCAGGCTGGAAGCAAGTGGTCATAACGAAGGGAAGGAAGTTGAATAGTTTATTTTCCATAGGGTCATCAAAGGATCTGGAAGTGAGTTGTGTAAGGCAACCATTGGAAGTTTTAAAGCGGTTTAAAAGTGACTAATGGATTAATATTCCTCACCTATTAGAGAGTTCAGCTTCACTTTTCCACGGAGACTAAGTCTGGGAACTGAGTTTGAGATTTTCAGTTGGAGAAATACATACCAGACACGAGTTAGGTCATCAGATTAGAAGATTAGACAGTTGAGCCGGATGATATCGGTGAGATAACCAGTAACCACTCTAGAACGTGGTAGCAGATGCTTGTGATCTAAGTACCTGAAAAGATTTAAGATTTAGCGGTTTTATGAGAAGCCGATAAGGCTACCTAAGATATTGGGGATAGTAAGAGACGTAACATTTCAAAGACTTATGTAGCGATAGTTGTAACCTCGAGAGTAACGAGTTAGGGCTTGACCTTGTATGTGTGATATTGTTTGACTGCTTGTTTATTTCATGATTGAGTGTTTAGTCAGTGATGTGTTCTTTTGGTAACCTTGATGTGCGGGATACTTAGATGTGGAAACGACTAGACTTTCGTGTAGTGCCCAAACAAACCCTTTTGGTGCCTTAAAGGCCGATCAGGATTGTCTTACCCTATGTTTCGGGACGAAACTTATTTTGAGGGGGATCTGATGTAACGACCGGATTTTTCGTTATGCCTTGATAGGGTTAGAGAGGTGTAGGGAACGAATAAAAATTTAATGAGACTAGGACATACCCGTTTATTTATGGAAGTCGTTTAATTAAGTACCTTGTTCTAAGTTTCGGGACGAAACTTATTTTAAGGGGGTACTGATGTAATATCCGGAATTTTTATTCCGTTTATTTCCGAATCAATTCGGACTTCGAGCCGTTGACGGTTTTCCATTCTATCTAGTATTTCTTCCTTCACAAATTTTATTATTTTATGTAGAATCTAGTTCACATAAAATGATAAAATTATATCAAGCTCTAATTCTTATAATTATGTATTATTTTATGTAGAAGTTAATTCACATAAAATGATAAAATTATATCAAACTCTAATCCTTAGAAATATCCATTATTTTATGTAGAATTTAATTCACATAAAATGATAAAATTATATCAAACTCTAATCCTTATAATTATCTATTATTTTATGTAGAATTTAATTCACATAAAATGATAGATTTATATCAAACCCTAGTTATTATAATTCATTCTTATCGATGACAAGCTGTGACGAGATCATGACAAGCTGTGACGAGATCATGACTAAGCTGAGACGAGATCATGACAAGCTGTGACGAGTTCAGGACTAAGCTGAGACGAGATCATGACAAGCTGTGACGAGTTCAGGACTAAGCTGAGATGAGATCATGACAAGCTGTGACGAGTTCAGGACTAAGCTGAGACGAGGCCATGACAAAGCCCGACAAATCTGTGACAAACTCATTCATGGGCCTGACAAAGCCATGACGAGTTTTGACAGATTTTTGACAAGTAATTCAGCCCACCTTTTTTGCATGTTTCAGCCCACTGCTCCTACCTTAAGCTCAGCCAGTTTGCTTACCCACAACAGCCCAGCAATGTGACTTCGAGCCCAGCCTGCAGCAATCCAGGAGAGGCTGGTTACGAGCCCATTAACAGCCCCTCCAGCCCAACACGTTCAGCTCCCTCCAGCCCAGCGTTCAGCCCTCTCCAGCCAGTGATCTACGTGTGAACAGCCGGCCCTTCTCCTTCCTTCTCTCCTTCATTTAACGGTTGCTGAAGAGCCTTCTGTAACAGCCGGCTTTAACGCAGCATTGACACTCCTTTACTCCTACAGCAGTAGCTGATTGGTTTGTTGCTCTCCCTCTGTGCATCCGGGTAGGGATTCATTTACCTCCTCTCTTCATCTTCGTAATATACGGTCCTTGAAGACTCGTGTATCGTTGCCTTTGTGCTCAGTTTGCAGAGGTCAATTCCACAGGAACTAAATTGGCACCTTCGCTTGATGTAGTTGTCCCAAGGCTGAAGATGTAGCCCCTGTCGACAAGCCACAGAACCAGTGCAGTCATGTAAGCCATCTAACCCTTGGACCCTTGCTTCCCTTGTTCCATCATCTCAACCCTCTTCCCTTTGCAGCGTCATTAATAGGAGGAGAGGGTATGTCTGCAGCCAACACACCAGCAAGGGACAGACAGTGCAAGCTGCGTGGTAAGGACCCTCAATTGTAGCTAAAACCATTCAACAGCCATGGAAGAGGACTGGTTATGTTTCCGGAATTTTAGGAAGTGATGAACAGCCAACTTTGAGTCCAATTTTGGGTAAGCTAAACTACCTCTTTTTGGCTGGTTTTCGGATATGTCATAGATAGTAGTACATAGTATAACATACTAAAATTTGGGAAGAATTGGAGTTACGGTTTAAGAGATATTGTGTTCCAAAGTTGACGCCTCATGCAGTTTTTATATATGTGCTGAGTGTTGGGGAAAACAGCAAGTGATGCTGCTTTGTGAGATGGTTTTGAATAAACTCTTGATCTCTGTTGGGCTTGAATTTTGGATATGATATGGTTGACATATTTTTGTAGAACATATTAAAATTTGAGAGCCATCCAGCGAGTGGTTTGGGATTTATGATTTTTCAAAGATTGAGTCGTAAGCAGTTTTTCTGTTGTGCTGAAATTAGGTTTTGTGAGATAGTTTTAAATAGGATTTTAATTTCCTTTGCGGTTGAATTTTGGATATATTAGAGATAAGATTTTATAGTAGAACATATCAAAATTTGGGATAAATCCAGCGAGTAGTTTAGGAGTTATGATTTTTCAAAGTTAAGACAATGTGCTACTTGTTAAGTGTTGTACCCAACTTTAGAAATTTTTGTAGAAGCGATGCTTTAACAGTTTTAAGAAATTCTTTCTCCTACGAGTAGATAGGATATCATAGATGACCTAGGGAATTATTTCGGAATTTTTATAAGATTATTCGAATTTTATATTTGAAGCTGTAGTTGGACTTTAGTGACTTTTCGGGAAATAGAAAATGGGAAGTTTATATAGTTGTCACCTAAAATCATCCTAGGGAGTAGAATATGATTAGTTAGCCTCAAGTAAGAATTTAAGTACTTTTTACGGGTTTTTGGAAGTCTCGGAACCAAGGGTAAAATAGTCAATTTACCTTAAATAAACACTGTAATAACTTCTGCACATAGAATCGTACATCTTAGGAGTTTTAGACTTCTAAGTATCCAAGGAAAAATGTTGACCCACGTGCCTCCTTTGACAGGCAACTGAGTTCCTGCAGCTACTGATTTAGTGTTGTTAAGAGAGACGAGATTTAATTCGGTAAGTCCACTGACTTACTTAGCTAGCTTCTTGCATGTGTGTGATGTGTATGAGTGGTGTGTGATAGTTAAGATAAATAAGAAACCGGAATAGGCCGACTGTAATATATTGTATAATTGACCCAAGTGTATGATAACGGGTCGTGACATCATCTGCCTAGCTCTTGCGAGAGTCTAGGAGCTTCCCTGCGACCAGCCCAGTCCGGTAGACGGTCAGATGCATTAGTACCATTACGCGTTGGTAAACAGGGACAGGGGCGAGGTTTGGGAATCCCTCGTGTCAAAAAATAAGTATCATTAGTAATAACCTATCACCTAATTAAAGATAATAAAAGGATTGAGTGTTGCATGTTGATTGTGTATATTGTGTGTTTGTGCTTTTACCTTTATACTTATGCATAGAATGTTAGCTAACGGTTTTATACCGCTTGTAGATGCCTTGCAGGTTAAGACAGTTGTAGAGAGATCCGGAGGGAATGGTCAGCCGGGTCCACGTACTCATTTAGTTGGGGACGGGAATATCTTATGTTCTTCATATATGTCGTTTTGGTACCTTTGCTTTGTAAGGCTGATACATATTCTTCATGTATATATTGTTTAAAGTTTTCAAATGTTTTAAATACTTTTGTGCCTTGTTGTAAGATCCAAGTTAAATTGTTGTCAAACTAAGGTCGGGACCCATTGTGAGGTCCTAACCAGTAGCTCCCCGAGTTCTCAGAATTTGGGGTGTTACATTCCTGACGAGTCATTGTATGTGCATTACGGTTTGAGGCAACTCGAAAATTGAGTTAATGCTGATTTCCTAGGCTTCGGTTATTGTGTACCTCTGTCTTTGATCTCAAAAAGTAAAGTCGGAAAATTATGCTGAAAAAGAAGCGCAAAGCTCCTATTGGTGGAAGTTGAAGTGTGCTTGAAAAGTTTGTGATGCTATTCTTCTCTTTCCCGGATTTTGCACCACATCTCCTATACATATCCACCTTAACACGTTTTTTTTACCTTTGTTTGAAAGACCTTAAGATCTTTGAGATTGTTGTTTGGCTTTGTGGTCTAAATCGAATTTTTCCCACAATTGATTTTGATTTTGTTTCAGGTTATGATGCTTGTTTTGAAACTTTTACAAGACATGATTGTTCTTTTCAAGACATGAGTCTTTTTGTTCACATATCGATTTTCGGAAGGCTATGAAATAAGAGTAGAAAGCGATCTTGTAATAGAAGCACTAATCAAAAACATTGTGTTTTTCTTTGTCTTTGCATTCATATTTCATACATCTTTGTATTCTAGATTTTGAACCTTGCTTGGGGACAAGCAAGAGGCAAGTATGGGGTATTTTGATGGCATGAAATATGACGTAGTTTAGATATGTATATAGGTAGTTTTTTTCCCTTTCCTTTGAGTACATGGGCATGAATTTATGGCACTTATTGAGTATATTCGCCTATTATCTTGGAATCGAGATCTACACAAGCTTTGTTGTGATTTTAGGTGAATTGGAGCTGAAATGGAGTGGAAAGGGACCATTCACTGAGTATTGGTCGATGAGGATTTCATTGGGAAGCACTAGAATGTCACTGAAATAAGTATGAAGTGAGGAAAAGGTGAAAAGAGTCAAAAAGGAAGAACCACGCCCAAGAAGGAAGTTCCACGGCCGGGGTTTTGATAATTAATTGAATTTCACACGTGGAAACAAAGGTCGAGAGTCGCCACGGGAGGAACCACGGCCTTGGTTTTGTGATGTCACCTGTGGTTTTCTTCGGAAAAGACCGTTACGTTAATTGTCACGTCAGCAAGAAAGGAAGGAGTCTTCTAACCTAATTTTATTTTATAAAAGGAGTTTGACGGCTGCATTTAGGATATCACGCTTTACACGGAGATCACGTTTGAGGTGGAGATCTCGCTTTAGGCCGGAAGGACGGCGCTTTGGATTCTATTTTCCGTACTTCGGAAAGAATTGCTTTGCCATCGGAGGATATTGAAAAAGTTCTTGATTCCACTTTAGAGATTTGTGAGATTATTCTAGTCTTTGATTTTTGTCTTTGAGAACACATTCTAGGATTATATATCATTTGATTGAGTTATTGATTCTTTGAAGATTGGTTTTATTCATCTTTGTGTTCTTGGTTGCATATCCTTCTTGATTTCTTTTCTTAATCTTGAATTGATTACGATGATGATTGTTGGCTAAGCCCCCCCTTCGATTTTAGGGTGAAGGGTTGATGGTTGTGGTATAAATGATGATAGATTAAGCCTTAACAGATCGGACCCTGAGAGTTGTGAGACGAAACCCTCGAACGAGGATTTCCACGGCCTGTTCTTCAAGAACCACGACCGTGGTTTCCCAAGATCTGCCCGTGGTTTCCTTTATCTTACACGTTTCTCTTTTGCCTTTATCCAAAGTTCAAGATTGCTTAAATTCTACCTTTGTTAACCTTTTCAAGCCTTAGCCTTGCTGATTATGAGTCTTTACGAGCTCTAGGTGATAGGGGATTCAAAACCCTCTATTAGGTGAGGAGTGTCATAGCCTTTGTCTTTATCTTTCTTTTCCTGGGGTTTTGGTTGGTATGAGAGTTAAATCCTATCCTTGTGACCTCTTATTGACGAGACTCAATATTCATTAAGTAGAATCCTTTGGTTGGGATAAACGGAAGTTGGATATTCACCGGACGACATCCTACCGAAGATATACATACCTTTGCTATCCAACTCTGTCCGTACACATCCTAAGATATCTTGAATCGAATACCGAAACCGGATAATTGGATCCTTAGAATTTGTATTCTCATTATTCTTGCTTCTATATTCTTTATTATGATCATTGTAGTGCTTGCTACCCAAGTTGGATCACCTTTACTACTTTGTTCTCACCGATTCCCTAAAATCGACTCCGGAATATCAGCCCATACTACGATTGATATGTACACTGCGGATTCGCTATCGCTAGGCTTAATTCTTGGATATAAATTTAAAGCTTATTTGCGCACACACCTTTTGGAGCGAACAGTAACAACATGTAATATTTGTCTAAAATCACCACCAAAGACAATCACCTTGCCACCAAAAGCAAATCCGAGTTACGGCGATCACATAACATCACGCAAACTCATATCTAGGGCTTCAAAACAAAACTTATTAACCATTGGTACTTGACCGAAGGTATTTCTATGGTCGTCTATACCCAATCAAAAGTAAATCCCGACTTAGCACTAAGAACAAGTATAGTGATTAACTAAGGGTCGAACCCAAGAGAGTTAAGGTGTTTTAGATGCAATTATCGATTATAATGATAAGTGACACAAGGGGGGGGTTGAATTGATGCACAAAAACTTATGAAAACGATGAATACGACAAGTAAGACAATAATGGGTGAATCTACACTAGGTTGATTCTAAGCATGCAATTGCTACTTTGGTGCATTCCTATTACAAGTTTTTAAGTAATCTCCCGTCTTGATCATACATATGTGTTGAGCCAACCGGCATCAACACAACTTAACCTATTAACGTTCCGTAAACCTACAAGAACAAATAATAAGTTAGTATTCAAGCAAAGACTAAGGGATATATAGAGAAGATTAAAACCGTTAAACTTATCTTTATATTTGTGTTCCTTTTCTTTAAGTAATTACAACCCGTTATTACTTAAAGTTGCTACTAGATTAAAGACCCGAACCCGGAACCTATTAATCCTAGTTGTTTACATGCACTTTAGAACCTAAGGTGATCAATCTCAAGCAATAGTTAACATGTAATTTAACAATGAAGATCAAGGAAACACAAAGCATTACTGAATAAAAACTTATATTAAAAGAACTTACAACCAAAGTAACAAAGCAGCTTCAAACCAACCCAATGTAACAAGGGAGTTAGCAACTCATTACAATGGAAAACTCAAGTCTAAAAATGGATTTTTTTGGGGAAAAGCATGGATGATTCTAGCAATCAGCCATGGACTATTTATACTACAAAAGACACTTAATTAGGAGTAAATAGCCGGCTTAAAATAGCCACCTTTAATGCCATAAAGGTGGTGTAAATAGCCGGATTAAAGCTTCTGGCGTTAAACCGCAGGGGCGGCCTTCAGGACCCGCAAGGGCGGTTTAGGCAAAATCGGTTGATCTTCTTCAGAACCGCTGGGGCGGCTACACAACTCCGTTGGGGCGGATCTTTAATGCACTTCAACATCTGACCTTTCGCCTTCCTGACGTTTCTGGTGTCAAGGCGCAGGGGCGCCTTAAGGCCAACGCAGGGGCGGTGACATAGACGCTTCACCTTCCAGCTCCAAAGGCGAGGCGCAGGCATGGCGCAGTGGGAGGCGCAGGGGAGCTGGTCTTCGTCTTGTCCAGGCAAGTCACCGCAGAGGCGCCGATGGGTGGCGCAGGGGCGGTGATCTGCATCTTGGCCGGCGCTGGTGAAGGCGCTGGGAGCGCTTCAGTGGGAAGTGTCACCCGCTGGGGCGGCTGCAAGGTCCCGCTGGGGCGGTGTGAAGTAGCAAAAGCTTCACTTCGTGATTTCTCTTCACTCCTAAGTGCTTATAACTCCTTTCTTAACTTCTTTTGGTATTCTTCTTCTGGATCAAGGAGTTAGTAGCATAAACTGACACTAATGCAATAAAAAGACTCTAAAAACTACCCTAAATGATAGTGATTCCATCACCTATCAAACTCCCTCATACTTAGACCTTTTACTCGTCCCGAGTAAAACAAATGACAGCAATTAGACTCAAGGTCTCAGGGAGTAAGGAAAAGAAAGAAAAGATAATGAAAAACAAGAGAAAAACCAAGAAAGAAAGAAGGGAAAAGAGAGAAAATGTGAGAAAAAGAGATACTACCATCCTTATCGCTCCAAGAGTGGCCTACCCGGACAACCTCCTTATGACTCCTCTTCTTATGTCGCCAAAACGCCGGAAGGGAAACCTACACTCGGTGTCGCTCATCTTGCCAAGGCGCCCTTTCGGGTTTTCACCTTGCCACTCTTCTTCTTTTCTCACTTAAGCTCACATCCCTCAAGTCCAATTTTGCACCAACCTAAGGTTGGTCGGACTACCTTCTTTTTACCTAAACCGCCCTTTCGGGTTTTCGATTTATCCAAGGATTTTCATGCCTTTTTCATTTCTTTGGCTTTTTCAATTTTTTTTTTCAAACTGATTTCAATAATGCAAAAAAATGGAAAAAACAACTAACAAACTGTACAAGCAATGATACATATTCCTCCCCCATACTTGAAGTGCACTTTATCCTCAAAGTGAAAATGAGTCAAAGATAAATGTGGGAGAAGGGAAAGAAATGTACCCCTCACTAGGATGGTCCGGATGGACCACCAGGACCCTCCTTCGGTGGGTAAGGGAAGTGGCTGAAGAAATGCTCCTGCCGCTGGTAAAGGGTGTCAATGAGGTCCTCCTGAGCCTCCATCCTCTCTCGAAATGAAGTCTCATAGCTAGCCTGCCAAGCTAGTTGTTGAGTCTCCAACCGTTGCCGATGAGCCGCTTGCTAAGCATCTTGACAGCGGTCAAAGTGGGTGGTCATGGAGGAGGCGAAGCTGGATAGCCACGCCTGTTGCTGCTCAAGCATGGACCGCTGATACTTTGTCTGTCATGCCTGATGTTGTGTAGTCAAAGCAGCCATCTAAGCCTGCAGATTCTCCATGGTCTGACTGTCGTGTCCCGCCGTCGGCATCTCCTCATCAGTGGTGTGGGCCCTGCTAGAGCCGGCTACGTACCTCCCAACAATATCAACCTGAGGTCGTCTCGGAGGGACAGGGTCAGCCGGTACATATAGGTCGGAGAGCTCTTCTCCCAAGGGGAGTCGTCGGGGAAGATATGTGATGTGACTCCCATCTGCAAGGGAGATCCAGAACTGATGCTCCCCGTCTCTCCTGAGGAGCCTGCACCTCCTCAATAACCCTTCATTGTATAAGGGTGCCTCCAAACCTTCTTCCAATGGAGGAAGATCCATAACCCGCGCAGCAAGTAGTGAAATGATACCTCCTTCCACTATGTCACGAGGCTCATTCTTCCTAATCCGCTTAAGAGCGGTAAGGAAGAGATATGTCCAATCCGGCACCCAATCATTCATGGAGAGGCAAGCATATAACAATGGAAGGTCCTTGAGAGCGACCTTATTCTCCTCCTTGTGTCCACAGAAGACACTTATGAAGACTTTTGATATGATTCTCAAGCAGGGGTGAGTGAATTTGTTGGAGTACTCGCCACCTGCATGGAACTCTGACCTAGTGGCGGCCTGCCAAAACTCAAGCAAATTCGGTGTCGGAATGGGTTCCCGCCAGACATTGGAAGCTGCTATTGTCACCCCTAAAGCCTCCGATATTTGGGTATAATCCAATGTGTTCTTCCTCTTGTTGTACTTGAATGAAAGCCCAACACACATTTGGTCTACCGTCTCCATTTTGAATGTTGCTATAAATTGTCTGCTGAGGTCGGTGTGTGTTGGAGCGGTCTTCATCAGAAAATCTCCCAACCCGGCATTGTTTAGAAATTCTTGCATACTCTCCAACATCCCTAGATTTTCCAAGGTGGAAACATCAAGGAACCGGGTTGCATGCACCTCCCGGCTTTGAGCAATCCTATATCGATCCTTCTCACCTTCCGTCAACTTGTATTTCCTTTGTAGTTCCATCTCTTCCAATTGATCAAGTAAGAGAGTTATAAAGTTAAGAAATTTGATCAAAAGACGAACCTTCTGTCGTAAAATCCACAGGGGCGGGTCGACGCAGGGGTAGTAGCTTGCAGGCGCAGGTGCGGTCGAAGAGCAGAAGGCGGTTTGGTCGTTTCGACGAAGGTGGTGGCGATGGGGCTTTTCCGGCGCTTTCTTTGGTTCTGTGGCTGTCGCCGGAGGTGGAGCAGTCGGACGAGAGTGGAAGGATTGTGTGTGGTGGAGGTTGTTCGTGCTGGTAAGGGGGTGGCGCCACTAGGTTGCCGGAGGTGGCGCAGGGGGTGCGACGAGGTGGTGGCGATGAGTTGCTGGAGGGCACAAGGGCGTAGGGGGGTGAGGCGGCAAGGTTTCGCAGAGTGAATGGAGAGGGAGTGGAGAAGGTGGTAGATGTAGGTTATTTTTGGGAAGTGTATTTTTTTCTTTCCTTAACTGTACCGCAGGGGAGGTGTGTGTCGCCGCGGGGGCGGTGACAAGAGAGAGGGGGAACGTAGCCTCAGCGCCGGGGGCGGAGCTGAGGGTGCGTGTCAAGGGTGGCCGCCGCAGGGGCGTAGGGTTGGCACCGCGGGGGTGGTGACCTACGTGAGCAGACACAGGCCCAGCGCCGGGGGTGGCGCTGGCCAGGGGTGTCGCCGTAGAGGCGTGTTTTTAGAGCCGCATGGGCGGTTTTCTTGACAGAAGCTCCTCTTCTTATTCCTTCGGGTTGCCTCCTGAATTAGCGCCTTTGTTTTACGTCATTGGCTCGACGTAAGGACTCTTCCTCTATGTTTGAACCTCCTCCTGCATGTCTTTTGGGTTTATAACCGTTTGCGATAGTAATCCTCCGGAGGCCCTAGTTTCAATTCTTGTAATGGCTTCCGTCATTTGACCAACATGCTTCTCAAGGTTTCTGATGCTTGATTCTGTTGTTTGGACATGAGTAGCAAAGTGTTTAGTCAAAACATGTAATATATCTTCAGTTGAGTGATACTTACCTTGGCGGGGATGTTGTTGTTGGCTTTGTTGATCCCTCCAACGAAAATTTTGTTGGTCACGCCAATTTGGCATGAAATTCTGTGCATAGGGATCGTTCATAGGTCTTTGCTGTTGTGGTTGTCCATAACCCATTGCGTTAACTTCAGCATTGTCATCTTGAACTTATGGACACATGTCCGTTGGATGATATGGGTCAGCACAAACTCTGCAAGCCTTGAGTTGTTGTAGTGTTCCCATAAGTGTTAGCATCTTCACCATTTCCTTCAATTCCGCTAGCTCGGTGGAAATCTCGTTCTTCCCGGAACTCATGGCATGAACTCCTTTCTTAGCCGGGGTCCTTCCAAAGTTCCGAGTTCCTTCCGCTAGTTCCTGTATCTTTTCCAAAGCAAGGTCAGGAGTAGAGTTAAGAATATTACTTCCGCAAGCCGCATCGACGATCCTCCTTTCATTATCTAGCAAGCCATTGTACAAGTACAAGACTAGATCTTGAGTTGAATATCCGTGGAAAGGACAGCTGGATCGGAGGCGTGCAAACCTTTCGAAATACTCGTAGAGAGTTTCGGTTGCCTCTTGCTCAATGTTGTTTATAGCTTTCTTCAAGCTATTGGCCTTTTTAGCTGGAAAGTATTTCTCCAAAAATGCTTTGTGAAGGTACTCCCAAGTGTCAATGCTCCCGGATGGAAGGTGGTAATACCAATTATCCGCCGAATCTTTGAGTGTGAAGCCGAATACCCTCATCTTGATCTATTCTTCGGTAATGTTGGCCGGCTTCATGCTCATACAAACGGTGTGGAACTTCCCAAGGTGCTTGATGGGGTCTTCACCACTCAGCCCATGGAAGGATGGAAGCAAGTGAATAAGGCCCGGTTTGAGCTCAAAGTTGACTCCTTCCCCTAGTTCCGGTATAGCGACCGCAAGAGGGTTTTGAGCCAAAGTGGGTTGCGTAAGTTGACGAAGAGTACGGTCAGCCATCTCTTGTTGTAGTTGTTGTTGTCTTCGTTGCTGGATGTGCGTCCTCTCAATTTCTAGATCAAAAGAAGCAAAGCCGGAATTAGTAGCACAGGTTTGAACCAAAAAAAATGGTTCAAACTAATAATCAATAATAACAATAAAACAAAAAAACTCCCCGGCAACGGCGCCAAACTTTGACCGAAGGAATTTCTATGGTTGTCTATACCCAATCAAAAGTAAATCCCGACTTAGCACTAAGAACAAGTATAGTGATTAAGTAAGGGTCGAACCCAAGAGAGTTAAGGTGTTTTAGATGCAATTATCAATTATAATGACAAGTGACACAAGGGGGGGTTTGGTTGAATTGATGCACAAAAACTTATGAAAATGATGAATACGACAAGTAAGACAATAATGGGTGAATCTACACTAGGTTGATTCTAAGCATGCAATTGCTACTTTGGTGCATTCATTTTACAAGTTTTTAAGTAATCTCCCATCTTGATCATACATATGTGTTGAGCCAACCGGCATCAACACAACTTAACCTATTAACGTTCCGTAAACCTACAAGAACAAATAATAAGTTAGCATTCAAACAAAGACTAAAGGATATATAGAGAAGATTAAAACCGTTAAACTTATCTTTATATTTGTGTTCCTTTTCTTTAAGTAATTACAACCCGTTATTACTTAAAGTTGCTACTAGATTAAAGACCCGAACCCGGAACCTATTAATCCTAGTTGTTTACATGCACTTTAGAACCTAAGGTGATCAATCTCAAGCGATAGTTAACATGTAATTTAACAATGAAGATCAAGGAAACACAAAGCAATACTGAATAAAAACTTATATTAAAAGAACTTACAACCAAAGTAACAAAGCAGCTTCAAACCAACCCAATGTGGCAAGGGAGTTAGCAACTCATTACAATGGAAAACTCAAGTCTAAAAATGGATTTTGGGGAAAAGCATGGATGATTCTAGCAATTAGCCATGGACTATTTATACTACAAAAGACACTTAATTAGGAGTAAATAGCCGGCCTAAAACAGCCACCTTTAATGCCATAAAGGTGGTGTAAACAGCCGGATTAAAGCTTCTGGCGTTAAACCGCAGAGGCGGCCTTCAGGACCCGCAGGGGCGGTTTAGACAGAATCGGTTGATCTTCTTCAGAACCGTTGGGGCGGCTACACAACTCCGTTGGGGCGGATCTTTAATGCACTTCAACGTTTGACCTTTCGCCTTCCTGACGTTTCTGATGTCAAGGCGCAGGGGCGGTGACATAGACGCTTCACCTTCCAGCTCCCAAGGCGAGGCGCAGGCAGGGCGCAGTGGGAGGCGCAGGGGAGTTGGTCTTCGTCTTGTCCAGGCAAGTCACCGCAGGGGCGCCGATGGGTGGCACAGGGGCGGTGATCTGCATCTTGGCCGGCGCTGGTGAAGGCGTTGGGAGCGCTTCAGTGGGAAGTGTCACCCGCTGGGGCGGCTGCAAGGTCCCGCTGGGGCGGTGAAGTAGCAGAAGCTTCACTTCGTGATTTCTCTTCACTCCTAAGTGCTTATAACTCCTTTCTTAGCTTCTTTTGATATTCTTCTTCTGGATCAAGGAGTTAGTAGCATAAACTGACATTAATGCAATAAAAAGACTCTAAAAACTACCCTCAATGATAGTGATTCCATCACCTATGAGTGCTTCATCCCATATTATGAGTTTTGTCTTTGATATCAATACAGCAAGTGTGGAACCTAACAAAAAAAACACCCATTTTTTCATCGACATAAATTTTAATATGATATTAACAATAATGTAATTATATTAATTAAATAGGTACATATTAGCAAAAATAATATGTGTTGATGTCTCATCAATGTTTATAGGTATCCGGAACCTAGAATGAGCGATCCTACCCATGGAAGCAAGAGAGTCGTGTTACCACTAGAGGCGACATTAAGAACAATTTCTCCTTTAGATCTTATTGCTGCTGAAAAGGATCATCATATGAAAGTATTTCCTATTCCAACATATCCATAAAGAAAGAATACACCTCCATTTTCAATTTCTACGGCATCAATAATCTCGTTATACACCACTCTTTGCTCGTCGGTAAAGCTAGAAACTACTCTTTCATTTTTCATTGATCTCCATGAATTCATGGAAGATAGAGTAGAATATTTGAAATTTGAGTGTCAAGATATTATTACTCACATCAATAACCTTGATACCATGCTAGAAGATACTATTGCAAGATTGGACGCTCCGGCCCTTGAAAGAGAAAAAAGTTGAAATTGGGATGAATTTAAATTATTATGTGGAATTAAATACACAAAGTCAAGAGCTCAAACGGCCACAAGACAGGCAACAAATGCCCACCAACGGTCAAGCAAACGGCCTTATAGAGGTCGTTTCATATAATTTAAGAAATTCAATTGGAATTTATTCAAAAAGTCGTAGCCTCGGAGTTAACTCAAACGGACATCAAACATCCACTCCACGACCACCCATACAACCACCCAAACCGTTTTTTCGAGTGCAAGAAGCGGTGATTCCGATAGTTCAGAGTCAGACGGCTAGGAAACGGCCACTACACGGCCAGATATCCCACTTGACGGCCATAGGCCGCCCGTCTCCGTTCCTGTTTCATGCCCCCAACAACCTCATTTTAAAATTATGTATATCACTTTACAATCTAGCAGTGAAAGTAAGATCCCCTCCAACCCTACCTCACTTGCTTCCCATTCCGATCCTTATAGTCACATAAGAAATTTCCACACTACCCAATCCTCAAACTCCCACTCATCATCACCCTCCATCACCTCAAAACGCCAACCTTCTCCTACACCTTCCATAATTCTAAACCACTATCATCTCTTACCCCCCCCCCACATTCTTCCCCTACATACACCATTATTTTTTCCCTCCTAAATAAACCACACCATCCTCACCTTCTCTCTCCCACAAATGCCCCATTTTACTCCCAACTCTTGAACATCATTCTACCCGCCCCCAACGTCACAAGAGACTCTTGTTCGTCCCTACCCACTTTCTGCGTTCTGTTGATTCACATCTTGCTTACACCTACATTCGCAGTGGTGAAGGATTTCCTCCTGCGGAGTAATCCATATGGGTCGAGCTAATGACCTAAAATATGTGTTGCATGGGAGGCAACCCATGGGTTTGAATTTCCTTTTCCCTTTTTTTCAATTTCTTTTGTTATTTCTATTTTCTAGATGACGGCTAATGTTTATGTCATATGTAGGGATATTTGAGGGCTCCCCGGTTACACGTGTGAACTTCAAAAAGCCTTCATTTCACTTCACCCTTCTACCACATCCCTTTCGTACCACCATATGCATTGCATTGCTTTGTGAGTACCTTCTTTTCTTTACTTCTTTTTGCACATCGAGGATGATGTGAAATTTAAGTATGGGGTGTTTTACTCACATTCGCATATCATGTTTCCCTTTCATGTCACACGTTTCATATTTCGCATTTTTCTTTTGATTGAGTTCCCACCTCCCTTCGCATGCATTCATAAACACAAAACCACAAAAATATAGGATTTAGCATAGATTGAGTCGACTCTCATATTTGTTACTTACAAAAATTGAAATATGTCATGCTATTACTCTTGATTTGTCAATGATGCTTTGGATTTCTACATCTTGCTATGGTTTATGAGACGAGTTTTTAGATGATTATTGATGATTAGCTTGCCAAAACATAACCCTTGTGAGCGCTCTAGCCTTTGAACATGCATTTTCATGTGCTCATTCATTTCATAGGTGGTGGAGTTGGAGAGCGTATTGACAAGCCTATGGTAAGATCTATTCATGTCTATTGAGTTTGAGGGTTCATTAATATATCCCTAAACACATCTTGTAAGATTATGAGCAAACATATTACCCTTGAGTGGTTTGGACGGATATGATTTTTTATTTATCCTCTTACATACTATGATTGACGTTATGATGACATGGTACGAGTTGTATTTTTTCCTCTTACCTGAGACACTCATTTGTTCTTACAGATAGCATGTATACGACATGATCTTACTCAAGGATGAGCAAGGTTTTAAGTATGGGGTATTTTGATGAGTGTCAAATTTAACACTTTTTAAAACTTGTTTTCATGCATATTCTACCCTTTATCCTTCCCATATATACCTATTTGTACGGAAAGCTTCCAATTTATGTACTTCGGCATCTACCTTGGCATTATGTGTTTCAAGCATTTGCAACATCAAATGTGCCAAGATTGCATCCTCCCTGAAGTCAGAGCTGAAAAAAGACCTTATATGATTGAGGAACTACAACACGAAATCCGCAAGATTAGCTTTGAAGTGAAAGATTCGAGATTAGAAGCATACAATAGGTAAAACGGCCAAGATGTAGTGTTGCCGTTTGGTTGGCCGTTTTAGGCCCGCTACGAAGGGTTTCCAAATCTCCGATTTATCTTTGGAAAGCATGTATTGTTTGTAACCCTGGACTCCGATTTTTCGGCCTTAGAGTTAAATATGTTGATTCCTCATGAATTCAATAGTCTTCTGGCTCCTCTTTATTCTAGTCATCAAGTAGTTATTAGGTTTGCTCTGAAGGTTCGTCTTGCTACAACCAAACAATTGTGATTTTTTTGTCTTTTCTGATTCAATATACTGAAGGACCTACGAAATTATAAACCAAAAAACATAATTACGTGAGCAAATGACTATAGAAACAATTTTTATAAATTGTAATATTGTATGTATGTAAATAACTTTGTTACCTAGTTTGAATCCTCTTGCACATAATCAATCTTCTAAGCATGCAAGTGCTTCAGCTATTGAGGATGCAAGTGAACTTCTAGAAGATATGATTTTCTTTCCCATGCTAAATGTCCACTCTAAAGGAACTGTAGAGATCGGGATGCTAAACTGAACTTCAACAAAACATTGTATATTCATATTGTACTGCATTTTTTACGTCAATACAACACTTTAATTATCAACAAAAGACTCTCTTATTTTGGGTTATTATTGTTAAGATTATTAATTATTTGGTTTTATTTTAGGTTATTTTTTTTTACAGTTTACGATACAACACTCTTTCAAGTGAATTATAATGATAAAATACTTTAACTAGTTTGTTTCACCTTGAGAGGTACCAACAATATACACCCTTTCTGAACAGAAAACAAGAAATAGTATCATACAAATTTTGATCAGGTTTATACACCAAAGAAACAATAGAATCAAGATCTAACACATACATCAATGTAGGAAGCATGAACTGCATACAAATATGAAGAGCCAATTAACTAAGAGAATTTGTTAGGAAAGGATCAAGGAAAAAAAGATTGGAAACTGATTACAAAGAAGAAAAAGGCTTTGAGTCATGAGAGAAGAAACCTGCACGTCGTGAAAATAACCTCCATCAACAAACAAGAACAACAAATGAGACGAAAAGAATACAAAAAAAAGGCTTCGAGTCATGACAGAAGAAAATTGCAAGTCGTTGAGAATAACCTGCATAATAGTAAAGAATCATCTGAGATTCAAAATTATGCATTGAGATTAAGTATATATATATATATATATATATATATATATATATATATATATATATATATATATATATATATATATATATATATATATATATATATATATATATATATATATATATATATATATATATATATATATATATACTTGCATAAGTGGAAGGGAAAATATGGTTTATATAAAAGACCAATGATCAAATACGTTTTTATGTAACATAAAAGTAAAAAGAAAAAAGGAAAACAAAATATCATATCGGATTGCTGATCAAAAGAGATATGGCAGCAAGTTTTATCGATTTGTTTTCAAAAAAATTTATGAAAAAAAAATATATGGATATGGTTACAAATTTTGTATAAAAGGACATCGTTTGCTTTATTTAAAGAGATATGACAACCGATTAATTCTTGTAATCTTATACCGGTACTATAAAAAAAGTATTTTTGCGGATTTTAATGAGAAAGTTGGGTTCAAAATACTACATTACAGCGCCACGTCAGCAATTATAATATGAGGTGTTTTAACTATTAGACTAATTTATAATATGGGGTGTTTTAACGATTAGACGATATATGTAAATTTGATGAGATGGTTGCACGAAACTGTATTATGGGTGAATTCACGAACTGCTTTAGTATATAGACAAAAGATATTAATGTTACAACGAAATACTATACTTCAGTTCTATAATTTTCCTTCTTATTCTCAAATGGTACATAATTCTCCATCAAATAAATAATAAGAATAAAAAGAAAATTAGTTAATAAGACTCCTTTATGTTTCTCTCTCCATGTAAAATAGGAATTTGTACATTAAATGAGTTAAATCATCAACCTTTAACTTCTCAAAATACTTTTATTAATAAATTTAATTTTAACATTCAAATAGTCATAATTCTACGTCAGATATTATCAAAATTGTATTTTTAAACTCTTATATTCATCGAAAGTATAAATGGCTTAAATATCGTCTTTTATATCTTGTAAAAAATCTATATTGATCAATTTATTTATTTATTTATTTCTACCAAAAAAAATAAATATTTAAGCAATAAATGACTTACAACATTGACATTAAAAGTCTTTAACTATTGCAAACCCTTTTAATTATTAATTTAATTTTAAAAACCAAATAGTCATGATTCTACATGGGATATTTCGAATAGACATATATTCTTATATTCAACAAAAAAGGCTTAATAGATTATCCTTTTAATATATTCGAAAAATTCCTATACAATAGAAAATGACATATTTATGGAAAAAAAATTGTAAAACCAGTACGATCCACTACAATTTTTATTAATTGTGAAATAAATTTTATTATAGTCAAACACAACTAACAAAGAGAAAATAATGACGCAAAATTTTAAGTTCCCTGCGTATCACGGTTTGACTAATATTCCTTTATTTAGGGAAATTTCGGATGGTACCTCATGGTTTGGGGTTTTCCGGATTTTGCCCAAATTCATTAAAAAAATTTAAATTTCATTAAAAAAAATAAAAGAAAATAAAGTAAAATTGAAAAATAAATAAAATACAAAGACTGATTTATTTATTTTAATAATAAATTAAAAAAAAAAATTAATTTTTTTTGAAAGAATCCTTATTTTATTTATTTTTTAAATAAAGTATAACACTTATCTTTTTAGATTTTGTTAAAAAAAATGCTAGTCCAATTTATTTATTTTTAAAATAAAATAAAATACTGATTTTTTTTAATTTTGTAAAAATTATCTGATTTATTTATTTTAAATTAATATATAATACTGATTTTTCAAAAAAAAAATTATAGTTTACTTTATTTTTAAAATAAATAAATCATTCTTTCTATTTTAATTTATTTTTCAATTTTACTTTATTTTCTTTTATATTTTTTAATGGAATTTGAAATATTTTAATGAATTTGGGCAAATCTGGAAAACAACGAAAACTTAAGGGTACCATCCGAACTCAAAAAAATTGTTGGGTAAAATCCGAAAAATCTCAAATCACGAAGGTATCATCCAGAATTTCCCTTATATTTATTAAAGTAAATTGACCTTTTTGACAAAATAGTTATAAATTGAAAAACTAATTAGTCTTTGTCTGCGAGGTAATCTCCTTACTCAGATTCATTATCAGACTATATGTCTTTGGAATGAATTTTTTGCAGTTGGCCTTTGGTGGACTTGGAAGTGGAGGAACGAGAAGACGTTTACAAGAGTCTCTTCTGATGGGGATAGGAGTTGCTTTGTTCAAGCTAAGGTTAAGGAATATATCAAGGTTTGGAGCAAAAGAGAGACGAGGGGTACGAGAAGTCCGGGGAGATTCCTTCAGATTGCTTGGGAACCACCGCAAGAGGGATATGTCAAGATTAACATGGATGGCTCGAAGAATTTTGAAGGTCTAGCTTCAGCGGCTGGAGTGGTTAGGAACTCTGCTGGAGAGTGGCTCGGGGGATTTGGTGTTAATTTAGGCATTTGTTCAGTTCTCATGGCGGAGTTGTGGGGACTGGTACATGGCCTAAAGCTTGCTTGGGAGTTGGGTTACCGTTCGGTTATCATGGAAACGGATTCCCAACTTGTGACTCAACTCCTTCGGAAGCGCATCGCCCCTCACCACCCTCTAGCTAGTCTGGTACTTATGTGTCATGACTTTTTGAGAAAAGACTAGTCCATCCAGTTTCGTCATGCCTACCGTGAGGCGAATAGAGTATCATATTTTATTGCTAGTTTTGTTATAAACTTACCGATTGGTTATACTGTATTGTGTGACCCACCGGAGGGTGTAGTTGACATTTTGCTTGATGATTTTAGGGGTCGGGCTATCCCCGTGTGATGACTACTTAGCCCTTTTTTATATGAATAAAAGCGCGTCTAATGCACCGGAGACCACGGACTCTCCTTCCAAAAAAAAAAAAAAAAAAATCTCTGATATTGCTTGCATTTGACTGCTCTTTCATTTTTGCAATTGAAGTCATCCACTGCAAGTCTGCCATTGCCATGTCGCTATTTGCACTTCCAGCCTTGCAATCACAGCAAAGTACTGGTTCGAGCTTCTTTTGCAATTCATATAGACATAATTCACACAACAAACACTTATATCTCAGATCACAAAAGGTAATAAAGCAATCACTTTCCCATTCATTTCTTGAGAATCAATCAATTTATACATAATAATTTCCCTATGTATCCATATTCTTTATACATATATAACAAAAGAATGATTCTAATAGGGCTTTGCACTAATGCACTATTTAATTTATACATGATTATCTAATCATAAAGGATGCTTTGATGTGGTTCGTGTTTTGCTTTAGCAGAGATTCCCAATCGCGTAATGCTTGCTGAGATCCCCGTCATTGCCGCTTTGATCCGAATTATAAGCAAATCCGATGCAGGGTTAGAAAGCTTGAAGCTGAAGCAAACGCAGTTAGTTGCCAACCCAATTTTGAAAGGCTTCCACCGCCAGAAAACAAAATGTTAGTCAACCACGAACCGTCGTTTCCGTCAGCTCTTGTGGGTCCATTACCCGACCCGGATCCGGATACTGCTGCTTCACTTGGAGGCGGAGGGGGTGTCGTCTCTTTCGAGGACTTTTGACTGCATTAGGAAAGACACATCAATCAGTTATATATATATATATAAACGTACTCGTCGGATTTCAAAACTAACCTTGCGACGGCGGGGCAAAATGTGATGGTGTAATCGGCACCTGCACACGTAAACGTACTCGTCGGATCATCGAAAGCGTAGCTATACGATCTTGGGCAGAGCGTTTTAAACGTTTGGGAGTAAACCGACGGTTTACAAGTCCCCGGTGATGCGTACGCGCCCCTACAGCAATACTCGTCCGTATCAAACGCCCCGCACGCGCTCTTGCACGCGTCTCCTTCACCCACTCGGAGCTCCGAAGGGCAATGTTCGTTCAAATCCGTAGCGCACCCGGTTGACTCGCACGAGCCGGACCCACCATTTGGAACAACCAACATCGGCAAGTTGTACCCATCCACTAGACTGACGTCATAAAAGTCCTGGACACCCGACCCCGACCCGATTGTGAATTCTGCTAAGGTTGCGGGTGGGATCGCACCTGCTCCATTGCATTGGATCTGGCCTGACCCGCAATCGGCCGTCGCGCAACTGCCTTGACCGGAATTCTGATCGAAGTTGCAAAGGGTACGGCCCCATACCCGACCCGACCATCCTTGTGGGACTTGAAGTGAAGTTGAAGCGCCGGTTTGGAGTTGAAACCCGGTTGACTGTAAAGTGGAGCTGCCGGAGCTAGAAAGTATTCCCGGCCATACTGTGTAGTCGCACTTGTTTACTATTGTAAAACTAGTCCCTGAACTAACTGTTAAAGGAAAAGAAAAGAAAAACATGATTTGTTTGCAGTCATGAGATCGATCAAGATCAGTATATATATATACCTTTGCATAGTGCGGAGAGGATGATGACGATGATGCAGAGGAGTGCATGGCAATCAGAAATGTGACCCATTAAGAGGAAGGATCAAAGTTTTCTTCTTCTTCGATCAGGTCTTTGAGTTTTGATCTTAATGGAGGAGGGAATAATCAGTATATATAATTTATTTATGGATTTTTCCGTTTGGTGCCCCTGAGTTTTTGGCTTTTACGGGTGGTGCCCAAAGTTTTTCACATTTTCGTTTGGTACCCCTGAGTTTTTGGCTTTTCCGGATGGTGTCCAAAGTTTTTCACGTTTCCGCTTGGTACCCCTGAGGTTTCGGCTTTTCCGGATGGTACCCTTATTTCTTATTATTTGTCTAAAATAACGTTTCTTATATTAAATTTATAAAAAAAAAATAGGGGGGAAAATTATAACAATTTTATATTATAAATTTTGAAGACAAGTATATTTTAATTGAACAAATTTAATCAACTATTAATATATTATGATATTTTTTAAAATATAAATGTTTTTACATATTATTTTATGATTTTTAATATATTTATTACTATTTGATACTTTATCATATTTTGCATCAAAACATGAATTTTTTTTTATGTTTTATGGAAACTAATTTTTATTAAAAAAATTTTATTATCAAATTTTTTCCCTATTTTTTTTATAAATTTAATATAAGAAACGTTATTTTGCATCAAAACATGATTTTTGTCATATTTGTTAAAATAATTTTTATGTTTTATTTATAATTATATATGAAATAAATCATTGATAAATGTATAATGCCAAAATATTTAAATTGGACATTCGGTTTTTCAAAAAAAATTAATAATCATTGATAAATGTCCGATTTGAATACTATTTCCACTTTTCAAAATGAAAAAAAAAATAAAAAAATCCTACTTAAATTTTAATAAAACTATTGAAATGCACATACAAAACTCATGTTTTTTAATAAAAATTATTCTATTACATGTATTATAAGTTCATGATATGTATAGAATATGTTAAGTTTTTTTTATAAAAAACCTTCTTTTCAAAATGTCCTTTTTTTTATAAAAAAATTAATAATTTTTATGTTTTGAATAATATTTGTTAAAATTTAAGTAGGATTTTTTTTTCTTTTTGAAAAGTGGATATAGTATTTAAAACGGAGATTTATCAATAATTATTAATTTTTTTTGAAACACCGAATGTCCAATTTGAATATTTTGCGTTATACATTTATCAATGATTTATTTCATATATAATTATAAATAAAACATAAAAATTATTTTTAAAAAAAACATGATAAAAAACTTTGTATAAAAATCATGTTTTGATGTAGAATAACGTTTCTTATATTAAATTTATAAAAAAAAAAATAGGAAAAAAATTTGATAATAAATTTTTTTTTATAAAAATTAGTTTCCATAGAACATAAAAAAAATTTCATGTTTAATGCAAAATATGATAAAGTATCAAATAGTAATAAATATATTAAAAATCATAAAATAATATGTAAAAACCTTCCTATTTTAAAAAATATCATAATATTAATAGTTGACTAAATTTGTTCAATTAAAATATAATTGTCTTCAAAATTTATAATATAAAATTGTTATAATTTTTTCCCCTAATTTTTTTTATAAATTTAATATAAGAAACATTATTTTAGACAAATAATAAGAAAGAAGGGTACCATCCGGAAAAGCCAAAACCTCAGGGGTACTAAGCGAAAACGTAAAAAACTTTGGACACCATCCGAAAAAGCTAAAACCTCAGGGGTATTAAACGGAAACGTGAAAAACTTTGGGCACCATCCGAAAAAGGCAAAAACTCAGGGGTACCAAACGGAAAAATTCTTTATTTATTTATTTTGGTTGGTAGATAATTTGAATTAGGATAAATAGAAAGGTTATGGAAATTGCTATGAAACCATCAAAATATATGTACGAGCCACGCTAGAAAGAAGTCAGATATGGAAAGTGAGAAGGGGGATTTATTAAAAAGGATTCACGAGGATAATTGATTGTGGAACTTAAAATATATGTAAGTGTAGATGAATCTTCAAGAGAAATTTCTTTTACTTTCCTAAACATGAAAACAAAATTTATGAATAAAAATATTCCCACGAAGAGGAGGACATATCGCATAAATCTAGAGGGGAAGGAGGTCCGATAGAGTCTTTCTTTTTATAAAAAAAATAAATATATTTTCCAATGGTGATCTGATAACCAAGTATCCATAGTTTGACATATGGATTATATTCCGTTATTTTATTTCAACTTCTTATCAATTTATTAATGATATTTTACAATGTAAATTTTCTGGTTTTTTTTCTTTTCAGTTTTACACATTTTACTATGTTTTATGTGATTTGTGCATTGTAATATTCTATATGAAGGGTATTGCTAATTTTCATAAATGCAGTATAAAATATATAAGTAGTTATTATTTTGTAAAAAATACGTTAAAGCATCTCAAGGTTTATTTAAAATGGAATTGCTTTTATACTTTTGACGGAAAGCGAATACACTAGTATTCGGATACAAATTATTTAAGTCTGAAGAAAAAATATGAAGTCAGGATGGCCGAGTGGTCTAAGGCGCCAGACTCAAGTTCTGGTCTTCGTGAGAGGGCGTGGGTTCAAATCCCACTTCTGACATAATTTAACTCTTTTTGGCTTTCCAGATTGTGCTTATCTTAGATTGGGTTGGGCCGAAGAAGGCCCAAATGATTAATTTGGTTAATCTTTTGGGCTTTTTACTTGCTAATATTGAAAGGCATATATCCTTTGTGTAATCTATTTGTCTGGGAGTACGTACCCGAATGAGTATTCCTGAAACAACAGGATTTAAAGCTTCCTATAAACACGTAAAATAACCAGTGGTGGATAGGTGCATGAACTGCAGAGTAGAATTAAAAACAGGAAGAAGGTTGTAGAACGGTTGAAAATTAGATGCAGTTAGTACTAGGATATATATTTTTAATTGAATAAAATAAAGTCAATGGGTTTAGCCAAAGCTCCCTTGGCCATGTCGTATCACATGCCGTTGCCATATAAGATTCAGAATTGAATAAATAAAGTGAATGCTGCTACTACAGGTACAACTTACAACCCAATTCCAAACCTCATTAATTGATGAATAGAAGTCGGCGGATCTGATGGCCCCCTTGCGTGGCTCCGACGAAGCCATTTACTCTTCTCTCGGCCGACAACCATTGTTTTCGGCTTCTCCATCCCCATACACGTGTCGGCTTTCCTTGCGGCCTAACCTTCTTTTTCTTTTTTTTATACATTACTTTCCAACTCCCCAAATTACCGGGTTTTTCTCAACGAAAATTCCTAATCACGGTTCAGTCTGCAAATGCTAACGGTTTCGCGAGCGAAATTAAGGATGCGAGCAGCTTCGTATTTGGAGTCCGAAGTAAAAGCAAAATGTGTTTAATTTCGTATTTGGACTTTGAAGTGGAAGTCGAATAAAAGTCATATTACTCAACATCGAATATTGGACTTGAAATCAGAATGATTTGGGATTCAATTTCACTTTAGTTTTGGCTCTCGTATGCAGAATCTATTATACATACTAAAATAAAGCACAAGTCGATGTGGAATAAATTTTTATTTTTAAACAAAAAAATATTTTATTATTAAATTAACAATTTTATAGGAACCAACTCACTTTGTGTGACAATTTTTTTATAATAAAAATTAAGCCAAAAAATCTTTTATTATTAAATTAACAATTTTATAGGAACCAAATCACTTTTATTCAAATCTATTATCTATTATCTATTATACATACTAAAATAGAGCACAAGTTGATGACGTGGCGATTAAAACCAATAAATCTTTATTTTTAAGCCAAAAATATTTTATTATTAAATTAACAATTTCATAGGAACCAACCCACGTTAGTTCAAACGATTTTATTTTGTGTGACAATTTGTTTATAATAAAAATTAAGCCAAAAAATCTTTTATTATTAAAGTAACAATATTATAGGAAACAAATCACTCTCAATAAATATTGTATTAATTGAAAAATATTGTTCATGATGATATTAAAACATAAAATTTTATGTTCTCAAGTCAATTTAACCTGAACTAAATGTACTATAAATAATTATGCGGTACATAATACATAAAAATAACAATAAAATACTTTTTATTTTAAATAAAACCCGCACAAGGTGCGGGGATTAAACTAGTTTAATTGAGAATCAGACCATTGAATGACTTCGGTTTCAGGGCTCGGACACAAAAATGAGGTTCGATTTCGGGGACCAAACGTGAAACTGAATTTTGGGTTCGGCCCAAATGAATAATTGATCAGCTCGTTTCGGCTCGAAAGGTTTTTACTTCGAAAACCAAACTCGAAATGAAACACAAAAATATTAATAAAAATTAATTTCGCGCCTGAAAGGAGAAATTAAGTTATTTTTGAGATTTTTATATGGATACATCTAACAACATCCTATATTTTATTAATCTTGTATCTTATACCATTATTGTAGAATTTTAAACCCATATTTATAGACTTACAGTTTTAAAGTATCATTTTAGTTGTTTAACTAATTGCAAAGTAATTTAAACACAGGAACAGAAAATGTTAAACCGAATCCAACTTGGAGAGGTCATGTATTTCAATTTCCAATACTAATAAATAAAAACTTTATGTTTGTTTTGGTAGAATAAAAGTTTGAAAGAACTGGGTAAAGTAGACTCTTTTTTATAAGTTTTTATTTGAAAGAATTTGGCCAAATATGTATTATTCTATTTCTATTAGGTTTATGTACTTTTTCAATTTTTACCATTTTTATTAAATTGAAGTTGGAGAATAAGGGGATTGAGTTCTGGTATGGTTTCTGGTTGGGTTTCTAGTATGAGTTTTTAGTATGGTTTTTGGTTGAGTTTGGTTTTGGTTGAGTTTCTGGTGTGGTTTCTGGTTGAATTTTTGGTATAGTTTTTGTGTTTCTGGTATGAGTTTCTGATATGGTTTCTGGTTGAGTTTCTGGTATGGTTTCTGGTTGAGTTTTTGGTATGATTTCCATTTGAGTTTCTGGTATGGTTTCTGGTTGATTTTTTGGTGTGGTTTTTTGTATGATTTGTTTATGTGTTTTTGGTATGGTTTTTTGTGGAGTTTTCGGTATGAGTTTCTGTTATTTTCTATTATGTATGCTTTCTTTAAGCTCAAAAAACTGTATTAAGCCTACAAACTAACATTATCTAATCTTCTTGCACAAGGGTTTGTAAAGCCCTAATATTGCTCAACAAACTGATTAAAATCTACATGAAACGTTTATGATTTTTGTTCATTTTGTACAGTAAAAAATCTGTTGATTTTTCTAAACTCGACATCTTATACTATCAATTCCTTCCAACCTAGTGTGTTTAAAATTGGATTTTGATTAAGTTTTGGTTGAGTTACGACTTTAACAAGTTCATGACTTTTCTAAGGTCTTGGCGGCTCCTTCGCGGCTTTGGCGTTTGAGGAAGACAACGTTGGCCTGGATTTGGCCATGTTTGAAAGAAGAGAAGTCCGGAGGAGGCCAAGCGCGCTCTACCTCATAAGGCCACTTTCATGGCAGAAGCTTCAACGAGGATGAGAGGCGTTGTGGTTGGAGATAGGGTTACAAGCAGACCTTTCATTCTTGGATCTAGGGAAATTTCCATGGTTGGATTTAGGGTTGAAAAGGCATGCAGAGACTTCCCCACTCTCCTCCGGTTCATCGCTTATCTTCTTTGTGTAGCTTTAAAGCGTTTATAATAGGAGCCTATTTCATAAATCAATATTTATAAAATGTCTACTTAGTCTATGTGAAGATATGTTGTCATTTGGGCTGATTTTATGAATTTTTTTTTTCCGTACAAAAGTTTGGTTTTGATTGAGGTTTTACGTGTACTTAGTTGTCTGTAATTATCTTATATTTGCGTGGATATACCTTAAATTAGTTATCGGGAAAATAAGTATTTTGAAATAAGGCCGAAAATTTAGTTAATTATTGAATGACTTGGATGAGCTAAATAGGAGTATACAAGATGAATAGAAGAAAATACAAGCATATTTTGGTGGTTCGCCTATTTCAATGATAATACTGAGCACAAAAACAGTACAGTATTACATAGGCTACTAAGTACTAATCAAAGTAATAATAATTCATCTCACCAGACTGTTAAAAATTCCAAGTCTGAGAGTGAATAACTCCAACATCAGCTATTTAGTATTTACACACTACTTGTATTCGTATTTCAAGAGCAAAATCCAAGAATAGCTGAAACGCATCGTTTTGGTTAAGAACACTACCAGCACTGGTCCGTCTCCCAAGAGCGGCGAGTAAATCGAGACACAGAGGGGGCCCGCGCTCTACCGTTGGAAGCAGTGGAACTCGCAAAGGAAGAATTAGATCCCCTGACGAAACGACGTTGGACGAGCAAAGTTCGGTCGTAGTCGGCCCGTTTGCCTGGATCCGACAGGGTAGCGTAAGCCTCATGGACCCTGATGAAGTCACTCTCCGATCCGACGTCGTTTTGACCAGCTACGTCAGGATGCAAGACCCTAGCGAGCCTCCTGTAAGCAGCCTTGATCTCCTTACAACTCGCCCCGCATTGTAATCCTAGCACATCGTAAAACGATGACGACGACGTCGATCTCTCGGCTACAGGTGCGGTGGTGCAGACGGCGGAGATCGGGCGGGGCTTTATAAATCTAACACTCGTCACCGGGCGAAACGACGAGGAGGAAAAAGCAATTGAGGAGGAAGAGGAAGAAAGGCAGTGGAAAGAAGAGGAAATGGAAGCCATGCTTGAGAAATTGGAACGAATTTGGTGTTGGATGATCTGAAATTATTGTCGTTGGATGAAATGTGTGGATAAGCGGAAAGGGATATATATAGAGCGATCGAATTGGATACGATCGATATCGAGAAGAAGAAAGCTACGCGGAAGAGTGGCGCGGGCCCAGGGGATCCACGTAAGCGCCAGCGGAGAGGGTGGATTCTTCAACGCGTTTCAAACGGATCTATGCACCGACTTATTTCTGTACGGTATCAGCATTTTCGAGTTGATTATCCTTTTTTATTGTTTAATTTAAAGCAAATTAATTGATGTTGATGGTTAGAGAGCCTAAGTGGATGAGTATTAACGGCAGCATAACATTTTGGGATTAGAATAATTGCGTAGCTTGTAAATTTGCTACTGCATCTTCACCGGTAAGCTTGGGCTAGCATCATTAAAAATTGTTTGGTCCTTTTGATTCTTTGAGGAGTCATCATGCAAAACCAATACCATACCAACTAACCAATCATTTTAAGATACGGGTATTTATCATATACCATATCCTCTTCGTTTATAAATAATTATCGTTTTAGCATTTTGCATGCTTATTAAGAAGACTATAAAATGTATTATTTTATCGCTAATTATTTATTTTATTAGAAGTTAAGATCAACAAAGTACTAATGATTAGCACGGTAAATGTGTAAACGGGATGAAAAAATAACTAAAATCATAATTATTCTAGAATAACGCTAAAATAACAATTATTTATAAATGGAGGGAGTATATCATAATTATATTCAAGTTAGATATATGTTTATAAGGAATTAAATTTGATATTTATATCAAATTAGTGTTATTTTATAAAAATTATATTTATTTTAAACTTTCATTGTAGTTTCAAGTTTAATCAAAATTTAGTTCAATTACTGTTTTTAAATTCAAAAATTGCTGATGATTATTAAAATTTAACACTACATACACTTTTATGCTTTATGAATTAAGAGTATCATACTCATTCCTACGATCCTACTTGCACAAAATGTATTTCGAAAAATATGTTTCAAGTATAAATATTTGTATATAATTATATGCGTGAATTATGCTAATGTTAACCTATATTAATTTGGTTTTTGATGATATGAGGATAACACCACTCTAACGAAATTCTTGAACACGTCGTAAGTCACAAATGTCAAATCACAATGATCAAATGCATGACACACTACATGTGTTTGTTATGTGTCTTAGTCTCTTAGATACGTGTTTTGATGTTCTAACTTAAATCTTAAAACCGTAAAATTAAAATAATAAAATAATATAATACTTTATCTTGAGATGGTAATTTAAAAGTTAGTAAGATACAATTATTTTAGTGTATACTAATTTGTATTACGAGTCTCAATCCTACAGTTCCTACTTGAACTAACAAACCCTAATATATACACAATATACGTACCTATACTTTGACATATTGAATAAGGTGGCGTGTTAAACAACCAACTAAGTCTCATCAACATTTCAAATAAAAATTTATATTAATATTATATGAACCGACATTTATCTTGTAACCATAAACTAAATAGTAGTAGTAAAAAATACGAGGATAATGCTAATCAATATTAATTTAGTTTTTGATCATATGGGCATGGGCGCGGGACGGGACGGGATTGAGGTCGTCCCGCGTCCCCTCCCGTAAATTATAAGTGGGACGGGACGAGATGGGATTAACAACTTTTTTTCTTCGTCCTGCGCGGACCTTTTTCCATGTGGGACGGGACGAGTCTAATCCCGCAAGAATTATGCACTGATTATATTCAATATTTGTCCATGAGTTTCTCTCGTGTTTAAAGATACAAATGATCAACAAAACTCAATACCAAATTACAAATTCAAGAGGCCCACATTAGTAGTTAGTACATTCAATACCCGAACGGGGAAGGAAATTCCCCGATGGGAATGAATATCCGACGGGGACGGCGAATTTGCGAGGAAACCCATAAAACTTCAAAATGGAAAAAATTAAACGGGGAGGGGATTCCCCGATCGGGACGAATATCCGTTGGGGACGGGGATGAAGACAATTTTCAATACCCGAACGTGGATGGGAATGGGGATGGAGATGGGGGGCGGGAGCATTATACTAAATGGGGATGGGGATGAATAGGGTACTCTCCGCCCCAAATCCGACCATTGACACCCCTAGGGCCAATATCACCTACAAGCACACAAATACAAGAAGCTAGACGTCTATTTGGTATTTTAAGCTCAAACGCAAATATAAACGTCTAATCCGTGCAAAACTAAGACAAAACAACACAAAAGACATCTACAAACACGATACAAGAACAAAACAACACAAAAGACATCTACAAACACGATACAAGAACGTACTATCAATGGTCATAAAAGGCAGGTTGTTTATGTAGAATTTCAAAGGGAATCCGCCATTGCAAGACAGAGGGTGTAAGCTTTATGAGATAAGTAGCTGTAAAAATGTATGGTCTCAAAAATTTGGGAGGCGACTATGCATGAAATCTGACGGCACGAGAAGTTTCAACCAGAAACCTAATGCTTACTCTCTACTCGAGCATTTGTTGAGGAAGATAAACTACAAACTTGTGATGTAAATTCCCTTTGAAGATAGATAATGGTTGTAATTTGTTTTGAAAAAACTCAACACCATTATCAGAGTTGAAAATATGAGCCAAAGCATGAAATTGAGTACTCACATAAGCAATAAAATTAGCATTAATTGGATAGACTTGTTGTTTATCAGCCATAAAACAAGTACACGTACATCATGTGTGATCATCAACCATGTTCAGAAAATATCTAGCTCCACAACAGGATGGAGTCTGATAAGGCCCCCCAAATATCCATATGAACCAAAGCAAAAGGGCTCTTAGCATAATCACTAAGAAGAAAGGGAAGCTTGTGTTGTTTAGCCACAGTACATGTATGATAGTGGAACTCGGCATTGTGAGGCAAGGTATAAAAATATAAATGTTGCATGAATAGAATGGTCTTTATTGAATTGCATTGACTCGACTAAAGCTTATGAGCAAGACATTGTCAAGACCACCATGCTTGTAACTAGGATGGTCTTTTTGGTAAGGTCCCAAAAGAGGCAAATAGAGGACTTAAATCGATCCTTAATATGAGAATTGTGAACAATTAATGGAACAAATAAGAGGTTATGCTAAAACTATGCATGAGTAACAAATTCTAAAGCATGAGCGAACGAGAAAACACCGTTGTTCCAATTTGCGTAACTTCCTTGATTGAGCCATCTACAATCTATCACAACATTATTTAGATGATACTCCACAAAAAATTAAACGAGGGTGTTGTGCGAGCAATGTGGAAAGAAGGGAATGATTTTATCATCTAAAAAACAAAACAATGGGGTCTAAGTCCAACAACTACAAGATTGCAATTTGCACCCTCATCTCTCCAAAGTTCCAAGTGGATACTCTCTATATATATCATCTGCAAAATTGCAATTTGCCCTGAAAGAATATAATGTGGCTTACCAGGAAGGTGAAGTTGGCATCGCTTTCTCAACTTGCTCCAAAGGAAATGTACTTCTGGTCCAAATACTCCATATCTGATGTTATTCAGTTTAAAAAAAGGACCTGTTCAAATTCATTTACAATCATGTCTACACACCATGCCCAACCTAAATCTTCACGTACGATTTCCAGGTTCAGACCAATGGGGGCTAAAGAGAGGGCATAAGAAGAGAAAGCCATGTATAACTGGGAGCAACATTAACCACCAAAACTACCATTAATTAATCCTGACGAAAGAAAGCACGGAAAGGACATACTGAGACAGATCCGAAACTCTGCCATACATGATCATTCTTATAAGCAAAGCAGCGCCATCTTACAAGCAGATGTCTGTTCCATCCATGCAGACAGACCTGTAGATTCATTCTTTTCACTGTTTTCGCTTTCTTTTCCTTCCAGTGCTTTGCTCACAGCTTCACATTTCTCTCTTACAAGAAGACAAGGAATGTGTTCCCTGTTATTTCCATACAGCATCAGAAGTGTTCCCGGTTCCAGTGCCTTCTTCTGACAGACAGGTACCGGGGAATGTATGCCTCTTCCCGTCCATGCAAACATCTTACAAAAGATCAATATGTTCACTTGAGATGATTAAAAACGGGAACCGGACCCAGTTCTTATCAGGCTCTAACTCCCACTTACCATGTTTCTCGTAACTTCTGGTGTCTATCTAAGACTTGACAATCTCTTTCTTTTCCTCCTCACTACAACAGCATTTTGTGTGTTGCCACTTGAATTTCTGAGAAGACCCAATTCGGAAGATCGTTTGCCAAAAGTGGTTCTGCCCTTCTTTGAAACCCACTTCAAAGGAAGTTTATTGACCACGCTACTGATATCACTAGCACTATTAAGATCAACCAGTTTTTCCATTTGTTCAAGCATCTGATGTGCCCAAACCATTGCCTTGTCCAATTCTATAGAATCGTCAATAGGTTTCTCTGACAAATTCATCAGTAACTCTCTCAAGGAGTTATAAGACATCAAGGTTTGACAGCCTGGACGGTTTTCAAACAACGTATTTACCTTTATAACATGCTTGCAAAGGTTCCCCTGCAATGACCAGGCACAATCACAAAATGCAAATTCTGATGTATGATTCCAAACTATGTGTGCTAAACCACCATCCTTCTCACTTTGGACCTTCGCAAAAAGAAGATCCTTGTCCAAGGAAACGGCAGAGTCAGGTATACAAAGAGCTTGCTGCCACGAAGTAGATGCAATATATTCTTCCTTGACATTCTGGAAGGAGTCACTTTCATCTGCATAACGGTCCAGCCAGTAACTAGAGTGGAGTTCTGTTGTCAGCTTATGCACTAACCAATCAACTCTTTGAAAAGCATCTAGATGCGTATCGTCATAAATTTTGCATTTCAATTTTACATGGTAAGCTTCTATGGCACACAAAGCTTCGAGACTGGAAAGTGGGAGATTTTTCATCGTAGAAAGCCACATTTCTGTCCAAAAGAATGTAACAAATGCCTGTAGTTAGGTTCGACTTTCGAGTAATGTGCAGAAAAAATACACACGAGATAGAGCAATTGAGAAAACTAACCAATCTTAGGTAACCAGCTATCCTTGAAATACTGCATGAAAGCAGATTGACTTATGAAGTCGTGCATGAACTCTTGTAGCATCGTGGAAAAGTCAGCTTCACTCCATATGCTGTATACCAAATTTCCAAGACGTTGGAAAATCTCTCTTTGAACTTCAATCTGGTCACATCTTTTGACTACATTTTTTAGCCATGATCTACGGATACGCCATAGGGAAAACAAAACAGGGCAGCAGAATATGTCCCTGAAACACATTGCCAAGTTAGTAAAAAGGAGTCCCTATTGTCACATTGCAGATTGAAGTCTTACAAAAAGAATTTCTTGCCGTATAGGATCAATCTCTGTTGCTGCATCATCAATCAGAAAACCGTTGATCTTCCAAACAGGGTCAACAGCATGAACTCGATCAATTAGGGCAGTCATCCATTTAGAGACATCTGCCTTAGCAAAGGTACGACTGATGATCCATGCAACAGGTAATGCATGTTGTCTTGAATCAAACACGAGAAGTGTACACAGAGGATACTGCCACTCAACCAAGATAAAACAATCAATGTCTCAAATAAGAAACACTAAATCAGCCAGTAACACATATTTCTGATGGTTCACACAGTGGTACCCATCAAAGTTCTAAAATGAAAAGGAAAGAAGAGAACTAGAAGGGGAAGGTAAATGCTGGGAAATTGTCACCTTAAGTCTCTTTATACCAAATGTTGAGTCAATTGCCATAAGATTGTGATGTCCAAACCGGATCATCTGCTGCAACTGCCATTCAGTTTGGATTCCCAAAATAAAAGAATCGGCTACAGAAGAATCCTGATAAAAGAATATAGATTTCTTGTTGCGCTCAACCCACATCCGTATACTAGCTTCATCATCCAAATCAAGTTCATGAGTGGACCGTTTGATAATCATCCCTAGTTTTTGGACATACTTTGAGGCAAGGCTGTTCACTTTTGGATCTGAGCCGCAGTAACGTTGAATCCCTTCAAGGTGTTTCTGAAGTACATTCTCTTCAGGAATGCCAAGATAGATCATGGACATAGTCTGTTGTTGGATCTCATTACAAACATACGGGACACTCTTAGCACCAGGGCCAATAGCATCTCTGTCAAGGGGGCCATGGCATATAAAACCAGATTTGTTCACATGACGCCTTTCATTATAAATTAAAAGGGCAAGAGATGGACGAGCATATAGACGCTTCACTATAAAATGGCATGTACAACCTCTCATAGATTGTGGTCTAGCAGCACGATTTCTTGTATTTAGACGATACCGCCGACTTGGTAAAATATCACCACCTTCCCCATAGTTCTCAGGTCCAAACGAACACCAGTACCTGTAGTATCACATGGAAATTACATAAAACCTAAAAATAGGTAGACTTCCAAATGCAAGGGAACAGTAGCTGTGCCCTGAAGATCATTTCCAATATTTTTCTTAAGGTGACCAGTAAATGATTAGCAAAAACTTGGCACTTGTAGTAAGTCAGAAAGATAATTTTTTGCTTGAAGCAGACAAATATTTTCAATATATTATCCATTAAAAATCATTGTGGTCTAAATCCTTATACTGGAAGCAACCATCAGTAGTCTTCGCTCTACATGTATGAAACATGAAATAGATGGCATCATAGTAAATAGCTGAAATCATGTCAACTGCATTAGCCTATACTTTTGCAGGATCGTCTTCTTAAAATAAGATATGCAGACATGTTGCAGGAAACACAATGAAACTGAATCAATATATACTTACATTCTGTACTCCAAATATTCATCATCTTTGTACTCTTTCAAATCTCCTCTAGGTCGTCTTCTTCCCCTTTCAATATGAAAGCGGGTGGGGGACTCCACATTAGAGCACTCTCCAATTATAAAATCTTCAACTCGAGCATATGGAATCAGGGCAACATCATCACAGTGCTCAGAAGTGCCAAATTTGGTCCAATTAAGATCAGCAGAAGAAAAATCAGTATCTGGTGGGCTTTGCACTGGAAGATCAAATATTGATTCAACTAGTTCCATGTGCCCTAGATTTTAAATACAAATAATTCGAGCAGCACCGATGCTCTAATCGTAGGGTTTGGACTGAGGGCGGGAGTGGTTGTAAAATCTCTTGAGGGAGGGGATTTATACGGTGATAATACAGTGGACGATGAGAGAGAGTAGGAGAGCGAGAGACGGTGGGAGTGGCTGTTGAAGGGGGAAGATGACGGAGAAGTGATAGAAGCAGAGGAAGGACGGTGGTTGCAGAAGGCAGTGAGTGGCGGTGTCTGCTGGGTGCAGTAGGGGAAGTATCCAGGGAGATTTGAAACGACGGAGGGGTAGGGTTTTAGCTTTAAACAATTTGCGTGGGTGTTTGGATGAGAGATTTTGAGGGCTTGTTAGAAAAAACAATTTGCTGAAAATCCCTTATTTAACCTTTTTCCAATCAAAATACAATTCAATTCCTACTTTCATTACTTTTTTTAATAAAAAAACTAAATACACTTACCTTGATTTACTAACCAAAAAATGAGTCTCAATCCCCTAGGCGTTAGGAGTGCCGACGCCTAAATTAGATAAAAAATTTTCCTGAATTATTGATAGTCGCGTGTATTATTTTGAACACATCCAGGTTGAAAATTTTTTTTTAATGACGTTAGCACTCAAAATAGACACCGACGCTTTACGAGTTTTGTCGGTCATTTTGAATTTAAGCGCTATGTACATAACACATTCTTTTTTAAATCCATTTTTAATATCATCCTGTAAACCAACAATACTTAGACATGCTATACTATTGATATACCACTTTTGTTAATGTTGGAAAATAAACCAATTGGCATTTGTTTTTTTGTTTGTAATTCGTAATAATATGCCAAGTACGTATCCTAACACGATGTTACTCATTTTGTTTGTGGTGGTGATATAAAAGAGTTCAAACTAAATCAAATGCGTTACTTGAGAAAATCAAAGGAAAGGTGTCCCAAACACACCAACCTAATATGCTTACACAAATCAAATAAAATATAGTTCAAACAACTTAGAATTGAATCTAGATTTGGTTATTGAGTTGAGTCTCAGTCGAACTTAAATTTTTATGGGTAATTTTGGTAGCTAGGCCTTTTTGAAAAATTATAGCATTAAATAGACTTTTTAATATTTTAATTAAATAAATATACCCCAACCTTTTATATTTTCTCTCAAACTGTACACACTCTTCTCTCAGGGGGTACATTTACTAAACACAAAACTAGAAAAAAACCGTGAATATGTAGAACTTTTTATGCACCTTGTAGCTCGACTAATATAATGGTCTTGATTTATTCATAGCTAAGTAGTGGCGACACTTTGCATTCTTTTCTGTAATGTTGATTGATGAAGAACGGAGACAATCAATCAAACTACACTTTTGACGTTAAAAGCTACACACATTTGCCACATAACATATATATATATATATATCGGTACATTTTGAAGGGAAATAAAAAAAGTACACTTAAACTTGTTGCAGGCTATCATTTTTCAATAATTTTAGAGAATAGATGAAGTAGTAGAGTGAACGAGAGATAAGTTTTGAGAAACAGAGATCTGACAAGTTACAGTAACAATATTGTTTCTAAAAAAGAAATCCCATCGTTGCCATGACGAGAGTAGGGAAAACATGGTTGATAGTGTAATCTTGCCGTGGAATTGCGCTGTTGAAAAAGGGAATGTTGCTGTTTGATATGCCTTGCTGGTTTGTCTTTGCGAAGGGCAGCTGGTTGGATGCTGATGAAGATATCGAGGGTTGTTGTTGTTGTTGGTATCCGAATTGATTCTGTTGTGGCGTTTGGTAACCCGGTTGAAACCCGTTTTGCATTTGGTTGACAATAGGCTGACCCGTTGTTGATGCTGTAGCTGAACCAATCGACCCGGACCCGAATGAGTTGGGTTGGGAATTCAGTGGTTGGATTGGTGAAACAAATTGTCCATAGATACAAATTTTATGTGAAGAAAGGAGCAATATGAGAAGAAGAAAAGTAGCCAGTTTTGTCATAGCTTTGAAAATCTCCATTGATTGCTTAATTTTCACTAATTTTTCCATCTCTTTATATTGGTGAGTTGCAGTAGTGTTGTTGGTCATCAAAATTATTCTCTAAGCACAAAAAGATAAAACTAGGAATCTTACAAACCTAATCAATTTAGTTTTAGGGAAATGAAAGTGGTTCGCACTGAGGCTACCTAATCAATTCAAGCCTATAATTTGCTTTATCTTTCGGTCAACTATACAAGACCCACCTCAAAGTTTGATTATTTTCATGAACTACCCTTTAATTATAATAGTATACAAAATACCCTTGAGTATTTGCTAGCCAAGTCACGTTCTTTCCAAAAGTAAATTTCTTACCTCAATCTTTTTGAGTAAAAGATTTGTGATAAAAACTTGTTTTTGAAAAGGATAGACACAGTGGATAGATTTTTTTTGTAATTATCATTAAGTAGATTTGAACTATTTTGTCTTAAAATTTCAATTCAGTTTAAAATTTATGGGCCGTGTTATATACACAACGCTTGATTTTCTTATTGTCGATAACATTCGCAAGGCGTTGGTGCTCAGATTACTGCCGTCGGAAGGCGCTAACATCCAAATCTCGGGCGCAGGTGCCACGCGTTGACGCTCATGTTTTTTTTTAATCTCCCCCTCTTGGCAAGAGAGCAAATAGATTGTAAATCTGAAGAGGAGGAGGAGGAGAAGATGGAAGAGTATTTTGGGTCCACTCACTTTCTTCTTCTCTTTCAAAAATCATGGCACAAATTTTTGGTTGCTAGAAGAGATTCAGACGAAGAGTTTAGTCATATTTGGTGAGATTTCGGTCTATGTGTTGTCTTGGTGGTAACAGTAGAACGCGGATAGAAGGCGGAGAGAGGAACCCTAGGACTAGGAGATATTGAGATTCAATAGAAGGATTTTGGTTAGGCCTGAAGAGATTCAACACAAGAATTTTAGTCAAATTTAATTAAGAGATTCAACTGAGGGGTTTTCATTTGATCAGACAACAGAATTCATGTGTTATTGACCTTTGATTCTCAGGAGAAGAAAATCATATTTCTTGGTTGTTCTTGATTCATCACTAACACGTCTTCACTACAAGAAGAGGAAGTAGAGTCAAAGAGAAAGTAGATAAAATTTTGTTTGGTTGCTTCTCATACATTTCACGCTTTTTTTTTTAAAAAAAATAAATGGGCCTTTGGTTGGCGTTGGTGCTCACTAGACGCCGGCAGATTGCGAATTTTCTTGACATTAATAAACTGAATACCGTATATATAGCTTTTTCGAAATTTATATACTATCAATTCTAATGTTTGTTATCATTAGTTCATGTGTTCTTTTGTTTTATTTATTAGTTATGTTTTATGCATTTTTTACTTGTACATTTTTTTTTGATCAAGAAGGTAAGATGCTCGATTACACCAAAAATAATTAATGTATCGAGAGGCCGACAACCGACAAATGGGCAGACCGTCATGAAAATAGAAAAACCAACCAGGAAACAATACAATCACCACACACAAAAACTGGAAATGTGAGAAAGATCCAAAAAGTCGGAACAACTACACCTTGGGAGAATACGCGGAACGCTCGAGGCTGGCAAAACATAGAGAGGACACGGGCTAGATGAACTAGCGCGGTGTCTCGCCGCCGGGAAGCAGGATGGTAGAATTCTTTTTAGGGGATGACATACCTCCTGCGGAAATGTGGATCCCACGGCGTTGCCCCCACCTAGATGGAGGATCTTCGAAGACCTAGAACACAACCACGATCAACACGATCAACACGATCAACAGGGGCATTTGACTACGGCATTTTCCAAGACAATCGTTTAGGCCACACTCGAGAAGCATCTTCAATAAAGGAAAGTCATCCCAAAAATTATGGAAGGATAAAATCTAGATTCTAAAATATTGGAAGTGTTTTTTGTTTTTGTTTTTTAAGGCTGATTGTTTCTTGCTTATTCATAGCATTAATGTTGGGTAATTTAATGGTTGTTCTTGTGTGGATGGTTCATTATTCTCGTGATTATAACATTCGAGAGCATAGTTTGCAACAGATTAAAAATGAAAAAGATTAAGAATCAAATGCACATTTTGATCACTATACGTGATTTGATTTTTTCGTCTATAAAAATCCGGCTTTCAAAATAGTATTTTAAGAACAGTAACAAGAGTCATTGACATCATTCTCCCCCGTTTGTTCATTAGATGTTCCTGTTTTGCTGTTATTTGATTATTTGCATTTCTATTTCTATCATATTTCATTAAATCAAACGGAAAGTTAATTTGTTTCAACAAAAGACATCTTTTGTGAGCAAACATACAAACCGTTTCTTATTCCTGAATTGCTAATGATGAAAAAGAGACATTTTAGTTTGTCTTGCTTTCTGTTTACCTTAGAAGACATCCAAATTTCATATTTGTTCAAATAAAACCAATTAGTCATGACAAAATAAGCTTTCCATTTAGTTGCAGGTGCCCAATTTACTGTGAAAACGTTCACTACCGAACATTCACAGACTTCAATTGTAAAAATGTTCACTACCGAACATTCACATACTTCAATTGTAAAAATATTCACTACCGAACATTCACATACTTCAAATGTTCACTACCAAACAAATTAACGGAAAGTTAATTTGTTTCAACAAAAGACATCTTTTGTGAGCAAACATACAAACCGTTTCTTATTCCTGAATTGCTAATGATGAAAAAGAGACATTTTAGTTTGTCTTGCTTTCTGTTTACCTTAGAAGACATCCAAATTTCATATTTGTTCAAATAAAACCAATTAGTCATGACAAAATAAGCTTTCCATTTAGTTGCAGGTGCCCAATTTACTGTGAAAACGTTCACTACCGAACATTCACAGACTTCAATTGTAAAAATGTTCACTACCGAACATTCACATACTTCAATTGTAAAAATATTCACTACCGAACATTCACATACTTCAATTGTTCTTTCATGGCATTTGAATTTTTCTGGTGCAATTTTCCTTGTTCCAAATGGCTTGATATTTTTCCTTTTGACGTTAAGGGGGATATTCCTCTAAATTTTTCTCCTTTGTCCAATCTTGTGTTAGTTAGCTTCTGACTTGTGCTAGGGAAATACCTAGGACAACAAAAAACAAACAGCAACATCAACCAATAACCAAAATGCAACCCAATTTCATGTGCATAAATACAAATTATTTGTAGAGTAACAGTGAAGATCAAAAAGCTCTTGTTTCCCCTGTTATGTTCTTATTTATCTGAGAAGAGGTATATATACCTTTGTTCGATTGTTGATAGGTTTATGAAGTTCAGTACTTAAGCAATTTCTAAACACACATTTGTTCATCCATGGTACAAATACCAAACACTATGATAGCCCTAGAAGAATGCATTGCCACCCGTCTGAGAGAACAATCAATACCTTAGAGAGAGGATGAACCGACATTTGGAGACTCCCCTCTGCAGGAGAATAATCAGACCAGGAAACGCCATTTTCAGAGCCTATTTGTGTTGTGTACGATAGTGGATTCTCGGAATCCTGTCTTCCAAGAGGCTTGATTGAGTGCCAGGAAGCCTCAACGAAGAGATGAAAACCCCAGCCCCTCCTACCGCCAAGCACGCGAAGGCTAGAGTAAACCCCTTTTGTTTCTTCCTTTTCTCCTTCGTTTTGTTGAAGTACCGGAAGCAATCGCCGTCCGCCCTGAGCTTGTAGTGGACAATGTCGTCGATACTCTTAGTTTTAGACGGGAGGGTGCATCTCCCTGCTCGGAAAGACCATGAACGAGAGTTTTGAGATCTAGGGTTAGAGGTTGAAAGTGGCGGCACAAAAAAAAGGGTTACTGGCGCGTTAAGCGCGTTCTTTTGTTGGGATAAGGGTTTTATTTGCGGTTAGCGCTTTGTTCAAAACTTTTCATATTTTTTACTTGTACATGTTTGAACTAATAGTACCCAAGTTTTGTAGTAATATTATAAAAGTTCAAATTTTTATATTTACAACTATAGTACTATATTATAATAATATTTTTTTAGTTTAAAATTTTATAATATTATTTATTAGTTCCAACATTTTATATTATTAGTTCCAACATTTTATATTATTAGTTCATACAATATTTTGAACTTATAAAATTTTTTGTAGATATGTATGACCTATTAATACAATATAACTTACGAACAAATTGACCAATTTTTTTAAGGAAAAAAAATCCTTTTCTGAAGGGGAAAAAATGACACTATCACAATGAAATGGTATTTTGAACCACAAAAGTGGCCATTATAGTCACGCGTTTGAATAAAATAAAAAAGAATGTTGGGCTAATGGGGGCTTTTTTTTTATGAAACAATTTAGTTTAGTAGGTTTTTTCTAGTTTTGTGTTTAGTAAATGTATCCCTTGAGACAAGAGTGTGTAGAGTTTAAAAATAAATACAAAAGGTTGGGGTATATTTACTTAATTGAAACATTAAAAAATCTAGTTACTACTATAATTTTCAAAAAGGCCTAGTTACCAAAATTGCCTTTTTTTATTTGGGATACAAATTAGGCTTCAATAGATAAATATTTTATAATCTAAAACACTTAACAAAAAGGGTAAACGGTCGGCTTCTGGGCAGAGCTTTGCTCGAAGGGAATTTAAAAACACGATTTATTAGGGTTCACTCGATTCTGACCACAACTCAACTACAAAACAATCAATCGGCATTGAGCCGCCAAGAAACATATATCATAACACAAATAACCAAATGGGACTAGAAGTTTGATCGGAAACATTAACCTAGAAATCGGAGTAGTGACCTCCTTTATCCCAATCGCCATAGTGAGTCGGCTTCGGACCTCTCGGACCATCGATCTCGCCGGTATCCTTGTTCACATGCTCGCCATCTCCGTCGTCAGAGGCATCATCGTTCTCTTCGGTACGAGCATTTTCTTTGCCCGGAGCTTGACTAGGGATTTTGGTGTCTAAACTAGATTGGTGGAGGTGATCCTGGTTCTGGTTGAGATGATCAGTCGATGAGCTCACGAGCCGGCTTACTGAGTTGGTAGGGACCGAGTTGCCATGTCAGGGAGAGAGGTCGAGAACGCAAGTTTGGGTCGTGTGATTCTGTCAAAGTTTGATACAAACGGACCAGTAGAGCGGGGGTTGTGTGCATACCAGCGCATATGCGCATTAGGCCCAAACTCAATACATAAACCCGATGAGGTTCCATTCTAAAATCAATTGGCAATAGGAGGAGTAACGTGCCGACCTTATATACTAGGCTCGGAATGTCCCCAACTTTCGATGTGGGAACTTATTATCTCCAACACACCCCAACAAGTGCAAGTAGAGGATATAGACTGAGTTGTATTTGTCCACAAGTTAAGATCGCGAGCCGAATAAAGGCTAACTGTAACACCCCAAATCCGCGGGACTTGGGATGCTACGGGTTGGGACCTCACAATGGGTCCCGACCCTTAGCTTGACAACAATTTCACCGGATCCTGTAACAAGGCACAAATAAAGGCCAAAACCGAAATACATTTTTATGCAATGAAAAGAAAAACCCAAAAGATTACAACAAAGGACTTCAGCCGAAATTCAACCGAAAGACCAAAAGCCATACACGCAACATACAATATATAATGAATACTAGACTCAAACACAACTCCAACCAAAACCCAATCCTAAAATGTACGGAACCCCGGCTGCCCACTCTTCCGGATCTCTCGGCCGCATTTCTAACCTGCAAGTCAATCTACAACAATCGGTATAAAACCGTTAGCTAATATTCGAGGCATTAGAATCAAGGTGAAAGGCACAAACACAAGTAAATCATCATAAACACACAACATTCTCAAAGCACACAATTCCGGTTTATTATCTTTTTATTATTAAGTCATATCCCGTTCTAATTCAACTTAGTTTTGTGACACGAGACCACTGTGGTCCCGCCTCGGTCCCTACTTACCGGCATGGAACGGTACGGATGCCTCCGACCGTCTAACCAGCACGGGCTAGTCGCCAAGAACCTCCTAGACTCTCGCAAGAGCTAGGCAGATGATGTCACCGCCCGTTATCATACACTTGGGCCAAAATAATATAAGGTCGGTAATCCTATTTCCGGTTTAGTTGTTATAAACAATAATAAAAAAAAAATAAACACACACCACCAAACACACATTAATGCTAATACAAGGAATACAAGCTAAGTAAGTCCGGAGACTTACCTCGTCCCAAATATAATCCCGCTATATCCCGCTCTCAGCTTCCCGCAGGAAGACACTCAACGCCTGTAAAAAGGCACACGATCAACATTCCTCTCACATGCTAGAAGTCCTTAGACTTCTAGTCCCAATGATCTCGCAAGATCATAAACCATAACCATGTTAGGATAACAACCTCCTAATCCTCACGATCTCACAAGGTCATAACAATCACATTACGTGCTAGGATACCCTCGTCTTAGTCACCACAATCTCACGAACATATAACCATAATCTCAATCTACATAAGCTCACAAGATCAACCAAACACTCAACACCTTACAATCCTCACAAGATAATAACACCTCAAGTTTTAGAACAATTATAAATCCTCAAAACTCACCTAAGGTTCAAGGCCACTACTTGGCATTCACTCTAAGTTATGCTAGATCCAACCTAACATGATACTACTGCTAAATATAACTAGATCGAGGGAAAGGATACTTACGCGAGGTCAAAGGCGGAAAACAATCAATGGATGTCGAGTATGGATTCGTTGGGCTTTATCGGGGCGCTTCCGAACCTAAAACCAAAGCTAAACAAATTTAGCTCATACGCTAAATTTGATAGTAATATATATACGATATATTAATTTGAGGTAAAACTCATTTTTAAAAAGTCAACGTTAAAAAAAACCCGCAATACATTTTCCGGACAAATGATATGAACATAGGAACTTGGTCATAAACCACAATTAAAATCGTTAGGGTCATAATCCGAAATTTAATCCAACAAAGGGCATCATCGTTAAATCTCAGAATTTGGGTCATAAAATGTAAAGACGAAATCTGGCCAAAATCTGTAATTATATATAAGCAGGGGCATAATTATATATTTCAAAATTCTGGGCAAAGTATGCAAATACAAAACATGGGTCATAAATGCAATTAACCAAGAAGATAGGGGGCTGCTGTAAAATATAGAGGATAGGGTTCCCTTCCTTAATTTTGAAATCAGGAGGCGTTGAGAGGGGAACTCAGCAAGCCGGCGGCAAGGAGAACACATTGGCGGCCGGGAGGAAGGCAGCTCCGATGGCTCCCCTGGTGGTTGCAAAGGGGTGGCGGCGGGCCTTTAGATCCGGCGAGGACAAGGCGGAGTAGAGGAGGGCAAAGCCTTGTTCGACAGAGGTGCTGAAGAGGGCGAAGCGAAGGGAAAGGCAGGCAATCGGCAGCTCCGGCAGGGCAAGGGTAAACAGAGAATAAGGGGAAGAAGGATAGCGGCTCCGGCGGCAAGGAGCAACACAAGGCGGCGGTTCCGGTGGTTTGCAGGCGGTGCGAGGCAACACTAGGGCGGATCCCATGGGCGAAGCGGTGGCACGACTTCCCGATGGAGCTCATCGACAGATCTAGGGCGGCGTCGGCAAGGCGGGCTTCTTCGGCGGCAGACTCAGCCCGGTGTGGCTATTGAAGGCAGCGGTGAGGAAGGGTGGTGACTGGAAGTTGGGCAAGCAGGAACGCAGGGGGGGTCTTTCCGGGGACGACGGCGGCGCAGTGGTCCGCCTACCTTGCAACAGAAGGAGGCGGTAGTGAGGGATGGCTCACGAGACTCTTCTGGCGAGACAGAGGAAGAAGAGTGGAGATGAAGTGCCCCGGCGAGGGAGACGAGCTGCGTGGGTGAGGAAAGGGAACAGAGGAAGATGGAGTGTGAAGAGGGAGAGAGTTTTGGTAGCGTGAGAGAGGGGAATGGAAAAGACAGAAGGCTGCTCACCTACAGGCCCTAGCTGGGCGGGAAAAGGCCAAAAGCCTCACTCAACAGCTGGTACGGAAAAAGGAAAAAAAAAAGAAAGAAGGGAATTTAAAATAATCTCGATCAAAAATCCCCGGAACGGGATTTTCGGTACGGAAAATGTCCCGGAATTTTCCGAAATAATAATACAGAAATACGGGAACGTATCCAAAATATAAATACACTTGGAAATAATTACTTCACATCGTAAAATACTTTTAATAAATAGTATTAAAAATATTTAAGCTAGTAAAATATCGATAAAAGTCGGAAAATAAATATCGAAAAGCAGCCGATAAACGGGGCGTTACACTAACCACTATGATACCATGTCAAAGTCCGATACAGACGAACCGACAAAGCGGGGGTCGTGTGCATACGAGCGCACATGCACATTAGGCCCAAGCACAACACATAAACCCGATGAGATTCCATCCTAAACCAATTGACAATAGGAAGAGTAGCCCACCGACTTTGTATACTAGGCTCGGAATGTCCCCAACGTTCGATGTGGGAACTTTTAATCTCCAACATATTTTGATGAATGAAGACAATCGATCGTTGGGCGTCATGATTAAGAGAGAAGGAGGATAGAGCTTGACGGTGAAGGGGAAGTTGCCACCGAACAAGCTTTGTTTTTTTTTATCAAAGCTTTGTTAATAATATTTAATATTTGACATATATCAAAAATGTTTTATTGGGTATTACATTGTGTAATCAAAATTGGAATTGAAATTGAATATTACATTGGGTAATTGAAATCGGATATTAACATTGTCTATTACTTTTTGGTATCAACATTAGGTTTTAAGTAAAACTTTACAAAAAATAACAACGTAACATTCAAGTTCAATTAATTCAGCTAGTAAAAGGTGGGTCTGTCATCCAGAGTTCAAACCCCCAACTACAATATTTGTATTTTTGACCTTGTGTAAACCGATTGAGTTTTGGGTTTGTGTAAACCGATTGGGATTTGCGCTTCAAATCGAAACTACCAAACAACCCTTCAAGTTAAACATTTTAAACTAATTCAAAAAACCTACTTTATTTCAGGTAAAATAAAAAAAGCTTATTTAATGTTCAACTAGACAATAGAAGCCTATTTACCCAACTCACGGTGAAAGAAAAATGCAATTACAAACACTATTTTTATTCATTGTTTTTGAGCTTCCGCTTTCAAATCCACATGTATCTCTCTTCTATCATCCAAACACAAAAATCAAACACTATTTTATGAATCCTTCACCTATTCTCTTTCATTTGGTCATCACAAATCCAAGATCAAACTCCAAAAATATGGGATCCGTTTTGAGCAGATTCGGGATATGAAAATTTGATAACTTTTCTAGCACTGTTTTCATAAGATAATCATCATTTATCCTTCCTATCAGGTTTCTATACATATTGAAGTTAGTTATATAAATTTGAAAACAGATTTATGTTGACTTTGTAAAACTTAGAGCAACATACAACCTAATTTTTGCATTTAAAATTTGTGATGACTTTGGAATGAGATCTGAAACATATTACATATGTGTGATTTCAAGAATATATTTTATATTAAGAGTAGGTCATCAAGATAGTTAGCCAAGAAAAGATCGGATTGGACTAGGGATGAATTAGTCATCATTTTTTTAAGTGATAGGTTTAGATTTTGAAACTTTCAGCTAAGTTGTATGTTGTGGGTTTTCTTAGAAAAAAAAATCCTAAGAAGACGGCCATCCATTGAACGCCAACTCGAGTCCATGTAATTCTTAAGATTTACTTAGCCACAAAGGATCCGTAGTTAAGGGCTCTCATGAGTCTCATGTCATGTTATGTGTTTTGCATTTATCGGGTAGGTGTTGCTCTTGAAAAATTCCGATGGATTATGTACAGCGTGGATGGTTTCGTCGCACGTCTAAGGACAAATGCATTGTTGTGAAAGGTTTTGATGGGTCAACTTTGACGTGGGGTTCACCGAACGTTCGAATGCGTGTTGGGTCAAAGTCCACCACATAAGCTCAAAGGGGTTACACCCTAATATCAATTGGCAATAAGAGTACCCCACAAACCTTATATATTAGACTCGTTAATCCTTTATTATCAATGTGGAAACATTCATCTTTCACACGTCCTTCAAGAGCAACCGTTTGGCTCGGTTGACACTTGATGACATGCAATAACACTGACTAGCCCAATCGGACAGGTCATCGTTGTACATACTGCAATTAGAGTCTTATGACCGACAAGCCCAATAAGCCAATACCCTAGAGATCGAGCTGCTTTGATACCGCGAAAGATTTCGATGGGTCAAATTTGATGTGGGGTCCACCACGTCCGAACGCATATCCATGTTAGATCAAAGTCCAAAACATAAGTCCAACGAGGTTCTATCCTAAAACCAAATGACAATAGAAGTAGTTCATCAACCTTCTATACTAGACCCGTTAATCTCTTTATTATCGATGTGAAAACATGAATCATCCACATGTTGGACTCGAGCCTAACACATTAACCCATTGAAATTTTGCAACGTTAACTATCATTAGTGGGAAGTGTCTCATTTGTTAGTGACTAGGCGTGCCGGCGCGTGCCATATTTTTCTTTTATTACACGATGATATGTACGATAATACGGTAATAATTGCAAACGGATTTACTAATCGAAAAATACAGTGCCTGTCTAATATTGATTTGTTGTTTAACGTTGTACAAATTTATCCGATTACATATTTTTGGTAAAAAAAAAAGGTAGCTGTCCGTAGTTAGTCCCGTATGTCTTCGAGTGGCGTTAGATGTTTCACTTGTGTTGTACCTGTGTGAAGGTGTCTTCGATTGGCGTTAGATGTTAGATGTTTCACTTGCACCTGTGTGAAAGAGAGGGTAAGTATGAAGTTGTGGAATAGGATATAAATTTCAATCTAAGATCATTTTACTCAAATACCTAAACCCTATATTGGTGAAACTGGACATTCCTAAGGACAGAGAAGTTGGTTCAACATGGATATGAGGGAAGCAAGATAAGGTGGAGGATAAGAGCTAGACAATGTACCAGAAGGATATAATAATATAAAACAATTCATCATTTAAAAATGCAAAACTCGAGAACTTAAGCACCATTTGCACCAGAACCTGAAACTACCCACAAGCCACAACCAACAAATTTCGACAACCTAATCCTCCAAAATCAGACTCAAGTTGAAATACCTAGCCCTAGTACACATAATCAATATTTAAACAATAACACTAAAACACTCAATGACTCTACATAAGTGCAGCAGATCGATATTTTCAAGTTTCAAGAAAATGACAAATAACCATGTGGAATTCATTCCATGGAAACATATGAACAAGGAACAGGAGACAACTTACATATGGTGACTACAACTCGATCCACAATTGATTCCACTAATCACCTGAGCATCAAGAGAAGAAAGATGAGCATTCATCATGAATCATAGTAACAAAAAAAATTGCACAATTTGTATTAAATTTAAATTACATAGCACAAGAGGTTTTGACCAAGAAAAGAGTTCCCCAGAACATGCAAGTGACACACAATAAACAGTGGTTCCTATAACACACCAGAAAGTGAAAGCAAATGTGTTGTTTATAACATTACAAAATTAGTAATTTCAAACATATTGGTTCAAATTTTGTTTGGTCTGATGCAACACATCTTCCAGGTTTATTGAAATCTCAGGTTTCCTATACCACCAAACAATTATATTATATGAGATTGAGAGAATAAAATTTACAATCAGACAATCAAAGGAAAAAGAAAAGAAAATCAAGGTTTTGAGCTTCAATATTGAAATCGAAGGGCTAGGTTTGACGTACGAGACCCAGATGCAGACCACATAAGGTAGCTTAAGAAGAAAAGAGAAGGAAAAACATATGTGGTGAGGAAGTGGAATTAGGCAGACAGAACCTTTATCATACATGTGTCAAAGATAAGGGAGATATCCTTTTGGGAAGTACCAAGTCCAACAATGATTATATAATTCCCAAAGCCAACCACAGGCCGGATTGCGCCGGCAGGTTAACCAGTTTCCTCTCCAACACAACTTCTTGTCCGGTGAGTAGTCGAGTGAAAGTGTGTATGGATTACTGTTATAGAGAAGCCTCTTGAGTAAAGGATGTCTGCAAGCTCAAACGTCAGATTCTAATGTCCTACAAATGGACCATGGAAAGATGCTAACCTTCTCCCAATCTTCTCTGACATGGCTCTGTATTGAAACCTACAAATGAATCATCCTGAAATTTTTCAAGAAAGTAACACTATTGCAACATAGCAAGCTGATAAATTGGATCAATATCATTTTCGGAACTTTCACCTTGTTTAAATTCATCTTTGTACCAATAATCATGGGTGAGTAGAAATGGTTGAACTAATATGATTTTATCCATAGATCTCTCAAAATACGCTCCCACCACATCCTCTTCCTTGCTACAATTACCTGATGTCATTTATGCAAACTTCAGCTACTAATTTAGTTTCACATTTCCCTGATTTACTGATGTCAATATTCAAACTACTCATTCAAACTGCAAAAAACACAACTATGAGTGTTGTAATTGTCACTAACTCATTCAATTGAGTGTTGTAACATACCACAAGTCTGAGTACTGTTCTTGGCACTAAACCATTGCTCAGGTTGAGCAACAATGGTCCCGTTCGCCATTTCCAAAATTTCCAGGTCAGATTTATGTATTCCGTAGTCCGTACAACATATGCACGACTTCAAACATCTTGGGCCTTTTGTCGAACAACTGATATGCACAAAGGGGAAGATAATTTACCTTCAATCTCAGGATTTGCATAAGGTCATAAGGTCACCGGCTGGGAACGATTCTCAACTGTCAAAGGGCACAACGGATCCAATTAAAGGGCATACCAGATCCAATAAACACAAATGGAGAATGAGATCGAGAAATAAACACGGTAGGTATCGAACAATTGAGAAAGCGAGAAACTTGTTTGGGGGGAAATGAAATGAAATGCAAGAGACGAACCTGGAACGCAGATGGGAGGAACCTTGCAAGCAACAACAACATATAGGCAACCCTTACCAAGATCTGAAGACCGACATACCAGACATACTTAGACGGTGAGTTAAGCGGTGGACAAAAATTGGAGAAGTTTGTGCCTTGTGTACGTGGAAGAAGGAAGAAGAAACGCGCTAATAAGGGTAGAGGAAGAAGAACCGCGTGTATATGAATGATCGAGGATGACAGTCAGCACTCAGCAAGGGGAGACGTGAGGTCTGAAGAGGAGATCATCCGGCCCAGTCGAGTAAGAGAAGAAATGGGCCGTCCGAAAACGCGAGAATAAGCACGTTAAATGGCCCGGTGGGGTATAAAGCCCGTTACTGTAGTAAACCTGAACTCAACTTTATAATGTATATAAGATATAAGATTCACATGTTCCTAATAATTTAAGAGTTTCGTTGTTAGACTTTATTCCATCATGCATATTTGAATATTTTCTCGTAAAATATCAATTGGGTGTTTTAATTGTTTTCGCCGTGCCTCTTGTTACAAAGTTTGCTAGATAAACTCGTTATCGGGCTAACTCGAGGTAACCATATAACTACATACTTAGTGACTTGTCATGTTATTATAAATCCGGGTAATATGTACATTAAAAACAATTAAAAACATATTTTCTAGCAGCACCTTAGAATATATTACTAGAAAATAATTCATTTTGCGGGGAAGGGCGTCTATCCTTATTCCGAATATTCATATAACAAATGCGTTGTATTAAATTTAGGTTACAAACCGAAACCGCCGGTTTAGGTTTGGCCCAATGCCAAACCTAAACCTAAACCGGCAATTTTAAAACCAGCAGTTTAGGTTCAACATAAACTGTTGGTTTGCTAAACCGTCAAACCGGCGGTTTGGCTGTTTAACACCAATTTACTTAAAATAAAATTAAAAAACGAGAGTAAACTCGGTCAAAAATTTAAAATCTCGTACGAGATTTTGAAAATTTTGACCGACTTTGCTCTCGGCTATCGGTGTTTTTACATTAGTAATTTAATTAAAAAAAATCGAGAGCAAAGTCGGTCAAAATTTTCAAAATCTCGTACGCTCTCGTTTTTTTTTTACATTAGTAATTTAGTTTAAAAATAACGAACTCGGTTTTTTGTACGTTAGTAATTTAATTATAAAATAAGGAAAGGGCTCGAACCGGTTGCTTACGTTGTAACAACCCGGGTTTTAAGTAACCCAAGACGTCACTAGGCTAAGGACCACACAGTGGGTCCCATCTGTTAGTTTGACAACAACTTCACAAATAGGACCTTACAACAAGAAGTAGAAAAAATAATGAAAACATTCAACTTGTCAATTAGAAAACATTTACATAACAACCCTACATGCAGTTAGTATGTATATCCCAAAACGACATTTCACAACACGACACCTGAACAGTTGCTTAAAACATCAACCTGAAACCAACACGTGTACATAATTGCACACAAACAACGAAAGACTCGCTTGCAAGCGTTTAGTTTCAAAAGTAGTTCAACCAACCGTTGGTTAACACTACCCCGACTGTTCACATCCTGCAACTGACATCCCTGAAGTGTTCTTATGATCCGCATTACCTAAAAAGATTCAGTTTAAAACCGTTAGCTACCGATGATAATCTATCCACGAGAGATTAAATCAACACATCACAACACAACACAACACATGTATTCAAATACCATATACCGTGCTCATGAGATGATATCATGGTTTTATGAATGATGCATGTGAATGCAGTATGAAATTTACAATTTGGACTTCGGACATAATCCGAAGTACTTGCTTAACGGTTCTGACTTTGGTGTGAGCTCACCATGTCACAGATTAGGTTAATTCAAACATTTTGCTCTTAGATCGTAGCCAAACTGATATAGTCTAAGGGCCAGGATTTCGCGTGGCGGGTTATGGTCTTAACCCTCTAACCACATGCAACATTTTTCCGTAAGCATGTCCACGGGTCGGACCAGCCGGGTCGACGGGTCCGACCCGCCTGGTCAAGGGTCCGGGAAGGGTGACCCGGACCCGTGTAAATGGCCAACCCGCCAGGTCACGGGTCAGACCCGACGAGTCGGCGGGTTGGCCAATTTTTTCCAAACACAATTTAAAAAAAAAGGGGGAAGAATTGGGCTTGAACTGGAATCCCGGTTGCCTATGTATCCTCTCGGGGAGGAGGAATCAAGCCCACGTAGTTCTCTTACCTTTGTCTATATCCCCGATTGGCCCTTACCTTAGTAATCGTACTCTCCCGCCGATACATCCGATGGCGCCCCATCTTCGTGGCCTTCCTCCGCCGATAGGTTGTTTCTTTGTATTCGCATTTCCGCTTTCTCCAATCGGCTAGTAGGACTTGTGCCTCCAACGTCTCGGGCAACATGTTTGATCTCGTCGGATCAAGCACCTTTTCACTTCGGCTAAAGGTTTGCTCAACCGCTACCGTTGAGGCGGGAACGGCGAGAATTTGTACGCGATCCTTGAGAGGGTAGGGAACCTCATTCTCTCCGGTCGGCTCCACCATTCTGATATGTTGAAATCCTCTTCTTCTTCTTCTTCATTGACAAACTCAAAAGAAATGGTTAGATATTCGTCGAGTTCCGAATGGAAACTCGACGTGGTTTTTGCCCTTTTCGGGCCAAACATATCTCTAGCAATTGATTTAAATTTAGAAGTAGTTGAAGATGAAGGACGAGGAGGCGGTTGAGAAGATTGACCTTGATCGAAAACACGATACTGAACCAATAATTCATCAAATAATTTTCTAACTCTAGCAATTATGGTAGAAACATGACAATCGGGATGTTGTTCTAAATCTAAAAATTTATAATAACTTTCTAAAAATTGTTTGAAACTATTCATTTTACGTCTAGGATCTAACACAAATGCAACAAGAAAAACATCGGAAATAGTTGTATAATAATCTAACCATTTACTTCGCATTATATAAATAGCTTGTGAAATATTATCAATTAAAAGACCTTGTTGAAGTGCAAATGCAATATTAATTGCTACATAACAAAATATGTTTGAAGTTGGTGTATAAATATAACTAAAAGTATTAGTATCATCATAAAAATATTTAAAAACCTCCATTACATCTTTTGCTAAAATCCAAGATTCCCCGAAAACAAAATCACCGTCAATATGTTGTGCGGCAAAACCACTTAAAAGATCTCGATATTCATATGATTCGGAAATCATTTTGTAAGTAGAGTTCCATCTTGTACAAACATCTTTTGGAAATTTTTTAGGATAAACGCCATTTTGTTTACAATATGCATACCATTTAGTACGTATACTTTTTTTAGACCAAAGTTCATTAAGAATTTTTCGAATAGGTTGTACTAAATCTCCAACATATGCTAAACCTTATTGAACACACAAGTTTAAAATATGAGCGACATACCTAATGTGAAAAATTTTACCTCCAATCGCCGGCTTACAATAGTTGGTTAACTCTCTAATGGAAGCCATGTTAACGGAGGCATTGTCAAAACCGATTGAAAAAACTCGAGAATGTAATCTATATTCTTCCAAAACATTTGCAATCAAACGGGCAATGTTTTAGGCGGTGTGTTGTTCGTTGAAAACTCGTAATGCTAAAACTATTTTGTTTAAAATCCAAAATTTATCAACAAAATGACAAGTAATACCCATATATGAATTTTTTTGAAAACCGTCGGTCCAAGTATCACTACAAATAGAAACTTGAATATCATCATTTTCCATGAAATATTTAATCAATTCTTCTTTACGCATTTTATATTTAAGCATCATTTTTCTTTTATCGGTTTGGCGAGAAATCGGTTTATATGCGGGTTGAGCATGATGTTGCATCCAATCATTAAAACCAACATTTTGTGCAAAACTAAATGCCAAAGAATCTACGGCTAACATTTTCGAAAAATGCATCCATAGACGAAGCATGATCATATGTTAATAAGGAAGGAGGTTGGTTAGAGGTGGATGCGTACCCGGTTAGTTGTGTTTGCCCTCGTGCCATTCCCATTTTTTCAGGATGCTTGTTGCGAATATGGCTCTTGTAGTTCCCGTAGCCTTCTCCCTTTTTGTGCTTGTATTGTGTCGAACAAAAATTGCATTTGGCATAGTAAATCCCGTTGGCATCGGGAGCACCTTTTGTGAACCAAAATCGGAAGACCGCCGCCGATAGTTGAGTGTTGTTCATCGGCTCCTCCGGCTCCGGGTATTGGGTCTTGCATTCTTGGGTGTTGAGGAAAGGAGGTGATTCCATGTTGATATCCTCCTCCTCGTGGATCTCGTGATCTCCACTTAAGCCCCGCCTTATATCCAAACCGATTGGAGGACCGCTAACGGAATGACGTCCTCGGCTAACACCTCCGCCGGATGAAGGACCGCTAACGGAACGTCTTCCTCGGCTAGCCATTTTTGTTTGAATAATTGAATGTAGTAAGAGTTGTAAAATGAATAATTAAAAAGAAAATAAGAGAATGAAAATATGAGATTAGGAGAGTAATTGAATGTAAGAGTTGAAAATTATGGAGAGATTGAGAGAGTGAATAGATGATTGTATGAGAATTGGTGTGAGATTAAATGAATTAGGTTTGGGGTATTTATAGAAATATTTTTGGGTTAAATATTATAGTTTTTTGTTTTGTTTTTTTTTTAAAAAAATGTGACCGTTGGCCGGGTGACCCGGCGGGTTGACCCGGCGGGTCGACGGGTAAGGATCCCTCGACCCTTACCCGCACCCTTACCCGGACCCGTGGTGACCCGGACCCGCCTGGTCACGGGTCACTCGTGACCCGTGGACATGCTTATTTTTCCGTTCATGTTAATGCAAACATTTACCATTTTAATTAGGTGTGCGACCCGAGTCCGAAGTCCATCAGACTCGGCGCCATTCTTATCCACGCGCAAGTGATCCGGGCCTGGCCAAGCTCCGGCATTCACTGCAAAATACTCACTTTACATACCCTTGACCTTTACAGGTCGCCATCATATCACACGTCTCAACTGGTATATCATGTCATATAATATCATAGCTCAATAGGCTAACACTTATCAATTTAGTCATTTCACATAACCCTAGCATGATATACATAACTACAACATTAAGCATGCTTTACACATCACATCATCATATTCATCATAAAACACAACAATAACATTAGCATGCATCACACATAACACATCACAATGCATAACATCAATCACAATTCAACACAACAAGATATAAATATCTCAGGCACAAGCTTCTGCATATCGAAGCTAAGTAAGTCCGAAGACTTACCTCGATACGCTTACTGAGCAACTAAGCTATAGTTAGTCTACCGTCTTCAACAACACCTGTCGAGAATATCATATTCCTCGTACTAAACTTCTTGCTTCAAACATCAACTAATTTCATTCCTTTGAATTAAATTAAATTATAGCTTTTTCTAGATTCCTAAATTAATTAATCTTTAATTAATTAATTAAATTTCACCAGAATAACGTTTTGATCTCATCAAACAAATAGCCCATAATCACCAGAATAATGTAACGAGAATAATGAAATTTCCAATTATCCATTTTGACAAGCCTAAGGTCAATTTAGGCCAAATCGCAATACGGAAAACGAATAAATTAATAACTTATTCGTTACTAACCCGATTGACGATCCGAAAGAAGATTTGGAATCACAACGGCGCAAGCTACGCTCGGACACCATCAGATTCACCGGAATCTGAGCGACGGAACTGGCCATGTAAGGGGGAGACTCGACCTGACCTTAACTTCAACGGAAACACATATGCTCGGTACCAATATGAAAAGAACAAAGAGAGGAAATTTAAAAACTCGAACGGAATTGAAATCGGATTACAAACAAAGAGTAGATTTGAATGTGAAGGTTGAGAGAAATCAGAACTTTTACGAGGAAATGTGAAAGGACATGAATGAATATCCTCTATTTATAGAGAAGTCGATAATTATCCTTTAGCATTATCCTGTAGCAAAATCGATAATTGTCCTTTACCAAAGTCGATAATTATCCTCTAGCATTATCCTTTAGCAAAGTCGATAATTATTCTTTTACCGATCCGAAGGCGGTTTGGAGCCTTTCTCCAAACTTCTCGAAATTAGAATAATTCCGGAATACTGTGTGGATAGTTATTCCGCAATTTTCTCGTAAAACGTGTATTTCTAAGCCGTCTTTCTTAGCTGCTAAGAAACAAAATAGCGACTCTTTTGGCCATTTTGTCTTTCCATGTTATTTCATATCTAGGACTTGTCCGATGTCTTGATCATTTCTCTCAACTGCCTTTTTATTAATTGAAGCTCCCAAATGCTCCAAATAACACTGAGGGTAAAAATTATTCTGCGGATGAAAAAGTAAAATTTTTTTCACAAGGTCAATCTCAGGCCATAAACTCAATGGTGGAATCCAAGCTTGCCAATTTCACCTTGTTCGCAAGTTGACCCAATATTACTATCAATGATTAGGTTTACTCCGCCACCTTAATCATAATTATTTAGGATTCGAAAATCCTAGCTCTTACATACGTATCCTCTCGGGGTTGAGAGGAATCAAAGCCCACGTAGTTTTCTTACCTTTGCTTACCTTTTTTCAGACTTCCGAGTTGTTTTTGTTACCCCCTTACCTTTCCACCTCGAACTCGGAAGTGGTGCTCGTATCATCGGAGTTGGAATCCGATTTTGAGTCATAAACCGGCGCATTCCGTTGTTTCTTCTTCTCTGCCCTTATCCAATCTTGAATGCATACTTGTGCCTCCAATTTCTCGGGCTTCAATTGACTTCTCTTTAACTTAGCATGTTGCCTCCTTGGCTAAAAGCTTGCTCCACGACAACCGTTGATGCGGGAATGACCATGAGTTGTTGCACAATCTTGATCAATGTTGGATACTTCGGGGATAACCTCTTCCACCAATCCAAAATTTCAAAAGTATCACTATCAAAACTAAAACAAGTTGTTAGATAATCTTGAAATTCCACATTTGCGGATGAATGTCGTGATGTTTTTGTTCTTTTAGTTAAATTTTTTTAGCTTTTGAAAGAATAGAAGAAGAAGAAGAAGAAGAGTCGGTTTGACGGAAGAACTAGCACTTGTTTCAAAGGAAGAAAGCAATTTTTAAATTTCAACACGAACTTCATGAATAATGGTAGAAGTGTTTCTAGAAGAACTTAATCCTAAACATTCATAATAAACACCTAACAATTCGATAACACCATCAATTTTAAGCCTAGGATAAAAAAACACTGGAAATAAGATATACTAAGGGAATATCGGTGTAATTATTTAGCCATTTTAATTTCATTTCGGTTATAGCACTTACATGTCTTGGATAAGTAAAACCAGTTTATAAAGCCTCGACAATATTTACGGCTATTTCTAAAAAGTTACAAGAAGTGGAAGTGTAAACATAACTCATCATATTAGTTGAATCACTAAAAACCTTTAAAACATTGCAAATATCATAAAAAGTTTGTCAAATAGTTTCATCATATAATATATATCAACAAATATATTGTGCGGAAAATGATTGTAAAAGATCTTTTTAACGAAAATCTTGACAAGTAGTTTGTAAGTAGAGTTCCAACGAGTTCTAATGTGTTTTGAAAATGAAATTGGATTAACATTATTTTCTAAACACGTTGTTCTCCATTTTTTTTTTCCTTAAATCGGTTGAATGCCAAATATGTTCAATTACGTTGGTGATGGGGCTAACATAGAACATAAAATTGTAAGTCTATCTTGAACACATAAGTTTAAAATATGATATGCACATCTTTAGTGAGTAAAAGGAGTTTGTATATGTTGTCCCGCATCCTCCACCAATTCGTTTACGGCGACGGTGTTAATGGATGCATTATCAAAAGAGTATGAAAAGACTCGATTTTGTAAATTAAATTTTTGTAAAACCGTTTATATCAAGTTTGCAATGTTCGTGGCATTATGTCTTTCGTTAAAATGACGAAATGCAATAAATTTTTTTTACAAAAACATATCGTTATCAATAAAATGTAAAGTAATGCCCATGTAAAAAAATTAATGATTGTAATTTTATTTTTTTTGGCTAATCGCCGGTTTAGCCAAAAACAAAATTAGAAAAATAAAAAAGATTAAAAAAAGGTCAAACTGTCAGTTTAGACCGTCGGCCAAACCTAAACCGAAACCGTTGACCACCGGTTGGTCAAACCGGCAAACCTAAACGGCCGGTTTGGGAACCGCCGGTTCGACGGTTTTGCCTAAACCGGACCCAAATGCTTGTTGGAGATTTGGGCTAAGTCTTCATTGTAACCGTTGAGCTTGTCTTGAGACAAGGTGCAATGAGTTGTTCACATATGTGTCACTATGGTCCGGGTTGCGGGAGGCAAGCCAAGTGACCGGCACTAAGAACAACTAGTATTATAAGGGGAGTCGAATCAAAGCAAGGTGATTCACGACAAGGTCAACTTGTGCTAGCTTTTAGAAGGCCGACGTTTGGGGCTTTTTAGCCACATTTTATCGGCACACCTTTGGTTCTTAGGCCTTATATTGGCTAAAGAATATGTGGTTAAAAACTGGGAGCAATCCAAGCTCAAATGCTTAGTGAATGTCAATGAAGCAGCTAGTGAACTTCTTAAGGAGCTACACTAGCTTGAGCTAAGATATTGAGTATTTGAGGATCTTGGAGCTTACCCTAGCTATATTAAAGTGAATGAAGCTCATTGGAAGTGTTTGGACCAAGAAAAATAAGCTAGCTCTAAGCTAGCTCCGGGGAGCGGTTTTGGGCTCCCTATGTGGGCCTCGGGCCTCGGGCCTCGGGCTTTCTAGGGCTTCAAGGCCCATCTTCCAAGTAACTTCCAAGTAACTTTCATAACCGTTTTTAACCGCTTTTAACCGCTTTTAACTCCCCAAAACCGTGACCCCCTATGCCTATAAAAGGGAGAGCCATTTGCACTTGATTCTACATTCGTTTTTGCAACAATTAAGCTTCTAGTTCCATTGTATTGACATTGGATAGGCCTTCTTATAAGCTTGTTTGCAAAACTCGAAAGACCAGTATAGTTCCTTTGTATTGACAAAGGATAGGCATCCATCTTAGTTTGGTTTTGTATTGACAAAACCTAGGAATACCCTTTCTACAAAGTAAGACAAGTAAGTCTCTTACTTAGTCTTTGTAACGTGTAACGTTTTATCCCACTAAGGTATTTGGATATTCCCGGTGTAGGGGAGAATACACTTAGAAGGAAAATTCATTTATGAATGACTCATTACATTATCCAAGTCAATGGTTTTAACATATAACAATCGGTTTATAAGACGTGTAATTGAACTTAACTTCTATTAGAGTTTTGTCTACTCCTTTTGGAGATTACAAACTCTTGCTTGTGTTTTGTCTACTCCTTTGGAGATTACAAACTCTTGGTTGAGTTTTGTCTACTCCTTTGGAGATTACAAACTCTTGGTTGAGTTTTGTCTACTCCTTTGGAGACTACAAACTCTTGATTGGGTTTTGTCTACTCCTTTGCGGAGATTACAAACTCTTGATTGGGTTTTGTCTACTCCTTTGTGGAGATTACAAACCCTTGGTTAATAACTAGTTTTTAGTTCAAGATAATTATATTAATTTGTTTGGCAATTGGGAGAACCGTCTACTCACATAAGTGAGACTACGGCCCTTTGGTCTAAAACCGGACACCGAAAATCCAATGTCACGCTAGGATTAGTAGCACAAAAAGCTTTACATTTATAAACTCGAACTAAATCCTAAACTACCTAGCGAAACCCGCAGTGTACGGGTCGTTTGTAGTAGGGATAGTATTCCGAGGTCGAACTCAAGGACTGAGGTGAAACTAAGTCATTCAATGATCAAAGATAGTGTAAATCTAGTCTAAGAAAAGAGAAAGAAATAAAGAAATGAAAATGATGATATTTTTGGTTGGGTTTTTGTGGTGATCAAGCAAAGATCACAAATCAAGCAAGGTAATAAAACAAACTAACAACTCAAGCTAGCAAACAAACAAATGACACAAACACAAGATATGAGATCAAAGAGAGAAAAATGGATTCTAGAGGTCAAGATTTCCGGTTATGGCATTGGACTCAAGCTTCTAAAGATTCTAAGGATAAAGCTGCGGTGTTGGGAAAGGGTGTTTCACTAATGGAAGCAATTACCGGGTAGGTCTCTCACTTCACTAATCCCACACCAAACTCCTATTACCGGGTAAGTCTCAAGGAGGTAAAGTTGGGAATTCTACACAAACCGGACACTACTTAAGGGGCAAACCTCTCCTTACCGGGTAAGTCTCGGAAAAGGTAAGTCTCAAGCAATAATCCTAGCACACTCAATCCAATAGCGGCTTGTGAGGCTCACTACTACCTAGAATTCATCATCTTAGGTATCTAAGATCGGAAATCATCGGGTAGATCTCTTCCCTCACTTAGGTTGATAGCATTAGGTGATCCTAAGCTAAATTAAGCTCAACAAACACTAGGATTTCAACAATCTAACATCCTAACATACAGATTGATCAATTAAAGAGCAACAGAAGGAAAAATCGGGTGGATCATAGTAAAAATCGGCCGATTTACCTGAAGAACAGGCCGATTTTTCTGTCTGAGTTAGGTTTCGTGCATACAAATCATCCTAAACTAACATATAAGTCCATTCTATCATCACCCAAGCTATAACCATCAATCCATCACTCCAAAATCACAACAAACTAGCCAATAACATGCATTTCAAGATCTAGAATCATCATACAAGCAAACATGGAATCCATAGCAAGAAGATGAAATAAGGAAATGAAAGCAATGAAACTTAGCTCGATTCGAGTTCAAAACAAGTCTTTCAACACACCAAATGTAGCTCCAAGTCGGATCTTACAACCTTCAACAATCTTCTTCACAAAAATCACTCAAATCTCACTATGAAATTGAGATCTACACTAATCTCCTTCAAGAACACCCACAAGGGTGTCTTGAAGAGAGCTCCCAATTGGAAGATTCTTTGAGAAAATCCTAGAGGATGTGGGAGAGGAGGAGGAGAATGGGAGAGATGATGCAGCAACAGCTTTGAAGGACCACTTATATTCTCCACCAAGAGCAAGGACGGACAAGAGATCGTGGGACACGTGGCTTAAGCTGTCAAAGCCTCAAAAATCGACCCAGTGGACAAAAATCGGCCGATTTAGCTGCTACTTGGTCCGATTTTCTTCAGCAGAAACGTGCTATGATTGTCTAGCCATGAGTTGCTCCATTGCTTGCACCATTAGTGATCTTTGTGTCCTTTGTTGCTCAAATTATGCTCCTCCAAGGCTTTGGATGTGTACCATCATGAGGCTTGGCCCTCAAATGTATCGATTAATGTCCGATAGATCCCCGAATTACCTACAAAACCGATAAAAGGTAGTGTAGACGTCTTTTCTAGAAATGTGCATGAATTGAGCGAAGACGTCATGAACCAATGCCAAAACGTGCACGAATGAGTGAGAAATCTATCTAAATGATCATCTAAACCTAAGTCATAAATCGTGTTATCAAAAATACCCCATACTTAAGGTCTGCTCGTCCCCGAGCAAATTCCCAACTATAGACTAAGAGATGACATGATTTATGTACGCAGAAAAATGGCAAAATCTTTTTGGGTTTGTGCTTCTAATATTGGATCGCCTTCATAGTCATGTCTCATGGCAATGGACAAGCGTTATGCATAAAATGAATGAAGGCATGGAAAGACAATTACACTTAACTAGAAAGCATGCATGAGAGGTGAAAATGAAGAAGTCAAGATGATCATGAGTATGTCCAATCTAGATCACTAAGTCTTACACATGTGCATTTAGGTCACAAGGACTTAGGAAAGAAAAGGCCAAGAAACGTTGTGATTAGGTGGGAATTTCTAGGTCATGTGATGCTAATCCGGGAAAGGAACTAAACAACCACAACTTCACATTTCTTATCAACTTCCCTCAAGTGTATATTTTTCTTCATTTTCTTTTCTCTCTTTTATTTTTGAGACAATGGCATTGGTGTACAAAAGCCGAAACCTTGGTGATTAGCCATTCTCGGGCTTTTTCTATTTTTCGAGATGCATCCACACCGGGCACACATACCAAAGCTCGTTAGGACTATCGGTTTATTTGACTTTGGCAAGGCACCAACACCCGATTATGTGAAGTGTACTAAGTTACTTGTCATTTAAACTAACGTCCCCAATCCTAATGTTTTTGTCTACACTTTCACAACAATTTCAGCATTCTTATTCATAACATTCTTTCATCAACAACTTCACCCCACACTTGCTTTTCACACACATCAACACACTAGCATGCTCCTATTCCCGGATGGGTCAAAAGAGGTCAATTTATATCAATTGAGGTGCTCAAGCAACATGATCAAGATGAGAAGTAGATAAAGATGAATTGCTTTATTCATTCCTAAGTGATGTGCAAGAACTAGCATGCAATTTCGACTTTCAATCCTCAATTAAATCAAGGCAAGCATCATAATCACAAGTCATTCATGGAATTCAAGATAAGTATTTCAAGTCCACATATGCATTTATCTATTCAACACATAAGGCTATCCATAGCCAATTCACAAGACAATTTCATCATAAGGGTCATTCCCAAGCTTTAGAAGCACTAAAATTTTTTAAAATTTTCTGATTTTTTGGAATTTTCGAGATATGTATGTACAATGCAAGACATAATGAAACATGTGACAATATTAAACTATCCTAGATGCTAATCATGCAAGTGATCATGAAAACCCCACCCCATACTTAGAAACACATTGTCCCTAATGTGTAAACTAAATAAAGAAGTGAAAGAGAGTCCTCACAATGTAAAATTGGTGATGCTTTGGTATTTCGGTTCACATTGGATGATGATGGTGGATGATCGATCAAGGATGGTAGAGAGCTCTTGATGTTCGTTATGATGTCGGAACCCGCGCTTGGTACCGCAAGCCGTCCAAGTTCCTCGTCCGCTCCACCCATGCTTGGTTGGAGATCATCACTTTCCTTTATACAGGGGAAAAATCGCCCCATAGCCCAGGAAAATCGGCCGATTTTGTGCATGAACAGTCCGATTTTCCTGGGTGCTTTCTTCCTTGTCCATGTGCTCGGATCTTGTACCTTAAATGGCTCCATGAGGTCTTCACATGACCTCCAACATCTCATAACTCATGACAATCAACAAGATCTAGCACCCAAAAACACAAAAGAAAAATAAAGCACACCAAGAGTGAGATTAAACAAAAGCAAGAAAAAGAAAGGGAAAAATATGTACCAATGGGTTGCCTCCCATTAAGCGCTTCTTTTAGGTCATTAGCTTGACCAAACTCCGAGGATGTGTCAATCCACCTCGAATACCATGGTTTGCTTGAGGAGTCCAAGCAACCATCGCTTTCCGGCATCCATGATGACAAGCAAGGGCCACTTGATGCCCAAATAAGCTTTAAGTTCTCTCTTCACCGGTGAGTAGTAGACCCCTTCATCACCGCTCCTTTGATGATAGTATGGAGTTGCAACCATAGGTGTCACCCCATACTTAGACAATTGGTACTCCGCGGTCATACCGGTGAGATGCTTGTCATCCTCATCCTCTATGATCCAAAGAAGGCCGGTTTTTGGAAAGAATTCTTCATTGAGGTGCTCCATAACCATCATGGATCCATCATGCTTACCTCCATCATTCAACATGGGAAACTCCTTAGGAAAGGGGCTCCAATCTTTGTGTGTACTCCGGGCAAGCAAGGAGGGATTGGAAGGAGTTGAGGTTAGCTTAGGGCTCTCCCTCGTGATCTCTTCAAGTGTGGTTCCGGGGTTGATGGCAAGGATGACCGGGGGTGAGAATACTTCATTGCACTCCTCCAAAGGTGAAGGAGGTGGAGGTAAGCCTTGAAGGATGGTAGGATCTCTTAGCATAAGAGCATTCCTAATCTCCTCAATCTCCCTCCTCATTTGTTCTTCTCTCTCGGTATTCAATCTCCTTTCTTCCTTCAGGGCCAAATCCCTTAGCCACAATTGCTCTCGAGCTTCATTCAACTCTTCCTCAAGGCTTCTATTAGTTATGGTTGAATCGGGCAATTCTTGGATCTCCTCATAGTGAACCTCCTCTTGATGAGATACTTCCCCTTCAAACTCCATGTGGGAACTAGAAACGGAAGCAAGGTTGCTTTCTAGATCATCCATCTTCCTCAACATTTCTTCTAGCATTGACTTCAATCGATCATTGTGAGATTGATGGTGAGGTTCCACATAAGGCAATGTAGTCATGTGAGCTTGATCATGGGACTCATGATGGGCATTAAACTCCTCCCAATACTCAAACTCATCATGGAGAGGTCCTAGATCTTGGCTTTCCATCCACTCCTCATACTCCATGTCGTCAAGGTCGTCTTGGAGGTACAATCCGTCCATGGCAAACATGAAAAGGCAAAGACAAAAACAACACAAGATCAAAAGTAACAAGAAAGATAAACACTAAAAGCAATCAAAATCAAATGACTCAATCTAGACCTAGTCCCCGGCAACGGCGCCAAAAACTTGTCACGCTAGGATTAGTAGCACAAAAAGCTTTACATTTATAAACTCGAACTAAATCCTAAACTACCTAGCGAAACCCGCAGTGTACGGGTCGTTTGTAGTAGGGATAGTATTCCGAGGTCGAACTCAAGGACTGAGGTGAAACTAAGTCATTCAATGATCAAAGATAGTGCAAATCTAGTCTAAGAAAAGAGAAAGAAATAAAGAAATGAAAATGATGATATTTTTGGTTGGGTTTTTGTGGTGATCAAGCAAAGATCACAAATCAAGCAAGGTAATAAAACAAACTAACAACTCAAGCTAGCAAACAAACAAATGACACAAACACAAGATATGAGATCAAAGAGAGAAAAATGGATTCTAGAGGTCAAGATTTCCGGTTATGGCATTGGACTCAAGCTTCTAAAGATTCTAAGGATAAAGCTGCGGTGTTGGGAAAGGGTGTTTCACTAATGGAAGCAATTACCGGGTAGGTCTCTCACTTCACTAATCCCACACCAAACTCCTATTACCGGGTAAGTCTCAAGGAGGTAAAGTTGGGAATTCTACACAAACCGGACACTACTTAAGGGGCAAACCTCTCCTTACCGGGTAAGTCTCGGAAAAGGTAAGTCTCAAGCAATAATCCTAGCACACTCAATCCAATAGCGGCTTGTGAGGCTCACTACTACCTAGAATTCATCATCTTAGGTATCTAAGATCGGAAATCATCGGGTAGATCTCTTCCCTCACTTAGGTTGATAGCATTAGGTGATCTTAAGCTAAATTAAGCTCAACAAACACTAGGATTTCAACAATCTAACATCCTAACATACAGATTCATCAATTAAAGAGCAACAGAAGGAAAAATCGGGTAGATCATAGTAAAAATCGGCCGATTTACCTGAAGAACAGGCCGATTTTTCTGTCTGAGTTAGGTTTCGTGCATACAAATCATCCTAAACTAACATATAAGTCCATTCTATCATCACCCAAGCTATAACCATCAATCCATCACTCCAAAATCACAACAAACTAGCCAATAACATGCATTTCAAGATCTAGAATCATCATACAAGCAAACATGGAATCCATAGCAAGAAGATGAAATAAGGAAATGAAAGCAATGAAACTTAGCTCGATTTGAGTTCAAAACAAGTCTTTCAACACACCAAATGTAGCTCCAAGTCGGATCTTACAACCTTCAACAATCTTCTTCACAAAAATCACTCAAATCTCACTATGAAATTGAAATCTACACTAATCTCCTTCAAGAACACCCACAAGGGTGTCTTGAAGAGAGCTCCCAATTGGAAGATTCTTTGAGAAAATCCTAGAGGATGTGGGAGAGGAGGAGGAGAATGGGAGACATGATGCAGCAACAGCTTTGAAGGACCACTTATATTCTCCACCAAGAGCAAGGACGGACAAGAGATCGTGGGACACGTGGCTTAAGCTGTCAAAGCCTCAAAAATCGACCTAGTGGACAAAAATCGGCCGATTTAGCTGCTACTTGGTCCGATTTTCTTCAGCAGAAACGTGCTATGATTGTCTAGCCATGAGTTGCTCTATTGCTTGCACCATTAGTGATCTTTGTGTCCTTTGTTGCTCAAATTATGCTCCTCCAAGGCTTTGGATGTGTACCATCATGAGGCTTGGCCCTCAAATGTATCGATTAATGTCCGATAGATCCCCGAATTACCTACAAAACCGATAAAAGGTAGTGTAGACGTCTTTTCTAGAAATGTGCATGAATTGAGCGAAGACGTCATGAACCAATGCCAAAACGTGCACGAATGAGTGAGAAATCTATCTAAATGATCATCTAAACCTAAGTCATAAATCGTGTTATCATCCAACAATCTTCTAAGTCTATTTATTGTTAATTGTTTTGTAGGATTGGATTGATCAATAATGAGTGAGACGTTAATGACAGAAATGACTTCTCGTTTTGGGAAGTTGGATAAGTTTGAGGGTGTAGACTTTAGGAGGTGACAAAAGAAAATGCACTTCCTCTTGACTACACTAAAAGTCGCTTATGTACTCACTACACCTAGACCGGCCGAGCCGGTTGATGATATGGTGGAGGAGATAGATGTTGTCCAACGAAGGAGCAAATGGGATAATGATGACTACATATGTCGTGGTCATATTCTCAATGGCATGAGTGATGCATTGTTTGATGTCTACCAAAGTGTAGAGTCATCAACATCAATGTGGGATCAACTGGAGTCTAAGTACATGGCGGAGGATGCTTCATCTCGCAAATTCTTAGTCTCGGATTTTAACTCATATAAAATGGTGAACTCAAGGCCGGTAATGGAACAATACAATGAATTGCTCCAGATTCTTGGGAGGTTCACTCAACATGCCATGCATATGGATGAGGCCATTGCGGTTTCGTCTATAATAGATAAGCTCCCCCCTTCGTGGAAGGAATTTCGCCATGTGCTAAAGCACAAGAAGGAAGAACTCACGTTGGTGGAACTTGGCTCTCACCTTCAAATTGAACAAGGCCTTAGGGCACAAGAAGGGGGACTCAAGAAGGAAGATAAAACTTCTACTTCCCATGAGGCCAACATGATGGATGGCAAGGGCAAAAGGAAGAGGTTCAAAGGAAAGGACAAAGGCAAGGACAAGGGAAATAAGTCCAAGAAGTCCAAAAAGGATAATGTTGACAAGAAACCAAAAGGTTCTTGTTGGAAGTGTGGCAAGACTGGCCACTTCAAGCGGGATTGCAAGGTTAAGGACGATGGATCTAAGGGTGGAGGCCAAAGTGGCCAAAACCCATTAAACCAAAGTGACTCACTTATGAGTCTTGATTCTAACTTTGATATAAATTCTGATTTGAATTATGTGTCATTGACTTTTGAATGTTTGTCCATGCAGGATGATGACCTTGGATGGTGGGTGGACTCGGGTGCAACAACTCATGTTTGCAAAGATCGGCGTTGGTTCAAGACATACGCTATTGCAAACGATGGAACACTCATACATATGGGAAACGAGTCTACCACCCCCGTTCTAGGAAGAGGACGGGTTGATCTGTACTTCACAAGTGGCAAGACTCTAGTCTTGTCAAATGTACTACATGCACCGGCCATTAGAAAGAATGTGGTTTCTGGTGGTGTACTCAATAGGCTTGGCTTCAAACAAGTCATAGAAGCCGACCGCTATGTATTATCTAGGAGAGGAACATTTGTTGGCTTTGGCCATTGGAACAATAATATGTTTCTTCTCTCTTTATGTAATAAACTTTCTAATAGTAATATAAACAAGAACAGTTTGTTTACATTGTCTTCTTCTTCTTACAATTGTGATTTTGTTAAATGGCATGCACGACTTGGACACGTTCATTTTAAGCGTATGAATGACATGAATAAGGATGGTATTTTACCTAAACTTGACTTGCCAAAAGACAAGTGTAAAACGTGCATGTTGACCAAGATAACAAGACTTCCATTTCCTAGAGTTGAAAGACAACAATCAATGCTCGGCTTAGTCCACTCGGATCTAGGCGACTTGCACTCTACTCCTTCATTAGGAAAGAAGAAGTATTACGTAACATTCATAGATGATTACTCTAGGTATTGTTACGTATATCTACTCTTTGCAAAGAGTGATGCCTTAGACAAATTCTATGTATTCAAGAATGAATCTGAGTTACAACAAGGTACCTTAATAAAAAGACTACGCACGGATCGTGGTGGTGAATTTATGGATAAGGAATATTTCGAGAGTGTCGGGATCATACATGAGACCACGGCACCTTACACACCACAATCAAATGGTGTGGCCGAACGAAAGAACCGAGTGCTTAAAGAGATGGTCAATGCCATGTTATCTTACTCGGGTCTTAAGCATTCGTTTTGGGGTGAAGCTATGCTCACGGCAAACTACTTGCTTAATCGTGTTCCAAACAAAAGAAGCAAGAAGACTCCTTATGAACTATGGTTCAAAAGGAAGCCAAACCTACATTACTTACGAGTTTAGGGATGTCGAGCCATAGTAAGGCTCAATGACAACAAACGTAAAACTTTAGGTGAAAAAGGTGTTGAGTGTGTGTTCATTGGCTATGCAGAACACTCCAAAGCTTATAGGTTCTATGTGATAGAACCAAATGACTTCATCTCGGTTAATACCGTAATAGAGTCTAGGGATGCCATCTTTGATGAAGATCGCTTCACCTCGGCTCCTAGGCCTAGAGAAGTGATCAACATGACTTTAGATGAGGAACACCCAAACAAGCATCGTAGGATTCAAGATGAATCCTGGGAAGCGTCCCACGGGTTTGACTTGCCAGAGATTGCTCCTATGAGCAATAATTTGTCCCAAAAATCAATTTTCCAAGTATTCTTGGTTGAAGGGTCAAGGGATAATGAAATGGATCGTCACTCTTACTTTCATATGGATGAGGATCCAAAGACATTTGATGAGGCCATGAAGTCTCAAGATGTTGCCTTTTGGAAGGAAGCAATCCAAGAGGAGATGGACTCCATTATGGGCAATCATACATGGGAGTTAGCCAACCTTCCTTCCGGTTGCAAACCTTTGGGATACAAATGGATCTTCAAGAGGAAGATGAAAGTTGACGGTTCCATTGACAAGTTTAAAGCACGCTTGGTCATCCAAGGCTTTAGACAAAGGGAAGGTGTCGATTACTTTGAAACATATGCTCCGGTGGCTAGGATTACAACCATTAGGTTATTAATAGCTATGGCGGCTATACATAATCTAGTGATTCATCAAATGGATGTCAAGACAGCATTCCTTAATGGTGATCTAGATGAGGAAGTATATATGAGACAACCTGAAGGGTTTGTTTTAAAAGGACAAGAGCACAAAGTATGTCGCTTGGTCAAATCCTTGTATGGACTAAAGCAAGCTCCAAAGCAATGGCATCAAAAGTTTGATGATGTCGTATTGTCAAATGGATTTAAGATAAATCAAGCTGACAAGTGTGTCTATAGTAAGTTTGATCATACCGGTCAAGGTGTGATCATATGCTTATATGTTGATGACATGTTGATCTTTGGAACAAACCAAAGACAAGTAGATCTCACTAAGGATTTCTTGTCCACTAAGTTTTCTATGAAAGACTTGGGTGAGGCGGATGTGATTCTGGGCATAAGAATCAAACGTGATTCCAAAGGCTTAAGCCTCACACAATCACACTACATTGAGAAGATTGTCAAACGCTTTCAATGTGATAAAAGTACAATTGTTAGTACTCCTATGGACTCAAGTGAGAAGTTGATGCCCAACCAAGGATCAACTGTCTCTCAACTTGAGTATGCACAAGTAATAGGATGTTGCATGTATGCAATGACTAGCACTAGGCCAGATATTGCTTTTGTTATTGGTAAATTGAGTAGATACACAAGTTGTCCTAGCTCACAACATTGGAAGGCACTAAGGCGTGTGCTTAGGTACCTCAAGGGGACCATGGGTTTTGGCATCTTGTACAGTAAGTATCCTTCAGTGATAGAAGGTTACTCGGATGCGTCATGGATCACTAATCTAGATGATCACTCATCCACCACAGGATGGGTTTTTTTGTTAGGTGGTGGTGCCATTTCATGGGCTTCAAAGAAGCAAACGTGCATTACAACCTCGACCATGGAGTCCGAGTTTGTGGCACTTGCCGCTGCCGGCAAGGAAGCTGAATGGCTAAGAAATTTGGTTCTAGAAATTCCTCTATGGCCAAAACCGGTTTCTCCTATCTCGATTCATTGTGATAGTGCAGCTACGTTGGCTAAAGCTTATAGCCAAACGTACAATGGGAAATCAAGACATCTTTGTGTGAGACATAGCTCGGTTAGAGAGCTCATAACTCACGGTATAATATCGGTCGATTTTGTAAGAACACACAATAATCTAGCCGATCACTTAACCAAGAGCTTGGCTAGGGACTTAGTTCAAAAGTCAGCCAAGGGGATGGGGTTAACGACCTAAATTGATAACGACTTGTCGTGGGACACCCAATTCGCCTATGGCTTGATGCCTTAGCCGAATTCAATGAGGAAAGCCCATTCCAAGAAGTTGTGAGCATAATATGTCCATCCAAGGTAATGCTCTATGCCTATATAATATGTATAGTTTGAAATATGTAATTTTTTAACAACTCTTTTGAAAAATTGCAATTATAGGTGCAAGATCAAAAGAGAGTTGGCTACGTGAACGTGAAGTGTCAAGGCTTCTTCGAGGGAGTAGATGGTCGACTCGCCTATATGTTCATTAAAGGATTAGGACACAATAGCCTTTAAATGTGTCATTTATTTGTAATGGAAATGTAAATTTCGTGTATGTTGCCTTCATGTACTTAAACAAGTTGAGTGGTTCAATCCATTAGGACACCACAATTCTTTAGTGCAGAATGTGTAATTATACTAATTCAATAAATTCAATCGAAAGACATTTATGATTATGCGAATATTTTGTTTGGATGTATGTCTATTAAAAGTTTTTTGACTTTGCTCAAATGGGGGAGGAATGTTGGAGATTTGGGCTAAGTCTTCATTGTAACCGTTGAGCTTGTCTTGAGACAAGGTGCAATGAGTTGTTCACATGTGTGTCACTATGGTCCGGGTTGCGGGAGGCAAGCCAAGTGACCGGCACTAAGAACAACTAGTATTATAAGGGGAGTCGAATCAAAGCAAGGTGATTCACGACAAGGTCAACTTGTGCTAGCTTTTAGAAGGCCAACGTTTGGGGCTTTTTAGCCACATTTTATCGGCACACCTTTGGTTCTTAGGCCTTATATTGGCTAAAGAATATGTGGTTAAAAACTGGGAGCAATCCAAGCTCAAATGCTTAGTGAATGTCAATGAAGCAGCTAGTGAGCTTCTTAAGGAGCTACACTAGCTTGAGCTAAGATATTGAGTATTTGAGGATCTTGGAGCTTACCCTAGCTATATTAAAGTGAATGAAGCTCATTGGAAGTGTTTGGACCAAGAAAAATAAGCTAGCTCTAAGCTAGCTCCGGGGAGCGGTTTTGGGCTCCCTATGTGGGCCTCGGGCCTCGGGCCTCGGGCTTTCTAGGGCTTCAAGGCCCATCTTCCAAGTAACTTCCAAGTAACTTCCATAACCGTTTTTAACCGCTTTTAACCGCTTTTAACTCCCTAAAACCGTGGCCCCCTATGCCTATAAAAGGGAGAGTCATTTGCACTTGATTCTACATTCGTTTTTGCAACAATTAAGCTTCTAGTTCCATTGTATTGACATTGGATAGGCCTTCTTATAAGCTTGTTTGCAAAACTCGAAAGACCAGTATAGTTCCTTTGTATTGACAAAGGATAGGCATCCATCTTAGTTTGGTTTTGTATTGACAAAACCTAGGAATACCCTTTCTACAAAGTAAGACAAGTAAGTCTCTTACTTAGTCTTTGTAACGTGTAACGTTTTATCCCACTAAGGTATTTGGATATTCCCGGTGTAGGGGAGAATACACTTAGAAGGAAAATTCATTTATGAATGACTCATTACATTATCCAAGTCAATGGTTTTAACATATAACAATCGGTTTATAAGACGTGTAATTGAACTTAACTTCTATTAGAGTTTTGTCTACTCCTTTTGGAGATTACAAACTCTTGCTTGTGTTTTGTCTACTCCTTTGGAGATTACAAACTCTTGGTTGAGTTTTGTCTACTCCTTTGGAGATTACAAACTCTTGGTTGAGTTTTGTCTACTCCTTTGGAGACTACAAACTCTTGATTGGGTTTTGTCTACTCCTTTGCGGAGATTACAAACTCTTGATTGGGTTTTGTCTACTCCTTTGTGGAGATTACAAACCCTTGGTTAATAACTAGTTTTTAGTTCAAGATAATTATATTAATTTGTTTGGCAATTGGGAGAACCGTCTACTCACATAAGTGAGACTACGGCCCTTTGGTCTAAAACCGGACACCGAAAATCCAACAATGCTTTGAAAAATATTTTCGGATATAGTACATTGAACATAGTCAAATTATTTAAAACCATCTCTCATATTGATACACAAATCTTTCGTAATTCTTCATCATTTAGAACTCATATCACAGCTTGATAGACAAATCTTTCTTGACACTTTTTAATTATAAAAACTATAAGCAAGAATATTGAATCTAACTCATATACAATATATCAAGTAAAAAAAACTTTATAAATTTATACCTAATCCATTTTTTAACAACCCCCGAATATTTTACGGTGTACAAGAACTTTCATTTTTCCAAATTTTGATAAACGACAAATACAATTGTAGTGTAATTGTAGTTTAAGCTTTATTTGATCATAATTTGAGAATTCTTGTGAACATAATATTTCTTAATTCCTCAAGTTCCTTTTTCTAATCTCTAATCTTCAGGCTTTTTAAAATTTCCCTCAAAAGTGAACTAATTATGAATAATTGGAACCTAAAACCTTGAACCTTTCATCTTTCCCAAAAAATTTATTTTGACCCCAAACTAAATTGTTGAAGGAAAACAACACTTGATATTTGAGGAAATTAAAAGAACAACAGGAATAAGAGTGAGGATATGTGAATCTCTCCTATCAAATATTTTTTTTCTAGCCATTCTCGAATAACCAAATATACTTCTTTAACAATCCCGAGTAACGAATTATTTCCTTGGGCAATTGAGCGGATTATTCTCATATGAACAATCTTCAGTGTATTGCTCTAATGTCTAACTATATATATATATATATATATATATATATATATATATATATATATATATAGTGCCTCCCACCATATTTTTGGATTAGTTGACGATATTAGGAGAGACAAACGCTCCTTTGACGTCCCTCTTCGCCTTGATCCACTTGCGAATAATTTCCTTTCAAAAAACTTTTAGATCTCGATTTGAGATCTATCAACCCTATTTTGATATTGTTGAAAATATACTTCTTTAACAATCCCGATAAACTTTTATTTTGGAAATGATTCTTCTTATTTGAACCGATCTTTAAAGTTGTGAACTAATTTGAGCAAAAAGCTCCATATGAACAAGTTCGTGAGCTTTGTTGAGATGGACATTAGCATGCTCTTGTTTTCAAGCTCTCCTACAGATTTCGGTTTATGTATAGAGTTGGTGTATGTATAGAGTCGTATCTGGACTGCGGTCATGATAGTGTGCTTTCATGACGGTTTCTTTTGATGGGAGGCTCTTTCCCGAATTCTCGTCTTTCACTTCCGCGAGAATTAGTGTTAGTTGTAGATGCTTTATATTTTCGTGCTTTTGTCCTCCTCCGACTTCACCCTTCTTCTTTGTCTCCATTATGATCTTCTCGGACGTCTAGCTTCACCCTTCTTCTCTTTATCTCCATTATGATTTTTTCGGACGTCCAGCTTCACCATTCTTCTCTTTGTCTCAATTATGATCTTCTCGAACGTCTCCTCCTTAATCTCCGGTTTTGATCAGCTTTTTGCTCACAACTTTTATAGGATTTCAACACTGTATTATGGGATTTCAACACCGTATTATGGGATTTCAACACCGTATTATGGGATTTCAACACCGTGTAGTAGATTGGCTTGCGTTGTATGATTTTGTGTCAATATACGGCTAGTGACGATGTGCTACCAGAAGATGTTAAAGACCCAATCCCGGCTAGTGACGATGTGCTACCTTAAAGATCCAATCCTTCGGTGAGTTCCCCTTTTCCTTAGCCTTGTATAAAAAAATTTAAATATAAATGTCCACTCACAAAGGGCCTCTTATACATGCACAACCTGATATGATATATCAAATATAGATATGAAGATGTGGATATCTTTATTTGATAGGTGATATAGATGCCAACAAACGTAGATTGTAATTTGAAGAAAATTTGTTAGACAAAATTTTAATTGGAATGAACATTTATCTTCACAATAATATATGGGCGAATAAAGGTTCGGAAAATTGAAAAAACATATATGTTTATTAGTATGATTTTGACGATGATGGTGTGGTTTGTTGGGAAAAATTGTAAGAATTGTTAAAATAAGAGTGAATTGGATATGCGATAAAGAGGTACCGTGGAAGGTATCAAAATATGGCATATACTTCACCGACTCGCTTTGAGGGTAATAATCATGTGTCGCATGCGCAACATTACACTTGGGATTGGGAGGCCAGCTCCACTAATTATGTCTGGGTAGAGAGTGCTTTTTAGCAATCGTAAACCAGCTCCCATTGAGGGATCGATTCCCGCACAAAGTTAGGGTTCAAAGATCCTATTTGCTAAACTTGGGTGGTCTTACCCAATCTGCTGATCTCCCCGTCCAATCCTCTATTACTAAACTTGGGTTTACGATGGAATAGCGATAATTGACAGCAATTCGGAACAATAACGACATCCCATTTCAAAGGAGATACGCAAACACAGATAAATCTAAACTAAAACCCTAAGTTATTATAGAGGTTCAAAGATCCCATCAATTCAGAATAGCGAAATTCAGAACTGCTACTTGAAACATATCATAACTGGAATCCTTTCACAGACACACAAACCAGAATTAAAAAACACAGACACCGCACAATAAGAGATACCAGGCCAGGACATTTATTCTCAAAACATAACCATCGCTTAACCATTTACCAATCAACTTATAGTTGACCACAATCAGCGATCACGACGGGCTGCTTTGTGGTTCCGGACTGAGATCCAACCTTCTCAATAGCCCTAACGACTTCCATCCCCTCGACGACCTGGCCGAACACAACGTGCTTCCCATCCAACCACGAAGTCTTCTCAGTGCAGATGAAGAACTGAGATCCATTGGTGTTGGGACCGGCGTTCGCCATGGAGAGGATACCGGGACCGGTGTGCTTCTTTACGAAGTTCTCGTCCTGAAACTTGGATCCGTAGATCGACTCTCCTCCGGTGCCGTTTCCGGCGGTGAAGTCGCCTCCCTGGCACATGAATCCAGGGATCACACGGTGGAACTTCGATCCCTTGAAGTGGAGTGGCTTCCCGCTCCTTCCGGCTCCCTTCTCGCCAGTGCAGAGTGCACGGAAGTTCTCAACAGTGCGGGGAGTGGTGTCGGCATAGAGCTCCATCACGATCCTGCCAGCAGGGGAGCCGCCGACGGTCATATCGAAGAAAACCTTAGGGTTTGCCATGATAATATTTGGGGATTTGTCAAGAGAAGATAGAAATGGGTACTGGAGTGACTGACTATACGTCGTTAGGGGGGTATATATATATAGCGCGGCGGTTCGAGTGACTTCTGAGGATTAGAGCTCTTTTTAGGGTAAATCTAAGCCGTTGATAATGGACACGTGTTCGGATCTGGAGACAAGATCGAAAGAGGCGTGAATTTTACGCGGAAAGGTATTCGGTGGATGAGACGGCGTTGGGAGTCTCGAGAGCGGAGAGTTTGTGGGTCACGTGTATAGGCGAGATATTTGTTTCCAGTATTGGGCTTTTACGAAAATGGTTTTGCTGACGGCCCAACTAAGGTCTACACAATTACATTTTAATTTTACAAAGGCCCATTTATGAACTTTCAACATAACACCAGATTGCTCCAAACTTATGGAGTTGGGTCATGTGATGTGATGCATATAATAGAAAAGAGCCATTTAAATAATGTACAATCTTTTTTTTATTTTTTGATACAGGTTGGGATAATCAGTTTTTAGAAATCGATCTTCCCAAGGCATCTAGATGGATGAGGTCTTCAACATACTTCGGTAATCTCATGTTAGATCTCGCTGGTGTGTGGCCATGCATTGCGAGTTTGTCCGCCACAATGTTGATTTCCCTGAAAATATGTTGAATGTTGCATTGCTCAAAACCAGAAATTATGGTAGATATATCAGAGATGATATCCGTTTCCCAATGTGGTTTTCATTGTTTGTTAACAACATTAATGAGAGTCAAATTGTCACCCTCTATCTCGATGAATGTAACCCCAATACTCGTGGCTTTTTGGAGACCCTTTCGGAGAGCGATCACTTATGCTTCTATAACAGAATCAATAGCGCATCGTCCAAAACCGGTAGCAAGTGTTTTTGCTTTGAAGTTTCGTATGATATAGCCAAAAGCACATTGAGCGGTGGATTTTCTAGATGTATCAAAATTAAGTTGTTAAATCCTTCTCTCGGTCTTTGCCATTTAATGTTTTTTTTGTCTTTTTTGTTGGTTTTGGTTGTTTGATGTTCTTTGAATAGAGATTATTGTTTGCTCATTTCCACTCATTAATTTGACTTGTTGTTATTTGATTCAGATTTTGTGGTGCTTTTTTTTTGTTAAAAATGAGTTGGTTCCTTGCTAACTAGACGTTCCACCGAATCATCGCTAGTTGTCTTAATTCTTATGAATTGATTTTTCCTTTCAGATCGAGGAGAATATCATTAACTTTCATATTTTTCGTACAATAATCATAAGATTTGATGAGATTTTGGTGTTATCGATATTTTGTATTGTGTAAGAGCACCCAAAGAGTAGGTGCTTAGTATTTTCAGTATGATGGTTGCAAAATTCGCAATGCATCATAACTGAGACTCTTTGTTTGTCTAAATTTTCTTTCGTTGGTATACCATCCAAGACTACTTTCTAGAGGAAAATTTTATTTTTGGCATAACGTTGATCTCCCAAATCCAAGTTTTGTCCGTTGTGACACCCACTTTCCGTTTTTGGATTAGTTCCATAGCCAATTTGGAGTACCATCCTTCTTCATTCGCAACCCAATATAACATGTCTCTAATGTTATATTTTGGCAGGTTATAATTTTTAGTTTTCTCGATAATCTCATTTGGGAGAATGTTCTCTAGTTGGTTTAGCAGTTGCTGGTTCCAAATTTTGTTAGAAATAAATGTGCTTACGAGGGCGGATGGTTCTATCAATGTTTTATTGGTTACTAGGTTTTGCAAGGGTTCATTATTACCCAACGGTCTTTTCAAAATCTAATTGGTTTCTTGTCACTAACTCTCCATCTAATGCCTCTATCAAAATTTTCTCTTAGTTTAACTAATTTTTTCCATTGCCAAGAAGTATTTCTTCGACATTCATATTTCCATAAACATATACCTTTTAGATATTTTTCTTCAATTATTCTCACCCAAATGTTATCTGGCTCATCCATGATTTTCCATAGGAGTTTCATTTGTAGCGTTTTGTTCATATCTTTGGCTTTCCTGATACCCGTTCCACCAAGAGATCTAGGTTTACAGATCTTATCCCAACTAATGAGTGGGTGGAAGTTAGGTCCAGTATTCCAAAAGAAGTGTCTATTTATCTGATCTAGTTTGTTATGAATACTAGTGGGGAGCATGACTGTCTGCATGATATAACTAGGCTTGGCATTTAAGTTTGCTTTTATTAAAGTTGTTTTTCCCTCTTGTGAGAGGGGCGATGCTTTGTAAGGTGTTGTTTTAATTTTGAGATAACTGAATGAAAATATCCTTATTTACTCTATCGTTGATCACATGACACCCAATATATTGTTCTAGTTCGTTTGATAGTACAGTTCCTTATTGTTCTTGTAATGCTCTTTTCTTGCTTGAATCGATATTATATGTGGTTTGGAAGGCGGATTTATGTTTATTAATTACTTGTCTAGATGTACCGTATTAGTCCGTAAGGACCGTGAGTATTTTGTTACTCGCTTCAGCTGTTGCCTTGGAGAATATTATAATATCATCCGCGAAGGCTAAAAAAGGGATTTTTGATCCGTTCTTTGTGATGGGGAATTCTATAGATTTTGGGTTTTCATTACATGATTTTTGTAGGTTCCTTGTCAATACCTCAACTGCTAGGTTAAAGATAAGTAGTGATAACGGATCACCTTGACGTAAGCCTCTTTATGTGATAAAATCATAGTCGAGGAATCATTAATTAATAGAGAGTATGAAACTGTTGATATACATTCGTTGATCCAGTTCGTAAACTTTTTAAGCTTTATAGTCATAAAGCCATCTATACCTTTCTTTGTTCTAAAGCCATGAAAACTTCATGAGCTATAAGTATATTGTCATGTATTGATCTATTCTTAGTGAAGGTCCTCCTGTAGAGTATGAATAAGGTTTGGAACAATCAAGCTTAGTCTTTTTGCTAAGACTTTAGCAAATATTTTGTATACTATCGAGCATAGGCTTATTGGTCTGTAATGTGCCGTTTTAGAGGGGTTGTCAATTTTTAGAAGAAGGGCTATGATAGTATGGTTAAGCTGTTATAGAATTTTTCCAATTTTATAGAAGCTTTTTACTACCCTCATTACTGCGGGACCAACAATGTGCCAATATTTCTTATAGAATCCTACAACCATACCATCTGGTCCTGGTGATTTATCATTGTCAATATCAAAGATAACATCTTTGATATCCTCTGTAGAGAAATGCTTTTCTAGTAGGGAGTTATCAATATCGGAGACTTCTAGTTAATGACGTCCAGTTGTTTTTGAATTTTGTGTTGATTAGTATGGGATGCAGAAAATCTCTTTTTATAGTCCTTAATAAGTTCATCACTAGTATCATTTTCTTTAGATAAAATGGTGCATCTTTCCTAGTCACCGAGACGATTATTTTCTTGTTTCTTCTTCCCATAGCTTTTGTGTGATAAAATTTAGTATTTTTATCCCCAAAGTGGAGATTATTAGTTTTAACTCTTTGCATTCAATACTTATGTTAGTATTCCAAAAGATATTCTCGTTTTCTATTTAGCCTATTCATTTTCTTATCCGTTTGGTGGGTGAAGAATTTAGATAGTTGCCTTTGGAGGGATTCGATTTATTCATCCAATGTTTTAAGTTGTTTATTAATTTTTCCGAAATTATCACGGCTCCATTTTTTTAATTTTTCTTTAAGTAAGCTTGTTTTTTTTCACAGGATTAAATATGTGGGTTCCCGGGAATTGAGTTCTCCAGGTTTGTTTAACAAGATTTTCACAATCTGTTTTTTGCAACCACGTGGATTCGAATTTAAATGGTTTGTTATAGAAATTGTTGTGTGTGTTTTGTATATCAATAGAAATCATACAATGGTCAGAAGAGGTAAAAGCATGATTTTTGTTATGTATTTTGGGTATTCTTGGATGACCTCAATCGAAGCCATTGTCCTATCCGGTTTTTCATGTGTTGTTATCACCATCCTTCTTTCTTTTTCTTTTTTTTTTTTCCCATGTGAACTCATTTCCTTTAGTTGGGAGGTCGATGAGGTTGCCTTGATGTGTAAAATTTTGCAAGCGGTCAAATTTAGTAGTCGGAGATGAAGCACCACCTTTTTTTATCCGTGGACCCCAATAATTTCTTTATAGTCTCCTATTATTACAACTGGTTTGTTAAGTCCACAAATTTCTGACGTTAGTTGAGACCAGAACTCATTTTTTGTTTGCTCACTTGGCGGACCATGAATGAAGACAATAAAATTTTCGAAAGAAGTACATAAGTTTGTATGTTTAATCAATAGGGATTTGTTGTGAGATTTAACAATCTCCACTTTTTCATTTTTTAATTGATACTCCTTCCAAATAAGACACATACCACCTGCATACCTGTAACATCCCGTAAAATTGTCATCCCGCATCATTTGAATGGGGATTTGTGATTGACTTATAAGGATGGGTTGCTACTCATGTCAACAAGAATTCTTCTTTTCCAGTGGTAGAGTGAGGACAAATAACTCTGGAGTTAAGCGTGCTCGTGCAAGAGCAATTTCAGGATGGGTGACCTCCTGGGAAGTTTTCTGCGCGAGCATGGTTGGCATGGGGACAGCGTCCCTAAGACCTCGGGTCTTACACATGGTATCAGAGCTAACCCTGAGTTACGAGTGTGCTCGCCCTAGTAGGCGGTCACTCGGCTCGGTGGACGGTCCTTGGCCTGACGTGGACGTCAGGAGTTTAAGTGGGGGAGATTGTAACATCCCGTAAAATTGTCATCCCGCATCATTTGAATGGGGATTTGTGATTGACTTATAATAACTCTGGAGTTAAGCGTGCTCGTGCAAGAGCAATTTCAGGATGGGTGACCTCCTGGGAAGTTTTCTGCGCGAGCATGGTTGGCATGGGGACAGCGTCCCTAAGACCTCGGGTCTTACAATACCCATTGGAGGGGATGAAAAATAATTTATCAAAATCCACGGTTTTCCACACATTTTCACTTGGTTCATCACTTGTTTCTGTTTCTGCAAACATAATCATGTGAATATGTTATTTTTTTACATGTGATGTTGACATCGGCCTAGAATTTCTTCTTCTTTTTTTTTCATCCTTCTACAATTCCAAAAAGCCATCCTCATTCTATCACACTGATTTTTTGGGTGATAGAGTCCCAACATTCCTACCTTTTGATTCTTTTGAATTCTCTTCTGTTTCATTTTCCTTATCTTACCTTTCATTTTTATTTTCCCCGTTGGTGAAAATCAAAGGGCTGGCCGAGTCGAACCGACTAGCCCATTTTCTTTGTTCATAATCCGTAGTAGTATCCCCGGGTTTGTCCAAATCTCAACTAAAATTCCCCACCTAGTTAATATGCATTGCTCTATATCAAAATGCCAACATATGCACCCATATGATCTACATTTTTTGTTCATTGATTTTATCATCAATTGTTCAGATATAATTTGTTTGTTGTTGGGTATTGTCTTCATTTTCTTGTCATTTACAAATAATATATAGTAACCACTCTCACTGCTTTGCCTTTGGTACATATGATAACAACACAGGAAATTTTTATAATATGGGTAACACACCCAATCTATTTTACAATCAACAAAATGTTGATGATTTTCCTCAATTACAGTCCCTTTAAAAACCAAGAAAAGGGGCAATTGCTCACAAACTGAGAAGCATAAACTACATCCCTTCCTCGTTGTGGTAGTTCTTAAGTATTTCATCACCTTATTTTTTGTACAGTCTACGACAGTAGGGCTATACATTAAATTAGGGTTAAAAACCCAATTATTCCTTACAAATTGTGTTTTTCTCATTCTTCTAGCAACCAAATCCTTGATATTGATCACTACAGAAGGAGTACAATCCTTGCTTAACATACAACTACTTTGTTCATGTTTGTTTTTGTGTTAGACGTTCTTCGTTGGTGTTACATTTCTAGTTGTTCATGCTTGAAATGCATTTCCTAAGTTTCTTCACAATCAGTTGTTCTTTTCGGTTCTATTCTCCAAAGTTTTTCCTGCATTATCATGGTTCCTCGTACAATTGGGTCGACTTCTTTTCTGCAAGTGCCTTGTCATAATTTCAGTGAAAGCCTGAACAAAATAAAAAATAGACATAACAACTCACCATGTTCTAGACAAGCCAATGGTTCTAAACTTGAAAAAATAATAGTATAAATCTTCCTTAGGATTTTTTCACATCTTTGGCACCAAATGGCTTTATTTTTCTTTGTTTCTTGTTGGAAAACATTTTTTGATTCCATCCATATTTTCTATTCTTCAAATAATCATTACTGCATGCTCCTTTACTCACCCTCCAACTAGTGGTATATGTAGGCTTGGATCTGTAGCAAGAGAGCGACAACAACCCCCAAAAACATGTAGTCAATCCTAATTTACAATAACTGCAACATGGATATACATTAATAAAAAAGAAGGCAACATCAACATTACCCACAAAATCAGATTTTTCAGAATGTTTGTGTTTGTTCAAGGATTCACTGTTGTTATTCCTGTCATGTTATTGTTCAACATCATTCTCTCCTTCATTGTTCTATCGTTTACGGATGTTAATCATACACACTACTTCATTGACTGAGGTATTTTGTTCACTCAAAATGCATTTTATTTTAAAGGGGTAATTGTAGGGAGTGTTGGAATCAAAAATCACAATTGGGAGATGGGGTGCTTTAGTTTGTATAATCTTGTTCTCATTTAATAGACAGGGGTTGTTAACATCATAACTTATGATAGCAGAAAGAGCAACATCAAAATCGACATTGAACATGTCCAACATTGTACTACTATCTGTTCTCAGGTCTAAGAATTCCAAATACGAGTAAGAAACATCAACTCTACAATTACTGATAGAGTATGAAGATTTACCTTCTTGGACGCGAATTTGGATTATGTCCCTCACCCAGGAACTTTTTTCAGATGCCTTGAGACTAACTTTCCTATCTATGCTCGGCTTCATCCCTTTTTGGTTGATTAGATGTGGTATTCTCCTGCTCCAGGACGGTTCCATGAGCTCCTTACTAGGGGCGTTTGATTTCAGGCATCCCGTCTCCACAATTGTATCCATCACCCCCGATTGAGTGTGCTTCGACTCCAAGTTGTTCAGGATTAGGGTTTCGTTAGGATCTTCGGTCTTTGTCCATTCTGCACACAAAGACGATCATAGATCTCTCTCTAAGAACACCCAGAGAGCAGTAACTCGAAAAGGCTTGTAGGCTGTAGTTGGACTGTGCAATCTTCTTATTAGCCTACGACGAACGAAATGATGCTTCTTTTTTTTTTGTGTGCAAGTGTTCACCATCTGAGGTCTGTAGAGTTTGTAGAGTAGATATTTGGCTTTTTCATGTATTTGAAGATGAAAGTTGAAATCTTGCGGTATCTTTGAGCTTTTAAGGTTGCCTTATCTTATTTTGATATTTGGGATAGAGGATTAGGTATGGGGCACGCTCACTTCGAGGGTCAGTGGTTGTCTTCAACCTTAGCTTTAATGGCTTCAACCTTCAATGACGAACGAAATTCGACTCTATCAAATCTGGCTAACCACCTCTAGGTAACCATTACTATCAAGCACACCACCAAAAACTCTATCCTGCCACCAGCAAATCTCCAAAGCATGCGTTTTGTGCCACTGTAATCGAGACCTCTTATCTACTCTTGTTATCATTTGTCGTCGTTGACGCTCGAGACTTCGACTTTTGAGAGTCTTTACCCGTTCCCTTTCTTGGTGTCACGGTCTTCGTCGACGCATGTTTTGGGGGTTTTGTGCAATCCAAGTTTTGAGCTTATAATTCAATGTTTCCATGCTTTTTTATTCGTAAGTAATTACTCCGAAACATGATTTGCTCTTTGTAAGGAATCATTTCGAGGTGATTCACTCCGGTGATAAGGATTATGATGATGTGTGTTGCGTGGACATTGGAGTTGAACAACAACTTTTCTATTTTGCTTTCTTCAAATATGACCTTTTTGCTACTCCGTGGCTACAAAATCACCAAACCCACTGGTTCCCACCATACTAATACTTACCAAATCCATTGAATATGATTCACATTTTCCCTCATCTGATGGTGTTTTCATTATTGTTTTTACAAGAAGTTGCATTCTTAATCCAAAAAGTAAAACATTGGATCCAGTTTATTTGGATGCAAATTTTTGATTTTACTCGTCCTCCCACTAGTCTTATCGTCTCCTCTAGTCCTTGCCTTATCGGAAAGCAGTAGACATGGATTGAAAATAAGTAAATAATAATATTTATAATAATAATAATGTTTGTTGTTCTTCTGATTCTTTTTTTTGTTGAATACTCATGATCTGAGTGTTTTTTATTTGTTTTTTTTTCCTAAAAAAAACTTGAAAATCGTGTTTGTTATATAGAACCCTTTTCTCCGTCACAACTTTAGATCAAGCTTTCCAAAAAAAAAGAACAATTAAAACCAATGACTTGCTTATTGGATTTTACTTTCATAGTGTGGTGAATATTTCATTGCTAAACCAAGATAAAGTTTTTTTTTGCGCAAAGTCCTTAATATTTTTAGAGATTGAAACGTGCTTTTCCTCAACCCTTTATCAAAGTTATCCACTTGTTCTCGTAAGTGATCTGTTTCTTGCAATGGAGTTTCCTGAGTTTTGACCAAATTTTCATGACAGTTCGAGTTGTTTGTCTTGAATGGATCGTGAAATTGTGACCGACTCATGAAGGCTCTACATCGAGTCCAAATCGGAGGTGTCTACAGTTGTTCCGAGGCTTCCTTCCTGTGCAATTCCATTGACGACGGACGTTGTACTTTAATTTTTCAAGTGATTGGGTCGCTCTCCTTTCCCTTGAAATTTGCGCTGCTTTCGGATCACCTTGATGTTTTCTTGTGTTTTTCTTTGATTTTCTTATGTTCTGGTTTCTCATGACGGTTAGTCCGTTTGCTGATTTTCCAGTTTTTGGATATATTAGACGATGTGTGCATCAAACCACTTTCCTTAAAAAAAAGATAACCTTTGCAAACTTTTCTACCCGTTTGGTTTTAACCGGTTGCCACATCAATCAAGTCATGTGGCGACACCCATTGTTAAAAAAACGATTTACACACGTTTGTTTTAACCTGTTTTCATTTGACAATAGTGACCATGCAATTTCAAAGTCTAGAAATTTTGACATTTACTGTGACATTTCATTATCGTTTGCCCACAATTTTATATACATATGTGTATACCCATTTTATTATATTTTTAAAATACCTTTGAAACTGTATTTTTTTAACAAATCACCTTTTTTTATAAATAATTTAAGTAAAACCACATTATATAGTATAACTAATTCAATAATTTCATCTTGTGCGACTTATTTTTTAAAACTTAAACGATAAAATAATTAATATTATAACTTTTTGACCATGTTTTTATCAAGAGTAAATTACAAAATATCACCAATGAAATAGGGTCATTTGCAACTAAATACCCGTTAAATGGCTTATTGCACAACAAAAACCCATTACTTATGTTTCATGAGTAAAAGACTACCACCCTTATTATCGGTCTATTATTCCGTTAAACGGTCTCACTTTTTAATATTTTAATATTATTTCCTCTGCACCATGAACTGGGTGAATAAATTGAATATGAAGACCGATCGGATTTTTTTGATATAAAAAAAAAAAAAACAAATATACCAAGTTTAAGAAAAAAGTCCACATTAAAAAAAAGGATTTTCTAATTTCAAGATTTTTTAAACAAAATAATAGAAAAAAAAAATCTAAAAATGGAACAATTAAAAAAAAAAAGATTTTTTCCCAGATTTTCTTTTTTACTTGTGATATTTATTAAAATATCATGCATTTTAGTTTTTTAGTTTTGAGTTTTTTTATCCAATATAAATCGGGTAATTTTGATAACTAGGCCTTTTTAAAAAACTATAGTAGTAACTAGGCTTTTTAATACTTCAATTAAGTAAATACACCCCAACCTTTTGTATTTATTTTCAAACTCTACACACTCTTCTCTCAAAGGGTACATTTACTAAACACAAAACTAGAAAAGGCCTAGTAAACCAAATTGTTTCATATATTATCATATAAATTAACTTAAAAAAGGGAATTTGTTTTCCTTTTTTGTTTTAAATATCAAATCATTTTTTTTTTAAAAAAAACTGTTAATTTTGAGATTTTCAAATTATTTTCGATTTTTACTAGAAAAAATCTCCAAAAAATATGATTTTGTTTTTGAAAAATTAAATTAAAAAAAATTAAAAATCTATTTTACGGAAAAAATCAATTGATATTTTTGAATTTAAAATTAAGAAAATTTTTTCTCGGAATAACCAATTTTTTGATTTTTTTTCTATTATTTTAAAAATTCTTGAAATAAAAATTGATTTAAAAAAAATTATGGACTTTTTTAACTTGGCTTGTTTAGTTTTTGATTAAAAAAACCCCGGTTTGCTCTTTATATTCAATTTATTCATCCCATTCATGGTTTAAAGAGAATAATATTAAAAAAATTGAAAAGTGGGGCCTTTTAATGAAAAAATAGACGGCTAATGGGGACGGTGGTCTTTTGCTAACAAAACACATGTAATGTAATGAGTGTTATTGCGTAATAAGCAATTTAACGGGTGGTTAGTTGCAAATGATTCTGTTTAACGGGTACTTTTCGATAATTTACTCTATTATCAAATATATTTGTAAATTTGAGATTTAACTTATATTTTATTTAAAAGTCATGAAATAATATAAAATATGTTTAGCTTAGTTAAAACTTCAACATTAGATATGAAAATCTTATTTTCACCTTTTTTATCGATTCTTTACGATAGATACATTAAAGATGATATAAAATATGTTTTACTTACCTTGCACTTGAACAATTAGAAAGAGAGATAGCCGGTTAGATTTTGATCTCGACAAGTGCAAATTTCGGTCTAAATTTCGGCCCGAGATATTCACTAGGGAGGCGAGATTTACGATAAGGCAAGATTTTGGTGATGGATACTGGATGGATGTTGGTGTAAGGTTCTTCCTCATTGCCTTTTTGCTACTTTCACACTTGGATTGCAACAACTCTTGCTTGACTAGCTAGCTTCACCAAAACTTTGGTTAAAATTTATGATATAAAGTATAAGCTAGAACAAGAGAATGGAACTTTGAATTTAGGCTTTCTTGTGGTGACGTGAGGATCCAAAGAGGCGAGATGTAGCTGCTAGATAATAGATATAACGAGATTTGGAGGGAGATATGATAAGATTTCACCTACTAGATAAGATCTTAACAATAAGATAACTTTGTAGATCTATTTCCTCATTTGATGTAGCAGCTGAATAATAATATATTGGAGAAGATATGGATCAAATATCTGTTGGATCTTAACTAGAAATGGAGATTAAACTTGGCATCCAGACAACATCTCGGCCAAATCTTTGCAAATCTCGGGGCGAGATTTTGATATAGCGAAGATCTCGGCGTTAGGGTTTTGCGAACGAAGGTGTGGTTGGCTAGTCTTTGGATATGCTTGTTCTCTCTTCTTCAATGAACACAAGAACATAGCAAATTAAACTCAAATAGACACTTCAAAAAAGAGGGAAAACACTCAATTTTTATATGACTCAAAGAAGACTCAAAATAAATATACTCAAACCGCGATGTATAGTTGAGTTAAACTTCAATCGATTAGCTCTGATACCACTTTCATGCGGGGTTGAGGCCGCGATTGTCGGATCTAGATTGAAGTCCTCAAAGCTTCGACCTTTGGATAATCTCAACCCTCATCTCGGGCGAGATCAGTAACCTGGGGCCGAGATCAATAGAAAACGAAAGAATAGTGAATTATGAGATATGGAACGATGATGACGAGATTATCGAAGATGATTATGGAATGAAATTGATGATAAATCTAGAAAGATAAGAACCAAAATTACTTGCAAGAACCTTGATCAATTGGATCAAAACCCTCAACAATAAATTACCTTAACCCTTCCTTTTTCAACCTTACACAAGTCTTCAAATCGAGACAAACACAAGGAGGGACTAGATCGACTAGCAGCACCAATCTTTAAGAAGATTAACACACACAAGAACAACCTAACAAAGATTCACAATAATTTCATCAAAGGCTCTCTTTTTTATTGATTAGGAATGAATAAAACGATCACTTCATAAATGAAGGAACGAGTATCTCACAATATTGTGGACGAAACTATCAAATCAAAGCTACCGTCGAATACCTCGACCTAGGGAGACATATAGCCGAAGAACCTAGACAAATAAAATCGATAAAATAATCCTACAAAATATAAAATATACCTTTAGAATGTTTAGAGCTTTAAATGTATCAAAATAAAATAACTAGAAGCATTTTATTTCCTTCAAGTCGAGGCTTTCACTTGAGATTCCACACGAGATTCTTCAAGGCATGATGTCTCCTCTATGTCCTTCATGGTTGGAATTGTTATCAATGTGACTAAGGAAGTTTTAGACACAAATAGATCACCAAGGGTCTCCTTAGAAGCTAAGGATGCCAATAAGCTAGAAATATCCTCTTGAATGATTCCGACTTTAGATCTAGTGATAGATCCGTCCATGATAGGTGTTGGCAATGGTTGAGACTCCTTCTCTTTTAATGCTGTTGTTCTTGATCTAGTGATAGGTCCATGAATAGTAGGAGGTGTTGGCGATGGTCTCTCATCAAGTTGGCATCCCACATGACCAAGATACCACACCTATCATCATCATCATCATCATCATCATCATCATCGAAATTAGTGACATAACTCCAATTTGAGAATTAGGTCTACATCACTGAGATAATGTCGGCAGGTCTGGAATTAAATGGGGTCTTAAGAACACCACAAATACAAGCATCATACTTTCTCATGAGGTATCTCAAACCATTTTGTATCCGGGGTTGGTGAAATCCTGTACATTTCAAGAGATGACACTCATTGGGAAACCAATTGCTTTTCCTTCCTCCTTCCCCCCTCACTATCAACCTTCTCGGATCTCATAGAAGCGGCTAGTATAGTAGACCTACACTCACCCCCATTCTCAACTCTAGCACGAGTCACTTTTTCTTTCTTATCCGTCTCAGGGATCATCCCGCTCTCCTTTTAGACCGAGATAAGATAGTGGTGAATCCCTCATCAGCACCATCAATCATCTCAATCTCTAAAGTTGCACTCAATGTATTATATGATTTTATTACTACAATAGTTGGAGTCTGATTAGAAATCCTCCTACTCTCGGCAGAATCTCAGCCTCCTCAATACCCTCTAGGACATCATTAGAAGCCCCAATAGAACCCTCAACAATGTTGTCTAGCACTGACTCATCCTCACTAGAGTCATAATCAAATGATACAACTTCATAAGATGGTTCATTAAACAATCTCAAAAACATCTCACCGCGACTCCTCTAATAGAGTCTCAATCAACATGGCAAGTTTCTTCCTCTTGCTATCCGACATAACTTCTTTTCTCCTCTCCTTATTGTTCATATCTTTGGCCCTTGCTCTCACTTTGTGATGGCCAAAAATGTCTTTTTGGATCGTGGTGGAATTGATAACGACCTTTGTAGAAACCATTAAAAATGTGACACCCTCCGTGATTATGGATTTAGGTTTAGTCTTTTGATGTATACGCCTAGTCCTTGACTTAGAGACTTGACTGATCACATCTCCTCTTTCCTATCATTAGTTGTGCCACTCGTACCCGGTTGGTTCATATCCATTCCCTTATTGGTTCTAGTCTTATCATTTCCTTTGCTCACAACCTCAACACCAAACTTCTCTTGAGTATTTGCTAAAACCTTAATTCATGTGTTAATCTTGTTTCCTTATTTCATGCCTCCTTAGTACCTTCCCCAACTTCCCGAGGGAATGTCCTAGGTCTAATTCTCACTACCCCACCTCTTCCTCCTTAAACGAACATGTATCATCCTTATACCCAAAGGATATGCATCGATTGCAATAAGGGGGCTCGTTCTCATAGAGAATAGTGCACACAATCTTAATATTATCATTAAACTCTAGGGTGATATCTCTCTTAATCTCATGGACAAAATTAATTTCTACAAGAACCCTACCATATGATCTTCTTTTTCTTCCCCATGTGATAGGGACCATAAAAAGAGGGTTTTCAATCATAAAAGTCACCCTACCCAAAATCTCGGTTGTCCAATAATCATTGGGGATGCCTAAAAGTCTAGTCCGTAGAGGTATGATGACCTTATCCTTTTCACTTAAAATAAACTTATCTAGAACAAGTTTGAAAATTAGTGGTCTCCCATGTATATAGTCACTAGTAATGACCCTCTCTAAGAACCTTATCCCTATCTCCATCAGTATTAAAAGTGAAAATGTTCTATCCAACCTCTAACCTAAACTTACATCTAACCCCTGAGACTTTCTAAGATCATTTATGGTCAAGTACCCCATGTAGTACCTGACGTACTGTCCATAAAGACAACTACCCTGCTTTGGTATAGCCTCGGCACACTTGACCTTGGCGATACCACTTGTTAGGGGTGAAAATGTCAGTTTCCCTCCCACCCATTGATTCATGAAGACCTTGTCTAGAAGTTTAACTCATGTGGATTGCCTCGATTGACCTTCAGACCTAGGGGCGCTAGTTCCCCCTTTAAGTAAAGGGGCAAAATCTTTATTAACAACTCTATCCACAGTTCCAACATCTAAAGTCTCACAACAACACCATTCTTTGGAGGTAACATAGAACCAGTGTTATCAATAATCAAAGGCAGACAACACACCATCAACAATACTAGCCACATTATCTTTATCATACTTTTGGGTACCGTCTTACTAATAACATCAGAAATATCAAATTATCATTGGTTATCAATCTAGGATAATGAGCATCAGTCCTATCAACAGTCTTCCTATTCCCATTCGATAATAAGTGAAATGCATACAAAATCATGCATTTACCCGCCTCACACAACTCAACATCCGGTTCAGTGCCGCATGCACCACCAGGTTGTTCTCCTTGTTCCAGATTTCAATGCTACTTCCTTATCCAATTTCCTTATCATTTTCAGAAGCAAAAGCAAGCACCTTGGAAGTTTCTAGTTCAATAACCTTGTTTTCGTGACCTCATCGTGTCTCTATACTATCATGTGGTCTTGGGATGAGAGTGCTCGTCGAACTTCTTCTTTACAACTATCCAGTTTACCTTGTAGAGAGGTGGAAGCTCCAACATTATTGATGGTATCAAAACACCCTTTATCATTTCCACCTTCCCGGCAACCTTGACGATTAACACCCGTTTGGGCAGCCTACTATCCTTGTCATGAGGTAAGACAAGTTGTTGGGTTGTGAGAAAAGAAGAGCTAGAAGACTTACCCGGGCCTTGAAGTTTAGAGGCCAACCTGTTATTGATTGGATGAGGATCATCGTTGGTCAGATGGTATCCCTTGGTTGTGAAGGAAATGCCTATATTGTTGTAAGTTTTGTTAGGCGTTGGGTCTTGATTAATCTTCATTAGTTCGGGCCGATTTCTCAATTCACTAGTAGGCGGGATATTCAAATCATCAGGAGTAACAACACCTTGGTCCCGCAGGGTAACATTTTGATTCAAGATAATCTTGCAAGCGTCGGATAAGGGACTTGTTTGGTAACGTAAGATTACGTAGATGAAAATGAGGATGAAGAAAATTATTTAGATGAAGAATTAAGAAGATGAAATTGTAAATGAGGATGAGTACGAAAATAAGTGAAATGAGTGTTTGGTAAAAATGAATATATATATATATATATATAAATTAGCTGAAGTAGACTACGTAGATAAAAATGTGTTGTTGTTTTGTACTCAGCGGTGTTTTGTAAACCTTTTGATTATATGTATTTTTACGGTTTGATGTATTTGATTTTAATCTATTTGCGCCTTGTTGTAATATCTGGTGAACTTGTTGTCAAACTAGGGTCAGGATCCATTATGAGATCCTAGCCAGTAGCGCCTCAAGTCCCGCGGATTTGGGGTGTTACAAAGCTGGTATCAAAGCCTTAGGTTGACAACAATGGCACTTGCAATCTGCGATAAAGATCGAACAGATGAATAAATAGAACCCGAAAGGGGTTATAAAGTTGTTTTGAGATAGAGTGTACGGGAAGCAATCACCCTTCTGAGGATCTCGACATTATATATATATATATATATATATATATATATATATATATATATATATATATGTATTATGTGTTGTTGTGCATGTATGTTGGAGTTAAGTATTATATATATATTGTGCATGTATGTTGGAGTTAAGTATTATATATATATAGGTATGCATTATGTGTTGTTGTGCATGTATGTTGGAGAAAGCTTTTAGATAGGAATTAGGAGGGTTGTGCGCCATTGGATGAGATTTAAATCAATGGCTCTCACACACTCATCACTAATGATATTTTTATTATTACATAAATCTGGAAAAAAAAAGAAAATTAGACACTAAAAAATACGTTCAACCCTCCCTCACATTCTTCATCCCACATTGTGAGCCTCTCTCTCTCTCGCCGCTAACACGCAAGCTTCATATTTGCTCCGATTTTCAACCAAATAAGAGATTGATTACATAAAAAATTGTGAAATCAAAGAGAATACAAGACGATTCAGGTTATGTTTCTTCAAATTTCTACTCTCACTATTTAGATTTTCATTCTTAAGGTTTATGTTTCATTATGATTGATGTTTGTTTTCGAAATCAAATATGTTTGAATCATTTTTGTGTTTGATAAGTTGATTGAATAAGTACATGTATATACATATGTTGAGTTGGTCTAATAGCTCCATGTGAACAATCTATATGCTCCTTTTAGTGTGCACGCAAACTCTTCGACAAAATGTCTTATAAAAAAACAATTTATAATCTTTACAAGAAAAATGATATAAAAAGTATGAACACCGATGAATAAAAACATGAACAATGACATATAAAAGTATGAACACCAATGACTTATCTATAACTTTAACACATACATAACATATTTGATCATCTTTTAACGTTTTGTGATGAGCTTTTTATTTTTTTGTGGTTATATACTATAAATGAACATCTATGCATTATAAAATGAACACAAAAGAATAAATGAACATGACACTCTGATGAATAAAAAAACTATGAATACCGATGTATAAAAACATGAACAATGACATATAAAAGTATGAATACTGATGACTATTTTTGAATGTAAGGCTATTTTTCCAGATTTTAAGTCAATTTACAAAAATGCCATTAATGATGAGCGTGTGTGAGCGCTTGATTTATTATCCATTCAATGGCTTACAACCCTCCTAATTCCTATCTACAAGCTCTCTCCTCACTTGAACTAAAATCTATATATATATATATATATATATATATATATATATATATACACACATACATATGGCATTATATAGCCTTTTATGTAGCTATGATATTATCGTTGATGGCTCAGACTAGAGCAACATCTACTATAGGATGGGGAAGAGGTAGACCACCTCTATCTCTTGTAATCGTAAGTTGTGAACGAGTTGGTGGACCTCTAGTCGCGAGAGGTCGGGGTTAAGTCCTCATTGTTGATTCGCTAGAGGCGGAAGACCAAGTTATGGAAGATGTTGAGAATATAATTTCCAAGGATGTCGGCGACGTGTGGATCATAGTAAGGAATGAGATAGTTACCTTACTTAGATTGTAGAGTACCCAAGTGGAAGATTCAAGTTGTGCCTCGATGAAGTAACAAGCTTGAGAAGACGTCTAGCGTGTAACAGAAGTGGCGAAGAAGGAAAGATGCGTTCCATATCCTTCGACATCAGTAGATCCATTGAGGTGTTGTAAAAGGTGATTTCGGTTTTAGTTACACCAAAGAGGATGGCTAAGGTTGTTAAGGCTCAAGAGAAGTCAGGAACACCGACACCAAATGTATGATTGAAGATTTAAAATTACTAGAGAGTATTGGTATAAAAATGTAGAGACATCATCGGGGTTGATCTATCATTCAAGGGATAGACGGTTTGAGCTGAGGTGAACCTGATTGGAAGGGTTGTTCGGTCTAATAAGCCAAAGAAGTGGCAGAGATTAGAGTATACCAATATTAAGAGTGGAGCTTATGATAATGACGAGGTTCGATAGAGAAACGAACGGGTTATTCCAGTATATGATATCTTCCTTTGTGGGATCCTATACCGAGACGAAGTCGTGATAATAGACGTGTGAATAGTATCGTGAATACCTAAGAAACTCACTTGTGAGTGTTAGAGTTGAAGAGCCGACATCGCCAACTGTTGTAGGTGCCATTCAGATTAATGGTTGCCTGTTAGAGATTTTTGTGATACGAGTGCTATGCACTTATTGATTTTGTGTTATGTGTTGAGCGTTTGATGTTAGATACGATAGAAGGAATACAATTTACTATAGGTTTACCCGATAGGGGTCAGGTGAGAGGTACCCGAGGGTACATGGTTGTCCTATACGTTTAGGAAACCGTGATTTGGTTGTAAACTTCCTTGTCATGCCGTTGGTGCATGAGGAAGTCATTCTGGGTACGGATTGGATGGATAGACATCGTGTTGTGTTAGATGTAGGTAGGAGGACCGTGAAGGTCTCTAATTCCGACTTTAATTCCGTCATTTATATTTGGACTCTTTGTATGGCCTTCATCCACTATATAAGGATGGCTTGGCTCATTTGTAATTCATATCTAAGTTGAATACTAAGTATTGAGAAGGAAAACCCTCTTACTTAGTTTAGGCATCACTTCCTCTTCCATCACCTTCAAGTTCTATCTTGGATCTAGTCTTTGATCCAAGCCTTCAAATTCGAGGATCTTTTTGAAGGATCAACGAAACGCTTCCGCCACCCAAATTCTAAGTTTGATCCAATACGAACGATCAAGAAGAAGTAGTTGAAGTTTCTCCTTGATCTAGATCACCCATAATTCTATCAGTTGTCCTATACGTTTAGGAAACCGTGATTTGGTTGTAGACTTCCTTGTCATGCCGTTGGTGCATGAGGAAGTCATTCTGGGTACGGATTGGATGGATAGACATCGTGTTGTGTTAGATGTAGGTAGGAGGACCGTGATGGTCTCTAACGAGTCTGGTCAGATCGAGATTTTTCGAGGTTGGGACCTTGGAAAGTTGGGTATGGTTATTAGTACAGTACGCGCAACGAGATTGATTGCATAGGGTTGCGAGACCTTCTAGTGTTATGCCATGAAGAGGGCGAGAGTCCACCGTTAGAGGATATCCCCGTGGTTTGTGAGTATCTGGATGTGTTTGTCAAGCCATCTAATTTTCCGCCTCAGAGGAGCGTGGAATTTGGCATAGAGTTGGAGCCGGAGACGAGACCAATTTCGAAGGCCCCATACCGTATGACGTCTATCGAGTTGTTAGAGCTGAAAAAGCAACTCGAGGAGTTGGCTGAAAAAGGCTTCATCTGCCTTAGCGTATCCCCGTGGGGAGCACCTGTCCTCTTCGTGCAGAAGAAGGAAGGATCGTTGAGATTGTGTATCGACTACAGAGAGCTGAACAAGGTGACCATCAAGAACAAGTATCCTTTGCCCCGCATTGATGACTTGTTGGATCAGCTTCAGGGAGCGACTTTGTTCTCCAGGACCGACTTGCGCTCGGGATATCACCAATTGAGGGTGAGAGAGCAGGATGTGCATAAGACGGCATTTCGGACTCGATATGGTCACTAAGAGTTTGTAGTGATGCCATTCAGGCTCACAAATGCGCCCGTCTTTATGGAGTTGATGAATGGCATATTCATTGACTTCCTGGATCAGTTTGTGATAGTCTTCATAGACGATATCCTGTTATACTCTCGTAGTAGAGAGGAACATGCACGACATCTGAGGACTTTATTACGAGTTTTTCGAGATAGAGAACTTAATGCCAAGTTCTCTAAGTGCGAGTTCTGGATGCCAGAGATAACATTTCTGGGTCATGTTGTTTCTGCCGAGGGGATTAAGGTTGATCCGGCAAAGATCGAGTTTGTAGCAACATGAACGACAACGACAAACGTCAAGGAAGTACGTAGTTTCCTTGGCTTAGCCGGTTATTACCGTAGATTTGTGGAGGGATTCTCTGTGATTGCCTGTCCACTTACCAGCCTGTTGAGGAAGACTACCCGGTTTATATGGTCCGAGCCGTGCACTCAGAGTTTTGAGGAGCTAAAGAGACGTCTAACTTCTGCTCCCATCTTAGCGCATCCGAAAGGCACAAAGGACCTTGTAGCCTCTAGGGACGCATCCAAGCTAGACTTTAGATGTGTCTTGATACATCGTGGTAGAGTGATTGCCTATGCGTCTAGACAACTGAAGACGTATGAGGAGAACTACCCGACTCATGATCTGGAGTTGACAGCGGTAGTTCATGCATTGAAGGTATAGAGACATTACTTGTATGGCGTGGCATGCCAGACCTTCATGGACCATAAGAGTTTGAAGTATATTTTCACGCACCGGGAATTGAATAACCGCCAACATAGATGACTTGAGTTGATCAAGGACTTTGACCTTGTGATTCTGTATCATCCAAGGAAGGCGAATGTTGTCGCCGATGCCCTTAGTAGGATGACTCCACGAGAGAAGGCGATTGTGCGACTGACGGTCCAAAAACAATTACAGAGAGATTTAGCATGGCTGGCGATGGGCATCCATTTCCTTGATGAAGATGTTCATTTGTCTACTTTAGAGGTTCTACCTGATCCGTTCGTTGAGATCCAACAGAAACAAGAGACCTGCCCGATGTTGATGAGGATACGAGATAGAATGTCTCGCGGTGAGGCCCCATAGTTCTCCATAGGAGCAAATGGAGTGATAAGACACCGTGATCGCGTTTGTGTACCCGCTGATGAGGAGCTGAGACAGAGGATTTTACAGGAGGCTCACTCTACACCTTACTTAGTGCACCCAGATTCGAGCAAGATGTATCAGGATATGAGATGTTCGTATTAGTGGGGAGGGCTAAAGCCCGATGTATCCAGATTTGCGGCTTACTGTGCAACCTACCAACAGGTCAAGATAGAGCATTGTAGACCAGGAGGAGAGCTCCATCCACTGCTAGTGCCACAATGGAAGTGGGATGACATCTCCATGGACTTTGTGACGGGATTGAGGCCGAGCAGGAGCTTTGATGCCATCAGGATTATTGTTGAGAGATTGACGAAGACTGCACGTTTCCTTCCTATTAGGGAAACGTGGCCAGTGAGTAGATTGGTTGAGGAGTTCACTAGGCAGATAGTGCGACTCCATGGTGTTCCGAGGACGATCGTTTCAAATCGAGATAGACGATTTACCTCGAGGTTCTAGCAGCAGATTCAGACTGCTTTGGGTATGAGCTTGCACTTCACGACTGCGTTCCATCCTCAGACGGATGGTCAATTAGAGAGGACCATTAAGACACTGGAGGATATGTTGCGAGCTTGTGTGTTGGACTGGGGACAGGTGTGGACATATCACCTCCCACTAGTTGAGTTCTCGTACAACAACAACTGGCATGCATCGATTGGGATGGCGCCGTATGAAGCACTGTATGGGTAGAGATGTCGTACGCCATTATGCTGGGATGAGCCTATCAGTGTCAGTGGTATAGAGCCAGAGCAGATTCCAGATGACATGGCTCGAGTAGTGCTGATTTATGAGAGGATGCTGGTTGCACAGACTCGCCAAAAATCGTATGCAGACAAGAGGCGTCGGCCTCTAGAGTTCAAAGTTGGAACTCATGTTTGACTGAGAGTATCTCCGACGCATAGCGTCAGACGTTTTGGCATAAAGGGGAAGCTGAGTCCCCAATATGTCGGTCCTTTTGAGATCTTAGATAGAGTTGGGAGATCAGCATACAGATTGGCTTTACCACCGAGGTTGGAGGATGTTCACCCTGTGTTCCATGTGTCTCAATTGAGGGAATACATACTAGATCCGAGACATATCGTCAGCTATGATGACTTATTGGTTAAGCTAGACCACACTTTTGTTGAGCACCCGATTGCATTCCTAGAGCGAGGTATGAGACGCCTGCGTTCGAAGGACATTCCTATGTTGTGGATACAATGGTCTAGATGAGGACCTGGTGTGGCCACATGGGAGACAGAGGATATTATCTAGAGGAACTATGCAGAGTTCTATGCTGAGATAGATGCTCCTGTAAGGTCGATGAGTAGATATTAGTGATATTTTGGTGAGTGTTATGATTATGTGCTTTGATGTGTTTTCGTGCTAGCTGTGATGTATGCATATGATCTTATTAGATCTTGTTTGCTAGCGCGAGCTGTGTTTATAGCTAGAGATGATTCTTCCTCCATGCTATTGAGTTGTGATTAGGGTTTAGCTGGAGATGGTTATTCCTCCATGCTATTATTTATGGACATAGTTTGGCTGGAGACGGTTTTCCTCCACCTCTTTGTGTTATGAGTACAATTTGGCTGGAGATGGTTTTCCTCCATGCCTTGTGATGTGGTTATAGGTTAGCTAGAGATGGTTTTCCTTTATGCCGTTGGATAGCGTTATCATTTTGTTGCTGGAGTTGATGATTCCTCCATGTTGTGTTTTGAGGTTATAGAGTGTTATAGGTTGATACCTTTCAACGGAGATGTGATACCTCCAATAGAGAGAGTGTTCATACCTCGGTGTATGAGTCTGAGATGATTTAAGAATTGTTCAAGTTTTGGGACGAAAGTTTTTCTTGAGGAGTGTGTGATGTAAGAGATAGGATTTCCGCATTCTAATTAATGTTGATTAACTAAATAATTGATAGTATTTGACACATAACTCGCAAAGATTTTGTAAAGTGATGGTATGAGTCCCACCGTTATGTTCCCAGCGTAATTTTGGACTTAAGAGGAGTTTTTAACTTTTTCCCTCGGGTAATTATTTTTATCCTCCGGTGTTTTATTTGGAGCATTTGGGAGCTTCAGTTAATAAAAATGCAGTTGAGAGAAATGATCAGGTCATCGAACATGTCCTAGATATGAAGTAACATGGAAAGGCAAAACGGCCAAAAGAGTCTCTATTTCGTTTCTTAGCGGCAAAGAAAGACAACTTAGAAATACGTGTTTTCCGAGGCATTTGTGGAATAATTATCCCTACAATATTTGTAATTTATTATTCCAATTTCGAGAAGTTTGGAGAAGGGTGTTCAGCCCGCCTTTGGACCGGTTAAAGAATAATTATCGACTTCACTAAAGGATAATTATCGTTTTCGCTATAAATAGAGGAAAATCGTTTATTAATTCATTTCCTTTCCCGTTTCCTCGTAAAAGTTTTGATTTCTCTCAACTTTCAAACTCAGATATACTCTCCGTTTCTAATCCGATTTCAATTCTGTTTGAGTTTCTGGATTCCTCTCTTCATTCTCTTCATACCGGTACCGAGTTTCTACATTTCTGAGTATATGAAGATATGGTCGGGCATATATGTCACCAGGCCGGATCCGTCATTCTGATTTCAGTGAATTTGATGTTGTCCAAGCATAGCCTACGTCGTTGTGATTCCGAATCTTATTTCGGATCGTCAATTGGTTTAGTAACGAATAAGTTATGAATTTATTCGTTTTTCATATTGCGATTTGGCCTAAATTGACCTTAGGCTTGCAAAAATTGGATAATTTGAAATTCTATTATGGTCGTTATATTATTTTGGGGATTATGGGTTGTTTGTTTGATAAAATTTGATAATAGATGGGTTTAGAAATTGCTTGTGGGCAAAACGGTGAAAGTTCGTTAATTGATTAAGGGTTAATTAATTATTAGGATTAGAATTAAGATTGAGGAATGTTGATTAGATGATATCTTGAGAGGTTTGAGGAATTGTGAGTTATGTTGAGACATCGAGGTTTTGATTCGAGTTATGGTTTGGTTACCCTTATGAGATGTAGGAGGTTGATCTCCTAACATTAGATGATGTTGATTGTGTGTGTGCCTTGCTGATGTAGACGCTGATCATTTCCTCGAGGGGAAATTGTGACGTGGTACAGGTTTACGTGTATATCAGGTAAGTCCATTGGACTTACTTAGCGAGTAGTTGTGGATTTGAATGATTGTGATGGTGGTGTATGTGCGCATATGATTGTTGCATTTATAACCTAAACCTGACTAGGACGACCATATATGTATATTAAAAGGCCCAAGTGTATTATAACAGGTCGTGACCACCTGTCAAAGCTCGCCGAGAGTGGAGAAGGTGCTCTGAAACCGGTACTCCAAGGGGGAGGTAGATCCCCATGCAAAACCTATGTGAAAGGGGACAGAGGCAAGGTTCTTAAGGCTCCTCGTGCCACAAAAGAAGTTGAATTAGTAATGGAATCATGTAATTGAAGATAATAAATGGTTGTGTGTGTGGCATTGCATATTGTGATGTGTTGTTGTGTGTATGTGCTATTACTTTTATTCTTATCTATGATCTTGTAGCTAACGGTTTATACCGTGTTGTAGATCTTCTGCAGGATATGAAGACTGCAGAGTGAGCCAGATGGGTGATCCGTTGAGGGCTTCCGTACACTAGGTTATGCGAGGGTTATGGGATGTTTTGTACATGTATGGATATGTGTGGATGTTTTGTACTCAGCGGTGCTTTGTTAACCTTTTTATTATATGTATTTTTACAGTTTGATGTATTTAGTTTTAATATATTTGTTCCTTGTTGTAAGATCCAGTGAACTTGTTGTCAGGCTAGGGTCAGGATCCATTGTGACATCCTAGCCAGTAGCGTCCCGAGTCCCGCAGATTTGGGTGTTACAAGAAGATCCTGGATACATTGAAACTTACTCTCTCATGCACAAGCACATGCCCATGCACGTAGAAGAGAGATCAATATCTTTACATATAGGAGAATACAACCCACATCCTCTGGCGGAACATGCTAGAGATTTGGGCTAAGTCTTCATTGTAACCATTGACCTTGTCTTGAAACAAGGTATAATAAGTTTTTCACATGTGTTCCACTGTTGTCTAGGTTGTGGGAGGAAACCCACGTGACCGGCACTAAAAGAAACTAGTATTGTAAGGGAGTCGAATTGAAGCTAGGTTATCTAATGACAAGGTCAACTTGTACCAAATTTTACAAGGCTAATGTTTGCGGTTTTAAGACACATTTTCTTGGCTCACCTTTGGTTATTAGGCCTTATGTTGCTAAAGAATATATTGTTAAATTTTGGGAGCAATCCAAGATCACATAGTTAGGGTAAGTGAATATATTATTTTGTAGAATTGGATTGGTCAATAATAAGTAAAAAGTTAATAATGGAAATAAATTCTCGTTTTGAGAAGTTAGATAAGTTTGAGGGTGTAGACTTTAGGAGTTGACAAAAGTAAATTTACTTCCTCTTGACTACACTAAAAGTTTCATATGTCCTCACTCGTCTAGACCGGCTGAGCCGGTTGATGATATGGTGGAGGAGATATTGGTTTTCCAACTAAGGATCAAATGTGATAAAGATGACTACATATGCCGTGGTCTTATCCTCAATGGCATGAGTGGTGCATTATTTGACGTCTACCAAAGTATAAAGTCATCAACGTCGATGTGGAATCAACTTGAGTCTAAGTATATGGCGGAGGATGCTTCATCTCGCAAATTCTTAGTCTCAGATTTTAACTCATGTAAAATGTTGAACTCAAGGCTGGTATTGGAACAATATAACAAATTGCTCTGGATTCTTGGGAGGTTCACCCAACATGCCATGCATATGGATAAGCCCATTACAGTTTTATCTATAATGGATAAACTTCTGCCATGTGGATAAGCCCATTGCGGTTTCATCTATAATGGGTTCTTGGGAGGCTCACCCAACATGCCATGCATACTGATAATCACATTGCCGTTTTATTTATAATGGATAAACTTCACCCTTCATGGAAAGAATTCTGCCAAGTGCTAAAGCACAATAAGGAAGAACTCACGTTGGTGGAACTTGGCTCTCACCTTTAAATTGAACAAGGCCTTTGGGCACAAGAGAATGGAATCAAGTACGAGGATAAAATATTTACTTCCCACGAGACCAACATGATGTATATCAAGGGAAAAAGAAAGAGGTCTAAAGAAAAGGACAAAGATAAGGACAAGGGAAAGAAGTCCAAGAATTCCAACAAAAATAGTGCTAACAAGAAACCAAATGGTGCTTGTTGGAGTGTATCAAGACTGGCCACTTCAAGCAGGACTGCAAGGATAAGGACGATGGATCAAAGGGTGGAGGCCAAAGTGGCAAAAAAACTCCAAACCAAGGTAACTCTCTTATGAGTCTTGATTCTAACTTTGATATAAATTCTGATTTGAATTATGTGTCATTGACTTATGAATGATTGTCCATACATGATGATGACCTTGGATGGTGAGTGGACTCGAGTGCAACAGCTCACGTTTGCAAAGATTGATGTTGGTTCAAGACATATGTTGTTACTAATGATGGAGCATTGCTACATTTGGGAAATGAGTATGCCACCCCCGTTCTAGGAAGAGGACGGGTAGATCTATACTTCACAAGTGGCAAGACACTAGTCTTGTCAAATGTACTACACGCACTGGCCATTAGAAAGAATGTGGTTTCTGGTGGTGTACTCAATAGGCTTGCTTCAAACAAGTCATAGAAGCTGCATGCTATGTATTGTCTAGGAGAGGCATATTTGTAGGCTTTGGCCATCGGAACAACAATATGTTTCTTCTCTCTCTTTATGTAATAAGCTTTCTAATATTAATATTAATATTAATATTAATAAGAATAGTTTGCTTACATTGTCCTCTTCTTTCAATTGTGATTTTGTTAAATGACATGCCTGATTTGGACATGTGCACTTTAAAAGTATGAATGACATGACTAATGTTGATATTTTATCTAAACTTGACTTGCCAAAAGATAAGTATAAAACGTGCATTGACGAAGATATTTTCCAATGGTCGTTATATCCTATTAAAGTATATTCCGAACTCAATACTAAAGCAAGTATAATGATTAAGTAGGGATCGAACCCAAGAAGAATGAGAGAAAGTAAAGCACAAATGTGATTTAGATTACCAATTATGTGTGTGTGGGGAGGGGGGGGTGTGTGATTGTAAAAGTGACAAGACAAAAGCATGCGAAACAAGTAAAGATGATGATGATGATGGTATTTGGAGAAAAACACTACACTTGGTTAAATATCCACTTTCACACAAATTGGTTGGTTCTTTTTAGAAGTCTTCAAGTATTCGATCTCATCCCGATCTTACATATATATTAAGTCAACCTGCCTTAGTATAACTTAACATGTTCTTTAATCCGTAAACCTACAAGATCAAATAACAAGTTAGCATTCAAACAAGGATAGAGAGATACATAAAGATAAACTACCCGTTAATCTTGATTATATAGTTAGATTCCTTTTTATAAAAGCATTCACAACCAGCTTATGCCTATTATGTTTTCTACTAGATTAGTGACCCAAACCCGGAACCAACAAACCTTAGCATTTTGCACGAGATTATGCTACTTAGGTGGTCAAACTAGGTAGGAAACAACATGCAAACAACATTATAAGTAAGGAATATAACACAAATATGACTTGAATATGAACTTCAATTAAAAAGAGCTTACAACCTTCTTTGTATGAAAGCTTCAATCAACCCAATGTAGCAAGGGGACTTTGCACTCCATACAAGAACTAAAAAAGAAAAATAACAAAGAGAGGTTTTAGATGTGGAAGAGATGATTCTAACACCATCCTAGCATCTCTATTTATACAACTTAGGACACTAAATTGCACTAAATGGGTTGCCTAAACCGTCACCCTGATTGCAATAAAGTGAGAGTTTAAACAACCAAACTTATTACGATGGTTGCACGACCACGGGCGCGTTGTCTGGGAGCCGCGGGTGAGGGTTCTTCACATCTCTTGAAACGCTTGTGACTCTTCAATTTTTGACTTTCTTTGTCTAGGTGTGGGTGAGGTGATACGGTCACTTGGGCTTCCTCTGGTCCCGTGAGCAAGGGCGCGGGAACGCTGTCGTGTTCTTCAGGTGCAGTCACCGCGGACGTGGCACAGGTCGTCACGGGTGGGGTGACATAGTTCTTCTGGACTCTAAAGTCGTTGTGGGCGCGGAACAGTGTCTCCGCGGGTGCGGTGACACAGTTCTTCTAGACTCTGTAGTCGCCGCGGGTGTGGCACAATGTCGCCGCGGGTGTGGTTCTTCAACAGGGATTTTGTCTTGGACTTCTCTTTGCTTCTCTTCTTCTTCCAACTGTTGCTAAATCCTTGGATTTCTTCATTGCTCACTTCTTCAGCTGAATTTACATAATTGGCAACAAAATACAACCAATTGACTCTAAAAACATGCTTAAGCTACCTAAATAGGATAGTGATTCTATCACCTATGAAGTTCCCCCATGCTTAGACTCTTACTCGTCCCGGGTAAACCAAAAATCTATCCAATGTGAAACAAAAAGCCTAAGGAAGCATGATTAAAATAGCAAGGCAATGAAACAAATCATGCAAAAGAGTAAATATGAAAAATCTATCAAAGTGATGTGAAAAGAGAAAAACTACCATCCTTATTGCTCCAAGAGTGGCCTACCCGGATTCCTCCTTATATCTCCTTTTCTTATGTCACCACGTTAAAATGATGACCCTATCACTCGGATTTTTCACTCATTTTGCCAAGGGGCCCTTTTGGGTTTTTACCTTGCCACTCGTTTTTTTCCTATGATAATCTCACCAAATCTCACATCACTCAAGTCCACTTTTGTACCAACGTAGTGTTGGTCGGACTACCTGCTTTTTACCTAAGCTGCCCTTTCGGGTTTACGACTTATCCCAGAATTTTTCTTTGCCTTTTTGTTTTTTTCATTTTTTAGCCTTTTTGGTTTTTTTTACTATACAAACAGATTTCTCAACAAGCAAACAAGCAACCATGATCAATAATGAAAAATGCAAGATAGAATCCCTCCCCCATGCTTGAAGATCACTTTGCCCTCAAAGTGTGAAAATGAAAGCAAAAACTAAAAAGGGACAAGGATGGTGAATGTAAGTGATGAGGGAAAGAGGGGATGTTGGTTGGAGATTTGAAAGGTTTTTTTACCTACTTATCGTCAAGACCGCCGCGGTCGCAGATCTTCTTTGTCGCGGGTGCAGCCACTTTTGGGTTAGCCGCGGTCGCGGCCCTTCATAGTTGCAGGGACGGATAGACAACAGAAAGGCTTCTATTTCTACTTCCTCGGGTTGCCTCCCGAGCAGCGCCTTTGTTTTACGTCGTTGACTCGATATAAGACCTTGATCATGCTTGTATGACTCTTCCAGGATCTATTCGTTGATGTGGAGGTCTTATCCATTTGATGTCATCCGTGATCCAACCACTTGTTTTCTCACTCTCTTCTAGTGCATCCTCAACCTTCTTCCTTTGAAGCATTGATGGCACAAACTCGGCCTCCTCCAAGACAAAAACAACAAGCTCTTGGCTTGGAGTTAGAGCATTAGGCCCAATGGTCAATTCATTATGTTCATCCACTTGAGTTAGAGCATCTTGCAATTCCACTTTCAAGGCAAATTCTGCATGTTTTGCATTTTCAACACCAAAGTCCAAATTATCAAAATCAGAATTATCAAAGATAGGTTGAACAACCGGCTTAAGAGTATTAATGGAACACAAAGAAAGAGCATCAACGGGGTGTTTCATGGATTTTAACATATCAAACTCAATTACCTCATCGTTGAACTCCATAGTGAGTTTTCCACTAACATAATCGATTTTTGCTTTAGCTGTTATTAGAAGTGGTCTTCCTAACACGATGGTATGCATGCTATGTTCCATATCAATGACAAAAAAAATCAGCTGCGAAAATTAATATGCCAATCTTGATTAGAACATCTTCAATTAGACATTTAGGGTGGATATTAGAACCATCAGCTAGTTGCACAATTATACGTGTTTCATGCAAAGGTCCTAGACCAAGTGATTTGTAAATGTAATATGGTAAGACATTAATAGAAGCACCTAAGTTTAGCATTGCTTTTTCAAAGCAAGTATCGTGCATGACACAAGGAACGCTTGCCATACCCGGATCACTCCGTTTATTTTGCATTTTTGTTTGAACAATAGTGGACACATGCTCATTCTCTTTGATCTTCTATTTCCCTTTCATATTCTGCTTCCTCTTGATGGTACACAACTCCTTCAAGAAACGAACATACTTAGACACATTTTTCACGAGTTTATGAAGGGGAATGTTTACATTGCATCTTGAGACAGTCTCAAATGGTTCCTTATCATCAATGAATCTTCTCTCTTTGAGTGCCTCAGGGAAGGAAGCACGAGGTTTCTCTGAATAGAGAGGTGAAAAACTTGGACGGACATAAGAATCTTCAATTAAGACACCTTCTTTTGGTTCAGCTGCGAGGCGTCTCAAGTTATTCTACCACAGGTGCAACTCCATCTGACCGCGGGTGCGGGCTCAAAAGAAATGATGCCGCGGGAAAAGCCGCAGGCAAGGCCGCGGGCACGGCTGGACTTCTGAAGCCAGTTTTTCGTCTCCATTTCTTGATTTTTGATTACTAGGTTCCCACTCCTGAGAGTCAATGCACAAACACTTACCTTTGGGTTTACCACTGTTTGAGAAGGTAAATTTCCCGAGGTTCGAGCTTCGATCCTCGTGATTGCTTCCTCCATTTGTCCAAATTGTTTCTCCAAGTTCTTGATGCTCGATTTTGTGCTTTGGACATGAGTAGCAAAATGCTTAGTTAAAATTTGTAGCATTTCTTCAATTGAGTTAGACTTACCATGCCAAGGTTGTTGTTGTGAGTTTGGTTGATCCCTCCACATAAAGTTGGGATGATCACGCCTTCCCGGATTGTAATTTTGGGTGTATGGATCATTCCTTTGACGTTGTTATTGTTGTCCATACCCCATGGCATTCACCTCAGTAGTGGAGTCTTCTTGAATTTGAGGGCACAAGTCCGTTGGGTGAAATGGATCCGCACATACTCTACATGCTTTCAATTGTTGTGGAGTTCCCACCAGTGTTAAACTACCTGAATAGGATAGTGATTCCATCACCTATCATGCATGTTGACCAAGATAACAACACTTTCATTTCCTGAAATTAAAAGATAACAATCAATGCTCGGGTTAATCCACTCGGATCTAGGCGATTTGTACTCTAATCCTTCATTAGGAAAGAAGAAGTATGACGTAACATTCATAGATGATTACTAGGTATTGTTACATATTTCTACTCTTTGCTAAGAGTGATGCCTGCAAAATGAATCTGAGTTACAACAAGGTACCTTAATAAAAAGACTATGCATGGATCATGGTGGTAAATGTATGGATAAGGAATAATTTGAGGGTGTCAGGATCATACATGAGACCACGACACCTTACACACTACAATCAAATAGTTTGGCCGAACGTAAGAATCGAATTCCTAAAGAGATGGTCAATGCGATGCACTCTTACTTGGGTCTTAAGAATTCGTTTTGGGGTGAATCTATGCTCACGGAAAAATACTTTCTTAACCGTGTTCTAAACAAAAGAAGCAAGAAGAATCCTTACAAACTATGGTTCAAAAGGAACCCATACCTACGTTACTTAAGAGTTTGGGGATGTCGAGCCATAGTTAGGCTCAATAACAATAAATGTAAGACTTTAGGTGAAAGAGGTGTTGAGTGTGCGTTCATTGGCTATGCCAAACACTCTAAAGCTTATAGGTTCTATGTAATAGAACCAAATGACTTCATCTCGGTCAATACCATAATAAAGTCTAGGGATGTCATCTTTTATGAAGACCATTTCACCTCGGGTCCTAGGCCTAGGAAAGTGATCAACATGACCTTAGATGAAGAATACCCAAATAAGCGTCATAAGATTCAACATGAATCATGGAAAGCGTTACATGGGCTTGAAACGACGGAGATTGCTCCAATGAGCACTAATTTGTCCCAAAAATAAAATTTTCAAGTGTTCTTGGTTGAAGGGTCGAGGGATAATGAAATGGATCGTCACTCTTACTTTCATATTGATGAGGATCCAAAGACATTTGAGGAAGCCATGAAGTCTCAACATGTTGCCTTTTGGAAGGAATCAATCCAAGAGGAGATTGACACATGCGCTCCGGTGGATAGGGTTACACCATTAGGTTATTAATAGCTATGGTAGCTATACACAACCTAGTGATTCACCAAATGGATGTCAAGATGACATTCCTTAATGATGATATAGATGAAGAAGTGTATATGAGATAATCCGAAGGGTTTGTCTTAAAAGGACAAGAGCACAAAGTGTGTCACTTGGTCAAATCCTTGTATGGACTACAACAAGCTCCAAAACAATGACATCAAAAATTTTGATGATGTCGTATTGTCGAATGAGTTTTAGATAAATCAAGTTGACAAGTGTGTCTATTGTAAGTTTGATCATACCGGTCAAGGTGTGATCATATGCTTATATGTTGATGACATGTTGATATTTGGAATAAACCAAAGACAAGTGGACCTCGCTGAGTATTTCTTGTCCACTAAGTTTTCAATGAAAGGCTTAGGTGAGGCGGATGTGATTCTAGGCATATGAATCAAACGTGATGCTAAAGGCTTAAGTCTCACGCAATCACACTACATTGAGAAGATTATCAAACACTTCTAATGTGATAAGAGTACAAATGTTAGTATTCTTATGGACTCAAATGAGAAGTTGATGTCTAATCAAGGATCGATTGCCTCTCAACTTGAGTATGCATAAGTAACAGGATGTTGCATGTATGCAATGACCAACACTAGGCCGAATATTTCTTTTTTCATTGTTAAATTGAGTAGATACACAAGTTGTCCTAACTCACAATATTGGAAGGCACTAAGGCTTGTGCTTAGGCACCTCAAGGGGACCATGGGTTTTGACATCCCTTACACTAAGTATCCTTCGGTGATAGAAGGCTACTCGTATACGTCATGGATCACTAATATAGAGGATCGCTCATTCACAACTAGATGGATTTTCTTGTTGGGTGGTGGTGCCATTTCTTGGGCTTTACAGAATCAACTAAGTATCACATTCTCGACCATGGAGTCTGAGTTTGTGGCACTTGCAGCTATCGGCAAGGAAGCAGAATGGATAAGGAATTTGGTTCTAGAAATTTCTCTATGGACAAAATTGGTTTTTCTTATCTCAATTCATCGTGATAGTGCCGCTACGTTGGATAAAGCTCGTAACTCATGGTATAGTTTCGGTCAATTTTGTGAGAACACACAATAATCTAGCCGATCACTTAACAAGAATTTGACTAGGGACTTAATTCAAAAGTCAACCAAGGGGATGAGGTTAACGACCTAACCTAAAAATGACTTGTCGTGGGACACCCAATTCACCTATGGCTTGATGCCTTAGCCGAATTCAATGAGGCAAGCCTGATAACTCCACATTTGATATGAATTGATTTTTATTTTAATGATGGAAGACGTAACATATAAATGAAGTTTTATAAACAACAAATATCGATTATATTTCTATATTACATGTCTTGGTTTGTTTGTTAAAAAGTGTGTAGGTCTAGAAAAGCATGACAAGGGAAGAACTCGGCTAAGAGTTTTTATTACAACACATGACCAAGAGAGAAGATATAGGAGAAGATCTTCAAAGGCCAACTAATGAAACAAGAAGATCTTGGAAGATCTAAGCCGAAGGCATTCGAAGATTTGATCTAAACCGACGCAAAGATCTAGGAGAAGATCTCGGTTGAAGGAGTTTTTAAGAGAAGATATTTAACGGCTTGAAAGAAGATTTCGTCGAGATTCTTGAAAGAACTACAACGACTTTCAAGTGAAGAAGAGAAGATCTAGGACTTGAAGATCTCCAACAACTTGCAACAACTTTGATGATGAAGATCTTGCAACGGCTACTTCTCAACAACGTGAGAAGATTTCGCTCAACCAAGCAGCGGATCCTATGGAGAAATAAAGACGTTACAACGGCTATGGGACAACAGCTAAAATAAGATCTCCATAGAAGACTATATTTGAAGATGCTAATTGAAGATGAAGAGCAAGAGCTTACATGTGAAAGAAGCCAAGTCTTCAAGTAATCATACAAGAACATTTTCATCGATCCAAAAGTTTATCTTCCTCTTAAGCTTACATTAGTTTACTTCCTTAGGGTGAGACAAATACAAGAGCTCCATTGACATATCTATATAGTGTTATACTCAAGTGTGTTACTATACGAAGTAACTAGGCTATTATTGATAGAATAGAGTTGACTAGATCGTAGCATTGAGGCTACATTGAGAGAAGAAGGGAAGTTCTTCTAGGTTATATCTAGGACTCATAAAAAGCAGATAATAGATAGTTAGAATTCTAGGGTCAGAAACCCTAGGCGGAGAGTAGGTTGTTAGTGCCGAACTTCGTAAACATATCGTTGCGTCGATCTGTTACATTCCGCACTTATTATCGCGTTTTATTGTGACTAACAACTTTCTGCAGGTTTTGAAGTCAAGGCCTTGAAATCCACTTCAAAGCCTTGAGAAACAGTTTTGTCACTAAGTGCAATGATCGACTTCAAGGCCTTGAGATTAGTTTCAAAACCTTGATATACAATATTGCGAAAAATTCCCATAGTCATTCAACACCCTTCTAGAGTATTTATATCCTTATTATTTACCTATTCGGTTCTTCAATTGATATCATAGTGTTAGCATGAAATATTGTGATATTTTAGGCACGTTTTCTAGATGTATTTCATCCATATTAGTGTTCATTGATAAAGCATTGAAACAATTGTGAGTTAGTTTATCAATATTGTCGATATAGAGGTCTACATAAGCTTTATGTTGATTGTAGGCAAATAAAAGCTAAAACCGAACGAATCAAGAGAGAATGGAGATGGATTGAGCACATCCAAGGATTGAGGACACCACAAAGGAGCTAAGGAAGATGCTAGGATGAAGAATGGCACAAAACAAAGTGAATTACGAGCTACTTGTGTTTCCACGCTCTAAAATACGGCCGTAATGAAGTCCACGCTCTAAACCACGGCCGTGGAACCTTGGCAACACAAGCGTGGAGCACTCCAGTAAGTTACACGGCTGTGGAAGTTGTGAAGCACCGTAATCAAATTCCACGCTCTAAACCACGCTCTAAACCACGGGCGTGGAACCCTCTATGACCGTGATTTAGGCGATCTTTTAACGTACAAATAATTAAAGCCACGATCTTTTACACAATGGGTTGGACACTTATTTTATCTTGCCCTATAAAAGGACGGAAGGAGAGAGATTCCGTCACCTCCGCTTAGAGACTGTGCTTAGCCCTATTGAGATTTCCGAATTGACGGAAAGGCTTACGGAAAGAGTGAAGATTTGGAAGATTGTTCATACGGAGATTACGTCTTTTGTCCTTAGGTTTGATTAGAAGACGGATTGACATCCCGTTCTTCGTTCTTATCAAGGATTGTGATTGTTTGTGTTATTCTGAATCTGCTTACATCATTGTTCTTGTTTGTGGATTTGAGATTGGTTTGAAGTTTATTCAAGGTTTTCGAAGGTTTTCATCTTTCATTCTTTTAAATCTTGAATTTGATATCATAATGACTGTTGTTGGCTAAAACCCTTTAGCAATTCTAAGGTGAAGGGTTGATAGTTGTGGCTTAGATGATGATAGATCGATTGTAAACAGATTGGACCCTGAGAGTTAGAGAGAATCGCCGACGAACTAAAATCACGGTGTGTTCTTGAGTTCCACGGCCGTGGAATCTCAAGATCCACCCGTAATTTCCCTTAGTTTACGAACCTTGCTTTTACTTTAATCCAAAGTTAAAGATTTGCTTTAACTTAGTCTTGGCTTGCCTTTTCTAGGTGGTAGTGAAGCCTCAACAACCTCTACCTCGATTCCGAGTGTCACAACCTTAATCGGTTTAGTTAGTCTTGATCCTTGGGTTACAAGTATGGGTATTTGATATTAATTCTTGTCTTTAGATCCTTTCTATAATGAAGCCTCAACAACCTTTATAGAGAGTGTCTTTAGATAAGTCATATAAAGCCTTGGAACTTCACCGTACATTGCTTTACTTTGGTATACCTTTGCAGCTCTTAACTCTGTCCTTATATCTTTAGTATATCTTGAATCGATTGCCACAGCTGGATACCTGGATCTTTAGGTTTGTTGTTTTCCCGATATTTACAAAGCTCATACATTTACTCGCTTGACAATTCTATAATTGGATTTAACCCCCTAAATCCCTGTGTTCGATACTCTGGAATTCTTGCTTAACTATATCGATCCGTACACTACGGGTTCGCTTGCTTGATTCTAGTTTTATAAATTTAAAGCATATTTGCACGCACACTAAGTGGCGATCACGTAGCCATACTCAGATATATTGATTTGACCATTAGTGAGACTAATCATGAACTCTGTAGGTGATGGAGGATTCGCTCAAGGAAGATCCACCCCTCATCTGTGGTAACAAATTTTCCCATTGGAGAGCACTAATGCAAATGTTTATTATTGATCAGGATGTGGAACTATAGAGTATTGTTCAAACTGGTCCAAAAATCCCAACCACCACGGATAAAGGAGTCCAAGTCGAAAAGAAGGAAGCTGACTTCACTCAAACAGACTTGGATAGTGTGTCAAAGAATTACAAGGCCATGAACTTGCTCTATTGTGGATTGGATGCTAATGACTTTAATTGTGTCTCATCATGCAAGAGTGAAAAGGAAATATGGGACAAGTTAATAGTTACATACAAAGGAACAAGTCAAGTCAAGGAGACAAAGATAAGCATCTTCCTCAGGCAATATGCATTATTCAAGATGACTTCAAACGAGATGGTCAAAGAGATGTTCACACGATTCACTGAGATTGTGAACAATATTGATTCACTTGGAAAGGTCTTCACAAATGCATAAAAAGTAAGGAATGTATTGAGAATAAGGAAAGCATTGAGAAGCTTCCCTAAAGCTAAGTGGGGACCAAAAGTGACCGCCGTTGAAGAAGCTTAGAATCTCACAATACTACCTCTCGACGACCTACTTTGAAAGCTAATCACTCATGAAATGGTTCTTGGTGAAGAAGATGGAGAGCCACCGTCAAACACAAAGAACCTTGCTTTAAGATCCAAGAAGGATAACATTCCATCGGATGATGAAGAGAGTGATGATGAGGAGGAAGATCCATTCGCCTTGATCTCAAGAGGTCTTGCAAGAATTCTTCAAATGAAAAAGCAATTCGCAAAAAAAAGAATATCCACGATCTTTAAGACCCAGAGGTAAGTTTTCTAACCCTAATTAGAAAACTATAGTATTGACTTGTTTTGAATGTGGTGAAGCAGATCATTTTATAAAGGATTGTCCACAAAAGAAGAGGAACAACTTTAGGAAGAATGATCGAAAGAAGAAGGCTATGTTAGGATCGTGGAGTGACTTAGATTAAGTAAATGAGTCAGAAGACGAAAATGATCAAGCAAACTTATGTTTAATAGCCGATCAAGAAGAGGATCCAAACCTCTATGTTGAGGGAGTAGTAAGTACCATTATGTCTCAGTCTAACCTAGAACTTACACAATTCCTTAAAGATACTATCATATGTGATAAAGAACATAGGGTTAGGATAAGTGCCTTAAGGAAAAAGCTTATCAAACAAGAGAATCGAGCAATTAAATTGTCTCTAGAAGTTGAAAATCTCAACACATAAAAGTTAGACCTTGATGACAATATCAAGGCCTTGGAGTCGGAAAATGTGATTCTTAAGGACAATCTCTCTTCTCTACATCAAGATTACATTAATCTAGAGAAATAGAAGATTGATATAACTGTGACGTGTAGAGACCAGAAGGCTACACTTATTCAATTCACTCATTTTAAAGCTAATCTCAAAAGGATGATGGGTGAACAACAATCCTCTCTTAACAAAAGTGGTATTGGTTATCGCATGAATTTTCCAAGAAAAACGACAACAATTTTTATTAAAGCTAAAGGAAGTTCACATATGCTCACATCATTAGAAACACTTAACCTCTATGTCTAAGGAAACAAGTTAAGCAAATTTGGGTTCCTAAATGTACTAGACCACCAAACATGATTGAACCTGAATATGGACCAAAATATGTCATTTGGTCTACCAAGAAAGGTTGAAGTTTGTTATTTTGCTAGATATCACCAAGGTTAAGGAGCATAAATGGATATTAGATAGTGGTTGCTCAAGACATATGAGTTGAAAAAGCTCATTGTTTTCATATTTAAAGAAGCAATCATCTAGAACCATTACACTTGGTGATAAAACAAAGTGTAACATCATTGACATTGGTAAAATCGTTTATAATTCATCTAACTTTATTGATGATGTTTATCTTGTTGACGGCTTAAGATATAATCTACTTATCATCTCTCAAATATCTGACAAAGGTAACAAAGTGATTTTTGATTCAGAAAAATGTGAAGTTCAAGATAAATTATTTGGTGATGTCGTGCTTACATATCCTAGATGCAACAATGTATATTCAATAAGCACTAACCAAGTTTCAGGAACAAGATTAACCTGTCTCAAGCCCTTGATTGACGATCCAAGGCTTTGGCATAGACGACTTGATCACGTAAGCATGCATACAATGAAGAAACATCTCTCAAAGGATTTGGTACGTGGTTTACCAAACCTAAACTTCAAAGTTGATGAACTTTGTAAGGCTTGTACACAAGCTTTACAGATCTGAATCTAAATCAACATGGAGATCAAAATTCTGATGGAGAACAAGACCGTAAGGCTCAAGAAAAGAACATGCAAGAACAAATTCAGGATACCGGAGAACAACCTCAAGACCTTGAAACACATCTTCAAGACCTTGAAACGACAAACATAAACACTGTTGAAAGTCAATTTCAAGGCCTTGAAACCCAACTTCAAGGCCTTGACATTGGAAAGAAGGGCACAACTCCAACGGTACTTGAATCAAGTCGAGCAACTAAGCCTCAATCATCAGAATCCATTCCAATCTTCAAGAGAAGAAAGTTCCAACATTCTTCATATCATCAACAAGAGAACGCCATCTTAGATCCAAAAGCAAGTGTGCAAACCCGATCTAGAGTAAACAATTTGCGTGCTTTTTCTGCGTTTGTGTCTCTTGTAGACCCCAAAAACTACGTTCAAGCACTTCAAGAACCAGATTGGATCATTGTCATGCAAAATGAGCTAAATGAATTCAAGAGAAACAAAGTCTAGACTCTCACGTCTAGACCTAAGCAACAATCCATGATAGGAACAAAATGGATGTTTCGAAACAAGTTGGATGAACATGGTAAAGTCATTCGAAACAAAGCACGACTTGTAGCTCAAGGCTATAACCAAGAAGAAGGTATTGATTATGCGGAGACTTTTGCTCCGGTTTCCAGGTTAGAAGTCATACGTATGCTACATGCATTTGCATCGTTCATGTACATAAAGCTTTTTCAAGTGGATGTCAAGTGCGCTTTTCTTAATGGCTTCTTAGAAGAAGAAGTCTATGATGCTCAACCTCATGGTTTTGAAAGTGATGATTTTTCGGATCATATTTTTAAATTGGACAAAGGTCTTAATGGTCTTAAGCAAGCTCTCGAGCTTGGTATGAAAGATTGTCCAAGTATCTCCTTGAAAATGATTTCAAAAGAGGTTTGATTGACAAAACTTTGTTTGTCAAAATTAGAGGCAACGATTTATTAGTAGTGCAAATCTATTTTGATGATATATTATTTGGTGTTACTAACGATTCTCTATGCAAGGAATTTTCAAATATTATGTGTAGAGAATTCAAAATGAGCTTGATGGGAGAGTTGAATTTATTTCTTTGTCTTCAAGTTACTCAAGTTAAGAAAAGAATCTTTCTTAACCAAAGCAAGTATACCAAGGATTTGCTCAAGAAATATAAAATTGATCAATCCAAGGTAGCAAAAACTCCGATGAGTTCTACTCTTTCATTAGATCAAGACAGGAATGGTAAGAGTGCCGTACAAAAGGAGTATCGAGGTATGATCGGTTCTTTGTTATATTTAACCGCTAGTCGATCTGACATTATGTTTAGTGTGTGCATGTGTCCAAGATTTCAAGCTGATCCCAAAGAGTCACACTTGATAGTTGTGAAAAGGATATTTTGATATCTCAATGGCACTAAGGATTTAGGGTTATGGTATCCACGTCAAAACTCGTTTCACCTCATTGACTATTCAGATGTAGACTTTGCAGGATATAAGGTCGATAGAAAGAGCACTTCTGGATGTTACAAATTCTTAAGGTCATCCCTAATAAGTTGGCATTTCAAAAGGCAAAATTATGTCGTCCTATCCACAACTGAAGCCGAATACATAATTGTTGGAGCCTATTGTTCACAAATTCTATGGATAGCTCAACAACTTCGTGATCTTGGTTTTGATCTCAAAGTTAGATCTATTAAATGTGATAATACTAGTGCTATTTCGATAACTAAAAATATTGTGCAACATTCAAGAACAAAGCATATCGATGTAAGGCATCACTTCATGCGTGATCATGTCGAAAAATGTGATATTTCGATATCTTTTATTTCGACTAACTTGCAGCTTGTAGATATATTCACTAAGCCTCTACCTGAGGATCGATTCAATTTTATTAGATTGGAGCTTGGTATGTTGAACAAGGAAGCATTATCGTAGGGGGAAATCGTTTTATTTTCTCCTTATAATGCAGTCCACTTTTCCATTTCAAGGCCTTGAAATGCAATACAAGGTCTGAAAGCGGATTTCAAGGACAAAAGTGATAATTATGGATCGGATTAATGATTTTCATATTTCTAGATGATTGATCATTAAATCATTTTAAAGAAAAGTTTTTAAAATGATTTCAAAAATTTTCACCAAAATTTTGTTTTCAAATTCAAATCTTTGTTTTGAAAATTGATTGTGATTTATTAGGGAAGCATGCAAATCAAAATTTGGTTATCAAGACCTTGATTCTGTCAAGATCTTGATATGCCTTAAATTTGTTTTGACATGCCCTTTTAAAAGCAATCTACCTTTCCAACTTATCTCTTTCCTTCGTTCAGAAACCTTATAGAAACCCTATTGTGCTTTACTCTTCCAATTTCAAAACTCTCTCTCTCACACACACACAAACGCTCATCCATGGCTCCCAGGAAATCAAACCGTCTTACTTCAACTCACAGAGAAACTATGGCTCACATCTCCTCAACATCAGCAGAGCAATCCACTCAGGAAGATGTTGAGATTTTGACTCACACTGGATTATACGACAACCTGGTTTGAAATTTCAAAGCTACAAGGACATGGTTGGACGGGTTTCACAATCGACCTCTATGCATGTGTGATTCCGTCGATCTGGAGTTCTTAAAGTCGCTTCAGCTACCATGCATTTCTCTGCTGGAAGGGTGCTCTGTCTGGAAGGTCCTTAACCTTGGAGATGTCGCCTTCACCGGACTCACTAGGTTGTTCTATGTAAATCTTACAACCAAAAGGGATAGGGGAACCCTAACCTTCGAAACAGTGGTAAAAGGTACGTCCATCATTCTCACATCAACAATTTTATGTTAAATTTTAGGGCTTTCCACCACTACCTCCTTCAATCATCCATCTCGGTCTGAAAGTATTAGGCTGGCAAAAGAACAGTTTTTGATTACCAACTCCTCCTCTCGACAGCTTACTCATACCTACTTAACCCTAGAAGCCGAAACTATTTTTACTTTGCTAGTTCTATGTGTGATTCCCCGAACTAATTCGAGAGAACTGTTGATGGATCAAACACTGGAGATGATCTATCAAATTATGTCTGGATTAGATGTCGACATGCCAAATCTTATATTAAACCACATGGTTCACACCATTAACTCCACTAGAGCCATTCCTTTATCATATGGAATCTGCTCCCTAAAATCTTTTCAAATTTTTCCATCGACACCCGATAGCATGTATTATAGTCTATATTTTGAGATTGGTTTGGACGTTTTATCTTCATAAATCTGCACGTATGGATGTATATTCTTTGATTATATTAGTGTTTTGTCTATCTTTGCGGGAATCGAGGTCTACACCTAGTTTTGTTGTAATTGTAGGGAAAATGGAACGTTTTGGACCGAAATGGAGCTAAGGAAGCTAAGGAGTCATTGGAGCTTCATTCTGGAGCATTGAGGAGTTATAAGAAGAGCTCAAGAAGCATGGAAATGATTTAGAATATTGATTTTGGACCAGATTAGAGAGTTTCACTCTCAGCTGAGACTCACCTCGATCAGCTACAGTACCACCTCGACCGAGGTGATCTTCAGGAGCGTCTGGACCGAGGCGAACTGATGACGGGACATAAGATCTTTATTTTTGGCTGAGATCTTCTATTTTTGGAAAGTGAATATCACATATTTTTGGATGGATTTCTGGAAGGAAGAATACCTTTTGGCTGATATATTTTGGAAGTAAGGAAGATTGCAAGATATTTTAAGGAAGGAAATTATCTTTTTAAGATATTTTATCTTTGGAAGATAATTCTCCTATATATATAGGCTGATTTTCTAGAATTCAGCCATCTTTGGATCACGAAATCTCAGATCTTCGGATCACAAAATCTCAAATCTTCGGATCACGAAATCTCATATCTTCGGATCACCAATTCTCTGAAGGAATTTGAAGGAAGTTTTAAAGGTTGAAGATCAAGGAAGGAAGGAATCTAGTTGAAGTTAGCTTTGAAGGAAGTTTGTAAGATTTTCTTATTTGGTTTGGTTTTGTTGTCTTTTCTGATTGTGATTGAGGAACGCTGATTGTTTAATTGTTTGATTTAGTTATTGAAACCTTTGTGTTAAGGTTTTATTGTTTGAATATTGATTCCTTTCTCACATTTTTTGATTATTGTTATCATGATGATTATAGGCTAAGTTCTTTATGCGATTCTAGGGTGATTGGCTGAAGGTTGTGGGAAAGACGATGATAGAATGATCTTTATACCAGTAGACGCTGAAAGCTCGAGCCTTTACCTTAACTGACGAACACCTCGGTCAGTCGTGGAACATCTCGACCGAGATGGTACATAAACTGAGCGAGGTGAGCCCTTTTCCTGATCCTTATCTGAGTTGAGGTTTCAGTTTGCTAAATCCTATCCTTGTTATACCTTTCCTGGTTCAACGCAAGCCTAGGATGAGACTTAACCGGTGATTCCTTTGTTTGTTTACCCTAGATCATGAGTGTAGGTAATAAAGGTTTATCCTTTATTGGGGTTTGAGTGTGCCTTCATCCCATCTTTGAGAGTTAGTCTGAGACTTACCCGGTAAAGGTTGATTCTATCCCCTTGGGTGGTTTGTTGGTTTGAGATTATAGTTCCTTTCCTTAGTACCTTGAGACTTACCCGGTGAGAGGATCTTTGGTTTGGGATAGTGAGTAGTGAGACTTACCCGGTGATTTATTCCCACCTTAGCAACACCTTCCCTTTGCAAACCTCAGCTTTTTCCACATTATCTTTTGAGATCTTGAGTCGGAACCGCATCTGGATGCTTTAATCTCTAGAATCCGCATTCCTTTTACCTGATACATCATCTTTGATATCTTTGCTTGTTGCGTGTTTGTTATTTGACAACCTGAATTACCGATCTTTGTTTCACCATAGTTCCTGTGTTCGACCCTGGAATTCTTGCTTTTATTACAATTGATCCGTACACTGCGGGTTTGCTATTTGCAATTATTCTTGATATAAATATTAAAGCTTGCACACACCTTTTGGAGGAAACAACACCTCTACTAAGGACTAACACGTGTAGATTGGAAAATTGATGAACACTGCCTGGAACATCTAGGGGTTGAGAAAACTCTTGCTGGAGAGTGGAAATTGAAAGGGAAGGTTTTAGTCGTGACATCTTCCTCCAAAGCTCCTTTAGTGTCAAAGACGAGGTTGGATGGATTAGAGTTGAAATTGGACACTCTGAACAAGGAAATGGCTGACTTTTAGTTGGACATGCTCAGCAAGATGGATGTCAGCCATGCGGTTTTATCGGTGATGCATGCCAAGATAAACAAATGTTTCTCTTGAATGCTCTAACCTTCAATGCCACTAGAAAAATCATGCCATTGACTGAAGATGCGGCTCAACATACTCAGGAGAAGGCTGCAAATGTTCTACTGAATTGTCAACGTAGTGTGTAGAACAAACCTATCCTTCACCCTACTCATGTCGAGCCGAACATTCTGACAACCGAAGAGTATGCCGTTGTCAAGGAGTATCATAATGCAGAAAGGAAACGGTGACTAGAGGCAGAGGTCAGAGATAGAAGCAAGGGTACAACTCAGTCCAGATGGAGGAAGAAGTTTTACGAAGACAACTAGGAATAGATTTCAAAGCCTTGAAATCGATTTCAAGGCCTTGAAACTGGATGTCTAGGCCTCGACATGCGCTTCAAATTTTCTTTGTTTTTAATTTCAAGGCCTTGAAACGCGTTTGTGGATTGTTTTTAAAACTTTGTTTGAGATACTTTTTGGGTCTGTAATTTTAACTCCCGTACTTTAATTATTTTTCTCCTTTGTTGAAAGAAAAAGGGGGAGATGCTATATGTGATGTGATCCGACATTAATACATTCTGCATTTTCAAAATATTTATTTGCATGCATATATCTAACATTGAATGCAGGTACGATATTTGTTTTGTCTTCCATTAAGGGGGAGACTGATAACTCCACCTTTGATATGAATTGTTTTTATTTTAATGATGGAAGACTTAACATATAAATGTAGTTTTATAAACTAACAAATATCGATTATATTTCTAGATTGCATGTCTTGATTTGTTTGTTAAAGAGTGTGTAGGTCTTGGAAAGCATTACAAGGGAAGAACTCGGTTATAAGTATTTATTACAATACACGACCAAGAGAGAAGATCTAGGAGAATATCTTCAAAGGTCAACAAACCAAACAAGAAGATCTGGGAAGATCTCAATCCAAGGCATTGGAAGATTCGATTTAAACCGACACGAAGATCTAGGAAAAGATCTCGGTTGAAGGAGTTTGTAAGAGAAGATCTTCAACGGCTTGAAAGAAAATTTTGTCAAGATTCTTGAAAGATCTACAACGGCTTTCAAGTGAAGAAGAGAAGATCTAGGACTTGAAGATCTCCAACAACTTGCAACAACTTTGAAGATGAAGATCTTGCAATGGCTACGTCTTAACAACATTTTGCTCAGCCAAGCAGCGGATCCTATGGAGAAATAAATATGTTACAACGGCTATGGTACAATGGATAAAATAATATCTCCTTAGAAGACTATATATGAAGATGCCGATAGAAGATGAAGAACAAGAGCTTACACGTGAAAGAAACCAAGTCTTTAAGCCATCCTACAAGAAAATCTTCATCGATCCAAAAGTTTATCTTCCTCTTAAGCTTACATTAGTTTACTTCCTTAGAGTGAGATAAACACAAGAGCGCCATTGACATATCTATATAGTGTTATACTCGAGTGTGTTATGTTGTGAAGTAACTAGGCTATTATTGCTACAATAGAGTTGACTAGATCGTAGCATTGAGGCTACATTGAGAGAAGAAGGGAAGTTCTTCTAGGTTGTATCTAGGACTCACAAAAAGCAGATAATAGATAGTTAGAATCCTAGGGCCAGACCCTTAGGCGGAGAGTAGGTTGTTAGCGCCGAACTTCGTAAGCATATCGTTGCGTCAATCTTTTACATTCCGCACTTATTATTGCGTTTTATTATGACTAACAACTTTTTGTAGGTTTCGAAGTCAAGACCTTAAAATCCCCTTCAAAGCCTTGAAATCCATTTCAAAGCCTTGAGAAACAGTTTTGTCACTAAGCGCAAAGATCGACTTCAAGGCCTTGAGATTAGTTTCAAAGCCTTGATATACGATATTGCAAAAAGTTCTCATACTCTATTCAACCCCCCTTCTAGAGTATATCATCCTTATTATTTACCTATTCGGTTCTTCAATTGGTATCAGAGCTAGACTCACGTATATTATTTTAACCATAGTGAGAGTAATCATGAACTCTGTAGGTGATGGAGGATTTGCTCAAGGAAGATCCACATCTCGACCACCCCTCTTCTATGGTAACAACTATTTCTCATTGGAGAGCACTAATGCAAATGCTTATTATTGATTAGGACATGGAACTATGGAGCATTATTCAAGTTGGTCCAAAAATCTCAACCACCACGGTTGAAGGAGTCCAAGTCGAAAAGAAGGAAGTTGACTTCACTCAAACAGACTTGGATAGTGTGTCAAAGAATTACAAGGCCATGAACTTGTTCTATTGTGGATTGGATGGTAATGAATAAAATCATGTCTCATCATGCAAGAGTGCAAAGGAAATATGGGACAAATTAATAGTTACGTACGAAGGAACAAGTCAAGTCAAGGAGACAAAGATAAGCATCTTCTTCAGGCAATATGAATTATTCAAGATGACTTCAAACGAGACGGTCAAAGAGATGTTCACACGATTCACTGAGATTGTGAACATTCTTGATTCACTTGGAAAGGTCTTCACAAATGAAGAAAAAGTAAGGAAAGTATTGAGAAGCTTTCTTAAAGCTAAGTGGGTACCAAAAGTGGCCGCCATTAAAGAAGCTCAGAATCTCACAACACTACCTCTCGACGACCTACTTGGAAAGCTAATCACCCATGAAATGGTTCTTGGTAAAGAAGATGGAGAGCCATCGTCAAACACAAAGAACCTTGCTTTAAGATCCAAGAAGGATAACATTCCATCGGATGATGAGGAGGAAGATCCATTCGTCTTCATGTACTTAGACAAGTTAAGTGGTTCAATCCATTAGGACACCACAGTTCTTTGGTGTAGAATGTGTAATTATACTAATTCAATAAATTTTATTGTAAGATATTTATTATGCGAATATTTTGTTTGGATGTATGTCTATTAAAAGTGTCTTGACTTTGCTCAAATGGGGGAGGAATGTTGGAGATTTGGGTTAAGCTTCATTGCAATCATTGAGCTTGTCTCGAAATAAGATGCAATGAGTTGTTCACATGTGTGTTACTATGGTTTGGCTTACGGGAGTCAAGACAAGTGACCGGCACTAAGAACAACTAGTATTGTAAGGGGAGTTGAATCGAAGCCAGGTGATCTAACAGCGAGGTCAACTTGTGCCAAATTTTACAAGGCCGATACTTGGGCATTTTTAGCCACATTTTCTCGGCACACCCTAGGTTCTTAGACCTTATATTGGCTAAAGAATATGTGGTTAAATTTTGGGAGCAATCAAAGCTCAAATGCTTAGTTAATAAGTAGTTAGTGAGCTTCTTTAGGAGTTACACTAGCTTGAGCTAAGACATTATTAGTGGATCATGGATCTTACCCTAGCTAGTGATAGTGAACCAAGCTCATTGAAAGTGGTTGGGCCAAGAAAAATAAGCTAACTCCCGTGAGTAGTTTTGGGCTCCTTGTGTGGGTCTTGGGCCTTTCTAGGGTTGCAAGGCCCATCTTCCAAGTAACTTTTGTGTAACTTTCATAACTACTTTTAACCGCTTTTTGGTGGTTACTTCTCCCCAAAAACGGGGCTCCTATGCCTATAAAAGGGAGATCCATTTGCACTTGATTTCTCATTCGTTTTGGCAACAATAAGCTTTTAGTTTCATGGTATTGACATTGGATATGTCTTCTTATAGCTTGTTATAAAATTCAAAGGACCGGTACAGTTCATTTGTATTAACGAAGGATAGATATCCATTTTAGTTTGGTTTTGTGTTGATGAAACCTAGGAATACCCTTTTTATAAAGTAAGACAAGTAAGTCAATTAGTCTTTGTAAAGTGTAGCGTTCTATCACACTAAGGCATTTGGATATTTCGGTGTAGGAGAGAATACACTTAGTAGGAAAACTATTTATGAATGACTCATTGTATAATCCAAGTCACCGGTGTTAACATATAACAATCGGTTTATAAGACTTACAATTGAACTTAATTTCTATTAGATTTTTGTTTACTCCTTTCCGGAGATAACTAACTCTTAGTTGGGTTTTATCTACTCCTTTGCGGAGATTACAAACCCTTGGTTAATAATTCAATTTCACCTCAAGATAATTAAATTAATGGGTTGGTGTTTGGTAATGAGGACAACTGTCTACTCACTTAAATGAGACTACGATCCTTTGGTCTAAAACCGGACACCGAAATCCTACACAACTAGTCAATTAATTTGACCTGATAGTTTATTTAGCAGTTTGTGCTATCTCTATTCAAAACCAATACACTAATTGAAGGTTTTCTTTTCAATCCCTTACAATTATTTTTTAATAAAGAAGAGGAAATGAAAATTGGTTTTAGGTTAAAGATCACATTTCTCTTTTTACCACTTGGACTAAGTGTTTCAAGTTGATTAAATTTAAAAAAAATCAAAGGCTTAAGAGTCTTTTTGACATGTTCCACATTACGTGTTCCTATAGTTTGGGAGCACATCTTCTTGTTGTGAGCTTTGTCGGGAAGATGGATGGAATTTATTTGTGGGAAGAAGTCGATTACAGGTGATCGAAATTTAAAGGGTCAAGAGAGAGTCAAATCTGAGGTTTCTATCGGTGGTTCCTGAATTCATACTCTACACTACTTCTATTAACATGTTCTCATCGTTCTTCCTCGTTTTGCTTGTATGGTGCTTCTTTTGATGCTCCCCCTCGATCTCGTGGTGATCCAAGTTATCATCTATTGTGTATTTTTTATAATTTTATCTGGCAGTTTATCCGTCTTTCATTTTGTACGGCCTTTCGATATTATGGACATGTCTAGCATATTGATATGCTTTTTGTTATTTAAAAAATATGTATATATGAACAATGATATTTAAGTGAACTAAATTTTTTTTCATTCTATATATCTTTTCAGGTTTCATGATAATGTATTCCAATTATATCGTAGACCAAAATATTTGATAAATTTAAAATTTGTGCACCAAAGCAAAGGATAATCAGGAATATGAATTCACAGGGAAAATAAATATGATTATCGAAAATTTTAGTGGATTATGTAAGTTTAATATATATTCGAAAAGAAAAATTAACAAAACATCCAATAATCTTTTGATCACCACCTTAGCCAAAAGGCTAAGGGTTGAGCAAAAGTAGGTGGTTCAAGAGAACTGAACCGAAACCGCAAATTTTGATTCAAATCGAACCACAAACCATATACACAGGTTCGGTTTGCGGTTCTGGATATTCAAGTTTGCGGCTTGGTTGTTGTACCGAACCGCACATTTTTGGTTTGAATCGAAAATAAATAAGCAAACCGGTTCCAACCTAAACGATGGGTTTGTGAGTGGAAAAGAATAAGAGAACTAGGGCTGAAACTGAAAGTGAAATCCCGTTCGCTACTCGGTGCTCCCATCCCCAACCCCGATTCGGCGATTCCTAATCCCACATTCCCGCTCGTGGCTCGCCGCTTGCCCCATCACCGAACTCTCTTCCCTCACTCCTTAGGCCTCAATAGCTCCGGCATCGACTCCCTTAGGTTCGTTTCTTTCCTCAATCCTCTCTCCAGACTTCAATTCCGAGTTTAGTATTTTAGTGAGTTAAATAATTTTGGGATTTTGGCTCTCTCCTTAGTCCTCTCGTCAAAATCTCCCGCTCCCCAATCCGACGGTCCTCAATCCTCTCTACTCCGGCTTTGTCTACCACTCGGTTCTAGCATCGGTTTGAACCGAAACCGAACCGCAATTTTGCAATTCGAACAAAACATAAACCGCATGCGGTTTGCGGTTCAAAATTTTCCGATTATTGGTTTATGGTTCGGTGCAGTTTTAAATGATGCTCAACCCTACAAAATTGCCGAATAAGTGTGACTTGTTTTAGTACTTGAAAAGGAAAATTAACAAAATTGCCGAGAATATTGTCATATAATACCTAATAGGAAAATATTTGCAATTATAGAAAATCTAAAGGGAATATTAGCATTAGCCCTAGCTTTATGGGGCGAAACCGTGGAGCATCACTAGGCATCCACACTCTTCAGCCCCCAATTTACAGTTAAATTCCTAAAAATCACCACCACAGAGAGAGTAGCAGTAACCAGTAACTAATGGCAGTAGCAAAAATTCCCAAGTTCTCCTCAAAATAAAACAAAAATTACTACTGAAAAGATAGAATGAACCAATCAATATCATCTCATCCTGACACGTAGAGCCTTCTTTCCCTTCTGGATGAGATGCCTGCGTTTCCTTGCCATGGCTGCAGCCTCTTCCCTCCTTCTTTTAGCCGCATCTGCAATGTTGTGCTGCTCGTACTGGAACTCCATCTCAAACCCTAAGACGGGGGCGTCTTCCACCGCCGAGATGTTCAGATCAGGTATCCTACTGGGCCCCATCTGGTGGTTCAACTGCAACATTGCCAGCTGTGTTTGTTTCGAATCAACTACTGCACGAGGAGGATCCGCCGCTTCAGGTAGGCTGAACAATTTGAGCTCCAATTTGAGCTCCGATGGATCATTGGACTAATACACAATGCAGAGAACACGCGTCAGAAATTAATCAAGATTTATGAGGTTTTAAGCCCTAACGACGCTGAAACACAGGACAAATCTAATTTCCCTTGCAAGATTTGAAATTAATTGCAAATCATTTATCAGTATTTTGGGTTTAATTTCGACATTAAACATGATTTAGTACCCGTGATATCAGAGCGATAATTTAGGGACCAGGTAATTGTTAACTGAAAGCACAAACGAAAGTGATAAGATCGAGAAAAACTTCATCAGGCCAAAACTTAAAACCAAAAAAAAAAATCAAGAAACACGGAACCAATACAACGCAAGAAAGCAAGTATACTGTTCATACCAAACCAAAACAAATCTAAAAGAGGAGAAGTCCGTGTGCTCATACCTTAGACTCGGAAGGCTTTAACCTCTTATCTGGAACCCCGTTCTTTAAATTGGAATCAGCATGAGGGATGAAATCCAAAGGGGAAACCGGACTATTCGAAACATATTCGAGTTTTTCGCTGACTGGAAGAATCTCCGGCGTGTCAGAAATCGGCGAAATTAAGCCCGGAACAGATCGCTTCCTCTTGGCTGCCCAAACGTCCGGAAGACGGAATCCGGATTTAAATTTGCGAACGGGATGAGGGAGGAGTTCAGCCAGGATTTTGGCAACTTCCAGTTCCCCGGCGGTGTAGTTGAACAAGTCAACAGTAGCTTTTCCGCCGGAACTAGTACTGCGTTTACTTGAGGGCGGCTTCTTAGACATCCTATTCCTTGTATGGCGACTGGAGAAAGAAATTGAGGAAAATGAAGAAGAAGAAGAAGAAGAAGACAGAGCGATTAGGGAGAAGCAATTGAGAGCAAGGGTTTGGTGTGAATTGTGATTCTTGGGGTTACTTGGGGACAGGGTTCGGATTATATTGGGAAATTGTAGAGGAAATATACATAAATTGTTGAAAAGATATTGTGTGGGCTAACGAGATCGCAACGTGGCGGAATCTGAAGGGAGGATGGATTCTATCTATGGTAACAACCGTTCGATCATTAAACTGAAAAATAGTTGAACCCAGTCACCGCGGCCGCATAGTAGGGCTCCAAGACTTCCCTTTTCTCTTTTATTTACCTTTTATAATATTGATGGGTTCACTAATTTATTGTCTCATTAATCCTAAAACTAATTAGACTTATATGTTAAAATTGTACTTAAGTTTGTTAGATGATGGATTACCAGTAACTTGTATAAATTATCTTATTTTTTTTCAATATCTGCGCAATTAATCCGGGATATTTTTTAGATTTTATCTTGTGGTTATTAATCTATTAGTTTTATTTTAACATTTTTTAGTTCACAAGCTTTGTATAAGTTTACGTTTTTTGAAAAAATATTCTATGATTATAAATGTTTTATTTGATAAATACGTGAAATAAAATAAACTAGTCGGGGTATAATACTTTGGTGTCCCGCTTCAAACGATGAAATGTTACTGTAGTTCGTCTACCCCGGATTCTCTCAATGATTTTGTCATCTTCGAGCTTTAATCAACCTCATATTTAGTTTGATTATTTCGGGGTTTTTTTTATATATTTTTTGTTTTTTTTCCTTTTCAGTGTTTTATTAATATATCATTATTATTGTTTTGTTGGTTCCTTGACGGCTTGTCCATTTGCCGATTTTTGACATCTCGATACATTAAGGGCCCGTTTGGTTCCAACTCCGGAAACGGAAACGGAATGGAAACGAATTTAGTCCATATGTATATCCATATTCATTCATGAAATTTTATGGAATCATTTCCCATGATTTAATGAAAAATGCACTTGCTTCCTCACAATTTGTTACCCTATAGGGTATCAAAAGTAATCAAATTCTCATCCAATTACTATAAACCACAAGGAATGATTCCAAAAATTTTAATGAACAAGGGTATACGTATTGACTAGATTTGTTTCCATTCCGTTTCCGATTCCGGAATTAAAACCAAACGGGCCCTAAATGTATCGGACGTAGTTGAATCGCTTACCCAATCCTAATTTTTTGAAAAAATTACGGAGTTAATTATGTACCAAAATTTTGTGAATAATATAATTAATATTACAAAACACAAAGTAAAAAAACTAACATGACGAGAATTATGAACTAATTTAAAAAAGTTCACTTTCTTATGCTATTTAGTGCCCGTTTGGTTGGAGCGGTGGAATGGAAACGGAATGGAATCGGATAAGGGTTAGGAATGGAAAGGGAAATGATGAGATTACTTTCATGTGTTAAAAGAGGTCTAACCAAACGTATTTTTTGATTGATTCGGAATCATTCCGTTACCGGGAATGATTCCTAGGGCTTCCAAACGGGCCCTTAATGTAAAGACAGGGTTTAGGTACGTAGGGCTCGTTTGGTAGCGCTAGGAATCATTTCCGGTAACGGAATGATTCCGAATCAATCAAAAAATGTGTTTGGTTAGAGGTCGTTTAACACATGAAAGTAATCTCATCATTTCCATTTACTTTCCTAACCCTTATCCGATTCCATTCCGTTTCTATTCCACCAATCCATCCAAACGGGCACTTAATACGGAGTCTGGTTGTGTTGATACGTGTTAGATGTTTTTGGGTTAATTAGGTAAGTAGGTTTTTTATTTTATTGTATACTAAGGGCCCGTTTGGTTACGGAAGGAGAAACGGAACGGAAACGGAATGAAGAATGGAAGGAAAGGAAACGGAAATGGTTACTTTTATTATTTGTTTGGTTATATTTAGGAATGGATTCATTGACCTCAATGATAGTTTTTTTTGTTTGGTTTGAATGGAATCATTGAATGGAATCATTAATCTCACTCAATAAAAATAAATTATTATTATTATTATTATTATTATTATTATTGGATAAAGGATCATCGGATGAAGCCTCTAACTATATCAACAACCAAACTAATTTCAATCGTAACTTCTAATTTTTCAGAAAATGAAATCCGTTTCGGACTTACAAAAAGCAAAATTAGCTGCACAATTTAAGAAACAGTTTCCGACTTGCAAAAACAAAAATAGTTTAATCATAGTCACAATCAAACAGAAACAATTTTCTACTTACAAAAACAGAATTAACAGCAACAACTTATACCACAATATATGCAAAAACAAACATCAACTTCATGGACTCAATTTCAGTATCGGCTTCAAAATAAAATTCTTCATCGTTATCAAGTGTAGTAGATCCATGTCTGAAATCAGATTCTATATTTTGAACAGCTTGCAAAAAGACTCACTTGCTCGTCCCATCGCTTTATCTTTCCCATAAATTTCAGTCGATTTATCAAAATATGGGAATGGAACCCCATATAACCCTTTTGTTTTCTTTTGAGTCTGTTCATAGTACAAATTTGAAATTAAAAAAAACATAAGAATTGATTAGATTACCAAATTAAGCGAAGTAATTTACCTTGATCCATTCCTCGTACATATTTCTATCTACTAGTAATTGCTTCTTCTCATGATCCCAGCTAACATACTGACCAACCTCAATCAAAGAACATAAGATTGACAATCAATACTATACTTATTATATAGCATTCGACTGATTTTGATTGTTAAACTACTGCATCTAACAATATATTTCGAAAATGCAAGATTAACCAACATACTAGGCAGCCACAATCAAGATACCGAAATCTACCAATATACACAGTCAAAGTACAGAAGATTGACAATACTTCTTCTAAAATACTCAGTTGATTTTGAATATGTTGAACTACTTGCATATAACAATATATAAAGAAAAACAAAGATGAACAACAAACTCAGCAGCCACAATGAAAATCAGTAGTTATTCAACAACATATTGGACAACCACAATCAAAGTACAGATGATTGACAAGCAATGCTATACTTGTTTTATAGCATCAACTGATTTTAGAAATGAGGATTTCCAAAACGGTTTACTAAAAAGAATTAAGGGCTCGTTTGGAAGCATCGGGAATCATTCCCGGTAACGGAATGATTCCGAATTAATCAAAAACTATGTTTGGTTAGAAGTTTTTAACACATAAAAGTAATCTCATCCATTCCATTTCCTTTCTCAACCCTTATTCGATTCCATTCCGTTTCCATTCCACCACTCCAACCAAACGGACACTAAATATACATAAATTTACACTAATATGTACTTTACTCAATAACACGATGATTTTTCTTTTTAAAAATTAAGTAACTAGCTAAGGGTAACCATTTGGTACAGTTAGCCAAAAACGCAGCGTTTCAAGTTGGGTGTTAACTGTTAGGTGGATAGATTGGTAGATGTTAATTAGAGCTTGTAGGCATGACTCATGATCCCTCAATCTCTTGTACTTAGAAACTCCACCATCAAAATATTTATCCTTGTTAGAAAAGATGATGGTTCTACAACTTATATCAACACTCACCATCAAAATATATAATGTAAAGCTTTGTCTTAACCTTCTCACAAAAATTAAAATAAATGTTCAATAAGAAAAAAGAGTTCACAAAAAGCAGAGAACTTGAATCATAATCAAATAAATGTTCAGTAAGCTTATTCTTATTCAAATTGCTTAGCAAAAATAAACAAAACTCTCTTACATGTGGCTCCAGCTTGTACAATAAGCAAAAAGGTCACATCCAAGCAACAAAACATCAGAATAACAAAACAACAGAGAACTTGCAAGAATCATAACCACAACATCTAAATTAGATTTCTTTCCCCTTGTACATATTGATAGATATACAATAGTGGCAGAGTTAATAGTTCAGACCTCAAAAAAACAAGAACCAACATCTCATTTCCCTGTACTTTGCTCTATTACAAGTTGTCCATACCTTTTCTATAGTTCAACGATAACAGAAGACTTGCTTGACATAAGCAACACATCTGTTGAAGACCTCTATAGTGGGTATATCTACAACAAACTTTTGGACGTACCTTACAATCTTACTTACAAATTTTGGGTACCACCCTCCTTATTCGTATATAAATTAATGATTTTCCGTCTTATGTCCCTATTCACCCCTCTGCTCTCTCAATTCAATTAACTCTCCCCTCCTATATATAAATATCCATTTACACAGTACATAATCACATTTCCTACCACGAGGCTGGGCTTCTTCAACAAGATGGACTTCAGATCGTCTCCATCTCCCACCGCCTCCCAGGCCGCCACCGTCTGGAGAATTCCCGGTGGATGGAAGACTATGTCATTCATATTAGGTTCGTTCATCCTTTACTACCCTTTTCCAAATTCTCTGCTTCTTCACTTTCTTCTTTTCATTTGTTTATCATCGTTTCCAAACAACTACTATCATCCTCTATGAACAGAATGATTAGCTAATAGCAAAATTAGCAATGAACTTTGATTGGGTTTGGAATGGGATCAAAATTTTAACAGAGGTATATGTCCTTAATAATAATACACGTTAGCATGATGAGAATTGGGCCAAATTTTCATTCAAAACGCTTATCCTTTTTCACTACTGTCACCCTCATCTCAAATATATAATATATCATTAATGTTCTCGGTGCTATATTAAATGCCTCTCTTCTCAACATACATTCATATCATTGTGATTTGCTTTTCTATAGTTCAAAAATAACAGCTAAATCAAATAAAAGCTTGACAGAAGACTTGCTTGACCAACTAGAAAGCAATAACAGTTGAAGTAATAGCAGGTAACATGAAAATTCACAATATCAGTCAACAAAAAGAATCTAGAAGAAGAATATGCACTCACCCGATCCAAAAAGACTTGCAATATCTCATTAGTGTCAACAGATTCAACACATTAGTCACCAATTCCCACCTAGACAAAAGATTAGAAAACGAAGCAGAACGAGAGTGAAGACGATAGAGGTGCAAAGGAAATGCGTATAGTTACCCATATTAATGAATCATATGCAGGATTTCCAATCTGAAGAGAACAAAATCGGAGCAAAATGGAGATGAGAAGAGTGGAGGAAGAATAGAGATGCAAGACATTAGGGCATAGAAATGTCGGGGAGAGAGAAATCAGAGGCGTGAGGGTTTTTTTTATGGAAATGGGCTTTTTTAAGTTCGGAAACAGGAAACGGAAATGAATAAGGCCAACCAATGGATTCATTCACTTTAAAGGCTCAAACAAACAAACATTATGAATTTGGGCCGGAATCAATCCATTCCGAGCCCATTTTTTTACTAAACAAACGGGCCCTAAAGACTTTTTCTAGTTTTTTATTTAGTAAATATACCCCATGATTTTTTTACCACTTTCATTTAATAATAAGTTAAAACTAATTAACCCTTATATGAAAAAAGAAAGAACATTTGATGTTTGTTATGTAAATTTTGATTTTAATTAGTGAATTTGTTTTTTATTTTATTTTATTTTATTTTATTTTATGTTTTCATACCGGATATTTAAATACCGGACATTTTATATACCGGACATTTACATACCGGACATTTTACATACCGGAAGTTCATAACGAAAATTTTCATACCGGAAGTTCATACCGAAATTTTTATACTGGAAGTTCATACCGGATGTTTATACCGGAAGTTCATACCAAAATTTTTTTATACCGGAAGTTCATATACCGGAAGTTCATACCGAAAGTTCATACCGGAAGTTCATACCGGATGTTCATACCGGAAGTTCATACCAAAATTTTTTTATACCGGAAGTTCATACCGAAAGTTCATACCGGAAGTTCATAACGAAGTTTTTCATACCAGAAGTTCATACCAAAATTTTATATACCGGAAGTTCATACCGAAAGTTCATACTAGAAGTTCATACCGGAAGTTCATACCGGAAGTTCATACCGAAAGTTCATACCGGAAGTTCATAACGAAGTTTTTCATACCGGAAGTTCATACCGAAATTTTTTATGCCGGAAGTTCATACCGGAAGTTCATACCGGAAGTTCATACCGAAAGTTCATACCGAAAGTTCATACATGAAGTTCATAACGAAGTTTTTCATACCGGAAGTTCATACCGAAATTTTTTATACCGGAAGTTCATACTGGATGTTCATAACGAAATTTTTCATACCGGAAGTTCATACCGAAATTTTTTTATACCGGAAGTTCATATCGGATGCCAATGATGTTTACATTGGTGAATTTACAACCTTTGCTCGCTCAGGGTGATGTTGATAGTGGCCTTGATCGTCTATGGACAAAGAAGAAGGTTATACCATTTTTAGAGACATTTTTGTTGCTTCAAGGTTGATATCTAAATGTTGCGTTTTTGCTTATACCATTTTTATAACTCCCAGTATGTAATTCTCCAGTATGTAATTCTTAATTCTAAACTATGACATAAAATCAGTTTGTTTGGTATAACTTCCGGTATGATAACTTCCGGTATGATAACTTTCGGTATGATAACTTTCGGTATGATAATTTCCGGTATGTGAACTTCTGGTATGTGAAGCTCCGGTATGTGAACTTCCGGTATGTGAAACTCCGGTATGTGAAGCTTTGGGATGCATTCAAAAAAACATAAAGAAAATAAAAAAAGACAAAAAAATAAAAGAAAATAAAAAAAAATTCCGGTATGATAACTTCCAATATGATATGATAACTTCCGGTATGATATGATAACGTCCAGTATGATATAATAACTTCCGGTATGATATGATAACGTCCAGTATGATATGATAACTTCCGGTATGTGAACTTCCGGTAAGTGAAGCTCCGGTATGTGAAGCTCTGGTATGTGAAATTCCGGTATGTGAAATTTCAGTATGTGAATTCCAGTATTGGAAATTCCAGTATGTGAAAATTCTGGTATGTGAAAAATTCTTCATTCTAGAAAATAAAAAAATAAAAAAAATAAAAAAGAGGAAAAAATTAATAAAAGAAAATAAAAAAACAAATTTAATTTTTAAAAAATTAAAACTTACACTTAAATAACAAATAACAAATAACAAACATTTTTTTTAAATAGAAGGGTTAATTTGTTTTACCTACCATTAAATGAAAGTGGTAAAAAAATATGGGGTATAGTTTCTTTATTAAAAACTAAAAAAAAGCCTAGTAGGCCAAATTCTTTCAATTTTTTTCTTTCACGTACACCTTTTTAGTTTAAAATTTTATACAATTTTTTTATAATATTATTTAAAATTGTTTAATGGTTCATACACTTTTTAACAAGTTCAAAATAAAAAATGAACTAATAAAATAATGTTTGAATTGATATAATAATAAAAATGTAAAATGTGTGTTCCATAAACATTAAAGAATAGTAAAAAAAATCATTTTAGTTCATCTTGTGTGAATTGGCAGTGTAAAATATATGAGCTTTATTAACAAACATATTGATTAATTAGTGTAAAAAATTTAAATTAAAAATGTAACACCCGTATTTTTTTCAAAAAAGTATTTTTTTTTCAAAAAAGTATTTTTTTTCAAAAAAGTATTTTTTTAATTAGAAATATAATTATAGTTCATATTATGTGCGCTAATAGTTTATTTTATGTTCATTTTTGAAAAACTTAAATGCTTAGTTCATACTCTATTTTGTTCATATTTTACTAACATGCAATTCGTCACTCCCTTAATGTAAATACAAACCTTTTAACCGATTTTTAACAACTCTTAATTCGGTCAAATGATCTAAATCAACTTAAGGTTTAGTTAAATCTCAAAATTGAAAAACCATTGACGGGTTACACATAGGGCTGATACATGAGACAAGCTTCTCGGGCTCGGCTCGCGTTCGGCTCGTAAAAAGCTCGTCTCGGGCTCGGCTCGTTCGGATAAAGCTCGGCTCGTTCGGATAAAATAACACTATATAAACATTATTTTAGACGAGCTACTTGGGCTTGGCTCGGGCTTGACTCGTCAAAAGCTCGGCTCGTTTATAAACGAGCCGAGCTTGAGCATGGTAAGGCTCGGCTCGTATAACAACCCTAGTTACACACGGCTCGGTCGTAGTAGATCAAGGGCAATGTGATATTTATTTTTGTCTTCTCCTCCTTTCATCCTCTTAGATCCCTACTTGTTCATTCGCAATTACTACCATTATAAATATGCAAATCTAGAGGAGCTTAGGCAAAGTTTGAACCAATAATTTAATTTTAACCATGTAGTATAGTTAATTTTATGAAGATATAACATCATGCAATGACATATCGTATACACACAATTACTATAAGGGCTTGTTCATTCCCCATATCATATATGAGTATATCAGATATCGGTATCGGTATAGATATCATAGATATGGATATGAGATTGATATCTCATATCTGATACTTGTGTTTGGCAAGATGGTGATGTATATCAAAAGAGGAAGACTGGTGAGGGAGAGGTTTGAGGGAAAATGACTGTGATATCTCTCAATTTTTTAAGATATCAAAAACGATAAAAAAGTAAAGTTTTGATATCCAGGATATCACTTTGATATCCATATACTCAATTACTAAACATGGATATCGGATATGTGATATCCATATTCATATCCCATATCAGGATATGGGAAATGAACGGGCCCTAAAAGCTATGCCACTTTTCACGTGATTGTATCAAATCCTCTAATGCACGATTCAAACACATTATCCTTCCCTAGGATTAGAGTCCTATGTATGACACACACTGTCTCGGCTGGCGATTAACTTCACCTACATTCTTATAGTATGTATTCCTTCTTACTAATAGCATTACCTAGAACACAATTCGGTATAAACTATTAACTCGATCATTCTCTAAAGTTTTTTTTATATTAATCATGTAAATACTATGGATCAATATTACAAAACAAATAGTAGATAATATAAAAAAAAAGTTTGAATTTATTTAACCAAAAAAAAAAAGAGAAAATTCATTCTCTTAAGACAAATTTTAATGTAAATACAAAATTCTTGATCGATTTTGTAATTACTCTATGATGTCGTTTATTTATGCATCATATTAGTTGTTAGATTCATACATTTTAAGTTTCATTTGATATCTTTTGAATCCATATAGTGTAATTATCGTTCAGTAAAGCTTTCAATCAAAATGCCCAGTTGCTAAAGCCCTCAACCCGAGAGTCATATTGTATAGTATGGTATTTTGTTCGATTTATTTCGTGTTTCAAGTGTTCAAGGTCAATTATGACACATTTTTGTCGAAATACGAGAGTTTGATCTTCCTTGATATCTGCATTGGAGCATCATACATATTAAAGATCGAGCAATGGAGTAACATATTATATCATTTACAGTACACATAATCAATACAAGTTAGTGCAATATCACATACACTTCGTTGTTCAAGAGTTTGATGAGATGCACTCCACTCTTAAACCAACTAATAATAGTAAACTAATTTATTAAATTTTATACTAAATTAGTTATATTTTATAATTGATGTGAATTAACTTTCACATTGTACTAAGGAAAATATATAATAGAATAGATTTATAAAAGACGATAAACATGCATGATGCAAATCCCAAATAATGTCAACATTAATCAATTGTTATTAATTAGTTCGTTGGCTTATAATTACAAAATGGGTTATCCTTTGGATTTTGATTGTCTACACCATCCAAAAGTAAGAGGGATAAATTTAATGATTGTGTAATTAGTTTTGGTAAAAGAAAAAAGTAATTTTATTTTTAACTTTGTAATACACCATGGTGGTTGTTGATTTCCATGTTAAAAAAAAAACATTTGTTATTATCTTATTGTAATACCACTAATGAAAATTGAGAATTTGTGCATTCAATTTTTTTAGTTTTGATGTTTCTATTAAATTCGATAAAGTATATACTTTTAAGTTTTAAAATTAGTTAATTAACCTATTCATTATTGGAGTATATATTTGAAGTTTTAAAATTTGATAATTAACCTATTTAAATTTTATCTAAAAATACCCCCAAATTTTTGAAAGAATTTGACCAAATAGACCATATTCCAATTTCTATTAGGTTTGTGTACCTCTTCAATTTTTACCGCTTTCATTAAATTGAAGTTGAAATGTAAGAATTTTGATTAGGGTATATTTACTAAATATATTTATACCATGTGCCTAGTTACTAGATATAAATCTTAAAAAGGCTTACTTAACTAATTTGACCAAATTTTTTTGGTACAACCAATTTATGCGTAAGATTTGTTGAATGTTAGCATTTTATATTAAACATATCATATTTCATTTCTAAAATTTCAGTATATAATCTTATTTTGTACATCAACAATATTAATTATTTTTAAAATAAGTAATTAAATTTTTTTGTAATGTTTCTTTATTCAATGGAAAATTTTTCTTTTGTATATATCAAAATGAATGTTTTTTTTAATTTTTATATTTTTGAATAAAAAATTCATGATTACATATAAGTCGATTAAGATAATTTAGGAATAAACTCCAAACGGATAAGTGACAACTTTATAGGTCAATTTATAGGTCAAGGTAGATTATTATGTGATAACATGTGAGGGAGAGATACGAAACAATGCTATAAGTCGATTAAGATGACTTCGGGATATGGTCCGATAAATGAATATCATGGTATGTTTTAAGTCTACTAAGATGATTTTGTTTTAAGATCCGAGAAATGGATATGAAACAATAATTTAATTCAATTATGATAACTTAGGCATAAATAAAATCCGAAAACGGATATGAGACAACTTTGTAGGTCAATTTAGATGATTATGTTGAGGGAGAGATATGAAAAAATGTTATGAGTCGATTAAGATGATTACGGGATATGATTCGAAAATGGATATCACACTATGTTTTAAGTCAACTAAACTGATTTTGTTTTTAAGATCCGATAAACGGATATGAAATAATGTTGTAAGTCGATTAACATAATTTAGTGATAAATTAGCATCCAAAAATGGATACGAGACAACTTTATAGGTCAGTATAGATGATTTTGTGATAACATATGATAGACGGATATGAAACAATGTTATAAGTCGATTAAGATGGTTTAGGGATATGATCCTGATAAACGGATATTATACTATGTTTTTTGTCAACTAAGATGACTTTGTGATAAAATATAGAAACCGATATGGAACAATATTGTAAGTTAATCAAGGTGATTTTGGGATATGATAAACATATATAAAACTATGTCTTAAGCCGATGAAGATGACTTCGTGATAATATATGAAACACTACTGTAAGTTGATCAAGGTGATTTCGGGATATCAAAGTGTATATGAAACTACATTTTAAGTTGATTAATATGTGCCCGGGATAAGACTTGATCAACGGATATTATACTATGTTTTAAAATGATATCGAGATTAGATTCCTATAAAAGTATATCAAAATATATTTTAGTTCGATTCAGATAATTTTAGGATAAGATTCCTATAAACGGATATCAAATAAAGTCTTATCCATAAGTTAATTGCATTGACTCACAAAGTAGTTTCATATCCGTATATCGGAATCTAATATTTGAATCATCTAAATTTACTTACAACATAGATGATAACCATTTCTTGGATATTATCCCTAAATTATCTTAGTCGATTTACAAAATAGTTTCATATTTGTTTATTTATGAGGGCATAAGTGAGAACATCAGGTCCTGCAAGTACGTACAAGACTCATTGTAGTATAAGGGGTCAGGATCGATCACAAGGAAAGCGATGATTGTCTACCAATTAGTTCCGAAACGAATAATGTAAAGGGAAGTGAAAATATGGGGTTAGGTTGGATCTTTAGATGTTGGAGATCAGATAGGACAAGAAGTAGTTCAAGTAATAGATTCTTGATGAGGATGAAGCATTTTAGAATCCGGATCATCACGACATGCACATAATACCTCTCAAGAGGCAATTTCACAATATCACAAGTATGCTAGAGATATGTAAATACAACTTCGTTGGTTGTCGCTTTGTGGTAAGGTCGTCACTTGCGGTACCTCGATGATGCCACCATATTTGTCACTCCGTACCCAAGCTAGTTGCCGATTTATCACATCGGACGAGGCAATGAGGTGTGAGAGCTCCATTGTCACTTCGAGTTAAAGTCATCCCTTTTGTAGAATACATAGTATAGATGATACTACCATAACTCATAGACACACAAGCAATACATAAAATCAATCTAATATCATAGATCAATCATGTCGGGATCACTAGCCCCTGGAGTTGAGGAGGATTACTCACACACACGTTAGAATAAGTAAGAATGTATTTTATTGCTCGACAAAGGAAGCCGACGTCCGATGAGGGTACAAGTTGTACGACAGTCATTATAAAGTTAGCCCAAAAGTTTCGTAAAATGTTGGTAAAAAAGATATATATCCTCATGGCTGAAGAGTCTTATTTATAGGGTCCGAAAACGGCCCAAAAACCCTATATCTCCAAGGATTCTATATTCTAATAAGATAGAATCAAATATACTCGATCTTATGTTCTATTAAGATAAGTTCGAGCTAAGGATAAGATAGAAAACAAAGCACAAAAGATAAACGTTGAAGCAAACTGATCGAGCAGTGAGCCGTCTTCCGACCTCCTAGGCCGAAATCATGGGATTGGTTCCGAAAGATCTTCTCAAAAACAACGATGATCATTTTGGGGTCGAACCCAAGAGAAGGGGACAACTGTCATGCGATGTGGGATCAATCGACCACTCTTGGATTTTCTCCCGATGTTCTTATCTTCAGTCTTGAACTTCAGTCATCTCTACTAATGATATTTGACTTTGATTACCGTATGGAAGCCCTTAGTGTGTATCAAAACATTCGGTAGTAGATGTGTTATTTTTGCTCCGCAAATGTCCGGAATACATGTATTAACATAAACCAACTGGTAGATCTCCAATATAGGAATATAAGGAAAATAGACCAATAAGGTGTGTTTATAAACCTCAAAGGGATAAAGAGTGTAATATAATGATGATGGCAAAAGACGTTATTTGAAGTGCTGTCATTTATTGGATCTCATCTAAAATCATCTATGTTGACTTACACCATTGTTTCATATCCGTTTATCGGAAGCTAATCCTAAAATACATCAACTTCAATATCCATTTCTCGAAGCTTATCATGAAATCATCTACATTTGATATATGTTTTGCGAAATCATCTACATCGACCTAATGTCATATCTTGTCCCGATATCATACACGATCAATGATAAAATTAGATTATAGTTGAATAACCTGATAAAATTTTAATGATCTGAGACCGTACATGGTCAATGATAACATCAGTTTATTGTTGAATTACCTAATATCATTTCATGATCTGAGATCGTACACAACAATGACAAATTATGTTATAGTTGGATAACCTAATGGCATATATTGACTCGATATCATACACGATCAATGGTAACATTGGGCTATAGTTGGATAACCTAATACCATTTCATGATCCGAGATGGTACAAGATATCGGATAAACACACATCTCTCCGACCCTCAAACAAGGAAGACAATTTAAAGGGAGCCCACATCTCTCGCCTACAGAAAATGCATGCTCCTCTACTCTATCTTCGGGAAGACAAACACGAACATCCTCCCCCTTTTGCTTGGATTTGGATCTTCTTTGTAGATCAGATCTTGTTGGTAGTAAGGCTGAGCAAAATTCAGTTGGTTCACCTGGACCGAGCCTAAACCGGAATTTTTGGTTCAACCCAAACCACATATATAGGTTCAGTTATCGGCTAAGCACTTTCAAGTTTTTAGTTCGGTTGGTGGTTTGGTTTCCGGTTCAAACTGAAACAATTAAAAAAAACTGAGTTTGTAGTCCTAACCCTAAATATATAACTAGATACAACCCAAATAGCAATTCAGGAACTTGAAATTTCACTTCCTTAGGGCTAAGGTTAAGGAGACGAGCCGGAAAAGGATGGAAGGCGGGAAGCCACCGACTCAGAGCTCAGAAGTGATGCGGAGGCATTTGAACTACCATCCGACTGCCCAATGAGACCCACCACCAGAGCACAAACTATGAAGATGAACAAGGAACCAGGAAGGAATGAACGTGTTGGAGAACTATTTAATCAAGCTAGGAGATGTAGAAGGAAGTCACATTACAATCATGCATATTCAACTAGATGGCAAATGAGACATACAAATCACATGCATGGACATGGTGCATTACATATACGAATTATGTAAGTGTAAAAAAAACCATCCTCTACTTAGTTCTTGCTTGCAAACTTAACTTATTAGGTACAAGTAAGTGTAATGAGTTCCTTTTTGCTATCAAATACATATAGTCGGTTCAGGTGAAAAAACTTATTAGGGAGCAATAAGAATTTATCTAATCCATTGAAAAATTTGTTATCAACTCCAACAAAAAATGAGGATATACAAGGTGGGTCCATGCATGGACGTAGGAGACAAGACGAGTGCTTGAACGATCCAAGAGCCGAATTTTTGGTCCTAATTTATGTTTATTCCATTTAGACATCTTTTAATTATGGGTTAAATTTTACTTGATTTTTAAATGTTATTTTTCAGTCCATGCTATTTTTTTTTACTTTTATAGATAATTTAAGTATTCTAAATAGAGAATCTTAAAAGATAGACTTGAATATTATCTTTTGGAGATACTTGACGTCCAAGTCGTAGAAGATCATATCTTATTAGAAGATTGAATCTTATTTTATTATTTCCTTCGGGCTAGATTTCTTACAGCTCACTCAAGCCACACTCTATATATAGGGAACTCGAGCCAATTGTTTTCTTAACCTGAAATTGAATAAACACTTTGTTTTTCGGTGATTGCTAGTTGCCGCCGATTTGTGTGGTCTTCCGCGAGAAAAGTTGAGAGCGAGAGACGTCTTGTTCGACCTACAACTTGGACTTGTTTGAGTGTGCTCTACGTAAACTTCGGTCCGGTTTGGGCAAAACCGTCAAACTGACGGTTTTCAAACCGGCGGTTTAGGTTTGGTAGATTGACCAAACCACCGGTTGGAGGTTTAGGTTTAGGTTTGGATTTTCTTGCGCAACGGCTCTATTGGCCCACCAACGGCTATTTCATATAGCCGTTGGATGTGTTTTTTTTTAAATAAAATATGTAAAATGCTTAAAAATAAAATAAATCCTACCCTCAATTCCTATAAATACCCAACCATTCTTCCATTTTATCTCACACAAAAAATTTCCATCACTCTTTACTAGTACTCTCAAGTCTCAAGTCTAAGTCTCAATCTCGTATTCTCGAATCTCAATTCTCGATTTCTCGAATTTGAATCTTCTTCCTCTCAATCTATTCTAATGGCAAACATGAGCGACACTACTCCCACTTTCTTTCCTAGAACCCAAGAATCGAAATCCAAATGCCCGATATGTCACAAGGTGAAGGGTCTTTTCGACAAGTCCCTCCACCGAAAATGCTTACATCCAACATCTTTGAAGAACCGAGTAGGTGATGAATAAGGATATAAATACTCTAGAAGGGGGTTGAATAGAGTGTGGGAACTTTTTGCAATATCATATATCAAGGCCTTGAAGTTGATCTTTGCGCTTAGTGACAAAACTGTTTCTCAAGGCTTTGAAGTGGATCTCAAGGCCTTGACTTCAAAACCTGCAGAAAATTGTTAGTCACAATAAAACGCGATATAAGGTGCGGAATTGAAAAGATCGACACACGATATATTTACGGAGTTCGGCCCTAACAACCTACTTTTCGCCTAGGGTTTCCAACCCTAGGATTCTAACTATCTATTATCTGCTTGTTGTGAGTCCTAGATACAACCTAGAAGAACTTTCCTTCTTTTCTCAATGTAGCCTCAAAGCTACGATCTAGTCAACTCTATTCTAGCAATAATAGCCTAGTTACTTCGCAAAGTAACACACTCGAGTATAACACTAAGATAATATGCCAATGTAGCTCTTATTTTTATTTCACTCCAATAAATGAACTTAAGTACGCTCAAAGAAGATGACTTGGATTGTTTTACTCGTAAGCTCGGTGTCTGCATCTTCAATCGACGTCTTCTTTTATAGTCTTCTATGGAGGAACTTCTTCTAGTCTTTATCTCATAGCCGTTGCAACTTCTTTCTTCCATAGAATCCGATATTTTTGGAACGAGATCTTCATATGTGTTGTTTGTGTACTAGCCGTTTGAGTAGATCCTTCGAACAAGATCTTCTCCAAGATCTTCTTTTCAAACGTTCCCTTTGATAGCTGTTTGATCTTCTCCACGATCTTTTCCATAACCGTTCAACAATTTTCGTTCAAGATCTTCAACAACCTTCTTCATAGCCGTTTGAGATCTTTAGCCGAGATCTTCTCCAAGATCCTCTCTTCAAACACCTATCTTCTCCAACAAGATCTTTGTAGTTGGTTGGCTAGTTTAAGATCTTCTCTCCTAGATCTCTCATTTGTTGTTTGTTGTTGTAGTAAATCTTCATCCGAGTCTTCCCTTGTAATATCGTTCAAGACCTACACATATTTAACAAACAAGCCAAGACAAGCAATCTAGACACATAATCAATATTTGTTAGTTTATAAAACCGTATTTTATGCTAAGTCTTCCATCATTAAAATACAACAATTAATATCAAAGGTGGAGTTATCAATATTTACAAAGCACTACAAGAAGGGTGAGGTGGTGAACGAGTATTGTCAAGTCTCGTGCAACTATTGTCCCTGTGATATCCCGAGAAGCTCGGAATATCACAGGGACAATCTCAGTTATCCCACGGGTTTGCATCTTCTTCCTCTCAATCTCCTTTATTTATGTATAACCATAATGAAGAAAATTTAGGATTAGCCAACCTTATATGTTCTCATGCATTTTCATTTTCTTATGCGGAATATCAAGATGTACAAGAATATAACACTACTTATCTTCAACCTTTTTTTAAACCAACTTCTCGTAAAACCGTTTTCAAATTAATTTCTAAATCTTACGAACAAAAGAAAAAAATTTCTTACGATTACACAATCATTTTCGCATCAAGTTTCTATTTGTAGTGATATTTGGAGTACATTATCACAAAGACATTTTTACATGGGCATTACTTCATTTTATTGATAACGATATGTTTTAGCATAAATTTGTTATTGAAATATCGCCAATTTAAAGAAAAGCATGATGCCATGAACATTGCAAACTTGATAAAAACGGTTTTACAAGAATATAATTTATGAGGTCGAGTTTTTTTATATTCTTTTGATAATGCATCCTTTAACACCGCTGCTGTAAACGAATTGGTGGAGGATGCGGAACAATATTTACAAATTACTTTTACTCACAAAAAATGTGCATGTCATATTGAAACTTATGTGTTCAAGATGAACTTAAAATTTTATGTTCTATGTTAACCCCCATCACCAACGTAATTGAACATGCTTTACACTCAACCAATTTGAGAAAAAAATGGAGAAAAATGTGTTTACAATATAATGTTCATCCAATTGCATTTTCAAAAGAGATTAGAACTCGTTGGAACTCTACTTATAAACTACTTAGTCAAGCTAGTCGTTACAAAGAGCTTTTACAATCTTTTTCCGCACAAAACATTATGTGGTCTATGTTATATGATGAAACTATTTGACAAACTTGTTTTTTGATATTTGTAATATGATGAGTGATGTTTACACTGCCACTTCTTGTAACATTTAAGACATAGCCGTAAATATTGCTGAGACTTTACAAACCGGTTTTACTTATCCAAAACTTATAAATGCTATAAATGAAATGTAAGTAAAATGCCTAAAATATTACACCGATATTCCTTGGTTTATCTTATTTCCGTCGTTTTTGATCATATACTTAAAATTGATGGTTTTACCGTATTGTTGGTGTTTATTATGAATGTTTGGGTTTAGGTTCTTCTAAAAACACTTTTACCATTATTCATGAAGTTCGTATTCAAATTGAAAATTTTCTTTCTTCCTTTGAAACAAGTGTTAGTTCTTCCGCCGAACCGACTCGTCCACCCTCTTCTTCTCTTTCTTCTTCTTCTTCTTCTTCTTCTTCTTCTTCTTCTTCTTCTTCTTCTTCTTCTTCTTCTTCTTCTTCTTCTATTCTCGTTTATTTACTGCTTTTTATTTTGATTGCATTTAATTTATTAGATTATTGTAGCATATAAATATTTTCAAAAAAATTCGTTAATTCATCGTCGGAGTGTCGCTAGAGTTCTCCCCGAAATAGATTCATCATCCGTGCACCTTCACCACCACCGCTTTACCACTATCACACCACCAGCAGACCCTGTTGCCTCCTACCCACCACCAACAACCCATGTTGTCTCCTCCACCGCCACCAGTATCATCAATTTCGTCCTCCAACGCCACCAAAAAGCCTCATAGCCTTTCTTCGGCTTCGGCTTCTTTTTCCGGAGAACAACGCCACCACCGCCACTGCTCCACCACCACCAACCTCGCCACCATCACTCCACCGTTGCCACTAGTACTCCATCACCACCACTGCACTACCAAGGCCACCAACAAAGCCTAACTGAAACCATTTCGGTATTCTCTCTCCTTGTCGAAACCCTCACATTGCCCTCCATTGCCGGTTATGCCACCAGCAGCCGCCAACATCGTCGCCACCTCATTGCACTGCTTCTAGTCATCGTCCACCACCAGTAGAGGCCGCCACCTTGCCTCCCTCAAACTTGGGTCACTCTCACACTGTTGCCAAGCTCGAACCCGAAGAAACCCTAACCCTTAAACACGAAATATTAGTTATTTTTCGGTTCACTCCAAAACCTCTTGAACCCGGTTTGATTTAGTATTAAAAAAAAAAAAAGAAGAGTTGAAAAAAGTATTTGAAAGAGAGAAAAAGAAAAGAAAAGGGCCTATTGGTTGTTATTTTTCTTGTTCAAGAAAATCCACAAGTGAAGGTTGAAGATTGTGAGTTTTCTCGGAAGATCTCAAGTTAAACTCCGTTCTCCTCCTTTACACCCCTCTATCTCTAATTTGATCTTATTTTTGGCTGAAATTGTCTTTTATAAGTTCTTGTTTTTTTATTAAGAAGCGAGAGTGGTTTTGCTTGCCCTTTGATAGCACTATATAAAAGGCATTTTTTGTTGAGGTCTAGGTTACCCCTATTAATAGTTTGTAGTGCTTGCCTGAACGAACTAACCTGTGTTTTGATGGAAAGCTTTATTTATCAATTGCAGAAGAGCCCCGCAAACCAGATAAGCTTAGGAACAACACATACAATGAGGGGTGAAAGAGAGAAAATCCGTCAATGAGTAATTTCAATTTTCCTAACCTAATGTGTTTTTCCATTCTTAGCTATTATTTTGTAGGCAAAACAACCGCATTGCAAGATCCTCAACAAAACATCATGACGAAGTGGATAAATGACTCTCCTAGAACAAAAGAGCCTCCCGAAATAGAGAAGATGGGTAACATTTTCTACAACAATGTCTTGTGTTGGGCAAGGGGTACAATGCTATCATCGATGACGGGAGCTGTTGTAATATTGTTAGTAACGAAATGGTGGAGATAGTACAGCTAGACCAATTGAACCACCCATAACCATATAAACTAGTTTAAATGCAAGAGAATGGAGATGTGTATATCACCAAGCAAGTTAAGATTTCCTTCAAAATAGAGATATACACGGATATCGTTCGGTGCTACATCGCCTCTATGCAAGTATGCCTATTACTCGGAACATCGCCTCTATGCAAGTATGCCTATTACTTGGATGCCCCTAGCAACACGACAAAGACATCACCCATTATGGGTAAAAACTAACATGGATGTGTTCGAATTCCCAGGGAAACCACTAATCATTATGCTTGTGAGTCCTCATCAGGTTTTAGCCAGCTAAAAAGAACAACATGACTAGGAGAAAAGTCAAAACCAATCACAGGAGGAGCTTAAGGACATCTCAAAGCCCGGCAAGGAAGACTACCGTAATGACTTCCTCGATCCAAGTACAATACTGACGCTCCTGAGCAAAGAACCCGGAAATTTTCTTTGAGCCTAGATGGACAAATAATACGAAACGGTAGTAGTATTTAAGATAATATACTAAGGGAAGATACACAATTATCTAATTAATCTCTCCTACTTTTCTAATTTTGGGGTGGTGTAAGCTTATACTAGTGTAAGAGAATCATGGTCCCTAATCTTCTCTTCATTGACCAAACCTCATTTTTATGCATCCGTGAAAATGATAACCCAGATTAATGTTCCAAGAAAGCTCTTCAATGTCTCGAGTATGTTTGGATCGGATCATCCACCGGTTTCCCCTTCCTCAGCCACAACCACCAGGATGCAATACTCACCGCCAATATTACCACCAAAACTGCCACCAACACTCCAACTATAATCTCCATCTTCCATTATTTTCTCTTGGGATCACCTCTATTATCATGTTCCAACTCGGCATGGAGTGAAGCTCCTGCGTCGCTGCCAAAAAGCCGAAGTTGAATTCATCTACTACGACTGTGCTCAAAACCTAGATCATTCACGGTGATTACAAGTGAATTCTGATTAGTGGATCATTACCATTACAATTCCTAATTTCATGAAATCAATACCAACCCAAGTGTAATAACAGCATAGGGCTCAACCCGCAAAGTTAATAGCATTACAATTAACGAGCGCCCATTTTGATCCTGAAAATCAACAAGCCTCTTCGAATCTAAGAACAACAATTAACCCAAGACAAAGATGGTACCCTTTTAGCTTTGAGGAATCGTCGATCATTGTTAAACTCTCTGCTTCTTTACCACTTTTGAAATGACAAAATCATCCTCTGAATCTTCCTCATCGGAGCTGTCACTTTTCTTTCGCTTCTTCGCCTTTACGGTGCTCCCTGATGTTGCATTTTTCTTGTTCGATGATTTTGATGAGGAATCTGTCCCTTTCTTAACAGTCACAGATTTAGATTGAGCGTCTTTTTTCCTTGCGGTGGAGACAGATTTCATTGGAGAACCAAGCTTTAGGTGTTGACTCTTCTTCTGCTTCTTGTCAAATACTCTCTTTGCAACATCTTGTGGGAGCAGACCAGATTCCATCATCCTACAGAGTCATACAGTTACAAGCCAGAATTTAGAAAACCCTAAATTTCATGCAGTAAATCCTTTTTACCTATCGAATTTCGCAGTTTCTAAATCACCCAACTCAACTAGATAATGCAGAGCCGCATCAGCAAATTGCCAATACCCAACAAACGAAGAGACAAACTATAGTGCTAGTAGCAACTGTGTAGACCACTAGCAAAAGCAATCAAGAGCATAGTGGTAGGCAAGGACGAGTGTAAATAAGTAACTTATCACTTCACGAAAATAGACAAACCGGTAGTAGATGGAAGTCTTCAGACAGGTTGAAATGCAACGAATATACAAACAGAACAGCAGAGATTTCATTTTGGGGAGGTGATGGGATTATGAAGAACCAAAGAGAATCGATGATTCGGGTTCTAGATAAGGAACTAATATGGCCAACCAAAATAGATGAAGTTATAACCAAAGAGATTTGGTGTTTAAATGAAGTTCTTTAATCACCAAAGGTTAGAAAGAGTAGACTAGTTTGATCTCAGTAAAGTAGGTAAGTACTCAAACCTTGATCGAATGTTGAATAGGAATTGCTAAAAGATAATGTATACATACAGTAACTATTAGAACTAGCTGCTAGGGAATAATTTTTACCATCAATCTTCAGAAAGGTTCAAAATTTAACTAATAAAGATCAGAAGCCAAGATAATACTAGAGACTATATCCTGTGTTTCACTGATAGAATGCATGGTGGTGATGGGATCATGAAGAGGATAAAAAATAATTCAGTTAATAGATCAATGTAGTGACCTGAATGGTTCGTGACAATACACCATGTCCACTTGAAACTGAAAGCTATAAATCAAATGAGACGTGGAGTTTAAAATAGGGTTCTTTCATCACCAAAATTCAGGAAGACTGAGGTCAGTGTAATAAAAAGAAAGCAAAGACCATCAAAGAGTTCTACTCTCAAATAGGAGTTGCTAGTGGACACTGGATAATGCCTATGGTCACTAATCCAACCTGTTGGTAAGGCAATTTCTGACTATTATTTGAAGCTCTACAGTGAAATATGTTATTCGAGTTTCCAAGGAGATGAATTCTAACAGTGGTTTTACACTATAGAAGCATATATCAGAAGGGGGGAGGGGTGTTCAGCAATCAGAAGCTTCAGGCAGATGTGCACAAACTTAAAAATCCAGTGTTGGCTTGTGCATAGAACAGGCTGTTTGGATTCAATTGCAGACTTGAACAACAGGATAACATATCACTTGCAATCGAAATCAGGTATCTCCTTTATGAAGAAATGGGTGCGGGCAGAGACCGAGTAGCTTTTCTGATATTACAGTCCTATATGAACTTCACACAAATAGATTCCCTAACAAAAATAATCGAATTTGGTATCTTCAAAATGGAAGTTGCTGAATGGTAACACATGATGAAGCTATTCTTACCAAATTGCAGCCATATCACTGTCAGAAACTTGTTCATACAAAGTTTCATAGAAAATCCTCAAAGGGTCTCTCTGCATAAAGCAAAAATAACCCACAGAAGTATGTCAAAGCCCAATACATATGAAATGCCACATAAAAGAATTAAAATCAAGGAAAATTACAACCTCTTCAGGAGGGTCACGCTTCTGTCCAGGCAAAGCATACACCTTCCTTTCCCTTTTCTTCACTTCCACTTCAACCTTCTTCTTCACCTCCTCTTTCTTCTTGCTCTTAATCTTCGACTTCATAGCCCCAAAAGGTAGAAAATGTCAAAGAAATCAACAGCATTTGAGCCAGAATTACGAGAAACAAAAGTAAGTTATGAAATGCAGAAACTACGCAGTACCTTGTTGTCGTCTTTAGCAGCGGATTTTTTTGAAATGGGCTTGTCGTCATCGGAATCGGAGGCTGGAGGTTCTACTTTCTTCACCGCCTTCACAGGCTTCGAAATGTTCTTCTTTTGAGAAGAATCAAGGCCGATTGGTTTTGGAAGCTTGGTAGCAGAAGCTGATTTCTTTTTGTTTTTGTCGCGAATAATAGAACCGAGGCTCTTCTCGTCATCGTCGTCCTCTTCAATATTTTCCTTCTTCAAAGGCTTGGAGTCATCTGAAGGCATTTCTTCTTCAATCAAAGCTATACCAGAAATTTTTGTAGGGCTAGCAAGGGTTTCGAATTTTCTGAGACAAAAGAGCGAAGAATGAGTCCCGACTCCCGAGGAAGAAGGACACTGAAACGAAAGAAGAAGAGTTTCTGGATTATAACCATTGGGCCAAGCCCATAACCGAAGGCCCATACATCAAAATATGTTCTTTACTTCTTTTACCATAGTCATCTTCTACCTCTAGCTCACAGCCCAACTTCGAGATCTAAAACCTCCTTTTTGAAAAGAAGGAAAGAAGAATATATTCTCTACGCACTTTTTCCCTGCAAGAATCTATGCTTCCGATCATGAATTATAAACATTTCAATTTTGGTGTAACCTACTCTAAGATCTATATAGAGAGAACATCAAAGAGTTGTTCCCTTACATAACTCATACATGGCTAATTGGTTGATAAGAGAAACAAGAGTTCCTGAATGGAAACAGAGCTGGACACACAGAGCGATTTCCTCCATAAGCTTACCTCCCTTGCCTTTGGTGGCCATTTTGGCCATAGTCATCTTCTACCTCTTACTCTCAGCTTACTTTTCTTACAAGGAAGAAGTGGAACGCACTATTATCGGTTTCAGAGTATTTCTGTTGTTGGTCCCTATCATCCTCATCTTCCTCACCCGCAACTTAGCAGATGAAGGCAGGCTCAAGATTCGGATCCCAAAACCAGAGCATGACACCATACATAAAGTAGGGAGCTCTCCTTGGGGAATGGGTGCTTTGTTGGTGTTGTTGTTAGTCTTGATTTCATATCATCCTTGCTTCAAGTCCAAGTGGTTTAGGCCTCTTTGGTACTACCATTAATTTATTTTTATTTGATTTGCAGAGACTTGTGTTTTCTTATCAGCTTGTAATACTATCTTTGGTTTTTGATTTTTGATTTATACAGTGAAAGAGTAATTGATGAATGAATGAATGAATACGTTTTATTGACATATACGGTAATCAGGAATCCCTAAACAAGTGGGATTTAGGAAGTGATCGACAATTTGGTTCGAGTCTGAACAACTTTTCATACGGCGTCTTTGTAATTTAGAATTGGTGTGGGAAGTTTGTTGATTAGATAACACGCGGTGGAAATGGCGTGAGGCCAAAAGATGGTGGCCATATGGGTGCGAGGAGGGGAGGTGATGTGAGTTATGCCGTTTTGGGCAAGATATGGAGACATTGCCACGTATTGACCTCCATTTTGGAGTATAACGTGACAATGGATTTGAAAAAAAAAAAAAAAAAAAGAAAGAAAATATAGCTAGGCATATTTTATTTGTTGATAGGTCCCTATTCAATTTTTATTTAAGAATAACGATAGAATAAATAAAATTGAATGAAATTAAAGAAAGAAGATAAGACTGTTTTTATAAATGTTATAATTAAAAACTGAAAAAAAATTGAAAATCGTTTAAAAAAATGGAAACGGTATAGCAAAGCTTCTGCAAATCTTTGAGACATTCTATCAAACGTAAAACTGAATCCCAAAATCTCATCGACTCCACTGAAACTCGTCAACCTATCTTCAAAGTCGTCGTCATCATTCTTAACACATCTTCAATAATCGCCGCCGTCGTCATCTACCTATCTTCAATCGGTTCTATCGTCTGTCTAAAACTTCGGATTCATTTCTATTTTGCGCCTACCGAGAACGCCAACACCCAAGTAAAATATCTTGCCCGATTTTTCTGTTATTCTTCACTTATTTTCGTTTTTTGGAGTCTGAATCAATAGTTTCTTCATATTGAAGAGAGGTATGTGCGACACAGACTATGTATTGATTTCTCACTAACCGATTTTACGTTTCAGATGTAAAGACCTATCTTTTTTTCAAATAATTGTAAAGCCACTTCCCAGTCAAGATATGTTCTTTAAGTATCTACTAATTTATTGATGAATATGTTTGATTGCACTTAATTTGGTAGTTTAATCGAACTCAAAAGCATTTATTATGCTTCCCCATGTTTACTCTGTTTTTAAGCATTTGGTACACACAGGTGTGTAAATATGGTTAATACAAATACAGTTTTGTGTGATTTGATGTTCTTGTGTGTCAAAAGCATTTCAAATAATGAAGGTATTGAATGATTTATAGACATAATATGTAACAACCAAATGTATTGTGTACATATGCATATATTGGCAATGCAATACTGTTTGTGTACATTTGATCTACACACAAAAGTAGATGTTATTGAATTATTGTTATGAAGCAACTTATGTATTGACTATATTGACATCGTATGTATCAATAACATAGATTGTCTACATAAGTATTGATGAAAGCTGGAACTACTGTCAAGTGCTTGAATGGCATAATAATCCTTAATACTTGTGTACATTTGTGTTAGTTACGTGACATAATAATGTGAAATATTGGTAGATACAACTAATGTAGCATGATTTACACAAAGTTTGCTATGGTGTACATACCATGTCTGTGTTTACAACATATTCATGAGGCATTTTAATATAATTTAACAACCAAACTGATACTATTAGTTCATTGACAATAGAAAATCAATGGCAATAAAAAAGCAAATGGCAAGTAAGCCTCAAATGAGGAAAGAACGACAAAACACTAGGGATGGGCCTTCATCACATGTAATCATGTCACTGATTATGTAGATGATGATGATACATATTATGTTTTATAAACATATATGAGTAACATATTTGTGTACAATCAGATTAGGTATTAGATAGATTATGTAGTGCATATATGCAGAAGATAAACAAAATATGTACACTATATGTAAAAGATAAACATCATGTGTACATTATAGTGTTACATAAGGTTGTAATAAGTGTGATACATTTTCAAGTAATATTATGTATGTGTTGAATACATAAGGGTTAGTTTGTTTAACTAATTACACTGTGTCAATGTACACATACATAATGTATGTGTGTGTATGTTACAATGTTATGATTTTGATTGAATTTTGTAAACAGACCACAAGTGGTACATACACACAAAATGTATCTAGTCTATTAAGCGGCGACAATCCCCAACTGAAGGTTTGTCTCAATTTAATACTTGTTTGATGTATTACTTATTAATTTGTGTAGTAACAAAGATATGAACTAATACCTTATGTTTCACAGTTCACATACTATTGGGAGGAGACAAAACAAGCTGAAATGGCTCGTATAAACAGCTTTAGTCGACTACCAATGATTCCAACCATATTCGATGAACTTTCAGAGAAGGACAAACATAAGCTGAAAACGGGGATATTTGGCCCCTTATTTGAAATGCTACTACAATATTTAGAAGCATTCATAGCGTTTGAAAAACGCTATGATATACATTAATAGCGTTTTTATAGACGCTATGACAGAACCCGCTATAATAGGGTCACAACTTTTCATAGCGTTTGCACAAACACTATAAAAAAAGTGGACCTATTATAGCGTTTGCAGAAACGCTATGGAAAAGTAACCAACAATAGCGTTTGTGCAAACGCTAAACGCTATGAAAATGTGGACCTATTATTGTGTTTGTGCAACCACTATGAAAAAGTGTACCTATTATAGCGTTTAAGGAAACACTATGAAAAAGTGGACCTATTAATAGCGTTTGTGCAAACACTATGAAAAAGTGGACCTATTATAGTGCTTCATGAAACGCTAAGGAAAAGTGGACATATTAATAGCATTTTCTCAAATACTGTGGAAATAATGTCATTTATAGTGTTTTATAAACGGTGTAGAACTCAATAATAGCGTTTTTGATAAACGCTATAAAACCTAACAATAGGTTTTCTATAAATGGTATAGAAACTCAATAACGACTTTAAACAAAAATCACATTGCTTCATTTTAAAGATTCAAAATAATACAAAACATGAGTTTTTTTAAACAATTGTTTAACAAGAGAACATAGTTTGACAATACAATCTCAAATGCCTGCACATCGGACCTTCTCCTTTTCTGCTTCCACAACCCCCTAATTGGGCTGGCTAGCGCCCATTTTCTGCTCTTCCCATGCCCCTTCACCACCGGCTCCTCCGATGACGTCATCATAAACCCACTGAAAATGCCTACACATAAGAACTTCTTCTTCATCACCTCACCGGACGAATGTCGTTGGGATTCCACCCGGCGAGGGTGCAGTCCCCAAAGCCTGTGGATATTAGCTCGAAGAAGTCCTTGGAGAAGCTCCGACTCCCGTACCCTACAGATCTAGAGCTGGAAACTTTCCTCCCAAAGGACGACGTCGCATTGCTTCTTCTCCTGCTTGGATTGTTGACGCTTTCGTCCATCACCACCATGTAATCCTGCTCTACTTTGTTAATTTATGGGTACTGAAGTAGATAAAATTCTTATCAAAGGTTAGTAGAGGTTTTGAGTTTTGAACAAAACAACAAAATGGTGAACTTGATAGTGTTTTTATCTTCACCATATTCATCAAGAGGAGCATTGCAGTCGTAGCTAGTAGTGATAAAAGGACCTCTTGCAGAACGCTCGAAGTTTGTCCCTTCATGGTACTATATCGTGGAGAAAGAAATATCAGACTACCTTACTTTGAAATCGTACTTCACATGGATGGATGTGACGAGTTAAATTCATACCATATAGTAGTTGATGAAAGATCCTCCTCCATTTTATAAATTTAGAAACAGCAAAAGCCAAATCTTGAGCTGGTCTTTGATAAATAGGCCCTCCAAACTCTATGAACCTACAACAAGTTCGTGTATAAATAAGAAACGGTGGAGTTTTATTCTCAATAAAAAAAAATATTTCTTTGAAGCTAATATAAATATTTAGCTTCATACGGTATGGGTCAATCCATGACTCGTATGCTACCTACTAGACCAATTCAAATGTTCTTCGAGTACCTATAGGTGAAATGGAATCTTCTAGTACATAGATGCATAACTATAGCTTTCTAGTACATTGTAAAGCTTCTATTCTTGTAAAACTGTATGAGTTAGATAGAAAAAATGGGAAAAGACATAATTGTTGCAGTAGCAGATCATACCAACCACTCCAAGCTTCTGTCCACATGAGAGGCTTGTAAGGTCTGTTGGGAACAAAGGTATCGCAATAGAAGCCATTACACGTATTAATCTGCCATAATCATAAGAATTAGCTCCCCAAAGGAATGTAAACAGACATGAAGAATTGTTTTTAACATTTACAATTAAGTACAAGGCACTTGCTTGGATCTGGAGCATCAATTTCCTTGCACATAACCCACGGAACTCTGGTATGTAATCCAACAACCATGTTAATAGCCCAAGTCATGTAATTACATCCTTTTTGACCGAGTATTTTGCTTTGTTTCCCGTACTCAATGATGATCCAACAATCATGTTAGCAGACCAAGAGAACATAGTTTGACCGAGTATCGTTACAAAAAAGCAATACAGATAGAAAGGATGTATAAAACAAATCTAACAAGAATTAGCTCCCCAAAGGAATGTAAACAAACATGAAGATTTTCTTTTTAAATTTACAATTAAGTACAAGGCACTTACTTGGATCTGGAGCATCAATTTCCTTGCACATAACTCAGGGAACTCTGGTATGTAATCCAACAACCATGTTAGTAGCCCAAGTCATGTAATTATACCCTTTTTGACCAGTATTTTGCTATGTGTCCCGTACTCAATAATGATCCAACAACCATGTTAGTAGACCAAGAGAACATAGTTTGACCAAGTATCGTTACAAAGAAGCAATACAGATGGAAATGATGTATAAAACAAATCTAATAAGAATTAGCTCCCCAAAGGAATGTAAACAAACATGAAGAATTTTTTTTAAAATTTACAATTAAGTACAAGGCACTTACTTGGATCTGGAGCATCAATTTCCTTGCACATAATCCTAAGAACTCCGGTATGTAATCCAACAACCATGTTAGTAGCCCAAGTCATGTAATTATATCCTTTTTGACCGAGTATTTTGTTTCGTTTTCCGTACTCAATAATGATCCAACAACTATGTTAGCAGACCAAGAGAACATAGTTTGACCGAGTATCGTTACAAAGAAGCAATACAGATGAAAAGGATGTATAAAACAAATCTAACAAGAATTAGCTCCCCAAAGGAATGTAAACAAACATGAAGAATTTTTTTTAAAATTTACAATTAAGTACAAGGAACTTACTTGGATTTGGAGTATCAATTTCCTTGCACATAACCCAGGGAACTCCGGTATGTAATTCAACAACCATGTTAGTAGCCCAAGTCATGTAATTATATCCTTTTTGACCGAGTATTTTGCTTTGTTTCTCGTACCCAATAATGATCCAACAACCATGTTAGCAGACCAAGAGAACATAGTTTGACCGAGTATCGTTACAAAGAAGCAATACAGATGGCAAGGATGTATAAAACAAATCTAACAACTATTTCAAAGAAAATAAAGAGATCATATCAAAGAAAACAAGACATTACACAATCAAATCAAGTACAAAATTCATATCAAACTTTTAATAATGAAATGAAGTCGGTTTTACCTCGATCTTGACTTATTGTTTATCTAAAACTTTAAGATCATCAATCAATTCAGTCACCACCCTATTAATTTTTGTCTGTGAGAGTTAGAGATGGTAACATAAGAACTATTGAAAGAAAGAAATTGAAAGTAGCAAATTTAGAACTAGGAACTAAATATGGAGGGGGGGGGGGTGTAAATATGTATTAAGAAATGTAGAAAGCAATAGTTAGTTTTAAAAAATCAATATTGGTAGGCCCAAATGTGAACATAACGTTTTTCTTGTGGTTTATCTAAGTCAAATGTAGGTAACAACAATCTTTATTTCATAATCATCGATGAAACTAACCAATCTTGTTCAATTCAACGTTGACTTTTAACATTTTACAGTCCAATTTAAAGCTCCAAATTTACCTGTTAGTCAAATTACTGAGATTTTGTTGAACAAACAATACCTAGGATTGAGAAGAAGATCATAAACCCAGCTGATATTTGCACAACTCTTTTGGTTCCAACACGTGTCAAAGTTAAAAGCCCAGCATTCTCGCTATAAAAATTTGGAAAAATAAAAAAGCAAGTTGAGACTCATCTTCACATGATCAACTCTACAATATAAAGAAAACAACAAAGAATCAAAGATATTGTCTAGCAATATCACTTCTTTAGCCTTACATAGATACTGAGGTTCCCGTCGAAGTACCAAATAATCCAGATAGCAAAATGCCAACTCCCTGTCAATATAACAAATTGATTTTTCATTATTAAGATAAGTGATCATATTTGTGACATAAGTTATAGAGAATTTGGAGTATTCTTGCAATCAAAAAAAAGCTTCCTTTGTTACGTGATAACACGATTTATGACTTAGGATTAGACACTTATTTAGATAGATTCCTCACTCATTCATGCATGGTTTAGCACTAGTTCACGACGTTCACACTCAATTCACGTATTTTGTCGAGATAGACGTCTACACGGACTTTTGCATTGCTTTGTAGGTATTTTGGGAGATTTAGGAGCTTAATCGATACGATTGAGGATTGTTCATCAAGATGACACACCCTCGGACTCATTAGGATGCAAGCTAGAGGCTAAGGAAGACCCATGAGACCTTGTTGGTGCAAGCCATGCACCAAATCGTAACTCAATGATCCAAAGCAAGATGAACACCAAAACCACGGTCACTGAAGGTCCACGGCCGTGGAAACCAACCGTGGTTTTTGCCAGACGGTTGTGACAACTATGCTACGATCTCATGGCCAACTCTAGCAAGGTTGTAGTATAAAAGTGGTCCTGCAAGGCTGAGAGAAGGACAGCTCCCATCACTACCATTCTCTCCCATACTCTCAACAAGAAGATTCTCTCAAGGGGAAGCTTGGAGAAAAGCTACCATTGGAAAAGGAAGAAGAGCTCCATTGGAGAAGAAGAGAAGAACACACCATTGCTAGTCTTTGATAGGATTTGTAGTGAAGATTATCGGAATCGTTTTCTAGAGTTGTAAGAATCGATTAAACCTTCTTTTGAAGGGTTGTGAGTCTTTCTAATCTCATTTTCAGCTTGGTTTTACTTGTTTCACTTGTTCATCTCTTTCTCTTCATTATCTTGCAATGGAAGCTATGATTTTATGTTTGATGATTTCGATTATGATGATGTATGTTGTAGGCTAAATAGATGCGATTCTAGGGTAAGGAAAGGATGGTCATGGCTAAGACTATGATAGGATGGACTTAGATTTTCCCTTGGATGATTCATTTGCTTGAACAAAGTCACTGCTGTAGTCCACGGTTTGTTCTTGCCAGTCCACGGCCGTGGAAATGGTAGAACAGCCCGTGGTTTGCCTGGTTCGTTTGATTTGATGGATATAAGTTCTAGATTGTTAGAATGTTGAAATCCTAGTGTTTGTTGAGTTAAATCTATCCTAGGGTGATCTAGTGTTAGCAACTAAGTGTTAGAAGAGACCTACCCGGTGATTCTTGCTCTTAGATTCCAAAGATGATAAACTCTAGGTAGTGGTGAGCCTCATAAGCCGCCATTGGACTAAGTGTGCTAGGATAGTTGTTTAGGACTTACCCTTCCGAGACTTACCCGGTGAGGATAGGTTAGATCCCTAGGTGACAATCCGGTTTGTGTAGAATTCCATTCCTAGGGCTCTTTAAGACTTACCCGGTGATGAGACCTTAGGAACGGAATAGTGGACCATGAGACCTACCCGGTGATTGATCCCAATCTAGAAACACTCACTCCCAACATATTATAGTTAATCCAAGGAATGACTAGATAGCTTGAGTCCTATGCCATAACCGGAATTTCCAACCCCTAGAATCCGCTTTTTCTCTCTTTGATTGCCTATCTCTTGTTTGCTTGTTTACTTGTGGTGTTAGCTTAGTTGATTGTTTACTTTGCATGATTTGTGATCCTTGATTGATCACCTAAAAACCAACCAAAAACATTGAGATTTTCATTTCTTTATTTCTTTCTCTTTTCTTAAGCCTAGATCTTCACTAAACTTAATCACTAATCGAATCAATCTCACCTCAGTCTTTGTGTTCGACCTCGGAATACTATCCCTACTACAAAACGTCCCGTACACTGCGGGTTCGCTAGGAGTTAGGAGAAATATAACGAGAATAAATTTAAGGCTTATTGCGTGCACACGTTCTTAGCATAACAAGTTTTTGGCGCCGTTGCCGGGGATTAGGTCTAGATTGAGTCTTTTTGTGATTGTTTATAGTGTAGGTCTTTCTTGTTGCTTTTGATCTCTTTTTGGTGTGTGTCTTTGCTTTTCAGGACATCTCTCACTCTTTAGGTGTATGCGAAGATCTCGTGGCAAGGATGCCAAGCCTAGGTTGATTCGGTGGATCCTTCTTCTTCAAGAATTTGATTTGGAAATCCGGGACAAGAAGGGGTCCGAAAACTCTGTGGCGGACCACCTTAGTAGACTACCTCCATTGGAACTTGAGAAAGATGACATCCCGATTGATGACTCATTCCGGGATGAGCAATTGCAAATGGTGGAGGAGTGCTTGTTCCAAGTGTCTAGAGGAAGTGAGCCATGGTATGCCGACATTGTGAACTATCTTGTGTGTGAGGAAGTGCCTCCCGGTTTGTCATACGCCCAAAGGAAGAAGTTCTTCAAGGATGTGAGGCACTACTATTGGAGTGAACCACTTTTGTTCAAGAGAGGGCCGGATGAAGTCTTTAGAAGATGCATACCGGAGGATGAGGTGGAGAGTGTGATCCGCCATTGTCATTCCTTGCCATATGGAGGCCATGCTAGCTCACATAAGACATGTGCTAAGGTGTTGCAATTGGGCTTCTTTTGGCCAAGTTTGTTCAAGGATGTGCAAAGCTTTGTGGTAGCTTGTGATGCTTGCCAAAGAACGGGCAACATCTCAAGGAGGAATGAGATGCCCTTGAACAACATACAAGAGGTGGAGATTTTTGATGTGTGGGGTGTGGACTTCATGGGACCATTCCCCTCTTCATGTGGCAACCTCTACATCCTATTGGCGGTTGACTATGTTTCGAGATGGGTGGAGGCAATCGCCTCTCCCACAAATGATGCCAAGGTTGTGGTGCGGTTCTTCAACCGAGTGATCTTCCCTAGGTTTGGAACACCAAGGGTGATCATAAGTGATGGAGGCAAGCACTTCACCAATAGGAATTTTGGGACACTTTTGGCTAAGTATGGGGTGACTCATAAGGTGGCAACACCTTACCATCCCCAAACTAGTGGCCAAGTGGAGATCTCCAACCGGGAGATAAAGGGCATTCTTGAGAAGACGGTCTCTAGGACGAGAAAAGATTGGGCTATGAAGCTCGATGATGCTTTGTGGGCATATAGAACCGCCTTCAAGACACCAATTGGCACCACTCCTTACAAGTTAGTCTATGGCAAGTCTTGCCACCTTCCGGTAGAGATGGAGCATAGAGCTTATTGGGCCATTAAGTGGCTAAATTTTGACCTCAAGGAGGCCGGAGAGAAGAGGTTGCTAGACATGAATGCTCTTGAGGAGATCCGGTTGGATGCCTATGAAAACGCCCGAATCTACAAGGAGAGAACCAAACGTTGGCATGACAAACGCCTCATCCCAAAGGAGTTGAGTGCAGGTGACCTTGTCCTTCTCTTCAACTCAAGGCTGTGGCTCTTCCCCGGAAAGCTAAAGTCGAGGTGGACCGGGCCTTATGTGGTGAAGAAGATCTTTCCCCATGGAGCAATTGAGATAGGAGGGGAGCATTGTGGAGATTTTAAGGTGAATGGGCACCGGTTAAAGAAGTATATCCCGGGAGCTCCGGAGGACATGATTGCCCCACTTCACCTTGAGTGAGACGCCCCCGAGTTTGGTCAAGCTAATGACCTTAAAGAAGCGCTAGATGGGAGGCAACCCATTGGTAACATCTTTCCCTTTTCGTTTTTGTTTTTGCTTTTGATTTTTCTGTTTTTGTGTGTTTGGTGTATTTTGTGTGTGTGCTAGAGTCTTGGTAGCATAAAAGCCTTGCATGGCATGTGAATGATGATGAATCCCTCATCAATTATGGGTGGAGCGGACGTGGGATTTGGACGGCTAGCGGTGTGTTCGCCACTTAGCGTGCGTGCAAATAAGCTTTAAATGTATAAAACTAGAAATCAAGCAAGCGAACCCGCAGTGTACGGATCGACGTAGTTAAGCAAGAATTCCAGAGTATCGAACACAGGGATTTGGGGGGAACAAATTCGATTTCAGATTATCAAGCAAGTAAATGTAAGAGCTTTGCAAATTATTGGGAAAACAACAATCCTAAAGATCCAAGTATCCAGCTGTGGCAATCGATTCAAGATATACTAATGGTATAAGGACAGAGTTGAGGTATGCAAAGGTATGCTAATGTAAGGTAATCGTACGGTGAAGTTCCAAAGACCTTATATGACTTACCTACAAGACACTCTCTATAAAGGTTGTTGAGGCTTCAGTATAGAAAGGATCTAGAGGTAAGAATTAGTATCAGATACCCAAACTTGTAATCCAAGGATCAAGACTAACTAAATCGATTAAGGTTATGACACTCACAATCGAGGTAGAGGTTGTTGAGGCTTCACTACCAACTAGAAAAGGCAAGCCTAAACTAAGTTAAAGCAAATCTTTAACTTTGGATTAAAGTAAAAGCAAGTTCGTAGATTTAAGAGAAATCACGGTTAGTTCTTGAGGATCCACGGCCGTGGACTTCAAGAACAGGCCGTATTTTAGGGTTGTCGACGATTCTCTCTAACTCTCAGGGTCCAATCTGTTTACAATCGATCTATCATCATTTAAGCCACAACTATCAACCCTTCACCTTAGAATTGTTAAGGGTTTTTAGCCAACAATAGTCATTATGATATCAAATTCAAGGTTTAAAAGATTGAAAGATGAAAACTTCCGAAAACTTTCAATAAATTTCAAACCAATCTCAATGTCACAATCAAGAACAAATATTGTCACTAGATTCGGAATAGGACAAATAAACACAATCTTAGATAAGAAAGAAGAACGGGATGTCAATCCGTCTTCTAAATCAAACCTAAGCAAGAAGAGAAATCTTCTTGCGAATAACCTTCCAAATTTTCGATCTTCCGTCAATCCGGAAATCTCAATCACAATCTCCACCAAAGTGCGAGATTAGGGCAACTCCAAAGATGAGCGCAAAGTACGTCCTTTGCAAAAATCGCAAAGATCTCTAAGTCGCGGCGTGACCGAAAGTGCGTCAAAGCAATGTGTAAGCATAAGCCTAAAGCGAGGTCCAAGCGAAGGTGTAAGCCAAGGTGACGGAATCTCCCTTCGTCCGTCCTTTTATAGTGTATGATGAAATAGCGGCCCGGCCCAATCTTTTAAAAAATCGTGGCTTAAAGTGTGGAGAAAAAGATCGCCAAGATCACGGTCGTGGAAGGTTCCACGGCCATAATTTAGAGCGTGGGAATCAACACGGTTTGAACACATGATTCCACGACCGTAGAAGTTGCTGGAATGAATCACGCTTCACTTGCTAGGGTTCCACGGCCGTGGAACTGAACGTGGAATGTAGTACGGCCGTATTTTAGAGCGTGCTTTAGGGCAAGAACGTGATTCTTCCCTAGCCTCGTGCATTCCATAAGTTGACACTCCTTTTGCTCCTAAGAATGCCCTCAATCCATGGACATACTCAATCAACTGATCCTTGCTAAATTCCGTTCGGAAATGGCTCTCAATCACCTATAATCAACATAAAGCTTGTGTAGACATCTATATCGACAATATAGGCAAACTAGCTCACAAATGCAACAATGCTCAATCAATGACTATCAATATGAATCAAATACACTTAGAAAACGTGCCTAAAACATCACAATATTTCATGCTAACAAATAACCCCATACTTAACACTTGCTTGTCCCTAAGCAAGGTCTTCAAAAGCTTTAAAACAAGAGTTAGGATGAAATATGTGTACCTTCTCAAAGCAATACTTCTTTTGGATGAATGTGCCTTCTAAAGAATAGATCATTCTCAAATCTTGCTTCAATCGTTTATAGACTTTCATACACTTAATCAAAGAGTAAAGAGTAAAGAAAACTCATGAATCAATCAAACTTCCATACAAACATCATAACCTTTAAACATTATCAAAATCAATCATAAGAAACTTCAATTTAGATCACCAAGTCATTTAACATTCTTTTGATCTTAAGGACTTTCAAAGAAAATGGTCTAGAATGTGGAAAGGGAAGGAAACTTTAAGGAATGTGGTGCATGAACCCGGGAAAGTGGACAACTACTCCTTCTTCTTCTTTTGCGGTTTCCGCAACAACTTCAACTTAGAGCTTCGCTCTCTTCCTTTCATTTTTCGACTTTACTTTTGGAGTTATGGACAGAGGTGCACAAAAACCGAAGCCTAGGAGATTGGCGTTTCTCAATTTTTATGAGATGCCTCAAACCCTTAGCACACATACCATAATCCGCTAGGAATATCGCTCAATCCGACTTTGGCAAGACACAAACACCCGGCTATGTGAATGGTGCCGAGTTACTCATCGTCATGATTGACTTCCCCAAACCTACAATTTCTTTCTATTCCATTGATTGCAAATAATTGCTCTCACGGCCCTCCCACATCAAACATGCCTTTTTCATTCACTTCTCCAAATTCCCGGATAGGTAAAGGAGGTCAATATTTTAATGAGGAGCTAAATGATCAAAGAAAGAAGAAAGAAAAATCGAATTGCCTTAATCATCTCAACAAGAAGCATAAGAACTTATAGTGTGATTTCAACTTCAATTCCTCAACATGATTTAGGTAACATTTATCACATTATGAAACTTGCAAAAGAGGCATAATCAACTCATTCAAATTCTTTTCAATTCACTATTCGTTTAAGTATGCAATTGTCATCAAACTCAATCCACAAGTAACGATTATCATAGAAATCATCTCAATTCCTTAGAAGCACAAATTTTTCAATTTTTTTTTTTCAATTTTTATGGGTTTTTCAAGTTCTTTTTCATGCAATGCAATAATGAAACATGCAACAATATAATAAACATGCAATGATAGTCTCGATAGAAGCAAACATAGTGAGTAAGAGTTATTATAAACTTTTAGTCACACCCCACCCCATACTTGGGACGAACATTAATGATAATGTTCAAATAAAAGAAAGAAAAAGAAAGAAAAGAAAAAGAAACTCACAAAATGGCGGTGGAGCGGCTAAAGCAAACGGTCATGCAAATCAATCACTGCGGCGCTGGTGGAGGCGGGAATGGAGAGAAGCTAGGATCATAAAACCGCCCAAACTGCTGGCGGTAGACGTCTCTCATCATGTGATCGAGGTCGTCCAAGCGTCCATCTCTAGCATCGGCTCGTATCTCCAATGCTCCTACTCTCTCCGAAAGACCAGTAGCCCAATCCGGCATCTGCTCATACCATCTCGAAGCATGGCTGTACCACTTTGGAGCGTCGGATGGTGCTAGTGCTGGTGCTTGTGCAGATGGTGTCTCTGTAGCCCATGGAGGTGGAGCTCCATACCATGCAGGAGGTGTCTCAGCCCAAGTAGGTCTCTCACTCACGCTGGCGCGGCGAGAAGACGAGCCTGAAGCTCTGGCGGGACGTGGAGAACGTCTAGGCACATCGGGGGCCGCATCCGGCTGATCCGGAAACGTGCCAAACTCCTGCTCGGCTCCTGCTCCACTCTCAAACTGATCCCTCATCTCCTCCTCCTCAACTACAGGCGGTGGTGGAATATACGGAGGAACTGCAATCCTGTTCGCATGCATAGCAGCGAACGTCTCCTTCCAATTATGGCGTCCAGCCATAATGGAGTACTCCTGTAGCCACTCAATACCCCTACCCGTCCTGCTCTCCCAAGGCATGGCCGCATAAGGCGGACCTCTATGTGTGGGAAGATGAGACCTCTAGTCATGAATGCATGAAGTCCTAAAGGTACGGCTGGTATACGGGTACATGCAGAAAAATCGACACCCAAACTCCTAGCAAGGTGGGTAACTATCCCACCGTATCCAATGTTGCCCTTCCTCTTGTTCTTAAGCTTGCTCATAGTGGCAGCTAAGAGGGTGGCACAGTCAGCTCGACGCCCATACAGCATGGAGTATAGCAGAAAGAGCTCATCCGTCTTGATCTTTTGGGGCGTCTCCGTCCTAGGAAAGAGACACTCCGAAAGAACACGGTGAGCAATCTTCAAGGCTAAGTGGTACATCAACTTAGCCTTGGTGTCAGCAGGTTGCCAGCGGTCCTCGCTGGCGTAAATCATCGCTACCTCCTCCCAAAAGTCCTTGGCGTAAACGCCACTAGGAAAGCGACCGTTAAAGGTCTCATGAAACCCGAAGAAAGTCCCGAACTCACGGATGGAAAAGTCATTGTTTCTTTCCATAAGACGGAAAGAAACGGTCCTATCTACATGGTTATGCTGAAAGGACGTCACTACCTCCCTCGTAATCTCCTCATACGCGTCTTCTCGGATAGCCGAGAAGACAATAAGTCCGGCTCTATCCAAGAGCCAAGTAAGGTCATCTACGATGTTAAGAGGAGTTAGCTCCTCTAACAATAGATACCTAGGACCAATCACAGTCCTCTCCTCGATCCTCTCAAATGCAGCAAGGTGATCCTCATGAATGGTCGGGACTCTAGGGCTAGGCGGTGAGGGTGATGAAGGTGAAGATGGAGGTGAAGGGGAAGAGGGTGGTGGTGCTCTAGAGGATGAAGAAGAAGAGGGATTACCCTTCCTCTTCTTGTTCTGGTCATTCTTTTTCTCCTTAATCCTCCCTGAAACTCTCCTTACAAAGTCCATTACTGTCAAGAATTACGGGCTGTTCTTGCCTTTCCACAGCCGTGGTTCTGTCATGAACCGTGGTTTGTTTGGTTTTTTCGCAAATCTCAGCAAACAACTCTCAAACTCAACAATCAGGCAGCCCTAATCTAATTCCTTCCAATTTCAATCAGTTCTTCCTAAAATTTCTAACAAAAACGAACCAAATTGACAAAGATCAAGAAGTGGAAAAACCTAGGGTTCGGATTTTGAAATCCGAATTGCGCGTTCCTTGGTGAATTTCCGCTCGATTCGTCGCTTGGATCTTGTTGGTGGTTGAATTTGCTTCAATTTGGGAAGAAGAATCGTTGAAAACGATTAAGGAATGCGGATTTGGGAGAAGGTCGTGGATTCGGCGTTTTAGGGTCGTGGAAAAGGATTTTGTGGAGTGGTTTTTGTGAAGAACGTGGTTTATATAGTCACAAGCAAAAATTTGAAAATCACGGTCTGTTGGGGTGTTCCACGGCCGTGGAATTGTACGGAACCGTAGTTTTGGTGATTTTTCAAAGGCTTTTGGAAATTACGGTCACTGTAGCTGTCACGACCGTGGTTTAGGCCGTGGAACTCTTTGTAAAGCTCCAAAGTCCAAGTTTCGTCACTTTTCTTCAACATTATCCTTCCCTTCTCCTTTTCCATCGTTCCTACATCCAAAAACACGAACATACCGGAAGAAATCGAGGCAAAAATAAAGCGAAAAAACGTCTAAACTAAGCTAAACTATGAATCGAAAACAAAAACAAAAATGCAATACCTTGGGTTGCCTCCCAAGAAGCGCTTTGTTTAAGGTCCGTAGCTAGACCATTCTCGCACTTATTCGAGTGCGGTAGGCGCGAACTCTTCAGCTTGGAGTTCCGGCGTATACTTCTTGAGTCGTTGGCCGTTCACTTTAAAGCTTCCGCCCGCTTCACCCCATACTTCAACTGCACCATGGGGGAAAATACGCTTAATTAGAAAAGGTCCGGTCCAACGGGATTTGAGCTTACATGGAAAGAGACGAAGCCTTGAATGGAAGAGGAGAACTTGATCTCCTTTTTTGAAGTCCTTTGGAATGATATGCTTATCATGACAACGCTTTGCTCTCTCCTTATAGATCTTAGCGTTTTCATAAGCGTTCAAGCGGAGTTCGTCCAGCTCATTAAGGTCTAGGAGATGCTTCTCTCCCGCTTCCTTCATGCTGAAATTCAACCACTTGATAGCCCAAAACGCCTTGTGCTCCAACTCTACCGGTAAGTGACAAGACTTCTCATACACAAGGTTGTATGGTGTGGTTCCTATGAGAGTCTTGTACGCAGTCCGATACGCCCACAATGCATCGTCAAGCTTCAAAGACCAATCCTTCCTAGTCCTTGAAACCGTTTTCTCTAAGATTCCTTTGATTTGCCTATTTGAGATCTCAACTTGTCCACTTGTTTGTGGATGGTAAGGGGTAGCAATCTTGTGAGTAACCCCATACTTAGCTAGAAGAGCTTCAAAGCGCCGGGCAATGAAGTGAGAACCTCCATCACTAATAATAGTCCTTGGCGTCCCAAATCGAGGAAAAATGGTCTTGTTGAAGAACTTAACCACCACCATGGCATCATTGGTGGGAGAGGCAATTGCTTCCACCCATCTAGAAACGTAATCTACCGCCAATAGTATGTATTGGTTTCCACAAGAGGATGGGAATGGTCCCATAAAATCTACTCCCCAAACATCGAAAATCTCCACCTCTTGGATGTTGTTGAGGGGCATCTCATTCCTCCTAGAGATATTGCCTGTTCTTTGACAAGCATCGCAGCAAGAAACAAAGGATTGCACATCTCTAAATAAAGTAGGCCAAAAAAATCCGGATTGCAATACCTTTGCGCTAGTCTTGTTCGAACTAGCGTGTCCCCCACAAGGTAGTGAATGACAATGGCGGATGACACTTTGCATCTCATCTTCCGGCACACATCGCCGAATGATGCCATCCGGACCTCTCTTGAAGAGGAGAGGCTCGTTCCAAAAGTATTCCCGGACGTCCTTAAAGAACTTCTTCCTTTGTGCGTAGGATAATCCGGGTGGTATCTCCTGACAAACCAAATAGTTAACAAAATCAGCAAACCATGGTTCGTTACATTTGGAGATCACATCGATGCACTCCTCTATGATGTGTAGGTGTTCGTCCGGGAATGAGTCATCGATGGGTAAATGGTCGTCCTCTAGATGTGTTAGACGACTCAAATGATCCGCAACAGAATTTTCTGAACCTTTCTTGTCGCGGATCTCTAGATCGAATTCTTGTAGGAGAAGAATCCATCTAATTAGCCTTGGATTCACATCTTTCTTCGCAAGGAGGTACCGGATCGCAGCATGATCCGTGTAGACAATCACCTTTGCACCTACAAGATAAGAGCGAAACTTGTCAATAGCATAGACAATGGCTAAAAACTCTTTTTCGGTAGTGGCGTAATTGAGCTGCGCTTCATCTAGCGTCTTGCTAGCATAGTATATGACATGGGTTCGTCCTTCCTTTCGTTGTCCAAGGACAGCTCCAATAGCTACGTCACTAGCATTGCACATAACCTCAAAGGGAAGGGTCCAATCCGGAGGTTGGATAATAGGTGCTGAAATTAGAGCTTGCCGAATGGTGTTAAACGCATCCAAACATTCTTGCGAAAACTCAAAAACCGCATCCTTCATCAATAGATTAGTGAGAGGTTTTGATATCTTAGAAAAGTCTTTAATGAAGCGTCTATAGAATCCAGCATGTCCTAGAAAACTTCTTATCCCTTTCACCGAAGTTGGGGGAGGAAGTTTCTCTATGGTCTCTATCTTAGCCTTATCCACCTCTATCCCCCTACTAGAGATTAGGTGTCCTAATACAATCCCTTCCTTAACCATAAATTGACACTTCTCCCAATTAAGAACTAGGTTAGTGTCTTCACACCTTTGTAAAACAAGAGCAAGGTTAGAAAGACAATTGTGAAAAGAGGAACCGTATACGGAGAAGTCATCCATGAAGACTTCCATGATTTCCTCAATGTATTCGGAGAAGATGGCCATCATGCACCTTTGAAAGGTAGTTGGGGCGTTGCAAAGCCCGAACGGCATTCTCCTATAAGCGAACGTACCCCACGGGCACGTGAATGTGGTCTTCTCTTGATCATCCGGGTGTATCGGAATCTGGAAGAAACCACTATAACCGTCAAGGTAGCAAAAATGTGAATGTTGTGCTAACCTTTCAAGCATTTGATCAATGAATGGCAATGGGAAGTGATCCTTCCTCGTTGCATTGTTAAGCTTGCGGTAGTCAATGCACATCCGCCATCCCGTTACGGTTCGGGTAGGAATGAGTTCGTTGTTCTTGTTGGTGATGACCGTCATTCCTCCCTTCTTCGGAACTACTTGAACTGGGCTTACCCACTTACTATCGGAGATAGGGTAGATGATGCCTGCATCAAGAAGTTTAAGAATTTCCTTCTTGATAACCTCCTTCATGGTCGGATTCAACCGCCTTTGAGGTTGTCTTGAAGTTCTAAAATCTTCCTCCATTAGTATCTTATGCATGCATAGGGAGGGTTTAATTCCTACTAAGTCCTCAATAGTGTAGCCTAAAGCTTTCCTATGTTTCCTAAGGACAATCATGAGCTGATTATGTTCATATATGCTTAGATCGGAACTAACAATAACTGGAAAGGTAGAATTAGATCCTAGAAAAGCGTACCTTAGATGAGTAGGAAGTGGTTTGAGTTTCATTGCTTTCGGAGCTTCCAACGATCCTTGAGAAGCATCCGATGTCTCCTTAGAAGTTTCTAAGGGTGTTGAATGTGTGGGAGAAGAATCGGAAGAAGTTGAAGAAGTGTCTCGATCACCCCTTTCCACGCCCAAAATTACGGGTTCCTCATGTCCTCCACGGCCGTGGTTTAGGGCGTGGAAAGGAAATACGGTTGTTCCAATTTCTCCACGACCGTATAACCCCCTGGAGTGAGCCACGCTTTGGGTTGTGAGATCCACGGCCGTGGAATATAGTGTGTGGCCGTGGATTCTCACGTTTGCCTCATTGTGGAGTTTTTCGAACTCCACTTCATGCATCTCTTCTTGTGCTTCTAAGGCTTCAATTGCCTCATTGCACTCTTCTTCTTCCCCTACATTTGTTAGACTCATAGTAATAACCTTTTGTAGAGGATCGTTGAAGAGAATAACACTTACCTCCTCCCTAGACAACCCTTCTTCATCTTGGATATCGAATATATCCTCATCAAAGATGGGCTCCTTTAGTAGAGTGGAAAGAACAAACTCTACTTTCTCTTCTCCTATATCAAAAGCGAGTCTACCATTCTTGCAATCGACTATGCAGCCGGAAGTTGCAAGAAACGGTCTTCCGAGTATGATCGGGACCGGACTATCTGCAGGAATGTCAAGCACAACAAAATTAATGGGAACAAAGAATTTACCTAGCTTGACTGGGACGTCTTCTACAATACCGACGGGGCGAGTGATGGATCGATCCGCCATGTACAACGTCATCTTTACCGGTTTAGGGTCGCCTAAACCGATCTTCCTACACAATGCAAGTGGTATGATGCTCACACTTGCTCCTAAATCACATAGCGCATCGTATGTGACATCTCCCACTCCTATGGGAATGCAAAATGACCCCGGATCCTTTAGCTTTGGGGGCATTTTCTCCTTCATGGTCTTGATGAGATCCGAAGAATCCGAACTCATCTTAACCTCTCCGAAGTCTTCTAGCTTACTCTTGTTGGAGAGGAGCTCCTTCAAGAACTTGCCATAAGCCGACATACCTACAATAGCATCGATAAAGGGTATATTAATATGCAGCTTGCTCATGAGTTCTATAAACTTACCAAACTGTTTATCTAGGCGCGCTCTCGCTCTAGATTGAGGGAATGGTAGGGGAGGTTTGTAAGCCGGAGGAGGAACGTAGACATCTTCCTTCTCCTTCCCCTTCTCCTTGTCTTTCTCTACGGGGACTTCAACGAACTTAGGCTGCGGATCGGTGGTAGTCACTCCGCTCCTAGTTGTGATTGCCATCACCCTTCCCTTAGGGTTGTCCTCCGTCTTTCTTGGAAGTTTCCCTTGATTCCTAGGAACTTCCTCCGCATGGCTGGACATTTGGTTTCCCAAAACCTTTTGGGCTTTATCAACCTTAGAAATTTGATCATCAACCTTAATGATGCGGTTCTCCAAACCTTGAAGCTTTCCCAAGATCGTTTCCAACATGGGATCGGGCTTCTCCTCCCCCGAAGTGTTTCCTCCATTAGATGTTTACCCCTGGCTTTTCAAAGGAGTAGAGGAAGAGGAAGGTGGAGTTAGTGAATTAGAATTGGAAGGATAAGAGTTACCGGAATTTTGTTGATTGGAGCGCCAATTGTTGTTGTTTGAACCCCTATTATTGTTCCAATTGTTGTTCCGGTTGTTGTTATTGCCATTCCAATTGTTCCGGTTGTTGTTGTTGTTGCAGTTTGTGTTCTCACCGCCATTATTGTTGTTACCCAAATAGCCAACATCCTTGCCTTGTTGCTTTGGGAAGTTGGTCTTGATAGCCTCCTTCAACTCCTTGATCTCATTGTTGAGGGAGAAAATCTGATTTTGAGCTTCATGTGTGAGCTTTGCTCCTTGCTCCACACGATTTCCCTCCACTTTTCGGTGGGAATACTTCTCTATGACCCTTGCTTGCTTCTCAATGAAGTCCCAAGCGTCATCTTCCCTCATGTCCATGAATGTTCCACATGAGAGGGATTGGAGGTTGAATTGCATCCCCGCATCTAACCCCTTGTAGTAAATTTCCAGCAATGCAAGCTTGGATATGCCATGATGAGGGCAATCCAATAACAAGTCCTGAAATCTTTCCCATGATTGAAACAAACTTTCGTTAGACCTCATGGAAAATGCATTGATCTTACCTCTAAGTTCCGCCATTTTGGATGGCGGAAAGAATTTGGTGAGAAACTCCGCGGAAAGGTCTTCCCACGTGTCTAGTTTCCCACTAGGAAGAGCTTGGTACCAAGACAACGCTTTCCCCTTCAAGGAGAAGAAGAAAGGCTTGAGCTTATAGTTGTTGGTAGTGGCGTTCTTCGGCCTCATTGTCTCCATCATACACTCAAAGTTTTGCAAGTGTTGGTGTGGAGATTCATCGCTTGTCCCGCCAAATTGATTTTGGCGAACAAGAGTAATAACTTGAGGGTTGAAGCTAAACCCTTGCACATCATCAACATCAAAGTTCACACCTAGACGGCGTGGTTGCTGCGTTGGATCCATCCTTTGGCCAAGAGTTCTTGGCTCATCATCTACACGTTCGATCCTCGCATTCCTAGGTGGAACACGACGATTAGTAGCTCCCCGTGGATGGAAAGGATTCACATTGATCGTGGGATCAATTTCCTCTAGCGGTGGCATGGAAGAATCACTATCATCGGCGGATGAATGGCTTCTTCTTCTTGATCTTGACCCCCTCCTTGAGGATTTCTTGCTCCCCTTATTCTTAAGGTCGCTTATTTCTATCCTCATCTGGAACATCATGTCTTTTAGATCGTTAACTTCAGATTGATGACGATCCATCTCATCCCGGCGAATGTTCTCATTCCATTGGAGTTGAGCTTCTTTCTCCGCCAACTCCGCTTGAAGATCACGTTTGTGTTCTTCACCCATCTTCTTTTCCTTACGCTTCTGCCTTAAAGTCCTCTCAAGCTCTTGATCGAGAGGTAAGAGGTCTTCGGTGTTCCTAGACCTGCGCATGCACTAAAAAAGATATCAAATAACGAGAGCAAGCTCCCAAGCTTGACAACCGGCTACCGAATTCGGCCTAGACCAAATCCCCGGCAACGGCGCCAAAAACTTGTTCGCCACTTAGCGTGCGTGCAAATAAGCTTTAAATGTATAAAACTAGAAATCAAGCAAGCGAACCCGCAGTGTACGGATCGACGTAGATAAGCAAGAATTCCAGAGTATCGAACACAGGGATTTGGGGGGAACAAATTCGATTTCAGATCATCAAGTAGGTAAATGTAAGAGCTTTGCAAATTATTGGGAAAACAACAATCCTAAAGATCCAAGTATCCAGCTGTGGCAATCGATTCAAGATATACTAATGGTATAAGTACAGAGTTGAGGTATGCAAAGGTATGCTAATGTAAGGTAATCGTACGGTGAAGTTCCAAAGACCTTATATGACTTACCTACAAGACACTCTCTATAAAGGTTGTTGAGGCTTCAGTATAGAAAGGATCTAGAGGTAAGAATTAGTATCAGATACCCAAACTTGTAATCCAAGGATCAAGACTAACTAAATCGATTAAGGTTATGACACTCACAATCGAGGTAGAGGTTGTTGAGGCTTCACTACCACCTAGAAAAGGCAAGCCTAAACTAAGTTAAAGCAAATCTTTAACTTTGGATTAAAGTAAAAGCAAGTTCGTAGATTTAAGAGAAATCACGGTTAGTTCTTGAGGATCCACGGCCGTGGACTTCAAGAACAGGCCGTATTTTAGGGTTGTCGACGATTCTCTCTAACTCTCAGGGTCCAATCTGTTTACAATCGATCTATCATCATCTAAGCCACAACTATCAACCCTTCACCTTAGAATTGTTAAGGGTTTTTAGCCAACAATAGTCATTATGATATCAAATTCAAGGTTTAAAGATTGAAAGATGAAAACTTCCGAAAACTTTCAATAAATTTCAAACCAATCTCAATGTCACAATCAAGAACAAATATTGTCACTAGATTCGGAATAGGACAAATAAACACAATCTTAGATAAGAAAGAAGAACGGGATGTCAATCCGTCTTCTAAATCAAACCTAAGCAAGAAGAGAAATCTTCTTGCGAATAACCTTCCAAATCTTCGATCTTCCGTCAATCCGGAAATCTCAATTACAATCTCCACCAAAGTGCGAGATTAGGGCAACTCCAAAGATGAGCGCAAAGTACGTCCTTTGCAAAAATCGCAAAGATCTCTAAGTCGCGGCGTGACCGAAAGTGCGTCAAAGCAATGTGTAAGCGTAAGCCTAAAGCGAGGTCCAAGCGAAGGTGTAAGCCAAGGTGACGGAATCTCCCTTCGTCCGTCCTTTTATAGTGTATGATGAAATAGCGGCCCGGCCCAATCTTTTAAAAGATCGTGGCTTAAAGTGTGGCAAAAAAGATCGCCAAGATCACGGTCGTGGAAGGTTCCACGGCCGTAATTTAGAGCGTGGGAATCAACACGGTTTGAACACATGATTCCACGACTGTAGAAGTTGCTGGAATGAATCACGCTTCACTTGCTAGGGTTCCACGGCCGTGGAACTGAACGTGGAATGTAGTACGGCCGTATTTTAGAGCGTGGTTTAGGGCAAGAACGTGATTCTTCCCTAGCCTCGTGCATTCCATAAGTTGACACTCCTTTTGCTCCTAAGAATGCCCTCAATCCATGGACATACTCAATCAACTCATCCTTGCTAAATTCCGTTCGGAAATGGCTCTCAATCAACATAAAGCTTGTGTAGACATCTATATCGACAATATAGGCAAACTAGCTCACAAATGCAACAATGCTCAATCAATGACTATCAATATGAATCAAATACGCTTAGAAAACGTGCCTAAAACATCACAATATTTCATGCTAACACGGTGCCTAGCGCGGATCCCGACGCCATGATGCACATTTAGAGCTCTCTACCATTGTTGATAGGATCATCCACCACCGATCCACTTGAGGAAATCCCAAATACCGAAGCAAACCATTTTTACATTGTGAGAACCCTCTTTCACTCTTCTTTACTTGAATGCCACATTGGGGACAATGTGTTTCTAAGTATGGGGTGGGGTTTGCATGATTAGCATCTAGGATAGTTTAATATTATCACATGTCTTGCATTGTATATACTCATTTCGAAAAAATCCAAAAAAATCAGAAAATTTAAAAAAATTTTTTGCGCTTTCTAGGCTTGGATATGACCCTAATGATGAATCTTGTCATGTGGATTGGCTATGGATGACCTTATGTGTTAAATTGATGAATGTATATGTGGACTTGAAGTACTTATATTGAATTCCATGAATGGATTGTGATCATGATGTTTGCCTTGATAGGATTGAGTATTGAAAGTCGAAATTACATGCTAGTTCTTGCACATCATCTAGGAATGAATGAGGCAATTCATCTTTCTCTACCTCTCATCTTGATCATGATGTTTGAGCACCTCAATTGATATAAATTTGACCTCTTTTGACCCATCCGGAAATAGGAGCATGTTAGTGTGTTGATGTGTGTGAAAAGCAAGTGTGGGGTGAAGATGTTGATGAAAGAATGTCATGAATAAAATGCTGAATTTGTTGGGAAAGTGTAGACAAAAATATAGGTTTGGGGACGTTGGTTTAAATGACGAGTAACTCGGCACCATTCACATAATCGGGTGTTTGTGCTTTGCCAAAGCCAAATAAACCAATAGTCCTAACGAGCTTTGGTATGTGTGCCCGGTGTGGATGCACCTCGAAAAATAGAAAAAACCCGAGGACGGCTAATCACCAAGGTTTCGGCTTTTGTACACCAATGCCATTGTCTCAAAAATAAGTGAAAGAAAAAGAAAAGATAGAAAAGATGGAGAAATTATACACTTGAGGGAAGTTGATCGAGGACAAAATTGTGGAGTTAGTTCCATTCCCGGATTAGCATCACATAGCCTAGAAAAATCCCCACCTAATCACAACGTTTCTTGGCCTTTTATTTCACAAGACCTTATGACCTATTTGCATGTTTGTAAGACTTAGTAATCTAGATTGGATATGCTCTTGATCATCTTGACTTCTTCATTTTTACATACCATGCATGCTTTCGAGTTAAGTACAATTGTCTTTCCATGCCTTCAGTTGTTTAATGCATGATTGCTTGTCCATTGCCATGAAACATGACTATGATGGTGATCCAATATTAGAAGCACAACTCCAAAAAGATTTTGCCATTTTTCTGCATGCATAAATCATGTCATCTCTTAGTCTATGGTTGAGAATTTGCTCGGGGACGAGCAAACCTTAAGTATGGGGTATTTTTGATAACACGATTTATGACTTAGGATTAGACACTTATTTAGATAGATTCCTCACTCATTCATGCATGGTTTAGCACTAGTTCACGACGTTCGCACTTAATTCACGTATTTTGTCGAGATAGACGTCTACACGGACTTTTGCATTTCTTTGTAGGTATTTTGGGAGATTTAGGAGCTTAATCGATACGATTGAGGATCGTTCATCAAGATGACACACCCTCGGACTCATTAGGATGCAAGCTAGAGGCTAAGGAAGACCCATGAGACCTTGTTGGTGCAAGCCATGCACCAAATCGTGACTCAATGATCCAAAGCAAGCTGAACACCAAAACCACGGTCACTAAAGGTCCACGGCCGTGGAAACCAACCGTGGTTTTTGCCAGACGGTTGTGACAGCTGTGCCACGATCTCATGGCCAACTCTAGCAAGGTTGTAGTATAAAAGTGGTCCTGCAAGGCTGAGAGAAGGACAGCTCCCATCACTACCATTCTCTCCCATACTCTCAACAAGAAGATTCTCTCAAGGGGAAGCTTGGAGAAAAGCTACCATTGGAAAAGGAAGAAGAGCTCCATTGGAGAAGAAGAGAAGAACACACCATTGCTAGTCTTTGATAGGATTTGTAGTGAAGATTATCGGAATCGTTTTCTAGAGTTGTAAGAATCGATTAAACCTTCTTTTGAAGGGTTGTGAGTCTTTCTAATCTCATTTTCAGCTTGGTTTTACTTGTTTCACTTGTTCATCTCTTTCTCTTCATTATCTTGCAAATGGAAGCTATGATTTTATGTTTGATGATTTCGATTATGATGATGTATGTTGTAGGCTAAATAGATGCGATTCTAGGGTAAGGAAAGGATGGTCATGGCTAAGACTATGATAGGATGGACTTAGATTTGCCCTTGGATGATTCATTTGCTTGAACAAAGTCACTGCTGTAGTCCATGGTTTGTTCTTGCTAGTCCACGGCCGTGGAAATGGTAGAACAGCCCGTGGTTTGCCTGGTTCGTTTGATTTGATGGATATAAGTTCTAGATTGTTAGAATGTTGAAATCCTAGTGTTTGTTGAGTTAAATCTATCCTAGGGTGACCTAGTGTTAGCAACTAAGTGTTAGAAGAGACCTACCCGGTGATTCTTGCTCTTAGATTCCAAATATAATAAACTCTAGGTAGTGGTGAGCCTCATAAGCCGCCATTGGACTAAGTGTGCTAGGATAGTTGTTTAGGACTTACCCTTCCGAGACTTACCCGGTGAGGATAGGTTAAATCCCTAGGTGACAATCCGGTTTGTGTAGAATTCCATTCCTAGGGCTCTTTGAGACTTACCCGGTGATGAGACCTTAGGAACGGACTAGTGGACCATGAGACCTACCCGGTGATTGATCCCAATCTAGAAACACTCACTCCCAACATATTATAGTTAATCCAAGGAATGACTAGATAGCTTGAGTCCTATGCCATAACCGGAATTTCCAACCCCTAGAATCCGCTTTTTCTCTCTTTGATTGCCTATCTCTTGTTTGCTTGTTTACTTGTGGTGTTAGCTTAGTTGATTGTTTACTTTGCATGATTTGTGATCCTTGATTGATCACCTAAAAACCAACCAAAAACATTGAGATTTTCATTTCTTTATTTCTTTCTCTTTTCTTAAGCCTAGATCTTCACTAAACTTAATCACTAATCGAATCAATCTCAACTCAGTCTTTGTGTTCGACCTCGGAATACTATCCCTACTACAAAATGTCCCGTACACTGCGGGTTCGCTAGGAGTTAGGAGAAATATAACGAGTATAAATTTAAGGCTTATTGCGTGCACACGTTCTTAGCGTAACATTACGTTTGGTGAAGAAGAAAGTTTGAGGTGAATGCAACAAGGTGATTAACAACGCAATAAATAGAACATGTTTTCACGTGGATGTTAATGAAAAGGATTATCACACGATCACTTTAATAAGGTAGTTTAAATCTGAGAATACAAAATCTAAACTAAAAAAAAGGTTTTGCTTTTACTTATACTAGTCTGGTCGCGCGTGCTACGCACGCGCGCCGTGATTTATAAACGTACAATATACCATTGAACGGAAGTATTATTTTGATAGGTTCTTGAGTATTTATTATTCAATCTGAAGAAGGGAAAGTTACTTATCATGTAAAGCCGTTGAAGTAGACCATACCATTGGTAAGTTCAACATTATTCAGTTCTAAATCTCAACTATGTTTGTCATACGCATACAACTAAATGCTGTAACAATTCACCATATACGGTATAAAACAATGCATTCGTCAATGTTGATGCTTCATAAGGCACTTTTCACAATCAATAATTATTTCTAAATCAAACAAAGTAATCTTGGATAATCACTCGTCTTCATCTTCACTAAAAAAAATACAAAAGCATCAATTTTGCTCAACAACTTGACATCCTCACCTAACCAACAACGGAGACCCCTGAGTTGAATTGTTGTTGTTCAACAAAGATCAATTCAGTCATGCTTACAATGGTGAATGGTTACTTTGCTAAAGTATATCCACTTATGTTTTAAGTTTGACACTCACACAAAAGAGGGCACTTGACTATCATATGAAAGAGGCTTTGAATAAATGCAATTTTTTCCAGGTGCTTGGGCATTTCAAATGAATCTAACAAGGAAGAACTGAACAACAAAATTGCCTACTGATGATGACAAAACCATGAAACAAAAATATAGAAATCTGAAAGAGGACACAGTTTTTAATGAAATCTGAAAACAGAAAGCCTACTCTTCCTCTTCAATCCTTCCCTTCTCACTGACATAGATACCATCAAGGAACTTCCTGATATCCTTGTTCTTCATGTGGCATTGCTATTTCAAACACAATAAAGTCATAAACAACTAAACACCGACACAAGATTGTGTACGACCATTTTATTTTTATTGTAAACAGACACAACCAGTACTTAGTTAATTAGAGGATTACTTGATCTCATCGGTAAGAGGAGAACACACATTAGAAACCCTAGGTTGATGGAGATTGATGTTGTAGGCAAACTACAATAACATACACAACAAAGACATAAATTAGGTTGATGGAGGATCACATGTAATTTGTCTAATTCAGAAAGTTAATCTCTTCATTCTGAGAGGATGATGACTTCAAACATGGCTTCTGAAGAGGATTGAGGCGACTTCTCCTGTTCGACCTAGATCTAAAACACCAAAAAATAAATCAAGAACAAGACAAACCCTGAATAGAGAGACTAAATACAAATCGATTAAGAAATCAAAGAAGTAGAGAAAGAGGCTTACGATTGATGTACTACCGGAACTCAGAATGAGAAATCGATTTAGGAGGCCAACATAAACAACCAAAGTCGGAGGGAATGAAAGCGAAGAACCGAACAAGGTGAAGCAAGGTGTTTGACATAGAGAAAATGGAGGAAGGAGGAGAAACACGTTCAAACACAATAAGAAGGAAAAAAAAGCAAGCAACCTAAACAGCAAAACGAAAGAAAGGTGACGATGGATGCATAGGCAAGGGATCGAGAGGAAACGTATTAAGAGCAGGAAGAGAAGATGACACGTAAGGGGAAGGAAACATTACTAAGTAATAGCTAAAATTATAATTTTAATTCAAAATAAAGGTAATGGTATAATTGAGGAGTAAAACCGTAAACATACTGTTCAATGGGGCAAGTACCCCTTTTATAATAGTATAGATAGGATATTTGGTATGGGATGAGACAATGAAAATTCCTTCCAAATAATTGAAAGTGTTGAATTGAACAAGATTGATTAAAAAAAGAGTAATTATAGAAGCAAACAGTTACATATCAGCTGGTTATAACTAAACTCTCAATGAGTTCTAGCTACTTAACTAATAATTATTTAAGCTAACGACAGATAAATAAATATATTGTAGAATATAATCCAAAAATTTCAGAACTATTTTTATTAAGTCACTATGATCTTTTCTAGAACTTCTAAACCAAAATTTTCTAATAGCCTTTCACATAAATCTCTTAAGGGTCTATGATATGTAAACAGATTATAACAACTAAAAATTGTTACTTGACTGTACATGATCAACTTTTTAATAAAAGTGCATTTTAGTTGTGTCATTGCTATGTTAAGCCCATTAATACCGTTAACAATGATTCATGTATGAACTTCACCAAGAACAAGCAAACGTCGAGAAAAAACGATGAGATAACAAAAAAAACTCACAATTGATACTCAGTGATGGGTGTGTAGGGAACCTTGTTCAAAATTTTAACAATATGAACCTGCAAAAATCACAACTAGACACACCTTGTTGTAAACGAATTGTCAAGTGATCGATATCTCCAGTGCAAAACCTGAAATAAAAGGAATGATGGCCCGATAGAGAAGAAACGAATAGGTGTAGAAGAGTTGTAGGATGACGAAGGACTGAAATGTGTAGGGGATTGCAGGCAACAGTGGTTTAGGGGATTTAGAATCGGAAGTTCTCAAAAGCATTGTGCAAATCAATAGTAGCAAGTTTAAATAACTCAAATCAGAATTTGAAGCAAACTTAATATGAAATAGAACATAACGAAGGAAAGGGATAGGAGAAACTTTTAGTTGATTCAAGTTTGCAACCCTCGTCGAATGGGAGAGGAGAAATCGTCGATGATAGTGGTTGAAACCCTAGTCGGTTAACATAAATTGAAGACGTGATTGCAAGGTTGCAACCATCGTAGCCGATATGTATAGGAAAGATATGATATGGTTTGATCCTGTAAAGATTTGAGGAGAAGAGAGGAATGTTGTGTAAAAGTCCGAAATCAAAGAGAGTAAGGAATTGGGCGCTGCTGTGTCAACCCTCGCGGTTGAAGGAAAGAGATGAAAAAATTCACCTTTTTTTTCCCTATGATATACATAGCGTTTCTACATGGCGGATAGGTTAAAAAAATAAAACATGTGATAAGGCACTAAAAAAAGGGTCGATTTTTTTTATATAATATTAATAGAGTTTTTTTGATTAAGAAACGCTATAAAAAATTTGGACCATGTTATCTATAACATTTATGTTATAAACTCTATCATGTAATGCTATAGAAACCTAGTTTTGTTGTAGTGAAAGAACACATAACCAATGCTTGATGATATGTCGACTCGAATACAAATCTCGATCGATTCGCCTTGTATAAACGATGCCTGACGAACGCAAGATTACAAAACCGCTGTGTTTGACTCGAACGCAAATCTAGATCAATATGCCTTTTTTTGTTTCCGAAAAATCACCATGTCCTGTATCTGACAAAAATGGCGGAGATATCACTAGCCACGATTGAGGAAGAAGGTATTTGATAATTTCTTTGTTTAACGGTTATAAGGTGTTAATTAGCTTATTTAATGAAGGAAATAACTAAATATAAACAAGAAAGAGAAATATCATAAATTAGTTAGTCTTTTTTCTTTTAGAATAAATCTTTTTTTGTGATAAATAGAGGGGCCTAGTTTGTCTACACCTACACACAAGTGCCTAGTTTATACACAATATTACAAAAACTACCTACTTAACCATTTTACCCAAAAAAAACTCCACAAAAGCTTTAAACACTATGAATGTGGGGAAGGTGTCTGACTTTTTTTTTATAGTGGATAAACCCGAGTGTGTCTTCGAAAGTGATCTACGAATATATCATAATATTTGTAATTATCGTAAGAATTAACTTACAAAGATGTCCATACATAAGAAAAATTACTTCCAAAGGAGATTTTGTAAATAAAGATGATGAATGAAACAAAAGTTTATGACTCTCATTTAAATTGCAAGACATTCATGATTCAATTGATAGTTGAAACTTAAGAAATGATGTTAAATGCTGAAGTATTTGACGAACGGATGACCTAGTCGGTGATGCCACGGGGAGGCAATCCGAGTATTATTGCAAGTGATGGGGGTTGGAGACAGGATAGGCAACTCATAGAGGCCACGTTTAGTTGAACCTTCCAGTATAGTTTTACGGGTGCGAGTATCCTTCACACAAATTGAAGTTGGTGAGAAAGTGATAGTAAAATTATTTACCATACAGAGCTTATCAATCACAATAATATTTCGATGCATTGAAGAAACATGAAGGACATTATTTAATGTTACATCATAGAAGTTAAAGGAAATTGAACAAATGTCACCTCGATTGTTCAAATCAGTTGTATATACAAAAGATCTTAAGGACTTTTTGTTGGTCACTGGTCTTTGCCTTTGGGTTGCCTTGGTTGATTAAAAAAAGGACTCGCAAACAATGTAAGATTAAACATCATCCAAGAATATGAAACGATATCAGTTGAAAATGCATACGTAAAAACATTAAGAATTTCATCATTGTGTTAACGGGGTCATGTAAAATACTTCAAATTGTTCTTCAATGATATTAAAACATTGAAATATTATAGGTTCGGCGAATAACCTTTGAACAACCCCCGAAGCTTCATGCAAAATTCATAATATTAAAATCATCGTACTCGTTGAAACTAAAACCCAAAACTCTTTGATCGAAAAACTCATGTGCATAAACAATAGCAATTAAAGTAATCCAAATAAACACACATGAAATTACATGTCTATAGACTTGAGTGCTCACAAGGGGTATGTTTGACTAAGTCAATCATCATAAAGTATCCAAAAACTCATGTGCATAAACAATAACAAGAAGAAGTAATTCAAAACATCGCTGACAAGTTAAGTGTAATATCATAGCATATTTTAAAAATCTAGAGGTAAGAATGATGAGAACCGACTCAATCTACACTAAAATGCAATATTTTTTTTATTTTTGTATGAGAAATGCATGCGCGAAATGTGGGAAAATACTCAATAAAAGGAAAATGACATAAAATAGACGTGTGACATGGAAAGGGAAACACGATACACGAATATGAGTATAACACTCCATACTTAAACGACATATTGTCCTCGATGTGAATATTCACAAAGTGAGGCAATGCATATGGTGGTAGAAAGAAGAGTGAAAAAAATGGTGGAATGATTTGAAGTCCTAAAAGTCTGCTTCTTGTAACCTTCAAAGTCTTCATTCGTACCTATAAAGCAAAACCAGTAGTCATCAAATTAGAAAAACAAGAACAAAAGGGAAAATAAAGAAAAAGGGAAAATATAGTTCAAACTCATGGGTTGCCTTCCACACAACGCTTTTTTTGTCATTAACTCGACCCATATAGTTTATTTTGGTAGGAAGCCATGGAAGTGGTGGATAGAGATGTGAGGTATGACTCCTTTGATCGAGGAAAGTTAGTAGGAATGAGGAGAAGTCCTTTATGTCTTCGGTGGCTGGTTTGAGCAAACACCCTCCTTGGTATGCGTCTCTTGTGGATGTTAAGAGGGGTTGTGGAAGAGACATCACTATCATTTAACCGAGTGGAGAGGGATTGTGGTGAAGGAGTCGTCTTGAGACTGCAAGATGAAGTGGAATATTGTTGGATTTCATCTTCGTGAGACAACGAGGGGAATATGGCTTGGAGACGGCCTATGATGACGTTTGGATGCCGTATTGATGTCGTCTTGGCACCGGTTTTCGGAAACATCTGGAATGTCATAGGAGACGACATGTGATGCCCTCTTGGATGTCTCTCTATGTCGACTAGCATTTTGGGGTGGTTACAACTTTTGCAATTACTTTTGGGAATTTCCGAAATTGTGTCACAAACACTTGTGGAACAGCTTGGCATGCCGGTTGGTATGCCGTCTTTTCCCGTCTCCATGTCGTCTTGAGGTCGTCTGGAGCTATTTCTTTTGCTTTAAATCTTGTTGAATTAATTAAATTTATCCTTTTTCAGCTTTCCCTGGGACAAATTCTTGAGCTTCTGGTTTCTCCTTTGCATCATTTCCGGTAGTTTCTAGACGTTATATGGCGTATAACCGTACAACATTTACCAAATATGTGAAGATGTCGAACGACATGCCGAATTTCAACAAAAGCATGTTTGAAATTATATCAGGGGATAACCCACAAATGTTCCGAAAGCCTATATACGACGTTGACGTGATTTATTCCCCATTTAACATTCTTGACTCACATTAGGTCGCTCTGGAAATCGATCTCCGTCAATGCTGTATTTATGTATATGATCCATGATCATGTACATAAAAGAGGATAAACTGCAAAGTGTCCTAGAACCAATGGCAATTATGTTTCCTTATCTTCTTAGAGCACATGGTAAGCACTCACAGTTGGGAGACAAATTGAAGACTGGAACACCCCAAATTCTAGGAACTCGGAGCGTTACGGGCTAGAACCTCATAATGGGTCCCGACCCTCAGAGTAACACCAATAATATCGGATCTTGCAACAAGACACAAATAAATGAAAACCAAAATAGATAAAATATCAAAAGGTATTACAAAGGAAAAGCGAAAGACTCTCAACCGAGTTCAACAACAAACTGGAAAAGACAACAACTGAAATATAAACCCGATCCCATCCTATAATGTATGGGAACCCCAGATGACCACTATATCCGGATCACTCAACAACATCTCTAACTTGTAGGGCATATACAACATTGGTATAAACCGTTAGCTAACATTCTAGATATCAGAAAGACATTAAAGACACAAACACATGTAAGAATATAAACACAAAGCATGCCTGCACACAACCGGTTATTATCTTTATAATAGTTATCAATTACTAATTCAACTTCTTTTGTCACACGAGAATCTCCCGAAACTCGCGTCCGTTTCCGTTACTGACAGTAATAGATCAGATGCATCTATCCGTTACCTGAGGGCCTGGTCGCAAGAGCACCTCCAAGTTTCCCAATTCTAAATTGGACAAGTGGTCACCGCCCAATTATAATACACTTGGTCCAATTACGGTATAAGGTCGTCCTAGTCCGGTTTTTCCGTTATAACGATAAAGCAACAAACAACACCAAAACGGTCAAACTAATATACGAAACGCAACTAAGTAAGTCCCTTGGACTTACTTGAATCAAAGGTATACAAACTCAGCTAAACTACTCAACTTTCCGAAGGAAAGATCTATGCCTGCTCAGACAAGGCATCACGTATCAAAAGCTATCCGAATGCTAGAAGTCTATATACTTCTAGTCTCATTGACTTCTACAAGGTCTACTACATCGTGCTAGAAGGCTTCTACTTCTAGTCTCGATGATCTCTAAAGATCTCCAACATGCTAGGAAGGACGATTCCTAATCTCAATGTTCACAAGGAACAACAACAACAATACAAATACAAGGCTCTCAAAGCATAAACAACTCATAAGGATCAACAAGTCACTAACTGACATTTACTCTAGTTCATCTAGGTCCAGCCTATCATGTTCTAGCACAAAAAAAGATAAAAGGAAGCAAGGATGGAAGCAACTCACCAAAGACGGGAGTTACTACAGAGAAGCCGCAGGGGCGGGTGACTGAAGGTGCAGGGGCGACACTGGATGTAGCCGTGGGGGCGGGAGCTTGAAGCCGCGGGGGCGATGAACAGACAAAAGCTATTGCCGAAGCTTCTTTCGGCTATAGAAAGATATCAAGGCCGGCTTAAAACCTCTTCTTCGATCTTCACACGACATCACTCAACCAAGGGAGTCTGGAACACATGCACAACAACCAACGAGGGCCAAACAAGAATCAAGACTCGATCTTGATTCATGCTACAAAGGATAAACAAGAAAAGAAGAAGAAAGAAAAGAAAAGAGATGTAACAGGGAATGAAGGAACGGAAGGTGAACGAAGGAAGCAAGAACTTACAAAGCTTCTGCAGAAAATCGCACGGAAAGACTGCAGCTTGACTCGAGGTTGAGGAATAGCATAAGCAAGAAGAAGAAATCAAAAGAGAAGGCAGAACTATATAAGGCACGATTGGGAAGGAAGGTCAGAATTAGGTTAAAAGATAGCAGGAAAGACGGCCCAAAAGATAGAAGATCGGATCTTTTCAGAAAGGAAAGAAAAGAATAAAACGGATAAAAACATATCTGTCGCGACTGCGGCTGGCCGCGACTGTGGCCCACTGTCACTGCGGGGGCGGTGACATCGAAAAACCAGTTGTTACATCAAATCCCCCTACAAAGAAGTTTCGTCCCGAAACTTGGAGCAAACCACATATGACTAACACAACGACGTAGCAGAACCACTCATCACAACTCATATTCCCTCTCGGGGTACATAACTCAAACCAACATACATATGCACACAGAACTCAACAAGAAAGAACGAAACTCACTCGTCTATGCTATAGGTACATCTAGCTCCGCATAGAACTCTGGATAGTTCCTCCGGATACTATCCTCTGTCTCCAAAGTATGCTCATCAACTCCTTGCATCGACCACTATACTCTCATCATCGGTATGTCCTTCGATCGCAAGCGTCTTGTACTACGCTCTAGGACAACTATTGGGTGCTCGACGAACATATGGTCTGACTCAACAACTAAATCATCATGGCTGACGATGTGTCTTGGATCTGGTACGTACTCTCGTAACTGAGACACATGGAAGACTGGGTGAACACCCTCTAATCTTGGTGGCAAAGCAAGTCTGTATGTTGCCTCTCCAATCCGCTCAAGAATCTCGAAGGGTCCGACATATTTGGGACTAAGCTTCCCCTTGATGTCGAAACGTCTGACACCTTGTGTCGGGGATACTCTCAACCATACTTGAGGTTCCACTTTAAACTTAGCCTTTTTCAGCTTTCCATGGGACAGTTCTTGAGCTCCCACTTTCTCCTTTGCATCATTTCCGATAGTTTCTAGACGTTCTATGGTGGCTAAGAGCTCTTGTGGGGTGTCTTCCATGTCCACAACCTGATATCCTAATTATTTGTATTTCTCTTTGATTTATGCGACGGAAACAACCAATTTGTGCACCGTGGCTTGCAAGGTGCGTTGGTCCATCAAAATATGCTTCATCATCAACTCCATAGGGTTTTGCTAGGTCTTGGAGCCGGATGTGGTTCATTTTCCTTCCTTATGGTGCATAACTTCCTTCTTTATGTAGTTTCCTACACATCATTCATAAAAGCTAGCGAGGGATCTTTAATTCGATCAATTTTTCGGATTCTTTGAACTTCCAGTATAATCCATCAACCCCTTGATTTAATGTTTTCTAGAACATAATTTTTCACCAAGACAAACAAATAAATCCAACAATTCGTCCAAAGATCTTGAATATTGAACTCTTACAGATCTTAACGTCACCTATGGTGATTATGCGTCGAATAAGGTGATACTTCCTCATACGTGTCTGGACTTGGAGCTTGAACTCAGTTTCTTGGCATAGGATACGACACCATTGTTGTCACACTGAGTTCATCTAGGAACTTCCTTGTCCAAACTACCTCCTTCGTCATTTCATTAGTGGCAATATACTCGGCCTCTGTTGTAGAATCAACTAATTTATCTTGTTTTGAGCTCTTCTAGCTCACAACTCATCCGTTAAGGATAAAGACATATCCCGATTAACACTTAAAGTCATCTCAATCAATTTGAAATCTTGCATCAGCATAGCCTTGAACGATCAATTTTTCGTCACCCCATATACTAAGAACCATCCTTGTCCCTTATTAAGTACTTTAGGATGTTCTTAATTGACATAGTTGCACATTAATGTGCCTCTTCAAGACTCGATTGATATCTACGACACATGCTCAAATAAAATGCAACATCAAGACGTATACATACATACCATGGTATACATGATAGATCCTAAAACATAAGCATACATAATCTTGTTCATCTTCTCAATGTCAATAAGTGTTTTAGGACATAGCATCTTGTTGAGATATACCCTATCTTGCATGGGTAAAAACCCTTTCTTAGAATCTTGCAATTTGAATATATCAAGAATCTTATCTATATAAGTTTCTTGACTCAATCCAAGCAGTCTCTTAGGCCTATCTCTATAGATATTTATTCCAAATATGTACTCAACCTCTCTCAAGTCTTTTACTGAGAAACATTTCTTCGGTAATTCCTTAACGAACTCCAGCATCATAATGTCATTCCTAATAAGTAGCACGTTGTCCACATGCAAGACTAGGAATGCCACATTACTCCCACTAAACTTCTTGTATACACAGGGTCTTCTCACATATGATGAAATCAAACTCTTTGATCTTTTCATCAAAACGAAGGTTCCAACTCGTAGATTCTTCATTAAGTCCATAAATGGACTTCTTAAGCTTGCATACCTTTCCAACATCACTTAGATCTTCAAAACCTTCCGGTTGTGTCATGCACATACCCTCTTTCAAAAACCATTTAGAAAAGCAATTTTAACATCCATTTTCCAAATCTCATAATCATAATAAGCAACAATTGATAGGATTATCCTAATGGATCTAATCGTGACAACCGGTGAAAATGTTTTGTCATAGTCTATACCATGAATATCTTGAAAAATCTTTAGCAATTAATCTTGTATACAAATACATTTCCTTCCTAACTTAATAAAATTGAACCAATTTTGATTATATATGACCTGAAAACCGAACCTACTAGGGTCGTTTTAGGTTTTGAACCTTAAAACACATTTACAAAATATTACACTTGAAGATTAAAAATGAAAAATAAAGAAGTTAGACTTGCACTTAGATGAACATCTAGACTTTGGAAAAAGTTACAAATTCAGCCATTGATTAAAAATATAAAGTTACATGACATTAGACAACTAGGGCTGGGCATGAGACGGGATGAGATTGAGGTCGTCCCGCATCCCGTCCCGCAAATTATAAACGGGATGAGATGGGACGGGATTTAAAAAAAATTTCTTCGTCCCGCGCGAGCCATATCCCACTTAGGATGAGACAGGGCGAGTCTAATCCCACAAGAATTCAACACTTATTATATTCAACATTTGTACTTGTTTTCTCTCATGTTCAAAGATAAAATTGATTAAAAAAAACTCGGTACCAAATTACCGATTCAAGAAGCCTACGTTAGTAGTTAGTACATTCAAAACGAATACAAGTTACATCAAAGTGTGTCATACCGATTTACATTCAAAAAATCTAGCATTGCACTACTCTAATGATAGCTTACAAAAGATAATATTCTCTTACATGTTTTGATCTCCAATTATAGTTTACAAAAATATTCTTACCAATATAAAATTATAATTTATACATATTATTTATCTATATAATATTTTTAAAAGTATAAAAGTGTTATTTATATATATAAAGAATGTGACGGGATTAATGGGGATATAAATTTTTCGTCCCGCGTCCCGTCCTGCAAACTTTTCACGGGACGAAACGGGATGCACATTTTTTTCCAAATTCCGTCGGGATCAGATCGGAACGGAACGAAATTAACCGGAATTTATGCCCGCCCAGCAGCCATGCAACAACTCCTATAAACAAAAATATGAAAAAAGAAAACGTCAATGCTTGATGTTGACATATAACTATAAAAATCAAATCTCGATATCTCCGTTGAAACTTACAAAAATGAAATGTTATTAAGCTCTTGAATCTTGTAATATATTCAATTTTGTCACGGTATGAATAGAATTGTGTCCGAGAAGTACTTAAATGTACCATCCAAGGACTACTTCAATCTGCAATTGGAAAATAGTTTCAACCTATTAACTCAATAAAACTCATAGAAAACAAATCAAATTTAACCAAAGCAATAGAGTAATAATACTTGGCGAATGAAAAGTTTCAACAAGAAATCAACAAAATTTTGAATTGACAATTTTCTTTAAAAAGAATAACAAAAAAAGTAGAAAAGACCCTGCGTTGGCCGTGTTATCCCCATATAGTATATACTTCACCTACGCAGTTGCAGTAGTGCAGACTTAAGATCCTATAGGAGAGCAACACGCAGGGAGTGTGCGCTATCCATCTTCCATCCCCGTTACATAATATCAGGCCTAGCAAATTTGAAATGCTGTTTCCATTTTACCCTTTTGGTTAGTAGTGCATTATAGCTCTGCAAATCTTGAGTTCCTTCTTCGCCGTCGTCGGAGGTCAAGAAGAAGACGATGGCTTTCAGGCGTAGCCTCTCCATCAGAGCTACGTTCCTTGCTCGTAGATCCAGCCCCTCGTTTACTTACTTTTCTCATGATAATGATCGCAGTAAATCCGAAGAGTTTTACTCATCAGGGTCAAAGATGGAGGCTTTTTTAAACCAAAGGAGTTTTTTGCGATATTATGTGAACTATACGCGTTTTACTGGCACCTTTCCTTATGGGTTAGTCGGAAATGGACTATCTTTAAAAAGGGACATGTCAACCTCCTCTACTGTGAGCGAGGTTGCCATTGCAGCTTCAGATTCAGCTTTCCCTAGTGCTGCCGTGCAATACTTGATTGATGCTGTTCATTCATTTACTGGGTTGAATTGGTAAGGCTCATGTTTATTTCTTCATTCACAATCTTCACGAGTTTCTGTGTCATACATCTTTTATGGGTTAATTTGTTTGTGGGCTATATGAGATTTATTTGACTGGAATTTGTTAGGGATGAAGAGATTAATAATATATTTTTTGCTGTTGTTTTTTTTTATAGGTGGGCTTCCATTGTCCTTAGTGTTCTGTTGGTTCGTGGAGCTGCAATCCCATACCATATAATTATATTTAGAGAGAATACTTTAAAGCTCAGGGTACTATACCATTTTTACGACTTTCCTGATATGATGATGATCATAAGATATATTTCCCTTGTTTGGAACTATTTGAATATTTGAAAATCAAGCTAAATTTGGATACAGTTGAAGTTAAGATCACTTATCACCCAGAACTGAAAATTGCTCTCTTGTTTTTTTTTTTTTTTTTTTTTTTTTTTTGCAGTTGCTCTGGATAGAAGTGAACAAGATCAAGCAGCTAGCTAACCATAAGGTGATATATCTGTTCTGTTGAACCTTTTCATTGTATGACAGTAACTATATTCCAATCATCTTTGGAACTAAGTCACAATCAATGACTTGAATTCTTCTTTGATGATTATGAATAAGATCCGTAAAAGGGTGAAATGCAACCTTTTCTTGCAAATGGCATTCTGCAGTCTGCTTGGCATTAATGTGTACTGTATACTTTATAGTTCCCTCAAACTATGTCATGGCATGTAATACGCACTATAGAAGTAAAATGAGATTGGTTGGAATTCATCATATCTGGAACTAATCAATATCTCATATCTTGTTCCGAGTTACTGTGTTTTCTGTACAGAATTATTGTCCATCCATGGTATGAGATGGATTTTCATATCATAAACAACTTTGGCGCATTCTTTATAGGGTGTGGAAAACCGGGTTGTTGCTGAATCGGATAGGAGGATAAAGGAGCTTTTGAAAGAGTAAGTACTTAGTTCCGAGTTCCTTTGTTTTGTAGATTATGTTCGATAACAGGTCAATGGATATATTGTCTCATGAGTTATGGCTGCAGATACAATGCCTCTCTTTTTACTCGATACATGGAAGTGTTTGTCTCAATGGTCACCTCCATCACCTTTATCATTGCTGTAAGCTGAAGATAATTCTTTCATTTGTTCTCTTCCACAATTTCAAGTGTCCTGGATGTAGTTTCAATCATTGTTGTTGACAACGAGCATCTTGTAGATCGAAAACATGGCAACAAAAGTTCCATCATTCAAAACCGGGGGAGCAATGTGGTTTACAGATCTCACCTCTCCAGATGAAGCATTCATATTGCCTATTTTGACAGCAGTGACATTTTTTATTCCATCCGAGGTAATATGTCAATTTCATAACTTTCTAAAACAAATTCAGCATGTTTATATGTTATGGCGTGCAGTTGTATACGAGAAAGGCTCATGTTGCTGGCATCTCAATGAAAGTCTATGCGAGGTTTATGGCGGCTCTTTTCATACCTATTTCTATTGGTTTGCCTAAGGTATAAATGATGCACATTTGTTGTGTATTTGTAAATTAATTGCAGTTTCCTGACAGTAATATGCTGCAAGTGCAGGCTATATTCTTCTACTGGATCACCTCAAACACGTTCTTCTTGGTCTTCAAATTTGGTGAGTGATGGAATTGATCATCTTGAGTGACACGGGTCACAACTGATCGCTTCTTGTTTGGATCTTGATTTTTCAGCCATCAGACAGCCGAGTGTTAAGAAGGCTTTGGGCATCCCAGATATCACTACTGCTCCGAGAGACAAGTGAAGCTAAGGAAGAGAATGTAGATTGAAGAGGTGACATTTGATTCTCATATTTAGTTAGTCGGCTCACAAGAGAATTTGCTGCCTAGGATGATTATCTGTCATAGTTAAGCAGTGTTAGAGCATAACATGACTTTTGATTGTTAATTCAGTTTTTCTTTGGCAACTGTAAGTGTTTCCTAACACCATTTATCATAGTGTTAGCATAACATGACTTTTGATTGTTAATTTCTCATTGCAATTTTCAAGAACTCCAGGACACGTTTAGTTAGAACTTATATCAACGAAAACAATTATATAAACAGAAGACAACTTGGCGTACTGGTTCTTAGCATGAACTGGGTTGTTTGCCGCTTGCACATATTGATATAAAATAATGCAATATTGGTATCAAGTATTTCACATATTGTACAAAGTAATATACTGTTTCCCGCGGTCGCGGTGAACAGCAAATCGTGATTTTCTGTTCCTAATCGTCAAGATTCTTTCCTTAAAAGGATAAACCCGATCTTTCCTTTCCATAGGAACGTCTATCCACCTTTTGATCCTACCTTAACCTAGCATCCGCCCCTCCTTTCATTTTACATACCCCCTCTCTCTCTCTCTCTCTCTCTCTCTCTCTCCCCCCCCCTCTCTCTCTGCCCCAACAAACTTCTTCGTTGCTTCTTGCCTTCGTACCGTTGTTGAGTTCCAGAAGACTAAAGAGCCAGAACTATAGTCTACAACATCTCGTTGGAGTTAGGTAATGCTTCATCTTGCTTTACATAGATCTTATCGACGTTTTTAGATTTAGAGAGTAAAAGTGTAAAACAGTCACCTTTAAAATGCAGGGCGTGCGTTATCCCGTTATCGCGCCTTCATATCACCGCGGTCGCGCATGTCCAGTGTCACCGCGATCGCACCGACCTGGTCACCGCGATTGCGCCTCATCCTCCCTGGGCCCCTCTGTCCCGCGGCCGTGCCTCCTTCCTCCACGGTCGCGGAATCACCAAAATTGCCCTAAGTTCGAGTTTTCAACTTAGGGGTTGATTCTAGGGATAATATTTCTTCCTTATAGCTTTCTAGTAGTTGGTATATGTTTATATAGGAGAGTTTGGCATAACATGTGTTGGAGTTGGATTCTGTTTAGTGTTGGTCTTTATTTAATCATTAAGGACTAGAAGTTGGAGAATTCTAGTGACGTGATAGGTTGTTGATGTTATGCCTTTGTATATTCAGACGGTTGAGATTCTAGTACGGATTGGAAGTGTAATTAGTTGGTCTTAGCCTATAACAAGTGAGTCCTTTGGGCTTACTTAGATGTAGTCTTATATTGGTTGAATGGCATGAGTGGTGTATGTTGTATGTGCTTATATTAATGATAACGGGATTAGGATGACTGATTTATTATTGGTCCAAGAGTAACGGGCGCTGGCATCATCTACCCAGCTCTTGAGGGAGATTCAAGGTTCTCCGCGACTAGCCCAGACATGGTATACGGGGAGGGCACTGAATCACTCCATATGGTATACAGGAAGGTGCGCTGAACCACTCTTGTTGGTACACGGGGACGGAGACAATAGTTTGAGACTTCTTATGCCACAAGCATAAATTGGAATGACCTTAAATGAAGATAATAAATGAATTTTGTGAGAGCATGTTATGTGTTTTCCGCATTATGTGTGTTTGTTCTTTTATTACTCTTCTAATATGTAGGTTGTTATCTAACGGTTTATCCGGTGTTGTTAGATGTCTTGCAGGATATGGTAGCTATCGAGTGATCTGGATGGTGTGGTCAGTCGGAGTTCCCGTACGAGATAGGACGGCTTGTGGGTTATTGATATTTCATTTGAGTAGTCGACATTAGCAGATGATTTTATGACTTTATTATTATACTCGGCTGAGAGCCTTTTGTTGGGCATGGCATTGCATGTTATTTATTCAGCTTTGGTATTTTTACATTTGTGTCTTGTTCTAAGGTCCGGTAAAATTGTTGTCGAGCTAGGGTCGGACCCATTGTGAAGTCATAACTCGTAGCACCCCTAGTATGAGATTTGGGGTGTTATAACATAGTATCAGAGGCAGGTTGACAACAATGGCACTTGCAATCTTCTGAAAGGCCGAATGAATAAATAGAACCCGAAAGGGGTTTGAGTTTTCAAATGATTTTCGTTTTCAAAATCATGTGCATAGTCCGGTTGGGATCAAAGTACGGGGAACCACCACTACCTCCGCAAATCTCGACAGCTTAGTTTGTTATTTTGGACTTTTATCTTGTGATTCTTGGACTTTTATGAAGAACCGATCAAGGGATTAATAAGGATATAAATACTCTTGAAGGGGAGTTGAATAGAGTATGAGAACTTTTCGCAATATCGGATATCAAAGCTTTGAAACTAATCTCAAGGCCTTGAAGACGATCTTTGCGCTTAGTGACAAAACTGTTTCGCAATGCTTTGAAGTGGATCTCAAGGTCTTGACTTCGAAACTTGCAAAAAGTTGTTAGTCATAATAAAACGTGATATAAGGTGCGAAATTGAAAAGATCGACACGCGATATGTTTACGAAGTTCGGCCCTAACAGTCTACTCTCCGCCTAGGGTTTCCGACCCTAGGATTCTAACTATCTATTGTCTCCTTGTTGTGAGTCCTAGATGCAACCTACAAGAACTTCCCTTCTTCTCTCAATGTAGTCTCAATGCTACGATTTAGTCAACTCTATTCTAGCAATAATAGCCTAGTTTCTTCGCATAGTAACGTTCTCGAGTATAACACTAAAAAGATATTCCAATGGAGCTCTTGTGTTAATCTCACTCTATCGAATCCACTAAAGTACGCTCAAAGAGGAAAATAAACTTTTGGATCGATGAAGATGTCTTGTATGATCGATGGAAGGCTTGGTTGTCTTCATCTTCAATCAATATGTCTTTTATAGTCTTCTATGGATGATCTTCTTATTGCCGTTATCTTGCAGCCGTTGTATCTTCTTTCTTCCATAGAATCCGATGTTTGTTTAAGCAAGATCTTCTGATGTTGTTTGAGAACTAGCCGTTGCAAATAAGATCTTCTTGTAGCCGAGATCTTCTCTTCAACGTTTCTTCACTTGATAGTTGTTAGTTGTCTTAAAGTGAATCTTCACCATGATCTTCTCCTCAACATACTTCTTTTTAGCAGAGATCTTCTCTTCATATCTGTTCGCTCCAAAAGGTGTGTGCAAGCTTTAATATTTATAACCCAAGAAGTATGCTTGAACAATATACGAACCCGCAGTGTACGGATCAATTGTAATAAAAGCAAGAATTTCAGGGGTCGAGCACAGGGACTATGGTGAAACAAACTACGGAAACCAGGTTGTCAAATAACTAATAACCATAAATTAAAGCAATCAAAGATGATATAAAGTCAGATAAAGGGAATGCGGATTCTAGGGATTAAAACATCTAGTTGTGGTTCCGACTCAAGATCTCAAAAGATAACGTGGACAAAGCTAAGGTTTACAAAGGGAAGGTGTTTCTAAGGTGGGAATAGATTACCGGGTAAGTCTCACTACTCACTATCCCAGACCAAAGCTCCTATCATCGGGTAAGTCTCAAGGTACTAAAGAAGGGAACTATCATCTCAAACCAACACACCACCCAAGGGAATAGAATTAACATTTACCAGGTAAGTCTCATGCTAACTCACAAAGATGGGATGAAGGCACACTCTAACCCCAATAAAGGATAAACCTTTATTAACTACACTCATGATCATGGGTATACAAGCAAAAGAATCACCGGGTAAGTCTCATCCTAGACTTGCGTTGAACCAGGAAAGGTATAGTAAGAATAGGATTTGGCAAACTTAAACTCTTAACTCAGATAAGGTTCAGAAAAGGTCTCACCTCGTTCAGTTATATTCCATCCCGGCCGAGATGTTCAACAACTGACCGAGGTGCTCTAGGGTTAAGATAAAGACTCGAGCTTTCAGGGTCCTGCTGGATTAAGATCATTCTATCATCGTCTTTCCCACAACTTTCAACCAATCACCCTAGAATCGCATAAGAAATATAGCCAACAATTATCATGATAACAATAATCAAATTTATAAGAAAGGAATCAATATTTAAACAAGAAAACCTTAAGACAAAGGTCTCAATAACTGAATGAATCAAACAACAAATCAGCGTTCCTCTAATCACAATCAGATCAGACAACAAACCAAGAGCAATCTAAGAAAATCTTACAAACTCCTTCAAAAGCTAACTCCAACTATGATTCTTTCATTCCTTGAACTTCAACCTTCAAACTTCATTCAACTCTTCCTTCAAACTCTTCAGAAAATCCTCCAGAAAATCCTTGATCCGAAGATGGCTGAATCGTAGAAAATCAGCCCATATATATAGGAGAATTGTCTTCCGAAGATAAGAATATCTTAAAAAGATATTTTCCTAGAAAATAAATCCATATCTCTCAAAATAAATCAGCCAAATATAATATCTTCCTTCCAGAAATCCAGACAAAAATATATGGTATTCTCCTTCCAAAAATAGAAAATCTCAGCCAAAAATAAAGATCTCGCTGGCGGCAGGGTGTTCGCCTCGGTCGGGACGCTCCTCAAGATCACCTCGGTCGAGGTGGCACTGTAGCTGACCGATGTGAATCTCAGCTGAATGTAAATCATCTCGAATCTGGTCCAAAATCAATCCTCTAAATCATTTCCATGCTTCCTGAGATCTTCTCTAAGCTCCATAATGTAGCTCCAATGACTCCTTAGCTTCCTTAGCTCCATTTTAGTCCAAAACATGCCATTTTCCCTACAATTACAACGAAACTAGGTGTAGAACTCGATTCCCGCAAAGGTAGACAAAAAAACAATATAATCAACGAATATACATCCATACATGCATATTTATGAAGATAAAACGTCTAAACCAATCCCATTATATAGACTATAATACATGCTATCAATATCCGTTTAAGATCTTCACATAAGATCTTCTCTTCAACCGATCTCAAGATCTTCTCCTAAGATCTTCTTTAATCGCCTATTGTTAGCATGAAATATTGTGATATTTTAGGCACGTTTTCTAAACGTATTTGATTCATATTGATAGTCTTTGATTGAACTTTGTGCATATGTGAGCTAGTATTACCTATATTGTCAATATGGATGTCTACACTAGTTCTATGTTGATTATAGGTGATTTGGAGCTAATTCCGAACGGAATCGAACAAAGGAGAGTTGAGTTGATATGTCCATGGATTGAGGACATTCTTTGGAAGCAAGTTGGAGTTTTAGCTTGAGGAATGCACGAGTTTAGGGAAGAATCACGTTCTTGCCCTAAACCACGCTCTAAATTACGACCGTATTACGTTCCACGTTCAATTCCACGACCGTGGATTTAGAGTCAGAAATTCATGTTCATTCCAGAGGATTACACGGCCGTGGAACATATGGTGCAAACCGTATTTGTTTCCACGCTCTAAATTACGGTCGTGGAACACTTCCACGACCGTGATCTTGGCAAATCTTTTCGCCACACTTTGAAGCCACGATCTTTTAAAGATTTGGGCCGGGCCGACATTTTGCCCTGCACTATAAAAAGACGGACGAAGCAAGAATCCGGGGATCTCGCTTAGGCTCGCTTAACTTCGCTTACGCCCGCTTACCCTCATTCATCATCGCTGACGCTCGCTTAGACACGCTTACACTTCGCTTAGCCTTGCTTGGAAGCATTGACATCTCTTTGGGAGATCGAAGTTCGTGTTTGGCAATTCCTCTAATCTCGCACTTTTGGTGGAGATTGCTGTGGAGATTTCCGGATTGGCGGAAGATCGAAGTTCTTGGAAGATTTTGCAAGAAGATCTCTCTTCTTGTTTAGGTTTGATTTGGGAAACGGATTGACATCCCGTTTTCTCTTCTTTCCTAAGGTGGTGATTGTTTGTTTTACTTTGAATCTTTTGACATTACTTGTTCTGTTTGTGACTTTGAGATTGAATTGAAGATTATTGAAAGTTTTTGAAAGTTTTCATCTTTTTATCTTTTGATTCTTGAATTGATATCAACATGACTGTTATTGGCTAAAAACCCTTAACAATTCTAAGGTGAAGGGTTGATAGTTGTGGCTTAGATGATGATAGATCGATCGCAAACAGATTAGACCCTGAGAGTTAGAGAGACTCGCCGACAACCCTAAATCACGGCCTGTTCTTAGGTTTCCACGGCCGTGGAACCTCAAGAACTAACCGTGATTTCCCTTAAGTCTACGAACCTGCTTTTACTTTAATCTAAAGTTAAAGATTTGCTTTAGCTTAGTTTAGACTTGTCTTATCTAGGTGGTAGTAAAGCCTCAACAACCTCTACCTCGATTGTGAGTGTTACAACCTCAATCGGTTAAGTTAGTCTTGATCCTTGGGTTATAAGTTTGGGTATTTGACACTAATTCTCATCTCTGGAATCCTTCTATATTGAGCCTCAACAACCTGTATAGAGAGTGCCTTGTAGGTGAGTCATATAAGGTTTTTGGAACTTCACCGTACGATTACCTTACATTAGTATACCTTTGCATATCTCAACTCTGTCTTTACATCATTAAGTATATCTTGAATCGATTGCCACAGCTGGATACCTGGATCTTTAGGATTGTTGTTTTCCCAATAATTCGAAAAGCTCTTACATTTACTCGCTTGATAACCTACAACTGGATTTAACCCCCCAAATCCCTGTGTTCGATACTCTGGAATTCTTGCTTAACTATATCGATCCGTACACTGCGGGTTCGCTGCTTGATTCTAGTTTTAAAAATTTAAAACTTATTTGCACACACCTCTAGGGGCGAACAAGTTTTTGGCGCCGTTGCCGGGGATTTGGTTTAGGCCGAATCCGGTAGCCGGTTGTCAAGCTTGGGAGCTTGCTCTTGTTATTTGATATCTCTTTGAGTGCATGCGCAGGTCTAGGAACACCGAAGATCTCTTACCTCTTGATCAAGAGCTAGAGAAAACCTTGAGGCAAAAGCGCAAGGAAAAGAAGATGGCTGAAGAACACGAACGTGATCTTCAAACGGAGTTGGCGGAGAAGGAAGCTCAACTCCGATGGAATGAGACTCTCCGCCAGGATGAGATGGATCATCATCAATCTCAAGTTAACGGTCTACAAGACATGATCTTCCAAATGAGGATAGAGATGAGCGACCTTAAGAATAAAGGAAGCAAGAAATCCTCAAGAAGGAGATCAAGGTCTAGAAGAAAAAGCCACTCATCCGCTGATGATAGTGACTCTTCCATGCCACCGTTAGAAGAGATTGATCCCACGATCAATATGAATCCTTTCCATCCACAAGGAGCTGCTAATCGCCGCATTCCACCTAGGAATGTGAGAGTCGAACGTGTGGATAATGAGCCAAGAACTCTTAGCCAGCGGATGGATCCAACACAACAACCACGCCGCTTGGGTGTGAAATTTGATGCTGAAGATGTGCAAGGGTTTAGCTTTAACCCTCAAGTTATCACTCTTGTTCGCCAAAGCCAGTTTGGCGGTACAAGCGCTGAATCTCCACACCAACACTTGCAAAACTTTGAGTGTATGATGGAGACGATGAGACCGAAGAACGCTACTACCAACAGCTATAAGCTCAAACCTTTCTTTTTCTCTTTGAAAGGGAAAGCGTTGTCATGGTATCAAGCTCTTCCCAATGGGAAACTAGACACGTGGGAAGACCTTTCCGCGGAGTTTCTCACCAAATTCTTTCCGCCCTCCAAAACGGCGGAACTTAGAGGTAAGATTAATGCTTTTTCAATGAGACCTAACGAAAGCTTGTTTCAATCTTGGGAAAGGTTTCAGGACCTGCTCTTGGATTGCCCTCATCATGGCATATCCAAACTTGCCTTGCTAGAAATCTATTATAAGGGGCTGGATGCGGGAACGCAATTCAACCTCCAATCCCTCTCATGCGGAACGTTCATGGACATGAGAGAAGATGACGCTTGGGACTTCATTGAGAAGCAAGCAAGAGTCATAGAGAAGTATTCCCACCGGAAAGCGGAGGGAAATCGTGTGGAGCAAGGAGCGAAGCTCACACATGAAGCTCAAAATCAAATTTTCTCCCTCAACAATGAGATCAAAGAATTGAAGGAGACTATCAAGACCAACTTCCCAAAGCAACAAGAGAAGGATGTTGGCTATTTGGGTAACAACAATGGCGGTGACAACACCAACCGCAACAACAATAACCGGAATAATAACCGGAATAACAATTGGAATGGAAACAACAACAACCGGAACAACAACAATTGGAACAACAATCGGGGTTCAAACAACAACAATTGGCGCTCCAATCAACAAAATTCCGGTAACTCCTATCCTTCCAATTCTAATTCGCTAACTCCACCTTCCTCTTCCTCTACTCCTTTGAAAAGCCAGGGGCAATCATCTAATGGAGGAAACAATACGGGAAAGGAGAAGCCCGATCCCATGTTGGAAACAATCTTGGGAAAGCTTCAAGGACTGGAGAACCGCCTCATCAAGGTTGATGATCAAGTCTCTAAAGTTGACAAAGCTCAAAAAGTTTTGGAAAACCAATTGTTCAACCACGCAGAGGAAGTCCCTAGAAATCAAGGGAAACTTCCAGGAAAGACGGAGGATAACCCTAAGGGAAGGGTAATGGCGATTACAACTAGGAGGGGAGTGACTACCACCGATCCGCAGCCTACGTTCGTTGAAGTCCCCGTAGAGAAGGACAAAGGAAAGGGGAAGGAGAAGGAAGATGTCTATGTTCCTCCTCCAGCTTACAAACCTCCCCTACCGTTCCCTCAATCTAGAGCGCGAGCGCGCCTAGACAAACAATTCGGTAAGTTCATAGAACTCATGAGCAAGCTGCATATTAATATACCCTTCATTGATGCTATTGTAGGTATGCCGGCTTATGGCAAGTTCTTGAAGGAGCTTCTCTCTAACAAGAGGAAGCTAGAAGATTTCGGTGAGGTCAAGATGAGTTCGGATTCTTCGGATCTCATCAAGACTATGAAGGAGAAAATGCCCCCAAAGTTGAAGGATCCGGGGTCATTTTGCATTCCCATTGGAGTGGGAGATGTCACATATGACGCTTTATGTGACTTGGGAGCAAGTGTGAGCATCATACCACTTGCATTATGTAGGAAGATCGGTTTAGGCGATCCTAAACCGGTCAAGATGACGTTATACATGGCGGATCGATCCATCACTCGCCCCGTCGGTATTGTAGAAGACGTCCCGGTCAAGCTAGGTAAATTCTTTGTCCCAATTGATTTTGTCGTGCTTGACATTCCTGCAGATAGTCCGGTCCCGATCATACTCAGAAGGCCGTTTCTTGCAACTTCCAGCTGCATGGTCGATTGCAAGAATGGAAGACTCGCTTTTGATATTGGAGAAGAGAAAGTAGAGTTCGTTCTTGCCACTCTAGTAAAGGAGCCAATCTTTGATGAGGATATTTACGATATCCAAGATGAAGAAGGTTTGTCTAGGGAGGAGGTAAGTGCGATTCTCTTTAACGATCCTTTACAAAAGGTTATCACTATGAGTCTAACCAATGTAGGGGAAGAAGAAGAGTGCAAAGAGGAAATTGAAGCCTTAGAAGCACAAGAAGAGATGCATGAAGTGGAGTTTGAGAAACTCCACGATGAGGCTGAGAATGTAAGAATCCACGGTCATACCCTGTATTCCACGACCGTGGATTTCACAACCAAAATCGACCTCCATTCCAGGGGATTACACGGCCGTGGAACACATGGAGAGGCCGTAATTCTGACCGTGGAAGAGGGTGATCGGCTTACTTCTTCAACTTCTTTTGATTCTCCTCCAAACCACTCAACAACCTTAGAAACTTCTAAGGAAACGTCGGATGCCCCTCAAGGACCATTGGAAGCTCCGAAAGTGATGGAACTCAAACCACTTCCTACTCATCTAAGGTACGCTTTTCTTGGATCTAATTCTACCTTTCCGGTCATTGTTAGCTCCGAACTAAGCATAGATGAACATGAACAGCTCATGATAGTCCTTAGGAAACATAGAAAAGCCATAGGCTACACTATCGAGGACTTAGTAGGAATTAAACCCTCCCTATGTATGCATAAGATACTAATGGAGGAGGATTTTAGAACTTCAAGACAACCTCAAAGGCGGTTGAATCCGACCATGAAGGAGGTTGTCAAGAAGGAAATTCTTAAACTTCTTGATGCAGGTATCATCTATCCTATCTCCGATAGCAAGTGGGTGAGTCCAGTTCAAGTAGTTCCGAAGAAGGGGGGAATGACGGTCATCACCAACAAAAACAACGAACTCATTCCTACCCGAACCGTGACTGGATGGCGAATGTGCATAGACTATCGCAAGCTCAACAACGCGACGCGGAAGGATCACTTTCCCTTGCCATTCATCGATCAAATGCTTCATTCACATTTTTGCTACCTTGACGGTTATAGTGGTTTCTTTCAGATTCCGATACATCCGGACGATCAGGAGAAGACCACATTCACGTGCCCTTGGGGTACGTTCGCCTATAGGAGAATGCCGTTCGGGCTTTGCAACGCCCCAACCACCTTTCAACGGTGCATGATGGCCATCTTCTCCGAATACGTAGAGGAAATCATGGAAGTCTTCATGGACGACTTCTCCGTATACGGTTCCTCTTTTAACGATTGCCTTTCTAACCTTTCTCTTGTTTTACAACGTTGTGAAGACACTAACCTAGTTCTTAATTGGGAGAAGTGTCAATTCATGGTTAAGGAAGGAATCGTATTAGGTCAATTAGTCTCTAGTAGAGGGATAGAGGTAGACAAGGCTAAGATAGAGACCATAGAGAAACTTCCTCCCCCAATTTCGGTGAAAGGGATAAGAAGTTTCCTAGGACATGCTGGATTTTATAGACGTTTCATTAAAGACTTTTCTAAGATATCAAAACCTCTCACTAATCTATTGATGAAGGATGCGGTTTTTGAGTTTTCGCAGGAATGTTTAGATGCGTTTAACACCATTCGGCAAGCTCTAATTTCAGCACCTATTATCCAACCTCCGGATTGGACTCTTCCCTTCGAGATTATGTGCGATGCTAGTGACGTAGCCATTGGAGCTGTTCTTGGACAACGAAAGGAAGGGCGAACCCATGCCATATACTACGCTAGCAAGACCCTAGACGAAGCTCAGCTCAACTACGCCACTACAGAGAAAGAGTTTCTAGCCATTGTCTACGCTATTGACAAGTTTCGCTCTTATCTTGTAGGTGCAAAGGTGATTGTCTACACGGATCATGCTGCGATCCGGTACCTCCTTGCGAAGAAAGACGCGAAGCCAAGGCTAATTAGATGGATTCTTCTCCTACAAGAATTCGATCTTGAGATCCGCGACAAGAAAGGTTCAGAAAATTCTGTTGCGGATCATTTGAGTCGCCTCACACATCTAGGGGACGACCATCTACCCATTGATGACTCCTTTCCGGACGAACACCTACACATAATAGAGGAGTGCATCAACGAGATCTCCAAAGGTAACGAACCATGGTATGCTGATTTTGTTAACTATTTGGTTTGCCAGGAGATACCGCCCGGACTATCCTACGCACAAAGGAAGAAGTTCTTTAAGGACGTCCGGGAATACTATTGGAACGAGCCTCTCCTCTTTAAAAGAGGTCCGGATGGCATCATCCGGCGATGTGTGCCGGAAGATGAGATGCAAAGTGTCATCCGCCATTGTCATTCACTACCTTGTGGAGGACACGCTAGTTCGAACAAGACTAGCGCAAAGGTATTGCAATCTGGATTCTATTGGCCTACTTTATTTAGAGATGTGCAATCCTTTGTCTCTTGCTGCGATGCTTGTCAAAGAACAGGCAATATTTCTAGAAGGAACGAGATGCCCCTCAACAACATCCAAGAGGTGGAGATTTTCGACGTTTGGGGAGTCGATTTCATGGGACCATTCCCATCTTCTTGTGGAAACCAATACATACTATTGGCGGTAGACTACGTTTCTAGATGGGTGGAAGCAATTGCCTCTCCTACAAATGATGCCATGGTGGTGGTTAAGTTCTTCAACAAGACCATCTTTCCGCGATTTGGAACACCAAGGACAATCATTAGTGATGGAGGTTCTCACTTCATAGCCCGTCGCTTTGAAGCTCTTCTAGCTAAGTATGGGGTTACTCACAAGATCGCTACCCCTTACCATCCACAAACGAGTGGACAAGTTGAGATCTCAAATAGGGAGATCAAGGGAATTCTAGAGAAGACGGTTTCAAGGACTAGGAAGGATTGGTCCTTGAAACTAGATGATGCATTATGGGCGTACCGGACTGCGTACAAGACTCCCATAGGAACCACACCATACAACCTTGTGTATGGGAAGTCTTGTCATTTGCCGGTAGAGCTGGAGCACAAAGCGTTTTGGGCTATCAAGTGGCTGAATTTCGGCATGAAGGAAGCGGGAGAGAAGCGTCTCCTAGACATCAACAAGCTGGATGAACTTCGCTTGAACGCCTATGAAAACGCTAAGATCTACAAGGAAAGAGCAAAGCGTTGGCATGATAAGCATATCATTCCAAAGGACTTCAAAGAAGGAGATCAAGTTCTCCTCTTCAATTCAAGACTTCGCCTCTTTCTAGGTAAGCTTAAATCCCGTTGGACCGGACCTTTTCTAATAAAACGTATTTTCCCCCATGGTGCAGTTGAAGTATGGGGTGAAGCTAGCGGAAGTTTTAAGGTGAACGGTCAACGACTTAAGAAGTATACGCCGGAACTCCAAGCTGGGGAGTTTGCGCCTACCGCACTCGAATAAGTGCGAGAATGGTCTAGCTACGGACCTTAAACAAAGCGCTTCTTGGGAGGCAACCCAAGGTATTGCATTTTTGTTTTTGTTTTCGATTCATAGTTTAGCTTAGAATAGACGTTTTCGCTTTATTTTGCCTCGATTTCTTCCGGTATGTTCGTGTTATTGGTTGTAGGAGCGATGGAAAAGGAGAAAGGGAGAATAATGTCGAAGAAGAGCGACGAAATTTGGACTTTGAAACTTTACAGAAGGTTCCACGGTCTAAATTACGGTCGTCATAGCTACAGTGGCCGTAATTCTCAAAAGCCTTTGAAAAATCACCAAAACCACGGGTCCGTACACTTCCACGGCCGTGGAACACCCCGACAGACCGTGATTTTCAAAATTTTGCCTGCGAATATATAAGCCACATTCTTCACAAAATTTCCCAAAAACTTACCCCTTTCCACGCCCTAAACGCCGAAACCCCACGACCTCCTCCAATTCCTCGTTTTCTAATCGTTTTCAACGATTATTCATCCTAAACTGCAGCAAATCCAACCACGAACAAGATCCAAGCGACAAACCGAGCGGAAATACATTAACAAACGTGCATTTCGGGTTTTTCAATCCGAAAAAGAGGTTTATTCTTTCTTCTTGATTTTCGCGGATTTGGTTCGTTTTTGCTATAGATTTTTAGGAAGAACTGACAAAGACTGGAAGGAATTAGATTAGGACTGCTTGTTGTGGTGATTATTGGTGAATTTGCTGAGATTCGCAAGATTCTGAGACGAATCACGGTCTCTGGGTAAACAACGGCCGTGGAACCTGAAGAACAGACCGTAATTTTTGGTGAAAAATGGATTTCGTAAGGAGAGTGTCAGGAAGGATAAAGGAGAAGAAGGGAGAGCAAAATAAGAAAAGAAAAGGCAACCCCTCCACCTCTAGGGCACCACCACCCTCATCTCCTTCACTACCATCTTCACCTTCACCTCCATCTTCACCTCCTCACCCTAGCATCCCAACCATACATGAGAACCACCTTGCTGCACTTGACCGGATCAAGGAGAGGACAGTGATAGGTCCTAGGTATTTGTTGTTGGAGGATCTACATCCTCTCAACATAGTTGATGATCTTACATGGCTCTTGGATAGAGCCGGATTGCTTGTCTTCACGAACATTCATGAAGACGCCTATGAGGAGATCACCCGGGAGGTTGTGACGTCCTTCGAGCACAGTCACGTAGATAGGACCGTCTCCTTCCGTCTCATGGAACAAGACTACCATTTGAGTATTGTTGAGTTTGGGACCATTTTCGGGTTCCATGAGACCTATAACGGTCGATTTCCTAGTGGAGTTTACCCCAAGAACTTTTGGGAGGAAGTAGCGATGATATACGCCGACGAGGACCGTTGGCAACCCGCCGATACCAAGGCTAGATTGATGTACCATCTAGCCTTGAAGATAGCACACCGCGTTCTTTCGGAGTGTCTCTTTCCTAGGACGGAGACGCCCCAAAAGATCAAGACGGATGAGATATTCTTGCTCTATAGCATGCTATACGGTCGCCGTGCAGATTGTGCCACTCTTTTGGCGGCTACGATGAGTAAACTCAAGAATAAGAAGAAGGGGAACATTGGATATGGTGGGATAGTTACCCACATTGCTAGGACATTTGGTGTAGATTTTTCTACTTGCACCCGTATACCGGCGGTTCCTTTAGGGCTACACGCATTTATGGTTAGGGGACTCATCTTCCCCACACATGGAGGTCCGCCTTATGCGGGCATGCCTTGGGAGACTAGGACGGGCAGGGGTATTGAGTGGCTGCCGGAGTATTCCATTGTGGCGGGACGCCACAATTGGAAGGAGACGTTCGCTGCGATGCATGCGAACAGGCTAGTAGCTCCCCCTTACGTTCCACCACCGGTTGTGGAGGAGGAGGACATGGGAGATCAGTACGAGAGTGGTGGAGGAGCGGAGCAGGAGTTTGGCACGTTTTCGGATCAGCCAGAGGCGGCCCCGGATGTACCTAGACGCTCTCCACGTCCGGCTAGAGCCTCAGGCTCGTCATCTCGCCGCGCTAGCGTGAGTGAGAGGCCCACGTGGATGACTACACCTCCCACTTGGTATGACACCCCCCCTCCTTGGTCCACGGCGCAGCCAGCAGCACCACCACCACCACCAGCACCAGCACCGTCCGATGCCCCATCATGGTACAGTCACGCCCCGGGATGGTACGAGCAGATGCCGGATTGGGCTACCGGACTTTCAGAGAGAGTTGGAGCACTAGGGATCCGGGCGGACGCTAGAGACGGACGCTTAGACGACCTTGACCACATGATGAGGGACGTCTACCGCCAGCAGTTTGGGCGGTTCTATGATCCGAGTTTCTCTCCATTCCCACCTCCACCGCCGCCGCAATGATTGGACGCATGATCGTTTGTTTTAGACATTCCCGCCACCATTTTGTGAGTTTCTTTTTTCTTTTCTTCTTTTCCTTATTTCTCTTGAACATTAGGGACAATGTTCGTCCTAAGTATGGGGTGGGATGTACTAAAAGTTTGTAATAACTCTACTCTCTATGTTTGCTTTCATTCGAGACTATCGTTGCATATTCATTATGTGTTACACGTTGCCTTATTGCATTGCATGAAAAGTGACTTGAAAACCCATAAAAATTTGAAAAATTTTGAAAATTTTGTGCTTCTAATGAATTGAGATGATTTCCATGATAATCACTACTTGTGAATTGAGTTTGATGATAATCGCATGCTTAAAAGGATTGTGAATTGAAAATAATTTGAATGAATGAATTTCACCTCTTTTGCAAGTTTTATAATGTGAAAATGTTACCTAAATCATGATAGGAAATTGAAGTTGAAATCACGTTATAAGTTCCTATACTTCTTGTTGAAATGATTAAGGCAATTCAATGCTTTCTTTCTTCTTTCTTTGATCATCTAGCTCCTCATTGAAATATTAGCCTCTTTTACCTATCCGGGAATTTGGAGAAGTGAATGAGAAAAAGACATGTTTGATGTGGGAGGGCCATGAGAGCAATTATTTACAATCAATTGAATAGAAAGAAATTATAGGTTTGGGGAAGTCAATCATGACGATGAGTAACTCGGCACCATTCACATAGCCGGGTGTTTGTGTCTTGCCAAAGTCGGATTGAGCGATATTCCTAGCGGATTATGGTATGTGCGCTAAGGGTTTGAGGCATCTCTTGAAAAATTTGAGAAACGCCAATCTCCTAGGCTTCGGTCTTTGTGCACCTCTATCCATAACTCCAAAAGTAAAGTCGAAAAATGAAAAGAAAGAGAGCGAAGCTCTAAGTTGAAGTGTTGCGGAAACCACATAAGTAGAAGAAGGTAGTTGTCCACTTTCCCGGATTTATGCACCACTTTCCCTTAAAGTTTTCCCCTCCCTTCCATATTCTAGACCTTTTCTTTGAAAGTCCTTAAGATCAAAAGAATGTTATATGACTTGGTGATCTAAATTGAAGTTTCTTGTGATTAATTTTGATAATGTTTGAAGGTTATAATGCTTGTTTAGAAGTTAAGTTGGTTCATGAATTTTCTTTGCCTTTTACTCTTTGATTAAGTGTGTGAAAGTTTGAAAAAACGATTGAAGCAAGGTTTGAGAATGATCTATTCTTTAGAAGTCACATTCATCCGAAAGAAGGTACACATATTTCATCCTAACTCTTGTTTAAAGCTTTTTGAAAGACCTTGCTTAGGGACAAGCAAGTGTTAAGTATGGGGTTATTTGTTAGCATGAAATATTGTGATATTTTAGGCACGTTTTCTAAACGTATTTGATTCATATTGATAGTCTTTGATTGAACTTTGTGCATATGTGAGCTAGTATTACCTATATTGTCAATATGGATGTCTACACTAGTTCTATGTTGATTATAGGTGATTTGGAGCTAATTCCGAACGGAATCGAACAAAGGAGAGTTGAGTTGATATGTCCATGGATTGAGGACATTCTTTGGAAGCAAGTTGGAGTTTTAGCTTGAGGAATGCACGAGTTTAGGGAAGAATCACGTTCTTGCCCTAAACCACGCTCTAAATTACGACCGTATTACGTTCCACGTTCAATTCCACGACCGTGGATTTAGAGTCAGAAATTCATGTTCATTCCAGAGGATTACACGGCCGTGGAACATATGGTGCAAACCGTATTTGTTTCCACGCTCTAAATTACGGTCGTGGAACACTTCCACGACCGTGATCTTGGCAAATCTTTTCGCCACACTTTGAAGCCACGATCTTTTAAAGATTTGGGCCGGGCCGACATTTTGCCCTGCACTATAAAAAGACGGACGAAGCAAGAATCCGGGGATCTCGCTTAGGCTCGCTTAACTTCGCTTATGCCCGCTTACCCTCATTCATCATCGCTGACGCTCGCTTAGACACGCTTACACTTCGCTTAGCCTTGCTTGGAAGCATTGACATCTCTTTGGGAGATCGAAGTTCGTGTTTGGCAATTCCTCTAATCTCGCACTTTTGGTGGAGATTGCTGTGGAGATTTCCGGATTGGCGGAAGATCGAAGTTCTTGGAAGATTTTGCAAGAAGATCTCTCTTCTTGTTTAGGTTTGATTTGGGAAACGGATTGACATCCCGTTTTCTCTTCTTTCCTAAGGTGGTGATTGTTTGTTTTACTTTGAATCTTTTGACATTACTTGTTCTGTTTGTGACTTTGAGATTGAATTGAAGATTATTGAAAGTTTTTGAAAGTTTTCATCTTTTTATCTTTTGATTCTTGAATTGATATCAACATGACTGTTATTGGCTAAAAACCCTTAACAATTCTAAGGTGAAGGGTTGATATTTGTGGCTTAGATGATGATAGATCGATCGCAAACAGATTAGACCCTGAGAGTTAGAGAGACTCGCCGACAACCCTAAATCACGGCCTGTTCTTAGGTTTCCACGGCCGTGGAACCTCAAGAACTAACCGTGATTTCCCTTAAGTCTACGAACCTGCTTTTACTTTAATCTAAAGTTAAAGATTTGCTTTAGCTTAGTTTAGACTTGTCTTATCTAGGTGGTAGTGAAGCCTCAACAACCTCTACCTCGATTGTGAGTGTCACAACCTCAATCGGTTAAGTTAGTCTTGATCCTTGGGTTATAAGTTTGGGTATTTGACACTAATTCTCATCTCTGGAATCCTTCTATATTGAGCCTCAACAACCTGTATAGAGAGTGCCTTGTAGGTGAGTCATATAAGGTTTTTAGAACTTCACCGTACGATTACCTTACATTAGTATACCTTTGCATATCTCAACTCTGTCTTTACATCATTAAGTAAATCTTGAATCGATTGCCACAGCTGGATACCTGGATCTTTAGGATTGTTGTTTTCCCAATAATTCGAAAAGCTCTTACATTTACTCGCTTGATAACCTACAACTGGATTTAACCCCCCAAATCCTTGTGTTCGATACTCTGGAATTCTTGCTTAACTATATCGATCCGTACACTGCGGGTTCGCTGCTTGATTCTAGTTTTATAAATTTAAAACTTATTTGCACACACCTCTAGGGGCGAACACCTATCTTCTTGGTTGGTTGGTTTGTTGGCCGTTTTAGTTCTTATCCTTTGGTTGTAGTAAGTCCGTTGTTGTAGTGAATCTCTTAGCCTAGATCTTCCCTTGTAACGCTATCCAAGACCTACACACATTTTAACAAACAAATCAAGACAAACAATCTAGAAATATAATCGATATTTCTTAGTTTATAAAACCGTATTTATATGTTAAGTCTCCATCATTTAAACAAAACAATTAATATCAAAGGTGGAGTTATCATTTTACTTATGCACGTTTATGTTAGCTTGACCTTATACGATAGTGATACCTCGTGTAGATGCATGTACTAGGACTATAATGACTATGAGACGAGGTAGAGGTCATCCACCTCTTCCTCCTTCTGGTTGGGGTAGGGGTGATAGGACTCCTACAGTCCAAGAATGCGGACGAGGAGGTAGACCTCTTATATCGAGATATTGGGGACGTGACCCCATTGTTGAGCCACCAATGGATGAGGATAAAGTCGAGGAGGTCGTTGAGAGTGTGGTTCCCGAAGAGGGATATGAGGTTGCCGCTAGATTAGAGGTACCGAGAGTAGTCAGCTGAGTTATGTCGCATCTCAATGGGAGTGGTAGAGTTCTATGAGTACTTATGGCGGGTTGAGGAGGCCGTTGGGATAGGGGGACGCGCCCCATATCTACCAGTACCTACGAGATCAACTGAGGTCTCGCAGAGAGTGACACAAGTGCTAGTTGCACCAGAGAGAAGAGCTAAGGTTGACAGGGCTCGGAATGAGCCAAGGGCTCCAAGACGGGATTCGTGGTTGAAGACTTTCAACCACATGAGAGTACCCCCGTTTGACGAGAAGTTGGGGTTAGAGGTGGACCATTGGCTAGGTCACGTTGAGACCGCACTGGAGTTGATCTGTTGCCCAAAGGATCGGCGTGTGGAGTTAGTGCAGATCGTGTTCCGGGAATAGACACATTACTGGTGGAGGACCATCCGTACCGTGGTCTCGGGGTTTGATCAAATAAGGAGTCTCATCAAGGAGCGTTTCTCCCTTGCCGCACTGAGGAGGGAGGGACTACATGACTTTCTGGAGGGAGGATTTGAGGACATTCCTATCTTTGAGGCGATTAGGAAGTTCCAGAAGGAGTTAAAACTGCTTGGTTTGGTTGCACCCTAGACCGACCAACATGTGTACTTATTCTCCCAAAGGCTGAGGGAGAGTACCCGTTCATATTTGGCGGGTTTACGTTGTGATTAGCTGATGGACTATTATGACCGAGCCTCAGCATATAAGAGGGACCAGCTGGGTCCAATGAGGGATGCTTAGTCTGGAGGGTCGGAGAAGAGACAAAGGATTGGGCAGGCTAGTGTTGGTACAAGAGCATCGGCCTATAAATGAGGTCAGTCACACGGGCAATTAAGTCATCCGCCTACAACTCCGCCTTTATATGGGGTCAAATAGTGCTATAATTGTGCGGATCACAAATATATCAGGCAAGAGTGTAAGAGGCCGACTGTGACTTGTTTCACATGAGGCAAGACCGGGTATATAGCTAGCTTTTGTTGTCAAGGCAGAGCCCCGTCACAATAGGGATATTCTCCTACATGAGCTCAGAGTGGTGGGTAGAGACCACCATAGTTTCTGGCTTAAGGGCAGCAAGAGCTCAAGGGCATCCTCTTTTGCAAGGTTCCGCTCAGGGATTAGGTCGAGGTAGGGGGCGTGGTGGAGGTACGTCAGATACGAGAGGGGCTTAGACACGAGTGTTCGAGATGAGGAACACTGATAAGCCAGCCGCACCATTGATTACAGGTAACATTTAGATTATTGGCTTACCTGTTAGAGTGTTATTTGATACAGGTGCTACACATTCATTCATTTCGGATGCATATGTAGAGAGGTTTTCCTTAGATACAGTAGAGGGAGCACCTTTCATTATAGGATTATCCGATGGAGGTAAGGTCAAAGGTATCCGGGAGGTTCACGATTGTTCCACACAGTTGGGAAATCATGATTGGTTAGTGGACTTCTTCGTCATGTACTTAGTACATGAGGAAGTCATCTTGGGGATGGACTGGATGGACCGACATGGTGCAGTCCTAGATATCGGTAAGAGGACGTTGATGGTCACTACCGAGGCATTTCACGTGGAGATATTCCGAGGTTGAGATCTTGGAAAGACTAGTACAGTCATCAGCGTAGTCCGAGCAGTGAGAATGATAGGGCAGAGTTGAGGAGATTCTGGTAGTGAGTGAGTTCACGGACGTATTCAGTGAGCCACCAAGTTTGCCGTCATAGAGGAGCATAGACTTCAGCATCGAGTTGGAGCCTGGTATGAGACTGATCTCGAAGGCACCTTAACACATGACGCCTATCGAGCTGCTGAAGTTGAAGAAGAAACTAAAGGAGTTGGCTGAGAAGGGCTTCATTCGCCCTGATGTTTCTCTATGGGACGCACCAGTACTTTTCATGAGGAAGAAGGACGGGTCGATGATGTTGTGCATTGACTACGTGGAGTTGAATAAGGTGACCATCAAGAACAAGTTTTTGTTGCCCCACATTGATGTAAGACCCGAGGTCTTAGGAACGTTGTTCTCATGCCAACCATGCTCGTGCAGAAACTTCCCAGGAGGTCACCCATCTTGAAATTTCTCCCGTACGAGCACGCTTAATTCCAGAGTTATTTGTCCTCACTTTACCACTAGAAAAGAAGAATTCTTGTTGACATGGGTAGCAACCCATCCTTATAAGTTAACCATAAATCCCCATTCATATGATGCGGGATGACAATTTTACGGGGTGTTACAATCTCCCTCACTTAAACTCCTGACGTCCACGTCAGACTGAAGGACCGTCCGCTGAGCCGAGTGACCGCCTACTCGGGCGAGCACACTCGTAACTCAGGGTCTCAGGGTTTGCTCTGATACCATCTGTAAGACCCGAGGTCTTAGGGACCCTATTCTCATGCCAACCATGCTCGCGCAGAAACTTCCCAAGAGGTCACCCATCTTGAAATTTCTCCCGCACGAGCACGCTTAACTCCAGAGTTATTTGTCCTCACTCTACCACTAGAAAAGAAGAATTATTGTTGATATGGGTAGTAACTCATCCTTATAAGTTAACCATAAATCCTCATTCATATGATGTGGGATGACAATTTTACGGGGTGTTACAATTGATGACTTGTTAGACTAGTTGTATGGAGCTACAATGTTCTCCAAGATTAACTTGAGGTCAAGATATCCCCAGTTGAGGGTGAGAGAGTAGGATGTGCCTAAGACGACATTTAGAATCAGGTATGACCACTACGAGTTTGTAGTGATTTCATTTGGGCTTAAGAATGCACCCTCCGTGTTCATGGAGTTGATGAACGGCATCTTCAACAACTTCCTATATCAGTTTGTGGTGGTTTTCATAGATGACATCCTGGTATACTCTAGGATCCGAGAGGAGCACGCATGACACCTGAGGACTGTACTGGAGGTACTACAGAATAGAGAGTTTTACCTTAAGCTCTCTAAGTGCAAGTTTTGGATGCCTGAGGTGGTCTTCCTTGGTCACGTGGTCTCCGCTGAGGGGATGAGCATCGATCCAGCGAAGATTGAGTTGGTATCTTCATGGCTGCCTCCGAGGAATGTTAAAGAAGGTATGCAAATTTTTAGGCTTGGTGGGCTAATACTGCCGGTGTGTGGAAGGATTTTCACTGATCGCCCGACAATTTACTTGCCTATTGAGGAAGTTTACCCGATTTGTGTAGTCCGAGCCGTGCCAAAAAAGCTTTGGGAAGCCAAAAAGGAGATTGACTTTTGCTCCCATTCTAGAACAGTCAGAGGCCGTTGAGGATTTTTTGGTATACAGTGATGCATCCAAGTTAGGCTTGAGATGCGTGTTGATGCAGTGAGGTATAGTTATTGCTTACGTGTGTAGACAACTGAAGACGTATGAGGAGAATTACCCGACTCACGACCTCGAGTTAGATGCAGTGGTACATGCCCTTAAGATTTGGCACCACTACCTCTATAGGGCAACATGTCAGATCTTCACATGCCATAAGAGTTTGAAGTATATAATCACTCAGTGGGAGTTGAATAACTACCAAAGGAGATGGTTGGATTGATCAAGGATTTTGATTTGGAGATTTTGTACCATCCGGGAAAGACGAATGTGGTCTCCAATGCCCTTAGTAGGAAGACGTCTCGAGAGAAGGCTATAGCTCGGCTGACAGCACAACATCAACTACAAAGAGATCTAGCATGGCTAGAGTTGAACATTAGTTCTCAAATATGGACAACCATTTGTCCACCCTTGAGCTACTACCTGATATGCTGGGAGAGATCCGAGAAAAGCAAGACAGTCGTCCGACTATGACCAGGATCCGAGACAGGATGTCTCGAGGTGAGGCACCAGAGTTTACCATAGCTGCCCACAGAGTGATGAGACGTCAGGAGCGTATACGTGTGCCGTCAAACAAAGAGCTATGATAGAGGATCTTAGGCAAGGAAACTACACCTTACTCAATACACTCAAGTGCTAGTAAGATGTATCAGGATGTAAGACGCTCTTTTTGGTGAGGAGGACTGAAGCCCGATGTGTCTAGATATGTAGCTCAGTGTGCAGCCTATCAGCAAGTCAAGATTGAGTATCGCATATCAAGAGAAGAGTACCACCCACTACTAGTATCACAGTGGAAGTGGGAGCACATCTCCATGGATTTTGTCACCGGTTTGAGACCGAGTAGGAGTTTTGACGCTATTTGGGTGGTAGTAGACCGACTGACGAAGACCACACGTTTCATTCCTATTAAGGAAATATGGCCGGTGAGTCGGTTAACTGAGGAGTTAACTAGGCAAATTGTGAGACTCCATGGGATACCGAGGACCATTGTCTCCGATAAAGATGGACGGTTAACCTCGAGGTTCTGGCTGCAGGTGCATGCAGCTTTGGGGATGAGTCTTCACTTCACGACACCGTATCACCCTCATACCGACGGTGAGTCTTAGAGGACCATACAGAACTTAGAGGACATGTTGAGAGTGTGTGGGTATGTATTGGATTGGGGACAAGGTATGGCCACATCACCTTCCCTTGGTCAAGTTTTCGTATAATAACTGTCGGCATGCATCGATTAGGATGACTCCTTATGAGGTGTTGTATGAGTGGAGATGTTGTACACCTCTATGTTGGGAGGAGCCGAGTAGCGTTGGTGGAGTAGATCCTGAGCAGATACAGAGCGATATCCCCCGAGTAGCGCTGATTCGAGAGTGCATGTTGGTAGTGCAGAGTCGCCAGAAGTCTTACGTTGACAAGAGGCACCATTCTCTAGAGATTAGAGTGGGCGTTCAGGTCTAATAAAGAGTATCACCGACGCGATGCGTCAGACATTTCGGCATTAAGGGGAATTTGAGTCCCCGAGATGTCAAACCATTTGAGATCTTAGAGCGAGTCGGAGTGGTTGCACAGGTTTTATAGGTGTTGATGATGATGGAAGACTTCACACAAATATAAGTAGTTGGATATACTAACAATGTACTTGATTATATTTCTAGATATTCGGTTGGTTTGAATTCAATGCAGGTACATCAATGCATATGTCAAGGATCTTGATATTAGTTTCAAGGGCCTTGAAGTATAATTCTAAGGACGAAGGAAGATGGCGAATACAAAGGAAGATATTAAGAGCCTTGGAGTTATAAGAATGCAAAACAAGAATTCAAAATACGCATCAAAGACTTTTTAGAAGATTTTGAATAAGGAAGATCTCGACAAATCAAAGGATCCATCCGAAGATCTTGTCAACTACAAAATCAACCGAAGATCTTAAATGAAGAATAAGAAAATCTTTTTCGAAGATTTTCTTAAACAAACTCAATAGCAACAACATCTTCTCTTCACATAGAACACGAGAAGATCGGAGTAAAAGATCAACGTGTTAATAGGGGTTGTAGTTTTACAACTTCTAAACTTATCTCCGAACAAGAAAACGATCTTCATGGAAACGAAGATTCACCTTCAACGGTCATCTTCACAACGGCTAGAAGTCCTTTACATCGAAGAGTATAAATAAAGATGATGGTCGAAGAAGAAAAAAAAACACAAGCCTACATCGTTAAATATCTTCTACATCTTCAAGAAACTAGATCATCTTCATTCGTTGTTTTTCTTTCTCTTATTTCAAAAAGCTTTATCCCCTTTGAGAGAGAAAATACTAGAGCTCCATTGGAAGATCTAAATAGTTTTATATTAGAGTGTGTGTTACTCGCGAAGTAACTAGGCTATTATAGCTAGATTAAGAGCTGGAGCTAGATCGTAGTGTTGGCTACAATGAGAGAAGAAGGGGATTTCTTCTATTTTGTGTCTAGGACTCTTTGAAGCTGATAATAGATAGTTAGTTCCTACGGATATATCCTGGGACGGAGAGTAGGCTATTTAGAGCCGAACTTCGTAAACATATCCTTGTGTCAATCTTTTCAATTCCGCACTATATATACTTTACTGTGACTAACTTTGTTTTGCAGGAGCAAGAAGTCAAGGCCCTTGAAAAGAGTTTCAAAGCCCTTGAAATCAAAGTTTCACAAAGAGCACAGATTGACATAAAGGCCCTTGAAAGAGATTTCAAGGCCTTGAGATTTGGGTTTGCGAAAAGTTCTCATACTCTATTCAACCCCCCCCCCTTATAGAGTATTATTTATCCTATTTATATCACCTACCGGTTCTTCAATTGGTATCAAAGCTAGACTCACGTTTATTGATTTAACCATCAGTGAGACTAATCATGAATCCTATAGGTGATGGTGGATTTGCTCAAGGAAGATCCTCATCCCGACCACCACTCTTTTGTGGCAACAACTTCGCTCATTGGAGAGCACTCATGCGTATGTTCATTATTGACCAGGATATGGAACTTTGGAGCATTACTCAAAATGGACCCAAAATTCCAATGACCACGGTTGAAGGCGTACAAGTCCCAAAGAAGGAATCAGACTTCACACAGGATGACTTGGACAATGTGTCAAAGAATTACAAAGCCATGAATCTACTTTACTGTGGATTAGATGCTAATGAATTCAACCGGATCTCATCATACCAGAGCGCTAAAGAGATATGGGACAAGCTTGTTGTTACTTACGAAGGAACAAGTCAAGTCAAGGAGACAAAGATTAGCATCTTCCTCAGACAATATGAGTTATTCAAGATGAATCCAAATGAAACAGTCAAAGAGATGTTCACCAGATTCACTGAGATAGTGAACAATCTGGACTCAATAGGAAAGATCTTCACTAATGAAGAAAAAGTAAGGAAGGTTCCGAGGAGCTTACCTAAAGCAAAGTGGGGACCAAAAATGACTGCAATTGAAGAAGCTCAAAATCTCACAACTCTTCCTCTTGATGACGATGAAGAAGATGCAATCGCCATGATCTCAAAGGGTCTCGCAAGAATTCTCAAGCTAAAGAAACAATCGGCTAACAGAGAATTCCCACGAGCATCAAAACCCCAAGGTAAGTTTTCTAATCCTAATAAGAAAACAAGGGTACTGACTTGCTTTGAATGTGGTGAAACAGATCATCTGGTAAAGGATTGTCCACAAAAGAAGATGACCAACTTCAAGAAAAATAATCGAAAAAAGAAAGCTATGGTTGCTTCATGGAGTGATTCAGAATCATCAAATGAATCAGAAGATGAAAAAGAACAAGCAAACTTGTCTCTTATGGCTGATCATGAAGATGACTCAAATCTGTACACCGACAATATGGTAAGTACAATTTTATCTCAACTGGATATTGACCTTAAACAAGTCCATAAAGATATTTTCTTAAGTGATAAGGAACATAGAATAAAGATAAATTCTTTAACAGATAAGCTTAATGAACAAGATAAACAACTAAGAGAAATGTCTCTGGAGATTGAAAATCTTAACACAGAAAAGGAAGAACTTGATGACAATATCAAGGCTTTGGAATCAGAAAATCTGATTCTCAAGGACAACCTCTCTTCTCTACATCGAAATTATATCGACCTAGAGAAAGAGAAAGTTGATCTAACTTTAACATGTCAAGACCTGAAGGCATCACTCATTAAGTTTACTCGTTCAAAAGATAATCTGGAAAGAATGATGGGTGAAAAACAATCTTCTCTTAACAAAAATGGTATAGGGTATCATAAAAGCTTTCCTAGAAAACCTACCACCACTTTTGTTATGGCCAAAGGAAGCAATCATATGCCTACTTGCTTCTATTGTTGCAAAAAAGGTCATGTTAAATCCACATGTCCTTATAGAAGAAATGATCCTTATATTATTAGAAACACCTATCCTTTATGTCTAAGGAAACAAGTCAAACAAATCTAGGTTCCTAAAGGTACTAGACCACCAAACATGATCGAGCCTGAGTATGAACCAAAATATGTCATATGGTCGACCCGGAAAGGTTGATGTTTGTTGTTTTGTAAGATATCACCAAGGTAAAGGAGCACAAATGGATACTAGATAGTGGTTGCTCAAGACACATAAGTGGAAAAAGTTCGTTATTCTCAGATTTAAAGAAGCAATCATCCGGAACTATTACTCTTGGTGATAAAGGAAAGTGTGACATAATTGGCATTGGTAAAATTTGCTATAATTCATCCAACTTTATTGATGATGTTTACTTAGTTGATGGCTTGAAATATAATTTGCTAAGTATTTCTCAAATTTGTGATAAAGGTAATAAGGTTATATTTGATTCAGAAAAATGTGTAGTTCAAAACAAAAAAACGGACGAAGTATTGCTTACTGCTCCTAGATGTAACAATGTTTATTCCTTGAGTACTAACCAAGTTGCAGGAACAAAGTTAAAATGTCTAAAGGCCTTGACTGATGATCCAAGGTTTTGGCATAGAAGACTTGGTCACGTAAGCATGCACACCATGCAGAAGTTACTTACAAAAGATTTGGTATGTAATAACCGAAAATTTTAAAACTTCATTTAACACTGAATTTAAGCGGATTCCGATCCGCCAACCTTTATCCTGTAAATGAAATTAAAACGAGATTCAATTTCTATCATTTTATGTGACCTAATTCACATAAAATGATAAATGATGTAACCGGAAATAATTTACGTACCTTTAAATTAACATAATAACTTATATAATACGGAAAATAATTCCGTAAATATTTTCCACAAAGTGTTTCTTCGATCCGTATCCCTTGTTTTAATGGGAGAGCAGTCCAGTGCTGGCCCAACACTAGGCCCAAGCCCATCGGCCCACCTCCTTAAGCTAATCCTAACCCTAACCTAATTATACGTTTAACCTAATCTAATCCTAATTCTCTCTTCATCTACTGCGTGCCGTTGTTCTGCTTCTCTCCCTCAACCGCAACCAACCTGTACTTTCTCTTCCGCCTTCTTCTGCAGACGACGTAGCAAAACAACCCAAGAGCCTCATTCGCCGGCGATATCGGCCGCTAGGTGAGCCACCTCCTCTGTCTATCTCTCCCCTTCCTCTCTAATTCTCGAACCGCAGCAGCTTCTGACCTTGGCTTCACACACAGTCGCGAGTCACGCCGGTGAGGACGGTCGATACGGACGAAGATTCCGGGCGCTGCAGCAGGCGCCAGTTAGGAAGAGCGGGCGGCGTGAGGCGTACAAGCAATCTGGTTCCGAACCTTGCAGCCGGTCGCGAGTCGTACGGTGAGTCCTTCATCCCTCCCCTCTGCTACTCTTCTCCTCTTGTGCTGAATCTCGTCTCGAACTGCAGGCTGTAACCGGGGACGACGCGAGCCTGTACTGGGTCGACGAGCGAGTTAAGAGCGGACTGCGGTAGGCTCCGTCTTCTCCAGCGGAAGTCAGTCCGGAAAGGGGAAGATTGGAAGGTGAGTGTAGCTGTGCAGTTTTACAATAAGTGCATATATATATATATAGTACATGTAGATAGTATGGTGATAGTGTGAGTTGTATAGGTATATATATATATATTTTGTTGATGAGAATGTGAGGATGGTTGAATTATCATGTAGATGTACAGTGATACGGGTATATATATAGATGTATAAGTTGGAGTATGTGTAAGTTAGATAGAAGCATAAGAATAGTAGACATATGTAAATTATATATAGGAATATATTTGTAGGTATAAATATAGTGTATATAGATATATGGGTTACGTATATAAGTGTGAGTTTGGAGTTATGAAATTATGTAGCTATATATGTAAATATCGAGTAGTCACGGAAGTATACGAGTTAGAGGAAAAGTTAGAGTGTGTACATACGTATATATATATATATACATGTAGAAGAGTAGAGTGGTAATCGGGAAAGAGGAGGAGTGTTGCTCTTTGAGGAGTGGATTCGAGTTGTAACTTATAACTTATAAGAACTATCAAAGAGAAACAATTTATGGAAAACAAGTTCTAAAAGAAATTAGTAGAATTCAAGAATAAACTTTGAGAATTTTGGCACTAAGGGTAAAATGGTCTTTTACCGTAAGAGAGTTTTTCCGTAATTTCTTCGCATGAGGTTGGACATCTGGATGTGATTCTGATCCACATGCCTTATTTGACAGGCTTTTGAGTTACCACGAGTACGGACCGATTTGAGACTTGTTAGAGTGTGATTTGACTCAGGTAAGTCCTTGCGACTTACTTAGCCAGTTTCTGGATATTAGTTGAGTGATAGTGGTGGTGTGTGTGCAATGTGTGTGATAATAATAATAACAACTTGTTAGAACGACCGTTATTATTATGTTTAAGGCCCAAGTGTATGTATAACGGGCCGTGACATCACTGCCCAGCTCTGACAGGAGACTGGGAGGTTCTCTATACCCATACCAGACAGGTACAAGGTGAGATGCATCGGATCCATTCTTGATGGTTACACGGGGGCGGAGGCGAGGTTTGAGAATCCCTCGTGTCACAAAATAAGTATCATTAGTAAGAGTGAATAACTTAACTGAAGATAATAAATGGACTTGTTTGAAAGCATGATGGGTGTTTATATTTTTCTGTGTGTGTGTGCTATTATTACTCTCTTAATGTTTAGATAACTAGCTAATGGTTTCTCTTGTTGTGTTTTAGATTTGTCGCAGGTTAGATCAGCAGCTGAGTGATCCGGAAGTAGTGGTCAGACGGGTCTCCGTACTCCTTAGAGTGGGGGTTGGGGTTGTTGTTTGTCGTTCTTTCTTTTGTTAAGACAGATGATCTTTTTCCCTTTGTTTAAGTACTATAGGCTACTAGACCTTGTTGTATTCATTCTCTTAAAAATACTATTTCATGAATTTCGGTTTTTCTTATTTGTGTCTTGTTGTAAGATCCTAGTAATATTGTTGTCAAACTGAGGTCGGGACCCATTGTGAGGTCCTAACCAGTAACGTCCCGAGTTCTGAGAATTTGGGGTGTTACATGGTATGTGGTTTGCCAAACCTAAATTTCAAGGTTGATGATCTTTGTAAGGCATGTACATCAGGTAAACAAACAAGAGGTTCTTTCAAACCCAAGAAAGTTGTAAGTTCTTCTCGACCCATTGAACTTTTACACATGGATCTTTGTGGACCTATGCGTGTCAAATCTCCCGGAGGAAAACAATACATTCTTGTTATAGTGGATGATTTTTCTCGCTTTACATGGATTTCTTTTCTACGTGAAAAATCTGAAGCTTTGTTTGAGTTTTTAAAACTATGTAAGGAGTTACAAAGCTTGAAAAATCTACCAATCATTTCTATAAGAAGTGATCATGGTAGAGAATTTGATCAATTAAAATTTGATTTGTTTTGTGCAAAATATGGTATTTCTCATAATTTTTCAGCTCCTAGAACTCCTCAATAAAACAAAGTTGTGGAACGCAAGAATCGCACTCTTGAGGATATGTCTAGGACAATGCTTTTAGAAAACAATCTACCAAAGAGCTTTTGGACTGAAACAGTAAACACTGCAAATTATATCTTAAACAGATGTTTAATTCGCCCTATTTTGAAAAAGACTCCTTATGAACTTTTTAAAAGTAGAAAACCAAATATTTCATATTTCAAACCCTTTGGATGTACTTGTTTTATTCACAATAATGTATAAGACAATCTTGGGAAATTTGATGCACGTAGTGATGAAGGTATATTCATTGGATATGCCTCAAACAACAAAGCTTATCGAGTATATAACAAACGTACCAAAATTGTTGAGGAAAACATTCATATTATTTTTTATGAAAGCAATGATGGTACTTTGAGTGAAAGTTTTGCAGACTTAGACCTGAATCAAAGAGAAGATCACATTTCGGATGAAGAGGAAGATCCTAAAGACAAAGACAAAAATATGCAGGAAAAGATTCAAGATACCAAAGAAAGTCCTCAAAACCTTGAAACACACCTTCAAGATCTTGAAATTGGAAACTGTGAGAACAGAACTCCATTTCAAGGGCTTGAAACCCAACTTCAAGGCCTTGAGATTGGAACAACAGTAAATATACAAACGGTACCTGAATCTAGTCAAACATATACAGCTCAACCTTCAGGATCTACTTCATCTGTTAAAAGAAGAAAAGTTCAACACTCCTCATATCATCCACAAGAAAATGTGATCTCAGATCCAAATGCCGGAGTTCAAACTAGATCTAAAGTAAACAATCTTTGTGCATTCTCCGCCTTTGTATCACTGATCGAGCCAAAGAACTACACTCAAGCTCTTCAAGAACCATATTGGATCATAGCTATGCAAAATGAATTGAATGAGTTTGAGAGGAACAAGGTATGGACTCTTACTTCAAGACCAAAGCATCAATCAGTTATTGGCACAAAATGGGTTTTCATGAACAAACTGGATGAAAGTGGCAAAATCATACGAAACAAAGCACGACTTGTAGCACAAGGCTATAACCAGGAAGAAGGTATTGATTATGAGAAGACTTTTGCTCCGGTTGCCAGGTTAGAAGTCACACGTATGCTACTTGCATTTGCATCCTTCATGAACATAAAACTTTTTCAAATGGATGTAAAGTGTGCTTTCCTAAATGGCTTCTTAGAAGAAGAAGTCTATGTTGCTTAACCTCCTGGTTTTGAAAATGATGATTTTCCAGATTATGTTTTTAAATTAGACAAAGCTCTTTATGGTCTTAAGCAAGCTCCTCGAGCTTAATATGAAAGATTATCTAAATATCTTCTTGAAAATAGTTTTAAAAGAGGTTTAATTGATAAAACATTGTTTATCAAAACTAGAGGCAACGACATACTAGTAGTACAGATCTATGCTGATGATATATTATTTGGTGCTACTAACGATTCTCTTTGCAAGGAATTTTCAGATATTATGTGCAGGGAATTCGAAATGAATTTAATGGGAGAATTAAATTTCTTTCTTGGACTTCAAGTGACACAGGCAAAGAAAGGAATTTTTCTCAATCAAAGCAAGTATACTAAAGACTTGCTTAAAAAGTACAAAATGGATCAATCTAAGGTTGCAAAGACTCCTATGAGTTCAAGACTTTCGCTAGATCATGACAAAAATAGCAAAAGTGTAGTACAAAAGGAGTATAGAGGTATGATCGGTTCATTGTTATATCTAACTGCAAGTCGTCCTAACATTATGTTTAGCGTGTGCATGTGTGCAAGATTTCAAGCGGATCCTAAAGAGTCACACCTGATTGCTGTGAAATGAATTTTTTGGTATCTAAATGGCACTAAGGATCTAGGGTTATGGTACCCACGTAAAAGCTCGTTTTATCTTGTTGGCTATTCAGATGCAGACTTTGCAGGTTATAAGGTTGACAGAAAAAGTACTTCTGGATGTTGTCAATTCTTAGGGTCATCCCTAATCAATTGACACTCCAAGAAGCAAAATTTTGTTGCACTATCCACAGCTGAAGCTGAGTATGTAGCGGCTGGAGCCTATTGTGCTCAAATTCTCTGGATTGCTCAACAACTTCGTGATCTTGGCTTTGATTTAAAAGGTATTCCTATTAAATGCGATAATACTAGTGTTATTTCTATAACTAAAAATCATGTGCAGCATTCAAGAACTAAGCATATTGATGTAAGGCATCACTTCATTCGTGATCATGTTGAGAAAGGTGATGTTTCGATTTCTTTTATCTCAACTAACTTGCAGCTTGCAAATATCTTTACCAAGCATCTTCCTGAGGAACAATTTAATTTTATTAGATTAGAGCTTGGTATGCTAAACAATGATGCATTAACGTAGGGGGATTTAACAAGTTTTAATCATCCTATGTATGCAGCTCAATTGATGTTTTCAAGGGCTTTGAAATGAAATTCAAGGGGACCTTGAAACATATTTCAAGGGTAAATAAATAAATGGATCAATTAGATATTCATATCTCTTAGATATTGAATTATCTAATGTTTTTTTTTAAAAAGGAATTTCAAAAGGTTTGTTTTCAGATTCAAAGGTTTTTGAAAAAGAGGTTACCAATATTTATGGTAAGATTTTTTGTTAAGATTTTAGAAAATCCTTTGATCTTACGCTAATTAGACTTCTTCCCATAAATACCTCTTCTCTTTCCTCTTTCTCTCTTCCGCTTCCCTTGTCTTTTGAAAGAACGGTGCTTTACTCTCTCAATTTTCCTAAACATTTATCATCGTTTTCTCAAAATATCAAATGGCTCCCAAAAGATCTTCAGTCAACGAAGCAACATCGTCAGCTCCAAAACGACAAAGGGTCGTTCAAATTTCATCCGACTCTTCTGGGTCAAGTTCTGACTCCGGGTCTAGTTCTAGTTCTTCAGGATTCTCAGGAGATGCCGATATTTTTGCTAGGACTGGGCTTCCCTCAAATTGGTTCACGAATCTGACAACTGCAAAGAAATGGGTCAAGGAATATGATGACCGCCCTCAGTGCATGTGCGAGGGAGTTCACTGTGAACTGTTTACATGCTCGTCTCTACCAAGCTTTGAAGTGCTCATGGAAAGCGTTATATGAGTCATGTTAAACCCTAGAGAAGAGACGTTTCCAAGACTAACGAGGTTTTTTATGCCAATTTAACTGCAATACGTGAGAGAGGGGAATGGATTCTAAACACAGTCATCAAAGGTAAGAAAATTACCCTCACTACTGAAATTCTAGCAGATATTTTTGGTATTCCTCGTTATAGTACTTCAGAAGACTCAAATCCCGCTTTAACCTTAAGACTAGCTAGAGAACAACTTCTTCTTCCTCTTGTCTTAACACCACCAACCATTATATGCTTAACACTAGAGGCTAGAATAGTTTATTCTATTATAGATAGATGCATTATCCCTAGCAATGGTGACAAAGAAACCGTAATCAACTCAGTGCTGATTTTGACTTACAATGTGTTAAATGGGTTGAAGGTAAATTTGCCTGAAATTCTTCTGTCTCATATGGTGAATACAAATAAATTCTCCAAGCACTAGCCATCTACCTTATGGGAACTTGCTTCCATGATATTCACCCACTTTTCAATCGATTGTTCTGGTGAGGCATGGCATCTTTACAATGATGGTTTAGATGAAGTTTTCTTTGAGACGATAGGAATTCGAAAGACTAAGGTGGGGGTTTAGAAATGTGTGGGTATTGATGGAGCAGTCTGAGTGGAATTTTACTACACAGCAGAGACTGAATTTTGTTGAAGCATCGTTGAAATCATTAACTCATGAGTTTATAGAGTTTAAAGTGACAATGACTGATCAGATGGACAAGGCTCAAGATCTGCTTGGAATCCTAAAGCAAAAGATTAATCAACTATTCCATGTCAGTGCTATGTCTCTCACAACTGCAACTAGCATTAAACCCATATCAGAGGAAGATGGGAAGGAGACTAAAAAGGATGCAGAGAAGGTAATGGATCAGTGTCACAAGATTGTCAAGGACCAGCCTATTAGACAACCATTGCCAAATGATCTTGATATTTTGACAATTGAAGAATTTGGGGTTGTTAAGAAGTATGCAAAGGATTCTACACAAAGGGTAACAAACTTATCCCTAAAGGAGCATGATATTGCCAATGCACAAGGTCGTTGGAGAGACATGTGCATGAAGGATTACTATGGGCAAGGAAGCTCCTCAAAGTGGAAAAATGAAGACTCAAGCTTGCTACTTCACATGTTTTAAAAAAAAATTTGTTATTGGAAATACAATTTTTTTTTTTGGGTCTGTAATCGTATGTTTTTTTAAACTCCTTGTTTTAACTGCTTTTCCTCCCTTGTTGAAAGACAAAGTGGGAGAAATATGATCCGACATTCCGATATACTGCATTCTGCATTTTAGTTTTTGAGGTTTTCATATGCATTGCTAAAACTAACAAATGCAGGTACGAAAATTTGTGTTGTCTTCCATCAAGGGGGAGATTGAAAACTCCACCTTGGTTGAACAGGTTTTACAGGTGTTGATGATGATGGAAGACTTCACACAAATATAAGCAGTTGGATATACTAACAATGTACTTGATTATATTTCTAGATATTCGGTTGGTTTGAATTCAATACAGGTACATCAATGCATATGTCAAGGACCTTGATATTAGTTTCAAGGGCCTTGAAGTATAATTCTAAGGACGAAGGAAGATGGCGAATACAAAGGAAGATATTAAGAGCCTTGGAGTTATAAGAATGCAAAACAAGAATTCAAAATACGCATCAAAGACTTTTTAGAAGATTTTGAATAAGGAAGATCTCGACAAATCAAAGGATCCAGCCGAAGATCTTGTCAACACAGAAGCAACCGAAGATCTTAAATGAAGAATAAGAGAATCTTTTTCGAAGATTTTCTTAAACAAACTCAACGGCAACAACATCTTCTCTTCACATAGAACACGAGAAGATCGGAGTAAAAGATCAACGTGTTAATAAGGGTTGTAGTTTTACAACTTCTAAACTTATCTCCGAACAAGAAAACGATCTTCATGGAAACGAAGATTCACCTTCAATGGTCATCTTCACAACGGCTAGAAGTCCTTTACATTGAAGAGTATAAATGAAGATGATGGTCGAAGAAAAAAAAACACAAGCCTGCATCGTTAAATATCTTCTACATCTTCAAGCAACTAGATCATCTTCATTCGTTGTTTTTCTTTCTCTTATTTCAAAAAGCTTTATCCCTTTTGAGAGAGAAAACACTAGAGCTCCATTGGAAGATCTAAATAGTGTTATATTAGAGTGTGTGTTACTCTGCGAAGTAACTAGGCTATTATAGTTAGGTTAAGAGTTGGAGCTAGATCGTAGTGTTGGCTACAGTGAGAGAAGAAGGGGATTTCTTCTAGTTTGTATCTAGCACTCTTTGAAGCTGATAATAGATAGTTAGATCCTACGGATATACCCTGGGACGGAGAGTAAGCTATTTAGAGCCGAACTTCGTAAACATATCCTCGTGTCAATCTTTTCAATTCCGCACTATATATACTTTACTGTGACTAACTTTGTTTTGCAGGAGCAAGAAGTCAAGGCCCTTGAAAAGAGTTTCAAAGCCCTTGAAATCAAAGTTTCACAAAGAGCACAGATTGACATAAAGGCCCTTGAAAGAGATTTCAAGGCCTTGAGATTTGGGTTTGCGAAAACTTCTCATACTATATTCAACCCCCCTTCTAAAGTCTTATTTATCCTATTTATATCACCTACCGGTTCTTCACATACCGACTAGCCTTACCATCGAGACTAGAGGGTGTTCACCTAGTCTTTCACGTGTCTTAGTTGTAGAAGTATATACCAGACCCGAGACAAGTCATCAGTTATGAGGATCTAGTGGTCAAGCCGGACTACATCTTTGTAGAGCATCTGGTAGCTGTCCTAGAGAGGAGTACGAGATGCTTGTGATCTAAGGACATGCCAATGGTGCGGGTCCAGTGGTCTAGACAAGGGGCCGATGAGGATACAAGGGAGATGAAGGATAGTATCCGGAAGAACTATCCGGAGTTCTATGCAAAGCTAGTTGCAACTGTAGGACCGATGGATTAATTATCAGTTCTGTTCTTACCGTGATTTATGTGTTAGTTTCTGTGTTTTCCCTACGTGGATATGATGTTATAATCTTAATAGTTCTTGATGTGATGGAGTGAGTTGAATTTGTGTGTAGCTCTAGAAGGATTATGCCTTCATGGAATATGTTGATATAACTCGGTTTGTAAAACCGAGGAGATCTTCACTTATTTAAGTTTCGAGACGAAACTTGTTTTTAGAGAAAACTAATGTAACAACCAAGTTTTTGGAGTCCCAGCGATCACGGCGGATCGCCAAACCGCGATCGCGGCCCACGGTTGCTATTTTCCGCGGTCGCGGTGAAATAATAGATTGTGCATTTTTGTTCGTAACCCTTGGGATTCTTTCCTTAAAAGGATAACCCCGATGTTTTCCTTTCCCTAGGAACATCTATCCGCTTTTTGATTCTATCTTAACCTAGCAGTCACCCCTCCTTTCTTCTTCTTACGTACTTCTCTTATCCTTCCTTTCCTCTTCCTTACTCTCCTCCACATCTCTCTCTCTCTCTCTCTTGCTCAAATTCATCCCAACGAACGTCTCTCCTTTTCTTCCTGCCTTCGACCGCTATTGAACTCTAGAAGACTGAAGAGCCAGAACTACAAAGTCTACATCATCTCGTTAGAGTTAAGGTAATGCTTTGTCTTGCTTTCTACGGATCTTATCGACGTTGTTAGGTTTAGAGAGAAGACGTGTGTAAAACCTTCACCTTTAGACAACAGTGTGTGTGTGATTGATTATACAAATAGAAGAGAGAAACCCATAGGTTTTTGCTAGAAAACAGATAGACAATCATCACTAACGTTATCCTGCGACCGCACCTTTACCTCACCATGGTCGCGCATGCCCAGTGTCATCGTGGTCGCGCCTGATTTACCCGCGACCGTGCCAACCTTGTCACCACGGTGCGCCTCATCCTCCCGCGGTCGCGCCGAACCCTTTGTCCTGCGGTCATGCCTCCTTCCTCCGCAGTTGCGGAATCACTTCACAAGGTTCCTAAGTTCGAGATTTTGACTTAGGGATTGGTTCTAGGTATAAGATTCCTTCCTTATAACTTCCTAGTAGTTGATATATGTTTATATAGGAGAGTTTGGCATATCATGTGTTGGAGTTGGCTTCTGTTTAGTGTTGGTCTTTGTTTAATCCTTAAGGACTAGAAGTTATTGGCTTCTAGTGACGGGATAGGTTGTTGATGTTATGCCTTTGTATATTCAGACGGTTGAGATTCTAATACGGATTGGAAGTGTGATTAGTTGGTCTTAGCCTATTACATGTAAGTCCTTTGGGCTTACTTAGATGCAGTCTTATATTGGTTGAATGACATGAATGGTGTATGTTATATGTGTTTATAATAATGATAACGGCATTAGGATGACTGGTTTATTATTGGCCCAAGATTACCGGGCGGTGGCATTATATGCCCAGCTTTTGAGGGAGATTGAGAGGTTCTCCACAACTAGCCGAGACATGGTATACGAGCAGGGCACTTAACCACTCCATATGATATACAGGAAGGTGCATTGAACCACTGACGTTGGTAGACGGGGACGGAGGCAAGAGTTTGAGACTTCTCACGCCACAAGCATAAATTGGAATTACAAGTGAATGACCTTAATGAAGATTTTAAAGGAATTTTATGAGAGCATGTTATGTGTTTTCGTTTCCGCATTGTGTGTGTTTGTGCTTTTGTTATTCTTCTGATATGTAGGTTTTATAGGTAACGGTTTATCCGATGTTGTTAGATGTCATGCATGATAGGGTAGTTGCTGAGTGATCCGGATAGTGTGGTCAGTCGGGTTCTCGTAAGAGATAGGATGAGTGTGTGTTATTGATATTTCATTTCAGTATTTAACATTAGTAGATGAATTTATGACTTTATTATTATACTCGATTGAGAGTCTTTTGTTGGATCATGATATAGCATGTTATTTATTCAATTTTGGTATTTTTACATTTGTGCCTTGTTGTAAGGTCCGGTAAAGTTGTTGTCGAGCTAGTATCACGACTCATTGTGAGGTCCTAATCCGTAGCGCCCCAAGTTTGAGATTTTGGGCGTTACAAAGAGGATGATTATGAAAATAAGTGAAATGAGTGTTTGGTAAATGAATATGATTGCGTGTAAATTTACAGAAAAATACGTATTAAATTTTTATTATAGATTAAAGAGATGGAAAAAAAGGAAGAGGGATAAAAATGAGATTTTTGTATCAATAATCCTTATAATCGTTATAATCGAAGTTTTATAGGACTATGATGGATCACTAACTCACATCTAGTGAACCACAAGATTATATATCTCTACCTTTACCTATTGTGCCCCCTAATACATTGTCTAGTGTGTTTTCCTGCATTGTTTCTCTACAAGTTATTTTTGAGAAGAAAAGATTACTTGAACATGTTATATACATCATTTGTCACTCTAAACTAGAATAAAGATTACAAAATCATTTTCATCTTGCCATTTCTTACACAAGTTCATAACAACAAATTGATGCACAAAGTAAATCAGAGGCTTCCAACGGCACTGACTTGTATCAACTAGCATACTGGTTGAATTAAGCATTATATTAATTTATTTGTTAAGGTTTATTATTTCTAATGTTTTCCCAACTCCATCAAATATTCTATGGGATACAACACCAACCTGTATATTTTCTTTTTAAATTGTAATTCGGGTTGTTTTTCCTAAATAATAAAACAAAAATAAATAATTTCGAATCTAAGAAATAAGTAAAAATATTTACGAGAATAGAAAGTCCTAAAGGTTCGTGAAGACCCGCGATTTGAAACAACAATTTTGTTTCAAAAAAATTTTTCTTTTATAGAAAATGTGTCCATAAAAGTTATAAAACGCAGTTTGAAACTGCAATTTATGCACGCAAAATAATATAAGAAAATAGCATTTTGAAACTACGGTTTATGTACAATAAAAATTTTGAAAAATCGACGCCTTCATATAAATCAAGGTTTCAAACTACGAGTTTTCTGAGCCTTCAAAACTTTCAATTATCGCTAATACTTTTACTTATTTCCTATATTTATAATTATGTCTTTTTTCTTATTATTTAGAAAAAAATCCCTATAACTCCAATCTTACATGCGAGTTCCGAACTTAAGGATTCAAACAAGTTCATATTTGGGTCCCGTACGAAAGCCGGTTTCCAGCCAAAATAAGCCGTTTAATTTTGAACTTAGGTCCTGAATCTGGAATCAATTTCGTTGAGAACCAAAACCGAAATTGTATCAAGTTCGCGTTTGGCCCGAAACCAAAATCAAAACCAACGTTAATAACACAAACTTTTTAAGCCATATTTTCTTTAAAAAAAAATACACCTTCTCCCCATATTAAAATATGATATTTGTACTTTTTTTAGTTTCTTGTTCTGGAAATATATTTTGGAAGGACCGGAGTTTCTCTATCCCCCACAAACATATGACCCTCCCAATCCGCAAATCCAGAGACAGAGATCGTGAGAGGATCTTCTAATTTGATCCAACCCCCAAAATACGAAATCGAATTAGCTTAATTTTAAAATCCAACCATTTCAACAGAAGATGAGAAAGAGAAACGCAAAGGAAAAAGATGAAGGGAGGAGGAAAGAGGCCAATGCAGGTGCTCACTTCATGGATAAGGCGGCAGCCACCGAAGGTCAAGGCTTTCATGGCGGTCATCTCCGGCATGGCTGCCCTCGTATTCCTCCGTATGATCGTTCACGATCACGACAATCTTTTCGTCGCCGCCGAGGCTGTTCACGCCATTGGTATCTCCGTTCTTATTTACAAGCTCACCAAGGAGAAGACTTGTGCCGGTATATTCTCCTTTCAAGGGTTCTTCCCCTCCCTCTTATGTTGCCAGCATAGCTTAATTAGTCAATTAGGATGGGTTTTTTTTTCCATTAATATGAATTTTCTCAACATGATGCATTACTATTATGACCTCTTTCTACTTCCAAAATTCTAGTATTCAATTTTTTTTATTGTGGAAGTTATTGCGTAATTAATCTATGGGTCGTTCCCACTTCTTAAATGGGAAGCAAATAGGCACTCTGTAGATAGTGATATGTGTCGATGTTGCTTGAATTCAGATTTCTGAACATGATTTTGGTATTATTGTATAGCTGTGTGTTTGAATTGCTGATTCAGATACTAATGACGTTTTAGATTACCGTTTTAATGTTTTGATATATTACGGAGTGTCTTAATCTTCCTATATTGTATTGGGTTCTAAGGATCTAAGCCTCTCATGAACAGAAAAAGAGAGAGGCTAAAATGAAAGTTTCACGATTTGGAAAATTCAACAACCAATAGTTTCAAATTAGCTCTAAATTGACCATCTCTTTTGACATTTAAGAGATTTTCAAGTCTACTTATATTCTTGTATTGACTCATTTCGTCAATGTACAGAACCACAATGTCCAGCTGGTTTTCTTGTCTTATTTTCTTGGTAATGAATTAATTAGTTGCATTGTTATCATAATGATCACTACGTTCTGTCATTTTTGCAGGGTTATCTCTTAAATCACAGGAACTAACAGCTATGTTTTTAGCTGTTAGACTTTATTGCAGCTTTGTGATGGAATATGACATACACACAATACTAGATACAGCCACACTGATAACAACTCTATGGGTAATTTTTATGATCCGATTTAAACTCAAAGCCACCTACATGGAATCGAGAGACAACTTAGTAAATTACTACGTGGTGAGTGTTGCGCCGCCCTTATACTTATTGTGTCGCATGTGATTTCTTCAAACTATGAAGAAGATGAAATCACAATTACTTCTTATGTTAGTAGACATGTGGAAGGAGGACTAATGTTAGATTCTTGCATCATGCTGTGCAAGGAAAAAAGCAAAGCTGGCAAATTTTAGTATGCTATATAGGCTTTGCATTAGAGTGCTAAGAGGAGATGTGTTTTTCAACTGGTTAATTGAGATTCTTCGATGTTGGCATAGACGATAATTTTTTTATGTTTTTCTCTCTTTATATTCACCATTTTTTTACATATTGCTCATGCATTGTAGAAATTTTAAAATCTTTTCCACTTCTTTTTCCATATACCATTGCTCTCATTTTGTGAATGTTTCATGTCTTCATGATAAATTCTTAACACATTGTGCTTTTCTTTTGGCTTCATTTTGTGCCACTGGTAAAACACTTGTTAAATAAGGGCTTTTATCCTTCGCTTTTAACATAATGATTCTATTACTATATATTTCACATTTTAAGGATTGGTTAACAACCTTAATTCTTGCATTCAGGTCATACCTTGCGCTCTGCTGTCTCTTTTTGTTCATCCTACAACCACCCATCTTCTTCCAAATAGGATTTTATGGGCTTTTTGTGTCTACTTGGAGGCAGTCTCAGTATTACCTCAGCTAAGAGTGATGCAGAACACAAAGGTAGCTCACATTCTGTATGGTGCCACTATTTCTGTTTGTCTGATATTCAAATTTATCATGTTTTATTTAAAGAGTATAAGTTCTCATGTTCTAGTTTGCTTAGATCCATTTGTGAAGGTGCTTGGGTACACCATTACATGTTCTAAGCTTTCCGTTCTACTGAGAAGATTGTTTTATTTCGTAGTAATATAAGAAGTGTGTTGATGTGGATATTGTCTATTTTCTCTGGCTGAAAGGTCATGTCTTTTATAGTTTTATGCGTGCCATATTTTTCGGTTTTGGTGAAGTGCCTCTTATTTTACTTTCTCTTTCTCCAGATTGTTGAACCATTTACAGCTCATTATGTATTTGCCCTTGGAGTTGCAAGGTTCCTGAGTTGTGCACACTGGGTGCTTCAGGTATGTTTGTATTTCTCACATAAGCTTCTATGCATTCTATCACGACATACTTTGTGGTGGGAAGGAGATGTAGAAGATAATAAGCAATCTAATGTTGATAAATAAGTAACACAGCTAGCTTGTATGATGCAGTACAAGAGAAACCTGTTTCTTGTTGAACTTGATCTATTTTACGTCATCCTTATGCAGATAATGCTCACTCGTAGTTTGCGTCCCTCTGTCATGTTCACATGTGTTAGCTGTTAGGCATTTGTATGATATACTAATGTTGAGGCGATTCCTTTCTCTGATCAGGTAATGGATAGTAGAGGTCGTTTGCTGACAGCATTAGGATTCGGATTTTGGCCTTCTCTGGTGATTCTCTCAGAAATCGTTCAAACATTCATCTTGGCTGATTTTTGTTATTATTATGTCCAGAGGTGAGTGCTATGAATATCATTTTTTATGGATACTATATGATTAATGTAACAAAAACAAGATCATTGTTATGAATGAATGCGATACATTTTGCAGCGTTGTGGGAGGACAGCTAGTGCTACGCCTGCCTTCAGGAGTGGTATAAAACTAATGAAAGCTCAACTGTGTACAGCTAACAGAAACACACACACACACACGCCCGTCTGTAAATGCTATAGAAAAGGCGGAAAGCTGTTCCTTGTAGTGTTTTTGGTGGTTCAAATGTCATTGCGGGAAACTATTCTCTCATGGCAAGCATCTGCAGATAGGTTTCAGGAACATATGGAGGATGCCACTGTATTATAGATGCTGGGATAGAACTGATCATCATCAAGTGGCAGATTTCTTTTGTTTATAAAAATGTGTTTTGAGTAGGTTTGATGTACTTAACAGGCCGTGTAATTATTTGATAGCAGTTATTTTTTCTTTTCCAAAAAAAAAAAAAAAACTATTGCCAAGAAATGAACAGTCCTATTAAGTATTAACTTGTATAAGGATGTTGGAAAGCGTCGTCCAAAGCATCTTCTTTGATTTTAGTGATTGAAATACTAAATGCAACCCTATGTATTAGGTCATGTTTAACAAATCATATTTAGGGTTCTTGGATGCCTTTTTTATTTTCTCCCTCACACCGACTCACTCAAGCATCTCATATCTTTCAATTCATTTTATTAGAGCATTCTTATATAACATCTTCCATATATATTATTAATTTATTTTACTATGAATTACATATATAATATCATAAATTTATATATTTATACAATATAAAATATACATTATAAATAATTTATGTAATTATATTCATTTACCTCCAAAAAAATAATATGGAAATCATAATTTAGTATTTTTAAAAATATTTAAAACGAAAATAATCTTATGTATACATTTGAATACCATATTTACAAAAATGCAAAAAAGTTGAGGGAAAATGAAAACGTTCTCTTTCCTATACTTTCCGCAATCTGTCCGAAAATCAACACTAACACTAAATCGAATCCTCTCTCCTCTAAACTGTTCCTTCTATGCGATTGAAAATCATGAAAATCATCCTCAAACCACTGAAGCAAAATCTTCTACTAAGAGGTTGCCTTCAAACCCCTCTATCGATTTCCTACCAGCTAAAAGATATGGGGAAAATCTGCTACGAGTCTGTGAAACTCTAACAAAAATCAAGAAAAGGGATTATGTTCCAAATCAGGCGGGACAAGAATGGAAGAGGAGAAGAAAGAAAAGGGGCAAAGAGGAGAAGATTGGGGAAATCTTCTAGCATTGTTGCTTTCGGCTGGGTGTGGACTATCTTGTGCTGATGAGAGCTTTTTGCTCGGTGTCGGATAAGCTTCTTGAACCCGTGAACCTTGAACTCAGTGAGTTAACCCATCAAGGGAAAAGGGATAACCCGGGATTGCCAAGATCCTTAGCTGAAAAAGACGATTACGGGGAGATGGTGATGAACCGACGCCAACTGAAAAAGGGGATATTGATGAGTAAAGGGGAAACAAGCCTAGGCAACAATCATGAACTACTGGAAGATGTCCTCTTCAGGTGTTTCTACTCCCTGTTGTCTCTTTTTGGTTTAGTCTAACTATTTTGAGCCTATGTTCCTTTGATTTGCTCTACTATATGATTCTATGCACTTCTGGTTTAGCCTGGCCTATGATTATATGCCCCATTGGTTTGATATACCAGCCTGAACCCCTATGTGTCTGTAGTACTGCCATGATTATGTTTACACCCCTTGCTACATGGATCCTTGTTGAATTATTTTGCTTTTCCTGGGCCAAAAGGCCTCTCTTTCTTGCTTTCTGTGCTGATGAACCTTGTTGTGTGATTCTTTACCTTTTTTTGGTTGCTTTCTTCTGTGAACCTCTGTTCGATCAGACTCCCTTTCTGCTTGATATTTCACTCTATTACAAATGGAACTCTGTTAAAACTTACTAGATTAATTGGAGACCCTGTTTGATCCCTGAACCCCTGTATGCCTGCAGCACTGCCATGATTATGTTTACTCTCCTTGTTACATGGATCCTCGCTGAAATCGCTTGCTTATCTTGGTCTAAAAGGCTTCTCTTTCTTTCTCTCTGTGTTGATGAATCCTACTGTGTGATTCTTTATCTTATTGTTGTTGCCTTCTCCTGCGAATCTCTGTTCGATCAGACTCCCTTTCTCATTGAGATTTCACTCTATTACAAAAGGAACTTTGTTGAAACTCTCTGGGTTAATCGGAGATCTTGTTTGATCCCTAAGCCCGTCTATAAAATGAACTCCCTTCCTACACCTAAAATCCAAACTAAAAATATCTACATTGTAAATCTTATTAAAGAGCTAACTATGAGTGAAAGAGGCCAATCCTACAAAGATAAGGTGTGTGAGATTCCTAAGAATCCCTCTAAGGAGAGAAAGGAAGCAACTATCTCAACAGAGGAGAACAACCCACCAAAGACCAAATTGGGAGGAGCTAGTGAAGAACAACAACCTGGAAAACTTAAATATAAAAAAGGAAAGGAAATCCTGGAAGAAGAAACTAACCTTGATGACTACCTCAAGCTCCTGTCTAAGGTAAAATCTGATTTTACAAGAATTAGGGAGTCCTCCTTGATGGGTAGAATCTTTGGTAATATACTTGAATTCAGTAAAATTAGAGCTAAGCTTCTCTCTGAATGGAGGAATACCAAAGGGGAGGTTCAATCTATATATCTTACTAAAACAGAACCCACTTTGTCCACATGTCGCGTGTTAAGGCTAGCCACATCAGCTTTTTTCCAATTTATCTACAATATTGTCACAAGATATTTACAGATTTTCCATAATATTTTTTATAATAAAAAAATTATTAAAACTAATAAACAGTCAGCAAGTCAAATCATCATTAATCTAATAAATTATCATGCCACATCAATTTTACTCAAATATTAATTAAAACAAAAACATAATAAAAGCACATCTAGATTTTGTTTTTATAATTTTTTAAAAATAATTTGGGCACATTTTAATTTACAAAAATTAATTTTTGAGTGAATTTTATAATTTCAAATTTTATATATCACATTTTGTTTTCTTAATTTAAATTTTTGAAAATATTAGTTTTACTTAATTAATCATTTATATATATATATATATAGACAAAACCCGCACAAGGTACGGGTATTAAACTAGTTCATCCCTAAACTTAACCATTGGTTTGAAATCAATTTCTCGAATTCTGATGACAAAACCATGATATGGGAGAAAAGACCCTACCACATCTTTGGCCATATCCTAATCCTTAGACCTTGGAAGCCAAACTTTAATGTTTTTACTGAAAATATCACTGTTATAGATGTTTGGGTTAGAATTCCAATGATTCCCCCTGAATATATTAACAAGGAAGCCACTAGAGCCATTATTGAAGTAAACAAAGTAGGAAAATTCATTAAACTTGACCCCTTTTCTGAAAAGGGGATGGGAGTCAACTATGCCAAGATTTGTATAAATTATAATCCGGAATTAAATTTCCAGAAGGAAAAAGAAGTACCAATTCTTGATGAAGAGGGAAACCTAAAATGTTCAAGATATGGTTTGAAGACTTCTCGAAAGGCTGTGGTTTTTGTGCTAAGAAGGATCATGGCTTTGAACACTGCCCCATGAGAATGGTCAGTGCCAAGAAAGCTAATTTCTCCTTCAAAAATGGGAAAAAATGGGAAACTGAAGCTAGCCAAAATGGCAAGAAGGAAGAGAAGGACCCGGATTGGACTCCAATGAAGAACCATAAAAAGAAGAAAAGAACACCTGTCTTTGTTAGTGGTGTTAAGCCGTACCTCAGGGACTACTGGCATCACAATCTCTGTTATGCTAGAGATATAGCACAAAAAGTCTTACAATTTATAACTCGATCTAAAATCCTAAACTACCTAGCGAAACCCGCAATGTACGGATCGTTATGTAGGAAGGAAAGTATTCCGATGTTGAACACAAGGACTGAGGTGAAATCAAGTCATTCAATGATCATGCAAAGTGCAAATCTAAACTAAGATGAGAAGAGGAATAAAGAAAGTTCAAAACACAATATTTTTGGTTGGTTTTGGGTGATCAACAAGGATCACAAATATATCAACACAAACAAGCAAACAAACACACAAACACACAAACACAAGGATAGGTGATAAGAGGTAAGAAATGCGGATTCTAGAGATTCGGAATTCCGATTATGACAATGGACTCATGCCTCTAAAGATCAAAGGAGAGTTGCGGTTGTTCGGAGTTGGGTGTTTCTTCAATGGGAGCAATTACCGGGTAAGTCTCATGCTCCACTAGTCTCGAACGTAAAGTCCTATTACCGGGTAAGTCTCAAGAAACCTAAGGACGGGAATTCTACACAAACCGGACACTACCTAAGGGTCAAACCCCTCCTTACCGGGTAAGTCTCGGAAAAGGTAAGTCTTAGGCAACGATCCTAGCACACTCAATCCAATAGCGGCTTTTTTTGGCTCACTACTACCTAGAGTTCATCATCTTATGTATCTAAGAGAGGAAATTACCAAGTAAGTCAAATAGGTTGCTAGCAAAGGTCACCCTAGGCTAGATTAAAGCTCAATAAACACTAGGATTTTAACACATCTACATCCTAACATCCAGAATTATCAATATATGTACAACAGAACAAAACCACGGGTGGATCATGGAAACCACGACCGTGGAAGCATGAAGAACAGGCCGTGGTTTGGGTCTGAGTTAGGGTTTCGAACATGAATCCATCCTAAACTAACATGCAAGTCCATACAATCATAGTCCAAAGCATAAACATCATTCACCCTAGAATCACAACTATTCAGACAATAACATACAAATCTAGATCAAACTTCATAAATAGAGCATGCTTGCAAGTCATAGCTAGATAATGAAGAATGAACCAAAGAAAAGACATTATAAAGCTAGAATAGAAGTTACCAAGTCTTACAAAGGGTCCAAGATGCATCTCCAAGGTGTCAACAAAGGAAACGTCACTCAAAACCACTCAAAATTCTCACTATAAAACTAAAATCTACACTAACCTCTCCCAAGAACACCCACAAGGGTGCTTGGAAGAGAAGCTACAATAGAAGAGTGTTGGAGAAGAGCTAGAGGAAAAAAGGTCCAAAAAGGAGGAAGAAGATCTTAAATACAGCCTGCAACATCACCTAAGTACTCCTCCAAAAAGCAAAGGTCGGGCAAAGGCATCGTGTGACAAGTGTCACGGGCAAAACCACTGGCGTGGAAATGGCCTCTGGGCCGTGGTTCCTACAGTCCAGCCCTCCTTGGATCACCAAGTCATGAGTTGGTGCAAGGCATGCACCAATAAGGTCTTTTGTGTTCTCCTTTGCTCCTAGCTTGCTCCTTAAAGGGTCCGGGAGTGTTCCATCACGAGGAACTCGAATGTATCGATTAAGTCCTAAAGCTCCCTAAAATACCTACAAAACCGACAAAAGCTCGTGTAGACGTCTATTTCGACAATATGCATGAACTAAGCGTAAACGTCACGAACTAATGCGGAAACAAGCATGAATGGAAAGGAAAACTATCTAAAAGAGTGCCTAAACCAGTGTCATAAATCATGTCATCAAAATACCCCATACTTGCCACTTGCTCGTCCCTGAGCAAGGTTCAACTATAGGCTACGAGATGGCATGATTTATGAATGCAGAAAAACAGAAAATATTTTTGAAATTGTGCTTCTAAAGATGGATCACCTTCATAGTCATGTTTCATGACAATGGACAAGCAATCATGTATTAAATTAATGAAGGCACGGAAAGACAATCATACTTAACTCGGAGGCAGGCATGAAAGGTGAAAATTATGAAATTAAGATGATCATGAGAATATCCAATCTAGATCACTAAGTCATACACATATGCAAATAGGTCTTAAGGATTTAGGAAAGAAGAGGCCAAGAAACGTGATGATAAGGTGGGAATATTCTACGGTCATGTGGTGCAAATCTGGGAAAGGAACTGAACAACCACAACTTCACATTTATACTTCATCCACCAAAGTGTATTTTTCTCCTTCTTTTCTTTCTTTTCTTTTCTTTTTCTTTTTCATTTTCTTTCACTTATTTTTTTGAGACAATGGCATTGATGTACAAAAGCCGAAACCTTGGTGATTAGCGGACCTCGGGATTTTTCCAAGGTGCCTCACACCGGTAACACATACCAAGGCTCGTTAGGACATTCGGTTTATCCGACTTTGGCAAGACACAAACATCTGATTATGTGAATGGTGCCGAGTTACTCGTCATCAAAACCGAAGTCCCTAAACCTATAATTTTTCTACACTTTTCACAACACATTTTCAACAACTTCATTCGCAACATTCATACACCAACTTCACCACCCCATACTTGCTTTTCACACAACACACTAGCATGCTCCTATTCCCGGATGGGTCAAAAGAGGTCAAATTTTTAATCAAGTGAGGTGCTCAAACAACATGATCAAGATGAGAAAAATAAAGATGAATTGCCTTTATCATTCCTAGATGATGTGCAAGAACTAGCATGTAATTTCGACTATCAATTCTCAATCCAATCAAGGCAAACATTATAATCACAATTCATACATAGGATTCAAGAGAAGTATTTCAAGTCCACATGTGCATAAATCCATTCAACACACAAGGCCATCCATAACCAATTCACAAAACAAACTCATCATAAGGGTCATATCCAAACCTAGAAGCACAAACAATTTTAAAAGTTTTCAATATTTTTGGAAGTTTTGAAATGTATATGTACAATGCAAAACATGAAAAGAAACGTGTGACAATAAAAAGAAACTATCCTAGATGCGACCATGCAAAGATATTGTGAATACCCCACCCCATACTTAAAACCACATTGTTCCCAATGTGCAAATTAAATAAAGAAGTGAAAGAAGATGCTCACAATGTAAAAATGGTAGTGTTTTCGGTATTTCGGTTTACTCATGTGGAGTGGTGGTGATGGATGATCAATCAAACATCGTAGAGAGCTCTTCATAGTCATTCCAGCGTCGAGACCCGCACCAAGGTGTATGCGAGATGGGATCTCTTCCACCCCTCAAAGACACCTTATGCCGTCCAAGTCTCACGTCCGCTCCACCCATGGTTGAAAATGGGATCATCATCATCAACTCGCCTTGCAAGGCTTCCTTATTACCTAAAATCTAACACACAAACACAAAACACAAAAACACACAAAAACAAAAACAAAAGCAAAAACGAAAGAGAAAAGGGAGAGAGTTGTTACCCTTGGGTTGCCTCCCAAGAAGCGCTTATTTTAGGTCATTAGCTTGACCAAACTCCGTGGATGTGTCAATCCACCTCGAATACCATGGTTTGCTTGAGGAGTCCAAGCAACCATCGCTTTTCGGCATCCATGATGTCAAGCACGGGCTACTTGATTCCCAAATAAGCTTTAAGTTCTCTCTTCACCGGTGAGTAGTAGACTCCTTCATCACCGCTTCCTTGATGATAGTATGGAGTTGCAACCATAGGTGTCACCCCATACTTAGACAATTGGTGCTCCGCGGTCACACCGGTGAAATGCTTGCCATCCTCATCCTCCATGATCCGAAGAAAGCCGATTATTGGAAAGAATTCTTCATTGAAGTGCTTCATAACCATCATGGATCCATCATGCTTGCCTCCTTCATTCAACATGGGAGACTCCTTAGAAAAGGGACTTCAATCTTCGTGTGTACTCCGGGAAAGCAAGAAAGGATTGGAAGGAGTTGAAATCAACTTAGGGTTCTCTGCACAAAACCACGGGTAGAATTCAGAAACCACGGTTGTGGTTTGGCCCTCTGTGCCGTGGTTCTTTCTGTTCTCTTCCTCCCTCATGAGCTCTTCAAGTGTGGTTCCGGGGTTGATGGCAAGGATGTCCAGGGGTGAGAGTACTTCATTGCACTCCTCCAAAGGTTAAGGAGGTGGAGGTAAGCCTTGAAGGATGGTAGGATCTCCTAGCATAAGAGCATGCCTAATATCCTCAATCTTCCTCCTAACTTGTTCTTCTCTCTCGAAATTCAACCTTCTTGCATCCTCCAGGGCCAAATCCCTTAGCCACAATTACTCCCGAGCTTCATTCAATTCTTCTTCAAGGTCTCTAATGGTCATAGTTGAATCGGGCACTTCTTGAATCTCCTCATAGTGCACCTCCTCTTGTTGAAATACTTCCGCTTCAAGCACCATGTGGGCACTCGAAATGGAAGCAAGGTTACTCTCTAGATCGTCCATCTTCCTCAACATTTCTTCTAGCATTGATTCCACTCGGTCATCGTGAGGTCGATGGTGAGGTTCCACATAAGGAAATGTAGTCATGTGAGCTTGATCATGGGACTCATGATAGGCATTAAACTCCTCCCAATACTCAAACTCATCATGGAGAGGTCCTAGATCGTGGCTTTCCATCCACTCCTCATACTCCATGTTGTCAAGGCCGTCTTGGAAGTACAATCCGTCCATGACAAACATGAAAAGGCAAAGACAGAAACAACACAAGATCAAAAGTAACAAGAAAGATAAACACTAGGAATAAGCAAAATCAAATGACTTAATCTAGACCTAGTCCCCGGCAACGGCGCCAAAAACTTGTTACGCTAGAGATGTAGCACAAAAAGTCTTAAAATTTATAACTCGATCTAAAATCCTAAACTACCTAGCGAAACCCGCAGTGTACGGATCGTTATGTAGGAAGGAAAGTATTCCGAGATCGAACACAAGGACTGAGGTGAAATCAAGTCATTTAATGATCATGCAAAGTGCAAATCTAAACTAAGATGAGATGAGGAATAAAGAAAGTGCAAAACACAATATTTTTTGTTGGCATTGGGTGATCAACAAGGATCACAAATATATCAACACAAACAAGCAAACAAACATACAAACACAAGGATAAGTGATAAGAGGTAAGAAATGCGGATCCTAGAGATTCGGAATTCCGATTATGACAATGGACTCATGCCTCTAAAGATCAAAGGAGAGCTGCAGTTGTTCGGAGTTGGGTGTTTCTCCAATAGGAGCAATTACCGGGTAAGTCTCATGCTCCACTAGTCTCGAACCTAAAGTCCTATTACCGGGTAAGTCTCAAGGAACCTAAGGACAGGAATTCTACACAAACCGGCCACTACCTAAGGGTCAAACCCCTCCTTACCGGGTAAGTCTCGGAAAAGGTAAGTCTTAGGCAACGATCCTAGCACACTCAATCCAATAGCGGCTTTTTTGGCTCACTACTACCTAGAGTTCATCATCTTATGTATCTAAGAGAGGAAATTACCGGGTAAGTCTCATTCCTCAAATAGGTTGCTAGCAAAGGTCACCCTAGGCTAGATTAAAGCTCAATAAACACTAGGATTTCAACACATCTACATCCTAACATCCAGAATTATCAATATAAGTACAACAGAACAAAACCACGGGTGGATCATGGAAACCACGGCCGTAGAAGCATGAAGAACAGGCCGTGGTTTGGGTCTGAGTTAGGGTTTTGAACACGAATCCATCCTAAACTAACATGCAAGTCCATACAATCATAGTCCAAAGCATAAACATCATTCCTTCACCCTAGAATCACAACTATTCTGACAATTAAATACAATTCTAGATCAAACTTCATAAATAGAGCATGCTTGCAAGTCATAGCTAGATAATGAAGAATCAACCAAAGAAAAGACATTATAAAGTTAGAATAGAAGTTACCAAGTCTTACAGAGGGTCCAAGATGCATTTCCAAGGTGTCAACAAAGGAAACCTCACTCAAAACCACTCAAATTCTCACTATAAAACTAAAATCTACACTAACCTCTCCCAAGAACACCCACAAGGGTGCTTGGAAGAGAAGCTACAATGGAAGAGTGTTGGAGAAGAGCTAGAGGAAAAAAGGTCCAAAAAGTAGGAAGAAGATCTGAAATACAGCCTGCAACATCACCTAAGTACTCCTCCAAAAAGCAAAGGTCGGACAAAGGCATCGTGTGACAAGTGTCAAAGCTGTCCAGAGCTTTCCACGGGCAAAACCACGGGCGTGGAAATGGCCTCTGGGCTGTGGTTCCTACAGTCCAGCCCTCGTTGGATCACCAAGTCATTAGTTGGTGCAAGGCATGCACCAATAAGGTATTTTGTGTTCTTTGCTCCTAGCTTGCTCCTTAAAGGGTCCGGGAGTGTTCCATCATGAGGAATGATCCTCGAATGTATCGATTAAGTCCTAAAGCTCCCCAAAATACCTACAAAACCGACAAAAGCTCGATCGTGTGGACGTCTATTTCAACAATATGCATGAATTAAGTGTAAACGACACGAACTAATGCAGAAACAAGCATGAATGGAAAGGAAAACTATCTAAAAGAGTGCCTAAACTAGTGTCATAAATCATGTCATTAGTCTCCTTCAATGAAATTTCTTCTCAAAGCTCCAAGAGTAGCTCCCTGGGTCCCTGTGAAAGCAAGGAACCGAATGCTAACCATAATCCCAATGAGGACATATATGAGGGAGTAACCCCTAATGATACAACCCACTTTCCTTGAGCATGAGAATGACAAGCCCCTACCTGAGGATGAGATTTTTGCCATGGAGATGATTAATGACTGTGAAATTGAGAATGACCTGATCTAGGCTGGTAATGGAGATATGTTGGCTAACTTACTACACAAAGCTCCTGCTCCTATTGATGATGGAACTATGATATCTGAAGACTCATTTCACTCCTTCCATCCTAACAACACCATGCATAGGCAAATGGAAGAGCTGGAAGTTAAGACAGAAGGGGCGAAATCATCCTCGAGCAAAAGGAAAGTGAATGGAGGCACCAGTGACACTACAACTTCTACTCTGAAGAGGAACAAAAAAGCCGGAACCTAGCTTATGTATGATCTTTTTATGATAAATAAATACTGTCTTTTGCAAGGGATGAGTGAGCATCCTAGTAAACTAACTATCTCACATTCCATGTCTGAAATGAAGTTCTATATGAACAGGCATCTATGCCCAGGCTTAGCCACTGCTATGATTAGAATCCCATCTAGGAATCTATGTATGTCTATAAGGTCTAGCACCTGTACTGATGTTCTATGTGTTTTTATTGTTAATATCTGGATGCTAAATCCTTTATGCTACTTGTTTGACCTCTCTATGAATATTTATTTGAATATAGCACACTGGAAAAATGGCTATTGTTGGTTCCTAATCTGCAGGTGTTTCAAGAAATATGGACTGGAAACTTGGTGGTGGCAAGTGAGTCAAAAAATTGAAATAAGGAAGCTAGTTAAACTAACAATAAAGGCCAACAAGTAGATGAAATCGAGAAGCACACTCCTAACCCTGTGCTGATTAGAATCGATAATAAATGGTGTAATTGTTGTCCTAAATGCATCAATGAATTTATAGAGTATACGTGTTATCCCCTGTGGCAAATCTACGATTATCATATGTATGTAATTTCAACCATTTCTACGAATTTCTGCTTGGCTGGTTTGGATTGGTGATGGGCGATCGAAAATCCAGATCAAAAGAAACAAGTCTCAAAGACCAATTGTACTCTTAGCCCTGAATTCCGATTTACCCGGCCTCCTTTCTATTTCGGAGGGTAGACGAGGCTTAAATTGTAACCATAATAAGAGCATAAATAGGAGTATAAATGATGGATGTTCGATATTAGCTAATGATGGATCAGGTCCCAACTTTTTGAAAAGGAGTAAGATTAAAGTAGAAATTAGAGCTAAACTACTAAGACATAAGTTCATGAATGAAGTATATGCAATAAAAGTATGTAACAAAGGCCCAAAGGAAAGCAGACAGTTCGTAGTTACGAAATGGCTAGAGACTTTCTCCACCAAACCATACACTAACCCCAAGAAGCTGCCAAGACTAGACCCACGCAATCACAAAGCAAAGAAACTAAAAACTCCGGAGCTAACCACGGGTTCTCAACCCAATATATTTAAATCAGTTTAATGAAGGTTTGCTACTGGAATTGCAGGGGTATAAGAAAGAAGAACTTCTGGACGGACCTGAATATTTCATGTAAAAATGATAAAATTCAAATGATCATACTAGCAGAATTGAAAACGAGCATTGAGCCTGACGAAAAAGTTTGGAGAGGGGCGGGCTTTGATAACATTTGTTTTGTCCCTGCAGATGACTTTTCAGGGGGTCTTTGCCTTCTATGGAAAAGCTATCAGCTTCTAAATGAACAAGTTGAGATTATCATAAAAGAAAAAAGATTTGTGACGATTTTGTATAAGAACTTGATAAATAATACCAGTATTTATATTACCTTCATATATACTCCTCCTCAGGAAAATCAAAAAGAAATGTTTCGGACCCAGCTACAAAACTTTATTATTACAACAAGTTTGCCTTCCATAGTGATTGGAGACTTCAATGAGCTGCTTCACCTTTCGGATAAAAAGGGAGGCATTGAGCCAACCGTCAATAGAACCAAGAGACTTTATGAGTTCATCCAACAGTGTAGCCTTGTGGATCTGCCTTCGAAGGGTAATAAGTTCACATGGAGGAAACGTAAAGAAGGGATTGATAACACATTTGAAAAGCTCGACAGGGCGTTGGTCCAGCACGATGTTATTCAAATCTACCCTGATATCTTTACTTGGAATCATGCCTTCACTACCTCGGATCACTGTCGCATCTCGATAAACCTTCAGAACCAAGGTCAAGTTTTTCGAAACAAACCATTTCGGTTTGAAATGACGTGGGCCCAAAGAAATGATTGTGAAAATTTTGTGAAACAAACCCGGAGATCCAGATTCCAGGGGACGCAAATGTTTAACCTTGTTAAAAAAAACTAGTCTATTAAAGAGCAAGTTGAAAACTTGGAGTAAAACTAATTTTGGTAACATTAATAGGCAGGTGGGTGAAGTGGATTCCGCCATTGAGAAACTTCAAAGTTTGATTATCACAACTTATTCGATGGAAACAAAAGCTAAGTTAAATAGACTAAATAAGAAGAGGGATTGCCTCATCAATTACCAACACAAGTATTGGACTCAGCGAGCAAAATCTACCTCCTTCTGGGTGATAAAAACACTAAATTCCACCACCGTAGAGCAACAGGAAGAAGGAATCACAAAAACATTGAGGCTATTAGCTCAAGTAATGGGGTGGTTCTTGATTCCGATGAAGAAATTGAGAAAGAATTTATCTTGGATTATGAAGCTAGATATAAAGCCTCTAATATAAATCTTATAGAATTACGGAAACAATTGAAAGTTCTGCAAATTGAAATCACAGAAAGTGAGAATAATATGCTGACCAGTCCCTTTATCAATGAAGACATTAAAACGGCAACCTTTGAGATAGGATGTGAAAAATCCCCGGAACCTGATGGCTTTCCAACAGGTTTCTACCAAAAGTACTGGCATATTGTAGGCTCGGATGTCATTCGGGCAGTTAAGAGTTTCTACAGCAGTGGGAAAATCCTAAAACAAGTTAATCATACCTTCATTGCCCTCATTCCAAAAGTTGAAAATCCTTCTCTTACATCACACTATAGATCTATCAGCCTATGCTCAACGATCTATAAAATCATTGCAAAAATTCTAACGAATAGACTAAGGAAAATACTCCCCAAGCTAACCCATCCATACCAAGGGGCGTTCACACAGAACAGGTCCATCCATGATAATATCCTAATTGCTCATGAAGTTTTTCACGGCTTTAAATCTAAGAAAGGTAAAAATGGCTATATAGCTATCGAGCTTGACATGGAAAAAGAATATGATAGGGTTGAATGGCCATGCATCCTAGCCATCCTCAAGAAATTAGGCTTTGCAGAATAAATTATTGGTTAGATTAAAGAATGCATTTCGACAACCTCTTTTTCTATCCTAGTCAATGACAAACCGACTAAGGTTATTCACCCAACCAGGGGACTCAGACAGGGGGATCCATTATCCCGTTAATCTTCAACCTAGTTGCTGAAGTTCTGGCTAGAAACCTCCAGAAAGCTAGCTTAGAGGATCGGAAAAACATTGGCTTCCCGGTCACAAGAGTGGGAACCATTATTCCTTTCCTAGCATTTGCAGACGATATAATCATTTTTGCAAAAGGAACAAATCAAGTGTGTAACTAAATTCTGGATATCTTGTCTAAATACAGCCAAGTCTCCGGACAAAAAGTTAATTATCATAAATCTGCCTTTCAAACATCGCAAAACTTAAGCAATCAGGTCAAAAGAGATATTCAACAAAACATAGGTATTCTACCTAGTAATTACTTGGAAAAATATCTGGCCTACCCTATTATCAATGGATGGGTAAATAGAACAACATTCCAAGACGTCATTGAAAATTCTAGAAAACAACTGACCAAATGGAAAACATCCTCGTTATCCCAGGAAGGCAGAATAGTACTCATCAAAGCCAACCTGAATGCTAAACCTAACTTTATTATGTAAATTTTTATGCTCCCAGCATCAATACACAAAGAGTTAGATCAAATCAATAGACAATTCTTCTGGAATAAAGGTCCTAACTTCCATCCACTTATTGGCTGGGATAGGATCTGTAAACCGAAGTCTAAAGGAGCGGTTAGGATAAGGAAAGTGGAAGATATGAATAAAGCACTGCAAATGAAACTATTATGGAAAATTTTGGCAGAACCAGACAACATCTGGGTAAAAATCATTGAGGAAAAGTACCTAAAGGGCAAACAGTTATGGAAATACAAATTGGGAAAAAACACGTCATGGTAATGGAAGAAATTGTTGAGTCTCTAGCCAGAATTTGAACAAGGAATTAAATGGAATGTGGGAGATGGAGAAACTATTAGGATCTGGAAGGATCGGTGGATCGATGATTGCCCACTAGAACAACTTGTCCCGAATAAAGAACTAATAACCAACATTGAAGATACGGTGAGCACCCTCATTACGAATAAAAAATGGGACCGAATGAAAATTGAGAACCTGAAAAGTTGGATGGACAACCAAAATATTATCAATAAGATAATAAATCACCCACTCCCAAAAAGCGACATCAAAGATAGACTATATTGGGCCCCAAGTAAGGATGGTTGGTTCCGCACTAAAGATGCTCTTTCAGCTATGTACGATAGACATTAGAACAACTTAGGACAACAAGACCTCTCTTGGATTTGGAACATTGATATCATGCCGAAGGTCCAAAATTTTACCTGGAAATTAGCTATAGATGGTCTTCCAACAAAGGAAAACCTTGAGAAACAAAAGGTTCTCACACCTATGTCTTGTGTTCTCTGCCAGCACCCTTATGAAAGTGCAAAACATATTTTCTTCAATTGCCCATACACTATAGATAATATGGCGACTAATGAAATCAGAAGCTTATTACAAAGTATTAGTATAGACAATGTGAACATAAGGGATGCCATGTCTTCTGTCCCAGCGAAAATTGGTAATTCCTCTTTCACTTCGCTTATGGTCACGTGGTTGAATGTTTGGTATATGAGGAACAAAATTATCTTTAATAATGAGAAAATTAGAAACATCTCACATATTGTTGAGTCGCAACTTTTGGATTGGAAAAAATCAAAGGAGGAAAAAATAAATGTAGCAAAAAGCAATAAAAGAAAAAGGAGAAACATTAAGTGGTCTTCACCACCCACGGGAGTAATTAAACTAAATTTTGACGGGTCCAAACGAAGTGACGGTCAAAGTACATTCGGTTATTTTTTAGGAAATCATGATGCCTCAGTCATCGCATTAGAATATGGGAAATGAGGGGATTTATATGTACTCCAGACGGAAGCATATGCACTCAAAATGGGCTTACTCAAAGCAATACATCTGGGAGTAAGCAGAATCGATATTGAAGGGGATAACCTCACTATCATCAATTCCATAAAAAGAATCTGGATGCCTCCATGGGAACTGGATATCACCATTTCGGATATCTCTTTCTTACTTTTCAGGTTTAACCAGGTTCAAGCCAGTCACATTTTCAGAGAAATCATTTATGTTGCAGATCTGTTGGCCACTCTCGCTCATGAAGGACATGATGCGGTTTTGCCTGAGCAGGACGGGACGATGAACTATCCAAGGATCCCGGCAGCGCTGCTAGTTATCATCCGGAAGGATGCCTTAGGATGGCCAACAGAGATGTTGATCTTCCTAATTGCTTACCCGTTTTAGTCAAAAAAAAAAAGAAAAGAAAAAAAGAATACCATATTTACAACTCATATATCTATGAATAGCTAAAACCTTAAACAAATATATACATATAAAAACAATACATAACTCAAATATATATAACTAAAAGATATATAAAGAAAATATAAATTTTCATTGATTATAAATACAAGAAAATTCATGTAATTGTATTCGTTAACCAATAAAAACTGTTAATATCAATCTATATATACTACTAAAGTAGAACCCTCTTAGTCCACATGTCAACACCTTAATCATGCCACCTAAGACTTTTTGTCAAATATTTACAATTTTGCCACATTTTAATTACAATTATGCCATTATTCAATAAATATTTTAAGTCAAAATTAAAATATTTTCCATCTCATTATGTCAATTAAAAAAAAAATAATTCCATCTCATCATATTCAATATCTTACAAGTATAAAAATGATCATATTACTTAACCGAATTTAGAGATTTCAATGAATTTTGTTTGGATTCTAGATTTTACAAAATAAATCCGAACTAACATTTAAATCTTATGGGTTAAAATATGAGATATAACAATATTTAATTTAAATATTTGTATTATTGTTAATAAAAAATTTATAATCGTTTTATTAAATTGATTTTTTTTTAAATAATCCATTTTTAAAAAGGATTTTTGTAAAAAAAACTTTATTTTTTAGTTATAGGTAATAATATTAAAAAATAAATTATAAATTTGTTACATAATTTTTTTTATTTAAAACTTTGTCAATTATTATAAATTTAATAATTAATTTTTTTTATTATATGATATAACCAGATTGACATTAATATATTCTTCTTAACATTTAGTGCTTTTTTAAAAAAAATTATAATTTATTTAGATAATAATTTTTAATAATTAATTTTTTTTACAATTTATTCAAATTCAATCCCGTACAAGGTGCGGGCATTAGACTAGTTACAATACATAATCTAATATATGTTATTCTTAATTTATACTATAATATAAAAATAATAAATAACCCAAATGCATATCTTTAAAAAAAGATATAAATAATATATAAACTTTTATTGGGCCCAAAATTTGAGACTACTATTGTTATTTGTTATAAATATTTGGGCTGATTTGGTTAATAGACTTTTTTTAGTTTTAGATTTAGTAAGTAGGTTTTTTTATTTTATCTATTAGTAAGTATATCTTTTTTTTTACTCCCTTAAAACCCTAACGGATATTACGATAATCTCGCTCACCCCTATCTTTCGCCTTCGCCGTCTAGAATCATGCGATTCTCACTTCGCTCTTCACAAATCTTCTTCGCTCTTCACAAATCTCCTTCGCTCTTCGTAAATCTCCTTCGCTTTTCCATAGCCCTTCGCTCCTTTGCTCTTCTCCTCTAACGCCCAGTACTCATCCTTGCAAGAATGGCTATGGGATTGTCTTGGCCACATTACCATAAAACCTGCAAGAATGACTAATCTTTGAACACCATCAAGTCCTTTAATCGACTTGTTTGTTACCTGCAGACTATAATAGTAAACTTAATCGAGAGGTTCTATGACCCGCTTCAGGGAAATATTTTGCTGAATAATGTGTTGCTTTAAAGTCTTGATGAATAACAGAATACTATCTTAGCAGTATAATGAAAAGGCACTAAAAAGATCTTTCACTATGAACACATATTTTGTTCGGTATGCCAATCTGTGAATCTAGTTGGTACTTGGTATTATTTTCCAGTCCATTCCTGAGAAGAAAAATGAGGAAGACGAGTACATGAAGAGAATTGAGGCGCTTGAGAATGAAGTTAAAGAGTTGAGGCAGCAGAAAAATAAAGTCATCAACTCTTGGTCAAATCTATTCTTTAAAATAAAAATGTCTAGTATGTAAATGTCCGATATATAAATATCTGGTATGTAAAATGTCCGGTATGAAAATGTCCGGTATACGTCCGGTATGTAAACGTCCGGTAAACGTTTTGTAAATGTCAGATATGTAAAATGTCTGGTATGTAAATGTCCGGTATGAAAACTAAAAATTAAAAAAATTAAAAAAGAAAATAAAAATATCCGGTATGTAATTGTCCGTATGTAAATGTCCGGTATGAAAATCCGGTATGAAAACAGAAAAAGGCAAATAAAAAAAAATTCATTAATTAAAATCAAAACTTACATAAGAAACATCAAATATTCTTTCTTTTTTAATAGAAGGGTTAATTAGTTTTACCTACCATTGAATTAAAGTGGTAAAAAATTATGGGGTACATTTACTAAACACAAAACTTGAAAAGGACTAGTAGGCCAAATTCTTTCTAATTATTTTCAAGGATGATTTTGGTAAGTATGTACTATTTCATTATGTCTACAAAGTATACACTTTTGTAAATAAGTTATCTTTTTAAATTATCCTAGAAAAAAGGGAAGAAAATAGTTTAGTTAAATGATATCTTTTAATAATTCTAAGAAGAAGGAAAAAAAATACAATACTCAACTTTCACAAACCCAACTACATGTACCCAACTTTCAAATATCTAACTTTACATACTCAACTTTTACATACCCACCTTCACATACTCAACCTCACTCACGTACCCAACTTTCACGTACCCAACCTCCCACTACAAACATATAAGCTTATTATCAATTGTGTACAAGATTATTGCAAAAATATTGGCAAAAAGATTAAGCGCAATCCTCCTTGAATTGATTCATCATTTTCAAAGTGTCTTCATTAAAAATAGAGCAATTCACGACAACGTGTTGATCACTCACGAAAATTTCCATGGATTTAGGTCAAAAAGGTAAAGATGAGTATATGGCTATAAAGGTGGACATGGAAAAAGCCTATCACAAAGTCGAATGGGCTTTCTTAAAAGCAATGCTAGAAAATTTCAGATTTGGAGACAAATTTCGGGACTGGATCCAAGAGTGTATCACTACAATCTCTTATTCCATTTTAATCAATAATTCCCCCACCAACATTTTCATGTCGTGGAGGGGACTCCGCCAAGGCGACCCCCTTTGTCCCCTCTTGTTCAATCTTTGCGCAGAAGTTCTAGCCATAAACATACAAAAATTATCAAACGAAAATCCTAAATCGATCGGTTTCCCTATCATAAAAAACGGGACAAGAATACCTTTCTAAGTTTTTGCTGATGATATTATTATCTTCACTAAGACAACTAAACAAGCAAGTAAAAAGATTATATCGGCTTTAAAGGATCATTGTGATATCTCATGACAAATCATAAACTATCACAAATCCGCCTTTCAAACACCTACAAACATTGATCAAAGTAATAAAAGACAAATCCAAGGTCACCTTGGTATTAATGTTACAACAAATCTTGAACAATAATGTCCGATCATCAATGGGCGCGTCAACAAAGACGTTTTTGGTTCTGTAGTTATTAAAACAAAGAAACAACTTACTAGGTGGAAAGCGTCGTCCATGTCGTAGGAAGGAAGAATAACATTAATAAAAGTGAATCTTAATGTCAAACCAAGCTACTTAGTGCAGGCATTTATGTTACCAACAAGCATTCACCTTGAACTAGACCAACTAAAAAGAAATTTCTTTTGGAATAAGGGAGTCAATTTCCACCCGCTAATCAGTTAGGACAAAATTTATAAACCAAGATCCTTTGTAGAACCGGGATTTAAGAAAGCAGAAGATATGAATAAAGCATTACAAATGAAGCTTTTGTGGAAAATCATGGCGGGACCGGAAAACATATGGTCAAAATTGTGAAAGAAAAATACCTTAGAGGATCTTGCCTCTAGAATTACCAAAGTGGGTCTAATACATCATGGTAATGGAAGAAATTAATGAAATTAAGAGAATAATTTGACAAAGGACTTAGATGGTGAGTAGGAGATGGAAACACGATCAGATTCTGAAGAGACGGATGGATAATCGACAAACCGCTCCTCGAGTTGGTGACCAATAAGGATTTGGTAGACCAAATAGAATTGATGTCCTCGTTTATCACAAATAAAAAATGGAACCATCATCTATTAAATCGACCCATCACAATACTACCTACTAACACTGTCGATAAAATAAAAAGTACAACCTTCCCAGTAATGATATTAGAAATAAACTTTATTGGGCGAGGAATGATGAAGGTTGATATTATACTAAATCGGTCATGGAACTGATTCAAAAATGTAAGGTTGGGTAACCATGGACAAAATCTGGATATGAAAAATGGACGTTATGCCAAAAATAAATAAAAATTGTATGGAAAACTAGCTATGGACGGTCTCCCAACTAAGCAAAATCTCGATAGGAAAAGATTTCTGTCATTATAATTGTGAATTTTGTAACCATCATACTAAAAGTTCCAAATGCCTTTTCTTTTAGTGTCCATCAATGGTCAAAACAGTTGACGAACAAAAGATTACAACCAAACTATTGAATTATGATCTTGATAACCAAGGCATAGCAGAGGTCCTAAACGATATCAAAGGAAAATTAACATTGGCTGATTTAAGATTGCTTGTTGTTGTTTGGTGAAACATGTGGATGGTCAGGAATCAGATCATCTTCAACAAAAAAACAATCCCACAGAACATCAGAGCATTAACACAAGTCAAATATTTGTATGGGAACAAGCGAACAAGAAAACAATAAAAAATAATACACCAACTAGAAAACAAAGAAGGAAAATGAGAAACTTAAAATGGAAACGCCCAGAGAATGGATACCTAAAACTTAACTTTGATGTCTCACAAAACTCAACGAACCAATTTTCTTTTTGGATATATCATCAGAATCCATTGTGCCGTTCCATTTGTTATAGGTAGCGGTAGTTGTGACACTGATTCTATGTTGGAAGCAAAAGCCTTTGCTTTGCGGGAGGATCTAAAAAGACCAAAGAATTAGGAATCGCATCTATCGTGATCGAAGGAGATAACCCGATGCTCATTAATTCAATTAATCGAACATGGAAGCCCCCATGAGAACAAGATATGATGATTTCTAATATCTACAATATAATCTCGGGATTCTCTTATTCCATAGCACAACATGTCTACAGAGAAATCAACACGGTCGCGAACAAGATTGTCATGCATGAACACAATCTCAAGATGAATGTCAATGTCATTCAAGAAGATGTTCAAAACCTCATCCGTAAGAATGCCCTGTGCCGATCGGTGTCTACAACTTGATCCGCCTAATCTTTTTTACCCATGTATCAAAAAAATAAAAATAAAAATAGTCGAAAACCCCACCATAGGTGGTCTTACAAATCAGAGAAACACTGGACGAGTTCTGAATGGCGAGATGGGCTTTGTGAGCCCAAATTAATTGGAAGTTGGGCCATGTGTTCAGGTAAAACAGTTTTTTTGTTTCAAAATTACATAAAAATGAAATGTAGGTTGATAAAGTATAAATTGTCATAACTTTAGTTCAAAGTTTCACACTAATAGTTTGAAGGTTTTTCTTTAATTTGGATTACATATTTTACATTATTGGATCATATCTTTTTTTCACAATTCTCAAGTAATGTCCCCGAAAGCTACCCGAAATCAGATATCCTATCCCATTTCTATGGTCATTCCTCCATGCCGGAATTCCTGAATAACCACTATTATACCTTTGAATCTTGATTACGGGTTAATAAAATGGAAGGCGTAGACCTACAAAAGGGAAGTTTCGATCCGGTGAGGCTTTAATTCGGCACTTGTTTAATTTAATGCATGGATTTCAGTAACCTCACTTGCGATTTTCCATTTAATGCTAATTTAGTGTATCACTTCCTTGTAATTGAAGATTTGACGTTGCAGTAAGTTACGTAAGAGTTTACATAAATTGAGGTGAGGGATAACAAGTGAATTGCATGTGCAAGTAAGTTCGATTGGAGTGTGCATGTGAAGACAATTATATATGGCCCCTCTGGCTTTTAGGTAAATGCCAGATTCATCATCTATTTCCATATGCATCTACAATTCTATCCTTTGTAATTTCTCTTCAATTATATTGCTCCAGATCTTGTGCGTAGATTGCTTCCTAGTTTGACGGTGTTTCGTTCGACAAAACCAATCAGGATATCATGTAGTATTGTAGAATCTTACTATTTCATTGGTAGAATTTGTGTTATTTATTATTTTTTTGAAAAGATTTAAGTTATAGATAGTGACTCGTTGTATAGCATTACAACATTATCATATTTTGTATTTATAAACACTTGTAAGTGTTGGGAAACCGCCCGCTTCTCAACTCACCGAATATGTATAAACGGATAATTCGTTGTACACTTATACTCGTACAATATCACTTCACTTTGTATATGTAGCCTTGATCGAATTCCCACTTCATTTTTTTCGAGCGTTGGCCAAACTTCAAGCTTCTACTCCTAATTTCAATATTTCTGATCCCCTCTAAAGCCCTACAGTCAGCGCATAGCCAAGACTTCCTTCTTGTCATATTCATTGATGGACTTAGACAATGTATGTCTCCCGTTGACCGAGTATTGCACGATCCTTAAGTATTGCCTGATGATTCCTTTGTTCTCGATTGATGCAATTTGTCATATGCCCATTTGTCGGAGGGTTCGGAATGCTTTTGGGGAGCATGCGTTCATTGTAAAGAACTTCTTGACTTCAAAAATATAGGCATGATTTGGTTCGTGATGTTTTGTGTGATATGTTTAGGAGAGTTGGAGTTTCAATTTGGCTAAGAAGGAGGTGTCAATGACCTTCTTGACTGATCCGCGTGAAGGAAGGTCTACGTGAGGTTGGCGGATTTGTTAGTGTTTGGATGGGTGGGTAACAAACATGCGCGCTTATATCGAAAATCAATATGTGTTTTTTCCGTTCGCTTTTGACACGTTTGGTTTTCTTACACCAGATGTCGTTGAGATTCTCAGGAGGGTGCAACGAGTCATTCATGGTAACATTATGGCACCTATGTCTTCACACGTAGTTTTTAGGAGGACCGGATGTACTATTTAGAAGGGGTTGACGACACAGCTTGATGTCCGCCTACCTTTTACCTCGATGTAAATATGATTATCTTTAACAATAATTTGCATCAATTCCACGTGACTAAGAGCCCTTGAAATATAAATTTAGCCGATGAGTAAGTAATATAATCAATTACAATGAAGCTATCATAATATTCAAACATACATACAAGCCAAATTATGCAAACATAGCCATGGATGGATGTTAGTGAAATTGAGATAATACTATTTAGGTCCTGATCATCATCTTAATTCACATTACAAGAGTAAAGTACACGTTGAAATCTTGAAAGCATAATCCTAATTAGTTAACAATTACTTCTAGTTGACGTTGAGGGTGTTGTAGATGACGACAAAGCAAGGGAGAATAGCCTTAGGATTGAAGACGACCAGATCCTCGAGATTAGAGTAGACTCCAGCGGTGGGTCCAGCCACGGAGTCGTAGCACGTCCCATCCGCCGTCGAAGAAGGCTCGTCCTCCGGCGTACGCCTGATCCTGCCAGCGATAACACGGCAAACTAACATGGCTCGCCGACCAACGTGATCGGAACAATCCAAGGAATCGTGGGCTCTTCCACTACTAGCCGTGGTTTTCACCCCCTTGTTGCCTTGGAATCCGTGCCTGTCTCATAAACCCAATTCAAATTAACCATTTCTTTAATTATTTTTTGTATATAAATTACGAATATTAATTATACTTTTTGTTATACCTGATGATGGTACAGACGCCGCAGCCGGGGACGGAGCCACAAAGGCTAGATGAAGCATTAGCGCCGAGAGCGCAAGACAAGGTGGTGCATTGGAACCTAAGGAGCTCGTTACCGTCGGCGGCGCACCTCGGATTCTTCTTGGCGCGTGTCTTAACGGCGTCCCTACACTCCTCGAAGCGTTGAAGGGTCCGCTGTGTGTTTTGGACCTTTAGGATTCGTTCGATCTTACACACAGGATTGACCTTCTTCATCCAGCTTGACTTGAATATTATCTCCACTATGTTCCGACCCGAATCCTCCGGACCCAACTCCGATACTATCAATCAATTCATCCATTACTTAGTCAAACAACGCATTATTATTTCAGATATTAAATGACTTGGACTTTACCGCGTCGACTTGGTCAATAAATTATCTAGCTACACATATTTGTTGATTTGAGATAGAATTATAATAATAATAATAATAATAATAATAATAATAATAATAATAATAATAATAATAATTATTATTATTATTATTATTATTATGTAAATAGAATGAACTTATATGTACTTTGGGTTGAAAACTTTTTCTATTTATATGAAAGTATTGTAAATACAAATAAGGATGAAATTGTAGCAGAAGAGCATGCAGTTTGGTTGACCAAGTGCCAAAAATATCTTACAATTTCAGAAATTTACAGCGGGCCATATGCCTTTAAAGAGTTTATGATTATGTCTCCACTGATGATATGAACTGGCACCTGGCCCTTTCCCAGTAGGTGTAAGCAAGTTGAAGAGTACGTACTACTGTTCTACTTTCTGTTCATACTATTCTCTAACTAGTGAAATAATTTCAAGATTTGTAGAGTTTGATTTTGAAGTATGTTTGACGTACCAGCATGTCTGATTGATTGATGAAGCTCCAAGCTTTCGATCTTGGGAAAAATGTCTCCACATTGCGAGCAAGCACAGACTGTTGCTCTTGGAGTAATTGGATACCTAGAAGGATCAACAATCATATGGCACTCATAACACCCAGAAAGCTTTTTAAGCTGTATTCCTCTAGACGACGTCGTAGAGAAACTGGCGGTCCCACTAGATCGAACGGAGCTAGCCAAAGACCGGCTAGACGAGCCATGACCGGGCTTTCGGGTCAGGAGACGGGTATCCTGACCCAAAGAGCTGTTCTCGGGCGAATTATCAGCCCGATGAACAACCCGGGCGTTGCCATGGACGACGTCTCTGAAACTGCAAATGGAAGCACATGAGGAACGACCCGGATAGTATCCGGATCGGGTTTGAATCGGAGCGGGCTTCTTGGATGGGTCGTGAACATGGGGGTGTTGGGTTTGTTTGCAGGAAAGGAGGTTCTTGAATTGGTTCCAGGAGGAGGGTTGTTGGTGATTTTGCTTTTGTTTGTTGTTATTCGAGGATCTTCTTCTTGTTTTGGAAGTTGCAGAGGTAGTTGAAGATGAAGAAGAAGAAGGGTTGGGTTTATGCGGTTGAGAATGGGTGTCTGTGGAGGGTGGGAAGAAGGTAAGAAGACCCATGAAAGGAAGCTAGATTTGAAGTGAGACTTTATTCTCTTGGTAGCTCCTCATATACTCATATTTCATACTTGTAATAATTGTGGAAACAAATAGTTTAAAAGGGTAGGGGTCCAATTAGTGGAGGAGTTAGTGTGCTTGTGGCTTATGGGACTTGTACAATATAATATATATTATAATAGTTTTGGGTGTGTTGGTTGATCTGCTTCGATGGGATGGGGGATGGGGTTTATGTGTTTGTCTGATTTTGGAAGTAAAGTTCCTTACTTCTCGTTTGAACATCATTGGCGGGTAGCCATAGTTGTATCACCATCAGAGGTTTCATATTTAACTTGTGTTATGGTGTCTCTCACTGTCAGATTCAATTCATATTCTAATCATTTTTGCAGCGTTACTAAAATTCATTGTGGATGTCAATTTGTTTCAAATTTCAAATTGAGGATGATCCTGACTACTCATCAATGCTCATAACATATATAAATTTATAACGATTAATCGCATAACATGTACAATCGGGTAATTATTGGTTTAAGAGGGTATGTTTGTTGGATACTAAAGTATTACTCCACTTTCTTGTCCAAATCCTACACACTCTTTCGTTGGATATCAAACCCTAGGCAATTTATAGGAAAACCTACTTTTTATATTAAAGAAAATGATGTTTTTACTACTTTTTAGACAAAAAATGTTTTTGATAATTTTTAAATTGTCATTGAATATTCACCCACAAACTAGTTATGTATTCTATATATTATTTGTATATTTGTTTTTACTCTATCTTCTTTTTTTCTTCCAACTTTTGAGTTTGTTATGCCAAATAAACTAGTTCATTAAAAAAAAATCCCATAAATTTGGGATTGATAAGGTAGCAAGGAGTATATTGTTGTATACATAAATCTTATACTTACGTTCTGAGAATAAGGAACAAAAAATAATAATATTGAAAGTTGGATTTAGTCAAACTTTTTCCCCAAGAACATGATGAACCGCTATCACCTTAATCCATCTTTTGTTGAGGGTATTGCACTTATACATTCCGCATGGTGGACCTTCCCTTTCTTTTCCAATCTCCATGTATTTCGAGTAATTTGTGTGTTTTCTATGAGTTGTATGTTTGTTTGTGTTTGAGGGATCTTTGTATGTCATCGGAATCTGACAAATCCGGATCAAATTCAAATTTGAGTTTCCACATTGGTTCCCATGAACTTCTTGCGCACTTTATCCGGTTGGCGCGTTTTCACCACTTTACTTCACTCCGAATTCCTTCATTTCATCATTGTACTTTTCTTGAACCGGTTCATATGTTTAATATTCGCATTTTTCTATTTTCTTTGTTATTTTGGTATGTGATTGGTCTATTTAGTTGATGGTCTCCAGTTCTCCAAATAAAATTGTATTTCTATGCACAAAACATGTATAGTGTTGTGAGATTATGTTGGGTCAAGATTTAACGTGGGGTTTCATCGCACGTCCAAGTGGATATGTACATTGAGTCTGAGCTCAACAGATAGTCTAGTGATGCTTCATCTTGAAACCAATTGGTAATAGGAGAAGATATTCATCAATCTTATATACTAGGCCCGATATCACTTTATTATTGCCGTAGAAAGTTCTTCCTCTACGAATTTATCGAATTTATGTCTACTTAGGAAAAAAAAAAGGAAAAGAAGATTGAATCGGAAAAAGTGGATATGTGGTGTGAAAGAGGATTGGTAGAGATTCCGAAAGTAGCAAAGAGGTAAAGCACCAAAAGCCAAACTCCAACACATAAAACAAGGAACGAGGTGGATGCTTACTTGCCATGTATGATGTATAGGCTCTTCCAAATTATCTTTCTGTAATTTTTATTCATAACAACATTTGATGCAACAGTTTTGTCCGACTGCTCGAGGTCGATCGTTTCGACCCTCCTCAGCAACAACTTATATAGCTACAGCCAACACACACTTCCATCAATCTCTACATATCACATCCACCATTTTGCCACATAACAAAATTCATCAAACATCATACGTCATCCTAACAGACTACGAGAACAAGCCTTATCGTGTATCATGAGAACAATCTTAGAGCGTCGAATGATGAGTATTAAGGGTCGAGATTTAGGGTAGATATCATAATTAATAATAACTACGAATAATTCATTCAACTAACAATAACTACGAATAATACATTAAACGATATGACACATTCGTAACAAAACTAATAATAAATACGAATAATATATTAAACAATAAGGCATTTTCTTAGTTAAACAACATGAAGTTATCAATCGGTTGCTTAGTTAAGTGAACCTACACAAGTCCTTCGGATTCCATCCTAAAATCAATTGACAATAAGATATGTATTCATAGGGCTTATATGTTAGGTTCATACAATATCATATTGTTGATATGGGACATTCCACACATCTCAACACTTCCCCTCAAGTGTCACTATCGTATGTGAACCTAATATATAAGTATTAAGGCTACAACTCCAATTGCTAAGGATGGAACCCCCAAAGACTTGTGTGTAGGTTCACTTAATGGGCATACCCTCCGCGTCTTAAACCCGTCGGCTGTAAAAAGAAGATAAATTAACACTATCCTCTCCAGAATCTCAAATCTCCCTCCACCGTCCTCCCTCTAGTTTCCGCTTCGTTCTTCTCATTTCTACTACTTAATTCGGTCATTCCAACCCATAAACATGCATGCATCAATCTTCCAAACTATTTAAGTTAGCGAACACCCAAAATGTCACCAATCCAAATATAGAGTAGATTGGACGTGAATTACAAGTCAGACATATAGATAGTTTTGGGTGACAAATCGAATAGTGATTTAATTCATTCACCTGTCACCCGATCCATTATCATTTCCAACTAATATATATACAATTATTAGATGAGAGACATATAGAGATGTACGTAAGCGAGAATAAAGGGCAGATTTAGCAGAAGTGGAGTAGTTAGAATATGAGAGATTTATGCAATACACAGAAAGTCATGGAAATTAAGAATATGCAGTGAGTGTGAAGATGCCATATTGCCCGTGACCTGTTCCTCTAAATACAACAGCACTACAAACATCTTACTACAATCCAGATCCACATTTTAAAAATAATATAACATTACAGGATTTTGGAGCTTTTGGGTATCTTTCTATGGGCTTGTAAAGTCCTGTAAATACGGAAAATGGGAGTTGCATTTACGAGACATGATTTAGTGCGGACACTTTGATTACATGTGTTCTTAAGTTCACTTGTTATTTTATTCTTCGTGTTCCCTCGGATATTAAATGGATAATATCATTTTGTTCTTACTTTTTAATATACCCATGTACTGTACTTCGCCATGCACATCTTTTGAACCCTACTGATTATTGATATGGCATTATTTTGTCCAACATTAGCATGTTATTAACTTTATATTATGCAACACCATTCATCTTTGTTTTTTTGCTTTTTTAATTTTTTTCTTCTTCTTTTACTAGATGAAGCTAGGAAGAAGTTTTACCCGAGGCTAGAAGTTGTGACTATCGGAAAGACAAAGTTTGATTCTATTATTGTTGGAATACAAATATATACTAAATTAAATAAAAGGACTTGGACTGAATAAGATAATACATTACATGTTATATATCATGCAAGAAATATATATAGAGAGTGATTTCCATGTAAACAGTTCTTATCATGTAAAATGAGAACAAATTATATCCGTTAGATCGTTAAATAGATGGATGAAATTAGGCGAAATTAAAGGATTAAAAAAATCATGTTATTAATGGAAGAAGATTCGCTGGACCTGAATCTATATATTCGGCGGTATAGTCACATATATTCGGTGTTTACACGTTCACACGATAAGAGTTGTTTACATATGAGTCAGGATATATATATATATATATATATATATACACACTGAAACATTTGATATCACGAATGTCCAAGTTGTGCATCAAGAACTTGAATTGTTAGTGACCTAATGGCAAGTCTATAAAACACAATATTCTTTTTTGCCATGAGATATTCAAAAAGTACAATCGCAGCTGCATTTTCCTTAGATGTGCTATGAAGATAGACATCTCAAAGGACTTTGACATGATAGACCACAAGTTAGTGCTTCGATGTCTTGCTAGGATGGGGTATCTAGACAATTTCATTAGCCTTATTGATGCTTGTATCTCGTCCACTTCTTTCTCGATCAACATTAATGGCTCTCTAAAAGGTTTCTTCAAAGGCTATAAGGGCTTGAGGCAAGGTTGTCCGCTTTCTCCTCCCTTGTTTGTCATTGCCATGGAGGTCCTCTCCTCGATGATAAGAATCAACACCACCTCCCCGGACTTCAATATTCACCCAAAAGGTGCTTCACCACGTATTACTCACCTTTGTTTTGCAGATGATCTTATGCTCTTCTGTAGAGGTGACGCAACATCTTGAAGTCGACCCTTGACTCCTTCGGCCGCTACTCTTTCTCGTAAACTCGGCCAAGTCTTCCCTCTTCATTGGTGGTCTCTCTTTGCAGGATAGTGAGCTTCTTACTAGATCCATTGGTCTTCCTCTGGACACGCTACCTTTCACCTATCTAGGTATCCTTATTGGTAGTAAAAGGCTTAGTCTTGTGGAGTACAACCCGCTGATTGCCAAGATCACTAATAGAATCAACTCTTTGAGTGCTAGAAATATCTCATATGCTGGAAGAAAACAGGTTATCTCTTCTATCCTCACCTCCCTCCACTTCTAATGGTGTGATGTGCTTACCATACCCACTGTTATCATGCTTAAAATCAAAAGCCTTCTCCGGTCTTTTCTTTGGTCGGGCAAGTCTAACAACTCACGTACTCTTGTTGTCTGGAAGACGGTTTACCTCTCTAGAAAGGAGGGAGGACTCGGTTTTACAGAATTGCTCTCCTGGAATAAGGCGTGCTTATCCAAATTAATCTTTGATCTTGACCAACCTTTGCTTAGCCAAAATTTGTGGTCAGACTAGGTAAATTCTAACATCTTGAAGGGACAATTTATATGGACCTACAACTTCAATTACAAGCACAACATTCATTGGGGCCATATTATCAAGATTTGGGATGAGATTATTGATTCGGGGAACGGTCTTACCTTCTACAGACTCACCTCCAAACCAAATGGTAAGTTCTCCACACGGCTGCCTACAATCTCTGCTGGAGACCACATCTTCCTCTGCAGCCGTACATACTCGTGAATATTTGGGTGGTTTGAATGTGCCTAAGTGCAGTTTTATAGCATGGCTCGCAAGCCACAACCGACTCCCTACTCTCTCCAAGCTCCTCTTCTAGAACCTGACTCAAGAGGACACCTGCAAGCTTTACAATCTTCACCCTGAAGACGAGGACCATCTTCTGCACAAGTGTAGCTACTCTACTCTAGTACTTGATCTCATCTCCATCTGGCTGAGAGTTACTACTCCTTACCCCTACAACCACAATCCGTGGGACTGGATTAGTAAGCACAAGCCTCAAAAGAATGATTTGGCCTCTCATGTCATCATATCCACCATCACTTGCTACATCTATTTCATATGGAAGTCCTGAAACGACCTCATCTACAACCACATATTCACTCATGCTGCTACATGTGCCCACCATATCATCAATGCCACCAAAAGCTACACGTCAAGTCATTGGAAAGATCGCTCCCAAAAATTTCTTGCTTGGGCAAAAATCCTTGACATTCACCTATGTTAATGCTCCTTGTTTTGAGCTCTATTTTTGTCTCTTGTATTCCCGAATCTAGTATCTCCCCATGTACATTCTTCTAGTTACGTCAATATATTAACCTTTAAAAAAAAGAATAACCACAAGTTGATTTACGGATCGAATGTGACCCATTTTATGACGCCGGCAAGGACTTCGTTATGCATTACGTGACATTCGATTTCAATGTGCTTTGTGCATTTATGGAAGACCGTATTGGATGCAATGTGAAGGGTAGCATGATTATCGCACCATGATTTCATAAATTAAGTATGAGAAATGTTGAAGGATTGGAGCAACACCTTGAGACATTTGAGTTCACATATTTGTTGTATCCATTGCTCGATATTCTAGTTTTGTCAATGAACGGGGGACGGTGGTTCCATTTCCACAATTATTTTCTTATCCTCTTGTAATCCCTATATAAAACATCAAATATATTTGGGGTTCTATTTCCACCAGTCTCTTCTTATTCTCTTGTAATCCCTATATATATAAAACATCAAATATGTTTGTGGTTTTGTTTTCACCATTTGTGTGTTTATTAAACTCTAAATGGAAGAGGGTGTCACTCTATGAAAATACGTGATTAAATGAAATGGCGGATGCCCTAGACGGTTGTTGATGAGGGTTGAAACGTAAGTCCATATCTCAAATATAAATTACAAGACCAATTGTAGTATAGTGAGTCAGGACCGAACACAAGAAAAACGACGTTTTGATTTGACAAATTAATTAAGAAACAACTAAACAATAAAACTAAAGTATGTACAAAAACCAAAACATGATACAAGAAAGACGAAAATAGACACGGGCCAATCAACCAACAATATACCTATCGATCGGTCAAGGGTGAAAACTCATCAATTAATTAAAGACAAAAGCATAAGCGGAAGCAAAGCAAAATAAAAGCAATTTCAATATTTGGCTAATCGGCAGACAAGTCTTTTGCCGATCAGTCTCCACCGAAAAACGCAAGTAAAATAGTACCAATAAGGGAGATGAGAAATATAGGATTTTTTGTAACAAAAATTAGATAATTCGATAGTGGGAGAATGAGAATGATAATAAAGATCAATCAACTAATAAAGCAGTTCCGGAATCAAGTTAACCCCAACATGCATGTTGTGCGGAATAATGAGAAAGAATACAATTCGACAAACAAGAAAGACGGCACACAGATTTATAATGGTTCACCCTATAATGGTTACGTCCACTTTCAGGGAGATTTTATTGAGGAGTTTCATATTATTGATAAATAAATGATTGGAGACAAAGAGAAACGCTACAATATATAAAGTAACGAAACCCTAGGTCATACTTGGTTGTCAAGTATAAGACTGAGTCAAACAGTAAATATCCAAACAAATGACAAGCCCAATTCAAAACATATCAACAAATCTCAACCTTGACTTGAATCCTAACAAACATACCAAATGCATTAGTCAATGTCTAGACTAGCTCCTCTCTTTCTATCCAAATATGGCCCTTGCACTCATTTTAATATAATCACTTTCAAGAAGATTTTATTGAGGAGTTTCATATTACAGATAAAAGAGTTATTGGAGACAAAGGGATCCACTAGAATATATAGCTCAAAATTATCAATGTAACTTAAATTACCCTAATGAAAACATTCAATTGGCGGGCTAAAATATAGTCAGAATCAAAAGAAGATAAGAGATAAAAAAAAAACAATTTTTTTCAAAAAAAGTTCAGATGAATTTAAATACGTTGACATAGATTTGCTCGGATTAGACCTGATTTACATAGAAGTTGACACAATCTTTTGTGAAAAAACATCCTCGATAAATTGGTCACATGCTCATTGACTTTGTAACACCCCGAATCCGCGGGACTCAGAGTGCCACATTGGGCTAGGATCTCATATTGGATCTTGACTTTAGCCTGACAACAAGTTCATTGGACCTTACAACATGACACTGACAAATATAAAAACAAATACATAAAACTGTGTAAACTGTACAACCAAAAGGTAACACAACATAGCCGAGTATAAACAACAACGTCCTCACACAGGAGGTAACAAAAGATCATCCTCACGCAAAAGGGAAAGGTAAACAAACCCAAAAGCCCACAACAACCTATGTACGAGAAGTCCTCGGCCTACCACTTTGCTAGATCACTCAGCAGCACGCCTATCCTGTGGGGCATCTACAACATGATAATAAATCATTAGCTAACCATACATATATAAAGTAATGCATAAGCACAAACACAATCATGGAAAGATAAACACATCAGCATGATATCACACATTTACCGAGTTTATCATCTCAATATAATGGTCATTCACTCAAGTCGTATATATATAACTTAAAGTATGTGATACGAGGACCGATACATCCTCGCCTCTGAGCCTCCTAGCCAGCTGCACAAGTATCGGTCACACAATCTGTGTACCCTGTGGGAGTGGATTGCGCCCTTCCTGTAAAGTCAGTTTGGCCTGACATCAGAGAACCTCCCAGACTCCACGGCGGGATGAAAGGGAAAGGTTATCACAACCACGCATATGGGGTAATCAATAAAATATAGGTCGGTATAAACGACATCTCATGCTATCATAGCAAACATATAAAGCACACACCGCTCATGCAAACACCCAATATAAGGATGGTAGCTAAGTAAGTCATACGAACTTACCTCAACCTCTATCAAACTCAACCACAATCACCTCTACACTGGAGGGACAACACAACCTATAAACAGGGCATAAAGAGATATATCAATCTCCTAACAACACAAGGGTCACACCTAGACCCAAAGGGATCCATGGGATCATCCTCAACCTAAACTCACAACCTAATGAACCTCAAAGGCCATACAAGGCATAAACCGATCATAACCTCTACCAAATACATCCTCACACCTCTAGCATGATCCTATACACTCATACTAGGAAAGGAGGGAACAAGGCATCCTAAGGAAAGCCTAGAAGCAACACACACCTGCAGAACCAAGTGAAGAACCTAGCTGATGTAGGTGGGCACAGGGGCGGCTCACAGGTGGCGCAGGGGCGGATCTTGGCCGGCGCTGGGGCGGCTGCAAGGTGGCATAGGGGCTGCTGGACAGCAGAAGACACCACCTTAGCCCCTTCTTCACTTCTTCCTTTGATTCTTTACTCCTTCTTCACTCCAACATCAACATACATACAGAACGTACATATATATACATCAACAGAAGCCAAACATGGATGAAACATGATCCAATCCTAAGGAAACTAAGCTAAGGAAAGAGAGAAAAAGATGAAGAAAAGAGGAAAGAAGGAAGAAAATCCATGGAAGCTTACCAACCAAGCTCTCCAGGAGATCAACACAACATCAACACAACCACAAGCTGGCTCTTAAGGCTCAGCAACAACAACCCTCAACAACAGCAAGCAAAGTCATCCAAGATCTCTCACAAACTCAATAAAACTGAAGGAAGAATCAAAGATGATCCAAGGGAGAAGAGAGAAGAAGATGTACGTAGGAGAGAGAGATGGGGTTGAGAATGGTAAACCCTCATAAAAGGAAAGAGATGAAGGTTATAAAGGGGTAAAAAGAGTAAAGCACGGGTCAAAGGGTCAAAGAAGACGGCCGCAGCACACAGAGCCGCAGGGGCGGCCCAGGCAAACCGCAGGGGTGCCTTCAGGGTCACGCAGGGGCGGTCCAGGCTACCTAGCCCTCAGCTCACTCTCTCAATCACTCCGCAACAAGGCTCTTACATCTCACCCCCCTAAAAACAAGTTTCGTCCTGAAACTTGCAAAATCCCAAATCCTCTTGGACCCATAAGCCGAGGTATAACTCTCTCTCTCTGTATCGGAGGTATCACATCTCCGCTCAGAAAGTCATAATCTATATGAATCTATAACCTCAAACATAAACATGGAGGAATCATCAATTCCAGAAAACAGGGCAATAACGCTACCCAAAGGCGTAGAGGAATCACATATCTCGTCATACCACGTCACAAGGAATAGAAGAAGCACATCTCTAGGCGAACATAATCACATACATCGCATGGAGGAATAACATCTCCGCTAAAACTATGTCCATCAAAGTAGCATGGAGAAAAGGACCATCTCCAGCTGAATCCTAATCACTCAGATAGCATGGAGGAAAGAACCATCTCCAGTTGTAACAAACATCAGACTCAAATAGCATGGAAGGAGTAATCATCTACATCTATAACATACATTACGCTAGCACAACAAGATCTAATAAGATCATAAAACAATATCATAGCTAGCATGGAATAAGCATATCAAAGCATATAAGCACATATACACATACTCACCAAGATAGCACTAAGATCTACTCATCGACCCTAGATGTATCTTACTCGGCATAAAACTCTAGATTGTTCCTCTAGATACTATCCTCAGTCTCCCATGTAGCCTCCTCAGGTCCACGTCTAGACCACTATATCCTCATCATGGGAATGTCCTTTGAACGCAGGTGTCTCACACCTCGCTCTAAGACTGCAATAGGATGCTCAGCAAAGGTGTGGTATGGCTCCACCACCAAATCATCATAACTCGCAATGTGCCTCGGATCTGGTAGGTACTCTCTCAGCTGAGACACATGGAACACATGGTGAACACCCTCTAACCTCGGAGGCAAAGCTAATTTGTAAGCTGCCCTACCAACTCTATCTAGTATCTCGAAAGTACCGACATATCGGGGACTCATCTTCCCCTTTATGCCAAAACGTCTTACGCCTCGCATCGGAGATACTCTCAACCAGACATGAGCTCCAACCCTGAACTCTAGAGGTCGACGCCTTTTGTCTGCATACGACTTCTAGCGACTCTGTGCATCCAACATCCTCTCTCTAATCAGCGCTAATCGAGCCATATCATCCTGAATCTGCTCTGGCGCTATCCCACTGATACTGCTAGGCTCATCCCAACATAAAGGTGTACGGCACCTACGCCCATACAGTGCCTCATAAGGAGTCATCCCAATATATGCATGCCAGCTGTTGTTGTATGAGAACTCAACAAGTTGGAGGTAATCAGACCATCCCTGTATCCAATCCAACACACAAGCTCGCAGCATATCCTCTAGGGTTTGGATGGTCCTCTCAGACTGACCATCTGTCTGGGGGTGAAATGCAGTTGAGAAGTGTAGACTCTTCCCCAAAGCAGTCTGAATCTGCTGCCAGAATCTCGAGGTAAATCATCCATCTCGATCAAAGACGATCGTCCTCGGTACACCATGGAGTCTCACTATTTGTCTAGTGTACTCATCAACTAGTCTTCTCACTGGCCACGTCTCTTTGATAGGAATGAAACGTGCCGTCTTCGTCAGTCTATCAACAACAACCCAGATAGCATCAAAACTCCTACTGGGCCTCAATCCCGTCACAAAGTCCAAGGAGACATCCTTCCACTTCCACTGCGGCGCTGGCAGTGGATGGAGCTCACCTTCAGGTCTGCAATGCTCTATCTTGACTTGTTAAAAGGTCGACACTAAGCCACAAATCTGGCTACACCGGGCTGCAGCTCTCCCCACCAGTATGAACGTCTCACATCATGGTACATCTTACTTGTACCTGGATGTACAGAGTAAGGGGTACAGTGAGCCTCCTGTAAGATCCTCTGCCTCAACTCTGCATCGGTAGGAACACAAATGCGGTCATGATGCCTCATCACTCCATCTTCTCCAATGGAGAATTGTGGTGTCTCACCACGAGACATTCTCTCTCTAATCCTCATCAAAGTCGGGCAGGTCCCTTGCTTCTGTTGGATCTCATCCAACAGACCATGTAAAACCTATAAAGCATGTAACTGGGCATCCTCATCAGGAAACTGGATGTCCATCTCTAGCCAAGCTAGATCTCTCTGAAGCTGAGGCTCTACTGTCAATCTGGAAATCGTCTTCTCTCAAGGCGCCTTCCTGCTCAAGGCGTCAGCTACAACATTCGCCTTTCCAAGATGATACAAAATCTCAAGGTCAAAGTCCTTGATCAACTCAAGTCATCGACGTTGGCGGTTATTCAACTCCCGCTGCGTGAAAATATACTTCAGAATCTTATGGTCTGTTAAGATCTGACATATAGCACCATACTGGCAATCGCCTTCTCTGTGAAGATCTCACAATGGATCTTGACCCTAGCCTGACAACAAGTTCACTAGACCTTACAACATGACACTAACAGATATACAAACAAATACATAAAACTGTGTAAACTGTACAACCAAAAGGTAACACAACATAGCCGAGTATAAACAACAACGTCCTCACACAGGAGGTAACAAAAGATCATCCTCACGCAGGAGGGAAAGGTAAACAAACCCAAAAGCCCACAACAACCTATGTACGAGAAGTCCTCGACCTGCCACTTTGCTAGATCACTCAGCAGCACGCTTATCCTGTGGGGCATCTACAACATGATAATAAACCATTAGCTAACCTTACATATATAGAGTAATGCATAAGCACAAACACAATCATGGAAAGATAAACACATCAGCATGATATCACACATTTACCCAGTTTATCATCTCAATATAATGGTCATTCACTCAAGTCATATATATATATATATATATATATATATATATATATATATATATATATATATAAATTAAAGTATGTAATACGAGGACCGATACATCCTCGTCTCTGAGCCTCCTAGCCAGCTACACAAGTATCGGTCACACAATCCGTGTACCCTATGGGACTGGATTGCGCCCTTCCTGTAAAGTCAGTCTGGCCTGACATCAGAGAACCTCCCAGACTCCACGGCGGGATGAAAGGGAAAGGTTATCACAGCCACGCATACGGGGCAATCAATAAAACATAGGTCGGTATAAACGACATCCCATGCTATCATAACAAACATATAAAGCACACACCGCTAATGCAAACACCCAATATAAGGATGGTAGCTAAGTAAGTCATACGGACTTACCTCAACCTCTATCAAACTCAACCACAATCATCTCTACACTGGAGGGACAACACAGCCTATAAACAGGGCATAAAGAGATATATCAATCTCCTAACAACACAAGGGTCACACCTAGACCCAAAGGGATCCATGAGATCATCCTCAACCTAAACTCACAACCTAATGAACCTCAAAGGCCATACAAGGCATAAACCGATCATAACCTCTACCAAACACATCCTCACACTTCTAGCATGATCCTATACACTCACACTAGGAAAGGAGAGAACAAGGCATCCTAAGGAAAGCCTAGAAGCAACACACACCTGCAGAACCAAGTGAAGAACCTAGCTGATGCAGGTGGGCGCAGGGGCGGCTCACAGGTGGCGCAGGGGCGGATCTTGGCCGGTGCTGGGGCGGCTGCAAGGTGGCGCAGGGGCGGCTAGACAGCAAAAGACACCACCTTAGCCCCTTCTTCACTTCTTTCTTCGATTCTTTACTCCTTCACTCCAACATCAACATACATACAGAACATACATATATATACATCAACAAAAGCCAAACATGGCTGAAACATGATCCAAGCCTAAGGAAACTTAGCTAAGCTAAGGATAGAGAGGAAAAGATGAAGAAAAGAGGAAAGAAGGAAGAAAAGCCATGGATGCTTACCAACCAAGATCTCCAGGAGATCATCACAACATCAACACCACCACAAGCTGGCTCCAAAGGCTCAGCAACAACCCTCAACAACAGCAAGCAAAGCCATCCAAGATATCTCACAAACTCAACAAAACTCAAGGAAGAATCAAAGATGATCCAAGGGAGAAGAGAGAAGAAGATGTACGTAGGAGAGAGAGATGGAGCTGAGAATGGTAAACCCTCATCAAAGGAAAGAGATGAAGGTTATAAAGGGGTAAAAAGAGTAAAGCACGGGTCAAAGGGTCAAAGAAGACGGCTGCAGCACACAGAGCCGCGGGGGCAGACTTTGTGAGCCGCAGGGGCGGCCCAGGAAAACCGCAGGGGCGCCTCTAGGGTCACGCAGGGGCGATCCAGGCTAATTCCTGGCCCTTGGCTCACTCTCTCAGCCACTCAACAACAAGGCTCTTACAAACTTATTGGATTTTGTCTTGCTCGAGTTGACCGATTCAACCGAATATCCATGATTTATTATCCGAGTATATACGGATTGTTATTCGATTAGAATATGGATCAAACAGATCAATCGAATATCCACAGATTATTATCCAAATCAACAAAAGATGATAAATTTAATTTTGTATTTTATAACAAAAAAAATAGGAAAAACATATATGGATCAAATGGATCGGTTAGGATTAGATATGTTTATCAAACAAATCATTTATTCTTATACTTATTTATTATGTATGCCTTTGATCTATAATTACATCTTTTTTAAATAAAGTGCACACCACTACAAACAACACAACTTTATTTTCTCTTTTATCAAATTAATATCATCGTATAAATTTTAGAGTACATTACACAAACCCGAACGTAAATTGACCCGGATCAAGATGTTAGGCAACCCGATCCGGTTTTGACCCAACCCAGACATAAATTGACCCAACTCCAACCCGATTAACCCACCCCGCGACACATCTACCAAAGCCATTAAAAACCGAAGTAACTCAACCCAAAGGACCAGAGAACTGAACTAAACCGACATGTTATGAACTTATTATTCAAGAACTAAGGTTATCCGATAACCCGTACTAACCCGAACAGTTGACACTCGAACCAAACCGACCGGTTCTGAAACAAAACGATAAAAAGAGAGGTTATTTTGACCCGGACCGATTCAACACGAGCTTGTTATGACTGACCTGAATCCGACCCGTCGGCCCCTTTTGACACCGCTACCGAGAACTGAGATAAACTGACCCATTATGACCCGAGAATCGAGGCTACCCGTTAACCTGTTTTAACTCAAACAAACGATACCCGACCCAAAATAAGCAATTAATAACCAAGCGTTTTTTAACCGATCCGTTTCAACCTGAGCTTGGTGTGACCCGACCCGAAATCGACATGTTGGCCCCGTTTGACACCTCTATTTATAAGACATGCTAATCTAATCAGGATAATAGGAGAATCGTCAAATGCAAGTGATTTCATGGTCTATAACAAAAGAGCAAGGTCAATTCCCTCAACAAAGTGTATCATACCAGAAGGAAATGGCCTTCCCAAAAATGACACTCAGGTATAATATCATTAACTAATGTTTTCTATTTTTTTTTGAACTCCTTTGGCACATGTTTATAACAAAAATAATAACTATGTGTTGCATACTTATAGAAGCAAACCTGCGCCAATAAAATGAATAGAAACAAAGGAGAAATGTGGAATCCTAGCAATTTACTAGTTCGGGAATTAAGGTAAGAACTTGTCATTTTTACTCACAAAAAACATATACTTCATATTCAATATCATATGTTGTTTGTTTGCTAACAAACTTTGCTTTTGTGTTATTATAGCAAGTTCCCACCTATATGGGTGAAACAATTGCAAAGTAAACCAGATGGTGTTTTTTTTATTGAGCAATGTATACAAGAAATAAAAAGTTTGTATAGATTCAATCGAGCGTCTATCAAGAAAACACAAAACTTCAGAGTCAAAAACCTAGGTTTTAGTTCTAAAAAGTCTTTTCAAATGGAAGTCAACATGTTTACATGTGATGTAGGAAGGAATATGGATGACAATTGTATTGCACAAGTATATGGTGTAGATATTCTAGTAGCATTTGACGGTTTCTTGTATGAGACCCTTTCATAACAACTCAGACTGGAGGAATGCGTGCATCATATTACTTGATAGTTGACCAATAAGCGTGTAAATGATCTCATCTCCAATAAGCAAACAAAGGAATATGATATTGAGATAGTACCGTTGCAAGATGTAAGATACCATTGCACTTATGGGGTATGATCTAATGCAAGTTACTAAACCTGTGAGTTTACTCATACTTTACTATCTTATTGTAATAATATATTGAACTTAACTATCATATACATAAACTCCACTAGCTAGTGTATTCACGTATGATAGTAACTTGGTTTATTGTCTTCATGTAATTGGTTTATTGTGTTCTTGTAATTAGGTTATATGTTCTTGTAATGTACAAGAATGTTAAATACTTTTAAATACAAACTATTTTCAAGCGTGTAATTGGTTTAGCATTGTTGGTCATCAGACCTCCTATGCATATGTCCCCTTGGACTTGTTCCCAACTTTTTTCAAGTTATCTGTCAAAAGGGTGGCGGTATCCGGTCTAGTCCCGGTGGCCATAAACCTTAGTAAGAAAAGCTCTCCCGCTTTCACTTTTTGTGGGCTCTCGGATCTAGCAAACAATATCTCGCTCATCACCCAATGAGCAACCTTAAAGGACAAATTGTAGATTATATTTGCTTTGGAATAACCTGCGTCCCACTCATCACAACTACCTTTATGCTTTCCCAAAAATCTTTAGCCCTAACCGTCTTGGGGAAAGCTCCCGCACTAGCACTACGGAACCCAAAGAACCGACCAAACACATCAATAGGGAAACTATGAGTCTATTCATCAGTCTAAACATCACAATTCTCTTTTTAGGGTCATGATCGAAAGAACTCAAAAACTCCCTAGTAACTTCCTCATATGCCGGTTCCCTAATTTCGACAAAAACAGTACATCCAACTCTATCCAGCATCATATCCTCATCCTCTCTAATATGCATATCATTCAAATCTTCTAACACAAGATAGCGAGGTTCTACAATTGGGCGTCCTTGAATTTTAGCAAATATATCCTTGTGTTTACCTTGGATAATTGGAATGTCGTTGGATGGTGGTGGAGGTGGTACTTGTAAGGAGGAGGAAGGTGATCCTCTGCGGGGAACCAATGCCCTGGTTGATCGTCACACAAAATCCATCTCAGAACAGAAATCTCGGTCAAATTGCAAGAAATGTTGGTCAAGAAAATTGAAGAACAGACCGCGGTTTTTCAAAATCTCGATTGAGCTTGATTTTGTAAAGTTTTGTCCCAACCAATGCTTCCTGAAGTTCTCTTTGCTCCTTTTTACCGCAAATCAAGTGCTCCTTCAAACCAAACAAACCTAAACCAATGGATTTGAGGAATGGGCATTTAGGTTAGGGTTTAAATCGGGGAAGTGAAAATTTGGACAGATTGTGGAGTTGTCTGTGCGGATTGGTCTCGGGATTGAATTTGTGGGTGAGAGATCTTGAGTTTAGAGACAAAAATCGAGTGATTTGGTGAGGTATTAAGGGAGATTGAAGAATTTGAAGCTTTCAACGGCCGCATATGCTCTTGGGGTCGAGGGTTATGTGGAAAAAACCTGCAGTTCAACCTTTTATAGTTCAGCACAAAATTCACAAATATCGGTCAATCGGCAAATCTCACCCGAAATTTCTTCTATTTTCGGGACCAATATTTTTCATTTATGTGTTAAAGTTCTTCATCTCTTTACAATCTCAGCTGAGGTTTCTGAGTTGGATGAGGTTTTGACCGCGGGTGATCTTGACTTGGGAATCTCGGTCATAATTCTTTTGAAATTCAAAACATCGGTCGAGGTTTCTTCTTTTTCCCGAGATCAAAGCTTCTTGGCTTCTTTTTCCTTTGTAATCGGCTCTTGCACTTCTTCTCCAAAAAAATCTCGAACTTTCTGACATCTCAACCAACAATATCATTCATTCCTTCTTGAAACCTAGATCCTACCAACCAAAAACACACCAAAAACAAAAAGAAAAAAGAAAAAGAAAAGGGAAAAGAGTATATATTGGGTTCCCTCATAAGAAGCTCTTGTTTTAAGGTCACTAGCTAGACCTAACTGCGTTGATGGCTCAATTTACCTCGAATACCTCGGATTGTTCATTAAGTCCAAACAACCGCTCCCCTTCAGTTTCCTTCACGACAAGGTTGGACCACTTGATTTCCCAATAGACTATGGGGTCCAAATTTACCGGTAAGTGGTATGACCCTCCATGGACAAGGTTGTAAGGTTTTGTTCTTTCTGGAGTCTTACCGGCCATCTTATATGCCCATAGGGCATCATTAAGCTTCATGTCCCATCCTTTCCGGGACTGAGAGCCCATCTTCTCAAGAATCTCCTTAACTTTCTCATTCAAGATCTTCTCTTGACCGCTTGCTTGAGGATGGTATATGGTGCTTACCACGTGGGTAACCCCATACTTGAACAAAAGATACTTAATGGCTTTAGCGGTGAAGCGCTTGTCACAATCATTCATTATAGTCCGAAAAGTCCTAAACTACGGGAAGGTGATAACACGATTTATAACATAGTTTTAGGTGTACATTTAGATAGAATTCTAGCTCATTCATGCATGATCTAGCATTAGTTCAAGACGTTTTGCACCCAATTCACATATTTTGTCGAAATAGACGTCTACACGGACTTGTGCGCGTTTTGTAGGTATTACGGGAAGTTTAGGAGCTTAAACGATGTGTTTGAGGATCGTTCATTTAGATGACGCACCCTCGGACTCATTAGGACACAAGCCAAGGGCTGAGGAGGACTCATGGAACCTTGCCAACACAAGCCATGCACCAAATCACAGCTTAATGATTCAAGGCGGAGTTTCTGCATAGAATCACGGTTCTCTGACGAACCACGGCCGTGGAAATGACCGTGGATTTTTCCAGATTCTCGTGACAGCTGTGCCACGACTCTCATGGCCAGCTCATGAAGGATTTGTTATAAAAGTGGTCATTCATGGGTTGTTTAAGGCAGCTGGGGTAGTTTGGGAGCAGCTCATCCATTATCCATTTCTCTCTAACAAATATATTCGCAAAAGAAGAAGATTTTTCTAGGAAGGAAAGTGTCAAAGAGAAGAAGGAGAGTTCCATTGAAGAGGAGGAGAAGGAAACACACCATAGCTTTCTTGTATTTTGGATTTCGTTTTTCTAGAGATTGTATGAACCTTTGAACCTTCTTTTGGAAGGGTTGTAAGTGGCTCTATTCTAATCTTCAGTTTAGTTTTGAATTAAGTTCACTTGTGCACCTCTTTTCTTTCATTATCTTGCAATGGATGTTTTGATTTTATGTTTGTTTGCTTCGATTTCCATTATGAATGTTGTAGGCTAAATTGATGTGGTTCTAGGGTAAGGAAAGGATGGTTATGGCTAGAACCATGATAGGATGAACTTAGATTTGCCTTTGGATGATTTTTGCTTATGAACGTAGTTGCTGTTAGGAATCACGGGTAGTTCTTGAAGAACCACGGCCGTGGTTCAGGAAGAACAACCCGTGATTTTCCCTGATTTTAAGGATCTTGCCTTAGACCTATAAAATGTTGAAATCCTAAGTGTTGCTGAGTTTAACCTACCTAGTGTAGTGACTAAGTGCTAGGAGAGACTTACCCGGTAATCCTTGCCCTTAGAATCTAAAATAGCAAACCTTAGGTAGTGGTGAGCCTAATAAGCCACCATTGGATTAGATGTGCTAGGATAGTTGCTTAGGACTTCCCTTTCCAAGACTTACCCGGTAAGGATAGGTTAGACCCCTAATTTACAATCTGGTTTGTGTAGAACTCCTATCCTTAGACTCTTAGAGACCTACCAGGTAATAAGACCTTAGGTGTGGACTAGTCGGACCATGAGACCTACCCGGTAATTGATCCCAAATTAGATACACTTAATCCCAACATATATTAGCTAATCCAAAGAACGAATAGATAACTTGAGTTCTATGCCATAACCGGAACTTCCGACCCCTAGAATCCGTCTTTTCTTTCCTTGATCATTATCTTGTTTGGTTTGTTCATTTGTGCTGATTTTTAGTCTAGTTTGATTGTTTACTTTGCATGAATTGTGATCTTTGATTGATCACCAAAACCGACCAAAAACAATTTAGATTTTCACTTTTTGTTTCCCTCTTTTCTAACCTTAGACCTTCACTAAACTTAATCACAAAACCGAGTCAATTTCACCTTAGTCTTTGTGTTCGACCTCGGAATACTATCCATGCTACAAACATCCCGTACACTGCGGGTGCGCTAGAAGTTAGGATAATTATAACGAGTATAAATTTAAGGCTTATTGCGTACACTCTTTTTAGCGTAACAAGTTTTTGGCGCCGTTGCCGGGGACTAGGTCTAGATTGAGTCTATTTTGTGATTGTTTCTAGTGTAGATCTTTCTTGTTGCTTTTGATCTCTCTTTGGTTGGTGTCTTTGCTTTTCAGGACATCTATTACTCTTTAGGTGTATGCGAAGATCTCGTGGCAAGGATTTAGCTCCATTCGATCCCGAACCGGAGAAAACCCTTCGATCTAGATCCAAGAACATCCGAAAAGAAAAAGAGATGGCCGGAAGAAACCTCCAAGCTGAGTTGGATGAAGCCTTAGAGCAAATAAGGCTAAGAGATGAGCTCTTGGAGGAAGAAAGGAGACTTGCCAATGAGAGGCAAGAGGAAACTAGGAGGGAGATTGAGGAGATTAGGCAAGCCCTTGTTCAAGGAGAGCTTAATCGCCGACAACCTCCACCTCCTCCACCACCGATGGTACAACCGCAGCCGGCGGCCAATGTTAGGGTTGTTCCCATTGCTATCGAGGAGCCACAAACCCTAGGGAGATGTATGGATCCGGCACAAAGAGCACACCGACCGGGTGTGAATCTAGGAGATCCCGCAACCCACAACTATGAGCTCCGCCCTCAAGTTCTACAAATGATCCGGCACAATCAATTTGGAGGGATGGAGGGAGAGTCTCCTCACCAACATTTGATGAACTACGAGATTTTGATGGAGACTCTTAGGCCGCCAAGGTTGGAGAGCAACAACCATAAGCTTAGGGTTTTTTCCTTCTCTCTTAAGGATAAAGCCTTGGCTTGGTATCAATCTATTCCACAAGGGCGAGTTGGTACTTGGGAGGAGATGACAACCGAGTTCTTGACCAAGTTCTTCCCACCTTCCAAGACCACCGAATTAAGAGGAAAGATCAATGCCTTCATGATGAGGGATAGAGAAAGTTTGTTCAAGTCTTGGGAGAGATTCAAAGACCTTCTCCTAGATTGTCCACACCATGGCATACCGAAAATTGAGCTATTGGAGATCTATTTCAAGGGGCTTGATGAAGATAGCCAATTCAAGCTTCAATCCCTTTCCGGTGGGACATTTATGGAGAAACATGTAGATGATGCTTGGGAGTTTGTGGAAAAGCAAGCTCTAGTGATTGAGAAGTACTCTCATAGGAAGAGTGAAGGAAGAAAGGCGGGAGCATATAAGGTGAGCGAAGTCACCATGAGAAATTTCAAGCTTGACGCCATCAACAACGAATTGAAATCCTTGAGACAGTTGTGTACTACAACCTTGAAGAGCCAAGCAACTCCTCAAGTGCTTCCACAAGCTAACTTGTCTTCCAAGGAGGAGGATGTGAATTATATGGGAAGGGGCAACTTCAACAATTACCAAAGCTCAAGAAATTTCAACAACAACCGGCAATTCAATAATTACCGGCCCAACCACAACCATCCCGGATTTTCTTACTCTAACCCGGATGGAGCCTTGAACCCTCCCGCCTCCACAAGCACAACTCCACCACAAAGAGCTTCACAAGAACCTCCACCCGATTTTTCTCAACCTTCAAAGGATAGAACCGAAGTCATGTTTGAGCAATTGCTAGGAAGGTTGAGTGGACTTGAGAGCACCGTGACTTCAATTTCTAAAGCTCAAAAGGTCTTGGAAGCACAAGTCTTTCAAAAGGCGGGTGAAGCACATAGAGATCCGGGAAAGCTTCCCGGAAGAACCGAAGACAACCCAAGAGGCCAAGTGTCGGCTATCACAACAAGGAGTGGGTTGAGTATGAAGGATCCTTTGCCCAAGGACCAAGCTAAGGGAAAGCAAGTAGTGGTAGAAGAGGGAAGAAGGCAAGAAGATGGAGGCAAGAGCAAGGATGTAGAGCTAACTTATGTGGCACCGCCTCCATACAAGCCGCCACTACCGTTCCCACAATCAAGAGCACGAGCTCGTTTGGACAATCACTTTGGTAAGTTCCTTGAACTAATGTCCAAGTTACATATTAACATTCCGTTCATGGATGCCATCTTAGGAATGCTGGCATATGGAAAATTTTTGAAAGAAATACTCTCCAACAAAAGAAAGTTGGAGGAGTATGGGGAGATAAGGATGACCAAGAGATCCTCGGAATTGATCCAAACCATGAAGGAAGAAATGCCTCCCAAGCTAAGGGATCCGGGCTCCTTTTGCGTCCCAATAGGAGTGGGAGATGTGAAGTACGAGGCCCTTTGTGATCTTGGGGCGAGTGTAAGCATCATACCGCTTGCACTTAGCAACAAGGTCGGGTTAGGAGAGCCAAAGCCGGTCAAGATGACCCTCTATATGGCGGACCGTTCTATCACTCATCCGGTTGGGATTCTAGAGGACATTCCGGTGCAACTAGGAGGATTCTGCGTGCCTATTGATTTTGTAGTGTTGGACATTCCGGCGGATTATCCGGTTCCTATCATCTTAGGAAGACCTTTCCTAGCCACTTCCGGTTGCCTAGTGGATTGCAAGAACGGGACTCTCTCCTTCAACATAGGGGAAGAGAGCATCAAGTTCAAGCTTTCCACAATGATGAAAGGGTCAACCCTTGATGAAGATATCTTCAACATAGTCGAGCAAGAAGAATCTAGAGAAATTGTGAGCTCGATCTTGATCAAGGATCCCTTGGAAAAGGTTCTCACCTTAAGTATGATGGAGGAAGGTGTTGAAGAGGACTGCAATGAAAAGATCAAAGCCTTAGAAGCCTTGGATGAGGAGCCAAGAGTTGGATTTGAAAGCCACGAAGAGGTGATGAACAGCTGCAAATTCCACGGTCGAGATTTATGTTCCACGGCCGTCAAACTTTCTGGACAACTCCGAGAAGCAAGCTTGGCAAGAACCACGGCCGTGGAAGATGAGCAACCCGTGTTTCCAACCGTGGTTTTCCCTGAATCAGCTCTTGATGATAATCACGCTTCTAGGAGCCATGGGGAGTCTTCCTTTGCTTTGGATTCATCTCATCCAACCTTATTTGGATCGTCTTCAACCGATAAAGGTCCTCCCTCACTTGAACTTAAACCCCTTCCCTCTCATTTAAAGTATGCATTCCTTGGTGATAATTCTACATATCCTGTGATTGTTAATGCATGCTTGAGTGATGATGAACTTGCTAAATTGCTGCATGAACTAAGATTGCATAGGAAAGCCATTAGTTATACTATTGATGATTTGGTTGGCATTAAGCCATCTTTGTGCATGCATAAGATAATGATGGAAGATAACCACAAACCCTCTATTGAACATCAAAGGAGATTGAATCCTATAATGAAAGAGGTGGTTAAAAAGGAAATCATTAAGTTGCTAGATGCGGGAATTATCTACCCTATCTCGGATAGTAAGTGGGTTAGCCCCGTTCATGTAGTGCCTAAGAAAGGCGGGATGACGGTAGTAACTAATGAGAATAATGAACTAATACCGACTAGGACGGTTACAGGGTGGAGGATGTGCATTGATTATAGGAAATTGAACATGGCCTCTAGGAAAGATCACTTCCCCCTCCCCTTCATTGACCAAATGCTAGAAAGGTTGGCTCAACACTCTCATTTTTGCTATTTAGATGGGTATAGTGGATTCTTCCAAATCCCTATCCACCTCGATGACCAAGAGAAAACGACTTTTACATGTCCATGGGGTACCTTTGCATATAGGAGAATGCCATTTGGGTTGTGTAATGCACCCGCCACCTTCCAAAGGTGTATGATGGCTATCTTTTCGGAATACATAGAAAATATCATGGAAGTGTTCATGGATGATTTCTCTGTTTATGGTTCTTCTTTCGATGATTGCTTGGCTAACTTGTCATTAGTGTTGCAAAGATGCGAGGAGACAAATCTTGTCTTAAATTAGGAAAAATGCCACTTCATGGTAAGTGAAGGGATTGTGTTAGGACACTTGGTGTCTAACCGTGGCATTGAGGTTGATAGGGCTAAGATTGAAACGATAGAGAAGTTGCCACCACCTACCTCGGTGAAGGGGGTAAGGAGTTTCTTAGGGCATGCCGGTTTTTACCGGAGGTTTATTCAAGACTTCTCTAAAATTTCTAAGCCTCTCACTAACCTACTAATGAAAGATGTTGATTTTGTCTTTTCCAAGGATTGTCTTGAAGCTTTTTGTAGATTGAAGAACGCCTTGATCTCCGCACCTATCATGCAACCTCCGGATTGGAGTCTACCATTTGAGATCATGTGCGATGCAAGTGATATGGCCGTTGGGGCCGTTTTAGGGCAAAGGAAAGAAGGGCGTACTCATGCTATTTACTATGCTAGTAAGACGCTAGATGACGCCCAACTCAATTATGCTACCACCGAGAAGGAAATGTTGGCGGTGGTGTATGCATTTGAGAAGTTCCGCTCATACCTTGTTGGAGCGAAGGTCATAGTTTATACGGATCATGCGGCGATCCGTTATCTACTCACAAAGAAGGATGCCAAACCAAGGTTGATTCGGTAGATCCTTCTTCTTCAAGAGTTTGATTTGGAAATACGAGATAAGAAAGGATCCGAGAACTCCGTGGCGGATCACCTTAGTAGACTCCCACCATTGGAGCTTGGGAAAGACAACATCCCGATAGATGATTCATTCCGGGATGAACAATTGCAAATGGTGGAGGAATGCTTGTTCCAAGTGGCTAGAGGAAGTGAGCCATGGTACGCCGACATCGTGAACTACTTAGTGTGTGAGGAAGTGCCTCCCGGATTTACATATGCACAAAGGAAGAAGTTCTTCAACGATGTAAGGCATTACTATTGGAGTGAGCCACTTCTATTCAAGAGAGGCCCGGATGGGGTGCTTAGAAGATGCATACCGGAGGATGAGGTGGAGAGTGTGATCCGGCATTGCCACTCCTTACCATGCGGAGGCCATGCTAGCTCACACAAGACGTGTGCAAAGGTATTGCAATCCGGTTTTTATTGGCCTAACTTGTTTAGAGATGTGCAAGGTTTTTGTAGCGGCATGTGATGCTTGCCAAAGAACGGGCAACATCTCAAGGAGGAATGAAATGCCTTTGAATAACATCCAAGAAGTCGAGACTTTTGATGTGTGGGGTGTAGACTTCATGGGACCATTCCCTTCTTCATGTGGCAATCTCTACATCCTATTGGCGGTGGACTATGTGTCAAGATGGGTAGAAGCGATCGCTTCTCCTACGAATGATGCCAAGGTGGTAGTGCGATTCTTCAACCGGGTGATCTTTCCTAGGTTTGGAACACCAAGGGTAATCATTAGTGATGGAGGGAAGCACTTCACAAATAGGAACTTTGGAGCACTTTTGGCCAAGTATGGGGTGACTCATAAGGTGGCAACACCCTACCACCCCCAAACTAGTGGTCAAGTGGAGATCTCCAACCGAGAGATCAAGGCCATCCTCGAAAAGACGGTGTCTAGGACAAGGAAGGATTGGGCTATGAAGCTCAATGACGCACTATGTGCATATAGAACCGCCTTCAAGACACCAATTGGAACCACTCCCTACAAGTTGGTCTATGGCAAATCTTGCCATCTCCCGGTGGAAATGGAGCATAGAGCTTATTGGGCCATTAAGTGGCTAAATTTTGACCTCAAAGAAGCAGGGGAAAAGAGGTTGCTTGATATCAATGCCCTTGAGGAGCTCCGGTTGGAAGCTTATGAGAATGCCTGGATCTACAAGGAGAGAACCAAAAGGTGGCATGACAAGAGGATCATTCCAAAGGAGTTGAGTGAAGGAGATCTTGTCCTCCTCTTCAACTCAAGGCTAAGGCTCTTTCCCGGAAAGCTCAAATCAAGATGGACCGGGCCATATGTAGTGAAGAAGATCTTTCCCCATGGAGCTATTGAAATAGGAGGGGAGCATTGTGGAAATTTCAAGGTGAATGGGCATCGCTTGAAGAAGTATATTCCGGGAGCCCCGGTAGACATGATTGCCCCGCTTCACCTCGAATAGACGCTCCCGAGTTTGGTCAAGCTAATGACCTTAAAGAAGCGCTTGGTGGGAGGCAACCCATTGGTAACATTTTTCCCTTTTCATTTTTGCTTAGATTTTTCTGTTTTTGTTTGCTTTGTGTGTTTTGTCTACTTTCGTGTGTGTGCTAGAGCATTAGTGGCATTGGAAGCCTTTCTTGGCAATGAAAATGATGATAATGAAACCCTCACCAATTATGGGTGGAGCGGACGCGGAACTTGGACGGCTAGCGGTGCCTAGCGCGGGTTCCGAAACTTTGAAGGATGCTTAGAGCTCTCTACCATGGTTGAAAGGATCATCCAACATCAATTCACTTGAGAATTCCCAAATACCATAGCAAACAAATTTTACATTGTGAGAACCTTCTTTCACTCTCTCTACTTCATTTACACATTGGGGACAATGTGTTTTTAAGTATGGGGTGGGGTTTGCATGATCCTTTGCATGATGAGCATCTAGGATAGGTTAATATTTGCACATTTCTTGCATTGTACATACTTAGAACGAAAATTCCATAAAAATCAGAAAATTTAAAAAAAAAAAAATTTTGTGCTTTCTAGGCTTGGATATGATCCTAATGATGAAACTTGTCTTGTGATTGGCTATGGATGGCCTTATGTGCTAAATTGATAAATGCATATGTGGACTTGAATTACTTCTCTTAAATTATATGAATGACTTGTGATCATGATGATTGCCTAGAATGGATTGAGTATTGAAAGTCAAAATTACATGATAGTTCTTGCATACCATCTAGGAATGAATGAGGCATTTCATCTTTCTCTACTTCTCATCTTGATCATGATTGCTTGAGCACCTCAATTGATATAAAATCGACCTCCTTTAAACCCATCCGGGAATAGGAGCATGCTAGTGTGTTGAAATCTGTGAAAAGCAAGTGCGGGGTGAAGATGTAATGAAAAGAATGTCGTGAATGAAATGCTGAAATTATTGTGGAAGTGTAGCCAAAATATAGGTTTGGGGGTGTTGGTTTAAATGACAAGTAACTCGGTACACTTCACATAATCGGGTGTTGGTGCCTTGCCAAATTCAAATGAACCAATAGCCCTAACGAGCTTTGGTATGTGTGCCCGGTGTGGATGCACCTCGAAAAAGAGAAAAAGCCCGAGGATGGCTAATCACCGAGGTTTCGGCTATTGTACACCAATGTCATTGTCTCAAAAATGAGTTAAAGAAAAAGAAAAGAAAGCAAGATAGGGAAAAATATACACTTGGGGGAAGTTGATCGAGGACAAGGATGTGGAGTTAGTTCCATTCCCGGATTAGCATCACATAACCTAGAGAATCCCCCGCCCAATTGCAACGTTTCTTGGCCTTTTATGTCACAAGCCCTTATGACCTACTTGCATGTTTGTAAGACTTAGTAATCTAGATTGGATAGACTCTTGATCTTCTTGACCTCTTCATCCTCACATTTCATGCATGCTTTTGAGTTAAGTACAATTGTCTTTCCATGCCCTTATTGTTTGATACATAATTGCTTATCCAATTGCCATTGATCATGACTATGAAGGTGATCCAATAGTAGAAGCATAAAACCCAAAAAGATTTTGCCATTTTTCTGCATACATAAATCATGTCATCTTCTAGTCTATAGTTGGGAATTTGCTCGGGGACGAGCAAACCTTAAGTATGGGGTATTTTGATAACACGATTTATAACATAGTTTTAGGTGTACATTTAGATAGAATTCTAGCTCATTCATGCATGATCTAGCATTAGTTCAAGACGTTTTGCACCCAATTCACATATTTTGTCGAAATAGACGTCTACACGGACTTGTGCGCGTTTTGTAGGTATTACGGGAAGTTTAGGAGCTTAAAAGATGCGTTTGAGGATCGTTCATTTAGATGACGCACCCTCGGACTCATTAGGACACAAGCCAAGGGCTGAGGAGGACTCATGGAACCTTGCCAACACAAGCCATGCACCAAATCACAGCTTAATGATTCAAGGCGGAGTTTCTGCATAGAATCACGGTTCTCTGATGAACCACGGCCGTGGAAATGACCATGGATTTTGCCAGATTCTCGTGAAAGCTGTGCCACGACTCTCATGGCCAGCTCATGAAGGATTTGTTATAAAAGTGGTCCTTCATGGGTTGTTTAAGGCAGCTGGGGTAGTTTGGGAGCAGCTCATCCATTATCCATTTCTCTCTAACAAATATATTCGCAAAAGAAGAAGATTTTTCTAGGAAGGAAAGTGTCAAAGAGAAGAAGGAGAGTTCCATTGAAGAGGAGGAGAAGGAAACACACCATAGCTTTCTTGTATTTCGGATTTCGTTTTTCTAGAGATTGTATGAACCTTTGAACCTTCTTTTGGAAGGGTTGTAAGTGGCTCTATTCTAATCTTCAGTTTAGTTTTGAATTAAGTTCACTTGTGCACCTCTTTTCTTTCATTATCTTGCAATGGATGTTTTGATTTTATGTTTGTTTGCTTCGATTTCCATTATGAATGTTGTAGGCTAAATTGATGTGGTTCTAGGGTAAGGAAAGGATGGTTATGGCTAGAACCGTGATAGGATGAACTTAGATTTGCCTTTGGATGACTTTTGCTTATGAACGTAGTTGCTGTTAGGAATCACGGGTAGTTCTTGAAGAACCACGGCCGTGGTTCAGGAAGAACAGCCCGTGATTTTCCCTGATTTTAAGGATCTTGCCTTAGACCTATAAAATGTTGAAATCCTAAGTGTTGCTGAGTTTAACCTACCTAGTGTGGTGACTAAGTGCTAGGAGAGACTTACCCGGTAATCCTTGCCCTTAGAATCTAAAATAGCAAACCTTAGGTAGTGGTGAGCCTAATAAGCCACCATTGGATTAGATGTGCTAGGATAGTTGCTTAGGACTTCCCTTTCCAAGACTTACCCGGTAAGGATAGGTTAGACCCCTAATTTACAATCCGGTTTGTGTAGAACTCCTATCCTTAGACTCTTAGAGACCTACCCGATAATAAGACCTTAGGTGTGGACTAGTCGGACCATGAGACCTACCCGGTAATTGATCCCAAATTAGATACACTTAATCCCAACATATATTAGCTAATCCAAAGAACGAATAGATAACTTGAGTTCTATGCCATAACCGGAACTTCCGACCCCTAGAATCCGTCTTTTCTTTCCTTGATCATTATCTTGTTTGGTTTGTTCATTTGTGCTGATTTTTAGTCTAGTTTGATTGTTTACTTTGCATGAATTGTGATCTTTGATTGATCACCAAAACCGACCAAAAACAATTTAGATTTTCACTTTTTGTTTCCCTCTTTTCTAACCTTAGACCTTCACTAAACTTAATCACAAAACCGAGTCAATTTCACCTTAGTCTTTGTGTTCGACCTCGGAATACTATCCATGCTACAAACGTCTCGTACACTGCGGGTGCGCTAGAAGTTAGGATAATTATAACGAGTATAAATTTAAGGCTTATTGCGTACACTCTTTTTAGCGTAACAGAAGGTAACCGATTGAAGGGTTTCATAACCATCTTAGCATCATTTGCTTTCAACTCTACAGGGAGGGATTTTGTTTTGACCTTGGGAGGTTCCTTCGGGAGAGACCTCCAACTTTTGGGAGCGTCCCGGGAATGATTGAGAACTTCAAAGGGATTACGAACAAATACTGGGTGAGGTCCTTCCAATCTTGGGCCGGGATTTATGCCAAGATGACAATCCACATATGAAATCTCACCCAACTAAACCAATTTATCTCAATCTCTGGCGCGGTTTCAACAATTGGGCCGAGGTGTTCCAAGTCTTCCCCTTCTTTTATGAGAGCTTCAAGAGGAGTTAAGAGGTCGACGAGAGGGTGCTTAAAACTCGGAGTTCTTCATTGCACACCTTTTCCGGTTGAGCCTTTTCGACATAGGTGACGGTGCTTTCAAGGTCATCCAACCTAATCATCATTCGTTCGAACGTTGATTCAAATTGATCCTTAGGAGTTTGTTGTGGAGGTTGTATTTGAGGTACTGAAGATTCGTGAGCTTGTCCACTAATCTTGTAAGAGGTATAAAACTTCTTCCAAGATTCAAGCTCATCCTCGATAGCTTCCTCTCTTTGTCTTACTATCCATCTCTCATCTTCAAGGCTTCGTCCTTAATCCTAAGTTGTCTCAAAACTTCATAAAGTTCAGCTTGGAGGTTCCATATGGTCATTGACAATCCTGAAAAATCAAATACAAAAATCAAAGCAAGATCAAAAAGCAAAAGAACGGTCTACACTATCAACAATCACGCATACATAATGATCTAGACCTAGTTCCCGGAACGGCGCCAAAAACTTGTTCGCTCACAAAGATGATATGATGATGTACAACAAAGTCTTATATTTATACTTGCAATAAAGGCCTAAACAAACTAAGCGAACCCACAGTGTATGGATCATTAGGTAGAAAAGGCAAGTATTCAAAGATCGAAGTCAAGAACTAAGATGAACCCAATACGTGCAATGATCGAAAATAGAACAAACCTAGGCTAAGAAAAGAGATGGATGGTAAGAAATAAAAATCATGAGTTTTTTGGTGGTTTTGGGTGATCAAAGATCAGTTTTAAATCTAACAAAACAAAATCAAGCAAACACAATCAAGATGTGATATAAGATAAGAGGAAATGCGGATTCTAGAGCTCAAGGTATTTGGTTGTGGTTTTGGATTCAAGACTTTTACAAGCTAGGATAAGGTTGGGATTGCTAAGGGAATTGGTATTTCTCTAGTGGGAATGATTACGGGAAAGGTCTCACACTCCACTATCCTATACCGAATCACCTATTGCTGGGTAGGTCATGTTACGCTCAGGATATGTGTGATACGCAATAGGTTTTAAATTTATACTCGTTATAATTATCCTAACTCCTAGCGAACCCGCAGTGTACGGGACGTTTGTAGTAGGGATAGTATTCCGAGGTCGAACACAAACACTAAGGTGAAATCGAGTCAAGCATGATCAAAGATAGTGTAAATCTAGACTAAGATAAGATGAGGAACAAAGAAAATGGAAAAAAAACACAATGTTTTTGGTTGGTTTTTGTGGTGATCAAACAAAGATCACAAGTCAAGCAAGATAATAAAACGACTAACAACTCAAGCTAGCAAACGAACAAGTAACACAAAGCACAAGTATATGATCAAGAGAGAAAAGTAGATTCTAGAGGTCAAGATTTCCGGTTATGACATTGGACTCAAGGTTCTAAAGATTCTAAGGATAAGCTGCGGTGTTGGGGAAAGAATGTTTCACTAATGGAAGCGATTACCGGGTAGGTCTCTCACTTCACTAATCCCGCATCAAACTCCTATTACCGGGTAGGTCTCAAGGGGTTAGAATAAGGAATTCCACACAAACTAGATACTACTTAAGGGGTAACCCTCTCCTTACCGGGTAAGTCTCGGAATAGGGAGATCTCAAGCAATAATCCAAGCACATTCGATCCAATAGCGGCTTATGAGGCTCACTACTACCTAGAATTCATCTTCTAAGGTATCTAAGATCGGGAATCATCGGGTAGATCTCTTCCTTCACTTAGGTTGATAGCATTAGGTGATCCTAAGCTAAATTAGGCTTAATAAACACTAGGATTTAACAACCTAACACCCCAATCATACAGATTTATCATTTAAAGAGCAACAGAGAAGGAAATCGGGTGGATCATGAGGAAAATCGGCCGATTTACCTGATGAACAGGCCGATTTTTCCTTCTGTTGTGAGTTTCGTGCATATAAATCGTCCTAAACTAACATATAAGCCCATCCTATCATCACCCTAGCCATAACCATCAATCCATCACTCTAGAATCACAATAAACTAGCCAATAGTAAGCATATCAAGATCCAAAGTCATCATACAAGCATACATGGTGTTCATAGAAGGATAATGAGGGATAAGCAAGTAAAATCAATAAATCTCAGCCAAATCCAAGTTGTAGCAAGACTTACAAACTCTTAAATGAAGATCCAAAACGTTCCTAACAACCCTTGCAATAGTTCTTCAATCCAAGATTCCAAAAATCACTCAAAACCTCACTAGAAACTCTTTGAATGGTGTTCTTCTTCTTCCTTCAATCCTTGAGAGCTTTTCTTCTCCTCCAATCTTTTCCCCAAATTGATGAGCTGTGAATGAGAGTGTGGGAGAGGAGAGATCCTCAGCAACAACCTGCAGGACCACTTATATTCTCCACCAAGAGCAAGGCCGGACAAGAGATCGTGGGACACGTGGCTTAAGCTGTCAAAGCCCCAAAAATCGACCCAGTGAATAAAATCGGCCGATTTAGCTGCTAGTTGGTCCGATTTTCTTCAGCAGAAACATGCTATGATCGTCTAGCCATGAGTTGCTCCATTGCTTGCACCATTAGTGATCTTTGTGTCCTTTGTTGCTCCAATTATGCTCCTCCAAGGCTTTGGATGTGTACCATCATGAGGCTTGGCCCTCAAATGTATCGATTATCGTCCAATAGATCCCCAAATTACCTACAAAACCAATAAAAGGTAGTGTAGACGTCTTTTCTAGAAATGTGCATGAATTGAGCGAAGACGTCATGAACCAATGCCAAAACTTGCACGAATGAATGAGAAATCTATCTAAATGATTACCTAATCCTAAGTCATAAATCTTGTTATCAAAAATACCCCACACTTAAGGTTTGCTCGTCCCCGAGCAAATTCCCAACTATAGACTAAGAGATGACATGATTTATGTATGCAGAAAAATTGGCAAAATCTTTTGGAGTTGTGCTTCTAATATTGGATCACCTTCATAGTCATGTTTCATGGCAATGGACAAGCAATTATGCATCAAATAAATGAAAGCATGAAAAGACAATTACACTTATCTTGATAGCATGCAATGAAGTGTAAAGATGAAGAAGTCAAGATGATCATGAGCATATCCAATCTAAATCACTTAGTCTTACACACATGCAAGTAGGTCATAAGGACTTGTGAAATAGAAGGCCAAGAAACGTTGTGATTAGGCGGGAATTTTCTAGGCTATGTGATGCTAGTCCGGGAAAGGAACTAACCAACCAAAACTTCACATTTCTTATCAACTTCCCTCAAGTGTATATTTTTCATTTTCTTTTCTTTCTTTTCTTTTATTTTTGAGACGATGGCATTGGTGTACAAAAGCCGAAACCTTGGTGATTAGCCATCCTCGTGCTTTTTCTATTTTTCGAGGTGCATCCACACCGGGCACACATACCAAAGCTCGTTAGGACTATTGGTTTATTTGACTTTGGCAAGGCACCAACACCCGATTATGTGAAGTGTACCGAGTTACTTGTCATTTAAACTAACGTCCCCAAACCTAATGTTTTTGTCTACACTTTCACAACAAATTCAGCATTCTTATTCATAACATTCTTTCATCAACAACTTCACCCCACACTTGCTTTTTACACACATCAACACACTAGCATGCTCCTATTCCCGGATGGGTCAAAAGAGGTCAAATTTTTCATCAATTGAGGTGCTCAAGCAACATGATCAAGATGAGAAGTAGAGAAAAATGAATTGCCTCATTCATTCCTAAATGATGTGCAAGAACTAGCATGCAATTTCGACCTTCAATCCTCAATTAAATCAAGGCAAGCATCATAATCACAAGTCATTTATGGGGTTCAAGATAAGTATTTCAAGTCCACATATGCATCATCAATTTAACACACAAGGCCATCCATAGCCAATCCACAAGACAAGATTTATCATTAGGGTCATATCCAAGCCTTAGAAGCACTAAAAATTTTTAAAATTTTCTGATTTTTTGGAATTTTCGAAATATGTATGTACAATGCAAGACATAATGAAACATGTGACAAAATTAAACTATCCTAGATGCTAATCATGCAAGTGATCATGAAAACCCCACCCCATACTTAGAAACACATTGTCCCTAATGTGTAAACTAAATAAAGAAGTGAAAGAGAATCCTCACAATGTAAAATTGGTGATGCTTTGGTATTTCGGTTCACATCGAATGATGATGGTGGATGATCGATCAAGGATGGTAGAGAGCTCTCGATGTTCATTATGATGTCGGAACCCGCGCTTGGCACCGCAAGCCGTCCAAGTTCCACGTCCGCTCCACCCATGCTTGATTGGAGATCATCACTTTCCTTTATACAGAGGAAAAATCGCCCCATAGCCCAGGAAAATCGGCCGATTTAGATGAAGAACAGGCCGATTTTTCTGGGTGATTTCCTCCTCGTCCATGTGCTTGGATCTTGTACCTTCAACTGGTCATGAGGCCTTCACATGCCCTCCAACATCTCGTCACACACGACAATCAACAAGATCTAGCACCCAAAAACACAAAAGAAAAACAAAGCACACCAAGAGTGAGATCAAACAAAAGCAAGAAGAAGAAAGGGAAAATTATCTACCAATGGGTTGCCTCCCATTAAGCGCTTCTTTAAGGTCATTAGCTTGACCAAATTCAGGAGCGTTTCAATCAAGGTGAAGCGGGGCAATCACTTCCACCGGGGCTTCCGGGATGTACTTCTTCAAACGGTGCCCATTCACCTTGAAGTTACCACAATGATCTCCTCCTATCTCTACCGCTCCATGAGGAAAGATCTTCTTCACCACATATGGCCCGGTCCATCTTGATTTGAGCTTTCCGGGGAAAAGCCGCAGCCTCGAGTTGAATAGAAGCACCAAGTCGCCTTCACTCAACTTCTTCGGGATGAGGCGCTTGTCATGCCACCTTTTGGTCCTCTCCTTGTAGATCCGGGCATTCTCATAAGCATCCAACCGGATCTCTTCAAGAGCGTTTATGTCAAGCAACCTCTTCTCTCCCGCCTCCTTGAGGTCAAAATTTAGCCACTTAATGGCCCAATAAGATCTATGCTCCATCTCTACCAGAAGGTGGCAAGACTTGCCATAGACTAACTTGTAAGGAGTGGTGCCAATTGGTGTTTTGAAGGCGGTCCTATATGCCCACAAGGCATCATCGAGCTTCATAGCCCAATCCTTTCTCGTTCTAGAGACCGTTTTCTCAAGTATTCCCTTTATCTCCCGGTTGGAGATCTCCACTTGGCCACTAGTTTGAGGATGGTAAGGTGTTGCCACCTTATGAGTCACCCCATACTTAGCCAAAAGTGCCCCAAAGTTCCTATTAGTGAAGTGCTTCCCTCCATCACTTATGATTACCCTTGGTGTTCCAAACCTAGGGAAGATCACCCGGTTGAAGAACCGCACAACCACCTTGGCGTCATTTGTAGGAGAGGCAATTGCCTCCACCCATCTTGAAACATAGTCAACCGCCAATAGGATGTAGAGGTTGCCACATGAAGAAGGGAATGGTCCCATGAAGTCCACACCCCACACATCAAATATCTCTACCTCTTGTATGTTATTCAAGGGCATCTCATTCCTCCTTGAGATGTTGCCCGTCCTTTGGCAAGCATCACAAGCTACCACAAAGCCTTGCACATCCTTGAACAAGCTTGGCCAAAAGAAGCCCGATTGCAACACTTTAGCACATGTCTTGTGTGCGCTAGCATGCCCTCCACATGGCAAGAAATGACAATGGCGGATCACACTCTCTACCTCATCCTCCGGTATGCATCTTCTAAACATTCCATCCGGTCCTCTTTTGAACAAAAGTGGGTCGCTCCAATAGTAGTGCCTCACATCCTTGAAGAACTTCTTCCTTTGGGCATATGTTAATCCGGGAGGCACTTCCTCACACACTAAGTAGTTCACAATGTCGGCAAACCATGGCTCGCTTCCTCTAGACACTTGGAACAAGCACTCCTCCACCATTTGCAATTGCTCATCCCGGAATGAGTCATCAATCGGGATGTCCTCTCTTTCAAGCTCCAATGGTGGGAGTCTACTAAGGTGATCCGCCACGGAGTTCTCGGATCCCTTCTTGTCCCGGATTTCCAAGTCAAACTCTTGAAGAAGAAGAATCCACCGAATCAACCTAGGCTTGGCATCCTTCTTCGTAAGTAGATAACGAATCGCAGCATGATCCGTGTAGACTATGACCTTCGCTCCAACAAGATATGAGCGGAACTTCTCAAATGCATACACAACCGCTAGCAACTCCTTCTCGGTGGTAGCATGATTGAGTTGGGCATCATCTAGCGTCTTGCTAGCATAATAAATGGCATGAGTTCGCCCTTCTTTCCTTTGCCCCAAAACAGCCCCAACGGCTACATAGCTTGCATCACACATGATCTCAAACGGTAAACTCCAATCCGGAGGTTGCATTATAGGTGCGGAGATCAAAGCGTTCTTCAACCTACAAAAAGCTTCAAGGCAATCTTTGGAGAAAACAAATTCAACATCCTTCATTAGTAGGTTAGTAAGGGGCTTAGAAATTTTAGAGAAGTCTTGAATAAACCTCCGGTAAAAACCGGCATGCCCTAAGAAACTCCTTACCCCTTTCACCGAGGTAGGTGGTGGCAACTTCTCTATCGTCTCAATCTTGGCCCTATCAACCTCAATGCCACGGTTAGACACCAAGTGTCCTAACACAATACCTTCACTTACCATGAAGTGGCATTTTTCCCAATTTAAGACAAGATTTGTCTCCTCACATCTTTGCAATACTAATGACAAGTTAGCCAAGAAATTATCAAAGGAAGAACCATAAACAGAGAAATCATCCATGAACACTTCCATGATATTTTCAATATATTCCGAAAAGATGGCCATCATACACCTTTGGAAGGTGGCGGGTGCATTACACAACCCAAATGGCATTCTCCTATATGCAAAAGTACCCCATGGACATGTAAAGGTTGTTTTCTCTTGGTCATCGGGGTGGATAGGGATTTGGAAGAATCCACTATAGCCATCTAGATAGCAAAAATGGGAATGTTGAGCTAACCTCTCTAGCATTTGGTCAATGAAAGGGAGAGGGAAGTGATCTTTCCTAGAGGCCATGTTCAACTTCCTATAGTCAATACACATCCTCCATCCCGTAACCGTCCTAGTTGGGATTAGCTCATTGTTCTCATTGGTCACTACGGTCATCCCACCCTTCTTAGGTACTACATGAACGGGACTAACCCACTTACTATCCGAGATAGGGTAGATAATTCCCGCATCTAGCAACTTAATGATTTCCTTTTTGACTACCTCTTTCATTATGGGATTCAATCTTCTTTGATGTTCAATAGAGGGTTTATGGTTATCTTCCATCATTATCTTATGCATGCACAAAGAGGGCTTAATGCCAACAAGATCATCAATGGTGTATCCTATTGCCTTTCTATGCAGTTTCAATTCATTCAATAATCTATTAAGCTCATCATCATTCAAAGATGCATTCACAATCACCGGATAAGTAGAATTTGAACCAAGGAAAGCATACTTCAAATAAGAGGGAAGGGGTTTAAGATCAAGTTGAGGAGGACCTTTTTCGGTTGGAGACGATCCATACAATGTAGGTTGAGATGATTGCAAAGCCATAGAAGCCTCCTTGAAGTCCCTTGATGATTGCTCACACTCAAGTGGTTGATGCTGAAAAGACTCAGGAAAATCGGCCCAGGAGGAAAAATCGGACGATTTTTCTGGCAGTGGGTCGATCTGAGTTTCTGTTTTTGCAAAACTGGCTGAAATTTCAGCACAAGGACAAAAATCGGCCGATTTTGCCCAGGTAGGCCGATTTTTCTGGCAGTTTTTCTCTTCTTCTAGCACTTCAAACCCAACACCTGGTAGCTCGTCCAATGCATTCAAGGCCTTGATTACTTCATTGCTACTCTCCTCAACTCCTTCCTCCATCAAGCTTGAGCTAAGAACCTTCTCAAGTGGATCCTTGAGCAAGATTGAGCTCACAACCTCTCTAGACTCCTCTTCTTCAACTATGTTGAATACATCTTCATCAAGGGTTGGCCCTTTCATCATTGTGGACAGCTTGAACTTGATGTTCTCTTCTCCAATGTTGAAGGAGAGAATCACATTCTTGCAATCTACTAGACATCCGGAAGTAGCTAGGAAAGGTCTTCCCAAGATGATAGGAACCGGATAGTCCGCCGGGATGTCCAAAACAACGAAGTCTATGGGCACATAGAACTTCCCTAGTTGCACCGGAATGTCTTCCAAGATTCCAACCGGATGAGTGATCGAGCGGTCCGCCATGTAGAGGGTCATCTTGACCGGCTTTGGCTCTCCTAGCCCAAATTGTTGCAAAGTGCAAGCGGAATGATGCTTACACTTGCCCCAAGATCACATAGGGCGTCATACTTCACTTCTCCTACTCCGATTGGCACACAAAAAGATCCCGGATCCCTTAGCTTAGAAGGCATCTCCTCCTTCATCGCTTGAATCAACTCCGAGGATCTCTTAGTCATCCTTATCTCCCCATACTCCTCCAACTTCCTTTTGTTGGAGAGTATTTCCTTCAAGAACTTTCCATATGCCGGCATTTCTAAAATAGCATCCATGAACGGAATGTTAATATGCAATTTAGACATAAGTTCAAGGAATTTACCAAAGTGATTGTCCAAGCGAGCTCTTGCTCGTGATTGAGGGAACGGTAGTGGTGGCTTATATGGAGGCGGTGCCACATAGGTTGGCTCTACATCCTTGCTCTTGCCTCCATCTCCTTGCAATGTCTCTTCTTCATTCACCACTTGCTTCCCTTTAGCATTCTCCTTGGGCAAAGGCTCCTTCATACTTAACCCACTTCTTGTTGTAATGGCCAACACTTGGCCTCTTGGGTTTTCTTCGGTTCTTCCGGGAAGCTTTTCCGGATCTCTATGTGCTTCACCCGCCTTTTGGAACACTTGTGCTTCCAAAACCCTTTGAGCTTTAGAAATTGAAGTCACGGTGCTCTCAAGACCACTCAACCTTCCAAGCAATTGCTCAAACATCATTTCGGTTCTATCTTTTGGAGGTTGAGTAAATCCGGGTGGAGGTTCTTGTGAAGCTTACGGTGGTGGAGTTATGCTTGTGGAAGCGGGAGGGTTCAAGGCTCCATATGGGTTAGAGTAGGAAAACCCGGGATGGTTGTGGTTGGGCCGGTAATTGTTGAATTGCCGGTTGTTGTTGAAATTCCTTGGGCCTTGGTAGTTGTTGTAGTTGCCCCTTCCCATATAGTTCACATCCTCCTCCTTGGAAGATAAGTTAGCTTGTGGAAGCACTTGAGGAGTTGCTTGATTCTTCAAAGTTGTAGCACACAACTCCCTCAAGGACTTTAGCTCGTTGTTGATGGCGTCAAGCTTGAAATTGCTCATGGTGACCTCACTCACCTCATATGCTCCCGCCTTTCTCCCTTCACTCTTCCTATGGGAGTATTTCTCAATCACTAGAGCTTGTTTCTCTACAAACTCCCAAGCATCATCCACATGCTTCTCCATGAAAGTCCCACCGGAAAGAGATTGAAGCTTGAATTGGCTATCTTCATCAAGTCCCTTAAAGTAGATCTCTAATAGCTCAATTTTCGGTATGCCATGGTGTGGACAATCTAGGAGAAGGTCTTTGAATCTCTCCCAAGACTTGAACAAACTCTCTCTATCCTTCATCACGAAGGCATTGATCTTCCCTCTTAACTCGGTAGTCTTGGAAGGTGGGAAGAACTTAGTCAAAAACTCGGTTGTCATCTCCTCCCAAGTACCAACTCGCCCTTGTGGAATAGATTGATACCAAGCTAAGGCTTTGTCCTTAAGAGAGAAGGAGAAAGCCCTAAGCTTATGGTTGTTGCTCTCCAATCTTGGCGGTCTAAGAGTCTCCATTAAAATCTCATAGTTCATCAAGTGTTGATGAGGAGACTCTCCTTCCATCCCTCCAAATTGATTATGCCGGATCATTTGTAGAACTTGAGGGCGGAGCTCATAGTTGTGGGCTGTGGGATCTCCTAAGTTCACACCCGGATGGTGTGCTCTTTGTGCCGGATCCATACGTCTCCCCAAAGTTTGTGACTCTTCAATAGCAATGGGTACAACCCTAACATTCGCCGCCGGCTGCGGTTGTGGTGGAGGAGGTGGAGGTTGTCGACGATTAAGCTCTCCTTGTACAAGGGCTTGCCTAATCTCATCAATCTCCCTCTTAGTTGCTTCTTGCCTCTCATTGGCAAGTCTCCTTTCCTCTTCCAAGAGCTCATCTCTTAGCCTTATTTGCTCTAAGGCTTCATCCAATTCAGCTTGGAGGTCTCTTCCAGCCATCTGTTTTCCCTTTTTAATACTCTTGGATCTAGATCGAAGGGTTTTCTCCGGTTCGGGATCGAATGGAGCTAAATCCTTGCCACGAGATCTTCGCATGCACCTAAAGAGTAAGAGATGTCCTGAAAAGCAAAGACACACACCAAAGAGAGATCAAAAGCAACAAGAAAGATCTACACTATAAACAATCGCAAAATGACTCAATCTAGACCTAGTCCCCGGCAACGGCGCCAAAAACTTGTTACGCTCAGGATATGTGTGATACGCAATAGGTTTTAAATTTATACTCGTTATAATTATCCTAACTCCTAGCGAACCCGCAGTGTACGGGACGTTTGTAGTAGGGATAGTATTCCGAGGTCGAACACAAAGACTAAGGTGAAATCGAGTCAAGCATGATCAAAGATAGTGTAAATCTAGACTAAGATAAGATGAGGAACAAAGAAAATGGAAAAAACACAATGTTTTTGGTTGGTTTTTGTGGTGATCAAACAAAGATCACAAGTCAAGCAAGATAATAAAACGACTAACAACTCAAGCTAGCAAACGAACAAGTAACACAAAGCACAAGTATATGATCAAGAGAGAAAAGTAGATTCTAGAGGTCAAGATTTCCGGTTATGGCATTGGACTCAAGGTTCTAAAGATTCTAAGGATAAGCTGCGGTGTTGGGGAAAGAATGTTTCACTAATGGAAGCGATTACCGGGTAGGTCTCTCACTTCACTAATCCCGCATCAAACTCCTATTACCGGGTAGGTCTCAAGGGGTTAGAATAAGGAATTCCACACAAACTAGATACTACTTAAGGGGTAACCCTCTCCTTACCGGGTAAGTCTCGGAATAGGGAGATCTCAAGCAATAATCCAAGCACATTCGATCCAATAGCGGCTTATGAGGCTCACTACTACCTAGAATTCATCTTCTAAGGTATCTAAGATCGGGAATCATCGGGTAGATCTCTTCTTTCACTTAGGTTGATAGCATTAGGTGATCCTAAGCTAAATTAGGCTTAATAAACACTAGGATTTAACAACCTAACACCCCAATTATACAGATTCATCATTTAAAGAGCAACAGAGAAGGAAATCGGGTGGATCATGAGGAAAATCGGCCGATTTACCTGATGAACAGGCCGATTTTTCCTTCTGTTGTGAGTTTCGTGCATATAAATCATCCTAAACTAACATATAAGCCCATCCTATCATCACCCTAGCCATAACCATCAATCCATCACTCTAGAATCACAATAAACTAGCCAATAGTAAGCATATCAAGATCCAAAATCATCATACAAGCATACATGGTGTTCATAGAAGGATAATGAGGGATAAGCAAGTAAAATCAATAAATCTCATCCAAATCCAAGTTGTAGCAAGACTTACAAACTCTTAAATGAAGATCTAAAACGTTCCTAACAACCCTTGCAATAGTTCTTCAATCCAAGATTCCAAAAATCACTCAAAATCACTCAAAACCTCACTAGAAACTCTTTGAATGGTGTTCTTCTTCTTCCTTCAATCCTTGAGAGCTTTTCTTCTCCTCCAATCTTTTCCCCAAATTGATGAGCTGTGAATGAGAGTGTGGGAGAGGAGAGATCCTCAGCAACAACCTGCAGGACCACTTATATTCTCCACCAAGAGCAAGGCCGGACAAGAGATCGTGGGACACGTGGCTTAAGTTGTCAAAGCCCCAAAAATCGACCCAGTGAATAAAATCGGCCGATTTAGCTGCTAGTTGGTCCGATTTTCTTCAGCAGAAACATGCTATGATCGTCTAGCCATGAGTTGCTCCATTGCTTGCACCATTAGTGATCTTTGTGTCCTTTGTTGCTCCAATTATGCTCCTCCAAGGCTTTGGATGTGTACCATCATGAGGCTTGGCCCTCAAATGTATCGATTATCGTCCAATAGATCCCCAAATTACCTACAAAACCGATAAAAGGTAGTGTAGACGTCTTTTCTAGAAATGTGCATGAATTGAGCGAAGACGTCATGAACCAATGCCAAAACTTGCACGAATGAATGAGAAATCTATCTAAATGATTACCTAATCCTAAGTCATAAATCTTGTTATCAGGTCACAAGGCACTAAGGGTAGGACATGTGCTCAAACCAATTACTCTACCTAAGGGAATTGAGTTAGCTTTCACCGGGTAGTCTAGGGTTAAGCTCACTCAAGCAGGTAATCTAGCACACTCAATCCAATAGAGGGTTTTGAAGCCTCTACTACCTAGAATTCATGATCATTTGTACCTAAGCACAAGAATTATTGGGTAAGTCTCTTCCCTAACTTAGTTGCTAACCTCGGAGGGACCAAAGGATAGGATTCACTCAACAAAGACTAGGATTTGAGCAATCTAAAATCCTAGCATACAGATTCATCAATTACGGACCAATAGAAGAAATCTCGGATTATTCTATGTTAAACCTCGACCGAAGTTCATGAAGAACCTGTTTTGTGGCATGAGGATAATGGTAGGAGGCATATGGACAATGGAAGGTAAGGTTAAGGCATTTTACTGTTGTTAAGTATGACCTGTAATTCTTTTTAGTGTCGTCTTTGTATAATTTGAAGTTAAGAAGTTCTGAAATACATTGTGATAGATCTGGACAAAATTCACACCACTACAATTCTTCCTCGAGGCCGAATCCTCCTGGTAGTATTACTGGTCCTCAGCTTGGAGACGCCGCACACAGACTGGTTGCGAATAGTTTACAGCTGAGGGGGGATCACAGGAGGTTTACTGATCACCGTAATGGAAATCCACCTTATGGCGGAACCCCTTATGCCCCTGCACCCCCTCTCCATTCAAACAGATACAATGCTGCCTCAGACTACAATAGAGGTCCTCGCCCGAGAACTGATCATTACAATCACGGTCCACAACATCAGAACTATTACGGTCATGGTCAACCAAACAATGGACCATTATCTCACCATCAACATGACAGGAGAGCATCTAATCATCACAATGACAGAAACAATTATCAGCAACCTCCTCCTGTCCATGGCTATTATCCTCAAGAATCTCACCAGAATGAGCCGAGGTATCCTCCGAGACATGCTCCTCCTCCTCCTGCAGCCGCAGCATACCATCAAGGCTACCAATCATTAGGAGTTGGAGGATATAGCCAATGGGGTGGCGGTGACGTTAACAGCTATAATCCACAAGGGAATCACATGGGTAGAGGATACGATAACCCACAAAGAGGTGGGAATCGGTTTTCAGCATTGAGTAGGGGCCCCAATCGGAGGCCACCTCCATCTGGAGACGGACGTCGTTAGGCAACTTTTGTTAAGTAGTTGCAGGGGCTGCACAACAAGGTAAATCCTATTACTTACAAGATTCTCTCTCTGAAGTTTTGCTGGTGTGTAGCGTTATTAGAATCCACATATTTGACCTTGTCACATGTTGTATCAGTATATCAAATATTTTTGCAATTCCAACATCTGTAGGCCGTGATGTGTAATTTGAATTTCATAGATGAGAGCTGGATTCATTCTTTCCGCATCTGTAATGAATAATGCAGTGGCAGTGTTTCTTAGTGGTACTTACTAGACTTGATTTTCCTGCTGGATACGTAGTACATTTGGAAGTCCCATTTTATCATACTTGAAATGGATTAGGGTTCTATTATCTACACTTTGCTACTTTGCCATCTGTTTCTGCTGTCGGGTCTTACCAGGCGTGCAAATGTGTCACCTACTCGCCTGGATGAAGTCTTAGTTCATAATCTCACCATTGTTGAACCCAAGGTTAGCAAGATCAAGAGCCCCCACATTTAGCTAACAATAACATATGCGAACTAAAAACAAAAAAAGAAACATTCATGTTTCACTAACCATAGTTATCATTCAGTACTCACCACCATAACTAGATAAGACATATAAATTGAATTTGTTGAGTGATATCTTGTGAACCACCATAACTAGATAAGACATAAATTGAATTTGTTGATTTTGTTGGGATACCTCGTGCGATTGAGGAGATGGGTGGATACCCCTATCCTCATATTCGTCCTCAAGGGGAATAAATTTTCAGCCTTTCTCCGTTAAAATCCCTATCCCCACTACGGGTATCTCTACGAATTTCGGGGAATTTTCATCTCATTTACGCCCCGACTTACAATAAATGTTTACAACAAACAATATGCCTTTTGAAAGGCAAGTTCGTCTTGTGATAGTTATATTGTTTTTAATAGGAATGAGCATAATTCCCGGTTAATCCCATCCCCATCCCGACGGGATTTTAAAAAAATGTGTATCCCATCCTGAAACGCCAACGAAATAGTGTATGTGGGTTGCGCATGCGTGTCGATATTTCAGGGCATGCGCCCCAAGCCCTTATATTAGGGCGCCGCGGCCTCTTCCGTCTTCCTTTTTAACTTTTTTTGTATGCCAGTTTGGGGCGCATGTGGTGTCCGGATGTGCCCCAACGGTGCATCTCATGAGGCACACAGGGAAATCCGAGGCGCATGCACAATCCGCATGCGACCCAAGCCACGTGCATGCGCATACGAATCATGTATCTGGGCTTCGCATGCACCCTATCCAGACTAATGCACAACCCGCATACACTGTCTCGTTATTTATCTATATAATATTTTTCTAAAGTATAAAATTTTTATTTATATATATATGTGGGATGGGACGGCTTTAACCGGGATGAGAAGTTTTCGTCACGCAAATTTTTCACAGGACGGGATATACAATTTTTTTAAAATCCCGCCGGGATCGGGACGGGATTAACCAGGAATTATGCTCACCCCAATTAAAAACAAAAACTATCACATGACGAACATGCCTTTCAAAACGCATATTATGTGTTGTAAACATTAACACTATCTTAGGTCTATTTATGGGATAAAATCATTGTAAGTAGTAAATGGGATGAAAATTTCCCGAAATTCACAGAGATACCTGTAGCAGGGATGGGAATTTTAATAAGAAAGGCTGAAAATTTATTCTCCTCGAGGACGGATATGAGGATAGGGGTATCAACCCGCTCCTCGATCACACAGGGTATCCCACCAAATCAACAAATTCAATTTATCATGTCTTATCTAGTTATGGTGGTGAATACTGAATGATAACTATGGTTAGTGAAACATGAATGTTTCTTTTTTTTTGTTTTTATTCCGCATATGTTATTGTTAGCTAAATGTGGGGGCTCTTGATCTTGCTAACCTTGGGTTCAACAATGGTGAGATTATGAACTAAGACTTCATCCAGGCGAGTAGGTGACACATTTGCACGCCTGGTAAGACCCGACAGCAGAAACAGATGGCAAAGTAGCAAAGTGTAGATAATAGAACCCTAATCCATTTCAAGTATGATAAAATGGGACTTCCAAATGTACTACGTATCCAGCAGGAAAATCAAGTCTAGTAAGTACCACTAAGTAACACTGCCACTGCATTATTCATTACAGATGCGGAAAGAATGAATCCAACTCTCATCTATGAAATTCAAATTACACATCACGGCCTACAGATGTTGGAATTGCAAAAACATTTGATATACTGATACAACATGTGACAAGGTCAAATATGTGGATTCTAATAACGCTACACACCAGCAAAACTTCAGAGAGAGAATCTTGTAAGTAATAGGATTTACCTTGTTGTGCAGCCCCTGCAACTACTTAACAAAAGTTGCTTAACGACGTCCGTCTCCAGATGGAGGTGGCCTCCGATTGGGGCCCCTACTCAATGCTGAAAACCGATTCCCACCTCTTTGTGGGTTATCGTATCCTCTACCCATGTGATTCCCTTGTGGATTATAGCTGTTAACGTCACCGCCACCCCATTGGCTATATCCTCCAACTCCTAATGATTGGTAGCCTTGATGGTATGCTGCGGCTGCAGGAGGAGGAGGAGCATGTCTCGGAGGATACCTCGGCTCATTCTGGTGAGATTCTTGAGGATAATAGCCATGGACAGGAGGAGGTTGCTGATAATTGTTTCTGTCATTGTGATGATTAGATGCTCTCCTGTCATGTTGATGGTGAGATAATGGTCCATTGTTTGGTTGACCATGACCGTAATAGTTCTGATGTTGTGGACCGTGATTGTAATGATCAGTTCTCGGGCGAGGACCTCTATTGTAGTCTGAGGCAGCATTGTATCTGTTTGAATGGAGAGGGGGTGCAGGGGCATAAGGGGTTACGCCATAAGGTGGATTTCCATTACGGTGATCAGTAAACCTCCTGTGATCCCCCCTCAGCTGTAAACTATTCGCAACCAGTCTGTGTGCGGCGTCTCCAAGCTGAGGACCAGTAATACTACCAGGAGGATTCGGCCTCGAGGAAGAATTGTAGTGGTGTGAATTTTGTCCAGATCTATCACAATGTATTTCAGAACTTCTTAACTTCAAATTATACAAAGACGACACTAAAAAGAATTACAGGTCATACTTAACAACAGTAAAATGCCTTAACCTTACCTTCCATTGTCCATATGCCTCCTACCATTATCCTCATGCCACAAAACAGGTTCTTTTACATCACCAGCAGACACAATCTGTTATTTGATATTTCAGCGCAAGGTTTCGTCATGATCAGTCAAAACAAAAAGCATAAAGTATTCTCACAATATGACAGTTGGAGGAAAACTGGAGAATTTCAGCTTACCTTCTCGGGGAATTTGACCCCAGGTGGTGGTCTTGAAATGTGTTTATGATAATCTGGGAGGGTGTATATAGTGCATCTGCGAAGAAAAAATGGAGTAAAAATTGGAGGGCATGGATCTCCAGCACAGAGGGATATGTAGACATTAAGGGATATAATAAAATCTGAGGTGCCTCAAGCTTACAGGACATTGTTGTCTAGAATATCTTCCATTCCGGCCACTGGAGACCTAAAAATTGGAGGACATGGATCTCCAGCACAGAGGGATATGTAGCCATTCATTCCACCACTGCATGTATGTAACCCTAGATTAATTAAGCTCAGACAATACAATCTACCGAAAACTAGCAGCTATATTCTTAAGTCCTGTCAGCGAAAGTAACCTTGGATTTAAACTAAAGTATACATAAATCTCAAAACGTCTTAATTATTATCTTGTACCAGGTGGGTGCTTGTGAAAATACATGAGTTGAGGGCGACGAGGTTGTAAAACAAAATCCACATATTTTCCATGAAAAATTTTAAATTTCTCAGGCAACTCGAGATTGCATGTTCCACTTTCTCATTTGATTGGTCATACATAATAGATATGACCCAGTAAGTGGTAAAACACCACAAATTTCAAATAAATAGAGCATATAGGAAATAGTAAGTCGTGTAGTAGATGTTCGATCATCTCCTACTTTGATCTAGGTTGATTGCATTTGACCATCCATAATTGAGAGAATTTACTGAACACATCTTCAGAGGGGAACTAAAAAATCATGAAAACCTGTGTAATTGAATGGAATGTAGACATACCTAGCATCTGGATTTATTTTCTCTTTCACTTGAAGTCGTTCTACCTCAGGTAATTGTTTACAGCGATCATCAAGAGAGAAGATATACGGGGACAACGGATGAGATACAGTAACGAAAAGCATCTCAGACATAAAACTGTTTCTTCGTGCTTCATCAGCCTAAGAACAAAGAACGGACTAATTAAGATAGAAACAGCTTCACATTGAAACGGTTCTAGTTAATGCACAAATAAGGTGGCATACCGTCAACGTAGTTTCAACTTTTGCAACCTCAGCGAGAAGACGACCCTCGTCAATAAAAGGCAATTTTGGAATACCCTTGAATATACAACAGCGTCAATATGCTTTGATCAACAGGTAAATTTTCTTAACAAAAATATATCAACATACGATAATAATTTCATAATTTACCTGCCAAGAATACCGTTTGCCATTCATGTCTATTTCAAAATCTGGTAAAGGTACAAGAGCAGCTAATTAGAAATCATAAAATAGTTGGCAGCATGCCGTAAGTCAACTACAATATGTGTTATGTGAATCAGAACTCATAAGACAGTTTTTGAAGGTATTTCGCATAAAATAGCTTGAAAAAAGATGTCTTGCTCGAAATTACACTTTGTTTTGTTAAAATGAGAAATACACTAGTTTTTATCATTCATTTGTACTAGGGGTGTACAAAAATAATCTTATCCGACAATAATCCGACTCGAGACTATCAGACATTTAATTGACTAGACGGAAATATATCCATCCGCACCCGCTCCGATCCGCTCAAAATTTTCGGATCCGCTAATAAATAATGTGTTTCCAAATATTATAATTATGTTGCAATGGCTGAGTTGGTGGGTGAGGGATCTTGTTTTTAACCCTTGACACAAGGTCTGAAGTTCGAATATCTAAACTAACAAAAACAATTTGCCCTTTTTTAATTTTGGATAATAAAACCCTAATCTGAATTAACATTTCTTCTCTTGTTCTCCCATTCCACGACCAAAGACTCAGTGAGGCGGCGGCGATTGGCAAACTCTACTGGTGGAGCTTCTCTCTCTTTTGCCTACTCTCCGGTCTCCAATCTCTGCACCGCTAGCCCAGCGTGACCACACCCTGCTACTTCTTTCCAGCACCCCACTACTTCTCTCGTCTCCTCTCCACCCTCCAGTTCTAATTTCTCTCTCACTTGTCTCAGGCGAACAACGAACTCGAGGATCCACACCGCTAGTCCCGGCGTGACTACGCACCGCTACATCTCTCTGGCGCCCCGCTAGTCTCTCCCTGGCGTCCCGCTACGGGGCACGCCTCACCGAGTCACTGATAGCGGAATTACTGAGCCACTGGCTCACTGCTACCAGCTTCTACCACTACATTTTTTATTTAACAAATCGAGTATAATCGGATATTTTGGATATCCGAAATTGAATATCCAGATCCGTTTACCTTTTTGGATCGATATCCGGCACTTTGCGGATCGGATCCGAATACCACTTCTACGGAAAAAATTTCCCAGATATCCGAGTTCGGATATCCAGGAATGAACAGCCCTAATTTGTACTAGGGAATCTATACTTTCTATTTATCTTTTTGTAATATTTGAAGGTTCAAAATAAGCTATCTTTAAAACTTGGGAACTTTCTGAGATAACTTCATGAAACATTTCACAGAAGAAATACCTACTTATTCCCCCTACATAGGCATAACAAAGAAATACCTGTTGGGTAAAAGTCAATGATTGGGGAGGTCGGATCATTCATTAACTTCCTGTATTCTACTGGAAGGGCATGGGAACTGCAAAGAACTGTGTTATATCACAAACAAAACAACTAGAAAATGAAGAGGCCATAGCAAATAGAAACAGAAACCTTGCAGCTGGAAATACTCCTAACAACTGATTAAATGGCTTGAATGGAGTGCCCATCTCAAATTTGATATCCATCTGACCCAGATCTTTAATGTCAGAAGCAAATGGAGCATAATGGTAAGGATAAAACCTACAATGAAGAAGCATGACAAGTACTTAACAAGCTAAATAAAATGCCATATTTGCAACCTCTTGATCTGCTATCGTATGATGTAAAGTACTTAGCATCCTAAGTAATGTACCAAGTGATAATGGGAACAAGTGGAATTATTGATAATTTGTGTCACTTGCAATCCCCGCAGAGGACCAATCATGCATTTCTTGAGGAAGAAATGCTTCATTATTCAAGATATTTTTAGACAAAGACGCAAAGAGATCTCATCTGCTATGCTACTATGTTGATACTGAGCCAGTGGGCACACATGGTAAGAGAAACCAAACAACTTGATTTACAATTACATAACCCACCCCATCAAGAGAGAGAGGGCAAGGCAGAACATGCTTAGGTAGTACAGATTTAATATCAAAAAGACAACTCACCACTGCCATGAGCAGACACCTTCATAGTAATAATGCATAACCCAACACAACCCTTCTGTGTATTTCAGTACCTGCACAAAACAACATAGGAAATAATGCACCAAAAAATGTGATACAAAGAGCACCAACTACTTTCTAATAGCAAATATTGCAAAGCCGGACTTCTCAACAACCCTGATCAACAAAGTTTGTTCATGGAAAGACCATTTCCATATTAAAACACGAAGTGTGCAAGAATGTGGGGCATGTCCCATTCATCTTCTTCTTTAGGTAAGATAGGTTACTCTTCACAACCAACAAGCAAATAAGAGAGAGACTGAACAGAGTGCTTCGATTGGCAAGATAGCTTTTAAAAATAATATAACTATATGATCTGAAGTTAATAACTTCACGCAACTACAGCAACCACTTTGAAAATAGTACTAAAGCAATACAGTATCCTGGAGTCAATCCTCATCAATAAATATTAGTCAACATAGGCTATAAACCTAAAATCAATTCCCCACCTAGCATTCTTCTATCATATTTTAGGCATGGAACTTTATTCATGTCGCTGGAGTAACATTGGATCTACCCACAGAAAAGTCACAGTATAAAGTTCGTAGCACTTACAACATCTTTCCTTATTTTTTCAAGTTCCTCAAGAGAGTTTGCTGAAAATTTCTCTTCGTAGTACCTTTCCCTCCATCCAGACTCACCCAATCTGATCTGATAGAAGAAAATAGAAAACATAGGGTTACAATATATCACTCCTTTCAAGAAAAAAAAAATAAAAAGGATTGGTATTCCAAGCTGAATAGAATTAAAAAGATCAACGCATTAAGAACTTGTAAATTCTGCCATGTATGCATCATATCGTTTACAGCGGTTAAATAATAATGAAATTGGCATGAGCTAACAAGGGCTTCATGCTTTCACCTTGCCCCACAAAAGTTACAACATATATGCATCTTATGCTCAATCATTAATAGCATAAAGCAACATGGCAACATAAGGAGAAGTCCATCTAAAGAAGTTCAGACAATTTTAGTGGCAGACCTTATCTTCCTCTGGCTTTTCAGAATTAAATAAATCATTCTTTTCTCGAAGCAACTCTTTCAGCTTCCCTTTCAGCTCCTCCTTATTTTCACTCATCTGGGACAAAAGGCACATAAGAACAATCAATTGACATCATCACACATTTAAAGTACTAACCCAAAAAGTGTAGTAACACTGAAACGAAGGAACTTGCGGGATGGAAACACATGAAAATACACAAGAGAAATGCTAGGGAAGAGAAAGGACAAAGAAGAGATTTGCACACCTCCTCTAGACTATTCTCAGCCTCAACAATAGCAGCACCGATTGTGGCTGATGATGAAAGACGGGAAGCTTTCTGAGGCCGCTTGGAGCTATCCGTATGGTGACCAGATTCAGATTTCTGAAAGGGTGAAGGAATAGGTGCGGAGGCAAGACGGGAGCCGTGGAATCCAGAAACCGGAACTAAAGACTCCGGTTCCAGCTGAGGTACCATATCCTCTCTTCTTTTCTGTGCTTTTCCACGTTTGATCCTCTCTGCTTGACGCTGCATAAGAAAGAAGAGAAGTTAGGTCTCTCAATTTACACACTAAAATACAATTCATAGAGTAGTACTTGATGCAGACGGGCTCTTTTCTGAAAAATTGTATCTTCGTATGATCCAACAGCTTGTATGAAACTCTCCACCCTTTCCAAGTTAGGCTGAAATAGGTATAAGGAATAGATTAGTCAAAAGAAGGATACTTTAGAAAAAACAAACAGAGGCAAATAACAAAACTGCGCACTTAGTTACCTTGCTTCCATCTGTCAAATACCCTCCCAAAGATGGAAATTCTTTCTTGTAAACAGCTACCAAAAGATTTATAGCACCCTGGAACCAAAATTTAGTACAAAAAAAGTAGGGAGTTTTAGCCTAAAGCTGATATTACTTACATGGACATATTCAATTTGAATTCCAATTCTATACAGCCAGTGAATAGCATTAGTTTAAGTTTTATTGGGCATGACTTCAAAACAGTAAAACAAATTAGAACAAACACAAATTTGAAAAGGAAAGTAATTATGTGAAGAAAACTTAATGGAACATGTTACTCAATCTTATGTGAAACAACTCAAAAAAAACTAACATCACAAGAGAAGCTTACTCACTTCACGGATCTCCAGAGTCGGCATGTGTGGTAAAAAATCATTGCCAACAAAGAAACATATGAAGATGAAATCATCAATGATACGTTCAAAGTCAATCTGAAATGGCTGGTTGGGAATTCTCATCTCATATTCCAAATACTCCCTCAAAGTCCACATGTTGATGAACTGCATGGGGATATCACAACACATTAAAACTGGTGCTGTAAAAATTGTAAGAACATAAGAGATGTCGTAGAAGAATCACAAACCTGATACGGCTTGTTGGGTACAGCATCATCACCCTTCTCATCAAATTCTCCAGATTTTCTCTTTGCCTTCCCTTCACAATTTGAGGCTAAATGTCCTACCTGACCACACAAGAAACACTTGTCCTGCTGTCCAGGGGTATATACAACCTACAGCATGAAGCAATACAGGTGTATATTAGGTGGGGGAAAAACCCTGCTATCGAACAGTAGATGTTGTCTTCAACGAACCCTTAATGTCTACCCAATGCAGGGAGAAATAGACATATGTAAAAGAAAGTTATGCATGCATATTTTAAATATACAAATTGTACAAACTACAAGAATGATGTAAGGGAACAAGTAGCTGAAATACAAGGTACAGCAGAAACCTCTCTAAGAATTGAGAAGTGAACTTCATGGGTAGCCAATGCCAACATGATCAAGTCTGCATCCTGCATAGTGAGGCCAACACATGCAAGGCAAGTCGACAATTCTTAAGTTACCATGCAGACGAGACAAATTAAAATGAGGTTTTGCTGCAAGAGAACGTACCAGTCCATACATGCAATGACGGGTATTTGGATCATAACCAGGAAGATTTCTTTGAAGGCGTATATAAGACATGACCTTGTGCTCTCCTTCCCCGGGAACATTGGCGTCAGACAGAATAACCTTCAAATGTTAGAAGAAACTTCTTTAACTTGCAACATAGTAATGCAAGTCTTATAGGTGAACCCATGCAACTGTAGCAACTGAACAAAACACCTATATCAGATCACATAACTGGCTATATAGCAATACCTTGATTGATTTCCACCCAGGATCATTATTCAACCTGAGATGGATATAGTACTGCAAAGCAACTGACAAAACAAACATGAACTCTGTTCCAGGAGTAATGACATTGGTGTCAACTGTCTGTGATTGAATTTTAGGTGGAAGCTTTCTTCCTTCTTGTTCAAACTCCAGACGCAACCTTTCTTCCTCGGCAGCCTAGCAAGATAAATAATCGAAGAGAATTTCAGAAGCCACAAAAGTTTTAAGACTGTAAAAAATGCAACATGTAAACTAATCAAGAACAAAACTGGGGCAAGATACATTGAGAAGATACATACTGCATCCGCTGAATCCTTAGCAGCTCTAAAACGCCTTGAGCGTTGCTGATTCATCTTAGCCCTTGGAGCAACACCATCTAAAGGTTCAACCCGTCAAAATAAGTACCATTTCTGTAAGAATGGAATGCATAACTCCTATAAATATTAAAATATCAGCACTACTAACCAATGGCCATGAATAACAGTTTTCTCGGCCGAACCATCACAAAAAGTCTATCCATGTAGTCAAACATATTCTGGAACACCTCATCATAAGTTGCCGGAGCAGGCTGCACAAGGTGAGGAAAGGGAAGAAAAACATAATTATCCCACACAAAGAAGAGCGGGTCAGATCTAAACAAAACTAAGAATGACAGTCGAAGGCACAAATATTGCCCATGGTCAAACGTTACATACAACTGTTTGATGAGACAGAAACAAAAGATTGACAGTATGATTCTATGAACATACAAGACGACGAACATTCACTTGTATAACCACGTATTGGTTCTGAAGGAGAAATGATATCTGGAAACAACTCAGCTAACAACGAAAGAAAATCGTAAGGGGTTGTCAACAATCATGACCCTTTGGAAACCAATTTGCTATTATCACGGTGTTAGGTCAATTGAGGACATGAACTTCGCTATTTACCCGGCGAGAAGGAAAGAGTTCATCTACCAGTAAAACCACTACAAAAATCCCGATGTTTAGAAACCATATTGCGGACATATTTTTAACACGGACTACCGGTGGTCACATCGGACCGGTCAGCCGAACTCTGCATCTAAGTTCCTAACACAAGATTCACACCGCAACCAAGATCCTCATACCGAACAAAAATCTCTATACACACAGGTACTATGTATCAAGAATTACAAATATCTGAAAAAGCGACGATGCAAAAAGCATGGACATACCTGATCATCGGGGTGAAAACAAGGATGAATAATCCCGTTCATATCGAGATAGAGATTGTCATATTCAAGAACGTTAGGGTTAGGCTTGCTTGTATCAATGGGGATCTTCACCCCGTCGATAACGACCGCCTCTTCTTCGATGACATCAACCACTATGAGCGGATACTTCTCCGCCAGCCACCGGTAGAACGCCGGAACTCCCATAACAAATTTGCCGCTAACACTGTGCCTGGCTTATTTGGAGCTCTGCAAATCCCAAATGAGCAAAACAAACTCTATGAAGGAGCAAAAATTTTGAGAGATGCAAATAAACAAACCCTAATTTCGCTTGGTAATAAGAGGACCGCTCAGAGGTGGAGCGCGAAATATTTGTTAGGGAAAACGAATCGAGTTTTGTGAGGAATTGAAATTAGGGCAAAAACTATGACGATTTGACGAAAATAACCTTGTGTGGTGATGTCATGGGAATTGAGATATAAATGGTTCACATAAGGGTGTTATTGTCCTTATCTTAAGTAGGCTACGTCCGAAAATAGATTTCTTTTTGCTTTTTTATGTGAATCCGAAAATAGTTTTCTGATGGATAAGATATTTTGGTAAAAGGAATCCACGTGGGTATGGTTTTGGTATATTCGCCCACTTCTTCTTTTTTTAACTTAAATGAGTTAAAACCTTGTAGAAGTAGTCCACCTTAGAGCATCTTTACGAATATGAACTGGTTTATATCCCGTACCTTGTGCGGGTAATTATATGTTGGATATTGGTGAGTCCCTATATAACTATTGGTATAATTATTGCCCCTATAATAATCATTCATCTTTAACTATTGTCACAATGATAAATTATTCACCAATAAAAAAGTATACCATTATTTTTTACTTTAAATTAATCCTTATATAATGTGCAACTTTGATTTAGGCTTAAAAATAAATTACCCGAGTTATGTTTATATATATAGATAGATGGATTATGTTGTCCTCAAATTTAGCAAACAATAAGAAATTAATTTAATTTAAATAAAAGGTAAGGTTTAGATTTAGCTATGCTGACAATCTAGGGGAAAAAAAATTTCACCTACTATTAAATTAATCTCGACAATTATATATTAATTTAGCAAACAATAAGTCGGTTTTCAAATCAATGTTTAGTATTCCTTGTTAAAATCCTTATCAAAAAGTAATAGATGTTTTTCGAAACTTAATTTTAAGAAAAAATCAGATTTATTAAACAAATTTAAAAAGAAAAAAAAAAACAGGTTTAAAAAACAACATCAAAGTTATCGAACAAAAAAATAAAAAAATTTTGGTTATTTACGAAAATGAACTTTTTAAATTTAAAAAAAATAATTAATTATTGAATTTTCAAAAAATAAAATATATTTGCTGATAAAATACTTTTCATAAGCAGATTTTTTAACAATATAATAAAAATCATTTTTTAAAAAACAACAAGAATCCAAAAACAAAAAGGATAAAAAAAAATTGTTTTAAAGAAAAACAGATTTAAAAACTTATCGAAAAAATGAAAAAAAAAAAAAAAGTAAATAACTAAACATGTTTTTATTTTTTTCAAAATTTTAAAACAAAATCTAAAACTGATTTCATAAACAGATTTTTTATTTTTTTTCAAAAATTTAACCGTTCTTATCGGAAACAGATTTCATAAAGAGATTTTATTTTTTAAATGTAACCTATTCTTATCGGAAAAAATGCAAAAAATTAAAATAGTTAAAATGGTAATTATAGGAAAAAAGAATCAAAAAAATCAGTTAAAAACGTAACCTGTTTTTTATTTTTTTCAAATATTTAAAAACAAACTATAAAACTTTTTTCATAAACATATTTTTTTTATTTTTTTTTCGAAAATTTAATTGGCATTTATCGGAAACGGATTTCATGAAGAGATTTCATTTTTTAAACGTAACCTATTCTTATCGAAAAAAATGCAAAAAATTAATAGTTAAAAAGGTAATTATCGAAAATATTTTTTTAAAAAATAGTAAAAAACGTAACTTGATTTTATTTTTTTTAAAGGAAATCGGAGCATTATTTTTAAAATAAGTTTGTTGATGATGAAATGGGAATTTGGCCAAAAGCAAATGAAATCGAATATTATATTATCAAAGGAAATCGAAAATCAGTAAATTGGAGAAATCAGTAATCGGTAATTAGAAAATTGGAGTGTATAATGAAATCGGAAATTGGCTAATATGAAAGGAAATCGGAGCTTATAATGAAACCGGAACTTATAATATCAAAGGAAATAGAAAATCAATATTCATGAATTAGGAAATAGTTTTTAGATTATCTGTGAATTAGAGAAGACAAAGCCGGCGTTAATATAGTAGACCAACAACCTGAAAGGAAAATCAGTAATTAGTAGATGATCAACATGTAAAATAGAGTAATAATGGAGAACGAAGGTAGACGTTAATGAAAAACCTGCTTCGAAAACCTTCTTTAATGGAAGTGAGAGCAAAAGAAATCGGATAAAAACGTTAAAAAAGGAGATTTGATAAGAACGTTAAGAGAAGAGTAAGAAAGCACCGGATATAATTTTACGTTATGAAGTAGAATATTTATAGAATAGAAATCGTAGGAAGTGTGTTGTGAAATTTTCAAAGATCTGATAAGAACGTTAAAAAAAAGATTTGGGTAGATTTTTGATATGATAAGAACGTATCAAGGATTTGATAAGAACGTACAATTTTGAATAGCAGTCTGTTAGTTTAGTAAAAAAAGATTTTCCTAGCTTAAAAAATAAAGATTTATTGGCCTATAAAATTTTGGAGAATCTCCAACAAAAAAAGTTACGTACAATTTTGATATGTTAGTTTAGTAAAAAAAGATTTTATGGCTTAAAAAATAAAGATTTATCGGCCAAAAAATTGTGGGAGTTCCATTTGATTGCTCATTCCACATCATGCCACGTCATCAAATCATGTACTCTCTTTTAGTATGTATAATATTTTTTTGAAAATTTAATCGGCACTTATCGGAAACGGATTTCATGAAGAGATTTCATTTTTTAAACGGAACCTATTCTTATCAAAAAAATTCAAAAAATTAATAGTTAAAAAGGTAATTATCGAAAAAAATTAAAAAAAATAGTAAAAAACGTAACTTGATTTTATTTTTTTTAAAGGAAATCGGAGCATTATTTTTAAAATAAGTTTGCTGATGATGAAATGGGAATTTGGCCAAAAGCAAATGAAATCGAATATTATATTATCAAAGGAAATCGAAAATCAGTAAATTGGAGAAATCAGTAATCGGTAATTAGAAAATTAGAGCGTATAATGAAATCGGAAATTGGCTAATATGAATGGAAATCGGAGCTTATAATGAAATCGGAACTTATAATATCAAAGGAAATAGAAAATTAGTATTCATGAATTAGGAAATAGTTTTTAGATTATCTGTGAATTAGAGAAGACAAAGCCGGCGTTAATATAGTAGACCAACAACGTGAAAGGAAAATCAGTAATTAGTAGATGATCAACTTGTAAAATAGAGTAATAATGGAGAACGAAGGTAGACATTAATGAAAAATCTGCTTCTAAAACCTTCTTTAATGGAAGTGAGAGCAAAAGAAATCGGATAAAAACGTTAAAAAAGGAGATTTGATAAGAACGTTAAGAGAAGAATAAGAAAGCAGCGGATATAATTTTACGTTATGAAGTAGAATATTTATAGAATAGAAATCGTAGGAAGTGTGTTGTGGAATTTTCAAGGATCTGATAAGAACGTTAAAAAAAAGATTTGGGTAGATTTTTGATCTGATAAGAACGTATCAAGGATCTGATAAGAACGTACAATTTTGAATAGCAGTCTGTTAGTTTAGTAAAAAAAGATTTTCCTAGCTTAAAAAATAAAGATTTATTGGCCTATAAAATTTTGGAGAATCTCCAACAAAAAAAAGTTACGTACAATTTTGATTTGTTAGTTTAGTAAAAAAAGATTTTCTGGCTTAAAAAATAAAGATTTATTGGCCAAAAAATTGTGGGAGCTCCATTTGATTGCTCATTCCACAGCGTGCCACGTCATCAAATCATGTACTCTCTTTTAGTATGTATAATATTTTTTTGAAAATTTAATCGGCACTTATCGGAAACGGATTTCATGAAGAGATTTCATTTTTTAAACGTAACCTATTCTTATCGAAAAATGCAAAAAATTAATAGTTAAAAAGGTAATTATCGAAATTTTTTTAAAAAAAATAGTAAAAAACGTAACTTGATTTTTTTTAAAGGAAATCGGAGCATTATTTTTAAAATAAGTTTGCTGATGATGAAATGGGAATTTGGCCAAAAGCAAATGAAATCGAATATTATATTATCAAAGGAAATCGAAAATCAGTAAATTGGAGAAATCACCATTCGGTAATTAGAAAATTGGAGCGTATAATGAAATCGGAAATTGGCTAATATGAAAGGAAATCGGAGCTTATAATGAAATCGGAGCTTATAATATCAAAGGAAATAGAAATTAAGTATTCATGAATTAGGAAATAATTTTTAGATTATCTGTGAATTAGAGAAGACAAAGCCGGCGTTAATATAGTAGACCAACAACCTGAAAGGAAAATCAGTAATTAGTAGATGATCAACATGTAAAATAGAGTAATAATGGTGAACGAAGGTAGACGTTAATGAAAAACCTGCTTCGAAAACCTTCTTTAATGGAAGTGAGAGCAATAGAAATCGGATAAAAACGTTAAAAAAGGAGATTTGATAAGAACGTTAAGAGAAGAGTAAGAAAGCAACGGATATAATTTTATGTTATGAAGTAGAATATTTATAGAATAGAAATCGTAGGAAGTGTGTTGTAAAATTTTCAAAGATCTGATAAGAACGTTAAAAAAAAGATTTGGGTAGATTTTTGATCTGATAAGAACGTACAATTTTGAATAGCAGTCTGTTACTTTAGTAAAAAAGATTTTCCTAGCTTAATAAATAAAGATTTATTGGCCTATAAAATTTTGGAGAATCTCCAACAAAAAAAGTTACGTACAATTTTGATCTGTTAGTTTAGTAAAAAAGATTTTCTGGCTTAAAAAATAAAGATTTATCGGCCAAAAAATTGTGGGAGCTCCATTTGATTGCTCATTCCACATCATGCCACGTCATCAAATTATGTACTCTCTTTTAGTATGTATAATATTTTTTGGAAAATTTAATCGGCACTTATCGGAAACGAATTTCATGAAGAGATTTCATTTTTTAAACGTAACTTATTCATATCGAAAAAATGCAAAAAATTAATAGTTAAAAAGGTAATTATCGAAAAAAAATTTTAAAAAAAAGTAAAAAACGTAACTTGATTTTATTTTTTTTAAAGGAAATCGGAGCATTATTTTTAAAATAAGTTTGCTGATGATGAAATGGAAATTTGGCCAAAAGCAAATGAAATCGAATATTATATTATCAAAGGAAATCGAAAATCAGTAATCGGTAATTAGAAAATTGGAACGTATATTGAAATCGGGAATTGGCTAATATGAAAGGAAATCGGAGCTTATAATGAAATCGGAGCTTATAATATCAAAGGAAATAGAAAATTAGTATTCATGAATTAGGAAATAGTTTTTAGATTATCTGTGAATTAGAGAAGACAAAGCCGGCTTTAATATAGTAGACCAACAACCTGAAAGGAAAATCAGTAATTAGTAGATGATCAACCTGTAAAATAGAGTAATAATGGAGAACGAAGGTAGATGTTAATGAAAAACCTGCTTCGAAAACCTTCTTTAATGGAAGTGAGAGCAAAAGAAATCGGATAAAAACGTTAAAAAAGGAGATTTGATAAGAACGTTAAGAGAAGAGTAAGAAAGCAGCGGATATAATTTTACGTTATGAAGTAGAATATTTATAGAATAGAAATTGTAGGAAGTGTGTTGTGGAATTTTCAAGGATCTGATAAGAACGTTAAAAAAAAGATTTGGGTAGATTTTTGATCTGATAAGAACGTATCAAGGATCTGATAAGAACGTACAATTTTGAATAGTAGTCTGTTAGTTTAGTAAAAAAAAAGATTTTCCTAGCTTAAAAAATAAAGATTTATTGGCCTATAAAATTTTGGAGAATCTCCAACAAAAAAAGTTACGTACAATTTTGATCTGTTAGTTTAGTAAAAAAGATTTTCTGGCTTAAAAAATAAAGATTTATCGGCCAAAAAATTGTGGGAGCTCCATTTGATTGCTCATTCCACAGCGTGCCACGTCATCAAATCATGTACTCTCTTTTAGTATGTATAATATTTTTTTGAAAATTTAATCGGCACTTATCGGAAACGGATTTCATGAAGAGATTTCATTTTTTAAACGTAACCTATTCTTATCGAAAAAATGCAAAAAATTAATAGTTAAAAAGGTAATTATCGAAATTTTTTTTTTAAAAAAAAGTAAAAAACGTAACTTGATTTTATTTTTTTTTTAAAGGAAATCGGAGCATTATTTTTAAAATAAGTTTGTTGATGATGAAATGGAAATTTTGCCAAAAGCAAATGAAATCGAATATTATATTATCAAAGGAAATCGAAAATCAGTAAATTGGAGAAATCAGTAATCGGTAATTAGAAAATTGGAGCGTATAATGAAATCGGAAATTGGCTAATATGAAAGGAAATCGGAGCTTATAATGAAATCGGAGCTTATAAGATAAAAGGAAATAGAAAATTAGTATTCATGAATTAGGAAATAGTTTTTAGATTATCTGTGAATTAGAGAAGACAAAGCCGGCGTTAATATAGTAGACCAACAACCTGAAAAGAAAATCAGTAATTAGTAGATGATCAACTTGTAAAATAGAGTAATAATGGAGAACGAAGGTAGACGTTAATGAAAAACCTGCTTCTAAAACCTTCTTTAATGGAAGTGAGAGCAAAAGAAATCGGATAAAAACGTTAAAAAAGGAGATTTGATAAGAACGTTAAGAGAAGAATAAGAAAGCAACGGATATAATTTTACGTTATGAAGTAGAATATTTATAGAATAGAAATCGTAGGAAGTGTGTTGTGGAATTTTCAAGGATCTGATAAGAACGTTAAAAAAAAGATTTGGGTAGATTTTTGATCTGATAAGAACGTATCAAGGATCTGATAAGAACGCACAATTTTGAATAGCAATCTGTTAGTTTAGTAAAAAAAGATTTTCCTAGCTTAAAAAATAAAGATTTATTGGCCTATAAAATTTTGGAGAATCTCCAACAAAAAAAGTTACGTACAATTTTGATTTGTTAGTTTAGTAAAAAAAGATTTTCTGGCTTAAAAAATAAAGATTTATTGGCCAAAAAATTGTGGGAGCTCCATTTGATTGCTGATTCCACAACGTGCCACGTCATCAAATCATGTACTCTCTTTTAGTATGTATAATATTTTTTTGAAGTTTAGGATCGTCAGAAAAATTAGTGTTGGAGGTCGATACACCTAGGAGAGTTAGGTGATCAACAACACAATTTATCTCTCATGAAATATGTTTAATTTGGACTTCGTCGAACGGACAAAGGACCAATCTGGAGTCGAAACTAATCATCTCGATCTCTATAACTTCACAAACCTTGGAGTACCTTAGTAACACAAAAGTTATCACCTTCAATTTCAATCTGTTTAATACTAAGTCTTTTTTGCCTCTTGACGGCCTAATTTTAGGGCAAAAGGTTTCGCCTTAATAAGTGAGTTAAAATTACTCTTTGTTTGTATCGAGGCTCGCAACCTTTTCGTTATGGTCCGCATCACGTAACCAACAGAAGTTATTCCCGAATCAAGTTTTAAGCCATCAAAACTAAACTTATCGAAATCAAGTATTGGTTTTTCCCATATGATGTCATGTTTCTTACTTTTAATATTATTTGATTGTTGAGAAAATTGGTGTAGAAAAACTCTTTTTGTTACGTAGAAACAATCTAGGCCTCTTTAATTTCTGTTAAAAAATAAAGGCAAATTAAATAATTAATGATATAAATAAGGATAACTAATGAAGGGCATATTCATAAAAAGGTGATAAAACTGGCAAAACGAAAAAGGAAAATCCCGTTAAAATAGGTAACTTAATATTAAAGGCATTTACGGGATTCTTCATATATTCAACTTCTCTTCTCAAACCAGTCGGAAAAAATCGCGCCTTGTTTCTGGTGAATTTGCAGTCAGAGCACTCAAAGCAATCGTCGACACGACGACACCTTCTTCATCCGTCAATCCCACTTCTGGTTTGTATAATTTCAAACAAATTGTAAATTTCTCATAAATTGTTCGATATTTGTCTCTATTTTCCCGTCTGGAAGTTTCACACCTCAAACCGGTGTTAGCTTTCTTCCTCAAATCGGTACTGAAGACCGTCATAGAAAAAAGGTTACTTTTCTGGGTTTTAAAATGTCTAGCAGTGTGTTGTGGTATTATGTAAATTTTCTGTTGTGCATCACATTAGATTTTGTATTGAGCAAACAAGGAGAAGATAGACTTTGTTTAGAGATTTTAGGGATATGTAGTAAAAAAAGCTACTCTTTTTTTATGTACATATGGCATCTGATTGTAGGACGAATCAAAGTTATGTGCTCAATTTGTGTTTGCATATATTTCTAAGGAGATCCAAACTTGTGTACTCCATCTCTGTAAATATGGCTTCAAGTTTGTGTATTCGTTTTTGTGTTTTGCATGTGTATTTAGGAAGATACATGCACATAACATAGATTTTGTAACAAAAAATTATACACGAGTACATAAGACCAACAATCAATATATAATTCCGTAACTAATACACAATTTGATATCATACATAAGTCTATCACAAAGCACACAAATAATGTACATAATATTATCACATAGTACATAACAGACAATTACATATCATTGTATGAAATACTATTGTACATAAACTTAATTACATTTTCGGCGTATGTACATAATTGCATATCACACATAAGTCTTTCTCAAACACACGATAAAGTACATAATATTAACAAACACTACTTAACAGACATTTCATAACATTATATTACACACTAATGTACACAAAATTAATACCAATTCATGTGATGTACGTAAGTACATATATTACATCAGTATTTCATAAACACAAGCTAATGTACATAATGTTAACAAACACTACACATTAGAACACTAACGCTTTTACAAAAAAAATATACCAATTCTTTCTCCTCTTAATTATAATAAATAAAAGATTGTGTAAAATGTATGATTCAAACTCTGGATGAGTTGACCCACCCTCCCAACCTTATACTAGTTGTACTAATCAAACTTTGTGTATTCTTTTGATGATACACAATATTAATAAACAATTTCAATTACACAATTTTAATACATAATTTCAATTACACAATGTTTATACACAATTTCAATTACACAATATTAATACATAAAAGACTTATGTAATCAAACGTTGCGTAAATGACGGACTTGTGTAACCAAACATTGTGTAAATGAAAGACTTGTGTAACTAAACTTTGCGTAAATGACAGAATTGTGTACATGACATAAACAAACGAAACTTGTGTACTTAAAAAACGACCGAAGCTTGTGTAAATGACAAACTTGTGTACATGAACTCTGAGAAATAAATGGAAAGAGGTGATTGATTCACCATTTTCCTTGCGACTGCACAAACTTATGTAGGACAAATCTTCAACAGCAAAACTCCATTAAAGCGGCCGAACAAGAACTCCGAGATCGTATTCGCTTAACAATGGAGAAAATCATAAAGAGCCTTGGATCTTGTTATTGACAGTAAATAAATGAGAAGAGATATTAGGATTAGATATCGTTTCATTCCTTATTTAACGTTGTAGAATATTCGTTAGAATTTTTAATTAGAAAAAAAAATAAAATTATATATGAGAGAGAAGGTTGACTAATAAGTTAATATCTTTAATGATTTTATATTAAATCTTTTTCGTGATGATATAGGATGCCTAATTTGTCAACACATAACAAAATGTGTCTACTTTATACTACATGTAAAGTACCTATTTAACCAACTCATCCGAATGAGAGTATGTGGTTTCCAATGCATCTGAACTTGCTTTTATTAATATAAAAATTGAGTTAAGTAGTAATCAATCGGACAATAGCCCGTTCACAACCATAAAATGTTTAATTTTGAAAAATTAGATTTAATAACAAATTCTCTAATATGGATGATTTGATACCGATGAAATTCAAAAATGAATTAAATATCGGAATAGTCTATATTACAAAAGACAATCAAATATTTTCATAAATCATTATATACATTCGATTAAAATAAGATTAATTACGCTAAAATAAAAAAATCAATAACAAAATAAAAATCATTATTTAATTATTTTAAAGTAAACTAAATGATGTCAAAAAATCAAAATTACATCATAAAAAGTAATTAACATATACACTTTGATAATTAAATAAAATATAACATTTTTAAATCATAAAATATACCATAAAAAATGGAATAATTTGAACTACTATAAATTGGATATATAAATAAAACGGATAATAATTTAATAAATATAAATTCAATAACGCAATAAAAAAATCAGATAAATAATATTACATAATACTAATAAATATTTTGAAAATTAAAACTTTATTTTAGAAATATATAAATAATTATGAATATAATCGGATAAAATTATCTAAAAAAATAAGTAACATTTTTTATTAACAAATCATTATAATAATTTAATTTTTCAAAAGAATATCAAATGAGTAAAAAAATCAAATAATTTACAAAGTAAAAATAGAAGAATTTTAGTTATTTTAAATGGAAGTATTAAATACAACACAAAAATAATTAACAAATAAAAATATATATCTGTAAAAATTTGGAAGACTTATTAATGAATAAAATAAAAAATTTTACAAGGTGAAATATATTTTTTATTTTTTATATTAATTCAAATTAATTGAAATAGTTGCGCAAATGAATTAACATATTAAATTCGATTAATTAAATAAAATATCACCTATTTTAATATCACAAATTTTAAAATATAAAAATTCAATAACCAAATTAAAAAGGGAGAATTTGATATACTAGGCCTTTTTGAGTTTTTGTTAAAGAAAATGTACCCCAAATTTTTTACCACCTTCATTTAATAGTAGGTAAAAAAATATTAACCCCCTTCTATTTACAAAGAAACAATAACTAACGTTTGTTGTCTAAGTTTTAATTTTTAATTACTTAATTTATTTTTTATTTTATTTATTTTTGTGACTTTTTTACTTTCTTTATTATTTTCTTTTTTATTTTCTGGAATAAATTTATCATACCAGAATTTTCACATACCAGAATTTTTACATACCAGAAGTTTATCATACCAGAAATTTCTCATACCATAAATTACATACCAGAAATTCAACCAGAATTTTCATACCAGAAAAATACATACCCGAAGTTTATCATACCAGAAATTTCTCATACCATAAATTACATACCAGAAATTCAACCAGAATTTTCATACCAGAAAAATACATACCCGAAGTTTATCATACCAGAAATTTCTCATACCATAAATTACATACCAAAAATTCAACCAGATTTTTCATACCAGAAAAATACATACCCGAAGTTTATCATACCAGAAATTCTCCATATCCTACACAAATATCATTCGGTTCAACCATAAAGAGACAGTCCAAGAAAGTCTTTCAGTTTTAAACTGAAAATTGATCACCATACTGTAACAAAAGAGGTTGAGAACCTGATGTTGGTTTGTGATACTCAAGTACAAGCCATATGTTCCAGGAAAATTGTGTTCCCTTCAACAGACTGGAGTTGGAACATATGATAGTAATAAATGGGCAAAACATCCTTTTGATCTCCTGTCAATTTCAAAATTAGTAATCTCCAACTCCAAAGCTTACCAATTTCAACATGAGTTGGATCTCAATCAAAGCACCCTAATTCATGGCGTATAACCTATGACTAAACATACCAGATTTATTAATTCTCAAAATCTAGGACACAAGTAAAATTACCTGATCATAGTTGAGTTCATCACCGGAATTGTCCAAGGCCGCTATGGTCCCAACAGGTTGCTTACGGAAGTACACAATCCATTTCCTCAAAGCATAGGCATCGGAAACAATAGGGTGAGTCTCAAAACCAGCATGTGACCTAGGAGTGTCAAAGACCGACCTTCCACCGTACATAGGTTGCTTACCAACAGGTTGCTTAGCGGCGGGATCTTCTTCGGCGGGATCTAGATCTAGATTCAGATCTAGATCTGAATCTAGATCTGGCAGGATCTTCTTCGGCTTCCTCATCTAGATGTAATAGACAATCCACCTCTGTACATTCTCGTCCTTACCGTACATAGGAAAGCGCACACCATATCGGATCTAGATCTAGATGTAGATCTAGATCTCGTCTTTACGCAGGTCAGTCACCTGCTGATTAACCCCATTTTCCGGTCGAAATCGAGACAACCACCGAAACTGATTAAGAAGAAGAAGAGAGGGAGGGAGAAGAGGCAACAACGAAAGCTTGAAGATGAGGACATTGAAACTTGAAAGCCGAACAACATACCTGTTGAATATCTTCTCCTTGGCGATCGAAGAAGAAGAAAGGAAGAAGATGAGCTGCTTCAAAAGGCGTTGCTGCTCAGCTCCAAGGGAAGAAGAAGATAGCTTGTGTTGTTGTTGTGTCTGCTGCTCGTAACTAGGGAAGAAAGAAGTTAGGGTTACGGTGAATGTGGGCTTTCAACAGTAAAAAAAAAAAGGGGGTCTACTTACTAAACGGATTATACAAAAAGCCTAGTTACTTTTCACAAAACCTAAAAAAGCCTACTTACCTAATTTGCCCAATTAAAAATCAAAATAAACAATGTTACATGAGTCAACTAAATATTTTTAAAATAAAAAAAATAATTTATAAATATATATAATTTCTAATAAAATGTTAAAAATAACAAATTGAATATTTGTGGATTTAGGGAAAAATTATATAAAATAAAATACAAAACTAATGACAAATAAAATTTGCACAAAATTAATTAACATATAAACTTTGATATATTAAATTAAAAGTAAGTTATTTTAATTTTTCAAAACCACAATTATTTCATATTTAGGGCAACATTATATAACTAATAACAAATTGGAATATATCGAAAACAAATTCAAAATCCGTAATTAATCAAAAGACAATCATTTGATATAAAAATCGAAAAAATTGGAAGAATTGCGTAAAAGTAAGTTAAAATTAGTGGATTAAGGCATGTTTTGTTTAGTGTAGATGTAATAACCGGCATTTTGAAACTCCGTTAAACCTGAATTTAACCGATTTTCGAAACGTCAATTTTAAATAAATAAATACATAAATTAAAATAAATAAAACGAGTTTAAATTCTATCATTTTATGTGACCTTAAGTCACATAAAATGATGAAACTTTACAACCGGAAATAGTTTACGCACCTTAAAATAAAATATAATTTATATAATACAGGATATAGCTCCGTATTATATAAATTCCCGCACCTAACCAGAAATCCGGGCGAGTAACGAGTTCCTATCTCATTCTAATGGGAGAGCAGGCCGGTTGGCCCACTAGCAAGCCCAAATATCCTTCAGCCAGCCCACTTCTTTAATCTACCCTAATTCCCTCTTAACCATTAACCTAATCTAAGTGAGACGCTAGTCCAACTTACCTCCTCCGAGTGCCGCTTCCTGCTGCCCATCTCCCTCCCCTCTCGCGGCACGAACGAACGAACAACAGCCACCAGCACACCTGATCGAGTCGCCACCGAGCCCTGCGCCGCCTTCCGCCGACCGCCGTAGTAGGTCCGGTAAGTCCGTGCCTCCCTTCTCCTCGCCCTTCCTTCTCTCGACTCCAGGATCGCTAACCACCGCCGCCTTCCCTCGGCCTGCAGTAGCACTGCAACTAGACCACCGTCTTCTCCGACGCCAAAGCCAGGGCAGCCGCAGGAGCCGCCTCGCATCGCCGGAACCCTAGTAAGTCGCCGCCTTCTTCTTCCTCGTCATTCCCTTCTCGAACCAGCCCACAACTCACTTTCTTCGATCGTAGTGACCGACCTTTCCGGTGCTAACCCGGACACTGAACTCGTCGAGCCCACTGCGGGAGTCCAAGGCGGGAAGAACGATGCAACGACGAGCCAGTTGAGACCCTGCGAGCCATCCTGCGGAATCAAACCGGACTGGGCTCTTTCGAATACGTAACGCGGCTGTAGACGGTGCATTCAGCTCTCATTTGTATATATATACGTTTATCACACCTGTTGGAATAATGGTGAAATGAAAATTTTTGAGTTCATATGTATATATGCGTAGAGTTAGAGATAGATAGGTGTATGTGTCAGAGTATATATACGGACGGGTATAAGTATACACTGTTGAGTATGCGATTGCGAGGAGGGTCGTTTTGTAACGTAAATGCATAGTGATACGAGTATGTATATATATATATGGACGTATAAGTTAGTGTGTGTAAAATATATAGAAGCTTGGAATTAGTAGGTATGTAATCTTTATATAAGTGGAAAGATAGGTTAAAGTATGCATGTAAGTATATATATATAAGATTAGATAGTAACCGGGAAGGAGGAGTGTTGTCCTTTTCGGGTTGATTCGAGTTGTGAACTTATATTTATAAGTAGCTACCCGGAAGACACAATATATGGGAAACTAGTCAAAAGGGAATTAATAAATTTCAAGAATAAACTTTGAGAATGTTGAGACTAAGGGTAAAATGGTCTTTTACCGTGAGAGAGTTTTTCCGTAATTTCTTCGCATGAGGTTGGACATCTAGATGTGATTTTGATACACATGCCTTATTTGACAGGCATTTGAGTTACCACGAGTACGGACTGTTTGAGGCGTGTTAGAGTGTATTTTTGACTCAGGTAAGTCCTTGCGACTTACTTAGCCAGTTTCTGGATATTAGTTGAGTGATAGTGGTTGTGTGTGCTATGTGCATGTTTTAATAATAATAACTTGCTAGGACGACTGTTATTATTACGTTTAAGGCCCAAGTGTATGTATAACGGGCCATGACATCACTGCCCAGCTCTGACAGGAGACTGAGAGGTTCTCTATACCCAGACCAGGCAGGTACAAGGTGAGATGCATCGGATCCATTCCTGATGGTTACAAGGGGGCGGAGGCGAGGTTTGAGAATCCCTCGTGTCACAAAATAAGTATCATTAGCGTGAATGAGTAACTTAACTTAAGATAATAAATGGACTTGTTTGAAATCATGATGGGTGTTTATATTTTTATGTGTGTGTGTGCTACTATTATTCTTCTAATATTTAGATAACTAGCTAACGGTTCCTCTTGTTGCGTTTTTAGATTTACCGCAGGTTAGACTAACAGCTGAGTGATCCGGAAGTAGTGGTCAGCCGGGTCTCCGTACTCCTTAGAGTGGGGGTTGGGGTTGTGTTTTGTCTTTCTTTCTTTCGTTAAGATAGTTGTTCGTCTTTCCCTTCTTTAAGTACTTAGGCTGCTAGACCGTGTTGCATTCATTACCTTTAAAATACTATTTTATAAATTTCGGTTTTTCCTTAATTGTGTCTTGTTGCAAGATCCTAGTAATATTGTTGTCAAACTGAGGTCGGGACCCATTGTGAGGTCCTAACCAGTAATGTCCCGAGTTCTGAGAATTCGGGGTGTTACAGTAGATTAACTAGGCCCCTAACATTTTTAATTTAAAAAAAGATAAAATGGGTAGTCAGGGCTACAATTAAGGAAGGTGATTTGGGTGTGTAACACCCCGAATCCGCGGGACTCGGGGCGCTACGGGTTGGGACCTCACAATGGGTCCCGACCCTTAGCTTGACAACAATTTCACCGGATCTTGCAACAAGATACAAATAAAGGTCAAAACCAAATACATTTTATGCAATGCAAAGAAACCCAAAACCAAACAAACCAAAGACTTCAGCCGAGATACAACCGAAAGACCAAATGCCATACACGCGGCATACAATATATAATGAATACAAAACTCAAACACGACTCCAACCAAAACCCAATCTTAAAATGTACGGAACCCCGACTGCCCACTCTTCCGGATCTCTCGGCCGCATTCCTAACCTGCAAGGCAATCTACAACAATCGGTATAAACCGTTAGCTCATATTCGAAGCATTAGAATTAATGGGAAAGGCACATACACAAGTAATCTCATCACAAGCATACAACATACATAAAATCACACAAATCCGGTTTATTATCTTTATTATTATTAAGTCGTATCCCGTTCTAATTCAACTTATGTTGTGACACGAGAGTCACCGAAACTCGCCTCGGTCCCTACTTACCGGCATGGAATGGTACTGATGCATCCGATCGTCTACCAGCACGGGATAGTCGCCGAGAACCTCCTAGCTCTCGCGGGAGCTAGACAAGTTGTCACCGCCCGTTATCATACACTTGAGCCAAAATAATATAAAGGTCGGTAATCCTAATTCCGGTTTAGTTGTTATAAACAATAAACAAAATAAACACACACCACCAAACACACATCAATGCTAATACAAGGAATACGAGCTAAGTAAGTCCGAGACTTACCTCGTCCCAAAGATAATCCCGCCAATCACCGCTCTCAACTTCCCGTAGGAAGGCACTCAACGCCTGGTCAAAACAAGGCACACAATCAACATCTCTCTCACATGCTAGAAGTCCTTAGACTTCTAGTCCCAATGATCTCGCAAGATCATAAACCATAACCATGATAGGATAATGACTCCTAATCCTCACGATCTCACAAGGACATAACCAACACAACACATGCTAGGATAAGCCAAACCTAAACTCCAAAATCCCAACCTCGAGCCTCAAAACACTCACAAGATCAAACATACACTCAAAGCCATATAACCTCTCCACATCAAACATACCTCAAACTTCAAATACTCACAAGGTCAACCAAACACCAACATCTTACAACAATCGACAATCCTCAAAACTCACCTAAGGTCCAAACCACTATTTGGTATTCACTCTAAGTTATGTTAGATCCAACCTAGCATGATACTAATACTAAACATAGCTAAATCGAGGGAAAGGTAACTCACACAATGCCGAAAAGGCGGAAGACGATGGATGGATGTCGAACTTGGACTCGTTAGGCCATTGTCGGGGTCGTTTCCGAACCTAGCACCAAACTAAACAAATTTAGCATAACGCTAAATTTGGACATACTACATAAAACATATAAACTATAAGAATAACTCCCGAAATTCAAATCCGAGTTTAAAAATCTTAAAAACACTTTCCGGGCAATTTATACACTTATAAGAACATGGGCCAAATCTGCAATTAAATTTCTGGGGCCAAATTCGTAATTAATGTAAAGGGTTTTATACCCTCAGGAGCCTTCTTTCTTCGGCTGGGCAAGGACGAAGCACAGGCGGCGGCGACTCGGTGTGCTCCGGCGAGGCTCGTGCAAGCAGGCGATGGGGCAGGGCAGCAGGGCTCCTCCGTCGAGGGCAACCACAAGAGGGATCCGGCAGCAATAGGGTTGCAACAAGGCGGCATCAGCGCTTCTACGCTTGAGCCTTGTCCCGGTCGGCTCTTGCAACCCCTGGTCCAAGACTGGAATAATGGACGTTTGGTGGTGCGCCGGCCAGCGGTGACTGGATTGCAGCGGCGGCGGCGGCAACGCGAGTCTTCGAACGGTTTCTTGAGCGTGTTCGCAGGGAAGGGAAGGCGGGGCGTCTTCAGGCGCGTGTCTTGCTGCTAGATCTCAGATTGGACTGAGAGAAGGTAGGTGAACAGAAGGGGAAGCAGAGGCGTTGCTCCGGCGGTGGCTCGAGGGCGAGGTGATGAGATTCCGGCAAAGCGAAGGCGAGGGAAAGCTCCTTCCCTCCGGCGTCGATCTTGGCAGCACAAGGTGGAGGCGTCTCTTTCTCAGTCCGGCGGGGCGCTGCAGCAGGGGAGAGCGAGTGTTGTTGGTGAGGTGAGAAGCAGAGGGAGGAGAGAGTTGAAGAGTTGAAGGGTTGAGAAGAGTAGAGGAGAGAGAGAGACTTCTGATGGTTGCTCTAGTGAGTGAGGTATAGCGTGAGAGAGGGAAAAGGACGACAGAAAGCTGCTCACTTGCAGGCCCTAGCTGGGCGGGAGAAGGCCAAAGGCCAAATTCAGCGGCTGGTAAATTAAAATAATCTCGATAAAATATCCCCGGAACGGGATTTCCGGAACGGGAAATTTCTCGGCATTTTCCGAAATAATAATACAGAAATAAGGGAACGTATCTAAAATATAAATACACTCGAGAATAAATTACGCCTTAAAGTACTTTTAATAAAATATTTAAGCTAATAAACTCGATAAAAGCCGGACAAATAAATATCTAAAATGCGCCAAAATTTTGGGCGTTACAGGGTGGTTAATTAAAAGTGAAATAAAAAAAACTGCCGAAAATTGATAAACCGTTTGAAATATATTGGAAACTATAATTCGAAGATTCTCTAAATCCTATTGAGCGGGCTACATTCCGTCATTCTTAAATCAAATCACCGGATTTCAAGCCAAAAATAGTGTCTCTTCTCTCACCGTCTCCATTGAAGCCGATTGAAGATATCATCTCTCTTATTCGTCTCCTCCGTCTTCCAAGCTTCGTTTTCGTTTCTTTATCTTCGTCGTTTGCCACTGATTTTTGCAAGATAAGTTTTACACAAATCAATACATAATCAAATACAGTAAATGGTACTTGTGTTGACGTACATAATGTATATAATAATGCAGTACATTTAAACATATACATAAGCAAATTACCTTTCCTTATGTACATATCTTACTTTTGTATGTATATATGTACATATCTTACACATATGAAAATAAGGTAACATATACATAAGCAAATTACCTTTTCTTATGTACATATCTTACACATACTTGTGTCGGCATCTTCATACGAACTATGAAGAATGCCATAGTTGAAGAAAAGCAACGTCGTTTTTTTTCCGAAAAAGTAGACGGTCAGTTCAGATTCCACGTTTGAAGGAAAACGATAACAATAATTTCCTTATGTAACGATTTATAATAATTAACTTATGTAATTAAGCAAACTAGTTTAATGCCCGCACCTTGTGCGGGTTTGACTATATATATATATATATTATGTAGTGAATATTAATCAATAAAAAAATTATTTATAGGTTAAATTGACTTAAAACGTAAATTTTTTATATCATTAAAAAAAGATTGTGTAAAAATATGTATACTTTTGAAGAAACAAATTTTTTTACCCGCACCTTGTCTAGGGTTGTATTTTAATAAATTTTAAATTTTAAATATTTTAAAATTATAGATTGGTAAAAGATAAAATATAAATGAAAACTTGACGTAAACATACAAAAATAGAACCTGGTACAGAGCTATTAAAATAATCTAGAAAAAATGGTAGGATATTATATCAGCAAAATAATATGAAAGAATTTGGCCTACTAGGATTTTTTTTAGTTTTGTGTTTAGTAAATGTACCCCATAATTTTTTTACCACTTTCATTTAATGGTAGGTAAAAATAATTAACCCTTTTATTTAAAAAAAAAAAGAAGAAGAAACAATTTGGTTTACTAGGTTTTTTCTAGTTGTGTTTAGTAAATGTGCCCCTTGAGAGAAGAGTATGTAGAGTTTGAAAATAAATACAAAAGGTTGGGGTACATTTACTTAATTGAAACATTAAAAAGTCTAGTTACTACTCTAGTTTTTTCAAAAAGGTCTGGTTACCAAAATTGCCCAAAAAAGAATAATTGATGTTTGTTATTTGTTATATATTTGTAAGTTTTAAATTTTAATTATTGATTTTTTTTTGTCTTTTTTATTTTCTTTATTATTTTCTTTGTTATTTCTCATACCAAAAAGTTTTCGTACCAGAATTTTTTGATACCAGAATTTTTTCATACCAGATTCATTCATAACAGAAAATTCTTGTATGAGTTTTCTTTTATGAATTTCATACTAAAATTTTCTGGTATGAATTGTCGTACCACATAACTCATACCAAAATTTTCTAGTATAAAAAATTCATACTAGAAAATTCTGGTGTGAGTTTTCTGGTACAAAAATTCATGCCAGAATAGTCATACCAGAATTTTATGGCATGAAAACTCCATTATAATATGTATGATTATCCGGAGGAAACCCTACAAAAGCAACGTCTCAAATATATAAAGCTAAAAGGAAAACTCAGAATATAATGTAACTTGAGAACCATTCCTTTGCAGGTCAGGTTTGTGCTGCTTATTGGTACATATGGTCTTAATTGCAACACAAACACGAGTACATATCTTCTAGGACTAGCCTTGAGGTCCATCTGCTGTTGCAGGGACTTACTTTTGACCACACAATTTCTTGCAATTGTTTTGGCTTGTCATTGCTTGGTAGTATGCGCTTGAGACTCACACCCTATGGTGCAGCTGTCCATGTAGTCCACACCTTGTGTTTCCGCTACACTCTTCGAGTCGAAAGCAACTATGACGCATAGAATCAACAACACAAATGCCAACACTTTCTTCATTGTATGATGTCAAACTCTGCTCTCGATCTAGATTATATATCATACACAAAGAAAGGATACTGATTTGATGAATGACTATGTAGATGAAATCATTATGGGATCTAGATCTGGATTTAGATTTGGATGAAGATCTAGATCTAGATGAGGGCAACCTTTGTTCACACCTCCATCTCGCAGCCAACAGCCATCAACCTCCCTCTCCCGATCTCCTCCTCCTCCTTCCAACTCTACTTCAGCCATTAGCGATCCTTTAGATCCAATCAAAACAAAAACAAAAGAAGAAAAAATAAAAAAAGAAAGGAAAATCGATCACCAGATGTAGGTCTTGTAGAATCGCCGAGCACGGTGGAGAGGGCGGCGGTTTGGGACTGTGAATTGTTGGGTACTAAGGGTATTTTGTTGTCGTTGAAGAAGAAAGCAGCGGTAGCCAAGGCTTCACGTACCGACAGGATAAGAACAGGAAGTAGATATGTGGGAGAGATTGCCTTCACAGGAGTGCGGCGTATTCCAGAAGGAGAGGAGAGATTGAGAGACATAGTTGAAACCCTAGATGAGTGTAAAATATTTACGAGGTACATTTACTAAATTAAAAAATGAAAGAAAAAATTGGTCTAGGGATCCATGATACAATTTAGGCCCCTCCAGTTGTAACACCCCGAATCCACGGGATTCGGAGCGCTACGGGTTAGGACCTCACAATAGGTCCCGACCCTTAGCTTGATAACAATTTCACTAGATCTTACAACAAGACAGAAATAAAGGCAAAACCGAAATTCATTTTAATGCAATGATATGAACCCCAAAAGAAAACAACGCAAGACTTCAGCCGAGATACAACGCTAAAGGCAACCGCCATACACGCGACATACATAATACCCTAAACAATACATAAAAACAACCCCCAAAACCCATCCTAAAATGTACGGACCCCGGCTGCCCACTCTTCCGGATCTCTCGGCCGCGCCCCTAACCTGCAAGGCAACTACAACAATATCGGTATAAAACCGTTAGCTAGCATTCAAGGCATTAGAATCATGGTATTGACACACACACACATAAGGCATCATAAACACACAACATGTTCCAAAACACACAATCCGGTTTATTATCTTTTTATTATTAGGTCATATCCCGTTCTAATTCAACTTCTTTTGTGACACGAGAATCTTAAAGATCTCGCCCTTGTCCCCTTTCACCATACGGGTTTGTACTTGATGCGGATCAGCATCACCCGATGGGCTGGTCGCAAGGCACCTCCCAGTCATCCCCATTTTGGACTGGACAAGCGGTCACCGCCCGTTATCATACACTTGGGCCAAATATAAACATATAAAGTCGGTGGCCCTATTACCGGTTTAGATGTTATAACATAAGCAATAAACACACACATAAACAATAAACACACACCACCAAACACGCATTGAAACTAATACAGAGAATACGAGCTAAGTAAGTCCGGAGACTTACCTGCACCAAGTCCAATCCAGTCAACATTAACACTCGACTCAACTTGAGTATAACCACACTTGCCTGATCACAACATGAAACTTGGATCAATATAGCTTATCCATTGTCTATAAGTTTTCAACTTCTAGGTTACCACAAATATCCGAAAACCATACTAAACCGACCCTTATGAAAGAAAAATCATTTTATCTCTGGATCCGGGAAACCCTAAAAAGTCTAGAGTGTCTCAAGAACTTTCATTGAAATCCCAATACCTAAAGTCCAACTCTAAAAGGAAATGATCTAGCAAGTTAGAAAGATTTCTGACTTTCACATTTCTTAGGAAACATACTACGATCATACCTTGACCTAATTAAAACGCTTTAATCAATCCCAAAGAATTTCGAGGAACACCTAAGAACACCAAGCATGTATAACTAAAAGCCCCAAAAATGTATCATTAAGATCTCACAAGCATTCATCTATTACCATCATACTTTCTTATTAACAAGATTCATCTCCTATACCGATTATGCAATTATTCTAAAGATAAATCATTATTTTCTTAGAAAGTCTCAAGACGTACGTCACCATTCCGACTACCTTTAAACCACCACTCTCGGACCACATTTATCATTCATCGCAACACACACAGCAATCCCATACAATGTCAAAAGAAACAATTTACGAATCAACAACCAACACATATTCCCAACAACACTAATTAAGACCTAATTACCAAGTAATAACCCTAATAAGCAAATCTAGGTTTCTAACAACCATACACCAACATACTAACTTTACAGGTTCATAGCAATACGAGGTAGACTCACACTCGACGGTAAGGCTCAAGCTTGGTCACCGGCGGTACGGCACAACGACGGCAACCTTGGAGGCGGCAAGGCACCGCTCTACAGTGAAACAAGATCCACGGCGGCGTCCTGTAGCGATGGAGGTCCTCGGCGGTGGATCTGCTTGTCCGGTGTCGGTGATGCCACGTCTTGGAGTGTAGATGAAGAAGGTCGAGACAAGCCAACCAACCTCTTCGACAGCTTGAAACAAACGGTCGGCCTAGGGGAGAGGAGGAAGGTACGGGGCCAGAGACGACTCAAGGAGGACCCAAACCCTAGCGTCAGTATTAGAGGCGGAACCGGAGGCACGGCGGCCGGAGCAGAAGGAAGGAGAGGACATGTGCGGCGGGAGACGTCATCCGGACTAGCGTTGCACGAGGTGGTCGAGCCACCCGCTTCCTTGGCCACTATCAAAGTGCAATCACGAAGGGAAGGAGATGGGCGGGTTAATTTCTGGAAAGAAGAAGAATGGGGGAGGAAGGATCCGGCACAGAGGAGGAAGAAGGAAGGTGCCGACGGCCGGTTTCCACCTCAACGTGAAGGACATGGAGGAGGTACGAGGTAGGCGGCCGGCTTGCGTGAGGGAGGTAAGGTTTGAGGGAGTAGGGTTAGGAAGAAAGGAGGCTGGAAGGGGAAGAGTCACCCATGAGGGAAGGGGCCTCCTAACGGGCTGACTTCCTTCCTTCTTGATGGTCCGGCTTGCTTCTTTCGTAATGGGCCCAGTTGGCTTCTCCTGACGGGCCCAACTGCCAATCTTACTGAGTTAAAATAAACAAAAGAATTAGGCGATGGAAAGGTCAAAACCGGTTAAATTCCTGATGGCCCCGAAATTTACCACAACAAAATTTTTAGTTATTACATCAGATCCTCCCAAAAACAAGTTTCGTCCCGAAACTTGCTAACGTCGAACTCACGGCATAACTACCTCGGTAACAACTCAAAACCATAAACGACAACTCTCCATTCAATAACCAAAACATACTCATGTACCATCACAAGGTCTCACAAGGCACACATCATATACTCACATGAAACCAATACATCACGACACATCAAGATCTACCCAATCACACAACATATTCCCGCTCGAGAACAAAATACCTAAACTCGTGCATGCACATAAAAATCTAACCCACGGGCCAGATCGATGCAACTAGCTCCCCGCATAAATTCAAACACATGCAGATACTATACCATGTCCTCCCGGTAGCCTCATCGGCTCCTCGTCTACCACTAGATCATCACGACTTTCATCATAACTCGAGTAATGTATATACTCCCATGACTGGTACGATAGAAACATCAGAAAACACTCTCCACTCTTGGTGGCAATACCAATTTGTAAACCACTCCCAAACTCGCATCAATATCTCAAAGGTCCGATAACTCAAAAATTCAACATTTCCTTTTTCGTGCCCACAATGTATGATGCTTTGCGTCTATGGTACTCTAAACGAGACCTACTCCATATCAGAACTCTAGAGGTCTGCGCCTCTCTTCTATCAACGCCATCAGGCGACTCAACCCAACTATCACCACATATACTATCCAATTCCAATGCTACCGTGTATTATAATTCCGTTCATAAAATGCCTCACAACGGCCATCATAAACACATCTTAACTATCATAACATGTGAACTCATTCCCCGGAAGTGTCCGGATCACACTTGTCCTCATTTTAGCATGGAGGCTCTTAACGCGTCCTTTACGACTTGAAAAGCCCTCCCCAACTGACCATACGTCTGCGAATGAAAGTTGTCATGAAAGAAACCGGGCCCTAAGCGGCACTATCCCGCTGCTCAACAATTCTCGAGATGAAACATCCACCTGAATTTGAAACGATGGTACTTGGTACCCTAGGTAGTCTCACTATTACTTAGAAGATTCCACAAGTAGCTAACTTGCCGGTCTTGTTTCCCAATAGGGTGAAAAATACGTTATCTCCGTCGGTCGGTCCATAATGACCCGAACACGCCACAACTGTTACATGGTCTCAAACCGGTGATAACCTCTATGGAGGTATCTCCCAACTCCCACGACATAACTTGCGGTGGATGTAGTCTTCTTTCTCGTCTTAAGGTGCTCAACTCGACCTAACGACGGGTCACAAAATGGCTACACACTTAGCCACCTCAGACTTAAGGCCGTCTCACTAATGTGAACATCTCCAACTCGGTACCTCTTACCAGTACCACGGTGAACTAGTAAGGGTTATGTGAGCCTCCTAAAGACTCTCTCTCGGCTTTCCATCATAGGTATACATGGACGCTCCTGACGTCTCTACAAGCCGTCAACCCATAAAGGTAACCACGGCGTCTCTCTTCGGAACCTTCTACCCTGGTCTTTCTCAAGACCACTCAAATCCCGCCCTTCTGTCGGGTCTCTTCACAAATCATCTCCGTTAACCAACTGAGACTGAACCGTTAGTTAAGTCGTTGCTTCTTCTCAAAGTGTCTATTTACTAAGGGTGTTGGTGATCACATTCACCTACCCCAAATGGTACAACTATCATAAGACAAAAGTCCTTACCCAAAAATCTTACCATCACCTATGGTGGGTATTCAGCCTTTGTTGAGCGAATATATAAACATATATCGTACTCTTATCGTCCGTACACGACTAACATGTAGCTCATAGCACAAATACCGACATCATCTTAAGCACGTGCCCTAAGGCGGCTAACCCTTGACTCTTCATCGGTCATTCCTCTTAAATGCCCACAATTGCTTAACACGCATGTGAAGCCATTCTTGTGACTTTAAACGTATCCTAAGTTTCGCTTTGATGTATCCATTATGTTATACATCCCGATGACTCAACGTATGTACCAAAGGAACGGAAGGGAGGTAACTCTCTCTCCTGCTTCTATTAAAGCTCCACGGTCACGTCTCGGACCCCACGATCTAATCGACTTCCTTAGAAAGGAGAAAAGTGTCAAAATCATCACGCAACTTGGCGGGTAGGGCCTACCATTTTATAAGTTGCATACTTCATCCACGTACCGTGGAGGTACTACCGAAACTATCACCTCGTTCTCATTGGATCAACTTGATACTCTCGATCTCGCTACGTCTCTTAGGAAGTCTCCTCGGACGTCCCATGTCAAGCTTGTTCCTCCCAACTTTTGAGGGTACAACAAAGCATCGTTAATTTCGAACATAAGAACCATTCGTGCGACTCATGCACCAATAACTGTCAATACTTAACATATAGATTACAGACCACTTCATGCAACATCGCTTACTAGTATGCAACATTTAGCATAAGCTTAGGGTTTACCTTGGAACCACCCGAAACCACAAACCGAGCGTCATTACCGCAACTCAATTCTGAAACCCGATGAAAACACTTCTATTTACGCCAACTCTACAATCGCACTTGCGAGTCCACCAAACTTCACTACAACTTGTAGCGACCATACCGGTCCGAAACGTCGTCTTACTTAGGTCCTTTCCTTTATCCATCCAACTCATGTGACATCTCAACTGCAAATGGTCATACATACATCGTAATCACACATAACTTGTCTAACGATTCGTCCACTACGGAGCGAAGGCACTTACCCTCTCGGTAGCCTTACTCACTTCCCGATAGCCAAAGTTCAACTTCCCGACTCGTACCAGGATGCCTTGAGGAGAAGACAAGAAGAAATTCTCCGTTCAAAACCACTAAAACTTCTAACTCATGATTTCTCAAGTGCCATCCCCTTAAGCTTAAAGCTTATAACGTTACCATACCTCATAGTTCCTTCAGTCGAGTCTAGAAACTTGGACGCATACCTTGTTCGGGACACCTATCACTCGTTTCTTAAGAACAAAACTATAAAATCCGGAATTTTTATTCCGTCTATTTCCGTTATAAAATAGATTTCGATCAGTCGACCCTTATCTGTCTACTTAGTTAGACATATTATTATAGGATTTATCATTTTATGTAGATTCATTCACATAAAATGATAGAATCTTTTAAATAGTTTATCATTTTATGTAGCTTACTTCCGCATAAAATGATAGAATCCTTAACCGATCTTAATCTATAATAAACTCCCTATCCGCCTAGTCCGTATATTTATATATCGGGATCTTGTCCAGCCATAAACTCGCTAAATTAAGGAACCCAGTCCTACAGCCCACTTTCAGCCAGTTCGGCCCTGCATTCTCCAGCTCAGCCCAGCAGCATTGTCTGGCCAGTCCAGAAGCGCCTGGTCTTCTTCAGCTCCAGCCCAGCAGTATAACTCCAACGTGGCCAGCTAGTCCAGCCCAGTGTGCGTGCAGCCCAGCAGCAGCAGGACATCAGCCGTCCCTCCAGCCATTCGGATGTGCAGAGAGAAGCCCAACAAGCTGTAAGAAAGAAACCGTTCATCACCTATACAGAATTAATTAGAGAGCAGATCTTCTTGCCTTAAACGCTTCCTAAAATCAAGGGATACAGCTGCTCACCTTCCTTCTCCTTTGCGTCCAGATTTATCTACAGAAGCACGCTTTCATTCCTTGCCCACAGCCAGATCCGTTTGTTTCCTCTCCTTCTGTCCACGATTCTGCAAGCCTCGATCTTCTTCTGCAGCAAATCTGTCCATCTCGATCGAGGACTTCAACGCAACAGCAAGCAACACAGGCCAACGTCACTTCTCCTTCTCCCTCCACCTTCCGTCATCAGCGTGCTGGCTTAAGTGAGGGTACGTACAGCCTCCTTCTTCGACTTCCCTACTGCAGTGCCAAGTAAGTGTAGACGAACCATCATCCTCCCAAGTCCATACCTAAACAATCGAGTTTGACTTGTCCTAAACAAACTGCAGGTATCTTAGATCACCTTCTGAGATCCGGGTAGCAAGCTCTGGGAAGTTTGTGAGCATAATAGCACTCCTAACCCACTGCAGCAAGGTAAGCCATGTGCGGTCGAGTTTTGTTGCTTCCTTTACAACTAGGTTGTAGTGTCTCTAGTTCTCTTGATTCATAGTATTGTTTAGGTGCTGTAGTCGACCTTGAGCATAGTTAATATACTAATAGGTAGCTGCTGAAAGTTATAAATAAAATGATAGACATAAGGGGCTGCTGTAAAATCCAGTTAATTCCTTCAGCTTTTAGGTGATAAACTGCCTATCTTGTCGGCCAATTATTGAACGTTTGGATAAAGATCCACCGTTGAATTTTGGATATGTTGTAGATGGATATATGTAGTTTAACATATTAAAATTTGGGAAGAAATGAACGGTCGGATTAGAAGTTATGAGCTCCCGAAGTTAGGTAGTTGAGCAGTTTTGGTAAACTTAAGTTTTTGGCTAAGTATAGGAATTTTGAGTGAAGTAGCCAACTTTGTGAATTTTATAGGATTAATGGCTGAACAGTTGGGAGGGATTCTTTCTCCTAAGGTTAGGTAGAACCTCATAGATGATCTAGAGATTTAATTCGGAATTATTATAAGCTGTTAAGAATTTTATATTTAGAACCGAAGTTAGACCTTTACGATTCTTCCGGAAAAATAGAAACATAGGAAAAATGTAAGTTTGGAACCAAACAAAATTTTAGGAATTAGAATATGTTTTTAGAACCTCAAATAGGAGTTTAGACATGAAATTTAGGGTTTTCGAGAAAATCGGAACCAAGGGTAAAATGGTCATTTTACCCTAAACTAATACTGTAACTAGTATGTCTTAATACCTTATTCGATCTTAGAAGTTTTAGACTTCTAACTACGTGAGAGTGTGCTAATACACTTATCGCCTTGGGCAGGCAACTGAGTTGCTACAGTTTACAGAGCGAGTGGTTTACAAAGAGTCGAGCGTTATAACAGGTAAGTCCCTTGGGCTTACTTAGCTGACTTCTAAATATGAGTATAAATGATGATGGTGGTGTGTGATTGAAATGTTTATGGAGATAGGTTGTGATATATAATTACCGACCTATATTTTGGCCTAAGAGTAACGGGCGGTGGCATTCTGCTCAGTAGCTTGCGGGTGCTGGGGGTTTCTTTCGGGACTAGTCCATACGTGGTTTGTAGTGATGCTACCAGTGGAAGTCAGCTAGACCTACACCAGTTGGATAAGGAACGGAGGCGAGAACTAATAATAATTCTCGTGCCACAACTTAAATTGAATAATGTGAATCATTTAAAGAATAGATAATAAACAGTTGAGTGCCAGCATGATGTTTGTTTATTTTTGTTTCTGCGTGTGCTTGTGCTGTTATCATTTTGCTTATATTTGGATAGTTAGCTAACTGTTGATATGTTGTTTAGATTTGCCACAGGTTAGAGCAGATGCCGAGTGATCCAGATGGTAGTGGTCAACCGGGGTGTCGTACTTTAGGACGTTTTACAGTTTCTGCATTTGTGGGTTTTACAGTTGAACCTTGTTCCCTTTCGTACTTTGTTATATTACGTTTTCCGGCTGTAGTTGATCTGGTCACATTCATGCATTATTAAGAACTATTTTATGATTTCTGGTTTTTCCTTATCTGTGCCTTGTTGTAAGATCTTGTTAAGTTGTTGTCAAACTAAGGTCGGGACCCACTATGCGGTCCTAACCAGTAACTCCCTAAGTTGTAAAATTTGGGGTGTTACAACATGGTATCAGAGCTCTAGGTTGGCAACAATGACACTTGAATCTTTTAAAAAGGTCATATAAGTAAATAAACAGAACCCGAAAAGGGTCTGAGTTTTCCAAAGAGAATTTTGGTTTTAAAATGCATACAGAGTCGGGTTGGGATAGAAAGTACGGATGACCACCACTACCTCTGCGGATCTCGGCAGCTTAGTACATTTAGAAATGTTATATTGATGTAGTAGCTGCTTATAAAGATATGTACAATAGATAACTTATGTCGAAGGTTAGTAGCATAATAATATATTATGTCCTTAATAGAGATTAATGAGTTTCTCACTCCGTTGGCACATCTAAGTAGATTTTGAAGGGTGTCAACGTAAGGATTAGTATGCACATCTTATGTGCATTAGGGTAGACGAATGGCAGACAACTCCTCCGATTGGTTGAGGAACGTCGAGATGGAAAAGTGAAGGCTGAAGGACAACACCAACGACCGTGGCATGAAGGGGATCCCGAGTTAACTTAATAGGATCAAGTGAAGATTATACATGAGAGTAGTTCCGGAAAAGCATTGGATGGTCGACAATGATGCAGATTTGGAGCGACATCACAGAGGTTCTTTCAAGTGTGGTGTAAAATGACGATACGAACAACGTGGATACCGTCAAAAACAGTCATAGTAATGAAAGTCAAAGTAAGGTTTAGAACCAATCCAAACAAGAAACATTAAATTTAAGCTTACCGACAGACCAAAATATGAAGGTTGTTGTTAGAAGCAGGGCGGAATATGACCACTATTGGCAAGGTAAGTCGGCATCCTAATCAAGAGGGTCCCACCTAGACACTGATAACCTAAGAGTTACGAAGAGAGATGTCGTCAAACCAACTATGAGGACTTAAAGAGCCGCACAACTGGAGCTTATGGAATTGCCAGAAAGTGGAGGGTAGAATTCATAAGTATGGAGGCAGAGTGACTTTCTATATGACAAGTGAGTTACAAGAAAGATGGTGTTACAAATATCCAAATGATAGAATCTTGAAAGCGGAGTCAAAGGATCACTATAAAGGCAACATTATAATCTAATACCAACTCAGGAACAAGAGTGTGTGAAAATGATCGTGGCATACCCAAGGGCCGTAATAACTTCCCTCTCACAATGGAACTTAAGTTACCAACACCAACGATTCACACAGGAGCACCGCGAGCAGTTGATGACTGAGGTAAAAGAAGTCATGAAGATGTATTTACGAGCTATCGTGGGATATCTGATGAGTCCATTGTGGTGCAGCTAAAATAGGAAAGAGTATCGTGGGCTTATAGTGAGAAAGAGAAGTGTGAATTATAGAAGAAGCGAAAGGAGTATAAACAGAGAAGCTGGAGGAGATAGATTTCCGCCAAGTAAATCAAACTTCAAAGAGATAGAAGAAAAGTTAGTCTAAGATCTTGTAGAAGGTCAACTATAGACTAAATGGTAACTATCGGAGCCTTTACATGTGCGGGTTAACTAGTAGTGACTGGTTGACAGATAAGAAGAATAAACACACGGTTACAAATGAATTCTATCGACATGTGAAGAAATCCTTAAAGAGATCAAATACGACAATTGTAAAGTCCAATCGATACGAGTGCAAGTAATACCGAATAATTCAAGTCAGTAAATCTAATTAAAATTGTAAAGGAAGAGTTGACGGTCAGAAAGGACCCCTTATATAATTAATGATATAAAGAGAATGGTTGTGAGAAGTTGTTTACTTGCGGGCTAAGAAAAAGGTACAAATCATAGTAAGTACAAATGAAGTCGTATTAGAAGAACTAGAGGAGTAAGAAGAATTGATTAGATCCTACGTCAGTCCAGATAGAGGTTACTTAGCATTCCCCACAATTGAGACGAATGGTGCTCTTTCGAGCAAAAGTTATGGTCAATTTCTAGATTTACAAAGGAGAGTTGACTTTAGCTTTAAGTTAAAGCCGGGCACGAGACTGATCTCGAAGGCCCCGTGACGCATGGCACCGATAGAGCTGCTTGAAGTGAAGAAGTAGTTATCGGAGTTAGCAGAGAAGGGCTTCATACACCCTAGTGTTTCTCCATGGGGGGGCTCCGATATTGTTTGTGAGGAAGAAGGATGGATCGATGAGGTTATACATCGATTACAGCGATTTGAATAAGGTCACCATCAAGAAAAATATCCACTGCCTAGCATAGATGACCTGTTGGTCCAGTTACAGGAAGCGTCTGTGTTTTCGATGATGGATTTGAGATCGGGTTATCACCAACTGAGGGTGAGAGATCAAGACATACCTAAGACGGCATTCCGGACTAGGTATGGTCATTATGAGTTTGTAGTGATGCCATTCGGGCTCACTAATACGCCAGCAGTATTTATGGAGTTGATGAATGGGATTTTCATCGACTTCTTAGACCAGTTTGTAGTGGTCTTCATTGACGACATTCTAGTTTACTCTAGAAGTCGAGAGGAGCATGCCGGACACTCGAGGACAGTGTTGTAGATTCTACAGGATAGTCAGCTATATGCTAAACTATCCAAGTGTGAGTTCTGGATGTCAGAGGTGGCGTTCCTAGGCCATGTAGTGACTGCTGAGGGGATTAAGGTCGACCCGGCGAAGATTGAGTCAGTGTCCTCTTGGCAACCTCCGAAGAATGTTAAAGAGGTTCGCAGCTTCCTTGGATTGGCAGGTTATTACCGTCGGTTTTTGGAAGGGTTTTCCCTGATCGCATGACCACTTACTTCTCTCCTAAGGAAGACTACTCGGTTCGTCTGGTCCGAGCCGTGTCAGCAGAGTTTTGAGGAGCTGAAGAGGAGATTGACGTCTGCTCCGATCTTAGCACAACCTGAGGGTACGGAGGACTTTGTGGTGTACAGTGATGCATCCAAGCTGGGCTTGGGGTGTGTCTTGATGCAGAGGGGTAAGGTCATAGCATATGCGTCTCGACAGCTGAAGACGTATGAAGAGAACTACCCCACTCATGACCTGGAGTTAGCAGCAGTAGTGCACGCTCTTAAGATCTGGCGTCATTATCTCTATGGAGCGACCTGTCAGATCTTCACAGACCACAAGAGTCTGAAGTACATATTCACTCAGCGGGAGTTGAATAACCGCCAGAGGCGGTGGCTAGAGTTGATCAAGGATTTTGACCTTGAGATTCTTTACCACCCCGGAAAGGCGAATGTAGTTGCTGACGCTTTGAGTCGGAAGACACCTCGGGAGAAGGCGATAGCTCGGTTGACAGTACAGCCACAGTTACAGAGAGACTTAGCTTGGTTGGAGGTCGAGATCCAATTCCCTGATACAGCTCATCAGTTAGCCACCTTAGAGTTACTTCCTGACCTGTTGGGTGAGATCCGACAAAAGCAGGAGACCTGTTCGACTTTGACCCGGATCCGAGACCGGATGTCACGAGACGAGGCACCTCAGTTCACTATCGGTGCCGATGGAGTGATGAGACGGCAGGACCGTATCTGTGTGCCATCAGACAGTGAGCTGAGACAGAGGATACTAGGTGAGGCTCATGCTACCCCTTACTCCGTACATCCGGGAGCGAGTAAGATGTATAAGGACGTGAGGCGTTCCTTCTGGTGGGGTGGTTTGAAGCCTGATGTGGCCCGATATATAGCCCAGTGTGCGACCTGTCAGTAGGTCAAGATAGAGCATCGTAAATCCGGAGGAGAACTACACCCACTTCCAGTACCACATTGGAAGTGGGAAGATATATCTATGGATTTTGTTACCGGATTGAGGCCCAACAGAGGTTTTGATGCCATTTGGGTGGTGGTAGACCGGCTGACGAAGACCGCACGTTTCATTCCGATCAAGGAAACGTGGCCGGTAAGCCGTCTAGCAGAGGAGTTCACCAGACACATTGTGAGACTCCATGGAGTACCGAGGACTATCGTCTCCGACAGGGATGGACGTTTTACCTCGAGGTTTTGGCAGCAGGTACATACTGCTCTGGGGACGAGTCTTCACTTTACCACTGCCTACCACCCGCAGACAGACGGTCAGTCCGAGAGGACCATTCAGACCCTGGAGGACATGTTGCGAGCATGTGTACTAGATTGGGGACAGGTATGGCCAGATCACCTCCCACTAGTAGAGTTTTCATATAATAATAGTTGGCATGCGTCTATTGGGATGGCACCTTATGAGGCTTTGTACGGGCGGAGATGTCGTACACCGCTATGTTGGGATGAGCCTAGCAAGGCTGATGGAGTAGTACCAGATCAGATACAGGACGACATCGCCCGGATTGCCTTAGTCCGGGAGAGGATGTTAGCAGCTCAGAGTCGTCAGAAGTCCTACGCCGACAAAAGGCGTCGACCTTTGGAGTTTAGAGTAGGTGCACAGGTGTGGTTGAGAGTGTCACCTACGAGAGGAGTTAGACGTTTCGGCATTAAGGGGAAGCTGAGTCCCCGATACGTCGGCCCATTTGAGATCGTAGAGAGAGTCGGAGAGGTTGCCTACCGACTAGCACTGCCACCGAGATTGGAGGGAGTACACCCAGTTTTTCATGTATCTCAGCTGCGAGAGTACATACCGGACCCTAGACACGTCATCAGTCATGAAGATCTGATAGTCGAGCCAGACCACACTTTTGTGGAGTATCCAGTAGCCGTCCTAGAGCGTAGCATTAGGCGCCTGCGTTCTAAGGAGATACCGATGCTGAGGATTCAGTGGTCTAGACGAGGAGTTGATGAGGCTACCTGGGAAACAGAGGAGAGTATTAGACGTAATTATCCTGAGTTCCTTGCGGAGTTAGCCGCTACCTCCGTACCGACGGGTTAGTACCGAGACGATACCTTATATGACTTCTGTGATTATATGTTTACATAATTGTTTATGTCTATGTGCTTGATGACGTGAGTAGTTGCATGCTAGAATATAAATCTTGAGGGGAAATGTATGGGGTAGGTACCTTATTCTAAGTTTCGGGACGAAACTTATTTTAAGGGGGTACTGATGTAAAATCCGGAATTTTTATTCCGTCTATTTCCGTTATAAAATAGATTTCGATCAGTCGACCCTTATCTGTCTACTTAGTTAGACATATTATTATAGGATTTATCATTTTATGTAGATTCATTCACATAAAATGATAGAATCTTTTAAATAGTTTATCATTTTATGTAGCTTACTTCCGCATAAAATGATAGAATCCTTAACCGATCTTAATCTATAATAAACTCCCTATCCGCCTAGTCCGTATATTTATATATCGGGATCTTGTCCAGCCAGAAACTCGCTATATTAAGGAACCCAGTACTACAGCCCACTTTCAGCCAGTTCGGCCCTGCATTCTCCAGCTCAGCCCAGCAGCGTCGTCTGGCCAGTCAGAAGCGTCTGGTCTTCTTCAGCTCCAGCCCAGCAGTATAACTCCAACGTGGCCAGCTAGTCCAGCCCAGTGTGCGTGCAGCCCAGCAGCAGCAGGACATCAGCCGTCCCTCCAGCCATTCGGATGTGCAGAGAGAAGCCCAACAAGCTGTAAGAAAGAAATCGTTCAGCACCTATACAGAATTAATTAGAGAGCAGATCTTCTTGCCTTAAACGCTTCCTAAAATCAAGGGATACAGCTGCTCACCTTCCTTCTCCTTTGCGTCCAGATTCATCTACAGAAGCACGCTTTCATTCCTTGCCCACAGCCAGATCCGTTTGTTTCCTCTCCTTCTGTCCACGATTCTGCAAGCCTCGATCTTCTTCTGCAGCAAATCTGTCCATCTCGATCGAGGACTTCAACGCAACAGCAAGCAACACAGGCCAACGTCACTTCTCCTTCTCCCTCCACCTTCCGTCATCAGCGTGCTGGCTTAAGTGAGGGTACGTACAGCCTCCTTCTTCGACTTCCCTACTGCAGTGCCAAGTAAGTGTAGACGAACCATCATCCTCCCAAGTCCATACCTAAACAATCGAGTTTGACTTGTCCTAAACAAACTGCAGGTATCTTAGATCACCTTCTGAGATCCGGGTAGCAAGCTCTGGGAAGTTTGTGAGCATAATAGCACTCCTAACCCACTGCAGCAAGGTAAGCCATGTGCGGTCGAGTTTTGTTGCTTCCTTTACAACTAGGTTGTAGTGTCTCTAGTTCTCTTGATTCATAGTATTGTTTAGGTGCTGTAGTCGACCTTGAGCATAGTTAATATACTAATAGGTAGCTGCTGAAAGTTATAAATAAAATGATAGACATAAGGGGCTGCTGTAAAATCCAGTTAATTCCTTCAGCTTTTAGGTGATAAACTGCCTATCTTGTCGGCCAATTATTGAACGTTTGGATAAAGATCCACCGTTGAATTTTGGATATGTTGTAGATGGATATATGTAGTTTAACATATTAAAATTTGGGAAGAAATGAACGGTCGGATTAGAAGTTATGAGCTCCCGAAGTTAGGTAGTTGAGCAGTTTTGGTAAACTTAAGTTTTTGGCTAAGTATAGGAATTTTGAGTGAAGTAGCCAACTTTGTGAATTTTATAGGATTAATGGCTGAACAGTTGGGAGGGATTCTTTCTCCTAAGGTTAGGTAGAACCTCATAGATGATCTAGAGATTTAATTCGGAATTATTATAAGCTGTTAAGAATTTTATATTTAGAACCGAAGTTAGACCTTTACGATTCTTCCGGAAAAATAGAAACATAGGAAAAATGTAAGTTTGGAACCAAACAAAATTTTAGGAATTAGAATATGTTTTTAGAACCTCAAATAGGAGTTTAGACATGAAATTTAGGGTTTTCGAGAAAATCGGAACCAAGGGTAAAATGGTCATTTTACCCTAAACTAATACTGTAACTAGTATGTCTTAATACCTTATTCGATCTTAGAAGTTTTAGACTTCTAACTACGTGAGAGTGTGCTAATACACTTATCGCCTTGGGCAGGCAACTGAGTTGCTACAGTTTACAGAGCGAGTGGTTTACAAAGAGTCGAGCGTTATAACAGGTAAGTCCCTTGGGCTTACTTAGCTGACTTCTAAATATGAGTATAAATGATGATGGTGGTGTGTGATTGAAATGTTTATGGAGATAGGTTGTGATATATAATTACCGACCTATATTTTGGCCTAAGAGTAACGGGCGGTGGCATTCTGCTCAGTAGCTTGCGGGTGCTGGGGGTTTCTTTCGGGACTAGTCCATACGTGGTTTGTAGTGATGCTACCAGTGGAAGTCAGCTAGACCTACACCAGTTGGATAAGGAACGGAGGCGAGAACTAATAATAATTCTCGTGCCACAACTTAAATTGAATAATGTGAATCATTTAAAGAATAGATAATAAACAGTTGAGTGCCAGCATGATGTTTGTTTATTTTTGTTTCTGCGTGTGCTTGTGCTGTTATCATTTTGCTTATATTTGGATAGTTAGCTAACTGTTGATATGTTGTTTAGATTTGCCACAGGTTAGAGCAGATGCCGAGTGATCCAGATGGTAGTGGTCAACCGGGGTGTCGTACTTTAGGACGTTTTACAGTTTCTGCATTTGTGGGTTTTACAGTTGAACCTTGTTCCCTTTCGTACTTTGTTATATTACGTTTTCCGGCTGTAGTTGATCTGGTCACATTCATGCATTATTAAGAACTATTTTATGATTTCTGGTTTTTCCTTATCTGTGCCTTGTTGTAAGATCTTGTTAAGTTGTTGTCAAACTAAGGTCGGGACCCACTGTGCGGTCCTAACCAGTAACTCCCTAAGTTGTAAAATTTGGGGTGTTACAAAAACACTGTGCATCTTCTTTATGTATATTCCCATTTGCGTAAAGAAACTTGGGAAGCTTCATCTTTCTCCGGATCCACTAGATCATTTTATCAAGCTCAATCCTTAAAGGTTTCAACCCGCTTCATTCCTCCATGCCATAGACTCGTCTAGTCTTCCCATTTAGGCCCATCAATAGACAACCCGCAATCGTGCGTTCTTGGTTGTCACCGGTCGGCTTATAGTTGACCTTCTCCCTGTCCACGACCCACCATTCTTCTACACTTCCATGTCACTACTCTCTTGGAGGCTACCCTCCTTGGGGTACTCCACCTCAACTCCGTCAATTCTTTTCACGTTCCATGCTTTCTATCTTCTTTCATAAGATGATCATACTCCTTTCGGCCTCGCGCGTCGTATAACTCGCCTTCATGGCTTACCCACGCCTTATGATATCTTGTAAGTGTGTCTCCTCAACATTTCTAACGATACTCAGCTCCTGGTTGCGTCACCTCTTCTCGGGATCACGTCCACTCGCACTTCTATCCTCTTGAGGTTACTTTGTGTTATCATCATAAGGGAAACCGGTCAACTCTGCTTAAGGAAATTCTACCATGTGAATTCTCACCACGCCATTCTTCCCATAACTCTCGTAGGTCCGAACAAGTTACCATCTCACAATCTTGTAATATTGACCCTTCCTCTTTTGGTACTACCGTAAGCTTAACTTACGGTGTCGTAATCTTCCGCAAACGGTTCGATCACTCTCCTCATCTTGACTCCAACTCTTAGGAGCGTCTAAGGGAAGCTTCAAATCTTCATGGAATACCACCTTTAACGTTGCTGGAATGCACCCCTCTCCTCCTCACTTCGTATCTTTACTTGTCCACACGTATTCTTGAAGGATTTAAACTCGTTATCTCTATTAGTCTCGTTTTCGTTCAATCATGGTTTCTCTAGAACCACTTCTACACCTTAATGTTGCTCCTTTTACTTGCATTGTCTCAAACTCGATTTCTCTTAATTGACTCGAATTTTCCTTCCACTTGTTCGTCCTTCGTTTAGGTTATCTCTATTCCTCATCTTTGACATCCTTTTAAAGGACTCCTAACACCGTCATGGTGTTCGTCAGCACGAAATGCTCAACTCTATAATTGAGCGTGCGCCTCCACGTATGAACGATACCACAAACCACAACGTCACCAAAAGGTGATGATATCCTACTATCATCTTTTCTATTAGGTCTCATATATCCATATGCTACTATATATATAAGCATACATATACATATATGACTATATAAGTCCTATGTCCACATGCTATCAGCATAACATCCAAGGAAACCATTCTCATAAAACGAGTTCCAAGCACTAATATAATATTATCATGCCACATGTACAACTCATATTAATATAAAGGTCATGCCTTCATTTTCACATAACAAGTCCATCATGCATAACTATAATCCACATATAATAATATTCCAACAACATCCTAGGCCCACGATAAATATCTACATAACTACACATATCTATATATATATATATACTAAAAATCCAATAAACTATGCTACCGAGATCCACGGAAGGAGTGGTGGTCCGTACATTCTACCCCGACTCATGCATAAGATTTTGAAAACGAAAACTCAGAACCCGCGGGGTTCTGTTTATTCCTTATTTGGCCTTTAGAAGATTGCGAGTGCCATTGTTGTCAACCTAGGGCTCTGATACCACTTTGTAACACCCCGAATCCACGAGATTCGGAGCGCTACGGGTTAGGACCTCACAATGGGTCCCGACCCTTAGCCTGACAACAATTTCACTGGATCTTACAACAAGACACAAATAAAGGCAAAACCAAAATTCATTTTAATGCAATGATATGAACCCCAAAAGAAAATAACGAAAGACTTCAGCCGAGATACAACGCTAAAGGCAACCACCATACACGCGACATACATAATACCCTAAACAATACATAAAAACAACCCCCAAAACCCATCCTAAAATGTACGGACCCCGGCTGCCCACTCTTCCGGATCTCTCGGCCGCGCCCCTAACCTGCAAGGCAACTACAACAATATCGGTATAAAACCGTTAGCTAGCATTCAAGGCATTAGAATCATGGTATTGACACACACACACATAAGGCATCATAAACACACAACATGTTCCAAACACACAATCCGGTTTATTATCTTTTTATTATTAGGTCATATCCCGTTCTAATTCAACTTCTTTTGTGACACGAGAATCTTAAAGATCTCGCCCTTATCCCCTTTCACCATACAGGTTTGTACTTGATGCGGATCAGCATCACCCGATGGGCTGGTCGCAAGGCACCTCCCAGTCATCCCCATTTTGGACTGGACAAGCGGTCACCGCCCGTTATCATACACTTGGGCCAAATATAAACATATAAAGTCGGTGGCCCTATTACCGGTTTAGATGTTATAACATAAGCAATAAACACACACATAAACAATAAACACACACCACCAAACACGCATTGAAACTAATACAGAGAATACGAGCTAAGTAAGTCCGGAGACTTACCTGCACCAAGTCCAATCCAGTCAACATTAACACTCGACTCAACTGGAGTATAACCTCACTTGCCTGATCACAACATGAAACTTGGATCAATATAGCTTAGCCATTGTCTATAAGTTTTCAACTTCTAGGTTACCACAAATATCCGAAAACCATACTAAACCGACCCTTATGAAAGAAAAATCATTTTATCTCTGGATCCGGGAAACCCTAAAAAGTCTAGAGAGTCTCAAGAACTTTCATTGAAATCCCAATACCTAAAGTCCAACTCTAAAAGGAAATGATCTAGCAAGTTGGAAAGATTTCTGACTTTCACACTTCTTAGGAAACATACTACGATCATACCTTGACCTAATTAAAACGCTTCAATCAATCCCAAAGAATTCCGAGGAACACCTAAGAACACCAAGCATGTATAACTAAAAGCCCCAAAAATGTATTATTAAGATCTCACAAGCATTCATCTATTACCATCATACTTTCTTATTAACAAGATTCATCTCCTATACCGATTATGCAATTATTCTAAAGATAAATCATTATTTTCTTAGAAAGTCTCAAGACGTACATCACCATTCCGACTACCTTTAAACCACCACTCTCGGACCACATTTATAATTCATCGCAACACACACAACAATCCCATACAATGTCGAAAGAAACAATTTACGAATCAGCAACCAACACATATTCCCAACAACACTAATTAAGACCTAATTACCAAGTAATAACCCTAATAAGCAAATCTAGGTTTCTAACAACCATACACCAACATACTAACTTTACAGGTTCATAGCAATACTAGGTAGACTCACACTCGACGGTAAGGCTCCAGCTTGGTCACCGGCGGTAAGGCACAACGACGGCAACCTTGGAGGCGGCAAGGCACCGCTCTACAGTGAAACAAGATCCACGGCGGCGTCCTGTAGCGATGGAGGTCCTCGGCGGTGGATCTGCTTGTCCGGTGTCGGTGACGCCACGTCTTGGAGTGCAGATGAAGAAGGTCGAGACAAGCCAACCAGCCTCTTCGACAACTTGAAACAAACGGTCGGCCTAGGGGAGAGGAGGAAGGTACGGGGCCTGAGACGACTCACGGAGGACCCAAACCCTAGCGTCAGTATTAGAGGCGGAATCGGAGGCACGGCGGCCGGAGCAGATGGAAGGAGAGGACATGTGCAGCGGGAGACGTCATCCGGCCTAGCGTTGCACGAGGTGGTCGAGCCACCCGCTTCCTTGGCCACTGTCAAAGTGCAATCACGAAGGGAAGGAGATGGGCGGATTAATTTCTGGAAAGAAGAAGAATGGGGGAGGAAGGATCCGGCACAGAGGAGGAAGAAGGAAGGTGCCGACGGCCGGTTTCCACCTCAACGTGAAGGACATGGAGGAGGTACGAGGTAGGCGGCCGGCTTGCGTGAGGGAGGTAAGGTTTGAGGGAGTAGGGTTAGGAAGAAAGGAGGCTGGAAGGGGAAGAGTCACCCATGAGGGAAGGGGCCTCCTAACGGGCTGACTTCCTTCCTTCTTGATGGGCCGGCTTGCTTCTTTCGTAATGGGCCCAGTTGGCTTCTCTTGACGGGCCCAACTGCCAATCTTACTGAGTTAAAATAAACAAAAGAATTGGGCGATGGAAAGGTCAAAACCGGTTAAATTCCTGATAGCCCCGAAATTTACCACAACAAAATTTTTAGTTATTACATCAGATCCTCCTAAAAACAAGTTTCGTCCCGAAACTTGCTAACGTCGAACTCACGGCATAACTACCTCGGTAACAACTCAAAACCATAAACGACAACTCTCCATTCAATAACCAAAACATACTCATGTACCATCACAAGGTCTCACAAGGCACACATCATATACTCACATGAAACCAATACATCACGACACATCAAGATCTACCCAATCACACAACATATTCCCGCTCGAGAACAAAATACCTAAACTCGTGCATGCACATAAAAATCTAACCCACGGGCCAAATCGATGCAACTAGCTCCCCGCATAAATTCAAACACATGCAGATACTATACCATGTCCTCCCGGTAGCCTCATCGGCTCCTCGTCTACCACTAGATCATCACGACTTTCATCATAACTCGAGTAATGTATATACTCCCATGACAGGTACGATAGAAACATCAGAAAACACTCTCCACTCTTGGTGGCAATACCAATTTGTAAACCACTCCCAAACTCGCATCAATATCTCAAAGGTCCGATAACTCGAAAATTCAACTTTTCCTTTTTCGTGCCCACAATGTATGACGCTTTGCGTCTATGGTACTCTAAACGAGATCTACTCCATTTCAGAACTCTAGAGCTCTGCGCCTCTCTTCTATCAACGCCATCAGGCGACTCAACCCAACTATCACCACATATACTATCCAATTCCAATGCTACGGTGTATTATAATTCCGTTCATAAAATGCCTCACAACGGCCATCATAAACACATCTTAACTATCATAACATGTGAACTCATTCCCCGGAAGTGTCCGGATCACACTTGTCCTCATTTTAGCATGGAGGCTCTTAACGCGTCCTTTACGACTTGAAAAGCCCTCCCCAACTGACCATACGTCTGCGAATGAAAGTTGTCATGAAAGAAACTGGGCCCTAAGCGGCACTATCCCGCTGCTCAACAATTCTTGAGATGAAACATCCACCTGAATTTGAAACGATGGTACTTGGTACCCTAGGTAGTCTCACTATTACTTAGAAGATTCCACAAGTAGCTAACTTGCCGGTCTTGTTTCTCAATAGGGTGAAAAATACATTATCTCCGTCGGTCGGTCCATAATGACCCAAACACGCCACAACTGTTACATGGTCTCAAACCGGTGATAACCTCTATGGAGGTATCTCCCAACTCCCACGACATAACTTGCGGTGGATGTAGTCTTCTTTCTCGTCTTAAGGTGCTCAACTCGACCTAACGACGGGTCACAAAATGGCTACACACTTAGCCACATCAGACTTAAGGCCGTCCCACTAATGTGAATATCTCCAACTCGGTACCTCATACCAGTACCACGGTGAACTAGTAAGGGTTATGTGAGCCTCCTAAAGACTCTCTCTCGGCTTTCCATCATAGTTATACATGGACGCTTCTGGCGTCTCTACAAGCCGTCAACCCATAAAGGTAACCACGGCGTTTCTCTTCGGAACCTTCTACCCTGGTCTTTCTCAAGACCACTCAAAGATAATCCCGCTAATCACCGCTCTCAACTTCCCGTAGGAAGGCACTCAACGCCTGGTCAAAACAAGGCACACAATCAACATCTCTCTCACATGCTAGAAGTCCTTAGACTTCTAGTCCCAATGATCTCGCAAGATCATAAACCATAACCATGATAGGATAATGACTCCTAATCCTCACGATCTCACAAGGACATAACCAACACAACACATGCTAGGATAAGCCAAACCTAAACTCCAAAATCCTAATCTCGAGCCTCAAAACACTCACAAGATCAACCATAAAATTTAAAGCCTTATAATAACCTCACAAGATAACCAAACACCTCAAGTCTTAGCACAATCATAAATCCTAAAAACTCACCTAAGGTTCATAACCACTACTTGGTATTCACCCTAAGTTATGCTAGATTATCCAACCTAGCATGATACTAATACTAAACATAACTAAATCGAGGGAAAGGTAACTCACACGATGCCGAAAAGGCGAAAGACGATGAATGGATGTCGAACTTGGACTCTTTAGGCCATTGTCGGGGTCGTTTCCGAACCTAACACCAAACTAAATAAGTTTAGCTTTAAAGGCTAAACTTGGTCATCATATATATAATACATATGCTATAAGAATAACCCCGTAATTGAAATCCGAGTTTAAAATCGACAAATACATTTTTAGGGCAAATATAAGCATTTCATAAACTTGGGTCGTTTTCCATAAATAAAACATTGGGCATTTTCTGTAAATATACAAACAGGGGCACTTCTGCAACTTCACAAAATTTGGGTCAATTTTGCAATTATAAAAATATGGGTACATCCAGTAATTATACCAAATTAGGGGGGCCGATTTGAATATGGAAATTAGGGTAAAAGTTCACCCTCTTCAGCCCTTGAACAGATTGCAAGGCGGCGGTTCTACAGGGGAGCTGAAAAAGGGCGATGAGAAGGAGGGTGAAGGGCATCGGCGGCGTGGTTGCCGGTTCCAGAGGGCGAGGGGCATGGTAGAGGTCCTTTCAAGCGGCTTCGTCGGCGGCCGCTAGCGAGGGAAACTCCGATGGCTTTCCAGCTTCTACAGGGAGACGGTGGAGAAGGTTGTTGCGGCTCTATTTGATACTAGCAGGGCGAAGACAGGGCAAGGCCGGTCCACCGGAGACGACGGTGGCTACTGCAGCCTGCAAGGGAGCACTTCTCCGGTGAGGGGGAGGGTGGATGTTGCAATGCTTCTCCCTGGCGATTCTGTCCTTCTACAGCAACAACATGAAGAAGAGAGAGGGAACCCAGGGGTATAGTCACTTGCAATACCTATGATGATCTTCATACGCCTTGACCATGTTTGATACCTTAGAGCTTAGGTGAAGAATCTTCTGTGAGGTACACAGAGCTTGAGTTAAGCTCAAAAATGGTAAATGGCGGGTCAAGGCACCAACTGGCATTTCAATACAAACAGTAAGCTCAGAAACGCTTCTCCCTGAGATGAGGGATGAAGGAAAGAGAGCAAGAGCAGGGGCTTAAGGGAGAGAGTTTGTGGGGCTGGGGTGCTTATGTGAGAGAGGGAAGGAAGCAAGGGTGACGAAGGGTTGGGGCGGTTGAGCGAAGGGTCACTGCGGCAGGGCTGCAAGCGAGGTCAGCGCGCACATCATTGGGAAGAGAAGCAGGCCAGGAAAAGAAGGAAAGAAAAGAGAAAAAAAGGAAATAAAAGAAAAAGGGAATAACAAAAAGAAATTATAGGGTAGACTCGATTACGACCTTCGGAACGGGATTTCTGGATCGGAATTCATTCCGAAATAAGATACGGAATATATGTGGATCGAATATATGAATAAATTCGCAAAAACACCGTTTGAAATACGAAAACCATTCTCGCAATTTATTTTGTTAGATTATATAATATCTTGGGAAAATTTGGATTAAATATTTATAAATAATAAAAAAAATAATAACAAAGAAAATGATGGGTCATATTAGAAAATACTTGGAGAAATTGTTTAAAGTAAAGATGATCAAAAAGCGGAAATTGTTTGAATTTTTAATTAATAAATAATCATCGACAAACGTATAGATAAATTGAGAAAAATCGGATTTTTACAAAGAACAAGATTAGATAAATTCTAGAAAAATATTGGGTAAAATTGCTGGGTATAATTCAACACGTGGTTAACACATGTCTCTTGGTCCCTAAGCGACAAACGGTTGTTTCCACTCTAGTACGGAAACAAAATACCGTGTGGTTGCGAATGTTGTTGTTGAATGTTATTGGATTCACAATATCTTACTCGAGTTGCGTACTTCAAAAAGCTACCATTGTCTACACCGACAACGTGTCCATCTATCTAACCAACAATCCAATCCAACAACAAATGATATGTGTAACCTTTGTCTTTTCCTTTTTTGACGCATTATTCCACAAAAATTGATGAATCTTCCCACCAAGAAGATTCGTTGATGGACGTCGTAGGGAGGTGAGTTTCGAGACTGATGAATTGTTTCACCGAAACAAATGAGGTTTCTTTTGTGAAGTGTAACACCCCAAATTCTCAGAACTCGGGGAGCTACTGGTTCGGACCTCACAATGGGTCCCGACCTTGGTTTAACAACAACTTTACTAGGATCTTACAATAAGGCACAAGTGTAATTAAAACAATTTCAAAACATAAAATTTTATTTTATGAATGTGCACATGTTACAGCGTTACAAAAACATATATATACGTAACATGCATGTCGTATGGAAGACTTCCCCGTCCCCATCTAATGAATATGTGGACCCGGCTGACCATCCGTTCCCGATCTTTCTGCAACTGTCTATCTCTACAAATCTACAACTCGGATAAACCATTAGCTGACAATCCAAATATAAGAAGAATAAGGATAGACAAACACAAACAAGGTAACATAAACACCCATCATGCCGGCACACAATTTGGTTATTATCTGATAGCTTAGGTGATTCACTTTATTCCGTTTTAAAGTTATGGCACGAGAATCTTAAGAGTTCTCGCCTCCGTTCCTTATCCAACCGGTGTACGTCTAGCTTACCTCCACCGGTAGCATCACTACAAACCGAGTGTGGACTAGTCCCTAAAGAAACCCCCAGCGCCCTCAGGCTACTGAGTAGAATGCCACCGTCCGTTACTCTTAGGCCAAGGTATAGGTCGGTATATAATTATTACTAAAATATAACTATAAACATCTCATTCACACACCACTACCATTATTCATACTCATATCTAGAAGTCAGCTAAGTAAGCCCAAAGGACTTACCTAAATCGAAACTCGATTCCCGTTATCTTGACTCGGTCTGTAACCGTAGAAACGCAACCGCCTGTTATACAAGGCAAGTGGATCAATAAATTGTCTCACTTTCTTAGAAGTTTCCAACTTCTAAGATATTCAATCGATCATAAAGGAATTACCAAAAATACCCTTATAAGGGTAATTGACCATTTTACCCCTAATCCCGAAACTCTAGAAAATTCTATAACAAAGTTCCAAACTATTCTTTGGAAATCAAAACCACACTCTAACTCTCAAAAGGAAGTTCTCTATAGAATTAGAAGAATTAAACACATTCTTGACTTTCATAAAAAGTCGCTAAAGTCCAACTTTGGCTTAAGATATGAAATTTGAATAAACTTATAAAAATTCCGAAATAATTCCCTAGATCATCTATGGTATCCCATCTACTCCTAGGAGCAAGAATTTCTTAAAACTGTTCAACTATCACTTCTACAAAAATCTTTAAAGTTGGTTACAACACTTAACCTTTCTATACTTAGCCAAAATTTCGCTGCTGAAAAACAACTTAACTACCCTACTTTGGGACCTTATAATTTCTAATCCGACCGTTCATTTCTTCCCAAATTTTAACACAGTATAATACATATATCCACCTATTATCTATTAAAATTTCAACGGTGGATCTTCAACCTAACTCTTTAAAATTGATCTACAACAGTGACCATTTCCAACTTACATACTGAAATGAAAACAAAGGTTTTTTTGTCTACTGGATATTCCACAAAAGTGTGGTCGGGCTCAACTATCAGATCCTCGTGGCTGGTGGCGTGTCTCGAGTCCGGTATAAACTCTCTTAGCTGAGATACGTGAAAGACCGGGTGAACCCCCTCCAACCTCGGTGGTAGTGCTAGTCGGTAGGCAACCTCCCCGACTCTCTCCAAGATCTCAAATGGTCCGACATAACTGGGACTCAGCTTCCCCTTAATGCCGCAACGTCGGACGCCTCTTGTCTGTGATACTCTTAACCACACTTGTGCGCCTACTCTAAACTCCAGTGGTTGACGCCTCTTATCGGCGTAGGATTTCTAACGACTCTGAGCTGCTAACATCCGCTCTCGGACCAAGGCAATCCGGGCGATGTCATCCTGTATCTCATCTGGAGCTACTCCGTCAGCTTTGTTGGGCTCATCCCAGCACAATGGTGTACGACATCTCCACCCGTACAAAGCCTCAAACGGGACCATCCCAATAGACGCGTGCCAACTGTTATTATGTGAAAACTCTACAAGGGGAAGGTGATCAGGCCATACATGTCCCCAATCCAGTACACAGGCTCGCAACATGTCCTCTAATATTTGGATGGTCCTCTCAGGCTGACCGTCGGTCTGTGGGTGATAAGCAATGGTAAAGTGGAGACTCATCCCCACTACAGTGTGTACCTGCTGCCAAAATCTCGCGGTGAAACGTCCATCCCTGTCGGAGACGATAGTCCTCTGCACTCCATGAAGTCTCACAATATTTCTGGTAACTCCTCAGCTAGACGGCTTACCGGCCACGTTTCCCTAATCAGAATGAAACGTGCGGTCTTCGTCAGACAGTCTACTACCACCCAATTACAGGGCCAAGCCCTAACTCGTCTTTCTTGAGGTTGAGATTATCTTGGCATAGATCTTTAAAAGGTTACGCCTCATACTATACGCCATATCCCATGTAGCCTCGTTGGCTTTTCATAAACCACCGACTCTCAAATCTTTTCATGTACTCAGGTTACAAGCGTCTGCTACCATGTTCTAGAGTGGTTACTGGATATTTCACCAGTATCATTCGGCTCAACAGTGTGGTCTTCCAATTTGATGACCTAAATTGTGTGTGGTAGGTATCTCTCCACATAATTTGTGAAAAAATGGGTTACACTTCTAAACCGCTTTAAAGTCTCACATGGTTCTCCTACACAATTCACCTCCAAGTTCCGAGTATCCGATCCAGGATATCACCCTTATACATCTCCCGGCACTTTACTAAGTGCTTAAGGCTAGTTGTATCACAACTCACTTGGTCTTGTCTCTTAATATGACTCAGTCATATGGTTCCTCTATTGAAGAATCATCATCTGCTCATTTTTGGTCTTAAACTTGATATAACTTAACAATCAAAATCCGGTTGTCTATCTTTGTGTTCTATCGAAGTCATCATATTATTTATAAATCTTTAGCTCAACCCAAACTGCTTACGCCATATCCAAGATCTTACGTGACATAGAGTGTGTCCGGAATGACAACACTAGACACAAGGTGATCTCACATCACCATTATTTGATCATAACTACTCGAGAAATGCTAACACACCATCAACATTGTACTCCTATATCCCCACGTTTACTGGACCCAGAATATTCCTCGGACGCCAAACGCAACTCGGCTCCATTCCGATACTAAATTCCACGTACTCCACTCCGAGACTATTCTTTATATAAGTGCGGTTACTGGTTGCAAATGTAGCCTTGTTCGGGTTCCTTCCAACTAAATGTATTCCCATAACTACTATCATTTTAAACTCGACACATTATTTTTCTATACCAATGAAATTCTTGCTCCGTGGGTTAGAACCCATCACGCTTCCGCTGTGCTACTTTGATAATTACATCGTCACCCGTTAATCATAAGGACATTTTCCGTGATTCCAAAATGATTGACCCCAAAACTCTTCCTCTCTATTACACCATTAGTCCTATCCGGATGAAGTACCAAGTGCCTTCCTTAATTGCCTTAAGGAACTAAGATACCGGTTGGAAGACGACCTCTTCCGTTTACTTTTGGAATTCTTCTAACACGGATCCAAACTCCCTGACTCAACCGGAGTTTGATCTTAACCATCCAGTAAGAAATCTCTAACACAATTCTCTTCATACCTTTCGTTAATCAAAGGAGGTTGTCAATACCTACTTGAGGAAATCCTCTAAGGTGTCGGTAAAGTTACTCCATAGATCCACAGTCACAATTATCTCTTCCTGACGACACATAACTCGTCAGTACCAAACAACACTTGCACGTCCTCGGTTGACGTCGTTCAGTCTATAATGGACTTATCTAAATTTTCCGGATTACTTTTCTCATACCTATTTTTCCGTGGAATTTCCTGGTGAGCACTACTTAGTCGAGTTCATCCCTTTATACTCCTTTAGATCGTTCTACATTACAAACTTCCAGTTCTTCTGTGAGCTAACTCCATTTCTCAAGTCCAACTGTGTCTTCCATCTGACATCAATGGTCCTTTCTAGGTCTTCCACTATAGCTTGTAAGCAAGTCTACACGACTCTTATGACCTTAACTTTCATCCACTTGCGGTTTATCTAGTATGGAGTGCTACACATCCTCTGTCTGGATTGACATAGAAGCTTATCAAAATTATATATTCTTACTCCTCCAGTTCTTCTTTTACAATCCATCTCTACTGGTTGTGATATGTACTCTTTTCCTAGCCAGTAGGTGGTAAATCACTCACACAATTCCATTGCTCTCAAATGACATAAGAGGGTCATTCATGGCCGTCTAGTTCTTCTTCTTAAGTTCTTAATTAGAGTTACTGGCTCGAACTCACTCATGTTACTAGTAAGGGTACTAGCACTTGTATCGATTTAGCTTCCCCTTTGTCGTCATTGATCTCTTGAAGGGTCCCCCATATGTCTATAAAATTCTTCCATAAGTCTATAGTTATTCTCCTTATCTGCCAACCGGTTACCACTAGTTGACCTGCACGTGTTATGTCTCAATTATTACCAACTAGTCCGTAGTTGACCTTTTATAAGATCACAGACTTATTGTTCTTCTATCTCTTTTGAAGTTTGATATACTTGGTGAAAATCTATCTTTTCCGGTTTCTTTGTTAATACACCTTTAGCTCCTTATAAGTCTGCACTTCTCTTGTTCTCTTATGGATCACTATACTCTTCTGAGTCTAGTCCTAGCATTCATCTGTCGTCAAGGGGTTCATCAAGGCTTCCACAATAACTCGTAAGTGTGTCTTCACGATTGTTCTTACTTTGTTCATCGTTTGCTTGTAGTTCTCTGATATGACCGTCAATGTTGGTAACTTAAACCTTTAGGTGAATGAGAAGTTATTGTGGACTCTCTCTAGTCCATCCAAAATCACTTTTCCATATTCTTCCTTTTGATTGGTGTTGTTTTGATCATGCTACCTTTATAGAAATTCTTTGTCTCAGTTTTAGACTTCTAGTTTTTTTTTTGATACTTATGTCGTAGTTTCATTCCATATTCTTGTATCCTTGAAGGACTCCACATGGTTACATAATTTATTTCTCGTCATTAAACTCACTCTCTATCTTTGTACTCTTTAATTTCTCACAACTGGATCAATACCCTATCTCCTTTGTACTCTCATGTCCATGCTTGCATATGGCGGCGTCCGCCTTGATTGTAACGTCCTTTACTCCGAAATTCTTGGTGGTACTCCGTTCTATATGATTCTTGTCCCCTTATTACTATCTCTAATCCGATCTCTTGTCGTCTCTTGCATGGTTCTTCTAATTTATCTCTCGGCTTTATACGACCAAGTCCCTTGCATGACTTCCTATTCCTTTTGTCTGAGCTGATGGGTCATATTAGAAAATACTTGGAAAATTTGGATTAAATATTTATAAATAATAAAAATATATAACAAAGAAAACGATGGGTCATATTAGAAAATACTTGGAGAAATTGTTTAAAGTTAAGATGATCAAAAAGCGGAAATTTTTTGAATTTTTAATTAATAAATAATCATCGACAAACGTATAGATAAATTGAGAAAAATCGGATTATTAACAAAGAACAAGATCAGATAAATTCTAGAAAAATATTGGGTAAAATTGCTGGGTATAATTCAACACGTGGTTAACACATGTCTCTTGGTCCCTAAGCGACAAACGGTTGTTTCCACTCTAGTGCGGAAACAAAATACCGTGTGGTTGCGAATGTTGTTGTTGTTGAATGTTATTGGATTCACAATATCTTACTCGAGTTGCGTTGTCCACTTCAAAAAGCTACAATTGTCTACACCGACAACGTGTCCATCTACCTAACCAACAATCCAATCCAACAACAAATGATATGTGTAACCTTTGTCTTTTCCTTTTTTGACGCATTCTTCCACAAAAATTGATGAATCTTCCCACCAAGAAGATTCGTTGATGGACGTCGTAGGGAGGTGAGTTTCGAGATTGATGAATTGTTTCACCGAAACAAATGAGGTTTCTTTTGTGAAGTGTAACACCCCAAATTCTCAGAACTCGGGGAGCTACTAGTTAGGACCTCACAATGGGTCCCGACCTTGGTTTAACAACAACTTTACTAGGATCTTACAACAAGGCACAAGTGTAATTAAAACAATTTCAAAACATAAAATTTTATTTTATGAATGTGCACATGTTACAGCCTTACAAAAACATATATATACGTAACATGCATGTCGTATGGAAGACTCCCCCGTCCCCATCTAATGAATACGTGAACCCGGCTGACCATCCGTTCCGGATCTCTCTGCAACTATCTATCTCTACAAATCTACAACACGGATAAACCGTTAGCTAACAATCCAAATATAAGCACAATAAGGATAGCACAAACACAAATAAGGTAACATAAACACCCATCATGCCGGCACACAATTTGGTTATTATCTGATAGCTTAGGTGATTCACTTTATTCCGTTTTAAAGTTGTGGCACGAGAATCTTAAGAGTTCTTGCCTCCGTTCCTTATCCAACCGGTGTACGTCTAGCTTACCTCCGCCGGTAGCATCACTACAAACCGAGTGTAGACTAGTCCCTAAAGAAACCCCCGGCGCCCTCAGGCTATTGAGCAGAATGCCACCGCCCGTTACTCTTAGGCCAAGGTATAGGTCGGTATATAATTATTACTAAAATATAACTATAAACATCTCATTCACACACCACTACCATTATTCATACTCATATCTAGAATTTAGCTAAGTAAGTCCAAAGGACTTACCTGAATCGAAACTCGATTCCCGTTATCTCGACTCGGTCTGTAACCGTAGAAACACAACCGCCTGTTATACAAGGCAAGTGGATCAATAAAGTGTCTCACTTTCTTCGAAGTTTCCAACTTCTAAGATATTCAATCGATCATAAAGGAATTACCAAAAATACCCTTATAAGGGTAATTGACCATTTTACCCCTAATCCTGAAACTCTAGAAAATTCTATAATAAAGTTCCAAACTATTCTTTGGAACTCAAAACCACACTCTAACTCTCAAAAGGAAGTTCTCTATAGAATTAGAAGAATTAAACACATTCTTGACTTTCATAAAAAGTCAAGAATTTCATAAAAAGTTGCTAAAGTTCAACTTTGGCTTAAGATATGAAATTTGAATAAACTTATAAAAATTCCGAAATAATTCCCTAGATCATCTATGGTATCCCATCTACTCCTAGGAGCAAGAATTTCTTAAAACTGTTCAACTATCACTTCTACAAAAATCTTTAAAGTTGGTTACAACACTTAACCTTTCTATACTTAGCCAAAATTTCGCTGCTGAAAAACAGCTTAACTACCCTACTTTGGGACCTTATAATTTCTAATTCGACCGTTCATTTCTTCCCAAATTTTAACACACTATACTACATATATCCACCTTTTACCTAATAAAATTTCAACGGTGGATCTTCAACCTAACTCTTTAAAATTGATCTACAACAGTGACCATTTCCAACTTACAAACTGAAATGAAAACAAAGGTTTTTTTTTCACTTCTATTTCTACTGCTCAATTTTACAACAGTCATAACATGCCTATATGTCTCTAGTTCGATTTTTATTGAGTGCAACGTCATACTTTATACCATCAACCCCTCTAGATAAGATCCAAGGCTTTGAAGAGGTCCTTACACTTTGTTTGGATTGTTTGTTCCCCTGCTATAGTGTGTTGGCTATCAACAGGCTCTCTACTGCACTGGTTCTATGGCTTGCCGACAGGGCAAACGTTGTATAACTACGTTGTACAGAAGTATCTCGTTATTCAGGAGTTATTGGTTCAGAAGTTAGCAAGAGGATGGCCAAGACTCACCCAATACTCACATTGCTGTGTCGATGTAAAGGATTAGCCCAGACTTTGTCTGAGAATGCTACGCTGGTGAGGCCCTCCTGCTACTGCACATCGATTTCCACTCAGATCCGGATTCAAGGTGAGAGAAGCACCAGATTGTGAGGAATTTACCTGTCAAAAGATCGTATCATCTACCACTATAGGAGGCCGAAGTTCCTTCTATTTGAGAGGCTTGATCACTGGTATTTTTGGGAGCAAGGCTATGCGCAGAAACAGAAGGGACGCTGTGCTTTTGGGAGCAAGGCTGTGCACAAAAAACAGAAGAGAGACGTGCATATTTGTTTACAGCATGAAAGGAAAGGAAGCGTAAGATGCTGCGTGATTCCAGACGGTTACAGGAGAGGATCTTTAGCACACTCAGCAGTCGTTACAAGGGAGTTAAGAGGGGAGTGAATGGCGCTGCTCTTCTCCTTCCTGCTGGGCTCGAAAATGCCACTGGGCCAGCACACAGGCGAGACAAAACTGGGCTGGAGAGGAAAGTTGTGCGGCCTATAGGGAGGGAGCTGCTACTGGGCTCGTAAACAAGGCTCTCTTGGGCTGTGCTCCAGTCCGTCAGCAAGGGAGAAGTAAGGGCTGGATAGTTGAATCCAATAGGAGAGGAATGGGCTGAAGATAAGTAATAATTAAGAGTGGGATGATGTTGTCAAGACCTTGTCAAATCTTGTCATTGTCTTGTCGAGCCCATGCATGGCCTTGTTCTGATCTCGTCTTGGTCTCGTCATGACTTTGTCAAGCCTATGCATGGCCTTGTCACGAGTTTGTCATGGTCTCGTCATAACTCGTTATGGTCTTGTCTTGACTTCGTCTTGGGCTCGTCTTGATCTTGTCACTAGGACGTCATGACCTTGTCAAAGACAAGTCATGTTCTACATTAGGGTTTGATGGATTAGGGTTTGTTATAAAAATCTTATCATTTCATGTGAAGTGGTGTTACATAAAATGATAAAATTTTCGAGATATTGTGCCCGACTAAGTAGACAGATAGGGATCAACGGATCGAAATCCGGTTTGCTACGGAAACAAACGGAATAAAAATTCCGGATATTACAGGAAGGCCCAAAATCCATGGCTAAAGACTGTCATTTTTACATTTCAAGAAGGGAATATGAGATTTTAGAGGGTTGGGGTGCTAAAGATTCGGATTAGATTTAGGGTTGTGAGGGTTGTTTTGTGCTTACTATTTTTTGTAATCGCGTTCCGTTCCGATCCCGGCAGGATTTGAAAAAAAAATGTGTATCCCGTCGTGTCCCGTCCCGTGACAAATTTGTGGGATGAGACGTGGGATGAAAACTTTCCATCCCGATTAATCTCGTCCGATCCCACATATATATAAAAAGAATATTTTATGTTTTAAAAAATATTATATAGATAAATAATATATATAAGTTATAGTTTTATATTGATAAGAATTATAAAAGTAATAAAATACTAAAAGATAACCTTCTTTTACATGTTGTGAATCAATAATGTAATTTTTTTATAAGCTATCATTAGTGTAGTGTAGTGCTAGATTTTTTGAATGTGAATCGGTAAGACATACTTTAATGTAACTTGTATTCGTTTTGAATGTACTAACTACTAATGTAGGCCTCTTGAATCAGTAATTCGTTGTCGAGTTTTTTTTATCATTTGTCTCTTTAAAATGAGAAAAAACGGGTACAAATGCGGAATATAATCACTGCATAATTCTTGCGGGATGAGGCTTGTCCCGTCCCACGTGGGACAGGGCTCGCGCGGGACGAAGAAAAAAAAGTTGTATATCTCGTCCCGTCCTGGTTATAATTTACGGGACGGGATACGGGACAACCTCAATCCTGTCCCGTCCCTTGCCAACCCCTAATGTTTTGGATTTATGGACTTAGGAAGGGCGTAGAAGACACATACTTTTGCAAGAGATAAGGGTTTTTGGCTCAACAATTTATTCCAATTCAACGCAGTTGCATCCATGATTCAACAAACCGAGCCACTTTCTCTCAACACTTTATTCCAATTCAACGCAGTGGACGATCACACTAAGGGAGGGGTTAAGGGTGTCAACAGCCATATCCTACCCCTTTTGAATACCCTCCCCACCCCCATGCTATTGGAATCCGGTGCCCGGCCTACTAGTATACTACTGAAGTGGAATACCAAATATTGACAACGGTACAACGTTAACCGTCCATCGCCGTCGTGACCTTACCCAAACTAGTAGGCTTCCGGAGTCCTTGAACATAACTCCAACAACGTTTATGCCCAAAAAACACATTAGATTATGGACATGATTCCACTATGTACTAGGACTAAGTCCAAGTGTTAAACACTATGAGACTCTCGCAACCTGACTCATCTCAGTACATGGACTCCGGCACATCATCTCATATGGCAAACTCGTTCGTTAAACTCTCATCCATTTCTTTCAACCGTCTTTTAAATTATATACTTGTAGGAAATGGTTATCGTATTCCATCTTCGGGTATTGGACAAGCTCAAATCAATACCGCTACCACACCTTTTACCCTAAACAATGTCCTAATAGCACCCACATCATCAAGAACCTTGTAAATTCACTACCGATAACAATGTTGCTTTGTTTTTTTTGACAAGTTTGGTTTTTGTTAGAAGGGTCTTCGTACGGGGGTTAACCGAATGCGGTGCAATAGCACCGGTGAACTTTACCCAATAACTTTATCTACACAGTCCAAATCATCTCACACGCACGCCCTCTTGCATTCATCCATCTCTACCGTTTGGCACACTCGTCTTGGTCGTCCGACATCCTCTACTTTAGAGCTCCTTAGATCAAAGTTTTAATCTTGGTTGTAACAAAGAGCAATACTCTTGTCTTTGCCGTTCTTGTCAAGTAGGGAAACATGTTAGATTACCTTTTAAGTGTTCATCTAATAAACTTTTACCCCGTTTGATATCGCTCATAGTGGTTTGTGGACATCTCTCATTGCTAGAAATGACGGACACCATTATCGTTTACTTTTTTAGATGATTACATACATTTCATATGAGTATTTTCAATCAAATTCAAATCACAAGTTTATCAAATTTTTGTACAATTTCATGCATTTGTTCGTACTCGGTTCCCGTGCTTAATTAAGTGCTTCCAATGCGACAATGGTAAGGAGTTTAACAACAATAAATTTCATAACTTCTTCCGCACCAATGGCATTGCATTTTGTTTCTCGTGCCCTATACCTCCCAACAAAATCGGAAAGTCGAACGAGTAATTCGAACTATCACTAATATGGTTCGAACATCCCTATTGCATGATTCCATCCATCTTACTAGCATTGCACTCTTCATTTGACCCCGCATATGCTAAACATTTTACCTACTACCATGTGACAAAATAGATCTCCCACCAAGCTCTCTACTTCAACTCCAACTTATACCCAGGTAAAGGTGTTTTGTTATATTTGCTTCCCGAATCAATCATCCACCACCGCTCACAAGCTTCTACCTCATTCCCACACGTGTGTATTTCTTAATTACCCTTCCGATTATCGAGGTTATACATGCCTCGATCTCACCATCAAAAGAATTAGTCTATCGTGTCATGTAACCTTCGACGAGTCCAAGTTTCATTTCTCACAAATAGGTCATGCATAGAGAAATGCTACGACCAACAACCCAATTTCTCCCATACACTTGTTCTCATCCCAAACACCCACGGATACCACTCCAACAACACCACATCGTCAACAACCATCTATGCTACTACCACCTCCCCCACCATCACACCACCACCAACAAAAACAATAATAGACAACCCACAAACCCGTAACACATCCAATATATACCGCCATTGCACCAACGTGTCCATGCATGCTACCAGCAAAGCCGAGCTATCCAACAAAATCGACCCACACCACCACCGTCATATCCCTATTCACAAATCTCATAATTATGCCCTCCAAGATCCGAATTAAAATTCGACCATGGTAAATGAGTATAAAGCCCTTAATAGGGATAATATATGGATTATCGTGCCTTGCCCTCAAGGGACAAATGTTGTTTGTTGCATGCGGCTTTTCAGGTACAAATTCAGGTCCGATGGGGAATTGGAACAATATAAGGCTAGACTGGTTGTTAATGGCAAGTCGCAACAGGTTGGGGTGAATTGTCATAATACTTTTATCCCAGTAGTCAAATTGGCAAATATAAGGATTGTTCTCAGTTTAGCTCTATCATGGGGAGGGAAAATACGTCAACTAGATGTAAAGAAAGCCTTCCTACATGGGCATTTGCACGACACCGTTTGCATGTTTCAACCACCGGGTTTTGTTGGCTCTTCTCTCCCAAACAATGTAGGTCTACTCAAAAGGTCTTTATATGGTCTCAAACAAGCCCCTCAGGCGTGGTTTCGACGGTTTGTATCCCATGTGTAATGCCCCGTTTATGGGGTGCGTTTTTGATATTTATTTTCCTCCTTTTATCGATACTTTTATAGCTTAAATATTTTACGGGAATGTTTTTATATCATAAACTATACTTTTACGAGTTTATTCGTATAGATGCTATTTATATATTTTTCCGTATTTATTTTTACTGAAAAGGTTCAGGAAATTTATACGATCCGGAAATCCCGTTCCAAGTATTTTTCGATCGGGTTATTTATTTATATTTTAATTCTCTCTTTTTTTCACCGATTGTCTTCTCCATCCTGATCCCTCACCCTACTGCTACCGTGTTGGATGAGCCTTGCTACCTCCTCTACCCTGCAGCCCTATCCCCTTTACAGTCTGCACCCTAGCCACCCCTAATGCCAACCCCTCACCCTCCTCTCTTGCTCCTCACACTTGTGCCCAACACTTCCATCTCTCACTCTTCTTCCTCGTCCATCTACAACTCACTCAAGCTCCTCCTCTCCTCTCTTTGTTGATCTTGCCCTCGAAGAAACCAGCAACAAGCATCATCGACCTCTTCGTCCTGAGAGCCTCGCAACAACCATAGAAGCCTCTGCTTTGCCCTGTAGCCCATCTGCAACCACCAGAGGACCACCTTGCCTCACCGCGCCTTCTCGGCTCTTTCTCCCCTTCTTCTCTTCGACTTCAGACTCTCGCCATCCATCTCCCTATGTTCTCATGTCCCTTCTGTGTCAAAACCATCGGAAATAGAAGCCACGAGGGAGAACCTCACCGATAACCACCTGTACCGCCACCCTCGAGTCCTCGACATTCCATTACACCGGAGAAGAGACATGGAGCCTTCTCCCTGTTTTCGTCGTGATTGTGCAGCTTTCCAGAGAAGGAAGGCCACCCATTTTCGCCGTCAAAGCTAGCCGGAAGATCCTCGCCGTCCTCGCTCCACCGTCGCCTCCCTGCCGGAACCGAGGATGCCAAAGCCGGTGCCTGCTCCTTCCCGCCCCCAAGTTGTTGGTCCTGTGCCCTGCGTTTGGTTGCAAATGAGGAAAAACCCTTTTGGGTTTATTAAATAAGCCTCCCTTAATTTGTGGTTAATTACAGTTTTTACCCATTGTTTTGTTATTACAGCTTTGACCCATATTTCTAGGTTGTTGCATTTATGCCCTCTGTTGGGTTATTTTCAGAAAATGCCCAAGGCTTTAATTACGGATGATGGCCCATATTTATGAAAATGTATAATTTTCCTCGGAAAATGTGTTAGCGGTTTTTAACCTTGAATTTTAATTACGGGGATATTCTTATTTTTATATACTATAGATATTATGCCTTGTTGGATTAAATTCGGTTTATGGCTCAAAGATTCAATTGCGGATTATGACTTATGTTCATATAAGTGTATTTTTGGTCCGGAAAATGGTTGAACGGTTTTTTTTTAACCTTGGTTTTGGAAATGAGTTTTTACCTTATATTTATATAAGTTATCTTCCATTCAAATTTAGCGTATAAGCTAAATTTGTTTAGTTTTGGTGTTATGTTCGGAAGCGCCCCGATAAAGGCCCAACGAATCCATATCGACATCCATAGATCGTCTTCCATCTTTTGACGTCACGAGGGTACCCTCTCCTCCGAGCTTATGATCTTACTCGATCTAGTTATGTTTAGTAGTATCATGCTAGGTTTGATTTAGCATAACTTAGAGTGAATCCCATGTAGTGACTTTTGGGACCTTAGGCGAGTGGGATGAGCATGTTGGACCTCATAGGCTTTTACGTTATTCTTGGCTGTTGAGTATGATCATATGAGAGTTAGTAGGTTGTTGAGAGATCTCCTCATACGTTGAGTGAGATGTGAGTATGATAGATTCTAGGATGCGATCCTAGAATGAGAGTCAAATGATTGCGTAGATCATTCTGTAGAAGTCCTAGACTTCTTGAGTTGAGCGGGTTTTGATAGATATCTTGTTATGAGCAGGATGTATGCTTCTTCCCGAGGGAGACGAGATCGTTTTGTGAGTTAGCGTTTGGGACGAGGTAAGTCTCCGGACTTACTTAGCTCGTATTCCTTGTATTAGCATTGGTGTGTGTTTGGTGGTGTGTGTTTATTGTTTATGTTATAACAGCTAAACCAGAAATAGGATTACCGACCTTTATATATTATTTGGCCCAAAGTGTATGATAACGGACAGTGACAACTTGTCTAGCTCTCGCGAGAGCTAGGAGGTTCTTGGTGACTATCCCGTGTTGGTAGACGGTTGGATGCATCAGTACCATTCCATACCGGTAAGTAGGGACTGAGGTGAGTTTCGGTGGCTCTCGTGTCACAACCTAAGTTGAATTAGAACAGGGATATAACTTAATACTATTAAGATAGTAAACCGGACTTGTGTGCTTTGGAGTATATTGGGTGTTTATGATGTTTTACTTGTGTTCGTGCCTTTCACCGTGATTCTAATGCCTCGAATATTAGCTAACGGTGTTATACCGATGTTATAGATTGGGCCGAGAGATTCGGAAGAGTGGGCAGCCGTGGTTCCGTAAATTTTAGGAGGGGTTTGGCTCGAGTCGTGTTTGTGTATTGTTTATTGTATATTATATGTCGCTTGTATGGCGTTTGGTCATTGGAGTTGTATCTCGGCTGAAGTCTTTTGTTTGTATATTTTCGGGTTTCTTTACATGGCATAAAAATGTATTTCGGTTTTGGCCTTTTTTGTGTCTTGTTGCAAGATCCGGTGAAATTGTTGTCAAGCTAAGGGTCGGGACCCATTGTGAGGTCTCCGCCCGTAGCATCTCGAGTCCCGCGGATTCGGGGTGTTACATTATGGTATCAGAGCCCTAGGTTGACAACAATGGCACTCGCAATCTTCTAAAGGCCGGATAGAGGGAAAGAGAACCCCAAGGGTTCTAAATTTAAAATTTTCGTTTTCAATATCACCAACATAGTCAGTCGGGGTAGAATGTACGAACCACCACTCCTTCCGCGGATCTCGACAGCTTAGTTTATTGGATTTTGATATATATATATATATATATATATATATATATATGTAGATATGTATATGTGGATTGTAGTTGTATGATGGACTTGATGTATATGTAAAGTTATATATGTGGACTATTATACGTGTTAGACCTTGTTTTGTTGTAATGGATTTCCGGATGTGTTATATGAGTAGTAATATGGACATAGGACTTATATAGTCTTATATGCGGATTCTTATTATATATAGTAGCATATGGATTTGGGACCTAATAGAAAAGGTGATTGTATGATATCATCATCTTTAAGACGCCGCCGTTGGCGTGGGATCGCGTTCATACGTGGAGGAGTACGCTCAAGTATCGAGTTGAGCTTTTCGTGCTAACGAGCACCATGATGTTTCTCGAATTCTTTTAAAAGGATGTCAAATAGGAGGATTAGAGATGACATAAACGAAGGATGAACAAGTGGAAGGAAATTTTGAGACGACTTAGAAGAAATCGAGATTGAAGCAATACAAGTAAAGGGAGTATCATTAAGGTGTGGAAGTGGTTCCAAAGAAGCCATGATTGAAAGACAACAAGACCAATTGAGATAACGTACTTAAGTTCTTCGAGAAGACTCGTGGACAACTAAAGATGCGAATCGAAGGGGAGATGGGTATATTCAAGCAAGGTTAAAGGTGGTATTCCATTAAGATGTGAAGTTTTCTTTAGACACTCCTAAGCATTGGAGTCAAGACAAGAAGAGTGATCGAGTCGTTTGCTAAAGATTTAAGATACCGTAAGTTAAGCTTACGAGGTACCAATAAGTAAAGTGTCAACATTACTAGAGTTATGAGAAGTAGGGCATGGTGGGGATTCACATGGAGTTGACCGGTTTCCGTTATGATGATAAGGCTAAGAAACCCCAAGAAGGAAGAAGGAGGAAGTGTGTATAAATGATGATCCCAAGAAGATGAAAGACAAAACAAGGAGCTTTGACCGAAAGGCTTAAAATACCAACCAATAGGAACGCAGGTGGATGCTAACTAAGGTCAGAATATTTGAGAAGTGCATTACAAAACATCATGGAATAGTGCTTAAGCCTATGAGAGTGGTAGAATTACCTTACAAAGAAGAAGGAAGCATGGAGTGTAGATCGAGCTAGCAGAGTCGAAATAGAATACACCGAGAGGGTAGTCTTCATGAGAATGGTAACATAGAAGTATAGTAAAATGGTGAAGTCGTTAACTTCGGAGAAGGTCATTTGCAAGTTAATCGGTGACAATTGAGAACGCACAGGTGCGGGTTGTCTATTGATGTTTGTAAATGGGAAGAGTAAACAAGACTTTGGGAACATAGAGGATCGGTAACAAGAACTTGGAATATTCCCGGTGGTTGAATGCCAGCAATAAGGAGTTATATCAATGGAAGTGCGAATGTTAAAATCAAGTAGAATTGATGGGTTCAAGCATAGAACTATAACCGACCTCCCGGGGAGTGATTGTAATGACTATATGCAACCTCCTTAGGTCATGGGATTGGCATATGGGAAAGTGACACGGTTCAGAACTTTTAAAGTTTGATTAGGGTAGAACTAGAAGAACCAAGAGGAAAGTGAGGCTTCTTTTTTGTTGTGTGTATAAGGGATGCATGGTATGTTTGTTCTAATGAAATGGATGGTATGTTTTCTCAAGCAAAAGCCGAATTAGATGTTTCAAACTCACACGGAAGAACCATGGTGGTTGTGGCGTGAAAGGGAGGACCTAGATTAGGGCAACGTTGCAAGCTTAGAGTTTAGGATGTTAGTGCTTGGTGAAGTAATGAGTGGATCTTTCAGTGATTGTGGTTAAGGAATTTTGCTAGCGTTTTCCACGGGGCATACTGGTACGGTTGTGAAGTTATTCATGAAATAACAAGAGATGCATAAGGTGACCAACAAGAGTAGGAGAAGACCAAAGTTTTGAAGTTTGATGTCGACATGAGATGTACGAGAAGTGTATGAAAGATTGGGGTTAGAACCTCTACGGCCGGATTGACGTTACATAAGGAAATGATGTAAATGCTACGCCTACTCTAAGGAATGATGCAAGCTTATGTAGAATACGAAGAACCCCTCCAATATGTTGGGATGTCAAAGAAAGTGAAGAAGATAACTAAGATCGATTTATAATAAGGCGTAAATAAGCCTTGTAGTCAGGACCTTCATAACTGAACATTGGTGCGAGATCGGGAAATATTATTATCGTCATTCCTTCGAAGTGAAAAAGGGGGATTAAGCTGGAATATTGCTTAACCAAGGCTTAAAGAGTCAGAAGACTCGAGCAAGTCCCTCGAGTTCAGAAGATGAAGGATCTTTGAAAGAGGACGGTCAACATTGTGGCTAAAGATGGAGCAATACACGCGTTTGAAGAACGTCACCAACATATAGGGGTAGATCATTAGTACCATGACCACCTGTCAAGTGTTAATGCAAGGTTGTGTCGGTTGTTACGTTATGTGACGAAAGAGGAAAAGACGAAAACCGAGATATCACGGATTCCAATACGTTAGAATGCAAAATTTTCCACTAAGGTAAAGCTTGACTCAATTTCGATATCTAAGGTGCCATATGAAAGGACACTTGTGGAGAGACATGAGTTGTGGAAGCAAGTGAAGGAGCAATTGCAAGAACTTATTGAAAAGAGTTCATTAGAATTAGTAAAATGCTATGGAGAACTCCGAATGTTATCTTGAACTCTTGACTTGAAGTTCATATTGATATATATCTTAAACTCTTGATTTGAAGTTGTTATGGAGAACACCATTTGCGAAAAGGGAGACGGTTATCACCGTTTGTACATCGATTACCGTGAGCTGAACAAGATAACAATGAAGAACAAGTATCCCTAACCACGGATAGATGACCTACTCGACCGGTTGCAAGGGTCGGCAGTCTCTTCTAAGAATGATTTCAGGTCGAATTGTCACCAATTGAGAATTCGAGACCGGGATATTGCAAATACGGCATTCGGACAAACCGTGGTCACTACGAGTTGTAGTAATTCCATATGGGCTTACTAATGTCCCGGAAAAGATATTTTGATCTACTCTCAAAGAAGAGAGGAATTGTATGGCAAGTTGTCTCGGGATGACAATCCCCGAAGAATGTGAAAGAAGTTAAAAGTTTTCTTGGATGTGTTGGTCATTCCAGGATTTATGGAGAGATTCTCCTAAGTAAAACCATCAATGGCTAACCTACGTTGGAAGACAAAGAAGTTTTGAAAATGAACAAGGGTCATAAGAGTTGTTAAGAGTTAATAAAAGGGTCGTTGAGCAACTGTTTTGACATTTCCTCGAGGTATGAGAGATTTGGTGTTGTACAAGTGATTCTCCAAGACAAGGTCTTGATTGAGTATTGTGGAATGATGTAAAAGTTATAGCATACCCGTATCGTTAGTAGAAGTAGTGTGAAGTAAGGTACTTCCATCATTACTAGTAACTTGCAACAAGAATTGAGGAAACGTAACATCAAAGTTTGGTTTGACAAGAACCAAAGCCAACGGTGTAAAGAAAGTTCGATCTTCTTTGTTAGAGACAAGCAAAGAAGAAACATAATGAAAATGATGCATTGAGAAAGACCCGAGAAGGAAGTTGAGTTCCGATATGTCAGACCTTTTTGAGATGTTAGCGCAAGTTGGGAAAGTTATTTACGGTTGGCGTGGCCACCGAGAGTAGAGGGTGCTCACCCAAGGTTTCAAGTGTATCAATCGAGAGAGCACATACATGACTGGAGACATGTTGTCAGTCATAATGATCTAGTGGCAGACGAGAGACCGATGAGGCTAATTGAAGATAGAGGATAGTATCTTTGGTGGAGTTTTACGCTGAGCTAATAACATCGATATAATCGATGGGTTAGACCTAATTCTTCTCTTAATTGAGTTACTAGTGTAATCCCCGTGCCTTGCACGGGGTTTGTTGATATATTTTTTCAAAAACTGATAAACTTCAACGTATGTAACAAAAATATTTTGATTTTAATTTATGTGTTTTTTTAATAAATTTTTGATAAACATTGTGGTTGGTTATATATTAAATACCATACCGGTTTTTAGTGAGAAACTGGATCATACCATACATACATACATACATACGTCATTCCGACGAAATAAGTGTATGTGTGGTGTCTCCGGTAATATTATATACATATATAAAGATTAGTGTTTTTTTTGACAAATTTTAATTATAAAATATAATAGATTAACTAAAGTCAAATAACTTATTTTAATTTAATATTGAATTGTAGATTCTATAAATAAATTAATAAATTTTGTTAAAGTTTTTTTAAAAATAATTGTAATTGCAAATTCCTTTTATAAATTATGTAACTAAAAAATAGGAGGTTGAGGTTAAATATTGGTGTGACACATGGCAACAAAAAGGATAAGATTTATTTATTTTTTAATTATCAAATAATTCTTCAACAAAATCTTAATGATAATTCTAATTATCTATTTAAAAGGCAATGAATTATTCACTTTTTAAAAATAATTTTTTATGCTTAGAGAAACGTGGTTGCGACATGTGGCAAAAAAGGCTCTCCTTTAATACATATATGATGTCCTTGTGTGATGTTATGTGTAGTTGCGTCGTGTGCGGAAATGTGTTATATGACGTGTTATATCTTACAGTGGTAGTTTGAGTAGATTGTGTGTATAGACATGAAGGTTTAAGCCTTCTTAATTTGAGAGTTCATACCTCGGCCTTAGGGACCGAGAAGTTCGACGCATAGCAACTTTCGGGACGAAACTTGTTTTTAGGGGATCTGATGTAACGCCCCGTTTATGGGGTGCGTTTTGATATTTATTTTCCTCCTTTTATCGATAATTTTATAGTTTAAATATATTACGGGAATGATTTTTATATCATAAACTATACTTTTATGAGTATATTCGTATAGATGTTATTTATATATTTTTCCGTATTTATTTTTACTGAAAAGGTTCCGGAAATTTATTCGATCCGGAAATCCCGTTCCAGGTATTTTTCTATCGGGTTATTTATTTATATTTTAATTCTCTCTTTTTTTTCACCGATTGTCTTCTCCCTCCTGATCCCTCACCCTACTGCTACCGTGTTGGATGAGCCTTGTTGCCTCCTCTACCCTGCAGCCCTATCCCCTTTACAGTCTGCACCCTAGCCACCCCTAATGCCGACCCCTCACCCTTCTCTCCTGCTTCTCATACTTGTGCCCAACATTTCCATCTCTCACTCTTCTTTCTCGTCCATCGGCAACTCACTCAAGCTCCTCCTCTCCTCTCTCTGTTGATCTTGCCCTCAAAGAAACCAGCAAAAAGCATCATCGACCTCTTCGTCCTGAGAGCCTCGCATCAACCAGAGAAGCCTCTCATTCGCCCTGCAGCCCACCTACAACCACCGGAGGACCACCCTGCCTCACCGCGCCTTCTCGGCTCTCTCTCCCTCTCTACTCTTCGATTTCAGTCTCTCTAGCCATCTCCCTATATTCTCATGCCCCCTCTGTGTCAAAACCGTCGGCAATAAAAGCCACGAGGGAGAACCTCACCGGGAACCACCTATATAGTCTCCCTCGACATTCCATTTCACCGGAGAAGAGACAAAGAGCTTTCTCCCGGTTTTCGTCGCAATTGTGCAGCTCTTCAAGGAAGGAAGGCTGCCCATTATCGCCGTCAAAGCTATCCGGAAGAGCCTCGCCGTCCTCGCTTCACTGTCGCCTCGCTGCCGGAACCGAGGATGCCGAAGCCGGTGCCTGCTCCTCCCCGCCACCAAGCTGTTGGTCCTGTGCCCTGCGTTTGGTTGCAAATGAGGAAAAACCCTTTTGGGTTTATTAAATCAGCCCCCCTTAATTTGTGGTTAATTACAAATTTTACCCACTGTTTTGTTATTACAACTTTAACCCATATATCTAGGTTGTTGCATTTATGTCCTCTGTTGGGTTGTTTTCAGAAAATGCCCAAGGTTTTAATTACGGATGATGACCCATATTTCTGAAAATGTATAATTTGTCCCGGAAAATGTGTTAGCGGTTTTTAACCTTGAATTTTAATTACGGAGATATTCTTATATTTATATATACTATATATTATGCCTTGTTGGATTAAATTCGGTTTATGGCTCAAAGATTTAATTGTGGATTATGACCTATGTTCATAGAAGTGTATTTTTGGCCCGAAAAATGGTTGAGCGGTTTTGTTTAAATCTTGGTTTTGGAAACGAGTTTTTACCTTATATATATATATAAGTTATCTTCCGTTCAAATTTAGCGTATAAGCTAAATTTGTTTAATTTTGGTGTTAGGTTCGGAAGCGCCCCGATAAAGGCCCAACGAATCCATATCGACATCCATAGATCATATTCCGTCTTTTGACGTCACGTGAGTACCCTCTCCCCCGACCTTATGATCTTACTCGATCTAGTTATGTTTAGTAGTATCATGCTAGGTTGGATCTAGCATAACTTAGAGTGAATGCCATGTAGTGGCTTTTGGGACCTTAGGCGAGTGTGATGAGCATGTTGGACCTCATAGGCTTTTACGTTGTTCTTGGTTGGTGAGTATGATCATATGAGAGTTAGTAGGATGCTGAGAGATCTCCTCATGCGTTGAGTGAGATGTGAGTATGATAGATTCTAGGATGCGGTCCTAGAATGAGAGTCAAATGATTGCGTAGATCATTTGTGTAGAAGTCCTAGACTTCTTGAGTTGAGCGGGTTTTGATAGATATCTTGTTGTGAGCAGGTTGTATGCTTCTTTCCGAGGGAAGCGAGAGCGTTTTTTGAGTTAGCATTTGGGATGAGGTAAGTCTCCGGACTTACTTAGCACGTATTCCTTGTATTAGCATTGATGTGTGTTTGGTGGTGTGTGTTTATTGTTTATGTTATAACAACTAAACTAGAATTAGGATTACCGACCTTTATATATTATTTGGCCCAAGTGTATGATAACGGGCGGTGACAACTTGTCTAGCTCTCACGAGAGCTATGAGGTTTTTGGCGACTATCCCGTGCTGGTAGACGATCGGATGCATCAGTACCATTCCATGCCGGTAAGTAGGGAACGAGGCGAGTTTCGGTGACTCTCGTGTCATAACCTAAGTTGAATTGGAACAAGGATATGACTTAATAATAATAAAAAAAAATAAATAAACCGGACTTGTGTGCTTTGGAGTATATTGGGTGTTTATGATGTTTTACTTGTGTTTGTGCCTTTCACCGTGATTCTAATACCTCGAATATTAGCTAATGATGTTATCCCGATCTTGTAGATTGCCTTGCAGGTTAGGAACGCGGCCGAGAGATTCGGAAGAGTGGGCAGCCGGGGTTCCGTACATTTTAGAGGGGTTTGATTCGAGTCGTGTTTGTGTATTGTTTATTGTATATTGTATGTCGCGTGTATGACGTTTGGTCTTTGGAGTTGTATCTCGGCTGAAGTCTTTTGTTCGTATACTTTCGGGTTTCTTTATATGGCATAAAAATTTATTTCGGTTTTGGCCTTTATTTGTGTCTTTTTGCAAGATCCGGTGAAATTGTTTTCAAGCTAAGGGTCGGGACCCATTGTGAGATTTCCGCCCGTAGCATCCCGAATCCCGCGGTTCGGGGTGTTACACCATGTGTATCGCCTTGGGCTTGTTGGTGGTCGGTTTGACACATCATATTTGTTTACCGCCGTGGTTAGACACATCATGTTTGCTATGTCAAATCTTGGCCCATTGTCTTACTTCATAGGTATTACGATTATAAAGATTACTTCAAGGTCATTTATGCCACAAAGTTAGTATGCTCGCGAGATTGTAGAGTGAGCTAAATTAAGCAATTACAAGCCCGTCTCCTCTCATGTCGATACTTCAATCAAGTTAAGTGCACACTTGAGCGACTTGTTTGACGATCCATCTTTGTATCGCAGTTTGGCGGACGCCCTTCAGTTTCTAACCTTTACTCGCCCTGATATCAGTTACGCTGTTCAACGTATACGTCTTTTTATGCATGCCCCATGAGAACCCCATATCCAGGCTCTTAAAAGGATACTCCGGTACATTCAAGGTACTCTTTATCTAGGTATAACCATCACATTGTATGTAAAGACAAATTTTATTGCTTATACAAATGCTGACTAGGGTGGTTGCTCGGATTCAAAACGTTCAACACATGGTTATTGTATGTTCTTCAACGACACACTCATCTTTAGGTCCGCTAAGTGACAAACGGTTGTTTCCCGCTCTAGTGCGAAAGTAGAATACCACGGGCTTGCGATTGTTGTTGCTGAATGTTCTAGGATTCACAATCTCTTACTCGACTGCGTTGTCCACTTCAAAGAGCTACAATTGTCTACATTGACAACGTTTCTGCCGTCTACCTAACTAGCAATCCAGTCCAACACCAAAGAACCAAAAACATCTAGTTAGGGCATACACGTTTTTGAGGACAAATGAACTATGGATCATGTACAAGTTTTACTCGTCAACAGTTCCTCCATTTAAGAACCAACCTCTAGTTTTTCGACTGCGGGAAGTTTGATAGAATATATTTATAGTGTTATTTATGGTAATTGTATATGTGTATTAATTAATAATCTAGGGAATTATTTCGGCTCCTGGATAATCACAAACTGAAATCATACCCACATGTGAGACCGAGAGGTACAATTTTGATTATGGGTGGGTGAGTACAAGCTTTGGAGGACTAGGGGTGAGCATTTCCGGATATCTGATCCGATCCGACAATCTTGTAGAAGTCCGATCCGAATCCGATTTGAGAGCACCCGGATATCCGATCCGAAGACCCGATCAGAATATTTGTTTTTAGGCTAGTCGGATATGTCCGATCCGACTTTTTACTGTAAATCTCGATTCGTATCCGATCCGAAAAATATGCCCGGATTGGATCGGACTCGGATCACCAATTGCCGGATATTTTCGGATTCAGATTTTTCAAGATAGAATCTTCAGATTAGCGGATCGGATTACTCGGATCAGATATTTTTGCTCAACCTCTTATTTTGTTTTTTTTAATTTTTGTTGAATATTCCTTTTTGCCGAATCACTAATCTAGATTTCCAGGACGATAAAAATCCATTCAGTATCGACCTGGCCACTTTGCCAGTATCCTCTTAAGTATCAACTCAAAGAGTAGTATTATATCCTATTGCACCGTAAAGTTTTTATATTGTGTAGGAGCAGTGGAGCACAACGGTATGCTGGTGGTATGTGAATCATCTTGAATCACATACAAAGCAGCAGGCATTTAGGAAGCCCGTATGATTTTGGGCTATATGGTGGAGGATTGTGACCTTGTGGGGGTTTAGCCATGACAGAGGTTTCAATGGATAGTTACTTGCTAGGTTAAGACCATAGAGAATATTGTATTACTGAATATCTTGTATATTACTCTCTTGAATATACTGTTACATTGGTGTGAATATATAGAGATTATAATGGGCTTTGGGCTTCTGTATGAGCCTTTGGGCTGTCTACTCTAGTATGCCCCCTTGAGCTAGACGGGACGAGGGACAGTTTAGCTCGCAGCAGCTCAAAGCGAGAGGAAGACAAAGGTTTGGTAAGGGCATCTGCCAATTGATCCTTGGAGGAAATGAATGCTACTTGAAGAGTTCTAGCTGCCACCCTCTCACGTACAAAATGATAGTCCAGATCAATATGTTTAGTTCGATGGTGAAAGACTGGATTAGCTGCCAAATATGTAGCACCTAAGTTGTCACACCAAAGAATAGGTGGCTTGTGAAGGACAATGCCCATTTCTGCGAGGAGATTCTGCAACCAGATAAGTTCACAAGTGGTCTGTCCCAGTGCTCGGTATTCAGCTTCAGTGGATGAACGGGAAACAGTTGGTTGTTTCTTTGAAGACCATGAGATCAGAGATGAACCAAAATAAATATAATAAGCAGCAGTAGAGCGTCTATCAGAATGATCACCAGCCCAATCAGCATCACAATATCCAGATAAGGTAAAATTTGGTTTGGATGATAGGTGAAGGGATAGATGAGGAGTGGAATTGAGATAACGAAGGATTCTCTTAACAGCTTGCCAATGAGTTTCACATGGTTTATGCATAAATTGACAAACTTTGTTGATAGAGAAGGAGATGTCCGGACGAGTGAAAGAGAGATATTGTAAGCTGCCAACAACACTTTGGTATAGAGATGGATCAGAGAATGGGGGTGAGTTGTGAGAGGTGAGATCCCAGTTACTTGCCATAGGCGTAGAGACATGTTTAGATTGATGCATTTTTGTGTTTTGAAGGAGGTTAAGGATGTACTGACTTTGGGATATGAAAAAATCAGAAGTGGATCGAGTAACCTCAAGACCAAGAAAGTAATGGAGGTGACCGAGGTCTTTGACAGGGAAAAAGGAGGATAAGAAGGATATGAATTGATTTGAGAGTGTTGGAGAAGAAGCAATGACCAATATGTCATCAGCATACACTAGAACAAAAATGATATCAGAGTGTAGTCGATAGGAAAAAAGGGATGAATCAGCTCTTGAAGATTGAAAGCCAAGGCTAATCAGAGTATCACTCAATTTAGAGAACCAAGCTCTAGGTGCTTGTCGTAAGCCATATAAGGATCTGTGCAACTTACAGAGATGGTTTGGAAACTGGGGATTGATGAACCCAAGTGGTTGTGTGATGTACACTTCCTCTGTCAAGTCACCATGAAGGAAGGCGTTTTGTATGTCCACTTGTTTGACACTCCAATTTGACATGGCTGCAAGGGATAGAACAAGTCTGATGGTAGAGGGTTTGATTACAGGGCTGAAGGTCTTCGAAAAATCAACTCCATGTATCTAGTGATACCCTTTAGCAACCAAACGAGCCTTTCGACGCTCAATGGTTCCATTTGCGTGGCGTTTAGTTTTAAATGCCCACTTGACACCTAAGGGGTTGATTTTGGGGGAGGGTGGAACCAGGGACCAGGTTTTGGTTGAAAGCAGGGCATGAAACTCGTCAGACATGGCTTGTCGCCATTTTGGAAAGGAGGCTGCTTGGGTGAAGGATGAAGGTTCCTCTGGAACGATTGTAGTCGATGCAAGAGAGTGTTTGGGCCAAGGAATTGTACCATCTGTCCGAATTAGAGGTTTGAAGATTTGGTTGTGGGATCTTGTAGCAATGGTACGTGATTGAGGTATGGAGGTGGTAGACGGCTGGTCTTGTGTCAAGGGGGAAGTTGTCTCTGCAGAGGTAGTTGATTCACTTGGACGGATGATTCTGAAGTAGGCAGGGAAGGCATTGTGCTTGAATTAGGAGAATAAAATGTGGGCCTGTGCAATGTGTTGGACTGGGATAAGGTAGAAGTGAAGGAGGGGGTAATGGGCCATTGAAGAAGGGGTGGGGATGTATCATGGGCTTGCACAGGAGGAGTAGCTAAGAAAGGGAATTGGGCTTCATGAAATATGACATCACGTGAGATGTAAACTCGATGATTTTGATGGTCGAGGCAAATGTATCCTCGATGGTGAGGAGCATATCCAAGGAAGACACCCTTTTGAGTTGCTTTTTATGGACTTATGGGGTCCAACCCATTTACCTTCTTCTAGAGGCCACAAATACTACTTATCTATTGTAGATGATTGTAGTAATTTTCTTTGGATTTTCCCCCTATCAACAAAGGGTGCTACCAACTCATATGTTCAAGCTTTTATCCATTTTATTGAGAATTTCTTCTCCTTCAAAATCAAATCGATTCAAACCGATGGTGGTACGGAATTTCACCCACTAAAACCCTTCTTTGCCAAAATGGGAATCAATCGTCGCATCACATGTCCATACTCTCACCAACAATATGGTAGCATAGAAACCCGTCACCGTCGTATTGTTGATACCGGCTTAGCCCTTCTTGCTCATGCTTCCATGCCATTAACATTTTGGGATTACGCCTTTGAAACGACGGTCTATCTCATCAATCGCTTACCTACTCCTACATTACATAACTCCTCTCCTTTTCAAATATTACATAAAAAACCACCCGATCTTAAATTTTTACGAGTTTTTGGCATTTGATGCTAAAGAGTATGGGAGTGTGAATCTTTCTTTGTAGGTTCTTGCATATTCGTGGTGTTTCCATTTTAGGGTGATAAGTGATTTGATCATTTGCAACGTGTGATATGCCATTTCATCTCATTTTGCAAAAGAAGAAGGGAGAATTGCTTTGATCATTCGGCAGTTGACTTCATCTTCACGAATCAGAAGAAGGGAGAATTGCTGTGTTCTATTAAAAGCCAAATAACTTTGCCTTCTCCAAGACAGTCGATCTCCAACCCGGATTGTTAATATCCGAGTCTCAGGTGCATTCTAACTCTCTTTGGCTTTCTGGGATACAAAATATGAGCTGAATAATGTATCTTCAATTTTTGTAGTTCTTTCTAAAAAAGTTCGTTTGATGCATTAGTCTGCAGGTTACCCCAATAGTAGGTCGTAAAAGCAATCTCGTTGAGTGATTTATCTTGTTCTGACATGATGCTTCTCCAATTTTTTCTTTATCAACTCCCATTGTAAGTCACTCAAACGTCTTATCTTGCAAATGTTGCATCTGCTGCGCCTATTTAACCCTAAAGCTATGTTCCAACTAACTTGCGAAGTTCTTGTTACTCATAACTCATAAGCATAGGGTCCTTGCCCTTCAAAGTGTAGGAAGGACCCACTTTCAGAAGGAAACAAAACAAATGTATTGACATATGGTGTCTTGATATATGATAAAATTCTCTTTGATAAATATGACAAGGGAGCGTTAGCTACCAGCCTACCCCTCGGCTTAATAAGCGATTTGGTAATTGTTGTTGGCGATAATATTATGATTGTGAGCTCTTATTTGTAGCAACAAGTTAGAGATAAGTATTCATCACCACCATCCTCTTCCCCACTGCAATTGTAATTCCTTGCAATTACATAAAGTAGTTAGAAATGGGTAACTGTCATTCCTGTTAGATGTTAATTTCCTTTGAAGCTGCTTGAAATTGGCTGGATGTGTCATGTGGGCACAATGAAGCTTCCTGGAAATGGAAAATGGGATGGGTTAGCCAGGGAAGCAGTTGGTTGCAGCAATAAGGCTGACCATTCAATTGCTGTCCAGTAAAAATTCCCTTTAATGTGCACTAGTTAGGATATTACATCCCTATCCTAGTTGGCCTATAATGCCTATTTATGTGATGGTACTGTTATTTCCACCCCTCTTTCTTACATGTTTTAATACCTTGAACAAATTTGGTTCACAGAACATGGGTTTGCCTTCTGTTTAACACTGACGTAGGTGGCCCAATGTTCTCCAGCCTCTGGTACACCCCAACTCTTAAATTACTTCTTACTCTAGTTCAAATATAATTTGCTGTATAGTTCTGGGTAAGTCATTGTGCAGTGTTTTCTTGTCATGTAACTTTGAAAATTTTGAGAGCAATAAACCCTTATCCTTCCACTTGAAGGTACACTTAGTACTGTACCCAGTTACCTCCCGTGGCCCTGTTAATGAGATAGGGATTTTAAAAGGGGCCATGGAAAGAAGTTGGAGAATTCAAGAAATTGCACGGTCCACAAAGATCTTGATTCTTGATTTGGTTTTGGTTTTTGAGTTAACTAGTCTAAATTCATAATTTTGTGCAATGGGATATTATTTTTCAAATTTGTGGTTAGCGATGCTCAATACTTTTATTTGTATGTGTTTTGTGTGGGAATAAGCAACATGGTAGGAGGCTTTTGTGTCAAGTTGGACCTAAAAAGGAGGGACAAATTTTGAAGCTGTAGCATTGATATGAGAGACAATGTCTAGGCAGAGTGAGCAGTAATCCAAACCATAAGCTGTAGCATTAAATTTCTCTAACACTTTTTTCTTTCTTTCTGAAATGTTTTTTTTTGGAGCAACCTAGATCATCCTTATGCTAGGAATATTCAACTTGTGAACGGATTGACAAGGCAGGGCAACAACATTGACTTCACAAAATAGGTAAAAGAAATTCAATCATCTAACAGACTATGATGTTTTTATAAATGCGCGAGTTCTGTCAAATGAACCCTTGAACTAGAAATGTGAGTAACTTGTTATAGCCTTATAGAAAGTTGTGAGTTCAATTACCTTGTGTTCTGTACTTGATAAAGGAAGAAGAGAGAGGGACCGTGTTGTCTTTTGGAAGGAAAACAGTTTGTGAGTAAACCCAATGGAAGAATGCCACACACAACCCAAAACCAACCGTGGTCTGTCCTTAGCCCCCACAAGTCCACATGCCTTTGTTTCATTCTCTCTTTCTCCTATATATAAATATGACCTATTCCCTTTGAACAATATCAACCTACAAACAATACTACTCTTCTCTTCCGTGCTCTAAAAACCACCTGGAAAAAAAATTCAATCTTGTATACTAACCAAATCAAAGAAAGAAGGAAAAAGCATGGCCATCAGGAAAGCAAACAAGCTAGCACAAACAGCCATGCTTAAGCAAATTGTGAAGAGATGTTCTAGCTTGGGAAAGAAGAGTGGGTATGATGAACAAGGGCTTCCTATCGACGTTCCTAAGGGCCATTTTGCAGTTTATGTTGGAGATAACAGGACCAGATATATAGTGCCTATCTCCTTCCTTAATCGCCCTGAGTTTCAGATTTTACTTCAACAAGCAGAGGAAGAGTTTGGATTCAACCATGATAATGGCCTCACAATTCCTTGTGAAGAAGATGTCTTTGAAGCTCTGACTTCTATGCTTAGATGAGGAAAGCCATCTTTCCGTACCACATTGTTATGAAATTATCTTAGTTTGATAGGTTTTTTTAACAGCTAAGCTAAGATGTCTGACCCAAAGACCCAGTGGATGTGTTTAGTGGGTTTAAAATGAAGATCTGTGATTTCAAAATTGATGCATTTTCCTCGATGAGTGGCTGGTGATTTGTGCCCTGTGAGGGATTTGGTCTGCTCAACTTATGAAATTTTTTATATATTACTATACTTGTTTGAAGAAATTTGTTAGTTTTCTCCTTCCCCTCTGTTCTGCCCTCCTCAATTGTTCCTGATGCATGAAAACACACATAACAGAAATTGTTCTGAAGTTTTTCCATAAGTCTGTTTGGAAATAGTATACTGCATATGTGCTCTGTAGAGCTTCTCAGGAACACCTCTCTGCAGGACTTTTAGACATTAGTCTAGTTGCAATTCGATATACAATTGATGTTGGATATGTTTGTAGACCTCAAGTTCAGGATATAACTGCTATCATTTCAGAAGAAGTCTTAATGGAGCCGTGCATGACTCTACTTGTTCATGTTTCAGAGCGTGAATTTGGCTTACTGGTCAGTCTGAAAAAATAGATAGGGACTGTCATAATTTTTGAAGGTGTGAGATTTTGGCAATATGTATGTCCAGCAATATTATCCTTCATTGAGCACATTTTTAATGTGTATGTGATCATGTAAATGGGGCAGAACCAAAGGTTGCAAATTCATGAGATGTGGATGGGTCAATAACTTATTCATCCAATGGAGATGTATATATGATTAGATGAAGCATAAAGTTAGGCAGTGACCAGTTGTTCATAAAACTTGCTCATCCTTAATAAGGTGTGAAAGTGAAACGAGGGGAGGCATTAATTAATCTTTTATCATTTTGGAGAAACTGAAGTTGCAATATCTTACTTGATAAAGTGGTCAAGGATTTTGCTTATACTGATGGCTCCCCTGGAATAACTGTCAAAGCTATCAAAAAGTTTGTTGAGCCAACAATTAGCTCACAAAGGACCAGAATGCTACTTTGTATACATTATGCCTTTTATTTAATGTAATTTAACTTTTGAATTAACCCGACATTAGAAAAACTGGTGAATGTTACAGTTCGATTTTGCAGCTTTGGATATAATCAGACTTGGGGCTGCTGTCTTTGGCCTTTTGACAGCAATGAAAGGATCATCTGGTTGGGCTTATACCAAAGCTCTAAAACGACAGGTGAATGTTACAGTGGTTCTGAAGCCAGACTCATTTCCATGGATTCACAAAGGGTTAGCTGCCCTGTCTTGTGTTCTTTGTTTTCAGTGGAATATTATGAGAAGATTCGGAATTGCATTCTTGCGGACTTGGGCGCAGCAATTGTTGATGGGATGAGTTGGGTTAAATATCAGCACTTGTTGATGGGATATTGTCCCTTCCGAAATCCCATTATTAGCCAACCAGTGAACAAGCAGGGGATAATATTTGGGAGATAAGATTGGAGCTGAGAGCCACTCATTTCGTTTTCCCTCTCTCCATACAGAAAACCTCATCCTCAAAACTCACTCTGTGTCCACCGCTCATTTCACTTTCCCTCCATATCAAAACAACAAAACACATTGGAAATCAGAAGATTAAACACCAAACCTCTTGGTCTTCTCCTTGGATCGAGAGACAGTATCCTGCAGTAAGAAAAGAGATTGATAAATAGATGGCGGCTTCTACGAGTGTTACAATGTGGGTTTCATCTAAAATCTCCCCAACGTATCCATCATCGGCTTCATTTGGATCCTCCATCAGCACCCTGCAGGGGCCCTGCTTGAGCCCAAGCAACAGGAAGCAGCAACAGCAGCAGGGGATTCAATGCGGTCTCAGGGAGCTCAGGGACCGGATTGGGTCGGTGAAGAACACGCAGAAGATAACGGAAGCCATGAAGCTGGTGGCGGCGGCCAAGGTGCGTAGGGCCCAGGAAGCAGTGGTGAACGGCAGACCCTTCTCAGAGACTCTGGTGGAGGTGCTGTACAACATCAACGAGCAGCTGCAGACGGAAGACGTGGACGCTCCCCTGACGAAGAGCAGGCCGGTGAAGAAGGTGGCTCTAGTGGTGGTCACAGGGGACCGTGGTCTCTGCGGTGGGTTCAATAACTTCATCATCAAGAAAGCCGAAGCGAGGATCAAGGAGCTCAAGGCCCTCGGCCTCGAGTACACTGTGATCAGCGTGGGGAAGAGGGGCAACTCCTACTTCATCCGCAGGCCATACATCCCGGTGGACCGGTTTCTCGACGGAAGCAATCTCCCGACGGCGAAGGAAGCTCAGGCGATTGCGGACGACGTGTTCTCCCTGTTCGTGAGCGAGGAGGTGGACAAGGTGGAGCTGCTGTACACCAAGTTCGTGTCACTGGTGAAGTCTGATCCCGTGATCCACACTCTTCTTCCTCTGTCCCCCAAGGGGGAGATCTGCGACATCAACGGGGTATGCGTCGACGCCGCGGAGGACGAGTTCTTCAGGCTGACGACAAAGGAAGGGAAGCTAACGCTGGAGAGAGATGCGGTGAGAACTCAGACGGATGACTTCTCCCCGATTCTTGAGTTCGAGCAGGACCCAGTACAGATCCTGGATGCCCTCCTTCCACTCTACCTGAACAGCCAGATCCTGAGGGCCTTGCAGGAGTCCCTGGCAAGTGAGCTGGCGGCTAGGATGACTGCCATGAGCAATGCCTCTGACAATGCGAGTGAGCTGAAGAAGAGCCTCTCCACTGTTTACAACCGTCAGCGTCAAGCCAAGATTACCGGTGAGATCTTGGAGATTGTTGCTGGCGCCAATGCTCTCTCTTAATTTTAACTCCTTTCATCCTGCTTTCCCTATCATCGAATTGTACCTTCTTTTGTAGCTACATTTTTACGGCTCCTCCTCCTCCATTTTTATAATTATATACATAATGATATGCCAAGTACAATAAATGTGCAAACTAGATAGAGCTAAAAATCTTTCTATCTATGTTCCAGTTCGCCTGGCATTGAAAATGAAACTGCTTTGCTGCGTGTAATCATGAGTTTTCGATCTCGGATAACAAGGATATGGTAATTCTCTTTGCAATTCGTGCCTGGAAGGATCCGTGGTTGTTTGATGGATCTGTTTATAGGATTCCCACTGTCAATGGGAATTATGATGACGCCCTGTATGTTTCCTCTTTGATTCACCATAACACCCGTACTTGGAATGCCCCTGTGATAGTTAATTCTAAAGTTTCTCTAGTCGTAGATCCGACCAGAGAGCCAAACAACGTTCATACAAGAGATTTGTTTACAAAGTTCGGTGGTAAGAATTACCCCTACTTAGCGGGACCTCGAGAGGGGAGATCCGGTCCCGGGTTTTCACTAGGTTTCCAAAAACACCGATTACAAACACAGGCCAAGAGATACTAGCACGTTTCCTATGGTCTAACAAAGAAAGCAAACACGAAGAACTCAGGAGATACAAAGAAGTAAAGGTGAAGAAAAGCCCCTCAAAGGCACCTAGATGAAGATCTGAGATTGATCTTTGTCTTTGTTGCAATCTAACGAAGCACTGGTGAGAAGATGACCAAGAGATGACATATCTCTCTTCTTCTTCTTTCCTTCTACGGATCATTCTTGCTCCAAGCAAGATTTGGAAGATCCGCCTTCTCTACCTTCTATGTTCTCTCTCTTTCTCTAAGTGAGACGAAGCACACAAGCTCTCGGCCTAGGGTTTTTTGGAGCTACTTTAGAGAGTTTATATATCCAAGCTCAAATCAAGTCCAAACGCAGCGTTTTACAACACGTTCCCTTAAATCCCATCAAAACCCGGTTTAGATGTTTAAGTGATCGGGTCACTAACAAACCAGAAACATAGGCCTTCAAACTCGATCAAGGAGATGGACTTTAATTGGCCTGCCAAGCCCAACCTTCAACTTTCAGCCGGAGCAATGTATAATACACACATATAATTTACAACTTAAGCATCTCCTAACCCACATAATAGTATACCAATGTAGATGAACTAGTCACCATACTTAATCACCAAGCTATCTTACTTAGACTAGCTAAGTGGCAACATTGGATCATAGTAGGCATCAAGATCAACCACATAGCAAACTATCATATGAATATATTTACATAACTCTACCAAGATCATAGTACTAAGTGCTAGTTTTATACTCAATTGTCCTATGTTACATAGTATAACAAGAATAAAAAACATAACAAATGCCCTCTTGATTCTTGTAACATTGTAATCATGTTCTGTTCCCCAATAGTGTGACTGAGACCATCATTCCTGTCCGTCATCAGTCCATGACCTGCATTCAATCACTCAAGGAACATAAAAAACCTGTAGAAAATTTCTATAGAAAACAAATACAAAGCACTTTATCAGCAGTTACGATTTTTGTTCCAAAGTCAGTAGGATTCAAATCTCCTTTGATTTTCTTAACTAAGAAGTGCTTCTTCTTAATCCTATCTCGAATGAAATGATTTCTAACATCAATATGTTTAGATCTTTCATGATAAACAAGATCTTTACACAAATACAAAACACTTTGACTATCCATATGACTTACAGGAATACAAGGTTTATGAGATATTTCACTAACAAGACCCTTAAGCCAAATAGCTTCCTTAGAAGCTTCAACAGCTGCAATGTATTCAACTTCAGTAGAGGACAAAGCAACCACAGATTGTTGTTGAGATTTCCATGAAATACAAGTACCAGTCCAAGTATAGAAATAAGCAGTGGTAGACTTTCTATTATCCTTATTACTAGCATAATCTGAGTCAACATAACCAAAAACATTTCCAATGTCATCATGTGTAGAAAACATTAAACATAAGTTTTTAGTTCCACCGATATATCTAAGAATATATTTCACAGCAGTCCAATGCAATTCACCAGGATTAGACATGTACCTACTCAAAACACATATACCAAAAGCAAGATCAGGTCTAGTGCATAACATAGCATACATGATAGAACCAACAGCCACATCATAGGGAATATTAGACATTTTATCAATTTCAGCTTAATTACTTGGACAATGTTGCTTAGTTAAATCAAGGTGCCCTCCTAAAGGTATAGAAGTGGGTTTAGCATGCTTCATATTGAATTTGTCTAACACTTTTCCAATATAATCAGCTTGAGACAACCACATTTTCTTATGCTTTCTATCCCTTATGATTTTAACACCTAAGATTTTCTGTGCAGGACCCATATCTTTCATGTCAAAATTAGATTTTAAATTACTTTTAGCACCAACAATCAACACAGCAGATTTACTGATGAGCAATATATCATCAACATATAACAACACAAACAAGGGATTCATGGAAGATATGCCTTTAAAGTACAAACAGTAATCATAATTGCTTCTTAAAAATCCCAAGTTTTTCATGCACTCATCGAACTTAAGATTCCATTGTCTAGGTGACTATTTTAAGCCATAGATAAATTTTTTAAGCAAGCAAACATGATCAGGTCTAGATTTCTCTACAAAACCCTCGGGTTATTTCATATAGATAGTTTCATCCAAATTACCATGTAAAAAGGCAGTTTTTACATCTATTTGTTCTATATCCCAATCATGCACAATAGCAAAAGCAAGCAACAATCTCATGGTTTTATATTTGACAACAAGAGCAAATATATCAGTGTAATCAATTCCCTCTCTTTGAGTGAATCCTTTTGCAACCAGCCTAGCTTTGTATCTAGGTGGTTCATTCAGTTTAGTAGCTTCCTTAAGTTTATAAATCCATTTACAAGGCACAAGTTTAGCATTTTCAAGTTTAGCTATTAACACCCAAGTTTTGTTAACAATCATGGAATCTATTTCATATTGCATGGCTATTTTCCAATTTTTAGATTGAGAACAACTCACAGCTTGTTTATATGTGTCAGAAGTATATGGATTATCAGCAACATCACCAGCCAGGAAGGCATACTCAACAAAATTAAAATCATTTGTAAACAAAGCATATTCAAAATCACTGTATCTCCAATTAGGTATCTAACCCTAGGATTCCTATCTCTAGTCAGCTGATAATCATGATCATCATTATCAAGCAAGTAATCATCACTGTTTTGAACATGTAAATCACTATCAACAAGAGATGAAGGAGCAATCGAGGTATCATCACTATTTTCTACCCCCCTTGATTTTGAACTATGGTTTTCACTGCTTACAACAGTGTCATCATCTATATTTTCATTATTATTAGGAAGATTATCAACATCATAGTTCTCTTCACTAGTACTAGGTGTATGATAATGTCCTATGTCAAACTCTTCATCTATGATTTGATTTTCCCTATTATGGTCACTTATGTAGAAGTTGTAAGTTCTAGCAGTTTCAGTTTCATTTTCTGTGCTACTAGCGTTCTCAACAACATTGGTGTTTCTAATTTTAAAATAGAATTCCTTTTCATTAAAGGTCACATTTCTAGATGTTATCACTTTATAGCCATGAGGTTGTATGAGTAAAAGTTTATAACCCTTAACACCTTCAAGATAGCCTAGCATTACACACTTTTTTGCCCTTGGGTGCAACTTCCCTTGTATTATATGGGAATATGCAGTACACCCGAAGGGCCTTAGGTGGGCAATACTAGGCTTCCTTCCAGTCCATAATTCTTGGGGTGTCCTAAACTCTATGACAGAGGAGGGATACCTATTAATGAGGTAAGCTAATGTAGTGACAGCTTCACCCATATTGTTATGTTTCATACCAGCACTTATAAGCATACATCTAGCCTTTTCTAAAAGAGTTATATTCATACTTTCAGTTGTACCATTTTGTTGAGGAGTATAAGGGACAATTAATGCCATTTGTTTTACAGTATTCATTAAAGCTAGCATTACAAAACTCAAGGTCATTATCAGTTCTAAGACATTTAATTTTTAAGTCTTTTTATTCTCAACTGAAATTTTCCAGTTTTTAAAACTTTCAAAGGCTTCATCTTTAGTTCTTAACAAATAGATCCAAATTTTTCTAGAGTAGTGGTCAATAAAATAAATGAAGTACTTTTTTCCACCTATAGTTTCTATTTGTGCAGGACCCCATAGGTCTGAGTGTATGTATTCTAGAGGTTTGTTAGCCTTATATACAGATTTATTAAAACTGTTTTTATTAGCTTTACCAAACACACAATTTTTACAGAAACTAAGGTTGGTTAGCTTATTAGTTAAAATGCCTTATTTATGTAACTGAAGCAAGCCATTGTTCCCTATATGCCCTAATCTGCTATGCCATAAAGCAGTTTGGTCCAGGTTATTTTTATCAATATCAGTAGTGGAGAGATTTAATTCAGGTGATTGTTTTACAAAGTACAAACCACCCTTTTTAGAACTACTAAGAAGAGTAAGACCATTTTTGACAACTTCTCTTATACCATTACTAGTATTTATATTACAACCTAGGTCATCAAATATAGATTCAGACATCAAGTTTCTCCTAAGGCCAGGAACCCATCTAACATTTTGTATCACCCTAATCTTTCCATCAAACATGGACATAGGTATATTTCCTATCCCTTTTATTTTTAAAGCAGTGTTATCTCCTAACATGACATCACCACCATAAAAAATATCTAAAGAACAGAAAAGAGATTTATCAAGACAATCATGCATGGTACATTCAGAATCTAATATCCAATCATAAGATTTGCATTTAAAAGGAATATCACACATCAACAGTTCACAAGAATATTGAGCATGAATATTTTCAAACAAGGAGACATTATTTTCAATTGTTCCTTTACTAGATTCATCTTTCTTTTTCTTTCTACAATCATTTATAAAATGACCAATTTTCTGACAATAAAAACATTTTTTTTATTTTTATTGTCATTTTCACTATTAGGTTTTTTTTTTATCATAGAAGTCATCTTTCTTACCTTTTTACTTTGCTTGTTATTCTTTTTAAACTTCCCTTTAGTCATAAGAACTTCACACTTAACTTCAGATTTCTTCTCATTCGGTTTAGTCTTAAAAATTTTCATAGACTCATTTTTATCAACTATGGATTCAATGATCTTAGCCTTAGTCAAAGTCTCAGTACTATATTGAATCACATCTCTAAATGTGTCACATTGGGAGGGCAAAGAACCCAGCAGGATAACAGCAAGATAATTTTCTTTAATAGTGTCATCACATCTTTCTAAGTCCATTTCCATTTTTAGAAATCTATCTAGGTTATCATTCAAGGTCAAGTTCACATCCATCTTAAATGTAAATAACCTATGTAAAGTAGATATCCTAGAGGGCAAAGATTTCTTATTATATTGTTTATCTAGAGTATCCCATAAAGGCTTGGTAGTAGAGATACTTACAAACTGACGAGCCACGTCGTTAGTCAACATTATCATTATTTCAGCATGAGCTTGTTCCTCCATTTCCATTTTTCTGGCAGCTGAAGTTTCAGCCAGATAGTCACTAGTTATGGCCCTCCAACATTTTTCCTTGATCAAGATGCCCTTCATCTTAACTTGCCACATGATGAAGTCTGAGACTCCATCATAGGGCTTTAATCTGATGCTACTTTCTGTCATCCTTTTATTTTTCTGTAAACAAAGAATGATAGAGTTAGTTTTTGATCAGAAAAACCAAAGAAAAAATGTGAGGAGCAGAGGCAGATAAGGTAAGCAAGAACACACGATAACAATATTCAATCAAGATGAGCACTAAAAGCATCACTCAGAGGAGATTTAACCACACAAGGTCGGAAGCAAGATAAAAAAGCAGGATATATGAAGATACCAAGCAATACTAAAACCCCAAAATCTAGGGTTTGACAAACACGATAGAAAGAACTCACAGAAATTCTCTGATACCAATTTGTAATAGTTAATTCTAAAGTTTATAATAACCCTAGTCGTAGATCCGAATAAAGAGCCAAACAACATTCACACAAGAGATTTGTTTACGAAGTTCGGTGGTAAGAATTACCCATACTCTGCGCGCGGGACCTCAAGAGGGGAGATCCGGTCCCGGGTTTTCACTAAGTTTCCAAGAAATCCGATTGCAGACACAGGACAAGAGATACTAGCACGTTTCCTATGGTCTAGCAAAGAAAGCAAACACGAAGAACTCAGGAGATACAAAGAAGCAAAGGTGAAAACAAACCCACTCAAAGGCACCTAGACGAAGATCTGAGATTGATCTTCGTCTGTGTTGCAATCCAACGAAGAAGTGGTGAGAAGATGACCAAGAGATGACAAATCTCTCTTCTTCTTCTTCTTCTTCTTCTTCTTCTTCTTCTTTTCTTCTACGGATCCTTCTTGCTCCAAGCAAGATTTGGAAGATCCGCCTTCTCTACCTTCTGTGTTCTCTCTCTTTCTCTAAGTGAGACAAAGCACACAAGCTCTCGACCTAGGTTTTTTGGAGCTGCTTTAGAGAGTTTATATATCCAAGCTCAAACCAAGTCCAAACGCAGAGTTTTACAACGCGTTCACTTAAACCCCATCAAAACCCGGTTTGGATGTTAATGTGATCGGGTCACTAACAAACCAGAAACACAGGCCTTCAAACTAGATCAAGGAGATGGACTTCAATTGGGCTGCCAAGCCCAACCTTCAACTTTCAGTCGGAGCAATGTATAACACACACATACAATTTACAACTTAAGCATCTCCTAACCTACATAATAGTATACCAATGTAGATGAACTAATCACCATACTTAATCACCAAGCTACCTTAGACTAGCTAAGTAGAAATATTGGATCATAGTAGGCATCAAGATCAACCACATAGCAAACTATCATATGAATATATTTACATAACTCTACCAAGATCATAGTACTAAGTGCTAGTTTTATACTCAATGTCCTATGTTACATAGTATAACAAGAATAAAAAACATAACATCCCCTTTGACTACTCAACTTTTTGAGCCAGATGCCGCAACTATTTTGCAAATCCGCGTTAGGATCGGATAAAGCGAGATTTTTGATTAGTTTTAGCTTTGTGAATAGGTTTAGATTTTTTGGTAGATTTTTTAGTAGAGTTTTAAAGAGTTTTATAAATTCCAAAAATGTAACAAATAACCTGATTGATGTTTGACAAGATTAGAATTCTGGATAAATTTGTATGGTAGGTTTACCAAAAAGTTAAAAAGGACAACATTATACAACTTATTAAATATGTAAAATTGTAAAATTTTTGATAAACTATCCAAAAAGCTATTAGTTGTAGTTTTTTAAAACCTCCAAATAAAGTTCTTCATTCTTTCCTGGGTGGCATGAAATTCTCGTAAAAGGCAACCTTCCAACAACAACCCAAGTTAAGGCATGTGATTCGTGAAGGGATGAAGCACATGGTCGTCCGCTATAAAGAAGCGCAATTCGTGGTGATAGAGAATCCCACAAATTTGTCCCTACGATGTGACTGGATAACCCCTCCGTCGGGTGTTCTCAAGGCCAATACATATGCATCCCTCCTGGATGGCTGACCGGGACTCGGGGTTGTGATCTGTAACTCTTACGGCTTTATTGTGGAAACGGCGGTGAAAATTCTACCACGACAACACCAACCAACCTGGGCAGAATTGGAAGCTCTCCACTTTGGCTTACATGTTCTACAACAACTGGGCTTTCAAACTGTTGAGATCGAGTTTGGTGCATTTGTTTATCTTGTAAATCAACTCAACAAGTAGCGCCCATGTAGGTTCTTTTCGTCCAACGCGTATATGGGAATGATAATTGATGGCATTGTTTCTCTAATTCAGCGGTTCCAGTCATGTGTTTGTAATCATGTCTGGCGTGCGGGAAACATTGTTGATAATTATATAGATAAGGTTTTTCGGCACCGGATACACAATGTATAATGCTGACTGACTTCTGTAGGGTTTAATGGCCTTGGCGGAAATGGATATCTAATACACATCACTAGTTTCCTTAAAAAAAAAAGAATTCAAAACCAAAACTAAACATAAATACCTAGTTGTAGGTTGTAGGAGCTTCTTTTAGGTTATATTTTCCGAGGTTATATTTGGAATTGTTTAGTTGTAGATTGAGAAAATAATTTGGGTTTTTTAAATTGGTTTATTTGAGTTTAAAACATCAAAATATACCTTGCCAAGGTTATATGAGGTTATATTTTGAATTTGTCTTTTTTTTTTTATAAAAAAATAAACCCCTAAAAATACAATACTAAACATCAAAATGAAAGTATGAAAGAAGTGAATATGTTTGTTTCAAATGAATACATAAGAGAAAAAGTTTTTGTAACGACTATGAATACCCTTTACGTGAAGAATGGAGAACTGAAATCATAGTTGCATTCATTAGGGGCCTGTTTACCTACGGGTTTATAAACTTCATTTAGTTTATAAACCCGAGCTTTATTTGTTGGTGGGTGTTTACATGTAGATGGGTTTATTTTCGAATGGGTTTATTCGGGTTTATAAACCTCTAGAAAATAACCTCCACAATCCAAGGTTATTTTTCTTGGATGAGTTTATTTTTTACATATACCCGAAATTGCCCTCATTCGTATCTTTACAAATCCGACCCTAACATTCACACCCGTGAAATTCCTTTCTTTCAAAACAACCACATTATTGTCGTCCACAACTATACCTTCGAGATTTGATTTTTCGATTACCCTCCTATTCATATATATATTGGATTATTCTTTAATCTTTTTAGGGGTAAAAATGTATTTTGCACTAAAATAAACCCAAAAAAAAACCTTAAGTAAACATCCTTATCGAAATAATATATATAAACTGATCGAGTTTATAAACCCGAAAATAAACCATAAACCCATATAATCCCATTTAGTTTATAAACCCATAAAAATATAAACTTCTAGTAAACAGGCCCTAGGTCGTTGTCGTTTAGTTTATGTATCATCGAAAATGATTTTCGTGGTTACTAATTGAATAATTGGATAAGATATGGGTCTGCTAAATAGATTTACACCGATATATAAAATTTGGTAATTTAATAAATTTGATTGTTAAAAAAATTTTTAGAATAAATTTGACAATTATAAAAACATTTTTAGTTTTCGTTGGATTTAGTAAAAATAATGTTGCGTGTAACCAAAAGCCCAATGAGTGGTGTGGAGATACTAACAAATGATTTGGTTATCTTTTAATATGAGGTGTTGAAGTACATTGAAGCACATCTCTGAGTGATATTCTGTGATTGATGATCGATGATTCATTGAATTAAAGTTATTCATCAAAATGGAGAGACAATTGCTGCTTTGATAATAAATATTTGTTTTTGAGTTTGGTACGTAATATGTATGTGGAGAAAGAATTCCCCATGTGCAATTTCAAACGTTTTTCATAGTTAAGCACATGCTTCAAATCCATGTCCCTCCCTCTTATATAATTAATCCACATTTCCTAACACTATTATCCAAATATACCTTTATCAATATATTCCCCTTACAATACATATGTCATATGTATAGAGGTGTCAAACGGACCAACGGGTCAGGTTCGGGTAGGGTTGAAACGGGTCGTGTAAAAAAGCTTTGTTAATAACCGGAAGGTTTTGGGTCGGGTCGGTTTGGGTTGGGTATCGACTGTTCGGGTTATAAAGGGTTATCGGTTAGCTTCTAGATGTTGGTTGAATGATGATAGTGGTGTGTGTTTATGTGTTTACTAATTATAACTTATATAGGACGACCCTTATAGTTATATGATCCAAGTGTATGTATAACAGGTGGTGACATCACTGCCCAACTCTGATAGGAGTTTGGGAGGTTCTCTTAAGCCACACCATATAGGTACAAAGTGGGGTGCATCAGATCCATTCCTATTGGTACACGGGGACATAGGCGAAGTTTGTGAATCTCTCGTGCCATAAAATAAGTTGTATTAGAGTAAAGTGGATGACTTAAATTAAGATAATAAATGGATTCCTGTGAAACATGATGAGTATTTATTTCTGTTTTGATATCTGTATGCGCTATTATTATTCATCTAACTTTTGGATAGTTAGCTAACGGTTGATTATTTTTGTTTTTGAGTTTGACAAGAGGTGGTCACTCTAGATCGTGGTACTAGACACCTACAGTCTAAAGATATATATCGAGGTTACGCATTCCTTGTCTAGACGAGGAACCGATGAGACTACATGGGAGACCGAGGATAAAATTAGGAGTAGTTACCCTAAGTTCTTTGCGGGGTTAGTCACAACCCCTGCACCGACGAGTTAGTACTCGGACTTCGATCTGTGTAACCTATTTGTCTATATATTTGATTTACATGTTTGCGTACTTGTTATTTCATGTGTTTTATGATTATAATCCTTGAGTGATACTTTTATGTTTAGAAAAGAGAAGCGAAGATTCTTTAGAGAAATAGTTAGATACTCCAATTCTATTTATAGAATGTTACTTGAGTGATGTACTTACTCTAAGTTTTGGGACGAAACTTATTTTAAGGGAGAACTGATGTAATACCCAAAGATTTAATTCCATTTATTCCATAGTCAACATAATTTTTTTTTTTTATCATTTTATGTGGTATTACTACTCAGATAAAATGATAAAAACATCACAAGGTCTCACTCTAGCAATACTAGAGTAAATGATCCATCAAGACAAGATCAAGACCAGATCAAGACAAGAAAGGTTAGACTAAGACGAAGCCATATGGGCCCGTTAGACAATGTCAAGACAAGGCCAAGCCAACCTTACCTAGCATTTGATGTGAATATTTCATACATATAAGTTAACTATGTAGATTATGGTTATGTGGAGTTAATAGACCATAGTTATGTAGAGTTAATGTCAAGGTGTTATATGAGTATATCCTATATAAGTTCGAGTTAGGAGTCTACAGTACAGGGCTTTTAAGCCTCACCGACAGCCCAATGGGCTTTGCACCTGCTTGGTAATGACGTCGGCACTGCTGAACAAGCCCAATTCTCGCGTCCTTCTCCAACACGCTTCTGTGTCCACTTTTCGTCTTCCACCGCTTCTTCATTCTCTTAGTGAGTGTCGTGGCGTCTTCTCTTCTTCCCACCGATGCAAACGCGTCCTTCTTCCACCACTTCTACCGCTTCATCATTCTCGCGTCCTTCTTTCACCGCTTCATCTTGCACATCTTTAAATAAAAAGGGTACACATCGACTCAAACCCTAGATTTTATTTGGGTTTACAGTTTCTGATGTTTGTTAATTGTTTTTCGTTGGCAGGAGTACGAATATGGATGTACAAATTGAGAATTTCCCTAGCGGAGCAGACACGTTCGAGCTGGTCACGAGATTCATGTACAACGACGAGAAAATCTCATTCACTATCTCTAAAGTCTCTGTCCTCCACTGCTCTGCCTCCTTCCTTTCCATCCTCTGCCTTGTATAGCAAACCGAGGATTTTGTCGAAGGCATCTTCTACTGGTCATGGAGCGAGATTCTCCTATCTCTCAAAAGCCGTGAGTCGTACTGCTGTGACACCGAATCCGACGGCCTAATCGAAAAGCTTATTTGCTTGCTTCTCGCTAAAATCGCACAAAACGGCACCGACCTCATCAATCTCAGCAATGACGGTTCGAAATAATCAATTAAGATTGTAAAGTCATACTCTCATCCATGTTTTTTTGGCAATTTAGAATTATCAAGGTTTTTTGATTGACCTGCAAGATTGGGAACTATCTGTCGAGGATAAAGATAAGAATGTCAAAACTGAATTGCTGATTTGTTTTCTTCACTTTCTTCCACCTGTATATTTTCTTCCTTTAGTATTTTGCTTCTTCTTCTCCTGCAGGTTATGGATCTCTGAGGAGCCCTGATATTATGAGGTTCAAAACTGAGCATCAGCTCTCAGCTCTCCCTTCTCCGAGGACCCTGATTTTGTTGAAGTTGTTGACGGTAACCTCCCCTGAAATCTTTTCATGTTGTCTTCAGTTTTACTGGTTTTGTTGATATGATTCTTCAGGTAAGAGTTCAATCCAAGAGGGTATATCTTTGGTTGACTATAAGTTGATTGAGCTCGTAGGAAGAGAACGATTCAGTTTGCTGTATGAAATAAGTATTTGTGTTACTTTTGAGGATCTAGAAAAGAAGAAAGAAGATGGGGTGATTTCATTTCAAGCTCTACTGTTGTATAATATTTTCCCTTTTCATTTTTGTTATTCCATTTCTGTTATTCTTTCTGATGGGCTTTTTGGTTTACATATTCATTCTTGTGCAACTTAAATGTATATGTATGTCATCTCTATTAATGTTAATTTTGTTTTGTTGACTTAACTGTAGAATGGTTCCTTGTCATCATTTGAAATATAACTTTTATTTGTGTGTGTGAATCGGGCAGTGCACCCCTTACTATCTATTTCTCTGTAAACGAACAGAATTAGACCCCTCGTATCTATTTTTTTTTTGCATGGTTTTCCTCTGTTTTGATTATTTTTTGTAAAACTAAATCTAAATAGGAGAAGTACAGGATATGCCTTGGCTACTAGAAGATGAAGTGAATATTATGACTTCAAAGAGTTTAGTTACAAGGCACCTATTGCGCTACTTGTTTGCTGATTCCCCCCTTGTCTTACCTTCTTTACTGATTTTTTTTACCCTTATTATTTTTCATTCTTAGTTGACAAGCCTTGCATATACTATTTTCTCAGCTTGACATCCTCAATAGTTGATATGTTATCTAAAACCCATATGTAAACAACATATGGCACAATCTTGTATTCAATTGTGTTTTTGAAATTTATAATGAGATAAAAGTGACCCTTTGTTATTTTTAACATGTTTGAGTTTTTTCAGGTTATAGACAGTGGGAGTACCATTTGTTTGTGTACGCTGCTACTGGTGATTGTAGAGTTTGACGTTTGTATAAAATCTTAACCTTCAATTCATATGGCCACAAGTTTATATGCGCTGCTTAGTCTTTGTTGTTAATTGCATAAAATCTTCCTGATCTTGGTTAGTGTGAGGCCATTTCGAGTCATGTGGCTGTTGAGAAGAAAGGAACAAAATGGCGGTTTCTCTACTTATTTTATTGGCATGCTAAGTCTACCAAAAAGTTGTTCTCAACCAAGATTGAATAATCCAGTATGACTGTTCCCGCTTTTCTCAAGCATGCTCTTTATATAGATATTTAACTTATGTTGTCTTGGAATCATATCCGTGCTATTGCACATATATACAATAGGAAGGTTCTATGACATAACTTAAAATAGTATCATCATTGGTGTTCAAGTTGGAGTTAAAGATGCTTGAAAATGTCTTAATTATGTTATGAGACCTTGTTCCTGTAATCTACAGAAGGCAAAGAACACAAAATATCCACTTCAAATCACTGTCTAAGTTTTGAGTATGGGCAGATATCATGATCAGCGGAATTGAGGGTCTTGATTTGTTGGTTGTTGCAACCGGTAAAATGTTGTTGAGTTAAGCTCAGTTTATTTTCAAGTAACTTTTTTGCCCACTTATGTAATTTAGATTAATTTGACACAAGTAATTCAAACACTTATTTTATGCATTTCTTTACCCTGCGATGATCAGCGCCATTTATAATTCGATTAAAACTCCACAAAAAATATGTTAAGATACCTTCACACAGATACAACACAAGTGAAACATCTAACACCACTCGAAGACATACGGGGAATAAATACGGACATCTACTTCTTTTTTTTAATATACCAAAAATCATGTAATCGGATAAATTTGTACAGTTAATCAACAACGAATCATAATTAGACGCGACCCTGTATTTTCCGATTAGTATCATCGTGTAACGAAAGAAAGATATGACACGCACGCGCCGACACGCCTAGTATATCCATATTGGATAGCATTTATTTCTATCAAATACAACGTTAACCAAGTAGGATAGTCATTCTGATCTCTCTCTCCAAAAAAACGCTCTCTTTGGAGAAGGGTGAAAAAACCCTAGCCTCCATCAACAATCTTAAGAGTTATCCTCTTCACTCAACAACTGCAAGAGTAATCCTCTTTTCTCAACCAACAACAAGGAATAATATCCGCCGCTTACCACCGTTAAAACCCTATCTGCAGCTCAAAACCAAAAACAATAGCCCCAAAAGCATCGGAAACGCGCAGCATCACCAAAACCCCTCTCTACCGCTCACAAATGAAGATCCGCTACCGATTCTCGAAATTAAACTACTTGCTTCAAAAACTACCAAAATCTGAAATTTCTTGCACCCAATCTACATATGATGGCTTCTGGGTGAGTTTACTCCACCAAAGAGTTTCAAATCTCCATCCCCAAAACCGAGATCTATCATCATTTGCTTCTAGTGGTGGTATTAACTGTCGACTATTTCTACTTAGAAGTAAAAGAAAAACGCAGACTCTCAAAGGGTTTTTATGTTAATTCCGAGGAAGAAGATGACATATCTTGTCCAAGCAACGTCGTTCGGCTCAATTGCTTAGACAACCGGCTTGTATCTCCACATCGATGCCTCTGTTTTCCGACCAGTAAATATGGATTCGTTCATATCGAATGTAATTGATACCCAATGGCTGACGGAGAGTGCTTGTACTCGTATACCCTGAACACCAATCTAGGGCTGGATATCGGAACCCCGATAGCAGGAAAAAAAATTGGAGTCTTGAGGCCATTTTCAGGTGTTATCTTATCCTCTTACAGTTTAACAATGCAATGGAAATAAGCTTTCTGTTAGCTCCTTAAACAAATCAATAACAGAATTGACACTAAGATTAAATCACCTAAACGAACTTTTCAAAAATATTAGGAGGTTTGAATCTGCTGAACTATGCATTAATACAACTTCTATTTTGATGGGATATGTGTTCCTGTGTAATGAGAGCCTCCTGTTTGCTCTTTGTAACCAACCAACAATGTTTGATTTTTATGTCTAAACAACAATTTGAGAATTCTTCTAATCAGACCATCCTAAAAGAAAACCTTACCGGCAAACTACTAGCACCTTTTTTGTGCTTGTGAGTACTTTCTTTTGTTACTCCATTAGTATCTACCATGCTTGCCTTGTTTCGATTTTTTGGACAGATATACACTGATTTATACCACCAGTTTGCTCGTTTCATTATTCATTCTTGGATGATTTCAAATAGACACTTCACCAGTACTCTTTACGTGATGTTTAAACTAGGATTTGGTTCATTAAAGAGCCTTGGATGTCTCCTGCTTTGTATTTGCCATTGTTTCTTTTTCATGTTGCACGAACTTTTAAATTGCACCAGCAAGCTCAATCAAGAAATCTTTGGACTAGAAATTTGTACCAATTGTTATGGCAAGAGCAATGGACGTAAGCTCTCCAGATTGCTGATTTTACAATCAATCCCACTAAAGACCAACCATCAATTTCGACTATTTGTTGCGATTATGATGAGATCGACTGTTTATTTCCTAAAACTGAATCAAATGAAATGTATACCTTATAGGACATACCGTTCGTGTGTTTATTTTTCTGAACTTTCTATTTCTAGTTCCCTTGATGGTTTTGAGACCATGTTGTATTGGACCTCAACACACTTTTTAAGCAAGAATTGTTTCTCACATTCTTGATAACAATTTTCAAGGGCCACAACCCACAAAACTGGGGCTACAACCCACTTATATTGATTACATCAATGTGATTTTGATTGGCATGTACAATTGTGAACCCCACCAATCTTTGGTGATGACCCGATCGGATTTCTCTTTTTCGTAATTACTACCCGGGAAAACTTCTTTGTCCTAATGAGGCAATTATCACTCACAAAAATACGACCAGTCGCTTGACTCCTAACGGTCATTCACTCGTGTCGTTGATTTTTTTACCAAAATCTTCTGTTGTCTTGAGAACTGTAACACCCCAAATCCGCGGGACTCGGGGCGCTACGGGTTGAGACCTCACAATAGGTCTCGACCCTTAGCCTGACAACAATTTCACCGGATTTTGCAACAAGACACAAATAAAGGCCAAAATGAAATACATTTTTATGCAATGCAATGAAACCCAAAACCGAACAAACAAAAGACTTCAGCCGAGATGTAAAACAAATACTAAACGCCATACACGCAGCATACAAAACACGATAACTGAAGAACAAAACACAACCCGACTGTAACGAAAACCCCTCCTAAAATGTACGGAACCCCGGCTGCCCACTCTTCCGGATCTCTCGGCCGCGTTCTGATAGCATGAATTATAGTCTATATTTTGGGGTTTGTTTGGACGTTTTATCTTCAATAATCTGCATGTTAGCATGTATAATATGTGATTATATTACCATTTCATCTACCTTTGCGGGAATCGAGGTCTACACCTAGTTTTGCTGTAATTGCAGGTAAAATGGTATGTTTTGCATCAAAAAGGAGCAAAAGGAGTCATGAGTCATTTGGAGCTACATTGAGGAGCATAAGGAACCATCCAGGGAGCATAGCCATGGATTAAAGATTCACTTTAGACCAGTTTTGAGAGATTTCACATTCAGTTATGACTCACCTCGGTTGACCAGAGATCCATCTCGACCGAGGTGATCCAGAGACGCCGACTCGACCGAGGCGAACACCTAGGACACGGCGAGAATATTTTATTCTTGGCTGAGATCTTTTATCTTTGGAAGGTGATCTTATATTTTTGTGCTTAGCTTCTGGAAGGAAGAAGATCTTATATTTTACCTATTTTTATGGGAAAAGATCTTTCTAAGATATATTATCTTTGGAGGGTTATTTTCCTATAAAAAGGGTTGGATTTCCACAAATCGAGGATCCGCTATCACATCCCGCTTAGCACGATATACACCATTGAAGGCTGCGAGATCCATATACATCGCGGCAATCATACTCCAGTTGGGAGTTTTGAAGAACCTTTTTGAAGGTTGAAGGAAGATTGAAGATCATAGCTTTTATAGCTTTTTGAAGGGTTTTGTAAGATTGTCTTCAATTCCCTTCCTTGTTGTCTTGTCTTGTTGGATTGCTATCCAAGGAACGCTTTGTTGTGATATTTGATTCAGTTATTGAAGTCTTTTTCATTAAATTCTTCTTGTTTGAATATTCACCTTCTTCCCATATATTTAATACTTTCATAATGATGATGAGTGGCTAATTTCCTTGTGTGATTCTAGGGTGATTGACTGAAGGTTGTGAGAAAAACAATGATAGAATAATCTTAGATTCCAGTAGGACCCTGAAAGTTCGAGTCTTTAACCTTAACCCTAAGCATCTCGTTCAGTCGATGAACATCTCGGCCGGGGTGGAATCTGGCTGACCGAGGTGACTTATCTGATCCTAAACTGAGAGTTAAGTGTTAGAGTTTGCCAAATCCTATTCTTATTACACCTTTCCTGGTTCAAAGCAAGCTTAGGATGAGACTTACCCGGTAATTCCTTAGTTTGTGTACCAACGATCATAAGCGTAGGTAATAAAGGTTTATCCTTTATTGGGGTTTGAGTGTGCTTCCATCCCATCTTTGTGAGTTAGCTTGAGACTTACCCGGTAAAGGTTGATTCTATTCCCTTGGGTGGTGTGTTAGTTTGAGGTTATAGTTCTTTATCTTAATTCCTTGAGACTTACCCGGTAATAGGAGTTACGGTTTAGGATTAGTGAGTAGTGAGACTTACCCGGTGATCTAGTCCACTTTAGTAACACCTTCCCCTTGCAAAAATCTCAGCTTTGTCCGCTTATCTTTAGATCTTGAGTTGGAACCACAACTAGACGCTTTAATCCCTAGAATTGCATGTTTGCTTATTTGACTTCTTATTCATCTTTGATTGTGTTAATTGCTCTTTGTGGTTAGTATTCACGAAGCTTACCGTTATTGACTTTGTTTCACCAAGTCCCTGTGATCGACCCCTGGAATTTCTTGCTTTTTACTACGATTGACCCGTACACTGCGGGTTCACATCCTTGTTTTAAGCTTAAGTCTAGGGTTATAAATTTAAAGCTTGCACACACCGTTTGGAGCGAACAAGTTTTTGGCGCCGTTGCCGGGGACTTGGTCTAGACCGAGCCGGTTGCGGTTTGCTTTCGGGGCACTTGCCCCTGTTGCTACTAACTAATCTTTCTATGAGTTTTGTAGTTTTCAGGATTTCCGATGACTACATTTGATCCAGCCTGGATAGCAAGGCAAAGTGCTAGGGCGGACCATTATGAGTACTTGGAGGAGAAGTACTCCTTCTATTGGTTCAACAATGAATGGGAAAGAGAAGAGACCATTCAGCGTGAACTTGCGATATGGGATGAGAAGAATATCCCTAGAAACACTTATGAGCAGCCTCTTGAAGATTCTCTCGAATCAAGATTGGAGAAGATAATGAAGAGGGTGGCGGAACTCAAGGAAAACACCCTATCCTATGCTAGGCCGCAAGAGGAGCATAAGGAAGTGTTGCACGTTCCAAGCATTCCCCCAGTCGAACCAAAAATTTCTCCTGAAACTTCTGAGGAAGAGGAGGATATGGAAGGTCTCGATCTGACTGTTGAGACCTCGGTCGAAGTGGAAGAGATCTCGGCCGAGATGGAAGAATCTGTAAAACTGGAAGCAGAAGATGCAGAGAACCTTGGTCAAGTTACTGAGATTGTGACCAAGGTGGAAGAAAGATCAATTGAGTTGAGAGAGATTTCATGTGTTGGTTATCAACCTAACATGAAACCTGATCCGAGCTTTGGAGAACTTTACAAGGTAAGTTCTCTTACTCCATTCGAATTCCCTATTAAAATTTCTGAATTTTTCAGGAAAGCACCGGAGAGTTGGAGGTCTCTTCCGAAAGAACCTCCAAAGATCAAGATGAAGTCTTCCTTGAAATTGTTGGAAGAGGAAGCTCGTCGGATCATGAGGAGTGAAGTTGGTAAGCACTACACCGTTAAGGCGATGAAGTGTCTCTTGTTCAAGTATGGGGTCCCTCGCATGCTAAGGACCTTGTACCATCCCCATGCTAATGATGGGGAAGCTACTAGGATTCTCGAGAAGTTGTTTTCTCGATCAAGGAAAGGATGGGACGGAAGGCTAGATTATGTCCCATTGAAGTGCAGGAAGGCTAGAAGGATTCCGGTGAGAATCAAACCGTACAAGCTTGTACGTGGGAGATCTTACCATTTTCCGGTGAAATTAGGAACCGGAACCTTTTTGGAAGAATTTTATGATGGATGTGATGAGCACTCCATGGTGTTCACGGTACATTGAGTAATTCTATGGAGAAGGGTCCAGCTAGCGACCTTAAACCAAGCGCTTCTTGGGAGGCAACCCAAGGTATTGCTTTCTTCTCCCTTTTCTAGTTTAGTTTAGATAGTTGCTTTGTTTTTGTTTTCCTCTAGACAACAACCAGGTATTCCAAAAGGAAGGATCATAGTTCAGGAGCTACACTAGAAGAACAAAATTTCGAGAAGTTGAGGAAACGAGCTTTACTGAGATACATCTCGGGTACTGTTAGAACACCTCGACCGAGATGTGCTTCGCCAACCGAGATGGTCTTATCTGGGAGCTGTTTCTTACTTCTTCATGCAGTTTAGCTATGTTCGGTGAGTATCCTGTCCTTAGACTTATTTTGGCCCACTGGGACAGTGTGTCCCAAGTATGGGGTGTTTATGTATCTGATTGACTTATGTGATGTATGACTCTATATTATCGGATATTTATGATTATTTTGCTTCTATGGTTTTATCTGAGATTACATGCATACACACAAGTTATTTGATTGAGAAAAACGTCAAAAACTGGTTTAAAAAAAAAAATTATTTGACCTCGACCGGGACAGTTCTAGCCGAACGAGGTGTTTCACCTCGGTTGACCTAGAACACCTCGACCGAGGTGGTTTAACTGAGAGTTTTCGAAACGTTTTTGTGCTTCTTATCTGGATATGATCTCATTGAAGATTTTGTTGCTGACTGGTTTTGAAATCTTTATGTGTTAAGGTTTTATAATATGTTTAAGTTGCCAAATGCTTTGTTTGAAATTTTTGGCATGTTTAATACTTTGTTTTTATCCAAATTATGTTGAATTTGAAGGTTGACACCGCAAGATAAGTTCTCTCACTTTCTTCCTGGAAAGACCAAGGCAATTCATTCTTCTCTCTTCTTCTTCTTGATCATGCTTAGCCCCTCATATACATTTTGCCTCCCTTTACCTATCCGGGAATTTGGAAGCAAGCGAAGTGGCGAAAGCAAGTGAAGTTAAAGTTGAGAAGTTGGCTGGAAGTGAAAGTGTTAGAAAGAAATAAATAGGTTTGGGGAAGTCAATCATGATGATGAGTAACTCGGCACCATTCACATAGCCGGGTGTTTGTGTCTTGCCAAAGTTGGATTGAGCGATATTCCTAACGGGTCATGGTATGTGCATCAAGGGTTTGATGCATCTCAAGAAATTGATGATTGTTGATTTCCTAGGCTTCGGTTATTGTGCACCTCTGTCCATGCATCCCAAAAAGTAAAGTAAAAGAAAAAGTGTGAAATAAGCAAAGCTTATTGGTGGAAGATGTTGAAAGTCAAAGTGAAAGTGAAGTATATCCTTTTCCCGGATTCTAGCACCACATTACCTTACATACATCCCTACCCTACACGTTTCTTGACCTTTCTTTTGGGAAGCCCTTGAGACCTCGAGCTTGTTGATTGACTTAGTGGTTTAAACTGGATTATGCATGATTAATTTCGATAATTATGATTTATTATGCATTCTACGATTTTATGCAAAGATGAACAACTTTCTCATATTTATAAAATGTTTTGATTATATTTTGATTTTAAATTCCATGAAGTATTCTCTTAGAGTGATCTATGATTGTAGCACACCATTAAAATGTTTTGAAAGACTTTTTCATTGATCTTCATGACTTATAATCCATTCTATCTTGTATTTTATATGCGGAACTTGCTTGGGGACAAGCAAGGGCTAAGTATGGGGTATTTTGATAGCATGAATTATAGTCTATATTTTGGGGTTTGTTTGGACGTTTTATCTTCAATAATCTGCATGTTAGCATGTATAATATGTGATTATATTACCATTTCATCTACCTTTGCGGGAATCGAGGTCTATACCTAGTTTTGCTGTAATTGCAGGTAAAATGGTATGTTTTGCATCAAAAAGGAGCAAAAGGAGTCATGAGTCATTTGGAGCTACATTGAGGAGCATAAGGAACCATCCAGGGAGCATAGCCATGGATTAAAGATTCACTTTGGACCAGTTTTGAGAGATTTTACATTCAGTTATGACTCACCTCGGTTGACCAGAGATCCATCTCGACCGAGGTGATCCAGAGACGCCGACTCGACCGAGGCGAACACCTAGGACGCGGCGAGAATATTTTATTCTTGGCTGAGATCTTTTATCTTTGGAAGGTGATCTTATATTTTTGGGCTTAGCTTCTGGAAGGAAGAAGATCTTATATTTTACCTATTTTTATGGGAAAAGATCTTTCTAAGATATATTATCTTTGGAGGGTTATTTTCCTATAAAAAGGGTTGGATTTCCACAAATCGAGGATCCGCTATCACATCCCGCTTAGCACGATATACACCATTGAAGGCTGCGAGATCCATATACATCGCGGAATCATACTCCAGTTGAGAGTTTTGAAGAACCTTTTTGAAGGTTGAAGGAAGATTGAAGATCATAGCTTTTATAGCTTTTTGAAGGGTTTTGTAAGATTGTCTTTAATTCCCTTCCTTGTTGTCTTGTCTTGTTGGATTGCTATCCAAGGAACGCTTTGTTGTGATATTTGATTCAGTTATTGAAGTCTTTTTTATTAAATTCTTCTTGTTCGAATATTCACCTTCTTCCCATATATTTAATACTTTCATAATGATGATGAGTGGCTAATTTCCTTGTGTGATTCTAGGGTGATTGGCTGAAGGTTGTGGGAAAAACAATGATAGAATAATCTTAGATTCCAGTAGGACCCTGAAAGTTCGAGTCTTTAACCTTAACCCTAAGCATCTCGTTCAGTCGATGAACATCTCGGCCGGGGTGGAATCTGGCTGACCGAGGTGACTTATGTGATCCTAAACTGAGAGTTAAGTGTTAGAGTTTGTCAAATCCTATTCTTATTAGACCTTTCCTGGTTCAAAGCAAGTTTAGGATGAGACTTACCCGGTAATTTCTTAGTTTGTGTACCAACGATCATAAGCGTAGGTAATAAAGGTTTATCCTTTATTGGGGTTTGAGTGTGCTTCCATCCCATCTTTGTGAGTTAACCTGAGACTTACCCGGTAAAGGTTGATTTTATTCCCTTGGGTGGTGTGTTAGTTTGAGGTTATAGTTCTTTATCTTAATTCCTTGAGACTTACCCGGTAATAGGAGTTACGGTTTAGGATTAGTGAGTAGTGAGACTTACCCGGTGATCTAGTCCACTTTAGTAACACCTTCCCCTTGCAAAAATCTCAGCTTTGTCCGCTTATCTTTAGATCTTGAGTTGGAACCACAACTAGACGCTTTAATCCCTAGAATTGCATGTTTGCTTATTTTACGTCTTATTCATCTTTGATTGTGTTAATTGCTCTTTGTGGTTAGTATTCACGAAGCTTACCGTTATTGACTTTGTTTCACCAAGTCCCTGTGATCGACCCCTGGAATTTCTTGCTTTTTACTACGATTGACCCGTACACTGCGGGTTCGCATCCTTGTTTTAAGCTTAAGTCTAGGGTTATAAATTTAAAGCTTGCACACACCGTTTGGAGTGAACACATTCCTAACCTGCAAGGCAATCTACAACATTCGGTATAAAATCGTTAGCTCATATCCGAAGCATTAGAATCAATGGGAAAGGCACAAACACAAGTAAATCATCATAAAAACACAACATACTCAAAAGCACACCAATCCGGTTTATTATCTTTATTATTATTAAGTCATATCCCGTTCTAATTCAACTTCTTTTGTGACACGTCTCCCGAAACTCGCCTCGGTCCCCATTTCCGGCATGGAACGGTACGGATGCCTCCGACCGTCTAACCAACACGGCTAGTCGCCAAGAACCTCCTAGCTCTACGCAAGAGCTAGCCAGTGATGTCACCGCCCGTTATCATACACTTGAGCCAAATAATATAAAGGTCGGTAATCCTAATTCCGGTTTAGTTGTTATAAACAATAAACAATAAACACACACCACCAAACACACATCAATGCTAATACAAGGAATACGAGCTAAGTAAGTCCGAAGACTTACCTTGTCGCCACACTCAACTCACAATACTCTCGCTTCCCTTGGGAAGGAGTCCACAACCTACTCACAAGAAAATAACTATATCAACAACTCGCTCAACTCAAGAACTCTAAGACATCTACACAAATGATCTACGCAATATCATTTGACTCTCATTCTAGGACGGTAGGACCGCATCCTAGAATCTCTCGTGCTCACATCACACTCAACAGAAGCTAGAAGTCCTAAGACTTCTAAACTCTCGGATCTTGCAAGATCATAACTCACAACGCAACTAGGATAAGCCAAACCTAAACTCCAAAATCCCACAAGATCATACAACCCCACATCGAACCTCAAAACGCTCACAAGATCAACCATATAACTTAAAGCCTTATAACAACCTCACAAGATAACCAACACCTCAAGCTTAGAATCAACATCAATCCATCAAACAATATCAAATCCTTGAAACTCACCTAAGGTCCATAACCACTACTTGGTATTCACTCTAAGTTATTCTAGGTCCAACCTAGCATGATACTAATACTAAACATAACAAGATCGAGGAAAAGAATACTCACACGGCGCCAAAAGACGGAAACCGATCAACGGATGTCGACTTGGACTTGTTAGGTTTTTATCGGGATGCTTCCGAACCTAACACCAAAACTATACAAATTTAGCTTATACGCTAAATTTGAACAGAATAATTAACATATATAAATCTAAGGAAATCCCCACTTTTAAAACCCAAGTTAAAACCATAAACATATATTCCGGACAAATTGTATAACATCATAACCCAAGGTTAAACTCATTTTTAAAGTCAACGATAAATTCCCGTAATTCAATTCAAGGTTTTAAACCGCTAAAACATTTTCCGGGCACCTTATATACTTATATAAACATGAGTCAAAATTCTGCAATTAAATTTTATGGGCCAAAACTTTAATTAATTCAACAGAGGGCATATCTGCAATTTTCCAAAATCTGGGTCGAAAATGTAAATACAAAGCTCTGGGTTACATTTGTAATTAATAAAAAAGAAAGGGGCCCCGAAAAGAATAATATAAAGGGTTTCTTTTAACCCGTTCAATGAAAACGCAGGTTTGGGGAAGCAGGTGCCAAGGCGGCGGCAGAGCCTGGCGGAGGAAGGAGACGCGGCTCCAGCTCGTCCGGCGACGGCAGTGATAGGGCGTGGCGTCCCGGCGAGTGACGGCGGCTCTCCCAGGCTATAGAAGCAACAGAAGGCGGAAGGAGGGAGAGAGAATAAAGGGCTGCAGGAGGTGGTAACCTTCGATCCGGCGGCAACAATGGCTTCCTGGTGGGTCTCCGGTTGTCTCCGGCAAGGACTTTCCCGACTGAGAGGGAAGAAGAGCAGGGTGGGGCGTCTCCCTGCGTTCGGCGACTCGATAGAGGAGGGAGGAAGCCAATGGCGGGGAGATTTGGCGGCAGCTCTTCTCTTTGCGGTGAGGCTCGATGTAGGTGACTCGAGAGAGAGAGAAGAGTCGATGGGGTTGGTGGGGTGGTGGCTCTCCGAAAGTAGGGTGTAGAGGCAAAGGAGATGGGAGAGGGGAAGAGTTGAGAGGTTCAGCAGAGCACATACAGAGAGTGAGGTGAGGAAAGAGATATGAGGATATGGCGTGTGAGAGATGCTGGGAGAAGGAGAAGCAAAGGTTGGGGTAGCGTGGGCGGCTTGTGCATCTCCTACACAAGGTAGGCTCGCAGCAAAGCATCACAGGAGGCTGAGGCAGTCTCTGAGTGAGACAAGGCGGGGGGAAAAAGAAATAAAAGAAATGGAAGAAGAATAATAACATAAATTAAACTCGACCGAAACGAACTGAACATGACTTTCGGATCAGAAATTATTCCGTACTCTTCCGAAAATAATAATTTTCCGAAAATATATAAATAGTAAATTACTCGTGTAGGATTAAATTACGACGATAATAAAATACTCGTAAAAATATTAAAGATAATAAAATATCGATAATATCCGGATAAAAAAAAATATCACAAACACGCCAAAATTTGGGGCGTTACATCAGATCCCCTAAAAACACGAAACTTGCTATGTGTCAAACTTCTCGGTCCTTAAGGCCGAGGTATGAACTCTCAAACTAAGAAGTCTTAACCTTCTAATCTATACACACAATCTACTCAAACTACCACCGCAATATATATCAGGTTATGTAACACATTCCCGCATAGGGCACAACTACACATAACATCACACATGCACATAACTCAACCTAGGAAAGAACTAGGTCTAACCCGTCGATACTATCGATGTCACAAGCTTAGTGAAAAACTCAAACAAAGATACTATCTTCCGTCTTCCAATTAGCCTCATTGGTTCTTCGACTACCACTAACTCATCAAGACTGACCATACTTCCTGAGTCATACGTGTACTTCCTAGATTGATACCCAAGGAATCCCGGGTGAACATTCACTACTCTCGATGGCTACGCCAACCGGTAACTACTCTCTTTACTGACGCTATGATCTCACAATGCTCCAATATATCGGAACTCAACTTCCTTCTCGGGTCCTTCTCGAAGCAGCATAACTACTATGTCTCTCGTTGATTGTCTCTAACAAGGGAGATCAAATCTCCCCTTTTACACCGTTGTCTCTGGTCCTTGTCCACCCAACTTTAATGTTATATTTTTTTTTTCAATTCTTGATGTAAGTCCCTAACAATGAAGGAAGTACTTTACCTCACACCGCTTCTACTAATGAGACATGCATGCTATTACTTTAACATCATTCCTCGATACTCAATCAAGACCATGTCTTGAAAGATCACTTGTACTCTTCGAGCCGCTCATACGTCAAGGCAATTTCAAAATAGTCGGATCAATGAATCTCCTTTTTAACTCTCAACAACTCTATTGCCAATTATTGTCCTATTCAATACTTCGTTGACATCCGGAGTAGGTTACCATAAATGGTGTTATACAACTCCTCTCTTCACAGATCCGGTAATGACCAATACATCTAAGAAAACTTGTAACTTATTTCACATCTTTCGGGGTTGCCATCCCGCGACAACTTATCATACAACTTCTCTCTTCTTCGAGAGTAGACCCTAAAACCTTATTCGGGCATTAGTAATGGAATCACTACAACTCATAGCCACCACGATTTGTCCAGAATGCCGTATTTGCAATATTCGAGTCTCGAATTCTCAAACGGTGACAATCAAATCTTAGTTAATCTTAGAAGAAACTATCGACCCTTCCAACTAATCGAGTAGATCATCTATCCGTGGTGAGGGATACTTGTTCTTCATTGTTATCTTCTTCAGCTCACGGTAATCGATGTACATACGAAGATAACTGTCTCTCTTTTTTGCAAACCGGTGTCCTCCATAACAACTTTAAATCAAGAATTCAAGATATATCCCAACATGAACTTCAAATCAAGAGTTTAAGATATACTTCCAATATGAACTTCGAATCCAGTTTAATGGTGAAATCCACTTTCCGATGCATTGGTAACTGTTCTATCTCGGGTTCCATCTTTTCTCTACCCACTTCATCTCGCAATGACCGACGCAACCTTGTCCTAACACTTGACAAGTGGTCCACCCCGATCTGCTGGGGTGACGTCCTTCAACCAGTATATTGCTCCTTCTATAGCTACTATGTTCACCGTCCTCTTTCAAAGATCCTTCATCTACAGAACTCGAGAGACTTGCTCTAATTTCCCGACTCTTGAAGCCTTGGTTAAGCAATACTTCAACTTAATCCCTCTTTTTACGTTAAAAAGAAAGGCGATAATACCTCTCTTGATCTCCCGCATGTGTTCAGTCACAAAGGTCTTAACTACAAGACTCAAAGATGCCCTATAACAAATCGATACAACCCTCATCGCTTTTCCTGACACCCCAACATATGGGAGGAGCTCCTCGTATTCTACATAAGTTTTCACCACATCCTTTCTTCACGTAGGCTTAGAAATTTATACTTCGCTTTCTTTTGTAATGTCAAAACGACCATAGAGGCTCTACCTCAATTCTACATGTATTTCTCGTTCCTCTCATCTCGACATCAAACTTCAAACCCTCAATCTTCTCTCACTCTCGTTGGCCACCTTATGTATCTCTTAGTATTCCACGAACAGCTTCACAACCATACAAGCATGCCTTTAGGCAAAGTTTCCCATCCAAACTAACTGAAAGATCCACTCATAACTCCACCAAGTACTAACATCATAACTCTAAGCTTGCAGCATTGCCCTAATCCAGATTCCTCATTTCACGTCATAGCCACCATGTCTCTTCCGTGTGAGTTTGACGCCTCTCTCTCATCTTTTGCTCGTGAAAACATACCCTCCATTTTATTACAACGAACATATTATGCATCATCTTATTATACTCCAACAACAATGAAAATATCACCTTCCTCTTGATCTACTAGTTGCCTTTACCATGACCAAATCTTAAAACTTTTAATCCGGATCGATCTCCCATATGCCGTTCTCATGACCTAAGAAGGTCGTGAAGGGTCATCTTCAATCTCCCCTAGGAGGTTTGTAATAGCTACTTGCTTGAACTCATTCACCTTATTTGATTTAAGACAAATGCACTTCCGTTGATGTACTTACTTACCATTGACATTGATCCACCGCGAATACTTTAAGATCTTGTTGTCTCTCCTCTATATGCTCATAATCTTGTTTACTCATCCCCTCTACACTCACCAATAGACAACCTGCACCTGTGCGTACTCAATTGTCACTGGTCAACTTATAGTTGACATTCTCCAAAGTCACCGCCTTATCATTCTACTACACTTTCCATGTTACCTCTCTTGTGAAGGCTACCCTCATCGGGGTACTCTACCTTAATCTCCATTAGCTCATTCTACATTCCATGCTTCCTCTTCTTCATAAGGCAACTATATCTTCTTTGCCTTGTTGTTTCATATAACTCCCTCTCATAGGCTTAACCATTCTTCATTGATGTCTTTCTAGTGCACCTTCCCCAATATTATAGCCCTAGCTAGCATCCACTCGTGTTCCTCTTGGTGGATATCTTAAGTCTTTCGATCAAAGCTCCTTGTTCGTCTTTCACCTTCTTGGGATCATCAGTTATACACTCTTCCTCCTTCTTAGCGTTTCATAGCCTTATCATCATAACGGAAACCGGTTAACTCCACGTGAACCCCCACCATGTCCTTCTTCTCATAAACTCTAGTGATGTTGACACTTCACTTATTGGTACCTCGTAAGCTTAACTTACGGTATCTTATATGTTTAGCAAAGTTCGATCACTCTTCTCATCTTGAAGGAATACCACCTTTAACCTTGCTAGAGTATATCCATCTCCTTCTCGATTCGTATCTTTAGTTGCCCACGCGTCTTCTAGAAGAACTTAAGTTCGTTTTCACTATTGGTCTCGTTGTCGTACAATCCCGGTTTCTTTATAACCACTTATATACCTTAACGTTGCTCCCTTTACTTGTATTGCTGCATCTCGATCTCTGTTTAGTCGTCTCGAGTTCTTCTTTCTACTTGTTTATCCTTCGTTTATGTCATCTCTAACCCTCCTCTTCGACATCCTTTTAAAGGAATCCGAGCACGCCATGGTGTTCGTTAACACGAAATGCGTAACTCGATATTTGAGTGTACTCAACGTATGAACGCTATCTCAAGCCAACCACACCGTCTTAAAGGGTGATGATATTATACTTATCATCTTTTCTATTAGGTCCCGTAACTCCATATGCTACTACTATATATAATAAGAATACATATACATAACTATATAAACCCTAAGTCCATATCATTACCAATATAATACATCCAACATTTCATCCACAATATAAGGTCCCAAAACATATAACCGTCCACATATATAACTATACACATATATCCAGTTCATCATGCAACATACAATCACAAAGATACAAATCAATTCTATCATGCATAATTACAAACCTCATATCCATATCTACATATATATATATATATATATATATATATATATATATATATCAAGATCCAATAAACTAAGCTGCCGAGATCCGCAGAAGGAGTGGTGGTCCGTACATTCTACCCCGACTCATGCATGTGATTTTGAAAACGAAAAATCAGAACCCGCGGGGTTCTATTTATTCCTTATTCGGCCTTTTGAAGATTGCAAGTGTCATTGTTGTCAACCTAGGGCTCTGATACCACTTTTGTAACACCCCGAATCCGCGGGACTCGGGGCACTACGGGTTGAGACCTCACAATGGGTCTCGACCCTTAGCCTGACAACAATTTCACCGGATCTTGCAACAAGACACAAATAAAGGCCAAAATGAAATACATTTTTATGCAATGCAATGAAACCCAAAACCGAACAAACAAAAGACTTCATCCGAGATATAAAACAAAAACTAAACGCCATACACGCGGCATACAAAATACGATAACTGAAGAACAAAACACAACCCGACTGCAACGAAAACCCCTCCTAAAATGTACGGAACCCCGGCTGCCCACTCTTCCGGATCTCTCGGCCGCATTCCTAACCTGCAAGGCAATCTACAACATTCGGTATAAAACCGTTAGCTCATATTCGAAGCATTAGAATCAATGGGAAAGGCACAAACACAAGTAGATCATCATAAAAACACAACATACTCAAAAGCACACCAATCCGGTTTATTATCTTTATTATTATTAAGTCATATCCCGTTCTAATTCAACTTCATTTGTGACACGAGAATCTCCCGAAACTCGCCTCGGTCCCCATTTCCGGCATGGAACGGTACGGATGCCTCCGACCGTCTAACCAGCACGGCTAGTCGCCAAGAACCTCCTAGCTCTACGCAAGAGCTAGACAGTGATGTCACCGCCCGTTATCATACACTTGGGCCAAATAATATAAAGGTCGGTAATTCTAATTCCGGTTTAGTTGTTATAAACAATAAACAATAAACACACACCACCAAACACACATCAATGCTAATACAAGGAATACGAGCTAAGTAAGTCCGAAGACTTACCTTGTCGCCACACTCAACTCACAACACTCTCGCTTCCCTTGGGAAGGAGTCCACAACCTGCTCACAAGAAAATAACTATATTAACAACTCGCTCAACTTAAGAAGTCTAAGACATCTACACAAATGATCTACGCAAGATCATTTAACTCTCATTCTAGGACTGCATCCTAGAATCCCTCGTGCTCACATCACACTCAACAGAAGCTAGAAGTTCTAAGACTTCTAAACTCTCGGATCTCGCAAGATCATAACTCACAACGCAACTAGGATAAGCCAAACCTAAACTCCAAAATCCCACAAGATCATACAACCCCACCTCGAGCCTCAAAACGCTCACAAGATCAACCATATAACTTAAAGCCTTATAACAACCTCACAAGATAACCAACACCTCAAGCTTGGAATCAACATCAATCCATCAAACAATATCAAATCCTTGAAACTCACCTAAGGTCCATAACCACTACTTGGTATTCACTCTAAGTTATTCTAGGTCCAACCTAGCATGATACTAATACTAAACATAACAAGATCGAGGAAAAGAATACTCACACGGCGCCAAAAGACGGAAACCGATCAACGGATGTCGACTTGGACTTGTTAGGTCTTTATCGAGACGCTTCCGAACCTAACACCAAAACTATACAAATTTAGCTTATACGCTAAATTTGAACGGAATAATTAACATATATAAATCTAAGGAAATCTCCACTTTTAAAACCCAAGTTAAAACCATAAATATATATTCCGGACAAATTGTATAACATCATAACCCAAGGTTAAACTCATTTTTAAAGTCAACGTTAAAATCCCGTAATTCAATCCAAGGTTTTAAACCGCTAAAACATTTTCCGGGCACCTTATATACTTATATAAACATGAGTCAAAATTCTGCAATTAAATTTTATGGGCCAAAACTTTAATTAATTCAACAGAGGGCATATCTGCAATTTTCCAAAATCTGGGTCAAAAATGTAAATACAAAGCTCTGGGTTACATTTGTAATTAATAAAAAAGAAAGGGGCCCCGAAAAGAATAATATAAAGGGCTTCTTTTAACCCGTTCAATGAAAACGCAGGTTTGGGGAAGCAGGTGCCAAGGCGGTGGCAGAGCCTGGCGGAGGAAGGAGACGCGGCTCCAGCTCGTCCGGCGACGGAAGTGACAGGGCGTGGCGTCCCGGCGAGTGACGGCGTCTCTCCTAGGCTACAGAAGCAATAGAAGGCGGAAGGAGGGAGAGAGAATAAAGGGCTGCAGGAGGTGGCAACCTTCGATCCGGCGGCAACAATGGCTTCCTAGTGGGTCTCCGGTTGGTTCCGGCAAGGACTTTTCCGACTGAGAGGGAAGAAGAGCAGGGTGGAGCGTCTCCCTGCGTTCGGCGACTCGATAGAGGAGGGAGGAAGCCAGCGGCGGGGAGATTTCGCGGCAGCTCTTCTCTTCCCGGTGAGGCTCGATGCAGGTGACTCGAGAGAGAGAAGAGTCGATGGGGTTGGTGGGGTGGTGGCTCTCCGGAAGTAGGGTGCATAGGCAAAGGAGATGGGAGAGGGGAAGAGTTGAGAGGTTCAGCACAACACATACAGAGAGTGAGGTGAGGAAAGAGATATGAGGGAGATGGCATGTGAGAGATGCTGGGAGAAGGAGAAGCAAAGGTTGGGGTAGCGTGGGCGGCTTGTGCATCTCTTGCACAAGGTAGGCTGGCAGCAAAGCATCATAGGAGGCTGAGGTAGTCTCTGAGTGAGACAAGGCGGGCGGGGGGGGGGGGAATAAAAGAAATGGAAGAAGAATAATAACATAAAATAAATTCGACCGAAACGAACTGAACATGACTTTCGGATCAGAAATTATTCCGTACTCTTCCGAAACTAATAATTTTCCGAAAATATATAAATAGTAAATTACTCGTGTAGGGTTAAATTACGACAATAATAAAATACTCGTAAAAATATTAAAGATAATAAAATATCGATAATAAAATATCGATAATAGCCGGATAAAAAAAAATATCACAAACGCGCCAAAATTTGGAGCGTTACAAGAACTTAATTCGGAAATCCAAGATTAATACCCTTGACTCGAATCAATTTTTCTTCTCAGGTTTGATAATGGCTTTCTCTATCACCATTCCTAGTTATAATCTTTGTCCTAAGAACCAATCAAAGCATACAAAACTTCGGTACCGATCACGTAAATCAAACTTCTATTATACAATCTTCTCCCTACAAATCATCTATCTTTTATACATCAAGTTCTACACATTTATTCATCTAGATTCCCTTGTTCTGCATTCCCGCCTTCTAGGTTTGATGTAGTCATTTGTTGGCGGTTTCGTGCGTTTGTCGAGAAGGGGGCGTGGATTTGTGATCGACTCCTGACGGCTTTGTTGCAGCCCAAATCTGAGGTGTGCATAGTTGTTCCCCAGGTTTCCTCCCTGTGTACTTCCTTCGAAGATGAACGTTTATGCTCGTTGCCTCTTGCTGGATGGATCAACCTGCTTTCCCTTGAAGACGTTTTTGCTTTCGGCCTCTTTTTGATGTACTTTTGTGCACTTCTTTTCTCCTTTTGTTGTGATCCTTCTTGACGGTTAGACCGTCTGCCGATCTTTCGGCCTTTCGATCCACTAGACGGCGTGCCGTCTAGTGGTTTCGAACAGCTTTCCATTATTAAAAAAAAGTAGGATAGTCATTCTTTCCTCTTTCCTCTATACATGACAACAAATCAACTAGAACCTACACAACTAAGAGACTAATCATGCCCTATTATCCACCTTTTATATATATATATATATATATATATATATATATATATATATATAGAGAGAGAGAGAGAGAGAGAGAGAGAGTATAGATCCTATGAGAACACCCCCTAACGTGAAAACATGAGAACAGATTTGTAATTATTATTAGTTTTTTTACGAATGTGCATATCGTTTAATGTATTATTCGTAGTTATTATTAATTATGATATCTACTCTAAATCTCAACCCTTACTACTCATATATATATATATATAGGGTGTGGTTCCCATGAGAACACCCCTAACGTGAGAATATGAGAACAAACATACACCGTTGGATGGTGAGTATTAAGGGTTGAGATTTAGAGTAGATATCATAATTAATAATAACTACGAATAATAATAATTAGGAATCCAACAATAACTATGAATAATTCACTCAACCAACAATAACTACGAATAATACACTAAACGATATGACACATTCGTAACAAAACTACGAATAATACATTAAACATACACCGTTGGATGGTGAGTATTAGGGGCAATAATTTATTTAATTGAAATGATGGTGATTAGATGTTTACTTTTAGTTTAAGTATCTTTTTTACATGTTTACCTTTTATTTTTTTTGTTAATGTAGTTTATGAATGTTTAATTTTTTTTGGTGACATTGTTTTTGTTACCCAAATATGAATTGTAGTATTTTTCTCATTATTGGGTATATGTTTATTGTTTTTGTGGTATATTTCTTATTGTTGAGTATGCTTAAAGTGATATTTTTGGTTATGTTTTATGGTTATCCAAATTGTGTTACAAGAAACAAATGTCATTTGGTATTGATGTTTGGGTACAATATCGATTTGTGTAAATTTTGGTTATGACAAATTCAAATTGGGTATGATTTTATACGTGTATTGACTATGTAATATATTATTTATTATTGAGTATATTTAAAGTGATATCGTGGGTATGTTTTATGGTTACCCAAAATGTGTTTAATGATCAAATGTCAAGCGAATTTTTGGGTAATGACCAAATGTCATTTGATATTGATGTTTGTGTACAATATCGAGTTTTGAAAATTTTGGGTATGACAAATTTAAATTGGGTATGGTTTTGTATTAAGTTATGTTTAAATTGGGTATAAATATCAAATATTATCCAATTTATGGATATTGTTTTATTTTGATATTTGATTTATTGGGTATCTTGTTTTCGAGTATATTTATGTACTTTGACAAATTTATTTTTGGGTATGATTGTGATATTATTTGGGTAAGCGAATTTTTGGGTATGATTTTGACATTATTTGGGTAAGCGGATTTTTGGGTAAACGAATTTTTGGGTAAGCGAGTTTTTTCTGGGCAAGAGGGCTGCGTTTTTTTGACCCTAAATTCCCTCCAAATGTCAATCGAAAGTATCACAATCAGCACTCACATCAGCCATCACTCATTAGCCATCACTTTTGTCAACTTTTTGTCCTATTTATGAATTAGTCTAGTAAACTAGGAGCTCTATTTCTCAATTTATAATTGGTAGACCCTAAATTTTAACTCTATAGAATAAAAGGTCCTAAATGCCAATTCAGCCAACTAATAATAATTACGAATCTGTTCTCATGTTCTCACATTAGGGGTGTTCTCATAGGATATATATATATATATATATATATATATATATATATATATATATATATATATATATATATATATATTTCTTAAAAACACAATTACCATAACCAGTAAAAATACCTTTTCTTTCCTCCTATACATAACCGACGGTCCGACATGCCTTTAATTAATCACACATAAACCGCCATTCATTTGCAAATTGTAACCATGATTGCTACCTTGTTTTACGCCCTTGTAAACGGCTGAATCTTGAGCATTGATGACTCATGCAAACATCCTGCTAATCACGCCATATATGTACGCATATGCAAAGGATTGTCTCACCTCCCTCCCTCTAAACGCCAACCAGCGTTCCAGTGTAGTTGTCAGGATCCTGCACAATTATAACAACAACCAACCATCACCCCTCTTCTCTTCATACATCTAGCAACCTCGTTCCTTCATCCTCAACACCACAACCGAACAACCGAGCCACCATCTCCATCCCTCATGTCGACACTGAGCCAAGCAACAACCAAGCCTCCCTCTTCAGTGCCCGCTCCTCCCTCGTTTCTGTCACGAACAACTACAACCCAACATCGAACTCCCTCCTCATTCAGTCTGTAACTGCTTCTATCACATAGCCTAAAATGCCTTTACCTTTCCTCTATGTCCCGTGGACAACACTACGCCTTTGGATCTTCTTGCATCCTGTCATCACACAGTCAACAGAGGTGATCCATTGTAGGGCTCCTCCTTGCTGGTTAACCTCGCCAACAGTGGGTCGAGATGCTGTCGGACCCGTAGAAGACTAGTGTTCATCCTCCGTCTTAGCTTCGTCCTAGCCACTTGCAACCAGTCGGTAAGCCAACCTTGATCCTTCACTTGTCATGAAAATCAAGAAGTGAAGTATATATGTGTGGTGGACTTCTACATCGCTCGAAGGATGGATCTTTTGCTCACTGGAAATTTGGACAAAGCGTGATGCTGAGGAGTTTTGATTTGGCGACGTGTGGGAAATCTGCAATCTGAGATGCCGGGGGTGAGATTCGAACCATATACTAGTTGCACTTCTTGTCATAATTCCAGAAAATTTTAGACGAGCAGTCAATTTGGAGGATATCTTTCGATGCTTTAGATTCACAATTCACCGTTGAAATTATGATGTATCGTAGGTGGATATGTAGGTTCCGGTGTAAAAAACTAGTAACGATCCAACGGTCGGATTTGGATTTGTTACGTTCCAAAGTTGAGTAGTTATGCAATTATTTAGAGTTCGAAGATTTTGGCTAAGTATAGGAAGTTTTGTATCTTAGAGTCAATTTGAAATTTTTGTGTAGGAGTTGTAGTAACCTAATTTTGTGATTTATTTATTCTAGTGAAGAAAGTGCATAGCATAGGACATCAATATATTTTCTTGAGAATTTCAGTTTTTTTTACGGGGTTATATACTAGGTCAAAGTTCGACCTTAGTGAAATTGGTTGAAGTTAAGAAGTTTGATAAAATCTTCTAACCTTAACAAACTTTCTTTTGAGAGTTAGATTGTGTTTTGGGTCCCAAAGGATAATTTAGAACTAGGATATGAAAATTTATAGGGTTTGAGACTCAATGGTAAAATTGTCATTTACCCTTACGAGGGTAAATTGTAAACTTCCTTATGATAAAATGTAGTATCCTAGAAGTTGGAGACTTCTAAAAGAGTTGAATACATTATGGATCCACTTACGTTTTATATCAGGCGGTTGAATTCCTGCGGTTGTGGATCGAGTTTTGAGATAATGAGAATTATGACTCGATTCAGGTAAGTCTTTTGGGCTTACTTAGCTAGCTTCTAGATGTTGGTTGAATGATGATAGTGGTGTATGTTTATGTGTTTAATAATTATAACTTGCATATGACGACCCTTATAGTTATATGATCCAAGTGTATGTATAACGAGCGGTGACATCACTGCCCAACTCTGATAGGAGTTTGGTAGGTTCTCTCAGGCCACGCCATACAAGTACACGGTGAGGTGCATCGGATCCAATCCTGTTGGTACACGGGAACAGAGGCGAGGTTTGAGAATCCCTCATGTCACAAAATAAGTTGCATTCGTAAAGTGGATGACTTAAATTAAGACAATAAATGGATTTCTGTGAAACATGATGAGTGTTTTATTTATGTTATGATATGTGTATGTGCTATTATTCTTCTTCTAACTTTTGGAAAGTTAGCTAACGGTTGATTATTTTGTTGTTTAAACATAGCACAGTTAAAGCAGCGGCCGAGTGATCTGGAAGTTAGTGGTCAGTTGGGTCTCCGTACTCTATAGGATGGGGTTTGGATATTATTATATTGATATTTTCTTCTTAGCATATTGTCATTAGAAATTGTGATTGTAAGTACATTGTTGGCTGACAAGTGTCATGTGATTGCATTCATAACAATAAAACGTTGTTTTATGAATTTCGGTTTCCTTATTTGTGTCTTGTTGTAAGATCTAGTGAAAGCGTTATCAAAGTAGGGTCGGGATCCATTGTGAGGTCCTAACCCGTAACTCCGCGAATTCTAAGAATTTGGGGTGTTACAAGCGTGAAGAAGAAAGTGATAATCGAGATATTGATACTTTGAGGAGGAAGGAGATGAAGGATCATTAAGAGTATTTTGAAATTATACATGTAACACCCCGAATCCGCGGGACTCGAGATGCTACGGGTTGGGACCTCACAATGGGTCCCGAACCTTAGCCTGACAACAATTTTACCGGATCTTGCAACAAGACACAAACAAAGGCCAAAATGAAATACATTTTTATGCAATGTGTTACGCTAAAAAGTGTGCACGCAATAAGCCTTAAATTTATACTCGTTATATTTATCCTAACTTCTAGCGCACCCGCAGTGTACGGGACGTTTGTAGTATGGATAGTATTCCGAGATCGAACACAAAGACTAAGGTGAAATTGATTCGGTTTTGTGATTAAGTTTAGTGAAGGTCTAAGGTTAGAAGAAGGGGGAAATAAGAAATGAAAATCACAATTTGTTTTTGGTCGTTTTTTGGTGATCAATCAAAGATCACAATTCATGCAAAGTAACCAATCAAACTAAACTAAAAATCAGCACAAATGAACAAATGAGACAAGATAACGATTAAGGAAATAAAAGACGGATTCTAGAGGTCGGAAGTTCCGGTTATGGCATAGAACTCAAGTTATCTAATCATTCTTTGGATTAACTATGATATGTTGGGATTAAGTGTATCTAATTTGAGGACCAATTACCGGGTAGGTCTCATTACCGGGTAAGTCTCTAAGAACCTAAGGATAGGAATTCTACACAAACCGGATTGTTGATTAAGGGTCTAACCTATCCTTACCGGGTAAGTCTTGGAAGGGGAAGTCCTAAACAACTATCCTAGCACATCTAATCCAATGGCGGCTTATTAGGCTCACCACTACCTAAGGATTGCTATTTTAGATTCTAAGGGCAAGGATTACCGGGTAAGTCTTTCCTAACACTTAGTCACTACACTAGGTCACCCTAGGATAGGTTAAACTCAGCAAACACTTAGGATTTCAACAATTCATAAGTCTAAGGCAAGGTCCTTCGAACCAGGGAAAATCACGGTCTGTTCTACCGAAACCACGGCCGTGGTTCTTCAAGAACTACCCGTGATTTCTAACAGGAACTACGTTCATAAGCAAAAGTCGTCCAAAAGTAAATCTAAATCCGTCCTATCATAATTCTAGCCATAACCATCCTTTCCTTACCCTAGAACCACATCAATTTAGCCTACAACATTCATAATGGAAATCGAGACAAACAAACATAAAATCAAAACATCCATTGCAAGATAATGAAAGAAAAGGGATGAACAAGTGAACTTTAATCCAAAACTAAGCTAAAGATTAGAATTAGAACCACTTACAACCCTTCCAAAAGAAGGTTCAAAGACTCATACAATCTCTAGAAAACGAAATCCGAAATACAAGAAAGCTATGGTGTGTTCTTCTCCTCCTCTTCAATGGAGTTCTTCTCCTTCTCTTTGGCACTTTCCTTCCTAGAAAAACCTCTTGATTTTTGAGAATATATTTGTTAGAGAAATGGATAATGGATGAGCTGCTCCCAAACTACCCCAGCTGCCTCAAACAATCCATGAAGGACCACTTTTATAACAAATCTTTCATGAGCTGGCCATGAGAGTCGTGGCACAGCTGTCACGAAAATCTGGCAAAATCCACGGTCATTTCCACGGTCACTTCCATGGTCGTGGTTCTTTGCAGAAACTTCGCCTTGGATCTTTGAGCTGTGGTTTGGTGCATGGTATGTGTTGGCAAGGTTCAATGAGTCCTCCTTAGCCCTTGGCTTGTGTCCTAATGTGTCCGAGGGTGTGCCATCTAAATGAACGATCCTCAAACGCTTCGTTTAAGCTCCTAAACTTCCCGAAATACCTACAAAACGCGCACAAGTCCGTGTAGACGTCTATCTCGACAAAATACGTGATTTGGGTGCGAAACGTCTTGAACTAATGCTAGATCATGCATGAATGAGCGAGAATTCTAACTAAATGTACACCTAAAACTATGTTATAAATCGTGTTATCAAAATACCCCATACTTAAGGTTTGCTCGTCCCCGAGCAAATTCCCACATATAGACTAAAAGATGACATGATTTATGTATGTAGAAAAAATGGCAAAATCTTTTTGGGTTTGTGCTTCTACTATTGGATCACCTTCATAGTCATGATCAATGGCAATTGGATAAGCAATTATGTATCAAACAATAAGGGCATGGAAAGACAATTGTACTTAACTCAAAAGCATGCATGAGATGTGAAGATGAAGAGGTCAAGAAGATCAAGAGTCTATCCAATCTAGATTACTAAGTCTTACAAACATGCAAGTAGGTCATAAGGGCTTGTGACATAAAAGGCCAAGAAACGTTGCAATTGGGCGGGGGATTCTCTAGGTTATGTGATGCTAATCCGGGAATGGAACTAACTCCACATCCTTGTCCTCGATCAACTTCCCCCAAGTGTATATTTTTCCCTATCTTGCTTTCTTTTCTTTTTCTTTAACTCATTTTTGAGACAATGACATTGGTGTACAATAGCCGAAACCTCGGTGATTAGCCATCCTCGGGCTTTTTCTCTTTTTCGAGGTGCATCCACACCGGGCACACATACCAAAGCTCGTTAGGGCTATTGGTTCATTTGACTTTGGCAAGGCACCAACACCCGATTATGTGAAGTGTACCGAGTTACTTGTCATTTAAACCAACGCCCCCAAACCTATATTTTGGCTACACTTCCACAATAATTTCAGCATTTCATTCACGACATTCTTTTCATTACATCTTCACCCCGCACTTGCTTTTTGCACATTTCAACACACTAGCATGCTCCTATTCCCGGATGGGTTTAAAGGAGGTCGATTTTATATCAATTGAGGTGCTCAAGCAATCATGATCAAGATGAGAAGTAGAGAAAGATGAAATGCCTCATTCATTCCTAAATGGTATGCAAGAACTATCATGTAATTTCGACTTTCAATACTCAATCCATTCTAGGCAATCATCATGATCACAAGTCATTCATATAATTTAAGAGAAGTAGTTCAAGTCTACATATGCATTTATCAATTTAACACATAAGGCCATTCATAGCCAATCACAAGACAAGTTTCATCATTAGGATCATATTCAAGCCTAGAAAGCACAAAAATTTTTAAATTTTCTGATTTTTATGGGATTTTCGTTTTAAGTATGTACAATGCAAGACATGTGCAAAATATTAGCCTATCCTAGATGCTCATCATGCAAAGGATCATGCAAACCCTACCCCATACTTAGAAACACATTGTCCCCAATGTGTAAATGAAGTAGAGAGAGTGAAAGAAGGTTCTCACAATGTAAAATTGTTTGCTATTGTATTTGGGAATTCTCAAGTGAATTGATGTTGGATGATCCTTTCAACCATGGTAGAGAGCTCTAAGCATCTTTCAAAGCTTCGGAACCCGCGCTAGGCACCGCTAGCCGTCCAAGTTCCGCGTCCGCTCCACCCATAATTGGTGAGGGTGTCATCATCATCATTTTTATTGCCAAGAGAGGCTTCCAATGCCACTAATGCTCTAGCACACACACGAAGGTAGACAAAACACACACAAAGCACACAAAAACAGAAAAATCTAAGCAAAAATGAAAAGGAAAAAAATGTTACCAATGGGTTGCCTCCCACCAAGCGCTTCTTTAAGGTCATTAGCTTGACCAAACTCGGGAGCGTCTATTCGAGGTGAAGCGGGGCAATCATGTCTACCGGGGCTCCCGGAATATACTTCTTCAAGCGATGCCCATTCACCTTGAAATTTCCACAATGCTCCCCTCCTATTTCAATAGCTCCATGGGGAAAGATCTTCTTCACCACATATGGCCCGGTCCATCTTGATTTGAGCTTTCCGGGAAAGAGCCTTAGCCTTGAGTTGAAGAGGAGGACAAGATCTCCTTCACTCAACTCCTTTGGAACGATCCTCTTGTCATGCCACCTTTTGGTTCTCTCCTTGTAGATCCGGGCATTCTCATAAGCTTCCAACCGGAGCTCCTCAAGGGCATTGATGTCAAGCAACCTCTTTTCTCCCGCTTCCTTGAGGTCAAAATTTAGCCACTTAATGGCCCAATAAGCTCTATGCTCCATTTCTACCGGAAGATGGCAAGACTTGCCATAGACCAACTTGTAGGGGGTGGTTCCAATTGGCGTCTTGAAGGCGGTTCTATACGCCCATAGTGCGTCATCGAGCTTCATAGCCCAATCCTTCCTTGTCCTAGACACCGTCTTCTCGAGGATGGCCTTGATCTCTCGGTTGGAGATCTCCACTTGACCACTAGTTTGGGGATGGTAGGGTGTTGCCACCTTATGAGTCACCCCATACTTGGCCAAAAGTGCTCCAAAGTTCCTATTTGTGAAGTGCTTCCCTCCATCACTAATGATTACCCTTGGTGTTCCAAACCTAGGGAAGATCACCCGGTTGAAGAATCGCACTACCACCTTGGCATCATTCGTAGGAGAGGCGATTGCCTCTACCCATCTTGACACATAGTCCACCTCCAATAGGATGTAGAGATTGCCACATGAAGAAGAGAATGGTCCCATGAAGTCTACACCCCACACATCAAAAATCTCAACTTCTTGGATGTTATTCAAGGGCATTTCATTCCTCCTTGAGACGTTGCCCGTCCTTTGGCAAGCATCACATGCCGCTACAAAACCTTGCACATCTCTAAACAAGTTAGGCCAATAAAAACCGGATTGCAATACCTTTGCACATGTTTTGTGTGAGCTAGCATGGCCTCCGCATGGTAAGGAGTGGCAATGCCGGATCACACTCTCCACTTCATCCTCCGGTATGCATCTTCTAAGCACCCCATCCGGGCCTCTCTTGAATAGAAGTGGCTCACTCCAATAGTAATGCCTTACATCGTTGAAGAACTTCTTCCTTTGTGCATATGTAAGTCCGGGAGGCATTTCCTCACACACCAAGTAGTTCACAATGTCGGCGTACCACGGCTCACTTCCTCTAGCCACTTGGAACAAACATTCCTCCACCATTTGCAATTGTTCATCCCGGAATGAATCATCTATCGGGATGTTGTCTTTCCCAAGCTCCAATGGTGGGAGTCTACTAAGGTGATCCGCCACGGAGTTCTCGGATCCCTTCTTATCTCGTATCTCCAAGTCAAACTCTTGAAGAAGAAGGATCCACCGAATCAACCTTGGTTTGGCATCCTTCTTTGTAAGTAGATAACGGATCGCCGCATGATCCGTATAAACTATGACCTTCGCTCCAACAAGGTATGAGCGGAACTTCTCAAATGCATACACCACCGTCAACAACTCCTTCTCGGTGGTAGCATAGTTGAGTTGGGCATCATCTAGCGTCTTGCTAGCATAGTAAATAGCATGAGTGCGCCCTTCTTTCCTTTGTCCTAAAACGGCTCCAACGGCCACATCACTTGCATCGCACATGATCTCAAATGGTAGACTCCAATCCGGAGGTTGCATGATAGGTGCGGAGATCAAGGCGTTCTTCAACCTACAAAAAGCTTCAAGACATTCCTTGGAAAAGACAAAATCAACATCTTTCATTAGTAGGTTAGTGAGAGGCTTAGAAATTTTAGAGAAGTCTTGAATAAACCTCCGGTAAAAACCGGCATGCCCTAAGAAACTCCTTACCCCCTTCACCGAGGTAGGTGGTGGCAACTTCTCTATCGTTTCAATCTTAGCCCTATCAACCTCAATGCCACGGTTAGACACCAAGTGTCCTAACACAATCCCTTCACTTACCATGAAGTGGCATTTTTCCCAATTTAAGACAAGATTTGTCTCCTCACATCTTTGCAACACTAATGGCAAGTTAGCCAAGCAATCATCGAAAGAAGAACCATAAACAGAGAAATCATCCATGAACACTTCCATGATATTTTCTATATATTCCGAAAAGATAGCCATCATACACCTTTGGAAGGTGGCGGGTGCATTACACAACCCAAATGGCATTCTCCTATATACAAAGGTACCCCATGGACATGTAAAAGTCGTTTTCTCTTGGTCATCGGGGTGGATAGGGATTTGGAAGAATCCACTATACCCATCTAAATAGCAAAAATGAGAGTGTTGAGCTAACCTTTCTAGCATTTGGTCAATGAAGGGGAGGGGGAAATGATCCTTCCTAGAGGCCATGTTTAATTTCCTATAATCAATGCACATTCTCCACCCCGTAACCGTCCTAGTCGGTATTAGTTCATTATTCTCATTAGTTACTACCGTCATTCCACCCTTTTTAGGCACTACATGAACGGGGCTAACCCACTTACTATCCGAGATAGGGTAGATAATTCCCGCATCTAGCAACTTAATGATTTCCTTTTTGACCACCTCTTTCATTATAGGGTTCAATCGCCTTTGATGTTCAATAGAGGGTTTGTGGTTATCTTCCATCATTATCTTATGCATGCACAAAGATGGCTTAATGCCAACCAAATCATCAATGGTATAGCCAATGGCTTTCCTATGCAATTTTAGTTCATGCAGCAATTTAACAAGTTCATCATTACTCAAGCATGCATTAACAATCACAGGATACGTAGAATTATCACCAAGAAATGCATACTTTAAATGAGAGGGAAGGGGTTTAAGTTCAAGTGAGGGAGGACCTTTAACGGTTGAAGACGATCCAAATAAGATTGGATGAGATGAATCCAAAGCAAGGGAAGACTCCCCATGGCTCCTAAAAGCTTCATCATCAAGAGCTGATTCAGGGAAAACCACGGTTGGAAACACGGGTTGCTCATCTTCCACGGCCGTGGTTCTTGCCAAGCTTGCTTCTCGAAGTTGTCCAGAAAGTTTGACGGCCGTGGTTTGTAAATCTCGACCGTGGAACTTACAGCTGTTCACCACCTCTTCGTGGCTTTCAAATCCAACTCTTGGCTCCTCTTCCAAAGCTTCCAAAGCTTTGATCTCTTCATTGCAGGCCTCTTCAACACCTTCCTCCATCATGCTTAAGGTGAGAACCTTTTCCAAAGGATCCTTGATCAAGATCGAGCTCACAATCTCTCTAGATTCTTCTTGCTCGATTATGTTGAAGATATCTTCATCAAGGGTTGGCCCTTTCATCATTATGGAAAGCTTGAACTTGATGCTCTCTTCCCCTATGTTGAAGGAGAGAGTCCCGTTCTTGCAATCCACTAGGCAACCGGAAGTAGCTAGGAAAGGTCTTCCTAAGATGATAGGAACCGGATAATCCGCCGGAATGTCCAACACTACAAAATCAATAGGCACGTAGAATCCTCCTAGTTGCACCGGAATGTCCTCTAGAATCCCAACCGGATGAGTGATAGAATGGTCCGCCATATAGAGGGTCATCTTGACCGGCTTTGGCTCTCCTAACCCGACCTTGTTGCTAAGTGCAAGCGGTATGATGCTTACACTCGCCCCAAGATCACAAAGGGCCTCGTACTTCACATCTCCCACTCCTATTGGGACGCAAAAGGAACCCGGATCCCTTAGCTTGGGAGGCATTTCTTCCTTCATGGTTTGGATCAATTCCGAGGATCTCTTGGTCATCCTTATCTCCACATACTCCTCCAACTTCCTTTTGTTGGAGAGTATTTCTTTCAAAAATTTCCCATATGCCGGCATTCCTAAGATAGCATCCATGAACGGAATGTTAATATGTAACTTGGACATTAGTTCAAGGAACTTACCAAAGTGATTGTCCAAACGAGCTCTTGCTCTTGATTGTGGGAATGGTAGTGGCGGCTTGTATGGAGGCGGTGCTACATAAGTTGGCTCTACATCCTTGCTCTTGCCTCCATCTTCTTGCCTTCTTCCCTCTTCTACCACTACTTGTTTTCCCTTAGCTTGGTCCTTGGGCAAAGGATCCTTCATACTTAACCCACTCCTTGTTGTGATAGCCGACACTTGGCCTCTTGGGTTATCTTCGGTTCTTCCGGGAAGCTTCCCCGGATCTCTATGTGCTTCACCCGCCTTTTGAAAGACTTGTGCTTCCAAGACCTTTTGAGCTTTAGAAATTGAAGTCACGGCGCTCTCAAGTCCACTCAACCTTCCTAGCAATTGCTCAAACATGACTTCGGTTCTATCCTTTGAAGGTTGAGGAAAGCCGGGTGGAGGTTCTTGTGAAGCTCTTTGTGGTGGAGTTGTGCTTGAGGAGGCGGGATGGTTCAAGGCTCCATCCGGGTTAGAGTATGAAAACCCGGGATGGTTGTGGTTGGGCCGGTAATTGTTGAATTGCCGGTTGTTGTTGAAATTTCTTGAGCCATGGTAATTGTTGAAGTTGCTCCTTCCCATATAATTCACATCCTCCTCCTTGGAAGACAAGTTAGCTTGTGGAAGCACTTGAGGAGTTGCTTGGCTCTTCAAGGTTGTAGTACACAACTCTCTCAAGGATTTCAATTCGTTGTTGATGGCGTCAAGCTTGAAATTGCTCATGGTGACTTCGCTCACCTCATATGCTCCCGCCTTTCTTCCTTCACTCTTCCTATGAGAGTACTTCTCAATCACTAGAGGTTGCTTCTCCACAAACTCCCAAGCATCATCTACATGCTTCTCCATGAAAGTCCCACCGGAGAGGGATTGAAGCTTGAATTGGCTATCTTCATCAAGTCCCTTGAAGTAGATTTCCAATAGCTCAATTTTTGGTATGCCATGGTGAGGACAATCTAGGAGAAGGTCCTTGAATCTCTCCCAAGACTTGAACAAACTTTCTCTATCCCTCATCACGAAGGCATTGATCTTTCCCCTTAATTCGGTGGTCTTGGAAGGTGGGAAGAACTTGGTTAAGAACTCGGTTGTCATCTCCTCCCAAGTACCAACTCGCCCTTGCGGAATAGATTGATACCAAGCCAAGGCTTTATCCTTAAGAGAAGGAAAAAGCCCTAAGCTTATGGTTGTTGCTCTCCAATCTTGGCGGTCTAAGAGTCTCCATCAAAATCTCGTAGTTCATCAAATGTTGGTGAGGAGACTCTCCTTCCATCCCTCCAAATTGATTGTGCCGGATCATTTGTAGAACTTGAGGGCGGAGCTCATAGTTGTGGGTTGCGGGATCTCCTAGATTCACACCCGGTCGGTGTGCTCTTTGCGCCGGATCCATACGTCTCCCTAGGGTTTGTGGCTCCTCGATAGAAATGGGAACAACCCTAACATTTGCCGCCGGCTGCGGTTGTGGTGGAGGAGGTGGAGGTTGTCGGCGATTAAGCTCTCCTTGAACGAGGGCTTGCCTAATCTCCTCAATCTCCCTCCTTGTTTCCTCTTGCCTCTCATTGGCAAGTCTCCTTTCTTCCTCCAAGAGCTCATCTCTTAGCCTTATTTGCTCTAAGGCTTCATCTAACTCAGCTTGAAGATTTCTACCGGTCATCTCTCTCTCTTTTCGGATGTTCTTGGATCTAGATCGAAGGGTTTTCTCCGGTTCGGGATCGAATGGAGCTAAATCCTTTCCACGAGATCTTCGCATACACCTAAAGAGTAATAGATGTCCTGAAAAGCAAAGACACCAACCAAAGAGAGATCAAAAGCAACAAGAAAGATCTACACTAGAAACAATCACAAAATAGACTCAATCTAGACCTAGTCCCCGGCAACGGCGCCAAAAACTTGTTACGCTAAAAAGTGTGCACGCAATAAGCCTTAAATTTATACTCGTTATATTTATCCTAACTTCTAGCGCACCTGCAGTGTACGGGACGTTTGTAGTATGGATAGTATTCCGAGATCGAACACAAAGACTAAGGTAAAATTGATTCGGTTTTGTGATTAAGTTTAGTGAAGGTCTAAGGTTAGAAGAAGGGGGAAATAAGAAATGAAAATCACAATTTGTTTTTGGTCGTTTTTTGGTGATCAATCAAAGATCACAATTCATGCAAAGTAACCAATCAAACTAAACTAAAAATCAGCACAAATGAACAAATGAGACAAGATAACGATTAAGGAAATAAAAGACGGATTCTAGAGGTCGGAAGTTCCGGTTATGGCATAGAACTCAAGTTATCTAATCATTCTTTGGATTAACTATGATATGTTGGGATTAAGTGTATCTAATTTGAGGACCAATTACCGGGTAGGTCTCATTACCGGGTAAGTCTCTAAGAACCTAAGGATAGGAATTCTACACAAACCGGATTGTTGATTAAGGGTCTAACCTATCCTTACCGGGTAAGTCTTGGAAGGGGAAGTCCTAAACAACTATCCTAGCACATCTAATCCAATGGCGGCTTATTAGGCTCACCACTACCTAAGGATTGCTATTTTAGATTCTAAGGGCAAGGATTACCGGGTAAGTCTTTCCTAACACTTAGTCACTACACTAGGTCACCCTAGGATAGGTTAAACTCAGCAAACACTTAGGATTTCAACAATTCATAAGTCTAAGGCAAGGTCCTTCGAACCAGGGAAAATCACGGTCTGTTCTACCGAAACCACGGCCGTGGTTCTTCAAGAACTACCCGTGATTTCTAACAGGAACTACGTTCATAAGCAAAAGTCGTCCAAAAGTAAATCTAAATCCGTCCTATCATAGTTCTAGCCATAACCATCCTTTCCTTACCCTAGAACCACATCAATTTAGCCTACAACATTCATAATGGAAATCGAGACAAACAAACATAAAATCAAAACATCCATTGCAAGATAATGAAAGAAAAGGGATGAACAAGTGAACTTTAATCCAAAACTAAGCTAAAGATTAGAATTAGAACCACTTACAACCCTTCCAAAAGAAGGTTCAAAGACTCATACAATCTCTAGAAAACGAAATCCGAAATACAAGAAAGCTATGGTGTGTTCTTCTCCTCCTCTTCAATGGAGTTCTTCTCCTTCTCTTTGGCACTTTCCTTCCTAGAAAAACCTCTTGATTTTTGAGAATATATTTGTTAGAGAAATGGATAATGGATGAGCTGCTCCCAAACTACCCCAGCTGCCTCAAACAATCCATGAAGGACCACTTTTATAACAAATCTTTCATGAGCTGGCCATGAGAGTCGTGGCACAACTGTCACGAAAATCTGGCAAAATCCACGGTCATTTCCACGGTCACTTCCACGGTCGTGGTTCTTTGCAGAAACTTCGCCTTGGATCTTTGAGCTGTGGTTTGGTGCATGGTATGTGTTGGCAAGGTTCAATGAGTCCTCCTTAGCACTTGGCTTGTGTCCTAATGTGTCCGAGGGTGTGCCATCTAAATGAACGATCCTCAAACGCTTCGTTTAAGCACCTAAACTTCCCGAAATACCTACAAAACGCGCACAAGTCCGTGTAGACGTCTATCTCGACAAAATACGTGATTTGGGTGCGAAACGTCTTGAACTAATGCTAGATCATGCATGAATGAGCGAGAATTCTATCTAAATGTACACCTAAAACTATGTTATAAATCGTGTTATCACAATACCCCATACTTAAGGTTTGCTCGTCCCTTAAGGTTTGCTCAATCACACACCACTATCATTATTCATGCTCATAATCAGAAGTTAGCTAAGTAAGCCCAAAGGACTTACTTGGTATAAATCTCGACTCTTTGTAATCCAACTCGCTCTGTAACAGTAGCAACTCAGTTGCCTGTCAAAGGAGATAAGTGCATCAGCACTCTCTCTAGGTACTTAGAAGTCTAAAACTTCTAAGTTGATAGATCTTATAACAACAGAATCAATTATAGTACAAATTTATGGTAAAAAGACTATTTTACCCTTAGCCCCAAATTTTCAAAATTCTAAAAATAAAACTATCAGTCATCTATGTTATTCAACTAGTCGTATGATCAAAATCTCTTAAAAACTCAACCATAACTCTTATATAGTTTCCTAGGGTTGGAGTAAAGGCTACCATTTCTATACTTAGCCAAATAATTCCTTGTTGGAAAAACAGCCCTACAGCCCTACTTTGACACCTCATAGATTCTAATCCGACCGTTAACTCATTCCCAAATTTTAACACCATATACTACGTATAACAGTCTACAACATATCCAAAATTCAACGGTGAATGTCAAGTTTAAAGTGTCGAAACTCGTTCTGGAAGTTGGCTATTTTAAGGTTGGAATAAGTGTGTATAAGGTCTTCACTTCGATTCTCCTTGTCAGCAACACCCACTATTTAATTGTACACAGGTCCTGAGTTTGAAACTCACTACACTCATATACTAGAAATCACACAAGGTCTCTACCTCACATCTAGGGATCGATCCTTATGGATGACACACATCTCACTAAACTTCATCTACGGCATAACAGAGTAGGGAAGAGGGGAACCTTACCAGCCTAGGCTCGAGACGAGTCTGACCTTCCTGCTGTAGGGATTGGAGGCTCCTACACTGGCACCTGCGGTCACAATGGTCGGAAGGAAAGTCTGTCTTATACAGATAGATGTACGTAGCTCTCATGATCGTTATACTCAGGACCGGAGAGTAGGAAACCTTACCTGGATGGAGAGTTTTCAGGCCGAGTCTCGATCGCTCAGACGGCAGTGTTGGTTGCTGGTCGACACTGTAAGGGACGGGGTGTGAGTTCAGCAGTGACACTAGCAGAAGGTAGAAGTGTAAGGAGGGGAAAGGCCTACCTTGCTGCGCTTTACAGGTTCTCCGGGTTGAAGTCGTTCCAGTTGCTGCGACGAGAAGAGGAGATTAGAGTGGATCTGTAAGGCGTCTGTACCTGGACAGAAAGGAGTCGGTGTAACAAAAGGTTCAAAGGATGAAGATACGTAGAGAAGGAGAAGCGATATACGGGGCGAAGATTGAGGCGTTACTGCGATAGGAGAGAGAGAGAAGGAGAAGAGTAGACTGTTAAGGGGGAATCTGTAACAGCTGCTCCTCTAGGCTCCTCCAGTCGCTGGGCCGAAGCAAGGCTGCTTTGTTGGTCTCCTCAAGCAGTTGGGCTGACGCAAAATCCTGGCTGCGCGAGGTAGAGCAGCAGGTTCCTTCCAGGGCTGCGCGAGGTAGGACAACAGGCTACTCCCTGAGATGTGCACTGGGCTGAAGAAGGTAGAGCAGCAGGCTCCTCCCTGGGCTGCACACGCTAGGCAAGTTGGCAGGTTGGGCGCGCTGCTAGGCTGGGCGCGCTGAGCACATTGCTGGGCTGAAGCTGGGCACGCTGCTGGCTGCTGGAGGGCTGGGCACGCTGCTGGGCTGAAGGTTAGACGAGATAAGGTGGCTGAAGCTAAAACCGAACCAAGATGGCTAGGTTGTCATCTTCTTGTCAAAATTTGTCATGGACTCGTCACGCCTATGCATGGCCTTGTCACGAGTTTGTCACGTCTCGTCATAACTCGTCATTAGGATGTCATGATCTTGTCAACGACAAGTCATGTTCTAAATTAGGGTTTGGGCTAAACTTATCATTTTAAGTGAAGTCAAGGGATCGGAATCCAGTAAGCTACAGAAATAAACGGAATAAAATTCCGGATATTACATCAGTACCCCCTTAAAATAAGTTTCGTCCCGAAACTTAGAATAAGGTATCTACCCAAAACAATCTCACCCTCAAAAAGTATATTCTGGTCTCACTCTAATTTTATTTTTTATCTCGTTTTTCTATCATGCAAACTACTCACGCTATTAATCACGTAAACATAACACTCATTTAAACATATAATCACAGAAATCATATAAAGTATCGTCTAAGTACTAACCCGTCGGTACTGAGGTAGCGGCTAACTCCGCAAAGAACTCAGGATAGTTACGTTTAATACTCTCCTCTGTCTCCCAGGTAGCCTCATCAGCTCCTCGTCTAGACCACTGGATCCTCAACATCGGTATCTCCTTAGAACGCAGACGTCTAGTACTACGCTCTAGGATGGCTACTGGGTACTCCACAAAAGTGTGGTCTGGCTCGACTATCAGATCCTCATGACTGATGATGTGTCTAGGATCCGGTATGTACTCTCTCAGCTGAGATACATGAAAAACTGGATGGACTCCCTCCAATCTCGGTGGCAGTGCTAATCGGTAGGCAACCTCTCCGACTCTCTCTAAGATCTCAAATGGACCGACATATTGGGGACTCAACTTCCCCTTAATGCCGAAACGCCGGACTCCTCTCGTCGGTGACACTCTCAACCACACCTGTGCACCTACTCTAAACTCCAAAGGTCGACGCCGCTTTTCGGCGTAGGATTTCTGACAACTCTGAGCTGCTAACATCCGCTCTCGGACTAAGGCGATCCGGGCGATGTCATCCTGTATCTGATCTGGTGCTACCCCATCAGCCTTGCTGGGCTCCTCCCAGCACAATGGTGTACGACATCTCCGCCCGTACAAAGCCTCATAAGGTGCCATCCCAATAGACGCGTGTCAGCTGTTATTATATGAAAACTCTACCAGTGGGAGATGATCTGGCCATACCTGTCCCCAATCTAGTACACACGCCCGTAGCATGTCATCTAAGGTCTGAATAGTCCTCTCAGACTGACCGTCTGTCTGTGGGTGATAGGCAGTGGTAAAGTGGAGACTCGTTCCCAAAGCAGTATGTACCTGCTGCCAAAATCTCGAGGTGAAACGTCCATCTCTGTCGGAGACGATAGTCCTCGGTACTCCATGAAATCTCACAATGTGTCTGGTGAACTCCTCAGCTAGATGACTTACCGGCCACGTTTCCTTAATCGGAATGAAACGTGCGGTCTTCGTCAGACGGTCTACCACTACCCAAATAGCATCAAAACCTCTACTGAGTCTCAACCCTGTGACAAAATCCATAGATATATCCTCCCACTTCCAATGTGGTACTGGAAGTGGGTGAAGCTCTCCTCCGAACCTGCGATGCTCAATCTTGACCTGCTGACAGGTCGCACACTGGGCTACATACCGAGCCACATCAGGCTTCAAACCACCCCACCAGAAGGAACGTCTCACGTCCTTGTACATCTTACTCGCTCCAGGATGTACCGAGTATGGGGTAGCATGAGCCTCACCTAGAATCCTCTGTCTCAAATCACTGTCTGATGGCACACATATGCGATCCTGGCATCTCATCACTCCATCAGCACCAATAGTGAACAGAGGTGCCTCATCTCGTGATATCCGGTCTCGGATCCGGGTCAAAGTCGGACATGTCTCCTGCTTCTGTCGGATCTCACCCAACAGATCAAGAAGTAACTCTAAGGTGGCTACCTGATGAGCTGTATCGGGGAACTGGATCTCTACCTCCAACCAAGCTAAGTCTCTCTGTAACTGTGGTTGTACTGTCAACCGGGCTATCGCCTTCTCCCGAGGCGTCTTCTGACTCAAAGCGTCAGCAACTACATTCGCCTTCTCGGGGTGGTAGAGAATCTCAAGGTCAAAATCCTTGAACAACTCTAGCCACCTCCTCTGGCGGTTATTCAACTCTCGCTGAGTGAATATGTACTTCAGACTCTTATCGTCTGTGAAGATCTAACAGGTCGCCCCATAGAGATAGTGACGCCAGATCTTAAGAGCATGTACTACTGTAGCTAACTCTAGGTCATGGGTGGGGTAGTTTTCCTCATACGTCTTCAGCTGTCGAGACGCATATGCTATGACCTTACCCCTCTGCATCAAGACACAACCCAAGCCCAGCTTGGATGCGTCACTGTACACTACAAAGTCCTTTGTACCCTCAGGTTGTGCTAAAATCGGAGCAGACGTCAATCTCCTCTTCAGCTCCTCAAAACTCTGCTGACACGGCTCAGACCAGACGAACCGAGTAGTCTTCCTTAGGAGACAAGTAAGTGGTCGGGCAATCAGGGAAAACCCTTCCACAAACCGGCGGTAATAACCTGCCAATCCAAAAAAGCTGCGAACTTCCTTAACATTCCTCGGAGCTTGCCAAGAAGACACTGACTCAATCTTCGTCGGATCGACCTTAATCCCTTCAGCAGTCACTACATGGCCTAGGAAGGCCGCCTCTGACATCCAGAACTCGCACTTGGATAGCTTAGCATATAGCTGGCTATCCTGTAGAATCTGTAATACTGTCCTCAAGTGCCCGGCATGCCCCTCTCGACTCCTAGAGTAAACTAGGATGTCGTCAATGAAGACCACTACAAACTGGTCTAAGAAGTCGATGAAAATCCCGTTCATCAACTCCATATATACTGCTGGTGCATTAGTGAGCCCGAATGGCATCACTACAAACTCATAGTGGTCATACCTAGTCCAGAATGCCGTCTTAGGTATGTCCTGGTCTCTCACCCTCAGCTGGTGATAACCCGATCTCAAGTCTATCCTCGAGAACACTGACGCTCCATGCAGCTGGTCCGGTAGATCATCTATGCGGGGCAGTGGATACTTATTCTTGATGGTGACCTTGTTCAACTCCCTGTAATCAATGCACAGCCTCATTGATCCATCCTTCTTCCTCACAAATAATATTGGTGCTCCCCAGGGAGAAACACTAGGGCGTATGAAGCCCTTCTCTGCTAACTCCTCTAACTGCTTCTTCAGCTCAAGCAGCTCTATCGGTGCCATACAGTATGGGGCCTTCGAGATCGGCCTCGTGCCCGGCTCTAACTCAATGCTGAAATCAACACTCCTCTATGGGGGTAGCCCTGGCAGTTCGTCACTAAATACCTTTGCAAACTCGCATGCAACTAGTATCTCCTCTACTGTCAGACTCTTGCGCTCCTTCATGGCATAACACCAAAAGGCCTCGCAACCCTGTGCTATCAGTCTGGCTGCTCTCACTGCGCTGATAACTGTGCCGGACTTTCCGAGGTCCCAACCTTGGAATATCACTCTATCACCCTCCTCAGTGGCGACAGTCACAGTTCTCCTACCAATGTCTAAGACTGCTCCATGTCTAGTCATCCAATCTATTCCTAAAATCACGTCCTCATGTGCTAAGGGCATGACTAGGAAATTTACCAACCAAATCCGGACCCCCAGATGAATAGGGAAGTCATAAATCTCTCGGGATCCTCTAACCTTACCCCATCCGGTAACCCAACCACCAAAAGGTACACCCTCTACTGTAGCTAAGGACAACCTATCTACGCATACATCTGATATAAAGGAGTGTGTAGCACCCATATCAATTAAAACTCGCACAGGTAAGTCATAGATCCAAATAGTACATGTGGTCACGGGTGCTGCAGGCTGCTCAGTGCTCCTCAGCTCGAACACTCTTGATGGTCCTCCTTTGGTGTCAGTGGTACTACTACGTCCCCTGCCACGACCTGATCCCTGTGTCGTACTGTATGAAGCAGGATGTCTTGGAGCCCGGTACTGTTGCTGCTGCTGACTCGGTGCTCGGTACTGAGGAGGTCTCTGTCCACTCCTCTCAGCACCTGCAGGAGAAGATCCCTGCTGTGAAGGAGCTCTACCCTGACCGTAGATAGTAGCCCTGTGTCCCGGCTTCCCGCAAGTGAAGCAAGTAGTAGGTGGCCTCTGGCAGTCCGTCTTAATGTGATCGCGGCTACCACAGTTAAAGCATTGTCGATCTCTACCAGAAGTCTGAACTGTAGGGTGGTAGTTGGGCCTCCCTTGAGTCTGTCCTCGACCATAACCTGCTACTACTGTACTGCTACCAGCATGTCCTGTCTTCTGCCGCCTATCCGGCCCACTAGACTGAATTGCTTTCCTCGAAGCTGGCCTATCTCTCTCATATGCAGAGGCTCTATCCTGATAGTCAGACAAAGTCTCACAGCGAAATCCTGCCAGATAGGATCGGGTACTCTCTCTCAATCTCCTGGAGAAAAGGTAAACATGCTGCTCTTCTGGAGGTGCGGCTGGCCCAAGTAGGGTCAACTCCTTCTGAAACTTCTTTATGGCAGCAGCAATCGGAATGTCCTCAAATCCCGCCTCAATGAAATCCTGAAACCTCTCTCCCCTCAGCGAGACAGGGCAGTACCTCTCTCTAACAATGCTCCTCATCTGCTCCCAACTAGTGACTCGGCTACGAATGGTCCGCCACCAGGAATGAGCATCCTCCGTGAAACATGTTTGTACCAAATCCACCTGTCGATCCTCGGGACAACGTATCGCCTCTAAGGCAGTCTCTATCTTTCCTATCCAGTGCTCCACCTCTAACCCTATCTCTCCACTGAATGAGGGAACCTTCTGAGAGTTGAAAGCCTTCAACCACTCATCCGGTCTCGGTGCTCTAGACCTAGCAGGCTCTCTATCAGCATTAACTCCCCTCTCAGGTACAGCTGGCACCTGAGACACTCCCTGTGTCACTTGAACTGACCTAGCCGGTATCACCGGTGGTACCTGGGTAAGTCTCTCTACTCTGGCAGCCTCCTCCATACGCTCGACGTATGCTCTGTACTCTTTGTACTCAGATGCTCCAATAGAAACATGTCCTGACTCAGTCGAACGTGCTCCCTGCGCTCCAAACCTGGCGGCGGTCTCATGCCTGACCTCGGGACCAACACTCTCAGCTACCTCTTCCACAACAGCCTCCGGCATGCTCGCTGCAGGTGGATCCTCTCGAGGGACTCGTCCTCGACCTTTCCCTAGTGGGGGTCTACCTCCACGACCACGCGCTCTAACAACAGGGGTCCTATCAGCTCGATCCTGTCTCACTGGAGGAAGGGGGAATGACCCCTACCTCTACCAGTCGTTGGTGTAGCCCTAGTACGTGTCATCTGCACGAACGGTAACAACTACAGTTATAATCTAACTAATCTATCGTAAGCAGTAAAAGTCTACAGTGATCATACTAAGAATACCGAGATCCGCGGAGGTAGTGGTGGTCGTCAGTACTTTCTATCCCATCCCGACTATGCATGTATTTTAAAACCAAAAATTCCTTTGGAAAACTCAGACCCCTTTCGGGTTCTGCTTATTTACTTATATGACCTTTTAGAAGATTTCAAGTGCCATTGTTGCCAACCTAGAGCTCTGATACCATGTTGTAACACCCCAAATTTTACAACTCGGGGAGTTACTGGTTAGGACCTCACAGTGGGTCCCGACCTTAGTTTGACAACAACTTAACAAGATCTTACAACAAGGCACAGATAAGGAAAAACCGAAAATCATAAATTAAGTCTTAACAACGTATGAATGTGACCAAAATAACCAACAGCCGGAAAACATAAGAAAAACCACAACGGATCAAAAGGAACCAAGGTCCAACTGGAAATCCCACAAATCAAGAAACTGCAACAAGCCCTAAAAGTACGACACCCCGGCTGACCACTACCATCCGGATCAATCGGCATCTGCTCTAACATGTGGTACGTCTACACAACATAACAACTGTTAGCTAACTAACTAAAAATAAGCAGAAGTAATAACAGCACAACCACACTCAAAAATAATATACACAAACAACATGCTGGCACACAACCGATTATTATCTATTACTTAGGTGATTCATCTTATTCAATTTTACAATTGTGGCACGAGAATCTTAATTGTTCTCGCCTCCGTTCCTTATCTAGCTGGGTGTAGGTCTAGCTTGCCTCCGTCGGTAGCATCACTACAAACCGAGTGTGGACTAATCCCTAAAGAAACCCCAAGCGCCCTCAAGCTAACTGAGCAGAATGCCACCGCCCGTTACTCTTAAGCCAAGTATAGGTCGGTAAATATTTATCACAACCTATAACTCTAAACATCTCAATCACACACCACTATCATTATTCATGCTCATAATCAGAAGTTAGCTAAGTAAGCCCAAAGGACTTACCTGGTATAAATCTCGACTCTCTGTAATCCAACTCGCTCTGTAACTGTAGCAACTCAGTTGCCTGTCAAAGGAGATAAGTGCATCAGCACTCTCTCTAGGTACTTAGAAGTCTAAAACTTCTAAGTTGATAGATCTTATAACAATAGAATCAATTATAGTACAAATTTATGGTAAAAAGACTATTTTACCCTTAGCCCCGAAATTTCCAAAATTCTAAAAATAAAACTATCAGTCATCTATGTTATTCAACTAGTCATAGGATCAAAATCTCTTAAAAACTCAACCATAACTCTTATATAGTTTCCTAGGGTTGGAGTAAAGGCTATCATTTCTATACTTAGCCAAATAATTCCTTGTTGGAAAAACAGCCCTACAGCCCTACTTTGAGACCTCATAGATTCTAATCCGACCGTTAACTCATTCCCAAATTTTAATACCATATACTACGTATAACAGTCTACAACATATCCAAAATTCAACGGTGGATGTTAAGTTTAAAGTGTCGAAACTCGTTCTGGAAGTTGGCTATTTTAAGGCTGGAATAAGTGCGTATAAGGTCTTCACTTCGATTCTCCTTGTCAGCAACACCCACTATTTAATTTGTACACAGGTCCTGAGTTCGAAACTCACTGCACTCATATACTAGAAATCACACAAGGTCTCTACCTCACATCTAGGGATCGATCCTTATGGATGACACACATCTCACTCAACTTCATCTACGGCATAACAGAGTAGGGAAGAGGGGAACCTTACCAGCCTAGGCTCGAGACGAGTCTGAACTTCCTGCTGTAGGGATTGGAGGCTCCTACACTGGCACCTGCGGTCACAATGGTCGGAAGGAAAGTCTGTCTTATACAGATAGATGTACGTAGCTCTCATGATCGCTATACTCAGGACCGGAGAGTAGGAAACCTTACCCGGATGGAGAGTTTTCAGGCCGAGTCTCGATCGCTCAGACGGCAGTGTTGGTTGCTGGTCGAGACTGTAAGGGACGGGGTGTGAGTTCAGCAGTGACACTAGCGGAAGGTAGAAGTGTAAGGAGGGGAAAGGCCTACCTTGCTGCGCTTTACAGGTTCTCCGGGTTGAAGTCGTTTCAGTTGCTGCGATGAGAAGAGGAGATTAGAGTGGATCTGTAAGACGTCTGTACCTGGACAGAAAGGAGTCGGTGTAACGAAAGGTTCGAAGGATAAAGATACGCAGAGAAGGAGAAGCGATATACGGGGCGATGATTGAGGCGTTACTGCGATAGGAGAGAGAGAGAAGGAGAAGAGTAGACGGTTAAGGGGGAATCTGTAACAGCTGCTCCTCTGGGCTCCTCCAGTCACTGGGCCGAAGCAAGGCTGCTTCTTTGGTCTCCTCAAGCAGCTGGGCTGACGCAAAATCCTGGGATGCGCGAGGTAGAGCAGTATGTTCCTTCCTGGGCTGCACGAGGTAGGACAGCAGGCTACTCCCTGGGTTGTGCACTGGGCTGAAGAAGGTAGAGCAGCTGGCTCCTCCCTGGGCTGCGCACGCTGAGCAAGTTGGCAAGCTGGGCGCGCTGCTGGGCTGGGCGCGCTGAGCACGTTGCTGGGCTGAAGCTGGGCACGCTGCTGGCTGTTGGAGGGTTGGGCACGCTGCTGGGCTGAAGGTTAGACGAGATAAGGTGGCTGAAGCTAAAACCGAACCAAGATGGCTAGGTTGTCATCTTCTTGTCAAAACTTGTCATGGACTCGTCACGCCCATGCATGGCCTTGTCACGAGTTTGTCATGTCTCGTCATAACTCGTCATTAGGATGTCATGATCTTGTCAACGACAAGTCATGTTCTAAATTAGGGTTTGGGCTAAACTTATCATTTTAAGTGAAGTCAAGGGATCGGAATCCGGTAAGCTACAGAAATAAACGGAATAAAAATTCCGGATATTACATCATCGCTCTAAACATGTCTCGTAACCATTTTTCTATGTTAAGTATTATATTTTCATCAAGTTAAATCATTAGTTGCAATATCGTAAATAATTTTTTCTCTTGATATGTCTACATGTTCAAATTTTTACTGCTACAATGTAAACCAAGTTGTCCACTACCACCCGCTCTCGCATATTGGTATCCATCGCACGACGCAATGACGAAGGAAATAGGCAAGACGCACGAGCAAATTAAGATGTTTCGTCAACAATACGCTCGACCTACTCCGTAGACAACCCTTATTTATGTAAGTTAATTAATTATGATTTTTTTTTTATCATTTTTGTTAATTAACAATACTTATAATAATCATTATATTAATAATAATTAACACAACTATTTATACTATTAATGTTAAAACTCTAATAATAAAATTCCAAAACCAAGCCACACATTTTCCTAATTTTAAGATACAATTATAACTCTAATAATAAAATTTCAAAACAAAATCAATGCAAAATTAAATAATATTAAGATACAATTATTACACATTTTTTTGATATTAAGATACAATTATAACTCTAATATAAAATTCCAAAACAAAACCAATGCAAAATTAAAGTGTCAGGGGAGGGGTACATCAACCTGCAAGGGAGCCGCCAAAATTGCAGGTGTGTCAGCCAACAAGGAGATTAAGAGGTGCAAACAAAATCTCCCTTTTTGTAAGGTTATAAGTCATACTATAAGTGACAATAGAGATTAATGTTCTAGAACCGATATACTTAATTAGGTTAGTTGTATTAATCATAATTAAAATTATACAGAAACGATATAGTATGATTACAAATCATAATTAAATCTTCTGGAAATATTCTAGCAAGATTATAAACCATAAGTAAAATATAATCTTGACCCCAATAATCAAGTTTAAGGAACACATTATATATTACGGTAAAATTACAAAACGAAATAAAATTTTAATTTTGCGAAGACTTAAATCATTGAAGGAGAAATTTGAGAGTACCAAACGTGACTCCTCTAATTCATCCACTTGGATATAGATTTAGATCAAATCAGAGAAGATAAATTCAATTTTGATAATAGGTAAAGCCGTCTTTGATACTTCGAACATGGCAAATACGACTTTGTGCGTATTTTGTGATCGAATTGAGGGTATTGAGTGATTGTATGATACTGTTGCTAATATAACTTTTAATGGGTTACCTTGTGATATTTTCAGTTAGTTGCATAGTCAACATATAGTTTCTCCGTTGAGTTATACAATGTTGCTAATTTGTTCCAGTTTATTAGAGAAGCTCGATTGATAACTTTTCTTTCTTTTATTAGGATATGACCGAATAATATTTGCGGGTCCACCTGCTAATATGAGTTCTTCTTTGTCATATTGGAGGTACACTCATGTTTTCTAGATAGACCTACTACTACTACTACAAGTTCTTACTTCCAAGATTTTGACTAGAATTAAACTGTTTTAGCTTGGATCTTCCTAGTTTTGAACTGTTATCTTGCCCCTAGTATAATGGAATTATTTCCCTATTGTTTTTTTTAGAGTTTTGTAAAGTTATAACTACGTAACAATATCGCAAAAAAATTAGGTTTTGCGAATTTTCGTCCATTTTCTAAGACCTTTAGGTACCAAACACTCAACTAGCTTTTACAAACCTTTGGTAGGTATAAGTACGTATGTTGTAGGATGTACATGTTTGGTTGCATGATGAAATGATACTAAAATGTATCTGTTTCAAGGGGACAATATTTAGGTTTTACGGGCGAAGTGGTATTTGAATTTGAAGGGGGTAAGATTTGACAAATCAATTCATGAGGATAACAATCTTGGTGGTCATTGTGAAGAGAGTCACGGTTTTTTTTTTGGTCAAGATAATTTTCTTGTTTTAGTTTTCTGAGATGTTTTTTTACCTTATAAGGGTTTTACCATATTTCTTGTTATGTTTTTTTGTCAATATACTGTCGTTAGAAAATCCACCCAGTGTCGACCACAATGATAGACATGTGATTAATGATGTTTTTGAGGTAAGATACTCTCATAAATTTAAATGTTTTTTTTACACCAGATAACTAAATATGTTTCTGTCAAGTTGCAAATAGTGAAAGTAATAGTGGTTCATTGATATTGCTCCTAAAAGATACTGACAACTTCGTGGAAGGGAATTATGATGCATATAGGGCCCTATTTAAGCTTGAGAATTTGCACGGGAAATTAGTTATTTTTGCCTCACATGCTCAGATGGATAGTAGGAAAGAAATGGCTTGTTATTTTTCCGTTTGCATTTCTTCCTCTGCAATACACTCTTCATGTAAGCATACTTAATATTCTTGTAACCTTATTTTTTTACTACTAGTCATATTTTGGTCGTCATTTGTTTACAAATGACGACCAAAATATGACACGAAAGAATTGGGGAAAGATGTAAGTTACCGTAAGTTAAGCTTACGAGGTACCATTAAGTGAAGAGTCAACATTACGAGAGTTATGAGAAGAATGACATGGTGGGGATTACGAGAGTTATGAGGAGGAATTGCGTATAAATGATGATCCCAAGAAGATGAAAGATGAAACAAGGAGCTTGAATCGAAAGACTTAAGATACCAACGAGAGGAATGCGAGTGGAGGCTAATTAATGTCAGAGTAGGTGTGCTAGATTCCAATGCTTCTCTCGATCAATAGAAACTAGTGTACACCCCGTTGTTCCTTTCCAGTTCAATTCACCCGACTCTCTCAACTTTGGGAGACCAATGGGTTCGACATTTGATAAGTAATCAGTACAGAACTCAATAGCTTCTTCAACCATATATCGTTAACCAATGCAACCTTCAGGGTATTGTCGATTCATGACGTATCCCTTTAAAACTTTCATATTTCGCTCAAACGAAAACTGCCAATGAAGATAAACTGGCCCCAAAAGCTCTACCTCTCGTACCAAGTGAACAGACAAGTGCACCATTATGTCAAAGAAAAAAGGTGGAAAATAGGTCTCCAATTTACAAAGAATCACAACAATCTCCTTTTGTAGATCTAGTAATTCATCGCGATCAATCACCTTGCTGCATAACTTCTTATAAAACAAGCAAAGCGTGATTATGGTATATCTCACATCCTTAGGCAATATAGAATGAATGGCCACAGGTAATAGTTTTTGCATAAGTACATGACAATCATGTGATTTCAGGCCTACTAACTTAAAGTCTTTCAATGACACAAGGGTGCTAATGTTAGAAGAGTATGCCTCAGGGACTTTGACGTCACGAAGAAACTTACAGACGATGACTTTCTCCTCCCTGGATAAGGTATAGCAAGCATATGTGGTAAAAATGAACGTTTTCCTCTAACTTGTGGTTGCAACTTAGATCTAAAATTCATCTTAGCAGAGTCTTCTCTAACTTTGAGACCATCTTTTGTTTTCCTTGTGATATTCAGTAATGTACCAATAAGGTTGTCACATATATTCTTTTCAATGTGCATCACATCCAAACAGTGTCTCACTGAGAGATCTTTTCAATAAGGAAGTTCAAAAAAATGGCTCACATGCTCAGATGGATAGTAGGAAAGAAATGGCTTGTTGTTTTATCCGCTTGCATTTCTTCCTCTTCAATACACTCTTCATGTAAGCATACTTAATATTCTTGTAACCTTATTTTTTAACTACCAGTCATATTTTGGAATCTACGAGTCATATTTTGCAAAACATTATGAAGAACGGTTAAGCCCATGAAGGTGGGTCATAGGACACGAACTAATTGGGGAGGTATAGTTATCTTACGGAAGCAGAAGGAATAGGGGAGCTTAATAGGAGCTAACAGAGTTGGAAGTAGAGTAAAATGAGCTAGTGAAGTTTAAGACAGAGTACCCGAGAGGGTATCCTTCAGGATCATGGTAACATGGAAGTATAGTAGGATGGTAAGTCGCTGATCTTAGAGAGGGTCATCAATGAGCTAATCGGTGACCACCAAAAATGCACAGGTGCGGGTTGTATACTGGTGAATGTAGGTGGGGAGAGTAATCCAGGTGTGGGGTCATGAAGAAGGGGAACAAGAACTGGAACATTCGTGGTGGTTGAATGTCAGTAATATGAGGTATATTAACGAAAGCATAAACGTTTTAATCAAGTAACATCTTATCGCTTCTAACAAGTGATGGTAACGTATCTTGTGGAGGGATTGTAACGATCTGGTATGACCTTTTTAGGTCATGGGGGTTGTTATATGGAGAAATGACACGGATCAAGTTAAAGCAAATTGGAAGGACGAAGAGGAAGATGAGTCTTCTATAGTTATTGTGCGGAAAGGGGGTATATATATAAGGAGAGGTAGGATATGTTTATTCTAAGGTTATGGATGTCATGTTGATAGCATGTATTATAGTCTATATTTTGAAGCTAGTTTAGACGTTTTATCTTCATAAATCTGCATGTATGGATGTATATTATGTGATTATTTTGTTGTTTCATCTACCTTTGCGGGAATCGAGGTCTACACCTTGTTTCGTTGTAATTGTAGGTAAAATGACATGTTTTGCATTAAAATGGATCTAAGGAGCTAAGGAGTCATTGGAGCTACATTCTGGAGCATAAGAAAAACCTCAGGAAGCATGGGAATGATTAAGAAGATTTACTTTGGACCAGATTCGAGAGATTTCACATTCAGTTGAGATTCACCTCGGTCAGTTACAGTGTCACCTTGACCGAGGTGATCTTGAGGAGCGTCCCGACCGACGCGAACACCTTGTTGCCGGCGAGATCTATATTTTTGGCTGAGATCTTTTATTTTTGGAAAGAAGATATCTTATATTTTTGGCTGGATTTCTGGAAAGAAGATATTATTTCTGGATGATTTATTTTGAGAGAGAGATATATTTATTTTGAGATAGAGGGATTTTCTGGAGGTTTTGAAGGATTGAAGTTCAAGGAAGGAAGGAATCATAGTTGGAGTTGCTTTTTGAAGGAGTTTTGTAAGACTTTCTTAGATTACTTTTGGTTTTGTTGTCTTTGCTGATTTGTGACTTGAGGAACGCTTGTTTGTTGATTGTTTGATTCAGTTATTGAGACCTTTTTCTTAAGGTTCTCTTGTTTGAATATTGATTCCTTTTCCATTAATTTGATTATTGTTATCATGATGATTGTTGGCTAAGTTTTTTATGCGATTCTAGGGTGATTGGCTAAAAGTTGTGGGAAAGACGATGATAGAATGATCTTAATCCCAACAGGACCCTAAAAGCTCGAGCATTTACCTTAACCGACGAACACCTCGGTCAGCTGTGGAACATCTCGACCGAGATGGTACATAAATTGAGCGAGGTGAACCTTTCCTGAACCTTATCTGAGTTAAGACTTTAAGTTTGCCAAATCCTATCCTTATTACACTCTTCCTGGTTCAATGCAAGCCTAGGATGAGACTTACCCGGTGATTCCTTTGTTTGTTTACCTAAGATCATGAGTGTAGGTAATAAAGGTTTATCCTTTATTGGGGTTTGACTGTGCCTTCATCCCATCTTTGTGAGTTAACCTGAGACTTACCTGGTAAAGGTTGATTTTATTCCCTTGGGTGGTGTGTTGGTTTGAGATTATAGTTCCTTTCCTTAGTACCTTGAGACTTACCCGGTAATAGGAGTTTTGGTTTGGGATAGTGAGTAGTGAGACTTACCCGGTGATCTATTCCCACCTTAGAAACACCTTCCCTTTGCAAACCTCAGCTTTGTCCGTGTTATCCTTTGAGATCTTGAGTCGGAACCACAAGTAGATGCTTTAATCCCTAGAATCCGCATTTCCTCTTACTTGACTTTTACATCATCTTTGATTACTTTAATTGCTTTTAGTTAATTGCAATATTTGACAACCTGATTTTGTGCTTTGTTTCACCTAAGTCCATGTGATCGACCCCTGGAATTCTTGCTTTTATTACAATTGACCCGTACATTGCGGGTTCGCATATTTTTTTAAGCATACTTCTTGGGTTATAAATATTAAAGCTTGCACACACACCGTTTGGAGCGAACACATGTTTCACGAGCCAAGTTAAGTCAAGGTTTTTGTGACTCGTGTGGTGAAGCCATAGTGACTATGACGTGAAATGAGGAATCTTAATTAGGGCAACGCTGCAAGCTTAGAGTTATGATGTTAGTACTTGGTGGAGTTATGAGTGGATCTTTCAGTTGGTGTGGATGGGAAACTCCGCCTAAAGGCATACTTGTATGGTTGTGAAGCTGTTCTTGGAATACCAAGAGATGCATAAGGTGACCAACAAGAGAGAGAGAGAGGACTAAAGTTTTGAAGTTCAATGTTATTATGAGATGTACAAGAAGTACATGAAAGATTGAGGGTAGAGCCTCTATGGTCGGTTTGACGTTGCATAAGGAAACGAAGTGTAAGGTTCTATACCTACCTGAAGAAAGGATGTTTATGGTGAAAACTGATGTGGAATAAGAAGAGCTCCTCCCATACGTTGGGATGTCAGTGAAAGCAAAAAAGTTTATGTCATTTTGTTCTAAGGCATGATTAAGTCTTGTAGTAAATACCTTTGTGATTGAACACATGCGCGAGATCAAGATAGGTTATGATCGTTGTTCTTTTAAAGCGAGAAGAGGAATTAAGCTGAATTATTGCTTAACTAAGGCTTCAAGAGTCGGAAAAGTAGAGTAAGTCTCTCAAGTTCTATAGATGAAGGATCTATGGAAGAGAACGGTGAACATAGTAGCTATAGAAGGAGCAATAAAAGGGTTACAGGACGTCACCCTAACAGATCAGAGTGGACCACCTGTCAAGTTTTAAGACAAGGTTGTGTAGGTCTTATTTATGGGACGAAAGAAGGAAAGATGAAAACCGAGATATCACAGATTCAAACACGTCATAATGTGGATTTGTCCACTAAGTTCAAGCTTGACTCGATTCCGATATCTAAGGCGCCGTATGGAATGACACTTGTGAAGAGACATGAGTTGTGGAAGCAAGTGAAGGAGCATTTGCAAGAACTTATTGAAAAGAGTTCATTGGAATTAGTGAAATGTTATGGGGAACTCCGAAGGTTATCTTGAACTCTTGATTTGAAGTTCATATTGTTATGGAGAACACCAATTTTCAAAAAGAGAAACGGTTATCTCCGTTTGTACATCGATTATAGTGAGCGAGAAAAATAACAATGAAGAACCAAGTATCCCTCACCACTGATAGAGGATCTACCCGACCGGTTGCAACGGTCGGTAGTCTCTTCTAAGAATGATTTAAGGTCTGGTTGCCACCAATTGAGAATTCGAGATTGAATATTGTAAATATGGCATTTTGGACACACCATGGTCACTATGAGTTGCAGTGATTCCATATGGGCTTACTAACGCCCATATAAGATATTTGGTCTACTCTCTAAGTAGAAAACAATCGTATGACCAAGTTGTCTCAGGATGGAAACCACCGAAGGATGTAAAAGAGGTTACAAGTTTTCTTTGTCATGCCGGCCATTCACGGATTTGGGGAGAGATTTCCCAAAGTAACACCATCTATGACTAACCTACTCCGGATGACAATGAAGTATTGAGTGGGACGAAAATTGACAATGAAGTTGTTGAGAGTTAAGAGGAGAGGAATTGGTACGACTGTTTGAAATTGTCTCGATGTATGATGGGTTTGAAGTGTACAAGTGATTCTTCAAGACATGGTCTTGATTGAGTATCGAGGAACGATGTAAAAGTTATAGCATACGTGTCTCGTTAGTAGAAGTTGTGTGAAGCAAATTATTTCCGTTATTACTTAGAACTTGCAGCAAGAATTGAGGAAACGTTACATCAAAGTTTGGTTTGACAAGAACCAAAGCCAATGGTGTAAATTAGAAGTTCGATTTTCTTTGTTAGAGACAATCAAGGAGAAACATAATGGAAATGTTGCATTGAGAAAGACTTGAGAAGGGAGTTGAGTTTCCGATATATCGGACCTTTTTGGAGATCTTAGCGCGAGTTGGAAAAGTGGCTTACAAGTTGACATTGCCACCAAGAGTAGAGGGTGTTCACCCGGTGTTTCATGTGTACCAATCGAGAGAGTACATATATGGATCGAGACATTTTGTTAGTCATGATGACCTAGTGGCAGACGAGGAACCGATGAGGCTAACTAGAAGACGGAGGATAGTATCTTTGGTTGAGTTTTACGCGGAGATAGCAACATCGATAGAATCGTCAGGTTAGACCTAGTTCTTCCCTTGGCTGAATTATGTGCATGTGTGATGTTATGTGTAGTTTGTGCCCCTGCACGAATGTGCTATATAACCTAATATTTCTTGCGATGGTAGTTTGAGTAGATCATTTGTATAGATTAGAAGGTTTAAGCCTTTTTAGTTTAAGAGTTCATACCTCGGCCTTAGGGACCGAGAAGTTCGACTATCTTTTTAGGGTGATCTAATGTAACACCCCGTTTATTGGGTGCGTTTCGATATTTATATTCCTACTTTTATCGATAGTTTTCTACCTTAAATATTTTATTAAAATTATTTTACGACGTAAAACATCTTCCCGAGTGTATTTATATTTTGGCTATGTTTGCGTACGTTCGTATTGTTATTTTCGGAAAACAAAATCGAAAGTTCTTACGGTTCAAAAATCTCGTTCCGAATGCGTTTTGATCGGATTCATTTTTTACACCTTTCTTTATTCTTTTCTTTTTCTTTCTATTATTTCTTTTCTCTCTCCTTAGGCTGATGAGATGCTCATCTCTCTACTCGACCTTTCGGTCTTGCACAACTGCTGCTCACCTACCCGGCCTCTCGTTTGCACGCAACAAACCTGCATCTTACACCTAGACTGACTGGTTGCCTCATCCCCTTCACAACTTCCCTGCTATCCCTATAGCCCCATCTCCAGCCCTGTGCGATCTCCCTCTTCCTCAGATGCCAAACAGCCTCATCTTGCATCTCGATCTCCAAGCCTCTACACTGCCCCTGTCCAGCCGGAAACACCGCGAGGAGAATTGGGCCACCACTGCAACCATCTCTTCCGTCTCCTGCCTCGAACTCCCTCTCTCTCTCGAAGTAACTGTGTCGTTGTCGAGCCCTGGAGATGGAGAAAAACCGCCGCCCTCTTTCTCTTTGGTCTCCCTTGTCGAGCCCTGGAACCGGAAATCCCACCACCGGAATGCCCCATGCAGTAGCAGCCATCGTTGAAGAGGTCGACGGAGCCTCCAGCACTTGCACAACCCTGCCGAAGGCCGCCTACGCCGCCGCCCTGATTTTTTCCCCCTCCTTGTAACACCCCAAATTCTGAGAACTCGGGTAGCTACTGGTTAGGACCTCACAATGGGTCCGACCTTAGTTTGACAACAATTTTACTAGGATCTTACAACAAGGCACAAAAGTAATAAAACATTTGAAAACTTTAAACGATATATATACATGAAGAATATGTATCAGCCTTATAAAGCAAAGGTACTAAAACGACGCATAAGAAGAATATAAGACAACTTTTTCCCCAACTGAAAGAGTACGTGGACCCGGCTGACCATTACCTCCGGATCTCTCTACAACTGTCTTAATTTGCAAGACATCTACAAGCGGTATAAAATCGTTAGCTAACATTCTATGCATAAATATAAAGGTAAAAGCACAAACACACAACATACACAATCAATATGCAACACTCAATCCTTTTATTATCTTTAATTAGGTGATAGGTTATTACTAATGACACTTATTTTTTGACACGAGGGATTCCCAAACCTCGCCCCTGTCCCCGTTTACCAACGTGGAATGGTACTAATACATTTGACCGTCTAACTGACTGGGCTGGTCGCAGAGAACCTCCTAGACTCTCGCAAGAGCTAGGCAGATGATGTCACGACTCGTTATCATACACTTGGGTCAATTACGTAAATAATAAAGTCGGCATAATCCGGTTTCGTTGTTTATCATAACTAACAAACACCACTTATACACATTACACTCATACAAGAAGCCAGCTAAGTAAGTCCGTGGACTTACCAGTCTCCAAGAGCAACCGATCAGTACACTCTCAAGTTCCCCTCGGGAAAACGCACAACGTCTGTTCAAGACAAGGCACGCGAATCAAACAACGCTCTAGTCAACTAGAAGTCCTTAGACTTCTAGGCTCAACATCCTCACAAGAACATAAACACATGAGATGGATCGACGCTTAAAACCTAACACAACTGTTCTAAACTAAACTATACTTATACCCAACTTCGGAACATCCTAAATCTGGATTAACCCAACAGATCGGTCTCAACTTTTACCACATGCTCCTATATATATCCATCAACAACATATTCAAAAATCACGCCCAACAGAGGTCAATAACCCCTCCAAATATATTTCACAAAACTGCATCACAAGCAGTTTTTCTCATACTTAGAATATATCAGCATAACCTAAAAACTGCACGAGGAACCAACTTTGGAGAATGATATCTCCTAACCTATAACTCGGAATACTCTCAAATTTCGGTATGTTATACTATATAATACCAACTACAACATATCCAAAAATCAGCACTAAAAGAGGAGTCTAACTTACCCAAATCTGGGTCACAAAACTGTATCGACATGCAGTTTTCCACACTTCGGAAATTCAGCAAACGCTTAACAAACAGCAGACTGTCTTAACTTTGAAAAATCATAACTCCTAAACCGCTCGCTGAATTTATCCCAAATTTTGATATGTTCTACTATAAAATCTTATCTATAATATATCCAAAATTCAGTAGCAAAGGAGATCAAAATCCTATTCAAAACCATCTCACAAAACTGCATCACATGCTGTTTTTCTCAACATTCAGCACACTTATAAAAACTGCATGAGGAGTCAACTTTGCAACATCATAACTCTCAAACCGTAATTCCGATTCTTCCCAAATTTTAGTATGATATACTATGTACTACTGACTACAACATGTCCAAAATTCAGCAACAAGGGGGAGTATAACTTACTTAAATCTTGACCCGAAGTTGACTGTTTTCCACTTCCGAAAATTCAGAAAAATGCATGAATCTGTACAGCTCCTTTATAGTTGTTCTGAGTAGGTTTAAAGACGAGAATTAGTCCATGTTAGGTAAGGAAAGAAGTATACTGAAGTGTAGTGTAGCAAGGGGTACACGCCTTACCCGATTCCGAGACTCGAAGGCATTAAAGAAGATGGCACGAATTCTGCTGTTACTTATTGTCACTAGAGGAGGCGTCGGGTAAGCCTCTGCTACTGTTGTCGACCCAGTGCAGTCAGAGGGAGAGAGAGAGTCGACTGTGGCTCCAGTGTCACTGTTGAAGGTGTGTCGACGAGGGGAGGCCGATCCAAGATCGTTGCTTTGTGCTAGAGAGGAGATGAGGGATTAGGGTTCGTCCTTGCTTCTACCGAGTACCGACAAAGAGAAGGCGTGAAGAGTAGATGGGAAAGGAGTAGCAGGCTGGGCCGACATTTGTGTACGTGAGGCTGCAAAGGTGTGAATGTGGTTGCTTCCAGGCTTTACTCAAGAGATGATCGAGGGAGGAGACGACACAAATCGCTAGTGTTACGGGATTGAGAGGGAGATGTGTGATTCTGTAACGAAGGAGGAAACAAGGCTGGTAGTTGCTGAATCGGCACGTACTCTTGGAAGAAGATCTGTTGCAGCGTGATCTCAGGGACTTTTCATTCCGTAACTCCCATTCCAGCTCAACTCCACGTACGTGAGGAATAACTCCCAAGGGTTTTGCAGCGCTTCTTCTTGTTGGGCTGGCCGAAGGCATGGTGGTTTGGGCAGCAGCAGGTCTGAGGTGGGCTGGAGCAAGACAAGGAGGAGTGGGCTGAAACAAGGGAAAAAATGTGGGTTGAGGTTGTCAAGAAGAGTGGTCTGAGGTTGTCAAGAAGAGTGGGCTGAGGTTGTCAAAACTTGTCATGGCTTTGTCAAGCTCATGCATGAACTTGTCAAACGTTTGTCACGATCTTGTCTTGGTCTCGTCAATTCTTGTCATAGTCTCGTCATGTTCTTGTCAAAACTCGTCAGTGACGTCGTCACGGTCTTGTCATGTTCTTGTCGAAAGACATGAACTAGAAGTGGAATAATTCTAGGGTTTGCTATAAAATTCTATCATTTTATGTGAAGTGAAGTTACATAAAATGATAGAAATTTAAGATGATGTAGAATGAGGAAAGATCAGATCGGGATCCGGTTTGCTACGGAATTAAACGGAATAAAAATTCCGGATATTACATCAATACCCCCTTAAAATAAGTTTCGTCCCGAAACTTAGAACAAGGTATTTAATCAAACGACTTTCATAAATAAACTTGTATATCCTAGTCTCACTAAATTTTAATTTCGTTTTCTAAACTCCTCTAACCCTATCAAAGCGTAACGAAAAATCCGGTCGTTACACTTCTTCTCCGTTCCCTTCTGTCGCAAGGAGGCAACTACTGCAGCCAGTGATTGGGCCGCCTCTGAGCCGCCGACACCGTCACTCCTCCCTCCGCCTGCACTGCCGCCAGCCATTGGCCCTGCAACCCTTTCCCCAGCCCTGCTCTTCTGTCCAGCGAGGAAGAAGACCCTTTTAGGGTAATTCAAATGGGCCCCCTGGTTTTTGGATATTTACACATTTTAACCCATCTTTTGTATTTACATTAATTGCCCAGATTTGTGTTTTATGCAATATATACCCCTGCAGATTTATTTATGGAATATGACCCAAGGAATTAATTATTGAATATGACCCATATGCAGAAATTGTATAATTGCCCAAAAAAATATTTTTACGGGTTTTAACCTTGGAGCTTAAATACGAGTTTATTTCATATTTATATTTATTATCAATTATTCCTTTTGTTGGATTTATTTTGGATTTATCGCCCAAAGATTTATTGGCGGATTATGACCAAGTTTCTAAAATTGTATAAATTGCCGGAAAGTATTTTTTAAGATTTTTAATCTCGGATTTGAATTACGGGGGTCATCCTTATAGTTTATATATACTATGTAGTATGTCCGAATTTAGCGTTATGCTAAATTTGTTTAGTTTGGTGCTAGGTTCGGAAGCGCCCCGTTTAAGGCCAATGAATCCATCTCGACATCCGTAGACCATCTTCCGCCTTCGACCTCGTGTGATTACCTTCTTCCTCGATCTAGTTATGTTTAGTAGTATCATGCTAGGTTGGATCTAGCATAACTTAGAGTGAATGTCAAGTCGTGGCTTTGAACCTCATGTGAGTTTTGGGGATTTGATATTGTTTGATGGATTGATGTTGATTCTAAACTTGAGGTGGTATTGCGGTCTAGTGAGGTTATTATAAGGATTCGAGTATATGGTTTGATCTTGTGAGAATCATTAGGCTTGAGGTTTGGGATTACGTGTTGTTGTGAGAGCATCGAGACTAGGAACGTGTTATCCTAACATGGGAGTTGTATGACCTTATAGAGGTCATTTGGGCTAGAAGTCTAAGGACTTCTAGCATGAGAGATAGATATTGATTGTGTGCCTTGTTTTGACCAGGCGTTAAGTGCCTTCCTACAGAAAGTTGAGAGCGGTGGTTAGCGGGATTATCTTTAGGACGAGGTAAGTCTCCGGACTTAGTTAGCTCGTATTCCTTGTATTAGCATTGATGTGTGTTTGGTGGTGTGTGTTTATTATTTATTGTTTATAACAACTAAACCGGAAATAGGATTACTGACCTTTATATTATTTGGCCCAAGTGTATGATAACGGGCGGTAACATCACTGCCTAGCTCTTGCGAGAGCTAGGAGGTTCTCGGCGACTAGCCCGTGTTGGTTAGACGGATGGAGGCATCCGTACCGTTCCATTGCCGGAAAAGGGGACCGGGGCTGTAAAATCCGGAATTTTTATTCCGTCTATTTCTGTTATAAATCCGATCTCGATCAGTTGAGTCATATCCGTCTACTTAGTCAGACATATTATTATAGAATTTATCATTTTATGTAGATTCCTTCACATAAAATGATAGAATCTTTTAAATAGTTTATCATTTTATGTAACTTACTTCCGCATAAAATGATAGAATTCTTAACCGATCCTAAACTATAACAAACTCCGTATCCGTCTAGTCCGTATATTCATGGGTCGGGATCTTGTCCAACTCAAAAACTCGCCAGTTTAAGGAGCTTGTCCGCAGCCAGTTTTCAGCCCATCTATTACTCCATATTTCAGCCAACGGATCCAGCCTGCTAGCCCAGCTCCAGCAGCCCACCGCTCGCCCCTGCAGCGCCAGCTAGCCCAGCTCCAGCAGCCCACTGCTCGCCCCTGCAGCGCCAGCTAGCCCAGCTCCAGCAGCCCATTGCTGCCTTGCCCGTCTGCAGCCCAGTAGCGCCTGCTGCCTACTCCAGCCCACTGCCTTGTCCGTTTCAGCCCAAGAAGGAGTGCTGCCTTGCCTCTCCAGCTCAGCGTCCGATCCAGCCCAGGAAAGGAGTGCTGCCTCGCCTTCTCCAGCTCAGCAACGCTCCATTCCCTTGATCTTCAACATAACTGCTGTATTAATAAGGAAAGAGATCCGTAACTGCCCTAATTCCACGCCAGATTTGCATCTTCTGATCTCCTTCCTTATGCGCTGCACACACTCCATCCGTCCAGATTCATCAGTACACCTCGCCTCTTCTGATTTTTGCCTTGCTTGTGAACGTCGTCTTCCACACGTACCAACCGTCCCTTGCAGCCATCAACGTCCGACGCAGCCTTCTCTGGATCGGACTGAACTTGGTCTTCTTCTGTCTATTCCGGTAAGGATCCATATACCTATTCATCTTCATCTCTTTAATTGGTCGATCATGAGACTCACATCTCCGTACCTGTGATGACAACCTTCATCTCGATCACTCCGTAATAGCAGTGAGGCTGGGAAGAGTTTCCAATCACTGCAGCAGTAGAGCCAAGCCGAACCATCACTGTCCTCCTCCTGATCTGTCACGCCGAGGAAGCCGGAGGGACAGCGGGAACGACTGAAGGCGCCTCAGTCCAGCAGCTGTGGAAAGGGTGAGCCATCTCTTTTCTGCAGTCCAACTCTTGCCCTCTAGATATTATAATTGTATAGATGATATATGTTTTCGGTTTTGTTATGAACGGAGATCAAACCAAGGAAATAGAGGGATAGTAAGCGAGTTTGTTGAAGGATCCTGTAGGTCCAATTGATGATAACTGGATGATAATGAGAGTAGTTTAGACTGCCCTAGAAATAGAAGTGAAAAACTCATTTTAGAACTCAGCTTGGTAAGTGAGTAATGGTCGATGTTGAGGATTAATGTTTGAGCGTTTGGATAAAGATCCACCGTTGAATTTTGGATATGTTGTAGACGGTTATACGTAGTATATGGTATAAAAATTTGAGAAGAAATGAACGGTCGGATTAGAAGTTATAGACTTCCGAAGTTGGGTAGTTGAGCAGTTTTTGTAAACTTAAGATTTTTGACTAAGTATAGAATTTGTAAAGGAAGTAATCAACTTTAGGAATTTTTATAAAACTGTTGAATGAACAGTTTGGAGAAATTCTTTCTCCTAAAGTTAGATAGGACATCATAGATAATCTAGGGATTTAAGTCGGAATTTTTATAAGCGGTTACGAATTTTATATTTGGAATCGAAGTTAGACCTTTACGATCTTCCGGAAAATAGAAACATAGGAAAAATGTCAGTTTGGGACCAAACGAAACTTTAGGAGTTAGAATATGATTTTAGAATCTCAAATAGGAGTTTAGACATGAATTTTAGAATTTTCGGGAATTTCGGGACTAAGGGTAAAATGGTCATTTTACCCTAAATTAATACTGTAACTAGCTACGTCTTAATACATTATTCGATCTTAGAAGTCTTAGACTTCTAACTACGTGAGAGTGTGCTAATGCACTTATCGCCTTTGGCAGGCAACCGAGTTGCTACAGTTACAGAGCGAGTGGTTTACAAAGAGTCGAGCTTTATATCAGGTAAGTCCTTTGGGCTTACTTAGCTGACTTCTAAATATTAGCATGAATGATGATAGTGGTGTGTGATTGAAATGTTTAGAGAGATAGGTTGTGATATATATTTACCGACCTATACTTGGCCTAAGAGTAACGGGCGGTGGCATTCTGCTCAGTTAGCTTGCGAGCGCTGGGGGTTTCTTTAGGGACTAGTCCATACTCGGTTTGTAGTGATGCTACCGGCGGAGGTCAGCTAGACCTACACCCAGTTGGATAAGGAACGGAGGCGAGAGCTGTTAATAGCTCTCGTGCCACATCTTAATTGAATAATGTGAGTCACTTAAATAATAGATAATAAACGGTTGAGTGCCAGCATGATGTTTGTTTATTTTTGTTTCTACTTGTGTTTGTGTTGTTGTCATTCTACTTATATTTGGATAGTTAGCTAACGGTTGATATGTTGTGTAGATTTGCCACAGGTTAGAGCAGATGCCGAGTGATCCGGACGGTAGTGGTCAGCCGGGGTGTCGTACTTTAGGACGTTTTACAGTTTCTTCATTTGTGGGATTTACAGTTGGACCTTGCTTCCTTTCGTTCTTTTCGTACTTTGTTATATTACGTTTTCCGGCTGTTAGTTGTTCTGGTCACATTCATACATTGTTAAGAACTATTTTATAATTTTTGGTTTTCCTTATTTGTGCCTTGTTGTAAGATCTTGTTAAGTTGTTGTCAAACTAAGGTCGGGACCCACTGTGCGGTCCTAACCAGTAACTCCCTAAGTTGTAAAATTTGGGGTGTTACAACATGGTATCAGAGCTCTAGGTTGGCAACAATGGCACTTGAAATCTTCTAAAAAGGTCATATAAGTAAATAAACAGAACCCGAAAGGGGTCTGAGTTTTCCAAAGAGGATTTTGGTTTTAAAATGCATACAGAGTCGGGTTGGGATAGAAAGTACGGATGACCACCACTACCTCTGCGGATCTCGGTATTCTTAGTATTATTAGTATAGACTTAGACTGTTATAATAGATTAGCTAGTTTATAACTGTAGTTGTTACTATTCGTGCAGATGGCACGTACTAGGGCTGCACAAGTGACTGGCCGAGGTAGGGGTCGCCCCCCCCCCCCCTTCCCCCAGTCAGACAGGATCGAGCTGATAGCACCCCTGCTGTTAGAGGGCGTGGTCGTGGGGGTAGACCTCCACTAGGGAGAGGTCGAGGACAAGTTCCTCGAGAGGACCCACCTGCAGCAAGCATACCAGAGGCTGCTGTAGAAGAGGTAGCTGAGAGTGTAGGCCCCGAGGTCAGGCAGGAGACCGCTGCTAGGTCTGGAGCGCAGGGAGCACGTTCGACTGAGTCAGGACGTGTTTCTATTGGAGCATCGGAGTATAGGGAGTACAGAGCATACGTCGAGCGTATGGAAGAGGCTGCTAGAGTTGAGAGGCGTACCCAGGTACAACCGGTGGTACCGGCTAGGTCAGCTCAGGTGACACAGGGAGTGTCTCAGGTGCCGGCTGTATCTGAGAGGAGGGCTAATGCTGATAGAGCGCCTGCTGGGTCTAGAGCACCGAGACCGGATGAGTGGTTGAAAGCTTTCAACTCTCAGAAGGTTCCCTCATTCAGTGGAGAGATAGGGTTAGAGGTGGAGCACTGGATAGGGAAGATAGAGACTGCTTTGGAGGCAATACGTTGCCCCGAGGATCGACAGGTGGATTTGGTGCAGACCTGTTTCACAAATGATGCCCATTCATGGTGGCGTACCATTCGTAGCCGAGTCACCAGCTGGGAGCAGATGAGGAACATTGTTAGGGATAGGTACTGCCCTGTTTCACTGAGGAGGGAGAGATTCCAGGATTTCATTGAGGCGGGATTTGAGGATATCCCGATTGTTGCAGCCATAAAGAAGTTTCAGAAAGAGTTGACTTTGCTTGGACCATCTGCACCTCCAGAAGAGCAGCATGTTTACCTTTTATCCAGGAGGTTGAGAGAGAGTACCCGATCCTATATGGCTGGATTCCGCTGTGAGACCTTGTCTGATTATCAGGATAGGGCCTCTGCTTATGAGAGGGATAGGCCAGCTTCGAGGAAAGCAGTTCAGTCTAGTGGGCCGGATAAGCGGCAGAGGACAGGACATGCTGGTAGCAGTGCAGCAGTAACAGGTTATGGTCGAGGACAGACTCAGGGGAGGTCCAGCTACCACTCTACAGTATAGACTCCTAGTAGAGATCGGCAGTGTTTTAACTGTGGTAGTCGCGACCACATTAAGACAGATTGCCAGAGACCACCTATCACTTGCTTCACTTGTGGGAAGCCGGGTCATAGAGCCACCTTCTGCCGTCAGGGTAGGGCCCCTTCTCAGCAGGGATCTTCTCCTGCAGGTGCTGAGAAGAGTGTACAGAGACCTTCTCAGTACCGAGCTCCGAGTCAGCAGCAGCAACAGTACCGGGCTCTAGGACATCCTGCTTCATACAGTACTGCACAGGGATCAGGTCGTGGCAGGGGACGTAGTAGTACCACTGACACCAGAGGAGGACCATCGAGAGTGTTCGAGCTGAGGAACACTGAGCAGCCTGCAGCACCTGCGACCACAGGTACTATTTGGATCCATGACTTACCTGTGCGAGTTTTATTTGATACGGGTGCTACGCACTCCTTTATATCAGATGCATGTGTAGATAGGTTGTCCTTAGCTACAGTAGAGGGTGTACCTTTTGTGGTTGGGTTACCAGATGGGGGCAAGGTTAGAGGATCCCGAGAGATTTATGACTGCCCTATTCATCTGGGAAGCCGGATTTGGTTAGTAGATTTTCTAGTTATGCCCTTAGCCCATGAGGACGTAATATTGGGGATAGATTGAATGACTAGACATGGAGCCGTCTTGGATATTGGTAGGAGGACTGTGACTGTCGCCACTGAGGAGGGTCACAGAGTGATATTCCGAGGTTGGGACCTCGGAAAGTCCGGCACAGTTATCAGCGCAGTTAGAGCAGCCAGATTGATAGCACAGGGTTGCGAGGCCTTCTGGTGTTATGCCATGAAGGAGCGCAAGAGCCTGACAGTAGAGGAGATACCAGTTGCCTGCGATTTTGCAGAGGTATTCAGTGACGACTTACCAGGGCTACCTCCACGGAGGAGTGTTGATTTTGGCATCGAGTTAGAGCCGGTCACGAGACCGATCTCGAAGGCCCCGTACCGCATGGCCCCGATAGAGCTGCTTGAGCTGAAGAAGCAGTTAGAGGAGTTAGCAGAGAAGGGCTTCATACGCCCTAGTGTTTCTCCCTGGGGCGCACCAGTGTTATTTGTGAGGAAGAAGGATGGATCGATGAGGCTGTGTATCGACTACCGGGAGTTGAACAAGGTCACCATCAAGAATAAGTATCCACTACCTCGCATAGATGATCTGCTGGACCAGCTACATGGGGCGTCAGTGTTCTCAAGGATAGATTTGAGATCGGGGTATCACCAGCTGAGAGTGAGAGACCAGGACATACCTAAGACGGAATTCCGGACTAGGTATGGCCACTATGAGTTTGTAGTGATGCCGTTCGGGCTCACTAATGTGCCAGCAGTATTTATGGAGTTGATGAATGGGATTTTCATCGACTTCTTAGACCAGTTTGTGGTGGTCTTCATTGACGACATTCTAGTTTACTCTAGAAGTCGAGAGGAGCATGTCGGACACTTGAGGACAGTATTACAGATTCTACAGGATAGCCAGTTATATGCTAAGCTATCCAAGTGTGAGTTCTGGATGTCAAAGGTGGCTTTCCTAGGTCATGTAGTGATTGCTGAGGGGATTAAGGTCGACCCGGCGAAGATCGAGTCAGTGTCCTCTTGGCAACCTCCGAGGAATGTTAAGGAGGTTCGCAGCTTCCTTGGATTGGCAGGTTATTACCGTCGGTTTGTGGAAGGGTTTTCCCTGATCGCCCGACCACTTACTTCTCTTCTAAGGAAGACTACACGGTTCGTCTGGTCTAAGCCGTGTCAGCAGAGTTTTGAGGAACTGAAGAGGAGATTGACGTCTGCTCCGATATTAGCACAGCCTGAGGGTACAGAGGACTTTGTAGTGTACAGTGACGCATCCAAGCTAGGCTTGGGGTGTGTCTTGATGCAGAGGGGTAAGGTCATAGCGTATGCGTCTCGACAGCTAAAGACGTATGAGGAGAACTACCCCACCCATGACCTGGAGTTAGCTGCGGTAGTACATGCTCTTAAGATCTGCCGTCATTATCTCTATGGAGCGACCTGTCAGATCTTCACAGACCATAAGAGTCTGAAGTACATATTCACTCAGCGGGAGTTGAATAACCGCCAGAGGCGGTGGCTAGAGTTGATCAAGGATTTTGACCTTGAGATTCTTTACCACCCCGGAAAGGCGAATGTAGTTGCTGACGCTTTGAGTCGGAAGACGCCTCGGGAGAAGGCGATAGCTCGGTTGACAGTACAGCCACAGTTGCAGAGAGACTTAGCTTGGTTGGAGGTAGAGATCCAGTTCCCCGATACAGCTCATCAGTTAGCCACCTTAGAGTTACTTCCTGACCAGTTGGGTGAGATCCGACAGAAGCAGGAGACCTGTCCGACTTTGACCCGGATCCGAGACCGGATGTCACGAGATGAGGCACCTCAGTTCACTATCGGTGCCGATGGAGTGATGAGACGACAGGACCGTGTCTGTGTGCCATCAGACAGTGAGCTGAGGCAGAGGATATTAGGTGAGGCTCATGCTACCCCTTACTCCGTACATCCAGGAGCGAGTAAGATGTATAAGGACGTGAGACGTTCCTTCTGGTGGGGTGGTTTGAAGCCTGATGTGGCCCGATATGTAGCCCAGTGTGCGACCTGTCAGCAGGTCAAGATTGAGCATCGTAGATCCGGAGGAGAGCTCCACCCACTTCCAGTACCACATTGAAAGTGGGAAGATATATCTATGGATTTTGTTACAGGATTGAGGCTCAGCAGAGGTTTTGATGCCATTTGGGTAGTGGTAGACCGTCTGACGAAGACCGCACGTTTCATTCCGATTAAGGAAACGTGGCCGGTGAGTCGTCTAGCAGAGGAGTTCACCAGACACATTGTGAGACTCCATGGAGTACCGAGGACTATTGTCTCCGACAGGGATGGACGTTTTACCTCGAGGTTTTGGCAGCAGGTACATACTGCTCTGGGGACGAGTCTCCACTTTACCACTGCCTACCACCCACAAACAGACGGTCAGTCTGAGAGAACCATTCAGACCTTAGAGGACATGTTGCGGGCATGTGTGCTAGATTGGGGACAGGTATGGCCAGATCATCTCCCACTGGTAGAGTTTTCATATAATAACAGCTGGCATGCATCTATTGGGATGGCACCTTACGAGGCCTTGTATGGACGGAGATGTCGTACACCGTTGTGCTGGGATGAGCCTAGCAAGGCTGATGGAGTAGTACCAGATCAGATACAGGATGACATCGCTCGGATCGCCTTAGTCCGGGAGAGGATGTTAGCAGCTCAGAGTCGTCAGAAGTCCTACGCCGACAAAAGGCGTCGACCTTTGGAGTTTAGAGTAGGTGTACAGGTGTGGTTGAGAGTGTCACCTACGAGAGGAGTTAGACGTTTCGGCATTAAGGGGAAGCTGAGTCCCCGATATGTCGGTCCATTCGAGATCTTAGAGAGAGTCGGAGAGGTTGCCTACCGACTAGCACTGCCACCGAGATTAGAGGGAGTACACCCAGTTTTTCATGTATCTCAGCTGCGAGAGTACATACCGGATCCTAGACACGTCATCAGTCATGAGGATCTGATAGTCGAGCCAGACCACACTTTTGTGGAGTATCCAGTAGCCGTCCTAGAGCGTAGTATTAGGCGCCTGCGTTCTAAGGAGATACCGATGCTGAGGATTCAGTGGTCTAGACGAGGAGCTGATGAGGCTACCTGGGAGACAGAGGAGAGTATTAGACGTAACTACCCTGAGTTCTTTGCGGAGTTAGCCGCTACCTCAGTACCGACAGGTTAGTACTAAGACGATACCTTATATGACTTCTGTGATTATATGTTTAAATGATTGTTTATGCTTATGTGCTTGATGACGTGAGTAGTTGCATGCTAGAATATAACTCTTGAAGGGAAATATTTGGGGTAGATACATTATTCTAAGTTTCGGGACGAAACTTATTTTAAGGGGGTACTGATGTAAAATCCGGAATTTTTATTCCGTCTATTTCTGTTATAAATCCGATCTCGATCAGTTGAGTCATATCTGTCTACTTAGTCAGACATATTATTATAGAATTTATCATTTTATGTAGATTCCTTCACATAAAATAATAGAATCTTTTAAATAGTTTATCATTTTATGTAACTTACTTCCGCATAAAATGATAGAATTCTTAACCGATCCTAAACTATAACAAACTCCGTATCCGTCTAGTCCGTATATTCATGGGTCGGGATCTTGTCCAACTCAGAAACTCGCCAGTTTAAGGAGCTTGTCCGCAGCCAGTTTTCAGCCCATCTATTACTCCATATTTCAGCCAACGGATCCAGCCTGCTAGCCCAGCTCCAGCAGCCCACCGCTCGCCCCTGCAGCGCCAGCTAGCCCAGCTCCAGCAGCCCACTGCTGCCTTGCCCGTCTGCAGCCCAGTAGCGCCTACTGCCTACTCCAGCCCACTGCCTTGTCCGTTTCAGCCCAGGAAGGAGTGCTGCCTTGCCTCTCCAGCTCAGCGTCCGATCCAGCCCAGGAAAGGAGTGCTGCCTCGCCTTCTCCATCTCAGCAACGCTCCATTCCCTTGATCTTCCACATAATTGTTGTATTAATAAGGAAAGAGATCCGTAACTGCCCTAATTCCACGCCAGATTTGCATCTTCTGATCTCCTTCCTTATGCGCTGCACACACTCCATCTGTCCAGATTCATCAGTACACCTCGCCTCTTCTGATTTTTGCCTTGCTTGTGAACGTCGTCTTCCACACGTACCAACCGTCCCTTGCAGCCATCAACGTCCGACGCAGCCTTCTCTGGATCGGACTGAACTTGGTCTTCTTCTGTCTATTCCGGTAAGGATCCATATAACTATTCATCTTCATCTCTTTAATTGGTCGATCATGAGACTCACATCTCCGTACCTGTGATGACAACCTTCATCTCGATCACTCTGTAATAGCAGTGAGGCTGGGAAGAGTTTCCAGTCACTGCAGCAGTAGAGCCAAGCCGAACCATCACTGTCCTCCTCCTGATCTGTCACGCCGAGGAAGCCGGAGGGACAGCGGGAACGACTGAAGGCGCCTCAGTCCAGCAGCTGTGGAAAGGGTGAGCCATCTCTTTTCTGCAGTCCAACTCTTGCCCTCTAGATATTATAATTGTATAGATGATATATGTTTTCGGTTTTGTTATGAACGGAGATCAAACCAAGGAAATAGAGGGATTGTAAGCGAGTTTGTTGAAGGATCCTGTAGGTCCAATTGATGATAACTGGATGATAATGAGAGTAGTTTAGACTGCCCTAGAAATAGAAGTGAAAAACTCATTTTAGAACTCAGTTTGGTAAGTGAGTAATGGTCGATGTTGAGGATTAATGTTTGAGCGTTTGGATAAAGATCCACCGTTGAATTTTGGATATGTTGTAGACGGTTATACGTAGTATAGGGTATAAAAATTTGAGAAGAAATGAACGGTCGGATTAGAAGTTATAGACTTCCGAAGTTGGGTAGTTGAGCAGTTTTTGTAAACTTAAGATTTTTGACTAAGTATAGAATTTGTAAAGGAAGTAATCAACGTTAGGAATTTTTATAAAACTGTTGAATGAACAGTTTGGAGAAATTCTTTCTCCTAAAGTTAGATAGGACATCATAGATAATCTAGGGATTTAAGTCGGAATTTTTATAAGCGGTTACGAATTTTATATTTGGAATCGAAGTTAGACCTTTACGATCTTCCGGAAAATAGAAACATAGGAAAAATGTCAGTTTGGGACCAAACGAAACTTTAGGAGTTAGAATATGATTTTAGAATCTCAAATAGGAGTTTAGACATGAATTTTAGAATTTTCGGGAATTTCGGGACTAAGGGTAAAATGGTCATTTTACCCTAAATTAATACTGTAACTAGCTACGTCTTAATACATTATTCGATCTTAGAAGTCTTAGACTTCTAACTACGTGAGAGTGTGCTAATGCACTTATCGCCTTTGGCAGGCAACCGAGTTGCTACAGTTACAGAGCGAGTGGTTTACAAAGAGTTGAGCTTTATATCAGGTAAGTCCTTTGGGCTTACTTAGATGACTTCTAAATATTAGCATGAATGATGATAGTGGTGTGTGATTGAAATGTTTAGAGAGATAGGTTGTGATATATATTTACCGACCTATACTTGGCCTAAGAGTAACGGGCGGTGGCATTCTGCTCAGTTAGCTTGCGAGCGCTGGGGGGTTTCTTTAGGGACTAGTCCATACTCGGTTTGTAGTGATGCTACCGGCGGAGGTCAACTAGACCTACACCCAGCTGGATAAGGAACGGAGGCGAGAGCTGTTAATAGCTCTCGTGTCACATCTTAATTGAATAATGTGAGTCACTTAAATAATAGATAATAAACGGTTGAGTGCCAGCATGATGTTTGTTTATTTTTGTTTCTACTTGTGTTTGTGCTGTTGTCATTCTACTTATATTTGGATAGTTAGCTAACGGTTGATATGTTGTGTAGATTTGCCACAGGTTAGAGCAGATGCCGAGTGATCCGGACGGTAGTGGTCAGCCGGGGTGTCGTACTTTAGGACGTTTTACAGTTTCTTCATTTGTGGGATTTACAGTTGGACTTTGCTTCCTTTCGTTCTTTTCGTACTTTGTTATATTACGTTTTCCGGCTGTTAGTTGTTCTGGTCACATTCATACATTGTTAAGAACTATTTTATAATTTCTGGTTTTCTTTATCTGTGCCTTGTTGTAAGATCTTGTTAAGTTGTTGTCAAACTAAGGTCGGGACCCACTGTGCGGTCCTAACCAGTAACTCCCTAAGTTGTAAAATTTGGGGTGTTACAACATGGTATCAGAGCTCTAGGTTGGCAACAATGGCACTTGAAATCTTCTAAAAAGGTCATATAAGTAAATAAACAGAACCCGAAAGGGGTCTGAGTTTTCCAAAGAGGATTTTGGTTTTAAAATGCATACAGAGTCGGGTTGGGATAGAAAGTACGGATGACCACCACTACCTCTGCGGATCTCGGTATTCTTAGTATTATTAGTATAGACTTAGACTGTTATAATAGATTAGCTAGTTTATAACTGTAGTTGTTACTATTCGTGCAGATGGCACGTACTAGGGCTGCACAAGTGACTGGCCGAGGTAGGGGTCGCCCCCCCCCCCCCCCTTCCCCCAGTCAGACAGGATCGAGCTGATAGCACCCCTGCTGTTAGAGGGCGTGGTCGTGGGGGTAGACCTCCACTAGGGAGAGGTCGAGGACGAGTTCCTCGAGAGGACCCACCTGCAGCAAGCATACCAGAGGCTGCTGTAGAAGAGGTAGCTGAGAGTGTAGGCCCCGAAACTTTTCCATTTTCACTTCAGCGTTGGAAAAAGTTGGAAGCAACAACCGACACACGACAATCTTCTTTGCCGAGCAGGGAGGGCTTTGTTGCTCTCTTCTTAATTTAATATGGATTATAATTAGTATCTAAACCCATAACTAATTATGAGTTGGTTGATGATATTAATGGGCTGCAGAAAAGTGGTCATACTAGATGAAGAAATTGAAGAGCATGAAATTCTCCGGAATAGGCTGAAAATATGAAGAAATATTTAGAGGTTAACTAGTCTAGAAACATCATTAGTAATATCATCCTAGGAGAAAGTAAAAGCAATTAATATCGTCATTGAAGATTGTAAGGGTTGGTTGTTCTACAACCTTATGCCCACCGACCTCCATTAGTATATATACATATTTGTAATGCTCATTTGAATCATCAAATTAATTAAAAACATTGTCCAAATTCAAATATAGTGTTTGTTACTATAAATGTGAGTGCCCTAAAAAATTCATATTCGTATAAATCTTTCCCCATAAATACGAGTGAGTTTGTTTGATCGGTTATGTATTTGTCTAGTTCCACATTCCAATCATATCCACTGGATTATTCACAACAACTGGTATCAAAGTCAGGTTAGTCCAATCGCTTTTCTTTAGCTTGTGTTGTCAAGATGAAGGCTACCGTCATTCACGATGGCGAGATGTTCAAACTCACGACGGATAATTGTTCTTACTGAAAACCGATGATGAAGGACCACCATTACTATAAGGACGTGTACGAGCCCATCACTAGTAAGGATAAACCCGAAGTGAAGAGCGAGAAGAAGTGAAAGCTTCTAAACCGGAAAGCAGTCACCATGATCCATAAGTACATCGACAAATCTCTATTTGAACATGTATCTACATATACAAAAGATTTTGAATTATGGACAATGCTTGAGTACATGATTCAAAAGAAAACGCCTTGTAACAAAGTCGTTCTATTCAACGGTTGGTGAAGATGGAGTAAAAGGATGACCAAAACATGATCGAGCACTTGAATAATTTCAAGGGGCTCGTAAATCAGCCAAATAAAGCTGGGACGAAACTCGAAGACGAGTTGCAAGCCCTTTAACTCCTTAGTTCCCTTCCAGATAGTTGGACACTCTCATAGTAACTTTAGTAACTCGGCCCCGGAGGGAAGCTCACCATGGACACCATTAGTGATAACCTCTTTGGTGAAGAAGTTAGAAAGAGAGAACGAGGCATGTCTACCCGGTCTGAGGCAAACATTATTGGAAATAGGGATACAAGCGATACACGTTGGCACAATATGAACCGAAGTCGAGACCACTATCGAGGTTAGTTTAAGTCACGCTCTAGGCCAACTTGTTATTATTGTTGGAAAATAGGTCATAAGAAATCAGAATGTCGATTTGTTAAGAAAGATCAGAAAGTCAGCAAAGCCAAACCATACCAAATTAATTCAACAAAAAGGCGAGAGGAAGACAAGGGTACGACCGCTATGGCAGACGAAGGTGATGATCTATATCTCTTCGGAGAAGATAAACTCCTAAATATCACCTCAGACGATAGCACTTGGATTATCGATTTTGGTGCATCATTCCACGTCACTCCCTATTAGGGTTTCTTCTCAACCTACCAAAGCGGTGACTTTTGTAATGTCCAGATGGGGAATCAAAACAAGAGCAAGATCGTTGGTATAGGAGACATCATCCTGGTATCAAATAAAGGATGCAAGCTTACCCTTAAGGATGTGAGGCATGTCACTGATATGCGCCTCATCCTTATATCATCCGGAAAGCTTGACGATCTTGGTCTAGTAAATCACTTTGGCAGCTGTAAATGGAAACTCATCAAAGGAAGCATGATAATGGCTCGAGGAAAGAAGGAAGGGTCATTGTATGTCACATAAGCCAATATTTTCAAAGGAGAAGTCCATGTCGCAGGAGAAGACGTAGAACTATGGCACCGAAGGCTCGGACACATGAGTGAGAAGGGTTTTCACATAATAGCGCGAAGACATCTCCTCCCAAAAATGCAAACTCTCTTGACCCTTGTGCTAATTGTTTAGCTGGTAAACAACATATAGTTGTCTTCCAAACGCCTTCTCAACCTAGAAAACGAAAGAATATTCTTGATCTTGTGTACACCGATGTTTGCTCCATGTTTAAGAAATCTCTTAGTGGTGCGTCATATTTTGTCACCTTCATAGACGACCACTAGGAAAATATGAATTCATCTCCTAAAGAGCAAAGACTAAGTTCTTGATGCATTCAAGGAGTTTGTAGCTCGGGTGGAACGAGAGACAAGACAAAATCTCAAGAGTGTATGATTTGGCAATGGAGGAGAATATCGAGGTCCGTTTGAGGCATACTGCAGATCTCTTGGAATTAGGATGGAGAAGATGCCACCAAAGACACCACAACTGAATGTGATTGTAGAGACAAATGAACCGAACAATCACAAAAAGATTTAGGTGTATGCTATTGCACGCAAAATTGCCCAAGTCGTTTTGGGGAGAAGTTGTGAAGACCATCGCCGACATTTCAACCTTATGCCGTTGGTTCCCCTGGATGGAGAAACCCCGGGAAGTTTGGTCGGGAAAGAAGGTTTTGTATGACCATCTAAAGGTGTTCGGGTGCAGGGCATTCGTTCACATACCCAGGGACGAACGTGCCAAGCTTGATGTCACCCTTTTCCTACACGACAAAATACTTCAGAAGCGAGAATAATGAAGAGAGTGATCCTACTTCAAAGCACGGTGATGAAGAAACCCACCAAGGACCAAAAGCACAATTGAGCAGCCCACTGGATTTTCAACCGAGAAGGTCATCTAGAGATAGACAACCATCTACACGATACACTCCGGATGAGTATGTGACCCTCACGGATGAAGGGGAGCCTCAAAGCTACAAGGATGCAATAAATGACACCCACAAGAGTGAGTGGGTAAGAGCCATGCAAGATGAAATGGAATCCTTGCATGAAAACCACACATATGAGCTGGTGGAGCTATCAAAAGGGAGGCGAGATTTAAAGAATAGATGGGTATACTAAATAAAATCGGAGGATGAAAACTCAAATCCTCGGTACAAGTCTCGATTGGTCATAAAAGGATTCCAACAAAAGAAAGTCATCGACTTTGAAGAAATATTCTCGATCTTTGGCAGTGAAGATGTCATCAATCCAAGTTGTTCTTGGTATAGCAGTTGCTCTGGACTTGGAGATTGAACAACTCGACGTCAAGACCGCCTTTCTCCACGAAGACTTGAAGAGGAGATATACATGGAGCAGAGTGAAGGATTCAAAGAACCAGAGAAGGAGAATCTAGTTTGCCGACTAATGAAGAGTCTTTATGGGATAAAACATGCACCAAGACAGTGGTACGAGAAGTTCGACTCTTTCATGTCCGATCATGACTTCAAGAAGAATCCATGTGACCCATGTGTTTTCATGAAGAGGTATAGTAATGGCGAATTTCTCATACTCTTACTTTATGTCGATGACATGTTAATAGCAGGTCATGATCGTAACAAGATACTTGCTCTTAAGAAAGATTTGAGCAAGAGCTTTGCCATGAAAGATTTAGGACCGGCAAAGAAAATTCTTGGGATTAAGATCACTCATGATCGATCAAAGAAGATGTCGTGGCTATCCCAAGAAAGATACATCAAAAAGGTGCTAGAGAGATTCAACATGCACCAAATTAAGCCGGTAAGCACACCACTTATTGGGCACTTTAAGTTAAGTTCAAATCAATGTCCAACTAGTGAACAAGAGAAGCGGGATATGGAGAAGATCCCCTATGTGTCGGCAGTAGGTAACCTTATGTATGTCATGGTATGTACTAGGCCCAATATTGCCTATGCAGTTGGTGTAGTTTGCCAGTTCCTAGCAAATCCGGGAAATGAACATTGGACTATAGTAAAATTGATCCTTCGATATCTATGAGGCACTACTAATAGGTGATGCGCTCTTCGTCCGTTGAACGCAAGGATCCGCCGGTGTTGTTCCTCCGTCGATTTCTTTTGTGTATTTTCGATTTATAGGGATATGCCAAGCAAGGAATCGTCCAACCTCGCACCTTGGATCTCCTTGGCTCGAGTTCTTCTTTCCTCGGAATCTCACTTCGGAAATTAGACCTCCTTTGTCCTCCTAACCTCGCACTGTAAGGACACCACTCAGCCTCTCACATTGTGGGTTTCGAAACCTTGGTCTCTCATCTTAGTCTCTAGGTTTGTTTTGCTTTAAAGTGAAAACACAACTTCGATTGAACTCAACTCTATAATCTGATCAAAAACGTGGGTAGGAGATGGCCTTATATAGCTGAAAAATTCAGCACCAACTCCCCACAATAATAGCTTACAAGTAGTTCAAGAGTTGGATACTAAATGAAGGAAAGCCTAGGGTCTTTCAACCAACAACTTCAAGCAATAAATGGCCTAAAAACCATTGATATGGCCGGCCACATTAGAGCTCCAAGGTTCCAAAAACGTGGCTGAAAGAAACCCAACTAAAGTGGTTTTAAACCATGAAATAAAGTCAAGCATGACCACATAAAATAAAACAAAAGGTTACATCTAGGTTTAAAGTGATCCGGTATCCTCAATCGCCTCAAGTATGTTCACCAAGTGATAGTCATGGACGTCCTTAAATGTCGAAGCTCTGAAAGGGTGGTAGGTCAAAGTGGTTTGGCCTAGCATGCGTGCTCTAGCTCGAGTGAGAGGTGGTGCTGATCTTGGTGCGGTCACATCAGTCTCGTTTCTTAAGTCCGGCGGGCTCACATCATCCCCTCCTCCTTGGAAAGGATTCGACCCCAAATCCGCCAACTCGTTCTCCGCATCCTCGACCTCATCACCTACATAAAATGGAGACAAATCAGCGACATTAAACACATTATGGACACCATACTTAGTAGGAAGTTCAATGCGATATGCGTTATCGTTAATCTTCTCAAGGACCCGGAAAGGACCATCCGCTCTTGGGTTGAGCTTAGATTTCCGAATACAAAGAAAGCGATCCTTCCTCAAATGGACCCACACGAGGTCTCCTTCCATGAAAAGCATTTCCCGGCGCCCTTTGTTGGCTTGCTGGACATATTGCTCGGTACGTTTTTCTAATTGGATTCGGACCCGCTCATGCAAACCTTTCACAAACTCAGCTCCAGATTGCCCATCCACATCAACGGGTTGCGGAGCCGATTGAGGAGTCAAATCCAACGGAGTAAGAGGATTCTTGCCATAAACAATTTCAAAAGGGGACTTCTTGGTCGCCGAATGAATAGCCCGGTTATATGCAAACTCCACCAAGGGCAAACAATCCTCCCACCTGCACAAGTTAGTATCCATCATAGTACGAAGCAAGGTGCCAAGAGTCCGGTTTACTACCTCAGTTTGTCCATCCGTTTGGGGATGACAAGAAGTCGAAAAGCACAACTTCGTCCCCATCTTGGCCCAAAGTGTCTTCCAAAAATAGCTAAGGAACTTAGAGTCTCGGTCCGACACAATTGACCTAGGTATCCCATGCAGCTTAACAATATGCTCAAAGAAAAGATTAGCCACATTTGACGCATCATCAGATTTACTACAAGCAATAAAATGCGACATCTTAGAAAACCTATCAACAACCACAAAAATGGAATCATGTCCTCTCCTAGAACGAGGTAATCCTAGGACAAAATCCATGGAAATGTCTTCCCAAGGAGAGCTAGCAATAGGCAAGGGTAAGTATAATCCATGAGGGTTAGCCTTTGACTTAGCCTTGCGACAAGGTACACAACTAGCACAACATCTCTCAACATCACTTCTCATCTTAGGCCAATAAAAGTGTTCTCTCAATATGCCTAAAGTCTTCGTAACCCCAAAATGACCCATCAATCCCCCTCCATGGGCCTCTAAAACAATCAAAGCTCTCAAAGAACAAGTAGGCAAACATAACCTAGAAGCTCTAATGCAAAAGTAGGATTATTCCCCACAGACTTCATCTTCGGCTTCTCCGAGCGTTTTCTTTGGCCTTCTCCGAGCGTCTTCTTCAGCCTTCATCTTCAGCCTTTTGCGAGCGATCTTCGGCGACCTTCATCTTCGATCTCAGCGAGTGTCTTATCTGGCGAGCAGGGATTGAGTATTCTCTACATCTTTGATACAAAGCATTTTACTTTAAAGTTGTTGGTTTGTAAGTAGCATCAATCTTCTTCGGCGACCTTTTGTTTTAGTTAACACCAGTTCATATTCCGCACCTTGTGCGGGTATATCTATATATTTCATATTTTTTAAATAAAATGTCATCAACTTGTGTATGTGGCAACTAATGACATATTGATAAAAAAAATCAAATTAATTTTTTTTGAAAAATCAGCATTTTAAAAAAATCAAATATGATCAAAGTTTTGTTGAAAAAATAAATATTAAAGATCAAAATGATTCTCTTTTACGAAAAAAACAATTAACACATCTTTTAATTGATTACTAACGATATTTTTGTGAAGAAAAAGAAAAAAGAGAATTTAGTTTTTGTGAAAAATGTTTGTAAAAATAAAAACAAAATAAAATATAAATACTTGATCAAAATTTCTAAAAAACCGTTTGTTGTAGCGTTGCTTATTCAGATGGTGTTTAGGTCAATCAAAATTTGGTCAAATTTTCAAAAGCTTTCGGCATTTTAAAAAAACAAATCTAACTAAAATATTAAAAAAATAGTTAGTTGCTTATAAGATGGTGTTTAGGCTGGTCAAAATCTGATAATAAATTTTTAAAAAAATAACGAAACATGGAAAATACGACGAAGCTTATTAGATGAATGAAAACTACGACAAAACGTGAATTTTTTTATAAAAAAAAAAGATCAATATACAACCTTTTACTTATTAAATGGTGCGAGATTTACGTAGAAAAAATACGACGAAGCAATAAAATTGTAACTTAGAAAATATCTTCAAATCGTCAGAACTTGAAAAAGACGACGAAACATGATCAATAAATAGTAGAATTGGAATTGGAAGATGTAGAAATTTGTAGATTAACATGGAAAATAAGAAAAGTATATTGACTTATAAGAAGGTGTGTTCCATATATATATACATATATTGAAAATAGTGTGAGAAGTGTACTTGAAAAGTTTACGTTAAGCATATCCAAAATCAAGATATTGTTTCCCTTGTAAGTTAACATTGTAATGTACACGAGAAGACATTTATAATTTAGATATTGTTTTAGTAAAAAAATAATTTTTTTGGCTTAATTTGTAATTAGTAAAAAAATAAAATTCGAAAAAAAACGTGAGGCAGTCACGTCAGCATTATATCCCCGACTTTAATAAAATATATAGATTTTACTTTGAAGCATTTAACAAGATGATCAATTGTTTACAGTAACTTAATAAATAAAAATAGAGATTTTTGTGTTGGTTGGAACTCTTGAAGAAGCCAAAGTTGCACTTGTTGACATGACTATTGTTAGTCTACCTCCCAAAACTAATGAGATGGTAATTAGTGATTTGTTATTTAGATTAAACTTGTATAATTGATGTATGTATTAAAATAGTTGTTGTATAACTAACTTATTTTTGTAAAGATTTATCCTAGTTTTAGGTAAATTTTATCTACTAGTGTAATACCCGTGCCATGCACGGATATATTTAATAAAATTTTAATTTAAAAATAGTCATATCTATATTTAATATTTTTAGAATATTATTTACAAATAAATTTAATATAAAAATATATGAAACCATTAATGGTTTATGTACTTATATATTCTTATTAATAAAATAAAGATATTTGATGTATTACAAAGGTAAAGTGAGTCGGAAGATAATATTATAAGGGAAAGTAAAAGATAATAAAAACAGAAGGGGATATTTTAAATGAAAGATAGTTTACATGTTATTAATAAAAAAAGGTCTTTATTGAAACTGAGCTTTTAAACGATCCGTGAAGAAATGCACTATAAAAGGACACGTGAGGTTTTTTTTTAATATTAGTATATATATATATAGATCGTTAGTTTATATAATTTTTTAATTAAGTTTTTAAAATGAGAGTGCGTTTTGAAATTGCATGTGACAAAAAGAAAAAAAAAAACATGTGGCATTAAAGGCTTCTACTTTATTATTAGTATATAGATATATATTTTAACACTAATAGTGTAATATTATTTACGTATATATTAAACAATAAAATTGTACATCTAGATTCTAGATGAACAATTTTTTTTTCTTAATTTACATTTGCAAAACAATAACCACTTAATTTTAATATAAATAGCTTAATTATAATGTTTAAATTTAATTGTTTTAGTTAAAAAAGGAAAAAGATCGGATAGTGAATTAATATTAGTATATAGATATTGTAAGTTTGGTAAGTTGGTAACCCTTAAAATTAAGGGATTAAGATTATGGGAATTAAAACGGAAAAATAATTCTCATAATCTTATTTGGTAAGGGAATTAAGGAGATTAAAGGTGTTGGATTATGGAGATTAAGAGTATTAGATTATGGGAATTTTGTAATCCTGTAAAACTTAGATTATAAGGATTATGAGAATTATTGAAGCTAAAATCTCACTTTTACCCCTCTTTCTTGTAATTTTATCCACGTACTTTTTTGTAATTTTATCACGTACTTTTTTGTAATTTTATTCACAATCATATTAATTTCACCAAACACTCATTTCACTTATTTTTATCCTCATCTTCTTAAACAATTTCATCTCCTTAATTCTTCATCCAAATAATACTGGTCCTATGTATCATGTGAGATAGTTATTTTAATATATGAGATGTAAACTATAAATCTATATATATCTAAAAAATCAAAATTACATAAAAATGACACGTGTCATCGAATTGATAAGAAGGTGACACGTATGGCGAAGTGTTTTGGCTTTAATAGTAGTATATTGTAAGTTTGATAAGTATATATTATTATGTATCATGTGAGATAGTTATTTTAATATATGAGATGTAAAATATAAATCTATATATATATATATATATATATATATATATATATATATATATCAAAATTACATAAAAATGACATGTGTCATCGAATTGATAAGAAGGTGACACGTAGGACGAAGTGTTTTAGCTTTAATAGTAGGATATAAATCACACATTCAGTCGCCGGATCAAGCTCCTTTCGGGTTCCATTCTAGCTACGAAGACGAACAATTCTCGGATCAACTTCGCACTTGAAGGATAATAGGGCTTGAAAATTGGATAAGGAGACGATTACGCCATCTCCGATATACTGAGTCGGGCTAAGAATCGTGAGGTGAAGAATGAAGAAAATGGAAAGAAAAATAGATTTGATAGGTGATTTGCGATTTGGAGAAGAGGGAAGGAGAGAGAAGATACACTTGTTGACCTAAAAATTTGGTAAAGAAGGTAATTTATTTAAGTAATAAATTAAAATAATATAAAGGACCCACTAATTCCATCACCAACAAAGTTAAGTTAATTGAAATTGGAAAGAAAGATAGTTACAGTTTTTTTTTATTAATGTATATTAAAAGAAAAGTAGTCACCCTTAGTATGTACAATTTTATATACTACTAAAGTATTATATTTAAAAAAATAAGGAAATAAAATATATTATTTACACCTTTTTTATTAAATTAAAATAATATAAAGGACCCACTAATTTCATCACCAACAAAGTTACGTTAATTGAAATTGGAAAAAAAGATAGTTACAATTTATTTTATTAATATATATTAAAAGAAAAGTAGTCACCCTTAGTATGTACAATTTTAATATACTACTAAAGTATTATTTTAAAAAAAATAAGGAAATAAAATCTATTATTTACATCTTTTTTATTTTAAAAAATATATTAATTGATAGAAGTTTAATAAAAATAATCTCTTCAATTTTTTAATAAAATTAAAATACATTAGCATCTATACATAAATTAAAAAAGTATGTTTAGTATAGATAAATATATGTATAACTATATATATAAAATTATTTTGGTATATTTTTTACATAGAATAATAAATCTATTAGTATAATTTTAACTATGTTTATGTATATGTGTAGATATATAAAAAGATATGGTAAATAGATAAATATAACTTCTATTATAGGATAATTATACTATTACATTATTGACTAATTTAAATATGGTAAATATATATAATTTTTTAAAAAAAATCAAAATTCTAAGAAAATGACACGTGACATAATAGAAGGTAGGATTAACCACGTTGAAGGAAATGATTTGGCTTTAATATAGTATATAGATTTTTTCTCTTAATAAATTATGTAATTAAGTATCAATTTAACTCAAAATTATTAATGTAACGTAATTTACCCTATTTTTACGCAATTTAAAATAGACGGGGTTATCGAGTCATTTTGGGTCGGGTTTCTTTGTGTTATCGGGTCATTCGGGTCAGTTTACTTCGGGCTATCGGGTCACTCGGTTTGGTTTACTTCGGGTCTTTCGGGCCGAGTTACTTCAGGTCGGGTTACTTCAAACTATCGGGTCACTCGTGTTGGGTTACTTCAGGCTATCGGGTTATTTCGGGTCGGGTTATTTCAAGTTAAATCGGTTTCAAGCGGGACGGTTCCGAGTATTCTCTTTTTTCAAAATTTTCAAGGTAAGAACTCAACTTTTGACAACTCTACATATGTACAAGGCCTCTCATATTTGGCACAATTTCGTGCACCCCCGTTATTTCTTAATTAATAAAAATTACGAGAATTTTACTTTTACTAAAACATAGTAAATCTTTTTTTTTCTCATAATTATTTTTAAAATAATTTATTATCCACGATTTTTTTTAAATTTGGTCAGATTTTTATGGACTTTACTACCTAGATCGATATGACAATTTGAAAAATGGTATGAATAGAAATTAAAAATTTGAAAATTAAACAAATCATACGTGTATGTCTTTTGACCAAGATCAAGTATAATATATATTGACGTCAATTTAATAGCTGGTATGCAGCTCAACGACTTGGATATGGATCATTGAGCTACTTGTATAAATATACTAAAAATTTTAATTAAGAAATACTCGTGCAAAACTTAATAGTTTAAAACAAAATTGAAAATCGAAAAGGAGGGTTTGCTATGCCTATAAGAAAGAAGAGTGGGCCTTTGAATAAGATTATGGGCCTAAAAGTAATATGGGCCAGTCTGATCATATTTCCTTATTACTAAGCATGCTGTGCTTCAAACGTACAATAATCTTAGCTTTACTGATTTGTTTGTTTGAATTTTGATTGAGCAACGAAAGGGAAAGCTCGATCTACTTACTATTCACACAACAGTAGCTCCCATCAATAAACAACCGGTTTATATATTTCAATGTCCTCATTGATTGATCCCAACAATTATGCATGGAAAGGTCAACGTATGTAACTTGCGTTACACGTACAAAGCCATTCAATCAAAGTACTTCATTTTGGAGTTCCCATCACACATCTCATAATCAATAACTGTTTGCAATTCAATAATTGTACCCACCAAGCAGCTACCTACCTTCAAATGAAATGCTAAATCCTCTCATCTCATGCACGCATAATTATTATAAATTGTAAATTCAAATAGAAAATTGAAAACGTGAAAAGAAGTTGCAAATTTAGATGAATGATGAAACCGCCAAATCGATTTACAATTGGGCTTCGGGAGATTCTAATTACTCTATATAATGAACGGAGAATCACCAGACCGACTTGTGGGGAAGCAACGGCCAAGATTCACTCTTACTGTCCACGTGGCAGTATCCTGTGGAGAGGCTGAGGAAACGGAGGATGTTTTGGAAGAGAAGCTCGTCGCAAGGGAGGAAGAGCGGTCCTTCTTGGTTGCAGAAGCCGTACTCCTCCTCAGCTTCCACCAGCAGCCGCCTTATGATGGGGTGGTTCAGGTGGCTCGCACGAACTACGAACCGCCGCCCGGACCTTCCCACGCTCACTGCCACGTGTCCAGCTGGCACGTCCGGAGGGACGTCGCGCCGCGATGAAGCCGCCTTCTGCCTCCACCGCCGGACCATCTGCCGCAACCGGACTATGTGCCGGATCTTGCTGCTTTTTACGAATTCACCCGACATTTTTTTTTCTTCTCTTATTTTTTTTTTATATGTAATTTAGTCGAAGGAGAGTGTGCAGATGGAGTAGGAGGGTGAGGCCGTGAGAAAGATTTATAGGAACACAGACATGGACGGTGGACGGTCAATCGCTCTTCGACCAGTTAAGATATTAATTGCTCAAAATGCATTTATTCAATCTACAAAACAGAAATAAAATATATTTATGAAAAATATAATTATATTAAATTATTTTTTAATAAAATGTCGTCAAATGTAAAAATTAATGATATATTTATGAAAATATAATTATATTAAATTTTTTTTTAATTTATCACTAACAAAAATTTATAAATAAAAAAGAAAATAAAAAAAATCTTATATTTAGATCGTTCGGTATTGTAAAATATGTTTGTAAACAGAACAGAAATATAGATATTTAAAAAAAATGAATTTGACCAAAAAAATTTAAAAGTTGTTTGTTGCTTATTAGATAGTGTTTAGGCGGATCAAAATCTGATTAAAATTTTAAAAAATTCCAGCATTTTAAAAAAAACAAATGTAATAAAAAATTTAAAAAAAAAACAAATTGTTGCCTATGAGATGGTGTTTAAGCCATCGATATCACATTTTATTCATGAAATGTGTTGGCTTGGTATTAGTCTAGATACGGCAAAATTTTTCTATTCGATTGAATACGTACCTTCTTAATGTATTTATTCGAGCTATTAATGTAACTATTCGATCGAATAAGTACACTAATAGAATTATTCGATCTAACCCAACTCACGTACCACTTGAATCGGCGAACAACCGAACCCTTGGGACCTTCTTCAACCCCAGGATGTGATGAGTCGAGATCTTTAGGTCACGACTTCACCTCGACGGTTATCCACAATACCCTTAAAGCCTATATGCGATGGATAGACTCTTGTAACCATGACATATTTGCTATTGGGTTGCTTGAACATCATTTTTTTTCTAAACGACGGAGAGTGGTTAATTCCACAACAGTTTTTACTTTTTTAAAAAAAAATACGACAAAACTTATTAGATGGAACATGAAAAATACGACAAAACATGAAAATTTAAAAAACTGATCAATATACGAACTTTTGCTTATTCAGATGGTGCGAGACTTACCTTGAAAAAATACGACGAAGCAATAAAGTTGTAAGTTGAAAAATATGTTCAAATCATCGGAACCTGAAAAAGACGACGAAACAATGAATAATAAACAATAGAATTGAAATTGGAAGATGTAGAAATTTGTAGATTAACATAAAAAATAAGAAAAATGTATTGACTTATGAGAATGGTATGTTCCGTATATATAGCGGAAATAATGTGAGAAATGTACTTGAAAACTTTAAGCATATATGAAATTAAGATATTGCATCTCTTGTAAGTTAACATCGTGACATACATGAGAAGTTTAACAACCAATCTATCATATCGTTAGAAAATTAAACATTTTATAATTTAGATATTGTTTTAGTAAAAATAAAAGATTTTTGAAATAATCGGGTTAAATATGCTTTTTCTTTTTTTATAGGCCTTTGTTTTGTAGACACCCTAATTTATGTTATGGGTACTCTTAATAAAGTGATAGTGGTAAAAGCCGTAGTTACCCATTTTACCTAAGATTTTTTTACTTAATTTGTAATTTAGTAAAAATATAACCCGAGAAAAAAAAAGTGAGGCCGCCACGTCAGCATTATGTCGTTTGCTTTTGTAAAGTATATAGATTTTAAATGGGCAATTTTGGTAACTAAGCCTTTTTGAGAAACTAGAGTAGTAACTAGGCTTTCTAATGTTTCAATTAAGTAAATATACCCCAACCTTTTGTATTTATTCTCAAACTCTACACACTCTTATCTCAAGGGGTACATTTACTAAAAACAAAACTAGAAAAAGCCTAGTAAACCAAATTGTTTCATTTTAAATTGGGCAATTTTGGTAACTAGGCCTTTTTGAAAAAACTAGAGTAGTAACTAAACTTTTTAATGTTTTAATTAAGTAACTAGGCTTTTTTAATGTTTCAATTAAGTAAATATACTTCATCCTTTTGTATTTATTCTCATATTCTACACACTCTTCTCTCAAGGGATACATTTACCAAACACAAAACTAGAAAAAGACTAGTAAGCCAAATTGTTTCTTTTTTTAAATTTACTTGAATATGAATGCTTTGCGTTGACGCTCAACATGGGGATCAGCAGATGGTTTTGGCGCCATTTTTTTTTCAATTTGGGCGCCGACGCTCAATCTTTTAATTTTTTTTGAAGCCCTTGAAAGAAAGAATCAGTTTTTGCCGACGCCGATGTCCATTGAACGCTACCTGATTACGATTATTTATGGCATTAGTAAATCAAAGCTGATGTATTTAGCTTTTTCATACAAAATCCAATTCTCCGTCAACGACAACGACAACATCATACCAAATAGAATATAACTTTTTTTTTATATAAAACATCAATTATTGTATTAACTACTCATGTACTCCTACAATATTGTCATTTTTAAACATGTATACTAAAACAAAAACCATTGGGGGAGGGGGTAAAAAATGAAAGGTAAAGAAAGGAGTGGTGATTGCTTAGAGGTTGACCATCCTAAAATATTTGCAAATGAGAATTTTTACTTCCAACGATACTGGTCCACCGTTAAAGGGTGATCTATATTTGCGAGTGTTAGCATGACATCATTGATTTCCTTAAAGATATGATACGTACGTGTCAACTCAAACTGACAAAAAAAAAGGAAACCATTTCCGGTGATTTCCATATGTTGCTCGTGGAAGTAATAGCGGTGAGATTATCACCCTTAATCTCCACTTTTTTTATTCGGATGAGAAGGAGTCTTACGGATAGGAATGATTACCTCTAAGAGTGGTTAAATTATAATTATTCAACGGTTAAGATTAAATCGGAGTATTTAATTATACCATGATAGTATTTATCATACTTGAAAAATACTATACTTGAAAAAAAAAAGGGCAATTTTGGTAACTAGGCCTTTTTGAGAAACTATAATAGTAAGTAGGCTTTTCAATGTTTCAATTAAGTAAATATATCCCAATCTTTTGTATTTATTCTCAAACTCTACACAATCTTCTCTCAAGGGGTACATTTACTAAACACATAACTAGAAAAAGTCTAGTAAACCAAATTGTTTCAAAAAAAAAATGCTCAAGGAATTAATGAATGTAATTTTGAAATTGTTTGAAATCTCACAGTTAATTTTTTAAAAGATGAAAAATTAACTGTGAGATTTCAAACAATTTCAAAATTACATTCATTAATTCCTTGGGCATTTTTTTTTCCATAATTTAATACAAAAGCTAAATCTTAATCAATGAGAAATTCATTAAGAAATAGAACATGGACTTTTATGAAACAACAACTAAGGTATGAACTAGTCATCTAGTCTTGATAGTAACTTATAGAGTACATGTACATATTTTTATGTACTGCCTTAATATATTTTCATCTGACAGCATATATATATATACTATACAAAACCATATTAATTAAAAAAAAAAGTTGATGAACAACATGTTATGTTGAAAAGGCACACTTTTTTGATGGAGTCAGCAAAGTTTTGTTGTAAGCGCGCGAACAATATCGACAAAAACACACACATATGTATAATGTATATAGAGAGTTTGAATGATGGTTTCCGCCGCATGCCAGCTTTCATTCTCTACTGCCCAATTGACAAATGTCGCTTCGTCTCCCATAATTGTGTATATATATAATATAACATAATGCTTCATTTGTAAGTATATACACATGTATATTCTTATCTTAATCATGAAAAATTAAAATTGATTAAGTTTCTAATGATCAAATAATTTAAAATGAGTACTGCACCAGTTCCTACTAAAATTTAACCAAACTCCATATCGCTATTCCAGTTGGAAAGGCTGCTTGCCATTCTTACTTTTCTCTTTTTTATTCTCATTCAAATTATTCTCCCCTTATTTCACAATATTTATTATTTTATTTTGTTTACCCCTTCTAACATCACTACAAAGGAGAAGTGGGTCGCAAATTGCGAACCGCCGGTTTAGGTTTGCCCTTTGGACAAACCTAAACCTAAAAAACCGCCGGTTTGGCGGTTTGGCACATGATTTTTTTTTAAAAAAAATAAAAATAATATATATAAGTATAATATATATTAATTAAAAACTTATTCATTGTTATTTTATATTTTATACATAGAATTTTTTTTATAATTTATATTTTATACATAGAATTTTTTACATAACTACGTTTTTATAATTTATATTTTATACATAGAATTTTTTCCTTTTTACAATAGCATTTAAATAGAATTAGTAAGTAAATAAAAGAAAGCAACTAAAATAAAATAACTAACAAAAAAACAACAAATTAAACTCAAATTTTTTATACATTGAATTTTTTTCAATTACATTAGCTTTTGAATAAAATAATTACATAGTAAAAAAAATTACTAATTACAATAAAAGAAAGAAGCAACTAAAATAAAATTACTAACTAACATACAACAAAGCAAACCAAATTTTTTTATACATTGAATAAAATAATTACATAGTAAAAAAATTACTAACTAACATACAACAAAGCAAACCAAACTTTTTTATACATTGAATAAAATAATTACATAGTAAAAAAAATTACTAACTACAAGTCTACAATAAAATAAAGCAAGCTAAATTTTTTATACATTCAATTTTTTTTATTACATATTTACATTAGTATTTGAAATTTTGAATAGAACTAAATGAAAAAAAAAAAAAAAAAAAAAAGGAAAGGGCTTGAACCGGTTTCCCGGTTGCCTACGTATCCTCTTGGGGTTTAAGAGGAATCAAAGCCTACGTAGTTCTCTTACCTTTACTTACCTTTTTTCGGACTTCCGAGTTGTTTTCGTAACCCCCTTACCTTTGCGCCTCGGACTCGGAAGTAGTGGCCGGATCATCGGAGTTGGAATCCGATGATCTATCATAAGCGGGTGCATTCCGTTGTTGCCTCCTCTCCGCCCTTATCCAATCTTGAACACATACTTGAGCCTCCAATTTATTGGGCTTCAATTGACTCCTCTTGTAGCTTAGCATGTTTCCTCCTTGACTAAAAGCTTGCTCCACGGCCACCGTTGATGCGGGAACGGCCATAATTTGTTGCATAATCTTGACTAATGTTGGATACTTTGGGGGCATCTTCTTCCAATATTGTAAAACTTCAAAACTATCAATATCACCATCAAAACTAAAAGGAGTAGTTAGAAAATCTTCAAATTCCGCACTTGCGGATGAATGTCTAGGTGTTTTAGTTCTTTTAGATAAAATTTGTCTAGCTTTAAAAAGAATAGAAGGGGAAGAAGAAGAGGGTGGAGGAGTTGTTTGTGTAGAAGCACTAGCACTAGTTTCAAATAAAGTAAGTAATTTAGCAATTTCAACACGAACATTACTAATAATATTATTAACGTTCTTAATAGTAGATAAACCTAAACATTCATAATAAGCATTTAAAAATTCCTTAACACCATCAATTTTAAGTCTAGGATCGAAAACGGCGGCAATAAGATAAACTACGGGAACGTCATCATAATATTTTAGCCATTTTGTTTTCATTTCGGCCGTAGCATATTTAAGTGATTCTAAACCTAAATCGGTTTGTAAAGCCTCGGCAACATTTACGGCTATTTCTAAAAAACAACAAGAAGTAGGAATGTAAACATAACTTAACGTATTAGTAGCATCACTAAAAACTTTTAAAACACTACAAATATCAAAACAAGTTTGCCAAATACTTTCATCATCTAAAATGACCAAGAAATAAATTGTGAAGAAAATTCTTGTAAAACATCTTTATAACGAATAGCTTGAGTAAGTAGTTTATAGGTTGAGTTCCACCGAGTTCCAATATCTTTCAAAAAAGCAATCGGAGGAAAAAAAATTTCAATACAAGTTGATCTCCATTTTCTTCTTAATTCGGTTGAATGCCAAATATGTTCAATTACATCGGTTATAGGTTCTAACATTTCATGTAAAACTTTTAGGTCATCTTGAACACTTAAATTTAAAATATGACATGCACATCTTTGGTTAGTAAAAGAAGTTTTTATAAGTTGACCCGCATTTCCCACTAAATGGTTAACGGCGCGGGTGTTAGCGGAAGCATTATCAAATGAGTATGAAAAAACACGATTTTGTAAATTAAATTCTTGTAAAACCGTTTTTATTAAATTAGTAATGTTGGCGGCACTATGTCTTTCATTAAAATGTCGATATGCAATAACAAATTTATGCAAGTACATATCATTATCGATAAAATGTAAAGTGATGCCCATGTAAAAATGTTTTTGTGATAAAGTACTCCAAATATCACTACAAATTGAAACTTGATGCGAAAAAGATTGTAAAACCGTAAGAATTTTTTGTTTTTTTTGTTCATAAGAATGAGAAACTAATTTCGAAACTTGTTTACGAGAAGTTGGTTTATAAGCCGGTTGAAGATAAGTAGTGTTATATTCTCTTACATTAATAGATTCCGCATAAGAAAATGGAAAAGCTTCGGATGCAATTAAGTTGGCTAATCCTAAAGATTCATCAACATGATTATAATTAAATAAAGAAGATTGAGAGGAAGAAGATGCAAACCCGTGGGACAATTGAGTTTGTCCCCGTGATATTCCGAGTTTCTCCGGATGAGTCTTTTGCATGTGGATTTGTAAAGTCCCGTATCCGCCCTTCGCCTTCCACTTGTACACCTTCGGACAATAATTGCACGTAACTTGGCAATGATCGTCCATCACCGGACCCTTCTTGTAATGTTTGATGAATATGTCGGAGGTGAGCATTTTCGGTGGAGGGGCTTGTCGGAATGGCCCTTCACCTTGTGGAACTTGTGGAACTTGTGGCATTTCCGAATCCGGCGGTTGAGTCTCGCTTTCTTGTGTGCTAGGAAAGAAAGCGGGAGTCGGAGTGAAGTCGTAGTCGCTTGGGTAATCCGGGTTTGCCATTTCGAAAGATCGAGAATACGAGAAAGAGAATACGAGATGGAGATTGAGAGTAGTAGTAGATAGATGAGAATGTTGGTGTGAGTTAAATGGAATAATTGTATGGTATTTATAGGAATTGTGGGTATTAATTTTTTTTTAATTAAACTAATAATACAAAAAAAAAAAAATTAAACATCCAACGGCTCTAGTAGCTGTTGGAAAGTGGGGCCCACCGGCTAATAGCCGTTGTGGGCCAAAGAGACGTTGGCAAAGCCAACGTCTCTTTTTTTTGCCAAACTGCCGGTTTGGCCAAAAAAAAATTACAAAAAAAATAAAAAAATGGTTCAAAACCGCCGGTGTGAACCGCCGGTTTAGGTTTGGTCTAGAACCAAACCTAAACCTAAACCGCAAACCGCCGGTTCAACCAAACCGGCAAACCTAAACCGCCGGCTTGGTCAAACCGGCGGTTTGCGCCGGTTCACAAACCGCCGGTTCAGCGGTTTGGTTTGAACCGGCCACACCTCTACTACAAAGTATCATAATATATTTCATTAGTTTACAATTTACAAAACTCTTTTGACCCACAATTTTAACCATTCTAAAAAACATTATTTACCAAATATGTCCTAAAATATAATGAAACATGTAAAAAACAAGTGTGTTGTATAATTGTAAAGAATAATGATAATTAGTTAGTAAAAATAAATGAAAACAAAAAATAAAAGTATCAAATATTAAAATGTCTTATATAGTTGACCAGGAGGAGTAAACTTGATAAAAAAAAAATTAAAACAAAAATAATAACTCAAATCAATAAAGAAATTAAAAAGAAAAGTTAGTAAAATTAATTGGTTTGTGGAGAGCCAGTAGAGCACAGGATTAGATTCCGTATGATCAGCTGTCAAAGTGCTAATCATATGCATGACCCAAGAGTAGTCCAAACACCTACGCTAATATTTTATAAATAAACGTTAACTATTTATATAAATAATCATGTACCTAAACTTAGTTATTTTCTACCTAATTAATTATAAAGAATTCACCAACCTACAACAACCCCACTCTTCAAATTCGTTGCCTTCTTCATTTCCCAACAAACAAACAATGTTTTAATAAAATGTACGTACGAATGAGTACAATATTTATGTTGTATTTAGGGTTAATTAGAGATTTTTGTTGCATAACCATTCATTTATGATGCACGGACACGGACACGGATACGGGAAACGGACACGGCGAGAAACGGGGAAGCGACAATTCTCAAAATATAGGAAACGGGGACACGGCGAGTAAAATAATTAATATAATATTTTAAAGATATTGAAATATAGAATTACTATATCATAATGAGATACATATATATGAAAAAAAATCAATGATATATGAGTTGATAAAAATATTAACATGATAATAAAATAATTGAAACAAAATGTTAGAAACAAACATTTTCAGTCTTACAAAACATAGAAATAAACATATTTAGTTTTATAATATGAAATAATCATACTTAGTATCAAAATTGAAGAATGAATCATTCATTTGCAAATCAACAATAACCGAACAACATGATCAATAAAGGAAAATAATAATAAATATTTATGAATTATAAAAAGTGAAAGAATTAGAATAGCATAGTCAATATTCAACAAATAAAATTTACAAAATAAATTAATAATCAAAGATTCAAATTAAAGTTATAAAATCATAAGAAAAATGGAGAGAAGAGTCGGCCGACGGAACAACATTTCAACATTAGAGCCGGAGAAGAAGATCGGTGTCCTACTTCCAACAACCACAATCTCGCAGGTGTCATGTCGAGCTAGGTTTAGTCGGAAAAAATGGGAAAGAAGTAAAAATATTACGGTATATAAGTTTTTATTTCGCTGATCATGGTTTGACCGGACACAATCCGCGTTCTCACCGTGTCCTAGACGTGTCCTACCTTGAAAACGTGTCTTGACCGTGTCCGAACCGTGTCCGGTTGTGTCCCCGTTTCCGACACGGCAGGACACGGGACACGCCGCCTTCTAGAAGTGTCCGTGCATCATAGCCATTCATGTATCAATTGAACAATCAACATAAACTAGAAGTATGTTATATGTTCACTTCTTCATCGGTGCACCGTCTAATCATGCATTATATGATGGAGTATAATATCATCCAAGCCAATCATACAAGCAATACTTACCAGTTGGTGATAAAGGAGAATAATGACAAAATATGTATAGTAATAGGTCCAAAATTGAACCGAACCATAATAAAGTGAATTGAACCTAAAATCAATTTTTCTGAAACCTTTGACCGAAAACCGAACATATAAAAAGTATGTTCGGTTTCGGTTTGGAGTTAAAACCAAAATATAAAATATTAGAACCTAAAACCGAACCTATTAGGGTCGGTTTTGGTTCGGTTTAGGTTTTGGACCAAAACGGACTTAACAAGTAATTGCTAATATGATTATATGAACCGACTCTCGCTTCTTCTTTTTTTTATAATAATGTAGTTTTTTCGGTTTACCTGTCGGTTTTGCAATTTTTTACCAAAATTAAACCTAATTTTTTAAAAAAATTTAGACCTAAGACCAAACCTAAATTGTCGCTTTTCGGGTAGGTCTAGATCGAAACTACTCAATTTGATTTGATTCGGTTTACCTAACCTAACTTGCTCAACACTAGTAGAGACAAAAGTTAGTATTTTTGTGGCTCGAGTCTTGGCGCAGTTCAGGTAGGAACTAGGTTTCACAAAACTTTCTATGACAAATCTCGGTTTTTGTTTAATTGCTGGTTGACGATGGAAGAGATTAGAAAAGGATGGGAGAAACTACGGTTAATAAAAGAGTAAAGCGACATGGTTTCGTTTACATCTCAACACCGATAGAGGAGTTCAAGTACAAATACAATTTTGTGTGACACCTATTTCATTTCTAGTTGATTACCAGTTAATTAACCATGTTTAAAGGAAAAGGCGAAAAAAGTAAAATTTTAAAACTTTATCTTACAACATATATGCATACTGATAGATCTAAGATTTTGATATCAATGACATCCTCTTGGTGGGGATTGATGAGTTAGAAGGGTCCACGTCATGATATGTATCTAGGCACCCTGCTATCATTGGTCACTTGAGGAAAGAAACTTTTGAGAGAATAAAAGATCGAATAATAAGGAAGTTAGAAGGCTGGAAGGAAAGAATGCGTCCACAAGCAAGGGAAGGTACTTCTATAATCAGTTATTCAGAGTTTCCCTACTTATTTGATGAGTGTTTTCAAAATGTCGTACGGTTTGATGGAGGAAATTCATGCGATGATGGAAAGGTTTTGGTGGGGTTCAACTTCATCTAGACGGAGGACCCATTGGAAAAGTTGGGAGAATCTCTGTCTTCCAAAAAAATATGGGTGGGAAGAGTTTTCGCGACTTAAAGGTATTCAACCAATCTCTTTTGAAAAATAAGAATGAAACTTGATCAATGATTAATCATCTCAACTATACAAGGTGTTGAAGGCTTGTTATTTCAACGAAACTTCTTTCCTCATGGCTCCTTTGGCTATGACCTTAGTTATTCTTGACGAAGCATATAGGGCGCGAAATCACTCTTGTTGGAGGCCTGGGATGATGAGTAGGAAGAAACGGTAGGGTTAATGTGTGGTCTGAACAATGATTATTGATAGGAAGGGGAAGTGTTTGCGCACACCTGAGGAAAGAATGGTTGTGAACCTTTCTTTGACAGTGGGACAACTACAAACTAGAATGGTGATGGTTGAAGGATAGCTATTGCTTCTCAAACCTTTTCTATGAAAGATAAAGACTTGATTATGGCTATGACATCTACCCTTAGAAACGATGTGATGATTGTAAGGTGTTGTGACCATTGATGATGGAATTTCCTCTCTCAAGTTGGCCTACTGGTTGTTAAACTATAGTCACTTAGAAAGATGGTAGGAAATAATTGTGGGTGAAGTGAAGAGTGTTGTTAACATCATATGGAACCTAAAGATTCCCCCCTAAGGTAAAACATTTTTCTTGGTGTTTTTGTTCTAATTCCATGGTTGTGACGAAGTCTTTCATTCATAGAACAAGAATATTTGAAGAAGTCTTCTATCTGAATATTCTAGAAGCTAAAGGGTTTGACAAAGTCTTGTTGCACACGTTGCTCCCTCTAATGGGATGGATGAAGTCTTCTATCTTAATAGTCCTCAACATGTGTAAACTCTATGTGATTGATTTGAATTAATATAATGGTGTTCGTAATTTAAAAAAAAGACAAAATTTAACCCGTGCAATAAATAGAACACGAATGTTTGACCCTAACCGATAGACTTTAACATTCACTACTCACCTGGTTATTGCTAGGGTTATGCAGATCTAGACCAAAATTAAGATCCAATTTTGGATCGTTATTATCAGATTCCGTCTTATTTGGTCCATAATTTTAGTATTTGATCATAGGTAATTTTATCATCGACTCAGTAATGAACTAGTAGCTTGATCATACTTTACGTTAGTTGGATGTTTTCTTCTTCTCTTGATGAAAAGTCTCGATTATACATTTATATTTTAATTCATCCAATTCCAATTCCGAGTGGATTAAACCATTTTTGGCTTCATTATCACACTTTTTCTTTTGTAATCAAGACTGTTTATCTTAGAGATGCTTGATTAAGAAAAATACGGGAGGGATGGATTTCCGTGACTTGAAGGTATTCAACAAATCCCTTTTGGCAAAACAGGGATATAACTTTATCAATGATGAATCATCCTTGGTATACAAGGTGCTAAAGATTTGTTTTTTCAACGAAACTTCTTTCCTCTTGGCTCCTTTGGGCCATGACCCTAGCTATTCTTGGCGAAGCATACGAGGCGCTAAATCACTCTTGTTGGAGGGACTAGGATGAAGAGTTGGAAGAAATAGTACGGTGAATGTGTGATTTGAACGATGGATTACTGATAGGAAGGGGAAGTGTATGCGTGTACCTGAGGAAAGAATGGGTGCGAACCTTTCGTTTACAGTGGGACAACTACAAACTGAGAATGGTGATGGTTAGAGAATGAATGTTGTTTCTCAGACCTTTTTGTGAAAGATAGACTTGATTTTGGTTATGAAATTCACCCTCAAAGATGATGATGATGATGATGATGACGACGACTATAAGGTGTGGTGGCCATTGAAAGATGGAAATTTCTCTGTCAAGTCGGCCTACTGGTTGGGGAACTACAGTCACCTAGAAAGGTGGCAGGATATAATTGTGGGTGAATAAAGTGTGTTTTTTTTGGAAAGGTAGGTAGGTAACTCCTGGGACGGGAATAATTCGTGGCCCATTGCTGGGGGATAACCTCCCAATATCAGTTTTTCCATACATGCCACCAGGAGGATTCGAGTGAATAAAGTGTGTTGCTAATATCATATGGATGTTGAAACCCCCCCCCCCAAGGTGAAACATTTTTCTTGGCGTTACTGCTCTAATTCCTTGGTTATGTAGACTTTCCGCGTGTCAAAAAGAGTTGTTGAGAACAATATATACCCACGTTGTACCAATTTTGCAAAATTTGTTTTACTTGCAATCATCTTATGTCCTAGAGAAAAAGACATTTGGAACGGATTGGAGTCTTTCATTCATACCATGCATTTTATCCCCTGCGAACCTGATGCCCTCATCCAAAAGTTGTTTGAGAGGATTGATATGGAGGTTACTTCCAGGTTTGTGGTCCGTCCTTGGATATCCTGGTCCTGTAGAAATATGCACTTATTCGATGAATCCCCCCTAATATCCCTTTGGTTAGGGATGGTTTTTTGAAGCTAGTTGAGGACTTTACTACTCGCCTTGATCGGGCGAGCGATGGATTGGCAATAATATGCTGAACTAGGAAGCCCTAACAAAAGGAAGGATGAAATTAAACGTTGATGTTGTTATGCTTGGCGATAGTGATATGAGCATGAGACTGATATGTCGGGACTGGAATGGCTCCATTATGGGAGAACGGGTGAGAAGGCTTCCTAGAGCTTGGCCGGTATGGGAGAACGGACGTGATGCCCTTTGGTTTCACTAATATTGATATTGAGACCGACTGCCTGTTTTTTACCAAGGCGATTCTGACATCGTTAAAACTTTGTTGTCATGGTGGTGTTATTCTCGAAGGCATCAAGACATTGATAAGTGAGTTCGCTTCTGTTACTATCAATCACACATCTCGTCGGACAAATGCGCTTGCAAATGCCGTAGCACACGTTGCTCCCTGTACTGGGATGAATGAAGTCTTCTATCTTAATATTCCTCAACATGTGTATGGACTCTTTGTGATTGATTTGAATTAATATAATGGTGTTTGTGATACAAAAAAAAAAGAACAAAATTTGACCCGTGCAATAAATGGAAGACGAAGGTTTGACCCTAACCGATAGACTTTAACATTCAATACTCACCCAGTTGCGGATTGGGTTGTGCAGATCTAGACCAGAAATTAGGATCCGATCCTGGACTATTATCGGATTTGGTCTAATCCAGTCCATAATTTTACGGTCTGATCTAGTTTGTAATTTTCTTGTCAGGTCTGAACCGTTTTTATACCTTTTAACATTTTTATAAAAGAAAGTGGATATAGTCCGATCCTTATTGACCCCATGTAAAACATACATTTAAAAATATTTTTGAAAAAAAAAAGCAAAAAACAATTCAGCTCATGGACCGTTATATGCAAAAGTGTAATGGCTGCACAACGAGTTGCATCATCAAGTCAAATTTGTTTCGTGTTCATACTAGGATCTAAATCATAGGTAGTTTAATCATCGAGTATGAACTGTGTTTTCTTCTTCACATGATGAAAAGTCTCGGTTATACATTTTATATTTTAATTCATACCAATTCCAATTGTGAGTGGTTTAAACCACAGCTGGCTTCACTATCACTCTCGTATTCAAGATTGTTTATCTTAGAGATGCTGATTAAACAAAACCACTCTCTCCATATCGTAATTATAAGTTTTAACTACAAATGATTATCTTGGGGTGAATTACCCTTCATTCAAAATTTGCAATATGCCAATAACAGAAAATTTTGTCCCTCAATTAAACTTATTCAGTACTATCCCGCAAACAAGAGGAAGACAACACGTTTTGCTCCCATCTTGTGGGCTATAAAAATGATTTTATAAGATGAACATTTACTAAAATTTGGGCACTTGTTGCGCATGCTCATAGTCATACAGCATTAACTCTTCACGTCATAAACAACTGTTTCGACTAACAAACGGTCGAGATCGAGCTCCAGGGCATGGTCTATCACCGCCCAAATAAACATCAATTTATATCAAGTATGGTATTGCTGTTGTAGGGATGTTGTCGTAAGGCATTACGTAAGGTGTGAGCACATACAATCTACACGTGCACATACGGATCTCTAGCCTACTGCAATCTGCATGCCATTACAGCAAAAAGGGACTAAAAAGCTGCTTATAATCAAACAGGGTATCAAATACAGATCAACTATAGAAACCAAACAGAGATTGAACTCTTCATTCAATAATTGATAGGGGATGGCTTGTTGGGGAATCTCATCACTCATCAGTACTACTGGCAAAATAACAAGTTCAATCAATGTCATTACAATAACACCTATCATCACGTGCACAAGTCAGTAATATAGCAGCAGAGAAAAACATATAACAAACTACAAACTTCTTATGAATGAATCCATTGTTAATATTCATCCAATTGGTTCAACAAGGGTAATCACTATTTCTGCTTAATGCCGAAAAAACAATGGTTTGACAAGTACTGATAATTAGTTAAAGAGAATAGTTGCTCAGAAAGGGAAATGTGAACAAATCCTAACCCATGCTTAGCAAGAACATGGTACTCCACTCTCTAGAAAGAGAAGGGTAACAAAATCTCCACCACCAGTAATTCCATTCCTCACAAAGGACATGCAGATAAATAATATAAGATCTAATCATTATTTTCATAATGATACAGTACAAAGGGTGGTTGATTGGCCAACCACCACCAAAATTATCACTTTCATATTTTAATTAGTTTTTTTTTCACAAAAAACACTAGATATTGGACACCTGTTGAATCCGGTAATCAGCGGCTCCAAAAAGATGACCAGTCATAAGAAAATGGTCCTGCCTTTGAATTGTATATGCAAGTCAATCACACGCTACCAGTGATCTAACACAACCTATAATTGATAAAAATCATTGTCGTAACTACTGTGATTTATTGCTTGCATGGCTATACAACTAGTGAGTAAGAATTTTTAAGCTGTGGGAATGGGACATCAAACCTGTAAAATGATATAATTTGATCAGGAAGATTTCCTCAATTTCAACTGATGAATCATGCTGATCTGCTAAAGATTAAATGAATCTCTTGCTACCTCTAACTGTCAAATCCTATAAGAGTATAACACTATAACACCCATGTATAACAATGTCTTCGTTAGGTAAACACTTCCAAGTTTAAATTATTAAGGGCAGATATCAGGAATGCAGTTAGCCCATTAGTACTTATGAAGCCCGTAGAAAAAAGGTTCCCTTCATTATCAATGAAATAAACACTGTTCATAAGTGCCACATCATGCAAGTTAATAAAATGATATTTTCATTCTCATTTATTAAAAATAATAATAACTAAAACAACAGGGAGGGGTGACAGAGTCAAACAGCAAAAGAACAATGTCTGGGTAATAGAGTCAACAGATATTCCTGAACTAAAGCCTACAGTAACCAGAACCCTCCATTAATAAAGAACATGATCGATACCTTAAGTGTCGAGGAAGATTAATACCTCGAAAATAGCCAAAGAAGAGCATTAAGATAAGAATGTACCCTTTTGTGGTCATTTGCTCTCAATTGCTCACTCAACTATAGCAAGAAAATTGATGCGTTGTTTCCCTGTCCAGTTCTTTCATTTAACCACATTTCTAGCTTTAGTACACAACAGATGATTTATATGATGAAAATCCTGAAATAAAAATCAAAGAAGCGACTCGGATAAGAAAACAATGAAGGCTTGACATTTAATTGCTGACACAATTATACATAAATTTTTCAAAAACTAAAACAGTCTCGATAACATAAGTGACTAACGGCCTGTTTGGTATTCATATCTGGATATCAATATATCAGATACCGGTATAGTATCAAGATATGGGTATCAAATTGATATCCCATGTCTTTGTTTGGTAGGTTTTAGTATATGAATGAAAACACAAAGAAGAGATAACTTTATGAAGTATTTTCTCTAAAAAAGAGTTCCGTAGATATGGGATATACCACTAGTTTTGGGAGTATATCAAAGGGGAGAAAATGTGTACTAAGTGTATACCAAACACTTTTTATGTTGAAACCCATATACAATATCTAGATATGGATACCAAACAGGCCCTAAGTGAGTTTCCAGTGTCAATTAACAACATTGGATAATCTATTACCAAAATCTTGATCACTCTTCAACATGCATCTTCACTCTTTCGCCGCCTAGCTTTCTTGGCAACATGACTATCAGTGGAAACTGGTCCATTATCAATTAAATCACTAACAAGATCTTCTGTTTCTAGCCTTCCCACAGTCCCCTTCTGTCTCTTGGAACTCCTGCAATTTTTCATAACATATTGATAACATTTTCTCAAATAACTAGTTATTACTTGTTAGTGCTCAAACAAAAATGCTGTTATCACTTTATCTCAAACCTGTTTACACCAAAGGCGTCCTCCAAACTTCTATCCAACCATAGAATGTTGCCAGTATCAGCAGGAGCTAGCGATCCAGAAAGGTGGAGGATTTCATCATTAAAACTGTAAGTGAAGATTTAATGTGAATGATGTTTGTTACAAAATATTTCAGTATGACAACCGCAATACCGCATCTCATTAACAAGCAACAACACTATCAAATACTACATTCTTGCTCAGATAATAACACTATTAGACATCCCTCCTAAGTTCTCATTCCCATTTGGCACAATGTCATTACAGAGAAACGAAAGGGCTAGAAAACTACATCAAGAAAAGATTCACACCTCTTAACTAGGAATCTTATCATAGCTCCAGCTTTAATGACGTGCCTCTTATTTGACCTGCTGCAAAAAACTTCATGTCCTTGTTTCTGCCACAAAACTACACATGTTAAGGAAGATAATATAGCCTAACATCCAAAGAAGAAATGCCTTTTAGAAGGTGTTTAGGCATTATAAAGGACTGGATACGTACAATTTTTAACTTAAATTCATCGCGAATATCTTCTTCAGTTATCACTGCAGCCGCAAATCCAAGAACAACAAGATGGATTGATTGCCTAGTAGTTTTGACAACTTTCCCCTCTATATATCACAAAACAGGGGGGCACAATTAAGAAATTGGTACAAAAAAATTAACAAGCAACTTATACATTGGAACACAATATTCGAAAATCACTGTGTAAGTAATCAAAAAATCAACTCCCAATTTCCTACCCTTATAATTAACTAACCAAAATGTGGAAGCAAAAAATATAGTAATACAAATTTCAAATGCGGTTGATAGTAACTGGCGGAGTAAATCAAATATTCAAATCCAATGAGCAAAGCATTACCTAAATACATGTTTGGTTTTGGATTGAATAGCAGCAGATTAGCTCTTAGGTTGACACCGACATAAGGAAAAAGGCCAGTAAGAATGGCAGCATTATCACTATCAAGATCAACTACCTCATAAGCAAGTATTACACCGTCGAAGTTTTCATTAAACCTGCATTCCGGAAGGACGGCATGTTTTAAATAAGCACATATAGCAGTAATTCATGATTATTGTCGAAAGAGAAAGGAATACGCACTTAAAGAGTAAGGAGCTGAGTTCACGAGTGATGGCATCCGAGACGATCTTGGTCTTCGAAGGATGAATGTAGACTAACAATTTAGCATCTGAAACCTTCAAGCCTTCCATTTGTTGAGGGCTAACAATGGTTGAGAAGAACGAAATGCTAGAATCGTACAGATGTTCAGTAAAGTAAAACCCTGCGAAAACCCTAATTCTGCAAACCAAACGCAAAACTCAGCACATGGGCTCTCAGAAGCTTTAATCTATGTAACAGCCCAGCCTATTTTCATCAACAATAGATTATTCGTGGGCCATATCATGGAGTTGATATTTGATGTAAGTACGTGGGAAAACTTATTTTTATAATTAATTTTATGCATATAAACCTTTTTGTGTACTTAATCGTCTAGAAAATAACAGTTGTTTATTCATTTAAATCACATGAGAAATGGTAAATCAATCAAATAATAACTGAACTGATTGACGAATAACAAATAAACATTAAACGGAATGTTTAGGATTTGATGTCAACATGTATCATGGAGTTGCTTAACTCAATTCATAAATAAAAATATTTCATGTTTTTTTTCCATTTTATTATGAAAAAAACAGTTGAAAAAGACGACTAGGTCATAAAATCAAACTAGTATATTACCCGAGATTTTTTTAAAATTTAATTTTATAATAAATATTATAATATATTAAATATAAGGTTCAAAGTATTACAATAAAAATATTTAAGTTTGTAATCTAGTATTTCGATTATTTTATTTATTAGTAGTAAATTTAATTACAAATATTAGTTATTGAAGATTATTTCAAATAACTACTTACACAGATTTTAAGATAAGATAAAAAATTTGAATTAAAAATAGGTTTGACAAAATAATTTTATTTAGATTTTGATCAAAAATTTTAAAAAAAAGGAAATAAATTAGGATAAAAATAACAAACGTAAAATCTATTTGACAAAAAAAAAATTACACAGGAAAAATAAAACTAAAATGTATAATAGATACTAGTTTAATGCCCGTGCTTTGCACGTGTATTTGAAAATGTTTTTTTTTTGTGAATACTTTTTTATAGATGTCATTTTTTAATTATATTTTGTTGAATTGATTATGAATATTTATGTAATAAAGTATACACTTATTAAATAATAACAACATAATTATTGACCTAATTCGTCATATAAATATGACTACATCTGTGAGCATATCAAACCAAAAGTGTTCATTATATCTATATAATAAAAACCACAGTATTAATAAATGTCAAAAAAATATATATGTGATTTTAATAAATGTCAAATAATAAATGACATCTATGCAATACAAATATATATTCAAAATAAATTAATTCAAAATAAATTAATTTAAAAATAAATAAAATTGTGCAAATATAATATAATACAAATCCAGAAGATAACATTTGCCGTGACATCTCGAAAACATGCACGACAGTCCAATTCTGGAAAAGAAGAAAATAAACTTGATATAAGTGTAAACTCAAAAGGTATGATCGCTTTATATTATTGATAGAAAACGAAATATTTGTAAACTCATAAATAACTTTAATCTTCAAACTTTTTGTGTTTATTTATACAACTTTTCCAAGGGTTATGTTTTCTTGATAATCGAGGTCGGATAACAAATTCTATAATTTACAAAATAATTATGTTTTAACAAAAAAATATGGGTTTTTCCGGATGGTACCCCTGAGTTTTGGGTTATTCCGGATGGTGCCCAAATTTTTTCGGATTTCCGTTTGGTACCCTCCAACTTTTACTTATTCCGGTCCGTACCCCTACTTTCAATTTCGGTTTAAATTACCGTTTGCTTAATAAATAAAAAGGTAAAATAAAATAAAACTACAATAAAATATGATAAAATAATAAAAGTTTATTAGTTGATTCAAAAGGAAGTTCACGTACAATATACAGAAGAGTCAAACTTAGCTTCAATTTAAAAAAAATAAAAATAATAAAACAATACTCCATGTATACTAAAATTGAAAAGGAAAAAGTAACCTCTGTGCATTTTGTTTTCTCGGGCCTTCGAGTAGCAGCAAGGAACGACACTGTCTACTTCATCCATCTTCTTATCTCTTCTTTCTCTCCCACAACAAAGGCGTCTTGATATTTTCCGGGTGACGACTTGGCGTCGGTGATTATACCGGATTCTTCTCCCATCATCAAAGGTAAACATCATAATCCTTAAATCCCTAAATTCCTAAATCCCTAAATCCCAAAATCCCTAATTGTATATGTTTGGGTTGATTTGGTGGTAAAATTAGAATAATTTGGTGCTAAAATATTGCTTGATTGTGTTGACGGTGATTAGGTGTTTGTGAAAATTAATGAGTATGGCAGAAAAATAAATAAAGAAAAGAACTGTGAAATGTTGTCTTCCATGTTTGAGCCCTCAAGAAAGGCATAGATAAAATTAGAACTGTTTAAATATGATTTTCATATTTGTCTAGAAGCCTATTTAATGGATGTTGAAAGCTTAGTGTGATTTTGTAGAAAGGAACCAATTATGAAATTTTAGAAAGGAACCAATATTTTCTAATGCTTAGTCTGGATGTTGAAAGGTTTATTGTTGTTTGAAGGTCTTTGAATCAAATTTAATTGTGAAACTCATTGTGGTTAACATTTACCCACTTTGTTTGATGCAAGATGGGAGATAAAAAAGTGTTGAAATTGCGTCACAAATGTGATGAAGGATCCTTTGATATAGTCGTGGAAGATATTGACAAGTCTAACATGTTGGATATAATAATTGAGTTGTTGGAAGGTGCTCCAAAAAAAGGGTTAACAATTCCAAAAAATCCAAGCTTGTTTTATGTGTATCAATCTAAAAGTTGTAAGCTGGAGAGCGACAAAGATTTACTTGAGATGTTTAGGTTACTACATGATGTACCAGTGATAAGAATTGCTATTGGTTCTGCGGAGAAGCCATGTGAAATTGTTGAAATGGCAAGGGGTTTAGTTGAGTCAAGGTTGTCATCGGTTTCCCTTCCATCTTCTGAAAATACTATCCCATCTGGCGGATTTATGGGCGAAACACATCCTACAGAAACCCCACAACTCTTTCAAATAGTTCCCGTAAATGCAATAATAGAACCTATAAGTACTAGTCTTCCACCAAGGAGAGTATTGTCTTTTGATATTCCCATTCACCAACTAAAAAAACCCACCCCTCGTTCTTTGAGTTTGCAAATAAGTAAAATCCCTCCCACAACGGCAAGAAGAAAAGGGATATATATGTCGAGTGAAAATAGTCATTCTAGTGATACTCCACCAACTCCCGGCAATCTTAGTAGAACACGGGGAATTGTGATTCCCGTGGCTGAAAATATGGAAGGTGAACTTGATGATGGTGAAATTGATATTGATTATGAACCGTCTGATAGTTCTGAAGATGATCCAGTTGACTCTGAAGATGATCTAGTTGCGGATGATCTTACAGTTTTTCCCTTTGTGGATGACGGATATGACCCTGAAAAATCAAGTGAGTGGGGGGCTGATAAGGAAGCTTACTTTGACAGATTATATGAGAATGGGGAGTTCAATTCTGATAAACAGTTTGGTTTGATCAAGTTAAGGGAGTGGATGATATTTTTTGACAAAGATCACCTATCACGTGTTTTGAGGGAGTTTTGTATCCAAGAAGGGGTGAACTTAGTCACTCACAAACCTGACAGAAAAAGGCTAACAGCGGTTTGCCATGTAGATGAATGTAAGTGGAGAATTCATGCTTCCAGATTGCCAGATGGCTACTCTTGGGCTATTAAGAAACTCGATGCTGAACATACTTGCACAAGACTCACAAAATATAACCCTATGGCCACTGTGCATTGGGCTGCTGAAAAGATCATGGATGATGTGAAAGCACAACCAGATATTTCAGGCAAGGCAATAAACCAGCTCCTCCAAAGCAGGTATGGAATTACATTAAGGAAAACAAAAACTTATGATGCAAAGAGTCTAGCTGTGGAGAAGCTTGAGGGTTGTCATGAAACTTCATTTGCGAAACTACCGGATTACTGCGAGGCTTTAATAAGTACCAACCCTGGTTCCAAGGCCCATTGTGCTTGGAAAACTGCTGAAGAACTCCCGGAAAAACCCATTCAATTCAAGAGCATTTTTATCTCATTGAAGCCAATGATTGATGGCTTCGTAGGGTGTAGAAGTGTCATAGGGGTTGATGGCTGTCATTTAAAAGGGAAATATGGTGGAGTTCTCTTGTCAGCTATAGCTTTGGATGCAAACCAACAGCTTTTCCCCCTAGCCTATGGTGTATATGAGAATGAAAGTAAGAGCACGTGGTCACAATTCTTTTGGCATTTAAAAGATGTCTTGAAGAATAATGTAAGGGACAATTTAACTATCATATCAGACAGACAAAAGGTTTAGTAAACTAATTCTGTTACTTTTTATTTTCTATATGTTTACTTCTCTTGTAATAATTTTCTAGTTTATGAACTTTTAGGGTATTGTGCCAGCCTTAGATGATATTTGGCCAAGTGTTCGTAGACGCATTTGCTGCAGACATTTATGTGCTAATTTCAAGAAACAATATCCTGGACGAGCAATGCATAACCTCTTTTGGGAATGTTGTCAAGCGTATTCTGAGGTTTGCTATAATAAGGCATTAGAGAAAATACAAAAAGTTGCGGGATTTGGTGCTGTGAAGTGGTTACATGAGACGGGCGAAAAAGAGCAGTGGGCTAGACATAAGTTTGACACAATATTGTGTTTTGATGAAAATACAAGCAACTTTGTGGAGTGCTTCAACTCAACTATAGGGACGGATAGATGCATTCCAGTGTTATCTCTTCTTGAAGGCTAGATATATTTCTATCTAAATTTGAAATAAAATCTTAGAGAAAATATACTTATTTTTTCATTTGTCATATGTAGGGATTAGAAGAACACACATGGCAAGATATGTAAAGAGGCAAGAAGACGCTTCAAATTGGTTGGTGGATGACATAACTCCAAAAGTGAAAGAGAAATTGAAGCATAACATTTTGGCGTCTCGTGAGTTTCAGGTGAAATTCATATTAAATCAATTTTTGTTGTTGTGTTGGTGTGTTTTAAACTACAAGCACATAACTTGGTAGTTTTGGGATTTTTGTATTATTCAGTAATGTATGATTTAAAGTTTTTGCTAGTGTTGGTGTGTTTCTGCTGCATTTACAATTTCTGCTGGTGTTGGTCTGTTTCTGCTGCATTTATAGTTTTTGCTGGTGTTGGTGTGTTTCTGCTGCATTTACAGTTTCTGATGGTGTTAGTGTGTTTCTGTTGCATTTACAGTTTCTGCAAGTGTTGGTGTGTTTCTACTGCATTTACAGTTTCTGTTGGTGTTGATGTGTTTCTGCTGCATTTACAGTTTCTGCTGGTGTTGGTGTGTTTCTGCTGCATTTACAGTTTCTGCTGGTGGTGGTGTGTTTCTTTTGTATTTACAGTTTCTGCTAGTGTTGGTGTGTTTCTATTGCATTTACATTTTATGTTGCATTTACAATTTCTAATGGTGTTAGTGTGTTTCTATTACATAATCTGGCTGGTGTTGCTGTGTTTCTACTACATTTACAATTTCTGTTTTTTTACAGATTCTGTTGCATTTACAGTTTATGTGTGTATTTTGGATTACTTTGATAGATTTTTCAAGCATCAAGTTCAGAGTGTGAGGTCAAGGATGGACAATCATACTATCCAGTGAATGTGGAGAAACAAATTTGTGCTTGTGGAGAATGGCAAATTAGTGGAATCCCGTGCAAACACGGAGTTAGAGCAATTCTTCAGTTAAGGACCGGAGTCCCCCCAGAAAACTATGTATCTAGTTGGTTCTCTGTGCAAGCATATAAGATGGCTTATGCGACGGATTTCCATCCTGTACCCGACGAAGGACAATGGACACCTTCTGATCATCCAACATTGAAACCTCCAAAGATGAAAAGGGGAGTAGGTAGACCACCGAGGAATAGAAGACGAGAAGAGGATGAAAAACAAAAGGGAAAGCGGTCGAACACGGTCCGTTGTAGTAATTGCAAGGTATGCGTATATAAAACTAGAATTTATACAATTTATTTGATATGAAAAAGGTTTGAATTTTATTGATTAACTTCATATGGGATCATATTAATTGGGTTCTTTTTACATTTTACAAGGCATTTGGGCATAACAAAAAGACGTGTAAAGGCGGCTTAACCGCAAGGGAGCGAAAAGAACAAGAAGGAGTTCGAGTTGAACAACACAAAAAACAAAAGCGTAAGAGTAAGAGTCAACCTGTTGATGTTGAGGTTGATGTTATGTGTTCAGGGCCATGGATTGGTGAAAGTCAGCAAGAGTAGAGAAACTAGTTGTTTACATTTCAAGTACGTCGTTAGCATGAATTTTAGTTATTGTTGTTAGGCTTTTCAAGTTAGCGAGATGATCACAAGGTTTAAACCTTATGTTTTTTGTAGTCATGACCTTCGAACTAATTTTTAAATCACATCAGAAAGGGCCTGATGTATCTGATACAGTCATTGGACAAGGGAACACCACAAAATGGACAATGTGTAGCCTTGATAAATATATTTGCTTGACTTTTTACTTTGATATTTCATCAAGTGAACGGTCAAACCCTCCAGGAACTATAAATTTTGATTTGATCTTATAATTTATTATGAGGTACGGATCTGATTTACAGGTGATAATTGAAGCAATTAAAAAAGTTGAATTATTGGTTTTATATTTGCTTGGGATTGAGTTGAATAGAGTTTTGGCTTATTATAATCTGGGTTAAGTTAGATGTATGTTCGTGATTCAAATTACCTGTGTTTCAATTAGATTAAACATGAGGTCTTATCAGATTGATTAGTTCAGATCTAGATTAAGAATCATAAATTAAACAAATTTTCTGTATTTACAACCCCTGTTGTAAGTACAAAAGTTGTAGCTAATGTCTAAAAATTAAAGACCAAAGTTCATCTACATAGTAATTTGGGTATTCCTCATGGTCGATCGAATATTAAGTTCAAAGCATCAAATTACAAATGCTCTTGAATTGAGTCTACCAAAAAGAATCCCGTTATAAAACCAACCTTACATTACAAAAATCACATTACATCAAGAGCGTGGATTTCCAACCCAAATTTAAGTAAAATCAAGACCGTAGTCACATTTTTAACACGATGACTAGAATTATAAAGTACAATATAATCGCTACTTTAACGACACCTTGAACATATGTCGTTAAGTTTTTGATATCATTCTTCAAATCTTGCAAAGACACAACATTAGCCACATGTGCGTTGTTTTGAGAGCTACTTTTTATTCCATGGTCCTCTTGCCCATTCACTATCATGTTTTGTGAGTTACTTCTTGTCCCATGTTCCTCTTGCCCATTCACCGTCAAGCTTGATTCATTTACAAATCGAAAAAAATCACAGTCATCACATTTCACATACATTTTACCCGGGTTCTTTCTTGAGTGCGAAATCCGAACTACAAGTCTTTTTCGTGGTTGACATCTACAATATTGATCAATCATTCGTAGTGGCGCTGATGAACTCCCAGATTCATGACGAGAATCCATTAAAGTGCACTACGTTCACAAAAAAAAAAGAGCATATATGTGAAGAGGATTTGCTAGAAGTTCAACAGCAAACTCATTATACATAATTAAGAATCCAATTAAGAATCTAAATACATGTTCTTCAATACTAAAATCAAATACATAGAAGAATACTCATTATACAGAATTCAATTAAAAACATGGGTTCCTTTCCACAAATTCATAATAAGCTTTCAACATCCACTAAATAGGTTTCCAGACAAATATAAAAATCATATTTACAGTTCTCATTTTAACTAACCATACCCATCAATTTTAACAAACACCTAATCACCAACACCACCATCAATTTTAACAAATACCTAATCAATTTTAACAAACACCTCTATTTCGTTGGGCACAAACATGGAAGCTGACATTTAAAAGTTCTATTTTTTCAGATTTTTCTACTTACCCATCAATTTTAACAAACACCTAATCAATAGCAAGCAATATTTGCCCAAATCATCCTAATCTTACCACCAAATCAACCCAAATATGTACCATTAAGGATTTAGGGATTTAGAAATTTAGGGATTTAGGGATTTAGGGATTTAGGTTTATTACCTTTGATGATGATAGAAGAATCCGGTGTAATCGACAAAGCTAAGTCGTCGTCCGGAGAAGATTCCGGCGTCTTTGTTGTGGGAGAGAAAGAAGAGAAAAGAAGATGGGAAGTAAGCTCCTCAAAGACCACGAGAAACAAACTGCAAAACTTTCTTCCTCACATTACTTTTGATCAACTAATAAACTTTTATTGTTTTATCATATTTTATTGTATTTTTATTTTATTTTACCTTTTTTATTTATTAAGAAAACGGGATTATAAACAGAAATTGAAAGTAGGGGTACGGACCGGAATAAGCAAAAGTTGGAGGGTACCAAGCAGAAATCCGAAAAATTTTGGGCACCATCCGGAATAACCCAAATCTCAGGGGTACCATCCGGAAAAACCCAAAAAATATTTATTGGCTTAATTTGTAATTTGATAAAAGATTCAATCCGGAAAAAAACCGTGGTGACGTCACGTCAACATTATTCAGATATGAATAGTAATTATACTTGAACTTAACCAAAATGCCAAGAAATGTATTATTTGTATACTCTTTAGACTCTCTATTTATACAAGTTCTAAAGTCATCAAACTTAGTAGCTAATCGTCGTGGGACAAAAAAACTCTCAAAAAATTTAACTAAATAGATCATTTTGAAAACAAAAAAATCTTCCCTAAAAATAAAACTTTAGGGGTACGTTTACTTTTAATATAAAAGTAGCGCGAAAATATTTAACGTAAATAGAAATTGAACTTAACCAAAAAGCCAAGATTACTTTAGGGAAGAACATTATGACCCACATAGTTGTAGTTTAATGATCCAAAAATAAAATCTTCCCTAAAATAAAACTTTATGGGTACGATTACTTTAGAAAAGAACGTTATGCCCACATAATTGTAATTAACGATCCCAAAAATAAAATATTATTCCGATATGAATAATAATTATACTTGAACTTAACCAAAATGCAAGAAATGTATTATTCGTATAATTCTTAGACTTTCTATTTATACAAGTTCTAAAACCATCAACCTTAGTAGTTAATCGATGGAATAACAAAATTCCTCAAAAAGTTTACCGTAAATAGAGCAGTTTAATAATCATTTCAAAAAAGAAAAAATCTTCCCTAAAAAATAAACTTTAGGGGTACGATTACTTAGCCAAAATAACGTGAAAATATTTAACGTAAATAGAAATCGAAAACTAACAGAAAAAATTGGAGTACATTTATTTTTATTAAAAAAATTATCCCAAAAATAGATTGGTTCCAACAATAAAAAGTAACAACTCGAGGGACTTAATTACGACCCACATATAATTGTAGATTAACGATCCAAAAAACAAAACATTATTCAAAAGCAAAGAAATGTATTATTTGTATACTCTTTAGACTCCCCATGTATACAAGTTCTAAAACTATTCAGCTTAGTAGCTAACCGATGTGGGACAACAAAAACCCTCAAAAAATTTAACTAAATAGATCATTTTAATATTCATTTGAAAAAAATTAAAAAAAAAATCTTCCCTAAAAACAAAACTTTAGGATACGGTTACTTATATAAAAGTAACGTGAAAAAATTTAACGTAATAACCAAATGCCAAGATTACTTTAGTAAAGAACATTATGACCCACATAGTTGTAGGTTAACGTTCCAAAAATAAAATCTCCCTAAAAATAAAACTTTAGAGGTACGACTACTCTTCTCTAAAAATAAAACTTCCCTAAAAATAAAACTTTAGGGGCACGATTACTTTAGGGAAGAACATTATGACCCACATAATTGTAGGTTAACCATCCCAAAAATAAAATATTATTCCGATATGAATAATAATTATAGTTGAACTTAGCTAAAAGGCTAAGAAATGTATTATTTGTACACTCTTTAGACTCCCTATTTGTACAAATTCTAAAACCATCAACTTTAGTAGTTAATCGATGTGGGATAACAAAATCCTTCAAAAAATTTAACGTAAAATGGATGATGCTAATAACAAAAAATTTATTAGTTTGAAAAAATAGTTTAAAATTAAAGATTTTTTGTCCCAAAATAGGTTTGTTGGAGAAAAATAAAAGAGTTACGTGAAATTTTCTAATAACAGATGGTTAGTTTAATAAATAAAGATTCTCTAGATTAAAAAAATAGTTTACAAAATAAATATTCTCTCGTTTAAAAGTTTTTTGAAACAATTTGGTTTACTAGGCTTTTTCTAGTTTTGTGTTTAGTAAATGTACCCCTTGAGAGAAGAATGTGTAGAGTTTGAGAATAAATACAAAAGATTGGGGTATATTTACTTAATTGAAACATTAAAAAGCCTAGTTACTACTATAGTTTTTCAAAAAGGCCTACTTACCAAAATTGCCCAAGTTTTTTTAGGATTAAAGATATTTTCCAAGCAAGTCGGTAACAAAAAAAATTTTTAGACTTAAAAAGAAAAGATTTAATGGCGTTAATTGTGGGAGCTCTATTTTAGAAATATTGCCTTCACAGCGCGCCACGTCAGCGAGTATATAGACTATAATATCCGTAATTTTTATCCCGTTTATTTTCCGAGTCAAATCGGATTGCGATCCGTTGACCGTTTCTCATTCGATCTAGTATCTCTTCCTTCCGCAAATTTTATCATTTTATGTAGAATTTAATTCGCATAAAATGATAGAATAATACCAAACCCTAGTTCTTATAATTAATTATTTAACGACGACTTTTGACGAGACCATGACAAAACTGTGACGAGACCATGACAAGATTTGACGAGATCAAGACGAAGTCAAAACGAGACCATGAAAAGGTTTGACGAGATCAAGATGAAGTCAAGACGAGACCATGACAAGGTTTGACGAAACCAAGACGAAGTCAAGACAAGACCATGCATGAGCTTGACAAGACCATGACGAGTTTTGGCAAGGCCTTGACAAGCTCATAACAATCTCAGCCCACGTCTTCTACATATTTTCAGCCCAGCTTGGCCCTTCCTCCAGCCAGCCTTGCTCTCATTTGCGTGTCAGCCCAGCCTCAAGTCCAGCCCGACGTTGCCCTTGCTTCATGCCCAGCCATGCCACCTTGTACACTAGCCCAAAAGCCCAACTATTTACTGGCCCAACGAGCAGATGATGACTCCCAAAAGATGCCGCTGAAGTGAGAAAGGAAGGGGAAGATCGCCTTATAACTGCTCCCGAATTTCACGCTCTCACGCTCTCTTTCCCTCCTACAAGGACGTCCAGATTCATTTCATGAATCCACACCTCCCTTCTTCAGCATACACGATCGTCGCCTTCTTCGTACGCTGCTATCAACCTGCCCAAATCCAAACTCTTTCGTGTACACTGAGCCGCTATTGTTACGCTCGCTGGGACGAGATAGAACCATGCCTCCTGCACACGTCCAGTCCACTCTAGTCGTAAGAAGCACACTGGTGAGAAACATCAGGCCTCATAGTTGGAGATCTCTCGTTTTGACGCTGCCCTTCTGCTCTAAAGGGGTGAGTCTTCATTCCTCTTCTCCCTTCCTTCTTTCCCTTTCCGGATCTGAATGTGACCAACGTGCAGTGACAGTAGAACCCTCTTAATAGGTATGCACATATAGGACCGGTGAACTCTCCAAGCGCTGCAACGAACAACTCGTGAGGATCCTTGCAACTGAACCAGATTCCCTCCCTCACTTGCAGCTAGAGCAACCCTAGGCGAGGCTGCAGGTCCAGTGAATCGAACTAAGGACCTCCTGAAACTTAGGATAGTGCAGTATAGGTGCAGTGGGTAAGGATCGAACCACTAACCTCTTGTTTTCATCAATTTTTAAAGTTTCGGAAAAACTAAGTAATAGGCATGTTTGAGTTGAGTTTTCGAGATCATAGAATTACATCCTACCGTTCAATTTGTAATATGTTGTTTAGTATCATACATAGGTTAATGTATCAAAAGTTGGGATATAATCAACGGTTATATTTAGAGATATGGAGGCTCAAAGTTGACCAGTTGGGTAGTAGAGAAACATGCTCAAATTTGACTAAGTATAAAATGTGAGTTGGAAACCAACTTTAGGGATTTTTTTGTAGAGATGGTTGTTGGGATTTTTGAAGGGATTTTTGCTCCAATAAGTAGTATGTATATCATAGATGATCTAGAGAATTAATTCATAATTTTTAGAAGTTTATTTGAAGTTCATATTTGAAGCTGAAGTTAATGACCTTTCGAAAAATAGGAAAATGTGTAAGTTGCTAGTTTGTAACCAAACTCATCTTTAGGAGTTAGAATATGGATTTTTAATCTCAAATAAGAGTTTAAGCATAAATTTTGGGATTTGTAGAAGTTTCGGGACCAGGGGTAAAATAGTCATTTTTCCGTGAATGGGAACTGTAATAAATTCTATTCTATTAAGATCTCCTATCTTAGAGGTCTTAGGCTTCTAATTACCTAGGAAGCGTGCTGACGCACTTACCTCCTTTGACAGGCAACTGAGTTGCTACAGTTACAGATCGAGTTGTGTTTACAGAGAGTCGAGACTTGTATCAGGTAAGTCCTTTGGGCTTACTTAGCTGACTTTTCTAGATATGAGTGTGGATAATGATAGTGGTGTTTGAATGAGATGTGTATAGATATATTTTAGAAGCAATTATCTACCGACTTACACTTTGGCCTAAGAGTAACGGGCGGTGGCATTCTGCTCAGTTAGCGTGAGGGCGCCGAGGGTTTCTTTAGGGACTAGTCCACACTCGATTTGTAGTGATGCTACCGGCGGAGGTAAGCTAGTCCTACACCCAGTTGGATAAGGAACGGAGGCGAGAACTGTTAAGAGTTCTCGTGCCACAACTATGCAACTGAATAAGGTGAATCACTTAAGTAATAGATAATAACTAGTTGTGTGCCAGCATGATGCTTGTTTATATTATTTTGAGTGTGTTTGTACTATGATTATTTCTGCTTATATTTGGATAGTTAGCTTACAGTTGTTTTGTTGTGTAGACGTACCACAAGTTAGAGCAGATGCCGAGTAATCCGGACGGTAGTGGTCAGCCGGAGTGTCATACTCATTAGGGCGGGTTGCAATTTCCTTTTTGTTGGTCTTCCAGTTATGACCCTTGTGTTTCTTTTATCAGTTTGTGATACCTTACGTTTTCCGGCTGTTAGTACGTTTGGTCACATTCATAACCTTGTTAAAACTTAATTTATGATTTCTGGTTTTTCCTTATTTGTGCCTTGTTGTAAGATCTTGTTAAGTTGTTATCAAACTAAGGTCAGGACCAACTGTGAGGTCCTAACCAATAACTCCCCGAGTTTTGAAAACTTGGGGTGTTACAACATAGTATGAGAGTTCTAGGTTGACAACAATGGCACTTGAAATCTTCTAAAAGGTCAAATAAGTAAATAAGCAGAACCCAAAAGGGGTTTGAGTTTTTCAAAAAGTTTTTGTTTTCAAAATGCATGCAAAGTCGAGTTGGGATAGAAAGTACGGACGACCACCACTACCTCCGCGAATCTCGGTATTCTTAGTGATCACTTTAGACTTTTACTGCTTTGACAAATTAGTTAGATTATAACTGTAGTTGTAATCGCTCGTGCAGATGGCACGTACTAGGGCTATACCAGCGACTGGTTGAGTTAGAGGCCGTCCACCTCTTCCTCCAGGTAGACAGGATAGCGTTGATAGGACTTTTGTTGTTAGAGGTCGCGGCTGTGGAGGTAGACCTCCACTGGCGAGAGGTCGAGGACGAGCTCCTCGAGTGGATCCACCCGCAGTGTGTATGCCAGATGCTGCTGTGGAAGAGGTAGTTGAGAGCATGGTTCCCGAGGTCGGGAATGAGACCGCTGCTAGGTCTAGAGCACGTTCGACTGAGTCAAGACGCGTTTCTATAGGGGCATCTGAGTACCGAGAGTACAGAGCATACGTCCAGCGTACAGAGGAGGCTGCCAGGGCAGAGAGACTTGCCCAGATACCATCGGTACCGGCTAGGTCAGTTCAAGTGACACAGAGAGTGACTCAGGCGCCGGCTGTGCCTGAGAGGAGAGTTGAGGCTGACAGAGCTCCTGCTGGGTCTAGAGCCCCGAGGCCGGATGAGTGGTTGAAGGCTTTCAACTCCCAAAAAGTTCCCTCGTTCAATGGAGAGATATGGTTGGAGGTGGAGCACTAGATAGGACACGTAGAGACTGCACTAGAGGCGATACGTTGTCTAGAGGATCGACAGGTAAATTTAGTACAGACCTTGTTCACGGAGGATGCTCATTCCTGGTGGCGGACCATTCATAGCCGAGTCACCAGTTGGGAGCAGATGAGGAGTACTATTAGAGAGAGGTACTGCCCTGCCTCGTTAAGGAGAGAGAGGTTTCAAGACTTCATTGAGGCAGGATTCGAGGATATTCCGATTGCTGAGGCAATCAAGAAGCTTCAGAAGGAGTTAACCCTACTTGGACCAGTTGCACCTCCTGAAGAGTAGCATGTGTACCTCTTCTCCCAGAGATTGAGAGAGAGTACCCGTTCTTATCTGTCAGGATTTTGCTGCGAGTCTCTATCAGACTATCAGGATAGGGCCTCTGCATATGAGAGAGATAGGCCAATTTCGAGGAGAGCAGTTCAGTCTGGTGGGTTGGATAAGCGGCAGAGGACAAGATATGCTAGTAGCAATACCGTAGTAGCAGGTTATGGGCGAGGACAAACTCAGAGGAGACCCAACTATCACCCTACAGTTCAGACTTCCGGTAGAGATCAACAGTGCTTTAACTGTGGTAGTCGCGATCATATTAAGACTAACTACAAGAGGCCACCTACTACATGTTTCACTTGTGGCAAGTCGGGACACAGGGCTACCTTATGCCGTTAGGGTAGAGCTCCTTCACAGTAGGGATCTTCCCATGTAAGTGCTGAGAGGAGTGGACAAAGACCTCCTCAGTACCGAGCACCGAGTCAACAGCAGCAACAACAGTAGTACCGGGCTCCAGGACATCCTGCTGCACACAGTACTGCACAGGGATCAGGCCATGGCAGGGGACGTGGTGGTAATACTGATACTAGAGGAGCCCCGGCGAGAGTTTTTAAGCTTAGGAGTGTTGATCAACCAACGGCACCTACGAACACATGTACTATCTGGATCCATGATTTACCTGTACGAGTTTTATTTGATACGGGTGCTACGCACTCCTTTATATCAAATGCATGTGTAGATAGGTTGTCCTTAGCTACAGTAGAGGGTGTACCTTTTGTGGTTGGTCTACCTGATGGGGGTAAGCTTAGAGGATCCCGAGAGATTTATGATTGTCCTATTCATCTAGGAGGTCGGGATTGGCTGGTAAATTTTCTAGTCATGCCCTTAGCACATGAGGACGTGATTTTGGGGATAGATTGGATGACGAGACATGGAGCAGTCTTAGACATTGGTAGGAGAGCTGTGACTGTCGCCACGGAGGAGGGTCACAGAGTGATATTTCGAGGTTGGGATCTGAGAAAGTTCGGCACAGTTATCAACGCAGTGAGAGCAGCGAGACTGATAGCACAGGGTTGCGAGGCCTTCTGGTGTTATGCCATGAAGGAACACAAGAGCCTGACAATAGAGGATATACTAGTTGCATGCGAGTTTGCAGAGGTATTTAGTGACGATCTGTCAGGGTTACCCCCACAGAGGAGCGTTGATTTCAGCATTGAGTTAGAGCCGGGCACGAGACCGATCTCGAAGGCCCTGTACCGCATGGTACCGATAAAGCTGCTAGAGTTGAAGAAGTAGTTAGAGGAGTTAGCAGAGAAGGGCTTCATATGCCCTAGTGTTTCTCCCTGGGGAGCACCGGTGTGTTTTGTGAGGAAGAAGGATGGATCGATGAGGTTATGCATCGATTACAGAGAGTTGAACAAGATCACCATCAAGAACAAGTATCCACTACCTCGCATAGATGATCTGTTGGACCAGTTGCATGGAGCGTCTGTGTTTTTGAGGATAGACCTGAGATCGGGTTATCACCAGCTGAGGGTGAGGGATCAGGACATACCTAAGACGGCATTCCGGACTAGGTATGGTTATTATGAGTTTGTAGTGATGCCATTTGGGCTCACTAATGCGCCAGCAGTATTCATGGAGTTGATGAACGGGATTTTTATCGACTTCTTAGACCATTTTGTAGTGGTCTTTATTGACGACATTCTAGTTTACTCTAGGAGTCGAGAGGAGCATGCCGGGCACTTGAGGACAGTGTTATAGATTCTGCAAGATAACCAGCTTTATGCTAAGCTGTCCAAGTGCGAGTTTTGGATGTCAAAAGTGGCTTTTCCTAGGACATGTAGTGACTGCTGAGGGGATTAAGGTCGATCCGGCAAAGATTGAGTCAGTGTCTTCTTGGCAACCTCCAAAGAATGTTAAGGAGGTTCGCAGCTTTCTGGGATTGGCAGGGTATTACCGCCGGTTTGTGGAAGGGTTTTCTCTGATTGCCTGACTACTTACCTTTCTTCTGAGGAAAGACTACTCGGTTTGTCTGGTCTGAGCCGTGTCAACAGAGTTTTGAGGAGCTGAAGAGGAGATTGACGTCCGCTCCGACCTTAGCACAGCTTGAGGGTACAGAGGACGTTGTAGTATATAGTGACGCATCCAAGCTTGACTTGGGGTGTGTCTTGATGCAGAGGGGTAAGGTCATAGCATATGCGTCTCGTCAGCTACAGACGTATAAGGAGAACTACCCCACACATGACCTAGAGTTAGATGTTGTAGTACATGCTCTTAAGATCTGGCGTCACTATCTCTATGGGACGACATGTCAGATCTTCACAGACCATAAGAGTGTGAAGTACATATTCACTCAGCGGGAGTTGAATAACTACCAGAGGCGGTGGCTAGAGTTGATCAAGGATTTCAACCTTGAGATTCTCTACCACCCCGGGAAGGCGAATGTAGTTGCTGATGCTTTGAGCCAGAAGACGCCTCGGGAGAAGGCGATAGCCCGGTTGATAGTACAACCACAGTTGTAGAGAGATTTTGCTTGGTTAGAGGTAGAGATCAAGTTCCCAGATACAGCTCATCAGTTGGCTACCTTGGAGTTACTTCCTGATCTGTTGGGTGAGATCCAACAGAAGCAGGAGACATGTCCGACTTTGACCTGGATTCGAGACAAGATGTCTCGAGATGAGACACCTCAGTTCACTATTGGTGCTGATGGAGTGATGAGACGTCAGGACCACATCTGTGTGCCATCAGACAGTGAGTTGAGACAGAGGATATTAGGTGAGGCTCATGCTACCCCATACTCAGTACATCCTGGAGCGAGTAAGATGTACAAGGACGTGAGACGTTCCTTCTGGTGGGGTGGTTTGAAGCCCGACGTGGCTCGGTATGTAGCTCAGTGTGCGACTTGTCAGCAGGTCAAGATTGAGCATCGTAGGTCCGGAGGAGAGCTCCTCCCACTGCCCGTACCACAATGGAAGTGGGAGGATATATCTATGGACTTTGTCACGGGATTGAGACTCAACAAAGGTTTTGATGCTATTTGGATGGTAGTAGACCGTCTGACGAAGAGCACACGTTTCATTCCGATTAAGGAAACGTGGCCGGTAAGCCGGCTGCTTATCACCCACAGACCGCCGGTCAGTCTGAGAGGACCATCTAGACGTTAGAGGACATGTTGCGAGCTTGTGTACTAGATTGGGGACATGTACGGCCTGATCACCTCCCCTTGTAGAGTTTTCATATAATAACAGTTGACACGCGTCTATTGAGATGGAACCTTATGAGGCTTTGTACGGGAGGAGATGTCGTACACCATTGTGTTGGGATGAGCCCAGCAAGGCTGATGGAGTAGCTCTAGATCAGATACAGGATGACATTGCCCAGATTGCCTTAGTCTGAGAGTGGATGCTAGCAGCTCAAAGTCGTCAAAAATCCTACGCCGACAAGAGGCGTCGACCTCTGGAGTTTAGAGTAGGTGCACAGGTGTGGTTGAGAGTGTCGCCGACGAGAGGTGTCCGGCGTTTCGGCATTAAGGGGAAGCTGAATCCTCGATATGTTAGACCTTTTGAGATACTAGAGAGAGTCAGGGAGGTTGCCTACCGATTAGCACTGTCACCGAGGTTGGAGGGGGTCCATCCGGTTTTTCATGTATCTCAGCTGAGAGAGTACATTCCGAACCCGAGACACGTCATCAGTCATGAGGATCTGATAGTTGAGCCTGACCACACTTTTGTGGAGTACCAAGTAGCCGTCCTTGAGCGCAGTACTAGACGTCTGCGGTCCAAGGAGATACCGATGATGAGGATCCAGTGGTCTAAACGTGGAGCCGATGAGGCTACCTGGGAGATAGAGGAGAGTATTAGACGTAGTTGTCCTGAGTTCTTTGTGGAGTTAGCCGCTACTTCTGTACCGACGAGTTAGTATTCTAATGTTGTTATGTTTGACGGTTATGAATTTATATTGGATTGTGTGATTGTGTTTCCTTTTATGGATTGTTTGATTATGATGACTGAATAGTTGCATGCTAAGAAACTAGGTTTAGAATTTTGGTGAGACCAAGTAATACAAATCTTTGGAAGCCATTTGATCGGATACCTAACTCTAAGTTTCGGGACGAAACTTATTTTAAGGGGGTGCTGATGTAATATCCGTAATTTTTATCCCGGTTATTTTCCGAGTCAAATCGGATTGCGATCCGTTGATTGTTTCCCATTCGATCTAGTATCTCTTCCTTCCGCAAATTTTATCATTTTATGTAGAATTTAATTCACATAAAATGATTGAATAATGCCAAACTCTAGTTCTTATAATTAATTATTTAACGACGACTTTTGACGAGGCCATGACAAAACTGTGACGAGACCATGACAAGGTTTGACGAGATCAAGACGAAGTCAAGACGAGACCATGACAAGGTTTGACGAGATCAAGACGAAGTCAAGACGAGACCATGACAAGGTTTGACGAGACCAAGACGAAGTCAAGACAAGACCATGCATGAGCTTGACAAGACCATGACGAGTTTTGACAAGGCCTTGACAAGCTCATAACAATCTCAGCCCACTTCTTCTACATATTTTTAGCCCAACTTGGCCCTTTCTCTAGCCAGCCTTGCTCTCATTTGCGTGCCAGCCCAGCCTCAGGTCCAGCCTGACGTTGCCCTTGCTTATGCCCAGCCATGCCACCTTGTACGCTAGCCCAGAAGCCCAACTATTTGCTGGCCAAACGAGCAGCTGATGACTCCCAGAAGATGCCACTGAAGTGAGAAAGGAAGGGGAAGATCGCCTTATAACTGCTGCCGGATTTCACGCTCTCACAATCTCTCTCCCTCCTACAAGGACGTCTAGATTCATTTCATGAATCCACACCTCCCTTCTTCAGCATGCACGATCGTTGCCTTCCTCGTACACTGTTGTCAACCTGCCTAGATCCAAACCCTTTTCGTGTACACTAAGTCGCTGTTGTTATGCTCGCTGGGACGAGATAGAACCAGGCCTCATGCACATGCCCAGTCCACTCTAGTCGTAGAAAGCACACTGGTGAGAAGCAGCATGCCTCATAGCTAGAGATCTCTCGTTCTGACGCTGCCCTTCTACTCTAAAAGGGTGAGTCTTCATTCCTCTTCTCCCTTCCTTCTTTCCCTTTCCGGATCTGAACGTGACCAACGTGTAGTGACAGTAGAACCCTCTTAACAGGTGTGCACATATAGGAATGATGAACTCTCCAAGCGCTGCAACGAACAGCTCGTGAGGATCCTTGCAACTGAACCAGATTCCCTTCCTCACTTGCAGCTAGAGCAACCCTAGGCGAGGCTGCAGGTTCAGTGAATCGAACTAAGGACCTCCTGAAACTTAGGATAGTGCAGTATAGGTGCAGTGGGTAAGGATCGAACCACTAACCTCTTGTTTTCATGCATTTTTAAAGTTTCAGAAAAACTGAGTAATAGGCATGTTTGAGTTGAGTTTTCGAGATCATAGAATTACATCCTACCGTTCAATTTGTAATATGTTGTTTAGTGTCATACATAGGTTAATGTATCAAAAGTTGGGATAAATTCAACGGTTAGATTTAGAGATATGGAGGCTCAAAGTTGACCTGTTGGGTAGTACAAAAACATGCTCAGATTTGACAAAGTATAAAATGTGAGTTGAAAACCAACTTTAGGGATTTTTGTAGAGATGGTTGTTGGGATTTTTGAAGGGATTTTTGCTCCAATAGGTAGTATGTATATCATAGATGATCTAGAGAATTATTTCATAATTTTTAGAAGTTTATTTGAATTTCATATTTGAAGCTGAAGTTGACCTTAATGACCTTTCGGAAAATAGGAAAATGTGTAAGTTGTTAGTTTGTAACCAAACTCATCTTTAGGAGTTAGAATATGGCTTTTTAATCTCAAATAAGAGTTTAAGCATAAATTTTGGGATTTGTAGAAGTTTCGGGACCATGGGTAAAATAGTCATTTTTCCGTGAATGGGAACTGTAATAAATTCTATTCTATTAAGATCTCCTATCTTAGAAGTCTTAGACTTCTAATTACCTAGGAAGCGTGCTGACGCACTTACCTCCTTTGACAGGCAACTGAGTTGCTACACTTACAGATCGAGTTGTGTTTACAAAGAGTCGAGACTTGTATCAGGTAAGCCCTTTGGGCTTACTTAGCTGACTTTTAGATATGAGTGTGGATATTGATAGTGGTGGTTGAATGAGAAGTGTATAGATATATTTTAGAAGCAATTATCTACCGACTTACACTTTGGCCTAAGAGTAACGGGCGGTGGCATTCTGCTCAGTTAGCCTGAGGGCGCTGAGGGTTTCTTTAGGGACTAGTCCACACTCGGTTTGTAGTGATGCTACTGGCGGAGGTAAGCTAGATCTACACCCAGCTGGATAAGGAACGGAGGTGAGAACTTTTAAGAGTTCTCGTGCCACAACTGTAAAACTGAATAAGGTGAATCACTTAAGTAATAGATAATAAGCAGTTGTGTGCCAGCATGATGTTTGTTTATATTATTTTGAGTGTGTTTGTACTATGATTATTTCTGCTTATATTTGGATAGTTAGCTAACAATTGTTTTGTTGTGTAGACGTATCACAGGTTAGAGCAGATGCCGAGTGATCCAGACGGTAGTGGTCAGCCGGGGTATCGTACTCATTAGGGCGGGTTGCAGTTTCCTTTTTGTTGGTCTTCCAATTATGACCCTTGTGTTTCTTTTATCAGTTTGTGATACCTTATGTTTTCCGGTTGTTAGTACGTTTGGTCACATTCATAACCTTGTTAAAACTTAATTTATGATTTCTGGTTTTTCCTTATATGTGCCTTGTTGTAAGATCTTGTTAAGTTGTTGTCAAACTAAGTTCGGGACCCACTGTGAGGTCCTAACCAGTAATTCTCCGAGTTCTGAAAACTTGGGGTGTTGCATAGACTCCCTATTTATACAAGTTTTAAAACCATAAGCTTAGTAGCTAATCAATGCGGGACAACAAAAATCCTCAAAAAATTAAACTAAATAGATCATTTTGATATTCATTTGAAAAAAGAAAAAAAATCTTTCCTAAAAATAAAACTAAATTAAATCTTCCCTAAAAATAAAACTTTAGGGGTATGATTACTTTAGGGAAGAACATTATGACCCACATAATTGTAGGTTAACGATACCAAAAAGAAAATATTATTCCGATATGAATAATAATAATAGTTGAACTTAACCAAAAGGATAAGAAATGTATTATTTGTACACTATTTAGACTCCCTATTTATACAAGTTCTAAAACCATCAACTTTAGCAGCTAATCGATGTAGGATAACAAAATCCTTAAAAAAATTTAACGTAAGTAGATGATGCTGATAACAAAGGATTCTCTAGCTTAAAAAAATAGTTTAAAAATAAACAAAAAATTTGTCCCAAAAAATTGGTTGATTGGAACAAAAAAAAGTTGCGTACAATCTTTAAACAGGATGTTAGTTTACTAAAAAAAAGATTTTATGGCTTAAAAAATTAGATTTATTGGCCAAAAAATTGTGGAAACTCCATTTGATTACTGCTTCCACAGCGCGCCACGTCATCCCAATATGTACTCTCTTTTAGTATGTATAATAGATAGATGATAGATATAAGATAATTATTGTAGAAAAAAAAGATGAAAGTGAAGACTTGAATTAAGATTATGCGTAATTTTAACATGATGAGTTTCATTCTTGATCATATGTGAGTTTAACAGGTATATAAGATTTTCAGTTTAAAAGATTTTTAGTCAAATTTCTTAATCATACTTTTGTTTTTAATTATACTAATTAAAACCTAATTGACTTCGTGTTCTTTATCTGATAATGAAAAGAAGTCGATTGACTCCATGTTTTTAACTAGCCTTCAAGAAATTTTGAGCTTTTAGTCTTCACTTCCCATGTTCGATTCTAAGGGCTACCTTTTTTATCGACTTATCTTGCACTATATGTGCACGTTTTAGTTACCGTAGGTTAACTTTCTTTTGAAACTTCTTTTATATTGGACATACTATTGCGAGTAGGGTAATTTCTTCACCCGTACCTAACGGGTACCCAAGCATCTGACCCAGCAAAAAAGTAAATATACACTTTTTTAAAAAAACGGGTAAAGGATGAAGTGTATCAAGTACGATCTTGGCAAAACATTTCATCAATTTATCACCTTACCCATCATCTGCCCGTCCATATAACTATCGATAATAGTCCAATTACAATTATTCCTAACTAGCCAAACCTAACTAAACTAACTAGTTTCAATACTACTAACTATCGAAATTAATCCAATTTCAATTATTCCTAACTAACCGAACCTAACTAAACTAACTAGTTTCAAGTATAATGCAAAAAATAAATAAACGATAAAAAAAACAATATTAACTAACCTGGAATCGATTCACAAGTGATCTACTCCTAGAGCTCTCGATATCTGAATCTCCCTCCATTATTGGACGTATCGAAGAAAAGAAGAAATGGATGAAAACAAGAGAGAAAAAATCGAGGGCAAGGGAAGTGCGCGACGGCTGCGAAACGCGAGGGCAAAGGACGCGGAGCAGTAGCGAAGAAAACAAGGGCAAGGGAGGCTGGCCTCCGCGCCTCCTTAAATAGGCGGAGGCGAGCTGGGCAAGCGCGCATGGGCCTCGCGCAGGCCCAATGCGCGAGGGCCTGCGCGTCCTCGCAAGGCGCCGGCCCCTTTGCCGGCGCCGTATAAAATCACTCATATTTTATTAGCTTAAATATTTTATCAAAAGATATTTTATGCCGTAAAATACTTTTAATGAAATTTTTAAGCTAATAAAATATCAATAAAAGTAGGAAATAAATATCAAAAACGCAACCAATAAACGGGGCGTTACACTTCGAATCTATGAAATCAAATTCTTTGATCTTTTCATCAAATCAAAATATCAACTCCTGGATGCTTGCTTAAGTCCATATATAGACTTGTTTAGCTTGCATACCTTCCTAACATCATGGATCATCATAATAGTTGGTGAAAATGTCTCGTCATAGTCATAATATGTGGCAATAACTAAGATGAGAAGATCAAAGAGTAGTTGCATACCTTTCCATCCTTGTCATTTTCTCCATTCTCATTGTCATAATATGCGACAATAACTAGGATGCGAAGATCAAAGAGTAGTTGCATACCATTCTCATAGTCGTAATATGCGGGGATAACTAGGATTATCATAATGGATCATCATGACAATTGGTGAAAATGTCTCGTCATAGTCATTACCATGAACCTGTCTAAAACCTTTTGTAACTATTCTTGCCTTGTATATAGATACATTTCCATCCTTGTCATTTTGAGTTTGAAAACCCATTTGCTTCCAATGGGTTTTACCCCTTTTGGCAACTCTATTAAGTCTCATACTTGGTTTTTAAACATCGAATCCATTTCAGACTTCATGGCCTCAAACCATTTCTTGGAATGTGGACCCTACATTGTTTGCTTACAAATAATAGGCTCACTATGTTCTAACATAAGAACATCAAGGCTAACATTCAAGACGATATCAACATAACGTATTGGTAGTACCCTTAGCCTTTCCGATCTACGAATGGGTTCAGCTTGTTCAGCAATTGACTCCGGAACATTTTTCGACAATTGTTTGTAGATCCTCTTATTTCGATTCTTGGATAATCTGAGGTCGTATGCCTTCAAATGTAATTATCTCATCATCGACATCGTCCTTGTCATTTTGCTGTTGAGTTTGTTGCTCGTCATCATCTTGAATTGTTTCAAGATGAATATTTCTCCCACTTGACTTATTGGAAAGAAAATCTCTTTCCAAAAAGACATTATCCCTTGCAACAAACACCTTTTGTTGAATTGAAAATAATATCCAAAATTACGTTTTGGATAACCTATAAGTTAGCATTTATATGATTTAAGGGCAAGCTTCTCAGTTTGTAAACATTTTACATAAGCTTCACATCCCCATATTTCCAAAAAAGACAACTTTGAAACATTTCCAATACATATCTCATATGGAGTTTTGTCTACAGTTCTTGACATAGTCTTGTTCAATGTAAGTACAACGGTAGTGAGGGCATAACCCCAAAAGGATACCGGAAGATCAACAAAATTCATCGTTGATCGGACCATGTCTAACAAGATCATGTTTCTCCTTTCAAACACACCATTCAGTTGTGGTGTTCTTGGGGTAGATAATTGTGTTACTATGCCATAGTTTTTCAAATGATGATCAAATTCGTGGCTCAAATACTCACCACCACGATCAGATCGAAGTGCTTTTATTTTCTTGCCACTTTGAGTCTCTACTTTATTTTAGAATTCTTTGAACATTTCAAAGGATTCTAATTTATGTGACATTAAAAAAATATATCCATATCTGATCATGTCATCAGTAAATGTAATGAAATATTTGTAGCCACCTCTAGCTTTTGTGGTCATTGGTTCACATACCTCAGTAATTCAATATGTATTATGCCCAACAATTCAATAGCCCTTTCATTGGTTCCTTTGAAAAGTGACCTTATTATTTTACCCATTAGGCATAGTTCATATGGAGTTGATCAACCGAATAAGGAAGGTCGAGCATTATTCTTATGTGCCATGTTTAAAAAATATGAATACCTTAAATAACTGATCACTAAGGGTTTGTTTCCTAAGAGTTTATATGTGTTTCATTTAGTTCTAAATAATTTTTGTTATTTTTTATTTGGGGATGAGTTTATTTATTACGAGTTTATATGGGTTTATAAACCACTCAAAAATAAATTTCTCATACCAATGTTATTTTTGCTTGGATGAATTTATTTTTATTTAAAACCCGATTTTGCCCTTGTGTTTTTCCATTGCGACATTCTTTATTCATCCATGGGTATTCAACGTTATTTTTTTATTTTTTTAGGGGCATAAGTGTGTTTTGAAATAAAATAAACCCAAAAAATAAAGTCCAAGTAAACAGTCATATATGATTTATTTATATAAATCCGTTGAGAAATAAACCCAAAAATAAACTATAAATCTAATTAAACTTATTTAGTTTATAAACCCCAAAAAGGGTGAGTTGGTACTATGCCTTAATTGGCTAATATAGCGTCAAAGAGGCTCATTTGTTTATTATGTGACAAACTATATCCCTCTTATTTATTTATAAATATTAGTGTAAAGAACTATTTTGTAATTTTGTTTTACACAACCCATGCTCAATCGATTTACACAGTCCATACTCAATCGATTTACGTAGCCCATGCCCAATCTAGTTAGAAAGCCAAGACCCAAAATCGAGGTACACATGGTCGAGTAGACCCATGTAATAACCGAAAATTTTATTTCCGTTTAATACCGGGTCAAACCGGTTTTTCGATCCGTTGACCTTTCCTAGTTCTACCTAGCTAGGGTTGTACTAGAACACATTTTATCATTTTATGTACTCTTTTAGCCACATAAAATGATGAATTTTATCAAACTCTACTCTAAGTCATAACGACGTCTTTTGACGAGGCCATGACAAAACCCGACAACCTTGCGACAAGGCCACACAACAATTGACAGCCCAAGGAGCTGCCTTGTTGCTGCTGAATCCGTCACTCCAGCCCATGACGTGCGGCCCAGGATGGTGTTTGCTGCTTGCTGAATTCTTCACTTCAGCCCAATGTGTAATCTGCTTCTGTCGGCCCAATCACTTGGAAGAGCCCGCTACAGCCAGCCGTTACATTCTTAACCTCCCTTAACCCTAATTACCCATAACCCTAATAGCTTAACCTAATCACGCCCTACCCATCCCGTACGAGTTCTCGTTGCAACCTCTAAACATCCCGGCGCTCTCCTCACGCGACTGCAAGACGGAAGATTGGTGGCGACGATAGCCTGGCGACTGGCGGCTGCACCCCAGACCGACGAGCTGAGTCCCGACACCTTACGTTGTGCTTGGCGAATCCCCACTACCATCAGACAGGTTCCTTTGATAGCTGCTGAACTTCTGTGACTTCCGTCTCCGATCTAGGCCGCAACACAACCAACTGAGAACCCCACAGCGTCGCTAGCAGCCATCACCGAATCCTTCTCGACCTTCTCCGTGGGCAAACGAGGTGAGAAGTACTCTTTCCTCCTATCTGTTTTCCTCACTTCACTCTTCTGTATCTCCTTGCTACTGAACGGGACGTTCCTGTGCAGCCGATCTTCTGCCAACTAACAGACCATAATTCCCTCCTCCACGCCTCTTGAACGTGGCCAGGGACACACCACCAACAACCTGGTTCCGAGAGTCGAGCACCCAAACAGACCGCATGACCCAACCCTCTCTACTGGTGTACCTATCACGAGCAGCAACCAACAATCGAGAACGGGACGCCGAGGTTAGTGTCGACACGGTCCGGTACTGTCATCCTAGCCCAGGGTCCAGCTACGCAACTGCCACAGAAGGGGTCGAGCCCTAGTTTGAGAAGAAGGTCATCCATTCTTAACACCCTCTTTAACAAATGTGTTGTATAAGATGATGTCAATAGAGATCGAACTTGAGACCTCCAATTTAATTATTATAGTAGGAGAGTGCTGGCAGCGGGAATCGAACCTTGGACCTCTTGTATATATATCTTGTGTTGTAGATTCCAGAAAACTGTGTCGTCTAGCTGTCTTTGAGCCTATGTTTCGATACCTTAGAAATATCTTTCACCGTTCAGATTTTGGTATGTCATAGAGGGATCGGCATACTGTGTTGTATCAGAAGTTGAGACCAATCCAACGGTCGGATCTGAATCTATAAGAGCTCAAAGTAGGCTAGTTGGGTGGTGTGGCAAAGAACTCAGAATTTTGGCTAAGTATAGATTTCTGGATTTTGGAACCATCTTTGGAGATTTATGTAGGAGTTATGGTTGAGTATTTTTGAGAAATCTTTGCTCTGTGATTAGTATGCATATCATATAGGATCTAGAGTTTTATTCCGTTTTTTTTATCTTTTTATTTAAGCCTCGTATCTTAACCCAAACTCGGACCTTAACGACTTTTTGTGAAAGTCTAGAATTTTGTGTAACTCCTGTAAACCTTTACCAAACATTACCGTAAGAACTAGATTGTGGAAATATGTTCCAAAGGAAAGTTTGAAACTAAGTTATAGAAAAATTTTGGAGTTTCGGGACCGGGGGTAAAATCGTCATTTTACCTTTAGAGGGCTTTTGAATAATTTTTATGAGATTGTACCTCTTAGAAGTTTATAACTTCTAAGAGTATGAGATGTGATTTTGATCCACGTGCCTTGTGTGACAGGCGTTTGAGTTTCTACGGTTGCGGACCGAGTTGAGAAATTGAGAGTTGAGATTGATTCAAGTAAGTCCTTGCGACTTACTTAGCTGGTTTCTGGATATTAGTTGGGTGATAATTGTTGTGTGTGTGCAATGTGTGTTATTATAAAAATAACAACTTGTTACAAAATAAGTATAATTAGAGTGAATGACTTAAATGAAGATAATAAATGGATTGTTTGAAAGCATGATGAGTGTTTATTATTTTTATGTGTGTGTGCTATTATTATTCTGCTAATGTCTAGATAACTAGCTAATGGTTGTTTTGTTGTGTTTTTAGATTTACCGCAGGTTAGAACAGCAGCTGAGTGATCCGGAAGTAGTGGTCAGCCGGGTCTCCGTACTCTTTAGAGTGGGGGTTTGGGTTGTTGCTTTGTTGTCTTTCCCTTTTGTTAAGACAATTAGTCTTTTCCGTTGTTTAAGTACGATAGGCTGTTAGACTTTGTTGCATTCATCCTTTTACAAATACATTTTTATAAATTTCGGTTTTTTCTTATTTGTGTCTTGTTGCAAGATCCTAGTAATATTGTTGTCAAACTGAGGTTGGGACCCATTGTGAGGTCCTAACCAGTAATGTCCCGAGTTCCGAGAATTCGGGGTGTTACAACCCACTCGAGTTACACAAGCCTAGACAAGTTACACAAGGTCGAGTAGGCCCAATCGAGTTACATAAGATCGAAAATACAAATCTTAATACATAATGTTATAACCCATTTAAATTATCCAATGTATTACCCAAATTCAATAACACAATGTTAATACACAATCTTAATACACAATGTCAATCACACAAATTTAACCCCATTTGTTAAAAGTTTAGGCTATTAAGTATATTTATAAATGTTGGGACATTTTTTGTAATTATAAACTTAAGCCATATTCTGTAATAATTAAATTCAAGATATTTGGTGCACTTCAAAAATTTTTGGGTCATTTCCGTAAATATAAATATGTGCCAATTTATGTAATTATTCTTTTAATGACAGATTTGCAAATTCAAAAAATGTGGGACTTACTCAAAATGTAAGGAAACTGTAGGTGATGCTGAAAATGTCCAACGAGGAGCTTCATCCGGCGATTGTTCGGTCATGGCTCCGACGAGGCGAGGGTGGCCAACGACGAGCTTCATCCGGCGAGATTCATTCGGCGGCGGCTGTTCGGTCATGGCTTTGATGTGGAGAGGTCGTTAGTCATCTCCCCCTACTCCGTCGACGAGAAGACGAGGGTAAGCCGTCGATTTCCGATGGGGCGAGATCCGGTCAGGGCTCTGTTAAAGAACACTCACCGAAGTTGCAGTAATCAAACATAACCAAAGTTACAACTTGCCCAGAAAACTCAATCTACATTCCATCGAAGAGAACAAGTTGAATTCTAGTAATTAAGTGTGTATATATAACCATTCAAGAATACAAGTTGAATTCTAGTAATTAAGCGTGTATATATAACCATTCAAGAGTAGAGTAGAAACTTTAAGTTAAAATCTACAGATTAAGCACTCACCAATTACACGCAGTAGAAGACGAGACGAAGAATTTTAGCGGCTACTAGTGTGAGACGAAGAAGGCAAAACGAATGACGGCTCGACTGGGGGTTTGTGTAACAAAAAATGAACCGTGGATCCACAGTTTATAGGTTTTTTTTTAATTTTAGCCTTTTTTTTTTTTTTAATTCTCTTTTTATCCGTCAATAAGTAGTCTTAAAATTAAAATTAATCTTAAATTAATTGAGGGCTAGTTTGTATAAATTATAAAAAAAAAAAAAAAGTCTTATTAAGCCAATCTTCTAAAAAAAACAATTTTCAAGTAAATATGCCTAACAATTATCAAAGTAACACCTTGATTATAATAGGTATTAAAATTGCAAGATCTACTTGAACCTGAATTTGGCCAGCAAGATCCTACTTCTTTGAAAGTGTAAAATGCAACGTCAACTATAAGTTTAGAATTCAAACCATACCATGTACTTGATTTAGCACCAAAATTCAAACAAATTTTAATTAAGTTGAAACATCGATTATCAAAAAACGTATCTCGGAGTAGAACCAAATGGATTTAAGATCGAAAAGAAGAGAAAAGCTCAAATGATTTTGGAATGTAGTGGGGCTTAAAGCAAGGTAGTCAATAATTAAAAATTTTGTTTTCACATCTTTCAACAAATTATTGGACAATCGATTTCAATATAGGACTTCAATATAGGACTTAATCGAGAGAGCTAATTATAAATAAGATTAAAGGCTACAATGCTTCTAGTTCCTACTGGTCTTGGATAAAATATTGATCGATCATGGCGTTGATCACCTGTTTAGAGCGGACAAACACGATAGTGTTGTGAGGGTTTTAAAAATCAAAACCGTGAAACAAAAGAGGGAGGTTATTAATTGAGGGTGTACGGAGAAGATGAAAATTGTTGACACTCTTCGATTTGATCGAGGGATGATGGAACTTGGGAGGAAATTTAGATGTGTGTCAGAGGCACGACCTAATAGTACGGTGTTCATTGAGCATTTTACGTGTATATAAAGTATTATTAAAGAGGGGAAAAAAACCTAATGGCGGAAATTTTGGCGACTGCCGAGGTGATCTTGCTTCCCCCTCCTGCGGAACCGGATCCCCACGCTTCCTCGTCGCTTTCCCCCTCTAGTTATCACACAAACTGGTGTTGTGAATACGTCATCTCTTCTTTAAGCACCTGATTCCCAGGACCAGCAAAACTCCAAAAATGCCCCCTCTTGGAGTGAGATGTTGTTTGGGGGTGATGCTTGGAAGATAACACCTATTCTGCCAGATAATTTTATTGAATTGGGGAAGATTCAAATTAAGTACCCTAAAGGTGTAGATGCAACGCCAATAATCAATATTGCTCCGGATGTGGTACAAGTTTTGAATGCACCTTGGAGGAACTCAATAGTAGTGAAGTTATTAGGGAGGATGATTTCATTTTCGGCGCTTGCAAAGGCTCTTAGTCATATTTGGAAGGTGACAGGTGGATGGTATGTGCTAGAGTTACCAAACGATTTCTTCCTAGTTTGGTTCGAGAAGGAGTCGAATATGTTGGACATTCTTACTGGAGGGCCATGGAAAATTTTCGGTCATTATTTTATGATGCAGAAGTGGGACGAGTGCTTCGATCCTATGATTTCAGTATTGACCTCGACAGGAGTCTGGGTGCGGATTTCTAGTCTTCCCTTCGCTATGTATAATATTATTGTCCTCAAAGCAATAGCGTCGTCTATTGACTCTCCCCTACGGATGGATGCTAATACGTTGGGGATATCAAGAGGAAGGTATGCTAGAATTTGTGTGAACGTGGAACTTATTCGGCCTTTAAAAGGAGATTTCATTCGGAATGGAAAGCGCTTTTTACTGGAATATGAGAATCTCCACACTATCTACTTAACGTGTGGTTGTTATGGTCATCAGCAAGACACATTTGTTTATTCTAGGGAGAAGGTTGATACTGCAACCCATGAGTCAAAGAAGTCCCCGAATGTTGAGGCGGATGGGAATGCTCCAACTGCCTTGCCAAGTAAAGCTTTTGTAGGAGACGATCAGGATATGGATGAGGAAGGTCATGGACCCTAGATGATAGTACCTCGTAAAAGGCAGTCCATCCCTGGGAAGTAGCGATTAGGATCTAAAGAGATGGATGATAATTATCCTAGTCATCAAGAAAAAGAAGACAATGAGAAGGTGAACAACGGTGGCGTCATTAGGGCTCAAGTTTCGGGGAAGCAGGGGGTTATTCCTAGTTCTAGGAATGTGGTTGAAGAGGTGATGAGGACCCAAATCAGAAAGAGGGTTCAGTTCAATAATAAGAACAAGCCTAACAGAGTGGGGACTGTGCAGCGGAGTAAGCAGGGGGAGCAAGGTAGACCGGTTTTTGAGAAAATAAGCATGCCAAATCAGAGAACAATAACTGACCCTCCACAAGTGCGCATGCTAGATAGGGAAGTGCCTAATGACGTAGTCTTTGTGACCAAACTTGGTGACGGAAGGGGGGGGGGATAACGATGCACTAATGGCTTCGTCAGACTCGCTGGAGGGCACTAGTGGAAGAGTCGTAACCGGGTCTCAAATCTCATTTGTATCGGACTCTCAATAGTGAGTTTCTACTAGGCAGTGGCCCTTTCATTGGTTCAAATGGTAGGTATTATGTGGAATAGTTGTGGTACGGTAAAGAAGAGCTTCCGTAAATCCACAAGATACATGATTCGGAAGTATAAGCCGGATTTTCTCGCCCTCTTTGAGACACATTGTTCAGGGGCAGTGGCAGATGAGATCATTGGGAGTATTGATTTTGATTCCGGAGAAAGAGTTGAGGTTGTAGGGCATAGCGGGGGCATTTGGATTCTATGAGATTCAGTTAGCTATCCTATCGTGGTGATATCCAAGAATCACCAATTTATCCATGCAACTAGCGGTCAAGGTGAGGTTGCGTTCACGCTAATTGCTACATACATTGCTCCAAACCAAGCAGGGGGTGAATAAGTTGACACTTTCTTGTCTCTCTTAAAGACAAGAAAGTGTCAATCTCGATTTTTTGCTGGAGCTTGAAGTGATGAATAAGTTGAGGTTATGAAGATTGTTGTAGTTGTGAATAGAAAAGAGTTTTGAGGATGAAATTCAATATAAACTTGGATTATTAGAATTCCATGGCGTAAATGAGGAATGATCCAACAACCATAGACCGAGAAAGCAACAAAGGAAAATCAGACAAGAGAAGAAGAACTCCATTTGCAAGATCCTTGTCCTCTCAAATGGCGAGAGAAGGCAGGGGCTAGGGCATGCGGTGCGAGGTTGGCGGCGTGGTGGTCTTTCCGGTGGTGTGGCAACTCCGATCTCCGGCGAAGAAACTAGAACAAGGCGAGGGAGAGAGAAACAGAGGAAGACTGAGGCGGCGTAAGGAGATTAGGTTTGGGAAAACAATTTTAAAAAAAAAGAAAAGAAAAGAAAGAGGTACATTTACTAAATGAGAAAATGGTAAGAGCTTAGTTAGTAGATCAGAAACTAAAATATGCCTAGTTAGTAAATTTGCCCTTTTTTATAAACTTACAATTTTTTTGTAAAACAAAAGGTCTAAATTTCCTTTTCTAGATTTTTTTAAAAAAAACTTATTTACCATTACTTAGTATTTATGAAGTTCATTAGCTTAAAATTTAATATGAATATATTTATTTTTTTAATTTCAAAAACATAAAATTAAAACTAAGCTTTTTATTCATAACTAATTTTTCATTTTCATTTTTATTTTTTTATATTTTATAATCAAAATTTAATGAAACATATTAAGAACGGGAAGGAAATAAATTAAACCATAAGGGTATCAAGAGGAAACTTAAAACTTTGTGGATACCAATAGGAAAATTCCAAACTTGAGGGGTAACAAGAGAAAAAACTCAAATTAAAAGCAAAAATGATAAACTAATTATGAATAAAAAAGGGATAATTTGAAATACTAGGTCTTTTTGAGTTTTTGTTTAAGAAAGTGTACCCCAAATTTTTTACCACTTTCATTTAATAGTAGGTAAAACTATAAACCCTTTTATTTAGAAAGAAAGGAATAAATGATGTTTGTTATTTGTTATATAAGTATAAATTTTTATTTTTAATTACTGAATTTTTTTTTTAATTATTATTTTTCTTGCCTTTTTTATTTTTTATTTTTTTATTTTTTATTTTCTAGACTAAATTTCTCATACCGAAATTTCTCATACCAGAATTTCTCATACTAGAATTTCTCATAGCAGAAATTTCATACCAGAAATTATCATACGAAAAGTTCATACCAGAAATTTCATACCAGAAATTATCATACGAAAAGTTCATACCAGAATTTTGTCATACCAGAATTTTTTACACCAGATTTTCATACCATAAAATTACATACCATAAAATTACATACCACAAAATTACATTTTGTCATACCAGAATTTTTTTACACTAGATTTTCATACCATAAAATTACATACCATAAGTCATACCAGAATTTTTTTACACCAGATTTTCATACGTGTTGTGTTTCGGTTTTGCCTCCTGGAGTGCTTACTGAAGCCTCGGATAGGTTGTACTAATACAACACATATGAATCAATTAGCTTTCATTCAACGATCAATGTCAAAGTAAAACCTAAATTGAGATTTAAAATCTGAATAAATGTCAAGATATCAAATCAAAACTGAAGTGAAAGTTGAACTTGGGATGGCTTCTCTGTCTCGTCTTTCTCCCCCTTATTTGGTGTTGACTTATATTACATCCAGTACAACACAAGCTGTAGGAATCCCAAGAAGCCTCCAACTCCATTACTAATCTGCATATCAACAAATAAGCAGAAGAAATAAGTAGAGTTGACATTAGTTAACCAAAAGATAGATTAATAATTTTGAAAATGAAAGCAATCATGTAAATATGCGTACTGCTACTAATTTCGAATATTATGCAAATTGCAGACTCTAATAGTGCCCATGTTCCCATACACGCGGCTAAACTCGGAGATCTACAAGCCATTCATGAATCTCTTCGTACTCAAGGCAAAAACCATGAATATAACCAAAGTGAAATCCGTGAAGCCCTTTTCTGCGTGTTCGACTCAAAGAGTATCCGCTACAACGCGAGAACCGGGTTACCGATAATCGATTTGGTGATGGAGGGGAAAAGTGAGGTGTTGTGTGGGAAGAGTGCGAGGTGGAGAGCATACCAGGAGAGCCATACATGATGATAAAAAAAAAGTATATAAACCTCCAACCAAATTAGATATGGAGCTTATCAAAAAAAAAAAAAAGATCTGGAGGTATGAGTGTGGAAGAACTTCAAGGCACAAAACCCTAAAGCCAAAACAAATTCAGAAACAAATTCGATTAACTCGACTAACCTGATTCCAAATTTGGTGGCGAAGATCAGAACCGAGGGAAATTCTGGTATGACATTAAGTTGAACCAGAAGTGTAGTGTTGGTCCCAAAACGTAATATCTCGAGTTGATTGTTCCAGTCCAGCTGCAGGATTAGCAAAAATCAATCATCGATGTTTCAAAATCAAAACCGAAATGAACATGTTGCAGAAGAGGCTCAACGAGGGCGGCGATGGTGGTAGAAGCTTGGAGAATAGGCTCATCGTAGGCTGAACGAGGGTGGCGATGGTGGTAGAAGCTTTCCACTTCGTGTTCCTCCCTAGCGCTAGATAGTGTAAGAGAAGAGAGGGGAGCGGCGGGTTGTAGAGAAGGAAGAGAAGAGTTAGGGTTAAAAGAGATGAACGGTTAAAAAAAATGGGGTATATTTACTTAATGAAAAATAGTAAAAGCCTACTTACTATACTATAAACTTGAAAAAGCCTATTAACCAAATTTGCCCAATAAAAAAAGCTTGGTTATAATTTTTTTTCTTTTGAAATAAAATAAATAAATTAATTATATGAATATTAAATTTTAAACTAATGAAATTCATAAATGCTAAGTAATGGCAAATAAGTATTAATTTAATTTTTTAATTTAAAAAATCTAGAAAAGGAAATTTATACTTTTTTGTTTTACAAAAATATTGTAATTTTATAAAAAAAAATCGAAATGAAGTAAAATATAGAAATTAAAACTAAAAATAAATCAAAAAATTATTAATTCAAAAAGTATAAATAAATTAAAAAAATAAAAATTATTAAATGTATCTCATTAAAAGTTTCCTCTTGGATCATAAAATAAAATTTTAAAAAACTAGGCCTATATTTAAGTTTCTATATTTATAAAATACATCTCTAATTTTTGACTTAATTATTTTGATTTAGTTTTACTTTTGTATTCTATTTTAATTCGAATATAATTATAAAAATTTCTATTTTTAATTAGAAAAATAAAAAATTTAAGCCAAAGTTTACTTTTCTAATTTTTTAAATTAAAAAATATAAATACTTCTTTACTAAGTATTATTTAAAAAGTTAACTAGGCCTTCTAGAAATATTGGTTTATTAAGTCGACTCATAGCATAAACACATTTAGTAAATATACAAAATGTATTCCTAATAGAGTAAGAGTGGTAAGTCAATTAGAATGTAAAATTAGAGGGTCTACAAAATAAAATACATAAAAAAGAGTTTATTTCTCTCAATTCTTTCAAAGTTAATTAGTTTAAATTTTAATTTGGTCATAATTAGTTTTATTTTTTTAATTTCATAAACAGAAAATCAAAAATAAGTTTTTATTATAAATTTAGTTAGTTTAAAATTTAATATAAACACAATTAGTTTTAAAATTTATTTTTTTTAATTTTGAAAACAGAAAATAAAAGGTAGTTTAATTTTTTATATTCATAATTAGTTTTGATTTTGTTGAAAAGATCTTTTGTTTTATAATTGAATCTTTAATAAAATATATTGATAAATGATATAAAGAAGAAACAAATTACACCATAAGGGTACCAAAAGAAAACTTTAAACTGGCTGTTCAGAAAAAATTTTAAAATTTTTTTTTTATAATTTATTATCATACAGAATTTAAAAGTTAAATTTTTTTTTTTTAATTTAAAAAGGCAGCTTGGTAGCATTATATGCGGCGGCATGAAAAAATTACCTGTGGACCTCCAATAATTATGAGTTATCTTGCAAGACCCTTTTTCGGACCGGTCCGTTGCAGCTACTACTGTTTTATTCCATGCGTGATCCAAAAGGTGGGCCCACAACCTCATGCACGTGTCGACGTCGCTTTGGTGCAACCTCCTCATGCCGATTCGATTGATTATGACATTATGGGACTCATAATACCATTTGTTGCCGTATAAGGATTTTTTTATTTGTTACTTATCCATAATAGAGTATCTTATTATAGAAGATTGCTAATCATAAAATTATAATTGTTACTTATTCTAACATTATGGCCGTTGAAATATGGGAGACTAGGAAGTGTTATCCTAACTTGTAAGTTTTGTATGATTTTGTAAAGATTATTAGCACCGTAAGTCATTCGACTTCAAGTTTGTGAGAGAGGTGTTGATTATGTGCCTTGTTTTACCCAGACGTTGAGTATCTTCCTACGGAAAGTGTTATCCTAGCTTTTGCGTATTAGTTTGACCATAATGGTTGTGTGTGTTGAATTATGGTTATAATGACGGACCGGACTAGGACGACCCTTATATATTAATTTGGCCCCAGTGTATTATAATCGGGCGGTGACCACTTGTCCAATTTAAAATGGGGAAACTGGGAGGTGCTCTGCGACCAGTCCAGCAGGTAACGGAGGGGTGCATCGTCTCTATTTCTGTTGGTGAAAGGGGACAAAGGCGAGTTTCGGGGATCTTGTGACAACATAAGTTGAATTAGTAAAGTGGATAACTTAAATGAAAGACAATAACCGGATTGTGTGCAAGCATGTTGTTGTGTTTAAAGTACCTTATATGTGTATGTGCATATATCGTTATTCTAATATTTGGAATGTTAGTTAACGGCTTTAAACCGATGTTGTAGATGCCTTGCAGGTTAGGGATGTTGCCGAGTGATCTGGGGGAATGGGCAGCTGGGTTCCCGTACATTTAAGATGAGTTTGGGTTTATGTCTTATGTTACGTTATGTTATGTTATGTTATGTTATGTTATGTTATGTTATGTTATGTTATGTTATGTTTAAGACACACATTTGGTCTTTGTAGTTTGAGAACTCGGCTGAAGTCTTTCTTCCGTTTGTATTCGGGTTCATGACATTGCATTAAAACTATTTCGTTTTGCCTTTTATTTGTTCCTTGTTGCAAGCACCGGTGAAATTGTCGCCAGGCTAAGGGTTGGGACCCATTATGAGGTCCTAGCCCGTAGCGCTCCGAGTCCCGTAAATTCGGGATGTTACAATTTTTGAGGGAACGACATAAGTTAATTTAACGTTATTTTACGGAATTAATAAATCTTGTTAAGGAGCTTAACTTTCGAGATATAATCATGGAAGCTCTATTCATCTCCCTCCCAAAAAGAAACCCTAAACACAATTCATTTCCGGAATTCGACGGAAAATGAAATTCGCATCGAGCCTTGTTAGAAGAAGTTGAAACCCTACATCCGTCTTTACTACCAACACCGGACTCGGGAAACTAGATTCACCGCTTTCAGAAACCTCGAGCCACCTTCTCCTCGCCGCTGGGGCCGCCACCGAGCTTCGCCAACCTAGCCCATCACCGCCAATAATCCCCGCCGTTCTTCGTGCTTAGGGTTTCTGTAGGGAGGGAGATTTATTAATTCCGCAAAATAACTTCAAATTAACTTATGTCGTTGCATCAAAAAATCCAATTAAACCGTCTTTAACTCACTCAGTTTAATCCAAAATATATCAATTAGTAAAATTCCAAAACCCATGTATCTATATATCTATATATACTACTAAAACACAACCATCTTAGTCCACATGTCAACACATTAGTCATGCCACATAGGATTTTTTGGTAAATAATTACGGATTTGCAATATTTTAATTATAGATTTGCCATATTTTAATTATACTTTTAATTCAAAGTTAAAACATTTTTCATCTCATCATACAAATCCAAAAAAGAAATTTCATCTCATCATGTTCAATATCTTACGGTTATAGCAATACAATTTCATTTTTATATTCATATTTGATTGCAAAATCTTTCATTATTGTTAAAAAATTTCATTCATATTCGTTTTTATCGTACATATTTATTTTTTAAAATAATTCGCTCTTTATTTTTCATATTCGTTTTTTAGAAGTTTTTATTTTTATTTTTTATTCAGATTTTTTATTGTTAAAAATTACTTATTCATTTTTTAATTAAGATTCGACTAAAAAATTGTTTACGATTTTTTTATATTCGTATTTTTATTTGTTTGATTTTTTTAATCATCCACAAGCGTAATCTCATTCAAGTAATCAATTTTGTTACGGTTTCGATTTTTATATTATATGCGTAAATTTGGTTGAATGTTAATTATCCAAATTAATTTAGCATAATATGGATAATTTGTAACTTTTTTAAAAAATCTTAGCTAATTTTACGCGAAGTTTCGTAGTTATAACTTACTCAATCATTATTTTACTAATTTTAAATATATATTTTAATTTTGTAAATTTGATATTTGAATTTTCTCTCTCAAACTTTTAGTGTCTTACTCATTTGTACTGCCTAAATATATCATTGTGAGAATAAATGAATGACTATTATAATGTTTCATAAATATATCATTAGTTTATACATGTACAAGTTCATGACATATTACTAATAAATCCAATATGTAAATATATCCGTACAAGGTGCGGGTTATAGACTAGTTACACACAAAAACACAACTAATAAATATAATAGAAAAAAATGAAAGAACCGATAATGAAAAATATTATAATTCATAGTAATTTACAGTATACATGCTAAACAGTTATTAAAAATATTAAGGATTTTTCCTCTTGGTGCTCTCAAGGTTTGGACTTATCTTCTTAGTATCCACCAAGTTTTAAAAATTCTTTTGGTACCCTCGTGGTTTTATTTGTTTCCTCTTTATACTCATTCTTGATATAGGACATTAAGAAGTAATTACAAAATAACAAAAAATTAAAAAATAAATTTAAAATTAATTATGACCTCATTGAAAAAATAATCTAATAAATTTATGATAGCATTTGTTTTTATACATAACTTTATATTTTGAATTAAAGGTAATATTTATTTCATGAATTAAAATAATTTTTTTAATCTTAGATTTAAAATAAAATATATATAAAATTAAATTAAACAAATTTAAAAAAAATTAAATTTTTTTAAGGTGCTAGAAAATTAAAAATATAGTATTTTTTTAATTAAATTTATATCATTTATTTTAATTCGAAAATTTATTAAAAAATTATATATATTTTTTTAATTTAAGAATCTGTAACTAAAGAACTAAAAATATAAAAAAAAAAAAAATTTCGAATTAAGATATTATAGAACTTCAAAAAAAAAATTACAGTAATTTTAAATTTCTAGACTCTTAAAAAAAAATTTATTTATTTTATTATATTTTAAATCCGAAATTTAAAAAAAATATTTTCATTAAAAAAAATAAATTTATCTTTCATTTGATTTTTTAATTAAAACTATAAAAATATAATTCTATAATAAATTGATTAGTTTAATATTTAATGTGGTCAAAATTAGTTGGGTAAAATGGGAGAGTAGGCAAGTTTTGTAACCATGAGCATATAAAGGGCCCCAATTTAATAATGTGTACAAAATAGGCCCCTCCAGATTATATAAAAAAGATTTATTAAAATAAAAAGAGGATATTAAGGAAATCGGAATATCTTTCTCTCTCCATTTAATAAGCAACTAATTATTACAAAATGAAAAATTAAATATCTTTCTCTCTCCATTTATTAAGGGAATCAGAATATCTTCATTTGTTTATCCTCTCCAAAATTTTCGTAACAGACAGTTGTGAATTCAACTTGCGTTCATCCAAAATTTTCGCAGCAACATATGTACATAATCGCCAACAACATATGTAAATAATTGCCAAAGACTGCAAAACATATGTAGATATATATATAATTAGTTAGTAACACTTTCGCATCAATATATGTACATAATCACAAACATATGTACATGTAAACACAATAAAAGTTTATTTTTAAACATATGTACATAATCACAAACATATGTACATGTAAACACAAACATATGTACATGTAAACACTTTCGACGGTTTGGTTGAGGCGACCGGCGTCGATTTGATCTTTGTCCAAATACCCAAGAGGAAGTCGACAAGCCGTCGTTGCCGCTTGCTCACTTCTCCGCCACAAAGACCGCCTGCGAACGCGATGAGGTAGTGCGATATCGGAATCAACAAGCTGTCGTCGAGAGTACCGGCTATGACGAAACTGAAGATATTCGATTCTTCATCAATATTGTAGATATTGAATTGCTAAAATTGTGGATATTTAATATTGAAAATCTCATCATAGTTACCTTGTTTAACTTGTTTCCTTATTTTACGGTTAATAAATATATTTTACAGAATAAACATCTTCCATTAATTGCTTATTCAAGATTCACTTATTATTAATTAATCTTTTCTTAAAACATGTAAAATACTAGGGGCCTAGTTTGTTTTTTAGAAAAAAAAAGTTACCCTACCTCCTTAATCTTCTCAAATTCCGGATGGTACCCTCGTGGTTTGGGGTATTCCGGATTTTGCCCACCAGTTTTTTCAAGTTCGGATGGTACCCTCAAGTTTATGTTGTTTTCCGGATTTTGCCCAAATTCATTACACTTTTTTAAATTCCATTAAAAACATACAAAAGAAAATAAACTAAAATTAAAAAACAACTTAAAATAGAAATAATAATTTATTTAATTTAAAAATAAAGTAAAACAGTAACTTTTATAAAAATATATATTATATTAATTTAAAAATAAATAAATTAGATAAATTTTAAAAAATTCAAAAATCAGTGTTTTATTTATTTTAAAAATAATAATTGAATTAGCATATTTTTTACAAAATCTAAAAATATAATTGTTATACTTTATTTAAAAAATAAATAAAATAAGGACTTATTTAAATAATAAAAAAAAGCACTGTTTTAATTTATTATTAAAATAAATAAATAATTTTTCTATTTTATTTATTTCCCAAAACTAAAAGAAAGAAAATAAAGTAATATTAAAAAATAAAAAATATTAGAAAACTGATTTATTCAATTTAATAATAAATTAAAACAGTGATTTTTTAAAATTTTTTAAAAAAATCCTTATTTTATTTATTTTTGAAATAAAGTATAAAACTTATTTTTTTAGATTTTGTTAAAAAATGCTAACCCAATTTATTTATTTTTAAAATAAAAGAAAACACTGATTTTTTTTAATTTTTTAAAATTATCTAACGAATTTATTTTTAAATTAATATAATATATATATTTTTTTAAAAGTTACTGTTTTACTTTATTTTTAAAATTAATAAATTATTCTTTCTATTTAAGTTGTTTTTTAATTTTAGTTTATTTTCTTTTGTATATTTTTAATGGAATTTAAAAAAGTGTAATGAATTTGGGCAAAATCCGGAAAACAACATAAACTTGAGGGTACCATCCGAACTTGAAAAAACTGGTGGGCAAAATCCGGAATACCCCAAACCACGAGGGTACCATCCGGAATTTCCCATGATTTTTTAATGTAATATCAAACGAATGGTTATAAAGAGGAAACAAATAAAACCATGATAGTACAAAGAGGATTTTTGAAACTTGGTGGACACCAAAAGGATAAGTCCAAACCTTGAGGGTACCAAGAGAAAAAACTCAAATATTAAAGTTGAAGTGTTTTTTTTGTCATGTGACGAATCGAGAGTAACTTGCGGTATACGTGTCAAACAAGTATTAATCCTCCAAATATCTTTTTAAAACCATTTTTAATTCAAAATTAAGTATCAAATAATTTCCACTATATTTATTTCACAAAATCTCCTTTTAAAATGAATAATATTTTAATTACATTGTGACTTAAATTTGATATTTTTTAATTTTCAACTTTTAACTAATTATTTAAATTATTATATATTTTATTTTCGTTGATTATTTTTTTTTTGTTTAAAACATAACTCTAATCTATTTTGACTATTTTTTATACAATGAATTCTAGTTGTTATCTAATCTACAAATTTATTTATATTAAAATATTTATTTTTAATTCAAAAAGGTATATTATCGTTGAGTAAAGTTATGAGTGGCATTCTCATTTAATAAAAGTATAAGTGAATTTATGAAAAATATAGTAAAATGGTTGATTATTTGATTAATTTTAATCTTTCTGTTTATAAATCAAATCATTACATTGATTAATATGGTTCATAATTAATAAAAACATATTTCTCATATAAGTGTTTTATTAATTGACATTATCATGGATCATATTAATATAAATAATTATTTAATTAATAAAATTAGAGCGGTTTTATTGAAATTTTCACCACATGTTATTTAATATGATGTTAGTACTAAATTTAATTATTTTAATAAATATAATTATATTTATACAAATTTACTACATATAAAAATAATTTTAAGACAGATGTACAAGACACTGCACATGTAAAACTAGTTTAGTAATATAACTAAAAAAATGAAGTGATACATATGATCTTTACTAGTAAAATAAACTATAAAGTTAATGAAACATATCTAAAGATATATCTTAGTATTTTAGCATGAAGTCACATATATATAAAATCAAGAAAAAAAATCTATAATATCATGCAAAATTATTGGTTTTGAAAAAGTACAAAGGGATATTGACATTTTGCATTTTTACCTAAACATATTTGTGTGTTTTAAGACGATCTTACACTTATTTTTGATATGAAATCGATAGGAAAATTTTTATACAAGACTATAAAAGTTTTATTTTATTTAAAAAACACACAACTTTTAAAAGTACGATCTCAAAGAAAACTAAGCCCACAACTTTATAGGTTGTTCAATTTAATAAAATATAATATATAAAATATTTTAATTTATAAAAAGTTTTTAAAGGAATTTGTTATAAAAAAATCATGTTATAAAATGTCTTTCTTTCCTAAACAAATCTTCTAAAATACAAAGTAATCCATCATCAAATAAAATTTGTGTATAAATTATTTTATAAAATAGACCTAATACAAAATTTCACATACAAATTTCAGCAAAAGCGTTTCCTATACAAATTATTGAAATTTTTACATACATTTTTACCTAATTAAACTCATTTTTTATAAAAATATGTCACCCTTTAAAAAACAAACTAGAAAAAATTCAGTTGTGGACATCAAAGATGTATGAGCCTTCTATCGTTCCATATTTGAATTGCAATTGAGGTCATGTGTTTTGTGCATCCCACCTAGGAGTTCATCTTCCCCGTGAACATCTTCTTCATCTGGTCCAAACCGTTGTTGACTTTCTTCTTCCAACGTTTCCTCGTCGAATTATCTTTTCTTATTCTTCTTCTTCCTCCAAGTCAAACCATGCTATAATACTATAATACGGCTTCAAATTTATAAATTGGCATATGTTTAAAAACTCTCCATCTTTTCTTACAGAATTTGAATGGCTACGAGTTGAGGAGTGTATTTGATTAAAACCATCTTTAACCTTTTTATTAGGTGGTTCTCTCTAAAACTAAACTTGATATTTGACCTTCGAGTACGACACCAAATACCCTTGCTTGTGAGGGTATCCTTTGTCCAACAAAAAATATCGACCTAGTGACCTTCAAGTACGACACCAATTAACACTGTTATCGTAATACTAGTTGTCGCCGGAACTCGACTTTTGTAGAAATGAATCAAAACATTAGAATTTCATTAATAACTATTAACCAGATTAACTAAAAAATATTAAAACTATTTATTTTTAAAAAACTAAATATAATATATACCAGTTGGATATTTGGCACATTCCATCTGATTTTTGATAACCAAATATTAAATTATTTCTGTATTGAATATGATTTTTAATAATACAATAGAATTAAATATCCAATTATTCGGATTGAATATCCTATTACTCGGATGGGAGAGTATTAATTAGTGAATATTCTGTCCACTCTCCACACTAATTTACACTAATTTTTGGGAACCCAAATATAAAAATCAAGAATTTAAAAAGTGGCAGTAATTTGTAAACATATGAAGTAATGAAGATGAAGTAAAGGTGCTAAAGTACGCCATGTTCGACCCTCCAGTCCATTAAAGAATTGAACTGTTAATTTTACCCCTAGTATTGCCGCTAATTTGCTTTCAAACCCAGAAAAAACCAGAGCTTTTTCGTAGTTGAGCTGGGAGATTAAGAATGATGAAATTGTTCGATTTTCTTTTGCGGAATTGAACAGAAAAGGGAATAAAAAGCTCTAAACAAAGAAAGAGCCTTTAAAGATAAAAGTGCACTTCGATCCGCGTGCTTGGATTGCAAAAAAGAGCCTTTAAATCTCTCTCTTGGATTGGTTTGAAGATGAAGAACACAGATACTAGATTGGCCCCTACCTTTCTGATTTTTTGGATTCTTTTTTAAACCTCTTCTTCCCTCTTCTGCTTCGTTTGCCGCCCCGTCCCCCACTATACATTTTGTTTTTTCAGTTTTCATTCTTGTCTTATACAGGTGAACATTACTCGATAGATTCTGTTATTTTGTTCTATTTGGGGATTGATGGTGTAATAAACTCTTTCATATGGATTTGTCTGGGTTGGGATGGGATTTTCTCTGCTAGGTATTTGGTCAAACTGCTTTTTAGAAGCTTTTATGCATTAATTATTGATGGCTTCCATGGCGGATGAGATGAAAACAGAAGAGATGAGCATTTTGAAGGAATTGCAGAATCAGACTGGTTTGCTGATGATCTACTTGAAATTTTACACATCTATTTAGATTTCTCTGTGAATCATGTATCAATAATCTGCATTTTATTTTTATTTTCAGGGGTTAAGAAGCCAATACACAGTGGGTTATGGCACGCCTGTGCTGGCCCTCTAGTGTCATTGCCTCAACTCGGAACCCTAGTTTACTACTTTCCACAAGGCCACATTGAACAGGTTAACCATGACATTTAAACTCATACATTATATGTGATTAATTTTGATTTCTAATATGATTTTACTTGATTCAGGTAGCAATCTCCACAAAGGGTTCTGCAACTTCACAGGTCCCAAACTATTCAAACCTTCAGCCACAATTAGTTTGTCAGGTTCACACTGTCACTATGCATGTATGCCATTCTTCTCTACTTCTAGCTCATGAATCTTGTTCTTCTGCATTTCCTGGGTTTTGTTCTTATATTATTTGCTTAATAGGCAGACAAGGATACAGATGAAATATTTGCCCAGATGAGCCTTCAACCTATCAAATCTGTAAGGTTAACTGTGTTTATAAGTAATTACTTGAACATTTGCTGATGTTATTATGGTGGATTAGGATAAGGATGTCTTGCCTATTCCGGATTTTAGTCCAAATCACAGCAAACACCCAACTGAATTCTTCTGTAAGACGTTAACTGCAAGTGACACGAGTACTCACGGTGGTTTCTCAGTTCCACGCCGTGCTGCAGAGAAGCTCTTTCCCCCATTGGTATGACACTTTTTACATCTCCTCTTAGGTGGAAACTTTCTAAGGAAAAAAAATTTAATCTTGTTAGGATTACTCAATGCAACCTCCATCACAAGAGCTTATTGTTCGAGATTTACATGATAACACATGGACATTTCGTCACATATACCGCGGTAACCTCTAATTCAAATGCTGAAATATGAATCCTTTGAGTACTTAATTTGTTGTACTCATTTTTTTCATTGTTGCTACGCAGGGCAGCCGAAAAGGCACCTTCTTACAACTGGTTGGAGCATATTTGTTAGCTCAAAGCGACTTCGATCAGGGGATTCTGTTCTCTTCATAAGGTAGCTTGTATTGTTCTGTAGCATCCCCACAATGAAAGCTCTTTGTTTAACTTTTTTGTTTTTTGTTTTTTTGTTTTTAGAGATGAGAAATCGCAATTAATGATCGGAGTGAGAAGAGCAAAGCGTCAGCAAACAACACTGCCTTCATCAGTCCTATCCACTGACAGTATGCACATTGGTGTCCTTGCAGCTGCAGCTCATGCTGATGCCAACAGAAGTCCATTTACGATCTTTTACAATCCAAGGTTTGCTTCTAAATTACAAATTTTACAGCCTCTTTACAATGGTGTGATTAAATGATTAACTGTACACTCTTGTGTACAGAGCATGCCCTTCGGACTTTGTTATCCCCATAAACAAGTATCACAAAGCAGTTCACGGAACTCAGATTGCACTGGGCATGAGATTTGGTATGATGTTTGAAACGGAGGATTCGGGCAAGCGCAGGTAAACATTTTCGGCTTAAATGAGTAGCAATATCCATATCATGAACTCGTTTAGTAAATATACCTATTTAATAATTTAACCCATATATATATATATAGAGAGAGAGAGAGGGTGTGGTTCCCATGAGAACACCCTAATGTGAGAACACGAAAACAATCGTTCACCGTTGGATGGTGAGTATTAAGGTTTGAGATTTAGAGTAGATATCATAATTAATAATAACTTATAATAATAACTAGGAATTCAACAATAACTATGAATAATCACTCAACCAACAATAACTACGAATAATACATTAAACGATATGACACATTCGTAACAAAACTAATAATAATTAGATGTACAAAACAAAAGCTTATATATATAAAAAAAAAGCCTGTTTTTCCCTTAGATCATCTTTATTTTTAATGCTCTATATGTTCAGTGTTTAGCAGTAATGGTTCATTAAAAAGAGTTCATATCAGCAGGGCCGTCTCAATGATTTCTGGGCCCTTCTCGAAAAATAATATTAGGCCCCTTAAAGAGCGGGAAATAAATCGAAAATTATCTATCCAAAGTACGCCATTTATATTTTTTTTAATCCATGAAGAAATCGTCCAAATTTGATTTGGAAAAGAAAAAAATTTCAAAAGTGGGAGGAGTAAAATGAAAATTAAAAAGTGATGAGTGAGGCTCGAACATAAGGAAAAAACAAGAAAAAGAGTAATACATTACCATCTAAAATAAGCGATTTTTGTAACGTATATTCAACTTTTTTTATATATTGGGGCCCCAAAATTTTGGGGGCCCTGTTCGATGGGACCTTATGGACCCCCATCGAGCCGGCCCTGCATATCAGCCCAGCAGTGATTTTAGCGTCCAATTTATAAAGTCCTGCATTTAAGACGGGCATATGACGTCAATGTCATTTAAGTTTATGCAGAGTATTATGCTATAATGTTTCATTGTATGTAGGTACATGGGTACCATAGTAGGAACAAGTGACTTGGATCCATTAAGATGGCCCGGTTCCAAGTGGCGTAGTTTGCAGGTACTCGTCTTTTCATTTAAGACTCCAGTCTGGTATCATCCACTGCTGCCATTTCTGATCTCTTGATGGAGACTGTTGAGTTCTCAGACTACGTATTGATGACGTCTCAACTTGGGTGATGCTATAATAACAGGTTGAGTGGGACGAGCCAGGGTGCAGTGATAAGCCAAATAGGGTTAGTCCTTGGGAGATTGAGACTCCTGAAAGCCTCTTTCTGTTTCCATCTTTAACCTCCGGCTTCAAACGTCACTTCCTTCCAGGACACATGGGTAAACATCACTCTTTCTCTTTGAATTGTAATTTTTAGTGTTTTTCATGTTCAATTATGTGATAATGGACTTGTGGTTGTAGGGGGCGAATTCGAGTGGGGAAATCTAATGAAGAAGCCTCTCATACCTGCAACCGAAAATGGATATGCAAGTCTTCCTTACCCATCAATCCCAAACCTGTATTCAGATCAGTTAATGAAGATGCTATTAAGACCTCAGACCATCACTATGCAGAGCAAACCTCAGCTCATGTCATCGAGTATCGATAACAATGCTTTTGTAAACCCTTCTCCTCCTGCCCATGGAAGCTTACCCATCAATGAACCTCAATCCGACAAGACAAACACAAATCAAACACAATCTTCCGTTTCCGTAACCCAAGATAAGGCGGAAGGAGTGGATCTTGTTGAGACTGAAGTAGTTGAGGTGGTTAATAATCAACACAACATTGTGAATCAGACTCCTCCTTCAATGGATGTAGCCAATTTCCCTCAAACCGATGTACCTGAATGGCTACCGTGTACGACTTTCCAATCCCTTCCCGGGTTTCTCCCACCACCTAGTCCGCTCCCTGTATATGGCAATCAGGAGTTGTGGAATCAGCAGTTAAGTGACAAGGATGTTTCACAAGCTCACCAAGATCCGCTTTATGTTCAGTGTGAGCCCAGCATGAATGGGTTGGTGGTAGATATTTCAGATGATGCCAATGCCCAAAGTGAAATATATAGCTGTCTAGACTTTGATGCTGCTTTTCACTACTCTACTGATTGTCTGGTCGGAAACTTTGGATCAAGCCAAGATCTTCAGTCACAGATCACCTCTGCTAGCTTGGCTGATTCACAGGCTTTCACTATCAAAGATTTCAATGAAAACTCAGTTGTAACGTCCTCGAGTAATGTAGATATTGATGAGAGCAGTCTTTTAAAAAACAGATCTTGGCAACAAGTGAACCCGCCTATGCGTACTTACACAAAGGTAACTCATATGAGCAATACAAGTATTTTCTGTCAAGTGAATTCACGTGGAAATGTTGCAATGAATAGATGATTTTTGGTTGCAGGTTCAAAAGGTGGGATCCGTAGGCCGGTCAATTGATGTTACCAGCTTTAGAAACTATGGTGATCTGAGGTCAGGAATCGAACGTATGTTTGGACTAGATGGGCTGCTGAATGATCCGAGAGGATCAGGGTGGAGGCTGGTCTACGTTGATTTCGAGAATGATGTTCTACTTGTCGGAGATGACCCTTGGGAGTAAGTCTCTTTCCCCACAACAACACAAACTATTATTCTCCATATCTTAACACTTATTTTCTATATGTTCTCAGGGAGTTTGTGAGTTGTGTTCGATGCATCAGGATTCTGTCACCAGCAGAAGTTCAGCAGATGAGCAAGGAAGGAGTGCAGCTTCTTGATGCCAATACTACTCAGGAAATCCATTCTTCTTAGATATAGTAGAGTATAAATGTGCTTAGGCTTCATCCATTAGCGTTCTTGTTGTTGTTTCATAGCTGGTTATGATCTTAAGATGTATTATGGTATCCTGTAGACTGATACCAGGTAGGTGTTAGTTTAAGAACTTTTGTTTTGATCTTACCTATTTTATCTGAAATATTATGATCCCTTGCAAAACTAAGCTCTCACTGATAAATACACCTTGGATTGCGTAGTATGATCATTTAGAGCATCGAGATATATCTTTAAGTAACAAGTACAACTACATAATGTAATATTTTCAGCGAGGAACAACAGTAGGCTGAAATTCTTTCCGAACCCAATGTACTTCAGTAATTTGATTACAAGCAAAGCACCTATTCAATTTGGGATCTATAGAAGTATAGATGAAATGATTGATTCCAATTTGTTGTGTAAGGCCAATGAGACAAGAAGAACACTTAGCAGATATGGATTCAATCTATGGTTAAACAGCCATCATTGGCCTCCCGGATAAAACTTCAAGAACCTATATCAGTATCGGTGACTAAAATACTACGAGGTGAGTGTCAAGAATTCAGCAAGGCACGTTTGCTGTATAAAAAATATCAGCAAACTGTCTGTGGAGCTGATGAAATGTGTTTTTTGATGCTGTCATTATTCTTTAAATTTGCTGCCAAAATATTGTTGTCAAGGGGTTTGCTCAAACTGTCTCAAACAGCTTATGTAACTCTAAATTCATGGCAAATAACAACATTATACATTTTTCTGTGTCAAGTGTTTTCTGTCAATTTCAGTATTTTCATACGAGGAAATTTTCAACACCTTCAATGAGCGATCTCATCTTGAAGATTAGATTTATAAGCACAATCTAGTTCAATATATTTGGAGTTTTATATATTACATGGGGGGATGACAATCTTACCCGTATTCGATGGGTACACCTGAACACTCACCGAAAATATGGGTTACAACCCGTGAACATATGGGAAAAATCCGGGTGATCAGACGGTTCGAATACCGGTGGACAGTTAAGAACCTGTCACCCAACTCAACATCCATGGCAATCAACATTCTAAAGTTTTTTTTTTCCATAAATATTTCATTTGAATTGAAAAAATACCACTTGATTTTATGATTTTGTACTTTCGGGTTTTATATGTTTTAGAACTATCTAAACTACTTTGGATTTATGTAATAATTTTGATCATGTTAGAGTTATGATGAATCAGTTGGTTTATTTATTTTAATTTGCAAGTTTATAATTTATTTTGATTTTCGCTTACATATTGTATTTTTGTATTTCTTGGGGAAAAATATGATTCACTCCTGAACTTGACGAGCACATAATGAGAAAATTTTGGGTGAATGCCGGGCCGAGCGATAGAAATGGTTCATCCACCGTCACCCAATCTAATATCATCCGTGATCACATGCGTACCAAGAGGCGCCATAATTGAGCTCATTTTCATGTATATACAACCTATCAGTCTATCATAAGCTCGTATGAAATTCAAAACGTATCACCAAAATCCTCTCTCGACACAATTTGGTGCTTTAACTAAACTAAATTTGTTGATTTTACACAGCTTCTGAAAATTGATCTATCACAAACTAACAATGTTCATCCGCCATTTTTGATCTTGTAAACTTATGTGAAATATTTTTGGATGGATAACAATATGCTCTAAGAACAAATATTTTAAAGGAAAAAGACACGTATGGGTTTAAAAGATCTGAACTTTATTACCGAAGCTCAAATCAAATTTATACGAAAGAAGGGAGATTCAGCTTCGACGTGGTTGCTCTGCGCCCAAACTGAATTTCTTTTGCTCGAGTGCAATCGAGTTGCACTATGCTGTGTAAATTGTAATTTTTGTCAGTTTCTAAAACTCACACGAAGTGAAAACATATATCCAAAATTCTTAAGAAACTATTTCTTCCCGGTATGTTAATTCATTACAGTAAGCTCACAAAAGATTTAAAAACTAAAAACCCGCAACAAGTGAATACATTGGTTGACTTTTTAGCTACATATCTGTGAACCTGTATATCCTCCATCCATCTTCATTCTCTTAACAGGTTGCATCTCCGGGATACTAATAGCCCGTTGTAACGACGATGAGTCGTGCTGATATGGGCACTTTGTGCCGCGCCTGCAACCCTTCGAACTTTTAAAGTAAGCACATGGTTTGTTGAATTTGGGTTTGGTATGCTTATAATTACCCACTGTAGTCAGATTTGGATTTGATCCACCATGATGAGTTATAAACTGTGGCTGAATTGGATCTTTCGGCTTTTCGCTTCCATGTTGTTGGATCAAACTCTTATAATAGTTCATGTCCTTAATTACGGGAATTGCCTCTTGCTGCTTTGGATGATTAGGGTAAGTTAAGGGTTTATTGTTGTCATTTGAGTGAATTGGCACGACGAGGGAGGGCTTCGGCAACGGCGTCATATTTCGACAGCTGAGGGTTACCAATTGATCTAAAGTTGCAGGATTAGTGAGAAGTTTCACTAACAACTCTTGGTCGATTAGTTTCGACTGTCCAATGTTGCTACTTAGCATGTCACTAAGGGCTGCTGAAGTAGTTGCTGGTAACTGTGGTTCAACACAATCTACATCTTCACTGGCATCTTCTATAGGCGTCATTGGGATCAAAGGAGTTCTTGAGGCGTCAAGTTCGGGTGTACTAGCATCCGGTGATACAAAAGGGCTGCGCATGAAGTTGAAACAAGATTTAGATCAAAAGTGAAAATGGGCTAAGATAAAATCACAAATAAACTGGATAAGGGATCAAACTTTGGAGGGATGCTAGAAGGGCGAGGGTAGACTGCCTCGAGAAGTCTCGAATGTCGTTGATTTTCCTTGTTTACTTCCTCACTTTCCTCGCCAACAGCCACTCTCCATGAAGGATTCAACACAATCTGTAAAGGCACCCCCAAAATATGATCTCTGTTTTGACAATATTAGCAGACAGTTCAGTAAAACAGCAAAAATCACAGCTCTACTTACTTTAGAAGGACATTTCCATTTGGCAAGAGGGATCTGAGCTAACTTGTTCTTCAACAACTGAGTTCTAGAATAAACTCCGTCGAATCCAGGGGGAAATCCATCATCAGGCTCTCCTACAGATCCCTTAGTATAACGAATAGCTGATTTCTTCGGCTGTGGGTTCTTTTGAGTTCCTAACCCAACCATACAATGATTTTCCTCTGTTCGGAAAAGTTTTACCTGTCAAACCCATTTAGCAGAAGTCTCAGTTACTTGCTCACTAATTAGAACAGCATTTACCAAGTATAATTTTCTCCTTCTTAGCTTATTAAAACGCAATCACCATTAGAGGTATCCTAATCAGAATGATCTGAAACAATGGGCTAGTTCAGTATCACCATAATACCATAACTAGATATGAATACCCATCATACTCATGTATGAATATGTTTAAGATCATGTTTCATCCATGTCAATATTTCTCAATCTTCTGTCATCTTTTCTAATAAAGAGTTAGGTTGATTGTCACCGAGATTGAAATCAATCATCTGCTCTGACTTTGAAATTGATTAACGGGGAATAATATGAACTTGAGAATTTTTATTCCATAATATAAAGGGTTAAAATTTTAAATCTTATTTCTTGCCAATGTTAAAATTGATTACTTTTCGTTGAGAATTCAATCACGAGTAAATTAGATATGGTAAAGAAATTCATCAATCACAGACCGAAAGAATATTCGTAGAAAAAGTCGGGGACTTTCTAGTCGCGAAAGAAATTGACAAGTTTCTCCGCCTGAAAATTATACCTGACATAGATTTTCATTAGAAGCCCATGAAACCCTTTTCGATTTCTGCAATCCTCTCATATTAACGGATTCAAAATCTCGACTTTAATCTGCTTCGCTTATCAATCAATTTCTACTACGGCGTGTATATTGATGATCAACCCAAAAATATAACCTGTTTGGGGCTTTTTTGAACTCCTTATTAAGTCAGAAATTAAATTGCAAGCGCTGATAGACGAACCCTAGCCAAACAATGATCGAAATTCGAAAGAAGAGGTATTGAAAGATAGATGACGATGAGGAATAGGATGAATATATAGAGAAACGACGAGGAACCCTAGAATCTTGTATTCGCCGCTTTAAGTTTTGCTCTTGCAAAATTATCTTCTGACGTACGGTTTCTTTTTATGGGAATAAAATCTTTGTCGTTAAAGATTTTTCTTTTGGCTTTTTAAAAATAAAATATTTAGAAAAATATATTTTTGTAAATTATTTTTTAATCAAAATATTTTGTACAAAAAATAATTATCAAAAAATTTTGTTATTTTAAAAAAAAAAATTCTTGTGAATTTTTGCAAAACGTAATTTGGAAGTTTTTTAATTTTTATATATTTTTAATATAAAAAATCAATTTTTTAAACTATTTTTTAAAATTAAAATTGTTAAAATATATGCAAATTTAAAAATTTCCCAAAAAATTCACAAAAACGAATTGTTTTTTTTTTAAAAAATATATTTACCAAATTTTCTTTTCAAAAAAAATATATATCTACAAAAATTACAATTTATATATAATAACTAAAAAAACTTAATTATATTTTTATTCCATTTTTATGCTATTAATTTAACTTACAAAAAATAAAATCCACATCACACAATTAATCCTTTTTTTTGATTACATGTAAGTTTTCAGTTGTCACGTCATCGCCGGAGTTAATATTTTTGGTGGAAAAGTAAGACTTATTATTTTTGTTAAATACGTTGATAGTTTGTATCGCTCATAGTAATTTTCAAAGTTGGTATTATTTGGGTTGAATGTAGATAATTGATATTATTTTGGGTTGTTTTTTTCAATGTTAGGTAAAAGTAATTAACCTCTATATTAAAAATAACACTCAAGGGAATTTGAGCAAATATGCGATTTTTATTATTTACATTTTTTTTTGTAACTTTATTGAAAGAATTTGGTATGATTTCTAGTTGAGTTTCTGGTATGAGTATGTGGTATGAGTTTCTTGTATGGTATTTGGTTAAGTTTTTTGTATGGTTTTTGGTTGAGTTTCTGGTATGCTTTATGGTTAAGTTTCTAGTATGGTTTTTGGTTGAGTTTTTGGTATGGTTTCTGGTTGAGTTTCTTATATGAGTTTTTGTTATGGTTTTTGGTTGACTTTCTGGTATGGTTTTTGGTTGACTTTCTGATATGAGTTTCTGGTATGGTTTTTGGTTAAGTTTTTGACATGGTTCTAGTTGAGTTTCTAGTATGGTTTTTGGTTGAGTTTTTGGCATGGTTTCTAGTTGAGTTTATGGTATGAGTTTCTGGTATGGTTTCTGGTTGAGTTTTTAGTATGAGTTTCTAGCGTGACTTGTAATTGAGTTTTTGGTATGGTTTCTAGTATGAGTTTTGGTATGTTTCAAAACCCTAGATTTCTGGTATGGTTTCTATGGCTCTGCTCTCCTACAATGAACTGATATATCCTCGATGGTGGAGTTTTTGGTTTCCATGAATAGTGTTTACCGTCAATGAAAGGTTCCAATCTGGTAGAAGAATTTGGTCGAGATTCTACAGTTTTTCGAAGGATGACTTTGTTGGCTCACGATTCTTCAGTTCTTCGGTTCCGTTGTACCGGAGAATAAACTTTAGTTCCATCAAGATTTTACAATTCTCTGACGATGAATCTGGTGGCTCGAGATTCTGTAGTTCTTGGATTTTGTCAATCTGAAGAAAAAAAATTGGTTCCATCAAGATTGTACCGTTCTTTAAAGGATGGATATGGTGGCTTCAAAATGGCAATTTTCAAGGCAACGGTAGTTGCAACAATTCTCCATTGACTACTACCATCCACAATTGAGGGTTTGAGAAAGAACAAAGAAGAAGAGAGGTGTGAATGAAGATAGATGAAAAGGAAAGCTTTGAAAAGTAAAAAAAGGGTACATTTACTAAATCTATTTATGCTATGTCCTAGTTAGTAAAGTTGACCTTTTAAAAATCAAATGGTCTACCATGAGATAAACACGATTCAACTATACTCTAGTCCAATTTCCTTATTTAGTGTGTTAATAATATTATTGGGTTTGTTTGAGTATCACATATGTTCTATTACCTTGGAAGAATCATAAATGATATTCTCAATGTTTGTAAGCTAAACCGGCATTCTATAAGAAGTGAAGTAAATTGTACAAGGTTGATTATTCATCTTCTTACATCCTAGTTTATTTTAGTAGGAAATCCTTCAAATCTTATCCTATAAATAGAGGTCATTCTCAATGTAAGAAGACACATCAAGAGCAAGTAAGAAATCTATTCTTCTTGTTCATTCCTTTCTTCTATCGTCATTCTAAGTGTTCTTGAACACATTTCACAAAACACTAAATAATCAAGAGATCAAAGTAATCATTTTATAACACGTTCTCAGCACGAAGATTTTAAGTTTCTAGTTGAGCTTCTCTACTAAGGTATGTTTCTTAAACATTTCTTAGTCTTTCGTCACACAAAGTTAATACATGAAAATCTACTTGAGGATCATGCTTTGTATTTGCCCTTTACGGGATCTCTACATAAAAAAACCTCAAGTTTTTGTAAACTAACTTAATCCGAGGAGTATGCTTTGTAGTTGCCCAAATTCGGGAATCTCTACACCAGGAACTCATTATTTTTACGTAATATCTAAAATAACCTTTGTCAAAATAAAATCATGGTTTGTGGATCTATGTTAAGATACAAACAAAAATGAAAATTTTCTTACCTTATATGACAAAGTCCCGCATTAAATTCCTTGCTTTCACCACTTGGACTATGATCGAAGATTTTCCACCAAAATAATGATTATGAAATATTATACGAGTTGAGTGTGAAGAATTCAACAAGGCACATTTGTTGTAAAAAAATATTATCAAAATGGTTGTGGAGCTGATGAAATGTGTTTTTTGGTGCTGTCATTTTCTTTTTGTTTTGCCTACATCTACATGATCTCAAAATTTTTTGGTGTTGTTAAACTTCTGTAGAAAACTGTCTTTATTCTTTAAATTTGCTGCCAAAACTTTGTTGTCAAGTGGTTAACAAACTGTCTCAAACAGCTTATTTAACTCTAAATTCACGAAAAACATCAGCATTATACATTTTTCTGTTGTCAAGTATTTTCTATCAATTTCAGTATTTTAATGCAAGGAAATTTCCAACACCTTCAATGAGCAATTACATCTTCAAAATTAAAATTATAACCACAATCTAATATCTATATTCGGAGTTTCCGTATCCAATGGGTACACCTGAACCCGCACCAAAAAGATGGGTTGCAACCCGTGAACATATGGGGGAAACACGGTTGATGGGGTGGTTCGGATACATGTGGATAGTTAAGAACTTGTCACTCAACTCAACATCCATGGCATCAGCATTCTAAAGTTATTTTCCAGAATTATTTCATTTGAATTGAAATTTGTTTATATTGAGAAATCCTACTAATCTCCTATGACCTTTTCCGACACGATAGATAATCATTCTTCTTTCACATTTTTCTCCAACATTCATTCTTCCAACCCTCTCTTGCAATCTCGGATGAGGGATGACAAGTTCACCCATGTAGATTGTTAAGTATGTAACTTGAGCACTAAAAAAAGTCATTTTGCCCTTCTATGGTAGAATCTTATGCTTTATTAAGGAGGATGGGGTGATGAGAAAATTACCGAATATTGAGAAAATTTGTTGTAGTTGAAGAAATTATACTTTCGAATTTTATATGTTTGAGAACTATGTTTAAAACAACCAAATTTACTATTGGGTCAATAATTTTGATCTAACTTTTGGTGGACTAATAGCTTAATTGTGTAATCCTACTTTTTTTTGGTAGAAAGGGGAGAGTTAAACTCCCCGCGCCAAGCGCTTTATTAGAAACGAAGGAAATTACATACGAGTGACCCGAGGGAGAGCAACACCTCGTAAATCGTCTAAAATTAAAACTCTATACTAGGCAAAGGATCCATGAGCACATGTTCCCCAAAACCTAAGGAAAATTGTTACGCTAAGATTGTGTAGCACAAAAGTCTTACAATTTATAAACTCGATATAATTTCTTAACTCCTAGCGAACCCACAGTGTATGGGTCGTTTTGTAGCAAGGATAGTATTCCGAGATCGAACACGAAGACTAAGGTGAAATCGAATCAACAAGTGACCATAGATAGTGTGAATCTAGTCTAAGAAAAGAGGAAGAAATAAAGAAAGGAAAATCATGATATTTTTGGTTGGGTTTTTAGGTGATCAATCAAAGATCACAAATCAAGCAAGATAATAAACAAACTAACAACTCAAGCTAGCAAACAAACAAGCAACACAAGCACAAAATATATGATCAAGAGAGGAGAGTGGGTTCTAGAGGTCAAGATTTCCGGTTATGGCATTGTACTCAAGCTTCTAAAGATTCTAAGGACAACGCTGCGGTGTTGGGAAAGGGTGTTTCTCTAATGGAAGCAATTACCGGGTAAGTCTCTCGCTTCACTAATCCCGCATCAAACTCCTATTACCGGGTAGGTCTCAAGGGGTTAAAATAGGGAATTCTACACAAACCGGACTCTACTTAAAGGGCAACCCTCTCCTTACCGGGTAAGTCTCGGAAAAGGGAAGTCTCAAGCAATAATCCTAGCACACTCAATCCAATAGCGGCTTGTGAGGCTCACTACTACCTAGAATTCATCATCTTAGGTATCTAAGGTCGGAAATCACCGGGTAGGTCTCTTCCCTAACTTAGGTTGCTAGCATTAGGTGATCCTAAGCTAAATTATGCTTAATAAACACTAGGATTCCAACAACCTAACATCCTAACCTACAGATTCATCAATTAAAGAGCAACAAAGAGAAAAATCGGGTGGATCATAGCTAAATCGGCCGATCTGCCTGAAGAACAGGCCGATTTTTCTTCCTGGGTTAGGTTTCGTGCATACAAATCATCCTAAACTAACATAAGTCCATTCTATCATCACCCAAGCCATAACCATCAATCCATCACTCCAGAATCACAATAAACTAGCCAATAGTATGCATATCAAGATCCAAAATCATCACACAAGCATACATGGTTTTCATAGATGGATGATGAAAGATAAGCAAGTAAAAACAATGAATCTCAGCTGGATCTAAGTTTTAGCAAGACTTACAACCCTTCAAAAGAAGTTCCAAAACGTTCCTAACAATCCTTCCAATAGTTCTTCAATCAAAGACTCCAAAAATCACTCAAAATCACTCGAAAATTCACTATCACTCTAAGTTTGGTGTTCTTCTTCTTCCTCCAAATTGAGAGAGATTTTCTTCTTCTCCAAGTCTATCTCCAATGGAATGAGCTGTGTGTGAGAGAATGTGGGAGAGAGAGCTGCCCAGCAATAGCTTGCAGGACCACTTATATTCTCCACCAAGAGCAAGGCCGGACAAGAGATCATGGGACACGTGGCTTAAGCTGTCAAAGGCCAAAAATCGACCCAGTCAAATAAATCGGCCGATTTTCCTGAGTGTTGGTCCGATTTTCTTCATCAGAGACTTGTTATGATCATCTAGCCATGAGTTGCTCCATTACTTGCACCAATAAGGGTCCTTGTGTCCTTCATTGCTCTAATTATGTTCCTTCAAAGCTTTGGATGTGTACCACCATGAGGCTTGACCCTCGAATGTATCGATTAATGTCCAAAAGATCCCCGGAATACCTACAAAACCGACAAAATCTCGTGTAGACGTCTTTTCTAGAAATATGCATGAATTAAGCGTGAACGTTATGAACTAATGTCAAACCGTGCATGAATAACGGGAAAAACTATCTTAATGTATGCCTATACTAACGTCATAAATCACGTTATCAAAATACCCCATACTTAAGATTTGCTCGTTCCCAAGCAAGATCCAACTATAGACTAAGAGATGACATGATTTATGCGTGCAGAAAAACAACAAAATCTTTTTGGAATTGTGCTTCTAACATTGGATCACCTTCATAGTCATGTTTCATGGCAATGGATAATCAATCATGTATCAAATGAATGAAAGCATGGAAAGACAATTATACTTAACTAGAAAGCATGCATGAAAGGTGAAAATGAAGAAGTCAAGTTGATCATGAGTATGTCCAATCTAGATCACTAAGTCTTACACACATACATTTAAGTCACAAGGACTTAGGAAAGAAGAGGCTAAGAAACGTTGTAATTAGGTGGGAATTTTTAGGTCATGTAATGCTAATCCGGGAAAGGAACTAACTCCACAATTTCGTTTTTGCTCAACTTCCCAACAAATGTATAATTTTCTCCATCTTTTCTTTGTTTTCTTTTCTTTTTTTCACTTATTTTTGAGACAATGACATTGGTGTACAAAAGCCGAAACCTTGGTGATTAGCCGTCCTCGGGTTTTTTTTATTTTTCGAGGTGCATCCACACCGGGCACACATACCAAAGCTCGTTAGGACTATCGGTTTATTTGACTTTGGCAAGGCACAAACACCCGATTATGTGAATGGTGCCGAGTTACTCGTCTTTTAAACCAACGTCCCCAAACCTATATTTTTGTCTACACTTTCACAACAAATTCAGCACTTCATTCACAACATTCTTTCATCAACAACTTCACCCCACACTTGCTTTTCACACACATCAACACACTAGCATGCTCCTAGTCCCGGATGGGTCAAAAGAGGTAAAATTTTTCATCAATTGAGGTGCTCAAACAGCATGATCAAGATGAGAAGTAGAGAAAGATGAATTGCCTTAATCACTCCTTAATGATGTGCAAGAACTATCATGTAATTTCGACTTTCAATCTCAATTCAATCAAGGCAAACATTCATGATCACAAATCATTCATGGGATTCAAGATAAGTACTTCAAGTCCACATATGCATTCATCTATTCAACACATAAGGCCATCTATAGCCAATTCACAAGACAATTTCATCATAAGGGTCATTCCCAAGCTTAGAAGCACTAAAATTTTTTTAAATTTTCTGATTTTTTTTGGATTTTTCGAAATATGTATTTACAATGCAAGACATAATGAAACATGTGACAATATTAAACTATCCTAGATGCTACTCATGCAAGTGATCATGAAAACCCCACCCCATACTTAGAAACACATTGTCCCCAATGGGCAAACTAAATAAAGAAGTGAAAGAGAGTCCTCACAATGTAAAATTGGTGATGCTTTGGTATTTCGGTTCACATCGAATGATGATGGTGGATGATCGATCAAGGATGGTAGAGAGCTCTTGATGTTCATTATGGTGTCGGAACCCGCGCTTGGCACCGCAAGCCGTCCAAGTTCCACGTCCGCTCCACCCATGCTTGATTGGAGATCATCACTTTCCTTTACAGAAGAAAAAATCGGCCCATAACCCAGGAAAATCGGCCGATTTCTGTGCAAGAACAGTCCGACTTTCCTGGGTGCTTTCTTCCTCGTCCATGTGCTTGGATCTTGTACCTTCAACAGTTCCATGAGGTTTTCACATGACCTCTAACATCTCATCATCTAGCACCCAAAAACACAAAAGAAAAACAAAGCACACCAAGAGTAAGATCAACAAAAACAAGAAAAACAAAAGGGAAAAATATGTACCAATGGGTTGCCTCCCATTAAGCGCTTCTTTAAGGTCATTAGCTTGACCAAATTCAGGGGTGTTTCACTCAAGGTGAAGTGGGGCAATCACTTCCACCGGGGCTTCCGGGATGTACTTCTTCAAACGGTGCCCATTCACCTTAAAGTTACCACAATGATCTCCTCCTATCTCCACCGCACCATGAGGAAAGACCTTCTTCACAACATAAGGACCCATCCATATTGACTTGAGCTTTCCGGGGAAGAGCCGCAACCTCGAGTTGAAGAGAAGCACTAAGTCACCCTCATTCAACTCCTTTGGGATGAGGCGCTTGTCATGCCAACGCTTGGTTCTCTCCTTGTAGATCCGGGAATTTTCATAAGCATCCAACCGGATCTCCTCAAGGGCGTTCATGTCCAGCAACCGCTTCTCACCGGCCTCCTTGAGGTCAAAATTCAGCCACCTTATGGCCCAATATGCTCTATGCTCCATCTCCACCGGAAGGTGGCAAGACTTGCCATAAACTAGCTTGTAGGGAGTGGTGCCAATTGGTGTCTTGAAAGCGGTTATATAAGCCCACAAAGCATCATCGAGCTTCATAGCCCAATCCTTTCTTGTTCTAGAAACCGTCTTCTCAAGGATCCTTTTTATCTCCCGGTTGGAGATCTCCACTTGGCCACTAGTTTGGGGATGGTAAGGTGTTGCCACCTTATGAGTCACCCCATACTTAGCCAAAAGTGCCCCAAAGTTCCTATTAGTGAAGTGCTTCCCTCCATCACTTATGATCACCCTTGGTGTTCCAAACCTAGGAAAGATCACTCAGTTGAAGAACCGCACCATAACCTTGGCATCATTTGTGGGAGAAGCGATTGCTTCCACCCATCTTGACACGTAGTCCACCGCCAATAGGATGTAGAGGTTGCCACATGAAGAAGGGAATGGCCCCATGAAGTCCACACCCCACACATCAAATATCTCCACCTCTTGTATGTTGTTTAAGGGCATCTCATTCCTCCTTGAGATGTTACCCGTCCTTTGGCAAGCATCACATACCACTACAAAATTCTGCACATCTCTAAATAAGTTAGGCCAATAAAAGCCCAATTGCAATACCTTTGCACACGTCTTGTGTGAGCTAGCATGACCTCCACATGGCAAAGAGTGACAATGCCGGATCACACTCTCCACCTCATCCTCCGGTATGCATCTCCTAAAGACTCCATCCGGCCCTCTCTTGAACAAAAGTGGTTCACTCCAATAGTAGTGCCTCACATCTTTGAAGAACTTCTTCCTTTGGGCATATGACAAACCAGGAGGCACTTCCTCACACACAAGGTAGTTTACAATGTCGGCATACCATGGCTCACTTCCTCTAGACACTTGAAATAGACACTCCTCCATCATTTTCAATTGCTCATCCCGGAAGGAGTCATCAATCGGGATGTCATCTCTCTCAATCTCTAATGGAGGTAGTCTACTAAGATGGTCTGCTACAGAGTTTTCGGACCCCTTCTTGTCCCGGATTTCCAAGTCAAACTCTTGGAGGAGAAGGATCCACCGAATGAGGCGAGGCTTGGCATCTTTCTTTGTGAGGAGGTAACGGATCGCAGCATGATCCGTGTACACAATGACCTTTGCTCCAACAAGGTATGACCGAAACTTCTCAAAGGCATAAACCACCGCTAGAAACTCCTTCTCGGTTGTAGCATAATTGAGTTGGGCATCATCTAGCGTCTTGCTAGCATAATAGATGGCATATGTTAGCCCATCTTTCCTTTGCCCCAAAACAGCCCCAACGGCCACGTCACTTGCATCACACATCACTTCAAATGGTAAGCTCCAATCCGGAGGTTGCATGATGGGTGCGGAGATCAAAGAATTCTTCAACCTACAAAAAGCTTCAAGGCAATCCTTGGAGAAAACAAACTCAACATCTTTCATTAGTAGGTTAGTAAGAGGCTTAGAGATCTTAGAGAAATCTTTAATAAATCTCCGGTAAAAACCGGCATGCCCTAGAAAGCTCCTTACCCCCTTCACCGAGGTAGGTGGTGACAACTTCTCTATCATTTCGATCTTGGCCCTATCAACCTCAATGCCACGGTTGGACACCAAGTGTCCCAACACAATACCTTCACTTACCATGAAGTGGCATTTTTCCCAATTTAAGACAAGATTTGTCTCCTCACATCTCTTAAGTACCAAAGATAGGTTAGCTAAACAATCATCAAATGAATATCCATAAACAGAGAAATCATCCATAAACACTTCCATGATGTTCTCAATATATTCAGAAAATATGGCCATCATACACCTTTGAAAGGTGGCGGGTGCATTACACAACCCAAATGGCATTCTCCCATATGCAAATGTACCCTAAGGACATGTGAATATGGTTTTCTCTTGGTCATCGGGGTGGATAGAGATTTGGAAGAATCCACTATAGCCATCTAGGTAACAAAAATGAGAGTGTTGAGCTAATCTCTCTAGCATTTGGTCAATGAAAGGAAGAGGGAAATGATCTTTTCTAGAGGCCACATTTAGTTTCCTATAGTCAATACACATCCTCTATCCCATAACCGTCCTAGTTGGGATTAGTTCATTGTTCTCATTAGTTACTACGGTCATCCCACCCTTCTTAGGAACCACATGTACGGGACTAACCCATTTACTATCCGAAATCGGGTAGATGATTCCCGCATCTAGCAACTTAATGATCTCTTTTTTGACTACCTCTTTCATTATAGGATTCAATCTTTGATGTTCAATAGAGGGTTTATGGTCATCTTCCATCAATATCTTATGCATGCACAAAGAGGGCTTAATGCCAACAAGGTCATCAATGGTGTATCCTATTGCCTTTCTATGCAGTTTCAATTCATTCAACAATCTATTAAGCTCATCATCATTCAAAGATGCATTCACAATCACCGGATAAGTAGAATTTGAACCAAGGAAAGCATACGTTAAATGAGAAGGAAGAGGTTTTAGATCAAGTTTAGGAGGACCTTTTTCGGTTGGAGATGATCCATACAATGTAGGTTGAGATGATTCCAAAGCCATGGAAGCCTCACCTAAGTCCCTTGATGATTGCTCACAAACACTTGGATGATGCTCAAAAGACTCAGGAAAATCGACCTTCTGTGAAGAAAATCGGCCGATCTAGAGGTCGATCTCAGTTTCTGCATTTGCAAAATCGGATGAAAACTCAGGGTTGATGCAAAAATCGGCCGATTTTTGCCCCTCTGGTCCGATTTTTCCACAGGTATTCCTCTCTTCCTTTAGTACTTCAAATCCAACACTTGGTAGCTCGTCCAATGCATTCAAGGCCTTGATTACTTCATTGCTACTCTCCTCAACTCCTTCCTCCGTCAAAATTGAGCTAAGAACCTTCTCAAGTGGATCCTTAAGCAAGATTAAGCTCACAACCTCTCTAGACTCCTCTTCCTCAACAATGTTGAAGACATCTTCACCTAGGGTTGGCCCCTTCACCATTGTGGACAAATTAAACTTGATGTTCTCTTCTCCAATGTTAAAAGAGAGAATTCCATTCTTGCAATCCACCAAACATCCGGAAGTAGCTAGGAAAGGTCTCCCCAAGATGATAGGAACCGGATAGTCCGTCGGGATATCCAAAACAACGAAGTCTATGGGCACATAGAACTTCCCTAGTTGCACCGGAATGTCTTCCAAGATCCCAACCGGGTGAGTGATTGAACGGTCCGCCATGTAAAGGGTCATCTTGACCGGCTTTGGCTCTCCTAGCCCAAATTTGTTGCAAAGTGCAAGCGGGATGATGCTTACACTTGCCCCAAGATCACATAGGGCGTCATACTTCACTTCTCCCATTCCGATTGGTACACAAAAGGATCCCAGATCCCTTAGCTTAGGAGGCATCTCCTCCTTCATAGTTTGAATCAACTCCGAGGACCTTTTTGTCATCCTCACTTCTCCATACTCCTCCAACTTCCTCTTGTTGGAGAGTATTTCCTTCAAAAACTTGCCATATGCCGGCATACCTAGAATAGCATCCATGAACGGAATGTTAATATGCAATTTAGACATAAGTTCAAGGAATTTACCAAAGTGTTTGTCCAAGCGAGCTCTTGCTCGTGATTGTGGGAATGGTAGTGGTGGCTTGTATGGAGGTGGCGCCACATATGATGGCTCATCTTCCTTGCTCTTCCCTCCATCTTCTTGCAATGGATCTTCTTCTATCACCACTTGCTTCCCCTTGTCATTTCCCTTAGGTAAGGGATCCTTCATGCTTAGCCCACTCCTTGTGGTAATAGCCAACACTTGGCCTCTTGGGTTATCTTTGGTTCTTCCGGGAAGCTTTCCTGGATCTCTATGAGCTTCACCCGCCTTTTGGAACACTTGTGCTTCCAACACCTTTTGAGCCTTAGAAATGGAAGTCACCGTGCTCTCAAGACCACTCAACCTTCCAAGCAATTGCTCAAACATCATTTCGGTTCTATCCTTTGGAGCTTGAGTAAATCCGGGTGGAGGTTCTTGTGAAGCCCTTGGTGGTGGAGTTGTGCTTGTGGAAGCGAGAGGGTTCAAGGCTCCATCCGGGTTAGAATAGGAAAACCCAGGATGGTTGTGGTTAGGCCGGTAATTGTTGAATTGCCGGTTGTTGTTGAAGTTCCTTGGACCTTGATAGTTGTTGTAATTGCCCCTTCCCATGTAGTTCACATCTTCCTCCTTGGAAGACAAGTTTGCTTGCATTTGCACTTGAGGGCTTGCTTGACTCTTCAAAGTTGTAGCACACAACTCCCTCAAAGACTTACGCTCATTGTTGATTGCATCAAGCTTGAAGTTACTCATGGTGACTTCACTCACCTCATATGCTCCCGCTTTCCGCCCATCACTCTTCCTATGGGAGTACTTCTCAATCACTAAAGCTTGTTTCTCTACAAACTCCCAAGCTTCATCCACATTCTTCTCCATGAAAGTCCCACCGGAAAGAGATTGGAGCTTGAATTGGCTATCCTCATCAAGTCCTTTGAAGTAGATCTCCAATAGCTCAATTTTCGGTATACCATGGTGTGGACAATCTAGGAGGTCTTTGAACCTCTCCCAAGACTTGAACAAGCTTTCTCTATCCTTCATCACGAAGGCATTGATCTTCCCTCTTAACTCGGTAGTCTTGGAAGGTGGGAAGAACTTAGTCAAAAACTCGGTTGTCATCTCCTCCCAAGTACTCACTCGCCCTTGTGGAATAGATTGATACCAAGCCAAGGCTTTATCCTTAAGTGAGAAGGAGAAAGCCCTAAGCTTATGGTTGTTGCTCTCCAATCTAGGCGGTCTAAGAGTCTCCATCAAGATCTCATAGTTCATCAAGTGTTGATGAAGAGACTCTCCTTCCATCCCTCCAAATTGATTATGCCGGGTCATTTGTAGAACTTGAGGGCGGAGCTCGTAATTATGGGTTGCGGGATCTCCTAAGTTCACACCCGGACGGTGTGCTCTTTGAGCCGGATCCATACGTCTCCCTAATTTTTGTGGCTCCTCAATAGCAATTGGCACAACCCGAATATTCGCTGCCGGCTGCGGTTGTGGTGGAGGAGGAGGTGGAGGTTGTTGACGATTAAGCTCTCCTTGCACAAGAGCTTGCCTAATCTCTTCAATCTCCCTCCTAGTTGCTTCTTGCCTCTCATTGGCAAGTCTCCTTTCTTCCTCCAAGAGCTCATCTCTTAGCCTAATTTGCTCTAAAGCCTCATCCAACTCAACTTGGAGATCTCTTCCGGCCATCTCTTTCCCCTTTTTAATGCTCTTGGATCTAGATCTAAGGGTTTTCTCCGGTTCGGGATCGAATGGAGCTAAATCCTTGCCACGAGATCTTCGCATACACCTAAAGAGTGAGAAATGTCCTGAAAAGCAAAGACGCAAACCAAACAAGATCAAAAGCAACAAGAAAGATCTACACTATAAACAATCACAAAAATGACTCAATCTAGACCTAGTCTCCGGCAACGGCGCCAAAAATTGTTACGCTAAGATTGTGTAGCACAAAAGTCTTACAATTTATAAACTCGATATAATTTCCTAACTCCTAGCGAACCCACAGTGTATGAGTCGTTTTGTAGCAAGGATAGTATTCCGAGATCGAACACGAAGACTAAGGTGAAATCGAATCAACAAGTGACCATAGATAGTGTGAATCTAGTCTAAGAAAAGAGGAAGAAATAAAGAAAGGAAAATCATGATATTTTTGGTTGGGTTTTTGAGGTGATCAATCAAAGATCACAAATCAAGCAAGATAATGAACAAACTAACAACTCAAGCTAGCAAACAAACAAGCAACACAAGCACAAAATATATGATCAAGAGAGGAGAGTGGGTTCTAGAGGTCAAGATTTCCGGTTATGGCATTGTACTCAAGCTTCTAAAGATTCTAAGGACAACGCTGCAGTGTTGGGAAAGGGTGTTTCTCTAATGAAAGCAATTACCGGGTAAGTCTCTCGCTTCACTAATCCCGCATCAAACTCCTATTATCGGGTAGGTCTCAAGGGGTTAAAATAGGGAATTCTACACAAACCGGACTCTACTTAAAGGGCAACCCTCTCCTTACCGGGTAAGTCTCGGAAAAGGGAAGTCTCAAGCAATAATCCTAGCACACTCAATCCAATAGCGGCTTGTGAGGCTCACTACTACCTAGAATTCATCATCTTAGGTATCTAAGGTCGGAAATCACCAGGTAGGTCTCTTCCCTAACTTAGGTTGCTAGCATTAGGTGATCCTAAGCTAAATCATGCTTAATAAACACTAGGATTCCAACAACCTAACATCCTAACCTACAAATTCATCAATTAAAGAGCAACAGAGAGAAAAATCGGGTGGATCATAGCTAAATCGGCCGATCTGCCTGAAGAACAAGCCGATTTTTCTTCCTGGGTTAGGTTTCGTGCATACAAATCATCCTAAACTAACATATAAGTCCATTCTATCATCACCCAAGCCATAACCATCAATCCATCACTCCAGAATCACAATAAACTAGCCAATAGTATGCATATCAAGATCCAAAATCATCACACAAGCATACATGGTTTTCATAGATGGATGATGAAAGATAAGCAAGTAAAAACAATGAATCTCAGCTGGATCTAAGTTTTAGTAAGACTTACAACCCTTCAAAAGAAGTTCCAAAATGTTCCTAACAATCCTTCCAATAGTTCTTCAATCAAAGATGTTAGCATGAATTATTGTGATATTTTAGGCACGTTTTCTAAACGTATTTGATTCATATTGATAGTCTTTGATTGAACATTGTTGCATATGTGAGCTAGTATTACCTATATTGTCGATATGGATGTCTACACTAGCTTTATGTTGGAATATAGGTGATTGAGAGTCATTTCCGAACGGAATCGAGCAAAAGAAGAGTTGATTGAATATGTCCATAGATTGAGGGCATTCTTAGGAGCAAATTGGAGTTCAACTTGAGGAATGCACGAGGCTAGGGAAGAATCACGTTCTTGCCCTAAACCACGCTCTAAAATACGGCCGTACTACAAACCACGTTTAGTTCCACGGCCGTGGAACACTACAAAGAGAGGCGTGATGCATTCCAGTAACTATTACGGCCGTGGAACATATGGTTCAAACCGTGACATAATCCACGCTCTAAATTACGGTCGTGGAAACTTCCACGACCGTGATCTTGGCGATCTTTTTCGCCACATTTTGAAGCCACGATCTTTTGAAGATTGGGCCGGGCCGATATTTTATCTTGCCCTATAAAAAGACGGACAAAACAAGATTCCATCATCTTCGCTTAGGACGTCTCCCACATCGACGCATAGGCCGGCTTACACCTCGTTTTCGCATCTACGCTTACATTTCGCTTAGAGGCAATTATTGGGAGATCTTGTTGGAGATCAAAGTTCGTACTTGGATTTTCCCTAATCTCGCACTTGGTGGAGATTATCGTTGGGATTTCCATATTTCCCGGATTGACGGAAGATTCGGAAGGTTTCTTGCAAGAAGACTTCTCTTCTTGTTTAGGTTTGATTTAGAAGACGGATTGACATCCCGTTCTTCCTTCTTTCCTAAGATTGTGTTTGTTTGTTCTATTATGAATCTTGTGACGATATTTGTTCTTGATTGTGACTTTGAGATTGGTTTGGAGATTATTGAAAGTTCTTGAAAGTTTTCATCTTTCTATCTTTTAATTCTTGAATTAATATCAATATGACTGTTATTGGCTAGAAACCCTTAACAATTCTAAGGTGAAGGGTTGATAGTTGTGGCTTAGATGATGATAGATCAATCGTAAACAGATTAGACCCTGAGAGTTAGAGAGAATCGTCGACGAACCCTAAATTACGGTCTGTTCTTGAGTTCCACGACCGTGGAATCTCAAGATCCAACCGTAATTTCCCTTATGTTTACGAACCTGCTTTTACTTTAATCCAGAGTTAAAGATTTGCTTTAATTTAGTTTAGACTTGTCTTTTCTAGGTGGTAGTGAAGCCTCAACAACCTCTACCTCGATTGTGAGTGTCATAACCATAATCGGCTAAGTTAGTCTTGATCCTTGGACTATAAGTTTGGGTATTTGACACTAGTTCTCACCTTTAGAACCTTTCTATATTGAGCCTCAACAACCTGTATAGGAAGTATCTTGTAGGTGAGTCATATAAGGTTTTTGGAACTTCACCGTACGATTACCTTACATTAGCATACCTTTGCATATCTCAACTCTGTCTTTATATCATTAGTATATCTTGAATCGATTGCCACAATTAGATACCTGGATCTTTAGGATTGTTGTTTTCCCAATATTTGCAAAACTCTCATATTTAATCGCTTGATAATCTGCAATTGAATTTGTTCCCACCCAAATCCCTGTGTTCGATACTCTGGAATTCTTGCTTAACTACGTCGATCCGTACACTGCGGGTTCGCTGCTTGATTCTAGTTTTATAAATTTAAAACTTATTTGCACACACCTCTAGGGGCAAACAAGTTTTTGGCGCCGTTGCCGGGGATTTGGTTTCGGCCGAATTCGGTAGCCGGTTGTCAAGCTTGGGAGCTTGCTCTCGTTATTTGATATTACTTTGAGTGCATGCGCAGGTCTAGGAACACCGAAGATCTCTTGCCTCTTGATCAAGAGCTAGAGAAAACCTTAAGGCAAAAGCGCAAAGAAAAGAAGATGGCTGAAGGACACGAACGTGATCTTCAAGCGGAGTTGGCAGAGAAGGAAGCTCAACTCCAATGGAATGAGACTCTCCGCCAAGATGAGATGGATCGTCATCAATCTCAAGTTAACAATCTACAAGACATGATCTTCTAGATGAGGGTAGAGATGAGCGACCTTAAGAATAAGGGAAGCAAGAAATCCTCAAGGAGGGGATCAAGAACTAGAAGAAGAAGTCACTCATCCGCTGATGATAGTGATTCTTCCATGCCACCGCTAGAGGAGATTGATCCCAAGATCAATGTAAATCCTTTCCATCCACAAGGAGCTGCTAATCGCCGCATTCCACCTAGGAATGTGAGAGTCGAACGTGTGGATAATGAGCCAAGAACTCTTGGCCAGCGGATGGATCCAACACAACAACCACGCCGCTTGGGCGTGAATTTCGATGCTGAAGATTTGCAAGGGTTTAGCTTCAACCCTCAAGTCATTACTCTTGTTCGCCAAAACCAATTTGGCGGGACAAGCGCTGAATCTTCACACCAACACTTGCAGAACTTTGAGTGTATGATGGAGACAATGAGACCGAAGGGCGCCACTACCAACAACTATAAGCTCAAGCCTTTCTTCTTCTCCTTGAAGGGTAAAGCGTTGTCTTGGTATCAAGCTCTTCCTAGTGGGAAACTAGACACGTGGGAAGACCTTTCCGCGGAGTTCCTCACCAAATTCTTTCCGCCATCCAAAACGGCGGAACTTAGAGGTAAGATTAATGCTTTTTCCATGAGACCTAACGAAAGTTTGTTTCAATCTTGGGAAAGGTTTCAGGATTTGCTCTTGGATTGCCCTCATCATGGCATATCCAAACTTGCCTTGCTGGAGATTTACTACAAGGGGCTGGATGCGGGAACGCAATTCAACCTCCAATCCCTCTCATGTGGAACGTTCATGGACATGAGAGAAGATGACGCTTGGGACTTCATTGAGAAGCAAGCAAGAGTCATAGAGAAGTATTCCCACCGGAAAGTGGAGGGAAATCGTGTGGAGCAAGGAGCAAAGCTCACACATGAAGCTCAAAATCAAATTTTCTCCCTCAACAATGAGATCAAAGAGTTGAAGGAGGCTATCAAGACCAACTTTCCAAAGCAACAAGGGAAGGATGTTGGTTATTTGGGCAACAACAATGGCGGTAGCAACAATAACCGGAACAACAACCGGAATAACAACTGGAATGGAAACAACAACAACCGGAACAACGATTGGAACAACAATAGGGGTTCAAACAACAACAATTGGTGCTCCAATCAACAAAATTCCGGTAACTCTTATCCTTCCAATTCAAATTCACTAACTCCACCTTCCTCTTCCTCTACTCCTTTGAAAAGCCAGGGGCAATCATCTAATGGAGGAAACACTTCGGGGAAGGAGAAGCCCGATCCCATATTGGAAACGATCTTGGGAAAGCTTCAAGGGTTGGAGAACCGCCTCATCAAGGTTGATGATCAAGTCTCTAAGGTTGACAAAGCTCAAAAAGTTTTGGAAAACCAAATGTTCAACCACGCGGAGGAAGTTCCTAGAAATCAAGGGAAGCTTCCAGGAAAGACGGAGGACAACCCTAAGGGAAGGGTGATGGCGATTACGACTAGGAGCGGAGTGACAACCACCGATCCGCAGCCTACATTCGTTGAAGTCCCCGTGGAGAAGAACATGGAGAAGGGGAAGGAGAAGGAAGATGTCTACGTTCCTCCTCCAGCTTACAAACCTCCCCTTCCATTCCCTCAATCTAGAGTGCGAGCGCGCCTAGACAAACAATTCGGTAAGTTCATAGAACTTATGAGCAAGCTGCATATTAACATACCATTCATTGATGCTATTGTAGGTATGCCGGCTTATGGCAAGTTCTTGAAGGAACTCCTCTCTAACAAGAGGAAGCTAGAAGACTTCGGTGAGGTCAAGATGAGTTCGGATTCTTCGGATCTCATCAAGACCATGAAGGAGAAAATGCCCCCAAAGTTGAAGGATCCGGGGTCATTTTGTATTCCCATTGGAGTGGGAGATGTCACATATGACGCTTTATGTGACTTAGGAGCAAGTGTGAGCATCATACCACTTGCATTATGTAGGAAGATCGGTTTACGCGACCCTAGACCGGTGAAGATGACGTTATACATGGCGGATCGATCCATCACTCGCCCCGTCGGTATTGTAGAAGACGTCCCGGTCAAGCTAGGTAAATTCTTTGTTCCCATTGATTTTGTCGTGCTTGACATTCCTGCAGATAATCCGGTCCCGATCATACTCGGAAGACCGTTTCTTGCAACTTCCGGCTGCATAGTCGATTGCAAGAATGGGAGACTCGCTTTTGATATAGGAGAAGAGAAAGTAGAGTTCGTTCTTTCCACTCTAGTGAAGGATCCAATCTTTGATGAGGATATTTACGATATCCAAGACGAAGAAGGTTTGTCAAGAGAGGAGGTAAGTGCGATTCTCTTCAACGATCCTTTACAAAAAGTTATCACTATGAGTCTAACCAATGTAGGGGAAGATGAAAAGTGCAATGAGGCAATTGAAGCCTTAGAAGCACAAGAAGAGATGCATGAAGAGGAGTTTGAGAAACTCCACGATGAGGCTGAGAATGTCAGAATCCACGGTCATACCCTGTATTCCACGGCCGTGGATTTCACAACCAAAAACGTCCTTCACTCCAGGGGATTATACGGCCGTGGAGAAGATGTGACAACCGTATTTCCCTTCCACGCCCTAAACCACGGCCGTGGAGGACAAGATCCACCCGTAATTTTGGCCGTGGAAGAGAGTGATCGAGACACTTCTTCAACTTCTTCTGATTCTTCTCCCACACACTCAACACCCTTAGAAACTTCTAAGGAGACATCGGATGCTTCTCAAGGATCGTTGGAAGCTCCGAAAACAATGGAACTCAAACCACTTCCTACTCATCTAAGGTACGCTTTTCTAGGATCTAATTCTACCTTTCCGGTTATTGTTAGTTCCGATCTAAGCATAGATGAACATGAACAGCTCATGATTGTCCTCAAAAAACATAGGAAAGCTATAGGCTATACTATTGAGGACTTAGTAGGAATTAAACCCTCCCTATGCATGCATAAGATACTAATGGAGGAAGACTTTAGAACTTCGAGACAACCTCAAAGGCGGTTGAATCCGACCATGAAGGAGGTTGTCAAGAAGGAAATTCTTAAACTTCTTGATGCAGGTATCATCTATCCTATCTCCGATAGTAAGTGGGTGAGTCCAGTTCAAGTAGTTCCGAAGAAGGGAGGAATGACGGTCATCACCAACAAGAACAACGAACTCATTCCTACCCGAACCGTGACTGGATGGCGGATGTGCATAGACTACTGCAAGCTCAACAACGCAACGCGGAAGGATCACTTTCCATTGCCATTCATTGACCAAATGCTTGAAAGGTTAGCACAACATTCACATTTTTGCTACCTTGACGGTTATAGTGGTTTCTTTCAGATCCCAATACATTCGGACGATCAGGAGAAGACCACATTCACGTGCCCATGGGGTACGTTTGCTTATAGGAGAATGCCGTTCGGGCTTTGCAACGCCCCAACCACCTTTCAACGGTGCATGATGGCCATCTTCTCCGAATATGTAGAGGAAATCATGGAAGTCTTCATGGACGACTTCTCCGTATACGGTTCCTCTTTTAACGATTGCCTTTCTAACCTTTCTCTTGTTTTGCAAAGGTGTGAAGACACTAACCTAGTTCTTAATTGGGAGAAGTGTCAATTCATGGTTAAGGAAGGAATCGTATTAGGTCACTTAGTCTCTAGTAGAGGGATAGAGGTAGACAAGGCTAAGATAGAGACCATAGAGAAACTTCCTCCCCCAATTTCGGTGAAAGGGATAAGAAGTTTCCTAGGACATGCTGGATTTTATAGACGTTTCATTAAGGACTTTTCTAAGATATCAAAACCGCTCACTAATCTATTGATGAAGGATGCAGTTTTTGAGTTTTCGCAGGAATGTTTGGATGCGTTTAACACCATTCGGCAAGCTCTATTTTCAGCACCTATCATCCAACCTCCGGATTGGACTCTACCCTTTGAGATTATGTGCGATGCTAGTGATGTAGCCATTGGAGCTGTTCTTGGACAACGAAAGGAAGGGTGAACCCATGCCATATACTATGCTAGCAAGACGCTAGATGAAGCGCAGGTCAACTACGCCACTACCGAAAAAGAGTTCTTAGCCATTGTCTATGCTATTGACAAGTTTCGCTCTTATCTTGTAGGTGCAAAGGTGATTGTCTACACGGATCATGTTGCGATCCGGTACCTCCTTGTGAAGAAAGATGCGAAACCAAGGATGATTAGATGGATTCTTCTCCTACAAGAATTCGATCTTGAGATCCGCGACAAGAAAGGTTCAGAAAATTCTGTTGCGGATCATTTGAGTCGCCTAACACATCTAGAGGATGACCATTTACCCATTGATGACTCCTTTCCGGACGAACACCTACATATCATAGAGGAGTGCATCAACGTAATCTCCAAAGGTAACGAACCATGGTTTGCTGATTTTGTTAACTATTTGGTTTGCCAGGAGATACCACCCGGACTATCCTACGTACAAAGGAAGAAGTTCTTTAAGGACGTCCGGGAATACTATTGGAACGAGCCTCTCCTCTTTAAGAGAGGTCCGGATGGCATCATTCGGCGATGTGTGCCGGAAGATGAGATGCAAAGTGTCATCCGTCATTGTCATTCACTACCTTGTGGAGGACACGCTAGTTCGAACAAGACTAGCGCAAAGGTGTTGCAATCTGGATTCTATTGGCCTACTTTGTTTAGAGATGTGCAATCCTTTGTTTCTTGCTGCGATGCTTGTCAAAGAACAGGCAATATTTCTAGAAGGAACGAGATGCCCCTCAACAACATCCAAGAGGTGGAGGTTTTCGACGTTTGGGGAGTCGATTTCATGGGACCATTCCCATCTTCTTGTGGAAACCAATACATACTATTGGCGGTAGACTACGTTTCTAGATGGGTGGAAGCAATCGCCTCTCCCACAAATGATGCCATGGTGGTGGTTAAGTTCTTCAACAAGACCATCTTCCCGCGATTTGGGACGCCAAGGATGATCATTAGTGATGGAGGTTCTCACTTCATAGCCCGTCGCTTTGAAGCTCTTCTAGCTAAGTATGGGGTTACTCACAAGGTCGCTACCCCTTACCATCCACAAACGAGTGGGCAAGTTGGGATCTCAAATAGGGAGATCATAGGAATCTTAGAGAAGACGGTTTCAAGGACTAGGAAGGTTTGGTCCTTGAAGCTAGATGATGCATTATGGGCGTACCGGACTGCGTACAAGACTCCCATAGGAACCACGCCATACAATCTTGTGTATGGGAAGTCTTGTCACTTGCCGGTAGAGTTGGAGCACAAAGCGTTTTGGGCTATCAAGTGGCTGAATTTCGGAATGAAGGAAGCGGGAGAGAAGCGTCTCCTAGACATCAACAAGCTGGATGAACTCCGTTTGAACGCCTATGAAAACGCCAAGATCTTTAAGGAGAGAGCAAAGCGTTGGCATGATAAGCATATCATTCCAAAGGACTTCAAAGAAGGAGATCAAGTTCTCCTCTTCAATTCAAGACTTCGCCTCTTTCCAGGTAAGCTTAAATCCCGTTGGACCGGACCTTTTCTAATTAAGCGTATTTTCCCCCATGGTGCAGTTGAAGTATGGGGTGAAGCGAGCGGAAGTTTTAAGGTGAACGGCCAACGACTCAAGAAGTATACGCCGGAACTCCAAGCTGAGGAGTTTTCACCTACCGCACTCGAATAAGTGCGAGATTGGTCTAGCTACGGACCTTAAACAAAGCGCTTCTTGGGAGGCAACCCAAGGTATTGCATTTTTACTTTTGCTTTCGATTCATAGTTTAGCTTAGAATAGACGTTTTCGCTTTATTTTGCCTCGATTTCTTCCGGTATGTTCGTGTTTTTGGTTGTAGGATCGATGGAAAAGGAAAAGGGAAGGATGATGTTGAAGAGGAGTGACGAAATTTGGACTTTGGAGCTTTACAGAGGGTTCCACGGTCTAAATTACGGTCGTCATAGCTACAGTGGCCGTAATTTCCAAAAGCCTTTGAAAAATCACCAAAACCACGGTTCCGTACACTTCCACGGCCGTGGAACACCCCGACAGACCGTAATTTTCAAAATTTTGCCTGCAACTATATAAGCCACATTCTTCACAAATTTATCCCAAAAATCCCTCTTTCCACGACCTAAGTGCCGAAACCCCACGACCCCTCTCAAATCTTCGTTTCCTAATCGTTTTCAACGATTCTTCTTCCCAAACTGCAGCAAATTCAACCACAAACAAGATCCAAGCGACAAACCGAGCGGAAATCCATCAACAAACGCACAATTCGGATTTTTCAATCCGAAAAAGAGGTTTATTCTTTCTTTTTTATTCTCGCCATTTTGGGTTGTTTTTGCTATAGATTTTTAGGAAGAACTGATAGAGACTGGAAGGAATTAGACTAGGACTGCTTGTTGTGGTGATTGACTGCTGATTTGCTGGAATTTGTGATTTTCTGAGACGAATCACGGTCTCTGGGTAAACCACGGCCGTAATTCTTGAAGAACAGACTGTAATTTTTGAGCAGAATGGATTTTGTAAGGAGAGTTTCGGGAAGGATAAAAGAGAAGAAGGGTAACCAGAATAAGAAAAGGAAGGGTAATCCCTCCTCCTCCTCATCCTCTAGGGCACCACCACCCTCTTCACCTTCACCTCCATCCTCACCTTCACCTCCATCTTCACCCCCTCACCCTAGAGTCCCGACCATACACGACGACCATCTTGCTGCCCTTGATAGGATCAAGGAGAGGCCAGTGATTGGCCCTAGATATTTGTTGTTGGAGGATCTAACTCCTCTCAACATTATTGATGACCTCACTTGGCTCTTGGATAGAGCCGGATTAGTTGTCTTATCGGCTATCCGAGAAGACGCATATGAGGAGATTACACGGGAGGTTGTGACATCCTTTGAGCACAGCCACGTTGATAGGACCGTCTCTTTCCGCCTTATGGAGAGAGATTATCAGTTGAGTATCCGTGAGTTTGGGACCATTTTTGGGTTCCATGAGACCTTCAATGGTCGATTTCCGAGTGGTGTTTATCCCAAGGATTTTTGGAAGGAGGTTGCAATGATCTACGCCGACGAGGACCGTTGGCAACCCGCCGATACCAAGGCTAGATTGATGTACCATCTAGCCTTGAAGATAGCTCACCGTGTTCTTTCGGAGTGTCTCTTTCCTAGGACGGAGACGCCCCAAAAGATCAAGACGGATGAGCTATTCTTGCTCTATTGTATGCTTTATGGACGCCGTGCAGATTGTGCTACTCTCTTGGCTGCTACGATGAGCAAGCTCAAGAACAAGAAGAAGGGGAACATTGGATATGGTGGGATAGTTACCCACACTGCTAGGAGTTTTGGTGTCGACTTTTCTGCTTGCACTCGCATACCGGCCGTACCTTTAGGGTTACATGCTTTCATGGTTAGGGGTCTCATTTTCCCCACACATAGAGGTCCGCCTTATGCGGCCATGCCTTGGGAGAGTAGGACAGGTAGGGGTATAGAGTGGCTGCCAGAGTACTCCATTATGGCGGGACGCCATAATTGGAAGGAGACGTTCGCTGCGATGCATGCGAACAGGATAGTAGCTCCCCCTTATGTCCCACCACCGGTTGTCGAGGAGGAGGATATGGGAGATCAGTTTGAGAGTGGAGGAGGAGCCGAGCAGGAGTTTGGCACGTTTCCGGACCAGCCGGAGGCGGCCCCAGATGTACCTAGACGCTCTCCACGTCCAGCTAGAGCCTCAGGCTCGTCATCTCGCCGCGCTAGCGTGAGTGAGAGGCCCACGTGGATGACCACACCTCCCACATGGTATGGCGTTCCCCCTCCTTGGTCGACAGAGCAGCCAGCAGCACCTCCACCGGCACCAGCACCATCCGACGCCCCAGCATGGTACAGTCACGCCCCGGGATGGTACGAGCAGATGCCGGATTGGGCTACCGGACTTTCAGAGAGAGTAGGAGCGCTAGAGATCCGTGCGGATGCTAGAGACGGATGTTTAGACGACCTTGACCACATGATGAGGGATGTCTACCGCCAGCAGTTTGGGCGGCCCTACGACTCCAGCTTCTCTCCATTCCCGCCGCCGCCAGCACCGCAGTGATTTGATGCATGACCGTTCGTTTTAGACATTCCCGCCACCACTTTGTGAGTTTCTTTTTCTTTTCTTTCTTTTCTCTCTTTCTTTTGAACATTAGGGACAATGTTCGTCCTAAGTATGGGGTGGGATGTACTAAAAGTTTGTAATAACTCTACTTACTATCTTCGCTTTCATTTGAGACTATCATTGCATGTTCATTATGTGTTGCACGTTTCCTTATTGCATTGCATGAAAAAGAACTTGAAAAACCATAAAAATTGAAAAATTTTGAAAAATTTTGTGCTTCTAATGAATTGAGATGATTTCTATGATAATCACTACTTGTGAATTGAGTTTGAAGACAATTGCATGCTTAAAAAGGATTGTGAATTGAAAAGAATTTGAATGAATAAATTTTACCTCTTTTGCAAGTTTTACAATGTGAAAAATGTTACCTAACTCATGTTGAGAAATTGATGTTAAAATCATGCTATAAGTTCTTATACTTCTTGTTGAGATGATTAAGGCAATTCGAATTTTCTTTCTTCTTTCTTTTGACCATTTTAGCTCCTCATTGAAATATAGCCTCCTTTACCTATCCGGGAATTTGGAGAAGTGAATGAGAAAAAGGCATGTTTGATGTGGGAGGGCCATGAGAGCAATTATTTGCAATCAAAAGAATAGAAAGAAATTCTAGGTTTGGGGAAGTCAATCATGATGATGAGTAACTCGGCACCATTCACATAGCCGGGTGTTTGTGTCTTGCCAAAGTCGGATTGAGCGATATTCCTAGCGGATTATGGTATGTGCGCTAAGGTTTGAGGCATCTCATAAAAATTGAGAAACGCCAATCTCCTAGGCTTCGGTTTTTGTGCACCTCTATCCATAACTCCAAAAGTAAAGTCGAAAAATGAAAAGAAGAGAGCGAAGCTCTAAGTTGAAGTGTTGCGGGAACCGCAAAAGAAGAAGAAGTTAAATTGATTTAGGAATTTTCTTTGCTTTTTACTCTTTGATTGAGTGTGTGAAAGTTTGATAAACGATTGAAGCAAGGTTTGAGAATGATCTATTCTTTAGAAGGCACATTCATCCAAAAGAAGGTACACATATTTCATCCTAACTCTTGTTTAAAGCTTTTTGAAAGACCTTGCTTAGGGACAAGCAAGTGTTAAGTATGGGGTTATTTGTTAGCATGAAATATTGTGATATTTTAGGCACGTTTTCTAAACGTATTTGATTCATATTGATAGTCTTTGATTGAGCATTGTTGCATATGTGAGCTAGTATTACCTATATTGTCGATATGGATGTCTACACTAGCTTTATGTTGGAATATAGGTGATTGAGAGTCATTTCTGAACGGAATCGAGCAAAAGAAGAGTTGATTGAATATGTCCATAGATTGAGGGCATTCTTAGGAGCAAATTGGAGTTCAACTTGAGGAATGCACGAGGCTAGGGAAGAATCACGTTCTTGCCCTAAACCACGCTCTAAAATACGGCCGTACTACAAACCACGTTTAGTTCCACGGCTGTGGAACACTACAAAGAGAGGCGTGATGCATTCCAGTAACTATTACGGCCGTGGAACATATGGTTCAAACCGTGACATAATCCACGCTCTAAATTACGGTCGTGGAAACTTCCACGACCGTGATCTTGGCGATCTTTTTCGCCACATTTTGAAGCCACGATCTTTTGAAGATTGGGCCGGGCCGATATTTTATCTTGCCCTATAAAAAGACGGACGAAACAAGATTCCGTCATCTTCGCTTAGGACGTCTCCCACATCGACGCATAGGCCGGCTTACACCTCGTTTTCGCATCTACGCTTACATTTCGCTTAGAGGCAATTATTGGGAGATCTTGTTGGAGATCAAAGTTCGTACTTGGATTTTCCCTGGGATTTCCATATTTCCCGGATTGACGGAAGATTCGGAAGGTTTCTTGCAAGAAGACTTCTCTTCTTGTTTAGGTTTGATTTAGAAGACGGATTGACATCTCGTTCTTCCTTCTTTCCTAAGATTGTGTTTGTTTGTTCTATTACGAATCTTGTGACGATATTTGTTCTTGATTGTGACTTTGAGATTGGTTTGGAGATTATTGAAAGTTCTTGAAAGTTTTCATCTTTCTATCTTTTAATTCTTGAATTAATATCAATATGACTGTTATTGGCTAGAAACCCTTAACAATTCTAAGGTGAAGGGTTGATAGTTGTGGCTTAGATGATGATAGATCAATCGTAAATAGATTAGACCCTGAGAGTTAGAGAGAATCGTCGACGAACCCTAAATTACGGTATGTTCTTGAGTTCCACGACCGTGGAATCTCAAGATCCAACCGTAATTTCCCTTAAGTTTACGAACCTGCTTTTACTTTAATCCAGAGTTAAAGATTTGCTTTAATTTAGTTTAGACTTGTCTTTTCTAGGTGGTAGTGAAGCCTCAACAACCTCTACCTCGATTGTGAGTGTCATAACCATAATCGGCTAAGTTAGTCTTGATCCTTGGATTATAAGTTTGGGTATTTGACACTAATTCTCACCTTTAGAACCTTTCTATATTGAGCCTCAACAACCTGTATAGGAAGTATCTTGTAGGTGAGTCATATAAGGTTTTTGGAACTTCACCGTACGATTACCTTACATTAGCATACCTTTGCATATCTCAACTATGTCTTTTTATCATTAGTATATCTTGAATCGATTGCCACAATTAGATACCTGGATCTTTAGGATTGTTGTTTTCCCAATATTTGCAAAACTCTCATATTTAATCGCTTGATAATCTGCAATTGAATTTGTTCCCACCCAAATCCCTGTGTTCGATACTCTGGAATTCTTGCTTAACTACGTCGATCCGTACACTGCAGGTTCACTGCTTGATTCTAGTTTTATAAATTTAAAACTTATTTGCACACACCTCTAGGGGCGAACAAAAGACTCCAAAAATCACTCAAAATCACTCAAAAACTCACTATCACTCTAAGTTTGGTGTTCTTCTTCTTCCTCCAAATTGAGAGAGATTTTCTTCTTCTCCAAGTCTATCTCCAATGGAATGAGTTGTGTGTGAGAGAATGTGGGAGAGGGAGCTGCCCAACAACAGCTTTCAGGACCACTTATATTCTCCACCAAGAGCAAGGCCGGACAAGAGATCGTGGGACACGTGGCTTAAGCTGTCAAAGGCCAAAAATCGACCCAGTCAAATAAATCGGCCGATTTTCCTGAGTGTTGGTCCGATTTTCTTCAACAGAGACTTGTTATGATCATCTAGCCATGAGTTGCTCCATTGTTTGCACCAATAAGGGTCCTTATGTCCTTCATTGCTCCAATTATGTTCCTTCAAAGCTTTGGATGTGTACCACCATGAGGCTTGACCCTCGAATGTATCGATTAATGTCCAAAAGATCCCCGGAATACCTACAAAACCGACAAAAGCTCGTGTAGACGTCTTTTCTAGAAATATGCATGAATTAAGCGTAAACGTTATGAACTAATGTCAAACCGTGCATGAATAACGTGAAAAACTATCTAAATGTATGCCTATACTAACGTCATAAATCACGTTATCAAAAATGCATGGTTAGCTATAGCATCTGCAACCCTATTCCCTTCGCGATAAGTATGAATGAAACTGATGACCTAGTCTCGAGTGAAGAAGCCTTGGCAACGGATCACCAGGCTGGCCAGAGGGTGCGATTGACTCACCCCTTTCTCAATAAAACCGACAACCAACAGAGAGTCTATTTCCACTTCCACCCTTCGATATCCCAACTCCTATGCCAATTCGACTCCATGAATGACACCCCATAATTCCGCCGCTGGAGCTGAACAAGCGCCAAGATTGACCGCTATTCCTCTCACCCAGGAACCTTGATCATCCCGAAGAACTACACCAGCCGATGCAAGTTGTTGTACTCCTCTGGATGCGCCATCTACATTCACCTTTAGCCATCCCGATTTTGGTTTTATCTAATTGACATTTAAAACATGTTTTAAGGGCTGCTGCAAGGTAATACCCGTTCTTCTCGCCTCCATATACTCATTAACTCTGTCCATAATGAACCCTACCTTATCTCTCGCGATGTGGCCTTCTCCAAAGGTACGGGCATTATGCTATCTCCATATCCACCACACCGCTGCAACAAACACATCCCTCCAGTCCAGCTTCAGAGTTGGGACATTCCCCCTGCTAACATTCGTGAAGATCCACTCCTCTCATTCCATATTAAAATAGACAGTGAGAACATTACTAGGCACAAGATCTCTCCAAACCTCCATTGCAAACTCACAATCCCGGAGCACATGGAGCAGGGATTCGTGTTCATTCGGGCAGGCCAGACAAAATGGGGAGTCAGACATATGCCGGCGAAATCTCTCGCTTTTCGTTAAGGGGATACCCTAGGTTAGTTGCCAAAGAAAGAAACGGGCTCTTTCAGTTGCATTTACCTTCCAGAGCTGGTGAAAGAGCTTTACGCGGACCTCCTCTCTTCCCCGAGTATCTCGAACATAATCATGTGCTGTAGCCGTAGAGAAAATGCCATCTTTTGACAAGTTCTAGCAAACTTTATCTTCCCCTCCTTGAACTTCCCACAACCCCTTGGCTATCACTCGGAGCATGCTCGCGTTGTTAAGCCGGCAAGCAAGATATTCCCAGTCCCACGTACCATCTTCCTTCCATACATCTCTCACTTTAAGCTCAATCTCCGACGGGGATAGAACCAGCTTGCAGGAGTTCATTAAGGGCTCCGGCGTTGCCCAAACATCACTAAAAAAACGAGCCCTCCGTCCATCCCTAACACTCCATTCAATGTTCGGGGCAATCATTGAGTTATAACCATGGACCAAGCCTCTCCATAAGGATGAACATCCACTGTTGCACTGGAGACGCTTAGGCCACTCGACAGTAGATCTATAGTATTTATTCAGCACACATCTAGCCCATAGATCATCTTTGCACGTAAATAAGCACCATCCGAGCTTACTAATAGTAGCGAGATTGACTTCTGCAGCTTTACGTACTCCCGGTCCTCCATCTCGGGTCCTCTGACATACTCTATCCCAGCTCAGCAAGTGTATCTTACGCTTCACCCCAGTGTTACCCCATAAGAAGTCTCTACAGATTTTGTCCAGTTTGAAAGTGATATCACTCGGCAGCAGCACAATGTTCATGCAATAGGTTGGCATAGTCGAGAGAACAGTTTGAACAAGGGTAACTCGCCCAACAATGCTCTTTCTCTGGGCTTTCCAACCTGCTAGTTTGGCTGCCACTCTTTCGACCATGGGATTATACACATCTCTTGAAACTGGTCCATGGATGATAGGCACTCCCAAGTACCTGCCCAAGGTCCTGGTAAAAGGTATCCCTCTAACTGCACTTAGTTGACTCTCCAAACTTCCCCGCTAATTATGAGAAACAAATACTCGGGATTTGGAAAGGTTAGCCCTCTGGCCTGACACAACGCAAAATTGATCCAAAACTTGTCGTATCACCATCATCTGATCACAAGAAGCTTCCGCAAAAAGAAAGATATCATCCGCAAAGAAGAGGTAGGAAATAGCCGGACCACTCCTCGTCATCTTCATAGGTTTCCACGTACCATTCTGAACTGCCTTCTCAATAAGGTGCCCCAATCTTTCGAGGCAAAGTACAAAGAGGTAAGGGGAAAGAGAATCACCTTGTCTCACTCCCCTCGTCATCCCGAAGCTCTCCGTTTTCTCTCCATTCCAAAGAACCCGCATCGAGCTAGATGAAATACATTTACTTACCCTATCCACCCAGATTTCGGGGAGACCCAAGTCTTGTAGAGTGTCAATAACAAACTCCCATCTAAGCATATCATAGGCTTTCTCGAGATCTAGTTTGAGCACCATATATCCCTTTGTTCCTTTCTTCTTTCTCATTGAATGGATGGCCTCTTGCGCCAGCACAACATTATCCGAGATAGAGCATCCCGGGATAAAACTAGTCTGCATAGGGCTCACTAGACTGCTCATCAACGGCTTGAGTCTATTTGCAAATAGTTTCGTAATAATCTTGTAAGACACATTACAAAGACTAATAGGGCGGAAATTATGAATTACCTCAGGTTTTGCAATATTTCCAATGAGTACCAAGAGTGTTTCATTTGCTTCCTTAGCGAGAGAACCCATCCTCCAAAAGTCTGCAATAAACCGACACAAGGAAGGGCTCACTGTACTCCACATTCTCTAGTAAAAGATCGGTTGAAATCCGTTTTGTCCAGGTTCTTTGAGAGCTCCCATACCTTTCAAAGCAGCATAAATTTCATCCTCTGATACATCCTTAGCTAAGGTAGTTAGCTGAGTAGATGAGATAGAGGGGAACCCTCCTCTAGCCAATGGCCTGTGTTCTGTTAGATTCGGTGTTCCATAAACATTCCTATTATGTTGAATATCATGGCTCTCTAAAATACCTTGCTCCAGACACCACTCTCCGTTCTCCAATCTGAGTGCTTCAATACGGTTCTTTTGTCTCCTTATAATTGTGGATAGGTGAAAAAAGCCGTATTTCTATCCCCGCACATAAGCCATTGTTGCCGAGACTTCTGGCTTCACAAGATTTCCTCTTGCTCCAAAATCTTATCTAATTCTGCTCCAGCCTCCCGTTCCCTCTGCAGGAGCTCATCTATTGGGTTCACTTGTAGATTAATTGCTAATTCCTCAAGCTCTCGAATCAGCGCCTCCTTCTTGAGATGGATCGAACCAAACACAGTTTTGTTCCATTTTTTAAGCACCCCTGTAAGTTTACTGAGAGCGCCCAGGAGGAAGCTAATTTTGTCCCAAGTATCTTCTATAAGTTGGGTAAAATCTGTGTGTGTAAACCAAGCTGCTTGAAACCGAAAGGGGCGTCGTCTCAGGTTACCAAAGCCATGTCGCTCAAAACTCAGAAGGAGGGGCTTGTGGTCCGAACATAACTGTGGGAGGTGACAAACCGAGGCCTCATGCCACTTCATTCCACCCTTCGGGTTCATCAGAACCCTATCCAGCCTTTTAGCCACCCTATTCGTCGTGGTTCTTCCACGTGACCAAGTGAAAGGGGAACCAGAACACCCCAGATCAATGAGCTGGTTCATACTGATCCACCTTCCAAATTTCACTGCGGATCGTGCTAATCTTGTAGAAGCTCTAGTGCTCTCTTCAACACATCTAATAACATTCATGTCACCTTCCAGAACAACCGGCATGTTTTCATCTTCCACAATACGAGCAATTTTAGCCCAAACACTTCCTCTTCTGCCTTGTTCCGGGGACACATACATAACAATAAGCGTAAACGCCTCAGCTCCTTGAACCACAACTGCATGAATAAATTGTCTGTCACTTGTGATAATAGTAATGGGACAACTCATCGAATTCCATAAGAGCCAAATGCCCCCCCCCCTTTGACCCTCTACATCAACACGTTCTACCGAGTCAAAGCCCAACTTTACACATATCCCTTCCGCAACTTGACCCGCACAATGAGTTTCAAAGATGGCTAGATAGTCCGGCTTGTGCTATCTAATCATATATCTAACCGACCTTCGGAAACTAGGCTTAATAGTCCCGAAGCTATTCTAGAGAATACCTATCATTTATAACAAATAAGTATAAAACCGCGACGTCTCAAACTTGAGAGTCAGGGACTCTAGAGACTTGGGAAATTCCTTCCATCTTATCCTCTCCTGCATGGGATACCTCAACTGTCTCCATAACCACATCTCAACTACTAGCCTGGACATTATTCCCCTTTGCTGTAAACTGTAAAATTGGGGGAGCAGCTCTGTTCAGTATCTTTACCTGCTGGGTCTTCTCCACCTCAATACTAGGCACTCTCTCCCCGGCTACTTGTTTCTGTAAGGGCTCTCTGTTTGTCTGTGGATGCACCATCCTTCCTGCTTCACTCGCTATTGGTCTATCATAATTCCTCGAGCGTTTTTTTATCATTGGCTCTACCAGGATTATCCCTACCATACATTGAAGTAGGCAGACCACTCTGACTTCCTCTCTCCCTTACCATAATCTTTCCTCCCTCCTTGTTTTTATGGCTTTTCATATCCTCCAATTGTTTTTGTGCCTGACCTTACTGACTTCTCGCCATAGTGCAGTTTACCTTTGTCAGATCCTTTTCTTTGGGGAACAATCTGTTTCGCTAAGAACGTGTGCACACAATAAGCTTTAAATTTATACTCATTATATTTCTCCTAACTCCTAGCGAACCCGCAGTGTACGGGATGTTTTGTAGTAGGAATAGTATTCCGAGGTCGAACACAAAGACTGAGGTGAGATTGATTCGATTAGTGATTAAGTTTAGTGAAGATCTAGGCTTAAGAAAAGAGAAAGAAATAAAGAAATGAAAATCTCAATGTTTTTGGTTGGTTTTTAGATGATCAATCAAGGATCACAAATCATGCAAAGTAAACAATCAACTAAGCTAACACCATAAGTAAACAAAGCAAACACGAAATATATGATCAAAGAGAGAAAAGGCGGATTCTAGGGGTTGGAAATTCTGGTTATGGCATAGGACTCAAGCTATCTAATCATTCCTTGGATTAACTATAATATGTTGGAACTGAGTGTTTCTAGATTGGGATCAATCACCGGGTAGGTCTCATGGTCCACTAGTTCGTTCCTAAGGTCCCATCACCGGGTAAGTCTCAAAGAGCCTAAGGAATGGAATTCTACACAAACCGGATTGTCACCTAGGGATCTAACCTATCCTCACCGGGTAAGTCTCGGAAGGGTAAGTCCTAAACAACTATCCTAGCACACTTAGTCCAATGGCGGCTTATGAGGCTCACCACTACCTAGAGTTTATTATCTTTGGAATCTAAGAGCAAGAATCACCGGGTAGGTCTCTTCTAACACTTAGTTGCTAACACTAGGTCACCCTAGGATAGATTTAACTCAACAAACACTAGGATTTCAACATTCTAATAATCTAGAACTTAGATCCATCAAATCAAACGAACCAGGCAAACCACGAGCTGTTCTACCACTTCCACGGCCGTGGACTGGCAAGAACAAACCGTGGACTACAGCAGTGACTTTGTTCAAGCAAATGAATCATCCAAGGGCAAATCTAAGTCCATCCTATCATAGTCTTAGCCATAACCATCCTTTCCTTACCCTAGAATCGCATCTATTTAGCCTACAACATACATCATCATAATCGAAATCATCAAACATAAAATCATAGCTTCCATTTGCAAGATAATGAAGAGAAAGAGATGAACAAGTGAAGCAAATAAAACCAAGCTGAAAGTAAGATTAGAAAGACTCACAACCCTTCAAAAGAAGGTTTAATCGATTCTTACAACTCTAGAAATCGATTACGAAAATCTTCACTACAAAACTTATCAAAGACTAGCTATGGTGTGTTCTTCTCTTCTTCTCCAATGGAGCTTTTCTCCTCCTCTAATGGTAGCTTCTCCCAAGAGAATCTTCTTGTTGAGAGTGTGGTGGAGAGTGTGGATTTTTTATTCTGAAATTTGATACCCCTCTCAGCCTTGCAGGACCACTTTTTATACACAACTTTGCAAGGGTCGGCCATGAGATCGTGGCACAGCTGTCACAACCGTCTGGCAAAAACCACGGTCCATTTCCACGGCCGTGGAAGTGCCAGTGACCGTGGTTTTGGTGCCTCAGCTTGCTTTGGATCATTGAGTTACGATTTGGTGCATGGCTTGCACCAACAAGGTCCCATTGGTCTTCCTTAGCCTCTAGCTTGCATCCTAATGAGTCCGAAAGTGTGTTGTCTCGAGGAACGATCCTCGAATGTATCGATTAAGTCTCAATTCTCCCGAAATACCTACAAAGCAATGCAAAAGTCAGCGTAGACGTCTATCTCGAGAAAATACGTGAATTGAGTGCATACATCGTGAACTAGTGCTAAACCATGCATGAATGAGTGAAAAATCTATCTAAATGATTACCTAAACCTAAGTCATAAATCGTGTTATCAAAAATACCCCATACTTAAGGTTTGCTCGTCCCCGAGCAAGTCCCCAACTATAGACTAAGAGATGACATGATTTATGTATGCAGAAAAATGGCAAAATCTTTTTGGAGTTGTGCTTCAAATATTGGATCACCTTCATAGTCATGTTTCATGGCAATGGACAAGCAATCATGCATTAAACAAGTGAAGGCATGGAAAGACAATTGTACTTAACTCGAAAGCATGCATGAAATGTAAAAATGAAGAAGTCAAGATGATCGAGAGCATATCCAATCTAGATTACTAAGTCTTACACACATGCAAATAGGTCATAAGGGCTTGTGAGATAAAAGGCCAAGAAACGTTGTGATTAGGTGGGGATTTTTCTAGGCTATGTGATGCTAATCCGGGAATGGGACTAACTCCACAATTTTGTCCTTGATCAACTTCCCACAAGTGTATATTTTCTCCATCTTTTCTTTCTTTTCTTTTTCTTTCACTTATTTTTGAGACAATGGCATTGGTGTACAAAAGCCGAAACCTTGGTGATTAGCCGTCCTCGGGTTTTTTCTATTTTTCGAGGTGCATCCACACCGGGCACACATACCAAAGCTTGTTAGGACTATTGGTTTATTTGACTTTGGCAAGGCACAAACACCCGATTATGTGAATGGTGCCGAGTTACTCGTCATTTAAACCAACGTCCCCAAACCTACATTTTTGTCTACACTTTCCAAACAAATTCAGCATTTTATTCATGACATTCTTTCATCAACATCTTCACCCCACACTTGCTTTTCACACACATCAACACACTAACATGCTCCTATTCCCGGATGGGTCAAAAGATGTCAAATTTATATCAATTGAGGTGCTCGAACATCATGATCAAGATGAGAAGTAGAGAAAGATGAATTGCCTCGTTCATTCCTAGATGATGTGCAAGAACTAGCATGTAATTTCGACTTTCAATACTCAATCCAATCAAGGCAAACATCATGATCACAATCCATTCATGGGATTCAATATAAGTACTTCAAGTCCACATATGCATTCATCAATTTAACACATAAGGCCATCCATAGCCAATCCACAAGACAAGATTCATCATTAGGGTCATATCCAAGCCTAGAAAGCACAAAAATTTTAAATTTTCTGATTTTTTTCGGATTTTTTTTTTCGAAATGAGTATATACAATGCAAGACATGTGATATTAAACTATCCTAGATGCTAATCATGCAAAGGATCATACAAACCCCACCCCATACTTAGAAACACATTGTCCCCAATGTGGCATTCAAGTGAAGAAGAGTGAAAGAGGGTTCTCACAATGTAAAAATGGTTTGCTTCGGTATTTGGAATTTCTCAAGTGGATTGAAGGTGGATGATCCTATCAACAATGGTAGAGAGCTCTAAGTGTTTATCAAGGCGTCGGGACCCACGCTAGGCACTGCTAGCTGTCCAAGTTCCGCGTCCGCTCCACCCATAATTGATGAGGGTTTCATCATCATCATTCACATGCCATGCAAGGCTTTCATGCCACCAAGACTTTAGCACACACACAAAGCACACCAAACACACAAAAACAGAAAAAATCAAAAGCAAAAACAAAAAGGGGAAACGTTACCAATGGGTTGCCTCCCATCAAGCACTTCTTTAAAGTCATTAGCTTGACCAAACTCGGGGGCGTTCTACTCAAGGTGAAGTGGGACAATCATATCCACCGGAGCTCCCGGGATATACTTCTTCAACCGGTGCCCATTCACCTTAAAATCTCCACAATGCTCCCCTCCTATCTCAATAGCTCCATGGGGGAAGATCTTCTTCACATATAAGGACCGGTCCACCTCGACTTTAGCTTTCTGGGGAAGAGCCGCAGCCTTGAGTTGAAGAGAAGGACAAGGTCGCCTTTACTCAACTCCTTCGGGATGAGGCGCTTATCATGCCAACGTTTGGTCCTCTCCTTGTAGATCCGGGCATTTTCGTAAGCATCCAACCGGATCTCCTCAAGAGCATTCATATCAAGCAACCTTTTCTCTCCGGCCTCCTTGAGGTCAAAATTTAGCCACTTAATGGCCCAATAAGCTCTATGCTCCATCTCTACCGGAAGGTGGCAAGATTTGCCATAGACTAACTTGTAAGGAGTGGTGCCAATCGGTGTCTTGAAAGCGGTTCTATATGCCCACAAGGCATCATCGAGCTTCATAGCCCAATCCTTTCTCGTTTTAGAGACCGTCTTTTCAAGAATTCCCTTTATCTTCCGGTTGGAGATCTCCACTTGGCCACTAGTTTGGGGATGGTAAGGTGTTGCCACCTTGTGAGTCACCCCATACTTAACCAAAAGTGCTCCAAAGTTCCTATTAGTGAAGTGCTTCCCTCCATTACTTATGATCACCCTTGGTGTTCCAAACCTAGGAAAGATCACTCGGTTGAAGAACCGCACCACCACCTTGGCATCATTTGTGGGAGAGGCGATTGCCTCCACCCATCTTGAAACATAGTCAACCACCAATAGGATGTAGAGGTTGCCAAATGAAGAAGGGAATGGTCCCATGAAGTCCACACCCCACACATCAAATATCTCCACCTCTTGTATGTTGTTCAAGGACATCTCATTCCTCCTTGAGATGTTGCCCGTCCTTTGGCAAGCATCACAAGCTACCACAAAATTCTGCACATCCTTGAACAAACTTGGCCAAAAGAAGCCCGATTACAACACCTTCGCACATGTCTTGTGGGAGCTAGCATGCCCTCCACATGGCAAGGAATGACAATGGCGGATCACACTCTCCACCTTATCCTCCGGTATGCATCTTCTAAACACTTCATCCGGCCCTCTCTTGAACAAAAGTGGTTCACTCTAATAGTAGTGCCTCACATCCTTGAAGAACTTCTTCCTTTGGGCATATGACAAACCGGGAGGCACTTCCTCACACACAAGATAGTTCACAATGTCGGCATACCATGGCTCACTTCCTCTAGACACTTGGAAAAAGCACTCCTCCACCATTTGCAATTGCTCATCCCGGAACGAGTCGTCAATCGGAATGTCATCTCTTTCAAGTTCTAACGGTGGGAGTCTACTAAGGTGATCCGCCACAGAGTTTTCGGACCCCTTCTTGTCCCGGATTTCTAAATCAAATTCTTGAAGAAGAAGGATCCACCGAATCAACCTAGGCTTGGCATCCTTCTTGGTAAGTAGATAACGGATCGCAGCATGATCCGTATACACAATGACCTTCGCCCCAACAAGATATGAGCGGAACTTCTCAAATGCATACACAACCGCTAGCAACTCTTTCTCGGTGGTAGCATAATTGAGTTGGGCATCATCTAGCGTCTTGCTAGCATAATAAATGGCATGTGTGCACCCATCTTTCCTTTGCCCCAAAACAGCCCCAACGGCTACATCACTTGCATCACACATGATCTCAAACGGTAAACTCCAATCCGGAGGTTGCATGATAGGTGCGGAGATCAAAGCGTTCTTCAACCTACAAAAAGCCTCAAAGCAATCCTTGGAGAAAACAAACTCGACATCTTTCATTAGTGGGTTAGTAAGAGGCTTAGAAACCTTAGAGAAGTCTTTAATAAACCTCCGGTAAAAACCGGCATGCCCTAGAAAACTCCTTACCCCCTTCACCGAGGTAGGTGGTGGCAACTTCTCTATCGTTTCAATCTTGGCCCTATCAACCTCAATGCCACGGTTGGACACTAAGTATCCCAACACAATACCTTCACTTACCATGAAGTGGCATTTTTCCCAATTCAAGACTAGATTAGTCTCCTCACATCTTCTAAGCACTAAAGACAAGTTAGCTAAGCAATCATCAAAGGAAGAACCATAAACAGAAAAGTCATCCATAAACACTTCTATGATATTCTCAATGTACTCAGAAAATATAGCCATCATACACCTTTGAAAGGTGGCGGGTGCATTACACAACCCAAATGGCATTCTCCTATATGCAAAAGTACCCCATGGACATGTAAATGTGATTTTCTCTTGGTCATCGGGGTGGATAGGGATTTGGAAGAATCCTCTATAGCCATCTAAGTAGCAAAAGTGAGAATGTTGAGCTAACCTTTCTAGCATTTGGTCAATGAAAGGGAGAGGGAAGTGATCTTTCCTAGAGGCCATGTTCAATTTCCTATAGTCAATACACATCCTCCATCCCGTAACCGTCCTAGTCAGGATTAGTTCATTGTTCTCATTAGTCACTACGGTCATCCCACCCTTCTTAGGAACTACATGCACGGGACTAACCCACTTACTATCTGAAATAGGGTAGATAATTCCCGCATCTAGCAACTATATGATCTTTTTCTTGACTACCTCTTTCATTATAGGATTCAATCTTCTTTGATGTTCAATAGAGGGTTTATGGTTATCTTCCATCAATATCTTATGCATGCACAAAGAAGGTTTTATGCCAACTAAATCATCAATAGTATAGCCAATGGCTTTCCTATGCAATCTTAGCTCATGCAACAACTTAGCAAGTTCATCATCATTCAAGCATGCATTCACAATCATCGGATATGTAGAATTATCACCAAGGAAAGCATACTTCAAATGAGAGGGGAGAGATTTGAGTTCAAGTTTAGGAGGACCTTTATCGAGTGGAGACGATCCAAATAACGTTGGTTGAGATGAATCCAAAGCAAATGAAGGCTCTCCAAGGCTCCTTGAAGCTTGATCAACAACAAGGGCTGCTTCTGGGGAAACCACGGGCAAGTCCACGGGTCCTGGCACATCCACGGCCGTGGACCTTGCAAGGCTTGCTCTTCGGAGCTCTCCAGAGAGTTCTACGGCCGTGGAACTCCTTCCACGACCGTGGTTCCTACAGGTTCTTAGCATGCTCTCGTGAACTTCAAATTCAGCTCTTGTCTCCTTTTCTAATGCTTCCAAGGCCTTGATTTCTTCATTGCAAGCCTCCTCAACACCTTCCTCCATCAAACTTAAGCTAAGAACCTTCTCCAAGGGGTCCTTGATCAAGATCGAGCTCACAACTTCTCTAGACTCCTCTTGCTCGACAATGTTGAATACATCTTCATCAAGGGTTGGCCCTTTCATCATTGTGGACAGCTTGAACTTAATGTTCTCTTCTCCAATGTTGAAGGAGAGAATTCCATTTTTACAATCCACCAAGCATCCGGAAGTGGCTAGGAAAGGTCTCCCTAAGATGATGGGAACCGGATAGTCCGCCGGAATGTCCAAGACAACAAAATCAATCGGCACATAGAACCTCCCTAGTTGCACCGGAATGTCCTCCAAGATCCCAACCGGGTGAGTGATAGAACGGTCCGCCATGTAGAGGGTCATCTTGACCGGTTTTGGCTCTCCTAGCCCAACCTTGTTGCAAAGTGCAAGCGGTATGATGCTTACACTTGCCCCAAGATCACAAAGGGCTTCATACTTCACCTCTCCCACTCCGATTGGCACACAAAAGAATCCCGGATCTCTTAGCTTAGGAGGCATTTACTCCTTCATGGTTTGGATCAATTCCGAGGACCTCTTAGTCATCCTTACTTCCCCATACTCCTCCAACTTCCTTTTGTTGGAGAGTATTTCCTTCAAGAACTTGCCATATGCCGGCATTCCTAAAATAGCATCCATGAACGGAATGTTAATATGCAATTTAGACATAAGTTCAAGGAATTTACCAAAACGTTTGTCCAAGCGAGCTCTTGCTCGCGATTGAGGGAACGGTAGTGGTGTCTTGTATGGAGGCGGTGCCACATATGTTGGCTCAACATCCTTGCTCTTGCCTCCATCTTCTTGCAATATATCTTCTTCTACCACTACTTGCTTTCCCTTAGCATTTTCCTTGGGCAAGGGATCCTTCATGCTCAACCCACTCCTTGTAGTGATGGCCAACACTTGGCCTCTTGAGTTGTCTTCGGTTCTTCCGGGAAGCTTTCCCAGATCTCTATGAGTTTCACCCGCCTTTTGGAACACTTGTGCTTCCAACACTTTTTGAGCCTTAGAAATGGAAGTCACCGTGCTCTCAAGACCACTCAACCTTCCAAGCAATTGCTCAAACATCATCTCGGTTCTATCCTTTGGAGGTTGAGTAAATCCGGGTGGAGGTTCTTGTGAAGCCTTTGGTGGTGGAGTTGTGCTTGTGGAAGCGGGAGGGTTCAAGGCACCATCCGGGTTAGAATAGGAAAATCCGGGATGGTTGTGGTTAGGCCGGTAATTGTTGAATTGCCGGTTGTTGTTGAAGTTCCTCGGGCCTTGATAGTTGTTGGAGTTGCCCCTTCCCATGTAGTTCACATCTTCCTCCTTGGAAGACAAGTTTGCTTGCACTTGAGGGGTCGCTTGATTCTTCAAAGTTGTAGCACACAACTCCCTCAAAGACTTTAGCTCGTTGTTGATGGCGTCAAGCTTGAAATTGCTCATGGTGACTTCACTCACCTCATATGCTCCCGCCTTTCTCCCATCACTCTTCCTATGGGAGTATTTCTCAATCACTAAAGCTTGTTTATCTACAAACTCCCAAGCTTCATCCACATGCTTTTCAATGAAAGTCCCACCGGAAAGAGATTGGAGCTTGAATTGGCTATCTTCATCAAGTCCTTTGAAGTAGATTTCCAATAGCTCAATTTTTGGTATACCATGGCGTGGACAATCTAGGAGAAGGTCTTTGAACCTCTCCCAAGACTTGAACAAACTCTCTCTATCCTTCATCACGAAGGCATTGATCTTCCCTCTTAATTCGGTAGTCTTGGAAGGTGGGAAGAACTTAGTCAAAAACTCGGTTGTCATCTCTTCCCAAGTACTCACTCGCCCTTGTGGAATAGATTGATATCAAGCTAAGGCTTTATCCTTAAGAGAGAAGGAGAAAGCCCTAAGCTTATGGATGTTGTTCTCCAATCTAGGCGGTCTAAGAGTCTCCATCAAGATCTCATAGTTCATTAAGTGTTGATGAGGAGACTCTCCTTCCATCCCTCCAAATTGATTATGCCGGATCATTTGTAAAACTTGAGGGCGGAGCTCGTAATCATGGGCTGCGGGATCTCCTAAGTTCACACCCGGACGGTGTGCTCTTTGTGCCGGATCCATACGTTGCCCCAACGTTTGTGGCTCTTCCATAGCAATGGGCACAACTCGAATATTAACCGCCGGCTGCGGTTGTGGTGGAGGTGGAGGAGGTTGTTGACGGTTAAGCTCTCTTTGCACAAGAGGTTGCCTAATCTCTTCAATCTCCCTCCTAGTTGCCTCTTGCCTCTCATTGGCAAGTCTCCTTTCATTCTCCAAAGCTTCATCCCTTATCCTAATTTGCTCTAAAGCCTCATCCAACTCAGCTTGGAGATCTCTTCCGGCCATCTCTTTTCCTTTTCGAATGCTCTTGGATCTAGATCTAAGGGTTTTCTCCGGTTCGGGATCGAATGGAGCTAAATCCTTGCCACGAGATCTTCGCATGTACCTAAAGAGTAAGAGATGTCCTGAAAAGCAAAGACACAAACCAAAAAGAGATCAAAAGCAACAAGAAAGACCTACACTATAAACAATCACAAATAACGACTCAATCTAGACCTAGTCCCCGGCAACGGCGCCAAAAACTTGTTACGCTAAGAACGTGTGCACGCAATAAGCTTTAAATTTATGCTCGTTATATTTCTCCTAACTCCTAGCAAACCCGCAGTGTACGGGACGTTTTGTAGTAGGGATAGTATTCCGAGGTCGAACACAAAGACTGAGGTGAGATTGATTCGATTAGTGATTAAGTTTAGTGAAGATCTAGGCTTAAGAAAAGAGAAAGAAATAAAGAAATGAAAATCTCAATGTTTTTGGTTGGTTTTTAGGTGATCAATCAAGGATCACAAATCATGCAAAGTAAACAATCAACTAAGCTAACACCACAAGTAAACAAAGCAAACACAAAATATATGATCAAAGAGAGAAAAGGCGGATTCTAGGGGTTGAAAATTCCGGTTATGGCATAGGACTCAAGCTATCTAATCATTCCTTGGATTAACTATAATATGTTGGAAGTGAGTGTTTCTAGATTGGGATCAATCACCGGGTAGGTCTCATGGTCCACTAGTCCGTTCCTAAGGTCCCATCACCGGGTAAGTCTCAAAGAGCCTAAGGAATGGAATTCTACACAAACCGGATTGTCACCTAGGGATCTAACCTATCCTCACCGGGTAAGTCTCGGAAGGGTAAGTCCTAAACAACTATCCTAGCACACTTAGTCCAATGGCGGCTTATGAGGCTCACCACTACCTAGAGTTTATTATCTTTGGAATCTAAGAGCAAGAATCACCGGGTAGGTCTCTTCTAACACTTAGTTGCTAACACTAGGTCACCCTAGGATAGATTTAACTCAACAAACACTAGGATTTCAACATTCTAACAATCTAGAACTTAGATCCATCAAATCAAACGAACCAGGCAAACCACAGGCTGTTCTACCACTTCCACGGCCGTGGACTGGCAAGAACAAACCGTGGACTACAGCAGTGACTTTGTTCAAGCAAATGAATCATCCAAGGGCAAATCTAAGTCCATCCTATCATAGTCTTAGCCATAACCATCCTTTCCTTACCCTAGAATCGCATCTATTTAGCCTACAACATACATCATCATAATCGAAATCATCAAACATAAAATCATAGCTTCCATTTGCAAGATAATGAAGAGAAAGAGATGAACAAGTGAAGCAAATAAAACCAAGCTGAAAGTAAGATTAGAAAGACTCACAACCCTTCAAAAGAAGGTTTAATCGATTCTTACAACTCTAGAAATCGATTACGAAAATCTTCACTACAAAACTTATCAAAGACTAGCTATGGTGTGTTCTTCTCTTCTTCTCCAATGGAGCTTTTCTCCTCCTCTAATGGTAGCTTCTCCCAAGAGAATCTTCTTGTTGAGAGTGTGGTGGAGAGTGTGGATTTTTGATTCTGAAATTTGATACCCCTCTCAGCCTTGCAGGACCACTTTTTATACACAACTTTGCAAGGATCGGCCATGAGAACGTGGCACAGCTGTCACAACCGTCTGGCAAAAACCACGGTCCATTTCCACGGCCGTGGAAGTGCCAGTGACCGTGGTTTTGGTGCCTCAGCTTGCTTTGGATCATTGAGTTACGATTTGGTGCATGGCTTGCACCAACAAGGTCCCATTGGTCTTCCTTAGCATCTAGCTTGCATCCTAATGAGTCCGAAAGTGTGTTGTCTCGAGGAACGATCCTCGAATGTATCGATTAAGCTCTCAATTCTCCCGAAATACCTACAAAGCAATGCAAAAGTCCGCGTAGACGTCTATCTCGAGAAAATACGTGAATTGAGTGCATACGTCGTGAACTAGTGCTAAACCATGCATGAATGAGTGAAAAATCTATCTAAATGATTACCTAAACCTAAGTCATAAATCGTGTTATCACAATCATCCATGGGCCATGCCCCTCATCCTCAGTTGCTTCTTTCTCTTTCACTTTTTCCAAAGCAGCACCAGGGGTGGTCAGATCGGCTTGCTCTAGAGCTGCATCATGATTATTCTCCACCTCCCTCTCTCGATTGTCTTTACGGGTCACATATGCAAGTGTCCATAACATCCGCACCCAAAACAAATAGTATGCAGGTTCTCGTATTCCAAAAGGAGACGTTTGCCATTTAAGATCATGTCACCCTTCAAAGGACGAGTAAGATCCACTGACACACACACGCGCGCATACTTTCCCCTCGAGACTCCCAAAGTATTGGCATCCATTCTCAGCGGGGTTCCAATGGAAGATGCAATAGCTTTCAGGACCGAGATATTGTACATTGCAAAGGGAAGCCCCGATATTCTCACCCACACTCCCGTGGATGAAATCACTGATGTCATTGGGTCAAAGAGTTCATCCCATTTCTGCATCATCAAGTAGTGACCATATAATTCCATGGCCCTCCCAATAGGACGTCAAGCATATCTTTTTCCTTCTCAAAGCGGACCAGGAAGAAATCATTCGGAAGGTCTATAATAGACATCCACCAGCCGGATTCCAGATCTGCCTTATATTTCTATCAAAGGCCGCAAAGGAGATCATTCTACCCAACAACTTGACCACGATAGAGTTTCGCCAGGGAGCATTCAATACCTGAACCACCTCTTGCGCAATATTGATAACTTGAGTTCCATTTTCCCCTTTCGGGAAATTGATTTTGATCCGGCCGGTGTCTATAAGGTTATCTGGAAGTACCGGCATTTGCTTCCACACATCATCATCAAAAAGCATTGCACTCCATGAGGGAGCAGTTGGAATCGGATCTTCTTGTTGCGTCGGTAACTTGCTTTCCAAGTTAAGGTTGCCTTGTTTGGTATTACCAGGAGCAGCCAAATTCAGAATTTCAGGACTAGCACCATCGGGATCTTGAGCAATAGGCACATGGGGGGGGGGGTTGCTTGGGGAGTCGCCATCAATGCCACCGCAATTAGGGTTTTTTCATTGTGTAATCGTACTTGGTTTTAGGATTTTGTACTTTCGAATTTTATATGTTTTAGAACTATCTAAAACTATTTTGGATTTACATTATAATTCTGAATTTTGATCATGTTTGAGTTATAATGAATTAATTGGTTTACTTAATTTTAAATTGCAAGTTTACAATTTATTTTAATTTTCGCTTACATATTGTATTGTTGTATTTTTTGGAAAAAAAAATTATTCACCCGTCACCCGATCCATAATCATTCGTAATTACATATGTCCCAAGAGGCGCCATAAATAAATTTTGAAGAATTCCTTAGAGTATCAGTATATTATTACCTATCAATTTATCATAAACTCGTATGAAATTAAAAACGTATCACCAAAATCCTCTCTCGACACAATTTGGTGCTTTAACTAAGCTAAAATTTGTTGATTTTGCACAGCTTCTGAAAATTGATCCTCACGAACTAACAATGTTCATCCTCCATTTTTTATCTTTCAAATTTATACGAAAGAAGGGAGATTCAGCTTCGACGCGGTTGCTCGAGTGCAATCGACTTGCACTATGCTGTGTAAATTGTAATTTTTGTCAGTTTCTATAAATCGCACGAAGTGAAAACATATATCCAAAATTCTTAAGAAACTATACTTCCCGGTATGTTAATTCATTACAGTAAGTTGACAAAAGATTTAAAAACTAAAAACCCGCAACAAGTGAATACATTGGTTGACTTTTTAGCTAGATATCTGTGAACCTGTATATCCTCCATCCATCTTCATTCTCTTAACAGGTTGCATCTCCGGGATACTAATAGCCCGTTGTAACGACGATGAGTCGTGCTGATATGGGCACTTTGTGCCGCGCCTGCAACCCTTCGAACTTTTAAAGTAAGCACATGGTTTGTTGAATTTGGGTTTGGTATGCTTATAATTACCCACTGTAGTCAGATTTGGATTTGATCCACCATGATGAGTTATAAACTGTGGCTGAATTGGATCTTTCGGCTTTTCGCTTCCATGTTGTTGGATCAAACTCTTATAATAGTTCATGTCCTTAATTACGGGAATTGCCTCTTGCTGCTTTGGATGATTAGGGTAAGTTAAGGGTTTATTGCTGTCATTTGAGTGAATTGGCACGACGAGGGAGGGCTTCGGCAATGGTGTCATATTTCGACAGCTGAGGGTTACCAATTGATCTAAAGTTGCAGGATTAGTGAGAAGTTTCACTAACAACTCTTGGTTGATTAGTTTCGACTGTCCATTGTTGCTACTTAGCATGGCACTAAGGGCTGCTGAAGTAGTTGCTGGTAACTGTGGCTCAACACAATCTACATCTTCACTGGCATCTTCTATAGGCGTCATTGGAATCAAAGGAGTTCTTGAGGCGTCAAGTTCGGGTGTACTAGCATCCGGTGATACAAAAGGGCTGCACATGAAGTTGAAACAAGATTTAGATCAAAAGTGAAAATGGGCTAAGATAAAATCACAAATAAACTGGATAAGGGATCAAACTTTGGAGGGATGCTAGAAGGGCGAGGGTAGACTGCCTCGAGAAGTCTCGAATGTCGTTGATTTTCCTTGTTTACTTCCTCACTTTCCTCGCCAACAGCCACTCTCCATGAAGGATTCAACACAATCTGTAAAGGCACCCCCAAAATATGATCTCTGTTTTGACAATATTAGCAGACAGTTCAGTAAAACAGCAAAAATCACAGCTCTACTTACTTTAGAAGGACATTTCCATTTGGCAAGAGGGATCTGAGCTAACTTGTTCTTCAACAACTGAGTTCTAGAATAAACTCCGTCGAATCCAGGCGGAAATCCATCATCAGGCATTCCTACAGATCCCTTAGTATAACGAATAGCCGATTTCTTCGGCTGTGGGTTCTTTTGAGTTCCTAACCCAACCATACAATGATTTTCCTCTGTTCGGAAAAGTTTTACCTGTCAAACCCATTTAGCAGAAGTCTCAGTTACTTGCTCACTAATTAGAACAGCATTTACCAAGTATAATTTTCTCCTTCTTAGCTTATTAAAACGCAATCACCATTAGAGGTATCCTAATCAATCTGAAACAATGGGCTAGTTCAGTATCACCATAATACCATAACTGGATATGAATACCCATCATACTCGTGTTTGAATATGTTTAAGATCATGTTTCATCCACGTCAATATTTCTCAATCTTCTGTCATCTTTTCTAATAAAGAGTTAGAGGTTGATTTTCACCGAGATTGAAATCAATCATCTGCTGTGACTTTGAAATTGATTAACGGGGAATAATATGAACTTGAGAATTTTTATTCCATAACTATAAAAGGGTTAAAATTTTAAATCTTATTTCTTGCCAATGTTAAAATTGATTACTTTTCGTTGAGAATTCAATCACGAGTAAATTAGATATGGTAAAGAAATTCATCAATCACAGACCGAAAGAATATTCGTAGAAAAAGTCGGGGACTTTCTAGTCGCGAAAGAAATTGACAAGTTTCTCCGCCTGAAAATTATACCTGACATAGATTTTCATTAGAAGCCCATGAAACCCTTTTCGATTTCTGCAATCCTCTCATATTAACGGATTCAAAATCTCGACTTTAATCTGCTTCGCTTATCAATCAATTTCTACTACGGCGTGTATATTGATGATCAACCCAAAAATATAACCTGTTTGGGGCTTCTTTGAACTCCTTATTAAGTCAGAAATTCAATTGCACAAGCGCTGATGGACGAACCCTAGCCAAACAATATTCGAAATTCGAAAGAAGAGATATTGAAAGATAGATGATGATGAGGAATAGGATGAATATATAGAGAAACGATGAGGAACCCTAGAATCCTATATTCGCCGCTTTAAGTTTTGTTCTTGTAAAATTATCTTCTTCTGATGTACGCGTTTTTTTAATGGGAATAAAATCTTTGTCGTTAAAGATTTTTTTGGGCTTTTTTAAAAATAATTTTTTTTTGGTTAAATAGACTTTTTTTTTTTTTTTTTAATTTATATATCTTTAATTTTTTTACCACTTTTATAAATACTAGTGTACTATCCGTGTCGGAATTTTTATAAATTATTTTTATATAAAATTTATATATAGTTAAAAAAGTATTAAAGTTAAGATAAATTACATATATAAAACATTATTAAGTATCATTATAAACCTATATATTTTGTTATATCTAATAAAAATTGTAATATCAGATTACTTAATTATAAATTTAGTGTCACATAAATATCAGTTAAGATAAGCATATCATGTTTCATCTCCTTCTTCATATATATTATTATACTAATTTTTAGTTAGGCATATCAAGAAAACAACTATAACTTGATTATGATAGGATCAACTATTGGAGATATACTGAAAAATATAGATAACCGTAATGATAAGCTCGGTCCTCTTTTTGTTAAATATGTATCTAAATAGGTGGATATACTCTAGAAGGATTTAAAAAAATAAAATCTCAACTAATTAATTTGAACCACCATTTTTGCTGACTAACAAAATGAAGTAAATTCATCGAAAAAAACAAAATGGGATAAAAGTTGATGTAGGAGGAAGATTTTGAGATGATAAGTTAAGATGAGATTAATTTATATATATATATATATATATATATATATATATATATAATCAGTTTTTTTTTAAATATTGGATTAGATATAATAATATGCTATTCTTTATATATTTAAATTCATTTACAATTGTTTCGATTAAAGTTCTCATTATTCATTAATTTCGATAGGAAAAAAATGTCCCAACTTAGATGATATATATGTAGGTAAAAAAAAGTGGACATATAAAGTTCTACAAATAAATATCTTTATATAGTCAATTTATTTTGTTATGTTAAGAGAATTTAATTTCCGACATCCCAAGAGTTCAAATAAATAACCATAAATTTGCACTATTATTAGTTTTGGGATAGTAATAACTTTTTTAAGAAAAACAAAACGTATAAATTTGGATGATAAAAAAACTTAATTAAGATTTATGGAGGCTAAAATAATTTCAAAATTAAATTGACTGATTCCAAGTTGTAAATGGGCTTACATTATTTTTGGATAAATGGAAATATGGTTTATTAGTTACTAATAATAATAATAATTTTAAGAACATTATATATATATATATATATATATATATATATATATATATATATATATATAAAGTTGGATAATAAAAAACTTGATTAAAATTTAGGGAGGTTAAAAAAATTTAAATTATGAATTACTGACTAGAAAAAGATTGCTATCAAAGATTTGTGACTAAGTTTGGATTTCGGGCTCGGAAAAATTGTTGACTATGTGTAACATTTTTATTTAAGTTGATCCATGGTGAGTGTTTCCAATGCTTAACATTCAAATTCACAAATGATGCTCATAACATAATATTCTCATATAAAAAGAAAAAGATAAAATCAGAGAAGAAGAAGACCATTCGTACACAAAATAATGCTTATCTTCCTCGGAGTAAAGCCTTCTCAGTAGTGTCAATCCAAGATTATGGCCTTTCTTTTTGCCGGAATCGGAGCAGTGGGGTCAAAGATAATTTAAGGAAGAATTGTCATTGTAGGCCTTTTACACCATGAAGTTGGAAATTAGGGTCTCCCAAAGAAAAATTTATAAAATGGTCTCCTATTTAATAGGTGAAATGAGAAAAAGGTACAAAAGTGGGCAAATCAAAAATAGTACAAAAGTGGGCAAAAATTGGATATCCCATCCGATTTGACTGGTGACAGATTTGATGGAAATTTTGGAAGGATATGCACTTGCCCAAAATTGGTTTCCTGTATTTTTTTTGGGTATGTACGTAGCACTTACCCAAACGGATTGGGTAAGTGTTTTGTAAGAATTGTCAGTGTAGTACGTAGTTATTACCCAAAATGCACGTAGCACTTACCCAAAATTGGTTTCCTATAATTTTTTTGGGTATGTACGTAACACTTACCCAAACAGAATGGGTAAATGTTTTGTAAGATATTGATATGTTTGGGTAGGTGGTTTGTTTGTATGGTTGTCAGTGTAGTACATCGAACGTGGTAAGTGCATATCCCAATATTGAGATCGAAATTTTGGATAATCAAACATAAATCGTCATACAACATATAAAAAATATGACACACCTAACATACCCAAAAAATAACAACCCAGTTTTGTTAAACAAAAATGTGTTAACATTCTCACACAAGTTTCTGCCCCAAAAAACAACCTTACCCAGTGCAAACTTACCCACCTATCCTGCAAAATATATCCCTACATACTTGGGTAAGATGGAGAAGACGACCGAGGCGACCATGGTGGTTGGTGACTCTCGATGGAGAAGACGACCGAGGATCTTGGTGGTTGGTGGCTCCAATCCTGTGCAACTCCATTCGGGACAAAAGGCAATAACGAGATAGAAAAGACGATCTAGGAGCTTCTTAGGCGCCGGTTGATGCGCTTCGTCCGGATCTGGGGTCGGCTCCTGCGATTCAGGTTCAAGACAAAGGAAAGAGGGCTTGATGTGGTGTAGATCTAGACTCGTAGTCGGTGCAGATCTAGGCTCGAGGGCGGCTCCTCCAGAATCGCTCCTCGCAGGCGGCGATTGGCAGTGTTGTGGCGGAAGAGGCGGTGATTTCCTGACGGAAAAATATGTTGCTTCACTCCAACAGTTGCGGGCTCGAAAGCGGGATGGTGATGGAGGTTTCGCAAGCGGAGGAGGCGGCGATTGGCGGTGCAAATCAAGTGTTTGTCAGAGGGAAGGAAGAAGAGGGCAACGGTTGTTCAGAGGGAAGGAAGAAGAAGGCGAGGGTTTCAGGGGAGGAAGAAGAAGTGGGGGTAAATCTTTCAAATTGGATATTAACTTAAAATTCATTTTTTTTCCTTTTTGGAACATCTAATCAGTCTGATATTTGGTGCAGTACCATCATTTCATATAACCCAAATAGTGCCCTACAATTTTAGTTTCCAGCCCTATTTTCTTTTTTGAGCCTATAGAGGGCCATTTCACAAAAGTGAAATTTCAAGGGTCCTAATCCTCTAATTATTTCATAATTTAATGGCCGAAAACTACATTAAGAGTCGAGTACATATCCCTGAAAAACACTCCCGAGATTTCGCCACCAAAAAGTCGGACGCATCCTGGAGATTTCGCCAAAGATAATATAATGGCCGGAAACTACATTCAGATTCGGTTACATGATTATTTTTTATTTCCGATATAAATTAGTTATTTTAATTATCTTTGTTAAATCTACTAATTATTTAAATTTTAAAAGATTTTGGTAGGCTTCGATAATTGTGGTGCTAACACGTGGCAAGAAGTTCTCTACTTTAATTGATATAAACTAAAAAAAAGATAAGATCAGATTAAATAGGATAAGATAAGATGTTAATCTAAATAATTAATCTCCATTTCAAAAAAATGAGGTGAATTACTAAAAATTAAATAGTAGTTTAAAAAGTTGTGAGATTTTCATACATATTTTTTCAAGATTGTACCATTTTAAGTTTTTAACATATGTGAATTCAAATAATTTAGGTAAATTAAGTAAATTTAATAATTAATTAAAAAAATGTTAGTTTTTTTTCACCTCTGCGCGAAAAATAATTCATCCAAAATAGCAATTTGTGTTTTTTCGAATTTTAAAGTAAAAATAAATTATAAATTAAAATTTTTATAGCATCGTTAATCAACAAACTCAACAAAATTAATATAAAAATTAATAACAATAAGCTTAACTAAAATCAGATTTAAAAAGAAATTAAAAAAATTTAAATATAAATTAAATGGGAATCGTTAAGGAGAATCCGGTTACATAAAAGATATAGATTTAAAAATATCATAGTCTACCAATAAATTTATTAAAAATTTTGTTATATATTAAGTTACAAAAATATAATTTTTAACGAAATTCGGGATTTCAATAAAAATATTTTAATCCAAATTGTGGTGTTAGAATCTGGCGCAAAATCCCCTTATAAAAATTATAACTAAAAATAATTAATAATAATAACAATTTAGTAATTACTTTATAGAACTATGTTTATCAATTTTTTAGTAAAATATTTATCTGAAAAAATAGAATGGCAGTTTAGTAAATATTTTACAAAAAAGTTAAGCTGGCATCCCTTGTTGTTTGACACGTTGCATTAGTGTCCTTTGTTACAATTAACCTCTCTATTAAAAAAATAGTCAAGGGAATTTGAGCAAATATGCGATTTTTTTATTATTTATGTTTTTTTATTATTTGTTTTAACTTTATTGAAAGAATTTTGGTATGGTTTCTGGTTGAGTTTCTAAATGAGTATCTGGTATGAGTTTTTGGAATGATTTTTTGTTGAGTTTCTAGTATAAATTTCTAGTATGGTTTTTGGTTAAGTTTTTGGTTAAGTTTTTGGTATGGTTTCTGGTTGAATTTCTGGTATGAGTATCGTATATGAGTTTCTGGTATGTTTTTGGTTGAGTTTCTGATATGAGTTTCTTGTACGAGTTTCTAGTATGGTTTACGGTTAAGTTTCTGGTATGGTTTCTGGTTGACTTTCTGGTATGGTTTTTGGTAGAGTTTCTGGTATGGTTTCTGGTATGAGTTTCCGGTATGGTTTTTGGTTGAGTTTTTGGTTGAGATTTTGGTATGGGTTCTAGTTGAGTTTCTGGTACGAGTTTCTAATATGGTTTATGGTTGAGTTTCTAATATGGTTTCTAGTTTAGTTTCTAGTATGAGTTTCTAGTATGATTTCTATTGATTTTTTGGTATGGTTTCTGGGTGAATTTCTAGTATGAGTTTCTAGTATGATTTTTGATATATTTCAAAACCCTAGCTTTCTGGTATGGTTTCTATGGCTCTTCTCTCCTCCAATGCTACTCATATCTCCTCGACGGTGGAGTTTCTGGTTTCCATGAATAGCATTTACCGTCAATGAAAGTTTCCAAGGCGGTAGAAGGATTTTGTCGAGATTCTACTGTTTTTCAAAGGATGAATTTGGTGGCTCAAGATTCTTCAGTTCTTCGGTTCCGTCATGCCGGAGAAGAAACTTCGGTTCCATCAAGATTTTACATTTCTCTGACGATGGATCTGGTGGCTCGATATCTTGCAGTTCTTTGATTTTGTCAAACCAAAGAAGAAACTTTGGTTCCATCAAGATTGTACCGTTCTTCGAAGGATGGATCTAGTGGCTTGGAAAGTGATGATTTTCAAGGCAGCGGTAGTTGCAACAATTCTCCATCGACGACTACCATCGGCATTTGAGGGTTTGAGAAAGAACAAAGAGGAAGAGAGGTGTGAATGGAGATAGATGAAAAGGAAAGGTTTGAACAGTAAAAAAAGGGTACATTTACTAAATGTGTTTATGCTATGAGCTTAGTTAGTGTAGTAAAATCTCAAAAAAAACATACTTAGCAAATTTGGCCTTTTAAAAATCAAATGGTCCACCATGAGATAAACATGATTCTACTATACTCTAGTCCAATTTTCTTATTTAGTGTGTTAATAATATTATTGGGTTTGTCCGAGTATCAGATATGTTCTTTTAGCATGGAAGAATCATAAAGATATTCTCGATGTTTGTAAGCTAAACCGGCATTCTACAAGAAGTGGAATACACTGTACAAGGTGGATTATTCATCTTCTTACATCTTAGTTCATTTTATTAGGAAATCCTTCAAATCTTAGCCCATAAATAGAGGTCATTCTCAATGTAACAAGACACACAAAGAGCTAGTAAGAAATCTATTCTTTTTGTTCATTCCTCTCTTCTATCGACATTCTAAGTGTTCTTGAACACATTCCACAAAACGCTAAATAATCAAGAGATCAAAGTAATCATTTTATAACACATTCTCAGCACGAATATTCTAAGTTTCCAGCTGAGCTTCTCTACTAAGGTATGTTTCTTAAACATTTATTACTATTTCGTGACACAAAATTAATACATGAAAATCTACTTGAGGATCATGCTTTGTAGTTGCCCTTTACGAGATCTCTACATAAAAAAACTCAAGTTTTTGTAAACTAATTAATTCGAGGAGTATGCTTTGTAGTTTCCCAAATTCGGGAACCTCTACATCAGGAACTCATTATTTTATCGTAATATCTAAAATAACTTTTGTCAAAATAAAATCATGGTTTTTGAATTTATGCTAAGATACAAACAAAATTGAGATTTGCTTACCTCTTTTGACAAAGTCCCGCATTAAATTCCTTGCTTTCACCACTTGGATCATGAACGAAGATTTCCCACCAAATAATGATTATGATAATGGTGATGATGTAAATATAGACAAGACATTTGAAAAGCTTGATTAAGAATCGATTGCTATTAGCAACAAGCTGATGAGTAATATCATCATCGGTCATGAACATGAGAACTTTTTAATTGAATATGGAGATGGAGTAAAGGAGAAAGAAGATAAGAATGATAAGTAAAATGGATGGATGGAGATTAAAGGGGTAACAATAATCGATTTTAATTCTCTTTTTCTTGTAGCGTTCATTTATTCGTATGATTTTTTACTTGTGTCACACGGTATAATACTTGCCTTTACTATGCTGATTATTTCTCTAAAATATGCCACCTATTAGTAAAATCATACATGCTTAACATTGGCATAAATTTTAATTTTTATGTAGTAACCAATGACAAGCATTGCAAAGGGAGAGTTGACATTCTTGACTTATCGGGCTAAAAATACCTTGAATGGAAGGTAAATGCCCTACCCCATCTTAAGACAAATGGTCTTGAAAAAACAATCAAGGATAAAAATAATGCCACTCCAAAAGAGACGGAAAAAACAATTGCATTTTTTCGTCAGCACATCCATGAAAGTCTCAAGACCGATTACTTATTTGTGGAGGATCCTACAGAGTTGTAGGAAAGCTTGAATGAAAGATATGGATATCAAAAGGAAGTTCTTTTTACACAAGCTTTGTATGAATGGAACAACTTAAGGTTACAAGACTTCAAGTCCATATCTGATTATAATAGTTTTATCCACAAGCTCACATCCCAATTGAGAGTGTGGTTATATGATCACCCAAGAAGAAATGTTAGAGAGAAAATTCTCTACTATACATGCCACAAATGTGTTGTTATAACTACAATATAGAAAAAGAGGTTCAAGAGGTACTTAGACATTTTGAAAGTATTGTTAGTGGCTGAAAAGAGTAATGAGCTCTTAATGAGAACCAAAAGCTCAGACCCACCGGATCAGTAGCAATTCCGGAAGCCAATGTCACTAATAAGGAATCTAAGGACAAATGCAAGAATTACAAAGAATGTGGATGATACGCCTCTAGATGCCGATGTCATCCGTGCCTCCGCCTCTCTCAACCTGTCTAGCGGCATGTCATGTCTCCACTCCATCATTGCATGAAGTTGACTAGTTTTGACAACGTTTTGACAGCATTCCGATATTTAAGATTATACTTTTCATTTCGGAATTTAATTCAGAACTTTAATTCCAAACTTAAATTGTGACATTTCATATTTAAGACTCTTCATTTCGGAAATTTAATTCCGACTTTTAATTCTGTTATTTAATTTCCGACCTTTGGTTTGGTCACATCCTCTATATAAAGGACGCTTGACTCATTTGTAAAATCATGTTCAAAGTAATCAAGTAAAGTTGAAGGTAAAAGACTCCTCCTTGATCTGGGCATAACATATTATCTCTCAAATTCTTCTTTAAATCTTCGATACAAACTTCCATTTTCGAGGATTCTTCAAGAACCAACTCAATCAATCCACTTCAGGTCTTGTCCGATCAATCTTGATCGGATCAACTCATCACTTCCGCCTCCATTTCCAAAGCTTTCGCCAACCAAATTCAACCATTCGAATCCATCCACCCATCAACCTAAAGAGTAGTTGATGCTTAAGCTCGATCTAGATCGGAAGTTCACCCTTGAATTATCCAAGCACGCATGAAATTGGTGTAAAAGAAATGGATTGGAGCTAAGTTTCTTTACTTTCTTTCTTGCTTGTTCTTCATCGTTCTTTAGTGTTCTTCATTGTTCATCATGATCTATAACGATGATGATTCCTTTGATGAGGACGAGGAATGGTTGCCTCCTCCATACCCACCAACACCCAAACAACCACCTGTGGATACCGACAATATTCACACAGCCAACGGTGAGCCTATCTTGAGGATGGGGAGGGGTTGCCTCCTCCATACCCACCAAGGCCAAACCTTCCATGGGCACGGACGATATCCCCACGACCGACGGTGTTCCTACCTTGAAGGAGATTATATTGCACCTCGTCGTCCGGACCCTTGCCATTACCGTCAGGATAATACAACAATAAATCTCTACAAGAAACAAAAAGAAGATCATAAGTCTTTAAGGGAAGAGCTAGAAATATTGAAGGCACAAATGCTTGTCCGCCTAACACGAAGGACCCCAAGCGGTACACATGGGTTGACTGTTTGAGCTTTGGTGGGTAGGGAGGAGACAAACCTTCCTCATCCTCATCAAAGGAATCATCATCGTCATAGATCATGATGAACGATGAAGAACACTAAAGAACGATCAAGAAAAAAAAGTAAAGAAACTTGGCTTTGATCCCTTGCTCTAATACCAATTTGATGTGTCCTTGGATACATCAAGGATGAACTTCGGATCTAGATTGAGCTTAAGTTTCAACTACTCCTTAGGTTGATGTGTGGATATATTCGATGAGAGAATATGGGTGGCGGAAGCTTTGGAAATGGAGGCGGAAGTGTTGGATTGATCCGATCAAGATCGATCGGGCAAGCCGTGAAGTTGATTAATTGAGTTGATTCTTGAAGAATCCTTGAATATGAAGGTTTGGATCGAAGATTCAATGAAGAATTTTGAGAGGGAAAGATGTGATGCCTAAATCAAGGAGGAGGATTTCTACCTTCAACTTTACTTGATTACTTTGAACATGCTTTACAAATGATTCAAGCATCCTTTATATAGTGAATGTGACCGAAATAAAAGTTCATAATTAAATGGCATAATTAAAGGTCAGAATTAAATTCCGAAATAATAGGTCTAACAGTGCCGGAAATAAAGATCCGAATGAAAAGTCTAAACTTAAATGTCGGAATTAAGGATCTGAAATGAACTGTCTAAAATGACGGACCAATGAGAGATATCCATTCTATTATTATGTTGTCAAAAATTGGTCAACTTCATGTCATGGCAAAGTGGAGGCATGACATGCCGCTAGACAAGCCAAGAGGCGGAGGCATGGTTAACATCGGCATCCATGGGTATATGTAATGCCCGGAATTTTAGTTCTGGTAGGAGAGCTGAACTAGAGAAAATCCCATGTAGTGGGTTAGGGTTTGGTTAGTTGTGGTGTTTCATTGAGTTATGCGTAAGGTAGGAAATTGTTAGGATGCAGCTTCGTATTGATGTGGATTGGTTATGATACCTTGCCTTAACTTATATCAAGCGTTGAGGAGTTGATTACAGATCGGGTTTGTGTGGATAATTGAGTGTATTCTGCTACAAGTAAGTCCTTGGGACTTATTTAGCTTCTATGATGTATTGGTGGATGCTTGAGTGGTGTATGTTTATGTGTTGTGGCGTATTGTTATTTTAATATAACCGACTTATTATTTGGCCAGTTGGCCCACGGGTAATGGGCAGTGGTCACTTGTCTAGTTCTCCTCAGGGGGTCTAGGAGGTGCTTCGCAACTAGGCCATACTTGGTATGCGGGGAGGGTACCGAACCACTCCATTGTGTATACGGGGAGGTGCGCTGAACCACTCCAAGTAGATAAAGGACCGAAGGCGAGAGTCGAAGACTTCTTGTGTCAAACTTATAAATGTATAATATGAATGACGTTAACAAATATGATAAAAAAGGGTTTCTTGTGATAACATGATCTGTGTATATCCCTTGTTGTATATGTGTTTGTGCTTTGGCGTTTTCCTCTATGTTATAGTTAGCTAGCGGTTTATCCATGTTGTTAGTTGCCTTGCGGGATAGGGTAGTTGCCGAGTGATTCGGAGGAGATGGTCAGCCGGGGTTCCCGTACGTGATAGGACGGGTGTGGGTTTTATGTGATTCTGTTATAGGTGAATCTAACAATTGCTTTTGCGGTTTACGTTTATGACTTTTGTACCTCAGCTGAGAGTTTGTTTATTTGTTTGACATTGCATATTTCAGTATTTGGATTTTAGTGTTTTATCGTTTGTGCCTTGTTGTAAGATCCAATAATATTGTTGTCGAGCTAGGGTGGGGACCCATTGGGAGGTCCTAACCCGTAGCGTCATGAGTCCGAGATTTGAGGTGTTACAGACTAGGACCCACATGATTGAGCTTTATTCATCCCGCACATGACTCACACATGACCACTAGTCAAGAGCAAGCATTTCATGAAGACTTTCTAGACATGCCGATCAATTGGGGCCCACCAAGCCGACTGACTGGGCCATTAACGTTGCTTTTTTTTTTACGTCTATTTGTTATTTCCTTATTGCCTTTTACTTTGGGGTATCTTTTAGCCCGTCCATTTGATACATTTTAGCAATTCCTATGAGAATTAGGTTAGATATCCTCCCTATAAATAAGACTTTCGGCCTTAGGGGTTTTCATTCAGATTTCATTCGAGAATTGATGTCATCCATTCATGCATCATTTTAGATAGTGGATTCATGCATTTCACGTCTCTTTAGCATGAATGCATTCATATAATGTAATTGCATATTATGGTGTCTACTTCGGTTTATTTTATGTTTTAGGCGTTCGAGGCCAATTATGGTGCATTCCTAATAGAATATCAAAAGACATGATGCCATGAGCCTACTCGGAAAAGAAACTGACACTATCAACACCCCGGACCAATCACCTTACTACAAACCGCCCAAGTCGAAAGGACTAAGGTTAACCAAGACACCTTGAGTAATCAATCATTGGAAGTCTCACGTAGTGAGATTGAAAATCATTATTTCTTGGAGGTCATGCCTGAAACTAATCCGACAACGGTTGAAACCAACCCAATAACACTCGCTCCGAGAATGCCCAAGTCACGTCCACTTCCGCTCGCTCTGGCTAAATTGTCAAGTTTACACATTCTCAGTAAAACGACTACACCCGAGGAAATACTTTGGAGTTATAAGGCCCATGAGTAACTATTGTAAAGGTATTTTCATAAGCTACAACCGTGTAGTTTACTCGAAGTCAATATTTTTAAATAAAGAGGGTGAAAATGATTTAACAATGCAACAACAAAGATATTTGGATGAGCTTTTGACCATGATCATGCATGGAGGCATGCAAGGTGTTATTCAAGACTTTTCAACGTCCAATCTATTTATATTTTATGCAACATACCATGCTCATAATATTCAAATATTAAGCATTAATTTATGTGTTAATCAAGTGAAGATCAACAAGTCAACATTCACCAAAAGTTGAAGGCATTTCCACACTTGCAATCAATGAAGTCCAAGCTAGCTCAAGAGGTTCTTATCCTTCAATATGGACGTCCAACCTATTATCTCTCATCCTTTAAGTGTTGTTAAGTTGTTAAAGAAGGAATTTCACGAGTCATCCAAGAATAAAGTCAAATGTGACTATTGATTGCTTTGAATTTAGTAGTTAAAACTCTTCATTTTTTTGCTTTTCATTTGATAAATCTTTGCTATATCTAGCACTTATTGTAAGAGTTCATTGGGTGAGTTTTGTTCCTATAAAAGGCCATTATATCCGACTGTTTTAGGGAATCAAATGAAATTTAGCTCTTGTATGTTACAAAGTTATTGTTTGCTTCAAAACAAACCCAAAAATCTAGGTGAGAGACTTAGTTTCCAACCCTTTTAGGTAAGGGGATTATAAGAGTTCTTGAGGTGAGAAGCTTCAAGAACAAAGGAGAGTTCTATAACATCCCAAGTTTTAGAAAATCGAAGCGTTACGGGCTAGAACCTCACAATGGGTCTCGACCCTCAGAGTAGCAACGACAACATCGGATCTTACAACAAGACACAAATAAATGAAAACCAAAACTTATATAAAACCAAAGGTTATAACAAAGGAAAACGTAAAAGACTCGCAACCGAGTTCAAAACAAACTGAAAGAACGATAACTGAAATAATAACCCAATCCCATCCTACAATGTACGGGAACTCGGATGACCACACCGTCCGGATCACTCAACAGCATCCCTAACCTGCGGAACATCTACAACATTTGTATAAACCGTTAGCTAACATTCTAGATATCAGAAAAACTGTAAAGGCACAAACACATATAAGGTAATATAAACATATAACATGCTCGCACTCAACCGGTTATCATCTTTCATTAAGGTTAATCCCTTTACTAATTCAACTTATGTTGTCACACGAAAATCGCTACGATCTCGCCTCCGTCCCCTTTCACCAACAGGAATAGAACGTATGCATCCTTTTGTCACCTATTGGACTAGTCGCAAGAGCACCTCCCAGTTTCCCCATTTTGAATTGGACAAGCGGTCACCGCTCGGTTATAATACACTTGGGCCAGTTACGGTTATAAAGGTTAATCCTAGTCCGGTTATCCGTTATAACAACAACAACAACACAAAGAAGCCAAAACAATCAAACTAATATACGGAACGCAACTAAGTAAGTCCAAGGGACTTACCTTACTCAAAGGTAAACTCAAAGGTCAGCGAACAACTAAGTTCCCGTAGAAAAGGAAGGAATGCCTACTCAAACAAGGCATAATGAATCAGGAACAAAATGATTGCTAGAAGTCTACAACTTCTAGTCTCCATGACTCTAAGAGGTCTCCGCAAGCTAGGGTCACAAACCCTAGTCTTACAGATCAACAAGGGTCAACAATATCCAACATAACTCAAGGAAGGAACGAGGAAAGTAAGGAAGCAAATCACCAAAGACGGGAGCAATTGCAAGAAAACCGCGGGGGCAGCAAGAAGGAGGCGCGGGGGCGGTTTCGACGCATATAGCTCTTCTTCTCCTTCGACAACAAGGAACTCAGCAAGGACTCAAAGATTGCTTTTCCCAACACACACACACACATAACAACTCGACCAAGGGAGCCTGTGAACATCAACGTATCAACAAACGGAAGGCCAACAGAATCAAGAGTCAATCTTGATCCTTGTGAAGAGAAAGGAGAAGAACGAAGATAAAAGAAGAAGGAAGTAGAAGATGAAGCATGCAACATATATCATGAATGTACAGAAGATCAACAAGACAAAGAAGTTATAGTTTCTGTAGAAGATCACGAGGGAAGGGTTGCAACTTTGCTCAAGGTTAAAAAAAACGTATGCAAGAAATGGGAAAAGGAAGAGAAGGTAGGAATTTATAGAAAATGGTTGAGAAGGATAAATAAAGACGTTTTAGGGTTTAGAAGATCCAGGAAAGCCGGCCCAAAGATATAAAATCTGATCTTCTATGAAAGGAAATAAGATAGAAATGAAAAAGGAAAGAAGATCTTCGCGATCTAGTGTCTACCGCACCCACGGCTCGCCCCGCCGCGACTGGCCGCATGGGAGGCCACTGTCACCGCGGGGGCGGTGACAGACACCATCTTGCTGCAGGAGCGACCGTTGTCAGCGTGGGGGCGGTGATAGCCAGAAACCGGTTGTTACATCAGATCCCCCCAAAAAGAAGTTTCGTCCCGAAACTTGCAACGAACCACAAGATCACACAACCACAAGGGTGAAGTAAAACACTGAACTCAAATCATATATTCCCACTCGGGGCACAAAACTCAAAAAATCACAAAAGCGTTCACAACTCAACAACGAAAACTAAAACTCCAATATCTACGCTATAGGTACGTCCATCTCAGTATAGAACTCCGGATAGTTCCTTTGGATACTATCCTTTGTCTCTCAAGTCTCCTCATCAGCTCCTCGCATTGACCACCGAATCTTCATCATCGGTATATATTTCATTCGCAAGCGTCTTGTACTACGCTCTAAAACAGCTACCGGGTGCTCTATGAACGTATGGTCTGACTTGGCCACTAGATCCTCATGACTGACGATGTGTCTCGGGTCTGGTACGTATTCCCGTAACTGAGACACATGGAAGACGGGGTGAACACCCTCTAGTCTCGGTGGCAATGCAAGCCTGTATGATGCCTCTCCAACTCGCTCTAGAATCTCGAAAGGTCCGACGTATCAGGGACTCGGCTTCCCCTTGACGCCGAAGCGTCTAACACCTCGAGTCAGAGATACTCTCAATCATACCTGAGCTCCAACTCTGAACTCTAGAGGTATGTGCCTCTTATTTGCGTAAGACTTTTGGCGACTCTGTGCTGCTAACATCTGCTCTCGGATTATCACTACTCGAGCCATATCATCCTGTATCTGGCCAGGTGTTTTAACGCCCCAAAATTTTGGCGCATTTGCGATATTTATTTTCTTACTTTTATCGATATTTTAAATATCTTAATATATTTGGCAAGTATTTTTATGTTGTGAGTTAAATTTTATGAGTTAATATATATATATAAATATATTCCGTATTTTTATTTTTACGGAAAAGTTTCCGATCCAAAAATCCCGTTCCGGTTGTTTTGATTTGGTTTATTTTAAATTTTCGATCTCCTATTTTCTTTCTTTCTTTTACTCCTTCCCAACCTGATGGCATGTTGCCTTTGGCAGCCTTGCCTCCTAGCTAACCGTGCAATCCCGCCCATCTATTCTACATACCTACCCGACCCTTTCCTCTCACACTCAACCTCTCCTTCACTGAAACAAGGGAGATGCAACAAACACTTACGCTCCTCTCCTCATCTCAGCAACCATCACCTTCTCCTTCTCACCCCTTCACATTGCACACTGATGACATGAATTATGACCTATATTTAGGCACTTATTTATATAGATTTTCCCTTTATTTTGCATGCATAGACATACATTCATGACATTTATGGTTATATTCACCTACTTTGCGAGAATAGAGGTCTACACAGAGTTTTATTGCATTTGTAGGTAATTTGACAAATTATGAAGCAAAATGACATATTTATGGATCAAGCCTTGAAATGGGACAAAAAAAGAGTATAAAAGGAAGTTAGGACGCGCCAAAGTATTCTCTGATACCGTCTGATGCGACAAAGTATGCTCTGATACCGTCTGACGCGGCCCAAAGTATTTTATGATACCAACGGGCACGACTTCTTTCAGCCCAAATATTTAGGGTTTTGTCTTTAAACCCTAGATTTGATCCCTATAAATATCGGATAGCCTTCAACATTGAAGGGCGGACTTGGAGCCCCGACGTTAGGGAGAAGTTGAGAACGGCTTGCATCCAGCGCTTTTCGAGGGCATTGCTTAGGAAGATCTTATTGCGTACAGGGAAGATTATGAGAAGGACGCATTTTGAGATTGCGTATTTGGAGTTGGAAGATCTTAGGGTTTTCATCTTGAAGGCGGATTGACATTCCGTTCTTCATTTGTCCCTAGAGATTTTGTGAGGTTTTTCTTTTCCTTTGATTCTACATTCTTTGAACACAAGAACGGATTTGTTATTTTGATATTTTGAGGATTGAGATATTTGACATTATTGAGTTTTCTAAGTTCTATTCTTTTTACTCTCTTTCATATTTGATTGTTGATTTGTTGACTATGATTGTTGGCTAAAACCTTTAGCAATTCTAAGGTGAAGGGTTGATAGTTGTGGCTTAGATGATGATAGATCGATCGTAATTTGATTGGACCCTGAGAGTGTGAAAAACCTCGTCGACAGTCTAATCCACAGCCTGTTCTTGATTTCCACGGCCGTGGTTCTTCAAGATCCAGCCGTGATTTCCTCTGTCTTACGACTTTTGCTTTTGCTTTAATTCAAAGTTAAAGATTTGCTTTAACCTAGCCTTGACTTGCCTTTCCTAGGTAGTAGTGAGACTCAACATCCTCTATTTCGGTTTCGAGTGTCACAACCTTAACCGTTTTAGTTTATCTTTGATTCATTGGGTTTGGGCATGGGTATTTGAGATTAATTATTACCTTTAGATTCTTTCTATACTGCAACCTCAACAACCTTTATAGAGGGAGTCTTTGGGTGAGACATATAGGGTTTTGGAACTTCACCGTGCTCAACCTTACGTTAGTTATACCTTTGCAATCTCGACTTTGTCCCTATATCTATGGAATATCTTGAATCGATTGCCGCAATTAGATACGTGAATCTTTAGGGTTGCTGTTTTCCCCAATATTTGCAAAGCTTTTATACTTTTCCTTGCTCGACTATTCAAAACTGAATTTGACTCACCAAATCCCTGAGTTCGATACTCTGGAATACTTGCTTAACTACGGCGATCCGTACACTGCGGGTTCGCTTGCTTTTGTTTCAGTTTTATTATTAAAAATTATTTGCACGCACGCTTTTGGGAAAACACACACCAAGGACAAGCAAGCAGCTCCTCCTCGAGCCCCCTGTCAAGCCACCAGAGAGGAGCCAGAGAAGCCGCCTTGCCGGAGTCTAGCCGACTGCCTGCCTTGCCTGGGCTCTACAGCACCGCCACCACCCCTCGCTTCCATCCCATCGTCTTTCTCTATAGCCACCGGACTGGAGAAACCATGACGGAACTCCAACACAGCCACCACCGGCCTTCTGCCGCCGTCTACAGGCCGAGAAGAGGGCCACCCGATCTGGAGAACTCGGGCAACCTTTCCTCTTCTCCCCCTGCTTTCTGTTCTCTTTGTCGCGTGGTGGGAAGGCCGTTGTCGTGGAATCCCACCGGAGGGCCACCCTTGCCACTGCCAGAAAGGAAGCCTCTGTTGCCTCGCCGCCATCGAAGCCACCGGAGGGACACCATTGCCTTCCCCTTTTCTTTTGTGTTTACATGCGCAACTCTGCCCCAGTGAGCCCCGCCGGACTGAGTGCGCCACTGCCTCCACTCTAGGCTGCCAGGAATGCCGCCGGAGAGGAGGAGCCCTTCCCTCGCCCCGCCTACCGGAGCTTTTGCCGCCTCCCTCCTTGTTGGCCTCCGCCAGCTTCCCCTTTCCTTTTCTTTTTGTTATGTAGGTTGTGTATCGTTGGGGAAGAAGCCATTTTAGGGTTTTTATTTCAGCCCCCTCTTTTATGGTTAATTACAGTTTGGACTCATAGTTTTGTATTTACAAATTTGACCCAAGTTTTTGGAAATTTTAATATTTAACACTGTAGGTTTAATTATGGATTTTGGCCCAAAGTTTTATTACGGATTATGACCATAGTTTTGGAACGGGATAGTTTGCCCCGGAAATATGTTAACAGTTTCTAACCTCATGTTTTTAATTATGGAGATATTCTTATAATTATATATACTATATATTATGCCTTTGGTTGGTTTAATTCGATTTATGGCTCAAAGTATTCATTACGGTTTCATGACCAAGTTTCGTGAATTTCATATTTATGCCCGGGAAGGTTTTTGTGGATTTTAACGTGGGCTTTTGAAACCGAGTTTTTCCTTAGATTTCTATGTTAAATCTTCCGTTCAAATTTAGCGTATTAGCTAAATTTATTTAGCTTTGATTTTAGGTTCGGAACCGTCCCGATAAAGACCTAACGAGGTAAGTCTCCGGACTTACTCAACTCATATTCCTTGTATTAGCATTGGTGTGTGTTTGGTGGTGTGTGTTTTATTGTTTTCATTATAACAACTAAACCGAAAATAGGGTTACCGACCTTTATATATTATTTGGTCCAAGTGTATGATAACGGGCGGTGACAACTTGTCTAGCTCCCGCGAGAGCTAAGAGGTTCTTGGCGACTATCCCGTGTTGGTAGACGGTCGGATGCATCAGACCATTCTATGCCGGTAAGTAGGGACCGAGGCGAGTTTCGGTGACTCTCGTGTCACAACCTAAGTTGAATTAGAACGGGATATGACTTAATAATAATAAGATAATAAACCGAACTTGTGTGCTTTGGAGTGTATTGGGTGTTTATGATGATTGACTTGTGTTTGTGCCTTTCACCTTGATTCTAATGCCTCGAATATTAGCTAACGATTTTTATACCGATTGTTGTAGATTGTCTTGAAGGTTAGAAATGCGGCCGAGAGATCCGGAAGAGTGGGCAGCCGGGGTTCCGTACATTTTAGGAGGGGTTTGGTTGGAGTCGTGTTTGGGTATTGTTTCTTGTATTTTGTTATGTTTTTGATGTTCGAGTCGTTGGAGTTGAGAACTCGGCTGAAGTTTGTCTTTTGTTTGTCTCTAGGGATCATATCATTTGCATAAAAATGTATTTCGGTTTTGGCCTTTATTTGTGTCTTGTTGTAAGATCCGGTGGAATTGTTGTCAGGCTAAGGGTCAGGACCCATTGTGAGGTCTCAACCCGTAGAGCCCCGAGTCCTGCGGATTCGGGGTGTTACAGGTGCTACTCTGCTAGCACTACTCAACTTGTCCCAACACAGCGGTGTACGGTATATTTGTCCATATAAATCCTCGTAAGGAGCCATCCTAATTGATGCGTGCCAACTGTCGTTATACGAAAACTCCACTAAGGGAAGGTGATCTGGCAACACCTGTCCCTAGTCCAACACGTAGGCTCTCAACATATCCTCCAGAGTCGGGATGGTCCGCTCCAACTGACCATCGGTTTGAGGATAATAAGTAGTCGTGAACTGCAGACTCGTACCTAGGACGGCATGCACTTGCTGCCAAAACCGCGAGGTTAACCGTCCGTCTTTGTTAGAGACTATAGTCCTAGGTACTCCATGAAGTCGCACTATTTGCCTAGTGAGCTCCTCTGCCATTCGACTTACCGGCCACGTTTCCTTGGTGGAAATGAAATGCCCGGTCTTATTGTAACACCCCAAGTTTTGAGAACTCGAAGCGTTACGGGATAGGACCTCACAATGGGTCCTGACCCTTAGAGTAGCAATGACAACAACGAATCTTACAACAAGACACAAATAAATGAAAACCAAAACTTATATAAAACAAAAGATTATAACAAAGGAAAACGTAAAAGACTCGCAGTCAAACAAATTGAAAGAACGATAACTGAAATATAAACTCGATCTCGTCCTATAATGTACGGGAACCCCGACTGACCACACCGTCCGGATCACTCAGCAGCATCCCTAACATGCGGAACATCTACAACATCGGTATAAATCGTTAGCTAACATTCTAGATATCAAAAAGACTGTTAAGGAACAAACACATATAAGGTAATATAAACATATATCATGCTCGCACTCAACCGGTTATCATCTTTTATTAAGGTTAATCCCTTTACTAAATCAACTTATGTCGTCACACGAGAATCGCTACGCTCTCTCCTCTGTCCCCTTTCACCAACAGGAATATAACGTATGCATCCTTTTGTCACCTACTAGACTGGTCGCAAGAGCACTGATAGGTGATGAAATCACTATCATTCTAGGTAGTATTTAGAGTCTTTTTAGTATCTTTGAGTCGTATTGTGTTGCTAATACTTTGATCCAGATGAAGAAGTCCAAAATAAAGTAAAGAAAGGGTTTAACAACACTTGGGAGTTGAAGAAGATCAACAAAGACAACTTTCTGGTGTCACACCGCCCCCGCGGCGTAATGTCACCGCCCCTGCAGTGACACTACACCTCCGACGACGCAACCTGCGCCTCGCCTGCCCTAGAAGATGCTTGTCACCGCCCCAACGACACCCTCTAGCCGCCCCTGCGGTGAATCGGCATGAAGAAGCGAAGTTGGCGCCCCTACACCCTTGCTTGTGCCCTTGCCAGCGGACTTGTGAAACCAAAGAGATTGTGCCTCCGCCCCTGCAGATAGACACCAGAAACGTCACGAAGATGGAGAGTCAGGCGTTCCAAAGCATTAAATGCCCCGCCCCTGCGGGCCTACCACGTCGCCCCAGCGGCCAACTTGAAATTAGAACGTTTTTGTCTAAACCGCCCTTGCGGCACCCCTGCCCACGCCTGCGGTTTAGCACCAGAGGACTTTACTCCGGCTGTTTGCACCACCTTTATGGCCTTAATGGTGGTTGTTTACACAACCTCTTTACTCCCTTTTAATGCATTTTGTTATATAAATAGAGTCATTGGTTGATTGCTAAAATCATCCACATTTTCCCTAAAAAGCTCTATATTGTCCAAGTGCCACTTGTAATGAGTTTCTAAGTTTCCTTGCTACATTGGGTTGATTGAAGTTGTATTGCAATTTGGTTGTAAGTCTTTATATTAGAAGTTCAATTCAGTACTCAATCGTGTTATGTTTCCTTGCTCTTTAACTTATGTTTGCATGTCTCATATCACTTAGTTTGATCACCTTAAGTGTACAACTGCATGCAAAAGGCTAGGATTAATCGATTCCGGCTCGGGTCCTTAATCTAGTAGCAAACCCCTAGGTAAAAGCTGGTTGTAATTATCTAAGGGAAATGAACATAACTATAAAGTAAGATTCACGGGCTGTTTGTCTTCTTTATATCTCTTTATCTTTATTTGAATGCTAACTTGTGTTTTGATGTTGTAGGTTTACGGATCAATCAGTTAGTTAAGTTGTGTTAATTCCGGTTGGCTTAACACATAATTAAGATCAAGATGAGAACATTGGGTGAATTGCTTCTAAAAAGAACCAACTAAGATCTAAACTAGTGTAGTTTTCTAAATCATCCATATTATCATCATCTTTGCTTGTTATTTAATCGCTTTTGTCTTGTTTTACTCTACAATCCAAACTCCCTTTGGTTACAAATTGTTAATTGAATCTAAACAAAACTTGACTATAACTCTCAAGGGTTCGACTCTTACTTACACTATACAGTTGGTTAAGTGTAAAGTTTGGAATTCTACTTTGATTAAAGCTAAAACACAACGACCTTAGTTTTTAGCCTTGTCAAACACCTCCCAGTTTCCCCATTTTGAACTGGACAAGCGGTCACCGCCCGGTTATAATACACTTGGGCCAATTACGGTTATAAAGGTTAATCCTAGTCCGGTTATCCGTTATAACAACAACAACACAAACAAGCCAAAACAATCAAACTGATATACGGAATGTAGCTAAGTAAGTCCAAGTAACTTACCTCACTCGAAGGTAAACTCAAAGGTCAGCAAACAACACAGTTCCCGAAAGGAAGGAATGCCTACTCAAACAAAGCATAACGAATCAGGAACAAAACGATTGCTAGAAGTCTACAACTTATAGTCTCCATGATCTCTAATAGATCTCCTCAATTTGGGGTCACAAACTCTAGTCTTACAGATAAAAAGGGTCAACAAGATCCAACATAACTCAAGGAAGGAATGAGGAAAGCAAGGAAGGAAGCAGCTCACCGAAGACGGGAACAACTGTAGGAAAACCGCGGGGCGACCAGATAGCGTCGCAGGGGCGATATTGGAGGATTTCTGCGGGGGCGGCAAGGAGGAGGCGCAGGGGCAGTTTTGACGCAAAAAACTCTTCTTCTCCTTCGACAACAAGGAACACAACAAGGACTCAAAGCTTGCTTCTCCCAACACACACACTGTAATAGCTAGGATTTCTGAATTCTAATTAATGTTGATTAACTTAATCATTGATAGTAATTGATATATAACTCGCGAAGATTTCGCAAGTGATGAGTATGAGTCCCACCGTTATGTTCCTCGCGTAATTTTGGACGTTTGGGGAAATTTTTAGTTTTTCCCCCGGGTAATTATTTTTACCCTCTGGTGTTATTTGGAGCATTTGGGAGCTCCCATTAATAAAAATACAGTTGAGAGAAATGATCAGGACATCGGATATGTCCTAGATATGAAATAACATGGAGAGGCAAAACGGCAAAAAGAGTCGCTATTTCGTTTCTTAACGGCTAAGAAAGGTGGCTTAGGAATACCCATTTTACAAAATAGTTATGAATTAATTATCCCGATAATATTGCAGATTTTATATTCCAGTTTCATAAAGTTTGGAGATCGGAAAATATAACCGCGTTTTAATTAAATGTTTTGGATAAATATTAATATATATATATATATATATTCAGAGAAGTCGGCTAATGTATAGCTAATGTACAGCTAACATCTTCAATTTCAATTTGAGTTTCAACTTTCAAATTGAAAGTTACAGAGGTAGTCTTTTATATATATATATATATATATATATATAAAGGAAGAAGGCGGCTGATCATCTGACAGTTACTATTTCAATTGCAAATTTGTAATTGAAATTTGCAGAGGAAGAAAAGCGAAGTCAAGACCTCCGCCGTTCAAATTTCATTCACCTACACACTTCTCATCTTCGATCCATTTTCAAATCCGTTTGTACCAACGAGTCCCTTATCTTATTCTCTTCAACGTGGTACAAATTTATTTCCCGTTTGCTAGCTTTTTGGTTAAGTCTCCGTTTATCGTTATCGGAACACCGACAAACCACCGCAAGTCATCAAACATAAGTTTTTATACCGCGCTCTTACTCCGCGTATCGCCAGGAGTCCGTATCTTCTTTCGGTTCGTATATCGGGTTAGTAACGAATAAGTTATAAATTTATTCGTTTTCCGTATTGCGGGTTAGTATAAATTGACCTTGAGTTGGTTAAAATGGATAATTGAAATTTCCATTATGCTCGTTACATTATTCTGGTAATTATGGGATTTTAGTTGGTGATGATATCATGAGTTGAATTTATGTCCTGATGTGGCTTTTAGGTTTAGCATGTTATTCGAGGTTATAGGATGTATATGATCCCTATGGATCCCTTTGGGTCTAGGTGTGACCCTTTGTTTGATAAGAGATGTGACATCTCTTTATGCCTTGTCTATAGGTTGTGTTGTTCCTCCAGTGTTGAGGTGATCCAGTTGTGGTTGAGCTTTATACGAGGTTGAGGTAAGTCCGTAGGACTTACTTAGCTACCATCCCTATATTGGGTGTTTGCATGAGTGGTGTGTGCTTTATATGTTTGCTACGATAGCATGAGTTGTCGTTTTTATCGACCTATGTTCTATTGACTGCCCCACTGCGTGGCTGTGATAACCTTTCCCTTTCATCCCGCCGTGGAGTCTGGGAGGTTCTCTGATGTCGGGCCAGACTGGTTTACAGGAAGGGCGCAATCAACTCCCATAGGGTACACGGATTGTGTGACCGATACTCGTACAGCTGGACATTGTACTCAGAGGCGGGGATGTATCGGTCCTCGTGTCACATACTTTCATCTATCTATATATATACGGTTTTTGAGTGAATGGTTATTATATAAAGATAATAAATGGGTAAATGTGTGATAGCATGCTGAGGTGTTTATCTTTCATGATTGTGTTTGTGCTTATGCATTACCTCATATATGCATGGTTAGCTAACGGTTTCATACCGTGTTATAGATGTTTACAGGTTAGGCGCTACTGGGTGATCTGGCAGGGTGACAGGCCGAGGACTCTCGTACATTAGGTGGTTGGTTTGGGGTTGTTGTGTTTCCCCTCCTGCGTGAGGATGATCTTTTGTACCTCCTATGTGAGGATGTCGTTTTATATACTCGGCTATATTGTTGTTTACTTTGGGTCGTACAATTTATATTGTTTTATGTATTTGTTTTATATCTGTCAGTGCCATGTTGTAAGGTCCAGTGAACTTGTTGTCAGGATCCATTGTGAGATCCTAGCCCAATGTGACATCCCGAGTCCCGCGGATTCGGGGTGTTACAGAGTTGGTATCAGAGCCCAGGTTGACAACAATGGCACTTGCTACCTGCAATGAGGTTTGATAGGTAAAATAAACAGAGCCCACATGGGATCTGACGTTTTCAAAGGTTTTGGTTTTAAGTGTGGTTTTGGGATAGAATGTACGAGAAGTCGTCACCTCTGCCATGGATCTCTGCAGCGTAGATATGTATATATATCTGTGTGTACTATGGATAATGTGGATGTATTATATACATATCAATACCTATGGCATATATATAGCCTTATAAGATTAGGTGCGTATATCCTACAGATCACTCAGACTAGAGTAGTATCTGTAGTGGGATGAGGTAGGGGTACACCCCCTCTTCCTCCAGTGGTGATAAGTCAGGGACCAGTTTTCGCTGTTGTTTCGCCTATGGCAGAGAACGAGTTTGAAGAGGCTGATCGTGTCTCCATGAGTAAATCCGAGTTTCAAGAGTATATGCAGCAAGTATATGAGGCGGTGATAGCGGGTAGACCTACACCGGATTTACCAACATCTGTGAGATCAACTGAAGCTTCTGGATTAGAGAAGAAGCAACAGATTGAATCAGTTAGTGGAGAAGCAAAGATGATGAATGGTGAACCAAGTCAGATACCAAGACAACCAAGTGGTCCTTTGGCCATGAAGACGACTAGCACGGAACTACAGTGTTTTAATTGCGGGAAGTTTGGACACCGGCGAGCTGTGTGCCCAAAGGCGCCCATAATATGCTTTACGTGTGGTAAAGCAGGGCATAGAGCGAAGTTTTATCGACAGGGCAAGGCATTGCCTTTACAAGTTCCCTCTCGGAATAAGATCATTCAAGGTGGACGACGAAGATCGAGTTACCCTTCAGTTGCACAGGTTGCAAGAATGAGACAATTATGTTACAATTGTGGCTATCCAGATCATTTGCGTTCTGAGTGCCCTTTGGAGCCCATTACTTGTTTCATCTGTGGTGAACTAGGCCATCTGGCCCCTTTCTGTCAGCAAGGTAGTGTTTCTTCCCAGCAAGACCTTCCTCTTTCCGGTGTTGAAAGAGTGGAAGTGGAGGCTATAGTGAGGACCTCAGTGATACTTGAGGAGCATAGATCCGAGATCAAGTGATGATATGTAGTGGAGCTACGGGAGTTAGCTATTACAAATACCATTCTCGTTAATGGTTTACCTAGTGGAGTTTTGCTTGTTGTGAGTGTTATGCACGTCATGTCTTTCGATGCATGCGTTAATGGTTGAATTTTGATATATAGTAGAAGGTGGATTTTCCTTTACAAGATTACCTTTTTGGGTCTGAGATACCCGTGAGATGCGTGTTTGTTCCCTTATTCAGGGACCCGTGTATGGTTGCAGACTTCTTTGTCATCTCGTAGGTGCATGAGGAAGTCATTATGTGTATGGTTTGGATGAATAAATATCATGTGGTGTTAGCTTTTAATAGTAAGACTATTATAGTCTTTACTGAGTTGAGTTAAATAGAGGTCTTCTGAGGTTAAGACCTTTGAAGAAACGGGTTTGTCATCAGGACTGTACGAGCAGCGAGCTGATAGCACAGGGATGTGACGCCTTCTAGTGTTATACCATGAAGGAGCGAGATAGTCCAACATTGGAAGGTATTCCAGCTGTTTATGAGTTTATAGACGTGTTAGTGAACCGTCTAGCTGCCACCTCAGCGGAGTGTGGACATTGTTATCAAGTTGAAGTATGATACAAGATTGAATGGGAAAGCCATACTATACAGTTCTTGTTGAGATATTGTACTGATAACTTGAAAAGTTGACTGAAACGGGCTTCTTTTACCCTAGTGGATTCCATGTTCCGTATTGATGACCTGATAAGTTAGCTTCAAGAAGCAATTGTGTTTTCATGATTCCTTTGTGCTCAAGATATCCCTAGTCATTGATGAGAGAGCAGCATGTGTATGAGATAGTATCCCATACCGTTATGGACACTACGAGTTTGTAGTGATGCCATTTGGGTTGACGATTGTTTTAGTAGTTTTTATGGAGTTGATGAATGGTATCTTCATCGACTTCCTTGATTAGTTGGTGGTGGACTTCATTGATGACATGTCGGTATACTCTCATAGCAGAGAATAGTAGACCGATCGTCTGAGGACCGTTCTGCAGATTTCGAGAGAAAGAGAGTTGTATGCTACGCTCTCTAAGTGTAAGTTGAGATGTCAGTGGTAGCCTTTTTAGGCCATGTTGTCTCCGTCAGTGGGATCATGGTTGACCAGACGATAATTTAGTATGTTGTACCATGGGAGATACTGATGAACATTAAGGAATACGTAGTTTTCTAGGCTCATCCGATTGCTACCAATGCTTTGAGGAAGGATTTTATATGATTACGTATTCATTTGCGAGTCTTTTGAGAAGACCACCATAACTACGTGATGAAAGCAGTGTGTCTATATTCTAAAGAGTTGAGGAGGCATTTGACCTCTGCTTCCATTCTGTTGTAGTCAGAAGATTTTTGGGATCCCGTGATTTACGGTGATACATCCCAACTAAGTCTGAGATGTGTATTACTACAGAGGAGTAGGGTTATTGATATGTGTGTTTACAAGTGAGAACATATGATGAGAACTACCCGACTCATGATTTAGAGTTAGTAGTGATAGTTCAAGCTTTAAGTTTTGAAGACCTTACCGGTGTGATCTTCATGTCAGATTTCTACAGATCATAGAAATTGGAAGTATATTTTATGCAACGGGGGTTGAATAACCGCCAGTATTAAGAGCTTAAGTTGATAAAGACTTTGACTTGAAGATTCCATATCATTCAGAGAAGTTGAACGTTGTCGTCGATAACTTGAATGGAAAGACACTCCAAGAGAAGATGATTGTGAGACTGATAGTTCAGCCTCAACTTCAGAGAGATCTAGCTTGGTTAGAGTTGAACAATCAGTTCGTTGATGAGGATACCCAGTTATACCTCAGAGGTTCTACCTGGTCTGTTGGATGAAGTCCAACAGAAGCAGGAGACTTGCATGGCCTTAACAAGGTTTAGAGAAAGGATGTCTCGTACTGAGGCACCATAGTTTTCCATGGGAGTAGATGGACTGATGAAGAGTCATGTCCACTTTTGTGTACCTGCTGATGCAGATTGAGACATAGAATATTATGGTATACCCACTGTACGCCTTATTCAGTACATTCAGGTACGAGTAAGATGTACCACGAGATGAGACGATTATATTGTATGAAGCCGATATAACCAGATTTGTGATACAGTTTGTGACCTGTTAGCAGGTCCAAATAGAGTATTTCCGATCTAGAGATAAGCCCCACCCACTACCAGTGCAGTAGTAGAATTTGGAAGGACATCTCTATGGACTTTTTTATGGGATTGTGACCCAGTAGAAGATTTATGTTATCTGGATTGTTGGTAACAAAATAATGAAACCGGCACGTTTCATTTCTATCAGAAGGACGTGGCTAGTGAATGAATTGGCTGAGGAGTACACTAGACAAATAGTGAGACTCCATGGTATACCGAGAACGATCATTTCTTATCGAGATGGATGTTTTTACTTTGAGATTTTAGGCAGCAAATTCAGACTGCTTTGGGGACGAGTCTGTACCTCATGACTACACTTCACCCCCTGACAGATGGTCAGTTAGAGAGGATCATCTAGATCTTAAAGATCTATTATAAGTTGTAAGTCGAATGGGAAACGTGGATGGTTATATTACCTTCCATTAATGAGTTTATTATATAACAATGAAGGACATGCATCTTTTTGGGATGACCTTATGGGTCAATATATAAACATAGATGTCGTATATCCTTATGCTAGAAGTGATCTAGCAGTAGAAGTCAAATAACACCTGACCAGACTCAGGATTTTATAGTTCAAGTAATGTTGATTGAAGGAAGAATGCTGGATGTACAGAGTTGCCAGATATTATATGTAGACAAGAGGCGTTAACCTCTAAAGTTCAAGCGAAAGTTTATGTCCGGCTGTAAGTATCTCAGCTGCGAGATGTTAGACGTGTTAATAGGGAAAGGGAACTGAGTTTCCAATATGATGGTTTATTTGAGATCGACCAGTACAGAGAAGGTAGCATGATGTTTAGCTTTGCCTCTGAGATTAGAGGATATCCACCCAGTGTATCATATGTCTCAACTGAGGAAGTATATACCAGACTCGAGACACCTTGTGAGTTACGATGATTTGATGGTTGAGTCCAACCACACTTTTGTTGAGCATTCAATTACATTCTTGGAATGAGATATGAAACGCTTGCATTCGAAAGACATTCCCATATTGAGGATATGATGGTCGAGATGAAGACCTGAAGAGGCTATGTGAGAGACTGAGGATAGTGTCTTGAGGAACTATCCAGAGTATATGTTAGGACATACCCATTTGTGGGAGCACGAGTATATATTAGTGCTATCTTGATGAATGTTGTGCTTATGTGCTTATATGCCTTGATATGTTATTCTATGCTAGTTGTGATGTGATTTATGATCTTAGTAGATCTTGATGTGCTAGCGTGATGTATGCTATAGCTAGAGATGATTACTTCCTCCACGCTACCCGGGTATGATCATATTTATAGTTGGAGATGGTTCTTTCCTCCACGCTATTTGAGTGGGATTAGGATTCAGCTGGAGATGGTTCTTTCCTCCATGCTACCTTGATGGACATAGTTCAGTGGAGATGTGATTCCTCCATGCGATATATATGTGTATGGGTTGGCTAGAGACGTATTTCCTCTATGCATGTGATATGTTTTGGCTAGAGATGTGCTTCCTCTATGCCTTGTGATGTGGTATGGCGAGAGACGTGATTCCTCTACGCCTTTGGGTAGCGTTATGGCCCTGTTTCCTGGAGATGATGATTCCTCCATGTTTATACTTGAGGTTATAGATTGTTATAGGTTGTGATCTTTTGAACGGAGATGTGATACCTCCGATAGAAAGAGTGAGAGTTATACCTCGGCGTATGGGTCCGAGAGGATTTGGAAATTGTTTAAGTTTCGGGACGAAACTTTTTTTTTAGGGGTGTGTGATGTAATAGCTAGGATTTCCGAATTCTAATTAATGTTGATTAACTTAATCATTGATAGTAATTGATATATAACTCGCGAAGATTTCGCAAGTGATGAGTATGAGTCCCACCGTTATGTTCCTCGCGTAATTTTGGACGTTTGGGGAAATTTTTAGTTTTTCCCCCGGGTAATTATTTTTACCCTCTGGTGTTATTTGGAGCATTTGGGAGCTCCCATTAATAAAAATACAGTTGAGAGAAATGATCAGGACATCGGATATGTCCTAGATATGAAATAACATGGAGAGGCAAAACGGCAAAAAGAGTCTTATTTCGTTTCTTAACGGCTAAGAAAGGTGGCTTAGGAATGCCCATTTTACAAAATAGTTATGAATTAATTATCCCGATAATATTGCAGATTTTATATTCCAATTTCAAAAAGTTTGGAGATCGGAAAATATAACCGTGTTTTAATTAAATGTTTTGGATATATTTTTAATATATATATATATATATATATATATATATATATATATTCAGAGAAGTCGGCTAATGTACAGCTAATGTACAACTAACATCTTCAATTTCAATTTGAGTTTCAACTTTCAAATTGAAAGTTACAGAGGTAGTCTTATTTATATATATATATATATATATATATATATATATATATATATATATATATATATAAAGGAAGAAGGCGGCTGATCATCTGACAGTTACCATTTCAATTGCAAATTTGCAATTGAAATTTGCAGAGGAAGAAAAGCGAAGTCAAGACCTCCGCCGCTCAAATTTCATTCACCTACACACTTCTCATCTTCGATCTATTTTCAAATCCGTTTGTATCAACGAGTCCCTTATCTTGTTCTCTTCAACGTGGTACAAATTTATTTCCCGTTTGCTAGCTTTTTGGTTAAGTCTCCGTTTATCGTTATCGGAACACCGACAAACCACCGCAAGTCATCAAACATAAGTTTTTATACCGCGCTCTTACTCCGCGTATCGCCAGGAGTCCATATCTTCTTCCGGTTCGTATATCGGGTTAGTAACGAATAAGTTATAAATTTATTCGTTTTCCGTATTACGGGTTAGTATAAATTGACCTTGAGTTGGTTAAAATGGATAATTGGAATTTCCATTATGCTCGTTACATTATTCTGGTAATTATGGGATTTTAGTTGGTGATGATATCATGAGTTGAATTTATGTCCTGATGTGGCTTTTAGGTTTAGCATGTTATTCGAGGTTATAGGATGTATATGATCCCTATGGATCCCTTTGGGTCTAGGTGTGACCCTTTGTTTGATAAGAGATGTGACATCTCTTTATGCCTTGTCTATAGGCTGTGTTGTTCCTCCAGTGTTGAGGTGATCCAGTTGTGGTTGAGCTTTATACGAGGTTGAGGTAAGTCCGTAGGACTTACTTAGCTACCATCCCTATATTGGGTGTTTGCATGAGTGGTGTGTGCTTTATATGTTTGCTACGATAGCATGAGTTGTCGTTTTTATCGACCTATGTTCTATTGACTGCCCCACTGCGTGGCTGTGATAACCTTTCCCTTTCATCCCGCCGTGGAGTCTGGGAGGTTCTCTGATGTCGGGCCAGACTGGTTTACAGGAAGGGCGCAATCAACTCCCATAGGGTACACGGATTGTGTGACCGATACTCGTACAGCTGGACATTGTACTCAGAGGCGGGGATGTATCGGTCCTCGTGTCACATACTTTCATCTATCTATATATATACGGTTTTTGAGTGAATGGTTATTATATAAAGATAATAAATGGGTAAATGTGTGATAGCATGCTGAGGTGTTTATCTTTCATGATTGTGTTTGTGCTTATGCATTACCTCATATATGCATGGTTAGCTAACGGTTTCATACCGTGTTATAGATGTTTACAGGTTAGGCGCTACTGGGTGATCTGGCAGGGTGACAGGCCGAGGACTCTCGTACATTAGGTGGTTGGTTTGGGGTTGTTGTGTTTCCCCTCCTGCGTGAGGATGATCTTTTGTACCTCCTATGTGAGGATGTCGTTTTATATACTCGGCTATGTTGTTGTTTACTTTGGGTCGTACAGTTTATATTGTTTTATGTATTTGTTTTATATCTGTCAGTGCCATGTTGTAAGGTCCAGTGAACTTGTTGTCAGGCTAGGGTCAGGATCCATTGTGAGATCCTAGCCCAATGTGACATCCCGAGTCCCGCGGATTCGGGGTGTTACACACACACACGTAACAACTCGACCAAGGGAGCTTGTGAACATCAATGTATCAACAACGGAAGGCCAACAAGAATCAAGACTCGATCTTGATCCTTGTGAAGAGAAAGGAGAAGAACGAAGAGAAAAGAAGAAGGAAGCAAAAGATGAAGCATGCTTCATATATCATGAACGTACCAAAGATTAACGGGACAAAAAACTTATAGTTCTGCAAAAGATCACAAGGGAAGGGTTGCAACTTTGCCAAGGTTGAAGAAAACGTATGCAAGAAACGGAAAAAGGAAGAGAAGACGAGAATTTATAGAAAATGGTTGAAAAGGATAAGGAAAGAAGTTTTAGGGTTTAGAAGATTCAGGAAAGTCGGCCCAAAGATAGAAAATCGGATCTTCTATGAAAGGAAACAAGATAGAAACGAAGAAGGAAAGAAGATCTTCGCGATCTGGTGTCTACCGCACCCACGACTCACCCCGCCGCGACCGCGGATGGCCTCATGGGAGGCTACTGTCACCGCGGGGGAGGTGACAGACACCAGCTTGCCGCAGGAGCGGCCGCTGTCACCGCGGGGCGGTGACAGCCAGAAACCGGTTGTTATATCAGATGCCCCCTAAAAAGAAATTTCGTCCCGAAACTTGCAACGAACCACAAGATCACACAACCACAAGGGTGAAGCAAAACACTGAACTCAAATCATATATTCCCACTCAAGGCACAAAACTCAAAACCTCACAAAAGCGTGCACAACTCAACAACGAAAACTAAAACTCCAAGCTTTTGGTGGTGGTCCTCGGATGGTAGATGTCGTATTCATTGGAGGTCTTGGAAAGTGATGTGCTTATAGAAAAATCTATGTGGAATGGGATTAAAGGATTTGCTTGTTTTTAACCAAGCTTTGCTTGCCAAGAAGGTCTGGCGTTAGTACTCATATCTTGACTCATTAACTACTCAAAATTTCAAAGCGAAATACTAGAAGAATGACTCATTTCTAGAATATTTGCTTGGATGGAGTCCTAGTTACGTTTGTAGGAGCATTTTGAGATCTAAATCATTGTTCCTGGATGAGCTAGCTTGGACGGTGGTTACGGGTCACTCTATTCAGGTTTAGACGGATGCTTAGATCCTTGATGAGGCTAATGGCTTCCGTTGGCCGTCTCCCTCGTCAGATTCTACCCTTGACTTGATACTTATGGTTACCGATCTTATTAGTGGTGGATGTTGAGATTTGGAGTGTCATAGTGACCTTTTTCAACAAGGGGACACCGCTTTGATCCCTTTTATTCTACTCAACGGTAGATGGCTTGTGGGTTCTAGATATTGGCGGTCATCTCCCTTGCCCGAAGCAATTTGATTGCCCCCTTTCCGATCTTCGTCCTAGTAGACGATGACAAATGAGATCTTGCCACCGAGCTCGTGTGGACCAAGTAGAGAAGGCACACTTGGGTTTCGTTCTCTTTTGCTCCTCTCTGAATAGATCTTGTTGAGCCATTAACAAGTATTTCCTATAAACAATCTATTGTTTCCTATCTATTTTGCTTGTAGATGCTAAGATTATATATTTAGATATGATCTGAAATTCTGCTTTACGCATCTAGTAAACTTTCAATTAGATTGATAGTAATTAAACTTGGAAAACAAATTATTGAGACATATATCATATATATATAGGAACAATATAGATCACAAAGTTTTTATTTCGCACCGTTATTTCAACTTCATATACAAATTTTCCATTTAAATTTAAAAGGATGTAGTTTTCAGTTATGATGCTTTTTGCTAAGAGCCTAAGACTACAAACAAAACCAAAGGGCCTTCATTCATTTTCAAATGTATATTTGTTTAGACCAACCTTCAGTCGTAACCTATTTTATGTGACACCTTATGTGTTTCTATTACCTCAAATTCCAACATAGTGATGACCTTGTTAAAAAGCAATCATAAACAAATTTGCCTTTTCATTACTCCCTCTAGTTCTTAATAATTTTCATTAACATTTTATAATTTTAATTCATAATATATCTCATTATAAGTATAATTATATTTAAACGTCTTAAAAATAAAATTTCAACTATTTTTTTAATTATTATTTATATATTATTTCCTCTCTTCCCTTCTAACTCCCCACATTTAACATCGTTATCCTTATACTCAATAACTTTTATATAATTTATTGAGATATGGTAAAGGTGCAACAGAAAGTCTTGAAATTCAAAAGATAGATAGAACTCATTATTGTAACCAACAAATCATGTTGGTGAGAAGAAGAAGCACGACAAAGCCCTGCATGCATTTCCAAAGCCAATTCAGCCACTTGTCACAAACGCCAAGCACAACACCAATAAACAACTTACCAAAAAATAATAAAATACGAAACAACAAAAATCCCTATTTTCCCTCCCTTTACTTTTTAAACAAAAATATCAAAACAGAATCATATCACACAGACGAAGTTTGAGGCGCCTTTCCGCCAACGGATTTACCATCGGTGGGTCCCATTCCTCCACCAACACCGGCTCGCCCATCAGCCACAGCACTGCCCGCCGTTTTCGCTACTAACTGGTACGTCGGAGGTGGCGCTCCGGCTAAAGTATAGTAGACTGGCCTCCCTGATCTGTCAACATAGCTTACTTGTGTATAACCTTGCTCCGTCACTATCGCCGGCGGAAGAGCTGCCTGCCGTACCATTCCAATCCCCTCTTGCATCCCTGTTACCTTATTGTGTTGAATCAACGATGACGGCGTCGGAGGTAGCTGTTCATGATAAGCCTCCGGCATCATGCGCGGGAAGCTGTAATATCCTTGATTGGAGATCTGTCGCGTGGACGGATTCGGATGGTATACTCCGCCTGAGGGTGTTTGAATTAAGTACACAGGCTGTTGATCCGCTGAAATACTACTAGATATCTGATAGTTACCGGCGGGAATATGCCTCTCCGGCCAGTAACCGGCGGAGATGGGCACCGGAACTGCCTGTGGCGGCGGCGGTGCCGGAGAAATGTTGTCAGCAGTCTTGTAGTACTCGTTCTGATAAATCTGAGTCGAATTCACATTAGGATTCACATCTTCGTACAATTTTTCACCGTCGGTAACCCTAAACCTTTCCATCTGGCTCTGAATCAAAGCCACGGGCTCCTGATCATTCAAACCAGGAATATCATTAGCAAAATTAGGGTTAGGATCAACAACCTTATAGTTCATAGCCTTGTCAAATCCAAACAGGAAATCAGGATTGGAAGGCTCTGCATTCGTAGTTGGAGGAGGAGGAGAATTATCTAGAGGCCGAAACTGAACCGAATTGAGAGCGTCAACGAACCAACTCCCCTGAGGCTTGGTATCCTTGAGCAGATACTCCTCGAAAATCGGCTTCGGATTGATGGAAAACAAAAACATCCGGAGCCTCGCCGGCTTCGGGGAGCTCCGATTAAGACGATCGTACTCCAACATCAAGTGCTCGAGATCCTCGTCGTTAGTGACGGAGATCAAGGCGTCGAGTTCCTCACCAGGAAGCTGGTACTTGAAGCAGATATCGGAGGGAGAAGCATCGCAGAGGGATGAAAGCTTAGCAAGGAGGGTGGAGAGACTAATGTTGCGGTCGGCGGAGAGGATCTTGGTGTCGCCGCCAACATACGAGAGCTGGTTGTCGTGTTGACGGGGCTGAATTTTACCGCCATAGCTGCACATGAACTTAACCTTGTAGTTAGCGGAGGCGGTGGGAGGCTCGTCCCAAGAGGGAGGGTTCTCGGAGTCGATCTCGCGAGAGAGGGGGGAGGATTCGCCGGAATCGGGATGGGACTGGTGAGAGTAGTTCTCCATTGCCGGCGAGTGATAGATCGTTTGAGAGAGGAGAGTGAGTGAATTTAGGGTACGGAGGAATTGGGGTTCATCATAGAATTAGAATGGGGTGGGTGAAGAAGTGCGAATTGGAAGGAAAGCCTAGAAACAGGGAAATACAGGTGGGGGAGAGAGAACTGGAAGGTTGTTGGGGTTTTGTTTGTGGGTTGTGGACTTTGTCGTGGGGCCCAATTGTAGGATTATAAGTAACTGGACTGACGGCTTTTAACTCGTTAACTCACGGCGCACTACGCTTTGGCCTTTGGGTTTGGGCGCGTACAATTTATTTAACGAAAAAGGGAACACTATACGTGTATCTTTTTCTTTTTATAAATTTAATTATATTCTTATTATTTTTCTAACTAACTTTTCTAAATAGGATAAAATAATTTATTCAGATTATTAGCTGTGTTAGTTTGGTTTTTTATTGTGTGTTTTTTTTAAGTTTTTGTTCGTGTAAGTTATGTAATTCATATTTTAACATATGTAATTTACTTATAAAGTATTGCATAATTTACACAAATATATTATTAACTATGCAAAATATCTAGAAATTTAAAAACTATATTATATCCACAAATTATCTACACGAAAAAATCAATATTACACTTGTTTACATAAACCAAAGACAAATTACATAAGCTACACAAACTAATTATTCTTCAGTCTACAATACATTTGAAAATACAAATACATAATAATATTTTCATAAAAATAAACTTGACAACACAAATTAAAACAAACAAAAAAATTCAAACAATTTAAACTCAAATTGTTAAATCTACATAAATTTTAAACAAATTAAAGCTACACGATGTTATGCAATTTATTTAGTAACACATCTACATAAAAAAATAGATGAATTTTGATTACACAAATATAGGCAAACACACTAGTTCATTCAGTTACCAAATACAATCGATTTTTTACACGACTCTATATATCATACTAAAACAGAACCCATTTAGTCCACATGTCGCGTGTTAAAGCTAGCCACATCAATTTTTTTTTTCCAATTTATTTACAATATTGCCACAAGATATTTACGGATTTGCCATAATATCTTTCACAAAAAAAAAGTCGTTATAATTAATAAACAGTCAGCATGCCAAATCATCTTTAATATAATAAATCATCATGCCACGTCAACTTTACTCAAAGATTAATTTAACAAAAACAAATTTATATAAAAACATAATAAAAACATATCCACATTTTATTTTTATAATTTTCAAAAAAAATAATATAGGCATTTATATATCATATTTTGTTTTCTTATTTTAAAATTTTAAAATTTATTTTCTTAAATTAATTTTTTAATTTCGAACTATACATGTATATATATATATATATATATCATGATTTTGTTTTCTTAATTTCAATTTTAAAATTCAAATTTTCTTCTGTTAAATAATTAATAATAGTTAACAAAATAGATAAAAATTTTAACTGATTCTACAAAATCTCACCCGCAATTTTTACACAAACTTATTTCTGATGATATAAAAAAAATTTTAGTTTTAAGTCAATTTAGCCTATAATTAAATTTTAAAGTATACATATTTTTACACAATTTTTTTCTAGATGATATAAAAAAAATTTAGTTTTTAAGTCAATTTAGCCTATGATTAAATCTTTTCTATTGCTTAATATTCACTACATAATATAAAAATAAAAAAAATTATTTAGATAAAGCCGCACAAGGTGCGGGCATTGAACTAGTTCATTATAATAAAATTACTCTTAATTTTGATTACACAATATATCTTGTAAACTCAATTAAAGGTAGAAATCTATTTAGGAAGAATAATTATTATTTATATCTTTTTATATTTACAAGATTACAAAATTAAATATATTGTAATTTAATTAAAAGTATAAATCTATTTAGGGATTGAATATCATTATTTAGCTCTCTTTTTTTCTTACATAAAAACTATAAATATTTAGACAAAGAATAATTAAGTATCTATATTCTATATACTATATTAAAGCCAAAGCATTAGTTCAATGTGGTTCATCCTAACTTATAATATGACACATGGCATTTTCTTAGAATTTTGATTTTTTTTAAAAAAATTATATAAATATAGTTACCATATTTAAATTAGTAAATAAAGTAATAATATAATTATCATATAATAGAACTCATATTTATCTACTTACCAAACATGTCTTTTTATATATACTGATAGAATAATTATTATATGATAAAACTTATACCAAAATAACTTTATATATATATTAGTTATACGTATATTTATTTATACTGAACAAACTTTTTTAATTTACATATATATGCTAATGTATTTCAATTTTATTAAAAATTTGAAGAATTTATTTTTATTAAACTTCTATCAATTAATGTATTTTTTAAATAAAAATAGTGTAAATGATAGATACTACGGTTAAAGCCAAAACACTTCGGCCAAAACACTTCGTCCTGTGTGTCACTTTCTTATCAATTCGATGACACATGTCATTTTTATGTAGTTTTGATTTTTTAGATATATATAGTTTTATAGTTCACATCTTATATTTTAAATTAACTATCTCACATGGTACATAATAATGTATACTTACCAAACTTACAATATTAATATACTAATATTAATCCAATGTTCGATTTTTTTGCCTTTTTTAACTAATACAATCAAATTTAAACATTATAATTAAACTATTTATATTAAAATTAAGTGGTTATTGTTTTGTTATGTACATTAAGAAAAAAAACTGTTCATCTAGAATCTAGATGTACAATTTTATTTTTTAATATACATAAATAATATTATACTATTAATGCAAAAATATACATCTATATACTAATAATAAAGTGGAAGCCTTTAATGCCACATGCTAATTTTTTTATTTTTTTGCCACATGCAATTCCAAAACGCACTCTCATTTTAAAAAAATTATATAAACTAACTAACTAAATAACTAACTAACTATACATATATATATATATATATATATATATATATATATATATATATATATATATATATATATACTAGGGTGGACGCGCGTGCTACGCACGCGCGCCGCTGTTTGCAATCGAATTTTGTGTAGGTGATATATTCAAATGAGAACTATATTGTCAAAACTAACCGGGAAAAATGTAATTACAGTATGTAGATGGACAAATCTTATATAAAAAGTACAATGGTATTACATTTTCGTAAGAAACATGAATGTACCTACTAACATACTACGCAACTAATAACGAAGAAGCTAATAACAATCCCGTCTAGCAGTTGTCTTGAATGCTCTTCAAACAAATAACCGTGAAACAAGAGAAGTAGCATGACCCACTCAATTGAAATCTCTGAAATAAAATTGATAGCCAAAGTAAGGGCTTATTTTACTAAAAGTACACTTCTAGATCAACTAATTATTTACAGTTTTGATTTAGACTTCATTTGTGATAGCCAAAGTAAGGGTTTATTCTACCTAAAAGTGCACAAATGTACATTCGGCCACGTACTGCGATTCCTTCGAAGAAAACGAAGAAGGCGGAAATCCAAACAATCTGTTGAAATACGGTTAATTAGCATTTGAAGCCAATCTGTCACAAATAAAGTCTAAATCAAAACTGTAAATACCTTATTCAATTTGAGGGTGCGAGACCAAAGAGTATGAATCGGTTGAAGAGTTCAAACATCTAGCACTCGTAAGGGAGAACCTATAATCGAACTAAAACCCTAGAAAAATAAATTATCACAAATCCAAAGATCGGGAGACTAAAAGGACAAAAGAAATCAGAGAGAAGGTTGAAAAGCTTACCCCTAGAAGCCAAAGTCGGTGCACATGGAGTCGATCCACCCCGATAGCCGTAAAGATTAGTGGTTCCACTTCTCTGGTTCAATAGAAATTATAGAACACTCAGTAAACATTCATGCAACAATAAATCTAGACCTGAAAGAGGTATAATTTATGACAATCTCAATCAAGAATCTACCACCGAATCAAAGTGCATCATCTACCAAAAAAAGAAGGAATTTCAAGAGATTAAAAATTTTCATATAATTCAGAAAAACTCATATTTAGTTCCTACAAATAACAAAAATTTAGAATGAAATGGAAGGTAAAAGTTTGTTCATACCAGTATGAGGCTTAATAAACACTGCACAACAACAAACCGAAACACCATAGATATTTGCTCTTCATTTCCATGCAAAGCCATATTTTCACCTAAAAAAATTATGCTTCAAGATTTTATCTGCACTGGGGCATTTCTTCGGATCTTTCACCAAGCAAGAAGCTATCATTTCTAATAAAGACTGCATGAATAAGAGTCTAAAAGTGCTCAGTGACACCAATAGAATTTATGATTAAATTTTGAAAACTACAACACTTGATTATTTTACAAAGAAGAAGAAAACCTTTGAAAATTTCTTGTCTCTATCATAGTCAAGATTAGGTGGTGCACTTTGCAACATCATTAAAAAGACCTATGAATTACAAGAACAGAAAGACAACCACAACAACAAGAGAAGTTATTCTAAAAGCTCTTGGTGATAAATAAGAAGTACCTTCATTGGCGAAAATCTTAAAAAGGGGACATGCATCACTACAACACATACGAAGTTTCATTACCCAAGGTAACTTCCTTGAGAAAAAATCACCTTCCAATTTGAACTGATGAGGATACTTCATCTTCATGTACAACACATATACAATACTCTCGCGTCTTCCTGAAATTCCCAAAGGTAAATAGAGAAACTTTTACATTACACAAACAAACCAAAAAAGAGAAAGAAGTAAGCGAGAAATCAAAGCTTGAAAAGGTGATCATTAGCAGAAAAGAAATCTCATTGATGAACCTGAGAAACATGTAGAATAACTTGCTCAACCTGCACAAATTAAACAAAGATCATATTCTCAGAAAGTAAGAAGCACCCATATAAAAAGGAGAACAAAATTAAACCAATATTAAACCGAAGAAGAGCGTGGTCAAAAGCAATTATGTGGGCATATTTTCCGAATATCAACCGACGGGCTTCGGTAACGGTGGCTAGAAAACTCGTAGAAGAAACCGAAAAGGTTCAATTTGAACTTCATATATAGTGATTAGTGATCAAATATAAATTAGTCAAAATAGCATTTTGTAAAGTTGAATGGTACATAACTCAAAAGTACAAGTAAGGCATGTTTGATCATATCTTACATTTTTTAGAAAGTGAGAAATATAGCTTTATTAACCTTGTTAACAGTAGGATTATGAATAATCTCAATGCTTATCAACAACCTCTCCGCGAGGAACTACTGTTCGTCTTAGGCTCATTACCTCCAATTTCAGAGATTATTATGTTTATTATATCTAATGCAATGTATAGACTTATATATATATGGCTGGTGTAAATTTAAACTTTCATTTAACTATGTTCTTTCTAATGCTTACTGGAATTTCTAAATGGGACTAAAGCCACAAAATTATAGCCTCGAATATGGATTATTGAGATGAAATGTTAACCATTATTGAAGGAGCAAACTGAAACCATGAACAAAAGAAACATAATTTTGATTTAGCTCAAGAATATAAACTCAGTTATGGGCTAATTGTAGAAGTAAGGGTAGAGATGAAAATAAAAGAGGCAAAGATATTCAACCACATTACAAAAATTTGATATAAAAAAAAAATTCCAGTATGTGTATCAAATATTGAAAAGTGGAGTTTGAGCAAGATGGATACCTACAAGGTGAGCAATTTTTCTTGGGCGTTTTATCAAACACTTAATGGGCATCCTCTAACTCGCCTTCTGCAACATACATGAAGGATTTGAAAGGAAAGCTTAAAATTGAGCTTTCCATAGGACATATGCAATGTATAGCTTAAACTAATAAACCCTTATTTCAGTCATTCAAGAAGCAATACCTCCCTTGAAGCAGAAACAAACAAAATTAGAAGGATTTGGAAGGTAAATTACCAAGATGTATCGTAGGGAAGCAACCACGAAGGTGGGAAATCGACCTAGAAATGAATCGGCGATAGCAACACCGAGAAGAGGGAGCAAAGAGCCGATGCCAAACCATGCATTAACGGTGGTTGCAGTTGACGTCGTGGACTGGCAGAGTGGACCCGTTGAGTAGCTAATTAGATTCGAACCTACCCCATAAAACGCTATCCTTTGCAGTTTCAACACCTATTCAAATTCAAAAGTTATAAGCAAGTGGTCAATTAAGTTGAATCACACTAACAATAGATTTTTTTTGCTGTCTTGATACCAATGACGAAAAAAGCAGATTTCCAGCCACCGGTGTTGGATCGGAGAGACGGAGTTCCATGATGATCGGTAGCGTCGGCGACGGTGTCAGTCTACAGGAGAGGAGTGATGGTGGTTTTAGATATGGCCATTATTTCGCCCAAATCTCGGGTCAATGAAACCAAATTGCAGACTTCAAGCTGCTTCAAAGCAAATGCTTCCTCAAAATCTTGATCGAAAACTACAATTGGAATCATATGTGAGATTTGAAGAATGTAAGATTACAGATGCGATATTTGAGGAGAGATTGAGAAATGTGATGCTTGTTTGCAAGCCAATATTAGAGAAAGGGAAATGGGGATTTCTAAATTACCCTAATTTTACTGATCAAGAGAATTCAACACAAGCATGGTGGTTCCTCCACATAGTTGAAAACCCCAAGTTCCATCAAACAACTCAAAAGAGGAAATTAAGCATTTAGATAATAAAATAGGAATTAGGAGAGTCAGTAATGAATAGAAGATGAGCGACTTACAATCGGTGTTTAACACAGTAGGAAAAGTATCGACCATCGGTAGAAGGATGGTTGTCGACTGGTGCGGTGGTGAAGACGGAACCGATCCATCATGAGGAATGAAGCAAGGGCTTGAGAAAGACAAAATCTAGAAGAGAAAGGTGAATCAACATACCTCGCGAATACGGATTGTGGTAGAGGAAGAAACAAAATCTGGTGCAACGATGGGTCGGATTCCGCCAACAACGCCAACAACGATGGGTCGGAAACACAAATTGAAAGTGCTTTATGTGAGGCCATCGATTGCTTCAAGAGGAAGATGAAAAATCGATTGCTTCAAGAGGAAGATGAAAAAGGAGAGAGGAGGGAGGAGAGACTAACACGTATTTGAAAAAGCTGAAAAGGAAAGAGGAGAGACTAACATGTGTATAAGTAAGGGCTTTTCCCCCATAAACTATTTAGGTAATCCATGTAATTATTTTAATATATCAAGGACAAAATAGTCATTAATCATGCACAAGGGCAAAATAGGAAACTCCCTATTCATTGGGAAAACTCTCTCTTTTATTATAGTATAAGTATATATATATATATATATAACCCTTAATCCCACATGTCCTTTTATAATGCATTTCATCACGGGTCGTTTTAACGTTTAGTTTCATTTAAGACCTTTTTTTTATTAAAATCATGTAAACTATCTTTAATTTAAATTATCCCTTTCTGTTTTTATTTTCTTTTAGTTTTCCTTATAATATTATCCTCCAACTCACTTCACCTTTGTATTATATTAAATATCTTTATTTTATAAATAATAGTATGTAGTTACATAAACCATTAATGATTCCGTATATTTTTATATTAAATTTATTTGTAAATAATATTCTAAAAATATTAAATATAGATATATCTATTTTTGAATTAAAATTTTATTAAATATATCCATGACACGGGTATTACACTAGTTTACCTAATTTTAAAATTACTAGAGCCTATTTTATCGATTAAAACTTATAAAAAGACCTCGTTCCTCTAATTTCCTCAAAGCTTTAAGATATGGAGTATATGGATATGTGTGTTTTATGGGAGCGATAGACCGACAAAATTATGATTTGGTATCCATTTACGCTTTGAATGCGTCAATAGGAATGATCATTGATAAACTTTTTTTTGATAACCTATCATTGATAAACTACTTTCATAATCACATACAAATAAACGAAGAGCGTCTTCAGTAACATAAGCCTTTTCGTTAAAATAAAATATTTGAATAGTCTAAGGTTTTTTTGGTAGTTCTTTGAATAATTTGTTGGATGGCTTTGTAAAATTTATAATCTGATAAAAAAAATATAATTGTGTTTGGTAAAACAAGATTTTGGATAGATATTTAGGATAAATTTATTAAAAAGGATAAACACTAATTATTTAATATATATATATATATATATATATATATATATATATATATATATATATATATATATATATATCCTTACAATACTAAAAAAAATATAATTGTGTTTGTCCCCCTATTATGATTGGTACTGAATTTTTTTCGCTTTTGATGTTTCAGATCTACAGTGATGAACCAATATGCTTGTTTGGATTGAATCGAAATTGTTGATTGCTAAAGTGGGTACCATATCTTCTTTCTGTTCTTTCGATCTTAATATCTGCTTTGGATGCAGGTTTATTCTGGCCGTCCGTTGTCTCCGGCTACATCGACAAGCTCCTCAGGTTAGCACCAGCAGGAAGTAAGATCTCATCTTTAGGTTCGTAGTAAATCGATCTCTTCTCGCTTTAGTTTCGTCCTCAACCTATCCCTTTTACTATAGTGTAATTGAAGTCCTTGGAATGACATCAGCCTCTGTAAATCTTCACCGTTTTTGTCTCCTCTTCTCTCCCCAACTTCTCTCAATTTAGATATTTATCTCACAAGGGTGATTTATCTCCTTAAAATTAAACTGACTGATTTCGTTTAGTGTTTATATCTTTCTTCACAGGTCCAGTGATGAGGAAGGCAGCGACAGCGAGTCAGCGACTACCGCCGTCTTCTTCTACGAGTGCACCCTTCAGGTTAGGGTTTATACCTTGTTATGGATGTTTCTTTGTCTATATTCGGTTTCATCTTCCATACTTCTTTTTCTTGAATTTGTCATCATGTTGTATTCTTTTGGTGAGCAAATAATAATTCCTCAATTTTCATAGGTTGATAAAATAATTATTCGAGATTGCAACGACAAAAAACATGAAAGGAAATCGGTGACGGGGAGAGAAATCGGACCGAAACCAGTGTTAGTGTACGGTGACGTTTTGACCAGGGACAAGCTTCGGACCAGCTCCGGCCCTCACAATTTCCTTCTCTACTCCCATTGATACTCAAACTTCTTAGTCTTCCGTTGGAACTTGCTCTTTCTCCTCAAACGAAGCAGAGAAGGATGAACATGAATAGAGAGTCGGTTGCTCGATCTAGAGAGCGACCATAGGTTTGATCACTGAAAAATAAAGATGAATCATTCATGGATTTGTCTTGATGTTATTGAGATTTCGTTGATCTTTTTATATATTTATTGGCTTTAGGCTTACACAAATATCTTCCTCCATTCCTCTGTCATAGTAATTTAATGACTAATTCATAATTTGCTTTGTCTTTTTTATCCATAATATTGTGCCTCATTCCCCCCCCCCCCCCCCGTTATTTGCGATTTGAAGTTACTGCGTGGTGTTAAAACTCAGGTTGCTATTGTAGATCAAGCGATTGTGGATGTGTCGAACAATGTCGAAGCTCCAGTGGTGGTTGTGACAGGAGCATCTAGAGGAATTGGTAAAGCAATTGCTTTGGCTTTAGGAGTTTGTATATATAGAGGAATGTCAAGGACTGGGATGTTGATGCATAGTCTGCATAGATATCCTTTATTACAATCCTAAATTTCCCAGTGGGAACTGCTTGACTTAGATATGATGAGAGATAAATGTTATGTGTATTCTGTTTTCATGTAGGTCTTCGTAAGTTATGCAAGATCATCAAAAGAGGCTGAAGAAGTATCTAAAGAGGTATGTTACCTTTTTATGGGTAATTTAATTTTTTAATTATGAAAATTTTGGAGCCATTCTCTGAAGTCAATTCACAAATGCACATGTAGACCAATTCGTGACTGATTTTGTGGTTCTGAACTTTAACATTCCTTTTGGTACCTTTGTATACATCCTGGTATCTCTTTTAGGTGCAAATAATGTCGCAAGGACAAACCTTGCTCCCCAGCCTGGAGCTGTGGAACCTATTGGATAAGTGGGTTAGAGTTGCACCAGCCTCAAGGCGCATAAAGACGAGCGTGGGCAGCTTTGGGAAGGAATTTGAGATGGTCCTGACTTATTCCAATAAGGCACAAATTGAAGCTCAAGCTGCGGAACAATAGCAATTGGAATAGATTTGTCTTAGATTCAAACTATAGTTCACAAAATAATCCGGTAATACCCATTACTATGGTATACATTACCATACCCATATCCCTTAGAAGGTTGCTGCTACTGTTGCATAAATTCCATGTATTGATACTTTGAAAGTTTTAGATCCTACCACATTTGGATTTTATAAACCAAAGTGAATATCTTTGTTGTAGAAGAAGGGCATACTAGACAACAGACTTAATTGGAAGCATGAATGCCCGTTGTGTTTTTGAATAGCTTTCAAAAACGATAATGCACCTTGAGGCTGGTGCAAAAACGATAAATAAAACAAAAAGTCTTATTACTGCAAAATTATCGTTAGTTAAATGGAAAACATAGTAACAGAAGTACCGCAAAGGTATGTACAGTAACTTTCGAACCATAAACCTGCTTCATTGTAGCTCTTGCATCGGATTTTCTTGAAATTCAATGCTGCAAAATAAATAAAGTATATTAGACGGCAATATTATATATTCGAATGAAACGAATATGGTAAAAGTTAAAAATTAAACCTTGGTTCAAATCAATAAATTAATTTTACGTTGTACCAAATTTTCGAATATTTGCTTTATCGAGTATTTCAAACGAGACAATGTTTTTTATCGAGTTGTTAGATGATCCGTCATTTGTTTCAGCCTCGCGTCTGAAAATATTCAGGTCTTCTCTTCTTCTTGCTCGCGAAAGTGCAATATAAGTTTGACCATGAGCAAAACATGGTTCACTTGATCTAGTGTTTGTCCCTGAGATTTATTAATTGTCATTGCAAAGCATAATTTTATAGGAAATTGTTTTCTCTCAAACAGAAAGGGGTATTTTGTGTTCGACGGTCTTAAAGAAATTCTTGGTATAAATGCTTGCTCGCCCATATAATAACCCGTCGTTATTTCACAGTGAATTAAGTTTCTATGGAATGTTTTACATATTAACCTAGTGCCGTTAAATAATCCATTTGACGGATCAATATTACGTAATAATATTACAGGGCAACTTTCTTTTAGAATAAGCTTATGTGGACTTATTCCCGGAGAACATAAACTATTAAGAAATTCAATCGGATATATGTTTGAGCCAGCATCTATAACAGAATCGAAACTTAAATACGTCTTCTCATTTCCGGGAAATTCATCAATTAGTAAGTTGTTTATGTAATCGACGTCTTCATTTGGTGTAAGAATTGCTCTTGTGGAAAATATTGAGAAATTTATACTTTGCTCATACAATTATGGGAAAATTGTGCTGATTGTAGATGTAGTCATGTTTTCAGTTATCGGCTTGCACTTGACTATTGAATTTGGAATTTGAATTTCTACGTGTTCATCACTTTGAAGTTCACCATTTCCTAATTGTAGTAGAAAATTTGCAAACTGAAGATCTTCCTGCGCTCTCATATTTTCTGTTAAACTAAATTTATTCAATGATGGCCACAACTGAGATGTCACTAAACTACAGTTAATTGCTTCTCTTTATCCTTGATGAGGAACAACAGGCAATACTTGTCTAAAGTCGCCACCAAAAACGACAATTTTACCTCCAAATAATTTCTTCGAGTTACGTACATCTTGTAATAACGTATTAAGAGACTTTATGTTTTGTTTCTTTGCCATTGATGCTTCGTCCCATATTATTAAAGATGTTTGGCGTAGAAGTTCTGCAAGATTGATCTGCTTTGAAACATTACATAATTGACTGCTATTATCATCGTTTGGTATTTTGAATCTAGAATGTGCTATTCGACCGGACGGTAAGTTTGAAGCCGCTATGCCTGATGTAGCTTTAGCTATAACGAGTTTTTGTAATTTCCGTACTTTAGCATATAGAGCACAATATAGAAAAGTCTTTCCCGTACCACCAGGGCCGTCTATGAAAAACGATCCTGGATTATTATTCTTAATTAACGCTGTTATTGCTTTGTAAGCAGATCTTTGAGCAATGTTAAGCATTTTTTACGCATTTATATATTGTTCAGGAGTCACGGCACTCAATGCATCCGCTATCTCACGATTTATGTTGGATGATTTATTATCTAGTAAAACCGATACAATTATTCTATAATATGTTAGGGATTTCCCCATTGTCTCTAGGTACACATCAATGTCCGTGGATGTTAAGTGGCACACTTTACTTGGATTATTTTGATAACGCTGACGGTAGTCATCTGATAATGGTTCGTAGTATTTTTCCCATAAATTTTGGGGGTTTAGAGGTGTGCAAAAGGTAAGCAGATTTGCAAATAATCTCCGTAGTGTTTTTGGCATTTGTGTTGTAACTGCTTCTTCCATACACGAGTATATGTATCCACTAACCTCGATAAGACCATAACTCAAAGCAGATTCTTCAAAAGTCAAGTACATATGGTTGTTTACTGTTCGAAGACCCTCAAATGATTTAGGACCTTTTATATGTGTTAATAGTAATCTTAAATAGTAGCGCTCGCCTTCACAAGGATTTACATATGCCAATCGACCTAGTGATGGTCTTTGTTTTCTTTCATTCCATTTTTTTAGCTTTTGATTCCAAGTATAGTGCTCTGGAAATTCAGAATACAAGTACTTAGTTGTTGACTGGGAGTTTGCATTTGTGTTAAAAAAAGAAATAAGAGTCGTTATTTGACGGCTTTCGTCGGAAATAATATTGCTTAGTTGTTCAGATGGTGAAAATGTTATTGAATGCATATGCGGTAAATGTATTTGTAATACGAAGACTGTCGGATTTATATCATATAAATCAAATGCAAATATACGCCACGTGGCTTCAGGAGGAGAAACCCATATGCCATTTTGGTAATCCTTAATTTCATCTTGTACAACAGACTGATCTTGTGTAATAGCAAAACTTATCATATCGTGTCCTTTGTAAACGTATTTATATATGTACTTTATTGCTGCAACGGTAGAACAAACCTCAACATTTATATGACAATTAAATATCGCAAGTAAATATGGATAATACGGTATAACCCACCGATTATCAAGATCTGCACCTCTAACTCGTACTACGTCAGAGTTATTCCTACGTCGATAAGTCGGATAAGAATCATCAGTACTTGATGTATATTCAGCATATTTTTCGGATAACCGTATTTACACATTAACTTATTATTTTTTTTCTTCATGCAAGGGCAGCTATGATTTTTTTTACCACATGGTCCATGCATCATATGCTGCACGACAAGTTTTCTTAACTCTAGATATTTATTTGACGGGATCTCCGCACTTACGTATTTATCATATTCATGTGATGAACGTATTTTATTTCCAGTCGATAATATTAGCAGAATGTGTGCATGAGGCAGACCTCTTTTTTGAAATTCTATAACATCAGCACGGGCTGCAATGCTACCAAATATTTTTTTCTCTTGTAGTAACGATTTTAATTTGGTTAATTTGGCTCTAAATATGCGGGAAACTAAATCCGGTCGATCTTCGGCCTTTTCACCTAAAAGCATTTCTTTTTTTTTTTTATTTCCGGCCATTGTGGATTACAAGTCATTGTGATGAATAAATCTGGTTTACCATATTTTTGTACAAGTATCATTGCATTAAGGTATCTTCCTTTCATATCTCTAGGGCCACCAATAAAGGATGCTGGAAGAATGACACGCTTACCAATATCATAAGCCCTTCTATACCCATCATTAACACTGTCAACAACACCTTGGTCAATTCACTTCGAATAGCACTTTGATTTTTCCGTAAGAAATCTAGTCTTGTATTTTCTATTTTGACATACATGTCAACTATATACTATTGATAATTTCTACCCGCTTGTAAAATATGATTGCCTTCACGTATTTGAAATTTGAAACTGTGATACTCACGGCAAGATATTTCTTGTCCTTGTTGCGGTGGAAAAGCAGTTGCAGCTGCAAAAAATAAAGATATATAATGAAAATATTAGAAAGTCCTTATGTTGACTATGATTACGACTGGGAAAATTATACTCAGATGAGAACGTGTATAGATATAAGAATATATTGCATTACCTATTTCTTCACGGTTGAGAACTACATCAGCTGTATCATTTTACAAACTCACAATTGGAAAGACGATTCTTCTATCATTTGTCGATTTGTGCGTTTAATTTTTGTAATGCCTTTATGCCAACCACATTCTCCCCGAGTAAATAAAAGAGAATACTGTAAAGGATCATAACATCCAAAGTAGTGCATGATTCTATAAGTCTTATTTTCGTTACCCAATACAATAACTTCAAGACTATTAATGTTATCCGAGTTTTCATTATCTACAAGAATTGCACCGACCTCGTCGGACGTGGGAGCGTTAAATACTCTTTGATCCAACGTTGGATTTTTGGAGATTAATATTTTTGTATCGTAATTGACTTCACGCTGTGAAAGATTCCTAAAAAAATATGCATGCGGGTTTTCGGACATTAATTTGATTATCATGGAGATGATGTCAGGGTTTAACTCACTAAATGTTTTAACGCGGTGTTCTTTTTCTTGTAAACCGTCAAAGAAATATAGTTGTAAAAATTTCTGCTTATCAGTCTGAGGAGATATGCTCGGTAGAAAGTGATATAGCTGTCCTTGTAAACAAAATACATGTATGCCTCTAATTGTTTCTGCATTTATGTTATCATATCCGAGAGAACTGAAAGCATAGAAGTTGTTATACAACCTAGCATATTGTCTAAAATGATTGCCTAGGCTAGTCTTATCAGTGAACAAATGAAACAACTGAGAAGGAAACGGGTTTGCTATTATCACCACGCTACCTTGAGTTACCTTCGAGTGAGGTAAGTCCCTTGGACTTACTTAGCTTCATTCCGCATATTAGTTGGATTGTATTGGCTTGTTTGTGTTGTTTATTATTGTTATAACGGATCACCGGACTAGGATTCACCCTTTATAACCTTAATTGGCCCAAGTGTATGATAACCGGGCGGTGACCACTTGTCTAGTTCTACAAGAGACTAGAATGTGCTCTTACAACCCAGGTCCGTAGGTAACGAATAGTACTGATCTATTCCTATTGGTAGACGGAAGCGGAGCGAGTTTTGGGAGATTCTCTTGTGATAAAAGAAGTTGAATTAGTAATGGAGAACCTTAATGAAAGATAATAACCGGTTGTGTGCAAGTATGCTATGTGTTTTCTTTACCTTATCTGTGTTTGTGCCTTTACGCTCTTGCTAGTATCTAGAATGTTAGCTAACGATTTATACCGTTGTTGTAGATGTTGCGCAGTTTCAGGATGCTATGTGTTTTCTTTACCCCTGCGGCTTCTTGGCCGCCTCCTAAGAACTTCAAGGCGGTACGCAACTTCTTAGTATTGGCAGGGTACTACCGACGTTTTGTTGAGGGCTTTTAAGTTATCGTCCGACCGCTCACTTCCTTGTTGCGGAAGTCTACGAGATTTGTATGGTCCGAGCCGTGCCTGCGGAGCTTCAAGGAGCTGAAGAAGAGGTTGACCTCTGCTCCCATCCTAGCTCAGCCAGAGGGCATTGAGGATTTTGTGGTTTACAGCGACGCATCCAAGCTGGGCTTGGGATGTGTTTTGATGCAGAGGGGTAAGGTGATTGCTTACGCGTCGAGACAACTGAAGACGTACGAGGAGAATTACCCTACCCATGACCTTGAGTTGGCTGTTGAGGTTGTGCTTTGAAGATTTGGAGACATTATCTGTACGGAGCTACGTGTCAGATATTCACAGACCATAAGAGTCTAGAGTACATATTCACTCAGCGGCAGTTGAATAACCGCCATCGCAGATGGTTGGATTTGATCAAGGACTTTGATCTTCATATCTTATACAACCCGGGGAAGGCGAACGTGGTAGCAGATGCCCTTGGTAGGAAGACTCCCCGAGAGATGGCGATCGCTAGGCTCATAGTGGAATAAGATTGAAATAACTTGCATTAGTTTCTGTCAGAAGTACATACTCGCAGTGACAAGGAATCAGCAATAGTAGTCACATCAGTGAGGAATCTTGGCATCTCATTGGGGATGGACGAAACAACCCTAGAATCAGCAACTAACTTGTTCGCCCGGTACCACTGCCTCAGAGATTCAGCACGCTCACTAACAGGGTGAGTCTTTACAACGGTCGACATTGATCCAGCGAGAGAGAAGCCTGCAACAATTATTATAATTACAAATTAAAGCAGAAAAAATAACCAGACAAGATGAAGAAGAGCGTAACGTCCTTTTTTGTAAGAACGTGTAAGCAGCAGCGACACTTAGAGTAGGAAAGGAAATTAAGAGAGAAAGAAAACAAACTTTCATAAACAATTATCCAAATTGATGGTGGCCGAGTAAAAGGAGATATGTGGCAAACCCAAAAAAGCAATATATAAGTGTCTTTCAATATATGTTCACATAGGGGCATTATGTTGATCAAAAAATATGAGAAGCAGAAAGAAACAACGAAGACACTAAATGGCTTAGCAATTAAAAAAAATAAAGGGAAAAAATCCAAATTAAACTAGAAACTATCTTCTGTAAAAGGCAAGAAATCAACTAAACATATGTAACTGCTTCTGTTGAGGAGAGTAGATACTAAAGAAAAAAAATTTTAAATAACAAAAATGGAAGAGTAAACAACCGCTGAAGCTGCTGACTTTTAGGCCTGAGATCTCCACAGTAGGGTCGTCATCCAAGAGAGACTCGAGCTTCTCAAACTCCGTCATCAACACCCTGTTCCATGCAGAAACCAGGTACACCTTGTCACAACTGATTAGGCAAACAAAAAAAATTAGCGATGAAAGAGCGGTGGAACTATAAATACAGAAGACACAAAAAAAGAAGACCTCAACTTGTCGTCGGTAATAGAAATCTCGCACACAAGCAAAGAAGGGTCGCTTTGGCTACAATCTTTTCTGGGTAGACCCAGAGGAGGATGACCACGATATCTAAAGCATTAAACAGATAAAGTGAGCGATGGGGAAAAAATAAATACACACTGCATGCACACATGGATGAAGAAGAGGGAAGACAATATACCAAAGCGATCATCTTTGGTGGCATCACGAGGTAGGTCATGGATGGGGACGTGAAATCTAGGTGGTTGACTCGAGCAAGGGGCGTCTTCAACAAAGAGCACCTCAGTTGAGTTCGTGAAGTATAACTGTTTCTCGCCAACATAAGTGCCGAACCTCGAAGGCAAAGGTTTCACGACGAGGTGCTTCAAATCATACCACTTTCCCCGCTCGATTATGTTTTCATATATGCTTATATCCACACCAAAAAGTGTGCAAGTCATACAGTTATCCTGCATAGAATACGAAAGTAAAACAATTACCACAACTATGTAGAAATAAGAACGAATAAGATGCAAAAAAAAAAAGTAACATGAATCGTAAAGAGTAATAAGAAGAGATGCAAGACATGCACTAACCATCTCATCTAGAAAAACCATGCGTTGGTAGCTGCATTTGGTGGAGCTTTCTTGACTAGGCTATTTGTCAACAACCCTAACCCGAACAACTTGAGTACGAGAACGATTGACCAGCTTATCGAGCATGCCATGAGGAGCAGACATGATGCTATAATAGTATTTCACAAACAAGTGTAATCATTGCATGGAAAAAATTTAACCAAGTAAAATGCACAGATGCAACAATACTGCACGCAAGCTGACTCTAGAGAAGGTAAAATACGCACAACAAAAGCATAAAAAAACATAACATACCCAAATTTAAGATAACAGTTAGGAGCAATGCAAGATAAAAAAAGGAAAAGAAGTTCGATAAGCATACATTGCGCAAAAGTTTGCAGCAACAAGCAACAACTGCAAGCTGAAGAGGAAAAGCAACCACGACCAACTGGTATCTGAAGACAATATGTATAAAAACAATTAGGATGCCAGAAACTAAAACAAACATAAAGAATAAGAGAAATTTACATGCTGTAGTTGACAAATAAGATGGCGTTGACATTTAATGATGCATGCAAGACTAACAAAATGTGAAAAACGCTGTCAAATTTGGACTTACAAATAGAATAATCGGCAAAGTCAAAGGAAGATAAAGACAACAAAACAACGCAACCAATGTAAGAATCCGAACAATTTGTAAGAAATACGGAAACAACATTAAGCACAACAATAGGCCATGGAGCACATGAACAAAAGGCTGTAACCAACCACATGCACAAAAAGCACCACAGTCAGTAACCAAAAAAGGGTGATTTGGCAGATGGGAAAACTCAGGACAAGGTGTAAAAGGGCGACCACAAATCGACTTCCTAACACCGTTTGTCCAAAAAAAATCACGCAGACTATTATAAGACAACATCTAAAACATCCAAGATAAGTATAGCAATTTATTTTGCATGCTCTCATCGACAAATCATCGAGCATAGCGACTTAAGAAAACCAAAAAAAATAAAGATGAATAACGTTTGTATCTGCTCTCATTGAAGGAAGAACAACGAAACATAACTAAAAATAACGATGCAAAAGCAAACACAAAGCAGGGCATGAATCGACCCAAAAAAAGCCAAAATAAACAAGCAAAACGGCCGATCAACGAGCAACTCTCACATACAGATCCTGGAGCAGATGAACGGAAAAGAATAAATAAAAGACGAAAAGGATCACCATTGAGGGTACAATAAAAACTCTAAAATCTACCAGGAAACAGAACGGACCAGGAAGATGAAACACAAATCAGAAACTGCAGAAGAGAGGAGAAGAGTCGATGGAGGATAATGGCAGTTAATGAAGAGGAAGGGATTATTTAAATAGCACCCCGGCAATTAAATTGGTGGAGAGAATGAGTACAATCGAGTGGCAGGATTTAATGCGGGTGCAAACTAATTTAAAAGAAGAGAGATAAAAACTTCTAGGAGAAGTTCTATTAAAACAAATCAAAGATTATAACAAGCCTTTTAACATACTAAATTGGCTGATAAATAATATGAGTGACCTACACTACCATAAATATGATTACAACACATTTATTTTTTAAACAATTTTGCAATTAGCAACACTAGGTGTAATCCCTTCGTCACGACCATCATTACGAGACAAATCACAAGAATAATTTTCGTTTAACGCGTTCTATGCCAAACAATTGATTCAATCGTTCAACAGTTTTAGATATTTTGTATCCTAGTTTACTTGTATGTTCATATCCTCGTTTGCATGTAATTTCATTCACTATTATATTCATATACTTATACTTGCATATTTCGGAGTCATTGACTCATGAAAAATACTTTGGATAAATTGGTGAATTGGGCCTTTTAGGCCAATGCGTTGATATTTAGGGCTCCTCCCTTTTCTAATTGAGAAATTAGATGCATACAAAATAGGTTGAGAGAAATATAGTAAAAAAATTATCAACTTTTACATCCCATCTGATTTGACAAATCTGACATTTGATATTTATCCCACCTGCCTGTTTTCGATATTTATTTGTTTATTATTATTTATTTATTTATTTATTTATTTTTTTCTAATATTTTAATAGTTTAAATATTTTACGAGTATTTTTACGGCGTAAATTAATTTTTCCCCAATAAATTCCAATCAACCGACCTGACCGGTTTGGACTTGTTTCGAGTTTTTAAGTTTACGTTATATTGTCACCCGGGTTGTCAACGGGGCCCATTATGACTGATGTGTAGGTTACACTAATAGAGAACCCTAGCCGATCTCTTGGGTTTGTTTTCTCCTCCTAGTCGTCGCACATTTGTTCTACTTCTTCTTTACAAGCCTCACCTGCTTCCTTTTCCTTCTTCTCACCGAACCCCTTCTCCTTCAACCTTGTTCTTCACCGCCGGACCTTGCTCCCTACTTCCTTTTCCTCCTCCTCAGTCGACCGGAACCAGCCAGACGGACACGTGCCTCTCTTCCTCTCGGAACTGCTGCTATCCCACCTCGTCTAGGGATGTTTCGTTGTCCGGCCACCCTGCTGACAGACACGCCTTGATGCCGCTGCAACCGCCTAAAACCCGACACCAATGGAACCGCTAGAGACCTAGACTACTCGTGAAAGATAAACACATAAGCATGCTATCACACATTTACCCATTTATTATCTTTATATAATAACCATTCACTCAAATCACGTATATATATAGATAGATGAAAATATGTGACACAAGGACTATACCATCCCCGCCTCTGAGCCTGCTAGCCAGCCGTACTAGTATCGGTCACACAATCCGTGTACCCTATGGGAGTGAATTGCGCCCTTCCTGTAAACAGTCTGGCCTGACATCAGAGAACCTCCCAGACTCCATGGCAGGATGAAAGGAAAGGTTATCACACCCACGCAATGGGGCGGTCAATAGAACATAGGTCACTATAAACGATACCTCATGCTATCATAGCAAACATATAAAGCACACACCACTCATGCAAACACCCAATATAAGGATGGTAGCTATGTAAGTCCTATGGACTTACCTCAACCTCGTACACAACCCATACACGATCAACCTCCAATCATGAGAGAGGGGCACTGCCTAATAACAAGGCATAAAAGATATCAACCTCTATTCATCAAAGGGGTCACACCTAGACCCAAAGGGATCCATAGGGATCATACTCAACCTCAAACCTCAACTAACATCAACCTAATAAATTCCAAATCAACCGACCTGGCCGGTTTGAACTTGTTTCGAGTTTTTAAGTTTACGTTATATTGCCATCCGGGTTGTCAGCGGGGCCCATTATGGCTGATCTGTAGGTTACACTAATTGAGAACCCTAGCCGATCTCTTGGGTTTGTTTTCTTCTCCCAGCCGTCGCACATTTAGTCTACTTCTTCTTCACAAGCCTCACCTGCTTCCTTTTCCTTCTTCTCACCGAACCCCTTCTCCTTCATCCTCGTTCTATACCGCCGGACCTTGCTCCCTACTTCCTCCTCCTCCTCCTCAGTCGACCGGAACCAGCCAGCTAGACACGTGCCTCTCTTCCTCTCGGAACTGCTGCTATCGCCACCTCGTCTAGGGATGTTTCGTTGTCCGGCCACCCTACTAACAAACACGCCTTGCTGCCGCTGCAACCGCCTCAAACCCGACACCAATGGAACCGCTAGAGACCTAGACCACTCGTGAAAGATAGATACATAAGCATGCTATCACACATTTACCCATTTATTATCTTTATATAATAGCCATTCACTCAAATCACGTATATATATAGATAGATGAAAATATGTGACACGAGGACTGTACCATCCCCGCCTCTGAGCCTGCTAGCCAACCGTACTAGTATCGGTCACACAATCTGTGTACCCTATGGGAGTGGATTGCGCCCTTCCTGTAAACCGGTCTGGCCTGAGATCAGAGAACCTCCCATACTCCATGGCAGGATGAAAGGGAAATGTTATCACACCCACGCAATGGGGCAGTCAATAGAACATAGGTCACTATAAACGATACCTCATGCTATCAAAGCAAACATATGAAGCACACACCACTCATGCAAACACCCAATATAAGGATGGTAGCTAAGTAAGTGCTACGGACTTACCTCAACCTCGTACACAACTCATACACGATCAACCTCCAATCCTGAGAGAAGGGCATTGTCTAATAACAAGGCATAGAAAGATATCAACCTCTATTCATCAAAGGGGTCACACCTAGACCCAAAGGGATCCATAGGGATCATACTCAACCTCAAACCATAACTAACATCAACCTAAAAAATTCTTAATCAACCGACCTAGCCGGTTTGGACTTGTTTCGAGTTTTTAAGTTTACGTTATATTGCCATCCGAGTTGTCAGCGGGGCCCATTATGGCTGATGTGTAGGTTACACTAATTGAGAACCCTAGCCGATCTCTTGGGTTTGTTTTCTCCACCCAGCCGTCGCACATTTGTTCTACTTCTTCTTCACAAGCCTCACATGCTTCCTTTTCCTTCTTCTCACCGAACCCCTTCTCCTTCATCCTTGTTCTGTACCGCCGGACCTTGCTCCCTACTTCCTCTTCCTCCTCCTCAGTCGACCGGAACCAAAAAGCCGGACACGTGCCTCTCTTCCTCTCGGAACTGCTGCTATCGCCACCTCGTCTAGGGATGTTTCGTTGTCCGGCCACCCTGCTGACAGACACGCCTTGCTGCCGCTGCAACCTCCTCAAACCCGACACCAATGGAACCGCTAGAGACCTAGACCGCTCGGCCGCCGCATCCAACCCCAAGAACGGGGGTATAGGCCATGTATCAGTGGTGGGTTCGGGCCTTCTGTCGCCGCCAAGGCGAACTCATATAGTGCCGCCACCTTCCCCTACCGCCAGGATCTGTCTAGAACCGGGAACCCCTTGTAATACCCCGAATCCGCGGGACTCGGAGTGCCACATTGGGCTAGGATCTCACAATGAATCCTGACCCTAGCCTGACAACAAGTTCACTGGATCGTACAACAAGGCACATGTAGATTAAAACCAAAACATAAAGCTGTATAAGATACATCAAAAGGATTTACAACAACAAAGCTGAGTACAAAACAACATCCATAAACATCAAATACAAAAGATATCCCATATCCCACGCAACCCTAATGTACAGAAGTCCTCGGCTGGTCACCCCATTTGGCTCACTCTACAGTCTTCCTAACCGGCAGATCATCTACAACACGGTATACACCGTTAGCTACAGTAATGAATAAGCATGAGGGTAATAACACAAACACACATCAACATCTCATACATGTAATGCCACACACATTCATTTATTATCTTTCAATTACGTTATTCCATTACTAATTCAACTTATTTTGTAACACGAGGAGCCTCAAGAACCTCGTCCCTTCCAACGTAACACAGGGTTTTGCATGGGGGTGATCATCACTCGTCCCCCCCTGTGAGATCATCTTCAGGGCACCTCCTCCTACCCGTAGACGGAGGCAAGTGGTCACGACCCGTTATAATACACTTGGGCCATTTAATGTAATAAATGGTCATCCTAGTCCGGTTTAGGTTATAAATACACAATCATATGAACACACACAACCATTACAATCACACAAACTCACAACTGAACGATAAGTAAGTCCTATGGACTTACCTATAATACTCGTAACCAATACCACGTCACAACTTCCCCTTGGGGAAGTAATCAACGCCTGCAATAGCAAGGCACACATCATCACATACTCTAAGGATTAGGAGACTCGTCTCCATAACCATAACCAACCTACAACCTCAAACTAAACCTCGGGATCATAACATACTCACAGATGCCTTAGGCATATCCTCAACATAAACACAAGTGCCTAAGGCACATCTCTATCATGCAACTCATCATACTCATCCTAACCAAGCTAGCCTAGCCAACATCTAAGCCAAGGACAAAGGAAAGGAAAGAAGGAATCATACGAACAAGGTATGCCCTGAACGCACCAGCGGAAACAAAGGACGCAGGGGGTGAACCATTGAGGCGCAGGGGCGGTTCACAATAAGGCATAGGGGCGGCTAGTGTTACACCCCGAATCCCCGGGACTCGGAGTGTCACATTGGACTAGGATCTCATAGTGGATCTTGATCCTAGCCTGACAACAAGTTCACTGAACCTTACAACATGGCACTGGCAGATATGAAACAAATAAATAAAATTGTATAAACTGTACAATCAAAGGTAAAAAACATCATAGCCGAGTATATAAAACAACATCCTCACACAAGAGGTACAAGAGATCATCCTCACGTGGGAGGAAAACATAACAACCCCAAACCAACCACCTAATGTACGAGAGTCCTCGGCCTGTCACCCTGCCAGATCACCCAGCAGCGCCTAACCTGCAACATCTACAACACGGTATGAAACTGTTAGCTAACCATACATATATGAAGTAATGCATAAGCACAAGCACAATCATGAAAGATAAACACATCAACATGCCATCACACATTTACCCATTTATTATCTTTATATAATATCCAATCACTCAAATCGCGTATATATAGATAGATGAAAATATGTGACACAAGGACCGTACCATCCCCACCTCTGAGCCTGCTAGCCAGCCGTACTAGTATCGGTCACACAATCCGTGTACCCTATGGGAGTGTGATAGAAATTAACAGGCGATCTAGATCAAGGAGAAACTTCAACTACTTCTTCTTGATCGTTTAAATTGGATCAAACTTAGAATTTGGGTGGCGGAAGCGTTCGGTTGATCCTTCAAAAGGATCCTCGAGTTTGATAGGCTTGGATCAAAGACTAGATCCGAGCAAGAACTTTAAGAGGGTGGGAAAAGAAGCTGATGCCTAAACTAAGTAAGAGGGTTTTCCTTCTCAATACTTAGTTTTCAACTTAGACATGAATTACAAATGAGCCAAGCCATCCTTATATAGTGGATGGAGGCCATACAAAGAGTCAAAACATAAATGACGGAATTAAAAGCCAGAATTAAGTTCTGGTAAACGAAAAGCCTAAAATATGAAAGGTCAGAATTTAATTCACGGAATTAAGTTCCGGAATTAAAGTTTTGAATATAAAAATACTGATTATTAAATAGCCGAAACAATAATAAATGTCTTCAAAATGTGCGGGTGCTTCTAGCCGGAAACACGGATGATGATGCCATCCGGGGGCGTATCAGAGTGGATTGCGCCCTTCCTGTAAACCGGTCTGGCCTGACATCAAAGGAAGCCAACCAAGGCTGCCCAAGATCAATCTTGTGGATCCTAAGCTAAGGAGAAAGGAAAAAGCATAGAAAGGAAGAAAAGAAGAAAGAAAAGGAAGAAGGAGAGAGATCTCACCAAGATGACCCTAAACAAGAGCACAACTCCATCAACACCTCAAGGGTGGCTCCATTACAAGCACAACAGCAACACCCATCACAATCAGCAACAAAGCCAAGCTCACAAGCACACAAACTCACCCAAACTCCAACAAAGATCAAGAAGAGATCCAAGGGAAGAAGAGAGGAGAAGATGAATGTAGGGAGAGATGGGGCAGGAGAGAGAATGGGGTAAACCCTCATCTGGAGGAGAAGAGATTATAAAGGATGAAGAGGTCAAAAAGCAAGGCTCAGGTCAAAAAAGACGGCTGCAGCCCACAACAAACCGCAGGGGCGACTAGCCTGGCCACAGGGGCGGCTCACACACCCGCAGGGGCGGCCAACCAGTGGCACAGGGGTGGCCCACTACAACTCCAAAAGAGGATGGCAGCTGTGTCTCAGCTGAGGCACAGGTGTGGGATCTCTTCGAAGACTAAGGCTTTTACATCTCACCCCCCTAAAAACAAGTTTAGTTCCGAAACTTGCAAAATCCTAAAGTCTCTCGAACCCATAAGCTGAGGTATAACTCTCACTCTTTCTATCGGAGGTATCATATCTCCGTTCAAAAGATCACAACCTATAACAATCTATAACCTCAAACATCAACATGGAGGAATCATCATCTTCAGAAAACAGGTCCATAACGCTACCCAAAGGCGTAGAGGAATCACATCTCTCGCCATACCACATCACAAGGCATAGAGGAAGTACATCTCTAGCCAAAAACATACTCATAAACATCGCATGGAAGAATAACATCTCCACTGAAACTATGTCCATCAAAGTAGCATAGAGGAAAGAACCATCTCCAGTTATATCCTAATCGCACTCAGATTGCATGGAGGAAAGAACCATCTCCAACCATAAATATTAATCATACTCAGATAGCGTGGAGGAAATAGTCATCTCCAGCTATGACATACATCATGCTAGCACATCAAGATCTACTAAGATCATACATCACATCTTAGCTAGCATAGAATAAACACATCAAGGCATATAAGCACATAAACACATCATTCATCAAGATAGCACTAAGGTCTACTCGTGCTCCCACAAATGGATCTGTCCCGACATAAACTCTGGATAGTTCCTCAGGATACTATTCTCAATCTCTCACGTGGCCTCTTCAGGTCCTCATCTCGACCACTACGTCCTCAATATGAAAATGTCTTTCGAATGCAAGCGTCTCATATCTCATTCTAGGAATGTAATCGAATGCTCAACAAAGGTATGGTTTGGCTCAACCACCAGATCATCATAACTCACAAGATGTCTAGGATCTGGTATATAGTCTCTTAGTTGAGACACATGAAACACAGGGTGAACACCCTCTAACCTCGTAGGCAAAGCTAATCGTTATGCTGTCTTCACAATTCTGTTCAAGATCTCAAGCAAACCGACATATTGGGAACTCAGTTTTCCTTCTATGTCAACACGTCTGACATCTCCCATCGGAGATACTCTCCGTCAGACATGAGCTCTCACTCTGAACTTTAGAGGTCGACGCCTCTTGCCTGTATATGATATCTGGTGACTATGTACAACCATCATTCTTTCTCTAATTAGTGTTACTTGAACTATAAAATCCCGAATCTGATCAAGGGTTATTCCACTCATACTGCTAGGCCAATTCTAGCATAAAGGTATACGACATCTATGTCTATATAATGTCTCATAGGGGCCATCCCAATAGATGCACGTCAATCCTTGATATGTAATAAACTCACTAATGAGAGGTAATTTAACCATCCATGTTTCCAATCCAACACACAAGGTCATAGTACATCCTCAAGGGTCTAGATGGTCCTCCATGACTGACCATCTGTCTAGGGGTGAAACACAGTCGGGAAATGTAGACTCGTCCCGAAAGCAGTCTAAGTCTGTTGTCAAACCTCGAGGTAAATCGCCCATCTCAATTAGAGACGATTGTCCTTGGTATACCATGGAGTCTCTCTGTCTAAGGTACTCCTTCACCAATCCACTCACTGGCCACGTCTCTCTGATAGGAATGAAACGTGCCGGCTCTATTAATCTGTCACCAACAATTCAGATAACATCAAAACACCTACTAGGTCTCAATCCCGTCACAAGGTCCATAGGGATGTCCTCCCACTTCCACTACTGCACTGATAGTGGATGTAGCTCATCTCTAGATCGGTATTGCTCTATCTTGATCTGCTAACTGGTCACACATTGTGTCACAAATCTGATTACATCGGTTTCAAACTTCTTCATCAATATAATCGTCTCACCTCGTGGTACGTCTTACTCGTACCTGAATGTACTAAGTAAGGTGTGTAGTGAGTGTACTGTAAGATTCTCTGTCTCAACTCTGCATCAGCAGGTACACAGATACGGTCGCGGTGTCTCATCATCCCATCTACTCCATTGGGGAACTGTGGTGCCTCACCATGAAACATCCTCTCTCTAAACCTCATCAAGGTCACACAGGTCCCCTACTTCTACTGGATCTCATCCAACAGACCAGGTAGAACCTCTAAAGCGTATGATAGCATGAATTATAGTCTATATTTTAGGGTTTGTTTAGACGTTTTATCTTCAATAATTTACATGTTTGTATGTATATTATGTGATTATATTACCATTTCATCTACCTTTGCGGGAATCGAGGTCTACACCTAGTTTTGTTGTAATCATAGGTAAAATGGCACGTTTTGCATCAAAAAGGAGCAAAAGGAGCTAAGGAGTCATTGGAGCTACATTCAGGAACATAAGGAACCATCTAGGAAGCATAGCCATGGATTTAAGATTTACTTTGGACCAGATTTGAGAGATTTCACATTCAGTTGTGACTCACCTCGGTTGACCACAGATTCACCTCGACCGAGGTGATCCAGAGAAGTCGACTCGACCGAGGCAAACACCTGGGACGCGGAGAGAATATTTTATTCTTGGCTGAGATCTTTTATCTTTGGAAAGAGATCTTATATTTTTGGGCTTGGCTCCTAGAAGGAAGAAGATATGCTAGATCATATATTTTACCTATTTTTATGGGAAGAGATCTTTCTAAGATATCTTATCTTTGGAGAGTAATTTTCCTATAAGAAGGGTTGGATTTTCCACAAATCCATATCATGCTATACCACCGATCAGGGTTTATACACCGCAGCAGCCATACTCCAGTTGGGAGATTTGAAGAACCTTTTTGAAGGTTGAAGAAGGAAGATTGTAGCTTTTATAGCTTTTGAAGGGTTTTTGTAAGTTTATCTTAGATTCTCTTCCTTGTTGTCTTGTCTTGTTGGATTTCTATCCAAGGAACGCTTTGTTGTGATATTTGATTCAGTTATTGAAGTCTTTTCATTAAATTCTTCTTGTTCAAATATTCACCTTCTTCCCATATATTTGATTATTGCTTTCATGATGATGAGTGGCTAATCCCTTTGTGTGATTCTAGGGTGATTGGCTAAAAGTTGTGGGAAAAACAATGATAGAATGATCTTAATCACAGTAGGACCCTGAAAGTTCGAGTCTTTAACCTTAACCCTAAGCATCTCGCTCAGTCGATGAACATCTCGGCTGGGGTGGAATTTGGCTGACCGAGGTGACTTATCTGATCCTAAACTGAGGGTTAATGTTAGAGTTTGCCAAATCCTATTCTTATTACACCTTTCCTGGTTCAATGCAAGCTTAGGATGAGACTTACCCGGTAATTCCTTAGTTTGTGTATCTAAGATCATAAGTGTAGGTAATAAAGGTTTATCCTTTATTGGGGTTTGAGTGTGCTTTCATCCCATCTTTGTGAGTTAGCCTGAGACTTACCCGGTAAAGGTTGATTCTATTCCCTTAGATGGTGTGTTAGTTTGAGGTTATAGTTCTTTATCTTAATTCCTTGAGACTTACCCGGTAATAGGAGTTACGGTCTAGGATTAGTGAGTAGTGAGACTTACCCGGTGATCTATTCCACTTTAGTAACACCTTCCCTATGCAAAAATCTCAGCTTTGTCCGCTTATCTTTAGATCTTGAGTTGGAACCACAACTAGATGCTTTAATCCCTAGAATTGCATATTTCCTTATTGACTGTTTATCATCTTTGATTGTTTTAATTGCTTTTGTGTTTAGTATTTACATAAGCATACCGTAATTGGACTTTATTTCACTAAGTCCCTGTGATCGACCCTTGGAATTTCTTGCTTTTTACTACGATTGACCCGTACATTTCGGGTTCGCATCCTTATTTTAAGCTTACGTCTAGGGTTATAAATTTAAAGCTTGCACACACCGTTTGGAGCGAACAAGTTTTTGGCGCCGTTGCCGGGGACTTGATCTAGACCGAGCCGGTTTCGGTTTGCTCTTGGGGCACTTGTCCCCGTGTCTACTAACCACTCTTCTTGAGTGACTTTTGCAGGTTCTTTCTTAGGTTTATGCGAAGAACCCGCACTGGGAAGGAAATTGTTCCTTATGATCCCGAACTAGAAAAGACATACAAGCGATGCTTAAGAGAAGCGAAGATGGCCCACCAAGACAATCACGATCTTGAGGCCGAGTTGAAAGAGGCGCTAGAGCTGCTACGCCTCAGCCAGGAAGAATTGAGGCAGGAAAGAGAAGAAACTCGCACCAGGACTGAAGCAATCAAAGCTGATATGGCAGCTTTACGAGACCAGTTTCTACCTCGACCGAGGGAAGATCCTGTTCTAGATCCTCGACCGATCCAGGTCCCAGTCGCTGACCCTCGACCGAGGCAGGTTCCAGTACCTGACGCCCCGGCCGAGATACTTCCACCTCGGATGCCAATCCGAGATGTTCTTCTTGCAGGAATCCCACGAACCCTAGGTCAAAGGATGGACCCCAATCAACAACTGAGGCATCCAGGAGTTAACCTAGGAGATCCAGCGGACCATGACTACGAACTTCGACCGCAAGTTCTATCCATGATTCGCCAATGCCAATTCGGAGGGCTAGAGAAGGAATCACCACATCAACATCTTCAAAACTATGAAATCTTGATGGAGACCTTGAGACCCTCAAGGATTGAAAACAACAATTATAAGCTAAGACCTTTTTACTTTTCTTTAAAAGATAGAGCTCTTACTTGGTATCAATCTCTTCCTCCAGGAAAAATCAGCACATAGGAGGAGATGACTACGGAATTCTTGACGAAATTCTTTCCCCCTTCAAAGACCGCTGAAATGAGAGGGAAGATCAACGCTTTCATTATGAAGGACAAGGAGAGCTTGTCCAAGTCATGGGAGCGGTTCAAGGACATCCTTTTGGATTGCCCACATCATGGGATTCCAAAGATAGAGTTATTGGAGATATACTTCAAAGGACTGGACGGAAGCACCCAGTTCAACCTCCAACTACTCTCCGCCGGTACCTTTATGGACATGGCGATTGACGAGGCTTGAGACTTCATCGAGAAGCAAGCTTTGCATATGGAGAAGTACACCCACCAAGGAGCTGAAGGAGGAGTTAAAAGAGTTAACTTCCAGGAAGGCATTTTGATCAGGAGAAGACCACTTTCACTTGTCCATGGGGGACATTTGCTTATAGGAGGATGCCATTTGGATTGTGCAATGCACCCGCTACCTTCCAGCGATGCATGATGGCTATCTTTTCCGAGTACATAGAGGAGATCATGGAGGTATTTATGGATGACTTTTCGGTATATGGTTCCTCTTTTGATGATTGCCTATCTAACCTTGCTCTAGTGCTTAAAAGATGTGAAGACACTAATCTTGTTTTGAATTGGGAGAAGTATCATTTTATGGTTAATGAAGGCATTGTGCTAGGACACCTCGTTTCTAATCGAGGCATTGAGGTCGATCGCGCTAAGATCGAGACTATTGAGAAACTCCCTCCCCCTTGTTCTGTTAAAGGTGTGAGGAGTTTTCTCGGGCATGCAGGTTTCTACAAGAGATTCATCAAAGACTTCTCCAAGATTTCTAAACCTCTAACTAACCTCTTGAATAAAGATGTTGTTTTTGAGTTTTCGCAGGAGTGTCTTGATACTTTTTACAGGATTAAGGAAGCGTTGACCTCCGCTCCCATTATCCAACCTCCGGATTGGACCTTGCCCTTTGAGATCATGTGTGATGCTAGTGATGTAGCCGTAGGAGCGGTGCTTGGACAGAAGAAAGATGGACGGACCACCGCCATTTACTATGCTAGCAAGACGCTAGATGTAGCACAACGCAACTACGCTACCACCGAGAAGGAGTTATTGGCGGTTGTATATGCTTTCGAGAAGTTCCGTTCCTATTTAGTAGGGGCGAAAGTCATTGTCTACACCGACCATGCAGCCATCCGCTACTTGTTGGCTAAGAAAGATGCCAAACCACGCCTTATTCGATGGATTCTCTTGCTTCAAGAGTTTGATCTAGAGATCCGCGATAAGAAGGGATCCGAAAATTCTGTTGCGGATCACCTCAGCCGGCTACATGCATCATCACACGAGAAGGACGACCCGCCCATAGACGATTCATTCCCCGATGAGCACTTACACTTGTTGGAGCGTTTGATAGACTTACTTACTTCACCCCACGATGGAGGTGAAGTATGGGGTGAGGGTACTTCCCATCACGTTTGAGACACATTATGGTCCAGCTAGCGACCTTAAACCAAGCGCTTCATGGGAGGCAACCCAAGGTATTGCTTTCTTTTCCCTTTTTCTAGTCTAGCTTAGATAGTTTTGCTTTTTCTTTGTTTTATTTGTTTTTGGCGTCCTAGACAGATAACAGGAGACATATAAGGAAGGAGTACAAATCAGGAGCATAACTGGAAGGACAGAAGATCGAGAATTTGAGAAGACGAAGTTTGACTGAAGCATCTCGGTTGCTGTCAGAGCACCTCGACCGAGATGATTCTTGAGCATCCGAGGCGACTAGGGTTTCTGAAGAACCACCTTGGTCCGTACCACCTCGGTCCAGTCGAGACCATCTCGACCGAGGTGACAGCAGTTCTAGAAAAGGGTATAAAAGGGGGATTAATTTCTCTCTCTTCCATTTCGCTCTCCCTCGACCGCGGCGACAGTTTGCACCTCGCTCCTTCGATTCTCGCTCATTTTCGAAGATTTTCGCTTCCAAACTGCGATTAAGGCATAGAGGATCCCAGTGCATCATCGATGTGCAAGAAAATCGAACTGATTCGGTCGAACGAGGTAAAACAATACCGAAACCCTAACTCGCTGATTTCGCTTCGATTTGGGCTTTGGTTGCCCTTGCATTTGCTGAGGAAAGGATTAAGTACCCCATAGGAAGCAGTTGTAGTGATTTTGGGGGAAAAGAACTAAATTTTCAGAGGAAATTAGAATCCAGTTTTCCGCCTCGGTCCAGACGAGCTGTGCCTCGGCCGAGGTGATTCTTGAGTGTTGTCAGTCGACCGAGGTGACCTGACAGTGACAGATTTCTGAAAATGAGTTCCGACCAACGCCTTGTCCTTAGGGATAGATCCTCACCTTCCCCTTCTTCCTCTTCTTCCCGACCTTATCGACCGGTGATCCACGAGCGATACCAGGTCGATTATGACCGTATTTCCGGCCGTCTAGTGATTGCACCTCGCTTCCTGGACGTGTCTGCTTTTGACTGTCTCCATGTGGATGGAGACCTTAGGAGGATGATATCTACAGTAGGGCTGGATCAGTTTACTGAGATCCGAGCCCCAGCCTATTTGGAGCCCACCCTAGAGTTCGTTAGCTCCTTCACCTACCTCCCCACAGAGCGATCTGTGAAGTACCGGTTGATGAACCGGAACTACTTAGTGCCACTTGAGTATTGGAGGGATATTTTTGGCTTTCCTGCCCCGACAGCTGTTGACTTCCCGTCCCGATCTGTAGCTAGGGAGTTTTGGGGACAGATTGCTCACGTGGTTGAGCACGCAGACAGATGGCGTCCTGGAGATTCCAGGGAGAGGGTCATCTTCCACTTAGCCTTTAGGTTAGCCCACCGGATCTTCAGTGAGACACTTCTGGCGCGTAATGAGACGCCCCAGAAGATCCGACCGGGGGAGCTTTTTAGTCTGTATTGCATGGTGATTGGAGGTATCCCGGACTTTGGCTTGATCTTGGCAGAGGATCTGCACAGGATCAAGGCCAAGGCGAAGGGAGACATCTGCTGCGGAGGGATTGTCACCCACATCGCCAGCTATCAGGACATGGATCTCAGCGCTTGCACGATGGTGGCAGCTGCCAAGCCGCTTGGGCTGCAGGAGATGATCACTCGGCGGATTCTGGTTCCCCGAGGTCTGACTACACCATATGTGGCTATGCCGTTGGAGCTGACTGCACCACAGGGGATCAGGTGGTCTGCCCAGTTTACAGTTTACGACCCTCATTATTGGCAGACCGCTTGGGCTCCATTGATGGAGGATTACAGAGAGGCAGCAGCTGCCCCAGCTGAGGAGGAGGCAGATGATGATGATACTGAGCCGGCACCTGCTACATCTCCGGTGAGACCTGCTAGGCGTAGGGGACGCCGACATAGAGATCCAGAGGCTCACCGTCGGATCGATGATCTGACGGATCAGGTTATTGATTCGTATGTTGCTTTGTCACTAGATATCCGCGAGATGTAGGAGCGGCAGCATTACCAGCACATGATGGCCCAGATTCAGTTTGAGCACGTCATGGGCTATCCATTTGACCCGTCCCAGTATCCGTATGTTCCACCACCACCACCACCGGATCGTGACTACTGAGAGCTGTAGGATTTTCTTTCTTATTTTTTATGCAGTTCAGCTTATTATCCGGTGAGTACTTTATTCCTTAGACTTATTTTGACCCACTGGGACAGTGTGTCCCAAGTATGGGGTGTTTATTGATATATTTGACTTATGTGATGTACGACTTTATTTGACCGGATATTTATTCATATTTATGCTTCACTTTTGCATCTATGTGTTTATCTGAGACTACATGCATACTTACAGGTTATTTGATTGAGAAAAACGTCGAAACTGAAAAAAAACTGGTTTTAAAAAATTTTTTTGACCTCGACCGGGACAGTTCTGGCCGATCGAGGTGTTTCACCTCGGTTGACCTAAGAACACCTCGACCGAGGTGGGTTATCTGAGAGTTTTCGAAACGATTTTTGTGCTTCTTATCTGGATATGATCTCAGTGAAGACTTTGCTTACTGACTGGTTTTGAAATCCTTATGTGTTTGAAAGGTTTTATAATATGTTTAAGTTGCTAAATGCTTTGTTTGAAATTATTGGCATGATTAATACTTTGTTTTTATCCAAATTATGTTGAATTTGAAGGTTGACACCGCAAGATAAGTTCTCTCACTTTCTTCTTGGAAAGACCAAGGCAATTCATTCTTCTCTCTTCTTCTTCTTGATCATGCTTAGCCCCTCATATACATTTTGCCTCCCTTTACCTATCCGGGAATTTGGAAGCAAGCGAAGTGGTGAAAGCAAGTGAAGTTAAAGTTTAGAAGTTGGCTGGAAGTGAAAGTGTTAGAAAGTAATAATAGGTTTGGGGAAGTAAATCATGATGATGAGTAACTCGGCACCATTCACATAGCCGGGTGTTTGTGTCTTGCCAAAGTCGGATTGAGCGATATTTCTAACGGGTCATGGTATGTGCATCAAGGGTTTGATGCATCTCAAGAAATTGATGATTGCTGATTTCCTAGGCTTCGGTTATTGTGCACCTCTGTCCATGCATCCCAAAAAGTAAAGTAAAAGAAAAAGTGTGAAATAAGCAAAGCTTATTGGTGGAAGATGTTGAAAGTCAAAGTGAAAGTGAAGTATATCCTTTTCCCGGATTCTAGCACCACATTACCTTACATACATCCCTACCCTACACGTTTCTTGACCTTTCTTTTGGGAAGCCCTTGAGACCTCGAGCTTGTTGATTGACTTAGCGGTTTAAACTGGATTATGCATGATTAATTTCGATAATTATGACTTATTATGCATTCTATGATTTTATGCAAAGATGAACAACTTTCTTATATTTATAAAATGTTTTGATCATATTTTGATTTTAAATTCCATAAAGTATTCTCTTAGAGTGATCTATGATTGTTGCACACCATAAAAATGTTTTGAAAGACTTTTTCATTGATTTTCTTGACTACTAATCCATTCTATCATGTCTTTTATATGCGGAACTTGCTTGGGGACAAGCAAGGGCTAAGTATGGGGTATTTTGATAGCATGAATTATAATCTATATTTTGGGGTTTGTTTAGACGTTTTATCTTCAATAATCTGCATGTTTGTATGTATATTATGTGATTATATTACCATTTCATCTACCTTTGCGGGAATCGAGGTCTACACCTAGTTTTGTTGTAATCATAGGTAAAATGGCACGTTTTGCATTAAAAAGGAGCAAAAGGAGCTAAGGAGTCATTGGAGCTACATTCAGGAACATAAGGAACCATCTAGGAAGCATAGCCATGGATTTAAGATTTACTTTGGACTAGATTTGAGAGATTTCACATTCAGTTGTGACTCACCTCGGTTGACCACAGATTCACCTCGACCGAGGTGATCCAGTGAAGTCGACTCGACCGAGGCAAACACCTGGGACGCGGAGAGAATATTTTATTCTTGGCTGAGATCTTTTATCTTTGGAAAGAGATCTTATATTTTTGGGCTTGGCTCCTAGAAGGAAGAAGATATGCTAGATCATATATTTTACCTATTTTTATGGGAAGAGATCTTTCTAAGATATCTTATCTTTGGAGAGTAATTTTCCTATAAGAAGGGTTGGATTTTCCACAAATCCATATCATGCTATACCACCGATCAGGGTTTATACACCGCAGCAGCCATACTCCAGTTGGGAGATTTGAAGAACCTTTTTGAAGGTTGAAGAAGGAAGATTGTAGCTTTTATAGCTTTTGAAGGGTTTTTGTAAGTTTATCTTAGATTCTCTTCCTTGTTGTCTTGTCTTGTTGGATTTCTATCCAAGGAACGCTTTGTTGTGATATTTGATTCAGTTATTGAAGTCTTTTCATTAAATTCTTCTTGTTCAAATATTCACCTTCTTCCCATATATTTGATTATTGCTTTCATGATGATGAGTGGCTAATCCCTTTGTGTGATTCTAGGGTGATTGGCTGAAAGTTGTGGGAAAAACAATGATAGAATGATCTTAATCACAGTAGGACCCTGAAAGTTCGAGTCTTTAACCTTAACCCTAAGCATCTCGCTCAGTCGATGAACATCTCGGCCGGGGTGGAATTTGTCTGACCGAGGTGACTTATCTGATCCTAAACTAAGGGTTAAGTGTTAGAGTTTGCCAAATCCTATTCTTATTACACCTTTCCTGGTTCAATGCAAGCTTAGGATGAGACTTACCCGGTAATTCCTTAGTTTGTGTATCTAAGATCATAAGTGTAGGTAATAAAGATTTATCCTTTATTGGGGTTTGAGTGTGCTTTCATCCCATCTTTGTGAGTTAGCCTGAGACTTACCCGGTAAAGGTTGATTCTATTCCCTTAGATGGTGTGTTAGTTTGAGGTTATAGTTCTTTATCTTAATTTCTTGAGACTTACCCGGTAATAGGAGTTACGGTCTAGGATTAGTGAGTAGTGAGACTTACCCGGTGATCTATTCCACTTTAGTAACACCTTCCCTATGCAAAAATCTCAGCTTTGTCCGCTTATCTTTAGATCTTGAGTTGGAACCACAACTAGATGCTTTAATCCCTAGAATTGTATATTTCCTTATTGACTGTTTATCATCTTTGATTGTTTTAATTGCTTTTGTGGTTAGTATTTACATAAGCATACCGTAATTGGACTTTGTTTCACTAAGTCCCTGTGATCGACCCCTGGAATTTCTTGCTTTTTACTACGATTGACCCGTACACTGCGGATTCGCATCCTTGTTTTAAGCTTACGTCTAGGGTTATAAATTTAAAGCTTGCACACACCGTTTGGAGCGAACAGCGTATAACTGGGCGTCCTTATCAAAAAACTGTATATTCAGCTCTAGCCAAGCTAGATCTCTATGAAGTTGTGACTGGATAGTTAGTCTCGCAATTGTCTTCTCTTGAGATGTCTTTCTGTTCAAGTTGTCGGCGACAACGTTCAAATTCTCTGAATGATATGGAATCTCAAGGTCAAGATTCTTGATCAACTCAAGTCATTGACGCTGACGGTATTTTTAACTCCCGATGCGTAAAATGTACTTCAGACTCCTATGGTCTGTGGAAATCTGACATGAAATATCTCACAGGTACTGTCTTCAAATCTTGAAGGCTAGAACTACCACTACTAACTCTAGATCATGAGTCTAGTTCCCCTCATACGTCTTCAGCTGTTGACACACATATTTATAACTTTACTCCTTTGTATTAATACAGGTCTTAAACTTAGCTGGGATGTATCACCGTAAATCACGGAATTCCCAACCTTCTGATCAGAACAGAATATAAGCAGAGGTGAAGCGCCTCTTTAACCCTTCAAAGCTCTGGCATACTGCTTTGACCACGCAATTCTGGTGTTTTTCTTTAGAAGACTCGTAAATGGATACACAATCACATAAAATTCTTCCTCAAAGCATTGGTTGTAATCGGCTGAGCCGAGAAACTACGTATTCCCTTAATGTTCATCAATATCGTCCATGCTGCAACATACTCAATCCTCGCCAGATCAACCATGACCCCACTGGCGGAGACAACCTGGCTTGAGAAGGCTATCTTTGACATCTCAACTCGCATTTGGAGAGCGTAGCATACAATCCTCTATCTCTTGAAATCTGCAGAACTGACCTCAGATGATTAGTCTGCTCCTCTCTACTATGGGGTGCACCAAAATGTCATCAATGAAGACCACCACCAATTGATCAAGGAAGTCGATAAAGGTGCTATTCATTAACTCCCTAAAGACTGTTAAGGTATTCGTCCGTCCAAATGGCATCACTACAACCCGTGGTGTCCATAACGTGTACGAAATACTATCCTATGCACACCCTGCTCTCTCACCCTCAATTGGTGATATCGTGAGTGCAAGGAAATCCTGAAAAACACAATTGCTTCTTAAAGCTGACCCACCAGGTCGTCAATACGAGACGTTGAATACACTAGGGCAAAGGAAGCCCATCTCAGCCAACTCTTCATGTTGCTTCTTCAATTCCAACATCTCCATTGGCGCCATAAGATATGAGCCTTCCCAATCAGTCTCGTATCATATTTCAACTCGATATCAATGTCCACACTCCGCTGAAGCGGCAAACTAGATGGTTTAGTAACACGTCTATAAGCTTATAACTACTGGCATATCCTCCAACGTGGAATGTTCGCCACTTAACGTGCGTGCAAATAAGTCTTAAATTTATAAAACTAGACATCAAGCAAGCGAACCCGCAGTGTACGGATCGATATAGTTAAGCAAGAATTCCAGAGTATCGAACACAGGGATTTGGGGGGAACAAATTCAATTATAGATTATCAAGCAAGTAAATGTATCAAGCTTTTCAAATTATTGGGAAAACAACAATCCTAAAGATCCAGGAATCCAGCTGTGGCAATCGATTAAAGATATACTAAAGATATAAGGACAGAGTTGAGGTATGCAAATGTATACGAATGTAAGGCAATGTACGGTGAAGTTCCAAGACCTTATATGATTCACCTAAAGGCACTCTCTATAAAGGTTGTTGAGGCTTCAGTATAGAAAGATTCTAAAGGTAAACATTAATGTCAAATACCCAAACTTGTAATCCAAGGATCAAGACTAACTTAACCGATTAAGGTTGTGACACTCGAAATCGAGGTAGAGGTTGTTGAGGCTTTACTACCACCTAGAAAAGGCAAGCCAAGACTAAGTTAAAGCAAATCTTTAACTTTGGATTAAAGTAAAAGCAATTTCGTAAACTGACACAAAATTACGGGTAGTTCTTGAGTTCCACGGCCGTGGAAGCTCAAGAACAGACCGTGGATTAGGTTCGTCGGCGATTCCCTCTAACTCTCAGGGTCCAATCTATTTACGATCGATCTATCATCATCTAAGCCACAACTATCAACCCTTCACCTTAGAATTGCTAAAGGGTTTTAGCCAACAACAGTCATATTGATATCAAATTCAAGATTTAAAAGAATGAAAGATGAAAACTTCCGAAAACCTTCAATAAATTTCAAACCAATCTCAAATCCACAAATCAAGAACAATGGTGTAATTAGATTCGGAATAACACAAACAATCACAATCTTAGATAAGAACGAAGAACGGGATGTCAATCCGTCTTCTAATCAAAACCTAAGGATAAAGATGAAATCTCCTTACGAACAATCTTCCAAAGCTTCACTCTTTCTCCAACTTTCCGTCGCGAAATAGCAATCTCCACACGTCCAACTTGAAACCCTAGGCACATGCAATAAGCGTAGGCGAAGTCTAAGCGAAGGTGACGGAATCTCTCTTCTTCCGTCCTTTTATAGGGTAAGATAAAATATGAGCCCGGCCCATTGCGTAAAAGATCATGGCTTCAAAGTGTGCGTTAAAAGATTGCCAAGATCACGGTCGTGGAAGGGTTCCACGCCCGTAATTTAGAGCGTGGAATTGGGTCACGGTTTGTCACAACTCTCCACGGCCGTGTAAGTTGCTGGAATGATCCACGCTTGTCTTGCTAAAGTTCCACGGCCGTGGAATAGAACGTGGAACCTAGTACGGTCGTACTTTAGAGCGTGGTTTAGATGTAGATCGTGATTCTTCTTTGCCTCGTGCTATTCCTCAACTTAGCATCTTCCTTAGCTCCTAATGATGTCCTCAATCCTTGGACATGCTCAATCTATCTCCATTCTCTCTCAATCCGCTCGGAATTAGCTCTTAATCGCCTACAGTCAACACAAAGCTTATGTAGACCTCTATATCGACAAAATAGATAAACTAACTCACAAATGCTTCAATGCTTTATCAATGACTACCAAAATAGATGAAATACACTTAGAAAACGTGCCTAAAATATCACATTATTTCATGCTAACAAATAACCCCATACTTGCCACTTGCTTGTCCCTAAGCAAGTTCTTTCAAAGCTTTAAAACTCAAGTTAGGATGAAATATGTGTACCTTCTCAAAGCAAAACTTCTTTTGGATGAATGTGCCTTCTAATCAAGAGATCATTCTCAAATCTTGCTTCATTCGCTTATAAGACTTTCATATACATAATCAAAGAGTAAAGAGTAAAGAAAGCTCATGAATCAATCAAACTTCCATGTAAACATCATAACCTTCAAACATTATCAAAATCAATCATAAGAAACTTCAATTTAGATCACCAAGCCATATATCATTCTCTTGATCTTAAGGACTTTCAAACAAGGTCTAGAAGGTGAAAAGGGAAGGAAAACTTTAAGGAATGTGGTGCATGAATCCGGGAAAGTGGATAACTACTCTTTTCTTTTTCTCTTGCGGTTTCCGCATCACTTTCAACTTAGAGCTTTGCTCTCTTCTTTTCATTTTTCGACTTTACTTTTGGAGTTATGGATAGAGGTGCACAAAAACCGAAGCCTAGGAGATTGGCGTTTCTCAATTTTTATGAGATGCCTCAAACCCTTGATGCATATACCATAATCCACTAGGAATATCGCTCAATCCGACTTTGGCAAGACACAAACACCCGGCTATGTGAATGGTGCCGAGTTACTCATCATCATGATTGACTTCCCCAAACCTATAATTTCTTTCTATTCTTTTGAATGCAAAGTATTGCTTTCATGGCCCTCCCACATCAAACATGCCTTTTTCATTCAACTCCTCCAAATTCCCGGATAGGTAAAGGAGGTCATTATTTCAACGAGGGGCTAAATGACCAAAGAAAGAAGAAAGAAAATCGAATTGCCTTAATCATCTCAAAAGAAGCATAAGAACTTATTATGTGATTTCAACCTTGATTTCTCAACATGATTTAAGTAACATTCATCACATTATGAAACTTGCAAAAGAGGAATAATCAACTCATTCAATTTCTTTTCAATTTACTATTTGTTTAAGCATGCGATTGTCATCAAAACTCAATTCACAAGTGGTGATTATCATAGAAATCATCTCTATCCTTAGAAGCACAAAATTTTCGAAAATTTTCAATTGGGGTTTTTCAAGCTCTTTTTCATGCGATGCAATAATGAAACGTGTAACAATAGAATGAAACATGCAAGATAGTCTCAATAGAAGCATACAAAGTGAGTAAGAGTTATTACAACTATTAGTCACACCCACCCCATACTTGGAACAAACATTGTCCCTAATGTTCAAAGAAAAGAAAAAGAAGAAAAGAAAGAAAGAAAAAAAAACTCACAAAACGGTGGTGGAGCGGCTAAACTGTCGATCATCAAAGGCGTCACTGCGGTGGAGGCGGAAATGGAGAGAAGCTGGGATCATAGTACCGCCCGAACTGCTGGCGGTAAACGTCTCTCATCATGTGGTCCAGATCATCAGCTCGTGCATCCCTAGCGTCAGCACGGATCTCCAAAGCTCCAACCCTGCTGGAAAGGTCGGTAGCCCACTCTGGCAACTGCTCGTACCAGCCAGGCGGCTGGCTGTACCACGCCGGTGCATCTGAAGGTGCTGGTGCTGGTGGCGGCTATGTAGACCACGGTGGAGGAGCTCCCATCCAATCCGGTTGTGTCCTATACCAAGCAGGAGGGTCAGCCATCCAAGTAGGCCTCTCGCTCACACTAGCACGGCGAGAGGAAGAGCCAAATGCTCTAGCTGGGCGGGGAGAACGTCGAGGGATGTCGGGAACTGCATCCGGCTGATCCGGGAATGTATCAAAGTCCTGGTCAGCTCCTCCTCCTCCCTCATAATCATCTCCACCTCTACAACTGGTGGTGGTGGAACGTAAGGAGGGGCTACCAATCTGTACGCATGCATGGCAGCGAACGTCGCCTTCCAGTTATGGCGTCCAGCCATAATGGAATACTCAGGGAACCACTCAATGCCTCTCCTGGTCCTACTCACGGCATAACAGCATATAGTGGACCTCTATGAGTGGGGAAGATGAGGCCTCTAGTCATAAGGGCCTGAAGTCCTAGGGGTCTAGCAACAATACGTGTACAAGCCAAGATATCAACCCCTAACTGTCTAGCAAGGTGGGTCACCATCCCACCATATCCAATGTTGCTAGCCCTCTTATTCTTTAGCTTGCTCATGGTAGCAGCTAAGAGGGTGGCGTAGTCAGCTGGCCTGCCATACAACATGCTGTAGAGCAGGAATAACTCATCCGTCTTGATCTTCTGAGGTGTCTCCGTCCTAGGGAAGAGACACTCAGAAAGCACTCTATGAGCTATCTTCAAGGCTAGATGGTAGATCAATCTAGCCTTGGTATCAGCAGGCTGCCAGCGGTCCTCGCTGGCATAGATCATAGCGATCTCCTCCCAGAAATCCTTGGCGTACACGCCACTGGGGAAACGACCATTGAAGGTCTCCTGGAACCCAAAGAAGGCTCCGAACTCTCTAATCGTAAATTCATAGTTTTTTTCCATCAGCCGGAAAGAAACTGTCCTGTCAACATGGCTGTGCTCAAAGGAAACTACAAACTCCCTCGTAATCTCCTCATAAGCATCTTCCCGAATAGCGGAGAAGATGACTAAGCCGGCTCTATCTAGGTGCCAAGTAAGGTCTCCTATCACATGCAAAGGTGCTAGCTCCTCAAGCAGCAAGTATCGCGGTCCTATGACCGTCCTCTCCTCTATCCTCTCTAAGGCTTCTAAATGATCCTCATGAATGGTAGGGATCGTAGGGCGAGGTGGTGATGGTGATGATGGAGGTGAAGGGGATGAAGGAGGTGGTACTCTAGAAGAGGAAGCATCATTGCCTTTCCTCTTTTTGTTCTTATCCTTATCCTTATTCTTGTCCTTGTTCCTACCGGACACTCTCCTCACAAGATCCATAATCTGGCAAAAACCACGGTCTGTTCTAAGTATTCCACGGCCGTGGAAGCTCCAAGAACCGTGGTTCTGTACGTAATTTCGCGAACTTCAACAGAATCTCACCAAATTCAACAGCAGCAGTCCTAGACTAATTTCCTTCCAATTCCAATCAGTTATTCCTAAAAATTCTAGCAATTTCAAGACCAAATCGACAAAGATACAGAGAGCAAAAAACCTAGGTTTTCGGATTTTTAATTCCGAATTGTGGCTTCTCCGGTGATTTGCCGCTTGAATTGTTGCTTGGATCTCGTTGGTGGTTGGATTTGCTTCAGTTTGGGTCAAAGAATCGTTAAAAACGATTAACGGATGAAGATTTGAGAGTGGGGGAAGCAATTCGGCGATTTTGGGGCGTGGTTTGGGTATTTTGATATGTTTTGTGAAGAAACGTGGTTTATATAGTGGCCGTAAAAATTTTTGAAAACCACGGTCTATCGGGGGGTTCCACGGCCGTGGAAATGTATGGAACCGTTGTTTTGGTGATTTTTCTCAGGCTTTTGGAAATTACGGTCACTGTTGCTGTCACGGTCTGAACCACGGCCGTGGAACTCTCTGTAATGCTCCAAAGTCCAAGTTTCGTCACTTTTCTTCAAACTTTCTCTTCCCCTTTCCTTTTCCACTGTTCCTACATCCAAAAACACGAACATACCGGAAGGTATCGAAGGCAAACAAAGCAAAAACGTCTAAACTAAACTAATCTATGAATCAAAAACAAACAAAAACGACAATGCAATACCTTGGGTTGCCTCCCAAGAAGCGCTTTGTTTAAGGTCCGTAGCTAGACCAAATACGCACTTATTCGAGTGCGGTGGGCGCGAACTCTTCAGCTTGGAGTTCCGAAGTATACTTCTTGAGTCGTTGACCGTTCACCTTGAAGCTTCCGTCCGTTTCACCCCATACTTCAACTGCACCATGGGGGAAAATACGTTTGATTAGAAAAGGTCCGGTCCAACGAGATTTAAGCTTACCTGGAAAGAGACGAAGCCTTGAATTGAAGAGGAGAACTTGATCTCCCTCTTTGAAGTCCTTTGGAATGATATGCTTATCATGCCAACGCTTTGCTCTTTCTTTGTAAATTTTGGCGTTTTCATAAGCGTTCAAGCGGAGTTCTTCAAGCTCATTTAGGTCCAAGAGACGCTTCTCTCCCGCTTCCTTCATGCTGAAATTTAGCCACTTGATTGCCCAAAACGCCTTGTGCTCCAACTCTACCGGTAGGTGAAAAGACTTCCCATACACAAGGTTGTATGGTGTGGTTCCGATGGAAGTCTTATACGCAGTCCGGTACGCCCACAATGCATCATCTAGCTTCAAGGACCAATCTTCCTAGTCCTTGAAACCGTCTTCTCTAGGATTCTTTTGATCTCCCGGTTTGAGATCTCAACTTGTCCACTAGTTTGTGGATGATAAGGGGTGGCGATCTTATGAGTCACCCCATACTTAGCTAAAAGAGCTTCAAAACGCCGGGCAATGAAGTGAGAGCCTCCATCACTAATGATGGTCCGTGGTGTCCCAAATCGTTGGAAAATGGTCTTGTTAAAGAACTTAACCACTACCATGGCATCATTAGTGGGAGAGGCAATCGCTTCAACCCATCTTGAAACATAATCAACCGCTAGAAGTATGTATTGGTTACCACAAGATGATGGGAATGGTCCTATGAAGTCTACTCCCCAAACGTCAAAGATCTCCACCTCTTGGATGTTGTTGAGAGGCATCTCATTCCTCCTAGAGATATTTCCTGTTCTTTGACAAGCATCGCAGCAGGAAACAGAGGTTTGCACATCTTTAAATAGTGTAGGCCAAAAGAATCCAGATTGCAATACCTTAGCGCTAGTCTTGTTCGAACTAGCGTGTCCTCCACATGGTAGTGAATGACAATGGCGGATGACACTTTGCATCTCATCTTCCGGCACACATCACCGAATAATGCCATCCGGACCTCTCTTAAAGAGGAGAGGTTCATTCCAAAAGTGCTCCCGAACATCCTTAAAGAACTTCTTTCTTTGTGCGTGGGATAATCCGGGCGGTATTTCCCGACAAACCAAATAGTTAACAAAATCAGCAAACCATGGTTCGTTACCTTTGGAGATCACATCGATGCACTCCTCTATAATGTGTAAATGCTCTTCCGGGAAGGAGTCATCTATAGGTAGGTGGTCGTCCTCTAGATGTGTTAGGCGACTCAAATGATCCGCAACAGAATTTTTCGAACCCTTCTTGTCGCGGATCTCTAGATCGAATTCTTGTAAGAGAAGAATCCATCTAATTAGCCTTGGCTTCGCATCCTTCTTTGCAAGGAGGTATCGGATCGCAGCATGATCCGTGTACACAATCACCTTTGCACCTACAAGATAAGAGCGAAATTTGTCAATTGCATAAACAATGGCTAAAAATTCCTTTTCCGTAGTGGCGTAGTTGAGCTGCGCTTCATCTAGCGTCTTGCTAGCGTAGTATATGGCATGGGTTCGCCCTTCCTTTCTTTTTCCAAGAACAACTCCTATAGCTACGTCACTTGCGTCACACATAACCTCAAAGGGAAGATTCCAATCCGGAGGTTGGATAATTGGGGCTGAAATTAGAGCTTCCCGAATCATGTTAAACGCATCTAAGCATTCCTGCGAAAACTCAAAAACTGCATCCTTCATCAATAGATTAGTTAGCGGCTTTGATATTTTAGAGAAATCCTTTATGAAGCGTCTATAAAATCCAGCATGTCCTAGAAAACTTCTTATCCCTTTCACCGAAGTTGGGGGAGGAAGCTTTTCTATAGTCTCTATTTTAGCTCTATCCACCTCAATCCCTCTACTAGAGATTAAGTGTCCTAGTACAATGCCTTCCTTCACCATGAATTGACACTTCTCCCAATTAAGAACTAGGTTAGTGTCTTCACACCTTTGTAACACAAGAGCAAGGTTAGAAAGACAATTGTTAAAAGAGGAACCATAAACGGAGAAGTCATCCATAAAAACCTCCATGATTTCCTCTATGTATTCGGAGAAGATGGCCATCATGCACCTTTGAAAGGTGGCTGGGGCATTGCAAAGCCCGAACGGCATCCTGCTATAGGCAAACGTACCCCACGGGCACGTGAACGTGGTCTTTTCTTGATCATCCGGGTGTATCGGAATCTGAAAGAAACCACTATAACCGTCAAGATAGCAAAAGTGCGAATGTTGTGCTAACCTTTCAAGCATTTGATCGATGAAGGGTAGTGGGAAGTGATCCTTCCTCGTCGCGTTGTTTAGCTTGCGGTAGTCTATGCACATCCGCCATCCTGTTACGGTTCGGGTAGGAATGAGTTCGTTATTCTTGTTGGTGATGACCGTCATTCCTCCCTTCTTTGGAACCACTTGAACCGGACTCACCCACTTGCTATCGGAGATAGGGTAGATGATACCTGCATCAAGCAATTTAAGAATTTCCTTCTTGACAACCTCCTTCATGGTCGGATTTAACCGCCTTTGAGGTTGTCGCGAAGTCCTAAAGTCCTCTTCCATTAATATCTTATGCATGCATATGGAAGGTTTGATTCCAACTAAGTCCTCTATAGTATATCCTAAAGCTTTTATATGTTTCCTAAGGACAACCATGAGCTTACTATATTCATCTATGCTTAAATCGGAACTAACAATAACCGGAAAGGTAGAATTAGGTCCAAGAAATGCGTACCTTAGATGAGTAGGAAGTGGCTTTAGTTCCATGACTATTGGAGTTTCCAATGGTTCTTGAGGAGCTTCCGATGCTCCCTTAGAAGTGTCTAAGGGTGTAGAAGGTGTGGGAGAAGAATCAAGAGAAGTTGAGGAAGATACAAAATTACCTTCGGAATCACCCAAAATTACGGCCTCTCTGACTTCTCCACGGCCGTGATTTTGGGCGTGGAAAGTAAATACGGTTGTTCTGTTCTCTCCACGACCGTGTAACCCTCTGGAGTGCTCCACACTTTTGTTGGTGAAATCCACGGCCGTGGCCGTGGATCCATACGTTTTCTGCCTCGTCGTGGAGTTTCTCAAACTCCTCTTCACACACTTCTTCTTGTGCTTCTAAGGCTTCAATTGCCTCATTGCACTCCTCTTCTTCCCCTACATCCATTAGACTCATAGTAGTAACCTTTTGCAAAGGATCTTTGAAGAGAATAACACTTACCTCCTCTCTAGACAACCCTTCTTCATCTTGGATATTGAATATATCCTCATCAAAGATTGGTTCCTTCACCAAGGTGAAAAGAACGAACTCTACCTTCTCTTCTCCTATGTCAAAGGCAAGTCTAGCATTCTTGCAATCGACTATGCAGCCGGATGTTGCAAGAAACGGTCTTCCGAGAATGATCGGGACCGGACTATCTGCAGGAATGTCAAGCACAACAAAATCTATAGGAACATAGAATTTACCTAGCTTGACCGGGACGTCTTCAACAATACCGACGGGACGAGTTATGGAACGGTCCGCCATGTACAACGTCATCTTCACCAGTTTAGGGTCACCTAAACCGATCTTCCTACATAATGCAAGTGGGATGATGCTCACACTTGCTCCCAAGTCATATAATGCATCATATGTGACATCTCCCACTCCTATGGGAATACAAAATGACCCCGGATCTTTTAGCTTTGGGGGCATCTTCTCTTTCATGGTCTTGATGAGATCCGAAGAATCCGAACTCATCTTAACCTCTCCAAAATCCTCTAGCTTTCGCTTGTTAGAGAGGATTTCCTTCAAGAACTTGCCATAAGCCGGCATACCTACAATAGCATCAATGAAAGGTATATTAATATGCAATTTGCTCATGAGTTCTATAAACTTACCGAATTGCTTGTCTAGACGCGCTCTTGCTCTAGATAGCAGGAACGGGAGGGGAGGTTTGTAAGCTGGAGGAGGAACGTAGACATCTTCCTTCTCCTTCCCCTTTTCTTTCTCTTTCTCAACGGGGACTTCTACAAACTTGGGCTGCGGGTCGGTAGTTGTGACTCCGCTCCTGGTTGTGATTGCCATCACCCTTCCTTTTGGGTTGTCCTCCGTTTTTCCTGGAAGTTTCTCTTGATTTCTAGGAACTTCCTCCGCATGGCTGAACATTTGATTTTCTAAAACCTTTTGGGCTTTATCAACCTTAGTAATGTGATCATCAACCTTGATGATGCGAGTCTCCAACCCTTGAAGCTTCCCTAAAATCGTTTCCAACATGGGATCGGGCTTCTCCTTCCCCGAAGTGCTTCCACCATTAGATGTTTGCCCCTGGCTTTTCAAAGGAGTGGAAGAAGAGGAAGGTGGAGTTAGTGAATTTCCTGAATTGGAAGGATAAGAATTACCGGAATTTTGTTGATTGGAGCGCCAACTGTTGTTGTTTGAACCCCTATTATTGTTCCAATTGTTGTTCCGGTTGTTGTTGTTGTTGTTCCAATTATTCCGGTTGTTGTTCCGGTTGTTGCGGTTGGTATTCTCATTACCGTTGTGGTTATTGTTGTTGCCTAAATAACCCACATCTTGCTCTTTGTGCTTCGGAAAGTTGGTTTTGATGGCTTCCTTCAACTCTTTAATCTCCGTGTTGAGAGAAAAGATTTGAGTTTGAGCTGCTTGTGATAGCTTTGCTCCTTGATCTACTTGATTCGCCTCCGCTTTCCGATGAGAATACTTCTCTATCACTCGCGCTTGCTTCTCAATGAAGTCCCAAGCATCATCTTCCCTCATGTTCATGAATGTACCACATGAAAGGGATTGGAGCTTGAATTGCGTCTCCATATCCAGCCCCTTGTAGTATATCTCCAATAATGCAAGCTTGGATATGCCATGATGAGGGCAATCCAATAGCAAATCCTGAAATCTTTCCCAAGATTGAAACAAACTTTCGTTAGATCTCATAGAAAATGCATTAATCTTACCTCTTAGCTCCGCCGTTTTGGATGGCGGAAAGAACTTAGTGAGGAACTCCGCAGAAAGATCTTCCCATGTCTCAAGCTTTCCACTTGAAAGAGCTTGATACCAAGACAATGCTTTCCCCTTCAAGGAGAAGAAGAAAGGCTTGAGTTTGTAGCTTTTGGTAGTTGCGTTCTTAGGCTTCATTGTCTCCATCATAATCTCAAAGTTTTGTAGATGTTGATGTGGAGATTCAGCGCTTGTTCCACCAAATTGGTTTTGGCGAACAATGGTAATAACTTGAGGGTTGAAGCTGAACCCTTGTGCATCGTCAGCATCAAAGTTCACACCTAAGCGGCGTGGTTGCTGCGTTGGATCCATCCTTTGGCCAAGAGTTCTTGGATCCTCATCCACGCGTTCGATCCTCGCATTCCTAGGTGGAACACGGCGATTTGCATCTGGCCGTGGATAGAATGGATACACATTGATCGTGGGATCAATTTCCTCTAGTGGTGGCATGGAGGAGTCGCTATCCTCATTTGATGAGTTGGCTCTAACCGATCTTCCCGGTCTCCTCCTTTTTTTTTTCTCCTTGAGGTTGTTTATTTCCAGCCTCATTTGGAATATCATGTCCGTTAGATCATCAACCTTCATTTGATGACGATCCGTTTCTTCCCTACGAGTCTTCTCACTCTATTGGAGTTGAGCTTCCTTTTCCACTAACTCCGATTGGAGATCACGTTCTCTTTCTTCAGCCATTTTTATTTCCTTTTGCTTTCTCCTCAAATTCCTCTCAAGCTCTTGATCAAGAGGTAAGAGGTCTTTGTTATTCCTAGACCTGCACATACACTCGAAAAGATATCAAATAACAAGGGAGAAGCTCCCAAACTTGACAACCGATAACCGAATTCGGCCTAGACCAAATCCCCGGCAACGGCGCCAAAAACTTGTTCGCCACTTAACGTGCGTGCAAATAAGTCTTAAATTTATAAAACTAGAAATCAAGCAAGCGAACCCGCAGTGTACGGATCGATATAGTTAAGCAAGAATTCCAGAGTATCGAACACAGGGATTTGGGGGGAACAAATTCAATTATAGATTATCAAGCAAGTAAATGTATGAAGCTTTTCAAATTATTGGGAAAACAACAATCCTAAAGATTCAGGAATCCAGCTGTGGCAATCGATTCAAGATATACTAAAGATATAAGGACAGAGTTGAGGTATGCAAAGGTATACAAATTTAAGGCAATGTACGGTGAAGTTCCAAGACCTTATATGATTCACCTAAAGGCACTCTCTATAAAGGTTGTTGAGGCTTCAGTATAGAAAGATTCTAAAGGTAAACATTAACGTCAAATACCCAAACTTGTAATCCAAGGATCAAGACTAACTTAATCGATTAAGGTTGTGACACTCGAAATCGAGGTAGAGGTTGTTGAGGCTTCACTACCACCTAGAAAAGGCAAGCCAAGACTAAGTTAAAGCAAATCTTTAACTTTGGATTAAAGTAAAAGCAATTTCGTAAACTGACACAAAATTACGGGTAGTTCTTGAGTTCTACGGCCGTGGAAGCTCAAGAACAGACCGTGGATTAGGTTCGTCGGCGATTCCCTCTAACTCTCAGGGTCCAATATGTTTACGATCGATCTATCATCATCTAAGCCACAACTATCAACCCTTCACCTTAGAATTGCTAAAGGGTTTTAGCCAACAATAGTTATATTGATAACAAATTCAAGATTTAAAAGAATGAAAGATGAAAACTTCCGAAAACCTTCAATAACTTTCAAACCAATCTCAAATCCACAAATCAAGAACAATGGTGTAATTAGATTCGGAATAACACAAACAATCACAATTTTAGATAAGAACGAAGAACGGGATGTCAATCCGTTATCTAATCAAAACCTAAGGATAAAGATGAAATCTCCTTACGAACTATCTTCCAAAGCTTCACTCTTTCTCCAACTTTCCGTCGCGAAATAGCAATCTCCACACGTCCAACTTGAAACCCTAGGTACATGCAATAAGCGTAGGCAAAGTCTAAGCGAAGGTGACAGAATCTCTCTTCTTCCGTCCTTTTATAGGGTAAGATAAAATATGAGCCCGGCCCATTGCGTAAAAGATCATGGCTTCAAAGTGTGCGTTAAAAGATTGCCAAGATCACGGTCGTGGAAGGGTTCCACGCCCGTAATTTAGAGCGTGGAATTGGGTCACGGTTTGTCACAACTCTCCACGGCCGTGTAAGTTGCTGGAATGATCCACGCTTGTCTTGCTGAAGTTCCAAGGCCGTGGAATAGAACGTGGAACCTAATACGGTCGTACTTTAGAGCGTGGTTTAGATGTAGATCGTGATTCTTCTTTGCCTCGTGCTATTCCTCAACTTAGCATCTTCCTTAGCTCCTAATGATGTCCTCAATCCTTGGACATGCTCAATCTATCTCCATTCTCTCTCAATCCGCTCGGAATTAGCTCTTAATCGCCTACAATCAACACAAAGCTTATGTAGACCTCTATATCGACAAAATAGATAAACTAACTCACAAATGCTTCAATGCTTTATCAATGACTGCCAATATAGATGAAATACACTTAGAAAACGTGCCTAAAATATCACAATATTTCATGCTAACATGAAACTATCTCTTTCCTTCATGACATAACATTAGAAAGTATCACCTCCTTGTGCTATCAACTTCGCTGCTCGTATGGAACTAATGACAAGACTCGCCTCTTCAAAGGTCGTAACCTCGGAAGACCTCTATCCACTGTATCTCAGTAAAGACTATAACAACCTTCCAACTGATATCTAAAACAACATGATAACTATTCGTCCAAACCATACACATAATGACTTTCTCATGCACCTAGGGCATGACAAGAAAGTCTATAAGCCATACACAAGTCCTTGAATAAATGGAACAATCACATATCTCGCGGGTACCTCAGACCCCTAATTGATAATCCTGTAAAGGAAAGTCTACCTCTACTGTTTCCACAGTCAACTATTAACGCATGCATCGAAAGACAAGAAGTGCATAGCACTCACAACAAACAAACCCCACTAGGTAAACCATTAATGAGAATGATACTTGTAACAACTAACGGTAGAAGCTCCACTGCATATCATCACTCAAGCTCAGACCTATGCTCCTCAGGTATCACTAAGGTCATCCCCATAGCCTCCACTTCTTCTCTTTCTACACCGGAAAGAGGAATATCTTGCTGAGAAGAAACACTACCTTGCTGACAGAAAGGGGCCAGATGGCCTAGTTCACCACAGGTGAAGCAAGCTATCGGTGCCAAGGGGCACTCGGAGCGCAAATGATCTAAATAGCCACAGTTGAGACATAATCGTCTCATCCTTGTAACTAGTACGGGTGACTCCTCTGCACTGCTCAGCTCAAAGGCTCTACCTTGAGCTCTTGTGGTGTCCGTGGTACTCCCACCATGACCTCTACCTCTACTCGGCCCGGGAACGGATCCCTGAGTAGAAGGACTATCTGGGACTCTCTACTGTCCCCGCGTCTGCTGTTGAGATGTCTTATAACCACCTCTAATCACACTGGCAGAAGAAGAACCCTGTCGTGATGCAACTCCAACTTGCCTACAGAAGGTAGCTCTATGACCTTGTCTACCACAGGTAAAGCAAGTCACTGGTGATCCTGGACACTGTGGTCGTATCTGTCCAGACTTCCCACAATTGTAACAGGTCCTCGTCTCACCAGAAGTCCGTGTGAAATGAGAATTACTCAAACGTCCACAAGTCGGGTTCGGTTCACCACCTGAAGACCCTAGCTCATCTTTCACTAATTCAACCCGTTGTTTCTTCTTTGATCTGGAAGCTTCAGTTGGTCCCACAAATGTTGGTAAATCCGGTGTAGGTCTACCCGCTATTACAACCTCATATACTTGGCGCATATATTCTTGAAACTTGAATCCACTCATGGAGACATGATCATCCTATTCAAACTCGTACTGTGCCATAGGCGAAACAACAACGAAAACTGGTCCCTGACTTGGCGTTACTGGAGGAAGAGGGGGTGTACCCCTACCTCGTCCCACTATAGATACTGCTCTAGTCTGAGCCATCTATAGGATATACGCACCTAAGCTTATAAGGCTATATATATGCCATATGTATTGATATATATATATATATATATATATATATATATATATATATATAGGGTGTGGTTCCCATGAGAACACCCCTAACGTGAGAACATGAGAACAATCGTACAACGTTGGATGTGAGTATTAAGGGTTGAGATTTAGAGTAGATGTCAAAAATAATAATAACTACGAATAATAATAATTAGGAATCCAACAATAACTACGAATAATGCATTAAACGATATGGCACATTCGTGACAAAACTAATAATAATTAGGAATCCGTTCTCATGTTCTCACATTAGGGGGTGTTCTCATAGGATCTATACTCTCTCTCTCTCTCTATATATATAAATATATATATACACATAATACATCCACATAATCCATAATACACACATATATATATACATATCTACACTGTAGAGATCCATGGCAGAGGTGACGACTTCTCGTACATTCTATCCCAAAACCAAACTTAAAACGAAAAACCTTTTGAAAACGTCAGACCCTTTCGGGTTCTGTTTATTTTACCTATCAAACCTCATTGCAGGTAACAAGTGCCATTGTTGTCAACTTGAGACTCTGATACCAACTCTGTAACACCCCGAATCCGCGGGACTCGGAGTGTCACATTGGACTAGGATCTCACAGTGGATCTTGACCCTAGCCTTACAACAAGTTCACTGGACCTTACAACATGGCATTGACAGATATAAAACAAATACATAAAACTGTATAAACTGTACAACCAATGGAAACAACATCATAGACGAGTATATAAAACAACATCCTTACACAGGAGGTACAACAGATCATCCTCACGCAGGAGGGAAAGATAACAACCCCAAACCAACAACCTAATGTACGAGAATCCTCGGCCTGTCACCCTGCCAGATCACCCAGCAACGACTAACCTGCAACATCTACAACACGGTATGAAACCGTTAGCTAACAAAACATATATGAAGTAATGCATAAACACAAGCACAATCATGAAAGATAAACACATAAGCATGCTATCACACATTTACCCATTTATTATCTTTATATAATAGCCATTCACTCAAATCGTGTATATATATAGATAGATGGAAATATGTGACACGAGGACCGTACCATCCCCGCCTCTGAGTCTGCTAGCCAGCCGTACTAGTATCGGTCACACAATCCGTGTACCCTATAGGAGTGGATTGCGCCCTTCCTGTAAACTGGTCTAGCCTGACATCAGAGAACCTCCCAGACTCCATGGTAGGATGAAAGGGAAAGGTTATCACACCCACGCAATGGGACAGTCAATAGAACATAGGTCACTATAAACGATACCTCATGCTATCATCGACAAAAATATAAAGCACACACCACTCATGCAAACAGCCAATATAAGGTTGGTAGCTAAGTAAGTCCTACGGACTTACCTCAACCTCATACACAACCCATACACGATCAACCTCCAATCCCGAGAGAGGGGCATTGCCTAATAACAAGGCATATAAAGACATCAACCTCTATTCATCAAAGGGGTCACACCTAGACCCAAAGGGATCCATAGGGATCATACTCAACCTCAAACCTCAACTAACATCAACCTAATAAATTCCAAATCAACCGACCTGGCCGGTTTGGACTTATTTCGAGTTTTTAAGTTTACGTTATATTGCCATCCGGATTGTCAGCAGGGCCATTATGGCTGATGTGTAGGTTACACTAATTGAGAACCCTAGCTGATCTCTTGGGTTTGTTTTCTCCTCCCAGTCGTCGCACATTTGTTCTACTTCTTCTTCACAACCCTCACCTGCTTCCTTTTCCTTTTTCTCACCGAACCCCTTCTCCTTCATCCTCGTTTTGCACCGCCAAACCTTGCTCCCTACTTCCTCTTCCTCCTCCTCAGTCGATCGGAACCAGCCAGCCGGACACGTGCCTCTCTTCCTCTCGGAACTGCTGCTATTGCCACCTGGTCTAGGGATGTTTCATTGTCCGGCCACCCTGCTGACAGCACCTTGCTGCCGCTGCAACTGCCTCCAACCCGGCACCAATGGAACTGCTAGAGACCTAGACCACTCGGCCACCGCGTCCAACCCAAAGAACGGGGGTACCGGCCTTGTATCAGTTGGGGGTTCGGTCCTTCTGTCGCCGCGAAGGCGAACTCATATAGTGCCGCCACCTTCCCCTACCGCCAGGATCTGTCTGGAACCGGGAACCCCTTGTAATACCCCGAATCCGCTGGACTCAGAGTGCCACATTGGGATAGGATCTCACAATGGATCCTGACCCTAGCCTGACAACAGGTTCACCGGATCGTAAAACAAGGCACATGTAGATTAAAACCAAAACATAAAGTTGTATAAGATACATCAAAAGGATTTACAACAACAAAGCCGATACAAAACAACATCCATAAACATCAGATACAAAAGATATCGTATATCCCACGCAACCCTAATGTACAAAAGTCGTCGGCTGGTCACCCCATCTGGCTCACTCTGTAGTCTTCCTAACCTGCAGATTATCTACAACACGGTATACACCGTTAGCTACAGTAATGAATAAGCATGAGGGTAATAGCACATACACACATCAATATCTCATACATGTAATGCCATACACATTCATTTATTATCTTTCAATTACGTTATTCCATTACTAATTCAACTTATTTTGTAACACGAGGAGCCTCAAGAACCTCGTCCCTTCCAACGTAACACAGGGGTTTTGCATGGGGGTGATCATCACTCGTCCCCCCGTGAGATCATCTTCAGGGCACCTCCTCCTACCCGTAGATGGAGGCAAGTGGTCATGACCCGTTATAATACACTTGGGCCGTTTAATGTAATAAATGGTCATCCTAGTCCGGTTTATGTTATAAATGCACAATCATATGAAAACACACAACCATTACAATCACACAAACTCACAATTGAACGCTAAGTAAGTCCTATAGACTTACCTGTAATACTCGTAACCAATACCACGTCACAGCTTCCCCTTGGGGAAGTAATCAGCGCCTGCAATAGCAAGGCACACATCATCACATACTCTAAGGGTTAGGAGACTCGTCTCCATAACCATAACCAACCTACAACCTCAAACTAAACCTCGGGATCATAACATACTCACAGATGCCTTAGGCATCTCCTCAACATATACACAAGTGCCTAAGGCACATCTCTATCATGCAACTCATCATACTCATCCTAACCAAGCTAGCCTAGCCAACATCTAAGCCAAGGCCAAAGGAAAGGAAAGAAGAAATCATACCAACAAGGTATTCCTCGAACGCACCAACGGAAACAAAGGAAGCAGGGGGTGAACCATTGAGGCGCAGGGGCGGCTCACAGCAGGCGCAAGGGCGGTTCACAGCAAGGCATAAGGGCGTCTAGTGTAACACCCCAAATCTGCGGGACTCAGAGTGGCACATTGGACTAGGATTTCACAATTGATCCTGACCCTAGCCTGACAACAAGTTCACTAGACCTTACAACATGACACTGACAAATATGAAACAAATACATAAAACTGTATAAACTGTACAACCAAAGGTAAACAACATCATAGCCGAGTATATAAAATAACATCCTCACACAGGAGGTACAAAAGATCATCCTCACGAAGGAGGGAAACATAACAACCCCAAACCAACCACCTAATGTACGAGAGTCCTCGGCCTGTCACCCTACCAGATCACCCAGTAGCACCTAACCTGCAACATCTACAACACGGTATAAAACCGTTAGCTAACCATACATATATGAAGTAATGCATAAGCACAAGCAGAATCATGAAAGATAAACACATCAGCATGTTATCACACATTTACCCATTTATTATCTTTATATAATAGCCATTCACTCAAATCGCGTATATATATAGATAGATGAAAATATGTGACACGAGGACCGTACCATCCCCGCCTCTGAGCCTGCTAGCCAACCGTACTAGTATCGGTCACACAATCCGTGTACCCTATGGGAGTGGATTGCGCCCTTCCTGTAAACTGGTCTGGCCTGATATGAGAGAACCTCCCAGACTCCATGGTAGGATGAAAGGGAACGGTTATCACACCCATGCAATGTGGCAGTCAATAGAGCATAGGTCAATATAAACGATACCTCATGCTATCATAGCAAACATATAAAGCAAACACCACTCATGCAAACACCTAATATAAGGATGATAGCTAAGTAAGTCCTACGGACTTACCTCAACCTCGTACACAACCCATACACGATTAACCTCTAATCTTGAGAGAGGGGCACTGCCTAATAACAAGGCATAGAAAGATATCAACGTCAATTCATCAAAGGGGTCACACCTAGACCCAAAGGGATCCATAGGGATCATACTCAACCTCAAACCTCAACTAACATCAACATAAGTCCTTAAAGCCGTACAAGGTATAACCCGATCATAACCTCATCAAAACTCAAACTCACACACCTAGCATGATCCTATACACTCACACTAGGAAAGGAGGGAACAAAGGCATCCTAAGGAAAGCCTACAAGTAACACACACCTGCAGAACCAAGTGCAGGACCTTGCTGAAGCAGGTGGGCGCAGGGGCGGCTCACAGGTGGCGCAGGGGCGGCTCAGGCCGGTGCTGGGGCGGTCCAGAAGGGACGCAGGGGCGGCTGGTGTGCAGAAGATGCACCTCCGGCTGTCTTTTGCTTCTTCACTCGATCTTCTTCACTCCTTCTTCAGTCAGCAACCATACACATACATAAACATACATATATGCATCAAAGGAAGCCAACCAAGGCTGCCACAAGATCAATCTTGTGGATCCTAAGCTAAGGAGAAAGGAAAGAGCATAGAAAGGAAGAAAAGAAGAAAGAAAAGGAAGAAGGAGAGAGATCTAACCAAGCTGACCCTAAACAAGAGCAGAACTCCATCAACACCTCAGGGCTGGCTCCATCACAACCACAAGAGCAACACCCATCACAATCAGCAACAAAGCCAAGCTCACAAGCACACAAACTCACCCAAACTCCAACAAAGATCAAGAAGAGATCCAAGGGAAGAAGAGAGGAGAAGATGAATGTAGGGAGAGATGGGGCAGGAGAGAGAATGAAGTAAACCCTCATTTGGAGGAGAAGAAGAGATTATAAAGGAAGAAGAGGTCAAAAAGCAAGGATCGGGTCAAAGAAGACAGCTACAGCCTACCACAAACCGCTGGGCGGTAGGCCTGGCCGCAGGGGCGGCCCACTGCAGCTCCAAAAGAGGATGGCAGCTGCGTCTCAACTGAGGTACAGGTGTGGGATCTCTTTGAAGACTAAGGCTCTTACAGCTAGGTTCAGGCGTAGGGGTGGCTAACTGTGCAGAAGGTTGGCCCCGACTTCTCTTCGATCTCTTTCTCGACTCTCTTCACTTCTTCATCACACAACAACATATCACATACATATATACACATGTATGAACATCAAAACATCAGGAAAGGATCCACACAAGCTCAGCTTGTGATCCTAAGCTAAAGAAGAAAGAAAGAAGCAAGGAAGAAGAAGGAATGTAGATGGAGATGGAAACCTTACCACAACAGAACCCTAAGCAGCAAAGAAGAGCATCCAACATACCTCACCACCTCAGCATATTATCCACAAAGTTCTGCCACAAGCTCATCATCAAGAACTCACTCAGGACAAGCCTAAATCAAGATCAACTCTTGATTCCAACAAGAACAAGATCAAAGTTAGAAGGAGAGAAGAAGAAGAGCGTAAGGAGGAAGAAGGGGCTGAAAAGAGATGAAGAAACCATTCATCAGAAGCAAGGATGGCTAATAAAGGAGGCCAGCCACAAAGCACAAGTCAAAGGGTCAACGAAAGCGGCTACAACAACATAGAGCCGCAAGGGCGGACTTTGTGAGGCGCAGGGGCGCCCAACCGCAGGTGCGGCCACCTGGGTCCGCAGGGGCGGTCGTCTGGGTCAACACCAAGCTCAGCAATGCTCCAAGGCTCCTAAGACTAAGGCTCTTAGATCACACTCCCCTAAAAACAAGTTTCGTCCCGAAACTTGTAAGATCCCAAATCCTCTCGGACCCAAAAGCCGAGGTATAACTCTCCCTCTCAGAGGTATCATCATAACCTATAACATCTTTATATCCTTAAATGCATCATGGAGGAATCATCACTCTAGTACACCATCATCACTCTAACCAAGGCCTAGAGGAAGATCAACTCTAGCCAAACACTAACCACATCACACTGGAATGGAGGAAAACCATCTCCAGCCAAAACGTACACATAACACTACTACGTGGAGGAAAGTCGTCTCCACTCTCACTATGTCCATCAATGATATCATGGAGGAAAGAACCATCTCCAGCTAATCCTAATACACACTATAATATGGAGGAAAGAACCATCTCCTGCTATACCTATCTCGCGCTAGCAAACAAGATCTAATAGATCATATGCACATACAACTAGCACGAAAAGCACATCATATCACATAAACACATAGCATAACATGCACTCACCAAGATGGCACTAAGATCTAGTCGTGGATCCTACAGGTGCATCTATCTCGGCGTAGAACTCTGGATAATTCCTCTGGATACTATCCTCAGTTTACCACGTAGCCTCATCACGTCCTTGTCTAGACCACTGTACCCTCATCATAGGAATGTCCTTCGAGTGCAGGCGTCGCACACCTCACTCTAGGAATGCAATAGGGTGCTCTGCAAAAGTGTGGTGTGGCTCAACCACCAGATCATCATAACTCACAATGTGCCTCGGATCTGGTATGTACTCCCTCAGCTGAGACACATGAAACATTGTGTGAACACCCTCCAACCTCGGAGGAAATGCTAATTTATAGGCTCCCTACCCGACTCTAACCAGTATCTTGAAAGGACCGACATATCGGGAACTCAACTTCACCTTTATGTCAAAACGTCTGACGCCTTGCATAGGAGATACTCTCAACCAAACATGAGATCCTACCCTGAACTCTAGAGGTCGACACCTCTTGTCTGCATACGACTTTTGGAGACTTGTGCAACCAGCATCCTCTCTCTGATCAACGCTACTCGAGCCATATCATCCTGAATCTTCCCTGGCGCTATCCCACTAATACTGCTAGAGCTCATCCCAGCATAAAGGTGTACGGCACCTACGTCCATGCCATCCCAATAGATTCATGCCAACTTATGTTGTATGAGAACTCAACGAGTGGGAGGTAATCAAACCATCCTTGTCCCCAATCCAACACACAGGCTCGCAGCATGTCCTATAAGGTCTGGATGGTACTCTCTGACTAACCATCTGTTTGGGGGTGGAACGTAGTCGTGAAATGTAGACTCGTCCCCAAAGCAGTCTGAATCTGCTGCCAGAATCTCGAAGTAAACCATCCATCTCGATCAGAGACAATCGTCCTCGGTATCCCATGGAGTCCCACTATCTGTCTAGTGTACTCCTCATTCAATCTGCTCACTGGCCACGCCTCTCTGATGGGAATGAAATGTGCCGTCTTCGTCAATCTATCCACAATCACCCAGATAGCATCAAAGCTCCTACTGGCCCTCAATCCGGTCACAAAATCCATGGAGACGTCCTCCCACTTCCACTGCGGTACTGGCAGCGGATGGAGCTCACCTCCAGGCCTGAAATGCTCTATCTTAACCTGTTGACAGGTCGCACACTAGGCCATAAATCTGGCTATTTCGGGCTTCAGCTCTCCCCACCAATATGAGCGTCTCACATCATGATACATCTTACTCGTACTTGGATGTACTGAGTAAGGTGTACAATAAGCCTCTCTGCATCAGCGGGTACACAGATACGGTCATAATGCCATATCACTCCATCTGCTCCAATAGAGAACTGCTGTGCCTCTCCACGAGACATCCTCTCTTTGATCCTCGTCAAGGTCTTACAAGTCCCTTGCTTCCGTTGGATCTCATCCAACAGACCAGGTAGAACCTCTAAAGAAAACAATTGGGCATCCTCATTAGGAAACTGGATGTCCATCTCTAGCCAAGCTAAATCCCTCTGAAGCTGAGGTTGTACAGTAAATCTGGCAATCGCCTTCTCTTGAGGCGTCTTCATGCTCAAGGCGTCAGCTACCACATTCGCCTTGCCAGGATAATACAGAATCTCACGGTCAAAGCCCTTGATCAACTCAAGCCATCGACGCTGGCGGTTATTCAATTCCCGCTGCGTGAAAATATACTTTAAACTCTTATGGTCTGTGAAGATCTGACATGTGGCACCATACAGGTAATGTCTCTAGATCTTCAAAGCATGAACTATTGCTGCCAACTCCAGATCGTGAGTCGGGTAGTTCTCCTCATACGTCTTCAGATGTCGAGACGCATATGCAATCACTCTGCCTCTCTACATCAACACACATCCCAAGCGTAGCTTGGATAAATCATTGTAAACCACAAAGTCATTAGAATCCTCTTGTTTTGCTAAGACAAGAGCAGAAGTCAAACGCCTCTTCAACTCCTTAAAACTCTGAGCACATTGGACGGTCCATACAAATCTTGTGGTCTTCCTCAGAAGACACGTCAGTGGACGGGCAATCACAAAAAATCTCTCCACAAAGCGTCGGTAATAGCTGGCTAAGCCAAGAAAGCTACGCACTTCCTCGACGTTCGTCGGTGTCGACCATGCAGCAACACACTCAATCTTTGCCAGGTCAACCATGATCCCATCGGCGGAGACGATGTGTCCAAGAAAAGCAACCTCAGACATCCAGAACTCGCACTTCGAGAGCTTAGCATACAACTGTCTATCTCTCAAAATCTGCAAAACCGTCCTCAAACGTCCGGCATGCTCCTCTCTGCTATGAGGGTATACCAGAATGTCATCAATGAAGACCACCACAAACTGATCCAGGAAGTCAATGAAGATACTGTTCATCAACTCCAAGAAAAATGTTGGGGCATTCTTCAATACAAATAGAATCAATACAAACTCGTAGTGTCCATAACGGGAACGAAATGCCGTCTTGTTCACGTCCTGCTCTCTCACCCTCAGCTGGTGATATCCTGAACGCAAGTCAATCCGGGAGAAAATTGTCGCTCCTTGAAGCTGATCAAGTAGATCATCAATACGAGGAAGTGGATACCTGTTCTTGATGGTCACTTTGTTCAGCTCTCTGTAATCTATACACAATCTCAATGATCCGTCCTTCTTCCGCACGAAGAGTACAAGTGCACCCCAGGGTGATACGCTAGGGCGGATGAAGCCCTTCTCAGCCAACTCCTCGAGTTGCTTCTTCAGCTCCAACATCTTGACAGGCGCCATATGATATAGGGCCTTCGAGATGGGTCTCGTACCAGCCTCCAACTCAATGCCAAAGTCTACACTCCTATGAGACGGCAAGCTAGACGGCTCTGCAAACACATCTATAAACTCGCAGACCACTGGTATGTCCTCCAAAGCTGGGATATCTCCTTCCTTCATGGCATAACACTAGAAGGCATCACATCCCTGTGCTATCAGTCTCGTTGCTCGTATTGCACTGATAACAGATCCCGTCTTCCCAAGGTCCCAACCCCATAAGTCCTCTATCGGACCTACGTTGGTAGAGACTGTAATAGACCTCTTACCCACATCTAACACTGCACGGTGTCTACGCATCCAATCCATACCTAATATGACTTCTTCATAAATCAAGGGCATGACTAAGAAGTCAACAAGCAATACCCGCGTCCCTAAATGATGGGGACAACTACGTATCTCACGGGTAACTCGGACCGACAACCATCAAGTAACCCTATGATAAAGGGGGTCCCCTCTATGGTAGATTAGCTCATACGCTCAATACATACATCAAAAATAAAAGGAATGCATAACACCCGTATCAAATAAAACTCTAACAGGTAAACCATGCAATAAAATGGTACCTGTAGCAACTGGTCTTGGCGGCTCCTCAGCACTCCTCAGCTCGAAAACTCGGCCTCAAGCTCCTCGGGCATCACTAGTACCAGCATCTCTACCTCTACCTCTACTCGGTCCTGGGGTTGAACCCTGAGTAGCAAGTGTGTCTAGGACTTTTTGTTGTCCTTGTGCCTGATTCTGAGGCGGTCTCTATCCACCTCCTGCTGCATCTGCAGGGGAAGAACCTTGTTGTGATGACGCCTTGCCTTGACGGCAAAACGTAGCTCTGTGTCCTGGCTTCCCACATGAGAAGAAAGTCAGTGGTGCTCTCGGGCAGTCAGCCCTCAAATGTCCATAGGTCCCACAGTTGTAACACTGCCGGCCTCTCTCAGTCGTCTATGCAGACACTGGACCACTCGAGCGGCCCTGAGACGGGCCTCGCCCGTATCTAGATGCTCCTACACCAGTCTGTCCTGTGCGTTGTCTCTTCTCAGACCGACCCGTGTGAGAAGTCCTCCTCTGGCTAGCTCTCTCTCGCTCATAGGCAGAGGCCCGATTCTAGTAGTCTGCCAATGACTCATAGTGGAATCCCGCCATGTACGAACGTGTGCTCTCCCTCAGACGATGGGAGAACTAATACACATGCTGGTCCTCCGATGGTGCAACTGGACCCAACAACACTAACTCAGTCTGGAAAGGGTATCCCCTCTGTGGTAGCTAAACTCAGACGCTCAACACATGTATCGGAAATAAATGAATACGTAGTACCAGTATCAAACAAAACTCTAACAATTAAACCATGAAGTAGAATGGTACCTATAGCAGCCGGTACAGGTGGATCCTTTGTACTCCTCAACTCAAAAGCTCTACCCTGAGCTACTCTGGCAGCTGTGGTACTCCCACCACGACCTCTACCTCTACTCGGCCCGGGAGTAGATCCCTGAGTAGATGGACGATATGGGACTCTCTGTTGTCCCTGTGTTTGCTGCTGAGGTGTCCTCTGACCACCTCCCGCTACACTGGCAGGGGAAGAACCCTGCTGAGATACAACTCTACCCTGCCTACAGAAGGCAGCTTGATGTCCTTGTCTACCACAACTGTAACAAGTCACAACTGGTCGGGGTCAATCTGACTTCAAATGGCCAGGATCACCACAGTTGTAAAACTGTCGTCCTTTGTCTGCAGTCACTACAAACGAGGGATAACTCTAATGTCTCTGGTCTCGTCTAGACCCAGATGCTCCTCCAACTCCACTAGTCTGCCCAGTGTGCTGCCTCTTCTCAGACCGTCTCGTCTGAGAAGCTCTCCTCTGACTGGCTCGCTCCCTCTCATAAGTAGAAGTCCGGTCCTGATATTCAGCTAGGGACTCGTAATGGAATCTCGCCATGTATGAACGTGTGCTCTCCCTCAGACAACGAGAGAACAAGTACACATGCTGGTCCTCAAATGGTGCAGCTGGACCCAGCAAAGCTAACTCGGTCTGGAAGCGGCGGATGGCAGCTGCAATAGCTACATCCTAAAAATCAACCTCCACGAAATCCTACAGCTTCTCCCACCTCAGTGTGGCAGGGCAAAACTGCTCTCTAATCATGCTCCTCATGTGATCATAGCCGGTGGCTCTGGTACGTACAGTCCTCCACCACTGATCTGCAAGGTCACGGAGTAGAGAATGGACTAGCTCTATCCGTCTGTCCTCAGGACATCTGATAGACTCTAGGGCTTACTCTACATGTCCTATCCATACCCCAGTCTGTAACCCAATCTCTCCTGAGAAGGGTGGTACTCCCTGCTGATGAAATGCCTTCAACTAGGCATCGGGTTGAGGCCCTCTAGTCTCCTCTACAGCTCGAACAGTCTCAACAACACGTGCCGGCATAGCTGGCACTAGTGTGGCTCCCTGAGACATCTCAGAAGATCCATCATGCTCTGGTAGATCTGCGGCTCGTCTGCCAGCTTTGACAGCCTCCTCAAAACGTCTAAGGTACTCTCTGAACTCCGGTCCCCCCATGAAGACATGGTCTGCGTCATCAGACTAGGCTCGATGTGAATGGGATCTCCTAGATCCACCACTCCCCGTCTCTGGGACGACACTCTCTACAACCTCCTCATGTACCTCCTCCACCACTGGTGGATCAGCAGCGGGAACTGGTCCCTCACCTACCACACCCGGAGGAAGGGGTGGTCTACCTCTACCTCGGCCCACAGCAGCAGTAGCTCTAGTCCGAGCCATCTGCGGGGTATGCACACCTAACTTATAAGGCTCTATATAGGCCATATGTGTGTGTGTATATATATATATATAACACATATACAAACATAATCCACAATACATATATACATAACTATACTGCAGAGATCCATAGCAGAAGTGGGGACTTCTCGTAAATTCTAACCCAAACCATATTTAAAACCAAAAACCTTTTGAAAATGTTAAACCCCTTTCGGGTTCTGTTTATTTTACTTATCAAACCTTATTGCAGGTAGCAAGTGTCATTGTTATCAACCTAAGGCTCTGATACCAACTCTGTAACACCCCGAATCCGCGGGACTCGGAGTGTCACATTGGGCTAGTATCTCACAATGGATCCTGACCCTAGCCTAACAACAAGTTCACTGGACCTTACAACATGGCACTGACAGATATAAAACAAATGCACAAAACTGTATCAATTGTACAACCAAAAGGTAAAACAACCTAACCGAGTATAAACAACAACGCCCTCACACAGGAGCTAACAAAAGATCAGCCTCTCGCAGGAGGGAAAGGTAAACAAACCCAAAAGCCCACAACATCCTATGTACGAGAGGTCCTCGGCCTGCCGCTCTGCTAGATCACTCAACAGCACGCCTATCCTGTGGGGCATCTACAACATGGTAATAAACCATTTAGCTAACCATACATATATAGAGTAATGCATAAGCACAAACACAATCATGTAAGGATTAACACATCAGCATGATATCACATATTTACCCATTTTATCATCTCTATATAATAGTCATTCACTCAAGTCGTATATATATATAAATAAATGAAAGTATGTGACACGAGGACCGATACATCCCTGCCTCTGAGTGCTATATCCAGGTGGACAAGTATCGGTCACACAATCCGTGTACCCTATGGGAGTAGATTGCGCCCATCCTGTAAACCATAATGGCCTGACGTCAGAGAACCTCCCAAACTCCACTACGGGATGAAAGGGAAAGGTTATCATAGTCACGCAGTGGGGCAGTCAATAAAACATAAGTCGGTATAAACGACATCTCATGCTATCATAGCAAACATATAAAGCACACACCACTCATGCAAACACCCAATATAAGGATGGTAGCTAAGTAAGTCCTACGGACTTACCTCAACCTCGTACACAAGTCAACCACAAACAACCTCCAAACCTGAGAGAGGGGCACTGCCTAATAACAAGGCATGGAAAGATATCAACCTCTATTCATCAAAGGGGTCACACCTAGACCCAAAGGGAGCCATAGGGATCATACTCCACCTCAAAAACCTTAACTAACAACAACCTAGGTCCTTAAAGCCGTACAAGGCATAAACCGATCATAACCTCAACCAAACATATCCTCACACCTCTAGCATGATCCTATACACTCACACTAGGAAAGGAGAGAGCAAAGGCATCCTAAGGAAAGCCTAGAAGCAACACACCTGCAGAACAAAGTGTAGGACCTTGCTGATGCAGGTGGGTGCAGGGGCGGCTCACAGGTGACGCAAGGTCGGATCTTGGCCGGCGCTGGGGCGGCTGCAAGGTGGCGCAGGGGCGGCTGGACAGCAGAAGACACCACCTTAGCCCTTTCTTCACTTCTTCCTTCGATTCTTTACTCCTTCACTCCAACATCAACATACATACAGAACATACATATATATACATCAACACAAGCCAAACATGGTTTAAACATGATCCAAGCCTAAGGAAACTAAGCTAGGCTAAGAAAAGACAAGAAAGATGAGGAAAAGAAGGAAGAAAGAAGAAAAGCCATGAAAGCTTACCAACTGAGCTTTCCAGGGTATCAACACAACACCAACACAACCTCAAGCTGGCTCGTCAGGCTCAGCAACAACAACCATCAACAACAGCAAGCAAAGCTATCCAAGAACTCTAACAAACTCAATAAAACTTCAAGAAAGGATCAAAGATGATCCAAGGGAGAGGAGAGGAGAGGAGAAGAAATGTACGCATGAGAGAGAGATGAAACAGGAGTGGTAAACCCTCATCAGGAGGAAGAGATGAAGGTTATAAAGGGGTAAAAAGAGTAAAGCACGGGTCAAAGGGTCAAAGAAGACGGCTATAACACACAGATCCGCAGGGCGGACACTGTGAGCCGCAGGGGCGGCCCAGACAAACCGCAGAGGCGCCTACAGGGTCACGCAGGAGCGGTCCAGGCTAAATCCTGGCCCTCAGCTCACTCTCTCAGCAACTCAACAACTAGGCTCTTACAACCTCGCCGCCTATGTTGTCGACCTTCGACCGTCCCTCTGTTTTCCCCATCTTTTTGTGTAGTGGGTTTGAGGTTTAGGTGAGTTTATGGAACTACAGTATCCTAATTTTGAGATTTAGGGTTGTGTAAATGTTAATTTGATTAGTGTTAATTGTTATGTATATCAAGGAATTTGGTTTTGTGAGGAGTGTGCTGAGAATTGTTGTTGTGTGTTTTCAAGATTAGAATATCTTTTTTTTGTTATTTTGGAAGTTGAGAAGTTTGTATATCGTGTGGTTGTCACGGGTAGGTATGTAATGAGTTGCTGATGAATATTATGGGTTGGTATGCAAGATGAATGCCGTAAACACGAATAGTATGAAGGAGTAGGTGAATGCGACTAAGGAAGATGACGATTTATATGTTGGATGAATGACTTGAGATAGTTTCATTGGTAATATTAGATGATGGACATGTGATAAGTTCTTTAACTATGATAAGAGTTTATGTTAGCATACTTATTGTCATAACTGGAGTTGGTAGCATTTTGTTAGAACGTGTTTTTCCTTTCCTTAGGTTTAACCTTGTAGGTTGTTAGTATTATATATATCGGCAAGTCCTAGTGATACGTATTTTAGACTATTGGTTATCTAGCTTGGAGTAGACTAGTTTAGTATTTCATCTTAGACGATCGCTATTAACTTAGAAGTGAAAACTCTTCAGGTATTAGATATTTTGTTATTGATACAAGTTTCATGTTATGATCAGGCATTTGAGATTAGACTCCTATGGAGTCAAGGAATATCGTTGACTGAACTTAACCTGGTGTAGGTAAGTCCTCGGACTTACTTAGCTAGCTTTCGCATATTGGTTGATACGTATGAGTGGTGTGTGTTTATAACTGTCGTGATAATTATTAACCGGATTAGGATGTGGACTTGTGTTTTATTTTAAATCTGGCCCAAGTGTATGATAACGGGTCGTGACCGCTTGTCCAGTCCAAAATGGGGCAACTAGGAGGCGTCTTGCGACCAATCCAACGGGTGATGCTGATAGGCGTCAAGTACAAACCCGGCATGGTGAAAGGGGAAAAGGGCGAGGGATTCTTGTGTCACACCATAAGTGGATTAGAAAGGGAATAACGTTAAATAAAGATAATAACCGGACTTGGTGTATTTGAGCATGTTTGTGTGTTTTTACTTTGTTATGTTTTTGTGCCTTATCGTTCTTCTAATATTCGGTTTGCTAGCTAACGATTTTAAACTGGTTGTTGTAGATTCCTTGCAGGATAGGGAGGCCGTTGGGTGAGGCGGAGGAGTGGACAACCGGGGTCTCCGTACATTATAGGATGAGGATGGTTATGTGTTGATGTCGTTTTTGAATTATGTTGTACCTTATGAATTTATGTTTTGGAGTTGTGTCGTTTTGATGACTCGACTGAGTTTCCAAGTTGTATCTTTCTTTTCGAGATTGTTTGCATTGTATTAAAACAATTTTGGTATTTGCCTTTATTTGTGCCATGTTGGAAAGATCCGGTGAAATTGTTGTCAAACTAATTCGGGGTGTTACACAAATGCACAATTTCCAACATACACACTTTTTCACCTACTACCCAAAAATTCATTTACCCAGAAACGTCACTGTCATACCCAAAATAATTTTGTCAAATTACACAAACATAATCGAAAACGCACATACCTAAAATCCAAACATACTCAAATAATTAAAATATCAAAAAACATCATACCCATAAATTGGATAGTATTTTGTTTTACAAAATATTCATACCCAATGTATTCATACTCAATCCATTTTTTTCTTTTCAATTTAAGTCACACTTAATACTAAAAGCATACATAATTTGAATTTGTCATACCCAAAATTTACACAAATCGATATTGTACACAAACATCAATACCAAATGATATTTTGGTCATTATAACACAGTTTGGGTACCATAAAACACACCCAACATTTTACTTTAAACATAGTCAACAACAAAAAAACATACCATAAAAACAATAAACATATACCCAATAAAATAATCATACCCATAAATTGGGTGATATTTTACCAAACTTGTATAATGCTCTAAGATTAAATCCACATGCCCAACCATACCAATAATTTGGGTAATATTTTATAACATAAAATAATCATACCCATAAATTGGGTAATTATACTCCTAAACAATATACTCAATTCATCAAACACTTACCTAATACTATTTAACAAAACGAATCAAAAGCATACCCAAAATCTATTAGAAATAGCCTACCCAAAAAATATAGATCTGGTTCCCGGCAAGACGGAGCAGTAATGACGAACTCCAGACATCGGACAAAAACCAGTTGCGTAGCCCCTCCTCGTGACAACCTTGATGGAGAAACCCTAAATCTCTCGTTCTCCCTTCGGTGTCGGACTGGTGGCCAAATGTCCTGGCGGCGAGGTAGTGCTCCTTGGCGCTGTCGTCGGATCCTTGGTGGCCGGAGTACTGGAAGCCACAATTGCACACGGGAAGGTGAAGGAAAGGTTATGGGAGGGAGAGAGTTCCGGGTGAGAGAAAGTGAGGAGAGAGAAAAGTGAATGAATGAGAAATAGAGGGGAAAATGTGGGCAAAAAGTAACCGTCAAATCAATATTTAAATTTTGTACATCAATAAACCCTTTACCATCATTTCCAATTGCCACATTGTGCCCCTATTTTTCTAATTTGCAGGCATTTTTTTTTCTATTTTATCTAGGAGCCTATTTTGCAAAACAATTTTTTAAGAGCTTCATTTCCCCAATTCTTTCAAATACTTGTAGATATTTCATGATGAATAGCCTCGTGCATTGAACATACAAATGCACATAACTATACAAAGAAAAGTGCATTCTTCGCAACATATATTTAACACGAGTAAGTAAATAAAATAACACGAGTACTATATAATCGGTAACACAATACTATGAAAACCAAACAATACAATACTAATAAATACTACACGAGCGTACATACACTATCATTCATAGTGCATGAGCATGAACAAATTTAAATTTTTTATGACAAAATTCATATGCACATATATATCAGTCATACAAGCACAATAAAAACATGAATAGGAAACATATGTATAAAAAAAATTTGATAACAAAATTTATAGTTCATGCGCATGACCAAATTCAACTTTTTATGCAATGTGAAAGAGCAACTCAAAATGTATCATCCTCTTAGAGGAGGGTACATTTGCATAGAGGATTCCTCTATGAATACAATTTGCATGAGCAATTCAAAGTGCACCATCCCATATGAATACAAAGTGAACAATCTCTTACGGAACTCGTAAACGCACGGCGATGGATTTCACAAACGCACGACGTATTTGGAACCCGTAACCGTGAACAAAACATCATAGTTTCGGAACCCGAAACCGTGATGATTTTTCTTGTAAATTCTAACCCACAAAAAAATTTCAAATTGATACGGATCCAGAACCCAAAAAAGTTCTAACATTGACGCACGCACGAACACAGGTAAAATTTAAAAGAAAAGGTGAAACCTATAATAATCTCCAAAAATCATTTTACATTAGTTTTTAAGAATCTCTAAAAACTCCTTAAAAACTTCCATTAAAATCTATTCTCCTTGCAAAGCTCATTTACCAAGCACTAACCTACTTTCAAAAACCGCAAAGCTCCACTTAAATTTACACAATAAGCATTAACGAACACGACCTAAATTGAGAAAATGAGATTAAAAAAATCAAATATCTTACCGATGCTCCTTGATATGGTGTTGGGGGGGGGGGGCGTAGGGCTTGTGATATGATATGATCGAGGGTACCCCTATCACAACTTGGATAGAGTTTATGGAAGAACTGTAGAAATAGTTCTACCCAATCTACGCCAATGATGAAGTAAGGGCTAAGTTTCGTCGGCTCACACAGTTTGGGACCGTGCGTGAGTATGTTAAGGAATTCTCGGAGACGATGCTTCAGATCTCTAACATGGGATAAGAAGAGATCCTCTTCACCGTTTTGGACGGCCTTAAAGCGTGAGAAAAGCAAGAGCTGCAACGTTGAAATGTCCAAACCCTCACTAAAGCTATGATGATAGCGGAATTATTGTTTGAGTTCAAGAGTGTGGAACGGAGTAATCCTTGGAGGAGAAAGGGTAAAAGTGGAGGAGAGGATTAAGATGATGAGTCATCGGGGAGCGACGATGAACAACTCATGGATCGGAGAATCATATATCCTATGAAGGACGAGAGTTCCGTGGAAAAAGGAAGTTTCAACGAGACGACGAGGGTCCGTCGGAACGAAGGGGTATGTTCACCAAGGATAAGAGCGAGTCAACGGAAAGACACAAATTGAGTTGCTTCTTGTGTTGAGAGGAGTATCTCGTAAGAAACTCCCCAACAAAGAACACGCTTGTCGCAATAATCTCGGTAGAGCAAGAAGATCCCAAATTGGAGCCGCTTAGGCTCGAGGCTATGGTAAAGAGTACCCCCTCCCCCCCAAAAGTGAAGCTATTAAAATGCCTCAGGTGTGAAGGTGATCATTTAAACCGGGGCTACCCAAAGAAAGCGACAAGGAAAGAGTCGCCACCCGAGGAGGAGTCGGGTGAGAGGGTAGTAAGGCTCAGGACCATGAGGACATGCAATATTCGTAGACCAGAGTAGAACAGGCCTAGAGAATCCGGGGCATGTCAACACGGCAAGCCTCCCAAAGACACCGAGGTAGACAAGGCTATCCCGTTTTGGGAGGAGACACAAGGAGAGCCGTCAGGCAAAGAAGTTGTCATGTTGTGGGAGGAGACACAACGCTTGCCTTCAAAAGACAAGGCCTCTTTAGGGGAAGATTTGAAATGGTCGAGGAAGACCTTAGGAACAGACTCGCAACGGGTACATTGTGAAAACAAGTAGGGGAGTATGCCACAAAATGCCTTTTTGTGACGATGCCAAGGCCGGAAAGACAAGACGACTTGCTAGGAGACACCATCAAGGCACCAATTGACAAGGCCAAGCAACAATGGCATGGGAAGAAGGTCAAGCGGAAGGCTGGACAAAAACCTTGTCAAGATGGCACACCAAGAAGACAAAGAGTGTTCCGGAAAGATCCTAGACGATCTCGGAGGATCCAGAATACTCAAGAGGATTCCGAACACGGTGGAACATTCCAAAAGATGACAAAATATTCTAGAAGGTGACGGAATATTCGGGAAGATGGCGGAATCATCGGGAAGGACCATCGAGAAGAGACCCGGAAGGCACCAAAAGGTCGAGACTAGTCTAGAAACCGTAGGAAGTCTCTAGACTTATGTAGAAGTTGGTGAGATGATCCAGATGGTGGCGGATCTCCCTGGAAGACGACGGAGGCTTCTAGAACTCGAAGAAAGCTTGAATACTTAGCTATAGTCTTAGGGAAAGTTGTCGCGTCAATAGGATAAGCTCAAGCTAGGAAGGATCCAGAATGACCTAGGAGAATTAGGTTCCGGAACCTTCCCGGAGAGGAGGTGGCCAAGGCTATAAATAGGAAAGACAACCCTTCATTTCAGTCATCCTAAAATCCCACAATCCCACAAATTCTACAAAAAGCTCTCTTATAAAGCTCTTATTTGTAAAACTCTTTTGATTAATACAAAGGCAAGGTTTTCCGACAAGTCTCCTAGTGTTTCTAGCCATACAGACAAAACACTCATAATCAAGGAGCGTCTATGAGTAAGGATGATCTTAGCTTGTTGGCGGCGATAATATAGTCAAGATCCGCGCGCTCTAAGTTGGAGAATAACTAGGCCCGTGACACTAACACATATAAGATCACGCCTCCACCATCACCGGAACTTACTAATGAGGTTTCCTCACTAGTTTCCTACAAAATCACATTGAACATGAGACACTCATAGCTAGGCATGCCGAAGTAATTGGAAAAAAAATTAGTTAGTAGGAATTGAGATCAAAAGTTTTAGGCGTTTGTTAAAGAAAAATTAGTTAGCCATCAAGCAAACAAAAAGGAAAAATGGCTACACATAATATCGTAGTATCAACAATCATATTTTGTAATCATCAAGCACAATGAGTTTGCACGTATTGTAGAGAACAAGAAATTCGTGTTTTCATAAAGTTTAGTTATATAATAGTAAGGGTCTCAACAATCATAGTTTGTGGAGCTAGAAAAGGGTCAATGACAAGTTTAACAACATCAAAGCAAGAAAAGAGACGACGCTGATTACCTTTTATCAAAATAATATACGTAGAGAGGGTAGTTTAGCCGTGTTGCATCAATCTCTAGCGCCAATAATGACATCTGGATTTCCAACCCAGAGAAGGAGGACCAAGATTTTTTCCGCAATCTCTACTTCTAGATGATGATGTTCATGTTCCTTATGTACTCCCCATTTCTCTTTTTCCTCAGGTTGATATTCAAGATTCGGAGAATCTGGAGGGGCCGTATTCAAATAATGATATCACGCTGGTTGTCAATTCCATGGATGCATGGAAGTATCCAGGTTCCAATGGTTTTCATCCTGCCTTCAAGTAGCAATGCTGGGATACAGTCGGGATTCCGTGAGTAAGACCATTATTAATTTTTCATCGTCTGGAAGCCTACAAGAAGGTATGAATGAGACACTAATTATAGTCATGCTGAAAGTGCAAAAGCCATAATGCATGACATAGTTTAGGCATATAAGTTTGTGCAAGGTGGCATATAAGATCACTATGGTGCAACACCTCCAATCATTTAGCAAGGAAATTATTGGACGAACTCAAATCAACTTCATCCCATGACGCTTGATTGAGAATAATGTCGTTGTTGTTCAAGAGGTCATCAACTCTCTAGTCAAGAAGAGGTCGGGGAAAAAATGGATGTTTATTACGCTTGATCTTGGAAATCTTAAAAGACCTACGATAGAATGAGGTGGGATTTTATTGAGGACACTCTCCGCAGAATTAACCTCCCTGAATAGTAGATCTCTAGGATTATAACATGTGTTTCTACCCCGGTCATGCGTTTGCTATGGAATGGGGAGTTTCACTCCTTTGCTTACATTCCTAGTCAATTTGTTTCATCTTAGGACGCCTGACTAAGTAGTATATCTCTAGGATTATAACATGTGTTTCTACCCCGCAAATTTAACCTCGATACACTCCTAGTTACTGTTTCGTTTTATAATAAAAGCGCTTCCGCTCTAGGAGTTTCACTCCTTTGCTTACGAAAAAATTGATCTCTACCTCCTACCTCTGAAAGTCAAAATACAAAGGTAATAATAAGCAAACAAAAAGGAAATATAGTTGTTCATAATATATTTTGTGGGAATGTATGCAATTTGAATAATAAACTTTCACTTATTCTCTTGATATTAATGGATGATGTCCGTGTTTCAATAATAAGCTAGATTACTTATTGTTAGATTGGAGTAATTCTCCTTAGGGTTTTCATCGACAGATTGGTACATTAATAAAGAATAGATTTACATAATTACAAAAGACATACCTATATTTGCAATATTTACATATTCTGTCATACCCCCAGAGTCGTACTGATGAAGGTTGAATAGTAAGACTGGATCGAAAATCTAAAAGTAACTGTCGAGGCAAACCTTTTATGAAGATATCAACATACTAGAACGTGGAAGGCACATGAAGCAATTTGATGTGACCCAAAACGACCTTGTCGCAAACAAAATGGATGTCGAGTTCAATGTGCTTGGTTCGTTGACGCTGAACTAGATTGGAGGCAAGATACGTAGCAGATATGTTGTCAATGTATACAATCATGGCCTTGGAGAGAGTACAATGAAGTTCTAGCAAAAGATTCTGTGTCCATGAACACTTAGAGACAACATTGGCAACGCCTCGGTATTCCTCCTCGACACTTGATCTAGAGACCACAGAGTGGAGTTTGGCGGACCAAGATACTAATGTGTCATTGAAGAATACACAATATCCCGAAGTAGATCGATGGGTGTCCAGGCACCCTCCCCAATCAGCGTCTGTATAAGCAATTAGATCTGATTTGGGTGAAGGAGAGATGGTAATACCGAGAGTTGCAGTACCAACAATGTAACGAACGATGCGTTTGAGGGAAGCGAAGTGCAGTTCGCGAGGATCATGCATGAATAAACATATTTGGTGGACATCAAAGTTGATGTCAGGGCAGGTAAAAGTGAGGTACTGAAGAGCACCAACAAGGCTCCTATACAAGGTGGGGTAGCTGGCTGTCTTGCCAGAGGACGCACTGAGTTTTACCGAAGTCTCAACACGAGTGATGGCATGCTTACAGTATGTCATCTTTGCTCGTTCAACATTTTCTCGAGCGTACTTATCTTGGGATAAGAATAAGCCCAAGACACTCTGACGTACTGAGATGCCCAAAAAATAGGACAAAACACCCAGGTCTTTAAGAGCAAATTCCTTACTTCGAAGCATGATCAAATGAGTATGCAACATATCAGAAGATGCAGTAAGGATAATATCATCAACACATAGGAGCATATAAGCAATGTCGGAGCCTTGACAATAAATGAAGAGGGATGAGTCGCTCTTACTTTTGATGAAACTAATTTGAGTCAAGAAGCCTACAAAACGTTGAAACTGGGCGCGGGAAGCTTGTTTGAGGCCATAGAGAGACTTTTGCAGAAGGCATACATTGACAAAATAGTTATTCATTTTGTTTCTTTTTACTTTATTCTTGCACACCAAATGAGATACGTTGTAGAATACAACATTAAAACAAGTAACAGTGGAGAAGAAACCATCTAGGCCTAACCATCTAATACATAAACACCAATGAAGAAAAGAGGATAATGTTTTGTGGATATGAGAAGGTGCAATTGTGAAATTTGAAACCCTAATTCAAATGAATGAAATGCAATCCAATTTAGGCTAAACTTAGGTTTCGATAGCGGAAGATCGAATTTTGTGAAGGAGTAAAGAAGCGGTGGCCAAAGTACTTTCCGGGAAAAAAGGAAACGCACCATTGTGTGATGTTGTCGGTCAAGACATGCCCGCCACAAGGTGGCTAGACGTGGGAACAACTGGCGTGCAACAAGAAGCAAGAGGACAAAAGAGAACGTAGTCAAAATAGTATGCATGGGCAAAATAGTTACCAGACTATTCATTTGTGTAGACCTGTTCATATCCGGGCTCGGGCCGGGCTTTATAAAATTTTAAACCAGTTTAGCCGGACCCGGACCGAGTCCGGCTACCAGGCCTGAGATGAGTGTTGTACCCACCCGGGTGGGTGATCGGGCCTGCTGGTACCTGTTTTTTATTTTTAAAAAATATTTTTAAAAAAATGTTTCTAATATGATTTTAAAAAATATATACTTAAGATAAATTTATTATAATTATACTAAATATATTATATTTATAATTGATACAATATAATATATAATTTTTTTACCCATGCTGGTTGACCCGGCTTTTTGGCCTTGTCGGGCCTAGAGTGGTGCTTGGCCTGACGGGCTGGGCTTTTTGACCCGGTGAAGCTTCCACCTCTGTTAATACCCACCCGTTATTTGGAGGAACGAGCCGGGTGAGCTGCCCGGATCTGAACAGGTCTACATTTGACCAACCCAACTTTTTTAAGCATAGAGTAATAATGATTACACATGGCATAATGTAATATGTATATTTTTGTTTTGTTTTTTACAAATTATTTTATGAAACATATATATAAATAACTTCTAATGTAGATGTTGTAAACTGGAACCACATATGGGAGATTTTTGTTCGTGCCCACCGATTCATTCTAAACATACCCATACTTCGCCTACGCTTTGCGTAAGCGTAGTAATTGAACATGTTTTCAGGTTAAAAAATAAAAAGAAAAGAAAAATGCTACGGTTACGGGAAGCGTAGCCGTAGAAGTTGAAAAAGGGATAAAGCAACTACGCCTACGCGTTGCATAGGCATAGTTACTTTCACTTAAACTCTACGCAGGAAGCAACTACGCCTACGCAAGACGTAGACGTAGTGTCTTTCCGTCTCCATAACACGTACGCGTAGGATCGTCTTCCCCAGCAAGTCACTTTTCTTCTCACCATCATCGCCGGCGACGTTTCTTCCTTCCTTTCTGTTTTCTTTGCACCGGCGACGTATCACCACCGCATGCACCACCAACAAACACCAACAGCGATGGTCAGAAGCCGAGGAAGAGATGGAGGTATAGTCCGGACGGGTAGCCGCTCCGGCAACGGTGGAGGGGACGCCTCCGACAGTGTCTCCGGCGAGGACGGTCGCAGATGATCCGTTTCCGATGTCGATGTTGGGCGAGGACGAAGAACACGTCGAGGGCGCTTAGAGGGAGGCGTAGTCCGAGGATGTGAGACATGTCGCGCTTCTTCTGATGTCAGGGTACGTTTTTTTTAATATATTGTATTTTAATTATGTTCGTCGGTAATTAGGGAAGTTAGTCGATAATTAGTTGAATAATTGATGAAATTAGTCGTTAATTAATAAATTAGTAGAAAATTAGTCGTTAAATAAAGAAATTATTTGTCAATAGTGAAGTAGTAGATAATTAGTCAACTAATTAATGAAATTAGTCGTTAATTAGTGAATTAGTAGATAATCAGTCATTAGTTAATTAAAATTGTTATCAATTAGTGAATTAGTAGTTAATTAGTTAATTAATAAAATTAATCCTTAATTATTGAATTAGTCGATAATTAGTCCTTAATTAAAGAAATTAGTTATCAATTAGTGAATTAGTAGGTAATTAGTTAACTAGATAATGAAATTAGTCGTTAATTAGTGAGTTTGTAGACAATTGGTAAACAATTAGTCGATAATTAGTGAAATTAATCGATAATTTGTGATTAGTCGATAATAAGTTAACTAGTTAGTCAATAATTCATGAAATTAGTCGTTAGTTAGTGAATTAGTAGACAATTAGTCGTTACTTAATGAATTAGTAGACAATTAGTCGTAAATTAATGAATTAGTAGATAATTAGTCGTTATTTATTGAAATTACTCGTTAATTAGTCGATAATTAGTGGACTAATTAATGAAATTAGTCGTTAATTAGTGAATTAGTAGACAATTTAGTCGATAATTAGTGAAATTAGTCGTTAATTAGTGAATTGGTCGATAATTAGTCAATAATTAATGAAATTTGTCGCTAATTAGTGAACTAGCAGACAATTAGTAAACTATTAGTTGATAATTAGTGAAATTAGTCGATCATTAGTGAATTAGTCGATAATTAGTCAACTAATTAGTCTAATAATTAATGAAATTAGTCGTTAATTAGCGATTTTGTAGACAATTAGTAAATATTTAGTCGAAAATTAGTGAAATTAGTCGATAATTAGTGAATTAGTCGATAATTAGTCAACTAATTATTCAATAATTAATGAAATTAGTCGTTAATTAGTGAGTTAGCAAACAAATAGTAGACAATTAGTCATTAATTAATGAATTAGTAAACAATTAGTCGTTATTTACTGAAACTACTCGTTAATTAGCGAATTAGTCGATAATTAGTCAACTAATTAATGAAAGTAGTAATTCATTAGTGAATTAGTAGACAATTAGTAAACAGTTAGCCGATAATTAGTGAAATTAGTCGACAATTAATGAAATTAGTCACTAATTAATGAAATTATGCAAATTATATAGGTTGCCGAGACTAGTACTCGGGGATGGGCCACTACGGTTTCGAACCGTAAGTAGCGGCTGATAAAGATGGGATTAGCGCATCCTGATGATGTGCAAGAGGATCCTCAAGAGGAGGAGAGAGTACGGGAGGCCGAGGAGTATGTAGACGAGCGGATGGCCCACGTCGCTCGTGACGTATGGGTCGGTCAGGTACGGATTTATATTTCAATTGCTAGTTTATATTTCATTAAATTCGAATGTGTTACTGACGTTTAAATGATATTTTTATAATAGGATAGATCCGTCTTACGAGTCTATTGGCTAGTAGCCACGATCACTTGCTTATGTAGCCTTGTTGATCGATTTTCAGGCTCGGAGTGGATGACACTTGTGAGGGGGAGTGGACTGCACGACCTCCTAGAGATGCATTGGGGTGGGGTAGACCATGCGCTTGCATTTGCCTTTACAGAGTGGTGGTATCCAGAAACTTCTGGATTTCACTTTCTTTAGGGATAGATCTCGATCACCCTCCATGACGTATTCCACCTTTTAGGACTTCGCATTGACGGGGACGATGTTGTGGGCGTCTGGGATGACACACTCTTCACCTCCATGTTCGGCTTCCCGCCGTTGGAGGTGAAGGCCGCCGTGAAGGCGGGTTGATGGCCGACAACTCATCTCCTCTCTATGCTCAGGACTATGGCAGAGTCCCTAGAGGCGAGGCAGGAGGACATCGCTAGCGGATTCCTAACTCTTCTTATTGGCTCCACCCTTTTTATTGACAAGACCACGAACAGGGTGAAGTCTCATCTACTGAGCGTTTGTCGCGACTCCACCACGATGGCATCTCGTGCTTGGGGGAAAACTATATTGGCATATTTGTACCGACAGCTAAGCGAGTCATCCAGGAGGGAGGTTCATACATTAGCTGGTTGTTCCCTTCTTTTAGAGGTATGCGATCAATTATAATTTCTTAGTTTTCAATCTTTTAATGAATGAATTAATATGAAAATGATTTGTTTTGTGCAGTCCTAAATTTCCGCTTATTCCCCCCACTTCAAACCTAGAGGGCATAGTGACCCTCTTAGACAGAGAGATGCGCGACATGCATTGAGGTCGGAGAGGGTTTCTACACTACAGATGGAGAGATCGACATTTTTGGGATTTAAGGCCCAACTATCGATATGTAGGATGGATGAGGTACTAATAACTCATGTTTAAACTTTTAATTAGCTTTATTTAATGATAAACAACGAAATTTTCTTGTGAAATGACTTTGTAAGTTTGTCGTAGGTGACGTGGATACCGTGGGGTTCTCTTGACAACTTCCAGACTGGACAGATGCGCATATCGGCCTATTTGGGGGTGATACACTTCTGTTTGATGGAGGAGCCTTATCACCCCCAGTTTCTGCTACGTCAGTTTGGGCGTGTCCAGGTCGTCCCTCCACAACTTCATACAGTTCGTCCAGGATGGATCATCTGTCCCTTCGTGATGAAGAGGCCGGTGAGGGTAGGGAAGTATAAGTAGTTTTTTTGCTCATGAGGTGTCGCTTATGTGGGCGACGCCTACTTGATGTTCTTCACCGCCTACTTGATGTCCTAGGAGGAGACGAGGCACCAGAGGCGCCACCTCCTGTTAGGGTATCTCAGCGACATGATTAGATTGTATCTCTTTATGTTTTATGATTATGTATGTACATTATGTTACTGATTATGTATGAACATGTTTTATGATTGTTTATATACATTATGTTACATTCTCATTTCTCTCCTTATTTAATAACCAATTGCATCTCCTTAATTCATAACCACAATTCTCATAACCACAATCCTCGTTACATTAAAAAAGCGAACAGTTACACTTTCAAACATGATAGACAACAAACTAATGACGAGTCTTCTTCTCTCTGAAGCAACCTTTTGTATCTCGCTATTCTTCGGTCATATATGTGGGCGAATCCATCAACTGAAGCATTGTGACCCTGCATCCAATCATGACAAATCGGGGGCAAAGGAGCATTTTGATGCAACCAAATCTGTTTCATAATCAAATGGAGTTAGTCAATCATCTTTTGCGTTTTAAACATATTAATAAGTTCTTCATAATTAAAGGGAGTTACAGGAACATAGTGATGATCATTGAGTACGGCGATTGCTTGAACATCGATTGAAGGTTGTTGATCTTCTTCAAAATCCGCAATCAAGGGAAAACAAGTGTATGAGTCCAACCTAGAGAGGACCACAAGTGCCACTCGATATAAAGTGGCGTATATGAGAGCAATGGTAGGAACCTCCATCCAGAATTGTGATGCGCAAGGTGCGGGGTTAATGTATTTGATGTTGTCAATTAGTTCTTCAATCTAATCATCGCCATGTATTCCAGAGTATACATGCATGTGTCTACTCAGCTCCCTAGCAAGTTCTCATTGGACACGAATGTACTCATCTTGCTCGTAACCCAATAATGCACCAAGTGATCGATATCCGCAATGCCCATCGCCCGGAACTTCTATCACACAATCAACGTAAGATACCATAAAAGCTAGGATGTTCTGATAACCCCAGTTGAATCCTCGGACCACTAGTTCAAACGGATGAGCTGGAATAGTCGTCTGAGACTCCGATGCAACGTTCGTGATGGTACTAGCATAGCTTGCGGTGTCAACTCATCCTCGACCTCTTCCTCTAGTACGCTGTGACGACTTCCTCATCTATGAATCCTTATCAGCTCGAACATGCTCAAATCCAGACGGTACTCGACTATGCTTGTTTCCCTTGTCAGAAGGATTTGAAATTCTCGGCTCCCGAGCATTCGTCGGGTTCAACATTGTTGCCACATAAGCCCCAAACTTGTCCACAATGTCATTACTCAACCTACCCTCTCAATACAAGGTCATAAAGGATGTCAAAGTAATATCTCCTATCGACAAAGGGATAGGCTTGGGTTCTTCCACTTCGTTCGTTACTTCTAGCCACACTACCTACCTCTAGAAGGGATGTACTGCAGTAACAAACATAGGCATGTTCTCCCAGAGGGCCGTTGTAAACTCATGCATGCAAGGGATCCTGTACGATTTCCAATAACAATCGTCACATGTAGCTTTAAATGTCCCTTGGCGCGCCTATTTGCAATTCTCGATCAAGTACTTCATGTAGTTGTTCGACACCTTTCGGATAACAAATGTAAACATTGGGTCTTCTTGGATGCTTACGATATTATGAGTACACGACTTCTCTATGCTACCCTGAATCTCTTCAATCTGGTCTCTAATCGTTCTATGGATGCCCTTGATGAGAGTATCAAATCCGCAAGGAGTTGACTTAATAGTTCTCTTCAACACCGAATGAGCACCCTCGGCCCTAAGATTAGAACATCATTTAAGCTTATAGAAAAGATCATTAATAGTAAACTTAACGATAAACGATGTAATGACTAATTAGCTAACCTTCCCGTCGTCCTTGACCCGAGATGGTGGTATTGACCAGTCCAACAATGGACAATAGCTTCCTTGTATTTGTCCAACCATGTCTTCTCGAGGTACTCCATCAAATGATACTTGTCCCTCCAACTATCCCTCATATGCACGAGCCTCACCTCATAAGCCGCAATTGTAGTCGAGTCAAACAACTCATGACAATCCCTCATGAATTTTGCTTGGATGGATGCGAATGTGACTTCCACCAACTATTTGATTCGATATTTCTGAACACGTTCCACTCACATAGAATATGATTGGCATCTACGAAGACTCTAGGCATTGCTTTTATGAGGCCTATTTCACGATCCGTCACTATCACTTACGGCTTCTTTCCATTGAATAGCATGGAAATGCGTTCCAAAGCCCACTCGTAATGAGCCGTCGTCTCCCATTTCATGAACACGAACGCAACGGGAAAAGTTTGTTGTGTGCCAGTCAATCCAATGACCTCCAACAACGGCATGCCATACCTTCAAAATAAATTGTATGAGATTTTGTAATTGAAAAATAGTTTAATATAAACAAAATAAATGAATTAAATAATAACCTCTTCGTCTTGTATGTGGCATCCATTATGACGATGTATGGAAACATGGCAACCCAACGCTTCGACTCAAGGTGGGCTAGGAATGAGTTGCTTACTTCCTCTCCTCCATCAATGGTTCCCATCGCTTTCAACCTAAATTTATTCCAAGTGTTGGAAACTTGCTTCCTAGAAGTGACCATCTTATCTGGGTCTTCAAAATCACTCTTTAACAAGCGAACAATTTCCCTCGGAGGCATTCCCGCATCGGTGTAGATGACGACCCGTTTCAGTTGTGCCTTCGTCAACCGTCCAGCAAATGCATGACCTACCAACTTTTTCGGAAGAGGATGATTGTGAATTCCGTGGACATGCCTCACACCCCAAAGACCCCTTTGCAGTTCTTCAACATGCAAGCGAAACTTACCATCGGACATCTTCGTCTTGTATAGTTTCCTTAAGCCCTTCGCCTCATTCTTGCGGACTCCGTAATTTTCACACACAAATATCACCTTTCCAAAATGATGATCTTCCGACTTGTAGGACTTTAGTTTGATGAGAACCATATTTCTACTTTCGGCTTTCTCAAGAACCCATGCAAGTAACGATTCCAAATTCGTCCATGTACGATAGTCCACAAATAAACTAGTATAGTAATAATCATCGGGTATAATGGGAGCCTACAATAATTATTCGAAAATTTTCATTTAGTACGACTATATCATATGTTCTAACATTGTTCAAATTACTTCACTTAATACTAAACTATCACAACTAACTTCTAATAACTAAAGCGTATAACATAACACTAACTAAAACATAGTATAACACTAAACTACGTTAAAACAAACGAATTGGGAAAACTAACCTCTACAACCCAATATGGATCGTAGTTGCTAAACATTGCGAGATTGAACAAACGCTCGTCACCCTCCACATCGTCTTCACCACCACCGAGATCAACACCTTCATCTTTATCGTCGGCGCAATACTCCTCTTCTCCATCGCCGGAATGATACTCCGCTTCTCCATCGTTGGAATTCATCTTCGAATGAGATTTTGTTATGAATCAACGATAGACTGTAAGTTTTTATGGATTGATCATGTAGGAGTTCGGTCTAATGCATAATATTTATACTAATGTTTGGGATACATAACCGTTGGAAAACGGCTAGTTGTCAATACTACGCATACGCAACGCGTAGCCGTGATGGCCCAACGGCTACTTTGGGCAAGGCTACGGCTACGCATTGCGTAGCTGTAGCAAATGAGAACTACTATTGCTACGCGTGTGTTCGCTCCAAAAGGTGTGTGAAAAGAAGTTTTAAATTTATATCCTGAATATATACCTAACGATAAGCGAACCCGTAGTGTACGGATCTATTGTAGTAAGGGCTTATATTCCGGAGTCGATCTCAGGGATTTGGTGAGAATAAATTCTGCAAAGCAGTCTAGCTTAGCAAGCATGCAATAGCAATGATCAAAAGACAAGACAATATTATGTAATATGATTGGGGGAATGAAGATTCTAGAGATCAAAACATCCAGCTGTAATTTCGACTAAAGATTTGTCAAAGATATACCTGGACAAAGCTGAGGTTTTGCTGAGGGAAGGTATTTCTACGATGGGATAGATCACCGGGTAAGTCTCACTATCCGCTTTCCCATACCAAATCTCCTATCACCGGGTAAGTCTCAAGGAACTAAGGATAGGTACAAGTACTCAAACCAACAGACTCACCTAAGGGTACATAACTAACCATCACCAGGTAAGTCTCAGGTTAACTCTAAAAGGTAGGGTGAAGGCACACTCAAACCCTAATAAAGGATATACCTTTATTACATAACACTCATCATCATCGGTAAACAAGCAAAGGAATCAACGAGTAAGTCTATCCTAGGCTTGCATGTAAACCAGGAAAAATGCAACAAAGATAGGATTTGGCAAACTATAACCTAAACTCAAGATCGGGCAAGGCAATGGACGATCTCGTGCAATTCTTATCGATTTCGGTCGAGATGACTCCAAGAACAACCTGAGACGGGTTTCGGTTTAGGGTTAACTCAAGCTTTCGGGGTCCACTGATGATAAAGGTTCATGCTTTCATCGTCTATACTACAAACTTCAACTAATCACCCTAGAATCGTAGGGGGTTTTAGCCAACAATCATCATTATCAAACAATCAAATATATATAAAAAATATCAAAAAAAGAGAATAAAGCAATCAATAAAGGTGTCTCAATTATCAAAGCAAACAAACCAGCAATCGTATCATTAATGTGTTCCAAAGAGTATGATAACAACTCATTAACAACTTCCCAAGAAAATATCACAAATCTCTTCTCTTCCTTGAATCCGAAGCAATCCTTCCTTAGATATGTTCCTTCAAACAACCGTCTTTCCGTTCGTCCGTGATCTCCAGGATCCAGCCTCTTTTCTTCACATTCACCTTCCATTCTTATAGAAGAACTTTAGGTCAAATAATATTTTATTTTCCTTTGGCTGTGGGCCGTCGACTTCGATCCAGGCCCAGTAAGCCATCTCCGTCGAGCTGCATGTTTTTATCGGTCCGAGATCAGTGGTGAACTATGTGCATGCCTTCGTTTCTTCAACTGAGTCCTTCCTTCATCCTTCCAATATAGTTCCTGCCTTTCTTCTTGTCCTTCCTAATGCTCCATAATGTAGCTCCATATTTTCCAGTCCTTCCTAAAGCTCCATAATGTAGCTCCATATTTTCCTTAGACTTCAATGCTCCATTTTGATCCAAAATATGCCTTATTCTCTACAATTACAATAAAATGTGGTGTAGACCTCAATTTTTGCAAAGTAAACGAATCTTGTGTTCACAATGACAAAATAATAACCAAAACTCACAAAACCTCAAGAACGACTTTCTTGCTCCGATCTTGGACTTTGATCTTCAAAACTTACTTCCTTCAATGCTTCCTTGGTGTTTCTTCACTTGTTCAGACTCGGATTGGATGATTTAAAATGTGGTAAAACATCCTCTATTTATAGAAGAAAACTAGGGTTTTGGATCTTGATCACTTGTGTAATCCTACTCTGAATCAGTCGATTAAAGATATAAATCGAGTCAATTGTGATAAGATCGACCGGTTTTAATAAATAATGACCCGATTTTTTTTTCTTCGAGCGTGTTATCTTTTAGTTCCGTCTTCTATCTTCTTTTGTGATATCTTCTCAAACATTCTTCTATCTCTAAGATTCCTTCTTGATCCTTTATGATGTCATGTTCGATATTGGTTCATTTCCGCACCGAAACCAAAACCGAAACCGAAACCGAAACCGAAACCGTTTTACCTTCAATTAAATCAAAAACTCGTGTAGATCTCTATTCTCGAAATATATGTGAATATAGACTTAAAGGCTCACAATTCTCATCAAATATATGTAAAACTGAGGCAATATACTCGTAATATGCATGAATATGATAGCATATAATTCATGTGAATATAGATGTACTTATGGCATAGATGTTGAAGTTTAGTATCCATTGTTGAGTGTGTGCGCTTTTGTGAGGTTACGAGTTGTTATGAGTTAAGCTCAGTGTTTCAGCTTCACCCTTGTGGTTGTGTGATCTTGGGGTTCGTTACAAGTTTCGGGACAAAACTTCTTTTTTAGGGGGATCTGATGGAATGCCCCATTTTTGCCTTCACCGCCCCCGCGGTGAAAGAGGCGCCTCTGCGGCTAGCCGCCCCCGCAGCAAGGTCAACCGCCCCTGCAGTTTCGCCCCAGATCGCACCGATCAGATTTTTATTCAATTTTATTTCTTTCCATAGATAGAACATCGGATCTTCTATCTTATGGGCCGGCTTTCCTATGATCTTCTAGCCCTAAAGAAGTCTTTCCTTTTATCTTCCCACCGTTTCCTATAAATTTCCATCTTCTCTTCCTTTTCTCGTTTCTTGCATACGTTTTTCTTTAACCTCGAAAGTTGTAGCCTTCTTCCCTTGTGAACATTGTTGAACGAGTAAGTCTTCTTCCCTTGGTTTCTCCCTCACATTCTTGAGTTTGTTGCATCTATCCTCCCTTTTGTTTCTCTTCCTTTTCGGTCTTCTTCTTCTTCAAGGATCAAGGTCGAGTCTTGATTCTTGTTGGCCTTTCCGTTGTTGATACGTCTTTGTTCTCAGGATTCCTTGGTTGAGGCTGACGTGTTTGAATCAAGGAATCAAGCTTTGGATCCTTTGTTGTGATTTGTTGTCAAGAGAAGCCCCGATTGTACCTTTTGTCAGTGCACCGCCCCGCGGATCTTCCCCAGTGTTGCCCACACGGTACTGTCTGGCCACCCCCGCGGTCTTGCCTGCAGTAACCCCATCCTTGGTGAGCTTCTTTCCTTCCTTGTTTCCCTTGTTCCTTTCCTTGGCTTTTGTCGATGTTTTTGACCCTTGTGAGTCTGTAAGACTAGGGTTTGTAAACCTAGCTTGTGGAGATCTCTTAGAGATCATGGAGACTAGAATTATAGACTTCTAGCAATCATTTCAGTTCCTGATTCGTTATGCCTTGTTTAAGTAGGTGTTCCTCCCTTTCCTTCGGGAAACTAAGTTGTTCGTTGACCTTTGAGTTTACCTTTGAGTGAGGTAAGTCCCTTGGACTTACTTAGCTACGTTCCGTATATTGGTTTGTCCGTATTGGTTGTGTTTGTACTGTACATTATTAACGGGCGGTGACCACTTGTCCAGTTTAAAATGGGGAAACTGGGAGGTGCTCTTGCGACTAGTCCAGCAGGTGACAGAGATATGCATCTGCTCTATTCCTGTTGGTGAAAGGGGAAAGAGACGAGATCATAGTGATTCTCGTGTGACAACATAAGTTGAATTAGTAAAGAGATTAATTTAATGAAAGATAATAACTGGTTGAGTGTGAGCATGCTATATGTTTATGTTACCTTATGTGTGTTTGTGCCTTTACTTTCTTTCCGATATCTAGAATGTTAGCTAACGATTTATACCGATGTTGCAGATGCCTTGCGGGATATAGGTACTGCTGAGTGATCCGGATGTTGCGGTTAGTCGGGGTTCCCGTACATTATAGGACGGGATCGGGTTTATATTTTTGTTGTTGTTCATTCCCAATGTTTTGAACTCGGTTGCAAGTCTTTGATGCTCTCCTTTGTTTCACCGTTGGTTTTATAACAGTTTTGGTTTTTATTTATCGACAATTCCTTCCAACTTTTTCTTCCTTTCTTTGCCCATTCCTTATTCCTACATCCAAAAACATAACATACCGGGAGGTATTGTTTGCTCAAAAAGTGTGTGCATCAAAGTCTTAAATTTATATCTAGAACTCAAAGCAAAGCGAACCCGCAGTATACGGATCAGCTGTAGTAAGGTAAGAATTCCAGAGTCGAACTCAGGGATTTGGTGAGAGTAAATCCAACTTCAATTGTCTAGCGAAAATGCAAAAGCTTTTGTGATCAAATAAGGGTAAAATGATTCCAAGGATTCAAGTATCCGATTTCGACTTTTGATTCAAGACACTTCTATAGATATAAGGACAGAGTTTATATTGCCAAGATTATGTGTTCAAAGGTAGGTATCGTACGGTGAAGTTCCGAAACCTATATATCTAATCTAAAGGTTCTCTCTATAAGGGTTATTGAGGCTGCAATATAGAAAGATCTAAAGACAAGAATTATACCCAAACTAACTATCTAAAACTCCAGGATATGACTCTCCAAAGTAAGAATAGAAAGCACACAAAAAATCTTAATAAAGGATGTTGAGTCTCTTTATTACTCAAATCTTATAATCCTAATCTATTAAATGTAGAACCAGGTTTGAAGTGTCTTCATACATTCAATTAGAGGTTAAAAAGATTAATCAATATTGGGATTTAGGCAAGGATTAGTTTTGATTAAAGATTGATTCAATTAAAGTTCGTCACAGGAATAAATCGGGCTGTTCATAAGAAAATCGGCCGATTTCCTCCAAGAACAAACCGATTTTCCTGTTGTCGCAAAACTAATATCTAAACTCTCAGGGTCCTAATGTTTGAATGAGTTCAGTCTATCATCATCTAAGCCTTAATCATCAACTATTCTCCCCAGAATCACAAGGATTTTAGCCAACCATTTTCAAAATCGAATCAAATTAAATATTGAGTGAAATATCGCAAAGAAACCGAATCTTGAATAAAAATTCAATAACCTTCAAATCTGGAAATAAAACTCGAAACTAATCAATGTATCTCTTGAATAACTCAAATTCGTGTTCAAAAACAACAATCACTTCAATGGATAAAGAAATCTCACAAACACGAGTCAAGATTGGCTTCCCGGCAAAAAGTCCTTCAATCCTTCTCTAAGAATCTCCAAATTCTCTCCAACGTGTAAAGATTTCCCGCTGCGGCCTCCTCTTAATCTCCCTTTGGAGAATTTGACTCCAAGTCCTGGGCTGTCACCGTCCTCCCTTCAATGTTGAAGACTCTCCGATCTCTCGGGATCTATCTAGGGTTTAAAGATAAAACCCTAAATATTTGGGCTGAAAAGAAGTCGAATCCGCTGGTATCAGAAGATACTCTGGGCCGCGTCAGACGGTATCAGAAGATACTTTGGTCCGCGTCCGACGGTATCAGAAAATACTTTGGTCCGCGTCAGACGGTATCAGAAGATACTTTGTCGCGTCCTAACTTCCTTTTATTGCTCCTTTTTGTCCCGCTTCAAGGGCTTAATCCTTAAATATGCTATTTCGCTCCATAATTCGCCAAATTACCTACAAATGCAATAAAACTCTGTGTAGACCTCTATTCTTGCAAAGTAGGTGAATATAACCATAAATGCCATGAATGTATGTCTATGCATGCAAAATAAAGGGAAAATCTATATAAATACATGCCTAAAAATAGGTCATAATTCATGTCATCAGGTATCGAGGGAAAAACAAAAAAAAAAACAACTAAACTATACTAATCTAAGAAAGAAAAACAAAAACGCAAGAGCAATATCTTGGGTCGCCTCCCAAGAAGCGCTTGTTTTGGGTCCGTAGCTACACCGTTCCTGGGTTTATTCGAGGAAAATCGGAGCAATTTCCACAACTAGGAGCTCCGGCGAATACTTCTTAAGATGTTGGCCATTCACCTTGAAACTTCCGCTCTTTTCACCCCATACTTCAACTACGCCATGGGGAAAGACACGTTTGATTAGATAAGGTCCAGTCCAACGAGAAATAAGCTTACCTAGGAAGAGACGAAGTCTCGAATTGAACAGGAGAACTTGATCTCCTTCTTTGAGGTCCTTTGGAATGATATGCTTATCATGCCAACGCTTCGCCCTTTCTTTGTAAATCTTGGCGTTTTCATAAGCGTTCAAGCGGAGTTCTTCAAGCTCATTAAGGTCCAAGAGGCGCTTATCGCCCGCTTCCTTCATGCCGAAGTTCAACCACTTCACCGCCCAGTATGCCTTGTGTTCTAGCTCCACCGGGAGATGACAAGATTTTCCATACACAAGGTTGTATGGGCCGGGCTTTATAAAATTTTAAACCAGTTTAGCCGGACCCGGACCGAGTCCGGCTACCAGGCCTGAGATGAGTGTTGTACCCACCCGGGTGGGTGATCGGGCCTGCTGGTACCTGTTTTTTATTTTTAAAAAATATTTTTAAAAAATATTTTTAAAAAAATGTTTCTAATATGATTTTAAAAAATATATACTTAAGATAAATTTATTATAATTATACTAAATATATTATATTTATAATTGATACAATATAATATATAATTTTTTTACCCATGCTGGTTGACCCGGCTTTTTGGCCTTGTCGGGCCTAGAGTGGTGCTTGGCCTGACGGGCTGGGCTTTTTGACCCGGTGAAGCTTCCACCTCTGTTAATACCCACCCGTTATTTGGAGGAACGAGCCGGGTGAGCTGCCCGGATCTGAACAGGTCTACATTTGACCAACCCAACTTTTTTAAGCATAGAGTAATAATAATTACACATGGCATAATGTAATATGTATATTTTTGTTTTGTTTTTTACAAATTATTTTATGAAACATATATATAAATAACTTCTAATGTAGATGTTGTAAACTGGAACCACATATGGGAGATTTTTGTTCGTGCCCACCGATTCATTCTAAACATACCCATACTTCGCCTACGCTTTGCGTAAGCGTAGTAATTGAACATGTTTTCAGGTTAAAAAATAAAAAGAAAAGAAAAATGCTACGGTTACGGGAAGCGTAGCCGTAGAAGTTGAAAAAGGGATAAAGCAACTACGCCTACGCGTTGCATAGGCATAGTTACTTTCACTTAAACTCTACGCAGGAAGCAACTACGCCTACGCAAGACGTAGACGTAGTGTCTTTCCGTCTCCATAACACGTACGCGTAGGATCGTCTTCCCCAGCAAGTCACTTTTCTTCTCACCATCATCGCCGGCGACGTTTCTTCCTTCCTTTCTGTTTTCTTTGCACCGGCGACGTATCACCACCGCATGCACCACCAACAAACACCAACAGCGATGGTCAGAAGCCGAGGAAGAGATGGAGGTATAGTCCGGACGGGTAGCCGCTCCGGCAACGGTGGAGGGGACGCCTCCGACAGTGTCTCCGGCGAGGACGGTCGCAGATGATCCGTTTCCGATGTCGATGTTGGGCGAGGACGAAGAACACGTCGAGGGCGCTTAGAGGGAGGCGTAGTCCGAGGATGTGAGACATGTCGCGCTTCTTCTGATGTCAGGGTACGTTTTTTTTAATATATTGTATTTTAATTATGTTCGTCGGTAATTAGGGAAGTTAGTCGATAATTAGTTGAATAATTGATGAAATTAGTCGTTAATTAATAAATTAGTAGAAAATTAGTCGTTAAATAAAGAAATTATTTGTCAATAGTGAAGTAGTAGATAATTAGTCAACTAATTAATGAAATTAGTCGTTAATTAGTGAATTAGTAGATAATCAGTCATTAGTTAATTAAAATTGTTATCAATTAGTGAATTAGTAGTTAATTAGTTAATTAATAAAATTAATCCTTAATTATTGAATTAGTCGATAATTAGTCCTTAATTAAAGAAATTAGTTATCAATTAGTGAATTAGTAGGTAATTAGTTAACTAGATAATGAAATTAGTCGTTAATTAGTGAGTTTGTAGACAATTGGTAAACAATTAGTCGATAATTAGTGAAATTAATCGATAATTTGTGATTAGTCGATAATAAGTTAACTAGTTAGTCAATAATTCATGAAATTAGTCGTTAGTTAGTGAATTAGTAGACAATTAGTCGTTACTTAATGAATTAGTAGACAATTAGTCGTAAATTAATGAATTAGTAGATAATTAGTCGTTATTTATTGAAATTACTCGTTAATTAGTCGATAATTAGTGGACTAATTAATGAAATTAGTCGTTAATTAGTGAATTAGTAGACAATTTAGTCGATAATTAGTGAAATTAGTCGTTAATTAGTGAATTGGTCGATAATTAGTCAATAATTAATGAAATTTGTCGCTAATTAGTGAACTAGCAGACAATTAGTAAACTATTAGTTGATAATTAGTGAAATTAGTCGATCATTAGTGAATTAGTCGATAATTAGTCAACTAATTAGTCTAATAATTAATGAAATTAGTCGTTAATTAGCGATTTTGTAGACAATTAGTAAATATTTAGTCGAAAATTAGTGAAATTAGTCGATAATTAGTGAATTAGTCGATAATTAGTCAACTAATTATTCAATAATTAATGAAATTAGTCGTTAATTAGTGAGTTAGCAAACAAATAGTAGACAATTAGTCATTAATTAATGAATTAGTAAACAATTAGTCGTTATTTACTGAAACTACTCGTTAATTAGCGAATTAGTCGATAATTAGTCAACTAATTAATGAAAGTAGTAATTCATTAGTGAATTAGTAGACAATTAGTAAACAGTTAGCCGATAATTAGTGAAATTAGTCGACAATTAATGAAATTAGTCACTAATTAATGAAATTATGCAAATTATATAGGTTGCCGAGACTAGTACTCGGGGATGGGCCACTACGGTTTCGAACCGTAAGTAGCGGCTGATAAAGATGGGATTAGCGCATCCTGATGATGTGCAAGAGGATCCTCAAGAGGAGGAGAGAGTACGGGAGGCCGAGGAGTATGTAGACGAGCGGATGGCTCACGTCGCTCGTGACGTATGGGTCGGTCAGGTACGGATTTATATTTCAATTGCTAGTTTATATTTCATTAAATTCGAATGTGTTACTGACGTTTAAATGATATTTTTATAATAGGATAGATCCGTCTTACGAGTCTATTGGCTAGTAGCCACGATCACTTGCTTATGTAGCCTTGTTGATCGATTTTCAGGCTCGGAGTGGATGACACTTGTGAGGGGGAGTGGACTGCACGACCTCCTAGAGATGCATTGGGGTGGGGTAGACCATGCGCTTGCATTTGCCTTTACAGAGTGGTGGTATCCAGAAACTTCTGGATTTCACTTTCTTTAGGGATAGATCTCGATCACCCTCCATGACGTATTCCACCTTTTAGGACTTCGCATTGACGGGGACGATGTTGTGGGCGTCTGGGATGACACACTCTTCACCTCCATGTTCGGCTTCCCGCCGTTGGAGGTGAAGGCCGCCGTGAAGGCGGGTTGATGGCCGACAACTCATCTCCTCTCTATGCTCAGGACTATGGCAGAGTCCCTAGAGGCGAGGCAGGAGGACATCGCTAGCGGATTCCTAACTCTTCTTATTGGCTCCACCCTTTTTATTGACAAGACCACGAACAGGGTGAAGTCTCATCTACTGAGCGTTTGTCGCGACTCCACCACGATGGCATCTCGTGCTTGGGGGAAAACTATATTGGCATATTTGTACCGACAGCTAAGCGAGTCATCCAGGAGGGAGGTTCATACATTAGCTGGTTGTTCCCTTCTTTTAGAGGTATGCGATCAATTATAATTTCTTAGTTTTCAATCTTTTAATGAATGAATTAATATGAAAATGATTTGTTTTGTGCAGTCCTAAATTTCCGCTTATTCCCCCCACTTCAAACCTAGAGGGCATAGTGACCCTCTTAGACAGAGAGATGCGCGACATGCATTGAGGTCGGAGAGGGTTTCTACACTACAGATGGAGAGATCGACATTTTTGGGATTTAAGGCCCAACTATCGATATGTAGGATGGATGAGGTACTAATAACTCATGTTTAAACTTTTAATTAGCTTTATTTAATGATAAACAACGAAATTTTCTTGTGAAATGACTTTGTAAGTTTGTCGTAGGTGACGTGGATACCGTGGGGTTCTCTTGACAACTTCCAGACTGGACAGATGCGCATATCGGCCTATTTGGGGGTGATACACTTCTGTTTGATGGAGGAGCCTTATCACCCCCAGTTTCCGCTACGTCAGTTTGGGCGTGTCCAGGTCGTCCCTCCACAACTTCATACAGTTCGTCCAGGATGGATCATCTGTCCCTTCGTGATGAAGAGGCCGGTGAGGGTAGGGAAGTATAAGTAGTTTTTTTGCTCATGAGGTGTCGCTTATGTGGGCGACGCGAGACCAACATCTGTACGACATACAGAGTTACCTAGAGGTCGATGACCCATGGCAGATGGATGAGTACTTTTTAGACTGGTTCTTACTGCGTACTCATCGATACCCGCAACCACCTCCAAATGGTGCACCACCATTGCCTCTAGCTGCACCTGTTGTACTTCTAGGTTACAAATATCATTTGGTACTTTGAAGTTCAATTTATTTAAAATTTAGTTGAGTAATTAAAGCTTTTTTGTTCTACAGCGTGTGTAGATAGCAATTGGTATTGCACGAGAGGCTGTGGCTCGTGGTCCTTCGTTAGATTTTGATGTTCTTCACCGCCTACTTGATGTCCTAGGAGGAGACGAGGCACCAGAGGCGCCACCTCCTGTTAGGGTATCTCAGCGACATGATTAGATTGTATCTCTTTATGTTTTATGATTATGTATGTACATTATGTTACTGATTATGTATGAACATGTTTTATGATTGTTTATATACATTATGTTACATTCTCATTTCTCTCCTTATTTAATAACCAATTGCATCTCCTTAATTCATAACCACAATTCTCATAACCACAATCCTCGTTACATTAAAAAAGCGAACAGTTACACTTTCAAACATGATAGACAACAAACTAATGACGAGTCTTCTTCTCTCTGAAGCAACCTTTTGTATCTCGCTATTCTTCGGTCATATATGTGGGCGAATCCATCAACTGAAGCATTGTGACCCTGCATCCAATCATGACAAATCGGGGGCAAAGGAGCATTTTGATGCAACCAAATCTGTTTCATAATCAAATGGAGTTAGTCAATCATCTTTTGCGTTTTAAATATATTAATAAGTTCTTCATAATTAAAGGGAGTTACAGGAACATAGTGATGATCATTGAGTACGGCGATTGCTTGAACATCGATTGAAGGTTGTTGATCTTCTTCAAAATCCGCAATCAAGGGAAAACAAGTGTATGAGTCCAACCTAGAGAGGACCACAAGTGCCACTCGATATAAAGTGGCGTATGTGAGAGCAATGGTAGGAACCTCCATCCAGAATTGTGATGCGCAAGGTGCGGGGTTAATGTATTTGATGTTGTCAATTAGTTCTTCAATCTAATCATCGCCATGTATTCCAGAGTATACATGCATGTGTCTACTCAGCTCCCTAGCAAGTTCTCATTGGACACGAATGTACTCATCTTGCTCGTAACCCAATAATGCACCAAGTGATCGATATCCGCAATGCCCATCGCCCGGAACTTCTATCACACAATCAACGTAAGATACCATAAAAGCTAGGATGTTCTGATAACCCCAGTTGAATCCTCGGACCACTAGTTCAAACGGATGAGCTGGAATAGTCGTCTGAGACTCCGATGCAACGTTCGTGATGGTACTAGCATAGCTTGCGGTGTCAACTCATCCTCGACCTCTTCCTCTAGTACGCTGTGACGACTTCCTCATCTATGAATCCTTATCAGCTCGAACATGCTCAAATCCAGACGGTACTCGACTATGCTTGTTTCCCTTGTCAGAAGGATTTGAAATTCTCGGCTCCCGAGCATTCGTCGGGTTCAACATTGTTGCCACATAAGCCCCAAACTTGTCCACAATGTCATTACTCAACCTACCCTCTCAATACAAGGTCATAAAGGATGTCAAAGTAATATCTCCTATCGACAAAGGGATAGGCTTGGGTTCTTCCACTTCGTTCGTTACTTCTAGCCACACTACCTACCTCTAGAAGGGATGTACTACAGTAACAAACATAGGCATGTTCTCCCAGAGGGCCGTTGTAAACTCATGCATGCAAGGGATCCTGTACGATTTCCAATAACAATCGTCACATGTAGCTTTAAATGTCCCTTGGCGCGCCTATTTGCAATTCTCGATCAAGTACTTCATGTAGTTGTTCGACACCTTTCGGATAACAAATGTAAACATTGGGTCTTCTTGGATGCTTACGATATTATGAGTACACGACTTCTCTATGCTACCCTGAATCTCTTCAATCTGGTCTCCAATCGTTCTATGGATGCCCTTGATGAGAGTATCAAATCCGCAAGGAGTTGACTTAATAGTTCTCTTCAACACCGAATGAGCACCCTCGGCCCTAAGATTAGAACATCATTTAAGCTTATAGAAAAGATCATTAATAGTAAACTTAACGATAAACGATGTAATGACTAATTAGCTAACCTTCCCGTCGTCCTTGACCCGAGAAGGAGGTATTGACCAGTCCAACAATGGACAATAGCTTCCTTGTATTTGTCCAACCATGTCTTCTCGAGGTACTCCATCAAATGATACTTGTCCCTCCAACTATCCCTCATATGCACGAGCCTCACCTCATAAGCCGCAATTGTAGTCGAGTCAAACAACTCATGACAATCCCTCATGAATTTTGCTTGGATGGATGCGAATGTGACTTCCACCAACTATTTGATTCGATATTTCTGAACACGTTCCACTCACATAGAATATGATTGGCATCTACGAAGACTCTAGGCATTGCTTTTATGAGGCCTATTTCACGATCCGTCACTATCACTTACGGCTTCTTTCCATTGAATAGCATGGAAATGCGTTCCAAAGCCCACTCGTAATGAGCCGTCGTCTCCCATTTCATGAACACGAACGCAACGGGAAAAGTTTGTTGTGTGCCAGTCAATCCAATGACCTCCAACAACGGCATGCCATACCTTCAAAATAAATTGTATGAGATTTTGTAATTGAAAAATAGTTTAATATAAACAAAATAAATGAATTAAATAATAACCTCTTCGTCTTGTATGTGGCATCCATTATGACGATGTATGGAAACATGGCAACCCAACGCTTCGACTCAAGGTGGGCTAGGAATGAGTTGCTTACTTCCTCTCCTCCATCAATGGTTCCCATCGCTTTCAACCTAAATTTATTCCAAGTATTGGAAACTTGCTTCCTAGAAGTGACCATCTTATCTGGGTCTTCAAAATCACTCTTTAACAAGCGAACAATTTCCCTCGGAGGCATTCCCGCATCGGTGTAGATGACGACCCGTTTCAGTTGTGCCTTCGTCAACCGTCCAGCAAATGCATGACCTACCAACTTTTTCGGAAGAGGATGATTGTGAATTCCGTGGACATGCCTCACACCCCAAAGACCCCTTTGCAGTTCTTCAACATGCAAGCGAAACTTACCATCGGACATCTTCGTCTTGTATAGTTTCCTTAAGCCCTTCGCCTCATTCTTGCGGACTCCGTAATTTTCACACACAAATATCACCTTTCCAAAATGATGATCTTCCGACTTGTAGGACTTTAGTTTGATGAGAACCATATTTCTACTTTCGGCTTTCTCAAGAACCCATGCAAGTAACGATTCCAAATTCGTCCATGTACGATAGTCCACAAATAAACTAGTATAGTAATAATCATCGGGTATAATGGGAGCCTACAATAATTATTCGAAAATTTTCATTTAGTACGACTATATCATATGTTCTAACATTGTTCAAATTACTTCACTTAATACTAAACTATCACAACTAACTTCTAATAACTAAAGCGTATAACATAACACTAACTAAAACATAGTATAACACTAAACTACGTTAAAACAAACGAATTGGGAAAACTAACCTCTACAACCCAATATGGATCGTAGTTGCTAAACATTGCGAGATTGAACAAACGCTCGTCACCCTCCACATCGTCTTCACCACCACCGAGATCAACACCTTCATCTTTATCGTCGGCGCAATACTCCTCTTCTCCATCGCCGGAATGATACTCCGCTTCTCCATCGTTGGAATTCATCTTCGAATGAGATTTTGTTATGAATCAACGATAGACTGTAAGTTTTTATGGATTGATCATGTAGGAGTTCGGTCTAATGCATAATATTTATACTAATGTTTGGGATACATAACCGTTGGAAAACGGCTAGTTGTCAATACTACGCATACACAACGCGTAGCTGTGATGGCCCAACGGCTACTTTGGGCAAGGCTACGGCTACGCATTGCGTAGCTGTAGCAAATGAGAACTACTATTGCTACGCGTGTGTTCGCTCCAAAAGGTGTGTGAAAAGAAGTTTTAAATTTATATCCTGAATATATACCTAACGATAAGCGAACCCGTAGTGTACGGATCTATTGTAGTAAGGGCTTATATTCCGGAGTCGATCTCAGGGATTTGGTGAGAATAAATTCTGCAAAGCAGTCTAGCTTAGCAAGCATGCAATAGCAATGATCAAAAGACAAGACAATATTATGTAATATGATTGGGGGAATGAAGATTCTAGAGATCAAAGCATCCAACTGTAATTTCGACTAAAGATTTGTCAAAGATATACCTGGACAAAGCTGAGGTTTTGCTGAGGGAAGGTATTTCTACGATGGGATAGATCACCGGGTAAGTCTCACTATCCGCTTTCCCATACCAAATCTCCTATCACCGGGTAAGTCTCAAGGAACTAAGGATAGGTACAAGTACTCAAACCAACAGACTCACCTAAGGGTACATAACTAACCATCACCAGGTAAGTCTCAGGTTAACTCTAAAAGGTAGGGTGAAGGCACACTCAAACCCTAATAAAGGATATACCTATATTACATAACACTCATCATCATCGGTAAACAAGCAAAGGAATCAACGAGTAAGTCTATCCTAGGCTTGCATGTAAACCAGGAAAAATGCAACAAAGATAGGATTTGGCAAACTATAACCTAAACTCAAGATCGGGCAAGGCAATGGACGATCTCGTGCAATTCTTATCGATTTCGGTCGAGATGACTCCAAGAACAACCTGAGACGGGTTTCGGTTTAGGGTTAACTCAAGCTTTCGGGGTCCACTCATGATAAAGGTTCATGCTTTCATCGTCTATACTACAAACTTCAACTAATCACCCTAGAATCGTAGGGGGTTTTAGCCAACAATCATCATTATCAAACAATCAAATATATATAAAAAATATCAAAAAAAAGAGAATAAAGCAATCAATAAAGGTGTCTCAATTATCAAAGCAAACAAACCAGCAATCGTATCATTAATGTGTTCCAAAGAGTATGATAACAACTCATTAACAACTTCCCAAGAAAATATCACAAATCTCTTCTCTTCCTTGAATCCGAAGCAATCCTTCCTTAGATATGTTCCTTCAAACAACCGTCTTTCCGTTCGTCCGTGATCTCCAGGATCCAGCCTCTTTTCTTCACATTCACCTTCCATTCTTATAGAAGAACTTTAGGTCAAATAATATTTTATTTTCCTTTGGCTGTGGGCCGTCGACTTCGATCCAGGCCCAGTAAGCCATCTCCGTCGAGCTGCATGTTTTTATCGGTCCGAGATCAGTGGTGAACTATGTGCATGCCTTCGTTTCTTCAACTGAGTCCTTCCTTCATCCTTCCAATATAGTTCATGCCTTTCTTCTTGTCCTTCCTAATGCTCCATAATGTAGCTCCATATTTTCCAGTCCTTCCTAAAGCTCCATAATGTAGCTCCATATTTTCCTTAGACTTCAATGCTCCATTTTGATCCAAAATATGCCTTATTCTCTACAATTACAATAAAATGTGGTGTAGACCTCAATTTTTGCAAAGTAAACGAATCTTGTGTTCACAATGACAAAATAATAACCAAAACTCACAAAACCTCAAGAACGACTTTCTTGCTCCGATCTTGGACTTTGATCTTCAAAACTTACTTCCTTCAATGCTTCCTTGGTGTTTCTTCACTTGTTCAGACTCGGATTGGATGATTTAAAATGTGGTAAAACATCCTCTATTTATAGAAGAAAACTAGGGTTTTGGATCTTGATCACTTGTGTAATCCTACTCTGAATCAGTCGATTAAAGATATAAATCGAGTCAATTGTGATAAGATCGACCGGTTTTAATAAATAATGACCCGATTTTTTTTTCTTCGAGCGTGTTATCTTTTAGTTCCGTCTTCTATCTTCTTTTGTGATATCTTCTCAAACATTCTTCTATCTCTAAGATTCCTTCTTGATCCTTTATGATGTCATGTTCGATATTGGTTCATTTCCGCACCGAAACCAAAACCGAAACCGAAACCGTTTTACCTTCAATTAAATCAAAAACTCGTGTAGATCTCTATTCTCGAAATATATGTGAATATAGACTTAAAGGCTCACAATTCTCATCAAATATATGTAAAACTGAGGCAATATACTCGTAATATGCATGAATATGATAGCATATAATTCATGTGAATATAGATGTACTTATGGCATAGATGTTGAAGTTTAGTATCCATTGTTGAGTGTGTGCGCTTTTGTGAGGTTACGAGTTGTTATGAGTTGAGCTCAGTGTTTCAGCTTCACCCTTGTGGTTGTGTGATCTTGGGGTTCGTTACAAGTTTCGGGACAAAACTTCTTTTTTAGGGGGATCTGATGGAATGCCCCATTTTTGCCTTCACCGCCCCCGCGGTGAAAGAGGCGCCTCTGCGGCTAGCCGCCCCCGCAGCAAGGTCAACCGCCCCTGCAGTTTCGCCCCAGATCGCACCGATCAGATTTTTATTCAATTTTATTTCTTTCCATAGATAGAACATCGGATCTTCTATCTTATGGGCCGGCTTTCCTATGATCTTCTAGCCCTAAAGAAGTCTTTCCTTTTATCTTCCCACCGTTTCCTATAAATTTCCATCTTCTCTTCCTTTTCTCGTTTCTTGCATACGTTTTTCTTTAACCTCGAAAGTTGTAGCCTTCTTCCCTTGTGAACATTGTTGAACGAGTAAGTCTTCTTCCCTTGGTTTCTCCCTCACATTCTTGAGTTTGTTGCATCTATCCTCCCTTTTGTTTCTCTTCCTTTTCGGTCTTCTTCTTCTTCAAGGATCAAGGTCGAGTCTTGATTCTTGTTGGCCTTTCCGTTGTTGATACGTCTTTGTTCTCAGGATTCCTTGGTTGAGGCTGACGTGTTTGAATCAAGGAATCAAGCTTTGGATCCTTTGTTGTGATTTGTTGTCAAGAGAAGCCCCGATTGTACCTTTTGTCAGTGCACCGCCCCGCGGATCTTCCCTAGTGTTGCCCACACGGTACTGTCTGGCCACCCCCGCGGTCTTGCCTGCAGTAACCCCATCCTTGGTGAGCTTCTTTCCTTCCTTGTTTCCCTTGTTCCTTTCCTTGGCTTTTGTCGATGTTTTTGACCCTTGTGAGTCTGTAAGACTAGGGTTTGTAAACCTAGCTTGTGGAGATCTCTTAGAGATCATGGAGACTAGAATTATAGACTTCTAGCAATCATTTCAGTTCCTGATTCGTTATGCCTTGTTTAAGTAGGTGTTCCTCCCTTTCCTTCGGGAAACTAAGTTGTTCGTTGACCTTTGAGTTTACCTTTGAGTGAGGTAAGTCCCTTGGACTTACTTAGCTACGTTCCGTATATTGGTTTGTCCGTATTGGTTGTGTTTGTACTGTACATTATTAACGGGCGGTGACCACTTGTCCAGTTTAAAATGGGGAAACTGGGAGGTGCTCTTGCGACTAGTCCAGCAGGTGACAGAGAGATGCATCTGCTCTATTCCTGTTGGTGAAAGGGGAAAGAGACGAGATCATAGTGATTCTCATGTGACAACATAAGTTGAATTAGTAAAGGGATTAATTTAATGAAAGATAATAACTGGTTGAGTGTGAGCATGCTATATGTTTATGTTACCTTATGTGTGTTTGTGCCTTTACTTTCTTTCCGATATCTAGAATGTTAGCTAACGATTTATACCGATGTTGCAGATGCCTTGCGGGATATAGGTACTACTGAGTGATCCGGATGTTGCGGTTAGTCGGGGTTCCCGTACATTATAGGACGGGATCGGGTTTATATTTTTGTTGTTGTTCATTCCCAATGTTTTGAACTCGGTTGCAAGTCTTTGATGCTCTCCTTTGTTTCACCGTTGGTTTTATAACAGTTTTGGTTTTTATTTATCGTCAATTCCTTCCAACTTTTTCTTCCTTTCTTTGCCCATTCCTTATTCCTACATCCAAAAACATAACATACCGGGAGGTATTGTTTGCTCAAAAAGTGTGTGCGTCAAAGTCTTAAATTTATATCTAGAACTCAAAGCAAAGCGAACCCGCAGTATACGAATCAGCTGTAGTAAGGTAAGAATTCCAGAGTCGAACTCAGGGATTTGGTGAGAGTAAATCCAACTTCAATTGTCTAGCGAAAATGCAAAAGCTTTTGTGATCAAATAAGGGTAAAATGATTCCAAGGATTCAAGTATCCGATTTTGACTTTCGATTCAAGACACTTCTATAGATATAAGGACAGAGTTTATATTGCCAAGATTATGTGTTCAAAGGTAGGTATCGTACGGTGAAGTTCCGAAACCTATATATCTAATCTAAAGGTTCTCTCTATAAGGGTTGTTGAGGCTGCAATATAGAAAGATCTAAAGACAAGAATTATACCCAAACTAACTATCTAAAACTCCAGGATATGACTCTCCAAAGTAAGAATAGAAAGCACACAAAAAATCTTAATAAAGGATGTTGAGTCTCTTTATTACTCAAATCTTATAATCCTAATCTATTAAATGTAGAACCAGGTTTGAAGTGTCTTCATACATTCAATTAGAGGTTAAAAAGATTAATCAATATTGGGATTTAGGCAAGGATTAGTTTTGATTAAAGATTGATTCAATTAAAGTTCGTCACAGGAATAAATCGGGCTGTTCATAAGAAAATCGGCCGATTTCCTCCAAGAACAGACCGATTTTCCTGTTGTCGCAAAACTAATATCTAAACTCTCAGGGTCCTAATGTTTGAATGAGTTCAGTCTATCATCATCTAAGCCTTAATCATCAACTATTCTCCCCAGAATCACAAGGATTTTAGCCAACCATTTTCAAAATCGAATCAAATTAAATATTGAGTGAAATATCGCAAAGAAACCGAATCTTGAATAAAAATTCAATAACCTTCAAATCTGGAAATAAAACTCGAAACTAATCAATGTATCTCTTGAATAACTCAAATTCGTGTTCAAAAACAACAATCACTTCAATGGATAAAGAAATCTCACAAACACGAGTCAAGATTGGCTTCCCGGCAAAAAGTCCTTCAATCCTTCTCTAAGAATCTCCAAATTCTCTCCAACGTGTAAAGATTTCCCGCTGCGGCCTCCTCTTAATCTCCCTTTGGAGAATTTGACTCCAAGTCCTGGGCTGTCACCGTCCTCCCTTCAATGTTGAAGACTCTCCGATCTCTCGGGATCTATCTAGGGTTTAAAGATAAAACCCTAAATATTTGGGATGAAAAGAAGTCGAATCCGCTGGTATCAGAAGATACTCTGGGCCGCGTCAGACGGTATCAGAAGATACTTTGGTCCGCGTCCGACGGTATCAGAAAATACTTTGGTCCGCGTCAGACGGTATCAGAAGATACTTTGTCGCGTCCTAACTTCCTTTTATTGCTCCTTTTTGTCCCGCTTCAAGGGCTTAATCCTTAAATATGCTATTTCGCTCCATAATTCGCCAAATTACCTACAAATGCAATAAAACTCTGTGTAGACCTCTATTCTTGCAAAGTAGGTGAATATAACCATAAATGCCATGAATGTATGTCTATGCATGCAAAATAAAGGGAAAATCTATATAAATACATGCCTAAAAATAGGTCATAATTCATGTCATCAGGTATCGAGGGAAAAACAAAAAAAAAACAACTAAACTATACTAATCTAAGAAAGAAAAACAAAAACGCAAGAGCAATATCTTGGGTCGCCTCCCAAGAAGCGCTTGTTTTGGGTCCGTAGCTACACCGTTCCTGGGTTTATTCGAGGAAAATCGGAGCAATTTCCACAACTAGGAGCTCCGGTGAATACTTCTTAAGATGTTGGCCATTCACCTTGAAACTTCCGCTCTTTTCACCCCATACTTCAACTACGCCATGGGGAAAGACACGTTTGATTAGATAAGGTCCAGTCCAACGAGAAATAAGCTTACCTAGGAAGAGACGAAGTCTCGAATTGAACAGGAGAACTTGATCTCCTTCTTTGAGGTCCTTTGGAATGATATGCTTATCATGCCAACGCTTCGCCCTTTCTTTGTAAATCTTGGCGTTTTCATAAGCGTTCAAGCGGAGTTCTTCAAGCTCATTAAGGTCCAAGAGGCGCTTATCGCCCGCTTCCTTCATGCCGAAGTTCAACCACTTCACCGCCCAGTACGCCTTGTGTTCTAGCTCCACCGGGAGATGACAAGATTTCCCATACACAAGGTTGTATGGTGTTGTACCTATGGGAGTCTTGTATGCAGTCCTATACGCCCAAAACGCATCATCTAGTTTCAAAGACCAATCCTTCCTTGTCTTTGACACCGTCTTCTCAAAGATGCCCTTGATCTCTCTATTCGAAATTTCCACTTGCCCACTTGTTTGTGGGTGGTAGGGAGTGGCGGTCTTGTGAGTCACCCCATACTTAGCTAGTAGAGCTTCGAATCGTCGGGCAATGAAGTGTGAACCTCCGTCACTAATGATGGTTCGTGGTGTCCCAAACCTTGGGAAAATAGTTCTATTAAAGAACTTGACAACAACCATGGCATCAGTAGTTGGAGAGGCAATAGCTTCAACCCATCTCGAAACACAATCTACAGCTAGAAGTATGTATTGGCTTCAACCAGATGATGGGAAAGGTCCCATGAAGTCTACTCCCCAAACGTCGAAGATTCTACCTCCTGAATGTTGTTGAGAGGCATCTCGTTTCTCCTAGAGATATTTCTAGTTCTTTGACAAGCATCACAACAAGAAACAAAGGCTTGCACATCTTTAAATAAAGTAGGCCAAAACAATCCGGATTGCAATACCTTAGCGCTAGTTTTATTGGAACTAGCGTGTCCTCCACAAGGTAGTGAATTGTTCGCTCCAAATGGTGTGTGCAAGAATTAAATTTATAACCCAAGATGTATGCTTAAAACAAGGATGCGAACCCGCAGTGTACGGGTCAATCGTAGTAAAAGCAAGAATTCCCGGGTGTCGATCTCAGGGACTTAGGTAAAACAAAACCAATATAGGTAGTCAATATTGCAACTAACCACAAAAACAATTAAAGCAATCAAAGATGATAAAAATTCAATTAAGGAGATATGCAATTCTAGGGATTAAAGCATCTAGTTGTGGTTCCAACGCAAGATCTAAAGATAAGCGGACAAAGCTGAGATTTTGCAAAGGGAAGGTGTTTCTAAAGTGGAATAGATTACCGGGTAAGTCTCACTACTCTCTAACTCCAAACCTAAAGAACCTATTACCGGGTAAGTCTCAAGGTACTAAGGAAAGGAACTATAATCTCAAACCAACACTCCAACTAAGTGAATAGAATTAACATTTACCGGGTAAGTCTCAAGTTAACTCACAAAGATGGAATGAAGGCAGACTCAAACCCCAATAAAGGATAAACCTTTATTACCTACACTTACGATCTTGGGTAAACAAACAAAGGAATTACCGGGTAAGTCTCATCCTAAGCTTGCATTGAACCAGGAAAGGTGTAATAAGAATAGGATTTGGCAAACTCTAACACTTAACTCTCAGTTACGGATCAGAAAGGTCACCCCGGTCAGACGAATTCCACCCCGGCCGAGATGTTCATCGACTGAACGAGATGTTCTAGGGTTAAGGATAAAGACTCGAGCTTTCAGGGTCCTAATGGAATTTAAGATTATTCTATCATTGTTTTTCCCACAACCTTCAGTCAATCACCCTAGAATCACACAAAGAAATTAGCCACTCATCATCATGAAAGCAATAATCAATATATACAGGAAGAAAGTGAATATTTGAACACAATAACCTTAAGACCAAGGCTTCATTAATTGAATCAAATATCATAAATACAAGCGTTCCTTGGATAACAAATCCAACAAGACAATCAACAAGAAGGGAATCTAAGAAAGTCTTACAAAACCCTTCACAAAGCTATAATAAGCTATCAATGCTTCCTAGATTGATCTTCAATCTTCCTTCTTTCCTTCAGCCACTATAATGATAGCGGGATTTTCCGTGATGCCCCCATGCTGAATTGTGGAAAATCAAGCCCTTTTTATAGGAAAACTATCTTCCAAAGATAAAATATCTTGAAAAGATATTTTCCTAATAAAAATCTATCCATATCTCTAAATAGATCTCTAAAATATATTATCTTCCTTCCAGAAATCCAGCCCAAAAATATAAGATCTCTCCTTCAAAAAATAAAAGATCTCAACCAAATACAATATATCTCGCCGCGTCAAGATATTCGCCTCGGTCGGGGCGCTCCTCAAGATCACCTCGGTCGAGGTGACTCTGTGGTCAACCGAGGTGAATCTCAGCTGAAGGTGAAATCTCTCAAATCTGGTCCAAAGTAAATCTTCTTTGTTAATTCCATGCTTCCTGACCTCCTCTTTAAGCTCCTGAATGTAGCTTCAATGACTCCTTAGCTCCTTTAGCTCCATTTTAGCTCAAAAAGTGCCATTTTACCTACGATTACAACAAAACTTGGTGTAGACCTCGATTCCAGCAAAGGTAGATGAAACAACAATAAAATCACATAATATACATTCAAACATGCAGATTATTGAAGATAAAACGTCTAAACAAGTCCCAAAATATAGACTATAATTCATGCTATCAAAATACCACATACTTGTCCCTTACTTGTCCCCAAGCAAGTTCCAAATCTTAAGTACAAGATAGAATGAATTATAAGTCATAAGGATCAATGAAAAGTATTTCAAAACATTTTTGGTGGTGTGCTCCACTCATAGATCACTCTAAGAGAATGCTTCATGGAATTTAAAATCAAAATATGATCAAAACATTTTATAAATATAAGGAAGTTGTTCATCTTTGCATAAAATCATAGAATGCATAATAAATCATAATTATCGAAATTAATCATGTATAATCTAGTTTAAACTACCAAGTCAATCAACAAGTTCGAGGTCTCAAGGGCTTTTCAAGAGAAGGTCAAGAAACGTGTGAGGGTGGGATGTATATAAGGAATGTGGTGCTAGATTCCGGGAAAAGGATCTTCACTTCACTTTGCTTTGAACTTCAACATCTTCCACAGTAAGCTTTGCTTATTTTCACTTTTTTACTTTACTTTTTGGGATGCATGGACAGAGGTGCACAATAACCGAAGCCTAGGAGATCAGCAATCATCAATTTTTCGAGATGCCTCAAACCCTTGATGCACATACCATGACCCGTTAGGAATATCGCTCAATCTGACTTTGGCAAGATACAAACACCCGGCTATGTGAATGGTGCCGAGTTACTCATCATCATGATTGATTTCTCCAAACCTATTTGTTTCTTTCTAACTTCCAGCCAACATCTCAACTTTTCTTTCACTTGCTTTTCACTTGCTTGCTTCCAAATTTCCGGATAGGTAAAGGGAGGCAAATATGTATATGGGGGGCTAAGCATGATCAAGAAGAAGAAGAGAAGAGAAAGAATTACCTTGGTCTTTCCAGGAAGAAAGTGAGAGAACTCATCATGTGGTGTCAACCTTCAAATTCAACATAATTTTGATAAAAACAAAGTATTAAACATGCCAAAATTTCAAACAAAGCACTTAGCAACTTAAACATATCATAAAACCTTTCAAACATATAAAGATTTCAAAACCAGTCTGCAAACAAAATCTTCACTGAGGTCATATCCAGATAAGAAGCACAAAAAAAATCGTTTCGAAAACTGTCTCAGTTAAACCACCTCGGTCGAGATGTTCTAAGCAACCGAGGTAAAGTACCTTGATCCGTCAGAATCACTTCGGTCGAGGTTATAAAATTTTTTTTTAAAACCAGTTTTTGACGTTTTTCTCAATCAAATAACCTGTATGCATGCATGTAGTTGCAGATAAACACATGAAGCATAAATAAGGCAATAATATCCAAATAGAGTCATACAAGCATACACACAATGTCAAATCATACATCCAAATACCCCATACTTGGGACACATTGTCGCAATGGGTCAAATAAGTCATAAGAACATAATACTCACCGAATAAAGTTGAGCTGCATAACAAATAAGAAACAGCTCCAGATAAGACCGTCTCGGTTGGCGAAGAACATCTCGGTCGAGGTCCTGTGACTGAACCCGATATGTGTTTCAGTCAAGCTCCATCCTCTCAATTTCTCGAACTTCTGTCCTTCCAGTGTAGCTCCTGAGTTGTAATCCTTCCTTAGAAAGTACCTGGTTCTTGTCTAGAGGATGCCAAAAGCAAATCAAAGCAAAGCAAAAGAAAACTATCTAAACTAAACTAGAAAAGGGAAAAGAAAGCAATACCTTGGGTTGCCTCCCAAGAAGCGCTTGATTTAAGGTCGCTAGCTGGACCTTTCCTCATGGATTTACTCAATGTACCTTGAATATCTTGGAGTGCTCGTCACATCCATCATAAAATTCTTCCAAGAAGGTTCCGGTTCCTAATTTCACCGGCAAATGGTAGGATCTCTCACGTACAAGCTTGTATGATTTAGTTCTCACCGGAATCCTACCGGTCTTCCTATGCTTTTGTGGGACATAACTCAGTTTTTCATCCCATCCTTTCCTTGATCGAGAAAACAGCTTCTCGAGAATTCTAGTAGCTTCCCCATCTCTAGCTTGGGGATAGTACAAGGTCTTTGTCACGTGAGTGACCCCATACTTGAACAAATGACACTTCGTTGCCTTAGCGTTGAAGCGCTTGTTAACTTCACTCCTTATAATCCAAGGAGCATCTTCTTCCAACAATTTCAAGGGAGGTTTCATCTTAATCTTAGGAGGTTCTTTCAGAAGAGACCTCCAACTCTTCGGTGCATCCCTGAAGAAATCTAGAACTTTAGTAGGAATTTCAAAGGGAGTAAGAGAAGGCACCTTATAAAGTTCTCCAAAGCTTGGGACAAGTTTCATGTTAGGTTGATAATCCACACATGAAATCTCTCCCAACTCAGCTGATCTTTCTTCCACCTTGGCCACAGTCTCAGTAATTTGGCCAAGGTCCTTTGCATCTTCCACTTCCAGTTCTACAGATTCTTCTTCCATCTCGGCCGATCTCTCTTCCACCTCAGCCGATCTCTCTTTCACCTCGGCCGAAGTCTCAACAGTTGGATCGAGATCTTCCACATCTTTCTCTTCCTCAAAAGCTTCAGTAGAAACTTCTTGTACGATTGGAGAAATGCTTGAAACTTGCGGTACTTCCATATGCTCCTCTTTCGGCTTAGCATATGATAGGGTACTTTCCTTGAGCTCCTCCAACTTCTTCATTATCTTCTCCAATTTTGATTCAAGCAAATCTTCAAGAGGTTGCTCATAAATCTTTCTAGGGACATTGTCACGCTAGGAAATAGCACAAAAAGTTTTACATTTATAAACTCGAACTAAAATCCTAAACTACCTAGCGAAACCCGCAGTGTACGGGTCGTTTTGTAGAAAGGAAAGTATTCCGAGGTCGAACTCAAGGACTGAGGTGAAACTAAGTCATTCAATGATCAAAGATAGTGTGAATCTAGACTAAGATAAGATGAGGAATAAAGAAAATGGAAAACACAATGTTTTTTGAGGGTTTTGGGTGATCAAACAAAGATCACAAATATGTGAGCACAATCAAGCAACACAAACACACACTAACACAAAAGATAGGAGAATGGAAGTAACAAAGCGGATTCTAGAGATTGGAAGTCCGGTTATGGCATAGACTCAAGCTATCTATTCATTCCTCGGATTAACTATGATATGTTGGGATTAAGCGTTTCTAGATTGGGATCAATTACCGGGTAAGTCTCATGATCCACTAGTCCATTCCTAAGGTCTCATCACCGGGTAAGTCTCTAAGAACCTAAGGATAGGAATTCTACACAAACCGGATTGTTACATAGGGGTCTAACCTATCCTTACCGGGTAAGTCTCGGAAAGGGAAGTCCTAAACAACTATCCTAGCACACTTAGTCCAATGGCGGCTTGTGAGGCTCACCACTACCTAGGATTTGTCATCTTTTGAATCTAAGAGTAAGAATCACCGGGTAAGTCTCTTCTAAACACTTAGTTGCTAACGCTAGGTCTCCCTAGGATAGAATTAGCTCAACAAACACTAGGATTTCAAGAACAAGAGTCATCCAAGGGTAAAAATCTAAGTTCATCCTATCATGGTCCTAGCCATAACCCTTCTTTCCTTAACCTAGAATAGCAATCTATCTAGCCAACAACATTCATTTCAAGATCAATCTCCACAAATAAAGCATGCTTGCAAGTCATGATCAATTGATGAAGAACAATCCAAAGAAAAGACATTAAAAGCATAGAATAGAAATTACCAAATCCTTACAAGGCTCCAAGAGCTAATCCAAGTTGTCAATAATGAACTTCTCTCTCAAATCCACTCTAATCTCACTCTAAAACGAGAATCTACACTAATCTCTTCCAAGAACACCCCTAATGGGTGCTTGGAAGAGAGGCAACAATGGAGAAGTGTTTTGGGGAAGAAGATAGGTCAAAAGAGAGGAGAAGGATCAATGGGAGTGAGCCAGCAACAACTTTGAAGGACCACTTATATTCTCCACCAAGAGCAAGGCCGGACAAGAGATCGTGGGACACGTGGCTTAAGCTGTCAAAGGCCCAAAAATCGACCCAGAGGAAAAAATCGGCCGATTTTCCTGGGTGTAGGTCGATTTTCTTCAACAGAAGCATGCTATGATCGTCTAGCCATGAGTTGCTCCATTGCTTGCACCAACAATGATCTTTGTGTCCTTTGTTGCTCCAATTATGCTCCTCCAAGGCTTTGGATGTGTACCATCATGAGGCTTGGCCCTCTAATGTATCGGTTAATGTCCAAAAGACCCCCGAAATACCTACAAAGCAACGCACAAGTCCGTGTAGACGTCTATCTCGACAAAATACGTGAATTAAGTGCAAACGTCGCGAATTTGTGCTAAACCATGCATGAATGAGTGATGAATCTATCTAAATGATTACCTAAACCTAAGTCATAAATCGTGTTATCAGACATTCAATTCATCCCATATCGCAAGTTCTTTCTTAATGGTCTCTTCTCTTTCCCTTTCATTGTCAAACCAATAGAAGGAATATTTCTCTTCCAAGTATTCATAATGGTCCGCCCTAGCACTTTGTCTTGCTATCCAGGTCGGATCAAATGTAGTCATCGAATATCCTGAAAACTACAAAACTCATAGGAAAACTTGTTCTTTGGCGAAACTCTGTTCCGTTGAGAACTACGTATGTACCTAAGAACACAAATCAGCATGAACACTCAAGTACAATGGTTAATAGCAACAGGGGCAATTGCCCCGAAAGACAACCGCAACCGGCTCGGTCTAGACCAAGTCCCCAGCAACGGCGCCAAAAACTTGTTCGCTCCAAATGGTGTGTGCAAGCTTTAAATTTATAACCCAAGATGTATGCTTAAAACAAGGATGCGAACCCGCAGTGTACGGTTCAATCGTAGTAAAAGCAAGAATTCCGGGGTGTCGATCTCAGGGACTAAGGTGAAACAAAACCAATATAGGTAGTCAATATGGCAACTAACCACAAAAGCAATTAAAGCAATCAAAGATGATAAAAAGTCAATTAAGGAGATATGCAATTTTAGGGATTAAAGCATCTAGTTGTGGTTCCAACCCAAGATCTAAAGATAAGCGGACAAAGCTGAGATTTTGCAAAGGGAAGGTGTTTCTAAAGTGGAATAGATTACCGGGTAAGTCTCACTACTCTCTAACTTCAAACCTAAAGAACCAATTACCGGGTAAGTCTGAAGGTACTAAGGAAAGGAACTATAATCTCAAACCAACACTCCAACTAAGGGAATAGAATCAACCTTTACCGGGTAAGTCTCAGGCTAACTCACAAAGATGGAATGAAGGCACACTCAAACCCCAATAAAGGATAAACCTTTATTACCTACACTTACGATCTTGGGTAAACAAACAAAGGAATTACCGGGTAAGTCTCATCTTAAGCTTGCATTGAACCAGGAAAGGTGTAATAAGAATAGGATTTGGCAAACTCTAACACTTAACTCTCAGTTACGGATCAGAAAGGTCACCTCGGTCAGACGAATACCACCCGGCCGAGATGTTCATCGACTGAACGAGATGTTCTAGGATTAAGGATAAAGACTCGAGCTTTCAGGGTCCTACTGAAATTTAAGATTATTCTATCATTGTTTTTCCCACAACCTTCAGCCAATCACCCTAGAATCACACAAAGAAATTAGCCACTCATCATCATGAAAGCAATAATCAAATATACGGGAAGAAAGTGAATATTTGAACACAATAACCTTAAGAACAAGGCTTCAATAATTGAATCAAATATCACAAATACAAGCGTTCCTTGGATAACAAATCCAACAAGACAATCAACAAGAAGGGAATCTAAGAAAGTCTTACAAAACCCTTCACAAAGCTATAATAAGCTATCAATCCTTCCTAGATTGATCTTCAATCTTCCTTCTTTCCTTCAACCACTATAATGATAGCGGGATTTTCCGTGATGCGCCCATGCTGAATTGTGGAAAATCAAGCCCTTTTTATAGGAAAACTATCTTCCAAAGATAAAATATCTTGAAAAGATATTTTCCTAATAAAAATATATCCATATCTCTAAATAGATCTCTAAAATATATTATCTTCCTTCCAGAAATCCAGCCCAAAAATATAGGATCTCTCCTTCCAAAAATAAAAGATCTCAGCCAAATAAAATATATCTCGCCGCTTCAGGATATTCGCCTCGGTCGGGACGCTCCTCAAGATCACCTCGGTCGAGGTGACTCTGTGGTCAACCGAGGTGAATCTCAACTGAAGGTGAAATCTCTCAAATCTGGTCCAAAGTAAATCTTCTTTGTTAATTCAATGCTTCCTGAGCTCCTCTTTAAGCTCCTGCATGTAGCTCAAATGACTCCTTAGCTCCTTTAGCTCCATTTTAGCTCAAAAAGTGCCATTTTACCTACGATTACAACGAAACTTGGTGTAGACCTCGATTCCGGCAAAGATAGATGAAACAACAGTAAAATCACATAATATACATTCAAACATGCAGATTATTGAAGATAAAAAGTCTAAACAAGTCCCAAAATATAGACTATAATTCATGCTATCATGAATGACAATGACGCTTTGCATTTCGTCTTCCGGCACACATCTCCTAATGATGCCGTCGGGACCTCTCTTAAAGAGTAGAGGTTCATTCCAAAAGTATTGCCGGACATCCCTAAAGAACTTCTTCTTTTTTGCATGTTTGTATGTATAATATGTGATTATATTACCACTTCATCTACCTTTGCGGGAATCGAGGTCTACACCTAGTTTTGTTGTAATCGTAGGTAAAATAGCATGTTTTGCATCAAAAAGGAGCAAAACATGCTACTTGGATCTTGTACCTTCAACTTGTCCTTGAGGCTTTCACATGACCTCCAACATCTCGTCACACACGACAACAACAAGATCTAGCACCCAAAAACACAAAAGAAAAACAAAACACACCAAGAGTTAGATCAAACAAAAGCAAGAAAAAGAAAGGGAAAAATATCTACCAATGGGTTGCCTCCCATTAAGCGCTTGTTTAAGGTCATTAGCTTGACCCAATTTAGGAGCGTTTCAATCAAGGTGAAGCGGGGCAATCACTTCCACCGGGGCTTCCGGGATGTACTTCTTCAAACGATGCCCATTCACCTTGAAGTTACCACAATGATCTCCTCCTATCTCCACCGCTCCATGAGGAAAAACTTTCTTCACCACATATGGCCCGGTCCATCTTGATTTGAGCTTTCCGGGGAAGAGCCGCAACCTTGAGTTGAAGAGAAGGACAAGGTCGCCTTCACTCAACTCCTTCGGGATGAGGCGCTTGTCATGCCATCGTTTAGTTCTCTCCTTGTAGATCCGGGCATTCTCATAAGCACCCAACCGGATCTCCTCAAGGGCGTTTATATCAAGCAATCTCTTCTCTCCGGCCTCCTTGAGGTCAAAATTTAGCCACTTAATGGCCTAATAAGCTCTATGCTCCATCTCTACCGGGAGGTGGCAAGACTTGCCATAGACTAACTTGTACGGAGTGGTGCCAATTGGTGTCTTGAAAGCGGTCCTATATGCCCACAAGGCATCATCGAGCTTCATAGCCCAATCTTTTCTCGTCCTAGAGACCGTCTTCTCAAGAATGGCCTTGATCTCCCGGTTGGAGATCTCCACTTGGCCACTTGTTTGGGGATGGTAAGGTGTTGCCACCTTATGAGTCACCCCATACTTAGCCAAAAGTGCTCCAAAGTTCCTATTGGTGAAATGCTTTCCTCCATCACTTATGATCACCCTTGGTGTTCTAAACCTAGGAAAGATCACTCGGTTGAAGAACCGCACCACAACCTTGGCGTCATTTGTAGGAGAGGCGATTGCCTCCACCCATCTCGACACATAATCCACCGCCAATAGGATGTAGAGATTGCCACATGAAGAAGGGAATGGTCCCATGAAGTCCACACCCCACACATCGAATATTTCCACCTCTTGTATGTTGTTCAAGGGCATCTCATTCCTTCTTAAGATGTTGCCCGTCCTTTGGCAAGCATCACAAGCTACCACAAAGCCTTGCACGTCCTTGAACAAACTCGGCCAAAAGAAACCCGATTGTAGCACCTTCGCACATGTCTTGTGTGCGCTAGCATGCCCCCCACATGGCAAGGAATGACAATGGCGGATCACACTCTCCACCTCATCTTCCGGTATGCATCTTCTAAACATTCCATCCGGCCCTCTTTTGAACAAAAGTGGCTCACTCCAATAGTAGTGTCTCACATCCTTGAAGAACTTCTTCCTTTGGGCATATGTCAATCCGGGAGGCACTTCCTCACACACTAAGTAGTTCACAATGTCGGCATACCATGGCTCACTTCCTCTAGATACTTGGAACAAGCATTCCTCCACCATTTGCAATTGCTCATCCCGGGATGAGTCATCAATCGGGATGTCATCTCTCTCAAGCTCTATCGGTGGGAGTCTACTAAGGTGATCCGCCACGGAGTTCTCGGATCCCTTCTTGTCCCGGATTTCCAAGTCAAACTCTTGAAGAAGAAGGATCCACCGAATCAATCTAGGCTTGGCATCCTTCTTGGTAAGGAGGTAACGGATCGCAACATGATCCGTATAAACAATGACCTTCGCTCCAACAAGGTATGACCGAAACTTCTCAAAGGCATACACCACCGCTAGCAACTCTTTCTCGGTTGTGGCATAGTTGAGTTGGGCATCATCTAGCGTCTTGCTAGCATAATAAATAGCATGAGTTCGCCCATCTTTCCTTTGCCCCAAGACAGCCCCAACGGCTACATCGCTTGCATCACACATGATCTCAAACGGTAAGCTCCAATCCGGAGGTTGCATGATAGGTGCGGAGATCAAAGCGTTCTTCAACCTACAAAAAGCCTCAAGGCAATCTTTGGAGAAAACAAATTCAACATCCTTCATTAGTAGGTTAGTGAGAGGCTTAGAAATTTTAGAGAAGTCTTGAATAAACCTCCGGTAAAAACCGGCATGCCCTAAGAAACTCCTTACCTCCTTCACCGAGGTAGGTGGTGGCAACTTCTCTATCGTTTCAATTTTTGCTCTATCAACCTCAATGCCACGGTTAGACACCAAGTGTCCTAACACAATGCCTTCACTTACCATGAAGTGGCATTTTTCCCAATTCAAGACAAGATTTGTCTCCTCACATCTTTGCAATACTAATGACAAGTTAGCCAAGCAATCATCAAAGGAAGAACCATAAACAGAGAAATCATTCATGAACACTTCCATGATATTTTCAATATATTCCGAAAAGATAGCCATCATACACCTTTGAAAGGTGGCGGGTGCATTACACAACCCAAATGGCATTCTCCTATAGGCAAAAGTTCCCCATGGACATGTAAAGGTTGTTTTCTCTTGGTCATCGGGGTGGATAGGGATTTGGAAGAATCCACTATAGCCATCTAGGTAGCAAAAATGAGAATGTTGAGCTAACCTCTCTAGCATTTGGTCAGTGAAAGAAAGAGGGAAGTGATCTTTCTTAGAGGCCATGTTAAGCTTTCTATAATCAATACACATCCTCCACCCCGTAACCGTTCTAGTAGGGATTAGTTCATTGTTCTCATTGGTAACTACGGTCATCCCACCCTTCTTAGGTACTACATGAACGGGACTAACCCACTTACTATCCGAGATAGGGTAGATAATCCCCGCATCTAGCAACTTAATGATCTCCTTCTTAACTACCTCTTTCATTATAGGATTCAACCTTCTTTGATGTTCAATAGAGGTTTTATGATTATCTTCCATCATTATCCTATGCATGCACAAAGATGGCTTGATGCCAACAAGATCATCAATGGTGTATCCTATTGCCTTTCTATGCAGTTTCAATTCATTCAACAATCTATTAAGCTCATCATCATTCAAAGATGCATTCACAATCACCGGATAAGTAGAATTTGAACCAAGGAAAGCATACTTTAAATGAGAAGGAAGAGGTTTAAGATCAAGTTGAGGAGGACCTTTTTCGGTTGGAGACGATCCATACAATGTAGGTTGAGATGATTGCAAAGCCATGGAAGCCTCCTTGAAGTCCCTTGATGATTGCGCACACTCAAGTGGTTGATGCTGAAAAGACTCAGAAAAATCGGTCCAGGAAGAAAAATCGGCCGATTTTTCTTGCAGCGGGTCGATCTGAGTTTCTGTTTTTGCTGAATTGGCTGAAATTTCAGCACAAGGCCAAAAATCGGCCGATTTTTGCCAGGCAGGCCGATTTTTCTGGCTGTTTTTCACTTCTTCTAGCACTTCAAATCCAACACTTGGTAGCTCATCCAATGCATTTAAGGCCTTGATTACTTCATTGCTACTCTCCTCAACTCCTTCTTCCATCAAACTTGAGCTAATAACCCTCTCAAGTGGATCCTTGAGCAAGATTGAGCTCACAACCTCCCTAGATTCCTCTTCTTCAACTATGTTGAATACATCCTCATCAAGGGTTGGCCCTTTCATCATTGTGGATAGCTTGAACTTGATGTTCTCTTCTCCAATGTTGAAGGAGAGGGTTCCATTCTTGCAATCTACTAGACACCCGGAAGTAGCTAGGAAAGGTCTCCCCAAAATGATAGGAACCGGATAGTCCGCCGGGATGTCCAAAACAACGAAGTCTATGGGCACATAGAACTTCCCTAATTGCACCGGGATGTCTTCCAAGATCCCAACCGGATGAGTGATTGAGCGGTCCGCCATGTAAAGGGTCATCTTGACCGGCTTTGGCTCTCCTAGCCCAACCTTGTTGCAAAGTGCAAGCGGGATGATGCTTACACTTGCCCCAAGATCACATAGGGCGTCATATTTCACTTCTCCTACTCCGATTGGCACACAAAAGGATCCCGGATCCCTTAGCTTAGGAGGCATCTCCTCCTTCATCGTTTGAATCAACTCCGAGGACCTCTTTGTCATTCTTATCTCCCCATACTCCTCCAACTTCCTCTTGTTGGAGAGTATTTCCTTCAAGAACTTGCCAAATGCCGGCATACCTAAGATAGCATCCATGAACGGAATATTAATATGCAATTTAGACATAAGTTCAAGGAATTTACCAAAGTGATTGTCCAAGCAAGCTCTTGCTCGTGATTGAGGGAACGGTAGTGGTGGCTTGTATGGAGGCGGTGCCACATATCTTGGCTCTACATCCTTGCTCTTGCCTCCATCTCCTTGCAAAGTCTCTTCTTCATTCACCACTTGCTTCCCTTTAGGATTGTCCTTGGGCAAAGGATCCTTCATGCTTAACCCGCTTCTTGTTGTAATAGCCAACACTTGGCCCCTTGGGTTTTCTTCGGTTCTTCCGGGAAGCTTCCCCGGATCTCTATGTGCTTCACCCGCTTTTTGGAACACTTGTGCTTCCAAAACCTTTTGAGCTTTAGAAATTGAGGTCACCGTACTCTCAAGACCACTCAACCTTCCTAGCAATTGCTCAAACATCATTTCGGTCCTATCTTTTGGAGGTTGAGTAAATCCGGGTGGGGGTTCGTGTGAGGCTTTTGGTGGTGGAGTTGTGCTTGTGGAGGCGGGAGGGTTCAAGGCTCCATCCGGGTTAGAGTAAGAAAACCCGGGATGGTTATGGTTGGGCTGGTAATTGTTGAATTGCCGGTTGTTGTTGAAGTTCCTTGGGCCTTGATAGTTGTTGTAATTGCCCCTTCCCATGTAATTCACATCCTCCTCCTTGGAAGACAAGTTAGCTTGTGGGAGTGCTTGAGGAGTTGCTTGGTTCTTCAAGGTTGTAGCACACAACTCCCTCAAGGACTTTAGCTCGTTGTTGATGGCGTCAAGCTTGAAATTGCTCATGGTGACCTCACTCACCTCATATGCTCCCGCCTTTCTCCCTTCACTCTTCCTATGGGAGTATTTCTCAATCACTAGAGCTTGCTTCTCCACAAACTCCCAAGTATCATCTACATGCTTCTCCATGAAAGTCCCACCGGAAAGGGATTGAAGCTTGAATTGGCTATCTTCATCAAGCGCTTTGAAGTAGATCTCTAATAGCTCAATTTTTGGTATGCCATGGTGTGGACAATCTAGGAGAAGGTCCTTGAATCTCTCCCAAGACTTGAACAAACTCTCTCTATCCTTCATCACGAAGGCATTGATCTTCCCTCTTAACTCGGTAGTCTTGGAAGGTGGGAAGAACTTAGTCAAAAACTCGGTTGTCATCTCCTCCCAAGTACCAACTCGCCCTTGTGGAATAGATTGATACCAAGCTAAGGCTTTGTCCTTAAGAGAGAAGGAGAAAGCCCTTAGCTTATGGTTGTTGCTCCCCAATCTTGGCGGTCTAAGAGTCTCTATTAAAATCTCGTAGTTCATCAAATGTTGATGAGGAGACTCTCCTTCCATCCCTCCAAACTGATTATGCCGAATCATTTGTAGAACTTGAGGGCGGAGCTCATAATCATGGGCTGCGGGATCTCCTAAGTTCACACCCGGGCGGTGTGCTCTTTGTGCCGGATCCATACGTTTCCCCAACGTTTGTGGCTCATCCATAGCAATGGGCACAACCCTAACGTTCACCGCCGGCTGCGGTTGTGGTGGAGGTGGAGGAGGTTGTTGACGGTTAAGCTCCCTTAGCACAAGTGCTTGCCTAATCTCCTCAATCTCCCTCCTAGTTGCCTCTTGCCTCTCATTGGCAAGTCTCCTTTCTTCCTCCAAGAGCTCATCTCTTAGCCTAATTTGCTCTAAGGCTTCATCCAACTCAGCTTGGAGGTTCCTACCGGCCATCTCTTTCTCTTTTCAAATGCTCTTGGATCTAGATCTAAGGGTTTTCTCCGGTTCGGGATCGAATGGAGCTAAATCCTTGCCACGAGATCTTCGCATACACCTAAAGAGTAAGAGATGTCCTGAAAAGCAAAGACACACACCAAAGAGAGATCAAAAGCAACAAGAAAGACCTACACTATAAACAATCACAAAAATGACTCAATCTAGACCTAGTCCCCGGCAACGGCGCCAAAAGCTTGTCACGCTAGGAAATAGCACAGAAAGTTTTACATTTATAAACTCGAACTAAAATCCTAAACTACCTAGTGAAACCCGCAGTGTACGGGTCGTTTTGTAGAAAGGAAAGTATTCCGAGGACGAACTCAAGGACTGAGGTGAAACTAAGTCATTCAATGATCAAAGATAGTGTGAATCTAGACTAAGATAAGATGAGGAATAAAGAAAATGGAAAACACAATGTTTTTGGAGGGTTTTGGGTGATCAAACAAAGATCACAAATATGTGAGCACAATCAAGCAACACAAACACACACTAACACAAAAGATAGGAGAATGGAAGTAACAAAGCGGATTCTAGAGATTGGAAGTCCGGTTATGGCATAGACTCAAGCTATCTATTCATTCCTCGGATTAACTATGATATGTTGGGATTAAGCGTTTCTAGATTGGGATCAATTATCGGGTAAGTCTTATGATCCACTAGTCCATTCCTAAGGTCTCATCACCGGGTAAGTCTCTAAGAACCTAAGGATAGGAATTCTACACAAACCGAATTGTTACATAGGGGTCTAACCTATCCTTACCGGGTAAGTCTCGGAAAGGGAAGTCCTAAACAACTATCCTAGCACACTTAGTCCAATGGCGGCTTGTGAGGCTCACCACTACCTAGGATTTATCATCTTTTGAATCTAAGAGTAAGAATCACCGGGTAAGTCTCTTCTAAACACTTAGTTGCTAACGCTAGGTCTCCCTAGGATAGAATTAGCTCAACAAACACTAGGATTTCAAGAACAAGAGTCATCCAAGGGTAAAAATCTAAGTTCATCCTATCATGGTCCTAGCCATAACCCTTCTTTCCTTACCCTAGAATCGCAATCTATCTAGCCAACAACATTCATTTCAACAATGAACTTCTGTCTCAAATCCACTCTAATCTCACTCTAAAACGAGAATCTACACTAATCTCTTCCAAGAACACCCCTAATGGGTGCTTGGAAGAGAGGCAACAATGGAGAAGTGTTTTGGGGAAGAAGATAGGTCAAAAGAGAGGAGAAGGATCAATGGGAGTGAGCCAGCAACAACTTTGAAGGACCACTTATATTCTCCACCAAGAGCAAGGCCGGACAAGAGATCGTGGGACACGTGGCTTAAGCTGTCAAAGGCCCAAAAATCGACCCAGAGGAAAAAATCGGCCGATTTTCCTGGGTGTAGGTCGATTTTCTTCAACAGAAGCATGCTATGATCGTCTAGCCATGAGTTGCTCCATTGCTTGCACCAACAATGATCTTTGTGTCCTTTGTTGCTCCAATTATGCTCCTCCAAGGCTTTGGATGTGTACCATCATGAGGCTTGGCCCTCTAATGTATCGGTTAATGTCCAAAAGACCCCCGAAATACCTACAAAGCAACGCACAAGTCCGTGTAGACGTCTATCTCGACAAAATACGTGAATTGAGTGCAAACGTCGCGAATTTGTGCTAAACCATGCATGAATGAGTGATGAATCTATCTAAATGATTACCTAAACCTAAGTCATAAATCGTGTTATCAGACATTCAACTCATCCCATATCGCAAGTTCTTTCTTAATGGTCTCTTCTCTTTCCCTTTCATTGTCAAACCAATAGAAGGAATATTTCTCTTCCAAGTATTCATAATGGTCCACCCTAGCACTTTGTCTTGCTATCCAGGTCGGATCAAATGTAGTCATCGAATATCCTGAAAACTACAAAACTCATAGGAAAACTTGTTCTTTGGTGAAACTCTGTTCCGTTGAGAACTACGTATGTACCTAAGAACACAAATCAGCAAGAACACTCAAGTACAATGGTTAATAGCAACAGGGGCAATTGCCCCGAAAGACAACCGCAACCGGCTCGGTCTAGACCAAGTCTCCGCCAACGGCGCCAAAAACTTGTTCGCTCCAAATGGTGTGTGCAAGCTTTAAATTTATAACCCAAGATGTATGCTTAAAACAAGGATGCGAACCCGCAGTGTACGGTTCAATCGTAGTAAAAGCAAGAATTCCGGGGTGTCGATCTCAGGGACTAAGGTGAAACAAAACCAATATAGGTAGTCAATATTGCAACTAACCACAAAAGCAATTAAAGCAATCAAAGATGATAATAAGTCAATTAAGGAGATATGCAATTCTAGGGATTAAAGCATCTAGTTGTGGTTCCAACCCAAGATCTAAAGATAAGCGGACAAAGCTGAGATTTTGCAAAGGGAAGGTGTTTCTAAAGTGGAATAGATTACCGGGTAAGTCTCACTACTCTCTAACTCCAAACCTAAAGAACCTATTACCGGGTAAGTCTCAAGGTACTAGGGAAAGGAACTATAATCTCAAACCAACACTCCAACTAAGGGAATAGAATCAACCTTTACCGGGTAAGTCTCAGGCTAACTCACAAAGATGGAATGAAGGCACACTCAAACCCCAATAAAGGATAAACCTTTATTACCTACACTTACGATCTTGGGTAAACAAACAAAGGAATTACCGGGTAAGTCTCATCCTAAGCTTGCATTGAACCAGGAAAGGTGTAATAAGAATAGGATTTGGCAAACTCTAACACTTAACTCTCAGTTACGGATCAGAAAGGTCACCTCGGTCAGACGAATTCCACCCCGGCCGAGATGTTCATCGACTGAACGAGATGTTCTAGGATTAAGGATAAAGACTCGAGCTTTCAGGGTCCTACTGAAATTTAAGATTATTCTATCATTGTTTTTCCCACAACCTTCAGCCAATCACCCTAGAATCACACAAAGAAATTAGCCACTCATCATCATGAAAGCAATAATCAAATATACGGGAAGAAAGTGAATATTTGAACACAATAACCTTAAGAACAAGGCTTCAATAATTGAATCAAATATCACAAATACAAGCGTTCCTTGGATAACAAATCCAACAAGACAATCAACAAGAAGGGAATCTAAGAAAGTCTTACAAAACCCTTCACAAAGCTATAATAAGCTATCAATCCTTCCTAGATTGATCTTCAATCTTCCTTCTTTCCTTCAACCACTATAATGATAGCGGGATTTTCCGTGATGCGCCCATGCTGAATTGTGGAAAATCAAGCCCTTTTTATAGGAAAACTATCTTCCAAAGATAAAATATCTTGAAAAGATATTTTCCTAATAAAAATATATCCATATCTCTAAATAGATCTCTAAAATATATTATCTTCCTTCCAGAAATCCAGCCCAAAAATATAAGATCTCTCCTTCCAAAAATAAAAGATCTCAGCCAAATAAAATATATCTCGCCGCTTCAGGATATTCGCCTCGGTCGGGACGCTCCTCAAGATCACCTCGGTCGAGGTGACTCTGTGGTCAACCGAGGTGAATCTCAACTGAAGGTGAAATCTCTCAAATCTGGTCCAAAGTAAATCTTCTTTGTTAATTCAATGCTTCCTGAGCTCCTCTTTAAGCTCCTGCATGTAGCTCAAATGACTCCTTAGCTCCTTTAGCTCCATTTTAGCTCAAAAAGTGCCATTTTACCTACGATTACAACGAAACTTGGTGTAGACCTCGATTCCGGCAAAGATAGATGAAACAACAGTAAAATCACATAATATACATTCAAACATGCAGATTATTGAAGATAAAAAGTCTAAACAAGTCCCAAAATATAGACTATAATTCATGCTATCATGAATGACAATGACGCTTTGCATTTCGTCTTCCGGCACACATCTCCTAATGATGCCGTCGGGACCTCTCTTAAAGAGTAGAGGTTCATTCCAAAAGTATTGCCGGACATCACTAAAGAACTTCTTCTTTTTTGCATGTTTGTATGTATAATATGTGATTATATTACCACTTCATCTACCTTTGCGGGAATCGAGGTCTACACCTGGTTTTGTTGTAATCGTAGGTAAAATAACATGTTTTGCATCAAAAAGGAGCAAAAGGAGCTAAGGAGTCATTGGAGCTACATTCAGGAACATAAGGAACCCTCCAGGAAGCATAGCCATGGATTAGAGATTCACTTTGGACCAGATTTGAGAGATTTCACATTCAGTTGTGACTCACCTCGGTTGACTACAGAGTCACCTCGACCGAGGTGATCCAGAGAAGTCGACTCGACCGAGGCGAACACCTGGGACGCGGCGAGAATATTTTATTCTTGGCTGAGATCTTTTATCTTGGGAAAGAGATCTTATATTTTTGGGCTTAGCTCCTGGAAGGAAGAAGATTTGCTAGATCATATATTTTACCTATTTTTATGGGAAGAGATCTTTCTAAGATATCTTATCTTTGGAGAGTAATTTTCCTATAAAAAGGGTCGGATTTCCCACAAATCCGAAGGCTGCATACATCCTGCATCATCCCGCATATCATGCTATACCACCGATCAGGGTTTATACATCACAGCAGCCATACTCCAGTTGGGAGATTTGAAGAACCTTTTTTAAGGTTGAAGAAGGAAGATTGTAGCTTTTATAGCTTTTGAAGGGTTTTTGTAAGATCATCTTAGATTCCCTTCCTTGTTGTCTTGTCTTGTTGGATTTCTATCCAAAGAACGCTTTGTTGTGATATTTGATTCAGTTATTGAAGTCCTTTCATTAAATTCTTATTGTTCAAATATTCACCTTCTTCCCATATATTTGATTATTACTCTCATGATGATGAGTGACTAATCTCTTTGTGTGATTTTAGGGTGATTGGCTGAAAGTTGTGGTAAAAACAATGATAAAATGATCTTAATCACAGTAGGACCCTGAAAGTTCGAATCTTTACCTTAACCCTAAGCATCTCGTTTAGTCGATGAACATCTCAGCCGGGGTGGAATTTGGCTGACCGAGGTGACTTATCTGATCCGAAACTGAGAGTTAAGTGTTAGAGTTTGCCAAATCCTATTCTTATTACACCTTTACTGGTTCAATGCAAGCTTAGGATGAGACTTACCCGGTAATTCCTTTGTTTGTTTACCTAAGATCATAAGTGTAGGTAATAAAGGTTTATCCTTTATTGGGGTTTGAGTGTGCCTTCATTCCATCTTTGTGAGTTAGCCTGAGACTTACCCGATAAAGGTTGATTCTATTCCCTTAGATGGTGTGTTAGTTTGAGGTTATAGTTCTTTATCTTAATTCCTTGAGACTTACCCGGTAATTGGAGTTATGGTTTTGGATTAGCGAGTAGTGAGACTTACCCGGTGATCTATTCCACTTTAGTAACACCTTCCCTTTGCAAAAACCTCAGCTTTGTCCGCTTATCTTTAGATCTTGAGTTGGAACCACAACTAGATGCTTTAATCCCTAGAATTGCATGTTTCCTTTATTGACTGTTTATCATCTTTGATTGTTTTAATTGCTTTTGTGGTTAGTAATTACTAAAGCATACCGTAATTGGACTTTGTTTCACTAAGTCCCTGTGATCGACCCTTGGAATTCCTTGCTTTTTACTACGATTGACCCGTACACTGCGGGTTCGCATCCTTGTTTTAAGCTTACATCTAGGGTTATAAATTTAAAGCTTGCACACACCGTTTGGAGCGAACAAGTTTTTGGCGCCGTTGCCGGAACTTGGTCTAGACCGAGCCGGTTACAGTTTGCTCTTGGGGCACTTGCACCGTGTCTACTAACCACTCTACTTGAGTGACTTTTGCAGGTTCTTTCTTAGGTTTATGCGAAGAACCCGCACTGGGAAGGAAATCGTTCCTTACGATCCCGAACCAGAGAAGACATACAAACGACGTTTAAGTGAAGCAAAGATGGCCCACCAAGACAATCGTGATCTTGAGGCCGAGTTGAAAGAGGCGCTAGAGCTGCTACGCCTCAGCAAGGAAGAGCTAAGGCAAGAGAAAGAAGAAACTCGCGCCAGGACTGAGTCGATCGAAGCAGATATGGCAGCCTTACGAGACCAATATCTACTTCGACCGAGGGGAGATCCAGTCCCTGATCCTCGACCGATGCAGGATCCAGTTGCTGACCCTCGACCGAGGCAGGTTCCAGTACCTGACGCCCCGGCCGAGATACTTCCACCTCGGATGCCAGTCCGAGGCGTTCTTCTTGCAGGAATCCCACAAACTCTAGGTCAAAGGATGGACCCCAATCAACAAATGAGGCGTCCAGGGGTTAACCTAGGAGATCCAGCGGACCATGACTACGAACTTCGACCGCAAGTTCTATCCATGATTCGCCAATGCCAATTTAGAGGGCTAGAGAAGGAATCACCACATCAACATCTTCAAAACTATGAGATCTTGATGGAGACCTTGAGACCCTCAAGGATTGAAAACAACAACTACAAGATAAGACCTTTCTACTTTTCTTTAAAAGATAGAGCTCTTACTTGGTATCAATCTCTTCCTCCAGGAAAAATCAGCACATAGGAGGAGATGACTACGGAGTTCTTGACCAAATTCTTTCCCCCTTCGAAGACTGCTGAAATGAGAGGGAAGATCAATGCTTTCATTATGAAGGACAAGGAGAGCCTGTCCAAGTCATGGGAGCGGTTCAAGGACATCCTTTTGGATTGCCCACATCATGGGATTCCAAAGATAGAGTTATTGGAGATATACTTCAAGGGACTGGACGGAAGCACCCAGTTCAACCTCCAACTACTCTCCGCCGGTACCTTTATGGACATGGCGATTGACGAGGCTTGGGACTTCATCGAGAAGCAAGCTTTGCATATGGAGAAGTACACCCACCAAGGAGCTGAAGGAGGAGTTAAAAGAGTTAACTTCCAGGAAACTCAGCCCAACAACAATCAACTCACGTCTTTGTAGAATGACGTGAAGCAATTGAAGGAACTCTTGGTTGCCCAAACCAAGAAGGAAGAGCAAGGACAAAGGAACAACAACAACGGATACCGTAACAACAACAACGGTTCCCGGAACAACAATTACAACAACAACAATAGAGGATCCAATAGCAATAATTGGAGGGCGAACAACCAAAATAACGGTAACAATCATTCAAACTCCAACTCTAACGATTCCTCTAATCCTTTCCTCTCTTCCCCTTCTTCTTCTTCTACTCCATTAAAGAGCCAAGGGCAAGGATCAAGTTCGTCTCAGCCGGAAAAGAAAGACGCAGTGCTGGAGGCTATCTTGATCAAGCTTAGTGCTATGGAGACTTCTATGACTTCATTTTCGAGGGCCCAAAAGGCCTTTGAACAACAACTTGCAAGTAGGGCGAATAAAGCGCCAAGAGATCCAGGGAAGTTTCCAGCAAGGACGGAAGGCAACCCTAAGGGCCAAATCATGGCCATAACTACGAGGAGTGGACTGAAAACTGCAGATCCAGTGCCTCGGTCGGTGCCAGTACCGGCGAAGATCACCTCGGTCCAGGTGCAGTCGAAGAACACTTCGACCGAGATGCCAACCGAGGTGGAGCCACAGAAAGCGGAGGGGAAAACTGAAGTTTATGTTCCACCTCCTGCATACAAACCACCACTTCCATTCCCCCAGTCAAGGGCCAGAGCACATCTAGACAAGCACTTTGGTAAGTTCCTTGACTTGATGAATAAACTGCACGTTAACATTCCTTTCCTTGATGCTATTCTAGGGATGCCCACCTATGGAAAGTTCTTGAAAGAGATCCTATCAAGGAAGAGGAAACTGGAAGACTTTGGTGAAGTTAGGATGACATCTAAATCCCCGGAGCTTATTCAAATCATGAAGGAGAAGATGCCACCTAAATTGAGAGATCCCGGCTCATTTTGCATTCCCATTCAAGTTGGGGATGTCACTTGTGAAGCCCTATGTGATCTAGGAGCCAACGTGAGCATCATTCCGCTGGAGCTATGTGTGAAGATCGGACTTGGAGAGCCCAAGCCGGTCAAGATTCGACTATACATGGCGGATCACTCCATCACCCATCCCGTGGGAATCTTGGAAGACGTTCAGGTCAAGTTAGGTAACTTCTACTTACCAATAGATTTTATTGTACTTGACATTCCCGCAGATTATCCTGTTCCTATTATTCTCGGGAGGCCATTTCTGGCAACTTCGGGTTGCAACGTGGATTGCAAGAACGCCAAGTTGAAATTCAACATTGGTGGCGATGAGGTGGAGTTCGCACTACTTGCAGCCATGAAAGGGGAGCAGCTAAGCGATGATATCTTCATCATCTACAATGAAGAAGAATCAAGAGAATTGGTGAGCTCTATCCTTACTAACGATCCACTCGAAAGAGTTATTAGTTTCAGTTTAATGGAGGAAGGTATAGATGCTTCTTGTGATGCAGATATACGGAGCTTAAAAGCACTGGAAGAAGATCCAGGAGCTAAAACTGAGAAGCTAATCCAGGAGACGAAGATCTCCAGTTTCGGTTCCAGTTGCAGTACCTCGACCGAGGCACCTTCTGGACTGAGCGAGGCGACCGAAGAACATCTCGGTCAACGCCTCTGCGCCTCAACCGAGGTCGATGGCAAGACAATTTCAACTGAGACTTCCGAAAGTCCAGTTTCTGGATCTACTCCACTAGAAGAAGGAAGCAAGAATCCCGCTCAGAAAGCACCCCCAGTTGTGGAGCTTAAACAACTCCCAAATCACTTGAGGTACGTCTTTCTCGGACCGGATTCCACTTATCCCGTTATTGTTAGTGCTTCCCTCTCCGAAACTGAATTGTCTAAACTAATACATGTCTTGAGAAAGCATCAAAAGGCTTTGGGTTACACTATAGATGATCTTATTGGCATTAAGCCCTCTTTCTACATGCATAGAATTCTAATGGAGGATGATCATAAGACTTCACGGGAACCTCAAAGACGGTTAAATCCGATCATGAAACAGGTTGTGAAGAAGGAAATTCTTAAGTTATTGGATGCAGGTATCATATATCCTATCTCGGACAGCAAATGGGTTAGCCCGGTGCATGTAGTTCCGAAAAAGGAGGGATGACCATTGTGACGAATAAGAACAACGAGTTGATCCCAACCAGGACCGTTACGGGCTAGAGGGTTTGCATTGATTATAGGAAGCTGAACACGGCCACACGGAAGGACCATTTTCCACTTCCCTTCATTGATCAAATGCTCGAGCGGTTGGCCCAGCATTCACACTTTTGCTACTTAAACGGTTATAGTGGATTCTTCCAGATTCCTATCCATCCGGATGATCAGGAGAAGACCACTTTCACTTGTCCATGGGGGACATTTGCTTATAGGAGGATGCCATTTGGATTGTGCAATGCACCCGCTACCTTCCAGCGATGCATGATGGCCATCTTTTCCGAGTACATAGAGGAGATCATGGAGGTATTTATGGATGATTTTTCTGTATATGGTTCCTCTTTTGATGATTTCCTATCTTCTCTAGTGCTTAAAAGATGTGAAGACACTAATCTCGTTTTGAACTGGGAGAAGTGTCATTTTATGGTTAACGAAGGCATTGTGCTAGGACACCTCGTTTCTAATCGAGGCATTGAGGTCGATCGAGCTAAGATCGAGACTATTGAGAAACTCCCTCCCCCTTGTTCTGTTAAAGGTGTGAGGAGTTTTCTCGGGCATGCAGGTTTCTACAGGAGATTCATCAAGGACTTCTCCAAGATTTCTAAACCTCTAACTAACCTCTTGAATAAAGATGTTGTTTTTGAGTTTTCCCAGAAGTGTCTTGATGCTTTTTACAGGATTAAGGAAGCGTTGATCTCCGCTCCCATTATCCAACCTCCGGATTGGACCTTGCCCTTTGAGATCATGTGTGATGCTAGTGATGTAGCCGTAGGAGCGGTGCTTGGACAGAAGAAAGATGGACGGACCACCGCCATTTACTATGCTAGCAAGACGCTAGATGTAGCACAACGCAACTACGCTACCACCGAGAAGGAGTTATTGGCGGTTGTATATGCTTTCGAGAAGTTTTGTTCCTACTTAGTAGGGGCGAAAGTCATTGTCTACACCGACCATGCAGCCATCCGTTACTTGTTGGCTAAGAAAGATGCCAAGCCACGCCTTATTCGATGGATTCTCTTGCTTCAAGAGTTTGACTTAGAGATCCGCGATAAGAAGGGATCCGAAAACTCTGTTGCGGATCACCTCAGCCGGCTACCTGCATCATCACGCGAGAAAGACGACCCGCCCATTGACGATTCATTCCCCGATGAGCACTTACACTTGTTGGAGCGTTTGATAGACTTACTTACTTCACCCCACGATGGAGGTGAAGTATGGGGTGAGGATACCTCCCATCACGCATAGAGACGCATCATGGTCCAGCTAGCGACCTTAAACCAAGCGCTTCTTGAGAGGCAACCCAAGGTATTGCTTTCTTTTCCCTTTTTCTAGTCTAGCTTAGATAGTTTTTGCTTTTGCTTCGCTTTGTTTTGTTTTTGGAGTTCTAGACAGACAACAGGTGACATCTAAAGAAGGAGCATAACTGGAAGGACAGAAGATCGAGAATTTGAGAAGACGAAGTTTGACTGGGACACATCTCGGTTGTTGTCAGAGCACCTCGACCGAGATGATTCTTGAGCAACCGAGGCGACTAGGGTTTCTAAAGAACCACCTCGGTCCGTACCACCTCGGTCCAGTCGAGACCATCTCGACCGAGGTGACAGCAGTTCCAAAAAAGGGTATAAAGAGGGCTGAAGATTTCTCTCTCCTCACTTTACCCTCTCCTTGACCGCGGCAGCCCCTTCACCTCGCTTCTTCGATTCCTGCTCATTTTCAAATATTTTCGCGTCCAAACTGCGATTAAGGCATAGAGGATCCCAATGCATCGTCGATCTACGAAGAAATCGAACCGATTCAGCCGAACGAGGTAAAACAAAACCGAAACCCTAACTCGCTGATTTCGCTTCGATTTAGGCTTTGGTTGCCCTTGCATTGGCTGAGAAAAGGATTAAGTACCCCATAGGAAGCAATTGTAGTGATTTTTGGGGAAAAGAACTGAATTTTCTGAAGAAATTAGAATCTAGTTTTCCGCCTCGGTCCAGACGAGCTGTGCCTCGGCCGAGGTGATTCTTGAGTGTTGTCAGTCGACCGAGGTGAACTGACAGTGGGATTTCTGAAAATGAGTTCTGACAGACGCCTTGCCCTTAGGGATAGATCCTCTCCTTCCCCTTCTTCCTCTTCTTCCCGACCCTATCGCCCGGTGATCCACGAGCGACACCGAGTCGATTATGAGCGTATTTCCGGCCGTCTAGTGATTGTACCTCTCTTCCTGGACGTGTCTGCTTTTGACTGTCTCCATACGGATGGAGACCTTAGACGGATGATATCCACAGTAGGGCTGGATCAGTTTACTGAGATCCGAGCCCCGGCCTATTTGGAGCCCACCTTAGAGTTCATTAGCTCCTTCACCTACCTCCCCACAGAGCGATCTGTGAAATACCGGTTGATGAACCGGAACTTCTTAGTGCCACTTGAGTATTGGAGGGATATTTTTGGTTTTCCTGCCCCCACAGCTGTTGATTTCCCGTCCCGATCTGTATCTAGGGAGTTTTGGGGACAGATTGCCCATATTGCTGAGCACGCAGACAGATGGCGCCCTGGAGATTCCAGGGAGAGGGTCATCTTCCACTTAGCTTTTAGGTTAGCCCACCGTATTTTCAGCGAGATGCTTCTGGCGCGTACTGAGACGCCCGAGAAGGTCCGCCAGGGGGAGCTGTTCAGCCTATATTGCATGGTGAGAGGAGGGATCCCCGATTTTGGCTTGATGCTGGCAGAGGATCTGCACAGGATCAAGGCCAAGGCGACGGGGGACATCTGCTGTGGAGGATTTGTCACCCACATCGCCAGCTACTAGGACATGGATCTTAGCGCTTGCACAATGGTGGCGGCTGCCAAGCCGCTTGGGCTGCAGGAGATGATCACTCGGCGGATTTTGGTTCCCCGAGGTCTGACTACACCGTACGTGGCTATGCCGTGGGAGCTGACTGCTCCACAGGGGATCAGGTGGTCTGCCTAGTTTACAGTTTACGACCCTCATTATTGGCAGACCGCTTGGGCCCCACTGATGGAGGATTACAGAGAGGCAGCAGCTGCCCCAGCTGAGGAGGAGGTAGATGATGAGGAGACAGCTGATAACAGGGATGGTGGAGTCCCGATGGATACAGGGACGGATACTATAGGGACGAGCGCGCCAGTTATAGATCTGGAGGATGAGGATGATGTGATCCCCACCGGGGAAGAAATCATCGTCATCAAGCCGGAACCAATCGTTTTGCCACCAACCGTCCAAGTCAAAAGTCAGCCGGAACTTATCAAAATCAATAGTTATGTGTTGGAGGTCATGCCTAAAACTGAGCCAAAACCTATTGAAATCAAACCGAAAAAGCTTGCTCCGAGCATGCCCAATGCAAGCCAATTTTCACTCTCTCCGGCTAAGCTGTCAGGTTTGCGCACTCTCAGTAAAACGACTATAACTGAGGCAATACTTGGAATTAAAATACCCATGAGTACTAATTTGAAAGGTATTTTCAATATCTACAACTTTCTAGTTTACTCAAAGTCGATATTGCAAGAGGAAGAGGGTGAAAATGACCCTACATTGCAGCAAGTACGGTACTTGTATGGATTGTTGGACAAGATCATGCATGGAGGCATGAAAGATGGTTATACAAAACATATGCACGTCCACCCAATACATATTTTATGCAGCATATCATCCTCATATTATTCATATATTATGCATAAATTTATGTATTAATTATGTGAAAGTTGGTGGAGAAAAGTAGGTGGAAAAGTAGGTGAGAAAGTAGGTGGTTGAAAGTCCCTATGTTTGCTCTTTGTTTAATGTCACAACTCTTGAACTTGTAAGCCTTTAATGTTGGGAGTAGGTGCTGAATTTTCAGCCTATATAAGGCCTCTCCCACAAACGTTTTTAGAGGAGAGAAATAGAGTTGAGTTATCAATCAAAAGTTGTGTTTTCACTTTGAGAAAAACAAAACCCGAATTCTAGGTGAGATGCTTAGTTTTCAAACATCTAGGTGAGATGCTTAGGTGGTTCTAAGGTGAGAGGCCGAGGGACAAAGGTTCGAACCCCAAAGTGAGATTCCGAGGGTAGTTTGTTCGAGTTGAGGGATTCCCAAAGTGAGAGGCCGAGGGAATTTGCTCTTCATATCCAAAAACACAAAATCCAAAAAAAAAAGAGAGAGTTCCATTTCATCGATTTCAATCCGATTGTGAACCTGTGCCGGTGGATCCTCGTGTTCGAATCTAGTTCGATCACATCAAGTGGTATCAGAGCCCAACGGTGCGAGTTCCTCAAGCTTTCGGGGATGACGATCATCAACGACAATGCAAACGGTGGTAATCGAAATAACCAACGTTTGGATAGGCTTGAAGCCCAACTAGCTGAGATATTGAGAAGGTTTCCTCTCCTTGCCTTGAACCCTCATGACAAAATCCAAGGAGGTAGCAACCATGCCAACCGGAATGGACAAATCAACAACCGTCGAGAACGAAATGTTGATAGTCGTGCCCATGGGAACCCGGATTGTATTCAAGCATCTCGACATGATGGCGACGAAGTCGAAAAAAGTAGTTACCATGGTAATACATCCCACAACCACTTTCCCAATGATGGCATGACGGATTCGAGGACGAATCCTTTTCAAGAGAAAGGGGATGATGTGATCCCCACCGGGGAAGAAATCATCGTCATCAAGCCGGAACCAATCGTTTTGCCACCAACCGTCCAAGTCAAAAGTCAGCCGGAACTTATCAAAATCAATAGTTATGTGTTGGAGGTCATGCCTAAAACTGAGCCAAAACCTATTGAAATCAAACCGAAAAAGCTTGCTCCGAGCATGCCCAATGCAAGCCAATTTTCACTCTCTCCGGCTAAGCTGTCAGGTTTGCGCACTCTCAGTAAAACGACTATAACTGAGGCAATACTTGGAATTAAAATACCCATGAGTACTAATTTGAAAGGTATTTTCAATATCTACAACTTTCTAGTTTACTCAAAGTCGATATTGCAAGAGGAAGAGGGTGAAAATGACCCTACATTGCAGCAAGTACGGTACTTGTATGGATTGTTGGACAAGATCATGCATGGAGGCATGAAAGATGGTTATACAAAACATATGCACGTCCTACCATACATATTTCATGCAGCATACCATGCTCATATTATTCATATATTATGCATGAATTTATGTATTGATCATGTGAAGGTCAACATGTCAACATTCAATCAAACATTGAAGGCATCTTCACACACATACATTGAATGGAGGCCAAGGTAGTTCAATGGTCTTCTTCTCCTTCAATATGGACGTCCAAGACTTGATTAGACCATCCTTGATGTGTTGTCCAAGTGAAGAGAATAGGATCCAAGAGTCATCTTTGATTAAAGGCCAAATGTGGCCATTTATGTGTTTGAATTTCCTAGAAAAACTCTTGAATTTCTTGCATTTCCTTTTGATAAACCTTTGATATTTCTAGCACTTAATTAGGGAGTTTCTAGGCTGAGTTTTGTGGCTATATAAAGCCTTGTATCCTCCCATTGTAAGGCAAGTGAAGTTAAATGAAGTAAGTTAGCCTTTGTGCTTTCAAAGTTGTTGTTTGCTTTAAAACAAAACCCGAATTCTAGGTGAGATGCTTAGTTTTCAAACATCTAGGTGAGATGCTTAGGTGGTTCTAAGGTGAGAGGCCGAGGAACGAAGGTTCGAACCCCAAAGTGAGATTCCGAGGGTAGTTCGTTCGAGTTGAGGGATTCCCAAAGTGAGAGGCCGAGGGAATTTGCTCTTCATATCCAAAAATACAAAATCCGAAAAAAAGGAGTTTCATTTAACCGATTCCAATCCGAGCGTGAACTTGTGCCGGTGGATCCTCGTGTTCGAATCGATTTCGATCACATCAGAGGATACTGAGCCTGCACCTACTACATCTCCTGTGAGACCTGCTAGGCGTAGGACGCGCCGACACAGAGATCCAGAGGCTCACCGTCGGATCGATGATCTGACAGATCAAGTTATTGATTCATATGCCGCTTTGTCACTGGATATCCGCGAGATGCAGGAGCGGCAGCATTACCAGCACATGATGGCCAAGATTCAGTTTGAGCACGTTATGGGCTATCCGTTCGACCCGTCTCAGTATCCATATGTGCCACCACAACCACCACCGGATCGTGACTACTAAGAGCTGCAGGATTTTCTTTCTTATTTTTATGCAGTTCAGCTTATTATCCGGTGAGTATTTTATTCCTTAGATTTATTTTGACCCACTGGGACAGTGTGTCCCAAGTATGGGGTATTTGTGTATTACTTGACATTTATGTGATGTATGACTCTATTTGATGTGATCGAACTAGATTCGAACACGAGGATCCACCGGCACAGGTTCACAATCGGATTGAAATCGATGAAATGGAACTCTCTCTTTTTTTTTGGATTTTGTGTTTTTGGATATGAAGAGCAAATTCCCTCGGCCTCTCACTTTGGGAATCCCTCAACTCGAACAAACTACCCTCGGAATCTCACTTTGGGGTTCGAACCTTTGTCCCTCGGCCTCTCACCTTAGAACCACCTAAGCATCTCACCTAGATGTTTGAAAACTAAGCATCTCACCTAGAATTCGGGTTTTGTTTTTCTCAAAGTGAAAACACAACTTTTGATTGATAACTCAACTCTATTTCTCTCCTCTAAAAACGTTTGTGGGAGAGGCCTTATATAGGCTGAAAATTCAGCACCTACTCCCAACATTAAAGGCTTACAAGTTCAAGAGTTGTGACATTAAACAAAGAGCAAACATAGGGACTTTCAACCACCTACTTTCTCACCTACTTTTCCACCTACTTTTCTCCACCAACTTTCACATAATTAATACATAAATTTATGCATAATATATGAATAATATGAGGATGATATGCTGCATAAAATATGTATTGGGTGGACGTGCATATGTTTGTATAACCATCTTTCATGCCTCCATGCATGATCTTGCCCAACAATCCATACAAGTACCGTAGTTGCTGCAATGTAGGATCATTTTCACCCTCTTCCTCTTGGAATCTCGACTTTGTGTAAACTAGAAAGTTGTAGATATTGAAAATACCTTTCAAAGTAGTACTCATGGGTATTTTAGTTCCAAGAATTGTCTCAGTTATAGTCGTTTTACTGAGAGTGCGCAAACCTGACAGCTTAGCCGGAGAGAGTGAAAATTGGCTTGCATTGGGCATGCTCGGAGCAAGCTTTTTCGGTTTGATTGCAATAGGTTTTGGCTCAGTTTTAGGCATGACCTCCAACACATAACTATTGATTTTGATAAGTTCCGGCTGAGTTTTTACTTGGACGGTTGGTGGCAAAACGATTGGTTCCGGCTTGATGACGATGATTTCTTCCCCGGTGGGGATCACATCATCCCCTTTCCCTTGAAAAGGATTCGTCCTCGAATCCGTCATGCCATCATTGGGAAATTGATTATCGGATTTATTACCATGGTAACTACTTCTCGCGACTTCGACGCCGTCATGTTGAGATGCTTGAATACGATCCGGGGACCCAAGGGCACGACTATTCAGATTTTGTTCTCGATGGTTGTTGCTTCGTTCATTCCGGTTTGCATGGTTGCTACCTCCTTGTATTTTGTCATGAGGCTTCAAGAGAAGGAGAGGAAACCTTCTCAATATCTCAGCTAGTTGGGCTTCAAGCCTATCCAAACGTTGGTTGATTCGATTACCACCGTTTGCATTGTCGTTGACGATCGTCATCCCCAAAAGCTTGAGGAACTCGCACCGTTGGGCTCTGATACCACTTGATGTGATCGAAATCGATTCGAACACGAGGATCCACCAGCACAAGTTCACGCTCGGATTGGAATCGGTTAAATGAAACTCCTTTTTTTCGGATTTTGTATTTTTGGATATGAAGAGCAAATTCCCTCAGCCTCTCACTTTGGGAATCCCTCAACTCGAACGAACTACCCTCGGAATCTCACTTTGGGGTTCGAACCTTCGTTCCTCGGCCTCTCACCTTAGAACCACCTAAGCATCTCACCTAGATGTTTGAAAACTAAGCATCTCACCTAGAATTCGGGTTTTGTTTTAAAGCAAACAACAACTTTGAAAGCACAAAGGCTAACTTACTTCATTTAACTTCACTTGCCTTACAATGGGAGGATACAAGGCTTTATATAGCCACAAAACTCAGCCTAGAAACTCCCTAATTAAGTGCTAGAAATATCAAAGGTTTATCAAAAGGAAATGCAAGAAATTCAAGAGTTTTTCTAGGAAATTCAAACACATAAATGGCCACATTTGGCCTTTAATCATAGATGACTCTTGGATCCTATTCTCTTCACTTGGACAACACATCAAGGATGGTCTAATCAAGTCTTGGACGTCCATATTGAAGGAGAAGAAGACCATTGAACTACCTTGGCCTCCATTCAATGTATGTGTGTGAAGATGCCTTCAATGTTTGATTGAATGTTGACATGTTGACCTTCACATGATCAATACATAAATTCATGCATAATATATGAATAATATGAGCATGGTATGCTGCATGAAATATGTATGGTAGGACGTGCATATGTTTTGTATAACCATCTTTCATGCCTCCATGCATGATCTTGTCCAACAATCCATACAAGTACCGTACTTGCTGCAATGTAGGGTCATTTTCACCCTCTTCCTCTTGCAATATCGACTTTGAGTAAACTAGAAAGTTGTAGATATTGAAAATACCTTTCAAATTAGTACTCATGGGTATTTTAATTCCAAGTATTGCCTCAGTTATAGTCGTTTTACTGAGAGTGCGCAAACCTGACAGCTTAGCCGGAGAGAGTGAAAATTGGCTTGCATTGGGCATGCTCGGAGCAAGCTTTTTCGGCCGGATATTTATATTTATGCTTCACTTTTGCATCTATGTGTTTATCTGAGACTGCATGCATACTTACAGGTTATTTGATTGAGAAAAACGTCGAAACTGAAAAAAACTGGTTTTTTTTTTATAAAAAAAAAAAAATTTTACCTCGACTGGTGGAGATTTGGCCGAACGAGGTGTTTCACCTCGGTTGACCTAAGAACACCTCGACCGAGATGGGTTAACTGAGAGTTTTCGAAACGATTTTTGTGCTTCTTATGTGGATATAATCTCAGTGAAGACTTTGCTTACTGACTGGTTTTGAAATTCTTATGTGTTTGAAAGGTTTTATAATATGTTTAAGTTGCTAAATGCTTTGTTTGAAATTATTGGCATGTTTAATACTTTGTTTTTATCCAAATTATGTTGAATTTGAAGGTTGACACCGCAAGATAAGTTCTCTCACTTCCTTCCTGGAAAGACCAAGGCAATTCATTCTTCTCTCTTCTTCTTCTTGATCATGCTTAGCCCCTCATATACATTTTGCCTCCCTTTACCTATCCGGGAATTTGGAAGCAAGCAAAGTGGTGAAAGCAAGTGAAGTTAAAGTTGAGAAGTTGGCTGGAAGTGAAAGTGTTAGAAAGTAATAATAGGTTTGGGGAAGTCAATCATGAAGATGAGTAACTCGGCACCATTCACATAGCCGGGTGTTTGTGTCTTGTCAAAGTCGGATTGAGCGATATTCTTAACGGGTCATGGTATGTGCATCAAGGGTTTGATCCATCTCAAGAAATTGATGATTGCTGATTTCCTAGGCTTCGGTTATTGTGCACCTCTGTCCATACATCCCAAAAAGTAAGGTAAAAAGAAAAAGTGTGAAATAAGCAAAGCTTATTGGTGGAAGATGTTGCAAGTCAAAGTGAAAGTGAAGTATATCCTTTTCCCAGATTCTAGCACCACATTACCTTACATACATCCCCACCCTACACGTTTCTTGACCTTTTTTTGGGAAGCCCTTGAGACCTCGAGCTTGTTGATTGACTTAGCGGTTTAAATTGGATTATGCATGATTAATTTCGATAATTATGACTTATTACGCATTCTATGATTTTATGCAAAGATGAACAACTTTCCTATATTTATAAAATGTTTTGATCATATTTTGATTTTAAATTCCATGGAGTATTCTCTTAGAGTGATCTATGATTGTTGCACACTATAAAAATGTTTTGAAAGACTTTTCATTGATTTTCTTGACTATTAATCCATTCTATCTTGTCTTTTATATGCGGAACTTGCTTGGGGACAAGCAAGGGCTAAGTATGGGGTATTTTGATAGCATGAATTATAGTCTATATTTTGGGTTTTGTTTGGACGTTTTATCTTCAATAATCTGCATGTTTGTATGTATAATATGTAATTATAATACCACTTCATCTCCCTTTGCGGGAATCGAGGTCTACACCTAGTTTTGTTATAATCGTAGGTAAAATGGCACGTTTTGCATCAAAAAGGAGCAAAAGGAGCTAAGGAGTCATTGGAGCTACATTCAGGAACATAAGGAACCCTCCAAGAAGCATAGCCATGGATTAGAGATTCACTTTGGACCAGATTTGGGAGATTTCACATTCAGTTGTGACTCACCTCGGTTGACTACAGAGTCACCTCGACCGAGGTGATCCAGAGAAGTCGACTTGACCGAGGCGAACACCTGGGACGCGGCGAGAATATTTTATTCTTGGCTGAGATCTTTTATCTTTGGAAAGAGATCTTATATTTTTGGGCTTAGCTCCTGGAAGGAAGAAGATTTGCAAGATCATATATTTTCCCTATTGTTATGGGAAGAGATCTTTTTAAGATATCTTATCTTTGGAGAGTAATTTTCCTATAAAAAGGGTCGGATTTCCCACAAATCCGAACGCTGCATACATCCTGCATCATCCCGCATATCGTGCTATACCACCGATCAGGGTTTATACATCGCAGCAGCCATACTCCAGTTGGGAGATTTGAAGAACCTTTTTGAAGGTTGAAGAAGGAAGATTGTAGCTTTTATAGCTTTTGAAGGGTTTTTGTAAGATCATCTTAGATTCCTGTTAGCATGAAATATTGTGATATTTTAGGCACGTTTTCTAAGTGTATTTGATCCATTATGATAGTCATTGATTGAGCATTGATACTTTTGTGAGCTAGTTTGTCTATAATGTCGATATAGAGATCTACACAAGCTTTATGTTGATTATAGGTAATTGAGAGCTATCTCCGAACGGAATCGAGCAAGGATGGAGTTGATGGAACATGTCCATGGATTGAGGACTTTCCTAGGAGCTAAGGGAGTGCCAATTTGAAGAATGCACGAGGCTAAGGAAGAATCACGTTCTTGCCCTAAACCACGCTCTAAAATACGGCCGTACTACTTTCCACGTTCAAGTCCACGGCCGTGGAACCATGGCAGGGGAAGCATGATTCATTCCAGTAACTTCTACGGCGGTGGAGAAGTTGGTTCAAACCGTGTTGATTTCCATGCTCTAAATTACGGCCGTGGAACCCTTCCACGACCGTGATCTTGGCGATCTTTTTCGCCACACTTTAAGCCACGATCTCCTACGCAATTGGGCCGGGCCGATATTTTATCTTACACTATATAAGGACGGACGATGAAAGATTCCGTCACCTTCGCTACCACAATTTTCACCCCCGCTTAGACCTTTGCTTACGCATAGACGCATCTTACACTTGCGTTTGGAATTGCCCTAATTTCGCATTTTGGCGAAGATTGTGTTGGAAAGATTTGCGCGCTGCTATTGTGATTTCCGGATTGACGGAAGATCGAAGATTCGGAAGATTGTTCGTAAGAAGATTTCGCTTCTTACTTAGGTTTGATTTAGAAGACGGATTGACATCCCGTTCTTCCTTCTTATCTACGATTGTGTTTGTTCGTTCTATTCCGAATCTAGTGACGATATTTGTTCTTGATTGTGACTTTGAGATGGGTTTGAAGTTTATTGAAAGTTTTTGGAAGTTTTCATCTTTCAATCTTTTAATTCTTGAATTTGGTATCAATATGACTATTGTTGGCTAAAAACCCTTAACAATTCTAAGGTGAAGGGTTGATAGTTGTGGCTTAGATGATGATAGATCGATCGTAAACAGATTGGACCCTGAGAGTTAGAGAGAATCGCCGACGAACCCTAATCCACGGTCTGTTCTTAAGCTTCCACGGCCGTGGAACTCAAGAACTAGCCGTAATTTTGTGTTATGTTACGACCTTGCTTTTACTTTAAACCAAAGTTAAATATTTGCTTTAACTTAGTTTAGGCTTGCCTTTTCTAGGTGGTAGTGAAGCCTCAACAACCTCTACCTCGATTGTGAGTGTCACAACCTTAATCGGTTTAGTTAGTCTTGATCCTTGGATTACAAGTTTGGGTATTTGATGTTAATTCCTATCTTTGGATCTTTTCTATATTGAAGCCTCAACAACCTTTATAGAGAGTGTCTTTTAGGTGGGTCATATAAGGTTTTTGGAACTTCACCGTACGATTACCTTACATTCGTATACCTTTGCATACCTCAACTCTGTCCTTATATCTTTAGTATATCTTGAATCGATTGCCACAGCTGGATTCCTGGATCTTTAGGATTGTTGTTTTCCCCAATAATTCGAAAAGTTTCTTATATTTACTGCTTGACAACCTACAATTGAATTTGTTCCCCCCAAATCCCTGTGTTCGATACTCTGGAATTCTTGCTTAACTATATCGATCCATACACTGCGGGTTCGCTGCTTGATTTCTAGTTTTATAATTAAAGCTTATTTGCACGCACGTTCGGGAGAGAACAAGTTCTTGGCGCCGTTGCCGGGGATTTGGTCTTGGCCGAATTCGGTTTTCGGTTGTCAAGCTTGGGAGCTTCTCCCTTGTTATTTGATATCTTTTCAAGTGCATGCGCAGGTCTAGGAACACCGGAGACCTCTTGCCTCTTGATCAAGAGCTTGAGAGAACTTTAACGCAAAAGCGTAAGGAAAAGAAGATGGCTGAAGAAAACGAACGTGATCTTCAATCGGAGCTAGCGGAGGAAGAAGCTCAACTCCAATGGAGTGAGAGGACACGTAGAGATGAAATGGATCGTCATCAATCTCAAGTTGACGATCTAAAAGATATGATGTTCCAGATGAGGATAGAACTAAGCAACCTTAAGAATAAGGGGAGCAGGAAATCCTCAAGGAGACCTTTAAGGTCGAATATGGGTCATTCATCCGCTGATGATAGTGATTCCTCCATGCCACCGCTAGAGGAAATTGATCCCACGATCAATGTGAATCCATTCCATCCACGGGCAACTGCTAATTACCGTGTTCCACCCAGGAACGCTAGGATTCAACGTGTAGATGATGAGCCAAGAACTCTTGGCCAAAGGATGGATCCAACGCAGCAACCACGCCGTTTAGGTGTGAACTTTGATGCTGACGATGTGCTAGTGTTTAGCTTCAACCCTCAAGTTATTACTCTTGTTCGCCAAAACCAATTTGGCGGAACAAGCGCTGAATCTCCACACCAACACTTGCAAAACTTTGAGTGTATAATGGAGACAATGAGGCCGAAGAACGCGACTACCAACAACTATAAGCTCAAGCCTTTCTTCTTCTCCTTGAAAGGGAAAGCCTTGTCTTGGTATCAAGCTCTTCCTAGTGGGAAACTAGACACATGGGAAGACCTTTCCGCGGAGTTCCTCACTAAGTTCTTTCCGCCATCCAAAACGGCGGAACTTAGAAGTAAGATTAATGCATTTTCCATGAGATCTAACGAAAGTTTGTTTCAATCTTGGGAAAGGTTTCAGGACTTGCTATTGGATTGCCCTCACCATGGCATATCCAAGCTTGCATTGCTAGAGATATACTATAAGGGGCTGGATGTGGAGACACAATTCAAGCTCCAATCCCTCTCATGTGGTACATTCATGGACATGAGAGAAGATGACGCTTGGGACTTTATTGAGAAGCAAGCAAGAGTCATAGAGAAGTATTCCCACCGGAAAGTTGAAGGAAATCGTGTGGAGCAAGGAGCAAAGCTCACACATGAAGCTCAAAATCAGATTTTCTCCCTCAACAATGAGATCAAAGAGTTGAAGGAGGCTATCAAGACCAACTTCCCAAAGCAACAAGGGAAAGATGTTGGCTACTTGGGCAACAACAACAACAACGGTAGTGAGAATACCAACCGCAACAACAATAACCGGAACAACAACCGGAATAATTGGAATGGCAACAACAACAACCGGAACAACAATTGGAACAACAATAGGGGTTCAAACAACAACAATTGGCGCTCCAATCAACAAAATTCCGGTAACTCTTATCCTTCCAATTCGAATTCACTAACCCCACCTTCCTCTTCCTCTACTCCTTTGAAAATCCAGGGGCAAACATCTAATGGAGGAAACACTTCGGGGAAGGAGAAGCCCGATCCCATGTTGGAAACGATCCTGGGAAAGCTTCAAGGTTTAGAGAACCGCATCATTAAGGTTGATGACCAAATTTCTAAGGTTGATAAAGCCCAAAAGGTTTTAGAAAACCAAATGTTCAGCCATGCGGAGGAAGTCCCTAGGAATCAAGGGAAACTTCCAGGAAAGACGGAGGACAACCCTAAGGGAAGAGTGATGGCAATCACGACTAGGAGCGGGGTGACTACCACCGATCCGCAGCCTAAATTTGTTGAAGTCCCCGTTGAGAAAGACAAAGAGAAGAGGAAGGAGAAGGAAGATGTCTACGTTCCTCCTCCGGCTTACAAACCTCCCCTACCATTCCCTCAATCTAGAGCGAGAGCACGCCTAGATAAATAATTTGGTAAGTTTATAGAACTCATGAGGAAGCTGTATATTAATATACCTTTCATTGATGCTATTGTAGATATGCCGGCTTATGGCAAGTTCTTAAAGGAGCTCCTCTCCAACAAGAGGAAGCTAGAAGATTTTGGAGAGGTTAAGATGAGTTCGGATTCTTCGGATCTTATCAAGACCATGAAGGAGAAAATGCCCCCAAAGCTAAAGGATCCGGGGTCATTTTGCATTCCCATAGGAGTGGGAGACGTCACATATGATGCATTATGTGACTTAGGAGCAAGTGTGAGCATCATAGCACTCGCATTGTGTAGGAAGATCGGTTTAGGTGACCCTAAACCGGTGAAGATGACGTTGTACATGACGGATCGATCCATCACTCGTCCCGTCGGTATTGTAGAAGACGTCCCGGTCAAGCTAGGTAAATTCTTTGTTCCCATTGATTTTGTCGTGCTTGACATTCCTGCAGATAGAGAAGGTAGAGTTCGTTCTTTCCACTCTAATGAAGGAGCCAATCTTTGATGAGGATATATTCAATATCCAAGATGAAGAGGGGTTGTCTAGAGAGGAAGTAAGTGCAATTCTCTTCAAAGATCCTTTGCAAAAGGTTATTGCTATGAGTCTAACGAATGTAGGTGAAGAAGAGGAGTGCAATTAGGCAATTGAAGCCTTAGAATCACAAGAAGAGGTAGATGAAGAGGAGTTTGAGAAGCTCCACGACGAGGCAGAAAACGTGAGAATCCACGGCCATACACTATATTCCACGGCCGTGGATTCTACAACCCAAAGCGTGGCTCACTCCAGAGGGTTACACGGTCATGGAGGAAGCAGAGCAACCGTAACCACTTTCCACGCCCTAAACCACAACCGTGGAGGGTGTATGGAAACCGTAATTTTGGCCGTGGAAGAAGATGATCGTGCCACTTCTTCAACTTCTTTTGATTCTTCTCCTACATCTTCTACTTCCTTAGACGCTTCTAAGGAGACATCGGATGCTCCTCAAGAGTCATTGGAAGCTCCGAAAGCAATGGAACTAAAACCACTTCCTACTCATCTAAGGTACGCTTTTCTAGGACTGTTCGCTTCAAACGGTGTGTGCAAGCTTTAAATTTATAACCCTAGACTTAAGCTTAAAACAAGGATGCGAACCCGCAGTGTACGGGTCAATCGTAGTAAAAAGCAAGAAATTCCAGGGGTCGATCACAGGGACTCGGTGAAACAAAGTCAATAACGGTAAGCTTCGTGAATACTAACCACAAGAGCAATTAACACAATCAAAGATGAATAAGAAGTCAATAAAGCAAACATGCAATTCTAGGGATTAAAGCTTCTAGTTGTGGTTCCAACTCAAGATCTAAAGATAAACGGACAAAGCTGAGATTTTTGCAAGGGGAAGGTGTTACTAAAGTGGACTAGATCACCGGGTAAGTCTCACTACTCACTAATCCTAAACCGTAACTCCTATTACCGGGTAAGTCTCAAGGAATTAAGATAAAGAACTATAACCTCAAACTAACACACCATCTAAGGGAATAGAATCAACCTTTACCGGGTAAGTCTCAGGCTAACTCACAAAGATGGGATGGAAGCACACTCAAACCCCAATAAAGGATAAACCTTTATTACCTACACTTATGATCGTTGGTATACAAACTAAGGAATTACCGGGTAAGTCTCAACCTAAGCTTGCTTTGAACCAGGAAAGGTGTAATAAGAATAGGATTTGGCAAACTCTAACACTTAACTCTCAGTTTTAGGATCAGATAAGTCACCTCGGTCAAAAGAATTCCACCCCGGCCGAGATGTTCATCGACTGAGCGAGATGCTTAGGGTTAAGGTTAAAGACTCGAACTTTCAGGGTCCTACTAGAATCTAAGATTATTCTATCATTGTTTTTCCCACAACCTTCAGCCAAGAACCCTAGAATCACACAAGGAAATTAGCCACTCATCATCATTATGAAAGTATTAAATATATGGGACGAAGGTGAATATTTGAACAAGAAGAATTTAATGAAAAGACTTCAATAGCTGAATCAAATATCACAAAAAAAAACGTTCCTTGGATAGCAATCCAACAAGACAAAACAACAAGGAAGGGGAATTGAAGACAATCTTACAAAACCCTTCAAAAGCTATAAAAGCTACAATCTTCAATCTTCCTTCAACCTTCAAAAAGGTTCTTCGAAACTCCCAACTGGAGTATGGCTGCTACGTGCTATAAACCCTGATTGATGGTATAGCATGCCCCCGGATTTGTGGAAATCCAACCCTTTTTATAGGAAAATAACCCTCCAAAGATAAAATATCTTAGAAAGATCTTCTCCCATAAAAATAGGCAAAATATAAGATCTTCTTCCTTCCAGGAGCCAAGCCCAAAAATATAAGATCACCTTCCAAAGATAAAAGATCTCAGCCAAGAATAAAATATTCTCGCCGCGTCCTAGGTGTTCGCCTCGGTCGAGTCGGCGTCTCTGGATCACCTCGGTCGAGATGAATCTCTGGTCAACCGAGGTGATCATAACTGAATGTGAAATCTCTCAAAACTGGTCCAAAGTAAATCTTTAATCCATGGCTATGCTTCCTGGATGGTTCCTTATGCTCCTCAATGTAGCTCCAAATGACTTATGATTCCTTTTTCTCCTTTTTGATGCAAAACGTACCATTTTACCTGCAATTACAGCAAAACTAGGTGTAGACCTCGATTCCCGCAAAGGTAGATTAAATGGTAATATAATCACATATTATACATGCTAACATGCAGATTATTGAAGATAAAACGTCCAAACAAACCCCAAAATATAGACTATAATTCATGCTATCAAAATACCCCATACTTAGCCCTTGCTTGTCCCCAAGCAAGTTCCGCATATAGAAGACAAGATAGAATGGATTATAAGTCATAGAAATCAATGAAAAGTCTTTCAAAAACATTTTATTGTGTGTTACAATCATAGATCACTCTAAGAGAATACTTCATGGAATTAAAAACTCAATATGATCAAAACATTTTATAAATATAGAAAAGTTGTTCATCTTTGCATAAAATCATAGAATGCATAATAAATCATAATTATCAAAATTAATCATGTATAATCCAGTTTAAACCACTAAGTCAATCAACAAGCTCAAGGTCTCAAGGGCTTCCCAAAAGAAAAGGTCAAGAAACGTGTAGGGTAGGGATGTATGTAAGGTAATGTGGTGCTAGAATCCGGGAAAAGGATGAACTTCACTTTCACTTTGACTTGCAACATCTTCCACCAATAAGCTTTGCTTATTTCACACTTTTTCTTTTTACTTTACTTTTTGGGATGCATGGACAGAGGTGCACAATAACCGAAGCCTAGGAAATCAGCAATCATCAATTTCTTGAGATGCATCATACCCTTGATGCACATACCATGACCCGTTAGGAATATCGCTCAATCCGACTTTGGCAAGACACAAACACCCTGCTATGTGAATGGTGCCGAGTTACTCATCTTCATGATTGACTTCCCAAAACCTATTATTACTTTCTAGCACTTTCACTTCCAGCCAACTTCTCAACTTTAACTTCACTTGATTTCACCACTTCGCTTGCTTCCAAATTCCCGGATAGGTAAAGGGAGGCAAAATGTATATGAGGGGCTAAGCATGATCAAGAAGAAGAAGAGAGAAGAATGAATTGCCTTGGTCTTTCCAGGAAGAAAGTGAGAGAACTTATCTTGTGGTGTCAACCTTCAAATTCAACATAATTTAGATAAAAACAAAGTATTAAACATGCCAATAATTTCAAACAAAGCATTTAGCAACTTAAACGTATTATAAAACCTTTCAAACACATAAAGAATTTAAAACAGTCAGTAAACAAGATCTTCACTGAGGTCATATCCAGATAAGTAACACAAAATCGTTTTCAGAAACTCTCAGTTAATCCACCTCGGTCGAGGTGTTCTTGGTTCAACCGAGGTGAAACGCCTCGTTTGGCCAGAACTGACTCGGTCGAGGTCAAAAAATTTTTTTTTTAAAATCATTTTTTTTTCAGTTTCGACGTTTTTCTTAATCAAACAACCTGTAGGTGTGCATGTAATATCAGATAATCATATAAATGCAGAAGTGAAGCATAAATAAAATATCCGATAAGATAAAATGTGCGTCATACATCAAAAGTAGTCAAATAAGTACATCAAGTAGTCAAATAAATAAATACAAACACCCCATACTTGGGACACACTGTCCCAATGGGTCAATATAAGTCTAGAGACAAGAGTACTCACCGGATAAAAAGCTGAACTGCATAAAAATATAATAAAGAAAATCCTGCAGCTCATCAGTAGTCCTGATCCGGTGGTGGTGGTGGTGGTACGTACGGATACTGAGATGGGTCGAATGGATAGCCCATAGTCTGCTGGAATTGTAGCTCCATCATCCTGCGCTGATAGTGCTGCCCCTCTAACATCTGATGAGTCCAGCTGTCAATCTGTCGGTGCTGGGCAGCAAATCTCTCATGCATGTCCACAGTAAGGGCAACATAAGAGTCTATCATCTGATCTGTCAGGTCGTCGATCCGGCGATGAACCTCAGAATCTCTATGACGGCGTGTCCGTCGCCTAGCAGATCTAGCGGGAGGTGCAGCAGGTGCAGGCTCAGTATCCTCCTCATCATCCAAGTCTATGATCGGTGGCGCGCTCGTACCTGCAGTATCCGTCCCTGTATCCATCGGGACTCCACCATCTCTCTCGTCTACCGTCTCCTCGTCGTCGTCATCCTCCTCCTCCTCAGCCAGGGCAGCTGTTGCCTCCCTATGATCCTCCATCAGTGGAGTCCAAGTTGTCTGCCAATAATGCGGGTCATAGACGGTGAACTGAGCAGACCAGCGGATCCCCTGTGGCGCAGTCCGCTCCCATGGCATAGCAACATATGGAGTGGTCAGACCTCGGGGAACTAGAATCCTCCGAGTGATCATCTCCTGTAATCCAAGCGGCTTCGGAGCCGCCACCATCGTACATACACTAAGGTCCATCCCGTAATAAGCAGCTATATGGGTGACTAGACCTCCGCAGCAGATATCTCCCTTCGCTTTAGCCTTGATCTTGTGCAGGTCCTCGGCCAAGATCAAGCCAAAGTCTGGGAAACCCCCCGTAACCATACAGTAAAGGCTGAAGAGCTCGCCCTGTCGGATCTTCTGGGGCGTCTCAGTACGCGCCAGAAGTGTCTCGCTGAATATCCTATGGGCTAATCTGAAGGCTGGGTGGAAGATGACCTTCTCCTTGGAATCTCCAGGGCGCCATCTGTCTGCATGCTCGGTAATATGGGCAATCTGCCCCCAGAACTCCCTAGCTACAGATCGGGAGGGGAAGTCGGTGGCGGTGGGCTCAGAAAAGCCGAAAATCTCTCTCCAAACTTCTAAGGGAACTATGAAGTTCTGGTTCAGAAAAGCCGAAAATCTCTCTAGGGTCGGCTCCAAGTAAGCTGGGGCTCGGATCTCAGTAAACTGATCCAGCCCCAACAGTGGCAATCATCCTCCTAAGGTCTCCATCTAACCCTAGGCAATCGAAGGCTGATACGTCCAGGAAACGTGGTGCTATGACTGGACGGCTGGCTATACGCTCATAATCTACCCGGCATCTCTCGTGGATGACCGGGCGGTAAGGTCGGAAGAAGAAGAAGAAGGAGGGGAAGGTGAGGATCTATCTCTGAGGGCTAGGCGACGATCGGAACTTATTTTCTCTCGAACACTGTCAGAACACCTCGGTCATTGACAATACTCAGAAATCACCTCGGTCGAGATGCAGTTCGACTGGACCGAGGCGCAGCAGTTTGCGATTCCAATTCTCAGAAATTCAGTTCTTTTCCCCCAAAAATCACTACAATTGCTTCCTAAGGGGTACTTAAGCCTTTTCTCAGCAGAATCAGGGGCAACCAGAGCCCAAATCAAAACGAATGAACGAGTTAGGGTTTCGACTGTTTTTTACCTCGTTCGGTCGATTCGTTCGATTTCTTCGCAGATCTGTTGTTGCAATAGGCTCCTCTACCCTTCAATCGCAGTTTGGAAGCGGAAATCTTCGAAAACGAGCAAAAACTGAGGAAGCGAGGTGATGAGGGGCGCCGCGGTCGAGTTGAGTAAGGTAAAAAGTGAAAAAATAAATTTTTCCCCCTTTTATACTGTTCCTGGATCTGCTGTCACCTCGGTCGAGATGGTCTCGACTGGACCGAGGTGGTATGGACCGAGGTGGTTCTGCAGAAACCCTAGTCGCCTCGGTTGCTCAAGAATCAACTCGGTCGAGGTGCTCTGACAGTAACCGAGATGCTTCTGCCTTCTCAAAATCTCGAACTTCTGTCCTTCCAGTTATGCTCCTTCCTTAGATATCTCTTGTTATGTGTATAGGACGCCAAAAACAAAGCAAAGCAAAGCAAAAACAGAAACTATCTAACTAGACTAGAAAACGAGAAAAGAAAGCAATACCTTGGGTTGCCTCCCAAGAAGCGCTTGGTTTAAGGTCGCTAGCTGGACCATAATGCGTCTCAAATGAGGTATATTGGTGCAACCTCCTCAACCGGCGTTTCCGGCTGGTACTTCTTAAGTCTATGACCATTGACCTTGAAGCTTCCGCTAGTTTCGCCCCATATCTCGACTGCACCATGAGGAAAAACACGTTTCACAACGTAAGGTCCGGTCCATCTGGATTTTAACTTACCTGGAAAAAGGCGGAGGCGGGAGTTGAAAAGAAGAACTAAGTCTCCTTCGTTAAGCTCCTTTGGGACGATACGCTTGTCATGCCATCTCTTCGTGCTTTCCTTGTAGAATTTGGCATTCTCATAAGCGTTCAAACGCAGCTCCTCTAGCTCGTTGAGTTCCAATAGTCGCTTCTCGCCGGCCTCCTTAATGTCGAAATTCAACCATTTGATTGCTCAATACGCTTTGTGTTCCAACTTGACGGGCAAATGGCAAGACTTCCCATATACCAAATTGTAAGGGGTGGTACCTATGGGGGTCTTAAATGCGGTCCTGTACGCCCAAAGAGCATCGTCCAATTTCATGGACCAATCTTTCCTCGTTCTAGAGACGGTCTTCTCCAAAATTGCTTTGATTTCTCTATTCGAGATCTCGACCTGTCCACTAGTTTGAGGGTGATAAGCGGTTGATACCTTATGGGTTACCCCATACTTCGATAGAAGTGCCTTGAACTTCCGGTTGATGAAATGCGTTCCTCCATCGCTGATGATGATGCGCGGAGTTCCAAATCGTGGAAAGATAGTCCTGTTTAGGAACTTTACCACCACCTTGGCGTCATTAGTGGGGGAAGCGATGGCTTCAACCCATCTAGAGACGTAGTCAACCGCAAGAAGGATATAAAGGTTTCCTCCGGAGGATGGGAAAGGTCCCATGAAGTCAATCCCCCATACATCGAAGATTTCCACCTCTTGGATGTTATTAAGTGGCATCTCGTTTCTCCTTGATAAGTTCCCTGTTCTTTGGCATGCATCACAAGAGACAACAAAAGCTTGTACATCCTTAAATAATGTAGGCCAAAAGAAACCGGAACGCAACACCTTAGCGCATGTTTTATCGGTGCTAGCATGTCCTCCACAAGGAAGCGAATGGCAATGCCGTATAACACTATTAACCTCATCTTCCGGAATGCATCTACGAAGCATCCCATCCGGTCCGCCCTTGAATAGCAGCGGCTCATCCCAGTAATAATGCCGTACTTCTTTGAAGAATCTCTTCTTTTGAGAGTACGTCAATCCGGGCGGCGTTTCCTGGCAAACAAGATAATTTACAATATCAGCATACCAAGGTCCGTTTTTATCAGAAAGTTGATGGATGGAATGTTCCACCAACTGAGGATGAATGTCAGAGAAGTGAGTAAGAAGATTATTATTTTCAGTAGTCTCAGTTGACATCATCTCGCCATCGATCTCGGTCGAGGCGCAGAGGCGTTGACCGAGATGTTCTTCAGTCGCCTCGCTTAGTCCAGGAAGTGCCTCGGTCGAGGTACTGCAACTGGAACCGAAACTGGAGATCTTCGTCTCCTGGATTAGCTTCTCAGTTTTAGCTCCTGGATCCTCTTCCAGTGCCTTTAAGCTCCGTATATCAGCATCACAAGAAGCATCTATACCTTCCTCCATTAAACTGAAGCTAATAACTCTTTCGAGTGGATCGTTAATAAGGATAGAGCTCACCAATTCTCTTGATTCTTCTTCATCGTAGATGTTGAAGATATCATCAGTTAGCTGCTCCCCTTTCATCGCTGCAAGCAGCGCGAACTCCACCTCATCGCCACCAATGTTGAATTTCAACTTGGCGTTCTGGCAATCCACATTGCAACCCGAAGTTGCTAGAAATGGCCTCCCGAGAATAATAGGGACAGGATAATCTGCGGGAATGTCAAGCACGACAAAATCTATAGGTAGATAGAAATTACCTAACTTGACCGGGACGTCCTCCAAGATGCCCACGGGATGGGTAATGGAGCGATCCGCCATATAAAGTCGAATCTTGACCGGCTTGGGCTCTCCAAGTCCGATCTTCGTACATAGCTCCAGCGGAATGATGCTCACGCTGGCTCCTAGATCACAAAGGGCTTCACAAGTGACATCCCCAACTTGAATGGGAATGCTAAATGAGCCGGGATCTCTCAACTTGGGTGGCATCTTCTCCTTCATGATCTTAATAAGCTCCGAGGATTTAGATGTCATCCTAACTTCACCAAAGTCTTCCAATTTCCTTTTCCTTGATAGGATCTCCTTTAAGAATTTCCCATAAGCGGGCATACCTAGAATAGCATCAAGGAAAGGAATGTTAATATGCAGCTTATTCATCAAGTCAAGGAACTTACCAAAGTGCTTGTCTAGATGTGCTCTGGCTCTGGACTGAGGAAATGGAAGTGGTGGTTTGTATGCAGGAGGTGGAGCATAAGTTTCAGTCGTCCCTCCTGCTTTCTGTTGCTCCGCCTCGGTTGGCATCTCGGTCGATGTGTTCTTCGACTGGATCTGGACCGAGGTGGTCTGCGTCGAACGAGGTACTAGATCTGCAGTTTTAAGTCCACCCCTCGTCGTTATGGCCATGCACTGGCCCTTAGGGTTGCTTTCCGTCTTTGCTGGAAGCTTCCCTGGATCTCTTGGCGCTTCATTCGCCCTACTTGCAAGTTGTTGTTCGAAGGACTTTTGGGCCCTCGAAAATGAAGTTATAGAATTCTCCATGGCGTTAAGCTTGATCAAGATAGCCTCCAGAACTGCGTCTTTCTTTTCTGGCTGAGACGAACTTGATCCTTGCCCTTGGCTCTTTAATGGAGTAGAAGAAGAAGAAGGAGAAGAGAGGAAAGGGTTAGAGGAATCGTTAGAGTTGGAGTTTGAATGATTGTTACCTTGATTTTGGTTATTCGCCCTCCAGTTGTTGCTATTGGATCCTCTATTGTTATTGTTGTAGTTGTTGTTTCGGGGACCGTTGTTGTTGTTACGGTACCCGTTGTTGTTGTTGTTCCTTTGCCCTTGCTCTTCCTTCTTAGTTTGAGCCATCAAGAGTTCCTTCAATTGCTTCACGTCATTCTTCAAAGACGTGAGTTGATTGTTGTTGGATTGAGTCTCTTGAAAGTTGACTCTTTTAACTCCACCTTCAGCTCCTTGGTGGGTATATTTCTCCATGTGCAAGGCTTGCTTCTCAATGAAGTCCCAAGCCTCATCAATCGCCATGTCCATGAAGGTACCGGCGGAGAGCAGTTGGAGATTGAACTGGGTGCTTCCGTCCAGTCCTTTGAAGTAGATCTCCAACAACTCGATCTTTGGAATCCCATGATGTGGGCAATCCAAAAGGATGTCCTTGAACCGCTCCCATGACTTGGACAAGCTCTCCTTGTCCTTCATAATGAAAGCATTGATCTTCCCTCTCATTTCAGCTGTCTTTGAGGGAGGGAAGAATTTGGTCAAGAATTCCGTAGTCATCTCTTCCCATGTGCTAATTTTTGCTGGAGGAAGAGATTGATACCAAGTAAGAGCTCTATCTTTTAAAGAAAAGTAAAAAGGTCTTAGCTTGTAGTTGTTATTTTCAATTCTGGAAGGTCGCAAGGTTTCCATCAAGATCTCGTAGTTTTGAAGATGTTGATGTGGCGACTCCTTCTCTAGCCCTCCGAATTGGCATTGGCGAATCATGAATAGAACTTGCGGTCGAAGTTCGTAGTCATGATCCGCTGGATCTCCTAGGTTCAATCCTGGACGCCTCAGTTGTTGATTAGGGTCCATCCTTTGACCTAGGGTTTGTGGGATTCCTGCAGGAAGAACATCTCGGATTGGCCTCTGAGGTGGAAGTATCTCGGCCGGGGCGTCTGGTACTGGAACTTGCCTCGGTCGAGGGTCAGCAACTGGATCCTGCATCGGTCGAGGATCAACAAGAGGATCTTCCCTCGGTCGAAGTAGAATCTGGTCCCGTATGACTGCTATCTCCGCTTCGATTGCTGCAGTCCTGGTGCGATTCTCTTCTTTCTCTTGCCTTAGTTCTTCTTTGCTGAGACGTAGCAGCTCTATCGTCTCTTTCAATTCGGCCGCAAGATCGCGGTCGTCTTGTTGGGCCATCTTCGCTTCTCTTAAGTGTCGTTTGTATGTCTTTTCTGGTTCGGGATCGTAAGGAACGATTTCCTTCCCAGTGCGGGTTCTTCGCATATACCTAAGAAAGACCTGCAAAAGTCACTCAAGTAGAGTGGTTAGATGACACGGGGCAAGCGCCCCAAGAGCAAACCGTACCGGCTCGGTCTAGACCAACTCCCCGGCAACGGCGCCAAAAACTTGTTCGCTCCAAACGGTGTGTGCAAGCTTTAAATTTATAACCCTAGACTTAAGCTTAAAACAAGGATGCGAACCCGCAGTGTACGGGTCAATCGTAGTAAAAAGCAAGAAATTCCAGGGGTCGATCACAGGGACTCGGTGAAACAAAGTCAATAACGGTAAGCTTCGTGAATACTAACCACAAGATCAATTAACACAATCAAAGATGAATAAGAAGTCAATAAAGCAAACATGCAATTCTAGGGATTAAAGCTTCTAGTTGTGGTTCCAACTCAAGATCTAAAGATAAACGGACAAAGCTGAGATTTTTGCAAGGGGAAGGTGTTACTAAAGTGGACTAGATCACCGGGTAAGTCTCACTACTCACTAATCCTAAACCGTAACTCCTATTACCGGGTAAGTCTCAAGGAATTAAGATAACGAACTATAACCTCAAACTAACACACCATCTAAGGGAATAGAATCAACCTTTACCGGGTAAGTCTCAGGCTAACTCACAAAGATGGGATGGAAGCACACTCAAACCCCAATAAAGGATAAACCTTTATTACCTACACTTATGATCGTTGGTATACAAACTAAGGAATTACCGGGTAAGTCTCAACCTAAGCTTGCTTTGAACCAGGAAAAGTGTAATAAGAATAGGATTTGGCAAACTCTAACACTTAACTCTCAGTTTTATGATCAGATAAGTCACCTCGGTCAGAAGAATTCCACCCCAGCCGAGATGTTCATCGACTGAGCGAGATGCTTAGGGTTAAGGTTAAAGACTCGAACTTTCAAGGTCCTACTGGAATCTAAGATTATTCTATCATTGTTTTTCCCACAACCTTCAGCCAATCACCCTAGAATCACACAAGGAAATTAGCCACTAATCATCATTATGAAAGTATTAAATATATGGGAAGAAGGTGAATATTTGAACAAGAAGAATTTAATGAAAAGACTTCAATAGCTGAATCAAATATCACAAAAAAAACGTTCCTTGGATAGCAATCCAACAAGACAAAACAACAAGGAAGGGGAATTGAAGACAATCTTATAAAACCCTTCAAAAGCTATAAAAGCTACAATCTTCAATCTTCCTTCAACCTTCAAAAAGGTTCTTCGAAACTCCCAACTGGAGTATGGCTGCTACGTGTTATAAACCCTGATTGATGGTATAGCATGCCCCCGGATTTGTGGAAATCCAACCCTTTTTATAGGAAAATAACCCTCCAAAGATAAAATATCTTAGAAAGATCTTCTCCCATAAAAATAGGCAAAATATAAGATCTTCTTCCTTCCAGGAGCCAAGCCCAAAAATATAAGATCACCTTCCAAAGATAAAAGATCTCAGCCAAGAATAAAATATTCTCGCCGCGTCCTAGGTGTTCGCCTCGGTCGAGTCGGCGTCTCTGGATCACCTCGGTCGAGATGAATCTCTGGTCAACCGAGGTGATCATAACTGAATGTGAAATCTCTCAAAACTGGTCCAAAGTAAATCTTTAATCCATGGCTATGCTTCCTAGATGGTTCCTTATGCTCCTCAATGTAGCTCCAAATGACTTATGATTCCTTTTGCTCCTTTTTGATGCAAAACGTACCATTTTACCTGCAATTACAGCAAAACTAGGTGTAGACCTCGATTCCCGGAAAGGTAGATGAAATGGTAATATAATCACATATTATACATGCTAACATGCAGATTATTGAAGATAAAACGTCCAAACAAACCCCAAAATATAGACTATAATTCATGCTATCAAGGACCTAACTCTACTTATCCGGTTATTGTTAGCTCCAATCTAACCGTAGATGAACATAGTAAGCTTATGGTTGTCCTTAGGAAACATAGGAAAGCTTTAGGCTATACTATAGAAGACTTAGTAGGAATAAAACCCTCCCTATGCATGCATAAAATATTAATGGAGGAAGACTTTAGGACTTCAAGACAACCTCAAAGGCGGTTGAATCCGACCATGAAGGAGGTTGTCAAGATGGAAATTCTTAAACTTCTTGATGCAGGTATCATCTATCCTATCTCCGATAGTAAGTGGGTGAGTCCGGTTCAAGTAGTTCCAAAGAAGGGAGGAATGACGGTCATCACCAACAAGAATAACGAACTCATTCCTACCCGAACCGTAACGGGATGGCGGATGTGCATAGACTACCGCAAGCTTAACAACGCGACGAGGAAGGATCACTTCCCACTACCCTTCATCGATCAAATGCTTGAAAGGTTAGCGCAACACTCGCACTTTTGCTATCTTGACGGTTATAGTGGTTTCTTTCAGATTCCGATACACCCGGATGATCAAGAGAAGACCACATTCACGTGCCCATGGGGTACGTTCGCTTATAGGAGAATGCCGTTCGGGCTTTGCAACGCCCCAGCCACCTTTCAAAGGTGCATGATGGCCATCTTCTCCGAGTACATTGAGGAAATCATGGAAGTCTTCATGGATGACTTCTCCGTATACGGTTCCTCTTTTGACAATTGCCTTTCTAACCTTACTCTTGTTTTACAAAGGTGTGAAGACACTAACCTAGTTCTTAATTGGGAGAAATGTCAATTTATGGTAAATGAAGGAATTGTATTAGGACATCTAATCTCTAGTAGAGGGATAGAGGTGGATAAGGCGAAAATAGAGACTATAGAGAAGCTTCCTCCCCCAACTTCGGTGAAAGGGATAAGAAGTTTCCTAGGACATGCTGGATTCTATAGACGCTTCATAAAAGACTTCTCTAAAATATCAAAACCGCTAACTAATCTATTGATGAAGGATGCAGTTTTTGAGTTTTCGCAGGAATGCTTGGATACGTTTAACATGATACGGCAAGCTCTAATTTCAGCACCTATTATCCAACCTCCGGATTGGACTCTTCCCTTTGAGGTTATGTGCGATGCTAGTGACGTAGCTATAGGAGCTGTTCTTGGACAACGAAAGGAAGGGCGAACCCATGCCATATACTATGCTAGCAAGACGCTAGATGAAGCGCAGCTCAACTACGCCACTACGGAAAAGGAATTCTTAGCCATTGTTTATGCTATTGACAAGTTTCGCTCTTATCTCGTAGGTGCAAAGGTGATTGTCTACACGGATCATGCTGCGATCCGGTACCTCCTTGCAAAGAAGGATGCAAAACCAAGGTTAATTAGATGGATTCTTCTCCTACAAGAATTCGATCTAGAGATCCGTGACAAGAAAGGTTCGGAAAATTTTGTTGCGGATCATTTGAGTCGCCTAACACATCTAGAGGACGACCACTTACCTATAGATGACTCCTTTCCGGACGAACACCTACACATTATTGAGGAGTGCATCGATGTGATCTCTAAAGGTAACGAACTATGGTTTGCTGATTTTGTTAACTATTTGGTTTGTCAGGAGATACCACCCGGATTATCCTACGCACAAAGAAAGAAGTTCTTTAAGGATGTCCGGAAATACTTTTGGAATGAACCTCTCCTCTTCAAGAGAGGTCCGGATGGCATCATTCGGCGATGTGTTCCGGAAGATGAGATGCAAAGTGTCATCCGCCATTGTCATTCACTACCGTGTGGAGGACACGCTAGTTCGAACAAGACTAGCGCTAAGGTATTGCAATTTGGATTCTTTTGGTCTACTTTATTTCGAGATGTGCAAACCTTTGTTTCCTGCTGCGATGCTTGTCAAAGAACAGGAAATATCTCTAGGAGGAATGAGATGCCTCTCAATAACATCCAAGAGGTGGAGATTTTCGATGTTTGGGAGTTGACTTCATGGGACCGTTCCCATCATCTTGTGGAAACCAATACATACTCTTGGCAGTGGATTATGTTTCTAGATGGGTGGAAGCAATTGCCTCTCTCACCAATGATGCCATGGTGGTGGTTAAGTTCTTCAACAAGACCATTTTTCCACGATTCGGGACACCAAGGACAATCATTAGTGATGGAGGTTCTCACTTCATTGCCCGGCGCTTTGAAGCTCTTCTAGCTAAGTATGGGGTTACTCACAAGATCGCCACCCCTTATCATCCACAAACAAGTGGACAAGTTGAGATTTCAAATCGGGAGATCAAAGGAATCTTAGAGAAGACGGTTTCAAGGACTAGGAAGGATTGGTCTTTGAAGCTTGATGACGCATTGTGGGCATACCGGACTGCGTACAAGACTCCCATAGGATCCACACCATACAACCTTGTGTATGGGAAGTCTTGTCACTTACCGGTAGAGTTGGAGCATAAGGCGTTTTGGGCTATCAAATGGTTAAATTTCAGCATGAAGGAAGCGGGGGAGAAGCGTCTCTTAGACCTTAATGAGCTGGAAGAACTCCGCTTGAACGCCTATGAAAACGCCAAGATTTATAAGGAGAGAGCAAAGCGTTGGCATGATAAGCATATCATTCCAAAGGACTTCAAGGAAGGAGATCAAGTTCTCCTCTTCAATTCAAGGCTTTGTCTCTTTCCAGGTAAGCTTAAATCTCGTTGGACCGGACCTTTTCTAATTAAGCGTATTTTCCCCCATGGTGCAGTTGAAGTATGGGGTGAATCGGGCGGAAGCTTTAAGGTGAACGGTCAACGACTCAAGAAGTACACGCCGGAACTCCAAGCTGAAGACTTCGCGCTTACCGCACTCGAATAAGTGCGAGATTGGTCTAGCTACGGACCTTAAACAAAGCGCTTCTTGGGAGGCAACCCAAGGTATTGCATTCATGTTTTTGTTTTCGATTCATAGTTTAGCTTAGAATAAACGTTTTTGCTTTGTTTGCCTTCGATTTATTCCGGGTGTTTTTGGATGTAAGAACGGTGGAAAAGGAAAAGGGATGAGTGATTTTGAAGAAAAGTGACGAAACTTGGACTTTGGAGCATTACAGATAGTTCCACGGTCTAAACCACGGCCGTGACAGCTACAGTGACCGTAATTTCCAAAAGCCTTTGAAAAATCACAAAAACCACGGGTCCGTACATTTCCACGGCCGTGGAACCCCCTGATAGACCGTGGTTTTCAAAAATTTTGCCGGCCACTATATAAACCACGTTCTTCACAAAAACTCACCAAAATCCCAATTCCACGACCCTCTCTCACCGATTCCACGCCCTTCGCCTCAAATCTCCGTTCGTTAATCGTTTTCAACGATTCTTCGTTCCAAATTGAAGCAAATTCGACCACCAACGAGATACAAGCAACGAATCGAGCGGCAAATCACCAAGGAACACACAATTTCGGATTTTAAAATCCGAAACCTAGGTTTTTTCCACTCTTCTTGATCTTTGTCAATTTGGTTCGTTTTTGCTAGAAATTTTAGGAGAACTGATTGAAATTGGAAAGAATTAGACTAGGGCTACCTGATTGCTGAGTTTGAGTGCTGTTTGTGGATTTTTGAGAAATGTCGAGACGAATCACGGTCTCTGTCAGTTCCACGGCCGTGGAAAAGCAAGAACAGACCGTGGTTTTGAACAGTGATGGATTTTGTTAGGAGAGTTTCAGGGAGAATTAAGGAGAAGAAGAATGATAAGGAAAAGAACAAATAGAGGAAGGGTAACCCCTCTTCCTCTTCATCCTCTAGAGCACCACCACCTTCCTCCCCTTCACCTCCATCCTCACCTTCATCACCCGCACCTCCTAGCTCTAGAGTACCGACCATTCATGAGGATCACCTCGATGCACTCGAGAGGATCCATAAGAGGGTTGTGATAGGACCTAGGTACTTATTGTTGGAGGATCTAGCTCCCCTCCACATTGTAGATGACCTTACTTGGCTCTTGGATAGAGCCGGTCTTATCGTCTTCTCGGCTATCCGAGAGGACGCTTATGAGGAGATTACGAGAGAGGTTGTGACGTCGTTTGAGCACAGCCATGTGGATAGGACCGTTTCTTTCCGTCTTATGGAAAGAAACTACGATTTCACCATCCGAGAGTTTGGAGCCTTCTTTGGGTTCCAAGAGACCTTCAATGGTCGTTTTCCTAGTGGCGTTTACGCCAAAGACTTTTGGGAGGAGGTAGCTATGATTTACGCCAGCGAGGACCGCTGGCAACCTGCTGATACCAAGGCTAAGTTGATGTATCACTTAGCCTTGAAGATTGCTCACCGTGTTCTTTCGGAGTGTCTCTTCCCTAGGACGGAGACACCTCAAAAGATCAAGACGGATGAGCTCTTTCTGCTGTATTCTATGCTGTATGGGCGCCCTGCTGACTGCGCCACCCTCTTAGCTGCTACCATGAGCAAGCTTAAGAACAAGAGGGCATGGTGGGATAGTTACCCACCTTGCTAGGATGTTGGGGGTTGATTTTTTTGCATGCACACGCATACCTGTTGTACCCCTAGGACTCCAGGCCTTCATGACTAGAGGTCTCCTCTTCCCTACCCATAGAGGTCCACCTTATGCAGCTATGCCTTGGGAGAGCAAGACGGGGAGATGGATTGAGTGGCTCCCAAAGTATTCCATTATGGCTGGACGCCATAATTGGAAGGCTACGTTCGCAGCTATGCATGCGAACAAGATTGCAGCTCCTCCGTATGTCCCACCACCGCCCGTAGTTGAGGAGGAGGAGATGAGGGATCAGTTTGAGGGGGGAGGAGGAGCAGAGCAGGAGTTTGGCACGTTTCCGGATCAGCCAGACATTGCTTCTGATGTACCTAGACGTTCTCCACGTCCAGCCAGAGCTTCAGGTTCGTCTTCTCGCCGCGCCAGCGTGAGTGAGAGGCCCACATGGATGGAGACACCTCCTGCATGGTACGGAGTTCCACCTCCATGGTCCGCACAACAGCCACCGCCACCAGCACCAGCACCGTCCGATGCTCCAGGATGGTACAACCAGGCTCCGGGATGGTATGAGCAGATGCCGGTTTGGGCTACTGGCCTTTCTGAGAGAGTGGGAGCATTGGAGATCCGAGCCGATGCTAGAGATGGACGCATGGACGACCTTGACCATATGATGAGAGACGTCTACCGCCAGCAGTTCGGGCGGCATTATGATCCTAGCTTCTCTCCATTCCCACCTCCGCCTCCACCGCAGTGATGATACGCATGACCGACAGTTCTAGCCGCTCCACCGCCATTTTGTGAGTTTCTTTTTCTTTTCTTTCTTTCTTTTCTTCTTTTCTTTCTTCTATTTGAACATTAGGGACAATGTTTGTTCCAAGTATGGGGTGGGGTGTGACTAAAAGTTTGTAATAACTCTTACTCACTATGATTGCTTCTATTCGAAACTATCTTACATGTTCATTATATTGTTACACGATTCATTATTGCATTGCATGAAAAAGAGTTTGAAAAATCCATAAAAATTGAAAAATTTTGAAAAATTTTGTGCTTCTAAGGAATTGAAATGATTTCTATGATAACCGCTACTTGTGAATTGAGTTTGATGACAATTGCATGCTTAAACGAATAGTGAATTGAAAAGAAATTGAATGAGTTGATTATACCTCTTTTGCAAGTTTCATAATGTGATGAATGTTACCTAAATCATGTTGAGGAATTGAAGTTGAGATCACACTATAAGTTCTTGTACTTCTTGTTGAGATGATTAAGGCAATTCGATTTTTTCTTTCTTCTTTCTTTGATCATTTAGCCCCTCATTGAAATATTGGCCTCCTTTACCTATCCGGGAATTTGGAGGAGTTGATTGAAAAAGGCATGTATGATGTGGGAGGGCCATGAAAGAAATACTTTGCATTCAAAGGAATAGAAAGAAATTGTAGGTTTGGGAAAGTCAATCATGATGATGAGTAACTCGGCACCATTCACTTAGCAGGGTGTTTGTGTCTTGCCAAAGTCGGATTGAGCGATATTCCTAGCGGATTATGGTATGTGCACTAAGGGTTTGAGGCATCTCATAAAAATTGAGAAACGCTAATCTCCTAGGCTTCGGTTTTTGTGCACCTCTGTCCATAACTCCAAAACTAAAGTCGAAAAATGAAAAGAAGAGAGCGAAGCTCTAAGTTGAAGGTGTTGCGGAAACCGCAAGAGAAGAAGAAAAGAGTAGTTGTCCACTTTCCCGGATTCTTGCACCACATTCCTTAAAGTTTCCTTCCCTTTCCACATTCTAGACCTTTTTCTTTGAAAGTCCATAAGATCAAAAGAATGTTATATGACTTAGTGATCTAAATTGAAGTTTCTCATGATTGATTTTGATAATGTTTGAAGGTTATGATGTTTGTATGGAAGTTTGATTGATTCATGATTTCTCTTTACTGTTTACTCTTTGATTAAGCGTATGAAAGTCTTATAAACGATTGAAGCAAGATTTGAGAATGATCTATTGATTAGAAGGCACATTCATCCAAAAAGAAGTTTTGCTTTGAGAAGGTACACATATTTCATCCTAACTCTTGTTTTAAAGCTTTTGAAAGACCTTACTTAGGGACAAGCAAGTCGCAAGTATGGGGTTATTTGTTAGCATGAAATATTGTGATATTTTAGGAACGTTTTCTAAGTGTATTTGATCCATTATGATAGTCATTGATTGAGCATTGATACTTTTGTGAGCTAGTTTGTCTATAATGTCGATATAGAGATCTACACAAGCTTTGTGTTGATTATAGGTAATTGAGAGCTATCTCCGAACGGAATCGAGCAAGGATGGAGTTGATGGAACATGTCCATGGATTGAGGACTTTCCTAGGAGCTAAGGGAGTGCCAATTTGAAGAATGCACGAGGCTAAGGAAGAATCACGTTCTTGCCATAAACCACGCTCTAAAATACGGCCGTACTACTTTCCACGTTCAAGTCCACGGCCGTGGAACCATGGCAGGGGAAGCATGATTCATTCCAGTAACTTCTACGGCCGTGGAGAAGTTGGTTCAAACCGTGTTGATTTCCACGCTCTAAATTACGGCCGTGGAACCCTTCCACGACCGTGATCTTGGCGATCTTTTTCGCCATACTTTAAGCCACGATCTCCTACGCAATTGGGCCGGGCCGATATTTTATCTTACACTATATAAGGACGGACGATGAAAGATTCCGTCACCTTCGCTACCACAATTTTCACCCCCGCTTAGACCTTTGCTTACGCATAGACGCATCTTACACTTGCGTTTGGAATTGCCCTAATTTCGCATTTTGGCGAAGATTGTGTTGGAAAGATTTGCGCGCTGCTATTGTGATTTCCGGATTGACGGAATATCGAAGATTCGGAAGATTGTTCGTAAGAAGATTTCGCTTCTTACTTAGGTTTGATTTAGAAGACGGATTGATATCCCATTCTTCCTTCTTATCTACGATTGTGTTTGTTCGTTCTATTCCGAATCTAGTGACGATATTTGTTCTTGATTGTGACTTTGAGATTGGTTTGAAGTTTATTGAAAGTTTTTGGAAGTTTTCATCTTTCAATCTTTTAATTCTTGAATTTGATATCAATATGACTATTGTTGGCTAAAAACCCTTAACAATTCTAAGGTGAAGGGTTGATAGTTGTGGCTTAGATGATGATAGATCGATCGTAAACAGATTGGACTCTGAGAGTTAGAGAGAATCGCGGACGAACCCTAATCCACGGTCTGTTCTTGAGCTTCCACGGCCGTGGAACTCAAGAACTAGCCGTAATTTTGTGTTAAGTTACGACCTTGCTTTTACTTTAATCCAAAGTTAAAGATTTGCTTTAACTTAGTTTAGGCTTGCCTTTTCTAGGAGGTAGTGAAGCCTCAACAACCTCTACCTCGATTGTGAGTGTCACAACCTTAATCGGTTTAGTTAGTCTTGATCCTTGGATTACAAGTTTGGGTATTTGATGTTAATTCCTATCTTTGGATCTTTTCTATATTGAAGCCTCAACAACCTTTATAGAGAGTGTCTTTTAGGTGGGTCATATAAGGTTTTTGGAACTTCACCGTACGATTACCTTACATTCGTATACCTTTGCATACCTCAACTTTGTCCTTATATATTTAGTATATCTTGAATCGATTGCCACAGCTGGATTCCTGGATCTTTAGGATTGTTGTTTTCCCCAATAATTCGAAAAGTTTCTTATATTTACTGCTTGACAACCTACAATTGAATTTGTTCCCCCCAAATCCCTGTGTTCGATACTCTGGAATTCTTGCTTAACTATATCGATCCGTACACTGCGGGTTCGCTGCTTGATTTCTAGTTTTATAATTAAAGCTTATTTGCACGCACGTTCGGGAGCGAACAATTCCCGTCCTTGTTGTCTTGTCTTGTTGGATTTCTATCCAAAGAACGCTTTGTTGTGATATTTGATTCAGTTATTGAAGTCTTTCCATTAAATTCTTCTTGTTCAAATATTCACCTTCTTCCCATATATTTGATTATTGCTTTCATGATGATGAGTGGCTAATCTCTTTGTGTGATTCTAGGGTGATTGGCTAAAAGTTGTGGGAAAAACAATAATAGAATGATCTTAATCACAGTAGGACCCTGAAAGTTCGAATCTTTACCTTAACCCTAAGCATCTCGTTCAATCGATGAACATCTCGGCCGGGTGGAATTTGGCTGACCGAGGTGACTTATCTGATCCGAAACTGAGAGTTAAGTGTTAGAGTTTGCCAAATCCTATTCTTATTGCACCTTTACTGGTTCAATGCAAGCTTATGATGAGACTTACCCGGTAATTCCTTTGTTTGTTTACCTAAGATCATAAGTGTAGGTAATAAAGGTTTATCCTTTATTGGGGTTTGAGTGTGCCTTCATTCCATCTTTGTGAGTTAGCCTGAGACTTACCCGGTAAAGGTTGATTCTATTCCCTTAGATGGTGTGTTAGTTTGAGGTTATAGTTCTTTATCTTAATTCCTTGAGACTTACCCGGTAATAGGAGTTATGGTTTTGGATTAGCGAGTATTGAGACTTACCCGGTGATCTATTCCACTTTAGTAACACCTTCCCTTTGCAAAAACCTCAGCTTTGTCCGCTTATCTTTAGATCTTGAGTTGGAACCACAACTAGATGCTTTAATCCCTAGAATTGCTTGTTTCCTTTATTGACTGTTTATCATCTTTGATTGTTTTAATTGCTTTTGTGGTTAGTAATTACTAAAGCATACCGTAATTGGACTTTGTTTCACTAAGTCCCTGTGATCGACCCCTGGAATTCCTTGCTTTTTACTACGATTGACCCGTACACTGCGGGTTCGCATCCTTGTTTTAAGCTTACATCTAAGGTTATAAATTTAAAGCTTGCACACACCGTTTGGAGCGAACAGCAAACCAAGGTTCGTTACCTCTAGAGATCTTGTCGATGCACTCCTCTATGATGTGTAATTGCTCATCCGGGAAGGAGTCATCAATGGGTAGATCGTCGTCTTCAATGTGTGGTAGACGACTCAAATTATCCGCAACAGAATTTTCCGAGCCTTTCTTGTCGTGGATCTCTAGATCGAATTCTTGTAGGAGAAGAATCCATCTAATCAGCCTCGGTTTTGCATCCTTCTTGGCGAGTAAGTACTGGATTGCTGAATGGTCCGTGTATACAATCACCTTCACACCTACAAGATAAGAACGAAACTTTTCAAATGCATATACAATGGTTAAAAATTCTTTCTCCGTTGTGGCGTAGTTGAGTTGTGCTTCATCTAGCGTCTTGCTAGCATAATAGATAGCATAGGTTCGGCCTTCCTTCTTTTGCCCCAGCACCACTCCAACAGCTACATCACTTGCGTCACACATAACCTCGAATGGGAGATTCCAGTCTAGTGGTTGGATAATCGGGGTTGAGATGAGAGCCTCCGGGATCTTATAGAAAGCATCTAAACAATCTTGCGAAAAATCAAAAACTGCATCCTTCATCAATAGATTAGTTAGCGGTTTTGAAATCTTAGAGAAGTCTTTGATAAAACGTCTATAAAATCCAGCATGTCCTAGAAAACTTCTTATCCCCTTCACCGAAGATGGGGGAGGGAGCTTCTCTATAGTCTCTATCTTCGCCATATCAACTTCGATCTCTCTACTAGAGATCAAGTGTCCTAGTACAATGCCTTCCCTAACCATGAATTGACACTTCTCCCAATTAAGAACTAGGTTAGTATCTTCACACCTTTGCAACACAAGAGAAAGGTTAGAAAGACCATTATCGAATGAGGAACCATAAATTGAAAATTCGTCCATAAAAACCTCCATGATTTCCTCAATGTACTCCGAGAAGATGGCCATCATACACCTTTGAAAGGTGGCCGAGGCGTTGCAAAGCCTAAATGGTATCCTCCTATATGCAAACGTACCCCACGGGCGCGTGAATGTGGTCTTCTCTTGATCATGTGGATGTATCGGAATCTAGAAAAAACCACTATAACCGTCAAGATAACAGAAATAAGAGTGTTGTGCTAACCTCTCAAGCATTTGGTCTATGAATGGTAGCGGGAAGCGATCCTTCCTAGTTGCATTGTTTAGCTTGCGGTAGTCAATGCACATCCTCCACCCCGTCACGGTTCTTGTAGGAATGAGCTCATAGTTCTTGTTGGTAATTGATAGCATGTATTATAGTCTATATTTTTGGGGTTGGTTTAGACGTTTTATCTTCATAAATCTGCATGAATGGATGTATATTATGTGATTATATTGTTGTTTCATCTACCTTTACGGGAATCGAGGTCTACACCAAGTTTTGTAATCGTAAGTAAAATGGCACGTTTTGGACTAAAATGGAGCTAAGGAGCAAAGGAGTCATTGGAGCTACATTCCGGAGCTTAAAGAAGAACTCATGAAGCCTGGAATTAATGAAGAAGATTTACTTTGGATCAGATTTGAGAGATTTCATATTCAGTTGAGATTCACCTCGGTCAACTACAGTGTCACCTAGACCGAGGTGATCTTGAGGAACGTCCCGACCGAGGCGAACACCCTACCGCTGGCGAGATCATATTTTTGGTTGAGATCTTTTATTTTTGGAAAGAAGATATCTTATATTTTTGGGCTGGATTTCTGGAAGGAAGATCTTATTTTTGGGTGATCTATTTTAGAGATTTGGATATATTTTATAGGAAATTATCTTTTAAGATATTATTATCTTTGGAAGATAATTCTCCTATATAAAGGGGTGGATTTTCCACAAGTTCAACCATGCTTGGAGGCTGAGAATACCCAGCAATTAGGAGATTTTTTGGAAGCTTTGGAGGAAGGATTGAAGGATTGAAGATCAATCAAGGAAGGATTCATAGTTTGGAATTAGCTTTAGAGGGAGTTTGTAAGACTTTCTTAGATTCCCTTTTGCTTTGTTGTCTTGTTCGATTTGTGAATTGAGGAACGCTGATTTGTTATTAATTGATTCAGTTATTGAGACATTTTTCTTAAGGTTTAATTGTTCGAATATTCATTCCGTTCCCATATATTTGATTATTGTTATCATGATGATGATTGACTGAGCTTTTTATGCGATTCTAGGGTGATTGGCTGAAAGTTGTGGGAAAGACGATGATAGAATGATCTTAATCCCAGCAAGACCCTGAAAGCTCGAGTCTTTAACCTTAAACCTAGGGTACCTCGCTCAGTCGATGAACATCTCGGACGGTGGAACTTGACTGAACGAGGTGACCTTTTTTGATCCGAAACTGAGAGTTAAGTATTATAGTTTGCCAAATCCTATCCTTATTACACCTTTCCTGGTTCAATGCAAGCCTAGGATGAGACTTACCCGGTGATTCCTTAGTTTGTTTACCTATGATCATAAGTGTAGGTAATAAAGGTTTATCCTTTATTGAGGTTTGAGTGTGCCTTCATCCCATCTTTGTGAGTTAGCCTGAGACTTACCCGGTAAAGGTTGATTCTATCCCCTTAGGTGGTGTGTTGGTTTGAGATTATAGTTCATTTCCTTAGTACCTTGAGACTTACCCGGTGATAGGAGCTTTGGTTTGGGATAGTGAGTAGTGAGACTTATCCGGTGATCTATTCCCACCATAGAAACACCTTCCCTTTGCAAAACCTCAGCTTTGTCCGCATTATCTTTTGAGATCTTGAGTCGGAACCACAACTAGATGCTTTAATCCCTAGAATCCGCATTTCCCCTTATTTGACCTTATTATCATCTTTGATCACTTTAATTGTTTTTGTGGTTATTAGTTACTTGACAACTAATTCTGTGCTTTGTTTCACCAAAGTCCCTGAGATCGACCCCTGGAATTCTTCCTTTTTATTATAATTGATCCGTACACTGCGGGTTCGCATCCTTGTTTAAAACATACTTCTTGGGTTATAAATTTAAAGCTTGCGCACACCGTTTGGAGCGAACAAGTTTTTGGCGCCGTTGCCGGGGACTTGGTCTAGAGCGAGCCGGTTGCGGTTGTCTTTCGGGACAATTGCCCTTGTTGCTACTAACCACTCTACTTGAGTGTTTTCGTAGGACCTTTTTCTTAGGTTTATGCGAAGAACCCGTGCTGGGAAGGAAATCGTTCCTTACGATCCCGAACCAGAAAAGACATACAAACGACGACTAAAAGAAGCTAAGATGGCCAATCAAGACAATCGCGATCTTGAGGCCGAATTGAAGGAGGCGCTTGAAAAGTTGCGCCTCAATAAGGAAGAACTACAGCGAGAAAGAGAGTAGACTCGCACCAGAACTGCAGAGATTGAAGCAGATATGGCCGATCTAAGAGCCCAGATTATGCATCGACCGATCCCATATCCTCGACCGAGGCAGGACCCAGTCCCAGTTGTCGCGGCCGAGATACATCCACCTCAGATGTCTGTCCGAGATGTTCTTTTTGCTGGAATTCCACAAACCCTAGGACAGCGGATGGACCCTAATCAGCAAGTGAGGCGTCCAGGAGTAAACCTAGGAGATCCAGCCGAGCATGATTACGAACTTCGACCGCATGTTCTATCCATGATCCGCCAGTGCCAGTTTGGAGATTTAGAGAGGGACTATCCGTATCATTATTTGCAAAAATACGAGATCCTGATTGAGACCTTAAGACCTTCAAGGCTGAAAAACAACAACTACAAGCTAAGGCCTTTCTACTTTTCTTTGAAGGCCAAGGCGCTTACTTGGTATCAATCTCTTCCACCCAGAAAGATCAACATTTGGGAAGAGATGACGACTAAGTTTCTAACAAAGTTCTTTCCCCCTCCAAGACCGTTGAAATGAGAGGGAAGATTAATGCATTCATCATGAAGGACAAGGAGAGTTTGTCCAAATCATGGGAGAGATTCAAGGATGTTCTATTGGATTGCCCACATCATGGGATTCGAAAGATAGAGTTGCTGGAGATATACTTCAAGGGATTGGATGGAGCTACTCAATTCAATCTTCAACTACTTTGCACTGGCATGTTCATGGATATGCTGATAGACGAAGCTTGGGAGTTCATTGAAAAACAAGCTTTGCATATGGAGAAGTACTCTCATCACGGAGCCGAAAATGGAGTTAAGAGAGTTAATTTCCAAGACGCTCCATCAAATGACAATCAACTCATCTCCCTTAAAAACAATGTGAAGCAATTGAAGGACCTTTTGGTGGCTCACACAAAGAAAGAAGATGGAGGATATCAAGGAAGAAATAACAACCAAGGGTCCCGGAACAACGTTTACAATAATAATAGAGGCTCCAACAACAACAATTGGAGATTTAATCAACAAAATCCGGGTAACCCTTATTCTAATTCTAATTCTAATAATTCTTTTAACCCCTCTTCTTCTTATTCTACTCCATTGAAGAGCCAGGAGCCTGGATCAAGTTCGTCCCAACCAAAGACGAAAGATGCAGTGTTGGAGGCCATCTTGATCAAGCTCAACGCTATGGAGACGTCAATGACTTCATTTTCGAAGGCACAAAAAGCCTTAGAGCAACAATTCTTTAATAAGGCGAATGAAGCGCCAAGAGATCCAAGGAAGCTCCCAGCAAGGACAGAGAGCAACCCCAAGGGACAGATTATGGCAATAAGAACGAGAAGTGGACTAAAAACTGCAGATCCAGTACCTCGGTCGGTGCTAGTACAGATGAAGGACACCTCGGTCAAGGTACAGACGAGGAATACTTTGGTCGAAGTGCCATCCGAGGTGGAGTCCCAAAAAGCGAAGGACAAATCTGAGTTTTATGTCCCACCTCCTGCTTATAAACCACTACTTCCATTCCCTCAGTCAAGGGCCAGAGCACATCTAGACAAGCATTTTGGTAAGTTCCTTGACTTGATGAATAAACTACACATTAATATCCCTTTCCTTGATGTTATTCTAGGGATGCCCGTCTATGAGAAGTTCTTAAAAGAGATTCTATCAAGAAAGAGGAAACTGGAAGACTTTGGAGAAGTTAGGATGACATTTAAATCCTTGGAGCTCATTCAAATCATGAAGGAGAAGATGCCACCTAAATTGAGAGATCCCGGCTCTTTTGCATTCCCATTCAAATTGGAGATGTAACTTGTGAGGCATTGTGTGATATAGGAGCCAGCGTGAGCATCATCCCGCTGGAGTTGTGTGAGAGAATCGGACTTGGAGAGCCCAAGCCGGTGAAGATACGGTTATACATGGCGGATCGCTCCATTACCCATCCCGTGTGCATCTTGGAAGACGTTCCCGTCAAGCTAGGTAATTTATATTTACCTATAGATTTTATTGTACTTGAAAAACCCGCAAATTATCCCGTTCCTATCATTCTCGGGAGACCATTTCTAGCAACTTCGGGTTGCAATGTGGAGTTTGCATTGCATGCTGCAATGAAAGGAGAGCCGTTGGAGGATGGCATCTTCAACATCTATGATGAAGAAGAATCAAGAGAATTGGTGAGCTCTATCCTTATTAATGACCCTCTTGAAAGAGTTATTAGTTTTAGCTTAATGGAGGAGGGTATAGATGTTTCTTGTGATGCAGATATACGGAGCTTAAAGGCACTAGAAGCAAATCCTGGAGCTAAGATTGAGAAACTGATCCTGGAGAGGAGAAATTCAAGTTTCGGTCCCAGTTCCAGTACCTCGACCGAGGTACTTTCTGGACCAAGCGAGGTGTTCTTATCTGAAGAACATCTCGGTCACCCACCTCGGACATCGACCGAGGTCGCAAGCGAGATGATGTCAACTCAGACTTCTGAAAGTCCAGTTCTTCGATCTAAGTCTACTCTACTGGAAGGAGGAAGCAAGGATCTCGCTCAGAAAGCACCCCTAGTTGTGGAGCTTAAACCGCTTCCAAGTCACTTGAGGTATGTTTTCCTTGGACCGGATTCTACATATCCCGTTATCGTAAGCGCTTCCCTTTCTGAAACTGAATTGTCTAAACTGATGCATGTCCTGAGAAAACATCAAAAGGCTTTAGGATATACTATTGATGATCTTATTGGTATTAAGCCTTCTTTCTGCATGCATAGAATATTAATGGAAGATGATCATAAGACTTCATGGAAACCTCAAAGACGGTTAAATCCGATCATGAAAGAGGTTGTGAAGAAGGAGATTCTTAAGTTATTGGATGCAGGCATCATATTTCCTATCTCGGATAGCAAGTGGGTGAGCCCAGTGCATGTAGTTCCGAAGAAAGGAGGAATGACCGTTGTGACGAATAAGAACAACGAGTTGATTCCAACTAGGACCGTAACGGGCTGGATGATGTGCATCGATTACAGGAAGTTGAACGTGGCCACTCGGAAGGACCATTTTCCACTTCCCTCATCGACCAAATGCTCAAACGGTTAGCTCAGCATTCCCATTTTTTCTATTTAGATTGTTATAGTGGCTTCTTTGAGATTCCTACCCATTCGGATGATCAAGAGAAGACCACTTTCACTTGTCCATGGGGGACATTCGCTTATAGGAGGATGTCATTTGGATTATGTAATGCACCCGCTACCTTCCAGCGTTGTATGATGGCTATCTTTTCCGAGTACATAGGGGAGCTCATGGAGGTATTCATGGATGACTTCTCGGTATATGGTTCCTCTTTTGATAATTGATTATCTAACCTTTCTCTAGTGCTACAACGTTGTGAAGACACTAATCTCGTTTTGAATTGGGAGAAGTGTCACTTTATGGTTAATGAAAGAATTGTACTAGGACACCTCGTTCCGAATCAAGGTATTGAGGTTGATCGAGCTAAGATCGAGACTATTGAGAAACTTCCTCCCCCTTGTTCGGTTAAGAGTGTGTGGAATTTTCTCGGGCATTCAGGTTTTTACAGGAGGTTCATCAAGGATTTCTCGAAGATTTCTAAACCACTAACTAAACTCTTGAATAAGGATGTTGTTTTTGAGTTTTCGTAGGAATGCCTTGATGCGTTTTACAGGATAAAGGAAGCATTGATTTTCGCTCCCATCATTCATCCTCCCGACTGGACTTTGCGCTTTGAGATCATGTGTGATGCGAGTGATGTGGTCGTAGGAGATGTACTTGGAAAAAAGAAGGATGGCCGCACCAATGCCATTTATTATGCTAGCAAGAAGCTAGATGAAGCTCAACTTAACTACGCCACTACCGAAAAGGAGCTTTTGGCAGTTATATATGCTTTTGAGAAATTTCGCTCTTACTTAGTAGGAGCGAAAGTTATTGTTTACACTGACCATGTAGCTATTCGTTACTTGCTTGCTGAGAAGGATGCAAAGCCGCGTCTTATTCGATGGATTCTCTTGCTTCAAGAATTTGATCTAGAGATTCGCAATAAGAAGGGATCCGAGAATTCTGTTGCGGATCACCTCAGCCGGCTACCTCCCTCTTCACGCGAGAAGGACGACCTACCCATAAATGACTCATTCCCCAACGAGCATTTTTATTTGCTGGAACGTTTGATAGACTTATTTATCTCACCCCATGATGAAGGTGAAGTATGGGGTGAGAGCACATCCCAGCACGTTTAAAGATGCCATACGGTCCAACTAGCGACCTTAAATCAAGCGCTTCTTGGGAGGCAACCCAAGGTATTGCTTTCTTTTCCCTTTTTCTAGTTTAGTGTTAGATAGTTTGTTTTTGTTTTGCTTTGTTTTATTTTTAGCGTCCTAGACAGAAACCAGGTACTCTCTAAGGAAGGATTACAACTCAGGAGCTTCACTGGAAGGACAGAAGTTCGAGAAATTGAGAAGACGGAGTTTGACTGAGGCACATCTCGGTTGCTGTCACAACGCCTCGACCGAGATGTTCTTGAGGCAACCCATGCGACTAGGTCTGACAATCCTATCAAACACCTCGTTCCGGTCGGGACCACCTCGACCGAGGTGATGTCAGAATCGGTGAGGGGTATAAAAGGCGAACAATTTTCTCTCTCTTCCCTCTTAACCCCCTTCTCGACCGCGGCGCACATCTCACCTTGTTTCTTCGTTTTTCACTCGTTTCCTCCGATTTCTGCTCTGATTTCGCAAAGAAAAGCAAGAGGATCAGATTGCAAGCAACAAACTGCAGGATAAACGCTTCGAATCGGCATAATTTGGGGTAAATGGTCAAAAAACCTAACTTCCCTCTCTTTACTGATTTAGGAGATAGTTGGCTTTGATTGCCATAGATTTTTGCTGAAAAGAGTATAAGTACCCCATAGGAAGCAATTGATAGTGTTTTTGGGGGAAAAGAACTGAAAATCACAGAGTGGAATTCGCACAGCACTTCGCCTCAGTCCAGTCGAGCTGTGTCTCGGCTGAGGTGTTCTTCAGTCTGTCAGACCGACCGAGGTACCTTCCTGTCAGAAATCATGAGTTCTCATTCTGATCGTCAACTGGTTCTGAGAGATGTTCTCAGTGGTTCTTCACCTTCCCCTTCTTCCCGCCCTTCTATCCCGGTGATTCATGAGCGTCACCAGGCAGACTTTGATCGCATATGTGGGCACCCATAGTTGTCCCGCGTTTGCTGGATGTCCCAGCCTCCGAGTGCCTCCGCATTTCCTGGATGGAGTTTGTGAGTTATGTCACTCACATGCCAGAGAGGAACAACATCAAGTAACGGTTGTTGAACCGGAACTACATTGTGCCTATGGATCAGTTCCGAGACATCTTTGGTTTCTCGACTCCGACAGTTCCCGACTTTCCTTCCCGAGCAATGGCTCGACAATTCTGGGGGCAAATTGCCCATGTGGTGGAGCATAGTGACAGATGGAGGCCTGGAGATTCCAGGTAGCGTATTATCTTCCATTTAGCTTTCCGTCTAACCCACCGTATTTTTAGTGAGACTCTTCTGGCACGTACTGAGACGCCCCAAAAGATCAGACAGGGAGAGTTGTTGAGTCTGTTTTGCATCGTGACTGGAGGAGTGCCTGACTTTGGAGACATGCTAGCTGAGGATCTGCACCGGATCAAGGGCAAGGCAAAGGGAGATATTTGTTGTGGAGGGCTGGTGACCCATATCGCTACAGTTATGGGTCTAGACGTGACTGCTTGTAATTGATAGCGGCGGCGAAGCCGCTAGGACTTCAGGAGATGATCACGAGGAGGATTCTGGTTTCTCGTGGCCTTACTATACCATATGTAGCTATTTCGTGGGAGCAGACTGCTCCTCAAGGTATCCTATGGTCAGCCCAGTTCACAGTTTTTGATCCGCAGTACTGGTCTTCTGCATGGCTGCCCTATATACAGGATGCGAGAGATGCTGCACCGGCAGAGGAGGAGGATGAGTATGTTGATGGTGGAGCTGCCATGGAGACCGGTACAGATACCACTGGTCCTAGTGTGCCGGTTGTCGACCTAGATGATGAGGCGACAAAGGAGGAGGCAGTTGCACCATCACGACCGGCTAGGCGTACAGTCCACAGACAGAGAGATCCAGTAGCTCACCGACGGATTCATGAGCTGACGGACCAGATGATCGACTCTTACGCAGCCTTGACATTAGAGATGATGGAGCTTAGAGAGAGCCAGCACTACCAGTAGAGGATGATGGAGATCCAGTTTCAGCACACTATGGGTTATCCGTTTGACCCATCTCAGCATCCCTTCATTTCATATCCACCACCAGCGGATCAGGACTAGAGCAGCATGGATTTTTCTTTATTAATTATTTTCGTAGCTCAGCTATGTCCGGTGAGTTCTCTTATTTTAGACTTATTTGACCCATTGGGACAATGTGTCCTAGTATGGGGTATGTGGATGTATTTACTTGACATTGCGTGTATGCTTGTATGACTCTAGCTAGATATTTATGATTTTATTATGCTCTATGTGTTTATCTAAGATTACATGCATGCATACAGGTTTTTGTTTGAGAAAAACGTCAAAAACTGGTTGAAGAAGAAAAAAAATTATGACCTCGACCGAGGTGGTTTCTTAACTGAGAGTTTTTTGAAACAATTTTTGTGCTTCTTCTCTGGATATGACCTCAGTGATGAATTTGTTTGCAGATTGGTTTTGAATTCCTTATATGTTTGAAAGGTTTTATGATATGTTTAAGTTGCAAAATGCTTTGTTTGAAGTTTTGGCATGTTTAATACTTTGTTTTTATCAAAATTATGTTGAATTTGAAGGTTGACACCACAAGATAAGTTCTATCACATTCTTCCTGGGATGATTAATGTATATCATTCTCTTCTCTTCTTCTTCTTGATCATGCTTTAGCCTCTCATATACATATTTGCCTCCTTTTACCTATCCGGGAATTTGGAAGCAAGCAAGCAAAGAAAAGCAAGTGAAAGTAAAGTTGAGATGTTGGCTGGAAGTTTTAGAAAGAAAGAAATAGGTTTGGGGAAGTCAATCATGATGATGAGTAACTCGGCACCATTCACATAGCCGGGTGTTTGTGTCTTGCCAAAGTTGGATTGAGCGATATTCCTAAAGAGTCATGGTATGTGCATCAAGGGTTTGAGGCATCTAGAGAAATTGATGATCGCTGATCTCCTAGGCTTCGGTTATTGTGCACCTTTGTCCATGCATCCCAAAAAGTAAAGTCAAAATAAGCAAAGCTTATTGGTGGAAGATGTTGAGTTTCAAAGGAAGTGAAGTAAGATCCTTTTCCCAAATTCTAGCACCACATTCCCTATATACATCCCACCCTCACACGTTTCTTGACCTCTTTTGGAAGCCCTTGAGACCTCGAGCTTGTTGATTGACTTGGTGGTTTAAACTGGATTATACATGATTAATTTCGATAAATATAATTTATTATGCATTCTATGATTTATGCAAAGATGAACAACTTTCTTATATTTATAAAATGTTTTGATCATGTTTTGTTTTTATTTGTCATGAAGCACTCTCTTAGAGTGATCTATGAGTGGAGCACACCACCGAAATTATTTTGAAATGCTTTTCATTGATCTTTCTGACTTATAATCCATTCTATATTGTACTTAAGATTTGAAACTTGCTTGGGGACAAGCAAGGGACAAATATGGGTTATTTTGATAGCATGTATTATAGTCGATATTTTTGGGGCTGGTTTAGACATTTTATCTTCATAAATATGCATGAATGGATGTATATTATGTGATTATATTGTTGTTTCATCTACCTTTATGGGAATCGAGGTCTACACCAAGTTTCGTTGTAATCGTAGGTAAAATGGCACGTTTTGGACTAAAATGGAGCTAAGGAGTCATTGAAGGTACATTCTGGAGCTTAAAGAAGAACTCAGGAAGCCTGGAATTAATGAAGAAGATTTACTTTGGACCAGATTTGAGAGATTTCATATTCAGTTGAGATTCACCTCGGTCAGCTAGAGTGTCACCTCAACCGAGGTGATCTTGAGGAGCGTCCCGACCGAGGCGAACATCTTGCCGCTGGTGAGATCATATTTTTGGAAAGAAGATATCTTATATTTTTCGGCTGAATTTCTGGAAGGAAGATAGTATTTTTGGGGGATCTATTTTAGAGATTCAGATATATTTTATAGGAAATTATCTTTTTAAGATATTATCATCTTTGGAAGATAATTCTCCTATATAAAGGGTTGAATTTCCCACAAGTTCAACCATGCTTGGAGGCTGAGAATACCCAATTAGGAGATTTTCTGGAAGCTTTGGAGGAAGGATGGAAGGATTGAAGATCAATCAAGGAAGGATTCATAGTTTGGAGTTAGCTTTAGAGGGAGTTTGTAAGACTTTCTTAGATTCCCTTTTGGTTTGTTGTCTTGTTCGATTTGTGATTTGAGGAACGTTGATTTGTTATTAATTGATTCAGTTATTGAGACATTTTTCTTAAGGTTTAATTGTTCGAATATTCATTCCTTTCCCATTTATTTGATTATTGTTATCATGATGATGTTTGGCTAAGCTTTTTATGCGATTCTAGGGTGATTGGCTGAAAGTTGTGGGAAAGACGATGATAGAATGATCTTAATCCCAGGAGGACCATGAAAGCTCGAGTCTTTAACCTTAACCCTAGGGTACTTCGCTCAGTCGATGAACATCTCAGCCGGGGTGGAACTTGACTGAACGAGGTGACCTTTTCTGATCCGAAACTGAGAGTTAAGTGTTCTAGTTTGCCAAATCCTATCCTTATTACACCTTTCCTGGTTCAATGCAAGCCTAGGATGAGACTTACCCGGTGATTCCTTAGTTTATTTACCTATGATCATAAGTGTAGGTTATAAAGGTTTATCCTTTATTGAGGTTTGAGTGTGCCTTCATCCCATCTTTGTGAGTTAGCCTGAGACTTACCCGGTAAAGGTTGATTCTATCCCATTACGTGGTGTGTTGGTTTGAGATTATAGTTCCTTTCCTTAGTACCTTGAGACTTACCCGGTGATAGGAGCTTTGGTTTGGGATAGTGAGTAGTGAGACTTACCCGGTGATCTATTCCCACCTTAGAAACACCTCCCCTTTGTAAAACCTCAGCTTTGTCCGTATTATCTTTAGAGATCTTGAGTCGGAACCACAATAGATGCTTTAATCCCTAGAATCCGCATTTCCCCTTATTTGACCTTATTATCATCTTTGATCACTCTAATTGTTTTTGTGGTTATTAGTTACTTGACAACTAATTTTGTGCTTTGTTTCACCAAATTCCCTGAGATCGACCCCTGGAATTCTTGCTTTTTATTACAATTGATCCGTACACTGCGGGTTCGGATCCTTGTTTAAAGCATACTTCTTGGGTTATAAATTTAAAGCTTGCACACACCGTTTGGAGTGAACAGTAATAACCGTCATTCCTCCTTTCTTCGGGACAACTTGAACAGGGCTCACCCACTTGTTATCAGAGATAGGTTAGATGATACCTGCGTCAAGTAACTTAGGAATTTCCTTCTTCACAACCTCCTTCATGATCGGATTTAACCGTCTTTGAGATTTTTGCGAAGGCTTAAAATCTTCCTCCATTAGAATCTTGTGCATGAATAATGATGGTTTAATTCCTACAAGATCCTCTATGGTATAACCTAAGGCTTTCCTATGTTTTCTTATAACAGCCATTAGTTTCTCATGTTCATCTTCACTTAAGTCGGAACTAACAATTACGGGAAAAGTAGAATTAGTTCCAAGAAATGCATACCAAAGATGTGTGGGAAGTGGCTTCAATTCCAGTTCTATTGATGCCTTTGATGAATCTTGAGGTGTGTCCGACGCTTCCTTAGACTCTAAGGGTGTAGGAGTGATTGAAAAAGACTCAAGAGCATTTGTGGAAAGAATGGAATTGTACTCAGAAATTCCCAAAATTACGGCACCACTGTTACTTCCACGGCCGTGGTTTAGGGCGTGGAACTCAATTACGGCACCACTATTACTTCCACGGTCGTGGTTTTGGCCGTGTAACTTATTGTTGCTCTCAAGATAGCAATTTACGGGCAGCTTGGGTGAAACCACGGCCGTGGAATAGCACGACTGACCGTGATTCCTCACGTTTTCTGAGCCATCGTAAAGTTTTTCAAACTCTTCCCCTTATACTTCCATTAGCTCTTCCAAGGCTTCAATCTCAACATTGCAATCCTCTTCTTCTCCTTTCTCCATGATGCTCATGGTTATGACCTTTTGCAATGGATCGAGCTCACTTCCTCCCTAGACGCCTCTTCGTCATAGATGTTGAACATATCCTCTCCAAGAGCTGGCTCTTTCACCAAGGTTGAGAGAACGAACTCAACCTTCTCTTCTCCTATGTCGAAGGCTAGTCTAGCATTCTTGCAATCCATCATACAACCGGATGTTGCAAGAAACGGTCTTTCGAGTATGATCGGAACCGGACAATCTGCAGGAATGTCAAGTACAACAAAATCTATTGGAATATAAAACTTACCGAGCTTGATATGGGATGTCTTCAATTATACCAACGGGACGAGTTATGGATCGATCCGCCATGTATAACGTCATCTTCACTGGTTTAGGTTCACCTAAACCGACCTTCCTACACAAAGTAAGTGGGATGATGCTAACGCTTGCTCCCAAGTCACAAAGAGCATCATATGTGACTTCTCCTACTCCGATTGGAATACAAAATGACCCCGGATCTCTAAGCTTTGGGGGCATCTTTTCCGTCATCGTTTTGATGAGCTCCGAAGATTCCGAACTCATCTTGACTTCTCCAAAGTCTTCTAGCTTCCTCTTTTTAGAGAGGAGCTCTTTCAAGAACTTCCCATAAGCGGGCATACCTACAATAGCATCAATGAAAGGTATATTAATGTGCAGTTTGCTCATTAGTTCAATGAACTTACCGAATTGCTTGTCTAGACGCGCTCTTGCTCTAGATTGCGGGATAGTAGAGGAGGTTTATAAGCTGGAGAAGGAACATAGACATCTTTCTTCTTCTTCCCCTTTTCTTTCTCCTTCTCGGCTGGAACTTCTACAAACTTAGGCCGCGGGTCGGTAGTTGTCGTACCGCTCCTAGTTGTGATAGCCATCACCCTTCCCTTTGGGTTATCCTCCGTCTTTCCGGGAAGCTTCCCTTGATCTCTAGGAACTTCTCCGGCCTTGCTGAATACTTGGTTTTCTAAAGCTTTGTGAGTTTTATCAACCGAAGTTATGTAGCTCTCCAACCCTTGGAGCTTTCCTAAGATCGTCTCCAACATAGGATCGGGCTTCTCCTTCTCCTTATTGTTTGAACCGTTTGATGTTTGTCCCTAGCTTTTCAAAGGAGTAGAAGGAGATGGAGAAGTTCAAGCTTTTCAGCATGTGAATAGGGATTACCTGGATTTTGTTGGTTGGATCTCCAATTGTTGTTGTTGGAGTTCCTATTGTAATTATTCCAGTTGTTGTTCCGGTAGTCATTCATATTCCCTTGGTTGTTATCTCTCCACATATAGTTGACCTCTTGCTCTTTCGCTTTTTGAAGGCTAGTTTTTATGACTTCCTTCAACTCTTTGATCTCATTGTTGAGGGAGAATATTTGCGTTTGCGCAGCTTGATTCAACTTAGCTCTCGGATCTCCTTGATTCCGGCTATTTGGATTCACCTTCCGGTGGGAATACTTCTCAATCACTTGGGCTTGCTTCTCAATGAAGTCCCGAGCGTCATCTTCTCTCATGTCCATGAATGTACCACAAGAGAGAGATTGGAGATTGAATTGTGTTTCCACATCCAACCCCTTGTAGTAGATCTCCAATAATTCCAGCTTTGAAATGTCATGGTGTGGGCAATCCAATAAGAGATCCTGAAATCTTTCCCATGATTGAAACAAACTTTCGTTAGCTTTCATAGAAAATGCATTAATCTTACCTCTCAACTCCGTCGTCTTGGATGGCGTAAAGAACTTGGTGAGGAACTCCGAAGATAGATCCTCCCAGGTGTTAAGCCTTCTAGCTGGAAGAGCTTGATACCAAGACAAAGCCTTGTCCTTCAAAGAGAAGAACGGTTTGATCTTGTAGTTTTTGTTGGTAGCCCTCTTTGGCTTCAATGTCTCCGTGAGAATCTCAAAATTCTGCAAATTTTGGTGTGGAGATTCAGCACTAGTTCCACCAAATTGACTTTGGCGAACCATGGTGATAACTTGCGGGCTAAAACTGAATTCCTGGATATCCTCAGCTCCGAAATTCACACCTAGACGGCGCGGTTGTTGAGTTGGATCCATTCTTTGCCCAAGAGTCCGTGGTTCATCCCCTTCATGAGCAACTCTCACATCTCCAGCGGGAATGCGAGGAACAACCAGTGGTCTAGGGTTGTTACGAACGGGATGGATTGCCGGATCCATGTCCTCAAGTGGTGGCATATCATCATCCTCATCGTCGGATGATTCAGCTCTAATGGACTTAGTTGGTTTCTTGACCTTCTTCTTTTTAGCATCATTCATCTCCAACTTCATGTCCATCATCATAGCCTTGAGCTCATCCATTTGGAATTGATGACGCTCCAATTCTTCCATACGAGCTTTCTCACTCAACTTAAGTTGAAGTTGAACTTCATCCAACTCCGCTTAGATGTTTCTCTCATTGTTTTCAGCCATCTTTTTCTCTTTCAACTTTCTTCTCAAAGTTTTCTCAAGTTCTGGATCGAAAGTAACTAGATATTTGGTAGATCTAGTCTTTCGCATATACCAAAAGAATCTGCAAAAATCACTCAAAGAGAGATATCAAATAACAAGAGCAAAGCTCCCAAGCTCGACAACCGAAAACCAGAATTGACTTAGACCAAATACCCGGCAACGGCGCTAAAAACTTGTTCGCCTCAAAGCGTGCGTGCAAATAAGTTTTAATTATAAAACTGAAACAAAAGCAAGCGAACCCGCAGTGTACGGATTGGCGTAGTTATGCAAGTATTCCAGAGTATCGAACTCAAGGATCTGGGGAGTCAAATTCAGTTTAGAATAATTGAGCAGGAAAAGGTATAAAAGCTTTGCAAATAATATTGGAAAAACAACAATTCTAAAGATCCAGATATCCAATTGTGGCAATCGATTCAAGATATTCTATAAGTATAAGGACAGAGTTGAGATTGCAAAGGTATAACTAAGGTAAGGTTGAGTACGACGAAGTTCCAAAACCCTATATGTCTTACCCAAAGGCTCTCTCTATAAAGGTTGTTGAGGCTGCAGTATAGAAATGATCAAAGGATAAGAATTACTCTCAAATACCCATACCCAAACCCAAGGAATCACAGACAAGCCAAAACGGTTAAGGTTGTGACATTCGAAACCGAAATAGAGGATGTTGAGTCTCACTACTACCTAGGAAAGGCAAGCCAAGGCTAGGTTAAAGCAAATCTTTAACTTTGGATTAAAGCAAAAGCAAAAGTCGTAAAATAGAGAAAATCACGGTCAGATCTTGAGATTCCACGGCCGTGGAACTCAAGAACAACCCGTGATTTAGGGTTTCAACGATGTTTCTCACACTCTCAGGGTCCAATCAAATTACGATCAATCTATCATCATCTAAGCCACAACTATCAACCCTTCACCTTAGAATTGCTAAAGGGTTTTAGCCAATAACCATCATCATGATATCAAAAATCAATTTAAGAAGAAAGAACGATGAAAACCCTCAAAAACTCAATAACAAAACAAAGTCAATCTCGAATCCGAATAACAAAAGTAGTATGTTTATGAATTCAGAAAATGGAATAAGAATCCTCACAGCGATCTTAGAGAACAATGAAGAACGGAGTGTCAATCCGTCTCCAAAAGTGCCAACCCTAAGAAAATCTCCACAATCACGTCTTTCACAATCTCCAATCTTCTGAAATCTCCAATCCTCAAGGTCAAAATGAACCCTAAGCAGCCGTCTTCGAAGCTCTAAGCGAAGATCCTCGAAACTCCCTTCTCAAGCCTTCTTATAGGGCGAAATAAGGTTACGAGAAAGCCTAATGACGTTGTTGACGTGGCAAATATGACACGTCATAAAATCATGGAAATCACGGTCATGAACAAATTTCCACGGCCATGATTTAGACCGTATAACTTTCTGTTGTGCTTCAAACTCACTTCCACGATCCAATTGCCAAGTCCACGGCCGTAATTTAGGCCATGGTTCTCCAAATCCTTGTGAAAGCCTTTATATCGTGATGTTCTTCACTCATGCTCCTTCCTTAGCCTCTCCAAAGCATCTCCTTGCCGTCAAGCATGATCAAATACTCCTTTCCTTCCACATTTTGCTCCAATCCATGTCTTTATTCACCTAAAAACAAAACAAAGCTAGTGTAGATCTCTATATCGACAAAGTGGTTGAATGAGCTCACAAATGCCTCAAACTCATATCTATGTACACATAAAAGAGGGAAAAACAACTAAAACAAGTGCCTAAAATATAGTTATATTTCATGCTAACACAAACTGGCACACACAGGTGGGGGCTAGAACAGTTGGCCAAAACGGTAACCATAAAAACAATTTTAACTAGAAAATAAATTTTCATCCAGAGTTTGACAAAATCGTTTTTGTTTCAACTTGCAATTGTGCACTATGGGGAGCTTTTCCGAACCAGCCTACAAGCTCCGGCCTGGGACGCTTTGCTACACCCTGCTGCGCCGCAAAATCCGGAGAGGAAGACCTTCTGCAGACTGCGGTAGGTAGGCCTTCTGATGTACAACAGTGTGTGTAGAGAGGGTTCGATATGTGTGTAGAGAGGGTTCGATATGTATGTGTGTGTGCTGAATAAGTCATGGTATACCTACGTATAGTAATGCTGAACGTATAAGTGTATGTGCACATATAGAAGGAGTATGTTATATATATATATATATACATACATGTACAAATAGGAGATAGGTAAGAGATGTGGAAGTGTAGTGTATATGTGAATGTATATATAGATGTAAAGGTTTAATGATCAATAACATATAAGAGTAGATTTAGATTGAGAGGGTATAATTGTTTATACATGAACTGTAGAGTGTTAATGCGAGAGATAAAATATGTAGTTATATATATATAAGCATACCGAGTAATCACATGAGTATACGAGTTGAAGGAAAAGTTAAGATATGTACGTAAGTAGATATAAATGTATAAGAGTAGAGTAGTAACCGGGAAGGAGGAAGAGTTTTATTCTTTTTCGAGTGGATTCAAGTTGAACTTATAACCTATAAGTAGCTAACCGAGAGACACAAAGAATGGAAACAAGTTCTAAAAGGAATTAGTAAGTTTAAGAATAAACTTTGAGTTTTTTCGGCACTAAGGGTAAAATGGTCTTTTACCGTAAAAGAACTTTCTCCGTAATTCCTTCGTATGAGGTTGGACATCTAGATGAGATTTTGATCCCCATGCCTTATTTGTCAGGCGTTTGAATTACCACGAGTACGGACCGGTCTGAGACTTGTTAGAGTGTGATTTGACTCAGGTAAGTCCTTGCGACTTACTTAGCTGGTTTCTGGATATTAGTTGAGTGATATTAGTGGTGTGTGTACCATGTGTGTTATAATAACAACTTGTTAGGACGACCGTTATTATTATGTTTAAGGCCCAAGTGTATGTATAACGGGCCGTGACATCACTGCCCAGCTCTGATAGGAGACTGGGAGGTTCTCTATACCCAGACCAGGCAGGTACAAGGTGAGATGCATCGGATCCATTCCTAATGGTTACACGGGGGCGAAGGCGAGGTTTGAGAATCCCTCGTGTCACAAAATAAGTATCATTAGCGTGAATGAGTAACTTAACTTAAGATAATAAATGGACTTGTTTGAAAGCATGATGGGTGTTTATTCTTTTATGTGTGTGTGTGCTATTATTATTCTTTTAATATTTAGATAACTAACTAACGGTTCCTCTTGTTGTGTTTTTAGATTTACCGCAGGTTAGACCAGCAGCTGAGTGATCCAGAAGTAGTGGTCAGCCGGGTCTCCGTACTCCTTAGAGTGGGGGTTGGGAGTTGTGTTTGTCTTTTCTTTCTTTTGGTTAAGACAGTTGTTCGTTTCTTTTGTTTAAGTACTTTAGGCTGCTAGACAGTGTTGCATTCATTACCTTAAAAATACTATTTTTTATGAATTTCGGTTTTCTTTATTTGTGTCTTGTTGCAAGATCCTAGTAATATTGTTGTCAAACTGAGGTCAGGACCCATTGTGAGGTCCTAACCAGTAACGTCCCGAGTTCTGAGAATTCGGGGTGTTACAACAACAAACACCGAAAGACAACATGAAAGTCCCCTTCTTAAAGCGAAGTTGGGGAGGAGCAACACAAAAAACGATAGACACAATTAGTGAACATTACGGAATGACTCAAAGCAAGGAATATTTTTGGGACTTTTTAAACACTTTTTTTTGTAGCAAGAGCATACTATTTTTTTAACACGATGTATTTTGACCTTTTAAAATTAATGTGAAAACTTGCTTTTTATGATGTTAAACTCCGCTTTATAAGGGGTTTTTTTTACCAATAAAATTCTTCACTTCTCAAACTTTGCCAAGGTACATACGGTGAAGCTTTAAAAGTCGCCTTTTTAACTCAAGGAACCAAAATAGCAACCCTCGCCAACACTTTGGGAAACCCCAGGAAGGAAGGAACTTCACAATAGGATAGTACGAAAGCCAACCATAACCTTTTTACAAGTTTATAACGCTGCCGAAGGGAATTTAGAGTAGCAAGTAATGAAAAAAGATAAAAGTATCAATTCGCAACGACCATCATCACTGAGTGTCTAAGTGAATTCAGAGTGAAAAGACGTCAATATATCAAATTGTGTTTTCAAAGAAAAAGAAGAAATCCTAAAAGAAGACTTTTATAAGAAGAAACTTACGAAGTTGCTGAAAACAGAATTTTTCCAAACTCGGTTTTGACGAAAATAACTCATAAGAAATTGAATGTAGTAACCCTAACTATTGTAGATGTGACATGTGTGTTATGGAAAATACTTATCCATCTAAATATGTACTTAGAATCTTATATAAAACATTTTAACCTCCTAAGGAACATGAGCCAATTTGTTAAGGACTTGTTGTCAGTACCTTTCTGTCTTGCGAAGGTATAGAAAATCTAATGTTTGCTTCAATGTTCTAATTTCTAAGGCAACCCCTGATCCTCCATATGCTACAAATATTTGGATCCTTTAACCACCTTTGATGTCTTATGGGCCTTACTGGTGGTTTACCTTTTCTACTTTGCTTCACTTGTCAATTTTACCTTGTTTGCAGGAACAAACAAATTGCAACACAAACTTTGAAAAGGTTTTTAGAAAATGAAGCACCACACAAATGACTACAACAGGAGCCTAAGCCTCAAATTGTTGTTTGATATTCACGTATGGTTGTTCCTCAATTCAAAGTTTTGATCTTGTGTATCAACAACAATTATCCTTCGTGGATTTTTTTATTTCATGTTGAACTTTTTGTTCATCTTTGTTCACCTCCTGATGGATTTAGATTTGTTTGTCTATCGATACAATACACTAACATTATTGATAGCATGTATTATTGTCTATATTTTAGGATTGGTTTGGACGTTTTATCTTCATAAATTTGCATGTATGGATGTATATTCTTTGATTATATTGTTGTTTTGTCTACCTTTATAGGAATCGAGGTCTACACCTAGTTTCGTTGTAATTGTAGGTAAAATGGCACGTTTTGGACCGAAATGGAGCTATGGAAGCAAAGGAGTCATTGGAGCTACATTTTGGAACATTGAGGAGTTATAAGAAGAGCTCAGGAAGCATGGGAATGATTTAGAAGATTGATTTTGGACCAGATTAGAGAGTTTCATTCTCATTTGAGACTACCTCGGTCAGCTACAATACCACCTCGACTGAGGTGATCTTCAGGAGCGTCTGGACCAAGGCGAAGTGATGACCGGACACAAGATCTTTATTTTTTGTTGAGATCTTCCATTTTTGGAAAGTGAATATCACATATTTTTGGATGGATTTCTGGAAGGAAGAATATCTTTTGGCTAATATATTTTGGAAGATATGGAGATATATTTTAAGGAAATTATCTTTTTAAGATATTTTATCTTTGGAAGATAATTCTCCTATATATATGGGCTGATTTTCTAGAATTCAACCATCTTCGGATCACCAAATCTCGAAAATTCCGGATCAGAGGAGCATAGTTCTTCAGAGGTGAAGGAAGTTTAGAATGTTGAAGATCAAGGAAGGAAAGAATCTAGTTGAAGTTGGCTTTGAAGGAAGTTTGTAAGATTTTCTTAGTTGGTTTGGTTTTGTTGTCTTTTTTGATTTGTGATTGAGGAACGCTGATTGTTTGTTGTTTGATTCAGTTATTGAGACATTTGTGTTAAGGTTTTCTTGTTTGAATATTGATTCCTTTCTTATATATGTGATTATTGTTATCATGATGATTGTTGCCTAAGTTCTTTATGCGATTCTAGGGTGATTGGCTGAAAGTTGTGGGAAAGGTGATGATAGAATGATCTCTTACCCCGGTGGACCCTGAAAGCTCTAGCCTTTACCTTAACCGACGAACACCTCGGTCAGCTGTGGAATATCTCGACCGAGATGGTACACAAACTGAACGAAGTGAGCCCTTTCCTGATCCTTATCTGAGTTGAGGTTTCAATTTGCCAAATCGTATCCTTGTTATACCTTTCCTGGTTCAACGCAAGCCTAGGATGAGAATTACCCGGTGATTCCTTTGTTTGTTTACCCAAGATCATGAGTGTAGGTAATAAAGGTTTATCCTTTATTGGGGTTTGAGTGTGCCTTCATCCCATCTTTGAGAGTTAGCGTGAGACTTACCCGGTAAAGGTTGATTCTATCCCCTTGGGTGGTGTGTTGGTTTGAGATTATAGTTCCTTTCCTTAGTACCTTGAGACTTACCCGGTGAGAGGATCATTGGTTTGGGATAGTGAGTAGTGAAACTTACCCGGTGATCTATTCCCACTTTAGAAACACCTTCCCTTTGCAAACCTCAGCTTTGTCAACGTCATCCTTTGAGATCTTGAGTCAGAACCACAACTAGATGCTTTAATCTCTAGAATCCGCATTCCCTTTATCTGACTTTTATATCATCTTTGATAGCTTTGATTTTTTGCTTGTGGTTATTTGACAACCTGAATTACCGATATTTGTTTCACCATAGTCCTTGTGTTCGACCCTGGAATTCTTGCTTTTATTACAATCGATCCGTACACTGCGGGTTCGCTATTTGTAATTATTCTTGGTATATATATTAAATATTGCACACGCCTTTTGGAACGAACAATTACACTCGGGCTTAACCCCAATTGTTTAACACAACAAACATGGACGGAGGGGGATCGCTTCTGGCTGTCTCTCAACTAGATACATAATAATGTTCACGGGCTACAACTCAATTACCGGGACATAATAAACCAATAACCTCACCATTATGGATATATGGGATTATTATAAGTTCAAAATTACCAAAGACGATAAATCTAGTAAAGTTAATAAAGTTAATCACTTGATGCCTCTATTGGGGATAACGATCCCACAAGTAGCCTATTATGAATGTTACATACCAATGCTCTAACCAAGCGCCAATAAATTGAATCCCAATATAATGAAATTCCAAAACAAAAAACACAAACTCAGTAGGAATCAGCACCTCCGTGATGAAGATACTTGATACACCTCATCTTGTAATAATTCAAAAATAAGATTATCGGGTTTTACGACACTCCAACTTTTATCCCATACCACCTGTTTCTATGATTATAAGCTTCTGGAATATTAGAGGTATGGACCGGAGATACCTCTTGACAAACCTCGATGTTGTTTGTAAAATTCACAAAATTAACGTACTCGCCATTGCTGAAACAAAATCAGAAAACCCCTCAAATGACTCTTTGAGGAAAACGGAGGGATTTGATAACATCATCTGTTGACCGGCTATCGGGAAGGCTGATGGCCTTTGTCTTGTTTGGAAAGTATACCAACTTAAAAACAAAGAAATCAAACCCGTCCTTAAAAATAATAGACTCATTTGCATATAATTGGCTTGGAATATCCAAAAACGTAAAATGAACGTCATCTTTGCTTATGCACTACCTCAGGAAATTACAAAAAACAATTTTAGGACTCGATAACCAATTTCATTAATGCTTCCTCCATTGATTGCATCGTTATGGGTGACCTTAAAGAAATCCAACAATGCTCGGATAAACAAGGAGGTGCCACAATTAATCCGAATAGATTTAACAGACTCGTAAATTTTAAAAATCAATGTAACCTTGATGATGCTCAAACTACAAGAAACCAATTTACGTGGAGGAACTAAAGCGTGAAGGTCCGAAAAATCTATATGAAAAATTAGACCGTCTTCTATTTCACAACCAAATCCTTCAGTGGTACCCCCTTCTGAAAACAAAAAAAACACGCTTTTACAATATCGGACCATTGCCATATAACCATTGAATTTCTAGACTCGGTTTCATTTACTACACAACGTTTAAATTTAAAATGATGTCGACTAAACGGAAATCCTTTGAAAATATCGTTAGACAAACCTGGAGATCAAACTTTGGGGGTAACGACATGTTAAACCTTATAAAAAAACTCAACTACTCAAAACAAAAGCTAAAGAATGGAGCAAAGTCAATTTGGTAATATCTTTAAGCAACTTAAAGTTGTTGAATGCAAATTCCATGAAATCCAAGGCCTTTCAAACTCTATTCATAACCAAAGTAATGAAATTACCCAAAGAAACTTCATGAACAAACAAAAAAGTCTAATCACTTTTCACCAAATATATTGGCATCAAAGAACCAAAAATAATATAATTGAGAAATATGGACATAAACTCCAAATACTTTCACCACGTAGCCACAAGAAGAAGAAAAATGAAACAACTTATGGAATTAAGAACAAATGACGGAATTACTTTGAATAAAGAAAATGAGATTCGGTTGGAGGTTCAAAAAGAATTTGTGAGCAAATTCTCTAGGACACCTTTGAATAAACACCTAATGGACAAGAAACTACAACTCCTTAATTATAAAACCAATGTTAAGGATAATGCAAGTTTAACAAAACCACCAACCAATGAGGAAATTAGAAACCCAATCTTTGACATCGGTTGTAATAAATCCCCTAGACCGGATGATATGTCATTTGGCTTCTACCAAACATATTGTCATATAGTAGGTACAGACGTTACTAAAGTAGTTAAAAAAATTTTAAGAAGCGGAAAACTTCTTACACAAATAATCTACTCTTTTATTACACAAATTCCAAAGAATGATAATCGTACAATGGTGAACCATTTCAGGCCAATTAGTAGGTGTTCAAAAAGTTACAAAACCATTGCAAAAATCATCACTAACATAATGGAATATATTATGTCTCATGCGCGTTGATGCTGCAGTTCTCGATCTAGATTGAAAGTCCATGAACAGTCTCATAGAACAAATCTCGGTGGAGAATCTCGGCCGATATTCTTGGAATTGACTGAGATTCTATGAAACTCGAACACAAAGAACGTGAGTTTGATGGAATGATTATGGATACATAAGAACGTGAGTTGGATTAAAACCCTTAACAAAGAATTACCTTAACTCTTCCTTCTTCAACCTTACACAAGTCTTTTATCTAAGACAAGTACAAGGAGGGACTAGTTTGACTAGTAGTATCAATCTTCAGTAAGATTAACACACGCAAGAACAACCTAGCAAGGGATCACAACGATTCAATCAAAGGCTCTCTTTTTGAGTGAATAGAAATGATAAAATGCAAACCCCATGAGAAGAGTCACAAGTATCTCACAACAATGTTGAAATCAATAATCAAAACTAAGCTACCTAAGAATCTCGTCCTCTAAGGCTATTTATAGGAGATATTCCTCTAAAAGATAAATACTAAAATAATCCTAAATGATAGGATCAAAACCAAAAGATACCTTCAGAAAGTTTGAGAGCTTTACATGTATTAAAAAACAACAAAAGATAACTCTATCTAATAAGATCTCGATGGATCTTATTGATCTCAACAGACATGAAATCTCGGTCTAAATCTCGGGAAATATTTCTGTCTCAGGGCCGAGATTTCTTCACTGGGTTATATTCCTTGGTTCATTGATCATCTTCAATAGCATCTCCTCTCAGATTCTTCTTGCCCTTGATCTAGTGATTGGTCCTTGTATACTTGGTGTCGGGGATGGTCCCTCATCATACTCCCCTTCTTAAAAAGGATGCCTCCTTGAATCCGTACCATGCTCATCACTGGAACTCAAGTTTCTTTGTGGTAAAAACTTCGGTGTCCATTACTCTCCTACTGGATCCCTCGATGTTCGTAACACTCGTGTCTTGAAAACGTGCATCGTAACACACTGCAGCAAGGAATCTCGGTCGAAATACCAAAATCTTGGGTGAGATTTCGTTACTAGGTTGGCCGAGATGTCTATTGGGCGTCCATAGATCACTGTCGATGATGAAAACTGAGTATATTCTTCAATCCCATCCTTTTCTAGGGTGGCATAGATTTTCTCATTGATTATCTTTACAAGGAGTTATATTAGCATGCAAAGTTTTCCTAGCACTAAAAGATTCTCCATGCTCATTTTTGTGACGTCCAGAATTTTATTCCGGTTAGTGATCGGGTTATCGACCTTCCCACATGTGCGGCTTAATTTTTCCGCAAGCTTGATGTGCTGAGTGAACGGGTTTTTTATTCCGTCACCTTCCGACCCTTCGTTGGTGTGGGTGACCCTTCGTTTTGGGGAAACCGACCCCTCATTGCTCTCTCTTGGCTTACCTCTCAGCCTTACCTCTCTCTCTCCTCCCATTTTCACTTTCACGTGAAAGGGAATATCTCCCTTCCCCTTTGCCCTTCTCCCTCTTTGGCCTTGAGCTTGGTAGCTTCTTCTATGATGCTCTTCCTCCTCTTCCTCTTGTATATGATGTCCAGCAGTGAGGTGTACTATAGATCTAGATTTGCTGGGTAAGTTCCTTTCTTCCTCCCTCCTTTATCTTATTCTTCTTCCATGAGCTCCAATGGTGGAAGCCATGGATTCACTCAAGTTCTTCACTCTTTGGCTTGCATGTGAGTGGATTGTGTTTAGGATGATGGTGTGTGTGTGTGTGGATCCAAGCGGTTGAAGTGCTAGAGCCAAGCAAGGACGCTAGGAGAATTTTTCACATCGAGGAACCAACGAAGAGATCGTTCGACAATCGCCCTTTGGAGCCCGACCGCACCCGCGGCTGGACAGCGCCGCGGGGCGGCCACTGCACCAAAGCCGCAAGGGAGGCCAACCTGATCCGCGGGGGCGGCCACTGGCCGTAGGGGAGGCTCCCCAGGGCCGTAGGGGCGGCTACTAGTTCAACCAACCTGCTATTGCGGCCTTCTACTCCCCTCTGCAGTTGTGCTCCTTTCTTCCGCGCCCGCATATTTGCCCCAGTGAGTGCTTGTAACACCCCGAATTCTCAGAACTCGGGGCATTACTGGTTAGGACCTCACAATGGGTCCCGATCTTAGTTTGACAACAATATTACAAGGATCTTGCAACAAGACACAAATAAGAAAAACCGAAATTCATGAAATAGTATTTTTAAAGGAATGAAAGCAACAACGTCTAACAGCCTATAGTACTTAAACAACGAAAAAAGGCTAATTGTCTTAACAAGAGGAAAAGACAACAAAGCGACAACCCAAACCCCCACTCTAATGTACTCACCAGTAGAGAGGGTTGGGTCGTTGTCTGTTTGGGTGCTATACTCTCGGAACCAGGCTGTTGGTGGTGTATCCCTGGACCGGGGCTCGTAGCTGGCTCGAATGTACTCACCACAGGTGCACAAACTCGTCCTAGCGTTGTCATTGCTGGAATTAGAGAGAGACAAGGCGTCCAATGTTGTTACTTCGATGGAAACAGAGGGGAAAGAAGAGGGGTATGAGAGGACGACCTTGCTCACCTGATGGTCGACGGAGGAGGTCGCAGAGGCTCCGGTGGGGTTGTTGATGTCCTGCGAGACCTTCTGTCTGTTGCCAATCGACCTAGATCAGAGGAGGGAGTAGGAAGCTTCAGCAACTCATCGTCTGCACGTGCAGTCCCGGTTGATTGTTGGTTGCAGAAGAGTCATCCAGGATGCAGACCGGTGGGTGCTGGTTGCAGAAGGCTGGTGTGTGATCTCCCTGGTTCCCGGTGAAGGTTGGTTGAGGAGGGAGACCGCGTGCAACAGCTGTCCGTTGTAAGGTCGAGATTCTAGGCTCGGCGATGCTAAAGCGAGGAGGCCATCACGTAGCAGTTGCATAAAATCTGGACTGAAGAAGGAAGGAAATATGCGGGGGAGGGGATGAATCTGATCATTTGAGGAGAGATAGAGAGTAACGTAACGGCTGTTGACAAGGAGAGAGGGATCCAATTAGGAATAGGTTATTTTAGGTTTCAGCTTACAAAAATGGGCTGGTTGCAAGAATTATTGGGCCGGTATCAACTGGGCCAGGTTTGGGCTGCTCCTCAAATGAAGCAAATGGGTTGACAGAATACTCGTTGTTCGCCCGGAACCGTTAAACGTACGGAAATAAATTACGGAATTATATAAGTTATCATTTTATGTGAGTCAAGGTCACATAAAATGATAGAATTTAATATCGTTTTTATTTTATTTAAAGAATTAAGGTTGGCGGATCGGAACTCGGTTTGATCTGGCATTAAACGGAGTTTTAAAAATTTTCAGTTATTACAGTGCTCTCCCTCGTTCTTGTGAACGCCTCTCATCCTAGAGAGTTATATAATTAGCAGCATGACTAGGGTGGACCTAGGATAGCTGTGAATGCCATGCAGTGGCTTTGGACCTTAAATGAGTATAGAGTTTATTGATGATCTTAGACTTATTTTGTGTATGATCTTGAGTCGGTTGTGGTGAGTGTAGGGTTATCCTTGTGAGGCTTGTGAGGATTGAGATTGTGAATAACTGAGTATATGGTTGTAGAGATTGTGGGCTAGGATGTGCGTATCCTAGCATAGTATCGCCACCGTTGAGATTGTCGAGACTAGGCATGTTTATCCTAGTATGTTGTTATGGGCTATGATCTTGTGAGATCATCGGGTCTAGAATTCGAAGGACTTATAGCTTATGAGAGTATTATTGATTTGTGTCTTGTTATGATCAGGCGTTGAGTACCTTCCTACGAGAAGCAAGAGCGGTACTGGTCGGTTTAGCATTGGGACGAGGTAAGTCTCCGGACTTACTTAACTAGCTTCGTTGTATTAGCATCGATGTGTAATTGGTTGTATGTGTTTTAGTTATGTTTATAACAACAAAACCGGAACTAGAACGACCTTGTGTTATATGTATATTGTCCCAAGTGTATTAGAAGCGGGTGGTGACCGCTTGTCCAGTCCAAAATGGGGTGACTAGGAGGTGCCTTGCGACAAGTCTAAGGGGAGATGTTGATTCGCATCAAGTACAAACCCGTCTAGTGAAAGGGGATAAGGGCAAGATCGTTATGATTCTCGTGTCACACCATAAATGGATCTAGTAATGGAATGACGTAATTGGAAAGATAATAAACCGGCTTGTGTGTGTTGGAGCATGATGTGTGTTTATGTTGACTTATCTATGTGTGTGTGCCAATACCATGATCCTAATGCTTTGAATGTTAGCTAATGGTTTTATACCGACGATGTAGTTGTCTTGCAGATTAGGAATGCGGCCGAAAGATCCTGAAGAGTGGGCAACCGGATTTCCGTACATTTTTGGATGGGTTTGGGTTGGAGTCGTGTACATTGTATGTTGTTTGTTGACGTTTGGTCTTTGGAGTTGTAAATTTGGTTAGAGTCTTTCGTTTGTATGCTTTCGGGAATCATATCATTTGCATTAAAATTTACTTCGATTTTGCCTTTATTTGTGTCTTGTTGTAAGATCCGGTGAAACTGTTGTCAGGCTAAGGGTCGGGACCCATTGTGAGGTCTCCGTCCGTAGCATCCCGAGTCCCGTGAATTTGGGGTGTTACAATATTCACAACTTTTGTCACTTTCACCAGCACTTTTATGCAACATTGAGGTGAGTGTGCTCATTATCATACTCTTCTTTACTTTCATAATTCCCTTGTTGATTAAGGTATAACACCCTATTGTTAGGACAATCCTTTTTATAATGACATCTACCTTAAAATTTGAAACACACAATATCTTTGGAATGTAAAGTAGAGTTAGAAGTTCTCCCTTTAGGATCCTTTGAAGGCTCATTCAAAGGGAAAGAATGTGAATGTGACCGCTGGGGCAAACTTTTCAAAACTTTTTGGTTTTCGCTCTTGCTTCGAGGCTCGTCTTTGTAGGAATCTCGGTCAAAATCTCGGGCGATATTGTCTCGATTTGGCCGAGATTTCTGTTGTTTCCAAGAGTCCGTCTCTTAGTCTCGTCATTTAAACTTATTTTAAACCTTAATAGCCAAATGTAGTAAGTTAGTCATATTATCATAGGGATATAAATCAATTTAATTGGCTAAGGATGGATACAAGATTCTTAAAAACTGAGCCATAATAGACTCCTCATCCTTTTCAAGTTGGCCTTAACCATCTCCATTTGCATGGTGGTGTAGACCTCTTCCATGCTCCGGGTTCCTTGCTTGAAGTTCTCCAATCTTTTCCTTGCTTCCCTAGCATAGTATGGGGGTATGAACCTTTTCTCTCATTAACGCTTTGACTTTCTCCCAAGCGTTGATGTCCAGATCTAACGTTCATCTCTTTTCTTTGATGAGATGATCCCACCAAACTAGGGCTTATCCTTTTCCAACACAGCAAGTTGGATCTTCCTTTACTCACTAAAGTTATGGCAAGACCAAATTTGTTCAATTTTAGTCTCCCATTCCATGTAAATGTCCATATCGTATTTGCCTTAAAACTCGGAATTTTGACATTCACTTTACCAATTCCATTATTCTTCTGGCGAGGACTATAAGGTTCTAAGTCTCGACCTCTCCTAGGCCGATGATTACTTCTAGGATAGTCTCTTCACATGCCTTCATCATCCTCTTCTTCGAATACCTGAAATTCATTAACAAAATCCGGAATGTTAGGTGTACGGAAGTTAGGATTCGGAAGTCTCATACTTGTCCCTTGATGGTTCGTTGGAGGTGGATCAGGGGTTGGGGCTGATGTGGATTACGTGAGCTTTTTCCAATCTCAGTGGCAAATCTCGGGTGAAATCTCGGTGGGGGCCGATATTTAGAGGCGAGATTTGTTCTCTAGGGCGAGTTTCTAGCCTCGTCATTTGTTCAATCAATGTTGAGATTGTGGCCATGAGTTGCTTCAGTACGTCATTGGTTATTGGACTCGTTGGGTCACCCCGTTATGAACCTCTTGGACTATTAGACATCCTACACATTTACACAAAGTAACAACAAACTCGTAAAGTTAGTGAAAAAATGAAGGTTCCTTACTTGTTTTCTCTCACACTCACACTCTGTTGTGAATCTCAAGCTAATTTGATGTAATTACCTTGGATGGATTAATACTTCTTTACAAATCGATGAGCTAGCTTCAACTAGAACTCCTTGGATGCCTCAAGTAGTCAACTTGGTTCGTGTAATATCCGGAATTTTTATTCCGTCTATTTCCGTTATAAACTCGATCTCAATCAGTTTATGCATATCCGTCTACCTAGTTAGACATATTATCATAGGATTTATCATTTTATGTTATCTCCTTCACATAAAATGATAGAATCTTTTAAATGGTTTATCATTTTATGTAGACTACTTCCGCATAAAATGATAGAATCCTTAACCGATCTTAATCTATAATAAACTTCATATCCGCCTAGTCCGTTTATTTATGTGTCGAGATCTTGTCCAGCCAGAAACTCGCTAAATTAAGGAGCCCAGCCGCAGCCCAGTTTAGCCCATCTGTTACTCTATATTCCAGCTCAACGGATCCAGTCCACTGTTGCTTGTCCAGCGCCAGCAGCCCAGTTCTGCAGCCAGCAGCCCACAGTCTTGCTTGTCCAGCGCCAGCTCCAGCCCGGCGTCTCCAGCCCAATGTGTGTTCAGCCCAGCAGCGCCATCTTGCCAGTCCAGAAACGTCTTACCTTCTCCAGCTCAGCAACGTTTCCTTTCCTTGATCTTTGCAGATTCCTTCCACATAACTGTTGTATTAATAAGGGAAAGAGATCCGTAACTGCCTAATCTCTTTCCTTATGCGCTGCAAACACTTCATCCGTCCAGATTCATCAGTACGCTCGCCTCTCCTGATCTTTGCCTCGCTTGTGAACATCGGTTTCTACAATCACCAACCGTCATTTGCAGCCATTGGAATCTGCAACGGGTCCACACCAACCTTCTGCACGTATCCAGCCGCGTCAAGCGGTTAGTGCAGCAATCTGGTTCTTCCATCTTCACCTTATTCTCTCTACCGACTCCTCTGGACTGTTTGTGCGCGAGCAGGAGGACGGAACACTCTCTTCTACCACGTTCATCCGACTACGTTGTGCCAGAGCCTCAGACAAGTCGCTGCTTGCTGTACGAAGGTGAGTACATCCCGGATCTGGACACTCCTCTTTTGCAGTCACCTCTCTCCTGCTTGTCTCACTTCGTCCCATCTATCCTTGTGTTAGGAAGAACATACGAGCCTCCTTCGAAAACGAGAGTAGACGTTTCAGGACCGTCAAACTGAAGAAGGTAAATTCCCTCTCTCCCACAGCTTGATCCCATGTACTCTAGGTGTAAAGAATTAAGTTTGTACAAAGATCTGCATAGTTTTCCGATTAGTCTAAGGGGAAGGTTATTGTATAAGCTTATGTATGCATACCAATTCCGTAATGCTAGGTTGATGAGCTGTTGTAATTCGGCCTTGGACATAGAAGATAGTAATAGGTAGCTGCTGAGTTTTATAAATAAAACAATAGAAATAAGGGGCTGCTGTAAAATTTAATTTTATGCCTTCAGCTTTTAAGTTATAAACTGCCATCTTGCCGACCAATGTTTGAGCGTTTGGATGAAGATCCACCGTTGAATTTTGGATATGTTGTAGACGGATATATGTAGTTTAGCATATTAAAATTTGGGAAGAAATGAACGGTTGGATTAGAAGTTATAAGCTCCCGAAGTTAGGTAGTTGAGCAGTTTTGGTAAACCTAGATTTTTGGTTAAGTATAGGAATAATAAGTGTAGTAGTCAACTTTGTGAATTTTTATAGGAATAATGGCTGAACAGTTGGGAGGAATTCTTTCTCCTAAGGTTAGATAGAACCTCATAGATGATCTAGAGATTTAATTCGGAATTATTATAAGCTGTTACGAATTTTATATTTAGAACCGAAGTTAGACCTTTACGATCTTCCGGAAAATAGAAACATAGGAAAAATGTCAGTTTGGACCCAAACAAAATTTTAGGAGTTAGAATATGATTTTAGAACCTCAATTAGGAGTTTAGACATGAATTCTAGATTTTTCGGGAATTTCGGGACCAAGGGTAAAATGGTCATTTTACCCTAAATTAACACTGTAACTAGTTATGTCTTAATACATTATTCAATCTTAGAAGTCTTAGACTTCTAACTACGTGAGAGTGTGCTAATGCACCTATCGCCTTTGGCAGGCAACTGAGTTGCTACAGTTTACAGAGCGAGTGGTTTACAAAGAGTCGAGCTTTATATCAGGTAAGTCCTATGGGCTTACTTAGCTGACTTCTAAATATGAGCATGAATGATGATAGTGGTGTGTGATTGAAATGTTTAGAGAGATAGGTTGTGATATATATATTTACCGACCTATATTTTGGCCTAAGAGTAACGGGCGGTGGCATTCTGCTCAGTAGCTTGCGAGCGCTGGGGGTTTCTTTAGGGACTAGTCCATACTTGGTTTGTAGTGATGCTACCAGTGGAAGTCAGCTAGACCTACACCAGTTGGATAAGGAACGGAGGCGAGAACTAATAATAATTCTCGTGCCACAACTTAAATTGAATAATGTGTATCACTTAAATAATAGATAATAAATGGTTGAGTGCCAGCATGATGTTTGTTTATTTTGTTTCTGCTTGTGTTTGTGTTGTTATCATTTTTGCTTATATTTGGATAGTTAGCTAACTGTTGATATGTTGTTTAGATTTGCCACAGGTTAGAGCAGATGCCGAGTGATCCAGACGGTAGTGGTCAGCCGGGGCGTCGTACTTTAGGATGTTTTACAGTTTCTTCTTTTGTGGGATTTACAATTGGACCTTGTTTCCTTTCGTTCTTTTCATACTTTGTTATATTAACTTTTCCGGCTGTTAGTTGATCTGGTCACATTCATACATTGTTAAGAACTATTTTATGATTTCTGGTTTTCCTTATCTGTGCATTGTTGTAAGATCTTGTTAAGTTGTTGTCAAACTAAGGTCGGGACCCACTGTGCGGTCCTAACCAGTAACTCCTTAAGTTGTAAAATTTGGGGTGTTACAACATGGTATCAGAGGGAGGTTGGCAACAATGGCACTTGAAATCTTCTAAAAAGGTCATATAAGTAAATAAACAGAACCCGAAAGGGGTCTGAGTTTTCCAAAGAGAATTTTGGTTTTAAAATGCATACAGAGTCGGGTTAGGATAGAAAGTACGGATGACCACCACTACCTCTACGGAGCTCGGTATTCTTAGAATAATTATAGACTTTTACTGTTATGATAGAATAGTTAGTTTATAACTGTAGTTGTTACTTGTTCGCTCAAAAGGGTGTGCGTCAAAGTCTTAATATTTATATCTAGAACTCAAAAGCAAAGCGAACCCGCAGTGTACGGATCAGCTGTAGAAAGGTAAGAATTCCAGAGTCGAACTCAGGGATTTGGTGAGAATAATTCCGATTTCAATTATCTAGCGAAAGTATAAAAGCTTTTGTGATTTAATAAAGAGAGAAATGATTCCAAGGATTCAAGTATCCGATTTAGGCTTTCGATTCAAGACACTTCTATAGATATAGGACAGAGTTTATATTGCCAAGATTAATTGTTCAAAGGTAAGATTCGTACGGTGAAGTTCCGAAGCCTATATGACTAATCTAAAGATTCTCTCTATAAGGGTTGTTGAGGCTGCAATATAGAAAGATCTAGAGACAAGAATTATGTTCAAACTAACTATCTAAAACTCCAGGATGTGACTCTCCAAAGTAAAGAATAGCAAGCACAATTAAAAATCTCAATAAAGGATGTTGAGTCTCTTTATTACCCAAATCTTGAAATCTTAATCTAATAAACGTAGAATTAGGTTTGAAGTGTCTTCATACATTCAATTAGAGGGTAAAAAGGTTAATCAAGATTAGGATTTAGGCAAGGATTAGTTTTGATTAAAGATTGATTCAATTAAAGTTCATCAGAAGAATAAATCGCCCTGTTCATAAGAAAAATCGGCCGATTTTCCTCAAGAACAGCCCGATTTTCCTGTTTGTCACAAAACTAAATCTAAACTCTCAGGGTCCTAATGTTCAATTGAGTTCAGTCTATCATCATCTAAGCCTTAATCATCAACTATTCTCCCCAGAATCACAAGGTTTTTAGCCAACCATTTTCAAAATCGAATCAAATTAATTATTGAAGAAGATATCGTAAAGAAACCAAATCTTGAACGGAAAATTCAATAACTTCCAAATCTGTAAAACAATCGTCAAATCTGTTCAATGTATCTCTCAAACAACTCAATTTCGTGTTCACAAACCATAAACAATGCAAGGGAATAAAGAAATCTCACAGTCAAAGATCAAGAATGACTTTCCCGGCAAAAACTCCTCAATCCCTCTCCAAGAATCCTTGATTTCTCCAGAACGTGTAAAGATTTTCCCGTGCGGCCTTCCCGTCTTCGTTCGTAGGGTTCTCTTCTATAGTTTCTTGCAGATGGGCCGTTTGGCAAAACTCTCATCTAGCCCAAAATAATTGGGCTTTGTGTCGTCTATCCATTTGGCCGAATCGTGAAGAAAATCGACCCAGCCGATTTAGGTGCAAAACCGTTCGATTTCAGGGTATGAAAATCGTCCGATTTTTATATATATTGGCACGATTTTCTTCAACAGAAAGTGTTCTTCCTTCGGTTCGTCTTCTATGCTTCTCCTTTACAATTCCTTAGCTCTTTGTGATCCTTCTAAGACTCCTTTAGCTTCCTTTACATCCTTAGATGCTCCTTGCTCAATTTTTGCTTCCAATTCCGCTCCATTTACCTACAATTCATCAAAATCTCGTGTAGACCTCTATTTCCGACAATTGATTGAATAGAACATAAAAAGCACACAAAATCTCTCTAAATGCAAGGTAAACTGAGACAATCTTCTACAATATGCATGAATATGATGGTACATAATTCATGTCATCAAAATACCCCATACTTGCCCCTTGCTTGTCCCTAAGCAAGACTCAAATTTAGAATATAAGATGTCATGGATTATGTATGTATGAAAACTCAAAAACTTTTCTTTTGGTAGTGCTTCTTTTTATTGGATCACCCTCAAAGTGATATTTCAAGGCTTAAAAGGGCAAAGCATGTACCAATGATGACTATAAGATGAACAAACTCCCTTTTCTTCCTTGAAAGCATAAATAAAGAACATGATAAAGGTGTAGAGGTAATCAAAGTCAAACAAATCTAAGCCATTAAGTCTTAAACACATGCATAAAAGTCTCAAGGTCTTCTAATCAAAGGAAAGGTTCAAGAAACGTATTAGGGGAAGGAGTTCTTTTTGGCTATTGTGGTGCTAATCCGGGAAAGAGGAACACATAACACCTTCAAGAATTTTCTTCACCGCACATGCTTCGCATGTAGAAAGCTTTGCTTTCATTATACTTTACTTTTTTGAGAGTATGGACAGCGGTGCACAAAAACCGAAGCCTAGGAGATCGGCGTTTCTCAATTTCGAGATGCCTCAAACCTTTGATGCACATACCATATCCCGTTAGGACTTGTCGTTCAATCGGACTTTGGCAAGACACAAACACCCGGCTATGTGAATGGTGCCGAGTTACTCATCCTCATGTTCAACGTCCCCAAACTTATGAAATTTTGCACTTTTCTCAATACATTTTCCTTGGCCCTCCCACATCAAACATGCCTTTTTCAATCACCTATCCTCATTCCCGGATGGTAAAAGGAGGGTTACATGTTTCATTGAGGAGCTAGCATGATCAAGATATGAGAAAAGAAAAGAAGTGAATTGCCTTAGTCATCCTTAAATGATGTAAAAGAACTTGCAATATAGCTTCGACTATTATTTCATTCTCTCATCAAAACAACTAAATCATATAACTTATTCATGTGTTCAAGTAACAAAAGCAATTTCATTCATGCTATAATCAAAATTTCAACACAACTAAGCATCTTTTTCGCCTATCCATATACACAATTCTCATCATAGAGGTCATTTCCATATAAGAAGCACTTAAGAATTTTTGAAAATTCATAGGTTTTGAAAAAGATCATGCAAATGTAAGTGTCATAATAGAAAGCAAGTAGTGCAAGAGTTATTACAAGCCAAGTTGTCAAGAGTAGTGGAAAGTACATAAAGTGCTAAAGTGAAGCATAAGGTATTGTAAGTACCCCCACCCCATACTTGACATCCACATTGTTCCCAATGTGAAAATCAAGCATAAGAAGGAGAAAAATACTTACAATGTAAAAGAAGTGGAAGCTCAATCCTCTGTCGGTGGTGGAGGTGGTGGATATGGATACATCGGTGTGCTAGGATCGTAGAAGTGGCCGAACTGGTGGTAGTACAAGTCTCTCATCTGGCCATCATAGGATGAATGCCTAGCGTCCATCTCCTCCCTGTAGGTCCTGAACTGAGTGTTCAGGGTGTCATAACTGGTGTTGAGGGTACGGTAGTCGGTGCTGAGACTCTGGAAGCTAGTGACTAGCTCCCTGAAGTGGCGTGGAGCTCGGCGTCCTCGTCTAGGGCCTGGAGCGTGTGCATAAGAATGTCGAGGTGGTTGTATGTCATCCTCCGTCTCCTCATCCTGCCTACTAGTCCTGCTCGGTCCTGCACCATGAGTATCAGTGTCCATGGCGTCCGTAGCATGCCCGCTATGAGTATCACTCTCAAACTCGAGCATGGTCTCTTGTCCTCCATCCTCATCCTCCTCGTCTGAATCACCTACATCATCATCATAATAAGTAGGAGGTGAGAACTCCTCAAGCATCACCTCAAAGGTCTCCTTCCAGTTCCTCTTGTTCCGAATAGTGTATTTGGATTTCCATATGATCTCGGATGGCTTCTTCTTCGGATCCCTGTGCCATGGCATCGGCACATGAAGAGTTCCTCTCCCTCGAGGAATCAAGACCTGTCGAACCACCAACCTCTGTGAGCCTAAGGGGAGGGCACTCTCAGCTAAGTGCATCCGGAGTAGTCTAATCCCATGGTCTTAGCCACATGAGTGACAAGACCTCCTGCACAAATGTCGCCCTTAGCTTTGTTGGCTATCTTTCCTAGATAGTCAGCAAGCATGGTGGCGATGTCGGGAATGGTGGTAGATGTCATGCAGTAGAGGATGAAGAGCTCATCAGCCTTGAGCTTTTGTGGAGTCTCTGTCCGGGCAAATAGACTCTCACTAAGTATCCTATGCACTACCTTAAAGGAAAGGTTGTACATACTTGTCTCCTTGGAGTTTCCGGGCCTCCACTTATCCCCTCCGTACTCACCTACGAAAATAGCCTCCCAAAAATCACTAGCACTGAGACCTCTAGCAAATGTTCCTGCATCTGAATAAGAGAAACCAAACAAGTTGCCAAAAGTATCAATGGACATAGTGTGGTTTTGGCTCATGAGGCGGAAAGTGACCATCCTTTCCCTAGGGTCGTGCTCAAACGTGCTAAGGAATTCTAGGGTGATTTCTCTATAGGCATCCTCCCTAATCGTAGCAAACTGTCTCAACCCAGCTCTGTCTAGCATCATATCAACATCCTCTCGAACATACAACGAATCTAAGTCGTCAAGCACTATGTAGCGAGGAGGGGTGAATGGGCGATCTACAATGCGTTCATAGCGTTTCTTGTGCTTGGATAGGGGAAGAGGAAGCTTAGGGATGTTGGTAGGTGGTGGTGGAGGTGGGGCAGGGGCTTTGGAAGAAGATCCCTTCTTCTTCCCCGTGTTTCTAGTTATCCTCTTTACAAGATCCATTCTAAGTCCCAAAAATCGACCTGTTCTTCACAAAAATCGGCCGATTTTTCTAGGCTGGGTCGATTTTTATCTCGATTTCAACGATTCTCACAATTCTGTAAAGTTCTGTTCAATCTATCACCACACACAGTTCCCTACAATGGTTTCTAAGCAGATTCATCTATCAATTCCAACAAACAAACACTTCCTAAGCAAGCTTCAAATTCGAATGAGAAACTTAGGTTTTGGAAAGAAAAACCTGAATTCCTTATAGAGGAGTCGATTGCCGTGCGTGCTGTTGTTAGATCCTTGTTCCTTGTTGAAAATGCTTCAGTTTAGAGCCAAGAATCACTCAAAATGGTTAAGGAATGAAGATTGTAGGGTGTGGCGATTTTTCGGCTTTCTTGAGAGAGAGAAATCGAGAATTGGGGGTTTTGGAATGAAGAAGATCGAGTGTGAAGTCCTTATATAGGGTCGACGATTTCTGAAGAAAATCGGCCGATTTTTCAGATCGATTTATTTGTCGGGGCGATTTTTCTTTCTGTCGAAAAAAATCGGCCGATTTATTTTGGCAGGTCGATCTCCAGGTCGATTTTTGTTTCTGTTGAGAAAAATCGACTTGCTCTATTACTGAATCGGACGATCTTCTTATGGTAGGTCGATTTCCTTGTTTTTCTTGAATCTCGAAGATGTAACTCAATTGTGCTCCATTCTCCGTGAATCTCTCACATTTGAACCTAGGTTCCTGCGAATAATGACACGACAGACCAAGAGTGCATCGAGGAACATATAAAAACGAAAAACGAAGAAACAAAGCAATTAATCTATTCTAACTAAGTGAGGGAAAGAAGGGAAAATTATACTATCATTGGGTTGCCTCCCAAAAAGCGCTTTATTTATCATCTTTAGCTGGACGGTGTATGATGTTGTGTTCAATGGAGGAGGATAGGAGCTATCTCCTCGACCGGAGCTTCCGGTGTATATTTCTTCAACCGTTGGCCATTAACCTTAAAACTTCCGCTTTGTTCACCCCATACTTCAACTGCACCATGGGGGAAAATTCTTTTAATTACAAAAGGTCCTGTCCAACGGGATTTGAGCTTACCTGGAAATAGACGCAGCCTTGAGTTGAATAGGAGGACTTGGTCTCCCTCCTTCAAGTCTTGTGGAATGATGTGCTTATCATGCCAGCGCTTTGTCCGTTCCTTGTAAATCCTTGCGTTCTCGTACGCATTTATCCGGATCTCATCCAGCTCATTGATGTCTAAGAGCCGTTTCTCTCCGGCTTCTTTCATGTCGAAGTTGAGCCACTTGATAGCCCAATAAGCTTTGTGTTCTAGCTCTACAGGAAGACGACATGATTTACCATAAACAAGATTATAGGGAGTCGTACCTATTGGTGTCTTGAAGGCTGTCCTGTATGCCCATAGTGCATCGTCGAGCTTCATTGACCAATCTTTCCTCGTTTTAGAGACGGTTTTCTCTAAAATCCCTTTAATCTCTCTATTGGATATCTCGACTTGTCCGCTGGTTTGCGGGTGGTAAGGTGTAGCTATCTTATGGGTCACCCCATACTTAGCCAATAGAGTCTCAAATCGACGGGCTGTGAAATGCGTTCCTCCGTCACTAATGATGGTTCGGGGAGTTCCGAACCTTGGGAAGATCGTTTTGTTGAGGAACTTCACCACTACCATTGCATCATTAGTAGGAGAAGCGATTGCCTCCACCCATCTTGAGACATAGTCTACGGCAAGAAGTATATACTGGTTGCCGCATGAAGATGGGAAAGGTCCCATAAAATCGATGCCCCATACATCAAAGATCTCTACTTCTTGTATGTCGTTGAGAGGCATCTCATTCCTCCTGGATATATTACCTGTCCATTGACAAGCATCACAAGAAACAACAAACTTTTGCACATCTTTGAAAAGTGTAGGCCAATAAAAGCCGGAGCGAAGTACCTTAGCACAAGTCTTGTGGGAACTAGCATGTCCGCCACATGGTAGAGAATGGCAGTGTCGGATGACACTATCTATCTCATCTTCGGGAATACATCTCCTGTAGATGCCATCTGGACCTCTTTTGAATAGAAGAGGTTCGTTCCAATAGAATTGCCGGACGTCTCTTAAGAACTTCTTCTTTTGAGCATATGAAAGTCCGGGTGGAATCTCCTGACAAACAAGGTAATTTACAATGTCAGCAAACCATGGATCATTACCTTGTGATATGTGTTGAAGACACTCTTCAATCTCGTGCAGCTGCTCGTCAGGGAAGGAATCGTCTATCGGAAGTTCATCCGACTCGCCGGTGAGTTGCGGAAGACGACTAAGATGATCGGCAACGGAGTTCTCCGATCCTTTCTTATCACGGATCTCTAAATCGAACTCTTGCAAGAGTAAGATCCATCTTAGAAGCCTTGGCTTCGCATCCTTCTTCGTGAATAAGTATCGAATTGCAGAATGGTCCGTGTAGACTATCACCTTCGCACCTACAAGATAGGAACGAAATTTCTCAAAAGCGTATACTACGGCTAAAAGTTCCTTTTCCGTAGTTGCATAATTGTATTGAGCCTCGTCTAGCGTTTTGCTAGCGTAGTAGATGGCGTGAGTGCGACCATCTTTCTTCTGTCCAAGAACGGCTCCTATAGCGACATCGCTTGCGTCGCACATGACCTCGAAAGGAAGAGTCCAATCGGGTGGTTGAATGATTGGTGCCGAAATCAAAGCTTCTTTGATCCTGCAAAAAGCATCTAAGCAATCTTTCGAAAATTCGAAAGTCGCATCTTTCATCAAAAGATTAGTCAAAGGTTTTGAAATCTTAGAAAAATCCTTTATGAATCTCCTATAGAAGCCCGAATGTCCTAAGAAGCTTCTAATTCCTTTTACTGATGAAGGGGGAGGTAACTTCTCAATGGTTTCTATCTTTGATCGATCTACCTCTATTCCCCTTTGTGACACTAAGTGACCTAACACAATTCCTTCGGTGACCATGAAATGACACTTTTCCCAGTTTAAGACTAAGTTAGTGTCCTCACATCTCTTAAGAACTAGTGAAAGGTTATAGAGACAGTTATCAAAGGAAGAACCATATACCGAAAAGTCGTCCATGAAGACTTCCATGATATTCTCTACATATTCGGAGAAGATTGCCATCATACACCTTTGGAAGGTGGCTGGAGCATTGCATAAGCCGAATGGCAAGCGAACGTACCCCATGGGCACGTAAAGGTTGTCTTTTCTTGATCATCCGGATGAATTGGTATCTGAAAGAAACCGCTATATCCATCTAAATAAAAAAAGTAAGCATGTTGGGCTAACCTTTCCAGCATTTGATCGATAAAAGGAAGGGGGAAGTGGTCCTTCCTAGTGGCTACGTTCAGTTTGCGGTAGTCGATGCACATTCGCCACCCTGTAACTGTCCGTGTAGGGATGAGTTCGTTGTTCTTGTTGGCAACAACGGTAATGCCTCCTTTCTTGGGTACTACTTGTACCGGACTCACCCATTTGCTATCGGAAATAGGGAAGATGATACCTGCATCAAGTAGCTTAAGGATTTCTTTCTTCACGACCTCTTTCATTGCCGGGTTTAACCGTCTTTGAGGTTGGCGTGAAGGTTTGTAATCCTCTTCCATTAATATTTTGTGCATACATAGAGAAGGCTTTATTCCTACTAAATCATCAATGGTGTAACCTAGTGCTCTCCTATGTTGCTTCAAAACACTCATGAGTTTCTCTAATTCATCATCGTTCAAATTTGCATTGACTATAACCGGGTATGTGGAATTAGTGCCAAGGAATGCGTACCTTAAATGCGTGGGAAGTTGCTTCAATTCTAGTGATGGAGGTACCTTTGTTGGTGATGAATCGTGGCCTTCGGGTGTTGTGGAAGAGGTCTCTATAGGTGTGGGTACTTCATCATTAGATTCGGAAGCGGCTGCGGTGAAGTTTGGAGAATCCAGAGAATTACTCATTGAATCGACCTCCCCTGTAATAAATCGGTCGATCTGCTGCACAATTTTTCTTTCTGTCGGAAAAAATCGGGTCACCTCTTCGTGAATCGGACGATTTAATGTTGTCAGGTCGATTTTTGTTTCTGTTGGAAAAAATCGGAGTGCATCTTCATAAATCGGACGATTTATTTCTGGCAGGTCGATTTTCTTCACAGTTTCCGGAGTCAATTCTAATTCTTCAATTTTTACTTCTAGTTCTTCTTCCACATCGTTTAAAGCTTTCACATCCTCATTGCAGTCGTGTTCCACCCCTTCCTCCATGATGCTCATGCTAAGAACCTTTTGAAGAGGGTCTTTCATTAAGATCGAACTTACTACCTCTCTAGACTCTTCTTCCTCAACAATTTCAAAAACGTCGTCTTTCAAGGCTGGCTCCTTGATTAAGGAAGATAGTATGAATTCTATCTTTTCTTCACCAATATGGAAGGATAGCTGGCCGTTCTTGCAATCTACCATGCATCCAGATGTGGCAAGGAATGGTCTCCCAAGGATGATGGGAACCGGGTAATCTGCAGGTATGTCAAGAACGACAAAATCTATAGGGATGTAAAACTTACCCAGCTTTACCGGAATGTCTTCTAATATTCCCACCGGTTTAGTGGTAAAACGATCAGCCATGTAGAATGTGATCTTCACCGGTCTAGGCTCTCCTAGACCAACTGCCTTGCATAGAGCGAGAGGTATGATACTCACACTTGCTCCAAGGTCACAAAGAGCATCATAGGTAGCTTCTCCCAAAGTGATGGGTATGCAAAAGGATCCTGGATCGCGGAGCTTGGGTGGCATATTCTCCGTCATAGTCTTGATGAGTTCGGATGACTCCATACTCATCTTGACTTCTCCTATATCTTCCAACTTCCTCTTGTTAGAGAGGATCTCCTTGAGGAATTTCCCGTAAGCCGGCATACCTAAAATCGCATCCATGAAAGGTATGTTAATATGGAGCTTACTCATAAGTTCAACAAACTTACCGAAATGTTTATCTAGGCGTGCACGCGCTCTAGATTGAGGAAAAGGTAGAGGTGGTTTGTAAGCGGGAGGAGGAACATAGACTTCTTCCTTCTCTTTTGCCTCTCCTTCTTTTGTGGAGGTATCAACTACTTTAGGTTGAGGATCGGCGGTCGTCTTTCCGCTCCTAGTAGTTATTGCCATAACCCTTCCCTTTGGGTTATCTTCTGTCTTTCCGGGAAGCTTCCCTTGATCTCTTGGAACTTCCCCGGCCTTGTTGAATACTTGGTTTTCTAAAGCTTTGTGAGCTTTGTCAACCGAAGTTATGTAACTCTCCAATCCTTGTAGCTTGCCTAGGATTGTTTCTAGCATGGGATCGGGTTTGCTTGATCCGCCTGATTGTTCCTGGCTTGTCGAAGGAGTAGAAGAAGATGGAGGTGTTAGAGCCTTTTCAGCATAAGAGTAAGGATTACCTGGACCTTGCTGATTTGACCTCCAATTGTTGTTATTTGAGTTCCTATTGTTGTTGTTGTTCCAATTGGAGTTTCGGTTGTTATTGTTGTTGTTGTTCCAATTGGAATTCCGGTTATCACTCCTTTGATTGTTATCTCTTCCCATGTAGTTGGCTTCTTGCTCCTTAGTCTTTTGAAGACTCGTTTTGAGCACTTCCCTCAATTCTTTGATGTCATCTTTGAGGGAGAATATTTGTGTATGAGCCGCTTGATTCAACTTGGCTCCCGTATCGCCTTGATTCCGGCTATTTGATTCCACCTTCCGGTGGGAATATTTCTCAATCACTTGGGCTTGCTTCTCAATGAAGTCCCAAGCATCATCCTCTCTCATATCCATGAATGTGCCACAAGATAGAGATTGGAGGTTGAATTGCGTTTCCACATCCAACCCTTTGTAGTAGATCTCCAATAATTCCAGCTTGGAAATGCCATGGTGTGGGCAATCCAACAAGAGATCTTGAAACCTTTTCCAAGATTGAAACAAGCTTTCGTTAGGTTTCATAGAAAACGCATTTATTTTACCTCTCAATTCCGCCGTTTTGGATGGCGGAAAGAACTTGGTGAGGAATTCCGAAGACAATTCTTCCCATGTAGCTAACTTCGCAGCCGGAAGTGTTTGGTACCAAGCTAGAGCCTTGTCCTTCAAAGAAAAGAAGAACGGTTTGATCTTGTAGTTGCTTGTAGTAGCCTTCTTCGGCTTCATAGTCTCCATGAGAATCTCAAAATTCTGCAAGTGTTGATGCGGAGATTCAGTACTTGCTCCGCCATATTGACTTTGGCGAACCATAGTGATGACTTGTGGTGAGAAGCTAAACTCTTGGATGTCTTCAGCTCCGAAATCTACACCTAGACGGCGTGGTTGCTGAATTGGATCCATCCGTTGCCCCAAAGTTCGGGGTCTATCTTCGTAATTGACAGCTCTAACGTTCCTAGTCGTAATGCGAGGGACGACCTTTGGTGTTGGAGTGTTTCGGGTAGGACGAAGTGATGGATCAATCTCTTCAAGTTCCGGCATGTCCGGATCAATCTCTTCATCATCGGATGAGTCATTTCGAATGGATTTAGTTGGTGTCTTGACTTTCTTCTTCTTCTTGGAGTCGTTCAACTCCAACTTCATGTCCAACATCATAGCTCTTAGTTCATCAATCTGAAATTGATGACTTATTTCAGCTTCTTTTCGAGCTTTCTCACTCAATTGGAGCTGACGTTGAGCTTCGTTCAGTTCAGCCTTGTAGTTTCTCTCATCGTTTTCAGCCATTTTCTTCTCCTTCAACTTTCTCCTCAAATTTATTTCTAATTCGGGATCGAAAGGAATTAGATCTTTAGTGGATCTAGTCTTTCGCATATACCTAAAGAACCTGCAAAGATCACTCAAGTAGACAAATCAAATCACAAGAGCAAGAGCTCTCAAGCTAGACAACCGAAAACCGGATTTGATCTAGACCAAATCCCCGGCAACGGCGCCAAAAACTTGTTCGCTCAAAAGGGTGTGCGTCAAAGTCTTAATATTTATATCTAGAACTCAAAAGCAAAGCGAATCCGCAGTGTACGGATCAGCTGTAGAAAGGTAAGAATTCCAGAGTCGAACTCAGGGATTTGGTGAGAATAATTCCGATTCCAATTATATAGCGAAAGTATAAAAGCTTTTGTGGTTTAATAAAGAGAGAAATGATTCCAAGGATTCAAGTATCCGATTTAGGCTTTCGATTCAAGACACTTCTATAGATATAGGACAGAGTTTATATTGCCAAGATTAATTGTTCAAAGGTAAGATTCGTACGGTGAAGTTCCGAAGCCTATATGACTAATCTAAAGATTCTCTCTATAAGGGTTGTTGAGGCTGCAATATAGAAAGATCTAGAGACAAGAATTATGTTCAAACTAACTATCTAAAACTCCAGGATGTGACTCTCCAAAGTAAAGAATAGCAAGCACAATTAAAAATCTCAATAAAGGATGTTGAGTCTCTTTATTACCCAAATCTTGAAATCTTAATCTAATAAACGTAGAATCAGGTTTGAAGTGTCTTCATACATTCAATTAGAGGGTAAAAAGGTTAATCAAGATTAGGATTTAGGCAAGGATTAGTTTTGATTAAAGATTGATTCAATTAAAGTTCATCAGAAGAATAAATCGCCCTGTTCATAAGAAAAATCGGCCGATTTTCCTCAAGAACAGCCCGATTTTCCTGTTTGTCGCAAAACTAAATCTAAACTCTCAGGGTCCTAATGTTCAATTGAGTTCAGTCTATCATCATCTAAGCCTTAATCATCAACTATTCTCCCCAGAATCACAAGGTTTTTAGCCAACCATTTTCAAAATCGAATCAAATTAATTATTGAAGAAGATATTGCAAAGAAACCAAATCTTGAACGGAAAATTCAATAACTTCCAAATCTGTAAAACAATCGTCAAATCTGTTCAATGTATCTCTCAAACAACTCAATTTCGTGTTCACAAACCATAAACAATGCAAGGGAATAAAGAAATCTCACAGTCAAAGATCAAGAATGACTTTCCCGGCAAAAACTCCTCAATCCCTCTCCAAGAATCCTTGATTTCTCCAGAACGTGTAAAGATTTTCCCGTGCGGCCTTCCCGTCTTCGTTCGTAGGGTTCTCTTCTATAGTTTCTTGCAGATGGGCCGTTTGGCAAAACTCTCATCTAGCCCAAAATAATTGGGCTTTGTGTCGTCTATCCATTTGGCCGAATCGTGAAGAAAATCGACCCAGTCGATTTAGGTGCAAAACCGTTCGATTTCAGGGTATGAAAATCGTCCGATTTTTATATATATTGGCACGATTTTCTTCAACAGAAAGTGCTCTTCCTTCGGTTCATCTTCTATGCTTCTCCTTTACAATTCCTTAGCTCTTTGTGATCCTTCTAAGACTCCTTTAGCTTCCTTTACATCCTTAGATGCTCCTTGCTCCATTTTTGCTTCCAATTCCGCTCCATTTACCTACAATTCATCAAAATCTCGTGTAGACCTCTATTTCCGACAATTGATTGAATAGAACATAAAAAGCACACAAAATCTCTCTAAATGCAAGGTAAACTGAGACAATCTTCTACAATATGCATGAATATGATGGTACATAATTCATGTCATCATTACTATTCGTGCAGATGGCACGTACTAGGGCTGCACAAGTGACTGGCCGAGGTAGGGGTCGTCCCCCCCTTCCCCCAGTCAGACAGGATCGAGCTGATAGCACCCCTACTATTAGAGGGCGTGGTCGTAGGGGTAGACCTCCACTAGGGAGAGGTCGAGGACGAGTTCCTCGAGAGGACCCACCTGCAGCAAGCATACCAGAGGCTGCTGTGGAAGAGGTAGCCGAGAGTGTAGGCCCCGAGGTTAGGCCGGAGACCGCCGCTAGGTCTGGAGCGCAAGGAGTACATTCTACTGATTCAGGACGTGTTTCTATCGGAGCATCTGAGTATAGGGAGTTCAGAGCCTATGTTGAGCGCATGGAGGAAGCTGCTAGAGTTGAGAGGCTTACTCAGGTACCACCGGTGGTACCGGCTAGGTCAGCTCAGGTGACACAGGGAGTGTCTCAGGTGCCGGCTGTATCTGAGAGGAGAGCTAATGCTGATAGAGCGCCTACTGGGTCTAGAGCACCGAGACCGGATGAGTGGTTGAAGGCTTTCAACTCTCAGAAGGTTCCTTCATTCAGTGGAGAAATAGGGCTAGAAGTGGAGCACTGGATAGGGAAGATAGAGACTGCTTTGGAGGCAATACGTTGTCCCGAGGATCGACAGGTAGATTTGGTGCAGACCTGTTTCACAGATGATGCTCATTCATGGTGGCGTACCATTCGTGGCCGAGTCACCAGCTGGGAGCAGATGAGGAACATTGTTAGGGACAGGTACTGTCCAGTTTCGCTGAGGAGGGAGAGATTCCAAGATTTCATTGAGGCGGGATTTAAAGATATCCCGATTGCTGCAGCCATAAAGAAATTTCAAAAGGAATTGACCTTACTTGGACCATCTGCACCTCCAGAAGAGCAGCATGTTTTCCTTTTCTCCAGGAGGTTGAGAGAGAGTACCCGATCCTATCTGGCTGGATTCCGCTGTGAGACCTTGTCTGATTATCAGGATAGGGCCTTTGCTTATGAGAGAGATAGGCCAGCTTCTAGGAAAGCAGCTCAGTCTAGTGGCCCGGATAAGCGGCAGAGGACAGGACATGCTGGTAGCAGTGCAGCAGTAGCAGGTTATGGTCGAGGGCAGACTCAGGGGAGGTCCAGCTACCACTCTACAGTTCAGACTCCCGGTAGAGATCGACAGTGCTTTAACTGTGGTAGCCGTGATCACATTAAGACAGATTGCCAGAAACCACCTATCACTTGCTTCACTTGTGGGAAGCCGGGACACAGAGCTACTTTCTGCCGTCAGGGTAAGGCTCCTTCACAGCAGGGATCTTCTCCTGCAGGTGCCGAGAGGAGTGTACAGAGACCACCTCAGTACCGAGCACCTAGTCAGCAGCAGCAACAGTACCGGGCCCCAGGGTATCCTGCTTCATACAGTACGGCACAGGGATCAGGCCGTGGCAGAGGACGTAGTAGTACCACTGACACCAGCGGAGGACCATCGAGAGTGTTCGAGCTGAGGAACACTGAGCAGCCTGCAGCACCTGCGACCACAGGTACTATTTGGATCCATGACTTACCTGTGAGAGTTTTATTTGATACGGGTGCTACGCACTCCTTCATATCAGATGCATGTGTAGATAGGTTGTCCTTAGCTACAGTAGAGGGTGTACCTTTTGTAGTTGGGTTACCAGATGGGGGTAAGGTCAGAGGATCTCGAGAGATTTATGACTGCCCTATTCACCTGGGAGGCCGGATTTGGTTAGTAAATTTTCTAGTCATGCCCTTAGCACATGAGGACGTGATATTGGGAATAGATTGGATGACTAGACATGGAGCAGTCTTAGATATTGGTAGGAGGACTGTGACTGTCGCCACCGAGGAGGGTCACAGAGTTATATTCCGAGGTTGGGACCTCGGAAAGTCCGGCACAGTTATTAGTGCAGTGAGAGCAGCCAGACTGATAGCACAGGGTTGCGAGGCCTTCTGGTGTTATGCTATGAAGGAGCGCAAGAGCCTGACAGTAGAGGAGATACTAGTTGCCTGCGAGTTTGCAGAGGTATTCAGTGACGACTTACCAGGGCTACCTCCACAGAGGAGTGTTGACTTTAGCATCGAGTTAGAGCTGGGCACGAGACCGATCTCGAAGGCCCCGTACCGCATGGCCCCGATAGAGCTGCTTGAGTTGAAGAAGCAGTTAGAGGAGTTAGCAGAGAAGGGCTTCATACGCCCTAGTGTTTCCCCCTGGGGCGCACCAGTATTGTTTGTGAGGAAGAAGGATGGATCGATGAGACTGTGTATCGACTACAGGGAGTTGAACAAGGTCACCATCAAGAATAAGTATCCACTGCCTCGCATAGATGATCTGCTGGACCAGCTACATGGGGCGTCAGTGTTCTCGAGGATAGATTTGAGATCGGGTTATCACCAGCTGAGGGTGAGAGATCAGGACATACCTAAGACGGCATTCCGGACTAGGTATGGTCATTATGAGTTTGTAGTGATGCCATTCGGGCTCACTAATGCGCCAGCAGTATTTATGGAGTTGATGAATGGGATTTTCATCGACTTCTTAGACCAATTTGTAGTGGTCTTCATTGACGACATTCTAGTTTACTCTAGAAGTCGAGAGGAGCATGCCGGACACTTGAGGACAGTGTTACAGGTTCTACAGGATAGTTAGCTATATGCTAAGCTATCCAAGTGTGAGTTTTGGATGTCAGAGGTGGCTTTCCTAGGCCATGTAGTGACTGCTGAGGGGATTAAGGTCGACCCGGCGAAGATTGAGTCAGTGTCCTCTTGGCAACCTCCGAAGAATGTTAAGGAGGTTCGCAGCTTCCTTGGATTGGCAGGTTATTACCGTCGGTTTGTGGAAGGGTTTTCTCTGATCGCCCGACCACTTACTTCTCTCCTAAGGAAGACTACTCGGTTCGTCTGGTCCGAGCCGTGTCAGCAGAGTTTTGAGGAGCTGAAGAGGATATTGACGTCTGCTCCGATCTTAGCACAGCCTGAGGGTACAGAGGACTTTGTGGTGTACAGTGACGCATCCAAGCTGGGCTTGGGGTGTGTCTTGATGCAGAGGGGTAAGGTCATAGCGTATGCGTCTCGACAGTTGAAGACGTATGAAGAAAACTACCTCACTCATGACCTGGAGTTAGCGGCGGTAGTGCATGCTCTTAAGATCTGGCGTCATTATCTCTATGGAGCGACCTGTCAGATCTTCACAGACCATAAGAGTCTGAAGTACATATTCACTCAGCGGGAGTTGAATAACCGCCAGAGGCGGTGGCTAGAGTTGATCAAGGATTTTGACCTTGAGATTCTCTACCACCCCGGAAAGGCGAATGTAGTTGCTGACGCTTTGAGTCGGAAGACGCCTCGGGAGAAGGCGATAGCTCGGTTGACAGTACAGCCACAGTTACAGAGAGACTTAGCTTGGTTGGAGGTAGAGATCCAGTTCCCCGATACAGCTCATCAGTTAGCCACCTTAGAGTTACTTCCTGACCTGTTGGGTGAGATTCGACAGAAGCAGGAGACCTGTCCGACGTTGACCCGGATCCGAGACCGGATGTCACGAGATGAGGCACCTCAGTTCACTATTGGTGCCGATGGAGTAATGAGACGGCAGGATCGTATCTGTGTGCCATCAGACGGTGAGCTGAGACAGAGGATACTAGGTGAGGCTCATACTACCCCTTACTCCGTACATCCAGGAGCGAGTAAGATGTATAAGGACGTGAGACGTTCCTTCTAGTGGGGTGGTTTGAAGCCTGATGTGGCCCGATATGTAGCCCAGTGTGCGACCTGTCAGCAGGTCAAGATTGAGCATCGTAGATCCGGAGGAGAGCTCCACCCACTTCCAGTACCACATTGGAAGTGGGAAGATATATCTATGGATTTTGTTACCGGATTGAGGCCCAGCAGAGGTTTTGATGCCATTTGGGTGGTGGTAGACCGGCTGACGAAGACCGCACGTTTCATTCCGATCAGAGAAACGTGGCTGGTGAGTCGTCTAGCAGAGGAGTTCACCAGACACATTGTGAGACTCCATGGAGTACCGAGGACTATCGTCTCCGACAGGGATGGACATTTTACCTCGAGGTTTTGGCAGCAGGTACATACTGCTCTGGGGACGAGTCTCCACTTTACCACTGCCTACCACCCACAGACAGACGGTCAGTCCGAGAGGACCATTCAGACCCTAGAGGACATATTGCGGGCATGTGTGCTAGATTGGGGACAGGTATGGCCAGATCACCTCCCACTAGTAGAGTTTTCATATAATAACAGTTGGCATGCTTCTATTGGGATGGCACCTTATGAGGCTTTGTACGGACGGAGATGTCGTACACCGTTGTGTTGGGATGAGCCTAGCAAGGCTGATGAAGTAGTACCAGACCAGATACAGGATGACATCACCGGATTACCTTAGTCCGGGAGAGGATGTTAGCAGCTCAGAGTCGTCAGAAGTCCTACGCCGACAAAAGGCGTCGACCTTTGGAGTTTAGAGTAGGTGCACAGGTGTGGTTGAGGGTGTCACCTACGAGAGGAGTTAGACGTTTCGGCATTAAGGGGAAGCTGAGTCCCCGATATGTCGTTCCATTTGAGATCTTAGAGAGAGTCGGAGAGGTTGCCTACCGACTAGCACTGCCACCGAGATTAGAGGGAGTACACCCAGTTTTTCATGTATCTCAGCTGCGAGAGTACATACCGGATCCTAGACACGTCATCAGTCATGAGGATCTGATAGTCGAGCCAGACCACACTTTTGTGGAGTACCCAGTAGCCGTCCTAGAACGTAGCATTAGGCGCCTGCGTTCTAAGGAGATACCGATGCTGAGGATTCAGTGGTCTAGACGAGGAGCTGATGAGGCTACCTGGGAGACAGAGGAGAGTATTAGACGTAACTACCCTGAGTTCTTTGCGGAGTTAGCCGCTACCTCAGTACCGACGGGTTAGTACTAAGACGATACCTTATATGACTTCTGTCATTTTATGTTTAAATGATTGTGTATGTTTATGTGCTCGATGACGTGAGTAGTTGCTTGCTAGAATATAATTCTTGAGGGGAAATGTATGGGGTAGGTACCTTATCCTAAGTTTCGGGACGAAACTTATTTTAAGGGGGTACTGATGTAATATCCGGAATTTTTATTCCGTCTATTTCCGTTATAAACTCGATCTCAATCAGTTTATGCATATCCGTCTACCTAGTTAGACATATTATCATAGGATTTATCATTTTATGTTATCTCCTTCACATAAAATGATAGAATCTTTTAAATGGTTTATCATTTTATGTAGACTACTTCTGCATAAAATGATAGAATCCTTAACCGATCTTAATCTATAATAAACTCCATATCCGCCTAGTCCGTTTATTTATGTGTCGGGATCTTGTCCAGCCAGAAACTCGCTAAATTAAGGAGCCCAGCCGCAGCCCAGTTTAGCCCATCTGTTACTCTATATTCCAGCTCAACGGATCCAGTCCACTGTTGCTTGTCCAGCGCCAGCAGCCCAGTTCTGCAGCCAGCAGCCCACAGTCTTGCTTGTCCAGCGCCAGCTCCAGCCCGGCGTCTCCATCCCAGTGTGTGTTCAGCCCAGCAGCGCCATCTTGCCAGTCCAGAAACGTCTTACCTTCTCCAGCTCAGCAACGTTTCCTTTCCTTGATCTTTGCAGATTCCTTCCACATAACTGCTGTATTAATAAGGGAAAGAGATCCGTAACTGCCTAATCTCCTTCCTTATGCGCTGCAAACACTTCATCCGTCCAGATTCATCAGTACGCTCGCCTCTCCTGATCTTTGCCTCGCTTGTGAACATCGGCTTCTACAATCACCAACCGTCATTTGCAGCCATTGGAATCTGCAACGGGTCCACACCAACCTTCTGCACGTATCTAGCCGCGTCAAGAGGTTAGTGCAGCAATCTAGTTCTTCCATCTTCACCTTATTCTCTTTACCGACTCCTCTGGACTGTTTGTGCGCGAGCAGGAGGACGGAACACTCTCTTCTACCACGTTCATCCGACTACGTTGTGCCAGAGCCTCAGACAAGTCGCTGCTTGCTGTACGAAGGTGAGTACATCCCGGATCTAGACACTCCTCTTTTGCAGTCACCTCTCTCCTGCTTGTCTCACTTCGTCCCATCTATCCTTGTGTTAGGAAGAACATACGAGCCTCCTTCGAAAACGAGAGTAGACGTTTCAGGACCGTCAAACTAAAGAAGGTAAATTCCCTCTCTCCCACAGCTTGATCCCATGTACTCTAGGTGTAAAGAATTAAGTTTGTACAAAGATCTGCATAGTTTTCCGATTAGTCTAAGGGGAAGGTTATTGTATAAGCTTATATATGCATACCAATTCCGTAATGCTAGGTTGATGAGCTGCTGTAATTCGGCCTTGGACATAGAAGATAGTAATAGGTAGCTGCTGAGTTTTATAAATAAAATAATAGAAATAAGGGGCTGCTGTAAAATTTAATTTTATGCCTTCAGCTTTTAAGTTATAAACTGCCATCTTGCCGACCAATGTTTGAGCGTTTGGATGAAGATCCACCGTTGAATTTTGGATATGTTGTAGACAGATATATGTAGTTTAGCATATTAAAATTTGGGAAGAAATGGACGGTCGGATTAGAAGTTATAAGCTCCCGAAGTTAGGTAGTTGAGCAGTTTTGGTAAACCTAGATTTTTGGTTAAGTATAGGAATAATAAGTGTAGTAGTCAACTTTGTGAATTTTTATAGGAATAATGGCTGAACAGTTGGGAGGAATTCTTTCTCCTAAGGTTAGATAGAACCTCATAGATAATCTAGAGATTTAATTCGGAATTATTATAAGCTGTTACGAATTTTATATTTAGAACCGAAGTTAGACCTTTACGATCTTCCGGAAAATAGAAACATAGGAAAAATGTCAGTTTGGACCCAAACAAAATTTTAGGAGTTAGAATATGATTTTAGAACCTCAATTAGGAGTTTAGACATGAATTCTAGATTTTTCGGGAATTTCGGGACCAAGGGTAAAATGGTCATTTTACCCTAAATTAACATTGTAACTAGTTATGTCTTAATACATTATTCAATCTTAGAAGTCTTAGACTTCTAACTACGTGAGAGTGTGCTAATGCACCTATCGCCTTTGGCAGGCAACTGAGTTGCTACAGTTTACAAAGCGAGTGGTTTACAAAGAGTCGAGCTTTATATCAGGTAAGTCCTATGGGCTTACTTAGCTGACTTCTAAATATGAGCATGAATGATGATAGTGGTGTGTGATTGAAATGTTTAGAGAGATAGGTTGTGATATATATATTTACCGACCTATATTTTGGCCTAAGAGTAACGGGCGGTGGCATTCTGCTCAGTAGCTTGCGAGCGCTGGGGGTTTCTTTAGGGACTAGTCCATACTTGGTTTGTAGTGATGCTACCAGTGGAAGTCAGCTAGACCTACACCAGTTGGATAAGGAACGGAGGCGAGAACTAATAATAATTCTCGTGCCACAACTTAAATTGAATAATGTGAATCACTTAAATAATAGATAATAAACGGTTGAGTGCCAGCATGATGTTTGTTTATTTTGTTTCTGCTTGTGTTTGTGTTGTTATCATTTTTGCTTATATTTGGATAGTTAGCTAACTGTTAATATGTTGTTTAGATTTGCCACAGGTTAGAGCAGATGCCGAGTGATCCAGACGGTAGTGGTCAGCCGGGGCGTCGTACTTTAGGATGTTTTACAGTTTCTTCTTTTGTGGGATTTACAGTTGGACCTTGTTTCCTTTCGTTCTTTTCATACTTTGTTATATTACCTTTTCCGGCTGTTAGTTGATCTGGTCACATTCATACATTGTTAAGAACTATTTTATGATTTCTGGTTTTCCTTATATGTGCCTTGTTGTAAGATCTTGTTAAGTTGTTGTCAAACTAAGGTCGGGACCCACTGTGCGGTCCTAACCAGTAACTCCTTAAGTTGTAAAATTTGGGGTGTTACAGTTCGGAAGAAGGTTCTTGTGTTGAAAGATAGTTAAGGAACTTATGTTATAGGTCTCTTCACACAATTGACACAAAGTAGAAAGAATATTGCAAATAGACACAGTAGTATGATAGAAAGTATATATACTAACTAACACACGCAAAGAATTTGACGCAATGTGTTTAGAGTAGAATAGAGGCAAGAAATGCTACAAGAGACTAAGGAGTTGTTTAGTTACGAAAGGAGAAATATAAACGGAAATGGTTATTTTTATTGTATGTTTGGCTATATTTAGGAACGGAATCATTGACCTCAATGATACTATTTTTTCTTTTGTTGAATGGAATCATTAATCTCAATTGATTAAAATAAATTTATTTGATATATATATATATATATATAAGAATTTCTACAAGGACATTGTTCAAAGCTTTTTCAGTGTGGCACTTATGCATACAAAAAAAAATTAGAAGAAAGACCCAATATGTAGGAAGCTATGCATATAATCCATTAAGAAACCAAAAGACAACATTGTAAAACTGAACTAAGAAGGCAAAGAATGACTTTAAGTTGTACGTGTATAACTAACACTTGCATCCCTTTCAGCACAAATGAGGCCCAACACGAGCAGTCATGGCTCCCACCATAGACGACGTTTTCGCCACCAGGCTCGAACCCTTTGCTTTGTTTGGTGAGGAATCAACTCTTGATATAGTGAAGAACACACCGTTCAACAACATATCTCCTTCTAATCTCCAACTCCAAACCTTCCACACTAGTTCATCTGTATCTACCCTCTTTGTCACCTACTTAATCAACACGTTTTATCAAGATGATAAATCTCGACCAACAATCTCGACTGAGATGACGAGGAAAATGGCGAGATTTACCGAAAGACAAAGCGAACAAAGGCGAGATATTTGGCGAGATTAGATATGAATATTGGATGGATGAATTGATGAAATACAGGTCAAGAAGAACCAAGATATACTTACTAGAACCTTGATCGGTTGGATCAAAACCCAAGAAATATAATGAATTACCTTAACCCTTCCTTCTTCAACCTATCAAGGATTCACAACGATTGTATCAAAGGGTTTCTTTGATTCAATCGTTGGAATTGGAATGAATTGATGAAATACAGGTCAAGAGAGCCTTTGATTTAATCAAAGGCTCTCTTTGATTCAATCGTTGGAATTGGATCAAAACCCAAAATCGACTAGGAGCACCAATCTCTAAGAAGATTAACACACACAAGAACAACCTATCAAGGACTCACAACGATTGAATCAAATACTCTCTTTTTTATTGAATTGGAATGAATAAGACGAAATCTTCGTGGGTGAGGAGTCGATCACATAATTTTGTTCAAAATAAACTACTTAAAAAACATGTAGGGGAAGGCCTTTTATAGCCTTAAAAGCCTTCATCTAAAAGAATAAAAATAATCATAAAAGGTAATAAAATGTCTCATAAAATCACTTAGAAGCTCCAAAAGCTTCAACTCTTGTCTTCTTATCCATCCTCACATGCGCATGGCATCTCCTCTATGGTCTCCATGGATGGAATCGTCATTAACGTGACTAAGGAAGACTTAGACACAAAAAGATCACCAATGATCTCCTTAGAAGCTAAGAACACCAACAAGCTAGAAACATCTTCTTGAATGACTCTTACTTTTGATCTAGTGATTGATCCTTCAATGTTAGGACTTATAGTGATGGTTTAGATGCCTTCTCCTTGATTGCTCTTGCCCTTGATCTAGTAATTGGTCCTTATGTAATAGGGATTGTTGGAGATGATCCCTCATCATGAACACCATGGATACTAATATTAGTAACAAATTGAAGAGCAACACATCCTCCATTAGCAAATGTGCATTGGATCCATCAATGGTCTTGAAGTTACTCATGATAAGCTCTTCCTTGAGATGAATGACCATGTCACATTTGAAGATGATCCAAAGAGGCTCCTTTTGGATGGGAACGTGGTAGAGGGTCCAAGGATTTGTAGGGTCGTGGTCGTTGTGGTCAGTTTTGACATAGAAACGGCCATTTCTGACCGCCTAGAGCGTTACGACCGAAGTCGATTACGGTGCTAGTTAGGATTGCACAGCCAATAGTCTTTGATTGGGTTGCCGGATACGCATGATGAGTATTTTAGCATCCTCCGGCACTCCGCGTTGTTTTGTATGCTCTTGATCGTGATAATCAAATTTAAATTATGGCTGCAAATGTAATATGAGTGCATTCACAAACTACCAACGAAACTGAAATTTGAATTATGAACTATGGATGACTATCCTATAGCAGGTTGTAAATATATCTTAGACTCATGAACACAAACAAATTTAAGAGGACATATAAAATATGTTGAATAAATTGTGTCAATCAACAACCAAACAAAAAATAGAAGAAACTAGCGCAAGTCACTAGAACAAATTATGACTACAAATTTTGTAAGACTGCACTCACCAGATACCAACCAAATTGAAATTTTGAAACCCCAATTACCTTATTAACTTTATCAATTGATTAGGAGAACAAGGGCAGAGAAGAGTACAAATTCAAATCTCTAAAATCGTAAGATACAACTTTGAAACCTAATTACCTTTATCAATTGAGTATGTGGGAATGTGAATGCCGGGTTACAAAAGGATAGTAACGAGGATTTTTTTCATTGGTGTAGAAACAAAAGCAATGGTCGGGGGAGAGAAGGATTTGTTTACAAAAAGAAATCTTGAGAAAACTTTGTTTAGAAAGGAAATGGACTTTTTTTTATTAGCTACCAAACTGAAGTAATCACTTAAGATCAGTAAATGAATCATTTTTGTAAAGGTACAAACAAACCCTCATTATTGATTTGGGCCAGAATAAATCCATTCCACTCCGTTTTTTTTTCACTACCCAAACGGGCCCTAAGAATGGGTCATGCAAAGCAACAAATAGTTTCATTTGGAAACTCATTTGTTGAATACAATGTGCTCATGCTAGTCCAACTTACGAAGAATTGTGAATAAGAAAATTGGAAATAGATACAACTTCTTGTATTTCAAATTAGGGTTGCAAATCAGCTTTAATATTTGATGTCTATTAACACAGTTATTTTCTGCAGTAACGACAAATGTTGCCTCTATAATATAGATTATATTGGATTTACTTGTGCGGCTTAACTAGTATTTCATGTTCCTTTACCCCAAATCAATTTCATTGAATTAGAATTAGAATTAGAAATACCGATTGCCAAGAAAGGCTGGAAGATGAATGATCATCTTCTTCTCCTTCAGCTCCGGCCGGGCCTAACGTAACTATCGTAAGTTAGTTAAGGCAAAACAACTAAGTTAAGACAAAATATAAATAACACAAGTGAAAATTAAAAGAGATTATGTGAAGAGACGTAGAGAGCAATGCTAAGAAAAAAGTTTACGGTGTGAATGCTGTAAGAATATTTATAATATATATATATTCTATATGGCAAGTGTGTCTAGGTTTAATATATAAAGTTAAGTCCACTTTATAGTTTGTAATTTTAATATAAAGTCGAAACCGTAATGGATCGGTATCGATTAAAGACGTTAAAATTACGGGATTAATTATAATCCCTCCTTCCTTGCCTAATAGTTAATATATATACTTATCTCATTAAATTAATTAATTAATAAATTAATTTTATATATATATATATATAAAAGAAAATGACTGTTATCTGCAAACAAAAGGGATGAGGCAGTTTTTTGATTGTAAAAGAAAATAATTGTTTTCTGTAATTATAAAGCACGCCATTTACAGAAGAAACAAGAGATAAGTAAAAAGATTAAGGATTAATCTCATCCATTAGAGATTACTAAAGGCAAAGGATTAAGGAAGGAGAAGACTATTCGCTTACGCTTACGATCGATTCGGATTCGTTTGATTTGCGATGAAGACTCCCACGGATAAAGGTTAGTCTTCGGTTCATATACGGATATATCGGTTGATTCATGTATATGTCTAGGTCCATTATAGTGTTTGATTTCGAAACGGAATCGTAAATAATCTTTCAAATGGTATCAGAGCGAGGTTATAGACTTGCATGATTCATCGATTTATTCGAGTAGAATTCAAAATAAGAAATCGTTGCCATGTTCTGCATTATGCTTAGTACCAATGAATGAGTAGTTTCCTTTTGTTTTACTACCATGTACGTCAAAGGTTGGTTCTGAATGTTAATGAAGTTAGTCAGAGTAATAGTTATGGTTTACAGTTAATTACAATTTTAAAGGATCAATATCACGTTTGAAGATTATATATATTTTTGTATGTACGGTTTGTATTGATTAGTGATTGAGTAATATGTTAACGTAGCACTTTGACAGTAGTGATGTTAACACCATCATTGCATTTTGACAGTAGTGATGATAACATAGCACTTTGACTCTGGATATAAATATGTTACACGTGAAGGAATATATATATATATATATATATATATATATATATATATATGAATTATTGTTTCCGATATATGAATGCATTATTATAATACGTGTTGTTATGATAAATTAAATTTAAATGTTGACGGTATATATAACTTGTTAGTCACCAAAGTGATCTAGTTGTATTTAAGTTTAACCTTTAAATTTTAGTATATGATCAATTGTTCATGATTAAATAGATGCTATGAAATGATTTGATTGGACAATTGATTTATTGGTTATGATTCTAGGAGATCACCCAAAGGTGGATCATTGAAAATAGTCAATAATATTAAAAGAGATTAATCATGGTACTTAGGTTGAATAGTGTGTATATCCAAAGATAGCATGCTTATTTGATTTATGTATGTCATGATAATCTACTAAATGTACTTTTTAGCATCAATGATAGTATGTGCGTTTTAAGTATTGTCCAAAGGTTGCTTGAATACATGTTTTAAATTTTACATATATGATTTGAATCTGTATTATAGTCAAAGCACTAATAGGTAAGCATGTATAAATTATTGCAGCTTCGTCAAATTTCTCTACATCTGCAAACTCTGTTGTCAAGTTCAATGGGCAAAACTATGATGATTGGTCTGAACAAGTTCGATTTACTTTGGGCATTATGTCGTTGGACCTTGCTATACTCATGGATAATCTACCAGCAGCCATTACAGAGGATAGCTCCGAAGCTGAAAAGTCTCTTTATGAGGATTGGGAGCGTTCTAACAGGCTGAGTTTGAATCTCATGAGGATGAGTATGGCTGAAAGTATTAAGCCATCAATGCCTAAGACACAAGATGTAAAGGAATTCTTTCTGAAAGTTAAGGAGTATTCACAGTCGAATTTGGCGGACAAGTCAATTGTAGGAAGCCTTATGAGTGAGCTGACTACGAAGAAGTTTGACTGGTCTCAGCCTATCCATGATCATATGACGTATATGTCTAATTTGGTAGCAAAGTTAAAGACCTTGGGAATGGACGTTAATGAAACATTCTTGGTCCAATTTATCATTAACTCTCTACCTCTTGAATTTGGTCAGTTCCAGGTGAACTATAACACCATTAAAGACAAATGGAACTTTTAGGAATTAAAGGTCATGCTTGTTCAAGAGGAAGGGAGATTAAGGAAGATAAAGGATCAAGTTGTCCATTTTACAAGTCATGATGGTGCCAGCAGCAGTAAGGGTAAGTCAAGTAAAAAGGACAAGAGGAACAAGAACCCTTTGAAAGTCAATAAGGGTCATGTTAAGAAGGAAGTGAAGTGTTTCTTTTGCAAGAAAACGGGACACTTCAAGAAGGATTGTCCTAGAAGGAAGGCTTGGTTTGAGAAGAAAGGTATACATTATAGTTTTGTTATCTTTGAATCAAATCTTATAGAAGTGCCTAATAATACTTGGTGGATAGATTCTGGTGCTACTACTCACGTGTCTCATATTAAACAGGAATTCAGTATGATCCAGCCCATAAGAGGAGCTGAATAGTATTTGTTCATGGGAAACAGGATGAAGGCAAAGATAGAGGGCATTGGGACTTACATATTGATCTTGAACACTGGTTGTTATATAGATCTTGAAGGATGTCTTTATGTACCTGAATGTGCCAGAAATCTTGTTTCCATTAGTAGATTGGACAACTTAGGTTTTATTATTAAATTTGGACATGGTGAATTTTCATTGTACAAACATAATATCTTTTATGGTAGTGGTAATTGATTGATTCACTTTACAAGTTTAATCTTGATATTAAATTTTCTGAATATTTGCTTTATGTTGAAGCTAATGTGGGCATCAAGCGTAGTACATCTAATGAAAATTCAGCTTTCTTATGGCATCAAAGATTAGGTCACATATCTAAGGAAAGGTTAATGAGGTTGGTGAAAAATGATATCCTACCTCACTTGGATTTTAGTGATTTAGATGTGTGTATAGAATGCATTAAAGGAAAGCAAACTAAACACACTACAAAGAAAGCCGCCACAAGAAGCACTCAACTTCTTGAGTTAATTCACACTGATATTTGTGGTCCTTTTGACGTTCCTTCATGGAGCGGTGAAAAGTATTTCATCACTTTTATTGATGATTTCTCACGTTATGGATATATTTATCTATTGCACGAAAAGACTCATTCTATAAATGCCTTAGAGGTATTTGTTACTGAGGTGGAAAGGCAATTAGATAGAAAAATAAAAGTTGTGAGATCCGATAGAGGTGGAGAATTTTATGGGAAATATAATGAAAATGGACAGTGTCCAGGTCCATTTGCAAAGTTCCCTGAAAATAGAGGCATTTGTGCACAGTATACAATGCCCGGTACACCTCAGCAAAATGGTGTAGCTGAGAGGCGGAACCGTACATTAATTAATATGGTTAGGAGCATGTTAAGTAATTGCTCTTTGCCCTTATCATTGTGGATACATGCATTAAAGACTGCAACATATTTATTGAACCGAGTTCCTAGTAAGGCAGTTCCTAAGACCCCTTATGAACTGTGGGCGGGCAGGAAACCTAGTTTGAGACATCTCCGTGTTTGGGGTTGTCTTGCAGAAGTGAGGGTGTATAATCCACATGAAAAGAAGCTTGATCCAAGAACAGTTAGTGGATTCTTCATTGGCTATCCTGATAAGTCAAAGGGGTATAAATTTTATTGCCCTAACCATAGTACGAGAATCATAGAAACTGACAATGCTAGGTTCATTGAGAATGTCAAACTAGTGGGAGTGGTGATCCACGAAAAGTGGACATTCAAGAAATTCAGGTTGAAGATCTTTCACCTATGGTTTCTTCTGAGGTTGTTGTACCAATTGTCATATCACAGTTACATGACAACTTCAAACAGCAAAATGATGTCCAAAATCCATTAGTTGAAAATGAAATAAATGAACCCGTCATAGTACAAGAAGAGACAAATGAACCACATGAATCATTAAGGCGGTCTACAAGAGAAAGAAGATCTGCCATTTCAGATGATTATGTGGTTTATTCTCTTGAAAGTGAATGTGACTTAAGCATTGATGAAGATCCAGTTTCATTTAAGAAAGCCATGGGAAGTGACAATTCTGAAAATTGGTTAATTGCCATGAAAGAAGAAATGAAATCGATGAGTGACAACCAAGTATGGGATTTAGTTGAGTTGCCTGAGGGTTCCAAGATAGTTGGGTCCAAGTGGGTCTTTAAGACCAAACGGGACTCTAAAGGCAACATTGAAAGGTATAAGGCTAGATTGGTTGCTAAAGGATACACTCAAAAAGATGGCATTGACTACAAGGAGACTTTTGCTCCGGTGTCAAAGAAAGACTCTTTGAGAATTGTTTTGGCTTTGGTGGCTCATTATGACCTTGAGCTTCACCAAATGGATGTAAAGACCGCTTTTCTAAATGGAGATTTAGAGGAGGAAGTATATATGGACCAACCTGAAGGGTTCTTGACCACAAACAAAGAACATATGGTGTGTAAGTTGAGAAAATCAATATATGGACTAAAACAAGCTTCCCGACAATGGTATCTTAAGTTTAATGATATCATCACGTCTTATGATTTTGTAGAGATCACCGTTGATCGGTGTATCTACATAAAGGTCAGTGGGAGTAAATTTGCTATTTTAGTCCTTTATGTTGATGATATCTTGCTTGCTGCAAATAACATAGGCATGTTACATGATATAAAGAAATATCTCTCTAAGCACTTTGAAATGAAAGATATGGGTGAGACATCCTATGTGATTGGAATAGAAATATTTCGGGATAGATCACAAGGATTGTTAGGTTTGTCTCAAAAAGCTTATACCAATAAAGTCTTAGAGAAATATAGAATGGATAAATGCTCTAAAGGGATAGTTCCAATTCAGAAGGGAGATAAGTTTAGTAAACTACAAGGTCCTAGAAATGAATTGGAACAAAAGGAAATGCAAAATATTCCTTATGCTTCAGTGGTTGGGAGTTTGAATTATCTTCAAACATGTACTCGACCTGACATTAGCTTCGTTGTAGGCATGTTGGGTAGATATCAAAGTAATCCCGGAATGGACCATTGGAAGGCTGCTAAAAAGGTTCTCAGGTACTTGCAAGGCACCAAAGAGCACATGCTTACATATAGGAGATCCGATCATCTAGAGGTCATTTGATATTCAGATTCAGATTTTGCCGGATGTGTGGATAGTAGGAAAACTACGTTCGGATATGTATTCCTATTAGTGGGAGGAGCTGTTTCCTGGAGGTGTGGGAAGCAGTCTATCATTGCTACTTCTACCATGGAGACTGAGTTTGTGGCATGCTTTGAGGCCACTAACTATGCATTGTGGATGCGGAATTTTATCTCGGGGCTTGAAATTGTTGACAGTATAGCTAGGCCGTTGAGAATTTATTGCGATAACTCTGCAGCCGTGTTCTTTTCGAAGAACGGCAAGTACTCTAAGGGTGCTAAGCACATGGATTAAAGTACTTGTCAGTTAAAGATGAAGTGAAGAAACATAGAGTATTTTATGAGCATATTAGAACGGACATGATGGTTGCAGATCCGTTAACTAAAGGTTTACCACCTAAGGCGTTCAATGGCCATGTAGAACGTATGGGTGTCATAGATAAGACCTTGCTATTATAATTATATCTCGCTCATCAAATTATAACACTTTGAATTCACTTATTGATATGTTTCTGCTTTACAATACTTGTCATCATTATCGTATTTGTATACAATTATTGTTTTCTGATGACACGTACTTTGAGACTTATAGCGCATCTCAAATTTCAAGCAATATTGATTTTGGATTGATTTGTGATACATGGAAGGAATCATGTCGCTCAATGATGTGTGACCGCCATGATCCAATCAATTTAATTCAATTATGGATTATTGATATTTTATGGACTTATATAATTTTCCGTATTACAGATATTGAACCATTAAGCTGACACACATGCCAAGTGGGAGAATGTAAGAATATTTATAAGATATATATATTCTATATGGCAAGTGTGTCTAGGTTTAATATATAAAGTTAAGTCCACTTTATAGTTTGTAGTTTTAATATAAAGTCAAAACCGTAATGGATCGGTATCGGTTAAAGACGTTAAAATTACGGGATTAATTATAATCCCTCCTTCCTTGCCTAATAGTTAATATATATACTTATCTCATTAAATTAATTAATTATTAAATTAATTATATATATATATATATATATATATATATATATATATATAAAAAAAAAAGAAAATGACGGTTATCTACAAACAAAAGGGATGAGGCAGTTTTTTGATTGTAAAAGAGAACAATTGTTTTCTGTAATCATAAAGCACGCCATTTACAGAAGAAACAAGAGATAAGTAAAAAGATTAAGGATTAATCTCATCCATTAGAGATTACTAAAGGCAAAGGATTAAAGAAGGAGAAGACTATTCGCTTACGCTTACGATCGATTCGGATTCGTTTGATTTGCGATGAAGACTCCCACGGATAAAGGTTAGTCTTCGATTCATATATGGATATATCGGTTGATTCATGTATAAGTCTAGATCCATTATAGTGTTTGATTTCGAAACGGAATCGTAAATAATCTTTCAAATGCATGGTTGTATGGATGATCCGAAATGTGTGCATATATTCTAGCAAATGTAACAACTAAGTTCAGACAAGTGGAAGTTAAGTTCCTGTTTGACTGTAACTTTAAAAACGAAAACGAAATTAAAATGAATATAGTTCGTATATATACACCTTGTTTATGAAAATTTTGGAATCACTCTCTCAGTCACAACAGTTTAAGACCCAGTTTGTTTGTAACTTTAAAAACGAAAACCGAAATGAATCTAGTTCATATGTGTACCTTGTTTATGAAATTTTTGAATCATTTTTTATGGTTTAATGCAAAATGTATTTATTTTATTTCATTTTGTTTCCTTATAAAGTATCAAAACTAATCGATTATAGTTCAATTAGTTCAAATCATAAAAAACGATTTAAAAAAGTTCATAAATAAAGATATCAAAACTAATCAATTGACACTAGTAAAGTATAAAGTTTGAGTGGCTTGAAGTCTTGAACATGACCCCTATACATATATTGTGGCAAATGTAACAACTAACAAGTTTGCGTGATGAATTGACCAAATTAATGATGACGCCAGAGTTGTTCCTTCAAATAGACTGATGTACTGTATGAAACAGAACGTTCACATCATTCATCTTGTCACAACAGTTTGATGAAGACACGTTAATAATGGAGAAGCTATAGAGAAGGTGAAGAAGTTTGCATGCAGATGCAGATACAAAAAGACACGACAAAAAATGACGTATATCTGAACATTTTGCAGACGACAAAATTTAATTTTCGTCGAAGACGATACCAGTTAGACTGATGACGATGCAACTCCGATGTGAAAACAAACATGTAAAGCTGGACTGAACTTTCAGCTTCAAAGACACAATCTCTGAGTGAAAACAAATTAAGACAATACACGTTGAGGAAGATGATTCCGTGGTAATTATGATGCAATAGAAGAAGGCATGGGTAATCCTAAATAATACAGTAGTTAGATGACGGTAAAGACAAAATAAGTGTAGGTCGGGCCAAATTTAGCAGAGGTGAGAGCAGCAGGAGATATGATTAATCCCACACCGCTAATTTTGTTAAAGTACCTACTCTTCATATACTGCTTACCCAAAACCATGGGCTCCTCATTCTCCATCTTTGTTTTGACACCGCAGCCCAGACTCCAGAGAGCGTACGCTATACCGCTTTTCTGGCACTTGTTTTATTGGAAGTTTATAATATATTTCTCTGAGTAGCACGTAAAACATACTATTTAAATCTCTTGTTCACCTATGCATTGCGGAGTTTTAGCAATAAACTCATTTCGTTCGAAAAAATAAGGAAAAATGAATATGACTACACATGTCGTATGTGTAATGGGTTAAAAAAAATATTTCTTTATTTTTTACTACTGCGTAGGACAAGGAGTATGAATATCACGTTTTAATGGTACGAATAGCAATAACCCTGTTTTAACCATTTAATTTTTTAAAAAAATAAAAGTAACTTTGGTTAGTATACCGGTGATATTTGGACAAAATAAATCTGGGTGAATTGCAAAGCAATAGACTTATTTAGAGCACCGAGAACAAAATTACTTGAATTTACCCACAATACTTTGCTTACTATTTAGCTAGTTTTATGTTTGTTTTATATGTTAAACTTTGTTTATTGTTAGTCCTTGGATTTTATGAGTGTTTAGTTTAGACCTCAACCTTAGTTACAATTCTCCTTATTTGAACTTTTTTAACCTCTTTATCCCGCGTAACCATATTCTAAGTCTGCGAATACGGCTGCACTTTGAGTGTGATGTGTAAATGGGTTTTTTAAAACCGTGCAAGTAAATAATATCTTTTTCTTTTTTAAATAATTAAAATTTGTAACAATGTAATTCAATAATTTTTGTAAGCCATCACGACAACACGCGATCTCCAAAAATTACAAGATTTTTGTGATTAATATATAAGGTCTGGCCCACAATAGACAGTCTGGGCCCATCATCCTATTACGAAATGACCTACCGATCAGCCTCCACGTGTATAAAACAAACACCAATTTACCGTTGCAAGTTTTCACAAATTTCCCCCAAAATTCTCCCCAGTACACGGTAAAAAAAACACTCTCAATCCATGTGAAATTATTTTATAAAGCAAACGATTCAATTATTTTTTTACATGTAATATATTTTCTCTTTTCCAAAGAAAAAAGTTATACACACAAGTTACTAAAGCATGAGGAATATGTGAGTAGTGACGATGATAAGCGTCTAAAGTCCAAGTCTACCGGCGGATTACAAATAGAGACAACAATAGATCACATTCTCACACACATTATTGTCATAAAATTGTCTTATCGCATCGTCAGATATAATGGTACATTTTTTATATGTGTGTTTTGGGCCGGTTGATTCAACCAAAGTTGTTAAATTTATGGAACAAATTTTGAACATTCATATATGTAACAATGAGAAAGACTGGAAGCTTAACATATCATTCCTTGAGTGGATAGCTTTATACGGAGAGATGAAAATGTAAACAAACATTGAAAATAAAGGAAATAACAAGATATGAAAAGATAATGGCCAACTATGCATATCCGATTTTATCTACTTCACATTCCTCCTCAAGATGGAGACGATTGTTCGTTGATTCCAAACTTTTTTGTGAAATTGAGTAGGACCCAAAGCTTTGATAATTGTGTGTTAGGGTGCATTGCGTCTTAGTGTGCCTCTGAGTCGTATTAGAGAAGAATGAATATGATTTTCCACACTTTTTTATTCAATATCAATGGTATGTATATATACAAGGAGACAGTATATATGGATAAGAGTATAATGTAAATATGTAAAGCTATCATCATCATATCTCTTTGATTCAAGAGTCTTGCGCTAATACCCCCGGCAAGCTGAAGGACAATCCCGGACTTGCAGCTTGGACCGCAAAGCGCAAAATCTGCTAGTCTTGAGCTGCTTGGTGAAGATGTCGGTTGTTTGAGCAAGGGGTGAGACGTATCGAACTATGAGTCACTTGGACTCAATATGCTCTCGTACAAAGAAGAAATCAAGTTGAATGTGTTTGGAATGAGGGTCACCACAAGGTTTGATGTCATGAATAGAGCTCCGACATTGTCACAAAGAAGAACTGGGGTGTAGAGAGAGAGAGACTTTGAACTTATGAAGAAGGTGTTGAACCCAGTAATTCGGTTGCAGTGTAGGCAAGGGCACAATAGTCTACTTCCGTGTTGGATCTAGCAACGACCTTTTGCTTTCATGAGGTCCACCTTATTAGATTAGGCCCGAGGAAGATAGTGAAGCCATATTGGTACCGAAAGTCGGACTTTTCAAATGCCCAACTAACATCAAACTAAGTTGTGAGGCGTGAGATGTCCGAAGGGCATAGTAGAAGGCCAAGACAAGACGTGTCATTTAAGTAGCGGAGAATGCTTTTAAAAGCCTGTCACTAAGTAATGCAAGGAGAGTGCATGAACTAGCATACGCAGTTGAAAGCAAAAGCGATTTCCGGGCGAGTAATAGTGATAAACTGTAGTGCACCGACAATTTGGTGGTACAAGTGTTGGTCATCCATGAGGGTACCTTCTCACAGAAGACGTAAAGAGGTATCAGCTGAGGAGTGACTTGGTTTGCTCTCAGTCATGTGAGCTCGTTGGAAAGCGTCCCTAATATACTTGGATTGAGATAGAAAGAGGTCGTCTTGTTATGGTATTAACTCGATGCCGAGGAAAAATTTGAGTTGCCCGAGATCTCGGATGGAGAAGGCACGATGTAGTGCTTGAACCAGGTTCTTGATGGCGGGGTCACATGACCCTGTAATAATGAGATCATCCACAACTGCAAGAGCGTAAAGGGTTATTTTACCATTGTCAAACATAAATAAGGAGGTGTCCGATTGGTGGTTGTTCCATGAAGACTATTTCAACAAGCTCACTGTTTAGGAAAGTGTTGTTGACCTCCAATTGGCGGATGGACCATTGTCGAGATAAAGCAATGGTAAGCACAAGATGAATAGTTTGTGGCTTGAATACTGAACTAAAGGTGTCAAAGTAGTCAAGGCCCTCTTCCTGATAAAATCCCTTGGCGACAAGGCGAGCTTTGTAATTTTGTATTGCACCGTTGGTTTTCTTTTCGATCTTGTAAACGGGTTGGTATATGCATGGGGTTGAATTCGAATGGGAGGAGGTGTCAGTGAAAAGTCTAGGTTAAGGAGAGAGGTGGATGTTGGGGATTCAGTTGGTATAATAGGTATGATTGTCGGTTTATGCATTGCATGGAAGGGAAAAATACCTTCATCAAAGGCAACATGGCGAGTCACATACATTATAGATGATGGAAGATGGTAGCATAGATATCCTTTGTGCCTGAAATTGTAACCTAAGAATAGACACGGAAGATAGCGGAAATCCATTTTGTGGGAGCGGTAGGGACAAAGAAAGGGATAACATAGACACCCAAAGGCTTTAAGAAAGGCATAACCGGGTAGGTAATTGTAAAGGCAATAAAAAGGAGATTTGTTGTGGAGGAGAGGGGTGATGGTTCTATTGTGAAGGTAAACAGCGGTATGGAAGGCATGTTCCCAGAATAGATGTGGAAGTGAGGCATGTGCTAGGAGAGAGAGACCATTTTCTATTACAATTGGATTGTGACATTCAGCAGCCCCATTTTGTTCTTGGGTGTGAAGGCATGAGATCCTATGTTCAATCCCATTGGTAATTAGAAAATTGTGTAAGGCTTGAAATCCCCCACCCGATCAGTTTGTGGAGCTTTGATTCGTGTGTTGAATTGAGTGAAGTTCACAAAATGGAAGGCCATAAAGTTCCGCGTACCGAAGATTTATGAGACATAAAATATATCCATATGAATTTGGTAGCATCATCAATAAAGAAAACAAAGTAACGTGAACCATTAAGAGATAAAATATGGGAAGGACCACAAACATCCGAATGCACAACATCAAAAGGATCGTTGACGACACATGTCGAGCTGGAAGATGTAAACAACGACTTTTACCTAATTGGCATGCTTCACACATGGGAAGATGTTTATTTCATGATAAAGGAAGATTATGAATTGAAACTAATGACTGAAGGACAGACTCGTAAGGGTGACCGAGTCGACAATGCCAAACATCTAGAGATGTACATGAGCCGAGGTGAGCGGAAGGGGAGACGTGGATGGCTGGTGGTTGGAGCCGATAGAGGCCGTTTTCAAGTGTGTCGTGGAGGATGGTTTGTCCCTGCAAAGTCTTTACAAGGCAATGGGTAAGGTAAAATATCATGATAGCATTATTATCATGAGTTTGTTTGAAAAAACTCAATAGATTTTTGATTACGTCAAAGACATGTAAAATATAGGTGAGTTTAATGGAATCAAACAATGCAGGTAAAGTAGTAGAGTCAATATGCAAAATTAATAGCTTGTTATCGTTGCCGACTTTAAGACGATCGGTTCCTTGATAGTGTTTTGAGACGTGGAGGTTGTCTAGTTGAGACATCATATGGTCCGATGCCCCAATGTCAAAGTACCATGATGGGTCTACCACGAAGAATGGTGGAGTGGTGTGGGCATTGTTAGCGGAGCGAGAAGAGGTGGTGGAGTAGCATTGTTATGAGGGAGTCGTGGTGGATAGTGATGATAAAACATCTTTTATGTGAGTAGTGATGATGATAAGCGTCTAAAGTCCAAGTCTACCGGCAGATTACATAGAGACAACAATAGATCACATTATCACATACATTATTGTCATAAAATTGTCTTATCACATCGTCAAATATAATGGTACATCTTTTATGTGTGTTTTGGGCCGGTTGATTCAACCAAAGTTGCTAAATTTATGGAACAAATTTTGAACATTCATATCTGTAACAATGAGAAAGACTGGAGGCTTAACATTTCATTCTTTGAGTGTATAGGTTTATACGGAGAGATGAAAATGTAAACAAACATTGAAAATAAAGGAAATAACAAGATATGAAAAGATACTGGCCAACTATGCATATCCGATTTTATCTACTTCACATTCCTCCTCAAGTTGGAGACGATTGTTCGCTGATTCCAAACTTGTTGATAATTTTGTCAAATTAAGTAGGACTCAGAGCTTTTATAATTGTGTGTTAGGGTGCATTGCGTCTTAGCGTGCCTCTGAGTCGTATTAGAGAAGAATGAATTTGATTTTCCACACTTTTTTATTGAATATCAATGGTATGTATATATACAAGGATACAATATACATGGATAAGAGTATAATGTAAATATGCAAAGCTATCATCATGATATCTCTTTGATTGAAGAGTCTTGCGGTAATACCCCCGGCAAGCTGAAGGATAATCCCGGACTTGCAGCTTGGACCGCAAAGCGCAAAATCTGCTAGTTTTGAGAGGCTTGGTGAAGATGCCGGTTGTTTGAGCAAGGGATGAGACATATTGAACTATGAGTCGCTTGGACTCAATCTGCTCTCGTACAAAGAAGAAATCAAGTTGAATGTGTTTGGAGTGAGGGTCAACCACAAGGTTTGATGTCATGAACTGAGCTCTGACATTGTCACAAAGAAGAATCGGGGCATAGAGAGAGACTTTGAGCTCATGAAGAAGGTGTTGAATCCACAGTAATTCGGTTGCGGTATAGGCAAGGGCACAATAGTCTACTTCCGAGCTGGATCTGGCAACAACCTTTTGCTTTCGTGAGGTCCACCTGATCAAATTAGGGCCGAGGAAGATAGTGAAGCCATACTAGGACCGAAAGTCGGACTTGTCAAATGCCCAACTAACATCAGACTAAGTTGTGAGGCGTGAGATGTCCGAAGGGCATAGTAGAAGGCCAAGACAAGATGTGTCATTTAAGTAGCGGAGAATATGTTTAACAGTCTGCCAGTGAGTAATGCGAGGAGAGTGCATGAACTGACATACGCAATTGAAAGCATAAGCGATTTCCGGTCGAGTAATAGTGATGAACTATAGGGCACCGACAATTTGGCGGTACAAGCGTGGGTCATCCATGAGGGTACCTTCTCACAGAAGGCGTGAAGAGGTATCAGCTGAGGAGTGACTTGGTTTGCTCTCAGTCAAGTGAGCTTGTTAGAAAACGTCCCTAATATACTTGGATTGAGATAGAAAGAGGTTGTCTTGTTGTGGTGTTACCTCGATGCCGATGAAAAAATTGAGTTGCCCGAGATCTCGGATGGAGAAGGCACGATGTAGTGCTTGAATCAGGTTCTTGATGGCGGGGTCACATGACCATGTAATAATGAAATCATCCACATCTGGAAGAGCGTAAAGGGTTATTTTACCATTGTCAAACATAAATAAGGAGGTGTCCGATTGACATGCACGAAAGTTATTGGTAACAAAGAATGATTTTAGCTTAGTAAACCAAGCACGAGGAGCTTGTTTGAGGTTGTAGAGAGCTTTGCGTAGTCGGCAAAGATGTGTGGCGGGAAACGTCAATGAAACCCGGTGGTTGTTCCATGAAGACTGTTTCAGGAAGGTCACCGTTTATGAAAGTGTTGTTGACCTCCAGTTGGCAGATGGACCATTGTCGAGATAAAGCGATGGTAAGCACAAGACGAATAGTTGTTGGCTTGAATATTGAACTAAAGGTGTCAAAGTAGTCAAGACTTTCTTCCTGATAAAATCCCTTGGCGACAAGGTGAGCTTTGTAATTTTTGTATTGCACCATTGGTTTTCTTTTTGATCTTGGAAACGGATTGGTATTTGAATGGGGTTGAATCGAATGGGAGGAGGTGTCAATGGGGAGTCTAGGTTAAGGAGAGAGGTGGATGTTGGGGATTCAGTTGGTATAATAGGTAAGACTGTCGGTTTATGCATTGTAGGGAAGGGAAAAATACCTTCATCATAGGCAATATGGCGGGTCAAGTACATTATAGATGATGGAAGATGGTAGCATAGATATCCTTTGTGCTTGGAATTGTAACCTAAGAATAGACATGGAAGAGAGCGGAAGTCCATTTTGTGGGAGCGGTAGGGACAAAGAAAGGGATAACATAGACACCCAAAGGCTTTAAGAAAGGCATAATCGGGTAGACGATTGTAAAGGCAGTGAAAAGGAGATTTGTTGTGGAGGAGAGAGGTGATGGTTCTATTGTGAAGAAAAACATTGGTGTGAAAGGTATGTTCCCAGAATAGATGTGGAAGTGAGGCATGTGCTAGGATAGGGAGAGAGACCCTTTTCTATTACAATTCGATTGCGACATTCAGCAGCCCCATTTTGTTCTTGGGTGTGAAGGCATGAGGTCCTATGTTCAATCCCATTGGTGATTAGAAAATTTTGTAAGGCTTGAAATCCCCCCCCCCCTCAAACAGTTTATAGAGCTTTGATTCGTGTGTTGAATTGAGTGAGGATCATAGAATGGAAGGCCATAAGTTTCGCGTACCGGAGATTTATGAGACATAAAATATATTCATATGAATTTGGTAGCATCATCACTAAAGAAAACAAAGTAACGTGAACCACTAAGAGATAAAATATGGGAATGACCACAAACATCCGAATACACAAGATCAAAAGGATGTGTTGATGACACATGTTGAGCTGGAAGATGTAAACAACGACTTTTACCTAATTGACATGCTTCACACATGGGAAGATGTTTATTTGATGATAAAGGAAGATTATGAATTGAAACTAATGACTGAAGGACAGACTCGTGAGGGTGACCGAGTCGACGATGCCGAACATGTAGAGATGCACATGAGCCGAGGTGAGCGGAAGGGGAGACGTGGATGGCTGGTGGTTGGAGCCGATAGAGGCCGTTTTCAAGTGTGTTGCGGAGGATGGTTTTTCTCTGCAAAGTCTTGACAAGGCAATGGGTAAGGTAAAATATCATGATAGCATTATTATCATGAGTTAGTTTGAAGACACTTAATAGATTTTTGATTACGTCAAGGACATGTAAAATATAGGTGAGTTCAATGGAATCAGACAATGCAGGTAAAGTAGTAGAGTCAATATGCAAAATTAATAGCTTGTTACCGTTGCCGACTTGAAGACGATCGGTTCCTTGATAGTGTTTTGAGACGTGGAGGTTGTCTAGTTGGGACGCCACATGGTCCGATGCCCCAGTGTCAAAGTACCATGATGGGTCTACCACGAAGGATGGTGGAGTGGTGTGGGCACTGTTAGTGGAGCGAGAAGAGGTGGTGGAGTAACATTGTTATGAGGGAGTCGTGGTGGGAAATCTGTTTCAATAAGTCGGTTCCAGTAGTTCAAAGCTCGATGGTTTGGTTTGCCACAAATCTGGCAAGGAATGTGAGTTCGTCCTTCACCTAAGGAGTGGGAAGAGTAGCGAGGTTGCCCCTGTTGATGTTCATTGTTGTTACGAGAAGGGGGATAACCACATGATTGAGACGGAGTAGAAGATTGGCGGTTGCGATAACTGGATATTGGGCGAGTTGATCCACGAGAATTACCATTGCTGCTAGAATAATTTGCAATGGGTGGTGTTGATAGAATTCCAGTGGATACGTCATTCGTGGAAATGACATTGGTGTCACGAAGCAGACTTTCTTCTTCTTGAAGGAGGAGACCAACAATGTCATCAATGGTAGGATCATCGGTTGTCATCATGAAGGTTGTGATGAACGGACTATAGGAGGAGTCCAGACCGTGCAATATATAGCTAAGATCTTCAATTGAGACGACATAGAGACTATCAACGAGCGAGTCAGAGATAGATTGCTTCTTTTCAATATACTCAATCATAGACAAAGAGTCCTTCTGCAATGATTGAAGTTGCTGCTTCAGTGCCATTCGTCGAGCCCTCATTTGAGATTGATAGGATCGTTCGAGGGTGGTCCAAGCCTCAACAGCGGTCTTGGAACGAGCGACTAGGGTATGAGAGTGTTTTGTGAGATTCAAGCGGAGCCAAAGCAGTACGAGACGATCTTAACTGTGCCATTCTTTGAATGTTGGATTCGTTTGAGGGTCATCTTCACATGTAGCAGTGGGGAGGGTTGCATCTGGAACTTTGGGTGATGATGAGAGAAAGCTTTCAAGATCAAAGGCTTCGAGAGTGGACTGAGCCGTGTTTTCCATAATGAGTAGTTATGGTTGTCAAGTTTATCTGTGATGTTGGGGAGTTGAAATTTAAGAGTGGTGGTACCAGTGGCAGAGAGAATTTTGTTGTTGTTGGCCATGGGAAGAGGTGGCATGGATTTTTTGTTTTGTTTTTGGTGTTTTAACATAGTAGACTCTTGATACCATATTAGAGAAGAATGAATATGATTTTCCACACTTCTTTATTGATTATCAATTGTATGTATATGTACAAGGAGGCAAAGTATATATGGATAAGAGTATAATGTAAATATGTAAAGCTATCTTCATGATATCCCTTTGATTGAGGAGTCCTGCGGTAAAAAGTCGTTGTTTTTTTGGTAAAAGTAATAAGTCGTTGTTTAGGGGTTCTACATTGAGCTATTCATCCACCGATCCATCCCATCATTGGATCATCTTGTAACCGTATATTTATCGAGTCTTTAGGTGTCGAAAGATTGGACCATCCAATTACGGCTGTTTACAACAACTTATCCTCTTCTTTCTATTTAGGGCTTTCTATTGATTGCAACTCGTGAGCAAACTACAACGAAGGTGCTTTCTCCGCCTTATCTCAGTCTATCGCCTTTATGGCATAAATAGAATGGGTCCAGGCATGATTTCCAGCCGCGGGCACTGAATTGAAAAGACAGATAAGGGAACAACCCACCGGACGGGTATACCTCCTCCGTAACACAAGTTGTTCATTAAAACTGGAAACTTGTATCGTTCATTATAAGGTTCAACATACACGTTCAACAATTGAATTATGGAATAGGTAAGATCTATTGAGTTTTATATTATTGATTTTCAAGTAAATATTATGTTTTAGTTGAGTATGCACCAGAAATAGCTTCATTCTCCTTGGTTAAACAAATCAAAATTTGCATAATTAATTAGGTTGAATTTTTCCTAAAAAAATGATAAATCACCTTGGCAAAATCCTTGACAGTGCCGGTTTGAGCGCCGAAGATGACAGTGACCTTATTCCCATCTTCAAAGTCCTCTTCCGGCTCCTTAACAATCTACTGCCAAACCTCAACGGAATTCTTCACCAACCTCTAGCCAAAATCAAGCGGCGATAGCTTCTTTGTAGTTGGCTCCATTGTTCAAACCTTGACAAACCTACAAAAGATCTACAAATCTCATGCTTGCACTATGAAATTCCAACCAAAGGAAAAAAGAATTTGAAGAACAAAAATTCAGTAGGGCAAGGTCATGGAGAATCGAGACTGAGAGAGGGAGAAGAAAGAAACCTCATTGGAAAATGAGATTGAGTCGGCGAGCAGTGCTTCGTGGAGAAGTAAGGAAAACTGTGGGAGAAAGAAACGCGTGTTTTCCCCGTCTGCAAAAAGAAACGTGTGTCCAAAATGCATAAATGGAAAAAACATGACGTCCAAGAAAGAAGTACGGGATGGTAAAATGGACGAAACAATAAGGGCAATAAAGAGAATTAACATGTATAAGGGTAAAGATGGAATATTTTCTTATTTGTCAGTTGTAGCTGAAAGAGATGGCGTTCTTATAACATTGAAACCAGTTAACAACATTAAGAAATGGAAGAAGTTGGAAGTGAAGTAAAAAAGTAATATCTGCAAAACAAATACACAAATTAAACCCTAAAAATCGCAACCCATTTGCTAGTTCCACATAAAGACAAAAAAAACATACAGAAATAGAAGAGATGACCTCAATTTTGTATGCAAGGGTTTCGTTAGTGTCGATCGTTAGTAGAAGGAGGGTTGTGGACTGGTGTGGTGGTGTAGACGGAGTCGATCGACCCTGAGGAAGGAGGCAAGGCTTGAGAAAGACGGAATCTAGAAGAGAAAGGAGAAGCAATAGTACCTGGCGAGTACGGTTTGTGACATAGGAAGATACAAAATCCGGCGACGCGAGGAGAAGAAGCCAAAAGCGAAGGCGAAATCCGGTGTCGGCGGACTGATGATGGAAGAGCATGTGTGGATGAGGATACGATCATATAGTCGGTTGCGGAGACGCTCTTCTTCATCTATAGTCGGTTGCGGGCATGAGGATACGATCATATAGGCACCGAGGGTAAAGCGGAAAACAAAGAGACCTGGGTGGGGATGATTACTATTAACAAGCGGTTGAAGCACAGGAGATGAAGACACGTTGATAGATACGTGTAAATTTAATACGGATCAAGCTAAACACGTGTAATATAGGGTAAGATAAATTAAAGCTTGAAAAAAAAAGAAAATCTATAAAAATAGAATTGAAAAATAACTATTCATTGGGAGAAGTCTTTCTTTTAATATAGTAAAGATAGATATAGCTAGGAGATTAAAATATGAAAGCACTAAAAAAAATTTGCTATATATACCATACCTCCGTGCATACATAGTGTTGAAAGTTAAGGGTTAATCTAAAAAGCATTACACTTCATTTATACGTCTATTGTGTGAGAAAGAGCTCAAGGAATCAAGGAGTTTGTTAGAAGAAGAGTCGAAAAGTTTTTTAAGAGCTAGTTAGTAGAGGTGGACTTACTATCATTGTATTGGGTTAAATTATCTTAATTGACAAGAGGGTAGTTGATACATATAATCTAAGATAAGTAACGGATAAATGTCTTTGAAATCCGACTTAGTATAGATAGGGAGGGAGTGATTTTTTTTTAAAAAAAAACGGACAGTGGTTCGAACCATTAGACGGCGCGATAAAAAACTGATGTTTTCATCATATATTCTTGTTGGTAAACTTAGTTACTTGTTATTAAACTAATGTCTCTATCATATATTCTTGTGTTAGTCTACATAAATATTTAAACCGTTTTCGTTACAAGAACGTAGTTATCGTTCTTTTAGCATTCTATGTGTTCCAACGCCCATGAGTAAATATTGGACAATAAAGTAAGGTTATTAGCTAACTAATTATTAAGAAAACACAACATCAACAACTCATATGATAATGAGAGATACATGCATGCATCTATATTCTTTACATTATATTGAGGTCTTGGAGAAGCTAGCTAGCGGGGCCCAAACCCTCAATAACTTTTGTCACTATAAGAGAAAGTTATGTTTTTGGACAATTGACAATACAAGCTAGGTGACAGTGAGAGACTGCAATAATGTGTACAAAGATATTATACGAGTTTAAGTAATTTCATTAAATGAGAAATTTGTAAGTTATTCGAGATAGATATTATAAAAAAACTTATCATTCTATAAATATTTTCACGTCTTTGATTTTAACCTATAAGCTACCAATTAACTTATTCAGATGCTTTAATTTTAATAATCTAGTATCTCAAGTGTTCAAACTAACAATAAAACATAAAATCACCCCTATTATTTATTTCTAGCAAAATTAAAACTATACATTTATTATTGTTACTTGTTCTTATATTCGTTACGGGGATACACGTCTAGTGAACAACACATATAAGCTCACATGATTTCATCTTAAAATTAATTGATACTAGGAGGAGGATCGGATACATGGCAACAATTCCCCTCAAGTGTTAACAGGATCGGTTGAACCACACGTACAAGCATACGAGATTTCATCCTAAAATCAATTGACAATAAGTGAAGTAACCGACCGAATACTTATATGTTAGTATCACACAATATCTTATCCTCTATATTTTTCTTACATCTCAACAATTATTTTAACATTTTTTTAAATATATACACAATCTAACACATTTATTTGTTGGTTTTTATGTTCTCTGTCAAAATATTCGTCATCAGACATCACCGAAATCCTTCCTTTCGGTTATATATATATATATACTACAACAGAAAACACCAACATCAAATACTAATAATGCATTGTTAATCCCTCACCACTTCCTCCTGCGTATATATATAGACTTGAAGTTGACAGTTTAACCATCTAAGTGAGCAGAAGAGAGAATAGAGAGCAAAAATGGAGGTGAATGAAGATGGGTTTTTGGAAGAATTGGTATCACTAGGAAGAGAAGCATGGGAAGCCAATAACTCAACAGAAATGAATGATTTTCTTAGAAGCAGCTGGGAATTTGACCCTCTTCCTCCTCCAATTTCACCAACCCCTTTTGAGTGCTTTTCTTCCCCAATTAGACCCACCTTATTAGATTCCTCATTCAGTGACCTCTTTCAAAGCCCAGATTTGGTTGATCAATTTACTTCTTACCATAACCTCGAGACGCCATTGTTTCAAAATCAAGATGAGTTCTCAATTTCAACTGTAGATGGTGAGTCTGGGCTTAAATTGGAAAACAATGTCCTGCAACCTGTATGCAAAGTAGAAGTAGCCCCAACAATGGAAATCCCAAGTTTTAACATGGAATTTTGCATGGAGAAGAAGAAGAATAAGAAGAGAAAGCTCGAAGGACAGCCTTCCAAGAATCTAATGGCGGAGAGGAGACGAAGAAAGAGATTGAATGATCGTCTTTCGATGCTAAGATCGGTTGTTCCTAAGATAAGCAAGGTAGATTTCCTGATTTTTACAGTTTAATTAATTAATTAATTAATTATTAATATTTTCTGATTTTCACTTGGAGTAGATGGATAGAACATCCATACTAGGAGATACAATAGATTACATGAAGGAGCTTTTACAAAGGATTAACAGCCTGCAACAGGAAACCCATGTGAATTCAAGCATGTTGTTTAAGAACATAAAACCAGATGATGTACTGCTAAGGACTACACCCAAGGTAACAAATGATGGAGATTTGGGTTAATTTGATTTGACGGTGTTGATTTATAAAGATGAATCGTTTACTGCAGTTTGATGTAGAGAGGCGAAATGCGGATACCCGGATCGAGATCTACTCCACAGGGAAACCGGGTTTATTGCTGTCAACTATGACTACCTTAGAAGCACTAGGACTGGAAATTCAACAGTGTGTTATCAGCTGTTTCAATGACTTCTCGCTACAAGCTTCCTGCTCTGAGGTAATTAACCATTAAATCTCAAATCTTTTGAATTCAAGAACGATTATGATTCAATTGCGGATTGCGGATATCAGGAATTGGATGGAGGAACATTAGTGGGCGCTGAAGATATAAAGCAAGCACTATTCCAAAATGCAGGCTACGGAGGATGTTTGAATATGTAACATATTCGTCAATTGAAAGATTATGGTTGATTTCCAGGAATTGCTATGAGTTCTTGAAATTGTCCAAGTTAGACCAGTTTCAACCTTTTTTCTTGCATAAATTATGAACAAGAAACTTTAATTTGTAGCATTTTCAGCTCAGTCTTGTGATTGATAGGATGAAGTCCGATTATGATTATAATAATAATGAAGGGGTTCCACTTTAAGCCAAAAGAGGTTCACGTTTGTCTGAGAAGTGTGCAGAAACTGAGATTGAGGAGGTTTCTGTCACTCTTTGACTTCCAAGTTTGTGTTTATGAGTTTGATCAAAGTTTTTGGCGTTACTTGCAAAGAGGTATCGAACAGCATGCCATATAATATTGAAAGAAAAAGCAATTGGGGAATTATCAGTTTTCATGTGGTTGGGCTTTGGGTCATTTACTATATTTGGCCCATTCGAGTCACCCAATGGGCCGTAGAGGATACTGTGCAACAGTTGGCCACTCTTTTACCACGGGTGCAAATATACTGTTGCCTCCACCGGGCAAATTTCTCCCACTAGAAATCCTGGATCCAATTACACAACCCATGTTCATATTTTCCGCCTCCAACCCATGCAATAGTACGTAACTCGGTGGGCAAGCCTTGATCTAGAGTGGTCTTCGTTAGTGATAAGCATGTTTGGGGGTTGTTTTCGAGAATGACAAGCACAACATGGTAATATGTTGCAACGGCTAAACCCATGATAGACGTCAACATCCAACATCTTGTCGGACAATGGCCGGGTAAGACGTAGTAAATGTTCTTGATGAGATATTCAAAAGGCAAATCGCGAACCCACACCTACAAGAACAAAATTATAAATCATATCAACATGTAAAGAACCAAAAACGTAAAAATTATGTCAAATATCAAAATAGTTACCTTTATGTATATTGTTTCATGAAACCGCAACTCCATAGCCAAATCACTACGGACAGTAAATTAGTAGTCATCACCCGAATATCCAAAAACCACTACAATTGAGCGCATTAGTGACATCCCTGGTAGATTGTATATAAGGAAGCATGAATTGATGAATCTCTTCCGGAAACCAATTATATTTCCCATCTCCTTGACTCTCTAAAACTTGGAGTCATCTTCCACTTCCCGAACTCGGGGGACAACTCCATCTACGACTAGTTGGAGTCAACTTAATTGGCTCACCGTCATTAGGACCCTCTGTAGTTCGCCCCCCTGTTTTACGTCCCAAACTGTAACACCCTAAATCCACGGGACTCGGGGCCCTACTAGGCTAGGATCTCACAATGGATCCTGACCCTAACTTGACAACAAGTTCACTAGATCTTACAACAAGGCACAAATAAATTAAAACCAAATACATAAAACTGTATAAACATATACATCAACAGGTTACAAAATTACAGCCGAGTACAAAACAACAACATCGTATCCATACAAGGATAAAAAAACCCCAAACCCTCGCATATCCTAGTGTACAAAAGTTCTCGGCTGATCACCCTGTCTGGCTCACTCTACAGTCTCCCAAACCTGCAGATCATCTACAACACGGTATGAAACCGTTAGCTAACCATTCATATATAAGATAATGCATAAGCACAAGCACAAATCATGGAATCATAAACACATAATGATGATGTCACACATTTACCCGTTTAATTAACTTTATATAAATAGTCATCCACTCAAATCGTGTATATATATATATATATATATATATATATATATATATATATATATATATATATATATATATATATATATATATATATATATATATATATATATATACATACATATGAAACTCTGTGACACGAGGAACGTATCATCCTCGCCTCTGGGTGCGATAGCCAGCTGGAGTAGTATCGGTGCACTACCCGTGTACCCTATGGGAGTGGTGAAGTGCCCATCCCGTATACCAGTCTGGCCTGACTTCAGAGAACCTCTCAACTCTTTACAGGAAAAAAGGGAAAGGTTATCACTTCCACTGCAAGGGGGCTATCAATAAAACATAGGTCGGTAATAATCGATATCGCATGCTATCAAGCATATAACACGCACACCACTCATGCATACATCCAATATAGGGATGATAGCTAAGTAAGTCATACGGACTTACCTCAACCTCTGATACTCTCAGTTACGATCAACCTCAATCCGGATAACAACACTGCCTAATAACAAGGCATAAAGAGATATCAAATCTCTTATCAATAAAAGCGGTCACACCTAGACCCGAGGGATCCATAAGGATCATAATCAACCTATAAACCTCACATCCAACTAAACCACGACATCATAACATAACTCACAATTCCTCAAATCTCAAGGTAGCATCTAAATAACATCCTCAATCTCAATTCTAATACTAATTTAATTAATTAACCTTTATTAAATTTCGCCAGAATAACGTTTTGCTCGCAAGCAATTTCTAAACTCATTTGTCATTAGATTTCATCAAACAAACAACCCATAATCATCAGAATAATACAACGACCATAATAGAATTTCTAATTACCTATTTTGACAAGCCTAAGGTCAATTTAGGCCAAATCGCAGTACGGAAAATGAATAAATTCATAACTTATTCATTACTAACCTGATCGACAATCTGAAAGAAGATTCGGAATCACAACGATGCAGGCTACGCATGAACAACATCAAATTCACCGGAATCTGAACAACGGACCCGGCCTGGTGACATATATGCTCGACCAGGTCTTTATATGCTCGAAAATGTAGAAACTCGGTACCGATATGAAGAGTATGAAGAGAGGAATCTAGAAACTCAAACATAATTGAAATCGGATTAGAAACGGAGAGTAGATATGAGTTTGAAGGTTGAGAGAAATCAGAGCTTTTACGAGGAAACGTGAAAGGAAATGAATTAATAAACGATTTTGCGATATATATAGCGAAGTCGATAATTATCCTTTAGCGAAGTCGATAATTATCATTTAGCGAAGTCGATAATTATCCTTTAACCGATCCAAAGGCGGGTTGAACTCCTTCTCCAAACTTCTCGAAATTGGAATAATAAATCTGGAATATTGTAGGGATAATTATTCCGCAATTGCCTCGGAAAACGCGTATTCCTAAGCTGACTTTCTTAGTCGCTAAGAAACGGAATAGCGACTCTTTTGGCCATTTTGCCTTTCCATGTTATTTCATATCTAGGACAAGTCCGATATCCTGATCATTTCTCTCAACTTGAATTTTATTAATTGGAGCTTCCAAATGCTCCAAATAAACCCAGAGGGTAAAAATAATTACCCGGGAAAAAGTGAAAAATTCCCCATAAGCCCAAAATTACGCCAAGAACATAACGGTGGAACTCATACTCATCGCTAATGCAATCTTCGCGAGTTATAGGTCAATTACTATCAATGATTAAGTTAATCAACATTAATTAGAATTCAAAAATCCTAGCTCTTACACAAACCTGGTGGACGACCTCGTCTACTACATATTCCAAATGTCCTCGATCCCGATCCATGCTCAAACAAGCTCGGATCTCTCCTTGTTGATTCTTTGCCAAAAGGAGGTCTTCCTTTCATCCTTACATTTATTGGATACCTCAACGTAGTGCACCCTGGACCCATAAAGTCCTTGTAACACGATGTCATTTGCTCAATGATCGGTGATAAGCGCCCTTTAGTCCACCCTTTCTCTGAATTCGTTCAACGTCTCTACCTACGGGTTGATGTAATTTGTGTTTTGACCCTCTTTCGTTGGATCCACTAAACATCAATACACTTGCTTCTAAAAATGATGAATTTGATCCAAACTTAATGGACTACGTGTTTGTATAGCTAGATAGAACTCACGAGCACATGAGAGTCCAAAAGAATTCCTCCAATAGAAATCCCGACAACTGTTATTGTCCTTCAAATTCTTCATCTTCTCATAGATCTCCAACAACAACTCAAAACACTTGTTGCTAAATTTATCCGAAGCTTGTCAAATATAGGCATCCAAACAGAAAACAAGGTCCTCTCCCGCAAACTCTCGAATGAAGCTTGTATCTTAGAAATCTAATCATTCACCATCAAGTTCACGTTATCAACAAAATACTAGAATCTACCGACAGCCGTGCCCAAGGTATTTTTCGAAGGATGATGTGCCGACTTAACCCTACAAAACATCAATCATAAATCAATAGAACATATTATTATAAAACAAGGATACTTGAAATGAATAAACAAGCAGTGAGAATTTGTTGTCCTTGTGCTCTAATGTAGATGAGGGTCAATTCAAGCTCAAACTATTGCCTCCTTGAATGAGGTAAGCCACGTCTCTTGGAACTATGACGTAAACAACGGTTTTGATTGCCAATATGTCCTCATTTCCGTCAAATGTCATTCGTTGCTCTCATGTGACCTTGATTCAAACAAGTCATTGTATTGAGATGCAAAAACCGCTTGTGTCTCCTTCATACATGTCACCGTACAAGATCGATTTTGAAGATTGCACTTGATATGAAACGTGAATAACATGTGTTTCACATCAGAAACACGGTGTCCAATGCTTTAATGAGGTCCAACTCTTGATCAGTTACAATGACACCCAAAATTTTGTTTTTTGCATAAATGTCAAAGCTTCCCTAAACCCACTCGTAGAAACCGGAGTTTTCCTTTGCTAAAAATACAAATGCGATAGCAAACATCATTTTGGTGCTAGTGATCCCAACAATCTCAAGCAAAGAAATTTTGTACTTGTACAATGAAACATCTCACTATCACTTCACTAAATTACAATGTCATAAATAGTAATACAACAGATGCCTAGAACTGGACGGGAGATGAACAAACCAACTATTTTATCCGTGTGAGTGCATTTCCTAATATGGACATTATAATCTCGTTGGTCAAGAAAATGGAATACTTTTTGGATTGAACCTTGACCATAGGCAATCTCCTTCCTTATTTTCAATCCAGTATTGTAAATTTGTTGAATAGATGCGATATTGTGTGTGTCATCCAGCTTCAAGGTTTACAATACATCTTTTGGTTTTAAACCCGACCCAAGTTCACGACACACCTTTTGATATTGTGCGGGTGTCAAACGACCGGAAAATGAACGACCCTTCAATCGCTCAAAGAGGTCGTGCTTGTGGACTCCACAAATTACCCTCAAAGTCCATTTGCCATGATCATTTTGACAACCCTCTAACTCAAACGGACACCCGACCTTTCTCGACCTAGTTTCTCGACTACTAGATGCCTCTTCTCCCGGATCAACATCTTTCTTTCTCCTAAGGTGGCTAGAACATTCACAAATCAAGGAAAACGTGCACATACCTTTACTATTTAACGATGATGATTTCGTTACTAACACCATATTCTTTGACCTCGCCATGAATCGAGCCCAATTGACTAGGTTTTCTCTATCATGGAAAATCCTGTGAAGCTCAAACTGTAACGACCCGGGTTCTAAGTAACCCAAGACGTCACTAGGCTAAGGACCAGACAGTGGGTCCCATCAGTTAGCCTAACAACAACTTCACAAATAGGACCTTGCAACAAGAAGTACGAAAAATAATGAAAGCATTCAACCTGTCATTTAGAAAAACATTTGCATAACAAACTTGCATGCAGTTAGTATGTATATCCCCAAAACAACATTTCACAACACGACACCTGAATAGTTGCTTAAAACATCAGCCTGAAACCAACACGTGTACACAATTGCACACAAACCACAAAAGACTCGCTTGCAAGCAATTAGTTTCAAAAAATGTTCAACCAACCCTTGGGTTAACACTGCCCCGGCTGTCCACTTCCTGCAGCTGACATCCCTGAAGCGTTCCTATGATCGACATTACCTAAAAAGATTCGGTTTAAAACCGTTAGCTACTGATCATAATCTATCCACGAGAGATTATATCAACACATCACAACACAACACACATATTCAAATACCATATATCGTGCTCATGAGATGATATCATGCTTATGTGAATGATGCACGTGAATGCAGTATGCAATTTACAATTTGCGATCCCGGACCAAATTCGGAACCATTGCTTTAGGGTTCTGGCTTTGGTGTGAGCTCACCATTGCCCAGATTAGGTTAAATCAGACATTTGCTCTTAGGTCGTAGCCAGACTGATCAAGTCTACGGGTCAGGATTTCTCGTGGCGGGTTATGGTCTTAACCCTCTAACCACATGCAACATTTTCCCATTCATGTTAATGCAAGCATTTACCATTTTAATTAGGTGTGCGACCCGAGCCCGAAGTCCATCAGACTCGGCGTCATTCTTATACACGCGCAAGTGATCTGGGCCTGGCCAAGCTCCGACATTCACTACAAAATACTCACTTTACATACTCTTGGCCTTTACAGGTCGCCATCATATCACACGTCTCAACAGGTCTATCATGTCATATAATACCACGCCTCAATAGGCTAACACTTATCAATTTAATCATTTCACCTAACCCTAACATGATACACATAACAACAACATTATGCATGCTTTACACATCACATCATCACATTCATAATAAAACGCAACAATAACATTAGCATGCTTCACACATAATGCATCACAATGCATAACATCAATAAAAAATCAACACAACAAGATATAAATCTCTCAGGCACGAGTTTCTGCAGATCGAAGCTAAGTAAGTTCGAAGACTTACCTGGATACGCTCACTCAGCAACTAAGCTATAGTTAGTCTACCGTCTTCAACAACACCTGTCGAGAATATCATATTCCTCGTATTAAATTTCTTACTTCAAACATCAATTAAATTCATTCCTTTGAATTTAATTAGCTTATAGCATTTTCTAAATTCCTATTTTAATTAATTAACCTTTAGTTAATTAATTAAAATTCACCAAAATAACGTTTTACCCACAAGTAGTTTCTAAACCCACCTGTCATCAGATCTGATCAAATAAACAACCCATAATCACCAGTATAATGTAACGAGCATAATGGAATTTCCAATTATCCATTTTGACAAGACTAAGGTCAATTTAGGCCAAATCGCAACACGGAAAACGAATAAATTCATAACTTATTCGTTACTAACCCGATTGACGATCCGAAAGAAGATTCGGAATTACAACGACGCTGGCTACACTCGGACACCATCAGATTCACCGGAATCTGAGCGACGGAACCGGCCATGTAAGGGGGAGGCTCGACCTGACCTTAAATTCAGCGGAAACGCAGAAACTCGGTACCAAAATGAAGAGGACGAAGAGAGGAATCCGAAAACTCAAACGGATTCAAAATCGGATTACAAACGAAGAGTAGATCTGAATGTGAAGGTTGAGAGAAATGAGAGCTTTTACGAGAAAATGTGAAATGAAATGAAGGAATTTCCTCTATTTATAGAAACGTCAATAATTATCTTCTAGCATTATCCTTTAGCAAAGTCGATAATTATCCTTTAGCATCATCCTTTAGCAAAGTCGATAATTATCTTCTAGCATTATCCTTTAGCAAAATCGATGATTATCCTTTAGGATTATCCTTTAGCAAAGTGGATAATTATCCTCTAGCATTATCCTTTAGCAAAATGGATAATTATCCTCTTGCATTATCCTTTAGCAAAATCGATAATTGTCCTTTATCAAGGTTGATAATTATTGTTACACTAAAAAGTGTGCACACAATAAGCCTTAAATTTATACTCGTTATATTTATCCTAACTTCTAGCGCACCCGCAGTGTACGGGACGTTTGTAGTATGGATAGTATTCCGAGGTCGAACACAAAGACTAAGGTGAAATTGATTCGGTTTTGTGATTAAGTTTAGTGAAGGTCTAAGGTTAGAAGAAGGGGGAAACAAGAAATGAAAATCACAATTTGTTTTTGGTCGTTTTTTTGGTGATCAATCAAAGATCACAATTCATGCAAAGTAACCAATCAAACTAAACTAGAAATCAGCACAAACGAACAAATGAGACAAGATAACGATCAAGGAAATAAAAGACGGATTCTAGAGGTCGGAAGTTCCGGTTATGGCATAGAACTCAAGTTATCTAATCATTCTTTGGATTAACTATGATATGTTGGGATTAAGTATATCTAATTTGAGGACCAATTACCGGGTAGGTCTCATAGTTCAACTAGTCCACACCTAAGGTCTCATTACCAGGTAAGTCTCTAAGAACCTAAGGATAGGAATTCTACACAAACCGGATTGTTGATTAAGGATCTAACCTATCCTTACCGGGTAAGTCTTGGAAGGGGAAGTCCTAAACAACTATCCTAGCACATCTAATCCAATGGCGGCTTATTAGGCTCACCACTACCTAAGGATTGCTATTTTAGATTCTAAGGGCAAGGATTACCGGGTAAGTCTCTCCTAACACTTAGTCACTACACTAGGTCACCCTAGGATAGGGTTAAACTCAGCAAACACTTAGGGTTTCAACAATTCATAAGTCTAAGGCAAGGTCCTTCGAACAAGGGAAAATCACGGTCTGTTCTACCGAAACCACGGCCGTGGTTCTTCAAGAACTACCCGTGATTTCTAACAGGAACTACGTTCATAAGCAAAAGTCATCCAAAAGTAAATCTAAATCCGTCCTATCATAGTTCTAGCCATAACCATCCTTTCCTTACCCTAGAACCACATCAATTTAGCCTACAACATTCATAATGGAAATCGAGACAAACAAACATAGAATCAAAACATCCATTGCAAGATAATGAAAGAAAAGGGATGAACAAGTGAACTTTAATCCAAAACTAAGCTGAAGATTAGAATTAGAACCACTTACAACCCTTCCAAAAGAAGGTTCAAAGACTCATACAATCTCTAGAAAACGAAATCCGAAATACAAGAAAGCTATGGTGTGTTCTTCTCCTCCTCTTCAATGGAGTTCTTCTCCTTCTCTTTGGCACTTTCCTTCCTAGAAAAACCTCTTGATTTTTGAGAATCTATTTGTTAGAGAAATGGATAATGGATGAGCTGCTCCCAAACTACCCCAACTACCTCAAACAACCCATGATGGACCACATTTATAACAAATCCTTCATGAGCTGGCCATGAGAGTCGTGGCACAGCTGTCACGATAATCTGGCAAAATCCACGGTCATTTCCACGGCCGTGGTTCGTCAGAGAACCGTGATTCTATGCAGAAACTTCGCCTTAGATCATTGAGCTGTGGTTTGGTGCATGGCATGTGTTTGCAAGGTTCAATGAGTCCTCCTTAGCCCTTGGCTTGTGTCCTAATGTGTCCGAGGGTGTGCCATCTAAATGAAAGATCCTCAAACGCTTCGTTTAAGCTCCTAAACTTCCCGAAATACCTACAAAACGCGCACAAGTCCGTGTAGACGTCTATCTCGACAAAATACGTGATTTGGGTGTGAAACGTCTTGAACTAATGCTAGATCATGCATGAATGAGCGAGAATTCTATCTAAATGTACACCTAAAACTATGTTATAAATCGTGTTATCAAAATACCCCATACTTAAGGTTTGCTCGTCCCCGAGCAAATTCCCACATATAGACTAGAAGATGACATGATTTATGTATGCAGAAAAATGGCAAAATCTTTTTGGGTTTGTGCTTCTACTATTGGATCACCTTCATAGTCATGATCAATGGCAATTGGATAAGCAATTATGTATCAAACAATAAGGGCATGGAAAGACAATTGTACTTAACTCAAAAGCATGCATGAAATGTGAAGATGAAGAGGTCAAGAAGATCAAGAGTCTATCCAATCTAGATTACTAAGTCTTACAAACATGCAAGTAGGTCATAAGGGCTTGTGACATAAAAGGCCAAGAAACGTTGCAATTGGGCGGGGGATTCTCTAGGTTATGTGATGCTAATCCGGGAATGGAACTAACTCCACATCCTTGTCCTCGATCAACTTCCCCCAAGTGTATATTTTTCCCTATCTTGCTTTCTTTTCTTTTTCTTTAACTCATTTTTGAGACAATGGCATTGGTGTACAATAGCCGAAACCTCGGTGATTAGCCATCCTCGGGCTTTTTCTCTTTTTCGAGGTGCATCCACACCGGGCACACATACCAAAGCTCGTTAGGGCTATTGGTTCATTTGACTTTGGCAAGGCACCAACACCCGATTATGTGAAGTGTACCGAGTTACTTGTCATTTAAACCAACGCCCCCAAACCTATATTTTGGCTACACTTCCACAATAATTTCAGCATTTCATTCACGACATTCTTTTCATTACATCTTCACCCCGCACTTGCTTTTCGCACATTTCAACACACTAGCATGCTCCTATTCCCGGATGGGTTTAAAGGAGGTCGATTTTATATCAATTGAGGTGCTCAAGCAATCATGATCAAGATGAGAAGTAGAGAAAAATGAAATGCCTCATTCATCCCTAGATGGTATGCAAGAACTATCATGTAATTTCGACTTTCAATACTCAATCCATTCTAGGCAATCATCATGATCACAAGTCATTCATAGAATTTAAGAGAAGTAGTTCAAGTCTACATATGCATTTATCAATTCAACACATAAGGCCGTCCATAGCCAATCACAAGACAAGTTTCATCATTAGGGTCATATCCAAGCCTAGAAAGCACAAAAAATTTTAAATTTTCTGATTTTTTTTGGAATTTTTGGAATGTGTATGTACAATGCAAGACATGTGCAAATATTAACCTATCCTAGATGCTCATCATGCAAACCCCACCCCATACTTAGAAACACATTGTCCCCAATGTGTAAATGAAGTAGAGAGAGTGAAAGAAGGTTCTCACAATGTAAAATTGTTTGCTATGGTATTTGGGAATTCTCAAGTGAATTGATGTTTGATGATCCTTTCAACCATGGTAGAGAGCTCTAAGCATCCTTCAAAGCTTCGGAACCCGCGCTAGGCACCGCTAGCCGTCCAAGTTCCGCGTCCGCTCCACCCATAATTGGTGAGGGTGTCATCATCATCGTTTTCATTGCCAAGAGAGGCTTCCAATGCCACTAATGCTCTAGCACACACACGAAGGTAGACAAAACACACACAAAGCACACAAAAACAGAAAAATCTAAGCAAAAATGAAAAAGGAAAGAAAATGTTACCAATGGGTTGCCTCCCACCAAGCGCTTCTTTAAGGTCATTAGCTTGACCAAACTTGGGAGCGTTTATTCGAGGTGAAGCGGGGCAATCATGTCTACCGGGGCTCCCGGAATATATTTCTTCAAGCGATGCCCATTCACCTTGAAATTTCCACAATGCTCCCCTCCTATTTCAATAGCTCCATGGGAAAAGATCTTCTTCACCACATATGGCCCGGTCCATCTTGATTTGAGCTTTTCGGGAAAGAGCCTTAGCCTTGAGTTGTAGAGGAGGACAAGATCTCCTTCACTCAACTCCTTTGGAACGATCCTCTTGTCATGCCACCTTTTGGTTCTCTCCTTGTAGATCCGGGCATTCTCATAAGCTTCCAACCGGAGCTCCTCAAGGGCATTGATATCAAGCAACCTCTTTTCTCCCGCTTCCTTGAGGTCAAAATTTAGCCACTTAATGGCCCAATAAGCTCTATGCTCCATTTCCACCGGGAGATGGCAAGACTTGCCATAGACCAACTTGTAGGGAGTGGTTCCAATTGGTGTCTTGAAGGCGGTTCTATATGCCCATAGTGCGTCATCGAGCTTCATAGCCCAATCCTTCCTTGTCCTAGACACCGTCTTCTCGAGGATGGCCTTGATCTCTCGGTTGGAGATCTCCACTTGACCACTAGTTTGGGGATGGTAGGGTGTTGCCACCTTATGAGTCACCCCATACTTGGCCAAAAGTGCTCCAAAGTTCCTATTTGTGAAGTGCTTCCCTCCATCACTAATGATTACCCTTGGTGTTCCAAACCTAGGGAAGATCACCCGGTTGAAGAATCGCACTACCACCTTGGCATCATTCGTAGGAGAGGCGATTGCCTCTACCCATCTTGACACATAATCCCCCGTCAATAGGATGTAGAGATTTCCACATGAAGAAGGGAATGGTCCCATGAAGTCTACACCCCACACATCAAAAATCTCAACTTCTTGGATGTTATTCAAAGGCATTTCATTCCTCCTTGAGATGTTGCCCGTCCTTTGGCAAGCATCACATGCCGCTACAAAACCTTGCACATCTCTAAACAAGTTAGGCCAATAAAAACCGGATTGCAATACCTTTGCACATGTTTTGTGTGAGCTAGCATGGCCTCCGCATGGTAAAGAGTGGCAATGCCGGATCACACTCTCCACTTCATCCTCCGGTATGCATCTTCTAAGCACCCCATCCGGGCCTCTCTTGAATAGAAGTGACTCACTCCAATAGTAATGCCTTACATCGTTGAAGAACTTCTTCCTTTGTGCATATGTAAGTCCGGGAGGCACTTCCTCACACACCAAGTAGTTCACAATGTCGGCGTACCACGGCTCACTTCCTCTAGCCACTTGGAACAAACATTCCTCCATCATTTGCAATTGTTCATCCCGGAATGAATCATCTATCGGGATGTTGTCTTTCCCAAGCTCCAATGGTGGGAGTCTACTAAGGTGATCCGCCACGGAGTTCTCGGATCCCTTCTTATCTCGTATTTCCAAATCAAACTCTTGAAGAAGAAGGATCCACCGAATCAACCTTGGTTTGGCATCCTTCTTTGTAAGTAGATAACGGATCGCCGCATGATCCGTATAAACTATGACCTTCGCTCCAACAAGGTATGAGCGGAACTTTTCAAATGCATACACCACCGCCAACAACTCCTTCTCGGTGGTAGCATAGTTGAGTTGGGCATCATCTAGCGTCTTGCTAGCATAGTAAATAGCATGAGTGCGCCCTTCTTTTCTTTGCCCTAAAACGGCCCCAACGGCCACATCACTTGCATCGCACATGATCTCAAATGGTAGACTCCAATCCGGAGGTTGCATGATTGGTGCGGAGATCAAGGCGTTCTTCAACCTACAAAAAGCTTCAAGACAATCCTTGGAAAAAACAAAATCAATATCTTTCATTAGTAGGTTAGTGAGAGGCTTAGAAATTTTAGAGAAGTCTTGAATAATCCTCCGGTAAAATCCGGCATGCCCTAAGAAACTCCTTACCCCCTTCACCGAGGTAGGTGGTGGCAACTTCTCTATCGTTTCAATCTTAGCCCTATCAACCTCAATGCCACGGTTAGACACCAAGTGTCCCAACACAATCCCTTCACTTACCATGAAGTGGCATTTTTCCCAATTTAAGACAAGATTTGTCTCCTCACATCTTTGCAACACTAATGACAAGTTAGCCAAGCAATCATCGAAAGAAGAACCATAAACAGAGAAATCATCCATGAACACTTCCATGATATTTTCTATATATTCCGAAAAGATAGCCATCATACACCTTTGGAAGGTGGCGGGTGCATTACACAACCCAAATGGCATTCTCCTATATGCAAAGGTACCCCATGGACATGTAAAAGTCGTTTTCTCTTGGTCATCGGGGTGGATAGGGATTTGGAAGAATCCACTATACCCATCTAAATAGCAAAAATGAGAGTGTTGAGCTAACCTTTCTAGCATTTGGTCAATGAAGGGGAGGGGGAAATGATCTTTCCTAGAGGCCATGTTTAATTTCCTATAATCAATGCACATTCTCCACCCCGTAACCGTCCTAGTCGGTATTAGTTCATTATTCTCATTAGTTACTACCGTCATTCCACCCTTTTTAGGCACTACATGAACGGGGCTAACCCACTTACTATCCGAGATAGGGTAGATAATTCCCGCATCTAGCAACTTAATGATTTCCTTTTTGACCACCTCTTTCATTATAGGGTTCAATCGCCTTTGATGTTCAATAGAGGGTTTGTGGTTATCTTCCATCATTATCTTATGCATGCACAAAGATGGCTTAATGCCAACCAAATCATCAATGGTATAGCCAATGGCTTTCCTATGCAATCTTAGTTCATGCAGCAATTTAGCAAGTTCATCATCACTCAAGCATGCATTAACAATCACCGGATACGTAGAATTATCACCAAGAAATGCATACTTTAAATGAGAGGGAAGGGGTTTAAGTTCAAGTGAGGGAGGACCTTTAACGGTTGAAGACGATCCAAATAAGATTGGATGAGATGAATCCAAAGCAAGGGAAGACTCCCCATGGCTCCTAAAAGCTTCATCATCAAGAGCTGATTCAGGGAAAACCACGGTTGGAAACACGGGTTGCTCATCTTCCACGGCCGTGGTTCTTGCCAAGCTTGCTTCTCGGAGTTATCCAGAAAGTTTGACGGCCGTGGTTTGTAAATCTCGACCGTGGAACTTACAGCTGTTCACCACCACTTCGTGGCTTTCAAATCTAACTCTTGGCTCCTCTTCCAAAGCTTCCAAAGCTTTGATCTCTTCATTGCAGGCCTCTTCAACACCTTCCTCCATCATGCTTAAGGTGAGAACCTTTTCCAAAGGATCCTTGATCAAGATCGAGCTCACAATCTCTCTAGATTCTTCTTGCTCGACTATGTTGAAGATATCTTCATCAAGGGTTGGCCCTTTCATCATTGTGGAAAGCTTGAACTTGATGCTCTCTTCCCCTATGTTGAAGGAGAGAGTCCCGTTCTTGCAATCCACTAGGCAACCGGAAGTAGCTAGGAAAGGTCTTCCTAAGATGATAGGAACCGGATAATCCGCCGGAATGTCCAACACTACAAAATCAATAGGCACGTAGAATCCTCCTAGTTGCACCGGAATGTCCTCTAGAATCCCAACCGGATGAGTGATAGAACGGTCCGCCATATAGAGGGTCATCTTGACCGGCTTTGGCTCTCCTAACCCGACCTTGTTGCTAAGTGCAAGCGGTATGATGCTTACACTCGCCCCAAGATCACAAAGGGCCTCGTACTTCACATCTCCCACTCCTATTGGGACGTAAAAGGAACCCGGATCCCTTAGCTTGGGAGGCATTTCTTCCTTCATGGTTTGGATCAACTCCGAGGATCTCTTGGTCATCCTTATCTCCCCATACTCCTCCAACTTCCTTTTGTTGGAGAGTATTTCTTTCAAAAACTTCCCATATGCCGGCATTCCTAAGATAACATCCATGAACGGAATGTTAATATGTAACTTGGACATTAGTTCAAGGAACTTACCAAAGTGATTGTCCAAACGAGCTCTTGCTCTTGATTGTGGGAACGGTAGTGGTGGCTTGTATGGAGGCGGCGCCACATAGGTTGGTTCTACATCCTTGCTCTTGCCCCCATCTTCTTGCTTTCTTCCCTCTTCTACCACTACTTGTTTTCCCTTAGCTTGATCCTTGGGCAAAGGATCCTTCATACTCAACCCACTCCTTGTTGTGATAGCCAACACTTGGCCTCTTGGGTTGTCTTCGGTTCTTCCGGGAAGCTTCCCCGGATCTCTATGTGCTTCACCCGCCTTTTGAAAGACTTGTGCTTCCAAGACCTTTTGAGCTTTAGAAATTGAAGTCACGGTGCTCTCAAGTCCACTCAACCTTCCTAGCAATTGCTCAAACATGACTTCGGTTCTATCCTTTGAAGGTTGAGGAAAACCGGGTGGAGGCTCTTGTGAAGCTCTTTGTGGTGGAGTTGTGCTTGAGGAGGCGGGAGGGTTCAAGGCTCCATCCGGGTTAGAGTAAGAAAACCCAGGATGGTTGTGGTTGGGCCGGTAATTGTTGAATTGCCGGTTGTTGTCGAAATTTCTTGAGCCTTGGTAATTGTTGAAGTTGCCCCTTCCCATATAATTCACATCCTCCTCCTTGGAAGACAAGTTAGCTTGTGGAAGCACTTGAGGAGTTGCTTGGCTCTTCAAGGTTGTAGTACACAACTCTCTCAAGGATTTCAATTCGTTGTTGATGGCGTCAAGCTTGAAATTGCTCATGGTGACTTCGCTCACCTCATATGCTCCCGCCTTTCTTCCTTCACTCTTCCTATGAGAGTACTTCTCAATCACCAGAGCTTGCTTCTCCACAAACTCCCAAGCATCATCTACATGTTTCTCCATGAAAGTCCCACCGGAGAGGGATTGAAGCTTGAATTGCTATCTTCATCAAGTCCCTTGAAGTAGATTTCCAATAGCTCAATTTTCGGTATGCCATGGTGTGGACAATCTAGGAGAAGGTCTTTGAATCTCTCCCAAGACTTGAACAAACTTTCTCTATCCCTCATTACGAAGGCATTGATCTTTCCCCTTAATTCGGTGGTCTTGGAAGGTGGGAAGAACTTGGTTAAGAACTCGGTTGTCATCTCCTCCCAAGTACCAACTCGCCCTTGCGGAATAGATTGATACCAAGCCAAGGCTATATCCTTAAGAGAGAAGGAAAAAGCCCTAAGCTTATGGTTGTTGCTCTCCAATCTTGGCGGTCTAAGAGTCTCCATCAAAATCTCGTAGTTCATCAAATGTTGGTGAGGAGACTCTCCTTCCATCCCTCCAAATTGATTGTGCCGGATCATTTGTAGAACTTGAGGGCGGAGCTCATAGTTGTGGGTTGCGGGATCTCCTAGATTCACACCCGGTCGGTGTGCTCTTTGCGCCGGATCCATACGTCTCCCTAGGGTTTGTGGCTCCTCGATAGCAATGGGAACAACCCTAACATTTGCCGCCGGCTGCGGTTGTGGTGGAGGAGGTGGAGGTTGTCGGCGATTAAGCTCTCCTTGAACGAGGGCTTGCCTAATCTCCTCAATCTCCCTCCTTGTTTCCTCTTGCCTCTCATTGGCAAGTCTCCTTTCTTCCTCCAAGAGCTCATCTCTTAGCCTTATTTGCTCTAAGGCTTCATCTAACTCAGCTTGAAGATTTCTACCGGCCATCTCTCTCTCTTTTCGGATGTTCTTGGATCTAGATCGAAGGGTTTTCTCCGGTTCGGGATCGAATGGAGCTAAATCCTTTCCACGAGATCTTCGCATACACCTAAAGAGTAATAGATGTCCTGAAAAGCAAAGACACCAACCAAAGAGAGATCAAAATCAACAAGAAAGATCTACACTAGAAACAATCACAAAATAGACTCAATCTAGACCTAGTCCCCGGCAACGGCGCCAAAAACTTGTTACGCTAAAAAGTGTGCACGCAATAAGCCTTAAATTTATACTCGTTATATTTATCCTAACTTCTAGCGCACCCGCAGTGTACGGGACGTTTGTAGTATGGATAGTATTCCGAGGTCGAACACAAAGACTAAGGTGAAATTGATTCGGTTTTGTGATTAAGTTTAGTGAAGGTCTAAGGTTAGAAGAAGGGGGAAACAAGAAATGAAAATCACAATTTGTTTTTGGTCGTTTTTTTGGTGATCAATCAAAGATCACAATTCATACAAAGTAACCAATCAAACTAAACTAGAAATCAGCACAAACGAACAAATGAGATAAGATAACGATCAAGGAAATAAAAGACGGATTCTAGAGGTCGGAAGTTCCGGTTATGGCATAGAACTCAAGTTATCTAATCATTCTTTGGATTAACTATGATATGTTGGGATTAAGTATATCTAATTTGAGGACCAATTACCGGGTAGGTCTCATAGTTCAACTAGTCCACACCTAAGGTCTCATTACCGGGTAAGTCTCTAAGAATCTAAGGATAGGAATTCTACACAAACCGGATTGTTGATTAAGGATCTAACCTATCCTTACCGGGTAAGTCTTGGAAGGGGAAGTCCTAAACAACTATCCTAGCACATCTAATCCAATGGCGGCTTATTAGGCTCACCACTACCTAAGGATTGCTATTTTAGATTCTAAGGGCAAGGATTACCGGGTAAGTCTCTCCTAACACTTAGTCACTACACTAGGTCACCCTAGGATAGGTTAAACTCAGCAAACACTTAGGGTTTCAACAATTCATAAGTCTAAGGCAAGGTCCTTCGAACCAGGGAAAATCACGATCTGTTCTACCGAAACCACGGCCGTGGTTCTTCAAGAACTACCCGTGATTTCTAACAGGAACTACGTTCATAAGTAAAAGTCATCCAAAAGTAAATCTAAATCCGTCCTATCATAGTTCTAGCCATAACCATCCTTTCCTTACCCTAGAACCACATCAATTTAGCCTACAACATTCATAATGGAAATCGAGACAAACAAACATAGAATCAAAACATCCATTGCAAGATAATGAAAGAAAAGGGATGAACAAGTTAACTTTAATCCAAAACTAAGCTGAAGATTAGAATTAGAACCACTTACAACCCTTCCAAAAGAAGGTTCAAAGACTCATACAATCTCTAGAAAACGAAATCCGAAATACAAGAAAGCTATGGTGTGTTCTTCTCCTCCTCTTCAATGGAGTTCTTCTCCTTCTCTTTGGCACTTTTCTTCCTAGAAAAACCTCTTGATTTTTGAGAATCTATTTGTTAGAGAAATGGATAATGGATGAGCTGCTCCCAAACTACCCCAGCTGCCTCAAACAACTCATGATGGACCACATTTATAACAAATCCTTCATGAGCTGGCCATGAGAGTCGTGGCACAGCTGTCACGAGAATCTGGCAAAATCCACGGTCATTTCCACGGCCGTGGTTCGTCAGAGAACCGTGATTCTATGCAGAAACTTCGCCTTGGATCATTGAGCTGTGGTTTGGTGCATGGCATGTGTTTGCAAGGTTCAATGAGTCCTCCTTAGCCCTTGGCTTGTGTCCTAATGTGTCCGAGGGTGTGCCATCTAAATGAAAGATCCTCAAACGCTTCGTTTAAGCTCCTAAACTTCCCGAAATACCTACAAAACGCGCACAAGTCCGTGTAGACGTCTATCTCGACAAAATACGTGATTTGGGTGTGAAACGTCTTGAACTAATGCTAGATCATGCATGAATGAGCGAGAATTCTATCTAAATGTACACCTAAAACTATGTTATAAATCGTGTTATCAATTATCCTCTAGCACTATCCTTTAGCAAAATCGATAATTATCCTTTTACCGATCCGAAGGTGGTTTGGATCCTTTCTCCAAACTTTTCGGAATTGGAATAATAATTCCGGAATATTGTGTGGGTAGTTAATATGCAATTTCCTTGTAAATGCATATTCCTAAGCCGCCTTTCTTAGATGCGAAGAAACAAAATAGCGACTCTTTTGACCATTTTGTCTTTCCATGTTATTTCATATCTAGGACATGTTCGATGTCTTGATCATTTCTTTAAATTGCATTTTTATTAAATGAAGCTCCCAAATGCTCCAAATAACATTGGTGGTAAAAACTATTCTCCGGATGAAAAAGTAGAGTTTTTCCCACAAGGTCAATCTCAAGCCAAAAACTCAATAGTGGAATCCAAGTTTGCCAATTTCACCCCGTTCGCAAGTTGACCCAATATTACTATCAATGATTAGGTTTAATCCACCACCGTAATCATGTTGATTTAGAATTCGAAAATCCTAGCTCTTACACAAACATAGCTGAATTATCTGTACCGGCATCGGGTGTATAGTCTGAGATCCCCTATTTCAAACAAATTACCTACTATTAATGTATATCTAAGAAAACTAATGTTTCCGGGATACTAACAACTATTATTTTGTAGATAAATTCGTAATACTAAAATGAATAATTCTGAATAATACTAGAATAACAAACATAATAACAATTAATAACAAATTCAAAAAACTAGCCCAAGAGACAAGTTGTCCAAAAACCCAAAAACCACTTAAATCAACGCGCTTACACTTCTAAAAAAACCTAAGAAGTCCGGATGTACTGAACCCGACCTCTTTCAACATTATTTTTACCTCATAAACACCAAATCCCTAATTTCAAAGTTGTTTTGATGTTTGCTTGTTTCAGATCTTGTTCTCATCACTTTTTTGGTTCTGTACATGCAACGCCATGGAAGACCTCCAACATCTTAGCTATGAATTACAAAACAAATAAAATAATGTGGGATGACCTCCCTTCACATGCAACACAAATTTCTTTATCAAAACTCAATTTCCTAAACCCACAATTTATATGGCTCATCGCCTCCTAGTCTCCTGCCATATATCCAACCCCCATCTCAATATTCACAGCGGTGTTTCTACACAACTTCTTTCGGATCTACCAACCCAAGTCTCTACATTGTCATCCATCGTCAAATGTTGGCTCAATACCACTCAGCTTCTGGTTTTCTACCAACATTGAACAAATCCCAAATCCGTCTTCTTCCTTTTCCCTGGGAACTAGTTCTTCTCTATCGGTTGGCTTCATTGTTTTGATGTAGCCAGCTTGTTCTTCTTCCTTATGGTGTCCTCCCTCACAATCCCAAACAAAATCGAACAATCTACATATTATAAACAAATGGGGTACAAAAACAAGCAAAATACATGGTCGAATCGAATAATTTTGTTATTCGATATTTCAATGTGCTAACCTCTAAGTGCGATAACAAAAAGGGATATTCTTCAACGACCAATTACCACCAGTGCAACTCGCAACCTCTGACAACTGCATCTTCTTGAACGTCGTTGTTTTATGAGCCACTATCACTAAACCTTAATGTCGAGGATGATGTTTGCTTTTTGGATGGTCTTTTGTTTGTACTTGGATATATTATTCTTGGCTTATCATATCTTTACGGACTCCAGCTTCTCATTCCCTTGTTTTCCTTCTCTGTGGTCGTGATTTTCTTCATACGGCGGCAGGTGGGGTGGTTGTTGCTAGATTTTCCTCATTTGACCTGCGTCTTCAAGCCACAAATTTTAACTTTCAATTGGGTCAGTTGGCCCAATTTTAAATCTACTAATTTTTTGCTTTTAAAAACAAAGAACACAAAGTTACATATTACAATCTCATACTAAGGAACCAATCTCGTGGCCTAACTGCACCGATCTCGGCCTAACGGCTCCAAAAAACACTAAAATTGAAATGAAAAAACAAAAGTTAATTTCGATGGAATTTTGTTTCTAAGACAATTAAGATTTTAAAAAGAAAATCGAACAAATTCAAAACAATTAAAACAAATTCTCGCTTTTTATTTCTCGTTGGTTTTTTATTGGGCATTTTGCCTAATGGCACAACTGACAATGAGTTGTTTTTTGGTAAACCAGGCTTTAAAAAAACACCTAACAATCAAAGTTTGCAATCTGGACATACCGACTCCGATCTCGCGACCTAATGGTTCCGTTGTGGGCCTAACGGTACCAATAACACCCAAAACTAGAAATTTTATAAAATTTTTAGAAGTTAACATTTTCCTCACAAGTCGTTAATCTTTAAACCTTCAAGTTTTACACGTTTACATATTATGATACCCATTTTTTTGCAGTTTTGTCTTCTAATATAAGTTGCAGTCTTTTGATAACGATTTCGAGCATTTGTCGAGAAGGGGCGTGGATTTGTGATCTTCTCCTGATGGCTTTGTTTTGCATTCCAAATCTGAGGTGTCCACAATTGTTCCTCATGCTTCTTACCTGTGTACTTCCTTCAAAGATGAACGGTTATGCTCGTGGCCTCCTGTTGGTTGGATCATCCTACTTTCCCTTGAAGACTTTTTGCTTTCAGGTTTATTTTGATGTATTTTTGTGTATTTCTTTTCTCCTTTCTTGTGTGGCCCTTCATGACGGTTAGTCTGTATGCCGATCTCTTTCGGCCTTCGAACCGCTTTTCATTTTCAAAAAAAAAAAGAAATTCAAAATAAAAAAAATCAAATCACATACTTACTTGGATGTGAGAAACAAACTCATCGGGATTGTTGTATCTATAACCGTCAAATGAAAACGTGATTTCGTCTTCATTTTCCCACATCTTCACTAATGTTAATCAGAACTTTGGGTAGTAAGATACGAAACAAATGTGATATGTACACTAAAACTTTTGGTTCTATTTATAACCACCAAATATCCCAACGAGTATAATCCAATGGATATAACAATAGTTGTTGGATAACGTTCAAAACCAACAGCTATATTTTGAACTTCAAAGCATTCAGTCTGCATTGAAATTCAAGATTCTAAACGTTGTCGGCATGCGTTGTGTGTCAAAAAAATCAACGCAACTGACATGTGTTGACACTGCGTGTTTGTCAATTTTTCGCCGTGCGTGTAGGATACCCCATATTATTTTCCCTCCTAAATATTTTTTCTCTTCCCAAAATAAAGAACGGTTTCACGTAAATTGGCTGAAATATTTTAAGAGGAAATTGTAACACCCCAAATTCTGAGAACTCGGGAAGCTACTGGTTAGGACCTCACAATGGGTCCCGACCTTAGTTTAACAACAATTTAATTTGGATCTTACAACAAGGCACAAAAGTATTTAAAACATTTGAAAACTTTAAACAATATATACATGAAGAATATGTATCAGTCTTACAAAGCAAAGGTACCAAAACGACACATAAGAAGAACATAAGACATCCCATCCCCAACTAAATAAGTACGTGGACCCGGCTGACCATTCCCTTCGGATCTCTCTACAACTGTTTTAACCTGCAAGGCATCTACAAGCGGTATAAAACCGTTAGCTAACATTCTATGCATAAGTATAAAGGTAAAAGCACAAACACACAACATACACAATCAACATGCAACACTCAATCCTTTTATTATCTTTAATTAGGTGATAGGTTATTACTAATGATACTTATTTTGTGACACGAGGGATTCCCAAACCTCGCCCCTGTCCCCGTTTACCAACGCGGAATGGTACTAATGCATATGACCGTCTACCTGACTGGGCTGGTCGCATGGAACCTCCTAGACTCTCGCAAGAGTTAGGCAGATGATGTCACGACCCGTTATCATACACTTGGGTCAATTACGTAAATAATAAAGTCGGCCTAATCCGGTTTCGTTATTTATGATAACTAACAAACACCACTCATACACATTATACTCATACAAGAGTCAGCTAAGTAAGTCCGTGGACTTACCTGAATCAGATCTCGACTTTCTAATTCGCAAATCGATCTGTACAGTAGGAATTCAGTGGCCTGTCAAAGGAGGCAAGTGTGTCAGCACACTTTCTAGGTGATTAGAAGCCTAAGACTTCTAAGATAGTAGGTCTTAATAGAACGGAATTGATTACAATATTAATTTATGGTAAAATGACTATTTTACCCCTGGTCTCAAAACTTTCAAAAATTCCCTAATTCATGACTAAACTCTTATTTGAGACTAAAGAGTCATATTCTAACTCCTAAAGATGAGTTTGGTTACAAACTGACAATTTACCCATTTCCTTATTTTCGTAAAGATCGTTAAGGTCCAACTTCGGCTTCAAATATAAAATTCGAATAATCTTATTAAAATTCCGAAATAATTCCCTAGATCATCTATGATATCTCATCTACTCCTAGGAGCAAAAATTTCTTAAAACTGTTAAAGCATCACTTCTACAAAAATTTCTAAAGTTGGTTACAGCACTTAACAAACATCACACTGTCTTAACTTTGAAAAATCATAACTCCTAAACTACTCGCTAGATTTATCCCAAATTTTGATATGTTCTACTATAAAATCTTATCTCTAATATATCCAAAATTCAGACGCAAAGGAGATCAAAATCCTATTTAAAACTATCTCACAAAACCGAATTTCAGCACAACAGAAAAACTGCTTACGACTCAAACTTGGAAAAATCATAAATCCCAAACACTCGCTGGATGCCTCTCAAATTTTAATATGTTCTACAACAATATGTCAATTATATCATATCCAAAATTCAAGCCCAACGGAGATCAAGAGCTTATTCAAAACCATCTCACAAAACAGCATCACTTGCTGTTTTCCCCAACACTCAGTACATATATAAAAACTGCATGAGGAGTCCACTTTGCAACATCATAACTCCTAAACCGTAACTCCGATTCTTCCCAAATTTTAGTATGATATACTATATACTATTGACTACAACATATCCAAAATTCAGCAACAAAGGAGGCGTATAACTTACTCAAATCTTGACCCGAAGTTGACAGTTTTTCACTTCCGAAAATTCAAAAAACTGAGAGATGTAACAGCTCTCTGAAGTTGCTCCCTTGGGCTGAAATGTATGGGTTTAAATGTGGTTTAGAGGCACACATTGACACATAAACATGGAGGGGAAGGAAGGGGGTAGATGTGGGTCTTACCCGACTCCAAAACTCGAAGGGATGCTTGTCCACTGTTCGCAGGAGGTGAGGGGAAGGTACAGTCCAGGAGACGGCTTCTGTTGCGAGATCGAAGGGCTGGAGAAGGGTGCGGCTTTTGTCGAGTCTGCAGGAGGCGACGGAGAGGACGGAGTGAGGATGGCCGCCTGCAGCCCAGCGCTGCTGTCGTTGGTGTGCAGAAGACGGAGAGGAGGGAGGACGTTGGTACGTTGGCTGAAGCGGCGTGCAGAAGACGGAGAGGAGGGAGGACGCTGGTACGTTGGCTGAAGCGGCGTGCAGAAGACGGAGAGGAGGGAGGTAGTTTGCAGCAGCGGAATTTCAGGGAGCGTTAGGGTATGTTCAGCTCCTCTCCAACTCAACATACACACGTTTTAGGGCTGCTCCTTTGTTGGGCCGGTTGGCTTCTGTGCTGAAGGGTTGAAGTTGATGGGCTGGAGTAAGGTAAGGAAGGTGGGCTGAGGCTGTTTCAAACCCGCCAGCAAGAGTTAAGGTAAGGGATGTAAAAATAAATCCGATTAAGAAACAATGGGCTAAAACAAGGCAAGAATTAAGTGGGCTGAAAGTTTGTCAAGACTTGTCGAAAACTCGTCATGGCTTTGTCAGGCCCATGCATGACTTCGTCACAGAGTTGTCTGGCTTCGTTATGATCTCGTCTCAGCTTTGTCACAGTCTCGTCTCAGCTTTGTCACAGTCTCGTCTCAACTTAGTCATGATCTCGTCACAGCTTGTCATGATCTCGTCTAAAGTCATCGATAAGAATGAATTATAATAACTAGGGTTTGATATAAATCTATCATTTTATGTGAATTAAATTCTACATAAAATGATAAATAATTATAAGAATTAGAGCTTGATATAATTTTATCATTTTATGTGAATTAAATTCTACATAAAATGATAAAATTTCGTGAAGAAAGAAATACTAGATATAATGGAAAGCCGTCAACGGCTCGAAGTCCGATTTGCTTCGGAATTAAACGGAACGAAAATTCCGGATATTACAGAAATTGGAAGAATTGTGCTCTTCCAAATTTCTAATTTATGAAATATAGACTATAATATTTTTAAGGGTATGTAAATACATTCATACCCTTTAGATTTTTAAATAAATGAAGAAAAACAGTAAATTTTATAGCACGGTGGTTTGAACTCTAGTTGATTGTTAGACAACTTACCAAGTTAACTAGTTTGTAGTCCGTGCCTTGCACGGGTAATTGTTATTAAAAGATTTAAAATGTGTGTATGCTAATGATATAAAACAAAGAATATAATCACCATGTATAATTAGTTCGACATAAAAATATATGAAAAATCTATCTTTTTAATTTGCAATAACATAATGAAAATTTTCTATGACATGATGAATAGAGAACATAAAACTACTAATCTAATATTGATTATTTTGAACTCTTTAGAATCGATTGTTTATGAGACACAACAATGGAAAAAATTATTTTCCAAGACGAAGTGATTGAATGTTTGTCTAAAATCATGAAAATGACACCTCCTTATAAGAATGTGTGACATTGATGAATCCACAACAATTAGGGGATCCATATATATAGTGGAAAGTAAAATGGTTGAATAGAGCTTCTTCCGCAAGTTTTACGTTAGAAAATAATTTATAGGAAAAGTTTTATTTTTGTGTTTATCCCACAAGTTTTACTATTTTTTTAACTAAAATTTGGGTTAAAATAGAGCTTCTCCGACAAGATTGTCATAGAGCTTCTCCCACAAGTTTTATGTAAGAAAATAGATTATCAGATAAGTTTTATTTTTGTGACTATCCCACAAATTTTACTCTTTTTTTAAAAAAAAGGTTAAGTAGAGCTTCTCCGGCAAGATTGTTATAGAGGAGTTTTTCCCGCAAATTTTATGCTAGAAAATAGCTTATTTGAAAAGACAAATTTTACAAATTAACTTTGAAAATAATTTTAAAGAGACATTCTCATGAATAATTTTAAAAAATACTTAATTTCGCACTCAAATTAGAAGATTAGATTTTATTCCACAATTTATGTGGGAATAAATGAAAATCAATTTATATTCTGCATATCATATGTGAAATAAATAAAAATAAATTTTTGCTTATTAGTTCTTACTTCTCCCCGCCAGCATAGGACTTATGATCTTCTCTTCCACCATCAAGCCTAAAGTTTCGGTAATCATCCATTTATAAATTTATTGATAAAATAATATCATTAATTTTTAATTGCTTTATTAGGTCAACATAACTTTACTATTAATTTAACTAATAGTCAAGATTTATATAATTCAACCATTAAGTTGATAAGCAAAGTTATTGGATCCGAACCAAGCAAAGCTTCGTCTAGCCATCACCACCATCTCTTTTGCAGCTACTCCGGTGAGGTAGGTAAGCAGAGATTAGAAAGTCAGATGTCGAGGCCGTTGATAGAATCCGTTGATCCAACCCCTCAAATGACACCAGATTATTCGCAACTTCTCGTTCCGGTGGGAGATTTTGTCTTTAACTTCCATTGTAGTTCTTGTCGTGTCAACCACGCAATTAGGAAATGAAGTTCAACAATCAATCACTCCCTTTCATTCGGTAGGACATGTTCTCCGCTTGATTGTGATTACTTCTAGCAATGTGACGAATATGATGAAGTTTGTGGGAACTTGTTCGGATCACAATTTTTTTGTTTCGATCAATATTGAGAATATACATACCTTCTTTTAGCTTTTCGATTTTTGAAATACGGCTGATAAATTCTTAATCGTCATTGACTCATCTCAAGAGCTTCATTCACATACTGAAGCGGAAGTATACCCCATTCACAAAATTTAACTCCACCATTTTTGGTATCTTTCGCTCATCCACTTGTGCTTCCCGTATACTTTTCATGCCTATATCCTAGGTTCATAATATATTAGTGGATGAAGCCAAAAACAAACTATCAATTTCATAATCATAATACTATCATCACGGGACTAAACCTATGTTACAATTAAAAAAACAATCAAAATAAAAGAAAGTAAATATTGCAATATGAATATAAATACTGTTAAAAAAACTGTAGAAAAATATGAGAGCATATACACAAGAAACCAAACAACTTTCACTGTTAAAAATCGTGGTTACCGCTTCGAATCTGTAGAACAACAATGAAAGAACATGTGACCGCTTTGAATCCGATCAAAAACACGAAATTGAAGGGTTACCTATTGGATTTGTTATTCGACAATATCTATATACTCTATTAAAACAGACGACACTAATGCTGACGTGGCGTTCCCATAATTTTTCTCATATTAATTTTTTTTTGTAAATTACTAATTAAGTCAATAAATCTTTTATTTTAAAGCATTTTTTTTTTTAAAACAGACTAACAAGGTATATCGATATCTTAGCGAAATTTTTTTAAAAAAATTTAAAATAAATTAACAATAAAATCTTGATTGCTGATATGTCATAGGAAATTTTAATAACTGATTTTTTTTAATAATTTAACAAACAAAATCACGGAATGTATGGAATTTAAAAGAATTTTTAAAATAAATAACAATCTTATCTTCATTGCTGATATGCTATCACACGATAAGATTTACATGTAATTTTTAAATTTTTTTATCGAATAATTGAAACTATATAGGCGGTTTTGGTAATTTAAAAAAAACAATTCGGTAATCGTATTCGGGAAGATTTCTCGAATTATCTTTCTCATTAGTCTATATATACTTAATCTAAGAGAATTCAACTCTCTTCATATTACTAATTTTTTACCTGTTCTTATTTTCAGGTATCAACGCCGCAAATTTCATGGAAACAACGTGAATGTGAGGTTGTTGGTGCTATGTTACTAATTTTTCTATGTCAACAGTTTCTTAAATTTCTCAGCTTCTATCTTTTAACTCCGATTTTACTATTTTTTCATCTCTTTCGATTATTTACGAATTTCGTTCGAGAAGAAATCCATCAAGATCCCATCATTGGTAATTTATTCAAATACAATGTACTTCTTCGATCCTCAAACTTTGTCATCTTCGTCACACTGCTAGAAAGGGATCGCAATCAACCGTACTTCAGAGGCAGCCAGTGTCCCACCGAAAGAAAATACGGTGATCAATTATTGTTGAATCTCATTTTCCGATTACGCCCTTCACATAACAAGTTTTACATAAAAAAAAAACAAAATGTGATGTGTACCACTGGAAAGAAAAGTTGCGCTTGAGACTTAGGTGCTTGTTGGAGGATATGGTGTCGTATGAGGTGTTATGATCTGCGGATTCTATCAGCGGATGTTTCGACGGAGGTACCTAACCTCGTCGGAGTAGCGGCGGGAAAGAGATGGTGGTGGGGTGGCAATGATTGTTGAGATTGGGAACGAGACTAAAAGAAGTTGCACTAATGATCTACAAACCGTGTTTGGTTCACATTTACTTCTCCCAAGTAGCCTTCTTTACCTGTTTGATTCATCATCCGGATTTTAGATGATAGTTTCGTAATTCTTCGTATATAACACAAAATATAACTTAATTTCTAGAAATGCAATTTCCAACATATAACCAAACTAGGGTTTCAGTAAGCTTGCGGAGGGAGCCCTGAAGTGAAATTCATTTGCAGATGTGGATTTAAAATGCTGATAAAGGGCTTTTGACAATTTTTGCTACATAAAGTAGATCATTGAAACATATTTGTTAATGTTTGTGACAGACTCTTTATCTTGTGGTGTCATGGCGTGGATGACAAAACGGTGTTGTTTGAAGTCGGGCAAGCAGGTCCTCCTTTCCTCAAAAAGGTTGGTGTGAGCTGCGAGTTCAAGGTAACGACAACACACTCGTCTAAACATAGCCTGTTAGAGTATGGGCCTAGTATATTGGACCATATGTTGGGCTTATCCTTTGGGCTTATCCTTTGGGCTTATCCTTTTTTGTTAGTTTATCTTTTGATCTTATCTTTTAGTATTAGTTTATTATTTTATCTCTTTATATTTTCCTATATAAACATTGGTTCATCAATGAAATAAGACAAGCCCTTCCGATTCACAAATCTCTTCATGGTATCAGAGCACTTTCCTTAACCTACGCTTCCGCACAAAACAAAACCCTAGTTGCGCCGCCATCGCCGCCGGGCGGCCGGCGGCGGTATCACGGAAGATTTTGTCCGCGGTATCAGAGTACACTTTGTCCGCGGTATCAGAAAATACTTTGCCCTCTATTTTCATCCTAAACACAAAACCTACCTACCTAAACACAAAACTTACCTTAGGGCGCTAATCTACCTGCGTCTTAGGACCCTCGGACGCTAATCAACCTGCGTCCTGGGATTCAAAACTTACCTTAGGGAGGATGCTAATCAACCTGCGTCCAGGGATCCAAAACTTACCGTAGGGCGCTAATTTACCTGCATCCTAGGACCCTAGGACACTAATCAACCTGCGTCGTGGGATCCAAAACTTACCGTAGGGCGCTAATTTACCTGCGTCCTAGGACCCTAGGACGCTAATCAACCTGCGTCCTGAGATCCAAAACTTACCGTAGGGCGCTAATTTACCTGCGTCCTAGGACCCTAGGACCCTAGGACGCTAATCAACCTGCGTCCTGGGATCCAAAACTTACCGTAGGACGCTAATCAACCTGCGTCCTGGGATCCAAAACTTACCGTAGGGCGCTAATTTACCTGCGTCCTAGGACCCTAGGACGCTAATCAACCTGCATCCTAGGGCCCAAAACTTACCGTAGGGCGCTAATCTAGTTGCGTCCTAGGACCCTAGGACGCTAATCAACCTGCGTCCTAGGGCCCAAAACTTAATCAACCTACGTCAGGATCCAACCCACCGGCGTCAATACAAAGACCGATGATGAAGGAAGGAAGTTACATCAGCTCTTCTTCAAGTTTTTACTGTTCAAGCTTGGAGTGTTGGATAACACCTCCAACTTGAGGGGGAGTGTTAGAGTATGGGCCTAGTATATTGGACCATATGTTGGGCTTATCCTTTGGGCTTATCCTTTGTTTGTTAGTTTATCTTTTGATCTTATCTTTTAGTATTAGTTTATTATTTTATCTCTTTATATTTTCCTATATAAACATTGGTTCATCAATGAAATAAGACAAGCCTTTCCGATTCACAAATCTTTTCATGGTATCAGAGCACTTTCCTTAACCTACGCTTCCGCACAAAACAAAACCCTAGTTGCGCCGCCATCGCCGCCGGGCGGCCGGCGGCGATGGCGGCGGTATCACGGAAGATTTTGTCCGCGGTATCAGAGTACACTTTGTCCGCGGTATCAGAAAATACGTTGCCCTCTATTTTCATCCTAAACACAAAACCTACCTACCTAAACACAAAACTTACCTTAGGGCGCTAATCTACCTGCGTCTTAGGACCCTCGGACGCTAATCAACCTGCGTCCTGGGATTCAAAACTTACCTTAGGGCGCTAATTTACCTGCGTCCTAGGACCCTAGGATGCTAATCAACCTGCGTCCAGGGATCCAAAACTTACCGTAGGGCGCTAATTTACCTGCATCCTAGGATCCTAGGACACTAATCAACCTGCGTCGTGGGATCCAAAACTTACCGTAGGGCGCTAATTTACCTGCGTCCTAGGACCCTAGGACGCTAATCAACCTGCGTCCTGGGATCCAAAACTTACCGTAGGGCGCTAATTTACCTGCGTCCTAGGACCCTAGGACGCTAATCAACCTGCGTCCTGGGATCCAAAACTTACCGTAGGGCGCTAATTTACCTGCGTCCTAGGACCCTAGGACGCTAATCAACCTGCATCCTAGGGCCCAAAACTTACCGTAGGGCGCTAATCTAGTTGCGTCCTAGGACCCTAGGACGCTAATCAACCTGCGTCCTAGGGCCCAAAACTTAATCAACCTACGTCAGGATCCAACCCACCGGCGTCAATACAAAGACCGATGATGAAGGAAGGGAGTTACATCAGCTCTTCTTCAAGTTTCTACTGTTCAAACTTGGAGTGTTGGATAACACCTCCAACTTGAGGGGGAGTGTTAGAGTATGGGCCTAGTATATTGGACCATATGTTGGGCTTATCCTTTGGGCTTATCCTTTGTTTGTTAGTTTATCTTTTGATCTTATCTTTTAGTATTAGTTTATTATTTTATCTCTTTATATTTTCCTATATAAACATTGGTTCATCAATGAAATAAGACAAGCCTTTCCGATTCACAAATCTCTTCATAGCCCGAAACATTACCGGTTTTAGCTTTAAAGTTCCAATGATTCTAAGTTGATTTGTATTACCCTCACCAGGCTTATCCGAGGATTGGTCATTTAATTAGTTATTATCTAAAAAACTTGATCTTATCATGTCTTTTGATTGTTATACATATCTAAACAATTTGATTTTTCTTGATCCTCATGCTTAACAACTAATGACTTCATAGATATATTTTGGAAATTATGTTATTTAAAACTCAAAAGGTAAAATTTACCTCATTTAGCTTGCATTCATGTTACCAAATTACATACACCTATCTACACCTAACTAAGATCATATATTTTTGTAGATCTATTTTAATTTTAATTTTCATAAAAACGATAACACATAAAATCCTGACGTTGAAAATATTCATATTTTTGTAATCGTCTTATTATATGATCATATTCAACCGATTGGAAAAAAAATCTTTTCATATTCATATAGGATAACAACATATATTTGCATAGGTTATTGATATAGTATAGTGACTAAATTATAATTTTTAGACACTATTTGGTGAATATTTCGATTGGGAAAAAATATTTTCAATATTACAAACAATTTTCTAAAATTATAATCTAACAATCTGATCTTGAATATTTCAATCGAAGATATTAATGTTAATTGTAATTACATATTAAATATTTTTAACCAAATGTTACTAATTAAGCTATAATTTAACAAACTTCACTTTATTTAAAATTACCTAACTAATTAACTTATTAACTATTTGGTGAAAAGTCATAACAAAAAAACGTAGATTAAAATTTTTAGTTTATCTAATTAACCAAACTAATCAACTTAAGTTGTCGGTGAAATAAAATAAAACTTTCCCGTTCTCATCTTTCTCGGTAAAAATAAAAATATTTTATTCACAAATGTAAAAAATTATTTTCCTAAATTCTTACTTTAGGAAGTTCTGAAATTCAAACAATTTAGATAAAATTATTTATGGGATATTTATTTGAAGATAGATTTTGCATATTTTTTAAAAAATATAGTGCAAGTTTAGAGGAAAAAAGATTTTAAGAAGATTTACTAAAGATATTTTGCCGATTGCTATAAAAGAAAACAGTTTCTATACAAAATGGTAACATATATTCCTTTTTTCCAAGTCCAATGTAGGGCATTTCTGTGTAAGTTATTCTTATTCTATCCTCGAACTCATGGACATCAGAATGAATTTCATTTACATAATTTAAAAAGATGTGGATAGAGTTTTATTTTCTAACTATTTAAAATATAAATTTTAATAACAATGACAATTTAGTAAATATTTTACCAAAAAGTTGATGTGGCATCCCTCGTTGTTTGACATGTGGCATTAGCGTCCCTTATTTTAGTAAGTTATATAGAATATAGATAAGTTGTATCTTTTTTTTTTTTCATTCTTTTTGTAAACAAATTGTATCTTATGATTTTCTTCTTTACACATTATCGTATATTGTGTACTTGATATTTTGTGTAACCAAAATATTTGTGAAACTGAATTCATAATGCATGAATTTGTATAATCAAAATTGTTGGGTATTTTCATTTTATGTAGTGAGAACTTGTTGTTTTGTGTAAATGCACAAAATTCACTAATTCGTGCAATTTTAACAATGTTTATAGATTCAATGATTGTATTGTCAACTGTTTGATATTTACATATGTCTTGTGTGGTTAAGTTTAATTTCGTGTAAATCTATTAATATGTTTATTTTAGAAATGTTTTGTTTAATTAAAATAAAATTTATGTAGATTATGTAATTTAATATATTGTGTAAATATTTATTTGTGTAGAGATATTTGCGTAATATATTAAAACTACACTAATTAAGGTAAGAAAATGCCCGAAAGATATTGTGTTATAATGGAGAAGAATTTTTTTAATCATTCAAAATCAATGGAGAAATTATGAGTTGTTTTTCTATGACAATTGCACAATATATTGGTAGCGAATTAATAGTAACATTTCTATATGTTTTGGTACTAAATTTTAATTTTGTGTAAGTATTAGTATGTGTGTATTTTGAAAATATTTTGTGTAGTTATGATTAAGGTTGTGTAGCTAGATTAAGTATTATAATGCAGGGGATTGATTCAAGTAAGGAGTGTTTTTTTGTGGTAATGCCTTACGGAATAGTTTGAGTAATTGATTCACTTGATCCAATGACTTACAATCATCCACTTCATTTAATGAATAAGGAGATGTGCGGTGACAAATTTGGAATTTTTGGAAGGTACATAAGCAATTTTGTCTTTTTGAAAAATTTATTTTAAAAGAGGGGACCCGGTGATATTTTGTAATTTTTATGAGAAAACTATAACAATTGTTACCCAATGTTTGAACTAAAAGTACACAATATTCAAAGTAATGATACCCAACTTTTGAACTAATATTATAAAAGTTCATAATTTTAGCTCAATTCTTTCAAAAGTATACACTATTAATTCTGATATTTTCAATAATTAGTTCACGTATTATTTTGTAGTTATATTCTTATGCACTTTTAATCGTACATGTTTGAACCAATAAAATTATAAAACACAATGTTTGAACTAACAATACACAATATTCAAATTAATGATACCCAAATTTTGAACTAAAATTATAAAAGTTCATATTTCTTATAGTTATGGTTATTAAAATAAAGTATTCCATTAGTTCAAACATTTTATATTATTAGTTCGCGCATTATTTTGAATTTATGAAAAAGTTTTATGAAAAAAATGTATGAATTATTAGTACACTATAATCTGAACTAACTGAACAAATAATTTGAACGAAGGCTACAAAAAATGAACCATTAGAACAAACAGTTTGCAATAAGAGAAGAAATGGGAGATAAAGTTCAAAATTTGTATACTGTTAATACAAAAATGTTTGAACTAAAAAGTGTAAAAAAAAAAAAAGAACTACTAGAATAAACACTTTGAACTAATTGAATAAAAATATGAAGCGTTTAAACAAATAAGTTTGAACTAACAAAAGAAAGGGGGAAAACTAGAATAAAATAACTATTAGAACAAATAATTTGAACTAATTCAATGTAACACCCTGAATTCTCAGAACTCGGGACATTACTGGTTAAGACCTCACAATGGGTCCCGACCTCAGTTTGACAACAATATTACTAGGATCTTGCAACAAGACACAAATAAGAAAAAAACCGAAATTCATAAAATGTATTTGTAAAAGAATGAATGCAACAAAGTCTAACAGCCTATTGTACTTAAACAACGGAAAAGACTAACTGTCTTAACAAAAGGGAAAGACAACAAAGCAACAACCCAAACCCCCACTCTAAAGAGTACGGAGACCCGGCTGACCACTACTTCCGGATCACTCAGCTGCTGGTCTAACCTGCGGTAAATCTAAAAACACAACAAGAGGAACCGTTAGCTAGTTATCTAAATATTAGAAGAATAATAGTAGCACACACACACATAAAAATATAAACACCCATCATGCTTTCAAACAAGTCCATTTTATTATCTTGAGTTAAGTTACTCTTTCACGCTAATGATACTTATTTTGTGACACGAGGGATTCCCAAACCTCGCCTCCGCCCCCGTGTAACCATCAGGAATGGATCCGATGCATCTCACCTTGTACCTGCCTGGTCTGGGTATAGAGAACCTCCCAGTCTCCTGTCAGAGCTGGGCAGTGATGTCACGACCCGTTATACATACACTTGGGCCTTAACATAATAATAACGGTCGTCCTAGCAAGTTATTATTATTAAAACACGCACATAACACACACAACCACTACCACTCAACTAATATCCAAAAACTGGCTAAGTAAGTCGCAAGGACTTACCTGAGTCAAAATATACTCTAACACGTCTCAACAGTCCGTACTCGTGGTAACTCAAACACCTGTCAAATAAGGCATGTGTATCAAAATCACATCTCGATGTCCAACCTCATGCGAAGGAATTACGGAAAAACTCTCTTATGGTAAAAGACCATTTTACCCTTGGTATCGTAATTTCTTGACGTTTATTCTTGAATTCTACTAATTTCTTCCTTATCTTATTTTCCATAGATTATGTCTCTCGGATAGCTACTTATAGGTTATAAGGTCAAAACTCGAGACAACCCTAAGAAGGATAACATTCCTCATCTCCGGTTACTAATTATGCTACTACAAACATAATACCGTCAACATGTTTTTCCTCCTCCTCAACTCACTTATATCTACATAATTTCATAAATCCCAACTTGTACTTATATAAATATATATACCGCATTTTTATATATTCAATATTTATGCTTATGAGTATACTCTTTTATAAAGATTATATATCCATAGAATTCCAAGCTTTTATATACTTTACACACACTAACTTGTACATCTTTATATATATATATACATACTCGACTGTAAGATTCAACACACGTACCCTAACTCGCGCTCATGTGAGTAGATCCATATATCTATCTACATGTATAACCTTATAAATCATTTATATATACACTTTTATTTCATATTATATATATACATATATATACAACAGCACTCACTCTCATGATATAAACTTACAACTGCACATTCGCTATTAAACAGGAGCAACAAGGGTCGGACTGCACAACACACTCACCTACAACAGCCTGCAGTAGCCCGTCCTTCTTCAGTTAACGAGGCATAGCCGGCGTCCTGGACCGGGCTCGTATGCCGGCTCGAGCAGGTTCCAAGCAGTGCACACCACCTTGGTCTCACACTGCAGAAAACCGGAACAAACTGTTGCTGTTCATTACTATACGAACTGAAGGAACCGAATGGACAAAAGGGAGAGAGGGAAGGAGAAGGCCGGCTCACCTACTGTAGACCCAGTTCCGGCGGCGACGGTCCTAGCGGCGGGACGTACTGGTGGCCTCGTCCCTGTGCAACCGCAACAGTTTTTGGTGCTCACTTTGCGTATTCGGGGAGGAGGAAAGGCAAACTGGACGGAGGGATCAGTGGCTCCTCTGTGGAGTCGTGGTGGTCGACGGAAAGCGGCGATAGAGGGCGGCGGACGAGCAGGTGGTGACGTCGGCACAAGGGAAGGGAGTAGCAGATATCGCAACTGCCCAGGTCCGACTGGCGTGACTCGCAACTGCCCAGGTCCGACTTTGCTGCTCTTCGAACCAAGATAGAGGAACAGCGAGAGATAGACGAAACAGGTGGCTCCCTGGTGGTGCCTTGGTGGTCGACGAGAAGCACGCAGCGGCGGCTCCGGTGGCGTCTACAGATAGAGGCGGAGGCTGTGTTGGCGGCCGTTGGTCGATCACGTCCAGAAAAGAGAAGAAACGGGAATGGCTGCAGGTGTTTAGAGGAGTAATTAGATAGGATAGGGTTAAGAGGGAATTAGGGTTAGGATTAGATTATGGGATGGGCTGATGGGCTGATAGTTGGGCCTCGTAATGGGCCACATCCGGCCTGCTTTCTCATTAAACACGGATACGCAACTCGCTACTCGTTTTAGTTAATACGGAACTAAATTACATATTATATAAATTATTATTGTATTCTAAAGGTGCGTAAAAATTATTTCCGGTTACATAGTTTCATCATTTTATGTGACTTAAAGTCACATAAAATGATAACATTTAAACTCGTTTTTATTTATTTATATATTTATTTAAGATTGACGTATCGGGATTTGGTTAATTTCGGTTTACCGGAAATTTAAATTTTCGGTTATTACATCAGTGCCCTCTTAAAAGAAGTTTCGTCCCGAAACTTAGAATAATTCACTTAACCGCGCATTTCCTTTGGTATATTAAATTTTCTCGACATTTTCGTTGGCTACAGCAACTACTCAATCATCAACAGTAGACATGTGTCACATAAAACGTAATCACTCAAATTAGTATAAAAATCTGAAAGGTCAAACAACACACCATCCGAGTACTAACTCGTCAAAACAGGAGTAACCTCTAACCCCGCAAAGAACTCGGGGTAGTTACGTCTAATACTCTCCTCAGTCTCCCAAGTGGCCTCATCAGCTCCTCTCCTAGACCACTGGATCCGCAACATAGGTATATCCTTGGACCGCAAACGTCTAGTATTGCGCTCCAAGACAGCTACTGGGTACTCTACAAATGTATGGTCAGGCTCAATGGTCAGATCCTCATGGCTGATGACGTGTCTCGGATCCGGGATGTACTCTCTCAACTGAGATACATGAAAGACCGGATGAACACCCTCTAATCTCGGCGGTAAAGCTAATCTGCAGGCCACCTCTCCCACTCTCTCTAAGATCTCAAAAGGTCCGACATATCGGGGACTCAGCTTCCCCTTAATGCCAAAACGCCTGACTCTTCTCGTGGATAACACTCTCAACCATACCTGAGCACCTACTCTAAACTCCAAAGGTCGACGCCTTTTGTCGGCGTAGGATTTCTGACGACTCTGAGTTGCTTACATCCGCTCTCGGACTAGGGTAATCCGAGCGATGTCATCCTGTATCTGATCTGGAGCTACTCCATCAACTCTGCTGGGCTCATCCCAACATAATGGTGTACGACATCTCCGCCCGTACAAAGCCTCCTAAGGAGCCATCCCAATAGACGCGTGCCAGCTATTATTATACGAAAACTCTACCAGTGGGAGATGATCTGGCCATACCTGTCCCCAATCTAGTACACACGCCCGAAGCATGTCCTCTAAGGTCTGAATGGTCCTCTCAGACTGTCCGTCTGTCTGTGGATGATAGGCAGTGGTAAAGTGGAGACTCGTCCCCAAAGTAGTATGTACTTGCTGCCAAAATCTCGAGGTAAAATGTCCATCTCTGCCAGAGACGATAGTCCTCGGTACTCCATGGAGTCTCACAATGTGTCTGGTGAACTCCTCAGCTAAACGACTCACCGGTCACGTTTCCTTAATCGGGATGAAACGTGCGTCTTTGTCAGATGGTCTACCACTACCAAAATAGCATCATAGCCTCGGCTGAGCCTCAATCCGGTGACAAAATCCATAGATATACCCTCCCACTTCCACTGTGGTACTGGAAGCGGGTGGAGCTCTCCTCCGGACCTACGATGTTCGATCTTGACCTGTTGGCAAGTCGCACACTAAGCTACATACCGAGTCACATCGGGCTTCAAACCACCCCACCAGAAGGACCGTCTCACATCCTTGTACATCTTACTCGCTCCAGGATGTACTGAGTATGGGGTAGCATGAGCCTCACCTCACTGTCTAACGGCACACAAACACGGTCCTGACGTCTCATTACTCCATCTGCACCAATAGTGAACTGTGGGGCCTCGTCTCGAGACATCTTGTCTCGGATCCTAGTCAAAGTCGGGCAAGTCTCCTGCTTCTGTCGGATCTCATCCAGCAGATCAGGAAGTAACTCCAAAGTAACCAACTGACTATCAGTATCGGGAAACTGAATCTCTATCTCCAACCAAGCCAAGTCTCTCTGCAACTGTGGCTGTACTGTCAACCGGGCTATCGCCCTCTCCCTAGGTGTCTTCCGGCTCAAAGCGTCATCTACTACATTCGCCTTTCCGGGGTGGTAAAGAGTCTCGAGGTCGACGTCCTTGATCAACTCTAACCACCACCTCTGGCGGTTATTCAACTCTCGTTGAGTGAATTTATATACTTCAGACTCTCATGGTCTGTGAGAATCTGACATGTCGCCCCATAGAGATGGTGACGCCAGATCTTAAGAGCATGGACTACTGCAGCTAACTCTAGGTCGTGTCTGGGGTAGTTCTCCTCATACGTCTTCAACTGTCGAGACGCATAGGCTATGACCTTACCCCTCTGCATCAAAATACACCCAAGCCCAGCTTGGATATATTACGTATACCACAAAGTCATCTGTACCCTTTGTATACAACTATCAGATGTATCTGATTTTCTCAAAAGTCCAATTCTTCGCATCACATTTATTATGTTTTCCTTATACTCATGTCGTTTCATCTTCTTTTAAATCTTTACCACATGTAGGATAGTTAAATCCCTTTGAGTTTCCTCGTTTACACCTTACGGACCACGTTGGTTGGTCTTATTACTTTCCTCAACTCAATTGTGATCAGTCGGAAATGGACTTCTAGTACACCATTTGTATGCAATCTCACTACTACTCCTCCATCTACATATTATTGGTTATCTGTGTTAACTTAAATTTTCATTGGAGTACCACCATTTCACTTTAAATTCTTTCTGATGTCTGTTCCAACAAAGATGTAGGTTCCATTTACAATCACCTCAAAACTCTATAAGACTTTTTACCACGGCATTAAATTATAATTTCTATGTTTGTGCCGCCTCTATAATTCCAATTATTATGTGTCACAACTTTAGTCATAAGGGCTTCCTTTGTAAATCCCGAAAATTGACCCCAACTTTTTCTCGAAAGTACACCATCAATCTCATTTGTGTGGTATACTACGTGCATACCCTTTTGTCTGGACTGACGTATGACTTGGTCAAAATCATCTGCTTCTTCTTACCCCTCTGGTTCTCCTTATACGAATCCATCCATACTAACCGTGATTTGTAACATTTTCCTTAGTCAGTAGACAAGCAACTGCTCACAATAATTCCTTTTATATCATTACTGATATAAGGGGTTATTTCGGATCGTCAATTCTCTTTAGAGTTACTGACTTGAACTTATTCAGTGTTACTAGCACTCGTATTGATTGACTTCACAGTTGCCGCAATTGGTCGCTTTAAGGATTCCTCCTCATGTCAATAAAGTTCTTTGTAACTATGTGGTTATTCTTATTATTTGGCAACCAGTCACCACTAGTTAACCCGCACGTATAAAGTCCTAGTTGTTACCGAGTAGTCTATAGTTGACCTTCTACAAGATCATAGGCTTAGGTTTCTTCTATCTTTTTGAATTTTGATAAACCTGGTGAAAATCTATCTTCTCTAGTTTCTCCGCTTGTACTTCTTTAACTCTTCTATAATCTACACTTCTCCTTCGCACTATAAGGCCGTTATACTCTTTCCGAGTTTAGAATTATCATTCATCTACCGTCAACGGACTCGTCAATTCTCCCACGATAGCTCGTATATGCATCTTTGCGATTACTTTGACCTCAGCCCTCAGCTGCTCGTGGCTCCCCGGGGTAAATCGTTGATGTTGAAAATTTAAGTCCACTTGTGAGAGGAAGATTATTGTGGGCATTCGGGTACGCCGAGATCCTTCTCACAAACTCCCTTCTTTGATTGGTATAATAATGCTGCCTTTATAGTGATCCTTTTGACTCAGCTTTCATGATTCTATGATTTGATAATTGTATCACGGCCCTTGCTATCAATTACTTGTCTTCTAGAAAGTCACTCCGCTTCCATGTTGGTGAAATTTGCCTTTCACTTGTTGGCAACACGTAAGCTTCCATTTTACAGTTCTTAAATTCTTCATATTTGGGATGGACAATGTATTTCATGTAGACTTCTATGCTTTTGACTGTCTTGGTTATCCATTTTGATTGTGGTGTCAGTAGACTGTCGAGGTGATCATATTTTGTTCTGTTTCTGGCATCAACTTTCACCTTCTGGCCCGTCAGTGTGTTTGAATTCTATATCCCTTGTTTGAGTCCTACCACCTCTCTTTGACTTCCACACCTATACTTGTTTTTGCCGCCATCTTCTTTGTCTGTAACGTTGCTTTCCACCACACCTGAAAGAATTTATGGGTTATCTCTCCTAACTTGTATACTTGCCGGTCAGCCAACGCTTCCCCGAAACTTCTCTCATGGATTTTCTTCATTTGACCCTGTGGAGTTGACTGTATCTTCTTCTTGCTTATTGTCGTTGGCGTTGTCTTTTGGTCTTTGCTTTTCCGTCTCAACGTTCCTCAACAAGTCCGAAGGAGTTGCCCGGACGTTCTCCTACCCTAATGCTCATAAGTTGAGCATACTTATCCTTATGTTGAAACCCTTCAAATATACTTAGGTGTGTCAACGGAGTGAGGATCTCATTTACTTATCTCCGTTAAAGGTATAATATAACTGTAGTTTCCACTAATCTCCTACAAGTACTTATCTATATCACATCTGTTTAATCACGCTAATAAGTCCAACTAAAGTACACTTAAAGTTTATACTAAGCATACTGAGATCCGCGGTAGTAGTGGTGGTCAGCCGTACTTTTCTATTTCCAACCAGACTATGCATGCATTTGAAAACTAAAAGTTCCCTTTTTAAAACTCAGACCCCTTTTGGGTTCTGCTTAAAACTTATTCGGTCTTTCAGAAGATTTCAAGTGCCATTGTTGCCAACCTAGAGCTCTGATACCATGTTGTAACACCCCGAATTCTCAGAACTCGGGACATTACTGGTTAGGACCTCACAATGGGTCCCGACCTCAGTTTGACAACAATATTACTAGGATCTTGCAACAAGACACAAATAAGAAAAAAACCGAAATTCATAAAATGTATTTGTAAAAGAATGAATGCAACAAAATCTAATAGCCTATCGTACTTAAACAACGGAAAAGACTAACTGTCTTAACAAAAGGGAAAGACAACAAAGCAACAACCCAAACCCCCACTCTAAAGAGTACGGAGACCCGGCTGACCACTACTTCCGGATCACTCAGCTGTTGGTCTAACCTGCGGTAAATCTAAAAACACAACAAGAGGAACCGTTAGCTAGTTATCTAAATATTAGAAGAATAATAGTAGCACACACACACATAAAAATATAAACACCCATCATGCTTTCAAACAAGTCCATTTTATTATCTTGAGTTAAGTTACTCTTTCACGCTAATGATACTTATTTTGTGACACGAGGGATTCCCAAACCTCGCCTCCGCCCCCGTGTAACCATCAGGAATGGATCCGATGCATCTCACCTTGTACCTGCCTGGTCTGGGTATAGAGAACCTTCCAGTCTCCTGTCAGAGCTGGGCAGTGATGTCACGGCCCGTTATACATACACTTGGGCCTTAACATAATAATAACGGTCGTCCTAGCAAGTTATTATTATTAAAACACGCACATAACACACACAACCACTACCACTCAACTAATATCCAGAAACTGGCTAAGTAAGTCGCAAGGACTTACCTGAGTCAAAATATACTCTAACACGTCTCAACAGTCCGTACTCGTGGTAACTCAAACGCCTGTCAAATAAGGCATGTGTATCAAAATCACATCTCGATGTCCAACCTCATGCGAAGGAATTACGGAAAAACTCTCTTATGGTAAAAGACCATTTTACCCTTGGTATCGTAATTTCTCGACGTTTATTCTTGAATTCTACTAATTTCTTCCTTATCTTATTTTCCATAGATTATGTCTCTCGGATAGCTACTTATAGGTTATAAGGTCAAAACTCGAGACAACCCTAAGAAGGATAACATTCCTCCTCTCCGGTTACTAATTATGCTACTACAAACATAATACCGTCAACATGTTTTTCCTCCTCCTCAACTCACTTATATCTACATAATTCCATAAATCCCAACTTGTACTTATATAAATATATATACCGCATTTTTATATATTCAATATTTATGCTTATGAGTATACTCTTTTATAAAGATTATATATCCATAGAATTCCAAGCTTTTATATACTTTACACACACTAACTTGTACATCTTTATATATATATATACATACTCGACTGTAAGATTCAACACACGTACCCTAACTCGCGCTCATGTGAGTAGATCCATATATCTATCTACATGTATAACCTTATAAATCATTTATATATACACTTTTATTTCATATTATATATATATACATATATATACAACAACACTCACTCTCATGATATAAACTTACAACTGCACATTCGCTATTAAACAGGAGCAACAAGGGTCGGACTGCACAACACACTCACCTACAACAGCCTGCAGTAGCCCGTCCTTCTTTAGTTAACGAGGCATAGCCGGCGTCCTGGACCGGGCTCGTATGCCGGCTCGAGCAGGTTCCAAGCAGTGCACACCACCTTGGTCTCACACTGCAGAAAACCGGAACAAATTGTTGCTGTTCATTACTATACGAACTGAAGGAACCGAATGGACAAAAGGGAGAGAGGGAAGGAGAAGGCCGGTCACCTACTGTAGACCCAGTTCCAGCGGCGACGGTCCTAGCGGCGGGACGTACTGGTGGCCTCGTCCCTGTGCAACCACAACAGTTTTTGGTGCTCACTTTGCGTATTCGGGGAGGAGGAAAGGCAGACTGGACGGAGGGATCAGTGGCTCACCTGTGGAGTCGTGGTGGTCGACGGAAAGCGGCGACAAAGGGCGGCGGACGAGCAGGTGGTGACGTCGGCACAAGGGAAGGGAGTAGCAGATATCACAACTGCCCAGGTCCGACTGGCGTGACTCGCAACTGCCCAGGTCCAACTTTGCTGCTCTTCGAACCAAGATAGAGGAACAGCGAGAGATAGACGAAACAGGTGGCTCCCTTGTGGTGCCTTGGTGGTCGACGAGAAGCGTGCAGCGGCGGCTCCGGTGGCGTCTGCAGATAGAGGCGGAGGCTGTGTTGGCGGCCGTTGGTCGATCGCGTCCAGAAAAGAGAAGAAACGGGAATGGCTGCAGGTGTTTAGAGGAGTAATTAGATAGGATAGGGTTAAGAGGGAATTAGGGTTAGGATTAGATTATGGGATGGGCTGATGGGCTGATAGTTGGGCCTCGTAATGGGCCACATCCGGCCTGCTTTCTCATTAAACACGGATACGCAACTCGTTACTCGTTTTAGTTAATACGGAACTAAATTACATATTATATAAATTATTATTGTATTCTAAAGGTGCGTAAAAATTATTTCCGGTTACATAGTTTCATCATTTTATGTGACTTAAAGTCACATAAAATGATAACATTTAAACTCATTTTATTTATTTATTTATTTATTTAAGATTGACGTATCGGGATTTGGTTAATTTCGGTTTACCGGAAATTTAAATTTTCGGTTATTACATTCAACAAAAATATGAACCGTTTGAACAAAACGTTTGAACTAGAAGAAAGGAAGAACAAAAAAACTAGAATAAAAAATTCAAAATTTTATACTATTAATTAAAAATGTATAAATATTTGAACGAAAGAAGTGTTAAAAAAAAAATGTTCGAACAAATAGTTTGTACAAATTGAACAAAATATATGAACCATTGGAACAAATAGTTTGAACTAACAATACAAAACAAATTCTCACTCTTTTAAAAATTACAAAACTGCGACCGCATCAAAACCTTTTAAAACAGATTTTCAAAAGGACAAAAATGTCGGTTGAACTTCATATAATTACAAAAATGTCACTACACTGCCCAAAAAATCATTACACGACGTGAACTCATTTGGACCGTTAGATCAAGTGCATCAACGGTGAAAAATGCTCCGTAGCTCTATACCAATAGTTTTACTTCGTACCCGAACTGATTCCATAATGTAAATGATTCTCGAATATTAGTGTACTTTTAAATCGTTTCGTGTAGTTAAGAAATTCGTGTAAGTATTTTCTCGTGTAATATATTTAAATTATTTTAATTTTGGTAAAGAAATATTTACTTGTGTTAATACATTTTTATGATATATTTATTTGTGTAAAGACATTAGTATGTTAGTGAATAAGTAGTACTCAAATTACTTCATTAAAAATACATACTTTCTCCTGTACAATTTTTTTAAGCTTATCAAATATAACATTAAATTTAGACACATTTTACAAATTGACCTATAATTTAATGTGTTAGTGAATAAGTAGTACTGAAATTACTTCATTAAAAATACATACTTTCTCCTGTACAATTTTTTTAAGCTTATCAATATAACATTAAATTTAGACACATTTTACAAATTGACCTATAATTTAATCTATAGGAATTTGTGTAGATTTTATTTATGAAAAAAATAAAGTGGTTGAAAAAAAAGATTACAAGGTAAACTTGTATTTTAATTAAAAAAAACAAGTTATAAAAATACTTGTATTTTACCGAATACAAACAAAAGAGTAATCTCTATTAGATTTTGTTATAATAAAACAATAAATTTAGGTATACTGATACGATGGGCCAATAACCGAGTGAGACGAGCTCTCTTTGGGCCCAGCGAGGTTCTAGCCGGGTAAGCGGGGGAAACATATTTTGGGCCCATGAATTAATGGGCCCGAGGCGACAGGGGTGCGGGGGACGGAGCCCCCGCGGTACGAATTTATCTATTTTGTTATAAATAAATAAGTTTAGGGTTGTATTCTTTTATCCACAAAACTATATTGAAAACCCTAACTGCAAGGTTTGTGCAACAAAACCACAAACGTTTTGTCTTGTCTCTCTGTTCACTGATTAACTCGTTCAAAATCACAACAGATTTGTTATATGAAATCATTAAGGTGATGTCGTTAGCCTGAATCCTACCTACAAGTAAGATTGTAATTTTTTGCAATAAGTTTTGTCTCAATTAATGCATGTTAAAAAACACATTATTTAGCTAATTTTTTAAAAATAAATTTTGTCTCAATTAATGTATGTAATCAAACACATTCTTTACTTATCAAACATGTGTTTAAAATTAGTTATCAAAAAAAATTATGTGTTTAAATTAAAAATTATTTACAAATTTTAACTTATATGCAAAATAAAATTTCTTACAATAGATTTTATCTCAATGAATGTAATCTAATCACACCCCTTCATACTAAATATGTATTTTACACCAATATTTATAATTAAAATTTATATACATATAAGATTAGAATTTTATAATAAATTTTGTTACACTTTTTGTAATATCATCAAACATATCTCTTTATTAGAAAATATGTATTTGAAAGCGTTGTTTAAAATTAAGTTTTAAGTATCAACTCAGAACCTTCAATCTTAGCGTATTAAATGATTCGCAAATACTTTATACAATAAATATACTGGAAGCTCAACCGTTTTGAGAAAATAAAACTAATTTTCGGTTGATTTTTGCTAAAACAATTAAGAAAAGTATTTGTTATCGGAGTTATCAATTAAAAATAATTATTTATTTACTTTTAGAAATACCCTTGCGTAGCACGAGCCTATACCTCTAGGGCTAAGAAAAATAACTTTAATTCGGTTATTAAAGCAGAAACGTACGCGTTAAAAGCCGGACTACAAGAAGCAATCAAATTAAAGATAAAAAAAAGCTTGAAATTGAGGGTAATAACTTATGTGTTATCAAGACACTTCAAGGAATTTGGTGATGTCCTAGGAAGGTCGAGATGATCATATCCGACTCTTGTCTCAATCTTCGCTTCTTTGAGGAAGTCTAGGTCTGACATGTGATCAAAAAAATTAATTGTGTTGCTGAGCGATTGACCAATTTGAGAATTTTGTATTCCAACACACCTTTTTTCTAACGATCCTGAACTTCGTGTTTTCATTCGTAAAGATGTTTTTAGAATGTACTACCTCTAAAAGTAACTCTTTCCTAACCGATTAAAAATAAAATAAAATAAAATTAAATTAAGGGAAATTCCGGTTGGTACCCCTGTGGTATGGGGTATTCCGAAATTTGCCCAACAGTTTTTTTAAGTTCGGATTTTGCCCTTCAATTTTGAAAATTTCCGGATATTGCCCACTGCAGTCAATTTTATTAACCTTGGTTAAATATCTTAGTTAAGGTTTTAAAAAAATAAGGAAAAAAAAAATCACGTGCCTTGACCGCCTTCTTCTTCCTCTGTTTCGATCGAACTCCCTGAGCTTGCTCACATGAGAGGTTCTCCTCTTCCGTCAAAGATTTGAAGCTAGGTTTGGAGCTCGTTTGCGCCTTCAAAGACTTTGAAGCCGTTCTCCTCTTCCATCCAAGTTTGAAACCCTAATCTCTCAATTTCGAAACCCTAATCCCTAATTTCCCTAAACGTACAAATGTCATCTTTGTCGAAAGATGAAGCTGAGGCTGCCAATGCCAGCTTTGCTGCCTTATCTTCTCCCACTGATTGTAGATGGAAGTATGTTTCCTTAATTTTCAATGAAGGTTTTTCAAAATGTTAGCTTGCTGATTTTCAATGAAGGAAATAAATTGAGAGGGCAAACCACTTCTTCTTATTTTTTTTACAGATAGTTTAGTTGCTGATTTTTTAGTTGTTGATTTTGCTTGCTTGCTGAACTTTTGCTTGCTGGTTTTGCTTGTTGATTTTGTTTGCTGGTTTTGCCAATTATAAAGTTCTTACTTAGAATTCATAAGAATACCTTAAATCAAGACTCACTCATTTTACTATAGACTTTGGAATTTATTTCTTGCTTATTGCGTCTGCAAGTGCTTTGTTGTTAGATATGTGCATGGATATTCATAATGACCCTATTAGACAGATTGAGTTATGGTGGAAACTGGTTGGGTCATCCATGCTAATTGTGGAAGTTTCCTAGATTTCATTTTTTTACTAAAAACTATCAAAAAGGGGGATTGGTAATTTGGTATTATAATTCTTTGCTCAAGCATCATCAAATTGGAATTTGCATATAAGAATTGCAGATAACAGAAGAAAAGTTGTATTCTTTTTCCAGGTCTCCCATGGAGCTAGGTGAAGGGTCTGAGAAGCGGATGTGCTTCAACTCATACAAGTCAAAATTTTCTTTGTGTATACCGGAGTTTGGCACAGAGGAGGCAGTAGGTGGAAAAAATCCGATAAGAAAACCTCGTTTGATGCTGCAGCAATAGCTTTGCTATCTCAATTACAAAAACAAGGATTGCTTAATATAGGCTCTTAGACTTATCCTTTCATGGCAAGAGCATCTGTCTTTAAGAAACGGAATGACAACTTTCTAGTTATGTTCCAACTTTCTAGTTTCAGTATGCAGTAACGTGCTACGGTTGATTTATATGTATAACTTATGGGTACCTGACAGTGATCATCGGTTAACCCCATTTAGCTAAAAGCATAACATTGTCTACATGGCGACGTGCCTATAAGTTTTAGCATGAGATATACTGCAAAGGCTTTGTCTGTACAAATTATACAATCTTAATACTAACTATGCTCTAACACTGTCTACAAGGTGGCGTGCCTCCCCGACTGGTTTTTGTTTGAATTATCATCGGTTAACCTGATATAGCTCGAAGCACAAAATAAAAATATCATCTACAAGGTTCTTCTGTTAAACCGTCCGTACTAATATTACTAGTTTTCAAGGTGACGCGCCTCCCCGACTTGTTATATCTTCCGTTATGGATTACAAAAGCTAGGTTAAGCTCAAGATTGGGGCTGCTTTATGGGGCTTCTTTTGATCTCAAAATGAGGGTTCAATCGACGACAAAAGTGAGGGTTCAGTCGACGCTTCACATCAAGCTTCTTTGATCGATCTCAAAGTTAACCTAAGATATTTAACTATCGTCATTTTTTTTTACTATTTCTCTTGAGGTTGATCATACTATTATTGTCCCTTTGCTTACTGCATGAGCTAGGCTTTCCTTGCTTAAAGTTGAGAAGCAATTACATGGATTGCTTGTGACCTTGGATAGGTTCAGTAACTCTTTTTTATTCAGGAAGATGATACAATAATTGGATGTACTCTGATGGGTACGTATAGTTCATGACTTGTTGGTTTACAAACCACTTATATGATATTTACTGGCAAAGAAGCTACAACCTGCATATATGAAAAAAATATTACAATTCATACTCATAATTAATGTCAACATATAATGCAACCTCACAATAATAACAGATACAGAAATATTTAGCATTATATATCACTTTTGAGTTGCACAAGTAGACAATACAGTGATCTCTATTACTCTAGCATGTTTTCGAGGGCACCAATGAAGGGAAGCTAGGTTGTTAACTAAACCCTAGAATCCAATGCTATAATAGTACTGAGAATCATAGGGCTCATGTACTCCGTTGAAGCTGTCATCATTTGCTGAACTATAATTCGGTTCGCCTTCTTTGTTGGATGAAATGCCTCCCAAAAGGCGTAAACATTTCTGTTCGAACATAAATTAGAAGTTGGATTGAAAACTCCTAATCCATTGTAAGGACCTTGTCCGCAAAATGCTTCCTTTGATGTTTCAAATCCTGTCAGTAATTTCATATCGTACATTAGAAAGAGTAAAACAAGAGAAACAGATTAAACATACACACATATATGCTCCTAGTCAATAAATTTGAGTACCAAAAGCTTGAGGATTGTTGATAAAATCCTTTTGCATTTTGTCAGGATTTGTAGCAATGAAAAAGGTTGAGCAAAGTTTCTTGTTCAGTTGAGCAAGCATCTGAACCAGCAATGGGTTATAAATGGTTGCTGCTTGCTGAGCTTCAGTTGCATACTCCCCATTCCTGCTATTAGCCGCTAGCTCAGACGGCACGCACCCCAGTGATCCACTTCTTGGGATCAACACCTGCCTCGCACCCAACTCGTATAGTCTTTGTATACAACATTAATCACAACTAACATATAGCATGAATGAACTGACAAGTGTTGTTTATTCTCAGGAATTGTATTGGTATGTTACGGTTAGAACCTTCTCGTACTAAGAGACAACATATTTAGCAAATTGGCACCAACGAGCAGCTTATCTCCATTCAGCCCCAAATTAGCACCATCGATACAAATAACAAACGTGTGTTAATAAAGTATACTCAACAACTGAACTTGGATTCAGTTTCCGTGTTTTACATTTTGAAGGATTAGGTTTCATTAACTTTACCACACAATTCTAGCTTCAACTAAGCACTTAGGAAAATTAGGGTTCCGAAATTAAGAGAGTAGGTTTCAAACCTGGATGGAAGAGGAGAATCTAGACTTCAAGTCTTCGATTGAAGGCGCAAACGAGCTCCAAACCTACCTTCAAGTCTACGATGGAATAGGAGAACAGAGAACCTATCTTCATGTGAGGCTTCAAGGGAGAAGTGTTCTTCGATAGAAGAAGAAGGCACGCAAATAATTTTTTTCCTTATTTTTTTAAACCTTAACCTAAAATATTTAACTAAGGTTAATAAAATTAACTGCAGTGGGTAAAATCTGGAAATTTTAAAAACTGAAGGGCAAAATCCGAACTAGAAAAAACTGTTGGGCAAATTCCGAAATACCCCATACCACAGGGGTACCAACCGGAATTTCCCTTAAATTAAAGAGTAAATCATTCCGACCACGTTTGTAACTGCAATCATCGTGCTCCCAAAGGTAATTACCCTTCTTTCACCGGGGACCGAAAGGTAAATCTATCGTGACAAAGAATTTTATTTTGAGCAAATTGTAGAACGGTTTTTATTTTCCCTTCTCTCGGGGGACTGAACTATCTGCTGCAACAGGAAGAACTCTATTTTTTGCAGATCAGACACCAGACATCAAATGAACCTTTGTACTTGCTCTCTAATGGAGGGTCCTTAGCTTTCTCTATCGTTCTCCGGCTCTCATTTTTCTTCAACTATTCGGACCTTCGTTGCTCTTTCACGCTTGCAGATTCCGACTTCTTCTACTTCGCCGTGAGTTTTGCCTTTTCTTTTTCTCCGTTACGGCTCTCTTTTTCTGTAAAGGTTTTCTTGTAGTTGTTGTTAGGCAGATCTAATTGCATATATTGGGTATTTTTGGTTTGTAAGATAACAAGTGGTTGTTCCTTGTTGCTTTCCTCTTTCAAGTACAGATATATACATTTTTTTGGCTAATTGTGAACTGGGCAGTGTGGAGGAGGCTTTATGATTTTTTGGTGAAGTGTCGTGACTAGTGAGTGATTTTTCCAGGAAAAAGTGTGTGTTTCATCCCAATCGTCTTCCCCGGCTTCATGAGTGATTATTTTCTATTTTCGTGTCTTTTTCACCTATAATGTCTCTACAATTGATACCATTCTATGAAATTTCTTGTCTACTGTATTTTAAACTTTGGTTTGAGATTTCAAGTGTAAAATTTTAGATACTAAAACAATGAGACAAGTATATGTTATGATTTGACTTATTGCTACGAGCTCTTTCAATAAAGCTTCTCTAGACCAAGGTTTCTGGAATTCTGTTTTATGATTCAGTTGGTTCTACTATTAGGTCCTGGATTCCATGTGGTGTTATTTGTGATTAATTTGCGTCGGGGGATTTGTCGTTAATGCTTTAACCTTTTAAGCTGTGGAATTTGTGGTTTATGTACTTATCTAACTTATCTTATTAAAGCGGATTGATTGGTAAGCCAGGATTAATGGTTGAAGGTGGAGGATCAAAGTAATGTTGTAAACCCGACTCCAAGGGTTTCTGTTGAATATTGCAAGTTAGCATGGAATTGAAAGAGAAAAACTATATGGGTTTGTCTGATTGCTCTTCTTCAGTTGATAGTTCTGGGATTTCTGCAGCATCTGAACAAAGTAGAAGCGACCTCAATCTCAAAGCTACAGAACTAAGGCTTGGGCTTCCTGGTTTTCAATCCCCTGAAAGAAATCAAGATGTTGGCTTGGTTAGCTCCTCGAAACTCGATGAGAAACCACTGTTCCCTTTGCACCCTTTGAGGGACTGTATTTCATCTTCAATGCAACAGAATGTTGTTTCTGGAAGTAAACGTGGATTTGATGATACTACGGGCGGCTTCTCTGAGGTGCTTTACATTAATAATAGCAGCTATTGTTTTGTCCTGTTTTTCCCTCTTCATTTGTCTAACCAAGAAAACTTCTAATATTGTTTTTTGTAGAATAATTGTGTTGGCAAATCAGATGCAGAAGTGCTCTTATCTCCTCGTCCATCGTCCAATTTAGTAGTCAAATCTGATGCTATGAATGATAAACTTGTGACTCAACCTCCGAAGCACAAAGATGTCATCTCGTTAAGAACTGTGGCCAATGAGACCAATGCAAAAGATACAACTGCTGAAACTAATAGCGGTGCACCTGCTACCAAGTGAGCGCCTGACTATAATTTTTCTTGCTCCGTTTCTGTTTGGAGTCATTGGAGCGTGTTTGTTTGAAGTTTGACTTCTTAAAGTCTTGTATTCTGTACTGCTATAGGGCGCAGGTTGTGGGTTGGCCCCCTATAAGATCTTTTAGGAAGAACTCGTTGTTTACTAAATCAAAAAATGCTGGTGGAGATGAAAAAGTGGGTCCAGGTGCCTTGTTTGTCAAGGTCAGCATGGATGGTGCTCCATATCTGCGGAAAGTTGACTTGAAAGCTTATACTACATACCATGATCTGTCATCTGGCCTCGAAAAGATGTTCAGCTGTTTCACAATAGGTGAGCCGCTTTCTTAAGTTTATCTACTTTTGGATGTAACTAGTGACTCTTGATACTGGTATTTCTACAAGATATTGGATTTTAGTTAGCTATCCATGATTCTCAGCCATCTGTTGCATCAAGTTGCTACATTTTATTGTTAGATTTATATTCTTGCTGACATCAGGTCAATGTGCGCCTCATGGAGCTACTGGTAGAGAGGTGTTGAGTGAGAGTAAATTGAAAGACTTGTTACACGGATCTGAGTATGTCCTGACCTATGAGGATAGAGATGGTGACTGGATGCTTGTGGGTGATGTCCCGTGGAAGTAAGTTTGGATCCCTACTAGAACTTTTTCCATTTTCTTACTCCCTTTTTTTATGAAGATTTATGCTTGATAGGTGTAGACCTTTGATTACTTGACTTTTAACAAATATCTACTGTTGTTGATTACATTATAAAATTAATCCACGAAATATATTTCACGGGAAGATTGTATTATCGGTTGATTAGAATATTACACGGCCATATCATGGCTCCAATCTATGGGTAAATGTGCCTTTTTACTCACCTGGTCCATTTCTTTGGTTAATAATAGGATATCTAGTGCAATCAGTTATATCAGAAATCAGCATAAGGTGTTATAATTCCTTTTCTTCATCTGTGAGTTACTTAGCAAGCTGTCATGTATGATATGTGTTTTTTCCACCTGTTATGTGATCATTATAGTAGCTTGAGGGTGAGAAGAAAATCATGAGTTTTGTGGAGGCCTTCTTAGTTATATGTCTGAACATCACCCGCCCACGAAATTGTTCCATACAGTATGTTGAATAAGCTTTCTATTTGAGATGTATATCAGTCTGCAGTCGAATACATTTCTCTTCACGTGGGTCGGTCGTCTTAGGTTGTTGGTTAACAATTATGATGTGCAGAACCTGGTTCCGACCTCCATGCCTTTGTTCTGTAGTTTACCTGAAAAAAACTTGCATCAACAAGCATATTGACTTGTGAGATGCTGCACTGCTGCAGGATGTTTATTGGCACTTGCAAAAGGCTGAGGATCATGAAAGGCGCTGACGCCATTGGCCTGGGTATGAATTATAATTTTCTCATGCTGATCATTAATACGTGTGGTTATGATGCTTGATTGATATGTATGTTATGCTGAACCAATTCATACACTTCACATGCAGCCCCAAGGGCTGTTGAGAAATCAAGAAACAGATTTTAACTGTTATCTGCCCATGATTTTGTTGACTATCGGAGGAAAGGTCATCTTTGAGGTGCGTGTAATTCGAAATTTGAAGGAAAATGCCACTGATCATCCAGCAGGTCATGGTAGATGCTGAACTGCAACTGTCCTGTTACTTATTTTACTTCTGTGTTTAGTGTAAGCTATTTTAACAATGTTTTGAAGCCCAGAAAGAAAAAAGAATGCACGGTGGTGTGTTCTTATTTTTTGCTATTTTGCAATTTCCACAGCAACTGTATGTTGTTTGCTTGTGTTTCTTGTTGAAAGATTGAATCTAAATGTGATTTTCCAGTTTTTTTGTAATAAATAAAGAAACTACTTTATATCCACATCTGGGGTGTGTAAAGTTTAGTCATTTATTTTTATGATGATATCATTATTATGGCTTTTCGATCACATGTGTTATATATTGGATTTTTGTATTAAAATTAGCGTAATAGCCGTGTTTTGTATAAAAGGTATGTATTAGATAATTTTATATGTATGTAATTTAATTATATCTATAAATATGTTAGTAATAAAATATTTGTAAATCCATGATGATATATGTAAGTTTAATTAAAAAAAATTTGATTATAAAAACCTATTAAATTATTGTGTAGTTAAATTAAGAAATAACCAAATATATTAGTAATAAAACAATTTTCAGAATAAGTCATTATCAATACTTTTTATCCAACGTGTGATCTAATTTAAGTTTGGGTTAAAGAAATAATATTTAAAAGATAATAATTTTTAATAAGTTATAAATAATATTTTAAAATTGCTATTTTAGGTGTATGATTTAGGAAAAAAAAATAAAAAACTACTATCCAAATATATATGTCAAAATATAGCTATATGATATTATGATGACTTAATATGGATTTTACAATGGGTTAAAATGGATAAATTATGTTGGTAGATTATATTTATTTTAAGATTAAAATATAATTAATTATTAATGCTATAAATAAGAAGGTGTGTAAAAATGGCATACGGCGTTAAGAACTTAAAACGATGACACGTGGCGATAAACGCTTTCACTTTAATATAGGCATATAAATTAAAAAGTATGTTATCTGTTGATCAAGGTCATCAGGTCATGCAACTGCGTTGCCTTTGTAACACCCCGAATTCTCAAAACTCGGGACATTACTGGTTAGGACCTCACAATGGTCCCGACCTCAGTTTAACAACAATATTACTAGGATCTTGCAACAAGACACAAATAAGAAAATCCGAAATTCATAAAAAATAGTATTTTAAAGGGATGAGTGCAACAACGTCTAACAGCCTATAGTACTTAAACAACGAAAAAGACTAACTGTCTTAACAAGAAGAAAGAACAACAAAGCAAACACCCCAACCCCACTCTAAGGAGTACGGAGACCCGGCTGACCACTACTTCCGGATCACTCAGTTGCTGCTCTAACCTGCGGTGAATCTAAAACACAATAGAACAACAATTAGCTAGCTATCTAAACATTAGATGAATAATAATAGCACACACATACATCATAGCAAAAGTAAACACTCATCATGCTTTCAAACAATCCATTTATTATCTTTACGTAGGTCATTCACTCTTAATAATGATACTTATTTTGTGACACGAGGGATTCCCAAACCTCGCCTCCGCCCCCGTGTAACCATCATGAATGGATCCGATGCATCTCACCTTGTACCTGTATGGTCTGGGTATAGAGAACCTCCTAGTCTCTTGTCAGAGCTGGGTAGTGATGTCACGACCCGTTATACATACACTTGAGCCTTAAAATATAATAATAACAGTCGTCCTATCAAGTTATGATTATAAACACGCATCACACACACCACTATTATCACTCAACTAACATCCAGAAACTAGCTAAGTAAGTCTTAAGGACTTACGGGGACTCAACTTCCCCTTAATGCCGAAACGTCGGACTCCTCTCGTCAGTGACACTCTCAACCACACCTGAGCACCCACCCTGAACTCCAAGGGTCGACGCCTTTTGTCGGCGTACGACTTCTGGAGACTCTGAGTTGCTAACATCCGCTCCCGGACCAGGGCAATCCGAGCGATGTCACCTTGTATCTGATCTGGAGCTACTCCCTCAACTCTGCCAGGCTCATCCCAACATAATGGCGTGCGACATCTCCGCCCGTACAAAACCTCATAAGGGGCAATCCCAATAAACGTGTGCCAACTGTTATTATACGAAAACTCTACTAGTGGAAGTTGATCTGGCCATACCTGTCCCCAATCTAGTACACAAGCCCGCATCATGTCCTCTAATGTCTGGATGGTCCTCTCAAACTGACCGTCAGTCTGTGGGTGGTAAGCGGTAGTAAAGTGGAGACTCGTCCCTAAAGCAGTATGCACCTACTGCCAAAATCTCGAGGTGAAACATCCATCTCTGTCGGAGACGATAGTCCTCGGTACTCCATGGAGTCTCACAATGTGTCTGGTGAACTCCTTAGCTAGACGACTTACCGGCCACGTTTCCTTAATCGGAATAAAACGTGCGGTCTTCGTCAGACGGTCTACCACTACCCAAATAGCATCAAAACCTCTGTTGAGTCTCAATCCTATGACAAAATCCATAGATATATCCTCCCACTTTCACTGTGGTATTGGAAGTGGGTGGAGCTCTCCTCCGGACCTACAATGCTCAATCTTGAGCTGTTGGTAGGTCGCACACTGAGCTACATACCGAGCCACGTCGGGCTTCAAACCACCCCACCAGAAGGACCGTCTCACATCCTTGTACATCTTACTCGCTCCAGGATGTACTGAGTATGGGGTAGCATGAGCCTCACCTAGTATCCTCTGTCTCAACTCACTATCTGACGGCGTACAAACGCGGTCCTGACGTCTCATCACTCCATCAATACCAATAGTGAACTGTGGTGCATCATCTCGAGACATCTTGTCCAGGATCTTGGTCAAAGTCGGGCAAGTCTCATGCTTTTGTCGGATCTCATCCAACAGATCAGGAAGTAACTCCAAAGTATCCAACTGACTATCTGTATCGGGAATCTGAATCTCTATCTCTAACCAAACCAAGTCTCTCTACAACTGTGGTTGTACCGTCAACCGGGCTATCGCCCTTTCCCGAGGTGTCTTCCGGCTCAAAGCGTCATCTACTACATTCGCCTTTCCGGGGTGGTAGAGAATCTCAAGGTCAAAATCCTTGATCAACTCTAACCACTGCCTCTGGCGATTATTCAACTCCCGCTGGGTGAATATGTACAACAAACTCTTATGGTCTGTGAAGATTTGACATGTCGCCCCATAGAGATAGTGATGCCAGATCATAAGAGCATGGACTACTGCAGCTAACTCTAAATCATGTGTGGGGTAGTTCTCCTCATACGTCTTCAACTATCGAGACGCATACGCTATGACCTTACCCCTCTACATCAAAACACACCCTAAGCCTAGCTTGGACGCGTCACTATATACCACAAAGTCATATGTACCCTCAGACTGTGCTAAAATCGGAGCAGACATCAATCTCCTCTTCAGCTCCTCAAAACTCTGCTGACACGACTCAGACCAGATAAACTGAGTAGTCTTCCTCAGAAGACAAGTAAGTGGTCGGGTAATCAGGGAACCCTTACACAAACCGACGGTAATAACCTGCCAAACCTAGAAAGCTGCGAACCTCCTTAACATTCTTTGGAGGTTGCCAAGAAGACACTGACTCGATCTTCACTGGATCGACCTTAATACCCTCAGCAGTCACTACGTTGCCTAGGAAAGCCACCTTTGACATCCAAAACTCACACTTGGATAGCTTAGCATACAACTGGCTATCCTGCAGAATCTGTAATACTGTCCTCAAGTGTCCGGCATGCTCCTCTCGACTCCTAGAGTAAACTAGGATGTCGTCAATGAAGACCACTACAAACTGATCTAAAAAGTCGATGAATATCCCGTTCATCAACTCCATGAACACCGTTGGTGCATTAGTGAGTTCAAATGGCATCACTACGAACTCATAATGACCATACCTAGTCCGGAATGCCGTCTTAGGTATGTCCTGATCTCTCACCCTCAGCTGGTGATAACCTAACCTCAAGTCTATCCTCGAAAACACAGACGCCCCATGCAACTGGTCCAACAGATCATCTATGCGCGGCAGTGGATACTTATTCTTGATGGTGACTTTGTTCAACTCTCTGTAGTCTATGCATAGTCGCATAGATCCGTCCTTCTTCCTCACAAATAATACTGGCGCGCCCCAGGGAGACACTAGGGCGTATGAAACCCTTCTCGACTAACTCCTCTAACTGCTTCTTCAACTCAAGCAGCTCTATCGGTGCCATACGGTACGGGGCCTTTGAGAACGGTCTCGTGCCCGACTCTAACTCAATGCTGAAATCAACGCTCCTCTGTGGGGGTAGTCCTGGTAGGTCGTCACTAAATACCTCTGCAAACTCACATGCAACTGGTATCTCCTCTACGGTCAAGCTCTTGCGTTCCTTCATGACATAACACCAGAAGGCCTCGCAACCCTGTGCTATCAGTCTCGTTGCTCTCACTGCACTGATAACTGTGCCGGACTTTTTGAGGTCCCAACCTTGGAATATCACTCTGTGACCCTCTTCAGTGGCAACAATCACTGTCCTCCTACCAATGTCCAAGACTGCTCCATCTCTCTTCATCCAATCTATCCCTAAAATCACATACTCATGTGCTAAGGGCATGACTAGAAAATCTACTAGCCAATCTCGATCTCCCATACGAATGGGACATCCATAGATCTCCCAAGTCCCTCTGGCCTTACTCCTATCAGGTAATCCTATTGTAAATGGTATCCCCTCTACAGTAGCTAAGGACTACCTATCTACGCATGCATCAGATATAAAGGCGTGTGTAACACCCGTATCAAACAAAACTCGTACAGGTAAGTCATGGATCTGAATCGTACCTGTGGCAGTCGGTGCCTCTGGCTGATCAGCACTCCTCAGCTCAAACACCCGTGTCGGAGCTCCTCTAGTATCGGCTACACTACCACATCCCTTGCCCCGACCGGATCCCTACATAGAACTCTGTGATGAAGGATATCTTGGAGCTTTGTAAGGCTGCTGCTGACCCGGGGCTTGGTACTGCTGCTGCTGACTCGGAGCTCGGTACTGTGGCTGCCTCTGTACACTCCCTGATAGACCTGCAGGGGAAGAACCCTATTGAGATGGAGCCTTGCCCTGGCGGCAAAATACAGCTCTATGTCCAACCTTTCCGCATTGAAAGGAGGTCACTAACGACTTCTTGCAGTTCGATCGGATGTGTCCATAGCCACTACAGTTGTGACACTGTGAACCCCCAACTGGAGTCTGAACTGTAGCGGTATGACTATGTTGCCCCTGAGTCTGTCCCCGTCCAAAAACAGCTACTCCAAACTGCCACTAGCATATCCTGTCCTCTGCCGCTTATCCGGCCTATCTGACTGAGCAGCTCTCCTCTGGACTAGTCTATCTCTCTCATATACACAAGCCCTATCCTAATAGTATGACAGAGACTCGCAGCGGTATCCTGCCAGATAGGAACGAGTGCTCTCTCTCAATCTCCGTGAAAAGAGGTACACGTGCTGCTCCTCAGGAGGTGCAGTTGGTCCAAGTAGAGTTAGTTCCTTCTGGAACTTCTTGACGGCATCAGCAATCGGAATATCCTCAAATCCCGCCTCAATGAAGTCCTGAAACCTCTCTCTCCTCAACGAGGCAGGGTAGTATCTCTCTCTAACAATGCTCCTCTTCTCCTCCCAACCGGTGACTCGGCTACGAATGGTCCGCCACCAGGAATGAGCATCCTCCGTGAAACATGTCTGCACCAACTCCACCTGTCGAGCCTCTGGGCAACGTATCACCTCTAGTGTAGTCTCTACGTGTCCAATCCAGTGCTCCACCTCTAACCCTATCCCTCCATTGAATGAGGGGACTTTCTGAGGGTTGAAATCCTTGAACCACTCATCCGGTCTCGGTGCTCTAGACCCAGCAGGAGCTTCATCAGCCTCAACTCTCCTCTCAGGTACAACCGGCACCTGAGGCACTCCCTGTGTCACCCGAACTGACCTAGCCGGTATTGGTGGTACCTGGGTAAGTCTCTATGCCCTGGCAACCTCCTCCATACGCTCGACGTATGCTCTGTACTCTCTGTACTCAGATGCTCCAATAGAAACACGTCCAGACTCAGTCGAACGTTCTCCCTGTGCTCCAGACCTAGCAGCGGTCTCATTCCCAACCTCGGGAACCACACTCTCAGCCACCTCCTCCACTCCAGCATCTGGCATGATCACTGCTAGTGGATCCTCTCGAGGAGCTCGACCTCGACCTCGTGCTCATGGAGGTCTACCTCCACGGCCGCGTCCTCTAACTACAGGAGTCCTATCGCCCCTACCCTATCCAATTGGAGGGAGAGGTGGACGACCTCTACCTCGACCAGTAGCTAGCGTAGCCCTAGTACGTTCCATCTGCACGAGTGATAACAACTATAGTTATAAACTAGCTAGCTAATAAGTCCAACTAAGGTAAAACTTAAAGTCCATACTAAGCATACTGAGATATGCGGTAGTAGTGGTGGTCAGCCATACTTTCTATTCCCGACCAGACTATGCTTGCATTTTGAAAATCAAAAGTCCTTTTTAAAACTCAGATCCCTTTTCGGGTTCTGCTCAAGTACTTATTCGATCTTTCAGAAGATTTCAAGTGCCATTGTTGCCAACCTAGAGCTCTGATACCATGTTGTAACACCCCGAATTCTCAGAACTCGGGATATTACTGGTTAGGACCTCACAATGGGTCCCGACCTCAGTTTGACAACAATATTACTAGGATCTTGCAATAAGACACAAATAAGAAAATCCGAAATTCATAAAAAATAGTATTTTAAAGGGATGAGTGCAACAACATCTAACAACCTATAGTACTTAAACAACGAAAAAGACTAATTGTCTTAACAAGAAGAAAGAACAACAAAGCAAACACCCCAACCCCACTCTAAGGAGTACGGAGACCCGATTGACCACTACTTCCGGATCACTCAGCTGTTGCTCTAACCTGCGGTGAATCTAAAACACAATAGAACAACCATTAGCTAGCTATCTAAACATTAGATGAATAATAATAGCACACACATACATCATAGCAAAAGTAAACATTCATCATGCTTTCAAACAATCCATTTATTATCTTTACTTAGGTCATTCACTCTTATTAATGATACTTATTTTGTGACACGAGGGATTCCCAAACCTCGCCTCCGCCCCCATGTAACCATCAGGAATGGATCCGATGCATCTCACCTTGTACCTGTATGGTCTGGGTATAGAGAACCTCCTAGTCTCCTGTCAGAGCTGGGCAGTGATGTCACGACCCGTTATACATACACTTGGACCTTAAAATATAATAAAAACAGTCGTCCTATCAAGTTATGATTATAAACACGCATCACACACACCACTATTATCACTCAACTAACATCCAGAAACTAGCTAAGTAAGTCGCAAGGACTTACCTGAATCAAATCACACTCTATCAAATCTCAACTCGGTCCGTACTCGTGGTAACTCAAACGCCTGTCAAATAAGGCATGTGGATCAAAATCACATCCCATACTCTTAGAAGTTATAAACTTCTAAGAGGTACAATCTCATAAAGAGAAAATACGAACATACAACTCTCTTAAGGTAAAAGACTATTTTACCCCTGATCCCGGAAACTATCAAAAGTCTATTATTAAAATCCCATATTTTCTTTTAGAACAAATTTCCAGAATCTGGTTCTCAAGGATAGTTTACTAGATATTATAAGGTTAACAAAGTTCTAGAATTTCAAACGGGTTGCTAAGGTCCGACCTTTATACTTAAGCTGCTAGGTCTAAGGTCAACTCCCAAACATACTCGTCAAGGAGCTTAGCATCACTCCCTTCCCCAAGTTTAGATAAAAACTTCACAATTGTTCTAGGTAGAGACCGAGGACTTAAACGAACTTAGCTCATGTTAGCATAACGAGTCCTTAGAATGTTCTAGCAAGTGGAACTCGTTATCAACGATAGCATTTGCCCACTCCTAGGAATCACCATGACCTCATAACTAGTGTACACTATTCCGGCCGTACTAACTAATTATGTTCTAACCCTTCCCGGTTACTACTCTACTCTTATCCATATATGTACACCTATATCTATACATTACCCTTACCCTTCTAGATATATACTTATGTATATACACTGCACTTATTCAAATATAATTATACTTACATCTTCCTACTCATACATGTATATATACGTGTATACGTACACTGCAATGATACATATATATATACTTATATATATTCATTACCCCTATACGTATATATACTTATATATACTCATCACCCTTATACCTATATAAATCTATATATAAATATACAACAGTGCACTGAGGCGGAGAAGTACTCAGCCGTCCAGCACACTCGTCACATACCCGGAGAGGAACAACAGCTTGGTTCGGTTTTACAGGGTGGCCGTCGTAGAGGGTTTGAAGCCGGCTCGCTTGCACTCCTACCGTTGCACCACTCCTCCTGACTAGCGACTGTAAGACCCGGAAGAGACCCGACTTCCGGTTAGCACAGGAAAAACCGAAGAGAAGCAGAGGGGGAAATAGACGGATGACTCACCTACTGCAGCGACTGAAGACCCTCGTTGCTGTGTCGATCGGCACCACTGCAGCACTCACCGGCGTCTCGTATTGCTGCTGTGTGAAACCAAAGTCAGGGCTTCCGGCTGGTGAGATCCGAGAACAAAGAGAAAGGAAAAAGGTGGCAGAGACGGTGGCTCACTTGGTGGTCGACAAAGTCGGCGGAAGGGTTCCTGGTGGCTGTGGTGTTGTTGCAAGGCTCGCAGTCGGTCGCTGGTTCGGACTTCTGGAGCTGCTGCTGAGGCGTTGATGCAACAAGACGTCTCATAGAGGAAGGTAAGGGTAGAGCGTAATATGTCGTTTAGGTTAGGGTTAAGCTGATTAGGTTAGAGTTAATTAGGTTTAAGATAAGTGTTGGGCCGGTTGAATATGAATGGGCCAGAAATTTGGGTCTGCTCACCAAAAGAAGAAAAAGGAATGGGTTGAAAGAGTTAACACTTTAAGTACGGACTTATTTACGGAATTAAATACGGAATTATTTACGGGTTACATAAATTATCATTTTATGTGAATCAAGGTCACATAAAATGATAGAATTTAATATCGTTTTCTTTTATTTAAAAAAATTAATGTTGGTGGATCGAAATCCGGTTTGATGTGGTATTAAACTGAGTTTAAATTTTTCGGTTATTACAACCTTTTATTAGCGTTATCTTATTTAGGGGGTTGCGAAGAATCTAGATCTTGGAAAGGTTTATATTTTTCTATAATTAGTTTGACACAACGAACGTTTCTAAAAACATTTTTTTAATTATTTTTAGTAAATATGTTGATAGTTTATATCACTTTGAATAATTTGCAAAATAAAAAATAAAAATAGGTACAACCTTTTAGCGATTTGGGATCACCCCGGTGGCTAGCCTTTTGTTTTCCGAGGGGGTTGTAGTGTTGGTGCCGCACGGTCAATGGTGGTCACTTGATGTTAGTTTCTTCCTTCTCATGCCGGTGGTGGTGGTTTGGAGGGGTCTAGTTCAATTCTCTCTTTTGTGCTTCACGGTCGTTTTTCCCCTTCTGCATTCCTCGTTCTTTCTACTCCTTAGGGTTTCCGGTTGAGGCCATTGTTTCCGATTTTTCTGACCGGTGGTAGGGTTGTCGTCGGTGTGTGTAGTCACCTGGTGTATGCTTGTTTTGTTTATGCCTTTTTTGATTGGGTTTTGTGTCTATTAGTTCCGTCCATGAGGTCTTGTATGGGTTTTTTGTTTTCCTTTCTCCTTGTTGGGGTTGTGCTCGTGTCTTGCGTCTCTATTGTTGTTCAGTGCTTCATTCCTTTCCGTTTGTGTGTCTGTTGGTGGTCTTGTGCCTTTGTTGTCTAGTTGTGCACTCAATTTTGATTCTAGTACGTTTGGCTTCATTGTTCTGCACTTCTTTTTGCATGTGGTGATGGTTAGGCCAAAGAAGGTTCATTGTCCCCTCGTCGGGCATGATGGTACAAGGATAGTAATGGTAATGGTTTTGTTGTGAAAAATTATCAAAAAGAACCTAATTCAACAAACAAGAAAGACGACACACATATTTATGGTGATTTACCCAATGATGATTACATCCACTTTAGAGAAATTTTATTTAGGAGTTTCAGATTATATATAAACCGATTAAACGAGATTATTGAAGGCAAAGGAAATGCTTACAAATTTATAGTGGTTCACCCAACGATGGCTCATTTCTCTCTATACCGATGTACCCCCTTGGGCACTCAACAACTTCTAACATTTAGCAAGTACAAACAATGTTGGAACTTGTTACGGGGTACCAGCTTGGTGAACATATTATCAGGATTATCAACAGTCCTTACTTTCTTCACGCTGATCCTTTTCTCACTTCTCAAGAAATGATACATGGCGTCAAGATGCTTACTTCAATGTTGGAACTTGTTGCGGGGTACCAGCTTGGTGTATCAGTAGTCCTTACTTTCTTCACACTGATCTTTTCTCACTTCTCAAGAGATGATACATGACGTCAAGATGCTTACTTCTCTCATGATGAACTTGATCCTTGACCAAACAAATTGTATTCAAACTATCACAATATACAATATCCCGATCTTGATGTATACCTAGATCACTAACCAATCTCTTTAACCAAATTCCCTCTTTATCTATTTTTGTCAATGCTTTGTACGTTCCCTCTGTGGTAGACAAAGTGACCGTAGGTTGTAAAGTTGCCTTCTAACTCACAAGAGAGCCACCAAGAGTGAAACATAACTAGTCATAGATCTTCTAGTATCAACATCTCCAGCATAACTAGAATCAAATTACCCCATGACCAAACGCTTGTATCATTCCCAAAAGTGAGCCCAATGTTAAATGTACCTCTAAAGTACTGAAATATCCTCTTCACAACTTGCTAGTGTTCTTTCCGGGGTTGTCCCATGAACCTACTCACGACAATAACAACTTGGTATAGATATGATCTTGTGCAGACCATAACATACATCAAACTCCCCACTACACTAACATAATGGACTCACGACATTTACTCCTTCTCTTCATACGATTGAGGTGAGAACAAAGTGGTAAGATGAATGTTAGCAACACTGGGTGCATCAATAAGCTTGGTTGATGACATTCCGAACCTTGACAACACATTTTCAATGTAACCTTTCTGTGATAAGAAAAGCTTCTTTTGACCTCTATCTCTAAGAATCTCCATTCCTAGAATTTTCCTAGCTGTGTAAATATGTTCCAAATATAACTTTGGATCTGATTAGATTTGGAGAGAAAGTCTCATTCTTTTGGTTATGAGCAAATCTCGGGCAATCTTCAGGACATCTCGGGCGAGATTTCTTTCACTAGGCCGAGATTTTGGTTTTGCAGTGGAATCTTGGTCGAGGTTTCACTGTTTAGGTTATGGCTGGCTTGTGTTTAGATATGGTTGTTCTCTCTTTTCCAATAATGACAAGACAATGCATGTTAAGCTCAAATAATCTCGGAAGAGATGGAAAACAAAAAAGACTCGATTTTTTGTGACTCAAAGAAGACTAAAATAAAAATACTCAAACCTTTGGTGTTTGGTTGAGTTGGACTTCAATCAGTTAACTCTAATACCACTTTGATGCCGGGTTGATGTTTCAATTCCCGGTCTAGATTGAAAGTTCACGGATTGAACAATAGAAGAGAATCTCGGGCGAGATTTCTGATGAACAGACCGAGATTTTTGTAAACTCAGAATGTGAAATTATGGATGATAATGGAAGATAAGAGATGATCAATGGAATGAATTATGATCAATATAGGAAGATACGACTAATTATTAGACTTGCAAAGAACCTTAACAGTTATGTGTCAAAACCCTAAACAAAGAATTACCTTAACCCTTCATTCTTCAACCTTACACGAGTCTTCTATCTAAGACAAGCACAAGGAGGGACTAGTTTGACTAGCAACACCAATCTTCAATAAGATTAACACACACAAGAACAACCTAGCAAGGATTCACAACAATTCAATCAAAGGCTCTCTTTTTAATTGAATATAAATCATAAAATGCAAACTCCATGAGCAAAGTCACAAGTGTCTCACAACAATGTGGAAATCAATATTCAAAACTAAGTTACCTATGAATCTCGTTCTCTAAGTCTATTTATAGGAGATATTCTTTTAAAAGATAAATATTAAAATAATTTTAAAGATAGGATCAAAACCAACAAATACATTTAGATTGTTTGAGTGCTTCAAGGTATTAAAATAACAAAAGATAACTATCAGCATCCTAATTGATTTGGACGAGATTTCACTCGAACAAAAGGAATCTCGGTCCCGATATGGGAATCTCGGATGAGATTTATCAATGGCAACTGAGATTTTACAAATCCATGCAATCCATGCAATTATCAATTCCAACTGATCCTCCCATGCATGGACCTTGCTAGTAACCCCCCCCCCCTAAGTGTCTCCTTCTCTTGACCTAGTGATGGTTCCATGTAATGTAGGAGATATCAGGGATGGTCCCGCATCAACCCACCTCTTCAACAACTTGTAGAGAATAACTAACAATATTCTCAAAACCGTACCTTTGTGGAAATCTTACTCCAACTCTTCTTGAGCGACCCTCAACTAAACTTTATTGAATAGCTTTTGGTGGTCGATTTTCTAATATTGTAGATTCGGTTAGCTCAACTTCTGATTGTGGATGTTCTTCTTCTTCTTGAGGAAGAAACTGAAACTCCACATATTTATCAACATTGTTACTCTCCCTTGATTCCACTGGATTCAATGTCGAGTTAAGCGTAAAACTCTCATAACAAATGACATTCTAGAGACTAGACTCTGTATCCCGTGGCACCATTTACATAGCCTACAAACACTCCTTTCTTTGCTCGAGGCTCTAGCTTACCATCAATGACATGATAGTAAATTATACAACCAAAAACCCTAAGATAAGAATAGTCAGCAGACTTACCAGACATGAGACCACACATCATAAGGTGTTTTGTAGTTTATGCTAGTGTGAGGCCCACGGTTGATCAAGTAAAAAGTTGTAGTCATTTTTGCTGCCTAAAACCTCCTATCCAGTTTTGCATTAGAGAGCATGCACCTCTCTATCTCTAGTAAAGTCTAGTTCATTCTGATCCGGGTACGAGACCAATCTAAAAGGCCCCTTACTGCTTGGCACCTATAGAGTTGCTAGAGTTGAAGAAGCAGTTGGAGGAACTAGCAGAGAAGGGCTTCATACACCCTAACGTTTCTCCATGGGGAGCACCATTACTATTTGTGAGAAAGAATGATAGATCAATAAGGTTGTGCACCGATTACAGAGAACTGAATAAGGTGACTATCAAGAACAAGTACCCATTGCACCGTATAGATGATCTGCTTGACCAGTTGCATGGGGCGTCAGTATTCTCAAGGATTGACTTGATGTCGGGTTATCGCCAGCTGAGGGTGAGAGAGCAGGAGATACCTAAGACAACATTTCGGACCAGGTATGGTCACTATGAGTTTGTAGTGATGCCATTCGGGCTCACGAATGCGCCCACAGTGTTCATGGAGTTGATGAATGGGATCTTCATCGACTTCTTAGACCAGTTTGTAGTGGTATTCATTGATGATATCCTGGTATACTCTAGGAGTCGAGCGGAACATGTTGGACACTTGAGGACAGTGTTACGAGTTCTTTAAAATAGTGAGCTCTATGTCAAACTATTCAAGTGCGAGTTTTGGATGTCTAAGGTGGCCTTCCTTTGTCATGTAGTGATTGCTGAGAGGATTAAGGTTGATCCAGCGAAGATCGAGTGAATATCTTCATGGCAACCTCCGAGGAATGTCTAGGAGTTTCGTAGCTTTCTAGGCTTGGCGGGATATTACCGCTAGTTTGTAGAAGGGTTTTCACTGATTGCCAACCACTTACTTGTTTATTGAGGAATACTACCCGGTTTATTTGGTACGAGCCGTGTCAGTGAAGTTTTGAGGATTTGAAGATGAGATTGACTTCCGCTCCAATTTTAGCATATCCAAAGTGTGTAGAGGACTTTGTGGTATACAGTGACGCATCCAAGTTGGGCTTGGGATGTGTCTTGATGCAAAGGGGTAAGGTCATAACATATGCATCTCATCAGCTGAAGAAGTATGAGGAGAACTATCCGACACATGACCTAGAGTTAGCAATAGTGGTCCATGCTCTTAAGATCTAATCTATGGGGCGACGTGTCAGATCTTCATAGAACATAAGAGTCTGAAGTACATATTCACTCAGTGGGAGCTGATTAACCTCCCGAGGGGGTGGTTAGAGTTGATCAAGGATTTTGACCTTGAGATTCTATACCACCGAGGGAGCAAATATAATTGTTGATGCTCTTAGTCGGGAGACGCCTCGGGAGAAGGCGATAGCCCAGTTGATTGTACAACCTTAGTTATAGAGATATTTAGCATGGTTAGAGGTTGAGATTCAGTTTCCGAATTCAGAACATCACTTGTCTACTTTGGAGTTGCTACCTAACCTGTTGGGAGAGATCCAATAAAAATAGGAGATCTTCTCGACTTCGACTAGGATCCGAGACAAGATGTCTCGAGGTAAGGCAACACAATTTACCATATGTGTTGATGGAGTGATGAGGCGCTAGGAGCGTACTTGTGTATCATCGGACATCGAGTTGAGACAAAGGATATTGAGTGAGGCTCATGCTACCTTATACTTAATACACCCTGGAGCAAGTAAAATGTATAAGGATCTGAGATGTTCCTTCTAGTGGGGTGGTTTGAAGCCCAATGTAGCTCGGTATGTAGCTTAGTGTGCAACCTACCAACGGATCAACATTGAGCATTGCAGGTTCGGAGGAGAGCTCCACCCATTGTTAGTGTCTTAATGGAAGTGGGAGAATATATCCATGGATTTTGTCACAAGAATGCGACCTAATAGGAGCTTTGATGCTATATGGGTAGTACTTGATTTGACTAACGAAGGCCGCACATTTCATTCCTATTAAGGAGACGTGGCCGGTGAGTTGTGATAGCATGTATTATAGTCTATATTTTGGGATTGGTTTAGACATTTTATCTTCATAAATCTGCATGTATGGATATATATTCTTTGATTATATTGTTGTTTTGTCTACCTTTGTGGGAATTGAGGTCTACACCTGGTTCCGTTGTAATTGTAGGTAAAATAGCACGTTTTGCATCGAAATGGAGCTAAGGAAGCTAAGGATCCATTGGAGCTACATTCTGAAGCTTTGAGGAGTTATAAGAAGATCTTAGGAAGCATGGAAATGATTAAGAGGATTAATTTTAGACCAGATTCGAGATGATTTACATTCAGCTGAGATTCACCTCGGTCAGCTACAGTACCACCTCGACCGAGGTGATCTTGAGGAGCGTCCCGACCGAGGCGAACACCCAGCCGCAGGCGAGATCTTTATTTTTGGCTGATATCTTCTATTTTTGGAAGGAGAATGCCACATATTTTTGGCTGAATTTCTGGAAGGAAGATATTATATTTGGTTGATTTATTTTGAGAGATATGGATATATTTTCTAGGAAATTATCTTTTTAAGATATCTTATATTTGGAAGATATTTTTTCTATATAAAGGGTTGAATTATCTACGGATCACCGATCTTCGGATCAAGGATTTTCTGAAGAGTTTTGAAGGAAGTTTTGAAGGATTGAAGTTCAAGGAAGGAAGGAATCATAATTGGAGTTGACTTTTGAAGGAGTTTTGTAAGATCTTCTTAGATTGCTTTTGGTTTGTTATCTTTTCTGATTGTGATTTGAGGAACGCTGATTGTTGTTTGTTTGATTAAGTTATTGAGACCTTTGTGTTAAGGTTTTCTTATTCGAATATTGATTCCATTCTTATAAATTTTATTATTGTTATCATGATGATTGTTGGCTAAGTTTCTTATGCGATTTTAGGGTGATTGGTTGAAAGTTGTGGAAAAGACGATGAAAGAATGATCTTAATCCCAGTAGGACCCTGAAAGCTCGAGTCTTTACCTTAACCTTAAAACACCTCGGTCAGTCATTGAACATCTCGGCCGGGATGGAATATAACTGAACGAGGTGAACCATTCCTGAACCTTATCTGAGTTAAGAATTTCAGTTTGCCAAATCCTATCCTTATTATACCTTTCCTGGTTCAATGCAAGCCTAGGATGAGACTTACCCGGTGATTCTTTTGTTTGTTTACCTAAGATCATGAGTGTAGATAATAAAGGTTTATCCTTTATTGGGGTTTGAGTGTGCCTTCATCCCATTTTCGTGAGTAAGCCTGAGACTTACCCGGGAAAGGTTGATTCTATTCCCTTGGGTGGTGTGTTGGTTTGAGATTGTAGTTCCTTTCCTTAGTACCTTGAGACTTACCCGGTGATAGGAGCTTTGGTTTGGGATAGTGAGTAGTGAGACTTACCCGGTGATCTATTCCCACCTTAGAAACACCTTCCCTTTGCAAACATCAGCTTTGTCCGCGTTATCCTTTGAGATCTTGAGTCGGAACTACAATTGGATGCTTTAATCCCTAGAATCCACATTCCCTTTATTTGAATTTTATATCATCTTTGATTGCTTTAATTTATGGTCATTAGTTATTTGACAACCTGATTCCGTGCTTTGTTTCACCATAGTCCTTGTGTTCGACCCCTGGAATTCTTGCTTTTATTACAATTGATCCGCACACTGCAGGTTCACATATTGTTCAAGCATACTTCTTGGGTTATAAATATTAAAGCTTGCACACACCTTTTGGAGCGAACGAGTTGCTTAGTTGAGGAGTTCACCGAACAGATTTTGAGACTCGATGGAGTACCGAGGACTATCGTTTCCGATAGAGACGGACGGTTCATGATAACATGAATTATAGTCTATATATTGGCAATTATTTTAACGATTTCCCTTCATTATTATGCATGCATGGGTATATATTCATATTGATTATGCCGTTATTTATCTACTTTGCAAGAATCAAGGTCTACACCTAGTCTGATTGTAATTGTATGGATTAGGGCACACTTTGGATCGAAAAGGGACATTGAAGCATAAGGAGTCTGGTGAGCTGCATTATGGAACACTTGGGACTACAAGAAGAAGGGAAGGAACCTTAGGAAATGAATGCAAGAAGAAATCAGGAGAAGAATCGAAGAAAAGTACGTAACTGAGTTGAGATCTCGGATGAGGACGTAACCATCTCGATCGAGACACCTTACTGGGCTTTGCTCGAGGTCGACGGCCCACAACCCAAAGAAAAGAAATAATTTTCCACAAGTTCTTATATAAGAATGGAAGGTGAATATTAATTTAGTGACAGTTTTTCATAGAAGTTTGACGACGGCTGCGAGTTCGATTCTTTTTTAGGAAGAAGAGCTTGGAAGGATTACTTGGAGATCAAGGTTGAAGGTTAAGGAAGATTGGAAGACACTTTTGTAAGGTTTTCTTGGAAGGATTCTAGTTGTTGTTATCACCTTTTTGGAACAATATATTGATACTTGCTGGATTGTTTTGCACCTTTGATAATTAAGAACCTTTTGTTGAGTGTTTTATTCTCTTTTCTTTACATCTTGATTGAATATACTTTGATTGCTTTGAACATGATGATTGTTGGCTAAAACTCTTGCAATTCTAAGGTGATCAATTGAAGGTTATGGTATAGACGATGAAAAAATAGATCTTTATCTCAAGTGGACCCTGAACGTTGAGTTTAACCTAAACCGATTACCGTCTCGAGTTGTTCTTCAGTGATCTCGACCGAGATCGGGCAAGAACTGAACGAGATTGACCCTAAACATCGATCTTGAACCTTAGGTTATAGTTTGCCAAATCATATCCTTGTTGTACCTTTCCTGGTTTATATCCATTCTTAGGAAGAGACTTAACCGGTCGTTCCTTTTCTTGTTTACTTATGATGATGAGTGTTAGGTAACAAAGGTTTATCCTTTGTTAGGTTTGAGTGTGCCTTCACCTTACCTTTGTGAGTTAACCTGAGACTTACCCGGTAAAGGTCAGTTCTATCCCCTTAGGCTGAGTTGTTGGTTTGAGAGTATAGTTCCTTTCCTTAGTTCCTTGAGAGTTACCCGGTGATAGGATATTTGGTTTGGGATAGTGGATAGTGAGAACTCCCCCGTGATCTATCCCATCTTATAAACACCTTCCCTTAGGAACCTCAACTTTGTCCACGTTTATCTTTATAAATCTTGAGTCAAAACCACAACCGGATGCTTTGATCTCTAGATTCCGTATTTATTTATCTAATTATCATATATCTTTGTTCTTTGTTTCTTGAGATTTTGCATTATAACCTGAAGTTATATATCGTTGCTTGATTTCGCCATAGTCCTTGTGTTCGACCGAATACTTGCTTGTATTGCGATTGATCCGTACACTGTGGGTTCGCCTATTTTTCTTGATTCTTGTATAAATTTAAGACTATTTTCTCCCATATAAACGCACGTTTTGGAGCGAACAAGTTTTCTGCGCCGTTGTCGTGGACTTGGTTTAGACCAAGCCGGTATTTGGTTGTCCTAGGCTGCTGCCCTTTTTCTATTGATCATTCTACTTGAGTGTTCTCACATGACCTTTCTTTAGGTTTATGCGACAATTTCGAGTTGGTAAAAAAATCGTTTCCTACGATCCGGAGCCAGAAAAGACATATAGAAGAAGGTTGAAAGAAGCTAAAATGGCTTTGATTGGAGATAGAGATATCCAAACTGAATTGGATGATGCTTTAGAGCAATTGAAGCAACGAGATGATGCTCTAGCTGAAGAGAGGGTTGCTGCCCATGAGAGCGAAGAAGTGATGCGCTCTTCGTCGGTTGAACGCGAGGATCCACCGGTGTTGTTCCTTCCGTACACTTCTTTTTGATTAATTTTTTTAATTGGGATATGCCAAGCAAGGATCGTCCAGCCTCGCACCTTGGATCTCCTTGGCTCGAGATCTTCTTTCCTCGGAATCTCACTTCGGAAATTGGATCTTCTTCGTCCTTCTAGCCTCTTACCGTAAGGACACCACTCGGCATCTCACCTTGTGGGTTTCGAAACTTTGGTCTTTCACCTTAGTCTCTAGGTTTGTTTTTTTCAAAGTAAAAAACATCTTTTGATTGAAAATCACTCAAATTTGTCTTGCTATAAAATGGTGTGGGAGAGGCCTTATATATGCTGAAAATTCAGCACCTAACTCCCAACAATTAAAGGTTACAAGCTCAAGAGTTTTGAAATTAAACAAAGGAAAAACAAAGGGACTTTCTCCACCTACTTTTCTCCACCTACTTTCACATGATTAATACATAAATTCATGCATACTATATGAATAATATGAGCATGGTATGCTGCATGAAATATATATTGGTTGGACGTGCATATGTTTTGTATAACCATCTTTCATGTCTCCATGCATGATTTTGCCAAACAATCCATACAAGTACCATAATTGCTGCAATATAGGGTCATTTTTACACTCTTCCTCTTGGATTATAGACTTTGTGTAAACTAGAAAGTTGTAGATATTGAAAATACCTTTCAAAATAGTACTTATGGGTATTTTAATTCCAAGAATTGCCTCAGTTATAGGCATTTTATTGAGAGTGCGCAAACCTGACAGCTTAGCCGGAGAGAAAGCATTTTCGGTTTAATTTCAATAGGTTTTGGCTCAATTTTAGTCATGACCTTCAACACATAAGTATTAATTTCGATAAGTGTTGGCTGAGTTTTGACATGGATGGTTGGTGACAAAACGATTGGTTCCGGCATATTGACGATGATTTCTTTTCCGGTGAGGATCACCGTTCGCTCGAAAGTATGCGTCACAAAGTCTTAAAATTTATATCTAGAACTTAAGAAAAAGCGAACCCGCAGTGTACGGATCAGTTGTAGTAAGGCAAGAAATTCTAGAGTCGAACTCAGGGATTTGGTGAGAATAAAATCGATTTCAAATATCTGACAAAGTGCAAAAGCTTTTGTGATTAATAAAGGACAAATGATTCCAAGGATTCAAGTATCCGACTTCGGCTTTTGATTCAAGACACTTCTAAAGATTAAAGGACAGAGTTGAAGTTGCCAAGGTTATGTGTTTCAAAGGCAGGTATGACGAAGTTCCAAAACCTATATATCTAATCCAAAGATTCTCTCTATAAGGGTTGTTGAGGCTACAATATAGAAAGGTCTAAGGATAAGAATTACACTCAAACTAACCACTCAAAACCTCAGCATATGACTCTCAAAGGTAAAGATGGAAAGCACACTTAAACTTTAATAAAGGATGTTGAGTCTCTCTATTACCCAAATCTTGTAATCTTTATCTATTAAATGTAGAATCAATGATGAAGTCTCTTCACACACTTAAATAGAGGTTAAAAAGTTTAAGCAAGGTTGGGATTTAGGCAAGGATTAACTTTGGTTGAAAAATAAATCAATTAAAGATCGTCAGAGAAATAAATCGTGTTGTTCATAGATAAATCGGCCGATTTATTGAAGAACATGTCTATTTTCCTGTTGTCGTAAAGTTAAATCTCAACACTCAGGGTCCAAATGGTTAATTGAGTTCATCTATCATCATCTAAGCCTCAATCATCAACTATTCTTCCCAGAATCACAAGGTTTTTAGCTAACCATTTTCATGATCAAATCAAAATTAAGATTGAATGAATAAAATCAAATAAACCTGAACTTTGAATAAAAACCAAAAATCTCCGAATCTGTAATCAAATCTCAAAACCTATCAAAGAATCTCTCAAAACACTCAATAATGTGTTCACAAATCACAAGAATTGGAAAGGGAAACAAAAGATCTCACAACAATGGTATAGATTGACTTCTTGACACTTCCCTTCAATCTCCTCTCCAAGAACCTTCAATTTCTCAAAATCGTGTAAATCTTTCCCGCTGCGAACCCCCGATTTTCGTTCCTAGGGTTCCAATGTATACTTCCTTGCTAATGGGCCGCTTGGCAAAACACGTCTCATGCCCACAAGTGATGGGCTTTGGGTCGTGATATTTCTTTGGCCGATAGCTGTAGAAAATCGTGCTGTCAAAACAAAGAAGAAAATCGTTCGATTTTCAGAGAGAAAAATCGTCCGATTTTTAGAATGAATGACGCAATTTTCTTCAACAGAGAATGCTCGTCTCTTGGCTTGTTTCCTTCCTTTCTTTTATGACTCTCTTTCACACTTCCTTTGCTCTTTGAGACTCCTCTAAGACTCCTTAAGCTTCCTTATTAGCCTTAGATGCTCCTTGCTCCACTTTTGCTTCCAAATCCACCGAATTCACCTATATTTCAACCAAAACTCGTGTAGACCTCTATTTTTGGAATATAAATGAAATAAGCCTTAAAGGTACACAAATTTTCTAATGCAAGGTAAATTGAGGTAAACCTCTACAATATGCATGATTATAATGGTATATAATTCATGTCATCAAAATACCCCATACTTGCCCCTTGCTTGTCCCTAAGAAATATTCAAACCTAGAATACAAGATGTCATGGATTATGTATATGAAAAACTCAAAAACCTTTTGTTTTGAAAGTGCTTCTTCTTATTGGATCACCCTCAAAGTGATATTTCAAGACATAGGGAGACAAAGCTTGTATCAATAATAATCACAATACGAACTAACTATCTTTTCCTTCTCAAAGACACAAATAAAGGACATGATAAAGATGTAAAGACAATCAAAATCAAACAAATCTAAGCCATGAAGTCTTAACATGTACATAAAGGTCTCAAGGACTTCCAATCAAAGAAAAAGGTCTAAGAAATGTGTCAAAGGTGGGATTTCTTTTAAGGAAATGTGATGTTAATCCGGGAAAGAGGAACACCACAATACTTTCAAGAACCAAACTTCACCACACTTGCTTTGCATGTAAACTTTTTGCTTTCTTTGTACTTTACTTTTTGAGAGTATGGACAGCGGTGCACAATAACCGAAGCTTAGGAGATCGGCGTTTCTCAATTTACGAGATGCCTCAAACCCTTAATGCACATACCATATCCCGTTAGGACTTGTCGTTCAATCGGACTTTGACAAGACACAAACACCCGGCTATGTGAATGGTGCCGAGTTACTCATCCTCATGTTCAACGTCCCCAAACCTATAATTTGCTAAACTTTCACTTAACACTTTCATGTTGGCCCTCCCACATCAAGCATGCCTTTTACAACTACTTATCCTAATTTCCGGATGGTCAAAAGGAGGTCAAATATTTCATTGTGGAGCTAGCATGAACAAGATATGAACTAGAAAAGAAGTGAATTGCCTTGGTCATTCCTATATGATGCAAAAGAACTTATAATATAGCTTCGATCATTATTTCATTCTCTTATCAAGACGTCAAGATCATATGAACTGTTCATGCATTCAAGTACGAAAATCAAGCTCATTCATGCTATAATTAATATCTCAACATAACTAAGTCATCTTTTTGCCTTTTCCACATCATAATTCTCATCATAGAGGTATTTCCATCATAAGAAGCACAAATTTTTTTGAAAAACTCACAAATTTCGAATGAAAGCATGCAAATGCGAATGTCATAGTGGAAAGCAAATAGTGCAAGAGTTATTACAAACCAATTCATCAAGTGCGACACAAAGTACATAAAGTGCGAAAAGTAGAAGAGATTGTAAGTACCCCCACCCCATACTTAACCTTCACATTGTCCCCAATGTGAAAAATCAAGCATAAGATGGAGAAAAATACTTACAATGTAAAATGGAGTGGAAACTCAATCCTCTATCGGTAGCGATGGTGGTGGTGGGTATGGATATCTCGGTGCGCTGGGATCATAGAAGTGGCCAAACTGATGATAGTACATGTCCCTCATCTGGCCATCGTAAGAGGAGTGTCTAGCATCCGTCTCTTGGCGGTATGCCGTGAACTGATTGTTCAGGGCGGTGTAGTCGGTTTGGAGGGCCTGATAATCTGTGCGAAGACCCTGGTAGTCGGTACGTAGTCCTTGGAAGCTAGAAACCAAATCTCCAATATGTCGGGAAAGCCTATGTCCGCGCCCACGTCCTTGACCGTGGCTAGGAGTATGTGCAAAAGAATGACGGGGTTGCTGCATCTCATCCTCCGTCTCCTCAGTACCTCGACTAGTCCGGCTAGGTCCAGCACCATGAGTATCGATATCCATGGTATTCGTAGCATGTCCGCTATAGGTATCACTCTCAAACTCTAGCATGTTCCCCTGGTATGCTCCATCCTCTTGGTCCTCCTCGTCCTCTCTGTCACCTGCATCATCATAATAACCAGATGGAGGGGCTACCTCCTCAAGCATAAGTGCAAAAGTCTCCTTCCAGTTCCTCTTATTCCGAATAGTGTATTCGGACTTTCACACTATCTCCGACGGCTTCTTGGATGGATCCTTTGCCCACGGCATGGGCACATGCAAAGTTCCTCTACCTCGAGGAATAAAAATCTGTCGCGCAACCAATCTCTGTGAACCTAGAGGGTGGGCACTCTTAGCTAAGCTGCAATCTGAAAAGTCTAGCTCTAATGCCTTCGCCACGTGAGTGACAAGGCCTCCAGCACATAGGTCACCCTTTGCCTTGGTGGCTATCTTCCCAAGATAGTCAGCAAGCATGGAGGTGATTTCGGGGATAGTACTACTAGTCATGCAATAGAGTAAGAATAGCTCATCTGCCTTGAGCTTCTGAGGAGTCTTTGTCCGTGCAAACAAACTCTCACTAAGAATCCTATGAACTACCTTAAAGGAAAGGTTGTAAATACTTGTCTCCTTGGAGTTCCTGGGTCTCCACTTATCTCCTCCATATTCTCCAACTGAAATGCTTTCCCAAAAAGCACTAGCACTCACCCCTCTTGCGAATGTGCCTGCAGAAGAATAGGGAAAGTCAAACAAATCTCCAAAATCATCAATGGACATAGCATGGTTTTGGTTCATGAGACGGAAAGTGACCGTCCTCTCTCTAGGATCATGCTCAAATGTACTCAAAAACTCTAGAGTGATCTCGGTGTAGGCATCCTCCCTAATCAAAGCAAATTGACTCAGTCCGACTCTATCTAGCATCATATCCACATCCTCTCGAACAAACAAAGCATCTAAGTCATCTAGGATAATGTATCGAGGAGGGGTAAAGGGACGGTCTAAGAGACGTTCGTATCTCTTTTTATGTTTGAAAAGGGGAGGAGGAAGTTTTGGTTTAGCTTGGGAGGATGGTGGTGGTGGGGGAGGTGTTTTGGAAGAAAATCCCTTCTTCTTCCCCGCATTCCTAGTAATTCTTTTTAAAGTCTCCATTCTGCACAAGAAAATCGCCCTGTTCTTCCTAAAAATCGGACGATTTTTCTGGCTAGGGTCGATTTTTCTATCGATTTCAACACAACTCACAATTCTGTAAAGCTTTGATCAAACCAAGGTGTTTCTAAGAAAATACCTCTATCAATCTCAACAATACAACAACTTCAATGCAATAATCAAAATCGAACGAAAAACTTAGGTTTCGAATTGAAAAGACCTTAATTCCGGACGAATGAGCAGTTTGCCGAGCTTGTTGTTGCTAGATCCTTGTTCCTTGTCGAAAGTGCTTCAGTTTAGGCTCAAGAATCGTTCAAAACGATTAAGAATTTGGGAGATGGGAGGGTAGGCGATTTTAGGCTCTTTGGAACGAAGGGAAATCGAGAATGGTGAAGTATGGAATGAAGGAATCGAGTGGAGAAGGCTTTATATAGATGTCACGCTAGGAAATAGCACAAAAAGCTTTACATTTATAAACTCGAACTAAATCCTAAACTACCTAGCGAAACCCGCAGTGTACGGGTCGTTTTGTAGAAAGGAAAGTATTCCGAGGTCGAACACAAGGACTGAGGTGAAACTAAGTCATTCAATGATCGAAGATAGTGTGAATCTAGACTAAGATAAGATGAAGAATAAAGAAAACGGAAGACACAATGTTTTTGGAGGGTTTTGGGTGATCAAACAATATCACAAATATATAAACAAAATCAAGCAACACAACCACACTAACACAAAAGATAGGAGAATGGAAGTAACAAAGCAGATTCTAGAGTTTGGAAATCCCGGTTATGGCATAGACTCAAGCTTTCTATTCATTTCTCGGATTAACTATGATATGTTGGGATTAAGCGTTTCTAGATTGGGATCAATTACCGGGTAGGTCTCATGGTCCACTAGTCCATTCCTAAGGTCTCATCACCGGGTAAGTCTCTAAGAACCTAAGGATAGGAATTCTACACAAACCGGATTGTTACCTAGGGGTCTAACCTATCCTTACCGGGTAAGTCTCGGAAAAGGAAGTCCTAAACAACTATCCTAGCACACTTAGTCCAATGGCGGCTTGTGAGGCTCACCACTACCTAGGGTTAGTCATCTTTTGAATCTAAGAGTAAGAATCACCGGGTAAGTCTCTTCTAAACACTTAGTTGCTAATACTAGGTCACCCTAGGATAGAATTAGCTCAACAAACACTAGGATTTCAACATTCTAACTAACTAAAGCTAGATCCATCGAACTAGGGAGAATCACGGGCTGTTCTACCACAACCACGGCCGTGGAATGGCATGAACAAACCGTGGACTTCAACAGAGACCTCGTTCAAGAAATCAAGTCATCCAAGGGTAAATCTAAGTTCATCCTATCATAGTCCTAGCCATAACCCTTCTTTCCTTACCCTAGAATCGCATCTATCTAGCCAACAACAAACATTTCAAGATCAAACTTCATTAATAAAGCATGCTTGCAAGTCATGGTTAAATAATGAAGAACAATTCCAAGAAAAGACATTAAAGGCATAGAGAAGAAGTTACCAAATTCTTACAAGGCTCCAAGAGCTAATCCAAGTTGTCAACAATGAACTCCTCTCTCAAAACCACTCTAATCTCACTCTAAAACGAGAAACTACACTAATCTCTTCCAAGAACACCCCTAATGGGTGCTTGGAAGAGAGGCAACTATGGAGAAGTGTTTTGGGGAAGAAGATAGGTCAAAAGAGAGGAGAAGGATCCCCAATTACAGCCTGCAAAATCCTTTAAATACCCACTAAGATGCAATAGCAATGGAAGAGATCGTGGCCAGCTGTCAATGTGGTCCTGGCAAGAACCACGGGCATAGTCCACGGCCGTGGTCTTGGTCCAGACCGTGGTTTGGTCCAGAGTCTTCTTCTAGGCTCGTTAAGTCATGATTTGGTGCATGGCTTGTGTTGGCTAGGTTCCATGAGTCTTCCTTAGCCCTTAACTTGCATTCCAATGAGTCCGGAAGTGTGTCATCTCGAGGAATGATCCTCGGATGTATCGATTAGGCTCTTAAATCTCCCAAAATAACTACAAAGCAAGCAAAAGTCCGAGTAGACGTCTATCTCGACAAAATACGTGATTTGAGTGCAAACGCCGTGAACTAATGCTAAACCATGCATGAATGAGCGGAAAATCTATCTAAATGAGTGTCTAAATCTAAGTCATAAATCGTGTTATCAATAGACCGGAGGATTTTCAAAGAAAATCGTCCAATTTAAAGGGTCGATTTATTTTTCCGCCCTATTTTTCTTCACTTTCTCAGCTAAAGACTAAAAATCGGACGGTTTTTTCTGGGTAGGACGATTTTTGGGACGATTTTTCCCTCTGTTGCCAAAATCGTCTTGTTATGTTCCTGAATCGTTCGATTTAGTCTTTGTAGGTCGACTCTCATCCTTCTTTTCTTTGAAGATTGCATTTGAACCATTTTATGTTCACTTTCTTCATTGATTCTCCCAAGTTGGACCTAGTTCAATGGGTTGCTTCCCAAGAAGCATTTGATTTATCGTCTTTAGCTGGACGTTGATTGTTTTTATGTTCAATGGAGGAGGATAGGAGCTATCTCCTCAACCGGAACTTCCGGTATGTACTTCTTCAACCGTTGGCCATTGACCTTGAAGCTTCCGCTTTGTTCACCCCATACTTCAACTGCACCATGGGGAAAAACACGTTTAATTACGTAAGGTCCTGTCCAACGGGATTTAAGCTTACCTTGAAAGAGTCGAAGCCTTGAGTTGAATAGAAGAACTTGATCTCCTTCCTTCAAGTCCTTTGGAATGATATGCTTATCATGCCACCGCTTGGATGTTTCTCTCATTGTTTTCAGTCATCTTTTTCTCTTTCAACTTTCTTCTCAAGGTTTTCTCCAATTCAGGATCAAAAGAACTAGATCTTTGGTAGATCTAGTCTTTCGCATATACCTAAAGAATTTGCAAAAATCACTCAAGAAGACAAATCAAATCACAAGAGCAAAAGCTCCCAAGCTAGACAACCGAAAACCAAATTTGGTCTAGACCAAATCCCCGGCAACAGCGCCAAAAACTTGTTCGCTCGAAAGTGTGCGTCACAAAGTCTTAAAATTTATATCTAGACCTTAAGCAAAAGCGAACCCGCAGTGTACGGATCAGCTGTAGTAAGGCAAGAAATTCCAGAGTCGAACTCAGGGATTTGGTGAGAATAAAATCGATTTCAAATATCTGACAAAGTGCAAAAGCTTTTGTGGTTAATAAAGGACAAATGATTCTAAGGATTCAATTACCCGACTTCAGCTTTCGATTCAAGACACTTCTAAAGATCAAAGGACAGAGTTGAAGTTGCCAAGGTTATGTGTTTCAAAGGCAGGTATCGTACGGCGAAGTTCCAAAACCTATATATCTAATCCAAAGATTCTCTCTATAAGGGTTGTTGAGGCTGCAATATTGAAAGGTCTAAGGATAAGAATTACACTCAAATTAACCACCCAAAACCCCAGGATATGACTCTCAAAGGTAAAGATGGAAAGCACACTTAAACTTTAATAAAGGATGTTGAGTCTCTCTATTACCCAAATCTTGTAATCTTTATCTATTAAATGTAGAATCAATGATGAAGTCTCTTCACACACTTTAATAGAGGTTAAAAAGTTTAAGCAATTTTGGGATTTAGGCAAGGATTAACTTTGGTTGAAGAATAAATCAATTAAAGATCGTCAGAGAAATAAATCGTGCTGTTCATAGATAAATCGGCCGATTTATTCAAGAACATGTCGATTTTCCTGTTGTCGTAAAGTTAAATCTCAACTCTCAGGGTCCAAATGGTTAATTGAGTCAGTGTATCATCATCTAAGCCTCAATCATCAACTATTTTCCCCAGAATCACAAGTTTTTTGGCCAACCATTTTCATGATCAAATCAAAATTAAGATTGAATGAATAAAATCAAATAAACCTGAACTTTGAATAAAAACCAAATAATCTCCGAATCTGTAATCAAATCTCAAACCTATCAAAGAATCTCTCAAAACACTCAATAATGTGTTCACAAATCACAAGAATTGGAAAGGGAAATAAAAAATCTCACAACAATGGTATAGATTGACTTCTTGACACTTCCCTTTAATCTCCTCTCCAAGAACCTTCAATCTCTCAAAATCGTGTAAATCTTTCCCGCTGCAAACCCCCGATTTTTGTTCATAGGATTCCAATGTATACTTCCTTGCTAATGGGCCACTTGGCAAAACACGTCTCAAGCCCACAACTGATGGGCTTTGGGTCGTGATATTTCTTTGGCCGTAAGCTGTAGAAAATCGTGTTGTCAAAACAAAGAAGAAAATCGTTCGATTTTAAGAGAGAAAAATCGTCCGATTTTTAGAATGAATGACACGTTTTTCTTCAACAGAGAATGCTCGTCTTTTGGCTTGTTTCCTTCCTTCCTTTTATGACTCTCTTTCACACTTCCTTTGCTCTTTGTGGCTCCTCTACGACTCCTTAAGCTTCCTTATTAGCCTTAGATGCTCCTTACTCCACTTTTGCTTCCAAATCCACCGAATTCACCTATATTTCAATCAAAACTCGTGTAGACCCCTATTTTTGGAATATAAATGAAATCAGCCTAAAAGTTACACAAATGCTCTCCAAATGCAAGGTAAATTGAGGTAAACCTCTACAATATGCATGAATATAATGGTATATAATTCATGTAATCAATCACATCAAGAAGGCATTCGAGCCGATTTGACAGAAGGGGCAATACTAGGATTGAAGTTGACCCACTAGCACCCGTTATTGTGCCACCACCTGCACCTCGCTTCCCGGCGAAGAATGAGAGGATTGATCCATTTGTGGGAGAGCCGCAAACACTTGGTCAAAGGATGGATCCCGCTCAACAAATACGCCATCCGGGCATGAATATAGGAGACCTGGCTGCATACGACTATGAGCTTCGCCCTCAAGTTCTTCAATTGATCCAACAAAATCAGTTTGGAGGATTAGAGGGAGAATCTCCTCATCAACACTTGCAGAATTATGAGATTCTTATGGAGTCTTTGAGGCCTTCAAGTTTAGAGAATAATAATCATAAGTTGCGGGGTTTCTCTTTCTCCTTGAAGAAGAAAGCTCTTGCATGGTATCAATCACTACCGTTCGGAAGAGTTAGCAAGTGGGAGGAGATGACTACGGAATTCCTCACTAAGTTCTTCTTACCATCAAAAACCACGGAGTTGAGAGGTAAAATCAATGCCTTTGTGATGAAAGATAGAGAGAGTTTATGTAAGTCATGAGAAAGGTTCAAAGACATTTTGTTGGATTGCCCACATCATGGGATTCAAAGATTGAGCTACTCGATATTTACTTCAAAGGTTAGGAGAGGAAACTCAATTCAAGCTTCAATCCCTTTCTAGAGGGATGTTCATGGAAAAGACGATTGATGATGCTTGGGAGTTTGTTGAGAAACAAGCTCTGGTTATTGAGAAGTATTCCCACCGGAGAGTTGTTGATAGAAATCGAAAATCCGGACCGTAAGAGTTGAATCTTACTACCTCTAGTGTTGCTCAACTTACTACTCTCAAAAATGAAGTCAAAGCTTTGAAGGAGCTTTTGAAGTCACAAACGCAAGCTAGAGGGCCGCCAAAGGAGCTAGACGTTAACTATGTAGGAAGAGGGAATTACCAAGGGCAAAGGACCAACAACAACTATAACAACAACAACAACAACCGAAATTACAACAATTGGAGATCCAATAAAAATAGTTCCAGTAATCCCTATTCACATGCTGAAAGTTCTCTAAATCCACCCTCTTCCTCAACTCATATTCCATTAAAGAGTCAAGAACCACCACCCAAGGACAAGATGGAAGCTATGCAGGAAATGATGATATGAATTATGACCTATTTTTAGGCATGTATTTATATAGATTTTCTCTTTATTTTGCATGCATAGACATACATTCATGGCATTTATGGTTATATTCACCCACTTTGCAAGAATAGAGGTCTACACAGAGTTTTATTGCATTTGTAGGTAATTTGGCGAATTATGAAGTGAAATAGCATATTTAAAGATTAAAGCCTTGAAGCGGGACAAAAAGGAGCAATAAAAGAAGTTAGGACAGCCCAAAGTATCTTCTGATACAGTCAGACGCGCCAAAGTATCTTCTGATACCGTCAGACGCGCCAAAGTATTCTCTGATACCTTCTGACACGGCCCAGAGTATTTTCTGATACCAGCGGCTCGACTTCTTTTCAACCCAAATATTTAGGGTTTCATCGTTAAACCCTAGTTTTATCCCTACAAATATTCGAGAGCCTTCAACGTTGAAAGGGAGCCTAAATCTCCAAAAGACTTGGGACGGTGACAGCCCCAAGACTTGGAGCCCCAACGTTAGGGAGAAGTTGAGGACGGCTTGCATCCAGCTAAGGCATTGCTTAGGAAGATTATATTGCATACAGGGAAGGACGCATTTGAAGATTGCGTACTTGGAGAAAGATCTTAGGGTTTCGATAGAAAGGCGGATTGACATCCCGTTCTTCTTTGTTTCTCTAGATTGTTGTGAGGATTTCTATTCCCTTTTTCTGCATTCATTCGATACGAACATTTGTTATTGGATTTGAGATTGGTTATTTAAATATCATTGAGTTTTCGAGGTTTTACTATTATTCTCTTTTAAACTTGATTATTGATTTGACAATGATGGTTATTGGCTGAAACCTTTTAGCGATTCTAAGGTAAAGGGTTGATAGTTGTGGCTTAGATAATGATAGATCGATCGTAATTTGATTGGACCCTGAGAGTGTGAGAAACTTCATCGACGCCCTAAATCACGGGATGTTCTTGGTTTCCACGGCCGTGATTCTCAAGATCTAGCCGTAATTTCCCCTGGTTTACGAACTTTGCTTTTAATTTGATCCAAAGTTAAAGATTAGCTTTAACCTAGCCTTGGCTTGTCTTTTCTAGGTAGTAGTGAGACTCAACATCCTCTATTTCGGTTTCGAGTATCACAACCTTAAACGTTTTGGCTTGTCTTTGATTACTTGTGTTTGGGCATGGGTATTTGAGATTAATTCTTGCCTTTAGATCCTTTCTATACTGCAGCCTCAACAGCCTTTATAGAGAGTGTCCTTGAGTGAGACATATAGGTTTTGAAACTTCATCGTACACAATCTTACTTTAGTATACCTTTGCAATTCTCAACTCTGTCCTTATATATATTGTATATCTTGAATCGATTACCACAATTATATACCTGGATCTTTAGGGTTGTTGTTTTCCCCAATATTTGCAAAGCTTCTACATTCTTACTTGCTCGATTACTTGAAACTGATTTTGTTTCACCAATTCCCTGAGATTGATACTCTGGAATACTTGCTAATCTACGGCGATCCGTACACTGCGGGTTCGCTTGCTTTTATTCTAGTTTTATAAATTAAAGCTTATTTGCATGCACGTTTTCGGGCAAACAAGTTTTTGGCGCCGTTGCCGGGGAGTTGGTCAAGACCAATTCTGGTTTCCGGTTGTCGAGCTTGGGAGCTTTTGCTTTTTCTTTTAATATTTTGTTATGAGTTTTTGAGTTTTCAGATTTTCGAATGGATGGAAGCAGCTATCAGACGGTGAGGAACGAAATATGGAGCCTCAGAGCGGAACTTAACAAATCTTTGGAGCAACGTAGACTTAGGAACAAATCCTTGGAAAGAGAGAGATGGGAAAAGAAAGAAGTAGCTAAATGGAAGGAGTATAGATATTTGTTGGATTATTTTTCATTTTTTCACAAATGAAAATGAAATGGAAGAAGCCATTAAGAAGGAGCTTGAAATTTGGGAGGAGCTCTATACCGCTCGCGAGGTATATGAACAACCTCCTGAATATCAACTTGAATCGAAGATCCAACAATCAATAAAGGATCTCGATGACCGTGAAAGAAATTTGATCCTTACTGAAATTGCTCGACTAGAGGAGAAGTGCGACGAAGAACTCCAAGTTTTGAGCATTCCTCCTATCGAACCTGAAGCTCCTCTTGAAGTCCTCATTGAAGAAGAGGAAGAAGTGGAGAACCTTGGCCAAATTACTAAAACTGTGGCCAAGGTTGAAGAGGATCCAGCTGAGTTGGGAGATATTTCATGTGTGGATCATCATTCCAACATGAAACTTGTCACAAGCCTTGAAGAACTTTACAAGGTACATTCTCTTACTTCTTTTGAAATTCCTATTAAAATTTCTAATTTTTTCAGGAATACACCGGAGAGTTGGAGGTCTCTTCCAAAAGAACCTCCTAAGGTGAAGATGAAGCCTCCATTAAAACTGTTGGAAGTAGATGCTCCTTGGACTACAAGGAGTAAATTTGGCAAGCGCTTCAACGCTAATGCCAATAAGTGTTTCTTGTTCAAGTATGGGGTCATTCATATGACGAAGGCCATACATCATCCCCAAGCTAGAGATGGGGAAGCTAGGAGGATTGTCGAGAAACTGATTTCTCGATCTAGGAAAGGATGGGACGCAATGCTGAATTATGTCCCATTAAAGCATAGGAAAGCTAGAAGGATTCCGGTGAGAATCAAACCGTACAAGCTTGTACGTGGGAGATCTTACCACTTGCCGGTGAAATTAGTAACTGGAACCTTTTTTGAGGAATTATATGATGAGTTTGATGAGCAATCCAAGATGTTCAAGGTGCATTGAGAATCTATGGAGATAGGTCTAGCTAGCGACATTAAACCAAGCGCTTCTTGGGAGGCAACCCAAGGTAATGCCTCTTTTTCCCTTTTCTTTTTCTTAGGATAGTTAGCTTGTTTGTTTTGTTTTTGCTTTGTTTTTTTCCCCTCCTCGATGTGCTCTCGGTTTGTTTGTGTCATGGATCGCAGGAACTAGGTATAATCTTGAGGAATTGATGAAAAAGTCAATACAAGTGTGCCTAAGGACGTTTTCAAGGAATAAAAGGCAAGAAATCGACTTACCAAAAGAAGATCGGTCGATTTAGACTTCAGAGCAAGTCGATTTTTGGCAACTGGAGGAAAAATCGACCAAAAAATCGACCCCCTCAGAAAAAAAAATCGGTCGATTTTTGCCTTGATGAGCAAAAACAGAAGAAAATCGGGCCGACGAAAAAATCGGGCAGAAAACTCGCCGATTTTTTTCAAAAAAAAAAAAAAATTTCTCGAAAAATTGTTTCGGCTGAAAGACGTTCCCCTTCTTCATTCTTCGACACCGATTGGAGTATTTAGAGTTCCCTATTGAGCTTCTATAGATTCCCACCACTACCGCTCAATCAATGATTCGCCTTGCCTGATTCGCCATCTTACATTGTGAGTACCTTTTTTCATCTTTTCTTTTCTTCACATTGGGGACACTGTGAGTTTTAAGTATGGGGTGGAGGTATTTGCAATACCATTTGCATGTTTTATGTCTTGTATCATTTTGAAAATTTTGAAAAATTTTAAAATTTTTGTGCTTCTAGAATGGATATGATCTCTATGATGAATATTGTTCTGTGGAATAGCTATGATGATTCTTGTATGCTTGAATTGATTTATGACATATGTAGGATTTGAATACTTTGTTAGAATTTCATGCATGTTTGATAATTTGCTTTCATTCTAAATCATGTTGAGTATTGAAGGTTGAAACCGCATTATAAGTTCTTGTGCATCTTTTTGAAATGATTAAGGCACCTCGATTTTTCTTGCTTCTTCTTTATTCATTTAGCCCCTCAATGAAATTTTTGCCTCCTTTACCTATCCGGGAATTAGGAAGAGTGTAATTTTGGCATGTTTGATGTGGGAGGGCCATGAAAAAAAATTGTGCATTCAAAGTATAGAAAATAGGTTTGGGGACGTCATCCATGATGATGAGTAACTCGGCACCATTCACATAGCCGGGTGTTTGTGTCTTGCCAAAGTCAAATTGAGCGATATTCCTAACAGATTATGGTATGTGTATCAAGGGTTTGAGGCATCTCGAAATTGAGAATCGCTGATCTCCTAGGCTTCGGTTTTTTGTGCACAACTGTCCATACTTCCAAAAAGTAAAGTCGAAAAAGAAATTTGTGCTGAAAAGGGAGAGCAAAACTCTAAATGGTGGTTGATTCAAGTTTGCAAAAAGAAATTGTGTTGTGTAGTTCCTTTTTCCCGGATTTTTGCACCACATTCCTTATATGTTTCCACCTATTCACGTTTCTTGACCTTTGTTTGAAAGACCTTAAGATCTGTGAGTATATTGTTTGGCTTTGTGGTCTAAATTGGATTCCTCATGATTGATTTTGATTTATTGCAAGTTATGATGCATGTTACGTTTTTCTTACAAAGTGTGATTATCCTTTTCATGATGTAATTCTTTTTGGCCATATGATGATTGTTATTAGCTTTGAAGCATTTCTTTGAGGGTGATCTATGAATAGAAGCACAACAAAAATATTATGATTTTTCTTTATTTTTGCATATTCATAATCCATATCATCTTGTATCTTAAGTTTAAACCTTGCTTGGAGACAAGCAAGAGGCAAGTATGAGGTGTTTTGATGACATGAATTATGACCTATTTTTAGGCATGTATTTATATAGATTTTCCCTTTATTTTGCATGCATAGACATACATTCATGGCATTTATGGTTATATTCACCTACTTTGCAAGAATAGAGGTCTACACAGAGTTTTATTGCATTTGTAGGCAATTTGGCGAATTATGGAGTGAAATAACATATTTAAGGATTAAAGCCTTGAAACGGGACAAAAAGGAGCAATAAAAGAAGTTAGGACGCGCACAAAGTATCTTCTGATACCGTCAGGCGCGCCAAAGTATCTTCTGATACCGTCAGACGCGCCAAAGTATTCTCTCATACCTTCTGACACAGCCCAGAGTATTTTCTGATACCAGCGGCTCGACTTCTTTTCAGCCCAAATATTTAAGGTTTCATCGTTAAACCCTAGTTTTACCCCTACAAATATTCGAGAGCCTTCAACGTTGAAAGGGAACCAAAATCTCCAAAAGACTTGGGACGGTGACAGCCCCAGGACTTGGAGCCCCGACGTTAAGAAGAAGTTGAGGACTGCTTGCATCCAGCGAGGGCATTGCTTAGGAAGATTATATTGCGTACAGGGAAGAACGCATTTGAAGATTGTGTACTTGGAGAAAGATCTTAAGGTTTTGATAGAAGGCGGATTGACATCCCGTTCTTCTTTGTTTCTCTTGATTGTTGTGAGGATTTCTATTCCCTTTTTCTGCATTCATTCGATACGAACATTTGTTATTGGATTTGAGATTGGTTATTTAAATATCATTAAGTTTTCGAGGTTTTACTATTATTCTCTTTTAAACTTGATTATTGATTTGATAATGATGGTTATTGGCTAAAACCTTTTAGCGATTCTAAGGTGAAGGGTTGATAGTTGTGGCTTAGATAATGATAGATCAATCGTAATTTGATTGGACCCTGAGAGTGTGAGAAACTTCGTCGACGCCCTAAATCACGGGTTGTTCTTGGTTTCCACGGCCGTGATTCTCAAGATCTAGCCGTGATTTCCCCTGGTTTACGAACTTTGCTTTTGCTTTGATCCAAAGTTAAAGATTAGCTTTAACCTAGCCTTGGCTTGTCCTTTCTAGGTAGTAGTGAGACTCAACATCCTCTATTTCGGTTTAGAGTGTCACAACCTTAACCGTTTTGGCTTGTCTTTGATTCCTTGGGTTTGGGCATGGGTATTTGAGATTAATTCTTGCCTTTAGATCCTTTCTATACTGCAGCCTCAACAACCTTTATAGAGAGTGTCCTTGAGTGAGACATATAGGTTTTGGAACTTTATCGTACACAATCTTACTTTAGTATACCTTTGCAATTCTCAACTCCGTCCTTATATATATAGTATATCTTGAATCGATTGCCACAATTAGATACCTAGATCTTTAGGGTTGCTGTTTTCCTCAATATTTGCAAAGCTTCTACATTCTTACTTGCTCGATTACTTGAAACTGATTTTGTTTCACCAACTCCCTGAGATCGATACTCTGGAATGCTTGCTAATCTACGCCGATCCGTACACTACGGGTTCGCTTGCTTTTATTCTAGTTTTATAAATTAAAGCTTATTTGCACGCACGTTTTCGGGCGAACAGGAAATGATGGGAAAGTTGAATAGTTTGGAGAGTTGAGTGACTTCAATTTCTAAGGCTCAAAAAGCCTTGGAAAACTAAGTATTTAGCAAGGCTGGAGAAGTTCCTAGAGATCTAGGAAAGCTTCCGGGAACGACGGAAAATAATCTCAAAGGTCAAGTCATGGCCATTACTACAAGAAGTGGAGTTAAAACCAACGATCCGGTACCTAGGACGGTCAACAAGGGTAAACAACCGGTTTTGGACGAGATTCCAACTCTAGAGGAGAGGGAGAAAAAAGAAGTTTATGTACCTCCTCCACCTTATAAGCGTCCACTACCGTTTCCACAATCTAGAGCAAGAGCGCATCTAGACAAACATTCCGGTAAGTTTCTTGACCTTATGAGTAAACTGCGTATTAACATACCTTTTATTGATGCAATTTTAGGTATGCCCGCCTACGGAAAGTTCTTAAAGGAGATCCTCTTTAACAAGAGGAAGCTAGAGGATTTTGGAGAAGTGAAGCTGACTTCTAGATCATCCGAACTTATCAAGACTATGAAAGAGAACATGCCACCAAAGCTGCGAGATCCAGGATCATTTTGTTTCTCCATTGGTGTTGGAGAGGTCACTTATGATGCATTATGTGATCTAGGAGCAAGTGTGAGTAGACATGGGTCCGGTTTGGGTTAAACCGCTAAACCGGCGGTTTCCAAACCGGAACCGCCAGTTTGGGTAATTTTTTTAAAAAAATAGAACCAAACCGTCCGGTTTGGTCATCAAACCATCGGTTTGGTCCTCAAAACCGGCGATTAACCACCAGTTTGATTTAGTTTTTCAGTTTTTTTATAAACCGCCGGTTTGGACTTTGGCCGGTTTAGGTTTAGGTCTCGGACCCATGTCTAAGTGTTAGTATCATTCCCCTTGCTTTGTTTGAGAAAATCGGATTGGGAGAGCCAAAGTCGGTTAAGATGACATTGTACATGGCGGATCGATCCATAACTCGTCCGGTTGGCATCTTGGAAGACATTCCCATGAAGTTAGGTAAGTTCTACATACCTATAGATTTTTTGGTGTTGGACATTCCTGCAGATTATCCAATTCCGATCATTCTTGGAAGACCGTTCCTTGCAACTTCCGGTTGCATGGTTGATTGCAAGAACACTACATTGTCCTTCAACATAGGAGAGGAGCATGTTGATTTGACACTCTTAACGATGTTGAAAGGACAAGCTCTTGGGGAAGACATCTTCAACATATACGACAAAGAGGAGTCTAGAGAATTGGTAAGCTCTATCTTAATTAAATATCCTCTTGAGAAGGTTTATAGTTTTAGTATTATGGAGAAAGATGTGGATGCTACTTGTGATGCAAATATAAGACGTTTGAAAGCCTTGGAAGAAGATCCAACAGCTGTTTTTGAAAGACTTCAGGAGGAGACAAAAAACTGTATTGACCTCAGACCACCTGTAGGAATCTCAACCGAGATGACCTTTGGGGCAACCGAGGAAAAAGCAACAGGGAGTGTGTAACACCCCGAATCCGTGGGACTCGGGATGTCACATTGGGCTAGGATCTCACAATGGATCCTGACCCTAGCTTGACAACAAGTTCACTAGACCTTACAACATGGAATTGACAGATATAAAACAAATACATAAAACAGTATAAACTGTATGACCCAAAGTAAACAACAACATAGCCGAGTGTATAAAACGACATCCTCACATAGGAGGTACAAAAGATCATCCTCACGCAGGAGGGGAAACACAACAACCCCAAACCAACCACCTAATGTACGAGAGTCCTCGGCCTGTCACCCTGCCAGATCACCCAGTATCGCCTAACCTGTAAACATCTACAACACGGTATGAAACCGTTAGCTAACCATACATATATGAGGTAATGCATAAGCACAAGCACAATCATGAAAGATAAACACATCAGCATGCTATCACACATTTACCCATTTATTATCTTTATATAATAACCATTCACTCAAAAACCGTATATATATAGATAGATGAAAGTATATGACACGAGGACCGATGCATCCCCGCCTCTGAGTGCAATGTCCAGCTGTACGAGTATCGGTCACACAATCCGTGTACCCTATGGGAGTGGATTGCGCCCTTCCTGTAAACCAGTCTGGCCCGACAACAGAGAACCTCCCAAACTCCACGGCGGGATGAAAGGGAAAGGTTATCACAACCACGCAGTGGGGCATTCAATAGAACATAGGTCGATAAAAACGACAACTCATGCTATCATAGCAAACATATAAAGCACACACCACTCATGCAAACACCCAATATAGGGATGGTAGCTAAGTAAGTCCTACGGACTTACCTCAACCTTGTACAAACTCAACCACGATCACCTCTACACTGGAGGGACAACACGGCCTATAAACAAGGCATAAAGAGATATATCAACCTCTATTCATCAAAGGGATCACACCTAGACCCAAAGGGATCCATAAGGATCATACTCAATCTATGAGCCTCACAACCAACTAAACCTCAATATCTCAGCATAACTCACAATTCCTCAAATCTCAAGGTAGTATCTAATCAACATTCCTCAATCTCAATTTTAATCCTAATTTAATTAATTAACCTTTAATTAATTAATTAGATTTTGCCAGAATAACGTTTTGCCCGCAGGCAATTTCTAAACCCTCTGTCATCAGATTTCATCAAACAAACAACCCATAATCACCAGAATAATATAACGACCATAATGGAATTTCTAATTGTCCTATTTGACAAGCCTAAACTCAATTTAGGCCAAATCGCAGTACGGAAAAAGAATAAATTCATAACTTATTCGTTACTAACCCGATTGACGATCTGAAAGAAGATTCGGAATCACAACGACGCAGGCTACGGATGGACATCATCAAATTCATCGGAATCTGAGCGACGGAACCGTCATGGTGGCATATATGCTCGACCAGCCCTCCATATACTCGGAATTGCAGAAACTCGGTACCGTTATGAAGAGAATGAAGAGAGGAATCCAGAAACTCAAACGGAATTGAAATCGGATTAAAAACGGAGAGTAGATCTGAGTTTGAAGGTTGAGAGAAATCAGAGCTTTTACGAGGAAACGTGAAAGGAAAATGAATTAATAAAGGATTTTCCGCTATTTATAGTGAAGACGATAATTATCCTTTAGTAAAGTCGATAATTATCCTTTAACCGATCCAAAGGCGGGTCGAACCTCTTTCTCCAAACTCCTCGAGATTGGAACATTAAATCTGAAATATTGTAGGGATTATTATTCCACAACTGCCTCGGAAAACGTGTATTCCTAAGCCGTATTTCTTAGCCGTTAAGAAACAAAATAGCGACTCTTTTGGCCGTTTTGCCTCTCCATGTTATTTCATATCTAGGACATATCCGATGTCCTGATCATTTCTCTCAACTGCATTTTTATTAATTGGAGTTCCCAAATGCTCCAAATAACACCGGAAGGTAAAAATAATTACCCGGGAAAAAAGTAAAAATTTCTCCAAACGTCCAAAATTACGCCAGGAACATAACGGTGGGACTCTTACTCATCACTTGCGAAGTCTTCGCGAGTTATATGTTAATTACTATCAACGATTAAGTTAATCAACATTAATTAGAATTCGAAATCCTAGCTATTACAGAGTGAACGCGACCCAAATCTTGGTCGAGATGCTTTTGGGCTGAACGAGGTTCCTGGTTCTTCGAAACTTCCTCGTATGATGATTGCAAGCGTTGCAAGCCTCAACCTTACCCCTCCCGAAGCTTCACAAGATGATCATAGAGGTGCAGAACTACCACTTAAGGAACCTCCTATTCTGGAGCTTAAACCTCTTCCACAACACTTAAGTTATGCGTTTCTTGGACCGAATTCAACTTATCCGGTCATAGTTAGTGCTAACTATACTGAGATTGAGCTATGTAAGTTGAAGCATGAGTTAAAACTGCATAGAAAGGCTATAGGATATACCGTTGATGATATTGTTGGAATTAAACCTTCTCTTTGCATGCATAAAATACTTAAGGAAGATGATCATAAACCTTCAAGAAAACCTCAACGACGGTTAAACCCGATCATGAAAGAGGTTGTGAAGAAAGAAGTGCCTAAGTTGCTTGATGCAGGAATTATCTTCCATATTTCGGATAGCAAGTGGGTGAACCCTGTACATGTAGTACCAAAGAAAGGAGGGATGACCGTTGTGACCAACAAAAACAACGAGTTGATCCCAACAAGAACTGTGACGGGCTGGAGGATATGCATTGACTGCCGGAGATTAAACGTAGCAACAAGGAAGGATCATTTTCCCTTCCATTCATTGATCAATTGCTTGAACGATTAGCAAAACACTCCCATTTTTGCTACTTGGATGGTTATAGCGGATTCTTTCAAATCCCTATACACTTGGATGATCAAGAGAAGACTACATTCATGTGCCATTGGGGTACGTTTGCTTCTCGGAGGATGCCATTTGGATTGTACAACGCACCCACTATATTCCAACGTTCCATGATGGATACTTTTTAAAATATATCGAGGAGATCATGGAGGTATTTGATGACGTGATTTATGATACTAGTTTAGGCACTCATTTAGATAGTTTTCATATTATTTCATGCATGGTTTTGCACGTGTTCGGGATGTTTCATGCCTTATCGAGTCATATCTTCGGAATAGACGTCTACACGAGCACATGTAGGTATTTTGGGGAACTTTCGTGCATTATTGATCATATCCGAGGTTCAAGCCTCGTGACGAAACGAATTCAAGGTCCCAATGGAGCAAGCATGGAGAAAAAAGAAGAATTGACCTAAATTGGTGCGAGCCATGCACTGGCTTTGTGTTTAGCCATGATCTATGCCATGCAACCCTTCACTTCGGTCCAAGGCCAACCCATCTCGGCCGAGATGCTTTCTGGGCCGACCGAGATCGCCCTCTGGACAACCACGACACTTGGCACACATCTTCTAACTTTCGACCCTTGCTTTCCTTGGTAGAGAGAGGGGTTGTATTGCTTTAGAGACACTTTTGCAGGGGATCCTAATTCAGTTTTGGGGAGATTTCATAGTGTAGAGAAGAGAAGAGAGGAGACTCCATTGAAGAAAAGGGAAGAACAACATTTTCATAGTCCTAGAGTTAGTTTTTGAGAGACTTGTAGTGAGCAAAGTTGTAGAGTTTGTTGACCTCGTTTTGAAGCTACTCTTGGATGGTTGTAAGCTTGTTCTAAACTCATTATTCAGCTTGTTCTTGTTTTATATTGCTTCCTTACTCTTCATCTAGATATGGCATGCATGTTTGATGATATGATGATGAATGAACTTAAGATGATAGTTGTTGGCTAAGTAGCATGTGATTCTAGGGAGATGGATGAAAGGTTATGGCTAGGATAATGATAGATTGGAGTTAGATGTATTTTAGGGTAGCTGTATGCTCGAAATACCTAGCTCAGTTTGCAATCAAGGCTTGTTCTTCAACCATTTAGGCCGAGATGTTCTTGATCCACCAGAGGTGTGTGAGCTGTTGTTCCTATAGTGTTATATCTTCATGTTAGGGAGTTTTAGAGTTGAAATCCTAGTGTTTGTTGAGATTAATCTAGCATTAGGGTGACCTATGTTAGTAAACTAGGTGAGGGATGAGACTTACCCAGTAATTCCCTCTCTTAGGTATAGAAGATGACAAACATTAGGTAGCAGTGAGTCTCAACAGCCGCTATTGGATTGCGTGTGCTAGGATTATTTCTTAGGACTTGCTTTTCCGAGACTTACCCGGTAAGGAGAGGTTTGACCCCTAATTAGTGTCACGGTTTGTGTAGAATTCTCAACCTTATGTTCCTAGAGACTTACCCAGTAATAGGACCTTAGGTGCGGACTAGTGGACCATGATACCTACCCGGTGATTGATCTCATTAGAGAAACATTCTTTCCCAACATACCGCAGCTTGTTTCTAGGTTGATTAGAAGCTTGAGTCCATGCCATAACCGGACATCCGAATCTCTAGAATCCGCTTTCAATACCTCGATATTATATCTTGTGTTTGTTTGTTGTTTAGTTGACATTGTTGCTTGATTGTGATCTTTGCTTGATCACCAAAAAACCCCTTCAAAAACATATGATTTTCATTTCTTTGTTTCCATCTCTTTTCTTGGTCTAGACTTGAACTATCTTTGATCATTGCATGGTTTAATCTCACCTCGGTCTTTGTGTTCGACCTCGGAATGCTTCCCTTTCTACTATATGACCCGTACACTGCGGGTTTTGCTAGGTAGTTTAGGAGATATATCGAGTATAAATTTAAGACTTTGTGTGTGCATGGTTGATAGAATAAGTTCTTGGAACTCTTGCCTTGTATTTGTAGCACTCAACTCCTTGGGGACTAACAAGTTTTTGGCGCCGTTGCCAGGGACTAGGTTAAGATTGAATCATTGTGTGTGATTGTTTATAGTTTAGGTCTTTCTTTTGCTTGTGATCTTGTTTGTTTTGTGTTTTTGATTTTTCAGGACATCTCCCATTCTTTAGGTGCATGCGAAGATCTTGTGGCAAGGATTTAGCTCCATTCGACCCCGAACCGGATACAACCCTTAAGACTAGATCCAAAGGTGCTAAGAAGAAGAAAGGGATGGCTGAAGCAAACCTTAGGGCTGAATTGGATGCAACTTTAGAGCACCTAAGACTTAGAGAAGAAACTCTAGAGCAAATGAGGCTTAGGGAAGAAGCTTTTGAGAATGTGAGGAGACTTGCAAACGAGAGGCAAGAAGCTTTTAGGAGGGAGATTGATGAGATTAGGCAAGCTCTTGTGCAAAGAAAAGTTATTGTTCATCAACATCCACCTCCACCACCACCGTAGCCGGGCCGAATGAGCCAATCATTATTGAGGAGCCATAAAATATTGGCCAACGTATGGATCCAGCCCAAAGAGTGCACCGTCCGGGTGTAAACTTAGGATATCCCGCAGCCCATGACTACGAGCTCCGTCCTCAAGTGCTACAAATGATCCGGCACAATCAATTTGGAGGGATGGAAGGAGAGTCTCCTCATCAACACTTGATGAATTACGAGATCTTGATGGAGACTCTAAGACCGCCTAGATTGGAGAGCAACAACCACAAGCTTAGGCTTTTTCCTTCTCTCTTAAGGATAAGGCCTTGGTTTAGTACCAATCCATTCCACTAGGACGTGTGAGTACTTGGGAGGATATGACAACCGAGTTTCTTACAAAGTTCTTCCCACCTTCCAAGACAACGAGCTAAGAGGGAAGATCAATACCTTCGTGATGAAGGATAAGGAGAGCCTATTCATATCGTGGGAGAGGTTCAAAGACCTCCTCCTAGATTGTCCATACCATGGGATACCGAAGATAGAGCTTTTGGAGATTTATTTGAAGGGGCTTGATGAGGATAGTCAATTCAAGCTCCAATCACTTTCCGGAGGAACATTCATGGAGAAGAATGTGGATGAGACTTGGGAGTTTGTAGAGAAGCAAACCTTGGTGATAGAGAAGTACTCCCATAAGAAGAGTTATGGGAGAAAACCGGGAGCATATGAAGTAAGTGAAGTCACCATGAGCAACTACAAACTTGATGCAATCAACAATGAGCTTAAGTCTTTGAGGGAGTTGTGTGCTACAACCTTGAAGAGTCAAGCAAGTCCTCAAGTGCAAGTGCAAGCCAACTTGGCTTCCAAGGAGGAGGATGTTAACTACATGGGAAGGGGCACTTTCAACAACTACTAAGGCTCTAGGAACTTCAACAACAACAGCCGGCACTTCAACAATTACCGGCCTAATCACAACCATCCCGGGTTCTCCTATTCTAACCCGGATGGTGCCTTGAACTCCCCCGCTTCAACAAGCATAGTCCCACCACCAAGGGCTTCACAAGAGCCTCTACCCGATTTCACTCAACCGCCAAAAGATAGAACCGAGGTGTTTCTTGAACAATTGATAGCAAGTGTTAGCTGTAACACCCCAAGTTCTTGGAACTCGGGGAGCTACTGGTTAAGACCTCACAATGGGTCCCGATCATGGTTTAACAACAACTTTACTAGGATCTTACAACAAGGCACAAATGAATTTAAAACAATTTCCAAAACATAAAATTTTTATGGTATGAATGTACACATGTGACAGCCTTACAACATATATATAGATACATACCATGCATGCCGTATGGAAGACTCCCCCGTCCCCATCTAATGAGTACGTGGACCCGGCTGACCATCTCTTTCGAATCTCTCTGCAACTGTATATCTCTACAAAAACTACAACACGGAATAACCGTTAGCTAACAATCCAAATATAAATAGAATAAGAATAACACAAACACACCCAAAGTAATATAAACACTCATCATGTTGGCACACCATTCAGTTATTATATAATAGTTTAGGTGATTCACTTTATTCCATGTTACAGTTATGGCACGAGAAATCTTAAGAGTTCTCGCCTCCATTCCTTATCCAACTGGGTGTAGGTCTAGCTTACCTCCGCCGGTAGCATCACTACAAACCGAGTGTGGACTAGTCCCTAAAGAAACCCTCAGCGCCCTCAGGCTAACTGAGTAGAATGCCACCGCCCGTTACTCTTAGGCCAATGTATAGGTCGGTAGATGAATACTACTATTTATAAACGCATCATTCACACACCACTATTAGTATTCACACTCATATCCAGAAGCTAACTAGGAATGCATTGAGCACAAATGATCCCTTGCCCAAGGGTGTTGACAAGGGGAAGAAGGTGATGGTGGAAGAAGAACCAAGGCAAGATGAAGGTGGCAAGAGCAAGGAAGATGAGCCAATCTATGTGCCACTTCCTCCACATAAACCACCGCTACCATTTCCCCAATCTCGAGCAAGAGCTCGGTTGGACAAACGCTTTGGTAAATTCCTTGAACTTATGTCTAAATTGCATATTAACATTCCGTTCATGGATGCTATATTAGGTATGCCGGCTTATGAGAAATTTTTGAAAGAGATATTCTCCAACAAGAGGAAGATGGAGTATGGTGAAGTAAGGATAACAAAGAGATTTTCTGAGTTGATACAAACTATGAGGGAGGAGATGCCTTCTAAGCTGCGCGATCCGGGTTCATTTTGCGTGTCGATTGGTGTTGATGATGTGCAATATGAAGCTCTATGTGACCTTGGTGCTAGTGTAAGCATAATCCCGCTTGCACTATGCAACAAGGTTGGACTAGGAGAGCCAAATCCGGTCAAGATGACCCTTTATATGGCGGACTTATCCATCACACATCCGGTAGGAATACTTGAAGACATCCCGGTGCAACTCGGAAAGTTCTGTGTGCCAATAGACTTCGTAGTGCTAGACATTCTGGCGGATTATCCCGTTCCCATCATCTTGGGAAGACCATTCTTAGCTACATCCGGATGTCTAGTTGATTGCAAGAAAGGAACCCTCTCATTCAACATAGGATAGGAGCAAGTAAAGTTCAAATTGTCCACATTGGTGAAGGGGCCAGTTCTAGATGAAGATATCTTTGACATTTGTGATGATGAAGAGTCTAGAGAGGTGGTGAGTTCCATCTTGATCAAGGACCATTTGAAGAATATTCTTAGCATGAGCATCATGGAGTAAGGTTTATAGGAGCATTGCAATGAAGAAATCCGAGCCTTGGATGCATTAGAAGAAGAGCCAAATGCTGAAATTGAAGCACTAGAGGAGGAAACAAGTGCTGAAATTGTGATTTTGAGCAAAGCTGAGCCTGATTTCGGTTGGAAGCATGTCATCTCGACGGAGATGAGTTTAGGGCCATCCGAGGTGAACTCAACTGAACCTCACCTCGGTTCATACCTCGACCGAAATGCCCCTGTGCTAACCGAAGCTCCTGAACTTCAAGAAAGGCTTCCAATTGTTGTTGATGAAGATTCAAGGTGTCTTGGAGATTCTTCAATGGCTTTGGATTCATCTAATGTTGAGCTATATGGAGCACATCCTATTGAGAAAGGTCCTCCTAAACTTGATCTTAAACCTCTCCCTTCTCATTTAAAGTATGCATTTTTGGGTTCAAATTCTACATATCCTGTGATTGTGAATGCATCTTTGAATGATGATGAGCTTGAGAAGTTTTTGGCTGAATTGAAATTGCATAGGAGAGCTATAGGTTTCACCATTGATGACTTAATTGGAATTAAACCATCATAAGCCATCTATAGAACCTCAAAGGAGATTGAACCCAATAATGAAAGAAGTGGTTAAGAAAGAAATCTTGAAATTGTTAGATGCGGGAATCATTTTCCCAATTTTGGATAGTAAGTGGGTTATTCCCGTGCATGTAGTGCCTAAGAAGGGTGAGATGACCGTGATGGCTAATGAGAATAATGAACTTATACCGACTAGGACAGTTATGGGGTGGAGAGTGTGTATCGACTATAGGAAGCTTAATGTTGCCTCTAGGAAAGATCATTTCCCTCTTCCCTTTATTGACCAAATGCTAGAGAGGTTAGCTCAACATTTTGATGTATGTGATCTTGATGGTTATAGTGGGTTTTTCCAAATCCCGATTTGCCCGGATGACCAAGAAAAAACTACATTCACATGTCCATGGGGAACATTTTCATATAGGAGAATGCCATTTGGGTTGTGTAATGCACCCGCCACCTTTCAAAGGTGTATGATGGCTTTTTTTTTCTGAATATATTGAGAATATTATGAAAATGTTTATGGATGATTTCTCGGTGTATGGCTCTTCATTTGATAATTGTTTGGCTAATCTATCTTTTGTGTTGAAGAGATGTGAGGAAACTAATCTTGTGTTGAATTGGGAGAAATGCCACTTCATGGTGAGTGAAGGCATAGTATTGGGACACCTGGTTTCCCACCGTGGAACCAAAGTTGATAGAGCCAAGATAGAGACGATAGAGAAGTTGCCACCACCTACCTCGGTGAAAGGGGTAAGGAGTTTCTTAGGGCATGCCGGTTTTTACCTGAGGTTTATAAAAGATTTTTCTAAATTTTCTAAGCCTCTCACTAACCTACTAATGAAGGATGTTGAGTTTGTTTTCTCCAAGGATTATCTTGAGCGTTTTGTAGGTTGAAAGATGCTTTGATCTCCGCCCCGATTATGCAACCTCCGGATTGGATCCTGCCATTTGAAGTGATGCGAGCGACGTGGCGGTTAGGGATGTTTTAGGATAAAAGAAGGATGGGCTTACACATGCCATCTACTATGCTAGCAAGACGCTAGATGATGCCCAACTCAACAATGCCACAACTGAGATGGAGTTGCTAGCGGTGGTGTACGCCTTTGAAAAGTTTCGCTCATATCTTGTTGGAGCAAAAAATTGTTGTGTACATGGATCATGCTGCGATCCGTTATCTCCTCACAAAGAAACATGCCAAGCCTCGCTTGATTCGGTGGATCCTCCTCCTCAAATTTGACTTGGAGATTCGAGACAAGAAAGGTTCCGAAAATTCGGTAGCGGGCCACCTCAGTAGGCTACCACCATTGGAGATTGAGAGAGATAGGATCCCGATTGATGACTCATTCCGGGATGAGCAATTGCAAGTGATGGAGGAGTGCTTACTTCAAGTGTCTAGAGGGAGTGAGCCATGGTATGCGGATATAATGAATTACCTTTTGTGTGAAAAGGTGCCACCCGGTTTGTCATATGCCCAAAGGAAAAAAGTTTTTCAAGGATGTGAGACATTTTTATTGGAATGATCATCTCTTGTTCAAGAGAGGACCGGATGGAGTCTTTAGGAGGTGCATCCCGGAGGACGAGATGGAGAGTGTGATCCATCATTCCCACTCCTTGCCATGTGGAGGCCACGCTAGCTCACACAAAACATGTGCAAAGGTATTGCAATCTGGTTTTTATTGGCCTATCTTGTTTAAGGATGTGGAGAATTTTGTAGTAGCTTGTGACGCTTGCCAAAAGGCGGGCAACATCTCAAGAAGGAATGAGATGCCCTTGAACAATATACAAGAGGTTGAGGTCTTTGACGTTAGGGGTGTGGACTTCATGGGGCCATTCCCCTCTTCATGTGGCAACCTCTACATTCTCTTGGCGGTGGATTATGTGTCAAGGTGGGTGGAAGCAATCGCCTCTCCCACAAATGATGCCAAAATAGTGGTGCGGTTCTTCAACCGAGTAATCTTCCCGAGATTTGGAACACCAAGAGCAATTATAAGTGATGGAGGGAAGCACTTCACCGCTAGAAACTTTGAAGCTTTGTTGGCCAAGTATGGGGTGACTCACAAGGTTGCAACACCTTATCACCCCCAAACAAGTGGGCAAGAGTCAAGATCTCCAACCGGGAGATCAACAAGATTTTAGAAAAGATGGTGTCAAGGGGTAAAAAGAATTGGGCCATGAGGCTTGATGATGCCTTGTGGGCATATAGAACCGCCTTCAAGACATCAATTGGAAAGGCCCCCTACAAGTTGGTCTATGGTAAGTCTTGCCACCCCCCGGTTGAAATGGAGCATAGAGTGTTTTGGGCCATCAAGTGGTTGAACGGTGGTTTATGCTTTTGAGAAGTTTCGTTCGTACCTTGTAGAGGCGAAAGTCATTGTCTACACCGACCATGCCGCTATCCGGTATTTTCTCGCTAAGAAGGACGCAAAACCGTGTCTTATTCTATTGATTCTCCTACTTCAAGAGTTTGAGTTGGAGATCCGCGATAAAAAGGGATCCGAAAATTCTGTGGCAGATCACCTCAACCGGTTACCTCACATTGCTTTGGAGAGAGATGACATGCCCATCAACGATTCCTTTCCAGATGAACAACTTCATTGGATGGAGCATTGGCTTCACTAGATTTCCGAAGTTAATGAACCTTGGTATGTTGATATTGTTAACTATGTTGTTGCCAGGAAATACCCCCCGGAATTTCATACGCATAAAAGATGAAATTCGTTAAGGATGTGTGTCACTACTATTAGAATCAACCTCTTCTCTTGAAGAGAGGTCCAGATGGGATGCTAAGGAGATGCATTCCTGAAGATGAGGTGGAGAGTGCTATTAGACATTATCATTTGTTGCCTTGTAGAGGACATGCTAGTGCCCACAAAACTTGTGATAAGGTATTACGTTCCGGTTTCTTTTGGCTTACATTATTCAAGGATGTGCAAACGTTTGTTGTTTCTTGTGATGCATGTCAAAGAATAGGGAACTAATCAAGAAGGAACGAGATGCCCCTCAGTAACATTCAGGAAGTCGAGATTTTTTATGTATGGGGAGTTCACTTTATGGGACCATTCCCATCATCTGTAGGGAACCTATACATACTCTTGGCGTTTGATTATGTTTCAAGATAGGTGGAAGTCATTGCTTCTCCAACCAACGACGCCAAGGTAGTAGTGAAGTTCTTCAATTGGACTATTTTCCCAAGATTTGGGACACCTCAAGTCATCATTAGCGATGGAGGGACGCACTTCACAACCTGAAAGTTTGAAGCACTTCTATCAAAGTATTGGGTAACCCATAAGGTAGCAACTCCTTACCATCCTAAAACTAGTGGACATATTGAAAAATCAAATATAGAAATCAAAGGAATTATGGAGAAGACCGTCTCTAGAACGAGGAAGGACTGGTCAATGAATCTTGATGACGCTCTTTGGGCGTATAGGACCGCATTCAAGACTCCCATCGGAATCACCCCCTACAACTTGATTTATGGGAAGTTTGTCATCTTCCGGTAGAGCTTGAGAATAAGGCTTATTGGGCGATCAAGTGGCTGAATTTTGACATCAAGAAAGCGGGAGAGAAGCGACTCTTGCACATCAATGAGTTGGAAGAACTACGCTTAAATGCCTATGAGAATGCAAAGATATACAAGGAGAGAACGAAAAGATGGTATGACAAGAATATTATCCCAAAGGAGCTCAAAGAAGGAGACCTTGTTCTTCTCTTCAATTCCCGCCTTCGCCTCTTTCCCGGTAAGCTAAAATCTAGATGGGCTGGACCTTATATTATGAAACATGTTTTTCCTCATGGTGCAGTTGAAGTATGGGGTGAACATAGCGAACATTTCAAGGTGAACAGTCATCGGCTGAAGAAACACACCGGAAGTTCCTGTTGAGGAGATTGCTCCACTGCGTATCACATGATCATAACGAAGTACGGTCCAACTAGCGACCTTAAAACAAGCGCTTCTTGGGAGGCAAGCCATGGCATTGTTTTCTTTTTGCTTTCTAGATTAGTTTAGTATAGTTTTTACGTTTTTTATGTCCATGATGATAGGAGATAGGTACAATCCAAAGAAAACAACTCATGGAAGCAGATGGAAGGAATTCAATGTTCGAGAATTTGAGAAAAGAACAGAAACTGGAGCCATTCCGGTTGCCTATAGGCATCTCGACAGAGATCAATCTCTCTCAACCGAGATGAACACAACAGGGAGCACCTCGGTTGACCATCTCGGATGCAAAGTCATATCGGCCGAGCTGTAGTTCAAATTTTTTACGGGTATAAAAGGGGAAAGAGATCTTCTCTCTCTTTAAAACCCTACTCATCTTCTCTTCCTCGACCGAAACCGCCCCCAATTGCTCAAATCCTCGTTTCTTGCCCGTTTTCGCTCATTCTTGGATCTAAATCGATGGGAAAGGCACTACATCAACTTCTCCAGAACCAATCGGGACTTCAAACCACCGGAATCTAAAAAAATCGGGTAATTTCGTTTGAAACCCCCTCACTTAGGTTTTGCTCGATTTTTTCTCGATTAAGGCTATGTAGTTGTGCTGCTGAGTTGAATCTAGGTCAAAATCCCCCTAGACCATTGTTGGTAGTGAGTTTGTGGGGAAATATTTACAAATTTGAAGGTTTCGATTCAACCGGATCCATCTCGGTCAAGCCCAGTCATCTTGACCGAGTGTTCGCTCCAAACGGTGTGTGCAAGCTTTAAATTTATATCCCAGGAAATATGCTTAAAACAAGGATGCAAACTCGCAGTGTATGGATCAATTGTAATAAAAAGCAAGAATTCCAGGGGTAGATCTCAAGGACTTAGGTGAAATTAAGCAAGAAAGGTTGTCAAATATTGCAAATAACCACAAAAGCAATTAAGGTAATCAAAGATGATAATAAGGTCAAATAAGGGGAAATGCGGATTCTAGGGATTAAAGCATCTAGTTGTGGTTCCAACTCAAGATCTCTAAAGATAACGCGGACAAAGCTGAGATTTTGCAAAAGGAAGGTGTTTCTAAAGTGGGAATAGATTACCGGGTAAGTCTCACTACTCACTATCCCAAACCAAAGTTCCTATTACCGGGTAAGTCTCAAGGTACTAAGCAAAGGAACTATAATCTCAAACCAACACTCCACCTAAGGGAATAGAATCAACCTTTACCGGGTAAGTCTCAGGCTAACTCACAAAGATGGGATGAAAGCACACTCAAACCCCAATAAAGGATAAACCTTTATTACCTACACTTATGATCATGGGTAAACAAACAAAGGAATCACCGGGTAAGTCTCATCCCAGGCTTGCATTGAACCAGGAAAGGTGTAATAAGAATAGGATTTTGCAAACTAGAACACTTAACTCTCAGTTTCGGATCAGAAAAGGTCACCTCGTTCAGTCAAGTTCCACCCCGGCCGAGATGTTCGTCGACTGAGCGAGGTGTTCTAGGGTTAAGGTTAAAGACTCGAGCTTTCAGGGTCCTGCTGGGATTAAGATCATTTTATCATTGTCTTTCCCACAACTTTCAGCCAATCATCCTATAATCGCACAAGAAATTTAGCCACTCATCATCATTAGAACAATAATCAAATATATGGTGAAGGAATGAATATTAGAACAAGTAAACCTTAAGAAAAAGGCTTCAATAACTGAATCGAATAATAACAAATCAGCGTTCATTAGATCACAAATCGAACAAGACAATAAACCAAAGGGAATCTAAGAAAATCTTACAAACTCCCTCTAAAGCTAACTTCAAACCATCAATCCTTCCTTGATTGATCTTCAATCTTCCTTCCTTCATTCAAAGCTTCCAGAATATCTCCTAACTACTGTGTGTAGAATATGGTGTAGAGGATGGCCGAATTGTGAAAAATTCAACCCTTTATATAGGAGAATTATCTTCCAAAGATAATAATATCTTAAAAAGATAATTTTCTATATAAAATATATCATATCTCTAAAATAGATCTCCCAAATATAAGATCTTCCTTCCAAAAATCCAGCCTAAAAATATAAGATATCTTCTTTCCAAAAATAAAAGATCTCAGCCAAAAAATATGATCTCGCCGGCGACAAGGTGTTCGCCTCGGTCGTGGCGCTCCTCAAGATAACCTCGGTCGAGGGGATACTGTAGCTGAACGAGGTGAATCTCAACTGAATATGAAATCTCTCAAATCTGGTCCAAAGTAAATCTTCTTCATTAATTCCATGCTTCCTGAGATCTTCTTTGAGCTCCAGAATGTAGCTCCTATGACTCCTTAGCTCCATTTCGATCCAAAACGTGCCATTTTACCTACGATTACAATGAAACTTGGTGTAGACCTTGATTCCTGTAAAGGTAGATGAAACAACAATAAAATCACATAATGCACATCCATACATGCAGATTATTGAAGATAAAACGTCCAAACAAGTCCCAAAATATAGACTATAATACATGCTATCAAAATACCCCATACTTGTCCCTTGCTTGTCCCCAAGCAAGTTCTAAATCTTAAGTACAAGATAGAATGAATTATAGGTCATAAAGATCAGTGAAAAGTATTTCAAAACATTTTTTGGTGGTGTGCTCCACTCATAGATCACTCTAAGAGAATGCTTCATGGCAATTAAAATCAAGATATGATCAAAACATTTTATAAATATAAGAAAGTTGTTTATCTTTGCATAAAATCATAGAATGCATAATAAATCATAATTATCGAAATTATTCATGTATAATCCAGTTTAAACCACCAAGTCAATCAACAAGCTCGAGGTCTCAAGGGCTTTCAAAAGAGGTCAAGAAACGTGTGAGGTTGGAATGTATATAGGGAATGTGGTGCTAGAATCCGGGAAAAGGATCTTACTTCACTTCCTTTGAAACTCAACATCTTCCACCAATAAGCTTTGCTTAATTACTTTACTTTTTGGGATGCAAGGACAGAGGTGCACAATAACCGAAGCCTAGGAGATCAACAATCATCAATTTCTCAAGATGCCTCAAACCCTTGATGCATATACCATGACCCGTTAGGAATATCGTTCAATCCGACTTTGGCAAGACACAAACACCCGGCTATATGAATGGTGCCGAGTTACTCATCATCATGATTGACTTCCCCAAACCTATTTGTTTCTTTCTAAACTTCCAGCCAACATCTCAACTTTTCTTTCACTTGCTTTTCTTCTCTTGCTTCCAAATCCCCGGATAGGTAAAGGAAGGCAAATATGTATATGAGGGGCTAAAGCATGATCAAGAAGAAGAAGAGAAGAGAATGAATTGCCTTAATCATCCCAGGAAGAAAGTGAGAGAACTCATCATGTGGTGTCAACCTTCAAATTCAACATAATTTTGATAAAAACAAAATATTAAACATGCCAAAATTTCAAACAAAGCATTTTGCAACTTAAACATATCATAAAACCTTTCAAGCATATATAGATTTCAAAACCAATCTGCAAACAAAATCATCACTGAGGTCATATCCAGAAAAGAAGCACAAAACGTTTTCAAAAATCTTTCAGTTAAACCACCTCGGTCGAGGTGTTCTAAGTCATCCGAGGTACTAGACCTCGTTTGGCCAGAATCATCCCGGTCGAGGTCATAAAAATTTTTTTTTAAACCAGTTTTTAACGTTTTTCTCAATCAAATAACTTGTATGCATGCATGTAATCTCAGATAAACACATAGAGCATAAAGAAAATCATAAATATCCACATCGAGTCATACAAGCATACACAATGTCAAATTATACACATAAATAACTCATACTTGGGACACATTGTCCCAATGGGTCAAAATAAGTCTAAAACAAGAGAACTCACCGGACATAGCTGAGCTGCGAAAATAAATAATAAAGAAAATTCATGCTGCTCTAGTCCTGATCCGCTGGTGGTGGTGGTGGATATGGGATGAAGGGATGCTGAGATGGGTCAAATGGGTAACCCATAGTGTGTTGAAACTGGATCTCCATCATCCTCTGCTGGTAGTGCTGGCTCTCCCTAAGCTCCATCATCTCCAATGACAAGGCTGCGTAAGAATCGATCATCTGGTCCGTCAGCTCATGAATCCGTCGGTGAGCTACGGGATCTCTCTGTCTGCGGACTCTACGCCGGGCATGTCGTGATGGTGCAGCCGCTGCCTTCTCCTTTGTAGCCTCGTCGTCTAAATTGACAACTGGCACACTAGGGCCGGTAGTATCTGTACCAGTCTCCATGGAAACCCCGCCATCATCATACTCATCCTCCTCCTGAGTTGGTGCAGTATCTCTCGCATCCTCTATATAGGGCTGCCAAGCGGAAGACCAGTATTGTGGAACGAAGACTGTGACTGGGCTGACCACAGACTACCCTGAGGGGCAGTTTGCTCCCAAGGCATAGCTACGTAGGGTGTAGTGAGGCCACGAGGAACCAGTATCCTCCTCGTGATCATCTTCTGAAGTCCAAGCGGCTTTGCAGCCGCCACCAATGTACAAGTAGTCAAGTCTATACCCATAACTATAGCGATATGGGTCACCAGTCCTCCACAATAAATATTTCCCTTTGCCTTACCCTTGATCCGGTGCAGATCCTCAACTAGCATGCCTCCAAAATCAGGCACTCCTCCAGTAACCATGCAGAACAAACTCAACAGCTCTCCCTGTCAAATCTTCTGGGACGTCTCAGTACGCGCCAGAAGAGTCTCGTTAAAAATACGGTGGCCAGACGGAATGCTAAATGGAAGATGATGCGCTTCTTGGAGTCTCCAAGTCTCCATCTATCAACGTGCTCCACCACATGGGCAATCTGCCCCCAGAACTGTCGAGCCACTGCTCGAGAAGGGAAGTCAGGAACTGTAGGAGTCGGGAAGCCAAAAATGTCTCTGAACTGATCCATTGGCACTATGTAGTTCCGGTTTAACAACTGGTACTTGATGTTGTTCCTCCCTGAAATGTGAGTGACAGAACTCACAAACTCCATGGTCGGCTCAAGGTAGGCTGGAGCTCGGATCTCCATAAACTGCTCTAGCCCCACCATGGAAATCATCTTCTTCAAGTCCTCCACCACGTGGAGGCACTCGAAGGCTGGAACATCCAGAAAATGCGGGGCAACTACGGGGCGCCCGCAAATGCGGTCAAAATCTCCCTGGTGATGCTCATGGATCACCAGGATAGAAGGTCTAGAAGAAGGGGAAGGAGAAGAACCACTGGGAGCATCTCTCAGAACTAGCTGACGATCAGAACGAGAACTCATAATTTCTGCTGACAAGGCCACCTCGGTCGGTCTGATAGACTGAAGAACACCTCGGCCGAGACACAGCTCGACTGGACCGAGGCGAAGTGTTGTTCGATTTCCTCTCTTTGATTTTCAGTTCTTTTCCCCCAAAATCACTACCAATTGCTTCCTATGGGGTACTTATATTCTTTTCAGCAATAAACTGTGGTAACCAAAGCAAAAAATTGCCCAAATCAGTAAAGAAAGAGGAAATTAGGGTTTTCGACAATTTACCCCAAATTGAGTCGATTTGAGGCGTTTATCCTGTAGTTTGTTGTTTGCAATCTAATCCTCTTGCTTTTCCTTGCGAGATCGGAGCAGAAATCGTGGAAAACGATCGAAAAACGAAGAAACGAGGTAGGGGTGCACCGCGGTCGAGAAGGGAAATGGAGGGAAGAGAGAGAAATATGTTCTCCTTTTATACCCCTCGCCGATTCTGTTGTCACCTCGGTCGAGATGGTCTCGACCGGACCGAGGTGGCTGACTAGATTGTCAGACCTAGTCACCTCGGTTGCCTCAAGAACATCTCGGTCGAGGTGCTGTGACAACAACCGAGATGTGTCTCAGTCAAACTCCGTCTTCTCAATTTCTCGAACTTCTGTCCTTCCAGTGTTGCTCCTGAGTTGTAATCCTTCCTTAGAGAGTACCTGGTTTCTGTCTAGGACGCCAAAAACAAAATAAAGCAAAGCAAAAGCAAACTATCTAAAACTAAACTAGAAAAGGGAAAATAAAGCAATACCTTAGGTTGTCTCCCAAGAAGCGCTTGATTTAAGGTCGCTAGCTGGACCGTACAACATCCTTAAACGTACTGGAAGGTATCCTCATCCCATACTTCACCTTCATCATGGGATGAGATAAAGAAGTCTATCAAATGTTCCAACAAATGCAAATGATCGTCGGGAAATGAGTCATCTATGGGTATGTCGTCCTTCTCGCGTGAGGAGGGAGGTAGCCGGCTGAGGTAATCCGCAACAGAATTCTCAGACCCCTTCTTATCGCGAATCTCTAGATCAAACTCTTGAAGCAAGAGAATCCATCGAATAAGACGCAGCTTTGCATCCTTCTTAGCAAGCAAATAACGAATAGCTGCATGGTCAGTGTAAACAATAACTTTTGCTCCCACTAAGTAAGAGCGAAACGTCTCAAAAGCATATACAACCGCCAAAAGCTCCTTTTCGGTGATGGCGTAGTTTAGTTGAGCTTCATCTAGCGTTTTGCTAGCATAGTAAATGGTGTTGGTACGACCATCCTTCTTTTGTCCAAGCACCGCTCCAACGGCCACATCACTCGCATCACACATGATCTCAAAGGGCAAGGTCCAATTCGGAGATTGAATAATGGGAGCGGAAATCAACGCTTCCTTTATCCTGTAAAACGCGTCAAGGCATTCCTGCGAAAACTCAAAAACAACATCCTTATTCAAGAGTTTAGTGATTGGTTTAGAAATCTTCGAGAAATCCTTGATGAACCTCCTGTAGAAACCTGCATGCCCGAGAAAACTCCTCACACCCTTAACAAAACAAGGGGGAGGAAGTTTCTCAATAGTCTCGATCTTAGCTCGATCGACCTCAATACCTCGGTTGGAAACGAGGTGTCCCACAATTCTTTCATTAACCATAAAGTGACACTTCTCCCAATTCAAAATGAGATTAGTGTCTTCACATCGTTGTAGCACTAAAGATAGGTTGGATAAGCAATCATCAATAGAGTAACCATATACTGAAAAATCATCCATAAATATTTTTCGCTCAAAAATGTGTGTGTCAAAGTCTTAAATTTATATCTAGAACTTAAGCAAAAGCGAACCCGCAGTGTACGGATCAGCTGTAGAAAGGTAAGAAATTCCAGAGTTGAACTCAGGGATTTGGTGAGAATAAAATCAATTTCAGTCATCTAACAAATTGCAAAAGCTTTTGTAATTAATAAAGAGGGAAATGATTCCAAGGATCCAAGTATCCAACTGCGTCTTTCGATTCAAGACACTTCTAAAGATTGAAGGACAGAGTTTATATTGCCAAGGTTATGTGTTTCAAAGGTAGATATCGTACGATGAAGTTCCGAAACCTATTTGTCTAATCCAAAGGTTCTCTCAATAAGGGTTGTTGAGGCTGCAATATAGAAAGATCTAAGGACAATAATTACACTCAAACTAACTACCCAAAACCCCAGGATGTGACACTCCAAGGTAAATATAGAAAGCACACTTAAAACCTTAATAAAGGATGTTGAGTCTCTCTCTATTACCCAAATCTTGTAATCTTAATTTATTAAATGTAGAATCAATGATGAAGTCTCTTCATACACTCAAATAGAGGTTAAAAAGGTTAAGCAAGGTTGGGATTTAGGCAAGGGTTAACTTTGGTTAAAGATTAATTCAATTAAAGATCGTCAGGGAAATAAATAGTGTTGTTCATAGATAAATCGAACGATTTATTCAGGAACAGGTCGATTTATCTATTGTCGCAAAGTAAAAATCTAAACTCTCAGGGTCCAAATGTTTGAATGAGTTTAGTCTATCATCATCTAAGCCTCAATCATCAACTATTCTCCCCAGAATCACAATGGTTTTAGCCAACCATTTTCAAAATCAAATCAAAATTAAGATTGAATGAATAAATCAAATAAACCCAAATCTTTAATAAAAACTCAATAACTTTCAAATCTGTAAACCAATCTCAAACCTAATTAAAGTATCTCTCAATTAACTCAATATTATGTTCAAAAACCACAAAGATCGCAATGGAAACAAGGAATCTCACAAATATGATCAAGATTGACTTCCCGGCAATATCGCTTCAATCCTCTTCCAAGAATCTTTAATCTCTCTCAAAAGTGTAAAGATTTCCCGCAACGGAACCCCCGTTTCCGTTCCTAGGGTTCCAATCTATAGTTCCTTGCTAATGGGCCGCTTGGAAAAACACTTCTCTATCCTAAAAGTGATGGGCTTTGAGTCGTCTTTACCCTTGGGCCGAAAAACAGATAAATCGTGCAAGCCGATTTACAAACAAAACCGTTCGATTTGCAGGGATAAAAATCGTCCGATTTATATGTTAAATGGCACGATTTTCTTCAACAAAGAATGCTCGTCTTTTGGCTTGTTTCCTTCCTCCCTTTTGTGACTCTTTTACGCAACTCCTTTGCTCTTTGTGATTCCTCTAAGACTCCTTTATCTTCCCTAATGGCCTTAGATGCTCCTTGCTCCACTTTTGCTTCCAAATCCACTGAATTTATCTACAATTCAACCGAAACTCGTAGACCTCTATTTCCGAAATATAAACGAATAAAGCCTAAAAGGTACACAAGTTCTTTCTAAATGCAAGGTAAATCGAGGTAAATCTCTACAATATGCATGATTATAATGGTATATAATTCATGTCATCAAAATACTCCATACTTGCTCCTTGCTTGTCCCCAAGCAAGATTCAAACTTAGAATACAAGATGTCATGGATTATATATATGTGAAAACTCAAAAACTTTTCATTTGGTAGTGCTTCTTCTTATTGGATCACCCTCAAAGTGATGTTTCAAGGCATAGGAAGACAAGGCATGTATCAATGATAATAATAACATGAACTAACTCCCTTTTCTTTCTCAAAAACACAAATAAAAGATATGATAAAGATGTAGAGGCAATTAAAATCAAACAAGTCTAAGCCATAAAGTCTTAAATACACGCATAAAAGTCTCAAGGTCTTCTAATCAAAGAAAGGTCTAAGAAACGTGTTAAAGGAGGGAATTCTTTTAGGGAATTGTGGTGCTAATCCGGGAAAGAGGAACGACATAATACCTTCAAGAACTTTACTTCACCACACATGCTTTGTATGTAAAAGCTTTGCTTTCTTTATACTTTACTTTTTTTGAGAGTATGGACAGCGGTGCACAATAACCGAAGCCTAAGAGATCGGCGTTTCTAAATTTCGAGATGCCTCAAACCCTTGATGCACATACCATATCCCGTTAGGACTTGTCGTTCAATCGGACTTTGGCAAGACACAAACATCCGGCTATGTGAATGGTGCCGAGTTACTCATCCTTATGTTCAACGTCCCCAAACTTATAATTTGCTAAACTTTCACTTAACACATTTTTATTGGCCCTCCCACATCAAACATGCCTTTTTCAATCAACTTTCCTAATTCCCGGATAGTAAAAAGGAGGTCACATATTTCATTGAGGAGCTAGCATGAATAAGATATGAATTAGAGGAGAAGTGAATTGCCTTGGTCATTCTTATATGATGCAAAAGAACTTATAATATAGCTTCGACCATTATTTCATTCTCTTATCAAAACTTCAAAATCATATAAATCATTCATGTATTCAAGTAAGAAAAGTAAGTTCATTCATGCTATAATTAAGATCTCAACATAACCATGTCATCTTTTTGCCTTTTCCACATCACAATTCTCATCATAGAGGTCATTTCCATCATAAGAAGCACATAAAATATTTAAAAACTCATAATTTTTGAAAGAAAGCATGCAAATGCGAATGTCATAGTGGAAAGCAAGTAGTGCAAGAGTTATTACAAGCCATATCATCAAAAGTAATACAAAGTGCATAGAGTGCTAAAATGAAGTAAAAGATATTGTAAGTACCCCCACCACATACTTAAACTTTGCATTATCCCCAATGTGAAAAATCGAGCATAAGATGGAGAAAAATACTTACAATGTAAAAGGAGTGGAAACTCAATCCTCGGTCGGTGGTGGTGGAGGTGGAGGATATGGATACATCGGCGTGCTGGGGTCATAGAAGTGGCCGAACTGATGGTAGTACATGTCTCTCATCTGGCCATCATAGGAGGAGTGTCTAACATCCGTCTCCAGCCGGTACGCCTTGAACTGAGTGTTCAAGGTGTTGTAGTCGGTGTGGAGAGCCTGATAATCTAAGCGTAGATCATCGTAGTCGGTGCGTAGACCCTGGAAGCTAGAGACTAAGTCTCTAAAATGGCGGGGAAGTCTATGTCCTCGTCCAAGTCCTCTACCGTGGCTAGGAGGGTGTGCAAAGGAGTGACGGGGTGGCTACATGTCATCCTCTGTCTCCTCAGTTCCTCGACTAGTCCGGCTAGGTCCTGCACCATGAGTATCGGTATCCATGGCATCCGTGGCGTGACCACTATAAGTGTCACTCTGGAACTCGAGCATGGTCCCCTGGTGTACTCCAACCTCATGATCCTCCTCATCCTCAGTGTCACCTGCATCATCATCATAATAATAAGGAGGAGCTATCTCCTCAAGCATCAGTACAAAAGTCTCCTTCCAATTCCTCTTGTTCCGAATGGAGTATTCGGACTTCCACACTATCTCGGATGGCTTCTTTTGTGGATCCTTTGCACACGGCATGGGCACATGAAGAGTTCCTCTCCCTCGAGGAATCAAGACCTGTCTCGCTATCAATCTCTGTGATCCTAAGGGCTGGGCACTCTCAGCTAAGGTGCAATCCGAAAAATCTAACTCCAATGCCTTTGCCACATGAGTGACAAGGCCTCCAGCACAAATGTCACCCTTTGCCTTGTTGGCTATCTTTCCTAGATAGTCAGCAAGCATAGAGGTGATGTCGGGAATGGTGCTACATGTCATACAGTACAGGATAAAGAGCTCATCAGCCTTGAGCTTTTGCGGGGTCTCCGTCCGTGCAAACAAGATCTCACTAAGGATCCTATGCACTACCTTAAAGGAAAGATTGTACATGCTAGCCTCTTTCAAATTTCCGGGTCTTCACTTATCACCACCATACTCTCCCACTGAGATGGATTCCCAAAAGGCACTAGCACTCACTCCTCTCGCGAATGTGCCTGCAGAAGAGTAGGGAAAACCAAACAACTCCCCAAAGTCATCAATAGTCATAGCATGGTTTTGGTTCATGAGGCGAAAAGAAACCGTCCTCTCTCTAGGATCATGCTCAAATGTGCTAAGGAATTCTAGGGTGATCTCGGTATAAGCATCTTCCCGAATTATAGCAAATTGACTCAGCCCAACTCTATCTAACATCATGTCCACATCATCTCGAACAAACAAAGAGTCTAAGTCATCTAGCACAATGTATCGAGGAGGGGTGAAGGGACGATCTAGGAAACGTTCATATCTCTTCTTATGTTTTGAGAGGGGAGGGGGGAGTTTTGGTTTGTCTTGAGAGGGTGGTGGTGGTGGTGGGGGAGGGGCTTTGGAAGAAGTTCCTTTCTTCTTCCCTGCATTTTGAGTGATTCTTTTCAAAGTCTCCATTTATGCAATAAAAAATCGGGCTGTTCTAACAGAAAATCGGACGATTTATCTGGGCTGGCACGATTTTTCTGTCGATTTTAACAATTCTCACAATTCTGAAAGTTTTGAGCAAACAATCACCACACACAGTCTCCTATTGTTGTTTCTAAGAAAACCCCTCAATCAATCTCAGCAAACAAACAATCTCTAAGCAAGAATCAAAATCGAGTGAAAAACTTAGGTTTCGAATTGAAAAACCTGAATTTCGGATGGATGAGTCGATTTCCAAGCTTGTTGTTGATAGATCCTTGTTCCTTGTCGAAAATGCTTCAGTTTAGGGTCAAGAATCGTTCAAAACGATTAAGGAATGAGGAGATGAGAGGGTGGGCGATTTTCGGCTCTTTGGAAGAAAGGGAAATCGGGAATGAAGATGTGTGGAATGAGAGAATCGACTGGTGAAGGCTTTATATAGGCTGGAGGTTTAATGAAGAAAATCGGACGATTTTTAGGGGCGATTTATTCGTCGGGGCGATTTTCCTTCATTTTCTCAGCTCAAAGAAGAAAATTGGACGATTTTTATTAGGGAGGTCAATCTAGGGGTCGATTTATCTCCCTGTTGCCAAAAATCGTCCTGCTCTGTTCCTGAATCGAACGATTTGCTTTGTGTAGCTCAATTTCTTTCCTTGTTTTCCTTGAAGATTGCAATTTGAACTATTTTATGTCCCCTATCTTCATTGATTCCTCAATTTGAACCTAATTTCCTGCGATTTTTGACACAAACAAATCAAGAGTGCATCGAGGAACAAACAAAAGCAAAAACAAAAAAAAACAAAACAACTAAACTAAGCTAAACTAAGTGATAAGAGAAGAAAAGAGTTATACTATCATGGGTTGCCTCTCAAGAAGCGCTTGATTTATCGTCTTTAGCTGGACGGTGCTTGTTTTGGTGTTCAATGGAGAGGATAGGAGCTATCTCCTCAACCGGAACTTCCGGTGTGTACTTCTTCAACCGTTGGCCATTTACTTTGAAACTTCCGCTTTGTTCACCCCATACTTCAACTGCACCATGGGGAAAATTCGTTTAATTACATACGGTCCTGTCCAACGGGATTTAAGCTTACCTGGGAATAGTCGAAGCCTTGAGTTGAATAGAAGAACTTGATCTCCTTCTTTAAATTCCTTTGTAATGATGTGCTTATCATGCCAAAGCTTCGTCCTTTCCTTGTAGATCTTTGCGTTCTCATACGCATTCAGCCGGATCTCGTCCAGCTCGTTGATATCCAAGAGCAGCTTCTCTCCGGCTTCTTTCATGTCAAAGTTGAGCCACTTGACAGCCCAATACGCGTTATGCTCTACCTCTACAGGAAGATGACAAGATTTACCATAAACAAGATTATATGGAGTCGTACCTATTGGTGTCTTAAAGGCAGTCATGTACGTCCATAGTGCATTGTCAAGCTTCATTGACCAGTCCTTCCTTGTTTTAGAGACAGTTTTATCTAAAATACCCTTAATCTCTCTATTGGATATCTCAACTTGTCCTCTAGTTTGCGGATGGTATGGTGTAGCTATCTTATAGGTCACCGCATACTTAGCCAATAGAGTCTCAAATCGACGGGCTGTGAAGTGCGTTCCTCCATCACTAATGATGGTTCGGGGAGTCCCGAACCTTGGGAAGATCGTTCTATTGAAGAACTTCACCACTATCATTGCATCATTAGTAGGATAAGCGATTGCTTCTACCCATCTTGAGACATAGTCTACGGCTAGAAGTATGTATTGGTTTCCACAAGAGGATGGGAATGGTCCCATAAAGTCTACTCCCCAAACATCGAATATCTTCACTTCTTGTATGTTGTTGAGGGGCATTTCATTCCTCCTAGAAATATGACCTGTCCTTTGACAAGCATCACAAGCAACAACATATTTTTGCACATCTTTGAATAAGGTGGGCCAAAAGAAACCGGAATAAAGTACCTTAGCACAAGTTTTGTGGGAACTAGCATGTCCTCCACAAGGTAGAGAGTGGCAATGGCGGATAACACTTTCCACTTCGTCTTCTAGATTGCATCTTCTGTATATGCCATAGGGACCTCTTTTGAAGAGAAGATGCTCATTCCAATAGAAATGCCGCACGTCCTTGAAGAACTTCTTTCTTTGAGCATATGAAAGTCCGGGGGAATCTCCTGACAAAAAAGGTAATTTACAATGTCAGCAAACCATGGATCATTACCTTTCGAGATATGTTGAAGACACTCTTCAATCTTGTGTAGTTGTTCGTCAGGGAATGATTCGTCTATAGGGAACTCATCTGTCTCGTCGGCGAGGTGTGGAAGACGACTAAGATGGTCAGCAACTGAATTTTCTGAGCCCTTCTTGTCACGGATCTCTAGATCGAACTCTTGTAAGAGTAAGATCCATCTTAGAAGCCTCGGCTTTGCGTCTTCTTTGTGAACAAGTAATGGATTGCTGAATGGTCCGTATAGACTATCACCTTCGCACCTAAAAGATAGGAACTAAATTTTTCAAAAGCATAAACTACGGCGAGAAGTTCTTTTTCCGTAGTGGCATAGTTCGATTGAGCTTCGTCTAGCTTCTTGCAAGCATAGTATACAACCGTCTTTCTTCTGTCCGAGTACGGCTCCTATAGCGATGTCGCTTGCGTCGCACATGACCTCGAAAGGAAGAGTCCAATCGGGTGGTTGAATGATTGGTGCTGAAATCAAAGCCTCTTTGATCCTGCAAAAAGCTTCTAGACAATCTTTCGAAAATTCGAAAGTTACGTCTTTCATTAAAAGATTAGTTAAGGGTTTTGAAATCTTAGAAAAATCCTTAATGAATCTCCTATAGAAGCCTGCATGTCCTAAAAAGCTTCTAATTCCTTTCAACGAGGATGGAGGAGGTAGTTTCTCAATAGTTTCTATCTTAGCCCTATCAACCTCTATTCCTCTATTTGATATTAAGTAACCTAACACAATTCCTTCGGTGACCATGACATGACACTTCTCCTAGTTTAAAACTAAGTTAGTATCTTCACATCTCTTAAGAACTAATGAAAGGTTAGAGAGACAGTTATCAAAGGAAGAACCATATACCGAAAGTCGTCCATGAATACTTCCATGATATTCTCTACATATTCTGAGAAGATTGCCATCATACACCTTTGAAAGGTGGCTGGAGTGTTGCATAAGCCGAATGGCATCCTTCTATAAGCAAACGTACCCCAAGGGCACGTGAAGGTCGTCTTCTCTTGATTATCCGGGTGAATGGGTGTTAGCATGAAATATTGTGATATTTTAGGCACGTTTTCTAGATGTATTTCATCCATATTGGTGTTCATTGATAAAGCATTGAAGCAATTGTGAGCTAGTTTATCTATATTGTCGATATAGAGGTCTACATAAGCTTTGTGTTGATTGTAGGCAAATAAGAGCTAAAACCTAACGGATTAAGAGAGAATGGAGATGGATTGAGCATATCCAAGGATTGAGGACACCACAAAGGAGCTAAGGAAGATGCTAGGATGAAGAATGACACAAAACAAAGTGAATTACGAGCTACTTATGTTTCCACGCTCTAAAATACGGCCATAATGAAGTCCACGCTCTAAACCACGACCGTGGAACTTTGGAAACCCAAGCATGGAGCATTCTAGTGAGTTATACGGCCGTGGAATTTGTGAAGCACCGTAATCAAATTCCACGCTCTAAACCACGCTCTAAACCACGGGCGTGGAACCCTCTATGACCGTGATTTAGGCGATCTTTTAACGTACAAATTAAAGCCACGATCTTTTACACAATGGGCTGGACACTTATTCTATCTTGCCCTATAAAAGGACGGAAGAAGAGAGATTCCGTCACCTCTGCTTAGACCTTCGCTTACGCTTACTTGCACGTGCCTAGGGTTTCAATTGGACGTGCGGAGATTGCCATTTTGCAACGGAGATTTGCAAATACTTGGAGATTTGGAAGTTACGCTTTGTCCTTAGGTTTGATTAGAAGACGGATTGACATCCCGCTCTTCGTTCTTATCAAGGATTGTGATTGGTTTGTGTTATTCCAAATCTGATATACATTATTATCCTTATTGTGGATTCGAGATTGATTGGAGATTTATTGAAGGTTTTCGAAGGTTTTCATCTTTCATTCTTCTAAATCTTGAATTTGATATCATAATGGTTGTTGTTGGCTAAAAACCTTTAGCAATTCTAAGGTGAAGGGTTGATAGTTGTGGCTTAGATGATGATAGATCGATCGTAAACAGATTGGACCCTGAGAGTTAGAGAGAATCGCCGACGAACCAAAACCACGGTGTGTTCTTGAGTTCCACGGCCGTGGAATCTCAAGATCCACCCGTAATTTTCCTTATTTTACGAATCTTGCTTTTACTTTATTCCAAAGTTAAAGATTTACTTTAACCTAGTCTTGGCTTGCCTTTTCTAGGTGGTAGTGAAGCCTCAACAACCTCTACCTCGATTCCGAGTGTCACAACCTTAATCGGTTTAGTTAGTCTTGATCCTTGGATTACAAGTTTGGGTATTTGATATTAGTTCTTGTCTTTAGATCCTTTCTATACTGAAGCCTCAACAACCTTTATAGAGAATGTCTTTAGATAAGTCATATAAGGTTTTGGAACTTTACCGTACATTGCCTTACATTCGTATACCTTTGCAAACCTCAAATCTGTCCTTGTATCTTTAGTATATCTTGAATCGATTGCCACAACTGGATTCCTGGATCTTTAGGATTGTTGTTTTCCCAATATTTACAAAGCTTCATACATTTACTTGCTTGACAATTCTATAATTGGATTTAACCCCCCAAATCCCTGTGTTCGGTACTCTGGAATTCTTGCTTAACTATATCGATCCGTACACTGCGGGTTCGCTTGCTTGATTTCTAGTTTTATAAATTTAAGACTTGATTGCACGCACGCTAAGTAGCGAACAAGTTTTTGGCGCCGTTGCCGGGGATTTGGTCTAGGCCGAATTCGGTTATCGGTTGTCAAGCTTGGGAGCTCTTCCCTTGTTATTTGATATCTCTTCGAGTGTATGCGCAGGTCTAGGAACAACGAAGACCTCTTACCTCTTGATCAAGAGCTTGAGAGGACTTTGAGGAGAAATCTTAAGGAAAGAAAGATGGCTGAAGAAGCAGAACGTGATTACCAAACGGAGTTGGCGGAAAAGGAAGCTCAACTCCAATGGAGTGAGAAGACTCGCAGGGAGGAAATGGATCATCATCAAACGAAAGTTGATGATCTAACATACATGATGTTTCAAATGAGGCTGGAGATAAACAACCTCAAGGAGAAAAAGAGAAGAAGGAGACCGGGAAGATCGGTTAGAACCAACTTATCCAATGAGGATAGCGACTCTTCCATGCCACCACTAGAGGAAATTGATCCAACGATCAATGTGAACCCGTTCTTTCCACGGGCAGCCGCCAATCATCGTGCCCCAGCGAGAGGTGCGAGAGTCAATCGTGTGGATGAGGAGGAAAGAACTCTTGGCCAAAGGATGGATCCAATGCAGCAACCACGCCGTTTGGGTGTGAACTTTGATGCTGATGATGCACAAGGGTTTAGCTTCAACCCGCAAGTTATTACCATTGTCCGCCAAAATCAATTTGGGGGAACAAGCGCTGAATCTCCACATCAACATCTACAAAATTTTGAGATCATGATGGAGACAATGAAGCCAAAGAATGCAACCACCAACAGCTATAAACTCAAGCCTTTCTTTTTCTCTTTAAAGGGGAAAGAATTGTCTTGGTATCAAGCTCTTCCAAGTGGGAAAACTTGAAACATGGGAGGATCTTTCTTCGGAAAATCTCACTAAGTTCTTTCCGCCATCCAAGACGGCGGAGTTGAAAGGTAAGATTAATGCATTTTCTATGAGATCTAACGAAAGTTTGTTTCAATCTTGGGAAAGATTTAAGGATTTGCTATTGGATTGCCCATATCATGGCATATCCAAATTGGCGCTATTGGAGATATACTATAAGGGGCTAGATGTGGAGACACAATTCAAGCTCCAATCCCTCTCATGTGGTACATTCATGGACATGAGGGAAGATGACGCTTGGGACTTTATTGAGAAGCAAGCGCGGGTCATTGAGAAGTATTCTCATCGGAAAGTGGAGGCGAATCAAGTGGAGCAAGGAGCGAAGCTATCACAAGCAGCTCAAACTCAAATCTTTTCTCTTAGTACGGAGATTAAAGAGTTGAAGGAAGCCATCAAAACCAATTTTCCAAAGCAAAAGGAACAAGATGAAGGTTATTTAGGCAACAATAATAACCACAACGGGAATGAGAATACAAACCGCAACAACCAGAACAACAACCGGAATAATTGGAACAACAACAACAACAACCGGAACAACAATAGGGGTTCAAATAACAACAATTGGCGTCCCAACCAACAAAATTCCGGTAATTCTTATTCCAATTCAGGAAATTCACTAACTCCACCTTCCTCTTCTTCCACTCCTTTGAAAAGCTAGGGGCAAACATCTAATGGTGGAAGTACTTCGGGGAAAGAGAAGCCCGATCCCATGTTGGAGACAATTTTGGGCAAGCTTCAAGGATTGGAGACTCGCATCATCAAGGTTTATGATCACATAACTAAGGTTGATAAAGCCCAAAAGGTTTTAGAAAACCAAATGTTTAGCCATGCGGAGGAAGTTCCTAGGAATCAAGGAAAACTTCCAGGAAAGACGGAGGACCACCCAAAAGGAAGGGTGATGGCAATCACAACTAGGAGCGGAGTAACAACTACCGACCCGCAGCCTAAGTTTGTAGAAGTCCCCGTTGAGAAGGAGAAAGAAAAGGGGAAGGAGAAGGAAGATGTCTACGTTCCTCCTCCAGCTTACAAACCTCCCCTACCATTCCCGCAATCTAGAGCAAGAGCGCGTCTAGACAAACAATTCGGTAAGTTTATTGAACTCATGAGCAAACTGCATATTAATATACCTTTCATTGATGCAATTGTAGGTATGCCAGCTTATGGAAAGTTCCTAAAGGAGATCCTCTCTAACAAAAGAAAGCTAGAGGATTTTGGAGAGGTTAAGATGAGTTCGGATTCATCGGATCTCATCAAGACAATGAAGGAGAAGATGCCCCCTAAGTTGAAGGATCCGGGGTGATTTTGTATTCCCATAGGAGTGGGAGATGTCACATATGATGCATTATGTGATTTGGGAGCAAGCGTGAGCATCATTCCGCTTGCCTTATGCAGGAAGATCGGTTTAGGCAATCCTAAACCGGTAAAGATGACGTTGTACATGGCGGATCGATCCATAACTCGCCCCGTCGGTATAGTTGAAGACGTCCCGGTCAAGCTAGGTAAGTTCTATGTTCCTATAGACTTTGTTGTGCTTGACATTCCTGCAGATAGTCCGGTCCCGATCATTCTCGGAAGACCGTTTCTTGCAACATCCGGCTGTATAGTCGATTGCAAGAATGCTAGACTCGCCTTTGACATAGGAGAAGAAAAGGTAGAGTTTGTTCTTTCCACTTTGGTGAAGGAACCAGCCTTCGATGAGGATATATTCAATATCCATGACGAAGAGCTATCTAGAGAGGAGGTAAGTTCTATTCTCTTCAAAGATCCCTTGCAAAAAGTTCTTTCTATGAGCATTATGGATATAGGGGAAGAAGAGGAGTGCAATGAGGCAATTGAGGCCTTAGAGACACAAAAAGAAGTGTATGAAGAAGAGTTCGAGAAACTCCACGATGAGGCAGAAAACGTACGGATCCACGGTCAGACAGCCTATTCCACGGCCATGGAATTCACCAACACAAACGTGGAGCATTCCAGTAAGTTACACGGCCGTGGAGGAAACAGAGGCACCGTATTTAATTTCCACGCCCAAAATCACGGCCGTGGAGAAGGCAGGGGTGCCGTAATTTTGGGTGAATCCGAAGAAAATTGTATTTCTTCCACAACTTCTCTTGATTCTTCTCCAACACCTTCTACTTCCTTAGACACTTCTAAGGTACCATCGGATATTCCTCAAGAGCCATTGGAGACTCCTATAGTGATGGAATTGAAACAACTTCCTACACATCTAAGGTACGCATTTCTTGGACCTAATTCTACCTTTCCGGTAATTGTTAGTTCCGATTTAAGCATAGATGAACATAGTAAGCTTATGGTTGTCCTTAAGAAACATAGGAAAGCCTTAGGATATACTATAGAGGATTTAGTAGGAATCAAACCTTCCCTATGCATGCATAAGATCTTAATGGAAGAGGACTTTAGAACTTCACGACAACCTCAAAGGCGGTTAAATCCGACCATGAAGGAGGTTGTCAAGAAGGAAATTCTTAAACTACTTGATGCAGGTATCATCTATCCTATCTCCGATAGCAAGTGGGTGAGTCCCGTACAAGTGGTTCCAAAGAAGGGAGGAATGACGGTCATCACCAACAAAAACAATGAACTCATTCCTACACGAACCGTAACAGGATGGCGGATGTGTATAGACTACCGCAAGCTAAACAACGCGACGAGGAAGGATCACTTCCCACTACCCTTCATCGATCAAATGCTTGAAAGGTTAGCACAACATTCGCACTTTTGCTATCTTGATGGTTATAGTGGATTCTTTCAGATTCCGATACACCCGGATGATCAAGAGAAGACCACGTTCACGTGCCCGTGGGGTACGTTTGCCTATAGGAGGATGCCGTTCGGGCTTTGCAACTTCCCAGCCACCTTTCAAAGGTGCATGATGGCCATCTTCTCGGAATATATAGAGGAAATCATGGAGGTTTTTATGGATGACTTCTCCGTTTATGGTTCCTCTTTTGATAATTGTCTTTCTAATCTTGCTCTTGTGTTACAAAGGTGTGAAGACACTAACCTAGTTCTTAATTGGGAGAAGTGTCAATTTATGGTGAAAGAAGGCATTGTATTAGGACACTTAATCTCTAGTAGAGGGATTGAGGTGGATAAAGCTAAGATAGAGACAATAGAAAAGCTTCCTCCCCCAACTTCGGTGAAAGGGATAAGAAGTTTTCTAGGACATGCTGGATTTTATAGGCGTTTCATAAAGGATTTCTCTAAGATATCAAAGCCGCTTACTAATCTATTGATGAAGGATGCAGTTTTTGATTTTTCGCAGGAATGCTTAGATGCGTTTAATATGATTCGGGAAGCTCTAATTTCAGCCCCGATTATCCAACCTCCGGATTGGAATCTCCCCTTTGAGGTTATGTGTGATGCAAGTGACGTAGCTATAGGAGCTGTTCTTGGGCAAAAGAAAGAAGGACGAACTCATGCCATCTACTACGCTAGCAAAACGCTAGATGAGGCGCAGCTCAACTACGCCACTACCGAAAAGGAATTCTTAGCTATTGTATATGCAATTGACAAATTTCACTCTTATCTTGTAGGTGCAAAGGTGATTGTATACACGGATCATGTTGCGATCCGGTATCTCCTTGCAAAGAAGGATGCGAAGCCAAGGCTAATTAGATAGATTCTTCTCCTACAAGAATTCGATCTAGAGATCCGCGACAAGAAGGGTTTGGAAAATTCTGTTGCGGATCATTTGAGTTGTCTAACACATCTAGAGGACGACCATCTACCTATAGATGACTCCTTTCCGGACGAGCATTTACATATCATAGAGGAGTGCATCGACGTGATCACCAAAGGTAACGAACCATGGTTTGCTGATTTTGTTAACTATTTGGTTTGTCAGGAGTTACCGCCCGGATTATCCTACGCACAAAGAAAGAAGTTCTTTAAGGATGTTCGGGAATACTTTGGAATGAACCTCTCCTCTTCAAGAGAGGTCCGGACGGCATTATTCGGCGATGTGTGCCGGAAGATGAGATGCAAAGTGTCATCCGTCATTGTCATTCACTACCTTGTGGAGGACACGCTAGTTCGAACAAGACTAGCGCTAAGGTATTGCAATCTGGATTCTTTTGGCCTACTCTATTCAAAGATGTACAAACCTTTGTTTCCTGCTGCGATGCTTGTCAAAGAACAGGGAATATATCTAGGAGGAATGAGATGCCTCTTAACAACATCCAAGAGGGAGATCTTTGACGTTTGGGGAGTAGACTTCATGGGACCTTTCCCATCATCTTGTGGAAACCAATACATACTTTTAGCGGTGGATTATGTTTCAAGATGGGTTGAAGCAATTACCTCTCCCACCAATGATGCCATGGTAGTGGTCAAGTTCTTTAACAAGACCATCTTCCCACGATTTGGGACACCACGGACTATCATTAGTGATGGAGGTTCTCACTTCATTGCCCGACGCTTTGAAGCTCTTCTAGCTAAGTATGGGGCGACTCACAAGATCGCCACCCCTTATCATCCACAAACTAGTGGATAAGTGGAGATCTCAAACCGGGAGATCAAAGGAATCCTAGAGAAGACGGTTTCAAGGACAAGGAAGGATTGGTCTTTGAAGCTAGATGACGCATTATGGGCATACCGGACTGCATATAAGACTCCCATCGGAACAACACCATACAACCTTGTGTATGGGAAGTCTTGCCACTTACCGGTAGAGTTGGAGCACAAGGCGTATTGGGCAATAAAGTGGTTGAACTTCAGCATGAAGGAGGCGGGAGAGAAGCGTCTCTTGGACCTCAATGAGCTTGAAGAACTTCGCTTGAACGCCTACGAAAACGCCAAGATCTATAAAGAAAGAGTGAAGCGTTGGCATGATAAGCATATCATTCCAAAGGACCTCAAAGAAGGAGATCAAGTTCTCTTCTTCAATTCAAGGCTTCGTCTCTTTCCAGGTAAGCTTAAATCTAGTTGGACTGGACCTTTTCTAATCAAACGTTTTTTTTCCCCATGGTGCAATTGAAGTATGGGGTGAAAAGGGCCGAAGTTTTAAGGTGAATGGTCAACGACTCAAGAAGTATACACCGGAACTCCAAGCTGAAGAGTTCGCGCCCACCGTACTCGAATAAGTGCGAATATGGTCTAGCTACGGACCTTAAACAAAGCGCTTCTTGGGAGGCAACCCAAGGTATTGCATTTACGTTTTTGTTTTTGATTCATAGTTTAGAATAGTATAGACGTTTTGTTTTGTTTTGCCTTCGATGCCTTCCGGTATGTTCGTGTTTTTGAATGTAGGATCAGTGGAAAAGAAAGAGGGAAGGAAAAGTTTGAAGAAAATTGACGAAACTTGGACTTTGACACATTACAGAGAGTTCCACGGCCAAAACCACGGTCGTGACAGCTACAATGACCGTAATTTTCAAAAGCCTGTGAAAAATCACCAAAACCACGGTTCCGTACATTTCCACGGCCGTGGAAACCCCCGATAGACCGTGATTTTCAAAAAATTTTATGGCCACTATAAAAACCACGTTTCTTCACAAAACAATCCCAATTCCACGCCCAAAACGCCGATTGTCTTCCCCCTCTCCCAAATTCTCGTTCGTTAATCGTTTTTAACGATTCTTTGGCCAAAACTGAAGCAATTCCTGTCACCTACAAGATCCAAGCAACGATTTGAGCGGCAATTCACCAGAGAAGACAGAATTCGGATTCCAAAATCCGAAAACCTAGGTTTTTCACCTCTTCTTTCTCTTTGTCGATTCGGCTTCGTTTTTGCTAGAATTTTTAGGAGAACTGATTGGAATTGAACGGAAATTAGTCTAGGGCTACTTGTTGTTGAGTTTTGTGTGATTCTGCTGAGTTTTGCGAATTTGCGAGACGAACCACGGTCTCTGGGCATTCCACGGCCGTGGAATCTGAAGAACAGGCCGTGGTTTCTGACAGAAAATGGATTTTGTAAGGAGAATGTCTGATAGAAATAAGAATAAGAAAAGGAAAGGCAACACCTCTTCCTCTTCTAGAGCACCACCAGCTGAGCCTCCATCACCCCCATCATCACCATCACCACCTCCCCCTAGGATCCCTACTATCCATGAGGATCACCTCGATGCTTTAGAGAGGATCCATAAGCGAGCTGTCATAGGACCTAGGTATTTGCTACTTGAGGAGCTAGAGCCCCTGCATGTGATATGGGATCTCACTTGGCTATTGGATAGAGCCGGCTTAGTCATCTTCTCCGCTATTCGGGAAGATGCTTATGAGGAGATTACTAGGGAGTTCGTGGTTTCCTTTGAGCATAGCCATGTTAACAGGACCGTTTCTTTCCGGCTGATGGAAAGAAACTATGATTTCTCTATTAGAGAGTTTGGAGCCTTCTTTGGGTTCCATGAGACCTTTAATGGTCGATTCCCTAGTGGCGTGTACGCCAAGGATTTCTGGGAGGAGATAGCTATGATATACGCCAGCGAGGACCGTTGGCAACCTGTTGATACCAAGGCTAGGTTGATCTATCACCTAGCCTTGAAGATTGCTCGTAGGGTGCTTTCTGAGTGTCTCTTCCCTAGGACGGAGACACCTTAGAAAATCAAGACATACGAGTTATTTCTGCTTTACAGTATATTGTACGGTAGGCCAGCTGACTGTGCCACCCTCTTAGCTGCCACTATGAGCAAGCTAAAGAGCAAGAGGGCCGGCAACATTGGATACGGTGGGATGGTCACCCACCTTGCTAGGCAGCTAGGGATAGACTTCTCCGCTTGCACCCGCATTCCAGCTAGACCCCTAGGACTTCAGAGCCTCATGACTAGAGGCATCATCTTCCCTACACATAGATGTCCACCGTTCGTTGCCATGCCTTGGGAGAGTAGGACAGGGAGAGGGATTGAGTGGCTTCCTGAGTATTCCATTATGGTTGGGCGCCATAACTGGAAGGAGACGTTCGCTGCCATGCATGCGAACAGACTTGTAGCCCCTTCTTACGTTCCACCACCACCGGTTGTTGATGAGGAGGAGATGAGAGGGGATGACGAGTTTGAGGGAGGAGGAGCTGATCATGACTTTGGTACCTTTCCAGATCAGCCGGACGCAGTTCCTGACCTTCCTAGACACTCTCCCCGCCCCGCTAGAGCTTCAGGTTCTTCCTCTCGCCGTGCTAGTGTGAGCGAGAGACCTACATGGATGGCAGATCCTCCTTCATGGTATAGTACGCAGCCGGACTGGATGGGAGCTCCACCACCTTGGCATGCCCAGCCACCACCTGCACCAGCACCTTCAGACGCACCGGCATGGTACAGCTAGCCGCCCGGTTGGTATGAGCAGCTACCGGAGTGGGCCACCGACCTTTTCGATAGGGTCGGAGCTTTGGAGATCCGTGCAGATGCTAGGGATGCACGAGCCGCCGATCATGACCGTATGATGAGAGACATATACCGCCAGCAGTTTGGGCGGAACTATGATCCTGGCTTCTTCCCGTTTCCACCACCGCCTCCACCTCAATGATGACCATGGACGATCTACCGCTTTAGCCGCTCCACCACCGTCTTGTGATTCCTTTTTCTTTCTTTCTTTTCTTTATTTTCTTTTTGAACATTAGGGACAATGTTTGTTCCAAGTATGGGGTGGGGTGTGACTAATCGTTTGTAATAACTCTTACTCACTTTGTATGCTTTTATCGAGAACACCGTGCATGTTTCATTCTATTGTTACACGTTTCATTATTGCATTGCATGAAAAAGCTTTCGAAAAACCCATAAAAATTGAAAAATTTTGAAAATTTTGTGCTTCTAAGGATAGAGATGACTTCTATGATAATCACTACTTGTGAATTAAGTTTTGATGACAATCGCATGCTTAAACAAATAGTGAATTGAAAGAAATTGAATGAGTTGATTATCCCTCTTTTGCAAGTTTCATAATGTGAAGAATGTTACTTAAATCATATTGAGAAATCAAGGTTGAAATCACATGATAAGTTCTTATACTTCTTGTTGAAATGATTAAGGCAATTCGATTTTCTTTCTTCTTTCTTTGATCATTTAGCCCCTCGATGAAATAATGGCCTCCTTTACCTATCCGGGAATTTGGAGGAGTTGAATATTTGGCATGTTTGATATGGGAGGGCCATGAAAGCAAAACTTTGCATTCAAAAGAATAGAAAGAAATTATAGGTTTGGGGAAGTCAATCTTGACGATGAGTAACTCGGCACCATTCACATAGTCGGGTGTTTGTGTCTTGCCAAAGTCGGATTGAGCGATATTCCTAGCGGATTATGGTATGTGCATCAAGGGTTTGAGGCATCTCGTAAAATTGAGAAACGCCAATCTCCGAGGCTTCGGTTTTTGTGCACCTCTGTCCATAACTCCAAAAGTAAAGTCGAAAAATTATGTGAAGAGAAGAGAGCGAAGCTCTAAGTTGAAAGTGTTGTGGAAACCGCAAGAGAAAAAGAAAAGAGTTAGTTATCCACTTTCCCGGATTCATGCACCACATTCCTTAAAGTTTTCCTTCCCTTTCCGTATTCTAGACCTTGTTTGAAAGTCCTTAAGATCAAGAGAATGATATATGACTTGGTGATCTAAATTGAAGTTTCTTATGAATGATTTTGATAATGTTTGAAGGTTATGATGTTTACATGGAAGTTTGATCAATTCATGAGTTTTCTTTACTCTTTACTCTTTGATTATGTATATGAGAGTCTTATGAACGAATGAAGCAAGGTTTGAGAATGATCTATTGACTTGGAAGCACATTCATCTGAAAGACGTTTTGGATTTTGAGAATGTATCCATATTTCATCCTAACTTGAGTTTTAGAGCTTTTGAAAGACCTTGTTTGGGGACAAGCAAGTGGCAAGTATGGGGTTATTTGTTAGCATGAAATATTGTGGTATTTTAGGCACGTTTTCTAGATGTATTTCATCCATATTGGTGTTCATTGATAAAGCATTGAAGCAATTGTGAGCTAGTTTATCTATATTGTCGATATAGAGGTCTACATAAGCTTTGTGTTGATTGTAGGCATATAAGAGCTAAAACCCAACGGATTAAGAGAGAATGGAGATGGATTGAGCATATCCAAGGATTGAGGACACCACAAAGGAACTAAGGAAGATGCTAGGATGAAGAATGACACAAAACAAAGTGAATTACGAGCTACTTATGTTTCCACGCTCTAAAAACGGCCGTAATGAAGTCCACGCTCTAAACCACGGCCGTGGAACTTTGGCAACCCAAGCGTGGAGCATTCCAGTGAGTTGTACGGCCGTGGAATTTGTGAAGCACCGTAATCAAATTCCACGCTCTAAACCACGGGCGTGGAACCCTCTATGACCGTGATTTAGGCGATCTTTTAACGTACAAATTAAAGCCACGATCTTTTACACAATGGGCTGGACACTTATTCTATCTTGCCCTATAAAAGGACGGAAGGAGAGAGATTCCGTCACCTCTGCTTAGACCTTCTCTTACGCTTACTTGCACGTGCCTAGGGTTTCAATTGGACGTGCGGAGATTGCCATTTTGCAACGGAGATTTGCAAATACTTGGAGATTTGGAAGTTACGCTTTGTCCTTAGGTTTGATTAGAAGACGGGTTGACATCCCGCTCTTCGTTCTTATCAAGGATTGTGATTGGTTTGTGTTATTCCAAATCTGATATACATTATTATCCTTATTGTGGATTTGAGATTGATTGGAGATTTATTGAAGGTTTTCGAAGGTTTTCATCTTTCATTCTTCTAAATCTTGAATTTAATATCATAATGGCTGTTGTTGGCTAAAACCCTTTAGCAATTCTAAGGTGAAGGGTTGATAGTTGTGGCTTAGATGATGATAGATCGATCGTAAACAGATTGGACCCTGAGAGTTAGAGAGAATCGCCGACGAACCAAAAGCACGGTCTGTTCTTGAGTTCCACGGCCGTGGAATCTCAAGATCCAACCGTAATTTTCCTTAGTTTACGAATCTTGCTTTTACTTTAATCCAAAGTTAAAGATTTGCTTTAACCTAGTCTTGGCTTGCCTTTTCTAGGTGGTAGTGAAGCCTCAACAACCTCTACCTCGATTCCGAGTGTCACAACCTTAATCGGTTTAGTTAGTCTTGATCCTTGGATTACAAGTTTGGGTATTTGATATTAATTCTTGTCTTTAGATCCTTTCTATACTGAAGCCTCAACAACCTTTATAGAGAGTGTCTTTAGATAAGTCATATAAGGTTTTGGAACCTTACCGTACATTGCCTTACATTCGTATACCTTTGCAAACCTCAACTCTGTCCTTATATCTTTAGTATATCTTGAATCGATTGCCACAGCTGGATTCTTGGATCTTTAGGATTGTTGTTTTCCCAATATTTACAAAGCTTCATACATTTACTTGCTTGACAATTCTATAATTGGATTTAACCCCCCAAATCCCTGTGTTCGGTACTCTGGAATTCTTGCTTAACTATATCGATCCGTACACTGCGGGTTCCCTTGCTTGATTTCTAGTTTTATAAATTTAAGACTTGATTGCACGCACGCTAAGTGGCGAACAATGGGGATCTGAAAGAAACCGCTATATCTATCTAGATAACAAAAGTAAGAATGTTGGGCTAACCTTTCCAACATCTGATCAATAAAAGGAAGGGGAAAGTGATCCTTCCTGGTGGCCACATTCAGCTTACGGTAGTCGATGCACATTCTCCATCCCGTAACTGTCCTTGTGGGAATAAGCTCGTTGTTTTTGTTGGCAACAACGGTAATGCCTCCTTTCTTTGGTACTACCTGCACTGGACTCACCCACTTGCTATCGGAAATAGGGAAGATGATTCCTGCATCAAGTAGTTTAAGGATTTCTTTCTTCACGACCTCTTTCATGATCGGATTTAACCGTCTTTGAGGTTGACGTGAAGGTTTGTAATCCTCTTCCATTAAGATTTTATGCATACATAGAGATGGTTTAATGCCTATCAAATCATCAATAGTATAGCCTAATGCTCTCCTATGTTGTCTTATAACATTCATAAGCTTCTCTAGTTCATCATCAGTCAGATTTGCGCTAACTATAACAGGATATGTAGAGTTAGGCCCAAGGAATGCATATCTTATGTGTGTAGGAAGGGGCTTCAATTCCAATAAAGGAGGTGCTTTGATCGATGATTCATGACCTTCTAATGTCATGGGAGAAGCCTCTGAAGGTGGGGAAGGTGCACTATTAGAGTTGAGAACAACTGCAGTCAAGTTTGTAGAAACCGGAGAAATCAATGCTAAATCGCCCCCCTCTGAAGAAAATCGTCCGATTTTTTGGTTGATTTTTCATCCTGTAGTCAAAAATCGACTTGCCTTTTCAGAAATCGTGTGATTTATTTCGTGTAGGTCGATTTTTTTCACAGTTTCCGGGGTTAATTCCAACTCTTCAAATCCTGCTCCTGGTTCTTCCTTTACATCTTCTAATGCTTTTACCTCATCATCACAATCGTGCTCTACTCCTTCCTTCATGATGCTCATACTAAGAACCTTTTGAAGTGGATCTTTCATTAGGATCGAACTCACCACTTCTCTAGGCTCTTGTTCATCAAAGATGTTAAAAACATCTTCTCTCAAAGTTGGCTCTTTGATTAAAGAGGAGAGTATGAACTCTACTTTCTCTTCACCTATATTGAAGGATAGTTGTCCATTCTTGTAATCTACCATGCATCCGGAGGTTTCAAGGAATGGTCTCCCAAGAATGATGGGAACAGGATAATCTGCAGGGATGTCAAGAATGACAAAATCTATAGGAATGTAAAACTTACCGAGTATTACAGGAATGTCTTCTATTATCCCAACTGGCCTGGTGATGGAACGATCGGCCATGTAAAGTGTCATCTTCACCGGTCTAGGCTCTCCTAGACCAACCGCCTTGCATAAAGCAAGTGGTATGATGCTCACACTTGCTCCAAGGTCGCAAAGTGCATCATAAGTAACCTCTCCTAAGGTGATGGGTATGCAAAATGATCCTGGATCACGTAGCTTAGGTGGCATATTCTCTGCCATAGTCTTGATGAGTTCGGATGACTCCGTGCTCATCTTGACTTCTCCAATATCTTCTAATTTCCTCTTGTTAGAGAGGATTTCCTTTAGGAATTTCCCATGAGCTGGCATCTTCCTTCTCTTTTCCCTTCCCTTCTTTGGTGGTGGTTTCAACTACTTTAGGTTGAGGATCGGTGGTTGTTACACCACTCCTAGTAGTGATTGCCATAACCCTTCCCTTTGGGTTATCTTCCGTCTTCCCGGGAAGCTTCCCTTGATCTCTTGGGACTTCTTTGGCTTTGCTAAATACTTGGTTTTCTAAAGCCTTGTGAGCTTTATCAACCAAAGTTATATAACTCTCCAATCCTTATAGCTTTCCTAGGATTGTCTCCAACATGGGATTGGGCTTCTCCTTCTCCGTCTTGTTCAATCCATTTGATGATTGCTTCTGGCTTTTCAAAGGAGTAGAACAAGATAGAGATGTTAAAGCTTTTTCAGCATGTGAATAGGGATTACATGGATTTTGTTGATTGGATCTCCAATTGCTGTTGTTGGAGTTCCTATTGTTATTATTCCAGTTGTTATTCCGGTTGTTGTTCCGGTAGTCATTCCTTTGATTGTTATCCCTCCCCATATAGTTGGCTTCTTGCTCCTTAGCCTTTTGGAGGCTAGTTTTGATGACTTCCTTCAACTCTTTAATTTCATTGTTGAGGGAAAATATTTGTGTTTGAGCAGCGTGGTTCAACTTAGCTCCCGTATCTCCTTGATTCCGGCTATTTGGATCCACCTTTCGGTGGGAATACCTCTCAATCACCTGGGCTTGCTTCTCAATGAAGTTCCAAGCATCATCTTCTCTCATATCCATGAATGTGCCACAAGAGAGAGATTGGAGGTTGAATTGTGTTTCCACATCCAACCTCTTATAATAGATCTCCAACAATTCCAGCTTTGAAATGCCGTGGTGTGGGCAATCCAATAAGAGATCCTGAAACCTTTCCCAAGATTGAAACAAACTTTCGTTAGGTTTCATAGAAAATGCATTTATCTTACCTCTCAATTCCGCCGTTTTGGATGGCGGGAAGAACTTGGTGAGGAACTCCGAAGATAGATCCTCCCATGTGGCCAGCTTTGCAGCTGGAAGAGTTTGATACCAAGCTAAAGCCTTGTCCTTCAAAGAGAAGAAGAACGGTTTGATCTTGTTTCCACATCCACACGAGCTTTCTCACTCAACTTGAGTTGACGTTGAGCTTCATCCAACTCAGCCTGGATGTTTCTCTCGTTATTTTCAGCCATTTTCTTTTCCTTCAACTTTCTTCTTAAAGTTTTCTCCAATTCGGGATCGAAAGGAACTATATCTTTGGTAGATCTAGTCTTTCGCATATACCTAAAGAACCTGCAAAGATCACTCAAGTAGACAAATCAAATCACAAGAGCAAATGCTCTCAACCTAGAAAACGGAAAACCGAATTTGGTCTAGACCAAATCCCCGGCAACGGCGCCAAAAACTTGTTCGCTCAAAAATGCGTGCGTCAAAGTCTTAAATTTATATCTAGAACTTAAGCAAAAGCGAACCCGCAGTGTACAGATCAGCTGTAACAAGGTAAGAAATTCCAGAGTCGAACTCAGGGATTTGGTGAGAATAAAATCAATTTCACTTATCTAACAAATTGCAAAAGCTTTTGTGATTAATAAAGGGGGAAATGATTCCAAGGATTCAAGTATCCAACTGCGGCTTTCGATTCAAGACACTTCTAAAGATTAAAGGACAGAGTTTATAATGCCAAGGTTATGTGTTTCAAAGGTATATATCGTAAGATGAAGTTCCGAAACCTATTTGTCTAATCCAAAGGTTCTCTCTATAAGGGTTGTTGAGGGTGCAATATAGAAAGATCTAAGGACGAGAATTACACTCAAACTAACTACCCAAAACCCCAGGATGTGACTCTCCAAGGTAAAGATAGAAAGCACACTTAAAACCTTAATAAAGGATGTTGAGTCTCTCTTATTACTCAAATCTTATAATCTTAATCTATTAAATGTAGAATCAATGGTGAAGTCTCTTCATACACTCAAATAGAGGTTAAAAAGGTTAAGCAAGGTTGGGATTTAGGCAAGGGTTAACTTTGGTTAAAGATTAATTCAATTAAAGATCGTCAGGGAAATAAATTGTGTTGTTCATAGATAAATCGGACGATTTATTCAAGAACAAGTCGATTTATCTGTTGTCGCAAAGTAAAATTCTAAACTCTCAGGGTCCAAATGTTTGAATGAGTTCAGTTTATCATCATCTAAGCCTCAATCATCAACTATTCTCCCCAGAATCACAATGGTTTTAGCCAACCATTTTCAAAATTTAATCAAAATTAAGATTCAATGAATAAATCAAATAAACCCGAATCTTGAATAAAAACTCAATAACTTTCAAATCTGTAAACCAATCTCAAGCCTAATTAAAGTATCTCTCAATTAACTCAGTTTTATGTTCAAAAACCACAAAGATCGCAATAGAAACAAGGAATCTCACAAATATGATCAAGATTGACTTCCCGGCAATATCGCTTCAATCCTCTTCCAAGAATCTTCAATCTCTCTCAAACGTGAAAAGATTTCCCGCTGCGGAACCCCGGCCCGTTTCCGTTCCTAGGGTTCCAATCTATAGTTCCTTGCAAATGGGTCGCTTGGCAAAATACTTCTCTAGCCTAAAAGTGATGGGCTTTGAGTCGTCTTTACCCTTGGGCCGAAAAACAGATAAATCGTGCCAGCCGATTTACAAACAAAACCGTTCGATTTTCAGGGATAAAAATCGTCCGATTTATATGTTAAATGGCAGGATTTTCTTCAACAAAGAATGCTCGTCTTTTGGCTTGTTTCCTTCCTCCCTTTTGTGACTCCTTTACGCAACTCCTTTGCTCTTTGTGATTCCTCTAAGACTCCTTTAGCTTCCCTAATGGCCTTAGATGCTCCTTGCTCCACTTTTGCTTCCAAATCCACTGAATTTACCTACAATTCAACCGAAACTCGTGTAGACCTCTATTTCCGAAATATAAATGAATAAAGCCAAAAAGGTACACAAGTTCTCTCTAAATGCAAGGTAAATCGAGGTAAACCTCTACAATATTCATGATTATAATGGTATATAATTCATGTCATCAAATACCTCCATGATCTCCTCTATGTACTCAAAAAAGATAGCCATCATGCAGCGCTGGAAGGTAGCGGGTGCATTACATAATCCAAATGGCATCCTCTTATAAGCGAATGTCCCCCATGGACAAGTGAAAGTGGTCTTCTCTTGATCATCCGGATGGATAGGAATCTGAAAGAAGCCACTATAACCATCTAAATAGCAGAAATGGGAATGTTGAGCTAACCGTTCGAGCATTTGGTCGATGAAGGGAAGTGGAAAATGGTCCTTCCGAGTGGCCACATTCAGTTTCCTGTAATTGATGCACACCGTCTAGCCCGTAACGGTCCTAGTTGGAATCAACTCATTGTTTTTATTCGTCACAACGGTCATCCCTCCTTTCATCGGAACTACATGCACCGGGCTCACCCACTTGCTATCCGAGATAGGAAATATGATACCTGCATCCAATAATTTAAGAATCTCTTTCTTCACAACCTCTTTCATGATCGGATTTAACCGTCTTTGAGGTTCCCGTGAAGTCTTATGATCTTCTTCCATTAATATTCTATGCATGCAGAAAGAAGGCTTAATACCAATAAGATCATCAATAGTATATCCCAAAGCCTTTTGATGTTTTCTCAAGACATGCATCAGTTTAGACAATTCAGTTTCGGAAAAGGGAAGCTCTTACGATAACGGGATATGTAGAATCCGGTCCAAGGAAAACATACCTCAAGTGACTTGGAAGCGGCTTAAGCTCCACAACTGGGGGTGCTTTCTGAGGGGGATCCTTGCTTCCTCCTTCCAGTGGAGTAGACTTAGATCGAAGAACTGGACTTTCAGAAGTCTCAGTTGACATCATCTCGCTTGCGACCTCGGTCGAGGTCCAAAGTGGGTGACCGAGATGTTCTTCGGATAAGAACACCTCGCTTGGTCCAGAAAGTGCCTCGGTCGAGGTACTGGAACTGGGACCGAAACTTGAATTTCTCCTCTCCTGGATCAGTTTCTCAATTTTAGCTCCTAGATCTTCTTCCAGTGCCTTTAAGCTCCATATATCTGCATCACAAGAAATATTTATACCTTCCTCCATTAAGCTAAAACTTATAACTCTTTCAAGAGGGTCATTAATAAGGATAGAGCTCACCAATTCTCTTGATTCTTCTTCATCATAGATGTTGAAGATGCCATCCTCCAGCGGCTCTCCTTTCTTTGCAGCAAGCAATGCAAACTCCACTTGATCACCGCCAATGTTGAATTTCAACTTGGCGTTCTTACAATCCACTTTGCAACCCGAAGTTGCTAGAAATGGTCTCCCGAGAATGATAGGAACGGGATAATCTGCGGGTATGTCAAGTACAACCAAGTCTATAGGTAAATAGAAGTTACCTAACTTAACGGGGATGTCTACCAAGATGCTCACGGGATGGGTAATGGAGCGATCCGCCATGTACAACCTTATCTTCACCGGCTTGGGCTCTCCAAGTCCGATCTTCACACATAGCTCCAGCGGGATGATGCTCACGCTGGCTCCTAGATCACACAATGCCTCACAAGTCACATCCCCAACTTGAATTGAAATGTAAAATGAGCCGGGATCTCTCAATTTGGGTGGCATCTTCTCCTTCATGATTTGAATGAGCTCAGAGGATTTAGATGTCATCCTTACTTCTCCAAAATCTTTCAGTTTCCTCTTCCTTGATAGAATCTCTTTTAAGAACTTCTCATAGGCGGGCATCCCTAGAATAGCATCAAGGAAAGGGATGTTAATGTGTAGTTTATTCATCAAGTCAAGGAACTTACCAAAATGTTTGTCTAGATGTGCTCTGGCCCTTGACTGAGGGAATGGAAGTGGTGGTTTATAAGCAGGAGGTGGGACATAAACTTCATATTTATGCTTCGCTTTCTGGGACTCCACTTCAGGTGACACCTCGACCGAAGTGTTCCTCGTCTGTACCTGGACCGAGGTGTTCTTCGTCTGCACTGACACCGACTGAGGTACTGGATCTTCAGTTTTCAGTCCACTTCTCGTCGTTATTGCCATAATCTGTCCCTTAGGGTTTCTCTCTGTCCTTGCTGGGAGCTTCCCTGGATCTCTTGGCGCTTCATTCACCTTATCAAAGAATTGTTTCTCTAAGGCTTTTTGTGCCTTCGAAAATGAAGTCATGGATGTCTCCATAGCGTTGAGCTTTATCAAGATGGCCTCCAGCACTACATCTTTCTTCTGTGGCTGGGACGAACTTGATCCAGGATCCTGGCTCTTCAATGGAGTAAAAGAATAAGAAGAGGGGTTAAAAGAATTATTAGAATTTGAATTAGAATAAGGGTTACCCGAATTTGTTGATTAGATCTCCAATTGTTGTTGTTGGAGCCTCTATTGTTGTTGAAATTGTTGTTCCTGGACCCTTGGTTGTTGTTTCTCCCTTGATATGTTCCTTCTTCCTTCTTTGTGTGAGCAACCAAAAGGTCCTTCAATTGCTTTACATCGTTCTTAAAGGAGATGAGTTGATTGTCATTTGATGGAGCGTCCTGGAAATTAACTCTCTTAACTACATTTTCGGCTCCTTGATGCGAATATTTCTCCATGTGCAAAGCTTGTTTCTCAATGAACTCCCAAGCTTCGTCTATCGGCATATCCATGAATCTTCCGGCGGAAAGTAGTTGAAGATTGAATTAAGTAGCTCCATCCAATCCTTTGAAGTATATCTCCAGCAATTCTATCTTTGGAATCCCATGATGTGGGCAATCCAATAGAACACTCTTGAATCTCTCCCATGACTTGGACAAACTATCCTTGTCCTTCATGATGAATGCATTAATCTTCCCTCTCATTTCAGCGGTCTTGGAGGGGGGAAAGAATTTTGTTAGAAACTCCGTCGTCATCTCTTCCCAAGTGTTGATCTTTCCGGGTGGAAGAGATTGATACCAAGTAAGCGCCCTGTCCTTCAAAGAAAAGTAGAAAAGCCTTAGCTTGTAATTGTTGTCTTCCAGCCTTGAAGGTCTCAAGGTCTCCATCAGGATCTCATAGTTTTGCAAATTCTGATGCGGAGACTCCCTCTCCAAACCTCCAAACTGGCGTTGGCGGATCATAGATAGAACTTGCGGTCGAAGTTCGTAATCATGCTCCGCTAGATCACCTAGGTTGACTCCTGGACGCCTCACTTGCTGATAAGGGTCCATCCTCTGTCCTAGGGTTTGTGGAATTCCTGCAAAAAGAACATCTCGGACAGGCATCTAAGGTGGATGTATCTCGGCCGCGGCAACTGGGACTAGGTCCTACCTCGGTCGAGGATCTGGTCGATGTAGAATCTAGGCTCGTAGATCGGCCATATCTGCTTCGATCTCTGCAGTTCTGGTGCGAGTCTGCTCTCTTTCTCACTGCAATTCTTCCTTATTGAGGCACAGCTGTTCCAACGCCTCCTTCAATTCGGCCTTAAGATCGCGATTGTCTTGGTTGGCCATCTTAGCTTCTTTCAAGCGTCGTTTGTATGTCTTTTCTGGTTCGGGATCATAAGGAACGATTTCCTTCCCAGCATGGGTTCTTCGCATAAACCTAAGAAAAAGATCTTGCTAAAGCACTCAAGTAGAGTGGTTAGTAGCAACAAGGGCAATTGCCCCGAAAGACAATCGCAACCGGCTTGGTCTAGACCAAGTCCCTGGCAACGGCGCCAAAAACTTGTTCGCTCCAAACGGTGTGTGCAAGCTTTAAATTTATATCCCAAGAAATATGCTTAAAATAAGGATGTGAACCCGCAGTGTACGGATCAATTGTAATATAAAGCAAGAATTTCAGGGGTCGATCTCAGGGACTTAGGTGAAACTAAGCAAGAATAGGTTGTCAAATATTACAAATAACCACAAAATCAAATAAGGTAATCAAAGATGATAATAAGGTCAAATAAGGGGAAATGCGGATTCTAGGGATTAAAGCATCTAGTTGTGGTTCCAACTCAATATCTCTAAAGATAACGCGGACAAAGCTGAGATTTTGCAAAGGGAAGGTGTTTCTAAAGTGGGAATAGATTACCGGGTAAGTCTCACTACTCACTATCCCAAACTAAAGTTCCTATTACCGGGTAAGTCTCAAGGTACTAAGAAAAGGAACTATAATCTCAAACCAACACTCCACCTAAGCGAATAGGATCAACCTTTGCCGAGTAAGTCTGAGGCTAACTCACAAAGATGGGATGAAGGCACACTCAAACCCCAATAAAGGATAAACATTTATTACCTACACTTATGATCATGGGTAAACAAACAAAGGAATCACCGGGTAAGTCTCATCATAGGCTTGCACTGAACTAGGAAAGGTGTAATAAGAATAGGATTTGGCAAACTAAAACACTTAACTCTCAGTTTTGGATCAGAAAAGGTCACCTCGTTTAGTCAAGTTCCACCCCGGCCGAGATGTTCGTCGACTGAGCGAGGTGTTCTAGGGTTAAGGTTAAAGACTCGAGCTTTCAAGGTCCTGCTGGGATTAAGATCATTATATCATTGTCTTTCCCACGACTTTCAGCCAATCACCCTAGAGTCGCACAAGAAATTTAGCCACTCGTCATCAAGAGAACAATAATCAAATATATGGTGAAGGAATGAATATTCGAACAAGTAAACCTTAAGAAAAAAGGCTTCAATAACTGAATCGAATAATAACAAATCAGCATTCCTTAGATCACAAATCGAACAAGACAATAAACCAAAGGGAATCTAAGAAAATCTTACAAACTCCCTCTAAAGCTAACTTCAAACTATCAATCTTTCCTTGATTGATCTTCAATCTTCCTTCCTTCCTTCAAAGCTTCCAAAATATCTCCTAACTGCTGTGTGTAGAATATGGTGTAGAGGATGGCTGAATTGTGAAAAATCCAACCCTTTATATAGGAGAATTATCATCCAAAGATAATAATATCTTAAAAAGATAATTTCCTATATAAAATATATCATATCTCTAAAATAGATCTCCCAAATATAAGATCTTCCTTCTAGAAATCCAGCCCAAAAATATAAGATATCTTCTTTCCAAAAATAAAAGATCTCAGCCAAAAAATATGATTTCGCCGGCGACAGGGTGTTCGCCTCGGTCGGGGCGCTCCTCAAGATCACCTCGGTCGAGGTGACACTGTAGCTGACCAAGGTGAATCTCAACTGAATGTGAAATCTCTCAAATTTGGTCCAAAGTAAATCTTCTTCACTAATTCCATGCTTCATGAGTTCTTCTTTGAGCTCCAGAATGTAGCTCCTATGACTTCTTAGCTCATTAGCTCCATTTCGATCCAAAACGTGCCATTTCACCTACGACTACAATGAAACTTGGTGTAGAACTCGATTTCCGTAAAGGTAGATGAAACAACAATATAATCACATAATATACATCCATACATGCAAATTATTGAAGATAAAACGTCCAAACAAGTCCCAAAATATAGACTATAATACATGCTATCACCGAGATACACCAAGAACAACCCGAGATAGCCTATTGTTATGGAGAATTTGCGCCGATCTAAGAGACATATTGTGGTTCGTGACCGCACTGGTGCACGATAGCCTTCTCCTTCACCCCCACCACCTCCACCACTTCCCGTGATCCAAGAACGTCACCAAGAGAAGTATGATCGCATTTTCTCTTGCCCTATCATAGCACCTCGATACATAGATATTGAGGACTTTGATTGCCTGCATGTTGTGGATGATCTGCGCAGGATGATATCTGTTGCTGGACTTGAGGGGTTGGTCGCCATCAAGGAGTCGGCGTACGTAGAGATTACGTACGATTTTTTGAATTCTTTCACATACGTGACGGAACACAAACGAGTCAAGTTCTGGTTGATGAATAAGAACTATGGGTCACCTTGGAGAACTTTGGAGCCCTGTTTGGCTTTTCACCTCCCACCGCCACTGATTTCCCTTCACGTTTCCAAGTGAGAGTGTTTTGGGATAGCATTGCCTCCACTCTTACTAGTGCCAACAATTGGCAACCGGGTGATTCCAAGGACAATAACATCTATCACCCCGCCTTCAAGATAGCCCACCGAATTCTGAGTGAGATATTTCTAGCTCTTACTGAGACACCACATAAGATCCGACAAGGTGAGCTTTTTACTTTGTGGTGTATGACTGCGGGAGAGGTTCCGGATTTTCCTACCATGTTGGTGGACATGTTGCACAAGATCAAGAACAAGAGTAAGGGGGGTATATGTGTAGGAGGCATGGTGATCCACATCGTCAAGATCATGGACACCGACTTATCTACTTGTACCTTAGCCGTTGAGGCTAAGTCTTTGGGGCTACATGACTTCATCACTCGTCGGATTCTAGTCCCTTGAGGTCGTGGGACATCCTATGTTGACATGCCTTGGGAGAGTAGATCTCAAAAGGGCATTCCTTGGTCTTCACGGTTCACGGTCGCCGACCCGACTAACTAGAGAGAGATTTGGCGGCACTTGAGCGACAGGCGGAGATCGATGATGAGTTTGAGATGAATAGCGATGAGGGCGGTGACGGAGTAGCTGCCATGGATATTGGGACCGATATTGCTGGTCCTAGCGTCCCGGTAGTTGATGTGGATGATGAGGCCACTGATGATGATGATCAAGCAGTGAGGGTTGCGTAGCAGGAGGTTCCATCGAGGAGGGTGTGACCTCATCACCGTTCTTGCCGCCATGTTGGTTCTTACGACATCTACGGGATGGTTGATGACTTGAGTGAGAAGATGGAGACCTCTTTCCGCGATCTGAGCTAGACTATGGATGAGCGCCACAATGCTCAAACCCGACAGATTGGTGATATGAGGCAAGATATGGATGAGCGCCACCATATCCACCAACACATGATGATGCAGATGTACCATCAACAATTCGGGCATGCTTTCGACCCCTCTCAGTTCCCGTATCCTCCACCGCCGGATTCTTGATTCCTTGGCGATGCTACCACTTCTTGTCTTTTATTATATCGTTCTGCACTAGACGTTGTAAATGTTTCTATGACTTTTGCTTATGCACATTGAGGACAATGTGTCCCTAAGTATGGGGTATTTGAATTCGGGTTTGTAAAAACTATACTTGTACTTTATGATGGCTCTTATGACTCTTATTTCGATTATGTCTTTATATGTTTATGTCCCATGCATTGCATCATGATTTTTTATCGAGATCGGTTTAAACTGGTTTGAAAATCTTTTTTGCCTCGACCGAAATCCATATACCCGAACGAGATGAACACAACAGGGGGCTACCTCAGTCTACAATCTCGTTTGCCTATATGTGTCTCGACCGAGATGCATTTTGCAAAAGAGAAATTTTTGGAAAAATTATGTGCTTCTAGGATGGATGTGATCCCCGTGATAATATATGTTTGTGGAATGGTTTTTATGATCTTTATGAGTTTGAAATAATTTATGATATGATTAAGGTTTGAATGCTTTGCTTGAAATTTGAGCATGCTTAGTAAGTTGTTTTTATCCAAATTATGTTGGATTTGCAAGTTGAAACCGCGTTATAAGTTCTCACACATTCTTCTTGGGATGATTAAGGCAATTCGAGTTATTTCTTCTTCTTCTTGATCATGCTTTTAGCCCCTCGTATATGTATACTTGCCTCCTTTACCTATCCGGGAATTTGGAAGCATGAAAGTAAAAAGTTTGTGAAAGTTGAAGTTGAAAGTGGAGAAAGTGTTAGAAAACAATCGGTTTGGGGATATTAGTCATGATGATGAGTAACTCGACACCATTCACATAGCCGGGTGTTTGTGTCTTGTCAAAGTCGGATTGATTGATAGTCCTAACGAGTCATGGTATGTGCATCAAGGTTTGAGGCATCTCGAAAAATTGAGATTAGCTTATCTCTAAAGTTTCGGTTTTTGTGCACCTCTGTCCATATTCTCAAGTGAAAATAAAGTAAAAATGCGGAAAAGAAGTGAGAAGAGCTTATTGTTGGGTTGTGCTTGAAAGTTGTGAGTTTCTATCCTTTTCCCGAATTTTAGCACCACATTATCCTTTATACATCCTACCCTAACACATTTCTTGACCTCTATTTGAAAGCCCTTGAGACCTTGAGCATGTTGTTTGACTTTGTGATTTAAATTGGATTATCCATGATTTATTTTGATGAATCTGGTTTGCTACACATTCTATGGTTTCATGTGAAGTATGATTGTCTTTCTTATACCTATAACTTGTTTTGATCATGTATTGATTTTTATTGGCTATGAAGCATTTTCTAAGGGTGATCTATAAATAGAAGCACACAACCAAAAGTTTTGCGAGTTTTCATTATTTTAACTAGTTTATCATTCATATTATCTTGTATCTAAGATTTGAACCTTACTTGGGGACAAGCAAGAGGCGAGTATGGGGTATTTTGATAACATGAGTTATAGTCTATATATTGGCAATTGTTTTAACAACTTCCCTTCATTATTATGCATGCATGGGTATATATTCATATTGATTATGCCGTTATTTATCTACTTTGCAAGAATCGAGGTCTACACCTAGTCTGATTGTAATTTTATGGATTAGGGCACACTTTGGATCGAAAAGGGACATTGAAGCATAAGGAGTCTGGTGAGATGCATTATGGAACACTTGGGACTACAAGAAGAAGGGCAGGAACCTTAGGAAATGAATGCAAGAAGAAATTAGGAGAAGAATCGAAGAAAAGTACGTAACTGAGTTGAGATCTCGGATGAGGACGTAACCATCTCGATCGAGACACCTTACTGGGCTTTGCTCGAGGTCGACGGCCCACAACCCAAAGAAAATAAATAATTTGCCATAAGTTCTTATATAAGAATGGAAGGTGAATATTAATCTAGTGACAGTTTTTCATAGAAGTTTGACGACGGCTAGGAGTTCGATTCTTTTTTACGGAAGAAGATCTTGGAAGGATTACTTGAAGATCAAGGTTGAAGGTTAAGGAAGATTGGAAGACACTTTTGTAAGGTTTTCTTGGAAGAATTCTAGTTATTGTTATCACCTTTTTGGAACAATATATTGATACTTGTTGGATTGTTTTGCACCTTTGATAATTAAGAACCTTTTGTTGAGTGTTTTATTCTCTTTTCTTTACATCTTGATTGAATATACTTTGATTGCTTTGAACATGATGATTGTTGGCTAAAACTCTTGCAATTCTAAGGTGATCAATTGAAGGTTATGGTATAGACGATGAAAAAATAGATCTTTATCTCAAGTGGACCCTGAAAGTTGAGTTTAACCTAAACCGATTACCGTCTCGAGTTGTTCTTCAATGATCTCGACCGAGATCGGGCAAGAACTGAACGAGATTGACCCTAAATGATCGATCTTGAAGGTTAGGTTATAGTTTGTCAAATCCTATACTTGTTGTACCTTTCCGGATTTATATTCATGCTTAGGAAGAGACTTACCCGGTGATTCCTTTTCTTGTTTACCTATGATGATAAGTGTTAGGTAACAAAGGTTTATCCTTTGTTAGGTTTGAGTATGCCTTCATCTTACCTTTGTGAGTTAACCTGAGACTTACCCAATAAACGTTAGTTCTATCCCCTTAGGTTGAGTTGTTGGTTTGAGAGTATAGTTCATTTCCTTAGTTCCTTAAGACTTACCCGGTGATAGGATCTTTTATTTGGGATTGTGGGTAGTGAGACCTCCCCCGTGATATATCCCATCTCAGAAACACCTTCCCTTAGCAATCTCAGCTTGTCCACGTTTATCTTTAGAGATCTTGAGTCGAAACCGCAACCGGATGCTTTGATCTCTAAAATCCGCATTCCTTTATCTGATTGTATCTTTGTTCTTTGTTGCTTGAGATTTTGCATTACAACCTGAAGTTATATACCGCTGCTTGATTTTGTCATAGTACTTGTGTTTGACCCTAGAATACTTGCTTGTATTGCGATTGATCCGTACACTGCGGGTTCGCTTATTTTGCTTGATTCTTGGTATAAATTTAAGACTATTTTCTCCCATATAAACGCACGTATCGGAGCGAACAGTTCACCTCGAGGTTTTAGCAATAGGTGCAAACGGCTTTGGGGACGAGTCTCCACTTTACCACAACTTATCGCCTTCACATCAGATTCCCTTGGTAGAGTTTTTGTATAATAACAGTTGGCATGCATCTATTGGGATGACTCCTTATGAGGCTTTGTATGGGCGGAGATGCCATACACCTTTGTGTTTGGATGAGCTTGGTAGAGCAGGTGTTGTAGCTCTAGAGCATATTCAGGGTGACATCGTTCGAGTAGCTCTGTTTCAGGAGCATATTTGGCAACACAAAGCTGTTAGAAATCCTACACCGACAAGAGGCGTCGACCTTTGAAGTTTTGAGTGGGTGCACATTTTTTGGTTGAAAGTGTCACCGACGCGAGGCGTTTGCCGTTTTGGCATTAAGGGGAAGCTGAGTCCCCGATATGTTGGACCCTTTGAGATCTTGGAGCGAGTCGGAGAGGTATCCTACCGACTAGCACTACCACCGACAGTAGAGGGTGTCCATCCAATCTTCCATGTCTCTTAGTTGAGAGAGTATATACCGGATCTGAGACACGTCATCATTTATGAGGATTTGATAGTCGAGCCAGATCATACTTTTGTGGAGTATCCAATGGCCATTGTAGAGTGTAGTACAAGACGTCTACGGTCTAAGGATATACCGATGTTGATGATCCAGTGGTCTAGACGAGGAACCGACGAGGCTACATGGGAGACATAGGATAATAGTAGGAGTAGTTATCCTGAATTCTTTGCGGAGTTAGCCGCAACCTTAGCACCGACGAGTTAGTACTCGGACTTTGATTTGTGTAACCTATTTGACTACATACCTGGTTTCATGTTTGAATAATGGTTATTTCATGTGTTTCATGTCTATGATCTTTGATTATATTTCCCTGTTTATTTATAGAAGGTGGCCTAAGTGACGTTCCTTATTCTAAGTTTCGGGACGAAACTTATTTTAAGGGAGAACTAATGTAATACTCAGAAATTTATTTCTGTTATTTCCGAGTTAAACCGGAATTCGACCAATTTAATCATTTTACATGATAATTAGTATCTTGAACCAACACGAGTTTTAGTATTTTACGTGAGATTACTACTCACATAATATACAATTACCACCTTTTATTTTACATCTTACAACCATTAGAGGAGATGGGCCCATCAAGTCCTCTTGCCAGCCCATTACCGTACCAACCCAACAAGGCCAACTTTGGCTTCCTTGCCCTTGTCACGCCAGCTAGGTGGATGGCAAGATGAGCGTTGTCCTTTCCCGTTCTTTTGGAAGCATGGAGCAACAACGGATTCCTTTCCCTTCTAGCCTTTTACGTTAACATATCGAGCTCCTTCCTTTCCCATACTTACAAGAATCGTCTCTCTCCTATCTTCAAAGCTCCCTCTTTTCATGTGCACAGGATCTCCTCCTTCCTTCTTCAACGTGCCTCTTGCCTTCATGGGAAACACGATGAAGACAAGTGTTCGCTCCAAACGGTGTGTGCAAGCTTTAAATTTATAACCCTAGACGTAAGCTTAAAACAAGGATGCGAACCCGCAGTGTACGGGTCAATCGTAGTAAAAAGCAAGGAATTCCAGGGGTCGATCACAGGGACTTAGTGAAACAAAGTCCAATCACGGTATGCTTATGTAAATACTAACCACAAGAGCAATTAAAACAATCAAAGATGAATAAGAAGTCAATAAAGGAAATATGCGATTCTAGGGATTAAAGCATCTAGTTGTGGTTCCAACTCAAGATCTAAAGATAAGCGGACAAAGCTGAGGTTTTTGCATGGGGAAGGTGTTACTATGGTGGAATAGATCACCGGGTAAGTCTCACTACTTACTAATCCCAAACCGTAACTCCTATTACCGGGTAAGTCTCAAGGAATTAAGATAAAGAACTATATCCTCAAACTAACACACCATCTAAGGGAATAGAATCAACCTTTACCGGGTAAGTCTCAAGCTAACTCACAAAGATGGGATGGAAGCACACTCAAACCCCAATAAAGGATAAACCTTTATTACCTACACTTATGATCGTTGGTACACAAACAAAGGAATTACCGGGTAAGTCTCATCCTAAACTTGCGTTGAACCAGTAAAGGTGTAATAAGAATAGGATTTGGCAAACTCTAACACTTAACTCTCAGTTTCGGATCAAATAAGTCACCTCGGTCAGCCAAATTCCACCCCGGCCGAGATGTTCATCGACTGAACGAGATGCTTAGGGTTAAGGTAAAGACTCGAACTTTCAGGGTCCTACTGTGATTAAGATCATTCTATCATTGTTTTTCCCACAACTTTCAGCCAATCACCCTAGAATCACACAAGGAAATTAGCCACTCATCATCATGAAAGCAATAATCAAATGCCTGGGAAGAAGGTGAATATTTGAACAAGAAGAATTTAATGAAATACTTCAATAATTGAATCAAATATCACAACAAAAGAGTTCCTTGGATATAAATCAAACAAGCAAGACAACAAGGAAGAGAATCTAAGGTAATCTTACAAGAAAACCTTCAAAAGCTATGAAAGCTACAATCTTCAATCTTCCTTCAACCTTCAAAAAGGTTCTTCAAATCTCCAACTGGAGTATGGTTGCAGCGATGTATGCTGGATCTCGCAGCCTTCAATGGTGTATAACGTGCTAAGCGGGTTCTTGGATTTGTGGAAATCCAACCCTTTTTATAGGAAAATAACCCTCCAAAGATAAGATATCTTAGAAAGATCTCTTCCCATAAAAATAGGTAAAATATAAGATCTAGTATATCTTCTTCCTTCCAGGAGCCAAGCCCAAAAAATATAAGATCACTTTCCAAAGATAAAAGATCTCAGCCAAGAATAAAATATCCTCGCCGCGTCCTAGGTATTCGCCTCGGTCGAGTCGACTTCCCTGGATCACCTCGGTCGAGATAAATCTGTGGTCAACCGAGGTGAGTCATAACTGAATGTGAAATCTCTCAAAACTGGTCCAAAGTGAATCTCAAATCCATGGCTATGCTTCCTGGATGGTTCCTTATGTTCCTCAATGTAGCTCCAATGACTCCATAACTCCTTTTGCTCTTTTTTTTTATGCAAAACGTGCCATTTTACCTACGATTACAACAAAACTAGGTGTAGACCTCGATTCCCGCAAAGGTAGATGAAATGGTAATATAATCACATAATATACATACAAACATGCAGATTATGAAAGATAAAACGTCTAAACAAACCCCAAAATATAGACTATAATTCATGCTATCAAAATACCCCATACTTAGCCCTTGCTTGTCCCCAAGCAAGTTCCGCATATAAAAGACAAGATAGAATGGATTATAAGTCAATAAAATCAATGGAAAGTCTTTTCAAAAACATTTTTATGGTGTGCTACAATCATAGATCACTCTAAGAGAATACTTCATGGAATTTAAAATCAAAATATGATCAAAAAATTTTATAAATATAGAAAAGTTGTTCATCTTTGCATAAAATCATAGAATGCATAATAAATCATAATTATCAAAATTAATCATGTATAATCCAGTTTAAACCACTAAGTCAATCAACAAGCTCGAGGTCTCAAGGGCTTCCCAAAAGAAAGGTCAAGAAACGTGTAGGGTAGGGATGTATGTAAGGTAATGTGGTGCTAGAATCCGGGAAAAGGATGAACTTCACTTCACTTTGACTTGCAACATCTTCCACCAATAAGCTTTGCTTATTTCACACTTTTTCTTTTTTTTTTTCTTTACTTTTTGGGATGCATGGACAGAGGTGCACAATAACCGAAGCCTAGGAAATCCGCAATCATCAATTTTTTGAGATGCATCAAACCCTTGATGCACATACCATGACCCGTTAGGAACATCGCTCAATCCAACTTTGGCAAGACACAAACACCCGGCTATGTGAATGGTGCCGAGTTACTCATCTTCATGATTGACTTCCCCAAACCTAAGATTACTTTCTAACACTTTCACTTCCAGCCAACTTCTCAACTTTACTTCACTTGCTTTCACCACTTCGCTTGCTTCCAAATTCCCAGATAGGTAAAGGGAGGCAGAATGTATATGAGGGGCTAAGCATGATCAAGAAGAAGAAGAGAGAAGAATGAATTGCCTTGGTCTTTCCAGGAAGAAAGTGAGAGAACTCATAATGTGGTGTCAACCTTCAAATTCAACATATTTTAGATAAAAACAAAGTATTAAACATGCCAATAATTTCAAACAAAGCATTTAGCAACTTAAACATATTATAAAACCTTTCAAACACATAAAGAATTTCAAACCAGTCAGTAAACAAGATCTTCACTGAGGTCATATCCAGATAAGAAGCACAAAAATCGTTTCGAAAACTCTCAGTTAACCCACCTCGGTCGAGGTGTTCTTAGGTCAACCGAGGTGAAATACCTCGTTCGGCCAGAACTGCCCCGGTCGAGGTCCAAAAAAAAATTTTAAAACCATTTTTTTTCAGTTTCGACGTTTTTCTCAATCAAATAACCTGTAAGTATGCATGCAATCTCAGATAAACATATAGAAGCAAAAGTGAAGCATAAAATATCAATATCCGGTCGAGTAAAGTCATACATCAAATGTCAAATAATACATCACATAAACACCCCATACTTGGGACACACTGTCCCAGTGGGTCAAAATAAGTCTAAAGGATAAAAATAATCACCGGATAATAAGCTGAACTGCATAAAAAATAATAAAGAAAATCCTGTAGCTCTTAGTAGTCATGATCCGGTGGTGGTGGTGGTGGCACGTACGGATACTGGGTCGGGTCGAACGGATACCCCATGACGTGCTCAAACTGAATCTGGGCCATCATGTGCTGGTAGTGTTGTCGCTCCTGCATCTCGCGGATATCCAGTGACAAAGCAGCATATGAATCAATAACTTGATCCGTCAAGTCATCGATCCGTCTGTGAGCATCTGGATCCCTGTGTCGGCGTGTCCTACGCCTAGCAGGTCTCACTGGAGAAGTAGCAGGTGCAGGCTCAGTGTCCTCCTCATCCAGATCTATAACTGGTGGTGCGCTCGTCCCTGTAGTATCTGTCCCTGTATCCATCGGGACTCCACCCTCTCTCTCATCAATCGTCTCCTCATCATCTGCCTCCTCCTCAGCTGGGGCAGTTGCTGTCTCTCTGTAATCCTCCATCAGTGGAGCCCAAGCGGTCTGCCAATAGTGAGGGTCATAAATAGAAAACTGGGCAGACCACCTGATCCCCTATGGCGCAGTCAGTTCACGTACGGAGTAGTCAGACCTCGGGGAACCAGAATCCGCCGAGTGATCATCTCCTGCAGCCCAAGCGGCTTGGCAGCCGCCACCATCGTGCAAGCACTGAGATCTATGTCCTGATAGCTAGCTATATGGGTGACAAGCCCTCCGCAGCAAATGTCTCCCTTCGCTTTGGCCTTGATCTTGTGCGGATCCTCTGCCAACATCAAGCCAAAGTCCGGGATACCTCCAGTAACCATGCAGTACAAACTGAAAAGCTCTCCCTGTCGGATCTTCTGGGGCATCTCAGTACGCGCCAGAAGTGTCTCGCTGAATATCCGGTGGGCTAACCTAAAGGCTAAATGGAAGATGACCTTCTCCCTGGAATCTCCAGGGCGCCATCTATCTGCATGATCAACATTATGGGCAATCTGCCCCCAAAACTCCCTAGCTACTGATCGGGACGGGAAGTCAACAGCTGTGGGCTTCGGAAAGCCAAAAATATCTCTCCAATACTCGAGTGGCACTAAGAAGTTCCGGTTCATCAACCGGTACTTCACAGACTGCTCTGTGGGAAGGTAGGTGAAGGAGCTAACGAACTCTAAGGTCGGTTCCAAATAGGCTGGGGCCCGGATCTCAGTAAACTGATCCAGCCCAACTGTAGAAATCATCCTCTTAAGGTCTCCGTCTACCTGGAGGCAATCAAAAGCAGACACGTTCAGGAAGCGTGGTGCAATCACTGGATGGCCAGAAATACGGTCGTAATCGACCTGGTGTCGCTCATGGATCACCGGTCGATATGGTCGGGAAGAAGAGAAAGAAGGGGAAGGTGAGGATCTATCCCTAAGGACAAGGCGTCGGTCAGAACTCATTTTCAATTCAGTCACTGTCAGGTCACCTCGGTCAACTGACAACACTCAAGAATCACCTCGGCCGAGGCACAGCTCGACTGGACCGAGGCGGAAAACTGGGTTCTAATTCCTTCTGAAAATTCAGTTCTTTTCCCCCAAAATCACTACAATTGCTTCCTATGGGGTACTTAAGTCTTTCCTCAGAAAATGCAAGGGCAACCAAAGCCCAAATCGAAACGAAAAAGCGAGGTAGGGTTTCGGTTCTATTTTTACCTCGTTTGGCTAAATCGGTTCGATTCTCTTGCAGATCGATGTTGCACTGGGATCCTCTGAGTCTTAATCGCAGTTTGGAGACAGAAATCGTCGAAAACGAGCCAGAATCGGAGAAACGAGGTGAAACTGTCGCCGCGGTCGAGGAAGGGTGAGATGGAAGAGAGAAAATAAATCCCCCATTTATACCCTTTCTGGAACTGCTGTCACCTCGGTCGAGATGGTCTCGACTGAACCGAGGTGGTACGGACCGAGGTGGTTCTTCAGAAAACCCTAGTCGCCTCGGTTGCTCAAGAATCATCTCGGTCGAGGTGCTTTGATAGCAACCGAGATGCCTCAGTCAAACTCCGCCTTCTCAAATTCTCGAACTTCTGTCCTTCCAGTTATGCTCCCTCCTTAGATATCTCCTGTTATCTGTCTAGAACGCCAAAAACAAAACAAAGCAAAGCAAAAGCAAAAACTATCTAAGCTAGACTAGAAAAAGGAAAAGAAAGCAATACCTTGGGTTGCCTCCCAAGAAGCGCTTGGTTTAAGGTCGCTAGCTGGACCATGATGCTTCTCAAACGAGGTGGGAGGTGCCCTCACCCCATACTTCACCTCCATCGTGGGGTGAAGTAAGTAAATCTATCAAATGCTCCAACAAGTGTAAGTGCTCATCGGGGAATGAATCGTCTATGGGCGGGTCGTCCTTCTCACGTGAAGATGCAGGTAGCCGGCTGAGGTGATCCGCAACAGAATTCTCGGATCCCTTCTTATCGCGGATCTCTAGATCAAACTCTTGAAGCAAGAGAATCCATCGAATAAGGCGTGGCTTGGCATCTTTCTTAGCCAACAAGTAACGAATGGCTGCATGGTCGGTGTAGACAATGACTTTCGCCCCAACTAAATAGGAACGAAATTTCTCGAAAGCATATACAACCGCCAATAATTCCTTCTCGGTGGTAGCGTAGTTGTGTTGTGCTACATCTAGCGTCTTGCTAGCATAGTAAATGGCGGTGGTCCGTCCATCCCTCTTCTGTCCAAGCACCGCTCCTACGGCTACATCACTAGCATCACACATGATCTCAAAGGGCAAGGTCCAATCCAGAGGTTGGATAATGGGAGCGGAGATCAACGCTTCCTTAATCCTGTAAAAAGCATCAAGACACTCCTGTGAAAACTCAAAAACAACATCTTTATTCAAGAGGTTAGTTAGAGGTTTAGAAATCTTAGAGAAGTCCTTGATGAATCTCCTGTAGAAACCTGCATGCCCGAGAAAACTCCTCACACCTTTAACAGAACAAGGGGGAGGGAGTTTCTCAATAGTCTCGATCTTAGCGCGATCGACCTCAATGCCTCGATTAGAAACGAGGTGTCCTAGCACAATGCCTTTACTAACCATAAAATGACACTTTTCCCAATTCAAAACGAGATTAGTGTCTTCACATCTTTTAAGCACTAGCGAAAGGTTAGATAGGCAATCATCAAAAGAGGAACCGTATACAGAAAAATCATCCATAAATACCTCCATGATCTCCTCTATCTACTCGGAAAAGATAGCCATCATGCATCGCTGGAAGGTAGCGGGCGCATTGCACAATCCAAATGGCATCCTCCTATAAGCAAATGTCCCCCATGGACAAGTGAAAGTGGTCTTCTCCTGATCATCTGGATGGATAGGAATCTGGAAGAATCCACTATAACCGTCTAAGTAGCAAAAGTGTGAATGCTGGGCCAACCGCTCGAGCATTTGATCAATGAAGGGAAGTGGGAAATGGTCCTTCCGTGTGGCCGTGTTCAGCTTCCTATAATCGATGCAAACCTTCCAGCCCGTAACGGTCCTAGTTGGGATCAACTCGTTGTTCTTATTCGTCACAACGGTCATCCCTCCTTTTTTCGGAACTACATGCACCGGGCTAACCCACTTGCTGTCCGAGATAGGGTATATGATACCTGCATCCAACAACTTAAGAATTTCCTTCTTCACAACCTCTTTCATGATCGGATTTAACCGTCTTTGAGGTTCCCGTAAAGTCTTATGATCATCCTCCATTAAAATTCTATGCATGCAGAAAGAGGGCTTAATGCCAATAAGATCATCTATAGTATAACCCAAAGCCTTTTGATGCTTTCTCAGGACATGCATTAGTTTAGATAATTCAGTTTCGGAAAGGGAAGCGCTAACAATAACGGGATAAGTGGAATCCGGTCCAAGAAAGACATACCTCAAGTGATTTGGGAGTTGTTTAAGCTCCACAACTGGGGGTGCTTTCTGAGGGGGATCCTTGCTTCCTCCTTCTAGTGGAGTAGATCCAGAAACTGGACTTTCGGAAGTCTCAGTTGAAGTCGTCTCGCCTTCGACCTCGGTCGAGGCGCAGAGGCATTGACCGAGATGTTCTTCAGTCGCCTCGCTCAGTCCAAAAAGTGCCTCGGTCGAGGTACTGCAACTGGAACTAAAACTGGAGATCTTCGTCTCCTGGGTTAGCTTCTCAGTTTTAGCTCCTGGATCCTCTTCCAGTGCTTTTAAGCTCCGTATATCTGCATCACAAGAAGCATCTATACCTTCCTCCATTAAACTGAAGCTAATAACTCTTTCAAGTGGATCGTTAGTAAGGATAGAGCTCACCAATTCTCTTGATTCTTCTTCATCGTAGATGTTGAAGATATCATCGCTTAGCTGCTCCCCTTTCATGGCTGCAAGTAGTGCGAACTCCACCTCATCGCCACCAACGTTGAATTTCAACTTGGCGTTCTTGCAATCCACGTTGCAACCCAAAGTTGCTAGGAATGGTCTCCTGAGAATAATAGGGACAGGATAATCTGCGGGAATGTCAAGTACAACAAAATCTATTGGTAAATAGAAGTTACCTAACTTGACCGGAACGTCTTCCAAGATTCCCACGGGATGGGTGATGGAGCGATCCGCCATATATAGTCGAATCTTGACCGGCTTGGGCTCTCCAAGTCCGATCTTCACACATAGCTCCAGCGGGATGATGCTCACGCTGGCTTCTAGATCACAAAGGGCTTCACAAGTGACATCCCCAACTTGAATGGGAATGCAAAATGAGCCGGGATCTCTCAATTTAGGTGGCATCTTCTCCTTCATGATTTGTATGAGCTCCGAGGATTTAGATGTCATTCTAACTTCACCAAAGTCTTCCAGCTTCCTCTTCCTTGATAGGATCTCCTTCAAGAACTTCCCATAGGCGGGCATTCCTAGAATAGCATCAAGGAAAGGAATGTTAATATGCAGCTTATTCATCAAGTCAAGGAACTTACCAAAGTGCTTGTCTAGATGTGCTCTGGCCCTTGACTGGGGGAATGGAAGTGGTGGTTTGTATGCAAGAGGTGGAACATAAACTTCAGTTTTCCCCTCCGCTTTCTGTGGCTCCACCTCGGGTGCTATCTCGGCCGAAGTGTTCTTCGACTGCATCTGGACCGAGGTGGTCTTCGTCGGTATTGGCACTGACCGAGGCACTGGATCTGCAGTTTTCAGTCCACTCCTCGTAGTTATGGCCATGATCTGGCCCTTAGGGTTGCTTTCCGTCCTTGCTGGAAGCTTCCCTGGATCTCTTGGCGCTTCATTTGCCCTACTTGCAAGTTGTTGTTCAAAGGCCTTCTGGGCCTTCGAAAATGAAGTCATAGAAGTCTCCATAGCATTGAGCTTGATCAAGATAGCCTCCAGAACTGCGTCTTTCTTTTCTGGCTGAGACGAACTCGATCCTTGCCCCTGGCTCTTTAATGGAGTAGAAGAAGAAGAAGGGGAAGAGAGGAAAGGGTTAGAGGAATCGTTAGAGTTGGAGTTTGAATGATTGTTACCAGAATTTTGGTTGTTTGTCCTCCAATTGTTGCTATTGGATCCTCTATTGTTGTTGTTGTAATTGTTGTTCCGGGAACCGTTGTTGTTGTTACGGTATCCGTTGTTGTTGTTCCTTTGCCCTTGCTCTTCCTTCTTGGTTTGAGCAACCAAGAGTTCCTTCAATTTCTTCACGTCATTCTTCAAAGAATTAAGTTGATTGTTGTTGGGCTGAGTTTCCTGGAAGTTAACTCTTTTAACTCCACCTTTCAGCTCCTTGGTGGGTGTACTTCTCCATATGCAAGGCTTGCTTCTCGATGAAGTCCCAAGCCTTGTCAATCGCCATGTCCATGAAGGTACCGGCGGAGAGTAGTTGGAGATTGAACTGGGTGCTTCCGTCCAGTCCCTTGAAGTATATCTCCAATAATTCTAACTTTGGAATCCCATGATGTGGGCAATCCAAAAGAATGTCCTTGAACCGCTCCCATGACTTGGACAAGCTCTCCTTGTCCTTCATAATGAAAGCATTGATCTTCCCTCTCATTTCAGCGGTGTTTGAGGGAGGAAAGAATTTGGTCAAGAACTCCGTTGTCATCTCCTCCCATGTGCTGATTTTTCCTGGAGGAAGAGATTGATACCAAGTAAGAGCTCTATCTTTTAAAGAAAAGTAAAAAGGTCTTAGCTTGTAGTTGTTGTTTTCAATCCTTGAAGGTCTCAAGATTTCCATCAAGATCTCATAGTTTTGAAGATGTTGATGTGGTGATTCCTTCTCTAGCCCTCCGAACTGGCATTGGCGAATCATGGATAGAACTTGCAGTCGAAGTTCGTAGTCATGGTCCGCTGGATCTCCTAGGTTAACTCTTGGACGCCTCAGTTGTTGATTAGGATCCATCCTTTGACCTAGGGTTCGTGGGATTCCTGCAAGAAGAACATCTCGGACTGGCATCCGAGGTGGAAGTACCTCGGCCGGGGCGTCAGGTACTGGGACCTGCCTCGGTCGAGGGTCAGCAACTGGGACCTGCCTCGGTCCAGCATCGGGAACTGGGTCTTCCCTCGGTCGAAGTAGAATCTGGTCTCGTATGACGGCCATCTCTGCTTCGATTGCTTCATTCTTGGTGCGAGTTTCTTCCTTCTCTCGCCTTAGTTCTTCCCTGCTGAGGCGTAGCAGCTCTAACGCCTCTTTCAACTCGGCCTCAAGATCGCGGTTGTCTTGTTGGGCCATCTTCGCTTCTCTTAAGCGTCGCTTGTATGTCTTTTCTGGTTCGGGATCGTAAGGAACGATTTCCTTCCCAGTGCGGGTTCTTCGCATAAACCTAAGAAAGAACCTGCAAAAGTCACTCAAGTAGAGTGGTTAGTAGACACGGGGGCAAGTGCCCCAAGAGCAAACCGTAACCGGCTCGGTCTAGACCAAGTCCCCGGCAACGGCGCCAAAAACTTGTTCGCTCCAAACGGTGTGTGCAAGCTTTAAATTTATAACCCTAGACGTAAGCTTAAAACAAGGATGCGAACCCGTAGTGTACGGGTCAATCGTAGTAAAAAGCAAGGAATTCTAGGGGTCGATCACAGGGACTTAGTGAAACAAAGTCCAATCACGGTATGCTTATGTAAATACTAACCACAAGAGCAATTAAAACAATCAAAGATGAATAAGAAGTCAATAAAGGAAATATGCGATTCTAGGGATTAAAGCATCTAGTTGTGGTTCCAACTCAAGATCTAAAGATAAGCGGACAAAGCTGAGGTTTTTGCATGGGGAAGGTGTTACTATGGTGGAATAGATCACCGGGTAAGTCTCACTACTCACTAATCCCAAACCGTAACTCCTATTACCGGGTAAGTCTCAAGGAATCAAGATAAAGAACTATATCCTCAAACTAACACACCATCTAAGGGAATAGAATCAACCTTTACCGGGTAAGTCTCAGGCTAACTCACAAAGATGGGATGGAAGCACACTCAAACCCCAATAAAGGATAAACCTTTATTACCTACACTTATGATCGTTGGTACACAAACAAAGGAATTACCGGGTAAGTCTCATCCTAAGCTTGCGTTGAACCAGTAAAGGTGTAATAAGAATAGGATTTGGCAAACTCTAACACTTAACTCTCAGTTTCGGATCAAATAAGTCACCTCGGTCAGCCAAATTCCACCCCGGCCGAGATGTTCATCGACTGAACGAGATGCTTAGGGTTAAGGTAAAGACTCGAACTTTCAGGGTCCTACTGTGATTAAGATCATTCTATCATTGTTTTTCCCACAACTTTCAGCCAATCACCCTAGAATCACACAAGGAAATTAGCCACTCATCATCATGAAAGCAATAATCAAATGCATGGGAAGAAGGTGAATATTTGAACAAGAAGAATTTAATGAAATACTTCAATAACTGAATCAAATATCACAACAAAAGCGTTCCTTGGATATAAATCCAACAAGCAAGACAACAAGGAAGAGAATCTAAGGTAATCTTACAAGAAAACCTTCAAAAGCTATGAAAGCTACAATCTTCAATCTTCCTTCAACCTTCAAAAAGGTTCTTCAAATCTCCAACTGGAGTATGGTTGCAACGATGTATGCTGGATCTCGCAGCCTTCAATGGTGTATAACGTGCTAAGCGGGTTCTTGGATTTGTGGAAATCCAACCCTTTTTATAGGAAAATAACCCTCCAAAGATAAGATATCTTAGAAAGATCTCTTCCCATAAAAATAGGTAAAATATAAGATCTAGTATATCTTCTTCCTTCCAAGAGCCAAGCCCAAAAAATATAAGATCACTTTCCAAAGATAAAAAATCTCAGCCAAGAATAAAATATCCTCGCCGCGTCCTAGGTATTCGCCTCGGTCGAGTCGACTTCCCTGGATCACCTCGGTCGAGATAAATCTGTGGTCAACCGAGGTGAGTCATAACTGAATGTGAAATCTCTCAAAACTGGTCCAAAGTGAATCTCAAATCCATGGCTATGCTTCCTGGATGGTTCCTTATGTTCCTCAATGTAGCTCCAATGACTCCATAGCTCCTTTTGCTCTTTTTTTGATGCAAAACGTGCCATTTTACCTACGATTATAACAAAACTAGGTGTAGACCTCGATTCCCACAAAGGTAGATGAAATGGTAATATAATCACATAATATACATACAAACATGCAGATTATGAAAGATAAAACGTCTAAATAAACCCCAAAATATAGACTATAATTCATGCTATCAACAAGCATACTTCCCATCTACTCGTCTAAGACAAGTCGACGTGCAGGATCTGGGTCTAGTTTGGCAAGCGTGCACTGAGATTACATACTGCCCTAAAACACCAGTGAAATCATAGAATTACCCTTAAACTTCTCACGTCACAATTGCCTTTCCTTCTCTTCATTCTATTGATCCCAACATCAAGCCATAGCAGCTCACTTCTCCTCCTCTCGGAAACCGACAATAGTAATAGTCTAGTAGCCGTCATCGTCAACCAACAGCCCGGACAATTTCATCGGTGACAGACGGCAGGGAAACACTTCCATCGGCAAGGGTTAGCCCTTACAAGTTCTCTCCTTCAAGCAACAATAGACGATCGTACTCGGGAACACTCATGTATCTTGGTTCTTATGCTCAGTCTACAACTCACTCTCACACCTATGGCCATGACCTGATATGTTGTTCCCTTCCTCCTTTTTGCTTTTTGTCACAAAGGGAAAGAAGGACTACGTCTCCACCCTCCTACATGCAAATCTTCTAATTTTTGTTCAGTCAGGAATCAAACCTGGGAAGTGACGGCCGACCATTAACTCAGAAGAAGAGGGCGGTGAGACTAGAACTGAGAGCCATCTAAATTTCTTTGTTGTCCAGAATAGAAAATTATAGGGAAGTCAATTTTGACCCTACATTTCGATGCTTTAGGATAATAGTTCACCGTTAGAAATTTTGATATGTTGAATGCAAATATAGGTAGATTAGAGTATCAAAAGTTGGGAATGATCTAACGGTCGAATTTGGATTTTTGACATTCCAAAGTGGAGTAGTTATGTAGTTTTGTAAGAAGGTTGTGATTTTGGCTAAATATGAGAATTTTTGTGCTATGGAAGTAAACTTTAAATTTTTATGTAGGATTAGTAGTTCTTTATTTTTGGAGTTTTATTTTTCTAGTGAGGAGAGTGCATAGCATAGAAGGTTTAAATTTTTTTCTCGGAAATTTTGGATTTTAGTAAGAGTGTTTTAAGTTAACTCAAAGTATGACCTTAATACGTTTTTCATGATACTTGGTAAGTTTGAATGATCTTTCAGACTTAGTAAAAATCTTTCCTTTTAGTGTTATGCTTTTGTTTTGGGTTCCAAAGGAGTTATCGGAGGTATTCTATTATTTTTAGTAAAAATCTTTCCTTTTAGTGTTATGCTTTTGTTTTGGGTTCCAAAGGAGGTATTGGAGGTATTCTATTATTTTTAGGGTTTTTAGGACCTAGGGGTAAAATCGTCTTTTTATTCTTGTCGGGCTAAATTTTTAATTTCTTTTACATGACCTTTGATAGCTTAGAAGTTGAAAACTTCTAAGAGGTTTGTATATGTTATTGATTCAATTTCCTTTTATAAGCAGGCGGTTGAGTTCTTACGCTTGCGGATCGAGTTTTTGAGATAACTAGATTCATAGCTCGATTCAGTTAAGTCATTTGGACTTACTTAGTTAGCTTCAAAATGTTGGTATAAATTATGATTGTGGTGTGTGGTTATATGTTTAATAACTATAACTTGAATAGGACGACTTTATTTATGTAAGGCCCATGTGTATGCATAACGGGTCGTGATATCACTGCCCAACTCTGACATGAGTTTGAGAGGTTCTTCCCGACCAGCTCAGACATGGTATATGGGGAGATGCATCGAACCACTCTTGTTAAATTACGGGGACGGAGGCGAGAGTCGGCAGACTCTCGTGCCACAAGCCTAAGTTGAATTAGAAGTGAATCATATATATATATAAAAGATAATAACCGGACTTCTATACAAGCATGTTGAGTGTTTAAATTCAGTTATGTGCGTGTGCTATTATAATTCTTCTAATATTTGGATAGTTAGCTAACATTTGTATTGTTTGTTTGTTTAGATTTACTACAGGTTAGAGCAGTTGTCGAGTGATCTGGAAGGTAGTGGTCAGTCGGGTTTCCGTGTTTCGTAGGATGGGGTTTGGGTCTTTGCTTTTAGTCTTTCCTTTTTGTTACATATTTTCCTTATAGATTATGGCTCTAATATATATTGTTGGTTGATAGTCTTTTGTTGAGTTCATGACATCAATACTTTTTATGATATTTGGTTTTTTTTATTTGTGTCTTGTTGTAAGATCTAGTGAAATCGTTGTGAAACTAGGGTCGGGATCAATTGTGAGGTCCTAACCCGTAACTCCCCAAGTTTTGAGAACTTTGGGTGTTACATATATTTCATATTCCTATAATTGCTAGGACAACGTTGTCACCTAGCATGACTTCACCCCATTTATTTTCTCTAAAGAGCAAAATAAAGATTTTTCAAGACAAGCATGCATGGTACAATCAGAATCAAGCATCAACTCATTTGCAAGTAAAAGATGCAACACACATCTTATATCTATCAAAGCATAAGCCTATTTTATCACGTGTCAGCATCACGTTTCTCGAAGCTCAAAATTTATTTTAAATAGTGATTTCTAGATATTAATATAAATAAAAAAGTGAATTCTAAATTTTTTATAAAAATGTTTTTGACAAAAAATAGGTTTTAAACTTTTAAGGGATTTTTTTTCCATCGATTTTACCAACATATCTTAACAAATCGTTTTAGTTTTGTTTTAACGGTGTAATTTATTTTGTTTTTTATTTTTGTCAAATAGATTTTACGTGTGTTATTTTATCTTTTTTTTTTTATCAAAATCTAACTAAAATTAATTTGTCAAACCTTTTTTTAATTCAGAATTTTAGTCTTATCTTTATCTTGTATATATTAATCAAGATATATTAAGGAAGAAGCACTTTTTACCACGTATCCTCACAGCAATTAACATCACCCCAATTTTTTAAAAATCCAACAATATCTCTCAGTAATTTCTGTTAATCTATATATCTATATATATACATACTAAAGTAGACTATATTTCGCTGACGTGGCACGCTGAGAATTCAGTATTTAGGTCAAATTTCAGTATATTACTAAATTGTCACTCTTCAAAATTATTAATTTATAAGTTTTTCAAATTTAAAACCAAACAGATTTGGTGCAATTTTTAGAAAAGACTAGTATAATACCCGCACCTTGTGCGGGTTTTGAAAAAAATGAGAGAATATTGTGAAATAGGTTTTTTTTTCGTACTTTTGTTTTGTATACTTCTCTAATCTAATCCTGCGTCCACAGCGCGCCACGTCATCAACCCGTGCTCTGTTTTAGTAAGTATAATAGATTTGGTTTCTATAAAATTATTATTTTAATAATAAAAGATTTTATGGTTTAAAAAATAGTGTAAAAAATAAAGATTTATTGGCTTTAATTGTGGGAGCTCAATTTCAAAAATCCTGCGTCCACAGCGCGCCACGTCATCAACCCGTGCTCTGTTTTATAAGTTACGTATTTCATATTTCGTGATTTTTGGTTTTAAAACTTTCTTTTAAAGTTTACTTTTTTTAAGGTTATATATAAAAATAGAGAATTCTAACTTTAAGATGAACGATTAAAACTGTACTTTTGTTTATTTTAGTTGTTATTTTACAATTGGTGTGATTTGAGTTTTATAATGATTTAAAATTATTTATAAGTGTTTTGATATTATATAAATAAGACGGGGCACTTCTAGCGGGACGGAGAAAGTAATGCCTATATCCCGTTATGGATATTTATTGGTTAAATATGATTGTTATTTTTTATGAAATTCCGTCGGGATTGGGACATAACAGGATCGGGATTTGCAGAATTTTTTCTCACCATATTTATATGTATTAAATATACCCGTACACGCACAGGACCTAAACTATTTTTTTTTTAAATAAATCATTAAAAATTGTACGATAGTATTGATAAGATTTGAAATCAATAATTAAGATTTTTATTTTTAAATATGTAAGTAATTCAAAAAAAAAAAATTTTGATTGTTACGATAAGATTGGAACGTTGCTTTTTCTATATAAGTCAATATAAAACAAATAAATAAATAAGTATTTGATTCACAAAATATATATTATATATATATATATATCAATTATATTTATTGAGATTTGCTTACAAATAAATAAACCAAAATCTTTTTCCTTAATAGTAGGATTATTTTACGAATGAATGTTTTTGTAGTTTTATCCCCCAATAGATTGACTAATCTCCATAAATCACAATATATATTTAGCATCATTTTATAAAATGGAACTAATTAATACTTAATAATTAAAATTATATGTGAACATATTTTTCGGAATTTTAAAAATATTTTAAACTCATCAAAACGGATAAATAATTACTTATAAATTTATATATATCTTTACTATATTTTATATAATACTTTCTCTTATGAATAGTACATATTCTATTTTACCCTTCTTCTTTTTTCTTTTTTTATTTATTTTGTCCCTTATCTAAAAGAGGTCATCTGTCTTCTAAACCTATACACGTGTAATCTCATCGTCTCTTTTGTTATTCTTGTATTTAGTTTTGGAATTGGCAGCCGCTTTTGCATCTTCTCCATGGTGAGGCTTCTTCAAGACTCCAAGCCAAAGGACGACCGCCGCATGATCTGTGAATATTAAATCGACTTGCTTTTCAGTTTTAGGATTTTCTCTCCTTCTACAACACCGCCGGGTTTCACCATCCCCTTTTCCGCCGGTGATCGCCTTCTCCAGTTTTGTTTATTTGCCCGATGAATTCTGTAATCACGTTCCTCTTCGTTTTTTTCTCTTCGTGTTTGTACCCGCGGCAAAGAACATTCAGATTATAGTTCGTTTGTTCCATGTCACAACGGATTCTCCTCTCTAGGTATGTATCTCAATTTCCTCTCTAGCGCTCTCTCTCCTTTTCATTCATGTATGTGGTAGTTTTCATTTTCTTTAAGCTTGATTCCTCTTTCGACGTCTTTTGAGTGCTTAGATTTCGCTTATCGCTTATCCGACGAAATTAGAGGCTCACTTTGGGCTTGAGCGAGGATCGAAACCCTAGATGATGTGTACCTAGAGAGCTCGTTGTTGTTGGGATACACTCTCTCCCTCGGGTATTTCTTCTCTCACCGTCTCATGTTCTATGTCTCCAACTTTCAAATCTCCTTCTTCCTTCTATTCCAATGATTCTCGCTAGGGTTCTTCTCTGACTGGATTTCTCTTAGTCCTCTCTTGCAATTTCAGTTCCTCTAAGTTCTTGTCCGACTAGATTTCTCTAAATTCGGAGTTGGTTCTCAAAATACAACATTTAACAAACAAGGAAGGTGCTGGGGATGATTCTTCTTCAGATGATGAACCCACTTTGATGTATTGTGTTAGCTATTTATTTTGACATATGTTTTGTAACACCCCAAATTCTCAGAACTCGGACGCTACTGGTTAGGTCCTCACAATGGGTCCCGACCTCAATTTGACAACAATTTTACTAGGATCTTACAACAAGACACAAATAAAGAAACCGAAATTCGTTAAGCGATGTTTTAAAGATATGAATACAACACAAACGTTTAACAGCCAACAGTACTTAAGATAAATAAAAGTCTAACTATCATCATACTATTAGGAAACATCAATGCAAAACCCCGAACTACACTCTAGGGAGTACGGAGACCCGGGTGACCACTACTTCCGGATCACTTAGCTGTTGTTCTAACCTATGGTAAATCTAAACAATAAAATAAAACAACCGTTAGCTATCTGAACATTAGATAAACGAGGATAGCACACACACACAATAGCAAAACTAAACACACAACATGCTTTCACAGAATCCATTTTTTATTATCTTCTTTTAGGTCATTCACTCTTACTAATGATATTATTTTGTGACACGAGGGATTCTCAAACCTTGCCTCCGTCCCCGTGTAACTATCAGAAATGGATCCGATGCATCTCACCTTGTACCTGTATGGTCTGGGTATAGAGAACCTCCCAGTCTCCTATCAGAGCTGGGCAATGATGTCACCGCCCGTTATACATACACTTGGGCCATAAAATAATAAAGGTCGTAGTATGCATGTTGTAATTATTAAACAATTAACACATACCACTATCATCATTCAGCTAACATCTAGAAACCAACTAAGTACGTCGCAAGGACTTACCTGAATCAAATCTCAACTCTCTTAATCTCAACTTGGTCTGCAACTGTAGAAAGTCAATCGTCAGTTATACAAGACAAGTGGATCAAAATACATCCCATATTCTTAGAAGTCTATAACTATATGATGTACAATCTCCTCAAGAGAAATTACTAAAATGACTATTTTACCCCTGGTCCCGAAACTCCAGAATATTCTATAACTTAGTTTCAAACTCTCCTTTCACTAGTACAAAGACCCCCATAGACCTCGCTTGTGTTGGAGCGGTTTGTAAGAATCGAGATCAAGGTAATTTTCGGACCACGGTTATTTGTATAACCATGGATAATCAATTCTTTTTTTAAAAAAAATTCGGACCCCGTTATATGAACTAACCGGAGTATAATGTTCATTTTTTGGATAATACCACGGTTATCATAAAGAACCGTGGTCATACAAAATTCTCGAATCCCGGTTACTTAAATAACCGTGTTACATTATTTAAAAAGACCTTTATCAAACAAAATCGTTTTGAAACAAAAAAAAAACCCTAGTCTTTCAATGAATAGGCGCTCCTCAACCCTCTGTAATTCGAAAACGTCGCACAACTCTGCTCCAGCTTCTGCGATCCAAACGCTCCTCAACCCTCTGGATTTCAGAAACCTCGCTCAGCCCCGCTCCAACCTCCGCGATCCAGATGCTCCTCAGCCCTCAGAATATCGAAAACTTCATTCTGCCCCACTCCAGCTTCTAGACGCTCCTCATCCCTCAAAATTTCAGAAACCTCCATCAGAATAGCGATCTTCGAAGTCACTCCCCTGTTCCCGGCACCGGTGAAGCTTAAACCTTCGGAGAGTAAGAATATGATTTGAAGTGACCTTCATCATTTTTCTTCTACAGTTTATACATATACTAGCATCTTAGTGCACAAAGGATTATCGGAATGCCGCCCGGAGCTCTTTTGAGTTGAAGATGTCGGCGGATAAGCACATCCAGGCGGCGACGGGGTCTCCGTTCAAGGTGGCGGTGTTCGCCGACTTGCATTTTGGATAGGATGCTTGGACCAACTAGGGACCTAAGCATGACCTTCACTCTCTCAAGGTTATGTCGAACGTGATCGATGCTGAATCTCCAGGTTTGCTTGCTAATCGCTAATTTGATGTGTGCTTCTCCCATTTTCTGATTAATATTGCTACCGATGGATTGACTGCTCATCACTTTTGCTTGTTTAGCATTGTTTTGATGCTTTGCTTATCGGACATTTTTTAGGGATTTTGTTTGGTTTTACTCCTAAACGCCGTTGATTTGGTATGTCAACAGAAATAGAAATAGAGGTACAAAAAGAGCAGTCAAAAGTTATATCAGTATATGGCATTCATAAAATAATTTTAATAGAATTATAATAAGATTAGAGATTTGCTAGAGTAGGGGCTACAATTGGGTGTTCAGAGATCCGATAAAAATGGAAAGTGCAAAGGAGATTATCTGTTTAATTGAATGATGACATTATAGTTTAATAGACACTCTTTAGACATCTTTATAATGCTCAAGTGAATTGACTTAGTTGTTGTACAGAACTAGCATGCCTTGGCAATTCTCAAACAAAGCAGGTATAAATATAATGACTTAAAACTAGGGGTCAGTCAACATCAGCTGTTTTGCGGATCCTACTGCATTTGGATATGAATTATATCCATTTTTCATATGTGAACCTGTGCATCAACAAAGTATGTAAATCAGTCACTGATCCTTTTTCTTCTTCTAGGGGAGGATGTTTGTGGCTTCATAGGAACAACACGTGTGGAGTTGATGAAACATGAGATTGGAAGTAACAAACATTCTGTCTCCGTTCGGTCTTGTGAATCTGTGACCAAGTGTGTCTAACTATGCTCTCCAAATTCGTTCTTTTGACGACCCACAATTACCAGTTGCATTTTTCTACTTTATGGATTCTGGAGGGGGTCCTATCCCGAAGCCATTTCCAAGGCCCAAGTAGACTGGTTATTGAGTAATTCTCAAGCGATCAATCTAGAGTCGAGGTATAGAAGATGTCAATGGTGAGTTTCTACATTCAAGGTTTTAAACACCCTCTCTCTCTCCGCCACGTCAGCTTATAAAACTTTACTACTTTTTCTCCACTTTCATAGTTTCCTAACTCTATATTTATTTATGCACCATATATATATATTTTTAAATTTTAATTTATTTATAATTAAATTTATATCAAAAAATTAAATAATAAAAGTATAAACAATTAACAAAAATGAGATTTTCAATAAACACTTCATTAAAAATTAAAAGCACACAAAGACATTAAAATAATAATGATAAAATTAAGAAGTAAAATGTGAAAATACAATTGTTATTTTTATCCTTCTAAATATATTAAAAGCACCATATTTTAGACTTTATAGATGAAAAAATCTTTGGACTTTATAATAGATACAAATATTATTTTTATCCTTCTAAATATATTCAATATTGGACTTTATGGGTAGATAAAATAAAATATAAATATTAAAAAATTAAAATTATCAAAATATATTTAAAATAAATAATAACATCACCAACTAATACATTATATTGAATATTGATTTATAAAATAATTATTGATTCTAAATATGTTCAATATTATACTCTATGAATAGATAAAAATAAAATATAAATATTAAAAAAACAAAATATGTCAAAATATATTTATATTAACTAAAATTATCAATTAAGTGTAAAACAAATCTCTTTTACACTAAAATAAATAGGTGCCCTTTGTTGTTTGACACATGGACCAATCACAATGCATACAAATTTCTCTCTCCTTGTATCTTGCTTCAATTCGACAGAATGGGTTTTATGACTATTTAACACTGTAGCTTAAAAACTTAATATATAAAACTCATTAGAAACTTGCATTGTAGATGGTCTTACTTCATTTTATTGTTAGTTAGGTAATCCTTTGACTTTTGAGTCACTAACTGGCACACTAGCATCATTACAGGGTGCCTGAGATTCTCTTCTGGCATATCCCTAGTAAAGCATATAGTGAGGTTGCTTCGTGGTTTTCTATACGCAAGCCTTGTGTAGGGTTAATGAACAATGCGAAAGTTGCTTCACAAGAAGGTGAGTTTGGGATCATGAAGATTCTTAAAGGCAAGCCTTCTGTCAAGGTACTCACAACTTGACTAATTTACAATTTGTAAGTTACAAACATAATCTGCATGTTTTTTCGGCCCTTGATGAATCAAGTATAATTAATTCAATAAATCAAGTGTTGGCCAACTAAATACACATTATTTTGGGTGACAGGCTTTGGTTGTGGGTCACAACCATGGGTTAGGCTGGTGCTTCCAATATAAGAAGCTATTGCAATGCTTTTCTAGACATACTGGATATGCAGGCTATGGAAGCTGGGCTAGAGGTGCAAGAATACTAGAGATCTCTCAACAACCATTCTCCATGAAGTCTTGGATTAGGATTGAAGATGGTTCCGTACATAGCAAAGTCATCCTCGGCAATTGAGTCAAATTCTCCAGGTTCTTTTACTTTCTTATTCAAGAGGAAAAAAAGTGACAATTTAGAGAGGAATTCTGTACACATAATTGTTGGATTTGTATGTGGTATATAATTAATAGTGACTTTGCAATTTCACGGGCTTTTTTAAAAGTATTGTAATTTAAGAATTCGATTGTAAATATTTTCTTACAGAAGACCAAATTATATTTCACCTAAACAATTATAGAATCCTTGTGCATGAGTGGAAGAATAACTACTAAATAAGAAACTTGTTGAAGATGAAAGCCAGCTCACTCGGTGTGATTGTGTATATATTAAGGTGATGATCAGTCATAATATAAAAAATACACTAATAAAATTAGGTAAAAAATTGTCTATGGAAGACCAAATTATATTTTACCTAAACCATTACAGAATCCTTGTGCATAAGTGGAAGAATATCTACTGAATAGCATAAGTGGAAGAATATCTACTGACTAAGAAGCTTGCTGAAGATGAAAGCTAGCACACTTGGTGTGATTGTGTAGTCTAGCCAAATTTAAGCGATTGATTCGCAACTTTTTTCATTGAAATTTTCACATGACAGTCCTAAAAGTCCGAGTAAAGCCCTATGTGGACTTTGTTGTTGTATATACTCAGATAAATTGTGAAGTAGAGCCTCATAGTTGTAACACCCCGAATTCTCAGAACTCGGAGTGCTACTGGTTAGGACCTCACAATGGGTCCCGACCTCAGTTTGACAACAATATTACTAGGATCTTGCAACAAGACACAAATAAGAAAAACCGAAATTCATAAAAATGTATTTGTATAAGGATGAATGCAACAAAGTCTAACAGCCTAACGTACTTAAACAACGGAAAAGACTAACTGTCTTAACAAAAGGGAAAGACAACAAAGCAACAACCCAAAACCCCACTCTAAAGAGTACGGAGACCCGGCTGACCACTACTTCCTGATCACTCAGCTGCTGTTCTAACCTGCGGTAAAACTACAACACAACAAAACAACCATTAGCTAGTTATCTAAACATTAGGAGAATAATAATAGCACACACACACATAAAATAATAAACACTCATCATGCTTCCAAACAATCCATTTATTATCTTCTTTTAAGTCATTCACTCTCATGATACTTATTTTGTGACACGAGGGGTCCCAAACCTCGCCTACGCCCCCGTGTACCCATCAGGAGTGGATCCGATGCATCTCACCGTGTACCTGTATGATCTGGGTATAGAGAACCTCCCAGTCTCCTGGCAGAGCTGGGCAGTGATGCCACGGCCCGTTATACATACACTTGGGCCTTAAAACATAACAACAACGGTCGTCCTAACAAGTTATTGTTATAATACACGTTGCACACACACAACCATTATCACTCAACCAATATCCAGAAACCAGCTAAGTAAGTCGCAAGGACTTACCTGAATCAAACCACAACTCTCACAATCTCAACTCGGTCTGCAACCGTAGAAACTTAAACGCCTGTCATACAAGGCACGTGGATCAAAATACATCCCATAATCTTAGAAGTCTATAACTTCTAAGATGCACAAACTCCTCAAGAGAAAATTACTAAAATGCCCTCTTAAGGTAAAATGACTATTTTACCCCCGGTTCCGAAACTCCCAGATTTGTTTATATCTTAGTTTCAAAATCTCCTTTGGAACTCATTTCCACAATCTAGTTCTTACGGAAAAGATTGATCAAGATTTATAATAGTTACACAAATTTCTAGATTTTCACAAAAAATCGTTAAGGTCCGACTTTGGATTAAGATACGAGGCTTGAATAAAAAGATAAAAATTCCGGAATAAAAAATTCTAAATCTTCTATGATATACCTACTAAATATATGTGTCAAGATCTCTTTGAAATACTTAACCATAAATCTCTCATAAAATTCTAAAGTTGGGGTAAAACTAACATTTCTACACTTAGTCATTTTTCTTCCACTGTTGCAAAATAGCCCAACTGTCCTACTTCAGGGACTTGTAAATCTTAATCCGACCGTTAACTCTTTCCCAAAATTTTACACAATAAACTACATAATTCCCACTACAACATATCAAAAATTCAACGGTGAATTCTCGATTTAAGCTATAGAAATTAGGTCCTAAAGTCAGCAGGTCGAAGCTGAAATGTAACAGTCCTAAGTTCGAGTCTTACTCCCAGCAGTCCCTCTCATTTAACACTCAGCAGGTCTCTAGTTCGAAACTCATGGGTTGCACTTATTCTAAAAATAAACTCAACCTCCTAGATCTAATGTAACAGTCCTAAGAAAACAAAGGGGTCGAGAAATAGGTTCCTACCGGGCTGCAGCAAGGAAGGGGGCACCTGCTGAGTTTTCAATCGGCATTACCCCCTCCAGAATCGCTGGCTTAGTTCGTTTGCACCGCCGTAGTGGCTGGAAGACCGGATCAGCATCGGTTTCGTGCGTCTCGAGGGGCTGCAGATCGACTCCAGTGGTGTCCAGTTACCCGTGGTAGACCAACGAGGGCGGTTCGGCTTGCTGTCGACGCAGAAGAACCCAATCCGGCGCTAAATTCGGTTAAATGTAGGTTGCTGTCATACCATGATACAGGAGGGAGGAGCGTCGGCGTCTCTGCGCTGAAGAAGGTGAGACTCCAGCCGTTACGAGGGCGAGATACAGACTGATAGAATGAAGGGAGAGATCGGTGCTCACCTGGCTGTTAAAGACGGAGCCGGCGAAAGGGAGGGTGGCGATGGTCCGAGTGTGAGGCTGGCAGTAGGGTGGCGTTAAGTGGACTGAAGTACTGTTGTCCGTCTCCGGCTGTCGTCTTCACCACTTCCGGCGAGCAATCCCGGTGGAGAGTGTTGGCGGTGGTCCTGGTGTGTTCGTTTGGGCGGCGTTCCCTCTGGCGTATCAACGTGCAGCGAGAGAGCAGCAAGAGTTGTAGCGTCTTTACGGTTTTGTTTAGGTTAGATTATTAGATTAGGTTAGAATTAAACGTGATTAAGGGTTGATTAGGGTTTAGGTTAAAGCTGGGCCGGCTGAGTGATTGGGCCAGAAGTGGGCCTGCTCCTCAAATATTACAATGAGCTGAAAGAATGAGTTAATTCCCCGGAACCGTTAAAGATATGGAAATAAATTACGGGATTATTTACGGAATTATTTACTGAATTATATAAGTTATCATTTTATGTGAATTCAGGTCACATAAAATGATAGAAATTAATATCGTTTTATTCTTAAATAAAAGAATTTAGGTTGTCGGATCGGAATCCGGTTTGATCCGGTATTAAACGGAATTTAATATTTTTGGGTATTACAATAGTTAACAATTTAGAAAAGTTCATGTGCTTTTTTAATTGAGTAAAATAGATAAATGACTTAGATTGAGCAGTTCAGGTTATATAAAGAGATTTGGACTGGTAAACTTTTGAATGATGCTATTTGGTTTATTCTATAGATTAATTTCTTCATTGCTGCAAATGAATAAGTTAGTGATGAGATGATTTATTTGTAGGCCCTATGAGGAGTTAAGTGTATGTATGGCTTGTTGGGTGTGGTAGACAAACTTCTGCTCCCGGACTTTCTTGTAACGAGATGCATCTCTTACAAAACCTTCTTGAAATCCCTAGCACATTTTCTACTTACTATTTTGTTGTTGATTCTTGTGGCCACTATGATGATGACGATTTGAAATTGAATTATCAAGAGATTGTGGTGTGATTTAAAATTGCAACAATATCATGCAGCCATGGTTCTTTAAAGAACCGTGGTGTTTTTTTTTTAAAAAAAATTAGAATTGGGACCACGGTTATTTAAAATAATCGTGGTTCGACATCTGTATTTTTTTTAAAAAAAAATAAAAGTCGGAACTCGGTTATTTATAAAAAACCGGGGTCCGAAAATGACCCCAGTTTTTTTGATAATAACTGGGGTCTGACTTTTACCCCGGTTTTTTAAAATAACCGGGGTCCGACTTTTACCCCGGTTATTAAAAAACTGGGGTCCGAAAATATTAATTCGGTGACATTTACCGTGGTGCGAACGCTCGGACCTCGCTCCCGTTAACCACGCTTCATTAACCGGGTTCCCATGTACAAAATAACCGGGGTCTAGGTGGGGTATTTGGAACCCATTTCCACAATCTAGCTCTCAAGAGATAGTTCGCTAAAGCTTTATAAGAGTTAAATACAATTCTTGATTTTCAAAAAAAGTTGCTAAGGTCCGACTTTGACTTAAGATACGAAGCTCGAATAAAAATATAAAAATTCTCAAATTAGGCCAATATGCCTCTAAACCTTAAAATCCGTCTTAGTCATCTTCCGATTAATTTCTTTCTCAAAGTATAATTTCTATTCCCTTTGTAAACTCAAGAACTCTTATAATACAAAGGTTTCCATTAAATAAACTCATAACGCTAATTAGTTTCTAACACCAACTAAACTAAAAAATTCATTCTCTTACGACTAGGGTCATACTCTAAATTTAAAAGTTGAGTACTATTGTGCAAGTTATCCTTGTAGGTCAAAACTCCACTTCCAACAATATTTGGGCTACTAAAATAAATATAATAAAGCTTTGGGCTCTTCCCTGAATTTTCCGAATTAGGGGAGGTAGATTAAGAAATAAATACAAATTTGGGATAAAGATGTAATTATAAAAATTGGGAGGGTTTTGTAATTATACCCCAAAGTTCCCAATCTCGATTTAGGGATCCTGCTCTCTCTCTATCAACAGGGGCGGCTGATTCAGCGATAGAGAGGAGGTATGCAGCAGCGGCTTCTGGAAGATAACAACCTTCCCGGCGAATTCAGGCGGTGGCGGATACCTTGGCTCGAGCAGGTGAGGTTGACTCCGACAAGGGCGGCGGTGTTAGTAAGCAAATTGATTCTCTCCTGATGCTGGCGGTTCCGGCGGTCGCAATGTCTTCTTCACAAGTCTTCATCGGCACCGACTCGAGCGCAATGATGGTGGTGGCGGAACTGGATCGGCTGCTGATCGGGATGTGCATCTGTTACCGACCCCCATTGACGATGGTTGGCAGCCAGGGAGAGTACATATCTATGATGGAGAGGGGCGACGTACTTCACAGCCACAAGGTTCGATTGGTGTCGGAAAGGCTCGTCCCCGTCCGGTTCTCGTGTTCCTAGTTTGCAGGGTTTTTCCGGCGTGACAGTCAACAGAGGAGGAAGAGGTAAGCAATTTTTGATGTGTCTTGAGGCCTTGTGGTCTGTTGTTGTTGAATGGTGTGACTCGGGATAAGAGCAAAGGCTGCTTGTGGTTACTGTTAAATCTGTGTGGCAAGTGAGGGACGAAGGAAGGGCTGTTGTGTAATCCAGGTTGACATGAGCATGAAGAGCATATGAAGAACGATGGGAATGAAGAAGAGCGGTTGAGGCTGTACGTGTGAAAGTGGAGGGATAATGTTGACGTGCGATGTTTACGGGAGTATTGAAAAGAAATCAACTGTTACAAGACAAGTCAAGGTTAATAGGGGATAATAGTGTGCAATAAATGGTTTCTATCATTACGTGAGAATTGAAGGACAAGTTCAGCTGTTACCTTGGCAAAGTCTAGGCTTTTAAATGGCGTTCTACTTGTCAAAGATGGCTGTCACAAAGGGAAGAGAGGTTGTTGCTTGGTCATATATTCATGTAGAAAGGAGAGGAAGACTTTGTCCTCATGTACATTAAAGTATAGGTATAGAAAGGAGAGGGACCAATCTAATTATAATATAAATGGTTAGTCCATATAAAATGGTGCAATGTGAGGAAAAGTATGTTTAGATATATGAGGTAAGGACATTGATAGTTTATTTGCATAAAAATCCTCATAAAACAATTGGCATAAAATGCTCACTAAAATGATAAGCATAATGTATGTGATATATAACTATACTTACATAGAATGATAAGTATAGTGGGTTTATTGTACTAGGTAACACATCAACTAACAAGAAAAGTTATAGGTAACACATCAACTAACAAGAAAAGTTAAGCATGTACATAGTTGGTCATGGAAACACAACTCATGGTTTTGGAGTGTAACACCCCGTTTTTTTTGGGAGCGTTTCGATATTTATTTTGTTACATTTATCGATATTTTATTAGCTCAAGTATTTTTTTTTAAATTATTTTCACGGCGTAAAATACCCTTCTCGAGTATAATTATATTTTGGTCTACCCTGGAAAAGGTTCGAAAAGTCATTCGACTCAGAATTTTTCCGTTCCGAACGTTTGAAAACGAGTCTACCCTTTTATTAATTATTTTCTTCTTCTATTTCTTTTTTTCCTTTTTCTCTTTTTCTTCTTTCTATGGCTTCTCTCCTCAGGCTGATGAACAGCCGGCCGCTCAACACCCTACTCCTGGGCTACCCGACTGTTGGCTCCCCAACTCCTCGATCTTTCATCCCCTGCTGTGCAACCTTCTCTTATCTCCTCTGTGGCTAGCCTGCACTTCCGCTTCTCTCTCCGGCTATCTTCCTCCTCTCTGTTGCTCCCCTTTATTTTCTGGATCGAGAGTTGAGAGACGCTTCTTCCTCAGCCCCTCAGTGAAGCCGGTCACCCTCACCGTCGTGTTGGTCCCCACCTCCCTGCAGTGACCTCTCTTGCTCGACTGCTCCTTTCCTACTCTCCTGGAACCCTCAATCTGCAAGCACTCCTTCCTCATTCTCCATTGACTGCCACACCGGGCTGCAACCGACAACCCAGACATCAATAGAGCGCAGCAACAATCCCTTCCCTCCTTACCGACGCCAGACGAAGCCACAACAACCACCGGCAAATTCCATCGGGACAAACCTCGTCGTCGAAGCCCTGCGGAGTTGTAATATCCGGATTTTTTTTTATCTCTGAATTTTTCCCGAATCAACCCGTCTTTGACTAGTTTGACCTCTTACATACTTAGTATCTTGGTTCATTGTATTCTATTATTTTATGTGAAGATTATTCTCATATAACTCTTAAGCTCTATCATTTTATGTGAAAATTTTTATCACATAAAATGCATCTAACCAATCCCAATAAGTTCATGGGAATTTTAATCACATAAAATATTTGTCTTCTCTTTTAATTGTCCCCAAATTCAATTTGGATCATCAAATTCTAGAACTAATGGACTCATGCTTGCATGATGGGCCCATCATGGTACTAAGGGCTTGATGGGTCATCAGCTTGAAATCTCCTCCGAGTCAATTGAAGATATCGTACTTACTACTTCAACATATTTTCCGGATTTTCTGCTCAACAACCGTAACCTCCGTCGCAATCAAACCCTCCTCCTAACCCTCGCTTGAACCCAGCCGCTACCTCCTTCACCGTGTGTTATCAACCTCTCATCTCTCACGTTCTTGCACGTTACTCACGTCACTAACAAAGACGTCCAGCAGTACTCAGCACCCCTCCTTGGGTCGACACACACCAGCACAACATCTTCGGCTTCTTCGCTTTTGTTTTCCCCTGCACGGATCCTATCCCGAAGAAATCCCTCTGTCACCATCGTCAAGCCTCACCTAGTAGCCGGGACGTCTCTCAGCGTGCCACATCTTCACACCCGTCTGCACCATCGACCGAGACGAGCTTCTCCACCCGTGTGCAACAGTCAACGAGAGTGAAGATTGGCCTTTCCCAGCCTGGTACGCATTCGACGGTAGACACCATCCAAGCCCTGCACAACGACGACGAGACGAACCGCCCAGCCGCTACTCCTAGTCGACAGCAGCCTGGAAACCTGCACCATCATCGATCGAAATCGCCAAGGTAATCTCGGTTTCATTCCTCGTAGAGTTCAGGATTTAGCCGCGTTGTAACTCGATGTATACTCGCAGAACAGTCGCTCACATCGTGCTCCGAGAATTCAAGAAGACTTCTCTCGATTGTTATCCCGGTACTTAGCCAAACTCCAAGTCCCTCTCGATCGTGCGTTATTGGCCGTGCTTGTTGAAGTTGCCCGGTCCCGACAGTAAGCTTCCACCTTGCACTTCAATGGCTGTAATACCTTAGCTATAGTGGAGGATGTTTAAGTCAGTAATATAGAATAGTAGCATTTGAGGGTAGAGTTTGGGATGCCTCATTTAGAATAGGATTCGGTTGCCATTAAGGGAGTTGTTTTGAAGATAGTTAGATTGGGTTATTTTAGGAAAATTACGTGGGCAATGGGTTTCGAATTCAGGAGGTGTGGGCAGTGAGAATTCAAGGTGTTGCTATCAATAAGTATGAAAACATAGACTTAATGCAACTCCTCTTAATTTCCAGATTTTTACTCTTAAGCTACTATTTTCAGGATGGAATTTGGTTACCTTAGATGGATCATCCACCGTTGAGTTTTTAATATGTTATAGGTGAATGTATATAGTTTGCCATGTTAAAATTTGGAAACTTTTCAACGGTCGGATTAGAAGCTATAAGACTCCAAACTATGACAGTTGGGCAGTTTGTTTTTATAAGAGTGAGAAATATGACTAAGTGTTGAAGTTTTGTGTTGAGGAGTCAACTTGGGGAATTTATAGTATAATAGTTATTGATTGTTTTGGAGAGTTCCTTATTTTTATGAGTAGAATATATATCATAGAGGGTTTATATATTTTTCTTTTGAAATTTTTTTGGGAACTTTGTAACAGTGTCTTTAGTTAGGCCAAAGTAGGGCCTTAGTAAGTGTTTCAAGAAAGTTAAGAAGTTGGAAAACTCTTTCAACTTAATTAAGCATTCTTGTGAGGGGTTATGATTTTGGAGTTCATAGGAAATTTTAGAAATATCCTACAATTTTTTTTAGGGTTTTGGAGACAAGGGTAAAATTGGTCATTTACCCTTATAAGGGTATTTTGGTAATTTCTATTAGGATGGTTTTGAGTATCTTAGAAATTGTAGACTTCTAAGAGGTTGGGACATATTATTGATCCACTTGCCTTTTATAACAGGCGGTTGAGTTTTGCAATTGCAGACTGAGTTGAGACAGCGGGAATCGAGATTGATTAAGGTAAGTCCTTTGGGCTTACTTACCTGACTTCTAGATATGAGTGTGGATAATGATGGTGGTGTGTGAATGAGATGTTTATAGTTATATTTTAGTAGTAAATATCTACCGACCTATACTTTGGCCTAAGAGTAACGGGCGATGGCCACCTGCTCAGTTAGCCTGAGGGCACTGGGGGTTTCTTTAGGGACTAGTCCACACTCGGTTTGTAGTGATGCTACCGGCGGAGGTAAGCTAGACCTACACCCAGTTGGATAAGGAACGGAGGCGAGAACTCTTAAGATTTCTCGTGCCACAATTGTAAAATGGAATAAGGTGAACCACTTAACTACTAAATAATAACCGGTTTGTGTGCCAGCATGATGATTGGTTTAAGTTATCTTGGTTGTGTTTGTGCTATTTTTATTCTTTTTATATTTAGATTGTTAGCTAACGGTTTATCCGTGTAGTAGTTTTTGTAGAGATAAACAGTTGCAGAGAGATTCGGGACGGATGGTCAGCCGGGTCCACGTACTCATTAGATGGGGACGGGGGAGTCTTCCATACGACATGCATGTTATGTATCTATATATAAATATATATATGTTTGTAAGGCTGTCACATGAGTACTTTCATACCATTAAAGTATTATGTTTTGAAATTGTTTTAAATACATTTGTGCCTTGTTGTAAGATCCTAGTAAAGTTGCTGTTAAACCAAGCTCGGGACCCATTGTGAGGTCCTAATCAGTAACTCCCCGAGTTCATAGAAATTTGGGGTGTTTCAACATGGTATCAGAGCAGGTTGGCAACAATGGCACTTAGAATCTTCTGAAAGACCGAATGTAGAAATAACCAGAAACCGAAAGGGGTCTAAAATTTTCAAAATGAAGTTTTATTTTAAAATCATGTGCATTGTCGGGTTGTTGGGATAGTAGTACGTCGGACCACCATCGCTCTCCGTGGATCTCTGCAACTTAGTATGATAAGAAATAGTATTTGGACTTATAGTATTGTACGTTTATGTAGGTTATATGTATATCTATATACATGTAACATTTTAGTACCCTAAAGGATAGGAAATATCCTTTAGTTGAGTTACCATGATGCCATCATTGCCTCATGATAAAAGGTTAGTAGACCTTCAAGAGTTTCTCTATAAGAAGATTATAGACTAAGACCACGAAGTAGATTAATGTGTTCTGGCAGACACTCTGGCGATATCAATAATCTTTCGAAGAATGAGTGGATACAAGTTGAAGAATATAAGATGATTCTTAACCACAAGAACACTCAGATAGGAAAGAATATCAAATTGACTTAGATAGAAGTGATGAAAGTCCATACAAGGAATTTAGCGGTATGAATACAAGAGAGGGAACTCAAGGATGCAAGTAAGGACTAAGAAGAAGCATAGATTGAAGGGGACAATATCGGAATACAAATCAAGCGGGATAGAGTACAAATACCCTTGGCGGGTTAAATGACATTGCAACCAAGGTGGGCGACGCCATAAGCAAGTATGTGCATGAGGGTACAACAAAGATAGGGTGTTGGCCCAGATGTGAAGGATTAAAGGAGCACAAAGACAGGCAATTACATTTGAGTTTAAAAACAAAGACAATAAAAATAATAGATGATGTTGATCATGTCTTACTAGCTCATCTAGAGGATAGAGAGAGGGGTATGCCTAGAGAATAGAAAATTCATAAGCATTGAGACGGGTTGAATTCTTTAGAGGTAACGAGAATTTTGAAAGAAATCACGATGCAAGTATCAAGAGAATAGAAGGCTGAAAGTGAGGCAATTGGATTTCCATAGAGGCGTTAAAAACAACACCAACCAAAGAGGAAGAATGTGTGAGAAGGATCTTGGTTGACTTGAGAGTCCATGATTACTTCTCATTCACATTAGGATTGCTCATCAATATTTACGATTCATACCAGAAAACCGCAAGTAGACAGTGACCAAGGTAAGAGGAATCGCAAAGACGCGCTCACAAGCTACTGTGGACGACTTGATAAACTCATTGACGATATATGAATGATACAACTAAACTCGGGTAAAGTGTTCTTACAGAAAGAAAGAAAAGTGTAAATTGAGGAAGAAGCCAAAGATGTATAAACGGATAACCTAGAAAGGATAACTTTTCACGAGTGTATCAACATTGAAGGAGGTATAAGAAGGGTAAGTCTAGGATCCTGTAGAAGGTCGATTATAGAATAAATAGTAGCAACTCAGAAGTTACACTTATGGGTTGACGGATGATAACTAGTTGGTAAATAAGAAGAATAACAACGGGTCTATAGAAGAATTTTATTGACATAGGGAGGACCCTTCAAGAGATTAACGGCAACAATTGTGAAGCTAAATTGATATCAGTACTAGTATCCTTGATAGTAACATGAAAAGAGTTCAAACCAATAAGTTTTTTTTTGAGAACTTATGAGGAAGATTTGGACGGTCAAGAATGACCCCCTTATGTCATTATTGAGATCAAGGGAATTGTGTGAGTACTTTACTACCTATTGGCTAGGAAAAAAGTATATATCACAGTTAGTACGGATGGATTATAAGAGATGAAATGGAGGAGTAAGAAGTATATCATTTTGATCATGTTCTAGGTCAATCAAGACAGAGTGTGCATAGCATTCCACAAGTGGGACTGATAGTGCGCTTCCGAGATTTTCAGAGAAAGCCTTTGTGACTAAGAGGTGACACGGAATAACGAGGGTTATCGAGGTGGCGCAACCGTAGAGATGGACGTGATACTTTGGTGGAACATCTTGACGAGCTGTGAGGCATATGTAGATAGAATCTACATCATCTTGGCTGGAACAGACATGAGAAGGAATAAAGTGCAATAACTGAAGGTCGTTTTACGGATCCTGTATCACACCAATACTATGACTACTGAAAAGTGTCTATATAAGAGCTTAAGGAGAAATGGTGATACTTCAATGAAAATTCAAGCTAACCTTGTTAACCAATGATATGTAGATGGAGTAGTAGTGAGACTGCGTACAAATGGTGTGCTAGAATCCATTCTCGACCGATGACATAAGAGTTGATGAAGGTAACAAGACTTGTCAACGTAGTCCGTAAAGCGTGTATGAAGAAAGTCAACATGATTTAACTATCCTACCGAATGTAAAGATTTAAAGAAAGTAAGATGACATGAGTATAAGGATAATAGAATAAAGGCAAGTTGATAAATTTGACTTTTGAGAAAATCATATACATATGATGTTTCTATACAAATGGTACCGGTAGATGCTTAATAAAAGTCATACTATCGGACCGATAACCCTATGGTGGACCAGATGTGAACCCAACGAATAGCTTAACTAGTGAGAAGGAAAGTCATATACCAAAAGGTTGGACCTGCTAAGGTTAAATCAAGTGTTGAGATGATGATGTCTTTATGAAATCTATGCAAGAGTACGATGTAACTGAGGTGCAACCCGAAATGTGTAGTAATGATTAGCTGGTAGTTAGAGACTGATTTGGAGAAGGAAAATGTTATAAGATGAGTCACCTCGTAGAGGAGTTTACATGACAAGCATGAGAGACCATCATGTGGTTGGTAATATTATCTCAAAGTAGACTTGTTACCACACCTCTAGACTTCGGAGGTAAATAGAAAACTCTATGTCAAGAGAGTAAATAGTTTAAGGAAATGACTTGGAGGTAAAAGGGGCATACCCTGCGTTAGAAGAAAAAGAGAATGTGGAAGTGTAACCACATTGAGTAATTCTGGAGAGTAGTAAGTAGAGTTCTGATGAGACATAAGGGAATTCTGAGAATTTCTAAGAGCACACATTCCAATCCTTACCAGAAGGTGACCATTGAGTTATTTTGTTGAGGAGTTCTATAGATCTATTGTGAAACTCCATGGGGGTCAAGGACCATAGTTTTGACAAAGATGGACGGTTTATCCTGAAGTTTTGGACAACTAGTACTCACGGATTAGCGTTCGAGTTTTCCCTTTTCCACCCTCACTATATTAATCATCGTTATGCTGACGGTCGGTTTGAGAGGATCTTGCGGTTATGAGAGGGGAAGTTACATGCGAGAGTTTGGTAAATCATCTGACTCATGGAAGACGCCATTATGGTTAATGGGGGCGACAAATTGATTAGAGTAACACAGCGGAAGCGTGGTGTGTCTATAACCCACTCAACATGAAGCTCAATATTATGTTATTATGACCTCAAGTGAAGGAATTGGAGATCTAGTTGAAATCTTGACCAGAAGTAGGTAAAGATTAATTAAAGGACGATTTGACTAGGTCACATTATGGAAACCGGACCAAGCGAGTTGTATTACAAAGAGCATTAGGCACTAAGTAAAGTACCGGGAGATGCATCAGATCATTGTTTCAGAATTGATAGTCGGAATCTTCCGAAAGATCAAGAGCAATTGGATTTAACGGAAGGAATAAAGTTTTAAAGTTATTTCAGTTGAGGCACCAAAAGATAAGGAAATGAGCATGGAAAGGCAACCGTTGATGTCTTAAAGCGGATTAGAATGGCTACCTTCCGACTATCGCTCCTCACCATACCAAAGGATATCCACCAAATATCTACATGTATTAGTAAGACAATACATACCAGATCCGGGGTATGTTACCAATGTTGAGGATCCAGTAGTCTAGAAGAGGAGAAAATGAGACTACAAGGGATACATAGAATAGCATTAGGAATAACCATTTTGAGTTTCATGCGGAGTTAATCGCAATCTCAGTTGCGACAGGTTCGTACTCGGACCTTGCTTGAGTGAATTAATTACGTGATTACTTTTGTGTTTGAGTGGTTAATGTTTTGTATGTTTCACACTTATGATAATTGAGTGACACTTTTGTGATTAGAAAGGGCATAACGATGATTCTTTAACATAAGAATCGGTACTCCGAGAATATATATGCAGATAGCTGCGTTAGTAATTTTTTTTTTCTTCTTATCATTAAGTTTCGGGACGAAACTTATTTTTAGGGGGAACTGATGTAATATCCGGATTTTTTTTTATCTCTGAATTTTTCCCGAATCAACCCGTCTTTGACTAGTTTGACCTCTTACATACTTAGTATCTTGGTTCATTGTATTCTATTATTTTATGTGAAGATTATTCTCATATAACTCTTAAGCTCTATCATTTTATGTGAAAATTTTTATCACATAAAATGCATCTAACCAATCCCAATAAGTTCATGGGAGTTTTAATCACATAAAATATTTGTCTTCTCTTTTAATTGTCCCCAAATTCAATTTGGATCATCAAATTCTAGAACTAATGGACTCATGCTTGCATGATGGGCCCATCATGGTACTAAGGGCTTGAATGGGTCATCAGCTTGAAATCTCCTCCGAGTCAATTGAAGATATCGTACTTACTACTTCAACATATTTTCCGGATTTTCTGCTCAACAACCGTAACCTCCGTCACAATCAAACCCTCCTCCTAACCCTCGCTTGAACCCAGCCGCTACCTCCTTCACCGTGTGTTATCAACCTCTCATCTCTCACGTTCTTGCACGTTACTCACGTCACTAACAAAGACGTCCAGCAGTACTCAGCACCCCTCCTTGGGTCGACACACACCAGCACAACATCTTCGGCTTCTTCGCTTTTGTTTTCCCCTGCACGGATCCTATCCCGAAGAAATCCCTCTGTCATCATCGTCAAGCCTCACCTAGTAGCCGGGACGTCTCTCAGCGTGCCACCATCTTCACACCCGTCTGCACCATCGACCGAGATGAGCTTCTCCACCCGTGTGCAACAGTCAACGAGAGTGAAGATTGGCCTTTCCCAACCTGGTACGCAGTCGACGGTAGACACCATCCAAGCCCTGCACAACGACGACGAGACGAACCGCCCAGCCGCTACTCCTAGTCGACAGCAGCCTGGAAACCTGCACCATCATCGATCGAAATCGCCAAGGTAATCTCGGTTTCATTCCTCGTAGAGTTCAGGATTTAGCCGCGTTGTAACTCGATGTATACTCGCAAAACAGTCGCTCACATCGTGCTCCGAGAATTCAAGAAGACTTCTCTCGATTGTTATCCCGGTACTTAGCCAAACTCCAAGTCCCTCTCGATCGTGCGTTATTGGCCGTGCTTGTTGAAGTTGCCCGGTCCCGACAGTAAGCTTCCACCTTGCACTTCAATGGCTGTAATACCTTAGCTATAGTGGAGGATGTTTAAGTCAGTAATATAGAATAGTAGCATTTGAGGGTAGAGTTTGGGATGCCTCATTTAGAATAGGATTCGGTTGCCATTAAGGGAGTTGTTTTGAAGATAGTTAGATTGGGTTAGTTTAGGAAAATTACGTGGGCAATGGGTTTCGAATTCAGGAGGTGTGGGCAGTGAGAATTCAAGGTGTTGCTATCAATAAGTATGAAAACATAGACTTAATGCAACTCCTCTTAATTTCCAGATTTTTACTCTTAAGCTACTATTTTCAGGATGGAATTTGGTTACCTTAGATGGATCATCCACCGTTGAGTTTTTAATATGTTATAGGTGAATGTATATAGTTTGTCATGTTAAAATTTGGAAACTTTTCAACGGTCGGATTAGAAGCTATAAGACTCCAAACTATGACAGTTGGGCAGTTTGTTTTTATAAGAGTGAGAAATATGACTAAGTGTTGAAGTTTTGTGTTGAGGAGTCAACTTGGGGAATTTATAGTATAATAGTTATTGATTGTTTTGGAGAGTTCCTTATTTTTATGAGTAGAATATATATCATAGAGGGTTTATATATTTTTCTTTTGAAATTTTTTTGGGAACTTTGTAACAGTGTCTTTAGTTAGGCCAAAGTAGGGCCTTAGTAAGTGTTTCAAGAAAGTTAAGAAGTTGGAAAACTCTTTCAACTTAATTAAGCATTCTTGTGAGGGGTTATGATTTTGGAGTTCATAGGAAATTTTAGAAATATCCTACAATTTTTTTTAGGGTTTTGGAGACAAGGGTAAAATTGGTCATTTACCCTTATAAGGGTATTTTGGTAATTTCTATTAGGATGGTTTTGAGTATCTTAGAAATTGTAGACTTCTAAGAGGTTGGAACATATTATTGATCCACTTGCCTTTTATAACAGGCGGTTGAGTTTTGCAATTGCAGACTGAGTTGAGACAGCGGGAATCGAGATTGATTAAGGTAAGTCCTTTGGGCTTACTTAGCTGACTTCTAGATATGAGTGTGGATAATGATGGTGGTGTGTGAATGAGATGTTTATAGTTATATTTTAGTAGTAAATATCTACCGACCTATACTTTGGCCTAAGAGTAACGGGCGGTGGCATCCTGCTCAGTTAGCCTGAGGGCGCTGGGGGTTTCTTTAGGGACTAGTCCACACTCGGTTTGTAGTGATGCTACCGGCGGAGGTAAGCTAGACCTACACCCAGTTGGATAAGGAACGGAGGCGAGAACTCTTAAGATTTCTCGTGCCACAATTGTAAAATGGAATAAGGTGAACCACTTAACTACTAAATAATAACCGGTTTGTGTGCCAGCATGATGATTGTTGTAAGTTATCTTGGTTGTGTTTGTGCTATTTTTATTCTTTTTATATTTAGATTGTTAGCTAACGGTTTATCCGTGTAGTAGTTTTTGTAGAGATAAACAGTTGCAGAGAGATTCGGGACGGATGGTCAGCCGGGTCCACGTACTCATTAGATGGGGACGGGGGAGTCTTCCATACGACATGCATGTTATGTATCTATATATAAATATATATATGTTTGTAAGGCTGTCACATGAGTACTTTCATACCATTAAAGTATTATGTTTTGAAATTGTTTTAAATACATTTGTGCCTTGTTGTAAGATCCTAGTAAAGTTGTTGTTAAACCAAGCTCGGGACCCATTGTGAGGTCCAAATCAGTAACTTCCCGAGTTCATAGAAATTTGGGGTGTTTCAACATGGTATCAGAGCAGGTTGGCAACAATGGCACTTAGAATCTTCTGAAAGACCAAATGTAGAAATAACCAGAAACCGAAAGGGGTCTAAAATTTTCAAAATGAAGTTTTATTTTAAAATCATGTGCATTGTCGGGTTGTTGGGATAGTAGTACGTCGGACCACCATCGCTCTCCGTGGATCTCTGCAACTTAGTATGATAAGAAATAGTATTTGGACTTATAGTATTGTACGTTTATGTAGGTTATATGTATATCTATATACATGTAACATTTTAGTACCCTAAAGGATAGGAAATATCCTTTAGTTGAGTTACCATGATGCCATCATTGCCTCATGATAAAAAGTTAGTAGACCTTCAAGAGTATCTCTATAAGAAGATTATAGACTCAGACCACGAAGTAGATTAATGTGTTCTGGCAGACACTCTGGCGATTCCAACAATCTTTCGAAGAATGAGTGGATACAAGTTGAAGAATATAAGATGATTCTTAACCACAAGAACACTCAGATAGGAAAGAATATCAAATTGACTTAGATAGAAGTGATGAAAGTCCATACAAGGAATTTAGCGGTATGAATACAAGAGAGGGAACTCAAGGATGCAAGTAAGGACTAAGAAGAAGCATAGATTGAAGGGGACAATATCGGAATACAAATCAAGCGGGATAGAGTACAAATACCCTTGGCGGGTTAAATGACATTGCAACCAAGGTGGGCGACGCCATAAGCAAGTATGTGCATGAGGGTACAACAAAGATAGGGTGTTGGCCCAGATGTGAAGGATTAAAGGAGCACAAAGACAGGCAATTACATTTGAGTTTAAAAACAAAGACAATAAAAATAATAGATGATGTTGATCATGTCTTACTAGCTCATCTAGAGGATAGAGAGAGGGGTGTGCCTAGAGAATAGAAAATTCATAAGCATGGAGACGGGTTGAATTCTTTAGAGGTAACGAGAATTTTGAAAGAAATCACGATGCAAGTATCAAGAGAATAGAAGGCTGAAAGTGAGGCAATTGGATTTCCATAGAGGCGTTAAAAACAACACCAACCAAAGAGGAAGAATGTGTGAGAAGGATGTTGGTGGACTTGAGAGTCCATGATTGCTTCCCATTCACATTAGGATTGCTCATCAATATTTACGATTCATACCAGAAAACCGCAAGTAGACAGTGACCAAGGTAAGAGGAATCGCAAAGACGCGCTCACAAGCTACTGTGGACGACTTGATAAACTCATTGACGATATATGAATGATACAACTAAACTCGGGTAAAGTGTTCTTACAGAAAGAAAGAAAAGTGTAAATTGAGGAAGAAGCCAAAGATGTATAAACGGATAACCTAGAAAGGATAACTTTTCACGAGTGTATCAACATTGAAGGAGGTATAAGAAGGGTAAGTCTAGGATCCTGTAGAAGGTCGATTATAGAATAAATAGTAGCAACTCAGAAGTTACACTTATGGGTTGACGGATGATAACTAGTTGGTAAATAAGAAGAATAACAACGGGTCTATAGAAGAATTTTATTGACATAGGGAGGACCCTTCAAGAGATTAACGGCAACAATTGTGAAGCTAAATTGATATCAGTACTAGTATCCTTGATAGTAACATGAAAAGAGTTCAAACCAATAAGTTTTTTTTTGAGAACTTATGAGGAAGATTTGGACGGTCAAGAATGACCCCCTTATGTCATTATTGAGATCAAGGGAATTGTGTGAGTACTTTACTACCTATTGGCTAGGAAAAAGGTATATATCACAGTTAGTACGGATGGATTATAAGAGATGAAATGGAGGAGTAAGAAGTATATCATTTTGATCATGTTCTAGGTCAATCAAGACAGAGTGTGCATAGCATTCCACAAGTGGGACTGGTAGTGCGCTTCCGAGATTTTCAGAGAAAGCCTTTGTGACTAAGAGGTGACACGGAATAACGAGGGTTATCGAGGTGGCGCAACCGTAGAGATGGACGTGATACTTTGGTGGAACATCTTGACGAGCTGTGAGGCATATGTAGATAGAATCTACATCATCTTGGCTGGAACAGACATGAGAAGGAATAAAGTGCAATAACTGAAGGTCGTTTTACGGATCCTGTATCACACCAATACTATGACTACTGAAAAGTGTCTATATAAGAGCTTAAGGAGAAATGGTGATACTTCAATGAAAATTCAAGCTAACCTTGTTAACCAATGATATGTAGATGGAGTAGTAGTGAGACTGCGTACAAATGGTGTGCTAGAATCCATTCTCGACCGATGACATAAGAGTTGATGAAGGTAACAAGACTTGTCAACGTAGTCCGTAAAGCGTGTATGAAGAAAGTCAACATGATTTAACTATCCTACCGAATGTAAAGATTTAAAGAAAGTAAGATGACATGAGTATAAGGATAATAGAATAAAGGCAAGTTGATAAATTTGACTTTTGAGAAAATCATATGCATATGATGTTTCTATACAAATGGTACCGGTAGATGCTTAACAAAAGTCATACTATCGGACCGATAACCCTATGGTGGACCAGGTGTGAACCCAACGAATAGCTTAACTAGTGAGAAGGAAAGTCATATACCAAAAGGTTGGACCTGCTAAGGTTAAATCAAGTGTTGAGATGATGATGTCTTTATGAAATCTATGCAAGAGTACGATGTAACTGAGGTGCAACCCGAAATGTGTAGTAATGATTAGCTGGTAGTTAGAGACTGATTTGGAGAAGGAAAATGTTATAAGATGAGTCACCTCGTAGAGGAGTTTACATGACAAGCATGAGAGACCATCATGTGGTTGGTAATATTATCTCAAAGTAGACTTGTTACCACACCTCTAGACTTCGGAGGTAAATAGAAAACTCTATGTCAAGAGAGTAAATAGTTTAAGGAAATGACTTGGAGGTAAAAGGGGCATACCCTGCGTTAGAAGAAAAAGAGAATGTGGAAGTGTAACCACATTGAGTAATTCTGGAGAGTAGTAAGTAGAGTTCTGATGAGACATAAGGGAATTCTGAGAATTTCTAAGAGCACACATTCCAATCCTTACTAGAAGGTGACCATTGAGTTATTTTGTTGAGGAGTTCTATAGATCTATTGTGAAACTCCATGGGGGTCAAGGACCATAGTTTTGACAAAGATGGACGGTTTATCCTGAAGTTTTGGACAACTAGTACTCACGGATTAGCGTTCGAGTTTTCCCTTTTCCACCCTCACTATATTAATCATCGTTATGCTGACGGTCGGTTTGAGAGGATCTTGCGGTTATGAGAGGGGAAGTTACATGCGAGAGTTTGGTAAATCATCTGACTCATGGAAGACGCCATTATGGTTAATGGGGGCTACAAATTGATTAGAGTAACACAGCGGAAGCGTGGTGTGTCTATAACCCACTCAACATGAAGCTCAATATTATGTTATTATGACCTCAAGTGAAGGAATTGGAGATCTAGTTGAAAGCTTGACCAGAAGTAGGTAAAGATTAATTAAAGGACGATTTGACTAGGTCACATTATGGAAACCGGACAAGCGAGTTGTATTACAAAGAGCATTAGGCACTAAGTAAAGTACCGGGAGATGCATCAGATCATTGTTTCAGAATTGATGGTCGGAATCTTCCGAAAGATCAAGAGCAATTGGATTTAACGGAAGGAATAAAGTTTTAAAGTTATTTCAGTTGAGGCACCAAAAGAGAAGGAAATGAGCATGGAAAGGCAACCGTTGATGTCTTAAAGCGGATTAGAATGGCTACCTTCCGACTATCGCTCCTCACCATACCAAAGGATATCCACCAAATATCTACATGTATTAGAAAGACAATACATACCAGATACGGGGTATGTTACCAACGTTGAGGATCCAGTAGTCTAGAAGAGGAGAAAATGAGACTACAAGGGATACATAGAATAGCATTAGGAATAACCATTTTGAGTTTCATGCGGAGTTAGTCGCAATCTCAGTTGCGACAGGTTCGTACTCGGACCTTGCTTGAGTGAATTAATTACGTGATTACTTTTGTGTTTGAGTGGTTAATGTTTTGTATGTTTCACACTTATGATAATTGAGTGACACTTTTGTGATTAGAAAGGGCATAACGATGATTCTTTAACATAAGAATCGGTACTCCGAGAATATATATGTAGATAGCTGCGTTAGTAATTTTTTTTTCCTTCTTATCATTAAGTTTCGGGACGAAACTTATTTTTAGGGGGAACTGATGTAATATCCGGATTTTTTTTTAACTCTGAATTTTTCCCGAATCAACCCGTCTTTGACTAGTTTGACCTCTTACATACTTAGTATCTTGGTTCATTGTATTCTATTATTTTATGTGAAGATTATTCTCATATAACTCTTAAGCTCTATCATTTTATGTGAAAATTTTTATCACATAAAATGCATCTAACCAATCCCAATAAGTTCATGGGAGTTTTAATCACATGAAATATTTGTCTTCTCTTTTAATTGTCCCCAAATTCAATTTGGATCATCAAATTCTAGAACTAATGGACTCATGCTTGCATGATGGGCCCATCATGGTACTAAGGGCTTGATGGGTCATCAGCTTGAAATCTCCTCCGAGTCAATTGAAGATATCGTACTTACTACTTCAACATATTTTCCGGATTTTCTGCTCAACAACCGTAACCTCCGTCACAATCAAACCCTCCTCCTAACCCTCGCTTGAACCCAGCCGCTACCTCCTTCACCGTGTGTTATCAACCTCTCATCTCTCACGTTCTTGCACGTTACTCACGTCACTAACAAAGACGTCCAGCAGTACTCAGCACCCCTCCTTGGGTCGACACACACCAGCACAACATCTTCGGCTTCTTCGCTTTTGTTTTCCCCTGCACGGATCCTATCCCGAAGAAATCCCTCTGTCATCATCGTCAAGCCTCACCTAGTAGCCGGGACGTCTCTCAGCGTGCCACCATCTTCACACCCGTCTGCACCATCGACCGAGACGAGCTTCTCCACCCGTGTGCAACAGTCAACGAGAGTGAAGATTGGCCTTTCCCAGCCTGGTACGCATTCGACGGTAGACACCATCCAAGCCCTGCACAACGACGACGAGACGAACCGCCAAGCCGCTACTCCTAGTCGACAGCAGCCTGGAAACCTGCACCATCATCGATCGAAATCGCCAAGGTAATCTCGGTTTCATTCCTCGTAGAGTTCAGGATTTAGCCGCGTTGTAACTCGATGTATACTCGCAGAACAGTCGCTCACATCGTGCTCCGAGAATTCAAGAAGACTTCTCTCGATTGTTATCCCGGTACTTAGCCAAACTCCAAGTCCCTCTCGATCGTGCGTTATTGGCCGTGCTTGTTGAAGTTGCCCGGTCCCGACAGTAAGCTTCCACCTTGCACTTCAATGGCTGTAATACCTTAGCTATAGTGGAGGATGTTTAAGTCAGTAATATAGAATAGTAGCATTTGAGGGTAGAGTTTGGGATGCCTCATTTAGAATAGGATTCGGTTGCCATTAAGGGAGTTGTTTTGAAGATAGTTAGATTGGGTTAGTTTAGGAAAATTACGTGGGCAATGGGTTTCGAATTCAGGAGGTGTGGGCAGTGAGAATTCAAGGTGTTGCTATCAATAAGTATGAAAACATAGACTTAATGCAACTCCTCTTAATTTCCAGATTTTTACTCTTAAGCTACTATTTTCAGGATGGAATTTGGTTACCTTAGATGGATCATCCACCGTTGAGTTTTTAATATGTTATAGGTGAATGTATATAGTTTGTCATGTTAAAATTTGGAAACTTTTCAACGGTCGGATTAGAAGCTATAAGACTCCAAACTATGACAGTTGGGCAGTTTGTTTTTATAAGAGTGAGAAATATGACTAAGTGTTGAAGTTTTGTGTTGAGGAGTCAACTTGGGGAATTTATAGTATAATAGTTATTGATTGTTTTGGAGAGTTCCTTATTTTTATGAGTAGAATATATATCATAGAGGGTTTATATATTTTTCTTTTGAAATTTTTTTGGGAACTTTGTAACAGTGTCTTTAGTTAGGCCAAAGTAGGGCCTTAGTAAGTGTTTCAAGAAAGTTAAGAAGTTGGAAAACTCTTTCAACTTAATTAAGCATTCTTGTGAGGGGTTATGATTTTGGAGTTCATAGGAAATTTTAGAAATATCCTACAATTTTTTTTAGGGTTTTGGAGACAAGGGTAAAATTGGTCATTTACCCTTATAAGGGTATTTTGGTAATTTCTATTAGGATGGTTTTGAGTATCTTAGAAATTGTAGACTTCTAAGAGGTTGGAACATATTATTGATCCACTTGCCTTTTATAACAGGCGGTTGAGTTTTGCAATTGCAGACTGAGTTGAGACAGCGGGAATCGAGATTGATTAAGGTAAGTCCTTTGGGCTTACTTAGCTGACTTCTAGATATGAGTGTGGATAATGATGGTGGTGTGTGAATGAGATGTTTATAGTTATATTTTAGTAGTAAATATCTACCGACCTATACTTTGGCCTAAGAGTAACGGGCGGTGGCATCCTGCTCAGTTAGCCTGAGGGCGCTGGGGGTTTCTTTAGGGACTAGTCCACACTCGGTTTGTAGTGATGCTACCGGCGGAGGTAAGCTAGACCTACACCCAGTTGGATAAGGAACGGAGGCGAGAACTCTTAAGATTTCTCGTGCCACAACTGTAAAATGGAATAAGGTGAACCACTTAACTACTAAATAATAACCGGTTTGTGTGCCAGCATGATGATTGTTTTAAGTTATCTTGGTTGTGTTTGTGCTATTTTTATTCTTTTTATATTTAGATTGTTAGCTAACGGTTTATCCGTGTAGTAGTTTTTGTAGAGATAAACAGTTGCAGAGAGATTCGGGACGGATGGTCAGCCGGGTCCACGTACTCATTAGATGGGGACGGGGGAGTCTTCCATACGACATGCATGTTATGTATCTATATATAAATATATATATGTTTGTAAGGCTGTCACATGAGTACTTTCATACCATTAAAGTATTATGTTTTGAAATTGTTTTAAATACATTTGTGCCTTGTTGTAAGATCCTAGTAAAGTTGCTGTTAAACCAAGCTCGGGACCCATTGTGAGGTCCAAATCAGTAACTCCCCGAGTTCATAGAAATTTGGGGTGTTTCAACATGGTATCAGAGCAGGTTGGCAACAATGGCACTTAGAATCTTCTGAAAGACCGAATGTAGAAATAACCAGAAACCGAAAGGGGTCTAAAATTTTCAAAATGAAGTTTTATTTTAAAATCATGTGCATTGTCGGGTTGTTGGGATAGTAGTACGTCGGACCACCATCGCTCTCCGTGGATCTCTGCAACTTAGTATGATAAGAAATAGTATTTGGACTTATAGTATTGTACGTTTATGTAGGTTATATGTATATCTATATACATGTAACATTTTAGTACCCTAAAGGATAGGAAATATCCTTTAGTTGAGTTACCATGATGCCATCATTGCCTCATGATAAAAGGTTAGTAGACCTTCAAGAGTTTCTCTATAAGAAGATTATAGACTAAGACCACGAAGTAGATTAATGTGTTCTGGCAGACACTCTGGCGATATCAATAATCTTTCGAAGAATGAGTGGATACAAGTTGAAGAATATAAGATGATTCTTAACCACAAGAACACTCAGATAGGAAAGAATATCAAATTGACTTAGATAGAAGTGATAAAAGTCCATACAAGGAATTTAGCGGTATGAATACAAGAGAGGGAACTCAAGGATGCAAGTAAGGACTAAGAAGAAGCATAGATTGAAGGGGACAATATCGGAATACAAATCAAGCGGGATAGAGTACAAATACCCTTGGCGGGTTAAATGACATTGCAACCAAGGTGGGCGACGCCATAAGCAAGTATGTGCATGAGGGTACAACAAAGATAGGGTGTTGGCCCAGATGTGAAGGATTAAAGGAGCACAAAGACAGGCAATTACATTTGAGTTTAAAAACAAAGACAATAAAAATAATAGATGATGTTGATCATGTCTTACTAGCTCATCTAGAGGATAGAGAGAGGGGTGTGCCTAGAGAATAGAAAATTCATAAGCATGGAGACGGGTTGAATTCTTTAGAGGTAACGAGAATTTTGAAAGAAATCACGATGCAAGTATCAAGAGAATAGAAGGCTGAAAGTGAGGCAATTGGATTTCCATAGAGGCGTTAAAAACAACACCAACCAAAGAGGAAGAATGTGTGAGAAGGATCTTGGTGGACTTGAGAGTCCATGATTGCTTCCCATTCACATTAGGATTGCTCATCAATATTTACGATTCATACCAGAAAACCGCAAGTAGACAGTGACCAAGGTAAGAGGAATCGCAAAGACGCGCTCACAAGCTACTGTGGACGACTTGATAAACTCATTGACGATATATGAATGATACAACTAAACTCGGGTAAAGTGTTCTTACAGAAAGAAAGAAAAGTGTAAATTGAGGAAGAAGCCAAAGATGTATAAACGGATAACCTAGAAAGGATAACTTTTCACCAGTGTATCAACATTGAAGGAGGTATAAGAAGGGTAAGTCTAGGATCCTGTAGAAGGTCGATTATAGAATAAATAGTAGCAACTCAGAAGTTACACTTATGGGTTGACGGATGATAACTAGTTGGTAAATAAGAAGAATAACAACGGGTCTATAGAAGAATTTTATTGACATAGGGAGGACCCTTCAAGAGATTAACGGCAACAATTGTGAAGCTAAATTGATATCAGTACTAGTATCCTTGATAGTAACATGAAAAGAGTTCAAACCAATAAGTTTTTTTTTGAGAACTTATGAGGAAGATTTGGACGGTCAAGAATGACCCCCTTATGTCATTATTGAGATCAAGGGAATTGTGTGAGTATTTTACTACCTATTGGCTAGGAAAAAGGTATATATCACAGTTAGTACGGATGGATTATAAGAGATGAAATGGAGGAGTAAGAAGTATATCATTTTGATCATGTTCTAGGTCAATCAAGACAGAGTGTGCATAGCATTCCACAAGTGGGACTGGTAGTGCGCTTCCGAGATTTTCAGAGAAAGCCTTTGTGACTAAGAGGTGACACGGAATAACGAGGGTTATCGAGGTGGCGCAACCGTAGAGATGGACGTGATACTTTGGTGGAACATCTTGACGAGCTGTGAGGCATATGTAGATAGAATCTACATCATCTTGGCTGGAACAGACATGAGAAGGAATAAAGTGCAATAACTGAAGGTCGTTTTACGGATCCTGTATCACACCAATACTATGACTACTGAAAAGTGTCTATATAAGAGCTTAAGGAGAAATGGTGATACTTCAATGAAAATTCAAGCTAACCTTGTTAACCAATGATATGTAGATGGAGTAGTAGTGAGACTGCGTACAAATGGTGTGCTAGAATCCATTCTCGACCGATGACATAAGAGTTGATGAAGGTAACAAGACTTGTCAACGTAGTCCGTAAAGCGTGTATGAAGAGAGTCAACATGATTTAACTATCCTACCGAATGTAAAGATTTAAAGAAAGTAAGATGACATGAGTATAAGGATAATAGAATAAAGGCAAGTTGATAAATTTGACTTTTGAGAAAATCATATGCATATGATGTTTCTATACAAATGGTACCGGTAGATGCTTAACAAAAGTCATACTATCGGACCGATAACCCTATGGTGGACCAGGTGTGAACCCAACGAATAGCTTAACTAGTGAGAAGGAAAGTCATATACCAAAAGGTTGGACCTGCTAAGGTTAAATCAAGTGTTGAGATGATGATGTCTTTATGAAATCTATGCAAGAGTACGATGTAACTGAGGTGCAACCCGAAATGTGTAGTAATGATTAGCTGGTAGTTAGAGACTGATTTGGAGAAGGAAAATGTTATAAGATGAGTCACCTCGTAGAGGAGTTTACATGACAAGCATGAGAGGCCATCATGTGGTTGGTAATATTATCTCAAAGTAGACTTGTTACCACACCTCTAGACTTCGGAGGTAAATAGAAAACTCTATGTCAAGAGAGTAAATAGTTTAAGGAAATGACTTGGAGGTAAAAGGGGCATACCCTGCGTTAGAAGAAAAAGAGAATGTGGAAGTGTAACCACATTGAGTAATTCTGGAGAGTAGTAAGTAGAGTTCTGATGAGACATAAGGGAATTCTGAGAATTTCTAAGAGCACACATTCCAATCCTTACTAGAAGGTGACCATTGAGTTATTTTATTGAGGAGTTCTATAGATCTATTGTGAAACTCCATGGGGGTCAAGGACCATAGTTTTGACAAAGATGGACGGTTTATCCTGAAGTTTTGGACAACTAGTACTCACGGATTAGCGTTCGAGTTTTCCCTTTTCCACCCTCACTATATTAATCATCGTTATGCTGACGGTCGGTTTGAGAGGATCTTGCGGTTATGAGAGGGGAAGTTACATGCGAGAGTTTGGTAAATCATCTGACTCATGGAAGACGCCATTATGGTTAATGGGGGCTACAAATTGATTAGAGTAACACAGCGGAAGCGTGGTGTGTCTATAACCCACTCAACATGAAGCTCAATATTATGTTATTATGACCTCAAGTGAAGGAATTGGAGATCTAGTTGAAATCTTGACCAGAAGTAGGTAAAGATTAATTAAAGGACGATTTGACTAGGTCACATTATGGAAACCGGACCAAGCGAGTTGTATTACAAAGAGCATTAGGCACTAAGTAAAGTACCGGGAGATGCATCAGATCATTGTTTCAGAATTGATAGTCGGAATCTTCCGAAAGATCAAGAGCAATTGGATTTAACGGAAGGAATAAAGTTTTAAAGTTATTTCAGTTGAGGCACCAAAAGATAAGGAAATGAGCATGGAAAGGCAACCGTTGATGTCTTAAAGCGGATTAGAATGGCTACCTTCCGACTATCGCTCCTCACCATACCAAAGGATATCCACCAAATATCTACATGTATTAGTAAGACAATACATACCAGATCCGGGGTATGTTACCAACGTTGAGGATCCAGTAGTCTAGAAGAGGAGAAAATGAGACTACAAGGGATACATAGAATAGCATTAGGAATAACCATTTTGAGTTTCATGCGGAGTTAATCGCAATCTCAGTTGCGACAGGTTCGTACTCGGACCTTGCTTGAGTGAATTAATTACGTGATTACTTTTGTGTTTGAGTGGTTAATGTTTTGTATGTTTCACACTTATGATAATTGAGTGACACTTTTGTGATTAGAAAGGGCATAACGATGATTCTTTAACATAAGAATCGGTACTCCGAGAATATATATGTAGATAGCTGCGTTAGTAATTTTTTTTTCCTTCTTATCATTAAGTTTCGGGACGAAACTTATTTTTAGGGGGAACTGATATAATATCCGGATTTTTTTTTAACTCTGAATTTTTCCCGAATCAACCCGTCTTTGACTAGTTTGACCTCTTACATACTTAGTATCTTGGTTCATTGTATTCTATTATTTTATGTGAAGATTATTCTCATATAACTCTTAAGCTCTATCATTTTATGTGAAAATTTTTATCACATAAAATGCATCTAACCAATCCCAATAAGTTCATGGGAGTTTTAATCACATGAAATATTTGTCTTCTCTTTTAATTGTCCCCAAATTCAATTTGGATCATCAAATTCTAGAACTAATGGACTCATGCTTGCATGATGGGCCCATCATGGTACTAAGGGCTTGATGGGTCATCAGCTTGAAATCTCATCCGAGTCAATTGAAGATATCGTACTTACTACTTCAACATATTTTCCGGATTTTCTGCTCAACAACCGTAACCTCCGTCACAATCAAACCCTCCTCCTAACCCTCGCTTGAACCCAGCCGCTACCTCCTTCACCGTGTGTTATCAACCTCTCATCTCTCACGTTCTTGCACGTTACTCACGTCACTAACAAAGACGTCCAGCAGTACTCAGCACCCCTCCTTGGGTCGACACACACCAGCACAACATCTTCGGCTTCTTCGCTTTTGTTTTCCCCTGCACGGATCCTATCCCGAAGAAATCCCTCTGTCATCATCGTCAAGCCTCACCTAGTAGCTGGGACGTCTCTCAGCGTGCCACCATCTTCACACCCGTCTGCACCATCGACCGAGACGAGCTTCTCCACCCGTGTGCAACAGTCAACGAGAGTGAAGATTGGCCTTTCCCAGCCTGGTACGCATTCGACGGTAGACACCATCCAAGCCCTGCACAACGACGACGAGACGAACCGCCAAGCCGCTACTCCTAGTCGACAGCAGCCTGGAAACCTGCACCATCATCGATCGAAATCGCCAAGGTAATCTCGGTTTCATTCCTCGTAGAGTTCAGGATTTAGCCGCGTTGTAACTCGATGTATACTCGCAGAACAGTCGCTCACATCGTGCTCCGAGAATTCAAGAAGACTTCTCTCGATTGTTATCCCGGTACTTAGCCAAACTCCAAGTCCCTCTCGATCGTGCGTTATTGGCCGTGCTTGTTGAAGTTGCCCGGTCCCGACAGTAAGCTTCCACCTTGCACTTCAATGGCTGTAATACCTTAGCTATAGTGGAGGATGTTTAAGTCAGTAATATAGAATAGTAGCATTTGAGGGTAGAGTTTGGGATGCCTCATTTAGAATAGGATTCGGTTGCCATTAAGGGAGTTGTTTTGAAGATAGTTAGATTGGGTTAGTTTAGGAAAATTACGTGGGCAATGGGTTTCGAATTCAAGAGGTGTGGGCAGTGAGAATTCAAGGTGTTGCTATCAATAAGTATGAAAACATAGACTTAATGCAACTCCTCTTAATTTCCAGATTTTTACTCTTAAGCTACTATTTTCAGGATGGAATTTGGTTACCTTAGATGGATCATCCACCGTTGAGTTTTTAATATGTTATAGGTGAATGTATATAGTTTGTCATGTTAAAATTTGGAAACTTTTCAACGGTCGGATTAGAAGCTATAAGACTCCAAACTATGACAGTTGGGCAGTTTGTTTTTATAAGAGTGAGAAATATGACTAAGTGTTGAAGTTTTGTGTTGAGGAGTCAACTTGGGGAATTTATAGTATAATAGTTATTGATTGTTTTGGAGAGTTCCTTATTTTTATGAGTAGAATATATATCATAGAGGGTTTATATATTTTTCTTTTGAAATTTTTTTGGGAACTTTGTAACAGTGTCTTTAGTTAGGCCAAAGTAGGGCCTTAGTAAGTGTTTCAAGAAAGTTAAGAAGTTGGAAAACTCTTTCAACTTAATTAAGCATTCTTGTGAGGGGTTATGATTTTGGAGTTCATAGGAAATTTTAGAAATATCCTACAATTTTTTTTAGGGTTTTGGAGACAAGGGTAAAATTGGTCATTTACCCTTATAAGGGTATTTTGGTAATTTCTATTAGGATGGTTTTGAGTATCTTAGAAATTGTAGACTTCTAAGAGGTTGGAACATATTATTGATCCACTTGCCTTTTATAATAGGCGGTTGAGTTTTGCAATTGCAGACTGAGTTGAGACAGCGGGAATCGAGATTGATTAAGGTAAGTCCTTTGGGCTTACTTAGCTGACTTCTAGATATGAGTGTGGATAATGATGGTGGTGTGTGAATGAGATGTTTATAGTTATATTTTAGTAGTAAATATCTACCGACCTATACTTTGGCCTAAGAGTAATGGGCGGTGGCATCCTGCTCAGTTAGCCTGAGGGCGCTGGGGGTTTCTTTAGGGACTAGTCCACACTCGGTTTGTAGTGATGCTACCGGCGGAGGTAAGCTAGACCTACACCCAGTTGGATAAGGAACGGAGGCGAGAACTCTTAAGATTTCTCGTGCCACAACTGTAAAATGGAATAAGGTGAACCACTTAACTACTAAATAATAACCGGTTTGTGTGCCAGCATGATGATTGTTTTAAGTTATCTTGGTTGTGTTTGTGCTATTTTTATTCTTTTTATATTTAGATTGTTAGCTAACGGTTTATCCGTGTAGTAGTTTTTGTAGAGATAAACAGTTGCAGAGAGATTCGGGACGGATGGTCAGCCGGGTCCACGTACTCATTAGATGGGGACGGGGGAGTCTTCCATACGACATGCATGTTATGTATCTATATATAAATATATATATGTTTGTAAGGCTGTCACATGAGTACTTTCATACCATTAAAGTATTATGTTTTGAAATTGTTTTAAATACATTTGTGCCTTGTTGTAAGATCCTAGTAAAGTTGCTGTTAAACCAAGCTCGGGACCCATTGTGAGGTCCAAATCAGTAACTCCCCGAGTTCATAGAAATTTGGGGTGTTTCAACATGGTATCAGAGCAGGTTGGCAACAATGGCACTTAGAATCTTCTGAAAGACCAAATGTAGAAATAACCAGAAACCGAAAGGGGTCTAAAATTTTCAAAATGAAGTTTTATTTTAAAATCATGTGCATTGTCGGGTTGTTGGGATAGTAGTACGTCGGACCACCATCGCTCTCCGTGGATCTCTGCAACTTAGTATGATAAGAAATAGTATTTGGACTTATAGTATTGTACGTTTATGTAGGTTATATGTATATCTATATACATGTAACATTTTAGTACCCTAAAGGATAGGAAATATCCTTTAGTTGAGTTACCATGATGCCATCATTGCCTCATGATAAAAAGTTAGTAGACCTTCAAGAGTATCTCTATAAGAAGATTATAGACTCAGACCACGAAGTAGATTAATGTGTTCTGGCAGACACTCTGGCGATTCCAACAATCTTTCGAAGAATGAGTGGATACAAGTTGAAGAATATAAGATGATTCTTAACCACAAGAACACTCACATAGGAAAGAATATCAAATTGACTTAGATAGAAGTGATGAAAGTCCATACAAGGAATTTAGCGGTATGAATACAAGAGAGGGAACTCAAGGATGCAAGTAAGGACTAAGAAGAAGCATAGATTGAAGGGGACAATATCGGAATACAAATCAAGCGGGATAGAGTACAAATACCCTTGGCGGGTTAAATGGCATTGCAACCAAGGTGGGCGACGCCATAAGCAAGTATGTGCATGAGGGTACAACAAAGATAGGGTGTTGGCCCAGATGTGAAGGATTAAAGGAGCACAAAGACAGGCAATTACATTTGAGTTTAAAAACAAAGACAATAAAAATAATAGATGATGTTGATCATGTCTTACTAGCTCATCTAGAGGATAGAGAGAGGGGTTAGAGAATAGAAAATTCATAAGCATGGAGACGGGTTGAATTCTTTAGAGGTAACGAGAATTTTGAAAGAAATCACGATGCAAGTATCAAGAGAATAGAAGGCTGAAAGTGAGGCAATTGGATTTCCATAGAGGCGTTAAAAACAACACCAACCAAAGAGGAAGAATGTGTGAGAAGGATCTTGGTGGACTTGAGAGTCCATGATTGCTTCCCATTCACATTAGGATTGCTCATCAATATTTACGATTCATACCAGAAAACCGCAAGTAGACAGTGACCAAGGTAAGAGGAATCGCAAAGACGCGCTCACAAGCTACTGTGGACGACTTGATAAACTCATTGACGATATATGAATGATACAACTAAACTCGGGTAAAGTGTTCTTACAGAAAGAAAGAAAAGTGTAAATTGAGGAAGAAGCCAAAGATGTATAAACGGATAACCTAGAAAGGATAACTTTTCACCAGTGTATCAACATTGAAGGAGGTATAAGAAGGGTAAGTCTAGGATCCTGTAGAAGGTCGATTATAGAATAAATAGTAGCAACTCAGAAGTTACACTTATGGGTTGACGGATGATAACTAGTTGGTAAATAAGAAGAATAACAACGGGTCTATAGAAGAATTTTATTGACATAGGGAGGACCCTTCAAGAGATTAACGGCAACAATTGTGAAGCTAAATTGATATCAGTACTAGTATCCTTGATAGTAACATGAAAAGAGTTCAAACCAATAAGTTTTTTTTTGAGAACTTATGAGGAAGATTTGGACGGTCAAGAATGACCCCCTTATGTCATTATTGAGATCAAGGGAATTGTGTGAGTACTTTACTACCTATTGGCTAGGAAAAAGGTATATATCACAGTTAGTACGGATGGATTATAAGAGATGAAATGGAGGAGTAAGAAGTATATCATTTTGATCATGTTCTAGGTCAATCAAGACAGAGTGTGCATAGCATTCCACAAGTGGGACTGGTAGTGCGCTTCCGAGATTTTCAGAGAAAGCCTTTGTGACTAAGAGGTGACACGGAATAACGAGGGTTATCGAGGTGGCGCAACCGTAGAGATGGACGTGATACTTTGGTGGAACATCTTGACGAGCTGTGAGGCATATGTAGATAGAATCTACATCATCTTGGCTGGAACAGACATGAGAAGGAATAAAGTGCAATAACTGAAGGTCGTTTTACGGATCCTGTATCACACCAATACTATGACTACTGAAAAGTGTCTATATAAGAGCTTAAGGAGAAATGGTGATACTTCAATGAAAATTCAAGCTAACCTTGTTAACCAATGATATGTAGATGGAGTAGTAGTGAGACTGCGTACAAATGGTGTGCTAGAATCCATTCTCGACCGATGACATAAGAGTTGATGAAGGTAACAAGACTTGTCAACGTAGTCCGTAAAGCGTGTATGAAGAAAGTCAACATGATTTAACTATCCTACCGAATGTAAAGATTTAAAGAAAGTAAGATGACATGAGTATAAGGATAATAGAATAAAGGCAAGTTGATAAATTTGACTTTTGAGAAAATCATATGCATATGATGTTTCTATACAAATGGTACCGGTAGATGCTTAACAAAAGTCATACTATCGGACCGATAACCCTATGGTGGACCAGGTGTGAACCCAACGAATAGCTTAACTAGTGAGAAGGAAAGTCATATACCAAAAGGTTGGACCTGCTAAGGTTAAATCAAGTGTTGAGATGATGATGTCTTTATGAAATCTATGCAAGAGTACGATGTAACTGAGGTGCAACCCGAAATGTGTAGTAATGATTAGCTGGTAGTTAGAGACTGATTTGGAGAAGGAAAATGTTATAAGATGAGTCACCTCGTAGAGGAGTTTACATGACAAGCATGAGAGGCCATCATGTGGTTGGTAATATTATCTCAAAGTAGACTTGTTACCACACCTCTAGACTTCGGAGGTAAATAGAAAACTCTATGTCAAGAGAGTAAATAGTTTAAGGAAATGACTTGGAGGTAAAAGGGGCATACCCTGCGTTAGAAGAAAAAGAGAATGTGGAAGTGTAACCACATTGAGTAATTCTGGAGAGTAGTAAGTAGAGTTCTGATGAGACATAAGGGAATTCTGAGAATTTCTAAGAGCACACATTCCAATCCTTACTAGAAGGTGACCATTGAGTTATTTTATTGAGGAGTTCTATAGATCTATTGTGAAACTCCATGGGGGTCAAGGACCATAGTTTTGACAAAGATGGACGGTTTATCCTGAAGTTTTGGACAACTAGTACTCACGGATTAGCGTTCGAGTTTTCCCTTTTCCACCCTCACTATATTAATCATCGTTATGCTGACGGTCGGTTTGAGAGGATCTTGCGGTTATGAGAGGGGAAGTTACATGCGAGAGTTTGGTAAATCATCTGACTCATGGAAGACGCCATTATGGTTAATGGGGGCTACAAATTGATTAGAGTAACACAGCGGAAGCGTGGTGTGTCTATAACCCACTCAACATGAAGCTCAATATTATGTTATTATGACCTCAAGTGAAGGAATTGGAGATCTAGTTAAAAGCTTGACCAGAAGTAGGTAAAGATTAATTAAAGGACGATTTGACTAGGTCACATTATGGAAACCGGACAAGCGAGTTGTATTACAAAGAGCATTAGGCACTAAGTAAAGTACCGGGAGATGCATCAGATCATTGTTTCATAATTGATGGTCGGAATCTTCCGAAAGATCAAGAGCAATTGGATTTAACGGAAGGAATAAAGTTTTAAAGTTATTTCAGTTGAGGCACCAAAAGAGAAGGAAATGAGCATGGAAAGGCAACCGTTGATGTCTTAAAGCGGATTAGAATGGCTACCTTCCGACTATCGCTCCTCACCATACCAAAGGATATCCACCAAATATCTACATGTATTAGAAAGACAATACATACCAGATACGGGGTATGTTACCAACGTTGAGGATCCAGTAGTCTAGAAGAGGAGAAAATGAGACTACAAGGGATACATAGAATAGCATTAGGAATAACCATTTTGAGTTTCATGCGGAGTTAGTCGCAATCTCAGTTGCGACAGGTTCGTACTCGGACCTTGCTTGAGTGAATTAATTACGTGATTACTTTTGTGTTTGAGTGGTTAATGTTTTGTATGTTTCACACTTATGATAATTGAGTGACACTTTTGTGATTAGAAAGGGCATAACGATGATTCTTTAACATAAGAATCGGTACTCCGAGAATATATATGTAGATAGCTGCGTTAGTAATTTTTTTTTCCTTCTTATCATTAAGTTTCGGGACGAAACTTATTTTTAGGGGGAACTGATGTAATATCCGGATTTTTTTTTAACTCTGAATTTTTTCCGAATCAACCCGTCTTTGACTAGTTTGACCTCTTACATACTTAGTATCTTGGTTCATTGTATTCTATTATTTTATGTGAAGATTATTCTCATATAACTCTTAAGCTCTATCATTTTATGTGAAAATTTTTATCACATAAAATGCATCTAACCAATCCCAATAAGTTCATGGGAGTTTTAATCACATGAAATATTTGTCTTCTCTTTTAATTGTCCCCAAATTCAATTTGGATCATCAAATTCTAGAACTAATGGACTCATGCTTGCATGATGGGCCCATCATGGTACTAAGGGCTTGATGGGTCATCAGCTTGAAATCTCCTCCGAGTCAATTGAAGATATCGTACTTACTACTTCAACATATTTTCCGGATTTTCTGCTCAACAACCGTAACCTCCGTCACAATCAAACCCTCCTCCTAACCCTCGCTTGAACCCAGCCGCTACCTCCTTCACCGTGTGTTATCAACCTCTCATCTCTCACGTTCTTGCACGTTACTCACGTCACTAACAAAGACGTCCAGCAGTACTCAGCACCCCTCCTTGGGTCGACACACACCAGCACAACATCTTCGGCTTCTTCGCTTTTGTTTTCCCCTGCACGGATCCTATCCCGAAGAAATCCCTCTGTCATCATCGTCAAGCCTCACCTAGTAGCCGGGACGTCTCTCAGCGTGCCACCATCTTCACACCCGTCTGCACCATCGACCGAGACGAGCTTCTCCACCCGTGTGCAACAGTCAACGAGAGTGAAGATTGGCCTTTCCTAGCCTGGTACGCATTCGACGGTAGACACCATCCAAGCCCTGCACAACGACGACGAGACGAACCGCCAAGCCGCTACTCCTAGTCGACAGCAGCCTGGAAACCTGCACCATCATCGATCGAAATCGCCAAGGTAATCTCGGTTTCATTCCTCGTAGAGTTCAGGATTTAGCCGCGTTGTAACTCGATGTATACTCGCAGAACAGTCGCTCACATCGTGCTCCGAGAATTCAAGAAGACTTCTCTCGATTGTTATCCCGGTACTTAGCCAAACTCCAAGTCCCTCTCGATCGTGCGTTATTGGCCGTGCTTGTTGAAGTTGCCCGGTCCCGACAGTAAGCTTCCACCTTGCACTTCAATGGCTGTAATACCTTAGCTATAGTGGAGGATGTTTAAGTCAGTAATATAGAATAGTAGCATTTGAGGGTAGAGTTTGGGATGCCTCATTTAGAATAGGATTCGGTTGCCATTAAGGGAGTTGTTTTGAAGATAGTTAGATTGGGTTAGTTTAGGAAAATTACGTGGGCAATGGGTTTCGAATTCAGGAGGTGTGGGCAGTGAGAATTCAAGGTGTTGCTATCAATAAGTATGAAAACATAGACTTAATGCAACTCCTCTTAATTTCCAGATTTTTACTCTTAAGCTACTATTTTCAGGATGGAATTTGGTTACCTTAGATGGATCATCCACCGTTGAGTTTTTAATATGTTATAGGTGAATGTATATAGTTTGTCATGTTAAAATTTGGAAACTTTTCAACGGTCGGATTAGAAGCTATAAGACTCCAAACTATGACAGTTGGGCAGTTTGTTTTTATAAGAGTGAGAAATATGACTAAGTGTTGAAGTTTTGTGTTGAGGAGTCAACTTGGGGAATTTATAGTATAATAGTTATTGATTGTTTTGGAGAGTTCCTTATTTTTATGAGTAGAATATATATCATAGAGGGTTTATATATTTTTCTTTTGAAATTTTTTTGGGAACTTTGTAACAGTGTCTTTAGTTAGGCCAAAGTAGGGCCTTAGTAAGTGTTTCAAGAAAGTTAAGAAGTTGGAAAACTCTTTCAACTTAATTAAGCATTCTTGTGAGGGGTTATGATTTTGGAGTTCATAGGAAATTTTAGAAATATCCTACAATTTTTTTTAGGGTTTTGGAGACAAGGGTAAAATTGGTCATTTACCCTTATAAGGGTATTTTGGTAATTTCTATTAGGATGGTTTTGAGTATCTTAGAAATTGTAGACTTCTAAGAGGTTGGAACATATTATTGATCCACTTGCCTTTTATAACAGGCGGTTGAGTTTTGCAATTGCAGACTGAGTTGAGACAGCGGGAATCGAGATTGATTAAGGTAAGTCCTTTGGGCTTACTTAGCTGACTTCTAGATATGAGTGTGGATAATGATGGTGGTGTGTGAATGAGATGTTTATAGTTATATTTTAGTAGTAAATATCTACCGACCTATACTTTGGCTTAAGAGTAACGGGCGGTGGCATCCTGCTCAGTTAGCCTGAGGGCGCTGGGGGTTTCTTTAGGGACTAGTCCACACTCGGTTTGTAGTGATGCTACCGGCGGAGGTAAGCTAGACCTACACCTAGTTGGATAAGGAACGGAGGCGAGAACTCTTAAGATTTCTCGTGCCACAACTGTAAAATGGAATAAGGTGAACCACTTAACTACTAAATAATAACCGGTTTGTGTGCCAGCATGATGATTGTTTTAAGTTATCTTGGTTGTGTTTGTGCTATTTTTATTCTTTTTATATTTAGATTGTTAGCTAACGGTTTATCCGTGTAGTAGTTTTTGTAGAGATAAACAGTTGCAGAGAGATTCGGGACGGATGGTCAGCCGGGTCCACGTACTCATTAGATGGGGACGGGGGAGTCTTCCATACGACATGCATGTTATGTATCTATATATAAATATATATATGTTTGTAAGGCTGTCACATGAGTACTTTCATACCATTAAAGTATTATGTTTTGAAATTGTTTTAAATACATTTGTGCCTTGTTGTAAGATCCTAGTAAAGTTGCTGTTAAACCAAGCTCGGGACCCATTGTGAGGTCCAAATCAGTAACTCCCCGAGTTCATAGAAATTTGGGGTGTTTCAACATGGTATCAGAGCAGGTTGGCAACAATGGCACTTAGAATCTTCTGAAAGACCAAATGTAGAAATAACCAGAAACCGAAAGGGGTCTAAAATTTTCAAAATGAAGTTTTATTTTAAAATCATGTGCATTGTCGGGTTGTTGGGATAGTAGTACGTCGGACCACCATCGCTCTCCGTGGATCTCTGCAACTTAGTATGATAAGAAATAGTATTTGGACTTATAGTATTGTACGTTTATGTAGGTTATATGTATATCTATATACATGTAACATTTTAGTACCCTAAAGGATAGGAAATATCCTTTAGTTGAGTTACCATGATGCCATCATTGCCTCATGATAAAAAGTTAGTAGACCTTCAAGAGTATCTCTATAAGAAGATTATAGACTCAGACCACGAAGTAGATTAATGTGTTCTGGCAGACACTCTGGCGATTCCAACAATCTTTCGAAGAATGAGTGGATACAAGTTGAAGAATATAAGATGATTCTTAACCACAAGAACACTCAGATAGGAAAGAATATCAAATTGACTTAGATAGAAGTGATGAAAGTCCATACAAGGAATTTAGCGGTATGAATACAAGAGAGGGAACTCAAGGATGCAAGTAAGGACTAAGAAGAAGCATAGATTGAAGGGGACAATATCGGAATACAAATCAAGCGGGATAGAGTACAAATACCCTTGGCGGGTTAAATGACATTGCAACCAAGGTGGGCGACGCCATAAGCAAGTATGTGCATGAGGGTACAACAAAGATAGGGTGTTGGCCCAGATGTGAAGGATTAAAGGAGCACAAAGACAGGCAATTAAATTTGAGTTTAAAAACAAAGACAATAAAAATAATAGATGATGTTGATCATGTCTTACTAGCTCATCTAGAGGATAGAGAGAGGGGTGTGCCTAGAGAATAGAAAATTCATAAGCATGGAGACGGGTTGAATTCTTTAGAGGTAACGAGAATTTTGAAAGAAATCACGATGCAAGTATCAAGAGAATAGAAGGCTGAAAGTGAGGCAATTGGATTTCCATAGAGGCGTTAAAAACAACACCAACCAAAGAGGAAGAATGTGTGAGAAGGATCTTGGTGGACTTGAGAGTCCATGATTGCTTCCCATTCACATTAGGATTGCTCATCAATATTTACGATTCATACCAGAAAACCGCAAGTAGACAGTGACCAAGGTAAGAGGAATCGCAAAGACGCGCTCACAAGCTACTGTGGACGACTTGATAAACTCATTGACGATATATGAATGATACAACTAAACTCGGGTAAAGTGTTCTTACAGAAAGAAAGAAAAGTGTAAATTGAGGAAGAAGCCAAAGATGTATAAACGGATAACCTAGAAAGGATAACTTTTCACCAGTGTATCAACATTGAAGGAGGTATAAGAAGGGTAAGTCTAGGATCCTGTAGAAGGTCGATTATAGAATAAATAGTAGCAACTCAGAAGTTACACTTATGGGTTGACGGATGATAACTAGTTGGTAAATAAGAAGAATAACAACGGGTCTATAGAAGAATTTTATTGACATAGGGAGGACCCTTCAAGAGATTAACGGCAACAATTGTGAAGCTAAATTGATATCAGTACTAGTATCCTTGATAGTAACATGAAAAGAGTTCAAACCAATAAGTTTTTTTTTGAGAACTTATGAGGAAGATTTGGACGGTCAAGAATGACCCCCTTATGTCATTATTGAGATCAAGGGAATTGTGTGAGTACTTTACTACCTATTGGCTAGGAAAAAGGTATATATCACAGTTAGTACGGATGGATTATAAGAGATGAAATGGAGGAGTAAGAAGTATATCATTTTGATCATGTTCTAGGTCAATCAAGACAGAGTGTGCATAGCATTCCACAAGTGGGACTGGTAGTGCGCTTCCGAGATTTTCAGAGAAAGCCTTTGTGACTAAGAGGTGACACGGAATAACGAGGGTTATCGAGGTGGCGCAACCGTAGAGATGGACGTGATACTTTGGTGGAACATCTTGACGAGCTGTGAGGCATATGTAGATAGAATCTACATCATCTTGGCTGGAACAGACATGAGAAGGAATAAAGTGCAATAACTGAAGGTCGTTTTACGGATCCTGTATCACACCAATACTATGACTACTGAAAAGTGTCTATATAAGAGCTTAAGGAGAAATGGTGATACTTCAATGAAAATTCAAGCTAACCTTGTTAACCAATGATATGTAGATGGAGTAGTAGTGAGACTGCGTACAAATGGTGTGCTAGAATCCATTCTCGACCGATGACATAAGAGTTGATGAAGGTAACAAGACTTGTCAACGTAGTCCGTAAAGCGTGTATGAAGAAAGTCAACATGATTTAACTATCCTACCGAATGTAAAGATTTAAAGAAAGTAAGATGACATGAGTATAAGGATAATAGAATAAAGGCAAGTTGATAAATTTGACTTTTGAGAAAATCATATGCATATGATGTTTCTATACAAATGGTACCGGTAGATGCTTAACAAAAGTCATACTATCGGACCGATAACCCTATGGTGGACCAGGTGTGAACCCAACGAATAGCTTAACTAGTGAGAAGGAAAGTCATATACCAAAAGGTTGGACCTGCTAAGGTTAAATCAAGTGTTGAGATGATGATGTCTTTATGAAATCTATGCAAGAGTACGATGTAACTGAGGTGCAACCCGAAATGTGTAGTAATGATTAGCTGGTAGTTAGAGACTGATTTGGAGAAGGAAAATGTTATAAGATGAGTCACCTCGTAGAGGAGTTTACATGACAAGCATGAGAGGCCATCATGTGGTTGGTAATATTATCTCAAAGTAGACTTGTTACCACACCTCTAGACTTCGGAGGTAAATAGAAAACTCTATGTCAAGAGAGTAAATAGTTTAAGGAAATGACTTGGAGGTAAAAGGGGCATACCCTGCGTTAGAAGAAAAAGAGAATGTGGAAGTGTAACCACATTGAGTAATTCTGGAGAGTAGTAAGTAGAGTTCTGATGAGACATAAGGGAATTCTGAGAATTTCTAAGAGCACACATTCCAATCCTTACTAGAAGGTGACCATTGAGTTATTTTGTTGAGGAGTTCTATAGATCTATTGTGAAACTCCATGGGGGTCAAGGACCATAGTTTTGACAAAGATGGACGGTTTATCCTGAAGTTTTGGACAACTAGTACTCACGGATTAGCGTTCGAGTTTTCCCTTTTCCACCCTCACTATATTAATCATCGTTATGCTGACGGTCGGTTTGAGAGGATCTTGCGGTTATGAGAGGGGAAGTTACATGCGAGAGTTTGGTAAATCATCTGACTCATGGAAGACGCCATTATGGTTAATGGGGGCTACAAATTGATTAGAGTAACACAGCGGAAGCGTGGTGTGTCTATAACCCACTCAACATGAAGCTCAATATTATGTTATTATGACCTCAAGTGAAGGAATTGGAGATCTAGTTGAAAGCTTGACCAGAAGTAGGTAAAGATTAATTAAAGGACGATTTGACTAGGTCACATTATGGAAACCGGACAAGCGAGTTGTATTACAAAGAGCATTAGGCACTAAGTAAAGTACCGGGAGATGCATCAGATCATTGTTTCAGAATTGATGGTCGGAATCTTCCGAAAGATCAAGAGCAATTGGATTTAACGGAAGGAATAAAGTTTTAAAGTTATTTCAGTTGAGGCACCAAAAGAGAAGGAAATGAGCATGGAAAGGCAACCGTTGATGTCTTAAAGCGGATTAGAATGGCTACCTTCCGACTATCGCTCCTCACCATACCAAAGGATATCCACCAAATATCTACATGTATTAGAAAGACAATACATACCAGATACGGGGTATGTTACCAACGTTGAGGATCCAGTAGTCTAGAAGAGGAGAAAATGAGACTACAAGGGATACATAGAATAGCATTAGGAATAACCATTTTGAGTTTCATGCGGAGTTAGTCGCAATCTCAGTTGCGACAGGTTCGTACTCGGACCTTGCTTGAGTGAATTAATTACGTGATTACTTTTGTGTTTGAGTGGTTAATGTTTTGTATGTTTCACACTTATGATAATTGAGTGACACTTTTGTGATTAGAAAGGGCATAACGATGATTCTTTAACATAAGAATCGGTACTCCGAGAATATATATGTAGATAGCTGCGTTAGTAATTTTTTTTTCCTTCTTATCATTAAGTTTCGGGACGAAACTTATTTTTAGGGGGAACTGATGTAATATCCGGATTTTTTTTTAACTCTGAATTTTTTCCGAATCAACCCGTCTTTGACTAGTTTGACCTCTTACATACTTAGTATCTTGGTTCATTGTATTCTATTATTTTATGTGAAGATTATTCTCATATAACTCTTAAGCTCTATCATTTTATGTGAAAATTTTTATCACATAAAATGCATCTAACCAATCCCAATAAGTTCATGGGAGTTTTAATCACATGAAATATTTGTCTTCTCTTTTAATTGTCCCCAAATTCAATTTGGATCATCAAATTCTAGAACTAATGGACTCATGCTTGCATGATGGGCCCATCATGGTACTAAGGGCTTGATGGGTCATCAGCTTGAAATCTCCTCCGAGTCAATTGAAGATATCGTACTTACTACTTCAACATATTTTCCGGATTTTCTGCTCAACAACCGTAACCTCCGTCACAATCAAACCCTCCTCCTAACCCTCGCTTGAACCCAGCCGCTACCTCCTTCACCGTGTGTTATCAACCTCTCATCTCTCACGTCCTTGCACGTTACTCACGTCACTAACAAAGACGTCCAGCAGTACTCAGCACCCCTCCTTGGGTCGACACACACCAGCACAACATCTTCGGCTTCTTCGCTTTTGTTTTCCCCTGCACGGATCCTATCCCGAAGAAATCCCTCTGTCATCATCGTCAAGCCTCACCTAGTAGCCGGGACGTCTCTCAGCGTGCCACCATCTTCACACCCGTCTGCACCATCGACCGAGACGAGCTTCTCCACCCGTGTGCAACAGTCAACGAGAGTGAAGATTGGCCTTTCCCAGCCTGGTACGCATTCGACGGTAGACACCATCCAAGCCCTGCACAACGACGACGAGACGAACCGCCAAGCCGCTACTCCTAGTCGACAGCAGCCTGGAAACCTGCACCATCATCGATCGAAATCGCCAAGGTAATCTCGGTTTCATTCCTCGTAGAGTTCAGGATTTAGCCGCGTTGTAACTCGATGTATACTCGCAGAACAGTCGCTCACATCGTGCTCCGAGAATTCAAGAAGACTTCTCTCGATTGTTATCCCGGTACTTAGCCAAACTCCAAGTCCCTCTCGATCGTGCGTTATTGGCCGTGCTTGTTGAAGTTGCCCGGTCCCGACAGTAAGCTTCCACCTTGCACTTCAATGGCTGTAATACCTTAGCTATAGTGGAGGATGTTTAAGTCAGTAATATAGAATAGTAGCATTTGAGGGTAGAGTTTGGGATGCCTCATTTAGAATAGGATTCGGTTTCCATTAAGGGAGTTGTTTTGAAGATAGTTAGATTGGGTTAGTTTAGGAAAATTACGTGGGCAATGGGTTTCGAATTCAGGAGGTGTGGGCAGTGAGAATTCAAGGTGTTGCTATCAATAAGTATGAAAACATAGACTTAATGCAACTCCTCTTAATTTCCAGATTTTTACTCTTAAGCTACTATTTTCAGGATGGAATTTGGTTACCTTAGATGGATCATCCACCGTTGAGTTTTTAATATGTTATAGGTGAATGTATATAGTTTGTCATGTTAAAATTTGGAAACTTTTCAACGGTCGGATTAGAAGCTATAAGACTCCAAACTATGACAGTTGGGCAGTTTGTTTTTATAAGAGTGAGAAATATGACTAAGTGTTGAAGTTTTGTGTTGAGGAGTCAACTTGGGGAATTTATAGTATAATAGTTATTGATTGTTTTGGAGAGTTCCTTATTTTTATGAGTAGAATATATATCATAGAGGGTTTATATATTTTTCTTTTGAAATTTTTTTGGGAACTTTGTAACAGTGTCTTTAGTTAGGCCAAAGTAGGGCCTTAGTAAGTGTTTCAAGAAAGTTAAGAAGTTGGAAAACTCTTTCAACTTAATTAAGCATTCTTGTGAGGGGTTATGATTTTGGAGTTCATAGGAAATTTTAGAAATATCCTACAATTTTTTTTAGGGTTTTGGAGACAAGGGTAAAATTGGTCATTTACCCTTATAAGGGTATTTTGGTAATTTCTATTAGGATGGTTTTGAGTATCTTAGAAATTGTAGACTTCTAAGAGGTTGGAACATATTATTGATCCACTTGCCTTTTATAACAGGCGGTTGAGTTTTGCAATTGCAGACTGAGTTGAGACAGCGGGAATCGAGATTGATTAAGGTAAGTCCTTTGGGCTTACTTAGCTGACTTCTAGATATGAGTGTGGATAATGATGGTGGTGTGTGAATGAGATGTTTATAGTTATATTTTAGTAGTAAATATCTACCGACCTATACTTTGGCCTAAGAGTAACGGGCGGTGGCATCCTGCTCAGTTAGCCTGAGGGCGCTGGGGGTTTCTTTAGGGACTAGTCCACACTCGGTTTGTAGTGATGCTACCGGCGGAGGTAAGCTAGACCTACACCCAGTTGGATAAGGAACGGAGGCGAGAACTCTTAAGATTTCTCGTGCCACAACTGTAAAATGGAATAAGGTGAACCACTTAACTACTAAATAATAACCGGTTTGTGTGCCAGCATGATGATTGTTTTAAGTTATCTTGGTTGTGTTTGTGCTATTTTTATTCTTTTTATATTTAGATTGTTAGCTAACGGTTTATCCGTGTAGTAGTTTTTGTAGAGATAAACAGTTGCAGAGAGATTCGGGACGGATGGTCAGCCGGGTCCACGTACTCATTAGATGGGGACGGGGGAGTCTTCCATACGACATGCATGTTATGTATCTATATATAAATATATATATGTTTGTAAGGCTGTCACATGAGTACTTTCATACCATTAAAGTATTATGTTTTGAAATTGTTTTAAATACATTTGTGCCTTATTGTAAGATCCTAGTAAAGTTGATGTTAAACCAAGCTCGGGACCCATTGTGAGGTCCTAATCAGTAACTCCCCGAGTTCATAGAAATTTGGGGTGTTACAAGAGTCTTTCCCATTGCCGGACGAACCCTAGCGCTCTGCCTCTTCCTCCACCGCCGAAGCCCTTGCCTGGGAGATCCTGCCTCGCCGCCGCCTTGAACTAGCCGGAGGAGCCTTCCCTCGCGGTCGTCGCCTCGCGTTGCTCCACGTCTGCCCTGATGGAGCCACGCAGCCATCGGAGAAGGTCCCTGCGCTCCTCCTCTCCGCCTGCAGTTGACGGGCTGCAAAGAGGACCTGTTTGCCCTAATTACATCGCCCTCCCCTCTTCTTATTGGGGAAAATTAGATACACCCCATATTATTACACCTGATATTAATAATTAGTTCAATCATCATGTAAAAATCAAAATACAATGCAAATGATGAGCTTTTGAGCATTGGAAAATGGTGTACGCAATCAATGCTCCCCTTAATAAGAGGCAATCATTGGAAAAGACATTAAAGCATGAACCATTAATAAAGGCTTAATAAATGGCCAATCATTTGCAATCATACATAAAATCATACATAAATTAAGAGAGCAACAAATTAGTACATAATATTAATACTAATTAGTATTAATGAGATGATTAGTAATAATTAGTAATAATAACTAATAATTAATCGTATATAACTAATGTATATAACTTTATATGAATGTTTCAGGTACAGGGCGACCATATTGTGCGCGAAGGTCTCTAAACATTTTAATTTGCGATTCGTATGTCTTGTCCAATTCTTCAACGCTTCGGTCGTGACCCACATGCCAATATTGAAGAACGGGCGGCATCGGACAATTTGTCGTACATTTCAACTGTACAAAAATTGAAGGAAAATCAGGAGAAGAAAATTAAAGTATCAATAACTCTTGTTAATACAGCAAGTGCTCGGAATCCACAATTTCCGTCGCCTTTAACATCTACTAGGCATTCAACATATGGAACCATGAAGTTTTCAAAATTGTTGGACCCGAACTCGTACTTCCCTATGACAACCGGCGGGTAGATAAAAATTGGTGTTTCATATGCTCCCACTTCCTCTACTACATCATCATCTGTTGCTTCCTCCGCCGCTTCTTTCTCCTCTTCCTCCTCCTCGACCGTCACCTCCGTCGCTCTCTTCCTTTCCCTTTCTTCCCTTTGGCCATGGCTTCACGAGTGTATTCAAAACTCGATCTTCTACATTCATTTACGCTCTTCTTTGGTCTACCCTTCGGGTTCGGGTTGGTATCGGGTGCTTCTAGCATTATGGTTTCCGGGTCTCTCAGTGTTCGCCATATTGTGCCAATTTGCATAATCTCGTGATTTGTTAACTCACCGGATTGAATGGCTTCTTGGAGATCATCCACGGCCACCTCATTCACATCCACATAACTTTGATCGCTAGGTTCGTCATCCGCATCATCGAACCAGTGAATCTGGCGCCAAAAGACATCGACATCTGTTTCCATGAATGCGCGCCCTTCATGAGCGATAATTGCCACTTCATGAAGACAAGGTATTCCATATGTTGTCCTGGTGTAGCAATTTCTACAATACGGATCATAGTCACCGGAGCAAACAACATTGAATATTTCAAGGAGCATTGATATACAGTGATGAGACACCTTGTTCAATAGAAGTCTAAAGATCGGCAAATTTCGCACTTTATTTTGAATGCGGATCCGCGATTGCTCTAAGGAAGCCATGAATTGGCGAAACTCGTCCCTCAACATCCTGTGGATATGCTCTAGACATGTGTCTAAACGGTTGTTTCGGGAGTCCATTTGAGTTTTGAAGACCGAGTGAGCGGATTCAACCCTGTCAATATGTATGTAGAAGTCAAACATATTAATAATAATAATAATAATTATTATTATTATTATTATAACAATAGTAATAATAATAATAATATAATAAAATAAAATAAAAATAATAATTTTATCAGCGTGACACATGTCTAAACGTTTGAGTTTAGTATTAAGGACTTACCGGCTAGATGCTTGATTTCCAAGGTGCATATGCTGGTCTGTCATAAAGCTAACAATTTTTTCAGCATGGCACAACCAAGTTCTCGTTAAATATTCTCAGTCCCCAACGATCCCCCACACATCATGCATTTTTTGGAGGCGTTCTTCATATCTCCCTCGATTGGGATCTAAACAAGGCATAACATTGGGCCAAGAACTCACTTTTGACGCTTGCACTACGACTCTTACGGTAAGCATTATCTTCTATGTTGCGTTCCACGTGCCATATGTGTAACACCCCGATTCCGCGGGACTCGGGATGCTACGGGCGGAGACCTCACAATGGGTCCCGACCCTTAGCCTGACAACAATTTCACCGGATCTTTCAACAAGACACAAATAAAGGCCAAAACGAAATACATTTTTATGCAATGCAATGAAACCCGAAACCATATAAACAAATGACTACAGCCGAGTCAACAACTCAAACGACCAAATGTCGAAAACATACAATACATAATTATATCTACAAGACTCCACCCACAAACCCATCCTACAATGTACGGACCCCGGCTGCCCACTCTTCCGGATCTCTCGGCCGCGTCCCTAACCTGTAGGGTAACTACAACAATATCGGTATAAAACCGTTAGCTAGTATTCCAGGTATTAGAATAATGGTATTGGCACACACACACATAAGGCATTAAAAACACACAACATGCTCCAAAACACACAATCCGGTTTATTATCTTTTTATTATTAGGTCATATTCCGTTCTAATTCAACTTCTTTTGTGACACGAGAATCTTAACGATCTCGCCCTTGTCCCCTTTCACCATACGGGTTTGTACTTGATGCGGATCAGCATCACCCGTTGGGCTGGTCGCAAGGCACCTCCCAGTCATCCCCATTTTGGACTGGACAAGCGGTCACCGCCCGTTATCATACACTTGGGCCAAATATAAACATATAAAGTCGGTGGTCCTATTACCGGTTTAGATGTTATAACATAAACAATAAACACACACATAAACAATAAACACACGCCACCAAACACACATCGAAACTAATACAGAGAATACGAGCTAAGTAAGTCCGGAGACTTACCTGTCAGAAAACTAAACCCGATAACCACCGCTCTCAACTTCCCGTAGGAAGGCACTCAACGCCTGGTCAAAACAAGGCACACAATCAACATCTCTCTCAAATGCTAGAAGTCTTTAGACTTCTAGTACCAATGATCTCGCAAGATCATAACCTATAACAACATAGGGACATCTACCCTCCCAAGGATCTCGCAAGATCGTAACTCCTAATAACATACTAGGATAAGCCAAACTTAAACACTAAAATCCCACAAGATCATAGAACCTCAACCTCGAGCCTCAAAACGCTTACAACATCAACCATATAACACAAAGCCTTATAACAACCTCACAAGATAACCAAGCACCTCAAGCCTTAGCACAATCAAACCTCAAAACTCACCTAAAGGTCCACAACCACTACTTGATATTCACTCTAAGTTATGCTAGATCCAACCTAACATGATACACTACCACTAAACATAACTAGAACGAGGAAGAAGGTACTCACACGAGGTCGAAGACGGAAGACGATCTACGGATGTCAAGCTTGGACTCGTTAGGCCTTTTTCGGAGTCGTTCCGAACCTAACACCAAAACTAAACAAATTTAGCTTATACGCTAAATTTGGACGGAAGATTTAATATATATAAATCTAAGGAAAACTCGGTTTCAAATGCCCACATTAAAACCCGCAAAAACCCTTCCGGCAAAATATGGAATTCAAGGAACTTGGTCGTAAAACCGCAATTAATACTTCGAGCCATAAACCGATTAAATCCATTAAGGGCATAAAATATAGCATATATAAATAAGAATTTAACTCGAAGTAAAACCCAAGTTTAAAAAAAAAATTGTAGAAACATTTTCCGGGCAAAATATACCACTCTAGAAACTTGGGCCATCTTCCGTAAATAAAACTTTGGGCCAAAATTTGTAATTATTTCCAGCAAGGGCATAAATGCAAACTTCAGAAATTAGGGTCAACACTGCAAATACAAAACACAGGGTATTAAATGTAATTATATTAGATTCAGGGGGACCGATTTAATAAAACCCTAAAAGAGTTTCCTCTTAATCGATTTACAGGTTGCTGGGAAGGGAGATGCAGGGCTGCGGCAGGGAACCTCTCCGATGGTGAGGGTTGCGTGGATCCCGCGAATGGGCCAAGCAAGGGTTACCGACGACGGCGGGTGGCTCCCTTTCCCGGTGGATCGAAGGTGGCGGCGTGCCCTTCTCGGCGGTTCGACAGAGGCCCAAGAAATGGAGGGCTCGCGTTGCGCTGCTGCACCCGGCCACGACTCGAAGGCTAGCATCCCGGTTTACAAGGTATTTGGTTGGTTGCTCCTGCCGGCCGGGCTAGAATCGGTTGATTCCATCACTGCCTTTGCGATTTTGCAGGTTTGGGTAGGCGAAATCAGAGTATCCCGATGGTCGGAAACAAGGTTTTCGGTGACACCATTGTTGCCATATTTAGAAGGAGGGAGATATGGGAGCGTGATGTTGGGCTTCCTGATCGGCTGCAATGGTAGTAGAGGTGGTGAGAAGAGATGCAATGGGGTGCTCTTTCGACAGAGGGGCGTATGGAGGAGCAGGGGAGAGGGTTCGGAAGAAGGCTGCAGCAGGAGGGCGGGTTTGATGGCGGCTCTGGGCGACGCTCCTGTTGGTGTAGCTGGATCCGAAGATGGAGGTGATGAGGTTGTTGAGGGTTGTTGTACCGCTTTGATTACAGGCGAAGGCGATGTGTAACGAGATTGGAGTACAGAGAGTTGGAGGTACACAGAAAGGGAAGACTGAGGATAAGGGGAGTCTTGCTTGCAATCTGGGAGAAGGAGACGTAACAGTGAGGTAGGCAGAGCTCCTGGGTTCGATGCAGAGATTGAGAAAGAAGGAGTTTGAGAGACTGAGGGGTCCATTGCTTGCAAGGTTGGGCTTCCACTCTATGGAGGCTACAAGGCTAAACACAGGGTTAGGTTTGGCGGCAATGGCGTGAAGGGTCGGTTACAACAGAAGAAAAGAATTAAAAACTGAACCTGGTACATGTTACTCGGAACGGAATTTTTGAATTGGAAAATTCCCGAGCTTTGCATAAAATAAATTACGGAATATATATATAACTCATAAAAAATTAATTTACAAATGTTAAAATACTCGTAAAAATTATTTAAGTTTTGAAATTTCGATAAAAGTTTGAGAAAAATCCAAAACGCAAATGCGCCAAAAATTTCTGGCGTTACATTAGATCCCCCTAAAAACAAGTTTCGTACCGAAACTTGCCACACACCGAACTTTTCGGACCATAAGACCGAGGTATAAACTCACAACTAGGAAGGCTTAGACCTTCTAATCTATATAGACAAACTACTCAAACCACCATCCAATGTATATATCAGGTCATATAACACACTCCTGCACATGACACAACTACACATATAATCACACATGCACATAACTCAACCAAGGGGAGAACTAGGTCTAACCCTTTTGATTTTATCGATGCTACTAGATCCTCGTAAAAATCAACTAAAGATACTACCCTCCGTCTTCCAGTTAGCCTCATCGGTTCCTCGTTTGCCACTAGATCCTCATTACTGACAACATGTCTCGAGTCATGTATGTACTCTCTTGATTGATACTCATGAGACACCGGATGAACACCCTCTACTCTTGGTGGTAACGCCAACCGGTAAACCATTCCCTAGCTCATGCTAAGATCTCAAAAGGGTCCGATATATCGGAAACTCAACTCCCTTCTCGGGTCTTTCCCAAAGCAACATATCCATTATGTCGCTCTTTGCTTGTCTCTAACAAATAAGATCGAACTTCCAATATACACTATTGGCTTTGGTTCTAGTCAAACCAAACTTTGATGTTACGTTTTCTCAATTCTTGTTGCAAATTAAGTAATGAATGAAATACTTTACTTCATACCGCTTCTACTAACGAGACACGCATGCTATTAATTTTACATCGCTCCTCAATACTACATTAAGACCTTGTCTTGGAGAATCGCTTGTACACTTCAAACCCATCATACATCGAGGCAATCACAAAAAAGTTGCACCAAAGAATCTCCCATTAACTCTCAACAACTCCATGGTCAATTTTTGTCCCACTCAATACTTCATTGTCATCCGAAGTAGGTTAGCCATAGATGGTATTACTTTGGAGAATCTCTCCACAAATCCGGTAATGTCCAGCACGTCCGAGAAAACTTGTAGCTTCTTTTACCTCCTTCGGGGGGTGTCATCCTAAGACAACTTGTCATATAACTTCCCTCTTCTTCGAGAGTAGACGAAAATATCTTATTCGGGACATTATTAAGCTCCTATGGAATCACTACAACTCGTGGTGACCATGGTGTGTCCGGGTCACCGTATTGGCAATATCCCAATTCCGAATTCTCAAATGGTGACAATCAGTTCTTAACTTAATCTTAGAAGAGATTACCGACCCTTGCAACTAATCGAGTAGATCTCCCATTCGTTGTAAGGGATACTTGTCCTTCATTGTCATCTTGCTCAACTTATAGTAATCGATGTACAAACGGAGATAACCGCCTCTCCTTTCGCAAACTGGTGTCCACCATGACAACTTTAAATAAAGAATTCAAGGTATATCCCAACATGAACTTCAAATTAAGAGTTCAAGATGTATTCTAACGTGAACTTCAAATCAAGAATTCAAGATATACTTCCAATATGAACTTCAAATCAAGAGTTCAAGATATATTTTCAACATGAACTTCAAATTAACCAAATGGTGAAATCCACTTTCCGATGCATTGGAATCCATTCTATCGTGGGTTTCATCTTTTCTCTACCCATCTCATATCGTAGTGACCGACACAACCTAGTCCTAATGCTTGACAAGTGGTCCACCTCGGTTTGCTGAGTGATGTCCTTCAACCCGTGTATTGCTTCTTCTGTAGCTACTATGTTCACCATTATCTTTCCGAGATCTTTCATCTATAGAACTCGAGAGACTTGCTCTAATTTTATAACTCTTGGAGCCTTGTTTAAGCAATAATTCAGCTTAATCCCTCTTCTCACTTTAAAACAACAACGATAATAACATCTTTTGATCTCGTGCATGTGTTCAGTCACAAAGGTCCTAACCACAAGACTTAACCATGCCTTAAAACAAATCGATACAATCTTCTTAGCTTTCCCTGACATCCCAACCTATGGGAGGAACTCGTCATATTCTACATAAGCTTTCACCATAGACATCCTTTCTTCAAGTAGGCGTAGAAATTTACACTACATTTTCTTATGTAGCGTCAAACCGACTGTAGAGACTCTCGCTTCATTCTTTCATGTACTTCTTGTACATCTCAAATCAACATCGAACTTCAAAACTTTAGTTTTCTCTTTCTCTTGTTGGTCATCTTATGCATCTCTTGGTATTCCAAGAACAACTTCACAACCGTACAAGTACGCCTTCAGGCGAAATTTCCCAACCACAATCACTAGGAGATCCACTCATTACTCCACCAAGCACTAACATCATAACTCTAAGCTTGCAGCGTTGCCCTCATCCAGATTCCTCGTTTCACGTCATAGCCACTATGACTTCGCCATGCGAGTCACAAAAACCTTGATTTAGCTTTTGCTCGCGAAAACAGGACAACCATAACCTTTGAATAACATATCATACCTCCCCTTATATATTCTCCCTTTACGTACAATAACCATAGAAGACTCGCCTTCCTCTTCGTCCTTCCAGTCCCCCTTTACCCTGATCCGTGTCGTTCCTCCGTATGACAAGCCCATGACCTGATTAAGATATTTTCACTTCCCTTGATATACCTCTTTGTTGCCGACATTCAACCACCACGAACATTCCACGTTCTTGTTACCCTTCTTCATGATCCCACACCTGGATTACTTTCCCCACCTACATTCACCAATATACCACCCTCACCTGTTCATTTTTGGTGGTCATTGATTAACTCGTTGATGACCCTCTCCAAGATCAACGACTTACCCACCTACCACACTTCCCTGTTACCATACTCTTGAAGGCTACCCTCTCAGGGTACTCTGCCTTAAACTTCACTAGCTCATTTTACTCTACTTCCAACTTCGTTAGCTTCTATTATGCTCTTCTCTTCCTCCCGCTTCTGTAAGATAAATATACCTTTCCGACTCTTTCTTGTCATACGACTCACCTTCATAGGCTTAACCGCTCTTCATGATGTTTTGCAAAAGCACTTCTCAAATATTCTAACATTAATTAGCATCCACTCGCATTCCTCTGGGTTGGTAACTTTAAGTCTCTCGATCTAAGCTCCTTGTTTCATCTTTCATCTTTTGAAGATCATCATTGTAACACCCCGAATTCTTAGAACTCGGAGTATTACGGGTTACGACCTCACAATGGGTCCCGACCTCAGTTTGACAACAACATTACTAGGATCTTGCAACAAGACACAAATAAAGAAACCGAAATTCATAAAAATAATATTTTTAGGGTAATGAATGCAACACTGTCTAGCAGCCTAAAGTACTTAAACAAAAGAAAAGAACAACTGTCTTAACCAAACGAAAGGAAAGACAAACACAACCCCAACCCCCACTCTAAGGAGTACGGAGACCCGGCTGACCACTACTTCCGGATCACTCAGCTGCTGATCTAACCTGCGGTAAATCTAAAACAACAACAAGAAGAACCGTTAGCTAGTTATCTAAATATTAGCAAAATAATAGCAGCACAAACACACTCAGATAAACATAAACACTCAGCATGCTTTCAAACAAGTCCGTTTTATTATCTTGCTTTAATTTACTCGTTCACTCTAGTGATACTTATTTTGTGACACGAGGGATTCCCAAACCTCGCCTCCGCCCCCGTGTAACCATCAGGAATGGATCCGATGCATCTCACCTTGTACCTGCATGGTCTGGGTATAGAGAACCTCCCAGTCTCCTGTCAGAGCTGGGCAGTGATGTCACGGCCCGTTATACATACACTTGGGCCTTAAACGTAATAACAACAGTCGTCCTAGCAAGTTATTATTATTAAATCACGCAATAGCACACACCACTACTATCACTCAACTAACACTCAGAAACTGGCTAAGTAAGTCGCAAGGACTTACCTTGATCAAAAATCGTTAACTCAAATCTCAACTCGGTTCGAACCCGTGGTAACTCAAACGCCTGTCAAATAAGGCATGTGGATCAAAATCACATCCAAATGTCCAACCTCATGCGAAGGAATTACGGAAAAAGCTCTCTTACGGTAAAATACCATTTTACCCTTAGTGCCGAAAATTCTCAAAGTCAAACATTTAGATCTCAAATTTTCTTTTAGATCCTATGTCCATAATCTAGTTCTCATTGAAAAGTTTGGTAAGGATTTATAAGAGTTACCCAACATTTTTAGTTTACACAAAAGTCGTTACGGTTGGACTTTGGGTTCATCTACACGGTTTGGATAAGGATATAAAATCCCGAAATAAAATCCTAGCTCTTATATGATATACATACTAAACATAGGGGTAAATATCTCTCACAAATACTTACTCATAACTCTCCCAATAATTCTCCAAAGTTGTATAAAAGCTGAAAAAATTCCATACTTAGTCAATTTTCCCCTGCTGTAAAAACAGCCCAACTGTCCTACTTTGAGTCCTTATAAGTTCTAATCCGACCGTTAACTTTCTTCCAAATTTTAACACAATAAAATACATAATTCAATCTACAATATATCAAAAATTCAACGATGGATGTTCAACCTAAGCTATCTAAATACGGTTTCAAAGTCAGCAGTTTCAGCTCACAAAAACTGGAATTTCTGGGTTGGTTTTGGGATCTTAGATTCAAGTTTCAAGTCAACATCATTTTTCCACTACTCTACCTCGCAGATCTTACTTCAATTCTCAACCGAAACAAGATCCTTACATACAATCATTGACACTCCTTATTCTTTCACCATGCTACCCAAGGGACAAACAATTCTACTCCTAACTCCCTCCCAACTCAGCCATTGTAACACTCTACAGCAGCCCTACAGCAGTTCATCTATGATGTTACAACAGTAGAAAAAAAAAACAGTACGGCCTGAAGGTTTGGAGTGCAGGGGACTCACCAGTCCGGTCCGATTCGGTCGAGCAGTCCGTAGTTCGGATGTCCTGGACTGGCTCCTCGTACCTTGGTCCAATTACACTCCCACATATGCACAACTCGTCCCTGGATTGTCACCACATGGATCAGAGGGAGACCAACCTTTGTCTGTTGCTACGTGAAAACAGAAGGGGAAGAACGGTAGAAGACAGCAACGACTAACCTTCTGCAACGGCGACGTCGGCGACGGTCGAGGCTAGCGGGTGGGACCGGTGTTGGTTGGTGGTCGTGAGATCCTGTTCTTCAGCCCGAGTCGTTCCGCCATGTCATAGGGCTTGTGGTTCTGTTGTGCGAAGGGTGGTTAGGGTTCAGCGGCCGTAGTGAGAGAGAGACGACTCGCGAGGGGGGGAAAAGAGGTCTTACCGGCGTTCCTGGCTGGAAGGCGCACAGACTCGTGGCAGCAGCGGTGGCGGACGGAGCAGCGGTGGTCCGGTTGCAACGGTGCGGAGCTGCGGTGTTGCAGTCCGCTGGAAGGTCACAGGCGCCGATCTGCAGTCGAAGGTGGGGAAGACTTGGCTTGCCACCGGGTGCTATGCTGGTCCAGGCGGCGCGACGGCGGCACAGGGGAGGGAAGGTGGAGGCGGTGCTTGTCTCCGGTCGAAGGGGAGATTGTTGCTTCGATTGTTTGCGAGAGGAAAGGCAGGAGCGGCAGAATAGCGTGAGATAGGTTAGAATTAGGGTTAAATTAGATTAGTTTAATTAGGTTAATTTTAATTAGTTTAGGGTTAAATGATGGGCTTAGTAAGTGGGCTGATGGCTTGGGCCTAGGATTGGCCCAATTGAGCGGTGATCTCATGAGATCGAAAGCGGAACTCGTAACTCGTTAATTATGTGTGGAAATTATATAATACGGAAATTAAATTCCGTATTATCTAATTTATTATTATTTTTTTATTTAAGGTGCGTATTTAATTCCGGTTACAAGGTCTCATCATTTTATGTGACTTAAAATCCTATAAAATAATAATATTTAAACTCGTTTTATTTAATTTTATTTATTATTTTCGGTTGTCGCATCAGAATTTGGTTAGTTGCAGTTTACCGGAACTTTAAAATTTTCGGTTGTTACATCAGTGCCCTCTTAAAAGAAGTTTCGTCCCGAAACTTAGAATGTTCCTCTTACTCACACATTTCTCCGGTATATTTTTGTTTCTCGACCTTTTCATTTCCTACCATGCAGCTACTCAAGCATTAACCAAACGAGTAGCACAAAAACAGAAACACTCAAAACAATATAAAAACTGAAAGGTCACACAACACAACATCCGAGTACTAACTCGTCAAACATGAGTAACCTCTAACCCCGCAAAGAACTATGGATAGTTACGCCTAATACTCTCGTCAGTCTCCCAAGTGGCCTCATCAGCTCCTCTCCTAGACCACTGGATTCTCAACATAGGTATCTCCTTGGACCGCAGACGTCTAGTACTGCGCTCCAAGACAGCTACTGGGTACTCTACAAATGTATGGTCAGGCTCAACTGTCAGGTCCTCATGGCTGACAACGTGTCTCGGTTTTGGTAGGTGCTCTCTCAACGGTTTGTTTCCTAAACTTACTTCCAGCTCATTTGATAACTCTACCAAACTTTTCCTTCCATTGGCGCACCTGCTTTTTCCTTTCGGAAGTTCTCGACTATCGATTCTGAAATAATCATCTTAAACTTCTGTCGGCACTTTACTAAGTGCCTAATTCTCTTTGTAATACAAACTGATTGGCTCGTTTTCCTCAATGTGACCTAATCGGATCGTTCCTTAATTAGTGAATTTTCACCTACTTCTTGTCAAGCTTTCAAATTTATATAACTCAAACAAATCACACTCCCAAGTGGACCTTTTCATATAGTTCTCCAATCCCTTAACTTGAAATCATAGTTATCCCAACATTGATTTTCTTCATCTTTGAGTTATGGGCCTACCACGCTTCTGGTGTAACACCCATTAGTCACAATGGTATCTTTCTAAGGGGTCAACATGATTTACCCAACTCCCGCCTATACTTCCCTTCTACTACTAGCAAGATCCTCTTCAAACAGACCCTTATCCTCTTATTCAACCGTAGGCTGTCCTTAACCAACTAGTAAGCAACCTCTAATCGATTCTCTCTGTATTTTTAGACCACCCCAGAAAGTTGTCGTTCCCTACTTGGGATTCCTCCAAGTCATCGGTAAAGTTATCTCTTAAATTTGCAGTCACTAATCTCTTCTTAACGGTACCTGTTCGTCAATACCAACCATCACTTATACGTCCTCAGTTGATGTCAGTCACTCTATAATTGACTTATCTCAATATTCCGGACCTGCTCTTCTCATACCTATACTGGCGTTAAATTCTTGGTGAGCATCATCTGCTCGATTAATCCTTTCATGCTTCACTAATTTGTTTTCTATTCCACACTTCTGTTTCCTTAGGCTAACTCTACTTCTCGAGCTCAACTGGGTCATTCATCTTGACCTAAATAGTCATTCCAAGTCTTCAACGATAGCTGGTAAGTGTCTTTGTAGTTCTGATGATTTTAGTTATCATCCCCTTGCAGTTCTCCTTGCACGGACCGTCGGTTTTGATGACTTAGGTCCCGTGATAATTGGGGTTACCTTGGACTTTCGAGTCCACCAAGGCCGTTCTTATATATGTACATTCCTTCGCTGGTGTTACCGGCAACATTGCCTTCATGATACTCCTAAATACCGACATTGCGATTCCTTTCAAATTCCTATATTTTTGAGGAGGTTAAAACCTCTCCACACTTGTAAAGTCTACATTTTGCATCTGCACTCCATTGTAGGTATCCCTTCCATGCACCTTAGACCCTCACATCCGGGTCGACATTTTATCTCTTTTGGCCTTACAAGCTTGTCTTGTGAACTCTTCTACCAGGTGACTCGTCTTACATATTTTTCTTCTCTGCATCGGTCTCTAACTGTTTGTTGATCATTACTACCCATTCTGTGTTGGAACTTCAGTTGCTTTGTACTCTTGCATAGATTTCCTAAGGACATCCTCATCTCAAAACTTTATTTAAAATTTATCATAACCCGAAATTTTGATACCTGACTTTCCTTCTCACTGGATAAGTTATACACTTGGTTTACACTAAATCCATCATAGTGTTATCAGTCCGTTGGTATGATTGTTATTTAACGTCCAATGGTACCATTTGTATACAACACATTAGGTGCATATGATTTTCCCACCAATCAAATTTCTCGCATCGCATTTATCATGTCTTCCTTATACTCATGTCGCTTTACCTTCTTTGATATTTACACCCCGTAAGATAGTTAAATCCCCTTGAGTTTTCTCGTACACACTTTACAACTGCGTTGGTTGGTCTTATTACTTTCACAACTCTTAGGTCATCAGTCCAGCTGAATTTTCCATGCAGTACATCCATTTCTCCTTAAATAACAGTCTTTAGTCCTTTCGGTAACCATCTTATTGGTGTGATACCGGATCCATATAACAACCTTTAGTCTTTCACTTTTACTCCTTCTCATGTCTGTTTTAGTCGACATGTAGATTCTATCTGCAATCACCTCACAACTCGACCACACATTTCACCAAGGTTTTACATCATACTCCTTATGTTTGTGCCACCTCGGAATTTCCAATTATTCTGTGTCACATCTTTAATCACAAGGGTTTTCCCTGTCAATCTAGACAGTCTGACCCTACCTTTTTCTCGAAGGAGTACCATCAGTCTTACTTGTGTGGAATGCTAAGACATAGGACATGTTTCCAATCATCTACTTCCTCTTAGTCTTCTAGTTCTTCTTACAAGGATCCCTTCATTCTAACTCTGATATGTATCTTTCATAGTCAGTAGTAAGTAACTACTCCCAACAATTCCCTTTTCACCATTACTATCATCAAGGGTCATTACCGACCGTCAAGAGCTGCTCTTAAATTTCTTTATTAGAGTTATCATATTGGACTCATTTAACGTTACCATCCAGGCTACTAGTACTTGTATTGATTTAACTTCACCATTTCGTCGTGGATCTCCGAAAGAAATTCACTAGATGTCGATAAAATTCTTTTATAACCTTATGGATATTCTTCTTATCGGTTAACTAACCATCACTAGTTAACCCGCACATGTAACTTTTAAGTTGTCCAAGTAGGATGTAGTTGACTTCTACAACATCACAGACTTACTTTTCTTCCATCTCTTTTGAGGCTTGATATACTTGGTGAAATATATCTCCTCCAGTCTCTCTGTTTATTCTTCTTTAGCTCCTCATACAATCTACATTTTTGTAAGATTGTTATACTCTTACGAGTCCAGTTGTATCATTCTTCTTCCATCAACAGACTTTGCAATCCTTCTAGGGTAGCTTGTAGGTACATCTCCGTGATTCTTTTACTTGAATTATCGTCTATTTGCGGTTCTCTATTATGAACTTGTAGTGTTGTTAGCTTAACTTTCCTTTTGAATGAGAAGTTATTGGGGTCCCTCGGGTTCACCAATACTCTTCTCACACACTCTTCTTCCTTGGGTGTTGCTTGTAATGCTGCCTTTACAGAAGCTGGTTATTGTTGTATCACGGTCTATGTCAAAATTCTCCGGTGTTCTACGAGATCACTCCACTTCCACGTTGGTGAAATCCACCTTTCCCTTTCTGGCAATGCGTAAGCTTCCAAGTTGCAGCCCTTTAATTCTTTCTATTTGGATGGATAATGTATCTCATGTTGACTTCCATACTTTTGACTGTCTCGGTTATCAATCTGGATTGTGGTGGAAATTAGCTTGTTGAGAGTGATCATATTTCGCCTTGCTTTTGGCCTCAACCTTCACTTCCTAGTCTGTCAGTGAGTTTAAATTTTATGTCCCTTTTCTTGATCGCTACTATATCTCCCTTTTGACTTTCATGTCTATGGCAAAAATTTTGACGTCATCCTCTTTGTTTGTGAAGTCCCTTTACACAACTTGAAAGAGCCTCTCCGTTGTCTTTCTCAATTCCCTAGTTGACGATCATCACTTGCTCCTCCGGAACTACTCTCTTGTATATCCTTCATTTGATCCCGTTGAGTTGATTCGGGATTCTCTTCTTGTCATCGTAATTGGTGTTGTCTTTGAGTCTTCACTTTTCCGTCTCGACGTTCCTCAACAAGCTCGTAGGAGTTGTCCGACGTTCGTCTACCCTAATGCACATAAGATGTGCATACTAATCCTCACGTTGACACCCTTCAAAAACTACTTAGATGTGTCCAAGGGGTGAGAAACTCATTATGTTATCTCCGTTAAGGACATAACATAACTACAATTTCTACTAATCTTCGGCATATACCTATCTATATAACATATCTTTATTAACAAGCTAAAAGTCCAACTACAGTAAAACCTAAAGTCCATACTAAGCATACTGAGATCCGCGGTAGTAGTGGTGGTCAGCCGTACTTTTCTATTCCCAACTAGACTATGCATGCATTTGAAAACCAAAAGTCCTTTTTAAAAACTCAGATCCCTTTTCGGGTTCTGCTCAAGTACTTATTCGGTCTTTCAGAAGATTTCAAGTGCCATTGTTGCCAACCTAGAGCTCTGATACCATGTTGTAACACCCCGAATTCTTAGAACTCGGAGTATTACGGGTTAGGACCTCACAATGGGTCCCGACCTCAGTTTGACAACAACATTACTAGGATCTTGCAACAAGACACAAATAAAGAAACCGAAATTCATAAAAATAATATTTTTAGGGTAATGAATGCAACACTGTCTAGCAGCCTAAAGTACTTAAACAAAAGAAAAGAACAACTGTCTTAACCAAACGAAAGGAAAGACAAACACAACCCCAACCCCCACTCTAAGGAGTACGGAGACCCGGCTGACCACTACTTCCGGATCACTCAGCTGCTGATCTAACCTGCGGTAAATCTAAAACAACAACAAGAAGAACCGTTAGCTAGTTATCTAAATATTAGCAAAATAATAGCAGCACAAACACACTCAGATAAACATAAACACTCAGCATGCTTTCAAACAAGTCCGTTTTATTATCTTGCTTTAATTTACTCGTTCACTCTAGTGATACTTATTTTGTGACACGAGGGATTCCCAAACCTCGCCTCCGCCCCCGTGTAACCATCAGGAATGGATCCGATGCATCTCACCTTGTACCTGCATGGTCTGGGTATAGAGAACCTCCCAGTCTCTTGTCAGAGCTGGGCAGTGATGTCACGGCCCGTTATACATACACTTGGGCCTTAAACGTAATAACAACAGTCGTCCTAGCAAGTTATTATTATTAAATCACGCAATAGCACACACCACTACTATCACTCAACTAACACTCAGAAACTGGCTAAGTAAGTCGCAAGGACTTACCTTGATAAAAAATCGTTAACTCAAATCTCAACTCGGTTCGAACCCGTGGTAACTCAAACGCCTGTCAAATAAGGCATGTGGATCAAAATCACATCCAAATGTCCAACCTCATGCGAAGGAATTACGGAAAAAGCTCTCTTACGGTAAAAGACCATTTTACCCTTAGTGCCGAAAATTCTCAAAGTCAAACATTTAGATCTCAAATTTTCTTTTAGATCCTATGTCCATAATCTAGTTCTCATTGAAAAGTTTGGTAAGGATTTATAAGAGTTACCCAACATTTTTAGTTTACACAAAAGTCGTTACGGTTGGACTTTGGGTTCATCTACACGGTTTGGATAAGGATATAAAATCCCGAAATAAAATCCTAGCTCTTATATGATATACATACTAAACATAGGGGTAAATATCTCTCACAAATACTTACTCATAACTCTCCCAATAATTCTCCAAAGTTGTATAAAAGCTGAAAAAATTCCATACTTAGTCAATTTTCCCCTGCTGTAAAAACAGCCCAACTGTCCTACTTTGAGTCCTTATAAGTTCTAATCCGACCGTTAACTTTCTTCCAAATTTTAACACAATAAAATACATAATTCAATCTACAATATATCAAAAATTCAACGGTGGATGTTCAACCTAAGCTATCTAAATACGGTTTCAAAGTCAGCAGTTTCAGCTCACAAAAACTGGAATTTCTGGGTTGGTTTTGGGATCTTAGATTCAAGTTTCAAGTCAACATCATTTTTCCACTACTCTACCTCGCAGATCTTACTTCAATTCTCAACCGAAACAAGATCCTTACATACAATCATTGACACTCCTTATTCTTTCACCATGCTACCCAAGGGACAAACAATTCTACTCCTAACTCCCTCCCAACTCAGCCATTGTAACACTCTACAGCAGCCCTACAGAAGTTCATCTATGATGTTACAACAGTAGAAAAAAAAAACAGTACGGCCTGAAGGTTTGGAGTGTAGGGGACTCACCAGTCCGGTCCGATTCGGTCGAGCAGTCCGTAGTTCGGATGTCCTGGACTGGCTCCTCGTACCTTGGTCCAATTACACTCCCACATATGCACAACTCGTCCCTGGATTGTCACCACATGGATCAGAGGGAGACCAACCTTTGTCTGTTGCTACGTGAAAACAGAAGGGGAAGAACGGTAGAAGACAGCAACGACTAACCTTCTGCAACGGCGACGTCGGCGACGGTCGAGGCTAGCGGGTGGGACCGGTGTTGGTTGGTGGTCGCGAGATCCTGTTCTTCAGCCCGAGTCGTTCCGCCATGTCATAGGGCTTGTGGTTCTGTTGTGCGAAGGGTGGTTAGGGTTCAGCGGCCGTAGTGAGAGAGAGACGACTCGCGAGGGGGGGAAAAGAGGTCTTACCGGCGTTCCTGGCTGGAAGGCGCACAGACTCGTGGCAGCAGTGGTGGCGGACGGAGCAGCGGTGGTCCGGTTGTAACGGTGCGGAGCTGCGGTGTTGCAGTCCGCTGGAAGGTCACAGGCGCCGAACTGCAGTCGAAGGTGGGGAAGACTTGGCTTGCCACCGGGTGCTATGCTGGTCCAGGCGGCACGGCGGCGGCACAGGGGAGGGAAGGTGGAGGCGGTGCTTGTCTCCGGTCGAAGGGGAGGTTGCTGCTTCGATTGTTTGCGAGAGGAAAGGCAGGAGCGGCAGAATAGCGTGAGATAGGTTAGAATTAGGGTTAAATTAGATTAGTTTAATTAGGTTAATTTTAATTAGTTTAGGGTTAAATGATGGGCTTAGTAAGTGGGCTGATGGCTTGGGCCTAGGATTGGCCCAATTGAGCGGTGATCTCATGAGATCGAAAGCGGAACTCGTAACTCGTTAATTATGTGTGGAAATTATATAATACGGAAATTAAATTCCGTATTATCTAATTTATTATTATTTTTTTATTTAAGGTGCGTATTTAATTCCGGTTACAAGGTCTCATCATTTTATGTGACTTAAAGTCCTATAAAATAATAATATTTAAACTCGTTTTATTTAATTTTATTTATTATTTTCGGTTGTCGCATCAGAATTTGGTTAGTTGCAGTTTACCGGAACTTTAAAATTTTCGGTTGTTACAATCATCCTCACACACTTCTCCTTCTTAGCAATTCTCAGTCTCATCTCAATGACGGAAAACGATTGACTCCACAAGGTAATTCTACTATGTGAAATTTCACCCTATAGTCCTCCTCGTAACTCTCGTATACCCGAAGAAGTCTCCCGTTTAAGCTCTCGCAAAACCGTCACTTCACTTCTAGTTCCTCTGCATGCTTAACTTATGTATCTCCCAAATCTTCATAATAGTTCGACCATACTTATCATCCTGACTCCCATGCTTAGGAGCGTCTAAAGAAAACTTCACATCTGAATGGAATGTCACCTTTTACCTTGTTAGAATGGATCTCGATTCGCATCTTTAGTTGTCCACGCTTCTTCTTGAAGAACTTATGTATGTTATCCCTATTGGTCTCGTTGTCTATCTAATCCTGACTTCATTGTAACCACTTCCACACCTTTGTGTTACTCCTTTTTCTGGTATGTTCTCCATCTCAATTTCTCTTAAGTTGTCTCGAGTTTCCTTTTACTTGGTTGTCCTTCGTTTACGTCATCTCTAATCCTCCTCTTCAACATCCTCTTACAGAAGTACAAGAACTCCAAGGTGTTCGCCCGAACATAGCTCTCAACTCGATACTTGAGCATATTCGTCCTCGAATGTACACTATCCTAAGTCAAACGACGTCGTCCAAGGATGATAATATCACGATCATCTTTTCTATAAGGTCCTACACCTCCATATACTACTCTATATAATAAGAATACATATAAAAGGCTATATAGTCCTGTTTTCACATCACTACTAATATATCAAATCCATAAAATACATTACAACAATACAAGGTTCAAAAGCTAATAAGATCCTATCATACCACATATATAAGCATATGTCCATATAAGACCATGTCACTACTATACATAACAAGTCCATCATGCATAACTACAATCCACATATACTGTACATATCTACATATATACATAAGATATATATATATACACTAAAAATCCAATAAACTAAGCTGCCGAGATCCGCAGAAGGAGTGGTGGTCCGTACATTCTACCCCAACTGACTATGCTCATGATTTTGAAAATGAAATTTATTTTAAAACTCGGTACCCTTGAGGGTTCCGTTTCCCTCTATTCGACCTTTAGAAGATTGCGAGTTCCATTGTTGTCAACCTAGGGCTCTGATACCACTTTTGTAACACCCCGATTCCGCGGGACTCGGGATGCTACGGGCGGAGACCTCACAATGGGCCCCCACCCTTAGCCTGACAACAATTTCACCGGATCTTTCAACAAGACACAAATAAAGGCCAAAACGAAATACATTTTTATGCAATGCAATGAAACCCGAAACCATATAAACAAATCACTACAGCCGAGTCAACAACTCAAACGACCAAATGTCGAAAACATACAATACATAATTATATCTACAAGACTCCACCCACAAACCCATCCTACAATGTACGGACCCCGGCTGCCCACTCTTCCGGATCTCTCGGCCGCGTCCCTAACCTGTAGGGTAACTACAACAATATCGGGATAAAACCGTTAGCTAGTATTCCAGGTATTAGAATCATGGTGTTGGCACACACACACATAAGGCATCAAAAACACACAACATGCTCCAAAACACACAATCCGGTTTATTATCTTTTTATTATTAGGTCATATCCCGTTCTAATTCAACTTCTTTTGTGACACGAGAATCTTAACGATCTCGCCCTTGTTCCCTTTCACCATACGGGTTTGTACTTGATGCGGATCAGCATCACCCGTTGGGCTGGTCGCAAGGCACATCCCAGTCATCCCCATTTTGGACTGGACAAGCGGTCACCGCCCGTTATCATACACTTGGGCCAAATATAAACATATAAAGTCGGTGGTCCTATTACCGGTTTAGATGTTATAACATAAACAATAAACACACACATAAACAATAAACACACACCACCAAACACATATCGAAACTAATACAGAGAATACGAGCTAAGTAAGTCCGGAGACTTACCTATCAGAAAGCTAAACCCGATAACCACCGCTCTCAACTTCCCGTAGGAAGGCACTCAACGCCTGGTCAAAACAAGGCACACAATCAACATCTCTCTCAAATGCTAGAAATCTTTAGACTTCTAGTACCAATGATCTCGCAAGATCATAACCTATAACAACATAGGGACATCTACCCTCCCAAGCATCTCGCAAGATCGTAACTCCTAATAACATACTAGGATAAGCCAAACTTAAACACTAAAATCCCACAAGATCATACAACCTCAACCTCGAGCCTCAAAACGCTTACAACATCAACCATATAACACAAAGCCTTATAACAACCTCACAAGATAACCAAGCACCTCAAGCCTTAGCACAATCAAACCTCAAAACTCACCTAAAGGTGCACAACCACTACTTGGCATCCACTCTAAGTTATGCTAGATCCAACCTAACATGATACACTACCACTAAACATAACTAGAACGAGGAAGAAGGTACTCACACGAGGTCGAAGACGGAAGACGATCTACGGATGTCAAGCTTGGACTCGTTAGGCCTTTATCGGAGTCGTTCCGAACCTAACACCAAAACTAAACAAATTTAGCTTATACGCTAAATTTGGACGGAAGATTTAATATATATAAATCTAAGGAAAACTCGGTTTCAAATGCCCACATTAAAACCCGCAAAAACCCTTCCGGCAAAATATGGAATTCAAGGAACTTGGTCGTAAAACCGCAATTAATACTTCGAGCCATAAACCGATTAAATCCAATAAGGGCATAAAATATAGCATATATAAATAAGAATTTAACTCGAAGTAAAACCCAAGTTTTAAAAAAAAATTGTAGAAACATTTTCCGGTCAAAATATACCACTCTAGAAACTTGGGCCATCTTCCGTAAATAAAACTTTGGGCCAAAATTTGTAATTATTTCCAGCAAGGGCATAAATGCAAACTTTAGAAATTAGGGTCAACACTGCAAATACAAAACACAGGGTATTAAATGTAATTATATTAGATTTAGGGGGACCGATTTAATAATACCCTAAAAGAGCTTCCTCTTAATCGATTTACAGGTTGCTGGGAAGGGAGATGCAGGGCTGCGACAGGGAACCTCTCCGATGGTGAGGGTTGCGTGGATCCCGCGAATGGGCCAAGCAAGGGTTACCGACGACGGCGGGTGGCTCCCTTTCCCGGTGGATCGAAGGTGGCGGCGTGCCCTTCTCGGCGGTTCGACAAAGGCCCAAGAAATGGAGGGCTCGCATTGCGCTGCTGCACCCGGCCGCGACTCGAAGGCAAGCATCCCGGTTTATAAGGTATTTGGTTGGTTGCTCCTGCCGGCCGGGCTAGAATCGGTTGATTCCATCATTGCCTTTGCGATTTTGAAGGTTTGGGTAGGCGAAATCAGAGCATCCCGATGGTCGGAAACAAGGTTTTTGGTGACACCATTGTTGCCATATTTAGAAGGAGGGAGATAGGGGAGCGTGATGTTGGGCTTCCTGATCGGCTGCAATGGTAGTAGAGGTGGTGAGAAGAGATGCAATGGGGTGCTATTTCGACAGAGGGGCGTAAGGAAGAGCAGGGGAGAGGGTTCGGAAGAAGGCTGCTGCAGGAGGGCGGGTTCGATGGCGGCTATGGGCGACGCTCCTGCTGGTGTAGCTGGATCCGAAGATGGAGGTGATGAGGTTGCTGAGGGCTGCTGTACCGCTTTGATTACAGGCGAAGGCGATGTGTAACGAGATTAGAGTACAAAGAGTTGGAGGGTACACAGAAAGGGAAGACTGAGGATAAGGGGAGTCTTGCTTGCAATCTGGGAGAAGGAGACGTAACAGTGAGGTAGGCAGAGCTCCTCGGTTCAATGCAGAGATTGAGAAAGAAGGAGTTTGAGAGACTAAGGGGTCCATTGCTTGCAAGGTTGGGCTGCCATCTATGGAGGCTACAAGGCTAAACACAGGGTTAGGTTGGGCGGCAATGGCGTGAAGGGTCAGTTACAACAGAAGAAAATAATTAAAAGCTGAACCTGGTACATGGTACTCGGAACGGAATTTTTGAATCGGAAAATTCCCGAGCTTTGCGTAAAATAAATTACAGAATATATATATAACTCATAAAAATTTAATTTACAAATGTTAAAATACTCGTAAAAATTATTTAAGTTTTGAAATTTCGATAAAAGTCTGAGAAAAATCCAAAACGCAAACGCGCCAAAAATTTCTGGCGTTACAATATGCACAGCATGTGATAGGCCTCTGGAATTGTATACGGAAGTGCCTTCAAAAGACCAAGCTCCCTGTCTGTCATTATCACCTTAGACATTTGTTCACCGCATCATCCCCTTACTTGATGCAAAACCCACTTGTATGTCTCCTCCGTTTCTTTGGAAAGGAATGCAAACCCGATGTGAAAGCTTTTTTGCGTGCATGTTTGACCTACAATTTCTAGAAGGGCCATACCGTACCTACAAGAGTATGTAATTTATTAATATTGTTGTTGTCCGAACACATTGTAGTGCAAGAAAATAAAAAATAACCGTCACTTACGTGTTTGTATTGTAGGTTGTGTCTATGATCATGACACAAGGAAATTTCTTCCATAGAAGCAAGGATGTTGGGTTGGCGAACACTATGTCTTGTAGTCTCCCCTGGCTAGTCGTTCGCCAACTAAAGACATACTTTCCTACGCTTAACATCTTGAGGAGTACTTGCATCGGGGTCATAACTCCTCCCAACTTGGACCGTTGAAATTTTGCCCGGGCATTGTATACTTGTTGCCTCAAAGTTGAATTTTCATCATATCGGGCCCTGAGGATCTCAACCGTCGGCTTTGGACCGCAACCTGCTAAAGTGAGATCAACTACCTCACTATATTGTGCGGTTGACAATCTGCTTGCATAGGCATGACCCTCAAAGTGCTTGTTCAGTTCGTGGTTATGGATCCCGTTGTGAACTTTCAGCCTCCAAACGTTCTTGTTACCCTCATAACAGTGCAACATAAATGGGCAATTGCTCTTTTTGGACGAACAATCCCGCTTTTTCACTGGTTGATCGTTATCATCAAAAACCCTACCCTCTAACTCTCTCTTAGATCCATATTGTTCACACGCTAGGTGAACCATCCCGTACTTCCGCGTCTCCGAGGACTTCCACGATCGAGTAATCGTGAGAATCATGCCTTCAAGTCGAGCTTGACTACGAACCCAAGCTATCACAGATTCTCTGTCAGGCCACCATTCATCCGTTGTGAAAACATCTGAATAGTCTTCTTCGGGCATCGCAACATCGGGGCCTTCGAAACCCACCGTATATGGGTCATACCGATACAAAAGGTAAGAGAAATAACAAAATGTGTCAGAATTATTTATTCACATGTATAATGAGTTTCATCATTTAGGATAAGTTAAAAATTAAATACAAAGTTATAGTTAAAATAACTTAAATAACAATAGAGAATTTTCATACCGGAACTTCGGGCATCGCAACATCGGGGCCTTCGAAACCCCCCGTATATGGGTCATACCGCTACAAAAGGTAAGAGAAATAACAAAATGTGTCAGGATTATTTATTCACATGTATAATGAGTTTCATCATTTAGGATAAGTTAAAAATTAAATACAAAGTTATAGTTAAAATAACTTAAGTAACAATAGAGAATTTTCATACCGGAACTTCGGGCATGCTAGTGTGTTTCATTTGATCTTGATACCCTTGTGCCTTATTTAACAAGTAAAGTAATATAACTTAAATACATGTTAGATCTATTTATAATCTCTTCTAGTATCGAAAATATTTTAATATCAGAAATCAATTACTCAACCAATTAGTAATAAATATGTAAATAATAAAGGTATAATACCGGAACTTCTGGGAAGTTAAGGTCTATCCTTTGATTTTGCAATTCTTGTTCCTTTTTAACAATTAAAAAAACAAATAAGTGACGAATAAGTAAATAATGGAGGTAAACAATGAAGGTAAAAATGAATAATTAACGATATGTAAATAATAAAGGCATCAAAACCGGGATTGCGGGAAATTAAGGTCTATTCCTTGAGTTGGAGATCTTCGTTCCTTTTTGACATATTTAAAAATAAATAATTAGAGAAAATGTAATTCACGAAGGTAAAAACAAATAATTAGCTAATATGTAAATAATGAAGATATAATACCGGGATTGCGGGAAAGATAAGGTCTATCCCTTGATTTTGAGATCCTCGTTCCTTTTTAACATATTTAAAAAAATAATTAACATATATGTAAATAATGAAGGTAAAAACGTATAATTAACAAATAATTAAGGTAAAACGAATAAGTAAAAAATTAATCAAAAATATAACAAATTAATTAATAGAACGAATTATTAAAAAATTTACCGGAATTCCAGGCAAATTAAGGTCGATCATTTGATGTCGAGAGTTTCGTCGCCTACTTCCCCTACTTCCTCTACTTCCGAATAGCGAGCGTAACCACGACATTATTTTGTTACTTTTTAAAAAATATGAAGTTTGTAAGTTGTAAAATGTAACACCCCGAATCCGCGGGACTTGGAGCGCTACGGGTTGGGACCTCACAATGGGTCCCGACCCTTAGTCTGACAACAATTTCACCGGATCTTTCAACAAGACACAAATAAAGGCCAAAACGAAATACATTTTTATTCAATGCAATGAAAAGAAAAACCCGAAAGAAAGCAACAAAAGACTTCAGCCGACATATAACTCCAAAGACCAAACGCCATACACGCGGCATACAAAAATACAAAACATATAATACTCCAACACGACTCCACCCAAATACCCAATCCTAAAATGTACGGACCCCGGCTGCCCACTCTTTCGAATCTCTCAGCCGCATTCCTAACCTGCAAGGCAATCTACAACAGTCGGTATAAAACCGTTAGCTCATATTCGAAGCATTAGAATTAATGGGAAAGGCACATACACAAGAAGAACACCGCAAGCACACAAAATACTTAAAAGCACACAAATCCAGTTTATTATCTTTATTATTATTAAGTCGTATCCCGTTCTAATTCAACTTAGGTTGTGACACGAGAGTCACCGAAACTCGCCTCGGTCCCTACTTACCGGCATGGAATGGTACTGATGCATCTGACCGTCTACCAGCACGGGATAGTCGCCGAGAACCTCCTAGCTCTCGCGGGAGCTAGGCAAGTTGTCACCGCCCGTTATCATACACTTGGGCCAAAATAATATAAAGGTCGGTAATCCTAATTCCGGTTTAGTTGTTATAAACAACAAACAGTAAACAATAAACACACACCACCAAACACACATCAATGCTAATACAAAGAATACGAGCTAAGTAAGTCCGGAGACTTACCTCGTCTCCACACTCAACTCACAACACTCTCGCTTCCTTAGGGAGAAAGCCCATAACCTGCTCACAAGAAGATAACTATATCAACAACAACTCACTCACAATAGAAGTCTTAGACTTCTATACAAATGATCTATGCAAGACCATTTGACTCTCAATTCTAGGACCGCATCCTAGAATCCCTCATGTTCACATCACACTCAACAAGAGCTAGAAGTCCTAAGACTTCTAAGCCCTCGGATCTCGCAAGATCATAACTCACAACACAACTAATATAAGTCAAACCTAAACTCCAAAATCCAACAAGATCATACAACCCAACCTCGAGCCTCAAAACACTCACAAGATCAAACATATAACTTAAAGTCTTATAACAACCTCACAAGATAACCAACACCTCAAGCTTAGAATCAACATCAATCAATGAAACAATATCAAATCCTCGAAACTCACCTAAGGCTCAAAGCCACTACTTGGCATTAACTCTAAGTTATACTAGATCCAACCTATCATGATACTAATACTAATCATAACTAAATCGAGGGAAAAGGTACTCACACACGGTCGAAGGTGAAAGACGATCTACGGACGTCAAGAACGGGTTTGATGGCCTTTATCGGGGCGCTTCCGGGCCTAAGACCAAAGTTAAGCAAAATTAGCTTAAACGCGACTTTTGAAATGAAGGTTTAGCGCATAAAGATATTCCAATGAAAACTCCGCTTTCAAAACCGATGTTAAACTTGTTAAAACCATTTCCGGGCAAAATATTCAAAATGCAAAGTTGATCGAAAAACCGCAATTTCAACTTAAGCCATCAATCGGATTTAAGCCAACAAAGGCACCATAGTTAATTTGTAAAGGAGTTGGGTCACAAACTACAACAACAATTATGGCCAACATATGTTATAAGTTTCTACAAGGTATAAAAGTTCATTTTCAAAAGTTTGGGCTTACAGCTGCCATTATCAAACAAATGGGGAACAAATTGCAATAAATAATAAAGAGAGGGCAAAATGTGAAAATTTCTCCAATCTCCTTCAACCTTTAGCAAACTCGACAGAAGAAACGGAAAGGGGCAAAGCCCTGTGACATGCGCATGCGGAGGAAGAGAACACGGGGCGGCGGCGGTGCTGGCAGAGGAAGGCGACGGTCGGTGCCGGTGAAGCCCTTGCGGCGGCGGCCTCCGGCGGCAGGAGAAGACAGATCCGCGAGCGAAATAGGGGAGAAGGTGCGGCTGGGCGCGGCTGTGCGCAGTTCTGCTGGCGGCTCCGATCAACCAAGGCGGCAGCGTGGCGCAGGAAACGACGTCCGGTGGCGGTCCCTAGCGGTGCAGCCTTCTTCCACCTCTTCTCTGAGTACAGATTCAACTGCAGAGGGTGGGAAAAATGGGGAGAGAAGGGCACAGCAGATGGGAAGTATCAGAGGAAGAGAAGGTGAGATTGAGAGGAGAGTGGGAGGGTTCGGGTTAGGTGAAGCCCAGCGGGAAGGGCGAAGAGGCGGCCAACACTAGGCCCTGGTACGCTGCAGACGAGGCTGGAGGGCTACGACTGGAGGAGAACGAAGAGTTTGCCTGCTCCCTTCTTCTTGCTGAGCACGTCACACCAGTGCAGGAGGAGAAAAAGAAAAAGATATAGAAAGAAAGAGGAAAAAGGAAAAAGAAATAAATGAGTAAAGAGGAGTGAATTAAAATAATTAACTCGATTAAACATTCGGAACGGGATCCCCGAATCGGGAATTTTCGATCTATCCGGCTAAAATAAAATTAATAAAAATACGGAATACATACATGTATCCCAAAATAATAAAATATCCGGAAAAGATATTTTTAAATAAAAAAATACTTTAAATAATAGCTCAATCCACTAACGAATCGATAGAAGGGCGAAAAACAAAGTCGAAACGCACCCAAATAAATGGGGCATTACATCAGGTCCTCCTAAAGAAAAGTTTCGGCCCAAAACTTACTAAACGCAGAATTCTCAAACAAACATGGTCACTATGGCCCTTCTAATTCAAAGTCTTCTCGCCTTGACACATCAAGGCTCGCAAGATATATCAGGTTGCACATTCCCGCACAAGGTACAACTACAAATAACATCACACAAGCACATAACTCCACTAAGGGAAGAACTAGGTATAACCCGTCGATTCTGTTGATACTACTAGCTTAGCATAAAATTCAACCAAAGATATTTCCCTCGTCTTCCAGTTAGCCTCATTGGTTCCTCGTCTTCCCCTAAACCACCATGACTTACCATCCATCTTGAGTCATGTATGTACTCCCTTGACTAATACACATGAAACACTAGGTAAACACTCTCTACTCCCGGCGGCCACGCCAACCGGTAAACCGTTTCCCTAAGTCGCGCTAAGATCTCAAAAAGGTCTGATATATCGGAAACTCAACTTCCTTCTCGGGTCTTTCTCAATACAACATTTCCAATATGTTTCTTTTTGCTTGTCTCCATAAAAGAAGATCGGACTCCCAATTTACACCGTTGGCTTGGATTCTTGTCAAACCAAACTTTGATGTTATGTTTCCCCAATTCTTATTGCAATTCCAAGTAAGGAAGGGAGTACTCTACTTCCCACTACTTCTATTAACAAGGCATGTATGTTGTTACTTCTCACTTTTACATCAGTACTTAAACAGACCTTGTTTGGAAGAATCACTTGTAAAACACCAAATCCATCATACCTCGAGGGAATGTCAAAACAATTGCCCAACGACTCTTTTATTAACTCTTAACAACTCCAATGAGCCTTGTTCATTATCAAAACACCTTTGTCTTCAAAAGTAGGTTAGCCATTGATGTTATTACTTTGGAGGATCTCTCCACAAATCCGGGAACGACCGGCACATCCAAGAAAGCCTGCAACTTCTTTCACATCCTTCGGGGTTGCCATCCCGAGACAACTTGTCATACAACTTCTCTCTTCTTCGAGAGTAGACCAAAGTATATTATCCGGGGCATTAGTAATCCCATATGAAATCATTACAACTTGTAGTGGCCATGGTCTGTCCAAAATGCCGTATTTGCAATATCCCAGTCTCAAATTTTCAATTGACGATAATCAGGCCTTAAATCATTCTTAGAATAGACTACCGACCCTTGCAACCAGTCGAGTAGATCGTCTACAGTGGTGACGGATACTTGTCCTTCCTTGTTAACTTGTTCGGGTAACAGTAATCGATGTACAAACGGAGATAATCGTCTCTCTTTTCGCAAACTTGTGTTCTCCATAACAACTTTAAATGAAGAATTTAAGATATATTTCATTATGAACTTCAAATCAAAAGTTCAAGATAACGCCTGGTGTTCTCTATGGCATTTTAATAATTCTAATGAGATCTTATCACTAAGTTCTTGCGATTTCTCCTTTACTTTCTTCCACAACTCATGTCTTTCCACAAGTGTTATTCCATACGGCACCTTAGACATCGGAATTAAATCAAGCTCAACCTTAGTAGAAAATTCCACATTCTGGCGTATTGGAATCCGTTCTATCTCGGGTTCCATCTTTCTATACCCATTTCAAATCTTAGTGACCGACACAACTTGGTCCTAACGCTTGACAAGTGGTCTACCCCGACCTTGTTGAGGCGACTTCCTTCAATACGTGTAATATTCCATCCGTAGCTACCATGTCGACCGTCTTTCTTTTACAAGTCCTTCATCTCCTGGTCTTGTGGAAGTAGCTCGAGTCTCCCGACTCTTGAAGCCTTGATTAAGCAATAGTTCAGCTTAATCCCTCTTTTTACTTCAACGGAAAGGCCATAATACCATCTCTTGACTTCGCACATATGTTTAGTCACGAATGTCCTCATTACAAGACTCAGTCATGCCTTAAGACAAACCGATACAATCTTCCCCGCTTCTCTGACATCCCCACATATGGGAGGAGCTCCTCGTATTCTACATAAACTTTCACCATAGACATGCATCCTTTCTTCAAGTAGGCGTAGAAATTCCCACTTCATTTCTTTATGTAACGTTGAACGACAGCAGAGGCTCTAACCTCGATCTTCCATGTACTTCTGGTACGTCTTATATCAACATCAAATTTCAAAACCTCGGTCTTCTCTTACTCTTATTGGTCACTTTCATATCACTTGGTATCCATGAGCAACTTCACAACCGTACCAGTATGCCTTTAGGAAAAATTACTCAACCACAACTCTGAATGATCCACTCATTACTTCACCGAGCCATAACGTCGTAATTCCAAGCTTGTCGCGTTGCATTAATATAGATTCCTCGTTTCACATCATAGCCACTTTGGCTTCGTCATGTGAGTCACGAAACTTTGACTTAGCTTTTGCTCACGGAAGCATGAGATTCCTTATCTTAGAATAAGCATACCATACATCCGCTCATATATTCCCCCTCTTACGCACGAAACTCTTGAAGACTTACCTTCCTCTTCGTCCTTCCAGTTCCCTTTACTCTGATCCGTGTCATTCCTCCATATGACAACCCCATGACCTAGGCAGGTCGCACCAGATCGTTACAATCCTTCCCCACAAGGTATGTTACCATCACTTGTTGGAATCGTTAAATTGTTACCTGATTAAGATATTTTCACTTCCCTTGATATACCTCTTCATTGCCGACATTCAACCACCACGAATATTCCCCATCCTTGTTACTCTTCCTTTATGATCTCACTACCTGGTTACTCTTCCCTTCCACACTCATTCATAGACCACCCGCACATGTGCGTTCTTGGCTGTCACTAATTAGCTTATAACCGACCTTCTTCAATGTCAATGACTTACCATTCTTCTATAATTCCATGTTACCATCCTCATGAAAGCTACCCTCTCGGTGTATTCTGCTTCAACTCTGCTAGCTCGACCTACACTCCACACTTCCTTCTTTTGTAAGGTAATTGTGCCATTCTCATAGGCTTAAGCACTTCTTCATGATATTTTGCAATGCACTTCTCAAACATTCTGACTTTAGTTAGCGTCCACCCGCATTCCTATTGTTGGTATCTTAAGTCTTTCTATTAAAGCTCCTCGTTTCGTCTTTCATCTTCTTAAGATCATCATTCATACACACTTCCTCCTTCTTGGCGTTTCTTAGCCTTATCATTATAATGGAAACCGGTCAACTCCACGTGAATCCCCACCATGCCCTTCTTCCCATAACTCTAGTAATGTTGACACTTCACTTATTGGTACCTCGTAAGCTTAACTTACGGTATCTTATTCTTTTGCCATTGGTTCGTTCACTCTTGCTCATCTTGAATCCAATTCTTAGGAGCTTCTAAGGGAAGTTTCACATCTTAATTGAATACCACCTTTAATCCTTGCTAGAATGTATCCCTCTCCTCCTCGATTCGCATCTTTAGTTGTCCACGCGTCTTCTAGAAGAACATAGTTTCGTTCTCTCCCTTGGTCTCGTCTTCGTTCGATCATGGCCTCTTTAGAACTGCTTCCGCACATTAATGTTGCTCCCTTTACCTGTATTGTCTCCATCTCGCTTTTTCTTTAGTTGTTTCCAGTTTCCTTCTATTTGTTCGTCCTTGGTTTATGTCATCTTTAATCCTCCTCTTCGACATCCTTTTAAAGGAATCCGAGAAACGCCATGGTGTTCGCCAGCACGAAATGCTCAACTTGATACTTGAGCGTACTCATCCACGTATGAACGCTATCCCGAGTCAAACGACATAGTCTTAAAGGTGATGATGCCATACTATCATCTTATCTATTAGGTCTCATACCTCTACATGCTACTATATATAATAAGTATACATATATAAGACTATATAAGTCCTATGTCCATATTACTACTCATTTAATACATTCGGCAATCCATTACAACAATACAAGGTCCAAACATATACTATAATCCACATATATAACTATACATATATACCAAATCATACATGCAACTACAATCAATATATACACTTCTACATATATACACACATATATATATATATATATATATATATCAAAATCCAATAAACTAAGCTGCCGAGATCCGCAGAAGAAGTGGTGGTCCGTACATTCTACCCCGACTCATGCATGTGATTTTGAAAACGAAAACTCAGAACCCGCGGGGTTCTGTTTATTCCTTATTCGGCCTTTAGAAGATTGCGAGTGCCATTGTTGTCAACCTAGGGCTCTGATACCACTTTTGTAACACCCCGAATCCGCGGGACTTGGAGCGCTACGGGTTGGGACCTCACAATGGGTCCCGACCCTTAGCCTGACAACAATTTCACCGGATCTTTCAACAAGACACAAACAAAGGCCAAAACGAAATACATTTTTATTCAATGAAATGAAAAGAAAAACCCGAAAGAAAGAAACAAAAGACTTCAGCCGACATATAACTCCAAAGACCAAACGCATACACGCGGCATACAAAAATACAAAACATATAATACTCCAACACGACTCCACCCAAATACCCAATCCTAAAATGTACGGACCCCGGCTGCCCACTCTTTCGAATCTCTCAGCCGCATTCCTAACCTGCAAGGCAATCTACAACAGTCGGTATAAAACCGTTAGCTCATATTCGAAGCATTAGAATTAATGGGAAAGGAACATACACAAGAAGAACACCGCAAGCACACAAAATACTTAAAAGCACACAAATACAGTTTATTATCTTTATTATTATTAAGTCGTATCCCGTTCTAATTCAACTTAGGTTGTGACACGAGAGTCACCGAAACTCGCCTCGGTCCCTACTTACCGGCATGGAATGGTACTGATGCATCTGACCGTCTACCAGCACGGGATAGTCGCCGAGAACCTCCTAGCTCTCGCGGGAGCTAGGCAAGTTGTCACCGCCCGTTATCATACACTTGGGCCAAAATAGTATAAAGGTCGGTAATCCTAATTCCGGTTTAGTTGTTATAAACAACAAACAGTAAACAATAAACACACACCACCAAACACACATCAAAGCTAATACAAAGAATACGAGCTAAGTAAGTCTGGAGACTTACCTCGTCTCCACACTCAACTCACAACACTCGCGCTTCCTTAGGGAGAAAGCCCATAACCTGCTCACAAGAAGATAACTATATCAACAACAACTCACTCACAATAGAAGTCTTAGACTTCTATACAAATGATCTATGCAAGACCATTTGACTCTCAATTCTAGGACCGCATCCTAGAATCCCTCATGCTCACATCACACTCAACAGAAGCTAGAAGTCCTAAGACTTCTAAGCCCTCGGATCTCGCAAGATCATAACTCACAACACAACTAGTATAAGTCAAACCTAAACTCCAAAATCCCACAAGATCATACAACCCAACCTCGAGCCTCAAAACACTCACAAGATCAAACATATAACTTAAAGTCTTATAATAACCTCACAAGATAACCAACACCTCAAGCTTAGAATCAACATCAATCAATGAAACAATATCAAATCCTCGAAACTCACCTAAGGCTCAAAGCCACTACTTGGCATTAACTCTAAGTTATGCTAGATCCAACCTATCATGATACTAATACTAATCATAACTAAATCGAGGGAAAAGGTACTCACACACGGTCCAAGGTGAAATACGATCTACGGACGTCAAGAACGGGTTTGATGGCCTTTATCGGGGCGCTTCCGGGCCTAAGACCAAAGCTAAGCAAAATTAGCTTAAACGCGACTTTTGAAATGAAGGTTTAGCGCATAAAGATATTCCAATGAAAACTCCGCTTTCAAAACCGATGTTAAACTTGTTAAAACCATTTCCGGGCAAAATATTCAAAATGGAAAGTTGATCGAAAAACCGCAATTTCAACTTAAGCCATCAATCGGATTTAAGCCAACAAAGGCACCATAGTTAATTTGTAAAGGAGTTGGGTCACAAACTACAACAACAATTATGGCCAACATATGTTATAAGTTTCTACAAGGTATAAAAGTTCATTTTCAAAAGTTTGGGCTCACAGCTGCCATTATCAAACAAATGGGGAACAAATTGCAATAAACAATAAAGAGAGGGCAAAATGTGAAAATTCCTCCAATCTCCTTCAACCTTTAGCAAACTCGACAGAAGAAACGGAAAGGGGCAAAGCCCTGTGACTTGCGCAGGCGGAGGAAGAGAACACGGGGCGGCGTCTGTGCTGGCAGAGGAAGGCGACGGTCGGTGCCGGTGAAGCCCTTGCGGCGGCAGCCTCCGGCGGCAGGAGAAGACAGATCCGCGAGCGAAATAGGGGAGAAGGTGCGGCTGGGCGCGGCTGTGTGCAGTTCTGCTGGCGGCTCCGATCCACCAAGGCGGAGGCGTGGCGCAGGAAACGACGTCCGGTGGCGGTCCCTAGCGGTGCAGCCTTCTTCCATCTCTTCTCTGAGTACAGATTCAACTGCAGAGGGTGAGAAAAATGGGGAGAGAAGGGCACAGCAGATGGGAAGTATCAGAGGAAGAGAAGGTGAGATTGAGAGGAGAGTGGGAGGGTTTGGGTTAGGTGAAGCCCAGCGGGAAGGGCGAAGAGGCAGCCGACACTAGGCCTTGGTACGCTGCAGACGAGGCTGGAGGGCTACGACTGGAGGAGAACGAAGAGTTTGCCTGCTCCCTTCTTCTTGTTGAGCACGTCACACCAGTGCAGGAGGAGAAAAAGAAAAAGATATAGAAAGAAAGAGGAAAAAGGAAAAAGAAATAAATGAGTAAAGAGGAGTGAATTAAAATAATTAACTCGATTAAACATTCGGAATGGGATCCCCGAATCGGGAATTTTCGATCTATCCGGCTAAAATAAAATTAATAAAAATACGGAATACATACATGTATCCCAAAATAATAAAATATCCGGAAAAGATATTTTTAAATAAAAAAAATACTTTAAATAATAGCTCAATCCACTAACGAATCGATAGAAGGGCGAAAAACAAAGTCGAAACGCACCCAAATAAATGGGGCATTACATCGGGTCCTCCTAAAGAAAAGTTTCGGCCCGAAACTTACTAAACGCAGAATTCTCAAACAAACGTGGTCACTATGGCCCTTCTAATTTAAAGTCTTCTCGCATAGACACATCAAGGCTCGCAAGATATATCAGGTCGCACATTCCCGCACAAGGTACAACTACAAATAACATCACACAAGCACATAACTCCACTAAGGGAAGAACTAGGTATAACCCGTCGATTCTGTTGATACTACTAGCTTAGCATAAAATTCAACCAAAGATATTTCCCTCGTCTTCCAGTTAGCCTCATTGGTTCCTCGTCTTCCCCTAAACCACCATGACTTACCATCCATCTTGAGTCATGTATGTACTCCCTTGACTAATACACATGAAACACTAGGTAAACACTCTCTACTCCCGGCGGCCACGCCAACCGGTAAACCGTTTCCCTAAGTCGCGCTAAGATCTCAAAAAGGTCCGATATATCGGAAACTCAACTTCCTTCTCGGGTCTTTCTCAATACAACATTTCCAATATGTTTCTTTTTGCTTGTCTCCATAAAAGAAGATCGGACTCCCAATTTACACCGTTGGCTTGGATTCTTGTCAAACCAAACTTTGATGTTATGTTTCCCCAATTCTTATTGCAATTCCAAGTAAGGAAGGGAGTACTCTACTTCCCACTACTTCTATTAACAAGGCATGTATGTTGTTACTTCTCACTTTTACATCAGTACTTAAACAGACCTTGTTTGGAAGAATCACTTGTAAAACACCAAATCCATCATACCTCGAGGGAATGTCAAAACAATTGCCCAAGTGTTATTCCATACGGCACCTTAGACATCGGAATTAAATCAAGCTCAACCTTAGTAGAAAATTCCACATTCTGGCGTATTGGAATCCGTTCTATCTCGGGTTCCATCTTTCTATACCCATTTCAAATCTTAGTGACCGACACAACTTGGTCCTAACGCTTGACAAGTGGTCTACCCCGACCTTGTTGAGGCGACTTCCTTCAATACGTGTAATATTCCATCCGTAGCTACCATGTCGACCGTCTTTCTTTTACAAGTCCTTCATCTCCTGGTCTTGTGGAAGTAGCTCGAGTCTCCCGACTCTTGAAGCCTTGATTAAGCAATAGTTCAGCTTAATCCCTCTTTTTACTTCAACGGAAAGGCCATAATACCATCTCTTGACTTCGCACATATGTTTAGTCACGAATGTCCTCATTACAAGACTCAGTCATGCCTTAAGACAAACCGATACAATCTTCCCCGCTTCTCTGACATCCCCACATATGGGAGGAGCTCCTCGTATTCTACATAAACTTTTACCATAGACATGCATCCTTTCTTCAAGTAGGCGTAGAAATTCCCACTTCATTTCTTTATGTAACGTTGAACGACAGCAGAGGCTCTAACCTCGATCTTCCATGTACTTCTGGTACGTCTTATATCAACATCAAATTTCAAAACCTCGGTCTTCTCTTACTCTTATTGGTCACTTTCATATCACTTGGTATCCATGAGCAACTTCACAACCGTACCAGTATGCCTTTAGGAAAAATTACTCAACCACAACTCTGAATGATCCACTCATTACTTCACCGAGCCATAACGTCGTAATTCCAAGCTTGTCGCGTTGCATTAATATAGATTCCTCGTTTCACATCATAGCCACTTTGGCTTCGTCATGTGAGTCACGAAACTTTGACTTAGCTTTTGCTCACGGAAGCATGAGATTCCTTATCTTAGAATAAGCATACCATACATCCGCTCATATATTCCCCCTCTTACGCACGAAACTCTTGAAGACTTACCTTCCTCTTCGTCCTTCCAGTTCCCTTTACTCTGATCCGTGTCATTCCTCCATATGACAACCCCATGACCTAGGCAGGTCGCACCAGATCGTTACAATCCTTCCCCACAAGGTATGTTACCATCACTTGCTGGAATCGTTAAATTGTTACCTGATTAAGATATTTTCACTTCCCTTGATATACCTCTTTATTGCCGACATTCAACCACCACGAATATTCCCCATCCTTGTTACTCTTCCTTTATGATCCCACTACCTGGTTACTCTTCCCTTCCACACTCATTCATAGACCACCCGCACATGTGCGTTCTTGGCTGTCACTAATTAGCTTATAACCGACCTTCTTCAATGTCAATGACTTACCATTCTTCTATAATTCCATGTTACCATCCTCATGAAAGCTACCCTCTCGGTGTATTCTGCTTCAACTCTGCTAGCTCGACCTACACTCCACACTTCCTTCTTTTGTAAGGTAATTGTGCCATTCTCATAGGCTTAAGCACTTCTTCATGATATTTTGCAATGCACTTCTCAAACATTCTGACTTTAGTTAGCGTCCACCCGCATTCCTATTGTTGGTATCTTAAGTCTTTCTATTAAAGCTCCTCGTTTCGTCTTTCATCTTCTTAAGATCATCATTGATACACACTTCCTCCTTCTTGGCGTTTCTTAGCCTTATCATTATAATGGAAACCGGTCAACTCCACGTGAATCCCCACCATGCCCTTCTTCTCATAACTCTAGTAATGTTGACACTTCACTTATTGGTACCTCGTAAGCTTAACTTACGGTATCTTATTCTTTCGCCATTGGTTCGTTCACTCTTGCTCATCTTGAATCCAATTCTTAGGAGCTTCTAAGGGAAGTTTCACATCTTAATTAAATACCACCTTTAATCCTTGCTAGAATGTATCCCTCTCCTCCTCGATTCGCATCTTTAGTTGTCCACGCATATTTTAGAAGAACATAGTTTCGTTCTCTCCCTTGGTCTCGTCTTCGTTCGATCATGGCCTCTTTAGAACTGCTTCCGCACATTAATGTTGCTCCCTTTACCTGTATTGTCTCCATCTCGCTTTGTAACACCCCAAATTCTGAGAACTCGGGGAGCTACTGGCTAGGACCTCACAGTGGGTCCCAACCATAGTTTGACAACAATTTTACATGGATCTTACAACAAGGCACAAAAGTATTTAATACATTTAAAAACTTTAAACAATATATACATGAAGAATATGTATCAGCCTTACAAAGCAAAGGTACCAAAACGACATATATGAAGAACATAAGACATTCCCGTCCCCAACTAAATGAGTACGTGGACCCGGCTGACCATTTCCTCCGGATCTCTCTACAACTGTCTTAACCTGCAAGGCATCTACAAGCGGTATAAAACCGTTAGCTAACATTCTATGCATAGGTATAAAGGTAAAAGCACAATCACACATCATACACAACCAACATGCAACACTCAATCCTTTTTTTATCTTTAATTAGGTGATAGATCATTACTAATGATACTTATTTTGTGACACGAGGGATTCCCAAACCTCGCCCCTGTCCCCGTTTACCAACGCGGAATGGTACTAATGCATCTGACCGTCTACCGGACTGGGCTGGTCGCAGGGAACCTCCTAGACTCTCGCAAGAGCTAGGCAAATGATGTCACGACCCGTTATCATACACTTGGGTCAATTATGTAAATAATAAAGTCGGCCTAATCCGGTTTCGTTATTTATAAAAACTAACAAATACCACTCATACACATTACACTCATACAAGAAGCCAGCTAAGTAAGTCCGTGGACTTACCTGAATCAGATCTCGACTCTCTTAATCACAACTCAATCTGTAACTGTATAACTCGGTTGCCTGTCAAAGGAGACCAGTGTGTCAGCACACTTTCTAGGTGATTAGAAGTCGAAGACTTCTAAGATAGTAGGTCTTAATAGAACGGAATTGATTACAGTATTAATTTATGGTAAAATGACTATTTTACTCTTGGTCTCGAAACTTCCAAAAATTCCCTAATTCATGCCTAAACTCTTATTTGAGACTAAAGAGTCATATTCTAACTCCTAAAGAGGAGTTTGGTTACAAACTGACAATTTACCCATTTCCTTATTTTCGGAAAGCTCGTTAAGGTCCAACTTCAACATCAAATAAGAAATTCGAATAAACTTATAAAAATTCCGAAATAATTATCTAGATCATCTATGATATCTCATCTACTCCTAGGAGCAAGAATTTCTTAAAACTGTTCACCCTTCACTTCTACAAAAATTCCAAAGTTGGTTACAACACTTGAAGTTTCCTATACTTAGCCAAATCTGAGTACACTTTGAAAAATCATAACTCCTAAACCACTCGCTGGATTTATCCCAAATTTTGATATGTTCTACTATAAAATCTTATCTATAATATATCCAAAATTCAGCCGCAAAGGAGATCAAAATCCTATTTAAAACTATCTCACAAAAACCGATTTTCAGCACAACAGAAAAACTACTTACGACTTCATCTTTGAAAAATCATAAATCCCAAACCACTCGCTGGATGCCTCTCAAATTTTAATATGTTCTACAACAATATGTCAACTATATCATATCCAAAATTCAGGCTCAACGGAGATCAATAGCTTATTCAAAACCATCTCACAAAACAGCATCACTTGCTGTTTTCCCCAACACTCAGCACATATATAAAAACTGCATGAGGCGTCAACTTTGACACACAATAACTTTCAAACTGTAACATGGATTCGTCTAAAATTTTAGTATGATTTACTATGCAATCCCGTCTATGACCTATAAAAATTTCAATGGTGAATCTTCACTCTAACTCCCTAACATTGATCTACAAGATTGACAGTTTCCTACTTCCAAACTGAAGAAAACACAAATTATTTACAGCAGTCCTTGTTTCTATCATTTATGTTAGCACAACTCAGCAGCTACTCTCTACCTACACTTGAAGAAACAAAAGACGAGGCAAGAGTTGTTTACCTAGGATCGGAATAGGGTAGAGCCCTACAAATTGGCGGGTGCTGAGGGTAATCTGGCTTGTTCATGAAGTTGATGATCTCTCGACAAAGGTCTAAGAAGGTACATGAGCAGTAAGGTAGTTCGTTAGGGAGGCAAGACAACAAGGAAAAGGGTAAGAGGAGGAGAGTAACCGGAACTCACCTAGGCAGCAGGATATTTTCAGGAACTCGAGTCTCCCGAGCAATCTGTAGGTACGCAGAAGGAAGACCTAGTCCCTGCTGTTACTCTTGACACAAGAGGAGGCTGAGTGTTTGCTGTATGAAGTGTTTGATTGAGGGGTAGCCTGCAGACGGTCTCCTCTGATGCAGCAACGTGCAGAACCAACTTCTAGCAGTTTGTAACAAGTGCAGCAGGTTCCAACTGAGGAGATGTAGACTTGCTGATGAAGGCTAGGTGTAAGATCTCGAGGCAGGACGAGAACGTTGGGGAAGGGACGAGATCTCAGAATGACTCTGAATGCTGTAAGTGTGTTTATTCCGGTAGAAACAGCCCTCAGGAGGAAAGTGTAACGGTTGAATGCTGTAAGTGCGTTTATTCAGCACCCGCCGCACGAGAGGGAAGGGAGGCGTTACCCCTGGCGTCCCCTTGAACTTCTGTTGGTGACTCGAGTGTGGCGTGGCGCCTTCAGGGCTCTACTCCGGAATTGATCGAGGCAAGGCGGAACAGACGGCTAGGCTGCGAGATTGAGAGCGGGGCAGGCGATCGCTTGTTGTGAGAAGATCCGATGTAGAAGGAGGGTAAGGAGATCTGGCTTGCGTGATTTGCAGCAGCGGTTACTGAGATCTTCTCAGCCGTTACGTGAAGCAAGGAGAGGAGAGGGGAGTGCGTCGTTTGCGTGGACTGAAGAGAAGGTGAGCTTCACTGTTGGGCTGGCGGCTCTCAGGGCAGACTGGGCTGCTGGCTGGCGTGCAATCAATCCGGAAATGGGTCATAAGCAATGAAGGAGGGGAAGGTGGGCTGTGGTTTTGTGGGCTGAAGATCATAAGCAAAATGTTGGGCTGAAGCAAGGCAAAAATAAGAGTGGCTGAGTTGTTTGTCAAAGTCTGTCAAAACTCGTCATGGCCTTGTCAGGCCCATGAATGACTTCGTCACAGAGTTGTCGGGCTTCGTCATGACCTCGTCTCAGCTCTGTCATGGTCTCGTCACAGCTTTGTCACATTCTCGTCTAAAGTCGTCGTTAAAGATTAATTATAAGAATTAGGGTTTGATATAATTCTATCATTTTATGTGAATTAAATTCTACATAAAATTATACATAATTATAAGAATTAGAGCTTGATATAATTTTATCATTTTATGTGAATTTGATTCTACATAAAATAATAAAATTTGTGAAGGAAGAAATACTAGATAGAATGGGAAACCGTCAACGGCTCGAAGTCCGATTTGATTCGGAATTAAACGGAATAAAAATTCCGGATATTACACGCTTTTTCTTTAGTTGTTTCCAGTTTCCTTCTATTTGTTCGTCCTTGGTTTATGTCATCTTTAATCCTCCTCTTCGACATCCTTTTAAAGGAATCCGAGAAACGCCATGGTGTTCGCCAGCACGAAATGCTCAACTTGATACTTGAGCGTACTCATCCACGTATGAACGCTATCCCGAGTCAAACGACATAGTCTTAAAGGTGATGATGCCATACTATCATCTTATCTATTAGGTCTCATACCTCTACATGCTACTATATATAATAAGTATACATATATAAGACTATATAAGTCCTATGTCCATATTACTACTCATTTAACACATTCGGCAATCCATTACAACAATACAAGGTCCAAACATATACTATAATCCACATATATAACTATACATATATACCAAATCATACATGCAACTACAATCAATATATACACTTCTACATATATACATATATATATATATATATATATATATATATATCAAAATCCAATAAACTAAGCTGCCGAGATCCGCAGAAGAAGTGGTGGTCCGTACATTCTACCCCGACTCATGCATGTGATTTTGAAAACGAAAACTCAGAACCCGCGGGGTTCTGTTTATTCCTTATTCGGCCTTTAGAAGATTGCGAGTGCCATTGTTGTCAACCTAGGGCTCTGATACCACTTTTGTAACACCCCGAATCCGCGGGACTTGGAGCGCTACGGGTTGGGACCTCACAATGGGTCCCGACCCTTAGCCTGACAACAATTTCACCGGATCTTTCAACAAGACACAAATAAAGGCCAAAACGAAATACATTTTTATTCAATGCAATGAAAAGAAAAACCCGAAAGAAAGCAACACAAAGACTTCAGCAGACATATAACTCCAAAGACCAAACGCCATACACGCGGCATACAAAAATACAAAACATATAATACTCCAACACGACTCCACCCAAATACCCAATCCTAAAATATACGGACCCCGGCTGTCCACTCTTTCGAATCTCTCAGCCGCATTCCTAACCTGCAAGGCAATCTACAACAGTCGGTATAAACCGTTAGCTCATATTCGAAGCATTAGAATTAATGGGAAAGGCACATACACAAGAAGAACACCGCAAGCACACAACATACTTAAAAGCACACAAATCCAGTTTATTATCTTTATTATTATTAAGTCGTATCCCGTTCTAATTCAACTTAGGTTGTGACACGAGAGTCACCGAAACTCGCCTCGGTCCCTACTTACCGGCATGGAATGGTACTGATGCATCTGACCGTCTACCAGCACGGGATAGTCGCCGAGAACCTCCTAGCTCTCGCGGGAGCTAGGCAAGTTGTCACCGCCCGTTATCATACACTTGGGCCAGAATAATATAAAGGTCGGTAATCCTAATTTCGGTTTAGTTGTTATAAACAACAAACAGTAAACAATAAACACACACCACCAAACACACATCAATGCTAATACAAAGAATACGAGCTAAGTAAGTCCGGAGACTTACCTCGTCTCCACACTCAACTCACAACACTCTCGCTTCCTTAGGGAGGAAGCCCATAACCTGCTCACAAGAAGATAACTATATCAACAACAACTCACTCACAATAGAAGTCTTAGACTTCTATACAAATGATCTATGCAAGACCATTTGACTCTCAATTCTAGGACCGCATCCTAGAATCCCTCATACTCACATCACACTCAACAGAAGCTAGAAGTCCTAAGACTTCTAAGCCCTCGGATCTCGCAAGATCATAACTCACAACACAACTAGTATAAGTCAAACCTAAACTCCAAAATCCCACAAGATCATACAACCCAACCTCGAGCCTCAAAATACTCACAAGATCAAACATATAACTTAAAGTCTTATAACAACCTCACAAGATAACCAACACCTCAAGCTTAGAATCAACATCAATCAATGAAACAATATCAAATCCTCAAAACTCACCTAAGGCTCAAAGCCACTACTTGGCATTAACTCTAAGTTATGCTAGATCCAACCTATCATGATACTAATACTAATCATAACTAAATCGAGGGAAAAGGTACTCACACACGGTCCAAGGTGAAAGACGATCTACGGACGTCAAGAACGGGTTTGATGGCCTTTATCGGGGCGCTTCCGGGCCTAAGACCAAAGCTAAGCAAAATTAGCTTAAACGCGACTTTTGAAATGAAGGTTTAGCGCATAAAGATATTCCAATGAAAACTCCGCTTTCAAAACCGATGTTAAACTTGTTAAAACCATTTCCGGGCAAAATATTCAAAATGGAAAGTTGATCGAAAAACCGCAATTTCAACTTAAGCCATCAATCGGATTTAAGCCAACAAAGGCACCATAGTTAATTTGTAAAGGAGTTGGGTCACAAACTACAACAACAATTATGGCCAACATATGTTATAAGTTTCTACAAGGTATAAAAGTTCATTTTCAAAAGTTTGGGCTCACCGCTGCCATTATCAAACAAATGGGGAACAAATTGCAATAAACAATAAAGAGAGGGCAAAATGTGAAAATTCCTCCAATCTCCTTCAACCTTTAGCAAACTCGACAGAAGAAACGGAAAGGGGCAAAGCCCTGTGACTTGCGCAGGCGGAGGAAGAGAACACGGGGCGGCGTCGGTGCTGGCAGAGGAAGGCGACGGTCGGTGCCGGTGAAGCCCTTGCGGCGGCGGCCTCCGGCGGCAGGAGAAGACAGATCCGCGAGCGAAATAGGGGAGAAGGTGCGGCTGGGCGCGGCTGTGTGCAGTTCTGCTGGCGGCTCCGATCCACCAAGGCAGCGGCGTGGCGCAGGAAACGACGTCCGGTGGCGGTCCCTAGCGGTGCAGCCTTCTTCCACCTCTTCGCTGAGTACAGATTCAACTGCAGAGGGTGAGAAAAATGGGGAGAGAAGGGCACAGCAGATGGGAAGTATCAGAGGAAGAGAAGGTGAGATTGAGAGGAGAGTGGGAGGGTTCGGGTTAGGTGAAGCCCAGCGGGAAGGGCGAAGAGGCAGCCGACACTAGGCCTTGGTACGCTGCAGACGAGGCTGGAGGGCTACGATTGGAGGAGAACGAAGAGTTTGCCTGCTCCCTTCTTCTTGCTGAGCACGTCACACCAGTGCAGGAGGAGAAAAAGAAAAAGATATAGAAAGAAAGAGGAAAAAGGAAAAAGAAATAAATGAGTAAAGAGGAGTGAATTAAAATAATTAACTCGATTAAACATTCGAAACGGGATCCCCGAATCGGGAATTTTCGATCTATCCGGCTAAAATAAAATTAATAAAAATACGGAATACATACATGTATCCCAAAATAATAAAAGATCCGGAAAAGATATTTTTAAATAAAAAAAATATTTTAAATAATAACTCAATCCACTAACGAATCAATAGAAGGGCGAAAAATAAAGTCGAAACGCACCCAAATAAATGGGGCATTACATCAAAAATTTATAACAATAATTTAAGAGTTAAAGAAGTTATAAAGGAAAAGAGGAGTATACAATATTTGAAGGAAAAACGAGTATATATACACACGAGTAAGAAGGTAGGAAGAAATTTTTCGAAACAATGTCTTAACTTTGCGGGATTTCCGGATAAAAGAGATGTCTTATCGGAAGGGATAGCACACGCAAGGAGCCCGGGATTCCCACTTTTGCTCTGCAGTGATTCAGCGTTGGCAGGCATTTTAGTGTGGCAGCGACAGCCCCTGAAACGCTGTTGCCATGCGTTAACAGGGGGCTGGCGCAATGAAGACCAACCGCAATGAAGACCAGCGTTGCAGGCATTTAGTGTTAGCTCCAGCTGGCAGTCTTTTTTTCACCCTTCAGCAGTTCAGCGTGGTGGTGTAATATATACACCCCTATTTTGTCAAAATCATTCATTAATTTGATCAATTATTAGCTAATGATGGTGGTAAAAGTTTGCTTATTTAAATTGTCCAATCATTGCATCAATCCTCTAACTTGTCTAATCAATATATTAAATGCTTAAAGTATTTATCTCATAATTGTTTTAAAGATTGTAATGATGACTTAAAAGTAATGAGTTGAAATATATATTTTGTAACGGAATTAACGGAATCGAATAATTGTAACGTTGTTTTAACGGAATTTGTAATTTTTTTAGCAAATAACATTTAAATAATTGGTCGTACAAAAGTGAAAATTACATAACTTAAAATTGTTTAATACACGATAAATACGAAAACACATTCCGGCTCCAAAGTAGAAAATGCGATAACGAACTAAAATTAAAACACATTCCTGCTCCAAAGTAGCTAATGATGGTGGTAAAAGTTGGCTTATTTAACTAATTTATTTTGATTAAAATTAAAACACATTCTGGCTTCAAGTTATATTCCTCCTCTTGTCTTCGTTGATGACGGGATCTTCTATCTTCATTTCGATTCGGATTCGACATTTTTTCTTTATCGAAATATATTTTTTGTATTTTATTTTTTTAAAATAATATTTAAATTAATTGGTCGTACAAAAGCGAAAATTACATAACTTAAAAATGCTTAATAAACGACAAATACAAAAATACATTTCGACTAAAAAGTAAAAAAAAATGCAAGAACGAACTAAAATTGAAATCCGGACATTTGGCGTGTTTGTCTCCACGTTTGGGTCACTTGGGGTGTAGGCGCTTTAGAGTGGAACATGTTATACATTTCTTGCATCTCTTCGGTCGTTGGTGGATATCCACGCTTTTGAATTTGGGTCAATTTGCCGCCAATTTGTATGTGTCGTTGGAAATGGCTCGATGCGAATGACGTTGTCGCTTGTCGTTCTTGGAAAATCCAGGACGACATGAGGATGTATGGGTGACAGTTTATGATGTACCATAGCATGTAATCCTCAAAGTCATGCCAAGGAATTAGAACGAACGGTGCATTATACAAATGGCCGCATACCGCGTCCAACCGGGTCTCCCACCTATGCCACGTTGGATCAAAGTCCAAATTATAATGTCGTGCAGACGTCCTTCTGTTCAGAACCAAGGGACGAATCGGTTCTAAGGGAATCTATTGAACCCGTCCAAATTGGCGTGCCACCCTGTCTGGATGATATGGCTCGATGTGATGCCCTAACCGGATTGTTCCCCTGTAGAAAGACACGGCATCTAATGCTCCTAATTCGTAGGGGAACCATGTGACCTCGCTGGCATCGAGAACCTCAATTTGTGCCCTGTAACGACGCAAAAGGTCGGGTGAAATCTTTAGTATTCGGTCCTGCTCAAAATGGGCCCCACATGGAAGATTTTGGCCCAACGGTACACCTTGAACTCGTGCTTGAAAACACGGAAAATGCACAGAAATCCAATGTTGCATGAGGAAAAAAAATTAATGAGCAATATGATTAAGGAATATTAGTTTTAATTGAATTATAGGATGACCAAAATCATTTAATTACTCCGAGTAGAATAGTAAACCCCGCGAGCTGATGTGTATTGTCCCGAGTCGCCTCGCCCAATTGTCGGTATAAGTAAGCAAGGGTGAGGGTACCCCACGCCGTCTCCCTTGTCCGATTGTGATCGTCAACAAGGTCTAAGTAATATCCCCGAACCTTGTTGCCCGACTTGTCTTGAAATATCGTTATACCCAATAATTGCAAGAGCTATGCGGATGCAATTGCAGAAGGGTTTGCATCTCCGATAATCATGTTCTCCATTCGGCCCTTGAGCTCCGCCGTTGAAAAACCACCCCTTCTGTGGATATCATGCCACTCGTCCTCGTCCCAAAAACCGAATAATTGTGTCGCACGTTCTTCAACCTCGTGTTCGGGAATAAATTCCGACACATCATTTCCGTTGATCGGTAGACCGGTGATCTGAAGAACGTCGTGTAAGGTTATCGTCATCTCACCAAAGGGAAGGTGGAATGTGTTCGTGTTTGGTTGCCACCTCTCTACAAACGCGTAAACTAGTGTATGATCGACGTTTGTGAGATGCACCGATAACATCCGTTGTAGCCCCGATGTGTCCACTCGTTGCCTCCATGGTGCGAGCGGATGCGTGTTATGATAGATTCTCAAAAGTTCACGAACACATGTATCTCGGCGGCGTACTCTACAAACAACAGCCTGTTTTCTCGAAAATATGAAATGCGAAGAAACTGGGGGGGTAAATTTAAATTATAATTGAAATGAATCTTACCTAGTCAGGTGTTTGCCAAATCTTGATCGCTCTATGACCGGCGTATGTTGCAAGAACATTACCGGTTCAATGGTCGTCCGGTTTCAATATCGACAATATCGTGCGGGAACCCGTCATCGTTGGATTCAGGGTTAGGTACGGGTTCCTGAATTGGGTCAGCCATGGCGGGATTTGGGTACTCGTGGGCCTAATTTTAAATATTAAATGTTTAAAGGTGTCTTGAATAGGGTAATGTAAAAATACGAAATGAATACTAGAACATAAGTTGAAAAATTACTTGATAGGGGTTGTTTGGACCCGCTATGTTGGCATAATCGTACCCGACATTGACTTGATAGGGGTTGTTGGGTCCAACATTGATCGGGTAACTACATACTTCCGTCGGGTCTTGTGGTTTGATCTTCATATATTTATAAGGGGACGATTCCAATTTGAAATATGTATATATATAATTTAGAAGTGATAATTTATCAAGTGATAAGTAATTAAAAAGATGCTGACCGTGTAATTTTGACTTTGCATATTTTGGTTTGTCTCTTCATTTTGGTTGTGCGAGGTAACATGATTACTAGAATCCACAAGGTGACTTGGATATGGGTTTGGATATTGATTTTGAGCTACTTGCTCGCACGAGATAGAAAAATGTGAGGGGACTTGAGACTCTGCTGAAATATTTAATATTTTTTATATAAATATATGATATTAAAATTTTAAATTTAACATAAATGATAGATACCAATAAAAATGATAACAAAGTAGGTGATAACTAATTAAAGAAGTGACCGTCCTAATAATAAAATACATTCACCTGGTTGATCATAGATCGGCGGTGGTTGTGATCCGTAGTCAAAAGTTAGTGGCGGTTGAGAACCATCGTATTGGTAATTGTCTTGTTGTTCGGTTGTTGAGAATAACCCCATAAAATCATATAATGAACCACATGTTGGAGTATCGACATAAGGTGTCGATGGTCCGGCTTTTTGTGCGGGTGTAGATGGTCCGGTTTGTTGTTGGGGTATCAATGAGTTAACAACGTGGTAGCCCCGATGTCGTGTTGATTGTAGAACGAATCCTCTATTTTCAAAATTCCACGAATGCTGCAACGTTGAAGAAATAAGGTTATCAAGTTTTAAAAAAACTTATTTTTATCAAAATAAAAAACACTTATTTTTATCAAATACAAAAAAAAAACTTATTTTTATCAAATACAAAAAAAAACTTATTTTTATCAAATACAAAAAAAACTTATTTTTATCATATTTTATAAAAAAAAATGTGGTTATCAATTTAAAAAAAATTACCGGATCAACCATGGTCAAAGCGATGTTGAAGTTACATTCATCCTCTTGTCTTTGTTGACTCCGGGATCTTCTATTTTCATTTTGATTTGGATTCGACATTTTTTTCATCAAATACAAAAAAAACTTATTTTTATCAAATACAAAAAAAAAAGTTATTTTTATCAAATAAAAAAAACTTATTTTCATCAAATACAAAAAAAAACTTATTTTTATCAAATACAAAAAAAACATTTATTTTTATCAAATAAAAAAAAAATTATTTTTATCAAATACAAAAAAACATTTATTTTTATCAAATACAAAATAAACTTATTTTTATCAAATACAAAATAAACTTATTTTTATCAAATAAAAAATTTTATTTTTATCAAATACAAAAAAAAATTTTATTTTTATCAAATACAAAAAAAAAGTTATTTTTATCAAATACAAAAAAAACTTATTTTTATCATATTTATAAAAAATATGGTTATCAATTTAAAAAAAATTACCGGATCAACTATGGTCAAAGCGATGTTGAAGTTACATTCATCCTCTTGTCTTCGTTGACTCCGGGATCTTCTATTTTGATTTTGATTTGAATTCGACATTTTTTTTTGTTGATCGAGAAATTGAGAAGTAATGGGTGAAGGTATAAGATTTTTGAATGAAATGAATATTTGTATTTGGGCTACTTATAGGGGAATTTTATGGAGGTTATTGTGTATTCGTAGTCACGTGTGTAACACCCCGAATCCGCGGGACTCGGTGCGCTACGGGTTGGGACCTCACAATGGGTCCCGACCCTTAGCTTGACAACAATTTCACCGGATCTTGCAACAAGGCACAAATAAAGGTCAAAACCGAAATACATTTTTATGCAATGAAAAGAAAAACCCGAAAGAATACAACAAAGGACTTCAGCAAAAAATACAACTTCAAAGACTAAACGCCATACAACATACAATAAATACAACACTCAAACTTGACTCCACCCAAAACCAAATCCTAAAATGTATGGAACCCCGGCTGTCCACTCTTCCGGATCTCTCGGCCGCAATCCTAACGTGCAAGGAAATCTACAACAGTCGGTATAAAACCGTTAGCTCATATTCGAAGCATTAGAATCAATGGGAAAGGCACAAACGCAAGTAAATCAACATAACACACAATGTACACCAAATCACACAAGTCCGGTTTATTATCTTTTTATTATTAAGTCGTATCCCGTTCTAATTCAGCTTCTTTTGTGACACGAGAATCTCCCGAAACTCGCCTCGGTCCCCACTTACCGCATGGAACGGTACGGATGCCTCCGACCGTCTAACCACACGGGCTGGTCGCCAAGAACCTCCTAACTCTACGCAAGAGCTAGGCAGTGATGTCACCGCCCGTTATCATACACTTGGGCCAAATAATATAAAGGTCGGTGGTCCTAATTCCGGTTTAGTTGTTATAAACAATAAAGAATAAACACACACCACCAAACACACATAGATGCTAATACAAGGAATACGAGCTAAGTAAGTCCGGAGACTTACCTTATCGCCACACCCAACTCACAACACTCTCGCTTCCCTTTGGAAGGAGTCCACAACCTGCTCACAAGAAGATAGCTATATCAACCACTCGCTCAACTCAAGAAGTCTAAGACTTCTACACAAATGATCTACGCGAGATCATTTGACTCACATTCTAGGACCGCATCCTAAAATCTCTCATGCTCACATCACACTCAACACAAGCTAGAAGTCTTAAGACTTCTAAACCTATGATCTCACAAGATCATAACCCAAAACACATACTACGATAAACATGCCTAGTGTCAACAATCTCAACATTATACAAAATCAACCTCTAAATTCTCACAAGCTCAACATACAACTAAAAGCCATAAATCACCTCACAAGATAATATCAACTCCTCAAGTCTTACAATATTTCACAATCAACAAAACTCACCTAAGGTTCATAACCACTACTTGGTATTAACTCTAAGTTATGCTAGATTCAACCTAGCATGATACTAATAATAAACATAACTAAATCGAGGGAAGAGATACTCACACGACGTCAAAAGACGGAAATCGATCAACGAATGTGGATATGGATTCGTCGGCCTTAAACGGGGCGCTTCCAAACCTAGCACCAAACTAAACAAATTTAGCATAACGCTAAATTTGATCGTAATATATAATATGTATAAATCTAAGGTAAAACTCATTTCCAAAATCCAACATTAGGAACCCGCAACTACGTCTTGAGCCATAACCGAAGTTAAGCCCACAAGGGCGTAAAATATAGTATAAATAAATATAAGAATATCCCCGCAATTAAAATCCAAAGTTAAAACCCGCTCACACATCTTCCGGGGTAATTTATACACTTATATAAACATGGGAATAATTTACAAATAAATTTATGGGGCCAAAACTGTAAATAATTCTGCAGGGATATATTTTCAAATTTCTCAAAACCTGGGTCAAAACTGAAAATACAAAATACTGGGTGCATTATGTAATTATACCAAAAAGAGGGGGGGCAATTGTAATTACGGCATAAGGGCTTCTTCATCCCTCATATGAAATGAACGCTAGGGAAGAGGATTGCAGAAGCGGCGGCTGGGCAGGGGATCACCACGCTGCTCCGGCGAAGCTCAACCAGGCAGGCGGCGGCTATTGCCTGGCGGGTTCCGGCACACTCCGGCGGTGACAAAGGTGGCTCAGATGGTGGTGGCGATGGCTGTCGGGCTGCAGAGGAGACAAGGCAGATCTGGGGAGATACAGGGGTCGAAGGAGCTGCTGAAGTGTGGGAGGTGAACGAAGACAGCGGGCCAAAGAGGTACAGATGGGTTCCGGTGGTGGTTGGGGCGTTCACCTTGCCCGGCGGAGCTCGAAGCCGGCGAGGATGGCAGTGTGCAGGAGGCGACATAATGGACAGGAAGACAACCTGCAACGAGTACAAGCAGTGGGTTCCAGCACTATAGGAGCTTCGAGAAGGGAGGAGAGGCCATGGCGGAGGCAGGGAGCCCTGGCGGCGGCTTAAACGCGGAACAAAGGCGGCAAAAAGGTGGCTCCTCTACTAGCTCTGGCTTCCGGCGAGGATTGCAAGAGAGAACAGGGGGAAGAGAGAGGGTGGAGAAGGAGAGGCTGGAGAGATGGTTTGGTTGCAGCGTGGAAGCTTGCTAGAGGAGAGTAACACAGGGGGGTTGGGGCTAAGGTGTGACTGTGACAGCAAGGGATGAATGTGGTCGATGTTGCGTGAAGAAAAGCCAAGCAGCAAGAACACGCCATCAGGCTGAGGAGGAGGGAAAACAAATAAAAGAAAGGAAAGAAAGAAAAAAAAAATAAAATGAAATATAGGAGATCGAAATTTAACATAAACCCGATCAAAACAACCGGAACGGGATTTTTGGATCGGAAAACTTTCCGCCTTTTTTTTCCGAAAATATACCAAAACATAATTATACTCAGGAAAACATTTTACGCCTTAAACAACTACTTTTAAATAAAATACATAAGCTATTAAAAATATCGATAAAACCCGCAAAAATAAATATCGCAAACGAGCCTAAAATTGGGACGTTACAACGTGAAACTCCGACAAAAAAATTCAATTATTAAGCGGGAATCCCGCTTCCTGAGCAATCCACTCACCTGTTGATTTGAGCACTCACCTGCAGCCTGCCACGTTAATTTGAGGACTGGAACCTAACACCCAAGAGCCATGTTGATTTGAGCACTTAAGTGCAGAGCATTGAAGGGGAGCTGCCTCGCTGAAGGGGAAATTAGATACACCCCATATTATTACACCCCATATTAATATTAGTCCAATCATCATGTAAAAATCAAAATACAATGCAAATGATGAGCTTTTGAGCATTGGAAAATGGTGTACGCAATCAATGCTCCCCTTAATAAGAGGCAATCATTGGAAAAGACATTAAAGCATGAACCATTAATAAAGGCTTCATAAATGGCCAATCATTTACAATCATACATAAATTAAGAGAGCAACAAATTAGTACATAATATTAATACTAATTAGTATTAATGAGATGATTAGTAATAATTAGTAATAATAACTAATAATTAATCGTATATAACTAATGTATATAACTTTATATGAATGTTTCAGGTACAGGGCAACCATATTGTGTGCGAAGGTCTCTAAACATTTAATTTGCGATTCGTATGTCTTGTCCAATTCTTCAACGCTTCGGTCGTGACCTACATGCCAATATTGAAGAACGGGCGGTATTGGACAATTTGTCATACATTTCAATTGTACAAAAATTGAAGGAAAATCAGGAGAAGAAAATTAAAGTATCAATAACTCTTGTTAATGTTTTAACTTCATAAATGTTTAACACTTACCGCAACATAATGGTGATGAATCATGTCTCGAGCGATGAATCCGATTAATCCGGGAGCCGGGGAACCTTTGGGAGGCTTTTTTTACTCAATGGGAGCATTGTGTGAGCCGCATTCCAATCAAAGAACACAAGAGTGTATTGGTAGATTGTGGCGAACAATGCACCACATATGGGCATCTCCATCCAGTGTTCGGATGGTGCTATCACTTTTTGGCGAAACCATTTGAGCTTTGCCATCATCTGTTTATGATCAACGCCTTCACGGTCTAGAAATATATCATATCGATCTGGGTGATTACGAAGCTCCTTCATCATACTTCTTTGAACTTGAGGCCATGTATCCTCCCCGCGACCCAACAATACAGCAAGAGCTCGGAATCCACAATTTCCGTCGCCTTTAACATCTACTAGGCATTCAACATATGGAACCATGAAGTTTTCAAATTTGTTGGACCCGAACTCGTACTTCCCTATGACAACCGGCGGGTAGATAAAAATTGGTGTTTCCTTTGCTCCCACTTCCTCTACTATATCATCATCTGTTGCTTCCTCCGCCGCTTCTTCCTCCTCTTCCTCCTCCTCGACCGTCACCTCCGTCGTTCTCTTCCTTTCCCTTTCTTCCCTTGCTTTTGCCATGGCTTCACGAGTGTATTCAAAACTCGATCTTCTACGTTCATTTACGCTCTTCTTTGGTCTACCCTTCGGGTTCGGGTTGGTATCGGGTGCTTCTAGCATTATGGTTTTCGGGCCTCTCAGTGTTCGTCATATTGTGCCAATTTGCATAATCTCGTGATTTGTTAACTCACCGGATTGAATGGCTTCTTGGAGATCATCCACGGCCACCTCATTCACATCCACATAGCTTTGATCGCTAGGTTCGTCATCCGCATCATCGAACCAGTGAATCTGGCGCCAAAAGACATCGACATCTGTTTCCATGAATGCGCGCCCTTCATGAGCGATAATTGCCACTTCATGAAGACAAGATATTCCATATGTTGTCCTGGTGTAGCAATTTCTACAATACGGATCATAGTCACCGGAGCAAACAACATTGAATATTTCAAGGAGCATTGATATACAGTGATAAGACACCTTGTTCAATAGAAGTCTAAAGATCGGCAAATTTTGCACTTTATTTTGAATGAGGATCCGCAATTGCTCTAAGGAAGCTATCAATTGGCGAAACTCGTCCCTCAACATCCTGTAGATATGCTCTAGACATGTGTGTAAACGGTTGTTTCGGGAGTCCATTTGAGTTTTGAAGACCGAGTGAGCGGACTCAACCTTGTCAATATGTATGTAGAAGTCAAATATATTAATAATAATAATTATTATTATTATTATAATAACAATAGTAATAATAATAATAATAATAAAATAAAATAAAAATAAAAATAATAATTTTATCAGCGTGACACATGTCTAAACGTTTGAGTTTAGTATTAAGGACTTACCGGCTAGATGCTCGATTTCCAAGGTGCATATGCTGGTCTGTCATAAAGCTAACAATTTTTTCAGCGTGGCACAACCAAGTTCCCGTTAAATATTTCATCATTCCCCAACGATCCCTGTTAGCATGAAATATTGTGATATTTTAGGCACGTTTTCTAAATCATATTTGATTCATATTGATAGTCTTTGATTGATCTTTATGCATATATGAGCTAGTATTGCCTATATTGTCGATGTGGATGTCTACACTAGTTCTATGTTGATTATAGGTGATTTGGAGCTATTTCCGAACGGAATCGAGCAAAGGAGAGTTGAGTTGATATGTCCATAGATCGAGGACACTTTTTGGAAGCAATTTGGAGTCTTAGATTGAGGAATGCACGAGTTTAATGAATAATCACGTTCTTGCCCTAAATTACGCCCTAAAATACGGCCGTGTCACAAACCACGTTCAGAATTACGGCCGTGGATTCAGAGTCAGAATTCGATGTTCATTCCAGGGGATTCTACGGCCGTGGAACTAACCGTAATTGTTTCCACGCCCTAGAATTACGGTCGTGGAATCTTCCACGACCGTGATCTTGGCGAATCTTTTCGCCACACTTCGAAGCCATGATCTTTTGAAGATTGGGCCGGGCCGACACTTTGCCCTGCATTATAAAAAGACGGAAGAAAGGAGATTCCGTCATGCCTGCTTAGGATCCCGCTTAGAAGCAACGCTTAGCAACACACAAACCCTCATCTTAGAGGTATTTGGGAGATCTCATTGAAGATCAAAGTTCGTAGTGGAGAGTTGCTGTTGTGATCTTCAGATTTGCGGAAGATCGAAGTTCTTGGAAGATTTTGCAAGAAGATCTCTCTTCTTGTTTAGGTTTGATTCGGAAACGGATTGACATCCCGTTTCTCTTCTTTCCTAAGGTTGTGATTGTTTACTCCGTTTTGAATCTTTTGATAAACATTTGTTCTTGATTGTGATCTTGAGATTTGTTTGAAGATTATTGATAGTTCTTGAAAGTTCCCATCTTTTATCCTTTAATTCTTGAATTGATATCAATATGACTGTTATTGGCTAAAAACCCTTAACAATTCTAAGGTGAAGGGTTGATAGTTGTGGCATAGGTGATGATAGATCAATCGCAAACAGATTAGACCCTGAGAGTTAGAGAGAATCGCCGACAACCCTAAATTACGGTCTGTTCTTGAGTCCACGGCCGTGGAACCTCAAGAACTAACCGTGATTTCCCTTTAGTTTACGAACTTGCTTTTACTTTAATCCAAAGTTAAAGATTTGCTTTAGCTTAGTCTAGACTTGTCTTTTCTAGGTGGTAGTGAAGCCTCAACAACCTCTACCTCGATTGTGAGCCTCAACAACCTCAATCGGTTAAGTTAGTCTTGATCTTTAGATTATAAGTTTGGGTATTTGACACTAATTCTCATCTCTAGAATCTTTCTATATTGAGCCTCAACAACCTGTATAGAGAGTGCTTTGTAGGTGAGTTACATAAGGTTTTTGGAACCTCAACCGTACGATTACCTTACATTAGTATACCTTTGCATATCTCCACTCTGTCTTTACATCATTAGTATATCTTGAATCTATTGCCGCAACTGGATACCTGAAACTTTAGGATTGTTGTTTTCCCAATATCTGCAAAACTCCTATATTTACTCGCTTGATAACCTGCAATCGAGTTCGCTCCACCCAAATCCCTGTGTTCGATACTCTGGAATTCTTGCTTAACTACGTCGATCCGTACACTGCGGGTTCGCTTGCTTGATTCTAGTTTTATAAATTTAAAACTTATTTGCACATATCATGCATTTTTTGGAGGCGTTCTTCATATGTCTCCCTCGATTGGGATCTAAACAAGGCATAACATTGGGCCAATAACTCACTTTTGACACTTGCACTACGACTCTTACGGTAAGCATTATCTTCTATGTTGCGTTCCACGTGCCATATGCACAGCATGTGATAGGCCTCTGGAATTGTATACGGAAGTGCCTTCAAAAGACCAAGCTCCCTGTCTGTCATTATCACCTTAGGCATTTGTACGTTCACCGCACCATCCCCTTACTTGATGCAAAACCCACTTGTATGTCTCCTCCGTTTCTTTGGAAAGGAATGCAAACCCGATGTGAAAGCTTTTTTGCGTGCATGTTTGACCTACAATTTCTAGAAGGGTCATACCGTACCTACAAGAGTATGTAATTTATGAATACTGTTGTTATCCGAACACATTGTAGTGCAAGAAAATAAAAAATAACCGTCACTTACGTGTTTGTATTGTAGGTTGTGTCCATGATTATGACACAAGGAAATTTCTTCCATAGAAGCAAGGATGTTGGGTTGGCGAACGCTATGTCTTGTAGTCTCCCCTGGCTAGTCGTTCGCCAACTAAAGACATACTTTCCTACGCTTAACATCTTGAGGAGTACTTGCATCGGGGTCATAACTCCTCCCAACTTGGACCGTTGAAATTTTGCCCGGGCATTGTATACTTGTTGCCTCGAAGTTGAATTTTCATCATATCGGGCCCTGAGGATCTCAACCGTCGGCTTTGGACCGCAACCTGCTAAAGTGAGATCAGCTACCTCACTATATTGTGCGGTTGACAATCTGTCTGCATACGCATAACCCTCAAAGTGCTTGTTCAGTTCGTGGTTATGGATCCCGTTGTGAACTTTCACCCTCCAAACGTTCTTGCAGCCTCATAACAATGCAACATAAATGAGCAATTGCTCTTTTTGGACGAACAATCCCGCTTTTTCACTGGTTGATCGTTATCATCAAAAACACTACCCTCTAACTCTCTCTTAGATCCATATTGTTCACACGCTAGGTGAACCATCCCGTACTTCTGCGTCTCCGAGGATTTCCACGATCGAGTAATCGTGAGAATCATGCCTTCAAGTCGAGCTTGACTACGAACCCAAGCTATCATAGATTCTCTGTCAGGCCACCATTCATCCGTTGTGAAAACATCTGAATAGTCTTCTTCGGGCATCGCAACATCGGGGCCTTCGAAACCCACCGTATATGGGTCATACCGCTACAAAAGGTAAGAGAAATAACAAAATGTGTCAGAATTATTTATTCACATGTATAATGAGTTTCATCATTTAGAATAAGTTAAAAATTAAATACAAAGTTATAGTTAAAATAACTTAAATAACAATAGAGAATTTTCATACCGGAACTTCGGGCATCGCAACATCGGGGCCTTCGAAACCCCCCGTATATGGGTCATACCGCTACAAAAGGTAACAGAAATAACAAAATGTGTCAAAATTATTTATTCACATGTATAATGAGTTTCATCATTTAGGATAAGTTAAAAATTAAATACAAAGTTATAGTTAAAATAACTTAAGTAACAATGGAGAATTTTCATACCGGAACTTCGGGCATGCTAGTGTGTTCCATTTGATCTTGATACCCTTGTGCCTTTTTTAACAAGTAAAGTAATATAACTTAAATACATGTTAGATCTATTTATAATCTCTTCTAGTATCGAAAATATTTTAATATCGGAAATCAATTACTCAACCAATTAGTAATAAATATGTAAATAATAAAGGTATAATACCGGAACTTCTGGGAAGTTAAGGTCTATCATTTGATTTTGCGATTCTTGTTCCTTTTTAACAATTAAAAAAACAAATAAGTGACGAATAAGTAAATAATGGAGGTAAACAATGAAGGTAAAAATGAATAATTAACGATATGTAAATAATAAAGGCATCAAAACCGGGATTGCGGGGATATTAAGGTCTATTCCTTGAGTTGGAGATCTTCGTTCCTTTTTGACATATTTAAAAATAAATAATTAGAGAAAATGTAATTCACGAAGGTAAAAATAAATAATTAGCTAATATGTAAATAATGAAGATATAATACCGGGATTGCAGGAAAGTTAAGGTCTATCCCTTGATTTTGAGATCCTCGTTCCTTTTTAACATATTTAAAAAAAATAATTAACATATATGTAAATAGTGAAGGTAAAAACGTATAATTAACAAATAATTAAGGTAAAACGAATAAGTAAAAAATTAATCAAAAATATAACAAATTAATCAATAGAACGAATTATTAAAAAATTTACCGGAATTCCAGGCAAGTTAAGGTCGATCATTTGATGTCGAGAGTTTCGTCGCCTACTTCCCCTACTTCCTCTACTTCCGAATAGCGAGCGTAACCACGACATTATTTTTTTACTTTTTAAAAAATATGAAGTTTGTAAGTTGTAAAAATTTTTAACAATAATTTAAGAGTTAAAGAAGTTATAAAGGAAAAGAGGAGTATACAATATTTGAAGGGAAAACGAGTATATATACACACGAGTAAGAAGGTAGGAAGAAATTTTTCGAAACAATGTCTTAACTTTGCGGGATTTCCGGATAAAAGAGTTGTTTTATCGGAAGGGATAGAACACGCAAGGAGCCCGGGATTCCCGCTTTTGCTCTGTAGTGATTCAGCGTTGGTAGGCATTTTAGTGTGGCAGCGACAACCCCTGAAACGCTGCTGCCATGCATTAACAGGGGGCTGGCGCAATGAAGACCAACCGTAGTGAAGACCAGCGTTGCAGGCATTTAGTGTTAGCTCCAGCTGACAGTCTTTTTTTCACCCTTCAGCAGTTCAGCGTGGCAGCTCCCCTTCAATGCTCTGCACTTGAGTGCTCAAATCAACATGGCTCTAGGGTGTTAGGCTCTAGTCCTCAAATCAACGTGGTAGGCTGCAGGTGAGTGCTCAAATCACCAGGTGAGTGGATTGCTCAGGAAGCGGGATTCCCGCTTAACAATTGAATTTTTTTGTCGGAGTTTCACGTGACTACGAATACACAATAACCTCCATAAAATTCCCCTATAAGTAGCCCAAATACAAATATTCATTTCATTCAAAAATCTTATACCTTCACCCATTACTTCTCAATTTCTCGATCAAAAAAAAATGTCGAATTCAAATCAAAATGAAAATAGAAGATCCCGGAGTCAACGAAGACAAGAGGATGGATGTAACTTCAACATCGCTATGACCATGGTTGATCCGGTAATTTTTTTTAAATTGATAACCATATTTTTTATAAAATATGATAAAAATAAGTTTTTTTGTATTTGATAAAAATAACTTTTTTTTTGTATTTGATAAACATAACTTTTTTTTTTGTATTTGATAAAAATAATTTTTTTTTATGTGATAAAAATAAGTTAATTTTGTATTTGATAAAAATAACTTTTTTTTGTATTTGATAAAAATAAAAAAAAATTTATTTGATAAAAATAAGTTTATTTTGTATTTGATAAAAATAAGTTTTTTTTTGTATTTGATGAAAATAAGTTTTTTTTATTTGATAAAAATAACTTTTTTTTGTATTTGATAAAAATAAGTTTTTTTTGTATTTGATGAAAAAAATGTCGAATCCAACTCAAAATGAAAATAGAAGATCCCGGAGTCAACGAAGACAAGAGGATGAATGTAACTTCAACATCGCTTTGACCATGGTTGATCCGGTAATTTTTTTTTAAATTGATAACCATATTTTTTATAAAATATGATAAAAATAAGTTTTTTTTGTATTTGATAAAATGAGTTTTTTTTTAAGTTTTTTTTTTTGTATTTGATAAAAATAAGTTTTTTTTATTTGATAAAAATAAGTTTTTTTAAAACTTGATAACCTTATTTCTTCAACGTTGCAGCATTCGCGGAATTTTGAAAATAGAGGATCCGTTCTACAATCAACACGACATCGGGGCTACCACGTTGTTAACTCATTGATACCCCAACAACAAACCGGACCATCTACACCCGCACAACAAGCCGGACCATCGACACCTTATGTCGATACTCCAACATGTGGTTCATTATATGATTTTATGGGGTTATTCTCAATAACCGAACAACAAGACAATTACCAATACGATGGTTCTCAACCGCCACTAACTTTTGACTACGGATCACAACCACCGCTGATCTATGATCAACCAGATGAATGTATTTTATTATTAGGACGGTCACTTCTTTAATTAGTTATCACCTACTTTGTTATCATTTTTATTGGCATCTATTATTTATGTTAAATTTAAAATTTTAATATCATATATTTATATAAAAAATATTAAATATTTCAGGAGAGTCTCAAGTCCCCTCACATTTTTCTATCTCGTGCGAGCAAGTAGCTCAAAATCAATATCAAAACCCATATCCAAGTCACCTTGTGGATTCTAGTAACCATGTTACCTCGCACAACCAAAATGAAGAGACAAGCCAAAATATGCAAAGTCAAAATTACACGGTCAGCTCTTTAATTACTTATCACTTGATAAATTATCACTACTAAATTATATATATACATATTTCAAATTGGAATCGTCCCCTTATAAATATATGAAGATCAAACCACAAGACCCGACGGAAGTATGTAGTTACCCGATCAATGTTGGACCCAACAACCCCTATCAAGTCAATGTCGGGTACGATTATGCCAACATAGCGGGTCCAAGCAACCCCTATCAAGTATTTTTTCAACTTATGTTCTAGTATTCATTTCGTATTTTTACATTACCCTATTCAAGACACCTTTAAACATTTAATATTTAAAATTAGGCCCACGAGTACCCAAATCCCGCCATGGCTGACCCAATTCAAGAACCCGTACCTAACCCTGAATCCAATGATGAGGGGTTCCCGCACGATATTGTCGATATTGAAACCGGACGACCATTGACCGGCAATGTTCTTGCAACATACGCCGGTCATAGAGCGATCAAGACTTAGCAAACACGTGACTCGGTAAGATTCATTTCAATTATAATTTAAATTTACCCCCCCCAGTTTCATCGCATTTCATATTTTCGAGAAAACAGGTTGTCGTGTGTAGAGTACGCCGCCGAGATACATGTGTTCGTGAACTTTTGAGAATCTATCATAACACACATCCGCTCACACCATGGAGGCAACGAGTGGACACATCTGGGCTACAACGGATGTTATCGGTGCATCTCACAAACGTCAATCATACACTAGTTTACGCGTTTGTAGAGAGGTGGCAACCAGACACGAACACATTTCACCTTCCCTTTGGTGAGATGACGATAACCTTACACGACGTTCTTTAGATCACGGGTCTACCGATCAACGGAAATGATGTGTCGGAATTTATTCCCGAACACGAGGTTGAAGAAAGTGCGACACAATTATTCGGTTTTTGGGACGAGGACGAGTGGCATGATATGCACAGAAGGGGTGGTTTTTTAACGGCGGAGCTCAAGGGCCGAATGGAGAACATGATTATCGGAGATGCAAACCCTTCTGCAATTGCATCCGCATGGCTCTTGCAATTATTGGGTATAACGATATTTCAAGACAAGTCGGGCAACAAGGTTCGGGGATATTACTTAGACCTTATTGACGATCACAATCGGACAAGGGAGACGGCGTGGGGTACCCTCACCCTTGCGTACTTATACCGACAATTGGGCGAGGCGACTCGGGACAATACACCTCAGCTCACGGGGTTTACTGTTCTACTCGGGGTAATTAAATGATTTTGGTCATCCTATAATTCAATTAAAACTAATATTCCTAGATCATATTGCTCATTAATTTTTTTTCCTCATGCAGCATTGGATTTTCGTGCATTTTCCGTGTTTTCAAGCACGAGTTCAAGGTGTACCGTTGGGCCAAAATCTTCCAATTGGGGCCCATTTTGAGCAGGACCGAACACTAAAGATTTCACCCGACCGTTTGCGTCGTTACGGGGCACAAATTGAGGGTCTCGACGCCAGCGAGGTCACATGGTTCCCCTACGAATTAGGAGCATTGGATGCCGTGTCTTTCTACAGGGAAACAATCCGGTTAGGGCATCACATCGAGCCATATCATCTAGACAGGGTGGCACGCCAATTTGGACGGGTTCAACAGATTCCCCTAGAACCGATTCGTCCCTTGGTTCTGAACAGAAGGACGTCTGCACGACATTATAATTTGGACTTTGATCCAACGTGGCATAGGTGGGAGACCCGGTTGGACGCGGTATGCGGTCATTTGTATAATGCACCGTTCGTTCTAGTTCCTTGGCATGACTTTGAGGATTACATGCTATGGTACATCACAAACTGTCACCCATACATCCTCAAGTCGTCCTGGATTTTCCAAGAACGACAAGCGACAACGTCATTCGCATCGAGCCATTTCCAACGACACATACAAATTGGCGGCAAATTGACCCAAATTCAAAAGTGTGGATATCCACCAACGACCGAAGAGATGCAAGAAATGTATAACATGTTCCACTCTAAAGCGCCTACACCCCAAGTGACCCAAACGTGGAGACAAACACGCCAAATGACCGGATTTTAATTTTAGTTCGTTCTTGCATTTTTTTTACTTTTTAGTCGAAATGTGTTTTTGTATTTGTCGTTTATTAAGCATTTTTAAGTTATGTAATTTTTGCTTTTGTACGACCAATTAATTTAAATATTATTTTAAAAAAATAAAATACAAAAAATATATTTTGATAAAGAAAAAATGTCGAATCCGAATCGAAATGAAGATAGAAGATCCCGTCATCAACGAAGACAAGAGGAGGAATATAACTTGAAGCCAGAATGTGTTTTAATTTTAATCAAAATGAATCAGTTAAATAAGCCAACTTTTACCACCATCATTAGCTACTTTGGAGCAGGAATGTGTTTTAATTTTAGTTCGTTATCGCATTTTCTACTTTGGAGCCGGAATGTGTTTTCGTATTTATCGTGTATTAAACATTTTTAAGTTATGTAATTTTCACTTTTGTACGACCAATTCATTTAAATGTTATTTGCTAAAAAAATTACAAATTCCGTTAAAACAACGTTACAATTATTCGATTCCGTTAATTCCGTTACAAAATATATATTTCAACTCATTACTTTTAAGTCATCATTACAATCTTTAAAACAATTATGAGATAAATACTTTAAGCATTTAATATATTGATTAGACAAGTTAGAGGATTGATGCAATGATTGGACAATTTAAATAAGCAAACTTTTACCACCATCATTAGCTAATAATTGATCAAATTAATGCATGATTTTGACAAAATAAGGGTGTATATATTACACCTCTTTTTATTGTAATTGTAGTTTCTAACCCATATTTCATATTTGTGTTTTTGACCCTTGTTTTTGAAGTTTAACAAAGTTGCCCTTACTGAAATAATTACAGATTTTGCCCAGAAATATTAATTGTAGATTATGACCCATATTTATAAAATTATATATTTTGCCCGGAAAATGGTTGAACGGTTTTGTCTATCCTTGGCTTTGAGAACGAGTTTTACCATTGGGTTATGATGTTGTTTAGATTGCCCGGAAATAATTGCGGTTTTTAAATTCGGTTTATGGTTCAAGTTGTAATTTCGGGTTACGACCAAGTGGTTCGATTTCATATTTTTGCCCCGGAAGGGTTTAACGAGTTTTAACATCGGCTTTTGAAAATAAGTTTTCCTTATATTTTATATAATTATATATTAAAGCTTCCGTTCAAATTTAGCGTTATGCTAAATTTGTTTAGTTTGATGCTAGGTTCGGAAGCGCCCCTTTTAAGGCCAACAAATCCATATCGACATCCATAGATCGTCTTCCGTCTTTTGACGTCACGTGAGTACCCTCTCCCTCGAGATTATGATCTTACACGATTTAGTTATGTTTAGTATTAGTATCATGTTAGGTTGAATCTAGCATAACTTAGAGTGAATGTCAAGTAGTGGTCTTGAACCTTAGGTGAGTTTTGAGGATTTATGATTGTGCTAAGACTTGAGGTGTTTGGTTATCTTGTGAGGTTGTTTATGGATTTAAGTTGTATGTTGAGCTTGTGAGAATTTAGGGGTTGAGGTTGTATGATGTTGAGGTTGTGGACTAGAACGAGAATATCCTAGCCTAGTGTCGTTACCATTGTGATCGTGAGGACTGTGAGTTATGATCTTGCGAGATCCGAGGGTTTAGAAGTCTTAGGACTTCTATCTTCTGTTGAGTGTGATGCGAGCATGAGGGATTCTAGGATGTGGTCCTAGAATTGAGAGTCAAATGGTCTTGCGTAGATCATTTGTATAGAAGTTTAAGACTTCTATTGTGAGTGAGTTGTTGTTGATATAGTTATCTTCTTGTGAGCAGGTTATGGGCTTCCTTCCTAAGGAAGCGAGAGTATTGTGAGTTGAGTGTGGTGACGAGGTAAGTCTCCGGACTTACTTAGCTCGTATTCCTTGTATTAGCATTGATGTGTGTTTGGTGGTGTGTGTTTATTCCTTATCGTTTATAACAACTAAACCGGTAATAGGACCACCGACCTTATATTATTTTGGCCCAAGTGTATGATAACGGGCGGTGACAACTTGCCCGGCTCCCGCGAGAGTCTAGGAGGTTCTTGGCGACTAGCTCGTGCTGGTTAGACGGTCGGAGGCATCCGTACCGTTCCACGCCGGTAAGTAGGGACCGAAGCGGGACCACGGTGGTCTCGTGTCACAAAACTAAGTTGAATTAGAACGGGATATGACTTAATAATCAAAAGATAATAAACCGGAATTGTGTGCTTTGAGAATGTTGTGTGTTTATGATGATTTACTTGTGTTTGTGCCTTTCCCATTGATTCTAATGCTTCGAATATGAGCTAACGGTTTTATACCGATTGTTGTAGATTGCCTTACACGTTAGGAATGCGGCTGAGAGATCCGGAAGAGTGTGCAGCCGGGGTTCCGTGCATTTTAGGATTGAGTTTTGGGGTGGAGTCGAGTTTGAGTATTGTATGTATTGTATATTGTATGGCGTTTAGTCTTTGGGGTTGTATTTTCGGCTGAAGTCCTTTGTTGTATTCTTTTGGATTTTTCTTTTCATTGCATAAAAATGTATTCGGTTTTGGCCTTTATTTGTGCCTTGTTGCAAGATCCGGTGAAATTGTTGTCAAGCTAAGGGTCGGGACCCATTGTGAGGTCCCAACCTGTAGCGCCCCGAGTCCCGCGGATTCGGGGTGTTACATGGAGATAAATGTGAAATAAGTCCAAACCGGTCTAAGTTCAATTTGACTCGGAATTTATCGGAATTAAAATTCCGGGTGTTACATCAATTCCCCTTAAAAATAAGTTTTGTCCCGAAACTTAGAATATGGAACATCTCCCGCATAACTTTCTATAAATAGAATCGAGGTATCTAACTCTTCTTCTAAGGAATCTTCGTTCTACATTTTTAAGCATGAAAGTATCACCCAAGGGTTATAGGTGATAACACGATTTATGACGTTAGTTTAGGCATCCATTTAGATAGTTTTTCCCGCTATTCATGGATAGTTTGGCATTAGTTCATGACATTTACGTTTAATTCATGCATATTGTCGAGATAGGCGTCTACACAAACTATTGTCAGTTTTGTAGGTATTTTGGGAAGCTTTTGGAGCTTAATCGATACATTCGAGGATCATTCCTCGCGATGACACACTTCCGGACTCATTAAGGAGCAAGCTAGGAGCTAAGGAGGACACATAGGACCTTGTTGGTGCATGCCTTGCACCAACTCATGGCTTAACTATCAAAAGAGAGTTGTCTGAGCAAAACCACGGTCCAGACCCAGATTCCACGCCCGTGGTTCTGACCATGATTCTCTCTGGACAACTGTGACAGCTGTCCCACGATCTCCGTAACCGACTCTTGCCCTTGATGGAGGATATAAGTGGTCCAGCAAGCTGATGCTAGAGGTCTCTCCCACACTCTCTCATTTTAGAATATTCCATTGGAGGCTACTCTTGGAGGGGAGCAAAAACACTCTCATTTGGAGAAGAAGAAGAACATTAGTCTTAGAGTTTTTAGAGTTTTTGAGTGATTTTTGAGTGAACTTGTTGAAGACATTTGCAAGGCTTTGTAAGGAACGATTTGTACCTTCTTTTGAAGGGTTGTAAGTCTTTCTTAACATTTATTCAGGTTGGTTTTCTTGTTCTACTTGTTTCATTTCTCTTTCATTTCATTTTCTTGCTATGGAAGCCATGAATGTATGCTTGTTGAGTTTGATTGTTAAAATGCATGTTGTTGGCTAAATAGATGCGATTCTAGGGTAATGGAGTGATAGTTATGGCTTAGACTATGATAGAATAGACTTAAATGTATCTTTGGATGAATTGCTTGCTCGAACTTAACTACTGTTGAAAATTGCGGGTTGTTCTTCCTCTTCCACGGCCGTGGTTTTGATGATCTGCCCGTGATTTGATTCTGTTGTGCGTGTATTGATAAATTTGAATGTTAGGATGTAAGATTGTTGAAATCCTAGTGTTTGTTAAGCTTAATCTTGCCTAGGGTGACCTAATGCTATCAAACTAAGTGAGAGGAGAGACCTACCCGGTGATACTTGATCTTAGGTACCGAAGATGATGAACTCTAGGTAGTGGTGAGCCTCATAAGCTGCTATTGGACTGAATGTGCTAGGATTGATGTTTAGGACTTGCCTTCCCGAGACTTACCCGGTAAGGAGAGGTTAGATCCCTAGATAGCAATCCGGTTTGTGTAGATTTCCCAACCTTAGGCTCATAGAGACTTATCCGGTGATAGGACCTTAGGTGCGGGATTAGTGGATCATGAGACCTACCCGGTGATTGACCCCATTTGAGAAACATTCATTCCCAACATACCATAGCTAGTCCAAGGTTGATTAGAAGCTTGAGTCCAATGCCATAACCGGAATTCCTATCCCCTAGAATCCGTTTTTCTCTCTTTGATCACACATCTCGTGTTTGTTTTGCTTGTTTGTGTTGCTAGCTTAGTTGTTCGTTTGATTTGCCAATCTTGCATGATTTGTGATCCTTGCTTGATCACCACAAAACCAATCCAAAAACATTGTGATTTTCTTTTCTTTATTCCTTTCTCTTTTCTTAGACTAGATTCACACTATTCTTAGTCACTTATTTGATTCGATTTCACCTTAGTCTTTGTGTTCGACCTCGGAGTACTATCCTCACTACAAAACGACCCATACACTGTGGGTTCGCTAGGAGTTAGAAAAAATATATCGAGTTATAAATTTTAGGCTTTTGTGCTACACATTTTTAGTGTAACAATAGGCGTGAAAGACATGAACACAAAACAAATTCAAACATGAACAATCACAAAATAGTCATATATGTTACATAGATCAAGTCCGAGTACTAACTCGTCGGTGCTGAGGTGGCGGTTAATCTTCACAAAGAATTCAAGATAATTACTCTCAATGCTACCGACCTCCTCCCATGTAGCCTCATCGGCTCTATGTGTAGACCACTGGATCTTCAATACCGGTATATCCTTAGGCTGTAGACGTTTAATACTACGCTCTATGCCGACCATCTGTATTCTGCAAAAATAGGATTGGCTCTACATCTTTTCATAACTGCTGACGTGTCTCGGATCCAATATATACTATCTCAATTGAGACGCGTGAAAGACTGGATGGACATCCTCTAGTATCGGCGGAAGTGCTAGTCGATAGTTAAATGCCAAATCTTCTTTAAGATCTCACAAGGTTACATTTCTCGACTTACTTCTAAATACTCTCTGTGACTTTCCAAAAATGATCATGAAACTTTACTCCTTTTGTTGAATTAAATTGCTTCTAACCTTTCGGAAGATCCTGACTATCAATTCTGAAACAATTATCTGAGACATTTTCCGGCACTATACTAAGTGTCTAATGCTCTTTGTAAGACCACTCACTTGGTCTTGTCTCTCTAACATAACTCAGTCGGACCGTTACTCAAATAATGACTCAACACCTACATCTTGCCAAGCTTTCAACTTGATAAAATCAAAGTCACACTCTCATTGGCGGTTTTCATAAAGATCTCTAATTCTTTAACTTGAGGTCATAGATATAGTATCATTGAGTTTCCTGATCTATGGGTTATGGGCCCACCACACTTCCGTTGCGCTACTCTGATCAATTTGTTACTGCTCATTACTCCTAATGACATCCTCCGTGAGTCAGAATGACTTACCAGACTTTCGACCATAGATCCCTTTTTAATAACGGTAAGGCCCTCTCAAACCGACCGTCCTTCTAGGGATGATTCACCATAGTACAATGAAATCTCGTACTCTAAGGCGTGTATACTGTATACTGGTTGTTCAAACCTTGAGATAAACTATCCGTATTTATCAAAACCATGGTCCTCGACCCCCATTGAGTTTCACAATTGGTGTAGGAACTCCTCAACAGAATAACTCACTAGTTACGCCTTATTGGAGGATTGGAACATGTGGTCTTAGAATTTCCCAGAATTCACTTAGGTCTCATCGGAACTCTACTTACTACTTGTCAGGACTACTCAATGTTGTTATCTCTCCATAATCCCTTTGACTTCTAACATAGGGCACATCACCTTGACTTACAAGTCCTTATCTTGATCTATTTACAATCCTGACATGGAGTTTTCTATTTATCTCCAAATTCTCGAGGTGCGGTAATAAGTCTACACCTTGACAATAATACCAACCACATGATGGTCTTTCATACTTATCTTGTGAACTCTTCGACTAGGTGACTCATCTTATTCATTTTTCTTCTCCAAATCGGTCTCTTATTGTCAGCTGATCATTACTACTTATTCCGTGTTGGAACTTCATTTACGTTGTACTCTTGCATAGATTCCATAAAGGCATCCTCATTTTAACATTTTATTTAAATTTAGCAAGACTCGTCTTTTGATACATGAATTTCCTTCTCATTGGTTAAGCTATTCGCTTGGTTTTTTACTTTTGTCCATCATAGTGTTATCAGTTTGATGGTATGACTTTTAATAAATATCTACCTTACCATTTGTATAAGAATATCATATGCATATGATTTTATTAAAAATAAATTTCTCGACTCACATTTATTATGCTGTCCTTATACTCGTGTCGCTTTACCATCTTCTAAATCCTTACACCAAGTATGGTAATTAAATACCTTTAGGCTTTCTCGTAGAACCTTTATGGATTATGTTGATTAGATTTGGCTCTTTCATCCATTCTTATCACATCAGTCGAGATAAGACTCCAAGGTATACCATTTGTACGCGGTTCCAAAACTACTCCTCCATCCACCCATGACCGATTATCAAGATTGGCTATTGAGGTGTTACCATTTCTCAGTAACTCCTACATAAACTTATCTCAAAGGGATAACACTTGCTTCCTATAACAACTTTCAGTCACTAGATATCTCGCGTCAGTCCCCACCGATATATATACCCATGCTAAAACACTTCAAAACTTGACAAGTCGTTTCACAAAGGTGTCAACGTAATAATCTCAACTTACTATGTTGTTATAACTCTCGGTATTCTGTGTCACACTTTTTGTCCCAAGATTTCTTCTGTGGGCTTGAAAATCGACCCAACTCTCACTCGCGAGAGCACCATCAGTTCTACTTTTGTGGAATGATGAATACCTTATAACTTGATTGATGTAGGACATGATCAAAATCATCTGCTTCTTTTCACTCTTCTAGTTCTTCTTACAGGGATCCCTCCATACTAACTCTGATTTGTATCTGTCCTTAGTCAGTATGTAAGCAACTGCTCACAACAATTCTCTATATACCATTACTGATATAAGGAGTCATTTCTGGCTAGCAACTCTTCCTATAAAAATAGTAATTAGAGCTACTGACTTGAACTTACTCATCGTTACTAGCACTCGTATGGATTTAAATTCACAATTGTCACTGCTGATCTCTTTAAGGATTTCTCCACATGTCGATAAGGTTCTTTTGTAACTCTGTGGTTATTTTTCTTATCTGGCAACTAGTCACCACTAGTTAACCCGCACATGTAACTTCTAAGTTGTTATCAATTAGTATGTAGTTGACCTTCTACAAGATCGTAGACTTACTTTTCTTCTATCTCTTTTCAGGCTTGATATACCTGGTGAAGTATATCTCCTCCAGTCTCTCTGTTTATACACCTTTAGCTTCTTCTACAATCTACACTTCTATAAGATCGTTATACTCTTACGAGTTCAGTTGTATCATTCCTCTTCCGTCAACAAACTTATCAATCCTTCTAGAATAACTTGTAAGTACATCTCCGTGATTCTTTTTACCTGAGTTATCGTCTATTTGTGGTTCTCTGTTATGAACCTCTAGTGTTGTTAGCTTAAATCCCTTTGTGAATGAGAAGTTATTAGGGGCCCTCGAGTTCACCAATACCATTCTCACACACTCTTCTTCCTTGGGGCGTTGCTTTGTAATTCCGCCTTTATAGAAAGTTGATCATTGTTGTATCACGGTCTATGTTGTAATTCTCGTGTGTTTTAGGAGGTCACTCCACTTCCATGTTGGACCTTTCACTTTTTGGCAACGCGTAAGCTTCCAATTTGCAGCTCTTTAATTCTTCATATTTGGATGGACAATGTATCTGGTGTTGACTTCTATGCTTTTAACTGTCTCGGTTATCTATCTTGATTATGGTGTCAAGTAGATTGTCGAGAGTTATCATATTCCGCCCTACTTTTGGCATCAACTTTCACTTCCTAGCCCGTCAGTGAGTTTAAATCCTATGTCTCTTGTCTTGATCGCCACTATATCTCCTTTTGACTTTCATGCCTATGGCTATTTCTGACGTCACCCTCTCTGTTTGCGAAGTTACTTTACACAACTTGAAAGAGCCTCTGAGTTGTCATTCCCAATTTCCCTAATTGGCGATCATCCATTGCTTCTCCGGGACTACTCTCATGTATATCCTTCATTTGATCCTGTTGAGTTGACTCAGGTTCCCCTTCTTGCCATTTTCGTGGGTGTTGTCTTGTAGTCTTCACTCTTTTGTCTCGATGTTCCTCAACGAGTTCAAAGGATTTGACCGGATGTTCGCCTAACCTAATGCTCATAAGCTGAGCATACTTATCCTCGTGTTGACACCTTCAAAATATACCTAGATGTGTCAACGGAGTGAGGGTCTCATTTTGTTATCTTCGTTAAGGGCATAATACAACTATAAATGTTACTAACCTTCCAGCATATGCTTATCTATATTACATATCATTATAATCAAGCTAATAAGTCAACATACATTTCTACAAGTACTAAGCTGCCGAGATCTGTGGAGGTACTAGTGGTCATCCGTACTTTCTATCCCATCCCGACTTATGCATGTATTTTGAAAACAAAAAGTTCCTATGAAAAGTTCAGACCCCTTTCGGGTTCTGTTTATTTACTTAATCGGTCCTTTAGAAGATTTCAAGTGTCATTGTTGCCAACCTAGAGCTCTGATACCATGTTGTAACACCCCGAATTCTCAAAACTCGTGATGCTACTGGTTAGGACCTCACAATGGGTCCCGACCTCAGTTTGACAACAATTTTACTAGGATCTTACAACAAGACACAAATAAAGAAACTGAAATTCGTTAAGCAATGTTTTAAAGATATGAATGCAACACAAACGTCTAACAGCCTACAGTAATTAAGATAAATAAAAGTCTAACTGTCATCATATTATTAAGGAAACATCAATGCAAAGCCCCAAACCCCACTCTAGGGAGTACGGAGACCCGGCTGACCACTACTTCCGGATCACTCAACTACTGCTCTAACCTATGGTAAATCTAAACAACAAAATAAAACAATCGTTAGCTAGCTATCTAAACATTAGATAAACCAGGATGGCACACACACACACAATAGCAAAACTACACACACATCATGCTTTCACAGAATCCATTTTTTATTATCTTCATTTAGGTCATTCACTCTTACTAATGATACTTATTTTATGAAACGAGAGATTCCCAAACCTTGACTCCGTCCCCGTGTAACCATCAGGAATGGATCCGATGCATCTCACCTTGTACCTGTATGGTCTGGGTATAGAGAACCTCCCAGTCTCCTGTTAGAGCTGGGCAATGATGTCACCGCCCGTTATACATACACTTGGGCCATAAAATAATAAAGGTCGTCCTATGCATGTTATAATTATTAAACAATCAACACACACCACTATCATCATTCAGCTAATATCTAGAAACCAGCTAAGTAAGTCGCAAGGACTTACCTAAATCAAATCTCAACTCTCTTAATCTCAACTCGGTCTGCAACCGTAGAAACTCAATCGTCTATTATACAAGGCAAGTGGATCAAAATACATCTCATATTCTTAGAAGTCTATAACTTCTAAGATGTACAATCTTCTCAAGAGAAATTACTAAAATGTCCTCCTAAGGTAAAATGATTATTTTACCTCTGGTACCGAAACTCCAGAATATTCTATAACTTAGTTTCAAACTCTCCTTTGGAACCCATTTCCACAATCTAGCTCTCAATAGATAGTTCGCTAAAGCTTTATAAGAGTTAAACACAATTCTTGATTTTCATAAAAAGTTGATAAGGTCCGACTTTGGCTTAAGATACGAAGCTCGAATAAAAATATAAAATTCCCAAATTAGGCCAATATGCCTCTAAACCTTAAAATCCGTCTTAGTCATCTTCCGATTAATTTCTTTCTCAAAGTATAATTTCTATTCCCTTTGCAAACTTAAGAACTCTTATAATACAAAGGTTTCTCATTAGATAAACTCATAACGCTAATTAGTTTCTAACACTAACTAAACTAATAATTCATTCTCTTACGACTAGGGTCATACTCTAAATTTAAAAGTTGAGTACTATTGTGCAAGTTATCCTTGTAGGTCAAAACTTAACTTCCAACAATATTTGGGCTACTAAAGTAAATATAATAAAGCTTTGGGCTCTTCCCTGAATTTTCCGAATTAGGGGAGGTAGATTAAGAAATAAATACAAATTCGGGCTAAAGATGTAATTATAAAAATTGGGAGAGTTTTGTAATTATACCCCAAAGTTCCTAATCTCGATTTAGGGATCTGCTCTCTCTCTCTATCAACAAGGGCGGCTGATTCAGCGATAGAGAGGAGGTATGCAGCAGCGGCTTCTGGAAGATAACAACCTTCTCAGCGAATTCAGGCGGTGGTGGATACCTTGGTTCGAGCAGGTGAGGTAGACTCCGACAAGGGCGGCGGTGTTAGTACGCATATTGCTTCTCTCCTGACGCTGGCGGTTCCGGCGGTCGCAATGTCTTCTTCGCGAGTCTTCATTGCAACCGACTCGAGCGCAATGGTGGTGGTGGCGGAACTAGATCGGATGCTGATCGGGATGCACATCTGTCACCGACCCCCATTGACGATGGTTGGTAGCCAGGGAGAGTACACATCTATGATGGAGAGGGACGACGTACTTCACAGCCACAAGGTTCGATTGGTGTCAGGAAGGCTCGTCCCCGTCCGGTTCTGGTGTTCCCAGTTTGTAGGGTGTTTCCGGCGTGGCAATCGACAGAGGAGGAAGAGGTAAGCAATTTGTGGTGTGTCTTGATGCCTTGTGGTGTGTTGTTGTTGAATGGTGTGACTCAGGATAAGAGCAAAGGCTGCTTGTGGTTACTGTTAAATCTGTGTGGCAAGTGAGGGACGAAGGAAGGGCTGTTGAGGTTGTACGTGTGAAAGTGGAGGGATAATGCTGATGTGCGATGTTTACGGGAGTATTGAAAAGAAATCAACTGTTACAAGACAAGTCAAGGTTGATTAAGAGGGGATAATAGTGTGCAATAAATGGTTTCTATCATCACGTGAGAATTGAAGGACAAGTTCAGCTGTTACCTTGGCAAAGTCTAGGCTTTTAAATGACGTTCTACTTATCAAAGATGGTTGTCACAAAGGGAAGAGAGGTTGTTGCTTGGTCATATATTCATGTAGAAAGGAGAGGAAGACTTTGTCCTCATGTACATAAAGTATAGGTAGGGGGACCAATCTAATTATAATATAAATGGTTAGTCCATATAAAATGGTGGAATGTGAGGAAAAGTATGTTTAGATATATGAGGTAAGGACATTGATAGTTTATTTGCATAAAAATACTCACATAAAACAATTGGCATAAAATTTTCACCTAAAATGATAAGCATAATGTATGTGATATATAACTATACTTACATAGAATGATAAGTATAGTGGGTTTATGGTACTAGGTAACACATCAACTAACAAGAAAAGTTATGTACATAGTTGGTCATGGAAACACAACTCATGGTTTTGGAGATAAATGTGAAATAAGTCCAAACCGGTCTATGTTCAGTTTGACTCGAAATTTATCAAACCGGTCTATGTTCAGTTTGACTCGAAATTTATCGGAATTAAAATTCCGGGTATTACATGTTTCCTTCCAAAATTAGACTCAATATTTTATCACCGTCTGATCTTTGATGCAAATTGATATTATGTGAATGAATTCGGCAACTGATTCGAATGAGGGTTTTGACAAAAATTGATATTATGTGTTTTACATCTTTTTTAGAAGTTCGGTCTTGATGGAAAGATGGAATTACAAGTAATTGAGGGAAGATAATACTGCTATTTTAGTACAAAAAATATCTTCATAGGTTCAACTGTGTAATTTTACTCCTATGCAGAAGTGTTTTAATCAGTGGTTTCCTTCTTTTCTGAAATTACAAAGTGATCATTCTGAGAAGTATACTATGTTACCAATTCCCACCGACGCTTCTTCATAATTGTTTACCTTTCATGTGAACTCTTAGAATGCAATCCCAGCAACAGCTTGAGCGGTTGTTGCTGCTGCAGCAGTAGCAAATCGGTTGCTTGGGCCTAAAGAAGATAAGTACTTGTTTATTGTGCTGGTAATTTGTAAGTCTTTTGGGATCTTGAAAATATAGCTAGACAGTGGATCAAAAGGCCTCGCTATGCCAGTTCCTCGTGTCTAGGTGACAAGGCAAATGCCACCTCATCTTGTAGTAACCGAGGCAGGAAAAAATTAGAAAGGCTCCGTTGGATTTGCCTGTTATATTATTTTTAAATTTCCAACCACATATTAATTTTACTGTTATATCTTACATATGATAGATACCTTATATAGCCATATGTTTGTAGTATGCATCTCATATTTACAATGTTACATGACTGTGAAAGGAAAAGGCACATTTTGTTAATGTGTGCACCCGGATCCATAAAGTTCACTCTTTTTTACCTATGGTCTCACACATAGGCAAATGGAAACCCAAATCTCTTTTTGTGTACCTCTATGGATTCAAGGTGACAAGGCAAAGGCCACCATGCGTCGGACTCCTTGGAGCACTGAGGCATGCAAACATCGAAAAAGCTCTGCTAGATCTGGCTAGTATTCTATTTTGTTTTGTCAATAGATACATTCTAGTTTAAAGGATATCCATATATTCCTACAATAGGTAGCTTATATGCTTGTAGTATGTTTCCTTACGCTTTTTTCTTCAGCTATCTTTTTCATTTGGCAATGTTTTGGTGTTGAGCAACGAGCATGACAAATAAAACGTCAACCTAAACATGAATCCAACAACTTTTTCCTTTTCCTATACAGATGTGGATATGTAAACTTATTGTTTTTAGATTTTTTGTACCCCATGATTACTCCCCCTGTTTTTCTGATTTCTTGGTTAGCAGACTTTACTGTATTTGGGTATTGCTGTTTCAAGTAATAAATATACTATGTAGGTCGACTTGCCTGCTCGTGGTAATGATAAGGATAGAGATGATAGCAATGCCACGTAGATTGTAACACGTGTTCATTGTAACCAATTTCTGTTACAATAGAATCTCATACCCTGTATATAAGTCAGACCATTCACAAATAATGAAATCAGTTCTATTCTTATCAATTCATTCTTTACATTCTCATTAACTCTCTTTGCTCTCTCGATGATTCCATAGTTACTGATTGTAACATGGTATCAGAGCTATGGTGACTCCACAAAACAACGTTCCTCCAAACCCTAACGATGGAGATTCTCTCCATTCAGATGATCCTGATGTCATTACTTCTCAATCGATTGATTTTGATCTTCTTGGAGAACTGTATATCCATCATTCAGATTCTCCTACTTTGAAGCTTTCAACAACACTGCTCAATGACCGAAATTACAGTCGCTGGAAACGCTCTGTGGAAGTGTCGTTAATGGCCAAAAATAAGCTTGGATTTGTCAATGGAGAGTGCAAAAGGCCGAGCACAGATCCAAAACTCATATCCAAATGGGAGTAGTGTAACAATATGCTGATTTCATGGCTGGTGCATTCGGTGGAGAAGGACATTGCCGAATCTATCCTCTATTACAAAACAGCCGCTCAGATCTGGAAGGAACTCGGAGATCGTTTCGGTAAGTCTAACCGAACGAATTTATACCAGATTCAACAAGATCTAAGTTCGATTAATCAAGGAAATTGCTCAATCACTACTTATTTCACCAAACTAAAGAAGCTTTGGGATGAGTACATGCTTGCTATTGAAGATCGAGTATGTTCCTATGGATCAAATGAGGTTGTTCTTTCTCTGTTGAAAGATCAACAAATCATTCAATTTTTGGCTGGTCTCAATGATTCGTTTAATGTTGTACGGTCTAATGTACTCTTGATGAGCAATTCTCCTGATCTTGGTGAGGTGTACAAGATGCTCCTGCAAGAGGAAGCTCAAAGAGGATTGAAATCTTTTGCAAGTAATAATGAAGATGCAACAGCTCTCTATCCGCATAATCGGATCAATTCATCTCGAGGATCCTTCAAAGCCTCTGATTCTTCAACAAACACCACCAAATCATTATTCTGTGATCATTGCAAAGGCAAGAACCACACCATTGACAGGTGTTGGAAACTACACGGCTATCCTACATCTGCCGCTCCTGGCATTAGTTTTTGTGAGCATTGCAAAGTAGCTGGACACATTCAGGCAAAATGTTGGAAGATACATGGTTATCCTCCAGGCCACAAGTTTGCTGCACCTGCTTCGAGCTTCACTCAAGATCAGATGGACCAGTTATTGTCACTCTTGAATTCATCCAACAAGAATGACACAGACAAAAATAATCATGGAGCTTTCTTGGCTGGTAAACCTTTATGTTTCTTCTCTTCCAATTTTAAAACACACTGGATCATTGACAGTGGCGCCACAGATCATATCACACCTCACCTCCACTTATTTTCCTCTTATAAACCTGTCATTTGTCCAATGAATATTACCATGCCTAATGGCATGAATGTCATAGTCTCTCACATTGGAACTGTTATTCTAAATTCAGATTTAACCTTGACTAATGTGTTACATGTACCTGAGTTCCAATTTAACCTGTTATCTGTCACTAAACTTGCTGGTGAGTTGATGACTAATGTGATCTTCTCTTCTGACCTTTGTTCCATTCAGGCCCCTTCGACGAAGCATCACTTGGTGATTGGTAGATCTTGCAAGGGTTTATACATTGTTGACAAAGTCTTGCCATCACAAACACCTATAACCTTACCTACTTCTTGTAATAAACAGATTGTCGATAAATATTTTGTATCCTCTTCTCCTATTTCTCTTGCATCCTTGAGCTTTGAGATATGGCATTGTCGGTTGGGACACATTCCCTTTGAACAATTACTACATATTGATAATATCAATGTTTCCATTAAGAATCATTCCTTATGTCAAATTTGTCCACAAGCTCGTCAACATAGACAACCTTTCCCCAATTCATTATCTCGAACCAACCATGCCTTTGAACTTGTTCACATTGACACTTGGGGACCTTATAAGCATCACACCTACAATGGCTATGCTTACTTTCTCACTATTGTAGACGATTTTACTCGTTGCACATGGACCTATCTCATGGCCAATAAAAGCAATTCCCTCTCCCTTATACAATCTTTTGTATCTCTCATCCAAACACAATTCCAAACCAAAATAAAAGTCATAAGATCTGATAATGCTCTTGAATTCTCTAGCATTGTAGCCTCTTCTTTTTACACACAAGAAGGTATTCTCCATCAAACTTCATGTCCTTATACACCTCAACAAAATGGTGTTGTGGAACGTAAACATAAGCATATATTAGAGGTGGCTCGGGCTCTTTTTCACCAAGCCAAAATTCTTATCTCTTACTGGGGTGAATGTATACTCATTGCCACACATATTATCAATCGATGTCCTCTACCATGTCTTCACAATAAATCACCATATGAACTCCTATTCCATAAACCCCCTGATTACTCTTCTTTACGAGTATTTGGGTGCCTCTGCTTTACAAGCACCACTTCAGTTCATCGTGACAAGTTCATGCCTCGAGCTACACCTTGTGTTTTTTTAGGGTATCCCTTTGGCAAGAAAGGCTTTAAGGTTCTTACCTTACATTCGAGAGAAGTGTTCATATCTAGGGATGTTACATTCCATGAAACTCATTTCCCTTTTCATCATCTTGCTTCCGCTGATTCCATTCTCCCTTCACCTTCTCACTTTGATACCTTTGACACATCCATATTTTTATCTGTTTCGCCTTCTGAATTTTCTCCTCATTCTCCTGGCACTGTTGATTCCATTCTCCCTCTTGATAACAATATTTCTCATCCTCCCATTGATACAAATATTGCTCCACGCCGTTCCAGTCGAGATCGACAACCTCCCCCTTACCTTCGAGACTTTGTCTGCAATTATAGCTCTAGCAATTCTCCATCACCAGGTATGTTTCTTTCCACCTCTTTTCCTTTTTCTCACCATGATTTTGTTTCTTCCCTTTCCTCTTATGTTAAGCCTACCACATATAATGAAGCCTCTAAAGACCCAAATTGGATTCAAGCCATGCAACAGGAGTATAATGCTCTACAGAATAATCACACTTGGGATTTGGTTCCCTTGCCTACTTCAAAGAAACCCATTGGTTGCAAGTGGGTTTACAAGGTTAAACTTAAAGCTGATGGCAACTTGGAGAGGTACAAGGCTAGGCTAGTAGCCAAAGGTTTCACTCAAAAGGCTGGTATAGATTTTCATGAAACCTTTTCTCCTGTGGTCAAAATGACTACTATTCGGACCATTATAGCCATTGCTGCTTCTAAAGGGTGGACTTTACATCAATTAGATGTAAACAATGCATTTTTGCATGGGGAATTACACGAGGAAGTGTACATGAAGGTGCCTCCTGGAATTTCCAATCCTCTATCATTAGTTTGCCGACTTAAGAAGTCACTTTACGGGCTTAAACAAGCCTCTCGGCAATGGTTTCATCGTTTAACTACTTCTCTTTCAGATCATGGTTTTCGACAATCCAAAAATGATTATTCTCTCTTCATTAAACAAAGGTCATCACTTATTACCATTGTTGCAATTTATGTCGATGACCTTCTTATTACAGGGTCTGATGTAGAAGAGATTGCTCGTCTCAAGTTGATTCTTGATAACACGTTCAGTGTCAAAGACTTGGGTATTTTACACTATTTTCTTGGCTTGGAGGTTTCTTATGTCGATGGTGTAGTTCTTTCTCAGCGTAAGTTCACACTCGAACTTCTGTGTGATGCTAATCTCCCAGATGAGAAGATCACTTGCACACCCTTGCCATTAAACTTAAAGCTAGTTCCAGATGATGGTGATCCTATCTCTAATGCTTCAGTTTATCGTTGCTTGGTTGGTAAGCTTAATTTTTTGACACACACGAGGCCAGATTTATGCTTTGTTGTTCAAGTTCTCAGCCAGTTCATGTCTAAGCCATGTCACTCTCATCTTCTTGCTCTTCAACATACACTAAGATATGTAAAAGGCTCAATTGGTCATGGTGTTCTCTTAAATGGATCTGATTCACCGTCTCTTTTGGCATATACTGATTCAGATTGGGCATCGTGTCCCACTTCTCCTCGATCTGTGGGTGGATTTGTTCTTCTTCTAGGCAAATCACCCATTAGTTGGAAATCGAAGAAACAAGGCACTGTTTCACGTAGCTCTGCAAAAGCTGAGTATCGTGCCATGGCTAGTGCAGCTGCTGAGGTGGCCTGGCTCGTTCGTTTATTATCTGATTTGGGATTGCCACCATTGCAACCAGTACATCTTTACTGTGATAACAATTCTGCAATTCAAATTGCCACAAATCCTGTGTTTCATGAGCGTACGAAACATATTGAAATTGATTGTCATTTTACTCGGGATAAAGTCATGGAAGGTTTGCTCAAACTTCATTTTGTACCTTCTGCTTCTCAGCTTGCAGATGTGCTCACAAAAGTGGTTCCTTCTTCTCGACAAGATGAATTACTGTCCAAGCTGGGCATGGTTTTCTCCATACCATCCTCCAGCTTGCGGGGGGGGGGGTGATAAGGATAGAGATGATAGCAATGCCACGTAGATTGTAACACGTGTTCATTGTAACCAATTTCTGTTACAACAGAATCTCATACCCTGTATATAAGTCAGACCATTCACAGGTAATGAAATCAGTTCCATTCTTATCAATTCATTCTTTACATTCTCATTAACTCTCTTTGCTCTCTCGATGATTCCATAGTTACTGATTGTAACAGGTAAGACCTTCACTTCAACTAAACTCACAAGATACCTTAGATGGTTGGGTCATGATACCAAACACTTAAATGTTGGCAAGATATCCTAATTAATATAAGATCTATTCTTCAAGTGTCATGTTGTATGCAATTTTTATAAAATTCTACGGATTTGTTCAAAGTTAGATATAAAATAATTTAAGTAATAACAAAACAACAAACTTGAGTTAAACCTAAAGCTTCAAATCAGTAAAACCCCACAAATATAAACTGAAACCACATAACTAACCTCACTCTCCGTTTTTTGAGCAGCCATAGAAGCTCCAGCTTTAGCTTTTTAGAATCTCCACTGTAGATAATGATTGTGAAGCATTTTAAGCCTATGCATATCATCCTACTGACTGAAACCCTTGTTTCCCGCTTTCTTTCCGTCTGTAGGTCCCACCTTTGAGCTCACAAGAGGTGGCATGGGAGGCAAGTATCCACCAAATCCTCTTGTAGCATTTGATCCCTTCGGACTTAAAGATACCGATTTGTCATTAGCTCTAATCGAATCAAAGATGGACCTCCCATTCCTTGCTGAAAATGGCAGGGTTAAAGACCTTAGAATCGGGATGCATTTGGCCTCAAACAATCATTGCTTTTTGACAGCAATATTTTCATTCTCATCAGAGCTCAAGGTGGAATCCGATTTTTCAACACTGCTACTATTTGCATTTGGCCTCAAACAACTCGCCTAGTTATACAACCATGTAAGTAAGTACTTAGTGCCCGTTTGGATGGACAGGTGGAATGAAAATAGAATGGAATCGGATAAGGGTTAGGAAAGTAATTTTTTAATAAATCATAAAGTTCTATTTTCTTTCTCTTAATTTTTGCTAATAAGATGTATGATTTGTATAACGATGTTGGTTAGGACATCATATCCTTACTAGGATCCATCTTATGAAGGAGTTATGGCTCCCTATGCTACGCAAGTATGATTAAAATTTATTTTTTCAGCCATGTATCACCAATGCTCTGAGGTACAATTTTACAGCAAACAGAGCGTCATTAATGGATTGGATATCGGTTTCAAGATCAAACCTTTCTTTTTACAAACTTTTTGTATCTCTTTGTGTACTTCTGCATAGTTTTTTCCCTCCTGATTAATCTTAATGCTTCTTGTGTGGCTATAGTGCTATGTCAGTATCCTACATTAACTACATGGTTTTTAAGCTTATCTTACTCTATAGGTTAATTTTGTTAATGGATTTGAGTTAGCAGAACTTTGTCCATACCATTGTTGTGGTAAGAATTTTCATTTACTAACTCTTTACTGTTTGATTGAATAGAAATCAGAGGCTAATGAACCCCAAATCTTCTTGGAGGACCTTGACACCATTAAACTGATCGGGAAAGGCAGTGTAGAGTAATGCATCTTGTTTTTTTTTTTAATTTTTTAATTTTTCAGGTGAACAACACCTTTAGAAATAGGAATTTATGAAGTTGACCAGGAAAAGTTGTTTTCATGTGTAGCATGTAACAACCACGCTGCAATTTTAAATTAGTGTTTCTTTTCAAGTATTTAGAAGACATAGTAATATATAGTACGTATGTGCACACTTTTTTTAAATTCGTGTTTGTAACATATAGCTATCCTGTAAGTTTAGTTTATTGTTTATGTACAAGTATTTATGTGCATGATATCTTTTACAACACTTTTGTTCTAATGTACTATAAATTATGTTTACCGCAGATATGCACCGAAAGAAAATCCCAACACGCGCGCCTTGCGTGCGCGGCTTTTACTAGTATATATATATATATATATATATATATATATATATATATATATATATATATATATATATATATATATATATTCTAACATGATAATAAATCTAACCCTTAATTTTCAAAACCCGCACAAGGTACGGGTATTACACTAGTAAACAATTACAAGGAAATTGACTTTGCATGCTTTCAAATAAAGACACATTGTTTTCAAAACTCTTATTAACTTCATCCTTCTTTTTCTTCCTACATTCATTTATATAATGACCCGCCTTTTGAAAGTAAAAAAAACATTTCTTATTTTTCTTATCAATATCATTATTAGTGGATTTATCATTATTATCATCCTTTTTTATCCTTCTTGTTTTGCTTGTCATTCTTTTTAGATTTCCATTTAGTCATGGACTTTAGATTTGACTTCAGAGTTTTTCTCATTAGATTTAGTCTTAAAAACTTTCATGGACTCATTTTATCTGTAATGGATTCAGTTATCTTAGCTTTTGCCAAAATTTCATATCTATATTGAATGTTCGCTCCAAACGGTGTGTGCAAGCTTTAAATTTATAACCCTAGATGTAAGCTTAAAACAAGGATGCGAACCCGCAGTGTACGGGTCAATCGTAGTAAAAAGCAAGAAATTTCAGGGGTCGATCACAAGGACTTAGTGAAACAAAGCAGGAATAGGTTGTCAATGCAACTAATAACTACAAAAGTGATTAAAACAATCAAAGATGATAAAAAGTCAATTAAGGAAATATGCAATTCTAGGGATTAAAGCATCTAGTTGTGGTTCCAACTCAAGATCTAAAGATAAGCGGACAAAGCTGAGATATTTGCAAAGGGAAGGTGTTACTAAAATGGAATAGATCACCGGGTAAGTGTCACTACTCACTAATCCCAAACCGTAACTCCTATTACCGGGTAAGTCTCAAGGAATTAAGGAAAAGAACTATAACCTCAAACCAACACACCACCTAAGGGAATAGAATCAACCTTTACCGGGTAAGTCTCAAGCTAACTCACAAAGATGGGATGAAAGCACACTCAAACCCCAATAAAGGATAAACCTTTATTACCTACACTTATGATCTTTGGTAAACAAATAAAGGAATTACCGGGTAAGTCTCATCCTAGGCTTGCATTGAACCAGGAAAGGTGTAATATGTTAGCATGAAATATTTTGATATTTTAGGCACGTTTTCTAAGTGTATTTCATTCTTATTGATAGTCATTGATTAAGCATTGATGCATTTGTGAGCTAGTTTGTCTATAATATCGATATAGAGATCTACACAAGCTTTATGTTGATTGTAGGCAATTAAGAGCTATTTCCGAATTGAATTGAGCAAGGATGGAGTTTGATGGAGCATGTCCATGAATTGAGGACATTCCTAGGAGCTAAGGAAGTGCCAACTTGAAGAATGACACGAGACTAAGGAAGAATCACGTTCTAGCCCTAAACCACGCTCTAAAATATGGCCGTACTACATTCCACGTTCAAGTCCACGGCCGTGGAACCATGGCAAGGGAGGCGTGATTCATTCCAGCAACTTCTACGGCCATGGAAGAGTTGTGTCAAACTGTGACAACTTCCACGCTCTAAATTACGGCCGTGGAACCCTTCCACGACCGTGATCTTGGCGATCTTTTTCGCCACACTTTAAGCCACGATCTCATACGCAATTGGGCCGGGCCGATATTTTATCTTACACTATAAAAGGACGGACGAAGGGAGATTCCGTCACCTCTGCTTAGACGCACTTTTGCTTACGCTTACACTCGGATTTGCCCTAATTTCGCATTTGGCGAAGATTTTGATTGAGAGATTTGCGCGTTGCTAGTGTGATTTCCGGATTGACGGAAGATTGAAGATTCGGAAGATTGTTTGCAAGAAGATTACGCTTCTTGCTTAGGTTCGATTTAGAAGACGGATTGACATCCCGTTCTTCTTTCTTATCTAAGATTTGTGATTGTTTGTGTTATTCCGAATCTATTGACGATTATTGTTCTTGATTGTGGATCTGAGATTGATTTGAAAGTTATTAAAAGTTTTCGGAAGTTTCCATCTTTTATCCTTTCAAACCTTGAATTTGATATCAATATGACTGTTGTTGGCTAAAACCCTTTAACAATTCTAAGGTGAAGGTTGATAGTTGTGGCTTAGATGATGATAGATCGATCATAAACAGATTGGACCTTGAGAGTTAGAGAGAATCACCGACAACCCTAATCCACGGTCTGTTCTTGAGCTTCCACGGCCGTGGAACTCAAGAACTACCCGTAATTTTGTGTTAAGTCACGAACTTGCTTTTACTTTAATCCAAAGTTAAAGATTTGCTTTAACTTAGTCTTGGCTTACCTTTTCTAGGTGGTAGTGAAGCCTCAACAACCTCTACCTCGATTATGAGTGTTATAACCTTAATCGGTTTAGTTAGTCTTGATCCTTGGATTACAAGTTTGGGTATTTGACACTAATTCTTACCTTTAGAATCTTTCTATATTGAAGTCTCAACAACCTTTATAGAGAGTGTCTTCTAGGTGAGTCATATAAGGTTTTTGGAACTTCACCGTACGATTACCTTACATTAGCGTACCTTTGCAACCCTCAACTCTGTCCTTATATCATTAGTATATCTTGAATCGATTGCCACAGCTGGATATCTAGATCTTTAGGATTGTTGTTTTCCCAATACTTGAAAAGCTTCTTACATTTACTCGCTTGATAACCTATAATTGAATTTGTTCCCCCCAAATCCATGTGTTCGATACTCTGGAATTCTTGCTTAACTATATCGATCCGTACACTGCGGGTTCGCTTGCTTGATTCTAGTTTTATAAATTTAAAGCTTATTTGCACACACGCTAAGTGGCGAACAAGTTTTTGGCGCCGTTGCCGGGGATTTGGTCTAGGACGAATTCGGTTTACGGTTGTCAAGCTTGGGAGCTCTTCCCTTGTTATTTGATATCTTTTCAAGTGCATGCGCAGGTTTAGGAACACCGAAGACCTCTTACCTCTTGATCAAGATCTTGAGAGGACTTTAAGGCAAAGGCGTAAGGAAAAGAAAATGGCTGAAGAAATAGAATGTGATCTCCAATCGGAGCTTGCGGAAAAGGAAGCTCAACTCCAATGGAGTGAGAAGACACGTAGAGAAGAAACGGATCGTCACCAAATGAAGGTTGATGATCTAACTGACATGATGTTCCAAATGAGGTTGGAAATAAACAACCTTAAGGAGAAAAAGAAAAGGAGGAGACCGGGAAGATCGGTTAGAGCCAACTCATCTAATGAGGATAGCGACTCCTCCATGCCACCGCTAGAGGAAATTGATCTAACGATCAATGTGAATCCATTCCATCCACGGGCAGCTGCAAATCGCCGTGTTCCACCTAGGAATGCTAGGATCGAACGTGTGGATGAGGAGCCAAGAACTCTTGGCCAAAGGATGGATCCAACGCAGCAACCACGCCGTTTAGGTGTGAACTTCGATGCTGATGATGTACAAGGGTTTAGCTTCAACCCGCAGGTTATTACTCTTGTTCGCCAAAACCAATTTGGCGGAACAAGCGCTGAATCTCCACACCAACACTTGCAAAACTTTGAGTGTATGATGGAGACAATGAGGCCGAAGAACGCGACTACCAACAACTATAAGCTCAAGCCTTTCTTCTTCTCCTTGAAGGGGAAAGCATTGTCTTGGTACCAAGCTCTTCCTAGTGGGAAGCTAGACACGTGGGAAGACCTTTCCGCGGAGTTCCTCACTAAGTTCTTTCCGCCATCCAAAATGGCGGAGCTAAGAGGTAAGATTAATGCATTTTCCATGAGATCTAACGAAAGTTTGTTTCAATCTTGGGAAAGGTTTCAGGATTTGCTCTTGGATTGCCCTCATCATGGCATATCCAAACTTGCACTTTTGGAGATATACTATAAGGGGCTGGATGTGGAGACACAATTCAAGCTCCAATCCCTCTCATGTGGTACATTCATGGACATGAGGGAAGATGACGCTTGGGATTTCATTGAGAAGCAAGCAAGGGTCATAGAGAAGTATTCTCACCGGAAAGTGGAGGAAAATCGTGTGGAGCAAGGAGCAAAGCTCACACATGAAGCTCAAAATCAAATTTTCTCCCTCAACAATGAGATTAAAGAGTTGAAGGAAGCTATCAAGACCAACTTTCCAAAGCAACAAGGAAAAAATGTTGGCTACTTGGGCAACAACAACAATGGTGGTGAGAATACAAACCGCAACAACAACAATAACCGGAACAACAACCGGAATAATTGGAATGGCAACAACAACAACCGGAACAACAATGGGAACAACAATAGGGGTTCAAACAACAACAGCTGGCGCTCCAATCAACAAAACTCCGGTAACTCTTATCCTTCAATTCAAATTCACTAACCCCACCTTCTTCTTCCTCTACTCCTTTGAAAAGTCAGGGGCAAACATCTAATGGAGGAAGCACTTCGGGGAAGGAGAAGCCCGATCCCATGTTGGAGACGATCTTGGGAAAGCTTCAAGGGTTAGAGACTCGCATCATCAAAGTAGATGATCACATAACTAAGGTTGATAAAGCCCAAAAGGTTTTAGAAAACCAATTGTTTACTCATGCGGAGGAAGTTCCTAGGAATCAAGGGAAACTTCTAGGAAAAACGGAGGACAACCCAAAAGGAAGGGTGATGGCAATCACAACTAGGAGCGGGGTGACAACTACCGATCCGCAACCTAAGTTTGTAGAAGTCCCCGTTGAGAAAGAGAAAGAGAAGGGGAAGGAGAAGGAAGATGTCTACGTTCCTCCTCCGGCTTACAAACCTCCTCTACCATTCCCTCAATCTAGAGCAAGAGCGCGCCTAGATAAACAATTTGGTAAGTTTATAGAACTCATAAGCTGCATATTAATATACCCTTCATTGATGTTATTGTAGGTATGCCGGCTTATGGCAAGTTCTTAAAGGAGATCCTCTCTAACAAGAGAAAGTTAGAGGATTTTGGAGAGGTTAAGATGAGTTCGGATTCTTCGGATCTCATCAAGACCATGAAGGAGAAGATACCCCCAAAGCTAAAGGATCCGGGGTCATTTTGTATTCCCATAGGAGTGGAAGATGTCACATATGATGCATTATGTGACTTGGGAGCAAGTGTGAGCATCATACCACTTGTATTATGTAGGAAGATCGGTTTAGGCGACCCTAAACCGGTGAAGATGACGTTGTACATGGCGGATCGATCCATCACTCGCCCCGTCGGTATTGTAGAAGACGTCCCGGTCAAGCTAGGTAAATTCTTTGTTCCCATTGATTTTGTTGTGCTTGACATTCCTGCAGATAGTCCGGTCCCGATCATACTCGGAAGACCGTTTCTTACAACTTCCGGCTGCATAGTCGATTGCAAGAATGCTAGACTCGCTTTTGACATAGGAGAGGAGAAGGTAGAGTTCGTTCTTTCAACTCTAGTGAAGGAACCAATCTTTGATGAGGATATATTCAATATCCAAGATGAAGAAGGGTTGTCTAGAGAAGAGGTAAGTGTTATTCTCTTCAAAGATCCTTTGCAAAAGGTTATTACCATGAGTCTAATGGATGTAGGGGAAGAAGAGGAGTGCAATGAGGCAATTGAAGCCTTAGAAGCACAAGAAGAAGTATGTGAAGAGGAGTTTGAGAAACTCCAAGACGAAACAGAAAACGTGAGAATCCACGGCCATACACTATATTCCACGGCCGTTGATTTCACCAACCAAAGCGTGGCTCACTCCAGAGGGTTACACGGTCGAGGAGGAAACAGATCACTCGTAACCACATTCCACGCCCTAAACCACGGCCGTGGAGGATGTAGGGAAACCGTGATTCTGGCCGTGGAAGAAGGTGATTGTACCTCTTCTTCAACCTCTATTGACTCTTCTCCTACATCTTCTACTTCCTTAGACACTTCTAAGGAACCATCGGATGCTTCTCAAGAACCATTGGAAGCTCCGAAAGCAATGGAATTGAAACAACTTCCTACACATCTAAGGTACGCTTTTCTAGGACCTAACTCTACTTATCCGGTTATTGTTAGTTCCGATCTAACCAATGATGAACATAGTAAGCTTATGGTTGTCCTTAGGAAACATAGGAAAGCTTTAGGTTATACTATAGAAGACTTAGTAGGAATCAAACCTTGCCTATGCATGCATAAAATATTAATGGAAGAGGATTTTAGGACTTCAAGACAACCTCAAAGTCGGTTGAATCCGACCATGAAGGAGGTTGTCAAGAAGGAAATTCTTAAACTTCTTGATGCAGGCATCATCTATCCTATCTCCGATAGTAAGTGGGTGAGTCCGGTACAAGTAGTTCCGAAGAAGGGAGGAATGACGGTCATCACCAACAAGAATAACGAACTCATTCCTACCCGAACCGTAACGGGATGGCGGATGTGCATAGACTACCGCAAGCTTAACAATGCAACGAGGAAGGATCACTTCCCATTGCCATTCATCGATCAAATGCTTGAAAGGTTAGCGCAACATTCTCATTTTTGCTATCTTGACGGTTATAGTGGTTTCTTTCAGATTCCGATACACCCGGATGATCAAGAGAAGACCACATTTACGTGCCCATGGGGTACGTTTGCTTATAGGAGGATGCCGTTCGGGCTTTACAACGCCCCAGCCACCTTCCAAAGGTGCATGATGGCCATCTTCTCCGAATACATAGAGGAAATAATGGAGGTTTTTATGGATGACTTCTCCGTTTATGGTTCCTCTTTTGACAATTGTCTTGCTAACCTTTCTCTTGTATTACAAAGGTGTGAAGACACTAACCTAGTTCTAAATCGGGAGAAGTGTCAATTCATGGTTAAGGAAGGCATTGTTTTAGGACACTTAATCTCTAGTAGAGGGATTGAGGTGGATAAGGCGAAAATAGAGACTATAGAGAAGCTTCCTCCCCCAACTTCGGTGAAAGGGATAAGAAGTTTCCTAGGACATGCTAGATTCTATAGGCGCTTCATAAAGGATTTCTCAAAAATATCTAAACCGCTAACTAATCTATTGATGAAGGATGCAGTTTTTGAGTTTTCACAGGAATGCTTGGATGCGTTTAACATGATTCGGAAAGCTCTAATTTCAGCACCTATTATCCAACCTCCGGATTGGAATCTTCCCTTTGAGGTTATGTGCGATGCTAGTGACGTAGCCATAGGAGCTGTTCTTGGACAGAGGAAGGAAGGGCGAACCCACGCTATCTACTACGCTAGCAAAACGCTAGATGAAGCGCAGCTCAACTACGCCACTACGGAAAAGAAATTTTTAGCCATTGTTTATGCTATTGACAAGTTTCGCTCTTATCTTGTAGGTGCAAAGGTGATTGTGTATACGGATCATGCTGCAATCTGGTATCTCCTTGCAAAGAAGGATGCGAAGCTAAGGCTAATTAGATGGATTCTTCTCCTACAAGAATTTGATCTAGAGATCCGCGACAAGAAGGGTTCGGAAAATTCTGTTGCGGGTCATTTGAGTCGCCTAACACATCTAGAGGACGACCACTTACCTATAGATGACTCCTTCCCGGACGAACACTTACATATCATTGAGGAGTGCATCGAAGTAATCTCTAAAGGTAACGAACCATGGTTTGCTGATTTTGTTAACTATTTGGTTTGCCAGGAGATACCGCCCGGATTATCCTACGCACAAAGAAAGAAGTTCTTTAAGGATGTTCGGGAATACTTTTGGAATGAACCTCTCCTCTTTAAGAGAGGTCCGGATGGCATCATTCGGCGATGTGTGCCGGAAGATGAGATGCAAAGTGTCATCCGCCATTGTCATTCACTACCATGTGGAGGACACGCTAGTTCGAACAAGACTAGCGCTAAGGTATTGCAATCTGGATTCTTTTGGCCTACTTTATTTAGAGATGTGCAAACCTTTGTTTCCTGTTGCGATGCTTGTCAAAGAACAGGAAATATCTCTAGGAGGAATGAGATGCCTCTCAATAACATCCAAGAGGTGGAGATTTTCAATATTTGGGGAGTTGACTTCATGGGACCGTTCCCATCATCTTGTGGAAACCAATACATACTCTTGGCAGTGGATTACATTTCTAGATGGGTGGAAGCAATTGCCTCTCCCACCAATGATGCCATGGTGGTGGTTAAGTTCTTTAACAAGACCATCTTCCCACGATTTGGGACACCAAGGACTATCATTAGTGATGGAGGTTCTCACTTCATTGCCCGGCGCTTTGAAGCTCTTCTAGCTAAGTATGGGGTTACTCACAAGATCGCCACCCCTTATCATCCACAAACTAGTGGACAAGTTGAGATCTCAAATCGGAAGACCAAAGGAATCCTAGAGAAGACGGTTTCAAGGACTAGGAAGGATTGGTCCTTGAAGCTTGATGATGCATTATGGGCGTACCGGACTGCGTACAAGACTCCCATAGGAACCACACCATACAACCTTGTGTATGGGAAGTCTTGCCACTTACTGGTAGATTTGGAGCATAAGGCGTTTTGGGCCATCAAGTGGTTGAATTTCAGCATGAAGGAAGCGGGAGAGAAGCGTCTCTTGAACCTTAATGAGCTTGAAGAACTTCGCTTGAACGCCTATGAGAACGCCAAGATCTATAAGGAGAGAGCAAAGCGTTGGCATGATAAGCATATCATTCCAAAGGACTTCAAAGAAGGAGATCAAGTTCTCCTCTTCAATTCAAGGCTTCGTCTCTTTCCAGGTAAGCTTAAATCTCGTTGGACCGGACCTTTTCTAATCAAACGTATTTTCCCCCATGGTGCAGTTGAAGTATGGGGTGAAGCGGGCGGAAGCTTTAAGGTGAACGGTCAACGACTCAAGGTATTGCATTTACGTTTTTGTTTTTGATTCATAGTTTAGCCTAGTTTAGACGTTTTTGCTTTGTTTTGCCTTCGATTCCTTCCGGTATGTTCGTGTTTTTGGATGTAGGAACAGTGGAAAAGGAAAGGGGAAGAGTAATTTTGAAGAAAAGTGACGAAACTTGGACTTTGGAGCATTACAGAGAGTTCCACGGCCTAAACCACGGCCGTGACAGCTACAGTGACCGTAATTTCCAAAAGCCTTTGAAAAATCACCAAAACCACGGTTCCGTACATTTCCACGGCCGTGGAACCCCCGATAGACCGTGGTTTTCGAAAATTTTTCCGGCCACTATATAAACCACGTTCTTCACAAAACACAACATCACAAAGCTTTTCCACGCCCTATTTCGCCGAAATCACGCCCCTCACCTCAATTCTTCTTTCGTTAATTGTTTTCAACGATTCTTCGACCCAAACTGAAGCAAATCCAACCACCAACGAGATCCAAGCAACAATTCGAGCGGCAAATCACCAAGGAAAGCAGAATTCGGATTTGAAAATCCGAAAACCTAGGTTTTTCGCTCTTCTCTATCTTTGTCGATTCGGATCTACATTTGCTAGAATTTTTAGGAATAACTGATTGGAATTGGAAGAGAATTAGTATAGGAGTGCTGCTGTGGAATTTGTTGATTGATTGTTGAGATTTGCGAATTTTTGGGAGAAACCACGGTTCCTGGACGTTCCACGGCCGTGGAAATTGAAGAACAAACCGTGGTTTTCAACAGTAATGGATTTTGTGATGAGAGTTTCTGGGAGAAATAAGGATAAGAACAAGGAGAAGGATAAGAATAAAAAGAGGAAGGGCAACCCCTCTTCCTCTTCATCCTCTAGAGCACCCCCACCTTCATCCCCTTCACCTCCATCATCACCTTCATCACCATCACCTCCTAGCCCTAGGGTACCTACCATTCACGAGGATCATCTCGATGCCTTAGAGAGGATCCATAAGAGGGCTGTTATAGGACCTAGGTACCTATTGTTGGAGGATTTAGCTCCTCTACACATCATAGATGACCTTACTTGGCTCTTGGATAGAGCCGGTCTTATCATCTTTTCGGCTATCCGAGAAGATGCCTACGAGGAGATTACTAGAGAAGTTGTGACGTCTTTTGAGCACAGCCATGTGGATAGGACAATTTCTTTCCGTCTGATGGAAAGAAACTATGATTTCTCCATCCGGGAGTTTGGAACCTTCTTTGGGTTCCAAGAGACCTTCAATGGTCGTTTCCCCAGCGGCGTTTACGCCAAGGATTTCTGGGAGGAGGTAGCCATGATTTACGCCAGCGAGGACCGCTGGCAACCAGCTGATACCAAGGCTAAGTTGATGTATCACTTAGCCTTGAAGATTGCTCACCGGGTACTTTCTGAGTGTCTCTTCCCTAGGACGGAGACACCTCAGAAGATCAAGACGGATGAGCTCTTCCTTCTATACTCCATGCTATATGGACGACCTGCTGATTGCGCCACCCTCTTAGCTGCTACCATGAGCAAGCTAAAGAATAAGAGGGCTGGCAACATTGGATATGGTGGGATAGTCACCCACCTTGCTAGGACATTAGGGGTAGATTTTTCTGCTTGTACACGTATCCCTGCTCTACCCCTAGGACTCCAGGCCTTTATGACTAGAGGTCTCATCTTCCCCACCCATAGAGGTCCACCTTACGCAGCTATGCCATGGGAGAGCAGGACGGGGAGGGGCATTGAGTGGCTCCCAGAGTATTCCATTATGGCTGGACGCCATAACTGGAAGGCGACGTTCGCTGCTATGCATGCGAACAGGATTGCAGCCCCTCCATATGTTCCACCACCACCTGTAGTTGAGGAAGAGGAGATAAGAGACCAGTATGAGGGAGGAGGAGGAGGAGTTGATGACTTTGGCACATTCCCGGATCAGCTGGATGTGGTCCCTGACATGCCCAGACGTTCTCCACGTCCAGCCAGAGCTTCAGGATCATCTTCTCGCCGCGCCAGCGTGAGCGAGAGACCCACTTGGATGGAGACCCCTCCTGCATGGTACGGAGCTCCACCTCCATGGTCTGCACAGGCACCACCAGCACCAGCACCGTCAGATGCACCAGGGTGGTACAGCCAGGCTCCAGGTTGGTATGAGCAGATGCCAAAGTGGGCTACCAGCCTTTCTGATAGGGTGGGAGCTTTGGAGATCCGAGCTGACGCTAGAGATGGACGCATGGATGACCTCGACCATATGATGAGGGATGTCTACCGCCAGCAGTTCGGGCGGTACTATGACCCTAACTTCTCTCCATTCCCGCCTCCACCGCAGTGACGAGGATGATGACCGACAGCTTTAGCCGCTCCACCGCCATTTTGTGAGTTTCTTTTTCTTTCTTTCTTTTCTTCTTTTTCTTTTATTTGAACATTAGGGACAATGTTTGTTCCAAGTATGGGGTGGGGTGTGACTAAAAGTTTGTAATAACTCTTACTCACTTTGATTGCTTCTATTGAGACTATCTTGCATGTTCATTATTTTGTTACACGTTTCATTATTGCATTGCATGAAAAAAGAGTTTGAAAAACCCATAAAAATTGAAAAATTTTGAAAATTTTGTGCTTCTAAGGATAGAGATGACTTCTATGATAATCACTACTTGTGAATTGAGTTTGATGACAATTGCATGCTTAAACGAATAGTGAATTGAAAAGAAATTGAATGAGTTGATTATACCTCTTTTGCAAATTTCATAATGTGATGAATGTTACTTAAATCATGTTGAGGAATTAAGGTTGAAATCACACTATAAGTTCTTATGCTTCCTTTTGAGATGATTAAGGCAATTCGATTTTTCTTTCTTCTTTCTTTGATCATTTAGCCCCTCATTGAAATAATGACCTCCTTTACCTATCCGAGAATTTGGAGGAGTTGATTGATATTGGCATGTTTGATGTGGGAGGGCCTTGAAAGCAATTATTTGCAATCAAAAGAATAGAAAGAAATTGTAGGTTTGGGGAAGTCAATCATGATGATGAGTAACTCGGCACCATTCACATAGTCGGGTGTTTGTGTCTTGCCAAAGTCGGATTGAGCGATATTCCTAGCGGATTATGGTATGTGCGCTAAGGGTTTGAGGCATCTCATAAAAATTGAGAAACGTCAATCTCCTAGGCTTCGGTTTTTGTGCATCTCTATCCATAACTCCAAAAGTAAAGTCGAAAAATGAAAAGAAGAGAGCGAAGCTCTAAGTTGAAAGTGCTGCGGAAACCGCAAGAGAAGAAGAAAAGAGTAGCTATCCACTTTCCCGGATTCATGCACCACATTCCTTAAAGTTTTCCTTCCCTTTCCACATTCTAGACCTTGTTTGAAAGTCCTTAAGATCAAAAGAATGTTATATGACTTGGTGATCTAAATTGAAGTTTCTTATGATTGATTTTGATAATGTTTGAAGGTTATGATGTTTACATGGAAGTTTGATTAATTCATGAGCTTTCTTTACTCCTTACTCTTTGATTAAGTGTATGAAAGTCTTATAAACGAATGAAGCAAGATTTGAGAATGATCTATTGGTTAGAAGGCACATTCATTCAAAAGAAGTTTTGCTTTGAGAAGGTACACATATTTCATCATAACTTGTGTTTTTAAAAGCTTTTGAAAGACCTTGCTTAGGGACAAGCAAGTGGCAAGTATGGGGTTATTTGTTAGCATGAAATATTTTGATATTTTAGGCACGTTTTCTAAGTGTATTTCATTCTTATTGATAGTCATTGATTAAGCATTGATGCATTTGTGAGCTAGTTTTTCTATAATATCGATATAGAGATCTACACAAGCTTTATGTTGATTGTAGGCAATTAAGAGCTATTTCCGAATTGAATTGAGCAAGGATGGAGTTTGATGGAGCATGTCCATGAATTGAGGACATTCCTAGGAGCTAAGGAAGTGCCAACTTGAAGAATGGCACGAGACTAAGGAAGAATCACGTTCTAGCCCTAAACCACGCTCTAAAATACGGCCGTACTACATTCCACGTTCAAGTCCACGGCCGTGGAACCATGGCAAGGGAGGCGTGATTCATTCCAGCAACTTCTACGGCCATGGAAGAGTTGTGTCAAACCGTGACAACTTCCACGCTCTAAATTATGGCCGTGGAACCCTTCCACGACCGTGATCTTGGCGATCTTTTTCGCCACACTTTAAGCCACGATCTCATACGCAATTGGGCCGGGCCGATATTTTATCTTACACTATAAAAGGACGGACGAAGGGAGATTCCGTCACCTCTACTTAGACGCACTTTTGCTTACGCTTACACTCGGATTTGCCCTAATTTCGCATTTGGCGAAGATTTTGATTGAGAGATTTGCGCGTTGCTAGTGTGATTTCCGGATTGACGGAAGATTGAAGATTCGGAAGATTGTTTGCAAGAAGATTACGCTTCTTGCTTAGGTTCGATTTAGAAGACGGATTGACATCCCGTTCTTCCTTCTTATCTAAGATTTGTGATTGTTTGTGTTATTCCGAATCTATTGACGATTATTGTTCTTGATTGTGGATCTGAGATTGATTTGAAAGTTATTAAAAGTTTTCGGAAGTTTCCATCTTTTATCCTTTCAAACCTTGAATTTGATATCAATATGACTGTTGTTGGCTAAAACCCTTTAACAATTCTAAGGTGAAGGGTTGATAGTTGTGGCTTAGATGATGATAGATCGATCATAAACAGATTGGACCTTGAGAGTTAGAGAGAATCACCGACAACCCTAATCCACGGTCTGTTCTTGAGCTTCCACGGCTGTGGAACTCAAGAACTACCCGTAATTTTGTGTTAAGTCACGAACTTGCTTTTACTTTAATCCAAAGTTAAAGATTTGCTTTAACTTAGTCTTGGCTTGCCTTTTCTAGGTGGTAGTGAAGCCTCAACAACCTCTACCTCGATTATGAGTGTTATAACCTTAATCGGTTTAGTTAGTCTTGATCCTTGGATTACAAGTTTGGGTATTTGACACTAATTCTTACCTTTAGAATCTTTCTATATTGAAGCCTCAACAACCTTTATAGAGAGTGTCTTCTAGGTGAGTCATATAAGGTTTTTGGAACTTCACCGTACGATTACCTTACATTAGCTTACCTTTGCAACCCTCAACTCTGTCCTTATATCATTAGTATATCTTGAATCGATTGCCACAGCTGGATATCTGGATCTTTAGGATTGTTGTTTTCCCAATACTTGAAAAGCTTCTTACATTTACTCGCTTGATAACCTATAATTGAATTTGTTCCCCCCAAATCCCTGTGTTCGATACTCTGGAATTCTTGCTTAACTATATCGATCCGTACACTGCGGGTTCGCTTGCTTGATTCTAGTTTTATAAATTTAAAGCTTATTTGCACGCACGCTAAGTGGCGAATATAATAAGAATAGGATTTGGCAAACTCTAACACTTAACTCTCAGTTTCGGATCAGGTGGGGTCACCTCGTTCAAACGAATTCCACCCCGGCCGAGATGTTCATCGACTGAACGAGATGTTATAGGGTTAAGGATAAAGACTCGAGCTTTCAGGGTCCTACTGGATTAAGATTATTCTATCATTGTTTTTCCCACAACCTTCAGCCAATTACCCTAGAATCACACAAGGAAATTAGCCACTCATCATCATGAAAGCAATAATCAAATATATGGGAAGAAAGAGAATAATTGAACAAGAAAACCTTAAGAGAAAGACTTCAATAACTGAATCAATTATCAATCAAACAAGCGTTCCTTGGATCAAAATCCAATAAGACAATCAACAAAGAAGGGAATCTAAGAGAATCTTACAAAACCCTTCACAAAAGATATAAAAGTTATCAACTTTCTTCCTTCAATCTTCCTTCAACCTTCAAAAAGGTTCTTCAAATCTCCCAACTATAGTGGGATAAAACGGCTGTAAGCACAATCTTCAGCCCTAAGCGGTGTATGCGGATCTAAGCCGGGTTTTAAGCACGATGTTTTTTGGTGATAGCGGGTGTTGGATTTGTGGGAAATCCAACCCTTTTTATAGGAAAATTACCCTCCAAAGATAAGATATCTTAGAAAGATCTTTTCCCATAAAAATAGGTAAAATATATGGGCCAAATTATCTTCTTCCTTCCAGGAATCTAGCTTAAAAATATAAGATCCTTTGTCCAAAAATAAAAGATCTCAGCCAAATAAAATATATCTCTCGCCGCGTCCAAGGTGTTCGCCTCGGTCGAGTCAGCTCCTCTAGATCACCTCGGTCGAGATGGTATTGTAGCTGACCGAGGTGAATCACAACTGAATGTGAAATCTCTCAAATCTAGTCCAAAGTGAATCTTCAATCTATTTTCATGATTCCTGGATTCTTCCTTAAGCTTCTGAATGTAGCTTCAATGACTCCTTAGCTCCTTTTGCTCCATTTTGATGTAAAACGTGTCATTTTACCTACAATTACAACGAAACTTGGTGTAGACCTCGATTCCCGCAAAGGTAGATGAAACGACAATATAATCACATAATATACATCCAAACATGCAGATTATTGAAGATAAAACGTCTAAACAGGCCCCAAAATATAGACAATAATTCATGCTATCAAAATACCCCATACTTTGCCCTTGCTTGTCCCCAAGCAAGTTCCGAATATAAAATACAAGATAGAATGGATTATAAATCATGAAGATCAATGAAAAAGTCTTTCAAAACATTTTAATGGTGTGCTACAATCATAGATCACTCTAAGAGAATGCTTCATGGAATTTAAAATCAAAATATGATCAAAACATTTTATAAATATAAGAAAGTCGTTCATCTTTGCATAAAATCATAGAATGCATAATAAATCATAATCATCGAAATTAATCATGTATAATCCAGTTTAAACCACTAAGTCAATCAACAAGCTCGAGGTCTCAAGATCTTTCAAAAATGAAAGGTCAAAGAAACGTGTGAGGGTGTGATGTATATAAGGAATGCGGTGCTAGAATTCGGGAAAAGGATCTTTTCTTCACTTGCTTTGAACTTCACATCTTCCACCAATAAGCTTTGCTTATTTACTTTTGGGATGCATGGACAAAGGTGCACAATAACCGAAGCCTAGGAAATCAGCAATCATCAATTTCTTGAGATGGCTCAAACCCTTGATGCACATACCATGACCCGTTAGAAATATCGCTCAATCCTATTTTGGCAAGACACAAACACCCGGATATGTGAATGGTGCCGAGTTACTCATCATCATGATTGACTTCCCCAAACCTATATGTTTCTTTCTAACTTTCAGCCACATCTCAACTTTTCTTTCACTTGCTTTTCACTTTTGCTTGCTTCCAAATTCCTGGATAGGTAAAGGGAGGCAAATATGTATATGAGGGGCTAAGCATGATCAAGAAGAAGAAGAGAGAAGAGAATGAATTGCCTTGGTCTTCCCAGGAAGAAAGTGAGAGAACTCATAAGTGGTGTCAACCTTCAAATTCAACATAATTTGAATAAAAACAAAGTATTAAACATGCCACAAATTTCAAACAAAGCATTTAGCAACTTAAACATATCATAAAACCTTTCAAACATATAACGATTTCAAAACCAGTCTGCAAACAAAACCTTCACTGAGGTCATATCCAGAAAAGAAGCACAAAATCGTTTCAAAATTCTTTTCAGTTAAAGCGCCTTGGTCGAGATGTTCTAAGTCAACCGAGGTGAAGTACCTCGTTTGGTCAGAATCACTTTGGTTGAGGTCAAAAATTTTTTTTTTTTCAAACCAGTTTTTGACGTTTTTCTCAATCAAATAACCTGTATGCATGCATGTAGTCTCAGATAAGCACATAGAGCATAATAAAACATAAATATCCAAATAAAGTCGAGTCATGCATCCACATAAAAGTCAAATAATACATCCAATACCCCATACCTGGGACACATTGTCACAATGGGTCAAAATAAGTTTAGAGAAACAAAGTACTCACCGGACATAGCTGAGCTGCATAATAAATAAAGAAAGAAAATCCTACAAGCTCTCAATAATCACGATCCGGTGGTGGTGGTGGTGGCACATACGAGTGCTGAGATGGGTCGAAAGGATAGCCCATGACATGCTGAAACTGAATCTCAGCCATCACGTGCTGGTAGTGTAGTCTCTCCTGCATCTCTCTGATCTCCAGGGACATGGCAGCATAGGAATCTATCATCTGATCTGTCACATCATCGATCCGACGGTGAGCAACTGGATCCCTCTACCTACGTACCCTACGCCTAGCGGGACGTGCTGGTGCTGCAGCCGACTCCTCCTTAGTCTCGTCATCATCTAAATCAATGACCGGCGTACTACTCCCAGTTGTATCCGTGCCTGTGTCCATAGGAACACCACCATCCTCATCATCATTATCCTCCTCATCCTTTGCCTCATCCTCCTCAGCTGGCCCCTGAGCAGCTGCAGCAGCTGCCTCTCTAGCATCCTCCATCAATGGGATCCACGCAGTCTGCCAGTAATATGGATCAAACACGGAGAACTGAGCTGACCATCTGATCCCCCGAGGCGCAGTCGGCTCCCATGGCATCGCCACATATGGCGTAGTAAGTCCTCGGGGAACCAGTATCCTCCGAGTGATCATCTCCTGAAGTCCGAGCGGCTTGGCAGCTGCCACCATCGTACAAGCACTGAGGTCCAAATCTATGTAACTCGCTATATGAGTACTCACTATCCCTCCACAGCAGATGTCTCCCTTGGCTTTCGCCTTGATCTTATGCAGATCCTCCGCCAGCATCAATCCAAAATCTAGGACTCCTCCAGTTACCATGCAGTATAGACTCAGAAGCTCACCCTGCCTGATCTTCTGGGGCGTCTCAGTACGCGCCAGAAGAGTCTCACTGAAGATCCTGTGAGCTAGTCTAAAAGCAAGATGGAATATAATCCTCTCCCTGGAATCTCCAGGTCTCCATATGTCTGCGTGCTCAACCACGTGAGCAATCTGTCCCCAGAACTCCCGAGCTACAGATCGAGAGGGAAAGTCGGCAACAGTAGGGGTTGGGAAGCCAAAGATGTCCCGCCAGTGGTCCAAGGGAACTATATAGTTCCGGTTCATCAACCGGTACTTCATGGCGCGCTCGGTGGGCAAGTAAGTAACGGAACTAACAAACTCCAGGGTCGACTCTAGGTAGGCCGGAGCTCTAATCTCTGTGAACTGCTCCAAGCCCACAGCAGATATAATCCGCCTCAAGTCCTCATCAACATAGAGGCAATCAAAAGCAGATATGTCCAGGAAGCGTGGTGCAACGACTGGACGGGCCGCTATGCGGTCATAATCGACCTGGTGTCGCTCGTGGATCACCGGTCTAGTACGGCAGGAGGACGAAGAAGGGGAAGGAGAAGATCTATCCCTCAGGACCAACTGCCTGTCAGAACTCATTTTCTGCAACCTGTCAGATCACCTCGGTTGCTCTAACAACTCTGTAGAACACCTCGACCGAGGCGTAGGCCGACTAGACCAAGGCGAAACACTACTCGATCGATTCCCTCAAAAATCCAATTCTTTTCCCCCAAAATCACTACCAAAGGTTCCTATGGGGTACTTAATCCCTTTCTCAGCAAAAATGCAAGGGCAACCAAAGCCCAATTCAAAAGGAAACAGTGGAGAAGAAAAGGGTTAGGGTTTTTTTCGGAATTTACCCAGATTCGGTCGATTCGGTTCGTTTTTGCTGCAGATTTGTGCTTGTAATGCGATCCTCTACCCTTTCCTCTCAGTTTAGAAGCAAGAATCATCGAAAACGAGCGAAGAACGAAGGAGCGAGGTGAGAAGTGCGCCGCGGTCGAGAAGGGAAGTAGAGGAGGAGAGAGAAATTTCAGCCCCCTTTTATACCCTTTTTGGAACTGCTGTCACCTTGGTTGAGATGGTCTCGACTGGATCGAGGTGGTACGGACCGAGGTGGATCTTCAGAAACCCTAGTCGCCTCGGTTGCTCAAGAATCATCTCGGTCGAGGTGCTGTGACAGCAACCGAGATGTGTCTCAGTCAAACTCCGTCTTCTCAAATTCTCGAACTTCTGTCTTTCTAGTTGTGCTCCTGGGTTGTATTCCTTCCTTAGATGTCACCTGTTGTCTGTCTAGGACGCCAAAAACAAAACAAAGCAAAGAAAAAGCAAACTATCTAAAGCTAGACTAGAAAAAGGGAAAAGAAAGCAATACCTTGGGTTGCCTCCCAAGAAGCGCTTGATTTAAGGTCGCTAGCTGGACCGTACGGCGTCTCTCAAACAAGGTATAGCGGTGCAACCTCCTCAACCGGAACTTCCGGTTTGTATTTCTTAAGTCTATGACCGTTGACCTTGAAGCTTCCACTCGTTTCTCCCCAAATCTCAACTGCACCATAAGGGAAAACATGTTTCACAACATAAGGTCCGGTCCATCTAGATTTCAACTTACCTGGAAAGAGGCAGAGGCGGGAGTTGAAGAGTAGAACTAAGTCTCCTTCTTTAAGCTCCTTAGGAATGATGCGTTTGTCATGCCATTTCTTCGTCCTTTCTTTATAGATTTTGGCATTCTCATAAGCGTTCAAACGTAGCTCCTCCAGCTCATTGATATCCAATAGCCAAGCTTCTCACCGACTTCCTTGATGTCGAAGTTCAACCATTTGATTGCCCAATACGCCTTGTGTTCTAACTCAACGGGCAAATGACAAGACTTCCCATATACCAAATTATAAGGGGTGGTACCAATGGGAGTCTTGAATGCGGTCCTGTAAGCCCAAAGAGTGTCGTCCAACTTCATGGACCAATTCTTCCTAGTCCTAAAGACGGTCTTCTCCAAGATTGCTTTAATTTCTCTATTCGAGATCTTGATCTGTCCACTAGTTTGAGGGTGATAAGGGGTTGCTACCTTGTGGGTTACTCCATACTTCGATAGAAGTGCCTTGAACTTCCGGTTGATGAAATGCGTCCCTCCATCGCTGATGATGATGCGTGGAGTCCCAAAACGTGGAAAGATAGTCTTGTTAAAGAACTTCACAACCACCATGGCGTCATTAGTGGGGGAAGCAATGGCTTCAACCCATCTAGAGACGTAGTCAACTGCTAGAAGAATGTAGAGGTTTCCTCTGGATGATGGGAAAGGTCCCATGAAATCTACTCCCATACATCAAAAATCTCAACCTCTTGTATGTTATTGAGTGGTATCTCATTCCTCCTAGATAAGTTCCCTGTTCTTTGGCATGCATCACAAGAGACAACAAACGTTTGCACATCCTTAAATAATGTGGGCCAAAAGAAACCGGAACGTAATACCTTAGCGCATGCCTTGTTGGCGCTAGCATGCCCTCCACAAGGAAGTGAGTGACAATGTCGTATGACGCTATTAACTTCATCTTCCGGAATGCATCTTCGAAGCATCCCATCCGGCCCGCGCTTGAATAGCAGCGGTTCATCCCAGTAGTAATGGCGTACGTCTTTGAAGAATTTCTTCCTTTGAGCGTACATCAATCCGGGTGGTATTTCCTGGCAAACAAGATAGTTAACAATATCAGCATACCAAGGTCCTTTATTATCAAAAATTTGGTGGAGAGAATGTTCCACCAACTGAGGATGAATGTCAGAAAAGGGAGTAAGAAGTTTGTTATTTTCAGTAGTCTCAGTTGACATCATCTCGCTTTCGACCTCGGTCGAGGTCCAGAGAGGTTGACCGAGATGTTCTTCAGTCACCTCGCTTGGTCCAGGAAGTGCCTCGGTCGAGGTACTGCAACTGGAACCGAAACTGGAGATCTTCTTCTCCTGGATTAGTCTTTTAGTTTTAGCTCCTAGATCTTCTTCCAGTGCCCTTAAGCTCCGTATATCTGCATCACAAGAAGCATCTATACTCTCCTCCATTAAGCTGAAACTAATAACTTTTTCAAGTGGATCTTTAATAAGGATAGAGCTCACCAATTCTCTTGATTCTTCTTCATCATAGATGTTGAAGATATCATCTCCTAGCTGCTCTCCCTTCATAGCCGCAAGTAATGCGAACTCCACTTCATCTCCGCCAATGTTGAATTTTAGCTTGGCGTTCTTACAGTCCACATTGTAACCCGAAGTTGCTAGAAATAGCCTCCCGAGAATGATAGGAACGGGATAATCTACGGGAATATCAAGCACAACAAAGTCTATAGGTAAATAGAAGTTACCTAACTTGACCGGAACGTCTTCCAAGATGCCCACAGGATGGGTAATGGAGCGGTCCGCCATGTATAACCGTATCTTCACCGGCTTGGGCTCTCCAAGTCCGATCTTAACACATAGCTACAGCGGAATGATGCTCACGCTGGCTCCTAGATCACATAAGGCTTCGCAAGTGACATCCCCAACTTGAATGGGAATGCAAAATGAGCCGGGATCTCTTAATTTGGGTGGCATCTTCTCCTTCATAATTTGAATGAGTTCCGAGGATTTAGATGTCATCCTTACTTCACCAAAGTCTTCCAACTTCCTCTTCCTTGATAGAATCTCTTTCAAGAACTTCCCATAGGCAGGCATCCCTAGAATAGCATCAAGGAAAGGGATATTAATGTGTATTTTGTTCATTAAGTCAAGGAACTTACCAAAATGCTTGTCTAGATGTGCTCTGGCCCTTGACTGGGGGAATGGAAGTGGTGATTTATATGCAGGAGGTGGAATATAAACTTCAGTTTTCTCCTCCGCTTTCTGTGGTTCCACCTCGGTTGGCATCTCGGCCGAAGTGTTCTTCGACTGCACCTGGACCGAGGTGGTCTTCTTCTGTACTGACGTCGACCGAGGCACTAGATCTGCAGTCTTCAGTCCACTCCTCGTCGTTATGGCCATAATCTGGCCCTTAGGGTTGCTTTCAGTCCTTGCTGGAAGCTTCCCTGGATCTCTTGGCGCTTCATTCGCCTTGTTAAAGAATTGTTGTTCTAAGGCTTTTTGTGCCTTCGAAAATGAAGTCATGGACGTCTTCATAGAGTTGAGCTTGATCAAGATGACCTCCAGCACCGCATCCTTCTTTTCCGGCTGGGACGAACTCGATCCTTGCTCTTGGCTCTTTAATGGAGTAGAAGAAGAAGAAGAGAGGAAAGGATTAAAAGAATCATTCGAATTGGAGTTAGAGTAAGGGTTACCCGAATTTTGGTTGTTTGCCCTCCAATTATTGCTGTTGGATCCTCTATTGTTGTTGTAGTTGTTGTTCCGGGAACTGTTACGCTAAGATCGTGATGCACAAATGGGTTTTAAATTTATAACTCGAACTAATTCCTAACTACCTAGCGAAACCCGCAGTGTACGGGACGTTTGTAGAAGAGTTAGTATTCCGAGATCGAACACAAAGACTAAGGTGAAATTGATTCGAATTGTGATTGAATTTAGTAAAGATCTAGGTTGAAAGAAAAGAAGGAAATAAAGAAAAGAAAATCTCAAATGTTTTTGGTTGGTTTTTGGTGATCAATCAAAGATCACAATTCATGCAAAGTAAACAATCAAACTAAACTAAGAATCAACACAAATAAACAAGCTAAACAAGGTAATGATCAAAGAAAGAAAAGACGGGTTCTAGGGGTTGGAAGTTCCGGTTATGGCATAGGACTCAAGTTATCTATTTATTTCTTGGATTAACTATGATATGTTGGGATTAAGTGTTTCTAAATTGGGATCAATTACCGGGTAGGTCTCATGGTCCAACTAGTCCACTCCTAAGGTCTTATTACCGGGTAAGTCTCTAAGAACCTAAGGATAGGAATTCTACACAAACCGGATTGTTAATTAGGGATTTAACCTATCCTTACCGGGTAGGTCTTGGAAAGGAAAGTCCTAAACAACTATCCTAGCACATCTAATCCAATGGCGGCTTATTAGGCTCACCACTACCTAAGGTTTGTTATCTTTAGAATCTAAGAGCAAGGATTACCGGGTAAGTCTCTCCTAACACTTAGTTACTACACTAGGTTACCCTAGGGTAGGTTAAACTCAACAAACACTTAGGATTTCAACATTCTATAGATCTAAGGCAAGATCCTTCGAACCAGGGAAAATCACGGTTTGTTCTACCTAAACCACGGCCGTGGTCAGACAAGAACTACCCGTGATTTCTAACAGCAGCTACGTTAATAAACACAAGTCATCCAAGGGTAAATCTAATTCCGTCCTATCATAGCCCTAGCCATAACCATCCCTTCCTTACCCTAGAACCACATCAATTTAGCCTACAACGTTCATAATAGAAATCGAAACAAACAAACATAAAATCATAACATCCATTGCAAGATAATGAAGGAAAAGAGATGGACAAGTGAACTAAAACAAAACCAAGCTGAAAATAGAATTTAAACAACTTACAATCCTTCCAAAGGAAGGTTCAATGATTCATACAACTCTTAGAAATAAAATCCGAAATCCTTCACTACAAAACTATCAAGTGTGGTGATGGTGTGTGTTCTTCTCCTCCTCTTCAATGGAGCTCTTCTTTTTCTCTTTGACACTTTCCTTCCTAAAAAAACTTCTTGTTGAGAGAATATTTCTTGTTAGAGAGAAAATGGATAATGGATGAGCTGCTCCAAGCTCAAGCTGCCTCTCACAGCCCATGAAGGACCACTTTTATAACAAACTTGCATGAGCTGGCCATGAGAGTCGTGGCACAGCTGTCACAAGAATCTGGCAAAATCCACGGTTGATTCCACGGCCGTGGAGTGTCAGAGAACCGTGATTCTGTGTAGAAACTTCGCTTTGGATCATTAAGCTGTGGTTTGGTGCATGGCAAGTGTTGGAAAGGCTTCATGAGTCCTCCTTAGCCTTTAGCTTGTGTCCTAATGAGTCTGAGGGTGTGTCATCTAGATGAACGATCCTCAAACGAATCGTTTTGCTCCTAAATCTCCCGAAATACCTATAAAACACGCACAAGTCCGTGTAGACGTCTATCTCGGCAAAATACATGAATTGAGTGCAAAACGTTGTGAACTAGTGCTAAACCATGCATGAATGAGTGAGAAATCTATCTAAATGTTACCTAAAACTAAGTCATAAATCGTGTTATCAAAATACCCCATACTTAAGGTTTGCTCGTCCCCGAGCAAATTCCCAACTATAGACTAAGAGATGACATGATTTATGTATGCAGAAAAATGGCAAAATCTTTTTGGGTTTGTGCTTCTATTATTGGATCACCTTCAAAGTCATGTTTCATGGCAAAGGACAAGCAATCATGCATCAAACAAATGAAAGCATGGAAAGACAATTGTACTCAACTCAAAAGTATGCATGACATGTAAAGATGAAGAAGTCAAGTAGGTCAAGAGTACATCCAATCTAAATCACTAAGTCTTACAAACATGCAAATAGGTCATAAGGTCTTGTGAGATAAAAGGGCCAAGAAATGTAGTGATTGGGTGGGGATTTCTAGATTATGTGATGCTAATCCGGGAATGGAACTAACTCCACATCCTTGTCCTCGATCAACTTCCCTCAAGTGTATATTTTCCTCTATCTTTTCTTTCTTTTCTTTTTCTTTGACTTGTTTTTGAGACAATGGCCTTGGTGTACAAAAGCCGAAACCTTGGTGATTAGCCGTCCTCGGGTTTTTTCTTAGTTTTCGAGGTGCATCCACACCGGGCACACATACCAAAGCTCGTTAGGACTATTGGTTCATTTGACTTTGGCAAGGCACCAACACCCGATTATGTGAAGTGTACCGAGTTACTTGTCATTTAAACCAATGTCCCCAAACCTATATTATTGGCTACACTTTTCACAACAAATTCAGCATTTTATGCATGGTGTTCTTTTCATCAACAACTTCACCTCACACTTGCTTTTCACACACATCAACACACTAGCATGCTCCTATTCCCGGATGGGTTAAAAGAGGTCAAATTTATCTCAATTGAGGTGCTCAAACAATCATGATTAAGAGGAGAAGTAGAGAAAGATTGAATTGCCTCATTCATTCCTAGATGGTATGTAAGAACTATCATGTAATTTCGATCTTCACTACTCAATCCTTTCTAGGAAAACATCATGGTCACAAATCATTCATAGAATTTCAAGAGAAGTAGTTCAAGTCCACATATGCGTTCATTAATCCTAACACATGAGGCCATCTATAACCAATTCACAAGACAAGATTCATCATTAGGATCATATCCAAGCCTAGAAAGCACAAAAAAAAATTTTAAATTTTCTGAATTTTTATGGGATTTTCGTTTTAAGAATGTACAATGCAAGACATGTGAAGATTTTAAACTATCCAAGATGCTCCTCATGCAAAGGATCATTCAAACCCCACCCCATACTTAGAAACACATTGTCCCCAATGTGGTATACAAGTAAAGAGAGTGAAAGAAGGTTCTCACAATGTAAGAATGGTTTGTTATGGTATTTGGGATTGCTCAATAGTGAATTGACATTTGATGATCCTATCAACCATGGTAGAGAGCTCTAAGCATCCATCAAAGCTTCGGGACCCGCGCTAGGCACCGCTAGCCGTCCAAGTCCCGCGTCCGCTCTACCCATAATTGATGAGGGTTTTATCATCATCATTCCTATGTCAAGCAAGGCCTCCAATGCCACTAATGTTCTAGCACACACACAAAGTAGACAAAACACACACAAAGATAGAAAAATCTAGAAACAAAAGCAAATCAAGAAAAGAAAAAATGTTACCAATGGGTTGCCTCCCACCAAGCGCTTCTTTAAGGTCATTAGCTTGACCAAACTCGGGGGCGTTTACTCTAGGTGAAGTGGGGCAATTATCTCCACCGGAGCTCCCGGGATATACTTCTTCAACCAGTGCCCATTCACCTTAAAGTTCCCACAATGTTCCCCTCCTATCTCAATGGCTCCATGGGAAAAGATCTTCTTCACCACATATGGCCCGGTCCATCTTGATTTGAGCTTTCCGGGAAAGAGCCTTAGCCTTGAGTTGAAGAGAAGGACAAGATCTCCTTCACTCAACTCCTTGGGGATGATCCTCTTGTCATGCCATCTTTTGGTTCTCTCCTTGTAAATCCGGGCATTCTCATAAGCGTCCAACCGGATCTCCTCGAGGGCATTTAATTCAAGCAATCTCTTTTCTCCCGCCGCCTTGAGATCAAAATTTAGCCACTTAATGGCCCAATAAGCTCTATGCTCCATCTCTACCGGAAGATGGCAAGACTTGCCATAGACCAACTTGTAGGGAGTGGTACCAATCGGTGTCTTGAAGGCGGTTCTATATGCCCATAAGGCATCATTGAGCCTCATAGCCCAATCCTTTCTAGTCCTAGACACCGTCTTCTCAAGGATGGCCTTGATCTCTCGGTTGGAAATCTCCACTTGACCACTAGTTTGGGGATGGTAAGGTGTTGCCACTTTGTGAGTCACCCCATACTTGGCCAAAAGCGCCCCAAAATTCCTATTGGTGAAGTGCTTTCCTTCATCACTAATAATCACCCTTGGTGTTCCAAACCTAGGGAAGATCACCCGGTTGAAGAACCGCACCACCACCTTGGCATCATTCGTAGGAGAAGCGATTGCCTCCACCCATCTTGACACATAGTCCACCGCCAATAGGATGAAGAGATTGCTACATGAAGAAGGGAATGGTCCCATGAAGTCCACACCCCACACATCAAATATTTCGACTTCTTGGATGTGTTCAAGGGCATCTCATTCCTTCTTGAGATGTTGCCCGTCCTTTGGCAAGCATCACATGCCGCTACAAAACCTTGCACATCTTTAAACAAGTTAGGTCAATAAAAACCGGATTGCAATACCTTTGCACACGTTTTGTGTGAGCTAGCATGGCCTCCACATGGTAAGGAGTGACAATGCCGGATCACACTCTCTACTTCATCTTCCGGTATGCATCTTCTAAACATTCCATCCGGGCCTTTCTTGAACAAGAGTGGCTCACTCCAATAGTAGTGCCTCACATCGTTGAAGAACTTCTTTCTTTGTGCATATGTCAATCCGGGAGGCACTTCCTCACATACTAAGTAGTTCACAATGTCGGCATACCATGGCTCATTTCCTCTAGACACTTGGAACAAGCATTCCTCCACCATTTGCAATTGCTCATCTCGGAATGAGTCATCAATTGGAATGTCATCTCTCCCAAGCTCTAATGGAGGCAATCTACTAAGGTGATCCGCCACGGAGTTTTCGGATCCCTTCTTATCTCGTATTTCCAAATCAAACTCTTGAAGAAGAAGGATCCACCGAATCAACCTTGGTTTGGCATCCTTCTTTGTAAGTAGATAACGGATCGCAGCATGATCCGTATAAACTATGACCTTTGCTCCAACAAGGTACGAGCGGAACTTCTCAAATGCATACACCACCGCTAGCAACTCCTTCTCGGTGGTAGCATAATTGAGTTGGGCATCATCTAGCGTCTTGCTAGCATAATAAATAGCATGAGTGCGCCCTTCTTTCCTTTGCCCCAAAACAGCCCCTACGGCTACATCGCTTGCATCGCACATGATCTCAAATGGTAGACTCCAATCCGGAGGTTGCATGATAGGTGCGGAGGTCAAGGCGTTCTTCAACCTACAAAAAGCCTCAAGACAATCCTTGGAAAAGACAAAATCAACATCCTTCATTAGTAGGTTAGTGAGAGGCTTAGAAATTTTAGAGAAGTCTTGAATAAACCTCCTGTAAAAACCGGCATGCCCTAAGAAACTCCTTACCCCCTTCACCGAGGTAGGTGGCGGCAACTTCTCTATCGTTTCAATTTTGGCCCTATCAACCTCAATGCCACGGTTAGACACCAAGTGTCCTAACACAATGCCTTCACTTACCATGAAGTGGCATTTTTCCCAATTCAAGACAAGATTTGTCTCCTCACATCTTTGCAATACTAATGACAAGTTAGCCAAGCAATTATCAAAGGAAGAACCATAAACAGAGAAATCATCCATAAACACTTCCATGATATTTTCTATGTATTCCGAAAAGATAGCCATCATACACCTTTGGAAGGTGGCGGGTGCATTACACAACCCAAATGGCATTCTCCTATATGCAAAAGTACCCCATGGACATGTAAAGGTCATTTTCTCTTGGTCATCGGGGTGAATAGGGATTTGGAAGAATCCACTATAGCCATCTAGATAGCAAAAATGAGAATGTTGAGCTAACCTTTCTAGCATTTGGTCAATGAAGGGGAGAGGGAAGTGATCTTTCCTAGAGGCCATGTTCAACTTCCTATAATCGATGCACATTCTCCACCCTGTAACCGTCCTAGTCGGAATTAGTTCATTGTTCTCATTAGTTACTACGGTCATCCCACCCTTCTTAGGAACTACATGAACGAGACTAACCCACTTACTATCCGAGATAGGGTAAATAATTCCCGCATCTAGCAACTTAATGATTTCCTTTTTGACTACCTCTTTCATTATAGGATTCAATCTCCTTTGATGTTCAATAGAGGGTTTGTGGTTATCTTCCATCATTATCTTATGCATGCACAGAGAAGGCTTAATGCCAACCAAATCATCAATAGTATAGCCAATGGCTTTCCTATGCAATCTCAGTTCATGCAACAACTTAGCAAGTTCATCATCACTCAAGCATGCATTAACAATCACAGGATATGTAGAGTTTTCACCAAGAAATGCATACTTTAAATGAGAGGGGAGGGGTTTGAGTTCAAGTTGAGGAGGACCTTTATCGGTTGAAGATGATCCAAATAAAGTTGGATGAGATGAATCCAAAGCAAATGAAGACTCCTCATGGCTCCTAAAAGCTTGACCATCATCAAGGACTGGTCTAGGGAAAACCACGGCTGGAATCACGGATTGCTCAACTTCCACGGCCGTGGTTCTTGCTAAGCTTGCTTCCCGGAGTTGTCCAGAAAGTTTGACGGCCGTGGAACTTAAATCTCGACCGTGGAACTTGCAGCTGTTCAACACCTCTTCGTGGCTTTCAAATCCAAATCTTGGCTCCTCTTCCAATGCTTCCAAGGCCTTGATCTATTCATTGCAGGCCTCCTCAACACCTTCCTCCATCATACTTAAGGTAAGAACCTTCTCCAAGGGATCCTTGATCAAGATCGAGCTCACAATTTCCCTAGATTCCTCTTGCTCGACTATGTTGAAGAGATCCTCATCAAGGGCTGGCCCTTTCGTCATTGTGGACAACTTGAACTTGATGTTCTCTTCTCCAATGTTGAAGGAGAGAGTTCCATTCTTGCAATCCACTAGGCATCCGGAGGTGGCTAGGAAGGGCCTTCCTAAGATGATGGGAATCGGCTAATCCGCCGGAATGTCCAAGACCATAAAATCAATTGGCATATAGAATCCTCCTAGTTGCACCGGGATGTCTTCTAGGATCCCAACCGGATGAGTGATAGATCGATCCGCCATATAGAGGGTCATCTTGACCGGTTTTGGCTCTCCTAGCCCAACCTTGTTGCAAAGTGCAAGCGGTATGATGCTTACACTCGCTCCAAGATCACAAAGGGCTTCGTACTTCACATCTCCCACTCCTATTGGGACACAAAAAGAGCCCGGATCTCTTAGCTTGGGAGGCATCTCCTCCTTCATTGTTTGGATCAATTCCGAGGATCTCTTGGTCATTCTTATCTCCCCATACTCCTCCAACTTCCTTTTGTTGGAGAGTATTTCCTTCAAAAACTTGCCATATGCCGGCATTCCTAAAATGGCATCCATGAACGGAATGTTAATATGTAATTTGGACATTAGTTCAAGGAACTTACCAAAGTGATTGTCCAAACGAGCTCTTGCTCTTGATTGTGGGAACGGTAGTGGTGGCTTGTATGGAGGCGGTGCCACATAGGTTGGCTCTACATCTTTGTTCTTGCCTCCATCTTCTTGCAACTTTCCCTCTTCTACCACTACTTGCTTTCCCTTAGCATTATCCTTGGGCAAAGGATCTCTCATACTCAACCCACTCCTTGTTGTAATAGCCAACACTTGGCCTCTTGGGTTGTCTTCGGTCCTTCCGGGAAGCTTTTCCGGGTCTCTATGGGCTTCACCCGCTTTTTGGAACACTTGTGCTTCCAAAACCTTTTGAGCTTTAGAGATTGAAGTCACCGTGCTCTCAAGACCACTCAACCTTCCAAGCAATTGCTCAAACATTATTTCGGTTCAATCCTTTGGAGGTTGAGTAAATCCGGGTGGAGGTTCTTGTGAAGCCCTTGATGGTGGTGTTGTGCTTGTGGAGGAGGAAGGGTTCAAGGCTCCATCCGGGTTAGAGTAAGAAAATCCGGGATGGTTGTGGTTGGGCCGGTAATTGTTGAATTGCCGGTTGTTGTTAAAACTCCTTGGGCCTTGGTAATTGTTGAAGTTGCCCCTTCCCATATAATTCACATCCTCCTCCTTGGAAGACAAGTTGGCTTGTGGAAGCACTTGAGGAGTTGCTTGGTTCTTCAAAGTTGTAGTACACAACTCCCTCAAGGACTTCAACTCGTTGTTGATGGCGTCAAGCTTGAAATTGCTCATGGTGACTTCACTCACCTCATATGCTCCCGCCTTTCTTCCTTCACTCTTCCTATGGGAGTATTTCTCAATCACTAGAGCTTGCTTCTCCACAAACTCCCAAGCTTCATCTACATGCTTCTCCATAAATGTCCCACCGGAAAGAGATTGGAGCTTGAATTGGCTATCTTCATCAAGTCCTTTGAAGTAGATCTCCAATAGCTCAATTTTCGGTATGCCATGGTGTGGACAATCAAGGAGAAGATCTTTGAACCTCTCCCAAGACTTGAATAAACTCTCTCTATCCTTCATCACGAAGGCATTGATCTTCCCTCTTAACTCGGTAGTCTTGGAAGGTGGGAAGAACTTAGTCAAAAACTCGGTTGTCATCTCCTCCCAAGTACCAACTCGCCCTTGTGGAATAGATTGATACCAAGCTAAGGCCTTATCCTTAAGAGAGAAGGAGAAAGCCCTTAGCTTATGGTTGTTGCTCTCCAATCTTGGCGGTCTAAGAGTCTCCATCAAGATCTCATAATTCATCAAATGTTGATGAGGAGACTCTCCTTCCATCCCTCCAAATTGATTATGCCGGATCATTTGTAGAACTTGAGGGTGGAGCTCATAGTTGTGGGCCGCGGGATCTCCTAAGTTCACATCGGGACGGTGTGCTCTTTGTGCCGGATCCATACGTCTCCCTAGGGTTTGTGGCTCTTCAAAGGCAATGGGTGCAACCCTAATATTAGCCGTCGGCTGCGGTTGTGGTGGAGGAGGTGGAGGTTGTCGGCGATTAAGCTCTCCTTGAACAAGAGCTTGCCTAATCTCATCAATCTCCCTCCTAGTTTCCTCTTGCCTCTCATTGGCAAGTCTCCTTTCTTCCTCCAAGAGCTCATCTCTTAGCCTTATTTGCTCTAAGGCTTCATCCAACTCAGCTTGGAGATTTCTACCGGCCATCTCTTTCTCTTTTTGGATGCTCTTGGATCTAGATCGAAGGGTTTTCTCCGGTTCGGGATTGAATGGAGCTAAATCCTTGCCACGAGATCTTCGCATACACCCAAAGAGTAATAGACGTCCTGAAAAGCAAAGACACAAACCAAAAAGAGATCAAAAGCAACAAGAAAGATCTACACTAGAAACAATCACAAAATAGACTCAATCTAGACCTAGTCCCCGGCAACGGCGCCAAAAACTTGTTACGCTAAGATCGTGATGCGCAAATGGGTTTTAAATTTATAACTCGAACTAATTCCTAACTACCTAGCGAAACCCGCAGTGTACGGGACGTTTGTAGAAGAGTTAGTATTCCGAGGTCGAACACAAAGACTAAGGTGAAATTGATTCGAATTGTGATTGAATTTAGTAAAGATCTAGGTTGAAAGAAAAGAAGGAAATAAAGAAAAGAAAATCTCAAATGTTTTTGGTTGGTTTTTGGTGATCAATCAAAGATCACAATTCATGCAAAGTAAACAATCAAACTAAACTAAGAATCAACACAAATAAACAAGCTAAACAAGGTAATGATCAAAGAAAGAAAAGACGGGTTCTAGGGGTTGGAAGTTCCGGTTATGGCATAGGACTCAAGTTATCTATTTATTTCTTGGATTAACTATGATATGTTGGGATTAAGTGTTTCTAAATTGGGATCAATTACCGGGTAGGTCTCATGGTCCAACTAGTCCACTCCTAAGGTCTCATTACCGGGTAAGTCTCTAAGAACCTAAGGATAGGAATTCTACACAAACCGGATTGTTAATTAGGGATTTAACCTATCCTTACCGGGTAGGTCTTGGAAAGGAAAGTCCTAAACAACTATCCTAGCACATCTAATCCAATGGCGGCTTATTAGGCTCACCACTACCTAAGGTTTGTTATCTTTAGAATCTAAGAGCAAGGATTACCGGGTAAGTCTCTCCTAACACTTAGTTACTACACTAGGTTACCCTAGGGTAGGTTAAACTCAACAAACACTTAGGATTTCAACATTCTATAGATCTAAGGCAAGATCCTTCGAACCAGGGAAAATCACGGTTTGTTCTACCTAAACCACGGCCGTGGTCAGACAAGAACTACCCGTGATTTCTAACAGCAGCTACGTTCATAAACACAAGTCATCCAAGGGTAAATCTAAGTCCGTCCTATCATAGCCCTAGCCATAACCATCCCTTCCTTACCCTAGAACCACATCAATTTAGCCTACAACGTTCATAATAGAAATCGAAACAAACAAACATAAAATCATAACATCCATTGCAAGATAATGAAGGAAAAGAGATGGACAAGTGAACTAAAACAAAACCAAGCTGAAAATAGAATTAGAACAACTTACAATCCTTCCAAAGGAAGGTTCAATGATTCATACAACTCTTAGAAATAAAATCCGGAATCCTTCACTACAAAACTATCAAGTGTGGTGATGGTGTGTGTTCTTCTCCTCCTCTTCAATGGAGCTCTTCTTTTTCTCTTTGACACTTTCCTTCCTAGAAAAACTTCTTGTTGAGAGAATATTTCTTGTTAGAGAGAAAATGGATAATGGATGAGCTACTCCAAGCTCAAGCTGCCTCTCACAGCCCATGAAGGACCACTTTTATAACAAACTTGCATGAGCTGGCCGTGAGAGTAGTGGCACAGCTGTCACAAGAATCTGGCAAAATCCACGGTTGATTCCACGGCCGTGGAGTGTCAGAGAACCGTGATTCTGTGCAGAAACTTCGCTTTGGATCATTAAGCTGTGGTTTGGTGCATGGCAAGTGTTGGCAAGGCTTCATGAGTCCTCCTTAGCCTTTAGCTTGTGTCCTAATGAGTCCGAGGGTGTGTCATCTAGATGAACGATCCTCAAACGTATCGTTTTGCTCCTAAATCTCCCGAAATACCTATAAAACACGCACAAGTCTGTGTAGACGTCTATCTCGGCAAAATACATGAATTGAGTGCAAAACGTCGTGAACTAGTGCTAAACCATGCATGAATGAGTGAGAAATCTATCTAAATGTTACCTAAAACTAAGTCATAAATCGTGTTATCAGGAACCGTTGTTGTTGTTACGGTATCCATTGTTGTTCCTTGATCATTGATCTTCCTTCTTGGTTTGAGCAACTAAAAGTTCCTTCAATTGTTTCACATCATTCTTCAAAGACGTGAGTTGATCATTGTTAGGTGGAGCATCTTGAAAGTTGACTCTTTTAACTCCACCTTCAGCTCCTTGGTGGGAGTATTTCTCCATGTGCAAAGCTTGCTTCTCTATGAACTCCCAAGCTTTGTCAATCGGCATGTCCATGAACGTGCCGGCGGATAGTAGTTGAAGGTTGAACTGGGTGCTTCCGTCCAGTCCCTTGAAGTATATCTCCAACAACTCTATCTTTGGAATCCCATGATGTGGGCAATCCAAAAGAATGTCTTTAAATCTCTCCCATGACTTGGACAAGCTCTCCTTGTCCTTCATGATGAATGCATTAATCTTCTCTCTCATTTCAGCGGTTTTAGAGGGGGGAAAGAATTTAGTCAAGAATTTTGTCGTCATCTCCTCCCAAGTATTGATTTTTCCTGGAGGAAGAGATTGATACCAAGTAAGAGCTCTATCTTTTAAAGAGAAGTAGAAAGACCTTAGCTTGTAGTTGTTATTTTCCAGCCTTGAAGGTCTCAAGGTCTCCATCAAGATCTCACAATTTTATAGATGTTGATGCGGAGATTCCCTCTCTAGCCCTCCAAACTGGCATTGGTGAATCATGAAAAGAACTTGCGGTCGAAGCTCATAATCATGGTCCGCTGGATCACCTAGGTTGACTCCTGGACGCCTCAATTGTTGATTAGGGTTCATCCTCTGCCCTAGGGTTTGTGGAATACCTGCAAAAAGAACATCTCGGACTGGCATCTAAGGTGGAAGTATCTCGGCCGGGGCAACAGGTACTGGATTCTGCCTCGGTCGAGGATCTGGAACAGGGTCTTGCCTCGGTCGAGGATATGGGTTCGGTCGAGGTAGATACTGGTCTCGTAAAGCTGCCATATCTGCTTCGATCGCCTCAGTCCTTGTGCGAGTTTCTTCCTTTTCCAGTCTCAATTCTTCCTTACTGAGGCGTAGCTGTTCTAACGCCTCTTTCAATTCGGCCTCAAGATCGCGATTGTCTTGGTTGGCCATCTTCGCTTCTTTCAAGCGTCTTTTGTATGTCTTTTTTGGTTCGGGATCGTAGGGAACGATTTCCTTCCCAGCGCGGATTCTTCGCATAAACCTAAGAAAAAGAACCTGCGAAAGTCACTCAAGTAGAGTGGTTAGTAGAAACAGGGGCAAGTGCCCCGAAAGCAAACCGCAACCGGCTCGGTCTAGACCAAGTTCCCCGACAACGGCGCCAAAAACTTGTTCGCTCCAAACGGTGTGTGCAAGCTTTAAATTTATAACCCTAGATGTAAGCTTAAAACAAGGACGCGAACCCGCAGTGTACGGGTCAATCGTAGTAAAAAGCAAGAAATTCCAAGGGTCGATCACAGGGACTTAGTGAAACAAAGCAGGAATAGGTTGTCAATGCAACTACTAACCACAAAAGCGATTAAAACAATCAAAGATGATAAAAAGTCAATTAAGGAAATATGCAATTCTAGGGATTAAAGCATCTAGTTGTGGTTCCAACTCAAGATCTAAAGATAAGCGGACAAAGCTGAGATATTTGCAAAGGGAAGGTGTTACTAAAATGGAATAGATCACCGGGTAAGTCTCACTACTCACTAATCCCAAACCGTAACTCCTATTACCGGGTAAGTCTCAAGGAATTAAGGAAATGAACTATAACCTCAAACCAACACACCACCTAAGGGAATAGAATCAACCTCTACCGGGTAAGTCTCAAGCTAACTCACAAAGATGGGATGAAAGCACACTCAAACCCCAATAAAGGATAAACCTTTATTACCTACACTTATGATCTTTGGTAAACAAACAAAGGAATTACCGGGTAAGTCTCATCCTAGGCTTGCATTGAACCAGGAAAGGTGTAATAAGAATAGGATTTGGCAAACTCTAACACTTAACTCTCAGTTTCGGATCAGGTGGGGTCACCTCGGTCAAACGAATTCCACCCCGGCCGAGATGTTCATCGACTGAACAAGATGTTCTAGGGTTAAGGATAAAGACTTGAGCTTTCAGGGTCCTACTGGATTAAGATTATTCTATCATTGTTTTTCTCACAACCTTCAGCCAAGCACCCTAGAATCACACAAGGAAATTAGCCACTCATCATCATGAAAGCAATAATCAAATATATGGGAAGAAAGAGAATAATTGAACAAGAAAACCTTAAGAGAAAGACTTCAATAACTGAATCAATTATCAATCAAACAAGCGTTCCTTGGATCAAAATCCAATAAGACAATCAACAAAGAAGGGAATCTAAGAGAATCTTACAAAACCCTTCACAAAAGATATAAAAGCTATCAACTTTCTTCCTTTAATCTTCCTTCAACCTTAAAAAAGGTTATTCAAATCTCCCAACTATAGTGGGATAAAACGGTTGTAAGCACAATCTTCAGCCCTAAGCGGTGTATGCGGATCTAAGCCGGGCTTTAAGCACGATGTTTTTCGGTGATAGCGGGTGTTGGATTTGTGGGAAATCCAACCCTTTTTATAGGAAAATTACCCTCCAAAGACAAGATATCTTAGAAAGATCTTTTCCCATGAAAATAGGTAAAATATATGGGCCAAATTATCTTCTTCCTTCCAGGAATCTAGCCTAAAAATATAAGATCCTCTGTCCAAAAATAAAAGATCTCAGCCAAATAAAATATATCTCTCGCCGCGTTCAAGGTGTTTGCCTCGGTCGAATCAGCTCCTCTGGATCACCTCGGTCGAGATGGTACTGTAGCTGACCGAGGTGAATCACAACTGAATGTGAAATCTCTCAAATCTGGTCCAAAGTGAATCTTCAATCTATTTTAATGATTCCTGGATTCTTCCTTAAGCTCCTGAATGTAGCTCCAATGACTCCTTAGCTCCTTTTGCTCCATTTTGATGTAAAACGTGTCATTTTACCTACGATTACAACGAAACTTGGTGTAGACCTCGATTCCCGTAAAGGTAGATGAAACGACAATATAATCACATAATATACATCCAAACATGTAGATTATTGAAGATAAAACGTCTAAACATGCCCCAAAATATAGACAATAATTCATGCTATCATTGAATCACGGCCTTAAAAGTGTCAAACATGGGAGACAAAGAACCAAGCAAAATCGCAGCAATGTGAGTATCCTTTATAGTGTCATCACATCTCTAAGTCCATCTCCATGTTAAGAAACTTATCTAGAGGTTCACATCCATCTTAAAGGTAAACAATTTATGCAGGGTATATATGCGAAATGGAAATAATGTCTTATTATACTGCTTTCCTAAAGTTTCCCAAATAGGTTTAACAATGGAGATATTTACCACATGATGATCCACGTCATCAGTTAATCTTATCATAATCTTCGCATGAGTCTGTTCTTCCATTTCCACTTTCCTAGCCGGAGATGTCTCAGCAAGGTAGTCTCATATGATGGCCCTCCATTATTTTTCCTTACTGAAATTGCCTTCATTTTGACATGCTACATGATGAAATCAGAAACAAAATTAAACAGTTTCAATCTTATGCTGTTCTCTGTCATTATTATCTGCAAAGTCACAAACAACACAAGTTAGTTCCTTTTACACATAGTTGGAAGAAGAATGAAACAAACTAATAAAAATAACAATTATAATACCCTAGGATAACTAGGAGCAAGGTTATTCAAACAATAACAAAGTTTAACCACACAAGGTAAACTCAAGGAGCGGAAGCGAAGACCGATTTAAAGAAAAGAAAACTAAAAATATATAGATCCAAAAGTTTTAGGTTTTTAAAAAACCAAAAAGAATGTTTCATAGCAGAAAAGAATAAACACAAGAAAAACGTTTTATAAAAGAACGCTCAGTTTGTAAAAACGATCTAAAGGTTTTTCAACGATCCTTAGTTGTAAATCCGACTATAGCAAACACAACAACTCACAATCGATTGGTAATGCAACTCGGATAAATCTCCTATGTCTACAGAACCTCAAGAGGGGATATCCGATCCCGATATCCACTAGGTTATCGAAACATAGATACAAACAAGAACCGGACAAGATTGCACTTATACTACAAAATCTAGCAAAGTAAAGCAACCAAGAACAAGCAGAAAAGATAGAGACGAGATGAGATCGAAGAAAAGCCCCCTCAAAGGCACCAATGATGATATGAGAAAGATCTATACAACCCGTAAGCTAACAAAATGATGGTGACCAATGGATCTAGAGATTATAGATCTCTAATCCTTCGTTTCTTCTTCTTCTTCTTCTTCTTCTTTTGTACAACTCTCTCTCTCACACTTTGATTCGAGAAACTCTCCAAGAACCATAGCAACAACTCAACTCTCTTGTCGCTGTCGTAACCCTAGCTGCCAAAAGCCTCTCCTTTTCCCTTTTATATGTGGCATTTCATGTTACTAGCAACCTTGCTCAACAGACCAAAGGAAAAGCGGATCACCAAATCCTCAAGTAACTGAGCTTCACAAAATAAGCTCCAATTACAACATAACTGATCTAGCCAAAGTAAAACCCAAAGCCTACCTAGATGAAATAACGCCAAACCACCCAAACATTATTCAACATACCTTAATATACCAACATTAGACTTATTTAGTATATGTATTCACTAAGCTACCAAACTTAGTGTATACTAAGTGAAAACATTAGCACATACTAATGTAACAATAGCAAATTGACACATTAAATCTTAGCTACTAAACTCTACCAAGATCAAGTACAAGATGCCAGTTTATTGTCCAATGTTTTTGTTACAAGATAAAGAATTATATATGCGACAAAAATTTTATACGTGGGTAGACATGGGGAGCATTTGAGGTCCAGACAAGACAGGTCGGGTCGATCCGCATCTTTAAGGTAGAAATTTTAAATATGTCCATGTTCGAACCTGGTCCGAGGCCACTTTTGTATAAGTCTACTCACGTTGACATTTAATGTGGCCAATGCTTATTTACGCCAATTGCCTGAGCAAATTAATTTTATGTTGTGTGATTTTTCATTATACTATAAATTTGTTGTAGTTAAAACATATAAAATAAGTAAAATGATAATAAGGGTATTGGTTGGTTGTATTAGTAAAAATAATGACAGCTGTGGGATTTGAACCCACGCCCTTTCGGACCAGAGCCTAAATCTGGCGCCTTAGACCACTCGGCCAAACTGTCAGATGTTGTTTGTTATTTATATTAGAAATATAAATAAAATAAAAAAACCAAAAGCTGATGGTATTCAGGCGGGCAAATCCGAATCAGGATTAAACAGACAAGGGGAAATAGGGCACACCGCACACGTATAATCCAATCCTCCACCCTCTTGAATTCGTTTGATTTGTTCGCCGATTCCTTCCAACCACTTCTCTTTCCGATCCGGTAAACCCTAACGTCCTTCCGGGCACTAATCAGATAAATAGCGACACTAGGTTACAATTTCGACCAATTATCCTTCTAAAGCCACTCAAACCCTAGAAGTCGCCAATTGGTGAAGTGACCAAGCAGGATCCCTTATTCTGGCTATGGCGGGGCCCTCGAGGGACCAGACACTCTCTCTACTAGCCGCTGCGAACAACCATGGTAATTTGGCTGTTAAGCTTTCCTCTCTCAGGCAGGTCAAAGACATACTCTCTTCCTTGGACCCTTCATTCGCCGCCGAGGTTTTTCCTTACCTAGTTGAGCTTCAGTCTTCTCCTGAACCCCTTGTTCGGAAGCTTCTTATTGAGTGAGTCTAAACTCTCTTTCATGTACGTACAATATGTTGATTGTTACTGTAAGCATGTGAAATTAAGTAGTGTTTTGGTTAAATAGGAGATTGATGTACATTTTCTTTGTCATATATCTTCGGATGCCTTGACTGCTGATTGCTTAGCCTGAATTAAGATTTGAATCCTTGGTTGGAAGTTGGGGGTGTTGGTATAATTCTAGGTTTTTCGAATTTGAGTTGGCAGGCAGCGGATGAGCATTAGTTTGTGTAAATCACGAAGATTATGTACATTAAATAGGCTGAGGAAGCAGTTATATATCAATTTTATGAACATATCATTTTATGAGTAATTATTCCTTTGCTATGAAGTTTGTCTTTCGAAATGGATGTAGCTTTTCATGGACTTGAGCTCACATTGGCAGTAATGCTTGGTGCATGCTGGAGTGTGCATAATCAGTTTTAGCGGGTTTTGGTTAGAGCAAAACTTTCTTCGATGTGTCTTCAGTCCCTTGATTTTCCTTTGATTTACTACTTTGCATTTTGACTTACTTTCTTGGGGAGTGTCTTCTGTCCATGATTTTCCATGTTCTGTTTCTATGTACAGGGTTATAGAAGAGGTTGGTTTGAAAATATTGGAGCATTCAACCATTTTGATGCCTGTTTTGTTGTCACTTCTGAAGGACCCTGATCCTAATGTTGCTTGCCAATCAATTGTCAGTGGCATGAAATTTTTCTGTGCAGTACTTGAGGAAATTTCCATACAGGTTATCCCCTCCAGACTTCCACCTGGTCACCGTTTTTTGGAAAATAGAGACTTGCAATGAATGGAGACAAGGAATTTTACATACATGCTTTATATCTTCAATTGCTTCTGTTGATCTCTCAGTCAGAGTTGTTGAAATCATATTGCACGTAAATTGCACTTGTTTGATTAAAACTAAATGTGTAATTATGAATATTATAGTCATAAGGATTTAAGATTATGATGAAGAATCCCAAAACTAAAGTGGCGATAGAAGATTATTTGGGAATTAGTTCTTGTTGTAATAAACAACTAGATTAGAATTTGTGCCTTTTCTATTGTTCTGTGGAAAATAGTTTGTGCTTTTAAAAAAAGAAAAATAATATGCATATGAATTTGTAATTTTTTCTATCAGTATATTAGATAGTATTATATTATTTTCAGAAAGTATTATAAATGATGTTTTATAAGATCAGTAAAAAATGAGGTTTTATATAAAAAATTCTGCATGTCTTAATTGTGTTGTTTTATTTTATTTGATACTACTATTGGATAATATAATACTAGTTTATTTGTGTTTAGATAAAATTGGAGTAGTATAAAGTAAGATTCATTCTTTTTTTTAATATAATAATATAGGTGGAAGACATCGAGTCACTAAATTAGGGAGGTTTAAGGAGAAGGCGATATATGACGGAACTCTATTATCTAAACACTAATAAACTATTTCGCAAAAGTTGATCACCCGGGAACAAGATAATAAAATTCTGCTGCATCATTTTAATTGTTAATAGGGTACAACTTAGAAAATTAAGAGGAATGATGAAACCTGTTTAATGTTTAGCAGAAGTTGATTGTCCGGAGAATTTATATGAAACTCGTTTATATAATGATATGATTTGTCTAGTTAGATTTGCTACACTTTTCTGTATCTTTCTGTGCACTTGTCGTCGATATTACTGTATAACCACAGCCTTGGACTGAAAATGCTTGTGTGGACGCTTTAAATTTTTGAGTGTCTTCTGTTGTTTAATCTAAATTTCATAAAGAATTAGTGTCCAATGTGCTGTATCTCTTTTTGTTTTAAAAAAATATTCATTTATTGTTGTGAGGATCGGTCTTTTGTCAATCTCTGGGTTGGTGCTGGAATGGAGTACTTTGTACAGTGTTTTTTAGGTGGCAAACATGATAGGTAAAATAATGTTATATCTTTTGATTGATATAGTTGCATCAGCATGGTGAAGTCGAGAGATGGGCTCAGGGCATGCTGACATGGATTGTTAGAGTCAAGGATGCTGTATATTCTATTTTATTTGAGGTAATCACTATTTACCTGACATGTTTTTCTCAAGGAGTTAATCTTTTAAGTATTTTTACTGTTTGATTAGATATGATTTCTTCGCTATACAAGTACCTGGATTCTCACTAGTTGATTAAATTGTTCTGCTATAGTGAGCTTGATATTCATGCTACTGATGTCTGTTCATTTCTTCCCCCAACTCATCCCTTACATTTTTTTTATCTTAAGTTCTGCAAATTGTTCTCTACTTTCTATTTTGGAAAATGATATTCTGAATATTCATTACCTGCACATTTCAAGATTCACACTTGTTAAATTATGGGATGTATAAACTGTATTTTCTATATTGTATTAGACTTTTGGGAATTAAAAATAATATCTTCAAATTTTAGTACTGGACAAATTATCCTGATCCCACCAAAGTTTTATTTCATGGTAATGCAAAATGTTGAATTGTAAGTTTACTGGTTGATGGAGCGCTTTCCTTTGTCTGTCAATGTAGTCAGCTTCTGTGGGGATTAAGTTGCAGGCAATGAAATCTGTGGAAACAATGGTGTTGCTGTTTACATCAGGTGTTAGTGATTTGGAAAAGTCAACTTCAGGAGGTATTCCTGTTAACAATATTCTGTACACGTCTCTAGTTTAGCTACTCCATCACGTGTGGATGTGAGCCAGCAAAAGACCTACATTTCACTCTGCATTGATAGTGCCATTTCGATCTGTGGAAAAATATACTAAATACCATTTCATGTGAAGATCTTTCATCTTTTTCCAACTGTAGGTAATAGACGTGCTTTCAACGTGTCATGGTTGAGTAATGGTAATTCAGTTCTCGATCCAACGGAGCTCACATCAGAAGCAAATGAGTTTTTGCATACTTTGTTCGATATGTTACGTTCAGCATACAATCTTCCCGGTCCTTTGGGAATTGGTGTTATCAATTGGTGAGTCATGGGCACAGTAAACCAATTCTTCTTCTACCTTTTAGTACATGTTTAGTTTCGAGTAAAATCAGTTTTGGGGCTTGTTACAGTGCAAAAGGTAATGAGGATATTTACCTCTCTTGCTTTTTGTAACTAGACATGACCATGTCTTTTTGTAGTTCGTGTTCGATCACATCATCAAGATCCCTGGCCCAAAACCCATCATTGTTCTTGCCTCAGTTTAGGATTGTACTTTATCAAATATATAGTCCTTCAGCTTGTCGAGTCTTTTACATTCTCTACTTCACTTGTTCTTGTTCGTTTATTCTATTATAGTATTGAGCAATGTTATCGGATTTCCACTCTATCACAAAGTTTTTATCTGTCTACAAGTTTTCATTCTAGGATGAAGTGTTACTTTTACTGATTTTATTAGAACAGAACAAGCTCTTAAACTTTTTGAAAGCCTGGAATTTGAGAATTCATCTACTTTTTTTCTTGGAGTACCTGCATTCATTCTGTACATTAATTGTCTTTGTATACATAAGTGGCGTCTGACAGACTCTTCATTGTTGCTCCGGTGTAACTTTTTGGTTGTCTTGATATTTTGTAGAAAGTTAACAAATTTTTTTTTTTGTCTCTTTAGAGACTCTTTGATGTTTCATTCCAACTTATTTTTTATCATGCTAATTTGTAGAAAAGTTTTGGTTGAACATAAAACATTAGTAATGATAAGTTCATATGAATGATGCATTACACATGTTCTATTATATATGTGATTTTTTTCCTGAATGATTTTTCTGTTCCTCTGCTGAGTTGCAATTGTTGTTTTGGGAAACATTTTGTGAAACCCTTTTCATTATGCCTCTCAAGCCATTGGTTCTTATTACTTGCATTAAGTATATTTGGGTTGATGGTAAGATTCTGTCTGTAAATGTCAGTGGTACACTAAATTTGTTTGTGTTTAAAAAGGATTGATCAATATTAGAATCAGAGAACAGGTAGTATCAGATCAACTTCTGTGGTATCATTGCAGAATGCCGAACATCTCTTTTTTAATGGAGTGAGCTGCCATTGGATTACTGCTGCTGCATTGATGTCTCGCACTGTGAACATGTGGGTTTCGGCAGTGCTAGTCTTGGCATTGTCATGTCTGGGTAATTGGCATCTAGATGGTGTGAAGTATATTATCCAAGTTGTAGAGAAGTAAATGATGCATCAAATTATATTTGGGCGTTGCTTGGGCCTTTGTGTTTGTAAACTTGTGAGAGTATTTTCTTACCCACTACTTTAGCTGCAGTCTATGCTGAATATAGCCTGGTTCTTTTGTATGTATTACAAATTTATAACTCTGGATACACACTTGATTTTTATAAGTAATAACTAATAAAGGTTTTTCTTCATTGGGTATAGGCCCTCGAATTCATATACTTCTATGCTCTATGCTCTATGCTTCTGAATGATTATCTTGCTCCAAATAAGCAGGGATATTCTTGAAGCTCAATGAAATTTTTTTTCACCATTTTGCTTCACTCTCACAGCTTGGTTATTCACGGTGTAATAAAACTCGTGGTGGCCATTGAATAACTATATTTTTTTTACTGACCACAAATTGTCTGTTATATCTACACTAACTAGATGCTGAAAAGCAGCAGTGTTGCTTCTTTCTAGATCCCCTGCTATGGATTTAGATGCTGAAAAGCAGCAGTGTTGCTTCTTTGTAGATCCCCTGCTATGGATTTAGACAAGCTAAGCAGTGACAATTGCTTGAATTTTTGAGTTTGTTTTGGATTTTCAATTAGCGCTAACAAGACAGCTTCTGAAGCAAGCAGAGTTCTGTTCCAAGGTCTTCTGAGTTCTGATCAGCACAAAAGTTGACATTCCTGCCATTTAAATACTAAAAATGCATTTCAGTGATTAAAAGAACCTGGGACTGTACATTTCGATCAGATTCTTTTTGACCTTGATGGCATTTTGTTTTCTTAATTGAGGATTTCAGGGACAGAAAGTTTGTTTTCAATCTTAGCAATGGCTAGTTGACTGTTTTATGTGTACAAGAATGCAAAGAAAACTTGTGTTCGATGAAGAGGGAAACGGGGCAAGTAACTAAAAGAAGACACAAGTAATCACATAGTGAACCATAAATGCATGAGAATAATCAGGCAACAAACTAAATGCATTGAATAGTATTACACAATGTTTATTTGATGGTACACATCCAACAAGCCTGTTACAGGATTACCCCTTTAATAAGAGATTGGGATATCAAAACCACGCGACAGTGGATTTTTGTTGATTATGCCTGGAAAGTAGCAAAATCCATACTAACTTTTATATGTTGAGTATTTTTCATCAGCAAATGTTCAAACTCTGTTATGTTCATGGTTTTATTAATCATGTATGTTTTGTATCCAAACTCAAGCGATGTATATGTTCTCCAAATCTGAATAGTAACTGGAGTTTGTCTTGCTAATGCAATCATTAGTGTGAAGTTGGTCGACTAGATGTATGATCTGCATACACACACACGCACATATATATACACAATTACACACACACATTTGGTTACAAAGCTGTTTGATCAGTTATAAATGACAAGGTTGCAGGGAGAGTGCAATTGCTCTTGCATATAAAGCTGTCCTCTTTGGTGTGCATTTCTCTTTGTTAATTATTACTGGTTTTCTAAGAAAAAATATGTCGCTGAATGAAATTTGGCCAAGTACTATAGGAATATATTTCAGAATGTGCTTCACCGCCTTTTAGGACTGGGTTATGGTTGTTGCTTTGTGATTGTGATTTCACTATAATTGTCCAGATACTGAAGCTAATTAGCTGTGAACTTGTAATGATTAAAATCACATAGTAGAGTATCTCAAGAAGATATCCAAATGTTTGAGGTGGTTCCTATGAATGTTTTGGTTTTGATAAACATATCTACATAAAAGAGGGTGTATTTTATGTGGCTAATGATATGTTTTTTGATACATCACAATCATCTGATGATAATATGGTGAAAATGGTTTATTCAAGCTTCTTATAGGAGGATCATTTAATGTAACATGGTTCTCAAAAGCAAACTATTTTTCTTTCTCTGGGTTGCAGTCCAATAGTAAACATAACTATTTAGTTTTTAATGATATCATTAGATCGTAAATTCAGTTTCTTAATCGCCTTATAGTGCAGTTTCTCTGGCTTAGTCAGATTTTATAAATGCCACAGGAATACCAAAAGGTTTCTGATGAGCATATTGGGTTTGTGTATATTATCATGTGCCATAGGGTTTGTGGACTGTAAATAAATGAATAGTAGTTCTGCTTTTAAAGATTTGTAAAGTCAAGTATTTAATTGCTATGGAAAAATGTTATATAGTAGATATTATACCGTCTCTATACATGATGAGTATTCAATTACGTGTTTGAAGTTCTGAATGGTAGTAGTTGGTGCTTGTGCATTCTGCTGTGATGAAAAAATTGTCTTCTGCAATCTACAGAAAATAAAATCAATTTGGCTGGCAGTTTACTGTGTTTCAGGAAAGGTTTTCTGTTGATACAAAAGGCATACAAAATTTTGAAATAATGTTTTATCCTTGGCATGTTGTACCTGCAATTGCTCAGATGTGAAGCTTGTTGCTTTAATTTTAAATGTAATTGTGTGCTTGGTTTTATATTAACCTATCAGATATCAGATGTGGTTAGTCTGTTGGATATGTTAAATGAAGGTCATTCAGCTCATAACAAATACAGATACCTTTTTTCGTCTCTGAAATTGTGTAGATCTTTTTTTATTTCAGCTTTTGAAGACATTAGTTGGCTGGATTTGCATTATGAAATTTAGTTTACTGTGTGCATGTGTGACAAATGACTTATATTAATTAGGCATGTTCTTTTCTTCTTCTTTAAAGACCTAATCTCAAGATGATGTCTCAGGTTTGAGACTTGGGTTGTTGTCTTTGTCTTGGTACCCTGATGAGCTTTTGTTTTTTTTCTTTCCATGATCCTGGAAGTTCTACATTGATAGTATTAGTTAAATTAGTTCATTTCATACTACTGTTATTTTTTTTTATATTTTGCTCTAAGGATACATTTTCTGCATTGCAGTCTAGCAGCCATTGCTAAGAAGCGCCCACATCACTATTCTACAATATTATCTGCACTCCTAGAATTCAACACAAATCCTGAAGTAGCAAGGGGAGGTCATGCTTCTAGTTTACAGTATTCTGTAAGATCTGCCTTCTTAGGATTTCTAAGGAGTACCCATCCAGTCATTGTTAAGGTACATATATTGCCTTTGACTGGTTATATATGCTATTCTAGGATTGCCACTTCTTTTCCCGATGTAACCAGTTGTACCTATATTTGATTGCACTTCTGGCCAGCACTTGCTGTCTGCTTGTAATATTTACCAGTCTCTTTCATTTAACAAAGTGATGGTCCTGCTATATGTGGAATAAAACAAAGTTAAAAACAAACTCAGAAGTATATTTTTGCTTGTTGTATAACCTTATCGTAGAGGATCTCATGCCTGTTTCTCTTTTCTTTTGTCGTGTTTTATTTTCCTTATGTCAGTCCAGGGATAGGCTAGTCGGATCTCTCAGAGAAATGAATGCTGGAGATGCAGCTGATCAGGTGCTTCGACAGGTTGATAAATTGCTAAAAAGTCAGGAGCGTGCTTCACTTGACGTCAGGGCTGTTGAGGTATGTGAAGTCTTTGGCTTTCGCTTCACATGGTCTACAATTGTACATGTCAAATTTTGTAAGATAGTGGTATATTGCACGATGATTTTGTATATAAAGTTGTTTTAGTTGTCTTAATCAAAGAAACCATGTTTGTCTGTTTGCCCGCCTTATTTGAGGTGTGTATATCCTATTATTTAAGGTTCACTGGTTCCTTACTTGGGTCTGATATCTAGAAGAACAACCTCAGAAGCTGAGGCACAAGGCTCCTCATCCAAAAGCTTCGGTTGGCAATGTCAAGCGTTTTGACAAGGTTGATGAAGAAGATTGAAGTGCACTAAAGTGCCAAGATGCACTGAGGCGACGCCCAGTCTCCTCAGTACAGTTTTCAGAAAAAGGACAGAGAGCGTGCACATTCTTGGGTTGAATATGCTTTTCTGGCTAAACCTAACAATAATATTATAGCTCAACTCTATGTTGTCTAGTTTAGTGTATTGTGTAGTTTTAGTCATGTGAGTTATAACTATCATATTTTCATCTATTTATGCCTCAGTTCAATTTTGGTCTGTGTGCTTCGTGTCTAGGCTGTAAGACCTATATCTTCATGAAAACATCCCTTTCTACTGCCATTTTTAAATTTGGCTAGTCCAAAGAATAAGAAAGTTTTAGTTTCCCCATTGTTATATGAGGCAGGTAATTTCATGAAATCATTGTTATTATCTACTTTCTGGAGTTACTATTGGTTCTGATGTTTCTGTAGACACCCAGCTCTTGTAATGAATAACTACACATGCACAAACTTGTTCTGATATTTCTCTAGATGACAGTCTGTACCAAATTTTGTATTTTCTCAGATTTTTTTTATGCCTCTTTTGTTCTGTAGGATTCTGCTGACGTGCTTAAATATGTTTACGTGATTAATTGAGTCCTTTAGCCCCTTTATCTTAGAAGTTAATTTCTGGTCTGTAGGATGAGGTGTTCAATCAGCAGCCACTCTCCGATATGTTGAGAAAGAGGCCAATGCATCATGATGATGAACCAGCAAATGGTATGGATATGGCTTATAAACGAACCCGTTCTAGTTCAAATGGCCAATCTGCTCTTATTCTTCAAGTGAACGACCCTGGCCCTGATCACTCCTCTAGTAATGGCACTTTGCCTAAGCCTACTTCGTTGAGTAGCAGCTTGAGTCCTGTTGAACAAATGATTGCCATGATGGCTGCTTTACTAGCTGAGGGAGAAAGGGGTGCTGAATCCCTTGAACTTTTAGTTTCTCAAATCCATCCCGATCTATTGGCCGATATTGTGATAGCTAATTTGAAGCATTTGCCCAATAACCCTCCACCTCTAACAAACTCTGGGAGCTTGCCCATGGATATGCAAAGTGATTCATTAGCCAGGGCTGAACAAGTCGCTGTTTCCGGTGCTGCAACAGCATCTATGCAACCTCTGCCTCTGAAACCTCAAGGGTCATTTATGTCAGCAGCTCCTATCAGCACATTATTGCCTGATCTGCCAAGCTCCTCGAATCAGGCAGACTCTAAACGTGATCCGCGAAGGGTATGATGAGAACTCCTTTCATAAAATATGTTTTTTCATGGGGTAAATTTTTCAATAAATATCCTCCATGATACTTAATGCTACACTCAATTTGTCATGCTTTCTTTCCAGGATCCCCGTCGCTTAGATCCAAGAGTACAACTTGAGGTACCAAATCAGCGTGTCAAGGAAGAAGCTACCTCAGTGCATCCTGGGTTGGATTTTTCCACTTCTTCCAATGTGTCTGTCTCACTTCCTGGAACCCCTCATGTGGAGAATAACTCTACACTTTTGTCCTCCCATTCTCTTGTGGATGGAAATATTGATGGCAGCCCATTGACCATTTCTATTGACCATATAATGCCGAAAGATGAGGAAATGAATGCAGTAGAATGTCCACCTGCTCAAGATATTAGTGTTACCAGAGACTACTCATCGTCATCTCTTAATGCAATTGAAGAGAAGCCAAAGCTACCTATATGTCAAGATGTTGCACCAGAAGATACAATTGCTGCATCTATGGGGTATGAGCCTGATGAGCACTCTCCGTCAGTTTCAAATACATCAGCATCTGAGGAAAGCTGTCAAGATTTGCTTCCTGTTCCATCATATGTTGAACTGTCATTGGAACAAGAGCATATCCTAGGAGAAGCGGCGACAAAACGTATTGTTGGGTCACACCAGAAAATAGAAAGCTCTGATTCTGGCCATACAAGGATGGCAATACTTGCGCGGTTGGTTTCTCAGGTAGAGAAGCTTGCATTTGAGCTAGCATACACTGAATCTGTTATATATGTTGAAGTTATATAATTTAATTCTTTCAGTTGATGGATCATATCCTTTGAGCCTAGGCATTAAAAAGATTAGTGAGATTGCTTCATTCATCCACGGGCTACAATTTGAAGTGTATCTGGTCTTGCTATATAACCTTAGTGCTAGAGCTAATTCATGGTTTGCATGACCTCCAAAGTATATGTTAATTTACTCATCAATCACGATGGGGTTACGTACTATTTAACTGAAAACATTCATAGGTTCCCTTTTGAATAAGCAGGTAAATGCAGATGATCATGTGACGTCATTCCTGCAAGAAGGCTTAGTTCTGGATTACCAACATCAGCAGGTAAGAATCTTTTTCCAAATTAGCATCAATTTCTCGCATTATCTTTCATTGTGTCAGATTGGCATGAGGTGCAAGCTTGGCGTACTTGAGAAGTAGTTTTGTATGGCTCAGATCTTTCTTACTATACTGCTGGTTGAATCCCTTCCTGCTAAATGAAGGCTTCATTTCTGAAAGTCCTCCAATAAATTCTGCTTTCTTTTTGTCTTTTCTTATGGGATGGTTGGAGTCATTGAACTCTTTTCCTGGAATTGCCAGCCCTTTTCTGTTTTTAAGCTCTCTGATAAGGTTGACCTTTTGGCAGGGGCATGAGCTCCTAATGCATGTTCTATACCACCTTCATAGTTGCATGATTTCAGAATCAACTGAGCAGCCCCCGGCTAATGGTGTATATGAGAGGCTTTTCCTTGGAGTGGTACGCAATAGTGTGTAACATCCTTTTTTATTGTTGTAACAAAAATAATGATCTGTTTTTGTTCCACAGGCAAATTCTTTGCTGGATACTTTGCCTGCTTCAGATAAGTCATTCAGCAGGCTTCTTGGTGAAGCCCCACTCTTAACTAATTCTGTGATGGAGTTGTTAGACAAGATATGCTGTTCAGAAGGCTCCGACCAGGGAGGAAAGCGCGACGGCGATCGCGTCACTCAAGGGCTAGGGGCTTTATGGAGCTTGATTTTGGGCCGTCCTCTTCATCGAAAGACCTGTCTGAACATAGTTTTTAAGGTCAGTTGGAAATGTTCTGAGACAACACCATCGGTATGTTTGAGGTTCATCTCTTTGTTCCCACAGACGAATCCATAAAATCGACAATACACTGTCTGTTGTAGTTTATTTTCCCTCTATATTAGTTTCCACTCTTTGTAGTCTTACATGTCATTATGTTTATACAGTGTTCTGTTCACGTACAAGATGACACTAGAGCAAAAGCTATCCGGTTGGTATGTTTGGCTAATAACTCCTATGTTTTCTGGTCTGCTTGATTTGCTTATTGTTAATATATTCCTTTTACTCTTTCGGCTCATTAAGGGGAAACTATCTTTGCTTTTAAATCAATAAACTCCTATCACATAGTGATGAGAGTGCTTACCTACCTTTCTTTCAGGTGGCAAACAAACTCTATCCATTGGACTACTTATCTGATGACATCGAACAATTTGCACAAACTATGTTGATGTCAGCTGTGGACCAATCGACAGATGCAGATTCATTACAATCCGGATCATGTGAGAATGGTCAAGTATGAAACTGTTCTTATGGCCGTTAATATCTTACCATCTTGTTCTAGATTAACCTTTGATGGTTTTAGTCTTATGCAAATTTGGTTTTAAATTTGCATTTTGTGCTCAGAAGCTTAAGAGTCTTGTTATGAAAGCTTAAGACATTATCTTCGAGTTGTAAAACTCATAATTTGATGTTTGCATCTTCTTTTTGTTCACTTCTTGACTTTTGCTTTTTCTTCATCACTTCTTGCTTCAGCGAGCCAATGGTGAAATTTCCCAGCAGTCAGAGTGTAAGGCCTCCGTAGATAACCCAGGGAAGGCCATGCAAACTGATTCATCCATATCATTTGCTGAAGCTCAACGTTTGATATCTTTATATTTTGCTCTATGTATAAAGGTTAGTCTGATAACAATATTTATGTATGAAGAATTATTCTTGACTTCTTATTCCTTTAGTTTTTATTGATTGTTTGTGTTTGATTTTCCTTGTTTGCAGAAGCCTGGCCTACTTCGGCTTGTATGCAATGTTTATGCACATGCTAGTAAATATGTTAAGCAGGTGGGTTTTTTGTGTTTAGTTATTGGTTTTGATCTGAAATACTGTTTGTGTTTGAAACTGTAACAATAAACTATTACTTCTGGAATTTTCTGGTTTATTTTCTGTACACTCACTGTCTGGTTGTTTCACCATGAGTATCTTGAGGCATGCACTGTCTTGCGTTCTTTTTTGGACCAAGAGTGAAGTCATTTTTACTCGGCATTTATCATTTTTGCAGGCTATTCATCGCCATATTTCAACTATTGTAAGGGCACTGGGATCATCATATACAGAACTACTTTGTATAATATCTGATGCACCTAAAGGGTGTGAGCACCTTATAATGCTGGTTAGTCACCACATCTCAAGCCTCCGTCATAATTCAGTTCCCTAATTCAAGCAGGGTTTATGCTCACGCTGGTCTATTGTCATTATAGGTGATACAGATATTAACAGAACAAACAACACCTTCTTCTGATCTCATTGCCACTGTCAGAAGTTTATATGAAACTAAACTGAAGGTTTGCTTATCGCTTGAATTTCTGATCCTCCATTTGTAGTGGATATGTTTTTTGTTTGTAATGGCTGATGGCTATGTTGCATTATCTTATAGGACGCAGTGATCCTAATCCCAGTGCTATCTTCCTTCTCCAAACACGAGGTTCTTTACTTGTCTGATTTTATTACTTTTTGCTACTGTTTCATATTAAAATTTTCACGTAAATAGTTGGGAAGTTACAGAATTGTTTAATTTGTGTGTTCCTGATTGATTTTTTATATTAAGTTTAGGGCTTGTTTAGTACACGTGCAAGAATCGGGTTGGAGTCCGGAATCAAAATAGAAATCAGGAAATGAAAAAAACATTAAAATCAGTAAAGGCTCGTTTGGTAGCAAAAAGGTATCAGAATGAGCGATTTCAGGGAATGGGCGATTTCAATGTTTTTCATTCCCGGATTCCTCAATTCATGAGTTTGGGTCATTCCAACTTATCTTTCCAAATATAGTACTTTAGGTCATTGATTTATTATGGGAAATTTAGGACATTAACCATTTTTTTTTTATAAAATCAATGTATATTTAACCCAAAATTTTAATGTATAAAATTAACCAAACACCATATTTCAAGAAACGGATTAGGTCATTCCTCATTCTATTTTGTTTCCTGCTTCCTGCACGTGTATCAAGCGAGCCCTAATTTCCTTTTGAGTGATTTCGAAACCGATTTCTGATTCCATAGGAACCATATAAACCAGCCCTTAGTTATAAGCCTTCGTTCTTAGTGTTTTTATTAATAAGGTCTAACTATACTTTCATTACAAGAGTTTAAGCTATTATTCTGTCAGGTTTTACGCATATTTCCCCGGCTTGTCGACCTTCCATTGGACAAGTTTCAGACCGCCTTGGCTCACATATTACAGGTGATTAACATTCATTTCATTATAACTATTGGAAATGCTTAACCTTCGCCAAAAAAAATAAGTCAGCTTTGTCCCAATGAAAGTATGTTTCCATTTCGTATAGAGGAAAACATTAATCAAATAGAAAAATTTCACTTGACCTTGTTCCCACATTTTACCAGGAAAGAAAAGTAGAAGTTTCTATTTTTCCCTTTCAGCCTGTTGTCTGCTTGGGAAGTATTTTTTTGGTGTCTAGCCAACATAGAAGTAACTCTTGAACTACGACCCATCCACCATGCAGCAAGTCCCTTTTAGCTCTGGTCATGTGTTATTGATATTATTAACATCATGCATTTTGGAGCTACCTGCCTGCACCAAAATTAATGTTTTCCAATATGGTTTGGTGCATGTTTAGTTTCAAAATAAAAAAAGGGGGCTCCCTTAAAAAAAGAAAGATTTTAGTTATTTCAGAAAACTCTATATTAGAATGTTAGGTAAAAGCATCAAAGCATGAAATTACTCGAAAAAAATGTCTGCTTTTAGGCAAATAACAGGGTATCCCGTTTCCACTCCTGTTGAAGTTCTGGCTAAAATTATCTTGTCTAATGTTGCAGGGCTCTGCTCACAATGGTCCAGCGTTAACACCAGCTGAGGTTTTGGTTGCCATTCATGACATCAATCCAGAGAAGGAAAGAATTGCACTAAAAAAGGCAGGTTCTATGTTTTTGTCAATAAATTGGACACATGCTCAGCTTTTAAATAAAATAACCTCTAAGGCAATATCTTTACCTGCCAAACCTTCTTGCCTGTCATGAATATTACTTTATAGTCTTCTTTGCTATGAGATTTTGCATCCTGCACTATGAGACCGCTCAGATTACCAGAACTTGATTGTTTTGTACTTTCTGAATTTTGACGTTAAATGATCTTTAAGGGAGTTGTAAAGCTTTAAAAATGTTTTGCTATAAAAGATCGTAAGGAAGTTTGTCTTAGGCCCTTGGCTTTGACTTGCTTTTTTTTCAGGCAATAGCTAGTGCTAAATATATTCTGTTGGATTTCTCAGGTAACTGAAGCTTGTTCAGCCTGTTTTGAACAACGCACGGTATTCACACATCAGGTCTTAGCAAAGGCTTTGAACCAAATGGTTTGTCTCTATCCTAGTCTAGCAAAACTTTTAGTTCTATTATATTTTGGTGAAGCTAAAATAATTTTATGTTGCCAGGTTGATCAGACTCCACTACCGTTGCTTTTTATGAGAACTGTTATCCAGTCGATTGATGCTTTTCCTACGCTGGTAATTTCTATTTAAATTTTCTCTTCCTTTGTTCATATCCAACCGTGCTGGCAATGATATATAATGCAAGCTAATTTATATAAATGACGGTCTGACATTTTGATTGCCCATACATACAGGTTGATTTTGTCATGGAAATTCTGTCCAGGCTTGTAAGAAGACAGGTAACGTGATCGGTATTCTATGCAAACAATGTTCTATACATGAACCCACACATCCACTGTGCCTACTTGCCTTCATATATGGTCTATAGAAACTAGAATATAGTTTATTGGAGAAACTAATTCTTCATGCGAAATCCCTTCAGATCTGGAAAATGCCAAAGCTATGGGTTGGATTCTTGAAGTGTGTCTCGCAGACACAACCACATTCTTGCCATGTATTATTACAGGTAAAGTATCGCCTATCGGTCCCCTGTTTTCTAATACATCCTTACAGACTGCAGTTCAAATGTTGGTGTTAAATCCTCTTTGGTTTTATATTTTTCTGCTTTCAGTTACCTCCACCACAACTTGAGAGTGCTTTGAACAAGCATGCAAACCTTAGAAGCTCTCTCATGGCTTATGCAAGCCAATCAAGTGTGAGACCGTCATTACCTAGGTACTCATCCAAACTGCAGCCATGTCAAATTGATCTTGTATTGATATATAATTGAGTAGTCACATGTAGGGGTGTCCATGGGGAGGGATATTCCCGATATCTGCGAGGAATATCCGTCACAGGGATGAGGAAAATAAATGGGTATTGGGCCGAACATCATTCCCCGCCCTGCATGAGGATGGAGACGGGGATGGTGGTAATGGTCTCCACCCTGCTCCGCCCCATCCCCGTTGGGGGTATCCCCATGTGAAAGTTAAAATGAGGAAATTTAATGATTGATTCATCATTTTTGAATTTGTAAATATTTTTACTAATCTATTATTGTATTTAATAAAGGTCAAATTAGCTAAGTAAGCCTTTTTGAAATTTCTCCCTAGTAACTAGGCCCATGGTATAAATATGTTTAGTAAATTTACCCCTAATCAAACCCCTAATCAAACCCCTTACCTTCCAACTTCAGTTTAATGAAAGGGAGAAAAATTGAAGGGGTATACAAACCTAATGGAAATAGAAAAGGACTTATTTGGTCAAATTATTTCTTTAAATAAATTGAATTGATATTTTTAATTTTACGTTAAATATGTTATTACAAAATAGTTCATATATTTAACTCATGTAAAATTATAAATGAGGAATCCAACTGGGTGGTTTTTTGCAAAAAATAAAAAAACAAAATAAAGGATGGTTATCTGAAAACGTCTCAAGGTAAGGTTTTTGGTCGTTGTTGTAAATTATCCTTTAATTGAATTGATATGGGTGCTTCACTTTCTTGTCAAGCTTCTGGTCTGCCTTAATAATGATGTTTTGGTTCACATTGACAGACCAACTATGGAAGTTCTTGGTCTTTCAAATGAACGAGAACAACATCAACCATCACTTGCCATGCCGACAATGAATGCACGGATATGATTGGCAAGTTCCGGAATGATTGGTTGTGTTGTTGTTCCAGTGAATTACCCTTCCAAGCATAGACTAGATAGGAGGATGGATCCATAAAACCAAAGTGCTGAGGAGATTTTCGTTCGGCTCGATCGAATAGGAGATTATGGACAAATCCATTGACGGGACAATGTAGTAGAGGAGGCATTGTACTATAATATCTGTACAGCATTTTCTATTTCTTTAGTTGTTGCGTTTGCCTAGTTTCCCAGGAAAAGCTCTATTTGTTTCCTCTCCTCCCAGTTGTTAAATCGTCAATTTTAGATGTATTTGCTAGCCTAATTGGGTTTCATGAGTTATGTTTACAGTAGCGTAAGACTATGTTGTAAACGTTCATTGTCTTTGTATGTGTCAAACAAAGATGACAATGAAAAGCGTGGCTTGGATTGAAGATGCTCGAGGATATCAAGAGATCGAGATTAGATTGTGAAAGGCCTTTTCGAATAAGTTGGTGAAGATGAGCCAAACATTTACTGGTTTACTACTATCCAAAAGCAAGTTCAATAAGATTCAATCACATGCTGGACTTCAGTAAATCCCCTGAAGTTCTTTATTGATGACAAACTTTAGGTTGGAAGCCCAATCAATTTTCTAGAAGGAAAATATTCTAATAATCATTTATTGTGTCTTAAATGGATGTCGATTCACCGGAGCCGGTCTCGGTACCTGTACCCATTCCCCCTGATCGTCAGGATGTTCAAATGGGAGAAGCTTCCACTACGCCAACAAACACATTGCCACCTGGGTCCGCTTCCTCGGGAGGTTCCCAATGAATGTACTATTTTGGAACTGTCGGGGCGCGGGAAATAGGCGATTCCGAAAAGCCCTCAGATACATGGTCAATTGCCATAGAATAGATTTACTATTTCTATTTGAAACGAAAATCTCAGGCGATGTCGCTGAGGACGTTTGTCTCAGATTGATGTTTACGGATTATCAAAGGGTTGATGCTATTGGATTCGAAGGGGGTATCTGGATGCTGTGGAATTCAGCGACTCTATCAGTGACCGTTAGTCGCAAAGAAATCAATTTTATTCAGGCTGCAGTCTACATTAACAACATACATTTGAATATGTTTGCGGTATATAACCCACCGTCTGTACAACGAAGGACTGGGTGCTGGACGTCATTGTCAGAAGCTATCAAAGATTGTTCGGGACCAATCATTGTTGGGGGCGACTTTAATTGTGTCCTCTCTATGGATGAGGTTGGAGGGACTTCGAACACGTTATCTTCTGACTCGGACACCTTTCTGAAATGGGTTGAAGAAACCATGCTTATTGACACGGGGTTCAGCGGACCTGGATTCACCTGGAATAGGGGTGCTAGTCCATCTCAGAGAATCTCTAAACGCCTTGACCGTGTATTTATGTGCGGCTCTTCGCGTATAAACTGGCCTGAGGCGTCTGTACGTCATCTACCGACGCTGTCATCCGATCATAACCCTATCCTGCTTCAATTCTTTTCTCCTAGGCGTTTCAACAAAGCAAGACGTCCCTTTCGGTTTGAGTCAGCATGGGTTTCTCACCCTAACTTTTTAGATGTGGTTTCTGACGGATGGAGTTTTCCTGATAATAACTTATGTAGGTCCCTCTCTGTTCTGAAGATAAAACTTCTGAAATGGAACGAAACCACGTTTGGCAAGATTGAGACTAGGAAGACGCTCCTCATCAACAGACTTGAAGCGATCCAGAAGGAAATCGAAATGAACCTGTCTCAAGGATTACTCGATTTGCACTCTTCACTACAAGAGGAATTTGATTTGGTGCTTCAACAAGAGGAGGCTCTTTGGCAACAAAAATCTGGAGAGGCCTTTATTTTGGACGGTGATCGAAATACGGCATTCTTCCATGTAAGTACATTGGTTCGGCGGCGCTGCAACCGGGTTGACTACATCAGAAATACAGAGGGCACGTGGATTTCAGGTCCGGCGCTCCTTAAACAGAATGCCCGAGAGTACTTCATGAAGCTATTTACGGCAGAGGAACTGTCTGCACCGACTACTGGTATGTTTATTTCCAAATTTCCGGTACTTTCTGACATTGAGCTTTCCTCTCTTTGCCGTGCTTTCACTGATCAGGAGATCAAAAAGTGCCTCTTCGAGATGCCTGCACTTAAAGCACCCGGAAAAGACGGGTTCGGTGCCATCTTTTTTCAGAAATCATGGACTACTGTCGGTCCTTCTGTAACTGATTTCGTCAAGAAATTCTTTACGACATGTACTTTTCCCCCTGGGTCCTATGATACGCTAATTTCATTGATTCCAAAGAAATCAAGTCCCGATCACATGTCAGCGTTCCGCCCTATTGGATTGTGTAATGTTAAGTACAAGCTCATCACTAAATTGCTGGTCTCTCGTTTGCAACCCTTAATGAACAATCTGGTCAGTCCATTCCAAAGCAGCTTCATACCTGGTCGAATGATCGAGGATAACGTTATTATCGTTCAAGAGATCATGCATTCCCTTGCCCGGAAAAAGTCAGGGAAAAAATGGATGGTAATAAAGATTGATTTAGAAAAAGCATACGATAGGCTGTCTTGGGAGTTTGTGGAGGATACTTGCAGGGCTATCGGGCTCCCAACTATCTGGATTGAATGGATTTCGGCATGTATTAGATCGCAGGAGATGTCGGTATTATGGGATGGTGAAATGACAGATGAGTTTATTCCTTCGAGGGGTGTGCGTCAAGGAGACCCCATCTCTCCGTATCTTTTTGTACTTTGCCTTGAGAGATTGAGCCATTCTATTATTCAGCTCGTTCAGGATAAGAGTTGGAAGCCGATTAAAGTATCTCGCGGAGGTCCGAGTTTTTCTCATGTCTTCTTCGCTGATGATATTGTTCTCTTTGCTGAAGCGTCGGTTGAAAACATCATGACAATCAATAACTGCCTTAAGGACTTTTGCAACGTCTCGGGACTCAAAGTTAGTACAACAAAGTCACAGATTTTGGTCTCTCCCAATGTTAGCGAATCGCTTAAAAAGGCTATTCAAGAGCATGTTGATTTCCCGTTTGTATCGGACTTCGGAAGGTATCTTGGATACCCAATTCTGCATAACCGAATGAGAAAGCAAGACTTCCAGTTTTTGATTGAAAAAATGAAGGGGAAACTAGCTGCATGGAAAGGAAGGCTACTGAGTTTTGCCGGAAGGACTACACTAGCCAAGTCTGTCTTGTGTTCTATCCCATCATATATGTCACGGATTGTTAAGCTACCTTATTCCCTGTGCATGAACCTGGACCGGTTATGCCGTTCTTTCTTATGGGGTGATAGTGAACTAAAAAGCCGTACTCACCTTGTGGCATGGAAGAACGTTTGTCGTCCGAAAGATCGTGGGGGACTGGGATTACGTACATCGTTCGACGCCAACGGATTAGGGCTGGGGAAGTTGGCATGGAGGTTTTCTCAATTCCCTACTGCACCATGGGTTGAGCTGCTGGCTCACAAATATGGACTTCGAAACCTACGACAGTTCATGGACTGCGACCCCACAAGACGTGGTTCATACATCTTCAAGGGACTAATATGGGCGAAAGACGAGTTTCTTTCTAAAGGGGCTGGATGGGTCGCTCATAACGGCCGACAAGTTCGGTTTTGGACTGATCGATGGTGCTGTAATTCTCCTCTCCAAACCGACGCCAGTCTCATCCCCGATGGCTCATCTAGCTCTGACCTGGTGCAATCGTACTGGGTTCCCAATCATGGCTGGGACTGAGCTCGAATGGGTTCGAGCATATCTGCCAGTAATATGCTCAATATATCAGGGATTATACTTTCTGAAGATCATACGGTATCCGACTGTCTTACATGGAGCCATTCAAATAATGGCGGATTCACTGCTGCCACTGCATACAGCACCATGGTCCCGCACGTTCCAGGCTTGATGGTAGGAATGGTACCTTCAAGCGGATTTGGAGGCTGGACGTACCCGAAAGTATTAGATCATTCGTATGGCTCGTTTGTCAAGGGCGTCTGCTCACAAACGAAGAGAGGGTGCGTCGTCATATGGGCACTGATAGCAACTGCAGTGTATGCACTGATACGCCAGAATCCATGTTGCATTTATTCCGGGACTGCCCTAACGCTGCTTCGATATGGGGTGATATCTTGCCTACTGATGCCGGTGATGGTTTTTTGGCGACGGATATATACGACTGGTTAGATTTTAATCTCTACTATATAGGTCTGATCAGGGGGGAACTACCTTGGGGCATCTACTTCCCTATTGCTATTTGGTACTGCTGGAAGTGGCGAAATGAGCTGATTTTTCTAAAGGGGCTGGATGGGTCGCTCATAACGGCCGACAAGTTCGGTTTTGGACTGATCGATGGTGCTGTAATTCTCCTCTCCAAACCGACGCCAGTCTCATCCCCGATGGCTCATCTAGCTCTGACCTGGTGCAATCGTACTGGGTTCCCAATCATGGCTGGGACTGGGCTCGAATGGGTTCGAGCATATCTGCCAGTAATATGCTCAATATATCAAGGATTATACTTTCTGAAGATCATACGGTATCAGACTGTCTTACATGGAGCCATTCAAACAATGGCGGATTCACTGCTGCCACTGCATACAGCACCATGGTCCCGCACGTTCCAGGCTTGATGGTAGGAACGGTACCTTCAAGCGGATTTGGAGGCTGGACGTACCCGAACGTATTAGATCATTCGTATGGCTCGTTTGTCAAGGGCGTCTGCTCACAAACGAAGAGAGGGTGCGTTGTCATATGGGCACTGATAGCAGCTGCAGTGTATGCACTGATACGCCGGAATCCATGCTGCATTTATTCCGGGACTGCCCTAACGCTGCTTCGATATGGGGTGATATCTTGCCTACTGATGCCGGTGATGGTTTTTTGGCGACGGATATATACGACTGGTTAGATTTTAATCTCTCCTATACAGGTCTGATCAGGGGGGAACTACCTTGGGGCATCTACTTCCCTATTGCTATTTGGTACTGCTGGAAGTGGCGAAATGAGCTGATTTTTCGTGGATCTCATGGGCCGATTAACCGAACACAGGCAATCATTAATTATGCACAAAGGGTCGTATGCGCAAAGAGGAATCGTACGGCCCCAGTGAACATGAGGAATATTGTTGAAAAGTTGGTCCATTGGGATGCCCCCGGGGAAGGCTGGATTAAAATGAACTCCGACGGGTCAGTATGAAGTGAGATCGGGATGGCCACGGTAGGCGGTCTTTTCCGGGATATGCATGGGCAATGGCTTTGTGGCTTCGTTATGAACATAGGACCTTGTTCGGTTCCTATGGCGGAACTTTGGGGTCTTGCTACGGGACTTTATCTCGCATGAGAGAAGGGATTCCGAAAAGTGTTGATTGAAATCGATTCGGAATTGATTGTCAAACTTGTCCAACGGTCCGTCCCAAACTATCATCCTCTTTTTAGTCTGGTGTCTCGATGCCAAGGCTTCATCCGTAGGAATTGGCAGGTCCAAATCCGACATATCTATCGTGAAGCTAATGGTGCAGCTGATCATATGGCGTCAATTGCTTCATCATATCTGCCCGGTTATTTTTACATTCAGAATCCACCTGTTACGTTAATTTCTTATTTGAAAAACGATGCTCGCGGGGTGGCGACCCGTAGGCTTATCACATGTTAGCCTTTTGAAGTATATAAATAATATTACGGTACGGTCTTCGGACACCGTAGTCATTACCAAAAAAAAAATAAAAAAATAAAAATAAGTGGTGTCTTAGACAATGTGCAACAATTAGTCTCAGGGATACTAAATTTGTTGTGTCACGTTAATAATATTTCTTCCACGTCAGCTTGTAGCTCCATTTCAGTTTTTCACTTATTTTCACCCATAACAGTTAGCTCTGGGGCTTCTAATTTTTTCAATTTTTACTTTCTTATTTATTTTCAATAAATTAATGAATTGTATATTTATATGTCAATTAATTATTAAATAATATTACTAATATTATTATAAATAAATATTAGCCATAAACTTTAAAATGTAAATATATTTATGTTTAAGTTTGGGGTCCTTTTAGAGTTGGTATTATATATTTAGATTTATCATTTGTGTTTTATTTGAATCTTATGTCATAAGTTATGTGTATGTTGAAGTTAATGTATAACTAGTTGTTTTCTTGTTAAATTGGAATTTTATTTGTAAGTTAATGTCTCGATCACTTTATGTCTAATATTTATTTTAAATTGTGTTTTTCTTATTATAAGAAAATCAAATATATATATATATATATATATATATATAAATAAATATAATATTAGATTGATATAAATATAGTCTTATGCAAAAAATAAATTTTAAAACATTAAATGTTCACTACGTAAAACCCTATATACGTTACAAGAAGTCAAAAAAAAAAAAAATTATCGAAACATATGCAAAATGGGTGTCATTGGATAGATAAAATTAAATCTTATTTAAACATTAAATTTTTTTTATAGTTAATATTTATACGGGAAAGGGGTTTTTTAATTAATTAAAACTCCATTGCCACGTGGCACGCTGTCACTGGCCATATTTCGGCCAGTGAGGGCACGCTTGCTCCCTGAGTACAACCAAAATGACGTCGTTTTATTACTGAATTTTTTAAAAGAAAATTGATAAAGTATAGGAGAAATTGACGTCGACTTCGGGGCTACTAAGACCTTTTCACCGCCATGTCATCATTTTGATGGCATGTAAGCCCCCGACCCTTCATTGTGGAGGGTCTTAAAATTGACAATTAACTTCCTTGAAAATCATAATATGATTGTAATCTATCAAAGGATTATATATGAATCATGATGTCACCAATTAAAATTTAACTTTCAAAGTTATTTGATATAATCCTAGTTGAACTATTCAGAATGATAATTTCATAGGTAGCTTATCCATTACTTAATTTGAAACCATCAAATTTAACTTTCACAATTGGTTGCACGTCTTTTCCACACTCTTGACAAATTTAACTTTCACAAAATTGGTTGCACGTCTTTTCCAAACTCTTGCCTCTAATATGGTTGGCTGTAAATGGGTGTTTCGGGTAAAGTACAAGCCGGATGGGTCTCTTGACAAATATAAAGCCCGCTTGGTTGCAAAAGGGTTCCATCAGCGACCAAGTTGTGATTATACTGAAACCTTCAGTCCAATTATCAAACCAGTCACAGTCCGAACAATACTCACCTTGGTTGTTTTTTCTGGATGATCGATTCGTCAAATTGACGTTAATAATGTGTTCTTACAAGGGCAACTTTCTAAGGATGTCTTCATGGAACAACCACCGGGTTTTGTTGATAAAGCTTCTCCTCAACACATTTGCAAACTAAAGAAGGCCATTTATGGCCTAAAACAAGCGCCCCGCGCCTGGTACACAGAGTTAAGAAATTTTCTACTTCACATTGATTTTGTTAATTCTTTGGCAGATTCCTCTCTATTCATCTATCGCCGACATGGTCTCGTTCTCTATTTGCTTGTTTATGTGGACGATATAATTGTCACCGGCAATGACCCTGTGGCCCTTTCCAATATGCTCAAGCATCTGCCAACTCGTTTTTCACTCAAGGATTTGGGTACTCTATCCTATTTCCTTAGTGTTGAAGTTCATGCGCATGAAAAAGGTCTCTTTTTAAACCAGCACAAGTATATCATATATTTACTACAGCGACTGAATATGGTTGATGCTAATCCCATCTCAACGCCAATGTGCTCAACATCCAATCTTCAAAAGACTTCGGGTACAAATTGGACTCACCTGCTGATTTTCGGGCTGCTATTGGCACCTTACAATATTTGTCGCTAACACGCCCAAACATTAGCTTTGTTGTGAACAAGCTTTCACAGTTCATGCATGAACCTTCTACATCACATTGGAGTGCTTTGAAACGGATTCTTAGGTATCTTCAAGGAACTAGCTCTCATGACATCATTATTAATCGCCAACTTCTCATTTCTCTCCATGGCTTCACTGATGCTGATTGAGTGGGAAATAAAGATTACTATACGTCTACTACAGGTTACTTAATGTACCTTGGTTCCACACCCATTTCTTGGTCATCTCATAAATAGAAATCAGTTGCTCGATCTTCAACCGAGGGTTAGTATCGAGCGTTGGCTGATTCATGTGCTGAGCTAATTTGGATTACATCACTCCTGACAGAACTTGGAATTAGCTTGCCTAGACAGACTGCGTTGTACTGTGACAATTTGGGTGCCAAAAGTCTAAGCGCTAATCTGGTTTTTCATTCACGTATGAAGCATATCGCTCTAGCCTTCCATTTTGTTCGAGAACTTGTTTAAAATGGCTTACTTCGTGTTGCCTATGTGTCTACTAATGATCAATTGGCAGACGTCCGAACCAAACCACTATCTCGACCGAAGTTTCACACTCTGATTCCCAATCTTGGCCTTTCCGCACCGATGTCCAGCTTGAGGGGGCATGCTAAAGATAATTAGTTTGCTAAACTAGATTTACTCTATTCTTTTGAGGCAATACCTTTATCTATTCTGATAGATTTTGGTGGGTAAGACCACACGAATGGTGGAGGTAGAACCATACGTTTATTGATAATATAATCATCCTATATATGTAGGATTACAAGACAATTAAAGGAAACTAATAAAGATTACCGAAATAAAATCAAATTGAAACTAACCTAATATATAAAGATAATATATCTAAATTAAATATATGATATTCTTCAATACACCCCCGCAGTCTAAGCGTGGGTAGACGGACGACGCTGAAGACTGAATCAACGAGTACACCAGTTGAGCGGTGACACCACCAGTAGATCAAACGACATCAATAGATTGACATGACCACCAGTAAATCGGTAGCAATGGTAGATTTAGACGCCGAAAGGTTGACGACGTGCCTTAAGGCCGGCTAGCCCAATTGGACGAACTATTATTGTTCATGCCCGGATTTAGTGTCGTAAGGTCGACAAACCCGTACGTTAAGTCAGGATACTAGAGATCGAACCCGCTCTAATACCATGATAGATTTTGGTGGGTAAGACCACACGAATGGTGGAGGTAGAACCACACGTTTATTGATAATATAATCATCATATATATATATATATATATAGGATTACAAGACAATTAAAGAAAACTAATAAAGATTACCGAAATAAAATCAAATTGAAACTAACCTAATATATAAAGATAATATATCTAAATAGAATATATGATATTCTTCAATATATTCTTTTATATTAGATTGATATCTTCTTATATTATGTTAGAGATATTTAGATTGAGCATCTAACATGAGCCCTCTTGTACTATATAATGGGATGAATCCCTAATAATAAATCATCAGCTCTTCATAAAACATAACGCCTTCCTGGGCTTTCTATTTTTTTCAGAAGGTTGCATTGTCGTGTATATCATTATCGAGAGTGAACTCTTGAAGATTTCCTCCTTGCTCTTGTGATTGTCTTGTTGCTTGGTTGAATACAACAATGAAGTCAATGATCGAGTTTCGCATTTGAATAGTAATTCTTTCTCTTAAATGTTTTGAAATTGGCTTCCTCAAGCCCAATCTAGGATTGCCTAACCATTTACTATTTACTTAAACATGATAATCCTCGATTGAAAATGACTAAGTTTATTCGTGGAAGTCAAAGCACTAAGATAAAGGTTTTTAGGTCAAATACTAAACTAAAAAAGCAGTAAGAAAAGGAGTTATTAGTCAAAGAGCACTATATTAAGATGTGGAAGCTTTGCTGTTTTTTTGTCCCTTTCACTTCAAAGCAAAGAAAGGGAGAGAGAGATACGTACAACCACAAGTGTTTATAAATGACATGGCTTCTTATAAGTGTCTATCTCATTCTAAACGTGTCATCATCCTTTGCAAAACATCTACAAAATCCAATCTTAATCTCTTATTTGATTCAAATTGCGAGGTTAAGTCAGCTTAAACGGATTGACATTATCCAGTAAAACAAGATTGGTTGGCACATTGTGAGTTGAATACCGTAATTATGTTAAGCTCGTCGATGAGTGGCTTGTTCAACTCGTACGTAGTTGCTTACGTTGGGTAATGAGCTTGTGTTTTACGTAGGTTTGAATGAAGCACTTGAAGGATGTTTGAAGAAAACTCGTGTTTTATTAGTTGTGACAAAGACATAGGCTTAGCTAATAGCTATATGAGAGTTTGTTTTGGACTTTTCTTGCCACAGTCCAAAATGGAGGTGGGCTTTTAATAACACACTACTTTCTTTCTCCCTTTTAGCCCGTGTTTTGCTATTCAGGAATAGCAAATTAAGTAAGAAAGGTACGTAGGATACAACTCGGTTGCGATAGATTTCGAAAACCACATAAATGGTGGAGGTAGAACACGGATGTATTAACGTTATTACGATCCTTTATATAGGATTACAAGGAAATCAAAAGAAAATAGTAAAAATATTGGGTATAAAATATCATATAAACTAACCTAAAATACATATTATCTATGCATATTATTATAAGCAATATATTCAAATATTTATTTCACATATCTTTCAATACCTTATCGCAAAATGTCACCTACATTTCTCTAACTATGTTGATCATATAGTAAAAAGTTCATACGTCTTCGACAAAACGATCGATCGACTAAGATGACCATCAATCTCACGACTATTAAGTATATAAGGTTGATGGACGTACTCGGTTTGACGGGTTTGTAGTTAGTCGTGGGTATGACAAAATAGGAGTCCAAAAGGAAAGTCATATGGGTTTTGAACATTCTTGATTAATTAGTATTGCTTGTTAGTAACAAAGAATGGTCCACTGAAATCCCTTTGGCTATGGCCCCATTAATTCATACTGCCTTTTGTGTTTAAAGAAGCACCTGTCCTGTAGAGACTGTCTCAGTCCCACACGGTTGGCATCTTTGAATGGAAACTCGTATCAAATCTTTACTTGTTTCATCGGATCTTACTTTTTGTCTGTGTCTTCACGTCCTTCAGTTGCCCGTCTAGCTATGCTGTCAATCTTCAGCGTCACCTCCGATGCCTTACACGCCTTTTATTCATCTACGTGCTGCATCATGTCGATACGCCTCTACTAGCTTCTTTAAACCTTGAATAAAATCACCTTTCTTTATGTGATTGCTACGTAGTTGCTAATTTGCCGTGGGAGATTTTTGATGTCCGATACAAACGGACCATATAGCGGGGTATAAGCGCACATGCGCGTTAAGATCCAAACTCAACACATAAGAACCAATTGACTCGGGTAGTAGTAGCCCACATGTTAGGATTGCGAATCTAATAGATGCTAACCAATCTAATATTGGACTCGAAATATCCCCACTTAAATTGCGAAAACTTATTATTTCCAACACGTTTCCACAAGTACAAATAGGATATAGACTAGGTTCGATAGACTCAAACTCAACACAAAAGCATAACGATTAAACACCATTGATCGACAATAATAGAAGTAACTCAGCGACCTTACATACTAGGCTCGAAATAACGTCATTATAAGTTTGACTCACTTTATATTTACACCTCATGGATGACGTGTCATTTCCTTTCTCAAACTCTTATCTTGGATGATCTTGTTTTTTGTTTGACCAATTAACTGATGATGCAAAACACCTTTGTGACTAAGAGTTTGCAATATATTCAACAAAATGTTTATTAAATTACGTAAATATAAATATATGAAGGAGAGTTGGTGCCCCAAGTACGTAACATATGGTAGGGTGGGGGTTCATGCATGCATGTTAGTACGTACAAGCTCTACAGTCTACATGATTGATGGTAGGACAATACACGAGACCCCAACAGATATTGCATATAGTAACTACAAGTGTACAATTTACATGGATGCTTTGTTGGGACAAAATGCATGTGACCCATACATGAAATGTATAAACAAAATGCATCATTGTAAGGCTTTATTTGTTTATAAAATGTTTTTGGTTGAAAACATGTGTTCCTATATATCAAATAGTGAAAGAAGAGTTCTTTATAAATGCATGCATGTAAAATGTAGTGAATCTCACGAGCTTTTCTTTATTCAAAAGTCAACAAAATTTCACTGAAGAAAAGAGTGAAGAAGATGATTGAAAGGTTACAGAGCTATGGAATTTGTTTGAAAATCTCAACAATTATTGAACTAAAGTCTAAACTAAAATTTATTGGTAAATGATCTAAATTTATAGTAACTAAAGTTGGTAATTGATCTAAATTAAAGTAACTAAAGTGGGTAGTCGAATAAATATGCTTATACTCTTTTGGAAGTCGTATTTGCACGGTTAAAGATTTCATTATTGTATCACGTATACGCAATGCGTGACCGTGGTCTCACGTTCACGCATTGCGTATGCGTGAAACTGACACGGTCACGCATTGCGTAACAGTGTCAGTTTTAACCCTAAAAGCGCTTACAGAATGATTTCCCGTAAGCGATGTCATTCAAAAAAATAGAAACACGAAGGGAGCAGGCGACGAAGGCGAGAACTCGAATGTCCAAATCGATCCAACCATCCCATTTCACACAAAAACAAGCAATGGATAAAGACGGTAACGGAGGAAGGCCATTTCAAAAGCGAAAACACGACCCGAGAGAGGTATCATTTGATTTTTGTTCGGTTTTTGTTTCAATTTTGTTTGGTTTTCGTTTTTTACTTTCGGGTTCGTAATTAAATATGAAATTGAGGAGAATATGTTAGATTGTTGTTGATTTTGTTAGTTTTAGGTTGATTGAAGAAGAGATTATGGAATTAAGCGGTTTAACGCTTTGACAATCCCCCATTGAAGGCGGATTGTCGAAGACGATGAACAATGGCACACGGTCACGGGTTCCGTAACCGTGGAGCCACTATTCATCGTCCAATGCATTCCAATGCATTAATTTAAGTTAAATTAATTTAAATTTTATTAAATTAATTAAGAAATATTAAATATAATTAAATTATAATTTATAATAATTTAGATTAATTAATTTAAATTTGTTTGAATTAAATGATATAAATACAATTTTAAAAAATTTAATTACTTTATCCCAATTACTTTTAATTAAATTATATAGATACAATAAAAAAAATTGATTTTGAATTAATTTAAATATATAATAATTTAGATTATTTAATTTAATTATTTAATTGTAATTAATGTAATTATAATTTAAATTATAATTGAATTAATTAAAATTAATTTAATTACTTTTTAATTTCATACAATTACTTTAATGTAAAATAAAATGGAATAAAAATAAATTATATTATATTAAATTAAATTTATTTATTTACTTTTTAATCTTGTTTAATAACTTTTACTTTCATTTAAAATATTAAGATTAAAAAAGTAAATCAAATGAAATTAATTAATTTACTTTTTAATTTCATTTAATTTCTTTTAATTTCATTTAATCTCATTTAGTTTCCTTTAAATTCATTTCAAGTGAAACTAAAGTAAACTACATTAAAGAAAAATGATTAAGTTAAACTAAAATACCAAACTATAGATATTACAGGGCATGGAGAGACGAAGGCGTCCTACAGCCTCCGCTTGTAGAGATAGACTTGCTACGATGGAGAGGATCTCCCAGGTTGCTGGTTCGGCGGCCGGCACACCACCAGCTCAGAGCAGCCATTGAGACCATGCATATCAAATCCTTCTCCAACTTTCCCTCGGGAGGTTCTTCCATTGCCGACTTATGGGTCAGACTCGGACCATGAGGTGGACGCTCCTTCTGTACAACCAGGGGAGATAGATCAACCAGCTGGCGAGCATCTAGATTTTACTATTGACGAGCAGGTTGAGCCACCTACAGATATTACTGCTGACGAGCAGATAGAGCTAGCTACAAATATTCCTGTTCAAAGAGCAGGTAGAGCCACCAGTTGGCGACCATATTGAGCAGCCAGAGTTTGATTTTGATGTTCCAGCTGCAGAGCATGTAGTGCCGCCGCGGGAGCCATTTATACCGGCTTATAGAGGCCGTGTAGTTGCAGATACAGGGGCACCATTGATCAGCGATGTGCTGACTTGCTACGCCGGACACCGTGCTCGCGGTTTCTGGATGGGAGAGGTAGATAACTAATCACAGTTATAACACATTATGTTACAAAAACTAAATTAATAAAACGTTTAATTGAATATTCGTTGTGTTATGAAGGAGGATTATAGGAGACCGATAACCGCGTTACGGCGGATAGAGCACATTGTTGTGCTGACTAGATGGATTTCAGATGCTGACAGTGCCGACCCTACTTCCTGGTTTGCTATTGCATATCAGAGTGGCTTGACGGGTTTACTTGACGTCTCTTTTGTTGGAGTTGACCACGCCCGTATACATGCATTCGTGGAGCAATGGCATCCGGAGACTAGCAACTTCCATCTACCTTGGGGTGAGATGACCATCACCCTGCACAATGTAACCATCATCCTAGGCATTAAGATTGATGGAGAGGTCTTGGTCACACCTATGTTGGCATGAGAGCGGACGAGGTGGCTGAGTGACATCTTCCGTATATCAGAGGTGGAGGCTCGGAGTCACCAGACAGCTCTACCCGTTGATTTGCTGAGAACTGCATATGATGTCATTCGACGCAACCCAGCTACTCCGCTGAGGAGGTTGCTTCTGTATTTCTCCTCTTCTTTTTGGGCTCATCATTGTTCATCGATAAATCGACGAACAAGATTCGACCTTGATCGATTTGGTATGTGATCACGGCCGTACTAGAGACTATGCTTGGGGCACCGGCGTGTTGGCGTACTTGTACTGATACGTATAACTATCATTCTACTTCATTAATTAATAACTTCATATTATTGGTGTTATGACAAATGACAAATCTGAACTTTCCGTATAGTATGTTGGGCGACGCTTCACGGCTGAAGGTGAAGACGATTGGAGGTTGTACGTCACTACTTCAGGTAAGAACTTTCATTGTAATTAGTCACTTCTTAGTAAGACATGTAGTAATTTAACAAGAATTTCATTTATTATTATTAATAACTTTCATTTAATTTAATGTTTACAGTTCTGAATCTACGCCCACTTCTCATCCTTGGGTTGTTCGGCGGCAAAGGATTCAAGACGTCATGGATCAGCGAGGTGGGCTTCGAGACTTTCTGTCCCGAGATCCCATCATCCACTCTTGAGAGGCTGAGATCTTTGTGCTCACAGTTGGATCAGATGAGAGTAGAGGATATCAAGTTCATGCCTTATAGAGACAAAATTTTTTATTTCGAGGGCGAGTTTGCTATTTCCACGTACCGGGGGACGATTCAGATTGGAGACATCGTCGAGCCATACATGCCGGATCGGATCCTCCGTCAGTTTGGGTATGTTCAGACGGTCCCCTTGAGAGGATCGTCCCTTATTTGGAGCAGCGCCCCCTTTTGGCAGTAGGGGTATAGAGTCAAATTCCATGGCGCAGATGATCGTTGGGCTGCTAGACACGAGGAGATGAGCCGATTTGCGCTTCAGAGTCAGACTAGGGCCCCCATGGACTGTATCTCAAGACTACATGTCTTGGTTTAGCGAGCGCTGTCATCCATTTCTCCTTCCTGGCTCAGCTATACAGACTCCACCAGCAGATCGTCCTCCTGCGGTCCCTGTTTCAGATACTCGGGTACGTGTTGTTGTATTTATTTGATTGTTTTCAAAGTTCTATACTTTACCTTTAGCGCTCACAACTATATATTCCAATACAGAAGCTACACATCATCCAAGCCCGCCTCCGGGATCTTATTAGTCGTGGTGCACCGACTGTGGAGGATATACATGCGATATATGACGAGTCGGTAGCACAGGAGGTTCATATAACATCATCTCAGGTCAGGGCGTCGCAGCCCAAACGAGATTGATTTGTGTTTTTTATGTCTTGTTTGATACTGTACCTTTTGCTGTACATATTACATTTTATGTGTTGTACGTAATCTTTTTAGGTCTTATTCTATACTTTACATTTTGGTTATGTCTTGTTTTTCAATGTTCAACACTTTGTTCATCAATGCTACTTCTTATCGTTTGATTATTGTCGTGACACTTTAAGTAAAAAGAGTAATGGTTGCTCTCACAAATGAAAATAACAAAAAAAAAAGTTATATTACTCTTTTTCCATGAGTTACATATAAACTGACAACAACAAAAATGACAATAAACCAAACATCCATGAAACACATATAACCTAAGAAGAAGATGAGAGATTGATTGTCACTTTTCTAGGACACTCTTTGCGCCGGAGTTCGTCGAACAAATTGAATCTATCACGGAAGTGTGCATCCCATCCATCAACGCTAGAATCATGTTCATGCCTCCATGTAATGGTCAAAGATGGTAATGGAGAGTCTGGTTTGAGTCAAACCTAACGAAAAATGATTGACAAATGAAAAAGTGATTACCTTTTTTTGTCCTTCTTGAATAAAAGTAATGTAGGAGATATAAAAGGTACATAAAGAAAACTTAAGGCTACAAAGTAATTGCCATTAACCCACGCGATTGCACGAATCTCCGTGGAGGATTCTTGGTTCTCAACCGTTGCAACAATTGTTAAACATGTCTCGAGACTTGATCCAAGTATAACCACTGCGCACCGGTAATATATTGTTGCTGCCGTGCAAACAAGTGGACACTTCATCTAATTTTCCGGCCCACAAGGTATAGGATCTTGGTGGACTCGATAACTTCATCAACCGCCATTTTACCGCCGACTGCTGAAAAAAAACAATTATAAGTGAAGAAGTTGTTTTCATTTTATCAACAAAATATGGTTAAGCAAAGAAAAGAAGAAATACTCACTTGTTCGTACAAGTCCTTTCTCATGAACATCATTGTAGCCATTTCCTTTCTAACAATCAAATAATCTTCTTCCGAGTATCCATAAACCACGGCAAGAGATCTAAATCCACAATGTCCATCTCCTTTAACATCATAGGTTGAAAGGATGAAGGGTTTCATGAACTTCTACATCTGATCACTCTTGAACCGATAGTTCTTAGAACGTCGGGTGGTGATTTTCTTAGCACGTGACTCAACCTCCTCAACTTTAACTTCAGGTTCGGCCTCCTCAACCTTAACTTCTACATGTTGACTTGCTTTTGGTGGACGACCTCGAGGACGTGGACGAGCCAATCCAGACCATGTTCAAACCCACTTGGTTCTCTTCTTGTTGAAAGAGCGTCGTACTTTGGTGGTCTTCCTTTAGTTCTAACTTTCTGTTCTGGTACTCTCAACGTTGAACTACCCAGATTTCTAATATCATCATATGATGAACCCATCCGTTCAAGCACATCTTTCGGAAGCAAATTCTTGTCCATTCGCTCCCTAAAGTCATTGAGTGACTCCATGTATGCATCAATATGGACAACCTCATCTTCATGCGTCAGATTCAATCTTGTCCATCGTACTTGTTTCCAATAAGGGTGGATCTCATCCAAACGTATTGGCTCTCGATGCCTCATAGCAATAAGGAACTCGTGCGCACAAGGCAACCCATGAGCTTCCCTCCAATATGAATCCTTACATGTTGTCAAGCTCCTAATTTAATTTGCCTTCTCGTAAATCTCCAACAACATCAGGAAGCACTCGTTGCTTACTTTGTTTCGGAGCAAATCAAATATAGGCACCCGCACAGCCAATAACATCCTTTCGCGTGACATCTCTATTGACGCTTTAGTCTGATCAATCTAGTTATTTACTATCAAGTCAATATTCTCCATCACCAACTGAAATCCTTGCACGGTAGAACGCAATGTACCCTTCAACAATGAGTGTGCGGACTCACACCTAAATACCAACATCAATTCAATACACTATAACACTATGATTATTAGAAAACAAGTGTAAACAATATAGGAATAAGTTCTTACGCATTGGTTGTCCTCGTGCCAAAGTGAAGATGCAAGTCACACCAATATCGAACAATTGCTTCCTTGTATGGGATTAGCCATGTAGTTTCCAAATACTCCATCAACCTCGGATAAGCTTGCCAATGCACTTTCATCATACCCAAACGCCGCTCGTAACTCTCAGGATATCTAGATTCAATAAGAGCATGGTAGTGTGATGCAAAAACTGCTTGTAATTCCTTTGACTGTGTCACCGCCCAAGATCTATGTTGGATGTTGCACTTTATATGAAAAGTGCAAATCGTGTGCTTCACATCCGAAAAAACAACACCGAGTGCACTTATGAGTCCTAGCTCTCTGTCCGTCACAATCACCCCCGGTGTAACATTTTCGCACACATGTCGGAGTCTCCATAATGCCCACTCGTAGTGATTGGCGTTTTCCTTGGCCATGAAAACAAATGCTATTGTAAACGTCAACCTCGTGCTAGTGATACCGATAATCTCTAACAACGGCATCTTGTACATATAGACGACATATTAAGAGTTTTGTTCGACTTCATACCAAAAGTGTATGAAATATAAAAATAGTCGTAAAAACATGTATAATAAAACTTACTCGTTCGCCTTGTACATCGTGTCCATTACGATGACATAAGGAAATAGGTTGAGGAGATGTCTTGAATCCGGATGCATGATGAAAAAATCTGAAATTTCTTCCGATTCCGAGCATCTTCGCACATTTACGTAGTAACGACGTTGCTCTAACATATATAGTGCTTGTTGGAGAGGACTTCACCCTTCGGCTTGTAGCTTCTTAATCTTCAATCCAGCATTGTATATTTGTTCTATTGTTCTGACGTTGTAGGAATCATCTAACTTTATTAACTTTAAAATATTTTTCGGCTTAAAACCCGACCCAAGCTCACGTCCCACCCTCTAAAATTGTTTCTCCGTAAATCGGCCGGCATATGTGTGCCCCTTTAACTGCTCGGGAAGTGTATGATTGTTCACTCCGTTTATAACATGCAACATCCATTTCTCAGCCTCCCTTTGTACACCCTCAAGCTCAAAACAACATCCGTCTTTCTTCGATTTCTATGCTCGGCTAGAAGACGACTCGGTATCAGGATCAACGTCTTTCTTCTTACGAGGGGCTCCAAAACGTTCGGATGTCAAACGAAACGTAGCAAATCCCCATGAGTTTTTCCATGACCTACTAGTAACCAACACCTTGTTCATAGTTCCTCCCATGAATCGAGCCCAATCCACCATTGTCTCGCGGTCTTGGAAAAAACCGCGAATTTAAACATTCGCTCATAATCAGTCCCTTCGTCACGAGAATAATTCGGAAGACCCTATTTTACATAGAAAAAAAAAACTATAAGATTTTTGGTTTTCGGTTTAATCCTCAATGATTACTAGTTTTACAAAACAATAATTTCAAATAATAAAAACACAAATTATATCAAAGGTTTCTAACATAAATTGCAATTATGTCTAATGTTTCTAACGTAAACATACATTATATATAACATTTCTAGTTTTTCTATATTTTTCGGTTATAAAGTGCTTACCTCGAAATGTCGAAGAAACTCGTCTGGGTCACTAAATTTTGTATCGTCGAACGGAATCATCATCTCATCATCCTCGTGTGTTGACATTCTCGTAGCTGTTCTCCAGAAGATGTTGTGATGTTTTTTCGAAGATGTTTTGAGCGTTATTCACCTCTTCTATTAGTATCTATATATAACCGATGGAAATCAATGATGTTTAAATTACAACGGTCACTTTATAACGTTCGAATTACAACATTCGGATTACAACGTTCGAATCTCAACGGTCACAATATCCACGGTTACGGGGTGCGTGACCGTTACGGTCACGCATCCCGTTTACATTGTGCATATAGGACATCTTGAACCGTGCCCGTAATACCCCCTACTCTTTTTATTATCGATCATTTCTTCAAAATGATAGCCTCAATTAATGCATTGTTAAGTGTCCCATTGATTGTTCTTGAGCCTTAGCCTCAATTAATGCATCTCTAAGTGTCTCATTAAAGTATTAACCAAGGCCTCCAAATATCATTGGCTAACCCTGACAATAGAAGTAACGGGTTAAGTGAAAACTGTTGTATCACATTCATCACCCGACTCATACTAAGAAACCGTTCACCCGAATTATCGCTCCTCGAGGTTCCCTAAGCCATATCCGCGGGTGATTGGGTGAGTCGGGTTCACCCAAAAAGTTATGTGACTATCAAAATTAACAATCAAATATAACATAATATAATAATTGGATTACCCAAGTGAAAAAATGACAATTTAAATTACACTTCTCCTTAAAATCCAAAACAACATTACCTTGAAACTTAGTTTACAAAGAAAAAATTGAATTGTTTTATAAATGTTCAACTTGATTAGCATTTGACTTCCATCAATTCCTTAGACTTGAAAAAAATGTTCAAACTTGCGATATATAAAAAGTGTGAAGGAATATTTTGATTGAAAGTGAAGAAATATTTCATTTAGACATTTAAGGTCTAATTTAGAAAGAGGGTAGTAATTACAAGTTTTTTAATTAAATTTTTTTATGAAACTCGAGAGACATTGTGTGAACGCCGGGTCGGTTGATGGGTCAGGTGAGGGTATGATTTTTAATATCTTCACTATAAATGTAATCGGACCATCACCTAGATTACAAATATCATTTTATAGGGTTTTTAACCGTCTATGTAATTAACTTTATCATATAATAATCGGTGGTGGGTGAGATTGTACTTGAAACCAGATGGAAGGCAGATAAATTAACATATTAGAGTCTGACCTAACCACGTACAAAACCCCGTGTCATAATGATGGGCCGAAGTGTTTCCTGACCTTAATTAATTTGTAGAAGAAGAAAAGTTGGAATGATTTGTATGGTGAATAGAGCAAGTCGCATGCACAAATTAAGAGGTGGAGGTGGAGACAAAGGAAAGTGTTAGTGAAGTGGCGATGACAATTAAAAGAGGTTTTTCTGCTAACAAATATGTTATCCTATGGCAGATAATGTGGACTGACGTCTAAGCTACGTGGGTGGATCATTCTTTACATACAAGCTTTCACACCCAACCCTATGCATGTTGAGAGTTGAGCCCATTGACGACGTGTGGATACATTAAGATAAGTTTTTTAATAATATAATAACCCCTTTGTTGGTGTCATTGAGGAAGGTGGCTAGGCGGTGGTGGAGGGTGTTGGTAGCCGTAGGAGGTTGACGGCGGTTCGTGGGGAGGTGGCCTTTCTTGATAAGACGTTTCAGGGAAAAAGGGGAATCAAATTCCGATGACCTTAATGCATTGCATCCCACCAGCACTCGACACGTGTCACTTTGTGTGACGGCCCATACAACAACGACGACATTTGTCCACTCCGACCAAACCTTTTGCATTTTATTAACCAATCTTTCCCTAATGCTTTGCATACTATGCTCTATTTTTCTAATCTGTCCTTATTTAGAAATAATTCTCGTATATTATTATATTTAGGAATATATGTTGTCGGATATATTTATCGTTCCAATCCAATCCCCAAAAATGCTTGGCATGGTATCTTGTTGTAGTCTTGTTTGTATACTTTATGTGAAAATAAACGTTTTTATTCGTCGTTTTTGGCGGACTTGATCATTCTGATTTTTGTTGAACACTTTCATCTTTTCGGGTTTTAATGATGTATTTTTTGTGTCTTCTTTTTTTTTCATTTGTTGTGGTTTTTCATTAAGATCGAACCGCTTTTCGTTATAAAAAAAAAAAAAAAAAACTCAAAATATATTGCGAGATGGAGAAGGTCCTATATTTTTGCATCAGCTTCTCGCCTGCGATTTGCAGAATTTCAATAACACTGAACAAAGGACATATTATATAATTGCTAAACTAAAAGTATTAAGTTCAAAAAATGCATATCCAAGTAGAAGTGCATGTTGCTTAGATATGTAAAGGTGGTCGCCATTTTATCCACACTCAAAATGGACCGCCCTTTTCATCTTTTTTGTTGGAAGACTGTTGATTATTTGTTCAAGTGGAACACCAAAGTAATCTTCTCTTAATCAACTACTTACGTACGTCGACCTCTAATCAAATTGCTGCCATTCTACTCCGATCCATCAATGTCTTTGTTTCTTCATATACACTAGCTCATAAAGTATAACAAAACAATTTTTTGTTCGGAGATATTGTAAGATGCCCACAAAATATACTTTCGTTCCGAGAAGATTGATGGTGAAAGAGCCGGCAACTTCTAAGCCCAAAAAGAACATGATGTGCCCAATATCTTTGATAATGAATGTAGAATGTAAAGCAACTTTAGTTGAAGCAAAACATATGCAACCAACCTTTTAGACTTCCCAAAGAGAAGAGAGTAATCATTATGAGATCTCTCATAACCCATCTTAAAGAGGAATTGAGTAAGCTCGGTATTCTACTGCCTATAAGTCTACTTGAAGCCATTGAGTAAAAGCTTGATCTTGCAAACGTGTCCATGAATGGCTATATATTAATATGGGGCAGGGATGATAATTTCATCAGTATTCGACGGATATCCGGTGACCCGATCCAACGAAAAGGGCAAAAGCGGGTGTCGGATAAAGCGGGTGGTGAATCGGGTAGGATGCGGTGAACGTTTCATCGACCAATCATCTACCCATTCATGCGACCCTATTCACCGGCTTAAAATTTTATATATTCTTAATATTTGTAGTTTTATATTATAAAAAAATTATTTTACCATTATTTTCTTACTATATAATTATATAAAAGTAAACCTTGTATTTCCTTTCCTAGTTTATTTTATTTAGATTTCTAATATATTTCGATTCTTATTATTGATTCATTATGCTTTATTTATTTAGATTTGATCTTGTTTTGTTATAGTGTTGTACTTGATATCATGTACAATTTTATGTTATTTTTTTATTTGAATTTAAGTATGTTCTTGATTTTTAGTAAAATATTTGAATTTTTACAATTTATAAATGAAATGTAGAACACTCAAAATCTCACTCGATCCACCCGCTTCATCCGATGTATGTGGGTGGAATGAATGCGGGTGAGACCCTTAGCGGGTGGTGGGTTCGGTGGGGTGGACAATTGTTCCCTTCAAAACGTGTGTGTATATGAAGGAAAATAGTCTTAAATTTATACCAAGAATAAAAGCAATAGCGAAACCGTAGTGTACGGATCAATCGTAATAAAAGCAAGTATTTTAGGGTCGATCACAGGGACTATGGTGAAATCACTCAGTATATCAAATCCATGTAAGAAACTTGCAAATATCAAAGAACAAAGCAAAGCGATCAACGAAGCAATAATAATAAGGAAAGAATGCAGATTCTAGAGATCATAACGTCAAGTTGTGATTTTCGATTCAAGATTTCTTTTTGGACAAGGTTGGGGTTGCAATGGAAGGTGTTTCTAAGGCGCAATAGATTACGGGGGAGTTCTCACTATTCACTATTCCAACTCAAAGGTCCTTTTAACGGGTAAGTCTTAAGGATCTAAGGAAATGAACTATAATTCCAAATCAACCACTCAACCTAAGAGAATAGAACTAACCTTTACCGGATAAGTCTCAGGTTAACTCACAAAGGCAAGGCGAAGACATACTCAAACCTAACAAATGATAGACCTTTGTTACCTAGCACTCATCATCGTTGGCAACTAAGAAACGGACCGGAATCACCGGGTAAGTCTCTTCCCAAGCTTAGATATAATAAGCTTGAGAGGCTCAACAAGGTTAGGATTTGGGCTCCTAAGCTTAAGGATATAACATGAACGGGTAAACAGGGATAAATATCGGATTGTTCTTACTCAAATCTCGGCCGAGATTCCTGAGATCAATCCGAGATTGGTGGCTACGTAGGTTAAACTCAACTTTCAGGATCCAATCTAACTTAAAGGTTCATTCTATCATCATCTATACCACAACCATCGACTAATCACCCTAAAATCGCAAGAGTTTTAGCCAACAATAGTCCTATTCAAATCAAAGAGGATATATGATATCAAATAAGACATAAAACCGAAATAAATAAAGAAAGGATAAAGAATAGTTAGCAAATGGTCTTCAAATATCAAAACTGAAATAAAACAACAAAGGTTCGACCTTGTGTTCAAAACAATGAAAACAACAACTAAGTATCTTCTTTCAAGAATCCTCACAAAATTCCAAAGTGTTGTAACTAACTATGTGAATATTCGATCATTTGATATTGTAACTCTTCCTTTCAACTCTCTACCACTATCTTTCTCTGCGTTCTGACTCTATCAAACTGTGTATAAAACTCGTCGCAAAATTTGTATATCTCAAACGCTGCAGCCACCTTTCTTTAATAATAAAAATTAGGGTTTTTGGACTTTGGGTTGCGGGCCATTTTCACAAAATCTCGGGCAAACCCGAATAAAATCTCGTCCGAGATAATTCTTATCCATCCGAGATTTCTCTTCTGTTACGTACTTTCTTCTGCTCCTTACTTGCATTCCACTTGCATCCTTCTTCTTATGATCCATGCTCTTCTTTTAAGCTCCAATGCACTTCAATATGCTGTCCTCTTGACTCCTTCTACTTCCATGCTTCTTTTGATCCAAAAAGTACCATATTTGCTACAGTTGCAACAAAACTATGTGTAGACCTCCATTCTCACAAAGTAGGCAAATAATAAGTATAATTGATATGAATATATGTCCATGCATGCAAAACAAAAGGGAACATCTATCTAAATGCATACCTAAACTAAGGTCATAATTCATGTCATCAACAATTTTAGGTGTACATCCACTACTAAATAACTGGCCTATTGTAATTGTATAATTGCAACGGATTTTTTATTATGTTACCATAAGTTGGTAAGGTAATGATTTTTGTAACGGTTATACAAAATTGACTTAATGTAATACTACGTCGGTAATGGATGTTCTCTTATGTTACATTAGACAAACTATTGCAACGGTCATTTGTAATGGTTATATAAAATTAAAGAAGAACACTTATAGTAATGATAATTGTAATGGTGCGTCTAAAATAATTGGCGCAAAATGAAAAAGATAAAGGCGCCATAGTGAAAATTTTGGGTTAAATTACACATTGTTTTATTCTTATCTACCATCATCATCAATATCTCCGCTCTATCTCTGTCTCTTGTCTATCTCTATGAGGGTTTACCATTATCTTCGTCATTTACCATCATCTTCATTGGGCAGAGTAGGAAAGCTCCTCGACGCCACGTTCCAGATCCCTGAGGTAGTAGAGCTTTTCAGATCCTTGTTTGGCTCCTCCTCGCATTTCACCGTGTCCCATCATAGACTGCCCTCTCAGCCCTAATTGCTTCGTTCTCAATCCATAAGTCCATCCAAGTATGCAACTCTCCCCTTCAAGTTCGTTATGAACTCTTCACTCTAAAGGTTCGTTCTATACTCTTCACTCTGAAGGTTTGTTCATCCCTTAAATTCCTTAATCCCTTCTAGTCCTCTCTTGAATCTCTAGGTTGTAGGTTTACCAATCGAAGCCCTAGAAAAGAACAGAAGGGAAATTGTTTCCTGAATTTATAGATTTGTTTTAGATATCTGAATCCCGACTTAAACCCCTGTTTGTATTTTTTAGGTCTCATCTTGGATTATGGCCCTTATCTTTGTATTTGGTTTTGTCTAGTTGTTTCAGTTCAACGACAACTAGCTGACATCGATATCAACTTTGATCTTAGTGGATATGAGGAGGAAATAGAAGGTAGTTGAAGCTTGAATGGGTTGTGTTATACTCTCTTCTTTGGTTTTGTCTACTTTAACTAGGACCTGATTATTGTGATATCTATTTATTTTTACCTCCCCTGGTTTTACACGAGACTTTATAGTTAAAATTAATTAGGGGACGCATCTTGTTAACATGCATACCGGGATTGATTCGTTTGAAGTAACTAAGTAAGTACCCTCTCCATTTTTCATGACCTTCAAATATTGTCTTCAAACTTGAATTGGATGATTTGGAAATCTTAGTTGCTTCTCCTTGCTACTCTAAGTTGAATTAGATGCTTTTCAAGATTGGTGTTCCTAACCTGCAATTTTTTAGAGTTTGCTTGAAATTTAATTTGTTTTGATAGCTTCTATCTCTCTTGATCTGGAAGGCACATATTTTAGTAATCTGAATTTTGCCTCTTGATCCAAATTTAACCTACTTGTGTTGTCTAGAGTTTTTCAATTCAATGGGATTTATTGAGTACGTCTCTTATGGTGGTCCATAGTACTATCTTGCACGTGCTTCATGTGATACTCAAGTGGGTTTTTGGAGATTTGTTAGAAAAATGTTTCTATACTATTTGGTATTTCTTCAGGTTTTTGTTCTTTGTGACTAAATTTGATTTCTAATTTTTCTCATGTCATGCTACATTCCTTAGGAGAAGAAGCTCTTATAATTTGTTAACTTCAGTTCAATTCTCATAAACAAACTTTGGCTTCATATGACACTAAAACTTAATCATCCACCTTTAAGATAAAACCCTTTTTCAAGCCATCTTATATTTTGATTTAATTTTGAAAGTCATTTGCTCGGGAAGCTGAAGTTGATTGCTTTAAGATATGTTTTTCATTAATAATTCAGCTGGATGTTATTGATAAGTTGACCATTAGTAACTTGAACGCTTTAACCAAAACTAACTTTAGTGTCTATGGTTTTCTGAGGATAGGTCCTGCAAGAGCACCATCCTTCGAGCAACCTAAACAGCCAAGCCTGTCCATTAAACGGGCCTGAATTCAGAGACCCCTCCATTAGCACTGCCGACGACACCTCTGAATAGAAGTTTGACATGCTTTGGTCGGAACTAAACAACCATGAAACGGTATCTTTGTAAGTTTCTTTACATTTCATAATTACTTAGTGAAAATACCATGCCTGAACATATTGAGTTGTAGGTTGGTGATGTAAATTGAGTTTGGACGGGGTAATGTTTTTATAAGCTTGACATGCTTTAGGCAAGCTATTCAATAGAATTTATGGATCATGTTACTTTTTATTGTTAGAATGCATATTCGTATTTTGTACTTTCGATACATCAAAAAGCTAATATTTCCTTAATTTGGATATTTTTAATGATAATGTATGTTAGCTGGACTAGAGAAAAGGCTTTGAAAGAGCCTCAAGAAGCCAATTTGTCCCAACAATGCTTCTCAACTTTGCAAGGATGTGCTGCTGAGGTATAGTATCAAGTAGTTATTGAAGTGTTCACTTTCTTGGTTTCCTGTACTGATGTTCTATATGTTCTTACTTAATCATCCTTCGGTTATTTTTTTCTTAATTTGGATATTTTATATGTTCTTACTTAATCATCTTACGTTACATCAATATACACTACACCAATCTTTACTGACGTAACAGGGTTGATATCATCCTTCGGTTATTTTTTTAAAAGCTCGGGGATACACATAAATGATTACCAACTTTCTTTGTGAAGGATTTCCAAAAGAGATGCAGGTATCTTTACACTTTTCAAGGTCACTTCTTATAGAATTCCATTCCTTCAATACCTAGCCCTAATGCTAATATGACATAAGTATACACAAAGAGATATGTTATGTTCTTAGTTTACCTATGATTGAGTTGCTCTTAAGCCTTATCTATTATAAAATGGATGGTCTTTAACTTTTAGCTTTGGTGTCTTAATTCCTTCTTACTTCTTAATCTTGAAAGGGGCTAGGTTAAAAGAGAGAGAGATTTTTATTAGAAAGATCTTATCTCAGTTTTGGATCTTCCCACAATATACGGGAGATCATCACACCTTTTCCTTGCTAGTTCACAATTCTGCAATATCTGTGTTTACCATGCTTTCTAATGGATTTGTTAATGTTAAATTTGATTAAATAGTCTTCATGTATTGGCTGAATTGTAACTGATTGTATTTTGCTACTTGTGTTCGAATTACATTTCTACTTATTTATCAGAATTTCTGGTGTTGATGTGCATCAGGGAAACCTTCTGTGTATTTGCAATATGTTTTCATCCTATCATGCTTGCATCCAGCAGTTGTTTTCAAGGACATTGTTGATGCTTCACTTTCAATGATTTTAACATCCGGGTAAGCAAAGACAAACTATAACAGTTCAGTGGAGATGTTTTTTTTCTTTTGTGAATCATAAGTACTCTATGTTTTCATGTAGTTTAACACTGTTTTTATAACCACCCCTACCCCCCCCCCCCAAAATTTTTCTCAGTTTGTATACTAAGCTAAAATCTAAGGTTCACTTTTCAGTGTATTATTGCAAAACGAAACAACTTTGAAACCACCTTATCTTGTTTTTGTGCTGGCAGTATTGAAAATGAAGGTTACTCTTAGAGATATAACAAATCTTTTAATTATTGTAGAAAAATAGAAAATGCAAGCTTACTCTTAGAGATATAACAAATCAACTTATCTTTTTGCTTGATTGTTGTGTTGCAGCTACAACTTGAGACAAGCTTATCTTGCTCTTGGAAACTTCAAGTCTTCAACGAACTATCAGTGATTAATCTCCGGAGATTTTTCGCACACAATGGCTCAAATTTCATGGACTTGCAGATTGTAGAAAAAGCAGTCCTAAGATGAAGCTTACTACTTACACAATCTTCCAATAAGGGTTAGTGTTCATTCTGTGAAGTTCAACTGCACTTCAAGTAGTACAAGTAGAAAGGAGGGTGTTCATTCTGTAAAGTTCTACTTTGACTTTCGGGTTATTGAGAATGATGATGTACACTTTATGCATTTGTATTATTTATCTATGGATTATCATTAGTATTTTAGACTAAATTTGTATAATTTATAAATTATCTAATTAATTGTACACATCAGGTATTGTGGTAACAATTGTAGATCATATGGCAATAGTTCTATATGTAAGGTGATCGACAATTATCTACGTTTTGTAATGGTTGTTCCTTGGTAACGGGTCTATCAATATTGTAATGGTAAGATCTATTGTAATAATAATTTATTTTTGTAATGGTTTTACCTATAGTAATAGTTATGTGTCTATTGTAATTGTTTTGGACTTGATTCTGTAAACCGTTATAGTAGAGTTCATGTTCGTTGCTACATACCTATTGCAAGGCAGGCTATTGTAGCGGAGCATAATCCATTACTAAAGCCTTACTGTAACAGTTTTGAAGCCTTAAGTAACTAATTTTAACGGTTACAACAGACCATTTATTTAGTAGTGATCGGGTTACAGTCAAATGCATTCACCCGCCACCCGATCCATTGCATGTCTTCCCTAATTTGAAGGGTTATGTACACGTGCATCCTCATCGATGAAGTCACGTACGAAAACATTATTAATATCAAGTTGGAAAATAGGCTAGTAGCAAACATTTATAGTACGAGTTGTGACAAACTTTGAAATTGGTGAGAATGTAAATTTATTGTCTTTTTATTCTAGTTTTTATACAAACCTTTGCTACTGAACGAGCCTTATCTGTCTCAAAGTTTTCAAATTAAATTTTATTTTTATAGACCCATTTAGACCAATAACATTTGATCAAGAGGAAGAGAAATGAGATCCAACCATGATTGACTTCACGAGCTGAAAGTTCCTTCTCCATGGCTTCTGTATGATAGGCTAAAATCTACCCGCAAGTATAACCAAATCAATCGTAGTAATCGAGTGTCGAATTCACAAAGACAACATTTGTATTAGTGTAAACAATATACAATAATGCTAAGCCAAAGGGATAAAATAAGGGAGTAAAGGTAGATAAAAATCGGGTTATGGAGATTGGGTTGTCGAAAGATAAAATAAAAAGCAAATAAGATGATGAAAAGTAATATAAGAGAAAGAAATACAAGGAATACACGTCACCACAATATAAAAAAAGATATAACCAAATAAATGATAGCATATTTTCATGGTATGTTTATAGATGTGTTTTTATGTGATTTTTCCTTGTTTTGAATGGTTTAGGCATTATATCTTAGCTAAAGCTTTAAATGTCAAACAATGTCTACTTCCGTTGTCTTGTATGTTTATAGGTGTTTTAGGTATCAAATGGAGCTTAAAAGAATATATTTTAGATCTCAATCATCCCAAAGAGCAATCATCATATCATCATCTACCTCATTGGAGCAAATAAAAAAAGAAGGCAAGCTTGGACATTTACATGAAGCCAATAGAGGAAAGAAAATCCCAAGTAAGACCATAAAGTGAACCCAACTCGAGCTAAAAGGAAGGATAAAGTCGAGCTAAGAAGCATTGGAAGTGGATTTCTCAATGTTGCTCGAGTTTATATCATAACTCGAGTAGATAAGACAAGCAACTCGAGCAAGGAAGATACTCTACTCGACCTAAGAAGACTCAGGAGCAAGGAATTTCAACATAGCTGGTGTGAAGCCTCGAGTGACCACTCACTCAAGAAAGGAGTACAAGCTAACTTAAGCTAAGAAGCCATAATGCACAAAGTGTTAACATCTCTCGAGTTTTCACATCACTCGAACTAAGAAGACGAAAAACTTGCGAGAAGAAGACATGACACTCGAGCAAGGAAGACGAAGTTAAGTCGGTGGAGCATTCAATGCTATGCAAGAACTCACTCGTCCTAAGAAGACTTGCTCACTCGAGGTAGCTACTACGGTTTTTATCCACTTGCATAACTAACTCAATAGCCAATTGATCCACTTGTTTTCCGGGGGAAGGATAATTACTTTTAGGCCTATAAATGAGGTATTTGGCTATTTGTAAATGTACCACTCCAGATTACCATTTTCACATACAATTCTCTTATTAGTAGGATGGTTGTAGAAACAATATTTTGGATCTTGAATTGGCCGAATTTGGATTCAAATCAAAGGAAAGCATTGATGCTCTTCACAATTGTTATTGCTAGATCTTACTCCAACTTGTTTTTGTCATAGCTTTGGATTAGTAAGTCTAAATTCCTCCATTATTGCTCCTAAATTCATTATTTGTTGTCTACTTTACAACCATGCCGCTTATTTCTTCTACTACCATGTTGAGATTTTCGATGACGAGTGAGTAGTTCTCTTGCTAGGTTTTGGGGTAAAGATCTCCAAATCATGCTAGACTAGTATTGTTATTATGTTGTGTTTATGAATTGAAGGGAGACTAAAAGCATGTTAGTAGCATATAGGAGGAATCAAATTTACTTATCATTTATTCTATATTGGACTTAGTTTGAATATTGGGTGCTAGACTATTACTCGTTTATGTTGTTCTCTTAATACATTGTATATTTCCAAGCATGAATGAATTATATGTAGATTAATCATCCAAATTGAGACCGATAAGTAATATGAGGATGATTGTGCAACGTTTAGATGATTATCATGCTAGAGTAGAATGGTTAAGGCCGAAAGGATTATTATCCTACTTGTGATGTTATTGCCCAAGTTATGATTATGTTGGATGATATGAGCAAATAGCAAACACTATGTGATGATTGTATGGTCTAAGATGATCATAATTGTTGTCAAGCTTAATCAACTAGTGTGCAAATAGCAAACACCATATGGTGTATACTAGTTAATACAAAGCCAATTGTTGTGACACAGCTTACCAAATATACATGCTCCGTTTGTACTTACTACCTTCATATCAACCTTCATTGATGGAATATAACATGTTTAAGCATGCTATCAGCTATGGTTTAGGAGTGATACCCTCAAACGTAGTGTTTTTTTCATATTTGATACTTGATCTAGTTACTTGTCTACTTGATACCTCAAACCAAGGCATTTGATCACCCTTTTGCTTTATATTACACACTTGAACCTTTCTAAATGAACTTGAAACACTTCAAGTTATATATAGTCTCATGGGATATCAACCTTGATGCAATATCATATACTCAATTTGGCATGGTCGTTCACTTGCGGTAATTTGTGATTTTGAGAGTTTTCTCACTTCACATCAAGTTTTTGGCGCTATTGCCAGGGACTGTTGTTTGATTAATTGTTTAGAAGAGTTCATTAGGAGTTTAAGTATTTTGTTACTTTTGATGCAATTTTGTGTATGTTTGTGATCTGTAGATTGTGCTCCAAGAGATGGATAATGACTTAGCTTCTTTGTGGGCTACAAGCTAGAAGAAAGGCATATGATGAGTCAATTGAATATGATGGATGGAATGCCCAACAAAAAGAGGAAAATGAAGAATTTCTTATTGAAATAAAAGAAATGTTAGAGAAACTAAATGCCAAGGTTGGGTCCATTGCACAAAATCAATGGATGCTTGAGCAACAACTAGCTCAAGAAGAGGAATCTAGGAGAATGGAGCATGAAGAACTTCTTGCTAGAGAAGAATAAGTTATATTGCTAGAGACGATGAAGAAGCTCCTCACCAAAGTGGAATCAATTTTAAAAAGCCAATAAATGCTTGAGCAACAACTTGCTCAACAAGTGGAAAGTTCATCAAAGCCACTTGAAACTCCTCAAGTTATTAAAGACCAAGTAGAAGAAATGATAATTGAAGCCAAGCATTGAAGAGCAAAGCATTAAGAAGCCAAGCATCAATGTCAGAAGTGCCTCTTGAAGTATAAGACGCTCCAAAAGAGACTAAAGAAAAGTGTTTGGAACTGGAGAAAGAGATTGAGAAAATGATCATCATGATCAACCTCATTGGAAAGCTCCACGACCCTCCAAGGTCTAGTAATGATTGTTTAATCAAGGATGGGTCAACTCAAATGGTAGAGACTATCATTCCACTAACCCCATAGGTGCATTGCTTCCTAAGAAAGTACAAAATAAGTATGGGGTAGATAAACAATGCTTGAAGCATCAAGGGAATTCAACATTCCCTCACAAGATGCCAATAAGATGCCACCAATACACCAACAAGGACCGTCGTCGTCGACACGATGTTCGGTGTCAATTGCACATGCTTCTCAAGGTACATCTTAACCTTTGACATATCAAGATCGACATGGGCCGTTCGCTCACTGATAACACGATTTATGACGTTAGTCTAGGCATCCATTTAGATAGTTTTTCCCGCTATTCATGCATAGTTTGGCATTAGTTTATGACGTTTACGTTCAATTCATGTATATTTGTCGAGATAGACGTCTACACGGACCTTTGCATGTTTTGTAGGTATTTTGGGAGCTTTTGGAGCTTAATCGATACATTCGAGGATCGTTCCTTGCAATGACACACTTCCGGACTCATTAGGGAGCAAGCTAGGAGCTAAGGAGAACACATATGACCATGTTGGTGCATGCCTTGCACCAACTCATGGATCAACGATCAAAAGAGGGCTGAATACACCAAAACCACGGTCACTGGGACTTCCACGGGCGTGGAATAGGCCGTGGTTTCCTCTGCACAGCTGTGACAACTGTCCCACGATCTCCATAACCGACTCTTGCAAATGATGGAGAATAAAAGGTGGTCCTGCATGCTGTAGAAGGGAGATTCCAAATTCCATTATCTCCCACACTCTCACAAGAACACACTATTGGATTGGAGCTACTCTTGGAGGAGAAGAAACACTCTCATTTGGAGAAGAAGAACACTAGTTTCATAGTTTTCATAGTTTTTGAGTGGTTTTGAGTGAGTTTTGTTGAAGACATTTGCTAGGGTTGTAAGAAACGATTCGAACCTTCTTTTGAAGGATTGTAAGTCCTTCTTGACTTTTATTCAGCTTGGTTTTCTTATCCTACTTGTTTCGTTTCTCTTTCATTCTATTTTCTTGCTATGGAAGCCATGAATGCATACTTGTTGAGTTTAATTGTTAAGATGCATGTTGTTGGCTAAGAAGATGCGATTCTAGGGTAAGGGAATGATGGTTATGGCTTGGAATATGATAGAATAGACTTAAATGTATCTTTGGATGATTTGCTTGCTCGTACTTAAGTGTTGTTAGAAATTACGGTTTGTTCTTATACAACCACGGCCGTGGTTCTTATAATTTGACCGTGGTTTGCTTTTGTTGTGCTTTAAATGATAAATCTGAATGTTAGGATGTTTGATTGTTGAAATCCTAGTGTTTGTTAAGCCTAATCTAGCCTAGGGTGACCTAATGCTAGTAACCTAAGTGAGGAAAGAGACCTACCCGGTGATTTCCGATCTTTTTTTTTTTTTTTTGAAAGTTTAATTGTATTAGATAGATGAGGATATACAGGAGAGTTCATGTGCAAGCAACAAGATCAAAGACATGAGGGAAAGGGATTAGTGAAAGTGAATTCCTAGAATTCTTGCATCAGCATGGCTTTGAGAGGATCTGTCCTTCCAGTGATGTGCAAGGTGGTTCATGGTGCCGCTAATAACCATCCCAGCACAGTCCACAGCTCTAGTGAAGGTATTGTTGTACACAAGGTTGTTTCTAGCCTTCCAGACAAAGTATATGAATGCAGTAATTGTAGCAATCCTGGCGCTTTCCAGAAGATTATGTCTTGGGTTAGGTCTCGAGCAAAGCCAAGACCAAACATTATTGTTGTATGGGGCTGGGTAGGGGACTCTTGTCCATCTAGAGATTATGTCAAGCACAAGTGAAGAGTAGCTGCATTGGTGCCATAAGTGATCATCATCTTCCACCAAATACCTGCATAGCATGCAAATGTCGTTAGTAGCAAGGTTCCATTTCTTGAGCCTAGAGAGTGTCGGGAGTTTCTTGTGATAGGCAATCCAAGTGGTAAAGCAGCACTTGGGGGTGTTGGTCTTGAGCCATATTGATTTGAAGGGATTAGGATGGGGTGCAGGAGCCTGATGATTGAAAAACTTATACGCCAGTTTAGGAGAGAAGGCGCCCATGGGGTTAGGTGAGGGCCAAGGGTTGATGACACCACTGGGGGGGGGTTAAGCATCTCGTCGCGCACAGAGAGGAGGCTCTTCCAGAAGCAGCTATGATAGGCCTTTGGATTACAGTTCCAAATGCTGCAGTCTTTGAGGATATGCTTCTTGGACCAACTAATCCAAAGGTTATCATCGCCCCTGTCAATATCATAAATGAGACGAGCCAAGGCAGCTTTGTTCCTTGCAAGCAGATTGGGGAAGCCAAGGCCGCCCATCTTCTTAGCGCAGCAAATGGAGGACCAGGCAACAAGAGCACGTCTACTATTATCCTTACCAGACCAGAAGAATGATCGAATAAGAGATTGAACCTTGTTCAGTACTGCAGCAGGGATCAATAGCATCGAGCTCCAGTACTGAGTGAATGCACTGAGGGTAGAATTGATGAGTTGTGCCCTCCCCGCATAGGACAGCAGCTTTGCACTCCAATACTGAGTGATTTTCGATCTTAAGTACCAAAGATGATGAACTCTAGGTAGTAGTAAGCCTGATAAGCCGCTATTGGATTGAGTGTGCTAGGATTGATGTTTAGGACTTGCCTTCCCGAGACTTACCCGGTAAGGAGAGGTTAGATCCCTAGATAGCAATCCGGTTTGTGTAGATTTCCCAACCTTAGGTTCCTAGAGACTTACCCGGTAATAGGACCTTAGTTGCGGGATTAGTGGATCATGAGACCTACTCGGTGATTGGTTCCATTTGAGAAACACCCTTTCCCAACATACTATAGCTAGTCCAAGATTGATTAGAAGCTTGAGTCCAATGCCATATCCGGAATTCCTAACCCCTAGAATCCGCCTTTCTCTCTTTGATTACCTATCTCGTGTTTGTGTTTGCTTATTTGTGTTGTTAACTTAGTTGTTTGTTAGTCTTGCATGATTTGTGATCCTTGATTGATCACCACAAAATCAATCCAAAAACATTGATATTTTTATTTCTTTATTTCTTTGTCTTTTCTCAAACTAGGTCTACACTATCCTTAGTCACTATTTGATTCAATTTCACCTTAGTCTTTGTTTTCGACCTCGGAATACTTTCCTTTCTACAAAACGATCCGTACACTGCGGGTTTTGCTAAGTAGTTTAGGATTTTATATCGAGTTTATAAATGTAAAGCTTTTTGTGCTACCTAACTAGCGTAACAAGTTTTTGGCGCCGTTGCTGGGGACTAGGTCTAGATTGAGTCATTTTTGTGATTGTTTATAGTGTAGGTCTTTCTTGTTGCTTTTGATCTTGTTTGGTTTGTGTCTTTGCATTTTCAGGACATCTCTCATTCTTTAGGTGCATGTGAAGATCTCGTGACAAGGATTTAGCTCCATTCGATCCCGAACCGGGGAAAACCCTTAAAGCTAGATCTAAGAGCATTAAGAAGAAGAAGATGGCCGCAAGAGATCTTCAAGCTGAGTTGGATGAGGTTTTAGAGCAAATTAGGTTAAGAGATGAACTCTTGGAGAATGAGAGGAGACTTGCCAATGAGAGGCAAGAAGCAACTAGGAGGGAAATTGAAGAGATTAGGCAAGCTCTTGTGCAAAGAGAGCTTAATCGTCAACAACCTCCTCCACCACCACCACCGCAGCCGGCGGTCAACATTCGGTTTGAGCCGATTATGATTGAGGAGCCACAAACATTAGGGCAACGTATGGATCCGGCCCAAAGAGTGCACCATCCGGGTGTAAACTTAGGAGATCCCGCAGCCCATGATTATGAGCTCCGCCCTCAAGTGCTTCAAATGATCCGGCATAATCAATTTGGAGGGATGGAAGGAGAGTTACCTCATCAACACTTGATGAATTATGAGATTTTGATGGAGACTCTAAGGCCGCCTAGATTGGACAACAACAACCATAAGCTTAGGGCTTTTTCTTCTCTCTTAAGGATAAAGCCTTGGCTTGGTACCAATCGATTCCACAAGGGCGTGTGAGTACTTGGGAGGAGATGACAACCGAGTTCTTGACTAAGTTCTTCCCACCTTCCAAGACAACCGAGCTAAGAGGGAAGATCAATGCCTTCATGATGAAGGATAGAGAAAGCCTATTCAAATCTTGGGAGAGGTTCAAGGACCTCCTCCTAGATTGTCCACACCTAAAATAGAGCTTTTGGAGATATAGATCAAGGGGCTTGATGAGGATAGCCAATTCAAGCTTCAATCGCTTTCCGGTGGAACATTCATGGAGAAGAATGTGAATGAGGCTTGGGAGTTTGTAAAGAAGAAAGCCTTGGTGATAGAGAATTACTCCCATAGGAAGAGTGATGGGAGAAAACTGGGAGTTTATGAAGTGAGTGAAGTCACCATGAGCAACTACAATCTCGATGCAATCAACAATGAGCTAAAGTCTTTAAGGGAGTTGTGTGCTACAACCTTGAAGAGTCAAGCTAGTCCTCAAGTGCAAATGCAAGCCAATTTGGCTTCCAAAGAGGAGGATGTGAACTATATGGGAAGGGAAAACTTCAACAATTATCAAGGCCCTAGGAACTTCAACAACAACCGGCAATTCAACAATTACCGGCCTAACCACAACCATCCCAGGTTTTCCTATTCTAACCCAGATGGAGCCTTGAACCCTCCCGCTTCCACAAGCGCAGCACCACCACCTAAGGCTTCACAAGAGCCTCCACCCGGCTTTACTCAACCTCCAAAGAATAGAACCGAGATGATGTTTGAGCAATTGCTTGGAAGGTTGAGTGGTCTTGAGAGCACGGTGACTTCTATTTCTAAAGCTCAAAAGGTGCTAGAAGCACAAGTGTTCCAAAAGGCGGGTGAAGCTCATAGAGATCCGAGAAAGCTTCCCTATAGAACCGAAGATAACCCAAGAGGCCAAGTGTTGGTCATCACAACAAGGAGTGGGCTGAGCATGAAGGACCCCTTACCTAAGGGAAATGATAAGAGAAAGCAAGTGGTGATAGAAGAAGAGACATTGCAAGAAGGAGGAAAGAGCATGGATGATGAGCCAACATATGTGGCACCACCTCCATACAAGCCACCACTACCATTCCTACAATCACGAGCAAGGGCTCGATTGGACAAACATTTCGGTAAATTCCTTGAATTATGTCTAAATTGCATATTAACATTCCGTTCATGGATGCTATTCTAGGTATGCTAGCCTACGGAAAATTCTTGAAGGAAATACTCTCCAACAAGAGGAAATTGGAGAAGTGAGAATGACAAAGAGATCTTCCGAGTTGATCCAAACTATGAAGGAGGAGATGCCTCATAAGCTAAGAGATCCGGGATCTTTTTGTGTGCCAATTGGGGTTGGAGAAGTGAAGTATGAAGCCCTATGTGATCTTGGAGCAACAAGGTTGGGCTAGGAGAGCCAAAGCCGGTCAAGATGACCCTCTATATGGCGGACCTTCCATCACCCACCCCGTAGGAATCTTGGAAGACATACCGGTGCAACTTAGAAAGTTCTATGTGCCAATAGATTTTGTTGTTTTGGACATCCCGGCGGACTATCCGGTTCCTATCATCTTAGGGAGGCCTTTCTTAGCTACATCCGGATGCTTGGTGGATTGCAAGAATGGAATTCTCTCCTTCAACATAGGAGAGGAAAATATCAAGCTCAAGCTATCCACAATGATGAAGGGGCCAACCCTTGGTGAAGATGTGTTCAACATTGTCGAGCAAGAGGAATGTAGAGAAGTTGTAAGCTCGATCTTGATCAAGGACCCCTTGGAGAATGTTCTTAACTTGAGTTTGATGGAGGAAGGAGTTGAGGATGATTGCAATAAAGAAATCAAGGCTTTGGATGCACTAGAAAAGGAGACAAGTGCTGAATTTGAAGTGCACGAAGGTGTGCTGAAACACTGTAGGAATCACGACCTGTCACCAAGAACCACGGCCGTGGACTTACTCGTGGAACTCTCTGGAATGCTCCAAAGTACCAGCTTCTCAGATTCCACGCCCGGGGTTTTGCCAGAGACCGTGAGTTTGCCCGTGGTTTCTCCAAAAAGAGTCTTAGTGGTTGATCAAGCTTCAAGGAGCCTTGGAGAGTCTTCAATGGCTTTGGATTCATCTAATGTGAAGCTACATGGATCGTCTCCAACCGATAAAGGTCCTCCTAAACTTGAACTTAAACCCCTCCCCTCTCATCTTAAGTATGCTTTTCTTGGTGAAAATTCTACTTATCCGGTGATTGTTAATGCATGCTTGAATGATGATGAGTTGAATAGATTGTTGCATGAGTTGAGATTGCATAGGAGAGCTATAGGGTATACCATTGATGACTTAGTTGGCATTAAACCTTCCTTGTGCATGCATAAAATTTTGATGGAAGACGACCATGAACCTTCGATTGAACCTCAAAGAAGACTAAACCCTATCATGAAAGAAGTAGTCAAGAAAGAGATACTTAAATTGCTAGATGCGGGAATCATTTTCTCGATTTCTGATAGTAAATGGGTTAGTCCCGTGCATGTGGTTTCTAAGAAGGGTGGGATGACTGTAGTGACTAATGAGAATAATGAACTAATCCCTACTAGGACGGTTACGGGATGGAGGATGTGTATAGACTATAGGAAACTAAATGTGGCCTCTAGGAAAGATCACATCCCTCTTCCCTTCATTGACCAAATGCTAGAGAGATTAGCTCAACATTCACACTTTTGCTATTTATATGGCTATAGTGGATTCTTCCAAATCCCTATCCACCCGGATGACCAAGAGAAAACTACATTCACATGTCCTTGGGGTACATTTGCATATAGGAGAATGCCATTTGGGTTGTGTAATGCACCCGCCACCTTTCAAAAGTGTATGATGGCTATCTTTTCTGAATATATTGAAAACATCATGGAAGTGTTTATGGATGATTTCTCTGTTTATGGATCTTTATTTGATGATTGTTTAGCTAACTTGTCTTTGGTGTTAAAGAGATGTGCGGAGACTAATCTTGTCTTAAATTGGGAAAAATGCCACTTCATGGTAAGTGAAGGCATTGTGTTGGGACACTTGGTGTCCAACCGAGAGATTGAGGTTGATAGGGCTAAGATAGAGACAATAGAGAAGTTGCCATCACCTACCTCGGTGAAGGGGGTAAGGAGTTTCTTAGGGCATGCCGGTTTTTACCGGAGATTCATAAAAGATTTCTCTAAAATTTCTAAGCCTCTTACTAACCTACTAATGAAAGATGTTGAGTTTGTTTTCTCAAAGGATTGCCTTGAGGATTTTTGTAGGTTGAAGAATGCTTTTATCTCCGCACCCATCATGCAACCTCCGGATTGGAGTTTACCGTTTGAGATCATGTGTGATGCGAGTGATGTAGCCGTTGGGGCTGTTTTGGGACAAAGGAACGATGGACTTACACATGTCATCTATTATATTAGCAAGACGCTAGATGATGTCCAACTCAATTATGCTACCACCGAGAAGGAGTTGCTAGCGGTTGTGTATGCATTGAGAAGTTCCGCTCGTATCTTGTTGGAGCGAAGGTCATTGTGTATACGGATCATGCTGCAATCCGTTATCTCCTTACAAAGAAGGATGCCAAGCCTCGTTTGATTCGGTGGATCCTTCTCCTTCAAGAGTTTGATTAGGAAATTCGGGACAAAAAGGGGTCCGAAAATTCTGTGGCGGACCATCTTAGTAGGCTAGAGGGGGTGAGCCATGGTATGCGCAATTATAATTGATAGAGGAATGCTTGCTTCAAGTGACTAGAGGGGGTGAGCCATGGTATGCGGATATAGTGAACTATCTCGTTTGTGAAGAGGTGCCACCCGGTCTATCGTATGCCCAAAGAAAAAAGTTCTTCAAGTATGTGAGGCATCACTATTGGAGTGAACCGCTCTTGTTTAAGAGAGGGCCGGATGGGGTCATTAGGAGATGCATACCGGAGGATGAGGTGGAGAGTGTGATCCGCCATTGTCATTCCTTGCCATGTGGAGGCCATCCTAGCTCACACAAGACGTGTGGAAAGGTGTTGCAATCCGGGTTTTATTGGCCAAGTTTGTTCAAGGACGTGCAGAATTTTGTGGTAGCTTGTGATGCTTGCCAAAGGACGGGCAACATCTCAAGGAGGAATGAGATGCCCTTGAACAACATACAAGAGGTGGAGATATTTGATATTTGGGGTGTGGACTTCATGGGGCCATTCCCCTCTTCATGTGGCAACCTCTACATCCTATTGGCGGTAGACTATGTGTCGAGATGGGTAGAAGCAATTGCCTCTCCCACAAATGATGCCAAGGTTGTGGTGCAGTTCTTCAACCGAGTGATCTTCCCTAGGTTTGGAACACCAAGGGTGATCATAAGCGACGGAGGAAAGCACTTTACCAATAGGAACTTTAGGACACTTTTGGCTAAGTATGAGGTGACTCATAAGGTGGAAACACCCTACCATCCCCAAACTAGTGGCCAAGTGGAAATCTCCAACCGGGAGATAAAAGGGATCCTTGAGAAGACGGTTTCTAGGACGAGAAAGGATTGGGCTATGAAGCTCGATGATGCTTTGTGGGCTTATAGAACCGCTTTTAAGAGACCGATTGGCACCACTCCCTACAAGCTAGTTTATGACAAGTCTTGCCACTTTCCGGTGGAGATGGAGCATAGAGCGTATTGGGCTATAAGGTGGCTGAATTTTGACCTCAAGGAGGCCGGTGAGAAGAGGTTGCTAGACATGAACGCTCTTGAGGAGATCCGGTTGGATGCCTATGAAAACGCCCGGATCTATAAAGAAAGGACTAAGCGTTGGCATGACAAGCGTCTCATCCCAAAGGAGTTGAGTGAAGGTGACTTAGTCCTTCTCTTCAACTCAAGGCTGCGGCTCTTCCCCGGAAAGCTAAAGTCAAGATGGACGGGTCCTTATGTGGTGAAGAAGATCTTTCCCCATGGAGCGGTTGAGATAGGAGGGGAGCATGGTGGAGATTTTAAGGTGAATGAGCACCGTTTGAAGAAGTATATCCCGGGAGCTCCGGTGGATATGATTGCCCCACTTCACCTCGAGTGAGACGCCCCCGAATTTGGTCAAGCTAATGACCTTAAAGAAGCGCTTGATGGGAGGCAACCCATTGGTAGACATCTTTCCCTTTTCATTTTCGTTTTTGTTTTCATTTTTCTGTTTTTGTGTTTTTTTTGTGTGTATTTTTGTGTTTGTGTGCTAGAGTCTAAGTAGCATGGAAGCCTTGCATGGCATGAGGATAATGATGGTGATCCCGCATCAAACGTGGGTGGAGCGGACGTGGGACTTGGATGGCTAGCGGTGCCTAGCGCGGGTCCTGATGCCATATTGAACATCAAGAGCTCTCTACCATCTTTGATAGATCATCCGCCATCAATCCACTTGAGTGAACCCAAATACCAAAGCAAACCATTTTATATTGTGAGGACCCTCTTTCACTCTTCTTTACTTCATTTACACATTGGGGACAATGTGTTTCTAAGTATGGGATGGGGTTTTCATGATCACTTGCATGATTAGCATCTAGGATAGTTTAATATTGTCACATGTTTCATTATGTTTTGCATTGTACATACATATTTCGAAAATTTCAAAAAATCAGAAAATTTAAAATTTTTTAAGTGCTTCTAAGCTTGGGTATGACCCTTATGATGAGATTGTCTTGTGAATTGGCTATGGATGACCTTATGTGTTGAATGGATATATGCATATGTGAACTTGAATTACTTATCTTGAATCCTATGTATGGATTGTGATCATGATGTTTGCCTTGGTTGGATTGAGGATTGATGGTCGAATTTACATGCTAGTTCTTGCACATCATTTAGGAGTGATTAAGGCAACTCATCTTTCTCTACTTCTCATCTTGATCATGTTGTTTGAGCACCTCAATTGATATAAAATTTGACCTCTTTTGATCCATCCGGGAATAGGAGCATGCTAGTGTGTTGATGTGTGTGAAAAGCAAGTGTGGGGTGAAGTTGTTGATGAAAGAATGTTGTGAATGAAGTGCTGAATTTGTTGTGAAAAGTGTAGAAAAAAATATAGGTTTGGGGACTTTGGTTTTGATGACGAGTAACTCGGCACCATTCACATAATCGGGTATTTGTGCCTTGCCAAAGTCGGATAAACCAAATGTCCTAGCAAGCCTTGGTATGTGTGCCTGGTGTGAGGCACCTCGGAAAAACCCCGAGGTCCACTAATCACCAAGGTTTCGGCTTTTGTACACCGATGCCATTGCCTCAAAAATAAGTGAAAGAAAAAGAAAGTGAAAAAGAAAAGAAAACAAGGAAAAGATGGAGAAAATTATACACTTGTGGGGGAAGTTGATCAAAAACGAAATTGTGGAGTTAGTTCCTTTCCCGGATTAGCATCACATGACCTAAAAATTCCCACCTAATCACAACGTTTCTTAGCCTCTTCTTTCCCAAGTCCTTGTGACCTAATTGCATATGTGTAAGACTTAGTGATCTAGATTGGATATACTCATGATCATCTTGACTTCTTCATTTTCACCTTGCATGCATGCTTTTGAGTTAAGTATAATTGTCTTTCCGTGCCTTCATTCATTTGATGCATGATTGCTTGTCCATTGCCATGAAACATGACTATGAAGGTGATCCAATGTTAGAAGCACAATTCCAAAAAGATTTTGTTGTTTTTCTGCATGCATAAATCATGTCATCACTTAGTCTATAGTTGGGTCTTGCTCGGGGATAAACAAACCTTAAGTATGGGGTATTTTGATAACACGATTTATGACGTTAGTCTAGGCATCCATTTAGATAGTTTTTCCCGCTATTCACGCATAGTTTGGCATTAGTTCATGACGTTTACCTTCAATTCATGTATATTTGTCCAGATAGATGTCTACACGGACCTTTGCATGTTTTGTAGGTATTTTGGGAGCTATTGGAGCTTAATCGATACATTCGAGGATCGTTCCTTGCAATGACACACTTCCGGACTCATTAGGGAGCAAGCTAGGAACTAAGGAGAACACATAGGACCATGTTGGTGCATGCCTTGCACCAACTCATGGCTCAACGATCAAAAGAGGGCTGAATACACCAAAACCACGGTCACTGGGACTTCTACGGGCGTGGAAATAGGCCGTGGTTTCCTCTGTACAGCTGTGACAACTGTCCCACGATCTCCATAACCGACTTTTGCAAATGGTGGAGAATAAAAGGTGGTCCTGCATGCTGTAGAAGGGAGATTCTGAATTCCATTCTCTCCCACACTCTCACAAGAACACACTATTAGATTGGAGCTACTCTTGGAGGAGAAGAAACACTCTCATTTGGAGGAGAAGAAGAAGAACACTAGTTTCATAGTTTTCATAGTTTTTGAGTGGTTTTGAGTGAGTTTTGTTGAAGACATTTGCTAAGGTTGTAAGAAACGATTCGAACCTTCTTTTGAAGGGTTGTAAGTCCTTCTTGACTTTTATTCAGCTTGGTTTTCTTATCCTACTTGTTTCGTTTCTCTTTCATTCCATTTTCTTGCTATGGAAGCCATGAATGTATGCTTGTTGAGTTTCATTGTTAAGATGCATATTGCTGGCTAAATAGATGCGATTCTTGGGTAAGGGAATGATGGTTATGGCTTGGACTATGATAATATAGACTTAAATGTATCTTTGATGATTTGCTTGCTCGTACTTAAGTGCTGTTAGAAATCACGGTTTGTTCTTATACAATCACGGCCGTGGTTCTTATAATATGACCGTGGTTTGCTTCTGTTGTGCTTTAAATGATAAATCTGAATGTTAGGATGTTAGATTTTTGAAATCCTAGTGTTTGTTAAGCCTAATCTAGCCTAGGGTGACCAAATGCTAGCAACCTAAATGAGGAAAGAGACCTACCCGGTGATTTTCGATCTTAAGTACCAAAGATGATGAACTCTAGGTAGTAGTGAGCCTCATAAGCCGCTATTGGATTGAGTGTGCTATGGTTGACGTTTAGGACTTTCCTTCCCGAGACTTACCCGGTAAGGAGAGGTTAGATCCCAAGATAGCAATCCGGTTTGTGTAGATTTCCCAACCTTAGGTTCCTAGAGACTTACCCGGTAATAGGACCTTAGTTGCGGGATTATTGGATCATGAGACCTATCCGGTGATTGGTTCCATTTGAGAAACACCCTTTCCCAACATACTATAGCTAGTCCAAGATTGATTAGAAGCTTAAGTCCAATTCCATAACCGGAATTCCTAACCCCTAGAATCCGCCTTTCTCTCTTTGATTACCTATCTCGTGTTTGTGTTTGCTTATTTGTGTTGTTAGCTTAGTTGTTTGTTAATCTTGCATGATTTGTGATCCTTGATTGATCACCACAAAACCAATCCAAAAACATTGAGATTTTCATTTCTTTATTTCTTTCTCTTTTCTCAAACTAGGTCTACACTATCTTTAGTCACTATTTGATTCAATTTCACCTTAGTCTTTGTGTTCGACCTCGGAATACTTTCCTTTCTACAAAACGATCCGTACACTGCGGGTTTCGCTAAGTAGTTTAGGATTTTATCTCGAGTTTATAAATGTAAAGCTTTTTGTGCTACATAATTAGTGTAACACTCACAAATGTCCATTAGTCTACCTTTCTAATGACATTAAATGCTTATTGCTCTCAATGATCCCATGATACAATATTAGGTATTGTCAAACTTCCGTGGATCCTTGAATCTGAAGCTTCATTTCATATGACAAGCATTGTAGTCATCTCTCCTCCATCAAAATGTCCAAGAATTCCGGATTAAGCTTCCAAATGGCATAATTGTTAAAAATACTCAAGTTGGTTCCATTCATTTAAATCGAGATCCACACATCACTTATGTCCTTTTGTTCTTGGATTGGATTGTCACCTCTTATCCTTGCATCGAATGACAATTGATCTTAATTGCAATTTTAACTAACGGCTTTATGTGACACAAGACCGGATATTGAGGATGGTGATTGGAGCGGTTGAAGCTTGGAATGGGGTCTATTGACTACATTGCATGAAACCTCCCGCTATTTCACGGTCCTGCCACACTACAAAACTTTTGACCATATTCTATATTTGCTCCTGGGCCACTGTTCGCCCCTAGAGGTATGTGCAAATAAGTTTTAAATTTATAAAACTAGAATCAAGCAAGCGAACCCGCAGTGTACGGATCGACGTAGTTAAGCAAGAATTCCAGAGTATCGAACACAGGGATTTGGGTGGAGCGAACTCGATTGCAGATTATCAAGCAAATAAATATGGGAGTTTTGCAGATATTGGGAAAACAACAATCCTAAAGTTTCAGGTATCCAGTTGCGGCAATAGATTCAAGATATACTAATGATGTAAAGACAGAGTGGAGATATGCAAAGGTATACTAATGTAAGGTAATCGTACGGTTGAGGTTCCAAAAACCTTATGTAACTCACCTACAAAGCACTCTCTATACAGGTTGTTGAGGCTCAATATAGAAAGATTCTAGAGATGAGAATTAGTGTCAAATACCCAAACTTATAATCTAAAGATCAAGACTAACTTAACCGATTGAGGTTGTTGAGGCTCACAATCGAGGTAGAGGTTGTTGAGGCTTCACTACCACCTAGAAAAGACAAGTCTAAACTAAGCTAAAGCAAATCTTTAACTTTGGATTAAAGTAAAAGCAAGTTCGTAAACTAAAGGGAAATCACGGTTAGTTCTTGAGGTTCCACGGCCGTGGACTCAAGAACAGACCGTAATTTAGGGTTGTCGGCGATTCTCTCTAACTCTCAGGGTCTAATCTGTTTGCGATTGATCTATCATCACCTATGCCACAACTATCAACCCTTCACCTTAGAATTGTTAAGGGTTTTTAGCCAATAACAGTCATATTGATATCAATTCAAGAATTAAAGGATAAAAGATGGGAACTTTCAAGAACTATCAATAATCTTCAAACAAATCTCAAGATCACAATCAAGACAAGTGTTTATCAAAAGATTCAAAACGGAGTAAACAATCACAACCTTAGGAAAGAAGAGAAACGGGATGTCAATCCGTTTCCGAATCAAACCTAAACAAGAAGAGAGATCTTCTTGCAAAATCTTCCAAGAACTTCGATCTTCCACAAATCTGAAGATCACAACAGCAACTCTCCACTACGAACTTTGATCTTCAATGAGATCTCCCAAATACCTCTAAGATGAGGGTTTGTGTGTTGCTAAGCGTTGCTCCTAAGCGGGATCCTAAGCAGGCATGACGGAATCTCCTTTCTTCCGTCTTTTTATAATGCAGGGCAAAGTGTCGGCCCGGCCCAATCTTCAAAAGATCGTGGCTTCAAAGTGTGGCGAGAAGATTCGCCAAGATCACGGTCGTGGAAGATTCCACGACCGTAATTCTAGGGCGTGGAAACAATTACGGTTAGTTCCACGGCCGTAGAATCCCCTGGAATGAACATCGAATTCTGACTCTGAATCCACGGCCGTAATTCTGAACGTGGTTTGTGATACGGCCGTATTTTAGGGCGTAATTTAGGGTAAGAACGTGATTCTTCCCTAAACTCGTGCATTCCTCAATCTAAGACTCCAAATTGCTTCCAAAAAGTGTCCTCGATCTATGGATATATCAACTCAACTCTCCTTTGCTCGATTCCGTTCGGAAATAGCTCCAAATCACCTAAAATCAACATAGAACTAGTGTAGACATCCATATCGAAAATATAGGTAATACTAGCTCACATATGCACAAAGATCAATCAAAGACTATCAATATGAATCAAATACATTTAGAAAACGTGCCTAAAATATCACAATATTTCATGCTAACAAATAACCCCATACTTAGCACTTGCTTGTCCCTAAGCAAGGTCTTTTAAAAAGCTTTAAACAAGAGTTAGGATGAAATATGTGTACCTTCTTTTGGATGAATGTGACTTCTAAGGAATAGATCATTCTCAAACCTTGCTTCAATCGTTTTTCAAACTTTCACACACTTAATCAAAGAGTAAAAGGCAAGGAAAATTCATGAATCAATTTAACTTCAAAACAAGCATTATAACCTTCAAACATTATCAAAATCAATCATAAGAAGCTTCAATTTAGATCACCAAGTCATATAACATTCTTTTGATCTTAAGGACTTTCAAAGAAAAGGTCTAGAGTATGGAAGGGAAGGGAAAACTTTAAGGGAAAGTGGTGCATAAATCCGGGAAAGTGGACAACTACCTTCTTCTTCTTATGCGGTTCCCGCAACACTTCAACTTAGAGCTTCGCTCTCTTCTTTTCATTTTTCGACTTTACTTTTGGAGTTATGGATAGAGGTGCACAAAAACCGAAGCCTAGGAGATTGGCGTTTCTCAAAATTGCAAGAGATGCCTCAAACCCTTAGCGCACATACCATAATCCGCTAGGAATATCCCTCAATCCGACTTTGGCAAGACACAAACACCCGGCTATGTGAATGGTGCCGAGTTACTCATCGTCATGATTGACTTCCCCAAACCTATAATTTCTTTCTATTTAATTGATTGCAAATAATTGCTCTCATGGCCCTCCCACATCAAACATGCCTTTTTCTCATTCACTTTTCCAAGTTCCCGGATAGGTAAAGGAGGCTAATATTTCAATGAGGAGTTAGATGATCAAAGAAAGAGGAAAGAAAGTATCGAATTGCCTTAATCATTTCAACAAGAAGTATAGGAACTTATAATGTGATTTCAACTTCAATTTCTCAACATGATTTAGGCAATGTTTCCACATTATAAAACTTGCAAAAGAGGTAGAATTCATTCATTCAAATTCTTTTTGATTTACAATCCTTTTAAGCATGCAATTGTCATCAAACTCAATCCGCAAGTAGTGATTATCATGGAAATCATCTCAATTCATTAGAAGCACAAAATTTTCAAAATTTTTCAATTTTTATGGGTTTTTAAAGTTCTTTTTCATGCAATGCAAGAATGAAACGTGTAACACATAATGAATATGCAATGATAGTCTTGAAATGAAAGCAACATAGAGAGTAGAGTTATTACAAACTTTTTAGTACATCCCACCCCATACTTAGGACGAACATTGTCCCTAATGTTCACAAGAAAGAACAAAAGAAAGAAAAGAAAAAGAAACTCACAAGTGGTGGCGGGAATGTCCAAAACGAACGGTCATGCATCGATCACTGCGGCGCCGGTGGAGGTGGGAATGGAGAGAAACTCGGATCATAGAACCGCCCAAACTGCTGGCGGTAGACGTCCCTCATCATGTGGTCAAGGTCGTCTAGGCGGCCATCTCTAGCATCCGCCCGGATCTCTAGTGCTCCAACTCTCTCCGAAAGTCCGGTAGCCCAATCCGGCATCCTCTCATACCATCCCGGGGCGTGATCATACCATGCGGGGGCATCTGCTAGTGCTGGTGCTGGTGGTGGCGGTGGTGCTGCTGGCTGCGTCGTGGACCAAGGAGGGGGTGTGCTGTACCAAGTGGGAGGTGTAGTCATCCACGTGGGCCTCTCACTCACGCTGGCGCGGCGAGATGACGAGCCTGAAGCTCTAGCTGGGCGTGGAGAGCGCCTAGGTACATCCGGGGCCGCCTCCGGCTGATCCGGAAACGTGCCGAACTCCTGCTCCGCTCCTCCACCACTCTCGTACTGCTCTCCCATCTCCTCCTCATCCACAACTGGTGGTGGAACGTAAGGGGGAGCTACAAGCCTGTTCGCATGCATCGCAGCGAACATCTCCTTCCAATTGTGGCGTCCCGCCACAATGGAATACTCCGGCAGCCACTCAATACCCCTGCCTGTCCTACTCTCCCAAGGCATGCCCGCATAAGGCGGACCTCTATGTGTGGGGAAGATGAGTCCCCTAACCATGAATGCATGTAATCCTAGAGGTACGGCGGGTATGCGGGTGCAAGCTGAAAAATCCACACCAAGGCTCCTAGCTATGTGGGTCACTATCCCACCATATCCAATGTTCCCCTTCGATTTGTTCTTGAGTTTACTCATCGTAGCCGCCAAAAGAGTAGCACAATCTGCGCGGCGACCGTAAAGCATACAGTAGAGCAAGAATAGCTCATCCGTCTTGATCTTTTGGGGCGTCTCCGTCCTAGGAAAGAGACACTCCGAAAGAACACGGTGAGCTATCTTCAAGGCTAGATGGTACATCAATCTAGCCTTGGTATCGGCGGGTTGCCAACGGTCCTCGTCGGCGTAAATCATGGCTACTTCCTCCCAAAAATCCTTGGGGTAAACTCCGCTCGGAAATCGACCATTGTAGGTCTCATGGAACCCGAAAATGGTCCCAAACTCAACTATACTCAACTGATAGTCTCGATTCATGAGACGGAAGGAGACGGTCCTATCAACATGGTTGTGCTCGAAAGACGTCACAACCTCTCGGGTGATCTCCTCATAGGCGTCTTCACGAATGTTCGTGAAGACAAGCAATCCGGCTCTATCCAAGAGCCATGTAAGGTCATCAACTATGTTGAGAGGATGCAGATCCTCCAACAACAAATACCTAGGACCTATCACTGTCCTCTTCTCTATCTTCTCAAATGCAGCTAGGTAGTTTTCGTGTATGGTCGGAATGCTAGGGTGAGGAGGTGAAGATGGAGGTGAAGGTGAGGATGGTAGTGAGGGAGATGAGGGTGGTGGTGCCCTAGAGGTTGAGGGGTTGCCCTTTCTTTTCTTATTTTGCTCCCCTTTCTTCTCCTTTATCCTTCCCGACATTCTCCTCACAAAGTCCATTTTCAGCAAAAATCACGGTCTGTTCTTGGGGAATTACGGCCGTGGTTTACCCAGCGACCGTGATTCGTCTCAAAAATTCGTGAATCTCAGCAAATTCACCAACAATCACCACAACAAGCAGTCCTAATCTAATTCCTTCCGGTCTTTATCAGTTCTTTCTAAAAAACTATAGCAAAAACGAACTAAATCCGCTAAAATCGAGAAGAAAGAAATAACCTCTTTTTCGGATTGAAAAATCCAAAATGCGTGTTTGTTGATCGATTTCCACTCGATTTGTTGCTTGGATTCTGTTCGTGGTTGGATTTGCTGCAGTTTAGGACGAAGAATCGTTGAAAACGATTAGAAAACGAGGAATTGAGAGAGGTGGAGGGTTTTCGGTTTCTAGGTCGTGGAATTGGGGAAATTTTGGTTAAGTGTGTGAAGAATGTGGGTTTTATAGTGGCCGGCAAAATTTCCAAAAATTACGGTCTGTCGGGGCATTCCACGGCCGTGGAAGTGTACGGACCCGTGGTTTTGGTGATTTTTCAAAGGCTTTTGAAAATTACGGCCACTGTAGCTATGACGACCGTAATTTAGACCGTGGAACCTTCTGTAAAGCTTCAAAGTCCAAATTTCGTCACTCCTCTTGGACATTATCTTCCCCTTTTTCTTTTCCATCGATCCTACAACCAAAAACACGAACATACCGGAAGAAATCGAGGCAAAGTAAAGCAAAAACGTCTATTCTAAACTAGTCTATGAATCGAAAACAAAAATAAAAATGCAATACCTTGGGTTGCCTCCCAAGAAGCGCTTTGTTTAAGGTCCGTAGCTAGACCACTGTCGTACCTATTCGAGTGCGGTAGGTGCAAACTCCTCAGCTTGGAGTTCCAGCGAGTACTTCTTGAGTCGTTGGCCGTTCACCTTAAAACTTCCGCTAGCTTCACCCCATACTTCAACTGCACCATGGGGGAAAATACGCTTAATTAGAAAAGGTCCGGTCCAACGGGATTTAAGCTTACCTGGAAAGAGGCGAAGCCTTGAATTGAAGAGGAGAACTTGATCTCCTTCTTTGAAGTCCTTTGGAATGATATGCTTATCATGCCAACGCTTTGCTCTTTCCTTGTAGATTTTGGCGTTTTCATAGGCGTTCAAGCGAAGCTCATCCAGCTTATTGATGTCTAGGAGACGCTTCTCTCCCGCTTCCTTCATGCTGAAATTTAGCCACTTGATAGCCCAAAACGCTTTGTGCTCCAGCTCTACCGGCAAATGACAAGATTTCCCATACACAAGGTTGTATGGTGTGGTTCCTATGGGAGTCTTGTATGCAGTCCGGTACGCCCATAATGCGTCATCTAGTTTCAAGGACCAATCCTTCCTAGTCCTTGAAACCGTCTTCTCTAGAATTCCCTTGATCTCCCTATTTGAGATCTCAACTTGTCCACTCGTTTGTGGATGGTAAGGGGTGGCGATCTTGTGAGTAACCCCATACTTGGCTAGAAGAGCTTCAAAGCGACGGGCTATGAAGTGAGAACCTCCATCACTAATGATCGTCCTTGGTGTCCCGAATCGCGGAAAGATGGTCTTGTTGAAGAACTTAACCACCACCATGGCATCATTTGTGGGAGAGGCAATTGCTTCTACCCATCTAGAAACGTAGTCTACCGCCAATAATATGTATTGGTTTCCACAAGAAGAAGGGAATGGTCCCATGAAATCGACTCCCCAAACGTCGAAAATCTCCACCTCTTGGATGTTGTTGAGGGGCATCTCGTTCCTTCTAGAGATATTGCCTGTTCTTTGACAAGCATCGCAACAAGAAACAAAGGATTGCACATCTTTAAATAAAGTAGGCCAATAGAATCCAGATTGCAATACCTTTCCGCTAGTTTTGTTCGAACTAGCGTGTCCTCCACAAGGTAGTGAGTGACAATGGCGGATGACACTTTGCATCTCATCTTCCGGCACACATCGCCGGATGATGCCATCCGGACCTCTCTTAAAGAGGAGAGGCTCGTTCCAATAGTATTCCCGGACGTCCTTGAAGAACTTCTTCCTTTGTGCGTATGACAGTCCGGGTGGTATCTCCTGGCAAACCAAATAGTTAACGAAATCAGCAAACCATGGTTCGTTACCTTTGGAGACTACCTTGATGCACTCCTCTATGATATGTAGGTGTTCGTCCGGAAATGAGTCATCAATGGGTAAATGGTCGTCCTCTAGATGTGTTAGACGACTCAAATGATCCGCAACAGAATTTTCCGAGCCTTTCTTGTCGCGGATCTCAAGATCGAATTCTTGTAGGAGAAGAATCCATCTAATCAGCCTTGGCTTCGCATCTTTCTTCGCGAGGAGGTACCGGATCGCAACATGATCCGTGTAGACAATCACCTTTGCACCTACAAGATAAGAGCGAAACTTGTCAATAGCGTAGATGATGGCTATAAACTCTTTTTCCGTAGTGGCGTAGTTGAGCTGAGCTTCGTCTAGCGTCTTGCTAGCGTAGTATATGGCGTGGGTTCGTCCTTCTTTTCGTTGTCCAAGAACAGCTCCAATGGCTACGTCACTAGCGTCGCACATAATCTCGAAGGGGAGAGTCCAATCCGGAGGTTGGATAATAGGTGCTGTAATTAGAGCTTGCCGAATGGTGTTAAACGCATCCAAACATTCCTGCGAAAACTCAAAAACCGCATCCTTCATCAATAGATTAGTGAGAGGTTTTGATATCTTAGAAAAGTCCTTAATGAAACGTCTATAGAATCCAGCATGTCCTAGGAAACTTCTTATCCCTTTCACCGAAATTGGGGGAGGAAGTTTCTCTATGGTCTCTATCTTAGCTCTGTCTACCTCTATCCCTCTACTAGAGACTAAGTGACCTAACACGATTCCTTCCTTAACCATAAACTGACACTTCTCCCAATTAAGAACTAGGTTAGTGTCTTCACATCTTTGCAAAACAAGAGAAAGGTTAGAAAGACAATCGTTAAAAGAGGAACCGTAAACGGAGAAGTCGTCCATGATTTCCTCTACGTATTCGGAGAAGATAGCCATCATGCACCGTTGAAAGGTGGCTGGGGCGTTGCAAAGCCCGAACGGCATTCTCCTATAGGCGAACGTGCCCCAAGGGCACGTGAATGTGGTCTTCTCTTGATCATCCGGATGTATCGGAATCTGAAAGAAGCCACTATAACCGTCAAGGTAGCAAAAGTATGAATGTTGTGCTAACCTTTCAAGCATCTGATCGATGAATGGCAATGGAAAGTGATCCTTCCGCGTTGCGTTGTTGAGCTTGCGGTAGTCTATACACATTCGCCATCCAGTTACGGTTCGGGTAGGAATGAGTTCGTTGTTCTTATTGGTGATGACCGTCATTCCTCCCTTCTTCGGAACTACTTGAACTGGGCTCACCCACTTGCTATCGGAGATAGGATAGATGATACCTGCATCAAGAAGTTTAAGAATTTCCTTCTTGACAACCTCCTTCATGGTCGGATTCAACCGCCTTTGAGGTTGTCTTGAAGTTCTAAAATCCTCCTCCATTAGTATCTTATGCATGCATAGGGAGGGTTTAATTCCTACTAAGTCCTCAATAGTATAGCCTATGGCTTTTCTATGTTTCCTAAGGACAATCATGAGCTGTTCATGTTCATCTATGCTTAATTCGGAACTAACGATAACCGGGAAGGTAGAATTAGATCCAAGAAAAGCGTACCTTAGATGAGTAGGAAGGGGTTTGAGTTCCATTGCTTTCGGAGTTTCCAATGATCCTTGAGGATCTTCCGATGTTTCCTTAGAAGTTTCTAAGGATGTTGAATGGGTTGGAGAAGAATTAGAAGAAGTTGAAGAAGTATGCCGGTCACCTTCTTCCACGGTCAAAATTACGGTCTCCTCTTGTGTTCCACGGCCGTAATATCCTCTGGAATGGAAGTCGATTTTGGTTGTGGAATCCACGGTCGTGGAATACAGGGTATGACCGTGGATTCTAATATTCTCAGCCTCATCGTGGAGTTTCTCAAACTTCACTTCATGCATCTCTTCTTGTGCTTCCAAGGCTTCAATTTCCTCTTTACACTCTTCTTCTTCTCCTACATTGGTTAGACTCATAGTAATAACCTTTTGTAAAGGATCGTTAAAGAGAATCGCACTTACCTCCTCCCTAGACAAACCTTCTTCGTCTTGGATATTGTAAATATCCTCATCAAAGATTGGCTCCTTCACTAGAGTGGAAAGAACGAACTCTACTTTCTCTTCCCCAATATCAAAAGCGAGTCTCCCATTCTTGCAATCGACCATGCAGCCGGAAGTTGCAAGAAACGGTCTTCCGAGTATGATCGGGACCGGACTATCTGCAGGAATGTCAAGCACGACAAAATCAATGGGAACAAAGAACTTGCCTAGCTTGACCGGGACGTCTTCTACAATTCCGACGGGGCGAGTGATGGATCGATCCGCCATGTATAACATCATCTTGACCGGTTTAGGATCGCCTAAACCGATCTTCCTACACAATGCAAGTGGTATGATGCTCACACTTGCTCCTAAGTCACATAAAGCGTCATATGTGACCTCTCCCACTCCAATGGGAATGCAAAATGACCCCGGATCTTTCAGCTTTGGGGGCATTTTCTCCTTCATCGTCTTGATGAGATCCGAAGAATCCGAACTCATCTTGACCTCTCCAAAATCTTCTAGCTTCCTCTTGTTTGAGAGGAGCTCCTTCAAGAACTTGCCATAAGCCGGCATACCTACAATAGCATCAATGAAGGGTATATTAATATGCAGCTTGCTCATGAGTTCTATGAACTTACCGAATTGTTTGTCTAGGCGCGCTCGCGCTCTAGATTGAGGGAACGGTAGGGGAGGTTTGTAAGCTGGAGGAGGAACATAGACGTCTTCCTTCTCCTTCCCCTTTCCTTTGTCCTTCTCTACGGGGACTTCAACGAACGTAGGCTGCGGATCGGTGGTAGTCACTCCGCTCCTAGTTGTAATCGCCATTACCCTTCCCTTAGGGTTGTCCTCCGTCTTTCCTGGAAGTTTCCCTTGATTTCTAGGGACTTCCTCCGCGTGGTTGAACAATTGGTTTTCCAAAACTTTTTGAGCTTTGTCAACCTTAGAAATTTGATCATCAACCTTGATGATGCGGTTCTCCAACCCTTGAAGCTTTCCCAAGATAGTTTCCAACATGGGATCGGACTTCTCTTTTCCCGTATTGTTGCCTCCATTAGATGATTGCCCCTGGCTTTTCAAAGGAGTAGAGGAAGAGGAGGGTGGAGTTAGTGAATTGGAATTGGAAGGATAGGAGTTACCGGAATTTTGTTGATTGGAGCGCCAATTGTTGTTGTTTGAACCCCGATTGTTGTTCCAATTGTTGTTATTCCGGTTGTTGTTGTTTCCATTCCAATTGTTATTCCGGTTATTGTTGTTGCGGTTGGTGTTATCACCGCCGTTGTTGTTGCCCAAATAGCCAACATCCTTCCCTTGTTGCTTTGGGAAGTTGGTCTTGATAGCCTCCTTCAACTTTTTGATCTCATTGTTGAGGGAGAAAATCTGATTTTGAGCTTCATGTGTGAGCTTTGCTCCTTGCTCCACACGATTTCCCTCCACCTTCCGGTGGGAATACTTCTCTATGACTCTTGCTTGCTTCTCAATGAAGTCCCAAGCGTCATCTTCTCTCATGTCCATGAACGTTCCACATGAGAGGGATTGGAGGTTGAATTGCGTTCCCGCATCCAGCCCCTTGTAGTAAATCTCCAGCAAGGCAAGCTTGGATATGCCATGATGAGGGCAATCCAATAGCAAATCCTGAAACCTTTCCCAAGATTGAAACAAACTTTCGTTAGGTCTCATAGAAAAAGCATTAATCTTACCTCTAAGTTCCGCCGTTTTGGAAGGCGGAAAGAATTTGGTGAGAAACTCTGCGGAAAGGTCTTCCCACGTGTCTAGTTTCCCATTAGGAAGAGCTTGGTACCAAGATAACGCTTTCCCTTTCAAGGAGAAAAAGAAAGGTTTGAGCTTATAGTTGTTGGTAGTGGCGTTCTTCGGTCTCATCGTCTCCATCATACACTCAAAGTTTTGCAAGTATTGGTGTGGAGATTCAGCGCTTGTACCGCCAAATTGGCTTTGGCGAACAATAGTGATAACTTGAGGGTTAAAAGCTAAACCCTTGCACATCTTCAGCATCAAAATTCACACCCAAGCGGCGTGGTTGTTGTGTTGGATCCATCCGCTGGCCAAGAGTTCTTGGCTCATTATCCACACGTTCGACTCTCGCATTCCTTGGTGGGATGCGGCGATTAGTAGCTCCTTGTGGATTGAAGGGATTTATATTGATCGTAGGATCAATCTCTTCTAACGGTGGCATGGAAGAATCACTATCATCAGCGGATGAGTGGCTTTTTCTTCTAGACCTTGATCTCCTTCTCGAGGACTTCTTGCCTACCTTATCTTCAAGGTCGCTCATCTTTATCCTCATTTGGAAAAGCATGTCTTGTAGACCGTTAACTTGAGATTGATGACGATCCATCTCATCCTGGCGGAGAGTCTCATTCCATCGGAGTTGAGCTTCCTTCTCCGCCAACTCCGTTTGAAGATTGCGTTCGTTTTCTTCAGCCATCTTCTTTTCCTTGCGTCTTTGTCTCAAGGTTTTCTCTAGCTCTTGATCAAGAGGTAAGAGATCTTCGGTGTTCCTAGACCTGCGCATACACTCAAAGAAAAATCAAATAACGAGAGCAAGCTCCCAAGCTTGACAACCGGCTACCGGATTCGGACGAAACCAAATCCCCGGCAACGGCGCCAAAAACTTGTTCGCCCCTAGAGGTATGTGCAAATAAGTTTTAAATTTATAAAACTAGAATCAAGCAAGCGAACCCGCAGTGTACGGATCGACGTAGTTAAGCAAGAATTCCAGAGTATCGAACACAGAGATTTGGGTGGAGCGAACTCGATTGCAGATTATCAAGCAAATAAATATGGGAGTTTTGCAGATATTGGGAAAACAACAATCCTAAAGTTTCAGGTATCCAGTTGCGGCAATAGATTCAAGATATACTAATGATGTAAAGACAAAGTGGAGATATGCAAAGGTATACTAATGTAAGGTAATCGTACGGTTGAGGTTCCAAAAACCTTATGTAACTCACCTACAAAGCACTCTCTATACAGGTTGTTGAGGCTCAATATAGAAAGATTCTAGAGATGAGAATTAGTGTCAAATACCCAAACTTATAATCTAAAGATCAAGACTAACTTAACCGATTGAGGTTGTTGAGGCTCACAATCGAGGTAGAGGTTGTTGAGGCTTCACTACCACCTAGAAAAGACAAGTCTAAACTAAGCTAAAGCAAATCTTTAACTTTGGATTAAAGTAAAAGCAAGTTCGTAAACTAAAGGGAAATCACGGTTAGTTCTTGAGGTTCCACGGCCGTGGACTCAAGAACAGACCGTAATTTAGGGTTGTCGGCGATTCTCTCTAACTCTCAGGGTCTAATCTGTTTGCGATTGATCTATCATCACCTATGCCACAACTATCAACCCTTCACCTTAGAATTGTTAAGGGTTTTTAGCCAATAACAGTCATATTGATATCAATTCAAGAATTAAAGGATAAAAGATGGGAACTTTCAAGAACTATCAATAATCTTCAAACAAATCTCAAGATCACAATCAAGACAAGTGTTTATCAAAAGATTCAAAACGGAGTAAACAATCACAACCTTAGGAAAGAAGAGAAACGGGATGTCAATCCGTTTCCGAATCAAACCTAAACAAGAAGAGAGATCTTCTTGCAAAATCTTCCAAGAACTTCGATCTTCCACAAATCTGAAGATCACAACAGCAACTCTCCACTACGAACTTTGATCTTCAATGAGATCTCCCAAATACCTCTAAGATGAGGGTTTGTGTGTTGCTAAGCGTTGCTCCTAAGCGGGATCCTAAGCAGGCATGACGGAATCTCCTTTCTTCCGTCTTTTTATAATGCAGGGCAAAGTGTCGGCCCGGCCCAATCTTCAAAAGATCGTGGCTTCGAAGTGTGGCGAGAAGATTCGCCAAGATCACGGTCGTGGAAGATTCCACGACCGTAATTCTAGGGCGTGGAAACAATTACGGTTAGTTCCACGGCCGTAGAATCCCCTGGAATGAACATCGAATTCTGACTCTGAATCCACGGCCGTAATTCTGAACGTGGTTTGTGATACGGCCGTATTTTAGGGCGTAATTTAGGGTAAGAACGTGATTCTTCCCTAAACTCGTGCATTCCTCAATCTAAGACTCCAAATTGCTTCCAAAAAGTGTCCTCGATCTATGGATATATCAACTCAACTCTCCTTTGCTCGATTCCGTTCGGAAATAGCTCCAAATCACCTAAAATCAACATAGAACTAGTGTAGACATCCATATCGAAAATATAGGTAATACTAGCTCACATATGCACAAAGATCAATCAAAGACTATCAATATGAATCAAATACATTTAGAAAACGTGCCTAAAATATCACAATATTTCATGCTAACAGCCACTCATCCACAACCGCCAATAATCCTTGTGATATATGTCAGCGAACCAAGCTACCTAGCTTCATTTTTCCTTCTAGTTCATCGCATGCGCCGTCTTTATTTGATTTAGTTCATCTAGATGTATGGAGTCTCTATCGTGTCCTTTTACTTTTAGTTGTTCTTCTTCATTAATAACTGTGGATAATTACTCCCGTTGCACTTGAGTTTACTTAATAAAAAAAAAAGGCTACAATTTGCTATGCTCTTCCAAAGTTCTGTGTTATGTTCTCTACACATTTTAATGCTCGTGTTAAAACCTTCAAGAGTGATAATTAGCATTGAATTTTCAGCCACTAAACACTTTCTTGATTCTCAAGACATTATTTTAAAGACCTCTTGCACGTATACACCTCAACAAAACGACATGGTATAAAGGAAACATCGTCATATTCTCGATGTCGTTAAGACCCTTATGTTTTAACCCCCATCTCCCTCAGGTGATCCCGACCCCCAACCTTAACTAATTCACCTTCATGTACCATTACTCTTCCCACTATTTCTATGGAGCATCCCTCCCAACAAACTTTGGTCCCATACCATCTACTCCTACCCATGACGTGGACCCCCAACCTTCTCTCTCCTATAAATGTTGATTTGGCATTACCCTTCCCCAACTCACCTATTACAAAAATGGCTCTACCCAACTTCACTGAACCGGCTACCCTTGAACCATCGGCCTCTCGTCCGAGTACGCATACTCCCAAGCCTTCTATTCTTCTACGGAATTTTATGTGTAAAAAGGTTTGCCAATTTGATCATATTTCAAGTAACATCGTTCCTTCATCAAACTCAAGTACTCATTATTTTGTAGCTAATTATTTATCATATGATCGCTTATCTCATACATCTAAATGAACCTGCATCTTTTAGAAAAGTTGCCTCAAATGCAGATTGGCGAAATCCCATGTATACCGAGATCTCGGCCTTACATCAAAATGGAACTTGGGATTATGTTGATCTTCCTCCAAGCTTGTTACCCTTGACAATCGCTAGCAAGAAGGTATTGACTACAATGAAACCTTTGCTCCTGTTACCAAGCTTGTTATCGTCAACCTTTTCATTGCCACTATCAATATCCACATTGTGAGCTACATCAGATGGATGTCCATAATGCCTTCTTTATTAAGAAGTGGAAGAACAAGTTTGCATGCTCCCACCACTTGGCTTTAATCGCTCAGTCAAGGTCTGTTGATTACGAAAATTACTTTATGAACTTCGTCAAACACCTCACAACTGGTTTCAGAAGTAAGGTATTACGCTTCATTTACTTATTTATGTAGATGTATTCATTATTACTGGAAATAATGCTACAACTATCTCCATCTTCAAGTCATATCTTCACAAGTGTTTTCACATGATATATTTGGGGGCCTTTAATTCTTTCTAGGAATTAAAATTATTTGCATATCATTTGACATTTGGCTAAATCAGCGCAAATATTTTCTGTATATTCTTTATGATAATGATCTTATAGAATGCAAACTTGCGAGCTTCCCCTTGAATCTAACACATGGCCTTCGGAGCAACTCATCCGATTTGCTCTATGACCTTGAAATATATCATCGTTTTGTTGGTAGACTCATTTAATAACCTGTCAATCGCTTCGATATTGCCTACTTGGTGCAAATTCTTTCTTAGTTCATGTCATCTCCCCGTCTGGGACATTGGGAAGCTTTCCTTAAAGTTCTTTGCTATATTAAATCATCTCTACTCAAAGGAATTTTCTTGTCTAGTTCGAGTGATCTTCATATTAATGTTTATTATGCTGTTGATGATTCCCCTTGTCCTACACCTCGGAGATCCACTACCGGATACTTTATTCTCCTTGATAAATCCTCTATTCAAGGGAAGACCAAGAAGCAAGCTAAGTAACTGTATCCTGATCATCAGCGGAGGCCGAACACAAGGCTATGGCCTCCATTACATGTGAGCTTCTATGGCTTCGTTCGTTGCTTGCTTACCTTGACATTCATCTTACTTAACCTATATGTATTTATTGTGACTACCAAGCAACTATTCATATTGCAAATAATCTTGTCTTCCATAAGTGCTCGAAACACATTAAAATAGATTGTGATCAAATTCATAAAAAGACTATTATAAGACCACTTTTACACAAGAGACACATCAACTGGTATACATAATCACCAAGGCACTTGACCTGCACATTTTAACTTTCTATTATTTATTTGATTTATTATTTAGTCTTTTAGGTTCTTGTGCTTAAGATAGATAAGGACACTTCTACAAGTATAAATAAGAGAAAGCATCTTTCCCTTGCTTTCTTTTGATATTTGGTACGTTGGTTCTAACGTTTTGTAACCGATAACCTGTCTTTTGACACGGTTTAGGCATTTTTATACTCTTTTATGAATTATCTAGCAACTTGTAAGGAGAAAGTAAATTTTCTGATTATCTTTCTCTATAACAAGGATGAAGATATCAAATGACCACTTCCTATTTTGATACCATTTGAAGTTTTGTGATTATTAATCAATGGAAAAACGAATACATGGGGAAGAGAGAACTGAGCGAGAAAGTGGAATCTCAATCCGTTATTTCTTCCCTATTTATCGTCTCTTAGATATAGAGAAGAAATATACATATTTGTATCAACTATTAAATCGGGTTTAGTCTAGATATGCATTTATTCCGTATATGTATACTGGTTGGATTCTTAAATATAATAACTAAGAAAATAGTTTAGGTAAATTATCAAGTATTTGCGGAAGAGATAATTAAGTAGGTAGGGGTATCTTGAAATAGGATGGACATGAGGGTATCCATTCATGGCGACAAGAAAATAAAATATACGGATTAGAGGCTAGCTAGATGGTTAGGTATGTTGGCCTTTAACATATACTCCGTATTAATTATATATATGCATGTAATCTTATTTCTTATGTTCTGTAATAAAACTTAAATAGTTTGCAATAGATTAAATTGTTCGAGGTGAAATACATGTGTACCTATTTATAAAGTGTATATATATTGGAATTGGAGTATTAAGTTAGGAAGAGATACGTAAAGGAATGAATGTTCCTACATGGATGACCAAAAGGTTAGGTTCTGTTTGGGGTGTGAAAGTGGTTTGCTTGGTGAGAGAGTTAAGACTCTGAATCGGATGCACGCAGCCACGTACATATTGGTTTCTTGTTTTTGTCATCTCACTAGTAGACACCACTTCATCATAGCTTCATCAACATTGGCCCCACCCTTACCCTCCTTTCACCCTTCTTTTTCTCTTAGGTCCCGTTTGGTTTAAGCTCCGAAAACGTAAACGGAATGTAAACGAATCTAATCCATACGTATATCATTGTTCATGAAATTTTTTGGAATTATTTATTGTGGTTTGTGATAGTTGTAGTAGAATTTGATTAGTTTTAATACCCTATAGGGAAAAAATTTGAGGGAATCAAGTGTATTCTGCATGAAATCACAAAGAATAATTCTAAAAAAATTTATGAACAAGGTACACATATGAGCTAGATTCATTTCCATTCCGTTTCCGTTTTTGGAGCTTAAACCAAACGGCCCCTTAATTCCTCAACTATCTCATTTCTCGTCCACTAGAGCAACCGTCTAACTCGATTAACCCTTGACAATATGTTTTAAGGTTGACTAGTTCCGTCAGACTCCATATTATAATATATTTTATGTTAGTCTTGATTCTATGTTATAATCTATTATCTCCATTTATCCTTTGTAATTTCTTATATGAATCATTAATACATAGGTGTGGTTCTTCCTCACTATTTGTAAGAATTCTCAAACCCTGATATTATCAATGATGAGTCTCATGTAATGTGAGGTATTTTGAACCCTGGTAATATCGAGGAAGGATCTCATGCATGTATCTATTGAGCTCCAATAGAACTCATATGTACACTCAAACGACCGTGCAAAACTCGAGACATTATTTGGCTCGTCGACTGACCTTGAGACATATAAATATAACTTATACGGAGTTTTTTTTTTTTTTATCCAGAACAAAAGAGGAGTTCAAACTCTGAAGTTTTACCTACAAGTTTGAGCTATATTAAAAGCGAATATATTATTCATTAAATAAGTGTATAAAGTTGATTAAATATTAATTTCTGGAAAAGGAGATTCTTGTCTAATTGATTTCAAACGTTGATAGTGTGCCCCTGGAATGGTCGCTACTCGCTACTTGTAAAGAGCTAAACGAATATATATTTATTGCTGCTTCCAATTATAAAAGGAAAACATTTAATTTGCAGTACTAGTGTTTTGATTTGGCAATTATGCTAATTTTCCATTTTAGGCAATCAACGATTACGGTTTGACTCTCTTTTTCTACAAAATTAATTCTTATATTTTGACGTGTTAAAAGCATATATGGTAGTAGGAAAACTAAGGTTTACTGTTACATTACAGATTACAATGAGTAAGTGGATCTGTTGAATGGTTCTTTTCACATACACTGAAGGGGTCCTTCCAGGACTTCCTTCCCATCCTAATTAAAAAAATAAAATTAAAAGTACAAATTGTTAATTTATTGATAATAGCGGGTCGGTTTCGAGAGAAGCTGGCTTTTCAATATCCTCCTTAATGCAAACTACTTTGATGCTGCTACTGTTTCTTGCGTCTGTGATTGGCAAGTGATCTGTTGAGGAAGATGATGACGTGGAGCTTGTGAGATGCGTTGCCCTCTCTACTTGCGCATTCCAATCCGTTGTTAGAAGGACAAACAACATGAGAAGCGCACAGGAAGCCTGAGCTGCTAGAAGCCCGACCCAAAGCCCGGGAAAGCCCATTTTCACGACAAACCCAAGAAAGATAGCAACGGGCATTCCCACCAAGTAAAACGACCCTAAATTGATGTTTGCACCGATGGTGGGCCTTGCGCTTCCTCTAAGTACACCACACCCAGTTGTTTGTGGACAATTTCCTAACTCACATAGCCCTACGATCGGCAATGCAACTGATGTTAACTCGAGTATTTCATGATCACTTGTGAAGAATCTACCCCATTGATGTCTCATAAGTGTAGTGAACACCATTGCACCTATCCCTAACCCGAATGCGCACCCGAGAGCAACGATCATCGAGATTCTCGCCTTGTTCGGTCGTTTCGCTCCGAGCTCGTTTGCTACTCTTGTGGAGACTCCCAGGCTTAGAGATGAAGGGAAAACATAAACAAGAGATGTTGTTTGGATCAATATCCCCATCGACGCGATCGTCGCCTTCGGGTTTACTAAGAGTCCACATAGCATTATCATGAACTCGTACCACCACCACTCAAGACACACGGAAATGCAGGTTGGGATGGCGAGAGTGAGGAGAGAAGACCATCCTTTGAGACAATCCATACTCGGTGCGATCCACGAGTCTTTGTAGACGCCGGAGAAATAGATGTATGCGGTGAGGAAGATACATAGATTGAGATTTGTTAAGATCATTCCCATGGCTACTCCTGCAATACCGAGCTTGAGATGGATTACCAGAAGGAAAGTCAATGGGATATGGAAGATGATTGACATGGCTGTACAATAAGTCAATGGTAATGTGATCCCTTGAGTTCTTAGATAGATTCTAAGTGGATGGAGAAAGGAGAGGAAAATTAGGTCTGGAATTGAGAATACAGTAAATATATGGGCTATAGAAGAAATATGTTCATCTTGGCCACACCATAGCAAGATCCTCTTCATGTTGAGCCACATGATTGAGATTGGTATAGAGGTGGAAAGCAAGAGAAGAACTGTTCTTTGAAGAGTTAACCCAAGAATCTTCATTTGTCTAGCTCCATAAGCTTGACCACAAATGGGCTCCATCCCCATAGCCAAACCAGCGATGACTGAATAACCTGTAATGTTTGCGAAACCGATTGACAAAGAGCCGCCGGCGAGTTCAAACTCGCCGAGATATCCCAAGAAGAGCATGGAGATCATAGCTCTCGAGTATAATAAAAGACCCGTTATGGTCGTCGGACCCGATATCTTCCCGATCGCCTTAATCTCCTCCAAAACCTAAAAAAAACAATAACAAAGGTTGATTATCATTTAAGAAGAAGCAAAACTTGGGGGATTTGATTAAGTGTTTTCGTTTTTGTACCTCTGTGGGAGTTGGCCAGCGAGAAAGGTGTTGATCAGTGTGAGTATCCATGGTCTTGTGATGATAAACAAGGTGGGTTTTGGTGATACTTGGTGAAACGGCGGTGGTCGGAGAGGTGCACATACGTAGCGGTGTGTTTTGTGTGTTGTTTGTATTGAAGTTGAGGAGGCAAGAAACCAAGTAATGTATGGTATATATAGTTGTTCGAATACTCGGTACTTTGGTGGGGTGGGGTCTGTGTCTTTTATAATGTTCACCGAGTGACGTGTCAAACATTTGTAAGGAAAGCCCAATTCTTAGCCGACCTATCTCCTGCTTGACACCGATTCTCCTACAGGCAAATTTTAAATGGTTTGAATAGAGTTGGGCGGTTAATGAAGGTTTATCTTTAGGAAAGAGGTTTGAATTGGTCGTCAAGTCAACCACTTACGGGTCTTTCCATCGGAGAGGGAGGTGTTGGTGTTTGTGTGTGCTATAAGTTTATCTTTTACTCCCTTGGTCAATATGTGTTTTGTTCCAATTTGTCATACCATTCTTCTGCACTAACATTTTCAGTCAATTTTCCAGAAATAATGTTTTGTTCCAATTTGACCACAAATTTATGGCACCTATCAAAATATCTCCCATTCAAAAAATATCTCCAAAATAAGTATAAGGGTCATTTCGTTTCATGAGATTAAGCCAGTTAGATTGGGAATGAACCTCCTTTCGTGACGCCAAACGGACCCTAAGTCGAACTTAGGGTCCGTTTATTTCTAAAAAATATACTTATCTAACCATTGCTATTCATAAGACCTAAAATCTAATGCAAAATTAATCCTAGTTTATATATATAATTACGAAAATTTCGAACTTAGTGCGAGAATAAATTGAACAAAAAAGAAGATTTGAATTCTTAAAAAACAGAATATATTGGTGTAACTCGAATAGGGATAGAAACATATATACATGGAAAGATATAACGTCCATTAAAAAGGCAACAGATAAAAGAAAAAAAAAAGGTAGATTAATTGTAATGATGCAATGTTTTGAGTGAGGAGATGGCCCAAAAAAAGAGAAAGGGATATAGATGAATAAAAGTATGCCCAAATTGAGCAAAAATAATAGTGTACTTTTATATGAACATAAATCCAAAGCGAAAATGCATGGTGATCGTCCAACACCCATAACTTGTGTCTGATATGGAAGAGCTGCGCGCAGAGGCTAAATTAAGAAGATGAGTAATTATTAACCTTATATACTAGCTCACATAGCTCTCGTATAGTCGATATGGGACAATTACATACACGTTTCAACACAAATATCTAAAATTGAGTTAGTGAAGGAGCTACTTGTTGTTGATGACCCCATGTTATTATCTCTTATTCTTCCTTTTTCTTATTTGTGGATGGAACTACTTGGTTGTGACATGGGGAACAGTTGGGTTTTCTCCAATATATGAGTTGATTGGTTGTTTCAGTTAAGATAACTTTTTAGGATTCACTTAGCTCTGTTAGAACAGTGATACAATGGCATCAAGTTCAATGAATGTGTTAGCAGAATAGATTTGGCAGCTTCTCAAGGCTTAGGTCTTCATGATGCAACTGTGTAGCCTAAAAACTGCTGTTGCTTACACACGCTGCTCGGTCCAAAGTGGGTAACCGCCTAACCTATTTCTCCATTTTCAAGACCAATTAGCTAAACCCAAGCCAACCCAACCCTAGCTAAAGTTGTGATGCACAAAAGATGACACCTTTTTCCACATCAATGATCCTATTGTCCTTTTCCGATCATATTTAGGCTAAGGATGTTGCTGGATTAAGATGGAACATTGCACATTCATACACAATACAAAAAAATCCCTTCTGTAATGCATCAAAATTCGTCCTTTCTTTTTTAAAGTGGGAATAATAAGTGTGTTCCTGTGGGGGTGCAGCAGGTATTATTCTTCGCAAATTGCAAACTAATTAATGAATAATATAATAATAAATAAGCATGTAAATATATAACTTTTTTAAATAACATCTCAATGACAGAAGAAAGGCATGGGCCACCAAAGTTCTTGAGATTGCAGATTGCAGATTGCAGACTGTATACAAAATAAGCCTACGGAATAAGCCACTTGAACAAAAATAAAAACAACCTACTACGTGCTCCATTTTCAACCACCTAAACATTATTCTTTGCCTTGTTATAAAACACAACTCTCCTCTTTCTTCTATAAATAGAAATTGGAAGAAAAAAATTATATATATATATATATATATATAGAGAGAGAGGCCGGTTCCGGTGAGAATGAGACTTACAAATAAGAATAAGGAACGTTTTGAGCCATCGGATGAGTTGTAAATCAAGGGCTCTCATACAAAATATCATTAATGACATTTTTGTAATTACAATAAATATGGGAAAAAATCAGGCACAAAAGAAAGAAACGGTCAAAACATCTCTCACATTTTTTCATTCCACGTTTTTTTTTTCATATTTATGAACACCGATGAATAAAAACATGAACAATGACATATAAAAACACTATGAACACCGATGAATAAAACATGAACAATGATATATAAAATATATAAAAGTATGAACATTGAGTGTGTCCGAGCCCTTGATTTGAACCTAAGAGTATTTATCCTAATTTTAAATCAATTTTTAAAAATGTCATCAATGATGAGCTTTTAAATTAAAACTCATCTAATAGTCATAACCCTCTTAATTCCTATCTACAAGTTGTCTCCTCACTTGAACTAAAATTTATATATATATATATTAGAAAACACAGAAAATAAATGTTGATTGTAAGGAGGTGAAATGACTGAGTGAGACGGTCTGGTTGTCTCTTATTGAGTGTTCTGTTTTGTGTTCCTGAGGCAAACCACCTCTAAACCAAACAATTCTAGGCTCACGGAGGAAGAAGTCACAAGATCATAACCAATTTGTATTCTACTTAAAAATGTCAAAAGAAGCCAGCTTGAATGCTCAGACGATAAATTTTGCAATTTTATCACGCAAAAACAGACGCTCTCCCGTGATCACTCCTTGCAATATGTGTTAATCATTCAAATGAGAGGTGATTAAATAAAGATTATTAGAGCATGTGAGTGTCTGCAAAAATCGTATTATATTATGTTCAATCATGCTTTATGCCCATCATACAGTTCTTGGATTTCGCAGAAATAGCTTAAAGAATGCAAAACAAGAAGCCATTTTTGCAAAGAAAGGATTTATTCCATTATTCACAAGAAATGGAGCGCAAAAAGATGATAAATGATGGAACATTCCCCCACTAAATACACTGCTTGAGATTCGAGAGCATCCCCCACTAAACCAGCCATGGAGCTCCAATTCACCAAAGTGCACATCGGCACAAGTACTATCTTTTCGAGAATAAATCTCCGGACACCACCCAAAAAACAATTTAAAAAAGAATATCTTGATGAGGAAAGTTGTCATCAGACCGAACCTAGTATATGGAACAACACAGGAGAGAAGTTCTATCAATGGTGCTCACTTCATTTATCTCAAAAGGACATTTCAAAGAACATGGGCTGCTCTTCATCACTATAACTTCTTCTATACACCATTCAAATAACAAAGCACAATATAATTCTTCTTTCTTAAGATAAGGTCATTCATCATCTTATGAATGATGTAACTAGCCCTACTTACCTACTGGTGCATGTCCTTGTCTTTCCTCTACAATGACATTTACTTTCAGGTCTGAGGCCAAATTAAAGCTCATCATCCCTTTCAGTTGCCTAAACAGGCAAAAACTTCTCAGCCTCACATTCACTCTTCCTTATCTCTACTTTGCAATGCTCTAATTCTACTGCGTTCCCAACATATAAGATGAAAAATTACGGTTTTTTCTTTCTCAAAAATATCCTATCTAGAAGCATTCATTGCATGGAAGACCTATATCAAAGCAGACAATATACAGTGACACTAACCGGGTCTAAGGAGTGGTTCAAATCATTTAGTCCCATATCAAGACTATTAATATGCGAGCAACTCACTTAGACAGCGACACCAGTTCTAAGGAGTGGTTCAGCTTCAAGATCACGGGGAATATTTTATCCATAAGCATCTTATAGAGTTTTCCATGACAAGTTGAAAATAAAGGTCTCGCAACAGTGCTGGCCATGACAAGTTTTCCTTGACTTGTAATGAGTGATTTTTGTGTTCCATACTCAAGAAATGGTAATAATGCTCTGCATATGTTGTTTATTCTCCATTAACCTAGCAGCAAATGCAAGTTTCTTTAAGATTTTTCCATGTCAGTAATTTATACTTTACATGTTCTTCTGATGTTAAAAAAGGTGAGCAAGAATTGGTGTTTGAAGCACTCACAAAAGTTCACATAATGGTGAAAACAAAATTGACTCTATGTAACAATTAAGCACATATATCTTTACACTATACTGGGTATCGCAATAGAGACACCAGTTACCAATCACATAAAGTTGCAGCGAAATAATGGAGCAAAGCTCTTCTTTGCAAAACTGGCTACTTGTACAAAGTTTGAAACACTCAAGGTTGATATTCCTTAGAAATATAATAAACTGAAATACCTCATATATGGATCACATGGGTTCGCTGTTTTTCGGTTCTTGATCGAGGTAGAGCCAATATGGCCATCAGCCCACTAGTAAAGGCAGCAGCTGCTGCTACTGCGATGGATGGTGAGTTTCCACCCCCAAAGAGTTGATCCCATGGCCCACTTCCCAGCGATACCACAACCTGTAATACAAAAATTACATCATTTGGTAATGTTACACAAATTTAATCTCAACCTGTCTATGAATTAATCAAAAGAGATCAGTAAGTAGTTTTTGTTTATAAACCCTTGTATTTCAAGTATAAGACTATTTATAAGCAAAATAAGCTGTTCTCTGACTTCGAAGATAATAAAGACCTAGTCTCGGTAGTATATAAGTAATATAACACAATTTGTTCAAATCAATCTACCAAATCTTTAAAAGAGCAGGTAAAAAGTTGCCTGAGCGATGAAACATGTATAATCCACAGTCATTGTACCCCCTCTAGACTTTCATCCGTTCAATGTAACTAATACTAAAGTGTCACTGTGAGTCACTGAACTGCACTCTTGAAGCAAGTGCTGCAAACATATCACCCATCTATCTTAGGAGTTATCGACGAGAGATTAGGCTTTCAGCACTCAAATTGTTCTAGTTCTTCCATCGCTTGTTAATACATAAACATCTACCCCGATTTGAGATAAAGTAGAAGTGATTGATAATTTAGAAGGGAGAATTTCATTATCAGGATCAACAAAAAAAGTGCCCTGTAATCCATTTATATAGCATCTAGTTAGAGTGCAATATTTATTGCTTCCGGTAGAGCATGTTTGAGCTTCAAATACTGGGTTGTGCACCTGTGTAAAGGTTATCAATAATGATTGTCAAGGCCTACCTGTGGAATCACAATTGCCAGATTCAAGACACCCATAGATAAGCCTGCAATGCAGTTCATTGATCCATCAGCTGATAATTTCCTTTTTCCAAGATAGGCAGGTAAAAACAATGCATGAAGGAAGGAGCACTGGGTAGACAAGGAGAAAAGTGGAAAGCGCAAAATATACCTTGACCCAGCCCTAGAGATTCGATCCGAGAAGAAATCATTGCATAGGGGACACTGTATGTAATCTGCAGCAGAAGTAAATGATATACGTCAAGGGAAATAAGTAATCCAAAAGCCTGATGAGAAACAACCCTGAGTGTTCCGTCCAAGTTAATGATCTAATCTCTACAAATTGTGAACCTCAAGCTCTTAGCTAGATATACAGAAAGAGAAACTGCAATGAGTATGCTCCCACTTCTATTTTTATGAATGCAAGCAGTGTTTACTGGAAAAGCACAAGGATTACAATTAGGTTAAAGATACTGCCCTTCTGATGGATGTGTTTAGTGTTTCATTTATATACAACTTTTCCCCTTTTCACTTGCTCTTTGAGACACAGATTTACATCCAAAAGTCACTTGTAATCTGACAATCAAACAAAGCCGTAACAGAGAAACTTACAGCCAAGGGAATGCCGAGAATCAAAAATACGACCAACCCAGCAATAACAGCACCATTTGGTGGAAGACCTTGGCCGAATGAGTCTGACTGGCTCACCACAAATGCTATCACAAGCATTGCAACAAAGCACATTGACATAAGAATGTTTGCAACACCCCATACAATCCCAGCTCCCCACTTTCTGCACAGCTTCTCCATCAAAAGTGAAGTTATCCCAAGAGCCACCGAATTCAGCATGAGACCAAATGCACCCATTCTAACCCCTAGGTTATAGTTTTCGCCTTCATTTGGCTCGCCACCATAAATCTCTCTACCCATCCAATCAGTATCAAAGAGGAGAAATGGAAACCATCCGATCCATGTGAGAGCGGTAACTGATAGGATTAGCCAAATAGATCCTGACAGATACCGGAATGTACCTAACAGTTCCCAGAGGAAGGCCTCTTCAGCAGAACCCGAATGCTCAGATTCTTCAGAGACGACTTTAGAGTTGTCATGGGGATTGTAAGGCACTTCCTGTGCAGCTGACACACACACCCATGTAGTCGCCACAATGAATGCAATATCAATGAAAAATGCAGACTTTAGGTTTGCACAATTGACAGTGCATGTCTTTGTCACAGTGAATCCAAAAATTGAGTACCAGCCACTATACGCTCCTGTGGCAAATCCAAGAACGTTACCAATGGCCATGAACAATGAGAAATATGCATTTGCCACTCTGTTCCTCCTGTGATCCTTTCCTAGCAAAAGAATTAAAAAGAAAAATAAGGTGTGATCTCGAGTTGTAACTTGTAAGTGAATAATGAATCTCAATAGTAATAACATTATGTGGAATTTAACTGGAACACGGAATTTCTGCAGCTATAAAATTCCATCTACTTCACAATTCAGAAAAGATGTAGCGTCACCTACATGATATCAGTATCTCATTTAGTAAAACAAACAATGTGCAGATATGACATTCTTGAACAGAATTTGAGCTATGCTTCAAACAAAACTTTCTTAATATTGCCTAATTTCTATTTCTAAATGAACGATTGAGCCATCAGAAGCACTGATTTGGTATGCATTCAACTGTCATAAATTCATGGTTAAAGCATCAGCTATACCATTCTCGAGTCTTGACTGTGCACATATTTTGGAAATTTACACCAAAAAGTCAGTATCGAGAAGCTACACATTCAAGATGTTCGCTCGCTAGTCTAACACCCATTGACAATCAAAGACTGTCCCAGGGGCAAAACTGTCCTATGATCACATGATAATCACAAGGAACAAGAAAAGGACATGTCCTCCATTTAAAACAACTTCCATTAATAATGAATCAAAGGAGTATAATAAAAGAGCAGACTGCATAAGCATAATTGATTGCCAACAAAAGTCATGCGCTTCCAATAAAAAAAATACAAACAATCATTCTCCCAAGAAAACAAAACTTCACTAACAAAATTCCAAACTCCACCACCCAAAAGTTCCCCTGTCAATCACAACAAAACATTGAACAAAATCAACAGAGGATACCTGTAAGATCAGCAAGCAGGGCTCTACAGGGCCCCTGCGTAGTGTTATTAGCGACATCCAGCAACCAAAACCCTAAAACAAACGCCACAACCGCCATAGGCCGCCTTCCCTCGCCTCTATCGCCGAGCAAATAACCGATGTCCGCCGAGTGCCCCACTATTAGCACGGCGACGATTATCATCGCAGCTCCAGCGACGATGAAAGGTCGCCGGCGACCGAACCGGCTGGTGCACCGATCGCTCATGTGGCCAACCAACGGCTGGACCAGGAACCCCGAGAGAGGCCCGCACAGCCACACGACGCTCGCCCAAGCGTGAGGAATCCCAAGCTCTTGCACGTATGGCGTCAGCAACGAGAGCTGTAGCGCCCATCCGAACTGGATCCCACAAGCTACTGACGTTACTCGTAACAGCCTTTTCAGGGGGACTCGGTTCAGGGAAACCGCCGGCGGCGGGAGTGGATGAGGATGCTTCTTGAGTTGCTTTGAAGGAGCTTTAGGAAGGTGGTGGTGGCGACGGCGATCGGAATCTGCGATTAGTGGTGATCGATCTTGCTTAACTTGGATAATTTCGGCTGTTGATGTGTCTGATTTTTGTTGGAGCTTTGGATTTTGAATATTCGAATTTTCTTCCATTTTAAGAAGAAAGCGGAGGGAATTGATCGCGTATCGGTGGGCGATGATTATGGCGTGTGGTTTTGGATTTGGAGAGGTCTGTGGGGAGGTTACGTGAAATGGAATGAGGAAGTTGCTTTGTAATTTTGATTAAATTGCAAGAAACGATTTAGAATTATAAATCACGGTTGAGGGTGTAATTATTGGACATTAGAAGGGGAAGGTATTTATTGTCGGGTCTTTTTCTTTTCAATTGATAGTCAGCCAGGTCAAGCCTAGGCGTAAAGTGTGAATTATTATTTTCTTATAGTGCATCAAGGATTTATGTTGTTGATATTAATCATGTAAAATATACTATCATATTGATAATTTATTATTATAAATGATTTTTAAATTTTAGATTTTAATAAATATATATGGAACTTTTAAATATATTTTTTAAACTTAAATCATTATTATCTCATAAGACCACATTTGAATAGGGCAAATTTGGTAACTAGCCATTTTGAGAAAGTATAGTAGAAACTAGGCTTTTATATGTTTTCCATTAACAAAATATACCCCAAATTATATTTATTGTGCAAAGGCAATTAATTACCATAAAATTATGTAATTTCCTTCTTCTCTCTTTTCCGTTACGCTGAAACGGAAACACCATCGATCTCGCAATCTTCTTCTCCTCTCATTCTCGCAATCTTCTTCTTCTCTGAAATCACAATTGATCTATTCTCTCTGTTCTCTCTCACAAACGCCATCGATCTAACATTCTCTGGTGTGCAATCGAAAATCCAAATAACCAGAATTTCATATCAGACAATCGACATTGTGATTCAACACATCAAACACTAGAAATCGTTATCGATCTAACCAAGATCTACGTCCGGATCGGGTACTAAATCGTGGCCCATTGCTGGGGGATACCCTCCCAATATCAGTTTTTCCATACATGCTGCCGGGAGGATTCGAACTCGAATCTCCAGGCTAACCACTTAAGGAGTCTAGCACCAAATCCCACTAGACCAACTGAGTACTGGTACTTCATCTTCATTTTTTATTTTGGTATTATGTTCACCATTTTGAAATTTTGATCAGATTCTTGTAATTCTAGTATAAGACATTATCAGATTTGGTATTCTTTGAACTTTCAAATCAAAGATAGTTATGTTTCTCGTATGAATGAGTGTTATGTTTTCCATTTTAGGTTTTGTACATTACCTTTGAATTTTCTCTATTCTGGTATGATTGATATTGTGTTGCTAGTATCAATTTGATTAATGATTTTGCTATGAATTGTATTGCTGGTATATTTTCTCTATTCTGGTATGAATGAATGAGTTCTGACATAATCATTTCTATAGTATGAATGAGAATTATGTTTTTGGTATTTGTTTGGTAATAGTCTTTTTGGTATGTGAATTATATTTGAATAATAATGTTTCTGGCATTTGTTTGATAATGTTTTCGGTATGTGAATTATATTTGAATACTAATATTTCTGGTATATTATTTTTCTGGTATGAATGAGAGATGTGTTTTTGGTATTTTATGATAATTGTGTTTCTAGTATGTGTATTATATTTGAACAATAATGTTTTTGGTATCATCCTTTTTCTCGTATGATTGGGTATTTGTTTTGATAATTGTCTTTCTGCTATGTGAATTATATTTGAAATAATAATGTTTTTGTTATCATCATTTCTTTGGTATTTGATTGATAATTGTGTATCTGGTATTGTTTGAAATATGTGTTTATGATATGTGAATTTCTAGTTTGTATACATGATTAGTTAATGGTATTATCTTATTTCTGCTATTTCTGGTATGATCATTTCTAGTATGTAACATGTTTTGTTTGTCGTGTTTTGCATTCTTCTCATTTCCGGTATACTTATAGTAGTTTTTTCTGGTATATACAAAACTTGTTAGGCATGGCTCCTATACAAATTGTGGTTCACAGTGGAGGAGAATGAAAATTTGTGGAATATGTATGGAGATATATGGGAGGATAAGGTAGCGAGCAAACCCATTACTGTGAAAGATCCTGTTAGCATACTAGAAATACGGATGTTGATTGCAAAACGTTTTCAAGTAGATGAGATGTTACACACTGTGGAACTTACGTACAAGAATACCTTAAAATGAAGCATTGCAACCGTTTGATATTGAGACCGTAGAAGATTTCGAGGATTTTGTCAAAACTAATCAATCGACTCAACCGTACTGGGGTGTGCCAATGTGTGTGAGATTAAAGTCTAAAATTCTTATACTAGAAATTGAAGAAGTTAATGAATATCTTCCATGTACTGTCACTGTTGCCGCTCCTAGTGTGAATGAAATAGAAACAGAATAGTTGTGCAATCACTGAAGTTGAACGTGAAGCAACTAAATGGGGTCTTAAGGTTGGTCAAAAATTCAAGGATAAAACCGCAGTGAAAAATGCATTGTGTTTGCTTGCTGTTGCTGAATGTACACAATACAGAATAACAAAGTCTACCAAGCTTGTTGTTCTTGCCCGATGTCTAGATAAAGATTTAAAGTGGCGTGTGCGTATCTCAAAAATCAAGAAATCGAAAGTGTTTACACTAATCAAGTATACTAGAGGGCACACTTGTTCATACCATACAAGAAGAATTATCGTAGAAAGGTGTCATATCCTATCATTGCTGAAATAGTTGCAAAAATGTAAGTTCATTGCTTATTAACACATATACTATTCAATTGTATATTGTTTTCTTTGTTTCCGGTATGAATTTCATTAAAATGATATTGTTTATGTGATTCAGGTATGCTAATACACACAAACTCTCCGATCCTAAGACAATTATTGGAATCTTGAGAAAATGAGCATTGTTTAGAAGCTAGTTACTGGAAATGTTGGATGGCGCAAGAGGCCGTGAAGGACAATATAAGAAGAACAAATGAAGAGAACTACAAGGTGGGTCAGTGTACTTACATCGATTGTAATAGGTTAATCCGAAGACTATTGTAGCGTTGCAATTGGGTGATGAAAATTAATTCAAATATGTGTTATTTGCTTTGGTACAATCAATCAAAGGATATGTAGTAATGAGAAAGGTATTATCCTTTTTCTGGTATGTATTAAAGTTATGTCTCTAGTATTCTAAATTATGTATGAATGATATAGTTTCTAGTAGTAGCCTTATCTGGTAAGCATTAGAGTTATGTTTCTGGTATGTTCATTTTTTGTTTGTGTTTTCAGTGTCTGGTATTGTTATATAAATGTGTTTCTGGTAAGATCATTTCTGGTGTGTGTACGTGCTCAGTTTAAGGTATAGTGAATTATATTTCAATAATGAAGTTTTTGGTATGAGTATTATCCTTTTCTGGTATACCAGAAACTAATTGATTGGTGATTGTTGTTGTCTAAGGTTATATCAGTGGACGGAACATTTTTGAAAGGACGATATGGTGGGGTGTTATTGCTTGCAACAACGCAAGACGTAAACCAACAAATATACCCGCTAGCATTTGCTATTGTTGACCGTGAATGTGATGACTCGTATGATTTCTTCTTCTATAATATACACAAGTTTGTTCATGACAACGAGAAACAACTATTTGTATTTGATAGACACATGTCAATAAAGAATGATATAGATAAGCATTACACAAAAGCATCCCACGGAGTTTGCATGTACCACTTAAAAGGGAACATCGAGAAAAAATCAACCAAGAATATAGTTCAACAAATGTTCTTGGATGCAGCTAGGCACTACAAAAAGGATAAATGCCTACAACTATTCGAATATATAAAGATGGTATGTTTATTTTGGTTTATAGTCTTTTCTAGTATGCAATCATATTATGTTGCTGGTATTTCATTTCCGGTGGGTTATTTATAGTATTGTGCATTAACTCTCATTAATAACAACTCTGGTATGTATGACTCTGGTATTAACAAATGTTAAGTTTGTTGTATGAATTTTCTGATCAACTCTCGTATGAGTTTTGTGCTCATTTCTAGTATCATATATAATATGTTTCTGGTATTGAACATTATCATTGATGAACAATGATTATGGTATAACCTTTTTTTCTGGTATGAAAACATGTTATGTGTATGGTATGATTTTTTTGGTATTGTATATAACTTCATGTGTACCTGAAAATGATGTGTAGGAGAAGGAAGTAGTTGTGGAGCTGTTGGATGAGATTGGATTTGTTGCATGGTCTCGAGCTTTTTGCCCCACCAAACGTTACAACATCATGACAAGCAACAATGTAGAATGTATTAATAGTGTACTTTGTGATGGAAGGGATTATTCGGTGCTTGAATCAAGTAGTTGGTGGGTAGATGGTAGAAATGGGTCCGGTTTGGACAAACTGCCCAAACCGCCGGTTTAACCAAACCGCCGGTTTGTAAACCGGCGGTTTAGGTTTGCCGGTTTGTAAACCGGCGGTTTAGGTTTGCCGGTTTGACCAAACCGTAGGTTCACGGTTTAGGTTTAGGTTTGGCCTTGGGCCAAACCTAAACCGGCGGTTTAACCACCGGTTTGGGGTTTTTTATTTATTTTTTTTTAAAAAGACCAAACCGGCCGGTTTGGTCCTTAAACCGGCGGTTTGACCCTTAAACCGGTAGTTTTCAATTTTTTTATTTTTTATTTATATATACAAACCACCACCAAACCGGCACCATACCGGCGGTTTATGTTAAACCTAAACCGCCGGTTTGGTTTTTGCCGGTTTAGGTTTAGGTTTGGTCCCAGTGGGTCCTAAACCTAAACCGCCGGTTTAGGTTTAGGACCCAAGTCTAGTAGATGGTTTGCAACATGAAGGGAAAAGGTTGCATCATGTACTGAATTGGCAACATCAAACATCGATGCTCTAATACAAGCTAAATATGCGGAGGCAACAAAGTTTGGATACTATGTGCTTGATGCGAAAAAATATTGCTTGAGGTACAATGGAACCAGGAAAGGAAAGTTGGTTGTTTAGTGGATAGGAGTTGCACTTGTAAAAATTTGATATTGAGGAAATACCGTGTGTACATGTCATAGCTGCATCAAAGATGGCAAAAATGAATCCGGCTTCTCTGGTAAGTAATTATTACATCGTTGAATATTGGAGAACGACATATGTGGAGACAATATACCCAATCGTTGACGATGAGAATTTAGATATTCCAAGTTGCATTGCATCTATTGAATGCAACCCTCCTATAAAGCGGAAGAGAATTGGAAGATTGCCTAAAGCTAAGATACGGGGATCAGGGGAAGGGAACAAGAAAAAGAAATGTAGTTGTTGTGGCATGGTAGGCCATAACAAAAAGACTTGCCGAAATCAACCACTGATGAAGGGTTGAAGACACATACCAGAAATACAGATTATAATTTTATGTTAATATGAGATTGTACAAAACGGTTATTATATTAGTATATGTTTGCTTTATGTGTAAAAATCCTCATACCAAAAGTATAACAATACATAATAACAAAAACTTTATCAAAAACTCATACCATTACGCTAGATACCCATACCTGAAAGCTCATACAATAAATAATACAATAAAATCACATATTGATCATTTCTGGTAGACAAAGAATAATGTCAGAATCACATACACGAAAACTAATATACTAGAATACAATACCATAAACATATACCAGAAATGCTAATGCAATAAATCATACCATAAAATCACAAAATGAACATTTCTGGTAAGTAAATAATCATACCAGAGACATAAATAAAAAACCAATCATACCAGAATCTTAAAATAAAAGAAAATACCAGATATCTTAAGGAATAAATCATCTCAGATAATCATATGATAATATATGGTAAAAAAATCATCATACCAAAAGTAGACAAATTAAAACCCATCATATCAGAATCATAAACCATAAGCAAAATACCAGATATACTCATACCAGAGGCACATAAATGAAAACCCATCATCATACCAAAATCCTAAATCACAACATAAACATTTCTGGTAAAGAAATCATCATACCAGAATCACATAAATGAAAACCAACATACAATAAAGCCATACCCTTAACAAATACTAGAAAACTAATGAAAAAAATCATGCCAGAAAATAGTCATCAACAAAATTAGATTACAAAATAGTCAATACAGCCTGAATGACTATTACAACATAGTCAATACCAAAATATCTAAATATCTCATGTACATATTAATGCTACACAAACACACAATTACATCATAGTCAATAAACAACATCATAAAGGCCAATTACAGTTTCAAAGCAACTCGTAGGGCTTCACCCACTCCCTATTGTACAAAATCACACAAAACTGTTCTTTGAAAGTTGGGACGTAGTCTTGACATATGATCGACAAATCAGTTCGTCTAGATGACAAGTACTGGATGTGCTTGATAGTGAATACACCACAACTTCCACTGCCATTCAACAATAGTTATATAAGTGTTTTTCCAAAAATACATACTAATGAACATACCAGAAATATATGAGTAGTATTGTATAAATTACCTTGGGTTGTTTTGTGGAACCCCTTTGATACATAACAAGGAATGGGGTAAACAAATTCTTCAAGGCCCCATCAGAGATACAGTCCACAAGTGAGTCGTATACTGTTACACACCATTTAATTAAATCAATTTGAATCGCTATCCAGTGTTTACCCCCGGTGTTCATGGTAGTGTATATGGTATCGACATTGTATAAGTTCTTGGCGAAGGTTGGGGTTCAAATCCAAATATATAGTTTATAATTGTGTCACAAAAATCGAACTCCACCACCCATGACTTTTTGATCTCTAAAAATTCTTGATATAGCTCACCATTGAAATATGATAGAGAACTAATAATTCAATACTAGAAAATAATACAATAAATCCAAACCAGAAACTCATATAAGACTCATACCAGAAACACAACAAGATCTCATACCAAAACTCAATACATGAAATCATCAGGCAAGATACACAAACATGAAAACCCATCATACCAAAATCCCAAAACATAAACAAATACAAGAAAGCTCAAGCAATAAATCATCTCAAGAAGTCACATGATAATTTCTGACATATAAATCATTATAACAGATCACATAGATCAAAACCAATATGCAAGAATCTCATACCAGAAAACTAATGAAATACATAGCCAAAAAACCAAAACACACATCAACAAATCAAAGTCATACCAGACTCTAATACAACTAGCTCTTATCAGATAGCAGTTCAACATAGCATAACATAAACTAATTAACAAACTGTGGACCCAAGCTCATACCAGAAACACATCAATAGCTCTTACTAGAAAGACATACCAAAAACACATCCAAAAATTATTAAGTTGAATAAAAGTAAGGCTAGTGTTAACTTACATAATCCCAGAACCATCCAGTTTTTTGGAGTATCAACTTGAAGTGTTTCTTATTTGGTTCATGGTGATATCCAATTAAAGAATCTTCTTTGGTCGAGTCAAGGTACCAAGAATAAAATGCGTCTCTTTCTTTCTTACTCAATAAATTATGCTTCGATGTCTTAGGGATCTTTATTGGGACAACGTAGGGAGATACGATAAGGTCGCTAGGTTTTTTTTCACGTAAACCCATTCTCCTTGGTCCTTTGACTTTTGCTTTCCCTTTAGCAACAATGTCTGGTTTTGGTTTCCGTACCAGATTCACAACATAACAAAAACCTTAACAAATGTGTATGGAAACAAAACACATGAAGAATAGTAGTGTTTTATACCTCTTCAAATACCTCTTCCTTTGGCTTATCAACTTCAACTACCTCTTCCTTTGGCTTATCAACTTCAACTTCTTCTTTGGACTGTGGTTGGGGCTAGGACTTTTTGGGGATGGTGTCTTTTTTGAACTTGAAACCCCAAGAATTTTTAGTTTAGCATCATCAGCTGGAGGTGGGGGTAGGGTTTCTTGGACAGTTAGGTGCCTTTAGAAGAAGGGGTCATCCTTTCAAGCTTACTGAGGATCCGGAAGCATTGCCCTCCTATTCGGTGTTGGGCGACGGTATGTTTCTTCTACCTCATAAACGCTTGGTTGATTGTTTCATCTTGCTCCTCAACCTTCTTCTTCAACTCAGAAATCAACTGATTTTGGGTTTGCAGTTGTTTCCTCAAATCCTCCATCCATACAGGCTCCCTATACATTCACATAATATAAGATTGCATATGCGATATCAAATAAGCTTTTGAAAGTAATAAACGCTTGTATGTAAACTTCTCATTTACCTGTTTAAGGTAGGAATAGTGGGGGTAGGATCAGCCAGAGGTGGTGCAACCACAACTTTTGTAGAGATATTGGTATTCAATTTCTGGAGGATCAACCATCTCAACAGGGCTACACGGTGCAACCACAACCTCAGGGGGACTAACCACTGCCATAATTTCTTCTTGGCTAAAACAATAGAACAAATAATTTAAAAAATGATAATTTTGGTATGATAATATAAATGGGTATGTAACTATATACCATTCTACCTCCTCAACAATCTCCTCAATAATCTCCTATTTCTTAATTTTCTTAGACGCAGCCCTACATAAAAAAACATTATTAACTAAATGACAAACATACCAGAAACTCAAATCAGACAAAACATAACAATGTACACAAGAAACAAATAAAAAAATCATACCAAAAAATATAACAAAACTCATACCACAAAATTAAACACAAAATCATAGCAGAAATAAGACAAAATACATACCAGAAACTAACACTAGACTCATACCAAAAAGTATGAAAACATTCATACCAGAAAACTAAACCACAAACTCATACTAGAAAACTAAACACAAAATCCAAAAAACTAAACCAGAAAAGTATACTAGAAACTCATAACAGACAAATCAAACCAATATAAACAGAACACGCATCACCAAATCATACCAGATTAACATACCGTAAACTAATGCCACATAATTAAAAGATAGAGTGAGTATGAAGTATATTGAAATACCTTTTACTTCCCCCTTCATTTTTCCTCTTCTTTGGAAAATCTTCTTTCTTTACAATTTTTAAATGGTCTTGGCAACCTCAAAAGAAGACGTCGAGAAGGACGAGGAGGAGGAAGAGGAGCAACAAAGTCATCACTATCGGATTCCTCCTTCTTTGGGGCATCCTTGATAACCTTGACACCAGAACCTCTGGGACTGCATACCCGGACATTGTGCAACCCAACCTTGAAAACATGAAATGGATAGCCATCTTCATCAATGTTTTCATCCCCCCACCTATAACACCCCAAATTCTGAGAATTCGGGGAGCTACTGGTTAGAACCTCACAATGGGTCCCGACCTTAGTTTGACAACAATTTAACTTGGATCTTACAACAAGGCACAAAAGTATTTAAAACATTTGAAAACTTTAAACAATATATACATGAAGAATATGTATCAGCCTTACAAAGCAAAGGTACCAAAACGACACATAAGAAGAACAGAAGACATCCTGTCCCTAACTAAATAAGTACGTGGACCCGGCTGACCATTACCTCCGGATCTCTCTACAACTATCTTAACCTGCAAGGCATCTACAAGCGGTATAAAACCGTTAGCTAACATTCTATGCATAAGTATAAAGGTAAAAGCACAAACACACAATATACACAATCAACATGCAACACTCAATCCTTTTATTATCTTTAATTAGGTGATAGGTTATTACTAATGATACTTATTTTGTGACACGAGGGATTTTCAAACCTCGCCCCTGTCCCCGTTTACCAACACGGAATGGTACTAATGCATCTGACCGTCTACCGGACTGGGCTGGTCGCAGGGAACCTCCTAGACTCTCGCAAGAGCTAGGCAGATGATGTCACGACCCGTTATCATACACTTGGGTCTATTACATAGATAATAAAGTCGGCCTAATCCGGTTTCGTTGTTTATCATAACTAACAAACACCACTCATACACATTACACTCATACATGAAGCCAGCAAAGCAAGTCCGTGGACTTACCTGAATCAGATCTCGACTCTCTTAATCACAACTCAATCTGTAACTGTATAACTCGGTTGCCTGTCAAAGGAGGCAAGTGTGTTAGCACACTTTTTAGGTAATTAGAAGTCTAAGACTTCTAAGGTAGTAGATCCTATTAGAACGGAATTTAATACAGTACCAATTTATGGTAAAATGACTATTTTACCCTTGGTCTCGAAACTTTCAGAAATTCCCTAATCCATGCCTAAACTCTTATTTGAGACTAAAGAGTCATATCCTAACTCCTAAAGATGAGTTTCGTTACAAACTGGTAATTTACCAATTTTCCTATTTTCGGAAAGATCGTTAAGGTCCAACTTCACCTTCAAATATAAAGTTCGAATAATCTTATAAAAATTCCGAAATAATTCCCTAGATCATCTATGCTATCTCATCTACTCCTAGGAGCAAGAATTTCTTAAAACTGTTCAACCATCACTTCTACAAAAATTTCCAAAGTTGGTTAAAACACTTAACAAACACTACACTGTCTTAATTTTGAAAAAATCATAACTCCTAAACTACTCGCTGGATTTATCCCAAATTTTGATATGTTCTACTTTAAAATATTATCTATATTATATCCAAAATTCAGCTACAAAGGAGATCAAAATCCTATTTAAAACTATCTCACAAAACCGAATTTTAGCACAACAGAAAAACTGCTTACGACTCAATCTTTGAAAAATCATAAATCCCAAACCACTCGCTGGATTCCTCTCAAATTTTTATATGTTCTACAAAAATATGTCAACTATATCATATCCAAAATTCAAGCCCAACAGAGATCAAGAGCTTATTCAAAACCATCTCACAAAACAGCATCACTTGCTGTTTTCTCCAACACTCAGCACATATATAAAAACTGCATGAGGCGTCAACTTTGGAACACCATAACGCTCAAACCCTAGCTCCGATTCCTCTAAAATTTTAGTATGTTATACTATACAATATCGACTAAAACATATCCGAAAACCAGCAGTAAAGGTGGAGTCTAACCTACCCAAAACTGGAGTCAAAGATGACTGCTTGTCACTTCATGAAGACTCAGAAAACGTGTGCATCCTTACGGCTTCTCTGCGGATGTCCTGATTAGGTTTTGGGGACATAAAGGGTACTCGTTAGACAAGGCAAACGGGGACGGAAACGCAATGGAGTAAAGGGTATAAGTCCTACCTAATTCCGAGATTCAAAGAAACGAAGGAAGACGGCACAAGGATCCTACAAACCTTGTTGAATCTGGAGGCGCATCCAAGTCCTACTATCCCACTGTAACCATTCAAACAACCATCTAACACCATACTACAATAGGTCATAAGCTATTAAGGTGAAAAGAGACTCACTTGCTACAACATCGGCTCTATCGACCTCCCCAACGTCCGCTCAAACCCAAGGAACGAAAGAAGGAGGATTTGCTCGATGTCGGAACAACCAACGAGAGAAGTTCTGTCGAGCCTGCTGAACACTAGGCCGGTGACGGATCTGCGGGTACACCCGAGTCAAGATGCGGCGATGTACTGAGTTGATGAGGGAAGGGTAGAGTGGCTTACCTCGGCGGTTGCACTCTATGACAACGCCGGTTTTCTTGTTTCTGTCGAATGAGTTTCGTTGTCAATTGGTTGCAAGGGCTGGGAAGCTCGCCGTTAACATCGACTGATGCAAGCTAGGCTGGAGGCTCGCCGCTGGAGTCGACTTGGAAGGGTTAGAACGTTGAAGATCAGGAATGGCTGGAGCGTTGAAGGTCGGGGCTGCAAAGCTTGCCCGTTCAGATGCGCGTAGGAGGGGAGGCGTTCGTCGGCTTGGCGTGGAGGAGGGGAGGCGGACTGTTAGGGCAATGCAAGGGAAGGGAAGCGTCAGTTAACGTGAGAGAGAGTAACGACTCAGGAGAGAAGAAAGAGTTCTCTCAATGGCCCAGCTGACAGTCCTTGACGGGCCCAGATGGTGTGCTACCCAGCTGACAGTCCTTGACGGGCCCAGATGGTGTGCTACACAGCTGACAGTCCTTGACGGGCCCAGATGGTGTGCTACACATGGGCTGAAACAAGGGAATAAAATGTGGGCTGAGGTTGTCAAAACTTGTCAAACCTTGTCAACAGCTTGTCATAGTCATGCATGGTTTTGTCACGAATTTGTCATGACCTTGTCATGACTCGTCATGGTCTCATCTTGACTTCGTCTTGGGCTCGTCTTCATCTCGTCACCAGGACGTCATGACTTTGTCAAAGACAAGTCATGATATACTCTAGGGTTTGGATTAGGGTTTGCTACTAATAAAATCTTATCATTTTATGTGAGGTGATATTACATAAAATGATAAAATTTTGAGATATAGTGTCCAACTACGTAGACAGCTAAGGATCAAAAGATCGAAATCCGGTTTGCTACGGAATTAAACGGAATAAAAATTCCGGATATTACACCACCACTTCCGGTCATCCTCAGTTTCTAGATCATCTGGGGACAGTGAGATGGTTTTGATGTCGTCTTGGGTCAGGCTGACGCCGTATCTTTAATGGTTTGGAAGCTACATTTCATCTTTCCCTTACTTGATGAAACCCACTTAATACAAAGTGGGGTTGTTTCTTCATCAACACATTTGGCAAACAACGATGCCAGTTTGGGGATTGATTTAAGGATGTGAATCTATAAATTATACACATGAAACACATGAATAGAGCATATCAGAAAATCATATCAATAAATGATATTAAACTAATAACAAACTCTCCTACCAGAAAAAGAAACTAGAAAAACATATCATAAAACCAAATAGGCTGTAAACTAATACCAGAGGAAGTATAAAATTAAAACCATACTAGAAACAAAATAAATCAAACATAACTAGAGTGCTAAAGGAAAACCAAAAAGGCAGTAATTTTTTGATTTTCGATACTTAGTTGGCTCGCACTCCTGAAGGCTCTCAAGTGTCTTAGTGAACACAAGGCGCCCCTATGGGAAGGAATTAAATGCTTCCATGTCATTGACCAAAGAAAGAGTGAGACTGGAGACCGTCTTCTTCTTATCATTCCCAATCAAAACACATTCAGCGAAGAGGATCAGAGCCATCTTATATTTGCGTTCATCAGTCTTACGAAGCTTTGAATATTTATCCTCCAAAGTTCCCAACAGAAATTTGAGAATGCCGAGCAACTCCTTCATGTCGACATTTTCCTCTTTCTTGTTAGCGTTGTACCGACACTCCAGGCCGGTAATTTCAGCAAACTCGCTTAAGCCAAACCTTATAAACCAATATATTCAAAAAAAAAGGAAAGAAATGCATTAACAATAGAAAGTGGAATGGAGGTACGAAACTGAAAAGGGTGTGTAGTTATAAATACTTAAGCAGAGTTTTGTTAATTGCAAACCACATCGAGTGTTTGCGGTCTGTTTTCACCTCATGTAGAAGCATGAAATGTAGTAATTGATTGGAAAGCTTAAGATTTGTACACAAAGAGATTATGTCCGTAAATATACAACTTTTGAACATTTGTTGCCCACTGGCATCCAAACCTTCAAGTATAAAATTGATTAAATTTACACGAGACAACACAATTAGCCGTGTTGTCTCATATTTGGGGTTATCATCAAACCTGTACATCAGCTAGTACACGAAACAAGTTTATTAATAACTAGAAATATATTACAACAAGAAATCAGAAACTCATATCAAACATTCAACTTACAAATGACTCTTAATGTCCATCAGTAGGCATTTCCTCCTCTGTCTGTGTAAACATACCAGAATATAATATCAATATTCACATCAACATTCAATATCAGAAAGTAATATAAAAACCTCATATGAAACTCAAAGTAGAAAGCATACATACCAGACAAATCATATAAATATAAACAGGACACATATCAACAACTCAAACCAGAAAACAAATTACTATAAACACATACCAGACAACACATGTAATATAAACAAAGAACAAAGTATATCAGAAACCATATAAAAACAAATATTAGAAACACAATAGATAGGTATACAAGAAAACATAACATACCAAAAACTAATACCATAAGACATACCAGAAAACCTAAAATGAGTAACATACCAAAAAAGCTAATACCAGAAACAAATGCACTAAAAACTAATACCAAAAAACTCGTGTAAATATAAAGACAAAACAAAATATACAACAAACCATATCAAAATACATACCATAAACCATATATAAACCTATCAAACCCTAATATAACCAAATATCAGAAACAATAATACCAGAAAAATTGAAAGAGTATCCAATCCATACTAACCACTGGAATATTTTCTTCCCTTGGAGCACCAGATAAAACTATTTGAAGACCTACATCCTGATCAGACACCGGAGGTGCCTGCCCCTCGTTTGAAACATCCTCTTCAACAGATGAAGGAGGCGTTGGGGTTAGAAGATTGAATGTAGGAACATTAGAAGCAGACAATTGGTTTCCTACGGCCTTAGATTGGGTCACGGGTCTGGGAAGGCCGACCCAGACCTTCACCCGCCATATTGGCCAACCCACCGGGTCACAGATCAGACCCGACGGGTCTGGCGGGTTTGCGTATTTTTTTTAACCCAAAATTTTTTTAACAAAAAAGAAGGAGAATTGGGATTGAACCGGAATCCCAGTTGCCTACGTATCCTCTCGGAGAGGAGGAATCAAAGCCCACGTAGTTCTCTTACCTTTGTTTATATCCCCGATTGGCCCTTACCTTAGTCGTCGGACTCGGTCGCCGCCGCTTCCGGGTCCGAGCTTCCCGCTGATACATCCGATGGCGTTTGTTATCGTTCGTCTTCATCGTTGTTGCCTTCCTTCGCCGATAGGTTATTTTTTTGTGTTTGCACTTCCGCTCTCCTCCAATTGGCTAGTAGGACTTGGGCCTCCAACGTCTCGGGCAACATGTTTGATCTCGTCGGATCAAACACCTTTCCACTCCGGCTAAAGGTTTGCTCGATCGCTACCGTTGAGGCGGGAACGGCGAGAATTTGTGTTCGTGATCCTTTTGAGGGTATGGAACCTCATTCTCTCCGGTCGGCTTCACCACTCTTATACATTAAAACCTCTAATGGAGGCCGTGTTAGCGGAAGCATTGTCAAAACCGATTGAAAAAATCCGTGAAGGTAATCTATATTCTTTCAAAACATTTGCAATCAAACAGACAATATTTTGGACGGTGTGTTCTTCGTTGAAAACTCGTAATGCTAAAACTCTTTTTATTAAAATCCAAAATTTATCAATCAAATGACAAATAATGCCCATATAGTGATTTTTTTGCAAACCGTCGGTCCAAATAGAAACTTAGATATCACCATTTTCCATAAAATATTTAATCAATTCTTCTTTACGCAATTTATATTTAAGCATCATTTTTCTTTTAGCGGTTTGGCGAGAAATCGGTTTATATGCGGGTTGAGCATGATGTGTCATCCAATCATTAAAACCAACATTTTATGCAAAACTAAACGACAAAGAATCTACGGCTAACATTTCCGAAAATGCATCAATAGACGAAGCATGATCATATGTAAATAAAGAAGGAGGTTGGTTAGAGGTTGATGCGTACCCAATTAGTTACGTTAAACCTCGTGCCATTCCTATCTCTATAAGAACAATTGTGGAACCAACAAAAGATTACAAAATAAAATCAACTCAAAAAGTATGAATTTGTTTCCAGGTATTTGTTTATTTTACCGGCCAAACATGTTGGCACCTAGATCCATTGGTTTGCCAAAGAAAGTTGAGAGCTTTTGTATGAACACCGAGATGAGCCGGTTTATATACATTGCTAGCCTTTGGGACAAAATTAGGGATTTTGAGGAGACTTTCTGGCGATAAAAAGCAAGATCGTAAATCAACAACACATATCAAAAGTGACAAAATTAGGGATTTTGTAAAATGTTAAGAGATATATCGAGAGCTAAATTAACACATTGTTGTAGTTACTAGATATGCTTGAAATCTTTACATTTGTACAAATTACTACACCAAGCATTAGTAGAAATTTAGGCACATGGAACTCACCGCTATAAAACAAAAACATAAATCTTATTACAGCCATTTATCGACCACCTGGAGTGCACCAATAGATTTTGTAGACCTTCATTCTTGTCAATAACCACAATTGGCTTCCCCTTCCCTGCAAGTGAAACTTATCATGACACAATAATTCAAAATGGATCAAACCATCAATGTGAAACCTCATACCATTACATGATGTTAAAGGATAAGAACTTGATGATCTGGATGATGCCGCTTGAGATGTTTAAGACAAGCTGTTCACATGGCTTGCCAATTTCAGTGACCAAATCCACCGGTGCCAAATAAGAATGAAGAATTATGATCATATGAATCATGATTATATATCCGCTCAATTTAAGTATTTGTGAATGAAATACATTTGCTCAATATTGTTTTAAATGCAAGTCTACAGTCCACTCTATGCCTTGTGTTGATTTTTAATTTTACCATGATCAGGCTGATGCAAAAAGAAGGTTGTTACAAGGTAAAAACACTATAGTGATCGGTTGTGGTTTCACGCTTTTCAAATCAATTAATTTCCATTCAGCCTGCAACATTAATACAAAATTCGAAGTTGGTCATCTCAAACACCAAGAAGTTTCTCAAAACCACTCTCCTGAATTGCCTTACAATAGTCTAAACAATTTGTCCGTAAGGATTATGATATTCACGGGGCATTTCAACATAAAGAAGTTCTTCTAATGTGCCACTTTCGTACTTGATTTTGAAAAGCATTGGTAAGACTTCAACAGTTGTCTCTTAAGATGAAATTGATAACTTTCATAAACTAATTCATATGTATGGAAATAATGTGTGAATTCATGTGTATAGATACCAAAACCCCATCATGATTTGCGATCACATATTTCACAATGTCATGCATCCTGACAAGTTCAAATAGAGAACATTTCAACGATTTGATAAATAGACAAATTAATAGCAACAACAAAATGTCAAAGCTCATTTTTTGTAAGTAACTTTACATTCTAAAAGGGTATATATAGTAAGTAGCCCTATACAACCAAATCTAAAACTATAGGCAATACCATTTTGTGGTAAGTATAAGAAAGTATCAAGTTTTCTTTTTTTGAATCAACTCTCAAAGGGAGTTAATTGTGCTAAAGAAAAATAAAAGGTGTTGCAGCAAATGAGAAGCATCACTATGTGTAAAAGCTAGGATTTTCGAATCCTAATAAAGGATGTTTAAGGGTGATTAAGTTAATCATCGATATCAATTGACCCATAAATCGCGAATAGTGTGTAGATGACGAGTATGAATTCCACCGTCATGATCTTGACGTAAATTTGGACTTATGGGGAAATTTTCACTTTTTCCTTCGGGGAATAATTTTTAATCTCTCGTATTATTTGGAGCATTTGGGAGCTTCAATTAATAAATCTGCAGTTGAGAAAAATGATCAGGACATCGGATATGTTCTAGATATGAAATAACATGGAAAGGCAAATTGGCCAAAAGAGTCGCTATTTCGTTTCTTAGCGGCTAAGAAAGATGGCTTAGGGATACGCGTTTTCAGAGTAAGTTGCGGAATAATTATCCACACAATATATCAGATTTATTATTCCAATTTCGAGAAGTTTGGAGAAGGGGCTCAAACCGCCTTCGGATCAGTAAAAGGATAATTATCGACTTTGTTAAAAGGATAATTATCATCTTCGATATAAATAGCGGAAATTCTTTATTAATTCATTTCCTATCATGTTTCCTCGTAAAAGCTCTAATTTCTCTCAACCTTCAAACTCAGATCTACTCTTCGTTTGTAATCCGATTTCAATTCCGTTTGAGTTTTCGGATTCCTCTCTTCGTCCTCTTCATTTTGGTACCGAGTTTCTGCGTTTCCGTTGAAGTTAAGGTCAGGTCGAGCCTCCCCCTTATATGGTCGGTTCTGTCGCTCAGATTCCGGTGCATCTGATGATGTCCAAGCGTAGTCTGCGTCGTTGTGATTCCGAATCTTCTTTCGGATCGTCAATCGGGTTAGTAACGAATAAGTTATGAATTTATTCGTTTTCAGTATTGCGATTTGGCCTAAATTGACCTTAGGCTTGTCAAAATGGATAATTGAAAATTCCATTATGCTCGTTACTTTATTTTGGTGATTATGGGATATTTGTTTGATGAGATTTGATGACAAGTGGATTTAGAAACTGTCTGCGGGCAAAACGTTATTTTGGTGAAATTTAATTAATTAATTAAAGATTAATTAATTAAATTAGGAATCTAGAAAACGCCATAAGATAATTAAATTCAAAGAAATGAATTTAATTGATGTTTAAAGCAAGAAGTTTAATACGAGGAATATGATATTCTCGACAGGTGGTGTTGAAGACGGTAGACTAACTATAGCTTAGTTGCTCAATGAGCGTATCCATGTAGTCTTCGGACTTACTTAGCTTCGATCTGCTGAAACTCGTGCCTGAGAGATTTATATCTCATTGTGTTGATATGTCTTGTTGTGTTGAAATGTCTTGTTGTGTTGAATGTAAATGTTGATATGCATTGCGATGTGTTATGTGTGAAGCATGCTTGATGTGTTTTATGATGAAAATGATGTTATGACGTGTAAAGCATGCTAAATGTTGCTGTGATTATTATCATGTCATGGTTATGAGAAATTGTTAAATGAACATGTGTTAGCCTTTTGAGGCGTGCTATTGAACGACATGATAAGCTTGTTGAAACATGATAATGTATGACATGATAAGCCTTTTAAGGCATGTGATATGATGATGACCTGTAAAGGTCAATAGTATGTAAATTGTATATGACTCTGAGCTAACCATTAGCCAAGTCTCTAGCTATTGCAGTGAATGCCGGAGCTCGGCCAAGCCCGGATCACTTGCGTTTGTATAAGAATGACACCGAGTCTGATGGACTTCAGGCTCGGGTCGCACACCTAATGAAAATGGTAAATGTTTGCATTAACATGAATGGCAAAATGTTGCATGTGGTTAGGGGTTAAGACCATAACCCGCCACGAGAAAGTCTGGCCCGTAGACTTGATCAGTCTGGCTACGAACTAAGAGCAAATGTCTGAATTAACCTAATTTGTGCAATGGTGAGCTCACACCAAAGCCAGGACCGTAAAAGCAATGATTCCGGATTTGGTCCGGGATCGCAAATTGTAAATTTCATACTGCATTCACGTGCATCATTCATAAAAGCATGATATCATCTCATGAGCACGATATATGGTATTTGAATATATTGGTTGTGTTGTGATGTGATGATATAATATCTCGTGGATAGATTATGATCGGTAGCTAACGGTTTTAAACCGAATCTTTTTAGGTAATGCCGATCATAGGAACGCTTCAGGGATGTCAGTTGTAGGAAGTGGACAACCGAGGCAGTGTTAACCCAAGGGTTGGTTGAACTACTTTTGAAACTAATCGCTTGCAAGCGAGTCTTTTGTTGGTTATGTGCAATTGTGTACACATGTTGATTTCAGGCTGAAGTTTTAAGACACCTATTCAGGTGTCATGTTTTGAAGTGTCGTTTTGGGAGATACATACTAATTGCATGCACGGTTGTTATGTAAATGTTTTCTAAATGACAGGTTGAATGTTTTCATTATTTCTTCGTGCTTCTTGTTGCAAGGTCCTATTTGTGAAGTTGTTGTCAGGCTAACTGATGGGACCCACTGTGTGGTCCTTAGCCTAGTGACGTCTTGGGTTACTTAAAACTCGGGTCGTTATACACTATGGTTGCAAATTGAGCGGTTTTACAACAAGACAAAAATGACAACAAAGGAACATTGTAGTTCCTAAGCAATTAAAGAGACCGTGACAACAAATGTTAAAAGTACTTGAATAGGTATCATATTTATACAACCAAATAAAAGTAGTACACCACAAAAGTAAATGGAGAAAGGACAACTCACTTGAGAAAATACTCTAGTGGTTTGCCGGCCATTTCCATACATGGATACACACCAATTTTTCTTGACATTTGGAGCGTAAAAATCATCCATAAACTTCCTCCAAAACTTGATAATGTTATCATATAATAAACATACAAGGTAATTAAAGTATGGAACAATAACTTTGCCGTCTTGCTTTTCCACCAACTCATATTGTTATCATATAATAAATACACAAGGTAAATAGAGTATGGAACAATAACTTTATCGTCTTCTTTTTTCACCAGCTTCGGACCCACGTTGACCATTCGGCATTCCCTTTAAAACCTACAAAAGGGTTTATATTCTTCAGATTTTTGTCAAGTTAACCAATAAATTGAAAGCTTAAAATTGGCTACAAAAGAAGCTTGAGAAAAAAGTATAAAAAAAAACAAAAATTCAGTAACAATGAACATAAAGTTGGAACTAAAGAGAAAAGAAGACATAACTTACGCTTAAGTTGCAGACATATGACACTCCATTATTTTGTTGCTTCAAAATCCCACACTGACCTTTGTATGATAAAAATCAAGCTAGTATTTGGAGCGGCCATTTGAAGTTCGTCAAGCAAAAATAGCTCCAACTTGAAAACCCTTCCTATACATTTAGTACAACAAGATCAAGATCTAGCCAAGCTTTAAAAATGAGCACGACAGGAGAATTTTTAAACTCATTGTTAGTTTAAAGTGATAAATGAATGCATACATTGTAAGAGCAAGCGAATCAAACAACCGGTTGTGTTTCCTAAAGGGAGGAGACCAAAGAAGAAACAATTTAGAAACCAAACGGAACAAAAAAATATCTATTTAGCACAAAAATTCTAATAGAAATTGAAAGGGCTATTGTTTATCTGACCAATGGAAACAATGACTGGATTCTCCATGAGTTTCTTGGAGAGACGGCAACGAAATTCGTCAATGAAAGAAACGGGGACCTTGTCCAACATATTGATCCTTTGACAAATTAAAAGCAATAATATATTAACTTCAAGTGTAGAGCATATAGTGAGGGGACTTTAGAAGATTACTAGAACAACTAAATAACTAACACATATATATTACAAAGTAGAACTTAAAATGCTAACATTTTAAAGCAACAGGTCTCGAGATAGAAGTTAGCTCCTTCGAACTAGTATCAATTACCTTATCAACCATACAAACAAAATTTGAGAAGACTAAATTTGGATACGAAATACAAAAGTAAAAACGTAGAGAATAGGATTCAGCGTAACCTATGAATGGTTGTTGACAAAACAGAGAGATCCAAATAGAAAATCTAGGGCGACAAACGTATAAATAGTTCAAGATTAGAGAGATGGTCGAAGGAAGATGAGAGAAATCAGAGAGACGGTCGAAGGACGCCTAAGGAAGATGAGATAAATGAGAGAGACGGTCAAAGGAGAAGTATTGATTTCATCCACCGATTCAAGCGCAAGCAAACATCAACTCAATATTTTTATTTCATCCCCTTCACCTTTATACTCATTTTTCATCTTCATGTTCAACTTCATTCTCAACTTCAACTTTATCCCCGATAATTTCCAACTTACCGAACATGCCCTTAGTAAATTGATTTGTGGTTTGTAGTTGGAGTTGGGATTTGTGGTTTTACAAGATTTCTTTAGATTTGGGGTTTATAAAACACATTATACGTGATTAGTAAAATGAGATTCGAATTCTTTCGGTTTTGAAATTTTTTTTTTTAAATAACGCCAAGGTCATGTACATCTCACGCGACCTAAAAAATGTAGGGATTTTCCGGATGGTACCATTGTGGTTTGAGATTTTTCAGATTTTGCCCAAGGTTTTTTATATGAATGGTGTCCTTCGGCTTTACACAATTTCGGATTTTTCCAATTTTATTCAATTTGTCAAACACTTCTTATCTTTGATTAATGAAAATATAAAACTGAAAACAGAAAGAATTAAATGAAACATAGTAAATAAAAGAAAAGACAATAATTTATATTCTCACCCTCCTACGAAATGGTATGAACCATTTCAAGAACAAAGAAGAAGAAAGATTTTAGAAACCTGAAGAGACCGGCGGCGCTTTTTTGACCAGCGGAGCCCTTGAAATATTTACTATTTAGGTTAAGAAACTTTGAACCCTAATCGTTTATATATTTAGATTTATGTTTTTCCAACGTGCTCTAGTTTTTTTAGTTGGAATTTTAATTCAGATTTCATGTTTCTAGATATGAATTATGCATTTGAATCGAAAGATTCAAAAACTCCGTAAACTCTACACACATCTTATATTGAAAGATTCAAAAACTTTAGAAACTTCACACTCAATTGAGATTTTACAATAAGTTCTTGAAATTGTTTTGTAGCAAGCAGAAACACTTTAATTCAAGAATTCATGTGTTGAGAAATTTCCATTCAGTCTCGATTTGATCCCAATTAAAATCGATTAAGAGAAAATTTGAAACTCGGGTATTACAACCAAATCCACCCGGTGCCAAATAAGAATGAAGAATTATGATCATATGAATCATGATTATATATCCGCTCAATTAAAGTATTTGTCAATGAAATATGTTCGCTTAATATTGTTTCAAATGCAAGCCTGCAGTCCACTCTTTATGTCTTGTGCTGATTTTTAATTTTACAATAATCATCCTTATGCAAAAAGAAGGTTGCTACAAGGTAAAAACACCGTAGTAATCGGTTGTTGTTTCACATTTTTCAAATCAATTAATTTCCATTCAGCCGACAACATTAACACCAAATTCGAAGTTGGTCATCTTAAATACCAAGAAGTTGTTCAAAACCACTCTCCAAAATTGCCTTACAATAGTCTAAACAATTTGTCCATAAGGTTAATGACATTTACGAGGCTTCTAATGTGCTACTTTCGTACTTGATTTTAAAAAGCATTGGTAAGACTTCAATAGTTGCCTCTTAAGATGAAAATTATAACTGTCATAAACTAATTCATATGTATGGAAAATATTGTGTGAATTCACGTGTATAGATACCAAAAACCCATCATGATTTGTGATCACATATTTCACAATGACATGCATCCTGAAGTTCAAATAGAGAACATTTCAACGATTTGATAAATAGACAAATTAATAGCAACAACAAAATGTCAAAGCTGATTTTTTTAAATAACCCTACATACTAAAAGGGTATAGTAAGTAGCCCTCTACAACCAAATCTAAAATTATAGGCAATACCATTTTGTGGTAAGTATAAGAAAATATCAAGCTTTCTTTTTTTTGAATCAACCCTCAAAGGGAGTTAATTGTGTTGAAGGTTGTCGCGAACCAACCGATGCCTCAGCCGTGACCGTGCCCATACAGTGCTGCGGGTGCATATCACCACCTAGAGATGTGGGGGCATCTTGGCTAAGCCGTTGGTACGGCTGACCACCCTGGACCGTGGGTGCGTCCGAGCTAGACCGCGGGTGTGGTTGTGTTCCAGGAGGTCACACCGTTCCTTCGTCCTCATGCATACGAGCAAAAATAAAAGGTGTGGCACCAAATGAGAAGCATCACTATGGTCGCAAATTGAGCGGTTTTACAACAAGACAAAAATGACAAGAAAGCAACATTGTAGTTCCTAAGCAATTAAAGAGACCATAAAAAAAAATTTACAAGTACTTGAATAGGTATTGTTATATTTATACATCCATGAAGAACCGTTAGGAGAATATAAAGGATAAAGATATTCTAGAAAGGGGTTGAATAGAGTATGGGAACTTTTCGCAAAACCAATCTCAAGGCCTTGAAACCAACTTCAAGGGCCTTGATGTTGATCTCATTTCTTTGTGAAACTTTGATTTCAAGGACTTTGAAACAACTTTCAAGAGCCTTGACTTTGAACTCCTGCAAAACAAAGTTAGTCACAATAAACAAGATATAGTGCGGAAAGTAAAAGATCGACACAAGGATATGTTTACGAAGTTCGGCTCTAATTAGCCTACTCTCCGTCCTAGGGTATAGCCTTAGGATCTAACTATCTATTATCAGCTTCAAAGAGTCCTAGATACAAACTAGAAGAAATCTCCTTCTTCTCTCACTTTAGCCAATGCTACGATCTAGCTCCAACTCTTCACCTTGCTATAATAGCCTAGTTACTCCATAGAGTAACACACACTCGAGTATAACACTCTTTAGATATGTCAATGGAGCTCTCGAGCTTTATCTCTCTCTAGGGGATAAAACTTTTTAGAAAAAGAGATAAAGAAAAACTAATGACCGAATGAAGATGATTTTAAATCGCTTGACGACTATGGATGTTTCCGTGTAAGCTTGTGTACTTGTTCTTCAATCGCCATCTTCATTTATAATCTTTTATGGAGAAGTCTTCTAGCCGTTCTAAAGATGACCGTTTGGAGATCACTCTTCTTCTCCATGAAAATTGCTTCTTGGTTGAGATGAGATAGACGTTGTGGATATTCATCTCCTGAGAACACGTTGATCTCTCACTCCTTGATCATCTCATATTTGTTGTAACAATCTTTAAACTCAGAAGAGTGAATCTTCGTGCTTTTCGGTTAAGGATTTTTGAAAGATCTTCTTTGATGGCCGGTTGAGATCTTCACTTGATCATATCTTTTTGTTTGAGCAAATCTATCTTGCAAGATCTTCTTAGTGATTTGAGATCTTTGAACGTGTGCCCTTGACTTTTTCGTTCTCTTGGAATTCATTTCAAGGCCTTCGTCGTTTGAATACTCTAAACTCCTTGTCTTTCAAACTCTTCCAAGGTCCTTTGAAGTCTTTTGCAAAACCTGCACTTTGAATATTCCAAACCACCATACCAAACCAAGCAACTCGATATAACAATTCATTGGTTAGTGTATCAAACTATTTCATTTGTGTTTAAGTATTCCATCATCAACACCTGTATAACTTTATAAACAAGGTGGATTTTTCAATCTCCCCCTTGATGGAAGACAACACAAATGTTTTCGTACCTGCATTTGTAAGGTTAGCGATGCATATATATGAATATCAAAACCTAAAATGTAGAATGCAGAATATCAAATGTCGGATCACATTCATTTCTCTCCTTTTCTCTTTTAACAAGGAAGAAAGATAGTTAAAGCACGAGAGTTTTAAAACATTACAACCCAAAAGTATTTCCACAAAACCACCAAACAGATTAGTTCCCTCAAACATCAAGCTCAATCCTCCTCATAGAACCGTCTTTTTCCTTTAGACGAAGATTTCTTATGGCTCCAATCATCTATTTCAGCTGCTAAACGTTGTTTCTTTTCTTTAGCTCTTCGTTTCTTAACCACTTCGTATTCAACTATTGGCAGAAAGGTTGGCTCAACATGAGTTGGATACAAAATAGATTTATTTTGTACACGTCGTCTACAATTCATCAACATGAGTTGGATACAAAATACATCTTTAGGCATGGGCAGAATACTTCCCATAGTAGTTAGAGTAAGAGCATTCATCAAATACATTTCATTGACTTTAGCATTTATGGTAGATAGCAGCTCAAAATTTACATCCATTCTTCTCTTAGTATCAAACTGAAAATCAGACAGTTCACGATTTAGACATACCATTTCTTTTTCACAACCTTCTAACCTGATTTCTGGAGTAGGAGTAGAAGATGTTTGAGCCTCTTGAGTTGGAATTTGAGTAGTTCCTTTCCCTTTTAAAGTCCATGTGCCTGCGAGAGTCATCTCAATCGCCAATCTTTCTAAGCAGTTCACATCAATCTTACTAGAAATTGACTGTCGATCTTCAGAGGATGTATCAATTTTAAAATAATCAAAGATCTTAGGCAACAAATTTCCATAAGGAAGAGGAATGGGTCACTTAGAGTTGACAGAATGTATCATATGGTTGAGAATAAGATTAGGTACATCTATGTCTAACTCATACATAATCAGATGAATTAGTTCCAGGGATTGGTAAGTCAACAATTCTCTTGAGTTTGCACGAGGAACAACACATCGAACCAAAATGGTAAACACTATTTTAGCATCTAAGGTTAGAGAGGTATGAGTAAGTTGGTGTGAGGTTGAATTTGGAACTAGAAACTTTTCCTTAGCAATACGAACACTCTCTGATCGTGAAGGATGATTGAACACAATATATGTAGGAATTCCAAAGATCTCACTTAAAATAGAAGAAGTGAGCAAAATCGGAGTACCTTTCACTGAAGATTCAAGAGTGATAATTCCTTTGTCCTTTTTTGTGATGAGATTGACATAGAACATCCTCGTGAGCCGTGGAAAAGCAAAATCTCTAGGGTTTAGAACTTTCCAGATTATCAAACTTTTGAGCTTGTTTATGCACGGGATCTGAAGGGTTTCGAAAAATTCAGTGACCACTAGATCGCACATACAGAGTAGTCGATTGTGAAAACCATCAAGCCAAGATCCTGAAGCTTGAAAATTGATGAACCACGATGTGGGAAGACCAGTTGTCTGAGAAATATTCAAATCCTCATAAAGTATTTCTTCCTTTGCAATTGAGGAGCTTTGAACAAATTTCTTTTTGGGAGCTTGAGGAGCAGATTTCTTGCTTTTGGGTGTCATGGGTGATGTTTGAGAGAGAAAATAAGGGGTTTTTTAAAAAGGGTTTCTGTAAAAGAGAAGAATGAAAAAGATAGGAAAAACTGGTCCTTTTTTAATGAAAATAATAACAAGATTTTGAGAAAATCAAGTCTTTCAAAGACCAAAAAAAATTTCAACAAAAACTCAATAAATCTTTTTCAATTCTTAAACAAAAAAACCCATAAAAACAATTTAAGAATTAAAATATCTAAAAGATATTAATTCTTAAATAGATCCGTAATTTTTTTAATTTACCCTTAAAGCATGTTTCAAGGCCCTTCAATTTCCTTTCAAGGCCCTTGAAAACATTAATTGCGCTGCATACGTAGGAACAAATAAAGTGATTTACTCCCCCTACGTTAATGCTTCTTTGCTTAACATACAAGCTCCAATCTAATAAAATTAAATTGTTCCTCAGGAAGAGGTTTGGTAAAGATATCTGCAAGCTGCAAGTTAGTAGATATAAAAGAGATTGAAACATCACATTTCTCAACATGATCACGTATGAAGTGATGCCTTACATCAATATGCTTAGTCTTTGAATGTTGCACAAGATTTTTGGTTATAGAAATAGCTATAGTATTATCACATTTTATGGGAATACCTTTTAAGTCAAAGCCAAGATCACGAAGTTGTTGAGCAATCCATAAAATTTGTGCACAACAGGCTCCCACAGCTATATATTCAACTTCGGTTGTGGATAGGGCGATAAAATTTTGCTTCTTGGAGTGCCAACTGATTAGGGATGACCCTAAGAATTGGCAACATCCAGAAGTGTTTTTCCTATCGACCTTATAACCTGCATAGTCTGCATCTGAATAGCCAACAAGGTGAAACGAGCTTTGACGTGGGTACCATAACCCTAGATCCTTAGTGCCATTGAGATACCGAAAAATTCTTTTCACAGCTATCAAGTGTGACTCTTTAGGATCAGCTTGAAATCTTGCACACATGCACACGCTAAACATAATGTCAGGTTGACTAGCAGTTAAATACAACAATGAACCGATCATACCTCGATACTCCTTTTGTACCACACTTTTGTCATCCTTGTCATGGTCAAGGGAAGGTGTTGAACTCATAGGAGTCTTTGCGAGCTTAGATTGATCCATTTTGTACTTCTTAAGCAAATCCTTAGTATACTTGCTTTGATTGAAAAAAATTCCTTTCTTTGCTTGTGTAACTTGAAGTCCAAGAAAGAAATTTAGCTCACCTATTAAACTCATTTCAAATTCCCTGCACATAATATCTGAAAATTTCTTGCAAAGGGAATCGTTAGTAGCACCAAATAATATATCATCAACATAGATTTGTACTACTAATATATCGTTGCCTCTGGTTTTGATAAATAAAGTTTTATCAATCAAACCTCTTTTGAATTTGTTTTCGAGAAGATATTTGGACAATCTTTCTTACCAAGCTCGAGGAGCTTGCTTAAGACTATAAAGAGCTTTGTCCAATTTAAAAACATGATCCGGAAATTTATCATTTTCAAAACCAGGAGGTTGAGCAACGTAGACTTCTTCTTCCAAGAAGCCAATTTAAAAAAGCACATTTTACATCCATTTGAAAAAGTTTTATGCTCATAAAAGATACAAATGCAAGCAGCATACGCATGACTTCTAACTTGGCAACCGGAGCAAAAGTCTCCTCATAATCAATACCTTCTTCTTGGTTATAGCCTTGTGTTACAAGTCGTGCTTTATTTCGTATGATTTTGCCACTTTCATCCAACTTATTTCGAAAAACCCATTTCGTCCCGATGACAGATTGATGCTTTGGTTTTGAAGTAAGAGTTCAAACCTTACTTCTCTCAAACTCATTTAGTTCATTTTACATGGCAATGATCCAGTCGGGTTCTTGAAGAGCATGGACATAATTCTTTGGCTCGATAAGAGACACGAACGCGGAGAAAACACATAGATTATTCACTTTAGATCGAGTTTGAACTCCAGCGTTAGGATCTAAGATCACATTCTCTTGTGGATAGTATGAAGAGTGTTGAAATTTTCTTCGTTTGTAAGATGGAGCAGATCCTGAAGGTTGAGCTTCATATGCTTGACTAGATTCAGGTAACGTTGATATATTGCCCTTGGATCCTATCTCAAGGCCATGAAGTTGAGTTTCAAGCCCTTGAACCGGAGTTCTGACATCGCAGTTTTCTGTTTCAAGGTCTTGAATGTGTGATTCAAAGCTTTGAGGGTTTTCTTCGGTATCTTGAATCTTTTCTTGCATATTCTTTTCTTGATCTTTAGGATCTTCATCTTCATCCGAATTGTGATCTTCTCGTTGATTCAGATTTAGATCTGCAAAACTTTCACTCAAAGTACCATCATTGCTTTCATCAAAAATGATATGGATACTTTCCTCAACACTTTTGGTACGTTTGTTATAGAGACGATAAGCTTTGCTACTTGAAGTATATCCAATGAATATTGCTTCATCACTACGTGCATCAAATTTTTCAAGGTTATCTTTGTCATTGTTATGAACAAAGCAAGTACATCCAAAGGGTTTGAAATATGAAATATTTGGTTTTGTCCCTTTAAAGAGTTCATAAGGAGTCTTTTCAAAATAGGGCAAATTAAACATCTATTCAAAATATAATTTGCAGTGTTTACAGCTTCAGCCCAAAAACTTTTTGGTAAACTATTTTCTAAAAGCATTGTCCTAGACATATCCTCAAGAGTGCGGTTCTTACGTTTCACAAGTCCTTTCTGTTGAGGCGTTCTAGGAGCTGAAAAGTTATGTAAAATACCATATTTTGCACAAAACAAATCAAACTTTAGTTGATCAAATTCTCTACCATGATCACTTCTTATAGAAACGATTGGTAGTGATAACACGATTTATAACATAGCTTTAGGTGTACATTTAGATAGAATTCTTGCTCATTCATGCATGATCTAGCATTAGTTCAGGACGTTTTGCAACCAATTCACGTATTTTGTCGAGATAGACGTCTACACGGACTTGTGTGCGTTTTGTAGGTATTTCGGGAAGTTTAGAGCTAAAACGACGCGTTTAAGGATCGTTCATTTAGATGACACGTCCTCAGACTCATTAGGACACAAGCCAAGGACCAAGAAGGACTCATGGGACCTTGCCAACACAAACCATGCACCAAATCACAGCTCAATGATCCAAGGCGAAGTTTCTGCATAGAATCACGGTCCTCTGACGAACCACGGCCATGGAAATGACCGTGGATTTTGCCAGATTCTCGTGACAGCTGTGCCATGACTCTCATGGCCAGCTCATGAAGAATTGGTTATAAATGTGGTCCTTCATGGATTGTTTGAAGCAGCTGGGGTAGTTTGGAAGCAGCTCATCCATTATCCATTTCTCTAACAAATATATTCTCAAAAATCAAGAGGACAAGGGAGGAAAGTGTCAAAGAGAAGGAGAAGAACTCCATTGAAGAGGAAGAGAAGAACACACCAAGGCTTTCTTGTATTTCGGATTTCGTTTTCTAGAGATTGTATGAGTCTTTGAACCTTCTTTTGGAAGGATTGTAAGTGGTTCTAATTCTAATCTTCAGCTTGTTTTGGATTAAGTTCACTTGTTCACCCCTTTTCTTTCATTATCTTGCAATGGATGTTTTGATTTCATGTTTGTTTGTTTTGAGTTCCATTATGAATGTTGTAGGCTAAATTGATGTGGTTCTAGGGTAAGGAAAGGAAGGTTATGGCTAGAACTATGATAGGACGAACTTAGATTTACCCTTGGATGATTCTTGTTTGTGAACGTAGTTCCTGTTAGAAATCACGGGTAGTTCTTGAAGAACCACGGCCGTGGTTTCTGTAGAACAAACCGTGATTTTCCTGGTTCGACGAACCTTGCCTAAGATCTATGAATTGTTGAAACCCTAAGTGTTTGTTGAGTTTAACCTATCCTAGGGTGACTTAGTATAGTGACTAAGGGTTAGGAGAGACTTACCCGGTAATCCTTGCCCTTAGAATCTAAAATAGCAAACCTTAGGTAATGATGAGCCTAATAAGCCGCCATTGGATTAGATGTGCTAGGATAGTTGATTTGGACTTCCCTTTCCAAGACTTACCCGGTAAGGATAGGTAGATCCCTAATTAACAATCCGGTTTGTGTAGAATTCCTATCTTTAAGATCTTAGAGACTTACCCGGTAATGAGATCTTAGAAGTGGACTAGTTGGATCATGAGACTTACCCGGTAATTGATCCCAAATTAGAAATACTAAATCCCAACATATCATAGTGAGATCCAAAGAATGAATAGATGACTTGAGTTTTATGCCATAACCGGAATTTCCGACCCCTAGAATCCGTTTTCCCTTTCCTTGATTATTATCTTGTTTGGTTTGTTCATTTGAGCTTATTTTTAGTCTAGTTTGATTGTTTACTTTGCATGAATTGTGATCTTTGATCGATCACCAAAACCAACCAAAAACAAATTAGATTTTTCATTTCTTTGTTTCTCTCTTTTCTAACCTTAGACCTCCACTAAACTTAATCACAAAACCGAATCAATTTCACCTTAGTCTTTGTGTTCGACCTCGGAATACTATCCATACTACAAACGTCCCGTGCACTGCGGGTGCGCTAGAAGTTAGGATAATTATAACGAGTATAAATTTAAGGCTTATTGCGTGCACATTTTTAGCGTAACAGGTAGGTTTTTCAAAGTTTGTAACTCCTTACATAATTTTAAAAACTCAAATAATGATTCAGATTTTTCTCGTAGAAAAGAAATCCATGTGAAACGAGAGAAATCATCCACGATAACAAGGATGTACTGCTTGCGTTTGGGTGATTTGACACGCATAGGTCCACAAAGATCCATATGTAAGAGTTCGATGAGTCGAGAAGAACTTACAACTATCTTAGGTTTGAATGAACCTCTTGTTTGTTTACCTTGTGTACAAGCCTTACATAGTTCATCTACCTTGAAATTAAGGTTTGGCAAACCACGTACCAAATCCTTTGTAAGTAACTTCTGCATTGTGTTCATGCTTACGTGACCTAGTCTTCTATGCCAAAGCCTTGAATAATCAGTCAAGGCCTTTAGACATTTTATCTTGGTTCCTGAAACTTGGTTAGTACTCATAGAATAAACATTGTTACATCTAGGAGCAGTAAGCACAACTTCACCCGTCTTTTTGTCTTGAACTTCACATTTTTCTGAATCAAATAAAACTTTGTTGCCTTTATCGCATATTTGAGAGATGCTAAGCAGATTATACTTCAAACCATCAACCAAATATACATCATCAATGAAGTTAGATGAACTATAACATATTTTATCAATGCCAATAATGTCCCACTTTCTTTTATCACCAAGCGTAATGGTTCCAGATGATTGCTTCTTTAAATCTGAGAATAAAGAGCTTTTTCCACTCATGTGTCTTGAGCAACCACTATCTAATATCCATTTATGCTCCTTTACCTTGGTAATATCCTGTAAAACATCAAACATCAACCTTTCCGGGTCGACCAAATGACATATCTTGGTCCATATTCAGGTTCGATCATGTTTGGTGGTCTAGTACCTTTAGGAACCCAGATTTGTTTGACCTGCTTCCTTAAACATAAAGGATAGGTGTTTCTAATAATGTAACGATCATTTCTTCTTGAAGTTGGTCCTCTTCTTTTGTGGACAATCCTTCATAAGATGATCTGTTTCACCACATTCAAAACAAGTCAGTACTCTAGTTTTCTTGTTAGAGTTAGAAAACTTACCTCGGGGTTTTGATGTTCGTGGATATTCTCTATTGTTGGCAGATTGTTTCTTTAACTTGAGAATTCTCGCGAGACCCTTAGAGATCATGACAATTGCATCTCCTTCATCATCATCATCATCATCATCATCATCATCATCACTATTTTCCTCGTCTGATGGTAATTCATCCTTTCTTGACTTTAATGCCAAATTCTTGGAGTTGGATGGGAGCTCTCCATCTTCTTCACCAAGAACCATTTCATGTGTGATGAGTTTTCCAAGGAGGTCATCAAGAGGAAGAGTTGAGAGATTCTGAGCTTCTTCGATGGTAGTTATCTTTGGTCCCCACTTAGCTTAAGGTAAGCTCCTTAGAATCTTCCTAACTTTTTCTTCTTTTGTGAAGATCTTTCCTAGTGAGTCCAAGTTATTCACGATCTCAGTGAATCTTGTGAACATGTCCTTGACTGTTTCATTTGGATTCATCTTGAATAGCTCGTATTATCTGAGGAAGATGCTAATCTTTGTTTCCTTGACTTGACTTGTTCCTTTGTACGTGACAACGAGTTTGTCCATATTTCCTTTGCACTCTTGCATGATGAGATACGGTTGAATTCATTGGCATCTAATCCGCAGTAGAGTAGGTTCATTGCTTTGTAGTTCTTTGACACACTGTCCAGGTCAGCTTGTGTAAAGTCAGCTTCTTTCCTTGGGACTTGGACACCTTCAACTTGTAAAATCCGGAATTTTTATTTTAGGTGTTGAGCGGTTTATTGACCTTCCCGTAGGCGCGGCTTAGTTTTCCCGTAGGCACGAAGTGCTGAGTGTCGGGTTTTATTCCAAAAATCTCGTTGCGACCTCTCGTTTTCCACCCTCGCTTTTGGACCCCTCGGTTCCTAGCATATTTGGGAGAATGGGTCAGCTGACCCTTGAGCTTCCCCTTTGGTGGAAGCCTTCCTTCCTTCCCTCTCTCTATTCTCATTTTTTCTCTTTCATGTGAGTTGCTCTCCTTCCTCTCTTTTGGCTCCACCTTCTCCTTTGGATCTTCCATCGCCTTCCACCTTAGGTTATATGAGCTGCTTCTCTTGGATACGAGATGGAGACAGAAGATCCGAGCTATACTGTTGTAGGTAATCTTCTTCTTCCTTCTTCATCTTCTTCCTTCTTCATCTTCTTCCTTCTTCTTCCTTGAGCTTCAATAGTGGAAGCCATTGATTTCATTCAAGATATTCCTTCTTTGGCTTACATGTGCTTGGATCGAGCTTGTATAGAGTGGTATGATGATGATTATGTGTGTGAATGTTCTGGAGCCAAGCAAGGAAGCTAGGAGGCCAAGACACATCAAGAAATCGTCGAAGAAGCCATCGTTGAGCACCCTCTGTTGTTCGACCGCGGGGGCGGATCTTCAGAGCCGCAGGGGCGGCCAATACCCTAAGCCGAAGGGGCGTCCAGCAGGAGCCGCAGGGTCGGCCACCAGAAGCCGCAGGGTCGGCCACCAGGAGCCGCAGGGGCGGACCTCGGGACTGCAGGGGCGGCCACTGGCTCAGCCAACACGCCCTTGCGGTCTTCTTCTCCCTTTTACAGTTGTTCTTCCTCCTTCCGAGCCCGTGCCTTTGCTTGGTGAGTTCCCTACCTTGAGTATAGGTTCATTGATGACCTTAGAGAGTGTTGATAGCTAGAATCATGCTAGGATTGGACCTAGGATAGTTGGAATGCCATGTAGTGGCTTGTGGACCTTAAGCGAGTTTGTGAGGTTTTCGGAATGATCTATGGCTTGATGGCTGCATGTTTCTGAGTTGGTTCCTGAGATGAGGGTAGGGATGCATTGTGAGGCTTTGTGAGGGTTTAGATTTTTAGTACATGTGTGCATATAGTTGTTACCGTTGCCTTTGTTGAGACTAGGATAGTTCGTCCTAGTATGGGTTATGGTTTATAATCTTGCGAGATCATCGGGTCTAGAAGTCTAAGGACTTCTAGCTTATGAGAGTGGTATAGATTTGTTCCTTGTTATGATCAGGCGATGAGTATTCCCACGGGAAGTGAGATCGGTTTTTAACTAGCTTTGAGACGAGGTAAGTCTACGGACTTACTTAGCTCGCTTTTACGCATTATTTGGATATGTGATGGTGGTGTGTGCTTTATCTTTTTTTATAATCATGAAACCGGATTAGGGCAACTCGGTTATATATATTTGTCCCAATGTATGTTATTATTGGGCGGTGACATCACTGCCCAGTTTCCTGAGGGAGACTGGGGGGATCTCTACGACCAGGCCATACACGGTATACGGGCGGTCTTCTTCATCACTCCCTTAGGGTATACGGGTTAGGTGCCGCTACACTCCTGTTGGATACACGGGGATAGAGGCGAGAGTTATAAGACTCTCGTGTCACACTTGAACGAATGAATTAGATATGGAACAACCTAAAAAGATAATAAGTAACGGATGTGTATGTATACAAGTATGATGCGTGTTATGTGCGTTTCCGTGTGTGTTTGTGTCTTTGCTATCTTTATAATGCCTAGAATGTGAGCTAACGGTTTTATACCGCTTGTTGTAGTTGACGTGCAGGTTAGGTGTTGCCGAGTGATCAGGAGAAGTGGGCAGCTGGGGTTCCGTACATCTTAGGTCGAGTTTGGGTTTTTGAGTTCATGTATTATCATTGTATATTATATTGTGTATTCTTGGCATTGTTGTATACACAGCTGGTGTCTTTCCTTTCTTGTTGTATTCGGGAATCATGTCATTTCATTAAACTTGTTTTCGGTTTTGGCCTTTATTTGTGCCTTGTTGGGAAAGTCCGGTGAAATTGTTGTCAGGCTAAGGGTCGGGACCCATTGTGATGTCTCTCCCGTAACATCCCGATATCCTGCAGATTCGGGGTGTTACACAACTGTTGTAGTTGGGACTTTGGGGCCATTCTGAATAATGCTCCATAGTTGCATGTCTTGATCAATAATGAACATACGCATGAGTGCTCTCCAATGAGCAAAGTTGTTGCCACAGAAGAGTGGTGGTCGAGATGAGAATCTTCCTTGAGCAAATCCTCCATCACCTACAGGATTCATGATTAGTCTCACTGATGGTTAAATCAATATACGTGAGTCTAGCTCTGATACCAATTGAAGAACTGTTAGGGGAATATAAAGGATAAAGATACTCTAGAAGGGGGGTTGAATTGAGTATGAAAACTTTTCGCAAAACCAATCTCAAGGCCTTGAAACCAATCTCAAGGGTCTTGATGTCGATCTCAATTCTTTGTGAAACTTTGATTTCAAGGACTTTGAAACAACTTTCAAGATCCTTGACTTTGAACTCCTGAAAAACAAAGTTAGTCACAATAAATAAGATATAGTGCGGAAAGTAAAAGATCGACAAGGATATGTTTACGAAGTTTGGCTCTAAATAGCCTACTCTTCGTCATAGGGTATAGCCTTAGGATCTAACTATCTATTATCAGCTTCAAAGAGTCCTAGATACAAACTAGAAGAAATCCCCTTCTTCTCTCACTGTAGCCAATGCTACGATCTAGCTCCAACTCTTCACCTTGCTATAATAGCCTAGTTACTTCGTAGAGTAACACACACTCGAGTATAACACTCTTTAGATATGTCAATGGAGCTCTCGAGTTTTATCTCTCTCTAGGGGATAAATCTTTTTAGAAAAAGAGAGAAAGAAAAACTAATGATCGAATGAAGATGATTTTAGATCGCTTGAAGACTATGGATGTTTCCGTGTAAGCTTGTGTACTTGTTCTTCAATCGCCATCTTCATTTATAACCTTCTATAGAGAAGTCTTCTAGCCGTTGGAAAGATGACCATTTGGAGATCACTCTTCTTCACCATGAAAATTGCTTCTTGGTTGAGATGAGATAGACGTTGATGATCTTCATCTCCTGAGAACACGTTCATCTCTCACTCTTTGATCTTCTCATATTTGTTGTAACAATCTTTAAACTCAGAGGAGAGAATCTTCGTGCTTTTCGGTTAAGGATCTTTGAAAGATCTTCTTTGATGGTTGGTTGAGATTTTCACTTGATCATATCTTTTTGTTTGAACAAATCTCTCTTTGAAGATCTTCTTAGTAATTTTAGATCTTTGAATGTGTGCCCTTGACTTCGTCGTTCTCTTGGAATTCATTTCAAGGTCTTCGTTGTTTGAATACTCTAAACTCCTTGTCTTTCAAACTCTTCCAAGGTCCTTTGAAGTCTCTTGCAAAACCTGCACTTTGAATATTCCAAACCACCATATTAAACCAAGCAACTTGATATAACAATTCATTGGTTAGTGTATCAAACTACTTCATTTGTGTTTAAGTCTTCCATCATCAACACCTGTATAACTTTATAAACAAGGTGGAGTTTTCAATCCAAATAAAAACAGTACAACACGAAAGTAAACATAGAAAGAACAACTCACTTGAGGAAATACTCTAGTGGTTTGCCGGTCATTTCCTTACATGGATACACACCAATTTTTCTTTTAGGAGCATAAAAATCATCAACAAACTTTCATTAAAACTTGATATTGCTATCATATAATAAAACACACAATGCAATTAGAGTATGAAACAATAAATTTGTCGTCTTCCTTTTCCACCAACTCATATTGTTATCATATAATAAAACACAAGGTAAATAGAGTGTGGAACAATAGCTTTGTCGTCTTCATTTTCCACCAGCTCCGGACCCACGTTGACCATTCGGCATTCCCTTGAAAACCTACAAAGGGGTTTAGATTCATCAGTTTTTTGTCAAGTTAAACAAATAAATTGAAAGCTCAAAATTGGCTACAAAAGAAGGTTGAGAAAAAAGCATAACAAAAAACTAAAATCAAGCAACAATGAACATAAAGTTGGAACTAACGAGAAAAGAAGACATGATTTACGCTTAAGTTGCAAACATATGAGACTCCATTACTTTCCTGCTTCAAAATCCCATAGTGACCTTTGTAGATATGAATTATGCATTTGAATCGAAACTCCATTAACTCCACACACTTTGTGTAACATCTCAAATCTCAGACTCAGGATACTACGGGCCAGGACCTCAAAATGGGTCCCGACCCGAGCTCGACAACAATATTATTGGATCTTACAACAAGATACAAACAACAAAACATGGAAATCCAAATATAATAGTATGCAATGCCGAAACGATAACAAACTCTCAGCCGAGGTACAAAGACATAATTGGAAAACGTAAGGTAAATTGTTAGAGTCATCTAAACATAATATGCAAAACCCACACCCGTCCTATCACATACGGGAACCCCGACTGTCCTTCTCCTCCGAATCACTCAACAACTACCCTATCCTGCAAGACATCTAACAACACGGATAAACCGTTTGCTAACTATAACATAGAGGAAAACACCGAAGCACAAACACATATAAAGCAAAAGGTAAAACACAAATCATGCTAACACATAACTCCTTTATTATTATCTTTATTAAGGTCATCCACATTATTCATTTATAGGTGTGACTTGAGAAGTCTTAGACTCTCGCCTTCGGTCCTTTATCCAACTGGAGTGGTTCAGCGCACCTCCCCGTATACACAGTGGAGTGGTTCTGTACCCTACCTGTATATCAAGTTTGGCCTAGTCGCAAAGCACCTCCCAGACTCTGTCGGGAGAATTGGACAAGTGATTACCGCCCGTTACTCGTGGGCCAAGTAATAAGTCGGTATATATATATATATAAAGATGCAACACATCACAGCACAACAACACACATCACTCAAGCATTCGTCAATATATCATAGAAGCTAAGTAAGTCCTAAGGACTTACTTGAAACCGAATACTCTCAGCTATCACACAACTCGATCAAAAAACTCTCTTCAATGCCTGAAATAAGTCAAGGCAATAAGTTATAACCAAACCACATCCATATGAAGTTGCATCCTAACAGCTTCCTACCTTAAGCAAACCTTATCGCAACTCGGAACTAACCTAAAACTAACCCACTACATGGGATTTGCTCAAGATCTGCTAAGCCACCTAACATGATGATACTACATCATGATCAAAAGGGTAGAAGGAAGGAGGAAAGACATACCAAAAGAACACCCGTAAGTCACAAGGACGGCTTAAGGGTCTCATTGGAGGAAAACCGCAGCCGCGGCGGTGAAGAGGCGCAGGGGCGGAAAAGACACAGAGGCCGCACCCGCGGCAGGAGCAAGGCGCGGGGGCGGTGAGCCGCGGTCGCGGAGGAGTGCAGGCGCGGTCGCGGCACTAGCGATAGCGAACTCCGACTTCTCTTTTCTTCGAATCCGACCTTCGTTCTTCTTCAATCTTCTTTTAACTCTATGTATATTCGATCAGGTCTTTGTTCATCCATATGGTAATCAAAGGAAGGAAAGGAAAGCCAACTCATCCTTTTTTGACAACACACTCGAAGGAGATGAGTGGTTCTTCCGGAATCTATAAAGACGGCGCCCTTGTTAATCCTTGCTGCATTCCGATGAGGGTGAAGTACCGCGCTGCTGGTGACAAAATCAGAAGAGAAGAAAGAGGTTAAGGAGGGAAGAGGAATCAACGATGGAGGAAGGGAAGAAGAATGGAGAGAGGAGAACATACTTATGTAATTTCTCCCAAAGTAATGAAGAGCTTCAAAGGGACGATAATTCTCAAAATGACGGAAGGAAGATAGGGTTTCAGAAATAAAAGAGAAGAGTTTCGTAACCGTCGTCGGTTACGAAACAAAACGACGCGGCCCGCTACTTACCCGCCTCGCGGGAAACAATGGACGCCCCCGGGGGTCGACGCACCTATAGCGCCCTGTGGCCGCCCCCGTAAGTAACCTACCCGAGGTCTATCCTAAAGAGCCTCCGAAAGAACCGGGTGTTACTTCTTGTATTGGAAGATTCAAAAACTTTAGAAACTTCACACTCAATTGAGATTTTACGAAAAGTTCTTGAAATTGATTTATAGCAAGCAAAAACACTTTAATTCAAGGATTCATGTGTTGAATTGTGATCCTCATTAAATATATGTTTAGACTTGGAAGATCCCAATTAGCACACTGTAAACAATAAACTCCAAATTTCAACAAAGCTACGAGGAGAGGTTCTCGTCCAAATATCAAAAATTCAGCCAAGGAACACTCACCTTCTTATCCCTTCTTGAATCTTGATTGAGAGGTTGGCTTTCACCTAGACGTTTGTTTCCACTTTTTCCTTCCTTGACTCCCGAAACATACCTCCTCCTCCTTTCCGCCGCCGGTCTTTGCAACCGTCGGTCTGCCATGACTCCCGCAATATTTGTAACACCCCGAATCCGCGGGACTCGGGATGTCACATTGGGCTAGGATCTCACAATGGATCCTGACCCTAGCCTGACAACAAGTTCACTGGACCTTACAACATGGCACTGACAGATATAAAACAAATACATAAAACAGTATAAACTGTAATACCCAAAGTAAACAACAACATAGCCGAGTATATAAAATGACAACCTCACACAGGAGGTACAAAAGAACATCCTCACGAAGGAGGGGAACACAACAACCCAAACCAACCACCTAATGTACGAGAGTCCTCGGCCTGTCACCCTGCCAGATCACTCAGTAGCGCCTAACCTGTAAACATCTACAACACGGTATGAAACCGTTAGCTAACCATACATATATGAGGTAATGCATAAGCACAAGCACAATCAAGAAAGATAAACACCTTAGCATGCTATCACACATTTACCCATTTTATTATCTTTATATAATAACCATTCACTCAAAAACCATATATATATATAGATAGATGAAAATATGTGACACGAGGACCAATACATCCCCGCCTCTGAGTACAATGTCCAGCTGTACGAGTATCGGTCACACAATCCGTGTACCCTATGGGAGTGGATTGCGCCCTTCCTGTAAACCAGTCTGGCCTGACATCAGAGAACCTCCCAGACTCCACGGCGGGATGAAAGGGAAAGGTTATCACAGCCACGCAGTGGGGCAGTCAATAGAACATAGGTCGATAAAAACGACAACTCATGATATCATAGCAAACATATAAAACACACACCACTCATGCAAACACCCAATATATGGATGGTAGCTAAGTAAGTCCTACGGACTTACCTCAACCTTGTACAAACTCAACCACGATCACCTCTACACTGGAGGGACAACACGGCCTATAAAAAGGCATAAAGAGATATATCAACCTCTATTCATCAAAGGGGTCACACCTAGACCCAAAGGGATCCATAAGGATCATACTCAATCTATGAGCCTCACAATCAACTAAACCTCAATATCTCAACATAGCTCACAATTCCTCAAATCTCAAGGTATTATTTAATCAACATTCCTCAATCTCAATTTTAATCCTAATTTAATTAATTAACCTTTAATTGATTAATTAGATTTCGCCAGAATAACGTTTTGCCCGCAGGCAATTTCTAAACCACCTGTCATCAGATTTCATCAAACAAGAATCCATAATCACCAGAATAATGTAACGAGCATAATGGAAATTCCAATTATCCATTTTAACCAACTCAAGGTCAATTTATACTAACCTGCAATACTGAAAACAAATAAATTCATAACTTATTCGTTACTAACCCGATATACGAACCAGAAGAAGATCCAGACTCCTAGCGATACGGGGAGTAAGAGCGCGGTATAAAACTTTACGTTTGATGACTTGCGGTAGTCCGTCGGCGTTCCGATAGCGGTAAACGGAAGCTTTACTAAAAAGCTAACAAACGGGAAATAAATTTGTACCACGACGTAGAGGACAAGATAAGGGACTCGTTGGTACAAGCGGATTTGAAAATGAATCGAAAGTGAAAGGCTGGTGAGAGATCGAAGTTGAGCGGTAATGTGTTCTCCGTCTCGCTCTTCTCTGTGTTTCAATTGCAAATGTAAATGCAAATGTAAAGTTAGAGATGAGGATGCTGTAGCCGCCTATTCTTTAATATATATATATATATATATATATATATATATATATATATATATATATAAAAGTTAGAGATGAGGATGCTGTAGCCGCCTATTCTTTAATATATATATATATATATATATATATATATATATATATATATATATATATATATATATATATATATATATATATATATATATATATATATATATATATATATATATATATGGAAACTATTTAATTGAAACGCGGTTATAATTTTTGGTCTTCAAATTTTATCAAATTGGAATAGAAATTCCGGAATATTATCGGTATAGTTAATCCATAACTATCTCGTAAAATGGGCATTCCTAAGCCACATTTCTTAACCGCTAAGAATCGGAATAGCGACTCTTTTATCCGTTTCGTCTCTCCATGTTATTTCGTATCTAGGACATATCCGATGTCCTGATCATTTCTCTCAACTGCATTTTTATTAATCGGAGCTCCCAAATGCTCCAAATAACACCGGAGGGTAAAAATAATTACCCGGGGGAAAAAGTAAAAATTTTCTCAAACGTCCAAAATTACGCGAGGAACATAACGGTGGGACTCATACTCATCACTTGGGAAATCTTTGCGAGTTATATGTCAATTACTATCAACGATTAAGTTAATCAACATTAATTAGAATTCGGAAATCCTAGCTATTACAATATTCCTCCCCCTCTTCGCCGCCAATCTTTGTAACCGACGGTCTTTTTAGGTTCCTAAAATCTTTCTTCTTCTTCGTTCTTGAAATGTTTCTTCGCATTTCGTAGGAGGGCGAACGAAAATGAATGATATTACTTTTTTTTTTATTTAATTTGTTTCATTTAATTTTTCTTCAATTTTTTAGTTTGTTATTTTCATTAATCAAAGATTAAGGGCCCGTTTGGAAGCTCTAGGAATCATTCCCGGTAACGGAATGATTCCGAATCAATCAAAAAATACGTTTGGTTAAAGGTCTTTTATCACATGAAAATAATTCCATCATTTCCATTTCCATTCCTAACCCTTATCCAATTCCATTCCGTTTCCATTCCACCGCTCCAACCAAACGGGCACTAAGAGTGTTTGAAATATTTAATAAAATTGGGCAAAATTTAAAATTGTGTAAAGTTGAACAGCATCAAAATTTTTAAAATAAAAAAAATTATTTCTTCTGAAACTAAAAAAGAAAAATTAAAATATGTATCCAATATTAATGATTTTTTAAATATATAAAAATTAAATCTATTCAGAAAAAATAAAAAATATTGCGGTCCGACCGGTCTTTCTTAGTCTGGGAATGTAGATAGTAGAATAAATTATTTAATTACATTAGTTTCTTCGCACAACCAAATATTAACACGTACTTTTAGCTACACAAAATACTTTAAAATATGTAAATATACGATTTATTTTACATTGAGTTACATAATCTACATGTAATTAATCTGAACTACAACAAACTTTTTAAAATACACATACAAATATTTGTACAAAATTGAGCTCATGTGCACAAAATATATAAATACTCATCAATTCATCTACCAATATTACCTATATAACCTATTTTGTGTAGTTTTATATAAAAAAAATTCATATATTTTCGTTAACCTTGAACAATTACAAATCATATTGTCTATTTAATTGGTCACCGGAGTAGACCATAAACCTAGAAGAATTAAAGAGCCGTATAATTTTCACATTCTTATCTAATTTAATATAAACCTTAGAATGAGTGATTTTATCCGGTCAAACGGAAATTTACTTACGAGGCAGTGTAATTGGATCAGGGTTACAGGTCGGAGGCGAATTTTGCCAATGTAGCGGGCCAAAAATCTGCATTTCGGGTGGACCCAGTATTCGGAACCGGGGCGCAGACAAAACACGGGCCCGCTACTGGGGCGCATTGCTCCTGCGCCCTGATCGAATAGCAACCCCGCCCTAGAAAATACAGGTACACAACCCTAAAAAAAGTCATATATTTTGCAGATGTTGATTCAACCCGGGGCACGGACGGAATGCAGGTACACAACCCGGGTGGAGTACTCGCACTGCAAGTGAGCTCGAGACCTTTGTATCCGTCATTATATACGGAAGGCACCTTTCATGGATAATAGTCGCAGACAGATATGCTGACATTCATGAATCAATTGGGCCGTCCCTTAATGTTTGTAGGCCCATTCCTTACATGGGCTCCTGCTATCTGGGTCAGCCCGGACCAAGTAATGGGCCTAAGCCCAAATATTGTGTAGCTCTCTTTATTTTGCAAGAACAAAATGCATGAGGGTGCTTCGAAGCCACTCCAATTACGTCCCTTTCGCTACAAAACTAAATATTTCAATCATTTGTCACTCATTTATTATATAATGTAAATTGTTGTTTTTATTATTCAATAATCATGGGTATGAAGGCATGGCTTGTACGATAAGTCATTTTGTCACCTTAGCAATCAACAAATATTAACAAAACCGTTATTTAATGGGAAGAATGCATTTCTCATGATGACGTATGAAGGACATCATCGACGTCACTCTTAGTATGGGCCCAGTAAAGCAACAGGGGCCCACCACTAGTACCCTTCCATGACTCGCCTCATGGTCATTCATGCCCAAGTGATTTAATTTTATGAATATTACATTAATTTTAAAAAAAAAATGAATTTGTGACATGCATGTAGCACAACATTTTATACTTTTAAAAACAAATAAGTTAATAAAAATATATATATATAAATGCGTTACATAATATGTTATCGTAACACAAACTATAATAAAATTGTGGTTTTGGACTCAAAGATGAATTTTTTAAATATTTCGATGGATCGAGTTGGATAATACGTGAAGATCATCTACCCATCAACCAATATGTTTGGACCCGTTTTTTAAGTCGGGAAATTCAAATATACAATAAAAACGTGTAATGTTGTTATCACTAATTAGTAGGGAGTATGGTCAACAGTTGATGGATAAGGGTAAAAATGAGTGTTTTTTTAGTTAGGGAGTTAAATAGTAAGATACCAATTGTAGAGGTAAAGGTAGGCAGTGCCCTCCAAGAGCAATATGTAAACAGTTGATTCATAAGTTGTGTTTATCCTAACACTAACACAACTGCATTTTATCTTCTAGAAGGCCAATCTTCCAAATCAAATATGTATGTTTGACTTGCCATTTCCCACGTCTCATCAAACCATTTTCAATTTTTCTGTATGTCTATTCTTCAAAAACAAAAAAAAATTAATAACGTATTATTAAAATGTAAACAATAAAAAAAATTCACATATACAACATGTATTACTATTACGTCATTAAATTTATCTAAATATTTTCTTAGAACACTTGTCATTACGTGTTTACAAGAAACTCGTATAAGGATATTATTAGATGTCGTTAGTCATATACACGTCAAAATGTAAACATATTTTAAGGTGCAGGTAAAAAAATAATTTAATTTTGCGTGCATCTGATTTTTTTTAATACGTGTGTTTTGTGAGGTGTCCACGATTCAAAAGGCCCCCTTGTGATGCGCCTTAGGATGCGAATGAGTGTCCCTCTTTAAGCCTTAAGCATTAAGAGACAAGGGTAGACCCGCAAATTATTCACACCCTTGGTTCCTCGTCAGTAGGCTTGAATACAAAAACAAACCCCTCTCCTTTTGAATCCATCATCGGATAAGCTCCTCCTGAGGAATCAGTACGTGGAGCACGCCCGCTCCCTACACCATTGATTGTTGATTTGACAAGATCCGATATTGGAAGGGATTAGAACACTAATGTCAAAGAAAATTGAAGATCAATCTTAACCCATTTTTTCCAGCTTTGCTTTCTATCACGTCAGCCTAAAAACAAAACTCAATTTCATGCTAACCTAAATAGAACAAATTCTTGTTCTTAACCTATATATTATATATTATCTACTTTTGTTTGTTTGATAAATAAAAACATAATCGAATTATACTAAGTAAATATGAACTAAATATTATAGTTTGAGATTAAATATTAAAATTTAAGACGACTTCAAAAGTTGACTTTTGCACGACTAGATTTGTAATCAAGGGTATGCTCGATTCCACGAGATTTATTGTGAATAGAGTTGAAAACTAGTATTGTTTGTTATACATAAAACTGAAGGGTCATGGTTGGTTCATTCACATCCTTCTACATGAATAAAAAGATTATTTTACTTGTTACTAACTTGCTTCTTCTTCAATATACATGCTATAGGTTCAAAGACTCTGTCAAACTTTGTGTGTTAAGCCACCATAGTGAACTCATAGATATTGGGTTGCTCACATCTGATGAGCCTTGAAAAGAAACCTCCTTTTGCCATAACATTAGTTGTTTCTTGCCTACCATATCTAGTCTGTCACCGCAAGCATAGTTTCAAACTAAATTATAGAGAAATGAGATAGCATTAAAAAATAGTGGGTCCCGTATAGTTGACAATGAAGGTTATCCTGCAGTAGCTTTGACCGTTGACCTCCAATAATATCCTTTGGCCGGTGAGTTGGCTTGTTTTCCTTTGACTCTCCGATTTTTGTCTCCTTGCTGCATCATGATGTCCCCCCTTACATATCCGATGCAACTCGAGGTCTCTTCAAAGAACAAAAGGATTATGGAGTCTTAATAGGTGGTTAGTACACGTGAAACCATATGGGAAGAATGGTTTTAAGATGCTACCACCTAATAACTCCAAATAATTTTGGTTTTAAGTCTATAAAGCAAATCATTGCACACAAAAAAGAAACTTCATACTGTATAATTAGAATGAAATAATAAACATATCGCTAGTGATCACTCCATCGTTTGCCTTCTTTGTTTCCATGGAATTTCCAAATACAATACTTATTGCCCATTATTTTATATTGTATAAGAGAAAGATAACTACGTGCTCCATCATCCAACATTTTGACCAAACTCTAAACGTCTTAATATGGGGAAAAAAACGAATTTTTGCAGCTCAATCAGGATTGAGAAGGTCGCTATACTAAAGTGTGAGCAGTGTATGGGCCAGTTTGGTAACGGATGATTACGTAGATGAAGATGAGGATGAAGGAAATTATTTAGATGAAGAATTAAGGAGATGAAATTGTTTAAGAGGGTGAATATGAATAAAAGTGAAATGAGTGTTTGGTAAAATTAATATGATTGTGGGTAAAATTACGAAAAAGTATGTGTAGTATTTTTTTTATAGATGAAAGAAATGAAAAAAGAGGGGTAAAAGTGAGATTTGACCCTCAATAATCTTCATAATCCCTATAATCTAAGTTTTACAGGATTACAAAATTCTCATAATCTAATTCCCTTAACCTCCATAATCTAACTCCTTTAATCTCCTTAATTTCCTTACCAAACGAGATTACGAGAATTATTTCTCTCTTTTAATTCTCATAATCTTAATCTCCTTAATTTATGGCACTACCAAACGGAGCCTATATTGGATTCACTTTATATAATGGAGGTATTTGGACTTATATTTTATTGGTTAATTTATTTTTTAATTTTTTATATTTATCTACATAAACAATATTATAAAATAAACAAGCAAGCTTTCAGATCACAAAGATATGAGAGCTTACGATTTTTTAATCATGCTTTTGCCTAAACAAATCCATAGGTGCGCTGTCATCACCGCCACCTGTGATGACGGCGGCTATCATGTCAACCTAAGCGTCCTAGAGCCGACTCTATCGGCATGTTGTTATTGTCAACCTAACAAAACAAAAGAAGGGAGGGTACATCAAGTGCTCATTTCATTCCTTCGTATTACTCCCTATGACACTGATCTACTTGCTTTCTAGGGAAAAAAAAACTACCCTATGACGCTAATCTAAATGCGTCTTAGGGCTCAACATACCGGCATCTTATCGACGTCAACAAAACAAAGATCAATGAAGGGAGATCCATTAAATCCTTGCTACATAGCTTTTTTTATCAATAAAATAAAATAAAATAAAATAAAATTTTCAGTTACAAAAATCCCTCCTCACGCTATAATCATCACAATTAAGGACATAACCACATTCCCTTCATGACTCCCTCAATCATTGTATTTTTAATACTAAGTTTGTCATCTTCTTGTATTTCGGTTTCGAACCAATAGAGGTTTGTTGAGTTCCTAAAGTAACAACATTTTTAAAATGATCTAATCACAAATCCATTAATATTTTTTTCATAATCAAGTTCTGAACAAAAATTGAAGAATATTTTTTTAGTTTTTCCTAATTAATGTTTTTTTTTAAGCCGGTTCAATTTTATATACTTCTTCCAACTGTATCTAGTTCTTCTTCCAAGTTACTACTATTACTCCAAATAATTTTTTCATATTTTATCAATGCAGTGGTGAGTGGTGATTTGGACGCATCCCATCATATGAATGTAAATTGTTATATTAAAAATACCTTCTTTTTTTTTTCAGGTCTTGTAGCGAGATATATAATTTTATATTTTCATAGTTTTGTTTATTCAAACTAAGGGTGTGTAACACCCAAGTTCTGGAAACTCGAAGCATTACGGGTTAGGACCTCACAATAGGTTCCGACTTTTATAGTAACAACGACACAACGGATCTTACAATAAGACACAAATAAATGAAAACAAAAACTCATAATAAAACCAAAGGTTTAAACAAAGGGAAGCGTAAAAGACTCGCAACCGAGTTCAAAATAAAAGGAAAACCAACAACAGAAATATAAAACCCGATCCCGTCCTATAATGTACGGAAACCCCTACTGACCACACCGTTCGGATCACTTAGCATCACCTACATCCTGCAAGGCATATACAACATTGGTATAAACCGTTAGCTAACATTCTAGATATCAGAAAGTCTGTAAAGACACAAACACACATAAGATAATTTAAACATATAGCATGCTCACACTCAGCCGGTTATTATCTTGCATTAAGGTCAATCCCTTTACTAATTCAACTTCTTTTGTCACACGAGAATCTCCAGAAACTCGCCTCCGCTTCCGTCTACCAACAGGAATAGATCAGTACTATCCGTTACTTGCGGGTCTGGGTTGCAAGAGCACCTCCTAGTCTCCTGAAGAACTATACAAGTGGTCATCGCCCGGTTATCATACACTTGGGACAATTAGGGGTGAGCAAAAATATCTGATCCGACTAATCCGATTTGTTAATCCGAAGATCCGATCCGGGAAAATCCGAATCCGAAGATATCCGACAATTGGTGATCCGAGTCCGATCCGGGAAAATCCGAATCCCAAGATATCCGACAATTGGTGATCCGATCCGGACATATTTTTTGATCTTCGGATCGGGGTTTAGAGGGAAAAGTCGGATCGGATCGGATGTATCCGACTAGTCTAAGAATAAATGTCTGGATCGGATCGGATAACCGTACGAATAAAATTGTCGGATATCCGGGTGTTCTCGTATCGGATTCGGATCGGACTTTTTAAAGTTTTTCGGATCGGATATCCAGAGATGCTCACCCCTAGGGACAATTACGGCTATAAAGGTCAATCCTAGTCCGGTTATCCGTTAACAACAATAATAACAACGTAAACAAGCCAAAACACTCAAAACCAATATACGAAATGAAGCTAAGTAAGTCTAGGAGACTTACCTCACTCGATGTTAACTTGCAGATCAAACAACAACTCAGTTTCCCGCAGGAAAGGAGGTAGGAAAGCCTGTTCACACAAGGTATCACGAATCAGGAACCGAAACGATTGCTAGAAGTCTATAACTTCTAGTCTCCATGATCACTAAGAGATCTACACAAGTTAGGGTCACAAACCCTGGTCTTACAGATCACCAAGGGTCAACAATACCCACAAAAGCCAAGGAAAGGAATGAGGGAAGCAAGGAAGGAAGCAGCTCACCAAAGACGGGAACTACTGCAAAGGAAATCGCAGGGGCTACAGACAACACCACGGGGCTGCGCTGGGCAAATCCCGCGGGGCGGCACAGTAGAGGCGCGGGGGTGGTGGCGTGACAATAGCGTCTGTCGGGGCTTGACAAAAACTCACAGCAAGGGATCCAAAGCTCGGACCTTTGATCCATACACGACAAGACTCAACCAAAAGAGCATGTGAAAACCAACGAATCAACAACGAGAAGGCCAACAAGAATCAAGGTTTAAACTTGATTCTTGGAGAAGAAGAAAGGAAGAACGAAAGAAGAAAATGAAACAGAAGGGAACGGCATGCAGCAACACATAAACATGAGGAAGAAATAAAGAAGGATGAACATACACGTTCAACAAGGTCACAGGAAGCAAGGCTGGAGCTCTCGAGGGTGAAGAAAATCGTATGCAAGAAACGGGAAAAAGAAGGAAAATAGGGAATTTATAGGAAACATGGAAAAAGATAGATGGAAAGACGTTCCAAGGTTAAGAACATGATAGGAAAGTCGGCCCATAAGATAGAAGATCAAATGTTCTATATATGAAAAAAGATTAAAAGAAACGAAAATAGATCGGAGCGATTTGGGGCAAAACCGCAGGACGGTTTGCCCTGCCGTATGGGCGGCTCCCTTCATCGGGGGGACAGTGAACGCAAAAACGGGATCTTACAACAGATCCCCCTACAAAGAAGTTTCGTCCCAAAACTTGCAACAACCCAAAATTACACAACAACAACACAAAGAAGCTGAACTCAACTCATATATCCCCACACGGGGCACAAAACTCAAAACGTCACCAAGGCGTACGTAAAACTCAACAAAAGAAACTAAAACTCAACAACTATGCTAAAGGTACATCCTACTTAGCATAAAACTCCGGATAGTTCCTCTGGATACTATCCTCTGTCTCCCAAGTCGCTTCATCAGCTCCTCGCATCGACCATTGAATCTTCACCATCGGTATGTCCTTCGATCGTAAGCGTCTCGTACTGTTCTCTAAGACAGCTATCGGATGCTCTACGAAAGTGTGGTCTGACTCGACCACTAGATCCTCGTGACTGACGATGTGTCTAAGGTCTGGTACTTACTCCCGTGACTGAGACACATGGAAGACTAGGTTAACACCCTCAAGCCTCGGTGGCAAAGCAAGTCTATATGCTGCATCTACAACTTGCTCAAGCATCTCGAAAGGTCTGACGTATTTGGGACTTAGCTCCCCCTTGACGCCGAAACGTCTGGCACCTCACTTCGGGGATACTCTCAACCAAATCTGAGGTCCAACCCTGAACTCTAGAGGTATACACCTCTTATTTGTATAAGATTTCTGACGACTTTGCGCTGCTAACATCCGTTCTTGGATCAATGCTACTCAAGTCATGTCATCCTGTATCTGCTTTGGTGCTACTCAACTAGCACTACTAGGCTCGTCCCAACACAACGGGGTACGTCATCTCTGCTCATATTATAAGAGCCTTCGTCTTGAGAGTGTTGAGTGGTGCAGGAATTGGCCTAAACCGCCCCTTCGGTTTGCAGAGCCCGCCCCTACGGCCTGCCCGGTCTGCCCCCGCGCCTCCATGAGCCACCCCTGCGGTTTGTGGTGTGATGCAACCGGATTTTTTGACTCTTGACCCGTGCTTTACCTCTTCCTTCCTCTATAAGTTTCTTCTCTCACTCCTAATAAGGGTTTCACCTTTCTTACAACTTCATCTCCTACCTTACGCTCTTCTTATCTTCTTCCTCTTTTGAACCTCCATCTTGATTTCCTTGATCTTGTGAGAGTTTTGAAGTGAGACTGATGTTGGTTTGTTGATGATGATGATTGAGGACGTTGTTGTGCTTGTGTTGAACCAACCTTGAGCTTGTGGTGTGTGATCTCCCTCTGTTAGGTTACAGCTTGGTGAGTTCTTCTTTCATCTCTTCTATCTTTCTTTCTTCTTTCTTCTTTCTTCTCTTCTTCCTTTCTAGCTTAGGTTCCACAAGATTTGATCTTGTGGTAACCTTCTTAGGTTTGGTTTGATGTATATATGTATGTATCTGTATGTGCTTGGCTACTAGACGCTGAAGAAGTGAAGAAAGGCAAGTGAAGGATCGAAGAGAATTCGAGGACGAGCGTCTGTTGTCCAGCCGCCCCTGCACCACCTCAGGGCCGCCCCTGCGCCTGGTGTACCGCCGCCCTGCGTGTGGTGTTGCCGCCCATGCGCCTCCCTACAGTCCAGACTTGCTTTGCTCTTGTTCTGCAGGTGTGTCTTGCTTCTAGGCTTTCCTAAGGATGACATTGTCCCTTCCTTTCCTAGTGTGAGTGTGTGGTATCATTCTAGGTATAGATGAAAGTGTGTTGATGATGTTATGATCATGTTATGCCTTGTACGGCTTTAAGGATTAGTAGGTTGTGAGGCTTAGGTTGAGGATGATCCTATGGATCCCTTGGGTCTAGGTGTGACCCCTTTGATTGATAGGAGATTGATATGTCTCTATGCCTTGTAATTAGGCAGTGTCCCTCTCAGGATTGGAGGTTGATCGTGGTTGTGATTGTACGAGGTTGACATAAGTCTATAGGACTTACTTAGCTATCATCCTTATATTGGGTGTTTGCATGAATGGTTTGTGTATTATATGCTTGATATGATAGCATGCGATGTTGATTATTACCGACCTATGTTTTATCGATAGCCCCATTGCGTGGCAGTGATAACCTTTCCCTGTAATCTTGTTAGGATTTTGGGAGGTTCTCTGACGTAAGGCCAGACTAGTTTAAAGGAAGGGTGCAATCCACTCCCATAGGTACACGGGTTGTGTGTCCGATACTACTTACAGCTGGCTAGCATGCCCAGAGGCGGGGACGATACGGTCCTCGTGTCATATAGTTTCATCTATCTATATATATATATATGATTTGAGTGAATTATTATTATATAAAGATGATAAAATGGGTAAATGTGTGACAACATGATTATGTGTTTATCTTTCCTGACTTGTGCTTGTGATTATGCATTACCTCATATATGTATGGTTAGCTAATGGTTTCATACCATGTTGTAGATGCCCTGCAGGATAAGAAAGCTATTGAGTGATGTGGCAGAGTGACAGGCCGAGGACTCTCGTACATTAGGTGGTTATGGTTTTGGGGATGTTTATGTTTTCCTACTGCGTGAGGATGATGTTTTGTATACCTTCTGTGTGAGGGTTATACTTTATACTCGGCTATGATTTTGTATACCTTTTGGATGTACAGTTTATACATTTTTATGTATTTCTTTTATATCTGTCAGTGCCATGTTGTAAGGTTCAGTGAACTTGTTGTCAAGCTAGGGTCAGGATCCACTGTGAGATCCTAGCCCAATTTAGCATCCCGGGTCACGCGGATTCGGGGTGTTACAAAGTTGGTATCAGAGCCTTAGATTGACAACAATGATACTTGCTACTTGCAATGAGGTCAGATAGATAAAATAAACAGAACCCGAAAGGGGTCTGACGTTTTCAAAAGATTTTGGTTTCAAAAGTTCTTGTTTTGGGATAGAATGTACGAGAAGTCGCCACCTCTGCCATGGATCTCTGCAGTATAGATATGTATATATATGTATTATGGATTATGTGTATGTCTTATATATATAGCCTTATAAGTTCGGTGTGCATGCCCTGCAGATGGCTCGGACTAGAGCTTCTTCTACTGTAGGCCGGGGTAGAGGTAGAGCACCCCTTCCTCCGGGTGTGATAGGACAGGGATAAGTTCTCGCTGCTGATCCACCAGTGGTGGAGGAGGTTCATGAGGAGATTGCTAAGAGTGTCGTCCCAAAGACGAGGAGCAGTGGATCTGGCAAACAGCGGTCACACCGAGTCTAGTCAGATGACTCGGATTGTGTCTCCATGAGTGGGGCATAATTCTGTGCTTATATCCGGGATGTAGAGGAGGCTGCCAAGGCGGGCAGATGGGCCCCGAATCTTCTAGTGCATGAGGGATCTTTTGAGATGTCCTAGGGAGCCACTCAGGTGCCAACTATGTTGGCACGTGTTGTTGAGATTGTTCGAGCTCCAGAGGAGTATAGAGGGCCTCGACCAAACACCTAGTTAAAGGAATTCCATCAGTTGGGCGTACCACCTTTCTCTGAGAAGGTGGGATTATAGGTAGAGGTTTGGATTGGACATGTGGACTCTGCCCTAGAGTCTATGAGATGTCTAGAGGACAGGCGGATAAAGGTAGTACAAACTCTATTTCGGGACTTAGCTCATCAGTGGTGGATGACCATGAGGGGTCGAGCCACTAGTTACGATCAGGTGAGGAGTATGTTTAGGGAGCGTTTTTGCCCTGCCTCGGTGAGGAGGGAGAAACTACAGGACTTCATGGAGGCAGGCTTTGAGGATGTGCCGATTGCAGATGCCATCAGCCGCTTCCAGTCAAAGTTAGCATTGTTTGGTCCAACTGCACCTTCTGAGGACCAACATGTGTACCTGTTCTCCCGTCGACTGAGGGAGAGTACACGCTCTTATATGGTGGGATTCCATTGCGAGTCTTTGATAGATTACCAGGACCGGGCCTTTGCTTATGAGCGTGAGAGAGCCAGTCAGAAGAGGATTCTCAAACGTGACGGTCTGAGAAGAGGCAGCGTACTAGGCACACAAGTGGCGTTGGTGGAGCTTCAGGTTCTGGGCGGAGCCAAAGACGTCAGGGTTATCCCTCATCTGCATTGACTGTAGAGAAGGGACGACAGTGCTTCAACTGTGGTGATCCTAGACATATGCGACCAGAGTGTACGAGACCACTAGTGACTTGCTTCACTTGTGGTAGGCCATGACATAGAGCTGCCTTGTGTAGGCAGGGTGGAGTTGCAACACAACAGGGTTCTTCCCCTGCTAGTGTGGTAGGAGGTCGACAGAGGACACCTCAACAGCAGCCACAAGGACAACAGAGAGTCCCAGATCTTCCTTCTACTCACGGATCTGCTCCCGGGCCGAGTAGAGGTAGAGGTCGTGGTTGGAGTACTATTGACACCAAAGGAGCTCAGGGTAGAGTCTTTGAGCTGAGGAGTGCAAAGGATCCACCTGCACCAGCTGGTACAGGTACCATTATGCTTCATAGTTTACCTGTTAGAGTTTTATTTGATACAGGTGATACGCATTTCTTTATTTCTGATATATGTGTTGAGCGTCTAGGTTTAGCTACTATAGAGGGGATACCCTTTACTATAGGGTTACCTGATGGTAGTAGGGTCAGAGGTACCCATAAGATACGTAGTTGTTCCCTTCGTTTAGGGGCTCGTGTGTTGCTTGTGGACTTCTTTGTCATGCCATTGATGCATGAAGAAGTCATTTTAGGTATGGACTGGATGCGTAGACACCGCGCGGCATTAGATGTAGGTAGGAGGACTGTGACAGTCTCTACCGAGGTAGGTCAGATAGAGGTCTTCCGAGGTTGGGACCTTGGGAAGACGGGCTTTGTCATCAGTGCCGTACGAGCAGCGAGACTGATAGCACAGGGATGTGATGCCTTTTGGTGTTATGCCATGAAGGATGGAGAGAGTCGAGCAGTGGAGGATATTTCGGTGGTCTGTGAGTTTACAGACGTATTTGCTGAGCCGTCTAGTTTGCCGTCTTATAGGAGTGTGGACTTCAGCATCGAGTTGGAGCTTGGCAAGAGACCGATCTCGAAGGCCCCATATCGTATGACGCCTATCTAGATGTTGGAGCTGAAGAAGCAACTCGAGGAGTTGGATGAGAAGGGCTTCATCCACCCTAGCGTATCTCCATGGGGAGCACCTGTCCTCTTCATACGGAAGAAGGACGGATTGTTGATACTGTGCATTGACTACAAAGAGCTGAACAAGGTGACCATCAAGAATAAGTATCCATTGCCTCATATTGATGATCTGCCTGATTAGCTTCAGGGAGCGATAGTGTTCTCCCGGATTGACCTACGTTTAGGATATCACCACTTGAGCGTGAGGGAGCAGGATGTGCACAAGACGACATTTCGTACCCATTATGGACACTACGAGTTTGTAGTGATGCCATTTGGGCTTACGAATGCCCCAGCGGTTTTCATGGAGTTGATGAACATTATTTTCATCGACTTCCTTGATCAGTTTGTGGTGGTCTTCATTGATGACATTCTGGAGTACACTCGTAGCAGAGAGGAGCATGCCGGTCATCTCTGCGGGATAGAGAGATGTATGCCAAGCTCTCTAAGTGCGAGTTCTCCATGTTAGAGGTAGCCTTCATAGGGCATATTGTCTCCGCCAGTGGGATTATGGTTGATCCGGCGAAGATTGAGTTTGTTGCAGCATGGACGACACCGACGAACATGTTACGCTCAGGATGTGACACGCAATGGGTTTTAAATTTATATTCTCGTTATATTTATCCTAACTCCTAGCGAAACCCGCAGTGTACGGGACGTTTGTAGTAGGGATAGTATTCCGAGGTCGAACACAAAGACTAAGGTGAGATTGATTCAATTAGTGATTAAGTCTAGTGAAGATCTAGATAAAGAAAAGAGAAAGAAACAAAGAAATGAAAATCTTAATTGTTTTTGGTTGGTTTTTCGGTGATCAATCAAAGATCACAAATCATGCCAAATATAATAATCAACTAAGCTAGCAAATCAATGCAAACAAATAAGCAAAAAAAAATACGAGATATAGATCAAAGATGGAAAAGCGGATTCTAGGGGTTGGAAGTTCCGGTTATGGCATAGGACTCAAGCTATCTATTCTTTCCTTGGATTAACTATGATATGTTGGGGTTAAGTGTTTCTAGATTGGGATCAATCACCTGGTAGGTCTCATGGTCCACTAGACCATCCCTAAGGTCTCATCACCGGGTAAGTCTCTAAGAACCTAAGGGAAGGGATTCTACACAAACCGGATTGTTACCTAAAGATCTAACCTATCCTTACCGGGTAAGTCTCGGAAGGGTTAGTCCTAAACAACCATCCTAGCACACTTAATCCAATGGCGGCTTATGAAGCTCACCACTACCTAGGGTTTGTCATCTTTAAGATCTAAGAGCAAGGATTACCGGTTAAGTCTCTCCTAACACTTAGTTGCTAACACTAGGTCACCATAGGATAGATTTAAATCAACAAACACTTAGGATTTCAACATTCTAATAATCTAAGACTAGATCCATCGAATCAGGCAAGATCACGGTTTGTTCTACCTTTCCACGGCCGTGGTTTGGCAAGAACTGGCCGTGATTCCTAACAGAGACTACGTTCATGCACACAAGTCATCCAAAGGTAAATCTAAGTCCATCCTATCATAGCCCTAGCCACAACCATCCTTTCCTTACCCTAGAACCACATCTATTTAGCCTAAAACATTCATAATAGAAAATGAAACAATCAAACATAAAATTATGGCATCCATTTGCAAGATATTGAAGAGAAAGAGATGAACAAGTCAACTAAAACAAACCAAGCTGAAAGTGGGATTAGAATAACTCACAATCCATCTTAAAGAAGGTTCAAATGGTTCATACAACGCAAGAGATTGATTCCGAAATACTTCACTACAAGCAATCAAAATCTATCAATGGTGTGTTCTTCTTCTTTTCCAACCAAGCTCTTCTCCAATGGTAGCCTTCTTCTTCCTCCTTCTTCCCAAAGAATCTTCTTGTTGAGAGAACATTTTTGTTAGAGGAAAGTGGAAAATGGAGAGCTGCCCCAAGATGATTCTCTCAGCCAATGCAGGACCACTTTTATACTACAACTTTGCAAGAGCTGGCCAAGAGATCGTGGCACAGCTGTCACGAAAACCTGGCAAAATCCACGGTTGAAACCACGGCCGTGGAGTGTCAGAGAACCGTGATTCTGTGCTTCAGCATTGCCTTTGATCATTAAGCTTCGATTTGGTGCATGGCTTGTGTTGGCAAGGTTCCATGAGCCCTCCCTAGCCTTTAGCTTGCATCCTAATGAGCCCGAGGGTGTGTCATCTTGATAGAAGATCCTCAAACGTATCGTTTTAGCTCCTACACCTCCCAAAACACCTACAAAGCAACGCACAAGTCCGTGTAGACGTCTATCTCGACAAAATACGTGAATTGAGTGCAAACGTCGTGAACTAGTGCTAAACCATGCATGAATGAGCGGGAAATCTATCTAAATGATTACCTAAACCTAAGTCATAAATCGTGTTATCAAAAATACCCCATACTTAAGGTTTGCTCGTCCCCGAGCAAATTCCCAACTATAGACTACGAGATAACATGATTTATGTATGCAGAAAAAGGGTAAAATCTTTTTGGTTTTGTGCTTCTACTATTGGATCACCTTCAAAGTCATGTTTCATGGCAAAGGATGAGCAATCATGCATCAAATAAATGAAGGCATGAAAAGACAATTGTACTTAGCTCGAAAGCATGCATGAAATGTAAAAATGAAGAAGCCAAGAAGATCAAGAGCATATCCAATCTAGATTACTAAGTCTTACAAACATGCAAATAGGTCATAAGGTCTTGTAAAATAAAAGGCTAAGAAACGTTGTGATTAGGTGGGGATTTTTCTAGGTTATGTGATGCTAATCCGGGAATGGAACTAACTCCACAATCTTGTCCTCGATCAACTTCCCTAAAGTGTATATTTTTCTCTATCTTTTCCTTCTTTTCTTTTCTTTTCTTTGACTTATTTTTGAGACAATGGCATTGGTGTACAAAAGCCGAAACCTTGGTGATTAGCCGTCCTCGGGCTTTTTCTTAGTTTTCGAGGTGCATCCACACCGGGCACACATCCCAAAGCTCGTTAGGACTATTGGTTTATTTGACTTTGGCAAGGTACCAACACCCGATTATGTGAAGTGTACCGAGTTACTTGTCATTAAAGCCAATGTCCCCAGGCCTATATTTTTGGCTACACTTTCACAACAAATTCAGCATTTTATGCATGACATTCTTTTCATCAACAACTTCACCCCACACTTGCTTTTCACACACATCAACACACTAACATGTTCCTATTCCCGGATGGGTCAAAAGAGGTCAAATTTATCTCAATTGAGGTGCTCAAGCAACATGATCAAGATGAGAAGTAGAGGGAGATGAATTGCCTTAATCACTCCTAATTGATGTGCAAGAACTAGCATGCAATTTCGACTTTCAATCCTCAATTAAATCAAGGCAAGCATCATAATCACAAGTCATTCATGGAATTCAAGATAAGTATTTCAAGTCCACATATGCATCATCAATTAAACACACAAGGCCATCCATAGCCAATCCACAAGACAAGGTTCATCATTAGGGTCATATCCAAGCCTAGAAAGCACAAAAAATTTTAAATTTTCTGAATTTTTATGGGATTTTTGAAATGAATATATACAATGCAAGACATGTGAAAATGTTAAACTATCCTAGATGCTCGTCATGCAAAGGATTATGCAAACCCCACCCCATACTTAGAAACACATTGTCCCCAATGTGTAAATGAAGTAAAGAAGAGTGAAAGAAAGTTCTCACAATGTAAAAGTGGTTTGTTATGGTATTTGTGATTCTCAAGTGGAATTGATGTTGGATGATCCTCTCAACCATGGTAGAGAGCTCTAAGCATTTATCAAAGCATCGGGACCCGCGCTAGGCACCGCTAGCCGTCCAAGTTCCGCGTCCGCTCCACCCACAATTGATGAGGGGTTCATCATTTTCATGCCAAGCAAGGCTTCCAATGCCACTAAGGTTCTAGCACACACACAAAGTAGACAAAACACACACAAAGAGAGAAAAATCTAAAACAAAAGCAAAACAAGAAAGGGAAAATGTTACCAATGGGTTGCCACCCACCAAGCGCTCTTTTAAGGTCATTAGCTTGACCACACTCGGGGGCGTCTACTCAAGGTAAAGTGGGGCAATCATATCCACCGGAGCTCCCGGAATATACTTCTTCAACCGGTGCCCGTTCACCTTAAAGTTTTCACAATGCTCCCCTCCTATCTCAATAGCTCCATGGGGAAAGATCTTCTTCACCACATATGGCCCAGTCCATCTTGATTTAAGCTTTCCGGGTAAGAACCGCAGCCTTGAGTTGAAGAGAAGGACAAGGTCTCCTTCACTCAACTCCTTGGGGATGATCCTCTTGTCATGCCACCGCTTGGTCCTCTCCTTGTAGATCCGGGCATTCTCGTATGCATCCAACCGGATCTCCTCAAGTGCGTTCATATCAAGCAACCTCTTCTCTCCAGCCTCTTTGAGATCAAAATTTAGCCACTTAATGGCCCAATGTGCTCTATGCTCTATTTCTACCGGAAGGTGGCAAGACTTGCCATAGACCAACTTGTAAGGAGTAGTGCCGATTGGTGTCTTGAAAGCGGTTCTATATGCCCACAAGGCATCGTTGAGCTTCATAGCCCAATCCTTTCTAGTTCTAGAGACTGTCTTCTCGAGAATGGCCTTTATCTCCCGGTTGGAGATCTCCACTTGGCCACTAGTTTGGGGATGGTAAGGTGTTGCCCCCTTGTGAGTCACCCCATACTTAGCCAAAAGTGCCCCAAAGTTCCTATTGGTGAAGTGCTTCCCTCCATCACTTATGATCACCCTTGGTGTTCCAAACCTAGGAAAGATCACTCGGTTGAAGAACCGCACCACAACCTTGGCGTCATTTGTAGGAGAAGCGATTGCCTCCACCCATCTTGATACATAATCGACCGTCAATAGGATGTAGAGGTTACCACATGAAGAAGGGAATGGTCCCATGAAGTCCACACCCCACACATCAAATATTTCCACTTCTTGAATGTTGTTCAAAGGCATCTCATTCCGCCTTGAGATGTTGCCCGCCCTTTGGCAAGCATCACAAGCTGCCACAAAGTCTTGCACATCCTTGAACAAACTTGGCCAAAAGAAACCCGATTGCAACACCTTCGCACATGTCTTGTGGGAGCTAGCATGCCCTCCACATGGCAAGGAATGACAATGGCGGATCACACTCTCTACCTCATCCTCCGGTATGCATTTTCTAAACATTCCATCCGGCCCTCCTTTGAACAAAAGTGGCTCGCTCCAATAGTAATGCCTTACATCTTTGAAGAACTTTTTCCTTTGGGCATATGTCAAACCGGGAGGCACCTCCTCACACACTAAGTAGTTCATAATGTCGGCAAACCATGGCTCACTTCCTCTAGACACTTGGAATAAGCACTCCTCCACCATTTGCAATTGCTCATCCCGGAACGAATCATCAATCGGGATGTCATCTCTTTCAAGTTCCAATGGTGGGAGTCTACTAAGGTGATCCGCCACGGAGTTCTCGGATCCCTTCTTGTCCCGGATTTCCAAATCAAATTCTTGTAGAAGAAGGATCCACCGAATCAGCCTAGGCTTTGCATCCTTCTTGGTAAGTAGATAACGGATCGCAGCATGATCCGTATAAACTATGGCCTTCGCTCCAACAAGATATGAGCGGAACTTCTCAAACGCATACACAACCGCTAGCAACTCCTTTTCGGTGGTAGCATAATTGAGTTGGGCATCATCTAGCGTCTTGCTAGCATAATAAATGGCATGAGTTTGCCCATCTTTCCTTTGCCCCAAAACAGCCCCAACGGCTACATCGCTTGCATCACACATGATCTCAAAGGGTAGACTCCAATCCGGAGGTTGCATGATAGGTGCGGAGATCAAGGCGTTCTTCAACCTACAAAAAGCCTCAAGACAATCTTTGGAAAAGACAAAATCAACATCCTTCATTAGTAGGTTAGTGAGGGGCTTATAAATTTTAGAGAAGTCTTGAATAAACCTCCGGTAAAAACCGGCATGCCCTAAGAAACTCCTTACCCCCTTCACCGAGGTAGGTGGTGGCAACTTCTCTATTGTTTCAATCTTGGCTCTATCAACCTCAATGCCACGGTTGGACACTAAGTGTCCCAACACAATACCTTCACTTACCATGAAGTGGCATTTTTCCCAATTTAAGACAAGATTTGTCTCTTCACATCTTTGCAATACTAATGACAAGTTAGCCAAGCAATTATTAAAGGAGGAACCATAAACAGAGAAATCATCCATGAACACTTCCATGATATTTTCAATGTATTCCGAAAAGATAGCCACCATACACCTTTGGAAGGTGGCGGGTGCATTACATAACCCAAATGACATTCTCCTATATGCAAAAGTACCCCATGGATATGTAAATGTTGTTTTCTCTTGGTCATCGGGGTGGATAGGGATTTGGAAGAATCCACTATAGCCATCTAAGTAACAAAAATGGGAATGTTGAGCTAATCTCTCTAGCATTTGGTCAATAAAGGGAAGGGGGAAGTGATCTTTCCTAGAGGCCATGTTAAGCTTCCTATAATCAATGCACATTCTCCACCCCGTAACCGTCCTAGTCGGGATTAGTTCGTTGTTCTCATTAGTCACTACGGTCATCCCACCCTTCTTAGGAACTACATGGACGGGACTAACCCACTTACTATCCGAGATAGGGTAGATTATGCCCGCATCTAGCAACTTAATGATCTCCTTTTTGACTACCTCTTTCATTATAGGATTTAATCTCCTTTGATGTTCAATAGAGGGTTTGTGGTTATCTTCCATCATTATCTTATGCATGCACAAAGAAAGCTTAATGCCAACCAAATCATCAATAGTATAGCCAATGGCTTTCCTATGCAATCTTAGTTCATGCAACAACTTAGCAAGTTCATCATCACTCAGGCATGCATTCACAATCACCGGATATGTAGAATTATCACCAAGGAAAGCATACTTCAAATGAGAGAGAAGGGGTTTGAGTTCAAGTTTAGGAGGACCTTTATCGATTGGAGACGATCCAAATAATGTTGGATGAGATGAATCCAAAGCAAATGAAGACTCTACAAGGTTCCTTGAAGCTTGATCATCAATGAGGTCTGATTCAGGGTGAACCACGGTCGGAATCACGGTTGGACCAACTTCCACGGCCGTGGACCTTGCCTGGATCACTTGTTGAGGCTTTACAGAGAGTTTGACGGCCGTGGAACCACTTCCACGCCCGTGGAACGTCCAGTTGTTCAGCTCCTCTACGTGGCCTTCATCTTGAACCCCTGTCTCCTCTTCTAATGCTTCTAAGGCTTTGATCTCTTCATTGCAAGCCTCCTCAACACCTTCCTCCATCATACTTAAGGTAAGAACCTTCTCCAAGGGGTCCTTGATCAAGATCGAGCTCACAACTTCTCTAGACTCTTCTTGCTCGACTATGTTAAAGACATCCTCATCAAGGGTTGGCCCTTTCATCATTGTGGACAATTTGAACTTGATGTTCTCCTCTCCAATGTTGAAGGAGAGAGTCCCGTTCTTGCAATCCACTAGGCATCCGGAGGTGGCTAGGAAAGGTCTTCCTAAGATGATGGGAACCGGATAGTCCGCCGGAATATCCAAGACAACAAAATCAATTGGCACATAGAATCCTCCTAGTTGCACCGGGATGTCTTCTAAGATCCCAACCGGATGAGTGATAGAACGGTCCGCCATATAGAGGGTCATCTTGACCGGTTTTGGCTCTCCTAGCCCAACCTTGTTGCAAAGTGCAAGCGGTATGATGCTTACACTTGCCCCAAGATCACAAAGGGCCTCATACTTCACATCTCCCACTCCAATTGGGACACAAAAGGAACCCGGATCTCTTAGCTTGGGAGGCATCTCCTCCTTCATTGTTTGGATCAATTCCGAGGATCTCTTGGTCATTCTTATCTCCCCATACTCCTCCAACTTTCTTTTGTTGGAGAGTATCTCTTTCAAGAACTTGCCATATGCCGGCATTCCTAAAATAGCGTCCATGAACGGAATGTTAATATGCAACTTAGACATTAGTTCAAGGAATTTACCAAAGTGATTGTCCAAACGAGCTCTTGCTCGTGATTGCGGGAACGGTAGTGGTGGCTTGTATGGAGGCGGTGCCACATATGTTGGCTCAACATCCTTGCTCTTGCCTCCATCTCTTTGCAAAGTCTCTTCCTCTATCACCACTTCTTTCCCTTTAGCATTGTCTTTAGGCAAGGGATCTTTCATACTCAACCCACTCCTCGTTGTGATAGCCAACACTTGACCTCTTGGGTTGTCTTCGGTCCTTCCGGGAAGCTTTCCCGGATCTCTATGGGCTTCACCCGCTTTTTGGAACACTTGTGCTTCCAACACTTTTTGGGCTCTAGAGATTGAAGTCACGGTGCTCTCAAGACCACTCAACCTTCCAAGCAATTGCTCAAACATCATTTCGGTTCTATCCTTTGGAGGTTGAGTGAATCCGGGTGGAGGTTCTTGTGAAGCTTTCGGTGGTGGAGTTGTGCTTGTGGAAGCGGGAGAGTTCAAGGCTCCATCCGGGTTAGAGTAAGAAAACCCGGGATGGTTGTGGTTGGGCCGGTAATTGTTGAATTGCCGGTTGTTGTTGAAGTTTCTTGGGCCTTTATAATTGTTGTTGTAGTTGCCCCTTCCCATGTAATTCACATCCTCCTCCTTGGAAGACAAATTGGCTTGTGGAAGAACTTGAGGAGTTGCTTGATTCTTCAAAGTTGTAGCACACAACTCCCTCAAGGACTTCAATTCATTGTTGATGGCGTCAAGCTTGAAATTGCTCATGGTGACTTCACTCACCTCATATGCTCCCGCCTTTCTCCCTTCACTCTTCCTATGAGAGTATTTCTCAATCACTAGAGCTTGCTTCTCTAAAAACTCCCAAGCTTCATCTACATGCTTCTCCATGAAAGTCCCACCGGAAAGAGATTGGAGCTTGAATTGGCTATCTTCATCAAGTCCCTTGAAGTAGATCTCCAATAGCTCAATTTTCGGTATGCCATGGTGTGGACAATCTAGGAGAAGATCTTTGAACCTCTCCCAAGATTTGAATAAACTCTCTCTATCCTTCATCACGAAGGCATTGATCTTCCCTCTTAACTCGGTAGTCTTGGAAGGTGGGAAGAACTTTGTCAAAAACTCGGTTGTCATCTCCTCCCAAGTACCAACTCGCCCTTGTGGAATAGATTGATACCAAGCCAAGGCTTTATCCTTAAGAGAGAAGGAGAAAGCCCTAAACTTATGGTTGTTGCTCTCCAACCTTGGCGGTCTAAGAGTCTCCATCAAGATCTCATAGTTCATCAAGTGTTGATGAGGAGACTCTCCTTCCATCCGTCCAAATTGATTATGCCGGATCATTTGTAGAACTTGAGGGCGGAGCTCGTAATCATGGGCTGCGGGATCTCCTAAGTTCACACCCGGACGGTGTGCTCTTTGTGCCGGATCCATGCGTTGCCCCAACGTTTGTGGCTCTTCCATAGCAATGGGCACAACCCTAATATTAACCGCCGCCGGCTGCGGTTGTGGTGGAGGTGGAGGAGGTTGTTGACGGTTAAGCTCTCTTTGCACAAGAGCTTGCGTAATCTCCTCAATTTCCCTCCTAGTTGCCTCTTGCCTCTCATTGGCAAGTCTCCTTTCATTCTCCAAAGCTTCGTCTCTTATCCTAATTTGCTCTAAGGCCTCATCCAACTCAGCTTGGAGATCTCTTCCGGCCATCTCTTTTCCCTTTTTGATGCTCTTGGATCTAGATCTAAGGGTTTTCTCCGGTTCGGGATCGAATGGAGCTAAATCCTTACCATGAGATCTTCGCATACACCTAAAGAGTGAGATGTCCTGAAAAGCAAAGACACAAACCAAAAAGAGATCAAAAGCAATAAGAAAGATCTACACTACAAACAATCACAAAATAGACTCAATCTAGACCTAGTCCCCGGCAACGGCGCCAAAAACTTGTTACGCTCAGGATATGACACGCAATGGGTTTTAAATTTATATTCTCGTTATATTTATCCTAACTCCTAGCGAAACCCGCAGTGTACGGGACATTTGTAGTAGGGATAGTATTCCGAGGTCGAACACAAAGACTAAGGTAAGATTGATTCAATTAGTGATTAAGTCTAGTGAAGATCTAGATAAAGAAAAGAGAAAGAAACAAAGAAATGAAAATCTCAATTGTTTTTGGTTGGTTTTTCGGTGATCAATCAAAGATCACAAATCATGCCAAATATAATAATCAACTAAGCTAGCAAATCAACGCAAACAAACAAGCAAAAAAAATACGAGATATAGATCAAAGATGGAAAAGCGGATTCTAGGGGTTGGAAGTTCCGGTTATGGCATAGGACTCAAGCTATCTATTCTTTCCTTGGATTAACTATGATATGTTGGGGTTAAGTGTTTCTAGATTGGGATCAATCACCGGGTAGGTCTCATGGTCCACTAGACCATCCCTAAGGTCTCATCACCGGGTAAGTCTCTAAGAACCTAAGGGAAGGGATTCTACACAAACCGGATTGTTACCTAAAGATCTAACCTATCCTTACCGGGTAAGTCTCGGAAGGGTTAGTCCTAAACAACCATCCTAGCACACTTAATCCAATGGCGGCTTATGAAGCTCACCACTACCTAGGGTTTGTCATCTTTAAGATCTAAGAGCAAGGATTACCGGTTAAGTCTCTCCTAACACTTAGTTGCTAACACTAGGTCACCCTAGGATAGATTTAAATCAACAAACACTTAGGATTTCAACATTCTAATAATCTAAGACTAGATCCATCGAATCAGGCAAGATCACGGTTTGTTCTACCTTTCCACGGCCGTGGTTTGGCAAGAACTGGCCGTGATTCCTAACAGAGACTACGTTCATGCACACAAGTCATCCAAAGGTAAATCTAAGTCCATCCTATCAGAGCCCTAGCCACAACCATCCTTTCCTTACCCTAGAACCACATCTATTTAGCCTAAAACATTCATAATAGAAAATGAAACAATCAAACATAAAATTATGGCATCCATTTGCAAGATATTGAAGAGAAAGAGATGAACAAGTCAACTAAAACAAACCAAGCTGAAAGTGGGATTAGAATAACTCACAATCCTTCTTAAAGAAGGTTCAAATGGTTCATACAACGCAAGAGATTGATTCCGAAATTCTTCACTACAAGCAATCAAAATCTATCAATGGTGTGTAATTCTTCTTTTCCAACCAAGCTCTTCTCCAATGGTAGCCTTCTTCTTCCTCCTTCTTTCCAAAGAATCTTCTTGTTGAGAGAATATTTTTGTTAGAGGATAGTGGAAAATGGAGAGCTGCCCCAAGATGATTCTCTCAGCCAATGCAGGACCACTTTTATACTACAACTTTGCAAGAGCTGGCCAAGAGATCGTGGCACAGCTGTCACGAAAACCTGGCAAAATCCACGGTTGAAACCACGGCCGTGGAGTGTCAGAGAACCGTGATTCTGTGCTTCAGCATTGCCTTTGATCATTAAGCTTCAATTTGGTTTATGGCTTGTGTTGGCAAGGTTCCATGAGCCCTCCCTAGCCTTTAGCTTGCATCCTAATGAGTCCGAGGGTGTGTCATCTTTATAGAAGATCCTCAAACGTATCGTTTTAGCTCCTAAACCTCCCAAAACACCTACAAAGCAACGCACAAGTCCGTGTAGACGTCTATCTCGACAAAATACGCGAATTGAGTGCAAACGTCGTGAACTAGTGCTAAACCATGTATGAATGAGCGGGAAATCTATCTAAATGATTACCTAAACCTAAGTCAAAAATCGTGTTATCAAAAATACCCCATACTTAAGGTTTGCTCGTCCCCGAGCAAATTCCCAACTATAGACTACGAGATAACATGATTTATGTATGCAGAAAAAGGGTAAAATCTTTTTGGTTTTGTGCTTCTACTATTGGATCACCTTCAAAGTCATGTTTCATGGCAAAGGATGAGCAATCATGCATCAAATAAATGAAGGCATGAAAAGACAATTGTACTTAGCTCGAAAGCATGCATGAAATGTAAAAATGAAGAAGCCAAGAAGATCAAGAGCATATCCAATCTAGATTACTAAGTCTTACAAACATGCAAATAGGTTATAAGGTCTTGTAAAATAAAAGGCTAAGAAACGTTGTGATTAGGTGGGGATTTTTCTAGGTTATGTGATGCTAATCCGGGAATGGAACTAACTCCACAATCTTGTCCTCGATCAACTTCCCTCAAGTGTATATTTTTCTCTATGTTTTCCTTCTTTTCTTTTCTTTTCTTTGACTTATTTTTGAGACAATGACATTGGTGTACAAAAGCCGAAACCTTGGTGATTAGCCGTCCTCGGGCTTTTTCTTAGTTTTCGAGGTGCATCCACACCGGGCACACATACCAAAGCTCGTTAGGACTATTGGTTTATTTGACTTTGGCAAGGCACCAATACCCGATTATGTGAAGTGTTCCGAGTTATTTGTCATTTAAGCCAATGTCCCCAGGCCTATATTTTTGGCTACACTTTCACAACAAATTCAGCATTTTATGCATGACATTCTTTTCATCAACAACTTCACCCCACACTTGCTTTTCACACACATCAACACACTAACATGTTCCTATTCCCGGATGGGTCAAAAGAGGTCAAATTTATCTCAATTGAGGTGCTCAAGCAACATGATCAAGATGAGAAGTAGAGGGAGATGAATTGCCTTAATCACTCCTAATTGATTTGCAAGAACTAGCATGCAATTTCGACTTTCAATCCTCAATTAAATCAAGGCAAGCATCATAATCCCAAGTCATTCATGGAATTCAAGATAAGTATTTCAAGTCCACATATGCATCATCAATTAAACACACAAGGCCATCCATAGCCAATCCACAAGACAAGGTTAATCATTAGGGCCATATCCAAGCCTAGAAAGCACAAAAAATTTTAAATTTTCTGAATTTTTATAGGATTTTCGAAATGAATATATACAATGCAAGACATGTGAAAATGTTAAACTATCCTAGATGCTCGTCATGCAAAGGATTATGCAAACCCCACCCCATACTTAGAAACAAATTGTCCCCAATGTGTAAATGAAGTAAAGAAGAGTGAAAGAAGGTTCTCACAATGTAAAAGTGGTTTGTTATGGTATTTGTGATTCTCAAGTGGAATTGATGTTGGATGATCCTCTCAACTATGGTAGAGAGCTCTAAGCATTCATCAAAGCATCGGGACCCGCGCTAGGCACAGCTAGCCGTCCAAGTTCCGCTTCCGCTCCACCCACAATTGATGAGGGGTTCATCATTCTCATGCCAAGCAAGGCTTCCAATGCCACTAAGGTTCTAGCACACACACAAAGTAGACAAAACACACACAAAGAGAGAAAAATCTAAAACAAAAGCAAAACAAGAAAGGGAAAATGTTACCAATGGGTTGCCTCCCACCAAGCGCTCTTTTAAGGTCATTAGCTTGACCACACTCGGGGGCGTCTACTCAAGGTAAAGTGGGGCAATCATATCCACCGGAGCTCCCGGAATATACTTCTTCAACCGGTGCCCGTTCACCTTAAAGTTTTCACAATGCTCCCCTCCTATCTCAATAGCTCCATGGGGAAAGATCTTCTTCACCACATATGGCCCGGTCCATCTTGATTTGAGCTTTCCGGGAAAGAGCCGCAGCCTTGAGTTGAAGAGAAGGACAAGGTCTCCTTCACTCAACTCCTTGGGGATGATCCTCTTGTCATGCCACCGCTTGGTCCTCTCCTTGTAGATCCGGGCATTCTCGTATGCATCCAACCGGATCTTCTCAAGTGCGTTCATATCAAGCAACCTCTTCTCTCCGGCCTCTTTGAGATCAAAATTTAGCCACTTAATGGCCTAATGTGCTCTATGCTCTATTTCTACCAGAAGGTGGCAAGACTTGCCATAGACCAACTTGTAAGGAGTAGTGCCGATTGGTGTCTTGAAAGAGGTTCTATATGCCCACAAGGCATCGTTGAGCTTCATAGCGCAATCCTTTCTAGTTCTAGACACCGTCTTCTCGAGAATGGCCTTTATCTCCCGGTTGGAGATCTCCACTTGGCCACTAGTTTGGGGATGGTAAGGTGTTGCCACCTTGTGAGTCACCCCATACTTAGCCAAAAGTGCCCCAAAGTTCCTATTGGTGAAGTGCTTCCCTCCATCACTTATGATCACCCTTGGTGTTCCAAACCTAGGAAAGATCACTCGGTTGAAGAACCGCACCACAACCTTGGCATCATTTGTAGGAGAAGCAATTGCCTCCACCCATCTTGATACATAATCGACCGCCAATAGGATGTAGAGGTTGCCACATGAAGAAGGGAATGGTCCCATGAAGTCCACACCCCACACATCAAATATTTCCACTTCTTGAATGTTGTTCAAAGGCATCTCATTCCGCCTTGAGATGTTGCCCGTCCTTTGGCAAGCATCACAAGCTGCCACAAAGCCTTGCACATCCTTGAACAAACTTGGCCAAAAGAAACCCGATTGCAACACCTTCGCACATGTCTTGTGGGAGCTAGCATGCCCTCCACATGGCAAGGAATGACAATGGCGGATCACACTCTCTACCTCATCCTCCGGTATGCATCTTCTAAACATTCCATCCGGCCCTCCTTTGAACAAAAGTGGCTCGCTCCAATAGTAATGCCTTACATCTTTGAAGAATTTTTTCCTTTGGGCATATGTCAAACCGGGAGGCACCTCCTCACACACTAAGTAGTTCACAATGTCGGCAAACCATGGCTCACTTCCTCTAGACACTTGGAATAAGCACTCCTCCACCATTTGCAATTGCTCATCCCGGAACGAATCATCAATCGGGATGTCATCTCTTTCAAGTTCAAATGGTGGGAGTCTACTAAGGTGATCCGCCACGGAGTTCTCGGATCCCTTCTTGTCCCGGATTTCCAAATCAAATTCTTGTAGAAGAAGGATCCACCGAATCAGCCTAGGCTTTGCATCCTTCTTGGTAAGTAGATAACGGATCGCAGCATGATCCGTATAAACTATGGCCTTCGCTCCAACAAGATATGAGCGGAACTTCTCAAACGCATACACAACCGCTAGCAACTCCTTTTCGGTGGTAGCATAATTGAGTTGGGCATCATCTAGCGTCTTGCTAGCATAATAAATGGCATGAGTTCGCCCATCTTTCCTTTGCCCCAAAACAGCCCCAACGGCTACATCGCTTGCATCACACATGATCTCAAAGGGTAGGCTCCAATCCGGAGGTTGCATGATAGGTGCGGAGATCAAGACGTTCTTCAACCTACAAAAAGCCTCAAGACAATCTTTGAAAAAGACAAAATCAACATCCTTCATTAGTAGGTTAGTGAGGGGCTTAGAAATTTTAGAGAAGTCTTGAATAAACCTCCGGTAAAAACCGGCATGCCCTAAGAAACTCCTTACCCCCTTCACCGAGGTAGGTGGTGGCAACTTCTCTATCGTTTCAATCTTGGCTCTATCAACCTCAATGCCACGGTTGGACACTAAGTGTTCCAACACAATACCTTCACTTACCATGAAGTGGCATTTTTCTCAATTTAAGACAAGATTTGTCTCTTCACATCTTTGCAATACTAATGACAAGTTAGCCAAGCAATTATTAAAGGAGGAACCATAAACAGAGAAATCATCCATGAACACTTCCATGATATTTTCAATGTATTCCGAAAAGATAGCCATCATACACCTTTGGAAGGTGGCGGGTGCATTACACAACCCAAATGGCATTCTCCTATATGCAAAAGTACCCCATGGACATGTAAATGTTGTTTTCTCTTGGTCATCGGGGTGGATAGGGATTTGGAAGAATCCACTATAGCCATCTAAGTAACAAAAATGGGAATGTTGAGCTAATCTCTCTAGCATTTGGTCAATAAAGGGAAGGGGGAAGTGATCTTTCCTAGAGGCCATGTTAAGCTTCCTATAATCAATGCACATTCTCCACCCCGTAACCGTCCTAGTCGGGATTAGTTCGCTGTTCTCATTAGTCACTACGGTCATCCCACCCTTCTTAGGAACTACATGGATGGGACTAACCCACTTACTATCCGAGATAGGGTAGATTATCCCCGCATCTAGCAACTTAATGATCTCCTTTTTGACTACCTCTTTCATTATAGGATTTAATCTCCTTTGATGTTCAATAGAGGGTTTGTGGTTATCTTCCATCATTATCTTATGCATGCACAAAGAAGGCTTAATGCCAACCAAAGCATCAATAGTATAGCCAATGGCTTTCCTATGCAATCTTAGTTCATGCAACAACTTATCAAGTTCATCATCACTCAAGCATGCATTCACAATCACCGGATATGTAGAATTATCACCAAGGAAAGCATACTTCAAATGAGAGGGAAGGGGTTTGAGTTCAAGCTTAGGAGGACCTTTATCGATTGGAGACGATCCAAATAATGTTGGATGAGATGAATCCAAAGCAAATTCCTTGAAGCTTGATCATCAATGAGGTCTGATTCAGGGTGAACCACGATCGGAATCACGGTTGGACCAACTTCCACGGCCGTGGACCTTGCCTGGCTCACTTGTTGAGGCTTTACAGAGAGTTTGACGGCCGTGGAACCACTTCCATGCCCGTGGAACGTCCAGTTGTTTAGCTCCTCTTCGTGGCCTTCATCTTGAGCCCTTGTCTCCTCTTCTAATGCTTCTAAGGCTTTGATCTCTTCATTGCAAGCCTCCTCAACACCTTCCTCCATCATACTTAAGGTAAGAACCTTCTCCAAGGGGTCCTTGATCAAGATCGAGCTCACAACTTCTCTAGACTCTTCTTGCTCGACTATGTTGAAGACATCCTCATCAAGGGTTGGCCCTTTCATCATTGTGGACAATTTGAACTTGATGTTCTCTTCTCCAATGTTGAAGGAGAGAGTCCCGTTCTTACAATCCACTAGGCATCCGGAGGTGGCTAGGAAAGGTCTTCCTAAGATGATGGGAACCGGATAGTCCGCCGGAATATCCAAGACAACAAAATCAATTGGCACATAGAATCCTCCTAGTTGCACCGGGATGTCTTCTAAGATCCCAACCGGATGAGTGATAGAACGGTCCGCCATATAGAGGGTCATCTTGACCGGTTTTTGCTCTCCTAGCCCAACCTTGTTGCAAAGTGCAAGCGGTATGATGCTTACACTTGCCCCAAGATCACAAAGGGCCTCATACTTCACATCTCCCACTCCAATTGGGACACAAAAGGAACCCGGATCTCTTAGCTTGGGAGGCATCTCCTCCTTCATTGTTTGGATCAATTCCGAGGATCTCTTGGTCATTCTTATCTCCCCATACTCCTCCAACTTCCTTTTGTTGGAGAGTATCTCTTTCAAGAACTTGCCATATGCCGGCATTCCTAAAATAGCGTCCATGAACGGAATGTTAATATGCAACTTAGACATTAGTTCAAGGAATTTACCAAAGTGATTGTCCAAACGAGCTCTTGCTCGTGATTGCGGGAACGGTAGTGGTGGCTTGTATGGAGGCGGTGCCACATATGTTGGCTCAACATCCTTGCTCTTGCCTCCATCTCTTTGCAAAGTCTCTTCCTCTATCACCACTTGTTTCCCTTTAGCATTGTCCTTAGGCAAGGGATCTTTCATACTCAACCCACTCCTCGTTGTGATAGCCAACACTTGGCCTCTTGGGTTGTCTTCGGTCCTTCCGGGAAGCTTTCCCGGATCTCTATGGGCTTCACCCGCTTTTTGGAACACTTGTGCTTCCAACACTTTTTGGGCTTTAGAGATTGAAGTCACGGTGCTCTCAAGACCACTCAACCTTCCAAGCAATTGCTCAAACATCATTTCGGTTCTATCCTTTGGAGGTTGAGTGAATCCGGGTGGAGGTTCTTGTGAAGCTTTCGGTGGTGGAGTTGTGCTTGTGGAAGCGGGAGGGTTCAACGCTCCATCCGGGTTAGAGTAAGAAAACCCGGGATGGTTGTGGTTGGGCCGGTAATTGTTGAATTGCCGGTTGTTGTTGAAGTTTCTTAGGCCTTGATAATTGTTGTTGTAGTTGCCCCTTCCCATGTAATTCACATCCTCCTCCTTGGAAAACAAATGGGCTTGTGGAAGCACTTGAGGAGTTGCTTGATTCTTCAAAGTTGTAGCACACAACTCCCTCCAGGACTTCAATTCATTGTTGATGGCGTCAAGCTTGAAATTGCTCATGGTGACTTCACTCACCTCATATGATCCCGCCTTTCTCCCTTCACTCTTCCTATGGGAGTATTTCTCAATCACTAGAGCTTGCTTCTCTACAAACTCCCAAGCTTCATCTACATGCTTCTCCATGAAAGTCCCACCGGAAAGAGATTGGAGCTTGAATTGGCTATCTTCATCAAGTCCCTTGAAGTAGATCTCCAATAGCTCAATTTTCGGTATGCCATGGTGTGGAAAATCTAGGAGAAGATCTTTGAACCTCTCCCAAGATTTGAATAAACTCTCTCTATCCTTCATCACGAAGGCATTGATCTTCCCTCTTAACTCGGTAGTCTTGGAAGGTGGGAAGAACTTTGTCAAAAACTCGGTTGTCATCTCCTCCCAAGTACCAACTCGCCCTTGTGGAATAGATTGATACCAAGCCAAGGCTTTATCCTTAAGAGAGAAGGAGAAAGCCCTAAGCTTATGGTTGTTGCTCTCCAACCTTGGCGGTCTAAGAGTCTCCATCAAGATCTCATAGTTCATCAAGTGTTGATGAGGAGACTCTCCTTCCATCCCTCCAAATTGATTATGCCGGATCATTTGTAGAACTTGAGGGCGGAGCTCGTAATCATGGGCTGCGGGATCTCCTAAGTTCACACCCGGACGGTGTGCTCTTTGTGCCGGATCCATGCGTTGCCCCAACGTTTGTGGCTCTTCCATAGAAATGGGCACAACCCTAATATTCACCGCCGCCGGCTGCGGTTGTGGTGGAGGTGGAGGAGGTTGTTGACGGTTAAGCTCTCTTTGCACAAGAGCTTGCCTAATCTCCTCAATTTCCCTCCTAGTTGCCTCTTGCCTCTCATTGGCAAGTCTCCTTTCATTCTCCAAAGCTTCGTCTCTTATCCTAATTTGCTCTAAGGCCTCATCCAACTCAGCTTGGAGATCTCTTCCGACCATCTCTTTTCCCTTTTTGATGATCTTGGATCTAGATCTAAGGGTTTTCTCCGGTTCGGGATCGAATGGAGCTAAATCCTTACCACGAGATCTTCGCATACACCTAAAGAGTGAGATGTCCTGAAAAGCAAAGACACAAACCAAAAAGAGATCAAAAGCAACAAGAAAGATCTACACTACAAACAATCACAAATAGACTCAATCTAGACCTAGTCCCCGGCAACGGCGCCAAAAACTTGTTACGCTCAGGATGTGACACGCAATGGGTTTTAAATTTATATTCTCGTTATATTTATCCTAACTCCTAGCGAAACCCGCAGTGTACGGGACATTTGTAGTAGGGATAGTATTCCGAGGTCGAACACAAAGACTAAGGTGAGATTGATTCAACTAGTGATTAAGTCTAGTGAAGATCTAGATAAAGAAAAGAGAAAGAAACAAAGAAATGAAAATCTCAATTGTTTTTGGTTGGTTTTTCGGTGATCAATCAAAGATCACAAATCATGCCAAATATAATAATCAACTAAGCTAGCAAATCAACGCAAACAAACAAGCAAAAAAAATACGAGATATAGATCAAAGATGGAAAAGCGGATTCTAGGGGTTGGAAGTTCCGGTTATGGCATAGGACTCAAGCTATCTATTCTTTCCTTGGATTAACTATGATATGTTGGGGTTAAGTGTTTCTAGATTGGGATCAATCACCGGGTAGGTCTCATGGTCCACTAGACCATCCCTAAGGTCTCATCACCGGGTAAGTCTCTAAGAACCTAAGGGAAGGGATTCTACACAAACCGGATTGTTACCTAAAGATCTAACCTATCCTTACCGGGTAAGTCTCGGAAGGGTTAGTCCTAAACAACCATCCTAGCACACTTAATCCAATGGCGGCTTATGAAGCTCACCACTACCTAGGGTTTGTCATCTTTAAGATATAAGAGCAAGGATTACCGGTTAAGTCTCTCCTAACACTTAGTTGCTAACACTAGGTCACCCTAGGATAGATTTAAATCAACAAACACTTAGGATTTCAACATTCTAATAATCTAAGACTAGATCCATCGAAACAGGCAAGATCACGGTTTGTTCTACCTTTCCACGGCCGTGGTTTGACAAGAACTGGCCGTGATTCCTAACAGAGACTACGTTCATGCACACAAGTCATCCAAAGGTAAATCTAAGTCCATCCTATCATAGCCCTAGCCACAACCATCCTTTCCTTACCCTAGAACCACATCTATTTAGCCTAAAACATTCATAATAGAAAACGAAACAATCAAACATAAAATCATGGCATCCATTTGCAAGATATTGAAGAGAAAGAGATGAACAAGTCAACTAAAACAAACCAAGCTGAAAGTGGGATTAGAATAACTCACAATCCTTCTTAAAGAAGGTTCAAATGGTTCATACAACGCAAGAGATTGATTCCGAAATTTTTCACTACAAGCAATCAAAATCTATCAATGGTGTGTTCTTCTTCTTTTCCAACCAAGCTCTTCTCCAATGGTAGCCTTCTTCTTCCTCCTTCTTCCCAAAGAATCTTCTTGTTGAGAGAATATTTTTGTTAGAGGATAGTGGAAAATGGAGAGCTGCCCCAAGATGATTCTCTCAGCCAATGCAGGACCACTTTTATACTACAACTTTGCAAGAGCTGGCCAAGAGATCGTGGCACAGCTGTCACGAAAACCTGGCAAAATCCACGGTTGAAACCACGGCCGTGGAGTGTCAGAGAACTGTGATTCTGTGCTTCAGCATTGCCTTTGATCATTAAGCTTCGATTTGGTGCATGGCTTGTGTTGTCAAGGTTCCATGAGCCCTCCCTAGCCTTTAGCTTGCATCCTAATGAGTCCGAGGGTGTGTCATCTTGATAGAAGATCCTCAAACGTATCGTTTTAGCTCCTAAACCTCCCAAAACTCCTACAAAGCAACGCACAAGTCCGTGTAGACGTCTATCTCGACAAAATACGCGAATTGAGTGCAAACGTCGTGAACTAGTGCTAAACCATGCATGAATGAGCGGGAAATCTATCTAAATGATTACCTAAACCTAAGTTATAAATCGTGTTATCAGAACATCAAGGAAGTGTGTAGATTTCTTGGCCTAGCCGATCATTACCGACGCTTTGTGGAGAGATTTTATGTGATTGCCTGTCCACTGACGAGTCTGCCGAGGAAGACTACCAGATTTGTGTGGTCTGAGTAGTGTGCCTAGAGTTTTGAAGAGTTGAAGAGGCGTTTGACTTCTGCTCCTATCTTGGCACAGCCAGAGGGTTTTGAGAATTTTGTGGTTTATAGTGATGCATCCAAGCTAGGCTTGGGATGTGTGTTGATGCAAAGTGACAGAGTGATTGCATATGCGTCTCTCTGATAGGCTCATTCCTATCAGAGAGACGTGGCCAGTGAGCAAATTGGCTGAGGAGTACACTAGGATGATAGTGAGACTTCATGGTGTGCCGAGGACGATCGTCTCTGATCGAGATGGGAGATTTACCTCGAGGTTTTGGCAATAGAATCAAACTGCTTTGGGGACGAGTCTACACTTCACGATTGCGTTTCACCCCCAGACAGATGGTCAATCAAAGAGGACCATCAAGACCCTTGAGGATATGTTGTGAGCTTGTGTGTTAGATTAGGGACAAGGATGGTCAAATTAGCTCCTTTAGGTTGAATTCTCATACAACAACAGTTGGCATGAGTCGATTGGGATGACTCCATATGAGTTATTGTATGGACGTAGGTGACGTACACCTTTATGTTGGAATGAGCCTAGTAGTATCAATGGGATAGCGCCAGAGTAGATTCAAGATGATATGGCTCGAGTAGCGCTGATCGGAGAGAGGATGTTGGCCGCACAGAGTAGCCAAAAGTCATATGCAGACAAGAGGCGTAGATCTCTAGAGTTCAGAGTGGGAGTTCATGTCTGGCTTAGAGTTTCTCTGACGCGAGGCGTCAGACGTTTTGGCATAAAGGGGAAGTTGAGTCCCCGATATGTCGGTCCTTTTGAGATACTTGATAGAGCTGGGAGGAAAACCTACAGATTATCATTGCCTCCGAGGTTAGAGGGTGTTCATCCTGTACTTCACGTGTCTCAGCTGAGGGAGTATATACCAGATCCGAGACACATTGTGAGTTATGATGATTTGATGGTTGAGCCGGACCACACTTTTGCTGAGCACCCGATTGCAGTCCTAGAGCGAGGTATGAGATGCCTGCATCCGAAGGACATTCCCATGTTGAGGATACAGTGGTCGAGACGAGGACCTGAGGAGGCTACATGGGAGACTGAGGATTGTATCTCGAGAAACTATCCAGAGTTTTATGCTGAGATAGATGCACTTGTAGGATCACCGAGTAGATCTTAGTGTTATCTTTGTGAGTGTTGTGATTATGTACTTCATGCTTATATGCTTTGATGTGTTTATTTTTGTGCTAGTTATGATGTAATATATGATCTTATTAGATCTTGATGTGCTAGCGCGATTTATGATTATAGTTGGAGATGGTTCTTTCCTCCATGCTATCTGAGAGTGATTAGGATTTAGCTGGAGATGGTTCGTTCCTCCACACTACCTTGATGGGCATAGTCTCGTTGGTGATGTTTTCTTCCATGCTTTATGTATGAGTATGAACTGGCTAGAGATGTGCTTCCTTTATGCCCTTTGATGTGAGTATGGTAAGAGATCTGATTCCTCTATGCCTTTGGGGTAGCATTATGGCCCTGATTTTTTTTTAGAGTTGATGATTCCTCCATGCTTGTGTTTGAGGTTATAGATTGTTATAGGTTGTGACCTTTTGAACGGATATGTGATGCCTCTAATAGAGAGAGTTATACCTCGGCATATGGGTCCGAGAGGATTTGCGATTTTGCAAGTTTCGGGGCGAAACTTGTTTTTAGGGGGGTGAGGTGTAAGATCCTTAGTCTTGAGAGTGCTGAGTGGTGCAGGAATTGGCCTAAACCGCCCCTGCGGTTTGTAGAACCTGCCCCTACGGCCTGCCTGGTCCGCCCCTGCGCCTCCATGAGCTGCCCATACGGTTTGTCGTGCGCTGCAGCCGGCTTTGTTGACTCTTGACCCGTGATTTACCTCTTCCTTCCTCTATAAGTTTCTTCTCTCACTCCTGATGAGGGTTTCAGCTTTCTTACAGTTTCATCTCCTACCTTACGCTCTTCTTCTCTTCTTCTCTTCTTCTTCCTCTTTTGAACCTCCATCTTGATTTTCTTGATCTTGTGAGAGTTTTGAAGTGAGATTGATATTGGTTTGTTGATGATGATGATTGAGGACATTGTTGTGCTTGTGTTGAGTCAGCCTTGAGCTTGTGGTGTGTGATCTCCCTCTGTTAGGTTACAACTTGGTGAGTTCTTCTTTCATATCTTCCTATCTTTCTTTCTTCTTTCTTATCTTCTTCCTTTCTAGCTTAGGTTCCACAAGATTTGATATTGTGGCAGCCTTCTTAGGCTTGGTTTGATGTGTATATGTATGTATATGTATGTGCTTGGCTGCTGGACGTTGAAGAAGTGAAGAAAGGCAAGTGAAGGATCAAAGATAAGTCGAGGACGAGCCTCTGGTGTCCAGTTGGCCCTGCGCCACCTCAGGGCAGCCCCTGCGCTTGGTGTGCCACTACCCCTGCGTGTGGTGTTGACGCCCCTGTGCCTCCCTGCAATCCAACCTTGCTTTGCTCTTGTTTTGTAAGTGTGTCTTGCTTCTAGGCTTGCCTAAGGATGGCATTGTCCCTTCCTTTCCTAGTGTGAGTGTAGTATCATGCTAGGTATTAATGAGAGTGTGTTGATGATGTTATGATCATGTTATGTCTTGTACGGCTTTAAGGATTAGTAGGTTGTGAGGCTTAGGTTGAGGATGATCCTATGGATCATTTGTGTCTAGGTATGACCCCTTTGATTGATAGGAGATTGATATATCTTTATGCCTTGTTATTAGGCAGTGTCCCTCCACTGCTAGAAACACGAATCATTAACTACGATTTGGCTTCGACGCTTACCTATTGCGTCAGCTGAATTTTCAGCGCTTCTAACAAGCGTGTAACATTATCGAAGCTATATAAAGTCGAAGATATTAGGACACTTATAAGTATCGAAATAGTTTAAAAAACGTCATCAAACTTTTAGATTTTCCCTACCCACGAAAGACAAAATTTTAATCCGCCTCTTTTTTTTTATAAAACACTATACGCGCTCTAAATTTTTACTTTGCATTCAAACAAAACCCTTTCTCCCACTTATTTTTCTTCAAACCCTAAACCCGCCTCTATTGCGCCTCTTCTCACTCGGATATCTTGTCTATCTACCCTTACCAATTTCTATTCATACGTACAGGCCTCCAAAGCTCCCTTCCACCACAACCTCGCCCAAATCCTTTGGGATCTCGAAACCATCTTTGGTGACAGCCCCCTAACTAGGTCACCGGCCGCTACTATTGCCGTCTCTTCCTAATTTGTGAGATTACAAGTGTCATCTCAGATGGAACCAGGTTTTGGTATTTCGAATTTGCGATTTCTAGGTCTCCGGTCGTCTCCGATGGAACCAGGTATCCTGCCGCTACTATTGTTAAGGTCTGCTTCAATTCAATCTTAGTGACATATCGATCTTCGAGATTAAGAGCGCCGTCTCTTCCAAATTTTTGAGAATTTTCGATCCCTTAACCATCCCAAGGTTTGCCCCTTTTATTATTTTCTCCTTCCGAAAACAACGATTTTGATTTTTTAGGGGTTGTGGAAACACATTGTAATGGAAGTTTTAGTCATAGTTTCATCCAACTTAGCAATTTCTATGTTGCAAGTTGTTGTGCAACAAATGGCAAGCCCAACAGTGAAAAGTCGATGTTGGTAAGATTTGTAGGAGTTCTTCTCAACAACTATCAAAATATTTGAATGCAGGTGTTGTGTTTGATCATCTCCTATATCAGGGAAACTCTTCTACTAACATTCTGAACTTGTGTAGTTTGATGTTGTTGTTTCCTAACATTGCAGATGTTGGTAGAATTTGCAAGAGTTCTTCTCAAAAACTATCAAAATCTTTGACTGCAGTTTGGTCTCAAAAAGGTCATCTCCTTAAATACATACATAAAAGTCTCAACTTCTTCTTTTGGATCTTCGATACAAAATTATCCACATTCGAGGATTCATCAAGAATCAACTCAATCAATCCACTTCAAGGCTTGATCGATCAATCTAGATCGACTCAACCTCTCAACTTCGGCCTCCATCTCTAAGCTTTCGCAACCCACATTCAAACCTTCGAACGCATCCATACTTCAACTAAGGATTAATTGACGCTACAACTTGATCTAGATCCGGAAATTTTCCTTGACGTGTCCAAGGACGCAACAAATTGGCGCCAGAGCAAAGGGATCGAAGCTAAGTTATCTTTACTCTTGTTTTTGTGCGTTATCTCATTCATCCTTTTTGCCTTTTGTTCATCATCATCTTCATCACATTCTTCACCGTTCTTCGTATCTTCATCCAAGTTTCTTGAATTTTTTTCTCAATCTATTTTGCAAAGCAAACTTAGGAGATTTTTGGTTTGCCATCAAACCATTAATCGAAAACGTTTTTCTTCACCCAATCCGACAACTTTGTTAATCGATTCAATTTCTTGGGGTTTTTTGTTGACAAAAATGGATATCGCATCTTCGATATTCTAAAAAGCAAAAACAAACAAAAACTCTTCAAAAAAACGGATTTGTTTCAAAAAGAAAAAGTGGATTCATTTCTTGCATTCAAAAGTTTCAAAAAGAAACAATTCCAAAAAAAAAGATAAAGTTTAAAAGACGTCCGACAAACCGGTCCATCCAAAAAAACGAATTTTTCATAACATCAAAAGACCAAAGCAAGTAGTAATTGCCGTTAAACAATCCGTCCATTTTATATCTCTCCATTTTCTTACATGTTGCAAATTATCTCTTAATTTTATGTGCATTTTAGTTCAAATTTATTGGATTTGCCTTCCTTACCTAACCGTCACACGGCCTTCCCAAAGGTAGAACGCTAACGCACTTGAACTTGGGTAGCGTTGACTTAACTTGTCACCTTGCTCATTTGATCGATTGCAATTGTGTGTGTTAATTTGGATTTATGACTAGCGTCGAATTGGAAAATTCTCAGGATTCTTCTGAAAGGCAAGAGCTCAATACCTTATCTAAAGAAAATGTCGCTCCTAGACAAGAACTTGAAGCTTTCAGGGCACAAATGTTTGCCCTTACGACCGCCACATATCCCACCCTACCGAATCCAAATAGAACTTTGGTCAATGCTTCCACAACCGATGGACGTCGTAAAGGCAAAGGAATTTTGGAAGCTGAAACCGTCTAACGGTCGACGGCTTGCCTCCGTCATTGAAAATCAACGTCCCATACAAGATGACGACTATGAGTCCCACAATGAGGGCGACATGAACCTTGATCCTTCTTTGAATGATTTGATCTATGTTGAAACGGATAATCAGCACAAGCGTTATGAGCACCACCGACGTAGGTATGACACTTTCCCTCCTCCGTCTAGTGCCCAACGTACCATCCGTCCCGCCCGAGAAAAGCCTCGGTATCGTAATCAACCTCGATCTCCCTCAACGTCCCGATAATGATCGGTCCGGACAACACCGCCAACGGCATAGCCAACAACCAATATATCATAATTATGACGAGTATGACGAGAAAGATGACTTTGACGAGTTCCCCAACGATGATTCGGACTTGGACAGAGTGGCACATGTCCACCCATGGTACCCCCACCCCCCGTACGAGAGCCATTTGAGAACCAAGATCGAGGAGAAGAATGGTTGCCTCCTCCTAACCCACCAAGGCGTGCACAACCTAATCATGGGCGTCAACGGCATAACGATGGCCACTAACGAGCCCATCACGAAGATGTCTACATGGCACCACCCCGACCGAATCCCTACAAAACTCGTTAGGAAGGTAGATTTGATTAGGCACAAGATATGAAACGAGCTTTAAAGCATTGCCATTATGGGGAGTACGAGAAATCGAAGCGGCAAACCTTTACTTTGCAGGTGATGTCAAATCTTGGTGGAACCGGTATAAGACCAACCGTGAGAACCAAGGATGGACACCCGTTGCGACTTTTGATCAATTGATCTATGTAATGACAAAGAAGTACGTGCCCGACGACTTCAAAAAATGACATGCGGTTGCAAATTGCCGAATCTAACACGGAAGTCTTACTCCGGTGGCTTTCTTAGCCAAGCTTGAAGACATGCATATGAAGGCCGGCATCTCGGCCTCCGCCGCCCTCCGAACCAAATTCATGAGTGGGCTTAATCCGTCAATCCGGTGGCCTCTCGAGATAGTACCATACAAGGACTTGGGAGCGTTATGTCATGCGGTCATGAAGATTTACAAGCAACAACTCGAAACGCCTCGGTAATCAAGGTATAATTCTTCCTCTAGTCAATATGCTTCTACCACTAATTCCCATTCTTGAGATGTTTCCAGTTCTCAAGATTGCGGCATTGCTAAAGGATCCCACGGATGGGCCAACCCATCAGGCAAGCGGCTACCAAGAAGACACCATATTGTGGCCCCGTTGCCCCAATACAAATGCCTCCAGGCCGAGCCCAATAAGGATCTTAAACGTTGGCCCGTCCAAGAGAACTTGTGTGTTACAAATGTAGCGGCTTTGGTCACGTCCAACGTGATTGCTCGAACACTAAGAGGGTGATGTTTGTCAATCCGTGATATAACGATGACTAAGATGAAGATAATGGCGATATCATCATGGAAGATGACCAAGGCGCGGATCATTATTATGGCATGGAGCCTGGAGAGGGGAGACGACCAACTTGCTTGCGGTCCGGCACAACTAGGTAAGTTTGTCCTTGTCTCTCATCGTATTTTGGCTATCAAAGAACATGTCCCTATTGACCAACGCAAAAATCTATCCTACTCTTGTTGTTTGGTCAATAATACTAGTCTCTCTCATAATCGATGGGGGTTCTTGTTGTAATATTGTCAACGAAAAAAGTGGTAAAACACTTTAAGTTGCCTACAACCCCCCACCCACAACCTTATGGACTCCAATGGATTTTCGATAAGGCGTGTGACACAACAAGCGTGGGTGGCGTATTCTATTGTCACCTATGTTGATAAGACCATTTGTGATGTTATCAAAATGGACGCCACACATGTATTTTTAGGGCGACCATGAAAATTCGATCGTTGATCCTTTCATAATGGCTATCTTAACTAGTACATGTTCCAATATAATGGAAAATGGATCACATTATTGCCCATGACTCCGCACGAAATTTTAGTTGACAATGTAGAACGAAAGAGGCAACAAGTCATCGATGAGAGCACTAAGGCGCTGGCAACATCGAACCCTCCTCAGAACTCTCCTGATGTTGTAGGTGCTTGATAGCATGAATTATTGTCTATATTTTGGGACCTGTTTAGACATTTTATCTTCAATAATCTGCATGTTTGGATGTATATTATGTGATTATATTGTCATTTCATCTACCTTTGCGGAAATCGAGGTCTACACCAAGTTTCGTTGTAATCGTAGGTAAAATGGCACGTTTTGCATCAAAAAGGAGTTAAAGGAGCGAAGGAGTCATTGGAGCTACATTCAGGAGCTTAAGGAAGAATCCAGGAAGCATGGAAATGGATTAAAGATTCACTTTGGACCAGATTTGAGAGATTTCACATTTAGCTGAGACTCACCTCGGTCAGCCACAGAGTCACCTCGACCGAAGTGATCTAAGGGAGCGTCTCGACCGAGGCGAATATCCTGACGCGGCGAGATATATTTTATTTGGCTGAGATCTTTTATTTTTGGAAGGAGAGATCTTATATTTTTGGGCTGGATTTCTAGAAGGAAGATCATATATTTAGAAGATCTATTTTAGAGATATATTTTTATTAGGAAATTATCTTTTAAGATATTTCCTATAAGATTATCTTAGGAAGATATTTATTTTGGGAGATAAGATATATTTTATTAGGAAATTATCTTTTTAAGATATCTTATCTTTGGAAGACAATTCTCCTATATAAAGGGTTGGATTTTCCACAATTCAACCATCATCAAATCTACGGATCACAGATTTTCGGATCATCACATCCGCTATCACCCGGAATACCGTTGAGGGCTGGAAGATTTGAAGAACCTTTTTGAAGGTTGAAGAAGGAAGTTTATAGCTTTGATAGCTTTTGTGAAGGGTTTTGTAAGATTCTCTTAGATTCCCTTCATTGTCATTTGTCTTGTTGGATTTTAATCCAAGGAACGCTTGTTGGTTTGATAATTGATTCAGTTATTGAAGTCTTTCTCTTAAGGTTTTCTTGTTCAATTATTCTCTTTCTTCCCATATATTTGATTAATACTTTCATGATGATGAGTGGCTAATTTCCTTGTGTGATTCTAGGGTGATTGGATGAAGGTTGTGGGAAAAACAATGATAGAATAATCTTAATCACATTAGGACCCTGAAAGTTCGAGTCTTTATCCTTAACCCTAAGGCATCTCGCTCAGTCGATGAACATCTCGGTCGGGGTGGAATTCTTCTGACCGAGGTGACTTATCTGATCCGAAACTGAGAGTTAAGTGTTAGAGTTTGCCAAATCCTATTCTTATTACACCTTTCCTGGTTCAATGCAAGCCTAGGATGAGACTTACCCGGTAATTCCTTTGTTTGTTTACCTAAGATCATAAGTATAGGTAATAAAGGTTTATCCTTTATTGGGGTTTGAGTGTGCTTTCATCCCATCTTTGTGAGTTAGCCTGAGACTTACCCGGTAAAGGTTGATTCTATTCCCTTAGGTGGTGTGTTAGTTTGAGGTTATAGTTCTTTATCTTGATTCCTTGAGACTTACCCGGTAATAGGAGTTACGGTTTGGGATTAGTGAGTAGTGAGACTTACCCGGTGATCTATTCCACTTTAGTAATACCTTCCCTATGCAAAAACCTCAGCTTTGTCCGCTTATCTTTAGATCTTGAGTTGGAACCACAACTAGATGCTTTAATCCCTAGAATTGCATATTTCCTTTATTGACTTTTTATCATCCTTGATTGTTTTAATCGCTTTTGTGGTTAGTAATTATAAAGCTTACCTATTCTGTGATCGACCCTTGGAATTCCTTGCTTTTACTACGATTGACCCGTACACTGCGGGTTCGCATCCTTGTTTTAAGCTTACGTCTAGGGTTATAAATTTAAAGCTTGCACACACCGTTTGGAGCGAACAAGTTTTTGGCGCCGTTGCCGGGGACTTGGTCTAGACCGAGCCGGTTGCGGTTGTCTTTCCGGGCTATTGCCCTTGTTGCTATTAACTACTCTCTCTATGAGTTTTGTAGTTTCCAGGATTTCCTATGACTACATTTGATCCAGCCTGGATAGCAAGACAAAATGCTAGGGCGGATCATTATGAATACTTGGAGGAGAAGTACTCCTTCTATTGGTTCAACAATGAATGGGAAAGAGAAGAGGCCATTAATGAGGAGCTTGCGATATGGGATAAGCTGAATATCCCTAGAAACACTTATGAGCAAGCTCTTGAAGATTCTCTTGAATCAAGATTAGAGAAGTTGATGAAGAAGGTAGAGGAGCTCAAGGAAAGCACCCTATCCTATGCTAAGCCGGAAGAGGAGCATAAGGAAGTGCTGCAAGTTTCAAGCATTCCTCCAATCAAACCAGAAGTTTGTCCTGAAGCTTTTGAGGGAGAAGAAGATGTGGAAGATTTCGATCTAACTGTTGAGACCTCGGCCGAGGTGAACGAGAGATCGGCCGAGGTGGAAGAAAAATTTGTAGAACTGGAAGAGGAAGATGCAGAGAACTTTGGCCAAACTACTGAGACTATGGTCAAGGTGGAAGAAAGACCAGCTGAGTTGGGAGGGATTTCGTGTGTGGATTGTCAACCTAACATGAAACTTGTCCCAAGCTTCGGAGAACTTTACAAGGTACATTCTCCTACTTCGTTTGAAATCCCTATTGAAATTTCTGAATTTTTCAGGAATGCACCGGAGAGTTGGAGGTCTCTTCCGAAAGAACCTCCTAAGATCAAGATGAAACCTCCCTTGAAATTGTTAAAAGAAGATGCTCCTTGGATTATAAGGAGTGGAGTTTGCAAGCACTACACCGCTAAGGCGATGAAGTGTCTCTTGTTCAAGTATGGGGTCCCTCGCATGCTAAGGACCCTATACCATCCCCAAGCTATAGATGGGGAAGCTACTAGGATTCTCGAGAAGCTGTTTTCTCGATCAAGGAAAGGATGGGACGAAAGACTAAGTTATGTCCCATGGAAGAAGAGGAAGACCGGTAGGATTCCGGTGAGAACCAAACCGTACAAGCTTGTACGTAGGAGATCCTACCACTTGCCGGTGAAATTAGGAACCGAAACCTTTTTGGGAGAGTTTTATGATGGATGTGATGAGCACTCCAGGATGTTCGAGGTACATTGAGTAAATCCATGAGGAAAGGTCCAGCTAGCGACCTTAAACCAAGCGCTTCTTGGAAGGCAACCCAAGGTATTACTTTCTTTTCCCTTTTCTAGCTTATTTTTAGATAGTTTGCTTTGCTTTGTTTTTGGCGTCGTAGACAGAAACCAGGAACTTTCTAAGGAAGGAATACAACCCAGGAGCAACACTGGAAGGACAGAAGTTCGAAAAATTGAGAAGACGAAGCTTGACTGAGATACATCTCGGTTGCTATCATAGTACCTCGACCGAGATGCTCTTGGTCAACCGAGGCGATTAGGTCTGACATCCGCTTTGACACCTCGGTCCGCCCAGAAACACCTCAACCGTTCTGATGAGGATTGATGCATTTCTGGAGCTTATTTTCTTATTCTGCAGCTCAGCTATGTCCGGTGAGTTTTCTGATTTTAGACTTTTATTTGACCCATTGGGACAATGTGTCCCAAGTATGGGGTATGTGGATCTTATTATGCTTTACTTGGCTTTATGTGTCTATCTGAGACTACATGCATGCATACAGGTTATTTGATTAAGAAAAATGTCAAAAACTAGTTAAGAAAAAAAAATTTATGACCTCGACCGAAATGATTCTGACCAATCGAGGTGCAGTACCTCGGTTGACATAGAACATCTCGACCGAGGTGGTTTAACTGAAAGTTTTCGAAACGATTTTTGTGCTTCTTATTTGGATATGACCTCATTGAAGATTTTGTTTGCTGACTGGTTTTGAAATCTTTATATGTTTAAAAGGTTTTATGATATGTTTAAGTTGCTAAGTGCTTTGTTTGATATTTTGGCATGTTTAATACTTTGTTTTTATCCAAATTATGTTGAATTTGAAGGTTGACACCACATGATGAGTTCTCTCACTTTCTTCCTGGAAAGACCAAGGCAATTCATTCTCTTCTCTTCTTCTTCTTGATCATGCTTAGCCCCTCATATACATATTTGCCTCCCTTTACCTATCCGGGAATTTGGAAGCAAGTAAAAGTGAAAAATAAGTGAAAGAAAAGTTGAGATGATGGCTGAAAGTTAGAAAGAAACAAATAGGTTTGGGAAAGTCAATCATGATGATGAGTAACTCGGCACCATTCACATAGTCGGGTGTTTGTGTCTTGCCAAAGTCGGATTGAGCGATATTCCTAACGGGTCATGGTATGTGCATCAAGGGTTTGAGGCATCTCGAGAAATTGATGATTGCTGATCTCCTAGGCTTGAGTTATTGTGCACCTCTGTCCATGCATCCCAAAAAGTAAAGTAAAAAGTAAATAAGCAAAGCTTATTGGTGGAAGATGTTGAAGTTCAAAGGAAGTGAAGTAAAAGATCCTTTTCCCGGATTCTAGCACCACATTCCCTATATACATCCCACCCTCACACGTTTCTTGACTTCTCTTTTGAAAGCCCTTGAGACCTCGAGCTTGTTGATTGACTTAGTGGTTTAAACTGGATTATACATGATTAATTTCGATGATTATGATTTATTATGCATTCTATAATTTTATGCAAAGATGAACAACTTTCTTATTTTTATAAAATGTTTTTAGCATGTTTTGATTTTAAATTCCATGAAGTATTCTCTTAGAGTGATCTATGATTGTAGCACACCATCAAAATGTTTTGAAGAACTTTTTCATCGATTTCCAAGACTAATAATCCATTCTATCTTGTATTTTATATGCAGAACTTGCTTGGGGACAAGCAAGGGCTAAGTATGGGGTATTTTGATAGAATGAATTATTGTCTATATTTTGGGACCTGTTTAGAAGTTTTATCTTCAATAATCTGCATGTTTGGATGTATATTATGTGATTATATTGTCATTTCATCTACCTTTGCGGAAATCGAGGTCTACACCAAGTTTCGTTGTAATCGTAGGTAAAATGGCACGTTTTGCATCAAAAAGGAGTTAAAGGAGCGAAGGAGTCATTGGAGCTACATTCAGGAGCTTAAGGAAGCATCCAGGAAGCATGGAAATGGATTAAAGATTCACTTTGGACCAGATTTGAGAGATTTCACATTCAGCTGAGACTCACCTCGGTCAGCCACAAAGTCACCTCGACCGAGGTGATCTAAGGGAGCGTCTCGACCGAGGCGAATATCCTGACGCGGCGAGATATATTTTATTTGGCTAAGATCTTTTATTTTTGGAAGGAGAGATCTTATATTTTTGGGCTGGATTTCTAGAAGGAAGATCATATATTTAGAAGATCTATTTTAGAGAAAAGATATATTTTTATTAGGAAATTATCTTTTAAGATATTTCCTATAAGATTATCTTAGGAAGATATTTATTTTGGGAGATAAGATATATTTTATTAGGAAATTATCTTTTTAAGATATCTTATCTTTGGAAGATAATTCTCCTATATAAAGGGTTGGATTTTCCACAATTCAACCATCATCGGATCTACGGATCACAGATCTTCGGATCATCACATCCGCTATCACCCGGAATACCGTTGAGGGCTGGAAGATTTGAAGAACCTTTTTGAAGGTTGAAGAAGGAATTTTATAGCTTTGATAGCTTTTGTGAAGGGTTTTGTAAGATTCTCTTAGATTCCCTTCATTGTCATTTGTCTTGTTGGATTTTAATCCAAGGAACGCTTGTTGGTTTGATAATTGATTCAGTTATTGAAGCCTTTCTCTTAAGGTTTTCTTGTTCAATTATTCTCTTTCTTCCCATATATTTGATTAATACTTTCATGATGATGAGTGGCTAATTTCCTTGTGTGATTCTAGGGTGATTGGCTGAAGGTTATGGGAAAAACAATGATAGAATAATCTTAATCACAGTAGGACCCTGAAAGCTCGAGTCTTTATCCTTAACCCTAAGGCATCTCGCTCAGTCGATGAACATCTCGGCCGGGGTGGAGTTCTTCTGACCGAGGTGACTTATCTGATCCGAAACTGAGAGTTAAGTGTTAGAATTTGCCAAATCCTATTCTTATTACACCTTTACTGGTTCAATGCAAGCCTAGGATGAGACTTACCCGGTATTTCCTTTGTTTGTTTACCTAAGATCATAAGTATAGGTAATAAAGGTTTATCCTTTATTGGGGTTTGAGTGTGCTTTCATCCCATCTTTGTGAGTTAGCCTGAGACTTACCCGGTAAAGGTTGATTCTATTCCCTTAGGTGGTGTGTTAGTTTGAGGTTATAGTTCTTTATCTTGATTCCTTGAGACTTACCTGGTAATAGGAGTTACGGTTTGGGATTAGTGAGTAGTGAGACTTACCCGGTGATCTATTCCACTTTAGTAATACCTTCCCTATGCAAAAACCTCAGCTTTGTCCGCTTATCTTTAGATCTTGAGTTGGAACCACAACTAGATGCTTTAATCCCTAGAATTGCATATTTCCTTTATTGACTTTTTATCATCCATGATTGTTTTAATCGCTTTTGTGGTTAGTAATTATAAAGCTTACCTATTCCGACTTTGTTTCACTAAGTCCCTGTGATCGACCCCTGGAATTCCTTGCTTTTACTACGATTGACCCGTACACTGCGGGTTCGCATCCTTGTTTTAAGCTTACGTCTAAGGTTATAAATTTAAAGCTTGCACACACCGTTTGGAGCGAACAGTGCTCGTACTTCCAGGTCCCGTAACTCCGCCCCTAGTGTCCATGCTACCGAGTCAAGAGGTAGTAAGAGTATCATTCCTACAAATGCACGTTTGTCACCTCCGGCTTCTATCATTCAAGGACGATGTGAGCCACAAATCCTTTTAGCTCGACGATACGATTTGATACCGGTCATAGAAGGCAAGTTTCCTTGTTTCTTGCTTGTTCCTTTTTCCTTATCTATTTCTCATGACCCGAGTAATGTGCCACACGAGGTGTCCTTGTCGTCCGAATTTCAGGATATCTTGACCGAGAAACTACCACCCAGCTTGCCACCAATCCGAGGAATTGAGCACCAAATCGACTTGGTGCCCGACGCGTCTTTGCCAAACCGTGCTGTTTATCGTGCAAGTTCGGAAGATACGAAGGAGCTACAACGCCAAGTGCAAGAGCTCTTAGACCGGGGACATGTTCGTGAGTCCTTATCACCAAGTGTCGTGCTGGTAATTCTAGTGCCCAAGAAGGACGAATCTTGGCGAACGTGTGTACATTGCAGAGCCATTAATTAAACAACCGTCATCCGATCCCGCGCCTCGATGACATGTTGGACGAGCTCCATGGCGTCATCATCTTCTCAAAGATCGACTTCCGAAGCGGGTACCACCAAATCTACATGGCCGAAGGTAACGAATGAAAGACGGCATTCAGGACGAAGCATGGCCTTTATGAGTGGCTTGTCATGTCATTTGACCTCTCCAACGCCCCGTCCATATTCATGCGCCTCATGAAGCATGTCTTGCACCGATTTTTGGGTGTTTTTGTAGTCGTTTATTTCGATGATATTCTAGTTTTTAGCAAGTTTTTGGATGAACACATCGGGCACCTTCGCCCAGTGCTCGAGTGCCTTGGACAAGAGCAATTGTATGTAAATTTTGAGAATTGTGTCTTTTGTTGCCTTGACATATTTTACAATCTCTTTTAGCTGACCTTCAATAACTGAAAGGAGGTCATTGTCAATTTGTCTAGTTGCAAAAGCGATCAAATAATACCCATGAGAAGCATAGGTTGTGATACATTTGGTTGACTCCAAGCACTCCCCAAGTCTTCTTGATGAGATCCATCAACTCGTCAACTTCTTCAATTACGGATGCTTCTTCATTAATACCAAAGCACAATTCTAACATAAGTTCATACAGTCGCAGATTGAAAGGAAACCCATATGCCCAATGTGAGTAGTATTTGAAATATTGGTTAAACTAGGGAATTTAGCCAAAGGAAACTACTGGATTCTATTAATTTATAAAAGAAAATGAGAAGTGGATATCACCTTGACATCAAAGCGGCCAAATGACTTCTTGCAGTTAAAACGAGGGAAAAGAACCTGACCAGTCGCCATGGCTGCTTGAGATATATGATTCAATAATTAAGGATACAAGACATCATTTGCTGAAAATCTTTTAGTTTTCTGTTGATTCAGATAAAAGAAGAATCGCACTGAAATTCTTTGTATTATGCATAAATAAATCAAGGATACAATTTAAGTAAGATCCCACTCTCAAATGTTTCTATTGTAGTGTAAATCATCTTCAAAAGGAAGTGGAGGCGATTTGTGAGAGTCATGTTAGCGAAAGGAACTGGCATCGAGAGGTATCGGGAGAAGAATGGCAAAACAAATTAATGAACGAGAAAAAATAGAAGGAAAGACAGGTGTGGAAGTTAAAAGAATCTAACCCCAAGAATTCCCAATAAGTTTGGGTGGGCAAGATTTTTTTTGGGATTCTTTAGCCAAAAATAATATCGTAAAAAAAAATACAATCTCGAAGCTCCAATTCATACGAAACGACTACAAATTTTTCACCCGAAAAAATCTCGTCAAAAAGAATCTAAATGAATTTCTAACAATCCAATATCAAGCCTCAGGTCTCCCTAGTTGCTAAGGGATAAGAGAATCCTATCCAAAGTAGCTAGTTATGATTTTTTGAATCACTTATTCTATGGTTTTACCTTCTTTTTTTATTGCAGGGTTGATATTTCAAACACTTTTTTTTCTAACTATATCACTTCAATAACTCTTCCTATGACTTTCCCTTTTGTTTTTTTGCTAGGTATTTTTGATTTCAAGCACTTTTTTTTAATGTTCTTTTTTGGTTTTACTAAGAATTGAAATACAAATTTTAACAATGCAAGTTAAGCACAAGTTGCAACGGTAACTCTTCTTGGTGTTACTTTTCTGGTTGCTAGCTTTGTTTATGCACAAGGACATCAAATAATAGATAATTTAATGTTTAAAAATGAGAATGCACAAAACTGAGAGAAAGATAAATCCAAAACACAATTTTTATTTCAACCAAAGAATAGACGTGTGAAAGAAAAGCAAGAAGAATAGATAGTTAGTGAATTTCTAGTTTTTAGGATTTTTAAAAAATTATCTCTCTCTACCTCACATTACTTTTTAAGAACTTATTGCCAAATTTTGACTCAAACACTGCCAATTTAGTCAAGAAATCAATGATCAATAACACAAAATTGGAATTGGAGATTAAAGGCAACAAGTAGACACAACTATGAAGCACTAATTCTATTGTTGTTTGTTTTTCTCTAGTTTTTGGACACGAAAATGAAAGTTTGCGAGTATGAGACTTTCAAGAGATTAAATAAGAGTTTAGAGTAATACCTTATTAGGCTCTAGTACCATGTGATACACTTCAAGGATTTAGAAAGACTTGATGTAAGATGAATGTTCGGTTAACGATGAATGAAAGACAAATTTGATGTGAAAAGACTTTGAAAATGGGGTGGGGAAGAAGTCACGTGGGTTGAACAAATGTTCTCCTTTCTATGGATGCGACATTCCCAAAGACGTAAGATAAAGATTGAAGACTGTCGAGAGGCAACATATTAGAGAAATTCAAAACAATTGTTACAACACATGTAACAATATTATAACTTGTAATTTATAGTGAGGTGGGCCTTCCCATTGTGAATAGAACTCAAAATACACAAATCTAGAAATAGGTACAGAATTTTGATTCAACTTGAGTTGGGCGTTCAATTATTACATTCCAATCATGTAATTTTGCTAGGCGATGTGTTTTTATTATTATTATTATTATTATTTTTTTGCACTATAAATGTTATTATTATTATTATTATTATTATTATTATTATTATTATTATTATTATTATTATTATTATTATTATTATTATTATTATTATTATTATTATTATTATTTTCAGAGTCTGCTTACAAAATAAGTGATAAACATAATAATCCTAACGGGGCCATTATGTGCACCTAAAATACACAACTTAGTGATGCACTATAAATGTTTAACCACATGACAAAAATTTATGTTTATTTTATACAAGGAAAGTCGGCTCTTTATACAGTTTTTGTCATTTTGTTGAACCTTACAAAAGTTTTGTTAGGCACGTGCAGGCTGTATAAATAATGATTTTTTTATGCATAAACGTGGCCACTCTACATTAGATTCATAAAAGTAAACATGTAATTCAAAATGGTATATTGATCAATTTCATTTTTTATTTTAACAGGTAAACTTTTAACATTCATCAAAATAACAAAATTGTTTACAAGTAGAAAACATAGATTTAATCTGAAGCAAAGAAAACAACTCTAAAATTGAATTAATAAAATTAATATTTAAATTTGCATTTTAAATAAAATAGTTATGCATTAGATATAAAAATATGTTCTTATATTTACAAAAGTAAACAACAAATCATTTAAATCCACTTGTATATATATATATAAAAAATAAAAAAGGAATGAATGATCAACCATATCGCAGTTAAACTGGTTGAGTTAAAACACTTATTCTCCGTTACTTGGAGGATTTTCCTGGCTCATTTGTTCTCTCATCCAAGGGAATGAATGCCTTATAGCTCATCCCACGTCTCCTGTGAATGTTTACGTGTCTCTTTGATTTTTTTTTATATTTATAAGAAATAAAAAAAGGAAGGGGTCAAAGTAGGCGGCCGAATCGGGCATGCGTTCACAACAGCAACTACAGACAGTCTACATCGGTCTACAGCTATTGGGAGTAGGCGACAATCTCTCTCTAATCACTGCCCACTCAATTTTATTTTGTCTTTTTGCCTTTCTCAACTCTTCTAATTAATTTTTTTAGTTATTTCATTTAAATACTTTAATCTCATACAATTTTTTTGTCCTCTATCTCTTCTTCCCAATTGGAAATGTATTTACTATGTACTGGGTTTTTTTTAGGGTCGATTGCTTAAAACATAATAAAATTCTCTATGCTCTTTTGTATAGCCTACTCTATTGCCTATTTTTTATTGGTCAAATTATTAATTTTACCTATTTTCCATAAATTAAAATTAAAGAGTCAGATTATTAATTTAACTATTTAAAATAGCTTTAATTTTTTTTTAAAAAAAATCTTTATTCCAATCTAATTAATATACCAAATCTATTCTCTCTCTTCACAACGTTAATCGATTTCTCTGTTCTTTCATTTACGCTGCGTCCGCCAGAGCGCAACCACCACAAACGCCAGAGAATCGGCCGCCGTCTAGACGAAACGTCGACGCCGCCGTAGATCGGCCGTCCAAAGACGGACGGAGCGCAGATCCCTCTCTCTTTCTCACGAGGGTGAGCGAACAGTTGCCCTTTTTCGTTCCTATTGTATCGCTGCCCCTGCTTCCGTCAGAAACAATACCTTTCTCCGCCAAAGAAGATCGGACGCCGACCACGAACACTCAGGTTTGAAGCAAAGTTTTTTCAAATTGTTTATGTGTGCCTAGCTTATGCCTTTGATGAAATTTAGGTTAGTCTGTTGGTGTTGGTTTGCACTGGAACTGGAAGAGAAGGTTATAGAAATTATGCAATTAGGTTAACTTACATTCTAATTTTGGATTCTATCATATATATATATATATATATATATATATATATATATATATATATATATATAAATGAGGCTAATGATGCTGAATTTCAAGGTATTAGATGATACAGGACATTGAATCCTACTTCCTTAATGGTTGAATCATGGCTGTATATTGATTTTAATTTAGAATTTCCAGTTTGTTGTTCTGCATTTGACCTAAAAAACAAGATTACATCCATTGTTTAATTCGTCCACTGTACTTAAGTAATTAGGTAAGGTTATAAAAGAAGCTTTACAGTGGATGTTGTCATTCCTTCTTTCCTACGTTCTCCCCATGAATACAAGTTTTTCATTATCCTGCATACCAACTATTTGAGAAATTGATTGTTATTGAGTTGTTTATAAATGTGTCTTCTTTGCTTGCATTTATGTTGAATTTTTTTATTTTTGTCACTGGTTTGGTGACCTACTTCAGTAACATTGACAAATTTGTATCTTCCATCTTTGAGTTATTTTGCTGCTGATAAGCATTGTCTCTGTTTGTATCTTGTGATGTTAGTGTACCTTGGGATGATGCAGAGATTGAGTATCCATAAAAAAGGCAAGGAAATTATGAAGCAGGTGGGGTATCCATTCAGCTATGGTGATCGGTGGTGGGCACAAGATATGAAAGAATGAGAATCAAAGGTTCGATTGATTAGGGCATGCTTCCATCTCATATTAAAGGCCATGGTGGTAGCTGTAAAGCAAAGGAGAGTGAGTTTATCCTTAAAGAAGTGCATTTGGTATTTGGTGTGGATGTAGGGATACTTTTGGGGAAAAAATTGAAGGACTTTCTTCATCTTGTCTAGTAGGAGACCTTCCTCCCGTGCTTCATTGTTCATTGTTCAAGGAAGTTATGAAAGATGTATCTCTATATCTTAGAGAGGAGGGATAATAAGGGGATAATAAAAGTTTTGATTTTTATCCAAGTGATTATTGAGAATTTTCTTTATTTTCTATAATAGGTTGATTTCTCTCTAAGGTATACTTTTTATTTGATATTTATACGATCACTTATCGTCTAATTTCACGATGATTGATGTTGTCGATCAACTTGCTACAAAGACCCAAAGTTCAATGGTCATTTTGTGACTTTTGTAAGAAACGGATTTGAAAGTCATATGATAGCTTTAGTAAGAAACGGATTTGAAAGTCATATGATAGCTTTACTAGTTATGAAATCCTTTACGAATTAGTTAATTAAATTACATCTAATATCATAAGCACATAAACTCAAGATAACTTTAGTAAGAAACGGATTTGAAAGTCATATGATAGCTTCCATTTCATTGCGAACACAAGCAAAGATTAAGGCAAAATGTGGAATTAAATTACTCCCACATCAAGTTATAGTATATTTTCATTGATCGCAATCAGTATAAAAAAGAAATTTTAATATTCTAAATGTCAAACACAAAAAATGACAAATACTTATAAAGCATTATTAAAAGCAAATACAATATTGTCAATGCCAAACACAAAATCCATGTGACAAATACTTAGGAAGCGTAACTCAGGTAGCTTCTTGATTTCATTTATCCAAAACATCATCGAATTGCACCTGCAATGTCAAGCATGTAGTTTATTACGAATAAACTCATCTAATCAAGAAAACATAAATAATATATCTAAAAAACTAGAAACTTTTTATTATTATGTTTACCTGAGGCAAACCAATACTTGCCAATAACTCCGTATGACTAGGTTGAGAATGCTGATTTTCAAAAGGGATCATAGTGTATCCATATGGAACCCAAGGACGAGAACCGCATAAAGTTGAATTTTGCGGATTATTTTCGTCTAAGTGAGTAGTGTGGTTTTCCTGCATTGAACCAACGAACTAAAAAAAGTAGTTTAACAATAAAACACATACTTACATATTATAATTTATACATGTGTCTCTTTGTCCATGTTATTCTTACCTTTTCTTGTAGCTATTTCAAGAGCACTCATGCGCCTTTTACTTGACCGACTTCCAGAATTTGGCTTTGACTTCATGCCTTTTATTTTTGCAATCACGCCATTGCGATTCATAGGCATATCTTGACTTGAATCATTTATTTCCGTGTGACAACTTGGTAACGATTCAACAGGTCTTTCTGTGGAGTTTTGTAATACCCGGAAAATTTAGTTTCCGTTTAAAACCCGATCGAACCGGATTTCGATCCGCTAACATGTTTTTTTTTTGTTTTTTTAAACAAAATAAAACAACACTATTCTATCATTTTATGTGACCTTAATTCACATAAAATGATAATTATTTAACCAATTGGAATTTCGTATAATTTTAAAACTCGAAGAGCGGTTCCATACGAGTACGATTCACGTAGCAACCATCATTAGCGGGATCAATAAGCCAACGGACTAGGCCCATTATAATTAGCCACTGGCCCAAAACCCTACTTACCCTAATCCTCTCTTAATTATAATTAACGCTAAACCTAATTTAACCCTAACCTAATTACACTCTCTCACGTTTTCAGCTTCTGCCTTGCCCACCTACACGCCGCTTCCACGCATGGAGAAACTCATCCCACCTCTCCCTTCTCTTCCCTCAACCGTCTCCATTCTACTGGACCGGAACACCCATCGTCGTCGGGAAATCCTCAGGAAAACAAGCAGTCTGTGCGCCAGATCGGAGATCCCCAACAGCCTTGCTTGGGACGCCAACCATCTCCGCCACAACACTTGTTGCGATCTTCTGCCGACCACCAACAGCAGCAACCGTTCCTCTACGCCAGAACCTGCTTCATTTTCAGCGGCCGGCAATCAGTAGACGCCACCCCAATCGCTTCCTACCACCTTCTGCACTGGACGCCGGAGCCTCGACGCTGACCCCAACTCACTACCGACTCCATCAAAAACGAGACAAGGCCGGGTAGGATCGAGCCTTCTTCAACTCGCTGTAGACGAAAGTCCCGCACACCAAGAATCACCCTCAACACTTGATCGAGACCTCCTTGCCGCCTGGGACTGATGTTGTTCGCCAACGCCCTGTACACCGATCTGCTGCTGTGTGCCCTTCGAACAAACGCCAACAGAGGGGAGAGCATTCTTCCATCTGTTATAAAAGGTGACTGCGTACCAAGATCCAATGCGGACTCTTCGAGTGGTGATCGTTACAGCAGCACGTGTCCTCCTCCTAGTTACAAGTCCGGTAGGTGAAGTTGATCCTCTGATGTTCCTTTACAACAACTATAAGATGTTTGTATGATTATAGATGGATGTATAAATGAACCTAGGATGTTTAGATTAAGTTGCATAAGTGGTAATCTGTGAGATTCGAACTAGAGATCTCTAAGAAAAATAAATGGGAGCTTATGTTAACAGAGAGAATCGAAGTTGAGACCTCCTGCTTACCTCATTTTCCAGCCTTGACCTGCTGACTTTAGGGGCTAGTTTTGATAGCTTAGATCGAACATCCACCGTTGAATTTTTAATATGTTGTAGATTGCAATACGTAGTTTAATGTGTTAAAATTTGAGAGAAAGTTAACTGTCGGATTGGGATTTACGAGGTCCTAAAGTAGGACAGTTGGGCTGTTTTTACAGCAGGGGAAAATTGACGAAGTATGGAATTTTTCAGCTTGCATTCCCACTTTGGAGATTTATGGGAGAGTTTAATATTAAGTTTTTGTGAGAGATAATTACCCCTATGTTTAGTATGCATATCATAGGGGATCTAAGTTTTTTTTCCGGAAATTTTATAACCTTATCCAAGCTGCGTATATGAACCCAAAAATCAAGCTTTAACGACTATAGTGTAAATTAAGAATGTTGGATAACTCTTCTAAAACCTTACTAAACCTTGCTATGAAAATTAGGTTTAGGACATAGGTCCTAGAAGGAAATAGTAAACTAAATGATAGACTTTTTCGGATTTTTGGCACTAAGGGTAAAATGGTCTTTTACCGTAAGAGAGCTTCTTCCGTAATCCTTTCGCATAAGGTTGGACATCTGGATGTGATTTTTGATCCACATGCCTTATTTGACAGGCGTTTGAGTTACCACGAGTACGGACCGATTTGAGACTTGTTAGAGTGTGATTTGACTCAGGTAAGTCCTTGCGACTTACTTAGCCGGTTTCTGAATATTAGTTGGGTGATAATGGTTGTGTGTGTGTGCAATGTGTTTTATAATAAAAATAACTTGTTAGGACGACCGTGGTTATTATGTGTTAAGGCCCAAGTGTATGTATAACGGGCCGTGACATCACTGCCCAGCTCTGCCAGGAGACTGGGAGGTTCTCTATACCCAAACCATACAGGTACACGGTGAGATGCATCGGATCCACTTCTGATGGATACACGGGGGTGGAGGCGAGGTTTGGGAATCCCTCGTGTCACAAAATAAGTATCATTAGAGTGAATGACTTAAGTGAAGATAATTAATGGGTTGTTTGAAAGCATGATGAGTGTTTATTATTTTATGTGTGTGTGTGCTATTATTATTCTCCTAATGTTTAGATAACTAGCTAATGGTTGTGTTGTTGTGTTTTTAGATCTACCGCAGGTTAGAACAACAGCTGAGTGATCCGGAAGTAGTGGTTAGCCGGGTCTCCGTACTCCTTAGAGTGGGGTTGGGTGTTTACCTTGTTGTTTCTTTCTTCTTGTTAAAGACAATTAGTCTTTTCCGTTGTTTAAGTACTGTAGGCTGTTAGACGTTGTTGCATTCATCCCTTGAAAATACTACTTTATAAATTTCGGTTTTTCTTATTTGTGTCTTGTTGCAAGATCCTAGTAATATTGTTGTCAAACTAAGGTCGGAACCCATTGTGAGGTCCTAACTAGTAATGCCCCGAGTTCTGAGAATTCGGGGTGTTACAAGTTTGAATCAATTTCTTTTAGCAAGTTAGTGAGACCCTCTTTCACAAGGATGTACTTATCTTCAAATTTAGCAGCTCTCGTGACCAATCGTGTAGACAGACGACACACGTCTCTATAACGCCAACCCCTTGCGCTTTTAGGATCCGGGTCAAGATTCTTACCACCGCTAGTATTTTGAATGCTACCTTTTTTGGCATTGTTTGTCCATCTTTTCAAGATATACTCGCTGGGAACTTCAGCAATACCTTTAAGAGAGAAAACCTTTAGTATATGACTGCATAGTAGGCCAGCGAACTCAAACTTTCTACAACTGCAATGTACAACTTCTTCTCTTTCATCACAGGAGACAACATAGTTCAATTGCTTCTTATGAGGTGTAACAATATACTGCACAGTTGTTCCCATCTCACTATAAACTTCGAGTTGATAGTCAAATGTTTTGTACACTTCTTTCTCAAACAACATAAAGACCTCGGGTGTATAAATGCCCACAACATCCTTCAAAACTTCTATAGGATAAGACATTACTACTTTGCTTTGGTTAGCCTTAAAGTCTGCAACCATCTCATCATAACGGCGATCTTTAAGTAACCGCTGAAAGTGCTCAAAAAAATCTCTGATTTTATGCTTATGGGTTACATAATGTTTTAGCATTTTATTCATGCTTTCACTTCGTTGTGTAGTTGTCATGTCCGCACAAAATGTATCTCGACCATACACTAATGCCCATTTTTCTTTGATGTTGAACATTCTTTGCAGCCAATCATTGCTTTGAAGGTCGTATGTATCAAGCATTTTCCTCCAAGCATCTAAAAATTCCGCCTCGTGTTCATAGTCATAAATACAGCTACTGAAATCTCTAGAGAAGTCCTTGTACCTCGCAAACACACTACCCAAATGAATAGCTGCATTTTGGAAAATATGTCAAACACAAAGTCGATGATAAGTCTCGGGCCATTCAGAAGAAATTGCTTTTGCCATTGCAGCATCTTGATCTGTCAACATTGTCTTAGGTCGTTTTCCACCCATAACCCTTGAAAATGTGTCAAATAACCACACAAATGAATATGAGGTCTCATCATATAGCAATGCCGCACCAAAGATAGTTGTTTACCTATGATGATTCACACCAACAAATAAGGCAATTGGTCTAGTGATGCGGAACCGAAGACGAAGAAGCTGATTGATGCTGAAGCTTGTAATCATTAGTTGCCTAATTGTATTTGTTTTAATTAGGGTTAAGTGTGTTTATTTGGGGCCGGTTCACTTGCATTTTAAGAGCCGGTTCACTTGCATTTTAAGAGCCGGTTCAATGCTTTATTTCCTTAGTTATTTTAGTTTTATTAATTGTTGGTTTAGTTTTTTTTTAGTTTTTGGCATTTGCCTATTTAAGGGAACTTCTCCCTCATTGTAATGAACGTTTTTGATGCAATGGATAAGCAGCCCTTGTGGTGCCCTTGATTTGATTGAACGTCTTTTCCTCTCGCCCTCCAATGGAGATTGGAGCCCGAGTTGTATGGGTTTTGTGAGATGGGTCTAGATTACTCGATGAGCGGGTTTATCACATCATTTGCAATTGTGTTTTGGTTCTTTAGCCATGGTGCTTTGCATTGTTTGGGATGGGTTCCTCATAATCTGTCCATCGCCTTATAGACGAGAGGGTTGTGTCGTTCTTGGATTCGGTTCTTGATCGATCTAGTCCATGGGTTGTACCCGTTTGTGGTATTGGTTCCTGGCTGGTTGTATCAATGGGTTGGTTCAAGGGTAGCATAGTTTGCTTGCCTCCTATCTTTCCCTTTCGTAGTTTTAGTTTCCCTTTCCACAAAAAAGTTTACAAGTTTCCGCAACTATGAATTTCAAGGTGTCGTTCTCCAGCTTCTCGTGTTGATGGTGCTAGATCCGGCTCGACGGGCTAATCCCCGTATCAGATGGTATCAGAGCCATATGCGCCGTCAACTTCCCGGTTCGTGATGTTCATCGGGTGTTCTTGGTGTTGCCGCCGCCCTAACCTCAGCCAAACTGCCCCACGTACACCCTCCACTCTTTCGACCAAAACCGCCCACTACCCCATTACCCATAACCACCTCTCGTCCATATTCAAAAATACAAAACAAAAACCCAAAAACAAAAACAAAGAAAAATAGCTACACGTTTCAACCTTTTCCTCCACAAAATTAGCTAAACCCATAACCACCTCCTACATTTTAGGTTTGACTACTTCATTGTTTAGATTATTAAGTCTTGATCTTATGTTAACCACAACCCATAACCACCTCCTACATTTTAGGTTTGACTACTTCATTGTTTAGATTATTACGTCTTGATCTTATGTTAACCACAACCCATAACCACCTCCTACATTTTAGGTTTTACTACTTCATTGTTTAGATTATTAAGTCTTGATCTTATGTTAACCACAACCTTTCACCAGCCATCACGCCGCCCCTCTTCTACTCCCGTCGAGCTGCAGCGCCGCAGCCATCTCCCTAGTCTCGGCGTCTCACCTTTTCTACGGCCATCAACCACGGCCCTTGCAAGACGAAGACATCGGCCTCCCATGGAGACGTCTTTAACCGCTCGTGTTCCAGCCCGCAGAGGACGCCCACGCTCTAAGGCAAACCGCAAGCCACCATCACGCCTCGACGCTGAGACCGCTCGCCAAGCTCGGATGAGGTCCACTCATGCGGCCGGAACATGGGTTTGGGTCAAGATACCGCAGCGAGGCCGCCCTCAGCTTGACGTGAACCCAAACGGTCTAGGGCCTTTTCGGGTCCTTGCTCGTGGGTTTGGTTATGTGCACATAGTTAATTGGCCGGATGATAAGGGTGATGTTAGTCGTTTCATTGCGTCGGAGTACCTCTACCCCGTATTGCCTCCATCGGACTTACCACAAGCTTCGGGGACGAAGCTTTTCCAAGAAGGAGAGAATGATGCGGAACCGAAGACGAAGAAGCTTATTGATGCTGAAGCTTGTAATCATTAGTTGCCTAATTGTATTTGTTTTAATTAGGGTTAAGTGTTTTTATTTGGGGCCGGTTCACTTGCATTTTAAGAGCCGGTTCAATGCTTTATTTCCTTAGTTATTTTAGTTTTATTAATTGTTGGTTTAGTTTTTTTTAATTTTTGGCATTTGCCTATTTAAGGGAACTTCTCTCTCATTGTAATGAACGTTTTTGATGCAATGGATAAGAAGCCCTTGATTTGATTGAACGTCTTTTCCTCTCGCCCTCCAATGGAGATTAGAGCCCGAGTTGTATGGGTTTTGTGAGATGGGTCTAGATTACTCGATGAGCGGGTTTATCACATCATTTGCAATTGTGTTTTGGTTCTTTAGCCATGGTGCTTTGCATTGTTTGGGATGGGTTCCTCATAATCTGTCCATCGCCTTATAGACGAGAGGGTTGTGTCGTTCTTGGATTCGGTTCTTGATCGATCTAGTCCATGGGTTATACCCATTTGTGGTATTGGTTCTTGGCTGGTTGTATCAATGGGTTGTGTAACGCCCCGTTTATTGGGAACGTTTCCGATATTTATTTTTCCGACTTTTATCGATAATTTATTAACTTAAATAATTCTATGGGTATTTTCACATTGGTAATTAAAATTTATAAGTTTATATATCTTAATTTATATATATTTGATCCACATAATTTTTCTTTCCCGGTATCTTTGTTTTCGGAAAAGTTTGAAAACGTTTTCCGATCCGAAATTTCCGTTCCGACTATTTCCGATCGAGAATGTTTTAGTTCTCGTTTTCTTTTTCATTTCTTTTTCTTATTTTCTTTTCTTTTTCCTTCTCTTTTGGCCTATCTCTCTCAACCCATTTGATGAATAGCTGCCTTGCAACCTGTTTGCCGCCCAAGCTATACCGACCCCTATTTGCATCCTCCACAGCTACCTCCTACAAGGCAACTCCGACCCCTCGTCTCCGCTAGCCCCTGCAATCCCAGTACCAACACTCAACCTCACTTCTCCCTCAATCTGTAACTCTCCTGCAGCAACCCACAAACAACTTAACTCAGCACATTCCTTCTACCCTTCTTCCTGTCTTCACGCAACAAGGAGCAACTTCTCTAAGCCACCTCGCGAGCCCTTAGTCAAGGCCGGACCTATTCCCCTGCTGCCTGTATCGATTCGCCGGAGAGCCGGCCACCTTGGGACCACCACAACAGCAGAATGCCTCCACCGCTCACCTTTCTTCAACTTCTCTACCTCTCTGCACCAAGCAAACCTCCTGCTAAGCCTGTGCAGCCACCGAATCTGCTCATCTCCCCGCCACTGCAACCACCGGAACGAGGGGCCTCTAATCCCCTCTGTTTCCCCTCCCCTTCTCCCTCAATCGATCTCGCACCCTCTATTTGCTTCCTTACTATCGGAATTGCGGACGATTACAACCGCGAGGGAGAGACGCCGCACTGCCGGAGACGCCGCCTCCTTGCTATCACCAGCCCCGCTGCCTCGCCTCGCCCTTGCCGGAGCCAAAGGTCGCCGCCTGTGCAGCCAAGCTCCTTCTGCTTTCATTAATCGGGTTACAGATTCAAGGAGAAAACCCTATGTATTAAATTCTATTCGGAGCCCCCAACTTTATAAATAATTACAATTTATGGCCAGCATTTTGAATTTACAAATTTGACCCACTCTTTTTGAATTGCAATTCATACCCCTACAGTAGTTATTTCCGGAAAATCGCCAAAATGATTAATTACGGTTTATGGCCCACATTTATAAAATTGTGTATTTTGTACGAAAAATGGATTAGCGGTTTGGAGCCTTGGATTTTAGATACGAGATATTCTTATATTTTTATACACAGTGTTTTATGTCTTTGTGGGATTAAATTCAGTTTACGGCTCAAGGTTTTGATTTCGGATTTTGACCCATGTTTATAAAATGGTATAAGTCACTCCAGGAAATGTTTTGCGGGTTTTTAACCTTGTTTTCAAAGCGGGTTTTTCTTAGAATATTTCACGTTATATTCCGTTCAATCTAGCATACAAGCTAAATTTCCTTAACTTTGGTTTAGGTCTGGAAGCGGCCTTTATAGACCAACGAATTCAATCTCGACGTCCGTAGATCATCTTCAACCTCGGATCGTGTGTGAGTACCTTCTTCCTCGATCTAGTTATGTTTAGTAGTAGTATCATGCTAGGTTGGATCTAGCATAACTTAGGGCAAATGCCAAGTAGTGGCTTGAAACCTTTTGGTGAGTGTTTGAGGTTATTGATGTTCTATGACATGTGGTTTGTTGATCTTGAGTTGTTATACAGTTGTGAGCCTTGTGGTTGATCTTGTGAGACTTGAGATGATATTTATATGTTGGTTGAGACTGTAGAGTTTAGGATGAGAGTATCCTAGCACATGGAGCTATTGTTGAGATCTCGTGAGTTTCTGAGGGCTAGGAGTGTATCCTAGATTATGAGAGTGTATGACCTAATAAGATGATATAGAACTAGAAGTCTAAGGACTTCTAGCTTGTGAGTAGTTGTTGATTATCGTGCCTTGTCTTGAACAAGCTTTGATTATATTCCTTCGGAGAGTGTTATCGGTTTCGGTTAGCTTTGAGACGAGGTAAGTCCTCGGACTTACTTAGCCGCTTTGATGTATTATTTGGATACATTATGGTGGTGGGTGTTTTATCGCTTTTGATCATGAAACCGGATTAGGATTACTTGACTATATATTATTTGGCCCATTGTTACTATTATTATCGGGCGGTGACATCACCGCTCAGTTTCCCGAGGGAGACTGGGGGGATCTCTGCGACCAGGCCATACACGGTATACGGGCGGGCTTCTTCATCACTCCCTCAGGGTATACGGGTTGGGCGCCGCCACACTCATGTTGGTTACACGGGGACAGAGGCGAGAGTTATAAGACTCTCGTGTCACACTTGAACGAATGGATTAGATATGGAATAACCTAAAAAGATAATAAGTAACGGATGCGTATGTTTATGAGCATGTTGTGTGTTTGTGTTCCTATATGTGGTTTTGTCATATTATTCTTATAATGCCTAGAATGTGAGCTAACGGTTTTATACCGATTGTCGTAGTTGATGTGCAGGTTAGGATGTGGCCGAGTGATCCGGAGGAGTGGGCAGCCGGGGTTCCGTACATCTTAGGTTGTTTTGGGTTTTGGAGTCCTTGTGTTGTTGTTATTGTATATTATGTTGATGTTGTTGTAAGGACGGCTGAAGTCTTTCCTTTCTTTTATTTTCGGGTTTCATAACATTGCATAAAAATGTATTTCGGTTTTGACCTTTATTTGTGCCTTGTTGCAAGATCCGGTGAAATTGTTGTCAGGCTAAGGGTCGGGACCCATTGTGAGGTCCCAACCCGTAGCATCCCGAGTCCCGCGGATTTGGGGTGTTACAAAAGTGGTATCAGAGCCCTAGGTTGACAACAATGGCACTCGCAATCTTCTAAAGGCCGAATAAAAATAAACTGAACCCTTAAGGGTTCTGAGTTTTAAAGAAATGAATTTTCGTTTTCAAATCATGTGCATGAGTCAGTTGGGGTAGAATGTATGGGACTACCACTTCCTCCGCGGATCTCGGCGACCTAGTTATTGATTATTATATTATGTATATGTATGTGTATATATGTAGATATGTATATGTGGACTTAGGATGTTTTGGACTATACTTGTATGTTGATTGTAAATTGTTTATGGACTAATTACGTGTATAGTAGTAGCATGACATTTATATCTTTATATATATATATATATATATATATATATATATATATATATATATATATTTATAAACATATGGTATACTAATATCATATTAGTGATAGTGAACCTTATAGTTAAGATGATAGAAAGCTATCATCGCCCCCTTGGACAACGCCTTTTGACATAGGATATTATACATATGAAGATGAGTATGCTCAAGTTATCAAGTTGAGCAACAAGTTTTCACAAGCACCCCGGTGATTTCCCGGACTTCTTTAAGAGGACGTCGAAGAAGAAGACTAGAGATGACGTAATCAAAGGACAAACAAATAAAAAGGGAACCTCGTGTCGACTTAAGTGAAGCCAAGATGAAGACTTTACCAATATAAAAGCGACATGAAGACGTGAGGGTGGTACCAAGGAAACAATGAGGGAGCAACAATGACTCAACTGGAGACAGCGAACGTAAGACTTTTTCGAGTGCGGTGTCGATGAACTAAAGATGCAAATCAAGTAAAGAGGACTACATTCTCGCTCGAGAATAAAAGTGGCATTTTAAGTAAGACGAGTTTTCAATAGGCGCTCCTAAGTATGGGAGTCAAGATGAAAAGAGTGGTCCAAGAATTTTGAAAGATTGACGAGAACCGGAAGTTAAGCTTACGGAGGTACCGGAGGGTGTAGTGACGATCTATGCGAGATTCTAAGCGGGTGACTTATTCAAAAGTTTGAAAGTTACGAGGAGGATCACATGGTGAAAATTCACATAGTGGAATTACCGTCGGAGTCAATCGATTTCCATTATTTTGATGAGACTGAGCAACGCTAAGGAGGAATTGTGTGAGGATGATGATCTTTAGAAAATGAAAGAGGAAACAAGGGGCAGGATCGAAGAACTTAAGTTATCAACCAAGAAGGAGGCAAGTGGAGGCTAATTAATGTCATAATATTTGAGGACTGCATTTGCAAAACATTATGAAGAGCGATTAAGCCTATAAAGGTGGGACATATGAGACGAGAGAGTTGGGTAGGTATGGTTATCTTACAGAAGCGGAAGGAAGAGAGGAGCGTAGAAAGAGCTAACGGAGTTGAAGCAGAGTTAAATGAGCTAGTGAAGTTAAGACAGAGTAACCCGAGAGGGTATCCTTTCGGGAGTATGGTAGCAGGGAAGTATGGTAGGAAGGTAAGTCGTTAGCTTCGGAGAAGGTCAGATACAAGTTAGTTAGTGACAACTGAGAACGCACAAGTGTGGGTGGTCTATTGATGTGCGTAGATGGGGAGAGTAAACAAGCCTATGAGAACGTATAGGATCGGGAACAAGAGCTTGGAGTATTCGTGGTGGATCAATTTCAATAATATGGAGGTACATCAATGGATGCGCGTTTGTCTTAAATCAAATAAGGTTGAACGAATTCAAGCAAGTAGTTATAACAAGACCTCCGAGGAGGAGATTGTAACGATCTTGCCCAATCTTCTTAGGTCATGGGATTGACATATGGAGGAACACCACAACTTTTAAGGTTTGATCATGGTAAGGGGAGCTAGTGGATCAACCGTAAGATGAGGCTCCCATTGTAGTTGTACATAGAATACCGAGTTATACATAAGGTGACCAACAATACGAAGGGAAGACTGAAGTTTTGAAGTTTGAAGTCGATGTGAGATGTACAAGAAGTACAAGAAAGATTGAGGATAGAACATCTACGGTCGATTGGACGTTACATAAGAAAAGGGAGTAAGTGCTACACCTACTCGAAGGAATGATGCGAGCTTTGGTAGAATACGAAGAAGATAATACTAATATATTATAAGACGTGATTAAGTCCTACAGTTAGGACCTTCATGACTTCACATAAGTGTGAAACCTTAAAAATATTATTAGAGCAGGTATCCCGAGTGTTGGAGATGAAGGATCTTTGAAAGAGGGCGGTGAACATTGTAGCCAAAGAAGTATTAAATCACGTGTTCGATGGACGTCACCTTAACAGATCGGGGTGGACCACTTGACAAATGTTAAGACAAGATTGTGTCGATATCTTACGATATGTGAGGGTAGAAGAAAAGTTAGAACCCGAGATAGAACGGATTCCAATGCATCGGGAGGTGGATTTACCATTAAGAAGATTTGAAATTCACGTTGGAAGTGTATCTTGAACTCTTGATTTGAAGTTCATATTGGAATATATCTTGAACTCTTAATTTGAAGTTCACATTGAGATATATTTTGAATTCTTGATTTGAAGTTATTATAGAGGACACATGTCTGCGAAGAGAGATACGGCTATCTCCGTTTGTACATTGATTACTATAATTTGAGCAAGATGACAATGATGGACACGTATTCCTTACAACGAATGGGGGACCTACTTGATCAGTTGCTAGGGTCGGTAGTTTCTTCTAAGATTAACTAAGATTTGATTGTCACAGTTTGAGAATTTGAGACTCGGATATTGCAAGTACGGCATTCCGGACCAATCAGGGTCACTACGAGTTGTAGTTACTCCATATGGGCTTACTGATGCCCGGAGGAGATATTTTGGGTCTACTCTTGAAAAAGAGAGAAGATGTTTAACAACTTGTCTCGGGATGGCAAACCGTGAAAGATGTGAAATAAGTTACGAGTTTTCTTAGATGTGACGAGCTTTATCAAATCTGTGAAGGGAGGAGTTGTATAACGTCAATTATGGTAACCTACTACAAATGACGATGAAGTATTGTACGGGACGAAGAATTGACAATAGAGTTGTTGAGAGTTAAAAGGGGATTCATGGGTGCAACTATGTTGATTTACCTTGAGGTGTTATGGATTTGGGGTTGTACAAGTGATTCTCCAAGACAAAGGTCTTGATTGAGGATTGATGAATGATGTAAAAGTAATAGCATATGTGTATTGTTAGTAGAAGCAGTGAGGAGTAAATTACTTCCTTCGTTACTTGGAACGGGCAACAAGTAATTGAGGAAACGTAACACCAAAGTTTGGTTTGACAAGAACCAAAGAAAACGGTGTGAATAGGAAGATTCGATCTTCTTAGCAAGATACAATGAAACAGAAACATCAGGGAAACGCTGCATTGTGGACGACCCGAGAGAGAAGTGGAGTTTTAAGATATTGAACCTTTGTGAGATCTTAGCGCGAGTTAGGAAAGTGGTTTACCGGTTGACGTAGCCGCCAAGAGTAAAGAGTGTTTACCCGGTGTTCATGTATATTAGTCGAGAGAGTACATACACGACTCGAGACATATTGACCGTCATAGTGATTTGGTGGCAGACGAAGAGCCGATGAGGCTAATAGGAAGTCGAAGGATAGTATCTTTGGTTGAGTTTTACGCTGAGCTAGTAGCGTTGACAAATCTAAGGGTTGGACCTAGTTCTTCCCTTAGTTGTGTATATGTGTCATGTTATATGTTGTTTGCGCCCCGTGCGGGAATGGGTTTCATGACCAGTTATAGTTATATTGCGATGGTGGTTGGAGCAGTTTTAGTGTATATAGATTAGAAGGTCTAAGCCTTCCTAGGTGTGAGTTTATACCTCGGCCTTAAGGACCGAGAAGTTCGGCGTGTGGCAAGTTTCGGGACGAAACTTGTTTTTAGGGGATCTAATGTAACGCCCCGTTTATTGGGAATGTTTCCGATATTTATTTTTCCGACTTTTATCGATAATTTATTAACTAAATAATTCTATGGGTATTTTCACATTGGTAATTAAAATTTATAAGTTTATATATCTTAATTTATATATATTTGATCCACATAATTTTTCTTTCCCGGTATCTTTGTTTTCGGAAAAGTTTGAAAACGTTTTCCGATCCGAAATTTCCGTTCCGACTATTTCCGATCGAGAATATTTTAGTTCTCGTTTTCTTTTTCATTTCTTTTTCTTATTTTCTTTTCTTTTTCCTTCTCTTTTGGCCTATCTCTCTCAACCCATTTGATGAATAGCTGCCTTGCAACCTGTTTGCCGCCCAAGCTATACCGACCCCTATTTGCATCCTCCACAGCTACCTCCTACAAGGCTACTCCGACCCCTCGTCTCCGCTAGCCCCTGCAATCCCAGTACCAACACTCAACCTCACTTCTCCCTCAATCTGTAACTCTCCTGCAGCAACCCACAAATAACTTAACTCAGCACATTCCTTCTACCCTTCTTCCTGTCTTCACGCAACAAGGAGCAACTTCTCTAAGCCACCTCGCGAGCCCTTAGTCAAGGCCGGACCTATTCCCCTGCTGCCTGTATCGATTCGCCGGAGAGCCGGCCACCTTGGGACCACCACAACAGCAGAATGCCTCCACCGCTCACCTTTCTTCAACTTCTCTACCTCTCTGCACCAAGCAAACCTCCTGCTAAGCCTGTGCAGCCACCGAATCTGCTCATCTCCCCGCCACTGCAACCACCGGAATGAGGGGCCTCTAATCCCCTCTGTTTCCCCTCCCCTTCTCCCTCAATCGATCTCGCACCCTCTATTTGTTTCCTTGCTATCGGAATTGCGGACGATTACAACCGCGAGGGAGAGACGCCGCACTGCCGGAGACGCCGCCTCCTTGCTATTACCAGCCCCGCTGCCTCGCCTCGCCCTTGCCGGAGCCAAAGGTCGCCGCCTGCGCAGCCAAGCTCCTTCTGCTTTCATTAATCGGGTTACAGATTCAAGGAGAAAACCCTATGTATTAAATTCTATTCGGAGCCCCCAACTTTATAAATAATTACAATTTATGGCCAGCATTTTGAATTTACAGATTTGACCCACTCTTTTTGAATTGCAATTCATACCCCTACAGTAGTTATTTCCGGAAAATGGCCAAAATGATTAATTACGGTTTATGGCCCACATTTATAAAATTGTGTATTTTGTACGAAAAATGGATTAGCGGTTTGGAGCCTTGGATTTTAGATACGAGATATTCTTATATTTTTATACACGGTGTTTTATGTCTTTGTGGGATTAAATTCAGTTTACGGCTCAAGGTTTTGATTTCGGATTTTGACCCATGTTTATAAAATGGTATAAGTCACTCCAGGAAATGTTTTGCGGGTTTTTAACCTTGTTTTCAAAGCGGGTTTTTCTTAGAATATTTCACGTTATATTCCGTTCAATCTAGCGTACAAGCTAAATTTCCTTAACTTTGGTTTAGGTCCGGAAGCGGCCTTTATAGACCAACGAATCCAATCTCGACGTCCGTAGATCATCTTCAACCTCGGATCGTGTGTGAGTACCTTCTTCCTCGATCTAGTTATGTTTAGTAGTAGTATCATGCTAGGTTGGATCTAGCATAACTTAGGGCAAATGCCAAGTAGTGGCTAGAAACCTTTAGGTGAGTGTTTGAGGTTATTGATGTTCTATGACATGTGGTTTGTTGATCTTGAGTTGTTATACAGTTGTGAGCCTTATGGTTGATCTTGTGAGACTTGAGATGATATTTATATGTTGGTTGAGACTGTAGAGTTTAGGATGAGAGTATCCTAGCACATGGAGCTATAGTTGAGATCTCGTGAGTTTCTGAGGGCTAGGAGTGTATCCTAGATTATGAGAGTGTATGACCTAATAAGATGATATAGAACTAGAAGTCCAAGGACTTCTAGCTTGTGAGTAGTTGTTGATTATCGTGCCTTGTCTTGAACAGGCTTTGATTATATTCCTTCGAAGAGTGTTATCGGTTTCGGTTAGCTTTGAGACGAGGTAAGTCCTCGGACTTACTTAGCCGCTTTTATGCATTATTTGGATACATTATGGTGGTGGGTGTTTTATCGCTTTTGATCATGAAACCGGATTAGGATTACTTGACTATATATTATTTGGCCCATTGTTACTATTATTATCGGGCGGTGACATCACCGCTCAGTTTCCCGAGGGAGACTGGGGGGATCTCTGCGACCAGGCCATACACGGTATACGGGCGGGCTTCTTCATCACTCCCTCAGGGTATACGGGTTGGGCGCCGCCACACTCCTGTTGGTTACACGGGGACAGAGGCGAGAGTTATAAGACTCTCGTGTCACACTTGAACGAATGGATTAGATATAGAATAACCTAAAAAGATAATAAGTAACGGATGTGTATGTTTATGAGCATGTTGTGTGTTTAAGTTCCTATGTGTGTTTGTGCCATATTATTCTTATAATGCCTAGAATGTGAGCTAACGGTTTTATACCGATTGTTGTAGTTGATGTGCAGGTTAGGATGTGGCCGAGTGATCCGGAGGAGTGGGCAGCCGGGGTTCCGTACATCTTAGGTTGTTTTGGGTTTTGGAGTCCTTGTGTTGTTGTTATTGTATATTATGTTGATGTTGTTGTAAGGACGGCTGAAGTCTTTCCTTTCTTTTATTTTCGGATTTCATAACATTGCATAAAAATGTATTTCGGTTTTGACCTTTATTTGTGCCTTGTTGCAAGATCCGGTGAAATTGTTGTCAGGCTAAGGGTCGGGACCCATTGTGAGGTCCCAACCCGTAGCATCCCGAGTCCCGCGGATTTGGGGTGTTACAGGTTGGTTCAAGGGTAGCATAGTTTGCTTGCCTCCTATCTTTCCCTTTCGTAGTTTTAGTTTCCCTTTCCGCAAAAAAGTTTACAAGTTTCCGCAACTATGAGTTTCAAGGTGTCGTTCTCCAGCTTCTCGTGTTGATGGTGCTAGATCCGGATCGACGGGCTAATCCCCGTATCATCTAGCATCATTAACCTTTCGATATGTAGTGTCAAAGCAAACAACGTCACCAAAGTCATCATAATCAGCCATCATCTTTGCATCAGTCCAAAAAATATTAGTTATCATATCATCTTCGTCCACTTGAATAGCATAATAGAAACTCGGATCTTCAACTTTCATACCCTGTAAGTACTCTAGAACGCCCCCAGTATCACCTTGCTTCATTTGTAAACTACGCTTAGTGCGTAAATAATTTTTTAAATCCACATGAGCAAAGCCAACATTTTCACGACCCCCTGCCTCTCTAGCCATGAACTCATATGTATTTTTTGGAGCAATACCTGACATGTTAGCCATGTCAACTTGGGATGCTTGAGAGATAGACACCTTTCTATGCGATCTAAACAAATGAGTTTTACTCGGGCTTGCCAAATTGTGACCATGGTTAGCAACGAATTTAACAACACGATATCTTCCAGTTTGACGACAACTAATCATTAACATGGCTAAACAATCAAACCTCGTCTCTGGCAGGTGAGATTTACTATAAGCATCGCGTTTGTCAACTCCTCGTTTACCTTCACATGAACACACAAACTTTCTATCTAACACTATCTTTGTTCGCTTGTCTTTATGAAGCGAACATTTTCGAATAGAAAAGCCAACAGCTAAAGCATAAATATTGTAGAACTCATAAGCTGCATCCTCATTTTCAAACTCCATACCAATATTTGGAATAATATCCTTCAATAACTTAGAATGTAACGGTTCCATCATATCATCTTGCTCAAACTTTGAACCATTGTCATCCTCAAATTCTAAACGTCGACATGATAGTGTTTGTTGTAAATCCATAACCTTTTTAACACAATAAAAATACATGAAAATATATACTAAAGTAATATAACGAGATAGCAAAAATCATTATATCACTACAATACAAATTGAGGAGAGTATACACTGAATAACAATACTACGTATACATTCTAAATTAAAATCAATATACAGCCATGATTCAACCATTAAGGAAGTAGGATTCAATGTCATGTATCATCTAATTGCTTGAAATTCAGCATCATTAGCCTCATTATATATATATGATAGAATCCAAAATTAGAATGTAAGTTAATCTAATTGTATAATTTCTATAACCTTCTCTTCCAATTCCAGTGCAAACCAACACCAACAGACTAACCTAAATTTCATAAAAGGCATAAGCTAGGCACACATAAACAATTTGAAAAAACTTTGCTTCAAATCTGAGTGTTCGTGGTCGGCGTCCGATCTTCTTTGGCGGAGAAAGGTATTGTATCTGACGGAAGCAGGGGCAGCGATACAATAGGAACGAAAAAGGGTAACTATTCGCTCACCCTCGTGAGAAAGAGAGAGGGATCTGCGCTCCGTCCGTCTTTGGACGACCGATCTACGGCGGCGTCGGCGTTTCGTCTAAACGGCGGCCGATTCTCTGGCGTTTGTGGTGGTTGCGCTCTGGCGGAAGCAACAAATATGGAAGAACAGAGAAATCGATTAACGTTGTGAAGAGAGAGAATAAATTTGGTATATTAATTTTACTGGAATAAAGATTTTTTTAAAAAAAAATTAAAGATATTTTGGATAGTTAAATTAATAATCTGGCTCTTTAATTATAATTTATGGGAAATAGGTAAAATTAATAATTTGACCAATCAAAAATAGGCAATAGAGTAGGCTACATAAAAGGCCATAGAGGATCCTTATCGTAATAAAATTGCTTTTTTTTTTAAATAATTGGTGTAACAAAACTTCTTTTGGTATAATATAAATAAAAAAAATCACTAAATGAGATAAATTTATTTGGTTTAAAAAAGAAAGTGTTTATTGTTAGGGGTGGGCCGCACATCGGCATGCTCAAGTCAAATGTAAATTTATTACGAGCTTTTTTATAAACAAATCGAGTCCAAGTCAAGCGTAAATTTATTACGAGTTTTAAAATGTGTTCATATTAGACTCTTTTTGAAAGTGAACGAGTTCGAGCAGAGCTTTTGACGAGCCGAACCCGAGTTGAGCCAGAGTAGTTCGGCAAACGTTATGCTTCTATAGTGTTATTTTAACTGAACAAGCCAAGCCCTCATTTTGTACGAATTTTAAAATGTGCTCGTATTCGTCTCGTTTAGAAAATGAACGAGCTCGGGCCAATCTTTTGACGAGCCGAGTGCGAGCCAAACCCGAGTAGCTTGTTTCATATTACAATCCTATTTATGATAACAAAAATTTGAGTAACAAAAATCGGGTAGTAGAAGCCTTTGAAAGCGGGACTAAAAGAAGCAATAAGGTAAATATCAAAAAGATCGAAATTGAGGGTGATAACCTATGTGTTATCAACGCACTCCAAGGACTTTGGAGCTGTCCCTGGAAGATCAAGATGATCGTATCCGACTCCAAACTGGATCTTCATTTCTTTGAGGAAGTCCAAGTCAGGCATGTGTTCAGAGAAATCAACTGTGTTGCTGTTCGATTGACCCATTTGGAAATTTCGAACCCCAACACACCCTTTTCAGACGATCCCGAATTTTGTGTTCTCATCCGCAAGGATGCTTTAGGTAGTTCATTTAGAAGATAGGCTTTCCTAACCGCTTTCCGTTTTCAAAAAAAAAAGAAAAACTAATCTCTATCTACATGTAAAATAGAGTTTTAGAACAATAAATACTCTCATTAAATATAAATATAAAATTATATTTATGGGTTAATAAGTTTTTCAGATATATTTTTAAAGGCAAAAAGATTGTAAATGGAACAATAAAAAGAAAGAAAAAAGAAAAAAGAAAGTTATTATGTTTCCTATGATTTTCTTAAAAATCCATGAAAACAAACAAAAAAAAAGAAAGAGAAAGGTTAAGTATCTGTTTGAATAAGGCCAATTTGAAGTGCAATCAAGGTAGTGTAAATCAAGAAAGTTAACAAATTCTTTTCCATTTTTTGTCATATTAATTTGTTTAAATTTTATAAAATTTTTTATAAGAGATCTTTTAAAATCTATATCTAAATGTAAAATATGATTTTATAACATTAAATAATTCAAACCATATATAAAAGAGAATTTAAGAACACTTAATAATTTAATTCATCACTTTCAAACTTTTCTTTTTTAAATCAATTTATTTTCTACTTTCAAAGACATGTAAAATAAGATTTCAGAACATTTAATAATTTAAGCCAATCAAATAATTTCAAACCTCCTTTAACTTGCATAAAAACTACCTAAAACCTACTAAATGATTTAGGGCTCGTTTGGTATGATTGTAGGAATGGGGTTGGAATCAGGAATTGGAATGGAATAAGAAATTGGAATAAGTCATTCCTGATACTTGTGTTTGGTATGATGTTGGAATGAATTATTTTCGACACATGTTTTTGATTTTATATGAGTTATTAAACGAGAAATTATATCATATTTGATGATATATGTGTGAATGTTTATAATGTAAATATATGTTAGTTTTTAAACTGCATTTAAGAAAAATGAAGACCAACGAATAATTTTTAGAATAAACACTAAACAATCGTCATCCCAAATAAATAGGTATATATTTCTTCTATCAAATATATTTTTTTCTAATTGAACAAATTATATTGTTTTCGAACATTTTTTGGTTACATTACATCTTGAAAGAAATATTTGTATTACAGTTAAAAAAAAATTTTTGTCAAAATCATGTTTTCTATTAAATAATCATATAATTTAAATTAATTGATGGACGATAAAAAAATTTATTAAATAAATTAATTTTATTTTGTGAAACTAAATAAGCAAGTATATATATAATAAAAATATATAAATATAGTTTTAAATTTAAAATGAGTATATGTTGGAATGTGATACCCACTTTTAAATTATGGAATCAACTTCTTCTCTAGAGTTGGAATGAGTCATTCCATGGAATCATTTTCATTCAAATTCCAAGCCTTACCAAACACGAGGTATTGGTATAACTCATTTCGATTCCGATTCCTGATTCCATGGGAATCGTATCAAACGAGCCCTTAAAACTTTTTGTCAAACTACGTGTAGTCTCTTTCAAAAGCATGTAAAATATGATTTCAGAGCACCAAATGATTTAAACCAATACAATAATTTCAAATATTCCCTAAAACTACATAAAAATTACCTAAAAACACTAAATGATTTCAGACCTTCTATCAACCTACATAAAAAAGACTAAATGATTTAAGCCAATACTCATCTTTTTAACATCTATAAGACTACATAAAAATAATAAATTACAAACCTTTGATAACATTAAATTGTAAACATTGGATAAACGAGTTTCGTCATTGCACATGTTTTTCCCCATCCTAAGTTCACTATAAAATGAAGGAATTCTTTTTTCACCAAAATTTCAGTCATTTTATCTTTTCTAGAGTCCAAACAAAACATCCACAAATTTATCATTACTCAAAAGGTTATTATTTCTTGAAATTTTTATATAACATATTGTATAATAAAAATTCGATCATGGTAATATCTTCAGCAAATACACTACAATGAAGTCCAATTCTAGCAACAATTCTAACATCGTCGAGGTGGTTGAGACATATGCTAAAATAGAAAAGTTGTTCAAAGGGCGACAATCTAAAATCAAAGTCATGGTATATCGAAAATGGGATTCAATTAATCCGTTTGAAAACTACATAATCATTCATTTCATTATTTCAGATGTCATGATAAGATACTATATAACGAGGGTATCCTATTTATATAATGTAAAAATTAGTATACAAATAAAATGTTAAAATAAGAAGATAAAAACAAACAAAGAGATGTTTTAGTCTCGTATGTAGCACGAAAATGTAAAATTGGATAATTAAGAAGTCTCTAATTTATACATTGATTATTAAAGAATATACGTCTCCACTTAAGATGTTTTTTTAGACCATCACTAATTGAGTTTTTTTTTATTAATTTAAAGGTATAATATTACGATTAAAACACTAAAAATTATGAGTGTTTTGTTGTTCAAGTAAGAATGTGTTTGCAGAGTCCATATATCTTGAATTCGATTCTCGCTCATCAACAAAATTTCTTTTTTCTACATATTTTTAACATCTTGAAAACAAATTACTAATAATTATTGCATAAAATCAAACATGTTTTAACGTTAATTATTATTTTGGTTTAAAACCACGTTTGCACTAAAAAATATATTAAAAAAATCTAATGAAAAAAATCTAATTAAAAAAACTTTTTTTAAATTAAAAGAATAGCAAAAATGCATAATCGCAATTTAGAATTACGGTTTATGCCAATAAAAAATCAAACACAAAAATCGTAGTCAAGAATTGCGGACTTTTATGTATAACCACGCGTTTCAAACCACGGTTCTTTCTGAAACTAGAAAAATTCAAGAAATTTTTTTTATTTATGTCATATTAATATATATTATATGGGTCGTCGTTGACATATTGTTATATAGGTCATATATAGTTAAAAAATTGTTGATCTACTAACACATATTTGACTTTGTTATTTTGTTTAACAAATTCAAATAAGTATATTTTTCCTTTCTTTTGTAAGCATTTTTTTCTCAAAATTATTTTTTTAAAAATTATTTGTATCCACAATTTTTTAAGAAACAATTTGGTTTAATAGACTTTTTCTAGTTTTGTCTTTAGTAAATGTACCCTAAGAGTGTGTAGAGTTTGAAAATAAATACAAAAGGTTGGGGTGTATTTACTTAATTGAAACATTAAAAAGCCTAGTTACTACCTAATTTTTCAAAAAGGCCTAGTTACCAAAATTGACCTTTTTTAATCGTTCATATTTTCTTTGATATTTTATCCGACATCTCGAATGTGGGACGTAGGCCTACCGATATCTATTTGGTATAATACATATCTATTCGATATAATATTTTTTCGTAGTGTCGTTTTATTGTTATTTACTTTAACAAAGTCAAATCTGTATCTATTTGCTATAATATCTTCTTTTTTTTTTAAATATTTTCTCATATTTATTAAAAAAATATTTTTTATTTACAATTTTTTTAATTTGGTCATATTTTCATGGATATATCTATCACACGTAGGTTATCACATAAGGCTTACAATTATTGTTATGTTATTCATATCGGATTAATATTACAAGATACTACAAATATGTACTTAGAGCAATATCACTAGAGATGAAAAAAAAAATTTCCTCCCCACTCTCTCTCTTTATTTATCACTCCTCCACATCATCTTTTTTCACTCTCAATTTTTTTCATCCCACCAACAATAAACTTAAAAATTCCCTCTCAACCTTCTCTCCTACTTTTTTTACCTACCCACACCACATTTTATTACATTTTTTAACTTTTTATTTGTTACTTCATAAATAATTATTAATCAAATAATAATTATCAAGCTAATTAAATTAATCATAATTATTAATGTTATGACATGTGAAACAATTAATTAAATAATATAATAATTAATAAGTCGTAAAATACGGAAAGAAAACATTAAAATAAAACATGAAATACATTACATTAGTGAGATAAAACTACAATACATGATGTAAAAACATGATTCAATAAGATTAAAGCACCGTAAAAACTAAATGAACGTACAAACACGATAATGAAATTGCGAAACTCAATTATGAAATCATAGAGATGCCAATAGATTTTAAGGACTACTATCACCAAACTTTTGCCAAATATGCTCCATTAAGTCATCTTTAAGGGATTGATGAGTTCGTCTATCACGCATAGCGTCCCTTCTCTCCAAGTATTTGTTAATGTCGACCGGACGTCCCGTCTGAAATTGGAAAGCTTCATCATTGTTGACGATGACACTTGCACTCGCTTCACCTCTACGACGTGAACGTTGATTAGGATGATCTGTTTCGTAAAATCTTCTTATTACTTCGGCATTCTTATAAGTGTCTCGTTCATCCTCCACTATCATATTATGAATAATGATACAAGCCTTCATAATATCGGCTAATATATCTTCATCATAAGCGAGAGTCGGTTGTCATACAATTGCGAACCTCGCTTGTAGAACTCCAAATGCACGTTCAACATCCTTACGTGCACCAGCTTGACAATCAGCGAAAAGACTTTGCTTAGGAGTTTGAGGATGGGTAAATCCTTGTACAAAAGTAGCCCAACTAGGGTAAATACTTCACAGGAGGTGCCCGACCTTGCAAAACATCACTAAATACAGGAGAACGGTAAAGTACATTAAGGTCATTACACGAACCTGGAATACCGAAAAAAGAATGCCAAATCCATAGATCTTCATCCGCAACAGCTTCCAAAATGAGGGTTGCGTTCTTGTTTCGTCCACAGTATTGGCCTTTCCATGCATTAGGACAATTCTTCCACTCCCAATGCATACAATCAATACTGCCTATCATGCCTGGAAATCCTCGTTGCTCATTTTTGTAGAGGATCCTTCGTAGGTCTTCATCCGTCGGACTTCGTAAATACTCAGCTTCAAATATCTTGATTACGCCTTCACAAAATTTTTGAAGGCATTTCCGTGCAGTTGTTTGACCCATCCTCAAGTATTCATCAACCGCGTCGGGAGCCACCCCATATGCTAACATTCTCATTGCTGCAGTGCATTTTTGGAGTCCAGATAACCCCAACTTCCCAGCTGCATTTCGCCTTTGTTGGAAAAACTCATCATTTTCCACCACCTTATTCACTATCTTGCAAAACAAAGGTCTTTTCATTCGAAACCTCCTCCGAAATTGATTCTCATTATACACTGGAGGATCCGCAAAGTAGTCTCTGAATAACTGGTTGTGTCCTTCTTCACGGTTCCTATCCATGAGAACCACAACTTCAACATCTTCATTATTGTGTTGCCTTTGGCGTGGTGCTGGAGGAAACAATATAGATGGTAAGTGATTATTGACAAAGTTGTCAATAATTTTAGGGATTTCTTCATCATTGTGTGATGAAGAACTTGAGCTTGAAGAGCTTCTTTGAAACAACATTATTTTTATCTCAGAATTTTCAATGGATATTTTGAGTTGGCATTGAAACTCATTCACGTTGTGTTCTTATATTGGATGAATTGAGCAATGTATACATTTAGAAATGACAATACAATGTCATCGTTTGACATCAGATGAATATGACAATACAAGACCATGCTTGTCATAACTTGGTCAATGTCATTATTATAAAAAACTATGACATATATGTGACCATTCACTGACACACAATTCATTGTGATAAAGTGACAATGACATTTTAGTGATACAAGAAAACAAATTTCAATTAACATAGAAAAATCATTACACAGAAACATGACATTGGAAAAAGATTTCAAACAAAATACTCATAACCATGATATTGAAAAAAAGACTTCAAATTACAAGACACTTAAACGATGATTAATACTTAAAACAAACATCAAATAAAACTTAAGTAAATAATTAAAATTACTCCGTGAGTAATTTCTCCTTCAACTTGTCTCATAGTAGTTAGATGTAATCGTCAAAATCCATGAGTAATTTCTCCTTCAACTTGTCTTCTCTTGGGGTCAGCGATGCCTTAGACAACAACACTTGTAGCATATCAAATTTCTGCTTTTGCTTCTCAACCTTCATTCGATTTTCTTGAACATCAAGATTTCTCGCCTCTAATTCCAATTGTCTCTGCTTTCTTATTTCCTTCTGCCTCTCAATCTTCAATTTCTCTTGTTTTAGAGCCATCTCAGAACCTCGTTGATCATTATAAGCCCTAATTTGCTCACTCATATTGGATATATCTTCTGTTGCAACCCCTTTGCCTTTTCTTCTAGCCTTGGCTTTCTTCACACCATCTGGACGACTTATACCTACAGATACAAAACTACCACTAGCATCGTCTCTACTTCTCTTGCCGCTACCGCTGCTATTTTCAAGATCAGTTTCCGCCTTGTGTTCAGCATCAACTTTCCTCCTTTCTTCTTTGTTCATACCCCACCTCATGAACTTCCTCCACTTTGGATACTTGTTCACCATCTCCCAAGCACTTTGATATTTGAAATTCCTTGGTGCACCTTGACAAGACCTTCGAAATAATTGATGGGCATTTTTTGTAACATCAGCTTCATTGTACCCACTTCCCGTTATTTGACCAGCTTCTTCCAAAGCACCGGTCCAAATGAGTAAATCTGCAGCCATCCTTTTCCAGTGAGTCTCCAACATGTTCTTGTTCCGCTCTGGAATCTCATGTTGTCGATATTGACGAGCCGCTTCATATGATTGATGTATATCTCTCCAAAGATCAGCAAATTTCTTATCTTTGCCAATAATGGAGTCTGTGCAGTTGGTGAAATAGGCCTCAATTAGAGCTTCTTCTTTTTTGACAGACCAATCACGGTTTTTGTTGCGACCGGAATTGACTGATTTCGATTGACTGGCAATGGAGGTGACACACCTGATTGTGGAGGGAAATGTTGTGTTTCCGAAACATTATCTTCTTCATCACTGATCATTTGGGTGTTGCTTCCTTGAAAAACTAGTGAAGAACTCTCGTAATTTTGAGAGTTAGGAAAAAAGTTTTGGTAAGTGGGTGGAGGAGTCATTTCTTGTGGATGTGGTTGTTGTGGAGAAAATTTTCTTCCTAAGCTTGCAAGAAACTGAGAAAAATGAGGATGATTGATAAAAGAAGGATCGAATTCGTTGAAATTCATGGACGAGTTGTGAGGATTATTAGGATCCATTTTTCCAGAAAGTGAACAAAATAACACACTCCAACTACGAGTTTAAGTGATAATTGAGAAAAATGAGGATTTTTGAAGTGTGTCAAAATATGTCGAAATGGGTGTCTACTTATAGAGAAAAAAAAAATATGACCGTTGGTATAATTTATTTATTTTTTATAATTATTGAAATCAAAATATTACCGTTGATATAATTATAACGGTAATATTTTTTAAACCTATAAAAATGTGGGTCCTACTTATAAAAAAATAACCAAAGATCTTCAAAAGTAAAAAAAAAAAAAGAAAAAAGGGTAAAAAATAGAAAAAGATGCAAAAAGGAAAGTAAAGGCACGGATGAAAAAAATTTTCCTGCCCAAAATTTTTTACAAAAGTTCTAGATATTTTTGTAGAAATTTTGCTGATGGGAGTAGTTTTGTGGGAAAATTTTTTTTCCAGATGAAAAAAAATTCACTGTTGGTAGTGGTCTTACGGTGAAGTTTTTTTTTCAAAAACTTCATCTAGAATTGAATGCATCTCAACCCTTAAATGATGATCCAATGATTAGATTAAGTTTATCCTCTATCCAAATCTTTTTTATTTACAATTACCTTTTATCGAGTTTGATTGATTCCATAAGATTTTTTGAACTTCATCTATAGTAATTCTGAAAAAACAAACCAAATATATGATACATATATTTCATAATAAATTTAATATTAATGAAGATTTGTTATATATTTAATTACTTACAAATCAATATTGTCAAACGATCATAATTGAATTTGCACTTATATCAATTGATCCGGTTCAGGTACGGAGCAGAATTACATGTACGGAGTTATATAGCATTTTTCACCGTTTATGCACTTGATCCGACGGTCCACATTAGTCCATGTCATTTAATGATGTTATGAGCAGCGTAGTGACATTTTTGTAATTATATGAAGTTTATGCGGTAATTTGTATTTTGAAAATCTGTTTTACAAAGGTTTTTATGCGGTGGAAATTTTGTAATTGTAAAAGGTAGAGTGTTTTTTTTTTTGTTAATTTAAGCTGCTTGTGTTCAAATGGTTAATATTTTGTCCAATTAGTTCAAACTGTTTGTTCTAACAATTATTTTTGTAACACTTTTCCGTTCAAAATTTTTATACATTTTGATTCAAACATATTTTTTTCAACCAGTACAAATTGTTTGTTATAATAGTTCTTAATTTTAAACACTTTTTTCGTTCAAAATCTTTATACATTTTGATTCAAACATAGTTTTTTCAACCAGTACAAATTGTTTGTTATAATAGTTCTTAATTTTTAACATTTTTTCGTTCAAAATCTTTATACATTTTCGTTCAAAATCGTTATATATTTTTGTTCAAACATATTTTTATTCAATTATTTCTAAATGTTTGTTATTGTTATTATTTTTGTAACACTTTTTGTTCAAAGTTTTTATACATTTTTGTTCAAACATATTTGTGTTCAATTTATTCAAGATGTTTGTTCTAATAGTTCTTTTTTTTTTATAACAATTTTATAGTTCAAAACTTTTATACATTTTGATTAAAATATTTTTAAATTAATAGTATAATAAATTTAAACTTTTTTAATTTTTGTTTTTTCCCTTTCTTCTTCTCTAATTCGTTCAATTTTTTTTGTAAACTTCGTTCAAATTATTTGTTATGTTAGTTCATAATATATTGTACTAATAAGTTGAAATTATTTTTATAAATTTGTTCATAATTTCAAAATAATTAATGAACTAATAATATAAAATATTTAAACTAATTAAACACTCAATTCTAATATCAGTTCATATTACATTATTAATTTAAAATTTGTGTATCATTAGTTTGAATATTGTGTAATGTTAGTTTGTGTTTTATTAGTTAAAACATGTACAAGTAACAAAGTGCATACAAACATAACTACTAAATTACTAAATTAACAAAATAATGCGTGAACTAACTAAAAAAATATCAAAATTGGTAGTGTATATTTTTAAATGAATTAAACTAAAGTTATAAAATGAGATAATAACGGTTACAGTTTTCTCATAAAAATTACAAAAGTATCACAATGTTCCCCTTTAAAAAAACACATTTTCAAAAGAATAAAATTGTCCCATATAAAAATTACAAAAATACCAATGTAATTTTTATAAATTATTAAATGACGTGAATGTAAATCATTAATCAATGACTTAAATTACTCCGTAATATCGTATCGTAATAACACTCCTTATAATCAACTACTATATCAATTCTAATTTCTCTATTTCTAAAACCATACTAATGTACCCTTTATTAACAAATATTAATTTTTTCAAACAAACCCACCCTAGTCAGGGAGTGACAATCGCCTTCCGACTCATGGGCCGTTTAAATTTTTTATTTTTTATTTTGTTTGTTTGTTTGGAGTCGCATATTGGGACCCACCATCACTCTCTCAAGTCTCAACTGCGCCACCTGTTTAACAAAAAGAAAGTTGATGGACGATTCATGTGTCAAACCTTATCTTTCCAATCTTCTTCACCAGTATATATCAACACTTCCCTATTTATTGCTTTCTACAACCAAATATTCAATTTGATTTTCTTATTTAGGCTTCTAGATCTCACCCACAAACAATACAATTTAATAATTATATTTCTTAATAATAATAATCTTGTCATATTCAACTCAACTAACAGTCTCTGCATATGCCTATTTTAAGCCCTAGTAATTGTTTAAGAGATATCACCAATCACTCCTATTTTTTCCCATTTTGTGTTTCATATCATATAATATAATTGAATTTTTACACCAAGTAATAATCATAATTGACTGATTTTTAAATTGGCTTTTTTAACATGTGGACACGGGTTAAAAAGTTCAAATCCCACCGCGGTCCTACCGGGAAAAACTTATGAGAGTGGGGTTAAAATCGGAGAAAATGTGAAGTGCCCGTGGTGTCATCTGTCTCTGTCGTTCATCGTTCCATATAACACCATCACTGACGCTTCACACCTGGCTTTCCTCACACCCAAACCAAACCCCACATCAAATTAAATAAAAATTCCCAATCAAAAATAATGGCGCCACCGCCACTTACTCCGGCGCCGGCGTTCTTTCTTCTTCACTTATTCTTCCTCCTCCCTATCCTCTCCTCCGCCAACGAGCTCACCACCCTCCTCCAATTAAAATCCGCTCTCCAGTCCTCCAATTCAAACATCTTCTCCACTTGGGTCTCCACCGCCGATTCCCCCTGCGACTTCACCGGCGTCACCTGCAACACCCAATCATCCGTCACGGAAATAGACCTCTCCAAACGCCAACTCTCAACATCATCATCATCTCTTCAGCTATCCTCCCTATGCACCGACCTCCCTTCCCTCCAAAAACTCGCCTTCGGATTCAACTCAATCTCTGCCACCTTCTCCTCCGACGACCTCCATAACTGCACCAACCTCCGTTACTTAGATCTCGGAAACAATCTCTTCTCTGGATCCTTCCCTGATATCTCTTCGATCACCAAATTGGAACATCTTTACTTGAACTTGAGCGGATTCACTGGTGACTTCCCATGGAATTCACTCGCCATGACACCCAATTTAATCACCCTCAGTGTCGGAGACAATTCCTTCAACACCGTCCAGTTTCCTGCTGTGATTGTAAATCTTACCAATCTTAATTGGCTTTACATGTCAAATTGCAGTATCTCCGGTTCGATTCCACCCGGTATCGGAAACCTCGTTAAGCTTGAAAACTTGGAGCTTTCCGATAATACTCTCACCGGCGAGATCCCATCGGAAATTACAAAGCTGGAGAACCTATGGCAGATTGAATTGTATGATAACTCATTGAAGGGCAAAATCCCAGCAGGGTTTGGTAACTTGAAGAATCTCCGGTACTTTGACGCTTCCGGAAACTCGCTCAATGGAGACTTGTCGGAGCTCCGAACGTTGACCAATCTGGTTTCTCTTCAACTATTTGAAAATGAGTTCAGCGGTGAGTTACCTGTCGAGTTCGGGGAGTTCAGAAATTTAGTTAATCTGTCTCTCTATAACAACAATCTCACCGGAGAACTTCCTCAGAAATTGGGGTCATGGGCGGATTTCAATTTCATTGATGTTTCCACCAACGGATTCACTGGTCCAATTCCTCCGGATATGTGCAAGAAGGGGACGATGACGAAGCTTTTGATACTACAAAACAATTTCTCCGGCGAAATTCCGGCGAGTTATGCCAACTGCACGACGCTGCTCCGGTTCCGTGTGAGCCAGAATTCGCTCAACGGAACCGTTCCGGCAGGTATTTGGGGGCTTCCGATTATTAACATCATAGATATTGCAGATAATTCCTTTGAAGGCCCAATCACATCGGACATCGGAAAAGCTAAAACCTTGGGACAACTGACTGCGTCTAATAACAGATTGTCCGGTGAATTGCCGGCAGAGATCTCAGGAGCAACGGCGTTGGTTTCCGTTGACTTGAGCGGAAACCAACTTAACGGTCAGGTTCCAGAAAGTATTGGTCAGCTTCAAATGCTCAATAGTCTCAATTTTCAAAGCAATCGTTTCTCTGGAATGATTCCGGAATCGTTGGGACGGTGTATTCATCTTAGTGATTTGAATTTGGCTCAAAACTCTCTTTCGGGTCAAATTCCGGCAACTTTAGGAACACTGCAAACATTGTATGCATTGAATCTGTCTAACAACGATCTCTCCGGTCAAATTCCCAGCAGCCTTTCATCTCTAAGGCTGAGCCTTTTAGATCTTTCATACAATGATCTCACCGGTTCAATCCCGGAATCTCTTACAATCGGCGCTTACAACAGTAGCTTTCTTGGAAATAAAGGGCTTTGCAGTCCAAATGGCAGGCTTCTTAAGCATTGTGGCTCGGCTGGTTCGGATCAAGTTCGGACCTTTATAGTTTGTTTAGTGATCGGGTGTGTCGTTGTGATTGGCCTAACTGGATGCTATGCTTATTTGAAGATCAAAGCGACCCATAAAGAAACCGAAGTCTCGTTCAGAGATGGAGGCTCATGGGATATGAAGTCGTACCATGTTTTGAGCTTCACTGAAGATGAAATTCTCGATTCGATTAAGACTGATAATTTAGTAGGGAAAGGTGGGTGTGGGAGTGTCTATAAGGTTTCACTCAAAGATGGGCAAGAACTAGCCGTCAAGCATATCTTGACCGTTGATTCTGGCGGTCATAGGAAGATCCGAGCAGGAACACCAATGTTGTCAAGGAGCAGGAGATCTAAGGAGTTTGATACTGAAGTCAAACTGTTGAGTTCAATCAGGCATGTCAATGTTGTGAAGCTGTTTTGTAGCATCACTAGCGAAGACTCTAGCTTGCTTGTGTATGAGTATTTGCGGAACGGGAGCTTGTGGGACCGGTTGCATTCGTGTAAGAAACTCGCCCTTGATTGGCCAACGAGGCATGATATTGCACTCGGTGCAGCTAAAGGGTTGGAGTACCTCCACCACGGGTGTGACAGGCCGGTGATCCACCGCGATATCAAGTCTAGTAACATACTCTTGGATGATATGTTGAAGTCTAAGATTGCTGATTTCGGGTTGGCAAAGATTGTTCAGGCTAATATTGGCGTTGATTCGACTCATGTGATTGCAGGAACACACGGCTATATTGCTCCAGGTAAAACATGAAAACTGTATTGCTGACCGATTCAACTTTACTATGTTGTTGTACAAATTTGTTTTAGATGGATTTTGTTTCTCACTTGTTTGTTTGTGTTGTTTACAGAGTATGGATACACATACAAAGTGAACGAGAAGAGTGACGTCTATAGTTTTGGAGTCGTCTTGATGGAATTGGTGACGGGCAAGAGACCAATAGAGCCGGAGTTTGGGGAGAACAAGGATATAGTGAGTTGGGTATCGAGCAATTTGAAGAGTAAAGAGAGGGTTATGAACATGGTGGATGCGAGCATTGCAGAGCCTATCAAAGAAGAGGCGATCAAGGTGTTGAAAGTTGCAATCTTGTGCACGACAAGGCTCCCGGAACTAAGACCGTCAATGCGAAGCGTAGTTCAGATGCTAGAGGATGCTGATCCTTGCAAGTTGGAAAGCATTGTCATTACCAAAAATGGATCAGTGAAGAAAGAAGAAAGCCATGAATGAAGCCTCATTAGCAAGGGGGTAGGGAAATAGCTAAAGATTGGTCATGGGTAGCTTGTATTATTATGGAAAGGTAGCAATAAGTCTTATGTGCACTATAAATATGCGGAAAGCAAAATGTATAATTCTTTGTTAGTACGTTAGTAACTATCTACTAAGTATAAGTAATTGTAGAATTCTTTCGTGCCATTTGTTTGTTAGCTTCAAATTAGTGGTAACCTAAAATATAAAATTACAAAATGAAAAATATGAAACAAAATATTAGGTATTTTTGAAAAATCTTCATAATGACTTGATCAAGATTTGAAAGTAGCTTGTATCATAGTCTAGGACAAACCTACTACCTCAAGAGTCAGGATCCTCTATAATCTTCCCTGTAGCCTTCTCTATTAGTCTCAACCACTCCCTTAAGTATTAATTTTCATTTTTTCCTTCCTTTTCATTTTTTATCTTATTCTCTTATAGCTAATATGGGCTTGGATCAGATGGTGCTTTGATACCATGTAATTCGACGGGTCAAAGACGTGGAGGAAGGGCGTCACGGTGAACCATACAAAAAACTACAAGGTTTCATCCTATAATCGATTGACAACTAAAATAGTAACCCATATATCTTATATACTTAGTTTCACAACATCATGTGTTATCAATGTGAGACACCCTACCATCTCAACAACCCCGAAACTTATGGGACATTATAATTTGATTATAAAGGGTTGAGCTTTAAGATGTATTGCGTATTTCAAGTGATAAAGAAAAAGTTCACATATACATTATGTAAGAGGTAAAACAAAATTTATAGTAAAGTTATGCATGATTATAAGCCATGAAATATGGTGAATTAAATGAAATGAAAAGAGCAGCAAAGCAGAAGTTTTAGTGAGCAATAATTGCGTGAAGAGTAGATTGATGAATGATCTTAGACCAAACTAATTAAGACAATAGACCATTCCTAGATTTGTGAGTAATATTGAACAAGTGATGGGTAGTGGGTTTTGGGTGGTGTTTAACCAGAATGGGCCATCCATCATATGAATTATGAATGGCTTCAAATGAATGCAAACCTACCTCATCAAGGACAAGAGCCTCAAGGGTCTCTACCTATGCATTATACATTATACATTATACATTGTACAAGTGTGTAATCTTTGTAGTATCCATGTTAAGTAGACTCGTATGGTTGAAATGATGAAGATAGAATAAAATTTGATACCTCTGCAAAAAATCAAAGTAGACCCCCAAATAATAGAGAAGAGATTTGATATGAATAAAGGCATATGTGCAATGCCGGGAAGCAAGTTGTAAATGAAGGAATATTTCCCTACCCAAAGACATAAAGAAGAAGGGTGAATGACGAGGATGAATGAGGTGATGGAGAAGTAGGCAAAAAGAGTGGTCATAATCTCCTACATGTAAAATCTCACATGCTTTTGCTGCTCCATATTCCCATTCACTTTTGCCTCCCTTTTACTCTCAGCCCCTCGCTTTCAAATCACACTACTCTCGACTTGCATCCATTTCTTGCCCCCCAAATTCTGGGGAAGAAATAAAGCTAAAAAGGTCATAATATCTATAAATTTGCACAAAACCATCCAATGCATTGGAACTGTTAAACTCTTGTGAAATGAGATTTTTCCTATCCTCTGTGGGTCGTCTAAATTTGAACTACAGTGGTGTTATATGAATATTTAGTTTAGTGGGTGATCTAGCAAAAATCGATGTCCTTTGTGGGTTTTTTTTCTCCCTAAACTAGATATCCTGCAAAGCACAAAGGTCAGTGGAGTTAGGCCCAGAAACCCCAAATGTGATATCTAAGTGGGCATGACTACAACGACACAAGGTGTCCCCCCATCATGCAGCTTATACGGCTTTCAACTTCCAAAGTGGAGTTCGGCCAATATACAAGGGGATTACCTTCACGGGGATGAGAATGGAAAAAGATAGAAGGATGATGTTAGAGGTTCTCGTTTTCATCGTTGAGGATTACCACGAGAATTCATAATAAGTAGATTAAATGAACATATTAACGGTGATTTATAATTTTTAAATATAATTTTATATTTTTATTATTTTATTGTATTAAATTGGGTTAATATATTTTTGGGTAAAATGACTAATTAGGACTATTACGGTATTACCCTATAGTAGCCATAACATAAACTCATTTATATATTATTTATACAAATGAGTTACTATATTTAACTCGTATGAATTGTTAAAAGAAAATTTTAATAAGAAAACTCACGGATAAAAGCACTTATATAAATCATGTGGCTTGTGAAATAAGAAGGTAAATATGAACCGAAACCACTTGGCTTAAAATACGAAGAACGGATCAAATATGAATACGCTTGGTGGTTAAGGGCCACCAACACTTCATTGGGTACCTAAATGATAACAAATAAGCATTTATGAATGTTTATAATAACTTTTTCACAACTTTGTACAACTTTAGTTATATTGAAAATTCATAAAAATAATTTATAAATCCTTTTTATAAACTATTTCATTCATTGGGTACCTAAATGATAACAAAGAAGCATTTATGAATGTTTATATAACTTTTTCACAACTTTGTACAACTTTATTTATATTGATGATTCATAAAAATAATTTATAAATCCTTTTTATAAATTATTTCATTCATAGAATAACATGGATGGGTTTACGAGTTACGTTGATCCATATTTATTAATTTTAATTAGATTAACAATTACAAACAAATACTAGTAATCTATTAGTATAATTATACTAACAGTGTTAATGGGTGAGATTTATTTCACTACAAATCTTAATTAGTTACTACCTATTATACAAATATACTAATGGACTAATTATTGAACAAGTAGTCTCATTTGTTTGATTGATGCTGAATTGTGAAGCGGAAATAGATCCAAGAATCCATGGTCCGGAGTGCCGAATAATTTTTCGGCTCTATATCCATTTTATGGATGTGGCGATGAAGTATTATAATTACTGTATTGTCATTCATTCAGGTTGATGCACTTTCGTATAATTTATGACTATTTTTATTTTTTTGTATTAAATTTTTTGTGTCTTCATGTCTTTGCCCATATGAGCATCAGCCTTCTAAAGTTATGGAAAGGGGAAAAAAAAATGTTTGTTGGTTAACCGTTTTTTTTTTTTGAAGTAAATCTCTAAGTCTCTAAGTCGTAGACACGATTAGATCCATTTACAAAATGAGACTCTACCTTTCACTCAAGCAGTTCTAAACCTAGCATATTATAAAGACCCGGACCCCTATAGTGAACTAGTTTACACTCTAAAACATAAGTAGATTATATATCCATAAGTTTGTTTATACAATAGGGCTAAGAATTAAAAAAAAAGATGAGAATACTGTGTTTGAGATGGTGGCTTGTAGGCCCAAACTCATCTGGACTTTCTATGACACGAAACTAGGCCTATTAACAAACAGCCTCATTCTTTACCAAAACCTATGAAGAGTCGGACTTTGTATCATAAAAATTGCGGCCCATTATTAGATTTTAGCCCGTCGATCTTCCACGGCCTATTAAAATGAGGACTGATTAGCTTTTTTTCTTTACTCTCCTATGAGCATATCAAAGCTCGTTCAACTCAAATGATTATAGCATAGTTATCATATAAGTGGGAAGAAATAGAATCAGTAAGCCTAGAAATATAATAACAATCTCAGCAAAAGATCACATCTTATGGATTTTCAAGGAGCAGTTGAAGAGAGTTTTTTCTTATTCCAAGAAGTAAATACTATGATGAGTTCCTAGATTCTATCAAGACAGTTCAACATTGATCCAGAAAATATAATTTGGAGAATGGGGACTTATCTGAGCAAATATTTCCATGGCAACTGAATACATTGAACTTTGTCCAAGCAGAATCTCCAGCAGTAGAGCATGAGAGACGAGGAAAATTGTTGAAAGCAACAAATCTGGACACGTGGCCATCTTAAGATTCTGCTCACTGAAAAGGGAGAATATGAACATATATTCTATTCTATTATGCAATTATGGATGGACAGTACTTGACATTATGCTGTAAGAAAAACGCAAGTATCTCAAACACTAAATAAAAATGTAAATAAAACATGTGTTGTAAGTTATGACCTTTCAATCTTTTTACAAAACTGATGTTGGAATGAATTCATTATTTGTAGTTACTGTAATCGTACTAAAAATAAATAGTACATTACTATTTATTTTTGCTAAATACTCTTGTTATGTTTTCCATTTAAAAAGGTCTGAAATTCAAAGACAAGCTTGTTTAAATTTCGATATATCCTTACAGAAAAATAATCGTATGATAAGTTACCTCACTAAAAAATGTACATTGAATACTCATTTGATAAAGTATGCACTAAAGTACAGATTTTATGATGAGATTTTCTATTTTAAATGTACATTTGCCAGTATAAAAAAAATGCTCATTTGACATATTTATATATATTTTGCTCATCAAGCTCTCATATGACTCTATCTCACCGAAATTCTTCACCATTATTACACCACACATACATTTATCCATACATCTAAAAGCAAACAAAACTAAAAAACTTAAAACACCAAAACAATAAGATCAGAAACAATTACAGTGTTAATGTATAGTTTTCCTGTGGGTTAATAAGAGGTGATGATCGCGAGCATTAAATCCAAGCCCAACGTATCTTCGGAGTTCATCAACTTTATAACTTTTATTTTGGACTTAATATCCACATTAGTCATCACCTAGTAACACCAAATGTAGAATTAAGTATTCTTCTAATGAACAAATAAAAAATGCACGAGGAAACAATGTTGTATTGATTTCATCTGTTATTTAAGTACAGCAATATAAGCAACATTTTTATTTTCTCCCCGGCCATCCTTTACGAATGCAAGTCCCTTTACTGTATTATGAAAGCAGACGCACCCACAGAAAACTCTTTTTTAATATCAACTATGGATATGCTTCACCCACTTCAATTAATTTCAATATTATGATTGCAACTCTTGAATAGAAGAGGAGAACCACTAAAGAGTAATAAAATTCTTCAGATGGAATGAATAAACCAAATCAAAAGGAGCTTTATATAAAGATGCTACCCAGTGTTGAACCACACGGTAAACTGGACACCGGTAAAACTAGGGTCAGTAAATGACTTGAACGCAGGAGGATTGAAAGGAGAAATACATACAACTGATCCCTCCATTCTTTCCGGTCAATAAAATACCCATCAATTTTAGTTTTAGACTTTTAGTGAATGAAAGTCTATCCATAGTTGATTACAATATAATGATCGTAGTACCTCATAAAATTGAAATTTAATCAAATTGTAATTCAATTATTTATATATTTTTAGCGTGATTTGTTAGTTAATATGTAGTGTATATAGTATTGATTACTTAGATATATTATAATTCTTTTCGCTCTATACCATTGTTGTTTTTCATTTTAGTTGATAAACTTATATTTAAGTTACAATAAAATATGTTTCTTAACTTCTAATCAAGCTTAAAATTTGGTTTCATTTTTCTAGAATCGAGACCGAACCGATGTACACCCTACTGGCAAGGATTAAAGGTGTTGTATCACCAAACTTTAACAATGATCATACATACACCAAAAGAAAGTCACGAAGATGAAGGTTTTTTAGCAATAATTTTGCCCACAAGATAGCCTGGGCCACAATAGAAAAGGATTTCATAATTTGCAAGTATTTGATAGTTACTAACATTTCTAAAGAAACATAATAAGTAGATAATTACTAGCACTACCGTGCGCTTACGACCCTTAAGAATCAGTAGAGGCCATTTTAAGCAGAATACTTCCCCGTGAAGGAGCTCTGAAGATTAACATCTCAAAAAGGAGCATTACAATGCGTCAAATCAACATCCACTTCTCTTTGATAAGTGAATATATAAAAATATGCATAATTTGATTTTATCCTAATGCTTTTGCTTTGTAAATTGTAATGCCCTTGTGGTCTAGTGTCTATCATGGACAGTATCTCCCTGACATTTGTATTCACTTTTATTGGTAACAAGATGGACATATATTCGAAATGTTTGGGCCCAAAAGTCCTTTGGGCTACCAACAAGGCCCATTAGCATATAACATATAACCAATGAGGATGAGTCAAAGAGAATATGACACTACATGGATGGTATGAAGAACCAGCTTTTATTTCCTCTTTTAACTAGTGGAGCAAACCACTTATTTGGTTGAAAAAAATATATTAAATAATCAATTTAATCATCCAATAACCACTTTATTTTGGCGTGTCTTAGTTGCACCCCAAAATATTACAATCAATTCACATTACAGCCAATTCACTGCACATGATGTCCTTTCATGACTTTTGACGGCTGGTTAGAATGTTGACGGTGGTAATGCAACAAGCAAATTGTTAACTTTACTCATACTATATAATTAGTTTTTCTTTTTTTGATAAAAATATGTATAATTAGTTAATTTTACTGATTTGAATGTTGATTAATTTTTATTTCTAATTATCATTTTACCAATATGTATAATTAGTTAAATTTACTCGTACTTACTAAAACTCTTACTACTTAATTAATCAAATTTAATAACAAATACAACGTTTAGTTAGGGATGAGCATAGTCCAAAATCGAACCGAATAGCAATAAATTGAATAGAACCTAAAATTATTTTTCCTAAAAATTGAACCGATAATTGAACCTATAAATGTAAGTTTAGTTTCGTCTTGAACCTAAAATAAAAAATTAGAAATATTAGAACCAAAAACCATACCTAATAGATGGTTTCGGACCTAAACCGACCTAAAAAGTAAAAGGTACAAACATTTACATACTACTAAAAAAATAAAAACTACAATGTAAAGTATCAATGTAGTCACTCTCATTTATTCCGATAAAGATAACAAACATTATTATATCTAAATCTAAATATATCTCGATAAAATTAACAAGTATGAGTTTGTCTTTTTTTAAAAATAAATAAATTAAAAGTTAGTTTTTCGGTTTAAACCACCGGTTTGCGGTTATTACCCAATAACCGACCTTAAACCTATTTTCTAAAATATGCAAACCTAAAATCGAACCTAAATTATCGGTTGTCAGTTAGGTCTAGACCCAAATCACTCGGTTTGGTTAAGTTCGGTAAACCAAACCTAACAAGCTTACTATTAGGGCGGACAAACGCCTCACAAAGGTAAAGTCTGCATGCGCCGAGGGCTTGGGACGCATACGTTCTCATTTTATTATAACAAATTATAAAAAGAGAATATAAAAATATACGTTGTCGGGAATCAAACCCGGGTATGCGTTACCGGGAATTGAACCCGAATCTCCTAGGTGAAAGCTAAATATCCTAACCGCTGGAAGACAACAGATTTGTTGATACTTAAACCCTTTAACCAAAATAACATGTAATTGTCTTGTGCTCGAGGTGCTTGCGCCTCATGAGCCGCATGCACCAAAGGACCGGACGCATGCGGGCTGCGCATGCACCCCAATCCAGGTACATGGGCAACCCGCATGCTTTGCCTTCTTGGCGTTTTTCGTCCGCGGCAATTAACATCACTTATAATTAATCTCAAAGTGCGGAATGACATACACTCAATTTCACTTTCGGACCCCAAATTCGACATTAGTTAAACTCAATGCGTTTTCACATTTCAAATACAAAATTAATTAAACACTAATTCAAAAATAAATAAATAATACGGTTTAAGATCTATGGATTATAATTTCACTTATTAAGATTAAAGTAATAACCATTTTTAAAATTATAATGAATTTCCAAATATATCATCAATACCCATGATTCTCCGTGAGTTATCCTAAAGCTAGGTTCTAAATACATAAAAGATGCAACATTTCAACACTTATCAAAATCAATCATTAATCAACACTTATCAAAATCAATCACTAATCATTTTTTTAGGGTGTAAATATTACTGCCCATTTTGTTATGTTACTTGACTTCAATAATTTTACTTTCTTACCGACCTTCAAAAAAAATCTTTTGACTTGAGCTGTCCTACTATCGGTTGGTATATAGCTGATCTACATTTTTTGGTGAATTAAGGATTTCTTGATTAAAATGAAAGATCCGCATAGATACAATGTTTTTTGCCAGATTACTTCTAGTTGTTAAGTGGATCCTTGTAGTAAAAAAACTCAAAACTGAGAATAAATTATAGCTTGGCTTGCATTTTGAAGTTTTATTATTCAACAAGTGTAAGATATATGAAAATGACATCTAGATAATCCCACAAGGCCACAATCATTGTGATCAACTTCCAGCCAACTTATAACTCTTATTACCATTCAAGCGTTATGTTCATTATAGTTGTTAGCTTGTTACTTCCTGCGGAAGAGCGTTGACAATTTCTAGTGTTTTTTTTTTTACTTGATCATATCCTTATTGCTTAGAGATTTAGAGAGTTCGATCCCGAGCTTTAGGGTTGGGTGAAATGACACCATCAATCAATATCTGGTTAACAAGGGTGGTTTTGTAAACTTGTATTAATTAAACCTATTACCAAACATAGTCCCATCTTAATATTTAATCCCTAATAAATCCCATTTAAATTAATCTTTTAAATAATCCCGTGCCCCTACCAAACACACCCCAATTCACCTACGTGGTAGTAGTTTACTTTCGTAAGAATTCTTTTTTTAATGAAATAGTAAGAATTTGTTTTTTAATATAATAGAGAGGAATTCAATTTACATAAGAACCCAGTGAATAAAGAGGCCGCACAAAATGGGCAGATGATAAACCTTCAATAAAGAGAAAAAAACAAAACGCCATATCACCAAAATTATAATATATTGATGAAGTTCAGCAAGCTCAGCCCAACCATGCGAAGGAACAAAGTTGGAATATTAGTAAGAGAAAGGAGAACCAACCTCAAATTAGAATGCTATCCATTAGCTCCACGTCCTAGGCCATATTCGTTGTTCAATCAATCATGCCTGAATATGATTAACAAAAACAAAAGCTCATATCTTGTTTAGGCTTTTTCGGAACGTAAAGATGCATGCTAAGAAAGTAAGACAATTGTCCACAATTTGCATGACAAATGCTTAAATTAAACGATAATAGGCACACAACCAGAAAAGTATGCACAAAATTGAAAGCAGTGTGTGGGGTATTCTTGATTATCATGACCTACAAAAATGAAGAACCTATAGGACTCAATCTCAGACTTTAATTGGCAAATAATTTTAACACAATAAATAAAATCCCATTATTATGGATAATGTAGGCAAAAGACTATTGGAAAGTATTTTACAAACCACAATGCATATTTGAACTTATCTCATTCTCTAAATATAAATAAAACCCTTAAACTGGGACTCATTATACAAAGGGAACTTCTTCCATGCTACTAGCAGGAATCAAGCACCGTTCTTGTGCAAGATGTCAGCGTTCTATAACAATCATTGTTTATATATATGCTAGTGCGCATAGCATGAAGGCCCCCTTTTTGAAAGATCACCCTTCCCTATCAAACACTTAATGATGCCACTTATATTATTCTGATCTTTCTTGTACATTCAACTACAATAAACATTTCATTAGACAAGATTTCACCTCTGCCCTCCTCCCAAACACCTCTAACCTGCCATGGCTCCTCAAATCACCTTTTTTCTTTTTGTGTTACTTCTTTCACTTCCTGACCCGTCTCAAGCCATAACAGATAATCAGGCAGCGTTCTTCAACCTCATGAAAAATACTCTCTCGGGGAATTCCTTGTCTAGTTGGGATGCCTTGGGAGAGTACTCTTATTGCAATTATTCTGGGATTAGCTGCAACGATCACGGTCATGTTACAAAGATCAAACTATCCGGTTTTTTGCTCTCTGGCTACTTCCCACCAGATGTGTGCTCTTACCTTCCAAAGCTCGAGGTTTTGGATATCAGCAGCAACAAAATCCATGGCGGATTTCCAGATGGCATCATCAATTGCTCTCACTTACAAGTCCTCAACTTGAGTTCCTTGGATATGACAGGAACACTGCCAAACTTTTCGGGCATGAGAAACCTTCGAGTGCTGGAGTTATCATTCAACAAGTTTGAAGGAGATTTCCCCATATCCATCATCAACCTCACCAATCTTGAAGTCCTCAACTTCAATGAAAACCACTTCAACTTATGGGAGCTTCCACCAAGCATCTCCCAGTTAACAAACTTGCGGAGAATGATTTTGACAAATTGCAATCTTCATGGATTTATCCCGCCTTCGATAGGCAACATGACCCTGCTTACTGATCTTGAGTTATGTGGGAATTTCCTGACGGGTTCTATCCCTCCGGTGATCGGGAGTCTACAAAATCTGAAAATGCTCATGCTGTACAATAATCAGCTCACAGGAAGTATACCTCAAGAGTTAGGAAATTTAACCGAGCTCATGGATTTGGATATGTCGGCAAACCAGCTAACTAGCAAGATCCCAGAAACAATATGCGGTCTCACCAAACTGCGTTCCCTGCAACTCTATAGCAACAGCCTCATAGGTGAAATCCCAGAGGCTCTAGGGGACTCCAGGACTTTGAGCTTCTTGTCACTTTATGACAACAAACTCACAGGATCTGTTCCAGAGAACCTGGGGAAATATTCACCTATGATTCTCTTGGAGTTGTCGGACAACCGGCTTTCCGGTCAGCTCCCCCCATTTATCTGCACGGCAGGTAAACTGTTGTACTTTCTTGTCCTTCAAAACATGTTAACTGGAGAGATACCTGCGAGTTATGCAAAGTGCACTTCCCTTCTCCGTTTCCGTGTCAGTTTAAACAGTTTAGAGGGTTCAGTGCCTGAGAAACTTCTTGGTCTCCCCCATGCATCCATCATTGATCTGGCCTTCAATCGCCTTTCTGGCCCGTTACCGAAAGCTATTGGAAATGCCAAAAACTTGACCGATCTTTTCTTACAAAGTAATAAAATTTCAGGTAGTCTGCCCCCTGAGATTGTTGGAGCAGTAAATCTGGTCAAAATTGATTTTAGTAACAATCTCTTGTCAGGGCCAGTACCTAGTGAGATAGGCTACCTCAGAAAACTAAACTTGTTGCTATTGCAAGGCAACAAGTTTAATTCTTCCATCCCAAAGTCCCTCTCTTTGCTCAAATCACTCAATGTTTTAGATCTGTCCAATAATCATTTAACAGGAAGCATCCCTGATAGTCTAGCTGAATTGCTGCCAAACTCAGTTAACTTCTCATACAATCAGCTTTCAGGTCCAATCCCATCTTTATTCATAAAGGGAAAGCAGGAAGAGAGCTTTTTGGGGAATCCAGATCTCTGTGTCACATATCATCCTAACTCAGATACACCTTTTCCTCCATGCCAACGAAGAAATGGTGAAAAGAGGTTGAAGATAATTTGGGTTATAGCGGCTTTGCTGTTAGTTGTGTTCCTTGGTACTGTTTTGTTCCTAAAGAGATGCCTCACTAAGGGAAAAGCCATAATAGGACAGGATGAGACCTTATCTTCATCATTTTGCTCATATGACATAAAGAGTTACCATCAGATAAGTTTTGACCAACGTGAGATCCTTGAAGCGATGGTCGGCAAGAACATACTCGGGTACGGAGGATCTGGAACAGTTTACAGAATTGGGCTAAGCAGTGGGGAGGTTGTTGCAGTTAAGAAGTTGTGGAGGCAGAACGCAAAGGATTCTTCTTCAGATGACCAACTTTTCTCGGGCAAGGAACTGGATATCGAGATTGAAACTCTGGGTAGGATAAGGCACAAGAACATAGTAAAGCTCTACAGTTATTTATCAAGTTGGAACAGTCACTTGCTAGTTTATGAGTATATGCAAAATGGAAATCTCTGGGACACCCTGCACAAGGGAAAGGTCCTTCTTGATTGGCCAACTCGCCACCAGATTGCACTTGGCGTTGCACGAGGTCTAGCCTACCTTCATCATGATCTATTACCACCAATTATTCACAGAGATATCAAATCATGCAATATCCTGCTTGATGTTGATTACCACCCCAAGGTGGCCGACTTCGGTGTTGCAAAGGCCCTCCAAGCAGGAGGGGGGAAGGAAACCGACACTACTGTCATTGCAGGAACTTATGGTTACTTAGACCCAGGTAGCTATTTGAAATTACATAAATGATCTTTTTAAGTTAAAATTCTACTTATTGAGCTGCATCTAGTATCCTACTACCACAACATAAGTAGACAACAAAAAAAAATATTAATTAGCATAAATCAATTCATGACATAATTAATGATTACTACTTCACTTTGTTTCTGGATCAATTTGTACTATATTTTTGTAGTACATTTGCATAGTTCTGGAAAACCTTACTAAAAACTTTATTGTCACAAAGAACTTTCTTAGACCAAACCAACATGACGTATTCACAAAAATGTTGGCAGATTATGTGAATTCATCCAAGGCAACAACCAAGTGTGATGTTTACAGTTTCGGGGTAGTGCTGATGGAGTTGGTGACAGGGAAGAAGCCAATCGATGGAGAGTTTGGAGAAGATAAGAATATCATAAATTGGATAGCCAGCAAGGTGGACACAAAGGAAGGGGCTATAGAAGTCTTGGACAAGCGTTTGTCAGGTTCATTCAAAGATGAAATGCTTCCAGTGCTTTGGATAGCCATTCGTTGTACAGCTAGAGCCCCAGCTCCTCGTCCAACAATGAATGAAGTGGTTCGATTACTAACCGAAGCTAGCCCATGCAGATACCATTCTTTCAAATCAAGAGAAAAGAACGAAGATTCATCAAATAACACCAAAAACAGGTAATAACGCATCCTTTATGGGATTAAATGATTGTTAGCACTGATGTTTTAGGTGAAGCAAGCTGGCATCTGTACAAAAATATTGTCTAACATGAACCATTTAGAAGCTCCAGAGGGGGGAATAATTTATTTCTTTTCCTCGTGGAAAGATATAAGATAGAGTCTTGTCTATTCTCTTTTTCTTAACACCATTTCTATATTTGTTTACTTTTGTAAGATGTAGAGGATTGTAGGATAAGGCTCGCTTTATAGCAAAGCAACTGGAAAGCATCTTTGTCACATACGCCCGTAAGGAAATAATTTTATAGCTTTAGCCAATAATTTCCTTTGATATGTATCTCTTTTTTATCTGATTTTATAAGAGTGATCAAAGGGAAGAGGAAAGCTTTTAAAAAGAAAGAGATGTTGTTCAAGGTGGAGGGACTGGATTCTCATCCACTTCTTTCATAGGGTTCTTATTCTTAATTTTTGTCGCTTCGGTTAAAAAAAAATCTAGATGGCCCATGTAGAAAATAGCTATAGCTAACTAAGGAGCATATTTGTCTCTATTCAAGGAGTTCAAGCTGAAGAGGTTCACAAGGTGCAGCTGAACAGCAAGGCACCATATTTCACCACTACAACACAGCTTTGGTGATATTTGTTTACAAAATTATGCCTAAGCTGTGTTCAACTAAAATGTGTGCATAGCATGAATCTCTTAGTTGTTCAACTTGATTGACCTCACTTTCATTTTGCAGTGGCTTTTAGCGCACATAACAGATAATTCTATCAATTTAAGATATGCCTCATAACACTTCAATTTTTTGTAGGAAATGGCTATTCTAGCATATGTTGTGATTAAAATCTGTTTAGTAGTTCTTGCTAAATAGCACAGATCTACAACTTGGTAAATAACTCACTTATTTCCATAGTCATGAGGCCCATGAATCATGTGTATGATACATGTATACAATTCACAGTAAAAAGAAAAGGCAATTACTTAGTGACCAAGATGGAAACGGATGAGGCACCAATGCATGATCAATAGGTCACTTTCTAATCAAACATACTTATGAAGAAAAAAGAAACACCGATAAAGAAGACTAACAAAAGTGAATTTTGTATTAATAAAATAACACAATAAACAAGCAAAAACAAACATCTATGGACAATTCACTGTCTACAAGCAATAAATACCATGTTCAACCAGTATAAAAATAATTTCAGTGAATGATTGAAGCTCCAACAAGAGATCATAGTTCAATGCATAGACATCCGAAATAGTGTTTCAAAGGTCAAACATGGTGGTGCGCTAGATTTATGTCGAACTTATTCGTCCTAATTAACTTCATCAATATCACAAACATATTGTGTGCAATGTGAATCTATAAATTGGCCGCACGATCTTGTGGCACTGAAACATGTATTCGTTCACGGTAGAAAATCTTGCAATGTAAAGGATGTATGATTCCATTATAGCCGGAAATTGAACTACATTGAACAAGATATAATGAACATTGATAGCAAATATTACCTAACTCGATTAACCGCCATCGGAAGGGGTTGGATTTGTCTTCAAACTTAAACGATCATTTTCCCTTCATCTGTTTGTTAATCAACTTCCTTGAATAGTCGCAAAGCATTTTGAAGACCGCGTTCAAAAGCCAGCCGATACTACATTGAGAAATCGAAGATCATCAATGCGGTAAACTGAACGTGGGAGGCGAAGAGATGCATCATTTCCGATAAACGACCAGAAAATTGTCGTTTTAGCTAAAGGATTTTGTCGAGGCAAGTAACTACTCAGAAACCCGCCTCCTGAAAACATCATCACTTTCATCAGTATCTTGCTCCACCGTTGGCCCGATAAGCCCAAAACGAAAATGGACCTAACTGCCATGGGCTAAGACATGCTAAATATAGCCTCTACAGAGTCCAGTTCATAACCAGAAAACTGAACGGGGGAGGTGAACAGAGACTAAGGGTGTGTTTGGTAAGAGATGGAGGTTATTTTGAAGATTAATCTAGATGAAATTTAAAAGGGGTTAAATTTAATATGGGATTTATTAGGGATTATTTGATATAAAATAATTTACGTGAAGTTGTTTGGTTGAAGATCTTTTAATAGGTTTAATTGATATTGATTTACAAATTTATCCTTATTTTAACCTTAAATAGGGTTAAATTGGGAGCATAAGTGGAATTCTAAATGATATTTAAAAATTAATCTCCTTTAACCTTGGTAATATAAGGCTATTTTTTTGCCCTTTTTAATCCCAATTAATCCCCTCTATAATTTTTTTCCATAATCTCCACCTTCATCCAAACACCTACACAAATTTAATCTTTTAAATTTAATCTAAATGAACCTTCTTTAATCTCCAACCAAACACACCCTAAACAAAAGTGACATTTCATATCAAGAAAATACCAAAAGTCCAAAAGTAACCAGCCATAAGCAGACAGAAATATCCGATTCACCATCTACTATCTGGAAGCACTTATCCATCTATCTGTATCTATACTATATATTAAAACCAAATCATTTGGTTCATTCTAACTTATAATATGTCACATGACATTTTTTTAAAATTTTTAATTTTTTTTAAAAAAAAATATATAGTTCCCATATTTTAAATTAGTAATAAAATAATAATATTATAATTATCCTATTATATAACTTATATTTATCTACTTACCAAACATGTATTTTTATTTATATACACATACACATAAACATACTTTAAATTATACTAATAGAATAACTATTCTATGATAAAACATATACCAAAATAAATTTTTATATATAGTTATACATATATTTACCTATACTAAACATACTTTTTTTAATTTACGTATATATGCTAATGTATTTTAATTTTATTAAAAAATTGAAGAGCTTATTTTTATTAAAATTCTATCAATTAATGTATATTTTTAATAAAAATAGTGTAAATGATAGATTGTGTTTCCTTTATTTTTTTAAAAAATTTATTAATATATTAAAGTTATTAGGTCAATTAATTAATTTATCAAAGCCGCAAATAATCGTGATATGATTCACATGCTTTTAATAATCAATTTAAAAACTGATATTTTTTTAAAAGGTATTATTTTAAGTCGTAATTTACGTCAAATTTTTTCGATAAAATTATATTAAAATTTTAAACCTATAATTAGTTATTTGACGAATTTATAAATATTTTTTTAAATATACACGAATATCATATTTTGTCAAATATGCATCATCGAAATAAGACTAAAAGAAAAAAAAAAGAAATTAAAAGTATATTTTAACAAATCAATCCCGTGCAAGGCACGGGTGATACACACTAGTACTATATTAAAGCAAAATCATTTACTTCAATGTAGTTCATCCTAACTTATAATATGCCATGTGCGTAAATGTTCAGGTACGGCCCTTTTCTTGCGGTACGGTCGTACGGCCGTACGACAGGGAGACACGTGTCCCAAAAAAAAAAACTTTTTTTTTCTCTCTCTTTTCTGAAACGATTTTTTTTTTCCGGAAACTAATGAAAATTTATTTGAACTACCATGTTATAATTTATGCACTATTATCCTATAAACTTTGAACTATTCGCATATAATCCATGAACTATTACTTTTTAATATAATCCATGAACTATTCTATTATAATTCATGAACTATCCCATAATAAGTTTTGAACTATTACTTTCACTCCTTTATAAATTTTTGCACTTTAAACTATTCTATTATAATTCATGAACTATTCTATTATAATTCATGAACTATCCCATAATAAGTTTTGAACTATTACTTTTACTCCTTTATAAATTTTGCACTATGAACTATTCTATTATAATTCATGAACTATCCTTTTAGAAGTTATGAACTATTACTTAATAAGTTTTGAACTATTACTTTCAATCCTTTATAAATTTTACACTATGAACTATTCTATTATAATTCATGAACTATCCTTTTATAAGTTATGAACTATTCCATAATAAGTTTTGAACTATTACTTTTACTCGTTTTAAAAAAAAAAAAAAAACTCGTTCAGAAAAAAAAAAAAAAAAATTTCCGGGACACGTGTCGGCCGTACCGGAATAATGGGCCTTACTTGAACACTTCCCATGCCACGTGACATTTTCTTAAAATTTTTATTTATTTTAAAAAATTATATATATACTTGCCATATTTAAATTAGTAAATAAAATAATCGTAATATTATCATATGATAGAACTTATATTTATCAACTTACCAAACATATCTTTTTATAAATCTATCTATATACATATATTAAAGCCAAAACATTTCCTTCAACGTGGTTCATCCTAACTTATTTTATGCCACGTGTCATTTTCTTAGAATTTTGATTTTTTTAAAAAAAATTATATCTACATTTACAATATTTAAATTAATTAATAATGTAATAGTATAATTATCCTATAATAGAAGTTATATTTATATACTTACCATACATGTCTTTTTATATATCTACACATATACATAAACATAGTTAAAATTATACTAATAGATTTATTATTCTATGATAAAAAGTATACCAAAATAACTTTATATATATAGTTATACATATATTTATCTATAATAAATATACTTTTTTATTTTATGTATAGATGCTAATGTATTTTAATTTTATTAAAAAATTGAAGAGATTATTTTTATTAAACTTCTATCAATTAATCTATATACATATATTAAAGCAGAAACACTTTGTGTCACGTGTCGTGATCTTATAAACTTCACACCACGTGTCATTTTCTAGCGCATCTTAATTTTATAATTATAGTAATTAACAAATCAATAAAACAAGCAATGATATAGATAATAGATATATTATTTCCATTTATAATTTTATCACAATTTTCATGTAACACCCCGATTTCAAAAAACTCGGGACGTTACTGGTTAGGACCTCACAATGGGTCCCGACCTCAGTTTGACAACAATATTACTAGGATCTTGCAACAAGACACACATAAGAAAAACCGAAATTCATGAAATAGTATTTTCAAAGGAATGAATGCAACAAGGTCTAAGAGCCTATAGTACTTAACAAAGGAAAAAACGATCAACTGTCTTAACAAAAGAAAGAACGACCAACAACAACCCCAACCCCCACTCTAAGGAGTACGGAGACCCGGCTGACCACTACTTCCGGATCACTCAGCTGCTGATCTAACCTGCGGTAAATCTAAAAACACAACAAGAGAAACCGTTAGCTAGTTATCATAATATTAAGAGAGTAATAATAGTGCACACACACATAAAATATAAACACCCATCATGCTTTCAAACAAGTCCATTTATTATCTTCAGTTAAGTTATTCACTCTTACTAATGATACTTATTTTGTGACACGAGGAATTCCCAAACCTCGCCTCCGCCCCCGTGTAACCATCAGGAATGGATCCGATGCATCTCACCTTGTACCTGCCTGGGCTGGGTATAGAGAACCTCCCAGTCTCCTGTCAGAGCTGGGCAGTGATGTCACGGCCCGCTATACATACACTTGGGCCTTACACATAATAATAACGGTCGTCCTAGCAAGTTTTTATTATTATAATCACGCACATCGCACACACACAACTACTATCACTCAACTAATATCGAGAAACTGGCTAAGTAAGTCGTAAGGACTTACCTCAATCAATATCACTTTCTCAACTCTCAATTCAGTACGTACCCGTGGTAACTCAAACGCCTGTTAAACAAGGTTGTGTATCAACATTTCATCCAATACTCTTTAGAAGTTGTCAACTTCTAAGAGATACAAAGCTCAAGAGGAAAGTTCACGAAAACAACTCTCTCAGGTTAAAGGACTATTTTTCTCCGAATCCCGAAAATCTAAAATTTCAAATAAAAACTTCCAACTCTACTTTAGAGCCTATTCCCATATTACGGTTCTTACGGAGGAATCTAATACTGCAGTACAAGAGGTATACAAAATCCTAGATTTCCATTAACTGCTTATAAAGTCCGATTTGAGTTAAGAATCCAAGATTTAGATTAAAAGTTAAGAATTCCGGAAACACTCTCTAATTTCTCCAATATATATTTATACTAATTATAGGGCAAAAGTCTCTCAAGAAACAACCATAACTCCCATATAATTTCTAAAGTTGGACTAGAAGCCAAGGTTCTATACTTAGTCAATTATTTCTAGTTTCAAAACAGCTCAAGTGTTCTACTTCGAGACCCTATAAAACTTAATCCGACCGTTAACTTTCTTCCAAATTCTAACACGTTAAACTACGTATTTCTAGCTATCATATATCAAAAATTGAACGGTGGATCTTTATCCTAAGGTATCGAATTCTCTCTCTCAACTAGTCCGCTGTTGTGCATTTACACAACAATTCAACAAGGTTTTCAAGTGGTCCTGAGTTCAAAACTTCACCCCAACTATACTGGGAACCACTGGACTCAACAACCTACTCTTTTATACCCATACAACATCGACAGAAGATCTGCAGAGGGCTTACCAACACTGTGGAAGGTGGTCCGGTTCACAGGATGGGCGCAGCAATGAAGTCCCAAGTCGGCTTGTTCACCGACTCGCCTGCCCTCCACAGATGTACTCGCGTTCAGGCTGTCACCGCAACATCAGGAATAGCCCAGCCCCTTCGTCATTTTATGTCGTAACACAGACAGAGAAGGAGGGAAAAAAAGAAGCAGCAGTGACTCACCTTCTGTAGCAGCACTGACGTCGCCGGTCGGCTAGCGTGCAGGATTGTGCTGGTGGCTGTTGCGGAGTCACGTCCTTCGGCCTTAGCTGCTCAGCCGCGTCGCAAGGTTTGGCTAACTGTTGTGCGAAGGGGTTAAAATTCGAAGGCTGCAACTATGGAGACAACTCGAGAGGGCAAGTTCTTACCGGTGTTCCCGTCTGGAAAGGCGTGAGACTGCGGCGGCGTTGGGCGGTGGTTGACAGAGACGGCGCAGTGGCTCGGTGGCGGCCCTTGTGTTGCGCGTTGTTGCTGCTGTCTTTGGTACAGAGAGAGAGATGGAGCAGCAGGAAGCGGCACTATGAGGAGGGTGAGATAGGATTAGAGCGTCACTTAGATTAGGTTAAACTAATTAGGTTAGGGTTAAATTTTTGGGTTAGGATTAGGCTGAAATAGATGGGCTGACAGTAAGATAAATGGGCCTAGTAGTGGGCCAGATCCGGTCTGCTCTCTCATTAACACAAGGATGCGAAAACTCGTTACCCGCCTCGGATTGCTGGTTATGTGCGGAAATATTTACGGGAAATCTTTACTGTATTACATAAGTTATTATTTTATTTAAAAAGGTACGGAATTATTTTTGATTACATAATTTATCATTTTATGTGAATTCAGGTCACATAAAATGATAGAACTAATCCCGTTTAATTTAATTTAAAAAGGACAACACTTTAGGCGGATCGGAACCCGGTTGAATTCCGTATTAGCGGAGTTAAAAAATTTTCGGTTATTACACCAGTGCCCCCTTAAAAGAAGTTTCGTCCCGAAACTTAGAATAATATACCTAAACACACAACTTTCTTGATATATTTTAGTTTTCTAACATTTTCGTTTTCTACCATGCAACTACTCAAACATCATAATCAGACATGCATCACATAAAACGTAAACACCCAATCCAATATAAAACATTAATGGTCAACAACACAACATCCGAGTACTAACTCGTCGATACAGGAGTAACCTCTAACCCCGCAAAGAACTCGGGATAGTTACGTCTCATACTCTCCTCGGTCTCCCAAGTGGCCTCATCAACTCCTCGTCTAGACCACTAGATCCTCAACATAGGTATCTCCTTGGACCGCAGACGCCTAGTACTGCGCTCCAAGACAGCTACTGGGTACTCTACAAAGGTATGATCGGGCTCAACTATCAGATCCTCATGGATGATGACGTGTCTCGGATCCGGGATGTACTCTCTCAACTGAGATACATGGAAGACCGGATGAACACCCTCTAGTCTCGGCGGTAATGCTAATCTGTAGGCCACCTCTCCAACTCTCTCTAAGATCTCAAAAGGTCCGACATATCGGGGACTCAGCTTCCCTTTAATGCCGAAACGCCTGACTCCTCTCGTAGGTGACACTCTCAGCCACACCTAAGCACCCACTCTAAACTCCAAAGGTCGACGCCTTTTGTCAGCGTAGGATTTCTGATGACTCTGAGCTGCTAACATCCGCTCTCGGATTAGGGCAATCCGAGCGATGTCATCCTGTATCTGATCTGGAGCTACTCCATCAGCTCTGCTGAGCTCATCCCAATATAATGGTGTACGACATCTCTGCCCGTACAAAGCGTCATAGGGAACCATCCCAATAGACGCGTGCCAACTGTTATTATATGAAAACTCTACCAGTGGGAGATGATCTGGCCATACCTGTCCCCAATCTAGTACACACGCCCGCAGCATGTCCTCTAAGGTCTGAATGGTCCTCTCAGACTGACCGTCTGTCTGTGTTTGATAGGCAGTGGTAAAGTGGAGACTCGTCCCCAAAGCAGTATGTACCTGCTGCCAAAATCTCGAGGTAAAACGTCCATCTCTGTCAGAGACGATAGTCCTCGGTACTCCGTGGAGTCTCACAATGTGCCTGGTGAACTCCTCAGCTAGACGACTCACCGGCCACGTTTCCTTAATCGGAATGAAACGTGCGGTCTTCGTCAGACGGGCTACCACTATCCAAATAGCATCAAAACCTCTGCTGAGTCTCAAACCTGTGACAAAATCCATAGATATATCCTCCCACTTCCACTATGGTACTGGAAGTGGGTGGAGCTCTCCTCCGGATCTACGATGCTCAATCTTGACCTGCTGGCAGGTCGCACACTGAGCTACATACCGAGTCACATCGAGCTTCAAACCACCCCACCAGAAGGACCGTCTCACATCCTTGTACATCTTACTCGCTCCAGGGTGTACTGAGTATGGGGTAGCATGAGCCTCACCTAGTATCCTCTGTCTCAACTCACTGTCTAACGGCACACAAACGCGGTCCTGACGTCTCATCACTCCATCTGCACCAATAGTGAACTGTGGGGCCTCGTCCCGAGACATCCTGTCTCGGATCCTGGTCAAAGTCGGGCAAGTCTCTTGCTTCTGTCGGATCTCATCCAATAGATCAGGAAGTAACTCCAAAGTAGTCAACTGACTATCAGTATCGGGAAACTGAATCTCTATCTCCAACCAAGCCAAGTCTCTCTACAACTGTGGCTGTATTGTCAATCGGGCTATCGCCCTCTCCCTAGGCGTCTTCCGGCTCAAAGCGTCAGCTACCACATTCGCCTTTCCGGGGTGGTAAAGAATCTCAAGGTCAAAGTCCTTGATCAACTCTAACCACCGCCTCTGGCGGTTATTTAACTCTCTCTGAGTGAATATATACTTCAGACTCTTATTGTCTGTGAAGATCTGACATGTCGCCCCATAGAGATAGTGACGCCAGATCTTAAGAGCATGGACTACTGCAGCCAACTCTAGATCAAGTGTGGGGTAGTTCTCCTCATACGTCTTCAACTGTCGAGACGCATAGGCTATGACCTTACCCCTCTGCATCAAAACACACCCCAAGCCTAGCTTGGATGCATCACTGTATACCACAAAGTCATCAGTACCCTCAGGCTGTGCCAAAATCGGAGCGGACGTCAATCTCCTCTTCAGCTCCTCAAAACTCTGCTGACACGGCTCAGACCAGACAAACCGAGTAGTCTTCCTCAGAAGACAAGTAAGTGGTCGGGCAATCAAGGAGAACCTTTCCACAAACCGGCGGTAGTAACCTACTAAACCTAGAAAGCTGCGAACCTCCTTAACATTCTTAGGAGGTTGCCAAGAAGATACTGACTCTAACTTCGCCGGGTCGACTTTAATACCCTCAGCAGTCACCACGTGACCTAAGAAAGCCACCTCTGACATCCAAAACTCACACTTGGATAGCTTAGCATACAGCTGGCTATCCTGTAGAATCTGCAATACTGTCCTCAAGTGTCCGGCATGCTCCTCTCGACTCCTAGAGTAAACTAGGATGTCGTCAATGAAGACCACTATAAACTAGTCTAAGAAGTCAATGAATATCCCCTTCATCAACTCCATGAACACCGCTGGTGCATTAGTGAGCCCAAATGGCATCACTACAAACTCATAATGACCATACCTAGTCCGGAATGCCGTCTTAGGTATGTCCTGATCTCTCACCCTCAACTGGTGATAACCGGACCTCAAGTCTATCCTCGAAAACACGGACCCTCCATGCAACTGGTCCAACAGGTCGTCTATACGCGACAGTGGATACTTGTTCTTGATGGTTACTTTGTTCAGCTCTCTGTAGTCTATGCACAGCCTCATCGATCCATCCTTCTTCTTCACAAATAACACTGGCGTGCCCCAAGGAGACACACTAGGGCGTATGAAACCCTTTTCTGCTAGCTCCTCTAACTGCTTCTTCAACTCAAGCAGCTCTATCGGTGCCATACGGTACGGAGCCTTCGAGATCAGTCTCGTGCCCGACTCTAAGTCAATGCTGAAGTCAATGCTTCTCTGTGGGGGTAGTCCTGGCAGGTCGTCACTGAATACCGTACCTCTGCAAACTCGCATGCAACATGTATCTCCTCTATGGTCAGGCTCTTGATTTCCTTTATGGAATAACACCAGAAGGCCTCACAACCCTGTGCTATCAGTCTCGCTGCTCTTATTGCACTGATAATTGTGCCGGACTTTCCGAGGTCCCAGCCTCGGAATATCACTCTATGACCCTCCTCAGTGGAAACGGTCACTGTTCTCCTACCAATGTCTAAGACTGCTCCGTGGTTCTTCATCCAATCTATCCCTAAAATCACATCCTCATGAGCTAAGGGCATGACTAGAAAATTTACTAGCCAGTCTCAATCTCCCATGCGAACAGAACATCCATAGATCTCTCTAGTCCCTCTTACCTTACTCCCATCAGGTAAGCCTATCATAAAAGGTATCCCCTCTACACTCCCTGATAGACCTGCAGGGGAAGAACCCTGCTGAGATGGAGCCTTGCCCTGGCGGCAGAATACACCCCTATGTCCAAACTTGCCGCATTGGAAGCAGGTCATTGACGGCTTCGTGCAATTCGATCGGATGTGTCCATAGCCACTGCAGTTGTGGCACTGTAAGCCACCAACTCAAGTTTGACCAGTAGCAGTATGACTATGTCGCCCCTGAGTCTGTCCCCGTCCAAAAACAGCTACTCCTGTACTACCACTAGCATACCCTGTCCTCTGCCACTTATCCGGCCTGTCTGACTGAGCAGCTCTCCTCTGGACTAGTCTGTCTCTCTCATATGCAGACGCCTTATCCTGATATTCTGACAGAGTCTCACAGCGAAATTCTGCCAGATAGGAACGAGTGCTCTCCCTCAATCTCCGTGAAAAGAGATACACATGCTGCTCCTCAGGAGGTGCAGCTGGTCCAAGTAGTGTCAGTTCCTTCTGGAACTTCTTGATGGCAGCAGCAATCGGAATGTCCTTAAATCCTGCCTCAATGAAGTCCTGAAACCTCTCTCTCCTCAACGAGACAGGGCAGTATCTGTATCTATCAATGCTCCTCATCTGCTCCCAACTGGTGACTCGACTACGTATGGTCCGCCACCAGGAATGAGCATCCTTAGTGAAACATGTCTGCACCAAATCCACCTGTCGATCCTCTAGGCAACGTATCGCCTCTAATGCAGTCTCTACCTGTCCAATCTAGTGCTCCACCTCCGGTCCTATCTCTCCACTAAATGAGGGGACCTTCTAAGAGTTGAAAGCTTTCAACCACTCATCCGGCCTCGGTGCTCTAGACCCAGTAGGAGCTCTATCAGCCACAACTCTCCTCTCAAGTACAGCCGGCACCTGAGGCACTCCCTGTGTCACCTGAACAGACCTAGCCGGTACTGGTGGTACTTGGGTAAGTCTCTCTGTTCTAGCAGCCTCCTCCATACGCTCGACGTATGCTCGGTACTCTCTGTACTCAGTTGCTCCAATGGAAACACGTCCTGACTCCGTCGAACGTGCTCTCTGCGCTCCAAACCTAGAAACGGTCTCATTCCTGACCTCGGGACCTACACTCTCAGCCACCTCCTCCACTCCAGCATCTGGCATGATCACTGCTGGTGGATCCTCTCGAGGAGCTCGACCTCGACCTCGTGCTAGTGGAGGTCTACCTCCACGGCCGCGTCCTCTAACTATAGGGGTCCCATCTCCCCTACCTGGTCCAGCTGGAGGGAGAGGTGGACGACCTCTACCTCGACCAGTAGCTAGCGTAGCTGTAGTACGTGCCATATGCGCGAGGAATAACAACTATAAATATAACTATCTGATAAGTCCTAATAAGTCCATCTACAGTAAAACCTAAAGTCCATACTAAGCATACTGAGATCCGCGGTAGTAGTGGTGGTCAGCCGTACTTTTCTATTCCCAACCAGACTATGCATGCCTTTGAAAACTAAAAGTTCCCCTTTTTAAAACTCAGATCCCTTTCGGGTTCTGCTTAAAACTTATTCGGTCTTTCAGAAGATTTCAAGTGCCATTGTTGCCAACCTAGAGCTCTGATACCATGTTGTAACACCCCGATTTCTCAGAACTCGGGACGTTACTAGTTAGGACCTCACAATGGGTCCCGACCTCAGTTTGACAACAATATTACTAGGATCTTGCAACAAGACACAAATAAGAAAAACCGAAATTCATGAAATAGTATTTTTAAAGGAATGAATGCAACAAGGTCTAACAGCCTATAGTACTTAACAAAGGGAAAAACGATCAACTGTCTTAACAAAAGAAAGAACGACCAACAACAACCCCAACCCCCACCCTAAGGAGTACGGAGACTCGGCTGACCACTACTTCCGGATCACTCAGCTGCTGATCTAACATGCGGTAAATCTAAAAACACAACAAGAAAAACCGTTAGCTAGTTATCATAATATTAAGAGAGTAATAATAGCGCACACACACATAAAATATAAACACCCATCATGCTTTCAAACAAGTCCATTTATTATCTTCAGTTAAGTTATTCACTCTTACTAATGATACTTATTTTGTGACACGAGGGATTCCCAAACATCGCCTCCGCCCCCGTGTAACCATCAGGAATGGATCCGATGCATCTCACCTTGTACCTGTCTGGGTTGGGTATAGAGAACCTCCCAGTCTCCTGTCAGAGCTGGGTAGTGATGTTACGACCCGTTATATATACACTTGGGCCTTACACATAATAATAACGGTCATCCTAGCAAGTTGTTATTATTATAATCACGCACATCGCACACATACAACTACTATCATTCAACTAATATCCAGAAACTGGCTAAGTAAGTCGCAAGGACTTACCTCAATAAATATCACTTTCTCAACTCTCAATTCAGTCCGTACCCATGGTAACTCAAACGCCTGTTAAAGAAGGCATGTGTATCAACATTTCATCGAATACTCTTTAGAAGTTTTCAACTTCTAAGAGATACAAAGCTCAAGAGGAAAGTTCACGAAAACAACTCTCTCAGGTTAAAGGACTATTTTTCTCCGAATCCCGAAAATCTAAAATTTCAAATAAAAACTTCCAACTCTACTTTAGAGCCTATTCCCATATTACGGTTCTTACGGAGGAATCTAATACTACAGTACAAGAAGTATACAAAATCCTAGATTTCCATTAACTGCTTATAAAGTCCGATTTGAGTTAAGAATCCAAGATTAGATTAAAAGTTAAGAATTCCGGAAACACTCTCTAATTTCTCCAATATATATTTATACTAATCATAGGGCAAAGGTCTCTCAAGAAACAACCATAACTCCCATATAATTTCTAAAGTTGGACTAGAAGCCAAGGTTCTATACTTAGTCAATTATTTCTAGTTTCAAAACAGCTTAAGTGTTCTACTTCGGGACCCTATAAAACTTAATCCGACCGTTAACTTTCTTCCAAATTCTAACACATTAAACTACGTATTTCTAGCTATCATATATCAAAAATTGAACGGTGGATCTTTATCCTAAGGTATCGAATTCTCTCTCTCAACTAGTCCGCTGTTGTGCATTTACACAACAATTCAGCAAGGTTTTCAAGTGGTCCTGAGTTCAAAACTTCACCCCAACTATACTGGGAACCACTGGACTCAACAACCTACTCTTTTATACCCATACAACATCGACAGAAGATCTGCAGAGGGCTTACCAACACTGTGGAAGGTGGTCCGGTTCACAGGATGGACGCAGCAGTGAAGTCCCAAGTCGGCTTGTTCACCGACTCGCCTGCCCTCCAAAGATGTACTCGCGTTCAGGTTGTCACCGCAACAACAGGAATAGCCCAACCCCTTCGTCATTTTATGTCGTAACACAGACAGAGAAGGAGGGAAAAAAAAGAAGCAACACTGACTCACCTTCTGCAGCAGCACTGACGTCGTCGGTCGGCTAGCGTGTAGGATTGTGCTGGTGGCTGTTGCGGAGTCACGTCCTTCGGCCTTAGCTGCTCAGCCGCGTCGCAAGGTTTGGCTAACTGTTGTGCGAAGGGGTTAAAATTCGAAGGCTGCAACTATGGAGACAACTCGAGAGGGCAAGTTCTTACCGGTGTTCCCGTTTGGAAAGGCGTGAGACTGCGGCGGCGTTGGGCGGTGATCGACAGAGACGGCGCAGTGGCTCGGTGGCGGCCCTTGTGTTGCGCGTTGTTGCTGCTGTCTTTGGTACAAAGAGAGAGATGGAGCAGTAGGAAGCGGCACTATGAGGAGGGTGAGATAGGATTAGAGCGTCACTTAGATTAGGTTAAACTAATTAGGTTAGGGTTAAATTTTTGGGTTAGGATTAGGCTTAAATAGATGGGCTGACAGTAAGATAAATGAGCCTAGTAGTGGGCCAGATCCGGTCCGCTCTCTCATTAACACAAGGATGCGAAAACTCGTTACCCGCCTCGGATTGCTGGTTATGTGCGGAAATATTTACGGGAAATCTTTACTGTATTACATAAGTTATTATTTTATTTAAAAAGGTACGGAATTATTTTTGATTACATAGTTTATCATTTTATGTGAATCCAGGTCACATAAAATGATAGAACTAATCCCGTTTAATTTAATTTAAAAAAGACAACACTTTAGGCGGATCGGAACCCGGTTGAATTCCGTATTAACGGAGTTAAAAAAATTTTCAGTTATTACATTTCAATATATTCTTAAGATATCCTTTTCATCATTTTAAAAAAAATTTATCACTTTTAATTATAAAATGATTAGATTATTTATTATTCTAACTTTAACATATAAGTATATAGTTTTTATATTTATTAGGAAATAATCACTAACTTAAAAATGTATAAATTTTTATAATATAATTATTACATTTTTTTTATGGATATTATTTAAAACAACCTAAGATAATTTTGTAATTGAATTTTTTAAATGTTCTCTACTTTAACATTTATATTTTAATTTTGAAATTTATTTATATTTTTTCTTTTGAAAATTTGTATTTCACTTTTATCAACTTTATAAAATAGTCTACTAACATTAACTAAGATATGTAATATTGTCTAAATTAGTGTATTTTTGTTGTTTATCTGAAATTATAAGTAATTTAATTATAAGTTTTAATTAATCTTCGTTAGTTAATTAAAACCATTATGTTACATAATTTTTTTTTATAAAAATTTTAAAAATTATAAAATTCAAATTATATCCGTGCCTTGGCACGGGAACTACACTAGTATATCTATATAGCGAAAGCGCTTGAAGCCACGTGTCATTCACTCCGAGATTTAGTGACACATGTCATTTTCTCACGCATTCACAAATTAAGAATTATTTATGTTTTTATAATATCCTTTTATATAATTAATTATATCCATCTCTTTCCTAATTAAATTAGAATCTTTTTCATCGTATAATTCATAAAAAAATATGACTAACTAAAAATTGCAAAAATCCAATCAATTGGTATTTGATCATTCCATAGTCATTTCAATTTTAACTAAAAAATCTCACATTTATATGTTTTCTAATATAATAAATTGAGTGAATTTTTGTTTTATAACTCAAATTTTAATTGATTAAAAATTAAAATAATTAAACTTTATGAAAAATAAAATATATTTATTTAATTATAAATTTTTAATCAACAATTATAATTACAAGTTCATTTTCTCACGCATTCAAAAATTTATAATTATTTATATTTTTGTAATATCCGTTTTTTATGACTAATTATATTCATCTATTTCCTAATTAAATTAGAATTTTTTTTATCATATAGTTCATAATAAAATACGACTAACTAAAATGACAAATATCCAATTAATTGGTAATTTGGTATTTGATTATTCTATTGCCATTTCACTTTTAATTAAAAAAATCTCAAATTTATATGTTTCATAAATATAATAAATTGATTGAATTTTTTTCTTCACAACTTAATTTTAATTGATTGGAAAATAAAACAAGTAAATTTTATTTGATAAAAAATAAAATGTATTTATTTAAAAATAAAATTTTAAATTAAATATTATTAATACGATGATAAAAAGAAAAACTTTAAAAAAAAACTCTCATTGCAAAGCACGAGAATTATACTAGTATACATATTAAGGCAGAATCACTTCATCCTACGTGTCATATTCTCATGAACTTCGTGTCACATGTCATTTTCTCGTGCATTTTAATTTTATAATTATACTATTTATAAATAAATAAAAAATTATTAATATATATAATAGATATATTATTTCCATTTTAAAAAATATTATTTAAAACTACCTATGATAATTTTATAATTGAACTTATTTTAAAATTTATATTTTAGAAAATTTAAAATTTATTTATATTTTTCTTCTAATTTTTTTATTCATCTTCATAAATAATCTACTAACATTAGTTTTTTTTATTTAAGATATGTAATATTGTATCAATTAGACTTTTATTTATCTAAAATTATAATGAATTTAACAATAAAAATTAATTATTGGGTTAATTAATTAACACCGTTATTTTACATCAATTTTTTATATAAATTTTTAAAAATTATATATCAATTAAAATTTAAAATTATTTCCGTGACACGGGAGATACACTAGTCTATATATTAAATTAGAGCATAAGGCCATACCAATTTGTCATTCTCTTATATATCTAATTATATATGTTAATTTTTTTTACGTATTTACATTTTACTTTTTATCATTAAGTTTTTCCTCTTGGTATTCCGATGAATGGTCATTTATTCTTGCTATCCTCAAACTTTTAAATTTCACTTAGTATACACATGTTTTAAAATTTTCTCTTGATACCCTCAAATTTTCAAATTTTTTCTTTCTATACCCCTTTTAATTTTTTTTTTGAAAACGGAAAGCGGTTAGGACAGGCATCTTCTAGAAGTAGTTCATCCTATAGCATCCTTGCGGGTGAGAACACGAAGTTCGGAGTCGTCAAAAAATGATGTGTTGGGGTTCGAAATTTCCAAATGGGTAAAAATTTACTTTTAACATCTATATAACTTCCGTTAGTATATTAGAAAACTAAATTATAACCTATTGATAGTGATATATCTTTAGTTAGTATATTTTTAAAAAAAGAAAATAAAATTATAGACTATTTACAATGATAACAAAACTCAAATTAGAAAATTGATTTTTCTTTGAATTCTTCTCTAGCGATTGAACCATGACTATCCCAAGTGCAGTAATATGATTCCTTCAATTTTGGTTATCTCTTGAGTCGAGTTTGATAGTTAATTATCTCCCTTCCTCCCTCCCTAATTTGATTTACCTCGGTAAGAATCTCAATTTCTTTAACCTCTTTGTCTCTCTTAATTTTAAGGTTGGAAATAGTAAGAAGTACACACGATCTATGAATAAATTGTGTGCTTTCTCCAGTTTTGATTTTGTGTTGTTGATGTTTTGTTGCTTGATGAGTTCAAAATCTAGCATCATATAGCCTTTATAATCATGCATTTCATACATCATTTGCTCTCTTATACTTCACTAATATTAAAGAAATCTCTCTTTCCATATTTTGCTATTTACCTTGACCTTTTTGTGTTTCGATCATTTCCGACATCAATTGTACGGGATGTACGTTCCTCCTAAAGTTAGAGCAACAAGGAACATCATTCATGAGTGAGGAATCTACAACACGAAGTCCCTTAAAGAAGCCCTAAATACAAGATTAGAGCAAGATCACGATCCAAATGGCTTGTGAGACGGCTTCATATGTCGTCTCTTCCACACATGGCAGCCCTGACCCAGACCAATTGTGAGACGAGATGTCAAACAATATGTATGCCGTCTCGTCTCCTAAGCCGTCTCAATTTCGTTCCTATTCCGTCTAGACCACGCTGATGATCCGAGATTAAATCTTTGGTAGGATATATTTTGTAACCCTAGAGACTCCGTTTTCTACCCCTATATAAGCATGTTTCAACATTAAGTTTTAGTATTTCAACTCATATCATCCACTATCATCCGATCAAACGTTGAGCCCCATAACCGTTGATGACATGATTTATGACACTAGTTTAGACATTCATTTAGGTAGTTTTTCCCCTTATTCATGCATAATTTGACGTTAGTTCGAGACGTCTATGCTTAAACGAGACATGATGCTAGAAAAGACGTCTACATGATCTTTTGTCGGTTTTGTAGGTAATTTGGGGATCTTTGAGACATTATTGATACATTCGAGGATCAAGCCTCATGGAAGTTCGAATTCGAGGTTCCAAAGGAAGAAAGCTTGGAAGAAAGAAGAACACAAGGACCCTAATTGGTGCAAGTCATGAACCAACTCATGGTCAACCATGACCCAAGCTGAGCTAGACCAAAATCTCAGTCCAAGGCAAATAAATCTCGGCCGAGATGGCTCCTAGTCCATCCGAGATTCCTGTGCTGGATAGCCCGACACTTGTCACACTTCTTCTACATCCGATCTTTGTTTTTCCTTGGTTGAGTGAGGGGTTGCATGTGGTAGGCTGTGACTTTACGGGAAAAGAATCATCCATTGTTGTGGGGAGACTAAGGAGGAAGAAGAAAACACTCTCATTTGGAGGAAGAAGAGCACATCATATTGTTAGCATGAAATATTGCGATATTCTAGGCACTTTTTCTAGTTGTTTTTCATCCATTGTAGTGTTCATTGATAAGGCATTGAAGCAATTGTTAGCTAGTTTGTCTATATTTTCGATATAGAGGTCTACATTAGCTTTGTGTTGATTATAGGTGAATAAGAGCTAAAACCGAACCAATTGAGAGAGATAGGAGAAGATTTGAGCACATCCAAAGATTAAGGACACATCAAAGAAGTCAAGGGAGATGCTAGGATGAGGAATGACACGACACAAAGGAAACCACAAGCAAATTACGCTTCCACGCTCTAAAATACGGTCGTAGAGAAGTCCACGCTCTAAACCACGACCGTGGATCTTGGCAACATGAACGTGGAGTATTCCAGAGAGTTACACGGTATAAAGTACGGTCGTGGAAATCCTATGAAACCGTAATCCACTTCCACGCTCTAAACCACGGCCGTGGAACTCCATGAAACCGTGATTTAGGCGATCTTTTGTCGAATAAATAATTGCCACAATTTGATACTTGGATCTTTAGGGTTGCTGTTTTCCCAATATTTGCAAAGCTTTACACATTTATTTGCTTGACAATTTTACAACTGAATTTGTTCCCCCCAAATCCCTGTGTTCGATACTATGGAATACTTGCTAATCTACGCCTATCCGTACACTGCGGGTTCACTTGCTTTATTCTAGTTTTATAAATTTAAAGCTTATTTGCACGCATGCTAAGTGGGGAACAAGTTTTTGGCGCCGTTTCCGGGGATTTGGTTTAGGCCGAATTTGGGTTGCCGGTTGTCAAGCTTGAGAGCTTGCTCTTGTTATTTGATATCTCCTTTGAGTGATATTTGCAGGTTACCTTAGGTATATGCGCAGGTCTAGGAACAAAAAGGACCTCTTACCACTTGATCAAGAACTTGAGAAGACTTTGAGGAAGAAGCTCAAAGAAAGAAAGATGGCTGAAGACAAGGAACGAGATCTTCAAGCAGAGTTAGCGGAATCCGAAGCTCAACTTAGATGGAGCGAGAAGACTCGCAAGGAAGAATAGGACCGTCATCAATTGCAAATTGATGAGCTAAGGGATATGATGTTTCAAATGAGGCTGGAATTGAGCGATTCCAAGAAGAAGGAGAGGAGGAAACCAGCAAGATCGGTTAGTGCCAACTCATCCGATGAGGATAGAGACTCTTCGATGTCAGCTCTTGAGGATCTTAATCAGACGGTCAACATGAATCAATTTAATCCAAGACCGGCTTCCAACTATCGTGTCCCGGCTGGGGGTGCGAGAGCCGCTCGTGTAGATGAAGAGCCAAGAACTCTTGGCCAAAGGATGGATCCAATTCAGCAACCACGCCGTCTAGGTGTGAACTTTGATGCTGATGATATGCAGGGGTTTAGCTTCAACCCACAAGTCATTACCATCGTTCGCCAAAGTCAGTTTGGAGGAACGAGTAGCGAATCTCCACATCAACATTTATAGAATTTTGAGATCTTGATGGAGACAATGAAGCCAAAGAATGCAACCACCAACAACTACAAGATCAAGCCATTCTTCTTCTCTTTGAAAGGGAAAGCTTTATCTTGGTATCAAGCTCTTCCAAATGGAAGACTCAACACATGGGAGGATCTTTCTTCGGAGTTCCTCACCAAATTCTTTCCGCCATCTAAAACGGCGGAGTTGAGAGGTAAGATTAATGCATTTTCTATGAGATCTAACGAAAGTTTGTTTCAATGTTGGGAAAGATTTCAGGATTTACTATTGGATTGCCCACATCATGGCATTTCCAAATTGGAGCTATTGGAGATATACTATAAGGGGCTGGATATGGAAACACAATTCAAGCTTCAATCCCTTTCATGTGGCACATTCATGGACATGAGGGAAGATGACGCTTGGGACTTCATTGAGAAGCAAGCCCGAGTCATTGAGAAGTATTCTCACCGGAAAGTAGAAGCAAATCGAGTGGAGCAAGGAGCAAAGCTAACACAAGCCGCTCAAACTCAAATCTTTTCTCTCAACTCCGAGATTAAAGAATTGAAGGAAGTCATAAAGGCTAACTTTCCAAATCAAAAGGAGCAAGATGTTGGTTATTTAGGGAACAACAATAACCACAATGGGAATGAGAACACACATCGCAACAACCGGAATAACAACCGGAACAATTGGAACAACAACAACAACCGGAATAACAATTGGAACAACAATAGGGGTTCAAACAACAACAATTGGCGTTCCAACCAACAACAAAATTCTGGTAATTCTTATCCCAATTCAGGAAATTCACTAACTCCACCTTCTTCTTCTTCCATTCCTTTGAAAAGTCAGGAACAAGCATCTAATAGTGGAAGTACTTCGGGGAAAGAGAAGCCCGATCCCATGCTGGAAACAATTTTGGGAAAGCTTCAAGAATTGGAGAGTCACATCACTAAAGTTGATAATCACATTACTAAGGTTGATAGAACCCAAAAGGTTTTAGAAAACCAAATGTTTAGCAATGCTGAGGAAGTTCCTAGGAATCAAGGAAAACTTCCAGGAAAGACGGAGGATAACCCAAAAGGAAGGGTGATGGCTATCACAACTAGGAGCGGAGCAACAACTACCGACCCGCAACCTAAGTTTGTGGAAGTTCCCGTCGAGAAAGAGAAGGGGAAGGAGAAGGAAGACATATACATTCCTCCTCCAACTTACAAACCTTCCCTACCATTCCCGCAATCTAGAGCAAGAGCGCGTCTAGACAAGCAATTCGGTAAGTTTATTGAACTCTTGAGCAAACTGCATATTAATATACCTTTCATTGATGCAATTGTAGGTATGCCAACTTATGGAAAATTCTTAAAAGAGATCCTCTCTAACAAGAGGAAATTAGAGGAATTTGGAGAGGTCAAGATGAGTTTAGATTCGTCGGATCTCATTAAGACAATGAAGGAAAAGATGCCCCCAAAGCTGAAGGATCCGGGGTCGTTTTGTGTTCCCATAGGAGTGGGAGATGTCACATATGATGCATTATGTGATTTAGGAGCAAGCGTGAGCATCATTCCGCTTGCCTTATGCAGGAAGATCGGTTTAGGCGAACCCAAACCGGTAAAGATGACGTTATACATGGCGGATCGATCTATAACTCGTCCTGTCGGCATAGTTGAAGACGTCCCGGTCAAGCTTGGTAAGTTCTATGTCTCTATAGATTTTGTTGTGCTTGACATTCCTGCAGATAGTCCGGTCCCGATCATACTCGGAAGACCGTTACTTGCAACATCCGGTTGTATGGTTGATTGCAAGAGTGCTAGACTCGCCTTCGACATAGGGGAGGAAAAGGTAGAGTTTGTTCTTTCTAATTTGGTGAAGGAACCAGCTTTTGAAGAGGATATATTCAACATCCATGACGAAGAGCTATCTAGAGAAGAAGTAAGTTCGATTCTCTTCAAAGATCCCTTGCAAAAGGTGATCACTATGAGCATTATGGACATAGGGTAAGAAGAGGAATGCAATGAGGAAATTGAAGCTTTGGAGGAGCAAAAGGAAGTATATGAAGAAGAATTTGAGAAACTCTACGATGGGTCAGAGAACGTGAGGAATCACGGTCAGTCGTGCTATTCCACGGCCGTGGTTTCCACCAACATGACCGTAATCAGCTATTCAGAGGACTCCAGTAAGTTACACGGCCAAAACCACGGCCGTGGAACAAACAGAGGCACCGTAATTGACTCCCACGCCCAAAACCACGGCCGTGGAGGAAACAGGGGAGCCGTAATTTTGAGTGAATCTGAAGACAATTATGTTCTTTCTACCACTTCTTTTGATTCTTCTCCAATAACTTCTACACCCTTAGAAACTTCTAAGAAAGCAATGAACACTCCTCAAGAGCCATTAGATAGTCCTATAGTGATGGAATTGAAGCCACTTCCCGCACATCTAAGGTACGCATTTCTAGGACCTAATTCTACCTTTCCGGTAATTGTTAGTCCCGATTTGAGTATAGATGAACATAGTAAGCTTATGGTTGTTCTTAAGAAACATAGGAAAGCTTTAGGTTACACTATAGAGGACCTAGTAGGAATCAAACCTTCACTATGCATGCATAAAATTCTAATAGAAGAGGATTTTAGAACTTCGCGACAACCTCAAAGGAGGTTAAATCCGACCATAAAGGAGGTTGTCAAGAAGGAAGTTCTTAAACTACTTGATGCAGGTATCATCTACCCTATCTCCGATAGCAAGTGGGTGAGTCCCGTACAGGTGGTTCCAAAGAAAGGAGGAATGACGGTCATTACCAACAAGAACAATGAGCTCATTCCTACACGAACCGTGACGGGATGGAGGATGTGCATCGACTACCGTAAGCTAAACAACGCAACGAGGAAGGATCACTTCCCACTACCCTTCATCGACCAAATGCTTGAGAGGTTAGCACAACACTCACACTTTTGCTATCTTGACGGTTATAGTGGTTTTCTTTCAGATCCCGATACATCCGGACGATCAAGAGAAGACCACATTCACGTGCCCGTAGGGTACATTTGCTTATAGGAGAATGCCGTTTGGGCTTTGCAACGTCCCAGCCACCTTTCAAAGGTGCATGATGGCTATCTTCTCGGAGTACATAGAGGAAATCATGGAGGTTTTCATGGATGACTTTTCTGTTTATGGCTCCTCTTTCGATAATTGTCTTTCTAACCTTGCTCTTGTGTTACAAAGGTGTGAAGACACTAACCTAGTTCTCAATTAGGAGAAGTGTCAATTTATGGTAAAAGAAGGCATTGTATTAGGACACTTGATCTCTAGTAATGGGATTGAAGTAGATAAGGCTAAGATAGAGACTATAGAAAAGCTTCCTCCTCCAACTTCAGTGAAAGGGATAAGAAGTTTTTTAGGAAATGCTGGATTTTATAGACGCTTTATAAAGGATTTCTCTAAGATATCAAAGCCGCTTACTAATCTATTGATGAAGGATGCAATTTTTGATTTTTCGCAGGAATGTTTAGATGCATTTAATAAGATTCGGGAAGCTCTAATTTCAGCCCCGATTATTCAACCTCCGGATTGGAATCTTCCATTCGAGGTTATGTGTGATGCAAGTGACGTAGCTATAGGAGCTGTGCTTGGGCAAATGAAGGAATGACGAACCCACGATATCTACTACGCTAGCAAGACGCTAGATGAAGTGCAGCTCAACTACGCCACTACCGAGAAAGAATTTTTAGCAATTGTATATGCATTTGAAAAGTTTCGTTCTTATCTTGTAGGTTCAAAGGTGATTGTATACACGGATCATGCTGCGATCCGGTATTTACTTGCAAAGAAGGATGCGAAGCCAAGGCTAATTAGATGGATTCTTCTCCTACAAGAATTCGATCTAGAGATCCGTGACAAGAAAGGTTCGGAAAATTCTGTTGCGGATCATTTGAGTCGTCTACCACATCTAGAGGACGACAATCTACCCATAGATGACTCCTTTCCGGACGAGCATTTACATATCATAGAGGAGTGCATCGACAAGATTAGTAAAGGTAATAAGCCATGGTTTGCTGATTTTGTTAACTATTTGGTTTGCCAGGAATTACCACCCGGATTATCCTATGCACAAAGAAAGAAGTTCTTTAAGGATGTTCGGGAATACTTTTGGAATGAACCTCTCCTCTTTAAGAGAGGTTCTGACGGCATCGTTCGACGATGTGTGCCAGAAGACGAGATGCAAAGTGTCATCCGTCATTGTCATTCACTACCTTGTGGAGGACACGCTAGTTCGAACAAGACTAGCGCTAAGGTGTTGCAATCTGGATTCTTTTGGCCTACTTTATTTAAAGATGTGCAAACCTTTGTTTCCCGCTGCGATGCTTGTCAAAGAACAGGGAACATATCTAGGAGAAAAGAGATGCCTCTTAACAACATTCAAGAGGTGGAGATCTTTGACGTTTGGGGAGTAGACTTCATGGGACCTTTCCCATCATCTTGTGGAAACCAATATATACTTCTAGCCGTAGATTATGTTTCGAGATGGGTTGAAGCAATTGCCTCTCCTACTAATGATGCCATGGTTGTGGTTAAGTTCTTTAACAAGACCATTTTCCCACAATTTGGGATACCACAGACTATCATTAATGATGGAGGCTCTCACTTCATTGCCCGACGATTCGAAGCTCTACTAGCTAAGTATGGGGTGACTCACAAGATCGCCACCCCTTACCATCCACAAACAAGTGGACAAATGGAGATTTCAAACCGGGAGATTAAAGGAATCCTAGAAAAGACGGTTTCAAGGACAAGGAAGGATTGACCTTTGAAGCTAGATGATGCATTGTGGGCATACCGGACCGCATATAAGACTCCCATAGGAACGACGCCATACAACTTTGTGTATGGGAAGTCTTGTCACTTACCGGTAGAACTAGAACATAAGGCGTATTGGGCAATAAAGTGGTTGAACTTCAGCATAAAGGAAGCTGGTGAGAAGCGCCTCTTGGACCTTAATGAGCTTGAAGAACTCCGCTTAAACGCCTACGAAAACGCCAAGATCTATAAAGAAAGAGCGAAGCGTTGGCATGATAAGCATATCATTCCAAAAGACCTCAAAGAAGGAGATCAAGTTCTCCTCTTCAATTCAAGACTTCGTCTTTTTCCAGGTAAGCTTAAATCTCGTTGGACCGGACCTTATCTAATCAAACGTGTTTTTCCCCATGGTGTAGTTGAAGTATGGGGTGAAAAGGGCGGAAGTTTCAAGGTGAACGGTCAACGACTCAAGAAGTACTCACCGGAACTCCAAGCCGAAGAGTTCGCGCCCACCGCACTCGAATAAGTGCAAGTACGGTCTAGCTACGGACCTTAAACAAGCGCTTCTTGGGAGGCAACCCAAGGTATTGCACTTATGTTTTTGTTTTTCATTCGTAGATTAGAGTAGTTTAGACGTTTTAGTTTTGTTTTGCCTTCGATACCTTCCGGTATGTTCGTGTTTTTGGATGTAGGAGCAATGGAACAAGCAAGGGAGAAGGAAAAGTTGGAGGAAGTTGACGAAACTTGGACTTTGGCACATTACAGAGAGTTCCACGCCCAAAACCACGGTCGTGGAACCCTTTGACACCGTAATTTGTAAAAGCCTGAGAAAAATCACCAAAACCACGGTTCCGTACAATTCCACGGCCGTGGAAACTCTCGAGTGACCATAATCTTCCAAAAAATTTACGGTTACTATATAAACCACCTTCTTCACAAAAACCACACCAAAACCCCTCTTCCACGACTCAAACAACCGTAATTCGTCCCCCTCTCTCAAATCTTCGTTCGTTAATCGTTTCGAGCAATTCTTGAACCCAAAGTGAAGCAAATTCAACCATCTACAAGATTCAAGCAACAAATCGAGTGGACAATCGCTTGAGAAGACGGAATTTGGATTGTAAAAATCCAAAACCTAGGTTTTTCCCTCTTTCTTTACTTTGTCGATTTTGCTAAATTTTCGCAAGAATTTTTAGGAGAACTGATTGGAATTGGATTGAAATTAGTCTAGGGCTGTTGTCTGGTGAGTTTGGTGTTGATTGATTGAGTTTTGAGAAATTCAGAGTCGAGCCACGGTCACTGGGCATTCCACGGCCGTGGAAATCAACAACAGGCCGTAATTTTGGGACTGAGATGGATTTGATTAGGAGAATGTCCACTAGGAATAAGAAGAGGAAAGGTGATGCTTCCTCCTCCTCCCAGGTACCCCCTAGTGAGCCACCATCACCCCCACCCCCTAGAATTCCAAAGATCCATGATGATTACCTCGATGCTTTAGAAAGGATCGCGAAGAGACCGGTCATAGGACCACGTTATTTGCTTCTTGAGGAGTTAGAGCCACTGAATGTGGTGAGTGACCTTACATGGCTTTTAGATAGAGCCGGCTTGATCATCTTCTCTGCTATTAGGGAAGATGCATATGAGGAGATCACTAGAGAGTTTGTGACCTCTTTTGAGCATAGTCATGTAGAGAGGACAATTTCTTTTAGGCTGATGGAGGAGAACTACGAGTTCTCGATCTTAGAGTTTAGAGCCTTCTTTGGGTTCCATGAGACCTTCAATGGTCGTTTCCCTAGCGGTGTATACGCTAAGGATTTTTAGGAGGACATTGCTATGATATATGCTAGCGAGGACCGCTGGCAACCTACTGATACCAAGGCTAAGCTTATCTATCACTTAGCCTTGAAGATAGCCCATAGAGTACTTTCTGAGTGTCTTTTCCCTAGGACCGAGACTCCTCAGAAGATCAAGACGGATGAGCTGTTTCTTTTGTATTGTATGCTGCACGGTAGATCTGCTGACTGTGCTACCCTCTTAGCTTCCACCATGAGTAAGCTCAAGAATAAGAGGGCTGGGAATATCGGATATGGTGGGATAGTCACCCACATTGCTAGACAGTTGGGGATTGATTTTTCTGCGTGTACTAGGATAGCAGCTAGACCATTGGGACTCCAGAGCCTTATGACTAGAGGTTTGATCTTTCCTAGGCATAAAGGTCCACCCACCGCTGCCATGCCTTGGGAGGATAGAGGAGGTAGAGGTGTTGCATGGCTCCCCGAGTATTCTATTATGGCTGGATGCCATAACTGGAAGCAGACATTCACTGCTATGCATGCGAATAGGTTAGTAGCCCCTCCTTACGTTCCCCCTGAGGTACCAGCTGCAGATGAGGGGGAGATGAGAGGAGGTGATAGTTTTGAGGGAGGAGGTGAGGAGCATGACTTTGGCACTTTCCCGGATCAGCCGGCACACTTCCCTGACCCTCCCAAACGTTCACCACGACCATCTGGACCTTCAGCAACCTCTTCCTCCCGCCGTGCTAGCGTGAGTGAGAGGCTGACATGGATGGATGCCCCTCCTAATTGGTATAGATCACAACCGGAGTGGATGGGAGCTCCACCGACATGGTATGCACAGCCGCCGTCCGCACCAACACCATCGGATGCACCAGCTTGGTACAGCCAGGCGCCGGGATGGTACGAGCAGCTTCCAGATTGGGCTACCGACCTCTCTAGGAGAGTAGGAGCTTTGGAGGTCCGACAGGACGCTAGAGATGTCCGAGCTGACGAGCATGACAGGATGATGAGAGACATCTACCGCCAGCATTTTGGGCGGAACTTTGACTCCAGCTTCTTCCCGTTTCCACCACCACCAGCACCACAGTGATGACCATGGATAATTATTAGCATTAGCCGCTCCACCGCCGTTTTGTGAGTTCATTTTCTTTCTTCCTTTTCTTTATTTCTTTTTGAACATTAGGGACAATGTTTATCTCAAGTATGGGGTGGAGCGTGACTATCGTTTGTAATAACTCTACTCACTTTTGCTTGCCTTGATTGAGAACACTTTGCATGTTTCATTCCATTGTCACACGTTTCATTTTTTGCATTGTATGAAAAAGCTTTTGAAAAACCCATAAAAATTGAAAAATTTTGAAAATTTTGTGCTTCTAAGAATTGAGATGATTCCTATGATAAATCTTACTTGCGGAATGAATCCTTGATGATAATTGCATGCTTGAACGGAATTATGAATTGAAAAGAAATTGAATGAGTTGCTTGTCTTTACTTGCAAATTTTGTAATGTGAGAACTTCATCTAAATCAAATTGAGAAATTGAGGTTGAAATTACATAAGTTCTTATACTTCTTTATGAAATGATTAAGGCAATTCGATCTTTCTTTCTCCTTTCTTTGTTCATTTAGCCCCTTAATGAAAAAAACAGCCTCCCTTACCTATCCGGGAATTTGGAGGATGATATTTGACATGTTTGATGTGGGAGGGCGATGAAAGCAAAATTTTGCATTCAAAGAATAGAAAAAATATGTTTGGGGAAGTCAATCATGACGATGAGTAACTCGGCACCATTCACATAGCCGGGTGTTTGTGTCTTGCCAAAGTCGGATTGAGCGATATTCCTAACGGATTATGGTATGTGCGTCAAGGGTTTGAGGCATCTCGAAATTGAGAAACGCCAATCTCCTGGGCTTCGGTTTTTGTGCACCTCTATCCATAACTCCAAAAGTAAAGTAAAAAAATGATGTAAAAAGAGAAGAGCAAAGCTCTAAGTTGAAAGTGTTGCAAGACCACAAGAGAAAAAGAAAAGAGTTAGTTGTCCACTTTCCCGGATCCATGCACCACATTCCTTATAGTTTCCCCTTCCTTTCCGCATTCTAGACCTTATTTGAAAGTCCTTTAGATCAAAAGAGTTTTATATGACTTAGTGATCTAAATTGAAGTTTCTTATTCTTGATTTTGATGGTATTTGAAGGTTATGATGTTTCTTTACTTTACATACTTTGGTTTGTGTATGTGAGCGTTTTCAAGGATGATTGAAGCAAGGTTTGAGGTTGATCTATTGACTAGAAGCACATTTACCTAAAAATTGTTTTGTTTTTGAGATTGCATGCATATTTCATCCTAACTTAAGTTCTAAAGCTTTAAAAGACCTTGCTTGGGGACAAGCAAGTAGCAAGTATGGGGTATTTTGTTAGCATGAAATATTACGATATTCTAGGCACTTTTTCTAGTTGTTTTTCATCCATTGTAGTGTTCATTGATAAGGCATTGAAGCAATTGTTAGCTAGTTTGTCTATATTTTCGATATGGAGGTCTACATTAGCTTTGTGTTGATTATAGGTGAATAAGAGCTAAAACCGAACCAATTGAGAGAGATAGGAGAAGATTTGAGCACATCCAAAGATTAAGGACACATCAAAGAAGTCAAGGGAGATGCTAGGATGAGGAATGGCACGACACAAAGGAAACCACAAGCAAATTACACTTCCACGCTCTAAAATACGGTCGTAGAGAAGTCCACGCTCTAAACCACGGCCGTGGATCTTGGCAACATGAACGTGGAGTATTCCAAAGAGTTACACGGTATAAAGTACGGTCGTGGAAATCCTATGAAACCGTAATCCACTTCCACACTCTAAACCACGGCCGTGGAACTCCATGAAACCGTGATTTAGGCGATCTTTTGTCGAATAAATAATTGCCACAATTTGATACTTGGATCTTTAGGGTTGCTGTTTTCCTAATATTTGCAAAGCTTTACACATTTATTTGCTTGACAATTTTACAACTGAATTTGTTCCCCCCAAATCCCTGTGTTCGATACTCTGGAATACTTGCTAATCTACGTCGATCCGTACACTGCGGGTTCGCTTGCTTGATTCCAGTTTTATAAATTTAAAGCTTATTTGCACGCACGCTAAGTGGCGAACACATATCATAGATCTAGAGTGAGTTTGAGAGATTTTAGTGAGATACTTGTAAGAGTTTGTTTGGATCTGATTTGGAGCTACTCTTGGAGACTTGTAAGACTTGTTTTGTATTCATTATTCAGCTAAGTTTCTCTCTTTCATTGTTTTTACTTCATTGCCTTGATATGGGATGCATGCGTGTTTGTATGCCGACTATTGATCTTGAAATGAATGTTGTTGGCTAAGTAGTTGTGATTCTAGGGTGATGGATAGAAGTTTATGGCTTGAAAGATGATAGAATAGACTTGAATGTACCTTAGGATGACTTGCATGCTCGAACCCTAGCTCACACCAAAATCTCGGCTTTTTCTTCATACATCTCGGCCGAGATTGCCTATGATCCACCCGAGATTCTTGTTCTGTTGTTCTCATGTCGATGAATCTGCATGTTAGGATGTTTGAGTGTTGAAATCCTAGTGTTTTAATCTAGCTTAGGGTGACCTATGTTAGTAAACTATGTTAGGGATGAGACTTACCTGGTAATTCTCGCTCTTAGATATAGAAGATGATGAACTCTAGGTAGTAGAGAGACTCAAAAGCCTATATTGGATTGAGTGTGCTAGGATTGTTGCTTAAGACTTGCCTTTTCCGAGAATTACCCGGTAAGGAGAGGTTAAACTCTTAGGTAGTGATCCGGTTTGTGTAGTATTCCCAACCTTAGCTCCTTGAGACTTACCCTGTAATAGGACTTTGGTGTGGGACTAGTGAACATGAAACTTACCCCGTAATTATTCCTATTAGTGAAACACCCTTTCCTAACCTACCGCAGCTTGTCCTTAGATGATTAGAAGCTTGAGTTCACGCCATAACCGGAAATCTTAATCTCTAGAATCCGCTTTTCTTTATTTCATATTTTACCTTGAGTTTGTGTTGTTTGATTGATTGATAACCTTGCATGATTGTGATCTTTGATTTATCACCATAAAACCCAACCAAAAACAACATGATTTTCATTTCATTATTCCCTTCTCTTTTCTTAGTCTAGACTCACTATCCATGATCATTGCATGATTCAATTTCACCTTAGTCTTTGTGTTCGACCTCGAAACGCTTTCCTTGCTACGAAACGACCCATACACTGTGGGTTTGCTAGATAGATTAGGAGAATAGATCGAGTTATAAATTTAAGACTTTTGTGTGCACCTTTCGGAGCGAACAACTGTTGAGTAGCTTTAGAGTAAAAGGTGCATCTCGTTGTGATGGAACCAAACAATTGTGAGTTTTTTTTTTTTTTTTTTTGAAGAGGTACTTAGATCACCCGGTTCGATCGGCTTTGCCGATCTACGTCCGGTTCGGGTAGTAATTCGTGGCCCATTGCTGGGGGATACCCTCCCAATATCAGTTTTTCCATACATGCTGCCAGGAGGATTCAAACTCGAATCTCCGGACTAACCACTTAAGGGGTCTAGCACCACATCCCACTAGACCAACTGAGAATTGGTAACAATTGTGATTTTTTATCTATGATAATTTTATATATAATAGATTCTTGTTTTATTTTAAATCATGTTAGCTAATATCTCATTATCTAAGGATTGGATGATCCCTCTAATGGTTTGATTTATATTACATATATGATTTGTGAATTGAAATTGTGAATTTGCTTCTTTTCAAAGTACTTCGTTTCATATTTTATTTATCTTCGAAAGAAGTGGCATTTATAAACGATTTAGATAAAACTCTTACGCAATACCCAACGAGGTTGTTTTATTGGAAATATTAAAAATAATTTGGTTTAAGGGAATGAATTCAACCTTTTACCCTGAGGATTTCTAACTATCATAGAAAGTTCCAGTCTTTGTACCTTTTCTAGCTCATACGTCAAAAGCGAGGCTATTCTTGGTCTTTTCTGGAGTTTAAAGTGCTCAAAGGGTTTTCCTTGTACTTGACAACTACTAGAAAAACACAATTAGGTTGGTTAACACGGTGTTTGTTTGTCTGTAGGAAAAGTTATACTTGATGATTACCTACAATATTCACATATTAATGTCCGTGATTTCATATATGTGGTTTTACTTAGATTCATTATAGTGGTAACTTATGTTTCCTTAGATCACCAAAGACATATTTTTCCTCTTATCTTGTTCCTTTCCCCCTTTTACTTAGACTAATTATTAATTAGTTTTTTCCAATTCAGACATAATCTCCGTGAATTCGACACTCGATTTACTACAAATGTCCCGTCATCCTTGTGGCCAATTTTTCGGATCATTACCGCTCGCATATTCGTTTTAGAGCTATGCTGATGTTACGATGTTATACTTTATATTCGATGTATGGATGTGCTTATCAAGTAGATTAATGACCATATTTGTCCTTTATTCAAATATGACTCTTGGAGCTTATCATCTTCACTTGGACAACACATCAATGAAGAGGAAATGAAATGCATGGTCGACCTTAAAAGCATAGAAGAGGTCATTGGGATGCTTTGGCTTCATTGAATGCAAGTGTGTCCTTCAATTTTTTGCAGAATGTTGACCTTGCCTTGATTGACACGTATTATTATACATAACATGTGAATGAAATATTTCATGATATGGGATGGAATTGGACGTTTATATGTCTTGCATATCCATATTCTATGCCGACATGCATGATCATGCTCAAAAGTCCATAAAAGTACCGTAGTTGCTGCAATGTCAAATCATTTTAACCCTTTTCCTCTAGGAAACTTGATTTAGATTTAACTTCAAAGTTATAGCTCTTTAAAATACCTTTAAAAGTGTTACTCATGGGTCTTCTAAGTCCAAATACAACCTCAAGCATTATTGAATTAGTACCAATAATGACCACCGAGACATAAGGATTCTCAATCTCACCATATGGTGCTTCTAATGGCTGATTAGTGTCCGGTTTGTAAAACATAGTCTTTTATTTGTAATGTTTGTAATAGATACCGATGACTACTTATCAAACCCACAATGTATGAATCATTTTGTAGCTAGCTAAGTAATCTAAGATCAAACACAAGGACTATGGTGAATTCACTTTGCACTTTGATCAAGGAATAGTAAATGTCTAAAATAAGAAATGAGGGCAAAGAAGAAAGGTTAGAACATCCATTTTAGTTGGGTTTTTGGTTGATTGTTTGATCAAGTATAAATTTAAAGCTTAGAAAAGTAAATCAAACAAGACACAAAACAAACAAGGTAATAACAATATGTGAAAAAAAGGATTCCAAGGTTTCAAGATCGTTGGCTATGACAATGGACTCAAGTTGACTCGTAGTTGGTTTGGTTTGATTGCTAGAAGGTGGCATGTTTTATCAATATGATTTATCATTTGGGAGGTCTCAAAATTCTCTAGTTTCAATCTACACTACCTTTACCGGGTAAGTCTCGAGGTGATAAGGGTGGAAATTCAGCATAAATTGGTTTTTCCACCTAAGGATTAATCTAACCCTTACCGGATAAGTCTCGGGTTTAGCCTACCTCAAGAAGTAAACCAACAGATCTCATCTTATAGAGGATTTTTTCACCTCTATTACCTAGTGTTCATCTTCATCAATATATAAGGAAGAATATTACCTGGTAAGTCTCAACTCTAACTTGGTTTGCTAGTCTAGATAAACCCTAGCCTAGATTCAGCTCAATCAACACAAGGTTTTTTACAATATATCAACCAAATCCATCATGCAAGTTAATCAATCATCATCCATGCCACAACCAACCTCTATTCACCCTAGAATCACTAAAAATCTAGACAACACTATGCATAATGAAATTAGAAAGTGAAGGGGAAGAACACTTACAACACATGATATTCATATTCAAAGAGAAATCAAACTCCAAATCCGTATGGTTAGTCTTCAATTATCAAAGTGAACAAAATCTCAACACAACCACAAGAACTTCCTTCTTTTGGATTTAAAAATGAAGAATAGATTTCGAATCTAATGGAAGGTCTAAAAGAAGCTAAAAAAAAGATCCTCCAAAAAAAATCTGGAGAAAGTCTATTTATACAAGGGGTCAAAAAAGCAAGGGTCGGGGTGTTGAAAATTTGCTTAAAAGGTGTCGAGCTGCAGATTTGAAGGAATCTCGGCCCATTTGTTGTCAATCTCGGGTCGAGATTGGTTCAATTTTGGGATCGAGATTTGGGAGTTGTCTATGTTGATTTCTGGTTGTTGAAAATCTCGGCCTTCATGTCCAAAATCTGGGCTCAAGATAGGCACCGAGACTACTCCCGACTTCTGCAATCTCACCTGCGATTAATCCTGAATTCCTATCTTGGCCGAGATTTGCTTATGCTCATATGAGATTTCTCAAAAATCCATCATTTTCTCGATCTCTTTCCTTGCCTCCTCACTTGAGGGATTTTCCTTGGCCTTCTTATGTGCCCCTTCTGAGATTTCTTTATTCTCCACTCCGAGGCTTGATCCTCAAATGTCGTTGTTTAGGCCCGAATTTTACCGTTTATTACCTGAAAAACCAGCCAAGGTGTGTGTAGACATCTATGCATGCAAAGTAAACAATGTCAAGTGTAAATGACACAAACTTAGGCTTATTCATACCAAACTAAAGGGAAAATCTACCTAAATGCATGCCTAAACTATGGTATAAATCATGTTATCAATTATACAAGGTGTCATGGCCAACCTTGGTTGTTTTGACTTTAGAGTTGGTGACAAAGTGAATGGTGTGGAGATGTTGATGACGGTTATTTTTTTTCCGGAGAGGCTGACATCTAATTGGTACTTGATTGAGAGGTCGATGATATTGGTATGTGCAATGTGTTGGATATCTAAAATGAGTTATTAGATGGGGATTTTAAAAAGTGTTTTGCTTTTCCGGGAACCCAAGTTTGTTGTATTTGTACAAGTCTAAAAAGTCGTAAATTAGAGAAATATTGTGAGATACTCATTACTTCGCTTACGAAGTTTGTGTTTTGTTCATTCCTATTCAATCAAAAGAGAGATCCTTTGATTGAATCATTGTGAGTCCTTGCTAGGTTGTGCTTGTGTGTTAATCTTCTTAAGGGTTGGTGCTTTTGGTCAATTCTAGTCCCTCCTTGTGCTTGTCTTATTTAGAAGGCTTGTGTAAGGTTAAAGAAGGGAGGGTTAAGGTAAACTCTTCATCAAGGGGTTTTGACATATAATTGGTTAAGGTTCTTTGCGATAATACATTGGTTCGCCCAAGATTTGTTCGCCGAAGTTGTTCGTGGACTTTCAATCCATTATCTCACATTCTTTTCTTCGAGTTTTTTCAAAATATCGATCCTATAGCATAAATCTTGCCCGAGATTTTTTCTCGGAAGCTGTTCGTGGACTTTCAATCTTGATCGGAAACTGCGGCATCAACTCCGCATCAAAGTGGTATCAAAGCTCAATCGATTGAAGTATGTCTCAAGTTTTAGTACTTTTTATTTGAGTCTTATAAAAATTGAGTCTTTCATGTTGCGATTATCTTTGCGAGACTATTTGAGTTTAAAGTATTGACTTGTGTCTATTGGAGAAAAGAGAAACGCCATTGCCAAACACAAAGCCAACCATTAACCTCAAACGAAACCTCGCCCGACATAACCGAAATTTTGCTCGATATTTTGAGCATATAGTCGAGATCTTTCTCGTTACTTGTTCCCCAAGTGTCGTGAATTCTCTCTATTCTGTTGAAGATCATATATTTATTGGGTTTGAGTTAAATCTAATGATATCCAATTGCTTATTTAAGGAGGAAGGAGATTTACAAGAAATTATTATTGAGATCTAATCTAATAGGTGTGATCTTATCATATCTATTCAATGCTAACCGAATATTTGTTCCAAAACTTAAATATTCGCCACTTTCCCCTACAACAAATCAGAATATATACACCCCCCCCCCCCCCCGTGGTTATTTCTATAACTCCACAAAACGGCCTCAAACATACCCCTAAAATTCCAAATCATTTATCAACTTGCCCTACAAGGTTGAAGTAAGCATTTACGTTAAGGAAGTGGTGCAATCCATTTGAGAAAGGATCAACAAGACAACAAGGGAGGCGTATATCCCACAAATTATTACTTATTGTCTTTGTTCATCATCGAATCGACAATCGCGGCCAGATATTGCAAAATCTCGAGAATTTGACCGAGGTTCGCTATTCGTACAAATTTTTGAGAAAATGTTCGTGAATTTTCTCTATTCCATTGAAGATCATATATTTATTGGGTTTGAGTCAAATCTAATGATATCTAATTGCTTATTTAAGGAGGAAGGAGATTTACAAGATATTATTGTTGAGATCTAATCTAGTAGGTGAGATCTTATCATATCTATTCAATCCTAACCAAATATCTATTCCAAAACCTATATATTTGCCCCTTCCCCTGTAACAAATAAGAATATCCATTCCCCCTTGGTTATTCCTATAACTCCACAAAAAGGCCTCAAACACATAACCCTAAAATTCCAAATCATTTTTCAACTTGCCCTACAAGGTTGAAGGAAGCCTTTGCGTTAAGGAAGTGTTGCAATCCAAATGAGAAGGGATCAACAAGGCAAGAAGGGAGGTGTATATCCCATAACTTATTACTTATTGTCGTCGACGTCGTTCATCGTCGAATCGACAATCTCGGCCAAATATTGCAAAATCTCGAGATTTTGACCGAGATTCGCTATTCTTGCGAATTTTCAAGAAATTTTTGAGGCATAAACTGAAGAATTATAGTGCACCCTGTTCAAGAGTATATCGAAAGAATAAGTTCTCTACCATCCTTGACCTAGTTCTTAAACTTATCCAACCATATTATATCGATCTCGCCCAACATGAGATACTCTCGGCCTAGATTTTCCAATTTTGACCAAAATTTGCCCCAATCGAGATCGGAACCAATCCAGGCTCTCTCTCTCTCCAACTGCACAAGTTCAAGGTACGCAATTCTCTCTTCCTAATCTCTCGCGTGCCATTTTCTCGCCTCTTTCTACTCTAAACACTTTGAGTCAACTTCTTTGGGTGTGTTAGTTAGTATCTATACTTTCTATCATATTAGTTGTGTCTACTTGCAATATTCCTTCTACTTTGTATCAATTGTGTGAGGATACTTCCAACAGGAGTTCCTTAACTATCTCCCGACACAAGAACCTTTTTTCGAACCAAGTTGACTACTTGAGCCATACAAGGAGTTGCAGTTGGGACTAGTCATTGACTTTAGAGGAGTATTAATCCATCCAAGGCAATTACATCAAATTATCTTGCGATATCACAATAGAGTGTGAGTGTGAGATAAAACAAGTAAGACGTTTTTGTTTTCACTAACATCAAAAGTTTGTTGTTACTTTGCGTGCTTGTGTATATGTCAGGACGAAATAGCAAGAGGATAACAAAAGAGCGACTCTTCATGACCAGAAGCCATATACTTACTAAAAAACTCTTGGTTACGGTGTCCATATTAGTTGAACGGATGGAAAAGTTGGAATCTCACCCCAGTGAAGAATCTTGGCCAAAATCTCGCCGAGATTTGACTCGAGATCTGTATATAAAGTAGGTGGAAGCTCACACCATCAACCTATGCCACTAGCCCCCGTTCTACCTCCAAGCGCTCCCAAGGGTCAGGTTTGACTCATCCCAATCCTCCTTTTAATGCATTTAACATTCTGCATTTTGATGGTGATTTTCAAGAATTAGGAGAAGAGGATGAAGAGGGCATGTGGAGAGACTACCCTAGACGTCATCACAATCATAGGAGAGGTCGTGACTATGAGCCTTATAGACCTCCCCCAAATGATGAAGGAATTGGGAAGGTTTTCCAAATTTTGAAGGCAAATGTGATCCGGATGTTTACATGGAATGGGAGACTAAAACGGAACAAATTTGGTCTTGCCATAACTTTAGTGAGCAATGGATGCTCCAACTTGCAGCGTTGGATTTTCAAGGATATGCCTTAGTTTAGTGGGATCTTCTTATCAAAGAAAGGAGAAGCACGCTAAGTCCGTACATCAACACTTGGGAGAAAATGAAGGCCTTAATGAAAGCTAGATTTGTGCATCAACACTATGCTAGGGAAGTGAGACAACAATTGAAGAACCTCAAGCAAGGTTCCATGATTGTAAAGGAAGTATACACCACATGCAAATGGAGATGGTGAAGGTCAACGTTCAAGAGCATGAAGAGTACATAATGGCTTGATCTTTAAGAATTTTGCATTCTTCATTAGCTAATGAAATTGATCTATATGCATATTCTACAATGACTAACCTATTGCATTCGTCTATAAAGGTAGAGAAGAAAATCAAAGGATGGAACCTAAGCATGGAAACCAAAGAGGAAATCTTGGGTAAACCGAGATAATATCGGCCGAGATTATGCCCGAGATTCCCAGAAAGATGATAACAAGAGTCGAGTTCTCGATTCAGCAACCCATAAATCTTCTACGCAGTCTCGCCGTTTGAATGAGCCTTCAAAGGATAATAAAGGGACCACTTCTAACCCTGCTTTTCGTTCTAGCTAGAGATAATGTATGCTTTAAATGTCAAGATAGAGATCACTATATTAGAGATTATCCTAATAAAAGGGTGTTATTCTTAAATCAATAAGGACAATATGAAAGTGAGGAAGAACATGAAAATGATCATACCCATCTTCATGCATAACATGAACATGATAGCGCGCTAGTGAAATTGATGAAGGTTGTGAATGAGCGTGGAGAATCTTTAATTGGTAGGATTTTGCATGCTAAGATAGCCCCATGTGAGTATAATCAAATGGAAAACTTTTTTCATACTAGATGTCTTGTTCAAGGAAAGGTGTGCAACATGATTATTGATGGTGGTAGTTGTTGCAATATTGCTAGTGATGAATTGATCACTAAGTTGCAAATCACTACTTTCTATCATCCTAGACCTTATAAATTTCATTGGATGAATGATTGTGATGAATTGAAAGTTAATAGACATGCTAGGATTGCTTTCACCTTTGTAAAGTATGAGGATACTATTGTATGTGATGTTGTGCCCATGCAAGCATGTCGTATCTTATTAGGATGTCCATGACAATTTGATAAAAGAGTGAAGCATGATGGATTCACTAATAACCATCCATTTAAGTTCAATGGACAAATAATCACTCTTAAACCTATGACTCATTTGCAAATTGCAGAATATTATGACGAAAAGAAGGAGCAACACAAGGAGAAGGAACGAGAAACGCATTCAAAAAAAAATCTCGGGTAAAACCACAAAATCTTGCCTAAGATTTTAAGAATCTCGCCCAGTTCAGAGAGTTCTCAATCTAGTTTGCGATCTCATCCCACTTTAGTAGAATCTCGGCCCCGTAGCACAAATCTCACCCGAGATTCCTTCTGTTGAGACTAATCGAGTCCTTTTAGCATCCAAACGGGATTTTCTTGTTGATTTTGTTCCTTTGGATACTGTTTTGTTGAGCCTATGTGAAAACATTATGACTTTGAGTGATGAAGTCAAGGCTACCCTACCTCAAAACATTTTAAGGACTTTGGATGAGTTTTGTGATGTATTTTCGGATGAGATTCCTTCAGGTCTCCGACCTTTTCGAGGCATTGAGCATCGAATTAATTTCATTCGAGATTTTACACTTCCTAATCGTCTAGGATATAGGATGAGTCCTCAAGAAAGTCAGGAAATTTAGGATCAAGTGCGAGAGCTTTTGAATAAAGGTTATGCTAGAGAAAGCTTGAGTCCATCTGCGATTCCAATGCTCTTGGTAACTAAGAAGGATAATACTTGGAGGATGTGTGTTGATTGTAGAGCAATCAATATCATTACTATCAAGTGTCATCATCCCATTCCCAAATTAGATGACATGCTAGATGAGCTTAGTGGAGCTACCTTGTTCTCCAAAATTGATCTTAAGAGTGAATATCATCAAATCCAAATGAGGAAAAAAGATGAAGGAAGATGGCGTTTTAAGACTAAGCTTGGTCTTTATGAGTGGCTGGTTATGCCTTTTGGTTTGAGTAACGCTCCTAGCACTTTTATGAGATTGATGAATCATGTCTTGTGCCATTTCATTGGAAAGTTTGTGGTTGTCTACTTTGATGACATTCTCATCTACATAGTCACTTGAGGAGCATGAATAACATTTAGAGAAGCACTAGGAACTCTTAGAATTGAATCTTTATATGCTAATATTAATAAATGTGAGTTTAGTACTAATGAAGTTGTTTTCCTTGGATTTGTAGTGAGCACAAGAGGTCTAGAGGTGGATAAGGAGAAGATCATAGCCATCCAAGAGTGGCCTATACCTACCACAATCGGCCATGCCCGATCTTTTCATGGACTAACAACGTTTTAGTGAAAAATTGAAAGGAGCATGCTTGAATTATTCGACCTATGATAAAGAATTATATGCTTTATTTCGAGTTTGCAAGACATGACAACACTATCTCTGGCCTTGTAAAATCATCCTTAGAATTGATCATGATTCTCCAAAGTATTTTAGGACTCAATTAAGTTGGATAGGAAGCATGATAGATGGGTGGAGTTTATAAAAACTTTTCCATATATCATCAAGTATAAAAAAAGAAAATGATAATTTGTTGTTGATGTCCTTTTTAGGAGATATTTTTCGATCACTACTATGAATTCTAAGGTATTAGGTTTCTATTATATTAAGGATCTATACGTGGATGACATTGATTTTGGTGATATTTATACGCACTTTAAATCTCGGCCTTACGCCAGAAATCTTGCCCGAGGATCTGGCTGAAATTTGCCCATGCGTGATAAATTCTATATTTTTGAAGGTATTTTTGTTCCGTGAGGATAAAGTGTATATCCCTAGATATTCTCTTAGACTATTACTTGATGAGGAAGCTCATATGGGAAGTTTAATGGGACATTTTGGTAGAGATAAGACTTATCAAATGCTGCATTCACACTTTTATTGGCCTCATATGCTTAAAGGTGTTGAGAATATGCTTAAGAGATGCATTGTGTGCTTGAAAGCTAAGACTAGATTGAAACCACATGGTTTGTATACTCCTTTACCTACACCCATTTCACCATGGCTTGATATTAGTATGGACTTTGTTGTAAGATTATCTAGGACTAAGAAGGGGAGAGATTCTATTTTTGTGGTTGTTGATCGTTTTTCTAAAACGGCTCACTTTAGTGCTTGATATAAAACCGATGATGTTGATAATGTGGCTAACTTGTTCTTTAGGGAAGTTGTTAGGTTGCATGGAGTACCTAAGACTATTGTGAGCAATAGGGTTTTTATATTCCTTAGTTTCTTTTGGAAGACTCTTTGGGGAAAGCTAGGTACAAGGTTGTTATTTTCAACCTCTAGTCATCCTCAAACGGATGGACAAACGGAAGTCACTACTATGACTTTAACTACTATTTTGAGGGTTGTTTTGAAGGAGAATTTGAATGCATGGGAGGATGTCTTACCACATGTGTAATTTGCTTATAATCGCACTTTGCATTCATCTACTAATCTAACACCTTTTGAGTGTGTCTATGGGTTGAATCCTTTTACCCCTTTTGGCCTTATACCGTTGTCTATAGAGGAGTGAGTAGATTTTTTTGCAGAGAACACAGGTTGAGTTCATCAAGGAGTTTCATGAAAAGACATGCATAAGGCTGGAAAACAAAGGGAAAAACGTGGCTTTTAAAGTGAATCGGAATCACAAGGAAATGCTATTCAAACTAGGAGATATAGTTTGGTTGCATCTAAGGAAAGAGCGATTTCCAGATAAGAGAAAGTCTAAGTTGTCTTCAAGAGGAGATTGACCATTTCGTGTGAAGTGTAAGGTTGGAAACAACGCTTATGTATTGGAGCTTCTAGCTGAGTATGGAGTGAGTAAGACCTTCAATGTAGAAGACTTGAGTCATTTTTAGCCTAATGATAAGCACCCATTTCAAGAAGTCTAAGTTGTTTTCAATATAACTATGTATAGGTAAATCCCCTTTGATATAAGAATTGGCTTATCCACTTAATGCTTTAATTTATAATTGTGTATATGAATTGTGAATTGAGATCATATGCATTTGCTTCTTCTTAGTGTGCTTAATTCTACCTTCTATTTACCTTCAACAAAAGTGATGTTTATTAAAGGTTTTAAGTAAAAGAAACTGTGCTAACCAAGTGAGGTTGTTTTATTGAAAGAAGTGAGAAGACCTTGGTTTGAGGGATTGAATCTTACCTTTTACTTTGAGGAATCCTAACTATTATAGAAAATTTTGATCTTTGTACCTTTTTAAGATCGGTGCTAATTAAGTGGGTCTTTTTTCGGATTTTTAAATACTTAAAGGGTTTTAAATATTTGTTGTGATTACAAAAGCACCTTCAAAATAGTTTAAGGCGGTTTTTGTTTGTAGCAAAGGCTATATTAGATATAGACATGTACAATAAAGTAGGCTCGAGTCGGACCATAACTAAAAACTCTACCTGGAAGGTGCGGGTCAGGACAAACCGACCCGGATTGTCCGGACCACGTAAAAAACGGGTGGTCTTCCGGGTGGACCCGGATGACCCTATATGTATTTGATTGTGCGTTTTACTTTTTATTGTTCACGGTTTATTGTCATATATATATATATATAGGGTGTGGTTCCGATGAGAACATGCTTATCGTGTAATCATGAGAACAATCTTAGACCGTCGGATGGTGAGTATTAAGGGTCGAGATTTAGAGTAGATATCATAATTAATAATAACTACGAATAATAATAATTAGGAATAATCCATTCAACCAACAATAACTAAGAATAATCCACTCAACCAACAATAACTACGAATAATACATTAAACAATACGGCACATTCGTAACAAAACTAATAATAATTACGAATTTGTTCTCATGATTACACGATAAGCCTGTTCTTATAGGATCTATACTCTATATATATATATATATATATGACCACTCGTTCTTGAGTTAACTTCTTGAGTTGATGTTAAAGTTCATTGTTTACTGTCATAGAAGAAAGTGTAGATTACAATGCTCAGCACTTCAAAAATAAAATATTTGCTGTTGTGATCAGTAGGTATTTCACCTTGTTTCTCCTTCTTTTGGCAAAGTTAACTTCTTGATGGCTTGTTTACTGCTTATTGTCATAGAAGGTGTAGATTATAATGTTGTTTACCGTCATAGAAGAAAGTGTAGATAATAATGTTGAGTTAATGTTAATCTTTGTTGTTGTGCTCAGTAGGTAGTTCACCTTGTTTCACTATTAATGTTCACTGTTTACTGTCATAATTTTTTTTATGTATGTATGATCTCTTATGCTCAAAAGGTTGTTACAATGGCCTTTTTTTGCTATTGTTGGAATGCCTAATAGTTCAACAGTCTTGTTATGCTCAAAAGGTTGTTAGAAGTGGCTTGTGGATTTTAAGTTGGATTTGTGTTAATGTTTATTGTTTACTGTCATAAATATTTGTGAAATAATATGAGAAAGAGGACCCCAAAAATTTACATTTTGTGAAATGGGCTTCTATTAAGCTAACTAGATAAAATAGGTCTGTAAAATATAAAGTAGGGCACTGTTTGAAAGAATTGAAATAATGGTGCTGCAGGCTTTTTTCAGATGATTTGATGTTCACTTTTTGAGATTACCCAAAAATAGAAACAAACACTACTTACCCACAAATACTGTTTACCCACAAATAGAACAGGAAATGTAAACAAACACATTACTCAGGAATACATTACCCAGAAATACAGTACCAAGGAAGTTTGATATTACCCAGAAATAGAAACAAACACTGTTTACCCACAAATAGAATAGGAAAATGTAAACAAACACTGCTTACCCACAAGTAGAACAGAAGTTTGAGTGTTTTAGATTCACAAAAACAAGAGATGAGAAGTTTCAAATTATCCAGGAAGTTTGAGATTACCCATAGATGGAAACAAACACTGCTTACCCACAAATAGAACATGGAAATAGAAACAAAACTCTTACCGTTGCTTACCCAAAAATAGATTACCCAGAAAGTTTGACATTACCCAGAAATACATTACCCACAAATTGAACAGGGAAGTTTGAGAAGTTTGAGATTATCCATGGATGAAAACAAAAACTGCTTACCCACAAATAGAATAGGAAGTTTCAGTGTTTTAGATTCACAAAAATAAGAGATGAGAAGTTTCAGATTACCTACAAATACATTACCCAGGAAGTTTGAGATTACCCAAAAATAGGACCAAACACTACTTACCCAAAAATAGAACATGAATATGTAAGCAGTCCAGATTCCGGTGAAGAAGAAGCTCAACAAGAGTGGACCTGCGTTTGAAGGGAAGAAGAAGGGACCTGCATATGGATACCCAGAAATACATTTACGTTTGAAGGAAGGGAAGAAGAAGGGACAAAGAAGGAAAGAAGATGGGCTGAATTAATTGGGTTGTTTATTCTATTCAACATGTCACCCATCACATCAAATCAGATGAATACTTATGTCCCTTACTTTTCTGATTTTTTTCTACAATAAGAGCCCATTTTCTAAATGAATAATTGGGAGACCCAAAATCCAAACTCTACATTGTAAAACGCCTACATTACAAATTCAGCCAATATTTGTTGACCATCATATGCTACCATGTTTAGTTCAATCAGGCTGTTAAAATTACATTCGTTCTTGAGTGCATATAATTTTTTTTGTTTATGCTTGTTCACTGTTTACTGTCATAATTTTTTTTTTATCTATGTATGATTTGTTATACTCAGAAGGTTGTTAGAAGCTGGACTTTTATTTTAAATTTTGAAATTTGTAGATGGACAATAACGTTTATGAACGTCGTCCGTACTTATATGTTATCCAATGTTGAGATGTGTGGAATGTCCACATCGACTGATCGACCATATAAGTCCCAAGACAAACCCTCCACGTCTATGACCCGGCGGACATAAAAAACCAATTATCATCCATATTATGTTATCATTCAATTTGAATTTTATTCATTGTAGGCGGAGCAAATGTTTTCTTATACTGGCTAGCTCAATATTCAAATTGTGTAGGCACCACCATAGGCTATACAATTACGTACATAATACTCTGAAATCAAGCCCACCAGAGAATAAAGTAATGAAGAAGGCTTCAGCTGTTGGCATCGCAACCACCACGATATTTTACATGTTCCGTTTGGTGTATAGGACTGCATACGTTATCATCACAGCAATCTTGGCCATTCTTCAACTATTTTCTAGGGTTGTTAGGAGCCGCGGCGTTCTTCCCTTTGACTGTCTACTTCCTCATTTTATAAAGAAAAGGGGATCATGTTGAATTTCACTGTCTGTGTTTGCTGCTTGGTTTCATTGGCCGTCAAAAGTTTCGGGCCTTTTGCTGGATCATTTGTTTGGTAACTTGGACTTATTTGGTTTTTAATTATGCACTTCATCCTACATATTTTACTATACATACAAAGCTTATTTTGTAATTTATATTTAATTATACGGAATATATTCCAGTATACATGTAAACTAAAATAAATTATTAAATTTTGTAATATTAGTTTTCAGATTTTGAGCCTACCACCAACACAATTAAGAAAATATGATTAAATTAAAGCGTATATATGAACATCCACACCTACGACAAGTACCACCAACACAATCATAAAAAAAAAACCCTTCACAGAAGAGAAGGGAAACCTTCTTCTGAGTACGCCCCACAATCTCCTACTACAATTCAATCAAGATATCCGTTCCCGACCCAATTGCCTCTAGGGAATCCCTGCTGCTTCGCCCAACTTCTATGGCCTACAACTTCTCAAAACCTTCACTAACCCCCTCCTCATTTCGGTGACGCTGGATACCTCTTCTACTACATCATCACTCTTCGCTTTGTCACCACTCTCACTGCCGGCATACTTTTAATGACTCATGCTCATCTCCGACATACATGCATGCATGTCCAAGTAAAAACTAGCGTGCGAAGGGCTTGTAATTTTTGACGTTTATCAATAAGCCTTGGATGGATCCGATAGCGGCGGCGAGGGAGACGAGGAGGCAAGCGAAAACAATGAGATTCAAGAGGATCCATTTGGAGGTCCAAGTCTTGATCTTCCTTTGTACGATGTGCATTTGGAAGGGGAAGTAGACGGTTAGAGGGAAAAACGCCAAAGCTCCCAAGAGGCCTAAGAAAGAGTTGAAGAAGGGGAAGATCATGGCTACGGTAACGCTTAGGATGACGTAGACCGTCCGGTAAACGAGGCGGAACCAGTTGAATGGGTAGATGGTGGAGCACATGTTGATGGGGTGGTCCTTGTTTATGAAGTCGCTGTGGGGCCATGCTCGTTGGCAACTAGTCTCGATGTATCCGAATAAGGGTTGTACGAACACCTATATTTCATATATATATATATATATATATATATATATATATATAGACCGGATCGAATTAATTGGGTACATGTTTCAACTTTCAACTACGTACTATAAGTACGCATGCATGTATGTACGTAGGTATGCAGGGCGTACCTGGTAGGCACCGAGCAAGTGAACGGCTATGCAAACGTTGGCGAAGTCGACTAGCCAAAAGGGTTCGTAGAAGCCGAAGTCAGTGAGGAAGTCTCCGGGAGCGTTGTTTCCAAAGGCAGCATAGCCGATGCAACCGCAGAGGAGGTAGAAGGTGGTGGTGGTGGCAATGCCTAGGGCCGATGCCTTCTTCATTACCTTGTGCTCCGGTGGGCTGGATTTCAAGGTGTCCTGAATTTCAACGAGGACCATGGAGAAAGCATAGGAGAAAGCCATGTCTCCCACAGCTTGGCAAGCCCTCCACAGTTTTTCCGAAGCAGTCACGTCGATTCCTATCTGAGTTCCCGTTAAAGTAGTCGCTATTGATCCTCCATCTTTTATTATAAATATTGGTAACAGATGCCAATGAAAACAAACAAAAAATTAATTTAGAACTGTCACGATCTATTCAAAAACATAAGTGACATAAATACTATGGATAGATAGATAGACAGACAGGTAGGTAGATATGAATAAATTAAGTACCTGTAATGACTTTGGCAATGGAGAGGGCGAAGCCGATGGAGGCGTATGAGAAGGACATGAGAGCGGCAACCATGGATAACCAAGATAACTTATGAAAGTTGGGGAGCTGCGACAACACCAACTGGGAAGCCCCAAATGCAAGCATGTAGGGTCTGTGGTTTGTTTCACAGTTGGCATGGTGACCATGTTTGTGGAAACAATTTGCTTTATAAATGGCCCTATCAAATCAAATAAAAAACACCATCAACAAATATAGCATGCGTAGCCCTAGCCCGATAGTAATTAGTAAGTGATATATATATATATATATATATATATATAACTTACACCATACTGATTGACGCGGTGATTGTGTAACCAACGGTAACCCCTGCCAGATTTGTATATTGCGCAAGACGACATAGAGAAACGTTCACTCCACCTCCACAAACAAAGCAAAGCAAAGATATCAACATAACTAATTAGTTAAATTATGAACATAATGAAATGAGCTAGCTAGATTACCTAAGTAACTTTCGACGACCTTAGAGTAAGTGTGGTTTCTATCTCCCGTAACAGGGTCGGGAAACCTATAACAGTCAGCAAGCATGGCGGATGAGATGTAAGTAATTATCGAGAAAATCACTAGGACCGCGGGGCCCGCAACCCATCCTAGTTGCGCAATGGCCCAAGCAAGCGAAAGCACACCAGAACCTATGACCGCCGTTATGATGTGGGCGCTCGCCGATAACAATGTCCCTACAAGTTGTTTTCTATCGTTTAGAGTTTTAGATTGATTACACACTACAAATGTCTTTCAAAAATAAATGTTATACCGGTTCGTGTTTCACGCCCATCTTCGTCGTGCCCTCCAGTGTTGGGTTGCTCGATGTTGGTGGTTTCATTGCTGTTGCTGGGCTCTGTGATTGTCATTTTTCTTTAGACTTGATTGCTTTCTGAATTTCTTTGTAATTACATATGTGAGTTAATTTATGTGTTGTGTCACAGGAAACTGAGAACATTCATTATAAAGGCTTCTCAATAAAATGGGGCTAAGGAAAACATGGATATAATGCAAGTATTACGGGACAATAGGAAAATTAAGTGGTGTCTTAAATCTTTGATCAAGATGCCGTGATTAAAGTAAATGTGTTTTTATCTATCAAAAACAATTATTAAGAAAATGTGTTTGAAACGTGCTAGTTTTTACACTTGGCTGCCCTTCAAGTCCATGTTAGATTTTGAAGAAATGTTGAACGATAAATTAGTGTAAAAACTAACTGAATAAACGGAACTATGTAAGCAAAGTTAAATACCTTGATTTAGGTGGTCGATTTGAACAGTTGAAATATGAATAAAAACTATGATTTCATGTGTTGTTTCACTTTGTCTCAACCTTACATATACGTATGCATCAACCTATTATAGCAGCACGAGCGACCTGTAGAGTATATGTGCAGGATATATGTAGTAAATACATAGAATAAAGATGAAGTATATGTAAATAAGTGAAAGGTGTAACAACCTAACTGATTCGTGTATATATACGTATACATGAGAAGATGAATACAAGTTTTCAGTTTCATAATTCACATGGTATCAAAGCTGAGAGAGAATCTGGCTTAATTTCCTCTTTTTTTTTCGGACCTCATTCTTCTATATTGCACCACATTATTCCTCCTTCTTCATTCTCATTTCTTCCGCTTTATCGTCCTCTATCAAATCCATGCCTACTAGTCAAGATTCAAGTTCGAATGATGACTCTTCTAACACTACTCTGGATCGACATTATGTGGATGTCAATGATCCATTGCATTTGTCCAACTCGGATAATCCGGGATGCAATTACTTTCAGTCCTCTTCAATGGCTCTAATTTCACTACCCGGAAGCGGAGCATCCGAATGGCGCTCGGAGCAAAGCAGAAATTAGGTTTTATCGACGGAACGTGTGCCAAACCAGCAATTGGATATACAGACAAGCTCGCACGGTGGATACGAGCTGATTACATCCGTTGTTGGATCTTACATTCCATGAAGTATGATATAGCTGAGTTGTTCACCTATGTTGAATCGGCTTTGGAACTCTGGAAGGACATTGTTGAACGCTTCGAGATACCTAACGCTCCTCTCATTTATCAAATCCATAAGGATCTATCCATGCTTAAGTAAGAAAACACTTCTGTTGCGGTTTATTATGACAAATTTAAGAAGTTGTGGGATGAACTGAGCACAATTGATGCTATTCCTCTATGTTCATGTCTTGGCATTTCTCACTGTAAGTGTCAGATTCTTAAGAAGATCATTGCTAGGGAGGCTAATACTCGAATCATGCAGTTTTTCATGGGGCTCAATGAGCAATATGAGTATACATGTAGCCAGATTCCGTCCCTTGAGGTGCTACCTACAGAAAATAGAATTTTTCACATGATCTTGCAAGTTCAAAAACAAAAAGAACTTACATGTCATGCTTCTGTTTCACATGATGTGTTTGCTGTCTCTCGTTCTCCTCCATATAGACAAGCAGGAGGTAGTCGCAGAAGACGAACTTCACCGCTTGTGCACCTATTGCAAGGAGAAAGGTCACTTGCGAGAGTCTTGTTTTAAGTTGATTGGGGTGCTTGATTGGTACAAAGAAATTAAGAGCAAGGAGGATAAGTCCACAGGAAGCCGTGTTGATCCTTCTGCTCGATCTTACAAGGTTGCTAATCATCTTGACACTACCTTGGCTGAATCACCTCTAGATTCTTCAGACATGTCACCATGGACACCTGTCATGGATCAGTCCATGATTAATGTTGTTTGCCAAGAGGTCATTAAAATGATGATGGATAAACAAGGCACATCATCATTCAATTATGCAGGTACTCTTTCTGGCTATGTGAACACTGCAGTTAATACTCATATTTGGATCTTGGACTCTGGCGCCACAAATCATATTTCATTTTGCAAAGAATTATTCTCTGCAATGTCACAGTTAGACAAACCTTGTTGATTGGGCTTCCTGATGGTTTTGTGAAGGAAGTCTCTCACAAAGGAGACATTATTCTATCTCCAGAGATTACTCTTCATGAGGTCTTGTATCTTCCTACCTTCAAGCATAATCTCTTGTCTATTTCTCGCTTGAATCTTGATTTCCCCATGAAGATAACTTTCACTCATCATTCCTGTGTGTTCCAGGACCTTACCAATGAATCTATCATTGCATCTGGTTACAAGGACGACCACCTTTACAAGATAGGATCATCTATTGCTCCTTCTATTCATGTAGTTTCTAATGCCATTAATAAGCCATGTGATATGCATTTATTTCATGCTAGACTAGGACATATGTTTATGTCTAAAATTCATCATGTTGATGAGTATATCAATTCTAAAGTTCCTATTCTGGATTGTCCAGCTTGTATAACAGCTAAACAACATAAAATTCCCTTTGATACTAGTACATCCAGAGCATCAAAGGTGTTTAGCTTGATTCACTGTGACATATGGGGACCTTACCGTACTATTGCTTTGTGTGGTGCTCGTTACTTCTTGACAATTGTTGATAGTTTTTCCAGATGCACGTGGACTTTTCTTATGTCTACTAAGAAACAAGTATTGAAGATTGTTATCAATTTCTTGGCATGTGTAAAGAATCAGTTCAATACTACAATCCAAGTCTTTAGATAAGATAATGGAGCTGAGTTCATGCAAAAATAGCTTCAAGATGTCTTTCTTGCATCAGACATTATACATCAAAGATCTACACCTTATGTGCCTTAACAAAATGCCCGAGTCGAAAGAAAACACAGACATTTGTTAGAAACTGCTCGAGCTATACGCCTTCATGCTCAATTACCTATTCATTTCTGGGCTGAGTGTGTGCTCACTGCTACTTACCTTATTAACCTCATGCCATCTTCAATCCTTGCCTGTAAATCCCCATTTGAGGTTCTCCACAATCACAAGCCATCTTACACACATTTACGTGTTATTGGTTGCTTGTGCTTCAACTTACTCCCTAAACGAGACAAACTTGAACCTGTATTTACACCTTGTATTTTATTGGGCTATCCCCCAGGCCAAAAATCATACAAGCTTTTCAACATCACTACCAACAAAGTCATAATCAGTCGTCATGTCATATTCCAAGAACACGTTTTCCCTTACACAAAATCTTCACAAGCTGCCCCCCATTCCACTAGTTCACCAAACCTACCATTGGTTACTCCTGCGCATGACATGGATTATCCAGTGGTTTGTCATCGTCCCTCAATACCTGTCATTCCCTCTTATTTTTCTCCATCATTACCGTCACTTACAAATCAGCCTTCATCACCTCTACCTAGTGATCCCTCATTTGCTCATCCACTTCAAGTTCCTTTTCCCACTTCTAATTCATCTTCATCATCTTCATCACCTACTTCCAATATAATTATTCCATCTCCTACTCTACCTACCTCTTCTCCTCCATTAATTAATCCATCTACTCGATCAGCTCGTGCTATTACTAGACCAGCCTATCTCAAAGATTACACTTGCAACTCCATATCTTCTATTGATCATTTTGATCTTACTTCTCATTCTCCAGATTACATTCATGCTTTATGTAATGTCATTCAAACTGTTGAACCAACTACTTACCATCAAGCTACCCAATCTCCTCTTTGGGTTGCTGTTATGAACAAGGAGATACAAGCTCTTGAATTGAATGACACATGGGACATAGGGTCTCTTCCCCCAGGCAAGACTACCATTGGTTCCAAATGGATATATAAGCTCAAGTATCGAGCTGATGGAACAATTGAAAGGTATAAAGCAAGGCTAGTAGCCAAGGGATACAATCAGATAAAAGACAAGGACTACAAGCATACGTTTAGTCCAGTAGCCAAGTATGCCACCATTCGCACTGTTTTGGCTCTAGCTACTTCTCATTCATGGCCTCTGCACCAGTTATATATTAACAATGCTTTTATGCATGGCTACCTAGATGAGGAAGTTTATCTCTTGCCTCCTTAAGGTTACAACCAAGCTCCTCCAGGCCATGTATGTCGATTAAAATGATCATTATATGGACTTAAACAGGCTAGTCGCCAGTGGCATATTGAGTTTAACAAGCTATTACTTCAGCTGAATTTCATTAAGTCTCATCAAGACTACTCTCTTTTTGTCAAGAAGTCTTATTTTGGCATTACTATTGTCCTCGTCTATGTTGATGATGTATTGATCACAAGTGATACACCTTCTGAAATTTCTGGCCTGAAGATAGCCCTTGATCGAGCTTTCACTATTAAAGACTTAGGCCTTGCCAGATTTTTCCTAGGCATGGAGATAGCTCATGATGCGTCTGGTTTACACCTCAACAACGCAAGTATATCCATGACATACTACATGATACTCTGATGTTGAATTGCAAGCGGCCAACTTTCCAATGCAAAGAAATACTCATATTTCAGATGACTCTAGTGATCTATATCCAGATCCTGAGCTGTATAGGTGTTTGATAGGCCGCCTCTTATATCTCACCCTCACTAGACCAGATATTGCATATACAGTACAACAGTTAAGTTAGTTACTCTCCTCACCACGGCTACCACATTGGCATGCAACCACTTACTTATTACGATATCTCAAAGGGACCATTGACTTTGCTCTTACATATAAACCTTAATCTACATTATCTCTCAAAGCATATAGTGATGCTGATTGGGGATCATGTCCATTCTCCTATAGATCGGTCACAGGATATTGTCTGTTTCTTGGCAACTCTTTGGTGTCATGGAAAACTAAGAAACAACGAAAATCATCTACTGAAAGTGAGTATCGGGCAATGTCTATGACCACTAGTGAGACTATTTGGATTGATGGGTTACTTACTGATCTCCATGTGGTTCTTCCTCGTCCATTCACACTCTATTGTGATAATAAGGCTGCTCAGAATCTCGCAGCTAACCTTGTGTTTCATGAAAGAACAAAACACCTTCGCATAGACTGCTATTTTGTAAGAGATGAAGTTCAGAAAGGCTTCATCATCACTGCTCATGTCCCTACACTACAGCTCGCTGACATCTTCACCAAGGTGTTCGCTCAAAAGTGTGTGTCACAAAGTCTTAAATTTATATCTAGAACTTATGCAAAAGCGAATCCGCAGTGTACGGATCGGCGTAGTAAGGCAAGAAATTCCAGAGTCGAACTCAGGGATTTGGTGAGAATAAAATCAGTTCACAAATCGTCGAGCAAGTAAAATATAGAAGCTTTACAAGTAATATTGGGAAAACAACAATTCTAAAGATCCAAGTATCCAATTGTGGCAATCCATTCAAGATATCCTATAGATGTAAGGACATATTCGGGATTGCAAAGGTATATCTAATGTAAGGTTATGTACGGTGAAGTTCCAAAACCCTATATGTCTTACCCAAAGGCTCTCTCTATAAAGGTTGTTGAGGCTGCAGTATAGAAAGGATCAAAGGACAAGAATTACTCTCAAATACTGATGCCCAAACCCAAGGAATCAAAGACAAGCCAAAACGGTTAAGGTTGTGACACTCGAAACCGAAATAGAGGATGTTGAGTCTCACTACTACCTAAAAAAGGCAAGCCAAGGCTAGGTTAAGACAAATCTCTAACTTTGGATCAAAGCAAAAGCAAAGGACGTAAAACAGAGGAAACCACAGTTGGATCTTGAGGAACCACGACCGTGGAACTCAAGAACATACCGTGGAAAAGGTTGTCGACGAAGTTTCTCGCAACTCTCAAGGTCCAATATGTTTTGGTTCAATCTATCATTATCTAAGCCACAACTATCAACCCTTCACCTTAGAATTGCTAAAGGGTTTTAGCCAATAACCATCATCATTGAATCATAATCAGGTTCAAAAGAGAAAAAGGTAAAAACCTCGAAAACTCAATAACAGTCGAATAATCTATCTCAAATCCAAACAACAAATGTATGTGTTTAATGAATACGGAAAAAGGGAACATAAATCCTCACAACAATCTTGAGAAACAATGAAGAACGGGATGTCAATCCGTCTCCAAATGTAAATGTTCGCCTCAAAGCGTGCGTGCAAATAAGTTTTAATTATAAAACTAGAATAAAAGCAAGCGAACCCGCAGTGTACGGATCGGTGTAGATTAAGCAAGTATTCCAGAGTATCGAACTCAGGGATTTGGTGAAACAAATTCAGTTTTAAGTAATCGAGCAATCAAAAGTGTAGAAGCTTTGCAAATAATTGGGAAAACAACAAACCTAAAGATCTAGGTGTCTAATTGTGGCAATCGATTCAAGATATACTATATATATAAGGACAGAGTTGAGAATTGCAAAGGTATACTAAAGCAAGGTAATGTATGGTGAAGTTCCAAAACCCTATATGTCTAACCCAAAAAACTCTCTCTATAAAGGTTGTTGAGGATGCAGTATAGAAAGGATCTAAGGACAAGAATTAATCTCGAATACCCATGCCCAAACCCAAGGAATCAAAGATCAACTAAAACGGTTAAGGTTGTGACACTCAAAACGGAAATAGAGGATGTTGAGTCTCACTACTACCTAGAAAAGGCAAGTCAAGGCTAGGTTAAAGCAAATCTTTAACTTTGGATTAAAGCAAAATCAAAGTTCGTAAACCAGGGAAAATCACGGCTAGATCTTGAGAACCACGGCCGTGGAATTCAAGAACAGACCGTGATTTAGGGTGTCGACGATATTTCTCACACTCTCAGGGTCCAATCAAGTTACGATTGATCTATCATATCTAAGCCACAAATATCAACCCTTCACCTTAGAATTGCTAAAGGGTTTTAGCCAACAATGATCATTATGATATCAATAATCAAATTAAGAAGAATGAAAGATGAAAACCCTTGAAACTCAATAATAACTCAAAGTCAATCTCGAAATCCAAACATAAAGTCGTACGTTTATGAATTCAAGAAAGTAGGAATAGAAACCCTCACAATGATCTAGAGAAACCACAAAGAACGGGATGTCAATCCGTTCTCCAATGAAAACCCTAGAATATCCCGAAAGTACACAATCTCCGAAATCACGTCCTTCACGAATCTCTAATCCTTAAGGTCGAAATGAAACCCTAAGGCCGTCTCCAAAGCTCTAAGCGAAACTGTAAGCGGGGGATCCCGAAAACTCCTTTCTCCAGCCTTTTTATAGGGCGAAATAGGGTTACGAGATAGCCCAATGACGTGGATGACGTGGCAATAATGACACGGCATAGGATCATTAAAATCACGGTCATGAACAACTTTCCACGACCGTGGTTTAGAGCGTAGAACCCAATTATGACACCAATATGATTTCCACGGCCGTGGTTTTGACCGTGTAACTCTCTGTTGTATTCCAAACTCACGTCCACGATCATGTTGCCAAATCCACGGTCATGGTTTAGAGCGTGGTTCTTCAAATCCTTCTCCACAACCGTAATTCAGGGCGTGGTTCCTCAAACCCTTGGTTGTTGCCTTTGTTTCGTGACATCCTTCATCCATGCTCCTTACCTAGCCTCTCCAATGTATCTCCTTGCCATCAAGCATGATCAAACACTCCTTTCCTCCCACATTTTGGTCCAATCCAAGTCTTTATTCACCTAAAAACAAAACAAAGCTAGTATAGATCTCTATATCGACAAAGTGGGTGAACTAGCTCACAATTGCTTCAAACTCATATCTAAGAACACAATAAAGAGGGAAAAACAACTAAAACAAGTGTCTAAAATATAGTCATATTTCATGCTAACAGTAAACCCTAAGATAATCTCTAAGTAAGCAATCTCCAAATCGCGTCCTTCTCGAGATCTTCCTAGTACGCAATGGAATTTTCTTAAGCAACGATCCGAAAATCTCTCTCTCCGGGGTGTAAGAAGCCGTCTCGTTTTCTCCCTCCTTCAGCATTCTAATAGGGAAAAATAGGGTTACGAGAAAGCCCGATAACTATTGCTGATGTGGCAAATATGACACGTGGCAACGTTATGGAAATCACGGTCTAGTGTAACATTCCACGGCCGTGGTTTAGGGCGTGGAACTCTCTGTTGCTCTTCGACATCACCTTCCACGATCTCAATGCATAAACCACGGTCGTGGTTCTCTTGGTTTGGCCGTGGAAACTCAAAAGCCTTTGTTTCGTAAAGTTCTCTAATCGTGGTCCTTCCTTAGCTTCTCCTAAGCATCTTCTTGACATCTAGCATGATCTAATACTCCTATCCCTTCGCATATGCTCCAATTCAAGCCTTTATTTACCTATAAACATAACAAAGCTAGTGCACATCTCTATATCGGCAAAATAGGTGAATGTGCTCATAAATGCTTCAAACTCATATCCATGTACACATCTAAAAGGGAAAAACAATCAAAACAAGTGCCTAAAATATAGTCATATTTCATGCTATCAAAATACCCCATACTTGTCGCTTGCTTGTCCCCAAACAAGGTTTTCAAAAGCTTAGAACATAAGGTAGAACGAAATATGAATGCAAAACAAAACAAAAACAATCTTTTTGGTAATGCGCTTATAATCAATAGATCATCCTCAAATCTTGCTTCATGCCTCCTTGAAAACGTTCATATACATAAATCAAAATATGTAAAGCAAAGAAAATATCATAAATTGCATAAACTTCAAAACAGACATCATAACCTTCAAGCAATGTCAAAATCAAACATGTGAAACTTCAATTTAGATCACCAAGTCAAACAATATTCTTATGATCTCAAGGACTTTCAAGTAAGGTCAAGAATATGAAAAGGTGGGAAACTTGTAAAAGGAATGTGGTGTATGAATCCGGGAAAAAGGAACAACACAAACTCTTTTCTTTTCACCATTTCAACTAGTCACCAATTTAGAGCTTTGCTCTTTACTTTTTGCACAAAATTTTTCGACTTTACTTTTGGAAATATGGACAGCGGTGCACAAAAATCGAAGCCTAGGAGATTGGCGTTTCTCGATTTCGAGATTCCTCTAACCCTTGATGCACATACCATAAAACGTTAGGAATATCGCACAATTCGACTTTGACAAGACACAAACACCCGGCTATGTGAATGGTTCCGAGTTACTCATCATCATGATTGACTTCCCCAAACATATTTTCCTACACTATGAATTCAAACAATTGCTTTCATGGCCCTCCCACATCAAATATGCCAAAATTAACTCTTCCTAAATCCCGGATAGGTAGAGGAGGCAAATATTTTCATTGAGGGGCTAAATGATCAAAGAAAGAAGCAAGAAAATCGAGGTGCCTCAATCATTTCATAAAGAAATGTAAGAACTTATATTGTGATTTCAACCTTCATTCCTCAATATGATTTAGATAAAACTTTCACATTATGGAACTTGCAAGAAAGGTTAAACAACATACTCAATTTCTTCACAATTCATAATTCAATTCAAGCATACAAATGTCATCAAAAATTCATTCCACAAGTAGATTCATCATAGAAATCATCTCCAATCTTAGAAGCACAATAATTTTCAAAAATTTTAAAACTTTTATGGGTTTTTCAAAGCTTTTCAATGCAATGCAATATACAAACGTGTGACAATAAAAGAAAGATGCAAGTTTCATGGAATTAAAGCAAAGAAAGTGTATCGAGTTATTACAAACGAGAGTCACACCCCACCCCATACTTAACATACACATTGTCCTCAATGTTCAAGAAAAATAAAGAAAGGAAAAGATACAAAGAAAACTCACTAAGGTGGTGGAGTAGCTCGAAACATCCATCATCAATCACTGTGGAGGCGGTGGGTAAGGAAAGAAGTCAGAGCTGAAGGAGCTCTCATCCAATCCATCATCAAACTGCTGGCGATAGATGTTCGCTCCAAACGGTGTGTGCAAGCTTTAAATTTATAACCCTAGATGTAAGCTTAAAACAAGGATGCGAACCCGCAGTGTACGGGTCAATCGTAGTAAAAAGTAAGGAATTCCAGGGGTCGATCATAGGGACTTAGTGAAACAAAGTCGGAATAGGTAAGCTTTAGCAATTACTAACCACAAAAGCAATTAAAACAATCAAAGATGATAAAAGTCAATAAAGGAAATATGCAATTCTAGGGATTAAAGCATCTAGTTGTGGTTCCAACTCAAGATCTAAAGAATAAAGCGGACAAAGCTGAGATTTTTGCATAGGGAAGGTGTTACTAAAGTGGAATAGATCACCGGGTAAGTCTCACTACTCACTAATCCTAAACCGTAACTCCTATTACCGGGTAAGTCTCAAGGAATTAAGATAAAGAACTATATCCTCAAACTAACACTCCAACTAAGGGAATAGAATCAACCTTTACCGGGTAAGTCTCGGGCTAACTCACAAAGATGAAATGAAAGCACACTCAAACCCCAATAAAGGATAGAAATCCAACAAGACAACAACAAGGAAGGAATCTAAGATGATCTTACAAAAACCATTCAAAAATCTATAAAAGCTATAGACTTTCTTCCTTCAACCTTCAAAAAGGTTCTTCAAATCTCCCAACTGGAGTATGGCTGCAGCGGTGTATTCAAATCTATGCGAGATGTATAGCATGATGTGGATTTGTTGAAATCCAACCCTTTTTATAAGAAAATTACTCTCCAAAGATAAGATATCTTAGAAAGATCTCTTCCCATAAAAATAGGTAAAATATATGGTCTATCATATCTTCTTCCTTCCAGGAGCCAGCCCAAAAATATAAGATCCTCTTTCCAAAGATAAAAGATCTCATCCAAGAATAAAATATTCTCGCCGCGTCCCAAGTGTTCGCCTTGGTCGAGTCGACTTCTCTGGATCACTTCGGTCGAGGTGACTCTGTAGTCAACCGAGGTGAATCACAACTGAATGTGAAATCTCTCAAATCTGGTCCAAAGTGAATCTCTAATCCATAGCTATGCTTCCTGGATGTTTCCTTATGTTCTTGAATGTAGCTCCAATGACTCCTTAGCTCCTTTTACTCCTTTTTGATGCAAAACGTGCCACTTTACCTACGATTACAACAAAACTAGGTGTAGACCTCGATTCCCGCAAAGGTAGATGAAATGGTAATATAATCACATAATATACATACAAACATGCAGATTATTGAAGATAAAACGTCTAAACAAACCCCAAAAATATAGACAATAATTCATGCTATCAAAATACCCCATACTTAGCCCTTGCTTGTCCCCAAGTAAGTTCCGCATATAAAATACAAGTTAGAATGGATTATTAGTCATAAAGATCAATGAAAAAATCTTTTCAAAAACATTTTATGGTGTACTACAATCATAGATCACTCTAAGAGAATACTTCATGGAATTTAAAATCAAACATGTTTAAAACATTTTATAAATATAAGAAAGTTGTTCATCTTTGCATAAAATCATAGAATGCATAATAAATCATAATCACCGAAATTAATCATGTATAATCCAGTTTAAACCACTAAGTCAATCAACAAGCTCGAGGTCTCAAGGGCTTCTCAAAAGAAAGGTGAAGAAACGTGTAGGGTAGGGATGTATATGAGGTAATGTGGTGCTAGAATCCGGGAAAAGGATATCACTTCACTTCCACTTTGACTTTCAACATCTTCCACCAATAAGCTTTGCTTATTTCACACTTTTTTTTCTTTTTTACTTTACTTTTTGGGATGCATGGACAGAGGTGCACAATAACCGAAGCCTAGGAAATCAGCAATCATCAATTTCTCGAGATGCATCAAACCCTTGATGCACATACCATGACCCGTTAGGAATATCGCTCAATCCGACTTTGGCAAGACACAAACACCCGGCTATGTGAATGGTGCCGAGTTACTCATCATTATGATTGACTTCCCCAAACCTATTTATTGTTGTCTAACACTTTCACTTCCAGCCAACTTCTCAACTTTTGCTTCACTTACTTTCATCACTTTGCTTGCTTCCAAATTCCCGGATAGGTAAAGGGAGGCAAAAATGTATATGAGGGGCTAAGCATGATCAAGAAGAAGAAGAGAGAAGAATGAATTGCCTTGGTCTTTCCAGGGAGAAAGTGAGAAAACTTATCTTGTGGTGTCAACCTTCAAATTCAACATAATTTGGATAAAAAACAAAGTATTAAACATGCCAAAAATTTCAAACAAAGCATTTAGCAACTTAAACATATCATAAAACCTTTCTAACACAAAGATTTTAAAACCAGTCAGCAAACAAGATCTTCAGTGAGATCATATCCAGATAAGAAGCTTAAAACTTTTTCGAAAACTCTCAGTTAACCCACCTCGGTCGAGGTATTCTTAGGTCAACCGAGGTGAAGTACCTCGTTCGGCCAGAACTGCCCCGGTTGAGGTCAAATTTTTTTTTCTGTCCAGTTTTGACGTTTTTCTCAATCAAATAACCTGTATGCATGCATGTAATCTCAGATAAAACCATAGAAGAAAAATGAAGCTTAAATATCCGATAATATCGAGTTATACATCACATAAGTCGTATAATACATAAACACCCCATACTTGGGACACACTGTCCCAGTGGGTCAAAATAAGTCTAAAGAAATAAAATACTCACCGAACATAAAGCAGAGCTGCATAATAAATAAGAAAGAAAATCCTGCAAGCTCTCAATAATCATGATCCGGTGGTGGTGGTGGCGGTACATACGGATACTGAGATGGGTCGAACGGGTAGCCCATGATGTGTTGAAACTGAATTTGAGCCATCATGTGCTGGTAATGCTGTCTCTCCTGCATCTCACGGATATCCAGTGATAGGGCAGCATAAGAATCGATCATCTGATCCGTCAAATCATCGATCTGACGGTGAGCCTCTGGATCCCTCTGTCGGCGTACCCTACGCCTAGCAGGTCGTACTAGTGATGTGGCCGGTGCAGGCTCAGTATCGTCATCATCTAAATCAATAACCGGCGCACTCGTCCCAGCAGTATCAGTCCCTGTATCCATAGGAACTCCACCATCCCTGTCATCATCATCAACAGTCTCCTCCTCTACCTCATCCTCCTCAGCTGGTGCAACTGCTGCTTCTCTCTCCATCAATGGAATCCAAGCAGGCTGCCAGTAGTGAGGATCATAAACAGAGAACTGGGGTGACCATCTGATCCCCTGTGATGTAGTCGGCTCCCATGGCATTGCCACATATGGCGTAGTAAGTCCTCGGGGAACCAGTATCCTTTGAGTGATCATCTCCTGAAGCCCTAGCGGCTTGGCAGCCGCCACCATAGTACAAGCTCTGAGGTCCATGTCCTGGTAACTCGCTATGTGAGTCACAATCCCTCCGCAACAGATATCCCCCTTCGCCTCGGTCTTGATCCTGTGCAGATCCTCTGCCAGCATCAAGCCAAAGTCGGGGATCCCTCCAGTCACCATGTAGTAAAGGCTGAAAAGCTCCCCCTGTCGGACCTTCTGGGGCGTCTCAGTACGCGCCAAAAGCGTCTCACTGAAAATACGGTGAGCTAACCTAAAGGCTAGGTGAAAAATAATGCGCTCCATGGAGTCTCCAGGGCGCCATCTATCTACGTGCTCAACTACGTGAGCAATTTGACCCCAGAACTCCCTAGCTACAGCTCGGGAGGGAAAATCAACAGCAGTCGGGGCCGGGAAACCAAAAATGTCTCTCCAGTGCTCTAAAGGAACTAAGAAGTTCCGGTTCATCAACCGGTACTTCACAGCTCGCTCTGTGGGAAGGTAGGTGAAGGAGTTGACAAACTCCAAAGTAGGCTCTAAATAGGCAGGTGCGCGGATCTCAGTAAACTGATCTAGCTCTACCATCGAAATCATCCACCTCAAATCTCCATCCACATGGAGACAATCAAAAGCTGAAATGTCCAGGAAGCGCGGTGCAATCACTAGACGGGCGGCAATATGGTCATAGTCGACCTGGTGTCTCTCGTGGATCACTGGTCTATAAGGTCTAGAGGTAGAAGAAGAAGGGGAAGGTGAGGATCTGTCCCTCAAGACAAGCTGTCTATCTGAACTCATTTTCCAAACACTCTGTCAAATCACCTCGGTCGGCCTGAAACAACTCAAGAACACCTCGGCCGAGGCACAGAACGACTGGACCGAGGCGAATAACTGCGCGACGAATTTCTTCAAAAATCCAGTTCTTTTCCCCCAAAATCACTACAACTGATTCCTATGGGGTAGTTAATCTGTTTCTCAGCAAATGCAGGGGCAACCAAAGCCCAATTCGAAGCGAAACAGTGAAGAGAAAGAGATTAGGGTTTTTTTTTTTTTTTTTTTTTTTTTTTACCTCTAATCGATCGATTCGGTTCGTTTTTCTTGCAGATTGACGCTTGCACTGGGATCCTCTATCCTTTCTTTGCAATTTGGAAGCAAAAATCGTCGAAAACGAGCGAAGAACGGCGAAGCGAGGCGAGGGAGCTGCCGCGGTCGAGGAGAGGGTAAAGGAGGAGAGAGAAATTCAGCCCCCCTTTTTATACCCTTTTCTGGAACTGCTGTCACCTCGGTCGAGGTGGTCTCGACTGGACCGAGGTGGTACGGACCAAGGTGGATCTTCAAAAACCCTAGTCGCCTCGGTTGCTCAAGAATCATCTCGGTCGAGGTGCTTTGACAGCAATCGAGATGTGCCTCAGTCAAACTTCGTCTTCTCAAATTCTCGAACTTCTGTCTTTCCAGTTATGCTCCTGGTTTGTACTCCTTCCTTAGATGTCACCTGTTGTCTGTCTAGGACGCCAAAAACAAAACAAAGCAAAGCAAAAGCAAAACTATCTAAGCTAGACTAGAAAAAGAGAAAAGAAAGCAATACCTTGGGTTGCCTTCCAAGAAGCGCTTGATTTAAGGTCGCTACCTGGACCATAGTGCGTCTCTATACGTGATGGGAGGTGCCCTCACCCCATACTTCACCTCCATCGTGGGGTGAAGTAAGTAAGTCTATCAAACGCTCCAACAAGTGTAAGTGCTCATCGGGGAATGAATCGTCTATGGGTGGGTCGTCCTTCTCGCGTGAAGATGCAGGTAGCCGGCTGAGGTGATCTGCAACAGAATTTTCGGATCCCTTCTTATCGCGGATCTTTAAGTCAAACTCCTGAAGCAAGAGAATCCATCGAATAAGGCGTGGCTTGGCATCTTTCTTAGCAAGCAAGTATCGGATGGCTGCATGGTCGCTGTAGACAATGACTTTTGCTCCTACTAAGTAAGAACGAAACTTCTCGAAAGCATATACAACCGCCAATAACTCCTTCTCGGTGGTAGCGTAGTTGCGCTGGGCTACATCTAGCGTTTTGCTAGCATAGTAAATGCGGTGGTCCGGCCATCTTTCTTCTGTCCAAGCACCGCTCCTACGGCTACGTCACTAGCATCACACATGATCTCAAAGGGCAAGGTCCAATCCGGAGGTTGGATAATGGGAGCGGAGATCAACGCTTCCTTAATCCTGTAAAATGCATCAAGACACTCCTGCGAGAACTCAAAAACAACATCTTTATTCAAGAGGTTAGTTAGAGGTTTAGAAATCTTAGAGAAGTCCTTGATGAATCTCCTGTAGAAACCTGCATGCCCGAGAAAACTCCTCACACCTTTAACGGAACAAGGGGGAGGGAGTTTCTCAATAGTCTCGATCTTAACGCGATCGACCTCAATACCTCGATTAGAAACGAGGTGTCCTAGCACAATGCCTTCATTAACCATAAAATGACACTTCTCCCAATTCAAAACAAGATTAGTGTCCTCACATCTTTGTAGCACTAGAGAAAGGTTAGATAGGCAATCATCAAAAGAGGAACCATATACTGAAAAATCATCCATAAATACCTCCATGATCTCCTCTATGTACTCGGAAAAGATAGCCATCATGCATCGTTGGAAGGTAGCGGGTGCATTCCACAATCCAAATGGCATCCTCCTATAAGCAAATGTCCCCCATGGACAAGTGAAAGTGGTCTTCTCCTGATCATCCCGATGGATAGGAATCTGGAAGAATCCACTATAGCCGTCTAAGTAGCAAAAGTGTGAATGCTGGGCCAACCGTTCAAGCATTTGATCAATGAAGGGAAGTGCAAAATGGTCCTTCCGAGTGGCCGTGTTCAGCTTCCTATAATCAATGCAAACCCTCCAGCCCGTGACGGTCCTGGTTGGGATCAACTCGTTGTTCTTATTCGTCACAACGGTCATCCATCCTTTCTTCAGAACTACATGCATCGGGCTAACCCATTTGCTGTCCGAGATAGGGTATATGATACCTGCATCCAATAAGTTAAGAATTTCCTTCTTCACAACCTCTTTCTTGATCGGATTTAACCGTCTTTGAGGTTCCCGTGAAGTCTTATGATCATCTTCCATTAGAATTCTATGCATGCAGAAAGAAGGCTTAATGCCAATAAGATCATCTATAGTGTAGCCCAAAGCCTTTTGATGCTTTCTCAGGACATGCATTAGTGTAGACAATTCAGATTCGGAGAGGGAAGCGCTAACAACAACGGGATAAGTGGAATCCGGTCCGAGAAAGACATACCTCAAGTGATTTGGGAGTTGTTTAAGTTCCACAACTGGGGGTGCTTTCTGAGGGGAATCCTGGCTTCCTCCTTCTAGTGGAGTAGATCCAGAAACTGGACTTTCGGAAGTCTCAGTTGAAATCGTCTCGCCTTCGACCTCGGTCGAAGCGCAGAGGCGTGACCGAAACGTTCTTCAGTCGCCTCGCTTGGTCCAGGAGGTGCCTCGGTCGAGGTACTGTAACTGGAACCGAAACTGGAGATCCTCGTCTCATGGATTAGTGTCTCAGTTTTAGCTCCTGGATCTTCTTCCAATGCCTTTAAGCTCCGTATATTTGCATCACAAGAAGCATCTATACCTTCCTCCATTAAACTGAAACTAATAACTCTTTCAAGTGGATCGTTAGTAAGGATATAGCTCACCAATTCTCTTGATTCTTCTTCATCATAGATGTTGAAGATATCATCTCCTAGCTGCTCTCCTTTCATGGCCGCACGTAATGCGAACTCTACTTCATCTCCACCAATGTTGAATTTCAACTTGGCGTTCTTACAATCCACGTTGCAACCCGAAGTTGCTAGAAATGGTCTCCCGAGAATAATAGGAATAGGATAATCTGCGGGAATGTCAAGTACGACAAAGTCTATAGGTAAATAGAAATTACCTAACTTGACCAGAACGTCTTCTAAGATGCCCACGGGATGGGTAATGGAGCGGTCCGCCATGTATAGTCGAATCTTGACCGGCTTGGGCTCTCCAAGTCCGATCTTCACACATAGCTCCAGCGGAATGATGCTCACGCTGGCTCCTAGATCGCATATGGCTTCGCAAGTGACATCCCCAACTTGAATGGGAATGCAAAATGAGCCGGGATCTCACAACTTAGGTGGCATCTTCTCCTTCATGATTTCAATAAGCTCCGAGGATTTAGATGTCATCCTTACTTTACCAAAGTCTTCCAGTTTCTTCTTCCTTGATAAGATCTCTTTCAAGAACTTCCCATATGCGGGCATCCCTAGAATAGCATCAAGGAAAGGAATGTTAATGTGTAGTTTATTCATCAAGTCAAGGAACTTACCAAAGTGCTTGTCTAGGTGTGCTCTGGCCCTTGATTGGGGGAATGGAAGTGGTGGTTTGTATGCAGGAGGTGGAACATAAACTTCAGTTTTCTCCTCCGCTTTCTGTGGCTCCACCTCGGTTGGCATCTCGGCCGAAGTGTTCTTCGACTGCACCTAGACCGAGGTGGTCTTCGTCGGTACTAGCACCGACTGAGGCACTGGATCTGCAGTTTTCAGTCCACTCCTCGTTGTTATGGCCATAATCTGGCCCTTAGGGTTGCTTTCCGTCCTTGTTGGAAGCTTCTCTGAATCTCTTGGCGCTTCATTCGCCCTACTAGCAAGTTGTTGTTCAAAGGCCTTTTGGGCCTTCGAAAATGAAGTCATAGATGTCTCCATAGCACTAAGCTTGATCAAGATAGCCTCCAGCACTGCGTCTTTCTTTTCTGGCTGAGACGAACTTGATCCTTACCCCTGGCTCTTTAATGGAGTAGAAGAAGAAGAAGAAGAAGGGGAAGAAAGGAAAGGATTAGAGGAATCGTTAGAATTGGAGTTAGAATTATTGTTACCAGAATTTTGGTTGTTCGCCCTCCAATTATTGTTGTTGGATCCTCTATTGTTGTTGTTGTAGTTGTTGTTCCGGGAACCGTTATTGTTACGGTATCCATTATTGTTGTTCCTTGATCCTTGCTCTTCCTTCTTGGTTTGAGCAACCAAGAGTTCCTTCAATTGCTTCACGTCATTCTTCAAAGACGTGAGTTGATTGTTGTTAGGTTGAGTCTCTTGAAAGTTGACTCTTTTAACTCCACCTTCAGTTCCCTGGTGAGTATATTTCTCCATATGCAAAGCTTGCTTCTCAATGAAGTCCCAAGCTTCGTAAATGGCCATGTCCAGAAAGTTACCGGCGGAAAGTAGTTGGAGGTTGAACTGGGTGCTTCCGTCCAGCCCCTTGAAGTATATCTCCAACAACTCTATCTTTGGGATCCCATGATGTGGGCAATCCAAAAGAATGTCTTTAAACCTCTCCCATGACTTGGACAAGCTCTCCTTGTCCTTCATAATGAATGCATTAATCTTACCCTCTCATTTCAGCGGTCTTAGAGGGAGGAAATAGTTTAGTCAAGAACTCCGTAGTCATCTCCTCCCATGTGCTGATTTTTCCTGGAGGAAGAGGTTGATACCAAGTAAGAGCTCTATCTTTTAAAGAAAAGTAAAAAGGTCTTAGCTTGTAGTTGTTGTTTTCAATACTTGAGGGTCTCAAGGTCTCCATCAAGATCTCATAGTTTTGAAGATGTTGATGCGGAGATTTCTTCTCTAGCCCTCCAAACTGGCATTGGCGAATCATGGAAAGAACTTGCGGTCGAAGTTCGTAGTCATGGTCCGCTGGATCTCCTAGGTTAACTCCAGGACGCCTCAGTTGTTGATTGGGGTCCATCCTTTGACCTAGGGTTTGCGGGATTCCTGCAAAAAGAGTGCCTCGGACTGGCATCCGAGGTGGAAGTACCTCGGCCGGGGCGTTAGGTACTGGGACTTGCCTCGGTCGAAGGTCTGCGACTGGGACCTGCATCGGTCCAACATCGGGAACTGGGTCTTCCCTCGGTCGAAGTAGATATTGGTCTCGTAAAGCTGCCATATCTGCTTCGATCGCTTTAGTCCTGGTGTGAGTTTCTTCTTTCTCTTGCCTCAGTTCTTCTTTGCTGAGGCGTAGCTGTTCTAATGCCTCTTTCAACTCGGCCTCAAGATCGCGATTGTCTTGGTTGGCCATCTTCGCTTCTCTTAAGCGTCATTTGTATGTCTTTTCTGGTTCGGGATCGTAAGGAACGATTTCCTTCCCAATGCGGGTTCTTCGCATAAACCTAAGAAAGAACCTGCAAAAGTCACTCAAGTAGAGTGGTTAGTAGACACGGAGGCAAGTACCCCAAAAGCAAACCGTAACCGGCTCGGTCTAGACCAAGTCCCCGGCAATGGCGCCAAAAACATGTTCGCTCCAAACGGTGTGTGCAAGCTTTAAATTTATAACCCTAGATGTAAGCTTAAAACAAGGATGGGAACCCGCAGTGTACGGGTCAATCGTAGTAAAAAGCAAGGAATTCCAGGGGTCGATCACAGGGACTTAGTGAAACAAAGTCGGAATAGGTAAGCTTTAGCAATTACTAACCACAAAAGCAATTAAAACAATCAAAGATGATAAAAGTCAATAAAGGAAATATGCAATTCTAGGGATTAAAGCATCTAGTTGTGGTTCCAACTCAAGATCTAAAGAATAAAGCGGACAAAGCTGAGATTTTTGCATAGGGAAGGTGTTACTAAAGTAGAATAGATCACCGGGTAAGTCTCACTACTCACTAATCCTAAACCGTAACTCCTATTACCGGGTAAGTCTCAAGGAATTAAGATAAAGAACTATATCCTCAAACTAACACTCCAACTAAGGGAATAGAATCAACCTTTACCGGGTAAGTCTTAGGCTAACTTACAAAGATGAAATGAAAGCACACTCAAACCCCAATAAAGGATAAACCTTTATTACCTACACTTATGATCTTAGGTAAACAAACAAAGGAATTACCGGGTAAGTCTCATCCTAAGCTTGCATTGAACAAGGAAAGGTGTAATAAGAATAGGATTTGGCAAACTCTAACACTTAACTCTCAGTTTCGGATCAGGTAAGTCACCTCGGTCAGAAGAATTCCACCCCGGCCGAGATGTTCATCGACTGAGCGAGATGTTCTAGGGTTAAGGATAAAGACTCGAGCTTTCAGGGTCCTACTGAAATTTAAGATTATTCTATCATTGTTTTTCCCACAACCTTCAGCCAATCACCCTAGAATCACACAAAGAGATTAGCCACTCATCATCATGAAAGTATTAATCAAATATATGGGAAGAAAGAGAATAATTGAACGAGAAAACCTTAAGAAAAAGGCTTCAATAACTGAACGAATTATCAAACCAACAAGCGTTCCTTGGATAGAAATCCAACAAGACAACAACAAGGAAGGAATCTAAGATGATCTTACAAAAACCCTTCAAAAAACTATAAAAGCTATAGACTTTCTTCCTTCAACCTTCAAAAAGGTTCTTCAAATCTCCCAACTGGAGTATGGCTGCAGCGGTGTATTCGGATCTATGCGAGATGTATAGCATGATGTGGATTTGTGGAAAATCCAACCCTTTTTATAAGAAAATTAACCTCCAAAGATAAGATATCTTAGAAAGATCTCTTCCCATAAAAATAGGTAAAATATATGGTCTATCATATCTTCTTCCTTCCAGGAGCCAAGCCCAAAAATATAAGATCCTCTTTCCAAAGATAAAAGATCTCATCCAAGAATAAAATATTCTCGCCGCGTCCCAAGTGTTCGCCTCGGTCGAGTCGACTTCTCTGGATCACCTCGGTCGAGGTGACTCTGTAGTCAACCGAGGTGAATCACAATTGAATGTGAAATCTCTCAAATCTGGTCCAAAGTGAATCTCTAATCCATAGCTATGCTTCCTGGATGTTTCCTTATGTTCCTGAATGTAGTTCCAATGACTCCTTAGCTCCTTTTACTCCTTTTTGATGCAAAACGTGCCACTTTACCTACGATTACAACAAAACTAGGTGTAGACCTCGATTCCCGCAAAGGTAGATGAAATGGTAATATAATCACATAATATACATACAAACATGCAGATTATTGAAGATAAAACGTCTAAACAAACCCCAAAATATAGACAATAATTCATGCTATCAATAGACGTCACGGAGGATCCTTGCGTTCTCTTGCCTATCCACATCATCCTGCTGTTGGCGAGCCTCTATGTCGTCCACTCTCTTAGAAAGATCACCCGCCCGTGCCGGCTGCTGTCCATACCAAGAAGGGGGCTGTTGGTACCTTGCAAGAGGCTGCTGAGTCCAAGCTGGAGGAGCTCCCATCCAATCCGGCTGTTGGCCGTACCAATCCGGCGCTCTGTCCATCCATATGGGGCGCTCACTAACACTAGCTCGGCGGGAAGAGGAAGAAGCGGAAGGTCTCGGCTGGTAAGTGGATCTCCTAGCTAGCTCCGGGATATCCGCTGGCTGCTGTGGGATTGATCCAAAGTCCTGCTCTTCCCCTCCTACATCCGGATAGTCTCCTCCTCCCATCTCTTCATCCTCATCAACTTCAGCTGCATCTGGAACCTCATCGGGAACATAAGGAGGAGCTACTAACCAGTTAGCATGCATCAGAACAAATGGTTCCTTCCATCTATGTCGGCCAAGCATAAGAGAGTACTCCGGGAGCCATGGAATGCCTCTACTACCTCTTTCCTCCCAAGGCATGGCTGCGGTAGGTGGACCACGGTGGCGAGGGAAGATAAGTCCTCTAGTCATGAGGCCATTGAGACCCAAAGGTCTCGCAGCTATCCTAGTACAAGCGGAATAATCAATGTCCAACTGGTTAGCAATGTGTGTCACCATACCTCCATATCCTATATTCCCGGCTGATTTGTTCTTCACCTTACTAAGGGTGGCGGCAAGCAAGATTACACAATCCGGGGATTGACCGGAGAGCATGCAATGTAGGATGAAAAGCTCACCAGTCTTGATCTTTTGAGGTGTTTCGGATCTAGGGAAAAGGCATTCCGAGAGGATCCTATGAGCTATCTTGATGGCTAAATGGTATATAAGTTTGGCCTTAGAATTGGCCGGTTGCCAACGGTCCTCTGAAACATATATCATGGCTATCTCTCTCCAAAAATCTTTAGCGTTCACTCGTCTAGGAAACCTTCCATTGAACGTCTCATGAAACCCAAACATGGTTCCAAACTTCACAATGGAGAACTCGTAGTTACGCTCCATCAACCTAAAGGATACCGTTCGGTTAACGGCACTATGCTCGAAGGAAGTTATGAAATCCCTTGTAATCTCCTCGTATGCATCCTCCCTAATGGCGGAGAATATAATCAGCCCAGCTCTATCTTGTAACCAAGTCAAATCATTAACCACATTAAGCTCTTCAAGCTCTTCCATGACAATGTACCTAGGACCTATCACATTTCTCTTAGAAATCTTCTCCATAGCTCTATGGTAATCTTCATGGATCGTGAGAACCCTAGGGACCGGTGGTTCTACAGGAGGGGTTTGGGAAGAAGACCCATCACCCTTTGACTTCTTGTTTCTATTGGATTTCCTCTTTCCAAACATTTTCTCTCAAAACAGAAGAAATCACGGCCTGTTCTTCAAAAAAACCACGGCCGTGGAAATGTACGGACCCGTGGAATCTCTCGATTTCGCTAAAAAATTCAGAAAATGCACAACAAACTCAACAATCACAGTCCTAAACTATTTCTAATTCCAAATTCGTTCAGTTCTCCTAGAAACTTGCAAGAAGAACGAACAAAATCAACCAAGAAGAGATCGAGAGAAAACCTACGATTTGGTTTTGAACAAATCCAAAATCCTTTCGAATTGTTGATTGTTTGCTCAGTTTGTTGATGGGAACTTGTAGAGGGTTCGATTTTCTTCACTTTTGGTTGAAGAATCGTTCGAAACGGTCTCCGGATGAAGAATCACGAGGGTGAGTTGGTTTTGGCATTTAGGGCGTGGTTTGGGGCGTGGTTGAGAGGAAAGTATGAGTTTTTGTGAAGAAGAGGGAAATATATAGTGGCCGTAAAAATTTGGAAAACCACGGCCATTCGGGGTGTTCCATGGCCGTGGTTTTGTACGGACACCCGTGGAACTCTCTGATCTGTGCAAAAAATCCAAGTTTCGTCATTCTTTTTGGCTTTTCTTCCCTTCTCTTGCTTGTTCCATATTCCTGACATCCAAAAACACGAACATACCGGGAGCAATCGAGGAAAAAATAAACAAAAACATCTAAACTAAACTAACCTCAGAAAGAAACAAAAACAAGAATGCAATACCTTGGGTTGCCTCCCAAGAAGCGCTTTGTTTTGGGTCCGTAGCTAGACCGTTCCTATGTTCAAATGAGGACAAACGGAGCAATTTCGTCAGCTTGGAGCTCCGGTGAGTACTTCTAGAGTCGTTGGCCGTTCACCTTAAAACTTCCGCACTTCTCACCCCATACTTCAACTGCACCATGGGGAAAAACACGCTTAATCACATAAGCTCCTGTCCAACGAGATTTAAGCTTACCTGGAAAGAGTCGAAGTCTAGAATTGAAGAGGAGGACGTGATCTCCTTCTTTGAGGTCTTTCAGAATGATATGCTTATCATGCCAACGCTTTGCCCTTTCTTTGTAGATCTTGGCATTCTCATAGGCGTTCAAGCGGAGTTCTTCTAGCTCGTTAAGGTCTAAGAGGCGCTTCTCTCCCGCTTCTTTCATGCCGAAGTTCAACCACTTCACAGCCCAATACGCCTTGTGTTGCAGCTCTACCGAAAGATAACAAGACTTCCCATACACAAGGTTGTATGGTGTTGTGCCTATGGGAGTCTTGTATGCTGTCCTATACGCCCATAATGCGTCATCTAGCTTTAATAACCAATCCTTCCTTGTTTTTGACACCGTCTTCTCAAGGATACCTTTGATTTCCCTATTTGAAATCTCCACTTGTCCACTTGTTTGCAGATGGTAGGGAGTGACGATCTTGTGAGTCACCACATACTTAGCTAGTAGAGCTTCGAATCGTCGGGCTATGAAGTGTGAACCTCCGTCACTAATGATGGTTCGTGGTGTCCCAAACCTTGGGAAAATAGTTCTATTAAAGAACTTGACAACCACCATAGCATCGTTAGTTGGAGAGGCAATAGCTTCAACCCATCTCGAAACATAATGTATAACAAGAAGTATGTATTGGTTTCTGCAAGATGATGGGAATGGTCCCATGAAATCAACTCCCCAATCGTCAAAGATTTCCACCTCTTGAATGTTGTTGAGAGGCATCTCGTGTCTCCTAGAGATATTTCCTGTTCTTTGACAAGCATCGCAACAAGCAACAAAAGTTTACACATCCTTAAATAAAGTAGGCCAAAAGAATTCGGATTGCAATACCTTAGCTCTAGTTTTATGGGAACTAGCCTATCCTCCACAAGGAAGTAAATGACAATGATGAATGACACTTTGCATTTCGTCTTCCGGCACACATCTTCTAATCATGCCGTCGGTACCTCTCTTGAAGAGTAGAGGTTCATTCCAATAGTATTGGCGGACGTCCCTAAAGAATTTCTTTCTTTGTGCATAGGATAGTCCCGGAGGTATTTCCTGACAAACCAAGTAATTTATAAAATCAGCAAACCAAGGTTCGTTACCTCTAGAAATCTTATCGATGCATTCTTTCATTATGTGTAAGTGTTCATCCGGGAAGGAGTCATTGATGGGTAGGTCGTCGCCTTCGGTGTGTGGTTGACGACTTAGGTGATCCGCAACAAAATTTTCGGAACCTTGGCTTTGCATCCTTCTTGGCGAATTCTTGAAGAAGAAGAATCCATCTAATCAGCCTTGGCTTTGCATCCTTCTTGGCGAGATAATATCGTATTGCTGAATGGTCCGTGTATACAATCACCTAAGAACGAAATTTTTCAAAAGCATATACAACGGCTAAAAATTCCTTTTCCGTCGTGGTGTAGTTGAGTTGCGCTTCATCTAGCGTCTTGCTAGCATAGTAGATGGCATGAGTTCGGCCTTCCTTCTTTTGTCCAAGCACCGCTCTAACAGCTACGTCACTCGCATCACACATAACCTCGAATGGAAGATTCCAATCCGGAGGTTGGATTATTGGGGCTGAGATGAGAGCTTCTCGAATCTTATAGAAGACATCTAAACATTCCTACGAAAAATCAAAAACAACATCCTTCATCAATAGATTAGTTAGTGGTTTCTAAATTTTCGAGAAATCTTTGATGAATCTCCTATAAAACCCTGCATGTCTTAGGAAACTTCTTATCCCCTTCACCGAAGATGGAGGAGGAAGCTTCTCTATCGTCTTTATCTTAGCATTGTCAACTTTGATCCCTCTATTAGAGATCAAATGTCCTAGCACAATGCCTTCCTTAACCATGAATTGGCACTGTTCCCAATGTAGAATAAGGTTAGTGTCTTCACATCTTTGCAAAACAAGAGAAAGGTTAGCGAGACAATTTTCAAATGAGGAACCATAAACTGAAAAATCGTCCATAAAAACCTCTATGATTTCCTCAATATATTCCGAGAAGATGGCCATCATGCACCTTTAAAAGGTAGCTGGAGCATTACAAAGTCCGAATGGCATCCTCCTATAAGCAAACGTACCCCATGGGCACGTGAATGTGGTCTTCTCTTGATCGTCCGGGTGAATCGGAATCTGAAAGAAACCACTATAACCGTCAAGGTAACAAAAGTAGGAGTGTTGTGCTAACCTTTCAAGCATTTGATCGATGAATGGTAGCGGGAAGTGATCCTTCCTAGTTGCATTGTTCAGCTTGCGGTAGTCAATGCACATCCTCCAACCCGTCACGGTTCTCGTTGGAATGAGTTCGTTGTTCTTGTTGGTCATAATGGTCATTCCTCCCTTCTTTCGGACGACTTGAACGGGGCTCACCCACTTGCTATCGGAGATAGGATAGATGATACCTGGGTCAAGTAACTTAAGAATTTCCTTCTTCACGACCTCTTTCATGATCGGGTTTAACCGTCTCTAAGGTTGTCGTGAAGGCTTGTAATCTTCCTCCATTAGAATCTTGTGCATACATAAAGATGTTTAATTCCTACAAGATCCTCTATGGTATAGCGTAAAGCTTTCCTATGTTTCTTCAAAACATCAATAAGTTTCTCATGTTCATCTTCATTTAAATCGGAACTAACAATAACGGGAAAGGTAGAATTAGTTCCAAGAAATGCATACAGAAGATGTGTGGGAAGCGGCTTCAATTCCAAAGCTATTGATGCCTTTGATGTATCTTGAGGTGTGCTCGATGCTTCCTTAGAAGTCTCTAAGGGTGTGGGAGTAGTGGAAGAAGACTCAAGAGTGGTTGTAGAGAGGACGGAATTGTTCTCAGCATTTTCCAAAACCACGGTACACCTGTTACTTCCACGGCCGTGGTTTAGGGCGTGGAACTCTCTGATGTTCTTGAAATAACACTCTACGGGTTGAGTTGGTTGAACCACGGCCGTGGAATAGCACGACTGACCGTGGTTTATAACATTTTCCGAGCCATCATATAATTTCTTGAACTCTTCATCTTGCACCTCTTTTAGCTCTTCCAAGGCTTCAACCTCAACATTGCAATCATCTTCTTCTTCCTTTTTGATGATGCTCATGGTTATGACCTTTTGCAATGGATCTTTAAACAAGATCGAACTTACTTCCTCTCTAGATGCCTCTTCGTCATATGTGTTGAACATATCCTCTCCAAGTGCATGCTCTTTCACCAAGGTTGAGAGAACAAATTCAACCTTCTCTTCTTCTATATCGAAGGCTAGTTTAGCGTTCTTGCAATCCACCATACAACCGGAGGTTGCAAGAAATGGTCTCCCGAGTATGATCGGGACCGGACAATTGGCAGGAATATCAAGAACAACAAAATCTATAGGAATATAGAACTTACCGAGCTTGACTGGGATGTCTTCAATGATACCTATGGGCCGAGTTATGGATCGATCCGCCATGTACAACGTCATCTTCACCAGTTTAGGTTCACCTAAACCGACCTTCCTACACAAAGCAAGCGGGATGATGTTTACGCTTGCTCCTAAATCACAAAGAGCATCATATGTGACTTCACCAACTCCTATTGGAATACAAAATGACCCCGGATCTCTTAGCTTTAGGGGCATCTTCTCCGTCATTGTTTTGATGAGCTCCGAAGATTCCGAACTCATCTTAACTTCTCCAAAGTCTTCCAGCTTCCTCTTGTTAGGGAAAATCTCTTTCAAGAACATCCCGTAAGTGGGCATACCTACAATTGCATCAATAAAAGGTATGTTAATACGCAGTTTGCTCATTAGATCAATGAACTTACCGAATTGCTTGTCTAGACGCGCTCTTGCTCTAGATTGCGGAAATGGTAAAGGAGGTTTGTAAGCTGGAGGAGGAACATAGACATCTTCCTTCTCCTTCTCCTTATCTTTCTCTTTCTCAACGGGGACTTCTACAAACTTGGGCTGCGGATCGGTGGTTCTTACACCACTCCTAGTAGTAATTGTCATTACTCGTCCCTTTAGGTTATCCTCCGTCTTTCCGGGAAGCTTCCCTTGATCTCTAGAAACTTCTCCGGCCTTGTTGAACACTTGATTTTCTAAGGCTTTTTGTGCCTTATCAACCGAAGTGATGTGATTCTCTAGTCCTTGGAGCTTTCCCAAGATTATCTCCATCATAGCATCATGCTTATCATGCTCTGGCTTGCCCGAGCCATTCGATGTTTGACCCTAGCTTTTCAAAGGAGTAGATGAAGATGGAGGTGTTAGTGAATTTTCATTTTGTGAATAGGAATTACCGGAGTTTTGTTGGTTGGATCTCCAATTGTTGTTGTTGGAGTTCCTGTTGTTGTTGTTCTAGTTATTGTTCCGGTAGTTGTTCCTATTTCCATGGTTATTATCCCTCCCTAGGTAGCCAGTGTCTTGCTCCTTCGTCTTTCAAAGGCCAACTCTTATTACTTCCTTCAACTCCTTGATCTCATTGTTGAGGGAAAATATTTGAGTTTGTGCAGCTTGAGTCAACTTTGCTCCTGGATCTCCCTGGTTCCGATTACTAGCATCCATCTTCCGATGGGAATACTTCTCAATCACTTGGGCTTGCTTCTCTATGAAGTTCCAAGCGTCATCTTCTCTCATGTCCATTAATGTACCACATGAAAGAGATTGAAGTTTGAATTGTGTCTCCACATCCAATCCCTTGTAGTATATCTCCAACAATTCCAACTTTGAAATGCCATGGTGTGGGCAATCCAATAGAAGATCCTGAAACCTTTCTCAAGATTGAAACAAACTTTCGTTAGGTTTCATAGAAAAAGCATTAATCTTACCTCTCAACTCCGTCATCTTGGATGGCGGAAAGAACTTGGTGAGGAACTCCGAAGTGAAATCCTCCCATGTGTTAAGTCTTCCAGCTGGAAGAGCTTGGTACTAACACAAAGTCTTGTCCTTCAAAGAGAAGAAGAACAGTTTTATCTTGTAATTGTTGTTGACAACCCTCTTCGGCTTCAATGTCTCCATAAGAATCTCGAAGTTCTGTAAGTGTTGGTGTGGAGATTCAACATTTGTTACACCAAATTGACTTTGGCTAACCATGGTAATAACTTGCGGGCTAAACCCGAAATCCTGGACGTCTTCACCTCCAAAATTCACACCTAAACGGCGTGGTTGCTGAATTGGATCCATCCGCTGCCGAAGGGTTCGTGGTTCATCCCCGCCATCAGCGGCTCTCACATCTCCAGTGGGAATGCGAGGGTCAACATGTTGTCTAGGATTGTCACGAGCTGGATGGATTATTGGTGCAATATCATCTAGGTCCGGCATGTCATCACCGTCGGATGATTCAACAATATATTCCTTAGCTTTCTTCTTCTTCTTAGCATCATTCTTCTCTAGTTTCATGTCTAGAATCATTGCTCGAAGCTCATCTATTTGAAACTGATTACGTTCCTTTTCCTCCAAGTGAGCCTAATCGCTCAATTTGAGTTGAGCTCGAGTTTAATCCAACTCCTCTTGGATGTTCCTCTCAATATTTTCAGCCATCTTTTTCTCCTTTAACTTTTAACTCAAAGTTTTCTCAAGTTCGGGATCAAAAGGAACGAGATCTTTGGTAGATCTAGTCCTTCGCATATACCTAAAGAATCTTTAAAAATCACTCAAAAAGAAAAATCAAATAACAAGAGCAAAGCTCCCAAGCTCGACAACCAAGAGCCGAATTTGGTCTAGACCAAATCCCCGGCAACGACGCCAAAAACTTGTTCGCTCAAAAGTGTGCGTCACAAAAACTTATGCAAAAGTGTACCCGCAGTGTACGGATCAGCGTAGTAAGGCAAGAAATTCCAGAGTCGAACTCAGGGATTTGGTGAGAATAAAATCAGTTTACAAATCGTCGAGCAAGTAAAATATAGAAGTTTTACAAGTAATATTGGGAAAACAACAATTCTAAAGATCCAAGTATCCAATTGTGGCAATGGATTCAAGATATTCTATAGATGTAAGGACAGAGTCGGGATTAGAAAGGTATATCTAATGTAAGGTTATGTGCGGTGAAGTTCCAAAACCCTATATGTCGTACCCAAATGCTCTCTCTATAAAGGTTGTTGAGGCTGCAGTATAGAAAGGATCAAAGGACAAGAATTACTCTCAAATACCCATGCCCAAACCCAAGGAATCAAAGACAAGCCAAAACGGTTAAGGTTGTAACACTCAAAACCGAAATAGAGGATGTTGAGTCTCACTACTATCTAGAAAAGGTAAGCCAAGGCTAGGTTAAGACAAATCTCTAACTTTGGATCAAAGCAAAAGCAAAGGACGTACAATAGAGGAAACCACAGCTGGATCTTCAGGAACCACGGCCGTGGAACTCAAGAACAGACCGTGGAAAAGGTTGTCGACGAAGTTTCTCGCAACTCTCAGGGTCCAATCTGTTTTGGTTCAATCTTTCATTATCTAAGCCACAACTATGAACCCTTTGATAACACGATTTATAGCATAGTTTTAGGTGTACATTTAGATAGGATTCTCGCTCAATCATGCATTATCTAGCACTAGTCCGATACGTTTTGCACTCGAAACATGTATTTTGTCGAGATAGACGTCTACACGGACTTGTGTGCATTTTGTAGGTATTTCGGGAGGTTTCGAGCCAAAACGACGCGTTTGAGGGTCGCTCATTTAGAGGACACGTTTCCAAACTCATTAGAACGCAAGGCAAGGGCTGAGAAAGACTCAAGGAACCTTGCCAACACAGGCCATGCACCAAACCACAGCCTAATGATCCAAGGCGAAGTTTCTGCACAGAATCACGGTTCTCTGAAGAACCACGGCCGTGGAAATGACCGTGGATTTTGCCAGATTCTCGTGACAGCTGTGCCACGACCCTCATGGCCAGCTCATGAAGAATTGGTTATAAAAGTGGTCCTTGATAGTTGTTAGAGGTAGCTGGGATTTGGGTAGTTTGAGAGCAGCTCACATATTCTCCATTTTTCTTTGACAAAATATATTCCAAGAAGAAGAAGGACTTTTTCTAGGAAGGAAAGTGCAAGAAGAAGAAGAAAGGAGCCATTGCCATTGAAGAGGAGAGGAGAAGACACACTTAGCTCTTGTATTTTCGGATTTATTTCTAGAAGTTTTTGAACTCTTGAACCTTCCTTTGGAAGGGTTGTAAGTCGTTCTAATTTCATCTTCAGATTTAGATTGTGTTTGAAGTTCATTTGTTCATCTTCTTTCTCTCATTTTCTTGCAATGGAGGTTATGAATCTATGCTTGTTTGTTTTGATTTCCAATATGAATGTTGTAGGCTAGATTGATGTGATTCTAGGGTAAGGAAAGGATGGTTATGGCTAGATCTATGATAGGACGAACTTAGATTTACCTTTGGATGATTTTTGTTCATGAACGTAGCTACTGTTAGGAATCACGGGCAGTTCTTGAAGAACCACGGTCGTGGTTTTTGTAGAACAAACCGTGGTTCTTCCTGGTTCGAAGGATCTTACCTTAGGTTCATAAAATTGTTGAAACCCTAAGTTTTTGCTGAGTTTAACCTACCCTAGGGTGTCCTAGTGTAGCGACTAAGTGTTAGGAGAGACTTACCCGGTAATCCTTGCCCTTAGAATCTAAAATAGCAAAACCTTAGGTAATGGTGAGCCTAATAAGCCGCCATTGGATTAAATGTGCTAGGATAGTTGATTAGGACTTCCCTTTCCGAGACTTACCCGGTGAGGATAGGTTAGATCCCTAATTAAACAATTCGGTTTGTGTTAAATTCCTACCCTTAGGTTCTTAGAGACTTAACCGGTAATGAGACCTTAGGTGTGGATTAGTTGGATCATGAGACTTACCCGGTAATTGATCCCATTTTAGGAACACTTAATCCCAACATATCATAATCAATCCAAAGAATGAATTGATAACTTGAGTTTTATGCCATAACCGGAATTTCCAACCCCTAGAATCCGTCTTCCCTTTCTCTTGATCAACATCTTGTTCGATTTGTTTATTTGTGCCGATTTTCCGATTTAGTTTGATTGATTGTTTGCATGCATTTGATCTTTGAAGTGATCACCTAAAAACAACCAAAACAATTGAGATTTTCTTCCTTTATTTGAATCCTTTTCTTTAGACTTAGATCTTGCTAAATTCAATCACAACTTAATTCGATTTCACCTTAGTCTTTGTGTTCGACCTTGGAATACTTATCTTGCTACATACGTCCCGTACACTGCGGGTGCGCTAGAAGTAGGATAATTATAACGAGTATAAATTTAAGGCTTATTGCGTACACACTTTTTAGCGTGACAAGTTTTTGGCGCCGTTGCCGGGGACTAGGTCTAGATTGAGTCTATTTTGTGATTGGTTCTAGTGTAGATCCTTCTTGTTTCTTTTGATCTCTTTTTGGTTTTTGTCTTTGCTTTTCAGGACATCTATTACTCTTTAGGTGTATGCGAAGATCTCGTGGCAAGGATTTAGCTCCATTCGATCCCGAACCGGAGAAAACCCTTCGATCTAGATCTAAGAACATTCTAAAGGAGAAAGAGATGGCCGGTAGAAATCTTCAAGCTGAATTGGATGAAGCCTTAGAACAAATAAGGCTAAGAGATGAACTCTTGGAGGAAGAAAGGAGACTTGCCAATGAGAGGCAAGAGGAAACTAGAAGGGAGATTGAAGAGATTAGGCAAGCTCTTGTTCAAGGAGAGCTTAATCGCCGACAACCTCCACCACTCCCACCACAACCGCAACCGGCGGCCAATGTTAGGGTTGTTCCCATTGCTATTGAGGAGCCACAAACCCTAGGGAGACGTATGGATCCGGCACAAAGAGCACACCGACCGGGTGTGAATCTAGGAGATCCCGCAACCCACAACTATGAGCTCCGCCCTCAAGTTCTTCAAATGATCCGGCATAATCAATTTGGAGGGATGGAAGGAGAGTCTCCTCACCAACATTTGATGAACTATGAAATTTTGATGGAGACTCTTAGACCACCAAGATTGGAGAGCAACAACCATAAGCTAAGGGCCTTTTCCTTCTCTCTTAAGGACAAAGCCTTGGCTTGGTATCAATCTATTCCACAAGGGAGAGTTGGTACTTGGGAGGAGATGACAACCGAGTTCTTGACCAAGTTCTTCCCACCTTCCAAGACCACCGAGTTAAGGGGAAAGATCAATGCCTTTGTGATGAGGGATAGAGAAAGTTTGTTCAAGTCTTGGGAGAGATTTAAGGACCTTCTCCTAGATTGTCCGCACCATGGCATACCAAAGATTGAGCTATTAGAGATCTATTTCAAGGGGCTTGATGAAGATAGCCAATTCAAGCTTCAATCTCTTTCCGGTGGGACCTTTATGGAGAAGCATGTGGATGATGCTTGGGAGTTTGTGGAGAAGCAAGCTCTAGTGATTGAGAAGTACTCTCATAGGAAGAGCGAAGGAAGAAAGGCGGGAGCATATGAGGTGAGTGAAGTCACCATGAGCAATTTCAAGCTTGACGCCATCAACAACGAGTTGAAATCCTTAAGAGAGTTGTGCACTACCACCTTGAAGAGCCAAGCAACTCCTCAAGCACCTCCACGAGCCAACTTGTCTTCCAAGGAGGAAGATGTGAATTATATGGGAAGGGGCAACTTCAACAATTACCAAAGCCCAAAAAATTTCAACAACAACCGGCAATTCAACAATTACCGGCCAAACCACAACCATCCCGGGTTTTCTTACTCTAATCCGGATGGAGCCTTGAACCCTCCCGCCTCCACAAGCACGACTCCACCACAAAGAGCTTCACAAGAACCTCCACCCGGTTTTACTCAACCTTCAAAGGATAGAACCGAAGTCATGTTTGAACAATTGCTAGGAAGGTTGAGTGGACTTGAGAGCACCGTCACTTCAATTTCTAAGGCTCAAAAGGTCTTGGAAGCACAAGTCTTTCAAAAGGCGGGTGAGGCACATAGAGATCCGGGGAAGCTTCCCGGAAGAACCGAAGACAACCCAAGAGGCCAAGTTTTGGCTATCACAACAAGGAGTGGGTTGAGTATGAAGGATCCTTTGCCCAAGGACCAAGCTAAGGGGAGTCAAGTAGTGGTAGAAGAGGGAAGAAAGCAAGATGATGGGGGCAAGAGCAAGGATGTAGAGCCAACTTATGTAGCACCGCCTCCATACAAGCCACCACTACCGTTCCCACAATCAAGAGCAAGAGCTCGTTTGGACAATCACTTTGGTAAGTTCCTTGAACTAATGTCCAAGTTACATATTAACATTCCGTTCATGGATGCCATCTTAGGAATGCCGGCATACGGAAAATTCTTGAAAGAAATACTCTCCAACAAAAGGAAGTTGGAGGAGTATGGGGAGATTAGGATGACCAAGAGATCCTCGGAGTTAATCCAAACAATGAAGGAGGCAATGCCTCCCAAGCTAAGGGATCCGGGCTCTTTTTGTGTTCCGATTGGAGTAGGAGACGTGAAGTACGAAGCCCTTTGTGATCTTGGAGCAAGTGTAAGCATCATACCGCTTGCACTTAGTAACAAGGTCGGGCTAGGAGAGCCAAAACCGGTCAAGATGACCCTCTATATGGCGGACCGTTCTATCACTCATCCAGTTGGGATTCTTGAGGACATTCCGGTGCAATTGGGAGGATTCTATGTGCCTATTGACTTTGTAGTGTTGGACATTCCGGCGGATTACCCGGTTCCCATCATCCTAGGAAGACTTTTCTTAGCTACCTCCGGATGTTTAGTGGATTGCAAGAACGGGACTCTCTCCTTCAACATAGGAGAGGAGAACATCAAGTTCAAGTTGTCCACAATGATGAAAGGGCCAACCCTTGATGAAGATATCTTCAACATAGTCGAGCAAGAAGAATCTAGAGAAATGGTGAGCTCGATCTTGATCAAGGACCCCTTGGAAAAGGTTCTTACCTTGAGTATGATGGAGGAAGACATTGAGGAGAATTGCAATGAAGAAATCAAAGCCTTGGAGGCATTGGAAGAGGAGCCAAGAGTTGGATTTGAGAGCCACGAAGAAATTGTGAACAGCTGCAAGTTCCACGGTCGAGATTCAGGAACCACGGCCGTCAAACTCTCTGGACAACTCCGAGAAACAAGCCTGGAAGGAACCACGGTCGTGGAAGTTGAGCAACCCGTGATTCCAGCCGTGGTTTTCCCTGAATCAGCTCTTGATGATGATCAAGCTTCTAGGAGCCAAGGGGAATCCTCATTTGCTTTGAATTCATCTCATCCAACCTTGTTTGGATCGTCTTCAACCGATAAAGGTCCTCCCTCACTTGAACTCAAACCCCTCCCCTCTCATTTAAAGTATGCATTCCTTGGTGATAATTCTACATATCCGGTGATTGTTAATGCATGCTTGAGTGATGATGAACTTGCTAAATTGCTGCATGAACTAAGATTGCATAGGAAAGCCATTAGTTATACTATTGATGATTTGGTTGGCATTAAGCCATCTTTGTGCATGCATAAGATAATGATGGAAGATAACCACAAACCCTCTATTGAACATCAAAGGAGATTGAATCCTATAATGAAAGAGGTGGTCAAGAAGGAAATCATTAAGTTGCTAGATGCGGGAATTATCTACCCTATCTCGGATATTAAGTGGGTTAGCCCCGTTCATGTAGTACCTAAGAAGGGTGGAATGACGGTAGTAACTAATGAGAACAATGAACTAATACCAACTAGGACGGTCACGGGATGGAGAATGTGTATAGATTATAGGAAATTGAACATGGCCTCTAGGAAAGATCACTTTCCCCTCCCCTTCATTGACCAAATGCTAGAAAGATTAGCTCAACAATCTCACTTTTGCTATCTAGATGGGTATAGTGGATTCTTCCAAATCCCTATCCACCCCGATGACCAAGAGAAAACAACTTTTACATGTCCATGGGGTACCTTTGCATATAGGAGAATGCCATTTGGGTTGTGTAATGCACCCGCCACCTTTCAAAGGTGTATGATGGCTATCTTTTCGGAATACATAGAAAATATCATGGAAGTGTTCATGGATGATTTCTCTGTTTACGGTTCTTCTTTTGATAATTGCTTAGCTAATTTGTCATTGGTGTTGCAAAGATGTGAGGAAACAAATCTTGTCTTAAATTGGGAAAAATGCCACTTCATGGTAAGTGAAGGGATTGTGTTAGGACACTTGGTGTCTAACCGTGGCATTGAGGTTGATAGGGCTAAGATTGAAACAATAGAGAAGTTGCCACCACCTACCTCGGTGAAGGGGGTAAGGAGTTTCTTAGGGCATGCCGGTTTTTACCGGAGGTTTATTCAAGATTTCTCTAAAATTTCTAAGCCTCTCACTAACCTACTAATGAAAGATGTTGATTTTGTGTTTTCCAAAGATTGTCTTGAAGCGTTTTGTAGGTTGAAGAACGCCTTGATCTCCGCACCTATCATGCAACCTCCGGATTGGAGTCTACCATTTGAGATTATGTGCGATGCAAGTGATGTGGCCGTTGGGGCCGTTTTGGGGCAAAGGAAAGAAGGGCGCACTCATGCTATTTACTATGCTAGCAAGACGCTAGATGATGCCCAACTCAATTATGCTACTACCGAGAAGGAGTTGTTAGCGGTAGTGTATGCATTTGAGAAGTTCCGCTCGTACCTTGTTGGAGCGAAGGTCATAGTTTACACGGATCATGCGGCGATCCGTTATCTACTTACAAAGAAGGATGCCAAGCCAAGGTTGATTTGGTGGATCCTTCTTCTTCAAGAGTTTGATTTGGAGATAAGAGATAAGAAGGGATCCGAGAACTCGGTGGCGGATCACCTTAGTAGACTCCCACCATTAGAGCTTGGGAAAGACAACATCCCGATAGATGACTCGTTCCGGGATGAACAATTGCAAATGGTGGAAGAATGCTTATTCCAAGTGGCTAGGGGAAGTGAGCCATGGTATGCCGACATTGTGAATTACTTGGTGTGTGAGGAAGTGCCTCCCGGATTATCATATTCACAAAGGAAGAAGTTCTTCAACGATGTAAGGCATTACTATTGGAGCGAGCCACTTCTATTCAAGAGAGGCCCGGATGGGGTGCTTAGAAGATGCATACCGGAAGATGAAATGGAGAGTGTGATCCGGCATTGTCACTCCCTACCATGTGGAGGCCATGCTAGCTCACACAAAACGTGTGCCAAGGTATTGCAATCCGGTTTTTATTGGCCTAACTTGTTTAGAGATGTGCAAGGTTTTGTAGCGGCATGTGATGCTTGCCAAAGAACGGGGAACATCTCAAGGAGGAATGAAATGCCATTGAACAACATCCAAGAAGTTGAGATTTTTGATGTGTGGGGTGTAGACTTCATGGGACCATTCCCTTCTTCATGTGGCAATCTATTCATCCTATTGGCGGTGGACTATGTGTCAAGATGGGTAGAAGCAATCGCCTCTCCTACGAATGATGCCAAGGTGGTGGTGCGGTTCTTCAACCGAGTGATCTTCCCTAGGTTTGGAACACCAAGGGTGATCATTAGTGATGGAGGGAAGCACTTCACAAATAGGAATTTTGGAGCACTTTTGGCCAAGTATGGGGTGACTCATAAAGTGGCCACACCCTACCACCCCCAAACTAGTGGCCAAGTGGAGATCTCCAACCGAGAAATCAAGGCCATCCTCGAGAAGACGGTGTCTAGAACAAGGAAGGATTGGGCCATGAAGCTCAATGACGCACTATGGGCATATAGAACCGCCTTCAAGACACCTATTGGCACCACTCCCTAAAAATTGGTCTATGGCAAGTCTTGCCATCTTCCGGTGGAAATGGAGCATCGAGCTTATTGGGCCATTAAGTGGCTAAATTTTGACCTCAAGGAGGCGGGAGAGAAGAGATTGCTTGATATCAATGCCCTTGAGGAGCTCCGGTTGGAAGCTTATGAGAATGCCCGGATTTACAAGGAGAGAACCAAAAGGTGGCATGACAAGAGGATCATTCCAAAGGAGTTGAGTGAAGGAGATCTTGTCCTTCTCTTCAACTCGAGGCTAAGGCTCTTTCCCGGAAAGCTCAAATCAAGATGGACCGGGCCATATGTGGTAAAGAAGATCTTTCCCCATGGAGCTATTGAGATAGGAGGGGAGCATTGTGGAGATTTCAAGGTGAATGGGCATCGCTTGAAGAAGTACATTCCGGGAGCCCCAATAGACATGATTGCCCCGCTTCACCTTGCATAAACGCTCCCGAGTTTGGTCAAGCTAATGACCTTAAAGAAGCGCTTGGTGGGAGGCAACCCATCGGTAACATTTTTCCTTCATTTTAGCTTAGATTTTTCTGTTTTTGTGTGCTTTGTGTGTTTTGTCTATTTTATGTGTGCTAGAACATTAGTGGCATTGGAAGCCTTTCTTGGAAATGATGATGATGAAACCCTCACCAATTATGGGTGGAGCGGACGCGGAACTTGGACGGCTAGCGGTGCCTAGCGCGGGTTTCAAAGCTTGAAGGATGCTTAGAGCTCCCTACCATGGTTGAAAGGATCATCCAACATCAATCCTCTTGAGAATTCCCAAATACCGAAGAAAACCATTTTACATTGTGAGAACCTTCTTTCACTCTCTTTACTTGAATACCACATTGGGGACAATGTGTTTCTAAGTATGGGGTGGGGTTTGCATGATCCTTTGCATGAAGAGCATCTAGGATAGTTTAATATTTGCACATGTCTTGCATTGTACATACTTAAATCGAAAATCCCATAAAAATCAGAAAAATTTTAAATTTTTTGTGCTTTCTAGGCTTGGATATGATCCTAATGATGAAAACTTGTCTTGTGATTGGCTATGAATGGCCTTATGTGTTGAATTGATAAATGCATATGTAGACTTGAACTACTTCTCTTGAATTCCATGAATGACTTGAGATCATGATGATTGCCTAGAATGGATTGAGTATTGAAAATCGAAATTACATGATAGTTCTTGCATACCATCTAGGAATGAATAAGGCATTTCATCTTTCTCTACTTCTCATCTTGATCATGATTGCTTGAGCACCTCAATTGATATAAATTTGACCTCCTTTTAAAACCCATCCGGGAATAGGAGCATGCTAGTGTGTTTGAATGTGTAAAAAGCAAGTGCGGGGTGAAGATGTAATGAAAAGAATGTCGTGAATGGAATGCTGAAATTATTGTGGAAGTGTAGCCAAAATAGGTTTGGGGGCGTTGGTTTAAATGACAAGTAACTCGGTACACTTCACATAATCGGGTGTTGGTGCCTTGCCAAAGTCAAATGAGCCAATAGCCCTAACGAGCTTTGGTATGTGTGCCCGGTGTGGATGCACCTCGAAAAAAAAAAAAAAAGAAAAAGCCCGAGGATGGCTAATCACCGAGGTTTCGGCTATTGTACACCAATGCCATTGTCTCAAAAATGAGTTAAAGAAAAGGAAAAGAAAGTAAGATAGGAAAAAAAATATGCACTTGGGGGAAGTTGATCGAGGACAAGGAAGTGAAGTTAGTTCCGTTCCCGGATTAGCATCACATACCTAGAAAATTCCCCTCCCCAATTGAAACGTTTCTTAGCCTTTTATGTCATAAGCCCTTATGACCTACTTGCATGTTTGTAAGACTTAGTAATCTAGATTGGATAGACTCTTGATCTTCTTGACATCTCCGTCCTCCCAACTCATGCATGTTTTTGAGTTAAGTACAATTGTCTTTCCATGACTTTATTGTTTGATACATAATTGCTTATTCAATTGCCATTGATCATGACTATGAAGGTGATCCAATAGTAGAAGCACAAAACCAAAAAGATTTTGCCATTTTTCTGCATATATAAATCATGTCATCTCTTAGTCTATAGTTGGGAATTTGCTCGGGGACGAGCAAACCTTAAGTATGGGGTATTTTGATAACACGATTTATAGCATAGTTTTAGGTGTACATTTAGATAGGATTCTCGCTCAATCATGCATTATCTAGCACTAGTCCGATACGTTTTGCACTCGAAACATGTATTTTGTCGAGATAGACGTCTACACGGACTTGTGTGCGTTTTGTAGGTATTTCGGGAGGTTTCGAGCCAAAACGACGCGTTTGAGGGTCGCTCATTTAGAGGACACGTTTCCAAACTCATTAGAATACAAGGCAAGGGCTGAGAAAGACTCAAGGAACCTTGCCAACACAGGCCATGCACCAAACCACAGCCTAATGATCCAAGGCGAAGTTTCTGCACAGAATCACGGTTCTCTGAAGAACCACGGCCGTGGAAATGACCGTGGATTTTGCCAGATTCTCGTGACAGCTGTGCCACGACCCTCATGGCCAGCTCATGAAGAATTGGTTATAAAAGTGGTCCTTGATAGTTGTTAGAGGTAGCTGGGATTTGGGTAGTTTGAGAGCAGCTCACATATTCTCCATTTTTCTTTGACAAAATATATTCCAAGAAGAAGAAGGACTTTTTCTAGGAAGGAAAGTGCAAGAAGAAGAAGAAAGGAGCCATTGCCATTGAAGAGGAGAGGAGAAGACACACTTAGCTCTTGTATTTTCGGATTTATTTCTAGAAGTTTTTGAACTCTTGAACCTTCCTTTGGAAGGGTTGTAAGTCGTTCTAATTTCATCTTCAGATTTAGATTGTGTTTGAAGTTCATTTGTTCATCTTCTTTCTCTCATTTTCTTGCAATGGAGGTTATGAATCTATGCTTGTTTGTTTTGATTTCCAATATGAATGTTGTAGGCTAGATTGATGTGATTCTAGGGTAAGGAAAGGATGGTTATGGCTAGATCTATGATAGGACGAACTTAGATTTACCTTTGGATGATTTTTGTTCATGAACGTAGCTACTGTTAGGAATCACGGGCAGTTCTTGAAGAACCACGGTCGTGGTTTTTGTAGAACAAACCGTGGTTCTTCCTGGTTCGAAGGATCTTACCTTAGGTTCATAAAATTGTTGAAACCCTAAGTTTTTGCTGAGTTTAACCTACCCTAGGGTGTCCTAGTGTAGCGACTAAGTGTTAGGAGAGACTTACCCGGTAATCCTTGCCCTTAGAATCTAAAATAGCAAAACCTTAGGTAATGGTGAGCCTAATAAGCCGCCATTGGATTAAATGTGCTAGGATAGTTGATTAGGACTTCCCTTTCCGAGACTTACCCGGTGAGGATAGGTTAGATCCCTAATTAAACAATTCGGTTTGTGTTAAATTCCTACCCTTAGGTTCTTAGAGACTTAACCGGTAATGAGACCTTAGGTGTGGATTAGTTGGATCATGAGACTTACCCGGTAATTGATCCCATTTTAGGAACACTTAATCCCAACATATCATAATCAATTCAAAGAATGAATAGATAACTTGAGTTTTATGCCATAACCGGAATTTCCAACCCCTAGAATCCGTCTTCCCTTTCTCTTGATCAACATCTTGTTCGATTTGTTTATTTGTGCCGATTTTCCGATTTAGTTTGATTGATTGTTTGCATGCATTTGATCTTTGAAGTGATCACCTAAAAACAACCAAAACAATTGAGATTTTCTTCCTTTATTTGCATCCTTTTCTTTAGACTTAGATCTTGCTAAATTCAATCACAACTTAATTCGATTTCACCTTAGTCTTTGTGTTCGACCTTGGAATACTTATCTTGCTACATACGTCCCGTACACTGCGGGTGCGCTAGAAGTAGGATAATTATAACGAGTATAAATTTAAGGCTTATTGCGTATACACTTTTTAGCGTGACACCCTTCACCTTAGAATTGCTAAAGGGTCTTAGCAAATAACCATCATCATTGAATCAATAATCATGTTAAAAGAGAAAAAGGTAAAAACCTCGAAAACTCAATAATGGTCGAATAATCAATCTCAAATTCAAACAACAAATGTATGTGTTTAATTAATGCGGAAAAAGGGAACTGAAATCCTCACAACAATCTTGAGAAACAATGAAGAACGGGATGTCAATCCATCTCCAAATATAAACCATAAGATAATCTCTAAGTACGCAATCTCCAAATCGCGTCCTTCTCGGGATCTTCCCTGTACGCAATGGAATCTTCTTAAGCAACGATCCGAAAATCTCTCTCTTCGGGGTGTAAGCAGCCGTCTCGTTTTCTCCCTCCTTCAGCCTTCTTATAGGGAAAAATAGGGTTATGAGAAAGCCCAATAACTATTGTTGACGTGGTAAATATGACACGTGGCAACATTATGGAAATCACGGTTTAGTGTAACATTCCACGGCCGTGGTTTAGGGCGTGAAACTCTTTGTTTCTCTTCGACATCACCTTCCACGATCTCAATGCATAAACCACGGTCATGGTTCTCTTGGTTTGGCCGTGGAAACTCAAAAGCCTTTGTTTCGTAAACTTCTCTAATCATGGTCCTTCCTTAGCTTCTCCAAAGCATCTGCTTGACATCTAGCATGATCTAATACTCCTATTCCTTCGCATATGCTCCAATTCAAGCCTTTATTTACCTATAAACATAACAAAGCTAGTGCAAATCTCTATATCGACAAAATAGGTGAATGTGCTCATAAATGCTTCAAACTCATATCCATGTACACATCTAAAAGGGAAAAACAATCAAAACAAGTTTCTAAAATATAGTCATATTTCATGCTACCACAAGGCTTTGGGTGAACAGCACCACCGTTTTCCGTCTCGCAAGCTAGGACTTGTGACTCCTGTCCAGCTTGAAGGGGGGGGGTGTAGAGTGTATGTGCAAGATATATATCTTTATACCCTTGATAAGTCAAGGAATTTTCATTTGATGGTATCTAAGTACCTTATGTTTCGAAGACAATACACTTCATGTGAGCTTTCTAAGTATGTGTTTGAATTATATTTCATGAACATTGAAATATTCGATAAGGACTTCTAGTGCAAAGTACCTAAAAGTTATTTTTGGACTCAAACATATGAAAGAAGAAGGAAGACGGCCAAACTTATAGAAGGTAGGATTATGCCACAATGCCACCTATCCTCTTGGATCTAATATCTTAATATTAACATATTTTCGAATATTATATATCTCGTCATTCTTGTTATTCTTTTAGTCATTGATGTAATCTAAGATATTATCCTGTCAATTATAGTTGGATTTCTATCTTATCTTATGATATGTATACAACTTACGTGCATATTAGGCTAACACTTCTTATGTAGTACTTATTATGATTTATATGCATGTAAAGATAGTAAAGAGATCGACACGAGAATTGTTTATGCAGTTCGGGCATAAACCCTATATATGTTTGCGGAACCTCAAGAGGGGAGATCCGGTCCCAGTATTTACTAAGCATTCGAGACAAAGTACAAGAACAAGAGCAAGTAGGAAGAACAAGATATCGAAATAGCCCATTGAGTGGCTAAACAAAACTTCAATCAAAGATTTGTTATCGTCTTTGTGAAGATCTTCGTTGGAGAAATCGGGATCAAGGATGAACGTCTTGAATCCTTCGTCGATCACCTCAGTCTTCTCTTCTCTCAATATTTCTCTCTTTCTTTCTTACAGGAACCCTAGCTAGTCGCCCTTCAATCGGCAACTCTCAACCTTTTAGCTTTGTTCAACCGTCATCTCGTCGCTTCACTTAAGTGAACCGGCAGGCTTAAGTTGTAGGAATCAAACCCGATTATAGTGAACCCGGTTCATCTCGTCATGTATCAGTCAACACTCAATTCACATGCCCATCTAAAAATGTGACCTTCTTATCTTGTACTAGCAACCCAAATATAAAGACTAAACCAAACAACTAACTAAATATTAGATAATCCACCACAAAGATATATTATAGCATCTAATATATCCAAGCTACCATAACTAGATGATCTCTCGTCATAGTTCGCGACTTTAGACACATTAGCCACCTATAGCATATCTTGAGCATCTTATGAAATACACTAGACTTTGGTATATTAAACACTTTACAACCGTGCATACACTTACATAACCACAACTATATAATACATATTACATGAATCATAATTCTAACATCATATTTAAAAATACACCATTAAAGTACTACAATTTTTTTTTTGCGTCGGCACAACAATGATGCAATGTGCAATATGCCGAGGCAAAGGAATTTTGTGACGGCATTAAGTTGGCAATAGCGTCGCCGAAAGAGTACGTGCCATTTTCTAATATAAGTATTAAATTGAACTACTGTTGTCATCGGAGATGGTATGATATTAAACTAAACTCTTTTTCTTATTCAACATAAATTTATGTTGCTTTCAAAACCATTTTGTTTGAGGGTAATGGAAGTGGTTTGATATTTGTTGAAGCACAAGTTTTTTTTGTAATAAATTGTTATCATAAATATGTCAAATTATTTATGATGTTTGTGACATGAAACTATTGTTCTTCATTTCAATGCCTTGCTACACTACAATAAGACAAGACTTTTTTAAACTATTTATGAAGGAAAAGAGAAGATAAAAGAATATTTAAAAAAGTCATCTCATAGTGTATGTTTGATGACTGATACATGGTCTTTGTTGGCAAGAGCTAAATATATGTGTATCCATTTTATTGATGATGATTGAAAAATACAAAAAGGATTATCATTTTTTGTCTCATTTCCAATCATAAGGGAGAGGCTATTTGTAGGGCACTTTATGATCGTTTAAGTTATTAGGGATCGTCTAGTAAACTTCTAACTATGATCGTTGATGATGCATCTTCGAATGATGTTGTATGCAATGACCTTAAACATTTCTCAAAAGATAGTGGTCGCATTCTTAAGGGAGTAAGTATCACTGCTATGATAGACAAAGGTATAACCATGTATATGAATATAGTTGACAATTGATGGTGCGAATAAGTAGGTAAGTATGTAAAATCGATTTTATTATAGACAAACAAAGATTGTGTTTAAATGTCTTGAAGGTGCTTTCACAACCATACCAAGAATGAAAAAAAATTTAAACGTTTAGAAATCCAAAAAAGATCAAAAAAGCCTCGCTTTTGGGATATGATCTAGAAAAGGTACAAATGCCGTGATGGTAAAGCTACCGGGGAGCTGCTGCTTCATTAACACTATTGACACAAAAACGGTTTTAACTATTATTCGCTAATTGTGGATCTTGTTAAATATATTTCTAAATCTCCACATTTATTATAAAACTTACAAATCACCACATTTTCTCAAATTTAGCATCAATAACCTTTCTCATATCTAGTTTACAAAAGCTACAAAATTATAAGTTCGAAAACAAAGATTCATATTCAACAACACTGACTCAACACAGTTTCATAATTTTTTTACACGTAGATTGAAACCAATTCAGGCATTCAGAGATTCAAAACCAATTTTTACTATTATTAACAACCTAGATTCAGTAACACAGAAACAAAATAAGGTTGGAAACAAAATCTGAATTCGATAAAACCAAAGTTGAATTTATATAAAGAAAAACACAAATAAAAAATGTTTGGAAACTCAAGCAGTAAAACCAAAGTAGTAAAAACAAACTAAAAACCAAAGTTGAGTTCAAAAACGAAAGATGACTTCAGGAAAAAAAAACAAAAACAAAAGAAAAATAACAAACACATGCACACTCACATGAATTCAAAAATCAAAGTTGACTTAAAAAGAATATAAAGCTAAATTTACACTGCCACAAGTTGAATTCAAAAACAGAAAAATTGATAAATAAGACATTTTTGTCCATCGCTACATGTTGTCTACGTAAACAAGATTAAAATACAAAATATTTGACAAGTTCATCCATAAATAAGATTAAAATCAAAAGTGAATGTCATCACATTGAACAAGTTGTACTCATCCATAAACAATATCAAAACCAAAAGATATTGCTAGAAAAGTTCACTTATCACATTCATCAAGATATTCAGCAAGTTCATCTTTGTAAGTCCGCTCATTGTCCACTTCCTCATCATTCCCTACAAATTTTCAAAAGTAATATTATATATATATATGGTCTTTGCCGTCACCCGCCCCCTCGATTCTCCGCGTCGTTGCCCTACCTTGGATTCTTTGTGTTGTTGCCCTCACCGTCGTCATTGTAACAACCAAAATTTTGATTTCGGTTGGCATCATGAGTCACCACGATTGCGGAGTGCGATTGCGTCAGATTTGCTTACCCACGGTCGCACCCCACTATTGAAACACCGAAATTCTAGGAACTCGGGATGCTACGGGTTAGGATCTTACAATGGATCTTAACCCTATCTTGACAACAAGTTCACCAAATCTTCCAACAAGGAACAAATAAATATAAACTCCAAATCAATAAATCGCCAAACTATTAGCATCTGAAATAAGAATCTGACTCTCAACCGAGTACTACAATATAATGTCAAGTGCAACAGAAATAAGAAACCCACAAACCTGTCCTATAATATACGGAAACCCCGGCTGACAACTCCGACCAGAACACTCGACATCATCGCTAACTTGCAAGGCATCTACGATAAAGAATATGACCGTTACATAAGATTCTACATATTAGATCAACGGTAACATCACAAACACACATAAGGTCTAACTAAACACATATAACATGCTCACACTCATTCCCGTCATTATCTTTTATTAGGTGATTCACTTTACTAATTCAACTTCTTTTGTGACACGAGGATCTCCCGAACCTCGCCTCTGTCCCCTTATATAATCAGGATTGGATCCGATGCATCTCACCGTGTACATGTCTGAATTAGTCGCAGAAAACCTTCCAAGCTCTTGTAAAACTGGATAAGTTATCAATGTCCGTTACTAATTGGGCCAAATAACGATAAAAGTCGTCTTAGCATGTTATCATAATTAACATACAACACACACCACTATTACAGTTAAGCTAACACACATAAGTCAGCTAAGTAAGCCCGAGGGACTTATCTGTTTCAAGGTAATCCCAGCTATAAACCACGCTCAACTTCCCGTAGGAAAGTATTCTACGCTTGATCAAACAAGGCACACACATCAAAGACTATCTGATATGCTATAAGTCTTCAACTTATAGTCTCAATGATCTCTACAAGATCATATGATAAAATGCTAGAAGGTTCCTACTTCTAGTCTCAATAATCTCTATAAGATCATATAACAACATGCTAAAACATTCCTACTTCTAGTCTCAATGATATCAACAAGATCATATAACGATATACTACGATGTTCTCAATCCTAGTCTCAAGATACTCACGAGATCAAACAACAACACACCAAGTTGGGACGGGTAGTCTCCCTCGCTCTCCGGGAAGACATATACACGTGATGGTCCTTTGGAGATACAACGGGACCTAGCAGTGCGAAATCCTCTTGAAACTTCTTAATCATCTTTGAAACAGGAATGTCCTCAAACTCAACTTCTAGAAAATCCTGCAGCCTCTCTCTCCTTAGTGCTCAGGGTAGAAACGCTCCCGGATGAGGCTTCTCATCTAATCAAACCCGGTGACTCTACTACAGGAAGTCCTCCACCAGTACTGCTCCTGATTTCATAATAAGGTCTGCACCAACTCTACTCGTCGATCCTGCAAGCAACGAATTGACTCCAACGTTGTCTCCACATGACCTAACCAGTGCTCCACCTCCAAACCCACCTTCCCTTCGAACGGGGGTACTCTCATATAGTTGAAAGTCTTCAACCAAGAATCCGGTCTCGGTTCCCTTGGCTCATCTTGAGCCCTATTAACCTCAAAAACTCTCACCGGTACTCCTGTCCTAATAGCCTCATCTCGGTTCCCTCGGCTCATCTCGGCTCATCTCGAGCCCTTCGAACGGGGGTCCCTTGTCCTAATAGCCTCATCTACTCGCTGGACGTACTCACGGTACTCTGACGCCCCTATGGACACTCGACTTGACTCGGTCGACTACGCTCTTTGTGCTCCGGACCTAGCAGTGGTCCCATCTCCAACCTCAAGAACAACACTCTCAACAACCTCCTCAACGATAACCTCCTCCGTTGGCGGATCAGCAACGAGGACTCGGCCCCAACCTCTAGCTACCGGAGGTCTACTTGTGCATCCGCGTTCTTTGACTACAGAAGGAAGAGGTGTTCGACCTCTACCCTGTCCTACAACAGATGTAGCTCTAGTCATGCCATCTACGATAAGGTCGTAACTCTAATCCAAATACAAAATAGGTTGCCGAGAGCCGCGGAAGTAGTGGTGCCCCCGTATATTCTATCCCAAACTGACTACGCACAAGTTAAAAACAACATTCGTTTTAAAACTCAACCTCTTTTGGGTTTTTCTTATTTATCCATTCGACCTTTTTAGAAGATGAGTGTCATTGTTGTCAACCGAGAGCTCCGATACCATGTTGTAACACCCCAAATTCTAGGAACCCGGAATTCTATGGGTTAGGACCTCATAATAGGTCTTGACCCTAGCGTGACAACAAGTTCAACAAATCTTGCAACAAGGCACAAAAAAATATATACTCCAAATCGATAAAACGTCAAACTAATAACATATGAAATAAGAATATGACTCTCAGCCGAGCACTACAATATATTGTCAAGTGCAACAAATATAAGAAACCCATAAACCCGTCCTATAATGTACGGCAATCCTGGTTGACTACTCCGATCGGATCACTCGACAACATCCCTAACCTACAAGGCTTCTACAACAGCGGATAAAACCGTTAGCTAACACTCTACATATTAGATCAACTGTAACTACACAAACACACACATAAGGTACAACTAAACATATATAGCATGCTCACACTCAGGCCGGTTATTATCTTTTATTAGGTGATTCACTTTTCTAATTCAACTTCTTTTATGACAAGAGAATCTCCCAAAACTCGTGTCTGTCCCCTTATACCAACAGGACTGATCCGATGCATCTCACCGTGTACATGTTTGGACTAGTCGCAGAGAACCTCTCGGTCTCCTGTATAATTGGACAAGTTGTCACCGCCCGTTACTAATTGAGTCAAATAATGATAAAAGGTCATCCTAGCATGTTATCGTAATGAACATACAACACACACTACCACTAAAGTTAAGCTAACACACAGAAGTCAGCTAAGTAAACCCAAGGATCTTACCTATCTCAAGGTAATCTCAACTGTAAACCACACTCAACTTCTCGCAAGATAGTATTCTATGACTGATCAAACAAGGCACACACATCAACAACTATCCGACATGGTATAAGTCCTCAACTTCTAATCTCAATGTTCTTTACAAGATCATATAATAACATGTTAGAAGGTTCCTACTTCTAGTCTCAATGATCTCTACAAGATCATATAACAACATGCAAGAAGGTTCATACTTCTAGTCTCAATTATCTCTACAAGATCATATAATGATATGCTAGGATGTTCTCAATCCTAGTCTCAAAATCCTCATGAGAACAAACTACAACACACCAAACCCTACGATCTCAAAACTTCCTCAACCCACTTGAGGGTGTTCAAACACAAATGAACTCACAAACCAGTAGCTGATGTTCCCACTAGGTATGCTAGTTCCAACATAGCATGATAATACTCTAGGATCGACTACGACAAAATGAAGGAATCGATAAACTAAAAGATGATACTCACTATAGGTAAGACGCGACCGTGGGAGAGGAAAGGCGAGACCGCACTGACAAGACTCCGAGATGCCACGACCGCGGGGGTAAGAGGCGTGGGTATAGTCACACTAGGAAGGCACGACCGTGGGAAGGTGAAGGCGCGGTCGCGGGAGAACTTCAGAATGAACATCGAAGTAGTTCTTCGATGTACAACAAGGTCTTCGGGGCTTTGCTGGTTTGCTTTGTCCAATCGTTGATGTTCCCTTCAATTCTAAAAATCTCCTTGGATGAAGTCATCGACCCAACCAAAAAATGAAGAGAAATTAAGACTAAGTCTTGGTCCTATGGAACTAGAGAAGAAGAAGAAGAAGAATAGAAGAAGAAGAAGAAGAAGAAGAAGAAAAGAGAAGGGAGAGATGCTTATTATTCTTCTCCAAGGTGCACTATGAATCTTCTAACCAGGTACTACATACACGTTCCCGGATATACAATGAGGACGATGTTTGAAGAATTGGGAAGAGAGGAAGATGAAGAAGAAAAGGGTTATTGAATTGACGAGAGGCAAGAATTGAGAAGGAGGGAAGGTTGTTGCTAGGTCAGATTAGGTATAAAAGGACGTAAGAAAGAATCAGATCCAGTTTCCCCAAAGTAAATCATTAAAACGATGGTTACAAAAATAAAAAGGCCACAATTATCTATTTTTCCACACCCGCGGGAAACAGTGTCCGCACCCGTGGCGGCACAACAGTGGGTCGCCCCGTGGGTACACAAATGGCCGCGGTCGCGGGCTGGACCGCGGTGACTCCTCTTGAGTCCTCAAAATACGGTTTTTACCGATGTCACGACGCCTCGGTTGTGGTTATTGTTTCCCATGCTCGCAGTGAAACAGGAGATCATGTCTTATTTTTGTAACCTTCGGGATATATCCTTTCTTTATCGGATTAATCAAATCTTTTGGTTGTCAAATCCTTCTCATAATCCTAGCATCCCCTCTTGCTCTCTCTTTCACGTAACACCATTATCTTGTAACACCCTAAGTTCTAGGAACTCAGAGCGTCACGAGCTAGGACCTCAAAATGGGTCCTGACCGTCAAAGTAGCAACAACACAACGGATCTTACAACAAGGCACAAATAAATGAAAACCAAAACTTATAATGAAACTAAAGGTTTAAACAAAAAGAAGCGTAAAAGACTCGCAGCCGAGTTCAAAAGAAAAAAGCAAAAACAAAAACAAAAACCTAAATCCGATCCCGCCCTATAATGTACGGGAACCCCGGATGACCACATCATCCGGATCACTCAGTAGCACCTATATCCTACAAAGCATCTACAACATCGGTATAAACTGATAGCTAATATTCTACATATCAGAAAGACAATAAAGGCACAAATACACACAAAGTAAAGTAAACATATATCATGCTCACACAACATCCGGTTATTATCTTTCATTAGGTTATCCAACTACTAATTAAACTTATGCTTGTTACACGAGTATCGCTATGATCTCGCCTCCGTCCCCTTTTACCAACAGGAATAGAACGTATGCATCCTTTTGTCACCTGCTGGATTGGTCGCGAGAGCACCTCCCAGTTTTTCCATTCTGAACTGGACAAGCGGTAACCACCCGGTTATAATACACTTGGGCCAATTAAGGTACAACAAAGGTGAATCCTATTCCGGTTATCAGTTATAATATGATAAGAAACACACACAAGCCAAAACAATTAAATGGATATACGGAATGAAGCTAAGTAAGTCCAAGGGACTTACCTCACTCGAAGGTAATCTCAACACTCAGGAAAGCCTCAGGAAAGGGACACAAAGAAGCCTGTTCACACAAGCATCATGAATCAAGAACCGAAATGAATGCTAGAAGTCTATAACTTCTAGTCTCCATGATCTCTAAGAGATCTACACAAGCTAAGGTCTCAACCTTAGTCTTATAGAACACTCAGGAATCAAGGAACATCCAGAAAGAACAAGGAAAGGAACAAGGAAAGAAGCAACTCACAAGAACGAGAGTTACTACAGAAGAAACCGCGGGGGCGGCTGGACAGGCGCAGGTGCGTGAATCCACGGGGGGCGGAACAATAGAGGCGCGGTGGCGGTTTCTACAACGGAAACGCCAACTTCTCCTTTGACAACAATGAACTTCACCAAATTCCAAAGCTTGCCTTTCTCAACACACAACCACGTCACAACTCAATCAAGGGAGCATGTGAACATCAAAGGATCATCAAAGAAACGCTCCACAAGAATCAAGGATCAAAATTGATTCTTGGAGAAGAAGAAATGAGGAAACGAAGAGAGAAACAAAGAAGAAGCGAAACAAGGTGCAGCAGAACATGAACGTGATGAAGAACAAGGGAGGGAAAACTTACATGTTCAGCAAGATCTCAAGAAGCAAGACTGCAACGCTCTAGGGCTGAAGAAGACGTAAGCAAAAACGGGAAAAAGAAGAAAAGACGGGATTATATAGAAGAGGAAGAAAAGGTAAAAGAAGGATGTCTAGGGTTAGGAAAAAGATAAAGAAGTCGGCTCATAGATAGAAGATCGGATATTCTATCTATGGAAGGAAGATAAAATGAACGAATACAGATCAGGTGCGATCTGCAGCAAATCCGAAGGGGCATATTGCCTCATCCGCAAGGGCGGCCCTTTGTCACCACGGGGGCGGTGACAGACATCAAGGCCGCTGGGGCGGCCTTCTTCACTGTGGGGCGGTGAAGGTCAAAACTAGGATCTTACATCAAATCCCCCTAAAAAGAAGTTTTGTCCCAAAACTTGCAGCAACCCGAACGATCATGTAACAACAACACAGAAAACTGAACTGAACTCATATATTCCCACTCGGGGCACGTAACTCAAAATGTCACAAAAGTGTACGTCACACAACAAAAGAAACGCTGAAACAAAACGACTACGGTAAAGGTGCATCCAGCTTAGCGTAGAACTCCGGATAGTTCCTCTGGATACTATCCTTTGTCTCCCAAGTCGCCTCATCACCTCCTCACATCGACCACTGAATCTTCATCATCGGTATGTCCTTCGAACGCAAGCGTCTCGTACTATGCTTTAAGACAGCCACCGGGTGCTCAACAAACGTGTGGTTTGGCTCAAACACTAGATCCTCGTGACTAACGATGTGTCTCGGGTCTGATATGTACTCCCGTAACTGAGACACATGCAAGACGGGGTGAACACCCTCGAGTCTTGGTGGCAAAGCAAGTATGTATGCTGCCTCTCCAACTCGCTCAAGAATCTCGAATGGTCCGACACATTCGGGGCTCAACTTTTCCTTCACACCGAAACGTATGATGCCTCGTGTCAGAGATACCTTCAACCAAACCTGAGATCCAACAATGAACTCCAGAGGTATGCGCCTCTTATCTGCATACGACTTCTGTTGGCTCTGCGTTGCTAATATCCGCTCATGGATCACCACTACTCTAGCCATGTCATCCTGTATCTACTCAGGTGCTACACCGCTAGCACACTCGGCTCGTCCTAACACAACGGTGTACGGCATCTCTGTCCGTATAAAGCCTCATAAGGAGCAATCCTGATCGATGCGTGTCAACTGTTGTTGTACAAAAACTCCACTAAGGGAAGGTGATATGGCCATACATGTCCCTAGTCTAAAACGCAAGCTCTCAACATGTCCTCCAGAGTTTGGATGTCCGCTCGGACTGACCATTATTTTGAGGATGATACGCAGTCGTGAAATGTAGACTCATACCTATGGAGGCATGCACTTGCTGCTAGAACCAAGAAGTGAACCACCCGTCTCTATCAGAGACTATAGTCCTAGGTACTCCGTAGAGTCTCACTATCTGTCTGGTGAAGTCCTCTGCCAGTCGACCCACCGGCCACCTTCCCTTGATCGGAATGAAACATGCAGTCTTCGTCAGTCGATCTACTGTGACCTAGATAGCATCGAAGCCTCGATTCGTTCTCAAACTGGTAACGAAATCCATAGAGATGTCCTCCCACTTCCACTGAGGAACGGGAAGTGGGTGTAGCTCGCCTCTTGGCCGATGATGCTTGATCTTGAATTGGTGACATACCGTACACTAAGATACATATCTCTTCACATCTGGCTTCAGATCTCCCCACCAAAAAGAGCGTTTGATATCTTGATACATCTTACTCGCACCGGGGTGCACTGAGTAAGGTGAAGAGTGAGCCTCCTGAAGGATCTTTTGTCTCAGATCTCGATCTGAAGGCACACATACATGCTGCTGGTGTCTCAAGATCCCGTCGGCACAGACTGCAAATTGTGGCGCCTCTCCTCGAGACATCAGGTCTCGGATCTGTGTCAAAGCGGGGCAACTCTCTTGCTTCCGACGGATTGCAACCAACAGATCAGGTAAAATATCCAAGGTGGACAACTAGCTGTCAGAATCCGGAAAGTGGATATCCATCTCCAGCCAAGCAAGGTCTCACTGTAATTGAGGTTTAGTTGTCAGCCTAGCAATCGCCATCTCCCGAGGAGTCTTCCTACTAAGGGCATCAGCTACCACATTAGTCTTCCCCGGGTGGTATAGGATCTCAATATCCAAGTCCTTGATCAACTCCAACCATATCCTTTGACGGTTATTCCACTCCCGCTGAGTGAATATGTACTTCAGACTCTTGTGGTTTGTGAAGATATGACACGTAGCTCCGTACAAATAATGTCGCCAAATCTTCAAAGCATGAACAACGGCGGCCAACTCAAGATCATGGGTAGGATAATTCTCCTCGTACGTCTTCAGCTTTCTAGACGCTTAAGCAATGGCCTTACCCCTCTGCATAAGAGTACATCGCAAGCCCAGCTTGGATGCATCGCTGTAAACCATAAAATCCTCAATGTGATCTGGCTGAGCTAGGATAGGAGCAGAGGTCAATCTCTTCTTCTGCTCCTCAAAACTCTGTTGGCACGGCTCGGACCATACGAACCTCGTAGACTTCCTTAGCAAGGAAGTGAGCGGTCGGGAGATAATTGAAAAGCTCTCAACAAAACGGCGGTAGTAGCCCGCCAATCCTAAGAAGTTGCGTACCTCCTTGACGTTCTTAGAAGGCGGCCAAGATGCTACTGACTCGATCTTCGCCGGATCAACCTTGATCCCTCCAGCTGAAACGATGTGACCAAAGAATGCTACCTCGGACATCCAAAACTCGCACTTAGAGAGCTTGGCGTAGAGCTCTCTATCCTGTAAGACTTGAAGAACAATCCTCAAGTGTCTTGCATGCTCCTCTTTGCTACGAGAGTAAACTAGAATGTCATCCATGAAGACAACTACAAACTGGTCTAGGAAATCGATGAAGATGATGTTCATCAACTCCATGAATATTGCGGGCGCGTTTGTAAGCCCGAATGACATCACTATAAAATCGTAGTGTCCATATATGGTCCGAAATGCCGTCTTGGCTATGTTCTTGCTCTCTCACCCTCAACTGGTGATATCCAGATCTTAGATCGATCCTCGAAAACACTGAAGCTCCATGCAGCTGATCCAAAAGATCGTCGATACGGGGAAATGGGTACTTATTCTTTATCGTCACCTTATTCAGCTCTCGGTAGTCGATACATAAACTCATTGACCCGTCTTTCTTCCTGATGAACAGAACTTGTGCGCCCCAAGGAGATACACTAGGGTGGATGAAGCCCTTCTCTGCTAACTCCTCGAGCTTCTTCTTCAACTCAAGTATCTCGATAGGCGTCATACCGTAAGGAACCTTAAAGATCGGTCTCGTACCGGGACTCTAGCTCAATGCTAAAGTCTACACTCCTCTATGGAGGTAAAACTGATGGCTCTCTAAAGATGCAAGCAAACTCGCAAGCTACTGGAATTTCCTCCAAAGCTAAACTCGTACTATCCTTCAGGGCTTAGCACCAAAAAGTCTCGCATCCCTGACTGATAAGTCTTGAAGCTCACACTGCATTGATGCATCTTTAGTTACCATCACTGTCCTCTTGCCGATGTCCAAAACTACTCGAAGTCGATCCATCCAGTCCATACCAAGGATGACTTCTTCATGTACTAAGTACATGACGAAGAACTCAGTTGGTCAATCGCGACCTCCCATTTTAATAGGGCAATCGCGAACCTCTCGTGTACCTCTAATCTTACCCTCATCGGGAAATCCTATAAAGAAGGGTCTACCTTCTACGGTAACTAAGGTCAATCTATCTACACATGCATTAGATATAAAGGAATGCGTAGCACCGGTATCGAAAAGAACTCTGACAGGAAAACCATTATATGAATGGTACCTGTGGTCGTTGGAGCGGTCAGGTCCACTGCACTCCTCAGCTCATAAACTCAAGCTAAAGCAGCTCTGGTGTCCGAAGTACCACCTCCTCGTCCTCTTCCCTAACCCGGAGTAGAACCCTGAGGAGCGGTAGATCTTGAAACTCTTTGTGCTGATACTGAGACCTCTGTCCACCTCTTGCAACACTAGCAAGGTAAGAACCCTGCTGCGATGGTGCCTTGCCCTGACGGCAGAACGCAGCTCTATGTCCTGGCTTTCCATAAGAAAAGCAAGTCACAACAAGCTTCTTACAATCATCTCTCATGTGTCCGACACCTCCGTAGTTAAAGCACTGCCGTCCCCAGTCGGAACTCTATACCGACTGCTGAAAAACCAGAACGTCCCGGCGTTTGACTACGCCCAAACCTAGCTGCTCCAGCTCCAACACTGGTTGGTCCAGTGTTCTGTCTCTTGTCAGGACCTCCTGTCTGAGAAGCTCTCCTCTGACCCGGTTGGTCTCTCTCATAAGTAGAAGCTCTATATTGAATGTCCGTCAAAGAATCACAATGGAAACCAGCAAAATAAGATCGTGTCGACTCTCTCAGCCTCCGAGAGAAAAGATAAACATGTTGATCCTCCGGTGGTGCAAACGGACCCAACAAAGACAACTCATCCTGAAACTTGCTGATGATATCAACAATAGGAAAATCCTCTAATCCAACCTCGAGGAAATCTTGAAGACGGTCCCTCCTCATAGCAGCAGGGCAGTAGCGATCCCTGATCACTGTCTTCATCTGGTCATAACTAGTGACCTTACGGCGAGCTGTCCTCCACCAAGAATTAGCCTGATCCTTCAGCAACGTCTGTGCTATGTTAACTCGACGTCCCTCTAGGCAAACCGATAGCCTCCATAGAAGAATCCAGCTGACCAAGCCACTGCTAATCCTCCAACATTGTCTTTCCCATGAAAGAGGGAACCTTCATCTGGTCGAAAGTCTTCAACCAAATGTTGGGCTTCGGCTCACTCGCCTCAGCTGGCGCTCTGATGACCTCAGCAACTCTAGCACGTTGGGCAACGATCTGTGTCACTCTCTACAAAACCTCAGCTAATCTCGCGGGAATTGAAGGTGCTGGTGGAGGTCCTCCAGTCCTGATGGCCTCCTCAACTCTTTGCACATAGTTGCGATATGGAAAAACCCCGATGGACACTCGTGCGGACTTCGTCGATGGCGCTCTTTGTGCTCCAGACCTAGCAGCGGTTCCGTTCCCAGCCTCAGGAACAACACTCTCAGCAACCTCCTCAACAAACACCTCAATGATAGGCGGATCGGCAACTGGGGTCTGGCCCTGACCTCTAGCTAGTGGAGGTCTTCCTGCACGTCCTCGTCCACAAACGGCAGGTGGAAAGTGGTGGTCGACCCCTTCCTCTTCGCATAGCAGATGTAGCTCTAGTACACGCCATCTGCTATAAGGATAGATATATAAGAAACTATATATAGATATAAGGCTACACTACAGCTAAAGCAGAAATCCAAGAAAAACACATAAAGGCCAACATATAAGAAACTACACTGATGAGATCCGCGGAGGTAATGGTGGTCGCCCGTACATCTATCCCAGACCGACAAGTTTAAAAACAAACTTTTTGAAAACGTTAGACCCCTTGCAGGATCTATTTATTAATCCATCCGACCATTAGAAAATTTTGAATGCCATTGTTGCCAACTTGCCTCTTATACCATATTGTAACACCCCAAATTCTTGGAACTCGGAGCGTAATCGGCTAGGACCTCACAATGGGTTCTGACCCTCAAAGTAGCAACGACACAACGGAGCTTACAACAAGAAACAAATGAATGAAAACCAAAACTTATAATAAAACCAAAGGTTTAAACAAAAGGAAGCGTAAAAGACTTGCAGCCGAGTTCAAAACAAAAAGGGAAAACAACAACATAAACTCAATCCCATCCTATAATGTGCGGGAACCCCGACTGACCACACTATCCGGATCACTCAGCAACACCTATATCCTACAAAGCATCTACAACATCGGTATAAACCGTTAGCTAACATTCTACACATCAGAAAGACACTAAAGGCACAAATACACATAAGGTAAAGTAAACATATAGCATGCTCACTAAACAGTCGGTTATTATCTTTCATTAGGTTATGCAGTTACTAATTTAACTTATGGTTGTTACACGAGTATCGTTATGATCTCGCCTCCGTCTCCTTTCACCAACAACAATAGAACGTATGCATCCTTCTGTCACCTGCTGGACTGGTCACGAGAGCACCTCCCAGTTTCTCCATTCTGAACTGGACAAGCAGTAACCACCCGGTTATAATACACTTGGGCCAATTAAGGTACAAAAAAGGTGAATCTTATTCCGGTTATCAGTTATAACATGATAAGCAACACACACAAGCCAAAACAATAAAACAGATATACAGAATGAAGCTAAGTAAGTCCAAGGGACTTACCTCACTCCAAGGTAATCTCAACACTCAACAAACACTCAGGAAAGCCTCAGGAAAGGGACACAAAGAAGCCTGTTCACACAAGCATCACGAATCAAGAACCGAAACGAATGCTAGAAGTCTATAACTTCTAGTCTCCATGATCCCTAAGATATTTACACAAGTTAAGGTATCAACCTTAGTCCTACAGAACACTCATGAATAAAGGAACATTCATAAAGAACAATGAAAGGAACGAGGAAGGCAAGGAAGGAAGAAACTCACAAGAACGAGAGTTACTGTAGAAGAAACCGGAGGGCGGCTGGACAGGAGCAGGGGCGGGAATCCGCGGGGGCGGTTTTTACAACAAAAACGCCGACTTCTCCTTCGACGGCAAGGAACATTACCAAAGGTCAAAGCTTGCCTTTCTCAACACACAACCACATCACAACTCAACCAAGGGAGCCTGTGAACATCAAAGGATCATCAAAGGAACACTCCACAAGAATCAAGGATCAAACTTGATTCTTGGAGAAGAAGAAAAGAGAAAACAAAGAGAGAAACAAAGCAGAAGCGAAACAAGGTGCAACAGTACATGAACGTTTTGAAAAAAAAGGGAGGGAGAACTTACACATTCAACAAGATCTTAGGAAGCAAGGTTGCAGCTCTCTAGGGTTAAAGAAGATGTAAGCAAGAAACGGGAAAAAGAAGAAAAGACGAGAATATATAAAAGAGGAAGAAAAGATAAAAGGAAGGACGTCTAGTGTTAGGAAAAAGATAAGGAAGCCGGCCCATAGATAGAAGATCGGATATTCTATCAATGGAAGGAACATAAAACGAACGAAAACAGATCGGGCGTGATCTGCAACAAATCCGCAGGGGCGGATTTTCTCTCAGCCACAGGGGTGACCAGCCGCAAAGGAAGCTCTTTATCACCATGGGGGAGGTGATAGACATCAAGGCCGCTGGGGCGGCCTTCTTCACCGCAGGGGAGGTGAAGATTAAAATTGGGATCTTACATCAAATCTCCCTAAAAAGAAGATTCGTCCCGAAACTTGCAATAACCCGAACGATCACGTAACAACAACACAAAAATCTGAACTGAACTCATATGTTCCCACTTGGGGCACGTAACTCAAAACGTCACAAAAGCGTACACCACACAACAAAAGAAAAACTGGAAAAAAACGACTACGCTAAAGGTGCATCCAGTTCAGCGTAGAACTCCGGATAGTTACTTTGGATATTCTCCTCTGTCTCCCAAGTCGCCTCATCACCTCCTCGCATCGACCAGTGAATCTTCATCATCGGTATGTCCTTCGAATGCAAGCTTCTTGCACTACGCTCTAGGATAGCCACCGTGTGCTCAACAAACGTGTGGTCTAGCTCGAACACTAGATCCTCGTGACTAATGATGTGTCTCGGGTCTGGAATGCACTCCCGTAACTAAGACACATAGAAGACGGGGTAAACACCCTCGAGTCTCGGTGGCAACGCAAGTTTGTATGCTGTCTCTCAAACTCGTTCAAGAATCTCGAATGATCCGACATATTTGGGACTCAACTTCCCCTTGACACCGAAACGTCTGACGCCTCGTGTCGGAGATACTCTCAACCAAACCTAAGATCCAACTATGAACTCCGGAGGCCCTTTGTCACCGCGGGTGCGGCGACAGACATCAAGGCCGCTGGGGAGGCCTTCTTCACCGCGGGGGCGGTGAAGGTCAAAACTGGGATCTTACATATCTCCTCTTCCTCTCTTCTTCTTCTCTCTTTTGACCTTCCTCTCATCCTCCATCTCGTGGATTCCAGTGGAGAATCTAGTCTTAGATTTGTTATTTAGGCAACAAAAGCATAAACGTTTCCTATCGTACGGACACATAGGCAACACATCCTCCATTCTTGTTGAACCATTGAAGGGTAAGGTTGAGTCTTGTTCTTCCTTTCATTCCGTAATTTTGATGCTTATGATGCCTTGCCTCTTTTGGTGTCTTAAACATCGGAAAAGAACAACATCAAGCATAGGAGATCCAATGTCTTCCTCTTGCGCACGAAGACAAAGACCTAAAGCAGTAACCAGTCGACGCATCCCGCGGCCGCGGCCAGGAATTTCCGCGGTCGCGCAGACACTTCCCTTCTGCGATCGCGCCTTATTATCCCGGGGTCACGTGATCTATCCAAAAAGTGCTGAAACTCGGTATGTTGATCCTTATTGCTATCTAAGTTTCATGGGACGTTAGTATTATGCTAGGACGGAACCTAGCAGAATTAGAGTGATTTCCATGTAGTGGGTTGGATGATAGATTTGTAAGAAGCTAAGGTTCTAGGAGGATGGTAATGATACGTTAAGAATAGGAAAACTATTAGGATGCAGTTTTTGGACTTGTTATGGATGATTGATCATTGATGTTTATGCCTTGGTATATATCAAGCGGTTGAGAGTTCTTTTTCGGATTAGGATTATGATTAGAAGGATTTATCCTAATAAAGGTAAGTCCATTGGGCTTACTTAGTTGCAATATGTGTATTGGTTGAATTACATGAGTGGTGTGTGATATTGCATGTTTATAAATATAATTTGAATAGGATGACCTTATTTAATAGTTAGCCCAGATGTATGATAACAGGCGGTGACATCACTGTCCCAGCTCCAACGTGAGACTAGACAGTTCTCCACGACTAACCTAGACATGGTAAACGGAGAGATGCATCGAACCATTGTTGCTAGTATACGGAGACGGAGGCGAGATTCATAGGACTTCTCGTGCCACAAGCATAAGTTGAATTAGTAAGGTATAACCTAATAAAGATAATAATCGGTTTCTGTGTAATCAAGCTATGTGTTTCATTCCGCATTGAGTGTGTTTGTGCTTTTATAACTCTTCTAATATGTGGGTTGTTAGATAACGGTTTATCCAATGTTGTAGATTTTCTCCAGGATAGGGTAGTTGCCGAGTGATTCGGATGGAGTGGTCGGTCGGGGTTTCCGTACGATATAGGACGAGTGTGAGTTTATTGCTATTTCAGTTATTTTGTTTAACTATAGTAGTTCAGATTATGACCTTGATATAGTACTCGGATGAGAGTCTTTTACTTTGATCATGATATTGCATAGTATTTTATTCAGTTTTTATATATTTATATTTGTGTCTTGTTGTAAGGTCCAGTAAAGTTGTTTTCAGGCTAGGGTTGGGACCCATTATGAGGTTCTAACCCGTAACGTCCCGAGTTTGAGATTTGGGGTGTTACAATCATCACCCTTGTTGTCGTTGTTTTCTACTACGAGTATTAAACTGATTTGCTACCATCAGTGGAGATGGTGTGATATTTTACTACACTCATTTGTTTTTGTATTCAACATAAATTTATGTTACTTTCAAAATAATTATGATTTAGGCTAATGGAGGTGGTATGATATTTGTTCAAGCACACAAAATTATTGTAATAAAATACTATCATAAATATGTGAAATTTGTGATGTTGTGACATGAAACTGCTGTCATAAATTGTTATCATAAATATGTTATGTTTGCAACATGGATCTGGCTAGATTCTCCAAGCAAATAAAGGGTCAGGACAAAAACATATTCTCCAATAGTTGCGAAGACGATGAGATTGAAGAAACCGAAGTTGAGTCACTAGTCTTTTGTTAATTTATAAACTAAAAGAAATTAAAAAAGCTAATAGTTTGATAAGAATAGGCATGGATCGGAAAAAAAAACAAAATCCTAAGGGTATTACACGGAAAAGTAAAACTATGTGGTGACCGACCGAAAAAGACGAAACCTCGTGGAACCAAATGGAAATTTTCAATATTCTATATACACATATCATAAACACTAACGGTAAACTTAAAAATGTACCTTCTTTCAAGACATTTTCTTCATCTAAGTCCTCCGTATCATCGTTCTTGGTTATGTTGTTTAGATGTGACCAATCTTTGGTACATACAAGTGTTTGTACCGTCTTAAAAAAATAACAAATAATTTAACATAGTTCGTATAAAAAATTCAAGTATTTAGATTTTGAATGACAAATACTAAGTTGATGAGCCAAACTACTTCTATATTCCGAAAGACGACAAATGCAAATGTGGATAGAGTGGTAGAAATAAGAATGGCTAGCACATCATGCGTCGTTCGTGCAACAATAAGATATCTAAGACCATTTTGTTTTCACCAATGTAACATATCCAACTTTTTCTTTTGACGACTTTCATTCAAATATTGATCAAACTCAAATCTTTAAAGCTCGTCACATTTTATACTCCACTCTCCACTTCCTAATTTATTTATTCTAACCAACTTTAACAGTTATTTTCATCAATAACAACTGCATTCAAATGTCACCCAATGTCTTGATCTTTCAAAGGACAATAATAAATTTGTGTTCATCAAACAAGTTGTAAGCTAGATCTTTAACCGTCTTCATTAAGATTTCGACACAATAATTTCTAGACGAGACTCTTGCTCACAAATGCTATGAATGATACATTGTACCCCAATCACCTCATAACATGGATCAAGCATAGCACACAAACATCAGCATATCCATCTTGTTAGAGGAGCCCAAATTTTTTCACACCTAATTTGCATTTGATGGGTCATGTGTTTCAAAACAAAATTTGTATTGGAGACCAACCTATTCAACAACTTCATAGTTTTTAAAACATGTAAATCATTGATAACTCCACCTTTGATATGAATTATTTTATTTAAATGATGGAAGACTTAACATATAAATGCAATTTTATAAACCAACAAATATCGATTATATTTTTAGATTGCTTGTCTTGGTTTGTTTGTTAAAATGTGTGTACGTTTTGGATAGCATTACAAGATAATATATCAGCCAAGAGATCTATCACAAAAGACGGATGTCTACCACGAAAGGAGAAAATCTAGGAGAAGATCTTCAACAGCCAACAAATCAAACAAGAAGATCTCGAATAAAGATTTGAACAGAAGATCTCAGTTGACGAATGAAAGCGAAGATCGGTTGAAGAGAAGACCTAGTGAGAAGATTTCAGTCAAAGCCTTCAAACGAATAAGAAGATCTCCACGGCTATAAAAATTTGTTGAAGATAAGATCTCGGACTTGAAGATCCCCAACAACTTTCAAGTTTACGTTGAAGAAGAAGATCTCGGCAACTTGAAGATTTTATTTACAACGGCTACTTCTCAAACAACGTAAGAAGATCTCGCTCAAACAAACATCGTATTCTATGGAAGATAGAAGACATTACAACGGCTGCAAGATAATGGCTAGAAGAAGATCACCATAGAAGACTATAAATGAAGACATAGACTGAAGATGAAGATAGAGCTTACAAGTGAAAGTAACCAAGCCTTCCAAGCGATCATCTAAGACATCTTCATCGATCCCAAAGTCTATCTTCCTCTTTGAGCGTACTTAAGTTTATGCGTTAGAGTGAGATAAACACAAGAGCTACATTGGCATATCATATTAGTGTTATACTCGAATGTGTTACTGTGGGAAGTAACTAGGCTATTATTGCTAGAATAGGATTTGACTAAATCGTAGCTTTGAGGATACACTGAGAGAAGAAGGGACGTTTTCTAGGTTGTATCTAGGACTCACAACAAGCAGATAATAGATAGTTAGAATCATAGGGTTAGAAACCCTAAGCGGAGAGTAGACTGTTAAGGCCGAACTTTGTAAACATATCGTGTGCGGATCTTTTAATTTCCGCACTTTCTATCACTTATATTGTGACTAACAATCTTCTGCAGGTTTTGAAGTCAAGGCCTTGAGATCCACTTCAAAGCCTTGTGAAACAGTTTTGTCACCAAGCGTAGAGATCGATTTCAAGGCCTAGAGATTAGTTTCAAAGCCTTGATATATGATATTGTGAAAAGTTCTCATACTCTATTCAACCCCCCTTATACAGTATTTATAACATTATTAATCTCATACTCGCTTCTTCAATCATGAAGTTGCTTGTGACACATGAAGAGGTTGAAACCCAACGTGTAAAATCATAAAACTCCTTTAAGAAACTGACAAGTGATTCAACCTTATCCCAATCTTCTAAACATATAGCCCCCAACCATTTAAATCTAGAATACCCCTTTGACAAAAATTTGCTTTATAATACAATGCAATACTCAACATCAAATACGTTGAATTTCACCTAGTCGAGACATCAACAACCAAAGAACGTTTGCACTCAATCTTCAACTTATCAGCTAGTTGTCGAAAAGCAACTAATTACCCGAATCTTCACCACATAATCATTACATTTTTTTGTAACACCCCAAATCCAAGGGACTCGGGACGCTACGGGCTAGGATCTCACAATGGATCTTGACCCTAACCTGACAATAAGTTCATTGGATCTTACAACAAGGAACAAATAAATATAAAAACAAATTCATAAAGCTATATAATCATATATCAAACATATACAAAACCACAGTCGAGTACAAAACGGCAACATCAAACATATGTATACATCAACATCCGCAACACCAATACACATCCTAATATACGGAAGCTCTCGGCTGATCACCCCACCGGATCACTCTGCAGTCTTCCTATCCTGCAAAGCATCTACAACACGGTATAAGACCGTTAGCTAAGGGTTTATGAATAAGAATAAGGTCATAGCACATATAAACACATAATCACATCACAATATGCAATGCTCACATCATATCCATTTATTATCTAAATTATGTTATACCATTACTAATTCATTCGGTGTGATACGAGTAGTAGAACTACCTCTCCTCTGTCCCCTTTCACCACGCAGGTTTGGAATTGGTGTCAATCATCACCACCTGGTGGAATGGTCGTAGAGAACCCCCTAGCTGCCCCATTTTGAGCTAGACAAGTTATTACCACCCGTTATCATACACTTTGGCCAATTAATATACATATATGGTTGTCTTAGTCCGGTAAGGTTATCAATGCAACATACATATGCACACACACCACTATCAAAATTACTCCAATCCATAAAACGCCAACTAAGTAAGCCCAAAAAACTTATCTCTCACAAGGTATTCCTATACAACCGTGGTCACAGTTTCTCCTCGAAGAAACGATCAGTGCCTGCATAAGTAAGACACACAACACCAAATGCTATCAAGGCTAGGAGATTCCACCTCCTAGTCCCCAAGACCATACTAGATCATAACCCATAAACTAAACCTCGATATCTCATCAAAACTCATAAATGTCTAAGGCATTCCTCAACATATAACATCAATACTCTCATCTTATACAACACTATCATACTCTCAACTCAACTATAACACAAGGAAGGAAGGACACATACCACACTTGGTATGTCCTAAACATAGACGCACCTGCGGAAACGGAAGGGCGCAATAGCGGTGACAAGCCGTGATCGCGGTGACTCATAGCCACAGGGGCGGTGACAAACTTCAACCATAGGGGCGGTGCTGATAGGGCGCGGGGGAGGCTACACAAAAGAGAGGTGATCTGTTTACTTCTTCTTCGATCTCTTCTCTTCTTCCGGTGCCAAAGGCAACCATCATCATATACATACATATACACATCATCAATGTCCAAGAATATCATCCACAAGATCAATCTTGTGGAATTCATCACCAAGGAAGGAAGAAGAGGAAAGAAAAAAAAGAAGAGAAAGGAAAACCTACCTCTGCAGGATCAGGGGAAGGAAGCACTACCACAACCTCAACAACTAATCGGCACAACTCGACCTCAATATCATCATCAACATCTCAACTATCAACTCACACACAAGGCTTCACTTGAAGATGATCAAAGAAGAATCCAAGGAATGAAACCAAGAAAAGAAGAGGAAGAACGTGAGGAGAAGATGAAGGATGAAGGGGAACATCTGGAGCAAACCCTCTCACATGAGAGAGAAGACGAGACTTATAGGAGAAGAAAGTAAAAATAAAGACGGCTAAAAAGGTCGCGTCTAACATGAAAACTGCGGGGGCGGATGATCATGGCCGCGGGAGCGGCTCCGCACCTGCCGCCAAGCTAAGGCGCAGGGGAGGGATCACTAAAAGACTAAGTATCTTACATTTTTTATACCATCAATCAAATTAAAATTTTGCGTCACGCATCTCATATGCATATGATTCTATGATGACATCTAAACATACGTCTTTTTAGATGTTAGATTCATGCATTTCACGTCTCATTTGGCACGATCTGGATTCATATAGTGTAGAAATCCTTCATATTGCATACTATGATGCCTACCCCGGTTGGCACGATTTGCATTCATATTGCATACTATGATGTCTACCCCGGTTAACTTTAGAAGATCATTTATGGAGCATAATCGTATAAAATCATTGGAGTTGGAAGTTGGTTTTGACTATCTCTGAGATATGGCTGTTTTCATCCACCGTCCCTTGAAGTTTGACATTCGTGTCAACTGCAAATTTATATATCTTTGAAAGATCTTCGAAAGTAGTATTCATAGGTCTCGTGGTTCCAACCAGAGCAACGTGAAAGTCAAAGAGGCCGGAGAGTTCGACAATCCTAGAGAGCCGCCGCGGTTGCGGTATTTTAGATTAAATTTCCACCGTTCTTTTAGAGATTTTGAAGGTTTGCCTCTTTGTGCTTGAACTATACTTTGAGATTTATGCAAGTTTCTTTCTTTCTATTTATTTTGTTTTGTTTTCTTAATTATGTCTGGTTGATTTCTTATGATCTAAGGGATGATTGAACATTATGGTAGATTTATAATTATTTATATAAATTGTTTCATTGAGATCAAGGATTTGTTTCTTTTCATTGTGCTTCATTCTTATCTTTTATTTACATTTAAAAGAAGTGGCGTTTGTTAAGGGTTTTAGATAAATAAATAAACGGTATTCCGCCAAAAGCGTGCTGGTTTTAGTGAATAGAACTTGATTTTGGGAGTAGCGTTTTACCTTAGCCTCAAGGATTCCTAACTATCGTAGAAAGTTTTGATCTTTGTACCTTTTCTAGCTCATCTACCAAAAGTGAGGCTTTTCTTGATCTTTTTTGGATTTCTAAACGTTTAAATGGTTTTTCATGCTTGTTGTGGTTGTGAAAGCACCCTCAAGATATTTAAGCACAGTCTTTATTTGTCTGTAGCAAATTCAATTTTAGATAGTTGCCTACTTATTTGCATGATCAATGTTCAACTATATTCATATGCATGGTTATATCTTTGTCTATCATAGTAGTGATACTTACTTCCTTAAGAATGTGGCCACTATATTTTGAGAAATTCTTAAGGTCATTGCATACAACATCATTTGAAGGTGCATCATCACGGTCATTGTCCGAAGTTTACTAGACAATCCCCAATAATTTAAATGATCATCAAGTGCCCTACAAATAGCATCTCCCTAATAACTAGAAATGTGACAAAAATAATCATTCTTTTTTGTAATTTCTAATTATCATCAATAAAATGGATACACATATATTTATCCCTTGCCAATAGAGTCTATGTATCAATCATCAAACATACACTATGAGATGACTTTCTTAAATATTCTTTCAACTTCTATTGGTTTCAATATGTGTGCAAAAAAAAATATGGGCAATTTTGATAACTAGGCTTTTTTGAGAAACTAGAGTAGTAACTAGGCTTTTTAATGTTTCAATTAAGTAAATATACCCCAACCTTTTGTATTTATTCTCAAACTCTACACACTCTTCTTTCAAGGGGTACATTTACTAAATATAAAACTAAAAAAAGTCTAGTAAACCAAATTGTTTCAAAAAAAATTATGAAACTGTGTTGAGTAAGTGTTGTTGAATATGAATCTTTGTTTCCAAATTTATAATTTTGTAGTTTTTGTAAACTAGATATGAGAAAGGTTATTGACGCTAAATATGAGAAAATGTGGTAATTTAGAAGTTTTATAATAAATGTGAAAATTTAGAAATATATTTAACAATAGCCACAAGTTGCTGATTATGGTTAAAATTGTTTTTGTGTCAATAGTGTAAATGAAACAACAGCTCCCCAATAATATAACCAACACGATATTTGACTAGCACCCAAACGGTCTAGTGTGGACCGGATTATTTGAACACGATAGGTCCGGTCCACGGGTTTACGATCCAGTTGGAATGTAAAATTCGGTCTGGTCCGGTCCGGATTGTATGCACACTCCTATCTACATCATTGTTTATTCTTAATCTATTATTGTTTCAAATGTGAATTGACATGACTAAACGTGTTTATTTACATTTCATTCTTTTGTAGGCTCGGTTGAGTTTATTATTGTTGGGTATCAACCATTGAGAGAAGAGAAGACGGAGGTGATCGACGAAGGATTCAAGACGTTCATCCTTGATCCCGATTTCTCCAACGAAGATCTTCACAGAGAAGATAACAAATCTTTGATTGAAGCTTTGTTTAGCCACTCAATGGGTTATTTCGATATCTTGTTCTTCCTGCTTGCTCTTGTTCTTGTACTTTGTCTCGAATGCTTAGTAAATATTGGAACCGGATCTCCCCTCCTAAGGTTCCGCAGACATATATAGGATTTATGCCCGGACTGCATAAACAATTCTTGTGTCGATCTCTTGACTATTTTTACATGCATATAAATCATAATAAGTACTACATAAGAAGTGTTAGCCTAATATGCAGGTAAGTTGTATACATATCATAAGATAAGATAGCAATCCAACTATAATTGACAGAATAATATCTTAGATTGCACGAATGACTAAAAGAATAACAAGAATGACGAGATATATAATATTTCAAAATAGGATAATATCAAGATATTAGATCCAAGAGGATAGGTGGCACTGTGGCATAATCCTACCTTCTATAAGTTTGGCCGTCTTCCTTCTTCTTTCATATGTTTGAGTCCAAAAATAACTTTTAGGTATTTTGCACTAGAAGTCCTTCACATGAAGTGTATCGTCTTCGAAACGTAAGGTACTTAGATACCATGAAATGAAAATTCCTTGAGTTATCAAGGGTATAAAGATATGTTTCACATGAAATATAAAACTAGGGTACTATTTTATAAATAGAAAAAGGTTGTGACTGAAAGTTGTTGATAGACATTGGTCGCTCGTGCTGCTATAATAGGTTGATGCATACGTATATGTAAGGTTGAGACAAAGTGAAACAACACATGAAATCATAGTTGTTATTCATATTTCAACTGTTCAAATCGACCACCTAAATCAAGGTATTTAACTTTGCTTACATAGTTCCGTTTATTCAGTTAGTTTTTACACTAATTTATCGTTCAACATTTCTTCAAAATCTAACATGGACTTGAAGGGCAGCCAAGTGTAAAAACTAGCACGTTTCAAACACATTTTCTTAATAATTGTTTTTGATAGATAAAAACACATTTACTTTAATCACGGCATCTTGATCAAAGATTTAAGACACCACTTAATTTTCCTATTGTCCCGTAATACTTGCATTATATCCATGTTTTCCTTAGCCCCATTTTATTGAGAAGCCTTTATAATGAATGTTCTCAGTTTCCTGTGACACAACACATAAATTAACTCACATATGTAATTACAAAGAAATTCAGAAAGCAATCAAGTCTAAAGAAAAATGACAATCACAGAGCCCAGCAACAGCAATGAAACCACCAACATCGAGCAACCCAACACTGGAGGGCACGACGAAGATGGGCGTGAAACACGAACCGGTATAACATTTATTTTTGAAAGACATTTGTAGTGTGTAATCAATCTAAAACTCTAAACGATAGAAAACAACTTGTAGGGACATTGTTATCGGCGAGCGCCCACATCATAACGGCGGTCATAGGTTCTGGTGTGCTTTCGCTTGCTTGGGCCATTGCGCAACTAGGATGGGTTGCGGGCCCCGCGGTCCTAGTGATTTTCTCGATAATTACTTACATCTCATCCGCCATGCTTGCTGACTGTTATAGGTTTCCCGACCCTGTTACGGGAGATAGAAACCACACTTACTCTAAGGTCGTCGAAAGTTACTTAGGTAATCTAGCTAGCTCATTTCATTATGTTCATAATTTAACTAATTAGTTATGTTGATATCTTTGCTTTGCTTTGTTTGTGGAGGTGGAGTGAACGTTTCTCTATGTCGTCTTGCGCAATATACAAATCTGGCAGGGGTTACCGTTGGTTACACAATCACCGCGTCAATCAGTATGGTGTAAGTTATATATATATATATATATATATATATATCACTTACTAATTACTATCGGGCTAGGGCTACGCATGCTATATTTGTTGATGGTGTTTTTTATTTGATTTGATAGGGCCATTTATAAAGCAAATTGTTTCCACAAACATGGTCACCATGCCAACTGTGAAACAAACCACAGACCCTACATGCTTGCATTTGGGGCTTCCCAGTTGGTGTTGTCGCAGCTCCCCAACTTTCATAAGTTATCTTGGTTATCCATGGTTGCCGCTCTCATGTCCTTCTCATACGCCTCCATCGGCTTCGCCCTCTCCATTGCCAAAGTCATTACAGGTACTTAATTTATTCATATCTACCTACCTGTCTGTCTATCTATCTATCCATAGTATTTATGTCACTTATGTTTTTGAATAGATCGTGACAGTTCTAAATTAATTTTTTGTTTGTTTTCATTGGCATCTGTTACCAATATTTATAATAAAAGATGGAGGATCAATAGCGACTACTTTAACGGGAACTCAGATAGGAATCGACGTGACTGCTTCGGAAAAACTGTGGAGGGCTTGCCAAGCTGTGGGAGACATGGCTTTCTCCTATGCTTTCTCCATGGTCCTCGTTGAAATTCAGGACACCTTGAAATCCAGCCCACCGGAGCACAAGGTAATGAAGAAGGCATCGGCCCTAGGCATTGCCACCACCACCACCTTCTACCTCCTCTGCGGTTGCATCGGCTATGCTGCCTTTGGAAACAACGCTCCCGGAGACTTCCTCACTGACTTCGGCTTCTACGAACCCTTTTGGCTAGTCGACTTCGCCAACGTTTGCATAGCCGTTCACTTGCTCGGCGCCTACCAGGTACGCCACCTACGTACATGTATGCATGCGTACTTATAGTGCGTAGTTAAAAGTTCAAACATGTACCCAATATAATATTCAACTCGGTCTATATATATATATGTAATATAGGTGTTCGTACAACCCTTATTCGGATACATCGAGACCAGCTGCCAACGAGCATGGCCCCACAGCGACTTCATAAACAAGGACCACCCCATCAACATGTGCTCCACCGTCTACCCATTCAACTGGTTCCGCCTCGTTTACCGGACGGTATACGTCATCCTAAGCGTCACCGTAGCCATGATCTTCCCCTTCTTCAACTCTTTCTTAGGCCTCTTGGGAGCTTTGGCGTTTTTCCCTCTAACCGTCTACTTCCCCTTCCAAATGCACATCGTACAAAGGAAGATCAAGTCTTGGACCTCCAAATGGATCCTCTTGAATCTCATTGTTTTCGCTTGCCTCCTCGTCTCCCTCGCCGCCGCTATCGGATCCATCCAAGGCTTATTGATAAACGTCAAAAATTACAAGCCCTTCGCACGATAGCTATGCATGCATGTGCCCATTATTTATTGGGGGGTTTTGTTTTAATTTTTATTTAGTTTAGAAATGTCGATCATAGCAATTCACTAATCCTTTGACGTGACTGAGGCGACAAATTGCAATTGTTTCGATGTATAGTTTTTTGGTAAGTCCACCGTCATTCTGATGGACTTGGCCATTTAGGTTCTTCAAATTCTTTTGCTATAGAAAATAGAACGGGAATTCTTTATTCCCTCATTCTTTTTAATTAGTTTATGTGTTTTTAAATAGTTCCTTAATTAGTGAACTAAAATTGAAATGGTGTAATAGTGAACTAAAATTTGTGACATACTTAACACATAGAATATGAATATATTATTAGTCAAGTATGATAAGGCAAATTAGAAAAATAAGAAAGAGATCTAACCTTGTTGGATTTACGTAGTGACTGGACCGACGCGTATAATGTGTCAACCGACTGAACCGAGCCATCGCTGATAAAATCCAGAAATGAGGTATGGCTTTACGTTAAAAACCCTTCGTCCGTATTTAAAAAAATAAAATAAAAAGGAAAGTGATGTAGGATTTGTCAGGAAGTGAGTGGGATTGTGGCGTCTCCAGTCCTCACGGCCCTCGTGCTTCAGCCAGTCGATCTTGCTTTAACACGTGTGCTGCTACTCTACTTGACAGCTAACCCCGTTTATTCTAAACAATATAAATATATCATAGCTTTTTTTAAGATTGAATATTATTACTCGTTATTATATTAATCAAGCCTCCTTTTTTCTCCGAGTTTAAAGTTGCTTACTGATACGAATTTTAGTTGTCGAAATTCTATTTACTGGTGCGTGTGTTATATGCGCGTGATTGTATCGATTATTTTTTACAAGCAACAGTGAAATTGATGAATTGAAACCAAAGTAACTCGTAAATACATACGGATAGTTTACCAAAAAGTGATGCACACGCATTTTAGTATCCATTATTTTCAGTTAGTTTACAGAAATGTGATGAACGGAAGTGAATAAGGTAAGTCGTAAGTACGTACATATGTATATGCTGAGCGTAAATGTACGTGGTATCCAAGCGAGCATACAAAGTGAATGATCAAGTTGCCATCAATTTGAATAATGAAGAGAACCAGTGGAATTACCCATGACAACAAAGGTGTTGAATTTATAAGATGAAGAAGCTCAACTTTCTTGTCTTCATATCTTCTTGCAATCAAGTTGGCTTTTCTCGCTTCGTCCTCATCCATCCTTCCATTAAAGTACTTATCGGTAGCGATATAAGATCTGCATGTAATCAGATTCAAAAGAAGAAAGTTTTCATAGAAAAATCTAAGGAGATGAACTACATATAAATGAAAGGTTGTGAGTGTGTCTCGATCTATGAATAGTTGTGCTTGAGGATATAACTCTGATTAAGCACTTACTACACATTTATATCGTGAATGTGCCATGATAATTCTTAGTACTACCTTCTTAAATGATGTAGAAATCGCCATTCCATTCGTAATCGAGCACTATGTAAAAGATAGGATTTTCGAATCCTAAATAATGATGATTACGGTGGAAAATTAAACTTAATCATTGATAGTAATATTGGATTGACTTAACGTGGTAGAAGTGACGAGAATAGATCCCAGGGGACTTCGTGCTGTACTTCCTCAGTGATGTAAGGTCTTCTCTTCGGCTCTTGACTTCAAGGAGGGTGTATTTCTGGCACAATTAATGCTGGAAATGACTAAAAACAGAAAGGTCAAGGTACAAAATACGAAAAATGGATATTTTTGTACAAATAGTGATGTATGAGAGAGTAATAGACATATGTAATACATGATTCTAAGGCCTATATAATGTTACATTTGACACTCATTAGTGTCCAAATGTGGTTTTTGCTGCTTGATTTCTCAAACCTCAATCATCCAAGGTAGCTTATGACCTTAGGGAGAATCGAACTCTCATATTCCAAACAAACCTCATCAGAAATGGCCTCGAATGCCTAAAATACGAAATAAACCGAAGTAGACAACGAATTATGAAATATGAATGCTTTATATATTTTATATGAATGCAAAACATAAGAAATAAGACGTGAAATGCATGAACCACTAAAATGGCGATAAATGGTTTATATTATAAGTCATTAGTTAGTCTTTATTTTTCTTAAATGTAGATTAAAAAATAACATAAATTACATTATAAACATATACATCTATCATAAATTATGAAATGAACTCTCGCACCATAATTTATATTAAATAAAATATAATTCTTAACAAAGTCTTCGTTCCATCACCATATCAAACACCAAGTTTTGCAATAGGTTATTTCAATTTTGTATCCCATTCCGATCCCTTATTTCAGCATCATATACAATTATACTAATGAACCGTACTTCTTAATAAAGGGGTGTTTTGTATACCATATTTTACTTAGGGGGTATTACGGGCACGATTCAAGATTTTTAATATGCACAACGTAAACGGGATGTTGTGACCATTGAGATTCGAACGTTGTAATCCGAACGTTGTAATTCGAACGTTATAACAATCACCGTTATAATTTAAACGTTATTGATTTCCATCGGTTATAGATAAATAGTAATAGAAGAGGTGAATAACGCTCACAACATCTTCGAAAAAACAACACAACATCTTCTGGAGAACAGTTGCGAGAATGTCAACACACGAGGATGATGAGATGATGATTCCGTTCGACGATACAAAATTTAGTGACCCAAACCAGTTTCTTCGACATTTTGAGGTAAGTAATTTATAACCGAAAAATATAGAAAAACTATAAATGTTATATATAATGTATGTTTACGTTAGAAACATTAGACATAATTGCAATTTATGTTAGAAACCTTTGATATAATTCGTGTTTTTATGATTTGAAATTATTGCTTTGTAAAACTAGTAATCATTGAGGATTAAACCGATAACTAAAAATCTTATAGTTTTTTTTCTATGTGAACTAGGATTTTCTGAGTTATTCTCGTGACGAAGGGACTGATTATGCGCGAATGTTTAAAATTCGCGGTTTTTTCCAAGATTGTGAGACGATGGTGGATTGAGCTCGATTCATAGGAGGAACTATGAACATGGTGTTGGTTACTAGTAGGTCGTGGAAAAACTCATGGGGATTCATTACGTTTCGTTTGACATGTGAACGTTTTGGAGCTCCTCATAAGAAGAAAGACGTTGATCCTGATAACGAGTCATCTTCTAGCCGAGCACAGAAACCGAAGAAATACGGATGTTGTTTTAAGCTTGAGGGCGTACAAAGCGAGGCTGAGAAGTGGACGTTGCATGTTATAAACGGAGTGCACAATCATACACTTCCCGAGCAGTTAAAGGGACACACATATGCCGGCAGATTGATAGAGAAACAATTTCGGAGGGTGGGACGTGAGCTTGGGTCGGGTTTCAAGCCAAGATATATTTTGAAGTCAATAAAGTTAGATGATCCCTACAACGTCAGCACAATAGAATATATATACAATGCTGGAATGGAGATTAGGAAGCTACAAGCCGAAGGGCGAAGTCCTCTCCAACAAGCACTACATATATTAGAGCAACGTCGTTATTACGTCCATGTGAGAAGATGCTCATAATCGGAAGAAATTTCAGATTTTTTCATCATGCATCCGGATTTATGGCATCTCCTCAACCTATTTCCTTATGTCATCATAATGGACAAGACGTACAAGACGAACGAGTAAGCTTTAATATACATGTTTTTACGAATTTTTTTATATTTCATGCGCTTTTGGTATGAAGTCGAACAAAACTCTTAATATGTCCTCTATAGGTACAAGATGCCATTGTTATATATTGTCAGCCGGTATCACTAGCACGAGGTTGGCGTTTGCAATAGCATTTGTTTTCATGGCCAAGGAAACGCCAATCACTACGAGTGGGCATTACGGAGACTCCAACATGTGTGCAGAAATGTTACACCGGGGGTGATTGTGACGGACAGAGAGCTAGGACTCATAAGTGCACTCGGTGTTGTTTTTCCGGATGTGAAGAACATGATTTGCACCTTTCATATAAAGTGCAACATCCAACATAGATCTTGGGCGGTGACACGGTCAATGGAATTACAAACAGTTTTTGCATCACAGTACCATGCTCTTATTGAATCTAGATCTCCTGAGAGTTCGTTACGAGTGGCGTTTGGGTGAAATGAAAGTGCATTGGCAAGCTTATCCGAGTTTAATGGATTATTTGGAAACTATATGGCTAATCTCATACAAGGAAGCAATTATTTGATATTGGTGCGACTTGCATCTACACTTTGGCACGAGGACAACGAATGCGCAAGAACTTATTCCTACATTGTTTACACTTGTTTTTTTAATAATCATAGTGCTATAGTGTATTGAATTGATATTGGTTGTTAGGTGTGAGTCCGCACACTCATTGTTGAAGGGTACATTGCGTTTTACCGTGCAAGGATTTCAGTTGGTGATGGAGAACATTGACTTGATGGTAAATAACCAAATTGATCAGATTCAAGCGTCAATAGAGATGTCACGCGAGAGGATGTTATTGGTTGTGCGGGTGTCTATATTTTATTTGCTCCGAAACAAAGTAAGCAACGAGTGTTTCTTGGTGTTGTTGGAGATTTACGAGAAGGCAAAGCAAATTAGGAGCTTGACAACATGTAAGGATACATATTGGAGGGAAGCTCATGGGTTGCCTTGTGCGCACGAGTTCTTTATTTCTGTTAGGCATCGGGAGCCAATACGTTTGGATCATATTCACCCTTATTGGAAGCAAGTACGATGGGAAAGATTGAATCCGACGCATGAAGATGAGGTTATCCATATTGATCCATGCATGGAGTCACTCAATGACTTTAGGGAGAGATTGGACAAGAATTTGCTTCCGAGAGATGTGCTTGAGCGGATGGCTTCATCATATGATGATATTAGAAATCCGGGCAATTCAACGTTGAGAGTACTAGAGCATAAAGTTAGAAATAAAGGAAGAACACCAAAGTACGGCATTCTTTCAACAAGGAGAGAACCAAGTGGGTTTGAACATGGTTCTGGATTGGCACGTCCACGTCCTCGAGGTCTTCCACCAAAAGCAAGTCAACATGTGGAAGTTAAGGTTGAGGAGGCCGAGCTTTAAGAGGCCGAACCTGTAGAGGTCAAACCTGAAGTTAAGGTTGAGGAGGATGAGTCACGTGCTAAGAAAATCACCACCAGACATTCGAAGAACTATCGGTTTAAGGGTGATCAGATGCAGAATTTCATGAAACCCTTCATCCTTTCAGCCCATGATATTAAATGAGATGAGCATTATGGATTTAGATCTCTTGCCGTGGTTTCGGGATACTCAGAAGAAGATTACTTGATTGTTAGAAAGGAATTGGCTACAGAGTTGTTCATGAGAAAGGACTTGTACGCACAAGTGAGTATTTCTTTTCTTTGCTTAACCATATTTTGTTGATAAAATGAAAACAACTTCTTCACTTATAATTGTTTTTTTTTTCAACAGTTGGCGGTAACATGGACGGTTGATGAAGTTATCGAGGCCACTTGGTGGACTGATCCTATACCTCGTGGGCCAAAGAATTGGATGAAGTGTCCACTTGTTTGCACGGCAGCAGCGACATATTACCCTTTACATATTTCTCCTAGAATGTAAGACATAAGCAAAAGGTCAAATTAAAAGTTGATGAAGGTCAAATTAAAAGTTATTAGGTGTAAGTGGGTCTTTAAGGTCAAATTAAAAGTTGATGAAGTCTTGAAAGATATAAAGCGAGATTAGTTGCAAGCTCAATAAATCCCTTTATGACCTAAAACGTAAGACATAAGCAAACGGTAAAGGTAAAGTATATAACATTTGAAAAACAAGACATAACCAAAATGTAAAGTATAGAATAAGACCTAAAAAGGTTACGTATAACACATAAAATATAATATGTACATCAAGAGGTAAAGTATCATACAACACGTAAAAACACAAATCAATATCGTCTGGGTTGCGTCGCCCTGACCTGAGATGGTTTTATATGAACCTCCTGTGCAACCGACTCGTCATATATCGCCTGTATATCCTCCATAGTCGGTGCACCATGGCTAATAAGATCCCGGAGGCAGGCCTGGATGATGTGTAGCCTCTTTATTAGAATATACAGTTGTGAGCGCTAAAGGTAAAGTATAGAACTTTGAAAACAATCAAATAAATATAACAACACATACCCGAGTATCTGAAACAAGGACCGGAGGAGGACAATCTGCTAGTGGAGTTTGTATAGCTGAGCCAGGAAGGAGAAATGGATGGCACCGCTCGCTAAACCAGGACATGTAGTCCTGAGATATTGTCCATGGGTAAGGGACCCTAGTCTGACCCTGAAGCGCAAATCGGCTCGTCTCCTCGTGTCTAGTAGCCCAACGATCATCTGCGCCATGGAATATGACCCTATACCCCCTGCTGCCAGAAGGGGGCGCTGCTCCAAATAAGGGACGATCCTCTCAAGGGGGATCGTCTGAACGTACCCAAACTGACAGAGGACTCGTTCCGGCATGTATGGCTCGACGATGTCTCCAATCTGGATCGTCCCCCGGTACGTGGAAACAAAAAACTCGCCCTCAAAATCCAAAACTATGTCGCTATAAGGCATGAACTTGATGTCCTCCGCTCTCATCTAATCCAATTGTGAGGGCAAGGATCTCAGCCTCTCAAGAGTGGATGATGGGGTCTTTGGGACAAAAAGTCTCAAAGCCCATCTCGTTAATCCATGACGTCCTAGATCATCTGCCGCCGAACAACCCAAGGATGGGAAGTGGACGTAGATCCAGAACTGTAATCATTAAATTAAATGAAAGCTAATAATAAAAATAATAAATGAAAGTTCTTACCTGAAGTGACTAATTACAATGAAAGTTCTTACCTGAAGTAGTGATGATAACCTCCAATCGTCTTCACCTTCAGCCGTGAAGCATCACCCAACATGCTGTAGGGAAAGTTCAGATTTGTCATTTGTCATAATAGTAATTATAGAAAGTTATTAATTACTGAAGTAGAGTGATAGTTATACGTACGAGTACAAGTACGCCAACACGCCGGTGCCCTAAGCATAGTCTCCAATACGGCCGTGATCATGTACCAAATCGATCAACCAAGGTCGAATCTTGTTCGTCAATTTATCGACTTACAATGATGAACCCAAAAAGAAGAGAAGAAATACAGAAGCAACCTCCTCAGCTGGGGTAGCTGGGTCACGTCGAATGACATCATATGCAGTCCTCAACAAATCAAAGGGTAGAGTTGTCTGGTGACTCCGAGCCTCCACCTCTGGTATACAGAATGTGTCACTCAGCCACCTCGTCCGCTCTCGTGCCAACATAGGTGTGATCAAGGCCTCTCCATCAATCCTAATGCCTAGAATGACGGCTACATCATGCAGGGTGATGGTCATTTCACTCCAAGGTAGATGGAAGCTGCTAGTCTCTAGATGCCACCGCTCCACGAATGCATGTATAAGGGCGTGGTCAACTCCAGCAAAAGAGACGTCAAGCAAACCCTTCAATCCACTCTGAGATGCAATAGCAAACCAGGAAGTGGGGTCGGCTCTGTCAGCATCTGAAATCCATCTAGTCAGCACAGAAATTGTAACACCCGAAATTCTAAGAACTCGGGGAGCTACTGGTTAGGACCTCACAATGGGTCCCTATCTTTGTTTGACAACAATTTTACTAGGATCTTACAACAAGACACAAAAGTATTAAAAACATTTGAAAACTTTAAACAATATATACATGAAAAATATGTATCAGCCTTACAAATCAAAGGTACTAAAACGACGCATATGAAGTACATAAGACAACCTCGTCCCCAACTAAATGAGTACGTGGACCCGGCTGACCATTCCCTCCGGATCTCTCTACAACTGTCTTAACCTGCAAGACATCTACAAGCGGTATAAAACCGTTAGCTAACATTCTATGCATAAGTATAAAGGTAAAAGCACAATCACACATCATACACAATCAACATGTGACAGTTAATTCTTTTATTATCTTTAATTAGGTGATATGTCATTACTAATGATACTTATTTTGTGACACGAGGGATTCCCAAACCTCGCCTCTGTCCCCGTTTACCAACGCGGAATGGTACTAATGCATTTGACCGTCTACCTGACTGGGCTGGTCGCAGGGAACCTCCTAGACTCTCGCAAGAGCTAGGCAGATGATGTCACGACCCGTTATCATACACTTGGGTCAATTACACAATATACTAAAGTCGGCCTATTCCGGTTTCGTTATTTATCTTAACTAACAAACATCACTCATACACATCACACACATGCAAGAAGCCAGCTAAGTAAGTCCGTGGACTTACCTGAATTAGATCTCGACTCTTTTAATCACAACTCAATCTATAACTGTATAACTCGGTTGCCTGTCAAAGGAGGCAAGTGTGTCAGCACACTTCTAGGTAATTAGAAGTCTAAGACTTCTAAGATAGTAGATCCTATTGGAACAGAATTTAATACAGTACCAATTTATGGTAAAATGACTATTTTACCCTTGATCCCGAAACTTCCAAAAATTCCATAATTCATGCCTAAACCCTTATTTGAGACTAAAAAGTCATATTCTAACTCCTAAAGATGAGTTTGGTTACAAACTGACAATTTACCCATTTTCCTATTTTTCGGAAGATCGTTAAGGTCCAACTTCGGCATCAAATATAAAATTCGAATAATCTTATAAAAATTCCGAAATAATTCCCTAGATCATCTATGATATCTCATCTACTCCTAGGAGCAAGAATTTCTTAAAACTGTTCACCCTTCACTTCTACAAAAATTTTCAAAGTCGATTACAACACTTGAAATTTCTTATACTTAGCCAAAATCTGAGTATGTTTTCTAACCGTACAACAAGTCCACTTTGAAAATCATAACTCCTAAACCGCTCGCTGGATTTATCCCAAATTTTGATATGTTCTACTACAAACTCTTATCTATAATATATCCAAAATTCAGCAGCAAAGGAGATCAAAAGCCTATTTAAAACTATCTCACAAAACTGCATCACAAGCACCTTTCCTCAACACTTAGAAATTTCAGCACAACAGAAAAACTGTTTACGACCCAATCTTTGAAAAATCATAAATCCCAAACCACTCGCTGGATTCCTCCCAAATTTTAATATGTTCTACAAAAATATGTCAACTATATCATATCCAAAATTCATGCCCAACGGAGATCAAGAGCTTATTCAAAACCGTCTTACAAAACAGCATCCCCTGCTGTTTTCCCCAACACTCAGCACATTTATAAAACTGCATGAGGCGTCAACTTTGGAACACCATAACTCTCAAACCATAGCTCGGATTCCTCTAACTTTTTAGTATGTTATACTATACAATATTGGCTAAAACATATCCGAAAATAAGCAGTAAAGGTGGAGTCTAACCTACCCAAAACTGGAGCCGAAGTTGACTATTCTTCACTTCCGAAAACTCAGCAAACACCTCAGCTGTCCAAGTAAATCTTTTGAGGCTGTTAAGGTCGGCTTGGAGACACAACGAGTGCTCACATCAGCATATATATATATATATATATATATATATATATATATATATATATATATATATATATATATATATATATATATATTAAGGTTAACGCAAAGAGATGGGATAGGAAGGACGATATGGATCTTACTCGATTTCGTGTTTCGAAGGGGTGAAGGGAACAACACCAGTTGTTGTCACTAGACTCCGCTACTGTAGTAGGTTGGAGGCTCGACAAGATCCCAGGAGGCACACTCGCGGCCTAGTCCAGTAGCACCGGCGGCCTAGGGAATGGCCGAACCCAAGGGTTGTGTACGCCGTTCCTGTGATCTGCTATCTGGTGCATTGCTGCGAGACTGAAGAAAAGCGCACCCCTGCGATCGATTGCTGCGCGACTAGGAGGACGAGGAACAGCGGCGGCCGAAGACTTCGGTTGGTGACTCGGCTACAGGCGGACGGTCTCCTGTTGTGGGCGCGAGTCGGACGGCAAGAAGGTCGAGACGGCTGGAGGGAAAGCAGCGCTCCTGCTCGACCGAGTGAAGACGAAGGTTTGAGGGAGCGTCGACAGAGGAGTCACGACCACCCATGGCTCGCCGTAGGACGACGTCGGACTTCCGTCGGCGTGAACCTCGAGCCCTCTGTTGCCGACTGGAGTAGTAGAGGGGAAGAGCGTGGTTGGCTCGTGTAAAGGAGTAGCGGCATTAGCAGCGTGAGAGGGGAGTTAGGGCAAGCAGGCGATTGAAGCTGTTGGTGTGTTTTGGGCCGGCCAGCACACGAGATCGGGCCTTGTTTGGGCCTCGTCAAGGCTTTGTCTTAGCTTTGTCAATTGGTCTCATGGGCATGTCATGACTTGTCTTGATGACCCAAATGATCTACTACTAGTAATATTAAATATAATAATAAAAAAAAGTAACATATATTTTATGTGATTATAAATATCACATAAAATAATAGAAGTTGTATTCGTTCATGATATCCATTATCATGTAGAAAGATTAAATCGGTCGATATCCGGTTTGACTCGGAATTAAACGGAACTAAAATTTCCGGATATTACAGAAACGTGCTCTATCCGCCGTAACTCGGTCATCGGTCTCCTATAATTCTCCTTCATAACACAACAAATATTCAATTAAATATTTTATTAATTTAGTTTTTGTAACATAATGTGTTAAAACTTTGATTAGTTATCTACCTTTCCCATCCAAATACCGTGAGCACGGTGTCCGGCGTAGCAAGTCAGCACAACGCTGATCAATGGTGTCCCTGTATCTGCAACTACACTAGGGCTGATCATAGGTCCAAAACCGAACCGAACCGCTAAAAACCGAACCGAACCGAAAACCGATTTTTCAAAAATCTTGGACCGAAAACCGAACCTATAAAAGTAGGTTCGGTTTCGGCTTGGACCGAAAACCGAAAACTTGAAATATGCGAACCTAAAACCGAACCGATTATGTCGGTTTCGGTTCGGTTTCGTTTTTGGACCTAAATGAACCTAAAATTATAAACTAAAAAATCTCAATAATATAACAATAAAATAAAATTTTCAATTCTATAATAATTTTAGTATAAAGAGTTGAAACCTAGATAAAATAACAATCTCATTTAAGCACCAAGTACTAATTAAAATTGTCACAACTAAAAATAACAATTCTATAATAATTTTTATTAAATGAAATTCGGTTTTCGGTTTTTTATCGGTGTTTTCGGTTTTGGACCGAAACCGAACCGAAACCGAAATTATAAAAAACACGGACCGAAGACCGAACCTAAATTGTCGGTTTAGGTTCGGTCCGGACCGAAATTCCTCGGTTCGGTTTGGTTCAGGTGAACCAAACCGATCTTGCTCTGCCCTAAACTACACCGCTTCGATCAGCCGATATAAATGGCTCTTGCGGCAGCACTACAGGGTCTGCAGATGGAACATCAAAATCAAACTCTGGCTGCTCAATATGGTCACCACCTGGTGGCTCTACCTGCTCCTCAACAGGAATATTTGTAGCTGTCTCAATTTGCTCGTCAACATTAATATTTGTAGGTGGCTCAAGCTGCTCGTCAGCAGCAATATCAACATGCTCGCCAACTGGTGGATCTATCTCCCCTGGCTGTACAGAAGGAGTGTCCACCTCATGGTCCGAATCTGACCCATAAGTCGGCAATGGAAGAACCTCCTAAGGGAAAGCAGGAGAAGGATCTGATATGCATGGTCTCAATGGTTGTTGAGCTGGTGGTGTGCCGGCCGCCGAACCAGCAACCTGGGAGCTCCTCTCCATCGTAGCGAGTCTATCTCTACGAGTAGAGGCCGTAGGACGCCTCCGTCTCTCCATGGGCTGTAATATCTATATTTGGTATTTTAGTTTTATTTCATTATTTTTCTTTTATATAGTTTACTTTACTTTCATTTGAAATAAATTTAAAGGAAACTAAATGAGATTAAATGAAATTAAAAAGTACTTGCATTAATTTCATTTAATTTAATTTTTAATCTTACTATTTTAAATGAAAGTAAAAGTTATTAAACCAGATTAAAAGGTAAATAAATTAATTTAACATCCACGGTTACGCAATGCGTGACCGTGGTCGTTTCACGCATACGCAATGCGTGAACGTGAGACCACGCTCACGTATTACGAATGTTTGGTGCAATAATGAAATCTTGAACCGTGCGAATACGACATCCGTTACTTATGAATGAGTTATTTTCTAGCATAATTATTGAGAGCACTCTAATTTGTTGTTGTTTTGTTTCGTTCTTCTCAATAAAGATAATATCTACGAAAAAGCAATAGTAGCTCAACTTATATTTACCAATTACAATATGCATTATATTCCGACCGGTGAATTAGGGTTATACTAAGCAATAGTAGCTCAACTTATATTTACCAATTACTATATGCATTATATTCCGACCGGTGAATTAGGGTCGGCTCGTTGATTTTAGAGGGCCCGTGCAAAAACATATATGATCCTTTTTTTAAAAAAAAAAAGCTCAATGACAGTGTCTAATTGAGAAAAAATGTTAAATTTAAGAGTTGAACCCGAGACCATCTACAAATCAACCATAATAAAAGCCATCCTTACCATCAGAGCATTTATACCAGTAATATTAGTTATTATTTTTTTATAATATGGCCCCCAAAATGTTGAGGTCTTGTATACGAGTAGAGGTTGCACCGGCCTTTGAGTTGGACTTGTGTAGATTATCCTTTGCAGTCCAATTATCAAAATTGATGGTTATAGTGAAGTTAATTCAAGCAAATTTATGCATTTATTTTGGGATGAATTTTCAATGTAGGTCTTTTACAATGTAGAGTTTGGATTTAGGGCCTCTCATCATTTCATTTAGAAAATGGGCTCCTATTATAGAAAAAATCAAAAAAGTAAGGGACATAGGTATCCATCTGATTTGATGGGTGGCATGTAGAAAAAATCAGAAAATAGCCCAATCAATTCAGTCAGCCCATCTTCTTCCCTCCCTTGTCCCTTCTTCTTCCCTCCTTTCAAACGTAAATTTATATTTGGGTATCCATTTACAGCTCTTTTCTTCTTCCCATTGAAACGCAAGAATCTGGACTTCTTGTTGAGCTTCTTCTTCACCGGAATCTGGATTGCTTACATATCCCTGTTCTATTTCTAGGTAAGCAGTGTTTGTTCCTATTTCTAGGTAATCTCAAACTTCCTGGGTAATGTATTTGTGGGTAATCTAAAACTTCTCATCTTTTGTTTTTGTGAATCTAAAATACTAAAACTTCTTGTTCTATTTATGGGTAAGCAGTGTTTATTTACATTTTCTATTTCTGGGTAAGCAGTGTTTGTTTGTATCCATGGATAATCTCCAACTTGTCATCTTCCTGGGTAATGTATTTCGGGGTAAGCTGAAACTTCTCATCTTCTTGGGTAATGTATTTCGGGGTAATCTAAAACAGTCAAACTTCCTGGGTAATGTCAAACTTCTTGGGTAATCTATTTTTGGGTAATCTCAAAATTCCTGGGTAATGTATTTCGGGGTAATCTGAAACTTCTCATCTTCTTGGGTAATGTCAAACTTCTTGGGTAATCTATTTGTGGGTAAGCAACGGTAGGAGTTGTGTTTGTTTCTATGCGTACTAACATTGCCTTTTTGTTTATAGGGATGAAAACTTTACAATTTGCGGTTTATGTGGGTGGAGATTGGGTTTGTGTTGATGAGTGCTGGAGGTATGTTGGTAATGTCCACAACAAGCACATAATTATGAAGAAAGGATCAACAATGGATGACTTGAGGAGGTTAATAGGGTCAAGATTTAATTTGTGCTTGGATAAACATGATATTACCTTGACCTATGGAAACACTATAAATCCATGTTTGCACCCATTTGACATTGAAACTTGGGAAGATTTTGAAATGTTTGTAGAAACAAACAACTTGAATAATATATCATGGAGCATCCCAATGTGTGTTACAGTGAGAGAGATACGCCATATTGAAGAAACAGTGATAACTACAAACGGTATGGATAATTCGAGCATAATAGTTTATGATGAGCAAGCAGCAATGTCTAAATTGAATGAAGGAGCGGAAAGGGGTAGTATAATATTAAAACCTGGGTATGGTGCTATTGGTTACCCAAATGAAGAGGATCCGGAGCAAAGTTCAAGGATTGATTTTGTTGAGACTCTTCAACAAAGGTAGAAACCTAAAATTGGGCACACTTACAAAAGTAAAAAAGAGTTGAAAGTTGCATTGGCTCTGAATGCAATCTATAACTGTTCTCAATACAAGATAGAAAAGTCCAAGAAGTCGGATGTGCTTGCTAGATGTGAGGATAAAGAATGCAAATGGAGAGCTCGTTTCTCTATGTTGGGTAAGTCAAGAGAAGTGGGCGCCGGCTTTGGGTAAGATTGAAGAATAGGGCGCAACTTCAGGGGAGGATAAAGCAGTGTGCCGGCTTCAGCGGAGGAAGAAGGAGAGTGCGAAGGAAGAAGGAGAGTACGAAGTGTGAATGAAGGAGATGTAGGCGGCGGTTTCAGAAGAAGTGCCCCGGTTTGTAACTGTTCGGAGAGGGCGAATGAAGGAAAGAGAGAGCTCTCTTTTTTGGCTGAATGTTAACAAAGAATTCGTTTTTTTCCCCAAAAAATTAACATCAAATCATCTCATAAAAAAGCTTGCGCCCCTCTCTTTTCAATTCAATGTCCACAGTAGCCTAGTTTATATTTTTCAGCCCTATTTTATGTACTTAATTTATTAGAGGCCCATTTTACAAAATGGAAAATTATGGGGTCCTATTTCTCTAATTATGCTTTATTTTGTTGCTACCTAGGTGTATCGGTGCACAATGGGTCCGACTAGATAATAATGTATTTTTGTTTGTCATGCACGTTATAGAATAAGATGAGTTTGTTTGAGATCCAAGTTTTATAATCTTTTGCAAGCTTACTGATATTACAAAGCTTATAGGAAAAAAAATATATATAAAATGGGTGGTTAGGAGTTCAAGCTTGCGAGAGCTTACGTTAGTTTATAAAAGATTAAGTTTTGGTGAGTTATTAGACGTATCGGCCAAAAGCTTTATGACCACCTTTACTCCACATTTTACGTGTGAAGTTTTAATTTCCGCGTTAGGATTATTACTACGCATACTAACTCAAGTCGATATAAGCTAATTAACTACACATGTAGCTTGTGTAGTTCTAGTTAATTTTAAAAAGAAATTGAACTACACGTGTGGTTTACATAGTTGTTCTTAACTTTTTTTTTGAAAAAAATTGATCTTCTCATTTGATTTGTATAGTTGTAGTTAACTTTTAAAAAAAAATGCTAAAATACTCATTTGATTTTTGTAGTTGTAGTTAACTTTTTAAAGAAAATTGAACTACACTTGTGGAGTGCATAGTTGTAGTCCGCTTTTATTTTTCCTGACTATAATCTGCTTGTAACTTGTATAGACGTAGTTAATCGGCTCCATCTTCTCCGACTACGCTCACCGCATGCGTAGTCCTGAAACCTTAAAGAGAAAACCAAACTCTACACTCAATTTGTGTAGTTTAGGTGTTGATTAAAGGTTTTGGCCAACATATTTAGAAACCATGTTTTTTAATTATAACCTACATTGAGGAAGCTTATGAAATCTTATTGAATGATATATTATAATCATAATCCTATAAAAAAATACTTTTAAATAAAAAGCAAGTTATTTTTTGTAATTATACATCTACATCAGCTTCAATAAACCTTTTTTTTCTCTCAAACATCCATCATGCTTAAAAATAAACTCGTTCAATCAACTATGCATTTCAACAACCATATTAAGTTCCATCTTCGGCTACCGATAAGTTTTAGTTTCAACTTCAACTCCGATAAGGTACTAATTCCAAAGCGAAAATGTTCGATCCTTCCTAGTGTTTGTATGAGATTAGTTTTGTTTCCATTCATGTAGGAGTATGAAATATGGTGTGTCATATTTTACAAGCTTAATTATAACGATTATGAAATTTATAGGAAAAAAAAAAGTATACGAAATTGGTACTTGAGAGTTCAAGCTTATAAAAACTTATGTGATGAGGGACCATCTCCAACACCACCTCAAGGATCAACTACTAGCTTATTGGCAACATGTACACTTAAAGAGACCTTAAAGAGACCTTATAACTCTCGCCAAGGCATTGAAGGATTACACATCCACATCATCTTTAAGTCCTACCATGGAAGGAACTTTCACTAGAACAAAAGCAAAGGCCATCCATGAGGAAGTTGCTAGCTCATTGGCAACATGTACACTTAAAGAGACCTTACGCATATCAAGGTCTCCTTTAGTGACATCGTTGACTGTTATGGAAGAACCATACAAGGATCAAGATGATCCAACAAGCATAGAAAGTGGTTAGGATGAAGAAAAAGCTCCAAAGAAGAAATCTCGGCCTTGGGGACCATAATCTTGGCCAAGAGTCTTACAGATAGACCAAGATTTGGCTTTTGTTGAGAGTTATAAGATCCAACCGTGATCTTATTAGTTATAGATAGCTTTTATTATTTTAATACTTTAAGGTTCTAAAATATTCTAAAGGTATTTGTTATTTTTATCCTATCTTTTAGGATTATCTTTTAGTTAGATTTCTTATCTTTTGTAAGAGAATATTCCCTATAAATAGTCTTAGAAGGGGAGATTATTAGGTTTGATTTGATTATTATTTTCACATTATTGTGAGATACTCGTTGCTTCGCTTACGAAGTTTGTGTTTGAATCATTCATATTCAATCAAAAGAGAGAGTCATTGATTGAATCGTTGTGAGTCATTGCTAGGTAGTGCTTGTGTGTGTTAATCTTTTTAAAGGTTGGTGCTCATGGTCAGTTGTAGTCCCTCCTTGTGCTTGTCTTACTTAGAAGGCTTGTGTAAGGTTAAAGAAGTGAGGGTTAAGGTAAGCTCTTCGTTAAGGGATTTTGACACATAATTGGTCAAGGTTCTTTGCGGAAATACCTTGGTTTGTATCTTTCTATATTTTCATTAACTTCATTCCATTTAATCATCTTCTTATTTCCATTATCAATCCATCAAACTCACATTCTTTTGTATAAAGTTGCATAAATCTCGGCCAACACTAGATACTCGCCCGAGATTCCTTCTCTGAGACTGTTCGTAAATTTTAAACTAGATCATGAAATTGCGGCTTCAACCCCGCATCAAAGTGGTATAAGAGCTCAGTCGATTTAAGTCCGTCTCAGGTTTGAGTCATTTTTTATTTAGATCAGCTTTGAGTCATCCAAGGAGTTCTAGTTGAGACCAAGGCATTGACTTTAAAAGAGTATTAATCCATCCAAGGAAATAATATTAAATTAGCTTGTGATATCACAACAGAGTGTAAGTGTGAAAGAAAACAATTAAGACGCTTTCGTTTTCATTAACATCACAAGTTTGTTGTTACTTTATGTGTTTGTGTAAATGACAAGATCACCAAAGAGTGACTCATCAGGACCATAAGCCATTGATTTGCTAAAACAACTCATGATTACAGTTTCCACATTGGTTGAACGGATGGAGAAGCTTGAATCTCGTCCCAATGAAGAATCTCGGCCAGGATCTCGCCCGAGATTTAACCGGAGTTCTGTATACGAAGTGGATGGAAGTTCCCAACATCCACAAATGCAACCAGCCCCCGTACCACCTCCAACCCCCCCTCCCCCCCCCCCCCAAGGGCAAGGTAACATTCATCCCAATCCTCTTTTTGATGCATCTAACAATCTACACTTTGGTGGAGATTTTTCAGGAATTCGGAGATGAGGATGATGATGACATATGGAGAGATTACCCTAGACATCATCATAATCCAAGGAGAGGTCGCGAGTATGGTTATTTTAGACCTCCCCAAGATAATGACGAATTGTGAAGGTTAAGGTCAAAATTCCAAGTTTTGAAGTTAAATGCGATCTAAACGTGTACATGGTATGGGAGACTAAAATTGAACAAATTTATTCTTTCCATAACTTTAGTGAGCAAAGGAAGATCCAAGTTGTTGTGTTGGAGTTCCAAGGATATGCCTTAGTTTGGTGGGAACATCTTGTCAAAGAACGTTAGATTTGGACATCAACACTTGGGAACAAATAAAGGCCTTGATGAAAGCTAGATTTGTTCCTCAACACTATGCTAGGAAAGTGAGGCAAAGATTGGAGAACCTCAAACAAGGTTCCATGACTATAGAGGAAGTATATACCACCATGCAGATGGCGCTGGTGAAAGCTAACGTTCAAGAGGATGAGGAGTCCATTATGACTCGATTTTTAAGAATTTTGTATCCTTCATTAGCTAATGATATTGATTTATATCCATATGTTTCAATGACTAACTTACTGCATTTGGCTATAAAGGTAGAGAAAAAGATCAAAGGATGGAAACAAGGATCGAGTTCGTGGAATCCAGAGAGAAAATCTCGACCAAATCGACCTAATCTTGGCCGAGATTCAGTCCGAGATTCCCAAAAAGACAAAGGAAAATGTCCCACTTCCGATCTAGCAACCTAGAAATCTTCTACTTAGTCTTGCCCTTCAAATTAGGCTTCAAAGGATAATAAAGGGAGCACTTCTAACTTTATTGTATGTTCTAGAGACAAAGTATGCTTTAAAAGTCAAGGCAGAGGCCAATATATGAGGGATTGTCCTAATAAATGGGTTTTAATTGCTAGGAGAACTTTGCATGCTAAGATAGCCCCATGTGAGGATAATCAAAGGGAAAACATTTTTTATACTAGATGTCTTATTCAAGGAAAGGTGTGCAACATGATTATTGATGGTGATAGTTGTTGCAACATCGCTAGTGAGGAGTTGATCACTAAGTTGCAAATCACTACTTTCTATCATCCTAGACCTTATAAATTGCATTGGATGAATGATTGTGGAGAACTGAAAGTTAATAGACAAGCTAAGATTGCTTTCACCTTAGGAAAATATGAGGATATTGTTGTACGTGATGTTGTGCCTATGCAAACATGTCATATCTTATTAGAACGTCCATGATAATTTGATAGAATGGTCAAACATGACGGTTTTACTAACAAACATTTTTTTGAGTTCAATGGGCAGGCAATTACTTTAAAACCTATGACTGACTTGCAGATTGCAGAACATTATGACAAGAAAAAGGAGAAACGCAAAGAAAAGGAGTGAGAAACACCTTCCAAAGAAGAAATCTTGGGCAAAACAAATAAATCTCGCCCGAGATCTGACGAATCTCACCCCAGTTCAGAGAAATAACATTCCAATGCAGAATATCGTCCCCGACACACAAATATTGCCCGAGATTTACAGACCGAGATTCCTTCTCTAGAACCCAATTAAGTCCTTTTAACATCCAAATGGGAGTTCCTTGATGATTTTGTTCATTTGGATATTGTTTTGTTGAGCCTATGCAAGAGCCTTATGACTTTGAGTGATGAAGTCAAGCCTAACTTACCTCAAAACATCTTAAGGACTCTGGACGAGTTTTGTGACGTATTTCCGGATGAGATTCTTACAGGTCTTCCTCCTTTTTGAGGAATTGAGCATCGAATAGATTTCATTCCAGGTTTTACACTTCCAAATTATCTATCATATAGGATGAGCCCGCATAAAAGCCATGAAATTCGGAATCAATTGCAAGAGCTTTGAATAAAGGCTATGTTCGAGAAAGCTTGAGTCCATCTGCGGTTCTAGTTCTATTAGTACCAAAGAAGGACAATACTTGGAGAATGAGCGTGGACTATAGAGCAATCAATAACATCACTATCAAGTACCGTCACCCCATTCTTAGATTAGATGACATGCTAGATGAGTTTAGCGGAGCTACATTATTCTCCAAGATTGATCTCAAAAGTGGCTATCATCAAATCCGGATGCGGGAAGGTGATCAATGAGAACCAACATTTAAGACTAAGTTTGGCCTTTATGAGTTGTTGGTTATGCCTTTTGGTTTGACTAACGCTCCTAGCACTTTTATGAGATTGATGAATCATGTCTTACGCCATTTTATTGGAAAGTTTGTGGTTGTCTATATCGATGACATTCTCATCTACAACAAGTCACTTGAGGAGCATGAAGAACATTTGAGGGAAGTACTAGGAACTCTTAGAACTGAATCTTTATATGCTAATATAAAAATGTGAGTTTAGTACTAATCAAGGTGTTTTCTTTGGCTTTGTAGTGAGTACAAGAGGTCTAGAGATGGGCAAGAAGAAGATTAAGGCCATCCAAGAGTGGCCTACAACTACCACAATTGGACATGTTCAATCTTTTCATGGACTAGCGACGTTTTATAGGCACTTTGTACAGGATTTTAGTACCATTGCAGCCCCCTCACGTCTCTCACGAAGAAGCAAGTACAATTCAAGTGGGGAGAAGCGCAAGAGAAGACATTTCAGGAATTGAAGAGGCGACTATCACATGCACTACTTTTAGTGCTTTCAAATTTCACTAAATCATTTGAGGTTGAGTTTGACGCATCGAGAATTGGCATTGGAGGAGTGCTCATGCAGGAAGGTAAGCCTCTCGCCTGCTTTAGTGAAAAATTGAAAGGAGCATGCTTATATTATTCAACCTATGATAAGGAATTATATGTTTTATTTCGAGTTTTCAAGACATGGAAACATTATCTTTGACCTAATGAATTCATCCTTAGAACTAATCATGGGTCTCTAAAGCATTTTAGGATTCAAGATAAGTTGTAAAGGAGACACGGTAGATAGATGGAGTTTATAGAAACTTTTCCATATATCATTAAGTATAAAAAAGGAAAGGATAATGTTGTTGTTGATGCTCTTTCTATGAGATATTCTTTGATCACCACTATGGATTCTAAGGTCTTAGGCTTCCATTATATTAAGGATCTATACGTGGATGACTATGATTTTGGAAATATTTATACGCAATGTAAATCTTGGCCATATTCCAAAAATCTCGCCCGAGATTCTGACCGAGATTTGCCACTGTTGCGTGATAAGTACTATATTTTCAAAGGTTTTCTGTTCCATGAGGATAAAGTATGTATTCCTAGATGTTCTCTCAGACTATTACTAGTTAAGGAAGCTCATATGAGAGGATTAATGAGACATTTTGGTAGAGATAAGACGTATCACATGTTGCATTCACATTTCTATTGGCCTCATATGCTTAAAGATGTTAAAAATATGCTTAAGAGATGCATTGTGTGTTTGAAAGCTAAGTCTAGATTAAAACCACCTTGTTTGTATACTCCTTTACCTACACCTACTTCATCATGGCTTGATATTAGTCGAACTTTGTTGTAGGATTACCTAAGACAAAGAAGGGGAGAGATTCTATTTTTATGGTTGTTGATCATTTATCTAAAATGGCTCACTTTATTGCTTGCCATAAGATCGATGATGCGTATAATGTAGCTAACTTGTTATTTAGAGAAGTTGTTAGGTTGCATGGAGTACCTCAAACTATTGTGAGTAATAGGGATGTTAAATTCCTTACTTTCTTTTGGAAGACTCTTTGGGGAAAGCTAGGTACAATGTTGTTATTTTCAACCTCTAGTCATCCTCAAACAGATGGTCAAAAGGAAGTCACCAATAGGACTTTAACCACTATTTTAAGAGTTGTTTTGAAAGATAATTTGAATGCTTGGGATGATGTTTTTCCACATGTGGAATTTGCTTATAATCGTATCTTGCATTCATCTACTAATCTAACGCCTTTTGAGTGTGTCTATGGGTTAAATCCTTTGACTCATTTTGATCTTATATTGTTGCTTATCGAGGAGCGAGTAGATTTCATTGCAGGAAAATAGGTTGAGTTCGTCAAGGAATTGCATGAAAAGACACACATAAGGCATGAAAACAAAGGGAATGTCGGGCATAAGCAAGTTGGAATCGCAAGGAAGTGATATTAAAACCATGAGATCTAGTTTGATCGCACCTAAGGAAATAGCGATTTCCGGAGCAGAGGAAGTCTAAGTTGTCTCCAAGGGGAGATGGACCATTTTGAGTGAAGCGTAAGGTTGGCGACAACGCTTATGTCTTGGAGCTTCCAACTAACTATTGAGTAAGCAAGACCTTCAATGTAGGAGACTTGAATCCATTTGAGTCTAGAGATGATCATGTTGGTGATTTGAGGATGAACCCTTTTCAAGAAGGGGAGTATGATGAGGGACCATCCGCAACACCACCTCAAGGACCAACTATTAGATCAAGGGTCAATGCATTGAAATATAACGCAACCACATCATCTTTAAGTCCTACCATGGAAGAAGCTATCACTAGAACAAAAGCAAGGGTCATCCATGAGGAAGTTGCTAGCTTATTGGCAACATGTACAGTTAAAGAGACCTCACTCATATTTAGGTCTCCTTTAGTGACATTATTGACTGTTATGGAAGGACCATACACGGACCAAGATGATCCTACAAGCATAGAAAGTGGCTAGGATGAAAAACAAGCTCCAAAGAAGAAATCTCGGCCTTGAGGACCAAAAATCTAGCCCCAGATTCTTACAGATAGACCGAGATTTGGCTCTTGTCGAGAGTTATAAGATCCAGCCATGATCTTATTAGTTATAGATAGATTTTATTATTTTAATACATTTAAGGCTCTAAAACATTCAAAAGATATTTTTTATTTTTGATCCTATCTTTTAGGATTATCTTTTAGTTAGATTTCTTATCTTTTGTATGAGAATCTTCCCTTTAAATAGCCTTAGAAGGGGAGATTATTAGGTAGATTGATTTTATTATTATTTCCACATTATTGTGAGGTACTTGTTATTGCGTTTACGAAGTTTGTGTTTTATTCATTCCTATTCAATCAAAAGAGAGATCCTTTGATTGAATCGTTGTGAGTCCTTGCTAGGTTGTACTTGTGTGTGTTAATTTTCTTAAAGGTTGGTGCTTTTGGTCAATTATAGTCCCTCATTGTACTTGTCTTACTTAGAAGTCTTGTGTAAGGTTAAGGTAAGCTCTTCGTTAAGGGGTTTTGACACATAATTGGTCAAGGTTCTTTGCGGGAATATCTTGGTTCGTATCCTTCTATATTTCCATTCATTCCATTCTATTTAATCATCTTCTTATCTTTTCATAATCAAGCCATCGAGCTCACGTTCTTTGGTTCAAAGTTACATAAATCTCGGCCAACACTAGAATCTCGCCCGAAATTCCTTCTCTGAGACTGCTCGTGAACTTTCAATCTAGATCAGGCAATCGCGGCTTCAACCCGCATCATTATACTAGCTAAATGTTTTTAATTTAATAAGTTACAAGAATTGCTTTGAAATAAAAATACAAACTTCTTTTTATAATTTTACACTTATATTAGTTTCAATAACTTTAGGGCTCGTTGGGTATGACTGTAGGAATGGGGTTGGAATCAAGAATCGGAATGAAATAAGGAATTGGAATAAGTCATTTCTGATACTTGGTGTTTGGTATGATGTTGGAATGAAATTTTTTGACACATGTTTTTTATTTTATATGAGTTATGAATCGAGAAACCATATCATATTTGATGATATATGTGTGAATGTTTATAATGTAAATATATGTTATTTTTTAAACTACATTTAAGAAAAATGAAGACTTGTGAATAATTTAAAGATTATACACTAAACAATCGTCAACCCAAATAAATAGGTATATATATTTCTTCTATCAAATCTATTTTCTAATTGAACAAGTTATATTGTTTTCGAGCATTTTCCGGTTACATTACATCTTGAAAGAATTATTCGTATTATAGGTTAAAAAAAAAATTTTTTTGTCAAAATCTTGTTTTTCTACAAAATAATTATATAATTTTAATAAATTGATGGACAATAAAAAAATATTATTTTTATTTTGTGAAACTAAATAAACAAGTATATGTATAATAAAAATATATAAATGTAGTTTTAAATTTAAAAGAAGTTTATGTTGGAATGAGATACCCATATTTAATTTATGGAATCAAATTCTTCCTTGGAATTGGAATGAGTTATTTCGTGGAATCATTCTCATTACGATTCCAAGCCTTACCAAACACGAAGTATTGGTATGACTCATTCCGATTCCAATTCCTCATTCCATGGAATCGTACCAAACGAACTCTTATATCTCACAAACACTCGTCAACTCAGAAAACCCACTAATTTTCAAAAGATCCAAAACCATCACATATTTTGTCTTTGGAAGAGGAGATGAAAATAAAATAAAAAGATAACTAATAAATTAGGAATGAAACTTGGTACTTTTTCAATTCTATGTTTAAATTATTAAATATTACAAAATATATATTTTATATATGCATCTCGTCTCAACCAAACCCACCTATTAATGGCCTTATTATTCACTTTATTTTTTGTATTACTTTGAAAACAAGATCGGATTTTCGGGTTAATGATCGCCCACTATTTTTTAATAACTTCAAAATTTGAAGGAAAAAAACAAAAAAAGCGGAACCCACGAGTTTGTGTGGGGGCATGGCATGGGGGACCTCACCAAGATACCGTCAACCTCACTCTCACAAGGCCATAGCCATAGCACACTCGACACTCTGTAAACAGCTGTACTCCACCCACCTCTTAAAAATACTTCCTTCCCCACGCTTCTTCCCTGCCCTCATCTTCTTCTTTCAATTTTTCACAGAAGAGGAACAAACTCGATATAGAGTTTTTGATCACCTTCCCACACTTAAGCATTATCAATGGCGGCAAAGCTTAATTTATAGCCAGTCTCGGTTTCCTTGACCGCCTCATAGCGTTGCCTATCTCTCTTTGCCTTCATGGATCCCTGTGCTTTCACCCGCCTCACCGTAGGAAACATAGCGTTGAAGGTTCCGGTGGCTGCGAAACCTGCTCGGACCGTCGTTCATCCGTCTTCGTCTCCTTGTTTCTGCACAATCAAGCTCAAGAGTTTCCCTCTCCAGACGGCACTTATCCCATATATTCCAGCTGAGAACAAATTTCCCGATGGTCAACCTCAGCCTCCCGCGGCTACCTTCCATCTCAGCAAGCAAGATCTCGTTCGTTTAGCCGGGAAATCGATCTTCTCAGGGAAACTCTGTTTGAAAATCGCGATCTATACCGGAAGAACAGGCGCAGCTTGCGGTGTGAGTTCCGGTCGCCTTCTCGGGAAGGTATCGGTGCCGTTGGATTTCTCCGTCGTGGAATCGAGAGCTGTTGTGTTTCATAGCGGATGGATTAGCGTCGGAAAAGACTCGAAAGCTTCGCCTGCGGCGCAGTTTCATCTGAACGTGAATGCGGAACCGGATCCGAGATTCGTCTTCCAGTTCGACGGCGAGCCGGAGTGTAGTCCGCAGGTTTTCCAGATCCAAGGCAACATCCGACAGCCTGTTTTCACTTGCAATTTCAGCTTCCGCCATACCGGTGACAGAAACCAGCTCAACAGGTCCGCATCTCTCTTTCCAATTTTCGGTCTGATTTCTTTTGTCGCCAACTCCTGAGATTCTTTTTGGTTCCTTTGCATTGCACTTTCCAATTTTTAAACGTACACCCAACAGTTCGTTCATCCGAGCTAGTAGCTTTTTTTCTACATTCGGAGTTACAAGAGACTTAATTCAAATCGTCTGAAACACAAAAGCCTCCTCCTGTTGAAACTATGCACATTCTGAATTTTCGTTGTTTCAAGCTAACTTGTTCGCCAATATTTAGACTTGTATACTTTAGACAACCAAATCTATCATTAGCCTTATGTATCCAGTAATCGTCTGAAGCACAAAAGCTAAGCTCGCTGTAAATTGCAATGTTGTCGGAAGAGGATGGTTGATCCCTCATTATTCTTTTGCTCTGTTGAAACTAGCAAACTTGTTCTCCAATCTAATACTTTCCTGTTAATTCCAATTAATTATTCGCGTGAAGCACAAATTCTGAACTCCAGTAAAATGAAATTTGCCCGTGGAAAACTGAAACCCTGGGTTTTCTGTCTTTGGTAAACTTCAAAATATATTTCCGTGCATTGAAACATGATACTAGAGTTTTGTGATGAAACGACAGATCACTGGCATCAGAACATGGAAGTGGAAGAGGATGGTTGAGTTCATTCGGAAACGAAAAAGAGAAAGGAAAGGAAAGAAAAGGCTGGTCAATCACCGTCCACGACCTCTCCGGGTCACCAGTCGCAGCCGCATCAATGGTGACTCCCTTCGTCGCATCTCCAGGTTCCGACCGAGTGAGCCGGTCAAACCCCGGCTGCTGGCTGATCCTCCGGCCAGGCGAAGGAACCTGGAAGCCGTGGGGACGCCTCGAAGCCTGGCGCGAACGCGGATCCTCTGACGGCCTCGGTTACAAATTCGAACTCATCCCAGACATGGGAGCTGCAGGTGTGGTCTTAGCAGAATCAACTCTAAGCACATCCAAGGGCGGGAACTTCTCAATCGACTTAGGCGGAGGCCCACGCGCCGGTGGAAGCGGAAAGATAGCGCAATCGCCGGCGAGTAGTCCGAGAGGGAGCGGAGACTTCGATTGGAGCTTGTATCCGCACGGAGTTTGTAGAGGATTTGTGATGTCGGCGCGTGTAGAAGGAGAAGGGAAGTGTAGTAAGCCGGTGGTGGAAGTGAGTGTACAGCACGTGAGTTGCACAGAGGATGCAGCCGCTTACGTGGCACTAGCTGCAGCCATTGATTTAAGCATGGATGCTTGTAAACTGTTTTCTCAAAAGCTGAGGAAGGAGCTTTGCAATAATGGCGATGAACGAACTTCTTGACCTGCCAGGCTGTCATCTTTTTTATTTTATTATTTTCGAGATTTTTAATTTTGAGTTTTGGGTAAGATTTACAATTAAGAGGGATGGGTAAAAAGGATGAGAAGAAATATGTGTTTGTGTACTCCCAACTTCCATGTGGTAATTTTAAGTCAGATGGGTAGGATTAGGAAGTACTGTGAATAGCACTCTGTAAGTGACCATCCAGGTAAGTAGAGTAGTAAATGAATTTAAGAGGATGCTATTTTGGACTTTCTTCTTCTTTGTTTTTGAGTTTAATTGTTGTTTCGGTGTGTAATTTTGAACCTTGAAGAGTTGAGTCAGATTAGTTCAATAATTCTACTTTACGCTCTATGCATTGCCTATTTACCTTTTTCTTATTACTTCACGTAGTTATTTTGTTTACTTTCTCAAAAAAAAAAAAAACAAATGCATGACACATCAAATGCATAATAACATCCATAGTTCAACCCAACAAGATATAAATCTGTCTTACACGAGTTTCTTCACATCGAAGTTAAATTAAGTACGAAGTTATAGTTAGACCAAAACTTTCCAACAATTGTTAAGAATATCATATTCCTCATATTAAACTTGTCGCTTCTAACATCAACTAAATTCATTCCTTTGAATTTAATTAGCTTTACGAGATTTTCTTAATCTTAATTTAATTAATTAATCCTTTAATTAATTAAATTTTGGCAACGTAACGTTTTACCCAAAAGCAATTTCAAAACCACCTGCTATCAAATCATGTCATTCAAACAACCTAAGAATATCAGAATAATTAAACGACCGTAATGGAACTCCCATTTATTCATTTCTACAACCCTTAAGGTTAATTTAGGTCAAATCGCAATACGGAAAATGAATTAATTCATAACTTATTCGTTACTAACCCGATTGACAAACCGAAAGAAGATTACGGATCACAATGGTGAAGGCTACGCTCAGAACCACCAAATTCACCGGAATTTGGGTGACGGAACCAACTAGTTAACATATATGCTCGACCTGCCATTTCTTTCCTCGAAAATGCAAAATGTTGGTACCGAAATGAAGAGAACGAAGAGGAAATAAAAGAACTCAAACATAATTGAAATGGAATTACAAACAAAGAGTACATCTGTATTTGAAGGTTGAAAGAAATCAGAGCATTTTCGAGGGAAAGTATAAGAAAATGATTTAATAAATGAAATTCTTCTATATATAGCGAAGATGATACTTACCCTTTAGCGAAGTCGATAATTATGCTATCACCGATATGAAGGCGGTTTGAGACCCTTCATCAAACTTATTGAAAGTGGAATAATAAATCCGATATGTTGTTTGGATAATCATCCTGCAAATTTCTTGGAAAACGCGTATTCTTAAGCCGTCTTTCTTAGCTGCTAAGAAAAAAATAACGACTTTGTTGGTTATTTTTCTTTTTCATGTTATTTCATATCTAGAACATATCCAATTTTATAATCATTTCTCTCAACTGCAACTTATTAACTAGAGCTTCCAAATGCTTCAAATATCACTGGAGGGTAAAATTTATTTCCTGGATGAAAGAGTAAATGTTTCATCCGAAAGTTTAGTACACAACTCGTCATAATACTAGATCCATCAACCGCCTAAATAGCCTATCTCTACATCTCTTGCAAGCATAGGTTATACCACAATACTAGAGGTCTTCAAGTTATGTTGGAGAAGTATATCACTTCCTAAGTTATCAGACACAAGACATTGCACAACAATATATACCACACCAACACATAAGCATATAAATTAGCGGAAAAGTTAAGTACTACATTTTACCTCTTTTCTAGTCATTGAGTAGAGAGTTAAACACCTTTGCATAATTCCCTGCCATGTGTTGAAATGTTTCCCATTTGGCCTCTTTCAATCCTCTTCGAGACCATTACATCTTTACAAATGGAGTTTTCTTATGCCTTAACTTCTTCATTTTATGTGCAACACAACCATAAGAAACTCAACATAGTTCTGATCATGCTCTATTTCAATATTATTATAGTAGAGTACATGACTCAAATCTAGTTGATATTGCTTCAATCATGATAGATGAAACATTGGATGTACCCCATCGATAGTTGGCGGTAATGCCAAACAATATGCCGTTTTACCAACCTTTTCTAGAATCTCAAACGGTGATATATACCGAGGACTCAATTTCCCCGTGATACCAAACCGTTTGACTCCACAAGTCAGTGATACTTTCAGCCAAACTTGTGTCCCTGTTTTAAACTTTAATGGACAAAAGCGCTTATCAACATAAGAACTTTGTCTACTTTGTGCATTAACATCCTTTCTCGGATCAAATCAAGTTTTTCAATATTACTTTTGACTAATTTGTTTGAAACCGTATCAATGACATCAACAGGCTCATCCCAACACAATGGGGTTCGACATTTCCTTCTATACTAGGCTTCATATGGTGTCATCCCAATGGATGCATGTCAACTGTTGTTGTAGGTGAACTCGATCAGTGTTAAGCGATCTGGCCATACCCTACTCAAGTACAAAAGACCTCAACAGTTCTTCCAAGGTCTGAATAGTCATTTCTTACTAACCATCTAACTGTGGGTGATATGCTAACTAAGCTTAGTTCCCATCATTGCTTGTACTTGACTCTAGAATTGGGAAGTAAACCGTCCATCTCTATCGTAAACTATGGTCTTAGGAACTCTAGGTAATCTGACTATTTGATTCATGAAATCCTCTACTAACCTATTCAAAACCCAAGTTTCCTTGATAGGAATGAATCTTGCAGACTTTGTTAACTGATCTACCACCACCCATATGGAGTCATAACCCTTGCTACTACATAGACTAGTTATGAAATCCATAGTGTGTGTTCCTATTTCCACTCGGGTATCTCCAAGGATTGGAGTTCCCCTCATGGCCTCAGGTGTCCAATCTTACCTTGTTGACATATTTGACATCGTGACACAAACTCAGAAATATCCTTCTTCATACATTGCTACCAAAAGTAGGGTCTAATATCCCGATACACCTTGTTCAATCTTGGATGTATGAAATATGGTGATGCATGAGCTTCAACAAAAATCCTTCTTATGATCAGATCATTTTGAAGAACACATACGCTTCCCAAGTATTTGATTATATTGTTGGCATCGATATGAAAATATGAAGGTTCACCACTCCCGGTCACTAACCTTATCTTGGTCAAGTCATGACAACTTAGTTGTTTTTGTTGATTTTCTTCCAGCTAACTAGGAACTATACCCAAGGTACACATATACCCTTGGTCTTTCCGAACCCATATATCAATGCCACTACAAATTATATCTTTTGGTATCTCAACTTGTGCAGTTAATTGGGCGATCACTTTTTCTTCAACAGACTTCCTGCTCAAAGCATCAACCACCTCATTAGCTTTTCCAAGATGATATAGTATATCTAGGTCATAATCCTTTATCATTTCCAACCATCTTCCTGTATTTACTAACAATGTATTTTAGGCTCTTGTGATTGTCATGATCTTGCACGTGGTTCAAAACAAATAATGCCGCCAAATCTTTAGTGCATGAACTATTGCTACTAACTCCAAGTCGTGTGTTGGATAGTTTTGCTCATATTGCCTCAACTATCATGATGCATAGGTTATGACTTTGTCATTCTACATCAGAACACACCCAAACCTATTTTAGACGCATCACTATAAGTAATGAACCTTAGTGTTACATTTGGCCGAGCTAACACAAGTGTAGTAGCCAATTTCTTCTTTATCTCTTCAAAGCTTGTTTGACAATTGTTAGTCCATACAAACTTTTCCTTTTCTACAGTAATCACATGTCCCAAGATTGTTACTTTTTTCATCCAAAAGTCACACTTGGACAAGTTAGCATAAAACTTCTCTTTCCTTAATACTTGGAGAACTACTTTTAAATGTTTTGCATGGTTCTCATTACTTCGTGAATAGACAATATGGCATACATGAAGCTCACTACAAACTTGTCCAAGTACCCAATGAAAATCGGATTCATCAACTCCATAAACGCAACAAGTGCGTTGGTTAAATCAAATAGCATAACCACAAACTCGTGGTTCCATACCAAGTCCGGAATGCCGTGTTTTGGATATTTTCTTCTTGAATCTTCAAATGATGATACCCTAACCGCAAGTCTGTCTTGGAGAACATTCTTGCTTCTTGTAAGTGATCCAATAAATCATTAATATGTGGCAAGGGATACTTGTTCTTGATCATCATCTTATTCAATTCTTTATAATCGATACATAACCTCAATGTACCATATTTCTTCCTCATGAATAGCACATCCGCTCCCAAGGTGATACACTTAGCCGAATCAATCTTTTATCCATCAATTGATTCTTTAACTCAAGCATTTCCACTAGTGTCATTTTGCATGGAGCTTTAGAAATTGGCCTAGTTCTAGGCTCTAGATCAATTTTAAAGTCAACTTGCCTTATAGGTGACAATCTATGTAATTCATCTTGAAAAAATCTTTCAACTCGCATGTAGTGGGAATGTCCTTCGATTAAGTATTTCTTTCTTTCTCCAAAGCATACCACCAATATGCTTCACATTCTTTTTCTTATCAAGTTACTTAATTTCATTGTAGATATCACTACTAGTGGTTCTTTGAAAATAACCTCCTCTCAACACATGACAAGTACCATTAACATCGTTACTATTAGCATTTCGGTGTCTATCTTATCCTTATACTTGATTATCCATTCCATGCCAAGGATCACATCATCATTTTCCAATCCATTTATAAGGAAATCCATTAGTCAATCCACATGGCCTAATCTTTGAGAGTATTGGTGGATTTCCTTAGATCTCGATTCTCTATTACCGTTAGGTAACTTTACCGCGTGTGGTATACCTTCAACAATATCTAAACTGAGTCTAGTTACACATTTATCATATATACAAGAATGGGTAGCACCCGTATCAAAAAAATATTAACAAGTTGGAACCGAATCCGAGTTGTACCTGTAACCATTTATGTATCTTATGCATTACTTCTATTCAACTCTATCATTCAGAGTTGACTCTTTTCATTTCCAATCCCACAACCTTCACCACGTCCTTGTGGCCTATTTTGAGATCCTTGCGGGCCAGTGACCACATTGGTTCTAACTAGTTGGGTACTAACGTTACCCACGTTCATAACTGCCTTGTATTCTTTGACTTCCCACTTTTCCATACTTAGGGGGATCCTTGAGATAACATCGTTCCTCTAACCTCACAAAACTTATCCATATGTCCATGTTGACTATATAACACCCCAAGTTCTGGGAACTCGAAGCGTTACGGGCTAGGACCTCATAATGGTCCCAACCCTTAGAGTAGCAACGACACAGCGGATCTTACAACAAGGCACATACACATGAAAAACCAAAACTCAATATAAAACCAAAGGTTTAAATAAAGGGAAGCATAAAAGACTCGGAACCGAGTTCAAAACAAAAGGGAAACAACAACTGAAATATAAAACCCAATCCCGTCTTATAATGTACGGGAACCCCGGATGACCACACCGTCCGGATCACTCAACAATACCTATATCCTGCAAGACATCTACAACATCGGTATAAACTATTAGCTAACATTCTAGATATTAGAAAGAATGTAAGGGCACACACACACATAAAGTAACGCAAACATATAGCATGCTCGCACTCAACCAGTTATTATCTTTCATTAAGTTATCCATTAATTCAACTTCTTTTGTCACACGAGAATCTCCCAAAACTCGCCTCCGCTTCCGTCTACCAATAGGAATAAAAGGTGATTCCTATTCCGCTTATCCGTTATAACAATAATAACAACGCAAACAAGCCAAAACACTCAAACCAATATATGGAATAAAGCTAAGTAAGTCCAACGGACTTAACTCACTCGAAGGTAACTCAACGATCAGAGAACAACTCGGTTTCCCTCAGGAAAGGAGCAAGGAAAGCCTGTTCATACAAGGCATCAAGAATCAAAACAGAAACGATTGCTAGAAGTCTATAACTTCTAGTCTCAATGATCTCTAAGAGATCTACCCAAGCTAAGGTCTCAACCTTAGTCTTACAGAACACTCAGAGGGCAAAGAACATCCATAATAATCAAAGAAATGAAAGAGGAAATCAAGGAAGAAAGCAACTCACAAGAACGGGAGTTATTACAGAAGAAACCGCAAGGGCGGCTTGCCGCGGGGTGGCGATGTGCAAGCGTGGGGGCGATGCACTGACAGAAGCCGCTATCGGCTTCTCGATGACAGTAGAACCACAACAAGGAACTCAAGGCTCGAACCTTTGATCCAACCACGTCAAGACTCAACTCAAAGAGCTTGAGAACAACAACACATCAACAACGGGGATGCTAACAAGGATCAAGGTTCAAACTTGATTCTTGGAAAAGAAGAAAAGGAAGAACGATAGATAAAAACGAAAAAGAAGGAGAAAGACATGCAACAACTCATGTACGTGATGATGAACAAGGAAGGAAGAACTTACACGTTCATCAAGATCACAGGAAGCAAGAGTGACGGATGCATCTCTCAAGGGTGAAGAAAACGTATGCAAGAAATGCGGAAAAGAGGGGAAAGTAGAGGATTTATAGGAAATGGTTGAAAAGATAGAAGAAAAGACGTTCTAGGGTTAGGAAGAAGATAGGAAAGCCGGCCCATAAAATAGAAGATCGGGGTTCTATGTTGAGTTCCTCTAGATACTATCATTTGTCTCTCAGGTCGCCTCATCAGCTCCTCGCATCAACAACGAGAACTGAAACACTCTACGAATGTGTGGTCTGGCTCGATCACTAGATCCTCGTGACTGACGATATGTCTCGGGTCCGGTATGTACTCCCGTAACTAAGACACATGAAAGACGGGGTGAACATCCTCAAGCCTCGGTGGCAAAGCAAGTCTGCATGCTGCCTCTCCAACTCGCTCAAAAATCTCGAAATGTTTGACTTATCGGGGACTCAGCTTCCCTTTGACACCGAAACATCTGACGTCTCATGTCGGGGATACTCTCAACCAAACCTGAGCTCCGACTTTTAACTCTAGAGGTCTGCGCCTCTTATTTGCATAAGACTTATGTCAACTCTGTGCTGCTAACATCCTCTCTCGGATCACCGCTACTTAACCCATATCATCCTGTATCTGCTCAGGTGCTAAACCACTAACGCTGCTTGGCTCATCCCAACACAACGGTGTACGACATCTCTGTCCATATAAAGCCTCATAAGGAGCCATCCTGATCGAAGCGTGCAAACTGTTGTTATACAAAAACTCAACGAAGGGAAGGTGATTTAGCCACACTTGTCCCCTGTCCAACACACGGGCTCTCAACATGTCCTCCAGACTCTGGATGGTCTGCTCGGACTGACCATCGGTCTGAGGATGATAAGTAGTTGTGAACTGCAGACTCGTACCTAGGGCGGCATGAATTTATTGCCAGAACCTCGAAGTGAACCGTCCATCTCTATCAGAGACTATAATCCTAGGTACTCCGTGAAGTCTCACTATCTATATAGTGAAATCCTCTTCTAATCGACTCACCGGCCACATCTCCTTGAAAGGAATGAAACGTGCGGTCTTGTTTAGTAGATCTACCATGACCCAGATAACATCAAAATCTCGACTCAGTCTCAAATTGGTTACAAACTCCATCGAGATGTCCTCCCACTTCCACTGAGGGACGGGAAGTGGGTGTAGCTCCCCTCCCGGTAGATGATGCTCAATCTTGACCTATTGACAGGTCGCACACTGACCTACATATCTCGTCACGTCCGACTTCAGACCTCCCCACTAGTAGGAGTGTCTGATGTCTTGGTACATCTTACTCGCACCGGGGTGCATTGAGTAAGGTGAAGAATGAACCTCTTGAAGGATCCGTGGTCTCAACTCTCGATTTGAAGGTACGCATACAATCTCCTGGCATCTCAAGATCCCATCGGTACCGAATGTAAACTGTGGTGCCTCCCCTCGACACATCCGGTCTCAAATTTGTCTCAACGCTGGGCAACTCTCCTGCTTCTGTCGGATCTCAACCAGCAGATCAGGTAGTATCTCCAAGGTGGATAAGTGGTAGTCGGAATCCATAAAGTGGATGTCCATCTTTAGCCATGCAAGATCTCGCTGTAACTGTGGCTGAGCTGTCAGCCTAGCGATCGCCATCTCACAGAAAGTCTTCCTACTAAGGGCATCAGCTACCACATTCGCCTTCCCTGGGTGGTATAAGATCTCAAGATCAAAGTCCTTGATCAACTCCAATCATCTCCTCTGGCATTTATTCAACTCCCGGTGAGTGAATATATAATTCAGACTCTTATGGTCTGTAAATATCTAACACGTAGCTCTGTACAGATAATGCCTCCAAATCTTCAAAGGTTGTACAACAATAGCTAACTCAAGGTCATGGGTAGGGTAATTCTCCTCGTACTTATTTAGCTATCTCGATGTGTAAGCAATCACCTTACCCCGCCGCATCAGAACACATCTTAAGCGGAGCTTGGATGCATCGATGTAAACCACAAAGTCCTCAATGCCCTCTGGCTAAGCTAAGATAGGAGCAGAGGCCAACCTCTTCTTCAGCTCCTCGAAGCTCTGCAGGCACGGCTCGGACCATATGACCCTCGTAGACTTCCGCAACAAGGAAGTGAGCGGTCGGGCAATAACAGAAAAGCCCTCCACAAAACGCTGGTAGTAGCCCGCCAATCCTAAGAAGTTGCGTACCTCCTTGACGTTCTTAGGTGGCGGCCAAGATGCTACTGATTCGATCTTCGCCAGATCTACCTTGATCCCTTCAGCTGAAACAATGTGACCAAGGAATGTTATCTCGGATATCCAAAACTTGTACTTAGAGAGCTTGGTGTACAACTCTCTATCCTGTATGACCTAAAGAACAATCCTCAAGTGTCTAACATGCTCATCTCTACTGTGAGAGTAAACAAGAATGTCGTCGATGAAGACAACTAGAAACTGGTCTAGGAAGTCCATAGAGATGTTGTTCATCCACACCATGAAGACTGCGGGTGCGTTCGTAAGCCCGAATGGCATCACTACAGAATCGTAGTGTCCATATCTGGTCCGAAATGTTGTCTTAGCTATGTCCTGCTCTCTCATCCTCAACTGGTGATAACCGGATCTCAGATCGATCCTCGAAAACACTGAAGCTCCATGCAGCTGATCCAACAGATCGTCGATACAGAGCAATGGGTACTTGTTCTTGATTGTCAACTTGTTCAGCTCCCGGTAGTCGATACATAGCCTAATTTATCCATCTTTCTTCCTGACGAAGAGAACTGGTGCGCCCAAGGAGATACACTAGGGCGGATGAAGCCCTTTTCTGCTAACTCCTCAAGCTGCTTCTTCAACTCAAGCATCTCGATAGGCGCCAACGATAGGGAGCTTTAGAGATCGGTCTCTTACTGGCCTCTAGCTCGATGCCAAAGTCTACATTCCTTTGTGGAGGTAAACCTGATGGCTCTCCAAAGACGTTGGTGAACTCGCAAGCTACCGGGATTTCCTCCAAAGCAAGACTCGTACTATCCTTCATGGCATTGCACCAAAAAGCCTCACAACCTTGACTGATAAGTCTCGCAGCTCGCACTACACTGATGATTGTACCAATCTTTCCGAGATTCCATCCTCGGAAGATCTCAACATGACATGCCTTTGTAGTTACCGTCACTGTCCTCTTGCCGATGTCCAGAACTGCTCGATGTCGATCCATCCAGTCCATTCCCAGAATAACTTCTTCATGTACTAAGTACATGACGAAGAAGTTAGCTGGCTAATCGCGACCTCCCAATCGGATAGGCAATCGCGAAACTCTCGTGTACTTCGAATCTTACCCCCATCGGGTAATCCTATAAAGAAGGGTCTTTCTTCTACAGTAGCTAAGGCCAGACTATCTACGGAAGCATCGGATATAAAAGAATGCGTAGCACCGACATTGAAAAGAACTCTGACAGGAAAACCATTAGTATGAATGGTACTTGTGGTCGCTGACGCTGTCGGCTCTACAACACTCTTCAACTCATATACTTTGGCTGCAGCATCTCTGGTGTCAAGTGTACCACCTCGTCGTCTTCTGCTCTGACGGCAGAACGCAGCTCTATGTCTAGACATACCACAAGAAAATCAAGTCACTGTAGGTTTCTCACAATCTGCTTGGATGTGTCCGACACCTCCGCAGTTATGACATTGTCGTCCTCTACTTGAACTCTATATCGTCTGCTGGATCCCAAAGTGACCTGTCGTCTGAACATGCTTGAATCCTGATGCTCCAGCTCCAACATTGGCTGGTCCAATCTTGTCTCTCCGTAAGACCTCCTGAATGAAGATCTCTCCTGAAATCCGGTCGCTTCCTGAGCATACTTCTTATTGACTTCAACACTGAATCCATGTAGTCTAGCCAAATCTCAACTTCCGAACTTGCTCCATCTTGAGCGTTGACGTTCTCAACTGCTCTCACGGGTACTTGCGGTGCGGGTGCAGGTCCTCCAATCTTGATAGCTTCTTCAACTCTCTGCACGTAATCGGGATATGCAGATACTTTGATGGTCACTTGACCGGACTCGATCGTTTGTGCTCTCTGTGCTCCAGACTTCTTGATAGTCTCGTTCCTTGCTTCGGGAACACCTCTCTCAATAAATTCTTCTACGAACGCCTCAGCGATAGGCGGATCATCAATTGGGGCTTGACCCCAACCTCTACCTAGTGGAGGTCCTTTTGCACATTCTCGTCTACAAACGGCAGGTGGAAGAGGTGGTCGACCCCTTCCTCGCCCTATAGCAGATGTAGCTCTAGTACGCGTCATCTGCTATAAGGATATATATATAAGCCTATATATATAGATATAAGGCCATGCTACAGCTAAAGCACAAATCCATGAAAAGCACATATAAAGGCCACATATAAGAAACTACACTGCTGAGATCCGCGGAGGTAGTGGTGGTCGTCCGTACATTTGTCCCAGACCAACGGTTTAAAACAAAAATCCCCTTTTGAAAACGTTAGACCCCTTGCGGGTTCTATTTATTTATCCATCCGACCTGTAGAAGATTCGAGTGTCATTTTTGCCAACTTAGAGCTCTGATACCATATTGTAACACCCGAAGTTCTGGGAACTCGAAGCGCTACGGACTAGGACCGCACAATGGGTCCCGACCCTCAAAGTAGCAACAGCAAACGGATCTTACAACAAGGCACAGACGAATGAAAACAAAACTCAATATACAACCAAATGTTTAAACAAAAAGAAAACACAAAACTCCACAGCCGGGTTCAAAACAAAAGGGAAACAACAAACGAAACAAAAGTCCGATCCCGTCCTATAATGTACGAGAACCCCGGCTGACCACACTGTCTGGATCACTCAGCAGCACCCTGAACCTGCGGAACATCTACAACGACGGTATAAACCGTTAGCTAACATTCTAGGTATAAGCAAGAGCGTAAAGGCACAAACACACATAAGGTAAGATAAACATATAGCATGCTTGCACTCAACCGGTTATTATCTTTTATTAAGTTATTCAATACTAATTCAACTTATTTTGTCACACGAGAATCCTTTCGAAACTCGCCTCCGCTTCCGTCTACCAATAGGAATAGATCAGTACTATCCGTTACCTACGGGCCTGGGTTGCAAGAGCACATTCTAGTCTCCCGGAGAACTAGACAAGTGGTCACCGCCCGGTTATAATACACTTGGGATAATTAAGGTTATAAAGGGTGAATCCTATTTCCGATTATCCGTTATAACATGATAACAACACAAACAAGCCAATACAATCCAACTAATATGCGGAATGAAGCTAAGTAAGTCCAAGGGACTTACCTCACACGAAGGTAACACAAGAGATCAGCGAACAACTCATAAAACACTCAAGGAAGTTCAGTTTCCCTTAGGAAAGGAGCAAGGAAAGCCTGTACGAACAAGCAACACGGATCAGGAACGAAACGGTTGCTATAAGTCTGTGACTTCTAGTCTCAACGATCTCTTATAGATCAACACATGTTAAGGGCTCAATCTTAGTCTTACAACAACTCAGGGAACAAGGAACAACCATAAGGAACCAAGGAAGGAACGAGGAAAGGAAGGAAGGAAGCAGCTCACCAAAGACGGGAGTTATTGTAGAGAAACCGCATGGGCGGTTGGACAGAGGCGCAGGGGCAGTTGAACAGAGGCGTAGGGGCGACTCTGTGCAGGCGCAGGGGCGGCTCTATGCAGGCGCAGGGGTGACGGCGTGATAGAAAGCGTTGTCGGCTTTCTTCTTCGACAAAACTCGCAACAAGGGCAACCAAAGCTCAAACCTTTGGCTCCAACACGTCAAGACTCAACTCCAAAGAGCTTGAGAACAACGATACATCAACAACGGGAAGCCAACAAGAATCAAGGTTCAAGCTTGATTCTTGGAGAAGAAGAAAAGGAGAGAAGAAGAAGAAAACGAAAGGAAGGAAGCATGTTGCAGTACAAGAACGTAAGGAGGAACAAAGGATGTAGAACTTACACGTTCAACAGGGTCGCGGGAGGCAAGGGACGGCTGCAACTCTCTAGGGTTTGAAGACGATAGCAAGAAACAGGAAAAAGGAAGAAATGAGGGAATATATAGAGAAGGGTTGGGAGGGTAGAAGGAAGGGACGTCTAGGGTTAGGAGAATAGAAGGAAGACGGGCCAAAAGCCCAAGGATGGAATGAAATAGGAGAAGACGAAGATAAAACAGCCCGTAGACGGGCAGGGCCTAGCCGCACCTGCGGCTGGGCCGTGTCGCAACCGCGGCAGCGAGGTTGAGCCGCGCCTGCGGGTCCCCTTCACCACGGGGGCGGTGAAGGGAAAAACCTGGGATCTTACAGTGTAACTCTCTGCGAAACCTTAACTGATCTCGCGGCAACTGGCGGTGCTGGTGCAGGTCCTCTTGTCCTGATAACCTCCTTAACTCTTTGTGCGTAGTCGCAGTATGCAGAAGCTCCGATGGATACTAGACCGGACTCGGTCGACTGTGCTCGCTGTGCTCCGGACCTAGCAGCGGTCCTGTTCCTAGACTCAAGAACAACACTCTCATCAACCTCTTCGACGAACGCCTCAACGATAGGCGGATAAGAAAATGGGGCTTGGCCCCGACCTTTAGCTAGTGGAGGTCTTCTTGCACGTCCTCGTCCACGGACGATAGGTGGAAGAGGTGATCGACCCCTTCCTTGCCCCATAGCAGATGTAGCTCTAGTACGTGTCATATACGATAGGGATATAGATATATAAGACTATATATAAGGCCACGCTACAACTAAAGCAGAATTCCAGGAAAAGCACATAAAGGCCAACATATAAGAACTACAGTGATAAGATCCGCGGAGGTAGTGGTGGTCGCCCCTACATCTATCCCAGACCGACAAGTTTATAATCAAAACCCCTTTTGAAAATGTAGACCCCTTGTGGGTTCTGTTTATTTATTCATCCGACCTTAAAAAGATTTTGAGTGCCATTGTTGCCAACCTAGAGCTGTGATACCATATTGTAACACCCTAAGTTCTGAGAACTTGAAGCGTTACGGGTTAGGACCTCACAATGGGTCCCAACCATCAGAGTAGCAATAACACAATGGATCTTACAACAAGGCACAGACAAATGAAAAACCAAAACTCCGAGTTCAAAACAAAAGGGAAACAACAACAGAAATATAAACCCGATCTCGTTCTATAATGTACGGGAACCTCGGCTGACCACACCATCCGGATCACTCAACAACACCTATATCCTGCAAGGCATCTACAACATCGGTATAAACCGTTAGTAAACATTCCAGATACCTAAAAGAACGTAAAGGCACAAACACACATAAGGTAATGTAAACATATATCATGCTCACACTCAACCAGTTATTATCTTTCATTAAGTTATCCAATACTAATTCAACTTCTTTTGTCACACGAGAATCTCCGGAAACTCGCCTCCGCTTCCGTCTACCAACAGGAATAGATCATTACTATCAGTTACCTGCAGGTCTGGGTTGCAAGAGCACATTCTAGTCTCCTGTAGAACTAGACAAATGGTCACCTCCCGGTTATCATACACTTGGTCCAATTAAGGTTTAAAAGGTGATTCCTATTCCGGTTATCCGTTATAACAATAATAACAACACAAACAAGCCAAAACACTCAAACCAATATACGGAATGAAGCTAAGTAAGTCCAAGGGACTTACCTCACTCGAAGGTAAATCAACGATCAAAGAACAACTCAGTTTCCCTCAAGAAAGGAGCAAGGAAAGCCTATTCATACAAGGCACAAGAATCAGAACCGAAATGATTGCTAGAAGTCTATAACTTCTAGTCTCAATGATCTCTAATAGATCTACCCAAGCTAAGGTCTTAACCTTAGTCTTACAGAACACTCAAGGGGCAAAGAACATCCATAAGAATCAAGGAAAGGAACGAGGAAAGCAAGGAAGGACGCAACTCACAAGAACGGGAGTTACTGCAAAAGAAACCATAGGGGCCGCGGAGCAAGGCGCAAGGGCGGCTTGCCGCGGGGCGGGGATGTGCCGGTGCGGGGGCGGTGCACTAACAAAAGCCGATGTCGGCTTCTCGATGACAGCAGAACCACAACGAGGGACTCAAGGCTCGAACCTTTGATCCAACCACGTCAAGACTCAACTCAAAGAGTCTGAGAACATCAACACATCAACAACGGGGATGCTAACAAGAGTCAAGGTTCAAACTTGATTCTTGGAAAGAAGAAAAGGTAGAACGAAAGATGAAAAAGATATAGAAGGAGAAAGGCATATAGCAACTCATGAACGTGATGAAGAACAAGGAAGAAAGAACTTACACGTTCAGCAAGATCACATGAAGCAAGGGTAACGGTTGCACCTCTCAAGGGTGAAGAAAACGTATGCAAGAAACGCGGAAAAGAGGGGAAAGAAGAGGATTTATAGGAAACGGTTAAAAAGATAGAAGAAAGGACGTTCTAGAGTTAGGAAGAAGATAGGAAAATCGACCCCATAAGATAGAAGATCAGATCTTCTATCTATGGAAAGAAGATGTAACGAACGAAAACATATCGGGTGTGATCTACAGCAAATCCGCAGAGGCGGATTGCCCGTGCCGCAGGGGCGGCCCCTTGTCACCGCAGGGCGGTGACAGGCACAGCTTGCCGCTGGAGGGGCCATTGTCTTTGTAGGGGCGGTGATAGCCAAAAACTGGTTGTTAAAGACTACATCTAAAACATGTAGTTGAACCCTGTAGACATCCTTCTTATTATGATTCATACCTCCACAATTGAAACATCCTAGGAAGTTAGGAGTTCCAACTAAATGATTGTGCTGAAATTTTCATCCTAAACGAGTATGACTATCCTGCGGTGCTAACCCTACAACTTTGTAGAATCTTGTCATAGGTCTTTGCTTCTTGCTATTACTACTATTAGATTTTTAGTCCATTTCTCTTTTATGATGCTGTCAAGCCACAAGCCTCAAAACCTTTTTTGATACGCTAACACTGACAGATCCTCGAAAGGCACGAGCATCTAACGATGATGTCTCTTAAGCCGATTTGTAAACAACTTAACCAATTGATCCTCTGGTGGAGGTCTATATCCCAACGAAGTGCATTCTCTATGAAACTTATCGATTACCTCAATTATCGGAGCATCTTCTTCAAGAGCTTTTAGAACGGAACTTTGCAAGCTAGTCTGAGTTATGTTGGCCATAAGTGTGCTTTAATCCGTTGTCTGAATGTGTCAAAGTCAGATATGTTGTACCGGTTCCTAATCCACCAACTTATAGTTGCCTCTTGCATAAATGTCACTACCAAACTCGTTGTGTATCTCAAGTACTTTGACCTCATGAAAACCCATTTCCACAAGGATCAACCATCCATCTACTTCCGTGACATAACTTACTTTGAAGTTAGGAACTTCCCTTCTTCTTAATACTTTAAACTGTTTCTCCGAACTCAATTCATACTCCTCGTGTTCTACATAATGATTCACATGTGTTGGGGTACAACAATTGGAGTCTCCCGTGGCTCCATCCCTCCTCACAATGTATTTCCCATTGCTAAAACAACTTCCTCTTGTACTATACCGGGTACCACTCTTGCCATGGCAGTATAAAACATCTCTTGTAAATGTTTATCACGTGCGGCTTGATTGGTTGAGGTACCTGACCTAGACCTCGTGTTGTCAGCAATATCCTCTCATCTTCTTCTAGCACATGGTGCACCAATTGTCACACTCGTAGATTCACTGTGATAAACTACAACATTCGAATTTGTTCTCTCCTCAAACATATCTACTACCTATATTAGTAGTGACACTAATCAGAATTCTATAATCTTAAAAGTTAGAGAGAAAACTATCACTTCCAAGGAGTCACGCTGAAGAGTGGAAGGCAATGTCTTTTTCTACAATCCCGATTGGGCGTATGATTTTTTAAATCCATTAAAACCATAAGTCAATAGTTCCCAAAATCTTTTCAAAACTTAAATCTCCTTTCAAAACTAACCCGAACTGGGTTTTAGTTAGGTTAACTATCATGTCTCATATCAGGTCACATGTGTCCTTGTTGTAAACCTAAGCTCTGATACCAATTTGTAATGGCCTGAGTTTTTAGTAAACCAAGACGTCACTAGGATACGAACCACACATTGGGTCCCATCAGTTAGCTTGACAACAACTTCTCGTGGGGGTTATAATCTTAACCACTGACCACATGTAACATTTTCTTGTTCATATTAATGCAACCATTTGCCATTATAATTAGGTATGAGAGCCGAGATTGGAAAACCATCAGACTTAGTGTCATTCCTTATACAAGCGCAAGTGATTTGGGCTTGGATAAATTCTGGCATTCACTACAATTGCTAGCGACCTGACTAATGGTTAAGTCAGCGCATTGACTTACGCTAGCGACCTGGGTGACGTATTGATCATGGAAGTTTTACAGAATGGTAACAACAACCTCCCCCTCATGGATGCGAGATCGAAAGTAGTATATTTGGGTATCGAACAAGGATCGCGTCTGTTTTGAATGTAAATAATACACAATTATGCTAATTAAAAGAAGAAAGACAGAAAAATTATTTTGATGAAATAATAATGAAAAAGAAAAATCAATGATTGTTGTAGGTAAATAACGGAGGGAAGCGGTCTAAGAAAACATGAATTTGCACTATAATGAGTTAAGATATTGATGCAAATATTTATATATTTCATGAAAATTGATATATGATAATGGTAACCATCTAAAATATCATTGGGCATAGACAATCTAAGAGCGTGCTTTTCAACTCATGTAGTTCTCAATCCAACGGTTCGGCGAGCATAGAAAATCCATGAAGCATTTAGAAATCCGGCAAAAGCCTAGAAAACCTTCGCTTGTGGCCCTTTAGTTTATTATAGGTATAAAGACTGGAACTTTCTACAACATTTAGAAATCCTTAAAGCTTTGATAAAACGTTACTCTCAAAACCAAGTTCTTTTCAATAAATCCAATAAAATAAACTTCGTTTTTGACCCTTCACTTGTTTTATCTAAACCAATTAAAAACACCACTTCTTTCGAAGGTAATTAAAAGTAGGAATGAAGCGCTTTGAAAAGAAGCAATATCACAATCTCAATTTATAATGATATATACAAACAATAAATCACACCATTATAGGGATCATTCAATCCTTAGATCAGGAAAAAGTTTAGCCAAGCATGATAGAATATATTGAAAAAACAATAGATTAAATCAAGAAAGAAAAAAAAACCTTCAAAGCAAACTAACAACTATCTTGACGGCTAGAATAAGAAGAAATTAGACGAGTATTGAATTTGAAGCTCCCCCTCATTTTCCAAACCATCTAAACCATCCACATCATTTTCACCGCCTCCATCAAAATGAAAATCGTGTGCCACACTTCAGTCACATCTTCGCCCACATTTCTAGCCACTTTTTAACCCACATTTTGAGTCATACCAAGAACCACACAATATTTTCCTATCACGATAGTGTTCGTGAATAGTTTATCCCACAAGTCATTCATGTCTACTAGTATGCCTTTGTTGCGAAATACACTATAGTGTTTTATCTTCCTGTAATAGATAATTATAATTATAAAACCACAACATCACCTACAAAATTAATAAAATAACATATGAAGCAAGTAGAATAGATAATTCACCTTTATTTTTTCCCCATCATGCATGGTCTGCAATGATACGACCTTTTATTAAATCCCACCCTAGACCGATGTCACTAGTCCTCAGGGTATGTCAAACACCCCAAATCTTTTTCATATAAACAAACTTGTTTTTCAAACATATCACATCACTTGATATTCCAGTCATTTCTTTCAGTTGTTGTACAATTACAAGTCAATTAAAGGTTTGATCTTGTCCATGTTTTAGTTGGTACTCATGTGAAATGGTAAGGCACTGAATCGTTGAAGCGTGAGACCAACCAAAATGTTTGCCTTTCCGAGACGACGACGGTTTTGGGAGTCATGACTTGCTTCACAATCAACATTTTCAATTGACAAAAATTCAGCTATTTCCATTACAAACTTAAAAATTCAGCTATTTCCATTAAAATAATTCAGTTATATTCATTACAAACACAAGCTTAACTAATTCAACAGTCCACAATTGAGTTTCAGTCTTTTTTCTGAAATTTAGCAATGAATAAACTTCAACAGGGGAAGGAATCGAGTGTACACAGTCCACAATCCATAATGGAGTTTAAAAATTCAACAATGAATCGGGTGTACAAATTCAATAATGAATCAAACAAAAATCGAGTGTATCAACTTCAGCATTCCATAATCGAGTGTACAAATTCAACTACGAATCAATCAAACAAACTCAAGCTCAAAATAACATATAATAACATCATGAATTCATTTCTTAGTTTCAAAATTTGATTTATGGTTCTGGGTTCAAGAATCAGAAATAAGTCGAGAAACAACAATACTTGGCGAATGAGACTACGACAATAGGTGAAGACAGAATCCGGCGGCGCAGGGGAAGGAACACTCTAGTAGACGACGGGGATGGAGGTTGAGCTCGGGGGGTACGAATGTTGGGATTAATGGTTGAAGACGAGAATAATGAAAAAATCACGATGGGGGTAGCAGCCTTGGCTTCGATAACTCATTTTTCCTTTTACTAAGTTAAAATTTGTAATTTTTTCAAAAGACCATTTTGGACATTTAACCCTAATTCATCTCATTCATCCTCATCTTAAACGAACATGAAAACAAAACAATTTGTTTCATTCCATTGAGTTTCAGTCACATTTTTTTATTTTTAATTCTATTTAGTTTCAATTCTAGTCTCAGTATACCAAACAAACTCCATACCCAAAATGTCTTATTTATATGAAAAATGTTAAACCTAATCCTACTAGGAAAACATGAAAAAATCAATTGGACATGTTAAAAAAAAAACCCAAACAAAAAAAGATAACGGAAAAGAAAGATAAGATAAATTTGGATTTGCTGGTGAAAATATGATCTCAATCTACTCGATTAGTGATGTTGGTCGACTCGATCACTTTTAAAACGTCACCGTCTAGATAAGTCGTTCATGTGTTGAAAAAATAGTCTCGATCGAGTTGACTGGTTAGTCAGTCGAGTCGATCAATAACTTTTGACAGCTTTTCGACACTTCAATTAAGTGATTTTCATATAGTTCATATGAAAGTTCAAAACAGATGGGACGATGGTTAGCGCTAAAAATTCTAGGGCCTTTGATGAGATTCTTAACTTGATTTCCTAATTCTTGGTTCCAAACACACCTAGCTCCAACCGATTTTAGTTATTAGGATATTTTTGGGTTTAAATAAATTTTAAATCTATATACTTCTATATACTATATATAAAAGCTAAATCACTTAAAGTCACATGTTATTTATTTGAACATCGAATGACACGTGCCATTTTATCATAATTTACCTTTTATTATTTTTATTTGTTTATTTTTATAATATTTTTTTATAAACTAATATTTAGCTATTTTTACCATATAAATAAAGATCAAATAAAATATTCTAATCAAAAAAGTATATCTACCTAATTGATATTTTTACCTTTTATACAAATTTAATTTTGATAAATAAATTGTCTCATATATTTATTTTCTAATTTACTCGATTGAATAGATTTTTTCAAACTTAAAGTTTCATTTACCGAAATTAAAATATATTACATTTTAATAAAATAAATAATATACTTTATTATAATTGTAAAAATATGTAATTATAAAAATGTATTTCAAGTTATATTTTATATAAAAAAAACCGTATAAATAGATTTAAAGTGGGGTTAATCCATTCCGAATTAGGTGCTTCTCTAACCAATGAACACCCTAATCGGTAGTAGGGATTCTTAAGGAAATGCATATCTTCATTTTCATAGTGATAACTCATAAATTAGTAGATTTATTTTGACGATTTGGTATGAGATGCTATGGTGGAAGACAGACAGCTGCAATGCTCTTCTAATCACTTTCAAATATTCCCTTTAACTTGTAGTATTATTTTTCCGGACTTTTGGGGTCTACACGTACGGGACTATAAAATACAATTTAAGCATAGAACGTCATTAGTTTAAGGAAAAGGGGAGTTGAATTAGATATCGGGAGAGCCGTATATGGTCTTTCAACTTTACGCTCTATATTTTATATGTTATTAAAATATTATTTTTTAAAAATTATTTAAATTAAAATTTTTTTACTAGTTTAAAAAATCAAATCAAATTTATATGAAATTTTAAGTTGCTAAAAATTATATCCAACAAATCTGTTAAAATATAATAATTTTTTTCTTATAAATATTTTTTTAAAATTTCATGGAGTTTGCTATATTATCGATTACTATATTTCTTGACATTGTGACTACGATCAACTATAATATGTATTTATATCGAATAAACATTTCATAAGTGGGCGCCAGCCTATTTATATGCGGGTCACCGACCTACTAGTATGTGGGTTATTACCTATTGATATGTTGGTCGTTGATGCATTGATTTTGTTTTTTAATCTCATTTTCTTATTGATCCCTATTTTGTGTTTTACAAGACTTAGGCTTAAAACTTGTCTTATTTAGGGTTGAACATTTGAATTTGAAAGATTAATATTGTAACATCCGGTTCCTTCAAAGCCCTTAGGGTAGGCCTTAGGGTAGATCACCCGCTGGAGCAGCCTTAGACAGCCGCAAGAGCGTCGACCGCCCCCGCGGCATAGGAGTGTCACAGGTGCGCCGACCCGCGGGGCGGCCACTGTTTACCCTGGGACAGTAAAACAGTGGGCCGCATCGTTTTGATTCGTAACCTTCGACGGTTACAAACAACCCCCCCCCACCCATCCCGAAACCCTACCTTTCTTCTTTTCCTCGTCTACTCCATGCCGTCTTGTTGGAACTCTTCACCTTCGAGATTTGACGTAAGTGAGAATCCCACTTTCTTCCTCTTCCCTTTTCCTTCTTCGTTTCTTCCTCCTCACTTCATCTCCTTCTTTCCTTCCAAATTCCGCCAACAACAACGTTGTGTTGTTGCCTTCATCGGAACTGCAGTGAGTAGCCTTGGAGAACCGTGCCTCAGTGGAGAAAGAAGATCGATTGAAGAAGAGAAGACGGAATTCGCTGTCGCAAGTGCCGCCCCTACGCCTGCACTCCCTCGCAACCGTGCCTCACCGTCCCTGTGCCACTTCACCACCGCGGCTACGGTTTTCCTCTAGTATGACACTTAAGTCGTTCTTCCGACTTAAGTGTGATGTTGTGATATGTCTTCCCTCCTCCCTTGTACCCTTTTGAACATGATGTAGTATCATGATAGGTGGCCTAGCATACTATGAGTAAAATCCCATGTAGTGGGCTAGTTGTAGGTTGTATTCCGAGTGTGTTGAGATGGATTTCGATAAGAAACTGTTTAGATGCGGTTCATATGGTTGTGTTGTGGTTTTAACCCTTGCCTTGATCCATATCAGGCTTTGAGGAGTGAGTTCAGATCGAGTTGGGCAGATAGCTGAGAGTGATCGATTCTTGGTAAGTCCGTATGACTTACTTAGCTTCTGTGACCTGATTGATTGATACTTGAGTGGTGTTTGATATCGTGTTGTGGCTTAGGTAGTATATATATATTTATTTACCGACCTATGTATTGGCCCACGGGTAATGGGTGGTGATTACTTGTCCAGTTCTCCCGAGGGAGTCTGGGAGGTGCTTCGTGACTGGGCCAGATTTGGATATACGGGGATGGTACCGGTCCACTCCACATGGTATACGGACTGGTGTGTTGATCCACTCCAGCTAAATAATTTCCGAAGACGAGAGTCTGTGACTTCTCGTATCACAGTTATAATTAATAAGGTGAATGATTTAATGAAGATAATAATAACCGGATCTTTGTGATATCATGATGGATGTTTACTATTTTCATTGTGTGTGTTTGTGCTTCAGTATCTTTTCTTTATGTTATAGTTAGCTAACGGTTTATCCGTGTTGTCAGATGTCGTGCAGGATAGAGAAGTTGCCGAGTGATTCAGAGAAGGTGGTCAGCCGGGGTTCCCGTACGTTGATAGGACGGGTTGAGTTTTGTTTGTCTTTTATAGTAGACTCTGATAGATTGGTTATGATTTCGGCTTTACCTTTGTACCTCGGTTGAGTGTTGGTACCTTATATGGCATTGCTTACTTTGACTTTGGATTTCTATATTTTTATTCTTTGTGCCTTGTTGTAAGATCTAGTAATATTGTTGTCGGGGTAGGGTCGATACCCATTGTGAGGTTCTAGCCCGTAGCGTCCCGAGTCCGAGATTGGGGTGTTACAAATATAACAATTCGTTATATATCTAAATAAATTCAGCACATCATTATTAATATATTAAAAATCATAAAAGTTTTTAAAATATATATCTTACAAATATTCGTATTTTGTACGGGATACGAAAATTTGTAAGATATTATAATGATTCAAAATTATTTAGAACTGTTTTTATATTATATAAACGGGATGGAACGAGCCTAATGGAATAAAGAGGTTAAGACGTATCCCGTCCTAAATATTTATTGGCAGGATGAAATTGCTACTTTTATAAAATTCCGTCGAAATTAAAACATGTTCGGGATAAAATTGGGATCTCAGGATTTGTTCTTACCTCTATTTTTTATTTTATATGAATTAAAAATTCCCACACGGGTGCTAAGTAAGAATGATAATATTGCTTGCTAGTGGGAAGACTGTACACGTGATGGGAGAAAATAACAAACTAATATCCAGATTTCAGCGATGAATGCATTGAATGAGTTACCGACAAGTGTTGATTTGAAATTGAATAGGTATCTTAATTCATAAGGAATCTCTAGTCTGTAGTGATTATTGAATTGTGTATTTGTAATCACAGTGACACTCTCACCTGTTTCATGGATCTATGCAAATCTCTCCCAACAATTTACAAAACATATAAATGCCTCATTAGTTATGGTAATAATTATATTTATATGATAAATATTAATAAACTTATTCACTAAAAACTTATAGGGTCACATGTTCAAATCTTAATGGCAACATTTTTGTACAAAAGACAATCGTTTTAATGATATTTTCTAAGTTATAACTATAATGTATATGACAAAGTTGCCGATTAATAAACAACTACACTTTTATTAAAAATAAATTCTCAAAAGGGCGAATTGAGTAAGTACGTCTTTTTCAGTGTTGAGATTAGTAATTAGGCCCATAGGTATTTTTCATTGGGTTAATGTACCCGTTATTTTTGTTACCGTTCAAATACACTCCCGAATTAGGGTTTCACATGCTTCCCCTCTCTCTTTCCTCTCTTCTGGTACTTGTCTCTCACTTTCTTCTCTCCCGTCGAATCTGTGCTCAACATATGAAGTTTGAGGAGGGCTCGAAGGCGAGGCTCGACAGTGGCGAGCACATGTTGCAGGGATGACTTGTTGCTCTAGGTCCACTCCGGCGAGGTTCGAGAAAGAGGGAGAGGTTGGGCTTGCCGGGAAGTAGATGTAAGAATAATTTTATCCCGTTATGTGGACCTATAGATAATCTATATTTATTGCGGTAATTGGCTAAATATAATAGTCGGGGTTTTTAGTGGGAGTAATCCGATTAATTTAATTGTTGACGGACCGATTAAATTAATCAGGTGAAGAAGCCCGGTCCTCCTCTCGCCCTTAAATATAAGCTATTCCGTTAATAGCCATATAATGTGTGTCGTATATCTTATATCATGTGATATTATATGACCCTAATGATATGGGTATATAAATAAGGTCATAAGAATATGTGTCATAACATAACACACATACTAAAAGTAAGGGTAGGGAGAGAGAGGAGAAACCAAGGGACTTCCCCTTCATCACCGCCTTCTCCTACCGGCCGCCGCCGGCGCTGTTGCCACTGCCGCTACCGTCGCCGGACATCACTGTTGCACCACCATGGCGGATCAAGGTACAAACTACATATGCAATTCAGTTTCAAATCTAAGATCCCTAAAAGAACAAATTAGAGGTTGAAAATGTTCTTGGTTAGATTAATTGATAAATCTAACTTACATGTGGTATCAGAGCCTTGTTTATTGATTAGAAACCTTATTGCATGTTGAATTGTTGAGCTTGATCCTTTAATTACTTGGTTGTGTATGCTGAATTTGTGGTACACTCAAGGTGTTTGATGAAATGCCATAATGTGTATGCTGAAATTTGGCGCACTTAAGGTGTTTGATGAAATGCTCAAACCAATTTTAAGTTTCAATTGGTGCATATAAAGTGTTTGTTGAATTGACTAAGACCCATTTTAAAGGGTTTTTCAAGTCAAACGACTTCACTCGTAGTCGTTCGACATTAGAGTTAAGTCGATTGGCCAACAGGGGTGATGATCGATTATGTCGAGCATTTTTGTCGAGCATTTGGGGTTTGTGGGGGCTTTTCCTTATACTTCCGCTGCTGTCTGTTATAGTACGGATAATCGCTTGAGAAATCTCAGTAAGGTTGTTTGGTTGCAGACTACAGTTGCTTCCGTTCATAAGAGATTGAATTCTCACCAATGATTATTCCACTTTGAATGGTTGAAATTATTGTTAAGTTGAATTGAGTTACACCTCAGTGGGCCAATTCATGTTTGATTAATTTCATAAAAGTTTAAATAAGCCTCAGATTTTCACATGAAATTTGAGTTAAACCACAGTGGACTCACTTAAGGTAGTGAATGTCAGAATAAGCAAGTATTGTGGATAAGTTGCTAGCCCTTAGGTCTTACTCACAGGTGGACCGACATTTATTAGTAACTTAACCATATAAGTAGGGAATATTTAATCAATTGAGATTAGATTGCATAGGTTATCCACAGATGCCATACTTGGCTTAGTCAAGATTGCTTGAGTTTCTCAATTATTGAACAAGTCTTATTCATTAATGATTAAATATATGTGTGTTTACTCAAAGATTAATCGTTTTGAGCATGTTTTCCAACTTTGAAGTTTCCCAAAATAAGTTACTGCTCTCTTGCCTCGCGATTGTTCCTCCCCTTACTGGACCAAACTACGCTGATTGGATGGAGATTGTAACTTTCTCTATGTCCATGTTAACTTACGGCGAATGTTTAAAGGAGGACGGTCCTGAAAAGTCTAAGCCTGATGAGGAGGACGTAGTAGTGCTTAAGGCATATAAGGATTGGAAAGAAAAGGATGCTAATTGTCTTTCTTTTTTGCGCCTTACCACTGCTGCGGACATTAAGAACTCAATTACAGAGGTTGAATGTGATACCACGAAGAAATATCTTGCAAAACTTAAGGAAAAGTTCCAGCCATTTGATAAGGCATTAATTGGAAAGCTTCTTTCTGAACTGTCTCACTGTAAGTTTGATGAAAAGCAGACTGACATGACTAAGTATACAATGCATATGCAAAGCTTAGCCTCTCAGTTGTTCAAGTTAGGGCTGAAAATTGACGGCCCCACATTAACGCATTTCATCTTTGAGGGTCTTCCCAAAGAATATGAGGCATTCCATGTGAGCTACAATGCCATTAAAGAAACATGGACAGTGGATGAACTTGCGAATAAGCTTGTTCAAGAAGCCACACGCCTGACTAATGCAAAAGCGCATAATATACCTCAGGCACATTTTGTGTATAACAGTGAGGGCGCTAAGGGGAAGGGGCAATTCAAAAGGAAGGATGGGTCGAGCATCAAGTCTAGCTCAACCAATGTGCCAGGTCCGTCAAGCATTAAGAAGGTGAAAAGGAAGGATGTTTGCCATTTTTGTAAAAAGGCAGGACATTTCCAGAAAGACTGTGTAAAGCGCAATGAATGGTTCGAGAAGAAGGGGCTTCAGATCAATCCAGAACATTAGAAGCAATGAGAAGAACCTACTCATGGGAAACAAGTCTGAAGCATCTATTAAAGTCATAAGATGTTTTAGTTTAGAATTAAGTAGTGGCTTTAAATTACTTTTGGAGGATACAATCTACGTTCCATCAATGTCTCGTAATTTAATTTCAATTTCTAAACTCAACTGTATGGGTTTTTCTGTGACTTTTGGAAATGGTTGTTTTAGTTTATTCAAAGATAAGAATATAGTTGGTTATGGTGTTTTGAAAAATGGAATGTATCGTATTGAGTTGGAGAAATCATTTTCTGATTCGCTATTTATTTCTTTGAATTCTGAGATTGGAGTGAAACATGTTAGGTCGAATGAGAACTCAACGTTCTTGTGGCATAAACGCTTGGCCCATATTTCAAGGGAAAGAATGATGTTGTTAGTAAAAGACAACATTCTTCCTTCTCTTGATTTTATTGACTTTGGGACGTGTGTGGATTGCACTAAAGGTAAGCAAACCAAACACACCAAAAAGGGCGCCACAAGAAGCACTGCTCTTTTAGAGATCATACATACAGACATTTGTGGTCCATTTGATGTTCCCTCCTTTAGTGGAGAGAAGTATTTCATCACCTTTGTAGATGATTATTCACGGTACTGTTATCTTTACATGTTGCATGAAAAATCTCAGTCGGTAAATATTGTAGAGCTTTACATTAAGGAAGTTGAGAGGCAACTGGCAAAGAAAGTGAAAATCATCAAGTCAGATAGAGGTGGAGAATTCTATGGTAGAAACGTGAATCAGGGCAAAACCCATGTCCATTTGTTAAACTTCTAGAAAGTTTGGGTATTGTCGCTCAGTACAAGATGCCTGGTTCACCTTGGATGAACGGTGTTGCTGAGAGGCGTAACAAAACCCTTCTAGAGGCTGTAAGGGCTATGATGAGTAAAGCTAATTTACCCATATCATTGTGGACGCATGCGCTTATGACTGTCGTGTACGTCGCAAACCGATTTCCTAGTAAAGCAGTTTCAAGGACTCCATTTGAACTGTGGAATGGTTGGAAACCAAGTTTGCAACACTTACACATTTGGGGTTTCCCCGCAGAAGCGCACATCTACATTCCTCAAGAGAAGAAACTCGATTCTAAAACCATTAGCGGGTTTTTCATTGGGTATGCTTCGAGATCAAAGGGGTTTAAATTTTACTGTCCTAGCCACAACACTAGAATAATAGAAACTGGTAATGCCAAATTCTTAAAGGATGGTGAAGTTAGTGGGAGAATTGATGAGGTCATCATCAATGAGATTAGAGAGGGAACTTTGGTTCCTATTACTGTACCTCTAATCTCTGTTCATTAGGTTCCAGTAAACGACGATGTCGTGGAACAACATAATGATGATGAACCTCAACCCATTAATGTGACTCCTGCCATTCCTGAAGTCATTGAAGCAACAGATACACCTATAACTGAGATTTCTATAAGAAGGTCCACAAGACCTCGTAGGTCTGCAATCTCAGATGACTATATGGTGTATATGCTACAACATGAGTTTGACATAGGATAGGATAACGATCCAATAACGTTTTCACAAGCCGTAAAAGGTGATGATTCTGATAAATGGATTGATGCTATGTGTGAGGAATTGAAATCGATGGCTGCAAATAAAGTGTGGGAGTTAGTTGCTCTACCTATAGGGCATAAGGCAGTCGGTAGTAAATGGGTCTTTAAGACCAAGCACGACTCCCTTGGCCAAATAGAGCGACATAAAGCACGCCTTGTAGCCAAAGGTTTCAACCAGAAAGAAGGCATTGATTATAATGAAACCTTCTCTCCAGTTTCAAAAAAGGATTCATTAAGGATCATTTTGGCATTAGTAGCTCATTTTGATTTAGAGCTACATCAAATGGATGTGAAAACGGCTTTTCTGAATGGACGTTTGGAGGAAGAAGTCTACATGTCTCAACTTGAAGGTTTCGTTGAAGAAAGTAAGGAGGATCTAGTCTGTTTATTAAAGAAGTCAATATATGGACTTAAGCAAGCTTCTCGGCAATGACATATTAAGTTTCACGATACCATAACTGGCTTCGGTTTTACGGAAAACCTTTTTGATCATTGTATATACCTGAAGGTCAGTGGGAGCAAGTTTGCATTTTTTGTCCTGTATGTTGACGACATTTTGATCGCCAACAGTGATTTGAGTTTACTCAAAGAGACCAAGAGTTTCTTGTCTATTAACTTTGAGATGAAAGATATGGGTGAGGCGTCTTTTGTGTTAGGAATAGAAATATCCCGTGATAGGTCACAGAGAACATTAGGTTTATCTCAGAAAGCATATATTTCAAAGATATTAGATTCAATATGACTAGATGTAATTCCAGTATAGTTCCTATTCAGAAAGGGGATAAGTTAAGCTTGAAGCAATGCCCCAAAACTAATGAGGAACATAAAAGAATGCAAGATATTCCTTATGCTTCAATAGTTGGAAGCCTTTTGTATTCCCAAGTTTGTACCAGACCGGACATCAGTTTTGCAGTAGGTGTAATGGGTCGCTATCAAAGCAACCCTGGCATTGAACACTAGAAGGCTGCGAAAAAGGTGTTAAGGTACCTACAAGGGACTAAGAGTCACATGCTTAGCTATAGGCATTTTGATCATCTTGAGGTTATTGGCTATACTGATTCAGATTTTGGAGGATGCGAGGATAACAGGAAAAGCACCTCGGGTTATGTTTTTATCTTAGCGGGAGGAGCCATCTTCTGGCAGAGTGCTAAGCAAACCGTTATTACATCATCCACAATGGAGGCCGAGTTTGTAGCGTGCTTTGAGGCTACAAATCATGCATTATGGTTGCGGAACTTTATTTTGGGGTTAAGCGTTCTGAGCTTGATCGCAAGACCGCTGAGAATCTTCTGTGATAACACTGCGGCCGTTTTCTTTTCGAAAAATGATAAGTATTCCAAAGGCATAAAACACATGGAAATGAGATTCTTATCAGTTAAGGAGGAAGTTCGGAAGATAAGAGTATATGTGGAGCACATTTCGACTAGTGCTCATATAGCAGATCCACTTACTAAGGGACTACCAACCAAGAAAATTTTGATGCATGCTAGCCTAATGGGTCTTGAGTGTAGTACTTAGTTTTTATGTTATGTGGATTGCAAGTGTTTTGTAAAGATACCGTGTTTTGATCATTTATGTTATATATCTTCTAAACCATTCTGTTTTCATATTATTGTTTTGTATATATACATTTTGTTGGTTGAACATAAATAGTCTTTTCCTAAAGACATTAAAGAGACCATTATGCTTATTCCCCTATACGGATCGAGTTTTCCTAGGACAACAATCAGTAGTAGATGGAAGAAACCATGTTGAATAGATAATGTGGAACCACCATTACTCTATTGTTGTTTTAGGATTCTCGATGTAATTAAGATAAACCCGTAAAGTAAATTTAGCACTTTGTACAATTTAAGTTTATCTACATGTAACAGTATAGTAGATGTAACTATAGTCCAAGTGGGAGAATGTAAGAATGATTGTATCCCGTTATTTGGACCTATAGATAATCTATGTTCATTGCGGTAATTGGCTAAATATAATAGTCGGGGTTTTTAGTGGGAGTAAACCGATTAATTTAATTGTTGATGGACCGATTAAATTAATCAGGTGAAGAAGCCCGGTCCTCCTCTCCCCCTTATATAAGTTATTCCGTTAATAGCCATATAATGTGTGGCATATATCTTATATCATGTGATATTATATGACCCCTAATGATATGGGTATATAAATAAGGTCATAAGAATATATGTCATAACATAACACACATACTAAATGTAACGACCGGATTTTTTCGTTATGCCTTGATAGGGTTAGAGAGGTGTAAGGAACGAATAAAATTTAATGAGACTAGGACATACCCGTTTATTTATGAAAGTCGTTTAATTTAGTACCTTGTTCTAAGTTTCGGGACGAAACTTATTTTAAGGGGGTACTGATGTAATATCCGGAATTTTTATTCCGTTTATTTCCGAATCAATTCGGACTTCGAGCCGTTGACGGTTTTCCATTCTATCTAGTATTTCTTCCTTCACAAATTTTATTATTTTATGTAGAATCTAGTTCACATAAAATGATAAAATTATATCAAGCTCTAATTCTTATAATTATGTATTATTTTATGTAGAAGTTAATTCACATAAAATGATAAAATTATATCAAACTCTAATCCTTAGAAATATCCATTAATTTATGTAGAATTTAATTCACATAAAATGATAAAATTATATCAAACTCTAATCCTTATAATTATTTATTATTTTATGTAGAATTTAATTCACATAAAATGATAGATTTATATCAAACCCTAGTTATTATAATTCATTCTTATCGATGCAAGTTGTGACGATATTTTGACAAGCTGTGACAAGCCTGGACAACACAAGCCCACTCCTTTCTTGGCCTATCTTTGCTGCAGCCCACACAACCTCAGCCCACTCTTCCTCCTTGCTTACTGATGATGTATTTCTGGACTGTTGTGTCGGCCCAGCAACAACTCCCCTTGCCTGCAGCCTGTGTAGAGCTTCTCTCCAGCCCAGTAGCACGCAGCCAGGCCCAACTGAAGAGCTTCCCCGCTCTAGACATCCAAGGAGCGTAACTTCCCTCTCCTCCCTTGCCATACGTAACGGCTGCTGAGGGCTTGAAGATTGCTGTAACTGCTCCTAGATTTGTGCAGAAACAAAGAGCCAGTCCAGCCGTGAATGAAGTCCCTCTTCTGTCCAATGTTAGCGCTGCACTCTTCCTATCTTGCCTTCTGCAAGGGACTCTCTCCATCGTTCAATCTCTGCACACAACACGCCCTCTTCGTCTCTCACCTTCCTTCACGAGACACCAGCGACGGGAGCCCCAGCCTCTGCACGCAGTCCATACCGACGAACCTGCAGGAACGAGTTTGCCTAGATGCAAACTAAAAACACCCAGCCCACTACCCCAATGGCGAGCCGCCTTCAACCTTCTGCACGATCACTCTCGAGTTGCTGCTACTACGCAAGGTCGGGCCTTTCCTCCTCCTTCCTCCTTGGCTGCATTCTTCAACCTTCTCCTCTGCGTCCCAACCTGGTCCGACTCAACCTTCCTGCACACAGCTTCTGCATAGGTGCGTCTTTCCCTTCCTTCTCCTATTTGTTCTCCCTATGCTTCTCTTCTGCGTTATATTGCTGCTGAACGAGGACGCTTCTCTGCAGACCCTCTTCGACCGAACAGCCTCGCACCCCCTCTGTCGTTGAGCCAAAGCAGCCCAGCCTCCACAGCTTCTGCTCCTTTCACGAACTGCACCACAGCAACAGCAACAGCAAGCACATTGTCACTAGAAACAGCTAGCTTGATGACCAGATTTAGGTATGAAAGACTGATCCGTTATGGCTGAAATTTTTATATGTTATAGCTGGGATATTGTGGTATAACATATTAAAATTTTAGAGGAATCAAGCTAGTGGTTTAGAATTTATGAATTTTCAAAGATTGGGTCGTAAACAGTTTTTTTTTCTGTTGTGCTGAACTTTCAAGTGTTGGAAAAACTGCTAGTTTTGTGATCTAGGTTTGGGTAAGTTAGACGACTCCTTCATTTCTGATTTTTGGATATGTTTTAGTCGATATTGTATAGTATTACATACTAAAATTTGAGGGGAATCCAGCAATTGGTTTGGGATTTATGATTTTTCAAAGATGAAGTCGTAAGCAGTTTTTCTGTTGTGCTGAAATTCGGTTTTGTGAGATAGTTTTCAATAGGATTTTGATCTCCTTTGCGGCTGAACTTTGGATATATTATAGATAAGATTTTATAGTAGAACGTATCAAAATTTGGGATAAATTCAGCGAGTAGTTTAGGAGTTATGATTTTTTCAAAGTTAAGACAATGTGCTGTTTGTTAAGTGTTGTAACCAACTTTGGAAATTTTTGTAGAAGTGATGGTTGAACAGTTTTAAGAAATTCTTGCTCCTAGGAGTAGATGAGATATCATAGATGATCTAGGGAATTATTTCGGAATTTTTATAAGATTATTCGAATTTTATATTTGAAGCCGAAGTTGGACCTTAACAATCTTTTCGAAAATAGGGAAATGGGTAAATTGCCAGTTTGTAACCAAACTCATCTTTAGGAGTTAGAATATGACTCTTTAGTCTCAAATAAGAGTTTAGGCATGAATTAGGGAATTTTTGGAAGTTTCGAGACCAAGGGTAAAATAGTCATTTTACCATAAATTAATACTGTAATCAATTCCGTTCTATTAAGACCTACTATCTTAGAAGTCTTGGACTTCTAATCACCTAGAAAGTGTGCTGACACACTTGCCTCCTTTGACAGGCCACTGAATTCCTACTGTACATATCGATTTACGAATTAGAAAGTCGAGATCTGATTCAGGTAAGTCCACGGACTTACTTAGCTGGCTTCTTGTATGAGTGTAATGTGTATGAGTGGTGTTTGTTAGTTTTTATAAATAACGAAACCGGATTAGGCCGACTTTATTATTTACATAATTGACCCAAGTGTATGATAACGGGTCGTGACATCATCTGCCTAGCTCTTGCGAGAGTCTAGGAGGTTCCCTGCGACCAGCCCAGTCCGGTAGACGGTCAGATGCATTAGTACCATTCCGCGTTGGTAAACGGGGACAGGGGCGAGGTTTGGGAATCCCTCGTGTCACAAAATAAGTATCATTAGTAATGACCTATCACCTAATTAAAGATAATAAAAGGATTGAGTGTTGCATGTTGATTGTGTATGATGTGTGATTGTGCTTTTACCTTTATACTTATGCATAGAATGTTAGCTAACGGTTTTATACCGCTTGTAGATGCCTTGCAGGTTAAGACATTTGTAGAAAGATCCGGAGGAAATGGTCAGCCGGGTCCACGTACTCATTTAGTTGGGGACGGGAATGTCTTATGTTCTTCATATATGTCGTTTTGGTACCTTTGCTTTGTAAGGCTGATACATAATTTTCATGTATATATTGTTTAAAGTTTTCTAATGTTTTTAATACTTTTGTGCCTTGTTGTAAGATCCAAGTTAAATTGTTGTCAAACTAAGGTCGGGACCCATTGTGAGGTCCTAACCAGTAGCTCCCCGAGTTCTTAGAATTTGGGGTGTTACAATGTGGTATCAGAGCTCTGGGTTGGCAACAATGGCACTTGAAATCTTTTGAAAGACCGATTGTATAAAATAACTAGAACCCGAAAGGGGTCTAAAATTTTCAAAACGGATTTATGTTTTTACACGAGCATAGTTGGGTTGTGGGTTAGTAGTACGTCGGATTACCATCGCTCTCCGTGGATCTCTGCAACTTAGAATGATAGGTGTGTTAGTTAGTATATAGACTTATATCGATATGTTCTAAAGTATGATTATATATATATGTATATGTATAGCATGTTAGTATCCTTTAGTTGTGATATAATGAAGCGATTATCGTCTCATTATAAATCGGTAGCGGACTGGAAGAGTTTTCAACACGAGGCAATGAAATCGAACCCTAAATTGAGTATTATACTCGGGTAGGCTGCTTGGTGATCCTTACAAAGAATCCAAACAACAAGTGAGCAAGGAAGTAAAGTTGTGAAGATAATTGTTACCACAAGCACAATCAGATGAGGAAGAAATTCCTGAGTCAACTCATATAGAAGAAATAGAAGGTCATACAAGGGACTTGGTTGTATGAAGCCGAGAGATGAATTATAAGAACCATGCAAGAGACTACAAGAGTGCGGAGTAGAGATAATAATATTGGAACGAGACAAGTAGTATTGAGTACAACCAAGATTGCGGAATCAAGGACATTACCATCGAGGCGGATGCCCATAGACCATTATGGGCATGAGAAACCAGAAGAGACAAAGTGTCAATCCGGGTGCGAGAATCTAAGGTGCACGGAATGAAGACCTACAATTGAGTGTAAAAGCGAAAAGTCAGACTCCACAAGCGTGGGGAGGTTTGATCTCCTCAGAGATATAAGTAGTTTGAAAGAAATCGCGACGCCAATATCTAAAGAATGGAAGCCTATAGCAGGGTCAACGGAGTTTCATGAAGGCGATATTACCACTAACTCTAGTGGAGAAATCTGTATGGGAGAACGGCCATGCTAGACTCGAGAGTCCAGGGTAACCCGAATTATCACGGGACCTAAGCCATCAACACAGATGGTCCATGCAAAAGGAACTGCAAGAGGATGATCATTACGGCCATAAGAATTTCAAAGAAGCTTGCAAGCTATCGTGAAAACTTGAAATGACTATTTATGCCAGATGAATGACACAATCGGACTAGAGAAATGGAGTTAACCTATAATAAGCGGAACGGTGGGAGGTTGAACGAACTAAAGAAGTATAAAAGGATTGTTGTGAGTAACTGTTTACCTACTAGCTAAGGAAATTTTGACAGATCACAATTAACATGGACTGGAGACTTACAACTTAATGTAAGAGCGAAAGATAGACTTCACAAGCCGGGAGACGTTTTGTCTTCTTTCAAGATAAGAATTCTAAGAAGAATCACAACGCCAGTATCGAAAGGATCGAAGCCCGGTAACATAGTCAATAGAGATTTGGAAGGAAATATTACAACAACGCCGATTAAGGAACCTGTGCTTGTGAGAATCGTGTGGTGGACTCAAGAGTCCAGAGTAACCCCCATTTACAACAGAGCATAGGTCATCAACACAGACGGTCCTTGTAAAAGGACTACAAATGGGAGGTAATTAAAAGTCATTGGAGCTACAAGACACTTACCATTTATCGTGGAGCGTTAAGAACGACTTTTGACGTTAGGCGAATGGCACAGTGAGACTTGAGAAAGAGAGAGTTGTCCCCAAAGGAAGCAGAAGAGTGAAAGATAAGACGAATTAAAGAAGGATAAACGGATTAATCTAGTAGGTGATGTGCACCAAAAGTTTAATATCAGTAGAGGTATGGAATTGAGATAAGTCAATTATAGACTGACCGATGTCAACCAAGGACGTGCAAGTATGGTTGGGTATTGACGAGTTATGTGCCGTTAAGAAGAAATATTTGTGACTGTGGATCTATGGAGTAGCTTTACCGACGCCTTGGAGGATTTCCTCAAGTAGGCAACGTCAACCGTCTGGGATGAGCAAAAGGTATCGAGAGGATTGCGTTAAAGGTTATTTCTTGTCTGGTTAAGACCAAACTCTGGTTGAGTCAGGGAGTTTGGATCGGTGTTGCAAGAATTAAGGAAGTAAACGGAAGATGGTTGCTTTCCAATAATGATTTTATTTCAGAAAAACAAGTAAGGAAAGTACTTAGTACTTCATCCGGTTAATCATTTTGGACTCACAAAACACGTCTTTATGATTAAGGGGTGACAACAAAATAATCAGAGTAGCGCAGCGGAAGCATGGTGGGTCCTAACCCACAGAGCAAGAAGCTCAATGGTACTGATGGATGTCGTGTCGAGTTTAAGATGGTGATAGTTGGTGAAATGCATTCTAGTTGGAAGGAACGTGAGATAGGCCATGTGAAGTGACTAGAAATGTCGTACGGAAACGTATGAGCATGTAGAGGTAATAGAAGGAGACTGGTACACTTTTATGGGTCCGAGTGAAGAGTGATGGCTTTGTAAATGTTTCCATGCAAGTAGTTCTGGAATTTTATATCCCTAACGGAGTACGTTAGAGTGATTTCGCACATGGGATCACTTTGTGTCTAATGCCATCATTTCGGACATATTCTATTTTACTTAAGATCTTGGAAAATGCGTGAGAAACCTAAGTTTGAGCTAACGATGTATTAGAGATCTGTAAATAATATAACAATGCCAAGTGAACAAAGAGGATGACCACTAGATTTGATTCTTAGTTGCCCCGAGTGTAGACAAGAAAAGGGTAAAGGTGACGATTCCTTACCGGAGGAATAAGACGACTGAGTAATATTAAAAGACAAGACCAAGTGGGTCGTGCTGCGAAGAGCATTGGGTACTTGGTAAGTGTTGGTGGATATCTAAGACCTTTGGCTTGAGTGTGCAGTCAGAACCTTTTCAGCAGGCTGGAAGCAAGTGGTCATAACGAAGGGAAGGAAGTTGAATAGATTATTTTCCATAGGGTCATCAAAGGATCTGAAAGTGAGTTGTGTAAGGCAACCATTGGAAGTTTTAAAGCGGTTTAAAAGTGACTAATGGACTAATAGTCATCACCCTATTGGAGAGTGCAGCTTCAGTTTTCCACGGAGACTAAGTCTGGGAACTGAGTTTGAGATTTTCAATTGGAGAAATACATACCAGACACGAGTTAGGTCATCAGATTAGAAGATCAAACAGTTGAGCCGGATGATATCGGTGAGATACCCAGTAACCACTCTAAAACGTGGTAGCAGATGCTTGTGATCTAAGTACCTGAAAAGATTTAAGATTTAGCGGTTTTATGAGAAGGCAATAAGGCTACCTAAGATATCGGGGATAGTAAGAGACGTAACATTTCAAAGACTTATGTAGCGATAGTTGTAACCTCGAGAGTAACGAGTTAGGGCTTGACCTTGTACGTGTGATATTGTTTGAATGCTTGTTTATTTCATGATTGAGTGTTTAGTCAGTGATGTGATCTTTTGGTAACCTTGATGTGCGGGATACTTAGATGTGGAAACGACTAGACTTTCGTGTAGTGCCCAAACGAACCATTTTGGTGCCTAAAGGCCGATCAGGATTGTCTTACCCTAAGTTTCGGGACGAAAATTATTTTGAGGGGGATCTGATGTAACGACCGGATTTTTCGTTATGCCTTGATAGGGTTAGAGAGGTGTAAGGAACGAATAAAAATTTAATGAGACTAGGACATACCCGTTTATTTATGGAAGTCGTTTAATTAAGTACCTTGTTCTAAGTTTCGGGACGAAACTTATTTTAAGGGGGGTACTGATGTAATATCCGGAATTTTTATTCCGTTTATTTCCGAATCAATTCGGACTTCGAGCCGTTGACGGTTTTCCATTCTATCTAGTATTTCTTCCTTCACAAATTTTATTATTTTATGTAGAATCTAGTTCACATAAAATGATAAAATTATATCAAGCTCTAATTCTTATAATTATGTATTATTTTATGTAGAAGTTAATTCACATAAAATGATAAAATTATATCAAACTCTAATCCTTAGAAATATCCATTATTTTATGTAGAATTTAATTCACATAAAATGATATAATTATATCAAACTCTAATCCTTATAATTATCTATTATTTTATGTAGAATTTAATTCACATAAAATGATAGATTTATATCAAACCCTAGTTATTATAATTCATTCTTATCGATGCAAGCTGTGACGATATTTTGACAAGCTGTGACAAGCCTGGACAACACAAGCCCACTCCTTTCTTGGCCTATCTTTGCTGCAGCCCACACAACCTCAGCCCACTCTTCCTCCTTGCTTGCTGATGATGTATTTCTGGACTGTTGTGTCGGCCCAGCAACAACTCCCCTTGCCTGCAGCCTGTGTAGGCTTCTCTCCAGCCCAGTAGCACGCAGCCAGGCCCAACTGAAGAGCTTCCCCGCTCTAGACATCCAAGGAGCGTAACTTCCCTCTCCTCCCTTGCCATACGTAACGGCTGTTGAGGGCTTGAAGATTGCTGTAACTGCTCCTAGATTTGTGCAGAAACGAAGAGCCAGTCCAGCCATGAATGAAGTCCCTCTTCTGTCCAATGTTAGCGCTGCACTCTTCCTATCTTGCCTTCTGCAAGGGACTCTCTCCATCGTTCAATCTCTGCACACAACACGCCCTCTTCGTCTCTCACCTTCCTTCACGAGACACCAGCGACGGGAGCCCCAGCCTCTGCACGCAGTCCATACCGACGAACCTGCAGGAACGAGTTTGCCTAGATGCAAACTAAAAACACCCAGCCCACTACCCCAATGGCGAGCCGCCTTCAACCTTCTGCACGATCACTCTCGAGTTGCTGCTACTACGCAAGGTCGGGCCTTTCCTCCTCCTTCCTCCTTGGCTGCATTCTTCGACCTTCTCCTCTGCGTCCCAACCTGGTCCGACTCAACCTTCCTGCACACAGCTTCTGCATAGGTGCGTCTTTCCCTTCCTTCTCCTATTTGTTCTCCCTATGCTTCTCTTCTGCGTTATATTGCTGCTGAACGAGGACGCTTCTCTGCAGACCCTCTTCGACCGAACAGCCTCGCACCCCCTCTGTCGTTGAGCCAAAGCAGCCCAGCCTCCACAGCTTCTGCTCCTTTCACGAACTGCACCACAGCAACAGCAACAGCAAGCACATTGTCACTAGAAACAGCTAGCTTGATGACCAGATTTAGGTATGAAAGACTGATCCGTTATGGCTGAAATTTTTATTTGTTATATCTGGGATATTGTGGTATAACATATTAAAATTTTAGAGGAATCAAGCTAGTGGTTTAGGATTTATGAATTTTCAAAGATTGGGTCGTAAACAGTTTTTTTTTCTGTTGTGCTGAAACTTTCAAGTGTTGGAAAAACTGCTAGTTTTGTGATCTAGGTTTGGGTAAGTTAGACGACTCCTTCATTTCTGATTTTTGGATATGTTTTAGTCGATATTGTATAGTATTACATACTAAAATTTGAGGGGAATCCAGCAATTGGTTTGGGATTTATGATTTTTCAAAGATGAAGTCGTAAGCAGTTTTTCTGTTGTGCTGAAATTCGGTTTTGTGAGATAGTTTTCAATAGGATTTTGATCTCCTTTGCGGCTGAACTTTGGATATATTATAGATAAGATTTTATAGTAGAACGTATCAAAATTTGGGATAAATTCAGCGAGTAGTTTAGGAGTTATGATTTTTTCAAAGTTAAGACAATGTGCTGTTTGTTAAGTGTTGTAACCAACTTTGGAAATTTTTGTAGAAGTGATTGTTGAACAGTTTTAAGAAATTCTTGCTCCTAGGAGTAGATGAGATATCATAGATGATCTAGGGAATTATTTCGGAATTTTTATAAGATTGTTCGAATTTTATATTTGAAGCCGAAGTTGGACCTTAACAATCTTCTCGAAAATAGGGAAATGGGTAAATTGCCAGTTTGTAACCAAACTCATCTTTAGGAGTTAGAATATGACTCTTTAGTCTCAAATAAGAGTTTAGGCATGAATTAGGGAATCTTTGGAAGTTTCGAGACCAAGGGTAAAATAGTCATTTTACCATAAATTAATACTGTAATCAATTCCGTTCTATTAAGACCTACTATCTTAGAAGTCTTGGACTTCTAATCACCTAGAAAGTGTGCTGACACACTTGCCTCCTTTGACAGGCCACTGAATTCCTACTATACATATCGATTTGCGAATTAGAAAGTCGAGATCTGATTCAGGTAAGTCCACGGACTTACTTAGCTGGCTTCTTGTATGAGTGTAATGTGTATGAGTGGTGTTTGTTAGTTTTTATAAATAACGAAACCGGATTAGGCCGACTTTATTATTTACATAATTGACCCAAGTGTATGATAACGGGTCGTGACATCATCTGCCTAGCTCTTGCGAGAGTCTAGGAGGTTCCCTGCGACCAGCCCAGTCCGGTAGACGGTCAGATGCATTAGTACCATTCCGCGTTGGTAAACGGGGACAGGGGCGAGGTTTGAGAATCCCTCGTGTCACAAAATAAGTATCATTAGTAATGACCTATCACCTAATTAAAGATAATAAAAGGATTGAGTGTTGCATGTTGATTGTGTATGATGTGTGATTGTGCTTTTACCTTTATACTTATTCATAGAATGTTAGCTAACGGTTTTATACCGCTTGTAGATGCCTTGCAGGTTAAGACAGTTGTAGAAAGATCCGGAGGAAATGGTCAGCCGGGTCCACGTACTCATTTAGTTGGGGACGGGAATGTCTTATGTTCTTCATATATGTCGTTTTGGTACCTTTGCTTTGTAAGGCTGATACATAATTTTCATGTATATATTGTTTAAAGTTTTCTAATGTTTTTAATACTTTTGTGCCTTGTTGTAAGATCCAAGTTAAATTGTTGTCAAACTAAGGTCGGGACCCATTGTGAGGTCCTAACCAGTAGCTCCCCGAGTTCTTAGAATTTGGGGTGTTACACTAAAAGTAAGGGTAGGGAGAGAGAGGAGAAACCAAGGGACTTCTCCTCCATCACCGCCTTCTCCTACCGGCCGCCGCCGGCGTTGTTGCCGCCGCCGCTACTGTCGCCGGACTTCATTGTTGCACCACCATGGCGGATCAAGGTACAAACTACACATGCAATTCAGTTTCAAATCTAAGATTCCTAAAAGAACAAATTAGAGGTTGAAATTGTTCTTGGTTAGATTAATTGATAAATCTAACTAACAGAAGAAACCGAAGAGACAAAGGCGGTCGGGTGGTACGAGACGTCGGAGAGAGGTAGCTAGTTTTAGCACTGGAGTTTGGTTAGGCTCCTTGGTATCTGCTTCAAATGAGTAGAAAGAGATATGGTATATGAGTATTTGCCTAATGCAAGCCTGAATAATTTCCTGTTTGGTATGTTTCTTGTTCTTGTTGATCTTTTGATAGCTAAAAAAATTGTTCTTATCGATTTGGTCCAGATCTGCTTCTCAGTGTTACTTGTTTAGTTGCCTTGGGTCAAATCTAACTCCAAACCAAGGGGATTGTCACTGAACATTGATCCAGATCTGCTACTCAGTGTTGCGTGTTTTGTCGACTTAGTCTAGATCTGCTACTCATCAACTTGATGGTGGTTTACATACATGGCAGGGCTTCTACCAAAGTGTTGAACCAACTCAAATGGGAGTTGGTCCAGATCTGAGCGTGTTGATTCTCGAACAAATGTGTGTTTTACTTTAATTTTCTATCGTTTTGAAGATTAAGAGCATCCGCAACGGTGATGGTGGGAGTTTCTAATTCAATATTTTAATGTGTAAAAATGTATATGTGTTCAAAAAATTTCAGAGGTGTGCAGAGAAGCCCATATGGGTACCCGGGCCAGCTTCTTGTAATAGAAATCCATCCCGCAAAGTTTCTCTGCAACTTAATAATTATTTTAGAAGGGGTTGTTTGGTGAAGTTAATTTTATTGTTTTGAGAGTAGGGTAAATTTAATCAAAAGAAGATTTTAACCAAACAAATCCTATGGAGATATCAGATTTTTTATGCTCTACTTTTTTGTAACACCCTGAATCCGCGGGACTCGGAGTGTCACATTGGGCTAGGATCTCACAATGGATCCTGACCCTAGCCTGACAACAAGTTCACTGGACCTTACAACATGGCACTGACAGATATAAAACAAACACATAAAACAGTATAAACTGTACGACCCAAAGTAAACAACAACATAGCCGAGTATATAAAACGACATCCTCACATAGGAGGTACAAAAGATCATCCTCACGCAAGAGGGGGAACACAACAACCCCAAACCAACCACCTAATGTACGAGAGTCCTCGGCCTATCACCCTGCCAGATCACTCAGCAGTGCCTAACCTGTAAACATCTACAACATGGTATGAAACCGTTAGCTAACCATACATATATGAGATAATGCATAAGCACAAACACAATCATGAAATATAAACACCTCAGCATGCTATCACACATTTACCCATTTATTATCTTTATATAATAACCATTTACTCAAAAACCGTATATATATAGATAGATGAAAGTATGTGACACGAGGACCGATACATCCCCGCCTCTGAGTACAATGTCCAGCTGTACGAGTATCGGTCACACAATCCGTGTACCCTATGGGAGTGGATTGCGCCCTTCCTGTAAACCAGTCTGGCCTGACATCAGAGAACCTCCCAGACTCCACGGCGGGATGAAAGGGAAAGGTTATCACAGCCACACAATGGGGCAGTCAATAGAACATAGGTCGATAAAAACGACAACTCATGATATCATAGCAAACATATAAAGCACACACCACTCATGCAAACACCCAATATAGGGATGGTAGCTAAGTAAGTCCTACGGACTTACCTCAACCTCGTATAAAATCGACCACGATCACCTCTACACTTGAGGGACAACACGGCCTATAAAAAGGCATAAAGAGATATATCAACCTGTATTCATCAAAGGAGTCACACCTAGACCCAAAGGGATCCATAAGGATCATACTCAATCTATGAGCCTCACAACCAACTAAACCTCAATATCTCAGCATAACTCACAATTCCTCAAATCTCAAGGTAGTATCTAATCAACATTCCTCAATCTCAATTCTAATCCTAATTTAATTAATTAACCTTTAATTAATTAATTAGATTTCGTCACAATAACGTTTTGCCCGCAGGCAATTTCTAAACCCACCTGTCATCAGATTTCATCAAACAAACTATCCATAATCACCAGAATAATATAACGACCATAATGGAATTTCTAATTATCCATTTTGACAAGCCTAAAGTCAATTTAGGCCAAATCGCAGTACAGAAAACGAATAAATTCATAACTTATTCGTTACTAACCCGATTGACGATCTGAAAGAAGATTCGGAATCACAGCGACGCAGGCTACACATGGACAACATCAAATTCACCGGAATCTGAGCGACGGAACCGTCATGGTGACATATATGCTCGACCAACCCTTCTTCTACTCGGAAATGCGGAAACTCGGCACCGATATGAAGAGAATGAAGAGAGGAATCCAGAAAGTCAAACGGATTTGAAAATGGATTAGAAACGGAGAGTAGATATGAGTTTGAAGGTTGAGAGAATTCAGAGCTTTTACGAGAAAACGTGAAAGGAAATGAATTAATAAAGGATTTTCCGCTATTTATAGTGAAGACGATAATTATCCTTTAGTAAAGTCGATAATTATCCTTTAACCGATCCAAAGGCGGGTCGAACCTCTTTCTCCAAACTTCTCGAGATTGGAATATTAAATCTGGAATATTGTAGGGATAATTATTACACCACTGCCTCGGAAAACGTGTATTCCTAAGCCGTCTTTCTTAGCCGTTAAGAAACGAAATAGCGACTCTTTTGGCCGTTTTGCCTCTCCATGTTATTTCATATCTAAGACATATCCGATGTCTTGATCATTTCTCTCAACTGCATTTTTATTAATTGGAGCTCCCAAATGCTCCAAATAACACCGGAGGGTAAAAATAATTACCCGGGGGAAAAGTAAAAATTTCCCCAAACGTCCAAAATTATGCGAGGAACATAACGGTGGGACTCATACTCATCACTTGGGAAATCTTCGCAAGTTATATGTCAATTACTATCAACGATTAAGTTAATCAACATTAATTAGAATTCGGAAATCCTAGCTATTACATCACACACCCCTAAAAAAAAAGTTTCGTACCGAAACTTGAACAATTCCCAAATCCTCTCGGACCCATACGCCGAGGTATAACTCTCACTCTTTCTATCGGAGGTATCACATCTCCGTTGAAAAGATCACAACCTATAACAATCTATAACCTTAAGTATAAACATGGAGGAATCATCATCTCCAGGAAACAGGGCCATAACGCTACTCAAAGGCGTAGAGGAATCACGTCTCTCGCCATACCACATCACAAGGCATAGAGGAAGCACATCTCTAGCCAACCCATAAACATATATAACGCATGGAGGAATCACATCTCCACTGAACTATGCCCATCAAGGTAGCCTGGAGGAAAGAACCATCTCCAGCTGAATCCTAATCCCACTCAAATAGCATGGAGGAAAGAACCATCTCCATCTATAAATATAATCATAACGTGGAGGAAGTAATCATCTCCAGCTATAGCATACATCACGCTAGCACATCAAGATCTACTAAGATCATAAATCACATCACAACTGGCATGAAATAACACATCAAGGCATATAAGCACATAAGCACAACATTCATCAAGATAGCACTAAGATCTACTCGTGCTCCCACAAATGGGTCTATCCCAACATGTACTCTGGATAGTTCCTCAGGATACTATCATCAGTCTCTCACATAGCCTCTTCAGGTCTTCATCTCGACCATCATATCCTCAATATGGGAATGTCTTTCGAATGCAAGCGTTTCATATCTCATTCCAAGAATGTAATCGAATGCTCAACAAAAGTGTGGTTGGACTCAACCACCAAATCATCGTAACTCACAAGGTGTCTCGAGTCTGGTATATACTTCCTCAGTTGAGACATATGAAACACTGGGTGGATATCCTCTAATCTCAGAGGCAAAGCTAAACATCATGCTGCCTTCTCCGTACTGGTCGATCTCAAATAAACCATCATATTGGAAACTCAGTTCCCTTTCCATATTAACACGTCTAACGTCTCGCAGCTGAGATACTTTCAGCCGGACATGAACTCTTGCTTGAACTTTAGATGTTAACGCCTCTTGTCTACATATAATATCTTGCAACTCTGTACAACCAGCATTCTTCCTTCAATCAACGTTACTTTAACTATAAAATCCTAAATCTGGTCAGGTGTTATTCCACTACTACTGCTAGATCACTTCTAGCATAAGGATATACGACATCTATGTCTATATATTGCCTCATAGGGCCATCCCAGAAAGATGCACGTCCTTCATTGTTATATAATAAACTCATTAAGGGAAGGTAATATAACCATCCACGTTTCCCATTCAACTTACAACTTATAATAGATCTTTAAGATCTAGATGATCCTCTCTAACTGACCATCTGTTAGGGGGTGAAGTGTAGTCATGAGGTACATACTCGTCCCCAAAGCAGTCTGAATCTGCTGCCTAAAATCTCAAAGTAAAAACATCCATCTTGATCAAAAATAATCGTTCTCGGTATACCATGGAGTCTCACTATCTGTTTAGTGTACTCCTCAGCCAATTCATTCACTAGCCACGTCCTTCTGATAGAAATAAAACGTGCCGGTTTCATTAATTTGTTACCAACAATCCAGATAACATCAATCTTCTACTGGGTCATAATCCCATAACAAAGTCCATAGAGATGTCCTCCCAAATTCTACTACTGCACTGGTAGTGGGTGGGGCTTATCTCTAGATCAAAAATACTCTATCTGGACCTGCTAACATGTTACATATTGTATCACAAATCTGGTTATATCGGCTTCATACATTATAATCGTCTCATCTCGTGGTCCATCTTACTCGTACCTGAATGTACTGAATAAGGCGTACAGTGGGTATACCTTAATATTCTCTGTCTCCATCTGCATCAGCAGGTACACAAAAGCGGTCATGACTCTTCATCAGTCCATCTACTCCCATGGAGAACTATGGTGCCTCAGTACGAGACATCCTTTCTCTAAACCTTGTCAAGGCCGGGCAAGTCTCTTGCTTCTGTTGGACCTCATCCAACGGACCAGTTAGAACCTCTAAGGTATAACTGGGTATCCTCATCAAGGAACTGATTGTCCAACTCTAGCCAAGCTAGATCTCTATGAAGCTGAGGCTGAACTATCAGTCTCACAATCATCTTCTCTTGGAGCGTCTTTCCATTCAAGTTATCGGCGAAAACGTTCAACTTCTCTTAATGATATGGAATCTTCAAGTCAAAGCTTGATCAACTTAAGCTCTTAACATTGGCGGTTATTCAACCCCTGTTGCATAAAATATACTTCAGATTTCTATGATCTATAGAAATCTGACATGAAGATCACACCGGTAAGGTCTTCAAAACTTAAAGGCTTGAACTATCACTACTAACTCTAAATCATGAGTCGGGTAGTTCTCATCATACGTTCTCAGCTGTAAACACACATATCAATAACCCTACTCCTTTGTAGTAAAACACATCTCAAACTTAGTTGGGATATATCACCGTAAATCACGGGATCCCAAAAATCTCCTCACTAAAACAGAATGGAAGGATAGGTCAAATGCCTCCTCAACTCTTCACAACTGAGACACACTGCTCTCATCACGTAGTTATGGTGGTCTTCTCAAAAGACTCGCAAATGAATACGTAATCATATAAAATCCTTCCTCAAAGCATTGATAGCAATCGGATGAGCCGAGAAAACTACGTATTCCTTAATGTTCATCAGTATCTCCCATGTTATAACATACTTAATTCTCGTCAGGTCAACCATGATCCCACTGGCGGAGACAACATGGCCTAAAAAGGCTACCACTGGCATCTCAACTTACACTTCGAGAGCGTAGCATACAACCCTCTAACTCTCGAAATTTGCAGAACGGTCCTCAGACGATCGGTCTACTATTCTCTACTATGAGAGTATACCGACATGTCATCAATGAAGTCCGCCACCAACTAATCAAGCAATTCGATGAAGATACTGTTCATCAACTCCATAAAAAGTACTAAAACATTCGTCAACCCAAATGACATCACTACAAACTCGTAGTGTCCATAACGGGTATGGGATACTATCTCATACACATGCTGCTCTCTCATCCATGACTAGGGATATCTTGGGCACAAAGGAATCCTGAAAACACAATTGCTTCTTGAAGCTAACTCATCAGGTCGTCAATACGGAACATGGAACCCACTAGGGTAAAAGAAGCCTGTTTCAATCAACTTTTCAAGTTATCATTACAATATCTCAACAAGCACCATATAGTGTGGCTTTCCCATTCAATCTTGTATCATACTTCAACTCGATAACAATGTCCACACTCCGCTGAGGTGGCAACTAGACGGTTCAGTAACACGTCTATAAACTCATAAACAAGTGGAATACCTTCCATTGTTGGACTATCTCGCTCCTTCATGGTATAACACTAGAAGGCGTCACATCTCTGTGCTATCAGCTCGTTGCTCGTACAGTCCTGATGACAAACTCGTCTCTTCAAAGGTCTTAACCTTAGAAGACCTCTATTTACCATCTTAGTAAAGACTATAATAGCCTTACTATTAATATCTAAAACCGTTTGATATCTATTCATCCAATCCATACACATAATGACTTCCTCATGCACCTACGACATGACAAAGAAGTCTACAAGCCATACAGTCCCGGAATAAGGGAACAACCACATATCTCGCGGGTACCTCAGACCTCGAGCTGGTAATCCTGTAAAGGAAAGTCCACCTTCTACTATATATCAAAGATCAACCATTAACGCATGCATCGAAAGACAAGAAGTGCATAGCACTCATAACAAACAAAACTCCACTAGGTAAACCATTAACGAGAATGGTACCTGTAACAGCTAACTCCCGTAGCTCCACTACATATCATTACTCGATCTCGGATCTATGCTCCTCAAGTATCACTGAGGTCCTCACTATAGCCTCCACTTCCACTCTTTCAACACCGGAAAGAGGAAGGTCTTGCTGGGAAGAAACACTACCTTGTTGACAAAAAGGGCCAGATGGCCTAGTTCACCACAGATGAAACAAGCTATCGGTACCAAAGGGCACTCAGAACGCAAATGATCTGGATAGCCACAATTGTAGCATAATTGTCTCATTCTTGCAACCTGTGCAATTGAAGGGTAACTCGACCTTCATCGTCCACCTGGAATGATCTCACTCTTGAAGGGAACTTGTAAAGGCAATGCCTTGCCCTGTCGACAAAACTTTGCTCTATGCCCTTCTTTACCACACGTAAAGCATATGATGGGAACCTTTGGGCACACAGCTTGCCAGTGTCCCAACTTCCCGCAATTAAAACACTGTAGTTCCGTGCCAATCGTCTTCATGGCAAAAGGACCACTTGGTTGTCCTGGTATCTGACTTGGTTCACCATTCATCATATTTGCTTCTCCACTAACTTATTCAATCCGTTGCTTCTTCTCTGATCCAGAAGCTTCAGTTGATCTCACAAATGTTGGTAAATCCGGTGTAGGTTTATCCGCTCTTGCAACTACATATACTTGGCGTATATATAATCTCGAAACTCGAGTCCACTCATCGAGACGTAATCAAGATCTTCATGGTCGTCCTCTGTTATAGGCGATACAACAGCGGAAACTGGTCCCTGACCTATCACTACTGGAGGAAGAGGGGGCATATTCCAACCTCATTCCACTACATATGTTGCTCTAGTCTGAGCCATCTACAGAGTATACGCACCTAATCTTATAAGGCTATATATATGCCATAGGTATCGATATGTATATAATACATCCACATAATCCATAGTACACACAGATATATATGCATATCTACGCTGCAGAGATCCATGGCAGAGGTGACGACTTCTCGTACATTCAATCCCAAAACCAAACTTAAAACCAAAACCTTTGAAAACGTCAGATCCCATGTGGGCTCTGTTTATTTTACCTATCAAACCTCATTGCAGGTAGCAAGTGCCATTGTTGTCAACCTGGGCTCTGATACCAACTCTGTAACACCCTGAATCCGCGGGACTCGGAGTGTCACATTGGGCTAGGATCTCACAATGGATCCTGACCCTAGCCTGACAACAAGTTCACTGGACCTTACAACATGGCACTGACAGATATAAAACAAATACATAAAACAGTATAAACTGTACGACCCAAAGTAAACAACAACATAGCCGAGTATATAAAACGACATCCTCACATAGGAGGTACAAAAGATCATCCACACGCAAGAGGGGAAACACAACAACCCCAAACCAACCACCTAATATACGAGAGTCCTCGGCCTATCACCCTGCCAGATCACTCAGCAGTGCCTAACCTGTAAACATCTACAACACGGTATGAAACCGTTAGCTAACCATACATATATGAGATAATGCATAATGACAAACACAATCATGAAAGATAAACACCTCAGCATGCTATCACACATTTACCCATTTATTATCTTTATATAATAACCATTTACTCAAAAACCGTATATATATAGATAGATGAAAGTATGTGACACGAGGACCGATACATCCCCGCCTCTGAGTACAATGTCCAGCTGTACGAGTATCGGTCACACAATCCGTGTACCCTATGGGAGTGGATTGCGCCCTTCCTGTAAACCAGTCTGGCCTGACATCAGAGAACCTCCCAGAATCCACGGCGGGATGAAAGGGAAAGGTTATCACAGCCACGCAATGGGGCAGTCAATAGAACATAGGTCGATAAAAACGACAACTCATGATATCATAACAAACATATAAAGCACACACCACTCATGCAAACACCCAATATAGGGATGTAGCTAAGTAAGTCCTACGGACTTACCTCAACCTCGTATAAAATCGACCACGATCACCTCTACACTGGAGGGACAACACGGCCTATAAAAAGGCATAAAGAGATATATCAACCTCTATTCATCAAAGGAGTCACACCTAGACCCAAAGGGATCCATAAGGATCATACTCAATCTATGAGCCTCACAACCAACTAAACCTCAATATCTCAGCATAACTCACAATTCCTCAAATCTCAAGGTAGTATCTAATCAACATTCCTCAATCTCAATTCTAATCCTAATTTAATTAATTAACCTTTAATTAATTAATTAGATTTCGTCACAATAACGTTTTGCCCGCAGGCAATTTCTAAACCCACCTGTCATCAGATTTCATCAAACAAACTATCCATAATCACCAGAATAATATAACGACCATAATGGAATTTCTAATTATCCATTTTGACAAGCCTAAAGTCAATTTAGGCCAAATCGCAGTACAGAAAACGAATAAATTCATAACTTATTCGTTACTAACCCGATTGACGATCTGAAAGAAGATTCGGAATCACAGCGACGCAGGCTACACATGGACAACATCAAATTCACCGGAATCTGAGCGACGGAACCGTCATGATGACATATATGCTCGACCAACCCTTCTTCTACTCGGAAATGCGGAAACTCGGCACCGATATGAAGAGAATGAAGAGAGGAATCCAGAAAGTCAAACGGATTTGAAAATGGATTAGAAACGGAGAGTAGATATGAGTTTGAAGGTTGAGAGAATTCAGAGCTTTTACGAGAAAACGTGAAAGGAAATGAATTAATAAAGGATTTTCCGCTATTTATAGTGAAGACGATAATTATCCTTTAGTAAAGTCGATAATTATCCTTTAACCGATCCAAAGGCGGGTCGAACCTCTTTCTCCAAACTTCTCGAGATTGGAACATTAAATCTGGAATATTGTAGGGATAATTATTACACCACTGCCTCGGAAAACGTGTATTCCTAAGCCGTCTTTCTTAGCCGTTAAGAAACGAAATAGCGACTCTTTTGGCCGTTTTGCCTCTCCATGTTATTTCATATCTAAGACATACGATGTCCTGATCATTTCTCTCAACTGCATTTTTATTAATTGGAGCTTCCAAATGCTCCAAATAACACCGGAGGGTAAAAATAATTACCCGGGGGAAAAGTAAAAATTTCCCCAAACGTCCAAAATTATGCAAGGAACATAACGGTGGGACTCATACTCATCACTTGGGAAATCTTCGCAAGTTATATGTCAATTACTATCAACGATTAAGTTAATAAACATTAATTAGAATTCGGAAATCCTAGCTATTATATTTTTACACCAAAAATAAAATTGAAGCAAGATATTAATATAGAATATGTAGATTAGTTTTATAGATTCATTAAATTCATATTCTAAATTAAATTTTTTATTATAATTTGATTTTATGTGAACAAAATTTTTATTTAGTATTATAAATTAGAATTAAGAATCTTAATATAATTATTTATTTACATTGAAGACTTAATATATATGTATCTTTATTATATAAAATAGGTTTAAAAAATTATATATATTTTGTGTATATATAAGCGTTAATATTGTGACCTTTTTTATAGATCGTTTTATTTACGTATTTGGTTATATTTACTTGTATTGTGACTAGTGTTCGTGATGAGCTTTTGTTATGTTTGTATTGTGACATGTTTGTGGTGCTTGCTAATATTGTTAACTTTATTTATTGTTAAGTGCATTTTAAACATGTTTTAATGTTATGTGTTATGTTGTTAGCTTATAATATATTTTTTACAGCTTATAATAATAATAATAATAATAATACAAAGTATTCATCATTTTGATAGATGGTAAAAAAATTGGTAAAAATGAAGGTTTGGTAGAATAATGATGTAAGCATGACAAGTAAAGAAATTTTGAGTGAGTTATGGGTTGTAGAGAAAATTAGATAGAGGTTTCTTAAACTGATGTGGCAGAGAGAGAAAGTTGAAAAGTGAAATAAGAAACTTTGGTGGAGTTTTTGGGTTGTGGATGCTCTAAGAGCATCTTCAACCCATATACTGGGAGTTTCTTCAGCTATTTCTTAACATAAAAATAAAGATCAATGTCAGAATGGGTTAAAGAATCCATGTCATGAGTGGAAAGAAGTTTCTCTGGGAAGAAATGAATTCTGCCAAGTTCCTGCCTGATTTATACAAATCAAGGTAATTGTTGATTTTTAATTTTGTTTTTGCCCAATTGTAGGGAAGTACGCTTTGTTCTATTGGAGTTACCTAATTTAAAGAAATTTTTTTTAAAAAAATTTAATTTTGGGATGGAGGAGAGAGGTTCTTTAAATAATTTTAAGGATAAAAAATTATTAAAAAAACAGATAAGAAATCTTCAAAAGATTTCTGGGATGAAGATGCTCTAAGAAATTAGAGACGATAGCAAATTGATGTGCTTGATCTACTTTATGGGTTGATCTTGTTCGATTGAATATATTCATAGGGAAATGAAATAATAAAAGGTGGAAGGATTGACTTTTACAGGAAGCTTTCATAAGATGATAATGATTCAAATTTAGTTTCCTCTTCTTAATTTTCTGGTTCTAAGAGATTAAAAGAGATTGTAGAAAGCCGTGCTCAAATATCAGAATTTGTAAATTCAACTTGGTTTCGGATCCTGTTTGCTTGAAAGGTTCTTTGCTCAATGAATATATGACTCACATGTTTATAGTGGCGTGAAAATTCGGGTAAGAAAATTCTGGTAATAAAATTCTGGTATGAAAATTCTGGTATGAAAATTCATGAATTCTGATATGAAAATTCTGGTATGAAAATTCTGGTAAGAATATTTTAGTATGAAAATTTTGGTATGATTCTGGTATGAAACTTCTGTTATTAAAATTCTAGTATGAATTTTTGGTATGAAAATTTCTGGTATGTAATTTTATACCAAAAATTCATACCAGAAAACAAAAATAAAAATAAAAAAGAAAATAAAAAAACAAAGTCAGGAATTATTTGTACGTAAAAGTTCAGATTTGTTATGCCTGTTTCTTTTTTTTTTATAGAAGGGTTAATTACTTTTACGTACCATTAACGAAAGTGGTCTAAAATAAAGGGTGCACTTACCAAAAGGAAATAGAAAATGACTTATTTGCCCAAATTCTTTCTTCTCAAAATAAGTAAAAGAAAACTCTATCTAAATCTATAATTATAATAACATGTTTTCTATGACATATATAATGTTTTAGTTTTTATAATTGAAGCACAATTTATAATTCAATTATTATGTTTAATGGCCATAACAATAAACTAATTAAATCAAACTAAGTTATAAAAATATATAAACTAATACTTGTAATAATAATAATAATAATAATAATAATAATAATAATAATAATGATAATAGTAATAATAATATTAATAATAATAATCATAATAATCCTTATCTACGTGTAAATTGAATCTTTCTTAACTAAATTGTTTCTTTTCTTCTAAAACATTCGGATTAACCAATCATCAAATACATATTTCAATCACAAGGTCGCAAGAATTAATATTATAATATATCTTTCACCTTCATTATTAATAACAATTTTCATAACTTTCTTATAAAACATAATTAAAAATTTTATAACTTTATGTCTTCATACAAGTTTATTACCTAAAATCATAAATGAAACTATGACCTTTGAGCTCCATGAAAATTTTGTAACCGAAATCATAAATAAAATTAACACATTAGTATCATAATAAAATTGTTTTACATTCTCTCTTTACCGTTCATGGCACAATTGATCTCTTCTCCAAAACTCACAATTGTATGTCAATTTGACCAAAGACTCCCAAAATAGATTTAAACAATGATCCAACTCACCATCTTAAAAATCTATGTTAATACCGATCAAAGAGGTTCCCGCGTAGAAAGGTTGTACAATCAATGACTCGGTGTTGTTGATTGACGGTGGAGGTATTGGTTAGAAGATGTGAGATACATAGAGAACCAAGAGGATTATCATACAAACTTCATGAAGAGGTGGGTGAATATGGTAAAATTTCTTAGTTACATAACTTTTTATTAAATTAGTTAAAGAATACTAATTAGTTGTTTTATACATTTTTTAATTCAATATACAATTTATTTGTACTATTTTCTATCATATTTTTGTATGTTCATTGTAGTTTTGATCACACATTAACAAATCATCATATTAGGATTGCATATATAAGTGTTGGTTTTAGAGGAACTTGTAAAGAGACCGTAAAATAATATAGAATGAGTTGGCTAAATAGGTAGTTTATGTAATATGTAGTATGAACTAGACACTTTTGTTTATGTGTAGACAAACTAGGCCCCTCCTATTTTGTCAAAAAAAATTTATTGGAAACTAAAAAAGGATCCTACCTAATTTGTCATCTTTCTCTCTCCTATTTATTTTTAATATTATACCTAAAGATGCTAATTAATATCATGAACCATTAAATATGAAAGTAATAGTTATCCTACTCCCTCAATCATTGGTTGTGATATTCTCATCTTTTTTTCGGAAATTGAAATTGCATTCCCTCGCTCTATCGTTCTTCATCATTCTTTGAAAAATTTCTCGGAAGTCCTAGTCAACTGCTTCAATGGTGTTTTTTGTTGAAGATCTGGCATACATAAGTCATACAACCGCAAAGAAAACGGTGTTCCAGTTATCATCTTCAAAACTGTTTTTTTGCATTGAAAGTGTGTAGTTTGGGTTCCAAGTAAGTAGTTAATTGTAATTGTATTTTGAATGTTATGTATGTTGTTATGATTTTGAACGTTTTTTAAGTTGTTTACCATATTATTTTGTGGTTTGCTGTTAATATATGTTTATTTAGTCTATAACAAACTTGACATGTTGCTGATTTAGGAAATTTGTATTTATTATGTATCTGTTGTACTGAACTTATGCTGTTGATGTAATTTGTGTACACATACGTATGCTAAGGTGTTTGTCTTACATTGAGTTTGTGTGTTTCAAGTACAATACATGTGAAAATATGTAATAAGACAAATTAGTCTATATTCGGGATGTAATTTGTGTACACATACATATGTTTAGGCAAGTTGTGTTTATTATGTATCTCTTGTATTGGACTTATGTTGTCGATGTAATTTGTGTACATATACGTATGTTGAGGTGTTTGGCTTATATTGAATCAGGATGGACAACTTACGTGATTGAAGTCGCTAACAGACGATGAAGATGAAGATGAAGATGAAGATGAAGAATCGAGACCTGTGTTTGAAGACGAAGACGATTAATCTTGCATATATCTTCAAACGATTTCAATGGCCAATGAGAGAGAAGAGACGAAGTGTTCACTTGGAATACGAGAATGAGAAAATTGGTGATTGATGGAAAAGTAGACGCCTAAAAGATTTACCAAATCTTCTATATTCGGTTTCCAAATTTTTTCAAACGGTTTTTATTATTTTGGCAGTTTCTAATTAATAATAGAGAAAATTGGTGAAATAGGGCCCTTTTTGATTAGTGTAGATTAACTAGGCCCCTAGTAATTGTAACACCCCAAGTTCTTGGAACTCGGGGAGCTACTGATTAGGACCTCACAATGGGTCCCGACCTTGGTTTAACAACAACTTTACTAGGATCTTACAACAAGGCACAAATGTAATTAAAAACAATTTCCAAAACATAATACTTTTAATGGTATGAAAGTACACATGTGACAGCCTTACGAACATATATAAAGATACATAACATGCATGACGTATGGAAGACTCCCCCGTCCCCATCTAATGAGTACGTGGATCCGGCTGACCATCCGTTCCGGATCACTCTGCAACTGTCTATCTCTACAAATCTACAACACGGATAAATCGTTAGCTAACAATCCAAATATAAGCAGAATAAGGATAGCACAAACACACTCAAGATAACATAAAACAATCATCATGCTGGCACACAAGCCGGTTAATATTTAATAGTTAAGTAATTCACCTTATTCTATTTTACAGTTGTGGCACGAGAAATCTTAAGAGTTCTCGCCTCCGTTCCTTATCCAACTGGGTGTAGGTCTAGCTTACCTCCGCCGGTAGCATCACTACAAACCGAGTGTGGACTAGTCCCTAAAGAAACCCCCAGCGCCCTCAAGCTAACTGAGCAGAATACCACCGCCCGTTACTCTTAGGCCATTATATAGGTTGGTAGATAATTACTACTAAATACAACTATAAACATATCATTCACACACCACTATCATCATTCACACTCATATTTAGAAGCTAGCTAAGTAAGCCCAAAGGACTTACCTGAATTCAAACATAATCTCGTTATCTCGACTCGGTTTGTAACCGCAGAAACTCAACCGCCTGTTATAAAAGGCAAGTGGATCAATATTATATCCCACTTAATTAGAAGTCTCTAACTTCTAAGATATTTAACTCTATCATCAGCTAAATTACCAAAATACCCTTATACGGATAAATGACTGTTTTACCCCTGGTCCCGAAACTTCTAAAAATTTCATAACTTATGTTTAAACTCTTATTTGAGACTAACTAACCATATTCTACTCCGTAGGATGATTTTAGGTAACAACTAGAAAAACCACCCATTTTCTATTTCTCGAAAAGTCACTAAAGTTCAACTACAGCTTCAAATATAAAATTCGAATAATCTTATAAAAATTTCGAAATAATTCCCTAGGTCATCTATGATATCCTATCTACTCATAGGAGAAAGAATTTCTTAAAACTGTTAAAGCATCGCTTCTACAAAAATTTCTAAAGTTGGGTACAACACTTAACAAGCAGCACATTGTCTTAACTTTGAAAAATCATAACTCCTAAACTACTCGCTGTATTTATCCCAAATTTTGATATGTTCTACTATTAAATCTTATCTCTAATATATCCAAAATTCAGACGCAAAGGAGATCAGAATCCTATTTAAAACTATCTCATAAAACCGAATTTCAGCACAACAGAAAAACTGCTTACGTCTCCATCTTTGAAAAAATCATAAATCTCAAACCACTCGCTGGATTCCTCTCAAATTTTAATATGTTCTACAACAATATGTCAACCATATCATATCCAAAATTCAAGTCAAACGGAGATCAAGAGCTTATTCAAAACGATCTCACAAAACAGCATCACTTGCTGTTTTCCCCAATACTCAGCACATATATAAAAACGTCAACTTTGCAACACAATAACTCTCAAACCGTAACTCCAATTCTTCCCAAATTTTAATATGAACTACAACAAGATGTCAGCTATATCATATCAAAAATTCAAGCCTAACAGAGATCAAAAGCCTATTCAAAACTATCTCACAAAACAGCATCCCATGCTGTTTTTCTCAACTCAGCACATTTATAAAACTGAACTTTGAAACCCCATATCTCTCAAACCATAACATGGATTCCTCTGAAATTTTAGTATGATTTACTTTGAAATACCATCTATAACATATCCTAAAATCAGCCAAAAAGAAGAAATCTAACTTACCCAAATATGGACCCGAAGTTGACTGCTTGTCACTTCCGAAAAATTCAGAAAACGCCTCAACTCTTCAAGCTATCTTCCGAGGCTGTTAGGGATGGATTGATGATAGAAAAGGAGCTCTTATCAGCATATATATATCTATATATATATGTTAAGGATTGCTCAAAAGAAGGACAAAGGTAGGACGGATTGGGACCTTACTCGATTCCATGACTCGAAGGCATGAGAAGGATAACACCAAGGCTGTTGTTTGTGGATCAAATCTGGGCTCCTCCATATCAGTGGTCTGCTGGATCGACAGAAGAGAGGCAGCCCGCTGGTGCTACGTTTTGAGTCGACAGACGGAGCAACGTCCAGTCCGGCGCTTGTGCAGATGGGTCGAGTGTAGCAGTCCGGCGCCTGTGCGGATGGCTCGAGTGCAGAAGTCCCAGGCGGCTCTGCGTTGGGCGACTGCTGGTTGTCGAAGGGCTGGACTGGGTCGGTCTGCTGCTGCGCCGGACTGGACTACATTAGCCTGCTGCTGCTGTGTCGATCTAGGCTGCATTGGCCTGATGCTGTGTCGATCTAGGTTGCATTGGCCTGCTGCTGTGTCGACTTCCAAACAGGCGAGAGTGGTTGCGGTAGAGAGGGAGAAATCAACGGGAGAATGTAGCAGCAATTAGGTTAGGAAAATAATAGGTTTAGGTTAATTAATAAGGGATTAGGGTAAAATATGGGTTGGGCCAGCTGGGCCGGAAATTACTATCTACTGGGCTTAGTCCGATGGGCCTGCTCATCCTACTAGATGATAGCTATTAAATGAGTCGTTAACTTATACGGAACTACTCTTCGGGTTTTTTTTTTTTTTTTAATCATACGGAAATGTTATTCAATTTACATATTTATCATTTTATGTGAATTAAGTTACATAAAATGATAGAACTTTGATAAAATTTTCATAATGTATAACATTCTCTAGAATGAGAAGAGGTTAGCGGATCGAAATCCGGTTTGATCGGTATTAAACGGAAAATAAATTTTCTGGGTATTACATCAGTACCCCCTTAAAATAAGTTTCGTCCCGAAACTTAAAAGAAGACTCGTAATGTCGGAGTCCATGCAAAAGAATTTAAGCGCCGGAAAGAGGTCACAACGGTCGAGTTCTGATTTGTTTCTGAAATAGCCGGAAGAAATATTCCCGGGTATTACATCAATCCCCCCTTAGGATAAGTTTCGCCCCGAAACTTAAAGTACGTCAGTCATATGGTCAGCCCTCAAGGTACGAATCTAGTGTATCTACTTGTTACCGTACAAGAGTCATCGTTTCCACATATAAGTATCCCGCATATTAAGGTCACCAATAACACACATCCCGACTAAGCACTCGAGCATGAAAATAAACAAGTAGTCAGACAATATAACACGGATATAAGGCCAAACCCTAACTCGTCGCTCCCTAGATTACACTATCTTCACAAAGGTCTCTGAAAGGTTATGTCTCATACTACCCATAGTATCGAAGGTGGCCTCGTCGGCTTTTATAAAACCACTACTCGCTGTATTTATCCCAAAATACCCTTATACGGATAAATGACTGTTTTACCCCTGGTCCCGAAACTTCTAAAAATTTCATAACTTATGTTTAAACTCTTATTTGAGACTAACTAACCATATTCTACTCCGTAGGATGATTTTAGGTAACAACTAGAAAAACCACCCATTTTCTATTTCTCGAAAAGTCACTAAAGTTCAACTACAGCTTCAAATATAAAATTCGAATAATCTTATAAAAATTTCGAAATAATTCCCTAGGTCATCTATGATATCCTATCTACTCATAGGAGAAAGAATTTCTTAAAACTGTTAAAGCATCGCTTCTACAAAAATTTCTAAAGTTGGGTACAACACTTAACAAGCAGCACATTGTCTTAACTTTGAAAGATCATAACTCCTAAACTACTCGCTGTATTTATCCCAAATTTTGATATGTTCTACTATTAAATCTTATCTCTAATATATCCAAAATTCAGACGCAAAGGAGATCAGAATCCTATTTAAAACTATCTCACAAAACCGAATTTCAGCACAACAGAAAAACTGCTTACGTCTCCATCTTTGAAAAAATCATAAATCTCAAACCACTCGCTGGATTCCTCTCAAATTTTAATATGTTCTACAACAATATGTCAACCATATCATATCCAAAATTCAAGTCAAACGGAGATCAAGAGCTTATTCAAAACCATCTCACAAAACAGCATCACTTGCTGTTTTCCCCAATACTCAGCACATATATAAAAACGTCAACTTTGCAACACAATAACTCTCAAACCGTAACTCCAATTCTTCCCAAATTTTAATATGAACTACAACAAGATGTCAGCTATATCATATCAAAAATTCAAGCCTAACAGAGATCAAAAGCCTATTCAAAACTATCTCACAAAACAGCATCCCATGCTGTTTTTCTCAACTCAGCACATTTATAAAACTGAACTTTGAAACCCCATATCTCTCAAACCATAACATGGATTCCTCTGAAATTTTAGTATGATTTACTTTGAAATACCATCTATAACATATCCTAAAATCAGCCAAAAAGAAGAAATCTAACTTACCCAAATATGGACCCGAAGTTGACTGCTTGTCACTTCCGAAAAATTCAGAAAACGCCTCAACTCTTCAAGCTATCTTCCGAGGCTGTTAGGGATGGATTGATGATAGAAAAGGAGCTCTTATCAGCATATATATATCTATATATATATGTTAAGGATTGCTCAAAAGAAGGACAAAGGTAGGACGGATTGGGACCTTACTCGATTCCATGACTCGAAGGCATGAGAAGGATAACACCAAGGCTGTTGTTTGTGGATCAAATCTGGGCTCCTCCATATCAGTGGTCTGCTGGATCGACAGAAGAGAGGCAGCCCGCTGGTGCTACGTTTTGAGTCGACAGACGGAGCAACGTCCAGTCCGGCGCTTGTGCAGATGGGTCGAGTGTAGCAGTCCGGCGCCTGTGCGGATGGCTCGAGTGCAGAAGTCCCAGGCGGCTCTGCGTTGGGCGACTGCTGGTTGTCGAAGGGCTGGACTGGGTCGGTCTGCTGCTGCGCCGGACTGGACTACATTGGCCTGCTGCTGCTGTGTCGATCTAGGCTGCATTGGCCTGATGCTGTGTCGATCTAGGTTGCATTGGCCTGCTGCTGTGTCGACTTCCAAACAGGCGAGAGTGGTTGCGGTAGAGAGGGAGAAATCAACGGGAGAATGTAGCAGCAATTAGGTTAGGAAAATAATAGGTTTAGGTTAATTAATAAGGGATTAGGGTAAAATATGGGTTGGGCCAGCTGGGCCGGAAATTACTATCTACTGGGCTTAGTCCGATGGGCCTGCTCATCCTACTAGATGATAGCTATTAAATGAGTCGTTAACTTATACGGAACTACTCTTCGGGTTTTTTTTTTTTTTTAATCATACGGAAATGTTATTCAATTTACATATTTATCATTTTATGTGAATTAAGTTACATAAAATGATAGAACTTTGATAAAATTTTCATAATGTATAACATTCTCTAGAATGAGAAGAGGTTAGCGGATCGAAATCCGGTTTGATCGGTATTAAACGGAAAATAAATTTTCTGGGTATTACATCAGTACCCCCTTAAAATAAGTTTCGTCCCGAAACTTAAAAGAAGACTCGTAATGTCGGAGTCCATGCAAAAGAATTTAAGCGCCGGAAAGAGGTCACAACGGTCGAGTTCTGATTTGTTTCTGAAATAGCCGGAAGAAATATTCCCGGGTATTACATCAATCCCCCCTTAGGATAAGTTTCGCCCCGAAACTTAAAGTACGTCAGTCATATGGTCAGCCCTCAAGGTACGAATCTAGTGTATCTACTTGTTACCGTACAAGAGTCATCGTTTCCACATATAAGTATCCCGCATATTAAGGTCACCAATAACACACATCCCGACTAAGCACTCGAGCATGAAAATAAACAAGTAGTCAGACAATATAACACGGATATAAGGCCAAACTCTAACTCGTCGCTCCCTAGATTACACTATCTTCACAAAGGTCTCTGAAAGGTTATGTCTCATACTACCCATAGTATCGAAGGTGGCCTCGTCGGCTTTTATAAAACCACTAACTATGAAATCTTTTCATGTACAGACTTCACAAGTGCCTACTACCACGTTCTAGTGTGGTAACTAGATATCTCACCGGTATCATCCGGCTTCATTGCCCGATTCTCTAAGCTGATGTCCTAACTTTTGTCTGGTAAGTATACCTCTAACTGAAACCGTAGAAAACTAGGGTTACACTCTCCAATAGGGTGAGGTTTACTAGTCCATCAATCACTTATAAACCACTTTACAGCCTCGAGTGGTCACATTTTGCAACTCACCTCCAGGTCCTTTGATGACCGTACAGAAAATAACCTAGTCAACTTTCTTCCCTTCGTTATGTTTACTTGACTACACACTCAGGCCAAAGGTCTTGGACCTCCGCCAGCACTTCACCAAGTGTCTAATGCTCTTTGTATCACGACTCACTTGTCTTTTAATATGACTCGGTCATCTTATTCCTCAGGTAAGGAGTCATCCCTTTACCCTTTTCCGGTCTAGTAGTGGAGACACAATCTAGTGGTCATCATCTGTATTCACTTGGCATTATTATAATATTTATGGATATCTAATATATTGTTAGCTCAACTTTTTTTTTTTTTTTTTTTTTTCTTGAGTGACATACAATATGTCCGGAATGACGGTATTAGATACAAGGTGATCTCACATCACCGTCATTTGCTCACACTACTTAATAGTTGTTAACATTGTATTGTGTCCTATAATATTCCTCTTACTCAAAACGCAACTCGACTTCGTACCGAGATAAAATTATTCTTATACTCCATTCTTGAGATTATGTTTTCTATATGTACGAGTACTGGTCTGTAAGTACACTCCCGTAGCTTCCTTTTCTTATCTGTCTTTCGATTCAACTTGATAGTTACTCACCTTGAGCTTGTTAGTGCAGGCCCTACACAACACCTTTATTACTTCGTTACTTCCTTTCTCATTTTATCAAGAAACTCGTTCTAAAGTACCATGCTAGGTATTAAATTCCAAATTTACTGGTCTTCCAACATGTGACTAGGTCGGCATGCTTCACTTGGATCTATAATGGGGTACCACTCTCTTTCTATACTTCTGCGTGCACATACTTTCTCGTCTATCTAGTTGGTGATACAGTTCCTCTACAAAAATTCTTGTCACTCCACGTAGCCTATTTCACGTTCCTTCTAAACGAAACGCATTTCACCAATTATCATCGTCTTAAACTCGACACGTCATTTGTTGTACTCTCGAGTTTCCGGTTCTGTGGGTTAGGACTCATCACGCTTTCGCTGCGCTACTTTGATAATTATGTTGTCACCCGCTAATCGTAAGGACATTTTCCGTGAGTCCAAATTGATGGACCCAAAACTCTCCCTCTCAATTACACCATAAGTCCTATCCGGATGAAATACCAAGTACCTTCCTTACTTGCCTTAAGGGACTAAGATAACGGTTGGAAGACGACCTCTTCCGTTTACTTTTGGAATTCTTCTAACACGGATCCAAACTTCCTGACTCGACTGAAGTTTGATCTTAACCAACCGAGAAGTAACCTCTAACACGATTCTCTCTATACCTTTAGTTGTCTAAGTAGATTTTCGTTGTCTACTTGAGGAACTCCTCCAAAGCATCGGTATAGTTAATTCAATAATCCTCAATCACAGATATCTCTTCTTAACTGTACATAGCTCGTCAATCCACAAACAACTCTTGCACGTCCTCAGTTGATGTCGGTCAGTCAATAGTTGACTTATCTCCATTTCCGGGACTTACTTTTCTCATACCTCTTTTGCCGTTGAATTTCCTGGCGAGCACTACTTACTCGAGTTCATCAATTTATACTCCTTTAGCTCATTCTACATTACAAACTTCCAATTCCCCCGTGAACTAACTCCATTTCTCGAGTCCAACTGTGTCATCCATCTGATATCAATGGTCCTTTCTAGATCTTCTACTATAGCTTGTAAGCACGTCTACGCGACTCTCATGACCTTAACTTCCCTCCACTTGCAGTTTATCTCGTATGGAATGCTACCACACTATGTCTTCATTGGCATAGAACCTTATCAAAATCATATGCTTCTTATTCCTCTAGTTCTTCTTTTACAATCCATATGTTCTAGCTGTGATGTGTACCCTTTTCTTAGCCAGTAGATAGTAATTCACTCACACAATATCCTTGGTCTCAAATGACATAAGGGGGTCATCCCTGGCCATCTAGTCTTTCTTCTTAAGTTCTTAATTAGAGTTACTAGTTCGAACTTACTTCATGTTACTATTAAGGGTATTAGCACTGGTATCGATTTAACTTCACATTTGTCGCCGTTGATCTCTTGAAGGGTCCTCCAGATGTCTATAAAATTCTTTCATAGGTCTATGGTTATTCTCCTTATATGCCAACCAGTTACCACTAGTTGACCCGCACGTTTATGTCCTAGTTACTACCAACTAGTCTGTAGTTGACCTTCTATCAGATCACGAACTTATTGTTCTTCCATCTCTTTTGAAGCTTGAAACACTTGGTGAGAATCTATCTTCTCCAGTTTCTTTGTCAATACCCCTTTAGCTCTTTCCACAGTCTGCACTCCTCTTGTTCTCTTATAAGATCACTATACTCTTTTGAGTCTAGTCATAGCATTCATCTGTCGTCAATGAGTTTATCAAGTCTGCACGATTTTTCTTACTTTGTTCATCGTCTGTTTGCGGTTCTTTGTTATGACCGTTAATGTTGGTAACTTAAATCTTTATGTGAATGAGAAGTTATAGTGGACTTTCTAGTCCACCAAAATAACTCTCTCACATTCTTCCCTTTGATGGGTGTTGTTTTGATCATGCTACCATTATAGAAATTCGTTGTCCCAGTTTTATACTTCTTGTATCCTTGAAGGACTCTACATGCTTTGATACTTATGTCGAAGTTTCATTCAAAAATTCTCGTATCCTTGAAGGACTCTACATGCTTCCATGGTTACAAAATTTATTTCTCGTCATCAAGCTCACCCTCTATCTTTGTACCCTTTAATTTCTCACAGCTAGGTCAACACCTTATCTTCTTTGTATTCTCATGCCCATGCTTGCATATGGCAGCGTTCGCCTCGATTGTAACGTCCTTTACCCTGCAAATCTTGGTTGTACTCTGTTCTATATGATTCTTGTTCCCTTATTATTATCTCTAATCTGATCTCTTGTCGTCTCTTACATGGACCGTCTGTGTTGATGACCTAGGTCCCATGATAATCGGGATTACCTTGGAATCTCGAGTCCACCAAGATCATTCTCACATGTTCCTTCATTAGCGCGTTGTCTATAATATTGCTCTCTTGAACTCCGTTGACTCTATTACCGGCCTTCTACTCTTTTGATACTAGTGTCGCGGTTCCTTTCAACTTCTTATATCTTTGATGAGGTCAAAACTTCTCCACCCTTGTGGGGTCTTCCGCTTTTATACTCAATTGTAGGTATTCATTCCGTGCACCTCAGATCGTCATATCCGAGTTGACTCGTCTGGTCTCTCATGCTCATCATTGTCTATGGAGCATCCGTCTCGATTGCAACATCCTTTATTCCGCCATCATGATTCTGCTCCGTTCTACTTGGTTCTTATCCCACTATTATTATCTCCAATCTATGCTCTTGTCGTCTGCTATGTGATTCTTTAATTCATCTCTCGGCTTCATACGACCAAGTCCCTTGTATGACTTTCTATTCCTTCCATTAGAGCTGACTCGGGAATTTCTTTCTCATCTGTTTGTACTTATGGTGAAAATTATCTCAACATCCTTACTTCTTTGCCAACCCGTTCTTCGGATGATTTATAGGGTCACTAGGACGCCCACCAGAGTATAATACTCAATCCTAGGTCTGAATCCATTGTCTCGTGTTGAAAACTCTTCAAATCCGCTGCCGATTTATCATGAAGCGATAATCGCTTCATGATATCACAACTAAAGGATCTAAAGTATCCTTTAGGATACTAACGTGCTACACATATACATATATATAATCATACATTAAAACATATCGATATAACTCTATATACTAACATCTATCATTCCAAGTTGCAGAGATCCACGGAGAACGATGGTGGTCCGACGTACTACTAACCCACAACCTGACTATGCACGTGTGTAAAACAAAAATTCGTTTTGAAAATCTTAGACCCCTTTCGGGTTCTAGTTATTTTATACATCCGGTCTTTTAGAAGATTTCAAGTGCCATTGTTGCCAACCTCGCTCTGATACCATGTTGTAACACCCCAAGTTCTTGGAACTCGGGGAGCTACTGGTTAGGACCTCACAATGGGTCCCGACCTTGGTTTAACAACAACTTTACTAGGATCTTACAACAAGGCACAAATGTAATTAAAAACAATTTCCAAAACATAATACTTTTAATGGTATGAAAGTACACATGTGACAGCCTTACGAACATATATAAAGATACATAACATGCATGACGTATGGAAGACTCCCCCGTCCCCATCTAATGAGTACGCGGATCCGGCTGACCATCCGTTCCGGATCACTCTGCAACTGTCTATCTCTACAAATCTACAACACGGATAAACCGTTAGCTAACAATCCAAATATAAGCAGAATAAGGATAGCACAAACACACTCAAGATAACATAAAACAATCATCATGCTGGCACACAAGCCGGTTAATATTTAATAGTTAAGTAATTCACCTTATTCTATTTTACAGTTGTGGCACGAGAAATCTTAAGAGTTCTCGCCTCCGTTCCTTATCCAACTGGGTGTAGGTCTAGCTTACCTCCGCCGGTAGCATCACTACAAACCGAGTGTGGACTAGTCCCTAAAGAAACCCCCAGCGCCCTCAAGCTAACTGAGCAGAATACCACCGCCCGTTACTCTTAGGCCATTATATAGGTTGGTAGATAATTACTACTAAATACAACTATAAACATATCATTCACACACCACTATCATCATTCACACTCATATTTAGAAGCTAGCTAAGTAAGCCCAAAGGACTTACCTGAATTCAAACATAATCTCGTTATCTCGACTCGGTTTGTAACCGCAGAAACTCAACCGCCTGTTATAAAAGGCAAGTGGATCAATATTATATCCCACTTAATTAGAAGTCTCTAACTTCTAAGATATTTAACTCTATCATCAGCTAAATTACCAAAATACCCTTATACGGATAAATGACTGTTTTACCCCTGGTCCCGAAACTTCTAAAAATTTCATAACTTATGTTTAAACTCTTATTTGAGACTAACTAACCATATTCTACTCCGTAGGATGATTTTAGGTAACAACTAGAAAAACCACCCATTTTCTATTTCTCGAAAAGTCACTAAAGTCCAACTACAGCTTCAAATATAAAATTCGAATAATCTTATAAAAATTTCGAAATAATTCCCTAGGTCATCTATGATATCCTATCTACTCATAGGAGAAAGAATTTCTTAAAACTGTTAAAGCATCGCTTCTACAAAAATTTCTAAAGTTGGGTACAACACTTAACAAGCAGCACATTGTCTTAACTTTGAAAAATCATAACTCCTAAACTACTCGCTGTATTTATCCCAAATTTTGATATGTTCTACTATTAAATATTATCTCTAATATATCCAAAATTCAGACTCAATGGAGATCAGAATCCTATTTAAAACTATCTTACAAAACCGAATTTCAGCACAACAGAAAAACTGCTTACGACTCCATCTTTGAAAAAATCATAAATCTCAAACCACTCGCTGGATTCTTCTCAAATTTTAATATGTTCTACAAAAATATGTCAACCATATCATATCCAAAATTCAAGTCCAACGGAGATCAAAAGCTTATTCAAAACCATCTCACAAAACAGCATCACTTGCTGTTTTTCCCAACACTCAGCACATATATAAAAACGTCAACTTTGAAACACAATAACTCTCAAACCGTAACTCCAATTCTTCCCAAATTTTAATATGATCTACAACAAGATGTCAGCTATATCATATCAAAAATTCAAGCCTAACAGAGATCAAAAGCCTATTCAAAACTATCTCACAAAACAGCATCCCATGCTGTTTTTCTCAACTCAGCACATTTATAAAACTGAACTTTGAAACCCCATATCTCTCAAACCATAACATGGATTCCTCTGAAATTTTAGTATGATTTACTTTGAAATATCATCTATAACATATCCGAAAATCAGCCAAAAAGAAGAAATCTAACTTACCCTAATCTGGACCCGAAGTTGACTGCTTGTCACTTCCGAAAAATTCAGAAAACGCCTCAACTCTTCAAGCTATCTTCCGAGGCTGTTAGGGATGGATTGATGATAGAAAAGGAGCTCTTATCAGCATATATATATATCTCTATATATATATATATATATATATATATATGTTAAGGATTGCTCAAAAGAAGGACAAAGGTAGGACGGATTGGGACCTTACTCGATTCCATGACTCGAAGGCATGAGAAGGATAACACCAAGGCTGTTGTTTGTGGATCAAATCTGGGCTCCTCCATATCAGTGGTCTGCTGGATCGACAGAAGAGAGGCAGCCCGCTGGTGCTACGTTTTGAGTCGACAGACGGAGCAACGTCCAGTCCAGCGCTTGTGCAGATGGGTCGAGTGTAGCAGTCCGGCGCCTGTGCGGATGGCTCGAGTGCAGAAGTCCCAGGCGGCTCTGCGTTGGGCGACTGCTGGTTGTCGAAGGGCTGGACTGGGTCGGTCTGCTGCTGCGCCGGACTGGACTACATTGGCCTGCTACTGCTGTGTCGATCTAGGCTGCATTGGCCTGCTGCTGTGTCGATCTAGGTTGCATTGGCCTGCTGCTGTGTCGACTTCCAAACAGGCGAGAGTGGTTGCGGTAGAGAGGGAGAAATCAACGGGAGAATGTAGCAGCAATTAGGTTAGGAAAATAATAGGTTTAGGTTAATTAATTAGGGATTAGGGTAAAATATGGGTTGGGCCAGCTGGGCCGGAAATTACTATCTACTGGGCTTAGTCCGATGGGCCTGCTCATCCTACTAGATGATAGCTATTAAATGAGTCGTTAACTTATACGGAACTACTCTTCGGGTTTTTTTTTTTTTTAATCATACGGAAATGTTATTCAGTTTACATATTTATCATTTTATGTGAATTAAGTTACATAAAATGATAGAACTTTGATAAAATTTTCATAATGTATAACATTCTCTAGAATGAGAAGAGGTTAGCGGATCGAAATCCGGTTTGATCGGTATTAAACGGAAAATAAATTTTCCGGGTATTACAGTAATATCCACCAAAAATTAAAAAGATAAATTAAAATAGATTGAAGATAAATTAGGAGGTAGTTTTGCAGTTTATTAAAAACCAAAATAATAATGTGCCATAAATAAGCAAACGAATTTGAAAAAAAAGGTAACCGAATACCCAAGAATCTCGCAACCTCTCTGTAAGTGGTTACATCCGTCAATCACAGACAATATCACGTATTCCAAGCGCCGGTTACCTTTACTCTCATTTCTTCTCCATTGTAGGCGATTCAAGGTCCAAGCTTTCTCTCTCCAAGGTCTCAACTTTGTCTCTTCAAGGTATCATCTTCATCCTTTCCATTTCGACTATATTTACTACTCCAAAGAAGCCGATACGAGTAATCATTTATATTCCGCTCTATTGAAGGTTATTGTACATTTAGTATACGCATATCTCCATTGAAGGCCGCTCCAAACATCTTTAGAAATTACCGTCTTCTCCGACTAACCAAAAGGTACATTTTCTATCTCGAAATGAAGATTATTGCAACCTATTACTCGATTATGTACCAGATTTTGCCAAATCAAACAAGGATTTCATTATTGTTTCAACGAACAAAGTAGGCTAATCTTACAAATAATCACTGGAAGTTATTTGCTTCTATGGAAACTGATTTTCGAAATATGTATTCAAACCAGTCAATTACAGAGTAGTATTCCTTTGTTTCAGTCTATTATATAGTTATATGTAGTGATTCAGTATATAATTGCTCAGATCTGTACTTGAAATTTTCGGGTTATGGAACTACATTTTGAATGATGATGATGCATGTTCAGTAAAATGTTTGTATGTATAGCACAAAGTTACATATTATCTAGTACTTTTATGTTATGCACAACTCTAATATATGAACATATGAATCATGTAGCTGTATGTACTAATTTTGTGTAACACCCCGAATTCGCGGGACTCAGGATGCTACGGGTTGGGACCTCACAATGGGTCCCGACCCTTAGCTTGACAACAATTTCACCAGATCTTGCAACAAGGCACAAAAAAAAAAGCCAAAACCGAAATACATTTTTATGCAATGAAAGGAAACCCGAAAGAAACAACAAAAGACTTCAGCCGATAAGAAACACCAAGGGTCAAATGCCACCACGGGATATACAATATACATGAATAATATACAACTCGACTCTAACAAAACCCACTCCTAAAATGTACGGAACCCCGGCTGCCCACTCTTCCGGATCTCTCGGCCGCAATCCTATCCTGCAAGGCAATCTACAACAATCGGTATAAAACCGTTAGCTAATATTCGAAGCATTGGAATCAAGGTGAAAGGCACAAACACAAGTAAAACAACATAACACACAATGTACACCAAATCACACAAGTCCGGTTTATTATCTTTTTATTATTAAGTCGTATCCCGTTCTAATTCAACTTCTTTTGTGACACGAGAATCTCCCGAAACTCGCCTCGGTCCCCACTTACCGCCTGGAACGGTGGATGCCTCCGACCGTCTAATCACACGGGCTAGTCGCCAAGAACCTCCTAGCTCTACGCAAGAGCTAGGCAGTGATGTCACCGCCCGTCATCATACACTTGGCCAAATAGTATAAAGGTCGGTGGTCCTATTTCCGGTTTAATTGTTATAACATAAACAATAAACACACACCACCAAACACACATAGATGCTAATACAAGGAATACGAGCTAAGTAAGTCCGAAGACTTACCTCGTCACCACACTCAACTCACAACACTCTCGCTTCCTTAGGGAAGGAAGCCCATAACCTGCTCACAAGAAGATAACTATATCAACAACTCGCTCAACTCAAGAAGTCTAAGACTTCTACACAAATGATCTACGCGAGATCATTTGACTCACATAATAGGACCGCATCCTAGAATCTCTCATGCTCACATCACACTCAACACAAGCTAGAAGTCTTTAGACTTCTAGACCCTATGATCTCGCAAGATCATAACCCATAACACATACTAGGTTAAACATGTCTAGTCTCAGCAATCTCAACGGTATCAACAATATGCTAGGATATGTGCATCCTACCCATAATCTCAACAACCATATAACAACAACCTCAAGCCTCGGATACTCACAAGATCACCAAACACTCAACGTCTTACAACAATCAACAATCCTCAAAACTCACCTAAGGTTCAAACCACTACTTGGTATTAACTCTAAGTTATGCTAGATTCAACCTAGCATGATACTAATACTAAACATAACTAAATCGAGGTAAGATCATAAGCTCAGGGGGAGAGGGTACTCACAAGATGTCAAAAGACGGAAGACGATCTAAGGATGTCGACTTTGGACTCGTTAGGCCTTTATCGGGATGCTTCCGAACCTAACACCAAAATTAAGCAAATTTAGCTCATATGCTAAATTTGAACGGGATATATAATATATATAAATCTAAGGAAAACTCGTTTTCAAAAGTCAACGTTAAAAACCGGGATTAAATCTTTGAGCCATAACCAAATTAATATATATAAATATAAGATAACCTCGTAATTAAAATCCAAGGTTAAAACTCGTAAAGACAATTTATGGGCAATTATACAATTCCTGAAATATGGGTCATATTCTGAAATTATGAAGTTTGGCCAAAATCTGCAATTATAAATAAGTAGGGGCATATTTGCAAAAATTCAAATTGTGGGCCAGAAACGTAAAATATAAATATAGGTTGAGGATTGTAATAACATATGAAACTTGGGGGGCCCAATATAATTAAACAAGGGTTCATTTAACCCTATAGATCTCGCGCAGGGCTGGAGAACGAGATGCATAGGCAGCAGCAGAGCTTGGCGGAGGAAGACGGCAGAGGCTCCGGTAGGCGGGGCAAGGGCAGGGCTCCTCCTCTCCGGCGGCATTCCTGGCGGCCTAAAGTGGAGACGGTGGAGCACTCAGTCCGGCGGGGCTCACGTACTAGGGCAGGGCTGCACAGGTAAATACAGAAAAAAAAGGAAAGGCAAATGCACAGGCATTGGATCCAGCCGGTGGCGAGGCAAGGGCAAAGCCTGGCGGTCCTGGCGAAGACGAAGCAGGCGATTACCGGTGTGTGGCTTTCGGTCTCCGGAAAGGCGGCGAATTACAAGCCTCTAGTGATGGTGTCGGGATAGAAGAGAGGAACAGAGGAAGATGGAAGCTCGCACAACAACGATGGAGAAGCCCAATCGAGGGAGAAGGCTCGGCGGTGGTGCTAGTGGCTCGGCTTGGCGGCGGCAACATCGGAGGCGGTGAGGTTGAGGAGGGGCTGTCCAGATTGTTTGCTCAGTTCCAGTAGAAGAAGGAACAAAACGAGGCTGGTGAAATGCGGAATAGGCAGATAAAATAGTTTATCCAATACTCTAGAAGGGGGGGATGAATAGAGTATGGAATCTTTTCGCAATCTTAGGATAGGTAAGACCTTATCGAAAGAGATTAGACCTTATCAAATAAGATAAAGTCTTATTCGTAAAAATAAGATCTTACACGTCTCTATAAGATTGATATTAAATGTAAAAGATTAGACAAACCAGGAATGTAAAGAGCAGAAAAGGACACGCGATATGTTAATGAGGTTCGGTCACCAACACGACCTAGTCCCCGCCTAGGATTGATTCAACCCTAGGATTCAAGTAGCTTTATTTTCCTTCTTCTTGATGAGTTCCAGATACAATCTTCAGAAGACCTTCCCTCTTCTAAACTCAGAAGTCTTACACTCGTATCCAACGTGTCTAGAAATGATAACGGTTTGTATGATCTTAGTTGAATTGTACTATCAGCTCGAAAAAGATCTCACACTCTCAGGGAAGTATAATGATGAAGCTTCGAATGAGAGATCGGCACTTTGTGAGATAAGTAGAATTTATCACTCGTGTTTTCGAAGTAGGCAATGTACGTGTATTTTGTCTTCTGTTCTTTGTCTCTTAAATAGGCAAGCGTATCAGCATTCTTTAACGTTGAGAAAAGATCTTGCCTTCGTGATCCTAGGAGATCTTGGGTTGTTGAGATCTTGGGTTGTTAAGATCTTGGGTTGTTGAGATCTTGGGTTGTTGAGATTTTGTTTGTTGAAGTCAAGCAGTCAAAGTCAAGCACGGTTTTGTTGAGTTGAAGGAAATCTTCCATTTTTATCTCAAGAAGATTTATTTAAAACAAATCAAAGATTTGTTAAAAACAAATCCCTTAATTAACTCAACAAGAAGGAAAAGCCACTTGGACGTACGTACGCAACGCAATTGTAGTTTTTGTCCAGTTTTGGTAAGGTCTTATCAGTTTATGTAAGGCCTTACTGAAACCTGGAAACCAAGGTTTTCTGTAATATGGTAAGGCCTTACCTGACACTGTAAAGACTTTACCAACACTTGTAAGATCTTACCAAAACCTGGAAACCAAGGTTTTGGCTTTCATCAACCATAAGTAATGTCTTATTTATCAAGGTGGAGTTAACAATCTCCCCCTTGATGAAAGACAAAACTTATGATCTATTTCCTGCATTTGAACAACACAACAACAAACAATATAATATAACATAAGCGCATATGTAGGATCAAATTTTGAAAACGATCGAATTAATGCAAGTTTTTTAAAACCAAAAACAACCAAACCAAACCAAGAGTTTTCAAAACATTTCAAAAGACAAATATTCTCCCCCTTTTTGTCTTTCAGCAAGAAAAATTTAGAGCTTGAACAGATCAATCTTCATCATCCGAGACTTCAACCACTTCTTCAAACCATTGCCCATATTTTGAAGAAGAGCCAGCTCGTCTTCCACGACAACGAGCACGCACCTTTTCCCTCCATCTCTTCTGTGCCTCACCAGTAGTGGTCCAAGCCATCATTTTGGCTAACTGTTTTTCCTGATCATTTCTGTACTTCTTAACTAAGCCATATTCCTCCACTATCAAGATAGTCGGCTCAGGTACTATGGGTCGAAGGATGCCTCTTTTTAGCACCTTGCATTCACAATTGATTACAACATTTTGACACACTTCTTGAATGTGTTCCACAGCATCCTCATCCAAAGGCATGATCGTAGTAGTTGCCCTATGAGCTAGAGATGTCAAAAACAGTAACTGGTTGAGCTTCTCATTAACAATTAGCAACTTCTCATGCGTATCATCCTGTCTATCCACAATATCAGCACGAGCAGTGTTCAGATCTTTCCTCAGAGCATCCACTTCAGCTTCTAAATCCTGAATTCTCTGTTCAGATGAGATTTGAGCAGTTGATTGATGTTTCTTCAGTATCCAATCCCCAGACAAAGTTTTCTCAACCCCAAGCCTTCCCCAACAGTCCTCATCAATTTGTCCCTTATGATAAACCTTATCCTCATCTGTAGTATCGATTTCAAAGAACTCGAAAATCTTTGGAAATAAGTTGGCATAAGGAAGAGGGGCTGTCAAAGGGGTATTAACAGTGTGCAACATGTAGGATAAAATCAGGTTAGGGACATCAATAGCATACCCAGTGAGGATCAAATCCAGAATTTCTAAGAGATTGTCAGTTACAATCTCTCTGGAGTGCTTTCGTGGTAAAACGCACCTAGCAAGCAATGTAAACACAATTTTGGCCTCTAAAGTTAAGACATTATGGGTTTGTTTTTGCTTTGGCTTTGAGGAGGTAGCACCAGAAGGAATTGGTTTCTCAAAAAATGTTTTCTGGGCATGGGCAAGACATACATTTTTCGAAGGATGAGTTTTGGTGTCGATTTCCTCAGGAACTCCTAAAATAATTGCTAAAGAAGAAGCAGTTAGGGTAATTTGTCGTCCTTTAATCTGGGAATGAAGAGTCAAAATCCCCTTTTCTCGGTGTGCAGTGAGGTTGACAAAGAAGAGACGAGTAAGACGAGGAAATGCAAAATCACCCAGATTAAACAAACTCCATATATTTGAACATTTCAGCAGATTAACACACGGCAGATTCATAGACTCAAGAAATCGTTCATCAACATTTTCACAGAAGCTTAAGGGGCGATTGGCAAAACCATCTTTCCACATTCCCGCTTTAGTATAGTTTAAGAACCAAGAAAAAGGTTCTTCACTACTAACCTCAAACCCAGAAGGTGGTGATCGAAGACGATGATGAGGTAAATCCTTTGCGGCTGGAGGATAAATGGCTTGAGCCACTTGCCGAGAAGGAGAGGGAGTAGACATCGAAGAATCGGAATCTGGATTGTACTCTTTGAGAACAGCTTTGCCCTTTCTAGCCGACGATCGCTGCTTCTTGGATGTTGGAGTAGAGGATTGAGTCGAAGAGCGTTTGGGAGCCATCGCCGATTAGGGTTTGAAGGTGAGAGAGACGAGAAGTCGGAGATTTTAAGAAGCGTAGAAGAGAATCCGAATAGGAGATCTTTGAAGATTTTATATAAAACGGAGGGAGAGGAAAATCTTTTGTTTAAAAATCTTTGTAAAAATTTTAAATAATTTTAAACAGATTAAAATTAAAACCGAAAGATTTTCCATAAAATAATCTATTAGTTAGTTATCTATTGAGATAATAACTAAAAGATTTGATCCAATTTAATCTTTTAAATAAAAATCAAGAACATACTATTATTTAGTAAGGCCTTGAGATGTATTGTAAGATCTTATTCTAAAGAATAAGATCAGTGTTTGTAACACTATTGTAGTAAGACCTTGAAATGCACGTTAAGGTCTTAATGTAGGGAATAAGATCAATATTGTAAAACAATAATTGCTCCCCCTACATTTGTGCCTCCCTGTTAAGCATACCAAGTTCTAACCTTATAAAATTGAATCTCTCTTCAGGCAAAGGTTTTGTAAAGATATCGGCCAGTTGTAGATCGGTAGAAATGAATGTCAAAGACACATCACCTTTTTCTACATGATCACGTATAAAATGGTGTCTCACATCTATATGTTTCGTTCTTGAATGCTGTACAGGATTTTTCGAGATAGAAATAGCACTGGTATTGTCACATTTTATTGGTATATCCTTAAAGTTGAATCCAAGATCTTGGAGTTGTTGCGCAATCCATAAGATTTGCGAACAACAAGCTCCAGCAGCAATATATTCAGCTTCGGCTGTTGAGAGAGCCACTGAATTTTGCTTCTTGGAATGCCAACTTATTAGAGATGTACCAAGAAATTGACAACACCCTGAAGTGCTTTTTCTATCCACTTTATATCCTGCAAAATCAGCATCGGAATATCCGATAAGACCGAAACTACTTTGTGTGGGATACCATAGACCTATATCTTTTGTACCATTAAGATATCTTAATATCCTTTTTACCGCAATGAGATGTGATTCCTTTGGGTTAGCTTGAAATCTAGCACACATGCAAACACTAAACATAATGTCAGGTCTACTAGCAGTAAGATATAGTAAAGATCCGATCATACCTCGAAATTCCTTTTGATTTACTTGTTTTCCGGTAAGATCTTGATCCAAAGAAAGAGTTGAGCTCATTGGTGTTTTAGCTATTTTTGATTCATTCATCTTAAACTTCTTCAGAAGGTCTCTTGTGTACTTTCCTTGATTGAGGAATATGCCCTTTTTGCTTTGATGTACTTGTAGTCCAAGAAAGAAATTTAATTCTCCCATCATACTCATCTCAAATTCCTTGCACATGATGTCAGAGAATTCCTTGCAAAGAGATTCATTAGTTGCTCCAAACAAGATATCATCCACATAAATTTGAACAACAAGAATATTCTTTCCATGAGTTTTAATGAATAAAGTTTTGTCGATCAACCCTCTTTTGAAGTTATTTTCCAGAACATATTTTGAAAGTCACTCGTACCAAGCTCTTGGGGCTTGTTTTAAGCCGTAAAGAGCTTTGTCGAGCTTGAAAACATGATCTGGAAATTCATTACTTTCAAAGCCGGGAGGTTGAGCAACATAAACTTCTTCATCTAAATAACCATTCAAAAAGGCGCATTTTACGTCCATTTGAAAAAGTTTAATACTCATGTAAGATGCAAAAGCAAAAAGTATGCGAATGGCTTCAAGCCTGGCTACGGGAGCAAAAGTCTCCTCGTAGTCAATACCTTCCTCCTGATTGTAACCTTGAGCTACAAGACGAGCTTTATTTCGAATGACATTACCACTTTCATCAAGTTTATTTCGGAAAACCCATCTTGTCCCGATAATTGATTTGCCTTTGGGTCTTGCTGTAAGTGTCCATACTTTGTTTCGCTCGAACTCGTTTAGCTCATCTTGCATAGCAATAATCCAGTCGGGTTCTTGAAGAGCTTCAGTATATTTCTTAGGTTCTACAAGAGAAACAAACGCATGAAAAGCACACAAATCTTTTTATTTAGATCGAGTTTGTATTCCAGATGAGGGATCAGAAATAATATCCTGAGTTGAATGGGATGATGCATGTTTGAATTTCCTCCGGACATTTCTCTGATTGTAAACATCAGGTTCAGAATTTATAGGAAGTGGGGAAGATGGCTCTTGTGGCTCAGGTAGTGATGTATCTTCACGATTGGTTTCATTTGTAAGATCTTGAGGGGGTGCTTCAAGATCTTGAGACCCATCTGTAAGATCTTGAGATACGTCTGTAAGATCTTGAAATGGCTCTTGCATGTTTCTGACGTTCTTATCAACTTCTTCTTCCTCTTCCTCATGTTTATTTAGATCAAGATCTGCAAAGCTCTCACTCAAGATACCATTATCATTTTCATCAAACAAAACATGGATACTTTCTTCGACTACTTTGGTACGTTTATTGTATACTCGATAAGCCTTGCTTTGAGTCGAGTATCCGAGAAATGTACCTTCGTCGCTACGAGCATCAAATTTTCCAAGATTATCCTTCCCATTATTATGCACGTAACACGTACATCCAAATGGTTTAAAGTAAGATATACTTGGTTTTCTTCCTTTAAAAAGCTCATAAGGAGTTTTCTTTAAAATTGATCGAATCAAACATCTATTAAGAATGTAATTTGCTGTATTAACAGCTTCTGCCCAGTATGACTTAGGCAGATCATTCTCTAATAGCATTGTCCTAGACATTTCTTCTAGGGTGCGGTTCTTTCGTTCCACAACCCCATTTTGTTGAGGTGTTCTAGGAGCTGAGAAATTATGGGAAATACCATATTTCTCACAAAATGCATCAAAGTCTGATTGATCAAATTCTCTACCATGATCACTTCTAATAGAAACGATTGGTAGGTTTTTAAAAGTTTGTAACTCCTTACAAAGTTTTGAGAAGTATAAAAGTGCTTCAGATTTCATTTTTAGAAAGAAAACCCAAGTAAATCGAGAATAATCATCAACAATAACAAGAATGTATTGCTTGCCTTTGGGAGATTTGACGCGCATAGGTCCACAAAGATCCATGTGGAGAAGTTCAAGAGGTCTAGTAGTACTTACCACTTGCTTCTTTTTGAAAGAACTACGAGTATGTTTACCTCTTGAGCAAGCATTGCATAATTCATCTACCTTGAACTTTAGGTCAGGAAGACCTCTTACAAGATCTTTTGATTTGAGTTTGTTAAGAGAGTGTAGACTGATGTGACCAAGTCGTCTGTGCCATAGTCTTGAGTCATCTGATAAGACCTTGAGACATTTTAGATTTGTCCCTGCAATTTGGTTAGTATTAACAGCATATATATTATTATCCCTGTGAGCTGTTAGCACTAAATTTCCTGTCATCTCATCTCGAACTTCACACTTTCTCTTGTCAAAGCTAACACAATTTCCTTTATCACAAAGCTGGGAAACACTGAGAAGGTTATATTTTAAGCCATCCACCAAATAAACATCTTTAATATTATTATTTGAATTAAGACCAACATTACCGATACCGAGAATGTCACATTTTCCTTTGTCACCAAGAGTTATAGTGCTAGTGATTTTCTTCTTTAGAGTGTCGAAAAGAGATTCTTTCCCACTCATATGTCTTGAACAACCACTGTCCATTATCCATTTTTGAATCTTGGTGATATCCTGCAAAACAGAAAATCATCCTTTCCGGCTTGACCAATAAACAGAGTTAGATCCATTATGGGGGTAGACCATGTTAGATGGCCTAGTCCCTTTGGGAACCCATATGTGTTTTACCCGTTCATTTAGACGTACAGGAAAGGTATTTCTAATAATGTATGGATCCGTTCTCCTATATGGACAGGTTTCTTTTACATGACCCTTTCTACAACAAAAGAAACACGTAGGAGATCTTCAATTTCCTTTTGCCTTAACGAATGTGGTAGTGGGTTTAGCAGGAAAATTCCTGTTATATCCTATTCCACTTCGATTTAAGGATAATTGTTGTTCTCCAAGCATTTTATCAAGAGTAGCTTTAGATTTAGTAAATTGCACAAGAGCTATTTGCTGTTCTTGACATTTTTCAGAAAGTTTCACTTTTTCAATCTCTAAGTCAGTATTACTGGTCTTAAGAGATGAGAGGTTTGCCTTTAGATCGGAATTTTCCAATCGTAAGGCCTTAACCTCAGTGTCAAGATCTGATTGTATGCTGTCAAGATCTTGAACTTTCAGCGAAAGCATTTTTATGCAAGTTTCCTAATCATTGAGCTTTTCTTGTAGAATGTTGATTTCTTTGCTGTAAATTTCTTCATTAGAAATCATGTTTTTCAGTACTTCTGATAAAACATCGATAGGACTAGATATAAGGTTTCTTACCATTCCATCCAAATGTTGATCTTGATTTTTGTCGGATTTTGCCATAAGACATAAGTTTGCATGATCATCTTCAGAATCTGAATCACTTGAGGAGTCTGAATCGCTCCAAGCTGCTACCATGGCTTTCTTGCCAAATTCCTTTTTCTTGAATTTGTTCTTCTTCTTTTGAGGACATTCTTTAACCAGATGATCTGTTTCACCACATTCATAGCAATTTAGAACACGATTCTTCTTCAAGGGGTTAGAAGACTTACCTCTGTATTTAGAAGATCCAGCATTTTCTTTGTTTGAAAATTGCTTTTTCATTTTTAATATTCTAGCTAATCCTCTTGTGATAAGAGCAAAAGGATCTTCATCATCGCTTTCAGAATCTTCCAGTGGTTCCTCTTTCTTTGCTTTATGTGCCAAATTCTTAATGTTTGTTGGCACATCCCCATCGTCCTCATTGAGGATCAATTCATGGGTGATTAATTTGCCTAGCAAATCATCAAGAGCAAGTGTATTGAGGTTTTGTGCTTCTTCAATAGCGGTTACCTTGGGACCCCATTTTGCTTTAGGCAAGCATCTAAGTATCTTTCTGACTTTTTCTTCATTGTTGAAAGTCTTTCCCAATGAGTCAAGATTGTTAATGATCTCCGTAAAACGGGTGAACATTACTTTGACTGACTCATCTGGGATCATTTTAAACAATTCGTATTGCCTCAGAAAGATACTAATTTTGGTTTCTTTTACCTGGCTGGTTCCTTCATAGGTGACTACTAATTTATCCCATATTTCTTTAGCGGATCTGCATGAAGATATACGATTAAATTCGTCAGTACTCAAACCACAATATAAAAGATTAATAGCCTTGTAGTTTTTCGCCACGCTCTCAAGATCCTTCTGATTGAATTCAGCTTCTGTCTTGTTTACTGTTTTACCGTCGGGATCTTCCTTGGTAGGAGTGAGAGGTCCGTTCTTGATAATATGCCACAGTTCCAAATCTTGATCGATGATAAACATCTGCATCAAGGATTTCCAGTGCATAAAATTGTTTCCTACAAAAAGAGGTGGTCGAGAGATTGATCTTCCTTGTCCAAATCCGCCTTGACCTTCACCTGCCATTAGTTAGCCTCACAGATAATAATATCTAAAAAGACGTGAGTTAGGATCTGATACCAATTGAAATGCGGAATAGGCAGATAAAATAGTTTATCCAATACTCTAGAAGGGGGGGATGAATAGAGTATGGAATCTTTTCTCAATCTTAGGATAGGTAAGACCTTATCGAAAGAGATTAGACCTTATCAAATAAGATAAAGTCTTATTCGTAAAAATAAGATCTTACACGTCTCTATAAGATTGATATTAAATGTAAAAGATTAGACAAACCAAGAATGTAAAGAGCAGAAAAGGACACGCGATATGTTAACGAGGTTCGGTCACCAACACGACCTAGTCCCCGCCTAGGATTGATTCAACCCTAGGATTCAAGTAGCTTTATTTTCCTTCTTCTTGATGAGTTCCAGATACAATCTTCAGAAGACCTTCCCTCTTCTAAACTCAGAAGTCTTACACTTCCTATCTAGCAACTCACTCACTCGAAAAGAAAAACTAAAGTACTCCAGATACAACACTCGTATCCAACGTGTCTAGAAATGATAACGGTTTGTATGATCTTAGTTGAATTGTACTATCAGCTCGAAAAAGATCTCACACTCTCAGGGAAGTATAATGATGAAGCTTCGAATGAGAGATCGGCACTTTGTGAGATAAGTAGAATTTATCACTCGTGTTTTCGAAGTAGGCAATGAACGTGTATTTTGTCTTCTGTTCTTTGTCTCTTAAATAGGCAAGCGTATCAGCATTCTTTAACGTTGAGAAAAGATCTTGCCTTCGTGATCCTAGGAGATCTTGGGTTGTTGAGATTTTGTTTGTTGAAGTCAAGCAGTCAAAGTCAAGCACGGTTTTGTTGAGTTGAAGGAAATCTTCCATTTTTATCTCAAGAAGATTTATTTAAAACAAATCAAAGATTTGTTAAAAACAAATCCCTTAATTAACTCAACAAGAAGGAAAAGCCACTTGGACGTACGTACGCAACGCAATTGTAGTTTTTGTCCAGTTTTGGTAAGGTCTTATCAGTTTATGTAAGGCCTTACTGAAACCTGGAAACCAAGGTTTTCTGTAATATGGTAAGGCCTTACCTGACACTGTAAAGACTTTACCAACACTTGTAAGATCTTACCAAAACCTGGAAACCAAGGTTTTGGCTTTCATCAACCATAAGTAATGTCTTATTTATCAAGGTGGAGTTAACAGCTGGAAATGGTATGGTGTGGAGAAGAAACAAATAGGGGTATGAGGGTACGGGAAGGGTGAGATTGAAGTCTCGTTGTTGCTTGTTATTGCGTGAATGAAGCTAACGAAGAAGAGAGGAGAGGGGCTCAGAAGGTTGAGTGTTGCAGATGGCTTCCAGGGGCGAGGGGTCGGGTATATCATCACAATTAGTGACTGGTGGAGTGAAGAAAGGGGAAAGGGGAAAATAAATAAAAGAAAAGAAAAAAAAATAAATAAAAAAAAAGGAATGAATAAACCCGATCAAAATCAAACGGAACGAGATTTCGGAACGGAAAATTTTCCGAACTAAACTGAAAACACTTTACGGAAAAAAGAAAATATGATCAAGTATATATTAATATACTCGTAAAATTTTACTTTTACAACTGAAAACACTCGTAAAAATATATTTAAACTATTAAAGTATCGATAAAATCCGAGAAAATTACAAAACGCAAACGCGCCAAAATTTGGGGCATTACATCAGATCCCCCTAAAAACAAGTTTTGTCCCGAAACTTGCCACCCACCGCACTTCTCAGTCCCTAAGACCGAGGTAAAAACTCACAACTAGGAAGGCTTAGGCCTTCTAATCTATATACACAAACTGCTCAACCCACCGTTGCAATATATATATCAGGTCATATAACACATTCCCGCACGGGGCACAAACAACATATAACATGACACAACTCAACTAAGGAAGTACTAGTTCTAACTCGTCGATTTTATCGATGCTACTAGATCCGCGTAAAACTCAACTAAAGATACTACCCTCCGTCTTCCACTTAGCCTCATCGGTTCCTTGTTTGTCACTAAATCCTAATGATTGAGAACATGTCTTGAGTCATGGATATACTCTCTTGGCTGATACACTTGAAATACCGGTGAACACCCTCTACTCTCGGCGGTCACGCCAACCGGTAAATCACTTTCCCAATTTGCGCTAAGATCTCAAAAAGGTCCGATATATCGGAACTCCACTTCACTCTCGGGTCATTCTCAAAGCAGCATCTCCATTATTTTCCCTTTGATTTCTTTATCAACGAAGATCGAACTTCCAATTTACACCGTTGGCTTTGGTTCTTGTCAATCCGAACTTTAATGTTATGTTTTCTTCAATTCTTGAAGTAAGTCCCCAATAATGGAGGAAGTACTTCACTTCCCACTGATTCACTAACGAGACACATATGCTATTACTTTTACATCGTTCCTCAATACTCGATCAATACCTTGTCTTGAGGAATAACTCGTACAAGTCAAACTCATGATACCTCGAGGCAATGTAAAAACAGTTGCACCGATAAATCTCCTCTTAACTCTCAACAACTCTATTGTCAATTCTTCGTCCCATTCAATACTTCGTTGTCATTTGGAGGATACCATAATTGGTGTTATACAACTTCTCTCTTCACATATCTAGTAATGCTCAGCACATTTGAGAAACTTGTAACCTCTTTCACATCTCTCGGGGTTTGCCATCCCGAGACAACTTGTCAAACGCTTCCTCTCTTTTTTTTCTTTTTTTTGTTCCAATAGTAGACCCAAGGTATCTTATCTGGGCATCAATAAGTCTATGTGGAGTAACTACCACTCGTAGTGACCCTGGCTGGTCCCAAAGTGCCGTGTTGGCAATATCCCAGTCTCGAATTCTCAAACGGTGACAATCAAATCTTACTTAATGTTAGAAGAGATTACCGACCCTTGCAACTGATCGAGTAGATCTTCCATTCATTGTAAGGGATACTTGTCCTTCATTGTCATCTTGTTCCACTTATGGTAATCACTGTACAAATGGAGATAATTGTCTCTCTTTTCTCAAGTTGATTTTCTCCATAACAACTTCAAATCAAGATGTTAAAATATATTCCAATATGAACTTCAAATCAAGAGCTCAAGATAACATTCGGAGTTCTCCATAGCATTTCCCTAAATCTAATGAACTCTTATCAATAAGTTCTTTCAATTATTCATTCAATTGCTTCCACAACTCACGTCTCTTCGTAAGGTCATTTATTGATATCATTTTGTAGGGTGCTTTGAAAATTGGGGTTGGGCCAAGATCAACCTTAGTGGCAAAATCCACATTCCGATGTATAGGAGTCCTTAATATCTCAGGTTCCATCTTTTCTCGTCTTGTCACATATCGTAATAACCGACACAATCTTGTCTTCTCACTTTACAAATGGTCATGACACATTTGATCTATCTCGATAAATTGATGTGGCGTCTTTAAGACTCGTGTATTATTCCATCCTCAGCTATAATGTCGACCGTCCTCTTTCAAAGATCTTTTATCTCCTGAACTCGAGGGACTTGCTCGAGTTTTCTAACTCTTGGAGCCTTGGTTAAGCAATATTTCAACTTAATCCCCCTTTTTACTTCGAAGGAATGGCGATAATAATATTTCTTGGTCTTGCACATATGTTCAGTCACGAAAGTCTTAACTTCAAGACTCAAGCATGCCATATAACGAATCGATACAATCTTTTCCGCTTTCTCTAGCATCCCAACCTATGGGAGGAACTCTCCGTATCCTTGATAAACTTTCACCATAGACATCCTTTCTTCAAGTAGGCGTAGAGTCAGACGACCCCAGAGGCTCTGACCTCAATCTTTCATGTACTTCTTGTACATCCCATATCGACATCAAACTTCCAAAACCTTAGTTTTCTTTTTCTCTTGTTGGTCACCTTATGCATCTCTTTGTATTCCAAGAACAACTTCACAACCGTACAAGTATGCCCGTGGAAAATGCTAGAAGAAATTCCCCATCCAAACCACTGAAATATCAAACTCATTACTTCACCAAGCACTAATCATCATAATTCTAAGCTTGTAGCGTTGCTCTAATCTATGTCTTCCCTTTCACGCCATAGCCACTGTGGCTCTTCGGTGTGAGTTTGAAACATCTGACTCGCTTTTGCTCGCGAAAACACACCATCCATTTTATTAGTATAAACCTACCATGCATCCTCTCGTATACTCCCGTCTACGTACCACAACCAAGAAAACCTCATCTTCTAATCCACTCGATCCCTTATCTTGCTCAAAACTTAAAGGTTTCAATCCGTGTTGTTCCTCCATATGCCAATCTCAAGACCTAAGAAGGTCGCTAAAAGGGGTCATTACCATCCTTCACTGGGTGGTCTATCACCGTCACTTGCTTTGATCCCATTCAATAATACTCGATTAAGACAATTGTACTTAGTTGACATACTTCCTCACTACTTACACCGAACCACCGGAAATCCTCCCAGCTCTCATTAACGACCCTTCATGCCATTGTCATGCCTACTATTCTCACCTACGCTCATCAATAGCCAACCTGCACATGTGCATTCTTGGTTGTCACCGGTCAACTTATACTTGACCTTCTCCTAGGTCAACGACTTATCATTCTACTACACCTCTCATGTTACCATTCTTATGAAGGCTACTCTCCTCGGGGTAATTTATCTTGAACTCCGTTAATCCTTCCTTCCATGCTTCTTCTCCTCGGGGTAATTTATCATGTTACCATTCTTATAGTCTATATTTTGGGGTTTGTTTGGACGTTTTATCTTTCATAATCTGCATGTTTGTATGTATATTATGTGATTTTACTACCATTTCATCTACCTTTGCGAGAATCGAGGTCTACACCTAGTTTTGTTGTAATCGTAGGTAAAATGGCACGTTTCGCATCAAAAAGGAGCAAAAGGAGTCATGAGTCATTTGGAGCTACATCCAGGAAGCATAGCCATGGATTAAAGAATTACTTTGGACCAATTTTGAGAGATTTCACATTCAGTTGTGACTCACCTCGGTTGACCAGAGATTCATCTCGACCGAGGTGATCCAGAGACGCCGACTCGACCGAGGCGAACACCTAGGACGCGGCGAGAATATTTTATTCTTGGCTGAGATCTTTTTAAATTGGAAAGTGATCTTATATTTTTTTGGGCTTGGCTCCTGGAAGGAAGAAGATATGCAGAATCATATATTTTACCTATATTTATGGGAAAATATCTTTCTAAGATTTATTATCTTTGGAGGGTTATTTTCCTATAAAAAGGGTTGGATTTCCACAAATCCGAGATCTCGCATACGATCACGCTATACCGTCGATCAGGGTTTATAGCACGCAGCAGCCGCAGCATACTCTCATTGGAGAGATTCGAAGAACCTTTTTGAAGGTTGAAGGAAGATTGAAGTCTATAGCTTTTATAGCTTTTTGGAGGGTTTTTGTAAGATTGTCTTCAATTCCCTCACTCGTTGTCTTGTCTTGTTGGATTGCTATCCAAGGAACGCTTTGTTGTGATATTTGATTCAGTTATTGAAGTCTTTTTCATTAAATTCTTCTTGTTCAAATATTCACCTTCTTCCCATATATTTAATACTTTCATAATGATGATGAGTGGCTAATTTCCTTGTGTGATTCTAGGGTGATTGGCTGAAGGTTGTGGGAAAAACAATGATAGAATAATCTTAGATCCCAGTAGGATCCTGAAAGTTCGAGTCTTTATCCTTAACCCTAAGCATCTCGCTCAGTCGATGAACATCTCGGCCGGGGTGGAAACTGGCTGACCGAGGTGACTTATCTGATTCATAACTGAGAGTTAAGTGTTAGAGTTTGCCAAATCCTATTCTTATTACACCTTCCCTGGTTCAAAGCAAGCTTAGGATGAGACTTACCCGGTAATTCCTTAGTTTGTGTACCAACGATCATAAGTGTAGGTAATAAAGGTTTATCCTTTATTGGGGTTTGAGTGTGCTTCCATCCCATCTTTGTGAGTTAGCCTGAGACTTACCCGGTAAAGGTTGATTCTATTCTCTTAGATGGTGTGTTAGTTTGAGGTTATAGTTCTTTATCTTGATTCCTTGAGACTTACCCGGTAATAGGAGTTACGGTCTAGGATTAGTGAGTAGTGAGACTTACCCGGTGATCTATTCCACTTTAGTAACACCTTCCCCACGCAAAAATCTCAGCTCTGTCCGCTTATCTATAGATCTTGAGTTGGAACCACAACTAGATGCCTTAATCCCTAGAATTGCATGTTTTCTTTATTGACTTCTTATTCATCTTTGATTGTGTTAATTGCTCTTGTGGTTAGTATTCACGAAGCTTACCGTTATTGACTTTGTTTCACCGAGTCCCTGTGATCGACCCCTGGAATTTTCTTGCTTTTTACTACGATTGACCCGTACACTGCGGGTTCGCATCCTTGTTTTAAGCTTAAGTCTAGGGTTATAAATTTAAAGCTTGCACACACCGTTTGGAGCGAACAAGTTTTTGGCGCCGTTGCCGGGGACTTGGTTTAGACCGAGCAGGTTGCGGTTTGCTTTCGGGGCACTTGCCCCTGTTGCTACTAACTACTCTTTCTATGAGTTTCGTAGTTTTCAGGATTTCCGATGACTACATTTGATCCAGCCTGGATAGCAAGGCAAAGTGCTAGGGCGGACCATTATGAATACTTGGAGGAGAAGTACTCCTTCTATTGGTTCAACAATGAATGGGAAAGAGAAGAGGCCATTCAGCATGAACTTGCGATATGGGATGAGAAGAATGTCCCTAAAAACATTTATGAGCAACCTTTTGAAGACTCTCTCGAATCAAGATTGGAGAAGTTGATGAAGAAGGTGGAGGAGCTCAAGGAAAGCACCCTATCCTATGCTAAGCCGAAAGAGGAGCATAAGGAAGTGTTGCACGTTCCAAGTATTCCTTTGGTCGAACCGGAAGTTTCTCCTGAAGCTTTTGTGGAAGCGGAGGATGTGGGAGATCTCGATCCAACTGCCGAGACCTCGGCCGAGGTGGAGGAGATCTCGACCGAGATGGAAGAAGAATTTGTAGAACTGCAAGATGCGGCGAACCTTGGCCAAATTACTGAGATTGTGGTCAAGGTGGAAGAAAGGCCAGCTGAGTTGGGAGAGATTTCGTGTGTGGACTATCAACCCAACATGAAACTTGTCTCAAACTTTGGAGAACTTTACAAGGTAATTTCTCTTACTCCATTCGAATTCCCTATTAAAATTTCTGAATTTTTCAGGAAAGCACCGGAGAGTTGGAGGTCTCTTCCGAAAGAACCTCCAAAGATCAAGATGAAGTCTTCCTTGAAATTGTTGGAAGAGGAAGCTCCTCGGATCATGAGGAGTGGAGTTGGCAAGCACTACACCGTTAAGGCGATGAAGTGTCTCTTGTTCAAGTATGGGGTCCCTCGCATGCTAAGGACCCTGTACCATCCCCATGCTAAAGATGGGGAAGCTACTAGGATTATCGAGAAGTTGTTTTCTCGATCAAGGAAAGGATGGGACGCAAGGCTAGATTATGTCCCATTGAAGTGCAGGAAGTCTAGAAGGATTCCGGTGAGAATCAAACCGTACAAGCTTGTACGTGGGAGATCTTACCATTTGCCGGTGAAATTAGGAACCGGAACCTTTTTGGAAGAATTTTATGATGGATGTGATGAGCACTCCATGGTGTTCAAGGTACATTGAGTAATTCTATGGAGAAAGGTCCAGCTAGCGACCTTAAACCAAGCGCTTCTTGGGAGGCAACCCAAGGTATTGTTTTCTTTTCCCGTTTTCTAGTATAGCTTAGATAGTTTTTGTTTTTGCTTTGCTTTGCTTTGTTTTTGGCGTTCTGGACAGACAACAAGGAATATCTAAGGAAGAAGCATAACTGGAAGGACAGAAGTTCGAGATTTTGAGAAGACAGAAGCATCTCGGTTACTGTCAGAACACCTCGACCGAGTTGATTCTTGAGCAACCGAGGCGACTAGGGTTTTCTGCAGAACCACCTCGGTCCGTACCACCTCGGTCCAGTCGAGACCATCTCGACCGAGGTGACAGCAGATCCAGGATCAGTATAAAAAGGGGAAAAATTTATTTTTCACTTTTTACCTTCTTCACCTCGACCGCGGCGACAGTCCACTTCGCTGTCTCTCATTTCTTGCTCGTTTTCGAAGATTTCCGCTTCTAAACTGAGATTGAAAGGTAGAGGAACCGATTGCAACAACAGATCTGCAAAGAAATCGAACGAATCGACCAAAACGAGGTAAAACAAGTCGAAACCCTAACTCGTTCATTCGTTTCGATTTGGGCTTTGGTTGCCCTTGATTCTGCTGAGAAAGGATTTAAGTACCCCTTAGGAAGCAATTGTAGTGATTTTAGGGGGAAAAGAACTGAATTTCTGAGAATTGGAATCGCGACTGTTGCGCCTCGGTCCGGTCGAACTGCATCTCGACCGAGGTGATTTCTGAGTCTTGTCAGTGACCGAGGTGGTCTGACAGTGTTGAGTGAAAATGAGTTCCGATCGTCGTCTAGCCCTGAGAGACAGATCCTCACCTTCCCTTTCTTCCTCTTCTTCTCGTCCTTACCGCCCGGTTATCCACGAGAGATGCCGGGTAGACTATGAGCGCATAGCTAGCCGTCCAGTTATCGCACCAAGATTTCTGGACGTGTCAGCTTTCGATTGCCTAGGATTAGATGCTGACCTTAGGAGGATGATTGCCACTGTAGGGCTGGATCAGTTTACTGAGATCCGAGCCCCAACTTATTTGGAGCCGACCTTAGAGTTTGTTAGCTCCTTCTCCTACCTTCCCACAGACCGGTCTGTGAGGTACCGGTTGATGAACCGGAACTTCATAGTTCCTTTAGAGATCTGGAGAGAGATTTTTGGGTTTTCTGAGCCCACCGCCACCGACTTCCCCTCCCGATCCGTAGCTAGGGAGTTCTGGGGGCAGATTGCCCATATTACCGAGCATGCAGACAGATGGCGCCCTGGAGATTCCAGGGAGAAGGTCATCTTCCACCCAGCCTTCAGACTAGCCCATAGGATATTTAGCGAGACACTTCTGGCGCGTACTGAGACGCCCCAGAAGATCCGACAGGGCGAGCTCTTCAGCCTCTACTGCATGGTTACAGGAGGTTTCCCAGACTTTGGCTTGATCTTGGCAGAGGACCTGCACAGGATCAAGGCCAAGGCGAAGGGAGACATTTGCTGCGGAGGTCTAGTCACCCATATTGTTACCTATCACGGGATGGACCTTAGTGTTTGCACGATGGTGGCGGCTCCGAAGCCGCTTGGATTACAGGAGATGATCACACGGAGGATTTTGGTTCCCCGTGGTTTGACCACTCCTTATATTGCTATGCCTTGGGAGCGGACTGCACCACAGGGGATCCGCTGGTCTGCTCAGTTCACAGTTTTCGATCCGCATTACTGGCAGACAGCTTGGGCTCCACTGATGGAGGATCATAGAGAGGCAGCAGATGCCCCGGCTGAGGAGGAGGAGGATGACGACGACGAGACAGTGGATGAGAGAGATGGTGGAGTCCCGATGGATACAGGGACGGATACTGCAGGTACGAGCGCGCCACCGATCATCGACTTGGACGATGAGGAGGAGACAGAGCCTGCACCAGCTGAGACTTCTCCAGTCAGACCTGCTAGACGCAGGAGGCATGGAGTGAGAGATCGAGCTGCTCACAGACGGATCGATGACCTGACGGATCAGGTTATTGACACGTACGCTGCATTATCGCTGGATATCCGCGAGATGCAGGAGCGGCAGCACCATCAGCACATCATGGCCCAGCTTCAGTTCGAGCATGTCATGGGCTATCCGTACGATCCGACTCAGTATCCGTACGTACCACCACCACCACCGCCGGATCAGGATTACTGAGGAGCTGCAGGATTTTTCTTATTATATTTTTTATGCAGTTCAGCTATTTATTCGGTGAGTACTCTCATTTTCAGACTTATATTTGACCCACTGGGACAGTGTGTCCCAAGTATGGGGTGTTTGTATTTATTATGACTACTTGATGTATTTGACTACTTTTGATGTATTACATTTCATCGGATATTTTATTTATGCTTCACTTCTGCATTTATATGATTATCTGATATTACATGCATATCTACAGGTTATCTGATTGAGAAAAACGTCGAAACTGAAATAAAAAAATTGGTTTTAAAAAAAAAAAAAAAAAAAAAAATTTAACCTCGACCGAGTCAGTTCTGGCCAAACGAGGCGTTTCACCTCGGTTGAACCAAGAACATCTCGACCGAGGTGTGTTAACTGAGAGTTTTCGAAAACGATTTTTGTGTTACTTATCTGGATATGATCTCAGTGAAGATCTTGTTTACTGACTGGTTTTAAATTCTTTATGTGTTTGAAAGGTTTTATAATACGTTTAAGTTGCTAAATGCTTTGTTTGAATTTATTAGCATGATTAATACTTTGTTTTTATCCAAATTATGTTGAATTTGAAGGTTGACACCGCAGGTTAAGTTCTCTCACTTTCTTCTTGGAAAGACCAAGACAATTCATTCTCTTCTTCTTCTTCTTCTTGATCATGCTTAGCCCCTCATATACATTTTGCCTCCCTTTACCTATCCGGGAATTTGGAAGCAAGCGAAGTGGTGAAAGCAAGTGAAGTACAAGTTGAGAAGTGGCTGGAAGTGAAAGTGTTAGAAAGCAATAATAGGTTTGGGGAAGTCAATCATGAAGATGAGTAACTCGGCACCATTCACATAGCCGGGTGTTTGTGTCTTGCCAAAGTCGGATTGAGCGATATTCCTAGCGGGTCATGGTATGTGCATCAAGGGTTTGATGCATCTCGAGAAATTGATGATTGCAGATTTCCTAGGCTTCGGTTATTGTGCACCTCTGTCCATGCATCCCAAAAAGTAAAGTAAAAAAAAAAGAAAAAGTGTGAAATAAGCAAAGCTTATTGGTGGAAGATGTTGCAAGTCAAAGTGAAAGTGAAGTTTATCCTTTTCCCGGATTATAGCACCACATTACCTTACACACATCCCTACCCTACACGTTTCTTGACCTTTCTTTTGGGAAGCCCTTGAGACCTTGAGCTTGTTGATTGACTTAGTGGTTTAAACTGGATTATACATGATTAATTTTGATGATTATGATTTATTATGCATTCTATGATTTTATGCAAAGATGAACAACTTTCCTATATTTATGAAATGTTTTGAGCATATTGAGTTTTTAAATTCCATGATGTATTCTCTTAGAGTGATCTATGATAGTTGCACACTATAAAATGTTTTTGAAAGACTTTTTCATTGATTTTCATGACTTATAATCCATTCTATCTTGACTTCTATATGAGGAACTTGCTTGGGGACAAGCAAGGGCTAAGTATGGGGTATTTTGATAGCATGAATTATAGTCTATATTTTGGGGTTTGTTTGGACGTTTTATCTTTCATAATCTGCATGTTTGTATGTATATTATGTGATTTTACTACCATTTCATCTACCTTTGCGAGAATCGAGGTCTACACCTAGTTTTGTTGTAATCGTAGGTAAAATGGCACGTTTCGCATCAAAAAGGAGCAAAAGGAGTCATGAGTCATTTGGAGCTACATCCAGGAAGCATAGCCATGGATTAAAGAATTACCTTGGACCAGTTTTGAGAGATTTCACATTCAGTTGTGACTCACCTCGGTTGACCAGAGATTCATCTCAACCGAGGTGATCCAGAGACGCCGACTCGACCGAGGCAAACACCTAGGACGCGGCGAGAATATTTTATTCTTGGCTGAGATCTTTTTAAATTGGAAAGTGATCTTATATTTTTTTGGGCTTGGCTCCTGGAAGGAAGAAGATATGCAGAATCATATATTTTACCTATATTTATGGGAAAATATCTTTCTAAGATTTATTATCTTTGGAGGGTTATTTTCCTATAAAAAGGGTTGGATTTCCACAAATCCGAGATCTCGCATACGATCACGCTATACCGTCGATCAGGGTTTATAGCACGCAGCAGCCGCAGCATACTCTCATTGGAGAGATTCGAAGAACCTTTTTGAAGGTTGAAGGAAGATTGAAGTCTATAGCTTTTATAGCTTTTTGGAGGGTTTTTGTAAGATTGTCTTCAATTCCCTCACTCGTTGTCTTGTCTTGTTGGATTGCTATCCAAGGAACGCTTTGTTGTGATATTTGATTCAGTTATTGAAGTCTTTTTCATTAAATTCTTCTTGTTCAAATATTCACCTTCTTCCCATATATTTAATACTTTCATAATGATGATGAGTGGCTAATTTCCTTGTGTGATTCTAGGGTGATTGGCTGAAGGTTGTGGGAAAAACAATGATAGAATAATCTTAGATCCCAGTAGGATCCTGAAAGTTCGAGTCTTTATCCTTAACCCTAAGCATCTCGCTCAGTCGATGAACATCTCGGCCGGGGTGGAAACTGGCTGACCGAGGTGACTTATCTGATTCATAACTAAGAGTTAAGTGTTAGAGTTTGCCAAATCCTATTCTTATTACACCTTCCCTGGTTCAAAGCAAGCTTAGGATGAGACTTACCCGGTAATTCCTTAGTTTGTGTACCAACGATCATAAGTGTAGGTAATAAAGGTTTATCCTTTATTGGGGTTTGAGTGTGCTTCCATCCCATCTTTGTGAGTTAGCCTGAGACTTACCCGGTAAAGGTTGATTCTATTCCCTTAGATGGTGTGTTAGTTTGAGGTTATAGTTCTTTATCTTGATTCCTTGAGACTTACCCGGTAATAGGAGTTACGGTCTAGGATTAGTGAGTAGTGAGACTTACCCGGTGATCTATTCCACTTTAGTAACACCTTCCCCACGCAAAAATCTCAGCTCTGTCCGCTTATCTATAGATCTTGAGTTGGAACCACAACTAGATGCCTTAATCCCTAGAATTGCATGTTTGCTTTATTGACTTCTTATTCATCTTTGATTGTGTTAATTGCTCTTGTGGTTAGTATTCACGAAGCTTACCGTTATTGACTTTGTTTCACCGAGTCCCTGTGATCGACCCCTGGAATTTTCTTGCTTTTTACTACGATTGACCCGTACACTGCGGGTTCGCATCCTTGTTTTACGCTTAAGTCTAGGGTTATAAATTTAAAGCTTGCACACACCGTTTGGAGCGAACACTTATCCACATATGAACGCTATCCCAAGCCAACAACGTCGTCTTAGAGGTGATGCTATTATACTTATCATCTTTTCTATTAGGTCTCATAACTCCATATGCTACTACTATATATAATAAGAATACGTATACATAACTATATAAATCCTAAGTCCATATCACTACCAATATAATACATCCAACATTTCATCCACAATATAAGGTCCCAAAACATATATCCGTCCACATATATAACTATACACATATATATATACAGTTCATCATGCAACATACAATCACAAAGGTACACATCAATTCTATCATGCATAACTACAAACCTCATATCCATATCTATATATACATATCAAAATCCAATAAACTAAGCTGCCGAGATCCACGGAAGGAGTGGTGGTCCGTACATTCTACCCCGACTCATGCATGTGATTTTGAAAATGAAAACTCAGAACCCGTGGGGTTCTGTTTATTCCTTATTCGGCCTTTAGAAGATTGCGAGTGCCATTGTTGTCAACCTAGGGTTCTGATACCAGTTTTGTAACACCCCGAATCCGTGGGACTCGGGATGCTACGGGTTGGGACCTCACGGTCCCGACCCTTAGCTTGACAACAATTTCACCGGATCTTGCAACAAGGCACAAATAAAAGCCAAAACCGAAATACATTTTTATGCAATGAAAGGAAACCCGAAAGAAACAACAAAAGACTTTAGCCGATAAGAAACACCAAGGGTCAAATGCCACCACGGGATATACAATATACATGAAAAATATACAACTCGACTCTAACAAAACCCACTCCTAAAATGTACGGAACCCCGGCTGCCCACTCTTCCGGATCTCTCGGCCGCAATCCTATCCTGCAAGGCAATATACAACAATCGGTATAAAACCGTTAGCTAATATTCGAAGTATTAGAATCAAGGTGAAAGGCACAAACACAAGTAAAACAACATAACACACAATGTACACCAAATCACACAAGTCCGGTTTATTATCTTTTTATTATTAAGTCGTATCCCGTTCTAATTCAACTTCTTTTGTGACACGAGAATCTCCCGAAACTCGCCTCGGTCCCCACTTACCGCCTGAAACGGTGGATGCCTCCGACCGTCTAACCACACGGGCTAGTCGTCAAGAACCTCCTAACTCTACGCAAGAGCTAGGCAGTGATGTCACCGCCAGTCATCATACACTTGGCCAAATAGTATAAAGGTCGGTGGTCCTATTTCCGGTTTAATTGTTATAACATAAACAATAAACACACACCACCAAACACACATAGATGCTAATACAAGGAATACGAGCTAAGTAAGTCCGAAGACTTACCTCGTCACCACACTCAACTCACAACACTCTCGCTTCCTTAGGGAAGGAAGTCCATAACCTGCTCACAAGAAGATAACTATATCAACAACTCGCTCAACTCAAGAAGTCTAAGACTTCTACACAAATGATCTACGCGAGATCATTTGACTCACATAATAGGACCGCGTCCTAGAATCTCTCATGCTCACATCACACTCAACACAAGCTAGAAGTCTTTAGACTTCTAGACCCTATGATCTCGCAAGATCATAACCCATAACACATACTAGGTTAAACATGTCTAGTCTCAGCAATCTCAACGGTATCAACAATATGCTAGGATATGTGCATCCTACCCATAATCTCAACAACCATATAACAACAACCTCAAGCCTCGGATACTCACAAGATCACCAAACACTCAACGTCTTACAACAATCAACAATCCTCAAAACTCACCTAAGGTTCAAACCACTACTTGGTATTAACTCTAAGTTATGCTAGATTCAACCTAGCATGATACTAATACTAAACATAACTAAATCGAGGTAAGATCATAAGCTCAGGGGGAGAGGGTACTCACAAGATGTCAAAAGACGGAAGACGATCTAAGGATGTCGACTTTGGACTCGTTAGGCCTTTATCGTGATGCTTCCGAACCTAACACCAAAATTAAGCAAATTTAGCTCATATGCTAAATTTGAACGGGATATATAATATATATAAATTTAAGGAAAACTCGTTTTCAAAAGTCAACGTTAAAAACCGGGATTAAATCTTTGAGCCATAACCAAATTAATATATATAAATATAAGATAACCTCGTAATTAAAATCCAAGGTTAAAACTCGTAAAGACAATTTATGGGCAATTATACAATTCCTGAAATATGGGTCATATTCTGAAATTATGAAGTTTGGCCAAAATCTGCAATTATAAATAAGTAGGGGGCATATTTACAAAAATTCAAATTGTGGGCCAGAAACGTAAAATATAAATATAGGTTGAGGATTGTAATAACATATGAAACTTGGGGGGCCCAATATAATTAAACAAGGGTTCATTTAACCCTATAGATCTCGCGCAGGGCTGGAGAACGAGATGCATAGGCAGCAGCAGAGCTTGGCGGAGGAAGACGGCAGAGGCTCCGGCAGGCGGGGCAAGGGCAGGGCTCCTCCTCTCCGGCGGCATTCCTGGCGGCCTAAATTGGAGGCGGTGGAGCACTCAGTCCGGCGGGGCTCACGTACTAGGGCAGGGCTGCACAGGTAAATACAGAAAAAAAGGAAAGGCAAATGCACAGGCATTGGATCCAGCCGGTGGCGAGGCAAGGGCAAAGCCTGGCGGTCCTGGCGAAGACGAAGCAGGCGATTACCGGTGTGTGGCTTTCGATCTCCGGAAAGACGGCGAATTACAAGCCTCTAGTGATGGTGTCGGGATAGAAGAGAGGAATAGAGGAAGATGGAAGCTCGCACAACAACGATGAAGAAGCCCAATCGAGGGAGAAGGCTCGGCGGTGGTGCTAGTGGCTCGGCTTGGCGGCGGCAACATCGGAGGCGGTGAGGTTGAGGAGGGGCTGCCCAGATTGTTTGCTCAGTTCCAGTAGAAGAATGAACAAAACGAGGCTGGAAATGGTATGGTGTGGAGAAGAAACAAACAGGGGTATGAGGGTACGGGAAGGGTGAGATTGAAGTCTCGTTGTTGCTTGTTATTGCGTGAATGAAGCTAACGAAGAAGAGAGGAGAGGGGGCTCAGAAGGTTGAGTGTTGCAGATGGCTTCCAAGGGCGAGGGGTCGGGTATATCATCACAATTAGTGACTGGTGGAGTGAAGAAAGGGGAAAGGGGAAAATAAATAAAAGAAAAGAAAAAAAAATTAATAAAATAAAAGGAATGAATAAACCCGATCAAAATCAAACATAACGAGATTTCGGAACGGAAAATTTTCCGAGCTAAACTGAAAACACTTTACGGAAAAAAGAAAATATGATCAAGTATATATTAATATACTCGTAAAATTTTACTTTTACAACTGAAAACACTCGTAAAAATATATTTAAACTATTAAAGTATCGATAAAATCCGAGAAAATTACAAAACGCAAACGCGCCAGAATTTGGGGCGTTACATTCTGTATAATATGTACCTGATTTATACTAGAAATTAGTGTGTTCTGGAAATCATTTTGAATGATGTTGATGCATGTCGGTCATGATGTACTTAATATAGAAAGTATATACATATTATTTAGACAATTTATGTTGGGTACATATAGGATATATGTACATATCAATATGCACATTGATGGTGTAACGCCCCAATTTTGGACGCGTATGCGTTATTTACCTTTCTGGCTTTTATCGATATATTAATAGCTTAAATATTTTGAATAGTATTTTTTTTACGTCGTAAATTAAATTTTACGAGTATACTTACATCGATATATTATGACCCGTATTTAAATTTATTACATAATGTGGTAAATAATTTAAAGAGAAGAACTTTGTACGGCAAAGTATATTTTGCGAGTATATATATATATATATATATATATATATATATATATATATATATATATATATATATATATATATATATATATATATATATATATATATATATATATATATATATATATATATATATATATATATTATTCTTTTCTTTTCCGTATCTTTATTGTCGGAAAATTGGAAAATTTTTCGATTCGAAATTGTCGTGTCGATTAGTTTCAGTCGGGTTAATTATTTCATTTATTCCCTTTCTTTATTTTTATTTTTATTTCTTTTTTTCTTTCTTCTTTTTCTTTCTCTCTTCTTCGCTGGTGAAGCCTTTCCCCGACGTATTGCTTCCCCTGTGGCGTGACCTCTCTCCTCCCCAGTGACCCTTCACTTCCGACCCCTCGGCCACCCTGCACCTCGACCCTCGTCCTTCCTCTACCCTATCACCCCAGCCTGTCCCACTCTCCCCATTCCTTCCCCTATCGATTGAGCAGCCCCTTCCCCGTTTCTTTTCTATACTCCCCTCTGTGCAACCCGCCGGAGGAGCTGCACCGCCCGGAGATCTGCCAGGAAGAAGGAGTTGCCCTCACCTTTGGCCGCCTAAGCTACACCCTGGAGTCCAGTGCCAGGAACGCTCGCCGCCCAGCCCGGTCCTCTGTTTCTTTCTCGAATGGCCGCCGGTGGACCATTAAGCCCACCATCGATACCGCCGGATCGTTGCAGCGCCGTCTTCTTCCGCCTGCCTTGCCCTCGCCGCCCTGCCGGAGGCCATCGAAGGCCGGCTGACTTGTTCGTCCTTCCCTTCGTCTTTTCTCCGCAGCCACCGGATTGGCCGACTGCTGAAGACGGAGGCCGATTGTCGCCGGAGCTCCAGCGCTGCCGCAATTGGAAGACCCCTCTTTTGCTCCCCCTGGTTGCCGCCGCCCTTGCCTTCTCACTTTTGTTGTGTGATCTGTTGCGAGGAAGAAGAAGAAGAACCCTTTTTGGTTATTTCAAAATCGGCCCCCTCTTTTGGTATAATTGCAAAATGTGCCCATATGTTTATTATTGCAGTTTTTTTACCCAAGTTTTTAAAATTTGAATATATATCCCTGCAGTATTATTTATGGAATATGACCCAAATATTGAATTACGGGTTATGACCCATAATTATGAAATTGTATGATTTGCGCCGGGAAATGTGTTAGTAGTTTTTAACCTTGGATTTTAATTGTGGGGATATTCTTATATTTATACTATATATGATGCCCTTGTTAGGTTACGTTCGGTTTATGCCTCAAAGGTTTAATTGCGGTTTTATGACCAAATTTATAGAATTTCATATTTTGACAAGAAGGGTTTTGCGGGTTTTAATGTGGACTTTAGAAATCGAGTTCTTCTTTAGTTTATATATATATATATATATATATATATATATATATATATATATATATATATATATATTATTTATTCCGATCAAATTTAGCGTACGAGCTAAATTTGTCTAGTTTTGGTGCTAGGTTCGGAAACGACCCCGTAAAGATCGAACGGGTCGAAGTTCGACGTCCGTCGATCGACTTCCGTCTTTTGGACATCATATGAGTTACCTTCTTCCTCGACCTAGTTATGTTTAGTATTAGTATCATGATAGGTTGGATCTAGCATAACTTAGTGGGAATGCCAAGTAGTGGCCTTGAACCTTATATGGTTGTTGGATGGTTTATGAGTATTGTGATGTTTGCGGTACGATCATAGGATGATCTTTGAGATTAGGAGTTGGACCTAGCATACCAGGGTTGTGACCTCGTATAGGTTTTGGGAGACTAGAAGCCCGAGGGCTTCTAGCTTGTTGGTTAGTTATTGATTGTGTGCCTTGTTTGATCAGGCGATGAGTTACATTCCTGCGGGAAATTGAGTACGAGATATAGCGGGCTTATCTTAGGGACAGGTAAGTCTCTGGACTTACTTAGCTCGTATTCTTTGTATTAGTTTCGATGCGTGTTGGTGGTGTGTGTTTATTGTTTATGTGTGTGTTTATTGTTTATGTTATAACATCTAAACCGGTAATAGGACCACCGTCTTTATATGTTTATATTTGGCCCAAGTGTATGATAACGGGCGGTGACCGCTTGTCCAGTCTAAAATGGGGATGACTGGGAGGTGCCTTGCGACCAGTCCAACGGGTGATGCTGATCTGCATCAAATACAAACCCGTATGGTGAAAGGGGACAAGGGCGAGATCGTTATGATTCTCGTATCACACCATAAGTGGAATAGTAAGGGATATGACTTAATAATAACAAAGAGATAATAAACCGGACACGTGTGTTTAGATCATGTTGTGTGTTTTGATGCCTTATGTGTGTATGTCCATACCATGATTCTAATGCCTTGAATATGTTAGCATGAAATATTTTGATATTTTAGGCACGTTTTCTAAGAGTATTTGATTCATATTGATAGTCTTTGATTTAGCATTGTTGCATTTGTGAGCTAGTTTGCCTATATTGTCGATATGGATGTCTACACTAGCTTTATGTTGATTATAGGTGATTAAGAGTGATTTCTGAACGAAATCGAGCAAAGAAGAGTTGATTGAGTATGTCCATGGATTAAGGGCATTCTTAGGAGCAAATTGGAGTTCAACTTGAGGAATGCACGAGTCTAGGGAAGAATCACGTTCTTGCCCTAAACCACGCTCTAAAATACGGCCGTACTACAAACCACGTTTAGTTCCACGGCCGTGGAACCTTGCAAAGAGAGGCGTGATGCATTCCAGTAACTATTACGGTCGTGGAATCCATGGTTCAAACCGTGACACTTTCCGCGCTCTAAATTACGGTCGTGGAACCTTCCACGACCGTGATCTTGGCGATCTTTTTTGCCACATTATGAAGCCACGATCTTTTGAAGATTGGGCCGGGCCGATATCTTATCTTTCCCTATAAAAAGACGGACGAAACAAGATTCCATCATCTTCGCTTAGCGGCATTCATCCACGCATAGCCCCGCTTACGCCTTGCTTAGCGGCAAAACCCTCGTTTGGAAGTATTTACATCTCATTGGAGATTGAAGTTCGTGTTGGGATTTTGCCCTAATCTCGCACCTTTGGTGGAGATTGCTGTTGAGATTTCCGGATTGGCGGAAGATCGAAGCTTTTGGAAGATTATTACAAGAAGATTTCTCTTCTTGTTTAGGTTTGAATTAGAAGACGGATTGACATCCCGTTCTTCCTTCTTTCCTAAGATTGTGTTTGCTTGGTTTATTCTGAATCTATTGACAATATTCGTTCTTGATTGTGACTTTGAGATTGATTTGAAATTTATTGGAAGTTTTCGGAAGTTTTCATCTTTCTATCTTTTAATCTTGAATTTGATATCAACATGACAGTTATTGGCTAAAAACCCTTAACAATTCTAAGGTGAAGGGTTGATAGTTGTGGCTTAGATGATGATAGATCGATCGTAAACAGATTAGACCCTGAGAGTTTGAGAGAATCGTCGACGAACCCTAAATCACGGTTTGATCTTGAGTTCCACGGCCGTGGAGTCTCAAGATCTACCCGTAATTTCCCTTAAGTTTACGAACCTGCTTTTACTTTAATCCAAAGTAAAAGATTTGCTTTAACTTAGTTTAGGCTTGCCTTTTCTAGGTGGTAGTGAAGCCTCAACAACCTCTACCTCGATTGTGAGTGTCACAACCGTAATCGGTTAAGTTAGTCTTGATCCTTGGATTACAAGTTTGGGTATTTGAAATTAATTCTTACCTTTAGAACCTTTCTATATTGAAGCCTCAACAACCTGTATAGAGAGTGTCTTGTAGGTGAGTCATATAAGGTTTTTGGAACTTCACCGTACGATTACCTTACATTAGTATACCTTTGCATATCCCAACTCTGTCTTTATATCATTAGTATATCTTGAATCGATTGCCACAGCTTGATACTTGGATCTTTAGGATTGTTGTTTTCCCAATATTTGCAAAACTCTCATACTTACTCGCTTGATAATCTGCAATTGAATTTGTTCCCACCCAAATCCCTGTGTTCGATACTCTGGAATACTTGCTAATCTACGCCGATCCGTACACTACGGGTTCGCTTGCTTGATTCTAGTTTTATAAATTTAAAGCTTATTTGCACACACCTTTAGGGGCGAACAGAATACTAGCTAACGGTTTTATACCGATATTGTTGTAGTTGCCCTGAAGGTTAGGGATGCCGCCGAGTGAGGTGAAGGAGTGGACATCCGGGGTCTCCGTACACTATAGGACGGGGATGGTTATGTGATTATGTCGTTTTTAGTTTATGTTGTATCTTATAGTTTTTGTTTTGGAGTTGTGTCGTTTTGAGGACTCGGCTGAGTCTCCAAGTTGTATATTACCTTTCGGGATTGTTAGCATTGCATTAAAACGATTTCGGTTTTTGCCTTTATTTGTGCCATGTTAGAAAGATCCGTAAAATTGTTGTCAAGCTAAGGGTCGGGACCCATTGTGAGGTCCCAACCTGTAGCGCCCCGGGTCCCACGGATTTGGGGTGTTACAAAGTGGTATCAGAGCCCTAGGTTGACAATAATGGCACTCGCAATCTTTTAAAGGCCGAATAAGGAATAAACATAACCCACACGGGTTTTGAATTTTCGTTTTCAAAATCATATGCATGAGTCGGGTTTGGGTTAGAATGTACGGACCACCACTCCTTCCACGGATCTCGGCAGCATAGTTATTGGATTTTTAGTATATATATAGATGTGTGTATATATGTAGATATGTATCGTGAACCTAGGATGTATTTGGACTATTATTATATGTTGATTATAGTTATGCATGATGGACTTGTTATATTGTTATGGCGGCATGACCTTTATATTGATATGATTTGTACACGTGGCACGATAATATTTTATTAGTGTTTGGAACTCGTTTTATGAGAATGGTTTCCTTGGATGTGTTATGCTAATAGCAGGTGGACATAGGACTTATATAGTTATATACGTATACTAGGATATATAGTAACATATGGATGCTAGACCTTATAGTCGAGAAGATAGAAAACTATCATCGCCTCTTGGATGACGCAGTTTGGCTTAGGATAGTTTACATCTGAGGCTGAGTATGCTCAAGTACCGAGTTGTGTATCACGTTTTGGACAAACACCTTGGTGTTTCTCGGACCCCTTTAAGTGGACGTCGAACCAGAAGATTAAAGATGGCGTAAACGAAGGACAAGCGAGTGGAAGAGAACCTCGAGTTAGTTTAAACAGACTAAGAAGGAAGTTATACAAGAAGGGAAGCGGCATGATGGCATGAGAGTGGTTTCATAGAAGCAACGTTTGAACAACGACGAGACCAACTAGAGATGATGAACCTATGGTTCGTTAAGAAGACGCATGGACAACTAAAGACGTGAAGCGGGAAGGAAATGAGTGCATTCTAGCAAGGGTAGAAGTGATATTTCATTAAGACGTAAAGTTTTCTTGGTGCTCCTAAGTATGGAAGTCAAGATGAAAAGAATGGTCAAACAATTGTGAAAGGTTGACGAGAACCGTAAGCTAAGCGTGCAGAGAGAGTAGAAAGAAAAGTGACGGTTTTGCGAGGGCTTAAGCGGGAGACTTCTTTAGAAATTTGAGAGTTACGAGGAGGATCACATGGTGAAAGTTCACATATCGTAGGGAGTCAATCGTTTCAGTCATTATGGTGAGATTGAGCAACACTAAAGAGGAGGAAGTGTGTGTGGATGATGATCTCCAGAAGATGAAAGATAAAACAAGGAGCTTGGATTGAAAGTCTTAAGATACCAACAAGAGGGACGCGAGTAGAGGCTAATTAATGTCAAAATATTTGAGAGGTGCTTTTGCAAAACATCATGAAGAGCGGTTAAACCTATGAAGTGGGTCATATGACGCGAAAGAGCTGGGAATGTATAGTTATCTTAGAGAAGCGGAAAGAAGCGTGGAACGTAGAAAGAGTTAAGGAAGGGTGTGAAGAGTAAAATGAACAAGTGAAGTTTAAGGCAGAGTACCGTGAGAGGGTGGCCCTCAGGAGTATGGTAACATGGAAGGATGGTAGGAGAGTAAATCGTTGATCTTGGAGAGGGTCATTAATGAGCTAATCGGTGACCACCGAGAATGCACAGGTGTGAGTCGTATACTGGTGACTGTAGGTGGAAAGAGTAGCTCAGGAGGTGGGATCATGAAGAAGGGTAACAAGAACGTGGAATATTCGTGGTGGTTGAATGTCGGCAACAAAGAGGTATATCCAGGGAAGCGCATATATCTTAATCAAGTAACAATTATCGATTCCAGCAAGTGATAGTAACATACCCTATGGGGAGGGATTGTAACGATCTAGTGCAACCTTCTTAGGTCAGGGGTTTGTCATATGGGGAAGGACACGGATCAGAGTAAGGGGGACTGAAAAGACAAAGAGGAAGGTGAGTCTTCTATGATTATTGTGGGTAAAGGGGGAATATATGAGGGGATGTATGGTATGTTATTCTAAGGTAATGGATGTCATGTTCGCGCGAGCAAAATCTAAGTCAAGTGTTGTGACTCGCATGGCGAAGCCATAGTGGCTATGACGTCAAACGAGGAATCAAGATTAGGGAAACGCGGAAACCTTAGAGTTATGATGTTAGTGCTTGGTGGAGTAATGAGTGGATATTTCAATGATTATAGCTGATGAATTTTGCTTAAAGGCATACTAGCATGGTGGTGAAGTTGTTCGTGGATACCAAGAGAAACATAAGGTGGCCAATAAGAGTAAGAGAAGACTGAGGTTTTGGAAGTTTGATGTAGATATGGGATGTACAAGAAGTACATGAAAGATTGAGGTCAGAGCCTCTGTGGTTGTCTGACTCTACGCCTACTTGAAGAAAGGATGTTTGCAGTGAAAGCTGATCAAGGATACGGAGAGCCCTCCCATAGATTGGGATGTCGGAGAAAGTGAAAAAGATTATATCGGTTTGTTATCAGGCATAATTAAGTCTTGTGGTTAGGACCCTTGTGACGGAGCATATTTGCGAGATTAAGAGATGTTATATCGCCTTTCCTTTGAAGTGAGAAGAGGGATTAAGCTAAATTATTGCTTAACCAAGGCTTCAAGAGTCGGAAGACTCGAGCAAGTTCCTTGAGTTCTGGAGATGAAGGATCTTTGAAAGAGGACGGTGAACATAATAGCTATAGAAGGAACAATACACGTGTTGAAGGACGTCACCCCAACCGGTCGAGATGGACCACTTGTCAAGCTTAGGACTAGGTGGTGTCGGTTATAATGATATGTGATGGGCAAAGAAAGATAGAACCCGGGATAGAACAGATTCCAATGAATCGGAATGTGAATTTTACCGCTAAGATAGATTTGGGCTCAACTCCCACTTCTAAGGCGCCGTACAAAAGACATCAACAAAATGATACTCGTAAGGATACTCGAATTGAGGATGCAATCAAAGGAGCAATTGTAAGGACTTGTTGATAAAGGTTTATTAGAACCAATGCACTGCCATATAGAACACCAAAAGTTATCTTGAACTCTTGATTGAAGTTTATTTGGAAATATATCTTATACTCTTGATTTGAAGTTATTATGAGAACACCAGAATTGTTGTGAGAAAGACAAACAATTCTCTCCAATTGAACATTGATTACCGTGAGTCGAAGGACAAGTCTTCCTTACAACGAATGGATGATCTACTCGATCGGTTACAAGGGTCGGTAGTCTCTTATGAGAATTTTTTAAGGTCTGATTGTCACCAATTGAAAATTCGAGTCTGAGATATTGCAAGTACGGCATTTTGGACCAATCAGAGCCACTACGAGTTGTAGTTATTCCATATGGGCTTACTGATGTCCGGATGAGATATTTTGAATCTACTCTTCAAAATGGAGAGATGTATGACATGTTGTCTCGGGATGGCAGACCCCGAAAGATTTGGACGAGGTTACAAATTTTTCTTGGATGTGCTGAGCTTTACCAGATCTGTGAAGAGAGAAGATGTATAACACCAATTATGGTAACCTACTCCGGATGATAATGAAGTACGGAATGGGACAAAGAATTGACAAATGGCTGCTGAGAGTTAAGAAGGGATTCACTGGTGCAATTATTTTGACTTGCCTTAAGGTATTATGAGTTTGAAGTGTACAAGTGATTCTTCAAGACAAGGTCTTGATCGGGTATTGCGGAGCGATGTAAAAGTAATAACATACGTGTCTGGTTAAAATAAGTAGTATGGAGTAGAGTACTTTCTTCGTTACTTGGAATTGCGACAAGAATTGAGAAAACATAGCATCAGAGTTTGGTTTGACAAGAACCCAAGCCAACAGTGTAGATTAGAAGTTCGATATTCTTTGATAGAGCAATCAAAGGGAAAATAATAGAAATGCTACATTGAGAAATACCCGAGAAGGAAGTGGAGTTCCGATATATAAACCTTTTTAAGATCTTAGAGCGAGTTGGAGAAGTGTCTTATAAGTTGGCATTGCCACCAAGAGTAGAGAGTGTTCACCCGGCATTTCATGTGTATCAATCGAGAGAGTACATGCATGATTCAAGACATGTGGTCAGTCATGATGATCTAGTGGCAATCGAGGAACCAATGAAGCTAATAGGAAGACGGAAGATAGTATCTTTGGTTGAGTGTTATGCTGAGCTACTACCATCAATAGAATCGATGAGATAGACCTAGTCTTCCCTAGGTTGCTTTATGTGCATGTGTGATGTTATGTCTAGTTTGTGCCCTGTGCGAGAATGTGTTATATGACCTGATATATCTCACGGTGGTAGTTTGAGTAGATTGCGTGTATAGATTAGAAGGTTTAAGCATTCTTAGTTTAAGTGTGCATACCTCGGCCTTAGAGACCGAGAAGTTCGACGTGTGGCAAGTTTCGGGACGAAACTTGTTTTTAGGGAGATCCAATGTAACACCCAATTTTGGGCGCGTTTGTGTTATTTACCTTTCCGGCTTTTATCGATATATTAATAGCTTGAATATTTTGAATAGTATTTTTTTTACGTCGTAAATTAAATTCTACGAGTATACTTACATCGATATATTATGACCCGTATTTAACATAATGTGGTAAATATTTTAAAGAGAAGAACTTTGTACGGAAAAGTATATTTTGCGAGTATATATATATATATATATATATATATATATATATATATATATATATATATATATATATATATATATATTATTCTTTTCTTTTCCGTATCTTTATTGTCGGAAAATTAGAAATTTTTCCGATTCGAAATTGTCGTTTCGATTAGTTTCAGTCGGGTTAGTTATTTCATTTATTCCCTTTCTTTATTTTTATTTTTATTTCTTTTTTTTCTCTCTTCTTTTTCTTTCTCTCTTCTTCGCTGGTGAAGCCTTTCCCCGACGTATTGCTTCCCCTGTGGCGTGACCTCTCGCCTCTCCAGTGACCCTTCACTTCCGACCCCTCGGCCACCCTGCACCTCGACCCTCGTCCTTACTCTACCCTATCACCCCAGCCTGTCCTACTCTCCCCCATTCCTTCCCCTGTCGATTGAGCAGCCCCTTCCCCGTTTCTTTTCTATACTCCCCTCTGTGCAACCCGCCGGAGGAGCTGCACCGCCCGGAGATCCGCCAGGAGGAAGGAGTTGCCCTCACCTTGGGCCGCCTAAGCTGCACCCTGGAGTCCAGTGCCGGGAACGCTCGCCGCCCAGCCCGATCCTCTATTTCTTTCTCGAATGGCCGCCGGTGGACCATTAAGCCCACCATCGATACCGCCGGATCGTTGCAGCGCCATCTTGCTCCACCTGCCCTGCCCTCTCCGCCCTGCCGGAGGCCATCGAAGGCCGACTGACCTGTTCGTCCTTCCCTTCGTCTTTTTTCCGCAGCCACCGGATTGGCCGACTGCCAAAGACGGAGGCCGACTATCGCCGGAGCTCCAGCGGTGCCGCCATTGAAAGACCCCTCCTTTGCTCCCCCTAGTTGCCGCCGCCCTTGCCTTCTCACTTTTGTCGTGTGATCTGTTGCGATGAAGAAGAAGAACCCTTTTGGGTTATTTCAAAATCGGCCCCCTCTTTTGGTATAATTGCAAAATGTGCCCATATGTTTATTATTGCAGTTTTTTTTACCAAGTTTTGGAAATTTAAATATATATCCGTGGAGTATTATTTATGGAATATGACCCAAATATTGAATTACGGGTTATGACCCATAATTATGAAATTGTATGATTTGCCCCGAAAAATGTGTTAGCGGTTTTTAACCTTGAATTTTAATTGCGGGGATATTCTTATATTTATACTATATATTATGTCCTTGTTGGGTTACGTTCGGTTTATGCCTCAAAGGTTTAATTGCGGTTTTATGACCAAATTTATAGAATTTCATATTTTGACCGGATGGGTTTTGCGGGTTTTAATGTGCACTTTAGAAATCGAGTTCTTCTTTAGTTTTTATATATATATTATTTATTCTGATCAAATTTAGCGGACGAGCTAAATTTGTCTAGTTTTGGTGCTAGGTTCGGAAACGACCCCGTAAAGAACCAGTCGAAGTTCGACTTCCGTCGATCGACTTCCGTCTTTTGGACATCATGTGAGTTACCTTCTTCCTCAACCTAGTTATGTTTAGTATTAGTATCATTATAGGTTGGATCTAGCATAACTTAGTGGGAATGCCAAGTAGTGGCCTTGAACCTTATATGGTTGTTGGATGATTTATGAGTATTGTGATGTTTGCGGTACGATCATAGGATGATCTTTGAGATTAGGAGTTGGACCTAGCATGCTAGGGTTGTGACCTCGTATAGGTTTTGGGAGACTAGAAGCCCGAGGGCTTCTAGCTTGTTGGTTAGTTATTGATTGTGTGCCTTGTTTGATCAGGCGATGAGTTACATTCCTGCGGGAAATTGAGTACGAGATTTAGCGGGTTTATCTTAGGGACAGGTAAGTCTTCGGACTTACTTAGCTCGTATTCTCTGTATTAGTTTCGATGCGTGTTGGTGGTGTGTGTTTATTGTTTATGTGTGTGTTTATTGTTTATGTTATAACATCTAAACCGATAATAGGACCACCGACTTTATATGTTTATATTTGGCCCAAGTGTATGATAACGGGCGGTGACCGCTTGTCCAGTCCAAAATGGGGATGACTGGGAGGTGCCTTGCGACCTGTCCAACGGGTGATGCTGATCCGCATCAAATACAAACCCGTATGGTAAAAGGGGACAAGGGCGAGATCGTTATGATTCTCGTGTCACACCATAAGTGGAATATTAAGGGATATGACTTAATAATAACAAAGAGATAATAAACCGGACACATGTGTTTAGATCATGCTGTGTGTTTTGATGCCTTATGTGTGTGTGTCCATACCATGATTCTAATGCCTTGAATACTAGCTAACGGTTTTATACCGATATTGTTGTAGTTATGTTAGGGATGCCGCCGAGTGAGGTGAAGGAGTGGACAGCCGGGGTCTCTGTACATTATAGGACGGGGATGGTTATGTGATTATGTCGTTTTTAGTTTATGTTGTATCTTATAGTTTTTGTTTTGGAGTTGTGTCGTTTTGAGGACTCGGCTGAGTTTCCAAGTTGTATATTACCTTTCGGAATTGTGAGCATTGCATTAAAATTATTTCGGTTTTTACCTTTATTTGTGCCATGTTGGAAAGATCCGTGAAATTGTTGTCAAGATAAGGGTCGTGGCCCATTGTGTGGTCCCAACCCGTTGCGCCCCGTGTCCCACGGATTCGGGGTGTTACAGATGATGATTCAACCAAAAAAATCATACATACTACATGTTCAACCCCATTGGTTGTTATATTATGCAAATTACTAACCAAAAATGTAGATAAGCATCAATATTGTTCCATGTCATTGTAGATATTTAAGAGATATCATACATGGTTGTGTTACATTTTATATCTCGTAATAGACATACCAAATATGTATTTACAATGTGTACATATAACATTCAATATTAAGTTACAAAACCAACTAATCTTATTAGTTCATTGATAGTACAAACACTATGGCAAGAAGAAAGCGAATGGACATTAAGCCCCACATGAGGAAAGAACATCCTACTTCTGGAGCATGTCCTTCCAAGCAGGTATCTAAATGTCTTCATTATGTAGTTGTTAGTCAATTTTATCTCGTAAGTTAAATGTACAAATGAATAGTCAGTCAAATGTACTTGTCCGATTTTAAATATGTACCAATATGCAATCATGAGACTAACAAACAGCATATGCATAGCACACATCAAATTAGATGTTATGGTAAAATATTTTCATGCACACATGTTATATGGTTTTAACAGCACATGTATTTCATAAACACATACAAATGTACTGATTAGTACATGAGTAAGCACAATTTATGTAACTAACAGCATATATATTACATATACACTCAAGTTAATGCAAACATGTAATATGTTTATATATATACAAATATTCTGGTTTTATATGTACATGTTGTTAGCATGAAATATTGTGATATTTTAGGCACGTTTTCTAAGTGTATTTCATCCATATTAATAGTCATTGATAAAGCATTGAAGTATTTGTGAGTTAGTTTATCTATTTTGTCGATATAGAGGTCTACATAAGTTATGTGTTGATTGTAGGCGATTTAGAGCTAATTCCGAACGGATTGAGAAAGAATGGAGTTTGATTAAGCATGTCCAAGGATTGAGGACATCTCTAGGAGCTAAGGATGGTGCTAACTTCAAGAATAGCACGAGGCTAAGGAAAATCACGAACAACCTCTAAACCACGCTCTAAAATACGGCCGTACTAGATTCCACGTTCAAGTCCACAGCCGTGGAACCTTGGCAAGAGAGGCGTGGTGCATTCCAGCAACTTACACGGCCCCGGAGGGTTGTGGCAAACCGTGACCAACTTCCACGCTCTAAATTACGGGCGTGGAACCCTTCCACGACCGTGATCTTGGCGATCTTTTAACGCATACTTTGAAGCCACGATCTTCTACGCAATGGGCCGAGCCAATATTTTATCTTACCCTATAAAAGGACGGAAGAAGGGAGATTCCGTTACCTCTGCTTAGACTTACACTTCGGCTTACCCTAGTTGGACGCTTTGGCGGAGATTGTGATTGAGAGATTTGCGCTTTGCTATTGAGATTTCCGGTTTGACGGAAGAGTTGAAGATTTGGAAGATTGTTCCTAAGGAGGTTACGCTTCATCCTTAGGTTTGATTAGAAGACGGATTGACATCCCGTTCTTCATTCTTATCTAAGAATTGTGATTGCTTGTGCTATTCCGAAACCATTGACATTATTGTTCTTGATTTGTGGATTTGAGATTAGTTTGAAGGTTATTAAAGGTTTTTGGAAGTTTTTACCTTTCAATCTTTTAATTCTTGAATTTGATATCAATATGACTGTTGTTGGCTAAAAACCCTTAAGCAATTCTAAGGTGAAGGGTTAATAGTTGTGGCTTAGATGATGATAGATCGATCGTAAACAGATTGGACCCTGAGAGTTAGAGAGAATCGCCGACGAACCTAATCCACGGTCTGTTCTTGAGCTTCCACGGCCGTGGAACTCAAGAACTACCCGTAATTTTGTGTCAGTTTACAAACTTGCTTTTACTTTAATCCAAAGTTAAAGATTTGCTTTAACTTAGTCTTGGCTTGCCTTTTCTAGGTGGTAGTGAAGCCTCAACAACCTCTACCTCGATTGTGAGTGTCACAACCTTAATCGGTTTAGTTAGTCTTGATCCTTGGATTATAAGTTTGGGTATTTGACGTTAATTCTTAACTCTAGATCCTTTCTATATTGAAGCCTCAACAACCTTTATAGAGAGTGTCTTTTAGGTGAGTCATATAAGGTTTTTGGAACTTCATCGTACGATTACCTTACATTCGTATACCTTTGCATACTTCGACTCTGTCCTTATATCTTTAGTATATCTTGAATCGATTGCCACAGCTGGATTCCTGGATCTTTAGGATTGTTGTTTTCCCAATAATTTGAAAAGCTTCATACATTTACTTGCTTGATAATCTATAATTGGATTTAACCCCCCAAATCCCAGTGTTCGATACTCTGGAATTCTTGCTCAACTATATCGATCCGTACACTACGGGTTCGCTTGCTTGATTACTAGTTTTATAATTAAAGCTTATTTGCACGCACGCTAAGTGGCGAACAAGTTTTTGGCGCCGTTGCCGGGGATTTGGTTTAGGCCGAATTCGGTTATCGGTTGTCAAGCTTGGGAGCTTCTCCCTTGTTATTTGATATCTTCTTGAGTGCATGCGCAGGTCTAGGAATAACGAAGACCTCTTACCTCTTGATCAAGAGCTTGAGAGGACTTTAAGGAGAAAGCGTAAGGAAAAGAAAATGGCTGAAGAAAGAGAACGTGATCTCCAATCGGAGTTAGCGGAAAAGGAAGCTCAACTCCAATGGAGTGAGAAGACTCGTAGAGAAGAAACGGATCGTCACCAAATGAAGGTTGATGATCTAACGGACATGATGTTCCAAATGAGGTTGGAAATAAACAACCTCAAGGAGAAAAAGAAAAGGAGGAGACCGGGAAGATCGGTTAGAGCTAACTCATCCAATGAGGATAGCGACTCCTCCATGCCACCGCTAGAGGAAATTGATCCCACGATCAATGTGAATCCATTCTATCCACGGCCAGCTGCAAATCGCCGTGTTCCACCTAGGAACGCAAGGATCGAATGCGTGGATGAGGAGCCAAGAACTCTTGGCCAAAGGATGGATCCAACACAACAACCACGCCGTTTGGGCGTGAACTTTGATGCTGATGATGCCGGGTTTAGCTTCAACCCGCAGGTTATTACTCTTGTTTGCCAAAACCAATTTGGCGGAACAAGCACTGAATCTCCACACCAACACCTACAAAATTTTGAGTGTATGATGGAGACGATGAAGCCGAAGAACGCGACTACCAACAACTATAAGCTCAAGCCTTTCCGCAGAATCTCCACACCAACACCTACAAAATCTTGGTACCAAGCTATTCCTAGTGGGAAACTAGACACGTGGGAAGACCTTTCCGCAGAGTTCCTCACTAAGTTCTTTCCGCCATCCAAAACGGCGGAGCTAAGAGGTAAGATTAATGTATTTTCTATGAGATCTAACGAAAGTTTGTTTCAATCTTGGGAAAGATTTCAGGATTTGCTATTGGATTGCCCTCATTATGGCATATCCAAGCTTGCACTATTGGAGATATATTATAAGGGGCTGGATGTGGAGACACAATTCAAGCTCCAATCCCTCTCATGTGGTACATTCATGGACATGAGGGAAGATGATGCTTGGGACTTCATTGAGAAGCAAGCGCGAGTCATAGAGAAGTATTCTCACCGGAAAGTGGAGGGGAATCGTGTGGAGCAAGGAGCAAAGCTCACACATGAAGCTCAATCTCAAATCTTTTCTCTCAACAATGAGATTAAAGAGTTGAAGGAAGCTATCAAGACCAACTTTCCAAATCAACAAGGAAAAGATGTGGGTTATTTAGGCAACAACAATAACCACAACGGTGGTGAGAATACAAACCGCAACAACAACAACAACAACCGGAACAACAATTGGAACAACAATAGGGGTTCAAACAACAACAATTGGCGCTCCAATCAACAAAACTCAGGTAATTGTTATCCTTACAATTCGAATTCACTAACTCCACCTTCCTCTTCTTCCACTCCTTTGAAAAGCCGGGGGCAAACATCTAATGGTGGAAGCACTTCGGGGAATGAGAAGCCCGATCCCATGTTGGAAACGATTTTGGGGAAGCTACAAGGGTTGGTGACTCGCATCATCAAAGTTGATGATCACATTACTAAGGTTGATAAAGCCTAAAAGGTTTTAGAAAACCAAATGTTCAGCCATGCGGAGGAAGTTCCTAGGAATCAAGGGAAACTTCCAGGAAAAACGGAGGACAACCCAAAGGGAAGGGTGATAGCAATCACAACTAGGTGCGGGGTGACAACTACCGATCCACAACCTAAGTTTGTTGAAGTCTCCGTTGAGAAAGAAAAAGAGAAGGGGAAGGAGAAGGAAGATGTCTACGTTCCTCCTCCAGCTTACAAACCTCCCCTACCGTTCCCTCAATCTAGAGCGAGAGCGCATCTAGATAAACAATTTGGTAAGTTCATAGAACTCATGAGAAAATTGCATATTAACATACCTTTCATTGATGTTATTGTAGGTATGCCGGCTTATGGCAAGTTCTTAAAGGAGCTCCTCTCCAACAAGAGGAAGCTAGAAGATTTTGGAGAGGTTAAGATGAGTTCGGATTCTTCGGATCTCATCAAGACCATGAAGGAGAAAATGCCCCCAAAATTAAAGGATCCGGGGTCATTTTGTATTCCCATAGGAGTGGGAGATGTCACATATGATGCATTATATGACTTAGGAGCAAGCGTGAGCATCATACCGCTTGCCTTATGCAGGAAGATCGGTTTAGGCGACCCTAAACCGGTGAAGATGACGTTGTATATGGCGGATCGATCCATCACTCGTCCCGTCGGTATTGTAGAAGACGTCCCGGTCAAGCTAGGTAAATTCTTTGTACCCATTGATTTTATTGTGCTTGACATTCCTGCAGATAGTCCGGTCCCGATCATTCTCGGAAGACCGTTTCTTGCAACATCCGGCTGCATAGTCGATTGCAAGAATGCTAGACTCGCCTTTGACATAGGAGAAGAGAAGGTAGAGTTCGTTCTTTCCACTCTAGTGAAGGAACCAATCTTTGATGAGGATATATTCAATATCCAAGATGAAGAAGGGTTGTCTAGAGAGGAGGTAAGTGTTATTCTCTTCAAAGATCCTTTGCAAAAGGTTATTACTATGAGTCTAATGAATGTAGGGGAAGAAGAGGAGTGCAATGAGGTAATTGAAGCCTTAGATGCACAAAAAGAAGTGTGTGAAGAAGAGTTCAAGAAACTCCACGACGAGGCAGAAAACGTGAGAATCCACGGTTATACCTTATATTCCACGGCCGTGGACTTCACCAACAAAAGCGTGGAGCACTCCAGAGGCTTACACGGTCGTGGAGGAGACAGAGCCACCGTATTTCCTTTCCACGCCCAAAATCACGGCCGTGGAGGATGCAGAGAACCCGTAAATTTGGCCGTGGACGAAGGCAATTCTGCCTCTTCTTCAACTTCTCTTGATTCTTTTCCAACACCTTCTACTTCCTTAGACACTTCTAAGGAAGCATCGGAAGCTCCTCAAGAGCCATTGGAAACTCCTGCAGCTATGGAGTTGAAACAACTTCCTACACATCTAAGGTACGCGTTCCTAGGACCTAACTCTACTTATCCGGTAATTTTTAGTTCCGATTTAACCATAGATGAACATAGTAAGCTTATGGTTGTCCTTAGAAAACATAGGAAAGCTTTAAGTTATACTATAGAGGACTTAGTAGGAATAAAACCTTCCCTATGCATGCATAAAATCTTAATGGAAGAGGACTTTAGGACTTCAAGACAACCTCAAAGGCGGTTGAATCCGACCATGAAGGAGGTTGTCAAGAAGGAAATTATTAAATTGCTTGATGCAGGTATCATCTACCCTATCTCTGATAGCAAGTGGGTGAGTCCGGTTCAAGTGGTACCGAAGAAGGGAGCAATGACGGTCATAACCAACAAGAATAACGAACTCATTCCTACCCGAACCGTAACAGGATGGCGGATGTGCATAGACTACCGCAAGCTAAACAACGCGACGAGGAAGGATCACTTTCCACTACCCTTCATCGACCAAATGCTTGAAAGGTTAGCACAACATTCGCATTTCTGCTATCTTGACGGTTATAGTGGTTTCTTTCAGATTCCGATATACCCGGATGATCAAGAGAAGACCACATTTACGTGCCCGTGGGGTACGTTTGCTTAAAGGAGGATGCCGTTCGGGCTTTGCACCGCCCCAGCCACCTTTCAAAGGTGCATGATGGCCATCTTCTCCGAATACATTGAGGAAATCATGGAAGTTTTTATGGATGACTTCTCCGTATATGGTTCCTCTTTTGACAATTGTCTTTCTAACCTTGCTCTTGTGTTACAAAGGTGTGAAGACACTAACCTAGTTCTTAATTGGGAGAAGTGTCAATTCATGGTTAAGGAAGGCATTGTTTTAGGACACTTAATCACTAGTAGAGGGATTGAGGTGGATAGAGCTAAAATAGAGACTATAGAGAAGCTTCCTCCCCCAACTTCGGTGAAGGGGATAAGAAGTTTTCTAGGACATGCTGGACTTTATAGGCGCTTCATAAAAGACTTCTCTAAAATATCAAAACCGCTAACTAATCTATTGATGAAGGATGCAGTTTTTGAGTTTTCGCAGGAATGTTTAGATGCGTTCAACATGATTCGGGAGGCTCTAATTTCAGCTCCGATTATCCAACCTCCGGATTGGAACCTTCCCTTTGAGGTTATGTGCGATGCAAGTGACGTAGCTATAGGAGCTGTTCTTGGACAAAGAAAGGAAGGGCGAACCCATGCCATATACTACGCTAGCAAGACGCTAGATGAAGCACAACTCAACTACGCCACTATGGAAAAAAAATTTTAGCCATTGTTTATGCAATTGACAAATTTCGCTCTTATCTTGTAGGTGCAAAGGTGATTGTATACACGGATCATGCTGCGATCCGGTACCTCCTTGAAAAGAAGGATGCGAAGCCAAGGCTAATTAGATGGATTCTTCTCCTGCAAGAATTCGATCTAGAGATCCGCGACAAGAAGGGTTTGGAAAATTCTGTTGCGGATCATTTGAGTCGCCTAACACATCTAGAGGACGACCATCTACCTATAGATGACTCCTTCCCAGACGAGCATTTACACATTATAGAGGAGTGCATCGATGTGATCTCCAAAGGTAACGAACCATGGTTTGCTGATTTTGTTAACTATTTGGTTTGTCAGGAGATACCGCCCGGATTATCCTACGCACAAAGAAATAAGTTATTTAAGGATGTTCGGAAATACTTTTGGAATGAACCTCTCCTCTTTGAGAGAGGTCCGGATGGCATCATTCAGCGATGTGTGCCGGAAGATGAGATGCAAAGCGTCATCCGCCATTGTCATTCACTACCATGTGGAGGACACGCTAGTTCGAACAAAACTAGCACTAAGGTATTGCAATCTGGATTCTTTTGGCCTACACTATTTAAAGATGTGCAAACCTTTATTTCTTGTAACGATGCTTGTCAAAGAACAGGAAATATCTCTAGGAGGAATGAGATGCCTCTCAATAACATCCAAGAGGTGGAGATCTTTGACGTTTGGGGAGTAGACTTCATGGGACCGTTCCCATCGTCTTGTGGAAACCAATACATACTCTTAGCGGTAGATTATGTTTCTAGATGGGTGGAAGCAATTGCCTCTGATAGCATGAATTATAGTCTATATTTTGAGGTTCGTTTGGACGTTTTATCTTTCATAATCTGCATGATTGCATGTATATTATGTGATTATATTACCATTTCATCTACCTTTGCGAGAATCGAGGTCTACACCTAGTTTTGATGTAATTGTAGGTAAAATGGCACGTTTTACATCAAAAAGGAGCTATGGAGTCATTGGAGCTACATTGAGGAGCATAAGGAACCATCCAGGAAGCATAGCCATGGATTAAGATTCACTTTGGACCAGTTTTGAGAGATTTCACATTCAGTTGTGACTCACCTCGGTTGACCAGAGATTCATCTCGACCGAGGTGATCCAGAGACGCCGACTCGACCGAGGCGAACACCTAGGACGCGGCGAGAATATTTTATTCTTGGCTGAGATCTTTTATCTTTGGAAGGTGATCTTATATCTTTGAGCTTGGCTCCTGGAAGGAAGAAGATCTTATATTTTACCTATTTTTATGGGAAGAGATCTTTCTAAGATCTATTATCTTTGGAGGGTTATTTTCCTATAAAAAGGGTTGGATTTCCACAAATCCAAGATCCCGCTTACACCGGATCTCGCATACCATCGATCAGGGTTTATAGCACGCAGCAGCCATACTCCAGTTGGGGAGATTTGAAGAACCTTTTTGAAGGTTGAAGGAAGATTGAAGATCATAGCTTTTATAGCTTTTTGGAGGGTTTTGTAAGATTGTCTTTGATTCCCTTCCTTGTTGTCTTCTCTTGTTGGATTGCTATCCAAGGAACGCTTTTGTTGTGATATTTGATTCAGTTATTGAAGTCTTTTCATTAAATTCTTCTTGTTCAAATATTCACCTTCTTCCCATAAATTTGATTAATACTTTCATGATGATGAGTGGCTAATTTCCTTGTGTGATTTTAGGGTGATTGGCTGAAGGTTGTGGGAAAAACAATGATAGAATAATCTTAGATTCCAGTAGGATCCTGAAAGTTCGAGTCTTTAACCTTAACCCTAAGCATCTCGCTCAGTCGATGAACATCTCGGCCGGGGTGGAATTTGGCTGACCGAGGTGACTTATCTGATCCTAAACTGAGAGTTAAGTGTTAGAGTTTGCCAAATCCTATTCTTATTACACCTTTCCTGATCCAATGCAAGCTTAGGATGAGACTTACCCGGTAATTCCTTAGTTTGTGTACCTAAGATCATAAGTGTAGGTAATAAAGGTTTATCCTTTATTGGGGTTTGAGTGTGCTTCCATCCCATCTTTGTGAGTTAGCCTGAGACTTACCCGGTAAAGGTTGATTCTATTCCCTTAGATGGTGTGTTAGTTTGAGGTTATAGTTCTTTATCTTAATTCCTTGAGACTTACCCAGTAATAGGAATTACGGTTTTGGATTAGTGAGTAGTGAGACTTACCCGGTGATCTACTCCACTTTAGTAACACCTTCCCCTTACAAAAATCTCAGCATTGTCCGCTTATCTTTAGATCTTGAGTTGGAACCACAACTAGACGCTTTAATCCCTAGAATTGCATGTTTGCTTTATTGACTTCTTATTCATCTTTGATTGTGTTAATTGCTCTTGTGGTTAGTATTCACGAAGCTTACCGTTATTGACTTTGTTTCACCGAGTCCCTGTGATCGACCCCTGGAATTTCTTGCTTTTTACTACGATTGACCCGTACACTGCGGGCGCATCCTTGTTTTAAGCTTAAGTCTAGGGTTATAAATTTAAAGCTTGCACACACCGTTTGGAGCGAACAAGTTTTTGGCGCCGTTGCCGGGGACTTGGTCTAGACCGAGCCGGTTGCGGTTTGCTTTCGGGGCACTTGCCCCTGTTGCTACTAACTACTCTTTCTATGAGTTTTGTAGTTTTCAGGATTTCCGATGACTACATTTGATCCAGCCTGGATAGCAAGGCAAAGTGCTAGGGCGGACCATTATGAGTACTTGGAGGAGAAGTACTCCTTCTATTGGTTCAACAATGAATGGGAAAGAGTAGAGACCATTCAGCGTGAACTTGCGATATGGGATGAGAAGAATATCCCTAGAAACACTTATGAGCAGCCTCTTGAAGATTCTCTCGAATCAAGATTGGAGAAGATAATGAAGAGGGTGGCGGAACTCAAGGAAAGCACCCTATCATATGCTAGACCGCAAGAGGAGCATAAGGAAGTGTTGCACATTCCAAGCATTCCCCCAGTCGAACCAAAAATTTCTCCTGAAACTTCTGAGGAAGAGGAGGATATGGAAGGTCTCGATCTGACTTTTGAGACCTCGGTCAAAGTGGAAGAGATCTCGGCCGAGATGGAAGAATCTGCAAAACTGGAAGCAGAAGATGCAGAGAACCTTGGTCAAATTACTGAGATTGTGACCAAGGTGGAAGAAAGATCAACTGAGTTGAGAGAGATTTCATGTGTTGGTTATCAACCTAACATGAAACCTGATCCGAGCTTTGGAGAACTTTACAAGGTAAGTTCTCTTACTCCATTCGAATTCCCTATTAAAATTTCTGAATTTTTCAGGAAAGCACCGGAGAGTTGGAGGTCTCTTCCGAAAGAACCTCCAAAGATCAAGATGAAGTCTTCCTTGAAACTGTTGGAAGAAGATACTCCTTGGATTATAAGGAGTGGAGTTTGCAAGCACTACACCGTTAAGGCGATGAAGTGTCTCTTGTTCAAGTATGGGGTCCCTCGCATGCTAAGGACCTTGTACCATCCCCATGCTAAAGATGGGGAAGCTACTAGGATTCTCGAGAAGTTATTTTCTCGATCAAGGAAAGGATGGGACGCAAGGCTAGATTATGTCCCATTGAAGTGCAGGAAGGCTAGAAGGATTCCGGTGAGAATCAAACCGTACAAGCTTGTACGTGGGAGATCTTACCATTTGCCGGTGAAATTAGGAACCGGAACCTTTTTGGAAGAATTTTATGATGGATGTGATGAGCACTCCATGGTGTTCAAGGTACATTGAGTAATTCTATGGAGAATGGTCCAGCTAGCGACCTTAAACCAAGCGCTTCTTGGGAGGCAACCCAAGGTATTGCATTCTTTTCCCATTTTCTAGTCTAGCTTAGATAGTTTGCTTTTGCTTTGTTTTGTTTGTTTTTGGCATCCTAGACAGATAACAGGAGACATCTAAGGAAGGAGCATAACTGGAAGTACAGAAGTTCGAGAATTCGAGAAGACGAAGTTTGACTGAGACACATCGGTCCAGTCGAGGCCACCTCGACCGAGTTGATTCTTGAGCAACCGAGGCGACTAGGGTTTCAGCAGAACCACCTCGGTCCGTACCACCTCGGTCCAGTCGAGACCATCTCGACCGAGGTGACAGCAGTTCCAGGAACAGTATAAAAGAGAGAAAAATTTATTTTTCACTTTTTTTACCCACTTCAACACGACCGCGGCGCCTCCTCACCTCGCTTCCCCGAATCTTGCTCGTTTTCGAAGATTTCCGCTTCCAAACTGCGATTAAAGGGTAGAGGATCCCACTGCAAGCACAGATCTGCGAAGAAATCGAACGAATCGACCGAAACGAGGTAAAAACGATCGAAACCCTAACTCGTTCATTCGTTTCGATTTGGGCTTTGGTTGCCCTTGCATCTGCTGAGAAAAGGCTTAAGTACCCCATAGGAAGAAATTGTAGTGATTTTTGGGGAAAAAGAACTGGATTTCTGAGAGTTGAATCGCAAACTGTTTACGCCTCGGTCCAGTCGAACTGCACCTCGGCCGAGGTGATTCCTGAGTGTTGTCAGTGACCGAGGTGATCTGACAATAGCTGAGAGAAAATGAGTTCCGAACGTCGCCTTGCCCTCAGAGACAGATCCTCACCTTCCCCTCCTTCCTCTTCTTCCCGACCTTACCGCCCGGTGATCCACGAGAGATGCCGGGTAGATTATGAGCGTATAGCTAGCCGTCCAGTGATTGCACCACGTTTCCTGGATGTGTCAGCTTTTGATTGCCTAGGGGTAGATGGAGACCTTAGGAGGATGATTACCACAGTTGGGCTGGATCAGTTTACTGAGATCCGAGCCCCAGCCTACTTGGAGCCGACCTTAGAGTTTGTTAGCTCCTTCACCTACCTTCCCACAGAGCAGTCTGTGAAGTACCGGTTGATGAACCGGAACTTCATAGTACCGCTCGAGGTTTGGAGAGACATCTTCGGCTTTCCTGAGCCCACCGCCACTGACTTCCCTTCCCGATCTGTAGCTAGGGAGTTCTGGGGGCAGATAGCCCATATTACTGAGCACGCAGATAGATGGTGCCCTGGAGATTCCAGGGAGAAGGTCATCTTCCACCTAGCCTTTAGGTTAGCCCATAGGATATTCAGCGAGACACTTCTGGCGCGTACTGAGATGCCCCAGAAGATCCGACAGGGCGAGCTTTTCAGTCTGTACTGTATGGTTACGGGGGGTTTCCCAGACTTTGGCTTGATCTTGGCAGAGGACCTGCACAAGATCAAGGCCAAAGCGAAGGGAGACATCTGCTGCGGAGGGCTTGTCACCCACATAGCTGCTTTTCATGACATGGACCTCAGTGCTTGTACGATGGTGGCGGCTCCGAAGCCGCTTCGATTGCAGGAGATGATCACTCGGCGGATTCTAGTTCCCCGAGGCTTGACTACTCCATATGTGGCTATGCCGTGGGAGCTGACTGCGCCATAGGGGATCCGATGGTCTGCCCAGTTCACCGTTTATGACCCACATTATTGGCAGACAACTTGGGCTCCACTGATGGAGGATTATAGGGAGGCAGCAGCTGCCCCAGCTGAGGAGGAGGAGGAGGTTGATGACGAGGATACAGCGGATGAGAGAGATGGTGGAGTCCCGATGGACACATGGACACATACTGCAGGGACGAGCGCACCACCGATTATAGATCTGGATGAGGAGGATACTGAGCCTGCACCTGCTGCATCACCTGCTAGACCTGCTAGGCGTAGGACACGCCGTCATAGAGATTCAGAGGCTCATCGTCGGATCGATGATCTGACGGATCAGATGATAGATTCTTACGCTGCCCTCACTGTGGACATACATGAGAGATTTGCTGCCCAGCACCGACAGATTGACAGCTGGACTCATCAGATGTTAGAGGGGCAACACTATCAGCGCAGGATGATGGAGATACAGTTCCAACAGGCTATGGGTTATCCGTTTGACCCATCCCAGTATCCGTATATGCCACCAGTAGAGGTGTCAAACGGGGCCAACGGGTCGGGTTCGGGACGGGTCACAACAAGCTCGGGTTGAAACGGGTCGGGTCAAAAAAGGCTTGGTTAATAACCGGATTGGTTCGGGTTGGGTCGGTTTGGGTCGGGTATCGATTATTCGGGTTATAACGGGTTATCGGGTAGCCCCGGTTATCGGGTCCTAACGGGTCGGTTTAGCTCGGTTCTAGATAACGGTGTCAAACGGGGTCAACGGGTCAGTTCGGGTCGGTCACAACAAGCTCGGGTTCAAACGGGTCGGGTCAAAACAATCCCTCTCTTTTTAGCGGTTTGTTTCGGGTCGAGTCGGTTTGGATCGGGTATCACTTGTTCGGGTTCAAATGGGTCGGGTCAAAACAATCTCTCTTTTTAACGGTTTGTTTTGGGTCAAGTCGGTTTAGATCGGGTATCAATTTAGGTTAATACCGGTTTGGATCATGTTTCAATTGATTTGATTATGATCAATAACCGGCATATCGTTAATATAATTTTATATCAATCAACTATTATGTTTAAGTAAACTAGTGGGAAACACTATATATATATGTATATATATATATTATTTGATACTTTATTTGAAAGTAACATTTTATTCGAATGTAACTATTTATCACTTTTCATGAAATTGGATAATAATCCGTGGATAATTGGTTGATCTGTTTGATCCAAATTATAAAATATTGTATTTGAAAACGATTTTAGTCAGATCGGATAATTATCCGTGAATACTTGGGTGATTTGTTTGATCGAAATGATTTTAGCGTGATCCATTTAATTAAAAATGACTATAATCGGATCTGGATATCCGACTGATCCATTTGATCCATGTATCTAATGTGACATATCCATTTAATCGATATATTTTTTTTTCATATTTTGTTTGTTATAAAGTGTACAATAAAATATAATATATTATAGTCAATTAGTCACATAACTTAATTCAAATGAAAGTGAAAACCGTATAATTGATACAATTTTTTTTAAAGAAACTTATTTTTAACACTTTAAGACATTTTTTCTCCAACAAGGTAAAAAATTAATACTTCAAAAATGTCATCATATATACTTATACAATTATACTATGTATTATGTAATATATATATTTTAATACTTGTATAGGAAATAGAAAATTAAAGTTGGAAAATAATTCTGATAAGTAATTAGTAAACCATAAGTTAAAATCAAAATTTATTTTAATGAGTTAAAAACATTATTACCATACATTTATCGTGTCGGAGTTGCAGAATGTCATGATAGACTTATAGTTATAGTATGGAATATGTAATATGTATTTATGTATATATAGACAATATAATGAATAAAAAAAATATATTTAAAGTTCCAATTCTTAAAAATTATAGTATGAATTATGTATTTATGTGAAGAACGATTTTAGTCGGTTTGAATAATTATCCGCAAATATTTGAGTGATTTGTTAATCAAAATGATCTTTAACTAGATTTGGATATCGGACTTATAGAATGGGTTATGTAATATGTATTTAATATGTCATTATAGACTTATAATATAAACTTATAGTATGGATTATGCCATTATATACTTATTGGGTTACTTCGGGTCGGGTTACTTCGGGCCAGGTTAATTCGGGTCGGGTTACTTCGGGCTATCGGGTTACTTTGAGCTACCGGGTCAATTTGGGTCAGGTTACTTTGGGCCGGGTTATATCGGGTCGGGTTATTTCGGGCTATCGGGTCACTCGGGTCGGGCCACTTCGGGCTATCGGGTTACTTCGGGTCGGGTTATTCGGGTAATCGGGTCATTCGGGCCGGGTTACTTCGGGTCATTTATTAATTCGGGTTAAATCGGTTTCAAGTGGGTCGGTTCCGGGCATTCAGTTTTTTCAAAATTTTCGGGGCCAGGTCGGGTTCGGATTCGGGTTCACGGGTCGGGTCAACTTTTGACAGCTCTAGCCACCACCACCACCACCGGATCGCGACTATTGATGAGCTGCAGGATTTTCTTTATTATATTTTATGCAGTTCAGCTATTTATCCGGTGAGTACTCTTATTTTTAGACTTATATTGACCCATTGGGACAGTGTGTCCCAAGTATGGGGTATTCGATGTACTTATTTGATGACTACTTGATGTACTTATTCGATGACTTCGATGATTATTTGATCGGGTATTTTATATTTATGCTTCACTTCTGCATTTATATGTTTATCTGAGATTGCATGCATATTTACAGGTTATTTGATTGAGAAAAACGTCGAAACTGAAAAAAATGGTTTTAAAAAAAAAAAATTTTGACCTCGACCGAGTCAGTCTTGGCCAAACGAGGCGTTCCACCTCGGTTGACCCAAGAACACCTCGACCGAGGTGTATTAACTGAGAGTTTTCGAAAACGATTTTTGTGTTGCTTATCTGGATATGATCTCAGTAAAGATCTTGCTTACTGACTGGTTTTAAATTCTTTATGTGTTTGAAAGGTTTTATAATATGTTTAAGTTGCTAAATGCTTTGTTTGAAATTATTGGCATGTTTAAAACTTTGTTTTATCTAAATTATGTTGAATTTGAAGGTTGACACCACATCATGAGTTCTCTCACTTTCTTCCTGGAAAGACCAAGGCAATTCATTCTTCTCTCTTCTTCTTCTTAATCATACTTAGCCCCTCATATACATTTTGCCTCCCTTTACCTATCCGGGAATTTGGAAGCAAGCGAAGTGGTGAAAGCAAGTGAAGTTAAAGTTGAGAAGTTGGCTGGAAGTGAAAGTGTTAGAAAGTAATAATAGGTTTGGGGAAGTCAATCATGAAGATGAGTAACTCGGCACCATTCACATAGCCGGGTGTTTGTGTCTTGCCAAAGTCGGATTGAGCGATATTCCTAACGGGTCATGGTATGTGCATCAAGGGTTTGATGCATCTCAAGAAATTGATGATTGTAGATTTCCTAGGCTTCGGTTATTGTGCACCTCTGTCCATGCATCCCAAAAAGTAAAGTAAAAAGAAGTGTGAAATAAGCAAAGCTTATTGGTGGAAGATGTTGCAAGTCAAAATGAAAGTGAAGTTCATCCTTTTCCCGGATTCTAGCACCACATTACCTTACATACATCCCTACCCTACACGTTTCTTGACCTTTTCTTTTGGGAAGCCCTTGAGACCTTGAGCTTGTTGATTGACTTAGTGGTTTAAACTGGATTATACATGATTAATTTTGATAATTATGACTTATTATGCATTCCATGGTTTTATGTAAAGATGAACAACTTTCCTATATTAATAAAATGTTTTGATCATATTTTGATTTTAAATTTCATGAAGTATTCTCTTAGAGTGATCTATGATTGTAGCACACCATAAAAATGTTTTTGAAAGACTTTTCATTGATTTTCATGACTTATAATCCATTCTATCTTGTCTTCTATATGCGGAACTTGCTTGGGGACAAGCAAGGGCTAAGTATGGGGTATTTTAATAGCATGAATTATAGTCTATATTTTGAGGTTCGTTTGGACGTTTTATCTTTCATAATCTGCATGATTGCATGTATATTATGTGATTATATTACCATTTCATCTACCTTCGCGAGAATCGAGGTCTACACCTAGTTTTGATGTAATTGTAGGTAAAATGGCACGTTTTACATCAAAAAGGAGCTATGGAGTCATTGGAGCTACATTGAGGAGCATAAGGAACCATTCAGGAAGCATAGCCATGGATTAAGATTCACTTTGGACCAGTTTTGAGAGATTTCACATTCAGTTGTGACTCACCTCGGTTGACCAGAGATTCATCTCGACCGAGGTGATCCAGAGACGCCGACTCGACCGAGGCGAACACCTAGGACGCGGCGAGAATATTTTATTCTTGGCTGAGATCTTTTATCTTTGGAAGGTGATCTTATATCTTTGAGCTTGGCTCCTGGAAGGAAGAAGATCTTATATTTTACCTATTTTTATGGGAAGAGATCTTTCTAAGATGTATTATCTTTGGAGAGTTATTTTCCTATTAAAAGGGTTGGATTTCCACAAATCCAAGATCCCGCTTACACCGGATCTCGCATACCATCGATCAGGGTTTATAGCACGCAGCAGTCATACTCCAGTTGGGGAGATTTGAAGAACCTTTTTGAAGGTTGAAGGAAGATTGAAGATCATAGCTTTTATAGCTTTTTGGAGGGTTTTGTAAGACTGTCTTTGATTCCCTTCCTTGTTGTCTTCTCTTGTTGGATTTCTATCCAAGGAACGCTTTTGTTGTGATATTTGATTCAGTTATTGAAGTCTTTTCATTAAGTTCTTCTTGTTCAAATATTCACCTTCTTTCCATAAATTTGATTAATACTTTCATGATGATGAGTGGCTAATTTCCTTGTGTGATTCTAGGGTGATTGGCTGAAGGTTGTGGGAAAAACAATGATAGAATAATCTTAGATTCCAGTAGGACCCTGAAAGTTCGAGTCTTTAACCTTAACCCTAAGCATCTCGCTCAGTCGATGAACATCTCGGCCGGGGTGGAATTTGGCTGACCGAGGTGACTTATCTGATCCTAAACTGAGAGTTAAGTGTTAGAGTTTGCCAAATCCTATTCTTATTACACCTTTCCTGATCCAATGCAAGCTTAGGATGAGACTTACCCGGTAATTCCTTAGTTTGTGTACCTAAGATCATAAGTGTAGGTAATAAAGGTTTATCCTTTATTGGGGTTTGAGTGTGCTTCCATCCCATCTTTGTGAGTTAGCCTGAGACTTATCCGGTAAAGGTTGATTCTATTCCCTTAGATGGTGTGTTAGTTTGAGGTTATAGTTCTTTATCTTAATTCCTTGAGACTTACCCGGTAATAGGAATTACGGTTTTGGATTAGTGAGTAGTGAGACTTACCCGGTGATCTACTCCACTTCCCCTTGCAAAAATCTCAGCTTTGTCCGCTTATCTTTAGATCTTGAGTTGGAACCACAACTAGACGCTTTAATCCCTAGAATTGCATGTTTGCTTTATTGACTTCTTATTCATCTTTGATTGTGTTAATTGCTCTTGTGGTTAGTATTCACGAAGCTTACCGTTATTGACTTTGTTTCACCGAATCCCTGTGATCGACCCCTGGAATTTCTTGCTTTTTACTACGATTGACCCGTACACTGCGGGTTCGCATCCTTGTTTTAAGCTTAAGTCTAGGGTTATAAATTTAAAGCTTGCACACACCGTTTGGAGCGAACAGCCTCTCCCACCAATGATGCAATGGTAGTGGTTAAGTTCTTTAACAAGACCATCTTCCCACGATTTGGGACACCAAGGACTATCATTAGTGATGGAGGTTCTCACTTCATTGCCCGGCGCTTTGAAGCTCTTCTAGCTAAGTATGGGGTGACTCACAAGATCGCCACCCCTTATCATCCACAAACTAGTGGACAAGTTGAGATCTCAAACCGGGAAATCAAAGGAATCCTGGAGAAGACGGTTTCAATGACTAGGAAGGATTGGTCTTTGAAGCTAGATGACGCATTGTGGGCATACCGGACTGCATACAAGACTCCCATCGGAAACACACCATACAACCTTGTTATGGGAAGTCTTGTCACTTACCGGTAGAGTTGGAGCACAAGGCATTTTGGGAAATCAAGTGGCTAAATTTCAGCATGAAGGAAGCGGAAGAGAAGCGTCTCTTGGACCTAAATGAGCTTGAAGAGCTCCGCTTGAACGCCTATGAAAACGCCAAGATTTACAAAGAAAGAGCAAAGCGTTGGCATGATAAGCATATCATTCCAAAGGACTTCAAAGAAGGAGATCAAGTTCTCCTCTTCAATTCAAGGCTTCGTCTCTTTCCGGGTAAGCTCAAATCTCGTTGGACCGGACCTTTTCTAATCAAACGTATTTTCCCCCATGGTGCAGTTGAAGTATGGGGTGAAGCGGGCGGAAGCTTTAAGGTGAACGGTCAACGACTCAAGAAGTACACTCCGGAACTCCAAGCTGAAGAGTTCGCGCCCACCGCACTCGAATAAGTGCGAAATTGGTCTAGCTACGGACCTTAAACAAAGCGCTTCTTGGGAGGTAACCCAAGGTATTTCATTTACGTTTTCGTTTTTTGATTCATAGATTAGCTTAGTTTAGACGTTTTTGCTTTGTTTTGCCTTCGATACCTCCGGTATGTTCGCGTTTTTGGATGTAGGAACAGTGGGAAAAGAAAGGAGAAGAGTAAGTTTGAAGAAAAGTGACGAAACTTGGACTTTGGAGCATTACAGAGAGTTCCACGGCCTAAACCACGGTCGTGGAACCCTCTGAGACCATAATTTACAAAAGCCTTTGAAAAATCACCAAAGCCACGGTTCCGTACATTTCCACGGCCGTGGAACCTCCCAACAGACCGTGATTTTCAAAAATTTTTACGGCCACTATATAAACCACGTTTCTTCACAAAACACAACACCACAACCCATTCCACGCCCAAAAACGCCGAAAACCTTCCCCTCACCTCAAATCTTCGTTCGTTAATCGTTTTTAACGATTCTTTGACCTTAGCTGAAGCAAATCCGATCACCAACAAGATCCAAGCAACAATTTGAGCGGCAAATCACCGAGGAAAGCAGAATTCGGATTTGAAAATCCGAAAACCTAGGTTTTTTTGCTCTTCTCTATCTTTGTCGATTCGGTCTTGAAATTGCTAGATTTTTTAGGAATAACTGATTGGAATTGGAAGAGAATTAGTCTAGGACTGCTGTTGTGAAATTTGGTGAAATTTTGTTGAGGTTTGCAAAAAGTCTAGAAGAACCACGGTTTCTGGCAGTTCCACGGCCGTAGAATCTCAAGAACAAACCGTGATTTTCACCAGAAAATGGATTTTGTGAGGAGAGTGTCCGGTAGGAATAAGGACAAGAACAAAGACAAAGATAAGAGTAAGAAAAGGAAGGGCAACCCCTCTTCCTCTTCTAGAGCACCACCACCTTCATCCCCTTCACCTCCATTATCACCTTCATCACCATCACCTCCTCGCCCTAAGATTCCTACCATCCATGAGGATCATCTCTACGCCTTAGAGAGGATCGAGAAGAGAGCTGTTATAGGGCCTAGATACCTGCTGCTATAGGAGCTAGAGCCTCTCCATGTGATAGGGGATCTTACTTGGCTCTTAGATAGAGCCGGTCTTGTCGTCTTCTCGGCTATTCGAGAAGATGCTTATGAGGAGATCACTAGGGAGTTTGTGGTCTCGTTCCAGCACAGTCACGTTGACAGGACTGTCTCTTTCCGGCTGATGGAAAGAGATTATGAGTTCTCTATTAGGGAGTTTGGAGCCTTCTTTGGGTTCCATGAGACCTTCAATGGTCGTTTCCCCAGCGGCGTTTACGCCAAGGATTTCTGGGAGGAGGTTGCTATGGTGTATGCCAGCGAGGACCGCTGGCATCCAGCTGACACCAAGGCTAGATTGATGTACCATCTAGCCTTGAAGATAGCTCATAGGGTACTTTCTGAGTGTCTCTTCCCTAGGACGGAGACACCTCAGAAGATTAAGACAGATGAGCTCTTTCTTCTTTACTGCATGTTATATGAACGGCCTGCTGACTGTGCCACCCTCTTAGCTGCTACCATGAGCAAGCTAAAGAATAAGAGGGCAGGCAATATTGGATATGGTGGGATGGTCACCCACCTTGCTCGACAGCTAGGGGTAGATTTTTCTGCTTGCACACGCATCGTTGTTGTACCCCTAGGACTCCATAGCCTCATGACTAGAGGCATCATCTTCCCTACCCATAGAGGTCCACCTTATGCTGCTATGCCATGGGAGAGTAGGACGGAGAGAGGTATTGAGTGGCTCCTAGAGTATTCCATTATAGCTGGACGCCATAACTGGAAGGCGACGTTCGCTGCTATGCATGCGAACAGGATTGTAGCCCCTCCATATGTCCCACCACCACCTGTAGAGGAGGAGGAGATGAGAGGAGATGAGTATGAGGGAGGAGGAGGAGGAGCTGATGACTTTGGCACATTCCCGGATCAGCCGGATGCAGTTCCTGACATACCTAGACGTTCTCCACGTCCCGCTAGAGCTTCAGGATCATCCTCTCGCCGTGCCAGTGTCAGCGAGAGGCCCACTTGGATGGAGGCCCATCCTGTGTGGTACGGAGCTCCACCACCATGGTCTACACAGCCGCCACCGCCACCAGTACCAGCACCTTCAGATGTGCCGGCATGGTACAGCCAGCCGCCTGGTTGGTACGAGCAGCTGCCAGAGTGGGCTACCGACCTTTCCGATAGGGTGGGAGCTTTAAAGATCCGCGCTGACGCTAGGGATGCACGTATGGACGACCTTGACCACATGATGAGAGACGTCTACCGCCAGCAGTTCGGGCGGTACTATGATCCTAGCTTCTCTCCATTTCCACCTCCACCAGCACCGCAGTGATGACTTGCATGATCGACAGTTTTAGTCGCTCCACCACCGTTTTGTGAGTTCTTTTTCTTTCTTTCTTTTCTTCTTTTTTTCTTTTCTTTGAACATTAGGGACAATGTTTGTTCCAAGTATGGGGTGGGGTGTGACTAATAGTTTGTAATAACTCTTACTCACTTTTGTATGCTTATCGAGACTATCTTGCATGTTTCATTCTATTGCTACACGTTTCATTATTGCATTGCATGAAAAAGAATTTGAAAAACCCATAAAAATTGAAAAATTTTGAAAATTTTGTGCCTCTAAGGATAGAGATGATTTCTATGATAATCACCACTTGTGAATTGAGTTTGATGACAATCGCATGCTTAAACAATTAGTGAATTGAAAAGAAATTGAATGAGTTGATTTTCCCTCTTTTGCAAATTTCATAATGTGATGAATGTTACTTAAATCATGTTGAGGAATTAAGGTTGAAATCACATAATAAGTTCTTATGCTTCTTTTTTAGATGATTAAGGCAATTCGATTTTCTTTCTTCTTTCTTTGATCATTTAGCCCCTCATTGAAATAATGGCCTCCTTTACCTATCCGGGAATTTGGAGGAGTTGAAAGAAAAAGGCATGTTTGATGTGGGAGGGCCATGAAAGCAATACTTTGCATTCAAAGGAATAGAAAGAAATTATAGGTTTGGGGAAGTCAATCATGATGATGAGTAACTCGGCACCATTCACATAGCCGGGTGTTTGTGTCTTGCCAAAGTCGGATTGAGCGATATTCCTAGCGGATTATGGTATGTGCGCTAAGGGTTTGAGGCATCTCATAAAAATTGAGAAACGCCAATCTCCTAGGCTTCGGTTTTTGTGCACCTCTATCCATAACTCCAAAAGTAAAGTCGAAAAATGAAAAGAAGAGAGCGAAGCTCTAAGTTGAAAGTGCTGCGGAAACCGCAAGAGAAGAAGAAAAGAGTAGTTATCCACTTTCCCGGATTCATGCACCACATTCCTTAAAGTTTTCCTTCCCTTTCCACATTCTAGACCTTGTTTGAAAGTCCTTAAGATCAAAAGAATGTTATATGGCTTGGTGATCTAAATTGAAGTTTCTTATGATTGATTTTGATAATGTTTGAAGGTTATGATGTTTACATGGAAGTTTGATTGATTCATGAGCTTTCTTTACTTTTTACTCCTTGATTATGTGTATGAAAGTCTTATAAACGAATGAAGCAAGATTTGAGAATGATCTATTGATTAGAAGGCACATTCATCCAAAAGAAAATTTGCTTTGAGAAGGTACACATATTTCATCCTAACTTGAGTTTTAAAGCTTTGAAAGACCTTGCTTAGGGACAAGCAAGTGGCAAGTATGGGGTTATTTTTTAGCATGAAATATTATGATATTTTAGGCACGTTTTCTGAGTGTATTTCATCCATATTGACAGCCATTGATAAAGCATTGAAGCATTTGTGAGTTAGTTTATCTATTTTGTCGATATAGAGGTCTACATAAGTTTTGTGTTGATTGTAGGCGATTTAGAGCTAATTCCGAACAGATTGAGAAAGAATGGAGTTTGATTAAGCATGTCCAAGGATTGAGGACATCTCTAGGAGCTAAGGATGGTGCTAACTTGAAGAATAGCACGAGGCTAAGGAAAATCACGAACTACCTCTAAACCACGCTCTAAAATACGGCTGTACTAGATTCCACGTTCAAGTCCACGGCCATGGTACCTTGGCAAGAGAGGCGTGGTGCATTCCAGCAACTTACACGGACGTGGAGGGTTGTGGCAAACCGTGACCAACTTCCACGCTCTAAATTACGGGCGTGGAACCCTTCCACGACCGTGATCTTGGCGATCTTTTAACGCATACTTTGAAGCCACGATCTTCTACGCAATGGGCCGGGCCAATATTTTATCTTACCCTATAAAAGGACGGAAGAAGGGAGATTCCGTCACCTCTGCTTAGACTTACACTTCGGCTTACCCTAGTTGGACGCTTTGGCGGAGATCGTGATTGAGAGATTTGCGCTTTGCTATTGAGATTTCCGGTTTGACGGAAGAGTTGAAGATTTGGAAGATTGTTCGTAAGAAGGTTACGCTTCATCCTTAGGTTTGATTAGAAGACAGATTGACATCCCGTTCTTCATTCTTATCTAAGAATTGTGATTGCTTGTGCTATTCCGAAACCATTGACATTATTGTTCTTGATTTGTGGATTTGAGATTAGTTTGAAGGTTATTAAAGGTTTTCGGAAGTTTTTACCTTTCAATCTTTTAATTCTTGAATTTGATATCAATATGACTGTTGTTGGCTAAAAACCCTTAAGCAATTCTAAGGTGAAGGGTTAATAGTTGTGGCTTAGATGATGATAGATCGATCGTAAACAAATTGGACCCTGAGAGTTAGAGAGAATCGCCGACGAACCTAATCCACGGTCTGTTCTTGAGCTTCCACGGCCGTGGAACTCAAGAACTACCCGTAATTTTGTGTCAGTTTACAAACTTGCTTTTACTTTAATCCAAAGTTAAAGATTTGCTTTAACTTAGTCTTGGCTTGCCTTTTCTAGGTGGTAGTGAAGCCTCAACAACCTCTACCTCGATTGTGAGTGTCACAACCTTAATCGGTTTAGTTAGTCTTGATCCTTGGATTATAAGTTTGGGTATTTGACGTTAATTCTTAACTCTAGATCCTTTCTATATTGAAGCCTCAACAACCTTTATAGAGAGTGTCTTTTAGGTGAGTCATATAAGGTTTTTGGAACTTCATCGTACGATTACCTTACATTCGTATACCTTTGCATACTTCGACTCTGTCCTTATATCTTTAGTATATCTTGAATCGATTGCCACAGCTGGATTCCTGGATCTTTAGGATTGTTGTTTTCCCAATAATTTGAAAAGCTTCATACATTTACTTGCTTGATAATCTATAATTGGATTTAACCCCCCAAATCCCTGTGTTCGATACTCTGGAATTCTTGCTCAACTATATCGATCCGTACACTACGGGTTCGCTTGCTTGATTACTAGTTTTATAATTAAAGCTTATTTGCACGCACGCTAAGTGGCGAACACATGTTTTGGTAAATATTTGTTTGTACACATGTAAGCTAGTTAAATATGTAATAGGCAACATATATTTATGTATCTAACAGCATATGTATTACATGTACACATACAAAATGTGCTGATTAGTCAAGTTCTGAACAGGGAATGGGGGGTACATACACCCAAGATGTTGCAACAATGAATAGAGAAGACAATCCCCAAATTAAGGTTTGTTAAAATCAAGAAGAATACACAATATCCTGTTTTTATTTATTGTACTAATATCTTAAAACCATTGTATTTATCTATACAGTTTACCTACTGATGGGTGGAAAATAAATCCCCTAGGATGATAATGGATGGGCTGTCAGTCGCCTCCAACTTACACCGATGATACTGGATGGGCTGTCTGATGACAACAACAAAACCATGAAGAATGGTATATTTGCACCAATAATTGAAATGAGCACAAGACTGAAGATGTCAAATCAGATCATACATTTTATGTTGATGAGAGAGGTACAGACCAGAAGACAACATTCAATGTGGTTTAAAGTCAAATAGGTATTGCTAAGGTTTGGAATTAAGGAGTTTTGAGAAATAACGGAGCTTAACTGTGAGGAGGATTTCTTCGAGGCATATGATGAAACACCTAATGTCGACATGAAAGCTGTTGTCGGGGTAGAACGTTGTTCAACTAAAGACCTGGAAGAAATATACATGAAAGAACCCAAGGAGTCCCCATTCAAATACAGAATGGCCCTTATCCTACTTATTAAATGTGTTGTTGTTGCTAAAGATAGGAAAACTCAGATAAACCAGCAGATGATCAACATGGTGAATGATATGGTCCTTTTTAACTCGTTTCCTTGGGGTAGACATGCTTTCGTCCAAACGAAGAAGTTTCTTCAATCCTGTGAGACTGGGAAAGATAGGAACAGTGGTGGATACAACATTGGAGGATTTTCACTTTCCCTACAGGTATGTGTACTTAGTAGAAGTATTTGATTTGTACATGAGTGATCTAATTCATTAATCAGTACGTGTGCAATGAAAATGTAGTACGTATCCACATATGGTGATACAAATATGTACATAAATCTTCATTAAAAAATGTTTTGTCTTTACACATACATACTTATTATGTATTACTCTGGGAGAAAATGTATAAATATTAACTAATTATTCGCTTCATTTTACAGATATTTGCTTTCTATTCGATTTCAAAGCTTGCAAGGATATTCGCAAGCTTGGTAAATGAAAATGCAACACCATTGTGTCTACGTTGGGTGTCAAAGTCAGGGAAAGGGGGTAAGCATTTCCTTGGGTATGTTGAAATTAAGGGTATTATTAATACCCTTGAAAAGAAGGAAATAAAAATTGTGCAAGGACTCAATGAAAGTGATGACACCGACAAGTGGGTGACAAAGGAGGGAGAAGATGAGATGATTGATTTCTTGCTCGAAGTTCGCTTTTAAAAATTTGACTTAATAATTACAAGGTCAAATGTTGTGCATGAAAAAGAAAAGGAATTTAGGTAAGTTATGTACTGATTTTGTACATTATTTTCTTTTATGTAGTTAACAGTTACACATATTTATTGATAGGTTTTGGTTATGTAGTCTTATTGTATCAGAAATAAAGATTAGAAACATCTCAAATCCGGCAGTTGATGATCATGTTGATGATTTTGTTGATCCCCCAAGTGAGTAATCTAATTTACCATTCTTACATTACAAATGAGTTTAATGAATGTACAATTTCTCTAAACAGAAAAAACAAATGTGGCTGAGAAAGATGTTGGAGCTGTTGAAAAGATGAAGGAGAAAAGAAAAGCAGAAAATAGCAACCCGAATGTCATGCCTCTCACGTTGTCATTTTTATATTTATAATTTTTTTTATTAAATGTAGACTATATGTAGTTCACAATACACACGACCAACTTATTGTAGATCATCAAAGAAGACGAACAAGAACAAGGAATCATTATCTGCAGAAACTATTGATGCAACTTCTGTGAAAGCACCCGAAGAAAATAAAAAGAGAAATATGTTGATCAAACAGAGTCAAAGATCTTGGAGAGTTCAAGGTTAGTTTAGTAATGTACATAATTAAGTATACAAACTCGAAGCATGGCATCGTGTGCACTTAGATGGGAATACATTCAAATTACTTTGATGCTTTATATAAAATATGTTCATATAATGTAACAATTATTTAATGTTTTTATTAATAATTGTACATAACATATTGGTTAAACCTCACAGAATGGAAGTAACTTAGCCGGATTGGTTTGCAAAAATAATGGAAAAGTTGGAATCCATTGAACGGGATCAAAAAACACTTGTAGACAAGCTCAAGCAGCATGGACTTATAATTGATGAGTTGACAACATATTCAAAGGATCTTGGAACTCTATACGACAAGATAGACACCACTGTGTACATGGCAAGCAAGAGGACCGAGACCAAAATCAAAAACCTTGTTAAAGACCTTCTAGCCCCATCGTCTCTTACAAGAGGCCATGTCCCAACTGAAAAAAGTGTTGCTACATCTCCAAAAGACACTGTAGATGATGTTTCGGTTCAAGAAATAAGTGGTGGTTTGAGCGAGGTATGAACAACACAAGTGTTTAGTCTATAATCACAAAACAGTGTAGAAATATGTAATGTAGGTGTACCATTATGTAGCTGAATTTGTTACATTATATGGCATGCTATAAATATATGTAATAGTATATATCATCGTGTTAAAATAGGGCGTCAATGTAGTCGAGCCTGTTCGAAGGGTGAGTCTAAGGGTCCCTAAAGATAGTAAATACAAGTGTACCCCGTTCAGAAAAAACGTGAAACTACCGACAGAACCACCAATGAGCATGCTACAAACAGTTGATCGTCAAAAACTTTATAATTGGGTGAAGAACAAGGACGATAATTGTACGATTCGGGGATATATTAAGAACATATCTAGAGCATCCATACAGGACATTCTGAAGCCAGACGGCTGGATAAAAGACGAGGTATGTATAAATGTTCAATATATGTATGCAGTTTCAGTACACATGTGAGTATTAACTTCTGTAACTAATCACACGTACACACATTATATGAATAGCTAGACTGATTTTCGTTCTAATGATTTTCACAGGCTATAGATGAGATTATTATGAACATGAGGAAGAGCATTGTCGAGCACCTTGAACGTTTCGCTAAGATTGCGTTGCTATCGTCCGTTTGGTCTAGGGCGTACAACAGTACAGTATTTGAAAAGCATGTTACTATGAAAGCCTCGAAGCCAAGTTTCAATCAAAGCATGCATGACGTTATTTCTGGAGACAACCCACGGATGTTCAAAAAGCCATTATATGATGTTGATGTGATATATTCACCATTCAACCTCCTAGAATCCCATTGGGTTGCTCTCGAAATTGATTTTCATATGTGGTGCATTTATGTGTATGATCCACAAATCAACTACACAAAGGAGAATAAACTGCATAATCTTTTTGAGCCCATGACTGTTATGCTCCCTCAACTTCTAGGAGTACATGGAAAGCACAAACGGCTTGGAGATCGACTGAAGGGGCCATTAAAGGTGATCGGGAAAACTGGATTGAACATAAACGCTGATGGGTACGTGTTGTATTTTTATATTATGTAGTGATCTATATAATATTACATAATTTACATTTTTTTGCTTATTTAACGCAGGGGAAGTTGTGGCATATTCACTTTGAAGTACCTACAATACTTGGTGTCTGGACGCAAAGATTTGAGTATTATAAACGATGAATCTGTTCAAGCAAGTAGAAAGAAATTGGCAAATGTTGCGTTCACAAGGGAATGTCGTGAATGGTTTGATGAGATTTGAAAAACACCCTATTATGTAATGGTTTATGTAACCGAATCATGATAACATCCAAATTGCTGCTTTTTGTTATGAACCTTTAGTTATTACACCACTGGTTGTGTAGTGCGGATGGATATTCATTGCAAGCGTTCGTTTGATATTTTGAATTAAGTGAAACCTTATTATAGCAAGACATACACATTTCAGTTGTTACCGTATTTATGTTATATGTACATAAAAGAATGAGTTTAATTTTAAACTGAATTGCACATATACAGATACACACAAGCATATAACTTATGTTTTCTGTTATGAACCTTAAGTTACCGTGTTTATGTTATGTATGGTGCATACATAACATATACATATACACACAAGCATAGAATGTATGTTTACGGTAACTTATCTTTTTATTTGTCAATTACTTACGATGTGTGTATACGATTGAATTGAGTAGGTCATATGTATAGAGTTTGTAATGGCGTGTGAAGACAATATGTGTACATTTATTCGACGTCACCTTATTAATATTCTGTGTACATATATATATCGGCACTATTTTAGCTTGATTTGCAAAACGACGTAGGTATATATCAGAAAGGCAATATTTAAATTGTTGAAAATAAACTAACACATAAATTTGAGGCAAAATAATGTTGAAATGTAAACATAATACTGTTAGTTCACAATGTCACATACTTTCCAATTATTAAGTAATTTTACTATTTCGGCTGGTTTACACAAGTCTTCTTGGTGTGTCCACTAAAGCCACAACAACTACATTTCTTGTTCCCAAGATGCACGGAATCTAGACTTCGGCATCCTTCCACACCTCTTACGCTTCAATGGAGGCTCGCAAGCCATATCTGAAACGTATACCGGTACATTCCACTCTGACTTGTTCGGCACCGGGTAAATAACCTCTGTATATCCAGACCTCCAATATTATGTTGAATAATACTTACTTACAAGATAAGAAGAGCTCATACCTACATGTTTTGATGCAGCTACTGCATGTATGCATGGTATCTTTTAAATGTCAAACTCTTTGCATGCACAAGTCTTCATTTGAAAACAGACAATGACATGTTCATCCCCTCTTTTTACCTTAAATTCCATCATTTATGCATCAAGTGTGTACACAAAGTAAGAACCTGATTCATCAAACCTTTGTGTACAAGATAAGAATGGCTCATACCTACATGTTTTGATGCAGCTATTGCATGTATGCATGGTATCTTTTCAATGTCAAACTTTTTGCATGCACAAGTCTTCATTTGCAAACAGACAATGACATGTTCATCCCCTCTTTTTACCTCAAATTCCATCCTTTCTGCATCAAGTGTGTACACAAAGTAAGAACCTGATTCATCAAACCTATTTTGAATGATAGCCTTAACTTTTGGCGTGACAACATCCACACAAGATTGAAGTTTTTTACGGCGCTCCGCAAACCAGCGTGACATAAATTGTCTGATTTCATCTAACATGGCTAAAATTGGATATTTCCTCCCTTCTTTCATTATGTCGTTCACACACTCGGCGTTGTTACTAGTCATTATGTTATACCTTTTAACAAAAGATAACAAACGGGCCCAAGTTGATATCCTCATCTCAGTAAGCAACTCTCCAACTTTTGGCTTTTCCAGTACATATCTAATACAATAAGGATACATTTCCTATAAATAATGAAAATATAAAGTTATTTTGTACCAAAACATACCAAAGATATTTGTCTCAGTAGTTCAATGCAGTCAGCTTCCTTACATCTCTTCGCCCCATCAATAAACATTTGTAGTATACGGTTCAATCTTGTTCGTTTTCTCAGATTTCCCTTAAGATGTCAAATACAGTAACCATGAAACGCCAAAGAATAGTTGGATGCAATGCCTTTCTTACTAGAATTATTTCGATCAAAAACAAACACAGGTTCATTGTTATCTGGAATGATACGACTCAAATTATTAAAAAATAAATCCCACAACGCATCATTCTCACTATCAACAATTCCAAAAGCAATGGGATAAATTTGTTAATTTGCATCTTGTGTAGTTGCAACGAGCAATACCCCTCCATATTTCCCACTTAAATGTGTGCCATCGACCGTGATTACCTACAAATTTATCAAATATGTACACATTTAAGATACATAATATGCTACTATTTACTACATATGTTCATGTTTACAGCTTTTGTACCTTTCGCATCGCACCAAATCCTTTGATTGATTGTCCAAACGCAACAAATACATATCTGAAACGATTTTCCTTATCAAGTACAAGTGCAGAAACTGTACCGTTGTTCACATCCTCTAACATATACAAATATGTAGGGATGGAGCTATAATTATCTTCCGAAATTCATATAATCATGTCCTTCACGGCCTCTTGTGCTTTCCAACACTTCGAATTACTAGCATATATTCGATGTAAACGCTTCATAACAGTGACTATCTGATTAACAGAAGGTAACTTTTTCGAGTTCCCGTGCCTACATAAACGTTGGGTACACATGTTATTAAACAGTTTATAATGAAGAAATTAATGTTTCAGATAGAATGTACAACATACATTGATTTCACTTTCTCTGCAATTACTTGATAGGAAGCACCCTTGTTACCAGATCTCCTCATGTGATAAGAACATGTGTGTGTGGAGACATACCTTGTTGTTGTAAAATAACTTGAACCCCCTAACTTAGTGAAACGAACCCTCCATTTACATTCTTCGTCAATACATCTTGTTGTTAATGCCTTCATTTTGAACTTAACAATCCTATACTAGAACATTCAGATATTGAATGCAAACACAAAGCATTCTTCAATTCAACCTTCGAAGAATATGTTTTCCCCAAAACAAGCTCATAATCATGCACATCTGGTACATATGTATCTACATGAGGCACTATTGCAAGAGGATCACCCACTGTATTCTCATCTTGGGTTGTCACCGACACACTCGATGAATATGCACATAAATCAAGCTGCAAACATTCGTTCATATTATATTCAGAATTATGTACTTCATCTACTGACACAATATTACTAGGCTTATGTGGATCAACTTTATTGACACACATTGGCACACTCCACATGTAGTGCTGCAACCCATTTATTTAAAGAAATGTTTCAAAGTCAACCGTCGTAGTGACGTCAAATGACTTGAGTGCAAGATTGAATGGATTCTTGGACGACAATTTCACATCAAACTCCGACAGACATATTCCAAAATGCATTGAAACCTTATGTTTCAAATCCTCAAAGGTGCAAGAAACATCTACAACAAGAAGTTTGCTTGTAACATCTCCAATGTAGTCTCATACATTATTCTTCATCTCCCAATCACCACCGTAATAGAAGGTCACGAAAACAAAACTCATACATAATACATACACATCAATAATACATTTACATAACATACGTATTACATAATATAGACGAAATATGACTTCGTATAATTAATACATATAAGTTTCTAAACATGACATTAATGATCTTCCCAATATCGATGCATAAATCTTTGAACATCGACTCAATAATAACAATATATATCTTGAGAAAAATCACAAAAACGATTAGCTCTTAATAGTTACCTAGTACATACGCAGAAAACGATAGACACAATCAATATATAGTTGATTGAAACCGTCTTATGTATCTCTTAGATATTCACCAACGATTATGAATAGATCTAGAGGACTAACAATGACGTATAGTTTTTGGAACGCAAAAAAACAACACACAGTCAATATGTAGCGGATTGTCTCCGTCTTATGTATCTGATCGAGCTCTCTCAACAATTATGAAGAAATCAATAGGAGAAACAGTGGCTTCCAGTTTGAAGAACTCAAGACCATATCGTTTGCAACAACAATGGCGTCCGAAATTTCTCTGTAGTGGCTCGTTTGATTGATATCCCCAAATTAATGGAGATTGTTCACATTTTATTTCCTTGTTTAACGGCTGACAATAACTATTAAATTTTTTAATTAAGATAATTAATACGCCTAATTAGGATAGAGAGATATTTAGCAAATCTACAGAATCTTCTATATTATATGGGATTAATCTTTTTAGTAAAATATAGAGGGGCATAGTTTGTTAAAATGAAACAAAATGGGCCTTGTTTGTACACATTATTACATAAGTTGCCTACTTAGCCAACTCATCCTTAATAATATTACCTAACTACCCTAACTTATTTCCATAATTTCTGCCATAACTACTCTATTTTACCTTAATTTTTTAATTGAAAATTATAGGGGCCTAGACTAGTTAGTCCAAAAGTTACAAAATATGCCTTATTCCACCAATTTTCTCAATAGTATATATTGAAGAAGACATTAATTCTTCATCGCATTTTTAGTGTACTAGTATGGACGCTCGTGCTACGCACGCCCGCCGTGATTTAAAAACATAAAATTTATTGTTTAATGATCGAAAGAAAAAAGTGTTAGCTTCAAATAAAACGTAAAATTTATCGTTAAATGATCAAAAGAAAAAGGTGTTATATTGAAATGAGCTCGGTGTTATATTGAAATGAGTTCGGTGTTACATTGAAATGAAACATGAAATTCATCGTTAAATTATTGAAAGGAAAATGTGTTACATTCAAACGAATATGGTAATTTGATATTAGACTACGTAAATAAAGGTTACTATATACCTAGAGTTCGGGAACTGGATTTTATGTTGTATGACTTTTTTCGAATATCTGCCTTTTTTCCAATATTTCAAATGAGACTATGTTTTTATGGAGTTGTGAAATGTTGTGTCATGATATTCAGTTTCTCGGGTGAAAATATTGAGGTTGTCTCTTCTTTGTGCTCTTGGTGACAGTTTGAATCCTGTTTTTCTAATTGATTCTCCATTTACTTGGATCCTATAATGAGATGATTTGGTATCAGATTCAGGTAAGTTAGCCTACTAAAACAAAAGTGAAACAAAGAAGCTAAGTCATTATTTGACTTCTTACTAATAGTACAAACATCAAATACTATACTTATTAGCTATTGATTAAAATCAATAAACAAGTTGTAAAATAGAAATCGATTAATGAAATGGTGTTGCTAACTTGTTCGAAATTTGAAATTACTCACCATTGTTATGATTCGATAATTGCCGTGGATCTTACTACCCAAAAGGTGTTTGGGAAGTGAATCTACACTTATGTCACGGAGATTGGGGAGGGAAACCCAATCCAAGGAACACCTCTTGTCTTCATCTTGATCCCATACCTCCAACTCTGGACATGATTTAATCTCCATTTGCATTAGGGAATTGAGATGTGAAATTGTGCAAATCCTTTGATTGTCTACAATCTCTAAATTTTGGAGACAAGAGGGATGGAAGTGCTTCAATCCGAAAGCTCAATAGAGGTGAGGCCCCAGTCTCATTGAAATTTTCCAGACCACTCGACATACTTGTCTCCCCTCGTTGTTTGTCATCACGTAGCTCGGTAGAGGTGACGCACCAATCTCATTGAAATGAACAGACCGGCCAGAAACGGAGGCGCCCCCTGCAACCTAACCTTGTTCAAAACAGAGGGTAAGCAACCTTGGAATCCTTTTGTGTTGAGTAACCAAAGAGGAAGATCCATAAGTATGCATGTGTGTTGATGTCCATAGGACTCGAAGTGAAGATCTGTTATTCACCAAATCGTTGGAAGAATTAGAGGCTGGGAAGGATCGAACTTGTGGCGTGTAGGTGGATTCCAGAACACAAGTTAACAATTGGTGAGAATCGAACCTGAGATCAAGTGCATTATTTCTGAATTTTAATTTTTCCAGAAACTAGGTGTGTCAGTAATCTTTGAGTCTTTAATTCGATAAGTTAGACTCATATTTTACCGTTCAATTTTTAGTATAACATAGAGGGACATGCATAGTGTAATGTATCAGAAGTTGAGACCGATCAAACGATTGGATCTGGATCTATAGAATCTCAAAGTAGGTTGGTTGCACGGTTGTGAAATCACTCAAAATTTGGCTAAGTATGAAATTTATGGATTTTGGAACCATCTTTGGAGAGTTAGAGTGTGGATTTGAATTCCAAATAATAGTTTAGAGCTTGGTTATGGAATTTTCTAGAGTTTCGGGATCAGGGGTAAAATAGTCATTTATCCTTATGAGGGTATTTTGGTAATTTCTCTTATGATCGATTTGAGTATCTTAGAAGTCGGAGAATTCTAAGAAAGTGGGATACTTTATTGATCCACTTGCCTTTATAATAGGCGGTGGAGTTTCAGCGGTTACAAACCGAGTTGAGATTACGGGATTTGAGATTTGATTCAAAGTAAGTCCTCTGGACTTACTTAGTTTCCTTCTAGATGTTAGCTGAATGATGATGGTGGTGTGTGGTGTGTGGTGTGTGGTGTGTGGTGTGTTATAACAGGCATAGGACGACCTTTTATACGTTCATGACCCAAGTGTATGTATAACGGGCGGTGACATCATTGACTAGCTTTGACACGAGTCTGAGAGGTTCTCTATACCCAAACCAGACAAGTATAAGGTGAGGTACACCGAATCCACTCATTTTGGTTACATGGTGGCGTAGGTGAGGTTTGGGGATCCCTCGTGTCACAAAACAAGTATCATTAGTAAAGTGCATGACTTAAATCAAGATAATAAATGGAATTCTCTAAGAGCATGTTGAGTATTTTATTATATGTGTGTGTGCTATTATTATTTGTCTAACTTTTGGATAACTAGCTAATGGTTGATTTCTTTTGTTGTTTAGACTTACCACCTATGATGCATGGACACGGACACGGGAAATGGACACGGCGGAAAACGGGAAAGCGGCAATCCTACAAACATAGGAAACGGGGACACAACGAGTAAAACAAATAATATATTATTTTAGAGCTTTGGGTACAAGTAATTCATTTATCATCATGAAAAACGTATATATTAAAATTTTAATGACATATGACTATATGAGTAGATGAATACATTATCGTGACAACAAACTAAGCAAAACTGAAACATATCAAATAGTTCAAAATTCGAACACATACTTAGAAATAAACATTTTAAGTCTTACAAAACAAAAAAAATTAAACATAATTAGTCTTACATGTTACACCAAACAAAATCACAAACCAAGTCACAAACCAAAACACAAATCAAGTCCCAATCAAAGTCACAAAAATGATGTTTTAGATCTCATCTTGTATTCGGAACATGATGTTTTAGATCTCATTTTGTTTTCGGAACTTCAACATGTAGATTAATATGCATAAATAAATAAACCGTGATATGATATCAAACTATCAAAGTGATTTGTATTTCACATACATACAACTCAATTTTGGTACGGTACAAGAAATGGACATAATGTAGTTACCAAAAAAAAAAAATGGACATAATGTGCAAAAATTTGTCAACAATCGAACAGTAAAACACACTATACTTGTAATATCCAAATCAGACAACAATAAAAAATCAAATTTATCAGGTGAGTTTTATGACTTTTGTCAATTCATTTGGTGTGCAAGAGGTTGCTCAATCTTATTATCTGAAGTCTGAACTACTTCTCAACATTGACAGAACTTGTAGAACAATTATTGTGACAATAATTATGCCAAGAAGGAAGTCATACCCAATCTTCTATTGAGATCCCACACCTCCAACTTGGATCCCGAAAACAATATTGAGTGCACCGAAGAAAAAGGCAAGGAATCCGAAGGACATATGGTACAAATTCCAAAATCCTTAGATATTACTGTCTCGGTTAGGCCTTATTAAGAGTGCCAATACTTGTAGTATGCTAAGAGTAAGAGCGAAGAGCTTGAAGACGAAGAAAGGATGACGGCCTAAAGCTACAAACTAGGACAAAGCTGCAAAGAGATGACCGAGCCGGCGGTCTGAAGACGAAGCAGAGTCTCGGAAACAGTGGACACTCCAAGGTGCGAACTGCGAATGGTCAAAAGACGGAGACAGGAAGCGCCACTGGCCTGAAGAGAGGAAACGCCGACGGCCGGAACTGAAGAGACAAAGCGCCGACTGGCGACGACCTGAAGGTTGGCTGCTAGGGTTAGGTTCCCACTTCCCACTTACGAGTTGCAATTGTGAAAAAATTGAGAAGAGCGAGACTTTCGACAAGTTTTTTTTCTCCCTCCTCTGAAAATGCGTTGGCCGTGCCTAGACCGGACATGGTTCGTGTCCGGTCCGTGTCTGACCCGTGTCCGGTCTATTTCCGGTCCGTTTCCCAATCGTGTTGCTCCACCGTACCGTGTCTTGACCGTTTCTGCTTAAAATTGACCGTTTCCCCGGCATTTCCAGGCGTTTCCATGTCCCGCCGTGTCCTATACGCGACACTCCGCCTTTTAGCCGTGTCCGTCCATCATAACTTACCACATGTTAGAGCAACAACTAAGTGATCCGGAAGTAGTGGTCAGCCGGGTCTCCGTACCACCTAGGATGGAATTTGATATTATATTGTTGTTTCCCTCTTAGTATATTAACATTTAGACATTTTAATTTTAAGTACATTATTGGTCGTTAGTAGCATGTCGTTACATTCATGACATTACAATATCGTTTTATAAATTTCAGTTTCCTTATATGTGTCTTGTTGTAAGATCTAGTGAAAGCGTTGTCAAACTAGGGTTGAGACCCACTGTGAGGTCCTAACCCATGACTTCCCGAGTTTTGAGAAATTGGGGTGTTACAATAATACTCATGGCTATACACTTAGAGTGGAAGAGGTGTTTTGAAAGATTATCATTAGGCATAAACTCAGCAACCAACAACCTTTCATCACCTTCATGACAAAACCCGGTCAAATTAGCCAATCACTCGCTCCTGAGCTGCCCCACTGTCTTTGCTTCTTCTTACATTACAACAGTTCTTTTGATGCATTTCCTAAAATTTTCCATTTCATCATATATAAAAATATATAGTCAGAAACATGCAATAAATTGCCTAGAATCAAGCCAAGTAGACCGATCCAAATTGTACTCATGAAACAATGATAGTGTATCAGATTCATCTTGTCCCACTTTCTCCTCTTCAAATCAATAAAAAAAATAACAAACCCAAGTGAATCAAACTCGAGAAATATAAAACTAAAAAAATGGATAAGAGGATTTTTTTTTCAAATTTTTACCCAAATGAGAAGAGTGTGGCAGATTCAAAAGCTTCATAATTTTGATCTTTGTCTACACTTGAAACAACATAAAATGGTATGAAAATTAAAAAACACTATACTCTCTCATTTCAAATGACAAGATCAGTCTATAAAGACATAAATTGAATCAAATGCACCCAAATTGATCAAATTCACCATCCAAAAGGCTTGAGGAACTCATTTATGCTCACAGACTGCAAAAACAAGGCATCAACTACTGAGAATTGCTAGAAAAATAACTAAAGGTGTTACTCACTCTAGAGTTATAACGTCATAATACATTTGAACAACAAATAATGTTACATATTACCTTCTTAGTTCTCTCTTTCTTCTAGGTTGTCTCTCTACGCTTACCTCAAGAGCATCATACATCTCACAAATAACAATATAATGCCACATTCTTAAAAGTTGACTAAAATCTATAGATCACAAACCCAAATGAACTAACAACATAAAGGACGTGAAAATCGCAGAATAACTTGAAAATGATTAAAATCTAAGAAAAATATGACATGCGCTGACAAACTAACATCATAAGTGTCATGAAAATCCAAGGTAACCTTATAAAAATCAAAAACCCGTATACAAATAATAGAAGAAAGGCACTCGAGGCACTCCATTGGACATGATTTCGGTTTTAAAGGAGTGCGAGTACCAAATTCTGCAGCTGCTTCTTTATTCTGTCTATTGGCCATGAGAACTGTAAATATGTATCTTGGAGTTGAATTTCTCATACTAGAATTTCTAGTATCATATTTTCTTTATTATTTTCTGGAATGAATTTCTCATACCAGAATTTCATACAATAATTTTTCATACAATAATTTTTTATACCAGAAATTATCACACTGGAAATTATCATACGGAAATTATCATACAAGAAATTATGATACTAGAAACTAGATACCCGAAATTAGATACTAGAAATTAGACCAGAAATTAGATACCAGAAGAACATTACAAAGCAATACATAAACACTCCATCTTCAACAGAATACTTGCACTGCACAGTGGCATAATGTGAGTTTTTTACTAACAGAGTACTTGTACATATTCATGCATATATTTCTATATATACATAGAATACACATTAGAACTTTTTTTCTTTTTTTGAAACCTTAAAACCCATCACACATGGATAGTGTCATCAAATGAATCAAATTTGGTGGTGGTGAGGAGCAGTGATGATAGAAGCCTTCTTAATCTTACAACAATCAGCCTTATCAAAACTATCCGGCTCTTGTACATGAAAACTCACCTTAGATTATCCCCGCTCTTCATCTCCTACATTTGCCGCCAGCGCCTCCTAGAGTCCAAGCCCTTCCTCATGACCACCTGTCACGTGACAGACCAGATCTATATCTAGAACTAGATTTGGATCTGGATCTGGACTGGGGGATTCGATATCCTAAGCAAACGCTCCCATAAGACCATCACCAATCAATTCATGAAAGGATTTTACATCGCAAATCATCGATTAATTCAAAACAAAATTAGAATTCAACTTATAAACAAAGAAGCAAAATGAAGTCGTTGTATTGCAAGGAGTCTAAAATTAGGGGGAAGAAGAAGAACCTTATGGTGCTTCCAAGCAAGGAACTAAGTGTGGGTGATTGGTGGAGTAGTGTTAAGATTTCGATTGGCAGTTTCATTTTCATTGACGATTTATTCTCCTTTCTTGGCCCCCATGAGTTCACTGAGAGTCGCAGGGTTTGTAGGGTAAGACAGGCCCCAAACTAACGATTCACTTTTGCAATCCGGTGGGAGCTTTGTTGCAGATTTGTTCTAGATCTAGATCAAGCTTAGATTTTGAACTAATATTACAATGTAGAGAAGAAATTAGGGTTGATAATAAAAGAGAACTTCAGATAGTTGGAGTGTGGTGAGAAGGGAGGTGGGAAGAGAAGACAGAGAAGGAGAACGACATCCGGAAGAAAGAAAACAAGAGAAGGAAGAAGGGAGAAGGTGGGTTAGGGTTTCATGGTAAAAAAACAATAAGAGAGGAGTATATTTACCTAACTAAAAAACCAAAAGACCTGGTTACTAAACCTAAAACCCAGAAAGGCCTATTAACCAAATTAACCCTTAGTTTTTTAGGCTTTGGTTCAAGTCATTTTTATTCACCCGGTACAAAAATACGGAAAGTTGTTAGACAGCCACATATTTTTCTTCTTTTGACTAGCAATTTTGAACTAATTCATACACTAACATACTAAGTTCAATTTCATGACATAATAATTAACAGTTTAACACCATCACTACAACCATCCAATCTATTCTATTGATCTTAAACAAATTTAACGAAAATGGTAAGCAAACGTGATAATTGCAAGGAGAGGGATAGGACGCTCGCCGGAGAGGGAGTTCCCTGTGAAGGACAGGGTTGGAGCAGCGGTTGTGATATCTCCTGGGATGAACAGCGGCGAAGGAGACAATTGGAATGATGAATAACAGGCGTTGAGGACTCAGATTATTTTTATTTTTTTTGATACTGTACGGTAAGCATTTAGGTTGGATCATCTTCGCGAGACTTTCCAACCTATAGCATCCTTTCGGATGAGCTCGACCACCTGGGGCGGTGTCGATGAGCAAGCTACTGGGTAGTCGTGTCCCAATTCGGCGAGCTTATCGGCGACATTGTTGACTTCCCTGAAGACGTGATGAATTCGAACCTGTTGGAAACTACCCAAAATGTTAGAAATGTCCGAGATGATAAGGTCGAGTTCCCATGGTGGCTTCCATATTTGTTTTATTGCATTGATAATTGTAAGGTTATCTCTGTCAACTTCAATGTTGTTGATCTCCAGATCGCATGCCCTTATCAGCCCTTCCCGTAGCGCACATGCTTCGGCATGGAGGACCGATGTGTTGCCACATTGTCCATAGTCTAGGGAAATGGTTGATGCATGTTGGTTTCTGAGAATGAATCCGTAGACCGCTTCTCCCGATTCGCGTTTAGATCCGTCAAAATTTAGTTTGATGGATTCATTTTCTGGTTTTACCCAGTGAATATTTTTGGTTTGAGGACTCAGATTATTGAATGAGTTATGATACAACATGTGATATTAAGGGCTTTAACTTATATAAATATGTTATAAGATTTTCTATGTGAGGTTAGGCTGAACCATCAAAATTATTAAAGTGAATTTTTGTGACTCTGAAGGAAGTGTTTTCCATATTTGACCACTAAAAAGTGAACTATTGGCCCATAATAATAAATGCAACCAATATTTATAGATGAAAAAAACATTATGAAAATACAATGCTTGATAGTATAGTACAATTCCGTATTTTTAGATAAAAGGATTTTTTCGTTTGGTGCCCCTGAGTTTTTGGCTTTTTCGGATGGTGCCCAAAGTTTTTCACATTTCCGTTTGGTACCCCTAAGTTTTTGGCTTTTCCGGATGGTGTCCAAAGTTTTTTACATTTCCGCTTGATACCCCTGAGATTTCGGTTTTTCCGGATGGTACCCTTATTTCTTATTATTTGTTTAAAATAACGTTTCTTATATTATATTTATATTAAAAAATTATTCAATTTTATATTATATAAATTTTGAAGACAAGTATATTTTAGTTAAACCAATTTAATCAACTATTAATAAATTATAATATTTCTTAAAATATAAGATTTTATATATTATTTTATGATTTTTAATATGTTTATTACTATTGGATAATTTATCATATTTGCATCAAAACATGAAAAAAAATATTTATACAGAATAATTTTTATAAAAAAAACATGAGTTTTGTATGTACATTTCAATAGTTTTATTAAAATTTAAGTAGGATTTTTTTTATATTTTTCAATTTTGAAAAGGTGAAATAGTATTCAAATCGGACATTTATCAATAATTATTAATTTTTTTTGAAAAACCGAATGTCCAATTTGAATATTTTGTGTTATACATTTATCAATGATTTATTTCATATATCAAATAAAACATAAAAATTATTTTAACAAATATGATAAAAAAAAAATTGTATAAAAATCATGTTTTGATGCAAAATAACGTTTCTTATATTAAATTTATAAAAAAAATAGGGAAAATTTTTTTATAAAAATTATTTTCTATAAAACATAAAACAATTTCATGTTTTGATGCAAAAATATGATAAAGTATCAAATAGTAATAAATATATTAAAAATCATAAAATAATATGTAAAAACCTTATATTGATTATATAATCAAATTTCATGTGCTGTAAATAAAAAAAATTAGGCTTAAACCACTAAAAGAAGAATCTTGGATTTTTTTTAGCCTTTCTATTAGTTTGATTGTAAAATAAATCTAGTATTATGATCAGTAAGAATGTTATTGATCTATTATACAATGGAATTACGAAAATTAGATGATAAAAAATCAATTTAGCCGGAATATATGGATGAACATTACAATGCATAATAGTAAATGAAACTATGAACTTTCAAACTCTAAAAACAATTATGTATAGATCGAAAGACATTTAGCTGCAAAAATGCATGGGAGAACATCGTCCAAAAGAATAGAGGTGTTGCTGAAAGAAAGTCACACTTGTTACAGTTAATTAGGTTAGTAGTTGTTTGACACAACATCATTAGGTGCAAAGCGAATTTGCGTTTTTGTCCATTCAAGCTTGATGAGGGCCATCAGGCAATGGCTCGTAGCCATCATGATGCTTATTAGCGTTGCCTTCTACAGGTATGCACTTTAGGATAACCGAAACAGGCATGCTAACAGCTCCGATCAAAATGCTGAGTAGCCATAACTTCCAGCTTAGTGGCACAGTGCTTGCAAAAGTGCCCAAGAACTCAACTATGATTGCTTGAAAACCCACCGTTGATACCATCACTGCCACAAACACCCAACTGTTGAACATCCCTCGGAAAACATTTATCTTCTCCATGTCACGACTGTTTATCTCATTGAATACCTGCCCAAAGGATGATTAAGTTGTCAAAGTCACACTAATTACTCACTACTGATAAAATATGTTTATGCAGGAACACACCTGGCAAAACACAAAAGAATTGAATATGAAGGTGTTGAGAACGTCACTGGCGTCCGACCCACTCAAGTTGAGAAGACGCTTGCCGTCAAATGTAAGAACAGCAAGCACTGCAAGTTGATAGATGCTCTGACCTAGGATGTTTCTCCACATTGTCTTGCTGATGAAGCTTGTACCTCTTCCTACAGGCGGTCTTGCCATAAGTCCATCATTTGGCGGTTCTGTAGCCAGTGCCAGCGCACCCAGAGTGTCCATAATCATATTCACCCAAAGCAACTGCACAGCCGTAAGGGGAGCCGATCCTGGACACCGTATAAACTATTTGTGTAAATAATCAAGTACTTCATCTTAAACCACCCTTCAAATATGAACTCACCTGTAATGCAGGCAGATACAAAGTTGATCATGAGAGCGACAATGTTTACGGTCAACTGGAACTGCACAAACTTTTGGATGTTTATATACACTGCACGCCCCCATTTGGCCACGTTTACAATAGTGGAAAAATTGTCATCCAGAATAATCACATCTGCATTTTCTTTTGCGACCTGTAAAGGTGAACAGATATTTGCATATATTTATAAGAGATAAATTTAAAAATTACACATCCCAGAACTAAATTGTGCAGAGACTCCATTTCAGGATTGACAAGAAAAGGTTATACACAAAGATAGAATTGTTCACTAACCTCGGTTCCAGCTATACCCATTGCAAGTCCAATGTCAGCTTCATGCAATGCAGGAGCATCATTGGTCCCATCACCAGTCACTGCAACAACCTCACCGAGACTTTTCAGATTGTTAACCAATAAATACTTGTCTGAAGGCAATGATCGAGCCATGACCTAGAAAAAAGGAATTCGTTTCAGTTCACGATAATTACATTTTGCATGCAAGCAAGTGAGTTTTTAACAAATCAAATACCTGAATTCGGGGTATTATATTTTTCATCTCTTCAGGACTCATAGTACGAAAATCAGGACCCTCTATGGCTAACCCATTTGCAGTCAATATGCCACATTCTCTAGCTATAGCCTTGGCTGTATTAATGTTGTCACCAGTCACCATACGCACAGTTATCCCAGCTGCCAAGCAAGTCTCAACCGCTTCCTTAACACCTGGGCGAACAGGATCTTTAATGCCAACCACCGCAATCAATGTATAGCCTCCTTCTGGAATTTGGTTTGAAACGCCTCCGTCATCCATGTTTCTGTAAGCTAAGCAGAGAGTCCTCAATGCTTCAGAGGCATACGTGTCGATGACTTTGGTGACATGCTTCTTATGTTCTTCTGTTAGCTGAACAATATCTCCATTGCTGTCAAAGACCTTATCACACTGATTAAGAACTATTTCCGATGCACCTTTGCAAAAGGCGCGGGTGCTGCCTTCAGACGTAGCCACAAGAACAGACATCTTCTTCCGAACAGAATTAAATGGTTCAACCTGAATGATTTTGTCACTTTGGCGTATAAAATCAAAATCACCACCTAAAAGCAATCCAAATTCTAGCAATGCAGATTCTGTAGGCTGACCTAAAATTGATTTCTCGCCTTCTTTGTTGCTGACCACTTCTGCACTCGTATTCAGAAAAATAGCCTGCAAGAGAATGTCCAAAGCAGCATATACTTCGGGTTTCAAAGTGTCTCTATTTGCATTTACTTCAATGTCTTCATTTTTTCCGGATACCCAGATCTTAGTGACTACCATATGGTTAGTGGTTAGCGTTCCCGTCTTATCAGTGCAAATGCAGCTGGAAGAACCCATTGTCTCACATGCAGAAAGATGTCTTACAAGTGCCTTGTCACTCATCAACTTTTTCATTGCGAAAGCAAGGCTGAGTGTCACAGCCAGCGGCAGGCCTTCTGGAACAGCAACGACAACAATAGTCACAGCTACAGCAAAGTAATTTAGAAGTGTCAATGCATCACTCGAAGACCAACTAGTGAACTCATTTGCAAGTGCTTTCTCAACCAAAAATCTGATTGTCAGGACCAAAAATGTGATTGTGGCAAAAAATAAACCAATTTTTCCAATAATTGTAGCAACCCCATTCAGCTTTACCTGCAGAGGAGTCTCATCCTCGCCAACTTCACTAAGAGTCTCCATTAATTGTCCCCACTCAGTCCTCATTCCAACAGTGGTCACAAGCATTTTAGCAGATCCATCTTGCACTTTGGTTCCCGACAGAAGGAAAGGTCTCTCCTTGTCTACATGTACCGGTTCACTCTCACCAGATAAGCTTGACTCGTCAATTAGTAAGCTGTAACCCGATATGAAAATGCCATCTGCTGGAACTACATCTCCAACAGACAAGCTTACAATATCTCCAACAACTAAGTCGTATATAGAGACCTTCTGCCTGTATCCATCACGAGTGACTTGGACAAAAATCTTCTTTTTCTCTTTGTCCAAGTCCCTGAACTGCAACGACTGATTATAATCACTTACAGAAGTAACTATAACCACCAGGAATATACTAAGAATGATGCCTAATCCATCATATATACCCTTTGGGAATCCTTCGGTAGGGACTCCAACACCAATAGAAGCCACGGCACATATCATTAGAATTATCAACGTCAGGTCTTGTAGTGCATCCCATACAAATTGCCAAAAGCCTCTTGGAGGTTTCTCAGCATATCTATTGATTCCATAAATCTTCTGCCTCAGAGGCACATCAGTAGATACGACACCTTTATCAAGCACGACGGAGACTTTTTTTGCAATTCCTTCAACTCCTTCATGTGAATCCAATCCTCTCTTATCATGGGTATGAACAATAGAGGCGAGTTCTTCAGGAGAAATGTTAAAACCCGACTCTCGAGTCTCCACTGAAGGTGCATGTTCAACTCTACCCGCTGCAAATACAAGATAAAATTAAGCCATATCACAAATGGATGGGAAAGTGAGGTAAGTAACCAGCTAAAACATCGTACCATCGCTGAACCGTAAGGCTGCTTTGTGAACATAAAGCGCAACTCGCAACTTTTCCTGTTGAAATAAATAAAGAGAAGGATAAATATATAACATAGTTTAATGGTAGGTAAACAACTACTACAAAGAAAATTATTAACATGAAAAAAGTTCAGAAAGAAGTTGTGGATGTTCATGCACACCAAGAAGTTATGGGCACAAGATTACACTATTGGAATCAGCTACCGTCGAGTTCAATATATGATGAATTTTCCGCAAGCACTGTGTTCAGGCAACCGTCATATTATATGACAGCTATTCCATAAGAGTTTACTCGAGGTTGAGTGGACTATTAGACTCTACAAGAACGTATGCATCCACAATGATCAAATATTCTACAAGTCGAAGAGTCTAAGACATGATCGAACTTAGACCTCACGCTGACAATAGACGAGAGTTTTCCTTCTTTGCTTAGGCTTACACAAATAACAAAATTCATATTAACATTGATGTGTTATTGATCAAACGGTTTCAAAATCAAAGAAACAATCAATTTTTAATTTAATCCCAAATTCCTCAACAGGGACATCCCTCCACCAATTGACATGAGTGCTATCAAGTCCCGAGAGTTCTCATCATGCGAATATCTTGGGATGGTTTTTTTTTTTTCTTTGGTGAGGTCTTGGGATGGTATATTAAAAGGGATTTCCGTTATAAAAAATATAGGGATAAGGCGGGTATGAAAGAACTTTTTTTAATCAAGGAGTTTAAACTATAATCTCTCACTCTCCTTCTCACCACACAACCCACAATTAAGTTCACCCATTTGTTCAAAATATCAAATGTCATTAATTTAAATGTTATTGATTTAAATGTTATTGTGTCGAGTACTATTCATTGTCACTGGACAAGTGTTTCATCCGTTTTTTATTTCTTAGCTGGTTAAATTCAATGTGATTTCATTTATTTATTACTAGTGATATAATTATTTTTTTTTAAAAACACCTTTTATATTTTATAAACAAACAAAAAATAATTATAATATAAAAATTAAGATTTAAAATAATTTGTTTGTACAAATAATTTTTTAAAATTATTAACTAAAATAAAATCATAATAAAATATTTTTAAAATAATGATAAAAGTAATATTAGTTTAAATTGATAAAGTAGTGATATTTTATAGAAGTATTTTTAGAAGAAAAATAAACTATTCAAAAAAAATAATGAAATGGTACCACACATATGAATATAATATTGTTGGTAACAGGTTATAAAACGTCGTTTTACCCTTTGAAATTTCCAAGGCCAGCAAATGTCAAATAAAAACCGGTTAAAATAAATGGATGAAGATCGAACTTTTAACATGGAATATCGCTACATCACTTTATATATCTCTTATATCTGGCGACCGGTTAAAATTGGACCGGTCAAACCATCGGTGCCACAATTATGATCGGTTGTCGACAACTCGACGATAATGAGAGAAGAATGTCAGCATCGGAAGATGTACATAGTGGATTAGTGGTGCACCATAAATCAACCGTGACCTCATTCCTTGACTAGCAAACTCCCAATGTGGACAATGAACAAGCAATTAACCCATAATTATTTGTAACCAAAGAACTCTCAGCTTTCTGGCCATTCCTTTTCAAAAAAAAAAAAAACCTCCTAGCTTCAACTAAAGTAACAGTGAAAAAAATCCATATCCACGCCTGTGATTTCTACTCCTAGTTAGTAACCCTATTTATTCCGACTTAAACTAAAGTATCAGTAAGAGTATTTTCTAGAAGAGATGCACGTAAAGTAATCACAATTGAATTCTTCTATGACCATAACATACTCCATATTCAATACGTTGACTCCTTCCAACCACAGAAATCTTGATGTTTCTTTGACTGTCATTTTTTTTAGAAATAATTTTGATTGTCAATTTTAAAAAATACTATTCATTACCAAACAGTTAACCCAAAGAATGAAAGAGATAAAAGTACTTTTTAATAAAAGAATAAATAAATTTTAAACCGATAGCCAAGCCTCCTTCATTGGATTATTTTATACCATATAAGTTATTTTATAAAAAAGAGTTCAAATATTATTAGGATGCTGATATAAAATAAAAAATATTAATAGCTAAACACTATTTGTTCTTATATGAAACTAGTTTGATTCTTGTGCTAAGGCGTGCTATAATTTAAAATTTTTAATAAATAATTAATTTTTAAAATTTATGAAAAAATATTGGTTTTACTTCCAAAAAATTAATTATAATTTTAGATAATTAATAAAATTAAATTAATTTAAAATATTATACATCCTAATTTTTACGTGTAAATATAAATAAGTTAAAATATAACCGATTATTTTGTACCAAAAGGAACGCAGGTCTTTTCCGGTATAAGTAAGCGATCCATGATATACTGGTTAGACATGTTTACCCTCTATCCTATTAGCGTAAGAAGGAAGTAGTATGAAGGGACCACGATATGCATACCGCCTCACAACAAGAAAGAAGAGAATAAAAGTAGCGAAGAATAGTAAAAATGCAAAGTGTTCCCCACAAGACGTTGATAGGAGAAAGTTGCCAATAAGCTAACAATCTAACAATTACAACGAAAATTCAGAGCAACAATCACTTTCTTGACTTTGTCTTTTTCAGATTGAAACTCTGGTTAAACCGCCATATCGATGACCCCCCTAAGCTACGAACTCATTTAAAGGGACTTTATCGCGCTTATGGAGGAAAAGCAAACGCAAAAATCAGATCAAAATATAAGTCCAAAAGTAGAAGGAAATCAGATAGAATTAAATAGTATGAAACTACACAGAATCGCAACAAATCACACTGGTTGTTACTCTCTGCCGTTAGTTTGAGGATCGATTATGTTTCGGAAATCAGATAGATGATTTTACAATAAAGTAAACCAAATTGGCTAAAATAAGACGGAGAGCAGATCGAATAGAATTCTCGGCAAATCAAAATTTGATCGAGCAGGGAAGGAGAAAAGAAGAAACGAACCTGGATAGATCGTTTCTTAGACTCAGCGTGGGATCGCTTATCGAGATTAGCGACGTTACGGAAGCGGCGGCGACGATTGAGGACAAGCCAAGCGGCCTTTCTCCACCTTCTCAAGGCCTCCTCCGACGAGTTCTTTGAAGGTACTTCGAAGTCCTTCTTCAGTAGCTCCTCCATTTTGCTTGTTACTTTGTCAATCGACATGGAAGGAGAGGAGGAGGAATGAGGAAGCGCAGCAACGAAGGTCGGAGGTGGAGACGAAAGGGTGAGCAATGAGGTCTCATGACGGTTTTCGTCTACTTTTATTATTTTTTTTAAAGCGTTGAATTATTGGATTAGCAGTACTAATCGTACTACTCCTTGGCATGTCCTGGGCTATAAACCAATAAGTAGCCTCCACGTCATAATGGGATTTTAAGATAAATCTGGAGATCTATAGTCCCCGTTTGACATGAGCTAATCGCCATTTTGGACCGCTGTTTTAAGAGGATTCCTCCGAGCACAAACAATCCACGCCTATTGACAAAGCTCCTCCAAAACCAACAGAGCCCATCTTATGAATCACCACTGAATGCCAAATGTTAATTAGTAATCGTCAAAAATTTTTATTGTTACTCCAAAATTCAAATAAACTACACGGTTTCATGTAAGTACATGTGCATGCCCAAGTTCATTCTGCATGTGTGCACGATTAGTAATACTATTTTTCAAGCCCGTGCCCTGCACGGGGTATGTTGAATTATAATAGTTAAATTTACTAATTTTAAGGTTTATAGGTTAACTTTTTACACTATGTGATGTGATAATAAAAATTATTTTTTATCATAATATATTAATTTCAAAGTTTGCATGTTAAATATAAGGTTAGAAATAATAGTATTGAAATGTTCAAATTTATAAAATAACAACTTTTCCAATCGACTTGTTAGTAAGTATTAAATTTAATTATGAAGATTATATGATTAGTTTATATATATATATATAAACCTACAATTAGTTACATTTGATACGGTAGTGAAAAATACTAAACTTTAATAACTAATTTTAAATTTGTAACTAACTGTATATGTTAATTGAATTATTAGATTACTTTAGATGTAAAAAAAAACTATATACTTTCACAAAATTAGATGAATTTTGTAATAAACTGATTTATGATCTTGCAATTTTTTTAATGTATATTAATGAACTAAAAACCATAACTAAGAAAAAGTTAAAACTAAACAAAATAAATAATTAAAACATATGTAAAACTAAATAAAATAAAATAATATATTGTTATAATAATAATAATCAATTACAGTAAATCGTAATGAATATTATTTTATATCAAGGAACTAATAGTCAATAATTAAGAAAAAATTAAATTAAACAAAATGTTTAATTAAAGAACATAATTTTAAATAAATAAAATAAAATGACATGTTGTTAGAATAATAATAAAACTAAAGTAAATTTTAATGGATTTTATTATATATTATTGAACTAATAAATTATAATTTAGAAAAAGTTAAAATTAAATAAAATATATAAATAAAATTTATAATAAAAATAAATAAAACTTGTTAGAATATCAATCCAAATTTATTTTATTATATAATAACGAACTAATAAATAATATAATATTAAATGGTATTAGAATAATAATTAAAGTAAAGTAAATTCTAATGATATTTATTATATAAAATAAGAGGGAATGTTAATTGTACGTTTAAAGTAAAATAAATAAATAGAGTTTGTTAGGATCTTAGATTTGAATAAATATGGTTAAAAAATTAATTAATCAATTAACTTAAATAATAATGTGAGGTGGCTTAATAAATAGTTGACACGTGTATATTTGATGAGGTGACTGCACGAAACTGTGTCAAGTGGAAGTTCACGGGCTGCTTTAGTATATAAGATAGATGTGTGCAATGGTGAATTCATACAATCGATACAACTAGATTAACACGATAAATATTAATATTGTAATGAGAGTTCTAACGACGATGAAAAAGGATGGCGATTGAATACAATATCGTGCTAATAATCATGTGAATTTAATTAAGGTAATTTGGATCTCAATAGGAATCATCTAATATTACGTAATTCATTAAAAAATTAATGATCGTAGACTTCGTAGTCGTTCAAAGAATTTAATCATGCGACTCAGATTCGTTCTCATTTCTTACCGTAAAACATGGTCTTGCTTAATCCTGACTTCATATAGGATCATGTTCAAGCGAGAATTTTCCTTTACGGTAGAGAGTAAAATCCTCTAACATCCATTAGATTAAATAATGAATGTTTATGTTGAAAGGGTCATAGACTAGTAAGCGTTAATACAGGATTTTCACCAGATTATTCATATATTATTCACCAGCGGTTAATATATTTTTATACTAGAAAATAAAATATCTTATATTCTTCCAATATGAACAGAATAAATCCCGAAAATTAAATTTAGATTGATATACAATATTTCATTATAGTCACATTGTTGTTTCTTCAACAATTAACGATCTCTATAGGAAGAAGAAAAAATTAACGATCGTCATTAGGGGAAAAAAAATAACGCCGTTGTTTCTCAACAATTAATGAGCATAAAATCTACTGAACAATCGCTAAGTATGTTTTATTCTCGTTAATCAACAATTAACGATCGTTACCGGAAGAGTAAAAAAAATTCCCTTTAACGATCGTTATAAGAAAAAAAAATCTTTTTTATATGATCGTTAATCAGCAATTAATAACCGATAAGTAAGTTTTGTAAGGTTGTATTAGCTTTTTAGCCTATTCTAACGAGCGTTATCTAAAGAAATTCTATAGGCTAACGATCATTATCGTTATGTAAATGTTATGTAAATGAGGTCCGTCATACATCACGTATGTATTTTAAGTTTAAAATAAAAACTATTAAGAGTTACAACTTATCAAAATGGTAATAGGGTGGGATGGCTTATGAACCAGAGTTTGAAACTCTAGAGTGGTGTTTTTTAAATGCTAGTTAATAAAATACGTAATGAACTTGTATCTAAAATATAAAATAACGAACGTGTATTTATTTTAGCGTTCTAAATATTCACTAAAGTATTTCGAATTTATTCTTGGAAAGACAATAACTCTGATTAATCTCTATTACGCAAATACGCAATTACCATAAAAACGGATTAATTTCATACGTCCATATAACTAAATCTTACAATTATTAAAGGCAATTATTAAAGGTTCCTTTTTTTTGGTGGGAATTATTATAGGTTCCTACTCCTTACTTAATGAATAATATAGCGCTCTCTCTCTCTCACACACGGTTCATTATTAGGGTAGGACCGTGCGGCTGAACGTAGAGCTAAAGCGTGTCCCAAAATAAAAAAAAATTTCAGAAACGAGTGAAAGTAATAGTTCAAAACTTATTAAGAAATAGTTCATAACTTATAAAAGGATAGTTCATGAATTATAATAGAATAGTTCATAGTACAAAATTGATAAAGAAGTGAAAGTAATAGTTCAAAACTTATTAAGGTATAGTTTATAACTTATAAAATGATAGTTCATGAATTATAATAGAATAGTTCATAGTGTAAAATTTATAAAGGATAGTGCATAACTTATAAAATGATAGTTCATGAATTATAATTGAATAGCTCATAACATATAAACCATTAATTTATAAATAATTTGATATAATATATTAAAAAGTAATAGTTCATGAATTATATGGGAATGGTTCAAAGTTTAAATGAGAATAGTGTAGAATTATAACATAGTAGTTCAAAAAAATTTTCATCCGTTTCTGAAAAAAAAAATTCAATCGTTTTTGAGAAATAAATAAATTAATTAAAATAATTGGGACACGTGTCAGCTTTACGTTCAGCCGCACGGCCCTACCCGAAATTATAAACCGCACATGAATATCTACCTATATATATATATATATATATATATATATATATATATATATATATATATATATATAATTTGAAGGAAAAACAACCCAAAATAATACAAACTATCAACATTCAACCCAAAATAATACCAAGTTTAAAAATATTGTGAGTGATACAAACTATTAACGTATTTACCAAAAATTATATGTCTTACTTTCCAGGGAAAAAACAAACTCCGGTGATGATGTGGCAACCGAAATCTTATATGTCATCAAAAAAATGGATTAACTGTGTGATTTTGTAACTTTATATTTTTAAAAATAAGTGTTTTTTAATTACAATTTTTGTAAAAAAAATACTTTTTTTACTAGAAAGTTTTTCTAATATATATATATATATATATATATATATATTTAAAAATAAATCGGTTTCTTGTGAGCTTTTTACTACTTTTTTGGGGGAAATTTTAAATTTGTATATATTTTGAACTAACTTTTAACATAAAAAATAGTATTAAACAAATATATTTTTATTTAAAAATTAGTTAAAATATATAAAAATAAAAAAAACTTCCAGAAAACTTTTTTAAACAATTCACAAGAAAAAGATTTTTTTAAACAAAAATTACAACAAATTTTTTTGCAAAATTTATTTGAAAATTTTTTTTTATAAAAAATAGTTACAAATTTATTATTTTAAAAAAAATAGGTTTTTAACATATTGTTATTAAATTGATTTAAAAAAATAAAATCCACATCACATAATTATTTTTTGATGACATGTAAGATTCGGTTGTCACGTCATCGCCGGAGTTAGGATTTTTGCCGGAAAAATAAGACATGTTATTTTTGGTAAATAAGTTGATAGTTTGTATCGCTCCTAGTAATTTTTAAATATGGTATTTGAAGAACCGTATAGCTGAATATAAAGGATATAAATACTTTAAAGGGGGTTGAACAGAGTATGAGAACTTTTCGCAAAAACCTATCTCAAGGCTTTGAAACTGATTTCAAGGCCTTGATGTCGATCTTTGCTCTTTGTGACACAACTGGTTTTCTAGGGCTTTGAAAGTGATTTCAAGGCCTTGACTCCGTAAACCTGCAAAGCAACGTTAATCACAATAAAGAAAGATATAGTGCAGAAATAAAAAGATCGACACGGTGATATGTTCACGAAGTTCAGCTCTAACAATCTACGTCTCCGTCCTAGGGTTTCTTTATCCGTAGGATCTAACTATCTATTACCAGCTTCAAAGAGTTCTAGATACAACCTAGAAGAAATCCCCTTCTTCTCTCACAGTAGCTAATGCTACGATCTAGTTCCAACTCTTAACCTAGCTACTTCGCAGAGTAACACACACTCGAGTATAACACTCTCTAGATATTCCAATGAAGCTCTCGTATTTTTCTCTCTCAAAGGAATTAATCTTTTCTAGTCTAACTGGAAGAAGAACTTTTGGAACGAAATGAAGATGCTTTGATCACTTGAAGACTTAGATGTTTCTGTGTAAGCTTGTTGTTTATCTCTTCAATCGTGATCTTCATTTATAGTCTTCGATGTAGAAGTCTTCTAGCCGTTGTGAAGATGACCGTTGTTGATGTTCCTTCGTCTCCATAGAAAACGGTGTATGTTGAGATGAAGTAGGCGTTGTAGAATCTTCTTCTCTTCTTCATCTCTTTGACGCACGTTGATTCTTCTTCTCCGAGATCTTCTCTTGAAAAGAGCTGTTGAAGATCTTGTCGTTGAAGTTCTTGTTTCAAGCTCCAAGATCTTCAAGTTTGTTGAGAATCTTTGGTTGAATATCTTCGAGATCTTTGTTAGATGTTTCCGTGTAAGCTTGTTGTTTATATCTTCAATCGTGATCTTCATTTATAGTCTTCGATGTAGAAGTCTTCTACCCGTTGTGAAGATGACCGTTGTTGATGTTCCTTCGTCTCCATAGAAAACGGTGTATGTTGAGATGAAGTAGGCGTTGTAGAATCTTCTTCTCTTCTTCATCTCTTTGACGCATGTTGATTCTTCTTCTCCGAGATCTTCTCTTGAAAAGAGCTGTTGAAGATCTTGTCGTTGAAGTTCTTGTTTCAAGCTCCAAGATCTTCAAGTTTGTTGAGAATCTTTGGTTGAAGATCTTCGAGATCTTTGTGAGATCAGTTGGAAGAGATCTCCAATCTTGCGTCGGTTTGTTGAGATCTTTGCAAGATCTTATTGTTGGGCCGAATCTTCTTGTTGGTCGAGATCTTCTTATTGGCCGAATCTTATTGATATCTTTTTGGAAGATCTTCTCTTGATCCTTGGTAGATTTGGTTGTTGAGATTGAATCTTGAATTTGGAATTCCTTCTAGCCGGTATGTCCTTTGTATCTTGTTTCAAGGCTTCAACTTTGATCCCTTGAAATGGTTTTCAAGGCCTCCATGTTGAACCTTTGAAATGCTTTCCAATCTCTGCGTTTGTCCCTTGTATCGGTTTTCAAGGCCTCCTTTCATCCTTTGAAATATTTTTCAAGGCCTGAACATATTTGACAAACACAAAACCAAATCATGCAATCTAGAAATATAATCGATATTTGTCAATATAAAAATCGCTTATTTGTGTTAAGTCTTCCATCATCACATACGCAAATATATAACCAAGGTGGAGTTATCAGTATTATTTTAGGTTGAATGTTGATAGGTGGTATTATTTTTGGTTGTTTTTCCTAATTTGAATCATATAGAAAGGGATCTTAGGGTCAAAAGTGAGAAGGATTTACAAATCTTGGATCAAAATAATCAAGGGTTGTGATTTGTTCAAATTAAGTAACACTTGTCATATACTTGAACAAAAGTTTAGTTGGGCAATTGAACTTATAAATTAACATTTAAACAATCAGTTATATAGTTGAACAATTTCGAATGTAGTTGAACAATTGAACGAATAAATGAATGGAAAAATTAATAAACTTAACAATAAATGAGAATGCTTATAGGACTATCAAACATAAGTATTGGGTTCAAGAGGCTAAAACAAATAATCTATAACTGGGTGACATAAACACAAAGTTCTATCATATGAAAGCCACGGGTTATAAAAATAGGAAAATTATCGCTACAATAACTATAAATTATGACACAATTTTCTCTAGAGAAAATGACATTACCGAAGAGTTTATAAAGGACTACAAACTTCGTTTCCATGCTTCTACTATAGACCCCAACAAATTACAAGTACATGACAATGTCCTCATTGCAAATGAAGTTGTCCATGAGTTCAAAACAAAAAAAAAGAAAAGGAAAAAGATAAATTAATGGCAATCAAGTTAGACATGAAAAAGCATATAATAAAGTTGAATGAAATTTCTTAAAAGATTTACTTGATAAATTTGGATTTGGCAGAAAATTTAAGAAAAGGATAGAGGAATGTGTTTCTACCATTTCTTAGTTCATACTAATAAATGACTCACCAACAACAATATTCTCCCCACGAAGAGGTTTCCGCTAAGAAGATCCTCTTTTGTCACTTCTTTTCAATTTGGGAGTAGAAGTTTTGCCTAGAAATATACAAATAATATGCAAAGAGAACCCAAAATCTATTGGATTCTCCGTCACTAAAAATGGTACAAAATCTTTTTCTTAACCTTTGTGGATGACATCATAATCTTTACCAAGACAACAATAGAAGCAAGTAATAAAATCCTATTTGTCCTAACGGAATATTGTGCGACTTCTGGTCTAGTGATAAACTACAACAAATCAGCTTCCCAAACTACCACAAACGTCGACCCAAACAACAAGAGATGGATTCAATCGCATCTTGGCATATCCGCATCCACAAATCTAGAACAATACATTGGATGACCCCTTATTAATGGGAGAGTAAACAAAAACATCTTTAATTTGGTTATCCTTAAAACAAAATAACAACTTACTAAATGAAAAGCATAATCCCTTTCGCAGGAAGGTAGAACCATGCTTATAAAAGCAAATTTCAGCGCGAAGTCAAGCTATCTTATGCAAGCGTTCATGCTTTCTACAAGCATACATTGTGAACTCGATCAAATCAATATAAATTTATTTTTGAATAAGGGACCAAAGTTTCACCCTCTCATTGGTTGGGATGAAATTTGCAAATCTAGATCATTAGGAGGAATCGAATTTAGGAAAACTGAAGACATGAACAAAGCATAACAAATGAAATTACTATGAAAAATCATGGCAGAACCAGATAATATATGGTTCAAATTAATAGAATAAAGTTACCTAAAATGTACTTGCCTATGGATGTACAAATGTGAAAAAACACAACATCACAATGGAAAAACTAATTAAACCAAAAAAAAATTTCAATAAAGGACTTAGATGGCGGGTGGGGAATGGTAACACCATTAATTTTTGCCAAGACTGATGGATTACGGAAGACCCACTGCAAGAGCTAGTGAATGATAAAGCTTTGATTAACGCTAAAGAACTAATTACCATTTACATCATGAATAAGCAATGAGACCATCAATGCATACATCAACTACATATTTTTCTACCAATTAACATTGTTCCAAAAATTAATGACTATAAGCTTCATAAGAAGGAGATAAAAGAGAGAGTACATTGGGCAACAAATGAGGAAGGTTGGTACTCAATAAAATTTACTATGGAATTAATCCAACAAAGGAAGGTCGGAGTAACATAAGACAAAGCGTGGATTTGAGAGATCAACATTATGCTTAAAATTAAAAAACAAACTGTGGAAACTTTGCCATGATGGATTCCAACAAAAGAAAATCTTGATTAGCAAAAATTCAAGTTATGATGCATTGTGAAGTCGGTAACCACCACACAAAAAGCGCTAAGCACCTTTTTTTTCAAGGGTCCATACCCTTTATAAAGTATTGTGAATTCTAGTCGAATATCCCTTGCCTTAGCTTGTAAACAGACCAGATGCTTGATTGTCCTTGCCTACACCACTTTCATTTACCTTGCGGCATAGTTCCCTTGTATAAAGGTCAGACCAAATGTAGTATCTTTTTCCACAACAAATGATTGAACAAAGTTTTCATATGGTGACGGCAAAGATACCAACAAATTCAATGCAACATCTTCGTCCTCAATCTTAACATCAATAATAAGCAAATCTAGAAGAATTGTGTTCAATTGATCTAAGTGCTCACAAAGTTGCGTACCTTCATGCATTCGTAGGCTAAACAAGCATTGCTTCAGAAGCAGTTTGTTTGTGAGAGACTTCGTCAGGTAAAGGCTCTCCAACTTCAACCATAGTTTGGTCACGGTATCTTGATCCGAAACCTCGCATAAGACATCACCTACGAGACACAACATGATTGTCCAATGCACCTTATCTTCTGAGTGACCATCTCAACAACATCACCCTTGTCCTTATTAGATTTCTTCCTTGACAACAACCCCCATAAGCCTTGTTGTTTCAGCAATGCTCGCATCTTGATATGCCATAGACTGAAACTATTCATCATTGTGAACTTGTTAATCTTCGTGTTGAAAGAAGACATTTTTCTCCCATATTACAGAAAACCAAAGAACCTAAAGTTCCTTTTTTTTTGAAAAGGTTATATATGTATATGAGTGAAAGGGATTTACAGGAGGTGATCAACTAGACCATAAAACAAGAGTCAAGAAGTAGCAAAGAGCATACAATAGATGAATGCCAAGACGCTTAGCCCACATGAGCGAGGTTTGAGACCTATCCTTCGGGTGACTAATCGCGTAGTTCTTTGTGGCTCTAATGGCGTTGTGGGCACAAGTGGATGCATGAATGAAGTGATAGTTGTAGATGAGGTCATTTCTTGCTTTCCAGATGAAGTAAATGAAGCCTGTGATGGAAGAGATATGGACATGGGTAATAAGATCATATCGATGGGGTTTGAGTGAGCTAAGCCATGCCCAAATGTTGTGACTGTAAGGGTAAGGGGCTGGCAAATAGGACCATCTGGAGATTAGGTCAAGGGTAAGAGACGAGTAGCTACAAAGGTGAATTAAATGATCTTCATCTTCCGGGTGGTTGCCACACAGAATGCAAGTTTCATTTTGGACAAGGTTTCAGGCACGCAGCTTAGTGAGAGTCGGGAGTCGTCGGTGGCTAGCGACCCAAGAAATGAAGTTACAGTTCGGTATGTTGATCCCTTTCCAGATGATCCCGAGCATGTAGGGCGAAGAGGTAGGGGGAGGTTTCCACATGAGATGGTAAGAAGCAGTGGTAGAGAAGCGACCATTTGGTTTGGTTGTGAGGTTGGAGAACTAGGGGGAGTTTGCATCGGTCATGATCTCGTCCCTGACTTTGAGTATCATGTTCCAAACATAACTATACTTGTAGCTAGAGCTAATAGACCAGATAAAGTGCCCTTTAAGTATGTTTTTGTTCACCCACTCAGACCTTAGGTCAATGTAAAGGGCGCCTTGGTCCAGCTCAAAAATCAGTTTAGAGAGACAAGCTTTGTTCCAGGAAAGTAACTCTTTGAATCCAAGCCCTCCATCGTTCTTAGAGGTACATACCACTCTCCAAGCAACTAGGGAACGATACTAGACTCCTTACCCGACCAGAGGAAGGATCGAAGCAGTCTCCTAATCTTCACAATGATTGAGTGAGGAATGGGAAGAACGGAGCACCAATAGTAGTGAAGAGACATGAGGATCGATGAGATCACTTGCTTTCTGCTAGCATAGGAAAGATTCCTCGCACTCCAAGAGGTTATTTTATTAGTGATCTTGGAGATGAGAGGGAGGTACTCCGCTGAGCTAAGCCGTTTACTTCCAATAGGGATTCCAAGGTAAGTGAACGGGAGAGAGTCACAATGGAGTCCAGTTGAAATGGAAATGAGGTCACAGTCTTGGGGAGAGAGCCCTCCAAGGTAGAGAGAGGATTTGTTAGGGTTGATTTGGAGCCCAGAGTAAGCTCCAAAATGGTCCAGGGTATCTATCAAGATGTTAATGGATGTAGAATCTCCCCTGCAAAAAAGCATAAGATCGTCAGCAAAACACAGATGGGTGATGCGTGGTGAGGAGCATTTTGGGTGGACATTGAAGGCCGGGTTTGTGATGTTGACTTTGATCATCGAAGAAAAGACCTCCATGGCTATGATGAAGAGAGGTGGGGATAGAGGGCAACCTTGTCGTAGCCCCATGGAGCCTTTGAAGAAGCCTATAAGAGAGCCGTTTAAGTTGATCGAGTAAGATGGGCAAGAGATGTAAGCATTGATGAGTCTAATGAACTTCACAGGGAAATCCATTCTACCAAGGTTTTTGATGATGAAGTGGTGATCGATCATGTCACCTTAAGAGCACATCTAGGGGAGATATGACATTGGCTATATTTCTTGAAGATCTCCTAGCAGATAAGGATGTTGTGTTTAATGGATCTACTTTTGATGAATGCACCTTGTTAGTTCCCAATGATGGAGGGAAGAGTAGCATTAAGCTTGGATGTAAGGATCTTTGCAGTGACTTTGTAAGAGGTATTACAACAAGATATGGGTCTATAGTTTGAAGGTTGGTTAGGATTTATTTTTTTGGCGATCAAGGAGATAGCAGGAGATAGTAGTGTGGTTAACTTGGTTTACAAGCTTGCCCGTTTGAAAGAATTCAAGGATGACATTAGTAAAAGCTTTCCCAGTGACACTCTAGAAGGATTTGAAGAAGTAGGCGTTGAAGCCGTCAGGCCCGGGTGCTTTGTAGTCTCCAATGTTGAAGAGGGTAGTTTTAATGTCGTCTGGAGAGACCTCACTGCAGAGATAAGGAGCGTCTTCAGGCGTGATGCAAGGAAGGGGACAATCAGGGAAAAAGTTGAGCGAGTTATGTGTGATGGAAGGGTTGAGGATGTTAGAGAAGTGGTTTGTTAGGATGGAGAAGATCCTATCAAGATCCTGTGTAGGCCCGTTAGCGAGATGATGAAGATCTTGAATGCTTTTGATGGCGTTAGAGGCTCTTCTGGATGTGATTCGTTTGAAAAAGTAAGCGTTGCACTGATCGCCGTATTTTGACCATGAAGCTTTGGAGAGATGGGCGAGAGTAGATCGAAGCAAGTCCATCTTTAAGTTTAACAATAGAGAGGTGCTACACTCGGACTCCATAAGGTGAAGGTCGTGAGGTGATGATTGCAGATTGGTTTGGGTGGTGGAGAGTGTGGCTTTTAAGCTTTCGATAGAAGAATGTAAGATCTCTATTTTTGTGCTAGGAAACTTTTTCAGGGAAGGCTTGAGCCTTTTAAGCTTGTGTATGAGGTTTAACATGTGAGAACCATGATGGTTTAGGGTAATGACAAAGAGATTGCCTTTTAAGCTTGTGTTGCAGAGTGGATATGTACAATTGTACAAATATATAATACAAAATTGTGATTGTCTATTCTGCCCGAGAATTTGGCCCTAGTTATACATCAGATATCAACTGTGATTGTCTATCGTGATACAATGATATTGATAGTTGACGATGAAGATTTTGGCAGGGCATGGGAAACTATTTAAAGTTGAGCTCTTTGCTTCAACGACAATCTCTTTGTCATTACCCTCCATTCCATATGATACATGCAAAATACTCTTTATTTGATGTTGTCGTTGGATCGACCAAGTCACTAACAAATAAGCATTGTCTTACTGCTGTCAACCGTGCGCCATAATGTGAAGTTGGCGCATGCGAAACCGTATACGGAAAAAAACTAAATTTTAAAACTTTTTTTAGTGGAATTTTAGTTTTATTAACGTAAATGTTTGAAATGGGTACCGAAAGGAAAATTTTAAAGCTTGAGTGCATTAAGAGTAAACTTTATAATTTCAGCCGGATGGTGTCAATAAACTTTATAACTTTTTGAAATATATCCTTCGACCATTCGCAGGATAACGTTTTATTCACTTTATTGACATATTGAGGGAGGGAATTATTCATCAAGGAAATTATCTAAACTGAAAAAAATTCTTTGGCGTAATCGAAAAAGAGTAAAGTACAAGACACCATCCGAAATGTCCCTATTATTATTACTAATGTAAATTCCGGATGTACATGTAATTAAGAAATTTTCAGATCATGTCCAAGAGATTTTTAGTTTTTGGATACTATTCCTAAACTTTATAATTTCTTAAACATACCCTTCTATCATCTATAAGTTAAAATTTTGTCGAAAAACAAAAAATAATTATACCCAATGATCTTTTATTTTGGATATCTACGTAATTTCTTGGATGTATCATTTCTTTTTTTTTTTCCCTTAAAATGCTAACTTATGTAGAATAGAAGGGTATGTAATGAAAATTTATAAAATTTAAAGGCATCATTCAAAAACTGTAGTGACACTTCACCTAATAAACAAAATTCAAGTAAAGACACCCTTCAGAATTAGTAATTACCCAAACCGGTCTAATTGCATGGGTTGATTGTATTATACCTTTGCATGGCTTTGCTTGTCCATAAAGTTTGGTAATGCTATTCAGATCTAAGATTCACACGCATGTAATAAACTCTCTAAGTTAGACAATCATTATATCATGGAAAATTTACTATTACAATTGATATATCTTACACAATCAACAAATTTAGTAATTAAATATACTGTATATTCTAATGAAGTATGCATTACATGTTAACAACTGTAAAAAGATCACAGGATGATATAATTCCCAATTATGTAATGTACAGACGAATTTAGAGCTAAAAATGTATTTTTAGAAGTTTTATAGATTATCCAAAAGGGGAAAAAAGAGATAAATGTTTTGTTTATCATATATGTATTCATTACATATTCACAAATCAGTGAATAGTGCAAGTAGATGCATGAATGGTGAAAACAGAGGATTTACTTTGGTAATATACTTCTGTTAATTTCAATTATCCAGCAATTTGATTGTATATAATTACAATTTTATAGTAACGTTACGTGGTCTAAATTAGGGAAATTATGATTAATGACAAATTTCAATTCATATAGGAGTATAATCTATTATCTTTTTCTGTTTCCTGTGTAAGTGTAACCCCATCTTTGAAGTCATCTCTTTATTCTCTTTCATTTGTTGACATTGTTGTCCATGAAAGCTTTATACATTTGAGAGTCTTATCATAGAAACGAATTATATGATGATGTTCATGCTCAACTCTGTCAAACAGCATAAGTATATCCAAACTTGGTTTGCTTTCTCTGCCTCGTCTGCATTTTGTATCTTCTTGTTGTTTTATTTCAATTCTTCTGCTATAATCGGTTCCTTCAATAGAGTTATCATCAATGGCCGATTGGTCGATCACTTTAGTCTTGATCATAGTTTAAACCAAGTGGGTTCTGTAGAAACAGTTAAATCTCCTCTTCCTGATTATACACCAGATGAATGTGATGGTAGATACATTTACATTCACAACCTTCCTTCCAAGTTTAATGTCGATTTACTCAAAAACTGTCGTTCACTGAATGCCTGGACTGATATGTGCAAGTACTTGGCGAATTCTGGTCTAGGCCCTCACCTTGGAGGTTTCAATGATACGCTGTTTCATGGCAATGGCTGGTATTCTACTAACCAGTTTTCATTGGAAGTCATCTTCCACAATCGAATGAAGCATTACAAGTGCTTAACAAACGACTCGACAGTTGCGTCAGCGATATTTGTTCCATTTTATGCAGGATTGGACATTGGAAGGTTCCTTTGGGATGCAAATATAACAAAAAGAGACGCCCTTGCCCTAGATCTGGTAAAATGGATTAGAGCGAAACCAGAGTGGAAATCAATTTGGGGGAAAAACCATTTCCTAGTAGCAGGGAGAATCACCTGGGATTTCAGACGGACAACCGATCAAAGTTCCGATTGGGGCAACAAGCTTTTGTTCTTACCGGAGCTTATGAACATGACGAGTCTCGTGATTGAATCAAGTCCATGGAAGAACAACGAGGTTGCAATCCCTTATCCAACTTACTTTCATCCTTCAACTCACAATGAAGTGGCTCATTGGCAACAGAAGATTCGAAAGCAAAAACGACCTTACTTATTCTCCTTTGCTGGTGCACCAAGGCCTCAGATGAACGAATCGATTAGAAATCAGATCATCAAACAATGCTCGGATTCATCTAAATCAAAACGAGGGAAATGCAAATTGTTGAGATGTGATCAGACTTCCAACAACTGCAATCATCCGTCTAGTCTGATGAAACTGTTCAGAAACTCAGTCTTCTGCTTGCAGCCTCCAGGAGATTCATACACTCGTCGATCAGCTTTCGATTCCATCTTAGCGGGTTGCATACCAGTCTTTTTCCATCCAGGTTCTGCTTATGTTCAGTACTTATGGCACTTACCTAGAAATTATACAAACTACTCGGTTTTCATACCTATGGAGGATGTGAAAACCGGTAATGTTAGCATTCAAAGGAAATTGAGTGCAATTCCGAAAGCTGAAACCGAGGCTATGAGAGAGGAGGTTATAAGGTTAATCCCTAGAATTGTTTATGCAAATCCCATGACAGATGAATCAGATCGGGGTTTTGAAGATGCTTTTGATGTAGCAGTAGATGGAATCCTGAGTAATATTGCCATGTTAAGGAAGGAAATCAAGGAGGGAAGAGATTCAAATTCAAATTCAATTCTAGATGAGAAATTTACATGGAAGAAGAGGTTTTTTGGGGGTGTGGAGAATCATGAGTGGGATTCCTTCTTCTCAGACACTGTAAAGAGTGGTTATTAGCATTAGCATTGGAAATCATCGGCAAATAACTTATCTCTATTCATAGCCAGACTCGTTGATTGTATCTTAACTTTGTGGAATATTTTTTCTTTAATACTATTTATAGTATGATGAAGTTTGAGGCTTTCCCAAAAAATCTCTCTACACTTCGCCTCTTTCCCTAAATTTGTGTCTCATACAACAAACAAAACAAAACATAACTTTGTTCATTCTTCTTTCTATCTCTGTTAAAGTTACATACAAAATAGTTTTCTGCATTGTAAATTCTCTCACTCCATGCATCATTCCGATCAGCAACAGCCATGTCTCCTTCATTTGAACCTTGGATCGTCAATCTGACCAAGATTGATGAGATTTCGGAAAGCGAATCCACCGAGATCCAGAAGAGGAAATCAATTCCAAACCATGGGAGTTTGTAGAAACCAGGTTTGGTTCACCATTTTCGCGCTCTTCGCCCTATGGTCATTATTACTATTCGTCAATTACTCATCTATGATCCTTAGTGTCCGATCAATCGCCAACTTCTATGTATATTCAGTCAATCAGCAAGATTCGATCCCTCTTCAGACCACTTCTTTTGACAACGAAAACACTACTCGAGATACTACTTCTGATGATGATAAAAGTGGAATCACATCGCTTGATGATCACGCGGAAGTTAAGGTTTCTACTCTTGTTCAATCCACAAACATGTCCAAAGATGTTCAAAATAGTAGTAACTTTGTTAGCAATAGTACTAATCAACCTTCGGACGTCGATGCTAACCGAGAAGATGCTGACATCAGCAATGACTTCACGCCTCCACCACTGCCCATGAAGAAACCTAAGCGAAAAGGAAAAAAACGTGGGAAAAGAAAACCCATCAAACCAATTATCCAAGACACACATGATTCCTCCCAAATCATACAAAATTCAACTAATCTTGAAACTCAAATTAACCCTAAAACTCAGCCGCCACCACCACCTCCGCCGGTAGCGTCCAGATGTAACGTCGAGATCAAATCCGACGCAGAATCATGCGCGGGTCGTTACATTTACGTCCACATTCTTCCAAGAAGGTATTGTTATTGTTAGGGAAAATTATTCAATATTTGGTTGGTGTAGGCCATACATCCATAACAACGTTTGTTCAATTTGTCTACAGGTATCATGTTGATCTTCTAAGAGACTGCAAGTCACTCGATCTATGGATGGATATGTGTCAGTATGTCAAGAACTCGGGTCTGGGCCCACCACTACCCGATTCGGACCGGGATGTTTTCTCTGAATCGGGCTGGTTCGCAACAAACCAGTTTCTACTCGAAGTAATCTTCCACAACCGTATGAAACTCTACGATTGCCTAACGAACGATTCCACTCAAGCGTCGGCAATTTTCGTGCCATTCTATTCGGGCCTCGACGTGGCCCGGCATCTATGGAATTCGGATTCACGAGTCAGAGACTCGTCGGCATTTGAGCTGGTTAAGTGGCTCAAACGTAAGCCCGAATGGAAGAGGTTTTCGGGCCGGGACCATTTCTTCATCGGAGGAAGAATTACGTGGGATTTTCGCCGGTCTGAGAATCGGAAAGATCCCGATTGGGGGACGAAGTTCCTTTACTTGCCGGAGGCGAGGAATATGACGGCTCTTGTCATTGAGTCTAGCCCTTGGAATAATAACGATTTTGGGATTCCGTATCCGACGTATTTTCATCCATCGAATGATGAGCAGGTGTTTGCTTGGCAGGCCCGGATGAAGAATCGGAACCGGAAGTTTCTGTTTTCGTTTGCTGGGGCCCCGAGGCCCGATCGACCCGATTCGATCAGGAACCAGCTGATTGATCAGTGCAAGCAGTCCCGAAGGTAAGGTTTGGTTAATTTAAGATAATCGTTTGAATGATATTGGAAATACACTATTTTTCGCAGCAACCCGAAGTTTGAAACTATTTGCCGCAATGCACCCATAAAAGTAAAATTAACTTTGTAGCATTACGTCGTTTCAGGTGCAACATGTTGGAGTGCAACAACTGGAAGAACAAGTGCCACAAGCCAGCGGAGCTAATGAAAGTCTTCCAAAACTCACATTTCTGTCTCCAACCACCGGGAGACTCATATACACGCCGATCGACATTCGACTCAATCCTAGCAGGTTGCATCCCCGTTTTCTTCCACCCGGGCTCAGCTTACGCGCAATACTATTGGCATTTCCCTAGAGAGTACGAAAAATACTCAGTTTTCATATCAATGCACGATATTCGAGCCGGAAACGTGAGCGTAGAGGGGGTATTGGGGAAAATAAGCAAGAAGAAAGTGGAAGAAATAAGGGAGGAAGTAGTGAGGCTTATACCCCGGGTTGTTTATGCAGACCCGAGGTGTAAGCTTGAAACATTAAACGACGCGTTTGATGTAGCCGTGGATGGTGTTTTGGAGAGGGTCAAAAGGATTAAGGAAGACATGAGAGTTGGGAGAAATGAGAGTTTTGGGTATGATGAGACTCAAGCCTGGAAGTATGATTGGCTTGGGAGATTGGAGGAGCATGAATGGGACCCTTATTTTTCAGGGGGTTTTGATTATCAGAATGGGAATTTTACCAATTTGTGATAATTAGGACTGTGGATGTTTTAAATGGTAGAGATAGTGTTTAGGGGAAAAGTGCTAATGTGAATTCAAGTCCATTTTTCTTGGGTTACCATTTTTTGTACTATATTGTGGGTATGTGTATCAGAGATTCTTGGCAACTTTTTTTTACAAGTCAATTTTTGTGATCACATTCTAATACTATATCGAGACGCCATGGTGGCCCAACCCTAAGGCCCAAATATCAACTTAGATGTCTTTCATTTGTATCATCAGCGAATCACTTGCATAACTCAAGACATCGGTATAATTAATCAGACCAAGAAATTTGTGATTCTGAATGTTATTTTAACAAGTAAAAAAAGTTGAATACAAATAATTGAATCTAGGAACCACTTTCGGCATCCTTCCTGAATCCAACCCTTTGCAAAACTTCATCCAAGGTTATATCAAAAGCATCTTTGAACTTTCTCCCCCCTTTGTGCTTGGACTTGAGATCTGCGTAAACAATCTTGGGAATCAAATTCAATACCTCTTCTCTCATGGCTTCTACTCTCTCAACGGGAATCGCGCTCAACCACTTCTCCACGCTGATCTTCCCACTCTTCACATCCTCAAATGGAATGAAAACTGAATACCTTGAGTAGTCATTTGGAAAATGCCATTGGTACTGCAAATAAGCTGATCGGGGATGGAAGAACACTGGAATGCAGCCGGCGAGCATACAATCAAATGTCGATCGTCTGGTAGGCGTGTCGCCTGGAGGTTGCAAGCAGAAGATCGAACTCTGGAACAATCTCATTATCTCATCTGGATTATCGCAGTTCTCCATACCGAACTCGCATAGAGCAAGTTTACATTTCGCCGACGATTTACAGTGATCGATAAGCTCGCTCCGGATTGAATCGTCAATCTGAGGCCTCGGTGCGCCTGCAAAGGAGAAGAGGTGTGGTCTTCGCTTCCCCCGGAGTATTTCCTGCCACCGATGAACCTCGTCGTCGCTTGAAGGATGAAACCAGGTCGGATAGGGAATTCCGAGTTCCGCTCTGTTCGGAACGTCGCTTGTTTCAATTGTGAGGATCGTCATGTTGTTCGATTCCGGCAAGAGCATGAATTGGTTCCCCCAACCGGATGATTCATTGTTCGCTCGCCGGAAATCCCAAGCCACTCTACCGGCAACAACGAAATGGTCCCTTCCTCCCATAGATCTCCACTCTGGCGTCGATCTGAGCCACCTTGCCAGAGCTAAGGAGCCCGAATCTCGGAGAGTCACGTTTGGACTCCAGAGGTAGCGGCTGACGTCAAGGCCTGCGTAGTAGGGGACGAAAATCGCCGACGCTTTGGAGGAGTCGTTGGTCAGGCACTGGTAGCGCTTCATCCGCTCATGAAAGATTATCTCCAGCGTGAACTGGTTCGTCCAGTACCAACCTTTGCCGGAGAATACTTGGGAATCGGAATGGTTGACCAAGGGTGGACCAAATCCATCGTTCACAAGGAAATTGCACATATGTAGCCATTTGTTGAGCGAGCTGCAGTTGTTGAGTAAATCAGAGTTGAAACTAGCCGGAATTCGTTGAATGTAGACGTAGCGGCCAAAACAGGGATCGGAATCGGCGATTTGGAGTGTTGAAATCGGAATATAGCTACTATTGTCGGTGCTGATGTAGTCAAAGTTAACGGTAGTGAAGGAAGGTCCGCCATTAGAGAGTAGGAGAATAAGCAAGACAAAAGCGAAGAGAATGAGGCAGGAAGATTTAGAAATCCTGGGAATTCCTGGTAGGAAATTACTCTCCCTGGGATTGTCTTTGGTTGATGATGGTAACATGACAAATTAGTAGGAGGAGATTACAGAAGAAGAATATCAAGTAATTCTTCAGTTCTTGTGAAGAAAAGAGGGCAAGCAATTTGGGGCAGATGGATTGACTTGCAAAAGAAAATGAAGGGGTAGCGAGAGTGCGAGATGAATCTTGATTTTTCGTTCGTTGGGCGATTCGAAACGTAGCAGCATTCATTAAATGGGGTGGACGTGGCCACCGACATGCAACCAGGTGAACGTCATACTAACTACGGCAATTAATTAGTGGTAATCAATAAAGCAATTCATTATTATTTTCCGGTTCCTCGATTAAATGCTTGAATCTTGATTACAGTGTCATTCTCCATATTTTATTTAATTGGTAATTAGGGATTTGACTTTCTCGCTTTTCTAAAATACACAGAGGTCTCGTTGTTTCTCTTTACTTCACTCCTTGTTTATGATTATTGATTGAAGATGATCGAGTTTATGAGTATTGATGTGTCTGGGTCACGTAGCAACCCCACAATCTGGTACATCTTAAAACCCATTGGCCCATTCCTTTAGATGGAATCATCTTCTCCGTCTTTTGAGCCTCGTCACTGAGGCGTGCAGCACTCATCTTTACACGGTTGGCGTAGGCCCATTATTCTCAAATCAAATAAATATTATTTTGAAATTGTTCCCATAATCCAAGGATCTCACTCATTCAACATTTGAGCACTTTTTTTATTGAAATAAATATTTCAACTCTTTATTTTCCACAACTTTAAGGAAATCCCTTAATTGGCGGGATAGGACTAATCGACTCTACTCGATTAGTGCCAAATTAATATAAGGATCAACAATTCAATCCAATATTATTTATTTCTCATAATTGGAACCAAATAATAATGGTAAGCCATCAGCTACATACACATCTTCCAAATACACGGCTAATTCTATAAGACTCATTTTATGCACGTATAAGAAGATAGATGAATTAGTCACCCTATGCGTAACACGCAAAATACAACCCCTTCGTTCTGAAGAGATTAAAATTGTGTTATATTGAGATTGATCACCACCATTAGAAGTTCTTAAGGTATGAAGAAGAGATGAATAAGGAGAACTCACATACAAGTTTAGGGTTCTCTAGCAAAAAAGGTTCATCCTCGAGTATTATACATCCTTATAATAGTAAAAGCTTGAATCCCTCTTATAAATAGTGTATTTCCGCATATACCCTTATTTGATGAGTCATTTTTTCACCTTAAGTGTCATCTTCTCTTGCACTTCCGTGTCGGCACCGCTCAATGATACTCATCCTCTCATAGTCTCTTTCATCTTCACATTTGTCTTCTCCGAGTCTCAAAAGTCACAACCTGTCGCCTCCTCTCCGAGTTCTTCTTCTTCTTCTTCTTCTTCTTCTTCTTCTTCTTCTTCTCTCAACTTGTTTCGTTTGGTTTTCTTCCACTCATTATTGATGGTACTGAATTTTTTTCGCTTTGATGTTTCAGATCTACACTGCATCTTCGGATTCTGCACGATTTTGATCTCTTTCGTCACTTCTAATTTCGATTTCCCCTAATTTCAATTTGATTTTAGGGTTTTTGGTTATACTAAAGATTATATCTGCTCAGTTGTTGCAGGCTACAACCCAAGTATCGATCCATAGCGAGATTCCCTCTTTCCTAGCGTTTTTTGTTCAGCGATCTTTGCATATGACGATTGTGTGTTGTTCACACCATTTGGTACCACCGAGTATGTTTTTTTCTGCTTCTTTTGATTAATTTGGGTTTGTTGTTTTCGGTTTACAGTTCGGTTGTCTTCATTCTTCATCTCCCTTCCTAATTTGCCCACGAATTGGATTTCATATCTCCTCTTTCTTATTTTCGATTTAACTGTTTTTTATATTTTGATTTAGGTTTTTTTCAATCTACTTCTCTCTGAAGGAGTTGTGTCCTTTAAGTTAATGTGCAATGACTAAACTTGGAATAGGACAATTAACGGAGATAATTCAATCCGATTATTTTAGGAGTCGTAGTGCTTTTTTAGAAGCCAACTACGATTAATGGGCTTAACCGAGTTAAATCCATAACTATTATAAATGGGTCCTATGCGGTCACACACTTTGAGTTGACGGACTAGATCAACGGGAATGATGGTTGAACATTAATATATATTTATATATATATATATATATATATATATATATATATATATATATATATATATATATTGTATATTATTGATATACCCATATTATTTATTTGTGAAATAATTAATTAATGGATATTAATTAGGGAGGTTAATTAGGGGAGTTACCCATTTTGTAACTCCCTCCTCCTAATTAGTAAGAAAGATTCATCCTCCTAATAAGTAAGAAAGATCTCTCCTCACTTTATTAGGGTAGAATAGAGAGAGCAAAAAAAGAGGACAAAAAGAAAAATAAAAAGCCAATAGTTGGTTTTTGTTTGTTTTAGAGGGTTGACTATCATCTTCATCCGAAGCAATTCGATTGCATGCTTTGCGATCTTCGTCCTAGCAGTCGAAACCAAAGGCAATCTTGACCGGGCTCGTGTGGACCAACTAGAGAAGCAACATGTGGGGCTCTCATCTCTTTCGTTCCTTCCCGATCAGATCCGGTTCACACATCAACAGGTATTTCCTATGAACTATCAATTGTGCATATAGATCCTACGATTAGATATTTGGATATGATCTGAAATTCTGCTTAAAGCATCTAATAAACGTACAATTGGTATCAGAGCCAGGTTGCATAGATAGATAGGATCACTGATTTGATGTGGATCTTGATTTAAATTGGTGGTGAATTTTATATGGATAAAGATGTAAAATTGAAATGGAGATTTTGATGAATTGAGACATGAAATTGTATGAATTGATTTGAAAATTGGATACCACCGAACTGAGTCAGATTCGATCCGATTAGGTGATGGAAATGCCACAAAATTGACCGAACCGGTGGATGATTGCCGTATGTATATTTGGCTAGATCTCAAAATATATTTGATATAAAATATTTGCCGCAATATATCTGCCATAAAATTTTTGGCTAGGTCACAAAATATTTGATATAATATATTTGCTGGTAATTTGTGATTTGCCTATAAAGTTAAGATGGATAATATTATGATATTGTTTATTTTAATTGTTTCCTAAAAGTCAGGAAATCTCACTTAAGATTAAATATTTGATATTATATTTTTTCATACAATTTAATCCAATTATTACATTTTAATGGTTAATATTGATTAATACCATATGAGGATTTAATCTTAAATTGAGATATATTGTTATTCTTGTTTTATATTATGATATATTGCTTGCATAAGGTGACTAGTATGACCCATAAATACGATCTGTGTATCGTTATGTTTTTCTTGTACACGATCTGCGCATCGTTTGTTTTGCTGTAATTTAATTTATGCAATTAGAGTAATTCAAAACTGTAATACAAGAAGAAGTACAAGACATAAGAAGGTCAATGATGGAGATCCATGAAGATACAAGATGAAGTGATTATGAAGATTAGATCTTTGTTTTTTGCATTGTAGGGGCCATACTAGAATCACAATTATTGCGTTTTAAATGTTTTATTTTAAGTTTTTATATTGTTTTTATTTATGACATTTTTTCACTTATAAATAATAGAAAAATAAAAAGACTTAAGTTCCAAAGGTAAATTGGGGCAATGCCTTTCCATATCATAACCCATTAAGTTCTAGATTTTTGGTTGGATGGGCTTCACAAAAGTGAGGGTGTTCTTCCATAATCTTGGACTGAGTGAGGGTGAATTTATACGGGGGTTCATAAACCTTGATATGGTAGTACCTAACGAGGGACCAAAATGCAAAGTTTTGGATCTTGAGGCATGGGATGATTTCTGCATTGGATGTGGATCATCAACCAAGAATTATAAAGAGTTATAATTAGTAATTGTTACTTACCCTGAACACATAGGACTTAAGGCAGTGCAAAAGTACGTTGAGTCTTGTCTGGGATGGGATCTTGGAATATTTTATTCAAAGGGACGACAACAACTGAATAAAATGTGTTTTTGCTTATTTTAAATTGTTTAAATATAAGTATTTGCAATTTCAAACATATACTGATTTGTATGTCATTTATATTCTGTAGATAATGTCGAACGATAATTTAAAATTCTCTCTGTGCTCAATTGTTGAGAAAAACAAGCTCAATGAAACGAACTTCCTTGATTGGGAAAGGAATATGAGAATCATTCTCATGTCCGAGGGACGTGAGGACATCCTAGCTACCCCTATCCCTTCTGTGACCGACACCTCATCAGATGAGGAGAAGGCAACAGAAACTCGGGTGATGTCTGAGGCATTACATGTAACTTGCCTCATGCTTGCTGCAATGGAGCCTGATTTGCAAAAGAGGTTTGAGCATTCTGATGCTTATACTATCATAACTGAACTGAAAATGTTGTTTCAGAATCAGGCAAGGATAGAGCGATATGAGACTCACAAAGCTATACTTTATAGCAAGCTTGAGAGGGGAAAACCAGTGAGTCTTCATGTGATTAGCCTGACTGGGTTTTTTAAGAGGATGTAACATTTGGGGACCCCATATGATCAAGAGTTGACCACTGATATTGTTCTTAGATCCTTGCATGATGGTTTTGCACCATTCAAAATGCAATACCATATGAATGGTCTGAAGCATGATATGAATGAGCTCCATGGCATGCTTAAAAATGTTTAGGGCAATATTATTGATGACAAAAGGAAGGAAGTTCTGAATGTCAACAAAGGGAAGGGTTTTAAGAAGGTGGCTAAGAGTAAGAACAATTATCAAGGGAAAGGCAAGCAAGTTGTCAAACCCAAGGGTGGTGAGAAGCCAAAAGTGGCTGCTGATCATGATTGTTTTTACTGCAAGGCCAAGAGACACTGAAAGAGGAACTGTCCCAAGTACCTAGAAGACAAGAAGAATAGAACTGTGAGTTTTGACACTTCAGGTATTTATGTTATTGAAATAATGACAATATATGTTCTCACATTAGAATATGATCCTATTTGGGTATTAGATACCGCTTGTGGTGCTCACATTATTTCTTATGTGCAGGAACTAAGAAATAAAAGGCAAGTGAAGAAAGGGGAAATAAACTTGCGCGTTGGAAATGGAGCAAGTGTTGTTGCACTTACCGTGAGAGATTTTAGTCTGTCTTTACCTTCTGGTTTAGTATTAAAACTGAATAATTGTTATTTTGTTCCATGCATTAACAAGAACCTTATTTCGGTTGCATTATTACATTATGAGGGATTTCATTTTAGCATTAAAGATGGATTTATGTCTGTTTTTAGAAACAATATTTTCTATGCTAGTGCACCAATGAGTAATGGACTCTTTGTGTTGGATCTCAAATTGGATGTATATATATAAATAACAAAAGGCAAAAATCAAATAGTTTGAGTGAGGCCTAACTATGGCATTGTCGATTGGGTCATATTAGTGTGAATCGCATGAAGAAGCTCCATAAAGATGGACTTCTAAAAGACATGGGTTATGAATCCATTAATACATGTGAATTATGTCTAATGGGCAAAATGACAAGGTCACCTTTCAAAGGAACCAATGAAAGGGCTATTGAATTGCTGGGCATAATACATGTTGATGTATGTGGGTCAATGACCACATAAGCTAGAGGTGGCTACATATACTTCATTACATTTACTGATGACATGAGTAGATATGAATATATTTACTTAATGTCACATAAATCGGAATCCTTTGAAAAGTTCAAGGAATTCCAGAATGAAGTAGAGACTCAAAGTGGCAAGAAAATAAAAGCAATTCGATCTGATCGTGGTGGTGAGTACTTGAGCCACGAGTTTGATCATCATTTGAAAAATTGTGGGGTAGTAACACAGTTGTCTATCCCAGGAACACCACAACTTAATGGTGTGTTTGAAAGGAGAAACAAGACCTTGTTAGACATGGTCCGATCAATGATGATTTTTATTTGATCTTCCGGTATCCTTCGGGGGATATGCCCTCACTACCGTTGTACTTATATTAAACAAGACTCCGTCAAGAACTGTAGGCAAAACTCCATATGAGATATGGACTAGAAAGGTTCCAAAGTTGTTTTTTCTCAAAATATGGGGATGTGAAGCTTATGTAAAGCGTTTACAAACAGAGAAGTTTGCCCCAAAATCAGATAAATGTTTTTTTATAGGGTATTCAAAAGGAAGTTTTGGATGTTACTTCTACAATCCAACTCAACAAAAGGTGTTTGTTGCAAGGGATAGTGTCTTTTTGGAAAGAGAGTTCCTTTCCAACAAGTCAAGTGGGAGAAATATTCATCTTGAAATAGTTCAAGACGATGAAGAGCAACAAACTCAACAACAAGATGACATGGATGATGTCGTTGATGAAGATGATTACTTTTGAAGGCCCAGGGCCTCGGATCATTCAAGAGCCGGAACAAGAGGATCTACAAACAGTTGTGGATCATGTTCCAGATTCAGTTGTTGAATAAGTTGATCCCACTCGTAGATTGGAAAGGCCAAGGGTACAACCAAGACGTTATGATGATTTCATCTTGAATGTAAGCCTTGATGTTCTTATGTTAGAATATAGTGAGCCTTCTACATATAAGCAAGCAGTGACAGGTCCAGACTCCAAGAAATGGCTTGAGGCCATGAGGTCCAAAATGGATTCGATGTTTGAAAATCAAGTATGGAACTTGATAGATTTGCCAAATGGGGTAAAACCCATAGGAAGCAAATGGATTTTCAAACTCAAAACTGACAAGGATGGAAATGTGTCTGTTTACAAGGCAAGGCTAGTTGCCAAAGGTTTTAGACAGATTCATGGTATAGACTATTGTTCGCCCCTAGAGGTGTGTGCAAATAAGTTTTAAATTTATAAAACTAGAATCAAGCAAGCGAACCCGCAGTGTACGGATCGACGTAGTTAAGCAAGAATTCCAGAGTATCGAACACAGGGATTTGGGTGGAGCGAATTCAATTGCAAGTTATCAAGCAGGTGAATATGGGAGTTTTGCAGATATTGGGAAAACAACAATCCTAAAGCTTCAGATATCCAGTTGCGGCAATAGATTCAAGATATACTAATGATGTAAAGACAGAGTGGAGATATGCAAAGGTATACTAATGTAAGGTAATCGTACGGTTGAGGTTCCAAAAACCTTATGTGACTCACCTAAAAGACACTCCCTATACAGGTTGTTGAGGCTCAATATAGAAAGATTCTAGAGATGAGAATTAATGTTAAATACCCAAACTTGTAATCCAAAGGTCAAGACTAACTTAACCGATTGAGGTTATGACACTCACAATCGAGGTAGAGGTTGTTGAGGCTTCACTACCACCTAGAAAAGACAAGTCTAAGCTAAGCTAAAGCCAATCTTTAACTTTAGATTAAAGTAAAAGCAGGTTCGTAGACTCAAGGTAAATCACGGTTAGTTCTTGAGATTCCACGGCCGTGGACTCAAGAACAGCCCATAATTTGGGGTTGTCGGCGATAATTCTCTAACTCTCAGGGTCTAATCTGTTTGCGATCGATCTATCATCACCTATGCCACAACTATCAATCCTTCACCTTAGAATTGTTAAGGGTTTTTAGCCAATAACAGTCATATTGATATCAATTCAAGAATTAAAAGATAAAAGATGGGAACTTTCAAGAATTATCAATAATCTTCAAATGAATCTCAAAATCACAGTCAAGAACAAGTGTTTATCAAAAGATTCAAAACGGAGTAAACAATCACAATCTTAGGAAAGAAAAGAAACGGGATGTCAATCCGATCCTAAATCAAACCTAAGCAAGAAGAGGGATCTTCTTGCAAAACCCTCCAAGAACTTCGATCTTCCACCAATTCGAACTTCACAAAACAGCAACTCTCCAATACGAACTTTGATCTTCAATGAGATCTCCAAATTACCTCCAAGATGAGGGTTAGTACGTTGCTAAACGTTGATTCTAAGCGTGCGTTTGCCGCTAAGCGAAGGTTGAAAGGTCGTAAGCGAGGTGACGGAATCTTGCTTCGTCCGTCTTTTTATAGTGTAGGGTAAAGTGTCGGCCCGGCCCAATCTTTCAAAAGATCATGGCTTCTAAGCGTGGCGAAAAGATTCGCCAAGATCACGGTCGTGGAAGATTCCACGACCGTAATTTAGGGCGTGGAAACAATTACGGTTAGTTCCACGGCCGTAGAATCCCCTGGAATGAACATCGAATTCTGACTCTGAATCCACGGCCGTAATTCTGAACGTGGTTTGTGATACGGCCGTGTTTTAGGGCGTAATTTAGGGCGAGAACGTGATTCTTCCCTGAACTCGTGCATTCTTCAATCTAAGACTCCAAATTGCTTCAAAAAGTGTCCTCGATCTATGGACATATCAACTCAACTCTCCTTTGCTCGATTCCGTTCGGAAATAGCTCCAAATTACCTAAAATCAACATAGAACTAGTGTAGACATCCATATCGAAAATATAGGCAATACTAGCTCACATATGCACAAAGATCAATCAAAGACTATCAATATGAATCAAATTCATTTAGAAAACGTGCCTAAAATATCACAATATTTCATACTAACAAATAACCCCATACTTAGCACTTGCTTGTCCCTAAGCAAGGTCCTTTGAAAAGCTTTAAAACAAGAGTTAGGATGAAATATGTGTACCTTCTTTTGGATGAATGTGACTTCTAAAGAATAGATCATTCTCAAACCTCGCTTCAATCGTTTTTCAAACTTTCACACACTTAATCAAAGAGTAAAAGGTAAAGAAAATTCATGAATCAACTCAACTTCTAAACAAGCATTATAACCTTCAAATATTATCAAAATCAATCATAAGAAGCTTCAATTTAGATCACCAAGTCATATAACATTCTTTTGATCTTAAGGACTTTCAAAGAAAAGGTCTAGAGTATGGAAGGGAAGGGAAAACTTTAAGGGGAAATGGTGCATAAATCCGGGAAAGTGGACAACTACCTTCTTCTTCTTATGCGGTTCCCGCAACACTTCAACTTAGAGCTTCGCTCTCTTCTTTTTGACTTTACTTTTGGAGTTATGGATAGAGGTGCACAAAAACCGAAGCCTAGGAGATTGGCGTTTCTCATTTTTCATGAGATGCCTCAAACCCTTAGCGCACATACCATAATCCGCTAGGAATATCGCTCAATCCGACTTTGGCAAGGCACAAACACCCGGCTATGTGAATGGTGCCGAGTTACTCATCGTCATGATTAACTTCCCCAAACCTATAATTTCTTTCTATTCAATTGATTGCAATTAATTGCTTTCATGGCCCTCCCACATCAAACATGCCTTTTTCTCATTCACTTTTCCAAATTCCCGGATAGGTAAAGGAGGCTAATATTTCAATGAGGAGGTAGATGATCAAAGAAAGAGGAAAGAAAGTATCGAATTGCCTTAATCATTTCAACAAGAAGTATAGGAACTTATAATGTGATTTCAACTTCAATCTCTCAACATGATTTAGGCAATGTTTTCACATTATAAAACTTGTAAAAGAGGTAGAATTCATTCATTTAAATTCTTTTCGATTTACAATCCTTTTAAGCATGCAATTGTCATCGAACTCAATTCACAAGTAGTGATTATCATGGAAATCATCTCAATTCATTAGAAGCTCAAAATTTTCAAAATTTTTCAATTTTTATGGGTTTTTCAAGTCACTTTTCATGCAATGTAATAAGGAAACGTGCAACACATAATGAACATGCAATGATAGTCTCAAATGAAGCAAACATAGAGAGTAGAGTTATTACAAACTTTAGTACATCCCACCCCATACTTAGGACGAACATTGTCCCTAATGTTCAAAAGAAAGAACAAAAGAAAGAAAAGAAAAAGAAACTCACAAGTGGTGGCGGGAATGTCTAAATCAAATGGTCATGCATCGATCACTGCGGCGCCGGTGGAGGTGGAAATGGAGAGAAGCTCGGATCATAGAACCGCCCGAACTGCTGGCGGTAGACGTCCCTCATCATGTGGTCAAGGTCGTCTAGGCGTCCGTCTCTAGCATCCGCCCGGATCTCTAGCGCTCCGACTCTCTCTGAAAGTCCGGTAGCCCAATCCGGCATCCTCTCATACCATCCCGGGGCGTGATCATACCATGCGGGGGCATCGGCTGGTGCTGGTGCTGGTGGTGGTGGTGGTGCTGCTGGCTGCGTCGTGGACCAAGGAGGGGGTGTGTCGTACCAAGTGGGAGGTGTAGTCATCCACGTGGGCCTCTCACTCACGCTGGCGCGGCGAGATGACGAGCCTGAAGCTCTAGCTGGACGTGGAGAGCGCCTAGGTACATCCGGGACCGCCTCCGGCTGATCCGGAAACGTGCCGAACTCCTGCTCCGCTCCTCCACCACTCTCGTACTGCTCTCCCATCTCCTCCTCATCCTCAACCGGTGGTGGGACAAAAGGGGGAGCTACAAGCCTGTGCGCATGCATCGCAGCGAACGTCTCCTTCCAATTGTGGCGTCCTGCCACAATGGAATACTCTGGCAGCCACTCAATACCCCTGCCTGTCCTACTCTCCCAAGGCATGCCCGCATAAGGCGGACCTCTATGTGTGGGGAAGATGAGTCCCCTGACCATGAATGCATGTAATCCTAGAGGTACGGCGGGTATGCGGGTGCAACCTGAAAAATCCACACCAAATGTCCTAGCCATGTGGGTCACTATCCCACCATATCCAATGTTCCCCTTTCTCTTGTTCTTCAGTTTACTCATCGTAGCCGCCAAAAGAGTAGCACAATCTGCGCGGCGACCGTAGAGCATACAGTAGAGCAGGAATAGCTCATCCGTCTTGATCTTTTGGGGCGTCTCCGTCCTAGGAAAGAGACACTCCGAAAGAACACGGTGAGCTATCTTCAAGGCTAGATGGTACATCAATCTAGCCTTGGTATCGGCGGGTTGCCAACGGTCCTCGTCGGCGTAAATCATGGCTACTTCCTCCCAGAAATCTTTAGGGTAGATACCGCTAGGGAATCGACCATTGTAGGTCTCATGGAACCCGAAAATGGCCCCAAACTCAACTATACTCAACTGGTAGTCTCGATTCATGAGACGGAAGGAGACGGTCCTATCAACATGGCTGTGCTCGAAAGATGTCACAACCTCTCGGGTGATCTCCTCATAGGCGTCTTCACGAATGTTCGTGAAGACAGTCAATCCGGCTCTATCCAAGAGCCATGTAAGGTCGTCAACTATGTTGAGAGGATGTAGATCCTCCAACAACAAATACCTAGGGCCAATCACTGCCCTCTTCTCTATCCTCTCAAATGCAGCTAGGTGGTCGTCATGTATGGTTGGGACGCTAGGGTGAGGTGGTGAAGATGGAGGTGAAGGTGAGGATGGTAGTGAGGGAGATGAAGGTGGTGGTGCCCTAGATGTGGAGGGGTTGCCCTTTCTTTTCTTATTTTGCTCCCCTTTCTTCTCCTTTATCCTTCCTGAAACTCTCCTTACGAAATCCATTTTCAGCAAAAATCACGGTCTGTTCTATAGAAACCACGGCCGTGGAACCTCCAGAGACCGTGATTCGTCACAGAATCTCGTGAATCTCAGCAAATTCACCAAATATCACCACAACAGGCAGTCCTAATCTAATTCCTTCCAATCCTTGTCAGTTCTTCCTAAAAATCTATAGCAAAAACGAACCAAATCCGCGAGAATCGAAGAGAAAGAAATAACCTCTTTTTCGGATTAAAAAATCCAAAATGTGCGTTTGTTGATTGATTTCCACTCGATTTGTTGCTTGGATCCTGTTCGTGGTTGGATTTGCTGCAGTTTAGAGCGAAGAATCGTTGAAAACGATTAGAGAATGAAGAATTGGGAGAGGCTGCGGGTTTTCGGTATCTAGGTCGTGGAATTGGGGAAGAATTGTGGAGGTTTTTGTGATGAAGTGTGGCTTTTATACTCGCAGGCAAAATTTCAAAAATCACGGTCTATCGGGGCATTCCACGGCCGTGGAAGTGTACGGACCCGTGGTTTTGGTGATTTTTCACAGGCTTTTGAGAATTACGGCCACTGTAGCTATGACGACCGTAATTTAGACCGTGGAACCTTCTGTAAAGCTTCAAAGTCCAAATTTCGTCACTTCTCTTCGACATTATCCCTCCTTTCTCCTTTTCCATCGATCCTACAACCAAAAACACGAACATACCGGAAGAAATCGAGGCAAAATAAAGCGAAAACGTCTATTCTAAACTAATCTATGAATCGAAGACAAAACGAAAATGCAATACCTTGGGTTGCCTCCCAAGAAGCGCTTTGTTTAAGGTCCGTAGCTAGACCAATCTCGCACTTATTCGAGTGCGGTAGGTGCAAACTCCTCAGCTTGGAGTTCCGGCGAGTACTTCTTGAGTCGTTGGCCGTTCACCTTAAAACTTCCGCTAGCTTCACCCCATACTTCAACTGCACCATGGGGGAAAATACGCTTAATTAGAAAAGGTCCAGTCCAACGAGATTTTAACTTACCTGGAAAGAGGCGAAGTCTCGAATTGAAGAGGAGAACTTGATCTCCTTCTTTGAAGTCCTTTGGAATGATATGCTTATCATGCCAACGCTTTGCTCTTTCCTTGTAGATTTTGGCGTTTTCATAGGCGTTCAAGCGAAGTTCATCCAGCTTGTTGATGTCTAGGAGACGCTTCTCTCCCGCTTCCTTCATTAGTATCTTATGCATGCATAGGGAGGGTTTAATTCCTACTAAGTCCTCAATGGTATAGCCTATGGCTTTTCTATGTTTCCTAAGGACAATCATGAGCTGTTCATGTTCATCTATGCTTAATTCGGAACTAACGATAACCGGAAGGGTGGAATTAGATCCAAGAAAAGCGTACCTTAGATGAGTACGTAGGAAGTGGTTTGAGTTCCATCACTTTCGGAGCTTCCGATGATCCTTGAGGAGCTCCCGATGTTTCCTTAGAAGTTTCTAAGGATGTTGAGTGGGTTGGAGAAGAATTAGAAGAAGTTGAAGAGGTATGCCGATCACCATCTTCCACGGCCAAAATTACGGTCTTCTCTTCTATTCCACGGCCGTGGAATGCTCTGGAATGGAAGTCGATTTTGGTCGTGGAATCCACGGTCGTGGAATACAGGGTGTGACCGTGGATTCTAATATTCTTAGCCTCATCGTGGAGTTTCTCAAATTCCACTTCATGTATCTCTTCTTGTGCTTCCAAGGCTTCAATTTCCTCTTTGCACTCTTCTTCTTCTCCTACATTGGTTAGACTCATAGTAATAACCTTTTGTAAAGGATCGTTAAAGAGAATTGCACTCACCTCCTCCCTAGACAAACCTTCTTCATCTTGGATATCGTAAATATCCTCATCAAAGATTGGCTCCTTCACTAGAGTGGAAAGAACGAACTCTACTTTCTCTTCCCCAATATCAAAAGCGAGTTTCCCATTCTTGCAATCGACCATGCAGCCGGAAGTTGCAAGAAACGGTCTTCCGAGTATGATCGGGATCGGACTATCTGCAGGAATATCAAGCACGACAAAATCAATGGGAACAAAGAACTTGCCTAGCTTGACCGGGACGTCTTCTACAATACCGACGGGACGAGTAATGGATCGATCCGCCATGTATAACGTCATCTTCACCGGTTTAGGGTTGCCTAAACCGATTTTCCTGCACAACGCAAGTGGTATGATGCTCACACTTGCTCCTAAGTCACATAAAGCGTCATATGTGACATCTCCTACTCCAATGGGAATGCAAAATGACCCCGGATCCTTCAACTTTGGGGGCATTTTCTCCTTCATCGTCTTGATGAGATCCGAAGAATCCGAACTCATCTTGACTTCACCAAAATCTTCTAGCTTCCTCTTGTTAGAGAGGAGCTCCTTCAAGAACTTGCCATAAGCCGGCATACCTACAATAGCATCAATGAAAGGTATATTAATATGCAGCTTGCTCATGAGTTCTATAAACTTACCAAATTGTTTATCTAGGCGCGCTCGCGCTCTAGATTGAGGGAACGGTAGGGGAGGTTTGAAAGCTGGAGGAGGAACATAGACGTCTTCCTTCTCCTTCCCCTTTTCTTTGTCCTTCTCTACGGGGACTTCAACGAACGTAGGTTGCGGATCGGTGGTAGTCACTCCGCTCCTAGTTGTAATCGCCATCACCCTCCCTTTGGGGTTGTCCTCCGTCTTTCCTGGAAGTTTCCCTTGATTTCTGGGAACTTCCTCCGCATGGTTGAACATTTGGTTTTCCAAAACCTTTTGAGCTTTGTCAACCTTAGAAATTTGATCATCAACCTTGATGATGCGGTTCTCCAACCCTTGAAGCTTTCCCAAGATTGTCTCCAACATGGGATCGGGCTTCTCCTTTCCCGTATTGTTTCCTCCATTTGATGATTGCCCCTGGCTTTTCAAAGGAGTAGAGGAAGAAGAGGGTGGAGTTAGCGAATTGGAATTGGAAGGATAGGAGTTACCGGAATTTTGTTGATTGGAGCGCCAATTGTTGTTGTTTGAACCCCGATTGTTGTTCCAATTGTTGTTGTTCCGGTTGTTGTTGTTTCCATTCCAATTGTTATTCCGGTTATTGTTCCGGTTATTGTTGTTGCGGTTGGTGTTATCACCGCTGTTGTTGTTGCCCAAATAGCCAACATCCTTTTCTTGTTGCCTTGGGAAGTTGGTCTTGATAGTCTCCTTCAACTCTTTGATCTCGTTGTTGAGGGAGAAAATCTGATTTTGAGCTTCATGTGTGAGCTTTGCTCCTTGCTCCACACGATTTCCCTCCACTTTCCGGTGGGAATACTTCTCTATGACTCTTGCTTGCTTCTCAATGAAGTCCCAAGCGTCATCTTCTCTCATGTCCATGAACGTTCCACATGAGAGGGATTGGAGGTTGAATTGCGTTCCCGCATCCAGTCCTTTGTAGTAAATCTCCAGCAAGGCAAGCTTGGATATGCCATGATGAGGGCAATCCAAGAGCAAATCCTGAAACCTTTCCCAAGATTGAAACAAACTTTCGTTAGGTCTCATGGAAAAAGCATTGATCTTACCTCTAAGTTCCGCCATTTTGGAGGGCGGAAAGAATTTGGTGAGAAACTCTGCGGAAAGGTCTTCCCACGTGTCTAGTTTCCCATTAGGAAGAGCTTGATACCAAGATAACGCTTTCCCCTTCAGGGAGAAGAAGAAAGGCTTGAGCTTATAGCTGTTGGTAGTAGCGTTCTTCGGTCTCATCGTCTCCATCATACACTCAAAGTTCTGTAAGTGTTGGTGTGGAGATTCAGTACTTGTACCGCCAAATTGACTTTGGCGAACAAGAGTGATAACTTGAGGGTTAAAGCTAAACCCTTGCACATCTTCAGCGTCAAATTTCACACCCAAGCGGCGTGGTTGTTGTGTTGGATCCATCCGTTGGCCAAGAGTCCTTGGCTCATTATCCACACGTTCGACTCTCACATTCCTAGGTGGAATGCGGCGATTAGTAGCTCCTTGTGGATGGAAAGGATTCATGTTGATCGTGGGATCAATCTCTTCTAACGGTGGCATGGAAGAATCGCTATCATCAGCGGATGAGTGGCTTTTTCTTCTAGACCTTGATCTCCTTCTCGAGGACCTCTTGCCTACCTTATCTTCAAGGTCGCTCATCTTTATCCTCATTTGGACGATCATGTCTTGTAGACCGTTGACTTGAGATTGATGACGATCCATCTCATCCTGGCGGAGAGTCTCATTCCATCGGAGTTGAGCTTCCTTCTCCGCCAACTCCGTTTGAAGATCGCGTTCGTTTTCTTCAGCCATCCTCTTTTCCTTGCGCTTTTGCCTCAAGGTTTTCTCTAGCTCTTGATCAAGAGGTAAGAGATCTTCGGTGTTCCTAGACCTGCGCATGCACTCAAAGGAAATCAAACAACGAGAGTAAGCTCCCAAGCTTGACAACCGGCTACCGGATTCGGACGAAACCAAATCCCCGGCAACGGCGCCAAAAACTTGTTCGCCCCTAGAGGTGTGTGCAAATAAGTTTTAAATTTATAAAACTAGAATCAAGCAAGCGAACCCGCAGTGTACGGATCGACGTAGTTAAGCAAGAATTCCAGAGTATCGAACACAGGGATTTGGGTGGAGCGAATTCAATTGCAAGTTATCAAGCAGGTGAATATGGGAGTTTTGCAGATATTGGGAAAACAACAATCCTAAAGCTTCAGATATCCAGTTGCGGCAATAGATTCAAGATATACTAATGATGTAAAGACAGAGTGGAGATATGCAAAGGTATACTAATGTAAGGTAATCGTACGGTTGAGGTTCCAAAAACCTTATGTGACTCACCTAAAAGACACTCCCTATACAGGTTGTTGAGGCTCAATATAGAAAGATTCTAGAGATGAGAATTAATGTTAAATACCCAAACTTGTAATCCAAAGGTCAAGACTAACTTAACCGATTGAGGTTATGACACTCACAATCGAGGTAGAGGTTGTTGAGGCTTCACTACCACCTAGAAAAGACAAGTCTAAGCTAAGCTAAAGCCAATCTTTAACTTTAGATTAAAGTAAAAGCAGGTTCGTAGACTCAAGGTAAATCACGGTTAGTTCTTGAGATTCCACGGCCGTGGACTCAAGAACAGCCCGTAATTTGGGGTTGTCGGCGATAATTCTCTAACTCTCAGGGTCTAATCTGTTTGCGATCGATCTATCATCACCTATGCCACAACTATCAATCCTTCACCTTAGAATTGTTAAGGGTTTTTAGCCAATAACAGTCATATTGATATCAATTCAAGAATTAAAAGATAAAAGATGGGAACTTTCAAGAATTATCAATAATCTTCAAATGAATCTCAAAATCACAGTCAAGAACAAGTGTTTATCAAAAGATTCAAAACGGAGTAAACAATCACAATCTTAGGAAAGAAAAGAAACGGGATGTCAATCCGATCCTAAATCAAACCTAAGCAAGAAGAGGGATCTTCTTGCAAAACCCTCCAAGAACTTCGATCTTCCACCAATTCGAACTTCACAAAACAGCAACTCTCCAATACGAACTTTGATCTTCAATGAGATCTCCAAATTACCTCCAAGATGAGGGTTAGTACGTTGCTAAACGTTGATTCTAAGCGTGCGTTTGCCGCTAAGCGAAGGTTGAAAGGTCGTAAGCGAGGTGACGGAATCTTGCTTCGTCCGTCTTTTTATAGTGTAGGGTAAAGTGTCGGCCCGGCCCAATCTTTCAAAAGATCATGGCTTCGAAGCGTGGCGAAAAGATTCGCCAAGATCACGGTCGTGGAAGATTCCACGACCGTAATTTAGGGCGTGGAAACAATTACGGTTAGTTCCACGGCCGTAGAATCCCCTGGAATGAACATCGAATTCTGACTCTGAATCCACGGCCGTAATTCTGAACGTGGTTTGTGATACGGCCGTGTTTTAGGGCGTAATTTAGGGCGAGAACGTGATTCTTCCCTGAACTCGTGCATTCTTCAATCTAAGACTCCAAATTGCTTCAAAAAGTGTCCTCGATCTATGGACATATCAACTCAACTCTCCTTTGCTCGATTCCGTTCGGAAATAGCTCCAAATTACCTAAAATCAACATAGAACTAGTGTAGACATCCATATCGAAAATATAGGCAATACTAGCTCACATATGCACAAAGATCAATCAAAGACTATCAATATGAATCAAATTCATTTAGAAAACGTGCCTAAAATATCACAATATTTCATACTAACAAATAACCCCATACTTAGCACTTGCTTGTCCCTAAGCAAGGTCCTTTGAAAAGCTTTAAAACAAGAGTTAGGATGAAATATGTGTACCTTCTTTTGGATGAATGTGACTTCTAAAGAATAGATCATTCTCAAACCTCGCTTCAATCGTTTTTCAAACTTTCACACACTTAATCAAAGAGTAAAAGGTAAAGAAAATTCATGAATCAACTCAACTTCTAAACAAGCATTATAACCTTCAAATATTATCAAAATCAATCATAAGAAGCTTCAATTTAGATCACCAAGTCATATAACATTCTTTTGATCTTAAGGACTTTCAAAGAAAAGGTCTAGAGTATGGAAGGGAAGGGAAAACTTTAAGGGGAAATGGTGCATAAATCCGGGAAAGTGGACAACTACCTTCTTCTTCTTATGCGGTTCCCGCAACACTTCAACTTAGAGCTTCGCTCTCTTCTTTTTGACTTTACTTTTGGAGTTATGGATAGAGGTGCACAAAAACCGAAGCCTAGGAGATTGGCGTTTCTCATTTTTCATGAGATGCCTCAAACCCTTAGCGCACATACCATAATCCGCTAGGAATATCGCTCAATCCGACTTTGGCAAGGCACAAACACCCGGCTATGTGAATGGTGCCGAGTTACTCATCGTCATGATTAACTTCCCCAAACCTATAATTTCTTTCTATTCAATTGATTGCAATTAATTGCTTTCATGGCCCTCCCACATCAAACATGCCTTTTTCTCATTCACTTTTCCAAATTCCCGGATAGGTAAAGGAGGCTAATATTTCAATGAGGAGGTAGATGATCAAAGAAAGAGGAAAGAAAGTATCGAATTGCCTTAATCATTTCAACAAGAAGTATAGGAACTTATAATGTGATTTCAACTTCAATCTCTCAACATGATTTAGGCAATGTTTTCACATTATAAAACTTGTAAAAGAGGTAGAATTCATTCATTTAAATTCTTTTCGATTTACAATCCTTTTAAGCATGCAATTGTCATCGAACTCAATTCACAAGTAGTGATTATCATGGAAATCATCTCAATTCATTAGAAGCTCAAAATTTTCAAAATTTTTCAATTTTTATGGGTTTTTCAAGTCACTTTTCATGCAATGTAATAAGGAAACGTGCAACACATAATGAACATGCAATGATAGTCTCAAATGAAGCAAACATAGAGAGTAGAGTTATTACAAACTTTAGTACATCCCACCCCATACTTAGGACGAACATTGTCCCTAATGTTCAAAAGAAAGAACAAAAGAAAGAAAAGAAAAAGAAACTCACAAGTGGTGGCGGGAATGTCTAAATCAAATGGTCATGCATCGATCACTGCGGCGCCGGTGGAGGTGGAAATGGAGAGAAGCTCGGATCATAGAACCGCCCGAACTGCTGGCGGTAGACGTCCCTCATCATGTGGTCAAGGTCGTCTAGGCGTCCGTCTCTAGCATCCGCCCGGATCTCTAGCGCTCCGACTCTCTCTGAAAGTCCGGTAGCCCAATCCGGCATCCTCTCATACCATCCCGGGGCGTGATCATACCATGCGGGGGCATCGGCTGGTGCTGGTGCTGGTGGTGGTGGTGGTGCTGCTGGCTGCGTCGTGGACCAAGGAGGGGGTGTGTCGTACCAAGTGGGAGGTGTAGTCATCCACGTGGGCCTCTCACTCACGCTGGCGCGGCGAGATGACGAGCCTGAAGCTCTAGCTGGACGTGGAGAGCGCCTAGGTACATCCGGGACCGCCTCCGGCTGATCCGGAAACGTGCCGAACTCCTGCTCCGCTCCTCCACCACTCTCGTACTGCTCTCCCATCTCCTCCTCATCCTCAACCGGTGGTGGGACAAAAGGGGGAGCTACAAGCCTGTGCGCATGCATCGCAGCGAACGTCTCCTTCCAATTGTGGCGTCCTGCCACAATGGAATACTCTGGCAGCCACTCAATACCCCTGCCTGTCCTACTCTCCCAAGGCATGCCCGCATAAGGCGGACCTCTATGTGTGGGGAAGATGAGTCCCCTGACCATGAATGCATGTAATCCTAGAGGTACGGCGGGTATGCGGGTGCAACCTGAAAAATCCACACCAAATGTCCTAGCCATGTGGGTCACTATCCCACCATATCCAATGTTCCCCTTTCTCTTGTTCTTCAGTTTACTCATCGTAGCCGCCAAAAGAGTAGCACAATCTGCGCGGCGACCGTAGAGCATACAGTAGAGCAGGAATAGCTCATCCGTCTTGATCTTTTGGGGCGTCTCCGTCCTAGGAAAGAGACACTCCGAAAGAACACGGTGAGCTATCTTCAAGGCTAGATGGTACATCAATCTAGCCTTGGTATCGGCGGGTTGCCAACGGTCCTCGTCGGCGTAAATCATGGCTACTTCCTCCCAGAAATCTTTAGGGTAGATACCGCTAGGGAATCGACCATTGTAGGTCTCATGGAACCCGAAAATGGCCCCAAACTCAACTATACTCAACTGGTAGTCTCGATTCATGAGACGGAAGGAGACGGTCCTATCAACATGGCTGTGCTCGAAAGATGTCACAACCTCTCGGGTGATCTCCTCATAGGCGTCTTCACGAATGTTCGTGAAGACAGTCAATCCGGCTCTATCCAAGAGCCATGTAAGGTCGTCAACTATGTTGAGAGGATGTAGATCCTCCAACAACAAATACCTAGGGCCAATCACTGCCCTCTTCTCTATCCTCTCAAATGCAGCTAGGTGGTCGTCATGTATGGTTGGGACGCTAGGGTGAGGTGGTGAAGATGGAGGTGAAGGTGAGGATGGTAGTGAGGGAGATGAAGGTGGTGGTGCCCTAGATGTGGAGGGGTTGCCCTTTCTTTTCTTATTTTGCTCCCCTTTCTTCTCCTTTATCCTTCCTGAAACTCTCCTTACGAAATCCATTTTCAGCAAAAATCACGGTCTGTTCTATAGAAACCACGGCCGTGGAACCTCCAGAGACCGTGATTCGTCACAGAATCTCGTGAATCTCAGCAAATTCACCAAATATCACCACAACAGGCAGTCCTAATCTAATTCCTTCCAATCCTTGTCAGTTCTTCCTAAAAATCTATAGCAAAAACGAACCAAATCCGCGAGAATCGAAGAGAAAGAAATAACCTCTTTTTCGGATTGAAAAATCCAAAATGTGCGTTTGTTGATTGATTTCCACTCGATTTGTTGCTTGGATCCTGTTCGTGGTTGGATTTGCTGCAGTTTAGAGCGAAGAATCGTTGAAAACGATTAGAGAATGAAGAATTGGGAGAGGCTGCGGGTTTTCGGTATCTAGGTCGTGGAATTGGGGAAGAATTGTGGAGGTTTTTGTGATGAAGTGTGGCTTTTATACTCGCAGGCAAAATTTCAAAAATCACGGTCTATCGGGGCATTCCACGGCCGTGGAAGTGTACGGACCCGTGGTTTTGGTGATTTTTCACAGGCTTTTGAGAATTACGGCCACTGTAGCTATGACGACCGTAATTTAGACCGTGGAACCTTCTGTAAAGCTTCAAAGTCCAAATTTCGTCACTTCTCTTCGACATTATCCCTCCTTTCTCCTTTTCCATCGATCCTACAACCAAAAACACGAACATACCGGAAGAAATCGAGGCAAAATAAAGCGAAAACGTCTATTCTAAACTAATCTATGAATCGAAGACAAAACGAAAATGCAATACCTTGGGTTGCCTCCCAAGAAGCGCTTTGTTTAAGGTCCGTAGCTAGACCAATCTCGCACTTATTCGAGTGCGGTAGGTGCAAACTCCTCAGCTTGGAGTTCCGGCGAGTACTTCTTGAGTCGTTGGCCGTTCACCTTAAAACTTCCGCTAGCTTCACCCCATACTTCAACTGCACCATGGGGGAAAATACGCTTAATTAGAAAAGGTCCAGTCCAACGAGATTTTAACTTACCTGGAAAGAGGCGAAGTCTCGAATTGAAGAGGAGAACTTGATCTCCTTCTTTGAAGTCCTTTGGAATGATATGCTTATCATGCCAACGCTTTGCTCTTTCCTTGTAGATTTTGGCGTTTTCATAGGCGTTCAAGCGAAGTTCATCCAGCTTGTTGATGTCTAGGAGACGCTTCTCTCCCGCTTCCTTCATTAGTATCTTATGCATGCATAGGGAGGGTTTAATTCCTACTAAGTCCTCAATGGTATAGCCTATGGCTTTTCTATGTTTCCTAAGGACAATCATGAGCTGTTCATGTTCATCTATGCTTAATTCGGAACTAACGATAACCGGAAGGGTGGAATTAGATCCAAGAAAAGCGTACCTTAGATGAGTACGTAGGAAGTGGTTTGAGTTCCATCACTTTCGGAGCTTCCGATGATCCTTGAGGAGCTCCCGATGTTTCCTTAGAAGTTTCTAAGGATGTTGAGTGGGTTGGAGAAGAATTAGAAGAAGTTGAAGAGGTATGCCGATCACCATCTTCCACGGCCAAAATTACGGTCTTCTCTTCTATTCCACGGCCGTGGAATGCTCTGGAATGGAAGTCGATTTTGGTCGTGGAATCCACGGTCGTGGAATACAGGGTGTGACCGTGGATTCTAATATTCTTAGCCTCATCGTGGAGTTTCTCAAATTCCACTTCATGTATCTCTTCTTGTGCTTCCAAGGCTTCAATTTCCTCTTTGCACTCTTCTTCTTCTCCTACATTGGTTAGACTCATAGTAATAACCTTTTGTAAAGGATCGTTAAAGAGAATTGCACTCACCTCCTCCCTAGACAAACCTTCTTCATCTTGGATATCGTAAATATCCTCATCAAAGATTGGCTCCTTCACTAGAGTGGAAAGAACGAACTCTACTTTCTCTTCCCCAATATCAAAAGCGAGTTTCCCATTCTTGCAATCGACCATGCAGCCGGAAGTTGCAAGAAACGGTCTTCCGAGTATGATCGGGATCGGACTATCTGCAGGAATATCAAGCACGACAAAATCAATGGGAACAAAGAACTTGCCTAGCTTGACCGGGACGTCTTCTACAATACCGACGGGACGAGTAATGGATCGATCCGCCATGTATAACGTCATCTTCACCGGTTTAGGGTTGCCTAAACCGATTTTCCTGCACAACGCAAGTGGTATGATGCTCACACTTGCTCCTAAGTCACATAAAGCGTCATATGTGACATCTCCTACTCCAATGGGAATGCAAAATGACCCCGGATCCTTCAACTTTGGGGGCATTTTCTCCTTCATCGTCTTGATGAGATCCGAAGAATCCGAACTCATCTTGACTTCACCAAAATCTTCTAGCTTCCTCTTGTTAGAGAGGAGCTCCTTCAAGAACTTGCCATAAGCCGGCATACCTACAATAGCATCAATGAAAGGTATATTAATATGCAGCTTGCTCATGAGTTCTATAAACTTACCAAATTGTTTATCTAGGCGCGCTCGCGCTCTAGATTGAGGGAACGGTAGGGGAGGTTTGAAAGCTGGAGGAGGAACATAGACGTCTTCCTTCTCCTTCCCCTTTTCTTTGTCCTTCTCTACGGGGACTTCAACGAACGTAGGTTGCGGATCGGTGGTAGTCACTCCGCTCCTAGTTGTAATCGCCATCACCCTCCCTTTGGGGTTGTCCTCCGTCTTTCCTGGAAGTTTCCCTTGATTTCTGGGAACTTCCTCCGCATGGTTGAACATTTGGTTTTCCAAAACCTTTTGAGCTTTGTCAACCTTAGAAATTTGATCATCAACCTTGATGATGCGGTTCTCCAACCCTTGAAGCTTTCCCAAGATTGTCTCCAACATGGGATCGGGCTTCTCCTTTCCCGTATTGTTTCCTCCATTTGATGATTGCCCCTGGCTTTTCAAAGGAGTAGAGGAAGAAGAGGGTGGAGTTAGCGAATTGGAATTGGAAGGATAGGAGTTACCGGAATTTTGTTGATTGGAGCGCCAATTGTTGTTGTTTGAACCCCGATTGTTGTTCCAATTGTTGTTGTTCCGGTTGTTGTTGTTTCCATTCCAATTGTTATTCCGGTTATTGTTCCGGTTATTGTTGTTGCGGTTGGTGTTATCACCGCTGTTGTTGTTGCCCAAATAGCCAACATCCTTTTCTTGTTGCCTTGGGAAGTTGGTCTTGATAGTCTCCTTCAACTCTTTGATCTCGTTGTTGAGGGAGAAAATCTGATTTTGAGCTTCATGTGTGAGCTTTGCTCCTTGCTCCACACGATTTCCCTCCACTTTCCGGTGGGAATACTTCTCTATGACTCTTGCTTGCTTCTCAATGAAGTCCCAAGCGTCATCTTCTCTCATGTCCATGAACGTTCCACATGAGAGGGATTGGAGGTTGAATTGCGTTCCCGCATCCAGTCCTTTGTAGTAAATCTCCAGCAAGGCAAGCTTGGATATGCCATGATGAGGGCAATCCAAGAGCAAATCCTGAAACCTTTCCCAAGATTGAAACAAACTTTCGTTAGGTCTCATGGAAAAAGCATTGATCTTACCTCTAAGTTCCGCCATTTTGGAGGGCGGAAAGAATTTGGTGAGAAACTCTGCGGAAAGGTCTTCCCACGTGTCTAGTTTCCCATTAGGAAGAGCTTGATACCAAGATAACGCTTTCCCCTTCAGGGAGAAGAAGAAAGGCTTGAGCTTATAGCTGTTGGTAGTAGCGTTCTTCGGTCTCATCGTCTCCATCATACACTCAAAGTTCTGTAAGTGTTGGTGTGGAGATTCAGTACTTGTACCGCCAAATTGACTTTGGCGAACAAGAGTGATAACTTGAGGGTTAAAGCTAAACCCTTGCACATCTTCAGCGTCAAATTTCACACCCAAGCGGCGTGGTTGTTGTGTTGGATCCATCCGTTGGCCAAGAGTCCTTGGCTCATTATCCACACGTTCGACTCTCACATTCCTAGGTGGAATGCGGCGATTAGTAGCTCCTTGTGGATGGAAAGGATTCATGTTGATCGTGGGATCAATCTCTTCTAACGGTGGCATGGAAGAATCGCTATCATCAGCGGATGAGTGGCTTTTTCTTCTAGACCTTGATCTCCTTCTCGAGGACCTCTTGCCTACCTTATCTTCAAGGTCGCTCATCTTTATCCTCATTTGGACGATCATGTCTTGTAGACCGTTGACTTGAGATTGATGACGATCCATCTCATCCTGGCGGAGAGTCTCATTCCATCGGAGTTGAGCTTCCTTCTCCGCCAACTCCGTTTGAAGATCGCGTTCGTTTTCTTCAGCCATCCTCTTTTCCTTGCGCTTTTGCCTCAAGGTTTTCTCTAGCTCTTGATCAAGAGGTAAGAGATCTTCGGTGTTCCTAGACCTGCGCATGCACTCAAAGGAAATCAAACAACGAGAGTAAGCTCCCAAGCTTGACAACCGGCTACCGGATTCGGACGAAACCAAATCCCCGGCAACGGCGCCAAAAACTTGTTCGCCCCTAGAGGTGTGTGCAAATAAGTTTTAAATTTATAAAACTAGAATCAAGCAAGCGAACCCGCAGTGTACGGATCGACGTAGTTAAGCAAGAATTCCAGAGTATCGAACACAGGGATTTGGGTGGAGCGAATTCAATTGCAAGTTATCAAGCAGGTGAATATGGGAGTTTTGCAGATATTGGGAAAACAACAATCCTAAAGCTTCAGATATCCAGTTGCGGCAATAGATTCAAGATATACTAATGATGTAAAGACAGAGTGGAGATATGCAAAGGTATACTAATGTAAGGTAATCGTACGGTTGAGGTTCCAAAAACCTTATGTGACTCACCTAAAAGACACTCCCTATACAGGTTGTTGAGGCTCAATATAGAAAGATTCTAGAGATGAGAATTAATGTTAAATACCCAAACTTGTAATCCAAAGGTCAAGACTAACTTAACCGATTGAGGTTATGACACTCACAATCGAGGTAGAGGTTGTTGAGGCTTCACTACCACCTAGAAAAGACAAGTCTAAGCTAAGCTAAAGCCAATCTTTAACTTTAGATTAAAGTAAAAGCAGGTTCGTAGACTCAAGGTAAATCACGGTTAGTTCTTGAGATTCCACGGCCGTGGACTCAAGAACAGCCCGTAATTTGGGGTTGTCGGCGATAATTCTCTAACTCTCAGGGTCTAATCTGTTTGCGATCGATCTATCATCACCTATGCCACAACTATCAATCCTTCACCTTAGAATTGTTAAGGGTTTTTAGCCAATAACAGTCATATTGATATCAATTCAAGAATTAAAAGATAAAAGATGGGAACTTTCAAGAATTATCAATAATCTTCAAATGAATCTCAAAATCACAGTCAAGAACAAGTGTTTATCAAAAGATTCAAAACGGAGTAAACAATCACAATCTTAGGAAAGAAAAGAAACGGGATGTCAATCCGATCCTAAATCAAACCTAAGCAAGAAGAGGGATCTTCTTGCAAAACCCTCCAAGAACTTCGATCTTCCACCAATTCGAACTTCACAAAACAGCAACTCTCCAATACGAACTTTGATCTTCAATGAGATCTCCAAATTACCTCCAAGATGAGGGTTAGTACGTTGCTAAACGTTGATTCTAAGCGTGCGTTTGCCGCTAAGCGAAGGTTGAAAGGTCGTAAGCGAGGTGACGGAATCTTGCTTCGTCCGTCTTTTTATAGTGTAGGGTAAAGTGTCGGCCCGGCCCAATCTTTCAAAAGATCATGGCTTCGAAGCGTGGCGAAAAGATTCGCCAAGATCACGGTCGTGGAAGATTCCACGACCGTAATTTAGGGCGTGGAAACAATTACGGTTAGTTCCACGGCCGTAGAATCCCCTGGAATGAACATCGAATTCTGACTCTGAATCCACGGCCGTAATTCTGAACGTGGTTTGTGATACGGCCGTGTTTTAGGGCGTAATTTAGGGCGAGAACGTGATTCTTCCCTGAACTCGTGCATTCTTCAATCTAAGACTCCAAATTGCTTCAAAAAGTGTCCTCGATCTATGGACATATCAACTCAACTCTCCTTTGCTCGATTCCGTTCGGAAATAGCTCCAAATTACCTAAAATCAACATAGAACTAGTGTAGACATCCATATCGAAAATATAGGCAATACTAGCTCACATATGCACAAAGATCAATCAAAGACTATCAATATGAATCAAATTCATTTAGAAAACGTGCCTAAAATATCACAATATTTCATACTAACAACTATGACGAGACATTTTCACCAGTTGTCATGGTTAGATCCATTAGGATAATCCTAGTTATTGCCGCATATTATGACTATGAGATATGGCAAATGGATGTCAAAACCGCTTTTCTAAATGGTCTTTTGGAAGAGGATGTGTACATGACACAATCTAAAGGTTTTGAAGATCCAAATGATGCTGGGAAGGTATGCAAGCTTAAGAAGTCCATTTATGGACTTAAGCAAGCATCCAGGAGTTGGAACTTTCGATTTGATGAAAAGATCAAAGAGTTTGATTTCATTAGATGTGAAGAGGATCCTTGTGTTTACAAGAAGTTTTGTGGGAGTAATGTAGCCTTCTTAGTCTTGTATGTGGATGACATACTACTTATTGGGAATGGCATTCCGATGCTAGAGTCCGTAAAGGAATGACTGAAGAAATATTTCTCAATGAAAGACTTAGGAAAGGCCGAGTACATACTTGGAATTAAGATCTACAAAGATAGATCTAAGAGGCTTCTTGGATTGAGTCAAGGAACTTATCAAGATGCAGGATTCCAAGAAGGGGTTTTTACCCATGCAACATGGTGTATATCTCAGCAAGACGCAGTGTCCTAAAACACCTGCTGAGCTTGAGAAGATGAACCAGATCCCATATGCTTCTGCTATAGGATCTATCATGTATGCCATGATATGTACACGTCTTGATGTTTTGTATGCTTTGAGCATGTGTAGCAGATACCAATCAAGTCCTGGAGAAGCACACTGGAGTGCAGCTAAGAATATCCTAAAGTACTTGAGACGGACCAAGGATAATTTCTTAGTATATGGGGGAGATGAAAAATTGATCGTACAAGGCTATACTGATGCAAGCTTTCAGACTGACCGAGATGGCTTTGAGTCTCAATCGGGTTATGTCTTCATCCTTAACGGAGGAGCTGTGAGCTGGAAGAGCTCCAAGAAGGATACAGTAGCAGATTCTACAACAGAGGTTGAGTACATTGCTGCTAGTGAAGCAGCAAATGAGGTTGTTTGGATGAGGAAGTTCCTGGATGAAGTCGGTATTGTTCCTAGTATTTCAGTGCCTATCGACATCTATTGTGACAACAATGGTGCCATAGCCCAGGCAAAGGAACCGAGTTCGAGCTCCAAATCCAGACACGTTATGAGGAAGTATCACCTTATTTGACGCATCATCACTGAGGGTGACATTAGGATGTGTAAGGTGCATACTGATGACAACATTGCAGATCCATTGACCAAGCCTATGCCTAGGCCCAAGCATGAGAGTCACACTAGGGCTAAGGGTCTCAAGCATATTGGAGAATGGCTTTGAGTTTGCTTTTATATTACATTGTGTATTTATGAGTGTTGGACACTAGTTTTATGTTTGACTTGATGATTTTATGATATATGATATTTCATCCTTATTTATATATTATTTTGATCGATATTGAATAATATGTCTAAATAATTCATTATTAACAAATGGGATTACTTTAAGTGTTTTGGTGAATGAAACCCCATTAACAAATGGGATTACTTTATGGATGAATTTATTGGTAACTATATTGTAAGTTGACTGATAGCGCCAGGTTTCATGGGCTATAGGGACATGGAGATTTCTAGTCATTTACATATATATGTATGGATGATACATGTAAGACTGACCCACCTTAAGACTCAAAAGAGATTGTAGAGTTTTAAGTTAAACCATGATTAGTAGATTCCTCATACATGAGTATGTTGTGGTCTCACTTGATGATTAATATTTCTTTGACACTGTTAAACGCTTTCCGTAAAAGGGAGTTATAAAGGCAGTAGTTAGGATTGCCAAAAGTTGAGTGGGAGCCATAGTCATACAAGATTGGAGAAGTCCTCCTGGTTCGTGTATATTGTGATACATTAAAGAGGATTGGTGTCTCGGCCACTTGAAGAGCGAGAACTGAAAATGCATGGCCATGCTCGGATGGATTATTTGTAACCATTCGTTTAATTGACAGTTCAAACTCGGAGTTCAAGAAACACATTTGACATTAGATATGAATGTCACCATATCGTCAATAAGACATTAAGAGACAAAGGTATCTTATATTGCACACTTGTTTAAGGACAAGTGGGAGATTGAAGGAATTGTGTCCTTTAAGTTAATGTGCAATGACTAAACTTGGAATAGGATAATTAACGGAGATAATTCAATCCGATTTTTTTAGGAGTCGTAGTGCTTTGCTAGAAGCCAACTACGATTAATGGGCTTAACCGAGTTAAACCCATAACTATTATAAACGGGTCATATGCGGTCACACACTTTGAGTTGACGGACTAGATCAACGGAAATGATGGTTGAATATTAATATATATATATATATATATATATATATATATATATATATGTATATATATTGTATATTATTGATATACCCATATTATTTATTTGTGAAATAATTAATTAGTGGATATTAATTAGGGAGATTAATTAGTGGAGTTACACATTTTGTAACTCCCTCCTCCTAATTAGTAAGAAAGATCCCTCCTCCTAATAAGTAAGAAAGATCTATCCTCACTTTATTAGGGTGGAATAGAGAGCAAAAAAAGAGAGCAAAAAGAAAAATAAAAAGCCAATAGTTGGTTTTGGTTTGTTTTAGAGGGTTGACTACCATCTTCATCCGAAGCAATTCGATTGCATGCTTTGCGATCTTCGTCCTAGCAGCCGAAACCAAAGGCGATCTTGACCGGACTCGTGTGGACCAACTAGAGGAGCAACACGTGGGGCTCTCATCTCTTTCGTTCCTTCCCGATCAGATCCGGTTCACACATCAACAGGTATTTCCTATGAACTATCAATTGTGCTTGTAGATCCTATGATTAGATGTTTAGATATGATCTGAAATTCCGCTTAAAACATCTAATAAACCCACACTCTCTTCCTGATTTGCCACCTACGAAGGAGATTTCACGGTCTTTAGACTAATTCTCCGGCTCTTCAAGCCTTTTCATATTTCACAAATCTCACAAATCAAGGGTTTTGGGCTCTTTAATGAATTAGAGAGGAAAACCTTGATCAAGTGTAACACCTACGAGGCAGATCACTCCGAAGAGCCAACGGTGGTGGATTCTACACAGGCTGCAAAAAATAGTAAAAATTGTGATATATTTTGCTACTTGGTGGGCTTTGAATGAGGTTTTCAATATTTATAATAAGAAGGTTTTGAATGCTTTCCCTTATCCTTGGTTGACCTCAACATTTACAATGATGAACGGATTCAAGAGGAAAGCCTTAAGGGTCTGTTTGCTACTTTCCTCATTACTCTATTCTCACTTGTTTGTTAATTACGCTAATAAATAATGCTTACTCCATCAGGTTATTGCTGAACACTTGAGCTTCGAAGAAATTGAGGACATAAAGGAAATGTTTATGAAGATAGATGTGGATAATGATGGCATAGTCTCAATGGAGGAATTGAAAGCTGGACTTTTGAAGTTTTCTTCTCACCTTGCGGAGTCTGAAGTTCAAATACTTATTGAAGCCGTAAGCTTCTTTTTTTAATACCTCTAGTTTGTTGTGTGTTTATTTTCATTTTCCTACAATCTATTTTTGCTTAATTTTCCTTAGATGTTTTGCTAACATATCAAAGTTTGTGGCTATGAACTGGTAATATTCTCTTTGCTAAAGTATTTGCAGAATCTGTTATTTGATTTCTTATCACTATAAAAGGGTTTCAAAGCAATCAAATGGAGGAAACAATCAACATCTACACGTAAACGGCTTTGACATCATCATACTTATCACCCAATTAGTTGATGTTTGGCATTGCATGATTTCACTATGTGTTGATTTTTCATCTTTGTTAAGGTAGTGTTTGGTTTTGCAGGTGGACACAAATGGGAAAGGAACTATGGACTATGGTGAATTTGTTGCAGTCTCTCTGCATCTACAAAGGATGGCCAATGACGAGCATCTACGAAAGGCCTTCTCCTACTTTGATAAGGATGAAAATGGCTTTATTCAGCCGGATGAGCTTCGTGGTGCCATAATGGAAGATGGAGTAGATGATTGCACCAACATGACAAATGACATTTTCCAGGAGGTGGACACAGACAAGGTAAATAGATACCTTCTTTTGTTAAACATATTCAAGGCTTGTTTGGTTAAACAACACTTTTATTTGAAAGACATTGCATAACTCATGCATGATAACTCATGAATTTTGGCTATGAAATCTCTTCCTAACTCATGAGTTTTGGCTATGAAATCTCTTCTTAGGAATTTATTATCTCCTGATCTTAGAGGTAACATTTGACACAACTCCTTTGCTATTGAAACAATTAGCATTCACTCCATTTTTATCTACCGCTCATATTCATAAGGTAATATATATAAATTCAAAAATTAAAGTGATTTTGATTGTTTGATCTCGCAGGAAACAACGATGTTGTAGATTCATTGCTCCAAGATCTTGTTGCCACTCCTTTCTTTAGGTTTGAAACTTTGTGAATTAGGGGAGTGCTACAAAAATTCTACAAATTGTCCTGCATATGAGTTTCTTATAAATCCGAGTGTTAACACTTTATGCTCTTCTTGTTTCATTTCTTTCCAATCTGGCTTGTTTTAGGGACTTTTGTTTTACTATGAATATTAACATCTTAAAATATTTCAAATAAGTTGTATTTACTTGCTTGAGAATTTATGCATTTCTTGATTGACAGAAGGAGATTTTCATATAGATATGTCACTTTTTCCATTACAGATGGTCCAGAGTACCCTATCTCACAGGTATAAAAGTTATATTACTCGCTTAGTTTAATATTAAGCGTGAGATTTAAGTCAACGTGAGATTTCTCCGTTGCATTGTTTTCTACACTAAGGATGTTCCCTTTTATATACCATATCTCACAGATAGATATGTCACTTTCTTTTAGTCATATACAAGTTCATCTTTTGTATTGATTGATAGCTTTTGTCAAATAATGCAACTTAAGTCCTCTTTGATCTATTTCTTGATAATCTTCAAATCATTTGTTATTCCCAGGTCACAAATTGTTTCACATGTTAACATTTTGATTTCTCTGCTGCACTTTTTATTACAGCTCATCACCACTACAAGAATTTCCTACAGTAATGTTCATCTTTTTGAGAGTTTGGTTATTTGTATAACAAGATTGCTTCATTATATGTGTACTGTTACGCTAGGATTGTACGACACAAATCCAAGGCAAGAGTGCCAAGAACTCGTTCGCCCAAAACGTGCACACACAAAGTCTTAAATTTATAATTCGATCTAAAATCCTAAGCTACCTAGCGAAACCCGCAGTGTACGAATCGTTATGTAGGAAGGAAAGTATTTCGAGGTCGAACACAAGGACTGAGGTGAAATCAAATCATTCAATGATCATGTATGGTGCAAATCCAAAATAAGATGAGATGAGGAATAAAGAAAGTGCAAAACACAATATTTTTGGTTGGTTTGGGTCATCAACAAGGATCACAAATATATCAACACAAACAAGCAAACAAACACACAAATACAAGGATAGGTGATAAGAGGTAAGAAATGCGGATTCTAGAGATTCAGAATTCTGATTATGACAATGGACTCATGCTTCTAAAGATCTAAGGAAAGCTGCAGTTGTTCGGAGTTGGGTCTTTCTCTAATGGGAGCAATTACCGGGTAAGTCTCATGCTCTACTAGTCTCGCGCCTAAGGTCCTATCACCGGGTAAGTCTCAAGAAACCTAAGGACGGGAATTCTACACAAACCGGCCACTACCTAAGGGTCAAACCCCTCCTTACCGGGTAAGTCTCGGAAAAAATAAGTCTTAGGCAACGATCCTAGCACACTCAATCCAATAGCGGTTTTTTTGGCTCACTACTACCTAGAGTTCATCACCTTATGTATCTAAGAGAGGATATTACCGGGTAAGTCTCATTCCTCAAATAGGTTGCTAGCAAAGGTCACCCTAGGCTAGATTAAAGCTCAATAAACACTAGGATTTCAACACATCTACATCTAGATTTTTCAATATAAGTACAACAGAACAAAACCACGGGTGGATCATGAAAACCACGGCCGTGGAAGCATGAAGAATAGGCCGTGATTCTATACTGAGTTAGGATTTCGATCACAAATCCATCCTAAGCTAACATGCAAGTCCATACAATCATAGTCCAAAGCATAAACATCATTCCTTCACCCTAGAATCACAACTATTCAGCCAACAACATACAAATCTAGATCAAACTTCATGAATCGAGCATGCTTGCAAGTCATAGCTAGATAATGAAGAATGAACCAAAGAAAAGACATTACAAAGCTAGAATAGAAGTTACCAAGTCTTACAAAGGGTCCAAGATGCATCTCCAAGGTGTCAACAATGGAAACCTCACTCAAAACAGTCAAATCTCACTATAAATCTAAAATCTACACTAACCTCTCCCAAGAACACCCACAAGGGTGTTTGAAAGAGAAGCTACAATGGAAGAGTGTTGTGTGTAAGAAGATAGGTCAAAAGGTCTGGAAGATCCCCCAAAAACAGCCTGCAAAACCACTTATGTACTCCACCAAAAAGCAAGGGTCGGACAAAGTTATCGTGTGACAAGTGTCAAAGCTATCTAGACAGAAACCACGGCCAAAATGATGAAACCACGGGCATGGAAATGGCCTCTGGGCCGTGGTTCTGCACTAGAAGCCTTCCTTGGATCACCAAGTCATGAATTGGTGCAAGGCATGCACCAATAAGGTCTTTTGTGTTCTCCCTTGCTCCTAGCTTGCTCCTTAAAGAGTCCGGATGTGTGCTACCACAAGGAATGATCCTCGAATATATCGATTAAGTCCAAGAGCTCCCCAAAATACCTACAAAACCGACAAAAGCTCGTGTAGACATCTATTTCGACAATATGGATGAATTAAGCGTAAACGTCACGAACTAATGCGGAAACATGCATGAATGGAAAGGAAAACTATCTAAAAGAGTGTCTAAACTAGTGTCATAAATCATGTCATCATGTACTGACTTGAACTGTCATACCTTCTCAATGGTGCAGTCTTATTCTTCAGGTGAAAGTCCAACCATTAAGAATCACAATGCTGTAGGTTTCTCTATACTTTCGTATTTTTTGCTCTTTCATATCTATATAGCAAAGGGGTAGGTATAGTTTCACTGATGAGCTTTTTTTTATGGACTACAGGCAGTAAAAGCAGGGTTGTTGAAACTTCCCTTTCAACTGATATTCAAATATCTTTTTCAAATAACTTTCGAATATCTTTTTCGAATATCTTTTTTGAATATCTTTACGACACTTGTCGAATGTAACCAGAATTACAGACCTTTGTTCTTGTGGCTCAATACCCTCTCTGTTCATTTTAATGAATTACAAAGCTAGTAGTACTTTCTCAACTGTAATAGCCCAAATGTGGAGCTCATAGATGGCGACCATGTCCTCCATCTCACGAAGACGCTTCTCCAAGTTTGTTGCATCAATATCTGCAGGAGTACTCTCCATTAGAACCTTAAGAATGTTGCGTAATTTTCGGTCCAAGTCTAAAGAGAAAAGGGTTAGACATACCAAAACGTTTGTTTTTTGGTTTCCCCTCTGTAACATATAACAGTTGCCTGTAATTTGAATTCATTTTGTTCACAGGTATTTCTGCATTCGATTTCTTTAACACCAATGTTAGATGTACTCTACTATACGGAAACAAGAAATAGCACCCAACACAAATCTAACATCCGCACGGATAACATGACCCATAACTTTACGTTTTTTGTTTCATTTACATGTGTATACAAATATTTATGTTCTAACAGGCATTGACATCACATTAAACATCACATTTCGACAGCTTTACGCTACATTATTTTCCGCTTACATATAACACGAAGTAAAGTCACGACGTGCGCGCTTCGCGCGCGCAGTGTCAACTAGTAGTCATAAAAGAGGAATTGGAGGATTATATTAGTTCCTCGATCCCTAAGGAAAGATCCTTAAGGAAGAAATTGATATACCCACACGATCTTCTAAATACTATCTTCCAATCCTGAATATTTTATGTCCCAATAGGTTATTTTATGTACTATAATATGTGATTATTTTCCCTGTAACCTCTAATCCTATCCTCAATATTTTATGGTCTTGTCTATTTTCACATGAGATTATATAATGAATATTTCTAAAGGTGACAATGACGAGGGTGATAGAGAATAAATAAAGAATCATTGAAAGAAAGGAAAACCATCAAAAGTATTAGTGATGACTTTGAGTATACATTCGATATTGGTTTTGAAATTTATGACGAGGTTATTGAAGATGGACATAATTGCCGTTGGTGATCATATTCTTGATGCTATGTTGCTAGCCGAGCTGGATACAAATAATCCACGCCGCAAATGTGGTGGTGATGACGATGCCGACTTTAGAAGTGATGAGTATGAGGTTGTTGAAGATAATAAGTTTTCCCATTGAAAGTGGGACATTTTGAGTGATGAGTTTCATCTGTAATATTTTATAGGCTTTATAATTATCATACATTATATGCTCTTTTATACTTCAATCTAATATAGAAAGCTTTTCTTTTTCACATTACAGTGTCTACCTTAACTATTTTGTATTTCCAAACATTTAAGGCCAATTCCACCTACGTTTGGACCAAAATACAAGTATTCAATCCTCATTTAATTCAAGAACAACATAAAAGCACCATACATGATTGAGGATTGAAGGATTAGGTGACATATAATCCCCTAAAGAAGTGTTGAATGCATGATTTAAGTTCACAACGAAGACTGATCAAGACCACAAGCCAGATGGCTTTGGAATGACTCGCAAACAGTCTACTTGACCGTATCCACACTGTTCCTTGACCGTCTCGAGTCCACTTCAACCCCGGTGTAACCCAACATTGATCTAGTCCGTGGCTTAACCCATATCACTTCGAGACAAGGAACCGAACGAGGACAAACCATTTCCTACACCGTCCCTATGTCATCTCCAATCCGTCTCATGGCCGTCTCGACATCTTTGTTTATCCGAGATCAAGTCTTTTGATTCTATCTTTGAATTGAATATACCTTGTACACTTTTTTTTATCAGATTTCCGTCCCTTAGATAAACAATCATCAACCTAGGGTTTGGATATCACCTCATCCTCCCACAAATCCCGCAATCGTCAATTAGTTCTTAGAGTAGATTTCAGTTCCCATTTGAAGGCTCAACTCGTTGTGTTGGAATCGAACAATTTGTGAATTTTATTTAGGCAGACTTTTCATTCAATAAGTTCTACTTTTATTTCAATTACGTCCAACTAAATTCTTCATTGATCTAGGGGTTGGATGATCCCTTATAATTATATATGTTCATTATTGAATTGAGATCATTGAATTTGCTTATTTTCTTTGTGTTGAATTTCTGCCTTCTGTTTGCCTTCGAAAGAAGTGGTTTTTATAAAAGGTTTTATATTTAAACAACAGTGCTACCCAAGCATGCTTGTTTGTTAGAAATTTTGAAAAGAACTTGGTTTTGGGAGTAACCTTTTAATTAACCTCGATGATTTCAATTATCATAAAAAGTCCGGTCTTTGTTCCTAATCTAGTTATGCGCTACCCAAACGAGATTTTTCTTGGTCTTTTTTGGATTTCTAACTACTTATAGAGTTTTTCTTATATTTGTTGTGATTGCAAGAGCACCTTCGAATTGGTTTAACACGGTCTTTACTTGTCTACAGTAAAGGCTATATTTGATAATTGCTTGCAATATTATTTGATCAACGTTCATGATGTTCATATATTTATATATTAGTGCATTATAATGGTAATTTCTCCCTTGTTTACAACACAAACATTGCTTCTTCTTTTTTTGCCCTTTTAATTTTTACAAACAAATCATCCAAAATAGATTTTTTCTATACCTTATTCTTTCTTTTTCCCTTTTACTTAGATTAATTAATCACAATTGTCAATTCAAACACGAACCCTATGATTTGACACTTGGCATACTACAAAGAAACCCGTCATACTTGTGGGGTGGCTCGTAGGCTATTGGTGGTTATAAAATCTACCGGCGACGATGATGGGTCAGTTATAGTAAATCAAGTGTTGAATTCACAAGGACCACACAATACACAAATATGCTAAGCCAAGAGGAAAAAGATAAGAAAATATGTTTTGTAGGAATTAGTTATGGGAAAACAAAGCAATTGGTAACGCGGACAACAAGATGTATAAGGTTATATCTTTGGAGGGAAACTATCTAAGAAAAGGAATATTCCCGCTATTGTGAATCAATATGAAACCAAGTAGATGGATAATATGAACTTCAATTAACAAATATGTAGGTAACCATCATATATAGTCTTTGCCATAGACAAACAAATACCATGTTAACCAACTTGAGTGTGAACTTTCAGTAGTTACATCAAGTATAAGAAAACCCTGTAAAACATAGAATTCAAAGAAAATACTAAGACAAGTCTTGTTTTTGACGGATGATCCAACAAATGTACAAAAATCGAAACTTTTTACATCATTTAGAAATTCTCGAGGTTGAGATAAAACTCTACTCTTGAAACCAAATTCTCCTAAATTCTTTTCAATAAAAACAGTCCTCTTTTGGCGGTAAACCAATTTTAAATAAAACCTTTTATAGACGCTACTTTCTTCGAAGATGTATAGAAGGTAGAAATAAACGCAGTTAGAAGAAACACATTAATGTTGAAATTCATTCAATTATTCACATATACAGGCACAATTGATCCATCGTAGGTTTCAACAAACCCCTTAGATTATAATATCCGAGAAATTTTATTCCGAAAGATCCGATCCGAATATACAAATTTTATCGGATCGGTTTAATCTTGGCGGAATGGCGGCCACCCTATCTAATTATTTGGCAAGCCTGACGGCCCACCTTTTCTTTTTTTCTTTGGCAGGCCTGCGGCCCACCTTTCTTCTTGTTGTGACTTGGAAGCCCATCATTCCTATGATATCTTCTTCTCACGTCCAACCTGCCGAAGCAGATAGATAACTGCGTATCTTCAACCGAGCGTGCCCAGATTTCTCGCAACAAATCAGGATACCAGCGTCCACCTCTCCTCTCCATATCGGGTAAGCGTCGGATCTCTCCTATTCTTGCGCCACCATCTTCTTCCTTCCTTCCTTGCTCTTTCATCTAACCGAACCTTTCTGGAGACGAAGACGCTGCTGAAGCTTGCACCGGCGACAGACCAAACTCACCATCTTCGACGAAAGTCTTCCTAGAAGCTTCAAGCTTGCACCGGCTTTCCTCCCCGGATCTCAGCAAGGCTGACCCATACCGCTCTCCCTCTTCTGCACACCGGAGCCGACTACTGCGACACGAGGTAAGCTCCAGTCTCCTTCTTCTTGCACCGAATTGAACTATCGATCCTCAACGATGAGTAACTTAGGTACTTCTCGTTGCCCTGAGTGCAGTCCGATCCATCCAGGACAGCCTGGCAGCATCCTCCCACCGGCGGCGAAGTAGTCATCGGTCTGCTGTGGGACGTAACAGTGGGTGAGTTTCCTTAGATCATTAGCTTTCCAAGCTTGACGGGTATGACTTTAGCAGATAGGTGGTAGGAAGTTTAGGGCGTTGGCCTGAGTTAGTTGAGTAGCAGCTCAGAAGATGGCATACTTTTGCTACTTTAGTTATAAAATCACTCTTGATCGTAATATGTTTTTCTTTATATTTTTATACTTTTGCTACTTTAGTTATTCAAATTATCAATTAAAAATTGTGATAAAGTCCCGACCAATTTTAATTGTGTGTGACTTATATTGATCGAAATTTCGTCGTAATCACAATAGAAGAATAAAAATATAAAGAAAAACATATTACGATCAAGAGTGATTTTATAAATATTTTCATTCCACATATAGAAATTTTTTCTTGGTTTGGATAAAAATATTAGGCAAATTAGGCAACTAGGCCTTTTTAACAACCAATTAACTAAGTAGGCTTTTATGTGATTTTCAATTAAGAAAATATACCCCACTTTTTTTTAACCGCACAAACCTAGCCGTCAAATTTCTCTTTCCTCACTATCTCGTTCTCCTTCTAGTAGCGCCTCATTCCTCTTTCCCTTCTCTGGATTTGTGGCTTCTACTTCCTTTTCCTCTATATCTCGTTCTCCTCTAGTAGCCTCCTCATTCCTCTGCAAGGATATCACCTATCATTTCTTCCAGATCCAGTGCCGAAGAAAGTGAGATGAAGAATAAAGTGAAATGGGTGGACCATCCTCCGTGCGGGGATGCCGGAGAGCCAGTGCCGAAGAAAGTGAGATGGGTGGAGGAGAACCCATGACTGCAATGGTGGGTGTTGGATCTGGATTTAGATCTAGATCTAGAAGAAAAACTCGCAGTATAAGGAGTTCGCTGGCGGGATCTACAACTACAACCACTACCAGCCTTCAGATCCGTCGCTAAACCCTAGGTTTGCGCAGAGATTGAGGTCCGCTTGCAAAGATTACACTAAGGACCCGACGATTTCGGTGTTCAACGACATTATGACTCCTAATAAGTTCGATAATTCTTACTACAAGAACATCCAGAGGGGATTAGGATTATTCTCTCTTCTGGTATGCTGAACTTGTTTCTATGAGATTTTTGTTTTTGTTTTAATTTGTTATTATTCTATGTTGGTGCTCTGTTTTGTGGGCGACCAAGTAGTGCGATTTAGCCATAGATATAATCTCAGTTTTCGGATCGGTCGGATTTGATGAGCATTTTGTTCTTCGTTAGATAGTGTAAATTTACAATACAATGTTTCGTTGTACTGTAAATTCATAATTAATGGATCTAAATTCTACAAGTGTGGTATCAGGTGGGCTGTGCGCTCGGGTTCGGACTGTTAAAGTGAACGCCGGTGAGCTTCTGGTGAGACTCCGTTCATTGGCGACGGGTATCGGCATCTAGGGTTGTTCGTGCTACTTGATGTTCTTGTGCAGTCAAATATAGATCATTTTGTTGTTTATGTGTATGTAATTTCCGGTACGTAATTTTAGGTATGTAAATTCCGGTATGTAAAAGATTCTGGTATTTAATTATAAAAAATAAAAAAGGACAAAAAGAAAAAAAAATTCTGGTGTGAGTTTCTTAAATAATTCTCGTATGAGTTTCTTCATACCAGAAACTCATACCAAAAATTATAAAAATAAAATAAAAAAGGATTAAAAAAAACCAGCTTCTGGTATGAAAATAATTAATTATGGTATGAAAAAATTCTAGCGTGAAAAAAATTATGGTATGAACTTCTGGTATGAAATTCTGGTACGACAAAATTCTGGTATGAACTTTTCTTATGAAATTTCTGGTATGAACTTTTCGTATGATAATTTCTGGTATGAAAATTCTGCTATGAGAAATTCTGGTATGAGAAATTCCGGTATGATAAATTCCGGTATGATAAATTCAGTCCAGAAAATAAAAAATAAAATAAAAAATAAATAAAAAATAGGCAAGAAAAATAATAAAAGAAAACAAATTCAGTAATTAAAAATTAAAATTTATACTTATATAACAAATAACAAACATCATTTATTCTCTTTCTAAATAGAAGGGTCAATAACTTTTAACTACTATTAAATGAAAGTGATAAAAAATTTGGGGTATACTTTCTTAAAAAAAAACTCAAAAAAGTCTAGTATGTCAAATTCTCCCAAAAATATTTAGGAAAAGGAGGGGGAATTATGTAGATTATTAATTTTATAAAAAATAATAAATTAAATTGAAGATTACCAAAAAGATCGAATAAATAAGAAGAGTACGTAAAAAGACAATTATAATTTATTGTTTAGTTGTAAGAAATCTAAGGCATTAATAACCCTTTTTAATTAAATTCAAATGATAATTAATAATTAAAAACTGATATAAAGAACCCGTAAGGAGGGAGAATGAAATTAGCATTTATAATCCTTATTAATTATATTGGATTATAATGTTATTGGTGCTCCCAAGGTATATGGTGCCTTGGGCTGCAGCCCACAAGGCCCAGTACCAGGACCGGCCCTGAAGGTTAGTAACTCGGTGGATGGGCAGAAGTGGTTGTCGAGGTGGATGTGAGGCTTAGGTAGGCACTTGATGGCCTAACGTGTTAGATCGGATTAGTTTTGCAAGTTTAAGTATAGTGAAGCGACGATGATCTTTGTTAGGGTTATTATACGTGAGCCATGAAAAACGCTCTCTTTTTGGCTTCAATGTCCTCCCCACCCTCCCTCCCAACGACCGCCAATACCACCCAAGCCATCCCACCGGATAAGCCACCCGATACCAAATCCTATGCGGCAACTGTGGGCGTTCCACCAGTAACGACTCTTCCGCTATGTTGCGATTCCCTCATAGAATCTAGACGTATGAGGATCTCTTTCCCGGAAGGTACCAGATGACTTGTAATGGCTGAAATCGATCCCAAAGTAGTTGAATCGCTTTCGGAGAAATGGAAAACGGTTGTCATTATCAAGGTGCTTGGAAGAAACGTGGTTTATAGACTATTGGAGCGTCGTATATACCAGATATGGAGACCGGCCGGTCTTATGACGATTCTTGATTTACCAAACGGTTACTACGCCGTCCGATTCGATCAAGAGGAGGATTTTCTGAGAGCACTCACTGAAGGGCCATGGAAGATTTTTGGCCACTATATTATTGTAAGACCGTGGACGTCGGATTTCAATCCATACTGCGATCATCTCCGCACCATCTTTGCATGGCAATGTTAACGGAACTGCCCATGCAACTCTTCGATGAGGCTGTTCTATATGGTCTGGCGTCGGCCCTCGGAACACCTTTGAAAGTTGACCTCCATACCTTGTAAGCTACAAGAGGCAAATTTACAAGGGTCTGTGTGAAAATCGAAATGCAACCATTAATTGGAACCATCATCATCGGATCCTCCCGAGTGCACGTCGAGTATGAGGGTTTAAACACCATCTGCCATCGATGCGGGTTGTATGGTCATACGTCTGATAGATGTCCCCAACCCACTCTGACAGCAGAAAAGGACACGCCCCCTGAGAATGGCGATAATGCTACAGAGACTAACGCCGCAGAGGCACAAGATCCCACACCCGCCGGAACTAGTGCAATCACTGAGACATCTGAAAGTGATTACCTTGGGCCGTGGATGACAATGATTAGAAAACCACGCAAATTCCCTTACAATAAAAAAGCAAGTCCTGGCCGGCAAGACACACAGTCGTCCAACCCTTACCAAGCCCTAGTCACATCCGGCGCAAGTGTTCCGGCAACTAGCACCAAGGAGAGCATTAATGAGCCGGTTAATAAGGTACCAATCAATGCGGCAGTTACCAATCCAATTATTCCCGAAGTTATTGTGGCAGTTACGGTTCCATCCGCCAAAAACCCTAATGAGCACCGAAAAAATCCAAAGCGGGCCAAGACTGGTGGGTCGGGTATTTCCAACAACCCAATCATTGGGGCGGTCGTGTCACCCATCCAAAAATCTGTAACTACCACCATTCATAAACCTAATAATACGGCCACTGTAAAACCTATCCTTCCTACTTCACTTTCTGACGTGAACGTAGCCCAAACATCTCCCGCCCCTCTGCATCCACCTCAACTCAATCCTTCCATGGATGTTGACACCCATGTTCCTGTTTCCGAACCTTATACCCTTCCCCCTGATGCCCGGGACGTGAACATGAGCGGCGCTTCAGCTTCTATCACATTATCAATGTCACCAGGGTCCGCCTCTCCGAGCGGTTCCAAATGAATTACCTTCTTTGGAACTGTAGGGGCGCGGGTAATCGACGGTTCCGCAAAGCCCTCAACTACATGATAAACCGTCACAAAATTGATCTTCTCTTTTTATTCAAAACCAAAATTTCCGGAGAAAATGCACATGATGTTTGCATTAGATCCAGATTTACTAATTACGAAAGAGTGGAAGCAAGTGGGTACCTAGGAGGAATCTGGTTGTTGTGGAACTCTAGCCACTACACCATCTCTATCAAACAAAAGGAAGTCAATTTCCTTCACGCTCTCATCACAATCGGCTCGTCTCAACTGGATTTTTTTGGCGTCTATAACCCTCCAACCGCCCCTTGTCGGAGGGGGTGTTGGACAAAACTTAAATTGGCCATTCTAGAGTGTACTAGACCCATCATGGTCGGGGGCGACTTTAACTGCGTTCTTAATATTGATGAGGTTGGAGGGTGCTCTACTTCTCTATCATCCGACGCAACTACGTTCCATAAATGGATTGAAGACTCCCATCTGGTTGATATGGGCTTCAGTGGGCCTCGCTTCACTTGGAATAAGGGCAATCGGCAAGGGAACAGGATTTCTAAAAGACTTGAGAGGGTTTTCATGATTGGCCAAGCACGTGTGGAATGGGCGGAAGCTGCTATTCGACATATTTCAGCTCTATCTTCTGATCACAACCCACTCCTTCTTCAATTACATCCCCCCCCCCCGCAGAGTTGATGCCTCTTGTCGTCCATTTAGATTCGAGGCTGCCTGGCTTCATGACCCCGAGTTCCTACCTGTCGTATCTGATTGGTGGTCTACTACCCCAAGCAATGATATGTGTCGCATTATCTACCCTGAAAGCTAGACTACAAAGATGGAATATTGTCAACTTCGGGAGAATTGAACAAAAGAAGTCCTCCTTACTTAATAGGCTCACAACTATCGAGACGGAAATTGAAACTCAATTGTCACAAGGCCTTTTGGACTTGCAATCTGACCTCCAAATTGAACTTGAAAATATCCTTGATCAAGAAGAGACACTATGGCTTCAGAAATCAAGAGAAATGTATATACTTGAGGGGGATAGAAATACTTCTTTTTTCCACGTGTCTACTCTGATTCGTAGAAGACACAACATGGTGGAATGCATTATGAATGATGAGGGGACATGGATTTCGGATCATCTGACACTTGCGCAAAATGCAAAGAATTATTTTCGGAATCTGTTCACGGAGGAGAATCACAGTGGATCCGGGAGAAGCACCTTTTACTCTAATTTCCCGCCACTGGACGTTAATGAATGCAATATGATTTGTCAACCCTTCACTGATCTTGAAATAAAGAAATGCATATTCTCTATAAGCCCACTAAAGGCGCCCAGTAAAGATGGTTTTTGTGCTGCATTCTTTCAGTATTGCTGGAATTCTGTAGGGTCATCTGTCATCAAGTTCATTAAGGATTTCTTCGCAACAAGCACTCTACCGCCGGGCTCTAATGATACTTTGATCTCCCTCATCCCGAAAACAGTCAACCGGACCACATGTCAAAGTTCCGTCCTATCGGTTTGTGTAATGTTATTTATAAAATTATTACTAAACTTATGGTGTCTAGGCTACAACCTCTAATGAATTCAATTGTGAGCCCTTTCCAAAGCAACTTCATTCCAGGTCGAACAATTGAGGCTAATGCTATTATTGTTCAAGAGATCATTCACTCAATGATGAAGAAAAAGAAAGGGAGGAAATGGATGGCTATCAAGATCGACCTCGAGAAAGCTTATGACAGGCTCTCTTGGGATTTTGTGGATGAAACCTGCGAATTATTGGGACTTCCATCTGTTTGGAGAAACTGGATTGCAAGCTGTGTGCGTTCTCAATCAATGGCTGTTTTGTGGAATGGCGAAATGTCTAATTGCTTCATTCCTTCGAGGGGGGTGAGACAAGGGGATCCTCTCTCACCCTATCTCTTTGTTATGTGCTTGGAATGGTTGGGGTATTCAGTACAAAATCTCGTGGATAATGGCATATGGAAACCGATCCAGATTAAGCGAAGGGAACCTTCTATTTCTCATGTATTTTTTGCGGACGACATTGTCCTTTTCGCTGAAGCTAGTCTCGAGAACCTTGCTGTGATTAAGAGTTGCTTAACCGACTTCTGTACCTGCTCAGGATTGAAAATCAGCACTTCCAAGTCACAGTTCATGGTCTCACCGAACGTCGATGAGAGACTAAGGGCATCAATTATGTCAGATTCCGGGTTTCCGTTAGTCACATGCTTTGGTACTCATCTGGGTTTCCCTATTCTGCACACTCGTATGCGCATTGGGGATTTTAAGTTTCTGGTGAGAGGACTAAGAATCGTTTGGCCTCATGGAAGGGTCGTTTCCTCAGTTCTTCCGGAAGACTTACGTTGGTCAAGTCAGTTTTATCCTCCATCCCTACCTACATTATGCGGATGGTGAAATTACCGGTTGCTATTTGCAAAGATTTGGATCGTACTTGTAGATCCTTTCTGTGGAATAATTCGGACAATGGCAGATCCATTCACTTGGTGTCATGGGATTAGTTATATAAACCTTTTGAACTTGGTGGGCTTGGTGTGAGGTCTGCTCAGGATGTTAACATTATTACACTCGGAAAACTGGCTTAGCGCTTCTTGCACGATAATGATAAACCTTGGACCAAGTTGATTGCATCGAAATATGAAATTAATGGTCCCCGGGAGTTCATAGATTGCTCATCATATCGGAACAAATCTTACATTTTAAAAGGTCTTCTATGGGCAATACATCTCGTCTTAGCCAATGGTCTTAAATGGATCATTTTTTATGGAAATTCAACCCGTTTCTGACAAACTATTGGTGTGGAGATCGCACACTTATTGAGGAAGTTATCGTTCGGCCGCCCGAGTCTTGTTGGAATAACTGGGTCGTCGATTTTTGGACTGTTGATGCCGGATGAGATTGGAACAGCCTCAGCCATCTTCCGATGCAGTCTCTGTTGAACATTGCCAATACACCGTGGCACATTGAGGGTGAACTGTAGGACTGTGTTGCGTGGAAGTGGGAATCCAATGGAATCTTTTCATCCTCTTCTGCCTATCGCGCACGTCTTAGCCTCAGGAATGAAATCCAACCGGTCAACGCCCTCTTCTCCATTATTTGGAAGATTAACATCCCCGAACGGATTCAAATTTTTCTGTGGATTGTTGCTAAAGGTAAACTGCTCACGAATGCGGAAAGGGTCCGGCGCCATCTATCCGAGTTTGAGTGTTGTCCGATATGTACTAACTCTAGTGAGTCGGCACTGCACCTGCTTCACAACTGCTCTAATACGACTGCCTTGTGGTCCTCTCTAACCTCTATTGGTGCTCACGAGTCCTTCTGATACGGAACCGAAAACGAAGAAGCTGATTGATGCTGAAGTTTGTAATCATTAGTTGCCTAAATTGTTTGTGTTTTGATTAGGATTAAGTTGTTTATTTGGGGCCGGTTCACTTGCATTTTAAGAGCCGGTTCATTGCTTTATTTTCTTAGTTATTTTAGGTTTATTAATTGTTGGTTTAGTTGTCTTTATTTTAGTTTTTGGAAGATGCCTATTTAAGGGAGTTTCTTCTCCTTTGTAAGAACAAGTTTTGATGCAATAGATAAGCAGTTCTTGTTTTGAGCGAACGTCTTTCCCCTCTCGCCCTCCAATGGAGATTGGAGCCCGAGTTGTATGTTTTCTTGTGAGATGGACCTAGATTACTCGATGAGTGGGTTATCACATCATTTGCAATTGTGTTTTGGCTCTTTAGCCATGGTGCTTTGCATTGTTTGGGATGGGTTCCTCAAAATTGGTCCATCGCTTTATAGACGAGAGGGTTGTGTCGTTCTTGGATTCGGTTCTTGATCGATCTAGTCCATGGGTTGTACCGTTTGTGGTATTGGTTCTTGGCTGATTGTATCAATGGGTTGGTTCAAGGGTAGCATAGCTTGCTTGCCTCCTATCTTTCCCTTTCGTAGATTTAGTTTCCCTTTTCACAAAAGAGTCTACAAGAGTCCGCAACTATGAGTTCAAGGTGTCGTCCTCTAGTTTCTCGTGTTGATGGGGCTAGATCCGGCTCGACGGGCTAAATCCCCGTATCAGATTGGTATCAGAGCCATATACGCCGTCAACGTTCCGGTTCGTGATGTTCATCGGGTGTCCTTGGTGTTGCCGCCGCCCTAACCTCAGCCAAACTGCCGCCCACGTACACTCTCCACTGTTTCGACCAAAAAAAAAAAAAAAAACCCGCCCACTACCCCCTCCTACACGTTTCAGCCTTGCCTCCATGAAATTAGCAATGCCCATAACCACCTCCTACATTTCAGCCTATGTGATCCTATCACTTTGCCTCCACAAAATTAGCTAACCCCCGTAACCACCTCCTACATTTTAGCCATCACGTTTCAGCCTATGTGATCCTATCACTTTGCCTCCACAAAATTAGCTAACCTATAACCACCCCCTACATTTTAGCCACCACGCCTCCTTCTTCTACTCCGTCAAACTGTAGCGCCCTCACGCCTCTCCCTCTTCTACTCCGTCAAACTGTAGCGCCCTCACGCCTCTCCCTCTTCAACTCCCGTCAAGCTGCAGCACCCTCACGCCTCCCTCTTCTACTCTCGTCGAACTGCAGCGCCATTACGCCTTTCCCTCTTCTACTTCCGTCAAACTGCAGCGCCACCGCCGCCCTTCTTCTCTCCCATTGAGCTGCTGCGCCGCATCCATCTCACCTAGTCTACGGCCTTCAACCACGGCCTTGCAAGACGAGGATCCCCGTATCAACATCGGTCTCCCATGGAGTCGTCTTCAACCGCTCGTGTTCCAGCCCGCAGAGGACGCCCACGTTCTAAGGCAAAATGCAAGCCACCATCACGCCTCGACGCTGAGACCGCTCGCCAAGCTTGGAGGAGGTCCACTCATGCGGCCGGGACATGGGTTTGGGTCAAGATACCGCATCGAGGCCGCCCTCGGCTTGACGCGAACCCAAACGGTCTAGGGCCTTTTCGGGTCCTTGCCCGTGGGTTTGGTTATGTGCACATAGTTAACTGGCCGGATGATAAGGGTGATGTTAGTCGTTTCATTGCGTCGGAGTACCTCTACCCTGTATTGCCTCCATCGGACTTACCACAAGCTTCGGGGTCGAAGCTTTTCCAAGAAGGAGAGAATGATACAGAACCGAAAACGAAGAAGCTGATTGATGCTGAAGTTTGTAATCATTAGTTGCCTAAATTGTTTGTGTTTTGATTAGGATTAAGTTGTTTATTTGGGGCCGGTTCACTTGCATTTTAAGAGCCAGTTCATTGCTTTATTTTCTTAGTTATTTTAGGTTTATTAATTGTTGGTTTAGTTGTCTTTATTTTAGTTTTTGGAAGATGCCTATTTAAGGGAGTTTCTTCTCCTTTGTAAGAACAAGTTTTGATGCAATAGATAAGCAGTTCTTGTTTTGAGCGAACGTATTTCCCCTCTCGCCCTCCAATGGAGATTGGAGCCCGAGTTGTATGTTTTCTTGTGAGATGGACCTAGATTACTCGATGAGTGGGTTATCACATCATTTGCAATTGTGTATTGGCTCTTTAGCCATGGTGCTTTGCATTGTTTGGGATGGGTTCCTCAAAATCGGTTCATCGCTTTATAGACGAGAGGGTTGTGTCGTTCTTGGATTCGGTTCTTGATCGATCTAGTCCATAGGTTGTACCGTTTGTGGTATTGGTTCTTGGCTGATTGTATCAATGGGTTGGTTCAAGGGTAGCATAGCTTGCTTGCCTCCTATCTTTCCCTTTCGTAGCTTTAGTTTCCCTTTCCACAAAAGAGTCTACAAGTGTCCGCAACTATGACTTCAAGGTGTCGTCCTCCAGTTTCTCGTGTTGATGGTGCTAGATCCGGCTCGACGGGCTAAATCCCCGTATCACCTTCTTCACTGACTTGGAGCATTTTTGACTATTGTGTAACCTATCTGACTCTAACAGTATACACAGGAGATTCCGTGGAATGTATTACTCGCGGTGACTTTGTGGTGGTCATGGAAATGACGCAACTCATTCGTTTTCTGACAGTCTCCTCTCCCTTCCAATCGGGAGTCTACAGTTGTTACTCAAGAAAAATTCATCTCCATTGCGTATAAGAAGATCCATGACAAACAAGTGCAGTGTGACAGTGAATACATTCCCGTCTCATGGGTCGCGCCGGACAGCGAATGGGTGAAACTTAATACTGATGGGTCAGTGATTGGGATGAACCAGCTTGCCTCTACAGAGGGCTTAATTCGGGATGCGCATGGCTAGTGACTGGCTGGTTTCGTTTATAACATCGGCTCGTGTACGGTTCCCATGGCAGAACTTTAGGACTCTATTCTGGACTACAGCTCGCGTGGGACAAGGGGTTCTTCAATTTTCGATTGAAATTGACTCGGAACTTGTGGTCAGACTTGTCAACCGGCAAATCTCGCCATCACACCCACTTTTTAGTCTGGTGTCTCGGTGCCAAGGCTTCCTTCGTAGAGACCCGCAAGTGCAATTTTGTCACATATTTAGGGAGACTAACTATCCAGCTGATTGTTTGGCTTCTTTAGCTTCCGAGTTTCCCTTAGGATATTTTGTTCTTGATTCTCCGCCCCTAGAGTTATTTCTCTTTTGAAAAACGACGCCCGTGTAGTAGCGACCCAAAGGCTTGTCTGATGTTAGCTTTAATTTTTAACTATATGTTACGTTACGAGTAAGACCACGGTCTTACTCGTCTCACTTACAAAAAAAAATCTTTGTTAGGGTTAAGTAATGTTATTTATGCATGGATTAAGCGAGGACTAGTTAAGTAGACTCTAGTTATGAATGTGAATGGTTGAAGTTAACCTTAGTTAATTAGTATCTTAACCTTCCGGTTTTTGTAACCTATATATATGAGGTTGAGAGCGTTTAAGTTGTTGGTTTTGCTAGAAGCATGTGGGTCTAGACTAATTATGTCTTGAAGTAGTTTGGTAGGAATTGGTAGTGAGAAACCCTTCAAACTCCTTTATCCTTCCGTTGCGAGTTGGACGTCGCTTCGTGGACTGTAGTAGTTCTTAAGCTTTTAAGTCTCCTCGCTTAGATGACTTTGTTAGCGTAGAAGTTAGAAAACTTCTAAGAGAGATATGTTTATAACTCAAGAATCCTATTGTAACTAGGTGTTTGAGATCTTCTTCTGTAGAATCGAGTAGTGACTGTGTCGGGACTTTGACTTGATTCAGGTAAGTTCCTTGGACTTACTTAGCTAGCGTCTAATTGTTAGCATGAATGGTGATAGAGGTGTGTGCTTTGATTGTTTAATGGTTATACCCTGATAGGACGACCTTGTTTATATTTTGGCCCAAGTGTATGATTAACGGGCAATGACATCATTCCCAACTCTAACATGAGACTAAGAGGTTCTTTGTGACTAGCCCAAACAAGTACATGGTGAGGTGCATCGAATCCAGTCCCGTTGGTATATGGGTATAGAGGTGAGGTTTGGGAGATCCTCGTGTCACAACCTAAGTTGAATTCGAAAGTGCATGATGTAAACAAAGATAATAAATGGATGTATGTGCTTTCATGATGTGTGTTTCCAGTTCTGCAATGTGTATGTTTGTGTTATTACTCTTCTTCTATTATGTAGGTTGCTAGCTAACGGTTTTATCCGTCTTGTAGATGTCTTAGAGGTTAGGGACGCTGCCGAGTGATCTGGATGGAATGGTCAGACGGGTTTCCGTACATTATAGGACGAGATACGTTTTTCTTTTTAGTCTTGTTCCTTTGGCGTTTGGCATTTTAGTGTTGTCGTAACCTTGTGATACTCGGCTAATAGCCCTTTCTTATATTTTGGTTCTTAACATTTGCATTATATTTGTTTAATTTTACTCTTATTTGTGTCTTGTTGCAAGATTCGGTAAAGTTGTTGTCAAACTAAGGTCGGGATCCATTATGAGGTCCTAACCAGTAGCGTCCCAAGTTCCAAGAATTTGGGGTCTTACATAGATCAAAGAGGATTAGTCAAACATGGATCAATAATAGAAATCAAATGAAAAGAATAGTCTTTGCATAGAAATATAATTCAAAGTATGAAAATGGTAACATGAAAAATGAAAGCAAACGTAATTAGTAGGGGTGTTCATAATATTCCGATCCATTAGATCCGATCCGAGAATCCGATGATACGATCCATATATATCCGAGTCCGATAATTAGTTGTCCGTATCCGATACGATCCGAGAAAAATTACCAGATCACCGGATTGGATACGGAATGAATTATTTTTGCCTTCGGATATCCGGGGTATACTTATGTGTATATAATTTATAAATTATGTTATGTTTTAACAAATTCAAACAACTAAGTTGGTACCCATGTCAATATTGTGGCATGTGATCTCTGGTTCAATCCCTGAACCTCCCTTTTTTTTAACTTAAAAAAGTGTGGGCTATAGGAAGGCTTTGTATAATGATGGGTCAATTCCTGCGTTATTTGGATGGGTCGGCCCAAACTCAAGCTTTACTTGCCTTTAATCCACATTATTCGGATATCCGTGTCGGATATCCGTTCCGACACAGATAGAGAGAATTATGGGCCATAAAACACAAAAAAAAAAGGGAAGAAGTGGCAAAATAGTAATTACGTTTGCTTTTGTGCATTATCCGTGTCGGATATCCGTTCCGAAACAACCGGAAGTAGACACCGAAATCGTAATATGAATGCATTGTGCATTATAATGATATATATCTTGCTAATTGAGATGTAAATGCATGAATAAATGATTTGAAAACACGTAAGGATCGAGAAAGGATGAATAAAAACCTTCCTTGCATATGCATCCGTCTTTTACGCATGTAAAATTTCATTTCTTCCATCCTCTTTTCAAGGATAAACAATATTGACAATTCCGAATTAAGCTCTTACTTGACATGTTGTATGGATTCTAGCGGGAACTTTTTGTCCTCTCCACGAAAATGTCTTGAGAGCTTCATATTTTCTGACATATGCCTTAATTTCTTGCAAATCCTTCCAGGTTTTTGACGGAGTACCCCATACTTATCTTCTATGCACATCTTCTCATTACTTAATCCCAAATAGGGTCTTATGAGGCTCAATATGGTTGTGAGACTTTTTGAGGGGCACAAAGAAGGGAATATATATGCAAGAAGTGGCAAAATAGAAGGAAATCATATATAGGAGGGAGAAGGTCACAAAAGTTTATCAAAGAAGGCCTGAATCCTCTTCACATCAAATATAAAAATTTAAATGAGCATGCAGTCTTGCAAAAGAGTCAATCGCAAGTTCTAGAAGAAACTAAGCATTTTAGAGATTACGCATAAGTAAGAAAGAAAAGACACTTGAAAGTGCATGTTCAAGGTTAAAGAGTTCTCACATGTGTTGTCTAGTTAGGTTTTTCATCAAAAATTCCTTACAAAAACATATAAAATAAGCAAAGATGGTGATCCTAAGAGAGTCTTGTCAAGTATTGATTAGATTCGATTAGCTTCATATGTTCTTACACATGTGTTGTTTAGTTAGGTTTTTCATCAAAAATTCCTTACAAAAACCTATGGTCGTTGTCTTTTAGCTTAAGTCAAAGTTAATTACCTAACGTTACACTAACTCGTTTGTATAGTGTAAGTAAGGGTTGATCCTAAGAGAGTCTTGTCAAGTATTCATTAGATTCGATTATCGATATGTAACCAAAAGGGCGGGGGGGGGGGGGGGTTGGATTGTAACGAAGAAAGACAAAAGCATATAAAATAAGCAAATATGGTGATAATAGAATGAAATGCTACACTAGGTTAAATCTTAACATGCACACTACTTGGTTGGTTATTTTTACAAGTTATTCATCAATGTTCTCGTCTTGATCTTAGGTATGTGTTGAGCCAACCACCACCAACACAATTTAACAAGATTAATGATCCGTAAACCTACAAGATCAAAGCACAAGTTAGCATTCCAACAAAGACAAAGAGATATAAAGAAATGAATAAACACCGTTAAACTTTTCTTTATAGTTATATTCCTTTTCCTTTAAGTAATTACAACCAGCTTTTACCTAAAGGATTACTACTAGATTAAGGACCCGAACCCGAAATCAATTAACTCTAGTACTTTGCATGCAATTAGACACTTAAGATGATCAATCTAAGTGGTAAGAAACATGTAAACATAAGTTAAAGCACAAGGAATATAACACATATTTGACTGAATAAACTTATATTAATAAAGACTTACAATCAAGCAGCAATGCAACTTCAAAACAACCCAATGTAGCAAGGAAACTTAGAAACTCATTACAATTTGGGAATAAGGAGAATAGAGTTTTTGTGGGAAAATGATGGATGATTCTAGCAACCAGTCAAAGCTCTATTTATACTACAAAAGACAGTAAATGAGAGTAAATTGGCCATCCTAAACAGCCACCTTTAATGCCATAAAGGGGTGCAAACAGCCGGAGTAAAGTCTTCTGCTGCTAAACCGTGGGGGCGGGCTTCAGGGCCGCAGGGGCGGTTTAGGCCAAAACGCTCGATCTTCTTCGTGGCCGTTGGGGCGGCCTGGCAATCCCGTAGGGGCGGGTCTTTAATGCTCCTTGAACGTCTGATTCTTCAACTTCGTGTCGTTTCTGATGTCGAGCTGCAGGGGGGCCCAATGTCACCGTAGGGGCGGTGACACTAGCTCTTTGCTGGTCCGCAGGGAGAGGCGCAGGGGTGCCGACTTTGCTTTCTTCAAGGTGAGTCACCGCAGGGGCGGGAGGAGGCAGCCGCAGGGGCGGTGATAGGCTTGTTCCGGGCGCTGGCAAAGGCGCAGGCTACGTTCCAAAGTGAAATGCCACCGCAAGGGCGGTGACATTGCTCCGCGGGGACGGTGTGGAACCAGATACATATCTTCGTGAATATTCTTCAACTCCCAAGTGTTGCTAATATCTTTTTTGCTTCATTTGGACTTCTTCATCTGGATTAAGATATTAGTAACACAAAACCGACTCTAAGACACTAAAAAGATGCTAAAATCTATCCTAATTGATAGTGATTTTATCACCTATCAGTATACAACAACAAAAGTTCGAATTTTTAAGGCTTCGTTGGCACGTAATGTAAAGTAGCATATTATGCAAAGCATCATGTGTAGGGAAGTGCATTGTTAGGGGAATATGTCGGATTCTATCCGAGTTACTTTTCCATTAATAAGTCAATGAAGACTTGGGGAGTCAAGACCAAGCTTCATGTTGAGTCCGGATGGATGATCTTTAGTTTCTTGAATGATGAGGATCAAGACAATGAGCTACATGGAGGGCCTTGTTTCATTCATAATCGGCCACTATTGCTCAAGCATGTTCCGGACAAGTTTGCCTTTAATCACAAGGATATTGCTATCATGCCTTTATGGGTCCAAATCACGGGTTTTCCCAATGAATTTTGGACATCGGGTGTTCTAGGGAGGATAGGCTCGTTGATTGGAAAGCCTTTGTTCATGGACCATGTGACGGAGGATAGGAAGCGAGGTTCATATGCTAGAGTTTTGGTGGAAGTTAATTTTGCCCTTGATGTCATTAGGGAGGTCTGACTAGACTTTGATGATGGAGCCTCCCTAGATTGTATGTTGCTATATTAGAATGAGCCTACATATTGCCATCGATGTGTCCAATTTGGGCACAAGGGAGAAGAGTGCTCATTTAATGAGAAGCGTAAAGATGAAGTGCCAAAACCAAGACCTTCACGTAAGCAAGGACCTGGCAAAACCATGTAGCCGGGCACAAATGTTGCAAGAACTAGTGGCAAAAGGTGATATAGGCTGAGATGGGGCCTAGTAGTGGCCAAGCATGCCAGACAAAGACGGGTGAGGGTGGAGCTTGTCAAGACAAGCCAAAGGTGAGTAATAATGTTCTTCGAAAGCAAATTCATGGGGCTAACATGGGAAAGGTTGTTACTCCAGAGGCAATAGAACTTGTTGTGGGCATGAGCACTATGGTGACAGAGGAAGGCACGTGAGCGAGGATTGATGAGTCTAGTGACACGGAGCATGGACTAAGTGACGGGGATGATATTGATAACGACATGATTAGTAGTGAGTCAAGCGACATTGAATTGGAATCCGAGGATGATGATGACGTGTCTATATCTTATGGATCTAAATACATGGAGCAATAGGCGGTGGAGCCGAAAGAGGAAGAGTTCACTCCGGTACTATCTAAGGATCAATGTCACATGATAAAGAAACTTAATGCTTCAACGGAGAAGAATGACACAACTAAAGAAAGGAAGAGTTCTTCGCTATATAAATCCCATGAAGTCGATTCCCCAACAATCAAATAGTTTGATCCCTTTTATGTTGTTCAATGGCATCTCGTCCCTCTTTGATATGTTGCCTATCCTTTAGCAAGAATCACAAGCAACAACAAATTTACGCGCATGTTTAAACATAGTATGCCAATAGATACCACATTGAAGAATTTTAGCGATTATTTTTCCAGTATTGGCGTGTCAGCCAGCTGGATGGGAATGTCAATGGGAAATAAGGTTGGATATTTCTTCTTTTGGGATGCATCGGCGATATATCCCGCCAGAGCCTCTTTTGTATAGATAAAGGCTCGTTCTAGTAGTAGTAGTTGACGTTCTTGTAGAACTTTCTTATTTTGATGTTATGTGAGTCCAAAAGGTAACTCGTTGTAAACTAATAAGTTCATAATATCACCATGCCAAGGCATGTCCGGTTGTGGTGTAATTCACTTGCACAAGGTCTAGTGTTTTGTTGGCATAGTATTTGGCGTGAAGTTTCTTCTCTTTTCTTTGTCCAAGGACAACTCCAACTATGAAGTCACTAGCTTCGCACATGATTTTGAATGGAAGAGTATTATGAGTATTTCATTTAGTTTCTTGAAGGCTTCATTGCATTTCTACGTGAACTCGAAGGCAACATCCTTAGAAGTAGGTTAGTCATTGGTGTAGTTATCTTAGAAAAGTGTTGAATAAAGCGTCGATAAAAACCAACATAACCATGGAAACTTCTTATTCTTTTAACAGAGGAGGGTGAGGTAACTTTTCAATAAGCTCTACTTAGTTGTATCAACTTCAATTCCTCTCTACGAGACTAGATGTCCAAGTACTATACCTTCATTCACCATGAAGTCACATATTTCCCAATTGAGCACAAGATTTGAGTCAACTCAACACTCAAGCACTTTGGTGAGATTTGCTAAGCTTTCATCGAAAGATCCACCGCAAATAGAAAAAGCATCCATAAATACTTCCAAAATGTCCTCGATCACATCTCAGAAAATCGTCATCATGCATCTTTAGAATGTAAAAGGAGCATTGCACATGCTGAAGGGCATAATTCTGTATGCAAACGTTCCGTAAGGGCATGTGAAAGTGATCTTCTCTTGACCGTCTTGGTGGATGGGAAATTGAAAGAAATCATTGTAACCGTCAAGCCAACAGAAGTGAGAATATTTGACTAACCTTTCCAACATCTAGCCAATGGAAGTGGGAAGTGATCTTTCCGCGATACTTTATTCAAGTGTAGATAATCTATGCACATCTTCCATCTAGTGACGGCTCTCTACGAGATTAGTTCGTCTTTGTTGTTTTTTACAACTGTTATTCCTCCCTTATTAGACATAAAATATATTGTGTTAGCCCACTAGTTATCGATATTGGATATATTATTCCAACGTCGAGAAGTTTGAGAATCTCCTTCTTAACGCATTCATTCATTGGTGGATTGAGTTTTCATTACACTTTCCATGAGAGTCGAGCTTCTACTTCCAAAGGAACCTTATGCATGCAAAGTGAAGGGCTTATCCCTATAAGATCATCTATAGAGTAGCTTATAACCTTTTGGTGGAGCGATAGTACATCAAGGAGACGCAAAGTCTCAGATTTATATAGCAAAGAACTAATAATTACCGGAAACGTGGAGTTAGTACCAAATAATTCATGCTTGAGATTGGTTAGGAGTGACTTGAGTTCAAGCTTAGGTAGGGAAGAGGGCATACCTTGTGGTTCTTTAAAATCTACAACATTGCAAGTCTCGCCAAGTTGTTGCAAGAGGGAGATGACTTGCAGTGTAGGTGAGACGGCTTTGAGACAGCTTCGGATGTTGTCTCTCATCCCGTATTTGGCCATCATTATCCCGTCTGAGGCTACGAAATTTTGAAGAAATTCAAAAATTAATATATGGATTTAAACAATCTTTACTCGAGATGCTTGGGAAGCCGTCTAGTAACCCGTGATTATGCCATCTTGATTCCATTTCACGTCGTCTCACCATGGAGTTTGTGAGGACCAATTTGTTCGTGAATCTTGGCATGTGCATTGGCTCAAAGGTTTTTGTGGGGTCCTCTCTAGCTTGTTGGAGAGAGTTTACAACTGGTGCCAACAAGGCATGACCTCTGGGATCTTGCACATCTTTAGATAAACAAACTTGTAAGGGATCTTTAGAAATCAAGGTGATAACTTCAACTTCCTTGGGATTGATCTGAGTAGCGGACGACACCACTTTCTTAGTTGAGTCCTTAAGAATTTTGGATTTGGTTGATGTTAAATTTGTTTTCATGGCTTTCTTGGTGAGTATCATTTATTTGAGCATAACTTCCATGTGAGTTTTCATTGGAGGTTGAAGTGTTGTGGGACATGAGCAATATCTTATGGTGAACTGTTATTTCGATTGTTAGAGGAGAAACATTGTGGAGCTTCATGGCCTATTTTCCTGCACATTTGACACTTCATAGTTAGTTCTACGGTTGCTAGGTCTTGGTTTTGGGAGTTACCTCTTTCTTCACAAGATTTATCTCTTAGATCCTTTTTTGCGAGGGAAATCTTCTCACATGTTCAACTACATCAACAAGATAATTTCATGCATAATCTGCGTGCAATTTAGTGAACATGTTACGATTAGCAACGTCTATCATATCTCTTGTCACATTATTTAAACCTTTGTAAAAATATTCTAGTAAAGTGTTCTTGTCAATGCCGTGATGTGGACAAATATATAGCATTCATGTGAATCTTTTCCAAGCAAGGTGGATGTATTTGTGATCCTCTATTTCAAAGTTAATCAGAGTCATTCTATAGATGCGAGTTTTGCTAGGGGAAATATAACACTAAAAAAATTTAGCAACGAATTCCTTCTATGTAACAAACTTACATGTTGGTTCTCTTTCAAACCAGTCGCGAGCTTTGATCGTATTCATAATATCTTCAAAATTCCTAAATGTCGGCAAGGGCTTTCACTTTCCTCACGGTTGAATTTGCTTTCCTAAATTATGTCTATAGTGGAAGCGCTCTATCAAATTCTTTAGATTCATTGTCTGGAAGTATCTAAGCGTGGGTAGGAACAAACTGTTTAGGATCTATCCTTTCAACGTACAAGGTGGATCAACGCCGTCCATTCTGTGTCTCAACGTTTCAATATATGGAACAAAGAAAAAAAAGAAATCGCAAATAAAAGCAAGAAGATAACTTAAGATATAAGTCTATTAGAGACAACCAAACTATATGTAGTTCCCAACAACAACACCAAAAACTTGGTCGTTCAAGTTTTAACCAAATTATTAACAACAACCTCCCCGCAAGGATACGAGATCGGATGTAATATATTCGGGCATCAAATTCACAAGGACCACGTTTGTATTGGTAGAAATAAATAAACAAATATACTAAGCTAAACGCGGAATGAATGGATAAAATCAGGCTTGTAGGAAATCAATTCGTAAAAATAGAGCAATTGGTAACAGGATGTGAGATGATATTTATTGAGATGACCAATCTAAGGAAGCGAATATCCTTGCTAGGGGTGTTCATAAAATTCCGATCCGTTAGATCCGATCTGACAATCTGGTGATCTGATCCATGAAGATCCGAGTCCGACAATTAAATTTTTGTGTCCGATACGATCCGAGAAAAATTACCGGATCACCGGATCGGCTACAGAATGATTTAATTTTGCCTTCGGATATCCGGGGTATATTTATGTGTATATAATTTATACAGAATCATATGATTCAACAACATCAAACAGCTGAGTTGAGAAAACACACATACTATTTGGGCCGGCCCAAGGGCATGGCCTGATAATTTACAATTATTCGGATATCCGATCCGATCCGGGGTTCTCGGATCGGATATTCGTGTAACTTCGGAATGGATTCGGAATGTAATAAAAAGGAAATTTGACTTCGGATATCCGATCTGATAAGCCGGATCGGATATCCGGTAATGAACGCCCTTAATCCTTGCTATAATGAACCAAAAGGTAACCACGTATGAGAACAACATGAACTTCAATCAACAACAATGTGGTAACCGTCTAAAATAGCATTTGGCATAGACAAACAAAGATTGTGCCTTCCAACTCCCGTAGCCTTTAATCCGGAAGTTCGGCAAGTATAGGAAAACCCTTTAAAAACTTAGAAATCCGAAAAAGATCAAGAGAAATTTCCGCTTGTGGCTCTCTAGTTAGAAAAAGGTATAAAAGACCAAAACTTTCTACGATAGCTAGAAATCATCGAGGCAATGATAAACCGCTACTCTCAAAACCAAGTTATTTAAGATAAATCCGGTAACACAAACTTCGCTTTTGGCTCTTCAATTATTTTATCTAAACCATTTATAAACACCACTTTTTCGAAGATAAATAAAAGGTTAAAAACAAAGCAGTTTGAAAAGAAACATAAACCTGTTGATATTCATTCAGTAATTCACATAAACAGTCACCATCGATCCATAATAGGGTTCAATAAACCCTTTAGATCGAGGGAGACATAGCTGAAGAGATTTGTGAACTGAAAGGTTGTTTATTTCATTGACCATGTAATGTTTATATAAGAAAACATAAAGAGATAAAAATAATAAACTAATAACAAAAGATAAGCCCAATAAAAAGAGATAAGTCCAATGCTCTAAGAGATAAGCCCAATACTCTAACACTCCCCCTCAAGCGGGAGGTGTGGAAGAAACAACTCCAAGCTTGCGAATTAAGAAGTTGAAACGAGTAGGTCCAAGAGCTTTAGTCATAATGTCAGCTAGTTGAAGTGTGCCAGGAACATGTTGTGTTTGAATAATGCCTCGCTGAATTTGTTCCCTGATTGTATGACAGTCAATCTCAATATGTTTGGTACGCTCATGGAATACCGGATTGTTGGCTATATGAATGATGGACTGATTATCACAAAAGAGGCGCATAGGAGCCTTGTGTGAAACCCCGAGTGAATCAAGTAGAGAACGAAGCCAAAGGAGCTCACAAGTAGTAACTGTCATTGCTCTATATTCGGCCTCAGCAGAAGATCTAGAAACCGTAGCCTGTTTCTTGGTTCTCCAAGAAATGGGTGAATTACCGAGGAGAATGAAGTAGCCTGTAGTAGAGCGTCTAGTGATAGGGCAAGCTGCATAATCCGAATCACAAAAAGCACGAATACACAAATCACTAGAACGAGATAAGAAAATACCCTGATCAGGTATTGACTTTAATTAACGAAGAGCCTTTAAGGCAGCATCCCATTGGCCACGGCGCGGAGCAGCCATAAACTGAGAAAGTGTATGAACCGAGTATGCAAGTTCAGGGCGAGTGAAGTAGATAAGACGGCCAACCAAACGACGATATTTCTCAGGATCATCAAGAAGAGCAGAGGAATCTGATTGAAGACCATAATCAGCAGACATCGGAAACGATGCGGTTTTGCATCCAAGAAGACCAGAATCAGCTAGAATATCTAGAGTGTATTTCCGTTGGTTCAACCATAAACCAGACGGTGTACGAACAATTTCAATGCCTAAGAAGAACCGAAGGGGTCCAAGGTCCTTCATATGAAAGCAAGCATGAAGATAGTCTTTAAATCGACGAATGGTAGCAGGATTATTTCCAGTAATGACTAGATCATCCACATATATTAAAATGTGAAGGATGATACTTGACCGTCTGAAGGTGAAAAGGGAGTAATCAGCCAAAGACTGAGAGAAACCATATTTCAGAAGAGCAGATGTGAACTTGTGGAACCAATTCCGTGGAGCTTGACGAAGACCATATAATGATTTCTTTAGACGACAAACTTGGGACGAGGTTCGAAAACCGGGAGGTGGTAGCATATATACTTCCTCATGCAGATCCCCATGAAGAAAAGCATTGTGAACATCCATCTGATGAAGTTCCCAGTTATAGATAGAGGCAATTGCAAGAAGTAGTTTAACAGTAACTGATTTAGCAACAAGAACAAAAGTTTCATTATAATCAATGCCTGCTTGTTGACAGTTGCCGAGTGCAACTAAACGCGCCTTATAACGTTCAACCTGTCCATTGGAGTTGTATTTAATATGAAAAACCCATTTAGAGCCAATAGGTTTACGATCGAGAGGAAGATCAACATATTCCCAAGTGTTGTTGCGGTGTAAGGCTGTCATTTCATCCTGCATGGCCTTTTTCCATTTTGGGTTAACAACCGCGTCTCTGAAAGAGGTTGGCTCTTGTCCCTGATATACAGAGTTAATAGCAGTAACATAGGCATGAGAAAAATGTTCATATGATAAAGAATTCTTTATGGAATATCGGGTACCTGATTTCAGTGGAGGAGAAGTTTCACCCGATTTGGAATCAAAATGACTTGCCTTTTGACAAACATAATCTCGTAAAAGGATAGATGGTTTTGAAGTACGGGAGCTGCGGCGGGGTGGATTTTCGGTCGGAGCAGCAGTAACGGGTGGTGGAGTCGGAATGATGGGTTGAGGAATTTCAGTGCCCATGGGAAGAGGGGTAGAAGTATGTGGAATAGTAGAGGGAGGTTGGGAACATGCAGGAGGGATGGTTATAGAAATTGGGGAGGGGTTTAGTGGGGAGGTATAGGGGGCATCAACAACAGGTAGGGGAGAGATGACAGGGGAACCCGTGGTTGGTGGAGGGACAATAGGGAGGTGAGAGGGTTCTAGAGGGGTCGTAGTAGGTATAGGTGGGGGATCCGCGTCAAGGGGAATATGTGGGAGGTTTTCTTGGGTGGGGGCCGTTTTTCGGGGGGTTTCTTGGTAATATTTGGGGGAAAAGTCAATGGGGTCTGCTATGGACTCCGTAGGTTCAGAAGAATTTTTCGGTTCGGAGAACGAAAAAATATTCTCGTAAAAACGTGCATCCCGTGTTGTAAAAATTTCTTGGGTATCAAGATCCAATATTTTCCAAGCCTTTTGTGAAGATGCATTCCTATAAAAATGCATTTTCGACCTCGAGGTCGAAATTTATCTGAAGACCGAGGTGCAAGGAACAATAAGCAAGACAACCAAACACCCGAAGATGGTCAAGATTTGGTGGAGAGCCATGAAGAAGCTCATAAGGAGTTTTGTGATGGAGGATGGGAGTAGGGGTGCGATTGATAAGGTAACATGCCGTAAGAACACGTTCTCCCCAAAGCGAGACGGGTAAATTTGCTTGAAACATTATGGATCTAGCAACATTAAGGATATGGCGGTGTTTGCGTTCTACCCTCCCATTTTGTTGTGGTGTGTAGGTACAAGAGGTTTCTAAATGGATACCCTTACCTTTAAGAAAAGGTCGAAGGGAAATAAATTCCTTAGCATTGTCACTGCGAAAGGTTTTGACACAAGTGTGGAATTGAGTCTTAACCATGACACAAAAATCTCTAATTAAAGTGGCGACTTCGGCTTTTCCCTTTATTAAATAAACTCAGGTGCAACGGGAGTAATCATCTAAAACGGTAAGAAAGTAGGAACAACCGGAAGTAGAAAGGGTGCGATAAGGACCCCAAATATCTAAGTGGACTAATTCAAATAACGACAAAGCATGAGAACTGCTAACCGGATGATCTAGGTAGTTTGGCCCGGAGACATATGTCACATGGATAGGTGATTTTGGTGATGGAAGGATGACCAAGGCGGTTATGATGGGTGTTGGTGTCAATAGTGGTAAGACATGAGGGGAGAGGAGAAGCGTTTGTCATCCACAGAAGCCGGTAGATTCCATCACGAGCTTCACCCACTCCAATCACTGTCCTCGAAGTACGGTCCTGTATAACACAAAGTTTATTAGTTATCATAAAAACACAATTCAAATCCGTAGTTAACTGATTTAGAGAAAGTAGATGACAATCAAGTCCTGGAACATATAATACTCGGGGCAAGTGAAGGGAGTTATTGAGTCGCAAGGTGCCTGCGTGTTCAGCGGAGACTAAAGCTCCATTAGGAGGTTTAATCTGGCATGTAGTGACCGGCTTGAGCGATGAAAGTAATGAACGATCACCTGTCATATGAAATGAAGCCCCCGAATCAAGAATCCAAGGGAACGAATTTGAACAGTAGGAGTTCAAAGCAGATATGAGAGTATTCCATTGAGTATTACTAAGGCCAATGTTTGTACGGTCCTCAAAGGTTAAGGGACCAGAGAAAGGGGTATGTGGAGTTAGCTTGTCCCGCCACCCTCATAATTGTGGCGGTCATTGTTACCAGCCAAAGTCGTATCTGATACTGACGGCCAAAGTATTTTCTAATACCGGCTGCCAAAGTCGTCTCTAATACCGGCTGCCAAAGTCGTATCTGATACCGGCGGCCAAAGTCGTTTCTGATACCGGCGGTCAAAGTATTTTCTGATACCGACGGCCAAAGTATTCCCTGATACCGACGACCAAAGTGACGGCCAAAGTATTCCCTGATACCGCAAAAACGGCAAAAGGTTAATTTTAGGGTTTAAGGTTTTGTTTTGTGCGGAAACGTAGGTCAAAGAAAGTGCTCTGATACATGAAGAGATTTGTGAACCGAAAGCTTGTTTATTTCATTGATCATGTAATGTTTATATAAAAAAACATAAAGAGATAAAAATAATAAACTAATAACAAAAGATAAGCCCAACAATAAGAGATAAGCCCAATGCTCTAAGAGATAAGCTCAATACTCTAACATAAGTATAGATTGATGAGAGCAACCACATGAAAAGAATAGTCTTTGCATATAATAAAACTCAAAACGGGAAAATAGCTAAACATAGATTGATGAGAGCAATCGGATAAAAAGGATGAAGAAATCAGATAGCAAGAGAATGATGAAGTTATTACCTATTATGTTCGGAGATCGAGCTATCACCTAAGACAAAACTTCATGTCATTTCTTTAGGCAAATGAATATGTGTAAACATACTACATCTTTACAACATGTGTATTTAGAGCTTATATTACATATCTACCAAAGGTATAAAACGATTATAGTTTGGGTCCGAAACAACTAAAATTAAAAATTGAACATTTGAAATCAGCTGAAGCATATGATGAAGCTAATTACGCTTTATTGAACCTATAACAAATGAAATTAAAAAGCTATAAAACGATTAGAATTTGGGTATGAAACACAAAAAAGACATATGACAATCTATTACCTAAGAGGATGAAGAGGGTTCAAGAATGGGAACACCGGCGACCGTTTTGCACAAACGAAATGGCGATAGGGGAAAATGAAAATCAGAACAAGAAATTGAAGACACATTTTTGATTTTAGGGCTTTTTGTTTCTCATCTTCGTTCGCCGGAAGTTTGTTCACACTGATTCCTCTCAAAAACGACCTCGGATCGACCGTCGTAGTTTCGTTTCCGGCAAAGATTCATCCTCCCACTCGACAAGGAACCTATGAAAGAACAAAGCATAACCACGTTGAGGTATCAAGAAGCAGTTTGCGGTACCACAAAAACTCAACTCTAATGGCTCGTTTGGAAGCACTAAAAATCATTCCCGATAATGGAATGATTCCGAATCAATAAAAAACTATGTTTGTTTAGAGGTCTTTTAACACATAAAAGTAATCTCATCATTTCCATTTCTTTTCTTTACCCTTATCCAAATTCATTATTTTTTCATTTCACCGCGTCAACCAAACGGGCTTTAAATGTACTCAGTCACACTCAATTTATTGCATAGAAATCAAAACCGTAAATTCCAAAAAACATTAGAAAGAAAGTAAAGCATAACACTATTTTTATGGGTCATACCAGTGACGTGGAGAACCTTGCAATCCGTACTTTCATCGTGCCAAGAGAAGATGTCACCGAAGAAGTGGAGACGACGACAAAGAATAGAAATGTTGGGATACAAGGGAATAGTGAAGGCAAAGGTAGAGATAAGTTGGAGTTGGGAAAGCGGTGGACTCAAACAATAGTGATTTGAATTGTCAAAGAGGGTAATTTGACAAATAAGGCTATACATGTTTGTCAAACGTAATGTCAGAGATCTTAATTTTATGCAAGTTGAATGACACTCTCGTAATTTGTAAAAAGAATAGGGATATAATGGTAAAGAGAGAGGGGTTTCCTTCATTTAGTCGACTCTCTTACAGTGTATAAATAATTTAAAAAAATTTTTTTTATAAATTAATGTAATAAATGCAGATAAATAATTATATCATTCGATATACTTTTGAGTATCTATTATACATACTAAAACAGAGTACATGATTTGATGACGTGGCGCGCTGTGGAAGCAGCAATCAAATGGAGCTCCCACAATTTTTTGGCCAATAAATCTTTATTTTTTAAGCCATAAAATCTTTTTTTCCTAAACTAACACACTGCTATTCAAAATTATACGTAACTTTTTTTGTTGGAGATTCTCCAAGATTTTATAGGCCAATAAATCTTTATTTTTTGTGGGAGAAAAGCTTTTTTTACTAATCTAACAAACTTCTATTCAAAATTGTACGTAACTTTTTTTTTTTTTGAGATTTTCCAAGATTTTATAGGTTATAGTCAATTCTCCTTTTTATATTTATTATTTATAAGCCAATAACCCTTTTTTACTAAACCTTAATTATTTTGTAAAATATGAATTTTGTTATCCCACATCGGTTATCAGAGAAGGATGACACTTTGACAACATGTATAAATAGACCTCAAATGTTTGAAGATTATACAAATCATACATTTTCGGACCTTTTGGTCAGAATCAAGTATAATACTTATTATACCGGATTAGCATTTGTATGTGGAGTGGATTGTTGTGACCTACTAATTCGTAGGTCGTTTTGATCTAATGATTTTTGGGTCGTTTTGATCTAATGATTTTTGGGTCGTTTTGATCTAATAATTTTTGGATCGTTTTGACCTATAGATTTTTGAATCATTTTGACCTAATAATTTGTAGGTCGATTTGACCTAATAATTTGTGGGTCGTTGTGACTCATTGATTTGTGGGTCGTTGTGACCCATTGATTTGTGGGTCGTTGTGACCCGATAATTTGTGGGTTGTGACCCAATATGTTGTGGGTCATTATGACCCACTGATTTGTGTGTCATTGTGACCTACTGATTTGTGTGTCATTGTGACCTATTGATTCATGGGTCGCTGTGAGCTACTAATTTGTGGGTTGTTGTGACCTATGACCTACTGATTCGTGGGTCGTTGTGACCTAATAATTTATGGGTCCTTGTGACCTACTAATTTGTGGGTCCTTGAAATCTACTGATTTGTGGGTTGTTTGTGACCTACTAATTTGTGGACCGTTGAACTATTAAATTCGTACTTCTTATTTTATCAATATAATAAATATACATCTATATACTTTACTAAAACAAAAAACACTAATTCTTGACGTGTCACCCCACGTTTTTTCTCTAATTAAACTTTTTATTAAATCACGAATTAAGCTAATAGATCCTTTTTTTACTAAATCATAATCAGAATCTTTGATTATTTTGTAAAATAAAAATTAAGACTCCATATTTTTATCGGATTAACTTTTTTTTACTAAATCTCGAATTAAGCCAATAAATTTTTTTTACTAAACCTTAATTATTTTGTAAAATATAAATTTTGTTATCCCACATCGGTTATCAAAGAAGGATGACATTTTGACAACATGTATAAATAGACCTCAAATGTTTGAAAATTATACAAATCATACATTTTTGGACCTTTTGGTCAGAATCAAGTATAATACTTATTATACCGGATTAGCATTTGTATGTGGAGTGGATTGTTGTGACCTACTAATTCGTAGGTCCTTTTGATCTAATGATTTTTGGGTCCTTTTGATCTAATGATTTTTGGGTCGTTTTGATCTAATGATTTTTGGGTCGTTTTGATCTAATAATTTTTTGATCGTTTTGACCTACAGATTTTTTAATCGTTTTGACCTATAGATTTTTGGGTCGATTTGACCTAATAATTTGTGGGTCGTTGTGACCCAATAATTTGTGGACCCACTGATTTGTGTGTCATTGTGACCTATTGATTCGTGGGTCGTTGTGAGCTACTAATTTGTGGGTTGTTGTGACCTACTGATTCATGGGTCGTTGTAACCTACTGATTCGTGGGTTGTTGTGACCTAATAATTCATGGGTTGACCTACTAATTTGTGGACCGTTGAACTATTAAATTCGTAATTCTTATTTTATCAATATAATAAATATACATCTATATACTTTACTAAAACAAAAAACACTAATTCTTGACGTGCCACCTCACGTTTTTTCTCTAATTAAACTTTTTATTAAATTACGAATTAAGCTAATAAATCCTTTTTTTACTAAATCATAATCAGAATCTTTGATTATTTTGTAAAATAAAAATTAAGACTCCATATTTTTATCGGATTAAATTTTTTTACTAAATCTTGAATTAAGCCAATAACTTTTTTTTACTAAACCTTAATTATTTTGTAAAATATGAATTTTGTTATCCCACATCGGTTATTAGAGAAGGATGACACTTTAACAACATGTATAAATAGACCTCAAATGTTTGAAGATTATACAAATCATACATTTTCGGACCTTTTGGTCAGAATCAAGTATAATACTTATTATACCGGATTAGCATTTGTATGTGGAGTGGATTGTTGTGACCTACTAATTCGTAGGTCCTTTTGATCTAATGATTTTTGGGACGTTTTGATCTAATGATTTTTGGATCGTTTTGACCTAATGATTTTTGGATCGTTTTGCCCTACAGATTTTTAGATCGTTTTGACCTTCTTTTAATGATTTATTAGTATAAAACTTATTAATGATCAACACATGGGTTACGTGGTCTCATTTACTATGTAACACTTGACGCGTTATTTATACGAGCTCATAACATATAACTAATAAAGTTAACAACATATAATATAGTAAAAAAATGTAATATGATAAGCTATTTTATTAACAAACCTGCACAAGGTGCGGGATATACACTAGGGAAGATATACCACGTTGCACCTGGGTTTGGAGAGAGGTACTACTTGAGGGTTTTGCTGAATCATATTAAGGGTCCTACATGCTACGAGGAAATTCGGACAATCAACGGTACACTATATGCCACATTTAGGGAAGCATGTTGTGCTATGGGGTTGTTGGATGACGACAAGGAATACATTGACGGTATAAAAGAAGCAAGTTTTTGGGGAACTGCTGGTTATCTTCGGAATTTATTCGTCATGTTGTATCTCTCAGGTAGCATGTCGTCGCCTCATCTGGTTTGGGCTGAAGTATGGAAGTACTTATCTGATGATATTCTTGCACGACAGAGAAGGGTGTTGCGTAATAATGGTATGCTTTCTTTCATGTATATGAATTTAATTCGAGTTTTGCATTATTTTTTCAATTTGTTTAGTATATTTTGTACTAGGTAAGTAAACATGTTTAACTTGGTTTATTTGTACGTAGATTTGCAATTAGATGATGCCGTGTTGCAAAATTACGCCTTGGTTGAGATAGATAAACTTTTACACAGGAATGGCGGCAGTTTGAAGACGAATAAGTCTATGCCTTATCGTGACAAAGCCTTGATTATGGAGCAGCATAATAGACTAATTCAAGATGAACTAAACTATGATCGATCCCAGTTATCTTTGGACCATGACAGATTGGTTTCCAGTTTCACCGACGAGCAGAGGGGAGTGTATGATCAGATTATGTGTGCTGTGTCCGCTGATAAGGGGGGGGGGTTTCTTTATGGATACGGTGGAACATGAAAGACTTTTATATGGAGATCCCTTTCGGCTGGTTTGAGGAGTAAAGGTGAGATCGTTCTAATAGTTGCTTCGAGTGGTAATGCAGCTCTCTTGCTTCCAAGCGAAAGAACCGCTCATTCGAGGTTTGGCATCCCAATAAATGTTGACGAAAGTTCAACATGCAACATTCATGCAGGTATAAACCTTATTATTCAATTATTAAAACTTCTTTTTTAATATATTTTTCATATTACACTGAACAATATATTAATGTTTTAATCTTATATGTTTAGGTACGGATCTGGCTGAGTTAGTGTCAAAGACAAAGCTGATAATATGGGATGAAGCACTCATGGTTAACAAATGTTGTTTTGAAGCGCTCGATAGAAGTTTAAGGGACGTCATGCGATCTTATAATCCAGACTGCTCACTTCTCCCGTTTGGTGGTAAGATTGTCGTTTTTGGTGGTGATTTTAGACAAATATTGCCTGTTGTAAGTCATGGAAGTAGACATGATATTGTCTTTGCTGCAATCAATGCGTCATATTTGTGGGATCACTACACGGTGCTTAGATTAACTCAAAACATGAGGGTTATACGTGGAGTTACTGAATTAGAAGCTCGAAAGGCTAAGGAGTTTTCAGATTGGATATTGGGCATTGGAGATGGCACGGAAGGTGAAAGTGTTAATGGAGAAGCTCAGATTACCATCCCCAAAGATCTCCTACTTGCATCTACAGGTGACCCGATTGCAACTATTGTTGACCATGTATATCCTTTGAGTTACAATATTCAGGATCCACCGACCTACTTTCAAGAAAGAGCTATTCTCTCCCCTACCAATGAGATTGTTGAGAAGGTTAATGACTATATTTTATCACTGATACGTGAAGACGTGACAAAGTACTTGAGTTCGGATAGTATATGTCCAAGCGAAGGTTCTCTTGATGATTGTTTCTACTCGAGCGAGTTCTTGAACTGCATCAAGTGTTCTGGATTTCCGAACCATGTCTTGAGACTGAAAGTTGGAATTCCAATTATGTTGATGAGAAACATTGATCAGTCTGCAGGGTTGAATAACGGAACCAGACTGATAGTTAGGAGACTTGGAAAACAAATCATCGAGGCAGAAATAATATCTGGGAACAATATAGGTCATAAGGTCTTCATTCCGCGAACAGTTCTTACACCCACATACTTGAAATTCCTGTTAAATTTCGAAGGAGACAGTTCCCAGTTATGGTATGTTTTGCTATGACTATAAATAAAAGTCAAGGTCAGTCCTTGCACAGGTTGGAATATATTTGCCTAGACCGGTCTTCAGTCACGGCCAATTATATGTCGCTATCTCAAGAGTGACGAGCAGGGATGGAGTAAGGATTATGATATGTGACCCTAAGGGCAAGGTTCAAGATACTACAACTAATGTTGTATTCGACGAAGTTTTTCGCAACATAATTTAAGGTACGTTAGAATTTCTTCTTCATTTTATTTCGTTTTCAATCAATAATATCAAGCGATCATAACCCGTCCTTGAGCTTACACTTATATAAAGTTTATCTTCTTCTTTTTCAGGATCGGACTGTCGCGCATGTGCTCGAGGTTTCACGTCAAAGGTTATCATCGTGATTTCTATTATAATAAATATGTACACAATTTTAACTGTTTTTTGACATTATTAATATTGTGATTTTTATAATACAGAGATAGTGGACACTCCTGGCTTGGTATGCCCCGAACTGGGTCAACAACTATGTTGTTATTATTTTTCTTATATGCGTATACTATTTAACATAAACATTCGTAATCAAATCAACAAAATAATAATAAGAAAAATAAATCTATAAAAAATTACTCATACAAAAAAAACTGTAAAAAATATATTTTCAAATACCCGTGCACGGCACGGGCGCTAAACTAGTTTGTTTATAGATTTTAAACATATGAAAGAGACATAGCCCATTACCAGTCACTCGGCAGAATGAGGCAAATAAGGGAATAAGGTATTAGGCCCATTTGGTCGGCCCATTGTTTAGGATTCAGCCCGTATTCTCAGTACTGTTTGTAACCCGTATTGATTCAGGGCTAGAGTTCAGGTGTGAGTTTAGAAAAAACACAGTACACCGTACCCATTACCCAGCTACCAAGCCAAGAAAGAACCAAGCTGCCCCTGGTTCTTACGTCTCAATACCAGTGGCCGCACACCATAGGAGGTGAGATCAACCGCCGAATTCTCATGCCGATCCTCGAGCTATTCAAGAAATTCAACCTAATTTGATTCTCTCTGGTAACTTCTCAACCCCGATTTCCCTTTTTCTGCGTGTATCGGTCCTTGACCTTTTTTTTAGGGGTCATGTGGTTCGTACGAATTACTCCTTTAATTCTTGTATGTAATTTCTTCCAAATTTGTTCTCATCAGACTCGTTTCAGGTTATTCTTCCGCGAAAGTTTGAGAAAACCAGTTCTGTTCGTATACTTGCTCCAGGTTTTATTTCTTATCCCTAATTCCCTTCTATTCTTGGTTTTCCTTTCCTTGTTTGAGAAGTGTACCTGAACAAGATTGCTCAATTTGAATTCGTATAGTAAGTTGCTCAAGTTATAATTTGCCTTTTTCCGGTTCGCCATTGAAATAGAATATCTTCCTTTGGCAACTGTTCAAGATTTCCAACCCTGAATTGCATCTGAACTTCAATAGTTAAGAGTTCGGCTGGTTCTTCCAGAGTTAGGGTTTGGTTATTGATTAAGTCGAAATTTGCTGTTTCTTCCTGTCACTCCTCTATTTCTCAGTGTATTAAAATGTAGTTCTGATCCTAAACAATATAAATTTTGGTGTTGCATTTTTTTAACATCATATGAATGTAACACCCTTTGAGTGAGATCTAGGATTGTGAAGACCGATAGAGGGAGAGACTTAGACAAGAGAAACTATTTCATGCGATAATTGTGGGAAATGTTTACAAACTACTTTATTATTTATAGTAGTCAAAAATCGGATTGATGAAACGGTAAGCATAAACCACGTCATCTTTAAATCATATTATAATTAAACTAAGTCAATTACCACTTCAGACATTCTTCTTCTCAGGGATGATCTCCTTCCCAAATATCCGCATTTTCATTCTAGATGGTGAGGATGTTTGTAGGAGAGAGAATTATTAGGGGTATGGGTATCTAGTCTCTACCAATTTGCATGTCAGTCGTAATTCAACTTGGTTAGCTAAATATTATAATTTGACGAAAGCCTTGGCCTCGGGTTAGCTTTACTATTTCAGCACTCTAGTTTATGACTCCTGTAAGTAGTTGGTAATTGGCTTTCCCCAATTATTGAATGAACTAGTTTGCTCTTCTCCAAGTCTTTTAAATCGGTTGTTCTCAATCCCAGATATCACTCAAAAGCACTCTCCCTTGGTACTTATTTTAGTGCGTTCTGCTCCTAATCTAATCGGGTCTTGTTCCCCTAGAATTACTCTAGGTGAAGTTCAAAAAATCCTATAGAAACAATCAATGGACGAGAACTGTATACCTATCAATGGATAACTGCTTAAATAGGCAACTGCCACTCCTATCTCTCTTTATTACATAATTTGTATGGACGAGAACTCCCTTAAGTGTCTGCTGTTAGTCAAACACCACAAATATTTTAGGTTTTATTAGACATCAGCTAGAAATGCTTAAGAAGTCCCCAAGTAGCCTTACCTGGAATCCTCTTGGCTGTACATAATCCAATTGGTTTCAAACATTTTATTTCGCTTAATTCAGTCTGTTCTAATCCTATTCGTGGAAACCAGAACTGTATACCTATCAATGGATAACTGCTTAAATAGGCAACTGCCACTCCTATCTCTCCTTATTACATAATTTGTATGGACGAGAACTCCCTTAAGTGTCTGCTGTTAGTCAAACACCACAAATATTTTAGGTTTTATTAGACATCAGCTAGAAATGCTTAAGAAGTCCCCAAGTAGCCTTACCTGGAATCCTCTTGGCTGTACATAATCCAATTGGTTTCAAACATTTTATTTCGCTTAATTCAGTCTGTTCTGCTGTTGATGTAACTGAAGCCAGCCCTCGAGAGCAATGGAGCGGATAAATGGCTTATTGTCGTTGAGGTAGAAGACTAATGATGGCGGATGAAAATAATAAGGGAAGGGATAAATAGGTTGGATTGTTTGGTTTGGTCTTGTTTGCATCTTCTTTGCATTCTCAGTTATTTGAATTTTTTGTGGGGATGAGGAGGCACTGAATTGCCATGTGAAATGAGGCTTCAAGATAGGGGATGACTGCACGAAGAGTCACAATTGGTGGATTTTGAGGTGAGGGACAGTGACGAGGTTGGTCTCTATTATAATGGTGTTTTGTTGGTTGAAGGGCAATTGGGGTTTCTTGTAATTTGTTGGTTCAAGGGAGATATTTGCCATTTCAACCATTCTCTGCGGACCTAAAAAAAGAACGTGGGACATTGATGAGCCTTGTTGTCAAATGGCTATAAGAAATTTTACAGTGGGGGTTATAACTTATAACAACTTTATTTATTAGGGGATGGTAAGTGTAAAGTGTGCTATTTAGTTGGTTAATTTAGTAATATTCCGTAACTTCTTTTGTCCATAGAAATATTAATTCCTATTAGAGAATTCTCACTGCTTATCCAATTTTAATAGGAGGTGATGATGCTGGAGATGGAAGAACTTTATGAGATGGCTGTTGAAGAAGGGGAGGGGAGTCATCATAAGTTGAATGATGATGAACAGGGAAATGTTGATGGAAACAATACAACTGTGGTCTCCAAGGAGAATATGGATGAGGTAGAAAATCAGGAGAAACAGACATTGAATGTTGAACATGAAAAAGAAGAATTCACTGCATCGGTTTATATGCAGAATAACGAGGCAGTCTTGGCCAGTGAACAAGGAGTTGGTGAGAATAATGAGGCAGGGTTGGCCAGTGAACAAGGAGTTAAGGAAATGTTTACAATCTCTGGGGATATTAAGGATGAAAGTCTGATGGGAGATTCACGAAATCAAGATATAGGAGATTCAAAGGATTTAGAGTCTCTTACTGATCAAATTACTATGAATGATAAAGAGGAAACCATGAATGATGATACAAACGCCACAAAAGAAGTACTGTTGGTTCCCAAAAAGAAGGTACTTAAGAAAAAGAAGGTTGTTAAGAGAAGGAAACTGGTGAAGAGTAATGTCGCTGTAGCCAAGGATGAAAAGAATAAATCAGAGATGCCTGGTCTCTCTGTTGAAGCGAGATCAAATCAGAATCTGAAGAATGACGAGGATGGTGATGGCAAAACCATGGATAATGTAAGTAAATCAACTACAGTGAAAACAAAGAAGAAGAATGCTCTACAAATGACTGACATGGTAGCTGTTAAGTCCAAGAAAAGTGAGAAGGATAAGCTGGCTGGCAAAGAAAAGATAGCATCAGAAAGTGAAAATATGGATGATATGAAGGAGGGAGGCAAATCTGAGACCGGGGTTATGTTGAATAAGTTAATTAACAGAAAGGATGAAAAAGGCAATGTAGTGGTGACTGCTGAAGATAAAGATGAAGCTGAACCATCAGAACAGCACAAATCTTCAAACAAAGTAGAGTCAATGGGGGTGATATTCATGTGCAGCTCAAAAACTAAGGATGACTGCTACCGTTACAAGATCTTGGGGTTACCTGCAAGCAAGAAAGATTTGGTTTTGAAGATCTACAAAGGCATGAGGCTCTTTCTGTTTGATGTTGAATTGAGAGTCCTTCTAGGGATCTATAAAGCTGCTGCACCCGGGGGTTATAATATTGAACCCAATGCCTTCAAGTCAAATTTCCCTTCTCAGGTTAGCATTCATGTAATTCTGTCCTAATCTGCTGAAGTGTCATCAGAAACATATAAATGATTGTCTCGTATACACATTTTGCCATTTGGTCAAACTTTTGGGTTGCTGTTGATAAGATAATTTGCAAGATGATTGATTTCCACTTTATTAAAGAAGATATAGCTCAAAACTATTATGATCGAGTATTTGAGCTTCATCATTCTTTGGTCAAATTACTCCCCTATCAAATGAATTTTGTTCTCAATCTTAAGTTGAGATTTGTTTATCATAGGTACGCTTCACCATTGTCCATGAATATACTCCTTTGCCGGAGGAGAAATTCAAAAAAGTGATCAAAGATAATTATTACTCCAAAAATAAGTTCCATTGTGAACTAAATTCTAATCAGGTTTGTTACTATTTCCTGGTACTAAATCTTACTATTATTGTCCCCATATTTCTCATTACACTTTGCAACCTATATTCCCTATATATCTAGCATCCTGAAGTATGTTATAAAAGTTCTTCAGGTGAAGAGTTTGTGTAAGCTTTTCCGTGTAGCCAATAACGGTGCAAATTCTAAGGTCCGGGCAATCACCGAAAGACCAAAAGTTGGAATCCGCCATATTGTAGATCGAGAGAACAAAAAGAGGGAAAGGACCGAGAACAATGACCTAAGCAGGAATAACAGAAGAGTTGTAGTTGGCTCTGATCGAGGTGACAAAAGGAGATGGATTGTAGATGACTTAAAACGCTCAAGAGCTAATGGCGACCCAAAACCATTTAGGACTAAAGATGATGTGAGGCGCGCAAGGGGTAAAAGAGATGTAAACCGCCACGGGGATGAGAATGATAGGAGACGTATAAGACTAGAGGATGACGCAAGACGACGCATAAGGCTTGAGGATGATGCAAGACGTATAAGGCTTGAGGATGATGCAAGGCGACGTATAAGGCTTGAGGATGATGCAAGGCGACGTATAAGGCTTGAGGATGATGCAAGGCGACATTTGCGGTTTGGGGATGAGGTGAAACTTTTACAGCTTGAGGATGACGCGAGACGTTCGCGGGTTGAGAATGAGGCAAGACGTGCACGTCTTGAGGATGAGGAAAGACGTTTAAGGCTGGAGGATGATGAAAGGCGTCTACGGCTGGAGGATGAGGAAAGGCGTTTACGTCTTGAGGATGAGGAAAGGCATTTACGGCTTGTGGATGAGGAAAGGCGTATACGGGTTGAAGATGATATAAGACGTTTACTGGCGGATGATAGAAGACGTGCCGATATCTATGAAAGAGACACTTATTTACCATCAGCACTTCCTGTACCTTTGCATCTTAATGTTTTACCTCCGCCTGCAGCACCGTTGTATACTTCATCTTACACCGAGAGGCCATCAGTTCTTGATGGCCATAGGCTGGACAGAGGGACTGACCTTGAGGATTGTGGTCTTGGATACTCAAGATCACGAAGTCTGTACGAGATTGAAAGTCGTGATCCATATCTGCCATACAGGGAGCATGTTGACTACCGTGATCCGGCATATGATGGCAACACTAGGCAAAGTTATCATTCTCCCGCAGCATCTCGAGATGAGTACCTTCCATCAACTAGCAAGTCGTCCAGGTACCGCCGGTATTAGTAACACTTTTGTCTGTTGGTCATGACTGGTAAGTTCAAGCTGTGTCATCAGGCAAGTCCCTGTATTTTAGACGATTTGTTCATTACCAGGAGGTTTGATATTTTTTCCCCGTACGTGTGGTTAACTTGTAACTTGATGGGTGCAGTGTTTTGCCCTGCGCTAGTGTTGCCATTTCCCCCTTGGACCTATAATTTGAAAGCCGAAACCATGTCTATGTAGCACCGATGTCTTAATAGTCCCGTTTAGACGATTGGTGATCCGTTGACCTTGGATGTGATCGTATTTTAGGTTAGTATAAATAAGTATTTGTTTACTTATAGTTGAATATACTTAGTAAGTACTAACTGGTCCAGTTCAAAAGCTTTTGGGATACATAAATACCCATGATATGTGATGATTATGTAAGCACGAGAATTGCGTAAATTCAAAACATAGAAACATGAAAGCATATGTATTGAATAACATGGAGAAAGTAGGGTATTCCCATTTGACCCAAGTGAGGCTTTTTTGACAGAGACAGAACATAAAAAAGCAGAGTAATACTGTCAAGCATAGGTAATTTCATTGCTTCTTTGAATTTTTTACGGAATTGGCGTGCTTGTTTTGTTTGCCTTTCACAAGTCGTTGCCAACTGTTGGCAATTGACAGCAAACAAAAACAGTGCAATTTCCAGTTACTATGTCTGGATCCTCTATTGGTCAACATGTCATAATTCATATGGGTCAACATTTTCAGTTACCAGGAGGACACCCCATACCTTCTTCATATTTGTGTCTGACAATTTTGCCCCCTCTTGTCCTAACCCTGTTTTTCTTTTTTCCTTCTTGATGGCCATAGGCTCACCTCATTCGTATATGCTTGGAAACTAATACGTGGAAGTCTACCAAAATTAGGTTGATCCTAAAAACTGATCTACCTAATTTTTTTACCCATGTATACATAAAATAAAAATCCTCCAGCCTACCAAATACTCTATTTTGGTAGAAAGACGATTATGCATTACAAAATGGGCCCATGACCTGTCTTCTGATACCAACTTTTTGGTAACTCCAATCGGCTCACCTCATTCGTATATGCTTGGAAACTAATACGTGGAAATAGCAAAAGGCTTTACAAGAAACATTTGATAAGGATGTGAAAATGCAAACTGTGGATAACACGTAAGTGGGCATCTCACATTCATACTTAATTTTGTCTGCTTTTAGTTTGAGGTACCACCCATGTGAATATGTGCTCTTCCTTCCCAACCATTGTAATGTCACAATGAAGATAAGCATTCGCCATTTGTCCTATAGTAGTATTCTTTAGATATATGTGATATTCAATCCCAATTCTATTTCAAACTCATAAGCAAACACTTTCTTCATTTATTAGACCTACTAAAAAACAATAAACAACCCCTATTTTCATACATGCCAATCGTCCACGACAATTCAAAATCATGTGGTTTGCCAAAAGGAATTGTTCGATTACATATCTTATATGGGTCCTATCAATTAAGTTGTTCTATATCCGATATTGAGTAGGCTCGAGCCGACACTAGCGAACTTAGTGTAGTAGATAATTTTACGTTTCTCGTTATTTAATCCAGGTTTGAATGAAAGTATAATCTAATTTGTTTAATATTAGGTAAATAGCTTAATTTTCCACAATTTGAATTCATTATACATGATTAGGTATAATCATTTGAAAATGCATGCACCGATTGATCGATGTTAACTTTACGTAGTTTGTTATCATGTTATAATATCGGATAATATGTAATTCCGACAAAGGCACATTAGGTATATTAGTGGTCAATAATAACGTATAAAGGTGATGAAGTGGATAATGCCCATCTTACAAGTTTGGCATATAAAATGGTCTCATTTTTCAAAAGAAGACGCCTCTATTCCTATTTTCACACTCTTAATCCACTTTTATTATCATTTCTCTTGCTTTGTCTTCTTCAAAAATAAATTCTGTAGGTCCACTCACATTTATATCAATTACGTATAAAAAATGTTTCAAAATTAGGTTACACAGCGACCCAACTTAATATACATACGTATATGAAATTATGATTCTAGAATCATAAACACTTTAGAACAAATATATTTAAATTTGCAAAGTAAATCTTGTAAATATATATAGTCAATTTGCCCCGTTAATCAAGCCTCTGTTTGTGCCACCAATTGATTAGACCTTGACCAATTTTGAATTTGTATATGATGTTGGACATTCTTAGCATCGAAGGGAACTTTTGACTTAATTAATAATTATATTGTCCATTAAAGTATGAAGTCAACTGATAATATAACTATATCTTATTTGCGCCAAGTGGTTAGATTTGTGTTGCGTCTGTAGTGGCATGGATCATGGATGGGTACGGCAATTACGGAAAGTGTCCAACTTACGTTCGTTACGGTTTCATGCTAAATCATCACTAATCATTTGCTCTATTTATCAAGGAACGTCGAGATCCTTGCCTTCTTTTGAGAATTTTTGAGAATATTGGTATATTAAGACACTTTATGTGTTAGACAAACTAAACATCTATGATGATTCAGTAATTGAAAATAGAAATAAGTAAAATGATTAAGGTTTAATATAGTTAATTACAAAAGCATATATTTTACTACCAAAGAAAAAAAAAACTGTTTTGTAAGTTTGGAAACTAAATATTAAAGATATGTTAAATTAGTTGAGCATTTATTCTCCGGTTGAAATTAAAATCTTTCAAACCTAAATGTTTATTTTACCTTTTTTTGCATATCTTATACACATTATTGTTATATTGATCATTTGATCGATGCATATTTGTGTATACATATTATAGAGTGTTATATTTAGTTTATATGGACTTTGTAAAAAACATTAATTGTGTACATAAAACATTGTATGAATTTAATTTTATATTTTTTTTATTAGAAATGTTATCATGAGAATTGCAATGCTTTGATTGGATCGCAACAAGAAATGTCTAAGGAAGATAAATATATGTTATGGGTTTAATCCGTTCGTGGTGAGAAGAAAGGAAGAGCTTTTGGACTATGGTTGCTTTATTCTAAGCATGATTATGTCCTTAATCCTCCGGCTACTAGTTCAATGTCTCCAAATTGTGCCACATCGTCTCCAATTCGCCATCCTTCTCTCTGAACAATCGCTTATTGCCTCCGGTTCAAGGTCCTCCTTCTCTACAACTACATGGTCCGTCTCATTTGATTCATGGTTCATCTATACCTTTTCCTACTCCTTCACAATTGTCATATGGCCAATGTTTTTTTCTCTTTGTTTTAGCTAACACTTGCAGATGATTGTCCTTTACCAGAGATTATTAAAACTTGGTCTCGCAGCCATAACAACACCATAGATGATATTGAAGTCAGATTAGCTCTTTGCCTCGCTCGATGGAAGGAGTTACAATTACCACATTTACGGGCAACACGGAGAGATCTTGACACAATTAACGCAAATTGACTTAATGTTTAAGAATGCTTATGTTCACTTGTTTAGTTAAACTTTACGATCAAACATTTTTTTCGTAAGGTTTTGTCATTTATATTTTGTTAAGGTTTAGTCATTTATATAGTCGTCGTTTATATTTTTGTAAGGTTTTGTCATTTATATTTTTGTTTAAGAATGCTTATATTTTGTTAAGGTTTAGTGCATCTTATAGGGCATTTTAGAGGGCATTTTAGATCTGTCCGTCACAGACGGATGTTATTTGTCCATCACGGACGGATGTAACTGTCCGTGATGGACATATATTGTTTGTCCGTGACGGACAATTTATCTTTGTCCGTCACGGACAACTCATTACATCAAAACTTGAGATTTTAAACATATATTTGTATCTTTTAAATCAACCAATAATGTGTACTAGCTATTATACACCTTTATTAAATTAATGAGTTTATTTTACTTTTGTAACATTTTCGTCAAATTTTAATTTAGTAAGATCTTTGCATGAACATAACAAGTTATAACGAACATAATGACATAAAAATATCAACTTAACATTCTTGAGAGGATTATGATGTGATCGAACTCGATTCGAGCACGAGGATCCACCGGCACAAGTTCACACTCGGATTGGAATCGGTGAAATGAAACTCTTTTTTTTTTGGATTTTGTGTTTGGATATGAAGAGCAAATTCCCTCGGCCTCTCACTTTGGGAATCCCTCAACTCGAACGAACTACCCTCGGAATATCACTTTGGGGTTCGAACCTTCGTTCCTCGGCCTCTCACCTTAGAACCACCTAAGCATCTCACCTAGATGTTTGAAAACTAAGCATCTCACCTAGAATTCGGTTTTTGTTTTTCTCAAAGTGAAAACACAACTTTTGATTGAACTCAACTCTATTTTCTCTTCTTCTTCTCAAAAAGGTTTGTGGGAGAGGTCTTATATAGGCTGAAAATTCAACACCTACTCCCAACATTAAAGGCTTACAAGTTCAAGAGTTGTGACATTAAACAAAGAGCAAACATAGGGACTTTCAACCACCTACTTTTCCACCTACTTTTCTCCACCTACTTTCACATAATTAATACATAAATTCATGCATAATATATGAATAATATGAGGATGATATGCTGCATAAAATATGTATTGGGTGGACGTGCATATGTTTTGTATAACCATCTTTCATGCCTCCATGCGTGATCTTGGTCAAAAAGTCCACACAAGTATAAACGTTGTTGCATTGTCGGATCATTTTCACCCTCTTTATTTTAGAATCTCGATTTCTCATAAACTACAAAGTTGTAGCTCTTGAAAATACCTTCGAAAGTTGTACTTGTGGTTCTTCTAACTCCAAACGAAGCTCCAGATATAGGCATTTTACTGAGAGTGCATAAATTTGACAACTTAGCCGGATCGAGTGAAATATGATTTAACTTGACCACTCTCGGAGTGAGCATTTTCGGCTTCATGTTGGGACTCTCGGGGATCACATCATCCCCTTTCCCTTGAAAAGGATTCGTCATCAAATCCGTCATGCCATCCTTGGGAAAGTGATTGTCGGATTTATTATCATGGTAACTACTTCTCTCGACTTCGCCGCCATGATGTCGAGATGTTTGACTACGATCCGGGTTCAAGGGAAGGGGAGGAAACCTTCTCCTTATCTCAACTAGTTGGGCTTCAATCCTATCCAAACGTTGGTCGATTCGATTACCACCGTTTTCATTGTCGTTGATTTTCGGTGGAGAAGTCGGTGGTGGTGGAGGCACAAGATCCGGTGGACGAGGAGGTTGGGCTAGTGGAGCAGCCTTCGGTGGTGGTATAGGCGGTGATGTGTACTTTGTTTTGCTAGTTGCTTTCTCACTCGGCTCGTTGGAAAGTAAGCTGCTTCCTTCATCCATTTTTCGACCACTCTACGGCGCCGATCTTCCTCTTTATTTTTCCGATCCTCCTTTTCTCGACAACGACGTCGGTCTTCTTTCTCTAGTTTACGATTCATCTTCATGGCGACGGGCTTCTCTTCTCTTTCGTCGACTTCGTAGTTCTTCATAGACGGCCTCGTAAAGATCGTCTTCCATTTCACTCAAACGAAGATAACCATCGTCATACTCTCGAATAGCCCATCGAACGTATTCTTCATTTATTGTTCTTTTTCGATTGCGTCTTGACATTCTCGAACAGTTCACAACCCGAAAGCTTGAGGAACTCGCACCGTTGGGCTCTGATACCACTTGATGTGATCGAACTCGATTCGAACACGAGGGTCCACCGGCACAAGTTCACACTCGGATTGGAATCGATGAAATGGAACTCTTTTTTTTTTAATTATGTGTTTTTGGATATGAAGAGCAAATTCCCTCGGCCTCTCACTTTGGGAATCCCTCAACTCGAACGAACTACCCTCGGAATATCACTTTGGGGTTTGAACCTTCGTTCGTCGGCCTCTCACCTTAGAACCACCTAAGCATCTCACCTAGATGTTTGAAAACTAAGCATCTCACCTAGAATTCGGTTTTTGTTTTTCTCAAAGTGAAAACACAACTTTTGATTGAACTCAACTCTATTTTCTCTTCTTCTCAAAAAGGTTTGTGGGAGAGGTCTTATATAGGCTGAAAATTCAGCACCTACTCCCAACATTAAAGGCTTACAAGTTCAAGAGTTGCGACATTAAACAAAGAGTAAACATAGGGACTTTCAACCACCTACTTTTCCACCTACTTTTCTCCACCTACTTTCACATAATTAATACATAAATTCATGCATAATATATGAATAATATGAGGATTATATGCTGCATAAAATATGTATTGGGTGGACGTGCATATGTTTTGTATAACCATCTTTCATGCCTCTATGCGTGATCTTGGTCAAAAAGTCCACACAAGTATAAACGTTGTTGCATTGTCGGATCATTTTCACCCTCTTCATTTTGGAATCTCGATTTCTCATAAACTACAAAGTTGTAGCTCTTGAAAATACCTTCGATAGTTGTACTTGTGGTTCTTCTAACTCCAAACGAAGCTCCAGATATAGGCATTTTACTGAGAGTGCATACATTTGACAACTTAGCCGGATCGAGTGAAATATGATTTAACTTGACCACTCTCGGAGTGAGCATTTTCGGCTTCATGTTGGGACTCTCAGGGATCACATCAGATTATAAATTCCTTTCAAACAAAAATACGATCAAATCAAAATTACGTTATTATAAAGTTTCAAGAAATAAACGTTACTTTTGTTCAAAGTTTTACGATTTCATAACGAACATATCAAGTTTCAAGAAATAAACGTTATTTTTGTTCAAAATTTAAAGATTTCGTAACAAATATATAAATGTTCAATAAATAAAACGTTACTATCATTCAAAGTTTTAAGATTTGATATCGAACATATAAAGTTTCAAGAAATAAACGTAACTTCCAATCATACATATCTACGATCAATTTAAAGTTATGTTATTGAAAGGATTTAAACTTTCTTTTACAAAATACGATCAAATCAAAGATATTTTATTCAAAGGATTAACACTTTCTTTCAACAAAGAAACCAAAGTTACTTACAAACATAACAATTACAAAGAAATCAAAGTTTCAAGATCAATGTTACGTTTTTAAAGCTGACGTTGAACTTCAAACATAAATACGATCAAATCAAATCAAAATAGCGTTATTGAAAAGATTTAAATTTTCTGTTAACAAAAGACAATCAAATCAAATTTTTATTATTCAAAGGATTACAAATTTCTTTCAAACAAGCCAAATTTTAGAACTTTAATCAACAAAATAGTCATATTAAATATATTCACTTTGTCCGTCACGGACAGTGTCCATTTGTCTGTGACGGACAAATTTAATAATTTTACTACGTAATACCCATTTGTCCGTTACAAACAAATGGGCATTACTTAGTAAAATCAAATGCGCTAAATAGCCGCGCGTATATTTCAACCAAATTTTTTTTTCAAAATAATGCAGAATTGACAATTATTATTTTTTCGAAATTTTTTTACAAACTTAATATTTTCTCCAACCAACTCCCCAGTTAAAACTTGCCAAAATCAAAAAACAAAATACGCATATCTATCTTTTAATTATACTAAAACTTTCCAAAATAGATAAGCTATAAAGGTATGTATGGGTATCTTTATGTTTCTCTCGTAGAATTTGTTTTGGAAGTTTTATTTGCTTACAGCGCAAGACAAAGCAAATTCAAATCTCCATTCTCCTTAACCTGCGATTGCTTAACTCAAACCAGAAATCTCCCAAAATTGTGCATGCGCTTTGCAATGTCGAGAATCTACGATACATGTGCGAGAGTAGAGGTGAAGGGTTCCAATTCTTGGTTCCCAGCCATGGTGGTCAGTTCTAACGAAGAATCAGACAGAAATCTGATGATCCAGTACCTCAAAATCGGTGATTGCACGGTAGATTCCGTTCCCGTCGCCAACGTTCGTCCTATACCGCCGCAAGTGAAGCGGGCCAAGTTCCAAGTCGGTAATTTCATTGAAGTGTTTCAGCAATCCAAGGGTTGGCGTAGCGGCAATTTGGAAGGGTTTTGTGAAAATTTGAGATGTGTAGTGGTTTTTCGAGGTGAGGAGAAGGCTACGAGTGTCCCTTTCCGGGATTTGAGGCCTTGCTTGCACTGGATTAAGGGGTCCTGGATTTCACATTCTGTCTAGAGCGTGATTTTGCAGATAACAAATAATGTTGTTCAACCAAAAATTGCAACGACTAAGTTGCAGAAAAGGAAATATGTTGGTCCAACAGAAACTGAACTTTTGAAGAAAAAGATGAAGGCAGTTACATCGCCTATTCCGAAGAAGAGTCAAAATCGGATTCCTTTTCAGAAGATTGCTTGTTCCAAGTTTAAGGTGGGGATAAAAATATCAACTTAACATTATTGAGAGGATTATAAATTCCTTTCAAACAAAAATACGATCAAATTAAAATTACATTATTATAAAGTTTCAAGAAATAAACGTTACTTTTGTTCAAAGTTTTACGAATTTATAACGAACATATCAAGTTTCAAGAAATAAACGTTATTTTCGTTCAAAATTTATAGATTTCGTAACAAACATATAAATGTTCAATAAATAAAACGTTACTATCATTCAAAGTTTTAAAATTTGATATCGAACATATAAAGTTTCAAGAAATAAACGTAACTTCCTATCATACATATCTACGATCAATTTAAAGTTATGTTATTGAAAGGATTTAAACTTTCTTTAACAAAATACGATCAAATCAAAGATATTTAATTCAAAGGATTAACATTTTCTTTCAACAAAGAAACCAAAATTACTTACAAACATAACAATTACAAAGGAATTAAAGTTTCAAGATCAATGTTACGTTTTTAAACCTGACGTTGAACTTCAAACATAAATACGATCAAATCAAATCAAAATAGCGTTATTGAAAAGATTTAAACTTTCTGTTAACAAAACACAATCAAATCAAATTTTTATTATTCAAAGGATTACAAATTTCTTTCAAACAAACCAAATTTTAGAACTTTAATCAACAAAATAGTCATATTAAATATATTCACTTTGTCCGTCACGTATAGTGTCCATTTGTCCGTGACGGACAAATTTAATAATTTTACTACGTAATACCCATTTGTCCGTCACAGACAAATGGACATTACTTAGTAAAATCAAATGTGCTAAATAGCCGCGCGTATATTTCAACCAAATTTTTTTTTCAAAATAATGCAGAATTGACAATTATTATTTTTTCGAATTCTTTTTTACAAACTTAATATTTTCTCCAACCAACTCCCCAGTTAAAACTTGCCAAAATCAAAAAACAAAATACGCATATCTATCTTTCAATTATGCTAAAACTTTCCAAAATAGATAAGCTATAAAGGTATGTATGGGTATCTTTATGTTTCTCTCGTAGAATTTGTTTTGGAAGTTTTATTTGCTTACAGCGCAAGACAAAGAAAATTCCAATCTCCATTCTCCTTAACCTGCGATTGCTTAACTCAAACCAAAAATCTCCCAAAATTGTGCATGCGCTTTGCAATGTCGAGAATCTACGATACAAGTGCGAGAGTAGAGGTGAAGGGTTCCAATTCTTGGTTCCTGTAATAACCGAAAATTTTAAACTCCGTTTGATACGGAATTTAACCGGATTCCGATCCGCTAACCTCTAACCTTTAAATAAGTTAAAATGAAATTTAATTCTATCATGTTATGCGATCTTAGTTCACATAAAATAATAAAATGTGTAACCGGAGATAAATCCGTACCTTTAAAATATAAATAATAATTTACCTAATACGGAAAATAATTTCCGTAAAATTTTCCGCAAAATGCCTACCGATCCATACGAGTAACGGGTTTCGTTTCAACTCGTTTTAATGAAGTAAAAGTGGGCCCAATCGTATTGCGGACTACCGGCCAGCCCAACCCATTCTTAACCTTTAATTCAAACCTAATTAAGCTAACCTAATCTAACCCTAATCTACCCTCACCGTCTGTCTTCCGCATCGCTCTTTTCCCTCTCCATCGCTGAAGAACGAACAAGCAGCCTCTTCTGCCTTCAACCGGAGACGCCGCCACCGCACCTCGTCCACCTTCCCTCGATTGCCGACGCCAGCAGCCGCCAATACACCGCCTTGCTTTCCTCTGCAAGAGCTCGTACAGCGGCCGCCTCGAAGAGTTCGAACACGCCGAAGACTCGAGTGTTGCAGCCACACCGCCGGCCTTCAGATGCATCACTGGCAACGCCGCCGAAGGCCTCCTGTCGTCGTCCGCGGCTACACTGATCCTCGTGTGCGAACCAACCCTGCGAACCAAGTAAATTTAATCCCCCTCTTCCAACCCTTCTTCCCTTTTCGTCTGCTTCGGAAGCGAGTTAACCGTGATAGCCGGCCTTTTGAACCTACAGTGAGCGGCTGAACCTCTCCGTCTTCATAACGAGCGTTATTAATCCGAGTACGGTGTGGCGTCGGGATCGTCACTGCTGCAGACAGGATAAGCGCTCAACCTCGGCTTCGTTCGTCACATCGTGTCTCGTCGGAAGGGCTACCACCGAACCGGATCGAAGCACACCGAGGTGAGTCCGGTATTGTCCGCTCCTGTGCTGAATTCCTGTTGTTTGTGGAGTTACAGTAGGTTTGTTACAATGGTGGGTAGTTGGAGTGCCGAAATGTGAATTCCTCACCCCTGCAGTATGTATATATATATATAGAATGATAAGTATAAAAGAGATAAGTTATACTTTGATGTGAAGGTTTGAATTTACGGATGCATATACATACACATACATATATATATATATATATATATATATATATATATATATATATATATATATATATATATATATATATAATTAAGTATAGGATACCGAATATCGAAATGGATATATATATATATAAGTATAGAAGTAAGAGATCGAAGTTGAGATATATATATATATATATATATATATATATATATATTTGCACTACAGTGCTTTGCAATAATAATAAAAAACGTGGGTAAGATATAAATGAGATATAAATATATATATGAATAGGTTGGAATTTCGGGAGTATTATATATAAATGTACATAAGAATATATATATATACTCATATACGTAAGTATACATATATCCGCACGAATTGGAAAATAAAATATGTAGTAGAGTGAATGGTAACCGGGAAGGAGGAAGAGTGTTATTCTTTTTTTCGAGTGGATTCAAGTTTGGACTTATAACGTGTAAGTAGCTAACCGAGAGACACAAAGTATGGAAACAAGTTCAAAAAGGAATTAGTAGGTTTAAGAATAAACTTGAGAACCTTCGGCACTAAGGGTAAAATGGTCTTTTACCGTAAGAGAACTTTTTCCGTAATTCCTTCGCATGAGGTTGGACATCTGGATGTGATTTTGATCCACATGCCTTATTTGACAGGCGTTTGAGTTACCACGAGTACGGACCGATATGAGACTTGTTAGAGTGTGATTTGACTCAGGTAAGTCCTTGCGACTTACTTAGCCAGTTTCTGAGTGTTAGTTGAATGATAGTAGTTGTGTGTGCTATTTGCGTGTTTAATAATAATAACTTGCTAGGACGACTGTTATTATTACGTTTAAGGCCCAAGTGTATGTATAACGGGCCGTGACATCACTGCCCAGCTCTGACAGGAGACTGGGAGGTTCTCTATACCCAGACCATGCAGGTACAAGGTGAGATGCATCGGATCCATTCTTGATGGTTACACGGGGGCGGAGGCGAGGTTTGGGAATCCTTCGTGTCACAAAATAAGTATCACTAGAGTGAACGAGTAAATTAAAGCAAGATAATAAAACGGACTTGTTTGAAAGCATGATGAGTGTTTATGTTTATCTGAGTGTGTTTGTGCTGCTATTATTCTACTAATATTTAAATAACTAGCTAACGGTTCTTCTTGTTGTTGTTTTAGATTTACCGCAGGTTAGATCAGCAGCTGAGTGATCCGGAAGTAGTGGTCAGTCGGGTCTCCGTACTCCTTAGAGCGGGGTTGGGGGTTGTTTTTGTCTTTCCTTTCTTTTGGTTAAGACAATTGTCCTTTCCTTTTGTTTAAGTACTTTAGGCTGCTAGACAGTGTTGCATTCATTACTCAAAAAACGTGGTTTTTATGAATTTCGGTTTCTTTATTTGTGTCTTGTTGCAAGATCCTAGTAATGTTGTTGTCAAACTGAGGTCGGGACCCATTGTGAGGTCCTAACCAGTAATACTCCAAGTTCTGAGAATTCGGGGTGTTACAACATGGTATCAGAGCTCTAGGTTGGCAACAATGGCACTTGAAATCTTCTGAAAGACCGAATAAGTTTTAAGCAGAACCCGAAAAGGGGTCTGAGTTTTAAAAAGAGAATTTTGGTTTTTAAATGCATGCATAGTCTGGTTGGGAATAGAAAAGTACGGCTGACCACCACTACTACCGCGGATCTCAGTTTGCTTAGTATGAACTTTAGGTTTTACTGTAGTTGGACTTTTAGCTTGTTTATAAAGATATGTTATATAGATAGGTATATGCCGAAGATTAGTAGAAATTGTAGTTATGTTATGTCCTTAACGGAGATAACATAATGAGTTTCTCACCCCTTGGACACATCTAAGTAGAGTTTGAAGGGTGTCAACGTGAGGATTAGTATGCACCTTTTATGTGCATTAGGGTAGACGAACATCGGACAACTCCTTCGAGCTTGTTGAGGAACATCGAGACGGAAAAGTGAATACTCAAAGACAACCCCAATTACGATGACAAGAAGAGAATCCCGAATCAACTCAACGGGATCAAATGAAGGATATACAAGAGAGTAGTTCCGGAGAAGCAAGAGATGATCGTCAACTAGGGAATTGAGAAAGACAACGGAGAGGCTCTTTCAAGTTGTGTAAAGTGACTTCACAAACAAAGAGGATAACGTCGAAAATTTGCCATAGACATGAAAGTCAAAAGGGAGATATAGTAGCGATCAAGAAAAGGGACATAAAAAATTTTAAGCTCACTGACAGACTAGGAAGTGAAAGTTGATGCCAAAAGCAAGGCAAAATATGATCACTCTCAACAAGCTAATTGCCACCACAATCCAGATTGATAACCGAGACAGTCAAAAGTATAGAAGTCAACACGAGATACATTATCCATCCAAACAGAAGGAATTAAAGAGCTGCAACTTGGAAGCTTACGCATTGCCAGAAGGGAAAGGTGGATTTCACCAACGTAGAAGTGGAGTGATCTCGTAGAATACAGGAGAATTCTGACATAGACCGGGAGACAACAATAACCAACTTCTGTAAGGGCAGCATTACAAGCAACACCCAAGGAAAAAAGAGTGTGTGAGAAGAGTATTGGTGAACCCGAGGGACCCCAATAACTTCTCATTCAAAAGGATTTTAAGCTAACAACACTACAAGTTCATAATAGAGAACCGCAAATAGACGATAACTCAGGTGAAAGAATCACGGAGATGTACCTACAAGCTACCCTAGAAGGATTGAGAAGTCTGTTGATGGGAGAAGAATGATACAACTGGACTCGTAAGAGTATAACAATCTTACAAAAGTGTAGATTGTAGGAGGAGATATATTTCACCAAGTATATCAAGCCTCAAAAGAGATGGAAGAAAAGTGAGTCTATGATGTTGTAGAAGGTCAACTACATCCTACTGGACAACTTAAAAGTTACATGTGCGGGTTAACTAGTGATGGTTAGTTAACCGATAAGAAGAATAACTACAGGGTTATAAAAGAATTTTATCAACATCTAGTGAATTTCTTTCGGAGATCCACGACGAAAATGGTGGAGCTAAATCAATACAAGTACTAGTAGCCTGGATGGTAACGTTAAATGAGTTCAATATGATAACTCTAATAAAGAAATTTAAGAGCAGCTCTCGACGGTCGGTAATGACCCTGGATGATAGTAATGGTGAAAAGGGAATTGTTGGGAGTAGTTACTTACTACTGATTACGAAAGATACATATCAGAGTTAGAATGAAGGAATCCCTGTAAGAAGAACTAGAAGACTAAGAGGAAGTAGATGATTGGAAACATGTCCTATGTCTTATCATTCCACACCAGTAAGACTGATGGTGCTCCTTTGAGAAAAAGTAGGGTCAGACTGTCTAGATTGACAGGGAAAACCCTTGTGATTTAAGATGTGACACAAAATAATTGGAAATTTCGAGGCGGCACAAACATAGGAGTATGATGTAAAGCCTTGGTGAAATGTATGGTCGAGTTGTGAGGTGATTGCAGATAGAATCTACAGGTCGACTAAAACAGACATGAGAAGGAGTAAAAGTGAAAGACTAAAGGTTGTTATATGGATCCGGTATCACACCAATAAGATGGTTACCGAAAGGACTAAAGACTGTTATTTCAGGAGAAATGGAAGTATTCCATGGAAAATTCAGCTGGACTGATGAGCTAAGAGTTGATGAAAGTAATAAGACCAACCAACGCAGTTGTAAAGGGTATACGAGAAAACTCAAAGGGATTTAACTAGCTTACGGGGTGTGAATATTAAAGAAGGTAAAGCGACATGAGTATAAGGGTGACATAATAAATGCGATGCGAGAAATTTGACTGGTGGGAAAATCATATGCACCTAATGTGTTGTATACAAATGGTACCATTGGATGTTTAATAACAATCATACCAACGGACTGATGACACTAAGATGGATTTAGTGTAAACCAAGTGTATAACTTATCCAGTGAGAATGAAAGTCAGGTATCAAAATTGCGGGTTATGATAAATTTTAAATAAAGTTTTGAGATGAGGATGTCCTTAGGAAATCTATGCAAGAGTACAAAGCAACTGAAGTTCCAACACAGAATGGGTAATAATGATCAACACACAGTTAGAGACCGATGCAGAGAAGAAAAATGTATAAGACGGGTCACCTAGTAGAAGAGTTCACAAGACAAGCTTGTAAGGCCAAAAGAGATAAAATGTCGACCCGGATATGAGGGTCTAAGGTGCATGGAAGGGATACCTACAATGGAGTGTAGATGCAAATGTAGACTTTACAAGTGTGGAGAGGTTTTAACCTCCTCAAAAATATAGGAATTTGAAAGAAATCGCAATGTCGGTATCAAAGAGTTGAAGCCCCGTAGCGGAAACAACGGAGTATCATGAAGGCAATGTTGCCGGTGACACTAGCGAAGGAATGTATATATAAGAACGGCCTTGACGGACTCGAAAGTCCAAGGTAACCCCAATTATCACGGGACCTAAGTCATCAAAACCGACGGTCCGTGCAAGGGGAGCTGCAAGGGGATGATAACTAAAATTATCAGAACTACAACGACCCTTACGAACTATTGTTGAAGACTTGGAATGACTATTTAGGTCAAGATGAATGACCCAGTTGAGCTCGAGAAGTAGAGTTAGCCTAAGGAAACAGAAGTGTGGAATAGAAAACGAATTAGTGAAGCATGAAAGGATTAATCGAGCAGATGATGCTCACCAAGAATTTAACACCAGTATAGGTATGAGAAGAGCAAGTCCAGAATATTGAAATAAGTCAATTATAGAGTGACTGACATCAACTGAGGACGTATAAGTGTTGATTGGTATTGACGAATAGGTACCGTTAAGAAGAAATATTAGTGACTGCGAATTTAAGAGATAACTTTACCGATGACTTGGGGGAATCCACAAGTAGGCAACGACAACTTTCTGGTGTGATCTAAAGATACAGAGATAATCGGTTAGAGGTTGCTTACTAGTTGGTTAAGAACAATCTACGGGTGAGTAAGAGAGTAAGGATCTGTTTGAGGAGGATCTTGATAGTAGTAGAAGAAAAGTATAGGCAGGAGTTGGGTAAATCATGTTGACCCTTAGAAAGACGCCATTGTGACTAATGGGTGTTACACCAAAAGCGTGGTAGGCCCATAAACCACAGATGAAGAAAATCAATGTTAGGTTAACTCTGTTTTCAATAAGGAAGTAGCGATCTATATGAAAAATTCCACTTGGGTGTGTGATTTGTTTGGAGTTATATAAATTTTAAAGCTTGACAAGAAGTAGGGAAAACAATTAATTAATGAACGATCCGATAAGGTCACATTGAGGAAACCGGGTCAAGCGGTTTGTATTACAAAGAGCATTAGGCGACAGAAGTTGAAGATCATTATTTCATAATCGATAGTCGGGAACTTTCGAAAGGAAAAAGTTTTATGGTTTGGTACAGTCATCAACAGAGCTGGAGGTAAGTTTAGAAAACCAAACCGTGAAAAAGTACCTACCGAATCCGAGATACGTCATCAACTATGAAGATCAGAAAATTTAGCCGGTTGATGCTTTTGTAGAGTACCCAGTAGCTGTCTTGAAGTACAGTACTAGACATCAGCGGTCCAAGGATATACCTATGTTGCGGATCCAGTGGTCTAGGAGAGGAGCTGATGAGGCCACTTGGGAGACTGAGGAGAGTATTAGACGTAACTACCCTGAGTTCTTTGCAGGGTTAGAGGTTACTCTTGTTTTGACGAGTTAGTACTCGGATGTTGTGTTGTTTGACCATACATGTTTTTATATTGGTTTGGGTGCTTACGTTTTATGTGATATACGTCTGACTATGATGTGTGAGTAGTTGCATGGTAGAAGATGGAAATGTCGAAAAAAACTAAAATATACCAAAGGAAATGTGTGATTAAGAGAATCATTCTAAGTTTCGGGACGAAACTTCTTTTAAGAGGGCACTGATGTAATAACCGAAAATTTTAAACTCCGTTTAATACGGAATTTAACCGGATTCCGATCCGCTAACCTCTAACCTTTAAATAAGTTAAAATGAAATTTAATTCTATCATGTTATGCGATCTTAGTTCACATAAAATAATAAAATGTGTAACCGGAGATAAATCCGTACCTTTAAAATATAAATAATAATTTACCTAATACGGAAAATAATTTCCGTAAAATTTTCCGCAAAATGCCTACCGATCCATACGAGTAACGGGTTTCGTTTCAACTCGTTTTAATGAAGTAAAAGTGGGCCCAATCGTATTGCGGACTACCGGCCAGCCCAGCCCATTCTTAACCTTTAATTCAAACCTAATTAAGCTAACCTAATCTAACCCTAATCTACCCTCACCGTCTGTCTGCCGCATCGCTCTTTTCCCTTTCCATCGCTGAAGAACGAACAAGCAGCCTCTTCTGCCTTCAACCGGAGACGCCGCCACCGCACCTCGTCCGCCTTCCCTCGATTGCCGACGCCAGCAGCCGCCAATACACCGCCTTGCTTTCCTCTGCAAGAGCTCGTACAGCAGCCGCCTCGAAGAGTTCGAACACGCCGAAGACTCGAGTGTTGCAGCCACACCGCCGGCCTTCGGATGCATCACTGGCAACGCCGCCGAAGGCCTCCTGTCGTCGTCCGCGGCTACACTGATCCTCGTGTGCGAACCAACCCTGCGAACCAAGTAAACTTAATCCCCCCTCTTCCAGCCCTTCTTCCCTTTTCGTCTGCTTCGGAAGCGAGTTAACCGTGATAGCCGGCCTTTTGAACCTACAGTGAGCGGCTGAACCTCTCCGTCTTCATAACGAGCGTTATTAATCCGAGTACGGTGTGGCATCGGGATCGTCACTGCTGCAGACAGGATAAGCGCTCAACCTCGGCTTCGTTCGTCACATCGTGTCTCGTCGGAAGGGCTGCCACCGAACCGGATCGAAGCACACCGAGGTGAGTCCGGTACTGTCCGCTCCTGTGCTGAATTCCTGTTGTTTGTGGAGTTGCAGTAGGTTTGTTACAATGGTGGGTAGTTGGAGTGCCGAAATGTGAATTCCTCACCCCTGCAGTATGTATATATATATAGAATGATAAGTATAAAAGAGATAAGTTATACTTTGATGTGAAGGTTTGAATTTACGGATGCATATACATATATATATATATATAGGGTGTGGTTCCCATGAGAACACCCCCTAACATGAGAACATGAGAACAATCATACACCGTTGGATATGAGTATTAAGGGTTGAGATTTAGAGTAGATATCAAAAATAATAATAACTACGAATAATAATAATTAGGAATCCAACAATAACTACGAATAATCCACTCAACCAACAATAACTACGAATAATACATTAAACGATATGGTACATTCGTAACAAAACTGATAATAATTACGAATATGTTCTCATGTTCTCACGTTAGGGGTGTTCTCATAGGATCTATACTCTATATATATATATATATATATATATATATATATATATATATATATATATATATATATATATATAATTAAGTATAGGATACCGAATATCGAAATAGATATATATATATAAGTATAGAAGTAAGAGATCGAAGTTGAGATATATATATATATATATATATATATATATATATATATATATATATATATATATACGTACAAGTATAGTGTATAAGTGTAAATATATATATATATATATATATATTTGCACTACAGTGCTTTGCAATAATAATAAAAAACGTGGGTAAGATATAAATGAGATATAAATATATATATGAATAGGTTGGAATTTCGGGACTATTATATATAAATGTACATAAGAATATATATATACTCATATACGTAAGTATACATATATCCGCACAAATTGGAAAATAAAATATGTAGTAGAGTGAAAGGTAACCGGGAAGGAGGAAGAGTGTTATTATTTTTTTTTAGTGGATTCAAGTTTGGACTTATAACCTGTAAGTAGCTAACCGAGAGACACAAAGTATGGAAACAAGTTCAAAAAGGAATTAGTAGGTTTAAGAATAAACTTGAGAACCTTCGGCACTAAGGGTAAAATGGTCTTTTACCGTAAGAGAACTTTTTCCGTAATTCCTTCGCATGAGGTTGGACATCTGAATGTGATTTTGATCCACATGCCTTATTTGACAGGCGTTTGAGTTACCACGAGTACGGACCGATATGAGACTTGTTAGAGTGTGATTTGACTCAGGTAAGTCCTTGCGACTTACTTAGCCAGTTTCTGAGTGTTAGTTGAATGATAGTAGTTGTGTGTGCTATTTGCGTGTTTAATAATAATAACTTGCTAGGACGACTGTTATTATTACGTTTAAGGCCCAAGTGTATGTATAACGGGCCGTGACATCACTGCCCAGCTCTGACAGGAGACTGGGAGGTTCTCTATACCCAGACCATGCAGGTACAAGGTGAGATGCATCGGATCCATTCCTGATGGTTACACGGGGGCGGAGGCGAGGTTTGGGAATCCCTCGTGTCACAAAATAAGTATCACTAGAGTGAACGAGTAAATTAAAGCAAGATAATAAAACGGACTTGTTTGAAAGCATGATGAGTGTTTATGTTTATCTGAGTGTGTTTGTGCTGCTATTATTCTACTAATATTTAGATAACTAGCTAACGGTTCTTCTTGTTGTTGTTTTAGATTTACCGCAGGTTAGATCAGCAGCTGAGTGATCCGGAAGTAGTGGTCAGTCGGGTCTCCGTACTCCTTAGAGCGGGGTTGGGGGTTGTTTTTGTCTTTCCTTTCTTTTGGTTAAGACAATTGTCCTTTCCTTTTGTTTAAGTACTTTAGGCTGCTAGACAGTGTTGCATTCATTACTCAAAAAACGTGGTTTTTATGAATTTCGGTTTCTTTATTTGTGTCTTGTTGCAAGATCCTAGTAATGTTGTTGTCAAACTGAGGTCGGGACCCATTGTGAGGTCCTAACCAGTAATACTCCGAGTTCTGAGAATTTGGGGTGTTACATCAGCCATGATGTTCAGTTCTAACGAAGAATCAGACAGAAAACTGATGATCTAGTACCTCAAAATCGGTGATTGCACGGTAGATTCCGTTCCCGTCGCCAACGTTTGTCTTGCACCGCCGCAAGTGAAGCGGGCCAAGTTCCAAGTCGATAATTTCATTGAAGTGTTTCAGCAATCCAAGGGTTGGCGTAGCGGCAATTTGGTAGGGTTTTATGAAAATTTGAGATGTGCAGTGGTTTTTCGAGGTGAGGAGAAGGCTACGAGTGTCCCTTTCCGGGATTTGAGGCCTTGCTTGCACTGGATTAAGGGGTCCTGGATTTCACATTCTGTCTAGAGCGTGATTTTGCAGATAACAAATAATGTTGTTCAACCAAAAATTGCAACGACTAAGTTGCAGAAAAGGAAATATGTTGGTCCAACAGAAACTGAACTTTTGAAGAAAAAGATGAAGGCAGTTACATCGCCTATTCCGAAGAAGAGTAAAAAACGGATTCCTTTTCAGAAGATTGCTTGTTCCAAGTTTAAGGTGGGGATAAAAATATCAACTTAACATTATTGAGAGGATTATAAATTCCTTTCAAACAAAAATACGATCAAATCAAAATTACGTTATTATAAAGTTTCAAGAAATAAACGTTACTTTTGTTCAAAGTTTTACGATTTCATAACGAACATATCAAGTTTCAAGAAATAAACGTTATTTTCGTTCAAAATTTATAGATTTCGTAACAAACATATAAATGTTCAATAAATAAAACGTTTTTTAAGATTTGATATCGAACATATAAAGTTTCAAGAAATAAACGTAACTTCATATCATACATATCTACGATCAATTTAAAGTTATGTTATTGAAAGGATTTAAACTTTCTTTTACAAAATACGATCAAATCAAAGATATTTTATTCAAAGGATTAACACTTTCTTTCAACAAAGAAACCAAAGTTACTTACAAACATAACAATTACAAAGGAATCAAAGTTTCAAGATCAATGTTACGTATTTAAACCTGACGTTGAACTTCAAACATAAATACGATCAAATCAAATCAAAATAGCGTTATTGAAAAGATTTAAACTTTCTGTTAACAAAAGACAATCAAATCAAAATTTTGTTATTCAAAGGATTACAAATTTCTTTCAAACAAACCAAATTTTAGAACTTCAATCAACAAAATAGTCATATTAAATATATTCACTTTGTCCGTCACGAGTGTCCATTTGTCCGTGACGGACAAATTTAATAACTTTACTATGTAATACCCATTTGTCCGTTACAGACAAATGGGTATTACTTAGTAAAAACAAATGCGCTAAATAGAATGCGCATAAACATTATGTAGATAGTATACACTAACAACCCACGATTGAAGGAGAAGGTAACCGAGTTGTTCCTTATTTAACGGATCATAAAGACTAATTAGTTACCTTAATTATAAAATTTAATTAAAATTAATAGGAGAGAGAAGAATGATATATTAGGTACAATCTTTTATTTATTTTCAATAACCGATTTTTTCTTTGTTTAACTGATCATATAGACTAATTAGTTACCTTAATTACCAAAATTAATTAATATTAAGAGGAGAGAGAAAAATGTTATATTAAGTACAATCTTTTGTTTATTTTCAATAAATATTTTTACATAAAACTAGAAGGATATAGTTTGTCTACCTATAAACATAGTTGCCTTATTTATGCTCATTTGTACATACTACCTACATCGTCATTTTACCCATTCCTTTTTCCTTATATATTCTCCATCTAAAGTTCTAAACCGTTGAAATATTAATATGATCGAGATCGTAATAAAATCGAGATCGCAAATTATTATGAGATCATATCTCTTTGGGTGAGTTGGGTAACTAGACTTTTTTTGTCTAGTTGAACATAAGTAAATATGCTCTTTATTTTACATGAAACAAATTAGGTCCCTTGAAATTAATTTATAAAGATTAATTTCATGGGCTATTTGGTAATTTTGATTTATACACCTTAAATCCAATGTCAAAAATAGAAATATTGTAGTTAGGGGTTTCAAACTTTGACTGCACATTACCCTCCCAGCCTTTTACTAGCTAGATTATTTAAACTTGAATGATATTTTGTTATTTTTTTAAAAAGTTATACTTATGTCTAATTACACAAACTAGTGTTACGCAAACGTACAGTTCGATTTACACAAATTACCTATTTGAGTTACCGAATTCGTAATTTACACAAAACTTGTAAGATATACACAACCCCTCTCTAATTACACAAACCTTCATTCAATTTACAAAAAAAAATTTAAATTTTAAAATTTTGGGTCACATTTGTCAATACAAAATTGGGAGTATTTTTGTAATCTTATCCTAAATTTCGCAACCCTAATCGTATTCTAGGATGTAGTTTGTGGCGGCGTAGATCTTCTCGGCGCTTCGATTCCAACGATTGGCGTCTTGTACCATTAATGCAACCCTAATCATATTCTAGGATGTAGTACGTGGCGGCGCTTCGATTTCACTCGATTCAAACCCATATTCGAGTTATCTTGTACCTTATTTGGATCTATTGAGATCGAACAACCCGTGTAACAATAGGGTTTTTGAGACTGTATTGAGTCACCGCGGTCGCGACCTGCAATCGCACCTTCGCGGTTGTAGCAAAGTCTTGTCGTGGTACTTAGGCAACTCGTGTTTTATCTTTAATAGTTGTCGGGATTCCCTTTCCTATTTCAACTCTATCGTGATATTTGTTCCTTTCTCCTCTTTCCTCCGGCCCACCTTCCCCAAAACCCTAGAAGCTCTATCTCCTTCGTTCACGTAAGTCTTCCTTACTCCTTCGTCTTTTCTCTTTTCTTCCATACTCATTCATGCATTTTATTATGTCATGTCAGTAGCAACATCGACCATATTCTAACCTTCATCAATCAAGAAATAGTGTTGTAGTAGAGTGGACGTCGTTCTTGCACGTGGAAGAAGACGCCTATTCCCGTCTTAAAGAGGTAGAAGGGTAAGAACCATACTATCTTTTTCTTACACTCTTCTACTAATGCTTTGGATCGATATGTGTTGAAACCTTCACCAACAACTCCAGGAAGGAAGCAAAGAATTCTCTTGCATAGTTGGATCGAGGATTAACATTAGAGATTGGAGGAGATCGCGTCTCCATATGTCGTCACAATCGCGCCTCAATCCTGCCGCGGTCGCGCTCGAGCTTGTGTCACCGCGGCCGTCCATCACTTCGCTGTGGGGTGCGCCTTGTCACCGCGGTCGCACCTGTGTATCGTCACGGTTGCACCGACACTTCACCACTGGGGTCGCATCTCGTTTCCCTACGGTCGCGAATTTTGTTAGTGACTTCCTAAGTTGAATCTTTCAACTTAGGGATTGGATCTAGGTATAAGATCCCTTCCTTATAACTTTATTAAAGTTGGATTATGAGTATGCAGAGTAGTGTCCTATAGTTATATCGATTTTATTGATCTTGTGATGATCAATGAGAACTAGAAGAGGGGACTTCTAGTAGTGGATGGTTAGTGATGTTGTGCCTTGTGTATATTTAAGAAGTTGAGGATTCTAGTACGGATTAGAGAGAGTGTGTAGCGAGACTTATCCTATTACATGTAAGTCCTTTGGGCTTACTTAGCTATTGTTTTATGTTAGTTTAATGACATGAGTGGTGTTTGCTTTATGTCTTATAGTATGATAACCTTATGTTATTGGCTCAAGTGTAACGGGCGGTGGCATCATCTGCTCTGCTCCTGAGGGAGACTGGGAGGTTCTCCGCGACTCGGTCATCCACGGTATACGGGGTCAGTACAAATCTATTCCACATGGTATACGGGGAGGTGCGCCGATCATCTCCTATTGGATAAAGGGACGGAGGCGAGAGTCTTAGACTTCTCGTGCCACAAGTATAATTGGAATTAAGAGTGTATGACCTTAATGAAGATAATAAATGGATTATGTGATAGCATGCTTTGTGTATTGTTTCCGCTTTGTGTGTGTTTGTGCTTATATGTTCTTCTATTGTGTAGATTGTTAGCTTATCTATGTTGTTAGATACCTTGTAGGATAGGGTAGTTGCCGAGTAATCCGGATGGTGTGGTCAGCGGGGGTTCCTGTATGATATAGGACGAGTGGTAGTTTATGTTATCTGCTTTTCATTTATTGACTCTAGTAGTTTAGTTTGTATTGTTGATATACTCGGTTGAGGGTCCTTTAATGATTATGACAATGCATGTTTTTATTCCGTTTTGGTATTTTGACATTTATGCTCTATTGTAAGGTTCGGTAAAGTTGTTGTCGAGGTAGGGTCGGGACCCATTGTGAGTTTCTAACCCATATCGCCCCGAGTCTGAGATTTGGGGTGTTACAACGTAGTATAAGAGCTAGGTTGACAACAATGGCACTCGTAATCTTCTAAAAGGCCGAATGAATAAACAGAACCCAAAAGGGGTTTGAGTTTCCAATTGAATCCCGTTGTCAAAATCATGTGCATAGTTGCGGATCTCGGCAACTTAGCTAGTTAGTTTTGGACTTTTATGTGGTGACTTCTTGGACTTTTATTTATGCACGATTACGGTAGCATGACCTGATTAGATGATGACCCCACGTGCAGAGGGCACGTACTAGGACTGCGATGAATATAGACGAGGTAGAGGTCGTCCACCTCTTCCTCCTACTAGGCGGGTTAGGGGTGATAGGACTCCTACAGTCTAAGGATGTGGACGAGAAGACACACCTCCTGTAGCGAGAGGTCGGGGTCGAGTCCCCGTTGTTGAGCCACTAGTGGTTAAGGAGAGATCCGAGGAGGTTGTTGAAAGTGTAGTTCCTAAGGTCGAGAATGAGACTGTTGCTAGATCAGAGGTACCAAGAGCACAATCAGTTGAGTTAGGTCGCATCTCGATGGGAGCAACAAAGTTTTGTGAGTACGTCCGACATGTTGAGGAGGCCGTTAGGACAGGGGGACGTGCCCCTGATCTACCAATACCTGCGAGATCAGCTGAGGTTTCGTAAAGAGTGACTCAGGTGCCAACTACACCCGAGAGAGAAGTTGAGGTTAACAGGGCTCGGAATGAGTCGAGGGCACCGAGACCAGACTCGTGGTTGAAGACTTTCAACCACATGAGAGTACCCCTATTCGATGAGAAGCAAGAACTAGAGGTGAAGCATTAGTTAGGGCACATTTTCATTAACAACTATATTATAATAAAAAGAAGTACGAGTGGCTCATATCAATTTTTTTTGTTTTTCGCAATAATGGTTGTAATTTGGTTACAACAATAACTGAATTATCGAAACAAAAGAAGGAACAAAATTGTGATCTAAGTATACATTGGTTTGACTCGTGACTTCAGTATCAAGGATATGTTTGGTTGTTCGGTTGAAGGGGTTAAATCCGACTAAAATAAGTTTCAACCTATTAAACTGTTGTTCGGCACCAAAACAGAGGGAATGAAATGTCGATTGAAGGAAATGAAAGATCGATTGAAATGAACAATTATTTCAACCGATAAATGCAAGTTGAAGGAGACGAAAGATCGATTGAATGAGTTTATTGTTTTTCATTCACAATACTACCCTCGCTTCTTCTCTTTCTCTTTTCTTCTCTCCGGTTATCTGCTTCTCTTCACTTATCTTCTTCTCAGATTGTTTACGCTTGTACTTGTTATTTTATGTTGGAAATAACTTTATTAGAGGGTTGAAATTGAGGGAAACTTAATGTCATGGAGTCTTAGAGAAATTTATATTTTGTCATTTGTATGGTTATTGGAATTTTATTTTTATAAATTCATGCACCATCCTTGAATTTACTCGATCTGACTGTTCGTGAGAGTTATGTGGATGATTAGGGGCCTATTGTCAAGGCTCATAACATGTTCGGTAAAATGCCCCTGAAAACAACATCAACTTCATGAGTTTTCTCCACTGATGTTTGCTTTACAACTCCACTGTTATTTTTTGTGACCATCAAATGTTCTTCTTACCACTACATGTGTATTTGATTTGTTGATTCTACTTTGCCCATTTTTTTTAAAATTCAGTCATTCAACCTGTAGCTCCAAAGGATAAAGGAGCAATTGAAGTAATGCAATTTGAAGAACTTATGGAGAAAGATTGGTCATTTCTAGAACTTGAAAATGCAATCTCAAAGAAACATACTAATTTCCATAGTTCCACACTTATGTTTGACATTGTAGAAGATTATCCTTTTTTATCTAACAACCACTAGTTGGTGCAAATGTAGATTATACTCTTTTAGTTATAGATGAAGTAATGATCCTAATTTACTGATTTTCACAGTTTCACACTTTCACCCTAACAATAAAATTGTTTACACTTGTGTTAGATTTCATTGTCCTTCTCTCAATTGATTGTTTATACTCTTAGAGATTTTGAGTTAAATAGCTCACAAAGCTCGGCAAAACAGCTCAAACGACACGTGGGAAACAAATTTCTATAAGCTACATTTTGTGTGTGTATATGATGAGAATAAAACATTCACTTTTATTCCTAGCCTTTATACTAATCAAAGTATCACATCCTTTAAAATCCATGAAGACCAAAAACCAAATAATAAAAAAGCAATACCATTAAATAGAAGAAATTGCAATAACATTCAAAAACTTGTATTTTTTCATCATATTTCTCTTTCTTATATAGATATGTGAGTGTCGATAATTCAAAGCTATTTTAACTCGAGAAAATGATTTATAGTTGTTTTAATTCAAAAAATTACATTTGTTGTTGTCACTAGAATGATAGAACGAGAGTTCAAATATGACGACAACAACAACAACAACAACAAGTAAATTCGAGTAGTAGTTTTGTTGTATGATTCTTTTTTGCATATATTGAGTGGGAAATCTTACTTACCACATATGCTATAAAGAAAAGAAAAGAGAAATGAAGGATGAGTATCAACTTAATTGTTATAGAATGTGTGGAATCAATATTGCTATTCGTACCACCTGAAACATGTTATTCATACCTTGACTACCCGTACGCAATGCGTAGCCGTAACAAGAAGTTCATTTCGTTCAAAAAATAAAGGAAAATGGTTACGACTACGCATGGCCGATGTGTAGTCCTACTACGCGTACGCCATGCGTAGTCGTAGTACAGCTACGACTACAGATGACGTACACGTAGTAGTCCATAACACATATTTAGTTCGAAAAATGAAGGAAAGCTTACTACGCCTACGCAATGCGTAGGCGTAGTAAGGTAAATATATATATATATATATATATATATATATATATATATATATATATATATATATATTATTTTTACTACGCCTACGCAATGCGTAGGCGTAAATGTGATATGTATAGAATGTATATGGTAGTACGAATAGAAAGAACCGTGTGGAATTGAAAAACAAAAAAGACAAACAACATAAATGCATGCTTTCTTAACTTGTGGGTGGGCGCAATTGAAGCATTTGATGCTCATTTTTCTTTCTCTTCTCAAGCGAACTATATAAAAAAAATATATCATGTGTAATTCATGTGCCAAAAAAAATAAAAGAAAACCCATTTTGGTAATCTGACCCGTAAATAAGTTACTTCATCCCACTTTTCAACGAACACCAAATAAAATAATTCACCTCATCCCCATCAACTTCATTCCCAACTCCAATCTCAATAATTTAGTAATTACCGATCGGATCCAAAGTATAATTTTGGAATTGACCTTTACATAAATTGATTATAATTTTATGAAATTTTAGAAGAAATGAACTGATGCTAGACTTGTAAAAAAAGGGCTCGGACCGGCCATAACTAAAATTCTACCCAGAAGGTGCGGGTTGGGCCAGCATGGCCCGCCTTGTCCGGACCACAAACGCTACCCATGTCCACCCAAGTAAAAAACGGGTGGGTGGCTAGGCCGGTCCGGATGATCCGTATGTACTTGATTGCATTTCCCTCCAGGATTTATCATTTAAAACAAGTAATTTAATGTATTTAACACAAATTTCAATCCAATTATATTGGAATATGGCACCGCTAATGAGTTAAATAACAATCAACACAGAAAAATGAATAAATCCAAATACTTGAAAAACAACAAGAATCATTGCAGTCAAGTATCCCTGGAATCTTGTATACAAACGGGTATAACTCGTTAAAATACTCAAAACAAAATAAATGAAAAATCGGAGTAGATGACACTCAAAACAAACAAAATTACATATATATATATATATATATATATATATATATATATATATGTATATATATATATATGTATATGTATATGTATATGTATATGTATGTATGTATGTGTAGAACTATATATCGGTCGGGCCGGATTGGCCCAAGGAACCAAAACGTTTACCCATACCGTCCCATCAAAATACGGGTCAAGTCTGTACGGGTCAAACTAGCTGCGCATGTCCATGTTTTTTCCAAGGCGGGCGGACCGGCCCGGATTTGTACAAGTCAAATTGATGCATCTGAAAACCCGTTAAAAGACGGGTGAAAGTGGATGGTGGATGAAGTGGCTGGTGGGTTGGGTAGTATCCGGGTGAACGTTCCATTCACCCATCATCCACCCATCCATCCGACCCGTTTTCACCCGCTTAAAATTATATAAGTTTTTATCATCATAATTTTTTAGCTTTATTTCCTTACTATAATTTATATTAGAGTAAACCCCAAACGTTCTTTCCTAGTTTATTTTCTTTTGATTTCTTATATATTTTTTCCTTACTATTGATTCATTATAATTCGTTTATTTTGGATCTTGCTTGATTATAGTATTGCACTTGATATTATGTATAATTTTATGTTAGTTTTAGTTGGATTTAAGTATACTCTTGATTTTATTAAAATATTTAAAAAAAATTACAAATTTATAAATAAGTGTTGAACACCCGAAATCTTACCAAATCCACCCGCTTCGTCTGTTGAATGTGTGTGGATTGGATGCGGGTAAGACCTTAGCGGATGGTAGGTAGTGGGTGGAATGGGATGAAAAATTTTAGATGATAGGAAATTGAAATTCACCCGTCATCCGATACATTGGCATTTCTGCATGTGATTGGTATCATATCCAGATCTGCTGCGCTGTGTAGTGAAGTTTTCCTTTCTTAAAATCATGTCTCCAATTAATTAATTATAAATGTAATTACCAATTATTTGTACGTGAGAATAAGTGAGCACCAATGCCACCAAATAAGGTTAAACGTTAGAGACAAGCCTATACGTTAAGCAAGCAGCTAATTGGCATGATTATCTATGACAAATTGCAATCAATTAGTTAACTTTATTTGGCAGAAATCCAACTACACACTGACCAACTACTCTAATTTTAATACAGATTAGTGTTAGCGATGGACTAATGAGTCAATGCCCGTACCATATATAAACTAATAGTTGACCGACACGTGAGCTATCGCACCAAACCAAACAACTAAGCTACTAAATATGCTAAATAATATTAATATCTCTGTCGTGTTCAAATAACACGTGAATACATTGTAATTAACATCATTTTTATTGGCTCAATAAAGATGCATTTTCTTCTCAAGCCAAAATTTTGAAACCTACGTAGGGATCAAAATCGAATATGTTGAGAAAATCTATCGACAATTGCTAATAATTAAAAGTAAATTGTTGTTTAAAAGAGAAAAAAAGGTTGCAGGAAAACACATATACAAGGAGTAGGAAGCGTAATGATCTTTGAAACACCAACATTGCCTGCAACTAAATGAAATGATTAGGGCAGTTGGTGATGCCTAAGATAATCTAGGCACGTAGGGACACTACTTAAATAGTGTCTTAATAGTTAATCCCATATTTGTTTAACTACTACAGCAAAATGTTATACTTTTCAACACATAAAATATCATTATTATTTTCTAATCTTTTCTGACCGCTTTTTTTTTAAAAAAAATATTGCTATTTTCATTTTTTTTAATTAAAATATTGCTATGTTCAATAAACGTCGGTGATGGGTAGCATAGCCGATAAAATCTTAAGTTCATCTTGAACACATAAGTTTAAAATACGACATGTACAACTCTGATACATAAAAGGAGTTTGTAAGTGTTGTCTCGCATCCTCCACCAAATTGTTTACAGAGGAGGTGTTAGCGGATGCATTATCAAAGTAATGCGAAAAAACTCAACGCTGTAAATTATATTCTTGTAAAACCATTTGTTTATCAAGTTTGCAATTTTGTGACATTATGTATTTGGTTGGAATGACGAAATGCAATAACATATTTATGCAAAAACATATCGTTAATAAAATATAAAATAATGCTCATGTAAAAATGTTTTTGTGATAGTGTACTCCAAATATCACTACAATTAGAAACTTGATGCGAAAAATATGACAAAATCAAAATAATTTTTTTGTTCTTTTGTTCGTAAGCTTTAGAAAATAATTTGGAAACGGTTTTGCGAGAAGTTGGTTTAAAAAAAGTTTGAAGATAATTAGTGTTTATACTCGAACTTTTGCATATTCCGCATAAGCAAATGGAAAGAACACCAACATATAAGGCATATGAGGCACAATATTATGAAAAGAACACCAAGCAATGTAAAGCTCGTTTGAAGTGGGTGTAGCAACACTATCCACTCGGCTAAAGAGGCTCTCACTCAAGATCCTAAAGAAAAGGTGAATTGTGGGATAGTAAATGGTAGAGCTTTTGGTTTTTCCGGACACAGAGGATCCCGTATTTATAGTTTTCCAAAATTGACAATCAATACAGGTTGGATAATCCTCAAAACTAGGCATCCCTAAAATTTCCTTAAGATCATCAATGATCAAGGTTCAATTTTGGTTTTCAAGACGAAAGGAGATAGTAGGATATGTGCGATCCTTAGGTGGGTAAGTATCCTCAAAAGTGCTAAGGAACTCTAAGGTGAGATCCTTAAAAGTCTCCACATCCCACTTTGAGAAAGAATCTAACTCTACTTTGGCAAATAAGACATAGGTTTCATTATATATCCATCTCCAATCTCTCAATTTTGGCATGATCAAGGTACCTACTTTGTGGAGCCTTGACCTTGCTAAGCTTATCATGATTGGCTTTGTAAGCTTTAGGGATGGTGACATTTATCTTGGTTCTAGAAACCGGTGAAGGGCTTTGTGGGGAAATTTCCATAGGTTGATCGCCAAACTCCTCTTCACTTTCCTCCCTTTATAACATTGGTCTCTTGCCTTTTTGTATCATGGGAGAGTCAACACAAAGATTCTCCTAGGTATTGTTTTTGGCAAAGAAAGTGACAAGGTATAGAGTAGATTTTGCTTGATTGATACCTAAATTATGAACGAAATGATAAATGGTATAAAATATCAAGAATGCATTATATACTCATGAAAATTTTAACCAATTTATTGAACAATCATGTCAAATATAAGCATGATCAAGAGCATAGAAAGCTCACAAATGATATTCAATCAAGTTCAAGAAGATAAACTATCACATGCTTTTATAATCAATCATACTTCCAATTTGAACTAGGATCAAAGAAGCCAAATTAATTCCTCATAAAAATAGACATAAGATATGATAATATTGCATCTTATAAGCACAATTGAGAATATGATCAATTTGGAGCTCATATACACACTTATCAAGTCTTAAATCAACAATGATCATAAAAATCTCAAAATCATCGATGAGAGTGAAAATCAAAGACATCATCATTGCTCAATTTAGTTAAGATATAGCCAAGATGCAAACCATATCAACATTTTATGAATTTTTCATACTCATAATCTCAATCAAACATCAAACATTCAAGTGAAGTTCTCAATATCATAATAATCATAAAAATCCAAAATTTTAACTCATACCTCTAGTTTCTCAATCATAACTCTTAATTGAGTAAATTAGATAAATGAGAAGAGTTCATTCATACCTTTGGTTGATGCAACTGAATAATCCAAGTGAAACTTTGAAAAACCTTCAAACTCCAACAATGGTGAAAATGGGAGTTTGAGGATGAATGTATGCTTTTGTGAGTGAAAATGGTAGAAAGTGATTGGATGAAGCTAAGTAATGAAGTTTTAGGAAGGTTTTAGGTATGGAAGCTATGGAGATGGATATTTCAAATTTTTGGAAGAACTTGAAGATTTAGGTAGAAATGGAAGAATAGGAGAAGAAGTGTAAATTTTGATGAAAAGATGTTGGATCTTTAATTGTCTTGATTGAATTGAGTTTGGATTGAGCAATGAAGTAAAGAGGGGTAAGGGGATGCTCTAGTTCGTGTGAGGAAGAAGAGTTAAGGTGGAAGAAAAGTTTTTAAACCCTAGGAAGGGTTTATGACCGTTGGGGGTATTTTTGGCTTCAATTGCTAAAAATCCGGGTAGAGGAAAAATTCACTTACCTCGGATTTTTGAAAACCCGATCGAGTGAGCATTGCAGGGAAAAATCCGGGGTAAAAACCCGATGTGAACTCGAGGTAAGGGTAATTTCCACCCGACCTTAGTTGCTTCTCTTCTTCTCTTGATCTTTTCTTCACTTCTTGTTTCCTTGGACATCTTTCTCCACTTCTCTTCACCTCCTTTTGATGTCCTATCTTAGACATTAAGACACATATAGCAAGCACATTATTTCAAAGAAAAATCAAAATAAAAAAGGGAAGAAAAAAACTTACCAATGGGTTTCCTCGCATCAAGCGCCCTTGTTTAAGGTCTTAGGCTTGACCAAGCTTCTTAATATCCCGGATCTAAGCTTGATGATGCCATCTTGCCTTGATTTTTTGGTACTTTCTTCTTAATGATCCACTTCTTCAAATCCTTGTGTAACATGTTTTTTGAAAATCCATGCATCTTCTCCTTAGAATTCTTTGACACATCTTCTTGTAAGACTACTACCTTCAACTCTTCATCTACTTCTTCATCACTTGAGTTTTCAATATCACTCATGTATTCCACGAGTTTCACACTTTGATTTGGCAGTTTGGGTGCTTTCAAATACTTGTACATCACCTTTTCTTCTCCAATGTTGAATATTATCACTTTGACCGGTTTAGGTGTTCCTAGGTTCAGTCTTTGGCAAAGAGGAAGAAGGATTATGCTTACACTTGCTCCAAAATCACATAAAGCCTCAGTTATATATTCTCCAAGAAAAATCGATACACTAAACTTTTCGGGATCGTCTTCTTTCTTAGATGTCATATTTGTGGTTGATGTGGTATGTCGACTCCCTTGTCATCTTATCCATCTTCAAGATCATTTAAAATTCCTTTGTTTAGATAAAATATTTAAGAAACTTGTCATAAAAGGGCATAACTTTGAGGGATTCTGCAAAACGGATGTTGAGGTAGAGCGTGCTAACCCTTTCATGAATCTTCCAAATTATTTGTATAGTAAGGCTCTAGCTCTCTTTTGGGGAAATGGAAGTGGGGGCTTTGGAAGAGATAAAGCTAGTACCTTTGGTTGAACTTATTCCTTGGTGGATTCATCTTCTATTAGCTCTTCATCTACATCAATGATTTTTTCCTTCCATGTGTCTTGTTGGTGTAGCTTCAGCTCCTTAGGAATGCTTAGGGGATCTCCACCTTCTTTCCACTTCTTAGAGCAATGGCATTTAAACTCTCTTCTTGGACCATGTTGCAAGTCTCTTTTGGGTTGACTTCAGTGTCTTCGGGCAATGCTCCTTGAACCCTACTTGAGGAGGCTTGAGATGCCAATTGCTTCTTCAACATATTTTGGCCTTTGTCAAGTGCTTTTATCTTTCCACATAACTTTTCTAGCATTTGCTTAATCTCTACCTCAAAGCTTGGTATTTGGTTGTTGTTTTGCCTTTGTGATGGAACATATGGTTGTTACTCCCTTGGTTGGAATGGTGACCTTTGTTGTTGTGAAGGTGGTCTCCTTCCATACCCACAATTGGCATAACATGCTTGCTCTTCCCATAGCCTTAGTTCGTGTATGCTCCTATTGCAACTTTCACAAGTAGATATAGTGTGATCCAAACTAGAGACAAATTGGCATGTGATGGCTTTAGCACTAGCCACTTCTCTCTCGTTCTTCTCCTTAAACAACTTCTTCAACTCGTTGACTTGATTGGTTAGGGCATCTACCTTGGTATCTCTTGCCACACCTTTTGTTACTTTGAACATCTTTATTTGTGAGGAGTACCTTTCACGATGCTTAGCTTACTTCTATATGAAGCTTCACGCATCATCCACATCCATCTCTACCAAAGTGCCTCCGAATGATGAGTTAATCTTGGCTCAGTTTACATCATCTTAACCTTTTTAGAAGATTTCTAAGAGCACTAGCTTTGGCTCTCCTTGATGTGGGCAATATAAGAGCAAATCTTTGAATTTTTTCCAATTTTGATACAAGTTGTCTTCACACTTCATCTTGAAGCTTGATATCTTCCTTCTCATTTCCACTGTCATATTTGGTGGGAAGAACTTGTTGAGAAATTCATAGGGCAACTCCTCCCATGAGGTGATACTTCTGGATGGTATGGATTGATACCATTGCTTTGCATTGCCTCTCAAGGAAAAAGAGAATGCCGTAAACTTCAATTCCTAGGACTCAACTCCTCTCATCTTCACCGTCTCTAATAGCTCATTGTATGTTGCTAGGTGGAGATATGGATTCTCAATGGCCATCCTCCAAATTGATTTTGCATTACCATTTAAATCATAACACTCTTGAGTTTGAAATTTTGTGGCACATTGTTCCCAAATACAACTCCCACTGGTGGAATATGCTTGTCCGGATCCATCCTTTCTCCTAAGGTCCTTAGAGCATACACTCTAGCATTGTCTCTCCTATACATTTCTCTATACATATCCTCTTGATGCATAGCTTCTCTAAAAAGATCTTTTTGAGCCAATATCCTAGAGCATACACTCTAGGAATTGGGGATATCCCTCCAAACCACAACTAGAAGCATGCTTGGTCATGTTGTGTTCAACAATGATGAGAGTTTAAGTCACAAATACTAATGTAGCATGGTAAAGGTATGCTTTGTCAAGGCATTTGGCTTGTTTCAACTAGTGGGTACCACATGGTGTTTGCTATTTACACACTAGTTGATAAGCTTTTCTACAACTTATAATTATATTAGACTATGCAAGCGTCACATGGTGTTTTTTATTTGATTGCGCAATCTAGCGTAACCATAATTTGGACATTCACAAGACAAGTAATCTAGCCATCCTTTCTGCCCAAGCTAAAATTACTCGAGCAATATAGATATCAAACATTGCACAATTAACTTTGAACTACTTATTGGTCTCATATAGGGTGATTGATTCATACATCACTCATTTCATGCTTGGAAATACACAATGTGATAAGAGAACAATCTACATTATCACTAATCTAGCATCCGAAATTCAAAATAATCCAAACATGGAGTAAATCATGGATAAAGTTGAGAGCCCCTTTATGCTACTAAACATGCATTTGATTGTCATCAACTCATAAACACAATATAGAACACACTAGTCTAGTATGATTTAGAGTTTTCATCCCAAATCCTAGCAAGATAACTACTCACTCATGACCGAAAATCCAAGAATATAAACAATAGAAATGAATAGCATGGTGATAAACTACACTAAATATAAGGAATGTAGTAAAAATAATGGAAGCAATCTGATTTACCAATCCAAAGATATAAACGAAACAAGTTGGAATAAAGATTTAGAGAAAGAGAAATATCAAGAACACCAAGAACTTCAATATCTTCAAATTGGCCAAACTACAACTAAATAAAGAATTTCTAGAGAATTGTTGGTGAATGACTTGATTATTTTTGCAAGAGCCTAAGATCTATATATAGGCTGATAACCGTGTCCCGTCTCTCCATTCTAGAATCATCCAAAAAGCATCCACACAACTAGCATGAGTTAGTTAAGTGGTCCACATTAGCGTTGGCAACCCCAGGTTGAATGTCTAAGGTCGGTTAAGATTTCACTATGGTTCAAGTTCTTCTACTGCCTTACAGTTTTACTCTTTAGTTGGGTTGTCGTCCTCTTCAATCCGATTTTTCGTCTTCTTCAGTCTAGTTAAACATTTCACCGAGGTACACTGACACCCTTGCTCAAAAGGCTTCTTTGGCTAGGTTTTTTTGCCTTCTTCAGTCGAGCTCGAGGTGCACCTTTGCTATGTGGACATTTTGTCTTCTTCACTTGGGTTTCTTGTCTTCTTTGGTCGGGTTTTTCTATCTTCTTCACTTTGGTTTTTGGATAAACCAAATCTTAGTTGACGATAACACTTTGGTGTCTTTTTTGTCCGGTGGGTTTGCTTCTTCAATCGGGTTTTATAGTCTTCCTCACTTGGGTTTTGGATAAACCCGATCTTAGTTGGCAATAACACTTTGGATTCTTCTTTGTTCGGGTTTTCATGTCTTCTTCACTCGGGTTTTAGTTCATCCGAGGTTCCTCCTTAAGGTTCCTTTGCTCCTTTAGCTACTTGCATTTATTGATCTTTTACTTCCTTTCCTCCTTTTGCTTGATGATGAAAGTGATGCATTGATGAGTGTTCCTTGGATTGCTTTGATTTGATCATTTATGCTCCATTTTTTTTTTACCTAAATCACCTATAAAAACAAAACACAAGAGGGTTAGACATTCTTTGACAACTTAAGCATAAGGAAAGATGTAGATGTCTTATCCCATGCAAAACTAAGAAAAAATGCATAAAAGACATCTATAAAGATAGCATAATAACATGTTATCACTAGACGCCAAGACACATTCCGTGAGTATGACGAGTTTGATTAGTATTTCGCGAACCAAGATCGGAGTGACGAATGGTTGCCTCCTCTGAACCAACCAAAGCCTAGACAACCCACTCATGGGCACCAACGTCCACATGGAGGCCAATGTTGAGGCCATATTGAAGATGACTATGTTAAGCCCCGACGTCCCAACCACTACAGTTCCTCTAGCAAAGGTAAGGTAAATTCCCTATCTTTTATGGTGAATATGATCCGTTTTTAATCTTTTCTTAATTGGGCACAAGATATGAAGAGAGCTTTAAAGTATTTCCATTATGAGGAGCATGAGAAGATTGAGACGACAACCTTCTATATTGAAGGTGACGCCAAGTCTTGGTGGAATTGGTATAAAAAGCACCATGAAAACCAAGGATGGCCCCCAGTGATGATGCTTGATCAATTGATTTACGTCATGACCAAGAAGTATGGACACCGAAAACCTCAAAGTGGCCAACGTCAAAACTATCTTGAAGATGAATATGTTGTGCCCAACGCCGAGCCTACCCCAAAGATGACGTTGTTGCAACCCGCAATCCGAACCCTTACCATGCTTGTCGAAAAGTAAAGACAATGAAGCTCTACACGTCATCACTAGAAGAACCGAAACATTCAAGGTATAATCACTTTTAGCCTAGTCAATATACATATGCTTCTAATATGTGTGTGCGAGATGTGTCTACCTCGCAAGATTTAGGTCCCAGTCAAGGAGGTCAACATATGGCCCAACTTACCCATCAAGCGGCTAATGAGAGATTTACAAACCATGGTGATGTTGTCCCAGAACATCCCACCCTGACCCCAACAATGAATTGGAGACATGAGACGATCAATTGGATTGTGTCCCTACAATTCCAACCAAGATTGTCAACCAGTTGTATGAAGAGTTTAAAGAAGTAGTCGAAGGCGATATCATCATTAGAGATGAAGAATACATCAACTCCAACCCCGGTATGGAGTCATATGATGATCAGTTGGATTGTATCTTGGCACTCCCAAGTCAGTCTGTTTACCTATTGTATGACGAGTGCGACGAAGAAGACAAAGGTGATAACATCATTAAGGATAAAGGAGACGCCAACCCTAACAGCGGTAGTGAGCCATATTAAAATCACCTAAACTACACCCTAACACTCCCAAGTAAGTTTTCCTTGTGTTAGGACGCGTTTTGATGTTTAAGGAGTTTGTGACATTTGATCAACACGCGGCTTCTTCTCATTCTTGATGCTTGGTCAATGGCACAAGCCTATTCTTACTCACGGACCACGTTGTTTATTATTATAATATTTTGGGTGTTTAATACGTCTTTAGAGGACCACACCGGGCACCTTCACCGAGTGATCGAGTGCCTTAGACAAGGGCAATTGCACGCTAATTTGGATATATATTTCTTTTGCTTAGACACTGCTATTTTACTTGGCTTTGTCGTGTCTAAGGACGGACTACGAGTGGACGAATCAAAAGCTTGCGCCGAGTGGGAGTGACATGCACTTACTACGGCTACCATGGTCCAAGCATTTCTCGACTTAGCAAGCTTCTATCGACATGTTGTCAAAAACTTTATCTCGATAGTAGCACCCTAACATGAGCTTACCACGACGCGTGCCACATTTGAGTGGCGTGATACTCGTGCTCGAGCATTTAATATGCTCAAAGCCCTTCTTTTTCACGTGCCACATACTACTCCAACTTTCAACCTTTTTAAAAACCTTTGAGGTGGTGTGTGACGTGTCGAACGTGGGTCCTGGGAGGTTTCTCATACATGAGAACCGGCTCAATGCCTACTTTAGCAAAATATTTTTAGATCCCTCATTCAACTTCCAACTAATGACAAAGACATATATGCTTTAGTTCATGGCCTAATGACGTGGTAACATTACTTGTAGCCGAATGAGTTCGTGATTCATATGGAATATGCAGTTCTTTCGTACCTCAAAAGTCAAACTACATCGAGTCGGCGTCACACAAGTTCGCTAGTGTTTCTAGAGGCATGTCATTATGTCATTTTGCATAAGAAAGGCGAGGATAATGTGTGACCGACGATGCCTTATTGTTTAACTTCCCACGACTTGAGTAATGTGCCACATAAGGTGTGCATGTTGTTTTTTGAATTTAAGGTGGTTATGTGTTGTGATCTACCACCCGACTTTCTGCCTATCCGAGGCATTTTGAGCACCACATAAATTTGGTTTCCGCCGCATCTTTGCCCAAACATGTTGCTTTTAGAGAACGCCTAGAGGGGACAAACGAGATACAACTCCTAGAGTTCCTAGACCATGACATTAACAAAGTCACCATAAAAAACGGAATCTTAATTCATATCTTGCCGATATATTGGCCAAACTTCACAATTCCACCATTTTGATGGACTACAAGTTCAAGCCCCCAAATTCATACGGTGTGCACCAGACGTTCATCGTAAAGGGTCTTGCCTCATTTGTTGATCCCTCTATTGATGAGGGTGAAATGGGGACATTTCACATCCAAGATGGAGTGTTTAATACACCCCCAGTTACCATTATCATCCATACGTCTGTTTATCCCGACACTTACCATGACACACCTTATCTTTACTCCACCATGAGTTTGCTGATGGATATATGAGACATACCGTCGAATGAGACTACCTGCGGAAGAATTTTACCGCATATATATTTCTGTTATCTTTTACGTATTTTATTTATTTAGAATATTAATATCTAAAGTGAAATAGCAATTAAAAGAGAAGGAAAAAGGAAATGGTAGGGCAAAGATGAGCTGATGGAAGGCACATGGGAAGGTGGACCCACCATTTTTGTGCGTAATGGGCAATTTGATGCGACTACTTGCTACGCGCAGGCACCGCTTCCCCTCGACTCGACTCAACTCAATCCCACCTAAACTAATTCAATTCCACCCAATCCTTAATCTATTAGATCATTAACTTTTTGTTTTGTCGAGTTCAAAAACAACTCAAATTTGGCGCCACAAATCACAACTACAGGGGAAGGGGGCGTGTCTCGAGAGCCTTTTACGTTTGCTGTCTCTTTTTGCATTTTCTAACCGTTAATTACGGACTTATTCCGGAGTCCCGTTTACACTCGGGTTCGGAGCCCCGCTCCGTTTTTTATTTTTTTAACTGGGTCCCACCTCCCGCCATACTGATTCTTTCTTTCTTTCAATCTCTGCCGCTGGTCGCGCCTTATCTTCTGATTTATACCCTTAAACTACCAAAACTGAAAAGTCATGAAACGTCGCCGTTTTCAGCTTTTATTTTATCGTTTGTTTCATTTTCCCACCTATTTTCACTCCTTTATGATTTGGATTTCATATTCACATAATTTTCTGAACGGGACCTAATTTACATTATTTCATACTAAATGCCCTTCAATTTTATGGCTCAACTGCAGTTACAATATGAATAATTTTCTGACTTTCTAACAATAATGTCGTATAAAATTAGCTTCCCAATACACTCCATATAACAAGAAAAGTCAGATGAATAAGGAAAAGAGGCAACTACTATAATTGTGCCTATTTTTAGGGCGGGCAACTAGCATTTGCAATTTTACGTATAATATAATGTATATAAATAATAAGTCACAAAGTATGATGTATCAATGTATCATTGGGTTTGGGTGTGAAAGAAGCAACCAAGTGAGGAAAACTGAATATTATACAATCCCAGTTTCTGTTCTGAATGACTCCCCTCCGTACACTTTTCATCATTATCGCTATAATCACGATTAATTAGAGTCGCAATAGACAATTATCCCCTCACCTCACATGGGATTCTTTCACCGCAACCCAAGTAACATACAAAACAGAGGAAATGCCAATAAAATTCTACTTCACCCCCCCCACAAAGATATTGTGGACCAATTAGAATCAAATTCTAATTATATTTATACCTTAACCCACCGCAGTCAAACTAATTTGTGTTCTAACAATACACGTATATAGTTGGAACTTGGATTCTATTTTCTTATTTCATTATTTTTAAAAAAAAAATTACATATAGTGCCCCTCTGCTATCTCTTTAAGTACCGTCTCACCTTCCTTGACACTTCCCACCATCCCATTTCCTCTTTACCACAATACAGAGGCGCTTCCTCTTCTGCTCTGATGGCGTCTCCACTTAGTTTGCTCACTATTCTCTCTATACTGTTCTTTTACACAGCGGAAGCCAGAATCCCCGGCGTATACTCCGGCGGCGCTTGGGAAACCGCTCACGCCACCTTCTACGGTGGTAGTGACGCGTCGGGCACTATGGGTACACTCCCCATTTTCTCCATATCACAATGCGCTTCACAATTTCAAATAACTTAGGCGTTTACAACAGATCTGAAACTATAAGTTCAATATAGCTAACTTTTATACTACTCTGTTTTGTAAATGCAGGGGGAGCTTGTGGTTACGGAAACTTGTACTCTCAAGGTTACGGTGTAAACACTGCAGCGCTGAGCACGGCGCTTTTCAACAATGGACTAAGCTGCGGCGCTTGCTTCGAGCTCAAGTGCGCCGACGATCCTCGTTGGTGTCATCCCGGAAGTCCTTCCATTCTAATCACAGCTACCAACTTCTGTCCTCCCAACTACGCTCTTCCTAGCGACAATGGAGGTTGGTGCAACCCACCTAGGCCCCACTTCGACCTCGCCATGCCAATGTTTCTCAAGATTGCTGAGTACCGTGCTGGAATTGTCCCCGTTGCTTTCCGCCGGTGAGCATTCTGTTCTTCCCCCTTTTTTTAAGCTGTTCTAGTTAAGTGTCTAGGTAATCGGTCTAAATTGCCCCTAATATCTGCACACAATTACCTTAGACTGGCTAATGGTTATTTTCGTTAGTGAAATATGACAGAGCTACAGTGTAGATAGTATATTTTTAATATTTTCCTAGGAAATGATAGTATTTATGGATAATATAGAAAATTAGGATTCTACACTATACAGACCTCTGAAAGGTTATCGTCTGCAGAGGAAGGTTGTGGTTAATGGGGTAGAGTGGCCCAACAAATGGGTAGAGTCACGTGGTTACATAACTTACGTTCCATATAGGCAAAATCGGGTTTTAGCCCACAACCATTTATTACTCAAAACAGTCACAGAACATGACATTTACTTCACAATCGGATCCATCACCCAACAATGGTGATTTGTGGTCCTAATAACCACCGGTAGCTTTGTTCCCACCATTTATTAATACATTGATACTAAAAATGACGACTCTGCCCCTTGATTTTGCAGCGTACCTTGCCGTAAGCAAGGAGGAATCAGGTTCACAATCAACGGTTTCCGTTACTTCAACTTGGTTCTAATCACCAACGTCGCGGGTGCAGGGGATGTCGTGAGGGTCAGCGTTAAAGGTTCTAGAACTGACTGGATGCCTTTGAGCAGAAACTGGGGGCAAAATTGGCAATCCAATGCTGTATTGGTTGGCCAGGCTCTTTCCTTTAGGGTTACCGCTAGTGACCACCGCAAGTCAACCTCTTGGAACATGGTTCCGGCTCACTGGCAATTTGGTCAAACTTTCACCGGCAAGAATTTCAGAGTTTAATGGGAACCCATTAAACAGAAGCATGGAAATTTGGGTTTTTTAAAAAAAAAAAAATTATGATTCAAGTGCCAATCTACTATTTTAAAAATAGGTATTTTGGTGGGAAATTGGGTATTTTGAGGTGGGGGACTGTGAAAAAATGAAACTTTACCTTATTTTAATGGGTTTGTTGACTTTTTACGTGTTTGAGTCCGCAGATGGTGGGGATGGGGTTTCAAATTTAGGGTTTTGTTTGTGTGGTGTACTGATAACTGGGAAGTGGGAAATAGAAGGGCTGCAGTGGCTGCAGAGAATGTTGTTGCCCGCAGCCTATTTATATATCATATAGTAGTAATCACCTTAATGTTTTAGTTTTTGCTATTTGTAATCTCCAATATCGGTTTATAGTGAAAAATTGTAACATTTTTCTTGGCTTGCTACCTTCCTTTCTTCACTCTTGTCATGAAATTACTGCAACACAAAATAATGAACTATACTAACTTTACTAACTAGTAAAGTCTAGGATTGTACATTTGTACAGGTAGGGCTTTGAACTGCAAATATCCTTTTCATGCTTAAAGTTGAAGCAATATAACAAAATCCAGACATACCATTCGGATTGACGTGCAGATAGCGAAGCACAAATGCCTTGTTTCTTCGGGGACCAATATGAAAGACTAGCAAATCACAAGAAGTTGAAATTGTTAAATTCCTGGAAGTGAAGCTTTACATGCACATGGGTGGGATTTGGGGTGCAATGTGCAAATGACTTTTTGTCACTGCACACTAGAGTTAGTAAAAGCTGTTATCCCTTCTAATTGCAACTACCAAACAGACAAACACTGCTTTGGATTCTCTCCACCTCTTAGTAGTTCACCAGGTAGATAGAAAAGGGCAAAAAAAAGTGAATAACATTGGATGCCCCTGTTCAATTTTCAACCATCTTTGCTTCTTTCTTCGGATACCCTTGGTTGGGTATAATCATGCAGACTTGAAAGTAAACGAAAGGGCTTTTTTGCTTAGCCCCAGCTAAAATTTCAATTCTTAAAAGAGAGAAGTGCAAAAACAACTATTGTATGTAACTGATATAGCTTGTCTTACTGTACTAATATCATCATCTCAATTACCTACCTAATAATATAGACTCAAGTAATTTCAGTTAAGTTTAGTGCTATGGCTGAAATAGTCTTAGATTAAGAATAAGCTGATCATGTCACCTAAGTTTTGTCCACATGAAACTGAATCAGTAGGCAGCATAAGCAACAATTTGAGGGTTCAGCAACTGGCAGTCACCTATGTTTTCTTCCGTTTCCTCCTGTTGAGAAGGTAGCCAACACCTTCGTATAAGTCTGATGGCCGCTGTTCTTTGAAGTTCCATAGTTCTAGACGTGGGGTTCGGTCATGTGGGCCGAATTCAATAAGCTCTTTCAACACATTTACAACTTCATTGTACGGTTCCTCACCCAACTCATTCCTCAGCTCACCAAGTCTCTCATCCTCCTCGTCAATCACATCCTGCTGAACAAAAGAATTCAGCAGGCACTCACATAGAATAATTAACTTGAGTATACTTAAATATTAATCCCTCTATTTTGTTTCCACTTTGAGGATTTCAATAAATAGACTAGAATATCCTTAAAGAATACCTCAAAAATCAATTTAAGACAAAATCACAAGGAAATTGTTGAGAATAAAGATAAATATGAAATTTGGAATGTGGTGCTGGAAAAAGATTATGGAGTTAATAGTAAAATAAAGATGAGATTGATTTGCTTTCAAAATTATACTTCATTTAATCCATTAATTAATTAAGGATATTAGGACATTTTGGGGAACATACCTAATACATGATAGATAAAGTTTAAAAAAAATGAAGGCTAAAAAAACAACAAATACAATTAAACAGAGGGAGTACCGGATTTACTGATATAGAAACTATTTTTACTTAAACAAATCAAATAAGTAGTAAAAGATCTCAAACCAGTCATTGATCAGTAGACTGTATGGTAGAAACAGATCGTCAAGCTAGCAGTCTTATTATGGCAGAAGGTGTTTTGATAGAGTGTAAATTGGGAATAAACTCAAAAGACTCAAAAGTAGATTAAACACACACAAAGTAGACACAATCTTAGGAAACTAGCAATTACCCATAACCGTCGATCATTATTATAGCATCAACTATCCATGTGCCTAGCATGTTTACCCTATGAACAAGATCGTCAAGCTATAGTAGCATTTTAAATAAACATGAAAGGTGACTGGTTTAGTAAGAATAGATGGATAAATTTCATGGATCACAAAGTAGGCAATGGCTTCAAGTTAAATATTGAACATATCAAGGGAAAGCAATAATAACTTTGCAGACCGACAAACAGAAGCATATAGTGTGTGTCTTCCCCTAGTGTTGAGTCTCAAGCATATAAGAGAACTTTCATGATTGACGGGCTCCCGACTCAATCAACCAGAAAGACACGAAGAAGCACATCATAGAAGGACTCGTACCTTATCAGTTCCTTCTACTGAAGCGCGCTTCAAAGGGAGCCAGTTGGTATCCCTGATGTAAGCTTGCCATAGTGACCACCATTCTATTGCTTTTTCAGAAGCCATGTCAGCAGAATATTTCCTCTTAGCAGCAATTTCAAATGGCTTACCATCAAGCTCTCCGAGATTTTTTACACCGATATGAGGTCTAGCACCTCTAGTTGTTGAAACACTCAGCAATCCCTGCCAATGTGATGGATATTTAAAACAGTCCTTTTATATAAACTTTTATTATGTAAAATTGTAAACTGAATGAGAGAGAATGTAACACACATTAATAAGTGCATCCATTGCTTCTTGCAGCTCCTCACTGGCTTTGTGCTCCTTTATTATCAATGTTTGCTTGAGTTCCTCCATATCCTCAAGCTCATCTTCTTTCTCTTCAAGTTCTTCTGCCATTGACTCCACCTTTTTCTTGTTGACCTCAGCATCCTCATCATCTCCCATGTGTTTCATAACTTCCACAGCCCCTCTCAGACGCTCTACCTCTAATACAAGAGCTTGTTTACGATCAAGTTCCTTTTGCAGTTCCATGCTTTTTTTGTGAAGTACCTCCTTTTCTTTCTGGTAATGAGAAAACAATAACCAAATAGGAATTAAATTATGCATAGTTGAATATAGCTTGAATTCCAGAATAATACGCTTAATTAGGAACATTCTATGATATGCCAACCTCTTGCTCTTCAGCTAATTTTAGCAAGTTTTCACGAACTTGTTTTTGTACCTCGTCGGCTATCTCATTCTGCAAAGAAACAGAAAGATACCTCACCAAGTAGCCAAATTTCAAGATGATAAATTTGCAAGAGAAAAACTAGGCTAAGAACATATTTAAGTGATATATATCACCGCCTCAACATTTGTGCTTTCCGAAACTCAACAAACAAGAATTGAGTTAAAGAGTACTTCCAATGACTTAATGGAGCAATATTAATGCCATTTAAAGTATCCAGGTAGCTCCACAACAAGTAACGAGTGAGAGGCAAATGACTCATACCATCTTTTGTTGATGTAAGAGCTCCTTTTTCTCATTCTCATTCCGAACTTCACGTCTATCCAACTCCTTTTCATGAAGCTTAAGTTCCTTCTTTTGTGATTCTATCTTCTTCTTCATCCTCTCATGCTCTAAGAGCACACGCTCCACACGTTCACGTTCAGTTTGGTAAATGTCGCTCATTTCTAGATATCGAAGGCACAAATTAGTTGTAGTAATAAGCATATAGAAACTCCTTTTTTATGTGCATGCAAAAATCTACTTCAGATTCACACCTTTGTTTGGAAGACAACATATAAAATCTGCTCACTGCAAAAAGATGCTTTCCTAAAGCAATAACAATTATTGTAGCATACCTTTGTTATGAGCCTCTATCATTGTATCTCTATCATCTATCGCAAGGTCAATTGAAATAGAAGCTGCCTGAAGTTCTCTCTGCATCGTTTTTTCTTGCAAATCTTTATCTTCAAGAGAACTCTGAAGATGCGAGACGAGGGTACTTGTTTTCCTCTGTTCTTCGGCTTCAAAGTCTTCAACTGATTTCAAATCAAACATCTCAAGATGCTTACTAATAATACTATTTGGCTGGCAATCCTCCTCTGTAGCCACCCACCCATATAGTTTATCTCCCCCATGAGATCTTGCCTTGTACCAATCCATTTTCCCATGGTGATCATCTTCAAAATACTTCTGAAACCTCATTGCGTTTTCAAACCCTATCCAATCACCACGAAAATCTAGGACAGAAAATCCAGAAAAACCACCTCTAGTCCATAAGGGTATAACTTTCTCAATGATAATTCCTTGCTCAATCAGTCTTTCTTTCAACTTGCTTCCACTCTCACCCACATACCTTCCATTCTTTAACTCCTTAGGGATATTTACCATAACACCCTTCCATGGCCACACAAACTTCTTGCTCTTGTTTTGTGCTACATAAGCATCTTTTTCATTAGACTTCAGCATTCTACTTGAACTGTCAGATCTGTTCGTCTCTTTTCCAGAAGAATGCACAGCTTTGCTCGGAGTAGATTTACCTTTGCCAGGTGGAACATCTAAGTCACTTCTGTCGGATGGTTTTGGTGGAACCTTTGGACCATCTAAGTCACTTTTCTCGGAAGGTTTTGGTGGAACCTTTGGACCATGGTATTTGGCCAAATAAGAGGCCAGTGCTACATGCTGGCCTTGTTGCTTCAGATCCTTGTTTATCATCAAGGAATTCCCTCTCCTCCTTGCATGTTGCATCAAGTCAGCATAAGTATACACCTGATTTCTCTTTTCACTACAAAACGGACATTTAAAGATTCCACCAGAATGCTTGGTTATGTAGATTCCCTCCTTCAGTTGTCCATATGCTCTGTCTACATACTTGTTTAACTCCAAATCTTTTGCAGGATTTCCCATTTTAATGTGACTGACTGCAACAATTAATGACAATAAAATTCCATCATCTATCAAAAAGTAAACACTGAAAGTATCCAAACAGATACACAAGTACTGATGTGGAATATACAGAAATATACAGATAAGTAATGAAAACTAATATAGCAAGCTATAAGCTATAGGTGATTAAAAACAATTGACAAGTAAATGAGCAACGGTTAACCCCTAATCCCCTATAGTTACCAAATCAATAACTAAATCCAAATCCTTTATAAAAAAGAATTATAGACAGCTTCTATTATATATTTGGAGCATTGCAATTGCACTAACATCCGATAAATCATCAGTGTATGCTTATTACAACTCAAGAGCCACATTATCGAAGTCCAAAATTCCAGAAGCTAGAGAAAACTATCTAATGACAGGCAAACTAGTTTCTCGTATCCAAATCAAAAGGAACATTCAGCATGAAACAAAATAAGTATAAACTGGATGAAGTTGGACAGGCATTAAGCTCTGTCAGCAACAATGTAAAAGTTCACAATCATGACACCAAAGAAGCAAAAACAAAGTAAACAGTTGACATATTCTTGCAATTGGATCCCAAAACTTCACGCTAACTTTATATATGTCACCCACGAGAGTAAAAAAACATTCACGAGAGTAAAAACGAACAAATTGGAAGGAAACAGAGTAGGGTTGCTCAACTTAGACATTTTCAGCAAATGAATGCAAGATGAAGCTTTTGCTGACATGATTCATCTTCTCTGCTCCTAACTTTACTTAAAAAACTATATCTATGACATGTATATCTAACAACAATAGTTGAAGGATGTTAACAGTGCCTTCTTACCTGATATTCAGCAGATTGTCCTTGATAAAAAATTAAACAAAAAACAATAGAAGACAACTTATATATCAATTAGTACATGCCATTGGATTTCCAATACCATAACACACCATCAATGTATGATGATTCTAACTTAAGAATCACAATGTCCAAGTCCAGAACTCCACAGGCAGTTTAATTTTCTTGTCTCCAAATCTAAGAAAATTTTCAGCATAAAACAAAAAAAGTAATAGCTAGGTGAAGATGGTCAGGGATTAAGATAAGCTCTCTCACAGAAACAAGTTACAAATATCCCAATCTGCAGACAAAAAAAAAAGAAGCAAAAACTAGTATTTGACTGGGAAAAAACCCTAGCACTAGAACTCGTAGCGAACAAAATGGAAGAAACAGAGTAAGGTTAACCAAATGAGACATTCCCAGCAAGTGAATGCAACATGAAGCTTTGTCGATCGAAATCGAAAGAAAATAATCCCTAATCTCTACTAAAGCAAGAACAAAGTAAAAAATGTGTAGAAATAGCAAAACATGAGATGAAATGAAAAAAAAAAAGCAGACATATCCGTCAGGGGGAGATTAAGCGCATACCGAGTAAAATCAGTGGAGATTAACAGTGGCGACAAGTAAGGAAGCAGAGGAAGGAATTAGGGTTTATGCGAGATGAAGTGATACATGAATGATCTTCAGTGGAAATTGAGCGCGGAGATGAGAGGGTTCTTTTTGCCCGTTAGGGGTATCTGCCTGTTTTCTGATCGTGCTGGACGTTGATTGGTCGATTCGTTTACGTAAATGTAGACCCTCGCTCATTTCGCCCTCACGGTTCTTTTGCTTCTTTTCGGCCAGTCTAACACTTGGATTGTTTATTATTTGAGAAATAATAATTTGAAGAAAGTGTCGAACGGACATTTGGTACATCTCAAATTCTCATCCCCTAACAGCTTAATTTATTTAGGTATTATTAAGGTTAGATAAACATTTATTATCTATACTATATTATATATTAGAGCAGAACTTTACGCATGTCATGTCACTTAAACCTCGCATATCATTTATTCATGAAGACGGTTAGTGGCGTAGCCAGCAACATTATCCAAAGGGGGCAAATAAATTTTTGAATAAATCCAATATAAAGTTGTATGAAACAAACTATCAGTTGAGCTACTCAATTCATTTGTTACATATGAACTTTCAAATGTATATATTTTTTGGGTCAACAGGGGTCATTGTCCTTGTCAGCCTCTATCTACGCCTCTGAAGACAGCACATTGTCATATCTCAAGTGTTACGGTTCGTTAAATAACCGTTATTTATTTGGTTGATTGTTTAATTTAATAAAATCATATTTTACCCATTTTGTACGAAGATGGATAACTTTAAGGTCATGTGAATCATATTGGACTTTTTCTTTCCTTTTTTTTAATAAATGAAAAACGGTTATGTTGGTTTATCTTCTAGAGGTGGTTCACCCTAAAGCATCCTTCCGGATGAGAACAAAAAGTCCGAGATCATCAGAATGACAAGTGTTGGGGTTCGATATTCTCATATGCGGCAGTTGGTCAGCAACACATTTGATTAAATAAACGGAAATTCAGTTAGAGTCGGAAATAATCATCTCGACTTCTCACGGGCAACTTCACAATCGTTGGAGTGCCTTGATAACACAAAGATTATCACCCTCGATTTTGATCTTTTTTTTATCTTTAATCTAATACCCTTTTGAAGGTCCGATTTGAGAGCATAAGTTTCGGCTTTTATTACCGAGTTAAAGATGTTTTTTGTCGCATCGATGCTAACAACCTCACCCTTGTGATTCCGAATCACAAAGCCAGTGGATGTTAATCTCGAATCGAGTTTAGATCCATCAACGTTAAGCTTATGGAAACTAGATTTTGGTTTATACCACTTAATATTGTGTTTCTTCCTTTTGCAAGAGTTGTTGTTATTTTATATCATAATCATCCTCATCAATGATGTTAGTTTTCCACATTTGAATTTGATTTTTAATGAAGCTGATAACCTTATTGCAAGGACCAATAGACTCATTCCCAAAAAATATTTTGTTCTTGAAGAACCAAGTGATCTACCACATAGTTGCATGACATGCGAACTTGTTAATTTCCATTTTATTCTTTATTTCTTGTAGGAGGTCATGGGCTTTTTTTATTAACAAGGCTAATGTTATTTAGTTCGGTTAATATTGACCTGTTGATTTTGGCGAGAAATTGTTTGCTAAAAATGTGAGTCATATTGGACATTGATACCACATGTTGGTCGATTCTTGAGGTCACATGTCGGATATTAAATCTAGTAGCGTGATAAATTGTGTGTTAAGCCACGTATTTGATAAACATTAGTGCTAAGTATCGGGAAGTTGGTGAGGACATATGATGGATAGCGAGTATCGAGTCATGTTATTAGGAATTAGTTGAGATTATTTTCCTTAACTTCTTATTTTTCAAAATTTGCATATTAAATACAATTAGTAGTCAAAACTAATCCCCGCGATAGCACACAATTTATTAAAATTCAACCTTGCACAGTGGGTAAGAAAACTTGTATATAATACATCCGAAGTAATTTTTGTCATGTGTTAAGTTTAGTGTAATGTAATGTCTACGACTCTACGTGTCAATCAACTATTAATTATACAAAATTTATTTTTGAAGACATTTTTATTCAAATTAATCGTTTGGTTAAGGTACGGAGCACTTTAATATGTACAACTTTAGGGAACGCCGACAGAGCAACACGTGTCATTTTTTTCCAGCTTTTCAACACACACTTTGTGTCCAAGTTGTTTGTACATTTTGTTCAAATTATATTATATTAACGGTTCATACATTTTTTGGACTAATAGTATAAAAATTTTGAACTTTTTTCTTCTAGTTTTTCTTCCTTCTTCTTTTTCTAGCTGGTATTTTTTTCCCTTCAAATTTTTTTGGTTTTGTTAGTTCGGGTTATATTGTACTAATAGTTCATACATTTTACACACAGAGGAAGGTAAAAAAGAAGTTAACTCCAAATAGACCAAACATTCTCTCTTGTTCCCTCAATAATAAACCCTAGCCGTTGGATTTTCCACCCCATTCACACCACCAAATGTGTCTCAGATCCAACCCAAAGGCTAACGCCACCAGCCACACCTCCTACCGGAAACAATGGACATCGACTTCCCTTAGATTTACTCGGCTCCTCAAAGGACAGCTCACTGCGGTTTCCATCTATTTCTTTATCTTTCTGGATCTGAGATGGTTCACTAGAATCACTACCCTAAAGCGTAACCCCTCCGCCGTTGGCTGGAAGACCACCACCACTGTTGGCTCCACCGCTTGTCGGAAGCCATGTTTCCCGACTTCTCAAAGATTCTCTCGGCCTCCCTATTGCCTAGTGGATAGGGAAAAAATAAATCAAAGTTGCCTAAGGGCTGAAGTTTGGTCCATCTTTCTAGATCTGAGCCATTTTTGGCCTACTGAAGTCTCTCGCTTTGTGAGAAGACCGAGACGAAGAAGAATCAAGCGTGATGTTTGGAGATCTTTCCATCGTGAAGCTCGAAGGAAGAAGAAAAGGAAAGAACACATTTTTCTTCTTTGCAAAAAATTCTCGACTCCATCTCTCAAAACAAGAGCCTCCGTCTCAAAGCAAGATATCCTTAATGTGTTAAACCACAATGCCTAACACTCTAACGAAAACAAGAGCCTCCGTCTCTCAAACCCCCCCCCCCCTCACCCCAGAAACCTAATCGTCAATGGCTAAAACCATGATTGAACCCCCGGAGGTTCCCCATTCTCCAAGCCTATACACAAATCCGACGAAAACAATTGCTCCACCACCCGGAAGGTGTCTAATAGATGCAATGCATTAAAGAAGAAGAAGAAGAAGAAGAAGAAGAAGAAGAAGACGAATATCCCGATTGTGCGTTCTTCTTGGAGGTCCAATTCTGTCAAGTTCCGTAAACGATGGAGGCTTGTCCTGAAGAGCTATATTCACAAACAAATCACAAGATCTCAATAAATTTTTTTTATCTTTCCTCAACAATTCTCATGCTTGTTTTGGTAGGGATTTATTGACTACAAGAAGGACTATTGGTGCCCTTGTTAATGTTAAAATCAGTCGGATTATCTCCTAGTGTGACCTCTCTCTACGGAGGTTTATGTTGCCGGCCGGATTAGAAGAAACGAGGCATTTGTTTGCGGTTCGTTTTGGGGTTCGACCTTTGGATCTCGAAAAGGAAAGGATTGAGTGAGCTCTCTTTTCTAATCGCAAACACTCTTGTCTGTATATTGTCTAAGAATGTTTATAGAGGGTTGAGTCCTCTTGCTACATGTATGTGTTGTTTACTAGATTGCTCCTTCTTTTTCATCTGTAAATGGCTTTGTTAAAACAACAAGTACTAATGTGCTTCTTTAGGCTTACAAGCAATATTTGTAGTGTCATTTTGATCATTGTAGTGAATGTTGAGTATGACATTTATCACACAGTCTAGAGCACCAAATGGTTTAAGATCCATACTGGATTTCACAAATTCGACACGATCCTCTTTAACAAGCAATTATCATGCCTCTCAAGATATGAAAACTATTACCTGAGTGTGTTTCTTCAATGCTTGACGAGCACTCACACAAAATTTTTCCTTAAAATAATTTTTTGAATGTCTTTTGTTTGGCTTCACAAGGCTCTTGCCTGCCACCACCTAGCTTCACAGGCAATCATTGTAATAATTATTATTTTGAAAAATATAAGTTACTAACGTTTGGTTATTTTTTGTTGGCTCCATTCTCGTTGCCTAACGACGACAATTCCAGCCTAACAGCCCGAAAACAACATTGATGAAAAGGAAAATTAAAAATTAAGGTCATGGGAGTTTACCAATCCATGATATGAAAAATGTCCGTCTGTATTTTTTCACATTAGTGTGGAAAACACATTATACTCTAAACCAACAAACGACCTTAGAATTAAATCAAAATGTTAAAATGACCAATTCTCCTCATTTATTAGGATGGTATAAAATAAAAAACGGATTTACAAACTATTCATTCTAATGTTTTAAACAATGATTCAGTGTTGTTAATCAACTCTTTTTGAACAATGTTCCCCTTGTAAATCTCTCTCTTTAAACTATCAAAGTTCTACACATTCTATATCACGATACCCGTGGGTTGCAGCTTCGTCTTCTCTGTTTTGATGTAGTCTTGGTGGCGGTTCGATTGTTTGTCGAGAAGGGGGTGTGGATGTGTGATCGACTCTTGACGGCTCTGTTGTAGTCCAAATCTGAGGTGCCCACAGCTGTTCCCCAGACTTCCTACATGTGTACTTCCTTTGAAGATATACGTCTATGCTCGTCGCTTTCGGCTGACTGGATCATTCTACTTTCCCTTGAAGACGTCCCTGTTTCGGGTTTATATGATGTATTTTTGTGTTTTCTTTTTCTCCTTTGTTGTGGTCCTCCATGATGGTTAGTCCGTCTACCGATTATTTCAACCTTTCGATCCAATAGTCGGCGTGCCGTCTATGGGATCGAACTGTTTTCCATTATAAAAAAAATAATAGTTCATACATTTATACAAACTACTTTCATAAATTCAAGATAATGCATATACTAATAATATAAAATGTTTAAACTAATAGAACACTCGATTTGAACTAATGATATAAATATTTTGAACCAACAATATTATGGCAAAAAGTATTCTAATAACCATAACTATAAAATATGAACTTATATATAAGTTCAAAATTTTGGGTATCATTAGTTTGAATATTGCGTAGTGGTAGTTCAAACATTGTGTTTTATTAGTTCAAAGATGTAAAAGTAACAAAGTGCATAAAAACATATCTACATAAAGTATCAGAACTGATAGTGTATAATTTTGAACGACTTGAACTAAAATTATGAATTAAGATAATAATTGTTACAATTTTTCATGAAAATTATAAAAATATTGTCATGTCCCTCTTCCCTTTATTGACCAAATGTTGGAGAGGTTAGCTCAACATTCACACTTTTGTTACCAAAGTGGTTATAACTAGGGGTGTTCATAAGCGGATATCCGATCCGATCCGACTTATCGGATCGGATATCCGAAATTGAAAATCTTTCATTCTCCATTCCGAATCCGATCCGGAATCACCCGGATATCCGATCCGAGAACCCCGGATCAGAACGGATATCCGCGTCGGATATCCGAATACATGTAAATGATAAGGTAATGACACTTGGGCCGGCCCAAATAGTGTGACATTTCCTCCAAGTCCACAAATTTCATGGCCCAAATCTCATTAAATATGAGATGAAAAAGGGGCATCCAGGAATTGAACCTGAGACCAAATGCATATGTGCAGGCACCCTCACCAACTTAGCTGCATGACTTCGTTGAATTATAAGATACTTTATAAATTTTATACATACATATACCCCGGATATCCGAACGGAAAATTATCTTATTCCGTATCCGATCCGGTGATCCGGTAATTTTTCTCGGATCGTATCGGATACGGAAAATTAGTTGTCGGACTCGGATCTTCATGGATCGGATCACCGGATCGTCGGACCGGATCTAACGGATCGGAATTTTATGAACACCCCTAGTTATAACGGGTTTTTCCAAATCCCTATCCGCGTGGATGACCAAGAGAAAACCACATTTACTTGTCCATGTGGTACCTTTTCATATAGGAGAATGCCATTTGAGTTGTGTAATGCACCCGACACTTTTCAAAGATGCATGATGACCATATTTTCTAAATATATTGAAAACATCATGGAAGTATTTATGGATGATTTCTACGTTTATGGTTCCTCTTTCGATAATTGTTTGACTAACTTGTCATTTGTTTTGAAGAGATGTGATTGTGAGAAAACTAACCTTGTGTTGAATTGGGAGAAATGCCACTTCATGGTTAGTGAAGGTATAGTTTTGGGACACTTGGTCTCCCACCGAGGTATTGAGGTTGATAGGGCCAAAATTGAGACCATTGAGAAGTTGTCATCGCCTACTTCGTTGAAAGGGGTAAGAAGTTTATTAGGGCATGCCGATTTTTACCAGAGGTTCATTAAATTTATTTTCAAAATTTTCTAAGCCTCTTACTAACCTACTAATGAAGGATATTGAGTTTGTTTTTTCTCGAAGGAATTAATGTCTTGATGCCTTTTGTAGGTTAAAGGAAGTTTTGATCTCCGCCCCTATTATTCAGCATTCGGATTGGAGCTACCATTTGAAGTGCTGTGTGACGCCAGTGATGTAGAAGTTGGGGTTGTGCTTGGCCAAAAGAAGGATGAACTTACTCATACCATCTACTACGCTAGCAAGATGCTAGATGAAGTCCAACTCAATTATGCAACCACCGAGAAAGAGTTGCTAGCGGTGGTGTATGCCTTTGAGAAGTTTCGCTTCTATCTTGTATTCTTGTGGGAGCGAAGGTGATTGTTTACACGGAGCTTGTCAGATAGTTGTTGATCCTCGCATGTTATCATTACTAACACACACCACACACCACTATTATAGTTAAGCTAACACACAAAAGTCAATTAAGTAAGCCCAAAGGACTTACCTAGCCTTAATCAAGGTTATCCCAATTCTCAACAAAGCTCAATTCCCACAAGAAAACACTCTACACCTAATCATACAAGGCACAAATGGATCAACAACTATCCAGCATGCTAGAAGTTTCCAACTTCTATTTCCAATGATATTCACAAGATCATATAACAGCACATTAGATTCTAAACCTCTACATCTTCAACCCGCCCATAGGATAACTAGAAAGTTTAGATCATACACCTATACCAATGATTCCACGTATCTCCACAACATCTCAAAACCGATCAACGCGTTCATATCACGAGATAACTCTCAATCACCACTAATTGACATTCCAACTAGTTATGCTAGGTTCCAACCTAGTATGATAATACTCTAGAACCAATTAAGACAACATGAAGGATCAACGTACCAACAATGGGTACCTATTCGAGGGATGGCGTGATCGCAGCTGAAGGAAGGCGCGACCGCGGTGACAGGGTCCGAGACATCGCAACTGCGGTGGTCTATGGCCTCGGGGGCGGTGACATTGATGAAGACGCGAACGTGGCAAGGTGGATGCGCGGTCGCGGGAGAACTCTAGAAACGATCGTCTGAGTTGTTCTTCAATGTGCGACAGAACTCCGGCGCTTCCTTGGTTGGTGTTGCTCTACCCCGTCGTCCCCTACAAGACCAAGGTACTCCATGGTTTCAAACCACGCCACGCCACACAAGGGAGGACAAGAACTCAAGGGTGAGTCTTGCTTCAGGTCTACAAGACAAGAAAACGCAAAGAAGAAGGAGGAAGGGAGAGATTGCTTACTGTTCTTCTATAAGATGCACCACAAACCCCCCTGCCCGGTAATGCGTACACGTTCACGGAAGATACGAAGAAGACGACGTTTGAAGAAAATTGAGAGGAGAGTGGAGGTAGAAGAGAGAAAAAGGAAAAGAGGCAATGCCACCGTAGAAGAAAAGGGTGATGCTGATAGGGTTGAGGTTTAGAAGGAGGCAACAAAACGTGGAGATAAGATCGGATCTTCCAACAAAAGGAAACAACGAACGACGGTTACAAATGATTGGGCCACAATCTTCTGTTTCGCCACGACCGCAGCCAAACATGGCCGCGTATGCGGTGGCACGACCGTGGGCCGCACCCGCTGGTAGGCAATCCTACGCGACCGCAGGGTGCGGTCGCGGTGACTTCCATTGTAACACCGGAAATGAAATTCCTGTGTGATCACTCATCAACCTATTCCCTAAAATTACATAAACTCAACGACTCGGAAATTTAACAAGCATTTTATCAAACCATAAAAGTGTTAGCTTTTTAATCTGAGCGAGGAAGATGAAGATTGAAGATGATCGTTAGCTTTGGAATTTCGTAATCGAATCTTCTACGTCTTCCTCCCGCGACAACTTTTATAATCAAATCTTCTTCGTGATAATCATATACAAAGCCTCATACAAGAAGACAGTGGTTTTTTTGTTAATGATGAACCAAATTTATCCATTGCCGATATGCTCTGAACTTGGAGTGGAGAGGAGTGAAGACAATGACAACGTTAGGGTTGAGAGCATTTCAGGAAGATTTTGGTGAGGAGAGAGAAAATTAGGTTTATATCTCGGTTAGAAACCAAAACCATTAAAGTGTGTGGTTAGTTTTATAATATTATAACTTAAATAGGTTATTTATAAAATTTCCCAAAAAAAAACCTTATACGAAGGCATATTCACGAATAAAATCCCTTTTAACAAATTTTATTAAAAAAGACACATCAGAATGTTTTTTCCAGTTCAGCATTCAGACTGTAAAAGAGCCATATACTTCTCACGTGCAAAAGCAATTCCCCAAGGGCATCCCTACTTTTCTCAGCTTTATATGATACGATTTGATCTTCTGAAAAGCTTGCAATTATAAACTATTTATTAATACATTAGAACAGACTAACACATTCCGAGTGTCTTGTATCCCTTGTTAGTTCATTGCTTGCCCTGCCCATTTTCTGAACCCCAAATATTACAGGAAATACAAAGATTAACCAAAAACTGTACATTCATTAACTAACCTCAACCTGAAACATGGGAACAGAGATCTTCCATTGTTATACCATATCAAAAAGAGAAATAATTTCTTCACTTGTCAAAGTTCTTTGATCATCCTCTAATCAAGCATATAGAGGAGAAGCCGATGGCCTCGGATAAGTAACAGCCTCTGGTGGCCTTGAACAAGAAACTGCACTAGCAGCTCTCACATTAGCTGCATCTCCTGCACTTTTCCTCCTCAACCGGCTCCCATCCCTCGAACTCGAACCCTTCTCATCATTTTCCGGTTCCTTGTAATCTTGAATCCGATCAAGCTCTCTCACCACCTCATCCATGGCTGGCCTATACTTGGTTTCGGTTGAGATGCAACGGAATGCAAGTGTAGCTGCTCTATGTGCAGCATCCAACTTGTATTGCCCATCAAGACGAGTATCTAGAATTCTGAATACCTTCCTCTTGTTTGTAAGGTAAGGCCTTGCCCATTCCACCAAATTTTGTTCCCCGGGTGGTCGGTTCTTATCCACCGCTCTTCGGCCTGATAGCATTTCAAGGAGAACCACTCCGAAGCTATACACATCACTTCTTGTGCTTAAATGACCTGAGACGAATTTATAAGAATGAATCTTCTCATGAGTATGTGAAGCTTGAAATGTGCAAGAGATACATATATGATCTTGTATTGTATTTAGTACCGGTAGCTAGATATTCCGGAGCTGCATATCCGTATGTTCCCATGACTCTTGTAGAGACATGAGACTTGTCGCCAGTAGGACCATCCTTGGCCAGCCCGAAATCAGAAAGTTTCGCATTGTAATTCTGCAATCAAATTACAGTAAAATTCTCTCAAACATTGTGAAATTGCAGCACAGAACTACAATATAAGAACCTACCGAATCAAGGAGAATATTAGAGGCCTTAAAATCCCTATATATCACTTTTGTTTCAGCACTGTGGAGAAAAGCCAGCCCCTTTGCGGCCCCGAGTGCAACCTTTAGCCGAAGGTCCCAAGACAGCGGTTGAAAGTAAGAACCTCCTGTGGATCATGATTTGCAAGATACTAAAATTTATTAAAACTTGTCAAAATGGATTAAAAAATGCATCTCACTGTAGTATAAGAGAGAATACTTCTGAATAGGTGATTCTCCAGGCTTCCTCGCGGCATGAATTCATACACCAAAAGCCGGTGCTCGTCCTCCAAGCAATAACCAATCAATTTGACTAAATGAGGATGATAGAGCTGTCCAAGATAGTTAACTTCTGCCTACATTACCCACCAGAAGGTTTTAAATCAATTCAACTATAAAGTTGTCATTTATTGTGTGCCTTTCCAACATGGCAAACATCATATATTACCATCAACCAACCAACCAGCTAACTTAAACTAGATGATTAAATGACATAGAAGCACTAGAAATATGACAGTTGATAACTTGATACTCAATTTTATGAAGAGAACTTACCAACCATTCCCTATGACCTTGGAAACTTTCAAGATTGAGCCTCTTTACAGCAATGACCATTCCGGTCCCAGGCTTGGTAGCGGCATACGAATTCTCATCAATCCAACCCTTGAAAACGGACCCAAATCCACCCTCTCCCAACACGCTATCAGGGCGGAAATTCCTAGTGGATGACTTGAGATGTGAGAAACTAAAGCTCTTTAAATTGGTTGAGCTCAAAATCTCGTCTTCACTACGCGGAGTTGGCGGCACTGAAGATGATGAAACCTTACTGCTATCACCACTACTCACATCCCTTTCACCTGAGTTAACATTCTTTAAACTTAAGCCTGAACAATCACATAAAAATTGTAACTTAGCGCTCCTTTACATGTTACAAGACTGGATTATTGACTATTGAGTATATTATTGCTATTAGTTTAAGCAGTATGGACAGAAGGAATCAAGAAATGTGAATTACAATGTAGCACAGAATTCAACAGGGCATTTGCAGTATTACAATATAGTTAACATAGTCAAACAAGGTCTAATTCTATACATGCTTACAACTACACTGAGAGAACAATATTCAGAATCTGAGGATTTTATTAAACATAAACCACATATGCAGACAAATATATCAAGGACCAAATACCATATTTGACCACTTTTTGAATTCAATTCAAAGGGCATAAACTCCAGCTTATTACTGCTACCATTCAACAAGGAAGCTTCCTTTTCAAAGGACAAATACCAAATAATAACTTCACTTTATTCTAAAAAGAGCAATCAATGAACTCTTGAATTAGATGAGAAAGGCAAAGCAAAATTATCAAGTACCTGTGTTAAATGGGCTCTCAGCCTTGATGCGAGAACTCAAACAAATCCCCATTCTCCTTGAAAATCAGACTTCAAGAAGAAAACCTAAAGACGACAGAAATGAACTCAAAACCAGAATCTCATAATAGATCTCCCCTGTGAAACTAGAAATAGAGAAACGCAGCTTGGATCTACTAAAACCCAAGAAAGAAAGAAAAGGACCTACGTGATCTTATGCGTGTGAAACCGAAAAAAAATTCTAACTCCAGCTCACTTCACTTTTCAGAAGAAAAGGCACAGTGAAGAATGATTTCACTTTGAAAGCAAAATAGGAATCCTGAAAAGGAGAAGAGTCCAAAATAAAACTATAATGGGTTCAAACCATACTCGCCTGTTTGGAACCTTGATGAAAAAGCTGTGTTTTTTTCAAGTTCTAAGAAAAGGGTAAAGAAAAACTGGGAAAAGAAGAGGAGAAAAGTGAAGAGACCTGTTTTGGGTTTTGCTTTGTTCTACTTATGGCGTTTAGAAACTGTGTAGATCGAGAGAAGAGTTGTACAAATGGCGGGGGAATGGGGCCTTGGTGTTGGTGGGGTACTCTTCATTCATTCAATGGCCAACCATTATTTTGATTGCTTCTCTCTATTTTTATGTGTGTGCAAAAAGGTGAATGAATTAAATTATTTGCAGAATGAAATTGGAGGAGGCGATTAATCAATATTGTCACTCCTCAGCCTTTGGACTTCTCTGATTTGAACAACCATTTTGTGTCTCAATCGTCATTATCACTATGTGTATAATTTATACCATGTGAAATTCATTAATATAAATAGTACATTACCAAACTACTAAACTAGTCTTTTAAATTTGGAATGAATATAAAAACTAGAGGTTTTTTTTGACAAATAGTAAATTAAAGTTTTTAAATTTTTTGCTCAAAAAAAGTTTTTAAATTTTAAAAAAAATTTAAAAATTTAAGTAATCTTGATTAAAAACCCAAATTTTAATCAAATGTAGTTTAAGATCGATTCTAAAATTAATGCTTATAAAGTTCAACAATTTTTCATCTCTATTTGAAGTTTAAAACTTTTAATTTATCCAAAAAAAAATTCTAATAATCTATTTGAATTTTTTTTTTAGACTTAGAGACAACTAACAAATTTTTTTAAATAAAATTATAAGATATTCAAAAAATCAATAAATATATATAAATGTTTACCGTAAAAATATGTTATAAAGGTGATTCATTTATAAACAATATAACTTAAATGTTAACTTGATGATTGAAGCTACGTCTTCGACCTTGTTTTGTATGAAGGAGTCGTTGACGGTTGATCAAAATCTAAAGGTTAAGAGATAACCCAAACTTGAGATTTTCACCGGTGATCTTTGTAAGCTTTCTTGTACATTTCTTTGACCGACACGGTCTATCTATTTCTATTCATTTTGGTTTTATGGAGTTTGTCATGCAATTCTCTCGATCAAGTGTTCGTGTTTCAAAATTTCATCGGTTTCTATACTTAAGTTCGTCAAAATATTCATGGTTGGTTTGTCGGTCACTTCTAAAATCTCGATTCATTAGTTTTGACCATTACATCGATTTTTTTTATTTCTTTAAAAATACTCGATTTGACGTAAAAAGAATTTTGATAACATAATCATTTATGCTTCATAATTAATCAAAATTAAGCACTTATTAGTCTCAACCCACGTGGAAATAATGAAGGACTTGTATGGGGGTTAATAGACGTACCGGCGAAAATCTATAATTGTCATCTCAACTACGCTATTCGCGTGCGTAGTTGTTAGGGTCCACAACTACGCTTTTGGGGAGCGTAGTTGGAGTTCCAAAAAAATAAAAATATTAACTACGCTTGTGGGGAGCGTAGTTGGAGTTTCCAAAAAAATTAAAAAAAAAATTTTAGGCAACTCCAACTACGCACCCCAAATGAGTAGTTGATATTTTTATTTTTTCTGAAACTCTAACTATGCTTCCCAAAAGCGTAGTTAGGGACTTTATCAACTACGCACGCGAAGTGCGTAGTTATGGTCACTAATAGAGATTTTCACCGGTACATTTAAAAATCACGACTTGTATTTGGGAGAAAACATCTAAATATCTAACGATGTTAACTTGTTTTCCTTTTTCAATTTCTACAGCATAAGAAAGGTGAAGAAAATAGTTGATGTAGACCCGGGAGATAAAACGGTGACGCATTGTCGTATGTGTTGCTTGAGTGTACGTCTTGTGATTTACCTAAACACTAAACTTTATCAAATCACGGTCGTTGATTTTGCACACTTGTTCAAATCCAAAGTAGAATTGTACTAAGTACTACGATTTTAGTTGACCTGATGACGTGTAAAATCATGTGATGACAAGACCTACGTCACCTCGGCTCGGCTTATCTTTCTGGACGGCGCGCTCCGCTCGTCGGTGACCAAGTTTTTGTCAAGTTGTTTTAAGATTAAATAAATAAAAAGAAAATTTGATATTTTAGTTGTTGGAGGTGTTAAGAGTGGCGAATAACGTGGAAGATGGCCCAAAATCTCATAAAGTAAAACATATACATGATGGCTTCAAAAACTCAGGTGTTGATGACAATCTAAAATGATTATAGACAATAATTTTTCCACTTTGTGGACATATTATTATAATTTATATTTTATATTATTGGTTATTAATATTAAAATTGAAAGTATTCTAAATAGCAAAATTATTTATATTTGATATATTTAATACGATGAAGATGCTATTTTCCGGCTTCTTTTATTCATTTTGGAAGCAGCAAAGCAAGAGTGCATATCATCATCATCCATATCCATATGGTACTGAGTGGAATCAATCAGCACCAACATGATTGAGTATACCCCATCCCGTTAGATTAAAACGAGGCTTTGATATTCAAAGAATCTGGATTACATCTTCATCTGCATGTTGAAAATGGAGGATATTAGACTTGGGCCAAGAGTTCAAAATTGATGTTGGGCCAAATGTAAAATGGGCCGGTCCAATACTAGACTGATACTGAGTATTGCAAATTGGAGGCAAGCTAGGCAGTTAAGGTAAGAATGCATTTGGAATCAATACGGCGGCTTTTAAACTTGATTTAGGATGAGTGATTTTATCCGGTCGGATACGAGAGGCAACACGGTCGCATTACATCTCCATGCGCAATTCAAGTGCGTCTTTGGGGCACAATGTGGTTGTGCCCTCGAGATGTATTGAAAATGTGTCCCGCTGTCTATCTTCGATTGCGTCCGAGCCTTATTTTTTGAAAGGATCTCGCTCGTCTCGCTTACCCTAGTCGTTAAATATATATTTTACGGTAATTCAAATCACAATTTAACATCTCAAACCAAAAAAACACCTAAAATGTCTCGACATTTTTCGAAGAGATCAAAGTTTGAATCCAATGGTGAAAGCATTAATCTTGCATTTGATGAAATGAAGTATAGCTATCGAAATGAGCTTCTTACACGTATGGAAGTACTTATTATTTCATTTAATGGGATTGTTATTTTCTTTTTTTGTAATTTTATTTTCTAGTTTTAGGCATGATAGAATTGAGAACCGATATTCGTAGAACTAATATCATTATATCATTTTTACTAGTTTTAGTCATGTTAGAATAAAAAACCGGAATTTTAGAATTAATGCTTTATTTCGTTTTTATTAGTTTTTAAATGTGTTAGAATATAGAATCGGAATTTTAGAGTCGATAGTTTATTTATTTTTTTTATTCGTTGTAGACATATTAGAATAGAAAACCGAAATTTTAAAATTAATATTTTGTTTTGTTTTTTTAATAGGATCTTATGGAATATTCTCGTGTGATCGTACCAATTTTCCGCCCAAGTTTGAGCTTCTTGAATATTTTTTTGGATAGAAATAACTTAGTGGGTTGGACTCAGTTTGTGGGGTACTCACTGAATATGGTGTGGTCATAAACAAATCATGGTTGGATAGACGGGGTTCCGTATCTTTCATTTGGCATGCGATAGACACATAACACCTAGAAAGGAGAAATATGTTGATCCCGATTACGTGCCAAATACTAGCAGGAAAAAAAACTCAAAGAGGCGTATGTGCAAGCTTTAACTTGAGGTGACACAAGTTGAAGAACAAAAAAGGACATTGTGAGTTATATGTGGAGTCCACAACAACATAAATCCATCGTTTTTAAGGGGTCACGCATATATTGGATGTTGACTACTATCCAATATCAAAAGATGGAGTGTGGATTGGGGTCGAGATTGAAACCGAGACATATATTGAAATCCGTGCAAATAAACAACCTTTGAAATGTCACAACCATCCGGAAAATTTACAATACATGCTTATATCATGTCTTGTTTATATAAATTACACCGCTTACGTATTGGCTTAGTCTATGTGGAAGATTAAACCCACTACGATGGGGATGATTATGTTTTTTTAACATAATCAGGTACATGACCAATTCAAGAGCATGAAGGTCATGAACCCTAGTGTGAGTCGTGTTGGTTGGGTTTGGGGCGGTCTTGTTAGTTAGGACTTGCTCCTAGTTTTATAATTCTTGGGTCGATTTTACTTTTATAAGTTTGGTTTATTGTTGACCATTTTGGTTATTTTGTATTGGGGTCTTGAAACCCTTTTTGGTTGACGTCACGATACGTTGTTAGCATGAAATATTGTGATATTTTAGGCACGTTTTCTAAACGTATTTGATTCATATTGATAGTCTTTGATTGAGCATCGTTGCATATGTGAGCTAGTATTGCCTATATTGTCGATATGGATGTCTACACTAGCTTTATGTTGATTATAGGTGATTGAGAGTCATTTCCGAGCGGAATCGAGCAAAGAAGAGTTGATTGAATATGTCCATGGATTGAGGGCATTATTAGGAGCAAATTGAAGTTCAACTTGAGGAATGCACGAGGCTAGGGAAGAATCACGTTCTTGCCCTAAACCACGCTCTAAAATACGGCCGTACTACAAACCACGTTTGGTTCCACGGCCGTGGAACACTGCAAAGAGAGGCGTGATGCATTCCAGTAACTATTACGGCCGTGGAACATATGGTCCAAACCGTGACATAATCCACGCTCTAAATTACGGTCGTGGAATCTTCCACGACCGTGATCTTGGCGAATCTTTTCGCCACATTTTGAAGCCACAATCTTTTGAAGATTGGGCCGGGCCGATATTTTATCTTGCCCTATAAAAAGACGGACAAAGTAAGATTCCGTCATCCTCGCTTAGTCCCGCTTAGACGCATCTTCGCTTAGCGGCATTTATCGACGCATAACCCTCGTTCAACCCTCACTTAGAGGCAAATTCGCATCTCATTGGAGATCGAAGTTCACATCGGGAATTTGCCATAATCTCGCACCTTTGGTGGAGATTGCTGTTGAGATTCCCGGATTGGCTGAAGATCGAAGCTTTTGGAAGATTGTTGCAAGAAGATTTCTCTTCTTGTTTAGGTTTGATTTGGAAAACGGATTGACATCCCGTTTTCCCTTCTTTCCTAAGATTGTGATTGTTTGCTTTATTCTGAATCCATTGACAATATTTGTTCTTGATTGTGACTTTGAGATTTGTTTGAAGATTATTGAAAGTTTTCGGAAGTTTTCATCTTTCTATCTTTTAATCCTTGAATTGATATCAACATGACGGTTATTGGCTAAAAACCCTTAACAATTCTAAGGTGAAGGGTTGATAGTTGTGGCTTAGATGATGATAGATCGATCGTAAACAGATTAGACCCTGAGAGTTAGAGAGAATCGTCGACGAACCCTAAATTACGGGCTGTTCTTGAGTTCCACGGCCGTGGAGTCTCAAGATCTAACCGTAATTTCCCTTAAGTTTACGAACCTGCTTTTATTTTAATCCAAAGTTAAAGATTTGCTTTAATTTAGTTTAGACTTGTCTTTTCTAGGTGGTAGTGAAGCCTCAACAACCTCTACCTCGATTGTGAGTGTCATAACCGTAATCGGTTAAGTTAGTCTTGATCTTTGGACTATAAGTATGGGTATTTAACATTAATTCTTACCTTTAGAACCTTTCTATATTGAGCCTCAACAACCTGTATAGGGAGTGTCTTGTAGGTGAGTCATATAAGGTTTTTGGAACTTCACCGTACGATTACCTTACATTAGCATACCTTTGCATATCTCAACTCTGTCTTTATATCATTAGTATATCTTGAATCGATTGCCACAGCTGGATACTTGGATCTTTAGGATTGTTGTTTTCCCAATATTTGCAAAACTCTCATATTTACTCGCTTGATAATCTGCAATTGAATTTGTTCCCACCCAAATCCCTGTGTTCGATACTCTGGAATTCTTGCTTAACTACGTCGATCCGTACACTGCGGGTTCGCTTGCTTGATTCTAGTTTTATAAATTTAAAACTTATTTGCACACACCTCTAGGGGCGAACATACGTCTTTCGCTTTTCTTGTCTTTCATTATTTGGCAAGTCAAAGCCGCTCGTGTTGTAATTTTATTTATTGATTGTTATTGTTTTTATCTATTCTATCAAAAAATTTTGGGGGACCCTTGTTCGGGTCTCTTGGTGTTGTAACGTCTTACCCACTTTTGGGGGCGTTATAGTGATGAAAGTAATGTTCCTCCAAGACAATTAACATTTGAAGTAGTGAACATAAATTGGTAATCATACTATAAAAGGACCAAGAATTTAACCAAACAATCCCATGGTAACATTGTGACATCAAGCTTCAAACATAAATTGGTAACTATACTTTGAGTTGTTGGATCAAATTCATTACGATCCGAAGCTAAAACTCATTATAGCATAAAATTGAATTAACCTTAACCACTGTCATTAGTTGTGAAGCCTCCTTTCAAAATTGTCAAACAGCAAAATTCAAATCCGAAGCCGAATGGATGAATGGAGAGGGTTAACAAAATCAAATCAAGATTCAAATTGTATAGCATATTTGTGTTAAAACTAGGAGTGATGAAGGGTTACTTGTGGATTAGATGGATGAGTCAATTGAATGGATGCTCCCTGGAATATGAATGGATGAATAAGAAGAGCTTACCTTACACTTGAATTGAAATGGAAATAACTAACAGGGAAACTAGAAGATAAATAAAGGAAAGCGGGAGTGTTCAACAAGAAAGTTGATGCTGAATGGAAAGCTTTCTTTCACAACCCCAATAGTTAGTCAAATGATTGAAGAGAGGGTAAATAATTAAATTTCTAGAGTGAACTTTGAAAAATCAACAGCAAATAAGCTTACAGATATGTGAGTGAGAGAGATGAATATTGAAGGAGTATGAGTTTGCTTGCCATAAGTTGAAGAAATGAATATCAAAGGATTGAGGTTACGTTTAAAAATATTTTCCTTCATTTCACAACAACTACTATAATCTACCTCTTAGAAGATTTTATAGATTTTGGAAAAATAAGCTACCATCAACTTTCTTCATCTCTGATGCGCTCTTCGTTGGTTGAACGCGAGGATCCACCGTGTTGTCCTTCTGTCCACTTCTTTTTTGATTGGGATATGCCTGTTAGCATGAAATATTGCGATATTCTAGGCACTTATTCTAGTTGTTTTTTTCATTCATTATAGTGTTCATTGATAAGGCATTGAAGCATTTGTTAGTTAGTTTATCTATATTTTCGATATGGAGGTCTACATTAGCTTTGTGTTGATTATAGGTGAATAAGAGCTAAAACCGGATCATTTGAGAGAGATAGAGAGGATTTGAGCACATCCAAGGATTAGGAACACATCAAAGAAGCCAAAGGAGATGCTAGGATGAGGAATGGCACAACACAAAGGAAGCCACAAGCAATTTACACTTCCACGCCCTAAAATACGGCCGTAGAAGAATCCACGCCCTAAACCACGGCCGTGGATCTTGGCAGCATGAGCGTGGAGCATTTCAGAGAGTTACACGGCCTAAAGTACGGTCGTGGAAGTCATATGAGACAGTAACCCAATTCCATGCCCTAGACCATGGTCGTGGAACCCCTTGAGACCGTGATTTAGGCGATCCTTTGACGAACCAATTACTGCCACGTCATTTATGCAGTGGGCCGGTACGGTTATTTGTCCCCGTCTTATAAAAAGGCGGGACGAGAGAGTTTTCGGTATCATCGCTTTGGGGATTCGCTTAGGCTTGGACAATCTCGCTTGGAAGAGTTAACCTGAGGGTTTCGCGAGGAACGTTACGGAAGCGCCGGCAATTTGGATTCCCGAAGTTCGTGTGTGGCGGAAGTTGCGCCCTTTTTCTAGGTTTTGTTATTGGATACGGATTGACATCCCGTTCTTCATACTTGCCTTAGATCTTGTGAGATTTTGTGTTCTATTCCGAATCCATTGAATACTCTGATTTGTGTTTTGGATTTGAGATTGACTTCGAGTTATATTTGAGTTTTCGAAGGTTTTTATCTTTCATTCTTCTTAAATTGATTTTTGATATCATGACAATGGTTATTGGCTAAAACCCTTTAGCAATTCTAAGGTGAAGGGTTGATATTTGTGACTTAGATAATGATAGATCGATCGTAAATTGATTGGACCCTGAGAGTTAGAGAGATCTCGTCGACGAACCAAGATCACGGTCTGTTCTTGAGCTTCCACTGCCGTGGAACTCGAGATCTACCCGTGATTTACCCTAGTTTACGAACTTTGCTTTTACTTTGATCCAAGGTTAAAGATTAGCTTTAATCTAGTCTTGGCTTGCCCTTTTCTAGGTAGTAGTGAGACTCATCACCCTCTATTTCGATTTTGAGTGTCACAACCTTAATCATTTTAGTTAGTTTTGATCCTTGGGTTACAAGTTTGGGTATTTGATATTAATTCTTGTCTTTAGATTCTTTCTATACTGAAGCCTCAACAACCTTTATAGAAAGTATTTCTAGATAAGTCATATAAAGTCTTGGAACTTCACCGTACATTGCTTTACTTTAGCATACCTTTGCAACTCTTAACTCTGTCCTTAGTTCTTTAGTATATCTTGAATCGATTGCCACAATTTGACACCTGGATCCTTGGGGTTGCTGTTTTCCCAATATTTGCAAAGCTTATTACATCTACTTGCTTGACGATTTGCGAACTGAATTTGTTCCCCCCAAATTCCTGAGTTCGACCCTCTCGAATTCTTGCTTTACTACGCCGATCCGTACACTGCGGGTTCGCTTGCTTGATTCTAGTTTTATAAATTTAAAGCTTATTTGCACGCACGCTTAGGAGCGAACAATGCCAAGCAAGAATCGTCCAGCCTTGCACCTTGGAACTCCTTGGCTCGAGATCTTTTCCTCAGAATCTCACGTCGAGATTGGATCTCCTTTGTCCTCCTAGCCTCTCACCGTAAGGACACCACTCGGCCTCTCACCTTGTGGGTTTCGAAACTTTGGCCTCTCACCTTAGTCTCTAGGTATGTTTTTTTCAAAGTAAAAACACAACTTTTGATTGAAAATCATTAAAATTCGTCTTGCCATAAAATGGTGTGGGAGAGGTCTTATATAGGCTGAAAATTCAGCACCTAACTCCCAACAGTTAAAGGTTACAAGCTCAAGAGTTTTGAAATTAAACAAAGGAAAAACAAAAGGGACTTTCTCCACGTACTTTCTCCACCTACTTTTCCACCTACTTTTCTCCACCTACTTTCATATAATTAATACACAAATTCATGCATAATATATGAATAATATGAGGATGGTATGCTACATGAAATATGTATTTGTTGGACGTGCATATGTTTTGTATAACCATCTTTCATCCCTCCATGCATGATCTTGCCCAACAATCCATACAAGTATCGTAGTTGCTGCAATGTAGGGTCATTTTCACCCTCTTCCTCTTGAAATCTCGACTTTGTGTAAACTAGAAAGTTGTAGATATTGAAAATACCTTTGAAAGTAGTACTTATGGGTATTTTAATTCCAAGAATTGCCTTAGCTATAGGTGTTTTACTGAGAGTGCGCAAACCTGACAACTTAGCCGGAGAGAGTGAAAATTGGCTTGTATTGGGCATGCTCGGAGCAAGCATTTTCGGTTTGGTTTCAATAGGTTTTGGCTCAGTTTTAGGCATGCCCTCCAACATAATAATTTTGATAGGTTCCAACTAAGTTTTGACTTGGACGGTTGGTGGCAAAACGATTGGTTCCGACATATTGACGATGATTTCTTCTCCGGTGGGAATTACATCAATCTCTCAAACGTTGGGCTCCCAAACACCACAAATCCTAAAGATTTCATCTCCATCAACTCCCTTCATCTCCGTCAGCTATCAAACGCTAGTAAAAAAAAGGGCTCCCAAACGAGGCTTTATTTCCCAAAATATGGTGCATCTGAACTTGTGAGAACTTGAAATTAAGATTGCAAAAATTAGATATAATGAGATTAATCTTCTTAGGGTGGTTTTCAAACTTTGTTTAAAGAGTGGTTTTTAGACTTTTTTTAAACACTGGTGATCGTTAGACTATCATCCTCAATATAAAGTATTCTCAACTCACGAGCTTTAAATAATCCTTCTTTTAGCGTACATGCTTTGGAATGGAGAGCAAATGTGGTCTCACATTGTCAATAGGCAAGGGAAATGGTTAGAAGTGATGTGGTCTTTGATAATGTAACCGAAAGCACAACTCCCATTGTTGATTTTTTATCCATCAATTTTATGTTTGGATGTCATGTTACTCAGTTTAAGTCAAACGATGTTCCTTGTTTTCCCTTTGTTTAGTTTAGGACTTTATGTTTTGTTGTCTTTTCCGTATTCTCATCCGTCCATCCTTTGTTTTGTACCTTCACCGATTGTTTGATATCGGTGGGCTTTTTGTTATTGAAAATGCATTCATGTGAGCCAGATGTACCACAAAGTGTCTCAAACTTTATCGTTTATGTTTTCTCTTACTCCATTGAGAATTTTGACCCAGTCTTAGTTGTTATTTCACTAGTTTATAAATAACCATTGATCTCGTCGATGAAAATATTATTCTTCGTGAAAGGGCATTGGAGGAAAATATGGTTAGCGCTCGCATAGGGGTGTTGACATCAGACGCAATGCATAAATACCTGATTTTTTTTATTTCTCTAGGTTTTCTTTGTTAGGAGACCGTTAATGGATAATTTGTCATATAATTTTATTTATTTATTTTTGGCATGATAAATAAATCCATATAAATGTGTTGTTACTTGAAGTCATTCCTTTTTGCTTATTATAAATAAATTCCATATCAATGTGTTGTTACTTGAATTTTTATTTCTTTATTTTTTGGTATGATAAATAAGACACAATACATAAATATCGGATTTTTTTTTTGTTTTTCGAGGATTCTCTTTGTTAGGAGACCATTAATGGATAGTTTCTCATTGAACTTTTTTATTTTATTTTTGGCATGATAAATATATCTATATTGATGCGTTGTTACTTGAAGTCGTTCCTTTTGGCTGAAAAACATCCCTTTTTATATGGGTCCAATAGAGTATGACTTGAATTTTTGATAATAGGAAATGGGTAATTGTGAACTTATCATATTAGGTTTGAGGGAAGAACAAAGGGCTATTTTAGTTAATAGGCCTTTTTAAGATTATTGTTTAGTAACTAGGCCTTTATTTTTCTAGTTAGGTAAATACACCCTAATTCATTTTTTATAGTGAAACTCTTCTCTCCCTCAACAACCATAGTCGTCACCTGTGAAAACGCTAGTGGCAAAGGGATCCCTTATACCTACACACAATCCTCCTCCGCCTCCTTGTTTCCGGTAAGAAGAAGCAGTCTTCGACACTTTAAGCCGGCTCCTGTTCTCGCTCTCCACCTTGTCACATCAGTAGCGGCGTGGACTTCTCGCAGTCTCCAGACTTCCACCATCTTCCTCCTGCTTAAGTGACTAACTAGGGAGTATCATCGGCCGGGTGAGCCACCGTCTTTTGATCTCCACAGGATCGTCTTTTTGATCTAGATCTAGATCTAGATAAGAAGCTCTCAACTAAAGGAAAGGCAAAAGAGGGCATAAGTTTAGGGTACGATCTCCACAGAGTCAACAATGTAGGAGCATGGAGACTTAGGCTCAAATCTTCTCCCAATCGTCGACTTGTTCTAAGGTGCTTCAGGTGGGTCTGGCATTCGGTTTCTGTGAAAGCCAAGCAACACGATGCAACCCTATTTATTTGTTCACTTTGAATATAATAGTAGAAGAAGATCTATAGTGACTCGCGCTTTGCTTGTAAACGACTACAATGGAGACTGTGGAGCTTTCTGCCACTGGCACGCCTGAGAAGGAATGGATGGATGTGACTTGATGTTTGTTGAGCTCAGAAGAATACTCTATGTTGTTGAACGACGAGGGTTCAGATATGTGTGTTTCCCCTTTTGTTTTGAATGTAAAAGTGTATAGTTGTAGTTATCTAGATCAATAGGTTTGAAATTTTGCTGGCTTATGCTTGTACGTACTTGTATTCCGGTATATAAATTATAAAAAATAAAAAAGGAGAAAAAGAAAACAAAAAAAAATTTAGGTATGAGTTTCTGGTATGAATTTCATACTAGAAACTTAGATAAAAAAATTATAAAAAAATAAAAAGGACCAAAAAAAATTATGGTATGAAAAAAATTCTGGTATGAACTTCTGGTATGAGAAATTCTGGTATGAAAAAATTCTAGTATGAAAAAATTCTAATATGAACTTCTGGTATGAAAACTTTCTGGTATGAGAAATAAAAAACAAAATAAAAAAGGTAAAAAAAACAAATTAAAAAAACAAATTCAGTGATTAAAATTTAAAACTTACACTTATATAACAAATAACAAACATCAATTTTTTTTTTTTTTAAATAGAGGAGTTAATTATTTTTACCTACCATTAAGTGAAAGTGGTAAAATATTGTGGGGTACATTTACTAAACACAAAACTAAAAAAGGTCTAGTAGGCCAAATTCTTTCAAGAATAAATATAAGTGAATTATTAATTTTGTCGTGGTTGCATGTGTTAGTTGTGATATATAAGCTTATTAGTTCGTCTTTAGGTATGTTAATAATCTTGACCATGTTGCTCACGGTTGGTTAGTTAACTATGTATTTTTTCTAAAATGTACCTGTTTTGTCACCCCCATTCCATCTAAAACCATATTCAAAATTGGTACGAAATTGCATTAGTTTTTCCCTTGTCAATTTGTCATGATGTTTTTTTTTAAATTAATTAGGGAAATAGAACCCCTTGAAATTCTCTTTTACAAACTAGGTCTCTATACCAAAGGAAGAAAAAGTAGGTATGAAACTAGAAAATAGGGGCAATAATTTTTTTAATTAAAATGATCGTGATTAGATGTTTACTTTTGGTTTAAATATCTTTTTTACATGTTTACTTTTCATTTTTGGTTAATGTAGCTAGTTTGATGAAATTTTCAAGTCCATGAATATTTAATTTTTTTGGTGACATTGTTTTCGTTACCCAAATATGAATTGTAGTATTTTTCTAATTATTGGGTGTATATTTATTGTTTTCGTGGTATGTTTCTTATTCTTGAGTATGCTTAAAGTGATATTTTTGGTATGTTTTATGGTTACCCAAACTGTGTTATAATGACCAAATGTCATTTGGTATTGATGTTTGTTTACAATATCGATTTGTGTAAAATTTGGTTATGACAAATTCAAATTGGGTATGCTTTTATACGTGTATTGACTTTGTAATATACTTCTTATTATTAGGTATATTTAAAGTGATATCGTGGGTATGTTTTATGGTTATCCAAAATGTGTTATAATAATCAAATGTCAAGCGAACTTTTGGGTAATGACCAAATGTCATTTGATATTGATGTTTGTGTACAATATCGAGTTTTGAAAATTTTGGGTATGAAAAATTTTAAATTTGGGTATGGTTTTTGTATTAAGTGATGTTTAAATTGGGTATAAATATAAAATATTATTCAATTTATGGACATTGTTTTATTTTGATTTTTTGGGTATGCTGTTTTCGAGTATGTTTATGTACTTTGACAAATTTATTTTTGGGTATGATTGTGACATTATTTGGGTAAGCGGATTTTTGGGTAATAGGTGAGAAATTAAGGATGATGAGAATTCCTTTTTCTGTTTGATGTGACATGTGAGTTAGTATAACATGTCACATCCGATAAGTTCTCAAACTTTGCCCGCTCTTTGTACTATATTTCATATAACTCTATTTTATAGGGGGTCAAAATACCAATCCAAATACTAGGAGTCTTCTTTCTCAATTGATTTGCTTAAAAGGGTTAGTTTGTTAATTTTGCCAAATAAAAAAGAGGAGGGGTAATTATTCGAATGACGATAGATATGAATAAAGATATATAAATGAAACTTATAAAATATGCACGCAAAGACTATAGGGGGAATACTTCAAGGTAATCACTTATGGGATTCATTTCAACTCACACCAATTCTCATTCAATTATGTATTCACTCTCTCAATCTCTCCATAATTTCCAACTCTTACATTCAATTACTCTCTTAATCTCATTCTCTTATTTTGTTATTAATTAGTTTAGTGTCCGCACCTTGTGCGGAGTTGTCTAAATAAAAAATATTATATTTTCACTTTCATGCATCATATATTTGATATCAATCTATAATAAAAATTATTTTTATTAATTAATATGACTAACCTGTGAGGATTAATTTTTTTTAAAGAAATAAAAGAACATAATTAAAATTCTATTACAAAGATTATTATTCGAGTATTATATTTATACCTTAATATATTATCATTTTTACTTGGATTTAAATAGAGGAGCAAAATTTGATTAGTTTTTAAATTTAACAAATGTGTCAAATCTTGTTAGAAGATTTGCGTTAGATTTTCTCAACAAATCGAGTTAGAATAGATCAGTTTGTTAATTTTGATTGGTAGATAAGTAGATTTATTTTTTTAATTATTTATTTTAATAAAATTGACGTGGCATGATGACCGTTTACAAAATCTAATAAAAAAATTTCTTATAAAATAATTAATGGCAAATCTGTAAATAGGTTGTGGCAAATTTGTAAATGAATTAAAAAAATGTTGATGTGGACGGCCTTAGAGTTTGACATGTGAACAAAATGGGTGTTGCTTTAGTAGTATATATAGATGATTCATTTTTCCACTCTTACTACTACATTCAATTATTCAAAAAAAAATGGCTAGCTGAGGAAGACGTTTTGTTAGCGGTCCTTCATCCGGCGGAGGTGTTAGCCGAGGACGTCATTTTGTTAGCGGTCCTCTAACCGGTTCGGATATAAGGCGAGGCTTAAGTGAAGATCACGAGATCCACGAGGAGGAGGATATCAACATGGAATTTCCTCCTTTCCTAAACACTCAAGAATCCGAGACCCAATTCTCGGATTTCCAAGAGCCGGAGGAGCCGTTGAATAACACTCAACTAACGGCGGCGGTCTTTCAATTTTGGTTCACGAAAGGTGCCCCCGATGCCAACGGGGTTTACTATGCCAAATGCAATTTTTGTTTGGCAGAATACAAGCACAAAAAGGGAGAAGGGTACAAGAACTACAAGAGGCATATTCGGAACAAGCATCCCGAAAAAATGGGATAGGCACGACGGCAAACACAACTAACCGGGTACGCATCTACATCTAACCACCCTCCTTCTTTATTTACATATGATCATGCTTCGTTTATGGATGCATTTTCGAAAATGTTAGCCGTAGATTCTTTGGCATTTAGTTTTGCACAAAATGTTGGTTTTAATGATTGGATGCAAATCATGCTCAACTCGCATATAAACCGATTTCTCGCCAAACCGCTAAAAGAAAAATGATGCATAAATATAAAATGCGTAAAGAAGAATTGATTAAATACTTTTTGGAAAACGGTGATATTCAAGTTTCTATTTGTAGTGATATTTGGACCGATGATTTTCAAAAAAATTCATATATGGGTATTACTTGTCATTTTGTTGATAAATTTTGGATTTTAAACAAAAAAGTTTTAACATTACGAGTTTTCAACGAACAACACACCGCCCAAAACATTGCCCGTTTGATTGCAAATGTTTTGGAAGAATATAGATTACTTTCACGAGTTTTTTCAATCGGTTTTGACAACGCCTCCGCTAACATGGCTTCCATTAGAGATTTAACCAACTTTTGTAAGCCGACGATTGGAGGTAAAAATTTCCACATTAGGTGTGCCACTCATATTTTTTAAACTTGTGTGTTCAAGAAGGTTTAGCATATGTTGGAGATTTAGTACAACCTATTCGAAATTTTTTTAATGAACTTTGGTCTAAAAAAAATATACGTACTAAATTGTATGCTTATTGTAAACAAAATGACGTTTATCCTAAAAAATTTTCAAAACATGTTTGTACAAGATGGAACTCTACTTACAAAATGATTTTCAAATCATATGAATATCGAGATCTTTTAAGTGGTTTTGCCGCACAACATATTGACGGTGATTTTGTTTTCGGTGAATCTTGGGTTTTAGCAAAAGACGTAATGGAGGTTTTTAAATATTTTTATGATACTACTAATACTTTTAGTTATGTTTACACACCAACTTCAAACATAATTTGTTATATAGCAATTAATATTGCATTTGCACTTCAACAAGGTCTTTTAATTGATAATATTTCACAAGCTATTTATACAATACGAACTAAATGGTTAGATTATTATACAACTATTCCCGATGTTTTTCTTGTTGCATTTGTGTTAGATCCTAGACGTAAAATAGATGGTTTAAAACAATTTTTAGAAAGTTATTATGAATTTTTAGATTAAGAACAACATCCCGATTGCCATGTTTTTACCATAATTGCTAGAGTTAGAAAATTATTTGATGAATTATTGGTTCAATATCGTGTTTCCGATCAAGGTCAATATTCTCAACTCCCTCCTCGTCCTTCATCTTCAACTTCATCTAAATTTAAATCAATTGCTAGAGATTTGTTTGACCCGAAAAGGGCAAAAACCACGTCGAGTTCCGGGAACTCGACGAATATCTAACCATTTCTTTTGAGTTTGCCAATGATGAAGAAGAAGATGATTTCAACATATTAGAATGGTGGAGCCGACCGGAGAGAATGAGCCCTCTCAAGGATCGCGACACAAATTCTCGCTGTTCCCGCCTCAAAGGTAGCGGTTGAGCAAACCTTTAGCCGGAGCGGAAAGGTGCTCGATCCGACGAGATCAAACATGTTGCCCGATACGTTGGAGGCACAAGTTCTACTAGCCGATTGGAGGAAACCGGAAATGCGAATATAAAAAAACAACCTATCGACGGAGGAAGGCGACGAATATGACGACGAGCGACAACAAACGCCATCGGATGTATCGGCGGGAGAGTCCGACGAATAAGGTAAGGGCCAATCGGGGATATAAACAAAGGTAAGAGAACTATGTGGGCTTTGATTCCTCCTCTCCGAGAGGATACGTAGACAACCGGGATTTCGGTTCAAGCCCAATTCTTCCTTCTTTTTTTTTTTTTAAGTTTAAGCACAATTCTTCTCTTTTTATTTTCTTTTTTTTTTTAAGTTCAAGTCCAATACTCCAATTCTTTTTATTTTTAATTTTTTTTTAAAGTTGAGTTTGGCCAACCCGCCGACCCGCCGGGTCTGACCCGTGACCCGGCAGGTTGGCCGTTTATACGGGTCCGGGTCCGGGTCACCCTACCCGGACCGCTGACCCGGCGGGTCAGACCCATCGACCCGGGACATGCTTAGTGTTAGTTGCATAATAACATAATCAAAAGTCAGCAGTCGGATGAAGTTTCTTCTTGCTCCACCTTTTTCTACTCTATATTAATTTATACACCTGTTGAACGAATCAACAAGTTAAAAATCAATTAAACGGTGATCTTCAAAAGCGTCCCAAATCCTAATTATGATGAACAGTAAACAAAAATAATCAATTCTGACAAACTAATGGTTTTAGATTTTGGAATTAATGAGATTGGTATTAGGTTAAATCAAATCCTTTGAAAAGTTCTAGACCGTTATGGAAGGGTTTGACATACCCTTTGATACGTCCCCGGATGACATCACCATCCGTGTTTCCGGCTTGAAGGACCCGACATTAATTTTGAAGATTTATTATTATGCGGCTATTTAATAATATACTTTTTATATTCGGAACTCTAATTCCGAAACTTAATTCCATGACTTAAATTCCGACCTCTTATATTTTAGACTTTTCATTTTCGGAACTTAATTCTGGCTTTTAATTCCGGCTTTTATTTTCCAACCTTTGGTATAACCTTCATCCACTATATAAGGGTTGCTTGTCTCATTTGTAAGAGATGTCTCAGTGGAATCCAAGTGTTGAGAAGGAAAATCCTCTTACTTGGTTTGGGCATCACCTTCTTCTTTCACCCTCTTAATTCTATCTTGTATCTAGTCTTTGATCCAAGCCTTCATACTCGAGGATCCTTTTGGAAGGATCAACATTATCTACTCCACTTCGTGGATGATTTGATCTACCTAGATCGGATCGACCGTACGCTTCCGCATCCATTTCTAAGCTTCTTCCGTTCAAGTTCTATGTTTGATCCAACTCGAGATCAAGAAGAAGTAGTTGAAGTTTCTCCTCGATCTAGATCGCCCATAATTCTATCATTGGTATCAAAGCTCGGGATCGAGATCAAGTTCTTTACTTGTGTTCTTGATTGTTCATCATCAAAAATTTTTTCTCTTTGGTGTTCTTTGAAGATCTTCAAGTATTCTTCGGTGTTCTTCGAAGATTTTCAAGTGTTTTTCAGTGTTCTTTGAAGATCTTCAAGTGTTCTTCGGTGTTCTTCGAAGATCTTCAAGTGTTCTTTGAAGATTTTCAAGTGTTCTTCATCATTTATCATGTTCTATGATGATGATGATCAATTTGACTTGTATGGAGAATGGTTGCCTTCTCCTCAGGAACTAAATCTCAAAGCGGCCAAACAAACCACTCGGAGGTACCGGCGGTATTCACAAGAGCGACGGAGAGAATATTTTGAGGATGAGGAATGGTTGCCTCCTCCGGACCCACCAAGGCCGACCTTTTCCATGGATGGGTACCAACGGTATCCACACTAACAAGAATATTTTAAGGATACCTTTGTTGCCCCACGACAATGTGTCTACCTTGAAGGAGATCCCTACAAAAAACAACAAGAAGAGAATAAATCTTTAAGGGAAGAGATTGAAAAATTGAAGGCACAAATGTTTGCCCTCATGACAACCGCCCAACAAGAAGAACCTCAAGCGGTGTCACAACCACAGTGTGAGTTGGTGGTCCAACCGTTGTGTGACGAAGTTGAAGACGAGGAAGATGTCGTCATTAAAACTTGTGCCCCAGTTATTCCAATTCATCTTGTCAATCCGTTATGTGGAGAGTATTTTCAAGATGACAAAGATGAGATCACCATCGAGGAAGACGAAGTCATCCGTCCTGACAATGACCGCATCACGTTGTTGGACTACAAATTTGAGTCGTATGATCCGAGGTTGGTCTTTAGAATGTCAACTAACTTCTATCTTGGCTTGTCATTCAACATTTTTAGTGTGTCTCCACCGCTCAAAATCAAGACCATTTGCGGCATAAGAGACAAGTTCCACAACATCACCACCATGTCATACTATAAGTTCGAGCCTCCCGATCCGGACTTTTTCCTCTTTATGTTCGACAATCTTGGCGGCACCACTGACCTTTTGAAGGACTACAAGTCCAAGCCGCCTGACTCCGACAATGTGCATCCAGTACTGAATTTCAAGGGTCTTGTTCCTCAAGTGACTCCTTTCATTTCTGACGGTGAAACGGGGACGTTTCACATTTAAGAGAAGGAGAATGATACGTCCCCGGTTGACCTCACCATCTGTGTTTCCGGCTTGAAGGACCCGATATCAAATTTGAAGATTTATTAATATGCGGCTATTTAATAATATACTTTTTATATTCGGAACTTTAATTCCGGAACTTAATTCCGTGACTTAAATTCCGACCTTTCATATTTTAGACTTTTCATTTTCGGAACTTAATTCCGGCTTTTAATTCCGTCATTTATTTTCCAACCTTTGGTATAGCCTTCATCCACTATATAAGGGATGCTTGGCTCATTTATAAGAGATGTCTAAGTGGAATCCAAGTGTTGAGAAGGAAAATCCTCTTACTTGGTTTGGGCATCACCTTCTTCTTTCACCCTCTTAAAGTTCTATCTTGGATCTAGTCTTTGATCCAAGCCTTCATACTCGAGGATCCTTTTGGAAGGATCAACATTATCTACTCCACTTCGTGGATGATTCGATCTACCTAGATCGGATCGACCGTACGCTTCCGCATCTATTTCTAAGCTTCCGCCGCTCAAGTTCTATGTTTGATCCAACTCGAACGATCAAGAAGAAGTAGTTGAAGTTTCTCTTTGATCTAGATCGCCCATAATTCTACCAGGTTTGGCGTACCCTTGGAGTTAGAACGGAAGTTAAAGTAATTGTACTTGCGGAGTTTGCCAAGGCCGGAATCCGGCTGAGGTCCGGCAATGGTGTCGTCCCATAGCTTCTCCAACAACCCCATGACGCAAGTTAGCAAAAGGTGCGCAGATTGAAGATTAACTTTTTGTTTCTTCTTCATTGGCACTTGCAAGAAGGGAAATTATATTAAGAAGAGGAAATCGTACTCACAAGTCACAAATTCACAATAGGAAACAAACACTACCAGCTTACCTGAGCAATACTAACGATCTACTAACACACTTCAAACTCAGATCTAGATCTAGTTGCAAAAACACTGAGGGCGAGAGATGTAAGGAGAAACGGAGCGAGTAAAGATGAGAGGCCGTAATGGAGGTGGTATCAACTACTCCTTGGTGGCGCGACGACAACAGCGGCGGGATGCACTTCCTCTAGCCTGGCGTTAACGCAGCGACGACACCAACAGCGACGGGCCGACCGGTGGAGTGAGTAGGTCTGGGATTTGATGGTAGAAAACTCATACCAAAGAGGGGAGATAAGTGAAGAGAGTGAAAGTTGAGGAGAAGTCATATATTGAGAGAAGGAGAGACTGCTTTGAAAATATTAGGGTTAACTAGTAACAAAATTTTAGGGTATATTACCTAATTAAACAACCAAAAAGCGTAGTTACTAAAGCCAAAAACTAAAAAGGCCTATTAACCAAATTAGCCTATTATATTTTATGTTATACTAATTTGCAATCCTTAAAGACTACAAGCCTACGACCATAATAATCATAAGATTATCCTTTATCTATAAGATTTGTAATCAAAATATCAAGTACTACCTAATTTATTTTTCACTATGATTAGTGAAGATACTTGTTCAAAATTTGTATTCATCATTTGCCTTCTCTCCTTATTTGTCACTATTAATTTTATTTACTTTTGCCTTCACTTAAATTACTTGTTCTTTATTAACGTTTTTATTTATCTTGTTAATGAATTATGGTTATTGCTATTCGTACCACGGTTTCGTGCTATACGTATCAGAGGTACGGCTACGCACATTTTTTCTTAGTTTTTTTTTTATCGAAATTTTTGATATGGAAGAATAGGCATACGCCATGCATAGTCATAACTATTTTCCTATATTTTTTTGTACGAAACCAACTTATTACTACGGCTTTACAATATGTACCCGAACCACGGATATGAATAACACGAGACATGGGGTACGAATAGCACTATCAGTGAATTAGATACCCTTCACAATTAATTTACACTCTTATTCTCGTGTATCTTTTCGTAATGCTTCAAGTATTTTTTGTTCCTGTTTTTGATGAGTACATCATACATGATCCATACTATATGTGAAGCCGCATCACATTTATGCATACTGCACTGTACATGACATATTCCCATCAACATCATCCACATCATCACCATTTCATATTCATCATCACCCAACTACACACTCTCCTCCTCTCCCTTCTTCCCTGACTTCACTCCACCTGTAAGTCTGTAAACCTGTTCCTTCAGCAAACCCCATATCTAATTACCCTTCAAAACCTTCAACAACTTACTCTACATATATAACCAAATTTAAAAGCTCCAACCTTCCCCAACAATGGTGGCTCGCAATCGCCATGGAAGCACCACTAACACCGTCAATTCCAGATCTTACACATGCTCGTTTCTCCTTCTCTTCTTCGTCGCACCAACCTGCATCACTGCTCTCAACATCACCTCCATTCTCTCTAACTACCCAGATCTCTCCATGTTCTCTTCTCTCCTTTCGTCCACCGCCGTCTCCTCCGACATGTCCTCTCGGGACTCTCTCACCCTCCTTGCAGTCCCCAACTCACACCTCCGCAACACCGCTGACACCTCCGCCTCCCTATCCGACGTCCTCCGCTACCACATCCTTCTCCGCTACTTCACATGGTCCGATCTCCGTCAGATCCCACCTTCCGGCACTCTCGTTCCCACCCTTTTCCAGACCACTGGCCGTGCTCCGGCCAACCTCGGTTCCCTCAATCTCACCTTCAATCCCTCCAATGGCGTCGTATCTATCCAACCCCCAATTACTCCTAATCTAAACCCTAACCCTAACTTCAATACCTCCGCGACTCTCATCTCGCTTGTGAAATCCTTCCCTTACAACCTCTCGATCTTCACCGTCAGCGACTTAATTTCACCGTATGGATCGAATCTGGTCGCATCGGAGCTCCGGCCGCCTTCTCCAGGGCTTAATATCACCAGAGCGTTGATAGATGGCCATGGATTCAACGTCGCCGCTTCAATGCTTTCTGCTTCCGGCGTAATCGACGAATTCGAGGCTGATGAGGCTGGCGCAGGAATCACGCTCTTTGTTCCCACCGACACAGCCTTCGCCAACCTTCCTCCGGCCGTCCAATTGCAGGCGTTGCCAGCCGATCAGAAGGCTGTCGTCCTCAAATTCCACGTTCTTCACTCTTACTACCCTCTCGGCTCGCTCGATTCGATCGTGAATCCAGTTCAACCAACCCTCGCGACCGAGGACAGTGGAGCTGGAAGCTTCACTCTGAACATATCCAAGGTGAATGGCTCGGTTGCGCTAAATTCCGGGGTGGTTCAGGCGGTTGTGACACAAACCGTTTTCGATCAGAATCCAGTCGCCATTTTCGGGATCTCTCATGTTCTATTACCTAAGGAGATTTTTGGAGGATTGAAAGGGACGGGTGTAAATTTGGGGATGAAGAATGCGACTGGTGATGATCCGGTGGCTGATCCACCGGAGGTTCAGGAGGCGCCTAGTTCTTCCAATTACGGTATTACTCCGCAGAGTAATCCGTCGTCATCCGGGAGCGAGGCTGCTGGTGCTGTGAAGAAGTGGAATGCAGCTCTGGCGTTTGCAGTGTTGTTGATGTATGCCTGTATCTATTAGCGGTATGCCATCAACGATTTTTTTTTCCTACACGCTTCTTTTTTGATGATGAATTGTTCAAATTTTGTTTATTTATTTGTAATTTGTTGGAGGGTTGGGGTTGATTTGGGAGGATTGATAAGATATCTTGTGGGTTGCTGAAAGTAGCAGCCTTTATCTTTTTGGTTTCGCTAAATTTGATGTTGATCAAAATGTGGTGAAATTGGAGTTCAATTTCAGGTTTAGATCGGGATTTTTGTACAGTATGTATGGGAAAGATAAATGGATTCCACCCAATTGAATTTCCTGCTCTTGTTTCTCGGTGTTCGTCATCCTCCAATGGAACCTCAATTGATATCTTTTTGCTGAATTCTCTCATTTCTATCAAAATTTACAACTAAATGCAGCATTACGTATCAGCACTGAAAAGATTGTCGTACCCAATTGATGTATTGGATTGTTCTTATAAGATTGTTAAGGGCGATTATACGAGGGATGAGCATCACATTCTCTCTGGCGGCGGCAATGGAGTAGAGGGACGCCTTAGACGGTGGCAGACGGCAGCGAGTAATTACGGGGTAAGGGAGGGGGTAGTTTCGGCAATAGTGAGAATCAAGTGGTGCAAAATTTTAGGGGGAGGGGGAAGTTAGCTGTAAAGCAATTGAAGTGGACCAAAGAGGTGCAAATGGACGGCTCTGATTGAGATACATAGATTGACACTGTAGCGTTTCTGTCACAATAATTAATTAAAAAAGAAAAAGGAAATATAGTGGAATTTTGAGGTGCTTCTTGTCATGTTTTGAGTCTTGATTCCTTGTTATCTTCTTCGTCTACTTATTTTATAAAGCAATGACGACCAAAATTCAGCACATTTGCATCTTCCTTCCTTTTTATCTTTAGTTATTGTTGCTCACATTACGCACATCGTATATATACCTCTGCTTGTAGTTATAGCCTTGTAGGTGGAAGGAGGCAAGACAACATCATACGATTGGAACAAATGTTATTCGGTAAATTGATATTAAATCACCCAACCACCACATGTTTTAATGCTATAAACATCTATACCTATAGATAAAAAGATATTAAAATTTTAAATGCTTTTACGTTATTATTTTCCTAATTGAATATTAGGCGATGGTTATAGAGGATGCATAAAATAAATTATTTTAAATTAAATTTAATACACAGCCGAGTTTGAATGAAACTTACAATTTTATGCGTTGTCACGTTGAAAATTGAGTTTGAACTTGGACCCAAAGAATAGGAATTGCCAATTTGCCAGTCTGTCAGTGATTGTCTGTTGAAAAAAATTGAATGAAAGCTATATTGATTTGTTTGGGTGGGCCCAGGAGAGGGACCCATTTGTCTTTTAGGTGTCATACAATTTGATGCTCAATATGCAATAGCGACCTTCGTTTGGGCTTTTGGCTGAGACAGTAGTAGGAAGTTGAAGTTTAATTTGAAGGATGGATAATCAAACAGGTCCAATAATTACTTCAAACCAAGTACACAAGTAACACAACCATCGGTGTTATCTACTATTCCTATGCTGTGAAGTACACTCCTCGAATCTACAGGGCTTCATATAACTACAAGTCTCAATTCTGAAACATCTGCACATGGAAAAAGGGCAAGATGAATGCATAAACTGAAATGGTAGATCAGGGTTTGCAAAGCCAGTCTTGAATCGCACGTCTAAGGGTGTGATTCGGTGCAAGATGCAAGTGGCTCAACGGAAGATTGGTCATCGGAGATGTTTCCCGTCCATTTTCTAGCCATCCACTCAAAGCTTCTCTTTCGTAGGTATGGCCATCCGCGGCAACCACCGGGTCTAGCATGATTTCCTGAAAGACCACATATATGGTTAAACATCTGCACATAATCTCAGCTTCTGTTGGATATACTTAAGCAAACATCCAAGAAAGGTATTATAACGAGCACATATTTGTACATTTAACAAGTTACATATGCACGTAATGTCACATTTGTGCACTAAAGGTTTTTTTACTTACCTGGAGAATTGGACACAAGAAGTATGACATAAGTGGTCTTTCTTCGGAAATGTGAAGCTTTTGCAAATCCCTGACCACAGTTGGTGTAAGAGAGAGCCTATCATGGCTATTTGATTTACAGCAATCCAAGCCAAGCTGTGCCAACTTATCAGCAACAGGAGCTGGCCAGTCTCCAACAGACGGATCCAAGATCGAAGCTAAGTTCCTTTGAGAGACGGCTTTACGAACATCAGCTACTAGTCCCCACGGGGACCTGCCAGTCAGAAGCTGCAGAATGATCATGCCAAAGGAGTAAACGTCTGACTTAGGAGTTAAAACTCCGTTTCTAGGAAACTCCGGATCTGTGTAAGGAAAGGCGCTCTTGGGTTCAGGACAACGGCGAAAAGATGGAGACCGGAGAGTTTCCTCTGTCACCAATCTACAGATCCCAAAATCACATATCCTGCAACGCAGTTCAGAATCCAGCAGGATGTTTTCGGGTTTCAGATCACCGTGAACAATCTTCTCTGGGTAAGTCGAGTGGAGGAATAACAGTGCACATGAGATCTCAGAGATGATCCTTGTTCTATCCTTCCAGGGAAGAGGAGCATTGCTTTTGTTGAAAAGGGAATTATGGAGGCTTCCATTTGGTACGTAATCATAAACAAGTGCCCAGCCTTCTGGACATGCCCCAATTAATGTAACCAAATGAGGATGCCGTATCTTCCCAAGCACTTGAACCTGCGTGTCACACAAAGGATCATCCATGTAGTCAATGCTTCGGTTCAATCGATGGATCAAAGAGGAAAGATGGTAAATCAATTATTTTTCCAAGCCGGAAAAATAAGGGTGCTTTAGGTTGTTGTACATTTGTACATGATATGAAGTATGAACGCCAATTAAATCACTCACCTCATCAAAAATACAAACAATCGGCTCAATATTGTGTTTTGTGCTTTTGATTTGGGATCTAACAACTAAATTCTTTTGATTAAAGATTCAACTACCAAAGTATAAACTTTATTGAATGAATGATTAATTAAATAATTCTAAACATAAGACTTGAGATCCTTACATGACCTTCTAGCTTAACTACTCCTCATAGGACTAGACTATTCAAAGATAAGATAAACTATTATGAACCTTAATTCTTGCTAACTACTCCTATTAGAGATAGAAGATTAATAAGATAATTAAGACAAACTATTACTAACATTAAAATATCATCAAATCTGCGTACTGAACCTAACGTAACACACCTAAGGACTTGCCCATATTAGCTAGCCTTGTAGATAGTGTCCGAATCCTAGTTAGCAGTTATTTTTGTAAGACACAGAAATATAAGGATTTGTACTCACAACTTAGCCTGAACAGAATAATGGGTTCAAGGCAGCAAGTAGAGTAAAGAGATGATTAATAGTACCAAATTAGCAAATAGGCAAATACTGACCTCTTTTAGGAATTGTGAAGGCCCCTGGATATCGTGCACATGCAATTGTTTTATGGATACCGTTTTGTTCAACAATTCACCTTTGTAGACACGACCATACCCTCCCTCTCCAAGTTTGAAGCTATTTGAGAAATTGCAAGTTGCAGTCTGTAGATCTAGCAGTGAAAACTCAACCACGTTGGGGATGTTATCCAGGAATCCACTGTTTCCATTATTAGACATATTTCTTCCTACCCTATTGCTTCTCCACCTTGCGAGCCAGAAATCAGCTTCCATAGTCTGCATCCGAAGATTTTGTTTCTCTTGTCTCAAATTTGCAATGGATGCTTGGATGATTAGCGCTTCTTCCTCTGCTTCATTACAACGGGAATCAGCCTCCTGAACACGGCTACTAAGAACGGCTACATTAGTCCTGACCTTCTGAAGTTCCTTAGTTACTTCTAATCTTTTTTCAAATTTTCTATCACGTTCGTGAACTGTTGCTCTTAGTGTATCTTCAGCATCCTTTTTCAGCTTAGCTTCGAGGGCATAAGCAGCTTCAAAATCCTTTGCCTGAGTTCAGACACAAAAATACCATATTATGGCTTCTGCAATTAGAATAAGAGTTATGCATGCTACTACATCTTCTTCAAGAGTCTGACAAAAACAAACGGGCAAATATCAAAGTTTATTCAACACAGATGTCTGCCTCTTTATTGAGTTGTTAAGAAGTTTATTCAACACAGATGTCTGCCTCTTCATTGAGTTGTTAAGAAAAAACCTGTGTTGCACGGAAACGGAAACCGAAATCTCAAAATTATAGGTAACTACACGTTGAGGAACGTTAATTTAGTATTGAAATAGTAACTAAAGTTTAGAATATTTTAGAGATTGTAAAAGAAGCATACTAATAATATGATAGTTCACATACATTAGATTAGGCGTGGGTTTGCAAATGTACATTAACCTTTTTACTGTCATTTTTCTTGGAAATAGTAACCTGGGCATATAAGTGGGTTTTGAAGAGTGAAATACCACTTTACTAACCCCGGAAAAATGAGATAGATTAGAATTGAGCAAAAAAAGGAGGAAAACAGAAAAGAGAAGGGGAAAGGGAGAAGAAGAAGTTTCCGACAAGTTTCTTTAGAGTTTCGGGTTTTCTGAAGTTTCCGAAACGTGACGAGTAGCCTTAGGAGTTTCCATGTAAATTAGGAAGAAACAACTTGAGATAGTATCATAGCAAGGCAAGGTGGACCTAGAGTTCCCACTTGTCAGAACTCATTGGACAACCAAATCTGAGAACATTTGCAGTATTATGTTCACGAATAAAGATATTCCTCCAACAGTTTGAGCACGATTTGCTTTTTGCCTTGCAGCTACCGGAAAGATTGACTAGTCTAGTAGTCTTTACCAAAAAAAACATGTCCTTAACAGAAGCAAAGAGGTGTTAATCTCACCTTGATGATGGCATTCATAGCTTCATCTTCTAAGTGTTCACGTTTAATAGACTCCATATATGCTTCATGCTTTGATTTTTCCACTTCTGATTCCACTTGTTTAAGTTCAGTAAGCAGGATTTCTTCCTCCACCTTTGTATAAGAATCCAATGCGATCTGTTGCTCACTAAATGAAGTGCATACAGACCTGCCACTTGTACTAGTCACGTGAAATGGACTACCATCATAGTGATGGTCACTTTTGATAATTGAGTTACACAAGGGCTGCGAGTCTTGTGGCAAAGCTAAGTCATCTTCTCTTTCAACATCTATATTCAGAATCCAGTCTTTCCTTTCACTCGTGTTAACACGGGATGAACTAAAGCGAATACGTTCACTGTAGCACAATGACTTGGTCTTATCATACCTCATCGACTTTGACCTTAAGCTTTTCCCTCCAACAATATCTGATTGAGAGCATACTGCCTCCAAGTTACATTCAAAGGCTTCTCTTGTCCATATATTCTTTCCTTTGTGGACAAACCATATCTCACAATCAGAAGGAGCATTTTTTGCAGCAAAATTGGCTTTGCTAGAACTCCTTTTCACTCTCATGCAGCTGAAATGCAGATTGAAAATAATGTTAGTAGAATCGCAACCTCAATAAAAATCTGAGACAATATTTCTAAGCGTAGTTAATCACAACAGACAGCAGTGATCCTATCACTTAGTAGATCTAAGCTCAAAAAACAGCTTACTTCTCAGGAATAGCTCCCATAACAAGCTTTCTTATGTGATGCTTGGCGATCAGATCTATGAGAGCAATTTGAACTTGCTCAGCTTCAGTTATTAGTTTGCTTGCTTTTACCTGAGTAGGAAAATTCATTAGTTTGAATTGACTATAGGAGGCATAAACCGAGCATTTGTTAGACTAAAACCACCAGAAAAACAAATGTTTGTATATACCTTCATACGCAACAGTTAATAGAATTTGTATAGCCACTGAAGACATCAAGGGCAAAAATTACACAGCACATCAAATAGATATTTACAACGAGAGAATTGTCGAAACCATAACCAGCTTTGATCGACTACGTGGTAAGCAAGTATTTGTTGACAGCTAGAAAAAGAAAAAGGAATATCCCCAATTTGAATCTTTGTAACTTGATAGAATCGTCTTCTAAACAAATATCAGATAGAAGCAAATTTCAAGGTGAGGAGCAATAGTACACCTTGCTTCTATGGCAAAGACTCAGGTAACTATCTAAAAGCTTCATCATCTTTTCTGACTCCTCTTTCCTGTATCTAGCCACAATTTCTGGATTTGCTTGATATGCTGGTAGTTTGCCCACTGCATGATTGACAAAAGCATCAAAATATCAGAATGTAAGTCAATAATCTTGAGGTTCCAACTGCAAAAGTACTTCACCAATATCACGGATGATTTACTGATATATCACTACTGCTTCACTAATCCTGATCAGCTGATCTTACAGTCCATACTACATGCCCCCTTTTACCCAACTGCAAAAGCGAGACAGAATTCCAAGTTTGATGAAGATCATCAACTGAATTTTCATCAAACCTTACCAAAAAAATCATACAGAACTTCAATTCGCCAAATGTTTACTTTACGTTTCTCCCGTCACTAAAAAGCATAAATCGAAGAGCAATTTCCCGTTCCAAGGTTAAAATCAGCACGCCAATCAAAGGATAGAGAGAGTCTTACAGAGGGTAGGAATGGTAGGAGAAGGCTGATGGACATGAATAAGGCACACCGGCCGGCCTCTAAACTTGTGGAACGTCCATTGGAGCAAAGCGACGACTTTGTCCACCGATTTTCCCACCGCCACAAACACCGGTTCATCATCACTTCCCTCCACCACCACCTCCGCTAACCGATAAGTCGAACTCGATTCAGAAGCAGTCGTCCGATCCAAAACATTGGTATAGCTAGGCGAGGAAGAAGATAACTGTAGATGCCGGCCTACGATTGTCTCTGGCGGAAATGAGGGAGTCAGAAGCTCCATATATTCCACTGACAAATAACCGTCGCCGGTGGTTTGGCGGGCAGCTGGGAATTTCCCGTCTTCCGGAGATGAAGAAGAATAGAGAAAAGGGAACACTGTTTTGCGAGACGGACTTTGGGTTTGGATCGGAAAGGGACTAGGAAATTCTTCAAAGAAGTTTTTGTCGTATTACTGAAATTTGTTAAGATAGGAGTTGTAGAAGAGACGTAGGAAAATGTCCGAATTGAAAAGTGACGTCCACTTATTACAGGCGAGCCATGATGCATTCACATGTTCTATATTTTTTTTGTAAGGAAATACTTTTCCTTGTTCGTCTCACAATATAACGCGTATTAAAGTGTCTGATTAATACTTCAATTTTTTCTTTTTCTTGCAGGATAGTTGAATGTTTTTTTTGGTTGGGGCAGGATAGTTGAATGTTGAAAGAGTAGTTTTGTAGACTCGGAAGTTGGAATCGTGTGTCAAGTCCAACATCATAGCAGGTATTAGACCTCAGTCAAAAATCTAATCCGTCGGTTTAAACTTGGCTCAGTACCAAACTAAACCTAAATAGGCGATCTTAAAATCAATTGGCTAAATAGTCAAACCGGCGGTTTAACGGTTAGCAACATTTTTTCAAAAAAAAAATGTATAAAAGTTTGTTTTTTTATAATCGCGTATGAGATTTTTAAAAATTTTAACCGAGTTTGCTCTTTTTTTTTTTTTTTACATTAGTAATTTAATTAAAAAAAGTACGAGATTTTGGAAATTATGACCGAGTTAGCTCTCGAGTTTTTATTTTAGATTACCAATTGAATTTTTTTTTTTAAAAAAAGGAAAGGGCTTGAAGTGGTTTCCCGGTTGCCTACGTATCTCCTCGGGTTAAGAGGAATCAAAGCCTACGTAGTTCTTTTACGGTTTTACCTTTGCTTACATTTTTTTCGGACTTCCGAATTGTTTTCGTTACTCCCTTACCTTTCCACCTCGGACTTGGAAGTGGTGCCCGGATCATCGGAGTTGGAATCCGATCTTGAGTTATAAACCGGAGCGTTCCGTTGTTTCCGCTTCTCCGCCCTTATCCAATTTTGAACGCATCTTAGTGCCTCCAATTTCTTGGGCTTCAATTGACTTCTCTTGTAACTTAGCATGTTTCTTCCTTGGCTAAAAGCTTGCTTCACGGCCACCGTTAATGCAGACACGACCATGGGTTGTTGCACAATCTTTGTCAATGTTGGATACTTTGGGGCTAACTTCTTCCACCAATCCAAAATTTCAAAAGTTTCACTGTCAAAACTATCACAAATTGTTAGATAATCTTGAAATTCTGTATATGCGGATGAATGTCTTGGTATTTTTGTTTATTTAACTAAATTTGTTTACCTTTTGAAAGAATAGAAGTTGATGAAGAAGAAGAAGAAAGTGGAAGAGTCGTATCGGCAGAAGAACTAGCACTTGTTTTAAATAAACCAAGCAATTTAGTAATTTCAATACTAACATCAAGAATAATGGTAGAAGTGTTCATAGAAGAAGTTAAACCAAAACATTCATAATAAACACCTAACAATTCGGTAACACTGGCAATTTTAAGCCTAGGATAAAAAACGGTGGAAATAAGATAAATTAAGGGAATATCGGTATAATATTTAAGCCATTTAATTTCATTTCGGTTATAGCATTTACAAGTGTTGAATAAGTAAAACCGGTTTGTAAAGTCTCGCCAACATTTACGGCTATTTCTAAAAAGTTACAAGAAGTGAGCGTGTAAACATAACTCATCATATTAATTGAATCACTAAAAACCTTTAAAACATTACAAATATCATAACAAGTTTGCCAAATAGTTTCATCATATAACATAGACCATGAAATATTTTGTGCGGAAAATGATTGTAAAATATCTTTGTAACGAAGAGCTTGACTAAGTAGTTTGTAAGTTGGGTTCCAACAAGTTCCAATGTCCTTTGCAAATGCAATAGGATGAACATCATTTTATAAACACGTTGTTCTCCATTTTTTTTAATTCGGTTGAATGCCAAATATGTCCAATTACGTTGGTGATAGGGTTAACATAGCACATAAGATTTTAAGTCCATCTTAAACACATAAGTTTAAAATATGACATGCACATCTTTTGTGAGTAAAAGGAGTTTGCATATATCGTCCCACATCCTCTACCAAATCGTTTGCGGTGGCGGTGTTAGCGGGTGCATTATCAAAAGTATGAAAAAACTCAATTTTGTAAATTAAATTCTTGTAAAACCGTTTTTATTAAATTTGTCATGTTAGTGGAATTATGTCTTTCGTTAAAATAGCGAAATGCAATAACAAATTTATGCAAAAACATATCGTTATCAATAAAATGTGAAGTAATGCCCATGTAAAAATATTTTTGTGATAATGCACTCCAAATATCACTACAAATTGAAACTTGATGTGGAAATGATGGTAAAATCGTAAGAATTTTTTGTTTCTTTTGTTCATAAAATTTAGAAATCAATTTGGAAAAGGTTTTACGAGAAGTTGTTTAAAAGAAGGTTGAAGATAAGTAGTGTTATATTATCGTACATCTTGATATTCCGCATAAGAAAATGGAAAAGCTTGAGAACATATTAATTTGACTAATCCTAAACTTTTTTCAATATGGATATACATAAATAAAGGAGTTTGAGAGGAAGAGGATGCAAACCCGTGGGACAAATGAGATTGTTCCCATGATATTCCGAGCTTCTCGGGATGTACCTTTTGCATGTGGATTTGTAAAGTCCCGTAGCCGCCCTTCGCCCTCCACTTGTACACCTTCGGACAATAGTTGCACGAGACTTGACAATAATCGTTCACCACCTCACCCTTATTGTAATGCTTTGTGAAGATGTCGGATGTAAGCATTTTCGGTGGAGGGACTTGTCCGAAAGCCCCTCCACCTTGACCTTGTGTCATATCGGGCATTTGAGTCTCGCTTTCTTGGGTGCTAGGAAAGAAAGTGAGAGTGTTGTTGCTCGGGCTTGCCATTAGAATAAATTGAGAAATCGAGAATTGAGATTCGAGATTCCGATATTGAGATTGAGAGGAAGAGTAGTAGAGAGATGAGAATGTTGGTGTGTGATAAAATGAAAGAAAGGTTTGGTATTTATAGGAATTGAGGGTATAATTTTTTTTTGAGACGTTGGAATGTGGAGGTCATACCAACTATTGTTTTTTTTTTTGCCTTAAATTGCCGGTTTGAGAAAAAAAGTTTTAAAAATAAATAAAAGGCCAAACCGATAGTTAAACTGCCATTTTTTGATTTGTCCAAATCGGATCCATGTCTAGCCGGCATGACACACAAGTTAGTGATTAATGAAACACCATGCGCATAGTGACATATTTGTTTTCTATATCTGATTTTCTTACTGGACAAATTGTTTTGGTTGAAAATAAAGAAAATATAGGGCAATATTAAAGTATATATATATATATATATATATATATATATATATATATATATATATATATATATATATATATATCCCAACTTCAAAGGAATTTTTTTGGAGCAAGAACCAAAACAGACAACCGACCACCAAAACAGAAAACCGACCACATTACTCTGTCTTGTTTGAGAAAAATTTCAATTTGAAATCAAGTTATTGAGAAATCCATGGATTCCCAATTGCCAAACGAAGAATCACGCTTTCTGGAAGAAAGCAAGGATCTCCCTCCGATTTCTACTCTAAGCGTTGACATTGTTCCTCCAGCGACGCCTACCTCCGGCCGCCGCGACGAATGCGACGAGGATGATGGATACACGACTCCGACGTCGGAGGATAAGAAGATTCCGGCGATTCTACGTTGCCCTCCGACGCCTAAGAAGAAAATTTCCCGGCAGCGATCTTTGACCCCTAAACCACTCCAAGAAGGCGGTGATGGTAGAGTTGTTCGAATTTCAGGTCCCGGGGACTCGGCCGTCAATAGCGCCGGAAAGATCAAGAATCTGTTTCCCTGAAGGTTATTTGTATTAGAGTATGTAGAATTGTCCATTGCCTACACGCCACCTTAGATTTTATACGATGGAAGTATTCAAGGGCTATAATACCATTACTAATGAACTCGTTTAATTCTGTAATTTGAATAGATAGGCAGATGAAAGTGTTAAAAAGGTATATTGTTATTTAAAATTAGAAAGAAAAATGCATCCATAATATTCAACTCATGAAAAATATAATAAATGATTATTTTGTTTATATAAAGACATAAATAATTTATAAAATTAAAAATATAATTAATCGTTCTAATTTTATAAGCGTGTTCTTAAATAATGTAAGGTATGGTGATTTTGTTAGACTTTCTTTCTAATGAAAATATTGGTTATATATGAACTGTGAAAAAAAGAGTGATATCATGTTAAACTATATTTGTGATTTATGGAAAATAACTTTTGAGAAAAAAATCACATATTATTCTATATAGTAATGATTTAACTTTGGTGAATATATGACAAATGTAATACGTATTTTAATTTTTAATATTCATAAAATAATAGAAAATAATATTAAATTATAAAAAAATATATATCCAATTTTTTTTTTTTTTTGATTGCATGCCTTGAAGGGCCTAAAAACATAAGAAATGTTGGTTGTCTATTGAGATGTAAGCGAATAAATTATCAGATCAATAACATAAAATATTGTGAGCCTGTCTAATATATAAGTTCATGGTTTAACTCCTATTATGATGATTTTAGGATGGAATCCCATGTCTGCTTATGTGCGGCTCACCGAACGTATACCCTTCACGTTATAAAGTCCCGAGACAAGTATAAAATATAAAGAAACAATATGGTTTCTTAGGTTTTTTCTAATTTTGTGTTTAGTAAATATACCCTTCGAGAGAAGAGTGTGTAAAGTTTGAGAATAAATACAAAAGATTGGGATATATTTACTAAATTGAAATATTAAAAGTCTAATTATAATTATAATTTCTTAAAAAAAACCTAATTATCAAAATTATCCTAAAATAAATTAGGACTATCCTATTTGATGCAATTTATAAGAATTTGGAGTGCCAACCAAACTGAATATGGGCTACAGTCGACCCAACGCTTAACTGCACACCACATATCTGAATCAACCCCAATTCGGTATCGAACATATATAAATTATCTGCACAACCACATCTTATGCGGTTTATTTTTAATTTTAATAATTAATGTTGTAACTTTTTATATTTTTTTGCAAAATTTGTAGTATAAATTACGTTCATTTACAAAATCTTAAAATATCGTTACTATATGGCAAATCTCCACTATTAGAGTATTAGATATGCAAATTTTAATTTTTTACTATGCCTAGATTTTGTAAAGTAAAAATACTAAAAATTAGTTTAAATTGTTAGTCTTAAAACTAATTATAACATTAGTTATAGGCTTGACACGTAAGCCATGAATTATTCGGATTGACACATATAACATTTTGAATATGTTATAATCGTTAAAATTGAAGTAATTTATATCAGGGTCAATCCGAAAGTAAATTAAGGGTGACGTGTCAAGTCTACAACTAATGCCATAAAATTATTTTTTGATCATCTGTTTAAATCAATTTTCAACGTATTTACTAATGGTCTTAAAACCTACCCGTAGGGATGACGGGGTCGGTTGAAGTAAATCTAGTGTCGAATTCACAAGAATTATGTCCGAGTTGAAAAATACGAATTAATAAGTATAATCGAAGGGGCGAAAAGAAAGGAGGAGGAAAAAAAATGTCTTTTGAGAGTTTTGGTAAAAAGGGAAGAATAAGGAAAACCAATAATTGTTGTTGACAGTAATAAAGAGAGGTGATATAAGAAAACAAGAATATTCACTATAATAAATTAAATTGAAACTAGATATATCAATTTCATGAACATTGATATATGAATATTGCAGGTTGAATAAAGAGAACGCAAGGTAATCCCATGATGGGGTCTCGCCTCGGACTATGTATATACATATGAGAATAATGTCAAGGGTATAAGTGCAAAAGCCCGAATTTTCAATTCTAATTAATCGTGGTTACTTAAGCTTAGTTTTTTTTTATTTATAAGCCTAATCACGATTACCGCATCATGAGCTTATTCAAATTTTGGGTGCATGAACCCTAACTTTCAAAGTGTGCGTAACAGGCGAATTTCGCTTGCACCATTAGGCTTAAAATTCAATTCAAGGCTTATTAGTTTTTTTTCCCTCTGGGTATTTATTTTTACCCTTCGGTGTTATTTGAAGCATTTGGGAGCTCCGATTAATAAAAATTTCATTTGAGAAATAATCAGGACATCGGATATGTTCTAGATGTGAAATAACATGGAAAGACAAAACGGTCTGAAGAGTCGCTACTTCATTTCTTAACGGCTAAGAAAGACGGATTATGAATACACGTTATCCGAGGAAGTTGTAGAATAATTATCCAAACAATATTCCGGACTTATGATTCGAATTTCGAGAAGTTTGGAGAAGGGACTCAAACCGCATTCGGATCGGCGAAATGATAATTATCGACTTCCTAAATGATAATTATCGTCTCCACTATAAATAGGGGAAATTCAATTATTAATTCATTTCCTTTCACGTTTCCTCGTAAAAATCATGTCTTCTTGCAACCTTCAAACTCATATCGGTACCAAGTTTTCATATTTCCGATCAAAGAAAGAGAAAGTCGAGCCTATTCCTTGGTTGGCTGGTGGCGCCTCCCAGATTCCGATGGACATGACTTTATCCGAGCGTAGCCTGCGTCGTTGTGATTCCGAATCTTCTTTCGGTCCGTCAATTGGGTAAGTAACGAATAAATTATAAATTTATTAGTTTTTCGTATTGCGATTTGACCTAAATTGACCTTAAGCTTGTCAAGATGGATAAATGGAAATTTCATTATACTCGTTATATTATTCTGGTGATCATTGACTATTTGTTTGTTGAGATCTGATGACAGGTTGATTAGAAAATGTCTTTAGGCAAAATGTTACGTTTTGACTTACTATATCGATGGCTGAAATAAATTCCAGGTAAGTCCTCACGACTTACTTAGTTAATCTTCCCACAGATTGACCCAGTTGAGGGGTCATTTGTTTGCTAGCATGTTGGATGTTGTATACTTAAATGTTTATAAATGTGACGTGCATATAATAAATATGTTATGTTTTGATAAGTGATATGTTCAGTTGATAAATATGAACACCACATGTAGTAGTGCACTATATAAAGTTATATGTGCACGTGATGGTATAAATGTCATTCACAATAGAACGTATCTTAAATGATAAATGATGATTGTTCTTGATTTAAGTTGTCGGGTGTGGTGTGCACAAATGTGGTTACACATACACGACACATTTACACTTTCAAAGCGGACGCCATTAGTCACGATGGGTCGGCTATTTATTCATTATGTCATAGATGGGGCAAAGCGGACTCCATTAGTCACGATGGGTCGGCTATATATTCATTATGCCAAAGATAGGGCAAAACGGGTGCCATTAGTCACGATGGGTAGGCTTTATGCTCATTATTCCAAATATGGGGCAAAGAGGATGCCCTTACTCACGATGAGTCGGCTATATATTCAATATGCCAAACATGGGGCAAAACGGACGCCATTAGTCACAATGAGTCGGCTATATATATCATTAAGCCAAAGATGTGGCTACACTTCCTTGTGTGAATATTCACAACACTCATAGTATGGCCGGTCAATATATATGATTTGTCTAAGGGAAGTTGAGTTGATATAATTATATAGCTCATTTAACTTTGAGTTTTCATGTCACTTACATGGTGAATTGCTTACATTATGAACTGTTTACCTAATGAATTATTTACATGTTTCACATGCTATCTTCGCATGGTAGTTTATTTACATGATTATGTGTTGTTTGAGATCCCTCGGCAATAGCCTAAGGATCGTTAGCTAACGGTTTATACCGAACTCTTTTTAGGATATCCTAAGGATAGGAATATTACTAGGATGTCAGTTTGAGTTGGTGGTCAACCGAGGCAGTGTGTGTCAATGTGTGTCAGTGTGTCATTGGTAAGTTGGGGTTATTTGTGTTTGTTAAACTGCATGTAGGCGAAGGTATATGCACGCTTGTAAGCGATGTTGTAAGTTTGTTGATAATGCATGTTAAAGGCTGCTATAGTGAATTTTATGTTATTTTGTGATGTGGTTGCATACATTAAATGGTTTTGGTAATGTTTGTTAGCTAAACAGGTTGAATGTTTTATAATTTTGCCGTACTTCTTGTTGCAAGGTCCTACGGCTGAATTTGTTGTCAAGGTAATTGGTGGGACTCATGTGTGGTCCCTAGCCTAGTGACGTCTTGAGTTATTATAAACTCGGGTCGTTACAACAAGAATCACTTTACAATATTATATCAATCTAAATATATCTCCTAGCATCCCTCAATCGAAGTTGGGGGATTAAAAAGACAAAGACTGGATCGAAAGTCATTAAAAAGCGGATTGACGAGACCCTTCGTAAAGATGTCAGTGTACTGATGAGATGAAGGAACGTGGAGAACGCAAACTTGGCCCAAGGAAACCTTTTTATGAACGAAATGTATATCTAATTCCACGTGCTTAGTATCTTGATGTTGTACAAGATTTGATGACAAGTAAACAACAGACACATTATCACAATACACAGTGTAGTTGTGGAGATCCCTAATCCAAGTTCGAACAATAGGTTAAGAACTCAACAAGTTTCATCAACAACATTAACGACAACCCTATATTCGACTTCTGCACTTGAACGAGAGATGGTGGCCTGACGCTTTGAAGATCATGACACTATGTTGTCACCCAAATAGACATAGTAACCATATGTCGACCTTCTGGTGTCTGCGCAACCAACTCAGTAAGCAATGGAGTAGGTAGTCAAAGAATGTAGGGATGACTTACAAATACTAATACCCATAGTGATGACTCCTTCGATGTATCGTAAAATGTGGTTGAGTGTTTGAAGATGATTTTCCCTAGGTTCATGCATGAAAAGACAGACTTGTTGGACTGCATAAGCAATGTCAGTGCGCGTGAAGGTCATGTAATGTAGAGTGATGGCAAGGTTGTGATAAGTTGTAGGATCAGACATAGAAGGTGACGACGTGACACTAAGCTTAACCTTTGTATCAACCGACGTAGTAGCAGGTTTGCATGTTTTCATGGCTGCCTTTTGTAAGATATCCAAGACATATTTCTGCTGATCAAGAAAGATGCTAAAACTAGATGTTGTTAGAATATCATCATCCACATAAAGTAAAAGAGATGTAGTACCTGACCAACCATGATGCACAAAAAGGGACCGATCTGATTTACAATCACGGAAACCTATGGTTAACAGGAAAGAAGCAAATCTCTAGAACCAAGCACGGGGAGCCTACTTAAGGCCGTAAGGGGATCTATAGCGTAAGCAAACGTTGTTTGGCTGACTTGGGTTCCTGAATCCCGGTGGTTGATACATATAAACAACTTCCTTGAGAGTTCCGTTCAAGAAATCATTTTGTACATCGAGTTTGTGAGTAGGCCAATCACGTTATATGACACTAGAAAGGACAATACGAATGGTTGCTGGTTTAACCACATGATTAAACGTTTCATCACAATCAATTCCAACTTGTTGACTTTTTCCATTAATAACAAATCGATATTTGTACCATTCTAAGGTGTCATCGGACCTATACTTGTGTTTACATAACCACATATAACGGATACTGTTAGTCTTACAAGGCGGAACAACGAGCTCCCACATACCATTTTTAATCAACACCCTTTACTCGTCATTCATTGCGGAAAGCCAATGAGGATCCCACATGTCTTAGGTAGGGAATTTGGGTACTAGTGAGATGACAGTGGAAGTTAAGGCGTATTTGGGATTGGGTTTAATGATTCCCGACTGAAAACAAGTCTACATGTGGGAAGTACGGGATGGTTGGGGTTGTTGGATCGGAATAGGATCGGGAGATGCATATAAAGGCGTGTGGGTAAGGTTGAGAGTTCCGGAGTTTGGGTGTGGGATTGGGTTGTTGGGGAAAGAGCTGACACAACCACAAGCGCAGACTGAAATGCAGCTGGCGCGGGCGTGAGCGGTATTACCACTGGTATAATTTGGGGTGCGGAAACAGGCGGACATCGAAGGTGAGCTGGCAACGGGTCATCAACTCGGTTTAGTGAATGTGATGATGGTGGGGTAGAAAACGGAAAATAATCTACATCAAAAACAACGTGACACGACAAAATTACCTTGTGACTATCTAAATGGAGACACCTATACCCACAGTGGTTTGGGAAATAAACAAAAAACACACAAGGTGTAGAACGATATGATAATCAAGAGGAGCAGTGGCGCTTATGTTGGGGAAATAAAGACAACCAAAAATTCGAAGATGACCATAGGAAGGTAAACGACCAATCAATATTGACATGGGAGTTTGATTGACTATGACTTTAGAAGGAAAGATGTTGTGGACATAAACAACAAAATTAAGAGCTTCAACCTACTAGGAAGAGCGCATAAAGGAATAAAAAAGAAGATTGCGTGTTTTGTCATTAAGTGTGTGTAAGATTCGTTCCGCCTTGCCTTTGAGAAAAACTTTACGGACAAGAAAAATGAATAACATGACCTCGACATTGAGAAAAATTATGGATGGAGAGATTGTCAAACTCTCCTCCCATATCACATTGAAAGTTCTTTTTTTTTTTGAAAAAGGAAAGTGGTTTGAAACATTAGATGACATGACGTCTAGTGAATCAAAAGGCCAAAAAAGATCGGCAGACGGGCTACCGTTATGAAGGACACAACAGAGTAGAAAAGAAACACATGAAAATACATCAAAAAGACCCGAAAGCTAAAAGATCTTTAGGGGAAAGCAGACTGGTCCAGTCAACAAGAAGCAACGAGCAACAACGAGCATCTTGAAGGAAGTACACATGTATGGAGCCTGGGGAACAACTATGGACACCTCAGATTTGGACTGCAACAAAGTTGTCAGGAGTCGATCACAAATCCACGTCCCCTTCTCAAGAAACTGCTCGAACCGCAACCAAATGACAACATCAAAACTGAGAAGATGATACAGAAGAACACGGGTATCATGATATATAAATGTGTGTTACTTTGATGGTTAAAAGAGTCATGATTTATAAGGAGAAAATTGTTCAAACATAGTTGGTTAAACACACAATAGCTTGTACAAAGAACAACTATTGTTTTGATTTTGTTCGAGTTTTTTTGAGAAATCATTATTTCCTAAGGCAATAAAGATTTGAGCCTTAACTCATGCGAAACTAACCATTAGTAAACATTGTTGGTGTAATTAGTGTCGTTAAGCCGCGAGATTAGTGTCCTTAGGAATGTTATGGGTAAAAATAGGATCGAATCAACTTAAATAACTCATTTGCAGACTGAGCATTTAATTTTCATTGGTATTGAGCCTTTTATTTTTATATTTTTTTCTTGAATCATAAAGAATTGGTTTGAAGCATTGGTTGGGTTCAAGTCCTTGATTATCACTTTCAGATTTTTTTAGTAAGCCTTAATTTAGTTTCGAGTTGGTTGTGTTAAACATTCTCAATTGTCATTTGGAATGTCTTTGAGTAGAGATTCTGAATAGTCGTTTGAACTACTTTTGAGTAGAGAAAAAAAAACTCTTATTTAAATTTAATTGTTGGGTAGTAGATCCAAATTTTATGGATGTTGGTAACATCATACATATGTTCTGGAATCCAAGAGATAGATCCCACCAGAGGATCAATCAAGTAAACCCATAACCAGTAAACTTGTAGGTTCTTAAATCGCAGGGTCACTGTAAAGGTCGGACCGAACAACAAAGGGCCAAAGAGGGACCATTTGTTAGGACCAAATCGGTTGTTATGGAGCCTGAGAGTAAAGCATAAAAAAAATCAACAATATGACTAAAAAATCCAAAAGATTAGTGTCTAAGGCACAACCCAAAGATAATATAAGCTTAACATTTCGATGCAAATTTCTTCTATAGATCTTGCAAAATCCACGAGACAATACACAAAAACCAGTTCATAGTAGAGAAAGGGGTACTGAGACGCCTTTCACACAAAAAAAAGGATTCAATGGTCCACTTCGAGCCAACGAAAACCATGGCTTCAACAGGAGAGGGGGCAACCGGAGAAAGCAACAGTGGGTAGTTGTAAACGATATAGGAATTTGAGGAAAGATCCAAATAAAATTTGAGAAATCGTCAAGCAAGACCAAGTAATATTTGAAACCATTGACTTGTATTTAAGAGGAAAGATCCAAACAAAATTTGAGAAATCGTCAAGCAAGACCAAGTAATATTTGAAACCAGAAATGCTGGGAACAGGTGATGTCCACAAATCACAATGGACAATATCAAAGACATCAAAAGTACGAGAAACGAATTAAGAAACGGAAGACATTTGTGTTTGCCTAGTTGATAAGATTTGCAAAGACTCTTTTTGGTAACAATAGTCGATTGACTCAAAGAAGGACGAAGAGCACGAAGGGCATGATTTTCTAGATGAACTAGGTGAGCATGCTAGCGTGAAGACTCGACACTAACATGACTAGATTGGGGGTGTTTATTAGAAACTGGCATGCAAGAAGTTACAGGATAGAGATCTCCTAAGATATCATATCGTTGGATAGTGTTTCCCGTGAGGTCCTTTACTGTAAAAAAAGGGTCAAGTTGCACAACCACATTATTATCAATGGAAAAGTTGCGCATCGATCAGATCTTTAACTAGGTTTGGAGCATGGAGGGCGGATCGGAGGTGAAGGTTATTGGAATGAGGGAAGGTTGAGTGAACCGAACCAATAACATGCATTCTATGACCATTTCCAACAATAATAAACGGCAGAGAATGAGATTTAAAATAGGATGAGATAATACCTGATGATTGAGACATGTGAGAAGTTTTCCCTATATCCATGTACCAATTCTCGGATGGGGTGTCGTATGACGGTTATTGAGGCGTACTATGGATGACATAAGATTGCGGAGGAGGTGACTGTTGCCAATTCGACAAAGGGACGTCTCATGGACAATGTGGACTCAACTAGGTTTGGCCGCAGGTGTGGCATGGGATGCCACGGGTGTAGCTGGTCAGGTTGCGGGCGCGGTAATTGCCCAAGAACACAGGTTACCGTTGAGAGAATTCTAGCGGCGTCGGAAAGGTAGAAGAGGAGACAAGGATGGTGACGTCGTCGCAGGTGCGAGAGAATTATGTCTGCTCCCGTCTCAGCATACTTTGAGCCGTCATTGGAATTGGTGGTGGTGTAGGGGTACGATGGAAAATGTGGTGGATCGACAAAGAGTGCGGTGACGGGATAAAGCGGATCTGATCTTAAAAACTTAGGGTTTTTAAGAAGTGCTTTGATACCATGAAAGTATGAATAATGAGAATACAAGATAATCTTATGAAGGGATCTCGCCTCAAACTATGTATATATATAGGAGAACAATGTCAAGGGTACAAGAGTCACTTTATAGTATTTATATCAATCTAATATATCTCTTAATACAAGTAACTATCTAAATAGCATTTGACATAGATAAACAAAGGTTGTCTTAACCAACTTGATTGTGCTCTTGGTAAACAATTGTGTCAAGTACAAGGAAACACTTTAAGAACTTAGAAGTTCGAAAAAGACCAAGAAAAGCCTCGCTTCTGGCGTATGGGCTAGAAATTGTACAAAGACCGGAACTTTCTACGATAGTTACAAATCCTCAAAGTAAAAGGTTGGATCCAACCCCTTAAACCAAGTTCTTTTTAGTATTTCCAATAAAACAACCTCGTTAATGTTGCACAAGTGCTTTACCAAAAATCCTTTAAAAATGTCACTTATTTCGAAGGTAAATAAAAGATAAGAATGAAGTATTTTGACAATCTCAATTCATAAATCATATATGTAATAATAAATTAAATCATTATAGGGATCATCCAATCCTTAGATCAAGAGGAAGATTGACTAGACTTGATTGAATATAAAACAAAAACAATTATATATTAAACCGGCATATATAAACTCACAATTGATTCCAGCACAATGAGGCGAACTATAACACCCCAAATCCTAGAGAACTCGGAATGCTACGAGTTGGGACCTCACAATAGGTCCCGACCCTTAACCTGACAACAACTTCATCGAACCTTACAACACGACACAAATAAAAAGGCAAAACAACATAGTTTTATATCATGAGCAAAAGCAAACGTACAAACTCAAAACAATCCAGCCGAGTCTCAAAACCAAAGTAAACAACATAAGTCTTAAAAGACGTGAAATGAAATAAACAGTCCTGTCCTATAATGCACGGAACCCCGGATGCCCACTACCGCCGGATCACTCGATCGCCTCTCTAACCTGCAAGGCATCTACAAGCGGTATAAAACCGTTAGCTAACAATCTATGCATAATTATAAAGGTAAAAACACAAACACACAACATACACAATCAACATGCAACACTCAATCCTTTTGTTATCTTTAATTAGGTGATATGTCATTACTAATGATACTTATTTTGTGACACGAGGGATTCCCAAACCTCGACCCTGATCCCGTTTATCAACAAGGAATGGTGCTAATGCATCTGACTGTCTACCTGCCTGGGCTGGTACAAGGAACCTCCTAGCTCTCGCAAGAACTAGGCAGTGATGTCACGACCCGTTATCATACACTTGAGTCAATTACGTAAAATAATAAAGTTGACCTAATCAGGTTTTGTTGTTTATCATAACTAACAAACACAACTCATACACATCACACTCATACAAGAAGCCAACTAAGTAAGTCCGTAGACTTACCAGTCTCTGAAGCGCACACGAACACCTCACTCGTAAGTTCCCTCGGGAAAACGTACAACGCCTGTTCAAGACAAGGCACACAATCAAACCACACTCTAGTCCACTAGAAGACTTTAGACTTCTAGGCTCAAACGCCTCAACCACCTAGTCCAAGAAGACTACACGCTCTGTCCAAGACCTATCCCACTCTTAACATAACGATACACACAAAGGCCGCTTACACAAAGCTCATAACGAACCCTCAACAACATACCACCACGACACTCACGTAACTCACACTAGACCTCTCAGGTCCAACCACTCTAAAGTATTCCAGTTCAACTACTCTAAGCTAGCCTAGCATGCTTCTAAGGTATAACGAAACTAAGGAATGAAAGAAGGAAAGGAAAGAACGAGATTCGGAACACACTGGAGCAAAACCGCCCCCGCGCCTGCCTTAGCCCGCCCCTGCGTCTATCTGGGTCCGCCCCTGCGCCAATCTGGGTCCGCCCCTGCGTCTGACAGAAACCCCCCCTACGCCTCTATGAATCCGCCCCTGCGCCTGTCTGTGTAGAAAGTCCGTCTGCTGAGTTCTTCGATTGTACAACCGGTCCTTTAGGGTCTCCTTTGATGCTATGAACGTCTTCCACTTCTCACACTTGGTCTTAGCCTCCCTCTAAGGTCTAGTGTCGTCATCAAACCAACAAAAAACGATAGATCGTTGAGCGAGGATTCTTGAAGATCTTCCATTCAAGCCATGGAAGGGGAAGTAAGAAAGAAGAAGAAGAAGAAGAAGAAGAAGAAGAAGAGAAGAAGGAGCCTTGCCCTCGTCCCGTCACTGCAGTCTCGGCCTCAAGAATGGTGGATCCAAGCTGGAGCACGCCAAGGGAAGAATGGAGGAGAAGGATGTAAGAGGAAGATGCAAGAGGATGATGTTGGTAGGATGAAAGAAAGTAACGTGAGTGAAAAATGAGAAGAGAAGAAGGATTGGCTGCATAAAGGAGGGAGGATACCAAAGGTCTTCAGCCAACAACTCCCCGTGGCATTAAAGAGAGGAGTTAAAAGGATCAAAAGGTGAACGGTTGCCCAAAACGCTGCTACCCCGCTCTCGCGTGTCACCGTCCCCGCGGGAATCCTAGCCGCACCTGCGGCCTACTCGACTGCGTCGCCTAATCCGCAAGGGCGTGAGCCCTTGTGCTCGGCTTCTACCCTCCTCTAACCCTATCCAAGCGTAACGAAAATCCGGTCGTTACATCAGATCCCCCTAAAAATAGGTTTCGTCCCGAAACTTAGGGGTACTAACCGCGGTCATAAGATATAAGCAAGCCCTATGACTAACAAATTACCACATCAAGACCACCTAAGGGTCACACACAATCACATTAGATATATCACACATACAACACTTCAAGCAACCAAAACAAGAACATAGACTACGTGACAGTCCTATAGACGTCTCTAGTCCCGCATAAAACTCTGGATAGTTCCGCCGGATACTATCCTCCGTCTCTCAAGTGGCCTCGTCAATCCCTCATCTCGACCACTGCACTCTCATCATGGGTATTACCTTCGACCGAAGACGTCTCGTACCTCTCTCCAAAACTACTACCGGGTGCTCTGCAAATGTATGATCCGGCTCGACCACTAGGTCGTCATGACTCACTATGTGTCTCGGGTCATGCACATAATCTCTCAGCTGCGACACATGAAATACTAGATTAACTCCCTCCAATCGAGGTGGTAATGCCAATATATACGCTACCTCTCCTATCCGCTCGAGGATCTCAAAGGGCCCGACATATCGGGGACTCAACTTCCCATTAATGCCGAAACGTCGAACACCCCTCGTCGGTGACACTCTCAACCATACCTGGGCTCCAACCCTGAACTCCAGAGGCCTACACCTCTTATCAACATAAGATCTATGACGGCTCTGTGTGGCCAACATCCGCTCTCGGATCAATGCTACCCGAGCCATATCATCCTGCACCTGCTCGGGTGCCACACCACTCATCCTCCAAGACTCATCCCAACACAAGGGTGTACGGCACCTCCGTCCATATAGTGCCTCGTAAGGATCCATCCCAATAGTCGCATGCCAACTATTGTTATACATGCCCTCAACATGTCCTCGAGGGTCTGAATAGTCCTCTCCGACTGCCCGTCCGTCTGAGGATGGTACGTCGGATGGTACGTCGTGGTGAACTGTAGCTCGTGCCTAAGGCGGCGTGTACCTGCTGCCAGAACCTCGAGGTAAAACGCCAATCCCTATCTGAAATGATCGTCCTCGGCACTCCATGGAACCTCACTATCTGTCGGGTAAACTCCTCGGCTAAACGAGACACCGGCCACGTTTCCTTAATAGGAATAAATCGTGCCGTCTTTTTCAACCGATCTACTACAACCCATATCACATCAAAGCCTCTACTCAAACTCAAGTTGGTAACGAAATCCATAGAAATGTCCTCCCACCTCCACTGTGGAATCGGAAGTGGTTGGAGCTCTCCTCCGGGCCTGTGGTGCTCGATCTTGACCTGCTGACAGGTCGCACACTGGGCTACATATCTAGCCACGTCGGGCTTGAGGCCGCCCCACCAATAAGATCATCGCATATCCTGATACATTTTACTCGCGCCCTGGTGGACGGAGTAAGGTGTAGAATGGCCCTCCTGCAGTATACGCTTCCTCAACTCTGTGTCAGATGGTACACATAAGCGCTTCTGGCGCCTCAAAATCCCGTCTGCACCACCATAAAATGTGGTGCCTCTCCTCTGGACATCCTATCTCTGATCCTTGCCAGTGCGGGACAAACCTCTTGTTTCCACCGGATCTCTTCCGACAGATCTGATGCAACCTCCAAGGCTGACAAATGACTGTACATATCCGGGAACTGGATGTCTACCTCCAACCAAATCAAATCTCTTTGTAACTGTGTCTGAACGGTTAATCTAGCTATCAGCTCTAACCATCTCCTCTGGCGGTTATTCAACTCCCGCTGAGTGAATATGTACTTCAGACTCTTGTGGTCTGTGAAGATCTGACAGGTGGACCCGTAGAGGTAATGACGCCAGATCTTCAATGCATGAATGATTGCGGCTGGCTCAAGGTCGTGAGTAGGGCAATTCTCCTCATATGTCTTCAGCTGTCGAGCCTGGATGCGTCACTATAAACGACGAAATCCTCAACGTCCTTTGGCTACGCTAACACGGGAGCGGAAGTCAATCTCTCCTTCAGCTCTTCAAAACTCCGCTGACAGGAATCAGACCATGTAAATCTGATGGACTTCCTTAGCAAGGAAGTGAGTGGCCTAGCAATCATAGAATAACCCTTCACAAACCTGCAGTAGTATCCGGCCAGACCCAGAAAACTGCATACCTCCTTGACCGTCTTAGGAAGCGGCCATGATGCAACTGACTCTATCTTCGCCGGGTCCACCTTGACACCCTCGGCGGAGACAATGTGGCCAAGGAAGGCAACCTCTGGCATCCAGAACTCACACTTAGAGAGCTTAGCATAAAAATCTCTGTCCTATAAGACCCGCAACACCATCCTCAAGTGTCCGGCGTGCTCCTCCCTACTCCGGGAGTATACTAAGATGTCGTCGATTAAAACTACCACAAACTAGTCTAAGAAGTCAATGAAGATGCCATTCATCAACTCCATGAAGACAACAGAAGCATTGGTGAGCCCGAAAGGCATCACCACGAACTCATAATGACCGTATCTGGTCCAAAATGCCGTCTTCGGTACGTCCTCCTCTCGTACTCTCAGCTGATGGTATCCTGACCTCAAGTCAATACGTGAAAACATAGTAGCTCCCTGTAACTGATCCATCAAATCATCAATACGCGGCAACGGGTACTTGTTCTTGACGGTGAATTTGTTCAACTCTCGATAGTCGATACAAAGTCTCATAGATCCGTCCTTCTTCGTGACGAAGAGGACTGATGTACCCCAGGGAGACACACTGGGTCGGATGAATCCCCTCCCTAACAAATCCTTGAGTTTCTTCTTAAGCTCAAGCATCTCGACTGGTGCCATGTGGTATGGAGCCTTGGAGATCAGCCTCGTGCCGGGCTCCAACTCAATCCCAAAATCTACGCTCCTCTGCGGTGGTAAGCCAGGCGGCTCGCTAAAGACGTCCTCAAACTCACAAGCTAACGGGGTCTCTGCTAAAGATGATCTCATCTCCTCCTTCATGGCGTAACACCAGAAGGCCTCGCGCCCTTGACCTATGAGCTTTGCGGCTCGGACCGCACTAATGATTGTCCCGATCTTTCCGAGGTCCCACCCTCGAAAGACCTCATCGTGCCTAGACTTTGTGGTGACCGTCACTGTCCTCTTACTGACGTCCAGATTAGCTTGATGGCGGTCCATCCAGTCCATCCCAAGTATGACCTCTTCATGCACTAAGCGCATGACGTGGAAGTCGGCTAGCCAGTCACGACCTCCCAAGCGGATGGCACAACCGTGAATCTCTCGAGTACCGCGAACCTTACTCCCATCGGGTAACCTTATAAGGAAAGCTTCCCCCTTCTACTATATCTAAGGTCAACCTATCTATGCAATCATCAGATATGAAAGAGTGCATCGCATCCGTATCAAAAAGTACTCGGACTGGAAAGCCATGAATCATAATAGTACTTGTGGCTGCGGGCGCTGCTGGCTCGGCGGCACTCCTCAACTCAAAGACTCGAGTCTAAGTACCCCTAGTCTTTGAAGTGTCTCCACCACGCCCTCTACCTCTACCTGGAATCTGAGCAAAACCCTGTGAATATACCTGACCAGGGGCTCGCTGCTGCTGACCCCGAGCATGATACCGAGACTGCCTCTGTCCTCCTCCTGAGGTACCAGCAAGCAAGGGCCCCTGTTGTGATGTTACCTTGCCCTGTCGGCAGAAGGTAGATCTATGGCCCAACTGGCCGCAAGTAAAACATCTAACTAGTGGCTTCCTACACTCCGGCTTAATGTGTCCATACTCCCCGCAGTTGTAGCACTGACATCGCCTAGAAATAGTCGGTGGTACAACCTGATAACTAGAACATCCCTGAGACTGACCACGCCCATGACCTCAACCTCCTACTCCTGTGTTGGCTGGTCCGGTCCTCTACCTCTTGTCTGACTCTCCTAACTGCATAGCTCTCTTAGGACCCAGTCGGTCCCTCTCATATGTTGAAGCCCGATCCTGGTAATCGGATAAGGAGTCACAACGAAACCCTGCCAGATAGGAGCGTGTAGTCTCCCCCAGTCTGTGGGAGAACAAGTACACGCGCTGGTCCACAGGTGGTGCAACAGGACCCAATAGTGACAGCTCCTCCCGGAACCTCCTGATCATCTCAGCTATCGAAACATCGTCAAATCGTGCCTCCAAGAAGTCCTGCACTCGGTCTCTCCTCAGCGAGGTAGGACAAAAAGTCTCTCGCACAAGACTCAACAACTGCTCAAATCGGGACACTCCGCCCCGCACGGTCCTCCACCATAACTGTGTCTGGTCTCTAAACAAGGTCTGAACCAGCTCCACCTTACGACTCTCAGGACAGCGGATCGCCTCCAGTGCGGACTCCACATGACTAATCCAATGCTCTACCTCATGTCCAACATTCCCGTCGAATGTGGAAACTCGTTGATGGTTGAAAGTCTTCAACCATTCGTTCGGCCTCGGTACCCTTAACTCATATCTCACTTGGTCATCCTCAACAACCCTCACTGGTGCAGCTACCACCGGTGGAACTACCACTTGAGTCACCCTCTGAGAGACCTCTGCCGACCTAGCTGGCACCGGCAGTGCTGGAGGTGGTGCTCCGGCCCTATATGCCTCTTGCACCTGCTGGACATACGCTCGATACTCCGATGCTCCAATCGACACACGACCAGAATCAACAGGCCCCACACTCCGTACTCCGGACCTAGCAGCGGTCCCATCCCTAACCTCGGGAACAATACTCTCAACCACCTCCTCAACAGGAACATTCGCAGCTGGCGGAGCCACAACGGGAGCACGTCCCCGACCTCGCCCCCCTTTGAGGCCTACCCACACGTCCCTGTCTCGGAGCTCCTGGAGGAAGGGGAGGTCGGCCGCCTCCTCGTCCAACGTAAGTTGTCGCTCTCGTGCGTGCCATCTGGTAGAGATGTGATCGATGTAAGACTACTTTAATTGCTAGTAAGGACATAACTATCTTATTACTCTAGGTCACTTCTAAAGGTCACAACGTAACTAATAACACAAGCTATAACAAAAGTTCAATAAACTATGCCATCGAGTTCAGCGGAGGTAGTGGCGGTCCGTGAATTCTGTCCCAACCCGTTTATGCTCTTGGTTTTGAAAACAAAATTCATTTTAGAAGTTCGGAACCCTTGCGGTTTCCGTTTATTTGTTTATTCGGCCTTTTTGAAGATAGCGAGTGCCGTTGTTGCCAACCTAGGGCTCTGATACCATATTGTAACACCCCAAATCCTAGAGGACTCGGAATTCTACGAGCTGGGACCTCACAATGGGTCCCGGCCCTTAGACTGGCAACAACTTCATCGGACCTTACAACACGGAACAAATAAAAAGGCAAAACAACATAGTTTTATATCATGAGCAAAAGCAAACGTACAAACTCAAAACAATCCAGCCGAGTCTCAAAACCAAAGTAAACAACATAAGTCTCAAAAGACGTGAAATAAAATAAACAGTCCCGTCCTATAATGCACGGAACCCCGGCTGCCCACTACCGCCGGATCACTCGATCACCTCTCTAACCTGCAAGGCATCTACAAGCGGTATAAAACCATTAGCTAACAATCTATGCATAAGTATAAAGGTAAAAACACAAACACACAACATACACAATCAACATGCAACACTCAATCCTTTTGTTATCTTTAATTAGGTGATATGTCATTACTAATGATACTTATTTTGTGACACGAGGGATTCCCAAACCTCGACCCTGATCCCGTTTATCAACAAGGAATGGTGCTAATGCATCTGACCGTCTACCTGCCTGGGCTGGTACAAGGAACCTCCTAGCTCTCGCAAGAACTAGGTAGTGATGTCACGACCCGTTATCATACACTTGGGTCAATTACGTAACATAATAAAGTTGACCTAATCCGGTTTTGTTGTTTATCATAACTAACAAACACCACTCATACACATCACACTCATACAAGAAGCCAACTAAGTAAGTCCGTAGACTTACCAGTCTCCGAAGCGCATACGAACACCTCACTCGTAAGTTCCCTCGGGAAAACGTACAACGCCTGTTCAAGACAAGGCACACAATCAAACCACACTCTAGTCCACTAGAAGTCTTTAGACTTCTAGGCTCAAAATCCTCAACCACCTAGTCCAAGAAGACTACACTCTCAGTCCAAGACCTATCCCACTCTCAACATAACGATACACACAAAGGTCGCTTACACAAAGCTCGGAACGAACCCTCAACAACATACCACCACGAGTCTCACGTAACTCACACTAGACCTCTCAGGTCCAACCACTCTAAAGCATTCCAGTTCAACTACCCTAAGCCAGCCTAGCATGCTTCTAAGGTATAATGAAACTAAGGAATGAAAGAAGGAAAGGAAAGAACGAGATTCGGAACTCACTGGAGCAAAACCGCCCCCGCACCTGCCTGAGCCCGCCCCTGCATCTATCTGGGTCCGCCCCTGCGGCCAATCTGGGTCCACCCCTGCGCCTGACAAAAGCCGCCCCTGCACCTCTATGAATCCGTCCCTGCGCCTGTTTGTGTAGAAAGTCCGTCTACTGAGTTCTTCGATTGTGCAACCGGTCCTTTAGGGTCTCCTTTGATGCTATGAACGTCTTCCACTTCTCACACTTGGTCTTAGCCTCCCTCTAAGGTCTAGTGTCATCATCAAACCAACAAAACAACGATAGATCGTTGAGCAAGGATTCTTGAAGATCTTCCATTCAAGCCATGGAAAGGGATGGAAGAAAGAAGAAGAAGAAGAAGAAGAAGAAGAAGAAAAAGAAGCCTTACCCTCGTCCCGTCACTGCAGTCCCGGCCTCAAGAATGGTGGATCCAAGCAGGAACACGCCAAGGGAAGAATGAAGGAGAAGGATGTAAGAGGAAGATGCAAGAGGATGATGTTGGTAGGAGGAAAGAAAGTAATGTGAGTGAAAAATGAGAGGAGGAGAAGGATTAACTACATAAAGGAGGGAGGATACCAAAGGTCTTTAGCCAACAACTCCCCATGGCATTAAAGAGAGGAGTTAAAAGGATCAGAAGGTGAACGGTTGCCCAAAACGCTGCTACCCCGCTCTCGCGTGTCACCGCCCCCGCGGGAATCCTAGCCGCACCTGCGGTCTACTCGACTGCATCGCCGAAGCCGCAAGGGCGTGAGCCCTTGTGCCCGGCTTCTACCCTCCTCTAATCCTATCCAAGCGTAACGAAAATCCGGTCGTTACACAAACCTTCAAGGGTGTTGAAACCTAAATCTATTGATGACTATTTGATGGTAGGTGTTATATGATGATTGTGGATGATATGTGATACTAAAACCTAGTTAGTGTTGATACATGCTTATACAGGACAACAAAGTCGAAGTCTTTAGGGTTAAAGAAGATGTCGTTCCAAAGATAAGATTGAAATATATTAACACGGATCACCAACGTTGCCGATACGACATATTCACGGCATGTGAGATGGCATACATGTCGTTTGTCTCCTCGTCTCAGTGGTTTAGGCGGGATCTGGGCGTGATCAACATTAGGATGTATTTTGTGGATTATGGGCTCCATATGACATAGAGACGGCATGAGAGACGACTTTCATGTCGTTTGACATGTCATTTCACAAGTAATTTGGCACGTGATCTTGTTCCGACCTTCGATCTTATCCTCAAAGGTTCTTCAAGGGGATTAGTGTTGTAGATTTCCTCAGTCATGACTGATGTTCTTTGTGGTTATGACTTCAGCTAGGAACGCATTTTCGGTACAATTGATGCCGAAAATGACTAAAACACAAAAAGGTCAAGATATATACCAAATTATACAAACAGTGATGCATAAGATAGCATATGGTGTATGAAATGTATGATTCTAAATGTTATATGATGTTACATTTGGAACTCATCAAAATACCCCATACTTTAACATTGTTTGTCATCAAGTAAGATAATGTCATACGCCATACTAAGAGCAAAACAAGTGATTGCCTCAACTAAGAGGAAAACAAACAACTCAAACTATGTCATCATTGCATCACTCATTGCAAGAGGAAAAAGAATCAATCATAGTCTTCCAAACCGCTCAAGTATCATGTGTTTGCTTTCAAACTCACAAGATACTTAGACATATATCAATAATCACTCACTACAACAAAAATTAATCATTTATAGCATCAAATAATAACATTCATATTGTAAGTGGTATAAATTATATAAGGGTAAATATTTAATAGCGCTTTACTATTGTACAAATGTCGTCAGTTATGCAGGTGCAAATGTTTTAGCGTTTAGCGCCACTAATTAAATGTTTTTCCTTCAATGGGCTAAACAAACGCTATCTTTGCTCAAAAAACGGGGTTGGTATTCGATCATACATGGGAGGCAACACGAGCACATTTGGGGTGCTCCTCCCGGACACATTCTGGATGTGCCTCTTGGGCACATTCTGGATGCGTCTCTAGGACGGATCCTGGATTATGTCGGTGCCCCGTTTCCAGCTTTCTAATGCGTCCGGTACTTAAACGGGCACTATATATTTTACGTGAAATCCAAATCAGAATTCACGTCTCAAGCCACAAAATCTCATAGAATATGTCGACATTTTCCGAAGAGATTGAAGTTGAATTCTATGAGGTTTTGTGGCTTACTTCCCTAGGTGAAAGTGTTAATCTCCCGGACACATTCTGGTTTTGTGGCTTACTTCCCTAGGTGAAAGTGTTAATTTATCCAAATCAGAATCCATAATATACTTACTTCCCTAGGTGAAAGTGTTAATCTTCCGTTCGATGATAAGAAGTATAGCGATCCAACTGAGCTTCTTACACATAGGGAAGTAAGTATATTATTTCCATTTTAGTCATTTATTTCCTAGTTTTAGGCATGGAAAAATTGAGAACCGAAATCGTAGAATTTATACTTTATGGATTTTCCTCTTGGTGCTCATCAAGTTTTGACTTTTCCTCTTGATATCCACAAGTTTTCAAATTTTCTATTGGCATTCTCATGGTTTAAATCGTTTCCCAACTTCTATCCATTCTTTATAATATATTACATTGAAAATGTAGTTATAAAATATAAAAAATTCAAAATAAATTTAAATATACTTATGTCCTCATTGCATTTAAACTAATTATTACAATAGTTTTTATTTTAGTTCAAAAGTAATAATAAAAATTTAGATATAATTTTTTTCCAGATTTTTAAAATTAAAAAAAAAACAGAATATTAGAATTAATCCTTTATTTTGTTTTTATTAGATTTAGACATGTTAGAATATAGAACCGGGATTTTATAATCAATATTTTGTTTCGTTTTATTAGTTTTAGACATGTTAGAATAGAGAGCCAACATTTTAAAATTAATATTTTATTTCGTTTACAATAGGATCTTATGGAATATTCTAGAGTGATAGGTACCGATTTTTCGTCAAAGTTTGAGCTTCCTGGATATTTTGTAGGTAGAGATAACTTAGTGGGTTGGACTCGAGATGCTGATCTTTGTTTCTTTGACTGATTCATTTCTTTGACTGATTCATTTGAGTTCATCTTGAATAGCTCATATTGTCTCAGGAAGATGCTTATCTTTGTTTCCTTGACTTGACTTGTTCCTTCGTATGTGACAACAAGTCTGTCCCATATTTCTTTTGCACTCTTGCATGACAAGACACAATTGAATTCATTTGCATCCAATCCACAGTAGAGCAAGTTCATGGCCTTGTAGTTCTTTGAAACTTTATCCAAGTCGGTTTGTATGAAGTCGACTTCCTTTTTTTCGACTTGGACTCCTTCAACCATGGTAGTTGGGATTTTAGGACCATTATGAATGATGCTCCATATTTCCATGTCCTGATCAATAATAAACATTCGCATTAGTGCTCTCCAATGGGCAAAGTTGTTGCCACAGAAGAGTGGTGGTCGTAATGAGGATCTTCCTTGAGCAAATCCTCCATCACCTACAAAGTTCATGATTAGTCTCATTGATGGTTAAATCAATATACGTGAGTCTAGCTCTTATACCAATTGAAGAACCGTAAGGTGAATATAAAGGATATAAATACTCTAGAAGGAGGGTTCAATAGAGTATGAGAACTTTTCGCAAAAACTTATCTCAAGGCTTTGAACTAATTTCAAAGGCCTTGATGTCGATCTGAGCTCTTTGTGACACAACTTGTTTGCAAGGGCTTTGAAAGTGATTTCAAGGGCCTTGACTTTGTAAACCTGCAAAGCAACGTTAGTCATAGTAAAGCAAGATATGGTGCAGAATTGAAAAGATCGACATGGTGATATATTTACAAAGTTCGGCTCTAACAGCCTACTCTCCGTCCTAGGGTTTACCTGTAGGATCTAACTGTCTATTATCAGCTTTAAAGAGTCCTAGATACAACCTAGATAAATCCCTTCTTCTCTCTCTCTCTGTAGCCAATGCTACGATCTAGTTACAACTCTTAACCTAGCTATAATTGCCTAATTACTTCGCAGAGTAACACACACTCGAGTATAACACTCGTTAGATATGCCAATGAAGCTCTTGTGTATTTCTCTCTCTAAGGAATAAAGATTTTGTAAACTAAGAGGAGGAAAACGTTTGGATCAAAAATGAAGATTGCTTTGTATCGCTTGAAGACTTAGATGTTTCCGAGTAAGCTTGTTGTCCTTCTTCTTCAATCGACATCTTCATTTATAGTGTTCGATGGAGAAGTCTTCTAGCCGTTGAGAAGATGACCATTGTTGATGTTTTTTCTTCTCCATAGAAAACGCTTCTTGGTTAAAATGAGATAGCCCTTGTAGATATTCTTTATCTTCTTCATCTCCTTAACGCACGTTGATTCTTTTTCACCGTATTCTTCTCTTCAATTATGTTGTTGAAGATCTTGTCGTTCAAGCACGAATTCTTCTTGTTTGTTGAGAATCTTTGGCTGAAGATCTTCAAGATCTTGTAAGATTCGTTGAGAGTAACTCTTGCGTCAAGTTGGATAAGATATTTGCAAGATCTTTTTGTTGAGCTGAATCTATTGGTCGAGATCTTCTTGTTGGCCAAATCTTCTTGATATCTTCTTGGAAGATCTTCTCTTGATCCTTGGGTAGATTTAGTTGTTTGAGATTTGAATTCCTTTCGGCCGTCATATCCTTTGAATCTTATTTCAAGGCTTCGACTTTGATCCCTTGAAATGGTTTTCAAGGCCTCCGTGTTGAACCTTTGAAATCCTTTCCAATCTTTGCGCTTGTCCCTTGTATCCGGTTTTAAGGCCTCCATTCATCCCTTGACATGCTTTCCAAGAGCTGCATACATTTGACAAACACAAAAAAACAAATCAAGCAATCTAAAACTACAATCGATATTTGTTAGTATAAAACCGCTTATTTGTGTTAAGTCTTCCATCATCACATATGCATATATATAATTAGGGGTGGGCATGGGACGGGGGTCGTCCCGCGTCCCGTCCCGTAAATTATTTGCGGGACTGGACGAGATTTAAGACTTTTTTCCTTTGTCCTGCGCGGGCCCTGTCCCACGTGTGACGGGACGGGATGAATCCCGCGAGAATTTAATTCGATACTTGTACCTATTTTCTCTCCTGTTTTATGACACAAATGATTGAAAAAAAACTCGATATAAAATTATCGATTCAAGATGCCTACAATAGTAGTTAATACTTAATCCATTCGAAACAAATCCAAGGTAAAGTTAAACCAAAGTGTATCACCGATTCACATTCAAAAATAACAACTAGATAATTAACAAAAGATAACGGTCATTTAAGTATCGATCACAACAGTAGGAATGACATTCTTTTTGGTTGTCACTTTTGGAGCTTGAGGTGGAATATTGCTCTTTTTCTTTGTGCTTGAAGCAGTCTTATCAAATTTTACAAAGACATAAGTAAGTGAGCATAAATCTTAAAGAGTTGAAAACAAGATATCAAAAGGAATTGTATAATGTATGAACAATTTTATAATCATACAGTTCAATGATTCATACCTTGTTCGACGTCATAATAAAACTTTATGTTTTCAATTGTTGGTTCATCAACATCCTCAACAATATTATCTTCTAGCAATCAGTTTTGCAAGGAAATAAGTCCTTCGACTGATTTAGGAGTCAATGAACTCTTAAAGCTACTAATAACTCTGCCCCCTGTTGAAAAACATGATTCAGAAGCCACTGTTGAAGTTTGAATGGCTAAAACATCCCTTACAATTGCTGCTAAGACGGGGTATCTGCATCCATTTACCTTCCACGAACACAAAATATCAAATTGATCTTCTTCATCAGTTGGATCTAATGGAGCCTCCAAGTATTGATCAATTTCATGAACTACAATTTCTTCGTCATTTTCTTGCACAATCTTCTTCCAATTACTTAGTCGATTGGATCTACTAGTACTACTTCTACTAGTAAGGGTGCCAGCTGAAGAACTTGGAGATGATGACTTAGTCATGTGAACACCACCATCTACATGAACAACATACTAAAAATACAAAGATAATTAATTACAGAAAAACGCAACAGCCGCTGCACAAATCAGAATTGCATACTGCATAGTCATATTTATGCCCTTTTATTAACTTAAATCAATGATAATGCTATTGTAGGCATACACAGTCATATTTACAGGAAAAACACAACATCCCCATCACAATTCACATACATACACATACAAAAAGTAAAAATAGTAAAAAAACAAACTAAAAACAATAAACTATAGACTTGTTGGTTGTTGTTTTCTATCATTCTTCAGAATTCACATACACATTATATATATATGTATAAAGTAAAAAAGAAGAAAGTAAAACATAAAAGTTGGTTGTATATATATGTATAAAGTAAAAACAGTAAAAAAGAAATAAAAACTAAAAACTAAAAACCGTAAAATCCTTTCACAGTTTATATATGTAACACATAAAAAGTAAAAACAGTAATATCCTTCACAGTTCATACTTAACAATACATATAGAAAGGGCATAAGTAAAAACAGTAAAATGATCAAATACATATGTTTCAAACTCTAAGTTATAAGTAACCCAAATTCTGAAATATACCTCATCATATAGAGCCATAAGAAGATCTCTAATCGTATTGGTTCTCCTTGTCACCTCATCAACACACAACTTCTCTTCCGTATACAAGTGAGCCACATTCTTTAACTTAAACCTTGCATCAAGAACTAGTTCAATGATCAACATGTTGTTCAAATCCCCAAAAGAGCCAAAATACTTCATCCACCTACTTTTCATGTTGCTCGCCATCTCTTGCAACGTCTTTTGCACTTGAGATCCAGTTGCCAAATCCGTAGTGACAAACAAGTTCTTTATGTTATTTTCCATGTCAATAACATCAGCAAAAACAGTATGAAAAGTAGGATGCAAAGATGCACTATTTCGTAGAGTCACTTCATAGAAAATCCTCAACAAGTCAGCGAACACCTTAGCCTTTTCCCAATCTTCTTCATTAGGAGGATCCACCCTAACTCTCCTATTGTTGCTTGATGATAACACTCCATCTTCATCAAATTCTTCTTCCGACTCTCTAAAGTAATTCCCAAAATTTGATTCATCATCATCAGCCATCACTCACAAGGCTTGTTTGAATCTTAAAGCGGCTTCCAACATCAAAAAGGTATTGTTCCACCTTGTTGGGACATCCATACAAACAAGTCCCTTGAATCCTAGCTTCTCTCGCTCTACAACCTTCTTAAAAGCCTCTAATCTATTTGGAGAAGATCTCACAAACTTCACGCAATTTCTTATTGCCATAACAGATTTATGTAGCTTCTTCAACCCACGTCCCTGACCCACAATCAAATTGGTAATGTGAGCAGTGCATCTAACATGCATATACTTTCCATTCAAAACTTGTTGATAAGATGTCGACTTGTTCATCTTAGCAACAAGCCACTCTAAAGCAGACTTGTTTGTAGTAGCATTATCAACCGTAATACACATTACTTTCTCAATCCCCCATTGCTCCAAACTAGACTCACTAAGCTTCCCTATAGTCGTCCCTTGGTGGTTCTGAACAACACAGAAATTAATGATCCTCTTGTGCATTTTCGCTTCTACATCAACAAAATGGGCAGTAAGCACCATGTAGTTGACATTTTGAACACTTGTCCAAGTGTCAGTTGTAACACCCCAAGTTCTCGGAACTCGGGGGAGCTACTGGTTAGGACCTCACAATGGGTCCCGACCTTGGTTTAACAATAACTTTATTAGGATCTTACAACAAGGCACAAATGTATATAAAATAATTTCAAAACATAATATTTCTAATGCATGAATGTACACATGTGCCAGCCTTACAAGACATATATATATTTATATAACATGCATGTCGTATGGAAGACTCCCCCGTCCCCATCTAATGAGTACGTGGACCCGGCTGACCATCCTTTTTGGATCTCCCTGCAACTGCCTATCTCTACAAAAACTACAACACGAAATAACTGTTAGCTAACAATCCCAATATAAATAGAATAAGGATAGCACAAACACACTCAAAGTAACATAAATGCTCATCATACTGGAACACAATCCAGTTATTATCTGATAGCTTAGGTGATTCACTTTATTTAGTTTTAAAGTTGTGGCACGAGAATCTTAAGATTTCTCGCCTCCGTTCCTTATCCAACTGGGTGTAGGTCTAGCACACCTCCGCCGGTAGCATCACTACAAACCGAGTATGGACTAGTCCCTAAAGAAACCCCTAACGCCCTCGGGCTAATTGAGCAGAATGCCACCGCCCGTTACTCTTAGGCCAATTATGTAGGTCGGTTGATAATTAATAATAAGTACGATTATAACACATCATTCAAACACCACTATCAATATTCACACTCATATCCAGAAGCTAGCTAAGTAAGGGCAAAGGACTTACCTGAATCAAGTCACAAATCTCGTTATCTCAAAAACTCGATCCGCGAGAGTAAGGAATCAACTGCCTGGTATAAAAGGAAATTGGATCAATATTATATCCAATATCTTAGAAGTGTCCAACTTCTAAGTTTACAAAAGTCATCTATAAAAAAGACTACCAAACCCTATACGTGTAAAAAGATGATTTTACTCTTGGGTCCGAAAACTCCAAAATTCTTAGGAAGCATCGTGAATTCCTACTATAATCATTGACATGACGTTTAATGCGAAATCGAAAGGACTAAAGAGTTTGAAAGATTTTCCAAACTTCTAAACTTTCAACCACTCTAATTTAAGTCATGTTTAGTCTAAAACAACACGCTTATACGAAATCCCAAAATTTCGAGAAGGACTTAAACGCACCATGCTCCGGTCGGATGGAACCCAAAAGCTTAATTCTGCTTAGTATATAGACATGACAAAAGAACAATAACACTTGTTAGAGTAGTCTACACTAACATGCTAAACTAAGGCATCTAAAATGTGGAGCTCGTTTATATACACGCTATGTATGACACTGAGGTCCAAAGGCCTAAGTAGGATTAGACTAAACTAATCACAATTACTATTAAAAGTCTATAAAATTCATTTCATTTTAATACCCACCACGTATAACTATGATTGTTTTCACTATCTTAAGATTATTATAATAGAAATGAAATCAGTATTTTAAAAATGTATAAAAGCCATGCCACTAGCTTTAACAATCATCATGTATCCATAAACCATGTCACTAACTTAAATCCGTTCTAATAGAATTGAAATCGGTACCCCTATAACCTTTTAACTCTCATGTCGCCATTACATATTACAACCAATCACCTGCTCTACTCGAACAAAAGAAAAACTCCTGCTGCTACGTATCTCAATTGACTAACCTACTAACCACCATGGCTACCAAAGACAATAGAAGCTTATAAGGTAGAATAGAGACTCACTAAGATGATTATGGTTCGATCTACAATTCAGACGGTAGCCCAAGATCCAGGGAGGGAGAGGAAGGCTCGACTCGATGCCGGTACAATAGTCGTGAAGTCCGGTCTAGCTTGCTGGTTATAAGGTAGCCGTCGGATCTCGACGCTTACGGTCGGTGATGGCACTGGCTTCTTTGTCCCCTTCGACTGTGAGCAGTAAGTCAAGAATGTTCATCCTTTCGAATGCGTTCAAAGGATACGGAAGGTCCGTCCAGTCGACTGCGTTCCGAGAGTTGGGAAGGTCCCACTGCATGCGTTCCGAGAGTTGGAAAGGTCCGACTGCGTGCGTTTTGAGAGTTGGGAAGGTCTGAATGCGTTTGAACGTGACGGAGAGCGAGAGATGGGAGGTAGAAGGTGTGGATAGTGTAAATACGGATTGAATGTTGGTACAGGCTTAGAAGGAAACAAATCAGTATAAATCTCACATAAATGAAAGAGATAACTTGATAGGATCAGTAAGCGGTTATGTAAAAATGGGATGTGGGGATTCCATGCGGTTTTCAGAGGGAATGAGAGATCAATTATTATGACCGGTTAAGCCATGAAGATACGGTTGGCTGGATAATGAAAGAGCAAAAGGTCGGTGGCTCTTTGTTGTTGCCGGGCCTGTCTTGACGGGCCCGACAAATCATCTTGATGGCCCGTCCTCTTTCCAAAATTTTAAGAAAGGATATAGATTGATATGTATATATTATGTGAGTATAAATCTCACGTAATGATAAAATTCCCGATAATTCATGATACTAAGTATCGTATAAAAAAATCAAGTCGGTCGGAGTCCGGCTTGACTCGGGAATATTCGGAAATAAATATTCGGGTATTACATCATCTTAATGCAGCCCTCTATATATAACTGGAGTATCTATCTTTTATATTAGAGAATCATCGTTATACTCTTCTAACCATAAACGTATCATGTAAAGGCCATAGGAATACAACACATAAAAGACTAATCACTCAAACATGAAGGCAAAAACGTAGTCAAATAAGTCACCCGAATATAGGTCCGAGCACTAAACCCGATGGTCTTGAGGTTGTGAACAACTTGGCATAAAACTCAAGATAATACTTCCCAGTGTTATCCTCAGGCTCCCAGTTAGCCTCTTTGGCTCCTCGTCTAGACCACTAGATCCTCAACATCGGTATATCCTTATGCCGCTGACGTCTAGTACTGCACTCTAGGACGACTATTGGGTATTCTACAAAAGTATGATCTAGCTCGACCATCAGATCCTCATGGTTGATGACGGGTCTTGGATCCGTATGTATTCCCTCAATTATTACACGTGAACACTAGGTCTACACCCTCTAGTATGGGTAGGAGTTCTAGTCGATAATTAACTTCCTAGTCCGCTTCAAAATCTCAAAAGTTACTATCTAAACTCCCTTCCAACTATGTTGACGACTCTATGGAAAATAACTATAAAACTTAATTCCTTCCGTTGAATCCACTGGCTTTTGTCCTTCCAGAAATTTCCCGACTATCAACTCTGAAATAATGATCTTAGAAATCTTCCGGCACTTTACTAAGTGTCCAATGCTCCTTCCGATATGACTCACTTGGTCTGGTTTTCTTAATGTGACACAGTCGGATCGTCCCTTAATTAATGAGTTTTCACCTACTTCTGGTCAAGCTTTCAAGTTGATATACCCCCAGAAAAATCACACTCCCAATGGAGGTTTTCATATAGATCTCAACTTCCTTAAAATGAGGTCATAGATAACATAACATTGAGTATCTTCTTTTGTGGTTTATGGGCCCGCCTCGCTTCCACTACGCTACTCTGATAAATATGTTGTCACCCATTTATCATAATGACCTCTTCTCGTAAGTCAGCATGTAACTTCCCTTCTAATAATGGCAAGATCCTCTTCAAACATATCGTCAATCCAAAGATGATTCACTATTGTAAAGGGAAGGCTCTTAATCTAGCCGTGAGTACTAGCTGTCAAAACCTTGAGATAAAACGTTTATATCTATCGAAACTATGCTCATCGAACCCATGGAGTTTCACAATTGGCCTAGAGGATTCCTCGGTAAAATAACTCACCGGTCATGCCTCCTTGTAAGGATTGAAACAAGTGGTCTTAGAAATTCCCAAAATTCACTTAGGTATCATCGGAACTCGACTTACTACTCACCAAGACTACTCAATGGGGTTATCCTTTCACAATCTTTTTTCCTCCAACTTAGGAGCATATCACGATGACCTACAAGTCATTACCTTGGCCTGCTTACCATCTTGACCCGGAGTCTTCTATTTAGCTCCAAATTCCCGAAGTGTGGTAATAAGTTTACACCAAGACAATAATACCAACCACATGATGGTCTCTCATGCTTGTCTTGTGCTTGTCTTGTGAAACTCTTCTCCTAGGTGACTCATCTTATAACATTTTCCTTGTCCGAATCGGTCTCTAACTGTCAGTGGATCATTACCACTCATTCCGGGTTGAAACCCTAGTATTGTTGTACTCTTACATAGATTCCATAAAGGTATCTTCTCAACACATTATTTAAATTTAGCAAGACTCACCTTTTGATACTTGACTTGTGTTGCCTCTCCTGGTATCATTTGTATAGGAACATCAGATGTATGTGATTTCCTCAAGAATTCGATCTCTCGACTCACCTCTTACTAGGTTGTCCTTATATTCATGTCGCTTAATCTTCTTTAAATCTTTATAATCCGTATGATAGTGATATCCCTTTGAGTTTTCTCGCACTGTCTTTATGGACTACATTGATTGGTCTTATTACTTTCACCAATTCTTTTGTCATCGGTCGAGAATGGACTTCTAGCACACCCTTCGTATGCAGTCTCACTACTACTCATCGATCTACATATTATTGTTTATCAAGGTTAGCGTTACTTTTCATTGGAGTATCACCATTTCTCATTAAACTCTTATATAAACATTTTTCTGTAGTCATCTTATTAGGTGATACAGGATCCGTATAACCACCTTCACTCATTCAACTTTACTCTTTCTCATGTTTGTTTCAACAACGATGTAGATTCCATCTACAATCACCTCACCACTCGATAAGACATTTTACCAAGGCATTAAATCATACTTTCTATGTTTGTGCCGCCTCTATAATTCTAATTACTACGTGTTACATCTGTAGTCGTAAGGGCTTTTTCGGTCATTCTAGAAAATTGGCCCCAACTTTTGCTCAGAAGAGCACCATCAGTCTCATTTGTGTGGATTGATAAGTACCCTCTGTCTAGATTGACATAGGACATTTCCGTATTGGACTCTTTTAGTTATTCTTATATGAATCCATGCTTACTAACTATGATATGTATCCTTTCTCAGCCAGTAGCTAAGCAACTAATCACAACAATTCTCTTTACATCATTACTATCTTAAATGGTCATTACCGACCGTCAGAAGCTTCTTCTTAATTTCTTAATTAGAGTTTCCGTATTGGACTCATTCAATGTTACTATCAAGAATACCAGTACTTGTATTGATATAACTTCATTATTGTCACCGTTGATCCCTGGAAGGATTTCTCCAGATGTCGATAAAATTCCTTTGTAACTATGTGGTTATTCTTCTTATCTAACCATCAGTCACCACTCGTTAACCCGCACGTGTAAATCTCAGTTGTTATCAAGTAGTATGTAGTCGATCTTCTACAAAACCCTAGAATTACCTTTCTTAGATTTCCTTCAATGTGGATGTACTTGGTAAAAAGATATTCCCTCTAGGTTATCGGTTGATACTCCTTTGGGTTCTCATACAGTCTTCACTGTAAGCTCACTTATACTCTTCCAAGTCCGGCTATATCATTCCCTGTCGTCAATGAACTTATAAATTCTTCCACAATAGCTTGTAAGCACGTCTTCGCGATTCCTCTTACATTAGTCATCATATGCTTGCGGTTCTCTGGTAAGAACCGTTAATGTTGGTAACTTAAGTCTCTCTATGAATGAGAAATCATTGTGGACCCTCGAGTCCACCAATATCATTCTCTCACATATTTCCTCCTTGGTTGGTGTAGTTTTGTAATGCCACCTTTATAGAATTCCGTTATCTAATTTCAGACTTCTATTGTATTTGATACTTACGTCATGATTTCTTTAAAAATTCTTGCATCTCTGAGTAGGTCAAGTTGTCTCTATGCTGATGAAATTTTTTTCTAGTCTTTAAACTCATTTGTAAATGTTTGTCTTTGTACTCCTTTAATTCTTCGCATCGGGGTCAACACCATATCTTCTTCGTACTCTCAGGCCCATACTTGCCTATGGCGTCGCCCCCCCTTGGTTGCACTGTCATTTAACCCGCCAAGTGTAGTTGTACTCTAGCCTGCTCGATTTGTGTTCCGATATTGTCCTCTTAAATCTATACTATTATCAGTCCTTACATGCATCCTTGAGTTTCATCTCTCGTCTTCATACCGCTACGTTCCTTGTACGACTTTCTATTACTTCTATCCTAGTGGATTTGATATTCTTCCTCATCCGATTGTTCTTGTTCTTAAGAATCATTTCATAGTCTTCACCTTTTGTCCACTCGTTCTTCGGAAGGTTGTAGGGATCGTCAGGGTGTCCGTCAGAACACGGTACTCTACTCCGAGGTCTGAGTCCACTATCTTCATATAAATACTCCTTAAGATCTAGTAAAGTTTTATCATGGGGCGATGATCGCATCACGATAACTCAACTAAAAGATATTTCATATACTCTAGGGTACTAACATTCTACATATGCATGGATATTTATATAACATACATAAATGTACAATATTGTAAGTCCATATACTATTTCCTATCATAATAAGTTGTAGAGATCCACGGAGAGCGATGGTGGTCCGACGTACTACTATCCCAACAACCCGACTATGCACATGATTTTAAAATAAAACTTTATTTTGAAAATTTTAGACCCCTTTCGGGTTCTAGTTATGTCTACATTCGGTCTTTCAGAAGATTCCAAGTGCCATTGTTGCCAACCTTCGCTCTGATACCATGTTGTAACACCCCAAGTTCTCGGAACTCGGGGATCTACTAGTTAGGACCTTCGCTCTGATCCTAGTAAAGTTGTTGTTAAATATCTATGCATTATGTTTATAGTCGGGTTAAAGATATTTCATATACTCTAGGGTACTAACATGCTACATATGCATAGATATTTATATAACATACATAAATGTACAATATTGTAAGTCCATATACTATTTCCTATCATAATAAGTTGTAGAGATCCACGGAGAGCGATAGTGGTCCGATGTACTACTATCCCAACAACCCGACTATGCACATGATTTTAAAATAAAACTTTATTTTGAAAATTTTAGACCCCCTTTCGGGTTCTAGTTATGTCTGCATTCGGTCTTTCAGAAGATTCCAAGTGCCATTGTTACCAACCTTCGCTCTGATACCATGTTGTAACACCCAAAGTTCTCGGAACTCGGGGAGCTACTCCGAGGTCTGAGTCCACTATCTTCATATAAATACTCCTTAAGATCTACTAAAGTTTTATCATGGGGCGATGATCGCATCACGATAACTCAACTAAAAGATATTTCATATACTCTAGGGTACTAACATGCTACATATGCATAGATATTTATATAACATACATAAATGTACAATATTGTAAGTCCATATACTATTTCCTATCATAATAAGTTGTAGAGATCCACGGAGAGCGATGGTGGTCCGACGTACTACTATCTCAACAACCCGACTATGCACATGATTTTAAAATAAAACTATATTTTGAAAATTTTAGACCCCCTTTCGGGTTCTAGTTATGTTTACATTCGGTCTTTCAGAAGATTCCAAGTGCCATTGTTGTCAACCTTCGCTCTGATACCATGTTGTAACACCCCAAGTTCTCGGAATTCGGGGAGCTACTGGTTAGGACCTCACAATGGGTCCCGACCTTGGTTTAACAACAACTTTACTAGGATCTTACAACAAGGCACAAATGTATTTAAAATAATTTCAAAACATAACATTTCTAATGTATGAATGTACACATGTGACAGCCTTACAAGACATATATATATATATATATATATATATATATATATATATATAACATGCATGCCGTATGGAAGACTCCCTCGTCCCCATCTAATGAGTACGTGGACCCGGCTGACCATCCATTCCGGATCTCTCTACAACTGTCTATCTCTACAAAAACTACAACACGGAATAACCGTTAGCTAACAATCCAAATATAAATAGAATAAGGATAGCACAAACACACTCAAAGTAACATAAACGCTCATCATACTGGCACACAATCCAGTTATTATATGATAGCTTAGGTGATTCATTGTATTTAGTTTTAAAGTTATGGCACTAGAATCTTAAGATTTCTCGCCTCTGTTCCTTATCCAACTGGGTGTAGGTCTAGCACACCTCCGCCGGTAGCATCACTACAAACTGAGTATGGACTAGTTTCTAGAGAAACCCCCAACGCCCTCGGGCTAACTGAGCAAAATGCTACCGCCCGTTACTCTTAGGCCAATTATGTAGGTCGGTTGATAATTAATAATAAGTACGATTATAACACATCATCCAAACACCACTATCAATATTCACACTCATATCTATAAGCTAGCTAAGTAAGCCCAAAATACTTACCTAAATCAAGTCACAAATCTCGTTATCTCAAAAACTCGATCCGCGAGAGTAAGGAATCAACTGCCTGGTATAAAAGGAAATTGGACTAGTTCCTAGAGAAACCCCCAACGCCCTCGGGCTAACTGAGCAAAATGCTACCGCCCGTTACTCTTAGGCCAATTATGTAGGTCGGTTGATAATTAATAATAAGTACGATTATAACACATCATTCAAACACCACTATCAATATTCACACTCATATCTATAAGCTAGCTAAGTAAGCCCAAAGGACTTACCTAAATCAAGTCACAAATCTCGTTATCTCAAAAACTCGATCCACGAGAGTAAGGAATCAACTGCCTGGTATAAAAGGAAATTGGATCAATATCATATCCAATATCTTAGAAGTGTCCAACTTCTAAGTTTACAAAAGTCATCTCTAAAAAAGACTACCGAACCCTATACGTGTAAAAATATGATTTTACCCTTGGGTCCGAAAATTCCAAAATTCTTAGGAAGCATCGTGAATTCCTACTATAATCATTGACATGACGTTTAATGCGAAATCGAAAGGACTAAAGAGTTTGAAAGATTTTCCAAACTTCTAAAGTTCCAACCAATCTAATTTAAGTCATGCTTAGTCTAAACCAACACGCTTATACAAAATCCCAAAATTTTGAGAAGGACTTAAACGCACCATGCTCCGGTCGGATCGAACCCAAAAGCTTAATTCTACTTAGTATATAGACATGACAAAAGAACAATAACACTTGTTAGTGTAGTCTACACTAACATGCTAAACTAAGGCATCTCAAGTGTATAAAAGACATGCCACTAGCTTTAACAATCATAATGTATCCATAAGCCATGTCACTAACTTAAATCCATTCTAATAGAATTGAAATCGGTACCCCTATAACCTTTTAACTCTCATGCCGCCATTACATATTACAACCAATCACCTGCTCTACTCGAACAAAAGAAAAACTCCTACTGCTACGTATCTCAATTGACTAACCTACTAACCATCATGGCTACCAAAGACAACAGAAGCTTATAAGGTAGAATAGAGACTCACTAGGATGATTATGGTTCGATCTACAATTTAGACGGTAGCCCAAGATCCAGGGAGGGAGAGGAAGGCTCGACTCGATGCCGGTACAACAGTCGTGAGTCCGGTCTAGCTTGCTGGTTATAAGGTAGCCGTCGGATCTCGACGCTTATAGTCGATGATGGCGTTAGCTTCTTTGTCCCCTTCGACTGTGAGCAGTAAGTCAAGAATGTTCATCCTTTCGACTGCGTTCAAAGGATACGGAAGGTTCGTCCAGTCGACTGCGTTCCGAGAGTTAAGAAGGTCCCACTGCATGCGTTCCGAGAGTTGGAAAGGTCCGACTGCGTGCGTTCCGAGAGTTGGGAAGGTCTGAATGCGGTTGAACGTGACGGAGAGCGAGAGATGGGAGGTAGAAGGCGGGCATAGTGTACATACGGATTGAATGTTGATACAAGCTTAGAAGGAAATAAATAAGTATAAATCTCACATAAATGAAAGAGATAATTTGATAGAATTAGTAAGCGGTTACGTAAAAAAGGGATGTGGGGATTCCATGCGGTTTTCAGAGGGAAGGATAGATCAGTTGTTATGATCGGTTAAGCCATGAAGATACGGGTGGTTGGATAATGAAAGAGCGAAAGGTCGGTGGCCCTTTGTTGTTGCCGGGCCTGTCTTGATAGGCCCGACAACTCATCTTGATGGCCCGTCCTCTTTCCAAAATTTTAAAAAAGGATAGAGATTGATATGTATATATTATGTGAGTATAAATCTCACATAATGATAAAATTCCCAATAATTCATGATACTAAGTTGTATAAAAAAATCAAGTCGGCCGGAGCCCGGCTTGACTCGGGAATATTCGGAAATAAATATCCGGGTATTACATCAGTTGTAAGGCTCAATCTATACATTTGTAGCATCTTCTTCAACTCTACTTTTTTTAGTGTCATACATGCCTAAAAAAGTTCTGCCTATCTTCCTTCTACTTGGAACCTCAAACAAAGGACATACTTTTGAACAAAATCTTTTAAACCCTTTTTTCTCGACAAAGCTAAAAGGCAACTCATCAATCACAATCATCTCTACACATGATTCCAAATAATCAGCTTGGTTATAAGCAATCGCTGCCTGTTTACTTGTCTTAGAGTTAGACTTATCCTTGATTAACACCTTTTGTGATTTATCTGACTTGCATGGTATATACCTACAACTTTGATTCATATGTCTGAGCATACCGGAAGTGTCACCCCTATGCGTAATAGAATAGTCCCCAATCTTACCTCTAGGACAAAATATACAATGAGCCCTTTTATGAACTACCTCAACTATGTTCCCCTTTGCATATTTTATTTTCTCAATTTTATCATACTCTTTAAAGCACTCTCATACAGAACTGTGTCCTTTTGCACCTGATGTAGATACAACTACAACCTCATTCACATAAGCAGAAGGAGTGATGGGATCCTGACTTACAAAAGCAGTTGGAGCCTCGTCTACAGAAGCAATAGAAGTTCCACTACACATGTTTGCAGCAGAAATTGATTTTGTTAGAGGCTGGGGAGATGGTGATGCGATTGACGTCGCCGTTGACACTGTTTGAGGTCCCGATCCAGAGCTTCTAGGTTGGCCATTATTCGGTGTAGTCACTGATGTTTACTAGACAATAATATACAAATATAATTATGGAGATCATATAATAATAACAACAACAATAACTCAATAAGCATGATTATGACATGCTAATAAATTCATCAAAGTTAACCCTAACAATCAACATGAAGAGTACAACTGCACTGCATTTTCAACCTTAACATTTTAACAATAAGCATACAAAACATAGAACACAATTGCACTGTATTTTCATCAAAGTTAAACCTAACAATAAGCAATTAACCATACAAATTACAAAACATAGAGCACAACTACACAACACTGCATTTCAACCCTAACCCGCCTGCACTGCCAATCTCAACCCTAACCCGCCTAACCACTTCTCTGAAACGGAACCTCTAAAACATAATCGATTATTCATAGATTAACAAATCCCTTTAAACTAAATGCCTTATTGAGAGAACAACTGCACAACTGAGCAAGAAGAATAGAAGAAGAAATAACCAAATAGAGACTTACCGGATGGGCGGTGACGGAACGGCCAGAGCAATTGAGCAAGCAGGGGCGGTGACGGAACGGCCAGAGCAATTGAGCAACCATGGGCGGCGAGCGAACGGACTGGAGCGAATGGCAACGGACAACAACAAGGCGGCAAGTCGGCAAGAGACGAGAGTCACCACTCACCAGGGCAAGGGAGATTGGGAGTGGAAGAGGCTGGAGAGCAAAAATGCCAAAAACACGAGCCCTAATTTTAGATCCAACTTTACTGAAGTTTCTAAAGTCTAAACAATTGAAGAGTCAAAAAGAATGAATAAAATAATACTAAAAGTGATCGAGTAATTTTAAAAATATATAAACATTTTAAAAAATTATAACTTATTAACTTAAGTGTATTATATTATATATATATAGGGTGCTGTTCAGGTAAGGCACATTATTCCGGTACGGCCGTGCGGCCGCCCGTACGGCCGACACGTGTCCCGATTTTTTTTTTTCCAGAAACTAGTGAAAGTAATAGTTCAAAATTTATGAAAGAATAGTTCATAACTTATAAAAGGATAGTTCATGAATTATAATAGAATAGTTCATAGTGCAAAATTTATAAAGGAGTGAAAGTAATAGTTCAAAACTTATTATGGGATAGTTCATGAATTATAATAGAATAGTTTATGAATTATAATAGAATAGGTCAAAGTGAAAAATTTATAAAGGAGTGAAAGTAATAGTTCAAAACTTATTATGGAATAGTTCATGAATTATAATAGAATAGTTCAAAGTGCAAAATTTATAAAAGAGTGAAAGTAATAGTTCAAAACTTATTATGGGATAGTTGATGAATTATAATAGAATAGTTCATGAATTATAATAGAATAGTTCAAAGTGAAAAATTTATAAAGGATAGTGCATAACTTATAAAATGATAGTTCATGAATTACAATTGAATAGTTCATAACATATAAACGATTAATTTATGAATAATTTGATAAAATATATTAAAAAGTAATAGTTCATGGATTATATGGGAATAGTTCAAAGTTTATAGGAGAATAGTGCATAAATTATAACATGGTAGTCAAACAAATTTTCATTCGTTTTTGGAAAAAAAAATTCCCGGGACCGTATCGGCCGCACGGCCGTACCGCATTAATTGAACCGTACCTAAACAAAAGCCTATATATATATATATTTAAATTATAAAAAATATTATTTATATATATGCGGGACAAGACGGGATTAAGTGGGATGGGAAGTCTTCGTCCCGCAAATTTTTCGCGGGACGGGACGGGATTAAGCGGGATTTGCTCCCCCTATATATAATCGAGATGGAGTTTTCAACAACCATTCAGAAAATTTACAATGTCGGTTTAAAGTTGAGGATGAAACAAGTTGAAAGAAGAGGGTCATTACAACAAGCACTTCGTACGTTGAAGGAACGTGGATAATATGTGAGTGCAAGAAGATGTACAAACTCCGATGAGGTGGCTGATTTTTTTATCTCACTCTCGATTCTAGACATTTGCTCCACATGGTCCCTTATGTTATTGTGATGGACTCGACGTATAAGACCAATTAGTAAGTATTTTTGTTCTAACTTCGTTTGATAAAAGTCTATCTTATTGAACAACACTTTTACTTAATCCTTTTTTATTATTATTTTTAGATATAATATGCCATTGTTGGAGATTGTCGGCATCACAAGATCGAAGAAAACACTTTTACTTAATCTCTTATGTTATTGTGATGGACTCGACGTATAAGACCAATGAGTAAGTATTCCATGATACATTCAAGCGTGTTTAGTTTATTTTAGGCATTGGACTATCATACTTCGTAATACTTATGCTGCAAGCTACATTTTTGTGAAGATTTGTGCAATTCAAATTTTATTATATGTATATATCAACCTTTAGTTGGTGATGATGTTCTTGATGCACTGCCTAATGTAATATCTTTTGATTTAGGGATGTGAATGACCTTGTTCTTGAACTACAGATACATGTATTAGAAAGTGAACTTTATAATGTATGGTGTCTTATCCAATTGTGGAGCGTGTGGTATATGCATCACTTGCCCAAAGTTTGAGTGTAAGGAACCTATTCATGTACAATTAAATTTAATGGTGCATATTTATATACTTTATCCAACTCAATGGTATATGACAAATAAATTTATTGCTTATGAGATATATTTCAAGTAAGGAGTGGTGCATATCGAGTTAAGATCTATAATCTTTATCCAACTCAATGGTATTTGATAAATAAGTTAAGATCAATGTATTGTAGACTCAAGTAACAAGAGATGATGCATGTCTTCGGCTTAAAAGTTAATTCAAGAAGTCTGACTAATGAAGGCCCAAATATTACGTTGGGAGTCAATGCTTCAATTCACAAACTAGGTCATATCTTTCATTAATCAGAGATAATTAATGTGCCTATATCATGCTTTCTAGCTATTATGACATGATAATTATAGGAAACATCTAGAAAATCTTATTTTCCATTGATAACTTGTTAGCTTTTATTTTCTTAAATGGAAATTCTTTGGTAAACGTGTTTATTATTTTCTCCCCATTTCACACACGACTTAAGTTATGAGCCGGAAACCTCACAATCTCCAATACGGCCCCAACTATTTGTCTTTTTCATACTTACCTTCTAATTGAGTGACAAAAAGACCTTTTATTTTATCCGCCACACTTGTTTACAAAACTCTCAATTTGAGAATTCATATATTATTTGTAACAAAAACTTATTTATGTTTATATGGCTCTCTTCAAATATTTCATTGAAAAAATTCCTTGGGTCGTGCATTCATGCCCGTTTATCTCAAAATAAAAGAACATGGTTGATGGGAGTTGATCTAATTGCAACCTAAAAATATGTGTTGTAATAATCATATATCCTTTCTCTTTTAAGAGAATAATGATATATATTGTTTTGCTCTAGATCCTCTAAACAAGGATCATGTGATCAAGGTGAATCAAGACGAACCTGAATTCTAGAAAAAATCCAAGGGATATAGAGTGTGTTGGGTGATGAAGTTCTAGGTTTCGACTATGTAACACCCCGAGTTTTGGGAAACCGAAGCGTTACGGGCTAGGACCTCACAATGGGTCCCGACCCTCAGAGTAGCAACAACACAACAGATCTTACAACAAGGCACAGACGAATAAAAACCGAAACTTGTAAAACTCAAAGGTTTAAACAAAAGGAAGCGTCAAAGACTCACAACCGAGTTCAAAACGAAAGGGAAAGCAACAACATAAACCCGATCCCGTCCTATAATGTACGGGAACCCCGTCTGACCACACCATCCGGATCGCTCAGCAGCATCCTGAACAAGTGGAACATCTACAACATCGGTATAAACTGTTAGCTAACACTCTAGATATCGGAAAGAACGTAAAGGCACAAACACACGTAAGGTAAAGTAAACATATAGCATGCTCACACTCAACCGGTTATTATCTTTCATTAAGTCAATCATGACTAATTCAACTTCTTTTGTCACACGAGAATCTCCTGAAACTCGCCCCCACTTCCGTCTACCAACAGGAATAGATCAGTACTATCTGTTACCTGCGGGCCTGGGTTGCAAGAGCACATTCTAGTCTCCTGTAGAACTAGACAAGAGGTCACCGCCCGGTTATCATACATTTGGGCCAATTAAGGTTATAAAGGTGAATCCTATTCCGGTTATCCGTTATAACATGATAAACAACACAAACAAGCCAAAACACTCAAGCCAATATACGGAATGAAGTTAAGTAAGTCCAAGAGACTTACCTCACTCAAAGTTAATCTACAAGCTCGGCAACAACTCAAGGAACAACTCATTTTCCCTTAGGAAAGGAGCAAGGAAAGCCTGTCCACACAAGCATCACGAATCAAGAACGAAACGGTTGCTAGAAGTCTATAACTTCTAGTCTCGATGATCTTTAAGAGATTTCCACAAGCTAAGAGCTCAACCCTAGTCTTAAAGCATACTCAGGGTCAAGGAACATCCATAAGAATCAAGGAAAGGAACGAGGAGAGCAAGGAAGGAACCAGCTCACCAAATACGGGAGTTACTGCAAAAGGAACTGCGGGGGCGGCTGAGCAAGGCACAGGGGCGGCTTGCCGCGGGGACAGAAGTGTCCAGCCGCGGGGGCAGTGCACTGACAGAAGGCGGTGTCAGGGTTTCTTCTCGACGGAAACTCTCAACAAGGGATCCAAAGCTCGAACCTTTGATCCAACCACGTCAAGACTCAACCAAAAGAGCCTAAGAACATCAACACATCAACAACGGGGATGCCAACAAGAATCAAGGTTCAAACTTGATCCTTAGAGAAGAAGAAAAGGAAGAACGAAAGATGAAAAACGAAACAGAAGGATGGGCATGCAACCACAACATGAATGTGATGAAGAACAAGGGAGGAAGAACTTACACGTTCAACAAGATCACATGAAGCAAGGCTGCAACACTTTAGGGTTGAAGAAGACGTAAGCAAGAAATGGGAAAAGGAAGAAAAGACGGGAATATATAGAAGAGGCGGGAACGATAGATGGAAAGGACGTGTAGGGTTAGGAAGAAGATAAGGAAGTCGGCCCATAGATAGAAGATCGGATCTTCTATCTATGGAAAGAAGATAAAACGAACGAAAACAGATTAGGCGCGATCTGTGGCAAATCCGCAGGAGCGGATTGCCTGTGCTGCATGGGCGACCAACCGCAGGGGCGGTGACAGACATCAAGGCCGCTGGGGCGGCCTTCTTGACCGCTGGGGCGGTGAAGGTCAAAACTAGGATCTTACAGATTTTGGGGCTAACAATTGTTGTTAAAGATTTGTTTCCGTGCTAGAACATTGGCAAAACCAAGTATGAAAGATCTTCAATACATACAAGAGCTAAAACACCTGATAGAAAAAGAGCAACTTAAGTTGCCCTTAACATCCTTATTTAAAACACTTTTCTTGCTCAGTGGTTGTAAATTGTTGTGTTAAACGCTTGCTAAAAGTGAAAATGATTTATGTTATTTCTTATCGTGCTTTAATTTGATCATAGGCTCCAAAGGACAAGGATGAGCTTATAGATATTCAAGTTAGGTTTGGAAAATATTTTTCAGTGGCACCTTACACTAATGCACAAAGGAAATTGGATCCTAATAGGATCCTTTCAAAGAACATTGTTGAGACGTTGTTCTCATGGTCAAAAGTTATTTGAAATGGTATCACACATTAGTCAGTCATGTCTTCTTTTGACAAGTTATATTTTGTAAAGGATAAGTTTTCTTCTCCTTGGCTTCTAGCTTTGCAGCTTTGATTGGATTGTACATTAATATGCTTTTTGTTATGAAAAGTTAACTGTATATTTTGTTTAAATTAAGAGTTAGATTGTTTGATATATTCTATTGCAATTCCATATCCAATGAACCATCCTAAAATCATTTGAGTGATTCTTCTATCTTGGACCTACTTTTGTACTTTGTGTGGTTAAGGGTCCTTTTGAATTAGTTATCTCGTTCTTGTGTTGTAGTTATAGTGTTTTACTCGAGGGAATTCATGGGTAAATGAAATATGTAACTGTATGAAATAGTTGTCTCATAAAAATGGAGAAGGTCAAATAGACTGTGAGGGATGCCTTATCATTCATCAGTGGCTTTCTATATATCATGTTTTAGTGGATTTTCAAACCTTTGTGAGGTAAATCTTGTACTATTAGTTGTTCTATAACCAAATACATGATTTCCTGTTTGTTTTAGAATTAAGACAATGATCGTATTCACAAAAAACCTGGTACGATTTCTCTTATCGGAAGGTTGGAAAATCAGAGCTAATTAGCCAATTTCGGTTATAATCTATCAAAACTATTAAGGAGTGGTTGGACAATATGCTGAGAATGTACATATATATTTTTTATACTCAGCAATTACCTATAGGGATGAACGACACTCTTATTTTTCTTATCGTGAAAGTTGGAAAACCGAAGTTGATCAACCACTTCCGGCCCTTGACCTTTGTAATGTAAGGTAAAAGATCATCTCTAAGGTTATGATCCATCACATGCATGATGTCATGAGTCACTTAGTTGGACCTACGCAAGGGAGTTTTATCCTTGGTCGTTTGATCCAAGATAACGTTATTTTGATGCAAGAAGTTGTTCATTCGATGAGGAAGAAGAAATCAGGAAAGAGGTGAATGCTTCTTAAACTTGATCTGGAGAAGGCCTATGATAGATTACGTTGGGATTTTTTGGAGGATACTATTCGACAGGCATGGTTTCCATATGTTTTTGTTCTTTATGATGGAAAAGATGACGCGGGACCTTTCCCAACGTCGATGGGCGGATGCTAGCTTGTTGACATTCTTAGCTTCTAAGGATACCATTAGCATTTATTTTTTAAAACACAAATTTTCTGAAAAAAATGGTAGGTGATTTATACACTATAAAATGAACAACTAAGAAAAATGTTTCTTAATTAGTGACAAGAAATCATCTAGGTAAAAAAAATATTGTTAGATTAGATCAACGTTTAGGTTTAATTTTTATAGATTAGAATTATGATCGCATATCCTTAAATTATTTTATAGATTAGAATTACGACGCTAATCAACCGGCGTCCAAGACAAAAAACTTACCCTAAGATGCTAATCAACATGCGTCCTAGAGCCCGAAACTTATCCTAGGACGCTAATCAACCTGCGTCCTAGGCCCAAAACTTACCCTATGACGCTAATCAACCTGCATCCTAGGACCCCAAAACTTACCCTAGGATATTAATCAACCTACGTCTTAGGGCCCAAATCTTACCCTATGATGCTAATCAACCTGTGTCTTAGGGCCCAAACCTACCGGCATCATATCGACGCCAACAAAACAAAGATCAATGAAGAAGGGAGGTACATCAAGTCCTTCTTCAAGTTTCTAATGTTTAAACTTGAAGTTGTTGCATCACACATCCAACTTGAGAGGATTGTTAGAGTATGGGTATAATATATTGGGTCTAGTATATTGAGTCGTATGTTGGGCCTAGTATATTAAGCTGTATGAGATGTTGGGGATCGTCCCTCATCATATTTTTCATCATAACATCCGCCCATTGACGTCGTAGTTCTCTTTCGTTTGTACGTTGGTCTAACCACAAACTAGAGAAACTCAACCAAGGACCAAATTGTTCCGGATCTAGGTTTGGTCCTTCCGTCTCCATGCACGGTTCTACACTCTTTTAGGACATGTCCTAAGCAACTGCAATAGTAACAAAATCAAGGAAGACGTTTGTACTAAAGATCAACCCATCGAACATTATCCATCTCAATACTCAGACGGCACCTTCTCATAAGGGGTTTGGTGATGTCAGTCATTATCTTCATCCTTAATCCATGTTGGAAATGTATCCTTCCCAACACCCCTCCTTCCATTTACTTGCCTATCTTATTACCCAATACCACCGCCGTCTCTTGATTTACCAGCCCGATAGGAATATTCCTTATTTGTATCTTGAACGGTGATTCATCAAATTGGGTCCCCTCCAGAGTCAATGAACCCTCCACTTCTTTCAATATCCAAATATTGGCGTCAAACAACCATGGGCATCTAGCCAAAACCTTCCCTTTAGTTTCGAGCAAGAAGAATTGGAAAAGGAAGCAGTTTGTTCCATAGTCAACCTCTCAAATTCCAGATCATCCTCAACGTACGTTTGAATGTAGGGATTGTTCACCTTCTTCTCAATCAACACCTTACTAAAATGCATAGTTGAAGTTTTGCATCTTCCTGATTTGATTGGGTTTCTTGAGACTAACGACTTCTTGCTCCACCACCAAGATCGTAAGTTTCTGCCATCTAGACACAAGATCCTCCATGTTTCGAATCTAGAGTTCAAATTTACCATGAGAGTAAGTGCTACCGTTCAAAACTCAGTCTTCGAGGTTTAGATTCCATAAAAGTTGCTCGAAAACCAAGAAAAGCTGGTGTCGTACTTCAACTGACCGTTGTCAGACTAAGGGAAAACCCTAACCCTAGTAGAGGGACTTTTTACGTACCTTCCGATAGATTAGGGTAACTGAAATTCATTTGAGTAACACATTATGTATTAACATATTGGTATTATGTTATTACGTTAGATATTAGCATATTGAGTATCAGACTTGGGTATTAACATATTGGGTATTGACATTTATGGTACCACACTTGAGCATTAAGATACGTTGAGTATTAACATATTTTGTATCAGATTTGATATTAACATATTGAGGATATTACGCTTGGATATTAACAAATTATTAACATACCCATGCCTAATACAAAATATGTTAATACCCAACTTACTACCTAAAATGTTAATAAATGAAAAAAAATTCCTTTATTTCTCCTCTTTTTTAGGATTATTAGAATATTAGTCTAATTTATATAGTCTAATTTTTTCTTTATTTTCCTTTTTCTAAAATTATTAAGATAGGGTCTAAATATATATGCACTAATTAATTATTAGAATAATACATATTTTCTAAATAATATAAAAAAGTACATAATTACTAAATTCATCTAAATAATTATAGAAATACCTATTTTTAAGGCGGATTAATTCGGTAATGTTCAACTTTATATGAAGCAACAACTTCAAAAGAACCAACGGTACGTGGGTAATATACTCAAATTACAGTTACTAGACGAATGTCATTTATTATACAAAGAAATAATTAGCATTAGAAGATCAAAATTTACGTACACATCAACCGGCTTATCAAAAAACGCTCTCTTTTTTGGAAAAAAAACTCTAGTAGCAAAAGGACTAGGAATAAGATTTTCCGGCGGGCGTTTGCCTATGCTATTGGTCATGGAGGTGGAGGGGCCACTTCCGACGAAGGATGGAGGGATATCTAACTCGGATCATGGGGGAAGCACTGTGGGTAAAGGTGAAGGAGTCAACATGGAGATTGTACAGAACGGAGAGGGAACATCAATAGAGGTTCAGAGAAAAGTGGATCAGCATGAGGGTGAAACTGAGAGTAATGAAGGGGTAGTCCGAGATAGTCAGGAAAAGATCATGGAAGACAAGGCTAAAGAACAAAGCGAGAAAGTGGTAGTAGAGAATCGAATGATCTTTGATATTGGATGCACCGATTCAAGCAAGGAGAATAATGCAAAGAACACTACTAGAAGTGGAGAACAAACTAAAACTTGGAAGGAGGTAATGACTGGGAAAAAGAAAAGAGAAAAGAAGGTTCCAAGATAGATATGAATGCTCTGGTGGGGAAGGTGAAACTGTCGTTCCCTTTTGGACCAACGGAGATCCATGTTTCGAATTTGACCCAACGATATCGAAAACACTTGAAGAAGAATGGAAGATGTTTATTGTTTTTAAAGTGTTGGGATATCCTATTGCTTTTCCAGTCATGGAAAGAAAAATTAGGGAGTTATGGAAGTTCGATGACAACATTCAACTGATTGATCTTGAGAACGAGTTTTTCGTTACGAGATTCAAAAATGAGAATGAGCTGCTTATGGTGTTAACGGGAGGTCCAGTCTTTGGGAGATGTCTAATAATGAAAAGATGGACCCCAGATTTTGTGACAATGGAGCAGATCTCTTCAGCACCGACATGGATTAGGATGACTGGGATTCCGATGCAATGGTTCAATGAGGCCATCCTCTGGAACATCACAATAGGTGTAGGCAAACCAATTGCAATGGATCCCAAGACTCTTAATCTAAATAGAGGAAGGTTTGCGAGGGTCTGTGTTGAGCTTGATCTTAGCAGACCACTGAAGAAGGTTGTCTTCATTCACAACAAACGTTGCCCAGTGGAGTATGAAGGCTTGCAACACTTGTGTTTTAAGTGTGGGAGGTATGGTCATTATGCTTCACACTGCTAGTACAAAAAAAGAGGAACAACAACAAGCGTATCAAACAAATCAGATCAGTCCAGAGGAAGCGAATGTTGAGGAACAAAACAATGGGAAGCAAGTAGAACCAACAGAGTTTGTGTCGTCGGTGAGCCAAGAAGACGAGTAGTATGGGCCATGGATGTTGGTGGGGAGACGAACCAAAAACCAAAAAGGAAAGGATATCAATTTACCTTATTTTGGAAAGTCAGAAGAGTACAAAAAATATTCTCCTACCAATCATCAAGGGAAGAATATAAAGGCTGCAGAAAGAATTGGAAACTATGAGAATGGAGGCAAAATGGAAAGAGGCATTGGAAATAGGAATGACATAGGATATACTAGGACTGAGGGAATTATGGGATCTCAAAATGATCACGTGTCATCGAGTACTGCTACAAACAACAACCAGAAGGATAACATCAACCCACGTGTCATTCAAAGCCAAGGAAATAATGTGGCAAGCACAAGCCTGGCACACAAAATTCAAAACAACATTAAAGTTGTGTTTGCAGCAAAGGCAACCACAACGGAGGAAGCTGAGCTGGAGAAAAAGAAGAAGCAAAACAAGATCAAAAATGAAAGAAGGAAAACATCCAGGAAAGCAAAGCATGCAGATGTAGGAAGTGTGGAAAGCAACAAGTTGAAGAGACAGAGACCGGGGAAGTTGCAAGAGAATACAACGCAATCCGATTTAGACGAGACAGCGCAGGACTGGAGGACAAGAAACGAGCCATACTTGAAGAGATAGTGGAAGACGGAGTGACACCCGCTGAAAGTATTAGTCTAAGGGTGCTTCCAACTAAAAAGAATGGGTTGCAACAAGCTGATACGGAGGCATCAGGGACCTCGACCACTGAACATGATTTGCAAACAAAACAAGTGCAGGAAGTTCAAAAGATAGATGGAAACCAGGAAGGTGTAGAAGAAGAAGGAGTAAGCAACAACAAGAACCCAGAGGAGGATAATATTTTGAATGAAAGAGCTGAAAGAGGTAATGACGATATACACATGACAAGTGAGATGGACAGAGAAATGTGTACGGAGGGTGATAGCATGGGACTTAGGGTTCCTCAACAGTGATTCATACCCTTCATACCGGTTCCTAGGTGTGTAGCTCACCTATTTGTCTAGTTATTATGAATCTCATGATTTGGAATGTACAGGGAGCTGGAAAGAGCGGCTTTAGACGAGTAATTAAATACCTATGTAACACTCACAAGATCGACATGCTTGCTATCTTTGAACCACGCATTTCGGGAGATAGAGCTGACAGAGTTTGTAACCGCCTGAACCTCAAAGGTTGTAAAAGAGTTGAAGTTGTAGGTTTCGGAGGTGGCGTTTGGTTATTGTGGGATGACACACAATTCCAAGTCACCATCATCAGTACATCCCCTTTCTTCATCCATGCAAGGACCTCTTTTAAAGACAAAACTATTGATATTCTAGCAGTATATGCTCCGCCTACTGAAATTAGACGAAAGCCTTTCTAGGAGAAGCTTGATAAGGAGCTAGCTGGCATGGTTAATCCATATATTATAGGGGGAGATTTTAATTGCATTACCACTTTGAATGAAAGTATTGGTGGAGTGGGTAATCTTCACAGAGATTCAGAATGCTTCAACAACATCATACACAACTATGGACTTCTAGATATTGGATTCACTAGTTCAGCATTTACTTGGGATTATGGGAAGACTAGAAATCAAGGCATTCAAAAAAGATTTGATAGAGTCCTGATGAACCTGGAAGCTAGAATGAAGTGGTCGGATGCTTCAATACGTCACTTGGCTAGGTTTTCATCCGACCAGTCACCTATCTTGTTCTGATTCCAACCACCAGCTACTAGGAAAAGTGATAGAAGGCCTTTCCGTTTCAAAGCAGCTTGGCTAACTCACAATGATTTTATCCCGATGGTAGAACATTGTTGGTCACTGCATAGCAATGGAGGTATTCCTCTCCCTATTCATAAAAGTTGGCTTTTACTATGGAACCGTTGGATTTTTGGTGATGTCTTTCGTAGGTAAAAGAATATCATGATGAAACTAGCGGATCTTCAAAGCAACCCGGTAGCCAATATCTCCAGCATGGGAAAAGCGAGAGAATTAGTCCTTTAGATCAAGCTTGAGGAAGTGTTGGAACAGGAAGAACTTATCTGGTTTCAAAAATCAAGAGAGCAATGGATATCCTGTGAAGACAAAAACACGTCTTTCTTCCATTTGACTACGATTATCAGAAGAAGGCATAATAGAGTTGATGGGCTTAGAAACACTGATAGAAATTGGGAGGAAGATAGCGAGAAGCTCGAACAGATTGTTGCAGATTTTTTTCAAGACCTCTACAAGAAGTAGGAAGACTTGTTAACTACACATGGAACTGAATTGTCGAGCAGTGATTTTCCCCTAATCTCAGATTATGAGCTGAGCGAACTTCTCAAGAGTGTTACTCATGACGAAGTTTGGAAAGCGGTCAAGAGTATGGGAGGGTTTAAAGCACCGGGATTTGATGGTTTTCAACCCATCTTCTACCAAAAATGTTGGAGCATCATCGGACCTTCGGTAGTTAGAGAAGTCCAAAGATTCTTCACCAATAAGAAACTGCCTATGCAGATTAATGGAACCATTATTTGCCTTATTGTCAAAGTAGGTACTCCGGAGTTAATTAGCCAATTTAGACCAATAGCTCTTTGCAATGTGTTGTATAAAATCATGACTAAGGTGATGGTACAGCGAATGCAAAGAGTTACTGAGTCGTTGGTTGGACCGACTCAAGGGAGCTTCATACCAGGAAGATATATACAGGATAATATTGTGCTCATGCAGGAGATTATTCACTCAACCAGAAAGAAGAAGTCAGGAAAGAAATGGATGATTCTGAAATTGGATCTTGAAAAAGCCTATGATAGGCTAAGTTGAGATTTTGTGCAAAAGACCATAGATACTACTGGCTTACCCAAAGAATGGGGTGAGATGATAAAGGAGTGCATCTCGACCACTAGTATGCAAGTGAATTGGAATGGGGAACTCACAAGAAAGTTTATACCGGAAAGAGGACTTCGTCAAGGAGACCCTCTTTCCCCCTACCTTTTCGTCCTATGTGTGGAGAGACTCAGTCACGTCATCCTTGAAGAAGTTGCTCAGGGTAGATGGAAACCGATTAGGCTATCCCGAGAGGGACCGGAGTTATCACATCTGTTCTTTGCGGATGATTTAACTCTTTTCGCGGAGGCTTCCCCGGAACAGTTGAGTGTGATCTTAGGATGCTTGGAGAGATTCTGCAAATCCTCGGGACAAAAAATAAACATTCAGAAGTCGAAGATTTACGTATCTCCAAATGTACCGGAAGAGGTGAGAGACTTCCTACAGAATTCAAGTGGCTTTGAAGTAACCAGGAAACTCGGAAACTACCTTGGCATTCCCCTGTTACAAGAAAGAATCTGTAGGAATACATTTACTTCCTTGCTGGAGAAGATCAATAAAAACATCAATGGCTGGAGGGGGAAGAAACTTAAGCTTTGCTGGAAGGGTAACCCCTTAACAAATTAGTTTTCAACTCGTTTCCTATATACTCCATGTCCTCCATGTTGATTCCGAAAGGGATAAGTGATGCAGTTGATAAAATCAGCAGGGCCTTCATATGGGGACATACTGAAGGGACCAAGCGCATGCATACTGTCAACTGGAATACCATATGCTCCTCAAGAGAATGTGGTGGTTTAGGAGTGAAATCGATGGGAGAGCTTAACCTGGCTATTATGGGTAAGATAGGATGGAGATTCTTGAAGGATGATAAGAGCCTTTGGGCTAGAGTCCTTAGAAGTAAATATATCAGACTGAATGGTCAAACACATTCGGACCCTTCACATGTTTGGAAAAGCACTCAGAGAAGTATTAAGGAGGTCATATTATCGGGTCACCGCTGGATTATAGGTGATGGAAGAAGTACAAGATTTTGGGACGACGTGTGGCTATTAGACGAACCACTTATTGAGAACTCCATAGCTACTATAAGTGAGAATATTAGGGATATGATAGTACGGGATTACTGGAGCGAAGGAGAAGGTTGGAACTGGAACCTGCTTATGGACTTTCTACCTTTGAGTACCTCGTTAAAGTTAGCGGCAACACCCCTGAGATTAACTGTGGGGGAGAGCTCAAGCGGTAATACCATAAGCAATGATGAATTAGCATGGAAATGGAGTAAGGATGGATGCTACACAGTGGCCACTACTTATTGCATGCTAAGGAAGGAGAACTTGGGTTGTCACATGGATAGCATTATATATAGTAGGATTTGAAAAATTGAAGCCCAAGAAAAAACACGTATCTTCATCTGGAGATTACTACAGGGAGGTATGTTGTCAAATGCGGAAAGAAAGCGTCGCCACATAAGTATTGATGATAGTTGCGGATTGTTTGCAAATTCTCAAGAAACCTATGAGCACTTATTTCGAGATTGCACAGTGAGTAGGAATATTTGGATAAATCTCAACGCCAGACACTATGAAGCAGATTTTTTCCGACTACCTTTTGCGACTTGGATAAGAGGTAACCTTCTAAACCGACGTAAATTCACTAATTTATGCGGTTGGAGTGTTATATTTGCAGTTGGACTATGGTGGTTGTGGAAATGGAGAAATGAAAGGATTTTTTAGAACAAAACCACGAGATTAGATGGCCATAAATTCATCATCGAGAATACGGTAGAGTACATACGAGTTTGGCAGAAGAATGCTAATTTTAAGGAGAATAGAGTGAGGAGTTGGATCCATGTCAAGTGGGAACCCCCCCCCCCCCCACGATAAGATTATGAAGATTAACTCGGATGGAGCAGTCAGAAGGGATGGGCACGCTACTGCGGCAGGTGTCATTAGAAACAATTTAGGAGAATGGTATCGAGGTTACGTTGTCAATTTAGGCATATGTACGGTCCCCATGGCGGAACCGTGGGGAGTATATTATGGCCTGATGATTGCATGGGAGAGTGGTGTTCGAGCGGTGATCCTTGAATCGGACTCACAGCTCGTCATCACTCTCCTAGGCAAAACGTTACCTCGACACCACCCTCTTTCCAGTCTGGTCACGAAATGCCATGACTATATTAGAAGGGACTGGATTTGCCAGACCCGTCATGCCTACCGTGAGGCGAACAATGTCGCGGATTCTCTTGCTTCTCTTGTTTTTGATTTTCCTGTTGGATTAAGTGTATTGAGTGACCCTCCCGAGGGTATAGTTGATCTTTTACGTTGTGATGTAAGGGGTCGGGCTATCCCCCGTATGCGTACTACTTAGCTCACTTTTTTCATATATAATAATCGCGACTAGATGCGCCGGAGACCACTGACTCTCCTTCCACAAAAAAAAAAATCAAAATTTGTTAAAAATGAATTGAATGGAAGAAACGAAATTTAGATGGACTTAACCATGAAAACACGTCGTCTCATATACACATCATATGAAATCGAGGTTTTGTAGATGATTTGATATTCATCTTCAATTCAGTAACGTAAACAAATTTCGTCAGACATAATATGAATGACAAATAGAATAAACAATACACAAATATATTATTGTAATATAGTGTGAGGATCGGAGCAAACGATACGATGATAAATAAAATTACTAATAATTTATGAAATCAAAAAGAGAAAGAAAAAAATAGTAACTCGAGAGTAGTTTTTTTCCGAATATTATATTCGATTATGTAGGTTAATCGAGCTTGAAACAATGACACCAACAATACAATACAAGTATATGTATTGTATTGTTGACCAACCGTGTTGCTGACCGACTGACCCATCTGAAAATTTTGACCCCCAACACCAGTTTTTTTGAAGATCCCGAACTCTGTATTCTCATCCGTAAGGATGCTTTAGGGTGAACTACCTCTAGGAGATAGTCCAACCTAACCGCTTTCCGTTTTTCAAAAAAAAAAAAATAACACCAACAATACAAGTATATGTTTTGGATAAAGATCAATTCGGTAAAAAAATTTTAAAAATTAGTTTTGATATAAAAAGAGATTTAAAATAGTTGAATAAAATTTTTGTGAAAGACCGCAATAATCGCTATTGTTTTTATGTATATAACATCTTGAAGCCTATTTTAGAGATCTCATCATGCTCCAAAGAGCATATATATAGGTCCTGTTGGGCGGAGATTGTTGTGTAGATTATTGTAAAGGTTTGTAATTTTTGTAGTTTTTTTTTGTTGGAGTTGAGGGAAGCATGCATGTATTGATTTGACGGGGGTCTCACCACTTGTGGGATTAGGGAACGGACCTTTTGTTGTGGGTCAGGCAGCTTGTAGAGCGGCATCAGCTAAGGTGGCCAAGCATGGAAGGGCGTGTGTTGAAAACCAACACGTTTTTCTTCCATTTACTTTTGACACGTTTGGATTTTTTGCACCCGATGCTGTTGATATTCTCAAGAGGGTGCAAAGAGTTATGCATAGTAATATTATGTCCTCTAGATTTGTAGATGTTGTTTTTAAAAGGTTAGGTTTTGCCATCCAAAAAGGGGTAGCGGCGCAACTTGTTGCTCGCTTACCTTCTTCTTCTATGTAAATAGGAATTCCGTATAAATAAAAATTAAATTGCAATAAAAAATAAAAAAAATTATCAAAAAAATTACAACTTTGCTCCTCTTTCACATATTTAACAATTTGTACATTTGTGTCCCTTTTTGCATTTTAGTAAATCTATTATACAAATATATCCACAAATCAACTTTTATCAAATATCAACTAGGTTATTTGTTAGATTTTCGGACTTTATAAAGCTATTTAAAACTTTACTAAAAGAATCTATCAAAAAAGCTAAAATTACTCAAAAAATTTAAGTTATTCAAAAATCTCTCTTCACCGAACGTTCACTATGATATAGTCAACATTAACGTTATGATATAGTCAACAATATACACAAATTCTTATCTCCCCTCTGCAATATATGTAATATATATAGTTGTCAAGAATAAGTAACTTATAAAAGGTAGCATGTATCATGTCTCAACACCATTCAAGGAAAAAAGGTTTCAAAAAGGTTGCAACTTTTGTACCAAGTAAATATATATATTATTATACAAATATGGTTATATATCTATTATTTAAATTTTTTTAATGAAAAACAATTCACATTTAAAAAAAAGGAAGAAAAATCTCCAAAAAAATTAAAAAAAATTATAAGCCGACTGTAAACTGATTTATATTTGTAAACGAAGTAGCACATAATATGAATAAATTTATGGAAAATATGAATTGTTATTAGTTTATATCGTGTGAAAATCGAATGAATGGGGTCGGGTGTACTTTTCATGTGATAATATTAATGGGGCCTGCAGTGCAATATTGGGGCTAATTCATAAATGAGATCTCACTTGTTCTGGACTCGCTGTTTGCTAAAGAGGCCACCTTTATTTATACATGTCCCCACCTCATCCCCATATTACTACACTATTGTTTTTCAAATCTACACAAAGGTAACATTTTTTATTTTTTCTATAAGGAAAGTAATTCGCACCTAATAAGGAATGTCAAGGCAAAGAAAAATATATTAAAGAGTCCGAAGAATGATACCCACTTCATTTCTCATAGAGAAAAGAAGGCGCTCCACACGCCGAAAAAAAGTCCTATCCCTGATCTCAAATCTCTCTTGTCTCACAAGCCCGAACATAAAGTAAGCTCCTAATCTCTCAAAATCTCTTCGAGTCATCTTCTATAAGCCGAAAATCAAACTCAAAGCAAGTGAATCGGGAGCCAGAAGATGTAATACTCAAGCTCCTAGTAAAGTTAGATGAAAATGCCTATATTAGAGCAAATAGTCGGTAGAAAAGGGGAGAGTGAAAAGAGGAAAGTTTTGTTTTTCACATAAAAGAGAAAGAGATTGTCAACGAAAATCAATGGGAGAAGGGAGCGTCCATAACTCTTCGAGATACCCACAATACTGAAGTGACGTCATGGTTGAGAATCACACAAAATTGTAGTATTTGAAACTGACATAAGATTTGAATCGAAGCACAGTCTGTATTACGACTCTAATTTCCCTGCACCTAAGACTTATGAATTATTACACAAAGCATCTCTTGAAAGACAAACTAACTAGAATAAAGAAAACTGTAACAATAGATGGGATTAGGTGCCATATCTCCCTCTCTTTCTTTTTTTGGAAGTTTAGTATATGCTCAAAATCTCTAAACATCTAAACAATCTTGTTTGTAAAAACATATTAAGTGTTTGAAAGTAGTTTCGACCAATGTAGAACCTTGTATGAACCTTAGACATAGGATATTCTTTGATCAAACTAAGACTGCTAAAAACCTTTATAAAATGTTCACAATCCTGAATCCTTTGATCCAAATCAAACACATACACATTGCTAGAAGTATTTTGAGAGAAGCTATAAATCAAAATGCCCCTCTTTCAAAGACAAGGTATGTGAGATCCATCAAAATACATACAATGAGAAAAAAAAAAGGAAAAAAAAGCTAAAAGCCCTACTATATTGGTAACACCAAGGATCATGAAGCAAGCAAAGATGGTGACAAGAACAATAACTCCGTTGTTAGGAAGTCAAGGGAAGGAAAAATAAAAAAAGGTGTTGAATGATGATGTCAAAATGGAGGAGTACCTGAACCTTTTATCTAAAGTGAAATTTGACTTCTCTAAGATTAGAGAGTCCTCACTTATGAGTAGGATATTCGGCAACCCCGTGGAGTTTAGCAAAGTAAGAATTAAACCTACTTCTGAACGGAGGAATATTAATGAGGAAGTCCATATTGTTCCTAAGTTCAAGCATTGGTTTGAAATTATTTTTTCAAAGCCTAATGTTAAGACCATGATATGGGGGAAAAAAAAAAGCATGCCACATCTTTGGACATCTTCTCATACTAAAGTCTTGGAAGCCAAATTTCAATATTTTCACTGAAAACATTACATCAGTGGATGTATGGGTCAAAACTCCTTTGATCCCTTCAAAATATATCAACAAAGAAGCCATTAGAACTATAATTGAAGTTAATGAGGTTGAAAAATTCATCAAACTTGTTCCTTATACTGTGAAGGGAATGATGTTAACTATGCAAGAATCTACATCACTGTTGATTTAGAGCTAAACCCTAGTAGGAAAGTATCAATCCCTGATGAGAATGAAAAAACCAAATTGCTCACTGTTTGGTTTGAGGACTTCTCCAAGGGGTGTGGCTTATGTGCTAACAAGGAGCATGGCTTCGAGCAGCACCTAATGAGAATGGCTAGGGGAAAAACTATCTTTCCTTCAAAAATGGTAAAATTTGGGAAGGAGGCAAGCCAAGGAGGGGGAGAGATTCTGAGAAGGATGCTGAATGGACTCCAGTTAAAGTATACAAGAAAAAGAGAACTCCATTTGTATATGTGAGTAAAGTGAAACCTTGCTTAACTGGTGTCATTGGAATGATTGTGTCCTTCAATGATGGATCATCCCAAAACTCCAAGAGTAGCTCAAAGGGTCTAGAAGGTAGCAAAGATCAGCAAGATAATCAGGCCCCCAAGAATGAATCAATTGAGAAAACCCTCCCTAATGATGAAAAAAAAAGAGGCATTTGGGCAAGTTTAAGTGTAACCTGCTGGCTTTCTTGAGAAAGACGCCGAGAAGATCCCCATTGAGGATGAGATCTTTGCTGATCAATAACTTGGAGGAGAAGGTGAACCCTGTTATCATTCAAGATGGTGGTGAGCTGGTTGGCCTTCTCCACCAAGTTCCAGCCTTGGTGGATGATGGTATGATCATCTCTAAAGGATCATTTCACTCATTCCACACAAATAACACTATGCATAAACTGATGGAGGACATGAGAATGAAGAATGCTTACTCGAACTCTAAGTCTAGAAAAAAGAAGGCCAATGATAGCACTAGACACTACATCATCCTCTTTTGAAGGGAACTAAGAAGCACAACTGATCTTATATGTATCCATGACATAACTAAATAAAAAGTTGTATTTTGTGTGATGTATGTGAGCTCTATATATTACTTTGTGAATAACTCACTCACCCTTGCTAGAATAAGAAAATAATTTGACCTATGTAAGAATCTAAACTAGTTTAGACAGGATTAGTAAGAGCACTAGGATTATGCACGTCCCTAGATTGTGCAATTGTAATTCCTATCGCGTGAGTTGGAAGTGCAAAATTTATAATATATACCTTTATTGTGCTATAACTTCTTGTGATTATTGTTCGAATTACTGGCCTAAAATTTGTTTGTATGAATGTTGTAACTACAAAAAAGCACAAATGATCACAAGCTCAAACGAGATCGATAACTCTTGAACTTGGAATTTGAACTTTATGCCAAAAACTCAAAAGTTCTTATGAAAACTAGCGATGGATGGTCTCCCAACGAAAGAAAATATAAAAAATGAAAGGTACCGGTACTCATGACTTGCGTTCTATGCCAATGCCCATATGAAAGTATCAAACACATTTTCTTGAAATGCCCGTATATATTGACTAACATAATTAATGACGAAGTTTGGGATTGTCACATTGATAAATATATGAAATCATGCATCACTTACATATGAAATTCGATGACAAAATTATGGCGCCAACGGTTGTTACATGGTGAAATATGTGGCACGTAAGAAACCAAAGTATCTTTAGCAACAAAAAAATAGCGATAGACATTAAACAAACATTAATTAACCAGATCAATGATTGACACAATTCAAAAATTAATAGCGCGGTAAAAGGGGCAAAGGTCCACCCAAAAAGGAAAAAAAGAAGACTCCATTGGGCAAAACTTGTGGTGGATAATGTGAAACTCAATTTTGATGGTTCTAAAAAGAGCAACAATCAATGTGCATTTGCATACATTTTAAAGGACGACAACGCTTTGACGCGACTAGTGCCTTTGAATTTGGCCAATGTGGGAGCACTTTTAATATTTTGTATGGTTTTACCATATTTTCAGGGAAGACAATGGTGTTGCGGATAAGCTCGCAACACTAGGCCACGATAACCATGTAACTAGAGATAGGGGTGAGCATTTTTGGATATCCGATCCGATCCAAATGCTCAGATATCCAATCCGATAATTCTATAAAATTCCGATCTGAATCCAATCCAAGAGTGCCCGGATATCTGACACTTTATATGGATCGGATATTCGATCCAAAAATGTATTACTAGACTAGTCGGATATATCTGATCCGATCCGACTTTTTTTTTTCTCAAAACCTCAATCCGTATCCGATGATCTGAAAAATACTCTCGGATCAAACTCGGATCACCATCTACTGGATATTTCGGATTTGAATTTTTCCGGGTTGGATCTTCGTATTCATGGATCGGATTAGGCAGATATGATTTGTTTGCTCAACCCTATCTGGAGAAGATGTCTAATACGAATTCGAAGTTTTCATCTATAAGGATGTTATAGAATGGTCCACCAATAAACAATGACCATACCTAATTCCTTACCCATGGTAAAAAAAAAAATTATATCTTGAATTTTAAAGTAAAACGTTAGAAGAAAATAAGCAAGAAAGAAAGAGAACTTGAATAAGCACATCCTCCTATTTTACTTACTTTGTATTAATAAAAAAAAAAAGAATTTTTTCTCTTGGTGCACTCAAGGTTTGGACTTTTCCTCTTGATATCCACTAAGTTTTAAAATTTTTCTTGGTACCTTAATGGTTTCATTTATTTTCTCTATATACCCATTCTTGATATATTACATTAAAAATTCATTATAAAATAATTAAATAATTTAAAAAAAAATTTTAACTCATTATGACCTCATTACATTCTAAACTAATAAATTTATGAAAAATTATATTTTTAAAATATTTTTCTAATCTAAAAAGTAAAGAAAATTTAAGATAATTTTTATTTTTTCAGATAAAGTAATTTTTTATTTATTTTTGATTTAAAATAAAATATATAAATTAAATCAAAAATAAACTTTTTAAAAAAAATTTAAGAGTCCAGAAATTTAAACATATAGTAATTTTTTAAAAGTTAATTTTCTACAATTTATTTTAATTTGAAAATAACAATTTTATTTTTTTATGTTTTAATTTTATATTTTTCATAATATACTTTTTCATACTCTTAAAAAACATAATTTTTTTAAAATTTTCGAATTAATATAAATTATATAAAATTAAATTCAATAATAAATAAATTTTATTATATTGTTAAAATTTTAGGCTCATAATAAAAAAATTTAAAAAAATTATTTTATTTTATATAAATTTTTAAAATCGAAAGTAAAAAGTAAATAAATATTTCAATTCAAAAATAAAACTATCTTTAATTCAGAAATAAAATTATCTTTATTTTTAAAAATAAACTAGTTTATAGCCCGCACCTTGTGTGTGTTTGTTGATGAAATAGCTTATCATATTATATTTTTTACTATATTATATGTTTTTAACTTTATTAGTTATATGTTATGAGCTCGTATAAATAACGCGTCAAGTGTTACATAAAATGAGACCACATAGCCCATGTGTTGATCATTAATTAGTTTTATGCTAATAATTTTTTTTAAATCCAATCTATTATTTAATAAATAATAATTTAAATAAAAAAACATAATCATATAATTTATAAATACCATAATCTGATATGAAATCAATTAGTAAAAAAAAGATTAATTGGCTTAATTTGTGATTTAGTAAAAGATTTAATCCGAGAAAAAACGTAGGAGCGTCACGTCAGCATTAATTTTGTATGTTTTAGTAAAGTATATAGATGTATATTTAGTATATTGATAAAATAAGAATTACGAATTTAATAGTTCAACGATCCACAAATCAGGTTACAACGACCCACAAATTAGTAGATCATTAGGTAACAACGACCCAAAAATCAGTAGGTCACAATAATTACATACAAATACTAATTCGATATGAATAAGTATTATATTTGATTCTGACCAAAAGGTTCAGAAATGTATGAATTTTATAATCCTCAAACACTCTAAATCTATTTATACATGTTTTCAAAGTGTCATCCTTTTCTCATAATCGATGTGGGAGAACAAAAATCATAATTTACAAAATAATTATGGTTTAGTTAAAAAAAAATTTATTAGATTAACTCGTGATTTAGTAAAAAGTTTAATCCGAGAAAAAACGTGGGGGCGCCACGTCAAAATTAGTGTCTTTTGTTTTAAAAAGTATATATATATATATATATATATATATATATATATATATATATATATATATATATATATATAGTTAGTATATTGATAAAATAATAATTACGAATTTAATAGTTCAACGGTCCACAAATCAGTAGGTCACAAACGACCCACAAATCAGTAGGTCACAACGACCCACAAATCAGTATGTCACAACAAACCACGAATCAGTAGGTCACAACGACCCACGAATCAATAAGTCACAACGACCCACAAATTCATAGGTCACAACGACCCACGAATCAATAGGTCACAACGACCCACGAATCAATAGGTCACAACGACCCACAAATTCATAGGCCACAACGACCCACAAATTCATAGGCCACAACGACCCACAAATCAGTAGGTCACAACGACCTAAAAAGTTGTAGATCAAAACGACCCAACAATCATTAGATCAAAACAACCCAAAAATCATTAGATCAAGACGATCCAAAAATCATTAGGTTAAAATGACCTACGAATTAGTAGGTCACAACAATCTACACACAAATACTAATCCGGTTGAATAAGTATTATACTTGATTCTGACCAAAAGATCCAAAAATGTATGATTTGTATAATGTTCAAACCTTCTAGGTCTATTTATACATGTTTTCAAAGTGTCATCATTTTCTTATAACCGATGTGGGATAACAAAATTCATATTTTACAAAATAATTAAGGTTTAGTAAAAAAAATTATTGTCTTAATTCGAGATTTAGTAAAAGATTTAATCCGATAAAAATCAAAGATTCCGGCTATCCTTTAAACAAATCTTTTAAAAACATGTAAGAAGCCTCAATTTTTTAAAAATATTTTTAATTATTTGTGCCTGATAATCTCTAATATTTATTTAGTAATTCAGTATCTATTTTTTAAGAAGGGCAATTTAGTAATCTATCATAAATTTTTTAGGAGTGGCATTTCAGTAAATATTTTACAAAAATGCTGAGGTGAGATCCCTCGTTGATTGACACGTGGCATTAGTGTCCTTTGTTTTAGTAAGTTATATTGATATATATAAAAATTATTTTTATTATAAATTTATTAATTTAAATTTAATGAGTTTATAATTTTTTTAAAATTTTTATTTTCTGATTTTTATTATTTTATAATGAATTTTTAATATAATATATTAAGAATGGGTATAGAGAGGAACATGAAGAAGAATTTTGAAACTTAGTGGATACCAAAAAGCATAGTCTAAAAGAGGGAAAAAAAAAAAAAAAAAAAAAAAAAGAAAAAAAAAAAGAGAACTTAAATAAGCAACAACTATCCTATGGGCTATATCCTCTATGGATGCTCAACAACCCTACAATCAAAGGGATCATTTTGGAGCTTAATTTCATTTTGATTCGTATTAATTTGACATATCAACAAAAGTACCAATTATTTAATTTCAAGCAAAGGTAAAGTTTGGCACACATCCACTACATTCTACCAAAACCCAAAGTGTTCCCTGTACAATCAACAATTCCGGTTGATGCCTCCCTCTTGTGAACATGTTATGGTTTCTGCCCTTATTAGCCTAAACTAACTAAATCTAACCATTTAATCTTGTTAAAGCTATTTCTTTTAGAGATTTTGGTCTAAGTTGACATGTGTTAACTTATCATATTTACGTTATTTTACTAAATAATAATGGCACAAACTGAAATTAGTTCAAAATGAGGGGCACTAAATGGAAATTGAAAAATATTGAAGCACAACCCAGAATTGTCCAAATCATAGGAATTTACGTAAATACATAAAGGAGCCCTCTTTTTATTTAATTGTTGAATTTACTGCATAGTAAACCTAGCAAGGCATCGATTTCTCTCTCACACACATACACAAGGCACACTTTGACAGCTTTTATGTACCCCTAGCAATTGCATTTGCATTTGCTTGCCCTCACATTTTGTCTGGATGCTGAATTATTCTGTTTCCTCTTTCCATGATAAGACCATTTCTTCATTGGTTTGTCCCTCTTTTTGACTCTTCTTCCTCTCTCTCTTCTTCTCCCTTTTAAAGAGCTTTCTTACACAGTTCTTCATTTGTGTAGGTATTTTGATGACAGTGAGGGGGAAAACAAGCAACCTATACAGAAATTGACAGCTCTTAAGGAATATCTGAGGTGACCTCCTTAAATGGACTTGCTTTGGTTCTAGTACTAATATGTTTTGCACACATCAAACATTGAGAAATTAACTACTTGTGGAGCTATTAGCTTACAATGGCTCGGCAGGTATTTGTTAATTTGTCTCTTCCAAATTGTTTTTTTCCTCCCAATTTCACTGTTAAAACAAAATGTCATGATTTTTGTATGTGGGTGTTTAAGTAGGCGTGTTTGTGAATTTACGATGCTAAGTGATTTGAATTTTGAATGTTACACAGGAAGAGGGTTGGCCTCTGGGTTTACAGCCCTTGAATTTGAGAGTTGGTTTCGGAGGAAGAGCAAGAGATTATTTTGGGTCGATTTCTTTCAACACCATGCTTACTGCGTCTTCTTCTCCCTCCACAGATTCTTCAGATTTAGACACAGAGGTAAGTGCAAATCAAAAACACAATGAAATAGTATATTTTTTATGTTCACGGTCTCCTCATTTCACAGACTTGTAAATTTTGAGTTGTTCTGTCTCTTTTTTAGTCAACAGGGTCATTTTTCCATGACAGAAGCATAACACTAGGAAGTCTGATAGGAGTTTCAAGCATTTTGGAACTCTCAAGAAGATCGATGCGAGGAAGAAGGCAGGAGCCCTTAAAACCCAAGAAATCCTGCAAGTCAAGGACTTGGCTTTTTTCTCTGTGTTCAAAGCACAGCACTGATGTAAAGAACCCTAATACCAACCCTCCATCTCTCGGCCACTTTCTCGCTGTCGAAAGAAGAGCTGCAACAACTAGCAATGCTTATACAGTGCCTCATGAGATCGCAATGGATCAGCACAATTCACTGTTTGTGGATGGACAAATTGCACCTCCTCCCCATCTTCAAGAGGATGGCAGTAATTATAGCAGAGGCTTGGATCAAGGTATCCCTGTACTGCTTTCTTGCATGTGTGGCCAAGCTGCTGCTCATTGAGGTGAGCAATTGGCGTCTTCGTCTTGACATGGTTCGTTTTACAAATAAATTAACACTTGCATTTTATTAAAGTAAGAAAAGAAGCTTGTTCAATACCATTTGAAGAAGCATCATCTTTAGTGTGGTTTTTTAGGTTAATTTTCTTCTACTGAACCTTTGATTATGTCTTTCAACATTTTAATTAAAGCAGCTGCCTGGAATTCATGTATTTGTGTTGTGCTCCCTGTCAATTGATATATGAAACACAGTCAGGGCAATTTGTCCTTCTGATAGTACAAGTGTACAACTATAACTATACATGTGCTATGCTCAGTGGAGATATGGAGAGATCTCATTAGTGTCATGTTCTGCTCATGTACCAACCGGTTAACTCCCCATAAGAATTGGCTCTTTCCCCTCTTTTCCTTCTTTTACTTGTCTGTCATAATTCTGCAAGACACCATAATGACAATAATCATCAAGAACAATCTCAAATAACCACAAAAATATTACAAAGAATGTGTTTTCCCCCCTTCTAGTAATGGGCTCTCTCCAAAACCTTAGAAATATTACCTAACATTGCAATTCATTCTCAAGCAAAGAATATTACAGCAAAACCTCAAACCTTTCACTCAGGCACTTTACAAAACCCATTATTCACTCTAAACAAACCCTACAATGCAGATCCAGCTTCTTATGTATATTATCCATTCCTGATTTCAAGGTCTTGTGTTTCTTTTTGAAAAAGGCTCAGGGCAAAAGCTTCAATCGCCACATCGAACCTCGAGTAGGCCAAAATTTTAGCCTCGTTTAAGAATCAAGCTTACTGATCAACTCATCGCCAGCATGGATCCTCCCCGAGCCACGAATCTTGCTGAATGATCCCATTCCAGAGAGGGCCTTAAAGCTGCTGCTTCCACACTCAGTAAGCCTCCTCGACTTCCTCAACTTTGAGGAACTGAGGTCAATGTCATTGACATTGTTGCCTGCACGGGTTTTGGCAACCGATAAGCGGGCAATGCTGCTTCTGCAGAACGGGCAGACGGGAGCATTCATGATGGCTGTTGTAGGGTTGGGCTTGTTGTGGCAACACAGGGCTAGGGTGCAATGTGCACACATTTGATGCCCACAATCCTGGACTTCAATTGTGCACATTTGATCAAAGCATATGCAACATAGTTCATTCTCGCTAATCTGTGTCAAAAGAATGAAAATTATAAATAACCACCAGACATAAAGTTAACTGGGAAAGCTAGCTAAATGAAGGATTATGTTGTAAATCATTTCATAACTAGCTATGCTTATTCCTCTGATGAAGAAATTCATTGACATTTTTAGCTTTTCCCTCTCCCTTGTCAGTGCAATCCCCAAATTACAAATGACTTTAATGAAGAATCTTACTTGCTCAGATCAACTGTATCATGATTCTTAGTTATTACTCGTATCAAAATAAAGAATTTCACCATAGCACTGCATAACCCAGAAATAGGTGTTCTTTAAACCAGAAATGGTAGAAATCTCACAAACAATTACCTCAGATGTAGCATCGCCGGATCCTGATTCAGAGTGTGATGGAGATGCAGTGGAATCTGTAGCGCCCTTCAAGATGTGTTTCTCCCTCTCCATATTGGCCTCCATTAAAGCCTGCTCAAGTAGAAGCTTTGCCTCAGGGTTAAGTTCACTGATGAACTTCAAAGGTGATGGCCACACAAGAGGCTCAGCTGACAATGGGTTTAATAAGGCTGCACATTCACCATTCTTGTGCTTCACAGCAACCATATACGGAATTCGCCTGCACAAAGCACAAGCTGTGATAACCAAACCAATTTTACAAGTTCCTTTATAACAACAACAACGATCCCTACACATTATTCCCCGTAGATTTTAAGCAAGATTGAGCATACCCAGATGCGTCCCTCTGAAGACGATCTGCACCCCAAGCAAGCAATTTTCGAACACAATCCAAAGACCCACCTCTTGCTGCCAAATGAAGTGGAGTGCTACCTGGATAGCTGCTTATATGGAAAACAGTTTGAATTCCTGTCATAAGTTTAAGCTCAAACCCGAAAAAGGGACTGCAGTGACAAATTCATTACCAATAGCTTCCGGTAGAAGCAGACACTAAAGCTCCATTGTCTAACAAAATTTGAACACAATCAGGCCGCCTCCTACGAGCAGCCAAATGTAATGGGGTTGCCCCCTTACCATCTCTAATATTTACAAATCGAGAGAATCCCCTGGAGATCAATCAGAAGAATTAACTGTCAAATGTTCAATATATTCAATGAAAAATAATACATCAACAATGAGAGGGCTAGACAAGCATACCACGAAACAGCAACATGAGAAGATTTGGCTGTAGAAAGAATTGTTTCAAGGCAATCAGAATGGCCATAATGGGCAGCATAGTGCAAGCATGTTCGTCCATTTTTGGAATCAAACATCAAAATCTGACAAAAAGGATATTAGATTACTAAATCAGTACATCAATCCCAATAACCCAAATTACCCAATCACTTTTTCTATTACTTGATTCTCCAGCGATTGCCAGAGTAAAGAAGTGAAAAAGCTTCAAGATTTCCCATTTCCTTTATCACTTTCGTTGGATCTTCTTACATTTCCCAATATAGAAGTAAAAGGAAAAGGATGCACATATGATAAAGTGGAGTTGTCTTACATTGGCCCCTGCATCTATGAGCTTTTGCACGCACAATATTTTACCATGCATTGCAGCCAACATAAGAGGGGTCTGAATCATTCACAGATCAAAACCAAGAAATGTTCAGAGATCATATAAACAACTAAAACCTATTACATAGACAAACAGAATAAGAATCCAAATTGAACATATATGTGACCTTACCTGCTTATGGCGATTAAACACGTCAGGATTGACAGATCGATCCAAAAGCCAAGAAATAACCTAGAGTTTCAAAAAACAATACCGTCAGTTAAAGAGCGACTAGAAACACACCCAAAACAGACAAATCACAAAATAAATGAAAGAAACCCACATCGATCTGGCCACTAGCAGCAGCAACGTGAAGCAAAGATTGACGGTCGTAGAGAGTGATTTGTCTGAAGAGAGATGAATCTTCGTCCAACAAATTCTTCAAGGTTTCCAAATCCCCCAATTTCACAGCTCTCAACACATCGCTCCTCTCCTGGCCACCCGTGCAACTTAGCCCCTGACCCATTTCGAATCGGGTATCGAGTAAAGAAGCGACGCCGGCGCTCGATCGGTGGGACACCGCACCGGTGAAGAGGAGCTGACGGTGATGGCGGATGAATGATGATGAAATGAAAAACGAAGGAGCTTTGGGTTTTTAAGGAGTAAAGACTAGTAAGTATGAAGACAAGAATCCTTGCTTGGAGCTGCCCGTGATAGAGGCGGGCAGCTGACGGGGTCGTGGATAAGTAAAGTAAACCTATTGGTCTGACTACGGGCAGCGTTTGCCGTTTGGAGTAGAAGATATTTTGGTCTTCATTTTCGTTGCAACGTCTGTGAGTATAAATTTGCATCAAAAAATCAAGGGAGATTTATATATTAATAATTTTTTTAATTTTTTTTAATTTTAAAAACTTATATATAAAATAAAATTATGCAGGTTAACAAAACAAAAATCTATAAAAAAAAAGACTATTTAAGTTAATTTTTCAAAAACAAATATGTGATTATTTCGATGTTAAATCGGGTTTGTATTTTAGCATAAATTAACATTAAAATTTCAATTTTAATTTTCTCAATTCATATTAATTTCCAAATCTCTCTATTTTCAATTTCAAAATCGAAATTTAGAGTTAACTTTTAAAATTTGATGGAATTTTGTGTTATTTTTATGAAGGGAATGTTAAATTGTGTAATTAATGTATGAATTAGTGATATTTATTAATAAAATTTATATAAAAAATAAAGTACAAAACAAAATATATAATAAGTATAAGATTAATTCATAAATAAAGTTAGAACCCATATGATAAAATTAGACCGTGACGAATTCTTATCGAAATCATTTGTCTACTAATAAAAAAAAAAAAGTGTGATTTTTCCATAGGGAAGGGAAGGGAGGGGTCAAAATGATACTTTTGACTAATTAGCTTCATATTGTTTACCCGTTCTAATTTTTGAGGCTCTTTTGAATTAAAATTGTTTAGACAATAAGCACGCAACGGAGATGATTGTATCCAAATCTATAAATTAATACAAAATATGACACGTCGTCAAGTTTTAAGATCGTTGTTTTATAGTTTGGATAGGTCATAAGCGTAAAATATTGCTCCGAGCTAATGAGTGTATATCTATTTTTAAAATGCCTGAATAAAACGCCCCTTTTAAACCGGCCTTCTACCTATATATCTGTATATATTTAAAAATGTAGTTAAATAATAATTTATTTATTTAATAAAAAATATCCTAGACAAAAAAAAGGTCCAAAAAACTAAAGTAGAAAATATGTGGTAATTTTTATTCATAGAGTATCTATATATCTAACGTATGGGAAGGTTTATTCTTCTAAAAACAAAGATCTGCAAAATATATATAATAAAAAAACAGTCAGGTGATTCATTCATTAATTTTCTCCAAAAGGAAGACGGCAATGCTTTAGAAACGAGGATCATCCGATTTCTAGAATTCTTCCTAAATAAAGAGGGAAAAAAACACCCTAAAAGAATTACACAATGCACAATAATAAATAAGAAAACTGAATCGGGTGGATTATTCAACAAAATATAAGCAAACTGCAAGGTAAATTTAGACATTTATAAGATAATATATTTTTTAATGTTACAAAATAATATCATAGTTTTTTGAATTTCTTTTTTTTTATCTATACTAATAATAAAACTGCATATATAAAATACTATTAATTTGTGCACACTAATATTTTTTTGGAATGATTATGGTCCTTTTCGGCGGAGTTTTTTGTAAATTCTTTTTACAGTTTTAAAATAATGAAAGCTAATGAGTTTTCGTTACAACAACTTATTTAGTAGATTAGCCTTTTTATTAGATTTTTCAGAAACTTTTTGTTCCAATTTTAAAAAGCTTAAAATGATACCTTGTTGTGTAGATTATCGAAATTTTTAGTTTTATCCCTTAAAGCTAGCTTTAACAATTTGTACATTTTTGTCCTTTTTGGTAAATCTATCATATAAATCTATCCACAAATCTACTCTTACCAACCATCAATTAGCTTATTTGTTAGATTTTCGAAATTTACAAAACTCTTTGAAACTCTACTTACAAGTCTACCCATAAGTTAAAGCAACTCAAAAAGCTTAAACTACTCAAAAATCTCGCTTTACCGAAAAAGGCCTAGGTAGGGAGTGGTATTGTGATAAGAAATTATGGAGTAATATGGACCGTATATTGATCGATTTCATGGTATATATTAATGCATAGGGCTTAGCAGCGGTCCAAAACCGCAACCGTAACCGAACCGCAAACCCAATAAATGTGAACCGCAAATCGAGCCACACGGATGCAGTTTGGTTGCGTGCGTTTCGAACCGCAAATGAACCGGATTTTGCAGTTCTTTTTTGGTTCTTTTGGGGGATTTTGCAGTTTGGTTGTGGCTCGAACCGCAAATGGTCAAGCACCAGAGCTGTGAAGCTAACAAGAGTGTGTCATGATCTATTAAGCTAACAAACAAACTCGAGGTGAATGACTGAAGGTTGTGAAGCTATCAAAATGCAGTTTGGCACACACAATCCAAATCCAAGGTTCAAAATAAAGAAGAAGAAGAAGAAGAAGAAGAAGAAGAAAAAGAAACGAGCTAGAAGAGTGTGCCATCATCTATTAAGCTAATAAGTAACAACCAAACTCGAAGGGAAGGTTGTGATTCCTGTGAAGCTATCAAAATGCAGTTTGGCACACACAAATGACACCATCCAAATCCAGGGTTCAAAATGAAGAAGAAAAATAGAAGGCGAAGCATAATACAGTGATACATGTTCTCTGGTGGTAGAATAGCAGATTGCGGAGGCGACTGGTGGAGGAAGAGAATACTTGACTAGCGAAACCGAGGCGGAGGAGGCGACTAGGTAGCGTCGGCGAGGCCAAACGAAACAGAAACCTAACCTAGAGGAGCGCGAGCTAGGAAAATTGAGGAAGTCTCCCGATACGGCTGCTTGTTCTCTTAAGACTCACACTTTTTTTATTAAACGCATAGTTGCGGTTTGCGGTTCGATTGATGAACCGAACCGCAAACCGCAACACAAAATCTTATGAACCGTAAACCGAACCGATTAACTACGGTTCAGTTGCGGTTTGGACCGCAATTTGCGGTGTCAGTTCGGTTCGGTGAACCGAACCGCAATCTGCTCAGTTCTATTAATCCACGTCACTTACTGATTTATGAGAGATGCGGTGCAGCTTTTATAACATGTGGGACAATTTATCTTTTTTACAATTTGTTTTAAGAAGATGGACGTAATGACATTTTTGTAATTTTTATAAGATAAATTGTAACAAGTGTTATCTCAATTCATAATTTTATTTCAATTCGTTTAAATCTTATATATTATCAATTCTAGTATTTTCTATAGTTAGTTGATGTATTGTTTTTATTTATTAGTTATATTTTTATGTATATTTTATTACTACATGTTTGAACTAATAAAACACAATGTTTGAACTAAGAACACAATATTCGAACTAATGATGCCCTAATTTTTTAGCTAATATTATAAAAGTTCAAAATTTTGTAGTTCTAGTTATAAGAATACTTTTATTAGTTTCAAAATTTTATACTATTATAGTTCAAATCGAGTGTTAACATTTCATATTATTAGTTCATGCACTATTTTGAACCTAAGAAAAACATTTATAAAAATGTATGAACATTAGTAATGTATGAACCATTAGTACAAAATAATTTAAATTAATATAAAGAAAATTTTGAACGAGATATACAAAAAATTTGAACGAAAAAAGTGTTCGTTAAAAAAACTATTAGAAAAAATTCAAAATTTTTATATTATTAGTTGAAAGAATTAGTTCGTTTTAAATTAGTTCAAACATTTTACATTATTAGTCCATACATTGTGTTGAACTTACGAAAATTTTTGTGAAAATATATCAATATAATTTGAACTTAACTGAATACAAAAATTAATTTTAAACAAAAAATATTCGTTAAAATAAAAAATAAATTAAAAATAGACACGTGTCACAACATCGCTACATAATTCTGCATCAAAACATATCTACCGTATCTGAACCAGCCGTAATATTTTCTTGAGGAAAGTGGTGTGCTGCTTGTACTCCTTACATGAGAATGTCTTCCCGAGTTTTTATAAAAATAATTTATTTTACTTACTCTGAATAAGATGATTACTTTCGGTGAATTATTTCAAATATAACATAAACTTGCACTTTGAAATTTTGTTTGATAGTAATATAAAAAATACTCAATAAATATTTGTTAACGTTAACTTCACGTTTATCAATCTTTTTGTAAATTAATTTAATTTTTTTTTAAATTCAAATTAAATATCCTATAAAAAGAAAATAATAATTGTTCTGTAACCAAAAATAAAAAAATTCAAAATATGATTTAGGCATTAAATAAAATTAAAAAAAACTAATCTCTTAAAAAACATCTTATCACAAAGAGATATTTGAAAAATACTAAAATTTAAAATTAACTAACGATACTATGGTCCAATTATATATTATTTCACTTTGAATGGCTATTGATGATTCAAATTCATGACATACGAGTTATAAGATGATTTGTTAAGTAAATGCAATATTAAATAGGTGGTTGTTATGTTAAAAAAGATAACAAAATAATTAGCCGTAATGCAATTATGGAGCATCTCATGGTATTGCATCGATCGTATCATACATAACAATAGTAGTATATTCAACTCGTGAGTCGTGACTGAGAATCACTGAATGACACACTACAGCTCTACAAGTCACATGTCAATGTCCTTATGTCCACGCCCACCATCATCATTGCCCCTCACCATATATTCCTATATTGAATATTATGGGTACATTTATCGGAGATCTATGGGTAGTTGAAGTTTATCGGTAGTTAAAATTAGTAGTCCGCTAAACGAATTTTTTTTATAAATTTGAGGGGTGTTTAGGAGAAACAAGTTTATTGTAACTGATATATGTATAAAATTATTTTAAAGGATTTAATTTTTTATTTAATATTAATATTTGTAGGGATATATTTGTAATATATCATCTAATAAGTTATCATAAGCTCTTTAAGCTCTCATCATGTAGCTTATGAAATAAAAAGAATATAAGTTACAATAAACTACCAAATCTGCGTAAGCTTGCTCTTCTAAACGCCTACTTCCAACCTTTTCTCTCTTTTTTTTTTTTTTCCATAAGCTTCACAACTCTTAAATCTGTGGTCTCCCAAACGGACCCTACACTGCATTAGGTCCGTAATGAAGGTCGGTTTGAAGTCGATTTTAAGCTTCTCAAATGCGCATTTATTCTCCAAAGTGAAAATTGATTGGGTACATGGGCTCCGAAATTGAAAATCTTTTGGTTTCATTAAAATCTTTTGGTAGGATTCGAACTCTGGATGAGCTGCCCCTCCCACCCTTATATCAGTTGTACTAATTAAACTTTGTGTATTATTTTGATGATACACAATATTAATACACAATTTCAATTACACAATATTTATACATAATTTCAAATACACAATATTAATAAATAAAAGACTTGTGTAACCAAAACCTTGTGTACGAAATACCTTTCACTGAATTTCTTTCCTGAATAATATGTAGGTACATTATGTATACTCGAGTCATTTTATATCGCTCGAGTATTTCGTACACAAGGTTTTTGGTTACACAAGTCTTTTATTTGTTAACATTATGTATTTGAAATTATGTATCACTATTGTGTAATTGAAATTGTGTATGCTCGAGTATTTCGTACACAATTAATCTTTTTCTACATAATTTTAAGTGCCTACTTTGTCTACACATTACAAAACATACCTACTATATACACAAAAATACGTTATGTACCTACTTAACCAACTCATCCAAATTTTTTAAATCTAAGTTTGAAATATTTCAACTCTACACTCCAAATGCGAAATGATTTCGGTTTCGCACTCCAACCGGAATTGGTGTGGTTTCGGATTCTATGTGTAGAATTAATTGGCTCATTCGGCTTCAAACGACTTCCACTTTGGAACTATACGCAAAATTAAAACAAAAAAATATTCTTTAAAATTGTACCATATTGCGGACTTATATAACTTTTTAAAATATTTTATACGGATACGTGTAACATCATTTTTCTTACTAAAGTTAGGATTTGTTCGGTGAAACCGTAAACATTTTAAGACATTACTTTTAATTATAATCTTCTAAATAATTTGTAAAAGTCTACAAATTTGTATAAACTATTCAACTCAACAAAATAAAATATGTTTTTATCCTCTTGTCAAGCTAAGCGTCTATTTTACATATACCTAACCCAAAATCTCGTTACTTGCACATATTTTTGGTTGATTTTAAAAGATGTGAAGAGTTTTAAAGGATGAGTTGGATAGGTGGTGTCTTTTTGAATTTATGAATATCGAGTACACTCTTTTATTTTACATGATATAAAATATGTTCCTTAAATTTATATTTTAATAATTATTTTAAAAGGGTTTATTGGTAATTTTGAACAACACAAAATACTTAAAATCTAACGTTAATATACAATCTTAAACGAAACTACTTTGTGTAATTGATTGGTGTATTTGTTACTTATGTAACTAGTCTTTTCTCAAAAATACTAAACAAAAACTATGCCTTTGTCATTCATCGGAAGTTTAGGACTTTCAGCATTGTTAGGGCTAACATTTTGTTTATTGTATCGGGCTTTGAGGCCTTAGAAGCAGATTTGGTAGAATTGGAATCCTTGGTAGGTCGATAACTACCTAGGAAGAGGAAGAATTTAGATAAGATTGTTTATAAAGGATTTCGATGTTGGTTTCCATTGAACCCCTTCCCGCACAAAAGAGAACCCAAAAAGAGAGTGGGGAGCACAGAGGAATAGGAAGGAGAAAGAAGATAAATGAGCAGCATCGCTCCTAGAAAAGGCAAGGTTAAAATGACCGATTGTTTAGAAAAGATTTTAAAAATGTAAGTCTTCTTCTTCCTTTTATTTGAGCCACCGCGGAGGCGGAGACTAGGTGGGGGGTAAGTTCCTTTTGTAATGAAAACGGCGAGGGAACGGCCGTCCATAAGCAGTTTTTCAGCGAAGAAGAGGCGCTAGTGGTCTGGTGGATGCCTTCCATGTCCTGGATTAGAGCTTGCTCATTGTCGTTGTGTTTGGGTTGTATCCCCGTGTTTATCGGGGTGGTTGGTGTTATCAGAGGTGGAGAGATAGGGATTGAGGGTCGCTGGCGGCGAGAAGCGGCGAAGATCTGAATTCCGGGCTTGACTCGAGCCTTATTCAGGAAAACGAGCAATGTTTTTGAAAAGTTCAATCCGAGTATGGGTTTATCCAAGTCTAAATAGAGTGCATGAATGTCTTAGAGTAGTGTGCACGTATGTATGCAAATAGACTGTAAATGACATTGTAAGTAAAGCGCACTTAAGTGTGAAAGTAGAGTGTACTAATGTGCCATTCAAAACTTCACACATAACGGTATCAAAGTAATGTACATATAAATTAAAATTTATATAAAAAATAAATAATTTATTTTTGTAAAATCCGTGATATGTACAATTTTCAATAATAACAAAAGAATAAATAAAAAGGATTAAAATTGGGTGAGTGACTCTATAGTCCAATTGCATAATTGAATTTAAATCACAAATTTTGGGTATTGAAATTGTAGTTTGTGGGTTTCCAACCCTAGTTGATAGTCCCACCAATTTTCATAATGCCCAATTTTATAATACCAATTCATAATGCCCAATTTTCATATGGTCCAATTTTTTAAATACCACATTTTTGTAGACTCAAAATTTGTAACTTCCACCAACTTCAGTGGAGTCTTCACTCTAAAACTTCTCCTAGGTATCCGAAGGGAAGAAGATACGTCGTGGGTTATATCGCAAAGCTTGCACACGCCACGGATCGCCCATAGTTGAAGAAGATCAGTCGCCACTGTGAGTCTGTCATATGTTAGAAGACACTACCATCTAAATGTAAAAGGCTATGATGCACGGACACGGACACGGATACGGGAAACGGACACGGCGAGAAACGGGGAAGCGGCAATCATCAAAAGTATAGGAAACGGGGACACGGCGAGTAAAATAATTAATATATTATTTTAAAGATATTTAAATATAGAATTACTATATCATAATGAGATACATATATATAAAAAAAATCAATGATATATGAGTTGATAAAAATATTAACATGATAATAAAATAATGGGAAATTCCGGATGGTACCCCTGTGGTTTGGGGTATTCCGGATTTTGCCCAAGGATTTTTTATAGTTCGAGTGGTGCCCTTCAACTTTACACAATTCCGGATTTTGCCCAATTTTACAAAACCTACCAAACAAGCCTTATCTAATTAATGAAAATAAAAATAAAACATAAATCCGAATAAAAAAAGAAAGGAAGAAATGAAATGAAACAAATTAAATTAAGAAAAGCTCAAGTTTTGTTGTCTTAACCCAACTGTATGTGCTATCTCCAGGCTATCCCGGACCTCCGTCGCCATAGTTAGTCTCATTTGAAATTTTCATTGTGATGTTAGGTTCAACAATTTGGCGTGAGTGCTGCTCAAAATTCTGAATGAGACTCATGGTGGCCAGTCAGAGGAAAAAACTTCAAATTCGAAAACCCTAGCTTAAAGATTGTTGGGCAATATGAGAAAGTAGGACCTTCGTACAGAAATTTGCGTTTAGCCTTGTGAGATTTCCACGCTTTAGGATTTTTGGAAGAGATTCTTCAGTTGGAGTTTGAAAGACAATTGTCCCGGTCGCGACTCGTGAAGCTGTAGCAAAAGAATCTATTTAGGATTTTATCAATTTGGATTGAATTGAGAAAGAGGGAAGAACATGAGTAATTTCCCGATTGAACGTGCTCCGGAAAGAACTCGATTTATTTCACTTGGATTATCTAAAACATCAACTAGTTGCAAAGGAAAAGGGTTGAGGCATGTTCTTGTCGTCGTCTTTGCTGAATCCGCCGCCGCCTTCTCTGGAGTCGAGATCCGTCTTCGCTGCCGTGGAGCGACGCAGAGGTCTGAGAACGAAGACGTCTTCGCTGATGCCATTCTTTACTTGTAACAGAGAAATCAACATGGTATAAGATGTGCACAAAATAACAAAACTATTTTGTTGATTTACTGAGAAACGAGCAAACTGAAAGAAAGGCAAATTTGTAAACTATCAATCTATCATCAACCAATTCAAAGTAGACAGACAATCGAATTCATGGACAATTTAAAAACTGAAATAATAGAACAAAAAAGTTATAAGCTAATCCAATAATTAAAATAAGAAAAAAATCAGACCTGAGCGAACTAAGGATTTCTTCTTCTTTTTTTTTAATTTTGGTTTTATGTTTTATTTTTATTTTCATTAATTAGATAAGGATTGTTTGGTAGGTTTTGTAAAATTGGGCAAAATCCGGAATTGTGTAAAGTTGAAGGGTACCACTCGGACTATAAAAAATCCTTGGGCAAAATCCGGAATACCCCAAACCACAGGGGTACCATCCGGAATTTCCCTAAAATAATCGAAACAAAAATTGGAAACAAATATTTCCAGTCTTACAAAACATAGAAATAAACATATTTAGTTTTATAATCTGAAATAATCATACTCAGTATCAAAATTGAAGAATGAATCATTCATTTTCAAATCAACAATAACCGAACAACATGATCAATAAAGGAAAATAATAATAAATATTTGTGAATTATAAAAAGTGAAAGAATTAGAATAACATAGTCAACATTCAACAAATAAAAATCACAAAATAAATTAATAATCAAATATTCAAAATTAATTTATAAAATCATAATAAAAATGGAGATAAGAGTCGGCCGGCGGAACAACATTTCAACATTAGAGCCGGACAAGAAGATTGGTGTCCTACTTCCGACAACCACAATCTCGCAGGTGGTCATATGGAGCTAGGTTTAGTCGGAAAAAATGGGAAAGAAGAAAAAATATTACGGTATATAAGTTTTTATTTTGTTGATCATGTCTTGACCGGACACAATCCGCGTCCTCACCGTGTCCTACACGTGTCCTACCTTGGAAACGTGTCTTGACCGTGTCCGGTCATATTTGACCGTGTCCGAGCCGTGTCCGGGTGTGTCCCCGTTTCCGACACGGCAGGACACGGGACACGCCGCCTTCTAGAAGTGTCCGTGCATCATAGGTAAAAGGTTGTATCTAATTAAAATTTTATATTTTTGAATTAAGGTTTATTATAAGACTAATAAATTATATATTTCCTCACTTATAAATTGTACAGGCGACATCTTTTGTCCAAGAGACTTTATTAAGATAAATTAAATTATTCATTTTTATCCAATCTCCTAAAAAACTAATAAATTGATTTATAAAGTTCAGATGTTATAATCAACATTTTACGTCTCTCAATAATAAGTTAAACGAGTGAGATCGTGGATGGACGGTCCATATAGAAGCTGAAATGAATAAATACTTAGCGATTTGACATTAATTCAAAAAATACTCTGTGTTTGACTAAAATGTATTAATGGTATCATTCAATTATAAGATAAATTGCAAGAAACATTTGTTTGTCTTGTAATGGTGCCACAAATGCACAGGTCACCGTCATACATATCTTTGATTTCATTATATGGAGGAGCACATGAGATATACGACATATAAGATATTTGATTGCATTAAACACCCATCAAACTAACATATAAGGCTATGATACGGGGGTTGTTCCGTTTACTCGGCAAAAGTTCTGCACATACTCGTTCATTTTATAAAACGAGTCGAATACGAATATAATATGAAGTTCATTATGAATCCGAACTCGTCGAAAGTTCTGCACATGCTCGTTCATATTATGGAGAGATTTGTGAACCGAAGACTTATTTTTATTTCATTGATAAATATAAAGTGGTAAAACGGTAAACTAACTAATAAAGGGATACGTCCAAATAGAAGGCTCAATACTTTGGCCCAACATTCTAACGCTATCTCTCAAGTTGGAGGTGTGATTCAACAACTCCAATATTGAACAATAGACACTTGATGGATTGGGTTTTTGAAGCTCCTCGTTACTTGCACTCGAGTCTTGAGCGCGAAAATTGTTGTTGAAGCGAAGAGATGCAAGAAGGATTGATGAACCTTCCTCCCTCATTGGTCTTTTTGTTTTGTGGGCGTCGATATGGTGCCGGTAGGTTGAACCCCTAAGACGTAGATTAACGTTCTAGGTAAGTTTTGGTCCTAAGACGTAAGCTGATTAGCATCCTAGGGTAGGTTTAGGGCCCTAGGACGGAGGTAGATTAGCGTCATTTGGTAGGTTTTGAGCCCTAGGATCCAAGTAGATTAGCGTACTAGAGTAGATTTTGAGTCCTAGGGCGCAGATAGGTTAACGTTCTAGGGTTTTGAGCAAAGAGAGATGCTACCCTTCTTTGTTCCTTATTTTGTTGGCAATAATAACACGTCAAAAGAGTCTGCTCTAGGGCGCTTGTAGGTTGGCGTGATAGTCGTCATCACCGGCGACGGTGATGATTGCACAACTAGGGTTTGCGTTTTAGAGTTTTTTTCGAAAGCGCGTTTAGGAATCGTAGGTTTTGATATCATGTAGAGATTTGTGAGCTGAAGACTTGTTTATTTAATTGACAATATGAAGAGGTAAAATGGTAAACTAACAAATAAAGGGACTAGCCCAAATATACACCTTACTATTCTAACCCAATAGTCAAACATATTATAAGACGAGTCGGATACAGGTATAATATGAAGCTCATTATGAACCCGAACTGAATACAAGTCAAGCATGAGCTTAAAATGAAAATATATCACTAAAATACCCCTAAAATTAAAAACCATCTCAACAAGTTAGGGTTTTATGTGTTTTTCACAGTTTCACTCCACATATCCTCCCGACTTCCTTTTATGTGTGCGGCTATGAAAAATTTATGTCAGCAAGTTGTTAGGATTAGAATCAATCAAGAGAAAAGTTGGATGCAAGAATTGATTGCCCAATTCACCACGAATACATGACTACGTCTGGGGATATTACCAAGCTAAGATTTTGCATGGTGTTTTGTGATGACAATTACTATTATCATTGTGAGGATAAATAAATAGAATTCTAATCTTAACTAATCCTACTAGTGTTAGAATAAAATCTTAAAATATAGAATTTTATAAGGATTATATAAACCTTTATAGGTAGAATTCTTCTACAATTATAATAAACCCTTAAAGATAGAATTTTACTAGGATTAAAAACAACAACCCTAATACCAATGAGCTAAACTTGCACGACCCGTCATGCTCCATAACCCAACAATTTTCCATATGGAGATTGTTCTTAATCATAATCGTCGTTTTCACCTACGACCCTCATCTAGTAATAGTGCCTAACCTTCATCTCATTTACCAAGGCTTGTTGAAATTATGTAAAACTTCAAATTCTCTAAGGTCAACACCTTAATCGGATATATTTGCATGGTTTTCATTTCCAAGGATGTTTACCACTTATCACCAAAACATGAAGGGGGAGCTTTAATCTATGGGGAACTATTCAACTTTCAAGATATAAGGTTACGTCAAGATGGAATAGAAGATGACACCTGAGAAAGAACCAACTCTCTATAACGTCTTGTAAGACCCGAGGTCTTGATGACAATGTCCTCGTGCCAATCATGCTTGCTCATAAACTTCCAAAGATGTCACTCATCATGAAGTTGCTCCTCCAAGCACGCTTAACTCTAAAATATAAAAGATGAATTTTTGTTAGTATGGGTAGAAAATTAATTATATCTTATAAGTTAATCACACCAACAAAAAAATGTTAATCATAAATCCCCATTCAAAAACTTTCTAGGAGATCACTTTTTATGAAATTGGCCCCGTCGAAGCATGCTTAACTCTAGAGTTCTTTGTCCTCACTCAACCATTGAAAAAGAAAAATTCTTATCGACATGGTTAAACCCAATCCCTTAGTTATAAGTTATTCGTAAGTCCCCATTCAAATTATGTGGGATGATGATTTTGTGGGGTGTTACAGGTCTTACTTGTGCTTGAGCTACGAAAGAATCTAACTTTCAAAACTTTGTGTGATGAAGCTAGTTTTGACAAGTTGGTTTTGACCAAGAATGATATTTACATAAACAAGGGTTGTGTGATGTACTATTCCGGTGAATGTAATCACAATCATCCAAAAAGAGAATGTAACCAATATTGCAATTAATAAGAATGTTTTTTTTTTTTTTTCTGTTTATATTGTTGAGTCATTTCATATTTGGCATGAACGTTCAGGGAATGTGAATGAGAAGACAATATAATGACTGGTTAATTTGAAATCTAATTCCAAAATACAAATTAAATGAAGATAAATTTGAAGTTAGTGTGCATGTCAAACTCACAAAAACGTCTTCCCTACATTGGAAAGAACAACTGAACCTTTAGGCTTAATACACAATGGCTAGTGTGATATAAAAGTTGTGCAAACTAAAAGGAGTCAAAAGTTTTTTGTACCTTCGTAGATGGTAGCACAAAATATGATTATGTACACTTGTTATAAAACAAGGAGGAAGCCTTAAATAATTTTAAGGAATATAAGCCGGAAGTGAAAAACCAACTTATGAAAAAAATAAAAATAATCCGAAGTGATAGAGGAGGCGAGTACAATAAATAATTTACTGCGTTTTTTAAAAAACAAGAGATAATTCATTAAACAATTGTTTCTTATTCACCTGAATTGAACGGAGTTGGAATGAGATATATTGAAAGAAATTTTGAATGCAATGTTGTGGGAATCTGGGTTACCCACTATATGTGGGGGAAGCGTTGCTTACCACCAAGTACATCATCAATAAAAAATGCCCAAATGTTTTATGAATTTTGGAAAGGTAACATACCATCATACAAATACCTCAAAATGTGTGGGAGACGGGGTTGACAAAAGTGATAATACAACCTCCTGAAATGGTCATCATTGAACCTATGATTGTTGATTGTATTTTCATAAGACATGCACATAGTTATATCCTAAACAAAATAACTCACAAGGTAATCGACAAAATTTCATATGAACTTTGGAAAGGTAATTAACCATTGTACAAATACCTCAAAATGTGGGGGGTATTTGACAAAAGTGGAAGTACCACCTCCTAAAAAGGTCAAAATTGGACCTATGATTAATGTTGATTGTATCTCTTGAAATAATTTGGTTTACTAGGCTTTTTTGAGTTTTAGTTTTACTAAATGTACCCCTTAAAAGAAGATTGTTGAGAGTTTAGGAGAAAATACCAAAGGTTGGGGTATATTTACCTAATTAAAAAACTAAATGGCCTAGTTACTACAAGTAAAATTCAAAAAAGCCTATTAACCAAATTAGCCCTTGTATCTTCTTAGAACATGCACACAATTAGTGTTCATCGTTTTATGGCACATAAATCAGATATACTAGACATACATGGTAATGCAATCACAGAATCACGAAATGCGTCTTCCTCTGAAAACGTATATCCTTATAAGGATAAAGAATATCCAAAATAAAATCGTTAAAAGTCTATTTTCATGTACTAAATTTTATTCTGTTTTAAAACCATATGTTCTAGATTTATTTCTAATAATGCGGGGGATTGTTAGATTTATTTCTATGTAGTAACTAAAGTTTAATTTGTTTTCAAAACCATATGTTTAGATTTACTTCTAATCATGTGGGGATTGTTAGAACTCATTTAACATAAGTATCTTAAGTGAATTTTTTGTGCACATTTCTGGTGGGCTTCGAGCATTATCAACTCCGGAAAGTGGAACCATTGAATTTGTGTACTCGATACGTATAAAATGTGATGGGTTTGTCATCTATTTAGGCCTTTACTATTTGGCGCAGTCTTATACTTGGAGACCAATTATAACCTAGGGTTTCGTATACGGCTCGAGTTATTGCAAGAGGTTTTCATCAAAGAGAAGGAGAAGATTACAAATGGTAGTTAGGCATACCTCCATCAGAATGTTACGAGCAACAGTGACACATCAGGACTAGAGCTTGGACAGCTTGATGTAAATACAACTTTCTTACATATAGAGTTAGAAGAAGAAACATACATGACTCAGTCATATGGTTTCCAAGCTCCAAGGAATGAAAAATATGTCTACAAGTTGAAGAAGTCTTTGTATGGACTTAAATAATCTCCGAGGCAGTGATACAAGAGATTTGACATCTATATGATAGAGATTGGTTAAAACGTGAGTGTTTATGATTATTGTGTGTACTAAAACAAGTTGAAGGATGATTCTCTCATCTATTTGGTCTCATATGTAGATGATATGATAATAACTGTAAATAACAAGTATGACATTCTGAAACTGAATGGTCTCTTAAGTGTTGAGTTTGAGATGAAGGATTTCGGAGCAACTTGGAAAATTCTAGGAATGAAGATTCTTAGAGATAGGGGTCATAGGAAGCTTTTCTTATCACATAAATTCTACATTCAAAAGGTGTTGTCAAGGTTCGGAATGTCATCGGTCAAGCTTATTGATACACCTAGTGCTGCTAACATCCATCTTACCACTCTATTTATACCTCAGTCGGATGAGGGGAATGAGTATATGCCACGAGTCCCTTATGTTACTGTAGTAGGTAGTTTGATGTATGTTATGGTCTGCACAAGACTAGATTTGACACAAGTTGTTAGTGTCGTGAACAAGTTCATAGGGCAATCAGGAAAAGAACACTAGCAAGGTGAGTGGCTTGTGCTTGTTTGATTGAATTGTTAATTGATTGAAATTGGTAGTTTGTTGTATGAAATTGGTTGAATAATTTTGATTAGGGCTATTGTCTGTCTGCTCTCTTCGTGAACGTTGTTGATTGAATTGTTAATTAATCGCAGAGGAATGGAAGGTTCATTCTAGTTTTACTCAGATCTCATCTCTGCCTTTCAAAACAAAAATACACTTGATTCCCTTTATGAGCCTTTACAAGATGATATCATATCATTGATGAGTGGCTTGTGCTTGTGCTTGTTTGATTGAAGATCAGATTTTGGTTGAATAGTTTGGTGTTTGTCTCATTCTAGTTTGTTGTCTGTGTACATTGTATTGAAGTGCCAGCTGATTTTTTGCTATTAAGGTAGTTGAATTAGACTCATTTTAGATTGTGTACATTGGATTAATCTGACTCTGTATATTTGTCATTTTACTCAGATTTATACAATCTGAAATGAAGTGCTTGTTGTTTTGTTGGTCATAGTTGTCTCTGCACATTTGCCATTACTGCTTTCTTGGTCATAACTGGTTGTTTCATTCTAGTTTATTGTTTGTTGACGAGGATGTTGAAATTCAATAGCAATGTTTGTTTGATATTTTTTGGTTAGGTTTCTCAAGATTTAATGGTTTCAACTACATCGTCTTCTTCAACATTGAGATTGACGGACTTATATTGTAAGTTTCAACCTCCAAAAAGAACTCACATTAGGATTTTCGGATCTGACAAAAATCCAAATCGGTCGTATTACAAATGTGGTGCTTGTAATTTCTTTCAATGGGCGGATGCATTGAAGATGACTAATGCTCAAAGTGAGCATAAAGCAAGAAATGATGCGAGATATGATTCACCGACAACGTCCAAAAATGACCTTCAAGACTTGAAGAAAGAAGTGATGGATTTGAAGGAATATTTTCAATCCATAGTTAAAATAGCTCTTATTTTGTACATGATTATATTAGTGATTGTGCTAAAAAAACCGAGTAGGACATTAGATATTGCAAAATGTATTAGTTTTTATTTTGAAACTTTATGTATTATGTACAATGAAATTGATTAATATAAATAAAAATGGTCTATGTATTATGTGTTACTCAAATCTTGTGTTGCACTGACACTTGGTTATATTGGTTAGCTTTATTGGTTCTAATTTGGACAACGTTGGTTTTTAGCTGTCAGAACTTTCTAAAAGATGGTGATGTTATGTGAAGTGTAGAAAGAGTGGTGGCAAATCAAACCCTTGTTTTGGCTTGTGAAAGAGGTGCTTGAAGTGTAAGTTTTGTATTACAAGTGGACAATAAGAGCTCACCAACACCACTAAAGAGAGCCTTTGGGGCCAAAGACAGGTTGTGATTTGTGATGTGAGTGAGCTTTTCACCTTTATAGATTATTCCATTTTGGTTATATGTACCTACATCTTGGTAGTTGTTACTGTGTTATTGTAACGCCATGATCCCAAATTATAAACTCATACTGACCAAACTATTACAAGCCTATTATCCTTTCTTTGACCTAAAAGAAGAGCTCTTGTTGGTAATATGGTTGAATTTTCTAAGTTTCATTTGATAACTTGATTCGATAATCAGACTTGAAATCCAAATAGACAAAAGAAAAAAAGACTGTAAATGAAGGAGTGAACAACAAAGTAATCTTGATACAATCTGACAGATAAAATGTATTGAAGTAGATAATAGAGTTTGGATTGATAAGAAGAGGTTAAAATACAATTTAAGGCGAGTGAATTAGTCCCCGCTTGCACAGCCTTTGCACCCACAGTGGATACACTCCACAACTTTCTCTTCTCTTAGATGCTTAGGCACTTGGCACACACAAGTCGTCCCAAAGTTATGGTCTCGTGGTTGTATGCAATGGAGGCAGCAGAGTCTCTCATATCCAAGCGGAAATGCAAAAACAAACCAACGATTGAATGTCCGGATGCTAGTAAAATCATTGATGATTGATCACATGCAAACAACTTAATCACAACACTGTCTACATGTCTATGAATTAAGCTCCTGTTAGCTGTAGTATGTTCCTTTTAGCAGCTTAGTCCATGTTGGCATGCTTGTTAAGACTATCCATCAAAATAAGTAAATAAACACTAACTAATATTTCATGAAACTCAAAATGAACAAAGCATATTTTCACTCTAAATAAAGCATCTTTTCACTCTAAGTTATGAAACGGAAGGTGTTACTTTATCACAAGATTTCATGCTATAGCTAAGCTATTTTGTGCAAAAGCATCATAGGCATATTCATGTAGCTTCACAAGATCAAGAAAAAGTCAATGATAGATCCATGTAGCTTCACTAATTTAACCGAAGTTTTGAGCAATTCTGAATTTCAAAATAAATTTACCAGTTGGAGACCCTAGGTCATCATATAGGCAAAAAAAAGTGAGAGTTACTTGTAGTATGAATTTGTGTTGGAGTAAGAAGAGACTAAATATTTTGACAGCCAGGTAAAAATCCCTACACCACCCCTTTTAAATCTACCAGAAACTTGGCAAACATCAGGAACTTATTCATTGAAATATGTGACTTAATATGGAAACTATTTTGGGCCTCTATTCAGTTAATTTATTCACAGTTCAAATGTTTTCTACAGAACTCTCTTGGCTCAGTGGTTTGGATGGGTCTTCCAACATGTGTTTTCAAGCCGGATAGAAATGGTAAATGAATCAATGTTTTCATGTTTTTCTCACTGCAAATAATCTACAAAGAAGTTTACAAGGGAAAAAAGAGGTTAAATTTGGTTCAGAAGAACAAAATAATGATATTAATTGCATGCATAGGCGCTCACAAGTTCAGACACCAAGGTAATAGTTAGTTTAATACTTCAGCATCACACATCCTAGAGAGAATTTCTTCCAGCTTCTCAGTTGTTGCATTACAGACAGCTGTTGCATTATAGACAGTTTTTCCAACAGCAGAAAGTTTTTCAAAACAGACTAGTTTCCTACAACAGAAAGTTTCCAAAAGCCTAAGAAAAACTAGCTTCAAAGGGTCTTGATTTGATTTGCCACACTAGCCTTTAAGGGTCATGTTGACTTCCAACGTTCCATGGAGCCGATCCCAACACGTCAGATGCGGCTTCGTCGGGTGGTTGTGCTTTCCTTTTACGATAAGTTCTCTTCCTTTGCTCAACTCAGACTCCTTGTTACCCTTGTTGCTCTCGAAGCTCTCTCGCAGTCATCCCACCTTTACACGTCTTAACATTATGTCCAAATGCCTTGTATCATATACAAATTGAATAAAGAAAAAGATAAATCTCAAATCAAAGTAGTTAAAATATATAAAATACGACAACAAGTGATATTACATACCTGACACTTACTACAACAAACAGTACCTGACCTCTTTCCCTTTTGTCTTTCACCGTCTTTGCGTGTTCTGTCTCTTGGTGGCCTACTTCTCCTCTCTTCATCGTTGTGGGACTTATATTTGGAAGATCATTAGCTGGTCATTGTTCTTCGTCAAGTACAGGATGGAAGTTTACTAAACGTATGATACATTTGCACCAGTCCTTATATTGCTCTGCCCGCATGTTTGCAAGGGATCCTACTAATTTGCCATTCTTCACAAGCACAAGTCCGATTATTGAGGTTCACAGGAAAATAAGACCGGCCTTGTTTAATTCGCACTTTGTACTTGATGCTTGAAAAACCTATAAAAGATTAGAAAGAATTTACAAATTAGTAACGTATAATACACAACTTAATAAAAAATCAACACAATGTGAGATTACTTGAAGCTCACGAGATGCTAAAAGGTTTTTATGTAATTTTTCGCATTCGTTGGCGTTATCCCATTCGAAGGCCAAGTTTTTGCCTCTTCTTGACGTTTTACATATCTAACCATATTTGTTCTTCGAATCCCTATAGTACAGTTCACATCATTTAAGATGCAAGCATAAAATAAAGAGTAGACAATAAATCAAAGCAAGAAGACGAAAACTAAACCTTCGAGTAAAGACAAGACCGGGTTTAGTCTATCCACTCCAATAGTAGAATTGAAACTCTCGACAAAGTTGCTCATATTTTTCTCATTACACAATGATGGATCAAATATGTGTCTAGCCCATTGTTCTTTTTCTCCCGCCTCATGTAACCACTTTACAACACCAAATCCTACTTCCTTCTGCATCATCTCCACTGCCTTATTGTAGCTGAACTCAGAATATGCTTCACAACATGTCCAAAATAAGTAATGCATTCGACGTCCGGGATATTGTCTTTTGAAATTGGCACACAAGTGTCTACAACAAAGGCGCCTAGATACACCGGGCCATATATCATCTAGTGCCGGTTCAATGCCCTAAAAATTTGACTTTCAAGTTAATTAATGTTCAAATGATCAATATGTAATTAGAGTTGGTTGCCATAAAACTTAAGATTAATACTTTTTGGCGGTCTGATATAATAGTCAAGTCTTCCCTCACAATGTCCTTCAAACTATCTTTCAGATGCCAAAAGAATTGTGACCAAGTGCTCTTACTTTCATTTTCGTATACACCATATGCCAGCGGGAAAATCTGAGCATTTCCATCTATAGCTATTGCAGATAAAACAACCCCACCAAACTTTCCCTTTAAATGACAACCATCAACCCCAATCAAGCTTCTACATCCTCTAAAACCCTCAATCATCGGCTTCAAGGATATGAAAATGTTCTTGAACTGAAGTGGCTTTTCCGGAAGTTCATCGGCAACTTTCCAAGCACAAAGAGCCTTAGAATCGAGATTTGTACTTTTTAAAACGTCACAATAAGCTGACAGCTTTCCATACGAAGTGTCATGGTTTCCTTGGAGCTGCTCTAAACAAAATTTCCTTGTTTCATATACCTTTGTTTTCTTTAGCCGAACATCGTATCTCAACTTAAGAAGGTCATTTATCGCCTTCCCTAAAATATCCAGATTCGTCTTTACATCATCTATTATCTTGTCTGCCGCCCAACGCATGGTTTCCATGGGATTGAACTCAGATAATCTGGTGCAAGTATGCTCTTCTGTTAACTTTTTGATGGCCCAAGTATATCCATATGGGAGTTTAGAAGCATGTAATCTCCATTCACACCTTGGGTCAATACAAGCAGCTGTCAATCTTCTAGAATCAGATTTTTGAGTGACTATGGTGACCCCTTATTGGATGCAAAAATCTCTCAAAACACGATATAAATGTTCCTTATCAAAGAAAATCATCCACAACTTAATCTTGATCAAACCGAAAAGATTATCAATATGGAACTCACCATTCTCATACAACTTGTCAAAGTATGCATCTTTATCTGTCTCCCATTCGTTGTATTTTTCAGGATTATATCCATCAACTACAAAGGCCAAAGGAGGATCATCTTCATCAACTAATCCATCTTCCTGAACAACTAGATCCTCTTCAGAGCTATTAGACGGCTGATACTCTTCATCATCACTATCAACATTGTCAATATCACCCATAATATTGTCGTTCGTGATTGTCAATACTTTTCGTGTTCTACTCAAGATACCAGAGGTTGGTTGAGCATCATATGCATTTCTCTTTTCAGCAGGAAAATAAATACCTTTTCTTCTTGCACTTGTTTTGGGGATGCTTCTTGTTTGCAAGCTTAAAGCTAGGCACATGGTTCAGTTGCAAAACATTTTCAGCTGGCTGATTTGTTGGCGGGGTTGGAGTATGATTGGTTTCGTCCATATAACCTGTGGATGGGATCGTATGTTGGGATGATGGACGAACGGTATCACCTGATGACATTCTTGACTCAAGCAAACTCATCGCCATCTATAGATTCTTGCATGGGGTGTCAGCAGAACCAATGGAAATTTTGATCAATGATTTATCATGAAATAACTAAATAGCTCTAGCAAATCATTATCACTCTCTAATTTTGTGGCCTCTAGAGCTGTACACGTACCACAAACTTGGATTTTTGAGAAGATTTAATCCCCTTTTGACTGCTCCTTCTAACAACTGAATATAGATATCCAACACATTGCACATATCAGTATCATCCACCTCTATCCGAATTACCTCATCCAAATTGCGACGTAAACACAACACCTTTTTTTTTTATCTCCCATCCTCAAAATGATAACATGAATATTATCTATCAATTCACGTTTTACAGTTATAAAAAATTAGAAAGTAAAATAATAAAACTTGAACTTGAACTAGAACCTAAAAACTAAAACTAAAACTAAAACCAACAAACTATTTAGCCAAACTAAAATTTGGAATAACCAAACTACAAACAACAAATTTTGATCAATAATATTCAAGAAAACAATAGACACTTCATTCATGTGTATTTTTGTTTTGAAAGACAAAGATGACCAACAAAAATTTTCAGGATTATACATCAAAAACTATCATCACTGAGATCTCTCTGTTGACAAAAGCTATACATACATAAGTTATACAGAAAAATGAAGCGAGCAAAAGGATTAGGGATATGAATAGGATAAAGCACAAGTTAGATGCATTAGTTCCTTTGGAGAACTGGTCTTTGCAGAAACTCAATGTTGAAGTCAGTAACATTAATCATCTTATCCTTGGGATACAAGCACAAGCCACTCACCTTCCATCCCTCTGCGATTAAAAACCCCAATCCCCAAGTAAACAAGACCCAAAACCCGTTGAATGATAAACTCAAAATTAAAGGCAAACAACAACGTTCACGACGAGAGAGGAAAAGAGAGGTTCGAGCGACACAGAGCAAACATACAGTAGCCCTAATCGCATATACAAAGAAAATTTTTAAAATTACAAACAAACAATTAATTGGGCTCAAACCGGAATATGGAGAAGAGAAAACGTCTTCCTTAACTATTGTCTTCGTTAGGAGAGGATATCTGAGTGACGAGAAGAATAGAGTTTCAACTTTCGTTCGAGAGAGAACCTGAGAGGTATCGAGCGACAGAGAGAGATATGTTTCTTTCTTTCTTTTTCTTCAATTCTTTTCAATTTAATTTTTTTATTATTTCTTTCAATTTCCTTTTATTTTTATATAGAAAACGTTAAAGTTAACTTCTTTTTTAACGGATGGGCGTTTTCCGAAAAAGTGTGAAAACTGAGGGGTACCAACCGAACTTTGAAAAAATCATGGACAAAATCCGGAATACTCCATACCACAGGGGTACCAACCTGAATTTTTAATATATTAATTAACCAGGGAAAGTGGTCTTGTCTCAAAATGCGAATGAGAAAGTTACGTTCATCTTGATAATTAGTAGAGAGAAACAAATAAGAAGAGGAATGAACCGATAACAATGGTTAATTGGAGATTTGCGTTCCTTGAAAACTCACTGATCATAGCCCCAAACCCAAAAGCATGGAACATTTATCTTTTTAAGCCTGGAAGCCATTAGAATGGAACATTTGCTTTTGATAAGAAGGAGATAACATATATACTTTCCTTGTTCAAATAAAGACATGCATGATTTGATGAGTTTAATTGTTAATCAACCAAATCTACCTTACTTTCTTTGGTCATTATTGAGATGCTAATCATGTACTCGATCTCAATCAATGAACACTTACAAAAATATATAACTTAGACCCACCAACATCACCTCTTTATTGGTTTTTTTGTCGCATTACGCAACTTACATTACACTCACCAACCTTACTTTCTTTTCATTTTCAAAGTATAGAATAACGATGACATTAGTACATAGAATTATAGAAAGTGTGTGTAAATAATTGGCCTTAGATAGATTCAAAAGCAGCCTTAGTAGATTCTTGAAAAGGTTACGCAACTACTCCAACAAAACCATAAGCCAATAAGATTAAATATAATTTAATTAGAATTGTGCACGTAAACGGTAGAGTAGCTAAAGGCGTCTTCTTCAATTTGCAAGATTCTTTAAGCAATTGTCATTGGTTCGCTATCAGTCCATGTCTTCATGTCATTCACGTGTAAATGCTCATTAATCAATTCATATCAATCTCAACAAGTTTTCGAACGACCCTTTGTTTTTGTTTTTTTATGAAGGACGCTCATGATTTAAATAAAGATTTAATACAACGGGATTTGTCATATTTTGCTGCCCATTCATATTGAAAACTTGCACCCACATGAGACACCGTAATACATATAGACCGGTTCTTTGGTCCGAGCCGCATAGTGGTCCAAACACTGAAGAGCACACCCCTATCGTCATATGACCAACCCGCATGACCATAGCATCCTTGATGCCTTTAACAACAATCTTTGAGTCGGATTTTACAAAGAAAAATGATAAGCCATAAAATAATTCTTGCTAGTTACCTAATTCACGACCCCTTTTAATTACGCACCTTAATAATTAATATTTTATTGAATAAATATGATGCGTTCATCTATTAATTTAACATCTATTAGATGTTCTCATTTTTTTTCCACAAGAATGATTCGAGAACCTTACTCTATAACACGGTACCAAGACACAATTTATAACAACATTGAAAAGTAATTTAAATCTCTATTGGAGTATATGCGATATAAGTTACTCCATCATTATAGATATATTTTTAAAATGCCAACCCAAATATTTTTAAGGATATGCATTTATAAGTTATTCGAAAAATGTTTTTGTTTAATTAATTTACTATTGCATCCCATGATTGTTTAAATTAAAAACAATATGTGTATACATTGTCAAATGCATAACTTGATTTTTTTTTTTAATTGAAACTAGTTAGTTTTTTCTACTTTATGGAGATAGTTCAATCTAAAATATCCTTTTAGATGAAAACATGAAATTTGGAATCATGAGCCAAATTGTCGTGGGTGGTTGAGTGTCCCAAGTGGTCAAACAGTCAGCCGCACGGTTAAATTCTACGAAGATATGTCTAATATGGACTTCGTCAAGAAACGAAAATTCACCAAGAGTCAGCTAAAAGTATCTCGACTTCCCAAGATAGGGATAAAAATGGGTGCACAACCACTTGACTCAACCGCACAACCGAACTGAATATCAGGGTAAAACCCCAAAGAATTCCGGGTGGTGGGCAGTCGACGGGTGAAATTGATAGCCTCTTCCAAACCAATTTTTCGAGATTGTGCCTCTACTTTATACTCGGGTTATGGTGATTTTTCTTTGGACAAATAAATTCACCATTATGATTTATGATTACATACTAATCGATGTTTCATCGGAATAAAGTTTGGAGCCCTCAAAATTAAATTTGAAAAAACCTGGATGAGGTTTTCCCCATTTTATGTGTTTTGTCCCTTCCTTTTCTATTATAATTGTTTGGTGGTGGCTTTATCTCGTAGTCATTTAATCTTCGATTTGTTATTTAATGAAGGTAAAAGTAATATTCGTCCCGCTTGTTTCGTTTTGAAAGATTATTTTATTCTCGGTGAATCAAATTCCCCACCAAATTGTTGTACGTCGGATCATGCTGTTTTAACCAAATTTTTTTGTGTGGAGAATATCACTAAGTCTTTTAATTTCATGTTTTGTTTTATCGATCGATTAGAATTAAATAACTTATATGTCCGATTATCATTTTTTGTGTACGGAAAATCAACCAATATAATGTTGGAGATATTATCGATTGTAGTGGCGGATCTAGGGGGGTAAGGGGGGTCACAGTGTCCCGTTTTGCGACGTCGTTTTGCCTTAGGAAGGAAAGAATAACAAAGGAAAAAACCCTCTTTAAAACGGAATGTGATACATATTGTTCTACTAGCTCATTTGGTAGAGGAACGTAAAAAGGTGTTTGGAGTTACCAGTTTGACTTTCGGAAGTAGCAAAAATTTCCTTTAGTGTTCAAATTACAATATATTTATATAGAGACTAAGGATGTTCATCATTTCATTAACTCTTAACTAATACAATAAAATTAATATAGTTTTAAATTTCATCTAAGTAAATAAATAAATTAAAATTTATAGTACAAAACTTAAGTAAACTTTTATTTATTTATTGAATTTATAAATTTTATTGTTTAATTTTAAACTTAATATGTGACATATCTTATAAAAAAAATTATGCCCGCAACTAAAATTTTATGGCTCCGCCACTGATCGATTGTGATTATGCAATTCACAATAAATTATAACTATAATTTTCCTTTCGTTAAGTTTTAATTTTATTACCAGTCCGTTTTTCAATATTCTTTAATAAAATTCTTAAATTTTAGTTGTGTCTATTTTTCACAACAATCACAATCATTTTGTTGAGTTTTATTAGATTACAAATGAAGCCATTCGTTCCATCCATCTTAAATATTTTTTTTAAAAAACGCATAACGTGATTGAATATAACTACTGACGATCGAGGAGGGCATAATGTGCAAAACATACACAATGGTAAAATTATTTATACGGAATTCCTATTTACATAGAAGAAGAAGGTAAGCGAGCAACAAGTTGCGCCGCTACCCCTTTTTGAATGGCAAAACCTAACCTTTTAAAAACACTAAAAACACTAAAAACACTAGATTGAGAATTTGATAATGAAGAAATTTGCTAATATTGGGCCTTAATAGGCCCAACTAATCAAAATGCATCAACTACAAACAATATTTAATCTATGGGCTCAAATCTGTCGACGTTGAAGCCCAAGCCTGCACTGGGAATCAGTGAGAAACTAAAACCCTAAACCCTCGCTCCCTCGATAAGCCCTTCTAGCCACCATTTTCCATTATAAAGCTTCATTTTACTACTTCCCGCACAAACCCGCCTTATACCCCTTTCCTCCGCAAAACCCTAATTTTCGACAAGCAAAAAAGTACCAATGACGGACGTCGAACTCTCCCGGTCGGAAAAGAAGAAGAAGAAGAACAAGTCCAAAGACGACGAATCCGCCGCAGCCCCCGACACCACAACCACCACCGACGGCGATTTCCTCATCAAACCCCAGAGCTTTACTCCATCGATCGACACTTCCCAGTGGCCAATCCTCCTCAAGAACTACGACAAGCTCAATGTTCGCACTGGTCACTACACGCCGATCCCTTCTGGCTTCTCTCCTCTCAAGCGTCCGCTTGTCGAGTATCTCAAGTATGGTGTTCTTAATTTGGATAAGCCTTCTAACCCTTCCTCCCATGAAGTTGTTGCTTGGATTAAACGCATTTTAAGAGTTGAAAAAACTGGTCATAGTGGTACTCTAGATCCAAAGGTTACTGGTAATTTAATTGTTTGCATTGATAGAGCTACTAGACTTGTTAAATCCCAGCAAGGTGCTGGAAAAGAGTATGTTTGTGTTGCTAGGTTGCATTCTGCTGTGCCTGATATCGCTAAAGTTGCGAGGGCGCTTGAAACCTTGACTGGTGCGGTTTTCCAGCGCCCTCCATTGATTTCTGCTGTCAAGAGACAACTTAGGATTAGGACTATCTATGAAAGCAAGCTTCTTGAGTATGATGCTGATAGGCATTTGGTTGTTTTCTGGATTAGTTGTGAGGCTGGTACTTACGTTAGGACTATGTGTGTGCATTTGGGACTTCTGTTGGGTGTGGGAGCCCATATGCAGGAGCTTAGGAGGGTTAGGTCTGGGATTTCGGGGGAGAAGGATAACATGGTGACTATGCACGATGTTCTCGATGCACAGTGGATGTATGACAATTACAGGGATGAGACTTACTTGAGGAGGGTAGTTATGCCTTTAGAGGTGTTGCTTACTAGTTACAAGAGGTTGGTTGTGAAGGACTCTGCTGTCAATGCTATCTGTTATGGTGCTAAGTTTATGATTCCAGGGTTGCTTAGGTTTGAGAATGACATTGATGTTGGGGAGGAAGTTGTGTTGATGACTACTAAGGGTGAGGCGATTGCATTAGGTATTGCCGAGATGACCACTGCAGTTATGGCTACTTGTGATCATGGGATAGTTGCAAAGATCAAGAGGGTGATTATGGATAGGGATACTTACCCGAGGAAGTGGGGATTGGGACCTAGGGCTTCGATGAAGAAGAAGTTGATTTCAGAGGGGAAGTTGGATAAGCATGGAAAGCCAAATGAGAGCACTCCGGCTGAGTGGGGGAGGAATGTAGTCCTTCCAACAGGCGGAGACTCAATGATTGCTAGGCTTGCAGCTGCTGCTGATCCAGTGAAGGTGGAAAGTGAGGTTATTGTAAAGGAAGATGATAAGGAAGAGAAGAAGAAGAAACGCAAGTTGCAGGAAATTGACAGTAGCCCTGTTGTCGATGATGCTAAGAAGGCTAAAGTGGAAGCTGTGGAGGTGAAATCTGAGGATGTGGATGCCGAGGCTGAGAGGAAGGAGAAGAAAAAGAAAAGGAAGGAGAAGAAGGCGGCGGAAGAGGCTGCAGCAGCAGCTGTTGAAGAAGAAACACCAAAGGAGAAGAAAAAGAAGGATAAAAAGAAGAGCAAGGAGGAGAATGGTGATACACCAGCTGAGGATGGTGCAAGCCGCAGTGAGAAGAAGAAGGATAAAAAGAAGAAGAAGAGTAAAGATGCTGAAGAGGAGTAGAGAAGAAATACAAGCGAAGGCTTAGATATTGGTGAATGTTTTATATGTTGTGAACTTATCTTGGCAATTCTCCTATCAATTTTGCAAACTTTTGATAGTGCGTAGTTTTATAATTTAATTATGCATGTCGCAGGGGGATCTGGTTGCATGGTGATATGTTCATTAGCTTTACCCCCAAACGCTCCTTGATTCAGTTTTACCTGGTTATCTTGGTTTATGTTTGCCTCTTTTAGGATGTAAGAGATGCATAGTTTGCTTGATGAGGAATCAGGGATCCTTGCCTGGTTGATAAAATTAGAGCAGAAATAGTTATTGTCAGTCATTTGCTGCATCCCCTGCTTTGCAAAATGTCTTTCGTTATCAAGACGGTATGGGGTCTGTTTGGGTACCACGTGCTTATTGTAGCAGAAGAAACTGATGTTGAAGCTTATCGTATCTGAAGTTGAAAGAAGTAGCTAAGCTTATCGTAATTGAAGTGAGAATTATCAGACTAGAATCATAAAAAATTCATGAATGTTTTTTCTTCTTGGAATAAGTTTTGCATTTCTTCATCCAATTCATCCGAGCTCGCTTGACTCTTTCTTGGAGTTGAATTATCTTGACTTATGTCATAGCCTGACACTGATGATGGTCTAGACCAACTTGATTCTGGTTTAACTCCTAGTTTGTCATAAATGACCAGAACATTAACTGATAACTACTGAGACTTGTATTTGATCATTCAAGATCAAATGCAAGTGCTAAATATATTGTTGGTTCACTTGATTGTTGAAGAGTGTTTACGAGCTTGTACAAACTAAGGTACCTTTGCAAACAAACAAAATTTGACAGAAGGATGGTGCTTGTAAGTACACGGTCATCGCCTTTTCCGATTTGAGGTCTTTCATATTTCTGTAATGTAGCAGAACAATATGGTTGCATTATGCTCACATGCTTTATGTTTCTTCATCATCAATTTGGAATTCTCTACAAATAGTTACAATCAAGCATTAAATATACTTCTGAATTTTTTTCTAGAGCAGCTCCCATCACAAGTCTCCCAATCCTCTTTTGTGAATAGTGTGATCATACCATACACTATAGAATCAACTTCAATACATAGTGTTTGTAAGCGATCCGACAAAGAAAAAACATCAGCAACACTTCAAAATTTAGCTCATAAATGTTGTTAGGCTTTAGATGACAGAGCATACTTCCTGGACTGGTTTTAATCAATTATGCCATCAGTTTATGAAGAACAACATTAAGAAGGCATACAAATATCTTGAAAGCTACTTACTTGTCTTCATGTTCTTAGAGAGCACATCTTAACAGTCTAAGATCACCTCTCCCGAGAGCTTAAATGATGTGTCTTTATATTATAGGAATTTTTCAGAAAAAAAAAAACATTAAGTGCCCGTCTGGTTGGAGTGGTGGAATGAAAACGGAATGAAATCGGATAAGGGTAAGAAAAAGAAATGGAAATGATGGAATTACTTGTGTTAAAAGAACTCGAACCAAACGTAATTTTTGATTGATTCGTAATCATTCCATTACCGGAAATTCCTAAAACTACCAAACGAGCCCTAAGAAGGAAGACATAAATGCAACAAAACTAAAATCATTATAATCTTGAATTCCATCAGGAAAAAAGGAAGTAATAGCATAACACATTCTCTTTCGCAATATAAGGTTATCACAATTATTAGGGAAGAACAAGTGTATAGAAATACGATGAAGTGGTTGCTAGGGAAGAACAAGTATTTAGAAAGAATCACGCAAAAATTCTTATAATTAAAACTCAATTAAGAAATATTCTGATTTTTAAACCATAACTCTGAACTAATTGGGTTAATAAGCATCGTCTTACTCGGGTTCCAATTTGTGGGAGTCCAATTAGAAGAGGAGAAAGAACCCTAACTTTGTACTAATAGATAATTGAATGCTCAATTTTGAGAAGCTCTTCCAAGATTGGAACCCTAATGTATAAAATGAAGTTGAATGATGAAGAGATAGCAAACCCTCAAACGGCATCGGCTAGCTTCAACTAGCATCAGTTTCAACTCCCAAATAAATAATACATATGTACAGTGACAGCTGAAGATAAATTAAACTCCCATTAACTAGTATAAGCTGGTTCTCAAACCGCATCATGGTACCAAGCCTCGTGATTAATAAAACCTAGGGGCCTTAGATCATGCACACCAAACAATAGAGTTTCCGCTCTTATTTTCACTTTTTTTTTTACCTAGTTTATTTATTTTTAATAATTTAATAATTGTGTATTTATATATTATTTTAGTATTAATAATATTTGTAGAAATAAATAAATTGCATATTTATTTAGATAAATTAACCCATTGTATATTAATATATTATTTTATTTCAAACTTATGTTATAAGTTATGTTTTTATGTATCACTTTAAGTTGTCTTTTTATTAAATTCAAATTTTATTTATAAATTAATGTCTTATTTTATGTCTAAGATTTATTTTAAAGTATGTTTTTAATATAAATAAATAAAAATGCAAATAATATAATATATATAATTTAGCAGATAGACAAATTTGTTTTTGTATGTAAAAAATAAATTTTAAAAACAGTAAATGTTAATTATGTGAAGCCCTATATAATATATACACACGTTACAACAAGTCAAATAAAGTTTTATCAAGTAAAGCGGATGTCATTGTATACATAAAATTAATTCCTATTAAAAAATAAATGTTTATAATTAATATTTAGAAGGGAAATCGTTTTTTATTTGAGTAAACTCTTGCCACATGGCGCGTCCAGTCCAATCTAATATGAGAGTCAAAACGACGTCGTTCATGCCCAACTGAGCCAAAACTAAATCTGCCCAAATCCGGTCCGGCCGCAAAAAAAAACGTGGCCATGGACAACTACTTTGGTCCATTCGGCCTGACCTTGCCCCTATTTTGGTGGGACGAGTATGTGTAAACATGTACGAATGTGTCATATCGTTTAATGTATTATTCGTAGTTATTGTTGGTTGAGTGGATTATTCGTAGTTATTGTTGGTTATTCATAATTATTATTATTCGTAATTATTATTAATTATGATATCTACACTAAATCTCGACCCTTAATACTCATCATCCGACGGTCTAAGATTGTTCTCATAATTACACGATAAGTCTGTTCTCATGGAAATCACACACACACACATATATATATATATATATATATATATATATATATATATATATATATATATATATATATATATATATATATATATATATAGGGTGTGGTTCCCATGAGAACACCCTCTAACGTGAGAACATGAGAACAATCGTACACCGTTGGATGTGAGTATTAAGGGTTGAGATTTAGAGTAGATATCAAAAATAATAATAATTACGAATAATAATAATTAGGAATCCAACAATAACTACGAATAATCCACTCAACCAACAATAACTACGAATAATACATTAAACGATATGACACATTCGTAACAAAACTGATAATAATTACGAATCTGTTCTCATGTTCTCACGTTAGAGGGTGTTCTCATAGGATCTATACTCTCTATATATATATATATATATATTTAGTTTGTTTCGAGCGTCATCTAACCTGATTTTTCATTTAGTTTTTTTTTATTATTATTTTGACGAGTTATACTTGTTTGTAATACAAGATTGCAAGAATAATTTGACTGCAATGATACTTGTTGTTTGCCACGTATTTGAATTTATTCATTTTTGTGTCGATTGTTGTTGAACTTGTTGGTAGTGCACTATGGAAGTATAAATGGATTGAAAGTTTGTGTTAAATACATAATATTACTTGTTGTGAATGATACATCCCATAAAAAACGCATAATCAAGTATATACAGGTCATTTGGGTTGGACCAGCAGCCCGTCTGCTTTTTACGTGGGTGGACATGAACAACAATTGTGGCCCAGGACAATCCGCACCTTCTGAGTAGAGTTTTAAGTTATGACACAACCCAAATTCGCGTTACACATGTCTAGTCAAAACGACGTAGTTTAATCATTTATATAAAACAACAACGTCGTTTAATCATTTATATAAAAGAAATATATAAAACGGATTGGAATATGGGCTCTTGTGCCCCTCTCGTCCATATCATAAATTGATCAATTGTGGAGGGTCTTAGGGATAGTCGATCTAACTTTTTGCAATTTTCAGAAAAAAATTGCATTTATTTGTAAGGGTGTGATGTTCAAACTTGAATCTTTCTCTTAAGTTTAACCCCCCGTTTGGTTAGAAGTACGAAAACGGAAACGGAATGAAAATGAATTTAGTCCATATGTTTACCTTATTCATAAATATTTTTTGGAATCATTCCTTTCGGTTACATGTAAAATGTAGTTGTTTTTCACATTTTGTTTCCCTATAAGGTATCAACACTAATCAAATTTTACTACAATTACTTAAAAACCACAAGAAATGATTCCATAGAATTTCATGAATAATGGTATACATATGGACTAAATTCGTTTCCATTCCGTTTTCGTTTCCGCACTTGGAACCAAACGGACCCTAAAATTGAATCCTGTTTTATTCTTACTAATCACTTTTATTTGGTTAATTTAAATTCAAATTACACTAAACGAATCTAAATATGTAAACTTTCCCACTCTTGTTATTTCATTAGTGTATTTTGGCAAGCTTATTATAAAGATGTAAAACATACAAAAAAAAAAAAAAAAGTTTCTTCATTTGTTTAATCTTAACTTGATTTATACTAACATTTGAACTAATAAAATAGTTTTTTCAAATTCCATTAAACGAATCTAAATATGTAAACTTTCCCACTCTCTCGAAAAATGTCATTTCTTCCACATTATTCCCAAAACTAAAGACCTTTGAGAAAGGATGGTCCAAGAAGGTAATGGAATGTTATAGAGTGCTCATTCTAGATGATAGAAGAACCTCCCAGAAATGCCCTGGATCCCCCTATATATATCAGCATCACCCAACAACTTAGCCTCAATCCAATAAGATCAAGAAAATGTCTCTGATTCCAAGCATATTTGGTGGGCGAAGGACGGACGTGATGGACCCATTCTCACTGGACATATGGGATCCTCTTGACGGCGCACGTGAGACTTCCCAGCTGGCGAATACGAGGATTGACTGGAAGGAGACCCCCCAAGCCCACATTTTCAAGGCGGATGTTCCTGGTCTCAGGAGGGAAGAGGTGAAGGTGGAAGTTGAAGAAGGGAGGATCCTCCAGATCAGCGGAGAGCGGAGCAAGGAGAAGGAGGAGAAGAACGACAAGTGGCACCGTGTGGAGAGGAGCACCGGTAAGTTCCTACGGAGGTTCAGGCTGCCTGACAACGCTAAGACTGAAGAGGTGAAGGCTTCCCTGGAGAATGGCGTGCTTACTGTCATCGTTCCTAAGGCCGAGCAGAAGAAGCCTCAAGTTAAGACCATCGACATCTCCGCCTGATTTCACTTAATTAAGCTGTTGTCGATCAACCAAGTTGTGTTTAAAAGTTGATGCATGTATCGTTACTAGCCATGCTACTTTGATGAAATAAAGGACTTTGTTTTGCTTTCCAAGTTACAATCTTTACCAAATTATATTATAATTTGAATGTTAGTACATGATTACGATTCAAATCGTATACTTTCGATCGAAGGACATGTGATGTGACGTGAGGAAGCGGCCATGTGGGCGACTTGCCACGTTACACAAACAGAAGGATACGTGGAATCAGTCATCTTATTTGAATCAAATGTCTGGAATGATCTGCCACATGGAAATCATATGATTAGTAGGCGCTGCTAATCATATCTGGGCTCCCTTTTAGGCCTACTACAAAATGGGCCTCACCCATTGACACTCTTAGAACGATCAAAATTTCCCCAAAAGAAAAATAATAAAAAACCATGGTTGGTCCAAGAAGATTATAGATTAATGTCCTATGACCACTTGAGTAGCTTCCAGAGAAGCAAAGCCAATTACAATGAACAAAGAATAGCTAGCCCATAGTTTGACAACCCATAGTGAATGACCCAATATTATCAATGTTCTCAAATGTATGTACTCATGATTCTACTATTATAGATTTTATGAGACAAGAAATTATATCTTTCAGAAGAATACTCTTTCCATTAACTTCTTCAATTTGCTATAATGCTATTTGTTATGTTTTTGATTCTTGTTATACACATAGGACTTAGAGTATAAAACTAAAACTAGCACTTAGTACTATGGTCTATGTAAAGTACTATGGTCTATGTAAAGTTATGGTCTATGTAGAGTTATGTAAATGTGTTCATATGATAGGTTGCTATGTGTTTGATCTTGATGCCTATATGATCCAATGTTGTTGCCACTTAGCTAGACTAAGTAAGGTAGCTTGGTGATTAAGTATGGTGACTAGTTTATCCATATTGGTATTCTATCATGTGGGTTAGGAGATGCTTAAGTTGTAAATTGTAAATGTGTGTTATACATTTATCCAGCTGAAAGTTGAAGGATTGGGCTTGGCGGCCCAAACTGAAGTCCATCTCCTTGATCCAGTTTGAAGGCCTGCTTGTTTGATTTATTGGTGACTCGCTCACTTAAACATCTGAACCGGGTTTTATAGGATTTAAGTGAACGCGTTGTAAAACGCTGCGTTTGGTCTTGGTTGAGCTTGAATATATAAACTCATTGAAGCAACTCCTAAACCCTAGATCGAGAGTTTTGAGTGTTTCGTCCACAGAGAGAAAGAGAGAGAACAGAGAGATGAAGAAGAAGAAGGCGGATCTTCCAAATCTTGCTTGAAGCAAGAAGGGTCCGTAGAAGAAAAGAAGAGGAAGAGAGATCTGTTATCTCTTGGTTATCGTCTCACCATTGCTTCGTTGGTTTGCAAAAGAGACGAAGATCAATCTCAGATCTTCGTCAAGTTGCCTTTGAGGGGGCTTTTCTTCACCTTTGCTTCTTTGTATCTCCTGAGTTTTTTGTGTTTGCTTTCTTTGCTAGACCATAGGAAACGTGCTAGTATCTCTTATCCTGTGTCTGTAATCGGTGTTCTTGGAAACCTAGTGAAAACCCGGGACCGGATCTCCCCTCTTGAGGTTTCGCAAAGTAGGGGTATTTTACCACCGAACTGCGTAAACAAATCTCTTGTGTGAATGTTGTTTGTGTCTTTAGTCGAATCTACGGCTAGAGAATATAGAAACGTTATAATTAACTATCACAAATTGGTATTAGAGCATTTCTGTGAGTTTTTTTTTTCTATCGAGTTTGACAAACCCTAAAATTTGGGGCTTTTTCTGTATTGCTTGGTATCTTCATATATCATGCATACTTATCTTGCTTCCGCTCCTTTTGTTGATTTGACTTGTATGGTTAAATCTCCTCTGACTGATACTTGTAATGTTCATCTTGATTGTTTTTTTTTTGTTATCGTGTTTATCCTTGCTTGCCTTATCTGCCTCTCCTCCTCACATGTTTTTTCTTTGGCTTTTCTGATCAAAACTGATTCTTTCATTTTTTGTTTGCAGGAAAATAAAAGATGACAAAAAGTAGCATCAAATTAAAGCCATATGATGGAGTCTTAGACTTCATCATGTGGCAGGTCAAGATGAAGGCCATATTGACCAAGGAAAAATGCTGGAGGGCCATATCTGGTGACTATTTGGCTAAAACTTAAGCAGCCAGAAAAATGGAAATGGAGGAACAAGCACATGCTAAAATCATGATAAGGTTGACTGACGACGTGGCTCGTTAGTTTGTAAGCATCTCTACTGTCAAGCCTTTATGGGATACTTTCTAAAACAATATAATAAGAAATCTTTGCACTCTAGGATATCTACTTTACATAGGTTATTTACATTTAAGATGGATGTGAACTTTACCTTGAATGATAACCTAAACAAATTTCTAAAAATGGAAATGGACTTAGAAAGATGTGATGACACTATTAAAGACACTCACCTTGCTGTTATCCTGCTTCGTTCTTTACCTTTCCAATTTGACACCTTTAGAGATGTGATTCAATATAGTACTAAAACGTTGACTAAGGCTAAGATCATTAAATCCATAGTTAATAAAAATGAGTCTATGAAAATCTTTAAGACTAAACCTAATGATAAGAAATATGAAGTTAAGTGTGAAGTTCTTGTGACTAAAGGGAAGTTTAAAAAGAACAACAAACCAAGTAAAAAGGATAAGAAAGATGACTTCTATGATAAAAACCCTAATAGTGAAAATGACAAGAAAAATAAAAAATGTTTTTATTGTCAAAACGTTGGTCATTTTATAAATGATTGTAGGAAGAAAAACAAAGATGACTCTAGTAAAGGAACTATTGAAAATAATGTCTCCTTGTTTGAAAATATTCATGCTCAATATTCTTGTGAAGTGTTGATGTGTGTTATTTCTTTCAAATGCAAATCTGATGATTGGATATTAGATTCTGGATGTACCATGCATGCTTGTCCTGATAAATCTCTTTTCTGTTCTTTAGATATTTTTTATGGTGGTGATGTCATGTTAGGAGACAAGATTGCTTTAAAAATAAAAGGGATATGAAATATACCTATGTGCATGTTTGATGTAAAAATTAGGGTGATACAAAATGTTAGATGGGTTCCTGGTCTTAGGAGAAACCTGCTGTCTGAATCTATGTTTGATGACCTATGTTGTAATATAAATACTAGTAATGGTATAAGAGAAGTTGTCAAAAATGGTTTTACTCTTATTAGGAGCTCTAAAAAGGGTGGTTTGTACTTTGTAGAAAAATCACCTGAATTAAATCTCTCCAATACTAATATTAATAAAAACAACCTAGACCAAACTACTTTATGGCATAGCAGATTAGGGCATATAGGGAACAATGACTTGCTTCAGTTACATAAACAAGGCATCTTAACTAATAAGATGACCAACCTTAGCTTCTGTGAAAACTGTGTGTTTGGTAAAGCTAATAAAAACAGTTTTAATAAATCTTTATATAAGGCTAACAAACCTCTAGAATACATACACTCAGATCTATGGGCCCCTGCACACATAGAAACTGTAGGTAAAAAGAAGTATTTTATTTCTTTTATTGACCACTATTCTAGAAAAGTTTGGATATACCTATTAAGAACTAAAGATGAAGCCTTTGAAAGTTTTAACAACTGGAAAATTTCAGTTGAAAATGAAACTGACTTAAAAATCAAATGCCTTAGAATTGATAATGGCCTTGAGTTTTGTAATGCTAGCTTTAATGAATACTGTAAAACAAATGGCATTAAAAGACATCTAACTGTCTCTTATACTCCTCAACAAAATGGTACAGCTGAAAGGATGAATAAAACTCTTTTAGAAAAGGCTAGATGTATGCTTATAAGTGCTGATATGAAAAATAGCCTATGGGGTGAAGCTGTAACTACAGCAGCTTACCTCATTAATAGGTCTCCCTCCTCTGTCATAGACTTTAGGACACCCCAAGAATTATGGACTGGAAGGAAGCCTAGTATTGCCCACCTAAGGCCCTTTGGGTGCACTGCATATTCCCATATAATACAAGGGAAGTTGCACCCAAGAGCACAAAAGTGTGTAATGCTAGGCTATCCTGAAGGTGTTAACGGCTATAAACTGTTACTCATACAACCTCACGGCTACAAAGTAATAACATCTAGAAATGTGACCTTTAATGAAAAAGAATTCTATTTCAAAACTAGAAACACCAATGTTGTTGAGAACTTTAGTAGCACAAAAAATGAGACTGAATCTGCTAGAACTTATCAATTCTACACAAATGACCATAATAGGGAAAATTAAATTATAGATGAAGAGTTTGACATAGGATATTATCAAACACCTATTACTAGTGAAGAGAACTATATATGATGTTGATAGTCTTCCTGATAATGATGAAAATATTGATGAAAACACTACTATAAGCAGTGAGAACCATAGTTCAGAATCAAGGGGGTAGAAAATAGTGGTGATATCTCTACTGCTCCTTTATCTCTCTCTGATAATGCCTTGCATGATAATGATGATTCCTTGCATGATAATGATGATTACTTGCATGATAATGATGATCATAACTATTAGTTGAATAAAGATACAAATCCTAGGGTTAGAATACCTAATAGGAGATATAATGATTGTGAATATGTTCTGTTTACAAATGATTTTAATGTTGTTGAGTATGCTTTCCTGACTGGTGATGTTGTTGATAATCCATATACTCCTGACACATATAAGCAAGCCGTGAGTTGTTCTCAATCTAAAAATTGGAAAATAGCCATGCAAGATGAAATAGATTCCATGATTGTTAACAAAACTTGGGAGTTAATAGGTAACCTTGAAAATGCTAAACTTGTGCCTTGTAAATGAATTTATAAACCGAAAGAAGCTACTAAACTGAATGAACCACCTATATACAAAGCTAGGCTGGTTGCTAAAGGATTCACTCAAAGAGAGGGAATTGATTACACTGATATATTTGCTCCTGTTGTCAAATATAAAACCATGAGACTATTGCTTGCTTTTGCTACTGTGCATGATTGGGATATAGAACAATTGGATGTAAAAATAACTTTCTTACATGGTAATCTGGATGAAACTATATATATGAAACAACCTGAGGGTTTTGTAGATAAATCTAGACCTGATCATGCTTGCTTGCTTAAAAAATCCATCTATGGCTTAAAACAATCACCTAGATAATGGAATCTTAAGTTTGATGAGTGCATGAAAAACTTAGGATTTTTAAGAAGCAATTATGATTATTGTTTGTACTTTAAAGGCATATCTTCCATGAATCCCTTGTTTGTATTGTTGTATGTTGATGATATACTGCTCATTAGTAAATCTGCTGTGTTGATTGCTGGTGCAAAAAGGGATTTAAAATCTAATTTTGACATGAAAGATATGGATCTGTTCGCTCCAAAAGGTGTGTGCAAGCTTTAAAATTTATAACCCAAGAAGTATGCTTGAACAATATGCGAATCCGCAGTGTACGGATCAATTGTAATAAAAGCAAGAATTCTAGGGGTCAAACACAGGGACTATGGTGAAACAAAGCATGGAAATCAGGTTGTCAAATAACTAATGACCATAAATTAAAGCAATCAAAGATGATATAAAAGTCAGATAAAGAGAATGCGGATTCTAGGGATTAAAGCATCTAGTTGTAGTTTCGACTCAAGATCTCGAAGGATAACGCGGACAAAGCTGAGGTTTGTAAAGAGAAAGGTGTTTCTAAGGTGGGAATAGATCACCGGGTAAGTCTCACTACTCACTATCCCAAACCCAAGCTCCTTTTACCGGGAAGTCTCAAGGTACTAAGGAAAGGAACTATAATCTCAAACCAACACACCACTCAAGGGAATAGAATCAACCTTTACCGGGTAAGTCTCAGGCTAACTCACAAAGATGGGATGAAGGCACACTCAAACCCTAATAAAGGATAAACCTTTATTACCTACACTCATGATCTTGGGTAAACAAGCAAAGGAATCACCGGGTAAGTCTCATCCTAAGCTTGCATTGAACCAAAAAAGGTATAATAAGGATAGTATTTAGCAAACTTAAACTCTTAAGTCAGATAAGGTTTAGGAAACGCTCACCTCACTCAGTTATATTCCATCCCGGCCGAGATGTTCAATGAGGTGTTCTACGGTTGAGGTAAAGGCTCGAGCTTTCAGGGTCCTGTTGGTATTAAGATCATTCTATCATCGTCTTTCCCACAACTTTCATCTAATCACCCTAGAATCGCATAAGAAACTTAGCCACAATCATCATGATAACAATAATAAAATTTATTAGAAAGGAATGAATATTCGAATAAGAAAACCTTACCACAAAAAGGTCTCAATAACTGAATCAAACAAGTAACAAATCAGCGTTCCTCAAGTAACAGTTCAGAAAAGACAACAAACCAAAAGCAATCTAAGAAGATCTTACAAACTCCTTTAAAAGCCAACTCCAACTATGATTCCTTCCTTCCTTGAACTTCAACTTTCAACTTCCTTCAACTCTTCATAAAATACTCCAGAAATTCCTTGATCCGAAGATGGCTGAATTGTAGATAATCAGCCCATATATATAGTAGAATTATCTTGCAAAGATAAGATATCTTAAAAAGATAATTTCCTAGAATATATATCCATATCTCTCAGAATAAATAAGCCCAATATAATATCTTCCTTTCAGAAATCCAGCCAAAAATATATGATATTCTCCATCCAAAAATAGAAGATCTCAGCAAAAAAAAAAGATCTCGCCGGCGGCAGGGTGTTCGCCTCCGTCGGGGCGCTCCTCAAGATCACCTCGGTCGAGGTGGTACTGTAGCTGACCGAGGTGAGTCTCAGCTGAATGTAAATCATCTCGAATCTGGTCCAAAATCAATCCTCTAAATTATTTCCATGCTTCCTGAGATCTTCTTATAGCTCTTCAATGCTCCAGAATGTAGCTCCAATGACTCTTTAGCTTCCTTAGCTCCATTTTGGTCAAAAACGTTCCATTTTCCCTACAATTACAATGAAACTAGGTGTAGAGCTCGATTCCCGCAAAGGTAGACAAAACAACAATATAATCAAAGAATATACATCCATACATGCAGATTTATGAAGATAAAACGTCTAAACTAATTCCAAAATATAGACTATAATACATGCTATCAGGGTCCCGCACAGAAAATCTTAGGTGTTAAAACCATAAGGGATAGAAAGCATAGGAAAATTTGGTTGTCTCAATCTAATTATATTGAAAAAAATTCAGACAAATTCAATATGAAGCATGCTAAACCCAGTTCTATACCCTTAGGAGGGCTCCTTGATTTAACTAAGCAACACTGTCCTAGTAATCAAGCTGAAATTGATAAAATGTCTAAAGTTCCCTATGATATGGCTGTTGGTTCAATCATGTATGCTATGTTATGCACTAGACCTGATCTTGCTTTTGGTATAAGTGTGTTGAGTAGATACATGTTTAATCTTGGTGAATTGCATTGGACTGCTATGAAATATATTCTTAGATATATCAGTGGAACTAAAAACTTATGTTTAATGTTTTCTACACATGATGACATTGGAAATGTTTTTGGTTATGTTGACTCTGATTATGCTAGTAACAAGGATAATAGAAAGTCTACCACTACTTATTTCTATACATGGACTAGTAATTGTATTTCATGGAAATCCCAACAACAATCTGTGGTTGCTTTGTCCTCTACTGAAGCTGAATACATTGCAGCTGTTGAAGCTTCTAAGGAAGTTATTTGGCTTAAGGGTCTTATTAGTGAAATATCTCATAAACCTTGTGTTCCTGTAATTCATATGGACAATCAAAGTGCTTTATATTTGTGTAAGGATCTTGTTTATCACGAAAGATCTAAACATATTGACGTTAGAAATCATTTCATTCGAGATAGGGTTAAGAAGAAGCACTTCTTAGTTAAGAAAATTAAGGGTAACTTGAATCCTGCTGACTTTGGAACAAAAATTGTAATTGCTAATAAATTTGCTTTCTGTAGAAATGTTCTACAGATTTTTATTGTTCCTTGAGTGTTGTACAGGTCATGGACTGATGACGGACATGAATGATGGTCTCAGACACACTATTGGGAAAAAGAACATAATTACCAAGTTACAAGAATCAGGAGGACATTTGTTATGTTTTTGATTCTTGTTATACTATGTAACATAGGACTTAGAGTATAAAACTAGCGCATAGTACTATGGTCTATGTAGAGTTATGTAAATGTGTTCATATGATAGGTTGCTATGTGTTTGATCTTGATGCCTACTATGATCCAATGTTGCCACTTAGCTAGACTAAGTAAGGTAGCTTGATGATCAAGTATGGTGACTAGTTCATCCACATTGGTATTCTATCATGTGGGTTAGGAGATGCTTAAGTTGTAAATTGTAAATGTGTGTTATACATTTATCCAGCTGAAAGTTGAAGGATTGGGCTTGGCGGCCCAAACTGAAGTCCATCTCCTTGATCCTGTTTGAAGGCCTTCTTGTCTGGTTTATTGGTGACTCGCTCACTTAAATATCTGAACCGGGTTTAATGGGATTTAAGTGAACGCGTTGTAAAACGCTGCGTTTGGTCTTGGTTGAGCCTGGATATATAAACTCACTGAAGCAGCTCCTAAACCCTAGATCAAGAGCTTGAGTGCTTCGTCCACAAAGAGAAAGAGAGAGAACAGAGAGATGAAGAAGAAGGCGGATCTTCCAAATCTTGCTTGAAGCAAGAAGGGTCCATAGAAGAAAAGAAGAGGAAGAGAGATATGCTATCTCTTGGTTATCGTCTCACCATTGCTTCGTTGGTTTGAAATAGAGATGAAGATCAATCTAAGATCTTCGTCAAGGTGCCTTTGAGGGGGCTTTTCTTCACCTTTGCTTCTTTGTATCTCATGAGTTCTTTGTGTTTGCTTTCTTTGCTAGACCATAGGAAACGTGCTAGTATCTCTTGTCCTGTGTCTGTAATCTGTGTTCTTGAAAACCTAGTGAAAACCCGGGACCGGATCTCCCCTCTTGAGGTCCCGTAGAGTAGGGGTATTTTTACCACCGAACTGCGTAAACAAATCTCTTGTGTGAATGTTGTTTGTGTCTTTAGTCGAATCTACGGATAGAGAATATAGAAACGGTAGAATTAACTATCACACTATTCAATACACACCTCTCCCATTGGGCACCTAGTTCTACAGATCAATTAGCCATATAATGAAGCTTTACATCCGAACGACGATAAAATATCTTTGGTGAGTCAATATCAGGGATAAGTGTCACGTATCTCAATCAATAGTAATATTATTGAATTTATCCAAGGAAGATCATATGAAGTTATGTATAAGCCTAACCTATAAACTACAGTGCAAGTCAACGTCCTTATAAGGACGAATTTGTCAATTTTGGGTGTTGACTTTATATGTTGGAGTAGATGTATGTATTAAGGTCAGAATTTAAAATATAAAGCCAGTATAATTTCATACTAAAAGTATGAAAATAGTCTTTCCTATTGTTTGCTTGTATAATACTTATACGTGTGACATACATGCAAATGCAACGAAGCAGAGTAGGGTAACAACTATCGGCGCTACGGTTGTAATATGAGAGGAGCAACTCAGGTTTGGCTTGCCAAAAGCTCTACCCGTTTATTATATAAAATGAGACGAATATGAGCCTATGAACGAGACAAATATGAGCCTGAATTTGAGCTAGCCACGAGCCCGAACCCAATAGGACTTTATACGAGCCGTTCATTTAAAATTACAAACATTACGAAAATATCCAAAAATTTAAATATATATTCTACTCTCCACTTCCATATTTTAAATGGGACTTTCCCTTAAGGTTTGGTAGCCAACAACCATTCTTCTTTGAAAGAATTGACCATTTAGGGCCTTTGCTTTTTCATCTTTGTGTAATGACCCATACTTTTGTACCACCATTTATTGCCGAAAAAATAGGTAAACATGCAGGGCCTTTGCCAATTCCGATGGGACGCTGTTGTGATGAATAAAAGTCTTGCAAGGGCGTCACATCCATACCCAATCAGAAGAACAGTGAGATGGGTGATGTATGAGCGGACGATTCAAAATATTTCAAAAGCAAATATATATACTTTCTTCTCCATGTATTCTCCTCTCATTTTTGGCGGTGTGAATTATCTGCATTCTTAGTCAATGGAAAAATATGAAGTTGTTGATGAAGTTGGCAACGGTGCATCATACCCAGGAAATGATGAAGAAGAAAATTTCGTAACTTTTCTCAACTGTTTTCCAAATTTTTTAGTATATTATTGAGGTCCTTCGTTTGAATATAGTTTTACTCATGGCACATGTCATTTTTGAAGCATTGTTCATGGTCGGTCTTATTGTGTATGGTACATGTCATTTTTGAAATATATATGGTGAGTATATGAAGCATTGTTGACATTGTTCATGGTCGTTATTATTGTGTATGGTTGATCAAGGATTGGGTATGATGATATTTCTTTTTAGGTAACTTAGACTATATTAAATGGAGTCATGGATATGATGAGTTAGTAATTTTCATGTTGATTGGGTATATATATTGTTATTTGAGAGTTACTGGGTATGAATATATTCGGTGGCATTTAATTTGTTATTTCGGAGTCATTGGGTATGAATATTTTAAATTTCATGTTTGTTGAGTATTTCTATTGTTACTTCAGATTCATTGGGTATGAATATGTTATGTCATTTGTTATGCTGGAGTCATTGGGTATGAATATGTTATTTTGGAGTGATTGTGTCTGTGATTTTTGAGTGATTTGTTATGTCGGAATGATTTGTCAGTCTTTTTTCTCATTGAGTGTGGTACTTTGCAGATGGATGAGTATAGTGGTGATGACTTCAGCTTGGACAACAATGATCCCAACTATTACGATTGACATTTTAGTCAATAATTTGCCATAACCAGGGATGAACTTGATGAAGAAAGACTTGCTCATATAGTTTCAGATACTAGTCCCGTAACAACGATGATGATAAAGGATTTTGTGAAAGAGTTGAAGGACGAGAATAGAAGTTTGGATGATGAGATTTTGCAATTGCAGTCTACAATTAGAGACAATGATGAAGAGATTTCTATCTTAAGTAGACAAGTTGAGAAACTGTACAGTATCCATATCTTAAGTAGACAAGATGAGATTTCGCAATTGCAGTCTACAATTAGAGACAAAGTGACCCAATCTCCCCCGGAGTAACATGCAAATTGTACAGTATCCATACCTGAAATGAAGATGTTACATGTGTCAGTACATTTATGAACAAACAAGTAGCTACCCAACGACTACCTACCTAACATGTATAATGTCCATACATGAAAACAAAATGTTGGCTACATGAAAAGTACTTACCCAAGTGTGTGAAGTATAATACCCAAAAGCAAGTACCTACCCAACGAGTACATACCCAATAACTGGGTGTAATACAATACCCAAAAGCAAGTCGCCATACATGTACAACTTACCCAATCGATGTTGTCAACCTTGCATAAAATGTTTTCAAACTTCATGCACATGAAAAGAATCTACCGGAATATATACTATAGATATTACTCCGTTAAACCCTGAGTAACAGTAACTTACCCAATAGCCGGTCGAACCTCACTTTGTCTTCAAATACGGCAGTTTCAATCAATGAAGAAGAGTAGGTTTTGTTATGTATGAAAGAAGAATGCCCAATTTTTCTGGAAAGGATGATTCGAAAAGGGAAGAAATATCTGTAGTTGCAGCAAAGAGCGTTTTTGGAGGGAAAAATAAAATCATCATTGATCTGCAGAGGGGTCACTTCGACCGGCTACTACATTCTGCAATCTTCTGCAATGTGTACTTTCTACATTTTCCAGCAGTATTTATAAGACTTCTTACACAACTTATATTTCAACCAAATTTGACCTTTTTGGGCCTAATTTACAAACTTGAAAAGGGGGGGGGGGTTAGAATAGATAGTGGTATAGTGTTTTAGGACCAAATCACAAAAAACGCCCATACTGCTGTAGTGGTGCCTTGGGAGTCTACACTGACTAGGGTTTCTCCTTCTCTATTCCCCATGAATGTTTGGGTATTGTACTGCAGACGAGAAAAGATAAGAGTTTCAGTGAGAAGATCTAACAACGAAGAAGATATTGGTAGATCTAAGAAGATTGAAAAAGGTGGTAAGACTAAAACTCATCGGACTCGAACTCGCTTAGGATTTGGTGAGACTAAAACTCGTCAGATTTAAAGAGGTGGGAGATATCCAGCAAGGCGGCGAGAAATGCGGCTCGTTGGACTAGAACTCATTATCAATCAAAACCCTAAGTGTATAGTTCTTGTGTTATTGTAACACACATCTAACTAAATATGAGCTTGTTGAGTTGTTGATGTTTATAGTGTAATTTGAATGGTGATCAAGCATGTATATTGTATTGGTCACTTTTGTGTATCAAGTTTCAACAATATAGAAAAAACCGAAATTGTTTGAGTCCGAACGAGCTTGAGCTCGGCTCGCCTAAAACGAGCTATACGAGCTCGAGCCCGAGCTTCAAGTAGAACTCGCGAGCCGAATCCAAACATGATCAACATCTCGTATAAAAATGGGGTCCGACACGACTCGACTCGTTTAGAAATGAGCCGAATATGAACAAACTAGTGTTCGGCTTGAGCCACTCGAATTGCACCACTAAGTAACCACCCTATAAGGGCAACAACATATAATTTATTATTTATGATAATATGGATTGTTCTAAGAAGGAGCGGATATTATGAATCCGACAAATGGGTGCCATCCCCTATCTCTATCCTCCATGTGCCATGAAACACGCTATAACGCATTTGGGGTGCTCGGCCCCCACTCTCCATAATAATCTTCTCACACACGTAACGTAACTTCATCCTTCCTATTTCTCATCTACTTATTATATATAAATCTTACTTATATATTAATGGCTCATTCATCTTGATTATTAAATCAATCAGACATGATAGTTCGATGGCATCATAGTTCACAAATTCGTATATTTTTTTAGTTATGCAGTTTTATTTTGTTCCTAAAACTAGTTTAATATTCTTCACTTGTAAGGAATTTGTAAAATTTATACTATACGTTTTTCCTTATAGTAAATAACGTTTCTATATCAAAAAAATATTTTAAACTAATATGTGATGTAAAATAAAAATAAATGCATCTTAAACTAAGAACTTAGAATGAAAATTTTAACAAGAGTATATAGCTTTTTTTTTACTATAATCAAAATTGCATCCCTTACAATCAATATAACGAGTTGTCGATAGATTATAAACCATTATAAATTTATAATTAAATAATGAAATATGTAGAAAACAATAATTTAGATATGATATACATTAAAATTAATATGCATTTTTTATAATACATCTGAAATTTGGTTAGAATATTTTTTAAAATTTTTTTAATAACGGAAAACGGTTAGATTGATCTACCTCCTAGAAGTACTCAAATCTAAAACATTCTTGCGGAAAAGAATACAAAGTTTGGGATCGTTAGACTAATTGGTGCTGGGTGTCGAGATTTCCAAATGATTCAACCGGTCAACAACATATATAGTTAATTTTTCTGTAAACATGTCGTCTAGATTTCGTCAAATAAACGAAGATTTAGTCTAGAGTCGGATGAAATCATCTAGACCAATCACGTACAACTCATAAGCAGACTTGGTTGAAATCATCTTACCACTCACGTACAAATCATACAAACAATTTAAACTAATTGAACAAAACTATGAACCATTAGAATGAACAATTTGAACAAATTGAACTAAACTTGCGAACTCGGATAATAACTGTAAAAGTTTTTCCATGAAAATTAAGAAAATTGCCACCGTGTCCCCCCCCCTGACTAAAATGCAGCATTGACTTCCTATGATTACAAAGATGCACCGAGCTTCCCATAATTCATTAAATGACGTAGACAAGTCGGGACAATTGGATCAAACAGATCAACGATGTATATCACTCCGTACGGATGTACCTGAATCGGATTCTATTAGTTATTCTCTTAATAAATTAAAATCCACTTAAAATATTTAAAAAAAAAAAAGAAACGAGAAAGATTTTTGGGCTAATTAGGTAAGTAGGCTTTTTTTTAATTTTTTTAATTTATAACTAGTAACTAGGCCCCTCATTTTTTTTAACCGTTCAACTCCTTAGTTAACCCTAACTCTCCTCTCCTCTCTTCCCTCTCTAGTAGCCGCAACTCGTTGTCTTTCTATATTGCAAATTCTTTAGTTTCGCATCCTTCTTGTTCAATGCAGCTAGAGACTCCTCTCATCCCTCTCTGGATCTCTCCTCCTCTGGCTGCACTCGTTATGAGGGAGTCTCTACTTGGTAACATCGATGAATGGGTGTAATTTGATGGATTTTCTCCATTGTCGACGATTAGGGCTTGTGTAATGATCAGGATGAGGAGTGTTTGATATGATACAAGGAGGCAGTTCAGGAGCTGTAAATGTGCAAGATGAGGATGAGGAGCTAGGTGTTGTACAAGGAAACATCATCAAGGAGGGATCTATTATCTAGGTCTGTTACCCCCCGGTTCATCTTTGAATTTTTTCCACTTGTCTAGATTAATAGCATTATGTTTTTTGTGATCTTAAAAGAAATTGGATACAATAATGCTTTTGATTGTTTGCTTTTGCATATTTATGCTTGGCTTATCCGTCTCTCGTTTTACAAGTATACAAGGATAATGATGGCCTTAAGACAACTTGATTCTCAGCCAATGTTCTTACGTTACAGGATGGGAAAGCTTTTGTACATTATACTAGTCTATTATCTAAAGAAGTATACTGCAAATACAATTGTTCTGTTAGAGGCAATTAATCTAGACAAGTGGACATGCATATTGTTTTGTGTAATTCATTGTTTAAACTAGTTATGTAGAAACCAATTGGTGTGGGAAGTGCATAAGGAAGCTGGAAGCTCACGGTTTTTAATATTTTTTTAACTTTCGGTATGAGTAATTCCGGTATGTAAATTCCGGTATGTAAATTCCGGTATGTAATTTCGATAGGTAAATTATTAAAAAAAAAGGACAAAAAAAAAACAAAAAAAAATTCTAGTATGAAAATTTTTTTGGTTTGAACGTCTGGTATGAGAAATTCTGGTATAAAAAAAAATCTGGTTTGAAATTCTGGTATGAGAAATTCTGGTATGAAAAAATTCTGGTATGAGAAATTATGGTATGACGAAATTCTGGTATGTAAAAATTTCTAGTATGAGAACTTTTCTGGTATGATAAATAAAAAATAAAATTAAAAAGAAAATTAAAAAAGCAAAAAGAAAAATAAAGAAAATAAAAAAAATAAATTGAGTTTTTAAAAATTAGACTTAAATAACAAATAACAAATATTTTTTTTTAAATAGAAGAGTTAATTAATTTTACTTACCATTAAATGAAAGTGGTAAAAAATATGGGGTATAGTTTCTTTAACAAAAACAAAAAAGAGCCTAGTAGTCCAAATTCTCCCAAGATTTTTTAAGCTTATTTTTTAAGAAGAAAAACACACTAAAAAGATAAAAAGCTTTTTCCCCTTTTTGAAAACATGTCATCTAGTTTTTTTTTCTTTGGTCAAGTTTTGCTATTGTTGGTAACTTGTTTTTTTTTTTTTGAAATTTTCCATAATAAGATCTTTATTTTAGGTTGTGAGTTAAGTTTTCAAATTCACTCGCACACATTTACAAGAGTGAAACATTTATCCTCCATTAGCAACTCATAGACAGACTTGGTTGAAAACCATCAATTTGGCTACACCGCTAATATAATCTATCTTGTATTATATATTTTGGAATAATTTTTTGCTTAATTTTCTCCAATATTTCTCAGCTAAGAATATATTGGAGCTCATTGTTAATTTTGTTAATATCACATTCCCTATAGTTGTTTATATAATGATTTACTTTTGTATTGGGGTCAATTTGATTTACATTCTGAATCAGTTTTGATACGGGGTTAGCATTGAGTGGAGTCCCGGTATTTTAACACCAATTGACTCGAAGAAATAAACCGTGATAAGAGAATGAATGGCTTCGAATGAAGGCTGCGTGGGGATGGATAAATAGTTCGATAAAGAAGTGAATTGGTAGATGGATAGATTAGCTCGAACCCTAAGAAACGACTTGGAGCACGATAGGAAACGAAGGCCCTAACACAACCAAGAACGATCATAGAACCCTTTCTGATGAGGGACATTCTTCAACACCTCCTAAAGAACCTATCAATAGAGCTAGAGCAAAGGCATTGAAGCAGAAGGAAGCTATATCATCTTCAAGCTCTATCATTGAAGGATCTATCACTAGATCAAGAACAAAGTCCGTCCAAGAAGAGACTGCTAGCTTATTAGCAACATGTACATCCAAAGAGACTCTACTTGTGGCTAAGTCTTCATTAGTGGCATTGCTGTCTACTGTGGAAGGACCCTACAAGGTAGAAGATGGCTAAGGAAGCAAGGAAAGTGGCTAGAACGAGACTTGATATAAGTAGTAGAAGTCTAGGCCCTAAGACAACATTTTTGCCTGAGATTCCAGTCGAGATTTGCTTTTGTCGAGATTCATAAGATCCAGTCGAGATCTTATTAGTCATATTTATATTTTAATTATTTTAATACCTTTAAAGCTCTAAACATTTTAAAAATATCTTTTTGTTTTGATCCTATCATTTAGGATTATCTTTTAGTTCTTTTATTTTATCTTTTAGAGGAATCTCACCTATAAGTAGCCCTAGAGGTCGAGATTATTGGTTGATTGATTTTGATTATTATTTTCCACAATATTGTGTGAACTCATTGCTTCGCTTACGAAGGCTTGTGTAAGGTTGAAGAAAGGAGGGTTAAGGTAAGCTCTTTGTTAAGGGGTTTTGGTCCAATTGGTCAAGGTTGTTAGCAAGAATACCTTGGTTTGTATCTTCCCATATTTCCATCAATTTAAATCCATATTATCATCTTCTAATCTATCCATTATCATTCCATCAACTCACGTTCTTTTGAGTCCGAGTTTCACAAATTTCGTCCTATCATTAAGAATCTCGCTTGAGATTCTAACCGAGATTTGCCCCAACTATTGATTTCGCGGACTTCTAATCTAGATCGGGAATAACGGCTTCAACCTCGCATCAAATTGGTATCAGAACACAGTCGACCAACTCAACCACACCTAAGGTTTAAATAAATTTTATTTGAGTCTTCTTTGAGTCACATAGAAATTGAGTCTTTTCTTGTTGCAAATATTTTGCGAGATTATTTGAGTTTAATGTGTGTTGACTTGTGTTTATTGGAGAAGAGAGAAACACCATAGCCAAACACAAGACCAACCATTACCTCGACTTAAAACCTCGCCGGCCCTATTACTGAAAATCTCACCCGAGATTAGCAACCCTACCCCGAGATTTTTCATTTACTTGGGAGAAAAGTTTTAAAAATTTCGATTACCTCAACTGAAACTATTTTTTGGATTTGAGTCAAATTTGATTATATCCAGCTGCTATATCCAAAAGGAAAGAGATTTATAAATTATCTTATTGTTAAAATCTTATCTAGTAGGTGATATCTTATCATATCTTTTAGATCCTAACTGAATATCTATTCTCGATATCTTCCTATAACCACCTACAACAACCATATACTTCAAGTTACCCATCCCTCAACTCCACAAGAAAGCCATATACAAAAGTCCTAAATTCCCAATGCCCTATCATCAACTATATCGTAATGGGAATTTTTGTCAAGTACGAGTTGTTGCAATCCAACTGAGATGGGATTATCAAGGCAATACATGAGGAGTATATCTCAAAGCATATTCATTGATTGTCGTTCAATTATTGACGATTCGACAATCCCGTCCCTGACACTGAAGATCTCGGCCGAGATTTCACCCGAGATTCACTATTGTTGTGAATTTTTCGAGAAAACTTTGAGGCTTAATATGGAAAAATCAAGTGCACCCTATTCAAGAGGACATCCTGAGAAGAAGTTCTATACAATCCTTGATCCAGTTCACAGCCTAAACCGACCTTATCTAATCGATCTCGCACCCCTGAGATAATCTCAGCCGAGATTTGCCACAGTCGAGATCGAAACCAAACCCGGTTATTTCTTGCCTCTTTCTACAGTAAAAACGTTGAGTCAAATTCTTTGGGTGTGATAGTTAGTATCTGTACTTTCTATCATATTAGTTGTGTCTACTTGTAATATTCGTTCCACTTTGTGTCAATTGTGTGAAGAGACTTCCAACAGGAGTTCCTTAACTATCTTCCAACACAAGAACCTTCTTGTAAACCAAGTTGACTACTTGATTCAACCAAGGAGTTTCTAGTTGAGATTAGTTCACCGAAGTTAGAGGAGTATTAATCCATCCAAGGCAATTACATCAAATTAGCATGCGATATCACAACAAAGTGTGAGTGTGAGAGAAAACAAGTAAGGATCTTTCGTTTTCACTAACTTCACAAGTTTGTTGTTACTTTGCGTGATTGTGTAGGATGTCTATTAGCTCAAGAGGGTCACAAAGGGGTGAACCCATGAGTCCAAGGACCAACAATATGTTGAAACAAGTCTTAGACTTGATTGTAAATCTCGGTAGAGCCCCGACATAAATGGATGGATGTCAAGCATAAACGAACGGATGGGAACGTTGAAACCTTGCCCCAGTAATCTCGGCTAAACTGATTCGATATTCTAGCTGAGATTCTAGTATACGGAAATTGGTGGAAGTTCGAGGAACCCGATGACGTGATTTATGACACTAGTTTAGGCACTCTTTTAGATAGTTTTCATTCCATTCATGCATGTTTCCGCATTAGTTCATAATGTTTACGCTTAATTCATTCATATTATCGGAATAGACGCTACACGAGCTTTTGTCGGTTGTGTAGGTATTTTGGGGGACCTTTGAGACATTATTGATCATATCCGTGGTTCATGCCTCATGATGGTCCAGATTCATGGTTCCAAATGACTCATACTTGGGGGAAAGAAGAAGGCAAGGACTCTAGTTGGTGCAAGGATTGGACTAGCTCTTGATCAAGTGGAGTTTGGTGCTGAATTAGAGCCATGTTGGTCCATGGCTCACTCATCTCGGCCGAGATGCCCCCTAGACCAACCGAGATTCCTCTCAGGACCACCCACAACACTTGGCACCACCTCTCTTGGTCCGACCCTTGATTTGGTGGAGTACTTAAGTGATTTTTGCAGGATGTATGAGGCTTCTCTTCCCTCTTCCCTTCTCCTCTAGCTCTCTTCTCCAACACTCTCTTGGATTGTAGCTCTATTCCAAGCACCCTTGTGGGTGTTCTTGGAAGAGATTTGTGTAGAACTTAGTTTTAGAGTGAGATTTGAGTGGTTTTGAGTGAGGTTTCCATTGTTGACACCTTGGAGTTGCTCTTGAATCCTTTGTAAGACTGTGGTAACTTCTATTTCAGCTCTTTAATGTCTTTTCTTTGGTCTTATCTTCATTTTCTAGTCATGACTTGCAAGCATGCTTTTGCGATGAAGTTTGATCTAGATATGGATGTTATTGTTTGAGTAGATGTGATTCTAGGATGAAGGAATGATTGTTATGCTTTGTATTATCATTGTATGGACTTGTATGTTAGCTTAGGATGGATTTGTGTTCAAAAACCTAACTCAGTCCATGATCTTGGCTTGTTCTTCATCTCATTTCGGTCGAGATGTGTATAATCCACCCGAGATGTATGTGTTGTTGTTCTATTGTTAATGAATCTTGATGTTAGGATGTAGATGTGTTGAAATCCTAGTGTTTGTTGAGCCTAATCTACCTTAGGGTGACCTTTGCTAGCAACCTAATTGAGGATGAAACTTACCCGGTGATTTCTTCTCTTAGGTATAGAAGATGATAAACTTTAGGTAGTAGTGAGCCAAAAAATTCTCTATTGGATTGAGTGTGCTAGAATCGTTGCCTAAGACTTACCTTTTCCGAGACTTACCTAGTAAGGAGGGATTTGACCCTTAGGTAGTGGCTGGTTTGTGTAGAACTCTTGACCTTAGCTCCTTGAGAATTACCCAGTAATAGGACTTAGGTTTGAGACTATTGGAACATGAGACTTACCCGGTAATTGTTCCAATTAGAGAAACACCCAACTCCGAACAACTGCAACTTATCCTTTGATGTTTTGATTGCATGAGTCCATTGTCATTAACCGGAATTCCAAATCTCTAGAATCCGCATTTCTTACCTCTTATCACCTATCTTTGTGTTTCTGTGTTGTTTGCTTGTTTGTTTGCATATATCTTGTGATCCTTGTTTGATCACCCAAAACCAACCAAAAATATTGTGTTTTCATTTCTTTGTTCCTTATCTCATCTCTTAGTTTGGATTTACACTATCTTTGATCATTGAATGGCCTAATTTCACCTCAGTCCTTGTGTTTGACCTCGAAATACTTTCCTTTCTACAAAACGATCCGTACAATGCGGGTTTTCTAGGTAGTTTCGGAAATTACATCGAGTTTATAAATGTAAAGCTTCTTGTGCTACTTCCTAGTGCGAACAAGTTTTTGGCTCCGTTGTCGGGGACTAGGTTAAAGGGGGTATATTCAATCCAGACTTTTAAAAATTTTGACCGTTTCTTAATAATCATAGAATTTGCTGATTTTGTGGGATATTTTAATTCTATATAGAGTCAATACAGATTCTGTAAAAATCTTATATGTTGGGGGAAGACTTCTATAGAGTTTAGATATGTATATAAGTAATAAAGAATCCTACAAATCAATGAAGTAATAGGTTTTTTAAACTCATCTAACTTTTTAATATCATAGGAATTTTATGGTAAATTTTAAATCCTAATTGAATACCAAAAGATTTATATGGACTTTTAAAAATCTATATTAAATACCCATAAACTTTTAAACTCCAAAAAATTCATGTAAAATCTTAATTGAATACACTCCCCTAAGATTAAGTCATTTGTTTGTGATTATTTATAGTGTAGATCTTTCTTGTTACTTTTGATCTTGCTTGTTTGTGTCTTTGCATTTTCATGTTTGCAATGGACGGATTGTACTTCCACGACGACCTTGAAGACATGGAGTATGGAGGATGGATGGCAAGCCAAGATCTAGGACCTCTCCACAATGAGTTTGAGTATTGGGAGGCGTTTAATGACTATCATGAGTCCCATGATCAAGCTCACGTGACTATTATGCCTCATGCGGAACCTCACCAACAACCTCACGAAGACCGATTGGAATCATTGTTAGAACAAATGTTGAGGAAGATGGATGATCTAGAGAGCACCCTTGCTTCCATTTCGAGAGCCAAAGTGGAGCTTGAAGCAGAAGTGTATCGACAAGAAGAGGTTCACTATGAGGAGATCCAACAATTCCCGATTCAACCATGATCATTAGAGAACTTCAAGAAGAGTTGAATGATGCTTGGGAGCATGTGAGGCTAAGGGATTTGGCCCTGAAGGATGAAAGGAGATTGGCTTTCAAGACAGAAGAACAAATGAGGAGGGAAATTAAGGAGATTAGGCTTACTCTTTTGCAAGGGATGCCTACCCTCCTTCAAGAATCATCTAAACCTCTTTCACCTTTGGAGGAGTGCAATGAAGAGCTCTCGGCCCCAGGCATCCTTTCCATCGATCCCGGATCCACACTTGAAGAGCTCTCGGTGGAAGAAAAAGAATTGAACATAAATCTCGGTCCAACCAGCTTCATCTCGGCCGAGATCACACATGATCCATCCGAGATGCATCCAACAATGGTGCACCTCGACCCACATCTCGGTCTGATCAACCGAGGTGGCCATCCGAGGTCTTGTGGAGACATTTCCAAGTCCAATTCAGCTCCTTTCGATCCTTTCTTGCTTGTACGGAGTGCACTCGAAGGTTAGAGTTCCTTGCCTAAGGAGTCTCCCATATTGAATGAAGGAGGCAAGCATGATCGACCCATGATGGTTGTGGAGAACTTCAACAAATATATCTTTCCGAGAGTCGGCTTTCTTCGGATCATAGAGAATGAAGATGGCAAACATTTCACTGGTGAGACCGCGGAGTACCAATTGTCTAAGTATGGGGTGACCCATATGGTTGCAACTCCATACTATCATCAAGGGAGCGGTCATGAAGGAGTCTACTACTTACCGGTGAAGAGAGAGCTTAAAGTCTATTTGGGCATCAAGTGGCCATGCTTGTCATCATGGATGCCGAAAAGCGTTAGTTGCTTGGACTCCTCAAGCAATCCATGGTATTTAAGGTGGATTGAGGCATCCATGGAGTTTGGTAAAGCTAATGACCTAAAAGAAGCGCTTCTTGGGAGGCAACCCATGGGTAAAAACTCTTTCTCTTTCCTTTTTCGTTTTTGCTTTTGTTCTGTTTTTGTGTGTTTTGTGTTTGTGTGCTAGAGTCTAGGCAATAAGGAAGCCTTGAAAGCAAGTTGTTGATGATGATCCCGTTTTCAACCATGGGTGGAGTGGACGTGAGACTTGGACGGCTTGAGGTGCCTTTGATGGATGGAAGATCTCCCATCTCACTTACACCTTGGCGTGGGTCCCGACGCTAGAATGGCCATATTGAGCTCTCTACCATGTTTGATCGATCATCCGTACCACCTCTCCACACGAGTTACCAAAAGACCAAGACACCGCATTCTACATTGTGAGAACTTCTTTCACTCTTCTTTACTTGATTTGCACATTGGGGACATTGTGATTTTATGTATGGGGTGGGGTTTTCATGATTCTTTGCATGATCGCATCTAGGATAGTTTCATTCCATAATCACACGTTTCTTTTCATGTCTTGCATTGTATATACTTATGTCAAAATTCCAAAAAAATCTAAAATTTTAAAAAAGAAATTGTGCTTCTATGTTTGGATGTGATCCTTATGATGGTTGTTGTTTTGTGGATTGGCTATGGATGACCTTGTGTGTTGAATGAATTTATGCATATGTGGACTTGAATACTTCTCTTTAATCCCATGTATGAATTGTGATGATGATGATTCTCTTGATTTGATTAAGAATTGATGGTTGAAATTACATGCTAGTTCTTACACATATTCTAGGAATGATTAAGATAATTAATCTCTATCTTCTTCTTGCCTTGATCATGTTGTTTGAAGCACCTCACTTGAATGAAAATTTTGACCTCTTTTGACCCATCCGGGAATTAGGAGCATGGTAGTGTGTTGAGTATGTGAAAAACAAGTGTGGGGTGATGTGAAGTTGTTGAATGAATGTGGTGAATGAAGAAGTTGAATTCGTTGTGAAAAGTGTAGAAAAAAATATAGGTTTGGGGACTTTGGTTTTGATGACGAGCTAGTAACTCGGCACTAGTCACATAATCGGGTGTTTGTGTCTTGCCAAAGTCGGATAAACCGAATGTCCTAATGAGCCTTGATAAGTGTGCCCGGTGTGAGGCACCTCGGAAAAATCTCAAGGTCTGCTAATCACCAAGGTTTAGGCTTTTTTACACCAATGCCACTGTCTCAAGTGAATAATAATAAAAAAAAGAAAGAAAATAAAAGAATAAGAAATAGAAGAAAATGCACTTTGGTGGATGATAAAAAATATGAAGTTATGGTTTTTTGTTCCATTTCCGGATTTGCACCACATAACCTTAGAAATTTCCCACCGAATGACACGTTTCTTGACCTCTTCTTTCCTAAGTCCTTAAAACCTATTTGCTTATGTGTATGACTTAGTGATCTAGATTTGATTTTCTCATGATCATCTTGACATTCTCATTTTCGCCTTTCATGTATGTTTTCGAGTTAAGTATGATTATCTTTACGTGCCTTTATTCCTTTAATGTATGATTGCTTGTCCATTGCTAAGAGACATAACTATGAAGGTGATCTATAACTTGAAGCACATTTCCAAAAATATTTTCTTTTTTTCCGCATTCATAACTCACGCATTCTCGTTGCCTATAGTTGAACATTGCTCGGGGACGAGCAAGCGACAAGTATGGGGTATTTTGATGACGTGATTTATGATACTATTTTATGCACTCTTTTAGATAGTTTTCCATTCCATTCATGCATGTTTCTGCATTAGTTCGTAACGTTTATGCTTAATTCATTCTTATTGTCGGAATAGACGTCTACACGAGTTTTTGTCGGTTTTGTAGGTATTTTGGGACCTTTGAGACATTATTGATCATATCCGAGGTTCATGCCTCATGATGGTCCGGATTCATGGTTCCAAATGACTCATGCTTGGAGGAAAGAAGAAGGCAAGGACTCTAGTTGGTGCAAGGATTGGACTAGCTCTTGATCAAGTGGAGTTTGGTGCTGAATTAGAGCCATCTCGATCCATGGTTCACCCATCTCGGCCGATATGCCCCATGGACCAACTGAGATTCCTCTCAGGACCACCCACGACACTTGGCACCACCTCTCTTGGTCTGACCCTTGCTTTGGTGGAGTACTTAAGTGATTTTTGCAGGATGTATGAGGATTCTCTCCCCTCTTCCCTTCTCCTCTACCTCTCTTCTCCAACACTCTCTTGGATTGTAGCTCTCTTCCAAGCACCCTTGTGGGTGTTCTTGGAAGAGATTAGTGTAGAACTTAGTTTTAGAGTGAGATTTGAGTGGTTTTGAGTGAGGTTTCCATTGTTGACACCTTGGAGCTGCTCTTGAAGCCTTTGTAAGACTGTGGTAACTTCTATTTCAGCTTGTTAATGTCCTTTCTTTGGTCTTATCTTCATTTTCTAGTCATGACTTGCAAGCATGCTTTTGTGATGAAGTTTGATCTAGATATGTATGTTATTGGCTGAGTAGATATGATTCTAGGGCGAAGGAATGGTTGTTATGCTTTGGATTATGATTGTATGGACTTGTATGTTATCTTAGGATGAATTTGTGTTCGAAAACCTAACTCAGTCCATCATCTTGGCCTGTTCTTCATCGCATTTCGGCCAAGATGTGTATGATTTACCCGAGATGTATGTGTTGTTGTTTTATTGTCGATGAATCTTGATGTTAGGATGTAGATGTGTTGATATCCTAATGTTTGTGAGCCTAATCTAGCCTAGGGTGACCTTTGCTAGAAACCTAATTGAGGAATGAGACATACGTGGTGATTTCCGCTCTTAGATATAAAAGATGATGAACTCTAGGTAGTAGTGAGCTAAAAAAGCCTTTATTAGATTGAGTGTGCTAGGATCGTTGTCTAAGACTTACCTTTTCCGAGACTTAACCGATAAGGAGGGGTTTGACCCTTAGGTAGTGGCCGGTTTGTGTAAAATTCTCGACTTTAGTTTCTTCAGACTTACCCGGTAATGGGACTTAGGTTTGAGACTAGTGGAACATGAGACTTACCCGGTAATTGTTCCCATTAGAGAAACACCCAATTCCGAACAACCACAACTTAATCTTTTGATATTTTGATTGCATGAGTCCATTATCATAACTGCAATTCCGAATCTCTAGAATCCGCATTTCTTACCTCTTATCACCTATCTTTGTGTTTTTGTGTTGTTTGCTTGTTTGTTTGCATATACCTTATGATCCTTGTTTGAGTACCCAACACCAACGAAAAATATTGTGTTTTCTTTTCTTTGTTCCTTTTCTCATCTCTTAGTTTAGATTTACACTATCTTTGATCATTGAATGACCTAATTTTACCTCAGTCCTTGTGTTCAAACTCATAATACTTTCCTTTCTACGAAACGATCCATACACTGCGAGTTCGCTAGGCAGTTTGGGAGATTAGATCAAGTTTATAAATGTAAAGCTTTGTGGTAGTTCCTAGTGCGAACAACACCTTCTAAGACCCCAACCCTGGACCCTCCTCCAAGAGCTCCTCATGACCTAGGTATGACATATTCGAATCCTCCTTTCAATGCACCTAATATTCCACATTTGGTTGATGATTTTTAGGAAAATGAGGATTAGTATGAAGAAGGCATGTGGAGAGATTACCCTAGGCGCAATCATCTTTCAAGGAGAGGGCAAGATTATGAGTAGTTTTGACCCCCTTAAGAGAATGATTGAATAGGAAAAGTAAATGTCAAAATTTGAAGCTTTGAGGGCTAGTGCGATCCGGACGTGTACATGGAATGGGAGACTAAAATTGAACAACTTTGGTCTTTCCATAATTTTAGTGAGCAAAGGAAGATCCAACTTCTTGCGTTGGAATTCCATGAATATGCCTTAGTGTGGTGGGATCACCTTATCAAAGAAGGAGAAGAACGCTAGATCCGGACATCAACACTTGAGATCAAATGAAAGCCATGATAAGAGCAAGCTTTGTGCCGCAAAATTATGCTATGGAAGTAAGACAAAGATTGGAGAACCTCAAGTAAGGTTCCGTGAGTGGGGAAGAAGTCTACACCACCATGTAAATGACGATGTTCAAAACCAACGTTCAAGAGGATGAGGAGTCTATTATGGCTCGATTTTTAAGAATTTTGCATCCATCCTTAGCTAATGAAATTGATTTATATCCCTATGATACTATGAATAATCTAGTGCATTTGGTTATCAATGTAACACCCAGAATCCGCGGGATATCGGGATGCTACGGGCGAGACCACACAATGGGTCCCGACCCTTAGCCTGACAACAATCTCACCGGACATTTCCAACATGGCACAAATAAAGGCTTAAAACTCGAAAACGTTTTAATGTATGCAAGACGGAAAAGATAAAGGGTACAACTTGGAAACTCAGCCGAGTCCTCAAAACAACATAAAACTCCACAAGACAAAAACCGAAACCGTAAACAACCACAATCCCAACGAAAGGTAACATAACAAACACAACAACCCCAAAAACGCTTCCGTCCTACAATGTACGGCGACCCTCGGCTGTCCACTCCTCCACCTCACTCGGCGGTGTCCCTAACCTACGGGGCATCTACAACAAGCGGTTTAAAACCGTTAGATACATTCGAAGAATTAAAGACATGGTGAAGGCACAAACACAAACATATATAAACACATCACATAAAAATGCTCAACAAACAATCCGGTTATTATCTTTATTTATTAGGTCGTATCCCGTTCTAGTTCAACTTCTTTTGTGACACGAGAATCTCCTGAAACTCGCCTTGATCCCTTCTTCCGGCAATGGAACGGTTGGATGCCTCCGACCGTCTAACCAGCACGGGCCAGTCGCCGAGAACCTCCTAGCTCTCGCACGAGCTAGGTAGTAATGTCACCGCCCATTATCATACACTTGGGCCAAAATAACATAAAGGTCGGTAGTCCTATTATCCGGTTTATAAGTTATAACAAAACGATAAACACACACCACCAAGCACACAATGAATCTAATACGACGAATATGGATAAGTAAGTCCGGAGACTTACCTCGTCTCTCAACTCACAACACTCTAGCTTCCTTAATGAGGAAGCACACAACCTGCTCATACACGAAAGTACTCATCAACACATGTCCACACTCATGAAGTCATAGACTTCATACTAAAGATCTAAGCAAGATCCCACAACTCTCAAACTAGGAAGGCATCCTAGGGTCTAAGGTACACAAGACACTAACCACAAGTAAGGAAAGCCCACAACAGCCTATACAACCTAAGAACAAGATTAACAACAACATCCTAGGAGAAACAACTAGCTTAGGAAGGTCAACATGCTCACACTCAAGATCAACATTCAAACCAAGCCATAAGGGCTCCAAGGCTAGCAACCACTAGATGGCATTCTCACAAATCCTAGGTCCATCCTAAGCATGCTTCTAACTATATACAACAAGGATCTAAGGAAGGAACGAAAGGAAAGGGAGGGAGGAACCTACTGGTGAGAAAACACAGCCGCAGAAGCAAGCTGACGCCCCGGCGGAAAACCTATCGCCACCCCTACGCCCCTGGGAGCCGCCCCTGCAGTGGTTCAGGCCGCCCTTGCGGTGGTCCAGGCCGCCCCTGCGGTGGCCTCAGTCCGCCCCTGTGTCTATGGCAATCCGCCCCCGCGGTCGAACAACAGAAGGTCCGTCTTTTTCGTTTCTTTGACTGGTTCCTTGCTCCTAGCGTCTCCTTCTCTTGTTGGACTTCCTCCAAACCTTAACCACAGGTCTTAGCCTCCTCCACACGACCTAAACGAGCTAAAGAAAGGGACATGCAAGGGCTTTACAAGATATCTCTTCAAAAGCTTCCTCCATAGCCATGGAGGTGAAGAGAAAGGAAAGAAGGGGGATACAAGCAGCAAGAGGAAGAGGAGATAGAACCACTTACCACTACTGATCCGGAAAGCTCAAGCTGCAGCTCCACACACCACTCCTCCAAGGTGTAAGAGAAGAGAGGTCCAAAGGAAGAGGAAGACTAAGCTGAAGAGGAGTAAGAACGTAAAAGAGGAAAGTGGGAAGAGATAAGGGAGTAAAAGGGCTGACAAGGAGGTGGGATATCCCAAGGGTCAACCTCCTTGTCCCCTCACTCCACTTCCCAAGGTCGGAAAGTAGAACGGGAATCTCTGTCTCGCGTTAAAAACTCGTACTCAGCAACGTGCCTGCGGGAAATAAGCCGCCGACGCGGAAAAGATCGAAAACACCTCGACTTCCGGAAATAAAATTTCTGGATGTTACAATCAAGGTAGAAAAGAAGTTCAAATGAAGGATCCAAGGGACAAGCTCGTGGAAACCACATAAATCTCGGTCCAGTCGAGACAATCTCACCCGAGATTCCAATCAAGATTTCCAAAACGACAAGAATAAAGGCCGAAATCCCGATCCAACATGCCAGAAAACCTCGCCCCAGTCGACACAATTCCGCCCTTTGAGAGAGCGTTCAAAGGATAATAAAGGGAGCACTCCTAACTCTACTTTACGTTCTAGAGATATTGTATGCTTTAAATGTCAAGGTAGAGGTCATTATATGAGGGATTGTTCTAATAAAATAATTTATTTATAAATCAACAAGGACAATGCGAAAGTGAAGAAGATCATGATAATGATCATACCCACCTTAGTGCATTGTATGAACATGATAGTGCTAGCGATATTGATGAAGGTTGTGAATATGAGCATGAATAATCTTTAATTTCCTAGGAGAACTTTCCATGCTAAGATAGCATCATGTGAGGATAATCAAAGGGAAAACTTTTTTCATACTAGGTGTCTTATTCAAGAGAAGGTGTGTAATATGATTATTGATGGTGGTAGTTGTTGCAATATTGCTATTGATGAATTGATCAATAAATTGCATATCACTACATTTTACCATCCTATACCATATAAGCTGCATTGTATGAATGATTGTGGTGAATTTAATGTAAATAGGCAAGCTAGAGTTACCTTTACTTTAGGTACGTATGAGGATACTATTGTGCGTGATGTTGTGCCCATGCAATCATGTGATATTCTATGAGGACGTTCGTGACAATTTGATAGAAGAGTCAAGCATGATGGATTAACTAATAAGCATTCATTTGAGTTTAATGGATACACAATCACCCTTAATCCTATGATTCCTTTGCAGATCGCAAAATATTATGACAAAAAGAAGGAACAACGAAAGGAACAACAATGAGAAACACACTCCAGAGAAGAATCTCGGCCCATAGATACTAAATATCACCCAAGAAATACAAAATCTCGCTCTAGTACAGGGAATTCTCGCTCCAGTTTGAGACCTCATCCCAGTTCATCAAAATTTTGCCCCGATGATAAATCTCGCCCGAGATTGGCCCCGAGATTCCTTTTGTTGAGACTAATCGAGTTCTTTTTGCATCCAAAAAGGAGTTTATTGATTATTATATGCCTTTGCATAATGTTCTCTTATGAGCCTATGTAAAAGCCTACTTACTTTGAGTGATGATGTCAAGGATACCTTACCCAAAACCATCTAAGTCTTTTGGATGAGTCTTGTGATGTATTTCTAGATGAGATTCCTGTAAGACTTCCACTTTTTCGAGGCATTGAGCATCAAATTGATTTAATTCCAAGAGCTTCACTTCCTAATCGTCCCGCTTATAGGATGAGTCCTCAAGAGAGTCAAGAGATTCAGGATCAAGTTCAAGCGCTTTTGGATAAAGGCTATGTACGAGAGAATTTAAGTCCATCTACAATTCCCTTCCTTTTGGTTCCCAAAAATATAATTCATGGAGGATGTGCATTGATTGTAGAGCAATCAACAATATTACTATCAAGTATCGACATCCTATTCCCACTTTGGATGATATTCTAGATGAGCTTAGTGGAAGCACCATATTTTCGAAGATTGATCTAAAGAGTGGATACCATCAAATCCGGATGCAGGAAGGATACGAATGGAAGACGATGTTCAAGACTAAGTTTGGACTTTATGAGTGGTTGGTTATACCTTTCGATTTGACTAACGCTCCTAGCACCTTCATGAGAGTGATTAATCATGTCTTACTTCATTGGAAAGTTTGTGGTTGTCTACTTTGATGACATTCTCATCTACAAAAAATCACTTGAGGAACATGAGGAACACTTGAAGGAAATACTAGTAACTCTTAGAAATGATTCTCTTTATGCTAATATTAAGAAATGTGAGTTTAGTACTAATTAAGTTATTTTTCTTGGATGGGCAAGCTCCCTCATGTCACAATGGTGTGGGGCGTTAGAGAGCCCCGTGGCCAACTCGAGGGGGATGAAGTTCGGTGCAAATCTTGTAGTGAGTACAAGAGGTCTATAAGTGGATGAAGAGAAGATCAAAGCAATCCAAGAGTGACCAACACCTACAAATCTCGGCCATGTACGAAGCTTCCACGACTTAGCCACGTTTTATAGGCGCTCCGTCCAAGATTTCAGTACCATAGCCGCACCCCTTACGCATCTCACAAAGAAGAAAGTAAAACTCGAGTAGGGAGAAGCTCAAGAGAAAGCATTTAAGGAGTTGAAGTGACAACTATCACATGCACCTCTTGTCGCATTTCCAAGTTTCACTAAACCATTTGAGATTGCGTGTGACGATCGGGAATCGGAATTGGAGAAGCGTTCATTCAAGAAGGTAATCCACTTGCATTCTTTAGTGAGAAATTCAAAGGGGCATGCTTGAATTATTTGACATATGAAAAGGAATTGTATGCAATATTTAGAGTTTTCAAGACATAGTAGCATTACCTTTGACCTAATGAATTCATCCTTAGAACTGATCATGAGTATTTAAAACATTTTAGGAGTCAAGATAAGTTGAATAGTAAATATAGTAGATGGATGGAGTTTATTGAAACTTATCCTTATATCATTAAGCATAAGAAATGAAAGGATAATATTATTGCTATTGCCCTTTGTAGGAGACATTCTTTGATCACTACTATGACTTCTAAGGTTTTAGGTTTCTATTACATTAATGATTTGTATGTGGATGATATTGATTTTGGTAAAATCTATAAGTCGTGTATAAGGAGAAATTCAATAGATTAATTTTATGTGTTCGAAGGGTTTCTATTCGTGAAGATAAATTGTGCATTCCTAGATGTTGTCTTAGACTTTTACTTGTTGAGGAAGCTCATATGGGTGGTTTAATGAGACATTTTAGAAGGGATAAGACATTTCATATGCTGCATTCACACTTTTATTGGCCTTGTATGCTTAAAGATATTGAGAATATGATTAAAGATGTCTTGTGTGCTTAAAAGCTAAGGCTAGATTGAAACCACATGGCTTGTATACTCCCTTACCTACGCCTACCTCACCATGGCTAGACATTAGTATGGACTTTTTTGTAGGATTACCTAGGACTAAGAAGGGAAGGGATTCTATATTTTTGTGGTTGTTGACGTTTTATTAAAATGGCTCATTTTATTGCTTGTCATAAGACCGATGATGCTTATGTTGCTAACTTGTTATTTAGGGAAGTTGTTAGATTACATGGAGTACCTAGGACTATTGTGAGTGATAAAGATGTTAATTTCCTTAGTTTCTTTTGGAAGACTCTTTGGAAAAAGCTAGGAACTAGGTTGTTATTTTCAACCTCTAGTCATCCTCAAACAGATGGTCAAACAGAGGTTACTAATAGGACCTTAACCACTATTTTGCGGCTATTTTGAAAGACAACTTGAATGCTTGGGAAGATGTGTTACCTGATGTTGAATTTGCATATGATGAATCTTGTATTGGTCTACTAACTTAACCCCTTTTGAGTCTGTCTATGAGTTGAACCCTTTGACCCCTTTTGATCTTATATCGTTGCCTATAGAGAAGAGAGTATATTTTAATGCATAAAACAGGTGGAATTCATCATAGAACTGCATGAAAATACACGTATAAGACTCGAAGAAAAGGGGAAGGATGTAGCTACCAAGGCTAATCGGAATCACAAGGAAATGCTATTCAAACTGAGAGATCTAGTTTGGTTGCATCTAAGCAAAGAGCAATTTCCGGAGAAATGAAAGTCTAAGTTGTCTCCGAGAGGAGATGGACCAGTTCAAGTAAAGTGCAAGGTTGGAAACAACGCTTATATCATGGAGCTTCCGGAGGAGTATGGTGTGATCAAGACCTTCAATGTAGGAGATTTGAGTCCTTTTAAGTCTAGTGATGAGCATGGTGATGATTCGATGAGGTATCCTTTTTAAGAAAGGGAGTATGATGAGAGATCATCCCCAACACCTTCTGAAGGACCTATCACTAGAGCTAGAGTAAAGGCATTGGAGGAGAAGGAAGCTACATTATCTTCAAGCTCTATCATGGAAAGATCTATCAGTAGATCAAGAGCAAAGTCCTTAAAAGAAGAGGTTGCCAACTTATTGGCAACATGTACATCCAAAAAGACTCTACTTGTGTCTAAGTCTTCTTTAGTGATATTGTTGTCTACTTTGGAAGGACCCCACATGAGTGAAGATGGTCAAGGAAGCAAGGAAAGTGGCTAGAACGAGACTTGAGAGAACTAGTAGAAATATCGGCCCTGAGACAACAATCTCGCATGGGATTCCAGTCGAGATTTTCGTTTGTCGAGATCCATAAGATCCAGTCGAGATTTTATTAGTCACAATTATTTTTTTAATTATTTTAATACCTTTAAAGCTCTAAACATTCTTAAGATATCTTTTGGTTTTAATCATATCTTTTAGGATTATCTTTTAGTTCCTTTATTTTATCTTTTAGAGGAATCTTGCCTATAAGTCGCCGTAGAGGTCGAGCTAATTGGTTGGTTGATTTTGATTATTATTTTCCACAATATTATGTGAACTCGCTGCTTCACTTACGAAGTTTGTGTTTTATTCATTCCTATTTAATTAAAAGAGATATCATTTGATTGAATCGTTGTGAGTCCTTGCTAGGTTGTGCTTGTGTGTCATAATCTTCTTAAAGGTTGGTGCTCCTAGTTAATTCTAGTTCCTCCTTGCGCTTGTCTTATTTAGAAGGCTTGTGTAAGGTTGAAGAAGGGAGGGTTAAGGTAAGCTCTTTGTTAAGGTATTATGATCCAATTGGTCAAGGTTCTTTGCAAGAATACCTTGGTTAAAATCTTCCTATATATTCATCAATTTAAATATTATCATCTTCTTATCTATCCATTATCATTCCATCAATCATGCTCTTGTGTGTTCGAGTTTCATAAATGTCGGCCTATCATTAATAATCTCCCCGAGATTTGCCACAGTTATTGATTTTGTGGACTTCTAATCTAGATCGGGACCAATGGCTTCAACCCCGTATCACTTCCACTACAATCAACGTTAATGGAATGCCTAGCTACCAATAACAATTGAAGGAGTCTTGTGAATTGACAGAGAAGATATCAACTTATAGACACAAGTAGAACAACTCAAACAATTCTAAGCTATAGGACGAACAGGATGCCACTCGTATCAACAAAAGTTCACATAGGATCTCGCCCGAGATTCTAACCGAGATTTGCCCTAGTAATGATTCTTCAAATAATTGTTCATACTAGTGAAAATAATCGTTCCCAAAGTAAAATTAAACAAATTAAATTCATTATTGCATAAGAAATGATTGAAGAAGTAATTATTCATACTAGTATCAATAAAATTTCACATATGATCTCTGTTTACATGTCCTTGAATTGAGCTCAAGTTGATGATATACTACACAACTATTTTGACTATTTTTGTTTTGCAGGCATATTATCTCCATCCCACCAATTGAACATTTAATACGACCTTTGTTAACCACTTTTGTAGGTGAAAAATATTTACATCAACTGGGACAACTGTGCCTACAAAAGATTGAACAAAATTTTGTTTGTTTGGAACATAAGAATTGAAGACCCCATAATGATAGCTTGTAATCTTTTAGCAAAGTAGCAAGTTCCTTCAACTAAGTAGTGTTGTTCACAACAATACCAATACATCTAAGGAAATCTGACATAACACAACCTAATAAAGAATCTCTATCAACTTTATCAAATATATTCTATAAAAGGTTGGTTTCAATGTCCTTCAATGGAGTAATCAAAGGTGATTTAGACCACTGAAGAACAACTAAAGACACATGTATTTAATACAACCGATTATCATTCAAAGCAAGCATTATGTGGCAATAAGGAACACAAAACCTTTGAAAGTTTTACAGTTGCACATAGACTAACCATCTAAAGTATAAAACTCTATCAATAACTCTTTGTCATTGGAGCCTCCAATGGCGAACAAAATGACATATTTATTATCCTCGCATCTAGAAATAACAAAACACTGAAATAATGCACCCAACATTTAATTTGAATGATAGAAAATATAGTTAGTGTAAAACCTTTATAACAATGTTTTTCTATCAACAACGGATTCTTGGAATCTGGGAGATTAACTTCACAATCACTATCCAGTTTGTTATAAATATGCCGTTTCTCATTCAAAGCACTTTCAAAACGAATTAACAACTCAACAAGAGTGAAGAAGTGACATGTATACTTTTTGAGGAAAGTATTTTCACTCTCTTAAACTGAAGTTGTCCTTACAAGACCGGCAAACATCAAATCTTGAAAATAGTCAAGAATCCAAAATGTGCGAAATGAACCATTGTTTATCTTCTAGACCAAACTCATTCATAAATGATAACCATCCCTTCTCAAAATCATCAAGGATAATGAACTCATTCCAAACATAGTTGCCAAACTTTGATCTGAATTCCTCACATTGTTTTAGTTTTGTTCCTACTCTATGGATAAACTTTATCATAATATGCCACATGGAAAGACAATGACGAGTTGAAGGAAACACAATTTGATTGCAGCTTTCATTGCACATCTTAATCTGTAACTAAAATCTTGGGATCACGTTTCATTGCATCCTTAAAACATTTAAATAACCACTAATAAGAACTAATATCTTCCTTTAATAAAAGACCAACACCAAATATTACACATTTTTTTATGGTTATCAAGCCTAGTAAATTGAGCAAAAACCATATTATACCGAAATTTCGATAAATAAAACAATGTCACTTCATGAAAATTATAGTTGTAGCTTAAAAGAAAATAGAACATAAACATGCAATACCGGATTGTTTTATATGTGGCGTCAAAGGAAACAACCTCTCCAAAAACCAGATAATTACATTGACAAATAGGATCACTTTATAAACACACGAGAAAGTTGATATCTTTCATCAACATCATAACTGAAGTAAAATCCTTCACAAATCTTTTTCTTTTGAACAAATCTATCTATAACCATATGAGCATCAGTACTAGAGATAATTGCCAACAAATCTCTTCTAAAATTTCGAAGTCACAAATTATGGCACCAACACTTGCATATGACCCACGAACAAGTTCTTTATATAACCTATGACATTTGGATAGACAATGTTTGCTTGTGAACAATAAAGCATGAATTTCTGATGTCTAATACCCATATTTCTTATGGTCTTAACAAATTCACTTGTTAAAGTAAACAACATATGATGAGTATGAATCTCTTAAAAAACCATTACTACAGATTCTTGATTACCAACATACTTCACTCCCATATGAGATTTACAATCAACTCTACTAGACATACTCTTCCTCTTACCAGTTAATTTAAACTTTTTTTTTTACCTTCTCTATTGCGCACATAGTACCATAGAGAAATAACATCTCTACCTAAATGTTTGGAACCTCGACGAACAACAAAATTATAAACTTCTGCATACTTTTGAAAGAACAATTCAACTGCATATAATATGGAAAACACCTTTTCAATATAAGGCTTTATATAATCATCACAATATGGAACTCATAGTCTTGAACCATTTCAAAAAATATCAAACAAAGATTCAAATTCATCATCAATAGATGATTCAGAAAAGGATGATAACCCTACAAAGAAATTTTCAGTCCACGGTTGAAGAGTTAGGATATAAAAATACAAAAAATTAAAATGATAAAACAATTCATGATTCTAGGACAAATAGTTCATATTTTTAATAACAATAGTACATATTATCACGCCTTGACCAGGTGATGTTGAATTTTTTAACATGATTTGATCAACTTCACAACTTGATAATTCAAAGAACAGATATAATAAGAATAATAAAAACAGTTCATAATTTTATAATCAATAGTAGTACATAACTAAAAACAAGAAAAAATCAGGGGACAAAAGACTTGACAAATTCGAATGAGTTCCGTACAAACACCGGAATGTTCACATAGACACTTTGACAAAGAGTATGTGTGCAAAAATATATTGTTAAGAATGACAAACAATAGAGAAGAAACATTGAACAAATGTCTGCAAAGTAATAACTACACTGAAAAGTAAAACAAATTTTGGATCATACATACCCAAGTCCATGTAAAATTGAACGAAGGCTAGCAAATTGAATAAAGATTTGAAATAATACACAATCACTTTCGAACAACATATCAAAATTTTACAAAAATATTGTTCACGAGAGAGGATGAAGAAACAAGAAGAAGAAAACACTATATATATCAAATCAGACACCCTCTCAAAACAGAATTTGCCTAATTACAAAATATTCCAAAAAATACACCCTAAATTTACAAAAATATCACCGTGCATTGTTAAAATCGAAAAAATGTGAAATTTTGGATCAAATAGATCAATGCTACACAGTATTCGTAACGCCGTACAAAAAATAACCCTCCGGACCTTAATTGAATCGTTTATAATTATTCCAAAAAAACAAAATGAAAATTCTCCTCTTTTTCCTTTGACGACGTGAAATACTCATTATTGTACATATAAAATATTAAAAAAAATAGGCGAGTCGAGCCAGCTAAAAAGTGTGGAGGCGTGATTCTCTCTTTTCTACCGTCCCTCTCAAAGAGACGAACGACGACTTCTGGTCCGAACTCCGGTCTTCATCCTAACTTCTCGTCTATCTCAATACGATTTTCTACCTCCAACTCCTCCTTCTTCGTTATAGGATATTCGTTTCTCTAGTGAGAGATAGTTAGAGTGAGTAGTCTGTAATGGAGGACAAGAAAGGCCAGCTTCTCAAGAAGCTTATCGACGCTGTAAACGAAATATCTTCAATTTCAGAGTACCGTTGTTGTGTGAAGAAGCAATTCTGTAATTTAACCAGGAGGCTAAAGCTATTAATCCCTATGTTCGAGGAAATTAAGGATAGCAAAGAGCCGTTGATCGACGATACGTTCAAATCCCTCGCCGTTTCTGCCGATGCTCTTGACTCTGCCAAAGAATTCCTCAGATTCGGCAGGGAAGGGAGCAAGATTTACCTGGTTTGCTCTATTTTCCTTGTTATTTCACTGATTAATTTCAATTTTTTAATTTTTAGTTCGATTTTTTAGGGGAATTTGGATCGATTGGATTTTGTGATTTTTATTGGTAATTTCATCGACCATAGAGATTCATCTAGTTGAGCTTAGATGAATTTAAACATTATATGGTAAAAAACTTAAGCTATACTCCCTCTGTCCATGTGGAGGATTAGTGTTTTCCAGCTTGAAGTTTTCAATGTCGATTAGCTCGTGGTACATGAAAGGTATTTGGCCTATGAGCTGAAAGGAATATGGATATGCGTTAAAAGGAAATACAACTGTGTAAGATTTGAGCATAGTTATTATTGAGCAGGATTCATGAAATAATAAGGTCTCCATATGTGGAAGATCAACGCGGCTTCATCTCTTTTGTCTCTTCCAAAGAGGCACAAAAAAGGATAATTCAACTGAATTTTGTTTGAGAAGTTGTTTATTTGTAGAGCTGGTGAGCGTGGAAGGTAATTTTCGCATACACAAGAATACATTTCATGAGTTATCAGGATAACAACTCATTCCGAAGTGGCCGCATTTATTTTTATCATGAATTGCCCACTGATCAATTTCTTCTTACCAAACAAGATAATTCATGTCATTTTATCATGTATGGCGGTCTTTTACTAGGTTGAATAAATGCTTCTTTTTGGCTTTATTCACTTCATTTCCTTAAAGTATGCATTTTTACGTTTTCTTGCATCTTGTTTTGTACCCCTTCTTGTACAACAGTTTCATGGATTGTATAATAGATAATGGTCTTGGCTTCCCCTTTGAGCTTGTTTTGAAAGCTTACAGTTTTGGCTCTTGCAGGTGCTAGAGAGAGAGCATATAATGAAAAGGTTCAATGATGTTACAGCTAGCTTAGAGTAGGCTCTTGATGGAATAGACTATGAGAAACTTGACATCTCAGATGAAGTAAGGGAACAGGTAATAGTTTCTCATCATTCCAGTCAAATGGTTTCACATGTGGCATATGATCTATTAAGCAACGTGACCTTCAATTTACTTGGTCAACAGTTTGGAGATGTTTTAATTAAATTCGAAGGGAATTCATGCAATCCTTGCATCATACCATATAACTAAAGGCAACTTCTTGCCTTCAGGTTGAGCTTGTTTTTGCTCAGTTCCGAAGAGCCAAAGCTAGGATTGATGCGCCTGATGTGGAGCTTCATGATGATTTATTATCTTTGTATACCAACAACAATGAGAGTGTTGTGGACCCAGCCATACTGAAGAAATTGGCCGAAAAGCTCCAGTTAATGGGAATTGATGACCTTACACAAGAGTCTTTGGCATTGCATGAGATGGTTACCTCAACTGGTGGTGATCCTGATGAGAGCATAGAGAAAATGTCTATGCTACTGAAGAAAATTAAGGATTTTGTTCAAAGTGAACATCCCTCTTTGGACCCTGATGTAAGAGAAAGGAGTAACCCATCAAGTTACAGTGGTCAAGCCACAGCCGACGGGAGTCAAAAAACAATTGTTATCCTTGATGATTTACGATGCCCAATCTCATTAGAGTTGATGAAGGATCCTGTCATTGTTTCAACTGGGCAAGTATGTGGAAAAATTTTCCTTGGAAGCTTGTTTTGTCCATAAGAATGGTAGACTGATTTCTTCAAATTTTCTTGATGTTGTAATTGTAGTCAATTTAAACAGATATTTATCATTTGCACCATGCCACAAAGTTCCACGAGCTAGGATTTTGATCTGAATTACATTGTTTCTTTAGTTACTTGTGATATTGAACCAGCTTGGGATTTTGCTTTCATGCAGACCTATGAACGTTCCTTCATTGAGAAATGGCTTGCAGCAGGTCGCAGTACATGCCCAAAGACACAACAAACACTCAGCAATAGCACCCTCACCCCCAATTATGTATTACGCAGCCTCATAGCTCAATGGTGTGAAGCAAATGGTATTGAAGCCCCTAAAAGACCAAGCAGCTCTCAACCAGGAAAAACCATATTTGCCTGTTCACCTGCTGAACGAAACAAGATTGAATCTCTTTTAGCAAAGCTGACGTCTTGTAACCCGGAAGATCAACGTTCCGCTGCTGGTGAGATCCGTCCTCTTGCAAAACGTAATGCGGATAACCGTGTAGAGATAGCTGAAGCTGGAGCCATTCCTCTTCTTGTTAGCCTCCTATCAACACCCGACTCTCGTACCCAAGAGCATGCAGTGACATCCCTTTTGAACCTCTCTATTTGTGAAGATAACAAAGGATCCATTGTTTCGTTCGGAGCACTGCTTGGCATAGTTCATGTGTTGAAGAAAGGGAGTATGGAAGCGAGGGAGAATGCAGCTGCAACCCTCTTCAGTTTATTTGTGATTGATGAAAACAAAGTTACAATCGGAAACTCGGGTGCCATCCAACCTCTCGTCACACTACTAAACGAGGGTACCCAAAGAGGGAAAAAAGACGCTGCCACGGCTCTATTCAATCTGTGCATATTCCAAGAAAACAAGGGAAAGGTTGTGAGGGCTGGTGTGGTGCCTATATTCATGAGGTTGTTGACAGAGCAAGGAGGAGGAATGGTGGACGAAGCATTGGTTGTTCTTGCTATATTGGCTAGCCATCAAGAATGAAAGGCGGCCATTGCAAGTGCAAATGCTTTACCATCATTAGTTGAAGTCATCGGGAATGGTTCACCTAGGAACAAGGAGAGCGCGGCTGCTGTGTTGTTGCACCTTTGTAGCGGGGACCATCAAAACATGGCAACAGCTGAGAAACTGGGCGTGATTGAGCCGCTTGCTGAGATGGCTCAGAGTGGCATGGAAAGAGGGAAAAGGAAGGCTCTGCAACCACTTGAACGTATGAACAGGTACTTTGAGATTCAAAAACAGACTCAGACTCAAGCAGAGGGTGTATCATCGCAGACGAATGGATCAACGCCGTTGCCAACGTTACCTCCCTCCCCAATAGAAGCCGATGATAGCTAATTATTGTTTTGTTTTCCCTCTTCTTTTTTGGAATGTTTTGTGGTGCTTGTTCTTGTTGGTTCCTCCAAAGTATTTAGGGTAGCAAGGGCCTTGTTTTCCTTTGTTTTGCTTGTGACAGGGAAGGTGGAAGATCACCAGCCCAGTTATCATTTCTTTTCTTCTTGTGGAATTCAGAAACAACAAAGAGGGTGGGGAAGAGTTTGATGATCCTTTAAAGAGAAAGCAGTAAGATGAGGAAGAATAGAGACAGAAGAACATGATTGTATCGAAAGATTAACCATTATGGCATATACTGTAAAAATTCTTGCAGACGTTTCATTACCATCTCTTTCATTTCAATAGCTGGATAACCTATTTTTTTAAGGTCGTTAGCTAAAAGTTTGATAACTTATGACAAAATAAAACCAACTCGCTGCAGGAGTACCTTGCCAACTTATATGTTAGACTTATATCACTTGACTCTTAGGGACATAACTCCAGGCTGGGTAGTCCATGCATGCAAGTTAGAGTCCAACACAACACATAAGCTCAATGATAGTGATTAATCTGCACAGTCGTAAGGATAACAATGATACCGGAATCTCCACAGTGGTAAGAATAACAATGATACCGGCAACCAAAGTCGGTTTTGATACCGCGACGGTGACATAAAAGTTATTTTAGGGTTAGAGTTCCAACCCTGCATTTGACTCCGTTAGCCATGAATTCATCATCTACTGTCTCCATAAAATGGGATTTCCGGATCATTTTATTGGGCTTATAAAAGAGTGTATCAAAACCGCCACATACTCGGTCAACTTGAATGGCTCTCTTAGTGGGCATTTTGCTGGTGGACGTGGGTTAAGGCAGGGTTGCCCACTCTCTCCACCATTGTTTGTGATTGTTATGGAGTTTCTCACCAAACTGATTCATCTGAGAACTTCTAATCCGGAGTTTAACCACCACCCAAAGTGCTCATCCCCTGCTATCACCCATCTTATTTTTGCCGACGACCTCTTGTTGCTATGTCGTGGTGATCTTTGCTCAATTAAGATCCTGAAGGATGCTCTCGATGTTTTTGGTGATGTATCGGGACTCATGATCAACCGTACTAAATCTCTCCTTTTCACCGGTGGAATGAGGGATGATGAGATCTCTCGTGCTACTAACCTCACTGGTATGGAGGTTGGAACTCTTCCATTCCTCTACTTGGGTGTCCCGATTGGGAGTAGCAAACTCCTCATCCGTGATTACCTCCCCTTGATCCACAAGGTTACTAAGCGCGTTCAATCATGGAACGCCAAGACCCTCTCTTATGCTGGTAGAGCTCAGCTAGTGAAGTCCATCCTCTTCTCCATCAACTATTACTGGAGTACCATGTTTATGCTGCCTATCAAGATCATTAATATGATAAATGGGATCATTCGTTCTTACTTTTGGTCGGGTATTGAGAATAGTAAGAGAGTCTTGGTTGCCTGGAGAGTCATTTGTTCCCCTAAACCTAATGGAGGACTCGGGTTCCCCGACCTGCTTACACGTAACAAAGTTGCCCTTGCCCGACTTATCTTTTACATTGATAGAGGTGACAATAGTATATGGACCCAATGGATTGATAAACACATTTTCAAGGAGAACTGGAATATCTGGAATTGTAGGCCTAAACTGCATCACAGTGCTTTCTGGAAGTGCCTACTCAATATCCGCGATGTCATACTGGCCTCGGGTGGGAATGGTAACTTACTAGCTATGCCGAACGGTTCCTTCTCCCATAATCAGGCCTATGGCATTTTCATGCCCATCCCTCCCCCAAGTACCCCTAACCCCTTCAATGCTATATGGATCATATCCAACATTCCCAAATGTAGCTATGTCGCATGGCTAGCTGCCCTTAGGAGGCTCCCCACATTGGCTAGAATCAAAGCCTGGAATAGAACAGACAACGACATCTGTAAGTTGTGTAAGAGTGCGACTGAAAATGATGATCACCTATGGCTCCATTGTAGCTATGGTTCTCTCGTCTTGGACATCGTATCTAGATGGACTAGAACTCCATTCCCAGCTCCCTATCTTGGTAACATCTGGAACTGGCTGAGCTCACGTAACACACATAAGTCGAAGCTGATCGACAGTATTAGGATTGCCTCTATCATCTCATTCATTTACCATGTTTGGATCACCCGCAACAACTTGATCTATAACAATGAATTCACAAGAGCCATCGAGTGTGCAGCTAATATCATCAGCTCTATCAAGAGCCACTTTGAAGCCAACTGGAAGGACAGATCCCCCCATTCTCTCCAAGTCGCTGGGATGTTGAGGATCCGACTTGAATAGGCTGCTGGTACCTCATGTTACTTGCTCCTATTTCATGACTTTTGTTTTGTTTTAGCATCCAGAACTAGTGTTCAATCCCATCTTGTAAATTCATTCTCAATACAATTAACATTTCAAAAAAAATAAATAAATAAAGGACTACCCAATATACGACTCATTATAGTAGGCCTAATATATTAGGTTATACTCTTAACACATTTAGATTGGATATTCAATTATCGATCCATATGACCCTGCAAAGAAGACTAGTGATCAAACGTTGGCATATAAAGCTAGCTAATCCAAGAGCGGGCACATTTTAGCATCTTAAAACCATGGGCCGTTTTGGTAAAGAATAAAAAGAAGAAGTTTATGAGTTGGGCCCAAGGTAGAATGTGATTAGAACATATTCGGGTATTAGATAAAAGCAAGGGCAGTGGGCACCGCCTTGAGTCATCGTTGATGCAAGTTGCAAATTACAATTCGTGTGTGGTATTTATAAGCTGGAAAAGTGATGGATCATATTTCTTACTTTTTAGCTGCTTCAAATAGGAAATATGTAGAGATTCATGGCGACAACTAAATTATTAGATATTTTATAAGAACTTTAAAGATAAGGATGAAATAAAGATATTCCACGATGTTAACTAAACATACCAAAGCAAACAATGTCACCACCATTCGCCATTCATACTTCAACCAAATTTAACATTCAAGTATCATTATCAATCATATAATGCAAATTAACGTAAGCAAACTAATTTGAGCCTATACTACAAACTTATTCTGCATAATCCTATAGCAAAACAAAAACATCTCACGACACCGGACCTCAATTATTTTCAAATACCATTTTCATATTATGCCATCTAATTATACTATAAATTATGGTGATACTATAATCTAAATTGAGATAGCACGATATTATATATTTGAATAGAGAATAATATAATGAACAAAGTTAAATAATTCAATAAATTAACATGTCCACATGACCAAAGTTTTGAAAAATCATAGTAGATCTACTTTATACATAAATTGTAATAAGAAATCTATGCATTCAATGTGAGAAATAACATAACCTTTTATGGATTTTGGCCTTTTGTATTAACTTTTTCCCCTAAAATATAATTCACTTCTATTAATGTTAAATTTGGAATATAATATGATTGTATTAATCAAATAAATCAAACTTATATTTATTTATTTATATCTTTACAGTTTATTTCTCAATATATTATTTGATTTAACTAAAATTATAAACAAAAACTAATGATTATATCATTGCTATAACTCTAAAATTGAGAAAAATCAATAAATATAATCCACGATTTGACTAAAATTCATTTCATAATATATTATGCGACTCTTTTGTAATTAGTAATAAAACAGTTTTACAAAGTTTTAAAATTAAACTGTGCAAGGCACGATGCTATATAACAATAGATTATGGTGGGTCATTTATGTAACGTGAGATTTTGTATGTTCAAGGACAAATGCACGTTACGTCTAGTTACGTGAGGTTTCATCTTGGACACAATACGTCCATTGTTCTGATACTGGTTTTGCACGTTTGAGTGCAAAATATGCAACTTTTGTTGAACTAGATATGCATATATAAGGTTGAAGTAGCTAGAAGCCTTAATCATTAATAAGACTGACAACATTTAATTTGTTTATATTTAATATTAACATTTTGTAATCTTTATGATTTTCTTCTAACTCTATAAAGTGACATAATAAATTTCATATGATCGCATTCTTCTCCACCATAAGTTTATCATTGTATCAGAGCTAACGATCCTAAATCTTAAATCCACCGTCACCAAATTACCGACGTCTAAACCTGATTCTAGCGTTCTATTATTATCACAGGTATATTGGTGGTTTTACCAATCTACCGTGTGTTGATTGATTTCTTTATTTGTTGTTAATGGAGATGTTCCGGTTTTTAACTTCACGAAAATTATTGAACTTAATGAATATGGTTTTATAATTAAAGTTTTACTTGAAAAAGATGGTTAAAACTTTTTAACATCCGTTTGATGCATATAGTTGTTTGATGAATAAATAGTTGGTTATTACTTATTAGCTATATAGTATAAAATAAAAAAGGCAAAGTGAGAAAAGAGAGTAATTGATATGAAAGGCAACAAATGTAGTAAATTAGGTTGATTTGGATTTGGCTATGTTATCCAGGAGTTGTTGTTCTCGTCGTCTCATATCATCTTGTTGTGGGCTGTGGCACAGAAAAAGGAAGAAAAGAAAAAGCTGTGAAGAACAGCTCTAGGTTGTCGTGAAAGTTAAAATACACAGATTCTTTCTCCTTCTTTTTAGACTACCAAACAACCCCACACTCCCACCCACAAATCTCGCTAATGGAAAATATACGCACCGCCTCATTATTATGTCATTATGTCCATCGATCGACATCGACATCTTTCAAGAACCTAAAACTGTAAGTGCAAGAAGATCGATTCTCAGCTTACATGATCTGAATGTCGTTTCATCACGAATTTAATTAGGGTTTTCGAGAGAAATTAGTTTCTTCTTCATTGTAATTTTCTTTGGATATATTAAGGTCCTTATCATCCTTCCAAGCTCCAACCTTTTTCATTTCAATGGAGGAGTACAATTTAGGGCTAAAAGCTGGATAAGGATAGGGGTCCCACACAAGGTAAGAGGACCAATAATCAAGAAGGGGGATTCTTTTTGACCTAATTGAACACATACAACGAGTATATATAAGATCGCATTTATATGAATGAATTGTGTCATCATAACAAAGCAACTACAACGGAATTTAAGAAGAGGATTTTTTTTTTGCATGGTTTTGAGCGGAATTTTGGCATTTTCCAACCATCAGTATTCAGTAGTCTTCTTCTTTCACACTTGAAACTAAGCAAACAAAACAAGTACACCCAGTTGGACCTGCTATCACTTCCAAAATCATGCAAAACAAAAAATGGGACTCATGAATTCATCGTCACGCTTAACGACGAGTTTTCATTGAACTATCGGTTTCTTTGTCCTTTTATCATACTTTCGTCCTTGCCTCTCCTTTCTCATAGGCTGTCCGTGTTTACTATTCTTTTGGTACTCTATGGAATGGTCAGTCGGTACTCTACTCTTTTAGTATCAAAGCTAGATAGATCCCCGGTCATTAGTGATCGATTACAAATGTCAATGTCCGTTATAGACAGACCGTAGAGCGGGATCGTGTGTATACGAGCGTACATGCACATTATGCTCAAACCCAACACTCCCGGTGATCAGGATCCGTCTAAAACCAATTTACAATATGATGAGTAGCCCGTCGACCTTGTATACTAGGCTCGGCTCCAAATGTGCGCACTTTAGGTGTGACAAGTGCAAATAGGGTACAAACCGAGCTGACACTTGTCCATTGGTTAGGATTGCGAGTCGAATAGAGACTAATTGCTCTGATACCATGTCAAAGTCCGATACAAACATACCGTATAATAGGGGTTAAATGTGTGCATACGAACGGACATACACGTTAGCACGGAAGTTAATTACAAACGGATACGATGTCATGTTAAAGTTCAATAGACTCGTGACCGAGGGTTGTGTACGATGGAGTTCATGCACTAGAAATCCAACCCATAAAATCGATAATAATACATGTCTCAGTTACATATTTCCTAATTGGAGCAGTACGACTAATTCCACGTTCAAATCATCTTTTTAGCATGGTATCAAGGTGTCAAGACTTCATTCATAGAGATTGGAACATCCAATTTCGACAAATTCATAAAAAAAGTGAACGCAATATCAAATTTTCTTGCTTCTTATGCATTTATTTTACCTTTAGGATACCATGTACTTAAGGATCCATTGGAGATTGTTTCATTGCTTTTAAACGACGTCCGAGGTGTGGCGAGCCAAAGACTTATCCCTTGTTAGCCAATTTTACGTTTTAATGCATATAACTACGGGTGAAGCTTCGGCTTCCCCGTCCCCCTTGCCAAAAACACAAAGCCTATTTGAATCACATGTTCTACATTATTATCTTCTTTACATGTCATGTCGGCCTCTATCATTCTCCATATAATTTTTGAAATGAAAATGTACGGTAATTCGTTGACTGGGTTTAACGAAAACATTTACTAAACCTTATCATTTATACAACATTAATTACTTGATCTAGGTTCCTTGATGGATACTATAAACACCCAAGAAAATATAGTGAGTACATGACATAAAATTAACTTTAAAAGGGTTAGATAGTATTAAACACACAATGAGTTTGAGCAATTAACAGGAAAGATCTCACATGATACAGTAAACATGCATAACTCAAAACTAAACAAACAATACAAACAAGAAAGAACACAGTTTCATAATTTTACTATCACATGTTACCATTGAAGTGACCCTCGTGAAGCTAGCTCGATCAAAAGAAACAGTTTTGATCATCGTGCATGCTCCAGTACTACGTAGTACCCACCCTTGACCCGAATTCCAATTTTTCCGATGTCAATCCAACTGTCATACATCTCTTCATAGCCAACAAATCAAGTTGATTCATCATCCATTACCTTAAAACATTATTCATCGGAGTTGTCGAAGAAGAAGAACCAATCCCAGAGAAATCTGTCCACAAACCTCCATTACTACTTGAATTCCATAATAACTGTTGCTGGCTCACTGCCACGTCATCCTCCGTCGTCGCCGTCGTTCCATTGTACTGTTTGTTCATCAGATTCAACTCTCCTCCTCTCATTTGCTCCATCAAATTCAAACCCTTCCCATACGACACCGTTTCACCTCCTCCAATGGCAGTATTATTATTATAACTGTTATTATTCTGATATGGATACATGGTAGAAGATGATCCAAACCCACCGCCGTAACTCCCCATCCCTATCTGTGACGTCATTAGGCTCTGCAATGACGCCATGAACGAGAACTGGGGAGGCGGCGCCATGAACTGCTCTGGAGCAGGCGGTGGCTCAGGGCGTGGCTCGGGTTGAGCTGCTGGAGCCGGTGACTTTTGGCGTTTACTGGACCTCTTGCGCTTGTTTCTCCGGCAACCGCCTCCAACTGGGACGTTACGTAAGGATCCACCACGTGTCCAGTATCGGCGACATGTCTTGCAGAAGTGACGTGGCTGGGAGAGGTTGTAGTTGTTGAAGTAACAGAATTTGGTGTTCTGTGAATCGCACCTTGGACACTTCAGTGGGCCTTCCGGCATAGGAATTTTTGCTTGACGAGCCCTTTCCGTCATTGACGTCGGCTCCGCCGCCCTAATAGGCCGACCCGACTCCATAAGTTGTTGGCTAATCTGAGCTTCACCATTGTTTGGGTTTTGCTACAAAGAATGAAAAATGTAACTAATTAATCAAAAGAAGAAGAAACACTAATTCTTAAAGTGATTAATTAACCACATGACATGTCTAGAAAATGTTTACTAGGATTGGTATCGAAGAATTACACGACCTAGGGATGCCTTGGTACCTTTTTACACTGATTTTGATTTTACGAATGAATAAAATCTGGTTTATAAAATATTAAAAAGCAAGTTCGATTCCTGTGTCTTTGAACTTGGGAATAATAATCTGGAATTGAAATATACTGCACCATCTTTTAATTAAGTGGGAAGAATTAAAAGGATGAAGATGGAGTAAAACGTACCTGTTGCCAATTGGGAGGATCTAAATAGAGAGGAACAGATGAAAAAACCATGGCTTAGAAATCAAACTTTGCGATCCTTTATATTTTGATCTCCTTTTGCTTTTTTCCTCTCCTAGCTTGCTTTTTTTTGCTTCTTTTGTAAAGGTTGATGGAGTCTTGGGAAGTATGGTGGAGAATCAGTAATTGATTGGAGAAGACAATCAAACAGAAGAGAGAGAAAGAGAGGTAGCTAGAGGGAGAGGTAGAGAGAAGAAAGCTAGTTGGAGAGAAGACCAGTGGGAGAAGGGCTTTTTCTTTTTAGGGTTTGTATTTTCATCTTATTCTTTCTTTCTCTCCTTTTTATATATACCTAGCTCCTTTTTTCTTTTTCTTTTTTTTTTTTAAAAAAACATGTTACTTTTAGTGGGGCTAATAATATACAACAAAAAATCCACAATTACTTAATCGGTAAGTATACTTAATTTGTTACAATTCAATTATATATGCCATGTATGTGGATTGTAACGTCAACTCTTCACCCGATAAGACATGAAAGAAAACATATAACGATGGCCATCTCCACCCCTTCAAACAAACCAGCTTTTAATTTTGTAAGAAATGTTGTGTTCATTGGATTTGTCGATTTTACGATTTGGTTTAGAACATAATCCTAGTAGACTTAATATGTTACCCTTCCTTGGTTTTGACCTAGCGGAAGTGTAAATCAAAGCCCCGTTGCTCGACTCCTAACACCCGTTGGAATCATGTCCCACTCGAGTTTGTTTTTGGTTGAGACGATGAAAGACTCCACTTCTTACATGAAGATGTTACAAATCTCTTTGACTTGTAGAATGCTTCAATGTTTAGTGTTACTGTCTTCTCAAACAATTGCATCTTTGTTTTACGATTTCAAAGTGTTGAAACTCATTTAAAGTACCTACACCGGAGTACTTTTCGGGCACTTTTTCAGTGGACTCTGTTCATGATAAACACCGGATAATTGAAGCATTGACTTTGTGTATTCGAGTACTATAACATAGTATATTGAGATGCATTAAATGAATACCGGATGAAAGAGAACGAAAGGTCCAAAGCTGGACGTATAGTTTAATGTAATATGGAGAAAATATTTATAGTTAATATAATATGCATTGGGTCTAATGGGTATCAATGTTGGACGGACTAGAAGTCCAACCCAAACAAAAGGGATAAAGGGAGAAGCATAATTGACGTCTATAAGTGGGTCAATCGATCCATAGGACCGATCGACTCTATTGGACCATGTTGATGGGTCTGGTTCAAAACTTGATCCTTGAATTTTACACTATGATAAGAGGTCATTTGAAGGTCACGTCGATAGAGGAGCATAGCAAAGTCGATCGACCTTATAGCCCTATGATCGCTCCTACACGCTTCCCCGTACATTCTTCATTTCACTCTCGAACCTCATTCATTTTCGTCTTAATGTTGACTTCTTTGACCGCAAGGAGATCCTTAGTGTGTATGAGATCACTTTAAAATGGTGGATTCTAAGCCCACCGTGGAACAAGTTGAGGTGTATCCGTTGTTGATGCATGAGATAATGCCCGAGGGGAAGAAGATATGTGAGACATTTAAGGTAGCATCATCTAATTTAAGGTATTCACCCGCATAAATGGCCCGATCTTTTGACACCTAAGACTCGATAGAAAGATGACAAAAGAAAAAGATATCCAAAGAAGATGATCCGAGGATGAGAATGGATCGGTAGTTGGATAGATCAAGGTCAAACTTAAACAATGACCTAGAAGCACAAAAGGAAATGATCGGGAGGATCGCCCAAATACACAACCAACGAAGTTCTATAGAATCCTTCTTGGTACCCCAAACACAATAGGCGTTCGTGAGAACACTAGAGCACCTAGAGGTTTTCTTGTAACTAGTTGAAGCACCCTACTTAGATGTGACAAGTAGAACACACTCAGACAAGTCCAAGCGAGTTGTGAGCAAGACGTCTCTTAATCAGGTTTGCTCTCCACTTCATGAAGACAACGATAGACATCGCAAAGATAGCACATGTTAAAATATTCCATGTTTAGAAAATAAGAGGCACGATCTTCCTATTTATAAGACTTTAATTATTTACAAAAAAAAATAAAATATTATGGGTGAAAAATAATATTTGAAGCCTGTAAATTAACCCATTATTAAAGATGTCTTTTTGGGTTAAAAAATATAACACTCATCATATGTCCCTTTACATGGTATTTGAAACAAGTAATGTCCCTAGCTCTAGTCGGGTTAGAAGGGTTACTTCCCTAAGGTGCCGGTTTGGCGATCTTGAAGTCCTTACTTTGATTGTTCCTCCATGTTGGTGTGGTTCGGCGATCTTGGTTTATGGCCTTTATCTTCCTTCGACTCGAATTGCCAAATGAAGCAAATCAGTCATGTTGGAATAGGCGTACAAATCAACCTCACTTGCTAAGGTAGGATGAAGAATCCTTAGGTACCGTGCCTTGGAGGACTCTTCCTCATTATATATGTCAGCTCAGACCACTTCATTTCCATGGCGTTATATATGCTTCTTCAACGCTCATCGTCCCTTGCTTTAGGTTTTCTAACATTTGACGTAGTTCCCTCCCGTGATGGGGTGGAACGAAACGTGCTCTCATGATGGCCTTCATGTGGTCCCACGTGGTGATTTCACATATAGACTTTGTCTTTGTTTCTTCACAAGGTTATTCCACCAAATTAAAGAATAAATAGTTAATTTAAGCTCATTATATTTTACCTTTCTTCCTTCAAGGACGTGGTGACAATTCCAGAGTTGTTCTACCTTAGCTTCCCAATCTAAGTAGATATCGGCGTCACATTTCCTTTCGAATAGAGGGATCTTGAGTTTGACCTTTGAAAACATCTATGTTTCATGGCCTTGTTCCCATGGGGCCTACTCATCTTCGTCCCCAAAGTTGATGACTCGTTGAATGTTCCTTCGAGGCTACATCAAAAAAGTTTGATGGGCCGTGGTGGAGGTTCTTGGGCCTTGTTATCTTCCCTATTTGGTGGGGGAGGTGGTGATGGTAATTGTTCTAGTACCCGGGCTTCGATATGATCAATTTTTGTATTAATTTGATTCATTTGCCTTGGGAGAGTATGTAGGAATTGCTTATTCCGGACAACGAGTTTCTAACATCAACATTCTTCCTTGTTGAATAAGACATATTTACAACAAGCATACACATTAGGTTAGAAATAATCAAGACTAACCGCTGGCTGATTTTCTCTCTTTTCCTCTGTATGTTCTCGCGCCAAGCTTATCTTATCCAGTTTCCGAGGCTCTCCTGCACTTGAAAAATCAAAGCTTTTCAACAATTCACAGGGCAATGCGTTCGGTTGTTAAAGAACAAAATAGGGGTAGACCTTTATTTCAACGGGAAAAAGCTTTTTGTGTGGTGCTATCAAAGACAAGCAAAACCACTCTTGCCTACTTTCTCAATCAAGACAAGAACTTATAAAAGACCAATGTAGCCAAAAATAAGATCAAACTATAATCGAGGGAGGTGGGTAGGAAAGATGTGGATTTCACTTTCGATAATACGAGATAGCTCACATTCTTCTACTTGAACTTGTAATTATCAAGATAGAACAAAAATAACACAAAAGGTTGATCGTATCTTCCTTTTTTAACTTGTTTTATTTTTACTTTGAGTTGAACAGGGATCTCGAACCGGACCGGGCTTGTTGTGGATGAACTAGACCGGGTTCAACTGAACCGGTTTAGTCGCTCCTCCACTAGATTGGTTTGGAAATACGGGCGGCTCACTGATTCGGGTTTCTAGATCCGGGTCGGGTACTAGATAGGGTTTTGGATTCAGATTTTTCTGAATCAAAATCAGATTTGATATGGGTAGGGTTTTGAAACGGGTAGGATTTAGGTATTGGGTCAAGTATAGGGTTATAAACTAGGGTTTAAGGACTCGATTTTAGGGTTTTGAGGCAACGGGGAGGGGTTTTTTTTTATCGAGGAAGGGATTATGGTGCTTTCCTGGTCGTGGCATGAGGTGGCGGGGGTCAAAGGAGGGCGACGAGGATGCTGGTGTGAGGTTCGGTGGTGGAGGGTGGCGGTATTGGCGATGGATGGTTGTCTACCAAGGGCTTCAACCGAGGGGAGGTGGCGGCGTTGAGGCTGCTGATGGAATGAGGGATAGGCGGCGGTGGAGTGACGATGGTGGTGGTGATGGCGTAGTGGTGGTGGAGGCAGCGGGACGGCGGTGACGGTGGTGGATTGCGGATATCCCAGGATTTCTTCGGTGAGACTCCGAAGGTGAAAGAAGCATATTTTTTGAAATTATTTTACGGCTACAAAGATCAAATAAAACAATTGTAGTTGATTTTCAAAGCAGTAAATAAAAAGAATGATAGAAATCTTACTATAACGGTGGCTACTCCGGTTGATTCTTTTTGTGGGAGTCTTGTGAAATATCCGATTTTTTTGAATAAAAAGATAGGATACGGTATCGATTAACCTGAGCTCTAATACCACTTTGATATAGGGTATTTGTCAGTGTAGATGACCCGATCTTTTGACACCTAAAGACTTGATATAAAGACGAGAAAAGAAAGAGACAAGGAAAGAAGATGATCCGATGATGGGAATGGATCGGTAGTTTGATAGATTAAGGTCGAACCCTAAGAAACGACCTGGATCCCAAAAGGACAAGCTCGGGAGGATCACCCAAATACACAACCAGCAAAGTTCTACAGAACCATTCTTGCTACCCTAAACACAATAAGCGTTCGTGAGAACCCTAGATCACTTGGAGGTTTGTCTGTAACGAGTTGAAACACCATCTGTCGTGACAAGTAGAACACGCTCAAACAAGTCCAAGCGAGTCACAATCAAGACGCCTCTTAATCATGTTTGCTTTTCGATCCGTGAAGACGACGGTAGACACTACAAAGATAGCACAACGTATTAAACAAAAATTTATATTCCAGGTTGAGAAAATAAGAGGCACGGCCTCCCTATTTATAGGGTGTGGATCGGTCATATGAGCTTTTTCACCTAGCCCTTAGAATCATATTTGACTTAGAATAAGATATAATCTTGTTCTAAGAAAATAATTAAATAAGATCGATATTCTAGTAAGATTAGATCTTTTAAAACATGGGCTTCAAGTATCTCTAAAATATAAAATTCCAAATTTATCTTTAAGCTTCCATATTAGAAAACTTAAATCATTTGCAAAAATAAAATAAAATATCATGAGCTGAAAATAACATTAAAGCCTACAAACTAACCCATAAATTAAAGATGTCTTTATGAGATACAGAATATAACACTCGATCCAAACACTATCCATGTTTATAACCCACACATGCATGGTCTTTACATATGCATTGCCGGCAATGCGTATGTAAAGACCATGCATGTGTCATACTAGGGATAAACATGGATAGTGTTTGGATCAAGTTTGACAAGGACTTAGGATTGCATATGTCATACTAGGGATAAACATCACTAGACATTCTACATTACTTATCTTATCTCAATTGCACTATGCTAAATAAATTCTTGTAAGATTCAAAAACTATTGTAGTGGGACTTCAAAGAGCCGTAGAGACACTCATCTTGATCTGACCAAAAATTCAAGGGATGTTGTGTCACAACTGGAATATACCAAGGTTTGAGGGCTATATATTCAACAAAATCAATTTAAGAAGGCTCTACTTTGAAATCCACTCGCTCTTAGAGAACAATCAACACTTCAACAAATGATGAAAGGTTGGTTTTGAAGATGGTGGGTGACTACATTGGTAATTTTATTGCGTTCTTCTAACCGACTTCAAACACCTACTTTGATCCATTTATGGAAGGGCTTGCGGTCTCTAGCAAGATTTCCTCCCTTCTTATTGTGGTCTAATATGCAGAACTACTGTTAAGGTTATGGGCACTAGATCTAAAAGGGTCCTCCTTGCTATTATTGGATTCAAGTACAATAGAGACCCTTCGTCCACGATCATTCTATTTGCCATAACACCCTCATTTACCAAGAACTATACAAAAACTATTGTATAAGGTACATATCCCCACGATGTGCAATTAAAGTGAACAATTGTAAAGCTTGTGATGCCATTGACCACAACTTCATCCTCCAAGTCATCTGTTTGGACTCCCCGATTTTTATTGATTGGACTCATGTTTTGTATCACCACTGTTATGTGCTCCATTAACATCCATGGAACCTTGAGGGGTCTTCAAAGGGGAGCGAGGGGTGAGAGGATGTTGACCAATCTCTCGACCCCTCTCTCTTTTTCATTGGTGTTGAATACCTCTTGTTCGCTCCAAAAGGTGTGTGCAAGCTTTAATATTTATAACCCAATAAGTATGCTTGAACAATATGCGAACCCGCAGTGTACGGATCAATGGTAATAAAAGCAAGAATTTCAAGGGTCGATCACAGGGACTATGGTGAAACAAAGTTCGGTAAATAGGTTGTCAATAAACAAATCACGCAACAATTCAAAGATGATGTAAAAATCAAGTAAAGGAAATGCAGATTCTAGGGATTAAAACATCTAGTTGTGGTTCCGACTCAAGATCTCAAAAGATAACATGGACAAAGCTGAGGTTTGCAAAGGGAAGGTGTTTCTAAGGTGGGAATAGATCACCGGGTAAGTCTCACTACTCACTATCCCAAATCAAAGCTCCTTTTACCGGGTAAGTCTCAAAGTACTAAGGAAAGGAACTATAAGCTCAAACCAACACATCACCCAAGGGGATAGAATCAACCTTTACCGGGTAAGTCTCAGGCTAACTCACAAAGATGGGATGAAGGCACACTCAAACCCCAATAAAGGATAAACCTTTATTACCTACACTCATGATCTTGTGTAAACAAACAAAGGAATCACCGGGTAAGTCTCATCCTAGGCTTGCGTTGAACCAGGAAAGGTATACCAAGGATAGAATTTGGCAAACTGAAATCTTAACTCAGATAAGGTTCAGGAAAGGTTCACCTCGTTCAGTTATATTCCATCCTGGCCGAGATGTTCAATGACTGACCGAGGTGTTCTACGGTTAAGGTAAAGGCTCGAGCTTTCAGGGTCCTGCTGGGGTTAAGATCATTCTATCATCGTCTTTCTCACAACTTTCAGCCAATCACCCTAGAATCGCATAAAGAACTTAGCCAACAATCATCATGATAACAATAATCAAATTTATAAGAAAGGAATCAATATTCAAACAAGAAAACCTTAACACAAAGGTCTCAATAACTCAATCAAACAAACAACAATCAGCGTTTCTCAAGTTACAAATCAAAAAAGTCAACAAAACCTAAAGCTAAACTAAGAAGATCTTACAAACTCCTTCAAAGCCAACTTGAACTAGATTCCTTCCTTCCTTGAACTTCAACCTTCAAAACTTCCTTCAACTCTTCAAAAAATCCTCTAGAAAATCCTTGATCCGAAGATGCGTGATCCGTAGATGGGTGATCTGTAGATGGCTGAATTGTAGAAAATCAGCTCATATATATAGGAAAATTATCTTCCAAAGATAAAATATCTTAATAAATAATTTCTTAAAATATAACTCCATATCTTCCAAATTAAATCACCCAAAAGATATTCTTTCTTCCAGAAATCCAGCAAAAAATATGTGATATTCTCTTTCCAAAAATAGAAAATCTCAGCCAAAAATAAAGATCTTGTTGGCGGTAAGGTGTTCGCCTCGGTTCAGACGCTCCTCAAGATCACCTCGGTCCAGACGCTCCTCAAGATCACCTCGGTCGAGGTGATACTGTAGCTGACCGAGGTGAATCTCAGCTGAATGTAAATCATCTTAAATCCGGTCCAAAATCAATCCTCTAAATCATTTACACGCTTCCTTAGATCTTCTCAAAACTCCAGAATGTAGCTCCAATGACTCCTTAGCTTCCTTAGCTCTATTTCGGTCTAAAACGTGCCATTTTCCCTACAATTACAACGAACTAGGTGTAGACCTCGATTCCCGCAAAGGTAGACAAAACAACAGTATAATCAAAGAATATACATCCATACATGCAAATTTATGAAGATAAAACGTCTAAACCAATCCCAAAATATAGACTATAATACATGTTATCACCTCTCAAGACTCATTCATGGTAATACCCAATCTCCTAACTTCAGTGGTCACCATATGTGCTCTAGACCAAGGATCACCTACCTCTACTTCCACATTATCTCATGCTATTTCTTTAAAAGTGACATCCTTTTTGTCACCTCCTTACCAAAAGAAAAATTCTTTATGATATTCAATCTTACTAGAGCATTAACTTCCCCCTCTTCTTCTCCGTCATTGGAAAATAGAAGTAATCTTGCACTCCTTTTGTCAATTGGAAAGTCGTTGTAAGACCCCAGTTTTCGCCTTCACTGCTCTTGCAGTGAAGAAGGCCGCCCCAACGGCAAGCTCTGCCTGTCACCGCCCTTGTGGCTGGCCGCCCCCACGGAACGGGCGATCCGCCCCTGCAGATTCGCTGAAGATCGCGCCCGATCTGTTTTTGTTCGTTTTATCTTCCTTCCATAGATAGAATATCCGATCTTCTATCTTATGGGCCGGCTTCTTTATCTTCTTCCAAACCCTAGAACACCTTTCCATCTATCTTTCCAGCCCTCTTCTATATATTTCTGTCTTTTCTTCTTTTTTCCGTTTCTTGCTTACGTTTTCTTTAACCCTCGAGTGCTGCAACCTTGCTTCCTGTGATCTTGCTGAACGTGTAAGTTCTTCCTCCCTTGTTCTTCATCATGTTCAGATATTGCTGCACCTTTCTTCCTTCTATTTCGTTTTCTTCTTCGTTCTTTCTTGACTTCTTCTCCAAGAATTAAGTTTGAATCTTGATTATTGTTAGCATCTTCGTTGATCGATGTGTTGCTGTTCTCAGGCTCCCTGGGTTGAGTCTTGACGTGGTTGGATCAAATGTTCGAGCTTTGAGTCCCCTACTGTGGTTCTGCTATCATCGAGAAGCCGATAGCGTCTTCTGCCAGTGTACCACCCCCGCGGCTGCACATCCCCGCCCCGCGGCAAGCCGCCCGTGCGCCTCTGTTATGTTGCCGCCCCTGCGCCTCTTCCTGCCGCCCTTGCGGTTTTCTCTGCAGTCTTCCCCGTCTTTGGTAAATTGTTTTCCTTCCTTTCTTTTCTCGTTCCTTTCCTTGACTCTTCTTGATGTTGTTAGCCCTTGTTGTGTAAGACTAAGGTTGAGCCCTTAACTTGTGTAGATCTCTTAGAGATCATTGAGACTAGAAGTTATAGACTTCTAGCAATCGTTTCGGTTCTGGTTCTTGATGCCTTGTATGGACAAGCTTTCCTTGCTCCTTTCTTGAGGAAAACTAAGTTGTTCTCTGAGTTGTTGTTGAGCTTTGAGAATACCTTCAAGTGAGGTAAGTCGCTTGGACTTACTTAGCTTCACTTTGTATATTGGTTTGAGTGTTTTGGCTTGTTTGTGTTGTTTATCATATTATAAAGGATAACCAAAATAGGATTCACCCTTATAACCTTAATTGGCCCAAGTGTATGATAACCGGGCGGTGACCACTTGTCTAGTTCTTCAAGAGACTAGAATGTGCTCTTACAACCCTGGCCCGTAGGTAACGGATAATATTGATCTATTCTTGTTGGTAGACGGAAGCGGAGGCGAGTTTCGGGAGATTCTCGTGTAACAAAAGAATTGAATTAGTAATGGATAACTTAATGAAAGATAATAACCGGTTGAGTGTGAGCATGCTATATGTTTATCTTTACCTTATGTGTGTTTGTGCCTTCACATTCTTTCTGAATTCTAGAATGTTAGCTAACGGTTTATACCGACGTTGTAGATGTTCCATATGTTCAAGATGTTGTTAAGTGATCCGGATGGTGTGGTCAGCCGGGGTTCCCGTACATTATAGGACAAAATCGGGTTTATGGTTATGTTGTTGCTTTCCCTTTTGTTTTGAACTCGGTTGCGAGTCTTTTACGCTTCAATTCACATTCTTTAAACCTTTGGTTTTATATTGAGTTTTGGTTTTCATTTGTCTGTGCCTTGTTGTAAGATTCGTTGTGTCGTTGCTACTCTAAGGGTCGGAACTCATTGTGAGGTCCTAGCCCGTAACGCTTCGAGTTCCAGAACTTGGGGTGTTACAATATGGTATCAAAGGTCTAGGTTGACAACAATGACACTTAAAGTCTTCTAAAGGTCGGATAGATAAATAAACAGAACCCGCAAGGGGTCTACGTTTTCAAAAGGGGGTTTTGTTTTAAACTTGTCGGTCTGGGATAGATGTCCGGGCGACCACCTCTTCCACCTACCGTCCATGTACGAGGACACGCAGGAAGATCTCCACTAGCTAGAGGTCAGGGCAAAGCCCTAGTTGCTGATCCGCCTATCGCTGAGGCGTTTGTTGAGAAAGTTGTTGAGAGCGTTGTTCTAGAGGCTGGGAACGAGACCGCCGCTAGGGCCGGAGCACAGAGAGTGCTTTCGATGGAGTCTAGACGAGTATCTATCAAAGCTATCGCATATCACGATTACGTGCAGAGAGTTGAGGAGGCTATCAGGACTGAAGGATCTGCACCAGCACTGCTAGTTCCTGCGAGATCAACTGAGGTTTCGCCGTGAGTTATACAAGTTGTTGCTGCACCTGCTAGAGTTGTTGAGAATGCTAGAGTTCCGGCTAAGGCGAGAGAGCCGATGGCTGACAGTTGGTTGAAGGCTTTCGACTAGCTAAAGCTTCCCTGTTTCATGGGAAAGATTGGATTAGAGGTGGAGCTGTGGCTGGGACAGTTGGATTCTGCTATGGAGGTGATCGGTTACAAAAAGGGAAGTCGAGTTGGCATAGCACAGACGTTGCTGAAGGATCAGGCTCATTCTTGGGGGAGGACAGCTCGCAGTAAGGCCAACAATTATGAGCAGATGAAGACGGTGATCAGGGATCGCTATTGCCCTACAACCATGAGGAAGGATCGTCTTCAGGATTTCCTTGAGGCTGGATTCGAGGATTTGCCTATTTATGAGATCATCAACAAGATTCAGGATGAGTTGTCTTTGTTGGGTCCGTCTACACCACCTGAGGATCAACATGTGTATATGTTCTCCTAGAGGTTGAGAGAGTCTACACGCTCTTAACTTGCTGGTTTCCGTTGTGATTCTTTGGCGGACTATCGGGATAAAGCTTCTATTTATGAGAGAGACCGACCAGGTCAGAGGAGAGCTTCTCAGACAAGAGGTCTTGAGAAGAGGTAGAGGACTAGATTAGCCAGTGCTGGAGCTGGAGCAGATGTGTTTGGGTGTAGTCAGATACCGGGACGTTCTGGTTTCCAGTAGAGTTCTGATTGAGGACGATAGTGTCATAACTGTGGAGGTGCTAGACACATTCAAGCTGATTGCAAGAAACCTACAGTGACTTGCTTTTTTTGTCAAGCCAGGACATAGAACTGCGTTTTGCCGTCAGGGCAAGGTCCTATCTCAGCAGGGATCTTCACCCGCTAGTGTTTTATAGGAGGTGGACAAAGACCTCCGTATCAACAGCAACAAAGAGTTCCTGGTTATACCGCTACTCAAGGTTCCACTCTGGGACAAGGGAGGGGTAGAAGACGAGTTGGTAGTTCTGCAGACACCAGAGATGCATCAGGCAGAGTTTATGAGCTGAGGAGTGTAGTGGAGCCGACCGCTCCAACGACCACAAATACCATTCACATTAATGGTTTTTCTGTCAGAGTTCTTTTCGATATCAGTGTTACGCATTCCTTTATATCTGATGCATGTGTAGATAGATTGGCTTAGTTACTGTAGAGGGTAGTCCCTTCTTTATAGGATTACCCGATGGGGGTAAGATTAGAGGTACACGAGAGGTTAGCGAATGCTCTATTAGACTGGGAGGTCATGATTGGCCAGCTGACTTCTTCGTCATGTACTTAGTGCATGAAGAAGTTATCATTGGCATGGATTGGATGGATTGATACCAAGTAGTTTTTGACATCAGCAAGAGGACAATGACGGTAACTATAGATGTAGGCCTTGTTGAGATCTTCAGAGGATAGGATCTCGGGAAGACCGGTATAGTCATCAGTGCAATCCAAGCTGAGAGACTTATCAGTCAGGGTTGCGAGGGTTTTTGGTGTTATGTCATGAAGGATAGTATGAGTCCAGCTTTGGAGGATATTCTAGTAGCTTGCGAGTTTTTCGACGTTTTCGGAGAGCCATAAGGTTTACCTCCATAGAGGAGTGTAGACTTTGGCATTGAGCTAGAGCCTTGTACAAGACCAATCTCTAAGGCTCCTTACCGTATGGCACCTATCGAGATGCTTGAGCTTAAGAAGCAGCTCGAGGAGTTAGCAGAGAAGGGCTTCATCCGCCCTAGTGTATCTCCTTAGGGCGCACCAATTCTCTTCATCAGGAAGAAAGACAGTTCAATGAGGTTATGTATCGATTACCGAGAGCTTAATAAGGTGAAGATCAAGAATAAGTACCCATTGCCCCGTATCGACGATCTTTTGGATCAGATGCATGTTGCTTCAGTGTTTTTGAGGATCGATCTGAAATCCGGATATCACCAGCTGAGAGTGAGAGAGCAGGACATAGTCAAGACGGTATTTTGGACCACATATGGACACTATGAGTTTGTTTTGATGCAATTCGGGCTCACGAATGCGCCCACAATTTTCATGGAGTTGATGAATAGCATCTTCATCGACTTCCAAGACCAGTTTGTAGTTGCCTTCATAGATGACATTCTGATTTACTCTCGCAGCAGATAGGAGCATGCAAACACTTGAGGATCGTTCTACGGGTCTTACAGGATAGAGAACTTTACGCCAAGCTCTCTAAGTGTGAGTTTTGGATCTCCGAGGTAGCGTTCTTTGGCCACATCATTTCTGCTGAGGGGATCAAGGTAGATCTGGCGAAGATCGAGTCAGTAGCTTCATGGCCGCCTCCTAAGACTGTCAAAGAAGTACGCAACTTCTTAGGATTGACGGGCTACTACCGGCGTTTTGTTGAGGGCTTTTGAGTTATCGCCCGACCGCTCACTTCCTTACTGAGAAAGTCTATGAGGTTCGTGTGGTCCGAGCCGTGCCTGTAGAGCTTTGAGGAGGTAAAGAAGAGGTTGACCTCTATTCCTATCTTAGCTCAACCAGAGGGCATTGTGGGTTTTGTGGTTTACAACGATGCATCCAAGCTAGGCTTGGGATGTGTTCTTTTGCAGACGGGTAAGGTGATTGCTTACGCGTCGACACACTTGAAGACGTATGAGAAGAATTACTCTACCCATGTTCTTGAGTTGGCTGTTGTGGTTCATGCTTTGAAAATTTGGAGGCATTATCTGTACAGAACTATGTGCCAGATTTTCATAGACCATAAGAGTTTGAAGTATATATTCACTCAGCGGGAGTTGAATAACCGCCAATTCAGATCATTGGAGTTGATCAAGGACTTTGATCTTGAGATCTTATATCACCTGGGGAAGGCGAATGTGGTAGATGATGCCCTTAGTGGGAAGACTCCTCGGGAGATGGCGATCACTAGGCTGACAGCTCAGCCACAATTATAGCAAGACCTTGCATGGCTAGAGATGGATATCCATTTTCCGGATTCCGACATCCACTTATCCACCTTAGAGATTCTACCTGATCTGTTGGTTGAGATCCGACAAAAGCAAGAGGGCTGCCCAACTTTGTCAAAGATCAGACACCGGATGTCTTGAGGAGAGGTGTTCGCCCGAAAACGTGCGTGCAAATAAGCTTTAAATTTATAAAACTAGCATAAGAGCAAGTGAACCCGCAGTGTACGGATCAGCGTAGATTAGCAAGTATTCCAGAGTATCGAACTCAGAGAATTGGTGAAACAAAACCAGTTTCAAGTAATCGAGCAAGTAAGAATGTTAAAGCTTTGCAAATATTGGGGAAAATAGCAACCCTAAAGATCCAAGTATCAAATTGTGGCAATCGATTCAAGATATACTATAGATCTAAGGACAGAGTTGAGATTTGCAAAGGTATACTAAGGTAAGGTAATGTACGGTGAAGTTCCATAACCCTATATGTCTAACCCAAAGACTCTCTCTATAAAGGTTGTTGTGGCTGCATTATAGAAAGGATCTAAGGAAAAGAATTAATCTCAAATACCCATGCCCAAACCCAAGGAATCAAAGACAAGCCAAAACGGTTAAGGTTGTGACACTCGAAACCGAAATAGAGGATGTTGAGTCTTACTACTACCTAGGAAAGGCAAGCCAAGGCTAGGCTAAAGCAAATCTTTAACTTTAGATCAAAACAAAGCAAAGTTCGTAAACCAGGGGAAATCACGGCTAGATCTTGAGATTCAACGGCCATTAAACTCAAGAACAGACCGTGGTTTAGGGTGTCGACGATATTTCTCTAACTCTCAGGGTCCAATCAAGTTACGATCGATCTATCATCATCTAAGCCACAACTATCAACCCTTCACCTTAGAATTGCTATAGGGTTTTAGCCAACAATCATTGTCATGATATCAATATTCAAATTAAGAAGAATAAAAGATGAAAACCCTCGAAAACTCAAATAAAACTCAAAGTCAATCTCGAAATCCAAACACAAAGGTAATATGTTTATGAATCTAGAAGAATAGGAACAGAAATCCTCACAAAGATCTAGAGAAGTCACAAAGAACGGGATGTCAATGCATTCTCGAATGAAAACCCTAGAATATCCAAAGTACACAATCTTCCCAAATTACGTCCTTCACAAATCTTCAATCCTCAAGCAAATCTTTGAGCGGTAGCCAAATGTCCGTATCCGAAAGTAAGCGAAACTAAGCGAAGCTCCCAAAAACTCTCTTCTCAAGCCTTTTTATAAGACGAGGTAGGGTTAGAAGAAAGCCCAATGACGTGGCTGACGTGGCAAAATATGACACGTCATATAATCACCAAAATCACGGCCAAGTACACCTTTTCACGACTATGGTTTAGAGCATGGATCCTCAAAGCCTCTTCCATGACCGTATTTCAGGGCGTGGTTCTTCCAAATCCTCGTTTTTGCCTTAGTTTCTTGACATCCTTCATCCATGCTCCTTCCTTAGCCTCTCCAATGCATCACCTTGCCATCAAAAGTGATCAAACACTCATTTCCTTCCTTATTTTGCTCCAATCCAAGCTTTATTCACCTAAAAACACAATTAAGCTAGTGTAGATCTCTATATTGACAAAGTGGGTGACTAGCTCACAATTGCTTCAAACACATATCTAAGGACACTATAAAGAGGGAAAAACAACTAAAACAAGTGCCTAAAATATTGTCATATTTCATGCTAACAAGAGGCGCCACAATTTGCAGTTGGTATTGACGGGATCTTGAGACGCCAGGAGCGTGTATGTGTGCCGTCAGATCGAGAGTTGAGACAGGGATTCTACAGGAGGCTCATTCTTCACCTTACTCAATGCACCCCGGTGCCAATAAGATGTATCAGGATATCAGACGCTCTTTCTGGTGGGGAGGTATGAAGTCAGGCGTGACGAGATATGTAGCTTAGTGTGGGACCTGTCAACAGGTCAAGATTGAGCATCATCGACCAGGAGGCGACCTACACCCACTTCCCGTCCCTCAGTGGAAGTGAGAGGACATCTCGATGGATATCGTTACCGGTTTGAGGCTGAGTCGAGGTTTTGATGCTCTTTGGGTCATAGTAGATCGGCTGACGAAGACCGCACGTTTTATTCCTATCAAGGAGACGTGGCTGGTAAGTCGGTTAGCATAGGAGTTCACTAGACATATAGTGAGACTTCACGGAGTACCTAGAACTATAGTCTTTGATAGAGACGGACGGTTCACCACGAGGTTCTGGTAGCAAGTGCATGCCGCCCTAGGTAGGAGTCTACAGTTCACAACTACTTATCATCCTCAGACCGATGGTCAGTTTGAGCGGACCATCCAAACTCTAGAGGACATGTTGAGAGCATGCGTGTTAGATTGGGGACATGTGTGGCCAGATCACCTTCCCTTAGTGGAGTTTTCGTGTAACAACAGTTGGAACGCTTCGATCAAGATGGCTCCTTAAGAGACTTTATACGGACAGAGATGCCGTACACCGTTGTAGTGGGACGAGCCGAGTAGTGTGATAACACGATTTATGACTTAGGTATAGGTAGTCATTTAGATAGATTTCTCACTCATTCATGCATGGTTTAGCACTAGTTCACGACGTTTGCACTCAATTCACGTATTTTGTCGAGATAGACGTCTACACGGACTTTTGCATTGCTTTGTAGGTATTTTGGGAGATTTAGGAGTTTAAACGATACGTTTGAGGATCGTTCATCAAGATGATACACCCTCGGACTCATTAGGATACAAGCTAGAGGCTAAGGAGGACTCATGGAACCTCGTCAACACAAGCCATGCACCAAATCGAAGCTTAATGAACCAAGGCAACGCTGAAGCACCAAACCACGGTTCACTGGAACTTCCACGGCCGTGGAACCAACCGTGGTTTTTGCCAGACGGTTGTGACAGCTGTGCCACAATCTCTTGGCCTTCTCTAGTATGGTGGTAGTATAAAAGTGGTCCTGCAAGGCTGAGAAAAGGCATCTTGGAGCAGCCATCCATTATCCCCTATCATCCAATCAAAAACTCTCTCAACAAGAAGATTCTATCAAGGAGGAGAGCTACCATTGAAGGAGAGGAGCTCCATTGGAGAAGAGAAGAAGAACACACCATTGCTAGACTTTGATAGCTTTTGTAGTGAAGAATTTCGGAATCGATTTCTAGAGTTGTATGAACCACTTAAACCTTCTTTTGGAAGGGTTGTGAGTCATTCTAATCTTACTTTCAGCTTGGTTTTGTTTGCTTCACTTTCTCATCTCTTTCTCTTCATTATCTTGCAAATGGAAGCTATGATTTTATGTTTGATGATTTCGATTGTTATCATGCATGTTGTAGGTTAAATAGATGTGATTCTAGGGTAAGGATAGGATGGTTGTGGCTAGGACTATGATAGGATGGACTTAGATTTACCCTTGGATTAGTCACTCACTTGAATGAAACCTCTGTTAGGGTCCACGGTTTGTTCTTGCCAGTCCACGGCCGTGGACTTGGTAGAACAACCCGTGATTCTCCCTGGTTCGATGGATCTAGCTTTAGATTGTTATAATGTTGAAATCCTAGTGTTTGTTGAGTTAAATCTACCCTAGGGTGACCTAGTCTTAGCAACTAAGTGTTAGAAGAGACCTATCCGGTGATTCTTACTCTTAGATTTCAAAGATGATAAACCCTAGGTAATGGTGAGCCTCATAAGCCGCCATTGGACTAAGTGTGCTAGGATAGTTGTTTAGGACTTACCCTTCCGAGACTTACCCGGTGAAGAAAGGTTAGATCCCTAGGTGACAATCCGATTTGTGTAGAATTCCATTCCTTAGATTCTTAGAGACTTAACCGGTGATAAGATCCTAGGAACGGACTAGTGGACCATGAGACCTACCCGGTGATTGATCCCAATCTAGAAACACTCACTCCCAACACATCATAGTTAATCCAAGGAATGATTAGATAGCTTGAGTCCTACGCCATAACCGGAACTTCCAACCCCTAGAATCCGCTTTTCTCTCTTGATCTATATCTCGGTTTAGCTTATTTGCTCGCGTTGATTCATTAGCTTAGTTTACCTTGCATGATTTGTGATCCTTGATTGATCACCTAAAAACCAACCAAAAACATTGAGGTTTTCATTTCTTTATTTCTTTCTCTTTTCTTAACCTAGATCTTCACTAAACTTAATCATAAACCGAATCAATCTCACCTTAGTCTTTGTGTTCGACCTCGGAATACTATCCCTACTACAAACGTCCCGTACACTGCGGGTTCGCTAGGAGTTAGGAGAAATATAAAGAGTATAAATTTAAAACCTATTGCGTATCACACACATCCTGAGCGTAACAAGTTTTTGGCGCCGTTGCCGGGGACTAGGTCTAGATTGAGTCTATTTTGTGATTGTTTATAGTGTAGATCTTTCTTGTTGCTTTTGATCTCTCTTTGGTTTGTGCCTTTGCTTTTCAGGATATCTCTTACTCTTTAGGTGTATGCGAAGATCTCGTGGCAAGGATTTAGCTCCATTCGATCCCGAACCGGAGAAAACCCTTAGATCTAGATCAAAGAGCATTAAAAAGGGAAAAGAGATGGCCGGAAGAGACCTCCAAGCTGAATTGGATGAGGCTTTAGAGCAAATTAGGCTAAGAGATGAGCTCTTGGAGGAAGAAAGGAGACTTGCCAATGAGAGGCAAGAAGCAACTAGGAGGGAGATTAATGAGATTAGGCAAGCCCTTGTGCAAGGAGAGCTTAATCGTCAACAACCTCCACCTCCTCCACCACAACCGCAGCCGGCGGCGAATGTTAGGGTTGTACCCATTGTAATTGAAGAGCCACAAACATTAGGGAGACGTATGGATCCGGCACAAAGAGCACACTGTCCGGGTGTAAACTTAGGAGATCCCGCAACCCACAACTACGAGCTCCGCCCTCAAGTTCTACAAATGATCCGGCATAATCAATTTGGAGGGATGGAAGGAGAGTCTCCTCATCAACACTTGATGAACTATGAGATTTTGATGGAGACTCTTAGACCGCCAAGATTGGAGAGCAACAACCATAAGCTTAGGGCTTTTTCCTTCTCTCTTAAGGATAAAGCCTTGGCTTGGTATCAATCTATTCCACAAGGGCGAGTTAGTACTTGGGAGGAGATGACAACCGAGTTTTTGACTAAGTTCTTCCCACCTTCCAAGACTACCGAGTTAAGAGGGAAGATCAATGCCTTCGTGATGAAGGATAGAGAGAGTTTGTTCAAGTCTTGGGAGAGGTTCAAAGACCTTCTCCTAGATTGTCCACACCATGGTATACCGAAAATTGAGCTATTAGAGATCTACTTCAAAGGACTTGATGAAGATAGCCAATTCAAGCTTCAATCTCTTTCCGGTGGGACTTTCATGGAAAAGCATGTGGATGAAGCTTGGGAATTTGTGGAGAAACAAGCTCTAGTGATTGAAAAATACTCCCATAGGAAGAGTGAAGGGAGAAAGGCGGGAGCATATGACGTGAGTGAAGTCACCATGAGCAATTTCAAGCTTGACGCCATCAACAACGAGCTAAAGTCTTTGAGGGAGTTGTGTGCTACAACTTTGAAGAACCAAGCAACTCCTCAAGTGCAAGTGCAAGCAAACTTGTCTTCCAAGGAGGAAGATGTGAATTACATGGGAAGGGGCAATTGTAACAACTACCAAGGCCCAAGGAACTTCAACAACAACCGGCAATTCAACAATTACCGGCCCAACCATAACCATCCCGGGTTTTCCTACTCTAACCCGGATGGAGCGTTGAACCCTCCCGCTTCCACAAGCATAACTCCACCACCAAAAGCTTCACAAGAACCTCCACCTGGATTTACTTAACCTCCAAAGGATAGGACCGAAATGATGTTTGAGCAATTGCTTGGAAGGTTGAGTGGTCTTGAGAGCACGGTGACTTCCATCTCTAAGGCTCAAAAGGTGTTGGAAGCACAAGTGTTCCAAAAGGCGGGTGAAGCTCATAGAGATCCGGGAAAGCTTTCCGGAAGGACCGAAGACAACCCAAGAGGCCAAGTGTTGGCCATTACAACGAGGAGTGGGTTGAGTATGAAGGATCTTTTGCCCAAGGAAAATGCTAAGGGAAAGCAAGTAGTGGTAGAGGAAGAGATATTGCAAGAAGATGGAGGCAAGAGCAAGGATGTTGAGCCAACCTATGTGGCACCGCCTCCATACAAACCGCCACTACCGTTCCCACAATCACGAGCAAGAGCTCGCTTGGACAATCACTTTGGTAAATTCCTTGAACTTATGTCTAAATTGCATATTAATATTCCGTTCATGGATGCTATCTTAGGTATGCCGGCATATGGCAAGTTCTTGAAGGAGATACTCTCCAACAAAAGGAAGTTGGAGGAGTATGGGGATATAAGAATGACAAAGAGGTCCTCGGAATTGATCCAAACAATGAAGGAGGAGATGCCTCCTAAGCTAAGAGATCCGGGTTCCTTTTGTGTCCCAATTGGAGTGGGAGAAGTGAAGTATGAAGCCCTTTGTGATCTTGGGGCAAGTGTGAGCATCATACCGCTTGCACTTTGCAACAAGGTTGGGCTAGGAGAGCCAAAGCCGGTCAAGATGACCATGTTAGGCAAAAATATTACAGGAAAATAAAATTGCGTAACACATTTCAAATGAAATATGTTTATTAAAGTTCGACCCTTATTCATTGTATCCTCACGATTTCAAAATAATACCGATTACTATTTGGACAACCTCTTGAGTTTTTCTTGAGTATTTGGGCTGCACCCGACGGGTTGCCTACGTACCTTCCCTTAGAAGGATCAAGCCTTACGTAGTTCATATGTTTATTTTCACGGACTTTGACCCTCATGTGTCACATGTCGGATCCGAACTCAATTTTTAAGACGGGTTGTCTACAATCCGCATCAATTATCACTTGTATTTCTCCACTTTTTACGCATCACCGGAATCACTCGGACCCACCTTCTATGAAGGGTTTTCCAAATTATCCGACTATCATGTGCGCATGAGAAATTAAATAGTTGAGTATCCCTCTCTTTTTCTTCTCTTCGTTTGGGGGTATGACTGAACTCGACGAGTTTCCTACGTATCCGTTTCAACGGAATCAAGTCAGACGTAATTCTCAACTTTAACAAATCTTGGAGTTTTGAGTGTGACCGAACTCAATGAGCGTCTTGCTTTATACCGAGCTTCCTACGTATCCGTTTGAGACGGAATCAAGTCACCGTAGTTCATCCTTCTTCTTCAGAAAATCATTAACTCGGTATTGGCGCTTGAACTTGGCAATTTATATAGTCAAGTTTCCTACGTACCCCTCTTTGCGGGGATCAAATCGCGTGTAGTTCGCAATAGAACTTTCGTTTGGGTATCAACTTGGAATTTGCGATTGAACTCAATAGCCGTGAATTTGAGTTTCCTACGTACCCTTTCATAGGGATCAAATCATACGTAGTTCTTTATTATATTTTTTTTAACTATCTTTTGAATTTGGGTGTGATCAAACTTGATATGCGTTTTCCTTTGTACCGAGCACCGATTTACATTTGGTGTTGCAGCGCCTAAACCAATTCAATTCGACCCAGCTATAGACTTCGTGTAGTGTAAACTTTGAATTAGTCAACTACAAACTGTGCATGCATATCCTGCTCAACCCACTACTAGTTATGCTCGTCAAATGAATCCATCATACTCAAACCGATCGAAGCTACTTATTTTGTTCGAGCTTTTGGTAAGTGCCACCCCTTAGCATATATGGCTTTTCTCTGGCTCGTATGCATATATATGGATTGAGGCTATGATGAGCTTTAAAAGGTTTTCATGAATGTACACCCCATTCATTTCAATTCAAATGCAACGTTACATTGCAAGTCCATCTCTTACTTTTTTTTATTTTGTACCCACAACAACCAATCTAAGAATTCACTTCGGTGCATTTCCATAGGCTGATGAGAAAGTTCCTATAATTTCTTTGGATGCATTGTATCCTTTGAGTTCGAGTATATGTGTAAGTATATCGAAAGCGGATGAGGTGATAGACAAATCCATTATTGCTATGAAAATGACATATTTTGGTGTGAATAATATATAGTTTCATTTTTTTGTGCAGCCGTAGGAGACACACACTATATAATATTTCCACTCTCCCGCTTGTGGTCCTTTTATAGTGTTTAGATCGACTACTTTTCGGCCCCGGAACGTTAAGAGAGTCCATTTGAATTTTAAAGATAGGACTTTCACATGGAATTGGATGCGCTTTAGATTAAAGTTTGACCACCATTTTAACCTCGGACTACCATTTCTCGGATAACGATCGAATTCACTTGAAACTTCTTGTTGATAATATGACCCTCAATTTGCGAATCCCATCCAACGTGGTGATCAAGTCATTGTCACTTAATTGCCATATATTTTGAATTCCTGCTTGAGTTCTTCCGTTTTAAAATTTGTGGTAGTGGCCAACTCCATTTGAGATCAATTGAAGACCAACTTCATTTGTAGCGATGGAAACCATTTGTTTCAATCTAATTGGTGGGTCTTCACTTCATGCTCGATCTATTAAATTTGGTATTTGTTGTTTGTTCTTCTTCTCCCGACCCTCTTGTAAGTCGAAGACCCCCTTTGCTTATGACCGCTACTAGCATGACTTGCTTTAGCCGTCGCTGTTTGAATTGTTTCCCTTATTGATTTTTGGTTCAATGATTTTGAAAAATCGACCTTGCTTACGACCTCCTCTCTTCTCAAATGTAGGATATGCTCTTCCTTTTCGTTGTATACATGTCAAATGTCCTTCCATCTCTGCAACAAAACATGTGCCCAATAACCACTTCCTCATCAAATTCTTCTCTCTCTCTTACATGTTCGAATCAACAAAGATATAGCGAACAATCGACTCGTATGCATTGCTTTGTGCCGTATATATCTCTCCACTTTGCCTTTTGCGAAGTTTGCTTCTACCTTGAGTTATTTTCCACTCTAAAAACAAGGACGTCGTATGACTTCGATCGAACCATGCCTTACTTGATTTGAATGGTAGCCCATCGTCTTGTTTGAAAGGATCATGGACGAGCTCATATTTGTTGTCTTCTTTCTTTATCTGTTCGTTTCCTCTTGCATACCCATCGACCCTTAGACTTGTTGTTCTTGGCCATTTTTGCACCACCCTATCGAAACTCCCCTTTTCAACAAAATTTCTTTGATGTGGACATTGGCCCTTGTATACTTTTCTTGATATATGTTGGCTCTTCTTCATCTTTCTTCATAGAAATGCTGCAAACTTCTATGCGTTCCATTCCTGTTTACTTTTTTTTTTTTTTTTTTTTTTTTTTTTTTTTCTTTGAAGGGCCCATTAAGATCATATACTGTAAATTTTGAGTTATTGGTGTGGCCGCTAAAAATATATGAACTTGAACCCGATGACGCGTCTTTGTTTTCATGGTTGAAAACCTAACCCTAAAATTTGGAGAGAGAGCTCGAGAGACGACGGACTGTGTATTTTCTTCTCTATCTTGTAGCAAACGAGAATCATCGCCATAAGAGATAGACAAACCTTTGCTTCCTTTTGCCTATCTCCTGACCTTTTAATTGGCTACATTGCTTTGAGTTTCTTTGTTTTAGGTTGAAGTCCAGCAGCCTCCCCTTATTTTTCGTCCCTTTTCACGCGAATAAACCGCTAAATGTCTCTCCCGGTTATGACCTCGCTCGAGATTTCTTGCATCGTTTAGCTGATATGATATTTCCATATACATAGACTTTGATTGTGCCGATAGTTGATTCTCCTTCCTTCCTTGCCGGGACACAAATAATTATCTTTTCCTTATTAAGCTCCCTATATCTTTTCCAATTGCCAAAATAGCTTCAATTCGGGTCAGTTTTATGGGAAGCGGGGGGGCTTTATATAGAAGAGAAAGAATCCTCCCTCCAGAGAGACGCTCGACCCAACTCAAAGTCGAACCTCCTTTGTGGCTTTAATCATTCGATTTTAACAGCCGGCTCTCAATCATCTTTGAGGTAAGCTCGACAGGCTCTTCTGATGCTTTGATTTTACGAGGTCTACTCTGATTCTTGTTATTTGCATCTTGTAGGTTCATTGTAGTTGGCGAGTTGGTTGCTACCCACACGCACTAAGGATACTCCATTGGAGACAAGGTGGGAAGATGGCTTTCAATGCTCCTGTAAATGAAACACAAAAGAAAATTTTCATAAAGTTCTTACCGTATTTTGATCGATTTGTAAAGACGGGGGTGCTTTCTCGCTTGATTTGATTGAATTTTCAGCTTCCGTCTTCTTCCCTTCTTCCGTTGCTTTGTTTATATGATTTTTTCTTTTGCCTCTGTCTTCTGCTATTTTCTTCTTCTGTATTTTCTCTGTGCTCCATTGTGCTTTCACCGTTCTTCTTTTTATAAGGGATGACTAATTAATTTCAGTATTAATCACAGCAATAAAGTTGTTGACGGACAATATTCGTAACGGTGGAGTGCAAGAAACGGCTCATCTTTTCACATCCTTTCTACCTTTACTCTTAGGTATAATGATGAGCAGCCTATTTACTTTTCTTATACATACTTTTATATATAATATATGAGTGATGAAGAGAGTACACTCCAAATTCCAAAACGTGTACTGAGCATAGACTTTAAAAATGTTTCTTCTAGTACACATGCAATGTATAATATATTATATATTCCACTCACAATATTATTTCCCTCTTTTTTTTATTTTTTTTTTATTTTTATTAGTCTTACATCATTCACCCCTTTGAAACTTTTCTTCAAAGAAAGTACAATTTACAGCAACTCTCTTTTTTCATTATATATTAAATATATATACATTTGCAACTATTGTAGGAGAATGACGTACTAGAACTCCCCTCCCCTTTTTTTATTACTTTGTTATAATAGTTTTATGTATATTAAACAAAGTATTCTTTGAATAATATTTAAAAGGAAATGCTTTCTCCTTTCATTATTATCTCCTTTTTTTTTTTTTTTTTTTTTATAAATTTCGTTCCAACAGACCATCTACATGGTGGAACGCTATATTACTCATCCGGTTGGGATCTTGGAGGACATTCCGGTGTAACTAGGGAAGTTCTATGTGCCGATTGACTTTGTTGTCTTGGACATCCCGGCGGACTATCCCGTTCCCATCATCTTAGGAAGACCTTTCCTAGCCACCTTTGGATGCCTAGTGGATTGCAAGAATGGGATCCTCTCCTTCAACATTGGAGAAGAGAACATCAAGTTCAAACTGTCTACAATGATGAAAGGGCCAACCCTTAATGAGGATGTTTTCAACATAGTCGAGCAAGAGGAATCTAGAGAAGTTGTGAGCTCGATCTTGATCAAGGACCCCTTGGAGAAGGTTCTTACCTTAAGTTTGATGGAGGAAGGTGTTGAAGAGGCTTGCAATGAAGAAATCAAGGCCTTGGAAACACTAGAAAAGGAGACAAGAGCTGAATTTGAGGTTCACGAAGGCATGCTGAACACCTGTAAGTTCCACGGGCGTGGAGTATGTTCCACGGCCGTAGAACTCTCTAGAAAGCTCCAACGAGCAAGCTTGGCAACTTCCACGGCCGTGGATGTGGAGCCAACCGTGGATCCAACCGTGGTTCCCCCAGAAGCAGCCCTCATTGATGATCAAGCTTCGAGAAGCCTTGGAGGGTCTTCATTTGCTTTGGACTCATCTCATCCAACGTTATTTGGATCGTCTCCACTCGATAAAGGTCCACCTAAACTTGAACTCAAACCCCTCCCCTCTCATTTAAAGTATGCTTTCCTTGGTGATAATTCTACATATCCGGTGATTGTGAATGCATGCTTAAATGATGATGAACTTGCTAAGTTGTTGCATGAGCTAAGATTGCATAGGAAAGCCATTGGCTATACTATTGATGATTTAGTTGGCATTAAGCCCTCTTTGTGCATGCATAAGATATTGATGGAAGATGACCATAAACCCTCTATTGAGCATCAAAGAAGATTGAATCCTATAATGAAAGAGGTGGTTAAGAAAGAGATCATTAAGTTGCTAGATGCGGGGATTATCTACCCTATCTCAAATAGTAAGTGGGTTAGTCCCATTCATGTAGTTCCTAAGAAGGGTGGGATGACCGTAGTAACTAATGAGAACAACGAACTAATCCCAACTAGGACGGTTACGGGATGGAGGATGTGTATTGACTATAGGAAATTGAACATGGCCTCTAGGAAAGATCACTGCCCTCTTCCTTTCATTGACCAAATGCTAGAGAGGTTAGCTCAACATTCTCACTTTTGCTACCTAGATGGTTATAGCAGATTCTTCCAAATCCCTATCCACCCCGATGACCAAGAGAAAACCACCTTTACATGTCCATGGGGAACTTTTGCATATAGGAGGATGCCATTTGGGTTGTGTAATGCACCCGCCACCTTCCAAAGGTGTATGATGGCTATCTTTTCGGAATACATTGAGAATATCATGGAAGTGTTTATGGATGATTTTTCTGTTTATGGTTCTTCCTTTGATAATTGCTTAGCTAACTTGTCATTAGTATTGAAAAGATATGAGAAGACAAATCTTGTCTTAAATTGGGAAAAATGCCACTTCATGGTAAGTGAAGGTATTGTGTTGGGACACTTGGTGTCCAACCGTGGCATTGAGGTTGATAGGGCCAAGATTGAAACGATAGAGAAGTTGTCACCACCTACCTCGGTGAAAGGGGTAAGGAGTTTCTTAGGGCATGCCGGTTTTTACCGGAGGTTTATTAAGGACTTCTCTAAAATTTCTAAGCCTCTTACTTACCTACTAATGAAAGATGTTGAGTTTGTTTTCTCCAAGGATTGCCTTGAGGCTTTTTGTAGGTTGAAGAACGCCTTGATCTCCGCACCTATCATGCAACCTCCGGATTGGAGTTTACCGTTTGAGATCATGTGTGATGTAGCCGTTGGGGCTGTTTTGGGGCAAATGAAAGATGGGCGCACACATGCCATTTATTATGCTAGCAAGACGCTAGATGATGCCCAACTCAATTATTCTACCACCGAGAAGGAGTTACTAGCGGTGGTGTATGCATTTGAGAAGTTCCGCTCATATCTTGTTGGAGCGAAGGTCATAGTTTATACGGATCATGCTGCGATCCATTATCTCCTTACAAAGAAGGATGTCAAACCAAGGTTGATTCGGTGGATCCTTCTTCTTCAAGAATTTGATTTAGAAATCCGGGACAAGAAGGGGTCCGAGAATTCCGTGGCGGATCACCTTAGTAGACTCCCACCGTTAGAGCTTGAAAGAGATGACATCCCGATTGATGACTCATTCCGGGATGAGCAATTACAAATGATGGAGGAGTGCTTGTTCCAAGTGTCTAGAGGGAGTGAGCCATGGTATGCCGACATTGTGAACTATCTTGTGTGTGAGGAAGTGCCTCCCGGATTGACATATGCCCAAAGAAAGAAGTTCTTCAAGGATGTGAGGCACTACTATTGGAGTGAACCACTTTTGTTCAAGAGAAGGCCGGATGGAATGTTTAGGAGATGCATACCGGAGAATGAGGTGGAGAGTGTGATCCGCCATTGTCACTCCTTGCCATGTGGAGGGCATGCTAGCTCACACAAGACATGTGCGAAGGTGTTGCAATCGGGCTTCTTTTGGCCAAGCTTGTTCAAGGATGTCAAAGCTTTGTGGTAGCTTGTGATGCATGCCAAAGGACGGGCAACATCTCAAGGAGGAATGAGATGCCCTTGAACAACATACAAGAAGTGGAGATATTTGATGTGTGGGGTGTGGACTTCATGGGACCATTCCCTTCTTCATGTGGCAACCTCTACATCCTATTGGCGGTTGATTATGTTTCGAGATGGGTGGAGGCAATCGCCTCTCCTACAAATGATGCCAAGGTGGTGGTGCGGTTCTTCAACCGAGTGATCTTTCCTAGGTTTGGAACACCAAGGGTGATCATTAGTGATGGAGGGAAGCACTTCACTAATAGGAACTTTGGGGCACTTTTGGCTAAGTATGGGGTGACTCATAAGGTGGCAACACCTTACCATCCCCAAACTAGTGGGCAAGTGGAGATCTCCAACCGGGAGAGAAAGGGAATTCTTGAGAAGACGGTCTCTAGAACGAGAAAGGATTGGGCTATGAAGCTTGATGATGCCTTGTGGGCATATAGAACCGCTTTCAAGACACCGATTGGCACCACTCCTTACAAGTTAGTCTATGGCAAGTCTTGCCACCTTCCGGTAGAGATGGAGCATAGAGCTTATTGGGCCATTAAGTGGCTAAATTTCGACCTCAAGGAAGCGGGAGATAAGAGGTTGCTTGATATGAACGCTCTTGAGGAGATCCGGTTGGATGCCTATGAGAATGCCCGAATCTACAAGAAGAGAACCAAACGGTGGCATGACAAACGCCTCATCCCGAAGGAGTTGAGTGAAGGCGACCTTGTCCTTCTTTTCAACTCAAGGCTGCGGCTTTTCCCCGGAAAGCTAAAATCAAGATGGACCGGGCCATATGTGGTGAAGAAGATCTTCCCCCATGGAGCTATTGAGATAGGAGGGGAGCATTGTGGAGATTTCAAAGTGAATGGGCACCGGTTGAAGAAGTATGTCCCGGGAGCTCCGGTGGATATGATTGCCCCACTTCACCTAGAATGAGACGCCCCCGAGTTTGGTCAAGCTAATGACCTTAAAGAAGCGCTTGATGGGAGGCAACCCATTGGTAACGTTTTCCCTTTTTCGTTTTGTTTTTGTTTTTTATTTTTCTATTTTTGTGTGTTTGGTGTGCTTTGTGTGTGTGCTAGAATCTTGGTAGCATTGGAAGCCTTGCATGGCATGTGAATGATGATGATGAACCCCTCATCAATTATGGGTGGAGCGGACGCGGAACTTGGACGGCTAGCGGTGCCTAGCGCGGGTTCCGACGCTTTGATGAACACTTAGAGCTCTCTACCATTGTTGATAGGATCATCCAACATCAATTCCACTTGAGAAATCCCAAATACCATAGCAAACCATTTTTACATTGTGAGAACCTTCTTTCACTCTTCTTTACTTCATTTACACATTGGGGACAATGTGTTTCTAAGTATGGGGTGGGGTTTACATGATCTTTTGCATGATTAGCATCTAGGGTAGTTTAATATTATCACATGCCTTGCATTGTACATACTCATTTCGAAAAATCCTAAAAATCAGAAAATTTAAAATTTTTTGTGCTTTGTAGGCTTGGATATGACCCTAATGATGAATCTTGTCTTGTGGATTGGCTATGGCCTTATGTGTTAAATTGATGAATGCATATGTGGACTTGAAGTACTTCTCTTGAATCCCATGAACGATTTGTGATCATGATGTTTGCCTAGAATGGATTGAGTATTAAAAGTCGAAATTACATGCTAGTTCTTACACACCATCTAGGAATGAATGAGGCATCTAATCTTTCTCTTCTTCTCATCTTGATCATGATGTTTGAGCACCTCAATTGATATAAATTTGACCTCTTTTGACCCATCCGGGAATAGGAGCATGTTAGTGTGTTGACGTGTGTGAAAAGCAAGTGTGGGGTGAAGATGTTGATGAAAGAATGCCATGAATAAAATGCTGAATTTGTTGTGAAAGTGTAGACAAAAATATAGGTTTGGGGACATTGGTTTAAATGACAAGTAACTCGGCACACTTCACATAATCGGGTGTTGGTGCCTTGCCAAAGTCAAATAAACCAATAGTCCTAACGAGCTTTGGTATGTGTGCCCGGTGTAGATGCACCTCGAAAATAGAAAAAGCCCGAGGATGGCTAATCACCAAGGTTTCGGCTTTTGTACACCAATGCCATTGTCTCAAAAATAAGTGAAAGAAAAAGAAAAGAAAGAATAGATGGAGAAAATATACACTTGAGGGAAGTTGATCGAGGACAAAATTGTGGAGTTAGTTCCATTCCCGGATTAGCATCACATAGCCTAGAAAAATCCCCACCTAATCACAACATTTCTTGGCCTTTTATTTCATAAGACCTTATGACCTATTTGCATGTTTGTAAGACTTAGTAATTTAGATTGGATATGCTCTTGATCATCTTGACTTCTTCATTTTTACATTTCAAGCATGCTTTCGAGTTAAGTATAATTTTCTTTCCGTGCCTTCATTTATTCGATACATAATTGCTTGTCCGTTGCCATGAAACGTGACTATGAAGGTGATCCAATAGTAGAAGCACAAACCCAAAAAGATTTTGCCATTTTTCTGCATACATAAATCATGTCATCTCTTAGTCTATAGTTGGGAATTTGCTCGGGGACGAGCAAACCTTAAGTATGGGGTATTTTGATAACACGATTTATGACTTAGGTTTAGGTAGTCATTTAGATAGATTTCTCACTCATTCATGCATGGTTTAACACTAGTTCACGACGTTTGCACTCAATTCACGTATTTTGTCGAGATAGACGTCTACACGGACTTTTGCATTGCTTTATAGGTATTTTGGGAGATTTAGGAGCTTAAACGATACGTTTGAGGATCGTTCATCAAGATGATACACCCTCGGACTCATTAGGATACAAGCTAGTGGCTAAGGAGGACTCATGGAACCTCGTCAACACAAGCCATGCACCAAATCGAAGCTTAATGAACCAAGGCAACGCTGAAGCACCAAACCACGGTTCACTGGCACTTCCACGCCGTGGAACCAACCGTGGTTTTTGCCAGACGGTTGTGACAGCTGTGCCACAATCTCTTGGCCTTCTCTAGTATGGTGGTAGTATAAAAGTGGTCTTGCAAGGCTGAGAAAAGGCATCTTGGAGCAGCCATCCATTATCCCCTATCATCCAATCAAAAACTCTCTCAACAAGAAGATTCTATCAAGGAGGAGAGCTACCATTGAAGGAGAGGAGCTCCATTGGAGAAGAGAAGAAGAACACACCATTGCTAGACTTTGATAGCTTTTGTAGTGAAGAATTTCGGAATCGATTTCTAGAGTTGTATGAACCACTTAAACCTTCTTTTGGAAGGGTTGTGAGTATTTCTGATCTTACTTTCAGCTTGGTTTTGTTTGCTTCACTTTCTCATCTCTTTCTCTTCATTATCTTGCAAATGGAAGCTATGATTTTATGTTTGATGATTTCGATTGTTATCATGCATTTTGTAGGCTAAATAGATGTGATTCTAGGGTAAGGATAGGATGGTTGTGGCTAGGACTATGATAGGATGGACTTATATTTACCCTTCGATGAGTCACTCACTTGAACGAAACCTCTGTTAGGGTCCACGGTTTGTTCTTGCCAGTCCACGGCCGTGGACTTGGTAGAACAGCCCGTGATTCTCCCTGGTTCGATGGATCTAGCTTTAGATTGTTATAATGTTGAAATCCTAGTATTTGTTGAGTTAAATCTACCCTAGGGTGACCTAGTGTTAGCAACTAAGTGTTAGAAGAGACCTACCCGGTGATTCTTACTCTTAGATTTCAAAGATGATAAACCCTAGGTAATGGTGAGCCTCATAAGCCGCCATTGGACTAAGTGTGCTAGGATAGTTGTTTAGGACTTACCCTTCCGAGACTTACCTGGTGAAGAAAGGTTAGATCCCTAGGTGACAATCCGGTTTGTGTAGATTTCCATTCCTTAGATTCTTAGAGACTTAACCGGTGATAAGATCCTAGGAACGGACTAGTGGACCATGAGACCTACCCGGTAATTGATCCCAATCTAGAAACACTCACTCCCAACACATCATAGTTAATCCAAGGAATGATTAGATAGCTTGAGTCCTACACCATAACCGGAACTTTCAACCCCTAGAATCCGCTTTTCTCTCTTGATCTATATCTCGGTTTAGCTTATTTGCTTGCGTTGATTCGTTAGCTTAGTTTACCTTGCATGATTTGTGATCCTTGATTGATCACCTAAAAACCAACCAAAAACATTGAGGTTTTCATTTCTTTATTTCTTTCTCTTTTCTTAACCTAGATCTTCACTAAACTTAATCATAAACCGAATCAATCTCACCTTAGTCTTTGTGTTCGACCTCGGAATACTATCCCTACTACAAACGTCCCGTACACTGCGGGTTCGCTAGGAGTTAGGAGAAATATAACGAGTATAAATTTAAAACCTATTGCGTATCACACACATCCTGAGCGTAACATAGTGCTAGCGGAGTAGCACCTGAGTAGATTCAGGATGACATGGCTCGAGTATCGGTGATCCATGAGCGGATGTTAGCAGCGCAAAGTCATCAAAAGTCTTATGTAGATAAGAGGTGTAGACCTCTGGAGTTCATAGTTAGAGCTAAAGTTTGGTTGAGAGTATCTCCGACACGAGTCGTCAGACGTTTTGGCGTCAAGGGGAAGCTGAGTCCCCGATATGTCAGACCTTTTGAGATCCTTGATCGAGTTGGAGAGGCCGCTTACAGAGTTGCTTTGCCACCGAGGCTTGAGGGTGTTCACCCCGTCTTTCATGTGTCTGAGTTACAAGAGTACATATCGGACCCGAGGCACACCGTCAGCCATGAGGATTTAGTGGTCGAGCCAGACCATACATTCGTAGAGCACCCGGTAGCTTCTTAGAGCGTAGTACGAGACACTTGCGTTCGAAGGACATAGCGATGATGAAGATTTAGTGGTCAATGCGAGGAGATGATGAGGTGACTTGGGAGACAGAGGATAGTATCCAAATGAACTATCTTGAGTTTTACGTTGCGCTTGACGCACCTTAGCGTAGTTGTTGTGTTTCGGTTTTTCTTTTGTTGAGTTGCGTACGCTTTCGTGACGTTTTGAGTTACGTGCCCTGAGTGAGAATATATGAGTTGTGTTCCGCATTACCGTGCTGTTGTTATGTGATCTTTCGGGTTGTTGCAAGTTTCGACACAAAACTTCTTCTTAGGAGGATCTGATGTAAGACCCCATTTTTTTCCTTCACCGCCCCTGCTGTAAAGAAAGGCCGTCACAACGGCAAGTTGTGCATGTCACCGCCCCCGCGGTTACAAGGGGCCGCCCTTGCGGATGGCCGCCCCCGTGGCACGGGCGATCCGCTCCTACGGATTCGCTGAAGATCATGCCCTATCTATTTTTGTTCGTTTTATCTTCCTTCCATAGATAAAATATCCGATGTTCTATCTTATGGGCCGACTTCCTTATCTTCTTCCAATCCCTATAACACCTTTCGATCTATCTTTCCAGCCCTCTTCTATATATTCCCGTCTTTTCTTCTTTTTCCCAATTCTTGCTTACACTTCTTCAACACTCGAGTGTTGCAGCCTAGCTTCTTGTGATCTTGCTGAACGTGTAAGTTCTTCCTCCCTTGTTCTTCATCATGTTCAGATGTTGCTGCACTTTGCTTTCTTCTGTTTCGTTTTCTTCTTCGTTCTTCCTTGTCTTCTTTTCCAAGAATCAAGTTTGAACCTTGATTCTTGTTAGCATCTTCGTTGCTTGATGTGTTGTTATTCTCAGGCTCCCCGGGTTGAGTCTTGACGTGGTTGGATCAAACGTTCGAGATTTGAGTCCCCTGTTGTGGTTCTGTTGTCATTGAGAAGCCGACAACATCTTTTTCCAATGCACCGCACCCGCGGCTGCACATCCCCGCCCCCGCGGCAAGCCACCCTTGTGCCTCTGTCACGTTGCCGCCCCTACGCCTCTTCCTGCCGCCCCTGCGGTTTCTCTACAGTGTTCCCGTCTTTGGTGAGTTTCTTTCCTTCCTTGCTTTCCTCATTCCTTTCCTTGGTTCTTGTGGATATTGTTGGCCCTTGTTGATCTGTAAGATTAAAAGTTGATCCTTTAGCTTGGGTAGATCTCTTACAGATCATTGAGACTAGAAGTTATAGACTTTTAGCAATCGTTTCGGTTTTGATTCTTGATGCCTTGTTTGAACAGGCTTTCCTTGCTCCTTTCTTGAGAAAAATTGAGTCGTTCTTTGAGTTGTTGAGATTTGAGATTACCTTCGAGTGAGGTAAGTCCCTTGGACTTAATTAGCTTCATTTCGTATATTGGTTTGAGTGTTTTGGCTTGTTTGTGTTGTTTATCATGTTATAACGGATAACTGGAATAGGATTCACCCTTATAACCTTAATTGGCAATAGTGTATGATAACCGTGCGGTGACCACTTGTCTAGTTCTTCAAGAGACTAGAATGTGCTCTTGCAACCCAGGCCGCGAGTAACGGATAATACTGATCTATTCCTATTGGTAGACGGAAGCGGAAGCGAGTTTTGAGAGATTCTCATGCGACAAAAGAATTTGAATTAGTAATGGATAACTTAATGAAAGATAATAACCGGTTGAGTGTGATCATGCTACATGTTTATCTTTACCTTATGTGTATTTGTGCCTTCACGTTCTTTTTGATATCTAGAATTGAAAAGTCCACCTTGAGTATATATTTGATTATGTGATGATGGAAGACCTAAAATAAATGAGCGGTTTTTATACTAATAAAATATCGATTGTATTTCTAGTTGCTTGGTTAGTTTTGGTGTTTGTCTAAATATCAGCAGGCCTTGGAAAGCATTTCATGGGATAGATGGAGGCCTTGAAATTGGATACAAGGGACTAGCACAGAGATTGAAGAGGTTCAACACGGAGACCTTGAAAGCTATTTCAAGGGATCAAAAGCCGAAACCTTGAAGTAAGATCAAAGGACATGACGGCTGTAAGGAATTCAAATCTCTAACAACCAAATCTACCAAAGATTAAGAGAAGATCTTCCAAGGAGATTCGCCCAAGAAGATCTCGACCAAAAAGATCCGTTCAACAAAATGGATCTCGCAAAGATCCTCAACAAAGCTCAAGATTTCTTCTGAACAGATATTACAAGATATCAAAGATCTTTAGTCAAAGATTCTCAACAAACCTGAAGATCTTGATGTTGGAACGACAAAGATCTTCAACAGCGTGAAGAGATTACGGAGAAGAAGAATCAACGTGCTTTAAGAAGATGAAGAAGATTAGGCATATCTACAACGGCTATCTCATCTCAACCAAGAAGCATTTTCTATGGAGAAGAAGAAACATCAACAACGGTCATCTTCTCAACGGCTAGAAGACTTCTCCATCGAAGACTATAAATGAAGATGTCGATTAAAGAAGAACAACAAGCTTACATGGAAATATCAAAAGTCTTCAAACGATCCAAAACATCTTCATTCAACCCAACATTTTTTTCTCTTTCTCTGCAAAAGCTTTATTTCTTAGAGAGAGTTAAACTCTAGAGCTCCATTGGTATATCTAAAGAGTGTTATACTCGAGTGTGTGTTACTCTGCGAAGTAACTAGGCTATTATAGCTAGGTTAAGAGTTGGAGCTAGATAGTAGCATTGGCTACAGTGAGAGAAGAAGGGGATTTCTTCTAGGTTGTATCTAGGACTCTTTGAAGCTGATAATAGATAGTTAGATCCTACGGGTAAACCCTAGGACGGATAGTAGGTTGTTTAGAGTCGAACTTCGTGAACATATCCTCGTGTCGATCTTTTCGATTCCGCACCATATCTTGCTTTATTGCGACTAACTTTGTTCTGCGGGTTTACAAAGTCATGGCCCTTGAAATTACTTTCAAAGCCCTTGAAATCAAGTTGTGTCACAAAGAGCTCAGATCGACATCAAGGCCTTTGAAATCAGTTTCAAATCCTTGAGATAGGTTTTTGCGAAAAGTTCTCATACTCTATTCAACCCCCTTCTAGAGTATTTATATCCTTTATATTCACCTTAAGGATGGAAAAAGCATATTAATTAAGATGGATAGTATATGAACCTCCAACGTAAGAGCAAATATCATCAATAATTTATTTGACACTATATCGGTCTATCGGCATTTGTCAATGCACGACTACCCGGTCAATATGACAAAAAAGTACACCTAAAAGAAGTGAACTAATTAAAGTCTTTGTTGATTTATTTCTTTTATAATAGAAGGCTTTCTTATTCGGACCGAAATTTCATTTTCTAACTATATACTTATTATAAAATATTATAAAAAAATGTAAAGAAAGTGGATAAGTGGAGGAGGTAGCTAAGTAAATAATAGGATAGTGTGGGGGTGGCTGTGTGTTCACAGTCACATGCATGCATGCATGTATGGAGACTGAACATCATGGGAAGACAGCTTCAACTCCATATGGCATGTCTCCTTATAGATTGAAACCTCAGAGGAGTTTACTAATCCACCTTAATTGCTTATTAATTTGTTCAACTCGTAAATCAATTAGAACTTAACAAAGTAAAATGGTCTATTGTATGCTAAATCGGAAGTGATTGTAAACTACTAAAACGGTTTACTAATTATGATCGAATCGATAAATAGTATAATTACTTTTGAGATAGAGTATATTTGAAGAACTTGTAAAGTAGATTATAGAATCATATATTTATATTTGGCCAAGTTTGTTAACTAGATCTTTTTCAGTTTTTGCTCTACTAATAAGGCCCATGTCATTTTCTCATTCAGTAAATGTACATTTTTTACCGTTCAAACACAACGTTACATCCTTGTCTCTTCATCTTCCTCTTCTATGTCTTCGAACCCTAGATCTGGTATAAAGACGCAATTAAATCTGTTGATCTTGAAAAACCCTAAGCTTCAGCCTTCAGTTCTATCTCCATTTTCAACGATGTTGATTTTACTATGGGATTTAGTTTTGAGATGGAGAGAAGTGAGACGGTCGAGTTTGGTTAGCCAGTGTGGGAGGGAACCGGTGAGGTTGTTGAATGAGAAATCAAAGGTTATGATACGGTAGAGATATGAGATAGATGAAGGGAAGTTACCGGAGGAGTTGTGAGAGAGGAAGAAGTTCTTGAGGTTGAGAAGGCCGAAGAGGTCACGAATAGGGCCATAAAGTGAGTTGTTCTGGAGGCTAAGTATCTTGAGTTGGTTGGAGAGTGAGTGAGTTTAAGAAGACCCCGCTGAGATGGAGGTAACTTTGAGGACTAAGTGAATGACTCTGTTACCGACATCGGAGCATTGAACTCTGGGCCAGTGATAGTTGGAGGTAGAGGTGTTGAAATGGAAAATGTTGTGTAATCGACCTTGGATTTGAAGGCTATGAGAGCTTGAACGTCTCCGGTAAGTGTTTTGTTAAGATTATGATGCTTGGAGAAACGTGGAGAGGAAGATGAAGAGGAGAATGAATCTGGTTTCTTTGTTCGGCATTTTCAGCATTAGGGTTTATTCAGAGCATCATTTTAGGATTTAATTTGAAGCTGGGAAATTGAGGATGGAGAAGGAAGAAGATAGAATACCGAGGAGTATTCAACATGGGGGCTATCTTGGAATCACGTGGCAGAATTTTTGAATTTTGATTTGAAAACAATAAACATTAATAAACAGTAGCCAACAATAGATTCATGCCTTCTACATATTACAATGTTTGCAATTCCATTTAGTGGTACAGTACAAAGCTTTAAGATAACTAGGTAAGTTTCTATCAGCCCGTCAACATATATTGAGCCTTTGGAAGTATACAAGAACAACCTTTGTAACTATGGTGAGGGGTTTCTCAAGTTGTCAATGACATATGTTATCAAAGGCATGTTAAAAATTTATGAATCATGGTGCAATTACAGAGGATCAGATCGCTTGGGGGATAAATGAAGAATTTGGTAGGGAAATGTTAGTTGGTGTCAACCTTGTAATTTATCTGGTATGAATTTTCCAGTATGAACTTTTCTGGTATGAATTTTTTTGGTATGAATTTTTCGGTATAAAAATTTTGAGAAAATTGGTTAAATAAGACCCTTTTTGTTTAACGTAGACTAACTAGGCCCCTCTATTTTTTGCCTAAATTTTTAAATCAAAAATAAAATAATCCAAGGGGCATAAAGGGAAAACGTAAAATATAATCCTATAAAATCATCCAACCGTCAGATTTCACATCTAGTTAGGGTTTCTCGTAGTCTGTCGCCTGCTTATCAGTCATTCAAATTGCCTCCAAAGAAGGATGTCGGCGTTGCTTCTCGATGTCGCCGTCACCCAGCCCCGCGCCGCCCAGCCCCGCGCCGCCCAGCCCCGACCAGCCCCGCCCATATCCGATCTGTCGCACAGCCCTTCGACAACGACTTTCATCCGGTTCGCGCCGCCCAGCCTCGCCGCAGCCCGCCTCGCGCCGCCCAGCCTCGCCGGCCCGCCTCGCGCCGCACAGCCCCGCCGCAGCCTGCCTCGCGCCGCACAGCACTCGATGTCACCGCCGCACAGCCTGCCTGCCTCGCGCGAACAGCACTCGATGTCACCGCCGCACAGCACTCGATGTCACCGCAGCCTGCCTCGCGCCGCACAGCCACGCCCAACCCAGATCCGCCGCCAACCCGCCTCGCGCCGCGCAGCCCCGCCCAACCCAGATCCGCCGCCAGCCCCCTTCGGAAACAGGAAACCCTAATTTCTCGTTGCAGCCGCAGTGCAATCCCAAGAAAACAGGAAACCCTAATTTCAATTTTAAAATGTTGGCATAATTACAAAAAAGTTCCCTTGTTTATAATTGCATTTATGACCCATATTTTTTAAATTTGCAAAATTGCCTCAAACTGGATAATTACAAAATTAAAAAACTAAAGTTTAATTTTTGCAGTTATAAATACGTGATATTGACTACATATTTTATAAATACGGGATATTGACTACATAAGTTATACATACGGCATATTGACTACATATTTAATAAAAAGGCATATTGACTACATATTTTACCGTTATAATTGGGCTTGTGTAACTCGAATGGGCTTGAAACAAAGATGGGCTCATGTAAACGACGGACTTGTGTAAATGAAAATTATGTATTAACATTGTGTAATTGAACTTGTGTATTAAAATTGTGTAGTAAGCATTATGTACTAGTACTGTGTATGAACAAGAGAATACACGAAGTTCAATTAGTCCAGCTGGTATAAAGGTGGGAGGGAGGGGCAGTTCGATACTCACTAGCAACAACATTAATATTTTGTAATGGACGACTTATGTAACTGGGCCTGGACGACTTATGTAACTGGGCCTGGACGACTTATGTAACTGAGATTGGGCCTGCTGATCTTCAATTGAAATTGGGCTTGGACTCAGTTAAATTAAAATGACTAATTAACCCTTTCAATTAATCTTTATTAATAAATGAGAGGGGCCTAGTTTGTCTACAAGATACAAAAAGGGCCTACTTTATGCTACAATAGATAAAAAGTGCCTACTTAGCCAACTCATCCAAAAATTTTTGGTATGAATTTTGTTTTTTGAAAATTTTTGGTATAAAAAGTTTTGGTATGAAATTTTATGTTATGAATTTCTGTTATGAAAATTTCTAGCATAAAATTTTTTGGAATGAATTTCATAACAAAGATTCATAACAAAAAAAAAAAGAAATTTAAAAGGGCAAAAAAATTTAAAAAAAATATAAAACAATGTTAGAAATTATTTGTGCGTAACATAAATAAATGTTTGCTTCTTTTTTTTTTAAATAGAGGGGTTATTACTTTTACCTACCATTAATAAAAGTAGTAAAAATTAAACGGGCACACAAACCAAAAGAAAATAGAAAAGAGCCTGCTTGGCCAATTCTTTCTTTATATTTTTATTATTAATAACATTACTAATATTACTATAAAATAAATAGTATACATAAAATTTCAATGGTTTATTAAATTGATAGAATGTAAAACTTAAATTACAACTAATTTTATAAAAAAAAATTTATAAAAAATAACACAACAAAAATTACACACTTAAATAAATATAAAAATAAAGGTTTTAGATAGATAAAATAAAGAATATATTTTAAATACTAAATGTTTCATGTTGTATGTTTATTTTCGTCGAAATGTGCCGCTATATACCCTCATTTATTATTTTTTTAAAATTTTTGCACGTCGGGAAAAAGGTATAGTTTGATGAATTTCAAGAATAAAAATATTTTTAAAAAAACTAAATTAAAATTGAGAAAATCTCCCTCAAAATTAAATTAGTAAATGAATAATAAAAGTGAATTAGATTAAACAAAATATCGAATATGTATTAGGGTATATTATGTATATATTTTAGGAATATTATATTTTCCCTTTATTCCCTCTATTTTATACCTTATTTTGTGTATTGTATCTTTCTCTTTTAGGCTATTTTCTTGTGTATCATGAGTATTCAAGTTAAGTTACTCATTCTATTCAATCTATGTATTCTACACTATTCTACATGGTATCAATCTAAATCGATCCTGTTTCTTCTAAACTCGTTCTATCTACATTCTTCTACTCTACCTATCTCATATGGCATATCTACCTTTAAACCCTTCTTCTGATTTCTATCTTCATCCTTCTGACCACCCAAATCTGGACATTTTTCAATTATCTCTAACAAATGGAAATTTTACGGAGTGGAAAATCGTTATCACTACAACCTTCTCAGTCAAACGCAAAGAAGGATTCTTGGATGACTTGATTTCTATCCCTGCAACTACTTCCAACGAATTTAAATACTGAAAAAGTGTCAACTCCTTGTTGTTTAGTTGATTACTCAATTCAACGAATTCAACTTTGCATTCATCCGTACCTATTCGGCCAATTGTGAAGGAGGTTTTGGACTGATATTTCTACTCGATTTTCGGTAGAGAGTAATCCCCGTGTTCTTCAGCTTCGCTCATCTCTAGCCCGCTGCGCACAAGACAACGACTCCATTTTTGTCTATTTTCGCACACTCCAACGTCTCTAGATGACCTTGATTCACAACTATCGTATTAGATATGCAAGTACACATGTACCTGTGACAATACAACAAAGGCCAAAGAGATGGAATATGTTCATTAATTCTTGATGGGGCTTGACGACACTTTGTTCCCACATTTTTTATCTTCCATCATTGCAGAAGATCCTCCACCAAATCTGAACAAAGTGTACTCGCTATCTATTCAAGAAGAACAAGTACAATATATGGATAAAGACAAAGCAACTAAACCTAATCCATTTGCCTTTGCTGCACATCGACAATCCATGTCAAATTCTTTTAAGTCAAAAAATTCAGTTTCTTGTATTCACTACAATCAAGTTGGTCACGACGTCTCCTCGTGTTTTAAAATCATAGGTTATCCCAGCCGGTGGAATAGTGGGTGTGGAGTTATCGATCAAGTGACCGACGCTCCACTACCATTACCACCTCTGATGAATCGCTCACAATCTTCACAACAACGATCTGTTGTTGGAGCAGGATCCGGATCTGAGACCATACGAGGCCAATCCAATGTCGGCCTTGCTCACTTTGCCGTTTGTTCAACTAAAATCGACAATCCAAACCACCATGCTCCTCTGTCTAGTGATCAATGGAATTATCTTACACTATGTTTCAAAATTTCCCGAAAACTCCATCTTCTAATTCATTCTTAGGTAACATCGATCGCCCTTGGATACTTGATAGTGATGCTTCATTCCACATGAATGGTAATAGATCTCTACTTCATTCCATCAAAAACATTTCCAACTATTCTGTCAAACTACCGAACGGAATTTTTGTATCTGCTACAGAATCTGGTCTATCAAATTTTTGAATTTTATTTTAACCAATATTTTATATGTACCTGGTTTGCCCTGTAATTTATTATCTATTCAATGTCTTACCCACGATCTAAATTGTACTATTTTATTTACAAACAAGTTTTGTATTCTTTAGGCCAACATTTCAAAGATGCCGATTGGATGGGGTGATTCTAGGGACGGCGTATATTGGTTTCAAACTCCGAAATCAACCTGTTTCGCTTTTGGATTCAACAATTCTGTTCATCTCGGTCCAACTTTTCTTTGGCATCATCGTCTTGGACATCCGTCGTTTAATATTTTAAAATTTTTTCCGTACATTTCTTTGCACATATTCAAACATTTACAAAAAAATACATGTGATGCTTGTCTTCATGCTAAGACAACTCGCTCACCTTTTCCTTTTAGTTTTAATCATGCTTCCGTTCCCTTTGAATTAATTCATTGCGACATATGGGATTCGTATCGTTTTCCTTCAACTTGTGTTAAATCCTATTTCCTCTCTATATTTGATGATCACTCTCGTCTCATTTGGGTATTTTTAGTTAAACACAAATTTGATGTCCAAAAAGTTTTCGTCCAATTTGTAGAGATGGTTAAAAATCAATGTAACAAATCCATTAAGGTCTTTTGTAGTGACAACTGAGTTTCTCGTTTTACAAGAATTTTTTTAAAACATTGGGACTTTTTTCCGAACATCTTGTATTGGGACTCCTCAACAAAATGGGCGTGTCGAAAGAAAAAATCGTCGTTTATTAAATGTGGCTCGCTCCTTTCTCTTTCGCGCTAATCATCTTGTTAAATTTTGGGGCGAAAGCATCTTAATGACATGTCATTTGATAAATCGCACTCCGTCTTTACTCTTACAAGAAAAAAGTCTTTTTTAATCTTTTTTGGCTATCATCCAGATTATTCGAGCATTAAAATTTTTGGATGTCTTTGTTACTCATCTATGATACCTAAATCCTCGAACAAATTTGACCCTCATGGTCGGAAATGTATTTTTTGGGTAAATTTTGGTCAAAAGGGTTGGAAATTATATGATTTAAACACCTGTCAAAATTTTATTTTGCAAGGATGTAAACTCCTTTGAACATAATTTCCCTTCTAAACAAAATCCTCAAAAATTCGTTTTTGACCTAAGGGCTGAAGTCACCCCTTCTAACTATACTCCTCTAGCTGACGTCAACCCCCCCTCCCTTTCAAATGAGTCATCTAACCTAAACTCAATTCGAATCTCTCCAAATCCAACCCAATATTCTCGGTTACCTTATAACGATGATCAATCTCCTTACCTTCTTCCGATAACACGGTTTCCTTATCAAATGATCCCGTAATATCATCCCCAAAAAATAGATTCAATCGACCATGATCCATCTGTTACCAAAATCAAGTCCTTATCCTCCTAATCTATTTCTATCGATCCCATCTCTCCCATTGATCTCATCCTAATTTCCTCCACAAACTTGCCTTCATCTACACATATTGCTACCTCTGTATCTATCTCTCAACCCTCTGCAAATCAATTGGAATGATCATCTCAAACCTCTCCGGTATCTGCTCCTCTACGCCACAACAGTAGAATTTCTAAACCCTCCGCCTACCTTCAAGACTACCAATGCGACGCCGTCTTATCGGGATCATCATCATATTTGGCATCATCAAATAACGATATAACCTTTCTTGTTTTTAACTATATTGCGTATCATAATATTGCTCCTGCACACCTTCATTTTCTTAATGCAGTACAGGTTTTAGACATGTAGTGAAGAACCATTAGGTGAATATAAAGGATAAAGATACTATAGAAGGGGGTTGAATAGAGTATGAGAACTTTTCGCAAAAACCTATCTCAAGACCTGGAAACTGATTTCAAAGGTCTTGATGTCGATTTAAGCTCTTTGTGACACACTTTGATATCAAGGGCTTTGAAACTGATTACAAGGGCCTTGACTTTGTAAACCTGTAAAACAAAGTTAATCACAATAAAGCAGATATGACGCGGAATATAAAAGATCGACACGGGGATATGTTTACGAATTTCGGCTCTAAATAGCATACTCTCCGTCCCAGGGTATAGCCGTAGGATCTAACTATCTATTATCAGCTTCAAAGAGTCCTAGATACAAACTAGAAGAAATCCCCTTCTTCTCTCACTGTAGCCAACGCTACGATCTAGCTCCAACTCTTCACCTTGCTATAATATCCTAGTTACTTCTCAAAGTAACACACACTCTAGTATAACACTCTTTAGATATTCCAATGGAGCTCTTGAGTTTTATCTCTCTCTAGGGGATAAAGCTTTTTGTAAAAGAGAGAAAGAAAAACTTGTTTGATCGAATAAAGATGCTTTGGATCGCTTGAAGACTTTGAATGTTTCCGTGTAAGCTTGTGTTTGTTCTTCTTCAATCGACATCTATATTTATAGTCTTCGATGGAAAGATCTTCTAGCCGTTGGAAAGATGACCGTTATAGATGTTTCTTCTTCTCCATGGAAAACGGTTCTTGGTTGAGATGTGATAGCCGTTGTAGATCTTCTATCGACTTCATCTCCTTAAAACACGTTGATCCTTCTTGTCCGTAATCTTCTCACACTTGTTGAAGATTTTTGTCCTGAGATCTTCAGATCTTGTTGTGAAGATATCCGAAATCCGTTGAAAAGAGATCTTGCGCTTTTGGTTGAGGATCTTTGCGAGATCCTATTTTGAATCGAATCCACTTGGTCGTTAATATCTTCTTTGAGCGTATCTTCTTGTTGAGCATTTCTCCTTGGAAGATCTTCTTTTGATTCTCAATTGATTTGGTTGTTAGAGTTTTGAATTACAGCCGGTTCGTCCTTTGAAACTAACTTCAAGGTTGTGGTTTCTGATCCCTTGAAATAGATTTCAAGCGTACGTGTTAAACTTCTTCAAACTTTTTGTTTGTCCCTTATATCTGATTTCAAGGCCTCCTTCTGTCCCTTGAACTGCTTTCCCAGGCCTGCATACATTCTAGACAAACACCAAAACAAACCAAGCAACTAGAAATACAATCGATATTTTGTTAGTATAAAAACCACTTTATTTGTGTTAAGTCTTCCATCATCACCTATACAAATATATAATCAAGGTGAAATTTTCACGTAGAATTCGGCCCAAGCTGCTATGTCTTCTCCTCCATGGCGTCCGGCTATGAGAAATGAACTTGATGCGCTCACTCGTAATGACACGTTGGGCATTGTGGATCTTCCCCCAAATAAAAAACCTGTAGTTTGCAAATGGGTTTTCAATATCAAACATAAGCATGATGGCACAATTGAGCGGTATAAGGCTCGACTCGTTGCTCTCGTTAATCGCCAAGTCAAAGGTATAGATTTCTTTGATACATTTGCGCCATTTGTGAAACTTGTTTCTGTGAAAATATTTCTTGCAGTAGCATCAATAAAAAACTGGGAACTTTATCAACTAGACATTCACAACACGTTCTTACATGGCGACCTACACGGAAGTTTATATGTCCATTCCTCCCGATTTAAGTTCTCGAGGCACCGAAAAAGTCTGTCGTCTTCAAAAATCGATATACGGTCTTCAACAAGCACCGCGAAACTGGTTCTCAAAACTCCCCTCATCTCATCGTTAATATGTTTTTTCTCAATCTTGCGCTGACTACTCTTTATTTTCTGTCATTTCTTCATCTATTTCCGTTCATGTGCTAGTCTATGTAGACGAATTAATCAATATAGGCAACAATTCCGATTTTATTTCAAAATTCAAGTTGTACTTACATTCTTTTTTTTCATATGTAGGACTTAGGTGCTCTCAAGTATTTTTTTTGGGTATCGAGATCTCTCGGACTTCATCGGTTTTGTATGTGTCACAATGCAAATATGCATTAGATTTACTTGCTGATGCAGGTCAGCTACAGTCCAAACCAATAACTTTCGCAGTGGAACAGAATCACAATCTCGCAACAGATGATAGCCCTCCTCTTGCGGACCCTTCCAAATGCAGACGCGTTGTTGTTCAGCTAGTATATTTGACAATCACTCGTCCGAATCTTAGTTGTGCAGTGCAGCTGTTGTCTCACATTGTCACAAGTCTCATTGTAACTCACTGGAAAACTCGTGTCCTTCGATACATCAAACCGTCTCTAGGACAAGTTATGTTGCTCTCTAAACATAGTCCTTTACATCTTAACGCGTATTGTGAGGTTGACTATGCTACGTGTCCTTTCATGAGACATTTTTCTAACCGGTTTCTTTATTTTACTTGGTTCCTCTACTTTTGGTGTAGTTCTACTTTATCCTTGCACTCTTTGGTGCGATAATCAAGTTGTCATTTACATAGTCTCCAATCTAGTTTTTCATGAGAGAACAAAACACATTGAAGTCGATTGTCATATCATTTGCAAATGAAGTCCAAGCATGCAATTCCTACTCGACAGATTCGTTCATCGGACTAGTTTGCTGATCTTTTCACGAAATCTCTTGGCTAACGACAATTTCATCATTTAATGTCCAAGTTAGGCATTAGGAATTTTCACGCTTCAACTTAAGGGATGTATTGAATATATATATTAGGGTATATTATGTATATATTTTAGGAAGATATATTTTTTCTCTATTCTCTCTATTTTACGCCTTATTTTCTGCATTGTATCTTTGTTTTATTTATCTATTTTCTTATGTATAAATCTTGACCATTGCATCATAAATATTCAAGTACTGCATTCTATTCGATCTACCTATTCTTCATTATTTTACACAGAACTAGTGTATTACCCGTACTTTGTGCGGGTTCAGTTTTAATAAATATTTAATACTTAGAAACTTATATGCATATTTTGTAAAATAAAAATTCAAAAAATAAAATTATAATCAATATTATGATTTTTAATTCTGATTTAAGTATTTATCTCTTCTAATTAATTATATTTTAAATTAATTTGTTAAGATATGCTTGTTGGTAAAAAAAAATTCGTAAAAGTTTAAAAACTATTTTTATAAAAATATTTATTTAAATATTTTTTAAAGAATTTAAAAATTAATTTTCAATTTATATTAATATTTAAAAATTACTTTTTAAAATAATTTTTAGGCTTCGAGAAATCTGACATTGACACGTGACGATAAAGACTCCTACTTTAATAGATATAAAATTATAAGCCCACTGTACTTTCGGTAAATGTTCAGGTACGGCCCTTTTCTTGCGGTACGGTCGTACGGCCGTACGACAGGGCGACACGTGTCCCGAAAAAAAAAATAATTTTTTTTTTTTTTTTTTTTTCTCTTTTCTGAAACGATTTTTTTTTTTTCCGAAAACTAATGAAAATTTATTTGAACTACCATGTTATAATTTATGCACTATTATCCTATAAACTTTGAACTATTCCCATATAATCCATGAACTATTACTTTTTAATATAATTCATGAACTATTCTATTATAATTCATGAACTATCCCATAATAAGTTTTGAACTATTACTTTCACTCTTTTATAAATTTTGCACTATGAACTATTCTATTATAATTCATGAACTATCCTTTTAGAAGTTATGAACTATTACTTAATAAGTTTTGAACTATTACTTTCAATCCTTTATAAATTTTACACTATGAACTATTCTATTATAATTCATGAACTATCATTTTATAAGTTATGAACTATTCCATAATAGTTTTGAACTATTACTTCTACTCGTTTAAAAAAAGAAAAAAAAAACTCGTTTAGAAAAAAAAAAAAAAAAATCGTTCAGAAAATTTTTTTTTTTTTTTTTTCCGGGACACGTGTCGGCCGTACAGACGGCCGCACGGCCGTACCGGAATAATGGGCCTTACTTGAATAAGACCCCTGTACTTTCAGCGATCTAATATATATTCCCTATCGTTTTCAGCCCATCTCTTCGATTTTTAATTTAAATTTAAATTTTCAACTCTACATTTTGTCGTCTTCATATTTTGTAGTTGGAAAATGAGTAGAAGTGGAGAATCCTACTAGAAGATTGCAATCCTCACTGCCAATCATTCACCTCTCCATTATTCTTCCTACACAAAATAAATACTTTTTTTTGGACTTCAAAATATTTTGATGGCTGATATTCACTTGCTTGACCGTAATTTTATTTTCTTTTACTTATAAAATTACTCATCTATCCTTTTTTTCTAACTATTAATTAAATAAAATGGTTAATATCAAATTTAGAGGAAAAGTTAAGGAAAACCTAAAGAAATTAAATGAATGCTGGAGAAAAACTAAAATTAACTTACGATAAAGTCATAACTAAATTTTATGTGAACCCAAATCTCTTATTAATTCTTTGTTTAAACATGAAAAGTATGAAACAACTTATTACTGAAAAGTATTAAATTATAATAAATAATATAATGGGTTTGGTTCAAATTCATCATAATTTATTTTGATAATGAATTAATAATTGATCATTAAAAATATGGGAAGAAAATCTTGCTTATCCCATCGAGACAAATTCACTTTTCATAGATTGTGAGATATTTAGAACTTAACGTAAAACTGAAATTTGCTTTATATACACATCTTACAAAGGAGGCAAGTAAGCCTTAAGTTGGGAATCGAAGGTGATCTTTGCTAAACAGAAATAGTGTAAAAAAAGCAATCATTGATGTTATCTATTCATGTATCACTTTAGATGGTAATTTAATGCACTTCATACTCATTTAGTGTAGTTTTGGTTGCGCATTAAATTAGTATAGAAATATTTATATTGTATTTTATAGTGTCTACTTCAATTTATTGTGTTTCACGCATTCAATGTTAAAAATGGAGCATTTTGATGCATAATTGAAAGTAACTTCAACGCACAAGAGCTCAATCGTCCGTGAGTTGAGAACGTCATAGAAACATCAAGATCAATTGAAAATTGAAGAACTAAAAGGAAATCATTGGAAGGAAAAAAAAAAGAAAAAAAAGAAGAGAATTCGTCAAGTTGAAGAATCTTGCAACTGTCAACATTCCACGAACTGAACAACAAATTTCATGAGCACTACGTCAGAATTCCACGGGAGTGTAAAGATTAGTCATAAAATGTAGGCGTGATGGGCCACGGCCGTGGAATTTCCTTGTAGTCCGTGTAAAAACTATTTTAACTATGGATCACTAACAACTTTCATATTTTGTTGATTCTGGTTTTTAATTTCTGAAGGACTTTTAATTTAGTCCTTGAGCCATTTAATAAGACATATAAATAAATAATTTTAGGATTGTTTTAGTGTTCACTTCTTTAGAGAGAACCCCTAAACTTAGAAGAATTAGAGACGCTTTATAGATTAAAAAATTCAACTTATTTTGTTGAATTCTTCGAGTTTTTTGTTTTGGTTGAACTTCATATTCTAAGATACTTGTGGTGAATGTAAGTTTATTAGAGACGCTTTATTACTTCATTTTCTCTCACTCCTTCATATCTAGAGATTAGTTGAATCTCGTAATGAATTGATTTATCGTTTCATATATGAATTGTTGAATTTATATCAATTGAGCATTGTTTCACCTAGGTGGTGTCGGATCGATCCGATCCAAATAGCCGAATATTCAGTTTAAAAAATTTCATGCAAAGTCCGACCCTGCCGGATATTCGGGACTTTTGTCGGATCGGTCGGATAATCACCCACGGTCCGACTGATCCGTTTAAAACAAAATATAAATATTTGTATCCGATTTCGATTTAGCCGGGGTGGATCGGATCATTATCCGCGAATATCCATGTGATTCATTCCTAACAACATTATCCTGGTCCGACTGATCCGGATGAACCGAAAGTTCCCACTGACCCGCATGGTTGATCCAAAAATTCAAATAAAATCGCAAGGTTACGTAACTAATACATGCTCTAAACACCAAACTCCAAAGTACTTCGAGATACTTAGAGATACTTAGAAATTACATCAAATATTCCAAGAAATATAGTTTTAAAATTGCAAGGTCTAAGAATTAAGCAAAAGTAGTGAAAATGTGAATCAAAATGAAGTTTTTCAAGTATTCCACTCTAGCAAACATAATTTTAATTTAAATTATCTTTTTTACTTTTTCTTAAATTATTCATTAATAATACTAAACCTACTTTAATAGTATATTATCTTTTTAGACCAAGATATTTGAATTTTTTAATATTTTTACAGAAATTATTATTAACATATGTGAAGTCGCGTTTAGCTTTAATTTAAATTTTTTGACGTTGTTATCGGGAGTTCCGGAATCACAAAAATCCGATCTTTTCCGTACCTTTTTATTTAACAACCTCCTCACTTGCCTCACTCTTCTATCTCTCTTCATTCTCTCTTTCTTTTTCCCCGTATTCCCTCTTCCTTACCCTAGCAGCGGATTGTTTCCCGCAACTTCCTGTGCCGCCTCCTTTGTCCAGCCACCAAACCGACGACGACGCCAGGAAGTGCCGCCTCGCCGCCAACACAACCCGACACCGAAGGGCGAGCGAGACGACTAGGGCACCACCGCTAGTATTTCGCGAAGGAGGTCCGCCGCACGCAAAGGTCATCCGCTGTAAGAGCCTTAGTCTGAGGGAGCTGAGAGTGAGTGTTGAGGGTGCAAATATGGCCTAAACTGCCCCTGCGGTTTGCCTGGTCCGCACCTGCGCCTCCCTGAGCCGCCCCTGCGGTTTAGGGTGTACTGCAGCCGACTTTGTTCACTCTTGACCCGTGCTTTACCCCCATCTTCCTCTATAAGTTTCTTCTCTCTCTTTTGATGAGAGTTACCTTTCTACAGCTTCATCTTCTCTCCCTCACGTTCATCTTCTTCTTATTTCCTCTTTGGATCTCTTTCCTGATCTTCTTTGATCTTTGTATGACTTTGTGAGAGTTTGTGCTTGGCTTTGGTTGTGATGATGATAATTGATGTTGATGTGCCTTTGGTGAGCCAGCCTTGAGCTTGTGGTGAGGACTCTTCCTCTGTTTAGGTTCAGTTTGGTGAGTTCTTCATCCTTTGCTTCCTATCTTTCTTCTTTCTTCCTTATTTCCTACTTTTCTTCATTCCTAGCTTAGGTTTCACAAGATTGATCTTGTGGCAGCTTTCATAGGCTTTGTTTGATGTATATATCTATGTATATGTGTGTATGTATGGGGCTTCTGGCTGAAGAAGGAGTGAAGAGGTTCGAGTGAAGTAGTGAAGAGGATCCGGAAGTGTGCACTCTGCACACCAGCCGCCCCTACGCCACCTTGGAGCCGCCCCAGCTCCGGCCTGTCGCCGCCCCTGCGCCACCTTGTAGCCGCCCCCGCGCCTACCTGTACCAGCCTTATCTTGCTCTTGGTTCTGAAGGTGTGTCTTGCTTCTGGGCTTGCCTATGGTTAGCATTGCTCTTTCCTTTTCTAGTATGAGTGTTTAATATCATGCTAGGTATAGTTGAGAGTGTGTTGATGATATTATGATCATGTTATGCCTTGTATGGCTTTGAGGATTAATAGGTTGTGAGGTTTAGGTTGAGGATGATCTTATGGATCACTTGGGTCTAGGTGTGATCCCTTTGATTGATAGGAGATTGATATATCTCTATGCCTTGTTATTAGGCAGTGTCCCTCTCAGTATTGGAGGTTGATCGTGGTTGTATTTGTACGAGGTTGAGGTAAGTCCCTAGGACTTACTTAGCTACCATCCTTATATTGGGTGTTTGTATGAGTGATGTGTGTTATGTGCTTGATAGCATGCGATAGTTGATTATTACCAATCTATGGTTTAGTGACCGCCCATTGTAGTGGCCATGATAACCTTTCCCTTTCATCCTGCCGTGGAGTTTGAGAGGTTCTCTGTAGTCAGGTCAGACCTTGTTTACGGGAAGGGCGCAATCCACTCCCATAGGGTACACGGGGTGTGTGACCGATACCACTCCAGCTGGATATAACACTCAGAGGTGAGGATGATACGTTCCTCGTGTCAAATATTTTCATATATATATATATATATATATATATATATATACAATTTTTGTGAATGACTATTATATGAAGATAATAAAATGGGTAAATATGTGATAGCATGATTATGTATTTATCTTTCATGACTTGTGCTTATGCATTACTTATATACGTATGGTTAGCTAATGGTTTTATACCATGTTGTAGATGCCTTGCAGGATAGGCAAGCTACTTGGTGATCCGGAAGGTGACAGGCCGAGGACTCTCGTACATTAGGTGGTTATGGTTTTGGGGATGTTTTATGTTTTCCTCATGTGTGAGGATGATGTTTTGTTTACCTCCTATGTGAGGATTATGCTTTATACTCGGCTATGATCTTGTTCACCTTTTTTTAAGACAACTTTATAAAATTTTATGTATTTGTTTTATATCTGTCAGTGCCATGTTGTAAGGTCCAGTGAACTAATTGTCAGGCTAGGGTCAGGATCCACTGTGAGATCCTATCCCAATGTGGCATCCCGAGTCCTGCGGATTTGGGATTCCATTGTGAGTCCTTGGCAAATTACCAAGATCGGGCCTCAGCTTATGAGCGTGAGAGAGCCAATTAAAGGAGGGCTTCTCAGACGGGACGGTTTGAGAAGAGGTAGCGTACTAGACAGACCAGTGGCATTGGAGGAACTTCTGATTTTGGGTTGAGACAAAGACGTCAAGGTTACCCCTCATTTCATTGATGGCAGAGAAGGGACGACAATGTTTCAACTGTGGTGATCATAACATATGCGACCAAAGTGTATGAGGCCGCCAGTGACATGTTTCACCTGTGGCGGGCTGGGACATAGAGCCGCCTTTTGTAGGCAGGGTGGTATTACATCACAACAGGGTTCTTCCCCTACCAGTGTGGTAGGAGATGAACAGAGGCCACCTCACCAGCAAACACAAGGACAACAGAGAGTCCCAGATCGTCCTTCTACTCATGGATCTGATCCCGGGCCGAGTAGAGGTAGAGGTCGTGGTGGGAGTACCACTGACACTAGAGAAGATCAGGGTAGAGTCTTTGAGTTGAGGAGTGCAGAGGAGCCGCCTTCACCGGTTGCTACAGGTACCATTTTGCTTCAGGGTTTACCTATTAGATTTTAATTTGATACGAGTGTTACGCATTCCTTTATTTCTGATAAATGTGTTGAGCGTTTGGGTTTAGCTACTATTGAGGGGAAACCTTTAGTATAGGTTTACCTGATGGTAGTAGGGTCAGAGGTACCCGTGAGATACGTAGTTGTCCCCTTCGTTTAGGGACTCGTGTGTTGCTTGTAGAATTCTTAGTCATGCAATTGATGCATGAAGAGGTCATTTTAGGTATGGACTGGATACGTAGACGCCGTGCGGTATTAGACGTAGGTAGGAGGATTGTGACAGTTTCTACCAAGGTAGGTCAGATAGAGGTCTTCTGAGGTTGGGACCTTGGAAAGACGGAATCTGTCATCAGTGTCGTACAAGCAGCGAGACTTATAGCAAAGAGATATGATGCCTTCTGGTGTTATGCCATGAAGGATGGAGAGAGTCCAATATTGGAGGATATCCCAGTGGTTTGTGAGTTTACATACGTATTTGTTGAGCCGTCTAGCTTGCCACCTCAGAGGAGTGTGGACTTCAGTATTGAGTTGAAGCTTGGAACGAGACCGATCTCGAAGGCCCCATATCGTATGGCGCCTGTCGAGATGTTGGAGTTGAAGAAGCAACTCAAGGAGTTGGCTGAGAAGGGCTTCATTCGCCCTAGCGTATCCCCATGGGGATCACCTGTCCTCTTCATGCAGAAAAAGGACGGATCGTTGAGATTGTGCATCGACTACAGAGAGCTGAACAAGGTGACCATCAAGAACAAGTATCCATTGCCTCGTATTGATGATCTACTTGATCCGCTTCAGGGAGCGACAATGTTCTCCCGGATTGACTTACGTTCAAGATATCACTAGTTGAGGGTGGGGGAGCAGGATCTACACAGGACAACATTTCGTACCCGTTATGGACACTACGAGTTTGTAGTGTTGCCATTTGGGCTTACGAATGCCCCATCAGTTTTTATGGAGTTGATGAACAGTATTTTCATCGACTTCCTTGATCAGTTTATGGTAGTTTTTATTGATAACATTCTGGTATACTCTCGTAGTAGAGAGGAGCATGTCGGTCATCTGAGGACGGTGTTGTAGATTTTGCGGGACAGAGAGTTGTATGTCAAGCTCTCTAAGTGCAAATTCTGGATGTCAGAGGTAGCCTTCCTAGGCCATATTGTCTCCACCAATAGGATCATGGTTGATCCGGCGATGATCGAGTCTATTGCTTCATGGATGACACCGATAAACGTCAAGGAAGTGCGCAGCTTTCTTGGCCTAGCCAGATATTACCGACGTTTTGTGGAGGGATTTTCTGTGATTTTCCATCCACTGACGAGTCTGCTAAGGAAGACTACCATATTTGTGTGGTCTGAGTAGTGTGCCCAGAGTTTTGAGGAGTTGAAGAGGCGTTTGACTTCTGCTCCTATCTTAGCACAACCTGAGGGTTCTGATGATTTTGTGGTTTACAGTGATGCATCCAAGCTAGGCTTGGGATGTGTGTTGATGTAGAGGGGAAGAGTGATTGCATATGCGTCTCGATAGTTGAAGACGTATGAAGAGAACTACCCGACTCATGATCTAGAGTTAGCAGCGGTAGTTCATGCTTTAAAGATCAGGAGACATTACTTGTATGGTGTTACATGTCAGATCTTCACAAACCATAAGAGTCTGAAGTACATTTTCACGTAGAGAGAGTTGAATAACCGCCAGCGTCGATGGCTCGAGTTGATCAAGGACTTTGACCTTGAGATACTGTATTATCTAGGGAAGGCGAATGTTGTCGCCGACGCCCTGAGCAGGAAAACGCCTCGAGAGAAGGCGATGGCAAGATTGACAATTCAACCTCAGCTTCAGAGGGATCTAGCTTGGCTAGAGATAGACATCCAGCTTCCTGATGAGGATGTTCAATTGTACGCTTTAGAGGTTATACCTGGTCTGTTGGATGAGATCCAACAGAAGTAGGGAACTTCCCCGACCCTGATGAGGATTAGCGAGAGGATGTCTCGTGGTAAGGCCCCACAGTTCTCCATTGGAGCAGACAGAGTGATGAGACACCATGATTGCATCTGTGTACCTACTGATGTAGAACTGAGACAAAGGATTTTACAAGAGGCTCACTGTACACCTTACTCGGTACATCCAGGTATGAGTAAGATGTACCATGATGTGAGACGATCATACTGGTGGGGAGGGCTGAAGCCCGATGTGGCTAGATTTGTGGCACAATGTGCAACTTGTCAACAGGTCAAGATAGAGCATTGCAGACCTGGAGGTGAGCTTCATCCACTACTAGTGCCGCAGTGGAAGTGGGAGGATGTCTCCATGGACTTTGTGACCGGATTGAGGCCCAACAAGAGTTTTGATGCTATTTGGGTTGTTGTTGATAGATTGACGAAGATGGCACGTTTCAGTCCTATCAGAGAGACATCGCCATTGAGCAGATTAGCTGAGGAGTACACTAGGCAGATAGTGAAACTCCATGGTGTACCAAGGACGATCGTCTCTGATCGAGATGGACGATTTACCTCGAGGTTTTGGTAGTAGATTGAGACTGCTTTGGGGACGCGTTTCACCCCCAGATAGATGGTCAGTCCGAAGAGGAAACTTTAGACCCTGGAGGACATGATGTGAGCTTTTGTGTTGGATTGGGGACAAGGATGGTCAAATTACCTCCCATTGGTTGAGTTCTCATACAACAACAGTTGGCATGCATCTATTGGGATGACCCCATATGAGGCACTGTATGGGCGTAGATGTCATACACCATTATGTTGGGATGATCCTAGCGATATCGGTGGTATAGTGCAAGAGCAGATTCAGGATGGTATGGCTCGAGTAGTGTTGATCAAAGAGAGGATGCTGGCTGCATAGAGTCGCCAGAAGTCATATGCAAACAAGAGGCATTGACCTCTAGAGTTCAGAGTGGGAGCTCATGTTTGGTTGAGAGTATCTCCGACACGAGGCGTTAGACATTTTGGCATAAAGGGGAAGTTGAGTCCCCAATGTGTCGGTCCTTTTGAGATACTGGATAGAGTTGGGAGGGCAGCCTATAGATTAGCTTTGCCTCTGAGGTTAGAGAGTGTTCATCCTGTATTTTATGTGTCTCAGCTGAGGGAGTATATACTAGATCTGAGGCACATTGTGAGTTATGATGATTTGGAGGTTGAGCCAGACCACACTTTCGATGAGCACCGATTGCAATCCTAGAGCGAGGTATGAGACGCTTGCGTTCGAAGGACATTCTCATGTTGAGGATACAGTGGTCGAGACGAGGACCTGAGGAGGCTACATGGGAGACTGAGGATAGTATCCAGAGGAACTATCCAGAGTTTTATGCTGAGATAGATGCACATGTAGGATCACCGAGTAGATCTTAATGCTATCTTGGTGAGTATGTGCTTATGTGCTTATATGCCTTGATGTGTTTATTTCATGCTAGCTATGATGTGATGTATGATCTTATTAGATCTTGATGTGCTAGCGTGATTTATGATTATAGCTGGAGATGGTTCTTTCCTCCATGCTATCTGAGTGTGATTAGGATTCAGCTGGAGATGGTTCTTTCCTCCATTCTACCTTGAAGGACATAGTCTCGTTGGAGATGCTTTTCCTCCATGCTTCATATATGAGTATGATTTGGCTAAAGATGTGTTTCCTCTATGCCCTATATCGTGAGTATGGCAAGAGATGTGTTTCCTCTATGCCTTTGGATAGCGTTATGGTCCTGATTTCTGGAGTTGATGATTCCTCCATGTTTATGTTTTTAGGTTATAGATTGATATAGGTTGTGACCTATTGAACGGAGATGTAATTCCTCCGATAGAGAGAGTTGTACCTTGGCATACGGGTCCGAGAAGATTTGGGATTTTGCAAGTTTTGGGACGAAACTTGTTTTTAGGGAGGTGAGATGTAACAGCCTTAGTCTGGAGGAGCTTAGAGTGAGTGTTGAGGGTACATATATGGCCTAAATCGCCCCTGTGTATGCCAGAGGCTGCCCCTACGGTTTGCCTGGTCCGCACCTACGCCTCCTTGAGCCGCCCCTGCGGTATAGGGTGTGCTGCAGCCGACTTTGTTGACTCTTGACCCGTTCTTTACCCCTATCTTCCTCTATAAGTTTCTTCTCTCTCTTTTGATGAGGGTTCCCTTTCTACAGCTTCATCTTCTCTCCCTCACGTTCATCTTCTTCTTCTTTCCACTTTGGATCTCTTTCTTGATCTTCTTTGATCTTTGTATGAGTTTGTGAGAGTTTGAGCTTGGCTTTGGTTGTGATGATGATAATTGATGTTGTTGTGCCTTTGGTGAGCCAGCCTTGAGCTTGTGGTGAGGACTCTTCCTTTGTTTAGGTTCATTTTGGTGAGTTCTTCATCCTTTGCTTCCTATCTTTCTTCCTTCTTTCCTTCTTTTCTTCATTCCTAGCTTAGGTTCCACAAGATTGATCTTGTGGAAGCCTTCATAGGCTTTATTTGATGTATATATGTATGTATATGTATGTATGGGGCTGTTGGCTGAAGAAGGAGTGAAGAGGTTCGAGTGAATAAGTAAAGAGGAGCCGGAAGTATGCACTCTGCACACCAGCCGCCCCTGCGCCACCTTGGAGCCGCCCCAGCGCCGGCCTGTCGCCGCCCCTACGCCACCTTGCAGCCGCCCCTACGTCCACTTGCACCAGCCTTGTCTTGCTCTTGGTTTTGTAGGTATGTCTTGCTTCTGGGCTTGCCTATGGTTGGCATTGCTCCTTCCTTTCCTAGTATGAGTGTGTAGTATCATGCTAGGTATAGTTGAGAGTGTGTTGATGATGTTATAATCATGTTATGCATTTTATGGCTTTGAGGATTAATAGGATGTGAGGTTTAGGTTGAGGATGATCCTATGGATCCCTTGGGTCTAGGTGTGATCCCTTTGATTGATAGGAGATTGATATATCTCTATGCCTTGTTATTAGGCAATGTCTCTCTCAGGATTGGAGGTTGATCATGGTTGTGTTGAGGTTGAGGTAAGTCCGTAGGATTACTTAGCTACCATCCTTATATTGGGTGTTTGTATTAGTGATGTTTGTTATGTGCTTGATAGCATGCGATAGTTGATTATTACCAATCTATGGTTTAGTAACCGCCCATCGTAGTGGTCGTGATAACCTTTCCCTTTCATCCTGCCGTCGAGTTTGGGAGGTTCTCTGCAGTCAGGGAAGACCTGGTTTACGGGAAGGGCATAATCCATTCCCATAGGGTACCCGGGTAGTGTGACCGATACCACTCCAGCTGGGGTACACTGGTTGTGTGACCGATACCACTCCAGCTGGATATAGCACTCAGAGGCGAGGATGAAACGTTCCTCGTGTCACATATTTTCATATATATATACGGTTTGAGCGAATGACTATTATATGAAGATAATAAAATGGGTAAATATGTGATAACATGATTATGTATTTATCTTTCATTACTTGTGCTTGTGCTTATGCATTACCTTATATACCTATGGTTAGCTATTGGTTTTATACCATGTTGTAGATGCCTTGCAAGATAGGCGAGTTGTTGAGTAGTCTAGCAGGGTGACAGGCCGAGGACTTTCGTACATTAGGTGATTATGGTTTTTGTGGATGTTTTATGTTTTCCTCCTGAGTGAGGATGATGTTTTGTTTACCTCCAGTGTGAGGATTATGCTTTATACTCAGCTATGATCTTGTTCACCTTTTAGTTGTACAATTTTATACAGTTTTATGTATTATTTGTTATATTTGTCGGTGCCATATTGTAAGGTCTAGTGAACTTGTTGTCAGGCTAGGGCCGGTATCCAATGTGAGATCCTAACCCCATGTGGCATCCCGAGTCCCGCGGATTTGGGGTGTTACAGCCGCGAGGTCTTCGCCGCCTACCACAGTGCCGCCCTGCTTCCTTTCGCCGGCGCCAACAACTTTCTTCTCCGGCACCATCTTCCTCTTTCCGGCCAAGTATCCATCTCCTCCTTCCTTACAGATCCAATTCTGAATTTCTTTGGGTGAGATTTCTAGGTCTGCAGTAACCCTAATTTGTGAGATTTAGGGGTTTGTTGAGTTTAAGATGGATTAGTGATATGTGAATGTAATTGGAAGTAAATTGGTGTTAATTGTGAATAATTTGGTGTCTCGATCGAGTTTTCTATTGAGTGTGGATTAATGGAGTTCTTGCGGTTATATGTATGTTATAGATAATCAGAATGTGTTTGTATAAAGTATCCATCATTGATGAGTTGCGGATTTTGGTGAAGTTCGTAATGAACGTAGATAAACCTACTATTACACGTTAATTGTTGTTTCAGAATTGTGATGCGTATGTATTTGATCCTTGTGTATGACGTGTATGTTTAAGAATTGATGAGTGATGTATGTAGCTAGACTTTATGTATTACCAGGATGTTATGTTGTGCCGTGTTGGGTGTGATCGATCGATCTTTTTAGAGTTATTTGACTTACGTACGTCAATTTGTGTTTAGGCTCGAGGTTGGTTTGAGGCAACTGTAGAAGGAATCGTTGGAGTAATATTTGTGATTTACGAGGTGAGTCTCCGGACTTACTTAGTTGTTGTTCTGCTCAGATTTTGCATTGTGGTGGCATTTAGTTAGAGTGAGATTTTCTTTTCGTTTTAAAGGTAGTGCATATTATTATTGTTATATATCAATAGGTATGGTTATATGTATGTTTGATATCCACTATTTTACAAATGGTGAGTACCGGTATAGGGCATGGGTTGGTGACCTTGATGAGGGAGTGATGTCTCATGCATGCCCATATGACGTGATAGGAACCTCTTTCTCATATATATATATATATATATATATATATATATATATATATATATATATATATATATATATATATATATATATATATATATCATAGGAAATATGCATTCATGTTTTAGACGGTGCGCTAGTAGGGATCAAGCCGAAGAAAGAAGGATGAACCAAAAATGAGAGTTGGAACCACGGATTACCGTAACCATTGGACACCGGAGGGGCACGGATGACTTGAGAGATTGTTACCGTATTACCACGTTATCGAGAGTTGAGAGAGAGAGGATACATCATGACATTGCATTCATAAGCCTACATGAGCATCATAAGCATAATATCATAATGATTTCTCTTATTTACTAGCATTTACATATTTATGGTTAGTGTTCCTTTATTCAGAACAAATATTTGAGAATTGTCTTAAAGGACGTTTGCAGGTTATACACTCCCTTTTTTAGGGGTTTTTGTAGTGAAACAGTCATGAGTGTAATGCAAGAGCATGTTTACTTTTTATTCATCTTTTAATGTTTTTATCTTACTTTTAGTTCACTCTACTTAATCTATCCATGCATAGTCCGTTCTTAGGGCTTGACCCTAGTTTTGGGAATGCTAGCTAACGGGTTTCTTCCCGATTTTGTTGTTAGGTTCTCCTTCTGACGTGAGATAACTACCGACGTTACCGTGCAACTTGATGGTGTTCAGCCGGATTTCTAAGTGCCTTAGGACCTGGGATGTTTATGCTTGTTAGACTTGAGTAGACGTTTGTTTCCTTTGTTTAGACTACGTCTTTCTTTGTAAACCTTCTTTAAGGTTGTCGAGATTCTTTGGTTTATCTAGGTTGTCTGCATACAATAGCTTTCTTATGCTATTTTTTACTTAATAATCGGGTTGCATGTTTTCCTATATTTATCGTGTCCTTGTTGGAAGGTTCAATTGATGTTGTTGTTGTCAGGCTATTATTGATGATTCCATTGTGAGAATCATACATGGTAGTGTCCAAGTTCTCTAAAATTGAAGCGTTACAACTTGGTATCAGAGCATAGGTTGACAACAAGGGCACTTGTACCCTGAACGACGTGATAATCCAACCTAAACAAAACTCAGTCCGAGTTTTGATGTTTTAAGAGCTTTGAGATTTTAAACTTTAAATTTTTCTTTAATTTGTGAATTTGATGCGTGCATCCATGATTTTTGAAAAACATGTTGCATAGTCGGGTTGGGCTAGAAAGGCGCAAAGATCCTCACCATTGAGTTTCAGCACTCGAGTATCTAGTTAGCATTATGACTTGTCAGAATATTTGTTTGGGACGTATTGTTAACTCAAGATTTGCGCATTTCAGTTATGGCCCGTTTCTGGAGATAGTGAGTCTTCCACCCTCCAAGGACGGGGTTGGGGAAGAGGCCGTGGTCGAGGCCGAGGTCGAGGAAGAGGTAGAGCTATACCGACTGTTGCGCCACTAGAGGAGGTACACTCAAAGGAAGTCAATGAGAGTGCGGTCCCAGCCGAGAGGAGTCACTTTGAAGCTGCATCAGGACGAGTGTCTCTAAACGATCCCGCTTTCCGAACTATGCTCCAAGAGACTATTGCTGATGTTCTTGGAAGGATGTTTGTAGGAAGGGATGCATCAACTCCATCGTATGGTGTTTCCCATAGATCTGAGACGGTGATATCCCGTAGGAAGACACCTTCTCTTCGGACACCGACTACTAGTGTGCCAGTGATGTATGTGCCACCCCTGCCAGCTCGTGGGGAAGTGCAAAGACCAGTTGAGACCGTGAGAGACCATCGAGAGTTACTTGAGCCTGCACCTGACCAATGGTTGAAGGCTTTCCATCAGATGAAGGTCCCTGCTTTCACAGGAGCAAATGGAGGAAATGTTGAGTTACGGCCGGGACGTGTTTCCACAGCCTTAGACTCCTTGAGAGCGCCCACTGGATGCAGGTTAGATCTAATGCAAACATTGCTCGAAGGGGATGCTTTTCTTTGGTGTTACACCTTGTAGGAACAGGAGTTTGAGGATGTGTTTGCAGCAGATCTGCCCGGGTTGCCTCCTAGGAAAAAGGTAGATATTAGTATTGATCTGGAACCAGGGACGAGGCCAATCTCAAAGGCTCCTTATCGTATAGCACCCACGGAGATGAAGGAACTCAAGACCCAACTAGACGAGCTACTAGAGAAAGGACAAGTGAGACCTAGTGCATCACCTTGGGGAGTGCCGGTGTTGTTTGTAAAGAAGAATGATAGATCCATGAGGTTGTGTATTGATTACTGGGATATCAATTGGGTCACTGTTAGAAACAAGTATTCACTTCCCCGGATCGAAGATTTGTTAGACCAACTGCAGAGAGCACTAGTTTTCTCTAAGATTGACTTGGGATCTGGATACCATCAGTTGAGAGTCCGGGAAGAGGATATTCCAAAGACAACTCTCCGTACTCGTTGTCGTCATTATGAGTTTGTTGTCATGCATTTTGGGCTTACTAATCCCCCAGCGGTGTTCAAGGAGTTAATGAATCACATCTTAATTGAGTATTTGGATCGATTTGTGGTAGTATTCATTGATGACATCTTAGTGTATTCCTGGAGTAGGGAAGAGCATGTTGATCACCTGAGGATAGTGTTGGGTGTACTGAGGCGACATCAGTTGTTTGCCAAGTTATCAAAGTGTGACTTTTGGATCTCAGAGGTGGCCTTCTTGGGACATGTGGTGTCAGCAGATGGGGTTAAGGTGGATCTTATGAAGATTGAGGCAGTAACATCTTGGGAGCCACCCAAGAATGTGAAGGAGGTACGTAGTTTCCTTGGGTTAGCAAGATACTACCAGCGTTTTGTGAAGGGTTTTTCCCGCATTGCCCAACCTATGAATAGTCTACTTCGCAAGAGTAACAAGTTTGTTTGGACTGAGCCTTGCCAGAAGAGTTTTGAGGAACTGAAAAGGAGGTTGACATCCGCCCCGATACTCTCTCTACCGAACGGGATCGATGGATTCATAGTTTATAGTGATGCGTCCAATATGGGTCTTGGTTGTGTGCTTATGCAGAGGGATAGGGTGATTGATTATGCATCTCGATAGTTGAAGGTGATCGAGCAGAATTATCCGACCCATGACTTGGAGCTAGCACCAGTGGTGCATGCCTTAAAGATTTGGCGTCATTATTTGTACGGAGCCTCTTGAGCCTCAAGTACATTTTCACTCAACGAGGGCTCAATATGAGACAGAGGAGATGGCTCGAGTTGATCAAGGACTACAATATAGAACTTTCGTATCACCCGGGCAAGGCGAACGTAGTTGCCGATGCTCTGAGCCGGAAGACTCATCAAGAGAAGATGTTGGCACGGTTGACTAAGCAACCGGAATTATAGAGGGACTTGATTGCACTTTGTGTTGAGGTATGGCTCCCTAGATACCATGGTCAGTTGCGTGCCTTGGAGTTACAGTCTAGTTTGTTAGTGGAAATCAAGAAGAAACAAAAGGACTGCGAATGGACTCAGAGTTTGTACTAGATTGATAAGATTAGAGCTACACGGTTTGACATCGGGTCAGATGGAGTGTTGAGATTTCAAGGCCGGATATGTATACCTAGGAATGAGGATTTGAGACAGAGGATTCTGCAGGAAGCTCATGCTACTCCCTATTTGGTCCACCCAAGGTCGAATAAGATGTATAAGGATCTCCGACAACATTTCTGGTGGCGTAGAATGAAACCGGATGTGGCAAAGTTCATTGCTAGATGTCAGACGTATCAGTAGGTAAAGATTGAGGACCACAGACCAAGCGAGACACTGCAACCTCTTCCGGTGCCGGTGAGGAAGTGAGATGATATCTCTATGGACTTTGTGACAGGTTTACGTAATAGTAGGGGTTATGACGCCATCTAGGTCATAGTGGATAGATTGACTAAGACCGCACGGTTTCTTCCGATCAAGGAGACATGGCCGGTGCCAAAAATGATAGTGTGTAACCGGGATGGTCGTTTGACTACGAAATTTTGGGCTCAGGTCCATACGGCATTGGGAACTTGCCCAGCTTACCACCCCTAGTCAAATGGACTGTCGGAGAGGACCATTCAAACTTTGGAGGACATGTTAAGATCGTGTGTGTTAGATTGGGGTACCGTATGGTTAGACAACTTGAGGTTGGTGGAGTTCTCATATAATAGTTGGCATGCGTCTATTCAGATGGCCCCGTATGAGGCATTGTATGGACGAAGATGTCGGACATTGATGACATGAATTATATAAAATCATAATGATGCATTTTGTGAACGTTTTATCTCAGTTTCCCATACATTCGGAGAGATTTGTGTGCCTTTATGCTTTATTTCATATACATTTCGGAAATAGAGGTCTACACGAGTTTTGATTGAATTGTAGGTGAATACGATGGATTTGGAAGCAATAATGGAGCAAGGAGTAGCTAGGGTTGCTGAGAAAGCATAATAGACCATTAAGGAGTCATTAGGAGCAAGGAAAGTGCGTGGAAGAGTCACACAAGGAAGTGGAAAACAAGCCAAAAGACGATTTAGTGTATAAATCGACCGATTTTTTCCTGTAACCGTCTAAAAATATAACGTTCGAAAGCCCAAAGTATTGGGCCAGAGGAGGGATATGTCTTGCAGCCCATTAGCGATTTTGGTTATGTTGGAACCCTAGCAGATGAAAGAGGGGACGTCGCAACAGATTGGAGATTGACGGCAGAGAATAGAGGATTGGAGATTCTTGGAGAGAAAGAAGGTTGCGAAAGGAAGATAGAGACATAGATGATGATAGATTGAACTCATTTAACCTTTTAGACCCTGAGAGTTGAGATTTAACCTTTGCGATTGCGAAAAATCGGACTGTTCTTCAAGAAAATCGACCGATTTTCTCTTAGAACACCAGGATTTTTCTGGTCCATGACATTCTTCAATGTTTTATCTTGTAAACAAAGTTAAACCTTGCCTAAATCCTAACCTTTCCTAACCTTTTTAACCCTTATCCAAGTGCAAGAAGAGACTTCATCATTGATTCTTCACTTGGTAACTGAAGTTTACAAGAATCGGGTAATAGAGAGACTCAACATCCTCTATTAAGGTTTGAGTGTACCTTTCACTTTTACCTTCGAGAGTCATATCCTTGGGTTTTAGTGAATGGTTTGAGTGTTAATCCTTACCTTCAGTATCCTTCTTGATGAGACTCAGCATCCTTCGGGTTGAGAGCTTCTAAGGTGGGAAAAGTGAGTAGTGGAACTTCACCGTACATTATTCCTTTCTTTGAAATGCGTAACCTTGGCAACACCAACTCTGTCCTTTGATCTTTAGAGTGTCTTGAATTGATAGGCGTAGTCGGATACTTGAATCCTTGGAATCATTTGTCTCTTAACATCTTTACAAAAAGCTTTTACCTCCTGCGAGACAGTAATTGAATCGATTTTATTCTCACCAAATCCCCGAGTTCGACTTTGGAATTTCTTGTTTTACTACAACTGATCCGTACACTACAGGTTCACTTTTCCTTAGTTCTAGATATAATTTTAACACTTTGTCACACACACTTTTGAGCGAACAAACACCTTTGTGTTGGGAAGATTCAACAGTAGCCCTTGACCATATACGGGAAGATATTGCAAGGGTTGCGTTAATTCGTGAGCGGGTTTATACACCCCAGAGTCGTAAGAAATCCTATGTTGATAGGCGGAGGAGACCACTAGAGTTTTAGGTGGGAGCCCATGTTTGGTTGAGAGTCTCCCCTACTCGCGGCGTTCGGCGCTTTGGAGTTAAAGGGATGTTCAGCCCTAGATATGTCGACCCGTTTGAGATTTTGGAGAGACTAGGAGAGGTGGCCTATCGCTTGGCACTTCTGCCCACTTTGGAGGCCGTACATCTAGTGTTTCATGTGTCGCAGTTGAGACACTATGTTCATGTTCGCCACTTAGCGTGCGTACAAATAAGCTTTAAATTTATAAAACTAGAATCAAGCAAGCGAACCCGCAGTGTACGGATCGATATAGTTAAGCAAGAATTCTAGAGTATCGAACACAGGGATTTGGGGGGAACTAATTCAATTTTAATTTATCAAGCGAGTAAATGTAAGAGCTTTTCGAATTATTGGGAAAACAACAATCTCAAAGATCCAAGTATCCAGCTGTGGCAATCGATTCAAGATACACTAATGATATAAGGACAGAGTTAAGACCTGCAAAGGTATGCTAATGTAAGGTGATCGTACGGTGAAGTTCCAAAAACTTTATATGACTCACCTACAAGATACTCTCTATACAGGTTATTGAGGCTTCAATATAGAAAGGTTCTAAAGATGAGAATTAATGTCAAATACCCAAACTTGTAATCCAAGGATCAAGACTAACTAAATCGATTAAGGTTGTGACACTCACAATCGAGGTAGAGGTTGTTGAGGCTTCACTACCACCTAGAAAAGGCAAGCCAAGACTAAGCTAAAGCAAATCTTTAACTTTAGATTAAAGTAAAAGCAAGTTCGTAACTTAACACAAAATTACGGCTAGTTCTTGAGTTCCACGGCCGTGGAAGCTCAAGAACAGACCGTGGATTAGGCTTTGTCGGCGATTCTCTCTAACTCTCAGGATCCAATCTGTTTACGAACGATCTATCATCATCTAAGCCACAACTATCAACCCTTCACCTTAGAATTGTTAAGGGTTTTTAGCCAACAAGAGTCATATTGATATCAAATTCAAGAATTAAAAGATTGAAAGATGAAAACTTCCGAAAACCTTCAATAAATATCAAACCAATCTCAAAGTCGCAATCAAGAACGAATATCGTCACTAGATTCGGAATAGAACAAACAAACACAATCTTAGATAAGAAGGAAGAACGGGATGTCAATCCGTCTTCTAAATCAAACCTAAGAAAGAAGCGAAATCTCCTTGTGAACAATCTTCCAAATCTTCGATCTTCTGTCAATCCGGAAATCACCAATAGCAATGCGCCAAAAATCTCCCAAACAAATCTCCGCCAAAATGCGAAATTAGGGCAATTCCAAGCGCAAGTGTATGTGTAAAGCGAGGTCTAAGCAGAGGTGACGGAATCTCCCTTCGTCCGTCCTTTTATAGTGTAAGATAAAATATCGGCCCGGCCCAATTGCGTAGGAGATCGTGGCTTAAAGTATGGCGAAAAAGATCGCCAAGATCACGGTCGTGGAAGGGTTCCACGGCCGTAATTTAGAGCGTGGAAATCAACACGGTTTGAACCATCTTCTCCACGGCCGTAGAAGTTACTGGAATGAACCACGCTTCCCTAGCCATGGTTCCACGGCCGTGGACTTGAACGTGGAAAGTGGTACGGCCGTATTTTAGAGCGTGGTTTAGGGCAAGAACGTGATTCTTCCCTAGACTCGTGCATTCCTCAAGTTGGCACTCCCTTAGCTCCTATGAATGTCCTCAATCCATGGACATTGCTCAACAACTCCATTCTTGCTCGATTCCGTTCGGAAATAGCTCTCAATCACCTATAATCAACATAAAGCTTGTGTAGATCTCTATATCGACATTATAGACAAACTAGCTCACAATTGCATCAATGCTCAATCAATGACTATCAATATGAATCAGATACACTTAGAAAACGTGCCTAAAATATCACAATATTTCATGCTAACAGTTCCCGAACCGGGCCATATACTATATTATGATGAGTTGATGGTGGAGCCAGATCACACCTTTGTGGAGCAACCTATAGCATTTCTAGATCCCCGGACTAAACAATTACGAAGGAAGCAAATACCGTTTTTGTTAGTCCAATGGTCTCGACGTGGAGTAGAGGAGGCAACTTGGGAGACGGACACGAGCATTCGGGAGAGTTACCCCGATATCTATGCGCAATTAATCGCGGAACTTTAGTGACTGGTTAGTATCTAAAATGCTTGAAACTTTACTTCCGAGTGTTAGAATGTTTTCCGTGTTAGTTTGTTGGACGTTGTAGACTAGATACCTATCTGGAGTTGACTTCTCTTATAATTGTGAGAAGGGCGAAAACAATCTATATATCTCTTCTTTTTGAGGGGATATATGTGAAGTCGCGTTTAGCTTTAATTTAATTTTTTTGACGTTGTTATCGGGAGTTCTGGAATCACAAAAATCCGATCTTTTCTGTACCTTTTTATTTAACACTCTCCTCATTTACCTCACTTTTCTTCTCTCTTCATTCACTCTTTCTTTTTCCCGTATTCCCTCTTCCTTACCCTTGCAGCGGATTGCTTCCCGAAGCTTGCTGCCGCCGCCTCCTGTGTCCAGCCACCAGACCGACGACGACGCCAGGAAGCGCCGCCTCGCCGCCAACACAACTTGATAGCATGAATTATAGTCTATATTTTGGGGTTTGTTTTGACGTTTTATCTTCAATAAACTGCAAGTTTGTATGTATAATATGTGATTATATTACCATTTCATCTACCTTTGCGGGAATCGAGGTCTACATCTAGTTTTGTTGTAATCGTAGGTAAAATGGCACGTTTTGCATCAAAAAGGAGCAAAAGGAGCTATGGAGTCATTGGAGCTACATTCAGGACCATAAGGAACCATCCAGGAAGCATAGCCATGGATTAGAGATTCACTTTGGACCAGATTTGAGAGATTTCACATTCAGTTGTGGTTCACCTCGGTTGACCACAGATTCACCTCGACCGAGGTGATCCAGAGAAGTCGACTCGACCGAGGCGAACACCTTGGACGCGGCGAGAATATTTTATTCTTGGTTGAGATCTTTTATCTTTGGAAAGAGATCTTATATTTTTGGGCTTGGCTCCTGGAAGGAAGAAGATATGCTAGATCATATATTTTACCTATTTTTATGGGAAGAGATCTTTCTGAGATATCTTATCTTTGGAGGGTATTTTTCCTATAAAAAGGGTCGGATTTCCAACAAATCCGACATCCTGCATACATCCGCATACAGTTGGAAATCTCGCTTACACCTATTGCACGCTGCAGCCATACTCCAGTTGGGAGATTTGAAGAACCTTTTTGAAGGTTGAAGAAGGAAGAATGTAGCTTTTAAAGCTTTTGAAGGGTTTTTGTAAGATCATCTTAGATTCCCTTTCTTGTTGTCTTGCCTTGTTGGAATTCTATCCAAGGAACGCTTTTGTTGTGATATTTGATTCAGTTATTGAAGTCTTTTCATTAAATTCTTCTTGTTCAAATATTCACCTTCTTCCCATATATTCGATTATTGCTTTCATGATGATGAGTGGCTAATTTCCTCGTGTGATTCTAGGGTGATTGGCTGAAGGTTGTGGGAAAAACAATGATAGAATAATCTTAGATTCCAGTAGGAGCCTGAAAGTTCGAGTCTTTAACCTTAACCCTAAGCATCTCGCTCAGTCGATGAACATCTCGGCCGGGGTGGAATTATTCTGACCGAGGTGACTTATCTGATCCGAAACTGAGAGTTAAGTGTTAGAGTTTGCCAAATCCTATTCTTATTACACCTTTCCTTGTTCAATGCAAGCTTAGGATGAGACTTACCCGGTAATTCCTTAGTTTGTGTACCTAAGATCATAAGTGTAGGTAATAAAGGTTTATCCTTTATTGGGGTTTGAGTGTGCTTTCATCCCATCTTTGTGAGTTAGCCTGAGACTTACCCGGTAAAGGTTGATTCTATTCCCTTAGATGGCGTGTTAGTTTGAGGTTATAGTTCTTTATCTTAATTCCTTGAGACTTACCCGGTAATAGGAGTTACGGTTTAGGATTAGTGAGTAGTGAGACTTACCCGGTGATCTATTCCACTTTAGTAACACCTTCCCCATGCAAAAATCTCAGCTTTGTCCGCTTATCTTTAGATCTTGAGTTGGAACCACAACTAGATGCTTTAATCCCTAGAATTGCATGTTTCCTTTATTGACTTCTAGATCATCTTTGATTGTTTTGATCACCTCTTGTGGTTAGTATTTACATAAGCATACCGTAATTGGACTTTGTTTCACTAAGTCCCTGTGATCGACCCCTGTAATTCCTTGCTTTTTACTACGATTGACCCGTACACTGCGGGTTCGCATCCTTGTTTTAAGCTTACATCTAGGGTTATAAATTTAAAGCTTGCACACACCATTTGGAGCGAACACAGCCCGACACTGAAGGGCGAGCGAGACAACTAGGGCTCCACCGCTAGTGTTTTGCGAAGGGGGTCCGCCGCACACCAGGTCCGCCGCGAGGTCTTCATAGCCTACCACAGTGCCGCCCTGCTTCCTTTTGCCGGTGCCAACATCTTTCTTCTCTGGCGCCATCTTCCTCTTTTTTTGGTGAGATTTTTTGGTGTTAATTGTGTGTAATTTGGTGTCTCAATCGAGTTTTCTATTGAATGTGGATTAATGGAGTTCTTGCGGCTATATGTATGTTATAGATAATCAAAATGTGTTTGTATAAAATATCCATCATTGATGAGTTGCAGATTTTGGTGATATTCGTAATGAACGTGGATAAACCTACTATTATAGGTTTTGTTGTTTCGGAATTCTGATGCGTATGTATTTGATCCTTGTGTATGACGTGTATGTTTAAGAACTGATGAGTGATGTATGTAGCTAGACTTTATGTATTACCAGGATGTTATGTTGTGGCGTACGTGTTGGGTGTGATCAATCGATCTTTTTAGAGTTAGTCTGACTTACGTACGTCAATTTGTGTTTAGGCTCGAGGTTGGTCTGAGACAGCTGTAGAAGGAATCATTGGAGTGTGATTTGTGATTTACGAGGTGAGTCTCTAGAGTTACTTAGCTATCATTCTGTTCAAATTTTGCATTGTGGTGGCATTTAGTTAGAGTGAGATTTTCTTTTCGTTTTAAAAGTAGTGCATATCATTATTGTTATATATCAATAGGTTTGGTTATATGTATGTTAGATATCTACTATTTTACAAATAGTCACTACCGGTATAGGGCATGGGTTCGTGACCTTAATAAGGGAGCGATGTTCCATGCATGCCCATACGACGTGGTAGGAACCCCTTTCATATATATATATATATATATATATATATATATGTATGTCATAGGAAATGTGCATTCATGTTTCGGACGGTGTCCTAGTAGGGACCGAGCCAGGGAAAGAAGGACGAACCAAAAATGGGAGTCGGAACCACGGATTACCGTAACCATTGGACGCCGGAGGGGCACGTATGACTTGAGAGATCGTTACCGCGTTACCACGTTATCGAGAGTTGAGAGAGAGGATACATCATGACATTGCATTCATAAGCATACATGAGCATCATAAGCATAATATCATAATGATTTCTCTTATTTACTAGCATTTACATATTTATGGTTAGTGTTCATTTATTCTGAACAAATATTTGAGAATTGCCTTAAAGGACGTTTGCAGGTTATACGCTCCCTTTTTTAGGTGTGTTTGTAGTGAAACAACCATGAGTGTAATGCAAGAGCATGTTTACTTTTTATACATCTTTAATGTTTTTATCTTACTTTTAGTTCACTCTACATAATCTATCCATGCATAGTCTGTTCTTAGGGCTTGACCCTAGTTTTGGGAACGCTAGCTAACGGGTTTCTTCCCGATTTTGTTGTTAGGTTCTCCTTCTGACGTCAGGTACACTACCGACATTACCGTGTAACTTGATGGTATTCAGCAGGATTTCTGAGTGCCTTAGGACTTGGGATGTTTATGCTTGTTAGACTTGAGTAGACGTTTGTTTCCTTTGTTTAGACTACGTCTTTCTTTGTAAACCTTCTTTAAGGATGTCGAGATTCTTTGGTTTATCTAGGTTGTCTGCATGCAATAGCTTTCTTATGCTATTTTTTACTTAATAATTGGGTTGCATGTTATCCTATATTTATCGTGTCCTTGTTGGAAGGTCCAATTGATGTTCTTGTTGTCAAACTATTATTGATGATTCCATGGTGAGAATCAAACCTGGTAGCGTCCTAGCTCTCTAAAAATTGGGGCGTTACAACATATATGGTTATGGTATATAGTTATTATAAATATAAACCATCATTTTAATTTTTATGATAAAATTTATCATATTTAAAAAAATTCGATGTAGAATTAAAATAAGAAAGTAAAATCTTATTTGGGCAAAAGTTATCTGTATAGAATTTTCAGAATTTATTTATTTCAAAAGTTATGAATATTTTTTTAAAAAAAGAATGTTGTTAGACTCGTTATAGTTGTATGTATCAATAAGTTATTTTAATAAAAGATTATTATGAACATTTGTTCATTTATAAGAGACCAATTTATAATAAAAGATTACTATTGAGATCAACTTATAATCATATTTATAAAAGTCCATATCTTAAAATGACATCAACTTAAAATATAATATTATTATGAATATTTGTTCTTTTAAATGAGACTAACTTATAATAAAAGTTTATTTTTGAGACCAAATTGCACATGTATAAGTTGTAAACAAAGACATAATCATAATGTAGAAAAAAATCCATATTTTAAAATGAGAGCAACTTATAAAAAAAAAATTTATTATAAATATTTATTTATTTAAATGAGAACAACTTATAATATAAAGGGTTATTATTGAGACCAACTTGTAAATGTATAAGTTGTAGGGGCTTGTTCAGGTATGGTCCATTATTGTAGTAAGGTTGTGCAGCCGTATAAAATGTTGACACGTGTCCCAAAAAAATTTTGAAGAAATTATATTCCGGATACTTCTAACTATAATGAACTACCCTGATATAAGTTCTGCACTATTCTCATATAAACTTTGAACTATTCTCATATAATTCATGAACTATTACTTTTTAATATATTATATCAAATTATTTATAAATTAATCGTTTATATGTTATGAACTATTCTATTATAATTCATGAACTATTACTTTTTAATATATTATATCAAATTATTTATAAATTAATCGTTTATATGTTATGAGCTATTCTATTATAATTAAGGAGCTATCCTTTTATAAGTTATGCACTATCCCTCTATAAGTTTTGCATTATGAACTATTCTATTATTATTCATGAACTATACTTTTATAAGTTATGCACTATCCCTTTATAAGTTTTGCACCATCATTTTCATTCGTTTCTGAAATTAAGAGTCGTACATGAACAGTAACCATAAATTGTAAACAAAGACATAATCATATTTATAAAAATCTTTATATTCAAATTAGACAAACTTATACTAAACGATTATTATGAATATTTGTTCTTTTAAATGAGATCAACTTATAATAAAAGATTATACTTTGACCAACTTACACATGTATAAGTTGTAAACGATAAACAATGATATAATCATATTCATCAAAATTTTTATCTTAAATTGAGACCAACTTATAATAAAAGATTATTATGAATATTTTTTCATTTAAATGAGACCAACTTATATTAAAAGATTATTATTGAGAGTTTGTGACCAACTTGTACATGTATAAGTTGTAAACAAAGACATAATCATATTTAGAATAAAAGATTACTATGTGGAAGACTAACCCTACCACGGTGGGGCTCATTATGTTTTTGACATAATTAGGTATATGATTAGTTCAGGAGCATGGACGTCAGGGTCCCTAGTGAGAGTCAAGTTGGTTGAGCTTGGGGTGGTTTGCTTCTCTAGGACTTGTTCCTAACTTCAAATGACCCAAAAATATATACATTTGAGAGTGAATATGTAATAGGTGGATTGAGTAGCTCGGGTGGTAGCTTGTTTAGTACAATTGTATATTATGTTGAATTCGATTCCTGTGGAGAGCAAATCCTTTCCTTTTTGAGTTTTCACTACTTAGCTTGATTAATACAAAGTATGTTGTGCTAAGTTCGATTCCTTGTGAGAGCAAATCCTTTGCTTAATTAGTTTCATTATTTTTTTCTTCATTCTTCATCATAAATTCTACCTTATTATGAGACAATAAGAAGATTCATTTCATAAAACCACATTTGAATGATATTATTTACAATATAGTATTGTAAAAATTATCAATAAGTGTTATACTAGGAGTTTAAGTGTTGTTCTTATTTAATTTATCTTTGTTTAGATGAATATTCTTGTAAGCTTATTGGTAATCTTATTTTTTTATGTACTAAAACTCATAAATGAGATAATATTCTAGTTAATATTGTTCAAAAAACTATACAAAATTCCTATTGAACAATATGATGTAATTTTTTATTTAAAATATAGTATTTTGTTTTTCAGAAGAGTTTTCGTTAAATTTATATCAAATATATACAAAGACAACCACAAACTTTAACAAAATTATTTGGCCCCCTCTGAACAATGTTTCTGGCTCCGCCACTGGTTGACGTTATGGGATGTCTTTTGTGAAGAACCGTAAAGTGAATATACAGGATATAAATACTCTAGAAGGGGGAGTTGAATGGAATATGAGAACTTTTCACAAAAACCTATCTCAAGGCTTTGAAACTGATTTCAAGGTCTTGATGTCGATCTGAACTTTTTGTGACACAACTGGTTTTCAAGGGCTTTGTAAGTGATTTCAAGGGTCTTGACTTCGTAAACTTGCAAAGCAACGTTAGTCACAATAAAGCAAGATATGGTGCGAAAATGAAAAGATCGACATGGTGATATGTTCACGAAGTTCAGCTCTAACAGCCTATGTCTCCGTCCTAGGGTTTCTTTACCCGTAGGATCTAACTATCTATTAACAGCTTCAAAGAGTCCTAGATACAACCTAGAAGAAATTCCCTTCTTCTCTCACAGTAGTCAATGCTACGATCTAGTTCCAACTCTTAACCTAGCTATAATAGCCTAGTTACTTCACAGAATAACACACACTCGAGTATAACACTCTCTAGATTATCCATTGAAGCTCTCGTGCTTTTATCTCTCAAAGGAAAAAGCTTTTGTAATCTACAAGGAAGAAAAACTTTTGGAACGAAATGAAGATACTTTGATCGCTTGAAGACATAAATGTTTCCGTGTAAGCTTGTTGTTCTTCTCTTCAATCGTGATCTTCATTTATAGTCTTCGATGGAGAAATCTTCTAGCCGTTGTGAAGATGACCGTTTGTTAATATTCCTTCTTCTCCATAGAAAACGGTGTATGTTGAGATGAAATAGCCATTGTAGATTCTTCTTATCTTCTTCATCTCTGTAACGCACGTTGATTTTTCTTCTCCGGGATCTTCGAGTTTGTTAAGGATCTTTGGTTGAAGATCTTCAAGATCTTTGTAAGATTTGTTGGGAAGAGATCTTCAATCTTGCGTTACTTTAAGATCTTTGCAAGATCTTTTTGTTGGGCCGAATCTTCTTGTTGGACGAGATCTTCTTGTTGGCCAAATCTTCTTGATATCTTCTTGGAAGATATTTGTTGATCCTTGGTAGATATGTTGAGATTTAATGTTGAATTTCAAATTCCTTCCAACCGATATTTTCTTTGTATCATGTTTCAAGGCTTCGGCTTTGATCTCTTGAAATGGTTTTCAAGGCCTCCATGTTGAACCTTTGAAATTCTTTCCAATCTCTGTCCTTGTCCCTTGTATTGGTTTTCAAGGCCTCCACTCATCCCTTGAAATGCTTTCCAAGGCATGCATACATTTGACAAACACAAAAACAAACCAAGTAATCTAGAAATAAAATCGATATTTTTAAGTATAAAAACCGCTTATTTGTGTTAAGTCTTCCCTCATCACATGCAAATAGAATTGATATTTTTTGGTATCAGAGGGTATAGTTCGGGTTTTACTTGAGTTCGGATTTTGCGTTGAGTCGAATTTTGGTTGAATTGATGTTTTGAGTTAGTGTCGCAAGTCTCCATGCTCTCTCATGTACCTATTTTATTGAACTATTTAGTATTACTTTATCTGAAGTATATATAGACGACAGGAGTTAGAACGGACTGAAGTTCTTGAGTTTATGAAGTTGGTGATAACATGATTTATGACGTTAGTTTAGGCATTCATTTAGATAGTTTTTTCCGTTATTCATGCATGGTTTGGCATTAGTTCATGACGTTTACGCTTAATTCATGCATATTGTCAAAAGATACGTCTACACGAACTCTTGTCGGTTTTGTAGGTATTTTGGAGAACTTTTGGAGCTTAATCGATACATTCGAGGATCATTCCTTGTGATGACACACTTCCGAACTCATTGAAAAGCAAGCTAGGAGCAAAGGAGAACACATAGGACCTTGTTGGTGCATGCCTTGCACCAACTCATAGCTTAATGATCCAAAGGGAGCTGTTTATGCAAAACCACGGCCTAGAGCCAGAACCACGCCCGTAATTTTGGCCGTGGTTTTCTCTGGACAGTTGTGACAGCTGTCCCACGATCTTCATGCCCGACTCTTGCTCTTGGTGGAGAATATAAGTGGTCCTGCAAGCTAAGCACGTCCACGGGTCATGGGTCCGGGTAGGGTGACCCGGACCCGTGGAGCGGGGCCGACCCACGTAAGATTAAAAAAAAAAAAAAGGAAATAAACATTATAAATTTAAAAAAATTAGAAAATAAATATAACATAAAAATTGAACTTAAACTTAAAAAATGAGAAGAAAATAAACTAATAAAAAATAGGACTTAAACTTAAAAAAAAAATTTATAAACTAATAAATATTAAATAGAGGACTTAAAGTCTTAAATAAACTTAAAAAAATTGGACTTAAACTTAAGTTTAAGTAATTAAGTCTTAAACTTTAAAAAAAAATTGGACTTAAACTTAAAAAAAATGGGACTTAAACTTAAAAAAGAATTTTATAAACTAATAAATAGATTAATAGAGGACTTAAACTTAGAAAAATTGGACTTAAATTTAAGTTTAAGTAATTAAGTCTTAAACTTTAAAAAAAAAAAAAAGGGGAAGAATTGGGCTTGAATCGGAATCCCGGTTGCCTACGTATCCTCTCGGGGAGGAGGAATCAAAGCCCACGTAGTTCTCTTACCTTTGTTTATATCCCCGATTGGCCCTTACCTTAGTCGGACTCTCCCGCCGATACATCCGATGGCGTTTGTTGTCGCTCGTCGTCATCTTCGTCGCCTTCCTCCGCCGAGAGGTTGTTCTTTTGTGTTCGCATTTCCGCTTTCCTCCAATCGGCTAGGAGGACTTGTGCCTCCAACGTCTCGGGCAACATGTTTGATCTCGTCGGATCGAGCACCTTTCCACTCCGGCTAAAAGTTTGCTCAACCGCTACCGTTGAGGCGGGAACGGCGAGAATTTGTGCCGCGATCCTTGAGAGGGTAGGGAACCTCATTCTTTCCGGTCGGCTCCACCATTCTAATATGTTGAAATCCTCCTCTTCTTCATCATTGGAAAACTCAAAAGAAATTGTTAGATATTCGTCGAGTTCCGAGTTAGAACTCGACGTGGTTTTTGCCCTTTTCGGGCCAAACAAATCTCTAGCCATTGATTTAAATTTAGATGAACTTGAAGATGAAGAGCGAGGAGGGGGTTGAGAAGATTGACCTCGATCGGAAACACGATATTGAACCAATAATTCATCAAATAATTTTCTAACATTACCAATTATGGTAGAAACATGACAATCGGAATGTTGTTCTAAACCTAAAAATTCATAATAACTTTCTAAAAATTGTTTTAAACCATCCATTTTACGTCTAGGGTCTAACACAAATGCAACAAGAAAAACATCGGGAATGGTTGTATAATAAGTTAACCATTTACTTCGCATTGAAAAAATAGCTTGTGAAATATTTTCAATTAAAAGACCTTGTTGAATTGCAAATGCAATATTAATTGCTACATAACAAAATATGTTTGAAGTTGGTGTATAAACATAACTAAAAGTGTTAGTAGCATCATAAAAATGTTTGAAAACCTCCATTACATCTCTTGCTAAAACCCAAGATTCACCGAAAACAAAATCACCGTCAATATGTTGTGCGGCAAAACTACTTAAAAGTTCTCGATATTCATATGATTCGTAAATTATTTTGTAAGTAGAGTTCCATCTTGTACAAACATCTTTTGGAAATTTTTTAAAATAAACGTTATTTTGTTTACAATATGCATACCATTTAGTACGTACATTTTTTTAGACCAAAGTTCATTAAGAATATTTCGAATAGGTTGTACTAAATCTCCAACATATGCTAAACCGTCTTGAACACACAAGTTTAAAATATGAGCGGCACACCTAATGTGAAAAAATTTACCTCCAATAGTCGGCTTACAATAGTTGGTTAAATCTCTAATGGAAGCCGTGTTAGCGGAGGCGTTATCAAAACCGACTGAAAAAACTCGTGAAACTAATCTATATTCTTCCAAAACATTTGCAATCAAACGGGCAATGTTTTGGGCGGTGTGTTGTTTGTTGAAAACTCTTAATGCTAAAACTCTTTTGTTTAAAATCCAAAATTTATCAACAAAATGACAAGTAATACCCATATATGAATTTTTTTGAAAACCGTCGGTCCAAATATCACTACAAATAGAAACTTGAATATCACCGTTGTCCATAAAATATTTAATCAATTCTTCTTTACGAATTTTATATTTATGCATCATTTTTCTTTTAGCGGTTTGGCGAGAAATCGGTTTATATGCGGGTTGAGCATGATTTTGCATCCAATTATTAAAACCAACATTTTGTGCAAAACTAAATGCTAAAGAATCTACGGCCAACATTTCCGAAAATGCATCCATAGAAGAAGAATGATCATATATAAATAGAGAAGGATGTTGGTTAGAAGTAGATGCGTACCCGGTAAGTTGTGTTTGCCCTCGTGCTAATCCCATTTTCTCGGGATGCTTGTTCCGGATATGCCTCTTGTAGTTCCCGTAGCCTTCTCCCTTTTTGTACTTGTATTGTGTCGCACAAAAATTGCATTTGGCATAGAAAACTCCGTTGGCATCGGGAGCACCCTTTGTAAACCAAAATCGGAAGACCGCCGCCGTTAGTTGAGTGTTGTTCAACGGCGGCTCCTCCGGCTCCGGCTCCTCCGTGTATTGGGTCTCGGATCCTTGGGTGTTGGGGAAAGTAGCCGATACCGTGATATCCTCCTCCTCTTCGAAGATCTCGTGATCTCCACTTAATAAGTCTCGGTCTCGCCTTAAATCCGAACCGGTTGGAGGACCGCTAACGGAATGCCGTCCTCGAATAACACCTTCGCCGGATGAAGGACCGGCACCGCTAACGGAACGTCTTCCTCGGCTAGACATTTTTTTTGAATAATAGAATTTAGTAGTAAGAGTGGTAAAATGAAAAATAAGAAAATGAGAATATGAGATTAGGAGAGTAATATGTAATTGAATGTAAGAGTTGGAAATTATGGAGAGATTGAGAGAGTGAATAGATGATTGAATGATGAGAATTGGTGTGAGATGATATGAATTGAGTTTGGAGTATTTATAGAATTCTTTTTAGGTTAGATTTATTAAATTAAATTGCTTTTTTAAAAAATCGCCTGGTCAACCCGGCGGGTCACGGGTAAGGGTATAACCGACCCTTACCCTTACCCGTGACCCGTGGACATGCCTACTGCAGGCTGTTGCTAGAGGATCCTCTCCCACACTCTCTTACACACATCATTTTCATTGAAGGATAGACTTGGAGAGGAAGAAAAACACTCTCATATTGGGGAGGAGAAGAACAACACTAATCTTAGAGTTTTCATAGCTTTTGAGTGATTTTTGAGAGATCTTGGTTGAAGACATTTGTAAGGATTGTAAGGAACGTTTTGGACCTTCTTTTGAAGGGTTGTTAGTCTTGCTTAAACTTATATTCAGCTATGTTTTCTTGTTTCTACTTGCTTATTTTCTCATTCATTTCATTTTCTTTCTATGGAAGCCATGAATAGTTGCTTGTTGATTTTGAATCTTAAAATGCATGTTGTTGGCTAAATAGTTGTGATTCTAGGGTCATGGAATGATGGTTATGGCTTGGACTATGATAGAATAGACTTGAATGTACCTTTGGATGAATTGCTTGCTCGAACCTAACCTTTATTGAAAACCACGGTCTGTTCATACCTTTCCACGGCCATGGTTTTGTATGATCCACCCGTGATTTTCTCTGTTGTACTTGTATTGATGAATCTGAATGTTAGGATGTTAGTTTGTTGAAATCCTAGTGTTTGTTAAGCATAATCTAGCCTAGGGTGACCTAATGCTAGCAAACTAAGTGAGGGAAGAGACCTACCCGGTAATTCTTGACCTTAGATACCCAAGATGATGAAGTCTAGGTAGTAGTGAGCCTCACAAGCCGCTATTGGACTGAGTGTCCTAAGATTGTTAGTTAGGACTTGCCTTCCCGAGAATTACCCGGTAAGAAGAGGTTTGACTCTTAGATAGCAATCCGGTTTGTGTAGAATTCTCAACCTTAGGCTCCTAGAGACTTACCCGGTGATAGGACCGTGGGTGCAGGATTAGTGGACCATGAGACCTACCCGGTGATTGATCCCATTTGAGAAACACCTTTTTCCCAACATACCATAGCTAGTCCAAGGTTGATTAGAAGCTTGATTCCAATGCCATAACCGGAAGTCCTAACCCCTAGAATCCGTTTTTCTCTCTTTTATCACATATCTTGTGTTTGTGTTGCTTATTTGTGTTGTTAGCTTGATTTGTTAGTTTGTTTTATAATCTTGCATCATTTGTGATCTTTGTTTTATCACCACAAAAACCAAACCCAAAAATATCATGATTTTCATTTCTTTATTCCTTTCCCTTTTCTTAGACTAGATTTGCACTATCTACGATCACTTGTTTGATTTGATTTCACCTTAGTCTTCATGTTCTACCTCGGAATATTATCCTTACAACAAAACGACCCATACACTGTGGGTTCGCTAGGAGTTAGGAAATTATGTCGAGTTATAAACTGTAAGACTTTTGTGCTATACATTTCTAGTGTAACAAGTTTTTAGCGCCGTTGCCGGGGACTAGGTCTAGATTGAATCATTGTGTGTGATTGTTTATAGTGTAGGTCTTTCTTGTTGCTTTTGATCTTGTTTGGTTTGTGTCTTTGAATTTTCAAGACATCTCTCATTCTTTAGGTGCATGCGAAGATCTCGTGGCAAGGATTTAGCTCCATTCAATCCCTAACCGGAGAAAACCCTTAAGACTAGATCCAAGAGTATTAAGAAGAAGAAGGAGATGGCCGGAAGAGATCTTCAAGCTGAGTTGAATGAGGCCTTAGAGCAACTTAAGCTAAGGGATGAAGCCTTGGAGAATGAGAGGAGACTTGCCAATGAGAGGCAAGAAGCAACTAGGAGAAAAATTGAAGAGATTAGGCAAGCTCTTGTGCAAAGGGAGCTTAAAAGTCAACAACCTCCACCACCACCACCGCAGCCGGCGGTCCATGTTCGGGTTGAGCCGATCATCATTGAGGAGCCACAAACGCTAGGGCAACGTATGGATCCAGCCCAAAGAGTGCACCGTCCGGGTGTAAACTTAGGAGATCCCGCAGCCCATGACTATGAGCTCCGCCCTCAAGTGCTACAAATGATCCGGCACAATCAATTTAAAGGGATGGAAGGAGAGTCTCCTCATCAACACTTGATGAACTATGAGATCTTGATGGAGATTCTAAGGCCGCCTAGATTGGAGAACAACAACCACAAGCTTAGGGATTTTTCCTTCTCTTTTAAGGATGAGGCCTTGGCTTGGTATCAATCCATTCCACTAGGACGTGTGAGTACTTGAGAGGAGATGACAACCGAGTTCTTGACAAAGTTCTTCCCACCTTCCAAGACAACCGAGCTAAGAAGGAAGATCAATGCCTTCGTGATGAAGGATAGAGGGAGCCTATTCAAATCTTAGGAGACGTTCAAGGACCTCCTACTAGATTGTCCACACCATGGGATACCGAAGATAGAGCTTTTGGAGATTTATTTCAAGGGGCTTGATGAGGATAGTCAATTCAAGCTCCAATCACTTTCCGGAGGAACATTCATGGAGAAGAATTTGGATGAGGCTTGGGAGTTTGTAGAGAAGCAAGCCTTGGTGATAGAGAAGTACTCTCATAGAAAGAGTGATGGGAGGAAACCGGGAGTATATGAAGTGAGTGAAGTCACCATGAGTAACTACAAACTCGATGCAATCAACAATGAGCTTAAGTCTTTGAGGGAGTTGTGTGCCACAACCTTAAAGAATCAAGCAAGTCCTCAAGTGGAAGTGCAAGCCAACTTGGCTTCCAAAGAGGAGGACATTAACTACATGGGAAGGGGTAACTACAACCATTATCAAGGCCCTAGGAACTTCAAAAACAACAGCCGGCAATACAACAATTACCGGCCTAATCACAACCATCCCAGGTTCTCCTATTCTAACCCGGATGGTGCCTTGAACCCTCCCGCTTCCACAAGCGCAGCCCCACCACCTAAGGCTTCACAAGAGCCTCCACCCGGTTTTGCTCAACCTCCAAAAGATAGAACCGAAATGATGTTTGAACAATTGCTTGGAAGGTTGAGTGGACTTGAGAGCACGGTGACATCCATTTCCAAAGCTCAAAAGGTGCTAGAAGCACAAGTGTTCCAAAAGGTGGGTGAAGCACAAAGGGATCCGGGAAAGCTTCCCGGAAGGACCGAGGACAATCCAAGAGGCCAAGTGTTGGCCATTACCACAAGGAGTGGGCTGAGCATGAAAGATCCCTTACCTAAGGAGAATGACAAGGGAAGGCAAGTAGTAGTGGAAGAAGAACCATTGCAAGAAGAAGGAGGCAAGAGCAAGGATGATGAGCCAACATATGTAGCACCTCCTCCATCCAAGCTACCACTACCATTCCCACAATCACGAGCCAGAGCTCGTTTAGATAAACATTTCGGTAAATTCCTTGAACTCATGTCTAAATTGCATATTAACATTCCGTTCATGGATGTTATTCTAGGTATGCCGGCCTATGGAAAGTTTTTGAAGGAGATACTCTCCAACAAAAGGAAGTTGGAGGAGTATGGGGAAGTGAGAATGACAAAGAGATCTTCCGAGTTGATTCAAACCATGAGGGAGGAGATGCCTCCTAAGCTGCGAGATCCGGGATCTTTTTGTGTGCCAATTGGAGTTGGAGAAGTGCAATATGAAGCCCTATGTGACCTTGGAGCAAGTGTAAGCATTATCCCTCTTGCACTTTGCAATAAGGTTGGGCTAGGAGAACCGAAGCCCGTCAAGATGACCCTCTACATGGCAGACCGTTCAATCACTCACCCCGTGGGAATCCTAGAGGACATACCGGTTCAGCTTGGGAAGTTCTATGTGCCAATCGATTTTGTTGTTTTGGACATCCCAACGGACTACCCGGTTCCTATCATTTTGGGAAGGTCATTCTTAGCCACATCCGGATGTTTAACGGATTGCAAAAATTATATCCTCTCCTCAACATAGGAGAAGAGAATATCAAGTTCAAGCTGTCCACAATGATGAAGGGGCCAGCCCTTGGTGAAGATGTCTTCAACATTGTTGAGCTAGAGGAGTCTAGAGAAGTTGTGAGCTCAATTTTGATAAGGGATCCACTTGAGAAGGTTTTTAGCTTGAGTATCATGGAGGAAGGAGTTGAGGATGATTGCAATAAAGAAATCCAAGCTTTGGATGCATTAGAAAAGGAGACAAGTGTTGAAATTAAAGTGCACGAAGGAGTGCTGAAATACAGAGAAAACCACGGCCAGGCACCAAGAACCACGCCCGTGGTTTCACCCGTGGAACTTTCTATAATGTCCAAATGTGCCATCTCTTCCAATTCCACGCCCGTGGTTGTGCCAGAGGGCGTGGTTTTGCCCGTGGTATCTCTAGAAAGTCCCTTAGTTGTTGATCAAGCTTCAAGGAGTCTTTGAGAGTCTTCCATGGCTTTGGAATCATCTCAACCTACATTGTATGGATCATCTTCAACCGATAAAGGTCCTCCTAAACTTGATCTTAAATCTCTCCCTTCTCATTTAAAGTATGCTTTCCTTGGTTCAAATTCTACTTATCCCGTGATTGTGAATGCATCTTTGAATGATGATGAGCTTGATAGATTGTTGAATGAGCTGAAATTGCATAGGAGAGCTATAGGTTACACCATTAATGACTTAGTTGGTATTAAACCTTCCTTGTGCATGCATAAAATCTTAATGGAAGACAACCATAAACCTTCAATTGAACCTCAAAGAAGATTGAACCCTATAATGAAAGAGGTAGTCAAGAAAGAGATCCTTAAGTTGCTAGATACGGGAATCATTTTCCCAATTTCGGATAGTAAATTGGTTAGTCACGTACATGTTGTTCCTAAGAAGGGTGGTATGATCGTAGTGACTAATGAGAACAATGAACTAATCCCAACTAGGACGGTTACGGGGTGGAGAATGTGTATTGATTATAGGAAGCTTAATGTTGCCTCTAGGAAAGATCACTTCCCTCTTACCTTTATTGACCAAATGCTAGAAAGGTTAGCTCAACATTCGCATTTTTGTTACTTAGATGGCTATAGTGGGTTTTTCCAAATTCCTATTCACCCGGATGACCAAGAGAAGACAACATTTACTTGTCCTTGGGGAACATTTGCATATAGGAGAATGTCATTTGGGTTGTGTAATGCACCCGTCACCAAGGTGTATGATGGCTATTTTTTCTGAATATATATTGAGAACATTATGGAAGTGTTTATGGATGATTTCTTGGTGTATGGATCTTCATTTGATGATTGCTTATCTAACTTGTCTTTGGTGTTGAAGAGATGTGAGTAAACTAACCTTGTATTGAATTGGGAGAAATGCCACTTCATGGTAAGTGAAGGCATAGTGTTGGGACACTTGGTTTTCCAACGAGGCATTGAGGTTGATAGAGCAAAGATAGAAATGATAGAGAAGTTGCCACCACCTACCTCGGTGAAAGGGGTAAGGAGTTTCTTAGGGCATGCCGATTTTTACCGGAGATTTTTAAAAGATTTCTCTAAAATTTCTAAGTCTCTCACTAACATACTAATGAAGGATGTTGAGTTTGTTTTCTCCAAGGATTGTCTTGAAGCATTTTGTAGGTTGAAGGATGCTTTGATCTCCGCCCCTATCATGCAACCACCGGATTGGAGCTTACCTTTTGAAATAATGTGTGATGCAAGTGATGTGGCCGTTGGGGCTGTTTTAGGACAAAAGAAAGATGGGCTTACACATGCCATCTACTACGTTAGCAAGACGCTAGATGATTCCCAACTCAACTATGCCACCACCGAGAAGGAGTTGCTAGCGGTAGTGTATGCCTTTGAGAAGTTCCGGTCATATCTTGTTGGAGCAAAGGTCATTGTGTACACGGATCATGTTGCGATCCGTTATCTCCTCACAAAGAAAGATGTCAAGCCTTGCCTCATTCGGTGGATCCTTCTCCTCCAAGAATTTGACTTGGAAATTCGGGACAAGAAGGGTTCCAAAAATTCAGTAGCGGGCCATCTTAGTAAGCTACCACCATTGGAGATTGAAAGAGATGACATCCCGATTGATGACTCATTCCGGGATGAGCAATTGCAAATGATGGAGGAGTGCTTACTTCAAGTGTCTAGAGGGAGTGAGCCATGGTATGCGGATATAGTGAACTACCTTGTGTGTGAAGAGGTGCCACCCGGTCTATCGTATGCCCAAAGGAAAAAGTTTTTCAAGGATGTGAGACATTACTATTGGAGCGAGCCTCTCTTGTTCAAGAGAGGACCGGATGGAGTCTTTAGGAGGTGCATTCCGGAGGATGAGGTATTTGATGTTGAAACAGTTTTTCTTGATCCGCCATTGCCACTCCTTGCCATGTGGAGGCCATTCTAGCTCACACAAAACATGTGCAAAGGTATTGCAATCCGGTTATTATTGGCCTAACTTGTTTAAGGATGTGCAGAATTTTATGGTAGCTTGTGACGCTTGCCAAAGGACGGGCAACATCTCAAGGAGAAATGAGATGCCCTTGAACAATATCCAAGAGGTTGAAGTCTTTGATGTTTGGGGTGTGGACTTCATGGGGTCATTCCCCGCTTCATGTGGCAACCTCTACATTCTATTGGCGGTGGATTATGTGTCGATATGGTGGAGGCAATCGTCTCTCCCACAAATGATGCCAAAGTTGTGGTGCGGTTCTTCAACCGAGTCATCTTCCCTAGGTTTAGAACACCAAGAGTGATCATAAGTGATGGAGGGAAGCATTTCACCAATAGGAACTTTGGGACACTTTTGGCTAAGTATGGCGTGACTCATAAGGTGGCCACACCTTACCATCCCCAAACTTGTGGGCAAGTGGAGAGCTCCAACCGGGAGATAAAAGGAATACTTGAGAAGACGGTTTCTAGGACAAGAAAATATTAGGCCATGAAGCTTGATGATGCTTTATGGGCTTATAGAACTGACTTCAAGACACCGACTGGCACAACCCCCTACAAGCTAGTTTATGGCAAGTCTTGCCACCTTCCGGTGGAGATGGAGCATAGGGTGTATTGGGCCATAAGGTGGCTGAATTTTGACCTCAAGGAAGCCGGTGAGAAGAGGTTGCTAGACATTAATGCTCATGAGGAGATCCGGTTGGATGCTTATGAAAATGCCCGGATTTACAAGGAAAGGACCAAACGTTGGCATGACAAACGTCTCATTCCAAAGGAGTTGAGTGAAGGTGACTTAGTCCTTCTCTTCAATTCAAGGTTGCGGCTCTTCCCCGAAAAGCTAAAGTCAAGATGGACGGGTCCTTATGTGGTGAGGAAGGTATTTCCCCATGGAGCGGTTGAGATAGGTGGGGAGCATTGTGGAGATTTTAAGGTAAATGGGCACCGTTTGAAGAAGTATATCCCGGAAGCTCCGGTGGATATGATTGCCCCACTTCACCTTGAGTAAAACGCCCCCGAATTTTGTCAAGCTAATGACCTTAACGTAGCGCTTAATGGGAGGCAACCCATTGGTACATATCTTTCCCTTTTCGTTTTTGTTTTTATTTTCGCTTTTGCTTTTGCCTTTGTTTTGGTGTGTTTGTGCGTCTTGTGTTTGTGTGCTAGAGTCTAGGTAGCATAGAAGCCTTGCAAGGCATGAGGATGATGATGATGATCCTGCATCAAACGTGGGTAGAGCGGACGTGGCACTTGGACGGCTAGCGGTGCTTAGCGCGGGTCCCGACGCCATATTGAACATCAAGAGCTCTCTACCACCTTTGATTGATCATCCACCATCACTTCACATGAGTGAACCAAAATACCGAAACCACCACTTTTACATTGTGAGGACTCCCTTTCACTTCTTTATTTAATTTGCACATTGGGGACAATGTATTCTTAAGTATGGGGTGGGGGTTTCATGATCATTTGCATGATTGCATCTAGGATAGTTTCATATTGTCACAGGTCTCATTAGCTTTTCATTGTACATATATATTTCCAAAAATCCAAAAAAAATCAGAAAATTTAAAAAATTTTAGTGCTTCTAAGTTTGGATATGACCCTTATGATGAGATTGTTTTGTGAATTGGCTATGGATGGCCTTGTGTGTTGATTGGATGTATGCATATGTGGACTTGAAATACTTCTCTTGAATCCCATGTATGAATTGTGATTATGATGTTTGCCTTGTTTGGATTGAGGATTGATAGTCAAAATTACATGCTAGTTCTTGCACATCATTTAGGAATGATTAAGGCAATTCATTTTTCTCTACTTCTCATCTTGATCATGTTGTTTGAGCACCTCAATTGATATAAAAATTTGACCTCTTTTGACCCATCCAGGAATAGGAGCATGCTAGTATGTTAAGTGTGTGAAAAGCAAGTGTGGGGTGAAGTTGTTGATGACTGAAAGTTGTGAATGAAGTGCTGAATTTGTTGGGAAAAGTGTAGAAAAAAATATAGGTTTGGGTACTTTGGTTTTGATGACGAGTAACTCGGAACCATTCACATAATCGGGTGTTTGTGCCTTGCCAAAGTCGGATACACCGAATGTCCTAACGAGCCTTGGTATGTGTGTCCGATGTGAGGCACCTCAGAAAAATCCCGAGGTCCGCTAATCATCAAGGTTTCGGCTTTTGTACACCAATGCCATTGTCTCAAAAATAAGTGAAAGAAAAAGAAAATGAAAAAGAAAAGAAAAGAAAGAAAAGATGGAGAAAAATATACACTTGTGGGAAGTTGATCAAAAACGAAATTGTGGAGTTAGTTCCATTCCTGGATTAGCATCACATGACCTAGAAAAATTCCTACCCTTTCACAACGTTTCTTGGCCTCTTCTTTCCTAAGTTCTTGTGACCTATTTGCATATGTGTAAGACTTAGTGATCTAGATTGGATATTCTCATGATCATCTTGACTTCTTCATTTTCAACTTCCATGCATGCTTTCGAGTTAAGTATAATTGTCCTTCCATGCCTTCGTTCATTTGATACATGATTGCTTGTCCATTGCTATGAAACATGACTATGAAGATGATCCATCTTATAAAGCACAATTCCGAAAAGATTTTATGTTTTTTTCTGCATTCATAAATCATGTCATCTCGTAGCCTATAGTTGGACTTTGCTCGGGGACGAGCAAGTACTAAGTATGGGGTATTTTGATAACATGATTTATGACGTTAGTTTAGGCATTCATTTAGATAGTTTTTCCCGTTATTCATGCATGGTTTGGCATTAGTTCATGACGTTTACGCTTAATTCATGCATATTGTTGAAATAGACGTCTACACAAACTCTTGTCGGTTTTGTAGGTATTTTGGAGAAATTTTGGAGCTTAATCGATACATTCGAGGATCATTCCTCGTGATGACACACTTCCGAACTCATTGAGAAGCAAGCTAGGAGCAAAGGAGAACACATAGGACCTTGTTGGTGCATGACTTGCACCAACTCATAGCTTAATGATCCAAAGGGAGTTGTTTATGCAAAACCACGGCCCAGAGCCAAAACCATGCCCGTAATTTTGGCCGTGGTTTTCTCTGGACAGCTGTGACAGTTGTCCCACGATCTTCATGCCCGACTCTTGCTCTTGGTGGAGAACATAAGTGGTCCTGCAGGCTGTTGCTAGAGGATCCTCTCCCACACTCTCTTACACACATCATTTTTCATTGGAGGATAGACTTGGAGAGGAAGAAAAACACTCTCATTTTGGGGAGGAGAAGAACAACACTAATCTTAGAGTTTTCATAGCTTTTGAGTGATTTTTGAGAGACCTTGGTTGAAGACATTTGCAAGGATTGTAAGGAACGTTTTGGACCTTCTTTTGAAGGATTGTAAGTCTTGCTTAAACTTATATTCAGCTGGGTTTTCTTGTTTCAACTTGCTTCTTTTCTCTTTCATTTGATTTTCTTGCTATGGAAGCCATGAATGGTTGCTTGTTGAGTTTGAATCTTAAAATGCATATTGTTGGCTAAATAGTTGTGATTCTAGGGTAATGGAATGATGGTTATGGCTTGGACTATGATAGAATAGACTTGAATGTACCTTTGGATGAATTGCTTGCTCAAACCTAACCTCTGTTGAAAACCACGGTCTGTTCATACCTTTCCACGGTCGTGGTTCTGTATGATCCACCCGTGATTTTCTCTGTTGTGCTTGTATTGATGAATCTGAATGTTAGGATGTTAGTTTGTTGAAATCCTAGTGTTTGTTAAGCATAATCTAGCCTAGGGTGACCTAATGCTAGCAAACTAAGTGAGGGAAGAGACCTACCCGGTAATTCTTGACCTTAGATACCCAAGATGATGAACTCTGGGTAGTAGTGAGCCTCACAAGCCGCTATTGGACTGAGTGTGCTAGGATTGTTACTTAGGACTTGCCTTCCCGAGACTTACCCGGTAAGGAGAGGTTTGACTCTTAGATAGCAATCCGGTTTGTGTACAATTCCCAACCTTAGGCTCCTAGAGACTTACCTGGTAATAGAACCTTGGGTGCGGGATTAGTGGTCCATGAGACCTACCCGGTGATTGATCCCATTTGAGAAACACCCTTTTCCCAACATACCATAGCTAGTCCAAGGTTGATTAGAAGCTTGAGTCCAATGCCATAACCGGAAGTCCTAACCCCTAGAATCCGTTTTTCTCTCTTTGATCACATATCTTGTGTTTGTGTTGCTTATTTGTGTTGTTAGCTTGATTTGTTAGTTTGTTTTATAATCTTGCATCATTTGTGATCTTAGTTTAATCACCATAAAAACCAAACCCAAAAATATCATGATTTTCATTTCTTTATTCCTTTCCCTTTTCTTAGACTAGATTTGCACTATCTATGATTACTTGTTTGATTTGATTTCACCTTAATCTTCGTGTTCGACCTCGGAATACTATCCTTACTACAAAACGACCCATACACTGTGGGTTTGCTAGGATTTAGGAAATTATATCGAGTTATAAATTGTAAGACTTTTGTGCTATACATTTCTAGCGTAACAGTTGGCACGAGTCGTGCAAGAAGTATACGAAAGATTGGCCTTATCAACTTTGTTTCTCGGATTGATATTGCAAAAGGAAATGAAGCTTAAGTTCCTCACCCACTAGAAAAAGGAATGTCAGTAGTGCAAGCTAGTACAAATACAATGAGCTCCTCCCTTACGCTATTAATATTGTGGGAAGCGAGATCAATTACTTCGAGGCATGGTTAAGTCCTTTAGTTAGGACCTTGATGGTTGGACAAATATGAGACCTTGGAAGATTACTATAACCCCGGACTCAAGGTGAAAAAGGGGATTAGAGCTGAAAGATTGCTTAACCAAGGCCCCGAGAGATAGAGAACTCAAATGAATGCTTTGAGTTTTAGAGATGATGGATTCAAGAGGCCTACACTTATGGATAGGTCGATGGATGTCGGGATCTCAAAGATCTAGTGATTCCCGTGGAACCATACCAGGAGGATATCGTTGTCATAATTGTAACAATGACCACCACTACAAGTTGGCTTGTCCAAGGGACCCACAAACATGCTTCAAGTGTGGTAGAATGGGTCATCTTGCCACTTTTTGCAAGAACGGAGGAGATTATCGTCTGAGGTCTCAGGCCTTTGCACCTACCTTTGGGAGACCGGTACCGCCAACACATCCGACAAACTCGCAGTCTCATTAAGCTTCTAGTGCACCCAAGACAAAAGAAAATGTTTATGAGATGAGGGTCGATGAACCCAATGCGCCAGTGCCAAAAAGTACGATCTTTATTCGATCTCAACTTCAATGCATTTTGCTAAACACCGGAGCTACGCATTCATTTTTATCTGAGGCATGTGTAGATAAACTTGACTTGTCATGTGTTTGTGATTGTGAGTCTTTTGTTGTGGGGTTACAAGATGATAGTCAACTAGTTGGAAACCGAGAGATCCGGGATTCTCTTATCCGTACAGTTCACAATGCCTTGTTACGACAATTCTTTTTTTGTCAAGATTTTATTTTATTGAAATTTCATTTTTTGAAATTTTTCAAAGAAAATTTTTAGTTTTAGGTTGGGTATCAAAATTCGAGATCCAATCACAAGCATTAATCGGGAGGATGCTCAAATACTCCTCAATCATCTCTGAAGCGGATGGTGTAGTGAATCAACCATTTTTACAGCACCTCCAATATAGTCTATCCTAGATTTCATTTTTTGGTATGACTGTTTCCTTAATTTTATCCCTAATATCCGGGTTGATGATTTGTAGGTCATTATCATTTTTAGTGACATACCAATCTTTCGAGCCATTTATAAAGTGACTACCTTGGATATTCATGTCAATTTGAATGGTATTCTAGACCATTTTAATAAGTGGCATCATAGAGACCAAATTATCATGCTAGAAGTTGATGGTTATACCATTTCCGACCTGCCAAATATAATCATATTTAAACTCATATTTGAGTTTCATAAGGTCGTTTCATTGCCATGATGTTGGTCTTTTCTATTGGTAATGGAGAATATTATGTTTTTCATATAATTTTCATTAATAATTTTGACCTATATATTGTTTGGTTCTACCAGGATTTTCCGCAAGAGTTTCATTTGTAAAGCTTTGTTCAAGATTAAGGATTTTCTTAACCCGAGGCTGCCATTCGTTTTTTTTATTTACAAATTACGTCTCATCCAATAATAGGTTTGTGTTGGTCCCCTTTGTTATAGAAGAATTTTGGGCTAATTAGGTAACTAGCCCTTTTCAGTTTTATATTTAGTAAATAGCCTTTTTGATTTTTTGTTTAGGTAAGTATACCCCTAAATTGCCCTAATGTATTTTTAATCCCCTGTGTTCGCTCTCTCAGCCGTCGCTCCCCTTCTATCTCTCCTCTCTTCTCTCTCGTACAGCCGAGCGTCCATCTCAGGCCATAGAAAACCAGACTCGAGAAATGTCCGGAAACAGGCGATGTTATGCACCCTCTCACCTTACCCAGCCAAACCCTGCATCTCCCCTCTTTCTTCAATCATCGAATCAGCGCACGAAGATCTACTCTGCACACAAGTTACAACTCAGAACTTGCCCTTCTCGACACTAGGATAATCAACGTACAGAACCTCGCTAGATCCTCGTCGGATAACGATAACCGAAGTATACAGACGACCTCTCTTTCCGGCAAGCCTTATAGCTTCCTTGGCATATACGGCAGCAACCAGTGGTGTCTCCGTCGTCAACAACCAGCGTGGGTAGATCTCCATGTGTCGAGCCACACCAACTTATACCCTTAACTTACCAAACCTTGGTTCACGTGTAGATGTCTTCACAGCTACCTTTCCCTTCCTTTTCTGGACTCTCATTTAAGGCAAACGTATTTGCAACCTATCCTTCTGCATATACGGCCTTAACCACTGGGATTTCTTGCATTGTCTGGGCACATGACGCAGCCTCTCACCGGCCCAACAATGAAGCATTTCCAACCGCTTCATACGTGTTGATTCCTTAAACAAACTATCAATCAAATTGTTCATTATTTGAGATAATGAAATTTATTTTGAAACAACAAAAATTAAACTTTGTAGTGTTTAACTTTTTAAGGAAAATCTTATTAACAACAGTCTCCTACCCAAAGCCGGTATGTAAATGTTCGGTATGTAAATGTCCGGTATGTAAATCTCCGGTATGTAAAATGTCTGGTATGTAAATGTCCGGTATGTAAATGTCCGGTACGTAAATGTCCGGTATGAAAATCCGGTATGAAAACAAGAAATAAAAAGGTAAATAAAATAAAATAAAATAAAAATAAATTTAGTAATTAGAATCAAAACTTACATAACAAACATCAAATATTCTTTCTTTTTTAATAGAATGGCTAATTAGTTTTACCTACCATTAAATGAACGTGGTAAAATATTATGGGGTACATTTACTAAACACAAAACTTAAAAAAGTCTAGTAGGCCAAATTCTTTCAAGAATTTTTATATGTTTTATCTAGCTCCTCTAGATTATGGATCATGAGCATGAAGCTTTGCATAGCAAAAGTCGGTTAGCCGCTAGATTATGTTTTATGAGGGTATTTTTGTCTTCTTGCGATAAAGAGTTAGATTTTCTTTTCAAAAGTCGGTTAGCTCCTCTAGATTATGGATCATGAGCATGAAGTTGGCAACCTGTTGATACCAAGGCTAAGTTGATTTATCACTTAGCCTTGAAGATTGCCCACCGAGTGCTTTCTGAGTGTCTCTTCCCTAGGACGGAGACTCCTCAGAAAATCAAGACTGACGAGCTGTTTTTGCTTTATTGTATGCTGCATGGTAGGCCGGCTGACTGTGCCACCCTCTTAGCTTCTACTATGAGTAAGCTAAAGAATAAGAGGGCCGGCAATATTGGATACGGTGGGATGGTCACCCACCTTGCTAGGCAGCTTGGTATCGACTTCCCCGCATGTACCAGGATAGCTGCTAGACCTCTAGGACTCCACAGCCTCATGACTAGAGGCATTATTTTTCCTAGACATAGAGGTCCACCTACCGCTTGTTCGCCCCTAAATGTGCGTGCAAATAAGCTTTAAATTTATAAAACTAGAATCAAGCAAGCGAACCCGCAGTGTACGGATCGGCGTAGATTAGCAAGTATTCCAGAGTATCGAATACAGGGATTTGGGGAGAATAAATTCGATCGTAGGTTATCAAGCAAGTGAATGTAAGAGCTTTGCAAATTATTGGAAAACAACAATCCTAAAGATCCAAGTATCCAGATGTGGCAATCGATTCAAGATATACTAATGATATAAAGACAGAGTTGAGATATGCAAAGGTATGCTAATGTAGGTCATCGTACGGTGAAGTTCCAAAAACCTTATATGACTCACCTACAAGACACTCTCTACACAGGTTGTTGAGGCTTCAATATAGAAAGGTTCTAAAGATGAGAATTAATGTCAAATACCCAAACTTGTAATCCAAGGATCAAGACTAACTAAACCGATTACGGTTGTGACACTCACAATCGAGGTAGAGGTTGTTGAGGCTTCACTACCACCTAGAAAAGGCAAGCCTAAACTAAGTTAAAGCAAATCTTTAACTTTGGATTAAAGTAAAAGCAAGTTCGTAGACTTAAGAGAAATCACGGTTAGTTCTTGAGGTTCCACGGCCGTGGACTCAAGAACAGGCCGTAATTTAAGGTTGTCGGCGATTCTCTCTAACTCTCAGGGTCTAAGCTGTTTACGATCGATCTATCATCATCTAAGCCACAACTATCAACCCTTCACCTTAGAATTGTTAAGGGTTTTTAGCCAACAATCATCATTATGATATCAAATTCAAAGATTAAAAGATTGAAAGATGAAAACTTCCGAAAACTTCCAATAAACTTCAAACCAATCTCAAAGTCACAATCAAGAACGAATATCGTCAATATATTCAGAATAGAACAAACAAACACAATCTTAGGTAAGAAGGAAGAACGGGATGTCAATCCGTCTTCTAGATCAAACCTAAACAAGAAGAGAAATCTTCTTGCGAACAATCAATCTTCCGAACCTTCGATCTTCCGTAAATCTGGAAATCTCAATCACAATCTCCACCAAAGTGCGAGATTAGGGCAACTCCAAGGATGAACGCAAAATCCCTCTTTTGCAAAGGTCGCAAAAGTCTCTAAGCGGAGGTGTAAAAACACGTGTAAAGCGAGGTGACGGAATCTCTCTTCGTCCGTCCTTTTATAGGGCAAGATAAAATATCGGCCCGGCCCAATCTTCTGAAAGATCGTGGCTTAAAATGTGGCGAAAAAGATCGTCAAGATCACGGTCGTGGAAGGTTCCACGACCGTAATTTAGAGTGTGGAAATCAACACGGTTTGAACCATGGATTCCACGACCGTAGAAGCTTCTGGAATGAATCACGCTTCACTTGCTAGGGTTCCACGGCCGTGGAACTGAACGTGGAATGTAGTACGGCCGTATTTTAGAGCGTGGTTTAGGGCAAGAACGTGATTCTTCCCTAGCCTCGTGCATTCCTCAAGTTAGCACTCTTTTGGCTCCTAAGAATGCCCTCAATCCATGGACATACTCAATCAACTCATCCTTGCTAAATTCCGTTCGGAAATGACTCTCAATCACCTATAATCAACATAAAGCTTGTGTAGACATCCATATCGATAATATAGGCAAACTAGCTCACAATTGCAACAATGCTCAATCGATGACTATCAATATGAATCAAATACGCTTAGAAAACGTGCCTAAAATATCACAATATTTCATGCTAACACCGCTGCCATGCCTTGGGAGGGTAGAGGAGGTAGAGGGGTTACATGGCTTCCCGAGTATTCCATTATGGTTGGACGCCATAATTGGAAAGAGACATTCGCTGCTATGCATGCAAATAGATTGGTAGCACCTCCTTACGTTCCCCCTGAGTCACCTGTTGTAGATGAGGAGGAGATGAGAGGAGATGATGAGTTTGAGGGAGGAGGCGAGGAGCACGATTATGGTACCTTCCCGTATCAGCCGGATGCAGTTCCCGACCTCCCTAGACACTCTTTCCGCCCCGCTAGAGCTTCTGGTTCTTCCTCTCGCCGCGCCAGCGTGAGCGAGAGGCCGACATGGATGGCGACCCCTCCTCAATGGTATAGCACGCAGCGGATTGGATGGGAGCTCCACCAGCTTGGCATGCCCAGCCACCACCTGCACCAGCACCATCAGATGCACCAGCGTGGTATAGCCAGCCGCCGGGATGGTACGAGCAGCTGCCGGAGTGGGCCACCGACCTTTCCAGTAGGGTCGGAGCCTTGGAGATCCGCGCAGATGCTAGGGATGCACGAGCCGATGCACATGACCGGATGATGAGAGATGTCTACCGCCAGCAGCTTGGGCGGAACTATGATCCCGGCTTCTTCCCGTTTCCACCACCACCGGCACCCCAGTGAGGACGATGATGATCTACCGCCTTAGCCACTCCACCACCGTCTTGTGAGTTCATTTTCTTTCTTTCTTTTCTTTATTTCTTTTTGAACATTAGGGACAATGTTTGTCTCAAGTATGGGGTGGGGTGTGACTATTCGTTTGTAATAACTCTACTCACTTTGCTTGCTTTGATCGAGAACACCTTGCATGTTTCATTCCATTGTTACACGTTTCATTATCTCATTGCATGAAAAAGCTTTTGAAAAAAAACCCATAAAAATCGAAAAATTTTGAAAATTTTGTGCTTCTAAAGATTGAGATTATTTCTATGATAATCACTACTTGTGAATTGAGTTTTGATGACAATTGCATGCTTAAACAAATAGTGAATTGAAAAGAAATTGAATGAGTTAATTATTCCTCTTTTGCAAGTTTCATAATGTGAAGAGTGTTACCTAAATCATATTTGAGAAATCAAGGTTGAAATCACATGATAAGTTCTTATACTTGTTGAAATGATTAAGGCACTTCGATTTTCTTGCTTCTTTCTTTGATCATTTAGCCCCTCAATGAAATAATAGCCTCCCTTACCTATCCGGGAATTTGGAGGAATTGATATTTGGCATGTTTGATGTGGGAGGGCCATGAAAGCAAAATTTTTGCATTCAAAGAATAGAAAGAACTTATAGGTTTGGGGAAGTCAATCATGACGATGAGTAACTCGGCACCATTCACATAGCCGGGTGTTTGTGTCTTGCCAAAGTCGAATTGAGCGATATTCCTAACGGATTATGGTATGTGCATCAAGGGTTTGAGGCATCTCGCAAAAATTGAGAACCGCCAATCTCCTAGGCTTCGGTTTTTGTGCACCTCTGTCCATAACTCCAAAAGTAAAGTCGAAAAATTATGTACAAGAGAAAAGAGCAAAGCTCTAAGTTGAAAGTGTTGCAAACCGCAAGAGAAAAAGAAAAGAGTTAGTTATCCACTTTCCCGGATTCATGCACCACATTCCTTATAATTACCTCTCCCTTTCCGCATTCTAGACCTTACTTGAAAGTCCTTAAGATCAAGAGAGTGTTATATGACTTGGTGATCTAAATTGAAGTTTCTTATGATTGATTTTGATAATGTTTGAAGGTTATGATGCTTACATGGAAGTTTGATCAATTCATGAGCTTTCTTTCCTCTTTACTCTTTGGTTATGTATATGAGAGTCTTATGAATGAATGAAGCAAGGTTTGAGAATGATCTATCGACTAGAAGTACATTTACTTAAAAGATGTTTTGTTTTTGAGAGTGCATCCATATTTCATCCTAACTTGAATTTTAAAGCTTTGAAAGACCTTGCTTGGGGACAAGCAAGTGGCAAGTATGGGGTATTTTGTTAGCATGAAATATTGTGATATTTTAGGCACGTTTTCTAGATGTTTTTCATCCATTATAGTGTTCATTGATGAAGCATTGAAGCAATTGTGAGCTAGTTTGTCTATATTATCGATATAGAGGTCTAGATAAGCTTTGTGTTGATTGTAGGCGAATAAGAGCTAAAACCGAACGAATTAAGAGAGGATGGAGATAGATTGAGCACATCCAAGGATTGAGGACACCACAAAGAAGCCAAGGAAGATGCTAAGATGAGGAATGGCACGAAACAAAGGGAATTACGAGCAATCCATGCTTCCACGCTCTAAAATACGGCCGTAATGAAGTCCACGCTCTAAACCACGGCCGTGGAACTTGGCAACATGAGCGTGGAGCATTCCAGAGAGTTACACGGTATAAAGTACGGTCGTGGAAGTTGTGAAGAACCGTAATCCAATTCCACGCTCTAAACCACGGGCGTGGAATTCCATAAAACCGTGATTTAGGGAATCTTTTGACGAATAAAATATAGACACATTGTCTACGCACATGGCCGGACGCTTATTCTATCTTTCCCTATAAAATAACTGAAGGAAAGAGATTTCGGGACTTTCGCTTACGCTTGCTTGCACGTGCCTAGGGTTCCAGTTGGACGTGCGGAGATTGCCATTTTTGCAACGGAGATTTGCGAAGGCTTAAAGATTTGGAAGTTGCACTTTTGTTCCGAGGTTTGATTAGAAGACGGATTGACATCCCGCTCTTCGTTCTTATCAAGGATTGTGTTTGGTTTGTGTTATTCCAAATCTGATATACATTATACTCTTGTTTGTGGATTTGAGATTGATTCGAAGTTTATTGAAGGTTTTCGAAGGTTTCATCTTTCATTCTTCTTAATCTTGAATTTGATATCATAATGACTGTTGTTGGCTAAAACCCTTTAGCAATTCTAAGGTGAAGGGTTGATAGTTGTGGCTTAGATGATGATAGATCGATCGTAAACAGATTGGACCCTGAGAGTTAGAGAGATTCGCCGACGAACAAAAACCACGGTCTGTTCTTGAGGTTCCACGGCCGTGGAACTCAAGATCTGCCCGTAATTTGTACCAGTTTACGAACTTTGCTTTTACTTTTATCCAAGGTTAAAGATTAGCCTTAATCTAGTCTTGGCTTGCCCTTTTCTAGGTAGTAGTGAAGCCTCAACAACCTCTACTTCGATTTCGAGTGTCACAACCCTTAATCGGTTTAGTTAGTCTTGATCCTTGGGTTACAAGTTTGGGTATTCGATATTAATTCTTGTCTTTAGATCCTTTCTATACTGAAGCCTCAACAACCTTTATAGAGAGTGTCTTTAGATAAGTCATATAAAGCCTTGGAACTTCATCGTATATTGTTTTACCTTAGCATACCTTTGCAACTATTAACTCTGTCCTTAGTTCTTAGTATATCTTGAATCGATCGCCACAATTAGATACCTGGATCTTTAGGGTTGCTGTTTTCCCAATATATTTGCAAAGCTCATACATTTACTTGCTTGACGATTTATAACTGGATTTAACCCCCCAAATCCCTGTGTTCGATACTCTGGAATTCTTGCTTAACTACGTCGATCTGTACACTGCGGGTTCGCTTGCTTGATTCTAGTTTTATAAATTTAAAGCTTATTTGCACGCACGCTAAGTGACGAACACTCTTGCAACCAAGACCCATAGGTAACGGATAGTACTGATTTATTCTTATTAGCAGACGGAAGCAGAGGCGAGTTTCGGGAGATTCTCGTGTGACAAAAGAAGTTGAATTAGTAATAGATAACTTAATAAAAGATAATAACTGATTGTGTGAGAGCATGCTATGTGTTTACCTTCTTATGTGTGTTTGTGTCTTTATTGTCTATCTAAAATCTAGAATGTTAGCTAAAGATTTATACCGATGTTGTAGATGTCCCGCAGGTTAGAGATGTTGCTGAGTGATCCTGACGGTGTGGTCAGCTGGGTTTCCCGCACATTATAGGACGGGATCGGGTTTTATATTTCTCTTGTTGTTCTTTCCCTTTTGTTTTGAACTCGGTTGCGAGTCTTTGACGCTTCCCTTTGTTGTTCCTTTGGTTTTTATAACAGATTTGGTTTTCATTTATTTGTGCCTTGTTGTAAGATCCGATATTATTGTTGCTACTTTGAGGGTCAAGACCCATTGTGAGGTCCTAGCCTGTAACACTTTAAGTTCCCAGAACTTGGGGTGTTACATTAGGTTCGGTTTACCGAACCGAGTAGTTTCGGTTCAGACCAAACCGAAAACCGACAATTTAAGTTCGGTCTTAGGTCTCCATTTAAAAAAAATTAGGTTTCGGTTCAGTTTCTGTTAAAGACCGCAAAACCGACGGTAAACCAATAAAAGTGAATGATTATTTTAAAAAAATAAGGGTCGGTTCATATAATCATATTAACAATTACTTTTTAGGTCCATTTAGGTCCACAACCTAAACTGAACCGAAACCGACCCTAATAGGTTCGGTTTTAGGTTCTAATATTTCATATTTTTGGTTTTAGATTGAAAGCAAAACCGAATCTACTTTTATAGGTTTAGTTTTTGGTCCAAGGTTTCAAAAGTATTGGTTTTAGGTTCGGTACGGTTTATTGAGGTTTAGTTCGGTTTTGTACTTACGTTCACCCCTACTTTCTCGACCATCTTCGCTCTCTTTCAAAGGTTTCATCTCACTTGACACAACTTTCCTCTTTATCGGTGACATGAATGTTTTGATGCATCGAGCTTGTCTTCACCTTGTCGTCCGCGTTTTATAGTTCTGGGAATCGGAGCACCACTGTCGGAGTTGTCCCCATTAACCAAATCTGGTAAAGCTCACGAGTTTAACTCGGAGCTTTGACTCGTTGATCTATTTTCTAGGGCATATTTGTTTAGTTTGCCACACTCATCTCTTTGCAAATTCGTCTTACCGTGAGTGTTTTCTATTTTTATTATGTTATTTTGTTGTTCATGTTCTTTGGTTACAATTTGCTTTTTAGTGGTAGCCTTCTTTGAGGAGGCGAATTTTTAAATCTTAATCCATGAAAGGAGATGAGGTCTTTGAAATTTTTTAGAGTTTTATGCTCTTTAAGTGGTTTGTGTTTGTCAAGTTGATATCATTAATTGATCTTTGATTTGATCTTCTTTGTTGTTAGATTATCATCTTAAATTCAAATCCCTTTTTTTTATTATGCTTTCGCAAATCTTATTTCTAAAATCAACATCATCTTATAGTTTTATTTACTTATATATGCCTTATCTTCTACATGTTTTCTTGTACCTTTAACATTGAGCCTGATTTGAAATTTACCTCAAAACTGACCTGTATGAACAATTGAAAAATTGAACCTTTATGAACACGAGATTCGTGAAAAGGACTCCATTGAACAAAAAGTGAAGACTGTAGTCTATGAAATGAACCCTTCTCACAAGATGTCAAAATGAAATACAAGATCCATGTAACCGATTACCATGCTCTTATCAAGCGTTTTTGGCACTATTGTTCAATAATCGTGAATGTTAAGTATGTTGACTAATTAATTGTTTGATTTACACACAATTATCCAAAATCTGCTAATTGACATGACAATTTGTGTTATTACAAATCATGTTAGTATTGAACAAGGAAAGCTTGTTAGAGAGAATGCCCTACGGTCCGCATGCTTTACTATTCCTACTATGAGTAGAATACTGCTCTTTTTCTTTCATATTTGTGAGAACATATTTTCCGCCAGCGTTCGAATTCCACCTATGGATCAATGGTTACGTGCCTGTGTCCACTGATGACTAATGAGGACACTCCATTGTGAAGACCTTATTAGGCACTAGTATTTTCATTCCTATTTGTGAGCCCATATGTTCCGCCAGCGATCGAATCCGCCTAACGGGTGTCATAGTCCTCTTTGTATTTGTGGTTGTTGAAGTTGCTTGGAGACAGCGTGGATCTGTGATCGAATGTTGAAGGCTCTTGAGGAAGCCAAATCTGATGTGTCCACTCTTTTAATCCAATTGCGGTCCTAAAGCTATGACTCTACTCTTTTCTCTCGGCGGTTCTCGTGCTTTGGTGTCTGTCTCGGGTTCATTTTATTCTGAAGTTTCCTGTACTCGTCTAGGTTGGTCCATGTTGGCCAGTCCGTTTACCACTTAATGTGACATCTTGAACCACTAGATATACAATTTTGCTACTTTTCTTAATAAAAAAATAAAGATATAAGCAAATGTTTGCTACTTATTAATCTTTAAAGCTGCAAATTTATATATTAGATATACAATATTGTATTTTGGTTTTCCTTTTCTTCATTATACAGTGAACATATATACTTTTTTTCATGTTTAAAAAATATATACTTTTTTCCCAAATAAACTCTTTTATTGAGACATATTTTAAAAACTAACGCGTTTTGGGGATTTGATTTGAGGAGTGTCAGTCAATATTAATTATTAATGACATGCAGCATCCTATATCCATGCAGATAACCACTATAATCACTGCCTCATTTATTTTATAAGAAAAAAAGTAAAGATGCACGTTCATTTCTATAGAATTAAAAAGTGATATTCTCATAGCATGGCAAGGTCGCAAAAGAAATAAGAATTGACCATAATTAATATGGAAACGACGCGTTTAATCCGCACAAAAAGAGGAATCTAATTCCCCCTTCACCTACGGGAATCGTGACAGCTAGACTTTGTCCTCCATGTTTACTATTTCACGAATTCACTCACCAAATTATCCTTTTGCATCAAACTACCCATAAAAGTTAAAATTGTGTAAACTGCCCCTACATTTTGTAATTTCAAAACCACACCATCTTCATCATTGCGATTTCACCCATCTTTAACCTCCTTTTACCGTTGTAAATGCGGTATTGATTAATCGGGTTTTGTAAGGTGCAAAGAAAATTACACGTTCTTTGTAATAACACATCTATTTGTGTAATTTACTTTTATATTTAAATGTTGGCTGGAAAGTTAAGAGATTCCTCAACCCTTTGCTGCTTTAATCGACGGTCTCTTTATTGTCCTCTTTACCGGTATACAAACTTGTTGCACACTATTTCGTATGTACGTGACCCTGCTCTAATACAAGCAACTGTAGTGAATAATTAACCAAAAATAAAATTATGTTTTGTTCAACTTTAGGTTAACGATTTTGATTTGATTAGATCTTTGTTCATTATTATTATTATTTGGTTTATATGGACATATGAGAAAATATATTAGTTTGTATTTAAAAATATAATTATTTACGGTCAATTAGAAAAATAAAAATGGTTCATGTGGTGGAAATTGGAATTGAGAAGCGGCCCAAATTGACATCTAAAATCCAGCCCAATTTGAATTCTCATCTTCTTTCTAACGTGGACTTTCTTCATTATGTGATTGGTTCTTACATGAACAATGAAATTTGTCCAAGTTAGTTGGAGAAGGCCAAGAGGGCCCATCTAGTTAGTGTGTATTGAAGCCCAACCGACGTGGCTCCCAAAATAACACTAAGGGTACTTCACTACTTCTGAATGAAATATAACAAATTAAGAACGCTTTTGACTATTCATAAAGCTTTCTCAAACATCGCAACATTGTATTCTAATTAAAGCAGCAAATATTCATTAGCATAACCAAATCATCACACTTCAACCATAGATTGAACTCGAATTCATCCTGCAATATATATATATATATACACACACGTGTGAAAGATAAAAGAAGTAAGAACACTATAAAGAAAGGATCTAAGACTAGTTGCTAGACCAACCAACCCATGGTTGTTTAACTAGCTCATACAACAAATATAATCATGTTAAACATTTAATCATGCTTCTTAGGAGGTTTTACCAAAAAATTTCGCATATCTTGTGAGTGTGTGAAATGACTAAACTCAATAAACAAATGCACTATCGTATTTAGTCTAAAACAAAAGGAACTTAGGCATTAAATGTATGACCATTTCTTTAAACATGCTTATATTTCTCACATTAGGCATAAATTATGATAATCAAATTATCCATGAGTGAAATTCATTTCATTAGGAATTTAGATATTGTGTTTGCCTTAGACAACTCCTAATTCAATTTTAAGTTCTCTTACAGTGCAACTCATCTATACTTTTATCTCTTGGTAGAGACTTAGATGAGGAACTTAGAAATTAGAACACATGTTCAGGCATTTACCATTCACGAGAAGAAATAATCAAGCATACACATGTGAAAATTCAATAAAAATGTGCTCTACAGCAAATCAAAAAAGCCTATTAAAATTGATGATAGTCAACAAGTGCTTGTTGACACTCCGGAAATTAAAAAACTAAATGGCCTATTAACCAAATTAGCCCAAATCACATTTACCAAAGTAAATATACAAAATATTGGGGTATATTTACTTAATTAAAAAACTAAATGGTCTAGTTACTAAAAGTAACACTCAAAAAAGCCTATTAACTAAATTAGCCCAAATCACATTTACCAAAGCTCTAAAGCAAATCAACATATGCAAAATTCTCGAAGGACATTATGTCCAATAAAAAACTTTTAGATAATAAGGATCAACTTCAATGACAAAGGAATGCAATGCTATGATTCAAAACAAAATGCCTCTTAAAATTGATGATTTGGGAAGTTTATATATCATTCTTATGTTAGACAACGAAACACCTCATTATTTACAAAAAATTAAGAAAAATAATTGTAGGATAACCAACATAAAATAACTAATTGAGAAACTAACCACCAATTTTTCATGTTTTAATTTCTAACCACTTACTTAATCATATATGACTAAATTTTGTATGGACCGTCACACTTGATGTCAGTCAAAGCTTGTTGACAGTCAACGCTTGTTGACACTGAACAAGTAGTCAGCAAGTGCTTGTCGACCGTCAAGAAGTTGTCAACACTTGTTGACACTCCGGAAATAAAATTTTAATTTTTTCCTGTCAACAAACACTTATAATTCTTGTTGATAGTCAACAAGTGCTTAAAAATGCTTGTTGACAGTCAAGAAGTTCTTGTTGACTATCAACAAATTGTCAACAAGTGCTTGTTAGATCTGTGAATTCAATACGTGGATTCATTTCTTTGTGGCTATTGCTATTAGTTATATTCTTAATCGGCTAAACCGATGCTTGTTGGTTTTTTTAAGCACTTGTTGATTTCTTTTAAGGTTATATCAATACTTAGATCAAGAAACATTTTTCACCGATGCTTGCTTGTTGATTTTTTTAAGGTAATGTGGATGGATTTTGGATCAACATGATATTGTTTGTTTTCTTTATATTTGTTGAATTGAGTGTGCTTACCGTTCCGTTCATTGGTTAAAGAGATGATCACTCTCCTAGTTTAGTTCAGATTTGCTTATGATGTTATACAATCATCGGGGAAAATATATTTTTTTAAGCACTTGTTGATTTCTTTTAAGGTGATATCAATACTACACTAACCTTTTGTAATCTTCAACAAAGAAATATAGAGAAATATTCTCTTTAGTTACACGAGTTGAAATGAAGGCACAAAAGCAGGCGACTTGAAAGTTGTCATAGATACATTAGGATGAATGAAATCAAAAGACTCAAAAGATACCATGGATGAGAAAGAAGGGGCAAAAACAGTTGAATTGAGCACGACAATGGTTGAGAAAGAAGAAGGGAAAACAAACAACTCGGATGTTACTATGGATGTGGAATAAGGGGCTAGCGAAATAAGTGAATCGAAGGCTACAACGGATGCGAAAGTATTTGAATGGAAGGTTACCATGGATATCGAAGAAGGAAAATCAAAGCTTGTTATGGATGCTAGAACAAGTGAATCGAAGGCTAATGGGAACGTTGGAGATGTGGACTAAATAAATTGTTATATTCATGCAAACCTAAAAATTTTGGTGGTTAGTTTTAGAATATCATACTTTGTGATGCTTATTTCTAAAATTCGCCAAAATTCAATCTTCTTTCACATTTATGTTAAGAAATTCCCCAAAATTCAATCCCCTTTGATTTTCATAAAGCTACAGAATTCGTTGGTCATTAGAAAAAGCAGTAATTTTCATATAATTCTATTGAATGATGAAAATATCTGAATTGCTTGGTTCCAATTCCCCTCTCCTTCGCATTCCATGAGTCGATTACAGCCGAAGATCCCCAAGTAAGCTTTTAAAAAAAAATATGCAAGAGGACCATGTTGCATCAAAAATACTGTGCGTGTTAGAGACGAGGGCCAATACTATGACTTTACCCTCGAGCGTATATACTATAATCTATTGGTCCATAATTGGTATACCAAAAGCTCAAACAAGCACCAACTCCGTACTATATTCATCATAATCAATAGGCCTGGAGATATACTTGGCCGGTGAATTTAGAATATATTTTCTATTTTTTTTATAAAGCTAAAGATATACGGTGAATAAATATCATCTAATTCAAAGTAGATGGAATAATCCAACTCCATGTAACGATACATCACTTTTGATCCTAACACAAATGGTGGAATCTCATTTGAATGTGACAGGGCTATCGATTTATTTACTATTTTTTTGTAAAATTTCTTCACCGGAAAGTTTTATTTTTGATATAGGTGTTTGATTATAAATAATGGTCGATAACTCAATTTGTTCATACTAAATCAATGAATAAAATCACTATAACTGGAAATCAAGTCGAAGTGAATCAAACAAATGAAAATTTCAAGCCCTGAATGATGACGGAGATGTTGCTCCATTTGGTACCAATCACAAAAAGTTACCCTCTCTCGTAAATTTCATGGGTTGGCTTTGAGGGTACCTGTGGGTGCAAGTAGAGTGAGGTCCTTCGGGTCATGTTCGACTTATTTTCAGTTTTAATCACTTTCGGGCAGATAAAATTTCAGGTTATGTTACCTTCTTTGGGTTAGGTTTGTAAAAATTTTGGGTTCTTTGGATTTCGAGTTTATTTGGCTTGACTATGTTTCAATTAAAGTTGCGTGATTCGGGTTGCGGAGGTCAAATTTGTTCTCATACCATATTTTTTTTTTGTAAGAATTAATAAATAATCAACGTGTGACACCAACTCTAATAAAAAATGTATCACAATTAACTCAATTAAAGCTAAATTGTAATTGAGGCCGTCAATTTCTAGTTGATCAGGTTGGTTTCCGGTCGGGACGCATTCGGGTTTGGACATTTTCAATTTAAGCCGATTTAAGGTTTGATCATTTTTTGTTTGAAGTAATTTCAGTTTGGATCGGATATATATTTCGGGTTAGATCACATCAAGTCGGTTAGAATTCCAGATTAATAAGTTATCATTTTGAATAGGATTTCAATTTGAGTCAAACTTTTCAACTAGATTTTAGCTGCTTTGTGATATTGTCATCCCATAATACCAAAAACTATAATTAGTTCATGTAACACCCAATATTATCATCTCGCATCATTTGAATAAAAATTTATAAATAACTTATAAGATAGATTGTTACCCATCTCAACAAAATTTTTTTTTCTAGTGGTCGAGTGAGACAAAAAAAAACTCTACAGTAAAACATGCTCGTATGAGAGAAATTTCAACATGAATGGCCTCTATAATCCCGTAAAATTATCATCGCCAGACCTCGGGTCTTATAGTTTCTTCTAAACAAAAATAGCGAGGAAAATAAGAGAAATCCATATCCATACATTTAAAAAGATAAATGGTTTAGATTGTCGAGGTGATATTGTAAAAACATTTTCGTAGAAACTAATTTTAACTTTTGTTCATCACATAATTATTACAAATGGATAACTTCGTGAAATATGTCTAAATCTTATAAGGGTGATTTTGATAAAAATATTTTGGTCTAGTATCTAGGCTCATGGCATAAATTTATTTAGTAAGTGTACCCCTAATTTCTTATATTGTATTCCCAAACATAACTCACGCCGCCCCATTTTTCCTCCGTTTCTCTCCCTCTCCTTGTTCTAGTTCTTCGCCGGAAATCCGCCTCCACATTTGTCATGATGGACAACCGGCTAGGACGGGACCGGAATGCCGATCTACGGCGTTGATTGTGCAAAGAAGGTCGAATCAAAGCAACGAGAGCTCATTTCACCAGATCCCCCTCAGCTATTCCAATCCGTACTAGAGAATTTGTCATCACCGACTTGCGAGCGTTCAGAGCTATAGAGTTGTAGAGCCTTAGTGACTTTATTGGGAGCTGCTCTTGTGCAAACTACACCGGAAAGAGCCCGGATGCGTCAATAGCGAACACATGCACATTCTCTTCTGTCCACCGGACGGCATCGGACTCTGGCGCATCACCTGGCTTCGGTTCGGAGAGGTTGTGATAGATCGACTAGAAGAGGTCACTGGGCGGTGAAACGAGAACCTCATCGTGGACTCGGATGATATGGAGAATGGAGGATGGTGCTTGTGGACTTGAGAAAATCATGGACAGTCAACATATTTAGAGGGATTTGATCCTCCACGTGATATGGAGAATGTTGCTAAGGATTTGACTAATTTGGTAAATTCTCAAGGTTTGCATTGGCCTTAAGTTGTTATTGGCCACTCCATGAGGGGGAAATTCACATTGCAGTTTACTCGAAGTTGTGCTCAAGGTCAATAGGGAAAGATAGGAGATGTCTTGTCTTCATCTTGTTGATGGCCGAGGCCGGGTCGAGGCTCTTAGGGCAGGTCATGGTGCAGTTCTTTATGCTCCTACATCTGTACATCTTCTTATGGTTGTTTGTCAATGATTGCATCCTCTCTTCTGTATACTCATCGCGGCTAATGATCAAAATAAGACTGTTATAGGGTTTTTGATACACAACATGGGTGAAATTTTTTGAATTTTTTAGTATAAATTTATACTTGAAAATTTATATTTCTGGTATATAATAATGGTATGAATTTTTTAGTATGAATTTCTGGTATGAGTTTTCAAGTATGAAAATTTCTGGTATGAAATTTTTGGTATGAATTTCATACCAGAAATTTATGCCAGAAAATAAAAAAAATAAAAAAAATAAAAAAGGAAAAAAAAACAAAAGAAAATAGTAAGGAATTAAACTTACGTAATAAATTTTGAAACAATTTGGTTTACTAGGCTTTTTTAGTTTTGTGTTTAGTAAATGTACCCCTTGAGAGAAGAGTGTGTAGAGTTTGAGAATAAATACAAAAGGTTAGGGTATATTTACTTAATTGAAACATTAAAAAACCTAGTTACTACTATAGTTTTTCAAAAAGGCCTAGTTACCAAAATTACCCATAATTTTTTATTCTTTTTTTTTTAAATAGAGGGGTAAATTACTTTTACCTATCATTAATGAAAGTGGTAAAAACTAAAGGGGTACACAAACTAAATTGAAATAGAAAATGGTTTATTTGGCCAAATTCCTTCATCTTATAATACATATGGCTTTTTATTAAAAAAAAAACTATATACAATGCCTTCGTTTTAAGACATAATAAATTTCTCGCAATTCTCTAGCGTTCAGTAGGCGTCGGCTCTTAAAAAAATTTTCATTTATAAATTAAATCAGTTCATTTATTAAAAATATTATTTATTAAACTTTCATAGCAAGTTTTTGTAACTATAATTTATCTCAATGCAAGGTTGAATTTTTTTTTCTAAATCTTACCTAATCCTTCTCTTCAACCACAAAAACTCCGTCTACCAGGCCTTAAGTCGCATTGTACGGAAAAAAGAAAAATTTATAAATTAAGGAAGTCATTTAAATGTTTTTTCAAGATCTTCAAAAACTTGCAAATAAACTGATGGTGCCCTTTTTTTTTCTTGGGAACCTTTATGGGTCGTTGAATTAATAAACGAACACTTCTAGTTAAATTACAACCATAAGCATTTTAGAGGAGAAACATTAGATCTAAATAAAAACTAAATGTTCTCACTTGTCAATATGGTAGTAGGATGGGTGAGAGAAAGAAAATATGAAGCGGAGATAGAAACTCTAGAGCGTTTTTTTTTTAAATGCTTGTTTATAAAAAAAGTATCGAATGTGTTTCTAAAACAAAAAAAATAACGATTGTAGTTCTTACTTGATGTTAATTGTTAATAAAAAGACAATAATTTTATCAATCTCTATTACACAATTACCATAAATACGGTTAATATCGGATTATAATTAAATTGTACGGTCGCTATTAAATGTTTTTACATGATCCCCACTCTCAATATATATATAAACCCGATAATCCAAAATAATTTGGATGGAAAAATGGTTAGAATAATTCTATAATTTAATCTAAGCACACCTCAAATAACCCCACAATGATCCCTGGCCGAACTCACCCCAATAACTATGCAAGGTTGTGCCGATTGTTGCTCGAGTTATGCTTTCAAGTTTATATAGTCGAGTATGATGAGTTGGCCAACTATATATATATATGTGTGTGTGTTTATACAGAGGCGATTTGAATCATGAGTGACAAGTCCATCAGGCATGTTATTGTAACATTTTAATTTGTCTGGCCTATTACTCTTTAACAAAAAGAGTGACAATGTTGTAGATGACGTAATTGATGAGTTGGCCAACGAAAAAGGTGAGTTGCATTGCGTGGTTACAAATATACATGCCTCACAAATGTGTATATAAATACGCACATACCATATGTGGGTACTATTCAACTCCAATATATATTCATGGCGAGGCCCAGAGATCCGCTGTTCGTAGGGAGAGTGGTTGGGGATGTGTTGGATCCTTTCAATAACACTATCCCCTTGAGGGTTTCTTACGCCTCCCGGCTTATCGTTAATGGTTCCGAGTTGAGGCCTTCCCAAGTGGTTACCCAACCTAGGGTTGAAATCGGTGGCGACGATCTCCGCACCTTTTATACTCTTGTATGCTGTTTCATCGATCTCCTAATTCTACATGACTATATGTATATAAAGTTCAAACACATTGAATATTTGTACACATATATAGGTGATGGTAGATCCTGATGCTCCTAGCCCGAGTAATCCAACCTTGAGAGAATACTTACACTGGTCAGCTTTCTAATCTTTTTCATGCAGAAGCTATACGTAGAGCTATGTTGGATCTTACATCTATGTTTGGCTATTTGTGGTCATTAGGTTGGTTACTGATATTCCAGCAACTACAGGAACAACCTTTGGTAAGTGCTTATTGTAGTTCTATATACTATAGAGATCGGTGAACTGAGAGATCGTTTATTTCATTGATCAAGTAAATATATAAATATAAAGGAGATAAGAAGATATAAACTAACTAGTAAAAGAAGGATATATTAAACATACGGTACAATATACTAAGTCTAATACAGAAGATGAAATGAGACACGTATATACGTGGTTGCAGGAAATGAGGTGGTCTGTTATGAGAGCCCAAGGCCAAGCATGGGGATCCACCGCTTGGTGTTTGTGTTGTTCCGGCAGCTAGGGAGGCAGACGGTGTTCGCACCCGGCTGGCGTCAAAACTTCAACACCAGAGACTTCGCGGAGCTCTACAATCTCGGCTTGCCTGCTGCCGCCGTTTACTTCAACTGTCAGAGGGAAGGAGGCTGCGGCGGACGACGCCGTTATCCAGATCGATCTGAGTAACTGCTGCCTGCATGTATCAACGGGGATATATATGCCAATCACCCTCGCAATATACAATAAACTTTATATATATATGGCTAATCTAATATAGCGTATCTGTCGCTTCGGGGTTCATTGCAACTTATTAGCTAGCTTGGCTACTCGAGCTATATAGTGATTATAGTCGTTATTCAAGAATAAATGTTATATATATTAAACACCAGACTATACTCGTCTCGTGATACGTTTGTTTTAAAAGTGATGTAGTTTGAGTGATTATTCCTCCGAGGATGTATTTGACGGCGTATCCCACATCGAGTATTTTATTCTTATTTGTAGATATTGGAGTGGGCTGGAACTGCGTCCGACCTGTCCTTAATGGGCCGGCCCAAAAGAATCGATTCATGATCCATCAATCAACTATCCACAAGCAAATCATGAAAATAATACATTTCGTCTTAAATTATATATGTGTAGTAGCAGTTGTAGACTTGTAACCCAAATTGGGACTTCAAACCAACTGAGTTAGTAGTGGTTTAGAATGAACACGAGTCTTCATATTGAACTTCCAAATGTAAAAAGTCTAATCTAACTTTACCTAAAGGCATGACAAATTAGGCCACTTCTAAACATGATTTTGGGTGGCTTTTTTTCCTACTTCACCAATTCTAATAGCTTTTCAAAAGGGCCCAACTTTTAATTCGAAATTTAAATTTCCTTTGATCCTTTCTCATTTATATACAAACAAACAAAACCCAACATTCTGGTACCTCATAACGGAGGTACCGTTTTGAGTAGAACGAAAGTAACTTAATCTTGTACTGATATAAACTATTACGTATGATTAAGGTATTAATCCGCCTAAATAGAGGGACCCGCTTCAAAGGAGGCTTCAATCAACTGTGCTGTGTCGCACGTGATAAGCCCGCTCGATGGGACTCGGGGGCCCAATGGGTCCTCTACTAATTCGTCCGTTTCCCGACCGGATTTTCAGAGAATTTAAAATCATATGATGTGACCAGATAGTCATCATAACAAGTTTAATTTTGTGGGCAAACCGACCCCACCACCCGGTTTCGCTCGACCGGTTCTTTGCAACTTGCAACTCATGCCTTCTTTTTCATGTAAACACGTAGGGTAGGAAGTTAGGATAAATATCCCGGTGAATATCTATATATTACACAAGATTTTATAGATATTACGGAGATCATGGGTTTCTATATAATAGGAGAACAACCTATAATGAGAGCTTGAGAAATATATGAAAGTGAATAGAATGAGCACCTAATTAGTAGGAACCACTAATCTAATTGTAACGGCTCATTACCCCGGTGAGACCAAGAGCGGGACGGACAGGGAGCTTGGAGCGTAGCCATGAGATGTGATCCTTGCTTAACAGATTAGTGAAGATGTCCGCTAATTGGTTATTGGAGGAAACATGACAAACCTTGAGTACACCCGCTTTTACCTGTTCGTGAACGAAATGAAAATCCAGTTGGATGTGCTTGGAGCGAGTGCTTATCACTGTAATTTTGCTCATGACGGTGGCTGCGATATTATCGCAGAGAAGCGTTAGAGGTAGTTGGATGATAAGATGAAGGTCTCACAAAAGTTGTTTTGGCCATAATAGTTCAATTGAGGTGTAAGTTAAGGCCCGATACTCCGCTTCAATGCTTGATCGAGCCACTACCTTTTGTCTGTGATAGGTCCAACTAATAAGATTTTGCCCATGGAAGATGGCAAAAATCATATTGTGATTGGCAGTCACCAAGGTCGGATACCCAGCCGACATCAGAATATGCAAGAAGGAAAGGTGCATTGGTTGGCTGAAAGTGATGACCGAGGGTGATACAGCCTTTGAGATACCGTAAAATACGTTTGATCGCTTGTCAATGACTCATGACGGGTGAGTGCATGTATTGACATACATGGTTGACAACAAAGGCGATGTTGGGTCGAGTGATGGGGGCATATTGAAGAGAGTTGATTGTTTGCCGATACAGGGTAGGATCTCGGAAGGGCTTACCATCTAATATCATGTTTTTATACTATGTTTTTCGATGTGTTTTTGTGTGATTTTACCATTGCTTTGCATGGTTTGAATATTCGTATCTTAGTTAGAGCTTAAAATGTCAAAACAATGTCTACTCCCTTGTTTTGTGTCTTTGTAGGTGCTTTGACCTCAAATGGGGCTTAATTAGAGATATTCAATTACTCAACCATTCTAAGGATCAATCATGAACTCATCATAAACCTCGTAAAGTAAAGGAAGGAGGAAAGGCAAGCTAGGATGCACACATAAAGCTAATAGATCTAAGGAAACCCCAAGGTTGGAGCATCGGGTGACGCCAAACTCAAGCAAAGAGGAAGGCTAAACTCGAGCGAAGAAGCATCGGGAGTTAATTTGTCAACTAAGCTCGAGTTTACCTCATCACTCGAGCAAAGAAGACAGAAAACTCGAGCAAGGAAGACACTTCCCTCGATCAAAGAAGACAAAGTTACAGAAGAATCAACATTGCCAGAGTGGTACCTCAAGTGACACTTCACTCGATCGAAGAGTCCACATCCACTCGAGCAAAGAACCCCAGAGTACATATTTGTCAACGTCTCTCGAGTTTACATTATCACTCGAGCAAAGAAGACGCAAAAAGTCAAGAGAAGAAGACAAGACACCCGAGCAAAGAAGACAAGCTTATGTCGGTGTAACAACTCAAGGCTCAAGAGAAATCCACTCGATCAAGGAATGCAACCCACTCGAGGTAGCCCTACATCGAGTTTCTGTATCAACTCCTTCTAGGATCTTCCTCTAACTAACTTTGTAACTTGCTCAACTTGCATCCAAGGACGAACCCACATTTTTAGGCCTATATAAGAGGCATTGGCTGAATGTAAATGTATAAAGTCTTCATATACCTCAATGAATACTATCTTAGTTAGTAGTTTGGATCTAGAAACAATATTTGGAAGTGAATTGGCCAAATTTTGGAATCAATCAAAGAGAAGCATTGGTGTTCTTCATTTGTTCTTACTAGATATTCTTCCCAACTTGTTTTGCTCATAATTTTGGATTGGTAAGTCCAAATTTGTCCATTCGTCTTCCTACATTACTTATTTCTTATCTACTGTATAACCATGGCATGTGTTTCTACTTCACCATGTCCATATTTTCGATGATTGAGAATTTCCCTTGCTAGCTTTTGGGTAAAAATCCCAAAATCATGCTAGATTAGTATTGTTTTTGTGTGGTAATTTGAAGGGAAACTAAGCATGTTAGTAGCATATAAGAGAGATCAAATCAAGATTATTATTAATTCATGTTGGAATTATCTAAATGTTGGATATAAGAATATCACTAGTTTAAATTGTTCTCTTAGAGCATTGTATTTTTTCATGCATGAATGAATAATGTCTAGATTAATCATCCAAGTTGAGACTTGCAAGTAATACGAAGATAATTGTGCAATATTGAGATGATTATCATGCTAGAGTGATGAGATTGGGTTTGAAAGGATTATTGAACTACTTGTGATGTTATTGTCCAAATAATGATGATATTGGATAATATAAGCAAATAGCAAACACCATGTGATGCTTATGGTGTCTAGTATCATCATAATTGTTACCAAGCTTAATTAACTAGTATGCAAATAACAAGCACCATGTGATGCATATTAGTTGATATAAAACAATATGTTGTGACAAAGCTCACCTAATTATCATGCAAGTTCTTATTATCTTCATTGATTGAACGCTTCATTCTTAACTATACTACTAGCAATGATTTGGGAGTAATTAGGGCTGAGCATGTTAGGTGCGGGTTACCGAACCGAGTGATTTCGGTCTAGACCGAACCGAAAACCGACAAATTAAGTTCTAGGTCTGCATAAAATAGAAAATAGTTTTCGGTTTGGTTTTCGGTTAATAACCATAAAACCGATGGTCTAAATCGAAAAACTGATTTCTATTTTTTTTTTAAAAAAAAAGACCAGTTCATATTTGTTATTTTTATCATGATAGATTTAGATTTGGATACTTCATATTTGTATTTTTATCATGATAGATTTAGATTTGGATATTTTATATTTGTTATTTTTATCGGGATGAATGAGAGTGACTATATATGTACTTTATATTGCAGTTCTATTTTTTTAATATTAATTAAATGTTTGTAGCTTTTTTAGGACTGTTTAGGTCCAAAACTTAAACCGACCTTAATAGGTTTGGTTTTTGGTTTTAATATTTCTAATTTTTGGTTTAGGTTCAAACCAAAACCGAACCTACTTTTATAGGTTCGGTTTTCGGTCCAAAAACCGGTTTTAGATTCGGTTTATTGCGGTTCGGTTTGGTTTTGGACCTATGATCACCCCTAGGAGTAATAGCCCCAAACTTAGTGTTTTCTCCATATATTTGATACTTGTGTTACTAGTTACTTAAACCCCCAAAGATTTGATCCATTGATCACCCATTTTTCATTTCTTTTACACGCTTAGACATTGCTCTTGAACTTGAGACTTTCAAGCTATATAGAATCTCTCTTGACATTTCGACCTTGATAAAAATACCATATGCTTACATTGACAATGACCGTATATTGGCAGAAATATGTGATGTTTGAAGTGTCTCTCACGTCACATCAAGTTTTTGGCACCGTTTTGAGAGAGATTCTTGACTTTGTTTGAAAGTTCATTAGGGGTTTAAGTGTTTTGTTACTTTTGATGCACTTTGGAGAGTGTCTGTGATTTGTAGATTGTGCTTGAGAGATGGATAATAACTTACCTTCTTTGCGGGTTACAAGAAGAGGGACATATGATTAGCCAATTGAATATGTTGGATGGAATGTTAATAAGTCCAAAACATACATATTTTTAGTCATCATTTGCATGCATTTCATACCTCATTTGATTTGGTTTGTGTTCATATAGTGCATAAATCCTTCCTATTGCATATTATGGTGTCTACTTTAGTTTATTTCATAGTTTAGGCATTCGAGGCCAAAAATGAGGGGAAACGATAAAAGAATGCCGAAGCATCAGTTTCTATTCTCCTTGAGGTCAAGAACATCATGGAAGACACTTTGACCGAGGATCGAAGCTCCAAGGTGGATCCATGTTGGATAACGAAGAATTGAAGAACCATGTGAAGATCATTGATGTTGGACCCCATTTTTTGACGACCTCTAAGAAATTCCTGAGTTCGACCATCTTCCTTTTGGAGTTGGACAATTGTGTCAACTGAAAAGTTGTAGATCTTTGAAAGAGATTCAAAATTAGTACTCATGGATCTCGTGGTTACAACTAGATCAGTAGGAAAGTCAATTTTACTAAACTGTCAAAAGTTGTCAAAAGCTAAAACGGCCACTTTACGGACAACCTTCGACCGTATGGTGCCCATATGAAGACCGTTTTCCCATCGTTGTTTTGCTGAAATTATATTTTATCCTATTTTATCTTATGTTTATGGGTTGTGCTTCTTATTTCCTCCCTCGGGTTTGTTGTGAGCATTATATATAGACCTTTCTTGGTTATATTAGAAGAGTGCTACATCCAACCTTAGGGTGGAGGAGTCTCTAGGGTTCCAAGTTCGAGTCGCGGCAAAGTAGAGTTAGATTTCCCGTTCCTTTATACTAGATGATCTCTATACTGGTTTGATTTATTTCCACCCTAGGGTTTGCTGAAGGTCTTTTTTGTCATGACTGGCTGATTCTTCTTGATATAAGGATTGTATGATTTTATACTAGTTTGATTTATTATAGGATATATGTTTGTGAATTGATATTGTGATATTGTTTTTTTCCAAAGTGCTTCGTTTCCATCTTTTATTTACCTTTGAAAGAAGTGGTGTTTATAGATGGTTTAAATAAAACAATTGAAGAGCCACAAGTGAAGGGCATTTTATTGGATTTATTGAAAAGAACTTGGTTTTGATAATAACGATTTATCATTGCCTCGAGGATTTATAATTATCGTTGAAAGTTCCGGTATTTGTACCTTTTTTCTAAATGAAGAGTCAAAAGCAAAAGTTATTCTTGGTCTTTTGTGGATTTTTAAGCTTTTAATGGGTTTTCATATACTTCCCGAACCGCTTGATTGAGAGTATGCGAGTTGGAAAGTACGGTCTTTGTATTTCTATGTGAAAGGCTATTTTATATGGTTACCTGTTTTGTTCATATATCAATGTTCACGAGTCTTATATTTGTATTATTACTTTGATTCATTATAGTAGGGAGTCGTGTTTCCTTAGATCACCTCCTTCTTTTTCTTATCCTCAACAATCATTGTTTTCTTCCTTATTTTCTTAACCTTTAAAAAGAAAAAAATTTTCTATCCCTTTTGCTTTCTCTTCTCACTTTTACTTAGCATTATTTCTATCAGCCTTACTTAAACTAACGTGGTCCCCGTGATTCGATACCCAATATACTACACCCGATCCCGTAATACTTGCGGGGAAGACTGTTTTTTAACAATTCGGTTAAAACTTTCACGATCAAATACCCAACAAAAAGAGCAAAATGAAGAGTTTCTTTTTGAAATGAACGAACTGTTATAGAAACTCAATGCAAAAGTTGATTACATTGCACAAGATCGATGGATGCTTGAGAAACAACTAGATCAAGAAGAGGAAGCTAGAAGAATAGAGCATGAAGAGCTTCTTGCTAAAGAAAAAGAAGCTAGATTGCTAGATACGACGAAAAATCTCATCTGATATCAATTTCAAATAGCCAAGAGGTGCTTGAGCAACAATTTACTCAACAATTGGAAAATTCATCAAAGTCACTTAAGGCTCCTCAAGTTTAATGACCAAGTAGAAGAGATGGCGATTGAGGAGGACTCAAGGTGTAACAACGGAAATTTCATTCCGGTGTTATAATGAGAGTCACCGCAACCGCGCACTGCGGTCGCGTAAGATTGCCTACCTAGGGGTGCGGCCCGCGGTCGCGGACATGTTTGGCCGCTATCGTGGTAAAGCAGAAGATCGTGGCCGATCTTTTGTAACCGTCGTTGTTTTGTTTTTCCTTCTTTAGAAGATCCGATCTTATCTTCCTTGTTTTGTTGCCTCGTCCTTAACCTATTCAAACCTAGCAGACGGCTTCCTTTTTTTCTTTCACGTATCATCGCTTCTTCCCTTTCTCTCCTCTTCTTCTCTCCTTCAATCTTTTTCCCAAGTCAAGCTAGTGTGAGGTTGCTCTGTCTTCTGTGGACAATTATGCAGTATCAACAAAGGACCATCGTGTGTGCATCTTTGGAAGAACATTAAGCAATCCTTTCCTTTATCCTTCTCCTTGTTTCTTATTTTACTTCATTGCTTATATGTCAATCTGACAGCATGTATTATAGTCTATATTCTGAGGCTAGTTTAGACGTTTTATCTTCATAAATCTGCATGTATGGATGTATATTCTATGATTATATTGTTGTTTTGTCTACCTTAGAGGAATCAAGGTCTACACCTAGTTTCGTTGTAATTGTAGGTAAAATGGCACGTTTTACATCAAAATGGAGCTAAGGGAGCCAAGGAGTCATTGAAACTACATTCTGGAGCTTAAAGATATTATTATCTTTGGAAGATAATTCTCCTATATAAAGGATTGGATTTTTCACAAGTTCAAGCATGCTGAGAGCATCCAGCAATTGAAGGGTTTTCTGGAGTTTTGAAGGAAGAATTGAAGGAAGTATTGAAGGATTGAAGTTCAAGGAAGGAAGGAATCATAGTTGGAGTTGGCTTTTGAAGAAGTTTGTAAGATCTTCTTAGATTTCTTTTGGTTTGTTGTCTTTGCTGAGTTGTGATTGAGGAACGCTTGTTTGTTACTTGTTTGATTCAGTTATTGAGACCTTTTTCTTAAGGTTTTCTTGTTCGAATATTGATTCCTTTTCCATTAATTGATTATTGTTATCATGATGATTATTGACTAAGTTCTTTATGCGATTCTAGGGTGATTGGCTAAAAGTTGTAGGAAAAACGATGATAGAATGATCTTAAATCCCAGCAATACCCTGAAAGCTCGAGTCTTTACCTTAACCCTAGAACACCTCGCTCAGTCATTGAACATCTCGGCCGGGGTAGAATCTGACTGAACGAGGTGACCTTTCCTGAACCTTATCTGAGTTAAGTGTTTAAGTTTGCCAAATCCAATCCTTATTACACCTTTCCTGGTTCAATGCAAGCCTAGGATGAGACTTACCCGGTGATTCCTTTGTTTGTTTACCTAAGATCATGAGTGTAGGTAATAAAGGTTTATCCTTTATTGGGGTTTGAGTGTGCTTTCATCCCATCATTGAGAGTTAGCCTGAGACTTACCCGGTAAAGGTTGATTCTATCCCCTTGGGTGGTGTGTTGGTTTGAGATTACAGTTCCTTTCCTTAGTACCTTGAGACTTACCCGGTAATAGAAGCTTTGGTTTGGGAGAGTGCGTAGTGAGACTTACCCGGTAATCTATTCCCACTTTAGAAACACCTTCCCTTTGCAAACCTCAGCTTTGTCTGCGTTATCCTTTGAGATCTTGAGTCAGAACCACAACTAGATGCTTTAATCCCTAGAATCTGCATTTTCCCCTTACTTGACTTTTACATCATCTTTGATTGCTTTAATTCGTAGTTGTTTGTAATATTTGACAACCTGATTCCGTGCTTTGTTTCACCATTGTCCCTGTGTTCGACCCTTGAAATTCTTGCTTTTATTACAATTAATTCATACACTGCGGGTTCGCATATTGTTCAAGCATACTTCTTGGGTTATAAATATTAAAGCTTGCACACACCTTTTGGAGCGAACACCATCAAAGGCTTCCCTTGTTCCCTTTCGCTTCCCTTAGTGATTTATGTGTCTATGGGCAGATCAAAGGATCTCATTCCCAGGAGAGAAGCAAGCGACCAAACAAAGGAAACGCCAACCAAAAGAAAAAATATTGTGTTCTGTTGTTCGTCCGCGACCGCGCCTACACCTTGCCGCGATCGCATCTTCGCCTTGTCACCGCGGTTGCACCTATGAGTCACCGTAATCGCGCCAACTTTCCTTCCCCGGGATCGTGCCTTCAATCCTCCGCGGTCGCGAAACCACTCCAGTAGGTTCTTAAGCTTGAGCTTTGGGCTTAAGGATTTACTAAATTTTAAAAACAACTCGAAATTTGGTTTGCAAAAATGTGATGGTTAGAGTAGGAGGTGATATTGACGGTCAAGTTTCGCCACCACAAACCCAAACCACCTGACAAGTCAACAGAGTCAATGGAAAGTCCATCGGAAAAACCACACTTTCTCTTAACAACTTCAAGGTTGTGTCAACTGAAAAGTTGTAGATCTTTGAAAGAGATTCGAAATTAGTACTCATGGATCTCGTGGTTCCAACCAGAGCAGTAGGAAAGTCAATTTTACTAAATTGTCAAAAGTTGTCAAAAGCTAAAACGGCCATTTTACGGACAACCTTCGACCGTATGGTGCCCATATGAAGACCGTTTTCCCATCGTTGTTTTGCTGAAATTATATTTTATCCTATTTTATCTTATGTTTATGGGTTGAGCTTCTTATTTCCTCCCTAGGGTTTGTTGTAAGAATTATATATACACCTTTGCAGGTTATATTAGAGGAGTGTCGCATCTCACCTTAGGGTGGAGGAGTCTCTAGGGTTTCAAGGTTCCAAGTTCGAGTCTCGGCAAAGTAGAGTTAGATTTCCCTTTCCTTTATACTAGATGATCTCTATACTGGTTTGATTTATTTCCGCCCTAGGGTTTGCTAAAGGTCTTTTTTTTGTCATGACTGGTTGATTCTTCTTGATATAAGGATTGGATGATTTCTATACTGGTTTGATTTATTATAGGATATATGTTTGTGGATTGATATTGTGATATTGTTTTTTGCCAAAGTGCTTCGTTTCCATCTTTTATTTACCTTTGAAAGAAGTGGTGTTTATAGCTTGTTTAGACAAAACAATTGAAGAGCCACAAGCGAAGGGCATTTTATTGGATTTATTGAAAAGAACTTGGTTTTGAGAGTAACGATTTATCATTGCCTCGAGGATTTATAACTATCGTTGAAAGTTCCGGTCTTTATACCTTTTTCTAACTGAAGAGTCAAAAGCAAAGGTTATTCTTGGTCTTTTCAGATTTTTAAGCTTTTAATGGGTTTTCATATACTTCCCAAATCGCTTGATTGAGAGCTATGCGAGTTGGAAAGCACGGTCTTTGTATTTCTATGTGAAAGGCTATTTTATATGGTTACCTGTTTTGTTCATATATCAATGTTCATGAGTCTTATATATGTATTATTACTTTGATTCATTATAGAGGGGAGTCATGTTTCCTTAGATCACCTCCTTCTTTTTCTTATCCTCAACAATCATTGTTTTCTTCCTTATTTTCTTAACCTTTACAAAGATAAAATTTTCCTATCCCTTTTGCTTTCTCTTCTCATTTTTACTTTGCATAATTTCTATCATCCATACTTAAATTGACGTGGTCTCCGTGATTCGATACCCAATATACTACACCCGATCCCGTAATACTTGCGGGGGAGGTTGTTGTTAACAATTGGTTAAAACTTTCACGATCAAATACCCAACAAAAAGAGCAAAATGAAGAGTTTTTTTAAATGAAAGAAATGTTATAGAAACTCAATGCCAAAGTTGAATACATTGCACCAGATCGATGGATGCTTGAGCAACAACTAGATCAAGAAGAGGAAGCTAGAAGAATAGAGCATGAAGAGCTTCTTGCTTAAAAAAAGAAGCTAGATTGCTAGATACGACGAAAAAGCTCATCTGATATCAATTTTAAATAACCAAGAGATGTTTGAGCAACAATTTACTCAACAATTAGAAAATTCATCAAATCCATTTAAGGCTCCTCAAGTTATTCATGACCAAGTAGAAGAGATGGCGATTGAGGAGGACTCAAGCTGTAATAGCGGGAATTTCATTCCGGTGTTATAACGAGTCACTGGACCGCGCCCTGCGGTTGCGTAGGATTGCCTTCCCACGGGTGCGACCCGTGGTCGTGGACGTGTTTGGCCGCGGTCGTGGTAAAACAGTAGATTGTGGCCGATCTTTTGTAACCGTCGTTGTTTTGTTTTTCCTTCTTTAGAAGATCCGATCTTATCTTCTTTGTTTTGTTGCCTCGTCCTTAACCTATTCAACCCTAGCAGACGGTTTCCTTTTCTTCTTTCACGTATCATCGCTTCTTCCATTTCTCTCTTCGTCTTCTCTCCTTCAATGTTTTCCCCAAGTCAAGCTAGTGTGAGGCTGCTCTGTCTTCTGTGGACAATTACACAGTATCAACAAAGGACCATCGTTTGCGTATCTTTAGAAGAATATTAAGCAATCCCTTCTTTTATCCTTTTCCTTATTTCTTAGTTTCCTTCATGGCTTATATGTCCATCAAAGGCTTCCCTTGTTCCGTTTCGCTTCCCTTCGTGATTTGTGTGTCTATGGGCAGATCCAAGGATCTCATTGATATTCCCAGGAGAGAAGCAAGCGACCAAACAAAGAAAATGCCAACCAAAAGAAAAAATATTGTGTTCTGTTGTTTTTCCGCAACCGCGCCTACACCCTGCCGCGGTCGCATCTTCGCCTTGTCACCGCGGTTGCACCTCTGAGTCACCGCAGTCGCGCCAACTTTGCTTTCCCGCGATCGTGCCTTCAATCCTCCGTGATCGCGGAACCACTCTAGTAGGTTCTTATGCTTGAGCTTTGGGCTTAAGGATTTACTAAGTTTTAAAAACAACTCGAAATTTGGTTTGCGAAAATGTGATGGTTAGAGTAGGAGGTGATATTGACGGTCAAGTTTTGCCACCACAAACCCAAACCACCTGACGAGCCAACGGAGTCAATGCAAAGTCCATTGGAAAACCACACTTTCTCTTAACAACTTCAAGATCGAAATGCGAAATGTTAGTCTCCATGAGGAAGACCAAGTCCGGACAATGTTTCTAGACCCAATCCCGGAGAGCACGAATTGCTGGGGCATTGTCCATCCCAAAGCAATTCCAACCGAATATTTTCATTCTTGTTCGCGGGTATAGAGGTCCTCTTCCATACTCGCTATTGGATTGTTAACAATCAAAAGGCTGGGGGTTTTGGCACGTTCCGGGGTTCCCTCTTGGTATTCTAGTAGAGCTGAAGCGTGGCTCCGTTTGGTAGTTGGTGCTATCACTGATCTCGCTAGACTCTTAACCCGGATCTTTTTCTTACGTCCGGTGGACGAACCTGCGTTGAAACTAAGATTATCGCTAGGGGTTTTAATTTGGTCAAGTTCCTAATGGAACCGTAGGAACCGAACGGAATTTAGCGGTTCGGTTCGGTTCCTAAAATTTTTGTGTTGGATTTATATGGAACTTGACCGTTTATATACGGTTCGGTTCAATATTTTTTTAAATCCAAACCGTTGGGAACCGTTTAAAAAAAAGTTTTTTATTTTTTTTATTGTGGAAAATTTTAACATAAGCAAAGAGGCGTTGGATTTGCAATTGCATTTCTCTATCTCACTCTCTTCCAGTCTTTCTCGTTTTCACTTCTCACACTTTGCCACCGCCCTCACGCTCTCCGCCCCTCACGCCCATCCGTCCGTCGACGCCCCTCGCAGCTCCTCTCCGTCATCCGCTCCCGTCGCCGCCCATCGCGTTCTTCGCTTCTTCTTACCGGAAAACAGAAATAGGTTTGTTCTTCACTTCTTCAGTTCTCTTACTATCAAAGACTACAAAAAGTAAAACACTTAGTAATCCCAAACCTATTGAAATGTTCTTGAGGTTCGTTCTTCACTTCTCTTACCAACAAACATTCTTGAGGTTCGTTGTTGAGGTTATTCTTCCAAACGGTTTCGGTTATAAACGGTTGAGCCCGGTGAGGTTCGACACGGTTCTCCATATTATAATACGGTCCGGTTTCGGTTCAGGAAAAACAGTTCGTGACCGGTCTGGTTCCATACGGTTCCGTCCAAAAAAGTTTACGGAACCGAACCGTTTAAGGTTTCACAAAAAAGTACCAGTTCTGGAACCGTTAACAACCTTAATTATCGCCCTTCGTTAGTACAGAACCAGTGTCTGATGCACCAGCGGGTTGAGAGGCAATCGGTTGTTGAGGTAATGCTTTTGATGTTGCACCAAGATTCCGGGTTTCTGATCTAACAGCCACTGAGACCGGGGTTGCGGTAGATTGAGCGGATTCCGATCTTAGTTTGTACTTGTCGTATGTTCGCTCAAAAGTGTGTGCGTCACAGTTTTAAATTTATATCTAGAACTTATGCAAAAGCGAACCTGCAGTGTACGGATCAGCTCTAGTAAGGCAAGAAATTTCAGAGTCGAACTTAGGGATTTGGTGAGAATAAAATCGATTTCAAGTTATCTAGCAAAGTGCAAAAGCTTTTGTAATTAATGAGGAGACAAATGATTCCAATGATTCAAGTATCCGACTGCGGCTTTCGATTCAAGACACTTCTAAAGATCAAAGGACAGAGTTGGCGTTGTCAAGGTTATGTGTTTCGAACAAAGGTATTGTACGGTGAAGTTTCAAAACCTATAAATCTAACCCAAAGACTCTCTCTATAAAGGTTGTTGAGACTGCAATATAGAAAGGATCAAATGATAAGAATTACTCTCAAACTAACCACCCAAAACCCAAGAATATGACTCTCGAAGGTAAAGATGAAAAACACACTCAAACCTTAATAGAGGATGTTGAGTCTCTCTATTACCTAAATCTTACAAACTTTAGTTATCAAATGAAGAATCAATGATGAAGTCTCTTCTTACACTTGAATAAGGTTAAAAAGGTTAAGCAAGGTTAGGATTTAGGCAAGGGTTAACTTTGGTTAAAGAATAAATCAATTAAAGATCGGAAGGAGAATAAATCGGGTTGTTCTTCACTAAATCGGTCGATTTCACTTAGTACAGGTCGATTTTTCGGTGATCGCAAAGTTAAATCTCAACTCTTAGGGTCCAAATGGTTAAATGAGTTCAGTCTATCATCATCTAAGCCTCAATCATCAACTATTCTCCCCAAAATCACAAGAATTTTAGCCAACCATTTTCATATTCAAATCAAAATCAAGATTGAATGAATAAAACCAAATAAAACTCGAACTTTGAATAAAAACCAAATAATCTTCGAATCTCTAATCAAACCTTAAAATCTTTCAAAGAATCTCTCAAAACACTCAATAATGTGTTCACAAATCACAAGAATCAAAAGGGAAACAAAAGATCTCACAAACTTCTTGAATCTTGACTTCTTGTTTCTTTCCTTCAATCCTTCCTCCAAGAATCTTCAATCCCGCAAAATCCTGTAAATCTTCTACGCTACGAACTTCCGATTTTCATTCCTAGGGTTCCAATGTATACTTTCTCGCTAATGGGCCGCTTGGCATATCACTTCTCAGGCCCACAAGTGATGGACTTTGAATCGTAATATTTTTAGGCGAGAGTTGAAGAAAAATCGTTTGATTAAAGGTAATAAAAACAGTTTGATTTTTGTATAGAAAATCGTCCGATTTTTATGTAAATGACTCGATTTTCTTCAACAGAAAGTGTTCGTCTCTTGACTTGTTTCCTTCCTTCCTTTAGTGACCTTTTTACACACTTCCTTTGCTCTTCATGGCTCCTTTAAGGTTCCTTGAGCTTCCTTATTGACCTTAGATACTCTTTGCTCCACTTTTGCTTCCAATTCCACCGAATTCACCTATAATTCAACCAAAACTCGTGTAGACCTCTATTTCCGGAATATAAATGAAATAAACCTTAAAGGTACACAGATCCCTCCAAATACAAGGTAAATTGAGGTAAAACCTCCACAATATGCATGATTATAATGCCATATAATTCATGTCATCATCGTACCAGTTTCGTTCTTTGTCAATGGTCTCATGGTGTGGGCGGAAACGTGTTTTTGGCGGAGAATTTTGCAACCATGGCCCGAATTGACTTATTTTAGATGATGTTGCCGGCGCATTAGTATCACAGTTCTTCTGAAGGTGCCCCATCTTACCACATGTGAAGCAGAAGATAGGTAACCGTTCGTATTGGAGTCTAAGCGTTGCAACCTTCCCACACAGGTTGATGACGATTTGTCTACACAAAGGTTTTGTGACATCAATGCTCACACGCAGGCGAAGAGACCCTCCAAGTCCCAAAAAATCAGTTTCGTCCCAGTCAAGAAAACGACCTATCTAGTTACCGATCGCCATAGTTGTTTGAAGGACTGCACAACCGAGGGGAACGTTATGGGCAACCATCCAAAACGGAGTGTGAGTAAACTGTAGGTCCGACTTGTTGAAGAACTGGAAGACGAAAGCATCATCTCCCACTGGCCGAGATGCCAGTCCATGTGCCGGCGCCCAAATATTCTTGAAAGTGCTCATTAGGGCGCCTGCGTTGATACGACGAGTGGTTAGTAGTTTTCCAGCAAGGCAAAGTTCATATTTGTCTGGTTCTTCATCGATGTCGTCGGTTGTTACCGGCCGTTGGTCTTGGTCCGTTAGCCGGAGGTCATTGATATCCAATTCAATGGACTCCATGGACGAGAAAGGTGGGGCTGGTATGCGGAATGAGATGCTAAAAATGAAGATGCGGTAACAAACGGTACATCATTGTGAGTCCCTTGTGTATTGGTTCACCGGGCATCCCTGTGTAAAAACAAAGCACAAGATTGTGCACCTAAGACCCATAACCGTTCTTTATTTATAAATGAATGCCTCTTAGAGGTTCTCACTCGTTAAGGTAAGAGAGATTTGCAAAATAATGTTGGTCTCGAGTCTAACATGCAAGTGCACTCAAAAGCGCAACAAAACCTTCCGAGTTATAATTGACCTATTGAATTTTCACACTACCATGTGACTTATTTTTTGTGTCAAAAGATTAATTATGATATATCGCACTTTTGAAGGCATTTGCGTGTTTATAATCGAGTCCAATACATAAGTTTGTTGAGTTTCTGCCCTAAAATTAATAAGGGATAAGAGGAGCCAACTAAACTTGTATACTATAAAAGCTAGCCGAATCAGACAGATAAATTTTAGTCCAGTTCCGTGATCAATATGTAGTAAGGGCGACAAACCTAATTAGCTAGAACCCGAAATCGAAAAAAACTCCGATATCACGTGAAATATCGTTGTGCCAAATATAACTCGTGAGCTTTTGTTACACGTTTGAACACACTAGCGTGTTAGGCGCGAAGCCAATAAGTAATTTTGATGAGATTATATTCTAAAATCAATTAAAAAAATCCACTAAAATATCATAACCCTAAATTTCGAATCATGACACAATTTTAAAATTTTACCTTTTTGGTAAGATGGTGTAGCTTTGTCTAGCTTTCGGGTAAAATTCAACCACTTATATAAATTAGGTATATATGTGTCTTCAAGACAGAGATGAATGGGAAACGATACCATAATAATATAAAATAGGAATTTTTGTATGTAATAAAGGGGAAGTTTTTAGAAAAAAAATACTTTGTTTTATATGAAAATAAAAATATATATATTTCAAGCTTGCATTGTTATAGGTGAACCACACATACAAGCACGCGGGGTTCCATCCTAAAACCAATTGGCAATAGGAGGAGTAGCTAATTCCCGAAGTCAGGAAACCGGACCCGGATCGGACCTGCTTTGATACCATATTACTTTTTTTCTTATATCCGTCCCGGGACCAAATGACGCGGAGGGCGCACGTCCGGTCGCGGAGGGCGCACGTCCGGTGAACCACACATACAAGCACGCGGGGTTCCATCCTAAAACCAATTGGCAATAGGAGGAGTAGCCCTAGTGCTTATTTATAAAAATTACTTAATTCTGCACTTAGGTTGCGAATTTAAATTGGTCATTATAAATTTTGAATTAATTAACAGTTGATCATATAGATTATAAATTTTTTTTTTTTTGATTTTTGGGTCTAAATGTGAAATTGATTAAATATAATTTCGGTTCAAAATCCAAGTGCATAATTGATATATCAACTTAACTTTCGGTTCCAAGTGTAAAATTATTTAAACTCAATTTTATTTTTGCACCCAAAGTGTAAAATGAATTACAAATAATTTAGCTTTCGTACCCTAAATGTAAAATTCACTAACTCAATTTAGATTTCACATCCCAAGTGTAAAATTAGTTAAACACTAATTTCACACTTTAAGTGCAGAATTAGAAATAGTTAAATAAAATATATGGGTCTGTTGACAATAAAATATAAATTAACTATTTATATTTTATTAAATAATTATTTATGCTAACTCTTTTTATGTAAAATTTTTTTCTAAATGATAAATATAAATTGATTTATGCTATTTTACCGAGGGTCATGGTCCTTACACTGACACGCTATTATTTTCATTACTCGCTTACAAAATAAGGTTAAAGGTCCGTTTGGTGAACATAGTAGATTATTTAGAAGATTAAAATTTTACAACAATTCCTAATAATCTCGATAATCCACGTTGAAGTGGATGAAAAAAATGGGCAGAATAATCTTCCAAAATAATCTCCCGAGGTTATAATCCCAATAATCTCGATAATCCCTGACTCACCGAACACACCCTAAATGCAGTCCGTAACTACGCTTCATTCGGCTTTGAGTCGGAATCAACCGTAGGAGTCTCGAGCTGGTATCTATAAAACTTGAAATCCTCAACTTTTAGATCTATGTTAGGTAACCGTACTGCATCTCTTTTTATTATCTAGGGTAAGTTACACTAAAATATCCTGTCTTTCATAAAATGACTTTTAAATTGCAATATTATGTAAAATAACCCTTACAATAATTTATCAACAACATCACACCCCTAATCAAATTTTCCTTGTGAGCCTAAGAGGCAAAGGGGTAGATGAAAAATAGTTCAACTTAATCTTGATAAGAAAAAAGTAAATATATAAAATATCGAAAACGTAAAAAGAAGTAAAAGGGTCCAAATGTTCACATTTGTTAAAAATGATTTTTAAGGGTGATTCTATAAAATATTACAAATTTAGGGGTAATTTATAAAAATAAATATAGAGTTATGATGATTTTACGTAATTTCCCCTTCTGAACCTGGTTCTCAGGGATAATGAAAACGATGTAACACCATGTACACATATTGCATGTGAAAGCAATCAAAACAAGAGTAAAGAATCGAAAATCTACAACAGGAATACTTGATACCCTCGTCTTTCAACCATTTCAGGATAATACACTATAACTACAATATTACTAAAATCTTTAGTAAGTGTAAAAATTTACACATAACAAAACTTATAAATAAAAGTTAATGTTTATAAATTAAAAAGGAAAAATAACCCAAAATAATACCAACTATCAACATTGAACCGAAAATAATACGAATTTTGAAAATTACTAGAAGCGATACAAACTATCAATGTATTTACCAATACTAATACGCCATACTTTTCCGGCAAAAACTTTAGCTCCGGCGATGACGTGGCAGCCGGAATATTACATGTCATCAAATAAATGGATTAAATGTGTGATGTGGATTTTATTTTTCAAAAAATTAATTTAATAATATTTAAAATATTAAAAAATAAAAATATTTATAATTTTAAATAATATTTTTTTTAAAAACATTTGTACAAATTTTTTTAAAAAAATATTTTTTGTAAAAATTTTTTTTTAATAACGTTTGAACATTTTAAAATTTTAAATAATAATTTTTTGTAAAAAACTTTTAAAAAATCCGATAATAAATTTGAATATTTTTTTTTGAAAAAAAATAATTTTACAAAAAATTTCGAAAAAAAAATTCTTTAGGAATTAGGTTACAAAATAAAATAAAAAATTTCGAAAATTTTTTATACAAATTATTTTTTTAGGATTAAAATTTTCATTTTATACAAAAATCCGAAAATAAATTTAATTAAAAAAATATTATATTTTTATATTTTTTGGAAAAAAAATATTATTACATTTTATCACAAATCTATTTTAAAAAAATTTCAAACTTTTTTAAAAAAAATATTTTTAAAAATAAATATTTGTATAATTTTTTTAAAAAAATATTATTTAAAATTATAAAAATAATAAATTTTATTTTGTTAATATTTTAAATATTATTTTTTTAAAAAAAAATCCACATCACATACTTGATGACATGTAACATTCCGGCTGCCACGTCATCGCCGGAGTTAGGGTTTTTGCCGGAAAAGTATGACGTATTATTTTTGGTAAATACATTGATAGTTTGTATCGCTTATAGTAATTTTCAAAGTTCGTATTATTTTCGGTTCAATGTTGATAGTTGGTTTTATTTTGGGTTATTTTTCCAATTAAAAATGAAGAGAGGGGACACAATTCTCCGCACATGAGTATTTGTTGTTTAGTTGTATGTGAAAACATGATTCTATTTCAACTTTTAGGAACAAATCAAATTTATATCACGAGATTGCCAGCTAATACCCACACAGTAATTATAAGTTGAGTCCAGTTATCCAATTTACCGTCAATCAGGGAGATAGATGAACTCAACTCACCTCCGATTATGAATTCTGATGATACAAAGGACGAACATTCTGATTCTATATAGTTAAGTAAATTACAAGGAATGTAATTAAGAAAAAAATGTCTTCACAAACTAGGAGAAGAAGCAAGCGGAAGAACTTGTGAACAGCTGGAATGGTGATTGTTCATCTTCTCCACAATAACCCTAATCAAAGATCCGTCTTTTACTTCACCTTCTTCCATAACCCTCAGATTCTTCATCTTCTCAGCTTCTTCAATTAATCTCCTGTACATCTTCTCTTCTGCGTCTCTCAAGAACTTGAAAGCAGGAGGGGGAGAAGTTCTGAACTTACTAAGCTCTGTTTCGAATACAGAGGATGATTCAAACAAAGGATTGAATCCATGGTGGATGTAACAATTCGTTGTTGCAGTACCGTTGGTTAATGGAGGGGAAGGGAGGGGCGTATCAATTGTCAAGATCAGATCGCTTAAGCTTCTGGTTCTCGACCCTTTTCTCGATCTCCCGTCTTCAGATTCGAGATCTTCTTTTGTTTCTTCTTTAATGGTGAAGAGAAACCTGTTATGGAGTCTCAAAAGCTCCGCTTCAACAATCGAATCTTGGTCGCTTCTAAGGAGGAACTCTTTGCTTGAGCCGAGGTCGGAGTCTTGTGTTTCGGGATTCGCCGGAGTAGGTTCCCGGCGGCGAGGGGTGATTCCGGCGGAGGTAGGATTTGACGGGATGTTGTTGTTGTTGTTGCTGCTGCTGGTATTGTTGTTGTTCCAACAGAAGAGGTAAAAGAGCTCTTTTGAATGCGAATTGGAATCAACGAGAGTTGAATTGGTGATTCTGAGCTTCTTCCACCATAGCAAGTAGTAGAGCTCTGCAATTAGGGCTAGAAGAAGGCATCCAAACACCAGGCTTAGAACTATGCCCAATCCGCTGGCGAATATCATTATCGTCTTTGCACAATTTGATTGAAATCTTGGAGAAGGTGAGATTTTGCTTTAGGGTTTTCCTGCCGTTGAAAATTTGAAGCCGAGTGAAGGAGAGGCTATTGTGTGTTTAGAAGGGAAGTTTAAGATTTTTTTTGGTAAAAATGTATGCAGAATAATGAGAAAGGAGGAGAGTGTGTACAAAAAGGGGGCAGCTCACATGGGATTGCCAAAAGCGTGTGAGTTATCCAATGACTAAACATCAACTTTACACCTTACAACAATTTCAATTTTAGGAAATTATATCTATCAAAATAAACTTTATTTCCAAACAAAAGATTGTGTAAAGTTTTTTTTGAAAGTTATGCTTTATTTTCTTAACTTATGGGCATAATCTTATGTAGATCTGGGTGTATTTGACAGTAGATTTTATAAGATTATTTACAAGTTTATTAAATCTAAAGTCCAGCTGCTATGTTTCACATCGATTAAATTATTATTTAAAAAAACTATCATTCTTATTTATTTATTTTTTCTTTCTGTAGAAATACCCGTTTAATATCTTATGTACCCTCATTGTATATTTGTATAACATGTGATATTTTTATAATATATGTACATAAGTGTTTTGATAAACTCATGCTAAAGTTTTAGTCATAAATGAACACTTAACTAGATTTATTTTTCTCAAAAGAAAATATACTTAATATATTTTTATATATTATAAATTCCTCCAAGAATATGTGAAACCCACAACAAATGTTTCAATTTCCCAAAAAAAAACTTATTTTAAATAATTCAACTTATACACTTAAGTAAAAGTAAAAAAAAAATTAAAAGTTCAAGTATTTAAGTATAGCGTATAGAGTTGAAGTTTGTGCATAAAATAAGCGATGAACAATAGCAATCGAACTTGATAGCAAAATGTTAAGAAAATTATAAATAGTGATTAAAAATTGATTAGGAAAGCAATTAGACTTGAAAGGTTGTGCAAACCAAGTATGCAATGGCCTACTACAGTACTACCTACGTGGTTAGGCCAAGACAATACACACCTGCTTTTACGGTGGGTCCCATCCCATCTCTTAATTAATTAATACAAGTATTATAGAAGAAACAGTTGGACTTGGACAATGATATCGTTCTTGTTTGATTATGATGGTTTAAACTCAATCAACTATAGTATTAAAAACTAATCTTACCTTAATGATTTGTGATTTGGAATCTCACATATTATAACAAAACATTTTTGTATTTTTTTTAACACCGTCTCTTTGATGAGTTTGATGTTACTCGATGGAACATTCATATACAAGTTACGATGACATGTGGGCAATCATGCAATCACAACTTGTTTTACTTCACCCTCATTATTTTTCTTGTAATAGATGGTGAATTTGTGGTCCAAATAAAACTTTTTAGATTAATATATACGACTGTTTTTAAACTGTCAATCGAATTTATGGTAAAATTTCACATTTTACATAATAGCCTTGATAAATGAGACAAGTAAAGACTAATATAATTAATTCTCAGTTGGTCCAGTAGTTATGGTGTTAGACTCTTTAAGTGTTACACTAAATATTCGAATTCAAATCTTCGTGGAGATCAGGATGTAAAGCGGCAAAGCTGATCAAACCGAAAGATACTATTAACCTTTTATATACAGGTAGATTACCAACTGCAAACCTAAAAATCACTTTAATGAAGGAAAACTACCCCATTTTGGTTTGGTAGCAACTAACGTATCTTTTGTTATGTTTACTTGTGCCAATGAAATTTGTATAGTTTGTGTAGGGCTGCGCACTTTGGGATCGGACCGGAAATTAAGGTCTGGTCCGGTTCTGGACCGTAATTGAAAAATTCTGGTCCAAGATATTAAGGTTCGATCCGGTCCTGGACCGTAATATTCCGGTCCGGACCGGAATTCTATACTTTTAATATTTTTTAACTAGAACAACATCTGGTCTGGTCCATATCGGTCGAAATCCAAACCGGACCGGATTTAAAACATACAAAAGATATATTTAAAAAAATAAAATAAAAATTAAACGGACCGGACTGTATTGAATCGGACCGTGGTGGACTGGACTGTTACGGTCCAGTCCGGACCGTTTGGATAGCCTTAAGTTTGTGGGCTTAGTAGTTACTACCCTAGATTCTTGGACGATGCAAGAAGCTCATATTTGAACATGATTGAGAAGTTAGATTACGGTATGTGAGACTCGGATTAACTTGATAGTTAAAAAGACAAGATAAAGGTTGACCCGGAGTCGGACATAAATGCCTTTGGGCCCAAAAGGCTTAACTTCTCGCGGGCCCATCTTCTTGCCCTTATCTTTTCACCTTTATCATATACTTCTGGGCCCAAATTCAATACTCTACACAAACATAATACATTTTCACCCATCTTCTTGATTACCACAGTTGATTCTTGATTTTCAATAATAAAAAAAATACAAATTTAGATTTACCCACACAATTTTAAGGTCAAAGAACACAATACGGGATATTGATATCTTTGTTTGTATGCAACTAAATGTTTTTTATATTTTACATGTATTAAAAATTCAAAAGAATTTAAAGTGATTAAAACTCTGTAAATAAACCAAAGGGAAATTTCAAAATACATGAAAAGGATCTACAAAAATGGGTAATCAACCATTGACAAACAAAAAACAAATAAAATTGCAGCTCCACATTTTCCAAGTAAAGCTAAAGAAGGCAGGGTGAATCCTAGAGCTGACAAACAGCAGTTAGTTTGAACGACACACAAATGATGCCAAGGCAGGCCATAGATCGAGCATATGCATAGTCTCTATAACTAGACTTAGTGTATCAATTGCATTGCATGTCCTTGTTTTCTTCACATTATCTTCTTAATTTGAGGAGACTAGCAGCTACAGTAGTATTGTTGGGAACATGCATTAAGTCAAAAGCCCTTTAGCTGCTGCCTGCACCCAATCCGCCTCGCCAAATCTCTCTTTCGTATCATTTCAAAGATCTTGTGAGCTTTGAAAAAGTAAACCCCAAAGAGGGCAACATAAGACAAATTAATAATCTTTTTATTATTTAATGCCCCCTAATTAGGTTTACTGCCATGCCATGCAGTTTTCCTTCCAATTTGTGCTGCGCTTTATTTGATCAATTATGATTTGCAAGGCTCAAAGATAAATTTTGGGGATAAGTGCGTTTGGGAGCTGATTTCTCGCTTTATAGAATATACATTGTGTCAATTGATGATTGTTTGCCCTAATCTAGGCGCTCAAGCACTAACTCTGTACTAAATTATTCATATTCACAAAATTCATTTGTACAAATTAACGTCTTTTAAAGTAAATTATTTTCTACACATACTGCAGTCTGCATATTTGAAGAAAAAGATGAACGTGGATGGAAAAGTTACCATGGAAATCAAGTGCATGATCAGCACATATATATTCTTTTATTATGTTTTGCATTATGTTGTTCTCATTTGTCAGTTTCCTACAATACTAAAAACCAATTAGTCTTGTCTGCATACACGTCCTGTTGACTTCGATATAGATTAAGATTGGATTACTGAACATATGTAATAATATAATGAAATACTAATTAAGTATTTGTTAAAAGCAAACTAAATGAAATCATAATGATTGATCGAGCACAACAAACAAATTGATGAAAAATAAAGCCCTAGTCATATTGGAAAAAAGGCAGTGAGTTAACAAAGAGAGCTGCAGTTGGACAGCCACTTTAATTGATGAATACAGTCTCATCAGTAGCAGCGGAGGAATTAGCAGAGAAGAAATCAATAAACCCTTGTACAGCTTTACATGCAGAATATTCATCATTCATTGTCTGATCGGAACAATTTGAATCAGTTGAATTATCACCACCACCACCGCCGTTTATAATCTCCATCTTACTCCCACCTGGTGTCAATGGAAACAACTCCAATGTCTTAATCGAAGTCGACTTACACGGGTCCCACCTTCTGGCCTCGACTTCTGCGGGTCCTACTGCTCTCTCCGTCGTCAATCCTTGATCAACTGTTTCGTAAGGATAGTAGTAATACCCCGCCTCGACTGAATGGATACGAAAGACGTTAATGAATAATTAAATAGAAAAAAGAAGAAGAAGAGTTGACGTTACCGTTAGGGATGAAGCTTGTGGGAGAATAGTAGGGAGGAGGTTGATGATAAAAGTGAGTGGTAGGAGTAGTGAGAAAAGCCAAACGGTCTTGCTTAAGTTTCTGACGGCGTCGAGCTTTAGTGTTCTGAAACCAGTAGAAGACATTCTTCCCTTCGATGTGACCGTAGACGCTAAGACGGGCAGTAATCTGCTGTATCTGGTCCGCAGAGGGAGTTTTTACACCTGCACTGTATACACTCTCTAGTATATCAATTTGATCTTTAGTGGGTTGCCATCTGCTACCATTTCCAGCCATACTCGAACCTTCTTTCTTCCTCTTGTTCTCCATCTTACGTATTTTTGTCTCTGTGAAAGATTAGGATGCATCTGGTTCTTATAGGCAGGGAAGTCAAACGAAAAGGCAGAGGAGAAGAGGGATTGACATGCGTATTGTTTTTGGTGCCTGCATATCTCTGAAAACATGGCGGTAGCGGCTGAGACGTCGTTTAATGACGATACTACCCCTGCCTTAGCGTTTTGTATGTCTTGTCTCGGGAATGAAATTTTGATCAATTCATAGATTGATTGGGATTGGGCTTGGGAATGGGGTGGAGTGAAGGGTATATTTGTCACATGGGGAGAAGACACAGCCATTGGGCTTTGTTTGGTTGTAGGTAAAGCCTAGGCTTTGGGAATTGGGGTTTTCTTTCTTTTCTCTCTTCTGCCTAAATTGATTTCGCAATACGTTACCAACTTTTGTACATCATTATCCATGCTTCATTCCTTCATTTTACAGTATTAAAAAAACACAAATTTGGTGATATTGGTAATCACGATGACAAGATTGGAAATCCGATTTGTTCGAGGCAAATTCAATTGATGTTGATTGCTATGTTGCTTTCGGTAATGCCGTAATCAAATTTGGATCCAATTTAATGTTCCAGGCAAGAAAACATGAGCGTGGAGATCATTCATCGATACTCTCAAGACGCGCGGCTCTGGCGGGCACACTGTGCAGGAGCTCGGTGGATCATTCCAGTTCATCTCCGAATCCATGGAATTAAGTTGCGGCGATGCATCGAATTCTCAGAGAATCATGTTTACGTAGTTCATCATGGAACAATTCCAGTTCTGTCCAGATTCTTGTTCTGATTGGAATCACTGATTCATTTCATTCTTATTTTAGAATTTTTGTAATACTGTACTGGTGACCTGTATGGATAATCAAGCATATAACTTAGGTCTCGGATACACCCGAGAAAATGCAAAAAACTCAGCATGTTAAATTTTACATATGAATTGATGCAGATATCAGAAATAAAAGTTTAAACAAGTTTTGTGCACTCCACAAGACATGAATTGATGCAGAATTCAGCAAGTGATTCGCAGTAGACTGTTTACAGGAAGGAAATGCAAGAACTGAAATATAATAATTATACTACACCGTAAATATCATTTGAACTTCAACTTGTATCACATAGAAGCATATAGGTAAATCATAACTGCCTGAAAGTTAGCATGCTGTCTGCTCTATATTATCTTGCAGAATCACATAAGTTGATTCAAGACCTCGTTGGTGGGAGCTGATTTCCTAACGGATTGGGTCCAGATGGGATCTTATCGGTCCGTTTCTCCTCCATCTGCTATGTATTGATACTTGATCAGCAAAAAACTAGTTGAGGATATTATGACAACCAAAGACATCTTGTATCGTTACAACTTACATTAGCAGGGGTCTCATATTTCAAACCTGAGCTGGAGCTTGGTTGTTCATACTGCTGCTTCAAGTTAATAACTGCAGACAGCAAAAAAATATGAGGTTAACTGTGCATCTCAAAACCTTTCATTATTGTATACTTAAAATCTACCTGGTTCAATAGCATGACCTTGCATGACTAAATTGCAGCCGAGTGTCTCCAGAAGAAGCAGCCATGCCAATAGAAGGATCAAAGTCTGGTGCCTCATCATTCTAGGACTTGTAGAGATGGAGGATGAAACAAGTGAAATTAAGCTTAACATTCTCAGGTTCTATCAAATGGATAATCATGACAATTTGAAAACAATATGCAATGTGTTTATTACTTGTCTAGGCATCTTGCAAATATTTTCCTCTAACTGATTAGACGTGCAGGTTGACAAATTTTGCTGGTCATGATTGCCTCAAATCAGGGTTTATACATCTTCTTTGATATGAAAGTGGAGGACCCACAAATCCACCATTGAAGCACTGGTATCCTGGCTTTATTGCACTATGATGTCTCTCATGATACTTCAGATCTCCTAGTACTTCCATGCACTCTTTATACATGGATGTGTTCGGAAGTGTATCAAAATGGCATTGATAAGTAAGCAAAACTAAACTTTATCTGTAAACTTCCAAAATGAAATTGGAAACAATCACAAAAATCCAGGACAGCTTAGAACAATCATAGAAAACCTTTATCACTAAAAAGGCACCTGCAATTGATCAACACGACGGTTTCAAAGATATTATCTCTATGAAATGGCTTGAAATACCCAGATAAAAAGCCAATGTTTATTTTCAAGCACTGTGATTGTAAATGAGCAAAATAAGCGATAATATTACAGATCAATATACCACTCTCTTGAAGGAAGAACACTTGTTCAATTCCAAGACATATTTGTGTTGCATCAAGTATGCTTGGGAGGAGAAACGTAGCTCCCCATCCTGACAACATTACCGTCGATATCACGAACGTAACCCACCTTCTGGCACCACTCTTTCTGCTCTGGTTCTTTCACCGCCTCCGCTCCATTCTCCACCGCCCTCTGTATCAATTCCCATAACATAGATTCAAAATTACCCACACTAGAGAATTTAAACACATTTAAATCCTAAACTGACCTTGTAAGCAGCATCTACGTCTGCGTAACCAAAGCAAACTTCAATCGGGCCGCGCTCACTTTTCGACTGCGACAAATGGACGGTGCCAGTGACGTCATCGGTCTCGTGTTGATGGAGAGGAGTGAAAGCGATCGTGGTTGCCCCTGTGTCCAGCTCTCCCCACCTTCATTTAAAAACATTACTATCAAATAAACAATCATGTATATATACTCATCTTTCATTTCTTTGTGTTATGTGGTTACCTGTGGGATTGATCTAATCGGCGAACTGTAACGCCAAAGGCTTTGGAATAGAACTCTACGGATTTGGCTACGTCCTTAACGTACACCACCGTGTATGCAAACGCCGGGTTCAGATCTGATGTTGCCATATAGTCTTCTTAATGTGTTCTCACAAAGGGAAATGATAGTATTGAAAGATATACAAGATAAATATTTGAATATATTGCTTAAAATAATAAGCATATAATCTATGTATTATAGATTAGTTTTTATTTTATTCTATGTCCAATATCTTTATTATTCTCTTTTGATTTCCTTGTAATCCTATATAAAGGATCGTAATAAAGTTAATAAAGTGTGGTTCTTCCTCCACCATTTGTGTGGTTTTATTCCACCAAAATCTATTATGGTATCAGAGCGGGTTCGATTCGGGACCTCAACCTCTTCTAAATCTACATTTACCACCGATTTACTGGTGGTCCTATCGATCTAATGTTGTCACCGATCTACTAGTGGTCATATCGATTTTACAAGTGGTGTTTGTGTCACCGCTCATTGTTGATCGAAGTGTTTCTTTGCTCATCGTCAATGAAATGGTCCAGTCTTCAGCGTTCGTTTGTGTACGCACGCTTTGACTGCGGGAGTGTATTGAAAGATATACAAGATAAATATTTGAATATATTGCTTAAAATAATAAGCATATAATCTATGTATTATAGATTAGTTTTTATTTTATTCTATGTCCAATATCTTTATTATTCTCTTTTGATTTCCTTGTAATCCTATATAAAGGATCGTAATAAAGTTAATAAAGTGTGGTTCTTCCTCCACCATTTGTGTGGTTTTATTCCACCAAAATCTATTAGATAGTGTTTTTGTTTTGTAGGGGTGAAGGTGAAAATAGGCGAATGCGGTTTTGTTACAGGTTTGTGTTTATTAGTACGTGGCAGCTAACGACACACATGACTCCTTAATCTGCTCGCTGAAAGACACTTAGCAATCTCTTGTTTCCTTCCGCAAAATCTTCTCTTTTTTAGGGTTTGATCGAATGGAATCAGGAGAAATGCAGAATCCAGACACAGATATCAGAGAATTCATCAAATCGATACTTCCATTACTTGTTAGGATGAAAAAGAGTACAATTCATTTTCTTCAAATCATTACCAATACGAAACCCTAGAAAGATAAATCTACAAACAAATTGCAAAAGTCGAAAAAAAAGCTTAACCACCGAAACCGTAGAGAGTCCTTCCCTGTCTCTTGAGAGCATAGACAACATCCATGGCGGTGACTGTCTTCCTCCTAGCGTGCTCGGTGTAGGTAACAGAATCACGAATCACATTCTCCAAAAAGATCTTGAGAACTCCTCTGGTCTCCTCGTAGATGAGACCGCTGATACGCTTGACTCCTCCTCTCCGAGCTAGACGGCGAATGGCAGGCTTGGTGATTCCCTGGATGTTGTCTCTTAGAACTTTACGATGCCTCTTAGCTCCTCCCTTTCCTAATCCTTTGCCTCCCTTTCCACGACCTGACATTTTTCACAAGAGAGAATGATGGTTGTGACTTCTGAGTGAATCAATAAGATCTGGATTGAGAGTGAAGGGGCGTTTTGGATTTTATAGGTTAAATTTCCGGGATGAAAGAATGGTGTATGATGGCAATCCGTGCGCAGAAGGCTTTAGTGTTATCTCTGTCGTTGATTGATTTGATTGAACGGTGTAGATCTAGAAATGGGATTCCAAATGTAAATGGCGGGTTTTCAATTTTGTCAGTCCCGCCCTTTAGCATATACGCGCCTCAGAGCTGTGAATTCAATGAGTACACACGAAACCAGATTATTTTCCCATAATAACAAAGGAAAAGAAATTAATTCTGAAAAAAGGATTATATTCGGTCGGACGAAACGAGGTAATACGTACGTATCGCGAGTGTGTCTCCCATTGCATTGTAATTGTGTCCCGTATTCGTACTACGATGGCATCTGGACCTCCTTCTTTCGAACGTTGAGTGACGGTCATAAACTATCCGTTTGATTCGAACATTATACCATAGCCGAATTTCAAAACACACCGTCAACGCCGAAGTATCATCCTCTGATGGCCTCCACCTCCCCAATAGCCAACGTTTGATGGCCTCTACCTCCCCAAATCGGAAACGTCGCAAAAAACAACCAAACCCTATATCAGTACCGTAGCTTCACCTTTAAGTCCAAAGATCCTAAAGTCTCATCATCTCCTTGGATGTGTGAAAGAAGCGGATCCATTCCCTGTCCCGGTTTTAGTCGAAGAAGAAGCAATTTATTTTTTTTTACTTTGAGGGTTTTTTCCAACCTGAAAACCTGAGGACGAAGTCTTTGTAGCCTTCAAATCACGATGATTTGAGGAGTAACCAAAGTTTCAATGAAGGAAGAAGGCACAAGCCGCACAACCCCAAAGAAACTTCTTCTCTTCAAATCTAGAGAGACCCGAGTCTTGAACAACCGAAGGATAAAACCAAATTGTAACAAATCAACAAGGATTTTGAATAAGAGCTCCAACACTCACAAGAAGAAAGAATGAGACCTTCAATCTCTTCAATGGAGTGTCCATCGAGTGGAGCTCCCCTACCATCCCCGGCCACCAGTAGCACCACCAGCAATGGTCAACCCGTTCCCGACCACCTTCGCATCCAATTTTCCACCTAGAATCGTTGAGGTTCTCCACCGCTTCAAGAACAACTCCGATCTTTTTGAGTTTTTGTTTATAGGTGACTTCTCACCTTTGCTGAAAAGCACTTGGTTAAGGCCTCAAAGTCATCTATAGCATATACAAAATATAAACAAATTTCTACCAACAACAGTTATAATTGTTATAATCTAACAAGATGGTGTTGTATGTTACCGTGGAGGCAATCTGTTGTGCTTATCATCACAATCATTCTAATCTTTGTTGTCAATTTTTTTGACTACCAATTGTATCCAAAAACAGAGTTTCACTTCAAGTTGTGTTTTATTTTCTTGGTGAATTATGTCTTTAATGTTACCAAACTATTTCCAACAACATTATTAGCCTTTTGATTGGTAGCTGGAAGTACCAAGCTAGTGGTATCGTGTATAAGAGAACGGTTGCTTTTAGGAGTTATCTTTGTCTCAGCTTTCTCTAAAGATTAGCAAGGGCATATTCACTTTCTTCCTCTTATCTATCTTTGAATCTTGCTACTAGGAGATCTAAGACCGTGAAATGTAATCAGACTTTTCGGTAAAGTAAGTCTTTCCCCTAGAGAGGGGAGGGAATAGGGCCTTAACCCAATATTCCAAGTAGCATTGCCTCACCCCTGTTGTTTAATGTCAGTTCGATTGAAACACTTCCCAATTTATTTGAAAAACAAATCAAAAAAAGGAGATCGGCGGTGAATTTAGATCGATTGTGTCTTTATTGTTTAATGCCGTTGGAATGAAACACTATCAATGGACTAACAGTCACAAAAACACCAAAGAAGCAAAAAGCAAGAAGAAAATTGTAGATCGATTGAGTTTTTCTTAATTGTCGAAGATAACAAATGATTTAACCAATTCAAAAATTCACAATTTTCTCCCTACTAATCAAGTTCTCAAAACACCAAAATTTTAGTTTTGTTTACCAACTCTTTTTGAACAAATTTTCCCTTGTAAACCGCTACTCTATAAACCATCAAAGTAGTACATATTTTTATATCACGATAATTGTGTGTTGGAGCTTCGTCTTCTCTGTTTAGATGTTGTCTTTGGTGGATGTTCGAGTGTTTGTCGAGAAGGGGGTGTGAATATGTGATCTACTTGTAACGGCTTTGTTGTAGTACAAATCTGAGGTGTCCACAACTGTTTCCCACTTCCTCCCTGTGTATTTCCTTCGAAGATGAACGTTCATGCTCGTCACTTCCGGCTGACTGGATCATTCTGCTTTCCTCTGAATACGTCCCTACTTTCGGCTTTTTATGATGTATTTTGTGTCTTCTTTTTCTCATTTGTTTTGGTCATTCATGACTGTTAGTCCGTTTGCCGATTATTATCGGCCTTTTGATCCAATAGTTGGCGCGTTGCCTATGAGATCGAACCACTTTCCTCTATAAAAAAATGTATATACTTGTTACCATATGCGTGATTTCATAATTAATGTGAACACTATCAAAATTAGACACTAGATCTGAGTAATCCATGCATTGAAGAAAGTTGTTGAAGATAGGCGTTTGAAGAGAGAATCTTGGAGAAGATCTCGTGAAAGATATCGAACGGATATGAAGAAGGTTGTTGAAGATCTCGAACGAAGGTTGTTGAGCGGCTGTGGAGAAGATCATGGAGAATATCAAACGGATATCAAAGGGAACGTTTGAAGAGAAGATCTAGGAGAAGATCTTGTTTGAAGGATCTACTCAAACGGCTAGTACACAAACAACGTGTGAGAAGATCAGGTTCAACAAACATAGGATTATGTGGAAGGAAGATGTTGCAACGGCTTAGAGATAACGTCTAGAAGAGGTTCCTCCATAGAAGACTATAAAAAAAATCAATTGAAAATGAAGACACCAAGCCTACAAGCGATCATACAAGACATCTTCATCGATCCAAAAGTTTATCTTCCTCTTTGAGCTTTCTTAGGTTTATTTGTTAGAGTGAGATAAGCACAAGAGCTACATTGGCATATCATATTAGTGTTATACTCGAGTGTGCTACTCTGCGAAGTAACCAGACTATTAATGCTAGAAAAGAGTTGACTAGATCGTAGCATTGAGGCTACATTGAGAGAAGAAAGAAAGTTCTTCTAGATTGTATCTAGGACTCACAACAAGCAGAAAATAGATAGTTAGAATCCTAGGGTCGGAAACCCTAGGAGGAGAGTAGGTTGTTAGGGCCGAACTTTGTAAGCATATCGAGTTTCAATCTTTTTATTTTTCAACATCTTCTATCGCTTAAATTGTGACTAACAATCTTCTGCAGGTTTCGAAGTCAAAGCCTTGAGATTAACTTCAAAGCCTTGAAAAACAGTTTTGTCACTAAACACAAAGATCGACTTCAAGGCTTTGAAATTCGTTTCAAAGCCTTGATATCCGATATTGCGAAAAGTTCTCATACTCTATTCAACCCCCCTTCTAGAGTATTTATATCTTTATTAATCCCCTACTTGATTCTTCAATTGGTATCAGAGCTAGACTCACGTATATTGATTTAACCATCAGTGAGACTAATCATGAACTCTGTAGATGATGGAGGATTCACTCAAGGAAGATCTACCTCTCGGCCACCCCTCTTCTACGGCAACAACTTTTCCCATTGGAGAGCACTAATGCAAATGTTTATTATTGATCAAGACATGGAACCATGGAGTATTGTTCAAACTGGACCAAAAATTCCAACCACCGCGGTTGAAGGAGTCCAAGTTCAAAAGAAGGAAGTTGACTTCACTTAAACGGACCTGGATAGTGTGTGTGTAAAAACTACAAGGCCATGAACTTTCTCTATTGTGGATTAGATGCTAACGAATTCAATCGTGTCTCATCATGCAAAAGTGAAACGGAAATATGGGACAAGTTAATATTTACGTATGAAGGAACAAGTCAAATCAAGGAGACAAAGATTGGCATCTTCTTCAGGCAATACGAGTTATTCAAGATGACTTCAAATGAGACGGTCAAGGAGACGTTCAGAAGATTCATTGAGATTGTGAATATTCTTGACTCACTTGGAAAGGTCTTTACAAATGAAGAAAAAGTAAGGAATGTCGTAAGGAGTTTGCCTAAAGCTAAGTGAAGACCAAGTGACCGTCATTGAAGAAGCTCAAAATCTCTCAAAATTGCCTCTCGATGACCTACTTGGAAAGCTAATTACTCACAAAATGGTTCTTGGTGAAGAAGATGGAGATCCCTCTTGAAATGCAAAGAATCTTGCCTTAAGATCCAAGAAGGATAATGTCCCATCAAAAGATGTTGAAGAAAGTGGTGATGAGGAGGAAGATCTGTTTGCATTGATTTCAAGAGGTCTTGCAAGAATTTTATAAATGAAGAAGCAATTTGCAAACAAAGAATATCCACGATCATCAAGACCCAAAGGAAGGTTTTCTAACCCTAATAAGAAAACTAATGTACTAACTTGTTTTCAATGTGGTGAAACAGATCATCTTGTAAGGGATTGTCCACAAAAGAAGAGGAACAATTACAAGAAGAATGATCGAAAAGAAGAAGGCTATGGTAGCATCATGGAGTGACTCAGATTCTACAAATGAGTCGGATGATGAAAATGATCAAACAAACTTATGCTTAATGGATAATCAAGAAGAAGATCCCAACTTTTACCTGTAAGAATATATATATATATTCTATGTGACAAATGCAATACCCGGAAAATTTTATTTTCCTTTTTATACCCGATCAAACCGGATCCCGATCCGCCAACCTCTATTCTTCTTAAATAAAATAAAACAATATTAAATTCTATCATTTTATGTGACCTTGATTCACATAAAATGATAATTAGGTAACCCGTATAATAATTCCGTACTTTTAAAAATAAAAAAAAAAAGAAAAAAAAAGAGCAATTTCTTGCGAATAACGATTTTTTTTTTTTTTTGGCCATCCCCTAACGGAATGAGCGGGCCATGTGATTGGGCCCACTAATTAACCAGCCGGCCCAAATAAAACCCTAAACCCTAATTAACTAACCTAAGCTAATCAGCTTCCCTAAAGCCTATTCAACGCTAAGCAATCTCTCTCTACCGCACAGTTCACGTCTCGCCTTCCTTCTCGCACTGATCATCGGCCTCGCCTTCACCGGAGTCAGAGAGACGTTGTGGCTTACAAACGTCCTGCACAAGCCGCCTGGGACCGCTGTTGCTCGCCAACACATTGCACGCCCAAAAACGCTGCTCACCAACGATCTGCACAGGCGCCTGGGACTGCTGCTGCTCGCCAACGCCCTGCACACCCGGACACAGCTACTCGCCAACCTGCTGCACTCATCCTTCTGCACTCAGCCTTCTACACTTGACGCCAGCCACTGCACGCCTCCAGCGGGAACAAGACAGGAGCCGAGTGACATTTCCATCATCCTCTCATGTCTGTGCATACTCGCTTTGCTCTCTTTTAATCTGGTTGTGTCCACTGTACCGTGCATCCCTCATGTCCTACCCAATGCAGCAAGTGCTAGCAGATCGAGTGATATTTCCATCATCTCAGGATCCACTCCTAGGCTGCAACCAAGAACTCTTAGCCAAGGTAAACCGACCTCTTCTCTCCCTCTTTCGAGTCTTGGAATTGTATAAGAGTCATCACCCTTCCTTCCTTGCAACCCCTATTTGAATTCCATGCCTAATGGGTGCCTTTTATGACCCCTAAACATATTCAGATCATCTATAGAGGAGCTGTGCAGATTCAATCATTTTCGGAGCCTTTAAAACTGTGACGAGCAACCATGTTTGGGACCAGATTTAGGTATGATAGACTCATTCTTTTGGGCTGAATTTTTGATATGGCATAGTTGGCATATTGTTGTATAACATATTAAAATTTGAGAGGAATCCAGTGAGTGATTTAGGAGTTATGTTTCGAAGTTTGGGTCGTAAACAATTTTTTTTTCTGTGTTGAAAAACTGCATGTTGACACAGTTTTGTGATCCAGTTTTGAGTAAGTTAGACTCCTCCTTTTTGGCTGATTTTCGGATATGTCATAGTCGGTATTGCATAGTGGATCATACTGAAATTTGAACGTATTCTGAGTTATAGTTTAGGAGATATGAATTTTTCAAGTTGGCTCCTCATGCAGTTTTCTAATTGTGCTGAGTTTGAGAAAAAAACTGCTTGGGATGCAGTTTTGTGGAATAAATTTAGATGGGTTATCGACTTCTGTTGGACTTGAATTTTGGACATCTGATAGTTGATATAGTATAGTACATCATACCAGAATTTGAGAGAAATTCGAGTTACAGTTTAAGAGTTATGGTGTCCCAAAGTAGAGACCTTGACCAGTTTCTAGGTAGTGCTGAAGTGTTGAGAAAACTGCTTGTGATGCAGTATTGTGGTGCCGATTTGATTTGGTTATATTCCTTGGTTAGACTTGAATTTTGGATATGTCTTATTTGGGATTGCATAGTATAACATATCAAATATTGAGAGGATTTCATCAAGAGATTTAGGAGTTATGAATTTTCAAAGTTGAGGTTGTGAACAGTTTTCTGGATGTTGCTGAAATTTTCCAAGTGCTGAAAATATCAAGTGTTGTGCAGTCATGTTTGAGCTTAAGTTTGGATACCTTAGAAACATAATCCACCGTTCAGTTTTTATTATGTTATAGAGTGTCATGCATAGTGTGGTGTATCAAAAGTTGGGGTTGATCCAACGGTTGGATTTAGATCTATGAAGGTCCAAAGTGGACTGGCCGAGCAGTTAAGAAATACTCAGTTTTGGCTAAGTCTGAATTTCTGGTTTAGGAACTGACTTTGAGAATTTGTGTAGAAGTGATTATTATGTATTTTTGGGAAATTCTGGATACTATGGATAGAGTGCATAGCATACAAGACTTAGAGATTTTTGTTAGACTTTTTATATTTTTATTCGGTTCTCATATCTTAAGCCAAAGTCGGACCTTGACGACTTTTTATGAAAGTCAAGAATGTAGTTAACTCTTCTAAATCTTTAGCAAACTTTCCTTTGAGAGTTTGAGTGTGGTTTTGAGTTCCAAAGAATAGTTTGGAACTTTGTTATGGAATTTTATAAAGTTTCGGGATCAGGGGTAAAACAGTCATTTATCCGTATAAGGGTATTTTGGTAATTTAGCTGATGATAGAGTTAAATATCTTAGAAGTCAGAGACTTCTAATTAAGTGGAATATATTATTGATCCACTTGCCTTATATAACAGGCGGTTGAGTTCCTGCGGTTACAGACCGAGTCGAGATAACGAGATTATGTTTGAATTCAGGTAAGTTATTTAGGCTTACTTAGCTGACTTCTAGATATGAGTATGAATAATGGTAGTGGTGTGTGAATGAGATGCTTATAGTTATATTTTAGTAATATTTATATACCGACCTATACCTTGGCCTAAGAGTAACGGGCGGTGGCATTCTGCTCAGTTAGCTTGAGGGCGCTGGGGGTTTCTTTAGGGACTAGTCCACACTCGGTTTGTAGTGATGCTACCGGCGGAGGTAAGCTAGACCTACACCCAGTTGGATAAGGAACGGAGGCGAGAACTCTTAAGATTCTCGTGCCACAACTATAAAATGGAATAAGGTGACTCACTTAATGAACAGATAATAACCGGTTTGTGTGCCAGCATGATGATTGTTTTATGTTATCTTGAGTGTGTTTGTGCTATCCTTATTCTGCTTATATTTGGATTGTTAGCTAACGGTTTATCCGTGTTGTAGATTTGTAGAGATAGACAGTTACAGAGTGATCCGGAACGGATGGTCAGCCGGGTCCACGTACTCATTAGATGGGGACGGGGGAGTCTCCCTTACATCATGCATGTTATGTTTAAGTATATGTTTTGTAAGGATGTCACATGTGTACATTCATACAATAAAAATATTATGTTTTGAAATTGTTTTAAGTACATTTGTGCCTTGTTGTAAGATCCAAGTAATGTTGTTGTTAAACTAAGGTCGGGACCCATTGTGAGGTCCTAACCAGTAGCTCCCCGAGTTTTGAAACTTGGGGTGTTACAACATGGTATCAGAGCTCTAGGTTGGCAACAATGGCACTTGAAATCTTCTGAAAGACCGAATGTATAAAATAACTAGAACCCGAAAGGGGTCTAAGATTTCCAAAACGGATTTCTGTTTTTACACACGTGCATAGTCGGGTTGTTGGGTTAGTAGTACGTCGGACCACCATCACCTTCGTGGATCTCTGCAACTTGATAGGATTAGTAAAATAGTATATGGACTTATAAGATTGTACCCTTATGTATGTTATATGGATATGTACATATATACTTGTAGCATGTTAGCACCCTAAAGGATAATTCCTATTATCCTCTAGTTGAGATATCACGATGTTGACATTGCCTCGTGATAAAATGTTAGTAGTTTTAGGAGCATCAATACAAGATAGTGGAATCAAACCTCGGAGAAGAATACTAGATCTAACAGACACTTTGGTGACTCTTACAAGTATTCCGAAGGATGGGTGGACAAGAAGGTAAAGATTGCGAGACGATTCTTAACCACAATAACAGTTAGATGAGAAAGAATAGCATATCAACTCAAAAAGAAGTAATATGAAGCCATTCAAGGGACTTAATGGATTGAAAGCGAGAAATGAAACTCCAAGATGCATGTAGGACTGATAAGAAGCGCAAATGAAAGAGGACAATATCGGAATACAAATCAAGCGGGGTAGAGTACAACTACACTTAGCAGGTGAAATGACAGTACAACCAAGGTGGACGACGTCATAGGTAAATATAGGCATGAGGGTACAAAGAAGATATGGTGTTGACCCGAGGTGAAGAATTAAAGGAGTACAAAGCCAAATGAGTTTAAAGTCGTGAAATAAATATCATCATCATAGAGACGGTGGGACTTACTCAGAGATGCAAGAGTTTGCAAGAAGTCAGGACGTAAGTATCAAATACAGGAGAAGTCTGAAATTAAGACAACGGAATTCTATAAAGGTGACATTACAACACAACACCAGACAAAGGAAAGAATGTGGGAAAGTGATTTTAGTGGACTAGAGAGTCCACAATAACTACTCATTTAAATAAAGATCTGAGCTACCAACTTTAACGGTCATATCGGAGAACCGCAAACAGACGATGAACAAAGTAATAAGAATTGTGAAGACTTAATAATCTTAGTGACAACAGATGAATGTTAGGACTAAACTCAGAAGAGTATAGTGATACCCTAAGAGAACAAGAGAAGTGCAGACTTGGAATGAGCTAAAGGAGTATTAACAAAGAAAATGGAGGAGATAGACTTCCACCAAATATATCAAACTTCAAAACAGATAGAAGAACAATAAGTCCGTGATCTTATAGGAGGTCAACTACAAACTAGTTGGTAATAACTAAGACATAACGCGTGCAGGTCAACTAGTGGTAACCGGTTGGCAGATAAGGAGGATAACTATAGACTTATGGAAGAATTTTATAGACATTTGGGAGACCCTTCAATAGATCAACGACGAAAAATGCGGAGCTAAACTGATACAAGTGCTAGTACCCTTAATGGCAACATGGAGTGAGTTCGAGCCAATAACTTTAAGTAAGAACTTAAGAAGAAAGACAAGATGGCCAAGAATGACCCCCCTGATGCAGTTGAGACCAAGGGGATTGTGTGAATGATTCACTACCTACTGGCTAGGAAAGGGGTACATACCACAATTAGTACAAATGGATTGTAAAAGAAGAACTAGGGGAGTAAGAGGTATATGATTTTGATAAGTATCTATGTCAGCCTAGACAAAGTGGGTGTAACATTCCATACAAGAGGAACAACAAGTTGATGGAAGTTAATGTCATGAGTGTCGTGTAGACGTACTTACAAGTATAGTGGGAGTCCTAGAAAGGACCATTGATGTCAGATGGACGACACAGTTGGACTCGAAAAATGGAGTTAGCTCACGGAGGAACCGGAAGTGAAATGTAGAACGAGCTAAAGTAGGGTAAATGAATGAACCGGACCGAGTGGTGCTCGCCAAGAAATTCAACGACAAAAGAGGTATGAGAAAAGGAAGTCCAGGAAATTGAGATAAGTTAGTTATAGGCTGACCGACGTTAACCAAGGACGTGCAAGTGTTATTTGGTAATTGACGAGTTATGTACCATGAGAGATATTTAGGAATGTGGTCTTACGAGTAGCTTTACCAACGTCTTGGAGGATTTCTTCCAGTTAGTAACGACAACCTTCTTGGATGAGTTAAAGGTATAAAGCGAAACGTGTTAAAGGTTACTCCTTGACTGGTGAAGATCAAACTCCGGTCGAGTCTAGTAGTCTGGATCCGTGTTAAAAAAAGAATTAAGAAATTAAACGGAAGATGGTTGTTTTCCAATCATGATTTTAATTCAAGAAGACAAAGTAAGGAAAGTACTTGGTACTTCACCGGTTAATCATTTTGGACTGACTGAACACGTCCTTATGATTACGGGAAACAACAAAATAATCAGAGTAGCGTAGCGGAAGCGTGGTGGGTCCTAACCCACAGAGCAAGAAGCTCAAGGATGTTGAGGGATGTCGTGTCGAGTTTAAGATGGTGATAGTTTGTGAAATGCATTCTAGTTGGAAGGAACGTGAGATAGGCTATGTGGAGTTACTCAAAATGTTGTACGGAAACTTATGTGCATGTAGAGGTATTAGAAGGAGACTGGTACCCTATTATGGATCCGAGTGAAGAGTGACTGCTTTGCTACAGGTTGCCAGACAAGTAGTTTTGGAATTTCATACTAATGGAATACTCTAGAGTGAGTTTTCGGGATGAATTAGGAAATAATTAATGAGGTAATAAAAGTATTGTGCATGTCCTGCACTAGAAAGCTCCAAGTGAGTAACAGTGCTTAAAGAAAACATAATCTCGGAGTAGATTTTACGTGTAATGTTATGTTGGAACAGAGCCTAGTTGCGTATTGAGTTAGGGGGATACTATCGGGCTGGTAACAATGGTGGATAAAAGAGCACACTGCTGATGATATGTTAACATTTATTGAGTAGTTATTAATAAATACCGGTGATATGAGATCACTTTGTGTCTAATACCTTCATTTCGGACTTATTCTATTTCATTTAAGATCTTAGAAAATGTGTGAGAAGCCTAAGTTTGAGCAAACGATATATTAGAGATCTATAAATAATATAATAAAGCCAAGTGAGCAAAGAGGATAACCACTAGATTTGATTTTTAATTGTCTTGAGTATTAGACCTGAAAAGGGTAAGGGTGACCATTCCGTACCTGAGGAACATGATGACTGAGTAATATTAAAAGACAAGACCATGTGGGTCGTGATACGAAGAGCATGGGAAACTTAGTAAGTGTTGGTGGATGTCAAAGACCTTTGGCCTGAGTGGGTAGTCAGAACCTCTTCAGAAGGCCGTAAGCAAGTGGTCATAACGAAGGGAAGAAAGTTGAATAGATAATTCTCCGTAAAGTCATCAAAGGATCTGGAAGTGAGTGGTGTAGGACAACCATTTGAAGTTTTAAAGCGGATTAGAAGTGATTGATGGACTAGTATTCTTCACCCTATTAGAGAGGGCAACTTCAGTTTCCACGGAGACTAAGTTTGGAAACTGAGTTTGAGAATTTTAGTTGGAGAGATACCTACCAGACACGAGTAGGTCATCAGATTAGAGGATTAGACAGTTGAGCAAGATGATACCGGTGAGATATCTAGTAACCACTCTAGAACGTGGTAGGAGACGCTTATGATCTAAGTACCTGAAAAGATTTAAGATTCAGTGGTTTTATGAAAAGTTGATAAGGCTACCTAAGATATGGGGGATAGTAGGAGATGTAACCTTCCAAAGACCTGTGTAGCGATAGTTGTAACCTCGGGAGTGACGAGTTAGGGCTTGACCATGTATATGTGATATTGTTTGACTGCTTGTTTATTTCATGATTGAGTGTTTAGTCAGTGATGTGCTCTTTTGGTAACCTTGATGTGTGGGATACTTAGATGAGGAAACGACGAGACTTTTGTGTAGTGATCAGACATACCCATTTGGTGCCTTAAAGGCCGATCAGGATTGTCTTACCATGAGTTTCGGGACGAAACTTATTGTTAAGGGGGAATTGATGTAATACCCGGAAAATTTTCTTCCGACTATTTCCGAAACAATTAAGGACTTGACCGATTATGACTTTTTCCTAGCGCTTTATTTCTTTTGCATAGACTTCGTCTTTATGTTGTCTTCTTTTAAGTTTCGGGACAAAACTTATTTTAAGGGGGTACTGATGTAATACCCGGAAAATTTTATTTTCCTTTTTATACCCGATCAAACCGGATCCCGATCCGCCAACCTCTATTCTTCTTACATAAAATAAAACAATATTAAATTCTATCATTTTATGTGACCTTGATTCACATAAAATGATAATTAGGTAACCCGTATAATAATTCCGTACTTTTAAAAATAAAAAAAAAAAAAGAAAAAAAAAGAGCGGTTTCTTGCGAATAACGATTTTTTTTTTTTTTTTGCCCATCCCCTAACGGAATGAGCGGGCCATCGGATTGGGCCCACTAATTAACCAGCCGGCCCAAATAAAACCCTAAACCCTAATTAACTAACCTAAGCTAATCAGCTTCCCTAAAGCCTATTCAACGCTAAGCAATCTCTCTTTACCGCACAGTTCACGTCTCGCCTTCCTTCTCGCGCTGATCATCGGCCTCGCCTTCACTGGAGTTAGAGAGACGTTGTGGCTTACAAACGTCCTGTACAAGCCACCTGGGACGGTTGTTGCTCGCAAACACATTGCACGCCCAAAAACGCTGCTCACCAACGATCTGCACAGGCGCCTCGGACTGCTGCTGCTCGCCAACGCCCTGCACACCCGGACACAGCTACTCGCCAACCTGCTGCACTCATCCTTCTGCACTCAGCCCTCTACACTTGACGCCAGCCACTGCACGCCTCCAGCGGGAACAAGACAGGAGCCGAGTGACATTTCCATCATCCTCTCATGTCTGTGCATACTCGCTTTCCTCTCTTTTAATCCGGTTGTGTCCACTGTACCGTGCATCCCTCATGTCCTACCCAATGCAGCAAGTGCTAGCAGATCGAGTGATATTTCCATCATCTCAGGATCCACTCCTAGGCTGCAACCAGGAACTCTTAGCCAAGGTAAACCGACCTCTTCTCTCCCTCTTTCGAGTCTTGGAATTGTATAAGAGTCATCACCCTTCCTTCCTTGCAACCCCTATTTGAACTCCATGCCTAATGGGTGCCTTTTATGACCCATAAACATATTCAGAACATCTATAGAGGAGCTGTGCAGATTCAATCATTTTCGGAGCCTTTAAAACTGTGACGAGCAACCATGTTTGGGACCAGATTTAGGTATGATAGACTCATTCTTTTGGGCTGAATTTTTTATATGACATAGTTGGCATATTGTTGTATAACATATTAAAATTTGAGAGGAATCCAGTGAGTGATTTAGGAGTTATGATTTTTCGAAGTTTGGGTCGTAAACAGTTTTTTTTCTGTGTTGAAAAACTGCATGTTGACACAGTTTTGTGATCCACTTTTGAGTAAGTTAGACTCCTCCTTTTTGGCTGATTTTCGGATATGTCATAGTCGGTATTGCATAGTGGATCATACTGAAATTTGAACGTATTCTGAGTTAAAGTTTAGGAGATATGAATTTTTCAAGTTGGCTCCTCATGCAGTTTTCTAATTGTGCTGAGTTTGAGAAAAAAACTGCTTGGGATGCAGTTTTGTGGAATAAATTTAGAAGGGTTATTGACTTCTGTTGGACTTGAATTTTGGACATCTGATAGTTGATATAGTATAGTACATCATACCAAAATTTGAGAGAAATTCGAGTTACAGTTTAAGAGTTATGGTGTCCCAAAGTAGAGACCTTGACCAGTTTCTAGGTAGTGCTGAAGTGTTGAGAAAACTGCTTGTGATGCAGTATTGTGGTGCCGATTTGATTTGGTTATATTCCTTGGTTAGACTTGAATTTTGGATATGTCTTATTTGGGATTGCATAGTATAACATATCAAATATTGAGAGGATTTCATCAAGAGATTTAGGAGTTATGAATTTTCAAAGTTGAGGTTGTGAACAGTTTTCTGGATGTTGCTGAAATTTTCCAAGTGCTGAAAATATCAAGTGTTGTGCAGTCATGTTTGAGCTTAAGTTTGGATACTTTAGAAACATAATCCACCGTTCAGTTTTTATTATGTTATAGAGTGTCATGCATAGTGTGGTGTATCAAAAGTTGGGGTTGATCCAACGGTTGGATTTAGATCTATGAAGGTCCAAAGTGGACTGGCCGAGCAGTTAAGAAATACTCAGTTTTGGCTAAGTCTGAATTTCTGGTTTAGGAACTGACTTTGAGAATTTGTGTAGAAGTGATTATTATGTATTTTTGGGAAATTCTGGATACTATGGATAGAGTGCATAGCATACAAGACTTAGAGATTTTTGTTAGACTTTTTATATTTTTATTCGGTTCTCATATCTTAAGCCAAAGTCGGACCTTGACGACTTTTTATGAAAGTCAAGAATGTAGTTAACTCTTCTAAATCTTTATCAAACTTTCCTTTGAGAGTTTGAGTGTGGTTTTGAGTTCCAAAGAATAGTTTGGAACTTTGTTATGGAATTTTATAAAGTTTCGGGACCAGGGGTAAAACAGTCATTTATCCGTATAAGGGTATTTTGGTAATTTAGCTGATGATAGAGTTAAATATCTTAGAAGTCAGAGACTTCTAATTAAGTGGAATATATTATTGATCCACTTGCCTTATATAACAGGCGGTTGAGTTCCTGCGGTTACAGACCGAGTCGAGATAACGAGATTATGTTTGAATTCAGGTAAGTTATTTAGGCTTACTTAGTTGACTTCTAGATATGAGTATGAATAATGGTAGTGGTGTATGAATGAGATGCTTATAGTTATATTTTAGTAATATTTATATACCGACCTATACCTTGGCCTAAGAGTAACGGGCGGTGGCATTCTGCTCAGTTAGCTTGAGGGCGCTGGGGGTTTCTTTAGGGACTAGTCCACACTCGGTTTGTAGTGATGCTACCGGCGGAGGTAAGCTAGACCTACACCCAGTTGGATAAGGAACGGAGGCGAGAACTCTTAAGATTCTCGTGCCACAACTGTAAAATGGAATAAGGTGACTCACTTAATGAACAGATAATAACCGGTTTGTGTGCCAGCATGATGATTGTTTTATGTTATCTTGAGTGTGTTTGTGCTATCCTTATTCTGCTTATATTTGGATTGTTAGCTAACGGTTTATCCGTGTTGTAGATTTGTAGAGATAGACAGTTACAGAGTGATCCGGAACGGATGGTCAGCCGGGTCCACGTACTCATTAGATGGGGACGGGAGAGTCTCCCTTACATCATGCATGTTATGTTTAAGTATATGTTTTGTAAGGCTGTCACATGTGTACATTCATACAATAAAAATATTATGTTTTGAAATTGTTTTAAGTACATTTGTGCCTTGTTGTAAGATCCAAGTAATGTTGTTGTTAAACCAAGGTCGGGACCCATTGTGAGGTCCTAACCAGTAGCTCCCCGAGTTTTGAAACTTGGGGTGTTACAACAAATGTGTCTCGGTTTAACATATAAAATTAAGTCCAAATTATAGTTTGTAGTTTTAATATAAAGTCGAAACTGTAATGGATCGGTATCGGTTAAAGACATAAAATTACGGGATTAATATAATCCCTCCTTCCTTATCTAATAAATAAAATACACCTCTTCTCATAAATTATATATATATATATATTTGACAGTTGAAAAGCAGTTAAGCCGGCAGTTTGTTTCCAAAACAAACTCTTTCCAAATGGTTTTACATAAGTCAGAGAATGGATGTACTAGGCAATGAAAAAGTGACGAAACTACGTACATTAATAAAAGCAATTAGAAATAGAGAGGTGTTTAATTAAGATTAATCTCATCCATTAGAGATTAACTAAAAGTGAAGATTAAGGAAGGAGAAGACTACTCGCCTACGCTTACGATCGATTCGGACTCGTTTGGTTTGTGACGAAGACTTAAACGGATAAAGGTTAGTCTTCGATCCATATACGGATATATCGGTTGACTCATGTATAAGTCTAGATCCATTATAGTGTTTTGATTTCGAAACGGAATCGCAAATTGTCTAACAATTGGTATTAGAGCGGTTATAGACTTGCATGATTCATCGATTTATTCGACTAAATATTGAATCAGAAGTTTTAAATATACGTACGGTGTATGCTCATGAATCAATGGTTTTCATTTTGTGAACTTTTGTTTGTGTTTCATTATACAGACAAACGTTAGTTCCAGTATGTTATTATTGGAGTGCTTTTTTATTAATTATGGTTAATGAATTTTGTTTATGATTCTTCATATGATAGTTAGCATCATGATGCATAATGTTTTATATATAAATATTATGTTTATATTGTATCATGGATTATGTAAAGACAAATTTCATAAAAGTCTTTATTGTGTGTAAATCATGCTGTTAATGGGCACTATGTATTAACTCCCGTTCCGTTCATTCTAACTTGCAACTGCATGTTTAATCGAATGCTTTCTCACGTGTATAAATATTACAGTGTGATAGCATGAATTATAGTCTATATTTTGGGGTTTGTTTGGACATTTTATCTTCAATAATTTGCATGTTTGTATGTATATTATGTGATTATATTACCATTTCATCTACCTTTGCGGGAATCGAGGTCTACACCTAGTTTTGTTGTAATCGTAGGTAAAATGGCACGTTTTGCATAAAAAAGGAGCAAAAAGTGCTAAGGAGTCATTGGAGCTACATTCAGGAACATAAGGAAACATCTAGGAAGCATAACCATGGATTAGAGATTCACTTTGGACAAGATTTAAGAGATTTACACGTAGCTGAAATTCACCTAGGTCAGCTACAGTGTCACCTAGACCGAGGTGAATACCTAGACCGAGGTGATCCAGAGGAGCCATCTCGACCGAGGCGAACACCTGGGACGCGGCGAGAATATTTTATTCTTGGCTGAGATCTTTTATCTTTGGAAAGAGGATCTTATATTTTTGGGCTGGGCTCTTGGAAGGAAGAAGATAATTTAGATCATATATTTTACCTATTTTTATGGGAAAAGATCTTGCTAAGATATCTTATCTTTGGAGGGTATTTTTCCTATAAAAAGGGTCGGATTTCCCACAAATCCGACATCCGCATACAGTTGGAGATCCCGCATATTACGCAGCATACATCCTGCATACTCCAGTTGGGAGATTTGAAGAACCTTTTTGAAGGTTGAAGGAAGATTGAAGTCTATAGCTTTCATAGCTTTTTGAAGGGTTTTTGTAAGATCATCTTAGATTCCCTTCCTTGTCGTCTTGTCTTATTGGATTTCTATCCAAGGAACGCTTTTGTTGTGATATTTGATTCAGTTATTGAAGTCTTTTCATTAAATTCTTCTTGTTCAAATATTCACCTTCTTCCCATATATTTGATTATTGCTTTCATGATGATGAGTGGCTAATTTCCTTGTGTGATTCTAGGGTGATTGGCTGAAGGTTATGGGAAAAACAATGATAGAATAATCTTAATCACAGTAGGACCCTAAAAGTTCGAGTCTTTAACCTTAACCCTAAGCATCTCGCTCAGTCGATGAACATCTCGGCCGGGGTGGAATTCTTCTGACCGAGGTGACTTATCTGATTCGAAACTGAGAGTTAAGTATTAGAGTTTGCCAAATCCTATTCTTATTACACCTTTCCTGGTTCAATGCAAGCTTAGGATGAGACTTACCGGTAATTACTTAGTTTGTATACCTAAGATCATAAGTGTAGGTAATAAATGTTTATCCTTTATTGGGGTTTGAGTGTGCTTTCATCCCATCTTTGTGAGTTAGCCTGAGACTTACCCGGTAAAGGTTGATTCTATTCCCTTAGACGGTGTGTTAGTTTGAGGTTATAGTTCTTTATCTTAATTCCTTGAGACTTACCCGGTAATAGGAGTTACGGTTTAGGATTAGTGAGTAGTGAGACTTACCCGGTGATCTATTCCACTTTAGTAACACCTTCCCCATGCAAAAAAAATCTCAGCTTTGTCCGCTTATCTTTAGATCTTGAGTTGGAACCACAACTAGATGCTTTAATCCCTAGAATTGCATATTCCCTTTATTGACTTTTATCATCTTTGATTGTTTTAATTGCTTTGTGGTTAGTAATTACTAAAGCTTACCGTAATTGGACTTTGTTTCACTAAATCCCTGTGATCGACCCTTGGAATTCCTTGCTTTTTACTACGATTGACCCGTACACTGCGGGTTCGCATCCTTGTTTTAAGCTTACGTCTAGGGTTATAAATTTAAAGCTTGCACATACCGTTTGGAGCGAACAAGTTTTTGGCGCCGTTGCCGGGGACTTGGTCTAGACCGAGCCGGTTGCGGTTTGCTTTCGGGGCACTTGCCCCTGTTGCTACTAACTACTCTTTCTATGAGTTTTGTAGGTTTTAGGATTTCCGATGACTACATTTGATCCAGCCTGGATAGCAAGGCAAAGTGCTAGGGCGGACCATTATGAATACTTGGAGGAGAAGTACTTCTTCTATTGGTTCAACAATGAATGGGAAAGAGAAGAGGCCATTAAGCATGAACTTGCAATGTGGGATAAACTGAATGTCCCTAAAAAGATTTGTGAGCAACCCCTTGAAGATTCTCTTGAATCAAGATGGGAGAGGTTGATGAAGAAGGTGGAGGAGCTCAAGGAAAGCACCCTATCCTATGCTAAGCCGGAAGAGGAGCATAAGGAAGTGCTGCAAGTTCCAAGCACCCCTCCAATCAAACCAGAAGTTTCTTCTGAAGCTTTTGAGGGAGAAGAAGATTTGGAAGATTTCGATCTAACTGTTGAGACCTCGGCCGAGGTGAAAGAGAGATCGGCCGAGGTGGAGGAAAAATCTGTAGAACTGCAAGATACGGAGAACCTTGGCCAAATTATTGAGACTGTGGTCAAGGTGGAAGAAAGATCAGTTGAGTTGGGGGGGATTTCGTGTGTGGAATATCAACCCAACATGAAACTTGTCTCAAGCTTTGGAGAACTTTACGAGGTACATTCTCCTACTTCATTTGAAATCCCTATTAAAATTTCTGAATTTTTCAGGAATGCACCGGAGAGTTGGAGGTCTCTTCCGAAAGAACCTCCTAAGATCAAGATGAAACCTCCCTTGAAACTGTTGGAAGAAGATACTCCTTGGATTATAAGGAGTGGAGTTTGCAAGCACTACACCGTTAAGGCGATGAAGTGTCTCTTGTTCAAGTATGGGGTCCCTCGCATGCTAAGGACCTTGTACCATCCCCATGCTAAAGATGGGGAAGCTACTAGGATTCTCGAGAAGTTGTTTTCTCGATCAAGGAAAGGATGGGACGCAAGGCTAGATTATGTCCCATTGAAGTGCAGGAAGGCTAGAAGGATTCCGGTGAGAATCAAACCGTACAAGCTTGTACGTGGGATATCTTACCATTTGCCGGTGAAATTAGGAACCGGAACCTTTTTGGAAGAATTTTATGATGGATGTGATGAGCACTCCATGGTGTCCAAGGTACATTGAGTAATTCTATGGAGAAGGGTCCAGCTAGCGACCTTAAACCAAGCGCTTCTTGGGAGGCAACCCAAGGTATTGCTTTCTTCTCCCTTTTCTAGTTTAGTTTAGATAGTTGCTTTGTTTTTGTTTTCCTCTAGACAACAACCCGGTATTCCAAAAGGAAGGATCACAGTTCAGGAGCTACACTGGAAGAACAAAATTTCGAGAAGGTGAGGAAACGAGCTTTACTAAGATACATCTCGGGTACTGTCAGAACACCTCGACCGAGATGTGCTTCGCCAACCGAGATGGTCTTATCTGGGAGCTGTTTCTTACTTCTTTATGCAATTTAGCTATGTTCGGTGAGTATCCTGTCCTTAGACTTATTTTGACCCACTGGGACAGTGTGTCCCAAGTATGGGGTGTTTATGTATTTGATTGACTTATGTGATGTATGACTCTAATTATCGGATATTTATGATTATTTTGCTTCTATGGTTTTATCTGAGATTACATACATGCATACAGGTTATTTGATTGAGAAAAACGTCAAAAACTGGTTTTAAAAAAAATTTTTTTTTTGACCTCGACCGGGACAGTTCTGGCCGAACGAGGTACTTCACCTCGGTTGACCTAAGAACACCTCGACCGAGGTGGGTTAACTGAGAGTTTTCGAAAAATGTTTTGTGCTTCTTATCTGGATATGATCTCAGTGAAGATCTTGTTGCTGACTGGTTTTGAAATCTTTATATGTTTGAAAGGTTTTATAATATGTTTAAGTTGCTAAATGCTTTGTTTGAAATTTTTGGCATGTTTAATACTTTGTTTTTATCCAAATTATGTTGAATTTGAAGGTTGATGCCACAAGATAAGTTCTCTCACTTTCTTCATTGAAAGACCAAGGCAATTCATTCTTCTCTCTTCTTCTTCTTAATCATGCTTAGCCCCTCATATACATTTTGCCTCCCTTTACCTATCCGGGAATTTGGAAGCAAGTGAAGTTAAAGTTGAGAAGTTGGCTGGAAGTGAAAGTGTTAGAAAGTAATAATAGGTTTGGGGAAGTCAATCATGATGATGAGTAACTCGGCACCATTCACATAGCCGGGTGTTTGTGTCTTGCCAAAGTCGGATTGAGCGATATTCCTAACGGGTCATGGTATGTGCATCAAGGGTTTGATGCATCTCAAGAAATTGATGATTGCTGATTTCCTAGGCTTCGGTTATTGTGCACCTCTGTCCATGCATCCCAAAAAGTAAAATAAAAAGAAAAAGTGTGAAATAAGCAAAGCTTATTGGTGGAAGATGTTGAAAGTCAAAGTGAAAGTGAAGTATATCCTTTTCCCGGATTCTAGAACTACATTACCTTACATACATCCCTACCCTACACGTTTCTTGACCTTTCTTTTAGGAAGCCCTTGAGACCTCGAGCTTGTTGATTGACTTAGTGGTTTAAACTGGATTATGCATGATTAATTTCGATAATTATGACTTATTATGCATTCTACGATTTTATGCAAAGATGAACAACTTTCTTATATTTATAAAATGTTTTGATCATATTTTGATTTTAAATCCCATGAAGTATTCTCTTAGAGTGATCCATGATTGTAGCACACCATAAAAATGTTTTTGAAAGACTTTTTCATTGATTTTCTTGACTTATAATCCATTCTATCTTGCCTTTTATATGCGGAACTTGCTTGGGAACAAGCAAGGGCTAAGTATGGGGTATTTTGATAGCATGAATTATAGTCTATATTTTGGGGTTTGTTTGGACGTTTTATCTTCAATAATCTGAATGTTTGTATGTATATTATGTGATTATATTACCATTTCATCTACCTTTGCGGGAATCGAGGTCTACACCTAGTTTTGTTGTAATCGTAGGTAAAATTGCACGTTTTGCATCAAAAAGGAGCAAAAAGAGCTAAGGAGTCATTGGAGCTACATTCAGGAACATAAGGAAACATCCAGGAAGCATAGCCATGGATTAGAGATTCACTTTGGACAAGATTTAAGAGATTTACACGCAGCTGAAATTCACCTAGGTCAGCTACAGTGTCACCTAGACCGAGGTGAATACCTAGACCGAGGTGAATACCTAGACCGAGGTGATCCAGAGGAGCCGACTCGACCGAGGCGAACACCTGGGACGCGGCGAGAATATTTTATTCTTGGCTGAGATCTTTTATCTTTGGAAAGAGGATCTTATATTTTTGGGCTGGGCTCCTGGAAGGAAGAAGATAATTTAGATCATATATTTTACCTATTTTTATGGGAAAAGATCTTTCTAAGATATCTTATCTTTGGAGGGTATTTTTCCTATAAAAAGGGTCGGATTTTCCACAAATCCGACATCCGCATACAGTTGGAGATCCCGCATAGCACGCAGCATACATCCTGCATACTCCAGTTGGGAGATTTGAAGAACATTTTTGAAGGTTGAAGGAAGATTGAAGTCTATAGCTTTCATAGCTTTTTGAAGGGTTTTTGTAAGATCATCTTAGATTCCCTTCCTTGTCGTCTTGTCTTATTGGATTTCTATCCAAGGAACGCTTTTGTTGTGATATTTGATTCAGTTATTGAAGTCTTTTCATTAAATTCTTCTTGTTCAATTATTCACCTTCTTCCCATATATTTGATTATTGCTTTCATGATGATGAGTGACTAATTTCCTTGTGTGATTCTAGGGTGATTGGCTGAAGGTTGTGGGAAAAACAATGATAGAATAATCTTAATCACAGTAGGACCCTGAAAGTTCGAGTCTTTAACCTTAACCCTAAGCATCTCGCTCAGTCGATGAACATCTCGGCCGGGGTGGAATTCTTCTGACCGAGGTGACTTATCTGATCCGAAACTGAGAGTTAAGTGTTAGAGTTTGCCAAATCCTATTCTTATTACACCTTTCCTGGTTCAATGCAAGCTTAGGATGAGACTTACCCGGTAATTCTTTAGTTTGTATACCTAAGATCATAAGTGTAGGTAGTAAAGGTTTATCCTTTATTGGGGTTTGAGTGTGCTTTCATCCCATCTTTGTGAGTTAGCTTGAGACTTACCCGGTAAAGGTTGATTATATTCCCTTAGATGGTGTGTTAGTTTGAGGTTATAGTTCTTTATCTTAATTCCTTGAGACTTACCCGGTAATAGGAGTTACGGTATAGGAGTAGTGAGTAGTGAGACTTACCCGGTGATCTATTCCACTTTAGTAACACCTTCCCCATGCAAAAAAAATCTCAGCTTTGTCCGCTTATCTTTAGATCTTGAGTTGGAACCACAACTAGATGCTTTAATCCCTAGAATTGCATATTCCCTTTATTGACTTTTATCATCTTTGACTGTTTTAATTGCTTTGTGGTTAGTAATTACTAAAGCTTACCGTAATTGGACTTTGTTTCACTAAGTCCCTGTGATCGACCCCTGGAATTCCTTACTTTTTACTACAATTGACCCGTATACTGCGGGTTCGCATCCTTGTTTTAAGCTTACGTCTAGGGTTATAAATTTAAAGCTTGCACACACCGTTTGGAGCAAACACAATGCTTATAAGAACTAGAGTATATATACATGCAGTGGTGATTTATTTATTAAACTATATTATGTGTAGTATAAAGTGTGGGTTTACACAGTAGAGTAATATAATTTAATGTCTAAATTATGTATACCTTGTTTGTCACCAAAGTGGCCTTGTTATAACTTTTAATTAAGACATTTAAATTAATCAAGTTCAATTATTCATGATTATAGGATGCTTAATAAAAGTTTGATTGCGTAATTGTTATTGTTGACTATATTTCTAGGAGATCACTCAAAGGCGGATCATTGAAAATAATCACTAATATTAAAGAGATTAATCATAGTACTTAAGTCGAATAGTGTGCATATCCAAAGATAGCATTCTTATTTTATTTATGTATGTCATTATAATCTACTAAGTGAATGATTTAGCATCAATGATTATGTGTGTGTTTTAAGTATTGCCCAAAGGTTGCTTAATACATGCTTTAAATTTTACATATATGATTTGAATCTGTATTATAGACAAAGCACTAATAGGTAAGCATGTATAAATTATTGCAACTTCATCAAATTTCTCTGCATCTGCAAACTTTGTTGTCAAGTTCAATGGGCGAAACTATGATGATTGGTCTGAAGAAGTCCGATTTACTTTGGGCATTATGTCGTTGGATCTTTCTATACTCATGGATAATCAGCAGCAACCATTACAGAGGATAGCTCCGAAGCTGAAAAGTCTCTTTATGAGGATAAGGAGTGTTCTAACAGGTTGAGTTTGAATCTCATGAGGATGAGTATGACTGAAAGTATTAAGCCATCAATGCCTAAGACAGAGAATGCAAATGAATTCTTTCTGAAAGTTAAGGAGTATTCACAGTCGGATTTGGCGGACAAGCCAATTGTAGGAAGCCTTATGAGTGAGCTGGCTACGAAGAAGTTTGACTGGTCTCAGCCTATCCATGATCATGTGACGTATATGTATAATTTGGCAGCAAAGTTAAAGACCTTGGGAATGGATGTTAATGAAACATTCTTGGTCCAATTTATCATTAACTCTCTACCTCTTGAGTTTGGTCAGTTCCAGGTGAACTATAACACCATTAAAGACAAATGAAACTTTGAGGAATTAAAGGACATGCTTGTTCAAGAGGATGGAAGATTAAGGAAGATAAAGGATCAAGCTGTCTATTTTACAAGTCATGATGGTGCTAGCAACAGTAAAGGTAAATCGGGTAAAAAGGACAAGAGGAACAAGAACCCTATGAAAGTCAATGAGGGTCATGTTAAGAAGGAAGTGAAGTGTTTCTTTTGCAAGAAAACGGGACACTTCAAGAAGGATTGTCCTAGAAGGAAGGCTTGGTTTGAGAAGAAAGGTATACATTATAGTTATGTTTCCTTTGAATCAAATCTTATAGAAGTGCCTAATATTACCTGGTGGATGGATTTTGGTGCTACTACTCACGTGTCTCATATTAAATAGGGATTCAGTTTGATCCGGCCCATAAGAGGAGTTGATCAATATTTGTTCATGGGAAACAAAATGAAGGCAAAGAAAGAAGGCATTGAGACTTACAAATTTATCTTGGACACTGGTTGTCATATAGATCTTGAAGGATATCTTTATGTACCTGAATGTGCTAGAAATCTTATTTCTATTAGTAGATTGGACAATTTAGGTTATATTATTAAGTTTGGACAAGGTGAATTTTCATTGTACAAACATAATACATTTTATGGTAGTGGTACATTGATTGATTTACTTTCCAGGTTTAATCTTGATAATAAATTTTTGAATCTTTGCTTTATGTTGAAGCTAATGTGGGCATCAAACATAGTACATCTAATGAAAATTCAGCTTTCTTGTGGCATCAAAGATTAGGTCACATATCTAAGGAAAGGTTAATGAGGTTGGTGAAAAATCATATCCTACATCTCTTGGATTTTAGTGACTTAGATGTATGTATAGAATGCATTAAAGGAAAGCAAACTAAACACACTACAAAGAAAGCCGCCATAAGAAGCACTCAACTTCTTGAGTTAATTCACACCGACATTTGTGGTCCTTTTGACGTTCCTTCATGGAGCGGTGAAAAGTATTTCATCACTTTTATTGATGATTTCTCACGTTATGGATATATTTATTTATTGCATGAAAAGTCTCATTCTATAAATTCCTTAGAGGTATTTGTTACTGAGGTAGAAAGGCAATTAGATAGAAAAATAAAAGTTGTGAGATCCGATAGAGGTGGAGAATTTTATGGGAAATATAATGAAAATGGACAATGTCCGGGTCCATTTGCAAAGTTCCTTGAAAATAGAGATATTTGTGCACAGTATACAATGCCCGGTACACCTCAGCAAAATGGTGTAGCTGAGAGGCGGAACCGTACATTAATTAATATGGTTAGGAGCATGTTAAGTAATTGCTCTTTGCCCTTATCATTGTGGATACATACATTAAAGACTGCAACATATTTATTGAACCGGGTTTCTAGTAAGGCAATTCCTAAGACCCCTTATGAACTATGGACGGGAAGGAAACCTAGTTTGAGACATCTTCGTGTTTGGGGTTGTCCTGCAGAAGTGAGGGTGTATAATCCACATGAAAAGAAGCTTGATCCAAGGACAATTAGTAGATTCTTCATTGGCTATCCTGATAAGTCAAAGGGGTATAAATTTTATTGCCCTAACCATAGTACGAGAATCATAGAAAATGGCAATGCTAGGTTCATTGAGAATGGTCAAAGTAGTGGGAGTGGTGATCCACGAAAAGTGGACATTCAAGAAATCCAGGTTGAGGATCTTTCACCTGTGGTTTCTTCTGAGGTTGTTGTACCAATTGTCATATCACAGTTACATGACAACTTGGAACAACAAAATGATGTCCAAAATTCATTAGTTGAAAATGAAACAAATGAACTGGTCATAGTACAAGAAGAGACAAATGAACCACGTGAATCATTAAGGCGGTCTATAAGAGAAAGAAGATGTGTCATTCCAGATAATTATGTGGTTTATTCTCTTGAAAATAAATGTGACTTAAGCATTGATGAAGATCCAGGTTCATTTAAGAAAGCCATGAGAAGTGACAATTCTGAAAATTGGTTAATTTCCGTGAAAGAAGAAATGAAATCGATGAGTGACAACCAAGTATGGGATTTAGTTGAGTTGCTTGAGGATTCCAAGACAGTTGGGTCCAAGTGGGTCTGTAAGACCAAATGGGACTCCAAGGGCAACATTGAAAGGTATAAGGCTAGATTGGTTGCTAAAGGATACACTCAAAAAGATGGCATTGACTACACAAAGACTTTCACTCCGGTGTCAAAGAAAGATTCTTTGAGAATTATTTTGGCTTTGGTGACTCAATATGACCTTGAGCTTCACCAAATGGATGTAAAGACCGCCTTTCTAAATGGAGATTTAGAGGAGGAAGTATATGGAGCAACCTGAAGGGTTCTTGACCACAAACAAAGAACATATGGTGTGTAAGTTGAGAAAATTAATATATGGACTGAAACAAAATTCTCGACAACGGTATCTTAAGTTTAATGATATCATCATGTCTTATGGTTTTGTAGAGATCACCATTGATCGGTGTATCTACATAAAGGTCAGTGGGAGTAAATTTGCTATTTTAGTCCTATATGTTGATGATATCTTGCTTGTTGCAAATAACATAGGCATGTTACATGATATAAAGAAATATCTCTCTAAGAATTTTGAAATGAAAGATATGGGTGAGGCATCCTATGTGATTGGAATATAAATTTTCCGGGATAGATCACAAGGATTGTTAGGTTTATCTCAAAAAGGTTATATCAATAAAGTCTTAGAGAAATATAGAATGGATAAATGCTCTTCAGGGATAGTTCCAATTCAGAAGGGAGATAAGTTTAGTAAACTGCAAGGTCCTAAAAAATGAATTGGAACGAAAGGAAATGGAAAATATTCCTTATGCATCAGTGGTTGGGAGTTTGAATTATCTTCAAACATGTACTCGACCTGATATTATCTTTGCTGTAGGCATGTTGGGTAGATATCAAAGTAATCCCGGAATGGACGATTGGAAAGCTGCTAAAAAGGTTCTCAGGCATTTGCAAGGCACCAAAGAGCACATGCTTACATATAGGAGATCCGATCATCTAGAGGTCATTGGATATTCAGATTTAGATTTTGCCGGATGTGTGGATAGTAGGAAATCTACATTCGGATATGTGTTCCTATTAGTGGGAGGAGCTGTTTCCTGGAGGTGTGAGAAACAATCTATCATTGCTACTTCTACTATGGAGGCTGAGTTTGTGGCATGCTTTGAGGCCACTAACCATGCATTGTGGATGCAGAATTTTATCTCGGGGCTTGTTGACAGTATAGCTAGGCCGCTGAGAATTTATTGTGATAACTTTGCAACCGTGTTCTTTTCGAAGAACGACAAGTACTCTAAGGGTGCTAAGCACATGTAGTTAAAATACTTGTCAGTTAAAGATGAAGTGAAGAAACATAGAGTGTTTTTTGAGCATATTAGAACGGACATTATGGTTGCAGATCCGTTAACTAAAGGTTTACCACCTAAGGCGTTCAATGGCCATGTAGAACGTATGGGTGTTATAGATAAGACCTTGATATTATAATTATATATCGCTCATCATATTATAACACTTTGAATTCATTTATGATATGTTTCCGCTTTACAATACTTGTCATCATTATTGTATTTGTATACAATTATTGTTTCAGATGACACGTAATTTGAGACTTATAGTGCATCTCAAACTTAGAGCGATATTGATTTTGGATTGATTTGTGATACATGGAAGGAATCATGTCGCTCAATGATGTGTGACTGCCATGATCCAATCAATTTGATTCAATTATGGATTATTGATATTTTATGGACTTATATAAGTTTTTGCATTACTGATATTGAACCATTAAGCTAACACACATGCCAAGTGGGAGAATGTAAGAATATATATATATATATATATATATATATATATATATATATATTCTATGTGGAAAATGTGTCTCGCAGTCTCGGTTTAACATATAAAATTAAGTCCAAATATAGTTTGTAGTTTTAATATAAAGTCGAAACCGTAGTGGATCGGTATCGTTAAAGACATAAAAATTACGGGATTAATATAATCCCTCCGTCCTTATCTAATAAATAAAATACACCTCTTCTCATATATATATATATATATATATATATATATATAGGGTGTGGTTCCCATGAGAACACCCCTAACGTGAGAACATGAGAACAATCGTACACTGTTGAATGTGAGTATTAAGGGTTGAGATTTAGAGTAGATATCAAAAATAATAATAACTACGAATAATAATAATTAGGAATCCAACAATAACTACGCATAATCCACTCAGCCAACAATAACTACGAATAATACATTGGCACATTCGTAACAAAACTAATAATAATTACGAATCTGTTCTCATGTTCTCACGTTAGGGGGTGTTCTTTAGGATCTATACTCTCTCTCTCTCTCTATATATATATATATATTTGACAGTTGAAAGGCAGTTAAGCCGGCATTTTGTTTCCAAAACAAACTCTTTCCAAATGGTTTTACATAAGTCAGAGAATGGATGTACTGGGAAATGAAAAAGTGACGAAACTACGTACATTAATAAAAGCAATTAGAAAGAGATAGGTGTTTAATTAAGATTAATCTCATCCATTAGAGATTAACTAAAAGTGAAGATTAAAGAAGGAGAAGACTACTCGCCTACGCTTACGATCGATTCAGACTCGTTTGGTTTGTGATGAAGACTCAAACGGATAAAGGTTAGTCTTCGATCCATGTACGGATATATCGGTTGACTCATGTATAACTCTAGATACATTATAATGTTTTGATTTCGAAACGAAATCGCAAATTGTCTGACATTACCTTGAAGGAGTAGATAGAATCCTAATGTCTCAACCTAGTAAAAAGCTTGTTGTATTCCTTAAAGATATTATCATAAGCGACAAAGAACATAGAGTTGGAATAAGTCTCTTAAGAGAAAGGTTAATCATACAAGAGAAAAGAGTGAGCGAATTGTCTCTGGAAGTTGAAAATCTTAACACTTCAAAGTTAGACATTGACGCCAATGTCAAGGCCTTGGAATTGGAAAATGCGATTCTTAAGGAAAATCTTTCTTGTCTATATCAAGATTATACTAATCTAGAAAAGGAGAAGATTGATCTAATTACGACGTATAGAGACCAGAAAGCTGCACTCATTCAATTCACTCGTTCTAAAGCTAATCTCTAAAGGATGATGCGTTAACAACATTCCTTTCTTAACAAGAGTGGTATTGGTTATAACAAAATTTTCCAATAAAAACGGTTACCACTGTTGTTAAACTAAAGGAAGTTCACGTACACCCACATGTTCTATTGTTGTAAAAAGGGACATGTAAAATCAACTTGCCCATATAGGAGAAATGATTCTTACATCATACAAAACACTGATCCTCTATGTCTAAGAGAACAGGTTAAGCAAATTTGGGTTCCTAAAGGGACTAGACCACCAACATGGTTCAACCTGAGTATGGACCAAAATTTGCCATTTGGTCTAGCCGGAAAGGTTGAAGTTTGTTGTTTTACAGAATATCACCAAGGTTAAGGAACATAAATGGATATTAGATAGTGGTTGCTCAAGACATATGAGTAGAAAAAGTTCACTATTTTCATATTTAAAGAAGTAATCATCTAGAACCATTACTCTTGGTGATAAAGGGAAGTGTAACATCATTGATATAAGTAAAATCATTTATAATTTATCTAACTTTATTGATGATGTTTATCTTGTTAACGGTCTAAAATTACAATCTGCTTAGCATCTCTCAAATTTGTGACAAAGGTAATAAAGTGATCTTTGGTTCAGAAAAATGTGAAGTTCAAAATAAGTTATCTAGTGATGTCGTGCTTATTGCTCCTCGATGCAAAAATGTATATTCTATGAGCCCTAACCAAGTTTCAAGAACAAGATTAACGTGTCTTAAAGCTTGAAGAACAATCCAAAGTTTTGACATAGAAGACTTGGTCATGTAAGCATGCATACGTTGAAGAAACTTATATCAAAGGATTTGGTACGTGGATTACCAAATCTAAACTTCAAGGTTGATGAAATATGTAAGGCTTGTAGACAAGGTAAACAAACAAGAGGTTCATTCAAACCAAAGAAGGTTGTAAGTTCTTCTCGACCAATCGAACTTTTACATATGGATTTATGTGGTCCTATGCGTGTCAAATCTCTCAAGGGAAAACAATGCATCCTTGTCATTGCGGATTTTTATTCTTGTTTTACACGGGTCTCATTCTTACGAGAAAAATTGGAAGCTTTGTATGGGTTTTCAAAACTTTGTAAGGAGTTGTAAACTTTGAAAAAACCTACCTATCATTTCTATTCGAAGCGATCATGGTAGAGTTCTGATGGAGAAGAAGATCCTAAACGTACTAAAATTGTCGAGAAAAGCATTCATGTTACTTTTTACGAAAGAAATGATGGTACTTTGAGTGATAGCTTTACCGATCTTAATCTGAATCGACATGAAGATCAAAGTTCTGATGGAGAAGAAGATCCTAAGGCTCAAGTTAAGAATATGCAAGAACAAATTCAGGATACCGAAGAACATTCTCAATACCTTGAAACACACTTTCAAGACCTTGAAATGACCAACATCAACACTGAATGAAGATCAATCTCAAGGCCTTGAAACCCAATTTCAAGGCCTTGACATCGGATACAAGGATGAAACTCCAGTGGTACCTGAATCAAGTCGAACAACTGAGCCTCCAGAATCTTCATACATTCTATACACCAAGAGAAGAAAGTTCAAACACTCTTCATCTCATACACAAGAGAATGTGATCTCAAATCCAAAAGCATGTGTGCAAACTCGATCTAGGGTAAACAACTTGTGTGTTTTTTGTGCGTTTGTGTCTCTTGTAGAAACCAAAAACTACATCCAAGCACTTCAAAAACCAGATTGGATTATTGTCATGCAAAATGAGCTAAATGAGTTTGAGAGAAACAAAGTCTGGACCCTCACGTCTGGACCTAAGCACCAATACACCACAGGAACAAAATGGCTGTTTCGAAATAAGTTGGATGAACATGGTAAAGTCATTCGAAACAAAGCACGACCTATAGCTCAAGGATATAGCCAAGAAGAAGGTATTGATTATGAGCAGACCTTTACTCCGGTTGCCAAGTTAGAAGCCATACGTATGCTACTTGCATGTGCATACTTCATAAAAAAGCTTTTTTAGATGGATGTTAAGTGTGTTTTTCTTAATGGCTTCTTAGAAGAACAAGTCTATGTTACTCAACCTCTTGGTTTTGAAAATGATGAATTTCTGGATCATGTTTTTGAATTGGACAAAGCTCTTTATGGTCTTAAACAAGTTTTTCGAGCTTGGTATGAAAGATTGTCCAAGTATCTCCTAGAAAATGAATTTAAAAGATGTTTGATTGACAAAACTTTGTTTGTCAAAACCAAAGACAATGTAACACCCCGAATCCGCGGGATATCGGAATGATACGGGCGAGACCTCACAATGGGTCCCGACCCTTAGCCTGACAACAATTTCACCGGACCTTTCCAACAAGGCACAAATAAAGGCCAAAACTGAAAACAAGTTTAATGAAATGACATGATTCCCGAATACAACAAGAAAGGAAAGACATCCGCCGTCTAAACAACAACGCCAAGAAATACAACGATAATACATGGACTCGAAAACCCAAACTCGACCTAAGATGTACGGAACCCCGGCTGCCCACTCCACCGGATAACTCGGCCACACCTAATCTGCAAGTCGACTACAACAATCGTATAAAACCGTTACCTCACATTCTAGGCATTATAAAGATAGCAAATGGACAATCATACACAAAAGAACACACAACACACATCATGCTCATATACATACACTTCCGGTTCTTATTCTCTTTTTAGGTTATTCCATTTCTAATCCATTCGTTCAAGTGTGACACGAGAGTCTTATAACTCTCGCCTTTGTCCCCGTGTAACCAACAGGAGTGTGGCGGCGCCAAGCCGTATACCTTGAGGGAGTGATGAAGAAGCCCGCCCGTATACCGTGTACGGCCTGATCGCAAAGATCCCCCAGTCTCCCTTGGGAAACTAGGCGGTGATGTCACCGCCCGATAAAAACATACAATGGGCCAAATATATATAACCGAGTTGCCCTAATCCGGTTTCAAGATTATAAACAAAGATAAAACACACACCACCATCACATATCCAAATAATGCGTAAAAGCGAGCTAAGTAAGTCCGTAGACTTACCTCGTCCCAAAGATCAACCCAATCACATTTCCCGTAGGAATATAACCAAAGCCTGTTCAAGACAAGGCACAAGTATCAACAACAACTCATATAAGCTAGAATTCTAAGTTCTATAAGATCTCACATGGTCATAACCCATACCCATACTAGGATAACATGCATAGTCTCCACAACACTCCAAGGTAACAACTATGTGCACCTCCTAGCTCACAAACTCACATCCATGTACTAACCATCTAAACCTCACAAAGCCTCACCATGTAGCCATACTCTCATCCCATGAAATAACTCAAAACATGCAGCCATCAAGCCAAAGACCATTCCGAAAATCTCACACACTCACTTAAGGTTTACAAGCCACTACATGGCATTCCAACTATCCTAGGTCCAACCTACCATGTTTCTAATCATCAACACTTCCTAAGGCCATCAAAGAACCTATACTCGAGGGAGAGAACTCACCAAATAAAGGCACGGGTGCGGAAGAAGGAAGAGCAGCCGCGAAAGGGAGAAGAAGACCGCAAGGGAAGGCCGACAGAAGCTGCAGCCGCCCCTGCGGCCTGGGCTTGGCCGCCCCTGCGGCTCAGGCTGGCCGCCCCCGCAGTCGAACAACAGTGGCCGAATCCGCCATGGTTTCTTCGGTGGATCCTTGATGTGTTGATGCCTCCTAGCTTCCTTGCTTCACCATAGATGTTCTCCACACACCATAGCATCACACAAGACATCCTAAACTCGATCCCACTCACATGCAAGTCAAAAGGAAGAAAAAGAAACAAGGTGAAGCAATGGCTTCCACCATTGAAGCTTTAGGAGGAAGATGAAGGTGAAGGAAGGGAAAGAATAAGACTTACCCATCCAAACAGATCTGTAGAGGACACCAAGGCTGGACAACTCACACATAAGAGGGAGGGAAAGAGGAGGGCCTCCATGGAAGGGCTTCCAAGTCCCAAGCCAAAGAAAGAGAGAGTGTGGAGAAGGAGGAACCATTTCACGCAAGAGTGAAATGAGAGGAGAGAGAGAGAAGGGACAAGGCTGCCACCAAAAGGGGAGCTCAAAGGTCAGCTGACCCATTCTCCCAAAAACGCTAGGAACTGAGGGGTCTAAAAGCAATGGTGGAAAACGAGAGGTCGGAACGAGATTTTGGAAATAAAACCCGACGCTCAACACTTCGTGCCTGCGGGAAGACTGAGTCGCGCCTGCGGGAAGTCGATAAACCTCTCAACACCCGAAATAAAAATTCCGGATGTTATAACTACTCCCCCTAAAAACAAGTTTCTTCCCGAAACTTTGATAACGCAAAACCCTCGGTATAAGAACTTGGTAACCAGTCAAAGCCAAAAACGTGCCAACTCTCTACTCGACAACCATCACACACTCGTATGACAACGTCAAGACCTCTCAACGCCGACATACATACTCACACGAACCACATAACGCAGACCAAGTCACAACCTAACCGAACACACAACACATTCGCGCTCGGGCACAAAACATATAAAACTCGCGCATGCACATAAAATCTATCCCATCGGCCATAACAAAGGTACTAACTCGTCGTAACTCATCCCAAGATATTATCCCATGTCCTCCAGTAGTCTCATCGGTTCCGCGTTTACCACTAGATCAATATGACTAACAATATAACTCGAGTAACGTATATACTTCCATGACTGTTATAAAAGAAACTTCAGAAGATACTCTCCACTCTTGGTGGTAACACGAATTTCCGAACCACTTCCCAACTCCCATTAATATCTCAAGGGTCCGATAAATCGGAAACTTAACTTTTCCTTCTTCGTGTCCACCATGTATGACGCTTTGCGTCCATGGTATTCTAGGTTAGATCTATTTCATATCAGACTCTAGAGGTCTGCGCCTCTCTCTAACACGCCATCAGACTTACCTCGTCCCAAAGATCAACCCAATCACATTTCCCGTAGGAATATAACCAAAGCCTGTTCAAGACAAGGCACAAGTATCAACAACAACTCATATAAGCTAGAATTCTAAGTTCTATAAGATCTCACATGGTCATAACCCATACCCATACTAGGATAACATGCATAGTCTCCACAACACTCCAAGGTAACAACTATGTGCACCTCCTAGCTCACAAACTCACATCCATGTACTAACCATCTAAACCTCACAAAGCCTCACCATGTAGCCATACTCTCATCCCATGAAATAACTCAAAACATGCAGCCATCAAGCCAAAGACCATTCCGAAAATCTCACACACTCACTTAAGGTTCACAAGCCACTACATGGCATTCCAACTATCCTAGGTCCAACCTACCATGTTTCTAATCATCAACACTTCCTAAGGCCATCAAAGAACCTATACTCGAGGGAGAGAACTCACCAAATAAAGGCACGGGTGCGGAAGAAGGAAGAGCAGCCGCGAAAGGGAGAAGAAGACCGCAAGGGAAGGCCGACAGAAGCTGCAGCCGCCCCTGCGGCCTGGGCTTGGCCGCCCCTGCGGCTCAGGCTGGCCGCCCCCGCAGTCGAACAACAGTGGCCGAATCCGCCATGGTTTCTTCGGTGGATCCTTGATGTGTTGATGCCTCCTAGCTTCCTTGCTTCACCATAGATGTTCTCCACACACCATAGCATCACACAAGACATCCTAAACTCGATCCCACTCACATGCAAGTCAAAAGGAAGAAAAAGAAACAAGGTGAAGCAATGGCTTCCACCATTGAAGCTTTAGGAGGAAGATGAAGGTGAAGGAAGGGAAAGAATAAGACTTACCCATCCAAACAGATCTGTAGAGGACACCAAGGCTGGACAACTCACACATAAGAGGGAGGGAAAGAGGAGGGCCTCCATGGAAGGGCTTCCAAGTCCCAAGCCAAAGAAAGAGAGAGTGTGGAGAAGGAGGAACCATTTCACGCAAGAGTGAAATGAGAGGAGAGAGAGAGAGAAGGGACAAGGCTGCCACCAAAAGGGGAGCTCAAAGGTCAGCTGACCCATTCTCCCAAAAATGCTAGGAACTGAGGGGTCTAAAAGCAATGGTGGAAAACGAGAGGTCGGAACGAGATTTTGGAAATAAAACCCGACGCTCAACACTTCGTGCCTGCGGGAAGACTGAGTCGCGCCTGCGGGAAGTCGATAAACCTCTCAACACCCGAAATAAAAATTCCGGATGTTATAACTACTCCCCCTAAAAACAAGTTTCTTCCCGAAACTTTGATAACGCAAAACCCTCGGTATAAGAACTTGGTAACCAGTCAAAGCCAAAAACGTGCCAACTCTCTACTCGACAACCATCACACACTCGTATGACAACGTCAAGACCTCTCAACGCCGACATACATACTCACACGAACCACATAACGCAGACCAAGTCACAACCTAACCGAACACACAACACATTCGCGCTCGGGCACAAAACATATAAAACTCGCGCATGCACATAAAATCTATCCCATCGGCCATAACAAAGGTACTAACTCGTCGTAACTCATCCCAAGATATTATCCCATGTCCTCCAGTAGTCTCATCGGTTCCGCGTTTACCACTAGATCAATATGACTAACAATATAACTCGAGTAACGTATATACTTCCATGACTGTTATAAAAGAAACTTCAGAAGATACTCTCCACTCTTGGTGGTAACACGAATTTCCGAACCACTTCCCAACTCCCATTAATATCTCAAGGGTCCGATAAATCGGAAACTTAACTTTTCCTTCTTCGTGTCCACCATGTATGACGCTTTGCGTCCATGGTATTCTAGGTTAGATCTATTTCATATCAGACTCTAGAGGTCTGCGCCTCTCTCTAACACGCCATCAGACTTACCTCGTCCCAAAGATCAACCCAATCACATTTCCCGTAGGAATATAACCAAAGCCTGTTCAAGACAAGGCACAAGTATCAACAACAACTCATATAAGCTAGAATTCTAAGTTCTATAAGATCTCACATGGTCATAACCCATACCCATACTAGGATAACATGCATAGTCTCCACAACACTCCAAGGTAACAACTATGTGCACCTCCTAGCTCACAAACTCACATCCATGTACTAACCATCTAAACCTCACAAAGCCTCACCATGTAGCCATACTCTCATCCCATGAAATAACTCAAAACATGCAGCCATCAAGCCAAAGACCATTCCGAAAATCTCACACACTCACTTAAGGTTCACAAGCCACTACATGGCATTCCAACTATCCTAGGTCCAACCTACCATGTTTCTAATCATCAACACTTCCTAAGGCCATCAAAGAACCTATACTCGAGGGAGAGAACTCACCAAATAAAGGCACGGGTGCGGAAGAAGGAAGAGCAGCCGCGAAAGGGAGAAGAAGACCGCAAGGGAAGGCCGACAGAAGCTGCAGCCGCCCCTGCGGCCTGGGCTTGGCCGCCCCTGCGGCTCAGGCTGGCCGCCCCCGCAGTCGAACAACAGTGGCCGAATCCGCCATGGTTTCTTCGGTGGATCCTTGATGTGTTGATGCCTCCTAGCTTCCTTGCTTCACCATAGATGTTCTCCACACACCATAGCATCACACAAGACATCCTAAACTCGATCCCACTCACATGCAAGTCAAAAGGAAGAAAAAGAAACAAGGTGAAGCAATGGCTTCCACCATTGAAGCTTTAGGAGGAAGATGAAGGTGAAGGAAGGGAAAGAATAAGACTTACCCATCCAAACAGATCTGTAGAGGACACCAAGGCTGGACAACTCACACATAAGAGGGAGGGAAAGAGGAGGGCCTCCATGGAAGGGCTTCCAAGTCCCAAGCCAAAGAAAGAGAGAGTGTGGAGAAGGAGGAACCATTTCACGCAAGAGTGAAATGAGAGGAGAGAGAGAGAGAAGGGACAAGGCTGCCACCAAAAGGGGAGCTCAAAGGTCAGCTGACCCATTCTCCCAAAAACGCTAGGAACTGAGGGGTCTAAAAGCAATGGTGGAAAACGAGAGGTCGGAACGAGATTTTGGAAATAAAACCCGACGCTCAACACTTCGTGCCTGCGGGAAGACTGAGTCGCGCCTGCGGGAAGTCGATAAACCTCTCAACACCCGAAATAAAAATTCCGGATGTTATAACTACTCCCCCTAAAAACAAGTTTCTTCCCGAAACTTTGATAACGCAAAACCCTCGGTATAAGAACTTGGTAACCAGTCAAAGCCAAAAACGTGCCAACTCTCTACTCGACAACCATCACACACTCGTATGACAACGTCAAGACCTCTCAACGCCGACATACATACTCACACGAACCACATAACGCAGACCAAGTCACAACCTAACCGAACACACAACACATTCGCGCTCGGGCACAAAACATATAAAACTCGCGCATGCACATAAAATCTATCCCATCGGCCATAACAAAGGTACTAACTCGTCGTAACTCATCCCAAGATATTATCCCATGTCCTCCAGTAGTCTCATCGGTTCCGCGTTTACCACTAGATCAATATGACTAACAATATAACTCGAGTAACGTATATACTTCCATGACTGTTATAAAAGAAACTTCAGAAGATACTCTCCACTCTTGGTGGTAACACGAATTTCCGAACCACTTCCCAACTCCCATTAATATCTCAAGGGTCCGATAAATCGGAAACTTAACTTTTCCTTCTTCGTGTCCACCATGTATGACGCTTTGCGTCCATGGTATTCTAGGTTAGATCTATTTCATATCAGACTCTAGAGGTCTGCGCCTCTCTCTAACACGCCATCAGACGACTCAGTCCAGCTATCGCCACATCTATCATCCAAATCCCAACGCCATAGTGTACTAGAACTCCGTTCATAAAATGCTTAACAACGTCCATCATGAACACATTTCAACTATCATAAAATGTGCACTCATTCCCCGGAAGCGTCCGGATGACACTTGTTCTAATTTTAGCATGGAGGTTCTTAACACGTCCTTTAAGGCTTGAAAAGCCCTCTCTAGCTGACCATATGCCCGAGGATAAAAGCCGTCCTGAAAAATAATTAGGCCCTTGAGCGACACTATCCCGTTACCCCACAAATCTCGAGATGAAACGTCCACCTCAATCCAAAATGATGGTACTCGATACCCCAGGTAATCTCACTATTACTTCGTGCATTCCACAAATAGCCGACTCGTCAGTCCTGTTTCCCAAGGCGGGGTAAAACGTGTTATGTCAGTTGGTCGGTCCATAATGACCCAAAAAAGTCACAACCGTCACGTGGTCTCAAACCGGTAATAACCTCTATGGGGTATACTCCCACTCCCACTGCATAACTTGTGGTGGGTGAAGTCCTCTTCCTTGTGACGGTGGGAGTATACCTACCTCGGCCTTAGGTGGCTAAGTACATAGCCATTATGTAACTTGTGGTGGGTGAAGTTCTCAACTTGACCTACGACAAGTCACATAATGGCTATGTACTTAGCCACCTCGGCGTTAGGGCCGTTTCTCCAATGTGAACATCACCAAACCGGTGGGTATTCAACCCTTGTAGAGAAATATATATACACATATCTTACTCTTACCGTCCATACACTACTACTTATCGCTCATCACGCAAACATCATCATCATCACAAGTGCGCGCAATGAAGCGCCTAACTCTTGACCCTTCCTTGGTCAGTCTCCTTATATTCACACAATCGTCCAACACCCATGCGGAACTTCTCTCATTATTCCACGCGTGTCCCAAGCTTTTCTTGGACATATCCAAAAAGCCACACAGTCCCCATGACTCGATGCTTGTGTTAGAGAAAACAGAATGGAGGTCACTCACCCCTTCCGTTTCTAATAAAGCTCCATGAACACGTCTCGGTCCCACAATCTAATCGACTTTCTTAGAAAGGAGGAAGTGTCCAAACCATCCCGCAACTTGGCAGTTATGGTCCACCAACATACCTTGGAGGTATGACTATCACTTTGTTGAGAACGGCTTGTTATACTCTTGGAATGTAGAGGAACAAGCATGACACAAGAAGACGATGATACGGATTATGCAGGGTAAGAAGATAAGCATAGTTGTCTAATCAAGATAGGACGTCCGAGGTGACTTCCTAAGGAGCACATCGATTTTGATAGTATGATGTTGATCCAATGAGGATAACACTTTGTAACACCCCGAATCCACGGGATATCGGAATGCTACGGGCGAGACCTCACAATGGGTCCCGACCCTTAACCTGACAACAATTTTACCGGACCTTTCCAACAAGGCACAAATAAAGGCCAAAATCGAAAACAAGTTTAATGAAATGACATGATTCCCGAATACAACAAGAAAGGAAAGACATCAGCCGTCTAAACAACAATACCAAGAATACACAATATACAACGATAATACATGGACTCAAAAACCCAAACTCGACCTAAGATGTACGGAACCCCGACTGCCCACTCCTCCGGATCACTCGGTCACACCTAACCTGCAAGTCAACTACAACAATCGTATAAAACCGTTAAATCACATTCTAGGCATTATAAAGATAGCAAAGGGACAATCACACACAAAAGCACACACAACACACATCATACTCATATACATACACTTTCGGTTCTTATTCTCTTTTTAGGTTATTCCATTTCTAATCCATTCGTTCAAGTGTGACATGAGAGTCTTATAACTCTCGCCTCTGTCCCCGTGTAACAACTAGGAGTGTGGAGGCGCCCAACCCGTATACCCTGAGGGAGTGATGAAGAAGCCCGCTCGTATACCGTGTATGGCCTGATCGCAAAGATCCCCCCAATCTCCCTCGGGAAACTGGGCGGTGATGTCACCGCCCAATAAAAACATACAATGGGCCAAATATATATAACCGAGTTGCCCTAATCCGGTTTCAAGATTATAAACAAAGATAAAACACACACCACCATCACATATCCAAATAATGCATAAAAGCGAGCTAAGTAAGTCCGTAGACTTACCTCGTCCCAAAGATCAACCCAATCACATTTCCCGTAGGAATATAACCAAAGCATGTTCAAGACAAGGCACAAGTATCAACAACCACTCATATAAGCTAGAATTCTAAGTTCTATAAGATCTCACATGGTCATAACCCATACCCATACTAGGATAACATGCATAGTCTCCACAACACTCCAAGGTAACAACTATGTGCACCTCCTAGCTCACAAACTCACATCCATGTACTAACCATCTAAACCTCACAAAGCCTCACCATGTAGCCATACTCTCATCCCATGAAATAACTCAAAACATGCAGCCATCAAGCCAAAGACCATTCCGAAAATCTCACACACTCACTTAAGGTTCACAAGCCACTACATGGCATTCCAACTATCCTAGGTCCAACCTACCATGTTTCTAATCATCAACACTTCCTAAGGCCATCAAAGAACCTATACTGGAGGGAGGGATGATAGCATGAATTATTGTCTATATTTTGGGGTTTGTTTAGACGTTTTATCCTCAATAATCTGCATGTTTGCATGTATATTATGTGATTATATTACCATTTCATCTACCTTTGTGGGAATCGAGGTCTACACCTAGTTTTGTTGTAATCGTAGGTAAAAGGGCATGTTTTGCATTAAAAAGGAGCAAAAGGAGCTAAGGAGTCATTGGAGCTACATTCAGGAACATAAGGAAACATCTAGGAAGCATAACCATGGATTAGAGATTCACTTTGGACCAGATTTGAGGGATTTCACATTCAGTTGTGACTCACCACGGTTGACTACAAAGTCACCTCGACCGAGGTGATCCAGAGAAGTCGACTCGACCGAGGCGAACACCTAGGACGGGCAAGAATATTTTATTCCTGGCTGAGATCTTTTATCTTTGGAAAGAGGATCTTATATTTTTGGGCTTGGTTCCTGGAAGGAAGAATATATGATAGATCATATATTTTACCTATTTTTATGGGAAGAGATCTTTCTAAGATATCTTATCTTTGGAGAGTATTTTTCCTATAAAAAGGGTCGGATTTCCCACAAATCCGACATCCTGCATACATCCACTATCACGCTATACACGCTGTATACATCGAAGATCCGCTGCAGCCATACTCCAGTTGGGAGATTTGAAGAACCTTTTTGAAGGTTGAAGGAAGAAAGGCTATAGCTTTTATAGCTTTTCAAAGGGTTTTATAAGGTCATCTTAGATTCCCTTCTTTGTCATTGTCTTGTTGGATTTCTATCCAAGGAATGCTTGTTAGTTTGATAATTGATTCAGTTATTGAAGCCTTTCTGTTAAGGTTTTCTTGTTCAATTATTCTCTTTCTTCCCATATATTTGATTAATACTTTCATGATGATGAGTGGCTAATCTCTTTGTGTGATTCTAGGGTGATTGGCTGAAGGTTGTGGGAAAAACAATGATAGAATAATCTTAATCACAGTAGGACCCTGAAAGTTCGAGTCTTTACCTTAACCCTAAGCATCTTGCTCAGTCGATGAACATCTCGGCCGGGGTGGAATTTGGCTGACCGAGGTGACTTATCTGATCCGAAACTGAGAGTTAAGTGTTAGAGTTTGCCAAATCCTATTCTTATTACACCTTTCCTGGTTCAATGCAAGCTTAGGATGAGACTTACCCGGTAATTCCTTTGTTTGTTTACCAAAGATCATAAGTGTAGGTAATAAAGGTTTATCCTTTATTGGGGTTTGAGTGTGGTTTCATTCCATCTTTGTGAGTCAGCCTGAGACTTACCCGGTAAAGGTTGATTCTATTCCCTTAGTTGGAGTGTTAGTTTGAGGTTATAGTTCTTTATCTTAATTCCTTGAGACTTACCCGGTAATAGGAGTTATGGTTTGAGATTAGTGAGTAATGAGACTTACCCGGTGATCTATTCCACTTTAGTAACACCTTCCCTATGCAAAAATCTCAGCTTTGTCCGCTTATCTTTAAATCTTGAGTTGGAACCACAACTAGATGCTTTAATCCCTAGAATTGCATATTTCCTTTATTGACTTTTATCATCTTTGATTGTTTTAATTGCTTTGTGGTTAGTAATTGCTAAAGCTTACCTATTCCGACTTTGTTTCACTAAGTCCCTGTGATCGACCCCTGGAATTTCTTGCTTTTTACTACGATTGACCCGTACATTGCGGGTTCGCATCCTTGTTTTAAGCTAACATGTAGGGTTATAAATTTAAAGCTTGCACACACCGTTTGGAGCGAACAAGTTTTTGGCGCCGTTGCCGGGGACTTGGTCTAGACCGAGCCGGTTGCGGTACGCTTTTGGGGCACTTGCCCCCGTGTCTACTAACCACTCTACTTGAGTGACTTTTGCAGGTTCTTTCTTAGGTTTATGCGAAGAACCCGCACTGGGAAGGAAATCGTTCCTTACGATCCCGAACCAGAAAAGACATACAAACGACGCTTGAGAGAAGCGAAGATGGCCAACCAAGACAATCGCGATCTTGAGGCCAAATTGAAAGAGGCGTTAGAACAGCTATGTCTCAGCAGGGAAGAACTGAGGCAAGAGAAAGAAGAAACTCGCACCAGGACTGAAGCGATCGAAGCAGATATGGCAGCCTTACGAGACCAATATCTACTTCGACCGAGGGAAGACCCAGTTCCCGATGCTGGACCGATGCAGGTCCCAGTCGCAGACCCTCGACCGAGGCAGGTCCCAGTACCTGACGCCCCGGCCGAGGTACTTCCACCTCGGATGCCAGTCCGAGGCGCTCTTTTTGCAGGAATCCCGGAAACCCTAGGTCAAAGGATGGACCCCAATCAACAACTGAGGCGTCCAGGAGTTAACCTAGGAGATCCAGTGGACCATGACTACGAACTTCGACCGCAAGTTCTTTCCATGATTCGCCAATGCCAGTTCGGAAGGCTAGAGAAGGAATCTCCGCATCAACATCTTCAAAACTATGAGATCTTGATGGAGACCTTGAGACCTTCAAGAATAGAAAACAACAACTACAAGCTAAGACCTTTTTACTTTTCTTTTAAAGATAGAGCTCTTACTTGGTATCAATCTCTTCCTCCAGGAAAAATTAGCACTTGGGAGGAGATGACTACGGAATTCTTGACTAAATTCTTTCCCCCCTCTAAGACCGCTGAAATGAGAGGGAAGATTAATGCATTCATTATGAAGGACAAGGAGAGCTTGTCCAAGTCATGAGAGAGGTTTAAAGACATTCTTTTGGATTGCCCACATCATGGGATTACAAAGATAGAGTTGTTGGAGATATACTTCAAGGGACTGGACGGAAGCACCCAGTTCAACCTCCAACTACTCTCCGCCGGTACATTTATGGACATGGCGATTGACAAAGCTTGGGACTTTATTGAGAAGCAAGCTTTGCATATGGAGAAATATACCCACCAAGGAGGTAAAGGCGGAGTTAAAAGAGTTAACTTTCAAGAAACTCCGCCAAACAACAATCAACTCACGTCTTTGAAGAATGACATGAAGCAATTGAAGGAACTCTTGGTTGCTCAAACCAAGAAGGAAGATCAAGGATCAAGGAACAACAACAATGGATACCGTAACAACAACAACGGTTCCCGGAACAACAACTACAACAACAACAATAGAGGATCCAACAACAACAATTGGAGGGCGAATAACCAAAATTCTGGTATCAATCATTCTAACTCCAATTCTAACGATTCCTCTAATCCTTTCCTTTCTTCCCCTTTTTCTTCTTCTACTCCATTAAAGAGCCAGGGGCAAGGATCAAGTTCGTCCCAGCCGGAAAAGAAAGACGCAGTGCTGGATGCTATCTTGATCTAGCTTAGTGCTATGGAGACATCCATGACTTCATTTTCGAAGGCCCAAAAGGCCTTTGAACAACAACTTCCTAGTAGGGCGAATGAAGCGCCAAGAGATCCAAGGAAGCTTCCAGCAAGGACGGAAAGCAACCCTAAGGGCCAAATTATGGCCATAACTACGAGGAGTGGACTGAAAACTGCAGATCCAGTGCCTCGGTCGGTGCTAGTACCGACGAAGACCACCTCGGTCCAGGTGCAGTCGAAGAACACTTCGGCCGAGATACCAACCGAGGTGGAGCCACATAAAGCGGAGGGGAAAACTGAAGTTTATGTTCCACCTCCTGCATACAAACCACCACTTCCATTCCCCCAGTCAAGGGCCAGAGCACATCTAGACAAGCACTTTGGTAAGTTCCTTGACTTGATGAATAAACTGCACATTAACATTCCTTCCTTGATGCTATTCTAGGGATGCCCGCCTATGGGAAGTTCTTGAAGGAGATCCTATCAAGGAAGAGGAAACTGGAAGACTTTGGTGAAGTAAGGATGACATCTAAATCCTTGGAGCTTATTCAAATCATGAAGGAGAAGATGCCACCTAAGTTGAGAGATCCCGGCTCATTTTGCATTCCCATTCAAGTTGGGGATGTCACTTGTGAAGCCTTATGTGATCTAGGAGCCAGCGTGAGCATCATCCCGCTGGAGCTATGTGTGAAGATCGGACTTGGAGAGCCCAAGCCGGTCAAGATTTGATTATACATGGCGGACCGCTCCATTACCCATCCCGTGGGAATTTTGGAAGACGTTCCGGTCAAGTTAGGTAACTTCTATTTACCTATAGACTTTGTCGTACTTGACATTCCCGCAGATTATCCTATTCCTATTATTCTCGGGAGGCCATTTCTAGCAACTTCGGGTTGCAACGTGGATTGTAAGAACGCCAAGTTGAAATTCAACATTGGTGGAGATGAAGTGGAGTTTGCATTACTTGCGGCCATGAAAGGAGAACAGCTAGGAGATGATATCTTCAACATCTACGATGAAGAAGAATCAAGAGAATTGGTGAGCTCTATCCTTACTAACGATCCACTTGAAAGAGTTATTAGTTTCAGTTTAATGGAGGAAGGTATAGATGTTTCTTGTGATGCAGATATACGGAGCTTAAAGGCACTGGAAGAAGATCCAGGAGTTAAAACTGAGAAACTAATCCAGGAGACGAGGATCTCCAGTTTCGGTTCCAGATGCAGTACCTCGACCGAGGCACTTTCTGGACCAAGCGAGGCAACTGAAGAACATCTCGGTCAACACCTCTGCGCCTCGACCAAGGTCGAAGGCGAGATGAAGTCAACTGGGACTGCTGAAAATAACAAACTTCTTACTCCTTTCTCTGACATTCATCCTCAGTTGGTGGAACATTCAATCCACCAACTATCTGATAATAAAGGACCTTGGTATGCTGATATTGTGAATTATCTTGTTTGCTAGGAAATACCGCCCGGATTGACGTACTCTCAAAAGAAGAGATTTTTCAAGGACGTACGCCATTACTACTGGGATGAGCCGCTGCTATTCAAGCGCGGGCCGGATGGGATGCTTTGAAGATGCATTCCGGAAGATGAAGTTAATAACGTCATACGGGATTGTCATTCACTTCCTTATGGAGGACACGCTAGCACCGATAAGACATGCGCTAAGGTATTACGTTCCGGTTTCTTTTGGCCTACATTATTTAAAGATGTGCAATCGTTTGTTGTCTCTTGTGATGCATGCTAAAGAACAGGAAATTTATCTAGGAGGAACGAAATGCCACTTAATAACATTCAAGAGGTGGAAATCTTTGATGTATGGGGGATAGACTTCATGGGACCTTTCCCATCCTCCGGAGGAAACCTCTATATTCTTCTAGAAGTTGATTACGTCTCTAGATGGGTTGAAGCCATTGCTTCTCCCACTAATGACGCAAAGGTGGTTGTGAAATTCTTAAACATGACTATCTTTCCACGTTTTGGAACTCCACGTATCATCATCAGCGATGGAGGAACGCATTTCATCAACCGGAAGTTCAAGGCACTTCTATCGAAGTATGGGGTTACCCACAAGGTAGCAACCCCTTATCACCCTCAAACTAGTGGACAGGTCGAGATCTCGAATAGAGAAATCAAAGCAACTTTGGAAAAGACCGTCTCTAGGACGAGGAAAGATTGGTCCATGAAATTGGACGACGCTCTTTGGGCCTACAGGACCACATTTAAGACTCCCATTGGTACCACCCCTTATAATTTGGTATACGGGAAGTCTTGTCATTTGCCCGTTGAGTTAGAACACAAAGCATATTGGGCGATCAAATGGTTGAACTTCGACATTAAGGAAGCCGGCGAGAAGCGGCTATTGGATATCAATGAGCTGGAGGAGCTGCGTTTGAACGCTTATGAGAACGCCAAAATCTATAAGGAGAGGACGAAGAAATGGCATGACAAGCGTATCATCCCTAAGGAGCTTAATGAAGGAGACTTAGTTCTACTCTTCAACTCCCGCCTCTGCCTCTTTCCAGGTAAGTTGAAATCTAGATGGACCGGACCTTATGTTGTGAAACATGTTTTTCCTCATGGTGCAGTTGAGATATGGGGCGAAACGAGTGGAAGTTTCAAGGTCAATAGTCATAGACTTAAGAAATACAAAACGGAAGTTCCGGTTGAGGAGGTTGCACCACTATACCTCGTTTGAGAGACACCGTATGGTCCAGCTAGCGACCTTAAATCAAGTGCTTCTTGGGAGGCAACCCAAGGTATTGCTTTCTTTTCCCTTTTTCTAGTCTAGCTTAGATAGTTTTGCTTTTGCTTTGCTTTGTTTTGTTTTTGGCGTCCTAGCCAGACAACAGGTGACATCTAAAGGAGGAGTACAAACCAGGAGCATAACTGGAAGGACAAAAGTTCGAGAATTTGAGAAGACGGAGTTTGACTGAGGTACATCTCGGTTGCTGTCAAAGCACCTCGACCGAGATGATTCTTGAGCAACCGAGGCGACTAGGGTTTCTGAAGATCCACCTCGGTCCGTACCACCTCGGTCCAGTCGAGACCACCTCGACCGAGGTGACAGCAGTTCCAGAAAAGGGTATAAAAGGGGGGCTGAAATTCTCTCTCCTCCTTTACCCTCTCCTCGACCGCGGCAGCTTCCTCGCCTCGCTTCACCATTCTTCGCTCGTTTTCGACGATTTTTTCTTCCAAATTGAAAAGAAAGGATAGAGGATTCAGTGCAAGCGTCAATCTGCGAGAAAAACGAACCAAATCGACCGATTAGAGGTAAAATCAGAAAAAACCCTAATCTCGTTCTCTTCACTGTTTCGCTTCGAATTGGGCTTTGATTGCCCTTGCATTTGCTGAGGAACAGATTAAGTACCCCATAGGAACCAGTTGTAGTGATTTTGGGGGAATAGAACTGGATTTTTGAAGAAATTCGTTGCACAGTTATTTGCCTCGGTCCAGTCGTTCTGTGCCTCGGCCGAGGTGTTCTTGAGTTGTGTCAGGCCGACCGAGGTGATGTGACAGAGTGTTTGAAACATGAGTTCAGATAGACAGCTTGTCCTGAGGGACAGATCCTCCCCTTCCCCTTCTTCTTCCTCTAGACCTTATAGACCGGTGATCCACGAGAGACACCAGGTCGACTATGACCGTATTGCCGCCCGTCCAGTGATTGCACCGCGCTTCCTGGACATTTCAGCTTTTGATTGTCTCCATGTGGATGGAGATTTGAGGCGGATGATTTCGATGGTAGGGCTAGATCAGTTTATTGAGATCCGTGCACCTGCCTATTTAGAGCCTACCTTGGAGTTCATTAGCTCCTTCACCTACCTCCCCACAGAGCGTTCTGTGAAGTACCGGTTGATGAACCGGAACTTCTTAGTTCCCTTAGAGTACTGGAGAGACATCTTTGATTTCCCGGCTCCGACTGCTGTAGATTTTCCCTCCCGAGCTGTAGCTAGGGAGTTCTGGGGTCAGATTGCTCACGTTGTTGAGCACGCAGACAGATGACGCCCTGGAGACTCTAGGGAGCGGATTATTTTTCACCTAGCTTTTAGGTTAGCTCACCGGATTTTCAGTGAGACACTTTTGGCGCGTACTGAGACGCCCCAGAAGGTCCGACAGGGGGATCTTTTCAGCCTTTACTGCATGGTGACTGGAGAGATCCCAGACTTTGGCCTGATGCTGGCAGAGGATCTGCACAGGATCAAGGCGAAGGGGGATATTTGCTGCGGGGGCATCGTGACCCACATTGCGAGCTATCAGGATATGGATCTCAACGCATGTACCATGGTGGCGGCTGCCAAGCCGCTAGGACTTCAGGAGATGATCACTCGGCGGATTTTGGTTCCTTGAGGACTCACTACACCGTATGTAGCCATGCCATGGGAGCCGACTACACCATAGGGGATCAGATGGTCACCCCAGTTCTCAGTTTATGATCCTCACTACTGGCAAACTACTTGGATCCCATTGATGGAGGATGCTAGAGAGGCAGCTGCTGCACCAGCTGAGGAGGATGAGGTAGAGGAGGAGACTCCTGATGATGACAGGGATGGAGGAGTTCCTATGGATACAAGGACTGATACTGCTGGGACGAGTGCGCCGGTCATTGATTTAGATGATGACGATACTGAGACCGCGCCGGCTGCATCACCAGTCCGACCTGCTAGGCGTAGGGTACGCCGATAGAGAGACCTAGAGGCTCACTGTTGGATCAATGATTGACGGATCATATGATAGACTCTTATGCCGCCCTTACTGTGGACATCGATGAGAGATTTGCCGCCCAACACCGACAGATCGACCGTTGGACTCATCAGATGCTAGAGAGTCAGCATTATCAACGTTGGATGATGGAGATCCAGTTTCAGCAGACTATGGGTTATCCGTTTGACCCATCCCAGTATCCGTACATGCCACCACTACCACCACCGGATCAGGATTATTGAGAGCTTGCAGGATTTTTCTTTCTTATTTATTATGCAGCTCAGCTTTATGTCCGGTGAGTACTTTATTTCCTTTAGACTTATTTTGACCCACTGGGACAGTGTGTCCCAAGTATGGGGTGTTTATGTATTTTATGACTTATGTGATGTATGACTCGACATTATCGGATATTTAGTCTTCATTTTGCTTCTATGGTTTTATGTGAGATTGCATGCATACATACAGGTTATTTGATTGAGAAAACGTCAAAAACTGGTTTAGAAAAAAAATTTTTTTGACCTCGACCGGGGCAGTTCTGGCCGAACGAGGTACTTCACCTCGGCTGACCTAGAACACCTCGACCGAGGTGGTTCAACTGAGAGTTTTCGAAAAAAGTTTTTGTGCTTCTTATCTGGATATGATCTCAGTGAAGATCTTGTTTACTGACTGGTTTTGAAATCTTTATGTGTTTGAAAGGTTTTATGATATGTTTAAGTTGCTAAATGCTTTGTTTGAAATTTTTGGCATGTTTAATACTTTGTTTTTATCCAAATTATGTTGAATTTGAAGGTTGACACCACAAGATAAGTTCTCTCACTTTCTTCCTGGAAAGACCAAGGCAATTCATTCTTCTCTCTTCTTCTTCTTGATCATGCTTAGCCCCTCATATACATTTTTGCCTCCCTTTACCTATCCGGGAATTTGGAAGGAAGCAAAGTGGTGAAAGCAAGTGAAGTAAAAGTTGAGAAGTTGGCTGGAAGTAAAAGTGTTAGAAAGCAATAAATAGGTTTGGGGAAGTCAATCATGATGATAAGTAACTCGGCACCATTCACATAGCCGGGTGTTTGTGTCTTGCCAAAGTCGGATTGAGCGATATTCCTAACGGGTCATTGTATGTGCATCAAGGGTTTGATGCATCTCAAGAAATTGATGATTGCTGATTTCCTAGGTTTCGGTTATTGTGCACCTCTGTCCATGCATCCCAAAAAGTAAAGTAAAAAAGAAAAAGTGTGAAATAAGCAAAGCTTATTGGTGGAAGATGTTGAAAGTCAAAGTGAAAGTGAAGTTATCCTTTTCCCGGATTCTAGCACCACATGACCTTACATACATCCCTACCCTACACGTTTCTTGACCTTTCTTTTGGGAAGCCCTTGAGACCTCGAGCTTGTTGATTGACTTAGTGGTTTAAACTGGATTATACATGATTAATTTCGATAATTATGATTTATTATGCATTCTATGATTTTATGCAAAGATGAACAACTTTCTTATATTTATAAAATGTTTTAAACATGTTTGATTTTAAATTCCATGAAGTATTCTCTTAGAGTGATCTATGATTGTAGCACACCAAAAAATGTTTTTGAAGGACTTTTTCATTGATCTTTATGACTTATAATCCATTTTATCTTGCCTTTTATATGTGGAACTTGCTTGGGGACAAGCAAGGGCTAAGTATGGGGTATTTTAATAGCATGAATTATTGTCTATATTTTGGGGTTTGTTTAGACGTTTTATCCTCAATAATCTGCATGTTTGCATGTATATTATGTGATTATATTACCATTTCTTCTACCTTTGCGGGAATCGAGGTCTACACCTAGTTTTGTTGTAATCGTAGGTAAAAGGGCATGTTTTGCATCAAAAAGGAGCAAAAGGAGCTAAGGAGTCATTGGAGCTACATTCAGGAACATAAGGAAACATCCAGGAAACATAGCCATGGATTAGAGATTCACTTTGGACCAGATTTGAGGGATTTCACATTCAGTTGTGACTCACCTCGGTTGACTACAGAGTCACCTCGATCGAGGTGATCCAGAGAAGTCGACTCGACCGAGGCGAACACCTGGGATGCGGCAAGAATATTTTATTCCTGGCTGAGATCTTTTATCTTTGGAAAGATGATCTTATATTTTTGGGCTTGGTTCCTGGAAGGAAGAAGATATGATAGATCATATATTTTACCTATTTTTGTGGGAAGAGATCTTTCTAAGATATCTTATCTTTGGAGAGTATTTTTCCTATAAAAGGGCCGGATTTCCCACAAATCCAACATCCTGCATACATCCACTATCACGCTATACACACTGCATACATCGAAGATCCGCTGCAGCCATACTCCAGTTGGGAGATTTGAAGAACCTTTTTGAAGGTTGAAGGAAGAAAGGCTATAGCTTTTATAGCTTTTCGAAGGGTTTTTGTAAGGTCATCTTAGATTCCCTTCTTTGTCATTGTCTTGTTGGATTTCTATCCAAGGAACGCTTGTTAGTTTGATAATTGATTCAGTTATTGAAGCCTTTCTTTTAAGGTTTTCTTGTTCAATTATTCTCTTTCTTCCCATATATTTGATTAATACTTTCATGATGATGAGTGGCTAATCTCTTTGTGTGATTCTAGGGTGATTGGCTGAAGGTTGTGGGAAAAACAATGATAGAATAATCTTAATCACAGTAGGACCCTGAAAGTTCGAGTCTTTACCTTAACCCTAAGCATCTCGCTCAGTCGATGAACATCTCGGCCGGGGTGGAATTTGGCTGACCGAGGTGACTTATCTGATCCGAAACTGAGAGTTAAGTGTTAGAGTTTGCCAAATTGTTCGCCCCTAGAGGTGTGTGCAAATAAGTTTTAAATTTATAAAACTAGAATCAAGCAAGCGAACCCGCAGTGTACGGATCGACGTAGTTAAGCAAGAATTCCAGAGTATCGAACACAGGGATTTGGGTGGAGCGAACTCGATTGCAGATTATCAAGCAAATAAATATGGGGGTTTTGCAGATATTGGGAAAACAACAATCCTAAAGTTTCAGGTATCCAGTTGCGGCAATAGATTCAAGATATACTAATGATGTAAAGACAGAGTGGAGATATGCAAAGGTATACTAATGTATGGTAATCGTACGGTTGAGGTTCCAAAAACCTTATGTAACTCACCTACAAAGCACTCTCTATACAGGTTGTTGAGGCTCAATATAGAAAGATTCTAGAGATGAGAATTAGTGTCAAATACCCAAACTTATAATCTAAAGATCAAGACTAACTTAACCGATTGAGGTTGTTGAGGCTCACAATCGAGGTAGAGGTTGTTGAGGCTTCACTACCACCTAGAAAAGACAAGTCTAAACTAAGCTAAAGCAAATCTTTAACTTTGGATTAAAGTAAAAGCAAGTTCGTAAACCAAAGGGAAATCACGGTTAGTTCTTGAGGTTCCACGGCCGTGGACTCAAGAACAGACCGTAATTTAGGGTTGTCGGCGATTCTCTCTAACTCTCAGGGTCTAATCTGTTTGCGATTGATCTATCATCACCTATGCCACAACTATCAACCTTTCACCTTAGAATTGTTAAGGGTTTTTAGCCAATAACAGTCATATTGATATCAATTCAAGAATTAAAGGATAAAAGATGGGAACTTTCAAGAACTATCAATAATCTTCAAACAAATCTCAAGATCACAATCAAGAACAAATGTTTATCAAAAGATTCAAAACGGAGTAAACAATCACAACCTTAGGAAAGAAGAGAAACGGGATGTCAATCCGTTTCCGAATCAAACCTAAACAAGAAGAGAGATCTTCTTGCAAAATCTTCCAAGAACTTCGATCTTCCACAAATCTGAAGATCACAACATCAACTCTCCACTACGAACTTTGATCTTCAATGAGATCTCCCAAATACCTCTAAGATGAGGGTTTGTGTGTTGCTAAGCGTTGCTCCTAAGCGGGATCCTAAGCAGGCATGACGAAATCTCCTTTCTTCCGTCTTTTTATAATGCAGGGCAAAGTGTCGGCCCGGCCCAATCTTCAAAAGATCGTGGCTTCGAAGTGTGGCGAGAAGATTCGCCAAGATCACGGTCGTGGAAGATTCCACGACCGTAATTCTAGGGCGTGGAAACAATTACGGTTAGTTCCACGGCCGTAGAATCCCCTGGAATGAACATCGAATTCTGACTCTGAATCCACGGCCGTAATTCTGAACGTGGTTTGTGATACGGCCGTATTTTAGGGCGTAATTTAGGGTAAGAACGTGATTCTTCCCTAAACTCGTGCATTCCTCAATCTAAGACTCCAAATTGCTTCCAAAAAGTGTCCTCGATCTATGGATATATCAACTCAACTCTCCCTTGCTCGATTCCGTTCGGAAATAGCTCCAAATCACCTATAATCAACATAGAACTAGTGTAGACATCCATATCGAAAATATAGGTAATACTAGCTCACATATGCACAAAGATCAATCAAAGACTATCAATATGAATCAAATACATTTAGAAAACGTGCCTAAAATATCACAATATTTCATGTTAACAAATAACCCCATACTTAGCACTTGCTTGTCCCTAAGCAAGGTCTTTTAAAAAGCTTTAAACAAGAGTTAGGATGAAATATGTGTACCTTCTTTTGGATGAATGTGACTTCTAAGGAATAGATCATTCTCAAACCTTGCTTCAATCGTTTTTCAAACTTTCACACACTTAATCAAAGAGTAAAAGGCAAGGAAAATTCATGAATCAATTTAACTTCAAAACAAGCATTATAACCTTCAAACATTATCAAAATCAATCATAAGAAGCTTCAATTTAGATCACCAAGTCATATAACATTCTTTTGATCTTAAGGACTTTCAAAGAAAAGGTCTAGAGTATGGAAGGGAAGGGAAAACTTTAAGGGAAAGTGGTGCATAAATCCGGGAAAGTGGACAACTACCTTCTTCTTCTTATGCGGTTCCCGCAACACTTCAACTTAGAGCTTCGCTCTCTTCTTTTCATTTTTCGACTTTACTTTTGGAGTTATGGATAGAGGTGCACAAAAACCGAAGCCTAGGAGATTGGCGTTTCTCAAAATTGCAAGAGATGCCTCAAACCCTTAGCGCACATACCATAATCCGCTAGGAATATCGCTCAATCCGACTTTGGCAAGACACAAACACCCGGCTATGTGAATGGTGCCGAGTTACTCATCGTCATGATTGACTTCCCCAAACCTATAATTTCTTTCTATTTAATTGATTGCAAATAATTGCTCTCATGGCCCTCCCACATCAAACATGCCTTTTTCTCATTCACTTTTCCAAGTTCCCGGATAGGTAAAGGAGGCTAATATTTCAATGAGGAGTTAGATGATCAAAGAAAGAGGAAAGAAAGTATCGAATTGCCTTAATCATTTCAACAAGAAGTATAGGAACTTATAATGTGATTTCAACTTCAATTTCTCAACATGATTTAGGTAACGTTTTCACATTATAAAACTTGCAAAAGAGGTAGAATTCATTCATTCAATTTCTTTTCGATTTACAATCCTTTTAAGCATGCAATTGTCATCAAACTCAATTCGCAAGTAGTGATTATCATGGAAATCATATCAATTCATTAGAAGCACAAAATTTTCAAAATTTTTCAATTTTTATGGGTTTTTAAAGTTCTTTTTCATGCAATGCAAGAATGAAACGTGTAACACATAATGAATATGCAATGATAGTCTTGAAATGAAAGCAACATAGAGAGTAGAGTTATTACAAACTTTTTAGTACATCCCACCCCATACTTAGGACGAACATTGTCCCTAATGTTCACAAGAAAGAACAAAAGAAAGATAAGAAAAAGAAACTCACAAGTGGTGGCGGGAATGTCTAAAACGAACGGTCATGCATCGATCACTGCGGCGCCGGTGGAGGTGGGAATGGAGAGAAACTTGGGTCATAGAACCGCCCAAACTGCTGGCGGTAGACGTCCCTCATCATGTGGTCAAGGTCGTCTAGGCGGCCATCTCTAGCATCCGCCCGGATCTCTAGTGCTCCAACTCTCTCCGAAAGTCCGGTAGCCCAATCCGGCATCCTCTCATACCACCCCGGGGCGTGATCATACCATGCGGGGGCATCTGCTGGTTCTGGTGCTGGTGGTGGCGGTGGTGCTGCTGGCTGCGTCGTGGACCAAGGAGGGGGTGTGCTGTACCAAGTGGGAGGTGTAGTCATCCACGTGGGCCTCTCACTCACGCTGGCGCGGCGAGATGACGAGCCTGAAGCTCTAGCTGGGCGTGGAGAGCGCCTAGGTACATCCGGGGCCGCCTCCGGCTGATCCGGAAACGTGCCGAACTCCTGCTCCGCTCCTCCACCACTCTCGTACTGCTCTCCCATCTCCTCCTCATCCACAACTGGTGGTGGAACGTAAGGGGGAGCTACAAGCCTGTTCGCATGCATCGCAGCGAACGTCTCCTTCCAATTGTGGCGTCCCGCCACAATGGAATATTCTGGCAGCCACTCAATACCCCTGCCTGTCCTACTCTCCCAAGGCATGCCCGCATAAGGCGGACCTCTATGTATGGGGAAGATGAGTCCCCTAACCATGAATGCATGTAATCCTAGAGGTACGGCGGGTATGCGGGTGCAAGCTGAAAAATCCACACCAAATGTCCTAGCCATGTGGGTCACTATCCCACCATATCCAATGTTCCCCTTCTTCTTGTTCTTCAGTTTACTCATCGTAGCCGCCAAAAGAGTAGCACAATCTGCGCGGCGACCGTAAAGCATACAGTAGAGCAAGAATAGCTCATCCGTCTTGATCTTTTGGGGCGTCTCCGTCCTAGGAAAGAGACACTCCGAAAGAACACGGTGAGCTATCTTCAAGGCTAGATGGTACATCAATCTAGCCTTGGTATCGGCGGGTTGCCAACGGTCCTCGTCGGCGTAAATCATGGCTACTTCCTCCCAAAAATCCTTGGGGTAAACTCCGCTCGGAAATCGACCATTGTAGGTCTCATGGAACCCGAAAATGGTCCCAAACTCAACTATACTCAACTGATAGTCCTGATTCATGAGACGGAAGGAGACGGTCCTATCAACATGGCTGTGCTCGAAAGACGTCACAACCTCTCGGGTGATCTCCTCATAGGCGTCTTCACGAATGTTCGTGAAGACAAGCAATCCGGCTCTATCCAAGAGCCATGTAAGGTCATCAACTATGTTGAGAGGATGTAGATCCTCCAACAACAAATACCTAGGACCTATCACTGTCCTCTTCTCTATCTTCTCAAATGCAGCTAGGTAGTTTTCGTGTATGGTCGGGATGCTAGGGTGAGGAGGTGAAGATGGAGGTGAAGGTGAGGATGGTAGTGAGGGAGATGAGGGTGGTGGTGCCCTAGAGGTTGAGGGGTTGCCCTTTCTTTTCTTATTTTGCTCCCCTTTCTTCTCCTTTATCCTTCCCGACATTCTCCTCACAAAGTCCATTTTCAGCAAAAATCACGGTCTGTTCTTGGGGAATTACGGCCGTGGTTTACCCAGCGACCGTGATTCGTCTAAAAAATTTGTGAATCTCAGCAAATTCACCAACAATCACCACAGCAAGCAGTCCTAATCTAATTCCTTCCGGTATTTATCAGTTCTTCCTAAAAAACTATAGCAAAAACGAACTAAATTCGCTAAAATCGAGAAGAAAGAAATAACCTCTTTTTTTCGGATTGAAAAATCCAAAATGCGTGTTTGTTGATCGATTTCCACTCGATTTGTTGCTTGGATCCTGTTCGTGGTTGGATTTGCTGCAGTTTAGGGCGAAGAATCGTTGGAAACGATTAGAGAATGAAGAATTGGGAGAGGCTGCGGGTTTTTGGTTTCTAGGTCGTGGAATTGGGGAAATTTTGGTTAAGTGTGTGAAGAATGTGGGTTTTATAGCGGCCGGCAAAATTTCCAAAAATTACGGTCTGTCGGGGCATTCCACGGCCGTGGAAGTGTACGGACCCGTGGTTTTTGTGATTTTTCAAAGGCTTTTGAAAATTACGGCCACTGTAGCTATGACGACCGTAATTTAGACCGTGGAACCTTCTGTAAAGCTTCAAAGTCCAAATTTCGTCACTTTTCTTCGACATTATCCTTCCTTTCTCCTTTTCTATCGATCCTACATCCAAAAACACGAACATACCGGAAGAAATCGAGGCAAAATAAAGCAAAAACGTCTATTCTAAACTAGTCTATGAATCGAAAACAAAAACAAAAATGCAATACCTTGGGTTGCCTCCCAAGAAGCGCTTTGTTTAAGGTCCGTAGCTAGACCACTCTTGCACTTATTCGAGTGCGGTAGGTGCAAACTCCTCAGCTTGGAGTTCCGGCGAGTACTTCTTGAGTCGTTGGCCGTTCACCTTAAAACTTCCGCTAGCTTCACCCCATACTTCAACTGCACCATGGGGGAAAATACGCTTAATTAGAAAAGGTCCAGTCCAACGGGATTTAAGCTTACCTGGAAAGAGGCGAAGCCTTGAGTTGAAGAGGAGAACTTGATCTCCTTCTTTGAAGTCCTTTGGAATGATATGCTTATCATGCCAACGCTTTGCTCTTTCCTTGTGGATTTTGGCGTTTTCATAGGCGTTCAAGCGAAGCTCATCCAGCTTGTTGATGTCTAGGAGACGCTTCTCTCCCGCTTCCTTCATGCTGAAATTTAGCCACTTGATAGCCCAAAACGCTTTGTGCTCCAGCTCTACCGGCAAATGACAAGATTTCCCATACACAAGGTTGTATGGTGTGGTTCCTATGGGAGTCTTGTATGCAGTCCGGTACGCTCATAATGCGTCATCTAGTTTCAAGGACCAATCCTTCCTAGTCCTTGAAACCGTCTTCTCTAGAATTCCCTTGATCTCCCTATTTGAGATCTCAACTTGTCCACTCGTTTGTGGATGGTAAGGGGTGGTGATCTTGTGAGTAACCCCATACTTGGCTAGAAGAGCTTCAAAGCGACGGGCTATGAAGTGAGAACCTCCATCACTAATGATCGTCCTTGGTGTCCCGAATCGCGGAAAGATGGTCTTGTTGAAGAACTTAACCACCACCATGGCATCATTTGTGGGAGAGGCAATTGCTTCTACCCATCTAGAAACGTAGTCTACCGCCAATAATATGTATTGGTTTCCACAAGAAGAAGGGAATGGTCCCATGAAATCGACTCCCCAAACGTCGAAAATCTCCACCTCTTGGATGTTGTTGAGGGGCATCTCGTTCCTTCTAGAGATATTGCCTGTTCTTTGACAAGCATCGCAACAAGAAACAAAGGATTGCACATCTTTAAATAAAGTAGGCCAATAGAATCCAGATTGCAATACCTTTGCGCTAGTTTTGTTCGAACTAGCGTGTCCTCCACAAGGTAGTGAGTGACAATGGCGGATGACACTTTGCATCTCATCTTCCGGCACACATCACCGGATGATTCCATCCGGACCTCTCTTAAAGAGGAGAGGCTCATTCCAATAGTATTCCCGGACGTCCTTGAAGAACTTCTTCCTTTGTGCGTATGACAGTCCGGGTGGTATCTCCTGGCAAACCAAATAGTTAACGAAATCAGCAAACCATGGTTCGTTACCTTTGGAGACTACCTTGATGCACACCTCTATGATATGTAGGTGTTCGTCCGGAAAGGAGTCATCAATGGGCAAATGGTCGTCCTCTAGATGTGTTAGACGACTCAAATGATCCGCAACAGAATTTTCCGAGCCTTTCTTGTCGCGGATCTCAAGATCGAATTCTTGTAGGAGAAGAATCCATCTAATCAGCCTCGGCTTCGCATCTTTCTTCGCAAGGAGGTACCGGATCGCAGCATGATCCGTGTAGACAATCACCTTTGCACCTACAAGATAAGAGCGAAACTTGTCAATAGCGTAGACAATGGCTAGAAACTCTTTTTCCGTAGTGGCGTAGTTGAGCTGAGCTTCGTCTAGCGTCTTGCTAGCGTAGTATATGGCGTGGGTTCGTCCTTCTTTTCGTTGTCCAAGAACAGCTCCAATGGCTACGTCACTAGCGTCACACATAATCTCGAAGGGGAGAGTCCAATCCGGAGGTTGGATAATGGGTGCTGAAATTAGAGCTTGCCGAATGGTGTTAAACGCATCCAAACATTCCTGCGAAAACTCAAAAACCGCATCCTTCATCAATAGATTAGTGAGAGGTTTTGATATCTTAGAAAAGTCCTTAATGAAACGTCTATAGAATCCAGCATGTCCTAGGAAACTTCTTATCCCTTTCACCGAAATTGGGGGAGGAAGTTTCTCTATGGTCTCTATCTTAGCCCTGTCTACCTCTATCCCTCTACTAGAGACTAAGTGACCTAATACGATTCCTTCCTTAACCATAAACTGACACTTCTCCCAATTAAGAACTAGGTTAGTGTCTTCACATCTTTGCAAAACAAGAGAAAGGTTAGAAAGACAATCGTTAAAAGAGGAACCGTAAACGGAGAAGTCGTCCATGAAGACTTCCATGATTTCCTCTACGTATTCGGAGAAGATGGCCATCATGCACCGTTGAAAGGTGGCTGGGGCGTTGCAAAGCCCGAACGGCATTCTCCTATAGGCGAACGTACCCCAAGGGCACGTGAATGTGGTCTTCTCTTGATCATCCGGATGTATCGGAATCTGAAAGAAGCCACTATAACCGTCAAGGTAGCAAAAGTATGAATGTTGTGCTAACCTTTCAAGCATCTGATCGATGAATGGCAATGGAAAATGATCCTTCCACGTTGCGTTGTTGAGCTTGCGGTAGTCTATACACATTCGCCATCCTGTTACGGTTCGGGTAGGAATGAGTTCGTTGTTCTTATTGGTGATGACCGTCATTCCTCCCTTCTTCGGAACTACTTGAACCGGGCTCACCCACTTGCTATCGGAGATAGGATAGATGATACCTGCATCAAGAAGTTTAAGAATTTCCTTCTTGACAACCTCCTTCATGGTCGGATTCAACCGTCTTTGAGGTTGTCTTGAAGTTCTAAAGTCCTCCTCTATTAGTATCTTATGCATGCATAGGGAGGGTTTAATTCCTACTAAGTCCTCAATAGTATAGCCTATGGCTTTTCTATGTTTCCTAAGGACAATCATGAGCTGTTCATGTTCATCTATGCTTAATTCGGAACTAACGATAACCGGAAAGGTAGAATTAGATCCAAGAAAAGCGTACCTTAGATGAGTAGGAAGTGGTTTGAGTTCCATCACTTTCGGAGCTTCCAATGATCCTTGAGGAGCTTCCGATGTTTCCTTAGAAGTTTCTAAGGATGTTGAATGGGTTGGAGAAGAATTAGAAGAAGTTGAAGAAGTATGCCGATCACCCTCTTCCACGGTCAAAATTACGGTCTCCTCTTGTGTTCCACGGCCGTAATATCCTCTGGAATGGAAGTCGATTTTGGTCGTGGAATCCACGGTCGTGGAATACAGGGTATGACCGTGGATTCTAATATTCTCAGTCTCATCGTGGAGTTTCTCAAACTCCACTTCATGCATCTCTTCTTGTGCTTCCAAGGCTTCAATTTCCTCTTTACACTCTTCTTCTTCTCCTTCATTGGTTAGACTCATAGTGATAACCTTTTGTAAAGGATCGTTAAAGAGAATTGCACTTACCTCCTCCCTAGACAAACCTTCTTCGTCTTGGATATCATAGATATCCTCGTCAAAGATTGGTTCCTTTACTAGAGTGGAAAGAACGAACTCTACTTTCTCTTCTCCAATGTCAAAAGCGAGTCTTCCATTCTTGCAATCGACCATGCAGCCGGAAGTTGCAAGAAACGGTCTTCCGAGTATGATCGGGACCGGACTATCTGCAGGAATGTCAAGCACGACAAAATCAATGGGGACAAAGAATTTGCCTAGCTTGACCGAGACGTCTTCTACAATGCCGACGGGACGAGTAATGGATCGATCCGCCATGTATAACGTCATCTTCACCGGTTTTGGGTCGCCTAAACCGATCTTCCTGCACAACGCAAGTGGTATGATGCTCACACTTGCTCCTAAGTCACATAAAGCGTCATATGTGACCTCTCCCACTCCAATGGGAATGCAAAATGACCCCGGATCTTTCAGCTTTGGGGGCATTTTCTCCTTCATCGTCTTGATGAGATCCGAAGAATCCGAACTCATCTTGACCTCTCCAAAATCTTCTAGCTTCCTCTTGTTAGAGAGGAGCTCCTTCAAGAACTTTCCATAAGCCGGCATACCTACAATAGCATCAATGAAAGGTATATTAATATGCAGCTTGCTCATGAGTTCTATAAACTTACCGAATTGCTTGTCTAGGCGCGCTCGCGCTCTAGATTGAGGGAACGGTAGGGGAGGTTTGTAAGCTGCAGGGGGACATAGACGTCTTCCTTCTCCTTCCCCTTTTCTTTGTCCTTCTCTACGGGGACTTCAACGAACGTAGGCTGTGGATCGGTGGTAGTCACTCCGCTCCAAGTTGTAATCGCCATCACCCTTCCCTTAGGGTTGTCCTCCGTCTTTCCTGGGAGTTTCCCTTGATTTCTAGGAACTTCCTCCGCATGGTTGAACATTTGGTTTTCCAAAACCTTTTGAGCTTTGTCAACCTTAGAAATTTGATCATCAACCTTGATGATGCGGTTCTCCAACCCTTGAAGCTTTCCCAAGATCGTTTCCAATATGGGATCGGGGTTCTCCTTTCCCGTATTGTTTTCTCCATTAGATGATTGCCCCTGGCTTTTCAAAGGAGTAGAGGAAGAGGAAGGTGGAGTTAGCGAATTGGAATTGGAAGGATAGGAGTTACCGGAATTTTGTTGATTGGAGCGCCAATTGTTGTTGTTTGAACCCCGATTGTTGTTCCAATTGTTGTTGTTCCGGTTGTTGTTGTTTCCATTCCAATTGTTATTCCGGTTATTGTTCCGGTTATTGTTGTTGCGGTTGGTGTTATCACCGCCATTGTTGTTGCCTAAGTAACCAACATCCTTCCCTTGTTGCTTTGGGAAGTTGGTCTTGATAGTCTCCTTCAACTCTTTGATTTCATTGTTGAGGGAGAAAATCTGATTTTGAGCTTCATGTGTGAGCTTCGCTCCTTGCTCCACACGATTTCCCTCCACTTTCCGGTGGGAATACTTCTCTATGACTCTTGCTTGCTTCTCAATGAAGTCCCAAGCGTCATCTTCTCTCATGTCCATGAACGTTCCACATGAGAGGGATTGGAGGTTGAATTGCGTTCCCGCATCCAGCCCCTTGTAGTAAATCTCCAGCAAGGCAAGCTTGGATATGCCATAATGAGGGCAATCCAATAGCAAATCCTGAAACCTTTCCCAAGATTGAAACAAACTTTCGTTAGGTCTCATAGAAAAAGCATTAATCTTACCTCTAAGTTCCGCCGTTTTGGAAGGCGGAAAGAATTTGGTGAGAAACTCTGCGGAAAGGTCTTCCCACGTGTCTAGTTTCCCATTAGGAAGAGCTTGGTACCAAGATAACGCTTTCCCTTTCAAGGAGAAAAAGAAAGGTTTGAGCTTATAGTTGTTGGTAGTGGCGTTCTTCGGTCTCATCGTCTCCATCATACACTCAAAGTTTTGCAAGTGTTGGTGTGGAGATTCAGCGCTTGTACCGCCAAATTGGTTTTGGCGAACAAGAGTGATAACTTGAGGGTTAAAGCTAAACCCTTGCACATCTTCAGCATCAAAATTCACACCCAAGCGGCGTGGTTGTTGTGTTGGATCCATCCGCTGGCCAAGAGTTCTTGGCTCATTATCCACACGTTCGACTCTCGCATTCCTTGGTGGGATGCGGCGATTAGTAGCTCCTTGTGGATTGAAGGGATTTATATTGATCGTGGGATCAATCTCTTCTAACGGTGGCATGGAAGAATCACTATCATCAGCGGATGAGTGGCTTTTTCTTCTAGACCTTGATCTCCTTCTCGAGGACTTCTTGCCTACCTTATCTTCAAGGTCGCTCATCTTTATCCTCATTTGGAAAAGCATGTCTTGTAGACCGTTAACTTGAGATTGATGACGATCCATCTCATCCTGGCGGAGAGTCTCATTCCATCGGAGTTGAGCTTCCTTCTCCGCCAACTCCGTTTGAAGATTGTGTTCGTTTTCTTCAGCCATCTTCTTTTCCTTGCGCCTTTGTCTCAAGGTTTTCTCTAGCTCTTGATCAAGAGGTAAGAGATCTTCGGTGTTTCTAGACCTGCGCATGCACTCAAAGAAAAATCAAATAACGAGAGCAAGCTCCCAAGCTTGACAACCGGCTACCGGATTCGGACGAAACCAAATCCCCGGCAACGGCGCCAAAAACTTGTTCGCCCCTAGAGGTGTGTGCAAATAAGTTTTAAATTTATAAAACTAGAATCAAGCAAGCGAACCCGCAGTGTACGGATCGACGTAGTTAAGCAAGAATTCCAGAGTATCGAACACAGGGATTTGGGTGGAGCGAACTCGATTGCAGATTATCAAGCAAATAAATATGGGGGTTTTGCAGATATTGGGAAAACAACAATCCTAAAGTTTCAGGTATCCAGTTGCGGCAATAGATTCAAGATATACTAATGATGTAAAGACAGAGTGGAGATATGCAAAGGTATACTAATGTAAGGTAATCGTACGGTTGAGGTTCCAAAAACCTTATGTAACTCACCTACAAAGCACTCTCTATACAGGTTGTTGAGGCTCAATATAGAAAGATTCTAGAGATGAGAATTAGTGTCAAATACCCAAACTTATAATCTAAAGATCAAGACTAACTTAACCGATTGAGGTTGTTGAGGCTCACAATCGAGGTAGAGGTTGTTGAGGCTGCACTACCACCTAGAAAAGACAAGTCTAAACTAAGCTAAAGCAAATCTTTAACTTTGGATTAAAGTAAAAGCAAGTTCGTAAACCAAAGGGAAATCACGGTTAGTTCTTGAGGTTCCACGGCCGTGGACTCAAGAACAGACCGTAATTTAGGGTTGTCGGCGATTCTCTCTAACTCTCAGGGTCTAATCCGTTTGCGATTGATCTATCATCACCTATGCCACAACTATCAACCTTTCACCTTAGAATTGTTAAGGGTTTTTAGCCAATAACAGTCATATTGATATCAATTCAAGAATTAAAGGATAAAAGATGGGAACTTTCAAGAACTATCAATAATCTTCAAACAAATCTCAAGATCACAATCAAGAACAAATGTTTATCAAAAGATTCAAAACGGAGTAAACAATCACAACCTTAGGAAAGAAGAGAAACGGGATGTCAATCCGTTTCCGAATCAAACCTAAACAAGAAGAGAGATCTTCTTGCAAAATCTTCCAAGAACTTCGATCTTCCACAAATCTGAAGATCACAACAGCAACTCTCCACTACGAACTTTGATCTTCAATGAGATCTCCCAAATACCTCTAAGATGAGGGTTTGTGTGTTGCTAAGCGTTGCTCCTAAGCGGGATCCTAAGCAGGCATGACGGAATCTCCTTTCTTCCGTCTTTTTATAATGCAGGGCAAAGTGTCGGCCCGGCCCAATCTTCAAAAGATCGTGGCTTCGAAGTGTGGCGAGAAGATTCGCCAAGATCACGGTCGTGGACGATTCCACGACCGTAATTCTAGGGCGTGGAAACAATTACGGTTAGTTCCACGGCCGTAGAATCCCCTGGAATGAACATCGAATTCTGACTCTGAATCCACGGCCGTAATTCTGAACGTGGTTTGTGATACGGCCGTATTTTAGGGCGTAATTTAGGGTAAGAACGTGATTCTTCCCTAAACTCGTGCATTCCTCAATCTAAGACTCCAAATTGCTTCCAAAAAGTGTCCTCGATCTATGGATATATCAACTCAACTCTCCCTTGCTCGATTCCGTTCGGAAATAGCTCCAAATCACCTATAATCAACATAGAACTAGTGTAGACATCCATATCGAAAATATAGGTAATACTAGCTCACATATGCACAAAGATCAATCAAAGACTATCAATATGAATCAAATACATTTAGAAAACGTGCCTAAAATATCACAATATTTCATGCTAACACAAATCCTATTCTTATTACACCTTTCCTGGTTCAATGCAAGCTTAGGATGAGACTTACCCAGTAATTCCTTTGTTTGTTTACCAAAGATCATAAGTGTAGGTAATAAAGGTTTATCCTTTATTGGGGTTTGAGTGTGCTTTCATTCCATCTTTGTGAGTTAGCTTGAGACTTACCCTGTAAAGGTTGATTCTATTCCCTTAGTTGGAGTGTTAGTTTGAGGTTATAGTTCTTTATCTTAATTCCTTGAGACTTACCAGGTAATAGGAGTTACGGTTTGGGATTAGTGAGTAGTGAGACTTACCCGGTGATCTATTCCACTTTAGTAACACCTTCCCTATGCAAAAATCTCAGCTTTGTCTGCTTATCTTTAAATCTTGAGTTGGAACCACAACTAGATGCTTTAATCCCTAAAATTGCATATTTCCTTTATTGACTTTTATCATCTTTGATTGTTTTAATTGCTTTCTGGTTAGTAATTGCTAAAGCTTATCTATTCCGACTTTGTTTCACTAAGTCCCTGTGATCGACCCCTGGAATTTCTTGCTTTTTACTACGATTGACCCGTACACTGCGGGTTCGCATCCTTGTTTTAAGCTTACATCTAGGGTTATAAATTTAAAGCTTGCACACACCGTTTGGAGCGAACAAGGGAACTCACAAAACAAAGGCACGGGTGCGGAAGAAGGAAGAGCAGCCGTGAAAGGGTGAAGAAGACCGCAAGGGAAGGTCGATAGAAGTTGCAGCCGCCCCTGCGGCCTGGGCTGGCCGCCCCTGCGGCTTAGGCTGGCCGCCCCCGCGGTCGAACAGCAGTGGCCGAATCCTCCAGGGTTTCTTCAGTGGATCCTTGATGTGTTGATGCCTCCTAGCTTCCTTGCTCAACCATAGATGTTCTCCACACACCATAGCATCACATAAGACTTTCCAAACTCGATCTCACTCACATGCAAGTCAAAGAGAAGAAAAATAAACAAGGTGAAGCTATGGCTTCCACCATTGAAGCTTGAGGAGGAAGATGAAGGTGAAGGAAGGGAAAGAAGAAGACTTACCCATCCAAACAGATCTGCAGAGTACACCAAGGCTGGACAACTCACACACAAGAGGGAGGGAAAGAGGAGGGCCTCCATGGAAGGTCTTCCAAGTCCCAAGCCAAAGAAAGAGAGAGTGTGGAGAAGGAGGAACCATTTCACGTAAGAGTGAAATGAGAGGAGAGAGAGAGAAAGGACAAGGCTGCCACCAAAAGGGGAGCTCAAAGGTCAGCTGACCCATTCTCCCAAAAACACTATGAACCGAGGGTCAAAAATCAAGGGTGGAAAACGAGAGGTCGGAACGAGATTTTGGAAATAAAACCCAACGCTCAGCACTTCGTGCCTGCGGGAAGACTAAGTCGCGCCTGCGGGAAGTCGTTAAACCTCTCCACACCCGGAATAAAAATTCCGGATGTTATAGACAACGATTTATTAGTAATACAAATCTATATTGATGATATATTATTTGGTGCTACTAATAATTATCTATGCAAGGAATTTTCAGATATTATGTGTAGAGAGTTCGAAATAAGCTTAATGGGAGAGTTAAATTTCTTTCTTGGTCTACAAGTTACTCAAGCCAAGAAAGGAATCTTTCTAAACCAAAGCAAGTATACCAAGAATTTGCTCGAGAAATATAAAATGGAACAATCCAAGGTAGAAAAGACTCCAATGAGTTCTAATCTTTCATTAAATCAAGACAAGAATGGTAAGAGTGTTGTACAAAAGGAGTATCGAGGTATGATCGGGTCTTTGTTATATTTAATCGTTAGTCAACCTGACATTATGTTTGCATGTGTGCTAGATTTTAAGCTGATTCCAAAGAGTCACACTTGATAGCTGCGAAAAGGATTTTTCGATATCTTAATGACACTAAGGATCTAGGGTTATGATATCCACGTCAAAACTCGTTTCACCTCGTTGGATATTCAGATGCAGACTTTGCAGGCTATAAAGTCGATAAAAATCATGTCTAGCATTCAAGAACAAAGCATAAAGACATAAGACATCACTTCATACGTGATCATGTTGAAAAAGGTGATGTATCGATATCTTTCATTTCGACTAACTTGCAGCTTGTAGATATATTCACTAAGCCTCTACCTGAAGATCGATTAATTTTATTAGATTGGAGCTTGATATGTTAAACAAGGAAGCATTATCTTAGGGGGAGTAAATCGTTTTATTTTCTCCTTTAATACAGTCTATTTTTCCATTTTAAGGTTTTGAAACAGATTTTAAAGACAAAAGTGATAAACCCGGATTGGATTTATGATTTTCATCTTTTTAGAAGTTATATCATTAAATAATTTAAAAGAATAATTTTTAAAATGATTTTAAAAGTTTTTCACCAAGATTTCGATTTCAAAATTCAAATATTAGTGTTGAAAATTGGTTGAAATTTATGAGGGAAGATATGCAAATTAAATTCGGCTTATAAAGTCTTGATCTTCTCAAGATTTTGCTTTGCTTTAAATTGATTTGACATCTCCTTTTTAAACCAACCATACATTCCTTTCTTATCACCTCTTTCCTTGTGCTCAAAAATTTTTCTGACCCACTTTACTCTTTCGGTTTTTCGCTCTCTCTCTCTCTCTCACACAAACGTTCATCCATGGCTCCCAAGAGATCTTCAAGCCATGTTGCCTCATCCTCATCGGCAAAGAAATCAAGAAGCTCCTCCCCAAGGTCATCAAAAGATGTGTTGATTCACATCTCCTCATACTCGGCAACACCCTCTCCTCCGGCAAATGTTGAGATTTCAACTCAAACAGGACTGCCGTCGAATTGGTTTCGCAACTTCAAAGTAACAGGCACTTGGCTTGACGGATTTCACACTTGACAACTCTGCATGTGTTAATCCGCGGATGTGGATTTTGTGAAGTCTTTATAACTGCCATGCATCACCTTGCTCTAGGGGGTGTTCAATTTGGAAAATGCTAAATCCAGGAGAGGTGGCATTCACGAGGCTCACAAGACTATTCTATGTGAATCTCACGGCTAGGAGGGATAGGGGAACCCTAACCCTAGAATCGGTGGTGAAAGGTAAATCGATTTCTCTAACCCCAACTCTTATTGCTCAAATTTTGGGACTTCCAACCTGGACCTGCTACCACCACCCCTCTAGAGCTGAAAGTGTTCGTTTAGCCAAAGAGAAATTCCTCCTCCTTAACTCCACATCCCTCCAGCTTGCACACACATCCCTCAACGTTGATGCAAAAATTGTGCTTAATTTTCTTGTTAGGTGTGTTGTACCCAGATCTAACTCTAGGGAATTGTTGATTGATCAAACCCTAGAGTTGATCCACCATGTGTTGAATGGCCTCAACGTTGACCTCCCTAACCTCATCCTCAACCATATGCTCCATAAACTTAACTCCTCTCAAGTCATTCCCCTCCCATATGGCAACTTCATCCCAAATTTTTTTTGCCTACTTCTCGATTGGCACCTCGAATAAGGACAAACAGGTGTCAACTAGGAAGATAGACGAAGAGTGCTTTGAATGTCTAGGGATTGAAAAGAAATTGGCTGAAGAATGGAAGCTCAAGGAACGAGTTGTAGCTTCTTCATCTTCTACTCCCGAGTCGCCGGAATAGAGGTTGGACGCGTTGGAGTTTGGACTGGACAATCTTCGAAGGGAGATGGTTGATTTTAGGTCGGAAATGTCGGACAAGCTGGATGTCACAGATAAGTTGTTATTGATCATGCATTCCAAGGTCGATCAAATGTTCTATTTGAATGCTCTTACCTTCACATCCACGGAGAGTATCATGCCGTTAATTGAGGACGCGGTTGAGCACACAAGGGAGAAGGCATCAAATGTGTTGCTTAATTGCTACAGGAATGGCAACCGATTCTTCGTCCAACTCATGTCGAGCCAAACTTAATGACCATTAAGGAATTTGGTGTGGTGAAGAAGTACAAGGATGCTGAGAACGAGCGTCGATTTGATGAATACAAGAAGATAAAGACGATGGAGGAAGCACATGCACGATGGAAGAAGAAGTGCTATGACGATGTTCATGGCAAATGCAGTTCTTTGTGGTACCAGGAGTAGATTTCAAAGCCTTGAAATTAGTTTCAAGGCCTTGAAATCAGTTTCAAGGCCTTAAAAGTGGATGTCAAGGCCTTGACACGCGCTTTAAATTTTTCCTTGTTTTTATTTTTAAGGCCTTGAAATACGTTTGTGGGTTGTTTTTGTAACTTGTTTCATTCAAACTTGGGTCTGTTATATTTCTGAACTCTCGTGCTTTAATTGCTTTTCTCCCGTGTTGAAAGACAAAGGGGGAGAAAAATATAGATCCGACATTCTACAATCTACATTTATTATTCGAATATTATTTATGCATGCATATATCTAACATTAAATGCAGGTACGATATATTTTTTTTTGATACAAAGGTAAGCATATTAAGAGGATCAAGTTCTAGAAACCGATTTACCTAGCACATCCTTGCGGATGAGGTCTTTCACATCTTCTGTCAACGTCTAGCGATTGATTGAGTCCATGCAGGGCAGTCTTGTCCGAAACTGTGTTAATTTCCATGTAAATGTGTTGGACAGAAGCATGTGAGAATCCCGAAATCATTTTGGTAAAATCCGAGATGATCATATCCAATTCCCATGGAGGTTGTCATATTCTATTGATTGCATTTATTAGAGTTAAATTATCTCCTTCAATCTCGATGCATGTAGCACCTATTGAAGTGGTCTTTAGAAAACTGTTCGCTCCTAAGCGTGCGTGCAAATAAGCTTTAAATTTATAAAACTAGAATCAAGCAAGCGAACCCGCAGTGTACGGATCGATGTAGTAAAGCAAGAATTCCAGAGTGTCGAACTCAGGGATTTGGGGGGAACAAATTCAGTTCACAAATCGTCAAACAAGTAAATGTAATAAGCTTTGCAAATATTGGGAAAACAACAACCCTAAAGATCCAGGTATCCAATTGTGGCTATCGATTCAAGATATACTAAAGAACTAAGGACAGAGTCAAGAGTTGCAAAGGTATGCTAAGGTAAAGCAATGTACGATGAAGTTCCAAAACTTTATATAACCTATCTAAAGACACTCTCTATAAAGGTTGTTGAGGCTTCAATATAGAAAGGATCTAAAGGTAAGAATTAATCTCAAATACCCAAACTTGTAACCCAAGGATCAAGACTAACTAAAACGATTAAGGTTGTGACACTCGAAATCGAAGTAGAGGTTGTTGAGGCTTCACTACTACCTAGAAAAGGGCAAATCTAGACTAGATTAAAGCTAATCTTAAACTTGGATCAAAGTAAAAGCAAAGTTCGTAAACTAGGGTAAATCACGGGCAGATCTTGAGTTCCACGGCTGTGGAAGCTCAAGAATAGACCGTGATCTTGGTTCGTTGACGAGATCTCTCTAACTCTCAGGATCCAATCCATTTACGATCGATCTATCATCATCTAAGCCACAATTATTAACCCTTCACCTTAGAATTGCTAAAGGGTTTTAGCCAATAACCATTGTCATGATATCACAAATCAATTTAAGAAGAATGAAAGATGAAAACCTTCGAAAACTCAAATATAACTCAAAGTCAATCTCAAATCCGAAATACAAATCGGAATATTCAATGGATTCGGAATAGAACACAAAACCTCACAAAATCTAAGGCAAGTATGAAGAACGGGATGTCAATCCGTCTGCAATAACAAAACCTAGAAAAAGGGCGCAACTTCCGCCACACAAGATGTTCCGAAATCCAAATTGCCGGCGCTTCCGCTAAGTCTCCTCGAACTCTCCCAAAGCGACCCTAAGCAAGGCTAAGCGATAAGCGTGCCTGTCCGAAACTCTCTTCTCTGACCCTTTTATAAGAAAGGATAAAATAACCGTCCGGCCCATTGCGTAAATGATGTGGCAATAATTGATTCGTCAAAAGATCGCCTAAATCACGGTCTCAAGGGGTTCCACGACCGTGGTTTAGGGCGTGGAATTAGATTACAGTTTCATATGATTTCCACGACCGTACTTTAGACCGTGTAACTCTCTGGAATGCTCCACGCTCATGATGCCAAGATCCACGGCCGTGGTTTAGAGCGTGGACTTCTCTACGACCGTATTTTAGAGCGTGGAAGTGTAAATTGCTTGTGGTTTCCTTTGTGTCGTGCCATTCCTCATCCTAGCATCTCCTTTGGCTTCTTTGATGTGCTCCTAATCCTTGGATGTGCTCAAATCTCCACTATCTCTCTCAAATGGTCCGGTTTTAGCTCTTATTCACCTATAATCAACACAAAGCTAATGTAGACCTCCATATCGAAAATATAGACAAACTAGCTAATAAATGCTTCAATGCCTTATCAATGAACACTATAATGGATGAAAAACAACTAGAAAAAGTGCCTAGAATATCGCAATTTTTCATGCTAACAAAATACCCCATACTTGCCACTTGCTTGTCCCCAAGCAAGGTCTTTCGAAAGCTTTAGAACATAAGTTAGGATGAAATATGCATGCAAACTCAAAAACAAAACATCTTTTAGGTAAATGTGCTTCTAGTCAATAGATCATTCTCAAACCTTGCTTCATTCATTCTTGAAACGCTCATATACATAGCCAAAGAATGTAGAGGAAAGAAACATCATGAATTGGTTAAACTTCAATGTGAACATCATAACCTTCAAGTATTATCAAAATCAAGCATAAGAAACTTAAATTTAGATCATCAAGCCAAATAACACTCTTTTGATCTTAAGGACTTCCAAATAAGGTCTAGAATGCGGAAGGGAGGAAAAACTTATAAGGAGTGTGGTGCATGAATCCGGGAAAGTGGACAACTAACTCTTTTCTTTTTATTTCGATTTGCAACACCATCAACTTTGAGCTTTGCTCTCTTCTTTTCACATCATTTTTCGACTTTACTTTTGGAGTTATGGACAGCGGTGCACAAAAACCGAAGCCTAGGAGATTGGCGTTTCTCAATTTCGAGATGCCTCAAACCCTTGATGCACATACCATAATCCGTTAGGAATATCGCTCAATCCGACTTTGGCAAGACACAAACACCCGGCTATGTGAATGGTGCCGAGTTACTCATCGTCATGATTGACTTTCCCAAACATATTATTTCTATTCTTTGAATGCAAACAATTGCTTTCGTGGCCCTCCCACATCAAACATGCCAAAACATAACTCCTCCAAATTCCCGGATAGGTAAGGGAGACAATTATTTCATTGAGGGACTAAATGAACAAAGAAAGGAGAAAGAAAGGTTGAATTGCCTTAATTATTTCATAAGAGGTATAAGAACTTATCATGTGATTTCAACTTCGATTTCTCAATATGATTTAGATAAAACTCTTCACATTATGAAACTTGCAAGAAAGGATAATCAACACATTCAATTCCTTTTCAATTCATTATTCGTTTAGGCATACAATTGTCATCAAAAACTTAATTCACAAGTAGTAATTATCATAGAAATCATCTCAATTTTTAGAAGCACAAAACCTTTTAGAATTTTCAAAATTTTTCAATTTTTATGGGTTTTTCAAAAGCTTTTTCATGCAATGCAATAATGAAACGTGTGACAATGAAATGAAACATGCAAAGTGTTCTCGAATCAAGGCAAGCAAAGTAAGTAGAGTTATTACAAACGATAGTCACACCCCACCCCATACTTAAGACAAACATTGTCCCTAATGTTCAAAAAGAAATAAAGAAAAGAAAGAAAGAAAAATAAACTCACAAGACGGCGGTGGAGCGGCTAATATTGTCAATCATGCATGGTCATCACTGAGGTGGAGGCGGTGGTGGAAACGGGAAGAAACTGGGGTCGAAGTTCCGCCCAAACTGCTGGCGGTAGATGTCTCTCATCATCCTATCATTCTCATCAGCTCGTACGTCCCTAGCATCCTGCCTGATCTCCAAATCTCCTACTCTGTCGGAGAGGTCGGTAGCCCAGTCCGGCAGTTGCTCATACCATCCCGGTGTCTGGTTGTACCAAGCTGGCGCATCTTGTGGGGCTGGTGCTGACGGCGGCTGTGCATACCATGTCGGTGGAGTTCCCATCCACTCCGGCTGTGATCTATACCAAGCAGGAGGGGTATCCATCCATGTCGGCCTCTCACTCACGCTAGCACGGCGAGAGGAAGAGGCTCCTGAATGTCCAGCAAGTCGTGGTGAACGCCTGGGAGGGTCAGGGAAATGTGCCGGCTGATCCGGGAAAGTGCCAAAGTCATGCTCCTCACCTCCTCCCTCAAAACCATCACCTCCTCCCTCAAAACCATCACCTCCTCCTATCTCCTCCTCATCTGCAGCCGGTACCTCATCGGGGACGTAGGGAGGTGCTACTAACCTATTCGCGTGCATAGCAGCGAATGTCTGCTTCCAATTATGGCGTCCAGCCATAATGGAATACTCAAGGAGCCATGGAACGCCTCTACCTCCTCTATCCTCCCATGGCATGGCAGCGGTAGGTGGACCCCTATGTCTAGGAAAGATCAAACCTCTAGTCATGAGGCTTTGGAGACCCAACGGTCTCGCCGCTATCCTAGTACAAGCAGAAAAATCTATCCCTAATTGTCTAACGATGTGGGTGACCATACCACCATATCCAATGTTCCCGGCTCTCTTATTCTTGAGCTTACTCATGGTGGAGGCTAAAAGGGTAGCACAGTCAGCAGGTCTACCGTGCAACATAGCATAAAGGAGGAACAACTCATCTGTCTTAATCTTCTGAGGGGTCTCGGTCCTAGGGAAAAGACACTCAGAAAGTACTCTATGGGCTATATTCAAGGCTAAGTGATAGATAAGCTTAGCCTTGGTGTCAGCTGGCTGCCAGCGGTCCTCGCTGGCATAGATCATAGCAATGTCCTTCCAAAAATCCTTAGCGTATACACCGCTAGGAAAACGACCATTGAAGGTCTCTTGGAACCTAAAGAAGGCTCCGAACTCTAAGATCAAGAACTCGTAGTTCTCCTCCATCAGCCTAAAGGAAACTGTCTTACCCATATGGCTATGCTCAAAAGAGTTCACAAACTCTCTAGTAATCTCCTCACAAGCATTTTCCCTAATAGTAGAGAAGATGATCAAGCCGGCTCTATCTAGAAGTCATGTAAGGTCATTCACCACATTCAGCGGCTCTAACTCCTCAAGAACTAAGTAGCGTGGTCCTATGACCGTCCGCTTCTCGATCCTTTCTAAGGCATCGAGGTAATCCTCATGGATTTTTGGAATTCTAGGGGGTGGCGGTGATGGTGGCTCACTAGGAGGTACTTGGGAGGAGGAGGAAGCATCACCTTTCCTCTTCTTGCTTCTAGTAGACATTCTCCTAATCAAATCCATTCCAGAGGGAAAATTACGGCCTGTTCTACATATTCCATGGCCGTGGTTCGCCTAGAGACCGTGATTCGGCTCTGAATTTCTCAAAACTCAATCAATTCACACCAAATTCACCAGGCAACAGACTAATTCCAATCTAATTCCAATCAGTTCTACTAAAAATTCTTGCAAAAATTGAGCCAAATCGACAAAGTAGAGAAAGAGAAGAAAACCTAGGTTTTGGATTCTTAAAATCCAAATTCTGTCTTCTTCAGGGATTGTTCACTTGATTTGTTAATTGGATCTTGTAGATGGTTGAATTTGCTTCACTTTAGGCTCAAGAATCGTTCAAATCGATTACCGAACGAAGATTTGAGAGAGGAGAGATGGTTTCAGCGATTTGGGCGTGGAATAGGGTCGTGGATTGGGAATTTTGTGTGGTTTTTGTGAAGAAGGTGGTTTATATAGTGGCCGTAAAATTTTTGGAAAATTACGGTCACTCGGGTGTTCCACGGCCGTGGTTTTGTACGGGACCGTGGTTTTGGTGATTTTTCTCAGAATTTTGCAAATTACGGTCACTATAGCTTCCACGACCGTGGTTTTGGGCGTGGAACTCTCTGTAATGTGTCAATATCCAAGTTTCGTCAATTTCCTTCAACTTTTTCTTCTCCCTTGCCTATTCCATTGCTCCTACATCCAAAAACACAACATACCGGAAGGTATCGAAGGCAAAACAAAACAAAAACGTCTAAACTAATCTAATCTACGAATGACAAACAAGAACATAAATGCAATACCTTGGGTTTCCTCCCAAGAAGCGCTTGTTTAAGATCCGTAGCTAGACCGTACTTGCACTTATTCGAGTGCGGTAGGTGCGAACTCCTGAGCTTGGAGTTCCGGTGAGTACTTCTTGAGTCGTTGACCATTCACCTTGAAGCCTCCGCCCTTTTCACCCCATACTTCAACTGCACCATGGGGAAAAACACGTTTGATTAGATAAGGTCCGGTCCAACGAGATTTAAGCTTACCTGGAAAGAGACGAAGTCTTGAATTGAAGAGAACTTGATCTCCTTCTTTGAGGTCTTTTGGAATGATATGCTTATCATGCCAACGTTTCGCTCTTTCCTTATAGATCTTGGCGTTTTCGTAGGCATTTAAGCGAAGTTCTTCAAGCTCGTTAAGGTCCAAGAGGCGCTTCTTGCCCGCTTCCTTTATGCTGAAGTTCAACCACTTTATTGCCCAATATGCCTTATGTTCCAGCTCTACTGGCAAGTGACAAGACTTCCCATACACAATGTTGTATGGTGTCGTACCTATGGGAGTCTTATATGCAGTCCGGTATGCCCACAATGCATCATCTAGCTTTAAAAGATCAATCCTTCCTTGTCCTTGAAACCGTCTTCTCTAGGATTCCTTTAATCTCCCGGTTTGAAATCTCCACTTGTCCACTTGTTTGTGGATGGTAAGGGGTGGCGATCTTGTGAGTCACCCCATACTTAGCTAGTAGAGCTTCGAATCGTCGGGCAATGAAGTGAGAGCCTCCATCACTAATGATAGTCCGTGGTGTCCCAAATCGGGGGAAAATGGTCTTGTTAAAGAACTTGACCACAACCATGACATCATTAGTAGAAGAGGCAATCGCTTCAACCCATCTCAAAACATAATCTACAGCTAGAAGTATGTATTGGTTTCCACAAGATGATGGGAAAGGTCCCATGAAGTCTACTCCCCAAACGTCAAAGATCTCTACCTCCTGAATGTTGTTAAGAGGCATCTCGTTTCTCCTAGAGATGTTCTCTGTTCTTTGACAAGCATCGCAGCAGGAAACAAAGGTTTGCACATCTTTAAATAAAGTAGGCCAAAAGAATCCAGATTGCAATACCTTAGCGCTAGTCTTGTTCGAGCTAGCGTGTCCTCCACAAGGTAGTGAATGACAATGACGGATGACGCTTTGCATCTCGTCATCCGGCACACATCGTCGAATGATGCCGTCAGGACCTCTCTTAAAGAGGAGAGGTTCATTCCAAAATTATTCCCGAACATCCTTAAAGAACTTCTTTCTTTGTGCATAGGATAATCCGGGTGGTAATTCCTAGCAAACCAAATAGTTAACAAAATCAGCAAACCATGGTTCATTACCTTTACTAATCTTGTCGATGCACTCGTCTATGATATGTAAATGCTCGTCCGGAAAGGAGTCATCTATGGGTAGATTTTCGTCCTCTAGATGTGGTAGACGACTCAAATGATCCGCAACAGAATTTTCCGAACCTTTCTTGTCACGGATCTCTAGATCAAATTCTTGTAGGAGAAGAATCCATCTAATTAGTCTTGGTTTCGCATCCTTCTTTGCAAGTAGATACCGGATTGCAGCATGATCCGTGTGTACAATCACCTTTGCACCTACAAGATAAGAACGAAACTTTTCAAATGCATATATATTTCCTAGAAATTCTTTTTCGGTAATGGCGTAGTTAAGCTGCGCTTCATCTAGCGTCTTGCTAGCATAGTAGATAGCATGGGTTTGTCCTTCCTTCTTTTGCCCAAGCACAACTCCTATAGCTACTTCACTTGCATCACACATAACCTCAAATGGAAGATTCCAATCCGGAGGTTGAATAATCGGGGCTGAGATTAGAGCTTCCCGAATCTTATTAAACGCATCTAAACACTCCTGCGAGAAATCAAAAACTGCATCCTTCATTAATAGATTAGTAAGGGGTTTTCATATCTTAGAAAAATCCTTTATAAAGCGTCTATAAAATCTAGCATGACCTAGAAAGCTTCTTATCCCTTTCACCGAAGATGGGGGAGGGAGCTTTTCTATAGTATCTATCTTAGCCTTATCCACTTCAATCCCTCTACTAGAGATCAAGTGTCCTAATACAATGCCTTCTTTCACTATAAATTGACACTTTTCCCAATTAAGAACTAGGTTAGTGTCTTCGCACCTTTGTAGCACAAGAGAAAGGTTAGAAAGACAATTATCGAAAGAGGAACCATAAAAAGAAAAGTCATCCATGAAAACCTCCATGATTTCCTCTATGTACTCCGAGAAGATAGCCATCATGCACCTTTGAAAGGTGGTTGGGGCGTTTCAAAGCCCAAACGGCATTCTCCTATAAGAAAACGTACCCCACGGGCACGTGAATGTGGTATTCTCTTGATCGTCCGGATGTATCGGGATCTGAAAGAAACCACTATAACCGTCAAGATAACAGAAATGTGAGTGTTGTGCTAACCTCTCAAGCATTTGGTCGATGAATGGTAGTGGGAAGTGATCCTTCCTCGTTGCGTTGTTTAGCTTGCGGTAGTCTATGCACATCCTCCATCCCGTCACGGTTCGTGTAGGAATGAGCTCATTGTTCTTGTTGGTAATGACCGTCATTCCTCCTTTCTTTGGAACCACCTGTACGGGGCTCACCCACTTGCTATCGGAGATAGGGTAGATGATACCTGCATCAAGTAGTTTAAGAATTTCCTTCTTGACAACCTCCTTCATGGTCGGATTTAACCGCCTTTGAGGTTCTCGCGAAGTTCTAAAATCTTCTTCCATTAGGATCTTATGCATGCATAGTGAAGGCTTGATTCCTACTAGATCCTCTATGGTGTAACCTAAGGCTTTCCTATGTTTCTTAAGAACAACCATAAGCTTACTATGTTCATCTATACTTAGATCGGAACTAACAATTACCGGAAAGGTAGAATTAGGTCCTAGAAATGCGTATCTTAGATGTGCGGGAAGTGGCTTCAATTCCATCACTATAGGACTCTCTAATGACTCTTGAGGAGTGTCCAATGCTTCCTTAGAAGTCTCTAAGGGTATAGAAGTTGTTGGAGTTGAATCAAGAGAAGTGGTAGAAAGAACGTAATTGTCCTCAGATTTTCCCAAAATTATGGCTCATCTATTTCCTCCACGGCCGTGGTTTTGGGCGTGGAAGTCAATTACGGCACCTTTGCTTGTTCCACGGCTGTGGTTTTTGCCGTGTAACTTATTGGAGTCCTCTGAATAGCTAATTACGGTCATGTTGGTGGAAACCACGGCCGTGGAATAGCATGACTGGCCGGGATTCCTCACGTTTTCTGACCCATCGTAGATCTTTTCAAACTCTTCTTCATACACTTCCTTTTGCTTCTCTAAAGCTTCAATTTCCTCATTGCATTCCTCTTCTTCCCCTATGTCCATAATGCTCATAGTGATCACCTTTTGCAAGGGATCTTTGAAGAGAATCGAACTTACTTCCTCTCTAGATAGCTCTTCGTCATGGATGTTGAATATGTCCTCTTCAAGAGCTGGTTCTTTCATCAAAGTGGAAAGAACGAACTCTACCTTTTCCTCTCCTATGTCGAAGGTGAGTCTAGCATTCTTGCAATTAACCATACAACCGGATGTTGCAAGAAACGGTCTTCCGAGTATGATCGGGACCGGACTATCTACAGGAATGTCAAGCACAACAAAATCTATTGGAACATAGAACTTACCAAGCTTGACCAGAACGTCTTCAACTATGCCGACGGGACGAGTTATGGATCGATCCGCCATGTATAACGTCATCTTCACCGGTTTAGGTTCACCTAAACCGATCTTCCTACATAAGGCAAGCAGAATGATGCTAACGCTTGCTCCTAAATCACAATATGCATCATATGTGACATCTCCCACTCCTATGGGAACACAAAATGACCCCGGATCCTTCAGCTTTAGGGGCATCTTTTCCTTCATCGTCTTAATGAGATCCGACGAATCCGAACTCATCTTGACTTCTCCAAAATCTTCTAATTTCCTCTTGTTAGAGAGGATCTCCTGTAAGAACTTTCCATAAGCTGGCATACCTACAATTGCATCAATGAAAGGTATATTAATATGCAGTCTGCTCATGAGTTCAATAAACTTACCGAATTGCTTGTCTAGACGCGCTCTTGCTCTAGATTGTGGGAATGGTAGGGGAGGTTTGTAAGCTGGAGGAGGAATGTAGATGTCTTCCTTCTTCTTCCCCTTTTCCTTCTCTTTTTCGACGGGAACTTCCACAAACTTAGGTTGTGGGTCGGTGGTTGTTGCTCCACTCCTAGTTGTGATAGTTATCACCCTTCCTTTCGGGTTAACCCCCGTCTTTCCTGCAAGTTTTCCTTGATTCCTAGGAACTTCCTCAGCATTGCTAAATATTTGGTTTTCTAAAACCTTTTGGGCTTTATCAACCTTAGTAATTACCGGAGTTTTGTTGTTGGTTGGAACGCCAATTGTTGTTGTTTGAACCCCTATTGTTGTTCCAATTGTTATTCCGGTTGTTGTTGTTGTTGTTCCAATTGTTCCGGTTGTTGCGGTTTTTGTTCTCATTCCCATTGTGGTTATTGGTGTTTCCTAAATAACCAGCATCTTGCTCCTTATGCTTTGGAAAGCTAGCTTTGATGACTTCCTTCAATTCTTTAATCTCGGTGTTGAGAGAAAAGATTTGAGTTTGAGCAGCTTGTGTTAGCTTTGCTCCTTGCTCCACTCGATTTGCTTCTATCTTTCGGTGAGAATACTTCTCAATGACTCGGGCTTGCTTCTCAATGAAGTCCCAAGCGTCATCTTCCCTCATGTCCATGAATGTGCCACATGAAAGTGATTGGAGCTTAAATTGTGTTTCTACATCCAGCCCCTTATAGTATATCTCCAATAACTCCAATTTGGAAATGCCGTGATGTGGGAAATCCAATAGTAAATCCTGAAATCTTTCCCAAGACTGAAACAAACTTTCATTACATCTCATAGAAAATGCATTAATCTTACCTCTCAACTCCGCCGTCTTGGATGGTGGAAAGAATTTGGTGAGGAACTCCGAAGAAAGATCCTCCCATGTGTTGAGTCTTCCATTTGGAAGAGCTTGATACCAAGATAAAGATTTCCCTTTCAAAGAGAAAAAGAATGGCTTGATCTTGTAATTGTTGGTGGTTGCATTCTTTGGCTTCATTGTCTCCATCAAGATCTCAAAATTTTGTAAATGTTGATGTGGAGATTCAATACTCGTTCCTCCAAACTGATTTTGGCGACGATGGTAATAACTTGTGGGTTGAAGCTAAACCCCTGCATATCATCAACATCAAAGTTCACACCTAGACGGCGTGGTTGCTGAATTGGATCCATCCTTTGGCCAAGAGTTCTTGGCTCTTCATCTACACGAGCGGCTCTCACACCCCAGCCGGGACACGATAATTGGCAGCCGGTCTTGGATTATACTGATTCACATTGATCGTCGAATTAATGTCCTCTAGTGGTGGCATGGAAGGGTCGCTATCCTCATCGGATGAGTTGGTTCTAACCGATCTTGCCGGTTTCCTCCTCTTTTTTTTTCTTGAAATCGCTCATCTCCAGCCTCATTTGAAACATCATGTCCTTGAGCTCATCAATTTGCAATTGATGACGGTCCGATTCTTCCTTGCGAGTCTTCTCGCTCCATCTAAGTTGAGCTTCGGATTCCTCCAACTCTGCTTGAAGATCCCACTCCTTGTTTTCAGCCATCTTTCTTTCTTTGAGCTTCTTCCTCAAAGTCTTCTCATGTTCTTGATCAAGATGTAAGAGGTCTTTGTTGTTTCTAGACCTACGCATATACCTAAGGTAAACTGCAAATATCACTCAAAGGAGATATCAAATAACAAGAGCAAAGCTCCCAAGCTTGACAACCAATAACCGAATTCGGCCTAAACCAAATCCCCGGCAACGGCGCCAAAAACTTGTTCGCTCCTAAGCGTGCGTGCAAATAAGCTTTAAATTTATAAAACTAGAATCAAGCAAGCAAACCCGCAGTGTACGGATCGGCGTAGTAAAGCAAGAATTCCAGAGTGTCGAACTCAGGGATTTGGGGGGAACAAATTCAGTTTGCAAATCGTCAAGCAAGTAAATGAAATAAGCTTTGCAAATATTGGGAAAACAACAACCCTAAAGATTCAGGTATCCAATTGTGTCAATCGGTTCAAGATATACTAAAGAACTAAGGACAGAGTCAAGAGTTGCAAAGGTATGTTAAGGTAAAGCAATGTACGATGAAGTTCCAAAACTTTATATAACCTATCTAAAGATACTCTCTATAAAGGTTGTTGAGGCTTCAGTATAGAAAGGAACTAAAGGCAAGAATTAATCTCAAATACCCAAACTTGTAATCCAAGGATCAAGACTAACTAAAACGATTAAGGTTGTGACACTCGAAATCGAAGTAGAGGTTGTTGAGGCTTCACTACTACCTAGAAAAGGGCAAACCTAGACTAGATTAAAGCTAATCTTAACCTTGGATCAAAGTAAAAGCAAAGTTCGTAAACTAGGGTAAATCACGGGCAGATCTTGAGTTCCACGGCTGTGGAAGCTCAAGAATAGACCGTGATCTTGGTTCGTTGACGAGATCTCTCTAACTCTCAGGATCCAATCCATTTACAATCGATCTATCGTCATCTAAGCCACAATTATTAACCCTTCACCTTAGAATTGCTAAAGGGTTTTAGCCAATAACCATTATCATGATATCACAAATCAATTTAAGAAGAATGAAAGATGAAAACCTTCGAAAACTCAAATATAACTCAAAGTCAATCTCAAATCCGAAATACAAATCGGAATATTCAATGGATTAGGAATAGAACACAAAACCTCACAAAATCTAAGGCAAGTATGAAGAACGGGATGTCAATCCGTCTGCAATAACAAACCCTAGAAAAACGGTGCAACTTCCGCCACACAAGATCTTCCGAAATCCAAATTGCCGGCGCTTCCGCTAAGTCTCCTCGAACTCTCCCAAAGCGACCCTAAGCAAGGCTAAGCAATAAGCGTGCCTGTCCAAAACTCTCTTCTCTGACCCTTTTATAAGAAAGGATAAAATAACCGTCCGGCCCATTGCGTAAATGATGTGGCAATAAATTGATTCGTCAAAAGATCGCCTAAATCACGGTCTCAAGGGGTTCCACGACCGTGGTTTAGGGCGTGGAATTGGAGTACGGTTTCATATGATTTCCACGACCGTACTTTAGACCGTGTAACTCTCTGGAATGCTCCACGCTCATGATGCCAAGATCCACGGCCGTGGTTTAGAGCGTGGACTTCTCTACGACCGTATTTTAGGGCGTGGAAGTGTAAATTGCTTGTGGTTTCCTTTGTGTCGTGTCATTTCTCATCCTAGCATCTCCTTTGGCTTCTTTGATGTGCTCCTAATCCTTGGATGTGCTCAAATCTCCCCTATCTCTCTCAAATGGTCCAGTTTTAGCTCTTATTCACTATAATCAACACAAAGCTAATGTAGACCTCCATATCGAAAATATAGACAAACTAGCTTATAAATGCTTCAATGCCTTATCAATGAACACTATAATGGATGAAAAACAACTAGAAAAAGTGCCTAGAATATCGCAATATTTCATGCTAACAAAAACCCTCTCTCAAAGCGAAGGCTACAACCTCCAGGACAGATTCGGCGTTACATCTACCATTGCCTACAATAATGGGAATGGCAAGATGATTCCTAATAATGTAACCAAAGGAGCATTGATTCATTGAATTTCTGGAGGCATTGAAATTTAGTTTAAAATACCCCTCCGCTGGTCTTTTCCATTGCAAGTTTTTAGTTTTTCTTCTCTGAGCCGTGTTTTTCTTATTATTGGAATTTGGTCTTTCTTTTGCCTTCTCCCACTCTGTAATTTGATTAAGAGCGATGAGTTTTAGATTCCGTGGGATCTTTAGTTTATTAAATATAATTTGATTTCTAGCCATCCAAATGTTTCACCATATTACAACAAGTGTTCTGAATTCTGATGAGTTGATCTTTTCTCTAAGGTCATCCAACATGTCGATGATCTTCCAGTTATCCGTGTCATAGTTTTGTAGTATTGATGAAATACTCGGATTGTCAATTGTGTGTGTCATATATGGGCATTTAAAGAATAGATGTTTGGGGCTTTCTGTATGGTGTTTACACAATTCACGGTTCATTAATACATGTGATTTTTTGTCTATCAAGAGTTTACTTTGTTGGTATTCCATCAAGTGCTAGTTTCCATAGGAAGTTTTTGACTTTGGGCATTTTATCAAGTTTTCATATCCATGTTTTGTCCGTAGTTACTCCTGCCTTACGTTTTTTGTATCATTTTTATTGTTGATTTAGTCGAGAATCATCCTTCGTCTTTCATTGTCCAGTAGAGTCTATCTCTGATATCGTTTTGTGGGAGATTATGACCCTTGATTTTCTCAACAACACTGCTTGGTGTTAGCATGAAATATTGTGATAATTTAGGCACATTTTCTAAGTGTATTTGATTCATATTGGTAGTCTTTGATTGAGCATTGTTGCATTTGTGAGCTAGTTTGCCTATATTATCGATATGGATGTCTACACAAGCTTTATGTTGATTATAGGTGATTGAGAGCCATTTCCGAACGGAATTTAGCAAGGATGAGTTGATTGAGTATGTCCATGGATTGAAGGCATTCTTAGGAGCCAAAAGAGAGCTAATTTGAGGAATGCACGAGGCTAGGGAAGAATCACGTTCTTGCCCTAAACCACGCTCTAAATTACGGTCGTGGAACCTTCCACGACCGTGATCTTGGCGATCTTTTTCGCCACACTTTAAGCCACGATCTTTTTAAAAGATTGGGCCGGGCCGCTACTTCATCATACCCTATAAAAGGACGGACGAAGAGAGATTCCGTCACCTCCGCTTAGAGACTTTGCGACCTCGCTTTAGACTTGCGCTTCCGCATAAACGCATCCTACGTTTACGCTTGGAATTGCCCTAATCTCGCACTTTGGTGGAGATTGTGATTGAGATTTCCAGATTTACGGAAGATCGAAGGTTCGGAAGATTGTTCGCAAGAAGATTCCTCTTCTTGTTTAGGTTTGATTTAGAAGACGGATTGACATCCCGTTCTTCCTTCTTACCTAAGATTGTGTTTGTTTGTTCTATTCTGAATCTATTGACGATATTCGTTCTTGATTGTGACTTTGAGATTGGTTTGAAGTTTATTGGAAGTTTTCGGAAGTTTTCATCTTTCAATCTTTTAATCTTTGAATTTGATATCATAATGATGATTGTTGGCTAAAAACCCTTAACAATTCTAAGGTGAAGGGTTGATAGTTGTGGCTTAGATGATGATAGATCGATCGCAAATAGATTAGACCCTGAGAGTTAGAGAGAATCGTCGACGAACCCTAAATCACGGTTTGTTCTTGAGTTCCACGACCGTGGAATCTCAAGATCCACCCGTAATTTCTCTTAAGTTTACGAGCCTACTTTTACTTTAATCCAAAGTTAAAGATTTGATTTAACTTAGTTTAGGCTTGCCTTTTCTAGGTGGTAGTGAAGCCTCAACAACCTCTACCTCGATTGTGAGTGTCACAACCTTAATCGGTTAAGTTAGTCTTGATCCTTGGATTACAAGTTTGGGTATTTGACATTAATTCTTGCCTTTAGAACCTTTCTATATTGAAGCCTCAATAACCTGTATAGAGAGTGTCTTGTAGGTGAGTCACATAAGGTTTTTGGAACTTCACCGTACGATTACCTTACATTAGCATACCTTTGCATATCTCAACTCTGTCTTTATATCTTTAAGTATATCTTGAATCGATTACCACAGCTGGATACTTGGATCTTTAGGATTGTTGTTTTCCCAATAATTTGCAAAGCTCTTACATTCACTTGCTTGATAACCTACGATCGAATTTATTCTCCCCAAATCCCTGTGTTCGATACTCTGTAATTCTTGCTTAACTACGTCGATCCGTACACTGCGGGTTCGCTTGCTTGATTCTAGTTTTATAAATTTAAAGCTTATTTGCACGCACGCTAAGTGGCGAACAAGTTTTTGGCGCCGTTGCCGGGGATTTGGTCTAGACAGAATTCGGTAGCCGGTTGTCAAGCTTGGGAGCTTGCTCTCGTTATTTGATATTTCTTTGAGTGCATGCGCAGGTCTAGGAACACCGAAGATCTCTTACCTCTTGATCAAGAGCTTGAGAGAACTTTAAGGCAAAAGCGCAAGGAAAAGAAGATGGCTGAAGAACACGAACGTGATCTTCAAGCGGAGTTGGCGGAGAAGGAAGCTCAACTCCAATGGAATGAGAACATCTGCCGGGATGAAATGGATCGTCATCAATCTCAAGTTAACGATCTACAGTATATGATGTTCCAAATGAGGATAGAACTAAGCAACCTTAAGAATAAGGGAAGAAAGAAATCCTCAAGAAGGGCATCAAGATCTAGAAGAAGAAGTCATTCATCCACTGATGATAGTGATTCTTCCATGCCACCGCTAGAGAAAATTGATCCCACGATCAATGTGAATCCTTTCCATCCACGGGGAGCTGCTAATCGCCGCATTCCGCCTAGGAATGCGAGGATCGAACGTGTAGATGATGAGCCAAGAACTCTTGGCCAAAGGATGAATCCAACATAACAACCGCGCCGTTTGGGCGTGAATTTTGATGTTGAGGATGTGCAAGGGTTTAGCTTCAACCCTCAAGTTATTACTCTTGTTTGCCAAAACCAATTTGGCGGGACAAGCGCCGAAACTCCACACCAACACTTGCAAAACTTTGAGTGTATGATGGAGACAATGAGACCGAAGAACGCTACTACCAACAACTATAAGCTCAAGCCTTTCTTCTTCTCCTTGAAGGGGAAAGCATTGTCTTGGAATCAAGCTCTTCCTAGTGGGAAACTAGATACGTGGGAAGACCTTTCCGCGGAGTTCCTCACCAAATTCTTTCCGCCATCCAAAACGGCGGAACTTAGAGGTAAAATCAATGCATTTTCCATGAGGTCTAACGAAAGTTTGTTTCAATCATGGGAAAGATTTCAGGACTTGTTATTGGATTGCCCTCATCATGGCATATCCAAGCTTGCATTGCTGGAGATTTACTACAAGGGGCTGGATGCGGGGACGCAATTCAACCTCCAATCCCTCTCACGTGGAACATTCATGGACATGAGAGAAGATGACGCTTGGGACTTCATTGAGAAGCAAGCAAGGGTCATAGAGAAGTATTCCCACCGGAAAGCGGAGGGAAATCGTGTGGAGCAAGGAGCAAAGCTCACACATGAAGCTCAAAATCAGATTTTCTCCCTCAACAATGAGATCAAAGAGTTGAAGGAGGCTATCAAGACCAACTTTCCAAAGCAACAAGGGAAGGATGTTGGCTATTTGGGAAACAACAATGGCGGTGATAACACAAACCGCAACAACAACAACAATAACCAGAACAACAACCGGAATAACAATTGGAATGGCAATAACAACAACCGGAACAACAATTGGAACAACAATAGGGGTTCAAACAACAACAATTGGCGCTCCAATCAACAAAATTCCGGTAACTCTTATCCTTCCAATTCTAATTCACTAACTCCACCTTCCTCTTCCTCTACTCCTTTGAAAAGCCAGGGGCAATCATCTAATGGAGGAAACAATTCGGGGAAGGAGAAACCCGATCCCATGTTGGAAACGATTTTGGGAAAGCTACAAGGGTTGGAGAACCGCATCATTAAGGTTGATGATCAAATTTCCAAGGTTGATAAAGCCCAAAAGGTTTTAGAAAACCAAATGTTCAACCATGCGGAGGAAGTTCCTAGGAATCAAGGGAAACTTCCAGGAAAGACGGAGGACAACCCTAAAGGAAGGGTGATGGCAATCACAACTAGGAGCGGAGTGACTACCACCGATCCACAGCCTAAGTTCGTTGAAGTCCCCGTAGAGAAAGACAAGGAGAAGGGGAAGGAGAAGGAAGATGTCTACGTTCCTCCTCCAACAATTTGGTAAGTTTATAGAACTCATGAGCAAGCTGCATATTAATATACCCTTTATCGATGCTATTGTAGGTATGCCGGCTTATGGCAAGTTCTTGAAGGAGCTCCTCTCCAACAAGAGGAAGCTAGAAGACTTCGGAGAGGTTAAGATGAGTTCGGATTCTTCGGATCTCATCAAAACCATGAAGGAGAAAATGCCCCCAAAGCTAAAGGATCCGGGGTCATTTTGCATTCCCATAGGAGTGGGAGATGTCACATACGATGCGTTATGTGACTTGGGAGCAAGTGTGAGCATCATACCACTTGCGTTGTGTAGGAAGATCGGTTTAGGCGACCCTAAACCGGTGAAGATGACGTTGTACATGGCGGATCGATCCATCACTCGCCCCGTCGGTATTGTAGAAGATGTCCCGGTCAAGCTAGGTAAATTCTTTGTTCCCATTGATTTTGTCGTGCTTGATATTCCTGCAGATAGTCCGGTCCCGATCATACTCGGAAGACCGTTTCTTGCAACTTCCGGCTGCATAGTCGATTGCAAGAATGGTAGACTCGCTTTTGATATAGGGGAAGAGAAAGTAGAGTTCGTTCTTTCCACTCTAGTGAAGGAGCCAATCTTTGATGAGGATATATTCGATATCCAAGACGAAGAAGGTTTGTCTAGGGAAGAGGTAATTGCGATTCTCTTTAACGATCCTTTACAAAAAGTTATCACTATGAGTCTAACAAATGTAGGGGAAGAAGAAGAGTGCAATGAGGCAATTGAAGCCTTAGAAGCACAAGAAGAGATGCATGAAGTGGAGTTTGAAAAACTCCACGATGAGGCAGAAAACGTGAGAATCCATGGCCACACACTATATTCCACGGCCGTGGATTTCACAAACAAAACCGTGTCCCACTCCAGGGAGTTATACGGTCGTGGAGAAGACATGACAACCGTATTTCCTTTCCACGCCCTAAACCACGGCTGTGGAGGACATGGGGAACCCGTAATTTTGGCCGTGGAAAGGGGTGATCGAGACACTTCTTCAACTTCTTCTAATTCTTCTCCCACACATTCAACGCCCTTAGAGACTTCTAAGGAGACATCGGATGCTCCTCAAGGATCATTGGAAGCTCCGAAAGCGATGGAACTAAAACCACTTCCTACTCATCTAAGGTACGCTTTTCTAGGACCTAATTCTACCTTTCCGGTTATTGTTAGTTCCGAACTAAGCATAGATGAACATGATCAGCTCATGATTGTCCTTAGGAAACATAGGAAAGCTTTAGGCTATACTATTGAGGACTTAGTAGGAATTAAACCCTCCCTATGCATGCATAAGATACTAATGGAGGAAGATTTTAGAACTTCAAGACAACCTCAAAGGCGGTTAAATCCGACCATGAAGGAGGTTGTCAAGAAAGAAATTCTTAAGCTTCTTGATGCAGGTATCATCTACCCTATCTCCGATAGTAAGTGGGTGAGTCCGGTTCAAGTAGTTCCGAAGAAGGGAGGAATGACGGTCATCACCAACAAAAACAACGAACTCATTCCTACCCGAACCGTGACGGGATGGCGGATGTGCATAGACTACCGCAAGCTCAACATAGCAATGAGGAAGGATCACTTCCCATTGCCATTCATCGATCAAATGCTTGAAAGGTTAGCGCAACATTTGCATTTTTGCTATCTTGACGGTTATAGTGGTTTCTTTCAGATCCCGATACACCCAGATGATCAAGAGAAGACCACATTCACGTGCCCATGGGGTACGTTTGCTTATAGGAGAATGCCGTTCGGGCTTTGCAACGCCCCAGCCACCTTTCAACGGTGCATGATGGCCATCTTCTCCGAATACATAGAGGAAATCATGGAAGTCTTCATGGACGACTTCTCCGTATACGGTTCCTCTTTTAACGATTGTCTTTCTAACCTTTCTCTTGTTTTACAAAGGTGTGAAGACACTAACCTAGTTCTTAATTGGAAGAAGTGTCAATTTATGGTTCAGGAAGGAATTGTATTAGGACACCTAATCTCTAGTAGAGGGATAGAGGTGGATAAGGCTAAGATAGAGACCATAGAAAAGCTTCCTCTCCCAACTTCGGTGAAAGGGATAAGAAGTTTTCTAGGACATGCTGGATTTTATAGACGTTTCATTAAGGACTTTTCTAAAATATCAAAACCGCTCACTAATCTATTGATGAAGGATGCAGTTTTTGAGTTTTCGCAGGAATGTTTGGATGCGTTTAACACAATTCGGCAAGCTCTAATTTCAGCACCTATTATCCAACCTCCGGATTGGACTCTTCCCTTTGAGGTTATGTGCGATGCTAGTGACGTAGCCATAAGAGCTGTCCTTGGAGAACGAAAGGAAGGACGGACCCATGCCATATACTATGCTAGCAAGACGCTAGACGAAGCGCAGCTCAACTACGCCACTACCGAAAAGGAGTTTTTAGCCATTGTCTATGCTATTGACAAGTTTCGCTCTTATCTTGTAGGTGCAAAGGTGATTGTCTACACGGATCATGTTGCGATCCGGTACCTCCTTGCGAAGAAAGATGCGAAGCCAAGGCTAATTAGATGGATTCTTCTCCTACAAGAATTCGATCTAGAGATCCGCGACAAGAAAGGTTCAGAAAATTTTGTTGCGGATCATTTGAGTCGCCTAACACATCTAGAGGACGACCATTTACCCATCGACGACTCCTTCCCGGACGAACACCTACACCTTATTGAGGAGTGCATCGATGTGATCTCCAAAGGTAACGAACCATGGTTTGCTGATTTTGTTAACTATTTGGTTTGTCAGGAGATACCGCCGGGATTATCCTACGCACAAAGGAAGAAGTTCTTCAAGGATGTCCGGGAATACTTTTGGAACGAGCCTCTACTCTTTAAGAGAGGTCCGGATGGCATCATTCGGCGATGTGTGCCGGAAGATGAGATGCAAAGTGTCATCCGCCATTGTCATTCACTACCTTGTGGAGGACACGCTAGTTCGAACAAGACTAGCGCAAAGGTATTGCAATCCGGATTCTTTTGGCCTAGTTTATTTAGAGATGTGCAATCCTTTGTTTCTTGCTGCGATGCTTGTCAAAGAACAGGTAATATCTCTAGGAGGATTGAGATGCCCCTCAACAACATCCAAGAGGTGGAGATTTTCGATGTTTGGGGAGTAGATTTTATGGGACCATTCCCATCATCTTGTGGAAACCAATACATACTATTGGCGGTAGATTACGTTTCTAGATGGGTAGAAGCAATTGCCTCTCCCACCAATGATGCCATGGTGGTGGTTAAGTTCTTTAACAAGACCATCTTCCCGCGATTTGGGACGCCAAGGACTATCATTAGTGATGGAGGTTCTCACTTCATTGCCCGGCGCTTTGAAGCTCTTCTAGCTAAGTATGGGGTTACTCACAAGATCGCTACCCCTTACCATCCACAAACAAGTGGACAAGTTGAGATCTCAAATAGGGAGATCAAAGGAATCTTAGAGAAGACTGTTTCAAGGACTAGGAAGGATTGGTCTTTGAAGCTTGACGATGCATTGTGGGCGTACCGGACTGCATACAAGACTCCCATAGGAACCACACCATACAATCTTGTGTATGGGAAGTCTTGTCACTTGCCGGTAGAGTTGGAGCACAAAGCGTTTTGGGCTATCAAGTGGTTGAATTTCAACATGAAGGAAGCGGGAGAGAAGCGTCTCCTAGACCTTAATGAGCTGGACGAACTCCGCTTGAATGCTTATGAAAACGCTAAGATCTATAAGGAGAGAGCAAAGCGTTGGCATGATAAGCATATCATTCCAAAGGACTTCAAAGAAGGAGATCAAGTTCTCCTCTTCAATTCAAGGCTTCGTCTCTTTCCAGGTAAGCTTAAGTCTCGTTGGACCGGACCTTTTCTAATTAAGCGTATTTTCCCCCATGGTGCAGTTGAAGTATGGGGTGAAACGAGCGGAAGCTTTAAGGTGAACGGCCAACGACTCAAGAAGTATACGCCGGAACTCCAAACTGAAGAGTTCGCGCCTACCGCACTCGAATAAGTGCGAGATTGGTCTAGCTACGGACCTTAAACAAAGCGCTTCTTGGGAGGCAACCCAAGGTATTGCATTTTTTTTTTGCTTTTGATTCATAGTTTAGCTTAGTTTAGACGTTTTTCGCTTTGTTTTTGCCTTCAATTCCTTCCGGTATGTTCGTGTTTTTGGATGTAGGAACGATGGAAAAGGAAAAGGGAAGGATAATGTTGAAGAAAAGTGACGAAATTTGGACTTTGGAGCTTTACAGAGAGTTCCACGGCCTAAACCACGGTCGTGACAGCTATAGTGACCGTAATTTCCAAAAACCTTTGAAAAATCACCAAAACCACGGTTCCGTACAATTCCACAGCCGTGGAACACCCCGACAGACCGTGATTTTCAAAATTTTGCCTGTGACTATATAAACCACGTTCTTCACCAAAACACTCCACAAAAACCTTTTCCACGACCCTAAAACGCCGAATCCACGACCCTCTCCAAATTTCTCGTTTCTTAATCGTTTTCAACGATTCTTCTTCCCAAATTGAAGCACATTCGACCACCAACAAGATCCAAGCGACAAATCGAGTGGCAATTCACCAAGGGACGCGCAATTCGGATTTTAAAATCCGAAACCTAGGTTTTTCCACTCTTCTTGATCTTTGTCGATTTGGTTCGTTTTTGTTAGAAATTTTAGGAAGAACTGATTGAAATTGGAAGGAATTAGATTAGGGCTGCCTGATTGTTGAAATTGAGAGTTGTTTGCTGAGATTTGCGAAAGAAACACACAAACCACGGTTCCTAGAAGAACCACGGCCGTGGAAAGGCTAGAACAGACCGTAATTCTTGACAGTGATGGATTTCGTAAGGAGAGTTTCAGGGAGGATTAAGGAGAAGAAGAATGATCATAACAAGAAGAGGAAGGATAATCCCTCTTCTTCTTCATCCTCTAGAGCACCACCACCCTCTTCCCCTTCACCTCCATCTTCACCTTCATCACCCTCACCTCCTAGCCCTAGAGTACCGACTATACATGAGGATCACCTCGCGGCATTCGAGATGATTGAGGAGAGGGTTGTGATTGGTCCTAGGTACCTATTGTTGGAGGATCTAGCTCCTCTCAACATTATAGATGACCTTACTTGGCTCTTGGATAGAGTTGGACTTATTGTCTTCTCGGCCATCCGAGAAGACGCCTATGAGGAGATTACGAGGGGGGTAGTGACGTCCTTTCAGCATAGCCATGTAGATAGGACCGTTTCTTTCCGTCTTATGGAAAGAAACTATGACTTTTCCATCCGTGAGTTCGGGACTTTCTTCGGGTTTCATGAGACCTTTAACGGTCGCTTTCCTAGTGGCGTTTACGCCAAGGACTTTTGGGAGGAGGTAGCTATGATATACGCCAGCGAGGACCGCTGGCAACCTGCTGACACCAAGGCTAAGTTGATGTACCACTTAGCCTTGAAGATTGCTCACCGTGTTCTTTCGGAGTGTCTTTTTCCTCGGACGGAGACGCCCCAAAAGATCAAGACGGATGAGCTCTTTTTGCTGTATTCTATGATGTACGGGCGCCGAGCTGACTGTGCCACCCTCTTAGCTGCTACTATGAGCAAGCTCAAGAACAAGAGGAAGGGAAACATTGGATACGGTGGGATAGTTACCCACCTTGCTAGGAGTTTGGGTGTTGATTTTTCTGCCTGTACCCGTATACCAGCCGTACCCTTAGGACTTCATGCCTTCATGACTAGAGGGCTCATCTTCCCCACACATAGAGGTCCGCCTTATGCGGCCATGCCTTGGGAGAGCAGGACCGGTAGGGGTATTGAGTGGCTGCAGGAGTACTCCATTATGGCTGGACGCCATAATTGGAAGGAGACGTTCGCTGCTATGCATGCGAACAGGATTACAGCTCCTCCGTATGTTCCACTACCGCCCGTTGTTGAGGAGGAGGAGATGAGGGATCAGTTTGAGGGTGGAGAAGGAGCCGAGCAGAAGTTTGGCACGTTTCCGGATCAGCCGGATACGGCCCCCGATGTGCCTAGACGTTCTCCACGTCCAGCTAGAGCTTTAGGCTCGTCTTCTCGCCGCGCCAGCGTGAGTGAGAGACCCACATGGGCTGAGACACCTCCTGCATGGTATGGAGCTCCACCTCCATGGTCTACACAGGTACCATCTGCATCAGCACCAGCACCATCCGACGCTCCAGAGTGGTACAGTCATGCTCCGGGATGGTATGAGCAAATGCCGGATTGGGCTACTAGTCTTTCGGAGAGAGTAGGAGCATTGGAGATTCGAGCCGATGCTAGAGATGGACGCTTAGACGACCTCGATCATATGATGAGAGACGTCTACCGCCAGCAGTTTGGGCGGTTTTATGATCCTAGCTTCTCTCCATTCCCGCCTCCACCAGCGCCGCAGTGATGATTTGCATGACCGTTTGTTTTAGCCGCTCCACCGCCACTTTGTGAGTTTTTTTTTTCTTTTCTTTCTTTTCTTTCTTTCTTTTGAACATTAGGGACAATGCTCGTCCCAAGTATGGGGTGGGGTGTGACTAAAAGTTTGTAATAACTCTTACTCACTATGTTTGCTTCTATTCGAGACTATCTTGCATGTTCATTATATTGTTGCATGTTTCGTTATTGCATTGCATGAAAAAGAACTTGAAAAACCCATAAAAATTGAAAAATTTTGAAAAATTTTGTGCTTCTAAGAAATTGAGATGATTTCCATGATAATCACTACTTGTGAATTGAGTTTGATGACAATTGCATGCTTAAAAGAATAGTGAATTGAAAAGGAAATAAATGAGTTGATTATACCTCTTTTGCAAGTTTCATAATGTGATGAATGTTACTTAAATCATGTTGAGAAATTGAAGTTGAAATCACACTATAAGTTCTTATACTTCTTGTTGAGATGATTAAGGCAATTCGATTTTTCTTTCTTCTTTCTTTGATCATTTTAGCTCCTCATTGAAATATTGACCTCCTTTACCTATCCGGGAATTTGGAGAAGTGAATGAAAAAGGCATGTTTGATGTGGGAGGGCCATGAGAGCAATTATTTGCAATCAAAAGAATAGAAGGAAATTGTAGGTTTGGGGAAGTCAATCATGACGATGAGTAACTCGGCACCATTCACATAGCCGGGTGTTTGTGTCTTGCCAAAGTCGGATTGAGCGATATTCCTAGCGGATTATGGTATGTGCGCTAAGGGTTTGAGGCATCTCATAAAAATTGAGAAACACCAATCTCCTAGGCTTCGGTTTTTGTGCACCTCTGTCCATAACTCCAAAAGTAAAGTCGAAAAATGAAAAGAAGAGAGCGAAGCTCTAAGTTGAAGGTGTTGTGGAAACCGCAAAAGAAGAAGAAGGAGTAGTTGTCCACTTTCCCGGATTCATGCACCACATTCCTTAAAGTTTCCTTCCCTTTCCACATTCTAGACCATTTCTTTGAAAGTCCTTAAGATCAAAAGAATGTTATATGACTTGGTGATCTAAATTGAAGTTTCTTATGATTGATTTTGATAATGTTTAAGGGTTATGATGTTTGTATGGAAGTTTGATTGATTCATGAGTTTTCTTTACTTTTTACTCTTTGATTAAGTGTACGAAAGTCTTATAAACGATTGAAGCAAGATTTGAGAATGATCTATTCTTTAGAAGGCACATTCATCCAAAAGAAGTATTGCTTTGAGAAGGTACACATATTTCATCCTAACTCTTGTTTTTAAAGTTTTTGAAAGACCTTGCTTAGGGACAAGCAAGTTGTAAGTATGGGGTTATTTGTTAGCATGAAATATTGTGGTAATTTAGGCACGTTTTCTAAGTGTATTTGATTCATATTGGTAGTCTTTGATTGAGCATTGTTGCATTTGTGAGCTAGTTTGCCTATATTATCGATATGGATGTCTACACAAGCTTTATGTTGATTATAGGTGATTGAGAGCCATTTCCGAAAGGAATTTAGCAAGGATGAGTTGATTGAGTATGTCCATGGATTGAGGGCATTCTTAGGAGCCAAAAGAGAGCTAACTTAAGGAATGCACGAGGCTAGGGAAGAATCACGTTCTTGCCCTAAACCACGCTCTAAATTACGGTCGTGGAACCTTCCACGACCGTGATCTTGGCGATCTTTTTCGCCACACTTTAAGCCACGATCTTTTAAAAGATTGGCCCGGGCCGCTACTTCATCATACCCTATAAAAGGACGGACGAAGAGAGATTCCGTCACCTCCGCTTAGAGACTTTGCGACCTCGCTTTAGACTTGCGCTTCCGCATAAACGCATCCTACGTTTACGCTTGGAATTGCCCTAATCTCACACTTTGGTGGAGATTGTGATTGAGATTTCCAGATTTACGGAAGATCGAAGGTTCGGAAGATTGTTCGCAAGAAGATTCCTCTTCTTGTTTAGGTTTGATTTAGAAGACGGATTGACATCCCGTTCTTCCTTCTTACCTAAGATTGTGTTTGTTTGTTCTATTCTGAATCTATTGACGATATTCGTTCTTGATTGTGACTTTGAGATTGGTTTGAAGTTTATTGGAAGTTTTCGGAAGTTTTCATCTTTCAATCTTTTAATCTTTGAATTTGATATCATAATGATGATTGTTGGCTAAAAACCCTTAACAATTCTAAGGTGAAGGGTTGATAGTTGTGGCTTAGATGATGATAGATCGATCACAAATAGATTAGACCCTGAGAGTTAGAGAGAATCGTCGACGAACCCTAAATCACGGTTTGTTCTTGAGTTCCACGACCGTGGAATCTCAAGATCCACCCGTAATTTCTCTTAAGTTTACGAGCCTGCTTTTACTTTAATCCAAAGTTAAAGATTTGCTTTAACTTAGTTTAGGCTTGCCTTTTCTAGGTGGTAGTGAAGCCTCAACAACCTCTACCTCGATTGTGAGTGTCACAACCTTAATCGGTTAAGTTAGTCTTGATCCTTGGATTACAAGTTTGGGTATTTGACATTAATTCTTGCCTTTAGAACCTTTCTATATTGAAGCCTCAATAACCTGTATAGAGAGTGTCTTGTAGGTGAGTCACATAAGGTTTTTGGAACTTCACCGTACGATTACCTTACATTAGCATACCTTTGCATATCTCAAATCTGTCTTTATATCTTTAAGTATATCTTGAATCGATTGCCACAGCTGGATACTTGGATCTTTAGGATTGTTGTTTTCCTAACAATTTGCAAAGCTCTTACATTCACTTGCTTGATAACCTACGATCGAATTTATTCTCCCCAAATCCCTGTGTTCGATACTCTGGAATTCTTGCTTAACTACGTCGATCCGTACACTGCGGGTTCGCTTGCTTGATTCTAGTTTTATAAATTTAAAGCTTATTTGCACGCACGCTAAGTGGCGAACACTTGGTAGAAGGTTATTTAATTTATTTAGTTGTTGTTGGTTCCATTTTTTGTTAGTGATGTACGAGTCCGCTAATTCGGTAAGATTTATAGCCTCATTATTGACTGTTAGGTTCTGTAGTGGGATTTCGGTAATCCACCTATTTGTCCATAATCTAACTTTTTTTCCGGCCCCCACGCGCCATCTTAGTCCTTTGTCGAAATCTTCTCTCAGTTTTACTAATTTCTTCCATTGTCATGATGCGTTTTTCCTACATTTGTAATTCCAAATTGGAATGCCTTCTAGGTATTTTTCCTCGACTATTTTGACCCATATATTTTCTGGGTCAGCCATGATTTTTCACAGAAGCTTCATCTATAGTGCTTTGTTCATGTCTTCTGCTTTCCTAATTCTCGTTCTACCAAGCCTGGTGATTTTATATATTTTATCCCAGTTAATGAGTGGGTGGAAACTATGTACCTTATTCCAAAAGAAATTCCTGTTAATTTGATCTAATTCTTGATGAATGCTTGGAGGTAGCATAAAGGCTTGCATGAGATAGCTAGGTTTGGCATTGAGGTTAGCTTTATATAAGTGTTATTCTCCCTTCCTCTGGCAATGATGAAGCTTTCCATTTTGTTAATTGTTGTTTAGACCTTTGGATTACGGAATTAAAGATATCTTTATTTACACTACCATTTATGATAGGGCACCCGTTCAAGGTTGTTAACCACATTAATTCCAAGACAGTCTTGGATTCTTTTTTTTTTGTTTTGGTCAACGTTCACGGTTGTTTGGAATGAAGATTTGTGGTAATTTATGACATGTCCCGAAATGTCACAATAATCACTCAATGTTGCTAGGATTTTGTTACTTGCTTCAGTGGTTGTCTTAGTGAAGATTATTATGTCATCTACGAAGGCTAGGAAAGGGATGTTTGTTCCGTTTTTTGTGATAGGGAAACCTATGGACTTAGGGTTGTCGATTGATATTATTTGAATATTTTTGGCTAGTACTTCGGCACAAAGGTTGAAGAGGAGGGGGGATAGGGCATCTCCTTGGTGGAGCCCTCTTTGAGGATTAAAGATTATTGTAGGGGAGTCGTTTATTAGTATGGAGTAGGATACTGTTGAGACACACTCGTATATCCAGTTTTGAAATTTTCCTCCAAATCCAAACTTTCTTAGGACCGCTTTTAATAAATCCCATTCAACTTTGTCATATGCCTTTTCCATATCTAGTTTGATTGCCATGTATCCTTCTTTTCCTTTTTTTGCTCTAAATCGATGAAAATTTTCATGAGTTATAAGGACGTTATCCTGGATTTCTCTATTTTTAATAAAGGTGCTTTGTAGTGGATGAATCAATTTAAGTACTACTTAGCTTAGTCTTTTGGCCAAAATTTTGGCAATTATTGTATATACTGTTGAGCATAGGCTTATGGGTCGATAATGATTCGTAGTTGTTGGGTTGTCGATCTTTGAGAGTAGTGCAATGAAAGTATGGTTAATTTGTTTGAGGATTTTACCGGTTCTATAGAAATTTTTAACTGCTCTGATCATTGCTGGTTCTAAGATATGTCAATATTTTTGGTAAAAACCCGTAGTCATACTGTCAGGGCCCGGCGATTTATCGCTACCGATGTCAAACAAGGCATCTTTTATTTCCTTTATTTCATTGTCAAATTTTGATTGTCATTCTCCGAAATTTCAGATTGAACGACTTCTAGTTGCCTTTGTAACTTATGTTGGTCTATAGCTGACTTTTGAAATCTATGCTTAAATTCTTCCAAGAATTCTTCATTGATTTCATTTTCCTTTGATAATACTATCCCATCTCTTGTCATAATTGTTATAATGATTTTCTTGTTTCTTCTACCTGTTGCATTTCTGTGATGGAATTTTGTGTTCTTATCACCTAGTTGTAGATTCGTCGTTTTAGCTCTTTGAACCCAATATTTACGGTGATAATCCAGAAGGCACTCTCTTTTTCTAAGTAATCTATTTATTTTATCGTTCTTGGCTTGGACAAAGCTTGTGAAATTTTGTTTCTGAAGAAGCTCAATCTCTCCATCTACCTTTAGTAGTTGTTTATGAATATTTCCAAATTTTTATCAAATGCAAGTACGATATTTGTTTTGTCCTCCATCAAGGTGGAGATTGATAACTCCGTCTTTGATATTAATTGTTTTATTTACTTTAATGATGGAAGACTTAACATATATATGCGGTTTTTATAAATAAACAAATATCGATTATATTTCTAGATTGCTTGTCTTGGTTTGATTGTTAAATATGTGTGTAGGTCTTGGATGATATTACAAGGGAAGATCTCGGCTGAAGACTTACTACAAAAAACAAACAAACGAGAAGATCTAGGAGAGAAGATCTTAAAACGGCCAACAAACCAAACAAATCTTGTTGTAGAAGATAGGCGTTTGAAGAGAGAATCATGGAGAAGATCTCGTGGAAGATATTGTTAGCATGAAATATAGCGATATTCTAGGCACTTATTTTGGTTGTTTTTCCCGCATTATTGTGTACATGGATGAGGTTTAGAAGCAAATGCTAGCTTGTTCATCTATTTTGTCGATATGGAAGTCTACACTAGCTTTGTGTTGATTATAGGTGAATAGGAGCTAAATCGGAGCAATTGAAAGAGAAAAGGGAGTGATCGATCATGTTCGAAGATTAGGAGACACATCAAGGAAGCTAATGAAGGAGCTAGGATGAAAAATGTCACGACACAAAGCAAACTACAAGCAATATACACTTCCACGCCCTGGATTACGGCCGTAGAGGAGTCCACGCTCTAAACCACGGCCGTGGATCTTGGCATCATGAGCGTGGAGCACTACAGTAGGTTACACGGCCTAAATTACGGTCGTGAAAGTCACAAGGCACCGTAATCCTTTTCCACGCCCTAAACCACTGTCGTGGAATGTTATGAGACCGTGATTTAGGCGATCTTTTGGCGAGTCATTATTTGCCACGTCATCTACGTATTGGGCTTTGACGATAACTTTTTATCGTCTTATAAAAGGTTGGAAAAGAGAGTTTTGGATATCTCCGCTTACCCCCTATTTAGCATCTTCGCTTAGTGTTGGAAGAACCCTTGCTTAGGGTTGAAAGGACGATCGCCAAGAGTTGCGGAAACGCCGGCGAGTTGAAGATCGGAGATTCCTTGTGGCGGAAGTTAGCCCCTTTTCTTAGGTTTTGATATTGAAGACGGATTGATATCCCGTTCTTCGTTCTTGCCTAAGATTATTGTGAGGTTTTGTGTTACATACTCTAAATCCATTAACGTTGTTTCTTGTGTTTTGGGTTTGAGATTGAGTTTGAGTTATCTGAGTTTTTGATGGTTTTTCATATTTCATTCTTCTTAATTTGAATATTAAATCAATGACAATGATTATTGGCTAAAATCCTTTAGCAATTCTAAGGTGAAGGGTTGATAGTTGTGGCTTAGATGATGATAGATCGATCGTAATTTGATTGGACCTTGAGAGTTAGAGAAATATCGTCGACACCCTAAATCACGGCCTGTTCTAGGGCTTCCACGGCCGTGATTCTCAAAAACCAACCGTGATTTACCTCAGTTTACGAACTTTTCTTTTACTTTAATCCAAAGTTAAAGATTAGCTTTAACCTAGCCTTGACTTGTCTTTTCTAGGTAGTAGTGAGATTCAACATCCTCTATTTCGATTTCGAGTGTCACAATCTTAACCGTTTGAGCTTGTCTTGATCCTTGGGTTACAAGTTTGGGTATTTGAGATCAATTCTAGTCCTTAGATCCTTTCTATACTGCAGCCTCAACAACCTTTATAGAGAGTTCTTTGGGTTAGACATATAGGGTTTTGGAACTTCATCATACATTACCTTGCTTTAGTATATCTTTGCAGTTCTCACCTCTGTCCTTATATCTATAGTATATCTTGAATCGATTGCCACAATTTGATACCTGGATCTTTAGGGTTGCTGTTTTCCCCAATATTTGCAAAGCTTTACCTCTTTATTTGCTTGACTATTAAAATTGGATTTTGTTTCACCAAATCCCTTTGATCGATACTCTGGAATACTTGCTAATCTACGCCGATCCGTACACTGCGGTTCGCTTGCTTTTATTCTACTTTTATAAATTTAAGACTTGATTGCACGCACGTTTTAGGGCGAACAAGTTTTTGGCGCCGTTGCCGGGGATTTGATCAAGACCAAACTTCGGTTTTCGGTTGTCGAGCTTGGGAGCTTTGCTCTTGTTATTTGATATATCTTTTGAGTGCTATTTGTAGGTTCTCTTAGGTATATGCGCAGGTCTTGATCCAATAAAGACCTCGTACCTTTTGATCCGGAACTTGAGAAAACTCTTAGGAAGAAAGCTAAAGAAAGAAAGATGGTTGAAAATAGAGAGAGAAATTTCCAAGCGGAGTTAGAGGAGTCTCAAGCTCAATATAGGTTGAGTGAGAAGGCTCGTAAGGAAGAAGCGGAGCGTCATCAATTCCAAATTGATGAGCTCAAGGCTATGATATTGGACATGAAGTTGGAGCAGAATGATGCTAAGAAGAAGAATATCAAGAAGCCAACTAGGTCCATTAGAGTGGAATCATCCGATGATGAAGAATTCGATCCGGATATGCCACCACTAGAGGAGATTGATCCAACGATCAATCCAGTCCGGAATGATCCAATTCCATCCGCCAATCCTCGTATCCCGGCTGGGGGTGCGAGAGCCGCTCGTATAGATGAGGAGCCAAGAACTCTTGGCCAAAGGATGGATCCGATTCAACAACCATGCCGCCTAGGTGTGAACTTCGATACTGAAGATATTCAGGGGTTTAGCTTTAACCCACAAGTTATTACCATCGTTCGCCAAAGTCAATTTGGAGGAACGAGTGTTGAATCTCCACATCAACATTTATAGAATTTTGAGATTCTAATGGAGACAATGAAACCAAAGAATGCAACCACCAACAACTACAAGATCAAGTCATTCTTCTTCTCTTTGAACGGGAAAGCTTTACCTTGGTATCAAGATCTTCCAAATGGAAGACTCAACACATGGGAGGATCTATCTTCGGAGTTCCTAACCAAATTCTTTCCGCCATCCAAAACAGTGGAGTTGAGAGGTAAAATCAATGCTTTTTCTATGAGATCTAACGAAAGTTTGTTTCAATCTTGGGAAAGGTTTCAGGATTTACTATAGGATTGCCCACACCATGGCATTTCCAAGTTAGAGTTGTTGGAAATATATTACAAGGGACTGGATGTGGAAACACAATTCAAGCTCCAATCCCTTTCATGTGGCACATTCATGGACATGAGGGAAGATGACGCTTGGGACTTTATTGAGAAGCAAGCCCGAGTCATTGAGAAGTATTCCCACCGGAAGGCGGAGTCTAACCGGGTAGAGCAAGGAGCGAAGCTAACACAAGCTGCGCAAACTCATATTTTTTCCCTCAACACCGAAATTAAGGAGTTGAAGGAAGTCATTAGAGCTGGCTTTCAAAAGCCTAAGGATCTAGATGTTGGTTATTTAGGAAACAACAATAACCATCATGGGAGTGAGAACACCAATCGCAATAACCGGAACAACAACCGGAACAATTGGAACAACAACAACCGGAATAATAATTGGAACAACAATAGGAGTTCATACAACAAATGGCGTTCCAACCAACAGCAAAATTCCGGTAATTCTTATCCCACTTCAAGAAATTCACTAACACCACCATCTTCTTCTTCCATTCCTTTGAAAAGCCAGGGGCAAGGATCCAATAGCCCAAGCACTTCGGGGAAGGAAAAACTCGATCCCATGCTGGAAACGATCTTGGGAAAGCTTCAAGGGATAGAGAATCACATAACTAAGGTTGATAAGGCTCAAAAAGTTTCAGAAAACCAAATGTTCAGCAATGCTGAGGAAGTTCCTAGAAACCAAGGAAAACTTCCCGGAAAGACGGGGGTTAACCCGAAAGGAAGGGTGATAACTATCACAACTAGGAGCGGAGCAACAACCACCGACCCACAACCTAAGTTTGTGGAAGTTCCCGTCGAAAAAGAGAAGGAAAAGGGGAAGGAGAAGGAAGACATCTACATTCTTCCTCCAGCTTACAAACCTCCCCTACCATTCCCACAATCTAGAGCAAGAGCGCGTCTAGACAAGTAATTCGGTAAGTTTATTGAACTCATGAGCAAACTGCATATTAATATACCTTTCATTGATGCAATTGTAGGTATGTCAGCTTATGGAAAGTTCTTAAAGGAGATCCTCTCTAACAAGAGGAAATTAGAAGATTTTGGAGAAGTCAAGATGAGTTCGGATTCGTCGGATCTCATTAAGACGATGAAGGAAAAGATGCCCCCAAAGTTGAAGGATCCGGGGTCATTTTGTGTTCCCATAGGAGTGGGAGATGTCACATATGATGCATTATGTGATTTAAGAGCAAGCGTTAGCATCATTCTGCTTGCCTTATGCAGGAAGATCGGTTTAGGCGAACCTAAACCGGTGAAGATGACGTTATACATGGCGGATCGATCCATAACTCATCCCGTCGGCATAGTTGAAGACGTTCCGGTCAAGCTTGGTAAGTTCTATGTTCCAATAGATTTTGTTGTGCTTGACATTCCTGCAAATAGTCCGGTCCCGATCATACTCGGAAGACCGTTTCTTGCAACTTCCGGCTGTATGGTAGATTGCAAGAATGCTAGACTTGCCTTCGACATAGGAGAAGAGAAGGTAGAGTTTGTTCTTTCCACCTTGGTAAAAGAGCCATCTCTTGAAGAAGATATGTTCAATCTTTATGACGAAGAGGCATCTAGAGAGGAAGTAAGCTCGATTCTATTCAAGGATCCGTTGCAAAAGGTTATCACCATGAGCATCATGGAGAAGGGAGAGGAAGAGGATTGCAATGAGGAAATTGAAGCCTTGAAGGAGCTAAAGGAAATGCATGAAGAAGAGTTTGAAAAACTCTACGATGGGTCAGAGAATGTGAGGAATCACGGCCAGTCGTGCTATTCCATGGCCGTGGTTTCCCCCATGATGACCGTAATCAGCTATTCGGAGGACTCTAGTAAGTTACACGGCCAAAACCACGGCCGTGGAACTACCAGTGGTGCCGTAATTGACTTCCACGCCCTAAACCACGGCCGTGGAAGTAACAGAGGTGCTGTAATTTTGGGAAAATCTGAGAAAAATTACGTTCTTTCCACCAATGTTCTTGAATCTTCTTCAAACACTCCTACACCCTTAGAGACTTCTAAGGAAGCATTGGACACTCCTCAAGAGCCATTAGAGACTCCAATGGTAATAGAATTGAAACCACTTCCCAAACATCTAAGGTACGCATTTTTAGGAACTAATTCTACTTTCCCGGTAATTGTTAGTTCCGATTTAAATGAAGATGAACATAGTAAACTTATGGTTGTTCTAAGGAAACATAGGAAAGCCTTAGGTTACACTATAGAGGATATCGTAGGAATTAAACCTTCATCATGTATGCACAAGATCCTAATGGAAGAAGACTTTAGGCCTTCACGACAACCTCAACGACGGTTAAATCCGATCATGAAGGAGGTTTTCAAGAAGGAGATTCTTAAGCTACTTGATGCAAGTATCATCTATCCTATCTCCGATAGTAAGTGGGTGAGCCCCGTACAAGTTGTTCCAAAGAAAGGAGGAATGACGGTGTTCGCTCCAAACGGTGTGTGCAAGCTTTAAATTTATAACCTTAGATGTAAGCTTAAAACAAGGATGCGAACCCGCAGTGTACGGGTCAATCGTAGTAAAAAGCAAGGAATTCTAGGGGTCGATCACAGGGACTTAGTGAAACAAAGTCGGAATAGGTAAGCTTTAGCACTTACTAACCACAAAGCAATTAAAACAATCAAAGATGATAAAAGTCAATAAAGGAAATATGCAATTCTAGGGATTAAAGCATCTAGTTGTGGTTCCAACTCAAGATCTAAAGATAAGCGGACAAAGCTGAGATTTTTGCATAGGGAAGGTGTTTCTAAAGTGGAATAGATCACCGGGTAAGTCTCACTACTCTCTAATCCTAAACCGTAACTCCTATCACCGGGTAAGTCTCAAGGAATTAAGATAAAGAACTATAACCTCAAACTAACACACCATCTAAGGGAATAGAATCAACCTTTACCGGGTAAGTCTCAGGCTAACTCACAAAGATGGGATGAAAGCACACTCAAACCCCAATAAAGGATAAACCTTTATTACCTACACTTATGATCTTAGGTAAACAAACAAAGGAATTACCGGGTAAGTCTCATCCTAGGCTTGCATTGGACCAGGAAAGGTGTAATAAGAATAGGATTTGAAAAACTCTAACACTTAACTCTCAGTTTCGGATCAGATAAGTCACCTCGGTCAGACGAAATCCACCCCGGCCGAGATGTTCATCGACTGAACGAGATGCTTAGGGTTAAGGTAAAGACTCGAACTTTCAGGATCCTACTGTGATTAAGATCATTCTATCATTGTTTTTCCCACAACCTCTAGCCAATCACCCTAGAATCACACAAAGAGATTAGCCACTCATCATCATGAAAGTATTAATCAAATATATGGGAAGAAAGAGAATAATTGAACAAGAAAACCTTAAGAGAAAGGCTTCAATAACTGAATCAATTATCAAAACAACAAGCGTTCCTTGGATTAAAATCCAACAAGACAATCAATAAAGAAGGGAATCTAAGATGATCTTACAAAAATCCTTCAAAAAGCTATAAAAGCTATAGACTTTCTTCCTTCAACCTTCAAAAAGGTTCTTCAAATCTCCCAACTGGAGTATGGCTGCAGCGGTGTATTCGGATGTATGCTGGGTGTTCCGGGTGATAGCGGATTTTTCAAGCGGATGCGGTGATCCGAAGATTTGTGATCCGTAGATCCGATGATGGTTGAATTGTGGAAAATCCAACCCTTTATATAGGAGAATTATCTTCCAAAGATAAGATATCTTAAAAAGATAATTTCCTAATAAAATATATCTTATCTCCCAAAATAAATATCTTCCTAAGATAATCTTATAGGAAATATCTAAAAAGATAATTTCCTAATAAAATATATCTTATCTCTAAAATAGATCTCCCAAATATATGATCTTCCTTCCAGAAATCAAGCCCAAAAATATAAGATCCTCCTTCCAAAAATAAAAGATCTCAGCCAAGAATAAAATATCCTTGCCGCGTCCAAGGTGTTCGCCTCGGTCGAGTCGACTCCTCTGGATCACCTCGGTCGAGGTGACTCTGTAGTCAACCGAGGTGAATCACAACTGAATGTGAAATCTCTCAAATCTGGTCTAAAGTAAATCTTTAATCCAATTCCATGATTCCTGGATTCTTCCTTAAGCTCCTGAATGTAGCTTCAATGACTCCTTAGCTCCTTTAGCTCCATTTAGCTCCATTTTAGTCCAAAATGTGCCATTTTACCTACGATTATAACGAAACTTGGTGTAGACCTCGATTCCTGCAAAGGTAGATGAAATGGCCATATAATCACATAATATATATCCAAACATGCAGATTATTGAAGATAAAACGTCTACACAGGCCCCAAAATATAGACAATAATTCATGCTATCAGACGGTGATCACAAACAAGAACAATGAGCTCATTCCTACGAGAACCGTGACTGGATGGAGGATGTGCATTGATTACCGGAAGCTAAACAATGCAACTAGGAAGGATCACTTCCCGTTACCCTTCATCGATCAAATGCTTAAAAGGTTAGCGCAGCATTCTCATTTTTGCTATCTTGACGGTTATAGTGGCTTCTTTCAGATTCCGATCCATCCGGACGATCAAGAGAAGACCACATTCACGTGCCCGTGGGGTACGTTCGCTTATAGGAGAATGCCGTTCGGGCTTTGCAACGCCCCAACCACCTTTCAAAGCTGCATGATGGCAATCTTTTCGGAATATGTAGAGGAAATCATGGAGGTTTTCATGGATGACTTTTCTGTTTATGGTTCCTCTTTTGATAATTGTCTTTCTGACCTCTCTCTTGTGCTACAAAGGTGTGAAGACACTAACCTAGTTCTTAATTGGGAGAAGTGTCAATTCATGGTGAAGGAAGGCATTGTACTCGGACACTTGATCTCTAGTAGAGGGATTGAGGTAGATAAGGCTAGGATAGAGACCATAGAGAAGCTCCCTCCTCCATCTTCGGAGAAAGGGATAAGAAGCTTTCTAGGACATGCTGGATTTTATAGACGTTTTATAAAGGATTTTTCTAAGATATCAAAACCGCTTACTAATCTATTGATGAAGGATGCAGTTTTTGATTTCTCGCAGGATTGTTTAGAAGCGTTTCATAAGATCCGGGAAGCTCTAATCTCAGCCCCGATCATCCAACCTCCGGGTTGGAATCTCCCGTTCGAGGTTATGTGTGATGCAAGTGACGTAGCTATTTGAGCTGTGCTTGGGCAAAAGAAGGAGGGCCGAACCCATGCAATCTATTACGCTAGCAAGACGCTAGATGAAGCACAACTTAACTATGCTACAACTGAAAAAGAATTCTTAGCAATTGTTTATGCCTTTGAAAAGTTCCGTTCTTACCTTGTAGGTGCAAAGGTGATTGTATACACGGATCATGCTGTGATCCGATATCTACTTGCCAAGAAGGACACAAAACCAAGGCTAATTAGATGGATTTTTCTCCTACAAGAATTCGATCTAGAGATCCGTGACAAGAAAGGTTCGGAAAATTCTGTTGCGGATCATTTGAGTCGTCTACCACATCTAGAGGACGACGATCTACCTATAGATGACTCCTTTCCGGACGAGCATTTACACATCATTGAGGAGTGCATCGACAAGATAACTAAAGGTAACGAACCATGGTTTGCGGATTTTGTTAACTATTTGGTTTTTCAGGAAATACCTCTCGGACTATCCTACGCACAAAGAAAGAAGTTCTTTAAGGATGTCTGGCAATATTTTTGGAACGAACCTCTACTCTTTAAGAGAGGTCCTGACGGCATCATTAGGAGATGTGTGCCGGAAGACAAGATGCAAAGCGTCATCCGTCATTGTCATTCACTACCTTGTGGAGGGCACGCTAGCTCAAACAAGACTAGCGCTAAGGTATTGCAATCTCGATTTTTTGGCCTACTTTATTTAAAGATGTGCAAACTTTTGTTTCCTGCTGCGATGCTTGTCAAAGAACAAGAAACATATCTGGGAGAAACGAGATGCCTCTCAACAACATTCAGGAGGTAGAGATCTTCGACGTTTGGGGAGTAGACTTCATGGGACATTTCCCTTCATCTTGCGGAAACCAATACATACTTATAGCTATAGATTATGTTTCGAGATGGATTGAAGCAATTGCCTCTCCAACTAATGATGCCATGATGTGGGCAATCCAATATCAAATCCTGAAATCTTTCCCAAGATTAAAACAAACTTTCGTTAGATCTCATAGAAAATGCATTAATCTTACCTCTCAACTCCGCCGTCTTGGATGGAGGAAAGAACTTAGTGAGGAATTCTGAAGAAAGATCCTCCCATGTGTCGAGTTTCCCACTTGGAAGAGCTTGATACCAAGACAATGCTTTCCCTTTCAAGGAGAAGAAGAAAGGCTTGAGTTTATAACTATTGGTAGTTGCATTCTTTGGCTTCATTGTCTCCATCATGATCTCAAAATTTTGTAGATGTTGATGTGGAGATTCAGCGCTCGTTCCCCCAAATTGATTTTGGCGGACATTGGTAATAACTTGCGGGTTGAAGCTAAACCCTTGTGCATCATCAGCATCAAAGTTCACACCCAAACGGCGTGGTTGCTGCATTGGATCCATCCTTTGGCCAAGAGTTCTTGGCTCCTCATCCACACGATCGACTCTCGCACCTCCAGCTGGGGCACGATGATTGGCGGCCGCTCGTGGAACAAACGGGTTCACATTGATCGTTGGATCAATGTCCTCTAGTGGTGGCATGGAAGAGTCGCTATCCTCATTGGATGAGTTGGTTCTAACCGATCTTCCCGGTCTCCTTCTTCTCTTTTTCTTCTTGAGGTCGCTTATTTCCAGCCTCATTTGGAACATCATATCCGTGAGATCATCAATTTTTGATTGATGACGCTCCGATTCCTCTTTACGAGTCCTTTCACTCCATCTAAGTTGAGCTTCAGATTCCGCTAACTCCGTTTGGTAATCGCGTTCTCTTTCTTCAGCCATCTTTCTTTCCTTGAGCTTTCTCCTCAAAGTCCTCTCAAGCTCTTGATCGAGAGGTAAGAGGTCTTCGTTGTTCCTAGACCTGCGCATACACTTGAAAGAGATATCAAATAACAAGGGAAGAGCTCCCAAGCTTGACAACCGATAACCGAATTCGGCCTAAACCAAATCCCCGGCAACGGCGCCAAAAACTTGTTCGCCACTTAGCGTGCGTGCAAATAAGCTTTAAATTTATAAAACTAGAAATCAAGCAAGCGAACCCGCAGTGTACGGATCGACGTAGTTAAGCAAGAATTCCAGAGTATCGAACACAGGGATTTGGGGGGAACAAATTCGATTGTAAAATTGTCAAGCAAGTAAATGTATGAGCTTTGCAAATATTGGGAAAATAGCAACCCTAAAGTTCCAGGTGTCTAATTGTGGCAATCGATTCAAGATATACTAAAGAACTAAGGACAGAGTTAAGAGTTGCAAAGTTATGCTAAGGTAAAGCAATGTACGGTGAAGTTCCGTCTTCTAATCAAACCTGAGGACAAAGCACAACTTCCAAAACTTCAAGCCTTTGCAAATCTCCGTTCCAAAATGGCAATTCCGCAAGTCCAACTGAAGCCCTAGGCACGTGCAAGCAAGCGTAAGCGAAAAGTCCCGAAATCTCCCTCCTTCAGTCCTTTTATAGGGGAAGATAGAATAAGTGTCCGGCCCATGTATATAGACAATGTGTCTATATTTTATTCGTCAAAAGATTGTCTAAATCACGGTCATATGAAATTCCACGCCCGTGGTTTAGAGCGTGGAATTGGATTACGGTTCTTCACAACTTCCACGACCGTACTTTATACCGTGTAACTCTCTGGAATGCTCCACGCTCATGTTTCCAAGTTCCACGGCCGTGGTTTAGAGCGTGGACTCCATTACGGCCGTATTTTAGAGCGTGGAAGCATAGGTTGCTCGTAATTCCCTTTGTTTTGTGCCATTCTTCATCCTAGCATCTTCCTTAGCTTCTTTGTGGTGTCCTTAATCCTTGGATGTGCTCAATCCATCTCCATCCTCTCTTAATTCGTTCGGTTTTAGCTCTTATTCGCCTACAATCAACACAAAGCTTATGTAGACCTCTATATCAACAATATAGACAAACTAGCTCATAATTGCTTCAATGTTTTATCAATGAACACTAATATGGATGAAATACATCTAGAAAACGTGCCTAAAATATCACAATATTTCATGCTAACAAAATACCCCATACTTACCACTTTCTTGTCCCCAAGCAAGGTCTTTCAACAGCTTTAAAACTCAAGTTAGGATGAAATATGGATGCACTCTCAAAAACAAAACGTCTTTTAGATGAATGTGCTTCCTAGTCAATAGATCATTCTCAAACCTTGCTTCATTCGTTCATAAGACTCTCATATACATAACCAAAGAGTAAAGAGTAAAGAAAACTCATGAATTGATCAAACTTTCATGTAAACATCATAACCTTCAAACATTATCAAAATCAATCATAAGAAACTTCAATTTAGATCACCAAGTCATATAGCATTCTCTTGATCTCAAGGACTTTCAAGTAAGGTCTAGAATGCGGAAGGGGAGAGGAAATTATAAGGAATGTGGTGCATGAATCCGGGAAAGTGGATAACCAACTCTTTTCTTTTTTCTCTTGCGGTTTACAACATTTTCAACTTAGAGCTTTGCTCTCTTCTTTTCACATTATTTTTCGACTTTACTTTTGGAGTTATGGACAGAGGTGCACAAAAACCAAAGCCTAGGAGATTGGCGTTTCTCAATTTTGCGAGATGCCTCAAACCCTTGATGCACATACCATAATCCGGTAGGAATATCGCTCGATCCGACTTTGGCAAGATACAAACACACGGTTATGTGAATGGTGCCGAGTTACTCATCGTCATGATTGATTTCCCCAAACCTATAAGTTCTTTCTATTCTTTGAATGCAAAATTTTGCTTTCATGGCCCTCCCACATCAAACATGTCAAATATCAACTCCTCCAAATTCCCGGATAGGTAAAGGAGGCCATAATTTCATTCAGGGGCTAAATGATCAAAGAAAGAAGAAAGAAAATCGAATTGCCTTAATCATTTCAACAAGAAGTATAAGAACTTATCATGTGATTTCAACCTTGATTTCTCAATATGATTTAGGTAACATTCTTCACATTATGAAACTTGCAAAAGAGGAATAACTAACTCATTCAATTTCTTTTCAATTCACTATTTGTTTAAGCATGCGATTGTCATCAAAACTCAATTCACAAGTAGTGATTATCATAGAAATCATCTCAATCCTAAGAAGCACAAAATTTTCAAAATTTTTCGATTTTTATGGTTTTTTCAAAAGCTTTTTCATGCAATGCGATAATGAAACGTGTAACAATGGAATGAAGCATGCAAGGTGTTCTCAATCAAAGCAAGCAAAGTGAGTAGAGTTATTACAAACGAATAGTCACACCCCACCCCATACTTGAGATAAACATTGTCCATAATGTTCAAAAAGAAAATAAAGAAAAGAAAGAAAGAAAAAGAACTCACAAGACGGTGGTGGAGTGGCTAAAGCGGTAGATCGTCCAAGGTCATCACTGAGGTGCCGGTGGTGGTAGACACGGGAAGAAGCCGGGATCATAGTTGCGCCCAAACTACTGGCGGTAAATATCTCTCATCATGCGGTCATGCGCGTCGGCTCGTGCATCCCTAGCATCTGCGCGGATCTCCAAGGCTCCGACCCTACTGGAAAGATCGGTGGCCCACTCCGGCAGCTGCTCATACCATCCCGGCGGCTGGCTATACCATGCAGGTGCGTCTGACAGTGCTGGTGCAGGTGGTGGCTGGGCATGCCAAGCTGGTGGAGCTCCCATCCACTCCGGCTGAGTGTTATACCATGCAGGAGGATCCGCCATCCATGTCGGTCTCTCGCTCACACTAGCACGGCGAGAGGAAGAACCAGAAGCTCTAGTGGGACGGGGAGAGTGTCTAGGAAGGTCGGGAACTGCGTCTGGTTGATCAGGGAAGGTATCAAAATCATGCTCCTCACCTCCTCCCTCAAACTCATCATCCCCTCTCATCTCCTCCTCATCTACAACCGGTGGCTCAGGTGGAACGTAAGGAGGGGCTACTAGTCTGTTCGCATGCATGGCAGCAAACGTCTCCTTCCAGTTATGGCGTCTGGCCATAATGGAATACTCGGGGATCCATGCTACTCCTCTACCTCCTCTATCCTCCCAAGGCATGGCAGCTGTAGGTGGACCTCTATGTCTAGGAAAGATAATGCCTCTAGTCATGAGGCTCTGAAGTCCTAGAGGTCTAGCAGCTATCCTAGTGCATGCAGAAAAGTCGATCCCCAGCTACCTAGCAATGTGGGTGACCATCCCACCATATCCTATATTGCCAGCCCTCTTATTCTTTAGCTTACTCATAGTAGAAGCTAAGAGGGTGGCACAGTCAGCCTGCCTGCCGTGCAACATGCAATACAACAAATAAAGCTCATCCGTCTTGATCTTCTGAGGTGTCTCCGTCCTAGGAAAGAGACACTCAGAAAGAACCCGGTGAGCAATCTTCAAGGCTAAGTGATAAATCAACTTAGCCTTGGTATCAGCTGGTTGCCAGCAGTCCTCGCTGGCGTATACCATAGTTATGTCCTCCCAAAAATCCTTGGCGTACACGCCACTAGGGAATCGACCATTGAAGGTCTCATAGAACCCAAAGAAGGTCCCGAACTCAGCAATCGAGAACTCGTAGTTCTCCTCCATCAGCCTGAATGACACTGTACGGTCTACAGGACTATGCTCGAAGGAGATCACAAACTCCCTAGTGATCTCCTCATATGCATCTTCCCGAATAGCGGAGAAGACGATCAACCCAGCTCTATCTAATAACCAAGTAATGTCGTTAACCACATTTAGTGGCTCTAGCTCCTCAAGCAATAAATACCTAGGTCCTATGACCGCTCGCTTCTGGATCCTTTCTAAGGCATCGAGGTAATCCTTGTGGATTCTAGGAATTCTAGGTGGTGGGGGTGATGGTGGTTCACTAGGAGGTGCCTGAGAAGAGGACGGACCATCACCCTTCCTTTTCTTGTTCCTATTCGACATTCTTCTAACAAAATCCATCACTGTTCAAAACCACGGTCTGTTCTTCAGAAACCACGGCCGTGGAATGTCCAAAGACCGTGATTCGGTTCGCAATTTCTCAAAACTCATCATATTTTCACCAAATTCAACAGCAAGCAGCCCTAGACTAATTCCAATCCAATTTCAATCAGTTCTCCTAAAATTTCTTGCAAAAATTGAGGCAAATCGACAAAGTAAGAGAAGAGGTGAAAAACCTAGGTTTTCGGATTTTAAAATCCGAATTCTACCTTCTCCGGTGATTTGCCGCTCGAATCGCTGCTTGGATCTTGTAGGTGATTGAATTTGCTTCAGTTTTGGTCAAAGAATCGTTCGAAACGATTAACGAACGAGAATTTGGGAGAAGGGGAAGGCAATCGGCGAAATAGGGGCGTGGAAATTGGGGGTTTTAGTTGTGTTTGTGAAGAAACGTGGTTTTTATAGTGGACGTAAATTTTTTTGAAAATTACGGTCACTCGGGGGTTTCCACGGCCGTGGAAATGTTCGGAACCGTGATTTTGGTGATTTTTCTCAGGCTTTTACAAATTACGGTCATTGTAGCTGTCACGGCCGTGGTTTTGGCCGTGGAACTCTCTGTAATGTGCCAAAGTCCAAGTTTTGTCAATTTTCTTCAAACTTTTCCTTCTCCCTTTCTCTTCCACTGATCCTACATCCAAAAACATGAACATACCGGAAGGTATCGAAGGCAAAACAAAACAAAAACGTCTAAACTATTCTAATCTATGAATCAAAAACAAAAACGTAAGTGCAATACCTTGGGTTGCCTCGGTCGAGTCAGCTCCTCTGGATCACCTCGGTCGAGGTGACTCTGTAGTCAACCGAGGTGAATCACAACTGAATGTGAAATCTCTCAAATCTGGTCTAAAGTAAATCTTTAATCCAATTCCATGATTCCTGGATTTTTCCTTAAGCTCCTGAATGTAGCTTCAATGACTCCTTAGCTCCTTTAGCTCCATTTAGCTCCATTTTAGTCCAAAATGTGCCATTTTACCTACGATTATAACGAAACTTGGTGTAGACCTCGATTCCCGCAAAGGTAGATGAAATGGCCATATAATCACATAATATATATCCAAACATGCAGATTATTGAAGATAAAACGTCTACACAGGCCCCAAAATATAGACAATAATTCATGCTATCAGACGGTGATCACAAACAAGAACAATGAGCTCATTCCTACGAGAACCGTGACTGGATGGAGGATGTGCATTGATTACCGGAAGCTAAACAATGCAACTAGGAAGGATCACTTCCCGTTACCCTTCATCGATCAAATGCTTAAAAGGTTAGCGCAGCATTCTCATTTTTGCTATCTTGACGGTTATAGTGGCTTCTTTCAGATTCCGATCCATCCGGACGATCAAGAGAAGACCACATTCACGTGCCCGTGGGGTACGTTCGCTTATAGGAGAATGCCGTTCGGGCTTTGCAACGCCCCAACCACCTTTCAAAGCTGCATGATGGCAATCTTTTCGGAATATGTAGAGGAAATCATGGAGGTTTTCATGGATGACTTTTCTGTTTATGGTTCCTCTTTTGATAATTGTCTTTCTGACCTCTCTCTCTTGTGCTACAAAGGTGTGAAGACACTAACCTAGTTCTTAATTGGGAGAAGTGTCAATTCATGGTGAAGGAAGGCATTGTACTCGGACACTTGATCTCTAGTAGAGGGATTGAGGTAGATAAGGCTAGGATAGAGACCATAGAGAAGCTCCCTCCTCCATCTTCGGAGAAAGGGATAAGAAGCTTTCTAGGACATGCTGGATTTTATAGACGTTTTATAAAGGATTTTTCTAAGATATCAAAACCGCTTACTAATCTATTGATGAAGGATGCAGTTTTTGATTTCTCGCAGGATTGTTTAGAAGCGTTTCATAAGATCCGGGAAGCTCTAATCTCAGCCCCGATCATCCAACCTCCGGGTTGGAATCTCCCGTTCGAGGTTATGTGTGATGCAAGTGACGTAGCTATTTGAGTTGTGCTTGGGCAAAAGAAGGAGGGCCGAACCCATGCAATCTATTACGCTAGCAAGACGCTAGATGAAGCACAACTTAACTATGCTACAACTGAAAAAGAATTCTTAGCAATTGTTTATGCCTTTGAAAAGTTCCGTTCTTACCTTGTAGGTGCAAAGGTGATTGTATACACGGATCATGTTGTGATCCGATATCTACTTGCCAAGAAGGACACAAAACCAAGGCTAATTAGATGGATTTTTCTCCTACAAGAATTCGATCTAGAGATCCGTGACAAGAAAGGTTCGGAAAATTCTGTTGCGGATCATTTGAGTCGTCTACCACATCTAGAGGACGACGATCTACCTATAGATGACTCCTTTCCAGACGAGCATTTACACATCATTGAGGAGTGCATCGACAAGATAACTAAAGGTAACGAACCATGGTTTGCGGATTTTGTTAACTATTTGGTTTTTCAGGAAATACCTCTCGGACTATCCTACGCACAAAGAAAGAAGTTCTTTAAGGATGTCTGGCAATATTTTTGGAACGAACCTCTTCTCTTTAAGAGAGGTCCTGACGGCATCATTAGGAGATGTGTGCCGGAAGACAAGATGCAAAGCGTCATCCGTCATTGTCATTCACTACCTTGTGGAGGGCACGCTAGCTCAAACAAGACTAGCGCTAAGGTATTGCAATCTCGATTTTTTGGCCTACTTTATTTAAAGATGTGCAAACTTTTGTTTCCTGCTGCGATGCTTGTCAAAGAACAAGAAACATATCTAGGAGAAACGAGATGCCTCTCAACAACATTCAGGAGGTAGAGATCTTCGACGTTTGGGGAGTAGACTTCATGGGACATTTCCCTTCATCTTGCGGAAACCAATACATACTTATAGCTATAGATTATGTTTCGAGATGGATTGAAGCAATTGCCTCTCCAACTAATGATGCCATGATGTGGGCAATCCAATATCAAATCCTGAAATCTTTCCCAAGATTAAAACAAACTTTCGTTAGATCTCATAGAAAATGCATTAATCTTACCTCTCAACTCCGCCGTCTTGGATGGAGGAAAGAACTTAGTGAGGAATTCCGAAGAAAGATCCTCCCATGTGTCGAGTTTCCCACTTGGAAGAGCTTGATACCAAGACAATGCTTTCCCTTTCAAGGAGAAGAAGAAAGGCTTGAGTTTATAACTGTTGGTAGTTGCATTCTTTGGCTTCATTGTCTCCATCATGATCTCAAAATTTTGTAGATGTTGATGTGGAGATTCAGCGCTCGTTCCCCCAAATTGATTTTGGCGGACATTGGTAATAACTTGCGGGTTGAAGCTAAACCCTTGTGCATCATCAGCATCAAAGTTCACACCCAAACGGCGTGGTTGCTGCATTGGATCCATCCTTTGGCCAAGAGTTCTTGGCTCCTCATCCACACGATCGACTCTCGCACCTCCAGCTGGGGCACGATGATTGGCGGCCGCTCGTGGAACAAACGGGTTCACATTGATCGTTGGATCAATGTCCTCTAGTGGTGGCATGGAAGAGTCGCTATCCTCATTGGATGAGTTGGTTCTAACCGATCTTCCCGGTCTCCTTCTTCTCTTTTTCTTCTTGAGGTCGCTTATTTCCAGCCTCATTTGGAACATCATATCCGTGAGATCAACAATTTTTGATTGATGACGCTCCGATTCCTCTTTACGAGTCCTTTCACTCCATCTAAGTTGAGCTTCAGAATCCGCTAACTCCGTTTGGTAATCGCGTTCTCTTTCTTCAGCCATCTTTCTTTCCTTGAGCTTTCTCCTCAAAGTCCTCTCAAGCTCTTGATCGAGAGGTAAGAGGTCTTCGTTGTTCCTAGACCTGCGCATACACTTGAAAGAGATATCAAATAACAAGGGAAGAGCTCCCAAGCTTGACAACCGATAACCGAATTCGGCCTAAACCAAATCCCCGGCAACGGCGCCAAAAACTTGTTCGCCACTTAGCGTGCGTGCAAATAAGCTTTAAATTTATAAAACTAGAAATCAAGCAAGCGAACCCGCAGTGTACGGATCGACGTAGTTAAGCAAGAATTCCAGAGTATCGAACACAGGGATTTGGGGGGAACAAATTCGATTGTAAAATTGTCAAGCAAGTAAATGTATGAGCTTTGCAAATATTGGGAAAATAGCAACCCTAAAGTTCCAGGTGTCTAATTGTGGCAATCGATTCAAGATATACTAAAGAACTAAGGACAGAGTTAAGAGTTGCAAAGTTATGCTAAGGTAAAGCAATGTACGGTGAAGTTCCGTCTTCTAATCAAACCTGAGGACAAAGCACAACTTCCAAAACTTCAAGCCTTTGCAAATCTCCGTTGCAAAATGGCAATTCCGCAAGTCCAACTGAAGCCCTAGGCACGTGCAAGCAAGCGTAAGCGAAAAGTCCCGAAATCTCCCTCCTTCAGTCCTTTTATAGGGGAAGATAGAATAAGTGTCCGGCCCATGTATATAGACAATGTGTCTATATTTTATTCGTCAAAAGATTGTCTAAATCACGGTCATATGAAATTCCACGCCCGTGGTTTAGAGCGTGGAATTGGATTACGGTTCTTCACAACTTCCACGACCGTACTTTATACCGTGTAACTCTCTGGAATGCTCCACGCTCATGTTTCCAAGTTCCACGGCCGTGGTTTAGAGCGTGGACTCCATTACGGCCGTATTTTAGAGCGTGGAAGCATAGGTTGCTCGTAATTCCCTTTGTTTTGTACCATTCTTCATCCTAGCATCTTCCTTAGCTTCTTTGTGGTGTCCTTAATCCTTGGATGTGCTCAATCCATCTCCATCCTCTCTTAATTCGTTCGGTTTTAGCTCTTATTCGCCTACAATCAACACAAAGCTTATGTAGACCTCTATATCGACAATATAGACAAACTAGCTCATAATTGCTTCAATGCTTTATCAATGAACACTAATATGGATGAAATACATCTAGAAAACGTGCCTAAAATATCACAATATTTCATGCTAACAAAATACCCCATACTTACCACTTTCTTGTCCCCAAGCAAGGTCTTTCAACAGCTTTAAAACTCAAGTTAGGATGAAATATGGATGCACTCTCAAAAACAAAACGTCTTTTAGATGAATGTGCTTCCTAGTCAATAGATCATTCTCAAACCTTGCTTCATTCGTTCATAAGACTCTCATATACATAACCAAAGAGTAAAGAGTAAAGAAAACTCATGAATTGATCAAACTTTCATGTAAACATCATAACCTTCAAACATTATCAAAATCAATCATAAGAAACTTCAATTTAGATCACCAAGTCATATAGCATTCTCTTGATCTCAAGGACTTTCAAGTAAGGTCTAGAATGCGGAAGGGGATAGGAAATTATAAGGAATGTGGTGCATGAATCCGGGAAAGTGGATAACCAACTCTTTTCTTTTTTCTCTTGCGGTTTACAACATTTTCAACTTAGAGCTTTGCTCTCTTCTTTTCACATTATTTTTCGACTTTACTTTTGGAGTTATGGACAGAGGTGCACAAAAACCAAAGCCTAGGAGATTGGCGTTTCTCAATTTTGCGAGATGCCTCAAACCCTTGATGCACATACCATAATCCGGTAGGAATATCGCTCGATCCGACTTTGGCAAGATACAAACACCCGGTTATGTGAATGGTGCCGAGTTACTCATCGTCATGATTGATTTCCCCAAACCTATAAGTTCTTTCTATTCTTTGAATGCAAAATTTTGCTTTCATGGCCCTCCCACATCAAACATGTCAAATATCAACTCCTCCAAATTACCGGATAGGTAAAGGAGGCCATAATTTCATTCAGGGGCTAAATGATCAAAGAAAGAAGAAAGAAAATCGAATTGCCTTAATCATTTCAACAAGAAGTATAAGAACTTATCATGTGATTTCAACCTTGATTTCTCAATATGATTTAGGTAACATTCTTCACATTATGAAACTTGCAAAAGAGGAATAACTAACTCATTCAATTTCTTTTCAATTCACTATTTGTTTAAGCATGCGATTGTCATCAAAACTCAATTCACAAGTAGTGATTATCATAGAAATCATCTCAATCCTAAGAAGCACAAAATTTTCAAAATTTTTCGATTTTTATGGTTTTTTCAAAAGCTTTTTCATGCAATGCGATAATGAAACGTGTAACAATGGAATGAAGCATGCAAGGTGTTCTCAATCAAAGCAAGCAAAGTGAGTAGAGTTATTACAAACGAATAGTCACACCCCACCCCATACTTGAGATAAACATTGTCCATAATGTTCAAAAAGAAAATAAAGAAAAGAAAGAAAGAAAAAGAACTCACAAGACGGTGGTGGAGTGGCTAAAGCGGTAGATCGTCCAAGGTCATCACTGAGGTGCCGGTGGTGGTAGACACGGGAAGAAGCCGGGATCATAGTTGCGCCCAAACTGCTGGCGGTAAATATCTCTCATCATGCGGTCATGCGCGTCGGCTCGTGCATCCCTAGCATCTGCGCGGATCTCCAAGGCTCCGACCCTACTGGAAAGATCGGTGGCCCACTCCGGCAGCTGCTCATACCATCCCGGCGGCTGGCTATACCATGCAGGTGCGTCTGACAGTGCTGGTGCAGGTGGTGGCTGGGCATGCCAAGCTGGTGGAGCTCCCATCCACTCCGGCTGAGTGTTATACCATGCAGGAGGATCCGCCATCCATGTCGGTCTCTCGCTCACACTAGCACGGCGAGAGGAAGAACCAGAAGCTCTAGTGGGACGGGGAGAGTGTCTAGGAAGGTCGGGAACTGCGTCTGGTTGATCAGGGAAGGTATCAAAATCATGCTCCTCACCTCCTCCCTCAAACTCATCATCCCCTCTCATCTCCTCCTCATCTACAACCGGTGGCTCAGGTGGAACGTAAGGAGGGGCTACTAGTCTGTTCGCATGCATGGCAGCAAACGTCTCCTTCCAGTTATGGCGTCTGGCCATAATGGAATACTCGGGGATCCATGCTACTCCTCTACCTCCTCTATCCTCCCAAGGCATGGCAGCTGTAGGTGGACCTCTATGTCTAGGAAAGATAATGCCTCTAGTCATGAGGCTCTGAAGTCCTAGAGGTCTAGCAGCTATCCTAGTGCATGCAGAAAAGTCGATCCCCAGCTACCTAGCAATGTGGGTGACCATCCCACCATATCCTATATTGCCAGCCCTCTTATTCTTTAGCTTACTCATAGTAGAAGCTAAGAGGGTGGCACAGTCAGCCTGCCTGCCGTGCAACATGCAATACAACAAATAAAGCTCATCCGTCTTGATCTTCTGAGGTGTCTCCGTCCTAGGAAAGAGACACTCAGAAAGAACCCGGTGAGCAATCTTCAAGGCTAAGTGATAAATCAACTTAGCCTTGGTATCAGCTGGTTGCCAGCAGTCCTCGCTGGCGTATACCATAGTTATGTCCTCCCAAAAATCCTTGGCGTACACGCCACTAGGGAATCGACCATTGAAGGTCTCATAGAACCCAAAGAAGGTCCCGAACTCAGCAATCGAGAACTCGTAGTTCTCCTCCATCAGCCTGAATGACACTGTACGGTCTACAGGACTATGCTCGAAGGAGATCACAAACTCCCTAGTGATCTCCTCATATGCATCTTCCCGAATAGCGGAGAAGACGATCAACCCAGCTCTATCTAATAACCAAGTAATGTCGTTAACCACATTTAGTGGCTCTAGCTCCTCAAGCAATAAATACCTAGGTCCTATGACCGCTCGCTTCTGGATCCTTTCTAAGGCATCGAGGTAATCCTTGTGGATTCTAGGAATTCTAGGTGGTGGGGGTGATGGTGGTTCACTAGGAGGTGCCTGAGAAGAGGACGGACCATCACCCTTCCTTTTCTTGTTCCTATTCGACATTCTTCTAACAAAATCCATCACTGTTCAAAACCACGGTCTGTTCTTCAGAAACCACGGCCGTGGAATGTCCAAAGACCGTGATTCGGTTCGCAATTTCTCAAAACTCATCATATTTTCACCAAATTCAACAGCAAGCAGCCCTAGACTAATTCCAATCCAATTTCAATCAGTTCTCCTAAAATTTCTTGCAAAAATTGAGGCAAATCGACAAAGTAAGAGAAGAGGTGAAAAACCTAGGTTTTCGGATTTTAAAATCCGAATTCTACCTTCTCCGGTGATTTGCCGCTCGAATCGCTGCTTGGATCTTGTAGGTGATTGAATTTGCTTCAGTTTTGGTCAAAGAATCGTTCGAAACGATTAACGAACGAGAATTTGGGAGAAGGGGAAGGCAATCGGCGAAATAGGGGCGTGGAAATTGGGGGTTTTAGTTGTGTTTGTGAAGAAACGTGGTTTTTATAGTGGACGTAAATTTTTTTGAAAATTACGGTCACTCGGGGGTTTCCACGGCCGTGGAAATGTTCGGAACCGTGATTTTGGTGATTTTTCTCAGGCTTTTACAAATTACGGTCACTGTAGCTGTCACGGCCGTGGTTTTGGCCGTGGAACTCTCTGTAATGTGCCAAAGTCCAAGTTTTGTCAATTTTCTTCAAACTTTTCCTTCTCCCTTTCTCTTCCACTGATCCTACATCCAAAAACATGAACATACCGGAAGGTATCGAAGGCAAAACAAAACAAAAACGTCTAAACTATTCTAATCTATGAATCAAAAACAAAAACGTAAGTGCAATACCTTGGGTTGCCTCGGTCGAGTCAGCTCCTCTGGATCACCTCGGTCGAGGTGACTCTGTAGTCAACCGAGGTGAATCACAACTGAATGTGAAATCTCTCAAATCTGGTCTAAAGTAAATCTTTAATCCAATTCCATGATTCCTGGATTTTTCCTTAAGCTCCTGAATGTAGCTTCAATGACTCCTTAGCTCCTTTAGCTCCATTTAGCTCCATTTTAGTCCAAAATGTGCCATTTTACCTACGATTATAACGAAACTTGGTGTAGACCTCGATTCCCGCAAAGGTAGATGAAATGGCCATATAATCACATAATATATATCCAAACATGCAGATTATTGAAGATAAAACGTCTACACAGGCCCCAAAATATAGACAATAATTCATGCTATCAGACGGTGATCACAAACAAGAACAATGAGCTCATTCCTACGAGAACCGTGACTGGATGGAGGATGTGCATTGATTACCGGAAGCTAAACAATGCAACTAGGAAGGATCACTTCCCGTTACCCTTCATCGATCAAATGCTTAAAAGGTTAGCGCAGCATTCTCATTTTTGCTATCTTGACGGTTATAGTGGCTTCTTTCAGATTCCGATCCATCCGGACGATCAAGAGAAGACCACATTCACGTGCCCGTGGGGTACGTTCGCTTATAGGAGAATGCCGTTCGGGCTTTGCAACGCCCCAACCACCTTTCAAAGCTGCATGATGGCAATCTTTTCGGAATATGTAGAGGAAATCATGGAGGTTTTCATGGATGACTTTTCTGTTTATGGTTCCTCTTTTGATAATTGTCTTTCTGACCTCTCTCTCTTGTGCTACAAAGGTGTGAAGACACTAACCTAGTTCTTAATTGGGAGAAGTGTCAATTCATGGTGAAGGAAGGCATTGTACTCGGACACTTGATCTCTAGTAGAGGGATTGAGGTAGATAAGGCTAGGATAGAGACCATAGAGAAGCTCCCTCCTCCATCTTCGGAGAAAGGGATAAGAAGCTTTCTAGGACATGCTGGATTTTATAGACGTTTTATAAAGGATTTTTCTAAGATATCAAAACCGCTTACTAATCTATTGATGAAGGATGCAGTTTTTGATTTCTCGCAGGATTGTTTAGAAGCGTTTCATAAGATCCGGGAAGCTCTAATCTCAGCCCCGATCATCCAACCTCCGGGTTGGAATCTCCCGTTCGAGGTTATGTGTGATGCAAGTGACGTAGCTATTTGAGTTGTGCTTGGGCAAAAGAAGGAGGGCCGAACCCATGCAATCTATTACGCTAGCAAGACGCTAGATGAAGCACAACTTAACTATGCTACAACTGAAAAAGAATTCTTAGCAATTGTTTATGCCTTTGAAAAGTTCCGTTCTTACCTTGTAGGTGCAAAGGTGATTGTATACACGGATCATGTTGTGATCCGATATCTACTTGCCAAGAAGGACACAAAACCAAGGCTAATTAGATGGATTTTTCTCCTACAAGAATTCGATCTAGAGATCCGTGACAAGAAAGGTTCGGAAAATTCTGTTGCGGATCATTTGAGTCGTCTACCACATCTAGAGGACGACGATCTACCTATAGATGACTCCTTTCCAGACGAGCATTTACACATCATTGAGGAGTGCATCGACAAGATAACTAAAGGTAACGAACCATGGTTTGCGGATTTTGTTAACTATTTGGTTTTTCAGGAAATACCTCTCGGACTATCCTACGCACAAAGAAAGAAGTTCTTTAAGGATGTCTGGCAATATTTTTGGAACGAACCTCTTCTCTTTAAGAGAGGTCCTGACGGCATCATTAGGAGATGTGTGCCGGAAGACAAGATGCAAAGCGTCATCCGTCATTGTCATTCACTACCTTGTGGAGGGCACGCTAGCTCAAACAAGACTAGCGCTAAGGTATTGCAATCTCGATTTTTTGGCCTACTTTATTTAAAGATGTGCAAACTTTTGTTTCCTGCTGCGATGCTTGTCAAAGAACAAGAAACATATCTAGGAGAAACGAGATGCCTCTCAACAACATTCAGGAGGTAGAGATCTTCGACGTTTGGGGAGTAGACTTCATGGGACATTTCCCTTCATCTTGCGGAAACCAATACATACTTATAGCTATAGATTATGTTTCGAGATGGATTGAAGCAATTGCCTCTCCAACTAATGATGCCATGATGTGGGCAATCCAATATCAAATCCTGAAATCTTTCCCAAGATTAAAACAAACTTTCGTTAGATCTCATAGAAAATGCATTAATCTTACCTCTCAACTCCGCCGTCTTGGATGGAGGAAAGAACTTAGTGAGGAATTCCGAAGAAAGATCCTCCCATGTGTCGAGTTTCCCACTTGGAAGAGCTTGATACCAAGACAATGCTTTCCCTTTCAAGGAGAAGAAGAAAGGCTTGAGTTTATAACTGTTGGTAGTTGCATTCTTTGGCTTCATTGTCTCCATCATGATCTCAAAATTTTGTAGATGTTGATGTGGAGATTCAGCGCTCGTTCCCCCAAATTGATTTTGGCGGACATTGGTAATAACTTGCGGGTTGAAGCTAAACCCTTGTGCATCATCAGCATCAAAGTTCACACCCAAACGGCGTGGTTGCTGCATTGGATCCATCCTTTGGCCAAGAGTTCTTGGCTCCTCATCCACACGATCGACTCTCGCACCTCCAGCTGGGGCACGATGATTGGCGGCCGCTCGTGGAACAAACGGGTTCACATTGATCGTTGGATCAATGTCCTCTAGTGGTGGCATGGAAGAGTCGCTATCCTCATTGGATGAGTTGGTTCTAACCGATCTTCCCGGTCTCCTTCTTCTCTTTTTCTTCTTGAGGTCGCTTATTTCCAGCCTCATTTGGAACATCATATCCGTGAGATCATCAATTTTTGATTGATGACGCTCCGATTCCTCTTTACGAGTCCTTTCACTCCATCTAAGTTGAGCTTCAGAATCCGCTAACTCCGTTTGGTAATCGCGTTCTCTTTCTTCAGCCATCTTTCTTTCCTTGAGCTTTCTCCTCAAAGTCCTCTCAAGCTCTTGATCGAGAGGTAAGAGGTCTTCGTTGTTCCTAGACCTGCGCATACACTTGAAAGAGATATCAAATAACAAGGGAAGAGCTCCCAAGCTTGACAACCGATAACCGAATTCGGCCTAAACCAAATCCCCGGCAACGGCGCCAAAAACTTGTTCGCCACTTAGCGTGCGTGCAAATAAGCTTTAAATTTATAAAACTAGAAATCAAGCAAGCGAACCCGCAGTGTACGGATCGACGTAGTTAAGCAAGAATTCCAGAGTATCGAACACAGGGATTTGGGGGGAACAAATTCGATTGTAAAATTGTCAAGCAAGTAAATGTATGAGCTTTGCAAATATTGGGAAAATAGCAACCCTAAAGTTCCAGGTGTCTAATTGTGGCAATCGATTCAAGATATACTAAAGAACTAAGGACAGAGTTAAGAGTTGCAAAGTTATGCTAAGGTAAAGCAATGTACGGTGAAGTTCCGTCTTCTAATCAAACCTGAGGACAAAGCACAACTTCCAAAACTTCAAGCCTTTGCAAATCTCCGTTGCAAAATGGCAATTCCGCAAGTCCAACTGAAGCCCTAGGCACGTGCAAGCAAGCGTAAGCGAAAAGTCCCGAAATCTCCCTCCTTCAGTCCTTTTATAGGGGAAGATAGAATAAGTGTCCGGCCCATGTATATAGACAATGTGTCTATATTTTATTCGTCAAAAGATTGTCTAAATCACGGTCATATGAAATTCCACGCCCGTGGTTTAGAGCGTGGAATTGGATTACGGTTCTTCACAACTTCCACGACCGTACTTTATACCGTGTAACTCTCTGGAATGCTCCACGCTCATGTTTCCAAGTTCCACGGCCGTGGTTTAGAGCGTGGACTCCATTACGGCCGTATTTTAGAGCGTGGAAGCATAGGTTGCTCGTAATTCCCTTTGTTTTGTACCATTCTTCATCCTAGCATCTTCCTTAGCTTCTTTGTGGTGTCCTTAATCCTTGGATGTGCTCAATCCATCTCCATCCTCTCTTAATTCGTTCGGTTTTAGCTCTTATTCGCCTACAATCAACACAAAGCTTATGTAGACCTCTATATCGACAATATAGACAAACTAGCTCATAATTGCTTCAATGCTTTATCAATGAACACTAATATGGATGAAATACATCTAGAAAACGTGCCTAAAATATCACAATATTTCATGCTAACAAAATACCCCATACTTACCACTTTCTTGTCCCCAAGCAAGGTCTTTCAACAGCTTTAAAACTCAAGTTAGGATGAAATATGGATGCACTCTCAAAAACAAAACGTCTTTTAGATGAATGTGCTTCCTAGTCAATAGATCATTCTCAAACCTTGCTTCATTCGTTCATAAGACTCTCATATACATAACCAAAGAGTAAAGAGTAAAGAAAACTCATGAATTGATCAAACTTTCATGTAAACATCATAACCTTCAAACATTATCAAAATCAATCATAAGAAACTTCAATTTAGATCACCAAGTCATATAGCATTCTCTTGATCTCAAGGACTTTCAAGTAAGGTCTAGAATGCGGAAGGGGATAGGAAATTATAAGGAATGTGGTGCATGAATCCGGGAAAGTGGATAACCAACTCTTTTCTTTTTTCTCTTGCGGTTTACAACATTTTCAACTTAGAGCTTTGCTCTCTTCTTTTCACATTATTTTTCGACTTTACTTTTGGAGTTATGGACAGAGGTGCACAAAAACCAAAGCCTAGGAGATTGGCGTTTCTCAATTTTGCGAGATGCCTCAAACCCTTGATGCACATACCATAATCCGGTAGGAATATCGCTCGATCCGACTTTGGCAAGATACAAACACCCGGTTATGTGAATGGTGCCGAGTTACTCATCGTCATGATTGATTTCCCCAAACCTATAAGTTCTTTCTATTCTTTGAATGCAAAATTTTGCTTTCATGGCCCTCCCACATCAAACATGTCAAATATCAACTCCTCCAAATTACCGGATAGGTAAAGGAGGCCATAATTTCATTCAGGGGCTAAATGATCAAAGAAAGAAGAAAGAAAATCGAATTGCCTTAATCATTTCAACAAGAAGTATAAGAACTTATCATGTGATTTCAACCTTGATTTCTCAATATGATTTAGGTAACATTCTTCACATTATGAAACTTGCAAAAGAGGAATAACTAACTCATTCAATTTCTTTTCAATTCACTATTTGTTTAAGCATGCGATTGTCATCAAAACTCAATTCACAAGTAGTGATTATCATAGAAATCATCTCAATCCTAAGAAGCACAAAATTTTCAAAATTTTTCGATTTTTATGGTTTTTTCAAAAGCTTTTTCATGCAATGCGATAATGAAACGTGTAACAATGGAATGAAGCATGCAAGGTGTTCTCAATCAAAGCAAGCAAAGTGAGTAGAGTTATTACAAACGAATAGTCACACCCCACCCCATACTTGAGATAAACATTGTCCATAATGTTCAAAAAGAAAATAAAGAAAAGAAAGAAAGAAAAAGAACTCACAAGACGGTGGTGGAGTGGCTAAAGCGGTAGATCGTCCAAGGTCATCACTGAGGTGCCGGTGGTGGTAGACACGGGAAGAAGCCGGGATCATAGTTGCGCCCAAACTACTGGCGGTAAATATCTCTCATCATGCGGTCATGCGCGTCGGCTCGTGCATCCCTAGCATCTGCGCGGATCTCCAAGGCTCCGACCCTACTGGAAAGATCGGTGGCCCACTCCGGCAGCTGCTCATACCATCCCGGCGGCTGGCTATACCATGCAGGTGCGTCTGACAGTGCTGGTGCAGGTGGTGGCTGGGCATGCCAAGCTGGTGGAGCTCCCATCCACTCCGGCTGAGTGTTATACCATGCAGGAGGATCCGCCATCCATGTCGGTCTCTCGCTCACACTAGCACGGCGAGAGGAAGAACCAGAAGCTCTAGTGGGACGGGGAGAGTGTCTAGGAAGGTCGGGAACTGCGTCTGGTTGATCAGGGAAGGTATCAAAATCATGCTCCTCACCTCCTCCCTCAAACTCATCATCCCCTCTCATCTCCTCCTCATCTACAACCGGTGGCTCAGGTGGAACGTAAGGAGGGGCTACTAGTCTGTTCGCATGCATGGCAGCAAACGTCTCCTTCCAGTTATGGCGTCTGGCCATAATGGAATACTCGGGGATCCATGCTACTCCTCTACCTCCTCTATCCTCCCAAGGCATGGCAGCTGTAGGTGGACCTCTATGTCTAGGAAAGATAATGCCTCTAGTCATGAGGCTCTGAAGTCCTAGAGGTCTAGCAGCTATCCTAGTGCATGCAGAAAAGTCGATCCCCAGCTACCTAGCAATGTGGGTGACCATCCCACCATATCCTATATTGCCAGCCCTCTTATTCTTTAGCTTACTCATAGTAGAAGCTAAGAGGGTGGCACAGTCAGCCTGCCTGCCGTGCAACATGCAATACAACAAATAAAGCTCATCCGTCTTGATCTTCTGAGGTGTCTCCGTCCTAGGAAAGAGACACTCAGAAAGAACCCGGTGAGCAATCTTCAAGGCTAAGTGATAAATCAACTTAGCCTTGGTATCAGCTGGTTGCCAGCAGTCCTCGCTGGCGTATACCATAGTTATGTCCTCCCAAAAATCCTTGGCGTACACGCCACTAGGGAATCGACCATTGAAGGTCTCATAGAACCCAAAGAAGGTCCCGAACTCAGCAATCGAGAACTCGTAGTTCTCCTCCATCAGCCTGAATGACACTGTACGGTCTACAGGACTATGCTCGAAGGAGATCACAAACTCCCTAGTGATCTCCTCATATGCATCTTCCCGAATAGCGGAGAAGACGATCAACCCAGCTCTATCTAATAACCAAGTAATGTCGTTAACCACATTTAGTGGCTCTAGCTCCTCAAGCAATAAATACCTAGGTCCTATGACCGCTCGCTTCTGGATCCTTTCTAAGGCATCGAGGTAATCCTTGTGGATTCTAGGAATTCTAGGTGGTGGGGGTGATGGTGGTTCACTAGGAGGTGCCTGAGAAGAGGACGGACCATCACCCTTCCTTTTCTTGTTCCTATTCGACATTCTTCTAACAAAATCCATCACTGTTCAAAACCACGGTCTGTTCTTCAGAAACCACGGCCGTGGAATGTCCAAAGACCGTGATTCGGTTCGCAATTTCTCAAAACTCATCATATTTTCACCAAATTCAACAGCAAGCAGCCCTAGACTAATTCCAATCCAATTTCAATCAGTTCTCCTAAAATTTCTTGCAAAAATTGAGGCAAATCGACAAAGTAAGAGAAGAGGTGAAAAACCTAGGTTTTCGGATTTTAAAATCTGAATTCTACCTTCTCCGGTGATTTGCCGCTCGAATCGCTGCTTGGATCTTGTAGGTGATTGAATTTGCTTCAGTTTTGGTCAAAGAATCGTTCGAAACGATTAACGAACGAGAATTTGGGAGAAGGGGAAGGCAATCGGCGAAATAGGGGCGTGGAAATTGGGGGTTTTAGTTGTGTTTGTGAAGAAACGTGGTTTTTATAGTGGACGTAAATTTTTTTGAAAATTACGGTCACTCGGGGGTTTCCACGGCCGTGGAAATGTTCGGAACCGTGATTTTGGTGATTTTTCTCAGGCTTTTACAAATTACGGTCACTGTAGCTGTCACGGCCGTGGTTTTGGCCGTGGAACTCTCTGTAATGTGCCAAAGTCCAAGTTTTGTCAATTTTCTTCAAACTTTTCCTTCTCCCTTTCTCTTCCACTGATCCTACATCCAAAAACATGAACATACCGGAAGGTATCGAAGGCAAAACAAAACAAAAACGTCTAAACTATTCTAATCTATGAATCAAAAACAAAAACGTAAGTGCAATACCTTGGGTTGCCTCCCAAGAAGCACTTGTTTAAGGTCCGTAGCTAGACCATATTTGCACTTATTCGAGTGCGGTGGGCGCGAACTCTTCAGCTTGGAGTTCCGGTGAATACTTCTTGAGTCGTTGACCGTTCACCTTAAAGCTTCCGCCCTTTTCACCCCATACTTCAACTGCACCATGGGGAAAGACACGTTTGATTAGATAAGGTCCAGTCCAACAAGATTTAAACTTACCTGGAAAGAGACGAAGCCTTGAATTGAAGAGGAGAACTTGATCTCCTTCTTTGAGGTCCTTTGGGATGATATGCTTATCATGCCAACGCTTCGCTCTTTCTTTATAGATCTTGGCGTTTTCGTAGGCGTTCAAGCAAAGTTCTTCAAGCTCATTGAGGTCCAAGAGACGCTTCTCTCCCGCTTCCTTCATGCTGAAGTTCAACCACTTTATTGCCCAATACGCCTTGTGCTCCAACTCTACCGGTAAGTGACAAGACTTCCCATACACAAGGTTATATGGTGTTGTTCCGATGGGAGTCTTATATGCAGTCCGGTATGCCCATAATGTGTCATCCAGTTTCAAAGACCAATCCTTGCTTGTCCTTGAAACCGTCTTCTCTAGGATCCCTTTAATTTCCCGGTTTGAGATCTCCACTTGTCCACTAGTTTATGGATGATAAGGGGTGGCGATCTTGTGAGTCACCCCATACTTAGCTAAAAGAGCTTCGAAGCGTCGGGCAATGAAGTGAGAACCTCCATCACTAATGATAGTCCGTGGTGTCCCAAATCGTGGGAAGATGGTCTTGTTAAAGAACTTAACCACTACCATGGCATCATTGGTGGGAGAGGCAATTGCTTCAACCCATCTCGAAACATAATCCACCGCTAAAAGTATGTATTGATTTCCACAAGATGATGGGAAAGGTCCCATGAAGTCTACTCCCCAAACGTCAAAGATCTCCACCTCTTGGATGTTGTTAAGAGGCATCTCGTTCCTCCTAGATATGTTCCCTGTTCTTTGACAAGCATCGCAGCAGGAAACAAAGGTTTGCACATCTTTAAACAAAGTAGGCCAAAAGAATCCAGATTGCAATACCTTAGCGCTAGTCTTGTTCGAACTAGCGTGTCCTCCACAAGGTAGTGAATGACAATGACGGATGACACTTTGCATCTCATCTTCCGGTACACATCGCCGAATGATGCCGTCTGGACCTCTCTTAAAGAGGAGAGGTTCGTTCCAAAAGTATTCCCGAATATCCTTAAAGAACTTCTTTCTTTGTGCGTAGGATAATCCGGGTGGTAATTCCTGGCAAACCAAATAGTTAACAAAATCAGCAAACCATGGTTCGTTACCTTTGGTGATCACGTCGATGCACTCCTCTATGATGTGTAAATGCTCGTCCAGAAAGGAGTCATCTATAGGTAGATGGTCGTCTTCTAGATGTGGTAGACGACTCAAATGATCCGCAACAGAATTTTCCGAACCCTTCTTGTCACGGATCTCTAGATCGAATTCTTATAGGAGAAGAATCCATCTAATCAGCCTTAGTTTCGCATCCTTCTTCGCAAGCAAATACCGGATCGCATCATGATCCGTGTACACAATCACCTTAGCACCTACAAGATAAGAGCGAAATTTTTCAAATGCGTATACAATTGCTAAAAATTCCTTTTCGGTAGTGGCGTAGTTGAGCTGCGCTTCATCTAGCGTCTTGCTAGCGTAGTAAATGGCATGGGTTCGTCCTTCCTTTCTTTGCCCAAGAACAGCCCCTATGGCTACGTCACTTGCGTCACACATAACCTCAAAGGGAAGATTCCAATCCGGAGGTTGGATAATCGGGGCTGAGATTAGAGCTTCCCGAATCATATTTAACGCATCTAAGCATTTCTGCGAGAAATCAAAAACTGCATCCTTCATTAATAAATTAGTGAGCGGTTTTGATATCTTGGAAAAATCCTTTATGAAACGCCTATAGAATCCAGCGTGTCCTAGAAAACTTCTTATCCCTTTCACCGAAGTTGGGGGAGGAAGTTTTTCTATTGTCTCTATCTTAGCTTTATCCACCTCAATCCCTCTACTAGAGACTAAGTGTCCTAATACAATGCCCTCTTTCACCATAAATTGACACTTCTCCCAATTAAGAACTAGGTTAGTGTCTTCACACCTTTGTAACACAAGAGCAAGGTTAGAAAGACAATTATCAAAGGAAGAACCATAAACGGAGAAATCATCCATAAAGACCTCCATGATCTCCTCTATGTACTCCGAAAAGATAGCCATCATGCACCTTTGAAAGGTGGCTAGGGCGTTGCAAAGCCCAAACGGCATCCTCCTATACGCAAACTTACCCCACGGACACGTGAATGTGGTCTTCTCTTGATCATCCGGATGTATCGGGATCTGAAAGAAACCACTATAACCGTCAAGATAGCAAAAGTGTGACTGTTGTGCTAACCTCTCAAGCATTTGATCGATGAAGGGTAGTGGGAAGTGATCCTTCCTCGTTGCATTGTTTAGCTTCCGGTAATCTATGTACATCCTCCATCCGGTTACGGTTCGTGTGGGAATGAGTTCATTGTTTTTATTGGTGATGACCGTCATTCCTCCCTTCTTTGGAACCACCTGTACGGGACTCACCCACTTGCTATCGGAGATTGGGTAGATGATACCTGCATCAAGTAGTTTAAGAATTTCCTTCTTGACGACCTCCTTCATGGTCGGATTTAACCGCCTTTGAGGTTGTCGCGAAGTTCTAAAGTCTTCTTCCATTAGGATCTTATGCATGCATAGTGAAGGTTTGATTCCTACTAGATCCTCTATAGTGTACCCTAAGGCTTTCCTATGTTTCTTAAGAACAACCATGAGCTTACTATGTTCATCAATACTCAAATCGGAACTAATAATTACCGGAAAGGTAGAATTAGGTCCTAGAAATGCGGACTTTAGATGTGTAGGAAGTGGCTTCAATTCCATCACTATCGGAGTCTCTAATGTCTCTTGAGGGGTATCCGATGCTTCCTTAGAAGTGTCTAAGGATGTAGAAGGTGTTGGAGAAGAGTCAAGAGAAGTGGTGGAGAAGATACAATCTCCTTCAGATTCACCCAAAATTACGGCTACTATGTTCCCTCCACGGCCGTGGTTTTGGGCGTGGAAGTCAATTACGGGACCTCTGTTTGTTCCACGGCCGTGGTTTTGGCCGTGTAACTTACTAGAGTCCTCTGAATAGCTGATTACGGTCATGTTGGTAGATTCCACGGCCGTGGAATAGCACGACTGGCCGTGATTTCTGACGTTTTCTGACCCATCGTAGAGTTTCTCATATTCTTCTTCATACACTTCTTTTTGCTTTTCTAAAGCTTCTACTTCCTCATTACATTCCTCTTCTTCCCCTACATCCATAATGCTCATAGAAATAACTTTTTGTAAGGGGTCTTTGAAGAGAATCGAACTTACCTATTCTCTAGATAGCTCTTCGTCATGGATGTTGAATATATCCTCATCGAAAACTGGTTCCTTCACTAAAGTGGAGAGGACGAACTCTACCTTTTCTTCTCCTATGTCGAAGGCGAGTCTAGCATTCTTACAATTAACTATGCAACCGGATGTTGCAAGAAACGGTCTTCCGAGTATGATCGGGACCGGACTATCTGCAGGAATGTCAAGCACAACAAAGTCTATAGGAACATAGAACTTACCAAGCTTGGCCGGGACGTCTTCAACTATACCGACAGAACGAGTTATAGATCGATCCGCCATGTATAACGTCATCTTCACCGGTTTAGGTTCGCCTAAACCGATCTTCCTGCATAAGGCAATCGGAATGATGCTCACGCTTGCTCCTAAATCACATAATGCATCATATATGACATCTCCCACTCCTATGGGAACACAAAATGACCCCGGATCCTTCAGCTTTGGGGGCATCTTCTCCTTCATTGTCTTGATGAGATCCGATGAATCCGAACTCATCTTAACCTCTCCAAAATCCTCTAATTTTCTTTTGTTAGAGAGGATCTCCTTTAGGAACTTTCCATAAGCTGGCATACCTACAATTGCATCAATGAAAGGTATATTAATATGTAGTTTGCTCATGAGTTCAATAAACTTACCGAATTGCTTGTCTAGACGCGCTCTTGCTCTAGATTGCGGGAATGGTAGGGGAGGTTTGAAAGCTGGAGGAGGTACGTAGACATCTTCCTTCTCCTTCCCCTTTTCTTTCTCCTTTTCGGCTGGAACTTCTATAAACTTAGGATGCGGGTCGGTAGTTGTTACTCCGCTCCTAGTTGTGATTGCCATCACCCTTTCCTTTGGGTTATCCTCCGTCTTTCTTGGAAGTTTTCCTTGATTCCTAGGAACTTCCTCTGCATGGCTAAACATTTGGTTCTCTAAAACCTTTTGGGCTTTATCGACCTTAGTTATGTGATCATCAACCTTAATGATGTGACTCTCCAATCCTTGAAGATTGCCCAAAATTGTTTCCAACATGGGATCGGACTTCTCTTTCCCCGAAGTACTTCCACCATTAGATGTTTGCCCCTGGCTTTTCAAAGGAGTGGAAGAAGAGGAAGGTGGAGTTAGTGAATTTCCTGAATTGGAATAAGAATTACCGGAATTTTGTTGGTTGGGACGCCAATTGTTGTTGTTTGAACCCCTATTGTTGTTCCAATTGTTGTTCCGGTTGTTGTTGTTGTTGTTCCAATTATTCCAGTTGTTGTTCCGGCTGTTGTGGTTTGTATTCTCATTCCCGTTGTGGTTATTGTTGTTGCCCAAATAACCTACATCTTGTTCCTTTTGCTTTGGAAAGTTGATTTTGATGGCTTCCTTCAATTCTTTAATCTCCGTATTGAGAGAAAAGATTTGAGTTTGAGTTGCTTGTGATAGCTTTGCTCCTTGTTCCACATGATTCGCCTCTACTTTCCGGTGAGAATACTTCTCAATGACTCGCGCTTGCTTCTCAATGAAGTCCCAAGCGTCGTCTTCCCTCATGTCCATGAATGTACCACATGAAAGGGATTGGAGCTTGAATTGGGTCTCCACATCCATCCCCTTATAGTATATCTCCAATAGCGCCAATTTGGATATGCCATGATGTGGGCAATCCAATAGCAAATCCTGAAATCTTTCCCAAGATTGAAACAAACTTTCGTTAGATCTCATAGAAAATGCATTAATCTTACCTCTCAACTCCGCCGTCTTGGATGGCGGAAAGAACTTAGTGAGGAATTCCGAAGAAAGATCCTCCCATGTGTCAAGTTTCCCACTTGGAAGAGCTTGATACCAAGACAATGCTTTCCCTTTCAAGGAGAAGAAGAAAGGCTTGAGTTTATAACTGTTGGTAGTTGCATTCTTTGGCTTCATTGTCTCCATCATGATCTCAAAATTTTGTAGATGTTGATGTGGAGATTCAGCGCTCGTTCCCTCAAATTGATTTTGGCGGACAATGGTAATAACTTGCGGGTTGAAGCTAAACCATTGTGCATTATCAGCATCAAAGTTCACACCCAAACGGCATGGTTGCTGCGTTGGATCCATCCTTTGGCCAAGAGTTCTTGGCTCCTCATCCACACGATCGACTCTCGCACCTCCAGCTGGGGCACGACGATTGGCGGCCGCTCGTGGAACAAACGGGTTCACATTGATCGTTGGATCAATGTCCTCTAGTGGTGGCATGGAAGAGTCGCTATCCTCATTGGATGAGTTGGTTCTAATCGATCTTCCCGGTCTCCTTCTTCTCTTTTTCTTCTTGAGGTCGCTTATTTCCAGCCTCATTTGGAACATCATATCCGTGAGATCATCAATTTTTTATTGATGACGCTCCGATTCCTCTTTACGAGTCCTTTCGCTCCATCTAAGTTGAGCTTCAGATTCCGCTAACTCCGTTTGGTAATCGCGTTCTCTTTCTTCAGCCATCTTTCTTTCCTTGAGCTTTCTCCTCAAAGTCCTCTCAAGCTCTTGATCGAGAGGTAAGAGGTCTTCGTTTTTCCTAGACATGCGCATACACTTGAAAGAGATATCAAATAACAAGGGAAGAGCTCCCAAGCTTGACAACCGATAACCTAATTCGGCCTACACCAAATCCCCGGAAACGGCGCCAAAAACTTGTTCGCCACGTAGTGTGCGTGCAAATAAGCTTTAAATTTATAAAACTAGAAATCAAGCAAGCGAACCCGCAGTGTACGGATCGACGTAGTTAAGCAAGAATTCCAGAGTATCGAACACATGGATTTAGGGGGAACAAATTCGATTGTAAAATTGTCAAGCAAGTAAATGTATAAGCTTTGCAAATATTGGGAAAACAGCAACCCTAAAGATCCAGGTGTCTAATTGTGGCAATCGATTCAAGATATACTAAAGAACTAAGGACAGAGTTAAGAGTTGCAAAGGTATGCTAAGGTAAAGCAATGTACGGTGAAGTTCCAAGACTCTATATGACTTATCTAGAAATACTCTCTAGAAAGGTTGTTGAGGCTTCAGTATAGAAAGGATCTAAAGACAAGAATTAATATCAAATACCCAAACTTATAACCCAAGGATCAAGACTAACTAAACCGATTAAGGTTGTGACACTCGAAATCGAAGTAGAGGTTGTTGAGGCTTCACTACTACCTAGAAAAGGCAAGCCAAGACTAAGTTAAAGGTAATCTTTAACCTTGGATCAAAGTAAAAGCAATATTCTTAAACTAGGGAAAATTACGGGTGGATCTTGAGTTCCACGGCCGTGGAACCTCAAGAACAGGCCGTGATTCTGGCTCGTCGGCGAAATCTCTCTAACTCTCAGGGTCCTATCTGTTTACGATCGATCTATCATCATCTAAGCCACAACTATCAACCTTTCACCTTAGAATTGCTAAAGGGTTTTAGCCAACAACAGTCATTATGATATCAAATTCAAGATTAAGAAATATGAAAGATGAAAACCTTCGAAAACCTTCAATAAACTTCAAATCAATCTCAAATCCACAAACAAAGGTAATGATGTATATCGGATTTGGAATAACACAAACAAATCACAATCCTTGATAAGAACAAAGAACGGGATGTCAATCCGTCTTCTAATCAAACCTAAGGACAAAGCGAAACTTCCAAAACTTCAAGCCTTTGCAAATCTCCGTTGCAAAATGGCAATTCCGCACGTCCAACTGAAGCCCTAGGCACGTGCAAGCAAGCGTAAGCGAAAAGTCCCGAAATCTCCCTCCTTCAGTCCTTTTATAGGGGAAGATAGAATAAGTGTCCGGCCCATGTAAATAGACAATGTGTCTATATTTTATTCGTCAAAAGATTGTCTAAATCACGGTCATATGGAATTCCACGCCCGTGGTTTAGAGCGTGGAATTGGATTACGGTTCTTCACAACTTCCACGACCGTACTTTATACCGTGTAACTCTCTGGAATGCTCCACGCTCATGTTGCCAAGTTCAACGGCCGTGGTTTAGAGCGTAGACTCCATTACGGCCGTATTTTAGAGCGTGGAAGCATAGGTTGCTCGTAATTCCCTTTGTTTTGTGTCATTCTTCATCCTAGCATCTTCCTTAGCTTCTTTGTGGTATCCTTAATCCTTGGATGTGCTCAATCCATCTCCATCCTCTCTTAATTCGTTCGGTTTTAGCTCTTATTTGCCTACAATCAACACAAAGCTTATGTAGACCTCTATATCGACAATATAGACAAACTAGCTCACAATTGCTTCAATACTTTATCAATGAACACTAATATGGATGAAATACATCTAGAAAACGTGCCTAAAATATCACAATATTTCATGCTAACACCTTTTTTCCGGATTCATGCACCACATTCCTTACAAGTTTCCCTCCTTTCCGCATTCTAGACCTTACTTGAAAGTCCTTAAGATCAAAAGAGTGTTATTTGACTTGGTGATCTAAATTGAAGTTTCACATGCTTGATTTTGAAAATACGTGAAGGTTATGATGTTTGTCTTGAAGTTTAAACGATATATGATGTTTCTTTGCCTTACATTCTTTGGTTTATGTATATGAGCGTTTTCAAGGATGAATGAAGCAAGGTTTGAGGATGATCTATTGACTAGAAGCACATTTGTCTAAAAGATGGTTTGTTTTAAATATGCATACATATTTCATTCTAACTTATGTTCTAAGCTTTTTAAAACCTTGCTTGGGGACAAGCAAGTGACAAGTATGGGGTATTTTGTTAGCATGAAATATAGCGATATTCTAGGCACTTATTTTGGTTGTTTTTCCCGCATTATTGTGTACATGGATGAGGTTTAGAAGCAAATGCTAGCTTATTCATCTATTTTGTCGATATGGAAATCTACACTAGCTTTGTGTTGATTATAGGTGAATAGGAGCTAAATCGGAGCAATTGAAAGAGAAAAGGGAGTGATCGATCATGTTCGAAGATTAGGAGACACATCAAGGAAGCTAAAGAAGGAGCTAGGATGAAGAATGTCATGACACAAAGGAAACTACAAGCAATATACACTTCCACGCCCTGAATTACGGCCGTAGAGGAGTCCATGCTCTAAACCACGGCCGTGGATCTTGGCATCATGAGCGTGGAGCACTCCGGTAGGTTACACGGCCTAAATTACGGTCATGGAAGTCACAAGGCACCGTAATCCTTTTCCACGCTCTAAACCACGGTCGTGGAATGTTATGAGACCGTGATTTAGGCGATCTTTTGGCGAGTCATTATTTGCCACGTCATCTACGTATTGGGCTTTGACGGTAACTTTTCCTCGTCTTATAAAAAGGCTGGAAAAGAGAGTTTTGGATATCTCCGCTTACCCCCTGTTTAGCATCTTCGCTTAGTGTTGGAAGAACCCTTGCTTAGGGTTGAAAGGACGATAGCCAAGAGTTGCGGAAACGCCGGCGAGTTAAAGATCGGAGATTGCTTGTGGCGGAAGTTAGCCCCTTTTCTTAGGTTTTGATATTGAAGACGGATTGACATCCCGTTCTTCGTTCTTGCCTAAGATTATTGTGAGGTTTTGTGTTACATACTCTGAATCCATTAACGTTGCTTCTTATGTTTTGGTTTGAGATTGAGTTTGAATTTTATTTGAGTTTTCGAAGGTTTTTCATATTTCATTCTTCTTAATTTGAATATTGAATCAATGACAATGATTATTGGCTAAAACCCTTTAGCAATTCTAAGGTGAAGGGTTGATAGTTGTGGCTTAGATGATGATAGATCGATCGTAATTTGATTGGACCCTGAGAGTTAGAGAAATATCGTCGACACCCTAAATCACGGCATGTTCTAGGGCTTCCACGGCCATGATTCTCAAGAACCAACCATGGTTTACCTCAGTTTACGAACTTTGCTTTTACTTTAATCCAAAGTTAAAGATTAGCTTTAACCTAGCCTTGACTTGTCTTTTCTAGGTAGTAGTGAGATTCAACATCCTTTATTTCGGTTTCGAGTGTCACAACATTAACCGTTTGAGTTTGTCTTGATCCTTGGGTTACAAGTTTGGGTATTTGAGATCAATTCTAGTCCTTAGATCCTTTCTATACTGCAGCCTCAACAACCTTTATAGAGAGTTCTTTGGGTTAGATATATAGGGTTTTGGAACTTCATCGTACATTACCTTGCTTTAGTATATCTTTGCAGTTCTCAACTCTGTCCTTATATCTATAGTATATCTTGAATCGATTGCCACAATTTGATACCTGGATCTTTAGGGTTGCTGTTTTCCCCAATATTTGCAAAGCTTTACCTCTTTATTTTCTTGACAATTGAAATTGGATTTTGTTTTACCAAATCCCTGTGATCGATACTCTGGAATACTTGCTAATCTACGCCGATCCGTACACTGCGGGTTCGCTTGCTTTTATTCTAGTTTTATCAATTTAAGACTTGATTGCACGCACGTTTTAGGACGAACAGATATCGAACGGCTATGAAGAAGGTTGTTGAAGATCTCAAACGAAGGTTATTGAAAGGCTGTGAAGAAGATTGGGGAGAAGATCAAACGGTTATCAAAGGGAACATTTGAAGAGAAGGTCTTGGAGAAGATCTTGTTTGAAGGATCTACTCAAACGGCTAGTACACAAACAACACGTGATAAAATCACGTTCAACAAACATAGGATTATGTGGAAGGAAGACGTTGCAACGGCTAAGAGATAACGGCCAGAAGAAGTTCCTCCATAGAAGACTATAAAGAAACATCGACTAAAGATGAAGACACCAAGCCTACAAGCGATCATACAAGACATCGTCATCGATCCAAAAGTTTATCTTCCTCTTTGAGCTTTCTTAGGTTTATTTGTTAGAGTGAGATAAACACAAGAGCTACAATGACATATCATATTAGTGTTATACTCGAGTATGTTACTTTGCGAAGTAACTAGGCTATTATTGCTTGAATAGAGTTGAATAGATCGTAGCATTGAGGCTACATTGAGAGAAGAAAGGAAGTTCTTCTAGATTGTATCGAGGACTCACAACAAGCAGATACTTCCTCCGATCGTAAATAAATGACTTCCTATGATCTAAAGTTTGATCAAATTTAAATGTCATTTTATGTTTTCAAGGTTATTAATTAAGAGAGAGTTGTGAGAATAGTTCTTGAAAATTGTTTTTATTAAATATTTTCATAATAAAATATTCACTCATTGGTCTAAAAGGGTGGTAAACATTTAATAAGTGATAAAATTAAGAAAAAACTATATAAAATTAATGTTGTTTAGGAATTTTCTTAATAATTGTGTCAATGACTAAAAAGTCATTTATTTATGATCGGAGGAAGTAATATATAGTTAGAATCCTAGGGTCGGAAACCCTAGGCGGAGAGTAGACTGTTAGGGCCGAACTTCGTAAACATATCGAGTGTCGATCTTTTTATTTATGCACTCTCTATCGCTTAAATTGTGACTAACAATCTTCTGCAGGTTTCGAAGTCAAGGCCTTGAGATTAACTTCAAAGCCTTGAGAAACAATTTTGTCACTAAGCGCAGAGATCGACTTCAAGGCCTTGAGATTCATTTCAAAGCCTTGATATCCGATATTGCGAAAAGTTATCATACTCTATTCAACCCCCTTCTAAAGTATTAATATTCTTATTAATTCCCTACTCGGTTCTTCAGTTTGTGCTCTTGTTACGGGTTTATTTGGGCGATCGGGTAGGAACTTGGGTGCACCAGCATCATCCTCTCCTTCTTGAAAAAGATTTGTCCACAAATTTGTTTCTTTTTCGTCATCCAGGAATGGGGTGAGGTATGCGACAATGAAGGTGTTGTTAACCTCGTATTCGCCATGGAGTTCTAGTTGATAAGTGTTGTCTCCAATTTCTCGGAGAGCTTTGAATTGTCCATCTCCTCGAGCATCCAGTTTTCACGGGTGGCTACAGTATGTGCCTTCTTGATGGTTTTGTACTTGGTCCTTGCGTGTAGTTCTTTTATAAACTCGACATGTTTTCCTACATCAAATTCTTCTCACTCATTTATGGGAAAGGGAACAAGATCAAGTGGGGTTAAAGGGTTCATACCATCGACACATTCAAAAGGAGTAAGTTGCGTAGAGGTCGTTGGAACGGGCTGATAGCATGGATTATTGTCTATATTTTGGGGCCTGTTTAGACGTTTTATCTTCAATAATCTGCATGTTTGAATGTATATTATGTGATTATATTGTCGTTTCATCTACCTTTGCGGGAATCAAGGTCTACACCAAGTTTCGTTGTAATCGTAGATAAAATGGCACGTTTTGCATCAAAAAGGAGCAAAAGAAGCTAAGGAGTTATTGGAGCTACATTCAGGAGCTTAAGGAAGAATCCAGGAATCATGGAATTGGATTAGAGATTCACTTTGGACCAAATTTGAGAGATTTCACATTCAGTTGTGATTCACCTCGGTTGACTACAAAGTCACCTCGACCGAGGTGATCCAGAGGAGCTGACTCGACCGAGGCGAACACCTTGGACGCGGCAAGGATATTTTATTCTTGGCTGAGATCTTTTATTTTTGGAAAGAGCATCTTATATTTTTAGGTTGGATTCCTGGAAAGAAGAAGATAATTTAGCCCATATATTTTACCTATTTTTATGGGAAAAGATCTTTCTAAGATATCTTATCTTTGGAGAGTAATTTTCCTATAAAAGGGGTTGGATTTTCCACTAATCCATACCCCGCATACCTACGAATAGACGGCTGAGGGCTGGAAAACATCATAACAGCTAGAAGATTTGAAGAACCTTTTTGAAGGTTGAAGGAAGATTGAAGGAAGGAAATTGATAGCTTTTATAGCTTTGTGAAGGGTTTTGTAAGATTCCCTTAGATTCCCTTCATTGTTGATTGTCTTATTGGATTTTGATTCAAGGAACGCTTGTTGATTGATAATTGATTCAGTTATTGAAGCCTTTCTCTTAAGGTTTTCTTGTTCAATTATTCTCTTTCTTCCCTTATATTTGATTATTGCTTTCAAAATGATGAATGGATAATTTTTTTGTGTGATTCTAGGATGATTGGCTGAAGGTTGTAGGAAAAACAATGATAGAATAATCTTAATCACAGTAGGACCCTGAAAGCTCGAGTCTTTATCCTTAACTCTAAAGCATCTCGCTCAGCCGATGAACATCTCGGCCGGGGTGGAATTCTTCTGACTGAGGTGACTTACCTGATCCGAAACTGAGAGTTAAGTGTTAGAGTTTGCCAAATCCTATTCTTATTACACCTTTCCTGGTCCAATGCAAGCCTAGGATGAGACTTATCCGGTAATTCCTTTGTTTGTTTACCCAAGATCATAAGAGTAGGTAATAAAAGTTTATCCTTTATTGGGGTTTGAGTGTGCTTCCATCCCATCTATGTGAGTTAGCCTGAGACTTACCCGGTAAAGGTTGATTCTATTCCCTTAGTTGGAGTGTTAGTTTGAGGTTATAGTTCTTTTCCTTAATTCCTTGAGACTTACCCGGTAATAGGAGTTACGGTTTGGGATTAGTGAGTAGTGAGACTTACCCGGTGATCTATTCCACTTTAGTAACACCTTCCCTATGCAAATATCTCAGCTTTGTCCGCTTATCTTTAGATCTTGAGTTGGAACCACAACTAGATGCTTTAATCCCTAGAATTGCATATTTCCTTAATTGACTTTTTATCATCTTTGATTGTTTTAATCGTTTTTGTGGTTAGTAGTTGCATTGACAAACCTATACCTGCTTTGTTTCACTAAGTCCTTGTGATCGACCCCTGGAATTTCTTGCTTTTTACTACGATTGACCCGTACACTGCGGGTTTGCATCCTTGTTTTAAGCTTACATCTAGGGTTATAAATTTAAAGCTTGCACACACCGTTTGGAGCGAGCAAGTTTTGGCACCGTTGCCGGGGACTTGGTCTAGACCGAGCCGGTTTCGGTTGTCTTTCGGGGCTATTGCCCTTGTTGCTATGAACCACTCTTTCTATGAGTTTTGTAGTTTTCAGGATATCCGATGACTACATTTGATCCAGTCTGGATAGCAAGACAAAGTGCTAGGGCGGACCATTATGAATACTTGGAAGAGAAATACTCCTTCTATTGGTTCAACAATGAAAGAGAAAGAGAAGAGGCCATTAAGGAGGAACTTGCTATATGGGATGAGCTGAATATCCCTAGAAAGATTTATGAGCAACCTCTTGAAGATTCACTTGAATCAAAATTGGAGAAGATAATGAAGAAGTTGGAGGAGCTCAAAGAAAGCACCCTATCCTATGTTGAGCCGAAAGAGGAGCATGAGGAAGTGCTGCAAGTTTCAAGCATTCCCCCAATCGAACCAGAAGTTTCGCCTGAAGCTTTTGAGGAAGAGGAAGATGCGGAAGATCTCGATCCAACTGTTGAGACTTCGGCCGAGGTGAAAGAGAGATCGGCCGAGGTCGAAGAGAGATCGGCCGAGATGGAAGAAGAATTTGTAGAACTGGAAGTGGAAGATGCAGAGAACCTTGGCCAAATTACTGAGATTGTGGACAAGGTGGAAGAAAGATCAGCTGAGTTGGGAGAGATTTCATGTGTGGATTATCAACCTAACATGAAACTTGTCCCAAGCTTTGGAGAACTTTATAAGGTGCCTTCTCTTACTCCCATTGAAATTCCTACTAAAGTTCTAGATTTCTTTAGGGACGCACCGAAGAGTTGGAGGTCTCTTCCGAAAGAACCTCCTAAAATCAAGATGAAACCGCCCTTATATTTGCTGAAAGAAGATGCTCCTTGGAATATAAGGAGTGAAGTTAACAAGTGCTTCACTGCTAAGGCAACAAAGTGTTATTTGTTCAAGTATGGGGTCACTCACGTGACAAAGACCTTGTACTATCCCCGAGCTGAAGATGAGGAAGCTACTAGAATCCTCGAGAAGCTGTTTTCTCGATCAAGGAAAGGATGGGACGAAAGACTGAGTTATGTCCCATGGAAAAGGATGAAGACCGGTATGATTCCGGTGAGAACCAAACCGTACAAGCTTGTACGTAGGAGATCCTACCATTTGCCGGTGAAATTAGGAACCGGAACCTTTTTGGAAGAGTTTTATGATGGATGTGATGAGCACTCCAAGGTGTTCAAGGTACATTGAGTAATTCTATGGAGAAAGGTCTAGCTAGCGACCTTAAACCAAGGGCTTCTTGGGAGGTAACCCAAGGTATTGTTTCCTTTTCCCTTTCCTAGTTTAGTTTAGATAGTTTGTTTTTGCTTTGCTTTGCTTTGTTTTCGGCATCCTAGACAGAAACCAGGTACTTTCTAAGGAAGGAATACAACTCAGGAGCTACACTAGAAGGACAGAAGTTCGAGAAATTGAGAGGACAGAGCTTGACTGAAACACATCTCGGGTGCAGTCACAGGACCTCCACCGAAATGTTCTTCGCCAACCGAGACGGTCTTATCTGGAGTTGTTTCTTATTTCTTTATGCAGTTCAGTTATGTCCGGTGAGTTTCCTGTTTTCCTTGACTCTTATTTTGACCCATTGGGACAATGTGTCCCAAGTATGGGGTATTTGATTTATTATTTGACTATGGATGATTGTATGCTACTTTGATGGATATTTATGTTTTATTTTGCTCTATCTGAGATTACATGCATGCATACAGGTTATTTGATTGAGAAAAACGTCAAAAACTGGAAAGAAAAAAAAATTTGAACTCGACCGAAGTAATTCTAGCCAAACGAGGTACTTCACCTCGGTTGACTAGAACATCTTGACCGAGGCGTTTTAACAGAAAGGAATTTTTCGAAAACGATTTTTGTGCTTCTTATCTGGATATGACCTCAGTGAAGATTTTGTCTGCAGATTGGTTTTGAAATCTTTATATGTTTGAAAGGTTTTATGATATGTTTAAGTTGCTAAATGCTTTGTTTGAAATTTTTGGCATGTTTAATACTTTGTTTTTATCAAAATTATATTGAATTTGAAGGGTGACACCACATTATGAGTTCTCTCACTTTCGTCCTGGAAAGACCAAGGCAATTTGTTCTTTTCTCTTCTTCTTCTTGATCATTCTTAGCCCCTCATATACATATTTGCCTTCCTTTACCTATCCGGGAATTTGGAAGCAAGCAAGTGAAAAGCAGGTGAAAGAAAAGTTGAGAAGTTGGCTGGAAGTGAAAGTGTTAGAAAGTAATAAATAGGTTTGGGGAAGTCAATCATGATGATGAGTAACTCGGCACCATTCACATAGCCGGGTGTTTGTGTCTTGCCAAAGTCGGATTGAGCGATATTCCTAACGGGTCATGGTATGTGCATCAAGGGTTTGATGCATCTCAAGAAATTGATGATTTCTGATTTCCTAGGCTTCGGTTATTGTGCACCTCTGTCCATGCATCCCAAAAAGTAAAGTAAAAAAAAAGAAAAGTGTGAAATAAGCAAAGCTTATTGGTGGATGATGTTGAAAGTCAAGTGAAAGTGAAGTGATATCCTTTTCCCGGATTCTAGCACCACATTACCTTCTATACATCCCTACCCTACACGTTTCTTGACCTTTCTTTTGGGAAGCCCTTGAGACCTCGAGCTTGTTGATTGACTTAGTGGTTTAAACTGGATTATACATGATTAATTTCGATAATTATGATTTATTATGCATTCTATGATTTTATGCAAAGATGAACAACTTTCTTATATTTATAAAATGTTTTAAGCATATTTTGATTTTAAATTCCATGAAGTATCCTCTTAGAGTGATCTATGATTGTAGCACACCATTAAAATATTTTGAAAGACTTTTTCATTGATCTTCATGACTAATAATCCATTCTATCTTGTATTTTATATTCGGAACTTGCTTGGGGACAAGCAAGAGCTAAGTATGGGGTATTTTGATAGCATGGATTATTGTCTATATTTTGGGGCCTGTTTAGACGTTTTATCTTCAATAATCTGCATGTTTGAATGTATATTATGTGATTATATTGTCGTTTCATCTACCTTTGCGGGAATCGAGGTCTACACCAAGTTTCGTTGTAATCATAGGTAAAATGGCACGTTTTGCATCAAAAAGGAGCAAAAGAAGCTAAGGAGTCATTGGAGCTACATTCAGGAGCTTAAGGAAGAATCCAGGAATCATGGAATTGGATTAGAGATTCACTTTGGACCAGATTTGAGAGATTTCACATTCAGTTGTGATTCACCTCGGTTGACTACAGAGTCACCTCGACCGAGGTGATCCAGAGGAGCTGACTCGACCGAGGCGAACACCTTGAACGCAGGAAGGATATTTTATTCTTGGCTGAGATCTTTTATTTTTGGAAAGAGCATCTTATATTTTTAGGCTGGATTCCTGGAAGGAAGAAGATAATTTAGCCCATATATTTTACCTATTTTTATGGGAAAAGATCTTTCTAAGATATCTTATCTTTGGAGAGTAATTTTCCTATAAAAAGGGTTGGATTTTCCACAAATCCATACCTTGCATACCTACGAATAGACGGCTGAGGGTTGGAAAACACCATAACAGCTGGAAGATTTGAAGAACCTTTTTGAAGGTTGAAGGAAGATTGAAGGAAGGAAGGAAGTTGATAGCTTCTATAGCTTTGTGAAGGGTTTTGTAAGATTCTCTTAGATTCCCTTCATTGTTGATTGTCTTATTGGATTTTGATCCAAGGAACGCTTGTTGATTGATAATTGATTCAGTTATTGAAGCCTTTCTCTTAAGGTTTTCTTGTTCAATTATTCTCTTTCTTCCCTTATATTTGATTATTGCTTTCATAATGATGAGTGGCTAATTTCTTTGTGTGATTCTAGGGTGATTGGCTGAAGGTTGTGGGAAAAACAATGATAGAATAATCTTAATCACAGTAGGATCCTGAAAGCTCGAGTCTTTATCCTTAACCCTAAAGCATCTTGCACAGCCGATGAACATCTCGGCCGGGGTGGAATTCTTCTGACCGAGGTGACTTACCTGATCCGAAACTGAGAGTTAAGTGTTAGAGTTTGCCAAATCCTATTCTTATTACACCTTTCCTGGTCCAATGCAAGCCTAGGATGAGACTTATCCGGTAATTCCTTTGTTTGTTTACCCAAGATCATAAGAGTAGGTAATAAAGGTTTATCCTTTATTGGGGTTTGAGTGTGCTTTCATCCCATCTATGTGAGTTAGCCTGAGACTTACCCGGTAAAGGTTGATTCTATTCCCTTAGTTGGAGTGTTAGTTTGAGGTTATAGTTATTTGCCTTAATTCCTTGAGACTTACCCGGTAATAGGAGTTATGGTTTGGGATTATTAAGTAGTGAGACTTACCCGGTGATCTATTCCATTTTAGTAACACCTTCCCTATGCAAATATCTCAGCTTTGTCCGCTTATCTTTAGATCTTGAGTTGGAATCACAACTAGATGCTTTAATCCCTAGAATTGCATATTTCCTTAATTGACTTTTTATCATCTTTGATTGTTTTAATTGCTTTTGTGGTTAGTAGTTGCATTGACAAACCTATACCTGCTTTGTTTCACTAAGTCCCTATGATCGACCCCTAGAATTTCTTGTTTTTTACTACGATTGACCCGTACACTGCGGGTTCGCAACCTTGTTTTAAGCTTACATCTAGGGTTATAAATTTAAAGCTTGCACACACCGTTTGAAGCGAACATGGGCCAACCTTAGATAATCCGTGGAAGCTTTGTACTTGGGTAGGATTCATTGGACCGGGCCAACCTTGGATGGCCTTAATTTTGCTTTCATCCACCTTGAGTCCTTGGGTATTCACTATAAAGTCTAGGAAGATGAATTGATTGGTGTATACTTCACACTTCTTAAGATTTACGTAAAGGTGGTTGTTGCATAGTAGAATAAGTACTTCTCTAAGATGTTTCTCATGGACTTTGAGGACGGGATTGTATATCAAGATGTCATCAAAGTAGACAACCATAAATTTTCCTATGACTGGTATGAGAATATGGTTCATAAGGCACATGCGCGTAAGTAGACCAAAAGGTATAACCATCCACTCGTATGGCCCGGATTTGGTCTTGAAAGTTGTTATTCATTTGTCTATTTCCCTCATCTCGATCTAATGGTATCCGCTGTTGAGGTCTATCTTTGAAAATACGGTGGCTCCATGTAATTCGTCTAGCATATTGTCGAGTTTGGGAATGGGTGCCTATATTTAACAGTGATGTTGTTGATGGATAGATAGTCAACACACATTCTCCAACTATCATCCTTCTTTGGGACTAAGAGAACAACAACCGCACATGAACTGAAGCTCTCTCGAACATACCCCTTATATAGGAGCTCTTGTACATGTGGTTGGACCTCGTGGGTCTCATTGGGATTCATTCTATAGGTGGGCCTATTGGGCAGGGTAGCTCTTGCAATTAGGTCTATTTGGTGTTCAATGCCTTTGAAGGGTGGCAATCCGGCCGGTAAATCTTTTGGAAAGACATCCTTGAATCCCTTCATCACTTGTTGGATTTTTTTTGGTAATTCGAACTGATCTTTGTATGGATCAGTGTCGGGTTCTTTGCTTAGAAGCATCAATGTTGTATCAAGGGGAATTTGATGCAATATTCATCCTTGCCGACCTTTGGAATATCCCTAGATTCTTTTGGTGTTTCTTCCAGTGGTAAGTCTTGATCTCCCTTATGATCTTTATGCTCTTTTTGGGTTATTGTGACCTGCTCGAGACTCATGCCCGACATGAGGGCTAGTGTTTTTCCTTGAAATTTATAAAAATACTTATTCATCTTCCCCTTGTAGGTGACGTCTCGGTCGTACTGCCATGGTCATCCGAGTAATAGATGACATACTTGCATGGGAGCAACGTCGCATAGAATGATATCAATTTATTTCTTGATTTTTAGAAGTTACTTCAACATGTTGGTTAACAAGCACTTATTCGCTCTCATGAATCCATGTTAGTTTATATAACAATAGGTGGTCTAGTAGGTCTAATAGTAATTTCTCCACCATTTACATACTACTGATATTGCAACAACTCCCACTATTCATGACGACATTGCAACACATGTCCCTTATGAAACATCTGGCACGGAAGAGGTTGCCCCACTGCTCGATTACAGGGGATCTTTTACCCAGGAGGAATCAACTATCCACTTTGTCATGATGTCCCTCCTTGGATCCGGCATTGAGTTTTGTTGTTCATGCAAGACGGTAGCTAAGACTAGCAAACACGTTAGGTTAGTAAGATCAAAAGAACTACCCACTTATGGATTTTTTCTCTTTACCCCTCATTGTCTGTGTACGTACTAAGTTTATCTTATCCGGTTTGTGAGGTTCTCCGGCACCTGATAAAAAGACACATGTTAGTTCGTTCACACACTACAAAGTAAAATAGCGGTGAACCTTGATCTCAATGGAAAGGGCTTTTGTATGGTGCTATTGAGAAAAAAACAAAACCAATTTCACCAACTTTCTCACTAAAAGACAAGAACTTATAAAAGACAAATGTAGCAAAAAATAAGATTAAATCAGGAATTGAGGGAGGCAGGTAGGAAAGGTGCAGAGTTTTGCTTCCGATAATCTAAGATAGTTCACGATCCTTTAACTAAACCTGAAAATCTCAAGAAAGAGCAAGATAACACTTAAAGACCTTTTTTTGCCTTGATCGAATCTCTTTTTAATGCGCATTTTATTTGCATTGTTTTCTTCTCTTTTATTTATACCAAAAACAACAAGGAACTCGAACCGGACCAGTTCGGCTTTCAATCCTTGTTGGACCGGGTTCGATGCGGATGTACAGGATTGGCTTGCTGGGAGTACGAATGAACCGGGTTCAACTAAACCTGTTTCGGTATCCCTTCACTATATCGGATCTGATAAGTGGAGCAAATCATCGGGTTTTTGGATCCGGTTTGGGTACTATATTCGGGTAGGATCCGAATATTTTTATTTTATTTAACCAGACCAAGGTATTGGGTAGGGTTAGAACCCCGTTTTATTTTGGGAATGAGTTATTGGTTGGCTTTTATGATTTGGTTAGGTTTTAAATGTTTTCGAGTTGGGGTTTTAGGGGTTTTCAAGTTGCGATGAATGGGGTTTTTTTAGAGGGAGGAGGAGTTGTTGGGTGCTTTTGGTGGTGATGTGGGTGGCAGTGTAGGGTTGTGGTGGTCGGAGAAGGGTGGTTGATGGTGATTGTCGGCGAAGAAGATCAACATGAAATAGTTTTGGCAAAGAGGGTCTTTCATCTGAAGGTGTCGGCGGTGTTGGGGTAGCTAGTGAAAGTTTGGATGGCCGGAGATGGTGACGGTATGATGGTGGTGGAGGCGGTGAGACGGTGGCGGCATTGTGAACCGTGAGGAATCCCATGGTTTCTTTAGTGAGACTCCGAGGGTGAAAGAAGTTTTTTTTTTAAAAAAAATATTTTTGTGCTACAAGAATCTACTAAAAGCAATTGAATTAAAATTAAAAGTACTAAATAAACGAGAATGATAGAAATATTGATCGTAACGGTTGTTGCTCCGATTGACTCTTTTTGTGCGTATCTTGTGAAAGATCCGATTTTTGAATAAAATGATAAGATGCTACATAGGTTAACTAAAATATCTAATACCACTTTGATACGAGGTATTCGCTCGTGTAGATAGCCCGATCTTTCGACACCTAAGACTCGATAAAAAAGACGACAAAAAAAAGAGATATGGAAAGAAGATGATCTGATGGTGGGAATGGATCGATAAACGGATAGATCAAGGTCGAACCCTAAGCAAAGACCTAGAGGCACACTAGGACGCGATGGACCCTAACACACAACCATCGAAGTTCTATAGATTCCTTCTGTACAACCAAACACAATAGGTCAGACGTTCTTGAAGAACCTTAGAGTGCCTGTAGGTATGCAGGTGGCTAGTTAAAGCATCACGTCCTACCAAGGCAAGCAAAACACACTCAAGCAAGTCCAAGCGAGAATGCAAACAAGACGTTCTCTTGCTAATGAAATTGCATTATGTTTGGGAGGATGGAAAATCAATTAAAAGGTCCTTTGCATTACTCTTGATAATGCATCATATAATGATACGATGGTTGTTGCTCTTAAGGGTCATTTAGTTAGAAAAAACTCTTTGGTGTTGAATGGAGATTTTTTTTCATCTACGTTGTGCTTGTCATATCATTAATTTGATCGTGCATGCTGGTTTGAAGGCAATAGATGAAATTGTTCTTAAGATAAGAAGGGTTATCAATCATTTGAAGCATTCTATGCCTAAAAACGGAAGAAATTCTATGAAATTGCTTCAACTAGTTTTGGTTTGGACAGTAATAACAAGTTGTGTTTCGACACACATACTAGATGGAACTCTACTTGCATTATGCTTGATCATTATCTTTATTTTTTAGATACCGTTGATAGTTTTGTTGGTAAGGATACAGATTTGGGAGGTTGTCGCCTTAGTATGGAGGAATGGAAAAAGGTGGAACAATTGAGAAAGTTTTTGCAAGTATTTTACGATGTGACAAATGAGTTTTTAGCTTCTAAAACTCCTACATCTAATTTGTATTTTCATGGTGTTTGGAAAATTCACACGTTGTGGACAAGGACTTCAAAGGGGCATACTACTGTTATATCTCCTATGGTAATAGAAATGCTTGCAAATTTTGAAAAATATTGGGATGAATATAGTCTGATTCTATCTTGTTTTGTTGTTTTTAGGGCTGAGCAAGTTAGGTTCGGTTTACTTGAACAGAACCAAACTGAGTAATTTCAGTCCAAACCGAACCTGAACCGACAATTTAGGTTTGGTCATAGGTCCTTGTTTTTTAAAAAATCGGTTTAGGTTCGGTTTCGGTTAAAAACCATAAAACCTCCGGTTTAACCGAAAACCGAATTTTAATTTAAGAAAATTAAAAAAAAGGCTTTGAAGAGTGAATGAATTTCAATTTTTATAAGTTTTCATTTTTGTTATTTTATTGAGGTTTGGATATTTCATACTTTTTAGTTTATCGAGATTTGTAACTTTAACTTTTAGGTCCGTTTAGGTCCAAAACCTAAACCGAACCGAAACCGACCTAATAGGTTCGGTTTTAGGGTCTAATATTTTAAATTTTTTGTTTTAGGTCCAACCCAAAACCGAACCTACTTTCATAGGTTCGGTTTTCGGTCCAAGGTTTTAGGAAAATTGGTTTTAGGTTCGGTTCGGTTTTGGACCTATGCTCACCCCTAGTTGTTTTAGATCCTTTGATGAAGTTGGTGGGTGTTTAATTTTTGTACAAAAAGTTATTTGGGAAGTTTATGCACATGAAATGGATGATAATATTAAATCCGCTTTAGTTGATCTATTAGATGAGTATATGCTTGCACATGGTGAGTATGGTAGTTTTGTTGAAGAACAACATGTGGGAAACAATACTAGATTAATTGTGGAGTATGATAGTGGATCATTTGGTAAGACTCTTGATCCCTCTCATTCAATAATAAAGATTAATTGAAAGGGTTAATTAGTAATTTTAATTTAACTGAGTCCAAGCCCCTCTCATTACAAAATATAAATGTTGTAGCTAGTGAGTTTCGAACCCTGGACAAAAGCCCCTCCCTAATACCCTATTGAACTTCGTATATTCTCTTGTTCATACACGGTATTAATACATAATGCTTAATACACAATTTTAATACACAAGTTCAATTACACAATGTTAATACATAATTTTCATTTACACAAGTCCGTCGTTTACTCAAGCTTGTCGTTTACACAAGCCCGTCTTTGTTTCAAGCCCATTCGAGTTACACAAGCCCAATTATATATATAAAATATGTAGTCAATATCTCGTATTTATAAAATATGTAGTCAATTTTGATTTTTTTAAAAAAAATAAAAATAAAGTTGGGTAAAAATTTATAAACAATAAAATATGTAGTCAATATCCCGTATTTATAAAATATGTAGTCATTTATACAAGTCTGTCATTTACACAAGTTTGTCAGTTACATCGATGTTTTGTTACACAAGTCCAAACTCATCTAGTTACATACACAAGCCCATCGAAAATTATAAAAAAAAGGATCATATTCAATATTGATAAAGTTAGGTAAAAATTTATAATTAATCAAATTGGGGCAATTTGTTAACTTTTAGAACTCTAGGCCTTTTATGTAATTATAAAACCTGGGCCAAAATCTGTAATTAACTTTGTATGGTCATATTTGTAGATTTTTTAAAAATGAGGTAAAAAACGCAAATATAAAATATGGATATTTTTTGTAATTTAAACTAATTTCAAGCAAACCCTAGCTTCTCCTCCACACATCAACAAGATAGGAGGCATTGTTGAAGCTTTCCCTCCACGCAGCAACATGATAGGTGGCGGCAGCAACAAGACGCTCCTCCTCCACACAAGAGATTAGCACCGTTGGTCGATGTAGGTGATTGACCGACTCCTCCAGTCAAGCGACATCGTTAGAGGCGGATCTGGGTTGTGCGGCGCGAGGCCGGAGGACATTGATTGTCGAAGGGGCTGGGTGGCGGATCTGGGTTGGGCGGGGCTGTGCGGCGCGAGGCCGGAGAACATTCATTGTCGAAGGGGTTGGACGGCGGATCTAGGCTGGGTTGGGCGGTGCTGTGCAAGGTTGTGCGGCTCAGGGCTGTGTTGTGCAGCGGATCTAGGCTGGGCAGTGCGGGGTTGGGCGAGGCAGGGCAGTGCGGCGCGGGGATGTGCAGCGGCGACATCGAGAAGCGCCGCCGACATCCTTCGTTGGAGGCAGTTACTCAATCGAGAAGCAGGCGGCGGCATTGAGACGAAGAAGATGAATGACCGCGAGAAACCCTAACTGGATGTGAAATTTGACGGTTGGATGATTTTATAGGATTATATTTTACGTATTTCCCTTATGCCCCTTGAATTAATTTATTTTTGATTTAAAAATTTAGGCAAAAAATAGAGGGGCCTAGTTAGTTTACACTAAACAAAAAGGGCCCTATTTCACCAATTTTCTCAACAAAAAACATCTTGGAGTTGGATTCGTATTTGTGTTCTCATTTGTCTAAATCTGATTTTAACATTCTACAATTCTGAAAAAGGGTCGAATCTCGTTTTGTGTTCTATCTACATTGGCATGCTTAGAAGATTGATTACGTGCAAGAGGATTCGAATCATGTAACAAAGTTGTTTGTATTACAATTTATATCAATTGTTTCTATAGTTATTTGCTAATGTAATATGGTTTTTTGGTTTACAATTTGGTAGGTCCTTCAAGTGCTTTCAAGATTGGTAAGACACCTCGAATTGAAAGTGAGCGATAAAGAATAAGAGAGGATCTTCCAGGAAATTGACATTGGACACGTTAAATTGTTTGTTGAGCATTTCCACGAATTGTGTCATGTAATCTTATTTCATTTAGGTTGTTGCAATTCATTTTTTTTGTTGATTACGGGACTTTTGTAGTTGTGTTGTTGGTTTGTAACTTGTAATGCATTACGCAAGATTACATATTTACATTTTACAGGTATCGGTATCAATGGATTGAAATTTGAAAGTTTGTATCAAAAGGTTTAAGGCTTTATCATTGCAGTTTTTGTCTAACAAATCCAAGGAAAAAATAACAAACTGCACAATCCAAGTAAAATAACTCGGGCAGTCCGGTCCGCCAGCCCACCCGAGTTTTACATGGGTGGACATGTACAAAGCCGGTACAACTCGTACAAAGTCGGTCCGGCCCGTACATTTCGGACAGACTTTCAATACTAGCTCGGCTCGAGCCCGGATTTATATATGACTAATTTTAGGCTTACAATGTAGGAGGAAATTGTCTAACACGTGTTGACGAAGTCTAGGCCTCATTTTGGACTCTTTGTAGTCCAATTTGTCAAGAAACACACAGGTTGATTAATTAATAAAAATCTAAACGAAAGAAAATTAGAAAATAGAGAAAAGTGTAAAAAAAAATAAAATAATAACGGTATTCATCAAATTTAAACTAATTTAATATTCAAAACTCTTCTGAACCAATAAAAAAAATTTTAATCTAAAAGTAATCAATAAAAATAAATTTCAAAACTTGTTCATCTATTGACATAGAAAATTTAAAACGACAAATAATACTAATCCTCATTTATAAGTTTCACTGATTACTCATCGAAATTAACACAATACAAACCCCTTCTACGGGTTGGTGCAATTTATGTTTTAATGGGCGGTTTGTTGCAAAATTCCATACTTTTCGGGTGATTTTGTAAATTGCCTTTTTTTGTCGCCAATCCTTTCGGCCAACAGCTGGCCTGTAAGTTTCAATCTTCAAGTACAAGAGTCTTCGTGTTTTCGCCGATCAATCGACAGTACTAAACAGCAAATTCGGTCACCATCACGTTTCCATATCCTCAAACCTGGAGATCTCGTCTTATAGGTCAGCTCAGCTTAGGTTATCTTCTCAATTTTGTTCCCGTAATTATTTGCCTGCCACTTTTTTGCCGTTTTTAACTCCCAATTTACTGTACCTGATTCGGAACTGAATGCAGTTGCATCCTGTTCATTGCAAGATTGATGATCTTGATTTGGTTAATTTGCTCTACAGGTTAATTTTACGCATCATTCATGTGAAACGTCGTTGCACCAGGAAATTTGTAACTAGACGTGCTACAATTGATCCTACTAGGGTATATTCAAGGGAATTCAGCATTTCTTGCTAATAACGTGTTATGTGATTTGCAAGTATTGTTACATCATATATTCACAATGGGGGACGAACTGGTTAGCCCAGGTTCAACTCAGAGCACCGATTTGACTGTTGCCACGACTAGCAAGAATGTATCAATAATGACTCATGTTCCAAGGAGTATGTCGAATAAGGCTGTAAATCGCGTCCCTTTGCAAGATCGTGTTGTGATAGGTGGAACCATGGCTGGGGATGCAGCCTTGTTTTTACTGAAAGTTGCTGTTTTAGAGACAGTGAGGAGGATTTCGATGGCCAAGTGTCCATCTGTATGGAATGGTATTCAAGGCCTGCAATTGATAGGCTTTCCTCCATTCAAGTGGCTCCAGAGATGGGCTCCTTTCAAGATGTTGGGAAATACCATGAAGGTTAGTGTCTCTGCAAGCTCGGATTGTCTTGTTTTCTTTTGTGGTAGGATCCTGTGAATGAGGACTTGGTTAAGAGAGTCATTCCTCATATTTGTTGTTCGCTAAGATTTAGGAATCATAGTGGAGTGGAATAAGAGGAGAAGGATGCAATGAGTAACACCAAACATGAAATTATAAGTATTCCTCATTCAACAATAGTACCAAATAGCCACTAAGTTCTTCAATAAAGAAATTTCTGCTTGCTAGATTTTAAAAGATTTTGGTTTTTCTTATTAGGCTTTCTTGTATCTGATTCTTAATTTCTGTGTATTTCTAGATGCTATCGCGACCTTTATTAGTATTGTCAGTTGTAACCTCTTTTCCTCAACAAAATAGCACTTCAAATGATTCTCTGGGATCCCCTGGTACAGAGTCAGATTTAACTCCTGCAGAATCTTCCGAGGATGCAAGGTAGATAGCAAGCAAATCTTTTGATGCTGTTCGTTCATCTTGCTAGAATTTTTCATGTTTTGTGCATAAGTAGGTGGAAATTATGTATGAACTTTGATATGCATATCACTTATGTTGTTAAAAAAAATCTATTTGTACAGAACCGGTGGTGAAGCTCCAGAGGACCCTCCTCCTGAAAGCTGGTTGTCAAATCTCTATAAAGAATTAAATGATGAGGGGATTTGCCTACCAGAAAGGTGATCGCTATCATTCTTCAAGAAGTCATTTCAACATACGTGATAATGACAGTGGTGTGTGAATATGCTTGGTTGCTGCTCTTTGTTCTAGCCATTTCCACTTGTAGACAAATAATCAAAATCTACTTTGTACTAGAAAGTAGGAACTCATGCCCAAATGGTCTTGCTTGCTCTCTCCTATTCATTCATTAAGCTCCATCAACATTCTATTATGTATAAAAAGTTTATTATCTGTACAAAAAAATTGCTCTAGAAGTGTTGCGGGTGGGGGAAGATAAATATACTCTTTTAGAATTTTCTAATCACTGCAGTTAACTAATATACAACTTATGCTGTTACAGATTATGTCATCATGCAGTATTTTATGATCCTTGTTTGTGGTTATTGGTTATACATATGCTTGAGCAAAGAATGGGCTTGCGCTAAATCAGTTATCCTTGTTATTCTAAACTTGGTCAGAATTAACGAGGAAGAGCTCCATAGATTTTACTCTGCCTCAAATGATGATTTTTCTTGTCTCCTATCATCTATTAAGAAGACAATTCGATGGAGGGAGACGTACCATATCTTGACAGAACGGGAACTAGGGATGTGGTCAAAAGTGGTATTTTGGCATGGTTGTGATGTGAGATCTCAACCTTGCCTGATTGTAAGACTTGGGCTAGCATGTAAAACCCTGTCTGCCGATGAGAGGCCAAAATTTGCTCAAGCTATTGGTAAGATGTTCTGTATTTCTCTATTTAGGAAATTTGATCTCAGTTTAGATGAAAAATGAACATTATCTTTTCTACCTGTATTGTAGATGTTTCCTAAACCATTTAGCATTCATTTGAAGCTTAACATATGAAAACCTTCCTTTTGACCTTGTTTTTAATATGCTTAGGAAACATAATCCATGTGAGACCTTGTTTTTAATATTCTTAGGAAACATAATCCTGTGAGACTGTCTTTATTTTTCATTTGTCTCAGTTCCCTGATTTAAGTTGATGTGTCTCATTTCTCTGTGGGGCTACAACTATTTGCATATTGATCATTAACAATGGTAATACAGTGGTGAAAATAAGTCTTAAATATCGACTTGTCCTTTTCCAATATCAATCTGTTTGATGCAAGAAATTTGTTTGTTATGAGATAGAGATGAGCACTATATATCTGCTACAACTGAGAACTACTTCTTTACAATGTTCTGTGCTCAAAATAGCTTCCACTTTTGTGCTTAAAGCACAAATTAAGTGAATATTCTAACAAAGCACAGCTGTTGCCTATGCAGTTTCTCAGGTTGAGTATGGAGCCTTGCACTTGGTTGATGAAGAAAATCCAAAAATTATGGTCTTGGTAGATTGTGAAGGTTTATCACCGTTGAGACTCCCTATGCAAGTGATGAGATCATGTTCTCTTCTTTTGCAAGATCACTTTCCAAATCGTCTGGCTTGTTTGTTTGTTATACGCCTTCCTCCTGTGGTTCGGGTGGTAGCACAGACTTTTATCCAAGTATGCACCAAAGATCTTTCTCTAAAACATACCATGCAGCATGCTTTTGATTCCCTCTTGGTGAAATTAATTGTCTTTATAGCATTTTGTACACTTTTAGAGATGATTATCATATATTCTATTAAACATCTATTTATTTCACTAATTTCTACTTTCTCGAGAAGTAAACTAGTCGTTCACCAATAATTACAAGGGCAAATGCATTAAGTAGAGACTGAAATAGCTACAATGACCATTTTTTAATTAACAAGAATTGAAGACCCTAAGGACAGGTACTTTTATACAGAGGGAGTATGTATATGTGTGAAGCATGAGTTAACACTATAAATGTGAAACATATATGTGTACGCTGAATAAACGATTTTCTGAATCTTTCAGGCTCTGAAGCCTGTTACCCGGCAGAAGTTGAAGTTTATAGGGAATAAGTACAAAGAGTATCTCACTGAGCAGCTTGAGTCGCTGCCTGCATATCTTGGAGGGAACTGCATATGCACAATATGTTGCAGCAAACAAGATACTCAACATCTTCGTGCAGTTGAGATAACTCATGTGACACAAACTCTACCACAAATAGCAGAAGGTGAGAATATTCCTCGTGTAGATCCCGATCCAGAAATCAACCGCAACATGTACCAAAATGGTGACCAAATTATGCGAAATGCTATAATAGGAGTTATCATGTTCTGGACCTTTCTTGCCTTTCTTGGGGGTGTTTATGACCCTGAAAGCCGCCCATTTTAGTTCAATATGTGTGTTCTGTGATCCGTGGTTATTGAAGGATTTTGGCTCATGCCTTCCTTTGGCATGATATCAATAATCAATAAAATGATCATCTTGTTAGTTGTTACTCTTGTATGGATGTAAGTTTTTTTACAGCAGTTTTGCTTGTGGCTGGATGTAAGTTTTTTACAGCAGTTTTGCTTGTGGCTGTGCTGATGCTATTTACTGTGTGGAACATAGGTCTATGATTTACTTTTACTGTTATTGCTTCATAAATTATTACAGAAGAAATGTTGGCAATAACAAAAAATATTTAAGTTGTGGCTGCTGGGATTCGAGCCCAGGTCTCCACGGCCACAACGTGGAATTCTTACCACTAAACTACAGCCACTTTGATGTTAATATTGATACATATACATACAGATACACTTAATATTAACAGATATTGAAAGTCGGTTTGTCACCTAATTAAACGAACTGTCATCGAACCTTTGGCGGCCAATAGCAAGTTGAAGACTTCTTAACACAAACAAACATTTATTCAAATAAAACTTTAAAAAGTTATATATAATATGATAAGTTATTTAGTTTTTTTTCTTAGATCGGTTAAAATATTTAATGGGGAACCAATAATAATCGTAAAACTGTTGTCTCCAAATTTATCAACTTACTTTCATGGATACTTCAATTTCAAAATAAAATTGATATAAATTAGTATGAATTATTAAGTATATAACTAACAAAATTTTGATTTAATAAATCATAAAAACACTTAAATTATTAGCTTACAGCCTTATGCATCAAAATAATAAAAATAAAATCTATTTTTATTAAAATGTCATTGAAATTTTAAATGTGTATTTTTTGTTTTAATCTGCCAAAGCACCATTTATATCTTAGGTTCGAAATAGATACGTAAAAATGACGTCGTTTTGGTTGTGTTGCAGCTGAAGGGACGCGCTCTCACCAGTCGAAATTCGGCGAATGAGAATGTGACACGTGATTTTAATTAAATTTAAAACCTCACTACCCGCTTCAATATATAGTAAAAAAATTGAATAGGTTTAATTTTATCTATCTAATGACACCTTTTTTGCATATGTTTAGAGAAAAAAAAAATTGACCTCTTTGAACGGACGGTAAGGGTATACGTAATAAATATTTAGCGTTTTCTAAAATTATTTTTACATAAAACTAAATTTTATCCATGTAACGACATATGGATTTTATATATTACAAAAATAATCGTTATTTGTTAATTGAATTCATTTTTTTTATTATGTTGTTCCTTTTTTATTTTTTTATGTTGAATATGATTTTATTGGTGTTATTTTCCTTCTTCTTTTTTCTTTGCATTTTATATATATAATAAAGTATTTAAAATTTTATTTATAATAAATGATCTATTAAAAAATAATTTATAGTTTATTAAAAAGAAATAGAATTAGTAAAAAGTGAAAATAGGAGTATCGGCCTCTCTACTGTGGGTTAAATGGCATTGTTAGAATATCCACGACCTAAAGATTGAGATGAGTTTACTATATTTTAAAAATAAAAGAAAAAATATAAGAATTTGGGCTGTTTCTTTTGGTATCCAAAAGCTTTTAAATTATCTATGGTTCAATTTGTTTCCCCTTAAAACTCTTCCTTATATATTACATCAAAGATTAATTAAAATATATAATTCAATTATAAAATATAAAAAAATCAAAAAAATAATTTTTAAAACTAATTATGATCTTATTAAATTTTAAACTAATTAATATTTATAAGTACTTTTTAATATATTTTTTAGTTTAAAAAATCTAAAAAGGTAAATTTAAAGGTAATTTTTATTTTTTGAATTAAAAAATAATAATTTATTATTACTATTTGATATAAAAAAATAAAATATAGAAAACTTAAAAATTTGTGTATATCAAGAGAAAAAAGTCCAAACTTGAAGGATATCAAAAGAAAAAACGCAAAATATATTCAGAAGAAAAAAAAACTCATTTTCTACGTGAAGTACTCTACTGTATGAATCTGTTTACTGTAAAATAGGAAATACATATCACAAAAGATATTGACATTTTCTAAATTTTTTTTTTCTTTTTTCCAAAAAAATAAAAAAATTCATCTCAATCATAGGTCGTGGACGCTCCTAAGCTACCGTCACAAATATTGATGACGTGAAAAAAAATAGGATCCAGGGCCTCATTGATGTACACGGTCTAATGTTTCCTTTTCATAAAAATCATTATTACAAAAAAAATTAAAATTTTAACAAACTAAGAAGACCAAAAATTGTGGTAGACATGCGGTGCAACGGGAGAGCAGTGTGAGTTTGGCGTTGATGTAGCGCAGGGAGTTTGGTGTTGTAATAATGATTTCTAATTCAGCCATCATTATCAATCAATTATTTTCTTAATCTTCAAGTCATGTTAATTGTTTATTTGGTAGCGTAAATCTGCTCCATTGTCGTCGTTTGTTGGAGCAAGTTTCTCCAGATCGTTTATTTTCTTCAAAATAAAAAAAAGGTATAAATTACCCTAATTCATCACTATATATACTCCATTTCTACGATCGCCAAATTCATTAGGGTTTTCCTTTATTTCGGTAAGAATTACAAGTTCATTTCTTCTTTAGTGTGACTCTCTTTGGTTTTGAAATCATATTTCGATCTGTCTGTTTGTAATTTCATTTCAGTTGTTTGAGTTTCGCAAGATCTGAGATATGCCGTCTAATAGTGAGCATCATTCCACCACAAAGACGCCTCCTGCACCATCGCCTTTGCGGAATTCCAAATTTTGTCAGGTAACTAAAGCCCGCAGATAGATGAGGAGATCCTACATTCCTCTTTTTAACTATAATGCTAATAGATTGATAATTCTGGTTTCTGATTTCAACAGTCAAAGATGAGAATTTTGGTTACTGGAGGAGCTGGATTCATTGGCTCTCACCTAGTTGACAGGTTGATGGAAAACGAAAATAATGAGGTTAGAATTCTACCCCTGGTGGTGAAGAATAACACGACATGATTGTGTTGATTAGTTTCGATGGATCTGATTTTGTGCAGGTCGTAGTTGCTGATAACTACTTCACTGGATCCAAGGACAATATTAGGAAATGGATAGGACATCCTAGATTTGAGCTTATTCGACATGGTACTTGTCTTTCGCTTGCCCTTAAATTTTCGTATGTAAAGAAGTGAGATCTGGTTTGTTTATACATTATGTTAGAACATTTGCATTATACAGTGCTCTGTGGTGATTTAAACAGGCAATTCAATAGCAAATTTTACTTTTTGTAGATGTCACTGAGACACTGTTGGTTGAGGTCGACCAAATTTATCACCTTGCATGTCCTGCGTCTCCCATTTTCTACAAGCACAATCCTGTTAAGGTGAGCATGGCCTAACCTTCAGTCTGTTTATGATGCAACTTCTGTTCTTAATTGTTTCACTGTTTTCAAAAAACTGTGCAAATTTATTATATTCTGCACTTAACAATGTGCTAGTTTTAATCTGTAATTTTTTAGTGGGAAAGGACCAGCTTTGTTATGTCAAATAGCCAAAATAATCATCATCTAATCTTCATATGTTGCTCAGACTATCAAGACAAATGTGATGGGAACTTTGAACATGCTCGGTCTTGCCAAGCGAGTTGGAGCAAGGTTGATTGATAATTTGTAATTGTTTTTTTTGTTAATTATTACCAGTGCTTAAATATTATTCTTCACAAGTTGAAGATGTTCTTCTATATATCTGAATGTTCAACAGGATATTGCTGACATCAACTTCAGAAGTTTATGGTGATCCTCTTGTCCATCCACAGCCAGAAAGCTATTGGGGAAACGTTAATCCAATTGGTACATTCTCGTGATTTTTTACCTCTTTATGATTCAATTGTGATTGTAATCTTAATTTTCTAATATGTCATGCATGAAAACATTGCTAGGCAGTAGGCACAACTCTTTCGATTGTGCTAATTATGCCCTATTCTTTCTTTGCCCACAGGTGTCAGAAGTTGCTATGACGAAGGGAAGCGTGTTGCTGAAACTCTAATGTTCGATTACCACAGGCAGCATGGCATAGGTATGAGTTGGTATACTCTTTTAAGGAGGTTTTCTTTCAAAGTAAAGATGTTTCAATATTGTCTTCCAAATTCTCTGGTGCAGAAATAAGAGTAGCAAGAATCTTCAATACGTATGGACCTCGCATGAATATTGATGATGGTCGTGTTGTCAGCAATTTCATTGCTCAAGCACTTAGGTAAGTCATGAAGGTTTTCATAATGAATGCCTGTATAGAGTTATCATTCTTTTTCTACTCCTTTCTGATGTTCCTGCAAGATTAATATAAATATAAAAGCAGGCATGTATATATTGCAAGTCCAGAAGAGAGTTGGGATCTGTTTGCTATCCATATCTAGTGTTTGGTATCTTCGGGGGGCTTCGGATATAACTGATATCCTTGATATGAAATTTTATAGTTTTTCATACACCAATATTTTTGTATTCTTGATATCTGCAACAACCAAATAAACGTTTTAGGTATCGATCTCATACACATGTCTCAGGAGTAAATCTAGATATTTATACCAAAAAGATTGAAATAGGGGTGCGGGACAGATTCGAATACACCAGCTTTAACTCAAAAAGATAATACATGTCTGTTTGTAGTGTTATCTGGATTCAGTCAAATGAAAAGCCTTGCTGATGTACTGGTGCTAATGTTCGTTCTACAGGGATGAACCCTTGACAGTCCAAGCACCAGGAACGCAGACTCGCAGTTTCTGTTATGTCTCTGACATGGTATGTTAATGTTAGAATTTAAAGATTACAAAAATCCTTACTAAACATCAGATGATCACTGAGTTATTATTGCATTTGTGTAGGTTGATGGTCTCATTAGGCTGATGGAAGGTGAAGATACAGGACCAATAAACATTGGCAACCCGGGTAACTTAGAATATTTACTATAATTAAAACTGCACTAATCCTTCTATCACATTTGAAATTACTGATGCTCTTGAATATGATCCTGCATAATTCAGGTGAATTCACCATGATTGAACTTGCTGAGACAGTAAAAGAGGTCAGTGTTAAACAGACTGCTAAAGATAATGAATCTTCTTGTGTAGAGATTTACCAATGACCAATTATTATATGATCTTGCAGCTAATCAACCCGAATGTGAAGATAATTACAGTGGAGAATACACCTGATGACCCGAGACAGAGAAAGCCTATTATCACAAAGGCAAATAAGCTTCTTGGATGGGAACCACAAGTCAAGTTGAGGGAAGGACTCCCACATATGGTTGAGGACTTCAGGCTTCGACTTGGAGTCCCCAAGAAGAAAAACTAGCCAAATTCACAGACGAATGTTTCACACATTGCAAAAATTTTTGCCACATTGGGGTATCATGTTGAGTGTGTATGAGGAAAAAAATATCAAATGTTGGTACTTTGTAATTCTGCTTTTCTGTCTGACCTTCATTCTTTTTTTGTCTATCTACACATTTGATTTTCAATAAATGTCACATGTCTCTGATTTACAATCTTACCTCTGATTTTGGATTAATCTGCTTGCAATGTGATTAGATTATGTAAAACAAGGCAATTTGCATCTCAAAATTGATATACAGCATTTCTAATTGCAGAGACTTCAATCAAAAGGATGTTTGCTTAACTCCCAATCAAACCTACAATCCAACGAAACCAGTCGAGCAGGAACACTATGCGAAAGCAAGAAAAGAACTACGACTGAAACACTTAAAAAATCAAATCAAGAATTTTGGGGGAAACTCAAATTTTCATTCATTGAAAGGAGCTAAACAATGCAGAGAAATGTCTCAGATCTAGCAAACCAAAGAAAAGTACACATTTCATAAGCATCTACAAACCCTAATTTGATCACAATTAATAGCACACTAGAATCAACCGCCGAAACCGTAGAGTGTCCTTCCCTGCCTCTTCAAAGCGTAAACAACATCCATGGCTGTGACAGTCTTCCTCCTAGCATGTTCTGTGTAGGTAACAGAATCACGAATCACATTCTCCAAAAAGATCTTGAGAACACCTCTGGTCTCTTCGTATATGAGACCGCTGATTCGCTTGACACCACCTCTACGAGCAAGACGGCGAATCGCGGGCTTGGTGATTCCCTGGATGTTATCCCTGAGAACTTTGCGATGTCTCTTGGCTCCTCCCTTACCTAAACCCTTGCCACCCTTTCCACGGCCTGACATTTTCGACTTCGAGAGATGAAAAAGAGATGAGATTTTGGTTTATCTGATATTGGGCTTGGAGCTAAACATCTTTGGAGAGGTATTTATACAAGGACGCGTTTCACAAATGAGTTTTTATCACCGTTGATGGGAGTCCATCGAACGGTTAACAGGATCGATCCGTGCGATGCGTTTATAGTCAATCTTGTCCGTCTACGTTGAAACGATCAACGGTGGAAATTCTAATATAATTCCAAAATTTTAAAGCTCCCGCTACACCTGAAGAAACACATATTTTCTTTAGAGTGCGAAATGTGAAATTTCCCTCCCTTCGTTCGGGAAGCGTCTGTTTGAATTACAATTAATTAATATCACACTTTAAAATCAAATTATTTAATATAAGTAAATTTAGGCTTTAAGATTTTGTCTTTCCTGCACGGTGACCACCGAATTATTTTTCGATTATTATCCTTTAGATTTCATTTTTGTTTCATTCCGTGTCCAATTTATATTCAACATTACATCAATCTTTTCGGTTAGTTTGTAGTTAAAAAGTAAAATGAATAAACAAAGAAAAAAACTATATCTTATTTAGAGAGAAAATCCTTTTTTTTTTGTTCTGATACCTCTTTTGCACAACCCGGTACATACGTTGCAAAACTAAGCCCGGAGATCATCTTCTTTACAATAATTTGTCATTGTAGCTTTAATATGAGGAAGCTACACACCAATGTTTTTTTTTTTTTTTTATGACGGAAAGCGGTTAGGTTGGACTATCTTTTAGAGGTAGTCCACCCTAAAGCATCCTTACGGATGAGAATACAAAGTTCGGGATCATCACAAAAGGTGGTGTTGGGTGTCGATATTCCCAAATGGGTTAATCTGTCTGCAACACAATTTACTTCTCTGAAGACATGCCTAATATGAACTTCGTCAAAAAAACTGAGGTCCAGTTTGGAGTCGGAAATAATCATCTCGATCTCCAAGGACAACTCCAACAACCTTGGAGTGCCTTAATAGCACAGAGGTTATCCCTCAATTTCGATTTTTTTTATTTTTAATCTAATCACCTCATGAAGGCCTGATTTTAGGGCAAAAGTTTCGGCTTTTACAACTGAGTTAAAGTTATTTTGCTTTGCATCAAGGCTAACGACCTTTCCATTACGGTCCCGGATCACGTATCCAATTGATGTTATTCCCGAGTCAAGTTTTGAGCCATCAAAGTTTAGTTTATGAAAGTCATGTTGTGGTTTGTCCCATTTAATATTGTGTTTTTTTCTTTTAGTGGGATTCACGTTCTTTTGTGTTTGTTTTATGTCAAAGTCGTCTTTATCAATAGTTGGCTTTCCACCTATGGATTTGTTCCTTGATGAAACTTGTAACTTTGTGGCAAGATCCGATTGGTTCGTTACCGAAAATGATTTTGTTTCTGAAGAACCAGATACTCCACCAAATGGTTGCGATGAAAGCTAACTTGTTTAATCCTAATACATTTTTAACTTCAATTAGGATTTCATGAATTTTTTTTATTGTTATAGTTAATTTTGTTTAATTCGAATAACATTGTCTTGTCAATTTTTCCGATAATTTGTTTAGAAAAGGGGCATTCGAATAGCAAGTGGACTAGGTCCTCGAGTTGGTGATTGCATAGTTCGCAATGTCTTGTAACAGCGAGTCTTCTTTCGTCAAGCTTGGCTTTTATTGAGCTACACACCAATGTTATTAACCCACCCACTGAAAGGAAATATTAAAACCATGGCCGATGTTGAGTAGGGTAACTTCAAAACGTGGGTGAAAACACGTGACGTGTGAAGCGGTGATGGATTGGATAGAATCCGGACAAACATTTTATCCGCGCACCACCTGATCCATCATTCATGCGATGAACAACCGACTTGAGTGCTAGATAACGTTAATCACCGGTCGTTGACTATATTGTTGTACTATCTTCCTATAATCTCAAATATCCATCTTCTTTCATAGTTTATCTTTCTAATACTTTATATTCATTACTCATTCGGTCGTTAAAATTAATAAACACGTTTTAGTATTTTAGAAATTTAAGTTTACAGTTTTAGGATGAGTTGGCTAAGTATGCACTTTTTGTCTATTTTAGTATAAAGTAGGCCTTTTTTGTATCTTGTAGACAAACTAGGTCCCTCTCATTTATTAATAAAGATTAATTGAAAGGGTTAATTAGTCATTTTAATTTAACTGAGTCCAAGCCCAATTTCAATTGAAGATCAGTAGGCCCAATCCGAGTTACATAAGTCGTCCAGGCCCAATCCGAGTTACATAAGTCGTCCAGGCCCAATCCGAGTTACATAAGTCGTCCAATTCGAGATACATAAGTCAACTAATTCGAGTTACATAAGTCCATTACAAAATACTAATTCGAGTTACATAAGTCGTCCAATTCATGAACTATCCTTTTAGAAGTTATGAACTATTCCTTAATAAGTTTTGAACTATTACTTTCATTCCTTTATAAATTTTGCACTATGAACTATTTTATTATAATTCATGAACTATTCTTTTATAAGTTATGAGCTATTCCATAATAAGTTTTGAACTATTAATTTGACTCGTTTTTTTTTTAAAAAAAAAATTAAAAAAATTCAGGACACATGTCGGACGTACGTTCAGCCGCACGTCTAGCCGCACGTCTGTGCCGAAATAATGTGTCTTACCTGAACAATACCTATAATTCAAAACTGAAAAATTGTTGAACATAATTCAAAAAAATCAAAAGTACATAAACATCATAAAATTTTCCAATATTTTATCTATACGATTCGGTAAGTATTAAGTTATACTCTTATCCTCGGTTTAATTGAAATTTATGAGTCGTTAGCTTCCAATTTGACCAAGTCCGATCAATAATCCCCACTACTCCTCCATGAAAGTTCGTTAACAATGTTGAGTCGTATGATAGATGGTAAGAAATTCTATATAATGTTATAAGCTGGAACATTTTGGGTTTCAGACTTCAGCAATATAATTGAGCAGCAAACTATCTCCCAAAATCCCAGGATCCCAATTATATAACGATCCATAGCAATTTCAAACTTCGAATTGCTGCTTGAAAAACATAAATTTTTCGAAGTGAAAAAAATAAAGAATGAAAGCAAATCCCCTAAATAAACCGTAGCAAATGCTTGTTGGGATGCTCATATAAAACAAGTCGTTGTTTAATAGCTCGATGAGCTTCGATGTTTATCAGCTACACCCAACTGCGTCGTAGTTTGCACCTCCATGTACTGCGGGCAATGAACGACACGTTTTGAAGTTGCATCTTGTATGATAGAGTCTGCCGATTAAAAACACTATTCAGTCTTCTCCATCCAACAGCAGAAACATTATTCTCACAACATCGAGTTCAAGATTTGTAACAGTTGAACACAATCAACGACGACAGATAACAAGAATTAAGGCAAATCTCCGAGAGAGAAATTTTCATTCATCCGGATCTAGAAGCTACAAGGTACAAAGTGACAAAGCAATTTGAAAATCCGTCATTTTCACATTGTTCAGTGAAACCCTAAATTCACAAAACAAACAATCTAACCACCGAAACCGTAGAGAGTCCTTCCCTGTCTCTTGAGAGCATAGACAACATCCATGGCGGTGACTGTCTTCCTCCTAGCGTGCTCGGTGTAGGTAACAGAATCACGAATGACATTCTCCAAAAAGATCTTGAGAACTCCTCTGGTCTCCTCGTAGATGAGACCGCTGATACGCTTGACTCCGCCTCTCCGAGCTAGACGACGAATGGCAGGCTTGGTGATTCCCTGGATGTTGTCTCTTAGAACTTTACGATGCCTCTTGGCTCCTCCCTTTCCCAATCCCTTGCCTCCCTTTCCACGGCCTGACATTTTTCAGAGGATGAACAAGAGAGAATGAAAGTCAAATGTGTGTATGATAAGATAATTCGTGAAGATTAGAGAAATTGTGATTCTGCTTGAGCAGTGTTTTCTTTGAAAATATATAAGACCGTAAAGGAATAAGCGAAGGTTGATGTGATCTGACGGACTACAAGGTCTATCCGTGTGCTTTTAAAATGTTGAATTGTGTCCGTTGATTGCATGAGATCGACGCTGTACAATTGCTTCATATTAGAAATGCGGATCGCTAGCCTGGGATGAATGCTTTTGCTGATTATTAAATAGAAAACATTTTTTATTCGGTGGAACTTTTAATCATTACGATTAAAAAAAAATTTGAAAACGGCGGATGATGCACGTCGTCTAGTGGATCCAAAAATCGAAAAAGATCGGCAGACGGAATTCCTGTCATTAAAGGCGACACAACAAAGGAGGAAAAATATACACAAAAATACATAAAAAAAACCAAAATTACAAAAGTCTTCAAGGGAAAGCATGATGATCTAACTGATAGTTTATGTAAATATATGTAAATATAGGGTGCCCTAATTGTAAATATGTAAATTCAAGTTATTATTAATATGAGCCGTCTGCTGAACGGAAACCCTAAGGGGAATTCATATTCATTCTCACATGGTATCAGACTTCTCGTTCCAAAACTCCTCTTCCGCTTGCCTCAAACCCTAAGTCGTTTTCCCCTTCCTGATTTTCCTCCATGGCCGCCGAACGGAAACCTTCTTTCCACTCCGCCATTGGAATCTCCAACATAGAAAACAACATTGCTCTTGTCCTTGACCATGACACTCCGTATGCTTCCTGGGTCACCTTATTTCGCGTTACCGCAAAAGCTCACAATGTCCTTCATCATATTGATGAGAAGGTGCCTAAACCAACGGATATTGAAGATTCGTTATGGCTTCAAGTTGATGTTACCGTCCTGTAATGGATCTACAGTACGGTTTCCTGGGAGATTCTCTTGCAAATTCTTGACTCCGATGACACCGCTCTTCAGGCTTGGAATCGAGTCAAAGATATCTTTCAAGATAACAAAAACACATGTGCAGTCTATCTCGAGCATGAGTTCTCCAACTGTAAGTTATCCGGATTCTCTTCGATCAATGCTTACTGTCTTCAACTTAAGTCCTTGGCCGATCAACTCAAAGGTGTTGGCTCTCCGGTTCCCGAAACCCGTCTTGTTCTTCAATTAATTTCGGGTTTGCCTGCTGAGTACAATGCTGCCGCGAGATTTATTCAGCAAACCGATCCTCTACCGAGTTTCACCAAAGCTCGCTCTCAACTCCTCCTGGAGGAAACTCGCATGACTGCTCAACAGGCCAGCGAGACCGCCCTCACTGCAGATTCACGTAAGCAGCCCTCCTCTGGTTCGCAATCCGGCTCGTCGTCGCAACAACAGCCAGGCTCCAACGCGCAGCCCAGGTCCGGCTCCTCCTAGTCGACGCCGGAATCCACCCAGCCCAGGCGAGGTCGTGGCCGGAAAGGAAAACAGCGGACGGCAGCCCCTGCTAGGGTTGCGTGGCATCCACAGTTCGGATGGCTTCCTCTTCCTCAGCCCACTCCAACCGGCCCAACTTCCCAAGGATGGCCTCAGGCCCAGTCTGCAACAGGCCCACCAACGCCTCCTTGTCCCTTTCCTCAGCAAGGCCTTCTTGGGCCCGGACCAACTCAGCACATGCAACAGGCCCATTTTGCTGCTCAGCCTACTGCATTGGACCAATCCTTTGCTACAATGACATTAAATCCTACGGATAATTTTTGGTACATGGACACGGGAGCAACATCTCACATGACGAATAATTCAGGTTCTCTCTCGTCTTTTTCGCATAATGGTTCATTAAATTCGATAATTGTTGGGAATGATATGCGTGTTCCATCTACAGGTATTGGAGATACTACTATCCCCACCACAAAATCACCACTACACCTATCCAACGTACTTATTGCCCCACAAATAGTCAAAAATTTAGTGTTTGTTAGACGTTTTACAATGGATAACAATGCCTCGGTAGAATTTGACCCTTTTGGTTTTTCTGTGAAGGATCTACAAACGGGGATCACACGTCTGAGATGTAATAGTTCCGGGGAACTCTATCCTGTCACCCGTCCTCCCACTCGAGTTCATCAAGCTCTTTCCGTCGAGTTGTCAAGCCTTTGGCATGCCCGTCTTGGTCATCTCGGCGCTCCTGTTTTGGATTATCTTAGACTTTCCTCTTTCAATAAATGTAATAAGTCAAAGATGACTCCTTTTTGTCATGCTTGTCAATTAGGAAAACATCATAAATTACCTTTTGATCGTTCTACAACTCGTTATGTTGCTCCTTTTGACATTATTCATAGTGATCTTTGGACATCTCCTATTCCTAGTAGGGAAAGTTATAAATACTATTTGCTTTTTCTTGACGATTATTCTCATTTTCTATGGATTTTTCCGCTCAAGTTTAAGTCTCAAGTGTTTGATCTTTTTGTCCAATTTCACAAATTTGTCACCACACAATTTCAACTACTCATCAAAAGTTTTCAATGTGACATGGGAGGAGAGTTCAACAACACCCTCTTTCACAAGTTCTTTGCTAATAATGACATCGTTTTTCGCTTCTCTTGTCCCCACACATCCCCACAAAATGGTAAAGCCGAACGAATAATTCGAACAATCAATAACATGATGCGTTCACTTTTGTTTCATGCTTCCATTCCAATTTCCTTTTGGCCCCATGCCGTGGAAATTTCTTGTTATCTTCTCAACATCCTCCCATCTTCTTCCATTCATAATAAATCTCCTACTCAAGTGTTGTACCTCACTACACCTTCCTTAGCTCACCTCCGGGTTTTCGGTTGCCTTTGTTATCCCAATCAAAGTGCCATCATCTCCCACAAGCTTCAACATCGCTCTAGCCCATGCGTCTTTTTCGGGTATCCTAAACATCATCGGGGTTTCAAATGTTTAGACTTGGCAACTCACAAAATCATAATCTCCCGTCATGTGGCCTTTGATGAGTCCATTTTTCCCTTTTCTACTCCGTCCCGTGTTTCCCCGGAATTTAGCACGTCTCCGTCCACTGATGTTGATACTTCACAATATCATTTGCAACAATTAAATCAAATAATTGCTGCTAATGATCCATTACCACAGGCCCATTCCCCACCCCCTGCGCCTGGCCCAAACCGAGACCAGCCCTCTTCCTCCTCTGGCCCAACTAGCTGTCACAACCCTCCCACCCATGCGATTGGGCCCGCTTCCCCTCCCTCATCTTTCAGCGGCCCAGTGGCCCACCACAACAGTCTTCTTCTCCCATCCGCCTACCCAGCTCCGGCCCAGCTCATCTCCGGCCCAGCTCACCTCCTGCTGCCCAGCTTGATGTCCCACATTTCCCATACCACTTACCCAACACAACCGGTCATCTTATAAATGACTCGACCCCTCCACCTCGGAACCGTCCCCAAACCTGTAGTCAATCCGGAATTGTTAAACCCAAACCAATTTTTGACTTATCCGTTTCGACCACCTCATTATCTCCCATTTCAAAATCCCACAATGTAGCTCTCCAAGACCCGTTTTGGACTGCAACCATGCTTGATGAATATCGAGCCCTTATGCGGAATAAGATGTGGGTCCTGATACCTCGTCCTGCAGATGCTAATATTGTGCGATGCATGTGGATTTTTAAGCATAAATTCAGGTATGACGGTTCCCTGGAGCGGTACAAGGCTCGATTAGTTGCTAACGGTTGTTCTCAGCAGGTTGAAGTTGACTGTGATGAAACTTTTAGTCCTGTTGTTAAACCAGCAACCATCCGTATGGTTCTCAGCATTGCAGTTTCCCGTTCTTGGCCCATTCATCAGTTGGATGTTCAGAATGCTTTCCTACACGGCCATCTAAACGAGACGGTGTATATGTTTCAACCACCAGGCTTTCGCGACCCATCCCAACCCAATCATGTTTGTCTTTTGCAGAAATCACTATATGGCCTCAAGCAAGCTCCCCAGACATGGTTTCAACGCTTTGCAGGCTTCCTACATTGCATTGGCTTTGTTAGCAGTAAGAGTGACTCCTCCCTTTTTATTTATAATCAAGGATCTAACACTGCCTATCTACTTCTATATGTCGATGACATTGTCCTTACGGCTTCTTCTGACGTCCTGCGCAAGCATCTGATCAAGCTTCTCAGTAAGGAATTTGCCTTGAAAGACTTAGGCCCCCTATCCTATTTCTTGGGCATTTCTGTTCGTCAGACATCATTTGGCTTATTCCTTTCCCAGGATAAATATGCTCGTGAAATTGTTGAAAGAGCAAAGATGTCTAACTGCAAACCATCTGCTACCCCGGCTGAAACGTCTGTCAAGTTAAGTGCCTCGTCCAGTCCTGCTATTAGTGATCCGACGCTTTATCGTAGTCTAGCCGGAGCACTGCACTACCTCACCTTCACACGACCAGACATCAGTTTTGCAGTACAGCATGTGTGCCTTTTTATGCACGACCCCAGGGAAACTCATTTTGCAGCTCTCAAGCGCATTATTCGATACATTTCTGGGACGTCTTCCTTAGGTATTACCATCTCCTCTTCTCCGAAGTCTGATCTTATTGCCTATACAGATGCTAATTGGGATGGCTGCCCTGATACACGCCGCTCCACCTCAGGTTATTGTGTTTTCTTCAATGACACTCTAATCTCGTGGCCTGCCAAAAGGCAATCCGTCGTCTCTAGATCCAGTGCCGAGGCAGAATATAAAGGAGTTGCTAATGTTGTGTCAGAATGTTTTTGGTTGCGGAACCTCTTGCTTGAGTTACATTGTCCGCTTTTCAAGGCATCTATTGTCTATACAAACAACATTTCTGCTACTTACCTCGCCAGCAACCCGGTTCAACATCAACGGACCAAGCACATTGAGATCGACATTCATTTCGTCCGCGACAAGGTTGCCCGTGGTCACGTTAGAGTTCTTCACGTCCCTTCAACTTTTCAGTACGCAGACATTTTTACAAAGGGACTTCCCCGACAATTATTCTTAGACTTTAGATCCAGTCTCACTGTTCAACCTCCTCCAGTTTCGACTGCGGGGGTATGATAGTTTATGTAAATATATGTAAATATAGGGTGCCCTAATTGTAAATATGTAAACTCAAGTTATTATTAATATGAGCCGTCTGCTGAACGGAAACCCTAAGGGGAATTCATATTCATTCTCACACTAACCAACAAGAGGCAACGAGTATCAATGTTCCTCTTCGAAGGAAATATACATGTATGAAGCTTGGGGAACAATTGTAAACACCTTGGATTTGGACTACAACAGAGTCGTCAGGAAATTGATCACAAATTTACGCCTCCTTCTCGACAAACGCTCAGAACCGCCATGAAAATACAACATCAAACCTTCGAAGACGAAATTGCAGCAAAGCATGGGCAACAAGATGTATAGATGTGTAAGACTTAATGATTACAAGAATAATAATTTATAGGGATACATTGTTCACAAATGAATGATTTTAACATTTCCTTATCAATTTGGTGTTATTGGACCGTTAGCCCGGGGTACAAACCACCTTAATTTTTATTTTTTCTTTAAATCTTTGGTGTTTTTGAGACCATTAGGTTGTGCTCGGTGCCGTTAGGCCACGAGAAAGGAGTCCTTGGTATGAAGTTGACCAAAAGTTTGTAAACATTATTTTTCTTTAACAAAATAATAATATTGTTTTATAATTATTGTAAAATAATATATTTCTTTCCAAAAATAGAACAAAGTTCAATGTTGCAACATCAAAGAAAATGAAAGATGGGCCAACGTGCCTAACTTTAGGCAACGTAGATGGGAGGTGTATTGGAAAAAAGGAAACATGGAATGACGACTTTCCATAAGGCCAGAAGACTTGTCACTTCAAATTTCAAAGATTGTTTTTTCATTTCATGGTTGGTAAAAAAGCTTGGTAAGTTGTGTGCTTTATGAGTCAGTGATTTCATTTTGGATTACTTCAAGTTGAAAACTAAGCTCGTTATCGTTAATGGAATTACCTTTAAATCTATCTTTGTTGTCTAAGAGGATTTCTTTTTCGACATCCTCTTCTTTGGCATTTATTATGCCATCACTTTTCAAGATTGAGGTGATATTTGTGGTTTCTTCTTCTTGTTGTCTTTCTTTGGTTGTATTTTGTGCTGACATCTCCCAAAGTTAGGGATAATGGTTTTGCCCTTTGAATCCAATATTTTCTTTGATATTCAATTAGACATTCTCTTTTCATGTGAAGCCTATTAAGTTTAGTGTTTATATGAGTGCTAAAGTTTTGGTATAGGAGGACTTGTAACTTTTCGATTTTTGTTTCCAACTCACGCATTTGTCTATTGACCTTACCAAATATTTTCTTGCTCTAAATTTTTAGTTTGTTTTTTAGTAGATTGATTTTCTTAACCAAGTTGAACATTTCCCTTAAATTGTGTTCTTCGTATTTGCTTGATGATATCTTCAGTCTTTCCATTGTGTCCACATTAATTCAGATCTAAAAGGTTTATTTGTGGGTCTTGTTATTTGGTTATGGAGCTTAATAAAGATGCGACAATGTCAGAGGTAGTGAAGGTGTGGTTCCAAATGAAGATAGAAGGATATGCTTGAATTAAGTTTGGGCGCGTCATGACCCAATCTAGTTTTTCTAGAGTCTTGTTGTCCCTTTTTTCGCTTTCGTCATGTGTAATCATTCCCTTTAGTTTGGAGATCAACCAAGTTGCATTCATGCATTAGATGTTGTAGCCTTATGGCGTGTTGACCAATGGTGGGGGCACCACCTTTTTTGTCAGATGGGACGGAATAAAAGGAACACGCACATAAAGGTTCTAGTCTCCTTATCTCTCGAGAGTTAAGGAGTGAAAAGAGTTTTCAAATATGCCCATACCATCATCAATAGGGGTTGTAGTTTGGTTGAGGAAGGCATCCAACTCCAGTGCATCATTCAAGGTAAGAGGGTTGTTCACCTCCTCAAGGTCTCTAATCATTTCAGCACCGAATAATTCATCCTTCAAGAAGGTTTTTTCATTCTCATGCTCAGTGAAGGTGGATTGCACACTCGGATTGTCAAAGACCTTCTTTTTCTCATCATTAGGCGGAATTAGTCCCTCAAGATGTTCCTCATCGGGAGCATGTTTTTCCTGTATTTCTTTACCCGCATTTGGTCCCTTAGAGATGCTCTTTGAACTCCGGGAAGAGTCATTTGTAAAGGATATAGTAATGTCACTGGAACTTGTAAGGGGGTATGACTTTACACCTCCTACATAAACAACATGAGTTCTTTTTTCTTCTAGGATGTATTGGTTGGAGTCCATCCATTAATTATCCTCGTCCATTTCTTTCCCTTTCTTGTTGTTACCACCCTCCCAAATTTTCCCATTTTTTAACATGAATTTTGTTTTTCTGCCTTTGGTTGTTATAAGAGAACAATTTTCAAAACCATGGTCTTTCTTACCACAAAAATCACACCCTTATGAAAAATCTTCATACAGTAAATTGTTTGGTTTCCCCATTTTCATCCGGGATAAGGACATAATAGTTTTGTTTCCTCTCAAGATCAACATTAATACAAATTCTTGCATAGTTAACTCACATACCCTTATCGGAAAAAAGGATCCAACTTAATGAATTTTTCCATATTATTCACCTCGATGATGATTATAATGGCTTTCTGGTTGATGTATTCTAGGGGATAATTGGAACCCTTCCTATACACCCACAACAAAGGTGCTTTTAGTGAATACATTAAAATTGGACTTACATTATCTTTTTTTTTTTTTTTTTTTTAGTTTTTATATGCCAACTTAAAATTATCACAATTGATTAATACTTCAAAATTTACAAAGAGGTAGAAGGAAGACGGACAACAAGTTGTGCCGCCAATCCTTTCTGGATAGCGAAACCGATCCTCCTAAAAACAACATCAGAAGACCTAGGAGACGTAACATTGCCATGCAAAACCCGTTGCACCCTCTTCAGAATTTCAATAGCATCGGGCGCAAGGAAACCAAAGGTGTCGAAAGCGAACGGAAGAAACACATGTTGATTTTCAATACAAGTTTTCTCATGTTTGGCCACCTTAGCAGAAGTTGCATTAAGCGCCGCCTTACCCACCGCAAAAGGCCCACTACCCAGACAAACAAGTGGGGAAACTCCAGTCAAATCGATGCAAGCATGTTTTCCACCCACCCATCCAAACACCAAGATATCCGTCGGCCTCAAGGTGGACCTCCCCTCTCGTGGGTCAGTTAAGAAGGACACAGGCGCCTCCTTCTTAACCGAAACCCCCGCCCTCCTAAACACATCACACAACACATCACGGACCAAATCATGCCTATATTTTAAGCCAGGAAGCTCTTTACAATGAACCGCATGCTCCCCAAAAGAATCTAGAATTCTCCGACAATTGGGCATAGGACAAATCTCATCGACCGGGTATAGAGGAATCATAAGGCGATACTTAAGAACCGAACGATACTCAACCGGGGACATACATTGCCCAAGTCCATCAATGGGTATGGCAAGAAGGAAATCTTGGCTATGTGTGGATTGAAGACACTTGAAAACCGCTTTTTGTCTTAGAGTCAAATCAAAAGTAACTTCCATCTCCTGCACGGTCTTACCGAAAAGAGCACTCGCCAAAGCATGTTGGGCTTTAGAGGGGACGGTGTTCTTGACAGTAAAGACAGAAAGATCGAAACCAGGAATAGAAGTCTGAAGATTGTCCAAAGCTCCATAAAACTCAGAACACATTTCTACAACTCCACTGTCCCGCAAAATATGGTCTTGGAGCTCCCAAGACTGGGCCCTAGAGGCAACAAAAGCAAAGGAAGACGTCTCAATAGCAGAGTATAGCCCAAGCCCCCCAAATCGAATAGGCAAAGAAGCAAGTCGTCACTGAAGATCTCCAAAAAAAAGGACCCCCACAAACCACAATATCCTCGACTGAGCTACGGAGCCCGACATCAAAATAAGCTGTTGCACTCTCCCAATGATCCGGATGACAAGTCCTCAAGCCAAAATACAACTTAGCAACACCCATACAGGAACGAAGCAGGAGAAGCTCACTCTGCGGGTCCCTCAACTGTGGAAGAAGATGCATCAACTCAACCGCCTTAACAGCTCTCTTCATGACAAGCTCTCTAACAAACTCCTCATCTCTACTCACTGCCCCACCAAGCAACTTAACACCCAACGCTGGTCTTGCAATGTCATGTGGAAATAGTCCATCTCTAAGTTTAGACCCATCACATGAAGGCCAGAAGAGCTCAGTTTTGCGAACATTCAACATGAGGCCTAAACCCGGACCAAACTCACGAATGATATCAAGAGCTCTAGCCACCTCCTCAGATCGACCAATAATGGTCCCATCGTCAAGATACCAAGCATGTAGAATAGTCGTGCAACTGTCTCTGATCTTATGCAGAAGCGGGTGCAAGACAAGAGAGAAGAGGAGGGGCCCCAAAGGGTCTCCTTGTTGCACACCAGTAGCCGACCAGATGAACCTATCCCCAATGTACAACCTGGCGGCCTGACCATACAAGAAATCAACCCATAAAGAGATAGACGGACATCTCTTTCTAACCTCCCTAAGCAAAATGGTCATGTCAACCAAGTTGAAGGCATTGGAAAAATCCACTGTCAACATAGCCAGAGAACCATCGGTAAAACGATCACTCAGAACTCTATTAACACTATGTAGAATAGCCTATGCACCACCTGAAACACCCACTCCAAACTGGAAATCTCCCAAATATCCTCCCATATCCTTACACACACTCTTCATAGCAACTTTAGACACCAACCGTCTCCATATAGTACCAACTGCAATGGGTCGGATCCCATTGTCAGCCTTCAACAGCGGCGTAAGAGGAGCTGAAGCCACAAACTCGGCCAAACTCAAGGGGCACCTGCCTCCCAACCATAGATTAACCACTGAGGTGATCGCTCTCAAAAGACTCGTGGCAACAGAGGAACCCTCACCACACATAGCGTCTAAGATGTGTTGTGCCCTCAAGCCATCTCTACCGCAAGAAGTACCTTTGGGAAAGGACTTGATGCATTTAAATACCGAATCGATGTCAACAATGAGGGGTGATTCATGAAAGGTAGTGCAAGACTTAGAAGGTGGAGGTTTGTGGGGATGTTTAGCCTCTAACACCTTCAAAGTCTCCTCACTGTAAGAAGCAACACCAGAAGAGCACAAAACCTTAACAGCAGCTGTAAAATGCCCATCCGAAACCTTGCGGAGGCATTTCTTGATATTAGGATTTCTCTCTAAACCCCCTCTATCTCCAGAGCCACCATCCACCATCCCAAAAGGCCTATGCTCCGAAGGGTCTAACAAGGCTTCCACTAGACTCGAAACACCCTCAGCCTCGCCCCAAATAGACAATGCCTGCAAAATCCGCTGATGTTGTATCGACTTTCTACTTTCCGATCTTCTGTCTCGCCTGCTCATAGGCCTGAACACCTGCAAAGTGCACCGAGGAAGTAAAAATAACATAACCCAAGCATCAACACTCCCGGGCTCAGCTACCACCTTCAAGAGAACACTCAACAACGCTTGAGAGAACCTAAGACGACAACTATGAGGGATGCTTTTCACGGTAGAAATAGGAACTCGCATAACCCTCTCCAACAGATCTGCATCAAAACACATGCTAGCATCGTCCACCCCGACTTGATCTCCAGCAACCGGCCTCGAAATAGCCACAACCGGCCTCAAGATACCCACAATGTATCCACCCTCATCACCAAAGGAAGAAATAGAGTCATCTGGGTGACGGCATTCACGACTCAGAGCATGAAGACTCATACACCGGCCACACAACCACATCCTGAGCGCAGCCAACACCTCCACAAACGCCGTAAAAACATCAAGATCACACTCAAGTAAGCCCCGAACTTCATTCTTGCGTTCAACCGCAAAGAGATGTTGCCTTTTCAAATGACTTACTAGGCAAGAGAAACCTTTACTTCCCTCCCTTCCATCACCACACCCATGAAATGATCTAAGCGGACAATGACGGAAACCATTGCCCACCGACGTCATAGAAAAATTCAGCTCACCAAAGGGAATTTTCTTTGGGACATAAAAACAAACACTTGGTGGGCATCATCCTTGTATCCCTAAAATTCCAAACCCCTGCTTGATTTCCAGCAAAATGACTCTTTGCTAGCTTCCAAAATGAGTGATAGGAGAAACAGTTTGTCTGTGTATTGGGTAGTGACAAATACGAGCACTTGGTCTGTATAGCAGCTTCAAGAACAGTGCATTTTTCAGCTTGTTGAAAGGCCCTGCGGTATGAACTGAGCCGCTGAGCGTACTGTTAATATGTTTGAATGCCCGGTTTGTAATCATAGATTTAGGTCTGAGCACATAGAATCTCGCGTGAATGATTCAATACTTCTCCACTATGAGATCAATTTTGTTCTAACCTTGTTTGATTCCATAGGAACTCCAAATACCCTTCCTATGAGAGAAGATTCTCTTTTCTTGGTGAAATTTGATTTCACTTTTGTTAGCTGGTTGAAATATTCCTCTAGATTGAATCTTCGTTCAATGCTCCCTTTTCTTTCATTTATCTGGGATTTCTATCATCGTCTCCTTCCTTCTTTTCGTCTTACTTAGCTTGCTTGGTGGGCTTACTCCAGGGTATTACACTAGTACTGGTATAAGAGAAAAACAATAGTAACAATGATTATTTTAGGTAGTAAATTAAAAAGGTTGATTTTTTTAATAAACTAAATAATAATCACATAACTGGTAAGTTTTTTTTTTTAAAAAAAAAGCACACATCATTGTCAATAATCGTAATATATATTATTAAAAAAACGTACAAGGTGCACTAAAGCCTATTTCTGCAACCTTCTTATCCATCAGACCACTTTTCACCGTCCCACCAATTACCTATCTAATATGAGATTCGAACCTATTTTTGGAACCGTAACCATTTTTATGCTCCACAAGTGGCTCTTAAAAAATCAAATTTTAAGATGTTATTTATCAAATGATCATCGCATTTTTACAAACTTAGGTTTGACAGACACAATCACCTACGAACACCTTCATAACATTTCTCAATTAGTCCTTTCTACAATTCTACTAAACGATGGCACAATTATCTCTGTAATCAGCAATCAGGCCCTTCCCCGACCATCAAGTTGACTGCTTGCATAAACAAGCTGTTAATATTTATATGACTACCAACCATGTCCTAATACTGTAAAAACAGCCAACACTAATCATGATTCATAAGACAAGAAAGTACACATCCAACATCATTTGACATCCTGCATCATGTCTGAAGCAAATAATAATCCTTCAGACTAATGTAAGCGCAGACATCAACATATCTCTGTAGGAATCAGTGCTACCCATGATGATCCAAATTATAAGAAGGAAAAAAAAAACTCAGCTGTAACAGTAATAAACCAGAGAAGGAAAGGTAGGGGAACCAACCTTGAGTAACATATCCCGGCAATGTAAATTCCGGTACCAAATGGAAGAACAAGAGAGCTATATGTGTTGCCTGAATCCTCATTCTCCATCTTTATCTCCATTATCCCAGACTACCTAAAAAGGGATATTTTCTCCTTCAACAATATGTGAATTCAAGTAACTTTTACAAAGGAACCAGCACCCAAAGTTATATCATGGTATTTTTGCTAGCTCCAAATGAAACAAAAAGCCGTTTAAACAATTCTTAGACGTGAAACACACTAATAGTTCAACCTATGAGCAACCCTATTTTTTTCCTCAGGTGCAGAATCTTAATTGAAGGATGGAATACAATCCACGCAGTTGCATCATGGAGAGGACATTTGCTAAACCATACATAAACAGAACCAAACTAGAAGTTCTTTCAAGTTAACTGCATTGCTTCTGCATGGTATTTCTCTAACTCAGCATCAAGGTCATCAGCAGAAACTTTCTCATTGTTATTAGTCCTTCCTCGACCACCACCTCCACCACCCCGTCCAAATCCACGACCACCACGAGGGCGAAACATGCCACCACCACCGCCTCTTCCTTGTCCGCTGCCATACATTATAGCCAGAATATTGAGATCGAAGAAATTTCAAATCTAAGAATGGACTGAAAATGGCAATTGGAAGTTTTTCTAGACTTACAATCTTGGAGCTGCATTGAAGTTCCTAAAACCACCATTGGCAGGTGGTGGTGGTTGTGCTAGCAGGCCAGGTCCAGCAGTGGGAATATTTGATCCAATTAGCTCTATCTTCATAGCTTTCCCATCTAATTGGACATCATTGTATCTCTTCACAGCAGCAACCGCATCAGCCCTTCTTGCAAAAACAATTTCGGCTGTACCCTAAAAAAAGATCAGACAGTTGCGTAAACAATTTAAAGGCATAGAAAAATCCCCAAAAGAGATAGACAATGATGAGTATTAATGGTTACCTTGGATCGGCCACTCTTATCGTAATTGATAGAATATTTCTTTAGCTCGCCAACTTCGGAGAATAGCTCCTGCAAAGATATCAAGGTCATGTCAAATTGTTATAGTTAAGGTCGAGAGCAGACCAACACTCATAGCTGTAAAACATATAAAGGATAAGAAAGCAAGATCATCATAAACCGAGGTCTTCATCATCTCATGATTCATAACACCAGCTATTTAAACAGCGGAACACATGTGAAGCAGTGTATTAACATACATCATCTATCAGCTAATAACCAAATTTCTGCAATATTGATTCCATAGTATCAGCAATAATAAGGTTTCACTCTTCCAAATTTAGCTAAATTATAATCATTACCAATAATAAAAGCAGAAATTTATCAAACAATTTAATTCCCCTTATGCTAGAAATGTTCAATATAATCCTAGGGTCTGTGAGCACAAAAGGAATACCTTGATATCCTCATTAGAGACCCCGTAATCCAGGTTGGAGACGTAAAGCTTGGTTCCTGTTTCAATGGCTGGCGCACGTACTGGCTGATCGACAAACATTTCGTGCCCCCAAGCCAAATCTGTCGGTTGGATCTACAGATTTAACAGAAAATTTGCAATATTGATACAAATCAACTACAGCGACAAAATAGAAGGCTTTAACAAAACACAACTTAGGAATAGATAGTTGAGGAGAAAAGAGTACCTTTGGCATAGCGTAGGGAGCAGAACGGTTGAAAGCGCGTTCGGGAAAGCGACGAGCAGGACCGGGGCCGGAATGACCGCGACCACCACGAAAGCCACCACGAGAAGAAGAGGAAGAGGTCTTGCTGTTCTTGATCAGATCGTCCAATGACATGTCTAGTCCGCTCGCCATCTTCAGTGCTTACAGAGTATGAGTTTTGGAGAGAAGGCAAGGGGGGGGAAACTTTAGGGCTCAATGCTTCACTGTGCTTAGACGATGTGAAGTAGAGCCAGAAGAAAAAAGGTGAGACATATTGTCATATTCTTTTTCTCTAAAATCTATAATATTAAACATTCTGAAACAAGAGCATCGTTGGTTTCGTGGTGTAGTTGGTTATCACGTCAGTCTAACACACTGAAGGTCTCCGGTTCGAACCCGGGCGAAGCCATAATATCTTGATTCATTTTATTTTTATTTTTGTTCTTAGCTACCTGCATAAGGTGATTAAGATATTTTAGCATTGAAAAATTCCTTCTACATAATTCTTTTTACCGATAAAAAGTACAATCCTTAATAAGAAAAAAATGTGATGACATTGAGCTACTTTATAAAAAGGAACAAATTGCACAATTAGTGAAAAGCAATCGAATAAACCTCAAAAATTCGTTTATTATGCTAAGTGAAATCTTATCTAGGCTAACAAATAACTGCTAAACTTGGACTCTAAAACAACGAAATAACTACCACGATAATTAGTTTTGCCAGAGATCCAAAGCTCTAAGAAGAATGGTAGAACCAGCCACAGTTAGACCTGCGAATATAGTAGGAATAAAAAGGTCCAAACCGGACCTCCTCACCATGTAAACCGGAAAACACAACATCTCCCCTGGCAATTCCATTGGTATCCTCACATAACCGTTGCCACACCTCTTAGAGTACTCCGACGACGGCGACACCGCCGCTACAAACGCCATCTCCGGAGAGAAAGAAGCCACCGCCACCGTTAGAGACAGCAACGCAGTCCAAGTTCCTGCACAACGCAACGTCATAGTCCTGGCTGCAAATTGGACGTACAGCGACCGGATCCTTGACAGAAACATCGTAGATTTCAAGATCTGATCTATCTTCTCCAAATGAGAGAATGGTTTAAGAAGCCAGATTACAAGTGCGGAGGATGTGAACGAGAACGTGGCGAAATGGAGGAGCACAGGAATTACCTTCTCTTAATTTCCCTAAATTTCAAAATTAAAATTATTTTCGCGGTTTTCGTGGATGGGACCCGATGCGATTGTTTCGGATATTGACCAGAATGTAATAAAGCAATTGCTCAAGAAAATTCTTCATTCATCAGACATTCATTAACAGATCCAAGTATCTTACACCAAATTGAAAACGCAAACAACAAACTAAACCTAATTAGGAGCTGGTAAACTTGGTGACGGCCTTGGTTCCCTCAGAAACAGCGTGCTTAGCGAGCTCCCCAGGAAGAACAAGGCGAACGGCTGTTTGGATCTCCCGAGAAGTGATAGTCGGCTTCTTGTTGTATCGAGCAAGCTTGGAAGATTCCTGAGCAAGCTTCTCGAAGATGTCGTTGATGAAGCTGTTCATAATTCCCATGGCCTTACTAGAGATTCCAATGTCGGGGTGAACCTGCTTGAGGACCTTGAAGATGTAGATCTTGTAAGTCTCAATGCTCTTCTTCGTTCTCTTCTTCTTCTTGTCTCCAGCAGCGGATCCACCTTCCTTGGGTAGCTTCTTGCCGGCCTTTGGCTTCTTCTCTGCCGGAGCTTTGTCGGCGGTCTTTTTCTCCTCCGCTGGCTTCTTCTCTGCGGGCTTCTTCTCGGCTTTAGGCGCCATTGATTCGATGGAAAAAGTTTATGAAAACCTAACTTTGCTGTCAAAGAAAGAATAGATTCGAAGGAAATTGATTGCGATGAATGAATGAGGTGGTCGCGTTTAACATTTTATAAAGGGAGAGAACTTTAACTTGATTGGATTTGTATGGAAAGGCACGGATTGATGACGTGTCAATATATGGAACGGTGGATATTAAAATTATCTTTGAAATATCAACGGCTGTGGTAAGGTGTGGTGGAGTTGATAAATCCCAAGCTTATGACTTCGCTTAAGCGGGAAGTCGTGGAAATTCGGCAATTTACCCAAAATATTTTTTTTTGAATTGGAACGAATCTTAGCGGGAAGAGAAACCCAAAAATTTTGGAACGCCAAATAATGTTAGAACAATATTTAAACATACGTTTATAACTACGGGTGTTGGACAAAATTATTTTTATAGATTATTTGAAAGCTTATTATATCCGAATTATTTTAAAATTATTTTGACTTAAAATATTTATTCAAATACAAATACATAATTAGATTAACTGAAATTTGGGATGAAATAATAATTCTTCAAAATAATCTTGTTGTTATGTCGATTGGACCTTAAGTCATAATCATGTCCAAACAAAACACTGAACAACAGCATGTTATGAACAACTATGAACCCAAGAACAAAGGCAAAATGGCTACTACTGACCTAGACAAGAGTCAATTTTTTTGGGCCTGCTATGATTCGATTGCAAAACTGAAAAAGGTGAAGTTTTCGAACAAGAAAGTGAAATGTAGCTCTTATTTTGTTGGATGTGTGACATCTGAATTGTTTGCTTGGTTGGTCGTCTTTGATAGGGTGAACTGTATTATTAATTTGAGTTTCAACATGACTAATGATGCTCCGGTTAGTTTTTTTTATCAGCTTAGACTAGTGGACCTTCGGTGCCTTCTATGGACAAATGAGGAGCTTCATTTTCGGGGACCTCTTCACCTGTTTGTTTTTTGCTTTCAATCCATAGAATACCAATTAATTATATTTAAAAATGAGCAATTTTCGAATGTCACTTCTGTTTTTATACTAGTTGTATGTTATAAGTCAGCACCTTGCAATCTTGCCTACCCTTCTGTTGGCTTTTGCGTGTGGTTTGCTTGTGCAGGTTCAGGGAACAGGACCAAAGTGCCGAAGGATAGAAGATATTTGAAATTTACAAACAGAGCTCTAGAAACACAACAAGAGATTGTGGACTTCACGCACAGTAGTATAACAAATCTAGACTCCTTGTTGTTGAATAACATTTGTAGTGAAAGAACAATATGTGTTTGGCTTTTCAAGGATGCGAAATCCGCTTTGATTGGCCTCTGTGTAGCGTTCGAGTTGACTAAGATACAAATAACAAGTTGTAAGATTATGAAGTGTAGACACCGTTTATCCCGTAGTTGGCCATATTTTGACCGCAGTAATGTGCTTTTGATCCAAATAACGTGGGTTTTTACTAGTTTAGTGATTAAATCAACGTTAGTATGCTACAGGAAAAAACAAAACAAGATGGGTGTGGAGGGTTTACCATTTAAATGTGGTGTTCCTCCAAGGAGTAAAGCCGGTTTTCAGAACCTTCCATACAGTCCACAAGTGTTTCCTCCCATCCGTCTACTCAATCTTGAGTCGATTCAAACCCGGAAGGAAAATGTCCAGCTCTTAAGAATTAGTAGAACAAAAAGGGATCTCCTACTACTGAATAACGATCATAGTTTCCTCCCATTCGTCTACGTGATTAATCTGGATACCCAAGGTGGAAAACACTATAAAATACAATTTTCGTTCGGAACAAAGGATTTGAACACCCAACTACATTCATCGTTTCCCTAATGAAGATCGCCTTTTGGAACTGTCGGGGTATGAAGAAAAAGAATATTTGGACTAATTTAAATTTGACTTGTAAAAATGAGAATATTCAGATGATTATGCTAGCTGAGACAAAATCGAAAGACGAGCCTGAGGAAAGGGTATGGAAAAGCGCAGGTTTCGATAAAAAAAATTTTATACCAGCGATGGGATTTTCGGGGGGGTTGTGCCTACTTTGTAAAGAATACCAAATTAAAGGGAAAAAGGTGGAAATTATTAAAGCATATCCAAGATTTCTGCTGGTTAAACATACAAATTTTAATTCACAATTTGAATCTATGATCGTATTCATATATGCACCGCCGAATGAGCAATTGAAAAATCCGTTTTGGATAGATCTTCACAGTGCTTTGGAGAATATCCAATTACCGATGATTGTTATGGGTGACTATAATGATCTGATGGAACAGTCGGACAAAAAAAGAGGAGCTACAATAGCGAATAATAGATTCGACAGACTTTTGCAACTGTCTAACCAATTTTCCCTAACAAACTTAACAACCAAAGGAAATGATTTCACTTGGAAGAAAAAGAAAGAAGGAGATAATAACACCTACGAAAAATTAGATAGAGTGATGACCTCGATGGAAATCATACAACAATATCCCAGTTTACATACCCGAAATCATGCTTTTACAAACTCCGATCACTGTATGATTTCCATTAACTTACAAAACAATCAGACAACCATAAAAAACAAACCGTTTAGATTCGAATCAATATGGATGCTAAGACATGATTGCGAAAACATTGTGAAACAAGTATGGAGAAACCAATACAAAGGCACAAAAATGTTTAATATAGTCAAAAAGACTAGTTTACTTAAACAAAAATTAAAACAATGGAGCCGAGAAAAGTTTGGCAATATAAACAAACAACTACTCAAAGTGGACGACGAACTAGAACGACTACAAAAAGTGATTTTCTCACAATTTCACCAAGACATTAATAATAAAATTAACAGACTGACAAAGAAAAGAGAGTGTCTAATAGAATACCAACATAAATATTGGACGCAGCGAGCAAAGACAGCAAATTTAAAATTTGGTGATAAGAATACCAACTTTTTCCATAGAAAAGCTACGGGCCGAAGAAATAAAAAGATAATCACAACGATTACTAAAAATAATGGAGAAATTCTAGCAAAAGATACGGACATTGATGAGGAGTTTGTGAAGGACTGCAAAACTCGATTTCAATCCACACCAATTGATAGGAATAAACTACAAAACCAGTTACAAGTCATTTTACCAGAAATTAACTATGATGATAATTTGAAATTGGAAGTGCCTTTTTCTACAAGTGAAATTAAGGAAGCTATATTCAATATAGGAGCTGACAAATCGCCAGGCCCGGATGGGATGTCAGCTGGTTTTTATCAGAAATATTGGCATATCGTAGGACCATCAGTCACCAGAGCTGTCAAGAGTTTTTACAAGAATGGCAAAATTTTTAGACAACTCAATCACACCTTTATAGCACTGTTACCAAAGATTGACAATCCAACAACAACATCACACTATAGACCTATCAGTTTAGTTTCAACGGTTTATAAAATTATCTCGAAGATATTAGCAAAAAGACTGAGTCTAATTCTCCCAAAACTTATCCATCCTTTACAAAGCGCTTTCGTTAAAAATAGAGCAATCCACGATAATGTGCTCATTGCCCATGAAATTTTCCATGGTTTCAAATCAAAAAAAGGGAAGGAAGGATATATGGCTATTAAATTGGACATGGAGAAAGCATATGACAAAGTTGAATGGGACTTCCTTAAAGAGGTGATGGCTAAATTTGGATTTGGAGAAAAATTTCGAAATTGGATTCATGAGTGTATTTCAACGGTTTCATACTCTCTACTAATCAATGATTCACCCACTAATCTTTTTATTCCGCAAAGGGGTCTTAGACAAGGTGACCCACTATCCCCGCTTCTGTTCAATCTGTGTTCGGAGGTGTTAGCCAGAAACTTATAAAAAATATCAAATGAAAATCTCAAATCCATAGGCTTCCCTATCTCAAGAAATGGGACTAGAATCCCATTTTTAGCTTTCGCGGATGATATTATTATTTTTACCAAATCCTCTACACAAGCTAACGAAATGGTTCGGGTGGTGATAAAAGACTATTGTGAAATATCAGGTCAGATGGTCAATTACCATAAATCCACTTTTCAAACTACCAACAATGTAGATCAAAGCAATAGGAGAAGAATTCAAGGTCGCCTTGGAATCAGTATTTCTACCAATTTAGAACAATACCTAGGATGCCCAATTATCAGTAGACATGCCAACAAAGACTTATTTCACTCCGTCATCACAAAGACTAAACAACAACTGACTAAATGGAAAGCATCCTCACTGTCTCAAGAAGGTAGAATAACTTTAATAAAAGCTAACCTTAATGCAAAACCAAGTTACCTTATGTAGGCGTTTATGCTACCAGGAAGTATACATAATGAATTAGATAAAATTAATAGAAATTTCTTTTGGAATAAGGGAGCTAATCACCATCCTTTGATAAGTTGGGATAAGATCTGTAAACCTCGGAGCCTAGGTGGAACGGGGATAAGAAAAGCAGAAGACATGAACAAAGCATTACAAATGAAACTCTTGTGGAAAATAATGGCGGAACCAGATAACGTCTGGGTCAAAATCGTTGAAGAAAAATACCTAAAAGGGACGAGTCTATGGAATTACGAATGTGGAAAAAATGTATCATGGCAATGGAAAAACTTGTTTAAATTATATAAGAATTTGATAAAGGGTTGACATGGAGAATAGGGGATGGAAACACGGTTAGATTCTGGACAGATAAGTGGTTGCTAGATAAACCGCTTAAACACGTCATGATAAGCCAGAGTGGAGTAAACCTTTCAGAATTAACTTCATGTTACATTAATAATAGAGAATGAATCAACAGAGAATAGACCTCTTAAAAACAATTTTACCAAGTAATGTTATAGACAAAATTAAGTACTATAACCTCCCCAAAACAGAAATCCGTGACCGTCTGTATTGGTCAGGAAATGAGGAAGGGTGGTATTCCACAAAATCATCTTTAGAATTGATACAAAAGCGGAAAGTAGGTGTTACTTTGGATAAATCATGGATTTGGAAAATGGACATTATGCCCAAAATTAGGAATTTCTTATGGAAGGTAGCTATGAATGGCCTACCTACAAAACAAAATCTTGACAGGCAGAGAATCCCGGTAGTCATGAACTGTGAGTTCTGTAACCACCATACTGAAAGTACTAAGCATCTTTTCTTCCAATGCCCAGTCATGTTAACAACTATCGACAATCAAAATGTAAATTCTAGTTTACAAAACATAGATATAGATAACCAAGGAATTACTGAGTCCCTGTTTGAACTCAAGGAGTCAATTTCGAACAAGGAAATGAAACTTGTAGTGGTCATTTGGTGGAATATGTGGTTGACCAGGAACCAATTCGTTTTTAACAAAACAAAATTTCCACTAAACATTAAGACCACTGCTATTAACCAAATTGAGAGTTGGGATCTAGCAAATTCCGACCAAAACAAGATTTCTACATCAACGAAACCACAAAGAAGAAAGAAGAAAACATTAAATGGCAACGACCAAATGATGGATTCTTTAAAATCAATTTTGATGCCTCATTTATTTCAACAAACAAATGCTCGTATGGATTTATTATCCGGAACCAACATGCAATTCCTACGGCCGTAGGATGTGGCAAGTGTTATGCTGAGTTTGTTTTGGAAGCATAAACACTTGCCTTAAGATATGGCCTTCAAAAGGCAAAGGAGTGTGGAATTACATGCATCGAGATATAAGGAGATAGCCTTATGCTCATCAACTCGATTAAGCGAATGTGGAAGCCACCATGGGAGGTCGATATGATGATTAACGATATTACGATTATTATGTCCGAATTCCATAGCTTCACCGCACAACATGTTTTTAGGGAGATCAACACGGTTGCGGACAAGATTGCTTCACACGGATACAATGGTCAAATGGCGGTGAATGCAATCCCAGAAGATGTTCAAGACCTCATCCAAAAGGATGCGTTAGGACGATCGGTTTCTAGATACTGATTCTCCTAAACCTTTACCTATGTATCAAAAAAAAATAATAATCATGTCCAAACAATAAGCAAATTAAGAAATAATGTGTTCTTGTTGGAGATAATAACTTTCTACATCAAAAGTTGGGGCATTCCGAGCCTAATATATGGGTCTGTTTACCTGCGGGTTTATAAACTTTCATTTGGTTTATAAACCTTTACTAATTTTTTTGTTACCGTTTTACATGTGAATGGGTTTTTATTTGAACGAGTTTATTTGGGTTTTTAAACCCGTAAAAAATAGCCTTCTCATCTCAAGGTTATTTTTACTGGAGGGGTTTATTATTTGCACAAACCCGAAATTGCCCTGAATCAATACCCTAACGATAGAAGTGAAGGGACGAATACAGAGAAGAGAAGGCATCGGCGGTAGAGAGGCGAAGAGACGAAGAAGAAAGGGTTCCGTCGAAGAGGCTACGACCGCCGGTTGCGAAACTGCAACGACAATGGCTTCTTCTTCCGACAATGCGACAGTTGCGATGAGGAAAGGGGCCGTCGAATGATGCGAACTCCGGCTACAAAAAGGTCTCTCTTCAATCTTCTCTTCTTCTTCTTCGGCATGATTGTTGTTGTTTTCTATGTTTTGATTCAAGTATCTCTTTCAGGGCTTAATGTTTGCTGAATTGTTGTTGGATTTGTGCTTAATGTTTGCTGGATTTTTTTCTGAATTTTTTTCTTTGTGCTTAGGATTTAATGTTTGTTGAATTTGTGCTTAGGGTTGATGTTTGCTGAATTTTTATTTACTAGTTTTACTGAATTTGTGCTTAGGGTTAATTTTTGTTGAATTTGTGATTAGGGTTACTGTCTTCTTTGTGCTTAATCAAACCGCTTCCTATGTGAAAGAGAGATAGTTGGATCAGAGTGAACTAGGAATACAGTAGAACATGTATATATATATTGAGATAATCCTATAAGCACTTTGAGTGCAAAGGTACCCATTGATTAAGGATTCTTGTTGCATCCATATTTGGTTCCTGATCATCAGTAGTATTTAGGCACCATGATTCACAACCCCTTTGTGATTATAATTTTCTATTTCCAAATAATTCCATGTGGAAAGCATATTTGTTTACTGCTCATCAAATCATGGAGATCATATGTCCATCTATCCCAGTGCACACAAGAGTATGAGCATTGTAGAACAGTAAGAACTGCTTTTGCTCTCGCCAGGGGATTGTACTAAAGTCAGCTAGAAAGCCCAATTCCAAGCAACCGGGAATTCAGATCATGAATATTCCAAGTCGGTGTCTGCCTAGGTCCATTAGGTGGGAGAGCTATTTCATTTCGATGAAATAGCAGACAGTCAATGAAGGCTACGGAGGGATCGGAAGACTTTTCCTTTTGCTTGCATGTTCAGTTGAAACCAAATATGTATGGGTTTGACTTCTATGATTTTCACGTATGCTTCGGTCCTTGTTTCTTGAGTGCATCTCTTTAGGATGTGTATGGCGAATAAAAATATTAATGTTTTGCATTGGAGTAGGTCATTCGGGAAGTACAACATTCAAGGAACGGGGTTATTATGATCAATAACTTGGAGAAAGAAAGTTGTCACAAATCAGAACCAAATCACAGTGAAACAATAAAAGTTGTCACAAAAACAATATAAAACAAGGATGGAGAAACTCGAGTACACAGAAATCTGTCGAACAAGGCATGAAAAGCAGTGGCGTCCGTTGAACGGTCGAAGAGAAATTTGTCGAACAAGGCAGGAGAAACTTGAGTACCCAAAAATCTTATAACCTGGTTTTCATTGTAATTCTGTAATTTTTTTAGGGACATAAATGTATTTTTGAATGAATTTAAAACCATAAAAAACTCTATGTAAACATAATTACAGAAATAAAATTTATAAACTGAACGAGTTTATAAACCCCAAAGTAAACCATAAACCCGTATAAACCCATTTAGTTTATAAACCCGAAAAAACACAATCATTTGCTAAACAGGCCCTATATATATGGATGGTGGTCAATTTCTATTGTCAATTGAATTTAGATGAAATCTCGCTAGGTCAACCTCTATGCTTCGCGATCCTAATTGTGGGCAATTGCAATTCGGTCTATACCCTCTAGTTGCACTTGGTTTTTGGATGAAACACGCTCGTATGCACACAACCCCTGCTCTACGATCCGTCTGTACCGAACTATGACAATTCCTTTAATTAAATTTACAAAAAAATGATATAATCCCCTAAATATCCATATTATACGTTGCAGAGTATTGAAGAAATGGTTCATTTAATCTCTAAATATATAGGTATGTCTAGTTCGTATGAGATTTTATAGATTGGTGGTTTTAAAATAAAATATTATAGTAAAATTGGAAATGCGTTTAATAATATAAAATATTAGTGAAGGTTTCAAATATAAAAAGTACATAAATTACTCTAATGCAAATGGATCGATTCGAATATTCCATTCGAACATGTTGTAAAAGTTTGATCCGTATTCTATTCATAAATATTTATATATCCGTTTGTTTTTATATAAATCATATATAAGAGTTAATTATTTTCTTCGGTAAAAGGATTGATAAATATCTTTGAATCCCCGTATTGCCCATGCTTTTAAGCCGGCATAGCGGTCCCAAATCTTCTAGTTAATTCAACTTTTTAGATTTGATGTAAGTAGAGATGCTTTGTATTACTAACTTCAACATGACTTTCTTTTTAACTTGAAAAAGTCGTGTGCATGATCAATATGTGTCATCGTATGTCACCTTTAGTCTTTCGATTAGAGTGGATACCACGGGAGAGTTGAGTGTACGGCTCCCATAGTCACGAGTGGGGTTTAGTTACGGTGAAGTTCTTGAAAAAAACTCTACCTAGAATTGAATGAATCTCAGTCATTCAATGATAATCCAATGGTCAGCTTAAGTTCATTCTCTCTCCAAATTTTTTTAATTTTCAATTACCTTTAATTGTGTTTGAATATATTTCTATAGGATTTTATGAACTTCAGCTAGAGTAATTCTAGGGGAACAAGACCCTCACGAGTGTGTTTATTGGGTTTGCTTCGATAGGGCCCTTGATGGGTTTTTCTGACGAGTCCCCAACATAGTCACATATGTGGCGGATACATCTATAATCGTCTCAATTGCGCGCGGGAACCTATTGTCATCCCATATCTATTTAAAATTTGTATGACGAAAAAATCTCCACGGATAACGGTAAATCCTTGTAACCCCGTCTCATTAACATCCTTATATCGATCATCCAATGAAACTATAATACATAAATTACGAGTCAACATAATTTAATCAACGGATAACCATACAACATTAAACCTACATTATTGGTCACAGTAAAACCAACATTTAGTGTAACCTGATATTTTTCGTAATAAGAAATGCCTCATGTCAAATTTCAAGTTGCCAACAAAGGTGAAGCAACTACTTCATATTATATCTAAAGTCTCGTTGATAATAGCAGCGGGTGGACAAAATAAACCCGATCCGTCAATGCAGTCCAAAATCTCTACTGATCCGATCCGAAAAAACTCAATATGTTAGTACCCATTTTGATCCGGTTCAAATCTTATCCGATTCGGAAGATTTTTCTGCGTCACCAGATCGAATACGGATCAATGTTTTAGATATCCGGATATCCGCAGATACTCAGATTAAAAGCGAATATCTAAATACTCACGGATCATCGGATATTTATGGATCATCAGATATATGGATATCAGAGGATCATCGGATTATCTCGGATTGCCGGATATCCGGATAAACCCAAAACACTATATATTCCCGGATATCCGGCTATTAAAAAAACTTTTATCATAACATTAAATGTATTTGTTTTATGAAGGATTAGTCAAGATTCTATATTATAATTTTGTACTAATATTTATATTTAAAAATATATTACATAGAAAAATACTTGAGGTAGGCAAAGTAATGAAGTAATAATGTTAATTTGTTACACCTTAATAACTTATGCATATTTAGTTACTTTATATCACTATGCAATTTTGTATTAATATATATATATATCAGACATATATTACAATATTATATGGTAAACTGTTTTAGTTAATCAAAGTAATGAATTGATAATATTTATTTTTATAACTATATAAGTACTCACATAGTCACATGGATCTCATTTGATTTAATTAAACATATATGCATCTATAATATATACAATTTTGCACATACTCACAAATTCATACCTTTCGGAATAAATATTTATAATATTTTTTTATTATAAATTGATCTCATTGTAGGATATATATTTCTATAAATATGATTATACGTTGGTCACAATAATAATTTTATTATAAATTGGTCTCGTTTGAATGAATAAATGTTCATAATAATCTTTTATTATAAGTTGATCTCAATTTAAGATGTTGATTCTTATAAATATGATTATAGATTGATTTTAATAATAATCTTTTTTTTATTATAAAGTGGTCTCATTTAAATGAAAAAATATTCACAATAATCTTTAATTAGTTAGTCTCATTTTCAGATATGGATTTTTATAAATATGATTATAAGTTGGTTCAGTAATAATCTATTATTATAAGTTGGACTCATTTAAATGAGAAAATATTCATAATAATCTTTTTATTATAAGTTGATCTCATTGTAAGACATAAGTTTTATAAGACGGTCGCAATAATAATCTTTTATTAGAAGTTGATCTCATTTATATGAACAAATGTCCATAATAATATTTTATTATAAGTTGTTCTCATTGTAAGATATATATTTTTATAAGTTGATCTCAATAATATTCTTTAATTAAAAGTTGGTCTCATTTAAATGAACAAATATTGATAATAATTTTTTATTATAAGTTGATTTCATTGTAAGGTATAAATTTTTATAAGTTGGTCTCAACAATAATCTTTTATTAGAATTTGGTCTCATTCAAACGAACAAATATTCATAATGATTTTTATTATAATTTGATCTCATTGTAAGATATATATTTTATAAGATGGTCTCAATAATAATTTTTTTGAAACAATTTGGTTTACTAGGCTTTTTCTAGTTTTGTATTTAGTAAATGTACCCCTTGAGAGAAGAGTGTGTAGAGTTTGAGAATAAATACAAAAGGTTGGGGTATATTTACTTAATTAAAACATTAAAAAGCCTAGTTACTACCATGGTTTTTCAAAAAGGCCTAGTACCAAAATTGCCCATAATTTTTTGGGCAATTTTGGTAATTAGACCTTTTTGAGAAACTAGAGTAGTAACTAGGTTTTTTAATGTTTCAATTAAGTAAATATACCCTAACCTTTTGTATTTATTCTCAAACTCTACACACTCTTCTCTCAAGGGGTACATTTACTAAACAACAAATTAGAAAAAGCCTAGTAAATCAAATTGTTTCTAATTTTTTTATTAGAAGTTGATCTCATTTAAATGAACAAATGTTCATAATAATCTTTTATCATAAGTTGATCTCTTTGTAAGATAGATATTTTTATAAGTTGGTTGCGATAATAATATTTTATTAGAAGTTTGTCTCATTTAAATGAACAAATGTTCTCAATAATCTTTTGTTATAAGTTGATCTCATTGTAAGATATAGATTTTTATAAGTTGGTCTCAATAATAATAATCTTTTATTAGGAAATGACCTCATTTAAATGAATTAATCATATTACATGGTAATAATTTAATATTTAGGCAAAGCAATGAATGCATCATATTCATTTTGTTTACAACATACATATACACGTGTTTATAAATATGATCATAATTTCAATGTTTGTTTTATTAATATGTTAATGTTTTTACTACTTATGATAATAATCTTTTAATATAAGGTTGTAAAAATACTATTATATTATAACATGGTTAAAAGAATTAAACATAAATATTATAAGTTTTAATTCAAATAAAATTTCACTATAATTCTAAATTTTTGTTTTATATATTATAATTTACTATGTATATTAAAATTATAGGTCTATAACGAGCTTTTTTAATTTCAATTATAATCATCCTAATAAAGATAAAATATGTGGTAAAGTCTAAATATAAGTTTCCCACTCATATAAATAATGATGATAATGATAATGTAATTTTAATTAAAAAAATTGTTTTGGCACAATAACTTTCCAAAAAAATTTCTATAGAATATGATATAAATAAATTTAGATCCAAATAAAATTTACTTTCTACCTATAATTATGCAAAAAAAATTTTAAAAGATACTAAATATAAATTTTGGTTTTAACTTTTGGTTTATTATACAAGATTACAAGTTAAAAACTACGTACTATAAATTTATTTAATGATGTTTTATAAGTCTAACTATTTTAATCATGTTAGACATAATAAATGTGTTAAAGTATAAAAAATAAGTTTTTTAATAGTGTAAGTAATGATGATTATGATAACTATAATTGTAGTCATTTTTTTTCTTAGCAAATCAACCTTTTTAATATAAGATCGTCTCATTTAATGAAACCGCTTATATATACATATATATGTATATATAAAAAGTTTCAGATTATATTATAATTTTGGATTAATATTATTTTTCTTATGTAATTGCTATTCATAATATTTATAATGAAATTACAATCAATTAGATTCTAATAAAATAAAACAAGTTAATTGACTTTGATAATATTAACAATAACATTTTATATATTTTAATGTTTTCAAGGCTAAATATTTTAATAATTATAAAGATTAAATTATTTACTTTTACTTTAACATTTTTTTTTAATTTTATAAAGTAGTTATAAAGTATAAAGATATCTATTATTTTAAAACCTTATTTTTATTTTCTTATTATAATGTACTTTATTATTCTATTCTTTTTAGCGATTACAATATTATCAATTTTATTTTTATTTTGTTTTGTGTCTTTGAATTGTTTTTATTACATTTTATGATAAACAAAGTAGCAAATATATATTCGGATCAAACGGATATTCGGATCAAGCGGATGTTTGGATTAATCGGATATCCATATCCAACTAAAGTCCTTTTCAGATCAAACGGATCAACCAGGTCAAACAAAATTCATTCGGATCAAACAAATCATCCGGATATCCACGAATAATAACCCGTTCCGGGAAAAGTGCCAGATCGGATCTGGATCATGAGGTTTATGAAAATTTCTATTCGGATATCCAAGTATTTAGATCGGATCGTTGCCCGCCCCTAGGTTTTACAAGATTTGAGATTATATCTTAGATTTGAGCTTAATATCTATGTATGCTAGTACGACATTGTCACTTTAACATGATACCAGATAATAAAATGAGACATTGTCTTAACATGATACCAGAGGATAAACCGAGACATTGTCTCTAGTTCAATGGACTTCAACATGATAGATGGACTTTAACATGATATCAGATGATAAAATGAGACGCTAGACCGTCAACTACATTTAGTCCAGTTATACTTGAGAAGATGCGTCGGAGATAATAAACTTTCCAACTTTGGAATGCTAGCCTAGTCTACAAGATGTGTGAGACACTATTATGGACTTGTGCACACTATCTAGTGCACTCGGTAACTGCAACAGTCAAAACAACTTTCTCGAAGTTGTAAAGACAAATCAAACATTAGCAGATCTGTGTGAAAACCATGATATACAAGTTTCAAATTACAATTCCAGTGATAGTATCATAAACCAAATTTTATTCATCTTAAACTTTATATTTTAGCTTGAATTCACAAAAGACCAAAAGGAAATTGCAAGGACACATTTGAACGAAAAGGGGAGGAAATATGAACACCCAGGATAACACCAATGCCAAGCTATTAACACCAAGTTTCAGAAGTAACATTGAATGAGGTATATACATCTCACCAGTCACCACTAGCTTAGTAGCACAAAGAGCATCAACTTCAGTGAGCTCGACTAATGAAAACATCAAGACCGATCTCAGTTGGAACGGTAGCCTGAAGTTCCACCTGAATACCGTCGAGCTCCCTCTTAAACCTTTCCTTTGAACTTGCATAGATCATCTTGCTCCTCACTCTTGAAGTGTCAGGTGTCCTACAATCAGAAACAAAGAAAGAATGTAGATAGAGATAGGGTTAACAACACTAACAAAGAATCATGTTTGAACAAATATGTCAATTCCCTAAACATCAATAAAACTGTTACCAAGCAATGAAAAAGATTATGCTCTTCTGTACGCTCTCCTCGGTAACAAAGTCATAATCATAAACAGCATATCGGCATTCATCAGCTGGAAGGTTGGCAGTGAAGTCTTCAAAGCTTTTAGCGGGATGTCCAACCTTTTCCACAATTATTTGCTTTTGTTTCTCCTCAATCTTGAACACTATAAACCGATAAGTACGCTTTGCTTTCAGCTGCATGAATTTCAGCTTACAGTCATCATCTACTGCCATCCCAGATGCTGCATTGGCCTGAGTTTACACAAAGACAATAGCTTAACTAAAACTCACACCTCGCAAACATTATTCGAGGTAGGACAAGATAATGTGGTAGACAAAATCTGCATGGAAAATAAATATAAAAATTAGGGGGCATTGTATTACGAGTTTATGCTAACAAAACAACATGAAACATGTCACATATCAATCATCATTCAATCCTACCCAAAAAAAAATCAATCATCATTCAAGCAAGCAAATAGACCCAGTCAACTTCCAAATTCAACAAAGTGGTTTCATGGACTAAGATAACAGCTATATGTTATATTACACAACTAAAAAAAACTTTTTTTTGGAATCAATTGAACTTGTGAGTCAATTAGTGCAGGGACATTATTCTGATACCAAAGTACTATACTTCATTTTAGATGATGGTGCATACAAATAATTAGTCAATTGTAATAATGAATTAGCCTACTCAGACCCATTTGAAAAGGAATTTGTATTTATCTTTGCATCTTAATCATATTAAATGTAGGAGGAACCAGATAACATGGATTAACAATACTAGATTTATCCCACCAAAAAAAAACAATATTAGATTTAGTCAAACATACCGTAATTTTTTCTATTTTGTATTTGCCAAGGGAAAGGTCATATGTCCTATTGGAAGCCTTAAGAGGTAATGTGAAATTCAAAACCGAGCTATGTAGCTCTGATTAGAAGCTGATTTAAGTAGCATGGATTCTATCACAACAGGACCATTTCCAACCATGAGCAATACAATACCAACACCCAAGCCATGTACCAATGCCAACTTTAATTATTTAACCATGAGTGTAGAGAAAGGAAATCTTTCATCGAGATCAATGCTGCAATCATAACTTCAAATGTAAACACATGAACACCTTTACAATAGCTGATTGAAAATGAAAACAATCACGCAGGTAATCTACAATTCCAATCACTAATTTTCATCGTTTTTAGCAGAAAGCAGCAAACGAGATACCAAATTAACATTCCAATTCCGATCTACCAAAACCGGATAGACACTACAAACCAAAAGGTCGAATTCCGGTAAGTAATCTACGTTTGCAACAGAAACCTTACGATAACAATGCGGCAAGAAGGTCCAAGCAAATCTACTATCGCAAGACTTAAAAAACCCTAATACCACAAAATTCTTAAAAAACCAACTAAATTAACTCAAAATCATCTATTTTCATCGTCTTAAGCCAATCAAGTCAAGCTCCGGGGGAAAAAACGAAGTATAGAAACAAAGTCCTTCCGAATTCAAACTTCCAGTTAACAGGAACAACAATCCAGCAAGCAGAAGAAAAAGAGAGAGAGAAAAAAGCGGATAAATACCATATTCGGTGGATATGATCGACGACGATAGATAAGTGGATAACAATGTCGACAGAGAGAAAAGATATATCGAAGCAAGTGACCCTCGCTCTCTCGTTCCCAATTCTATGTTTCAATGAACTTAAAGGCAGGGGCAAAGAAATTTCTAGGGGTGGCCGACGCCGAGCTCAAAAGCTGAGGAGGAGGATGGGGACATGCGTGACAACGCATAGGTGACAAGGTAAAAAGCAACTTCCCTAAGCATACATGTGTGTATATACTCTCTGGAAAAAGTCCACTATGTCCTTCAACTTAGTGTAGCTGTGTAGAACGATGGGCATGGCTAGACATGGATCCGGTTTGAACCAAACCGCCAAACCGGTGGTTTATGAACCGGCCCAAATCGTGATTTGCGGTTTGATTATTTTTATTTAATTTTTTTTGAAAAAAATGGACTAAACCGGCGGTTTGGTTAACCGCCGGTTTGGTCCAGTTTTTTTTTTTTTTTTTTTTTATAAATAAATCGGCTAAACCGCCGACCAAACCGGCGGTTTAGGTTTGCGACCCATGTCTAGGCATAGCCATTTCGGATAACCGTTTATTCTTATTTAAATTGTTCCGGTTTTCAAAAATGGTGAATCACAACTCCGTCTTCAAACCTTTTCAAAGTCTTCCCACCAAAAAAAAACATTTTCAAGTATGACTTTTCATTTGGTTAGAGTAATTAGTTTTGTGCCAATTGATTAATTAGTCTGGATGTTAGAATATACCCTACAAAGATATAAATTCTACTAGAATTATAATAATTCCTTAAAGATGAAATTTTAATAAAATAAAATAGAGAAGATCTCATGTTTTATAATTTCGTTTACGACCTATATTTTTTAAATTTGTAAATTTGCCCTAAAATTGAATAATTACAGAAAACAACATACCCACTAACTACAAGATTTTTATTTTAAAAAACAATAAATCATGAGATTTGCATTTTCGACCTTGTATATACGACGGGCTTTGGGCTTGTGTAAGTGAGAAATGACCGATTTTCTAATTACAGAATTTAACATTGTATATTAAGTGTGTATTAACATTGTGTAACTGAAATTGTGCATTAAAGTTGTGTATGAGTATTCGGTGATAAGTGTAACTTTACAAAAACAACAACATTAGAATACACAAGTTCAATTAGTATAGCTTGTAAAAGGGTGGGTGGGTGGGACAATCATCCATAATTCGAAACCCGATAACTACAACATTTGTATTTTCGACCTTGTGTAACTCGATTGAGCATGAGCTTGTGTAATTCGATTGGTCCAACTCGATCCAATGGACATACTTTATTTCACGTAAAACAAAAGAGTATACTTGATGCTACACTAGGCAAAAAGAGCCTAGTTACCCAACTCACCCAATAAAAAACAACCCTATTACCCATGAGCATAAGCTTACACGGCTCATCAAGCTTCATGACCCAACAATCTCCTACTTAGAGACTAATCTCAATCCTCTTTTTCACATACAACCCTCATGTGGTAGTAGTACCCAACCTTCATCTCATTTACCAAGTTTTGTTATGCAAGGTTTTAACTTCGCTAAGGTAACCACCTTAGTCACCATATCTACAAGTTTTTTCACTACCTAAAATCTTGTTCGACTACAAAATCTTTATTTCCAAGAGATGTTGTGTGTAATGGTACTTTAGCTCCATGCACTTTGTTCTTGAATGAAATATTGGATTCTTGGCCAAGTGAATGACGCCCTAACTATCATTGTAAAGAGTGCGCTCCTTTGCACATTTCTCAATTCACCCAAAAAAATTATACAACCATACAATCTTCTTACTACCCTCAATCACTACAATAAAAATTAGCTTTCATAGTAGACAAAGTCACAATTTTCTTCAATTTAGAAGCCCGTAAGACCGTAGTTTCACCCAATGTGAAGACATTTATGATAATACTTCTTCTCCTATCAAGATGACTTGATGCCAAATTTGCATCAACATTCCCTGCTAACTCGACATTATTGCCTTCAAAACACAAGGCAGGCTTAACAATACCCTTCAAGTATTTAAGAATCCATTTCACTACTTCCGAATGTTGTTTTTCTTGATTCTCCAACTCCCACAACATGTGCAATGTCAGGCCTTGTGCACACCACTGCATACATCAAACTTCTTATTGTTGAAGCATAGAAAGTTCTCTCTATTTGAGCACATTCTCATTGATTTGAGGCGAGTCTCTATTAGATAGCTTGAAGTTGATACCTAGTGGAACATTAGCTATTTTAACACCCTGCATAATAAATCTCTTCAAAATCTTGTTGATGTATTCAACCTTCTTGGAATTGTTTTATTAATCATGTATGTTGATGTTTCTTTTTCTTATTGTATGTGACTGAATCAACCTATAAAAATATAATCTTCTCCCTTATCTCCGATCTCCCCGTCATGTTTACTAGTCAACTCGATCGATCTTATATGTTTATATATTTTGCCTTGTGTTTTCACCTTTGTTGTTTTGCTTATATATCTTGCTTTTTTTATGGCTTTACAACAAATGATTAAAATCACTACATCAATCTCCACACGTTCGATCTCAACCTCAAATATAACGATTGGGTTGTTAACTATTTGTGGTTTCGAGGCTCGTGCTTAAGCCCTCATCGTGATCTTTTTGCATATTTGTAGTTTCTAGTTGTTGTCCTTGTTGTGATTTGTTTACAAATCCGGTTGTTCTCCATATTAGGGTTGAACATCGGCTAGAAATCGAAAAAAAAATCCGGGAAGACCTAAACCAAAAAAATCAAATCCACTTCGGTTTTAACTGATTTTTTTGCTTCAGTTTTGGTTAGACCGAAATGAAAAATGAACGGTTTATGCAAATCCAAACAAAGCACAACAAAACCTTAAATGGCTAATTGTTGTTGGCACATGTACAGATCGAAAGAACATTCCAACAAACTAGAAACTAGAAATCACAAATTCGAAACACTGCAAAAGCCAAAATTAGAATCAAAATTCGAACGATTCTAGATTGAAATAGAATAAAATTGAAAATCGTAACAATTTCATACTAAAAAGAATCGAAACATATCCAAACTAAGAAAGAAGTGAAGCATATATAAACTAGGAAATAAGCGAGGAATAAGGAAAGAACACGAGAGATTAACCCTTACACTTTGACCGAGCAAATTTTCAGGTTCACTCCCAAAGCAAGGATGAACAATTGATTTGTCGCTTGTTGGGTCGTCTCCGTCTTCTTTGATTGTCGTTTGTGTCGTTATCGTGGCCGTGAATATGCCAGTCGCAAAGCGCAAGTTTTATACAAGAAAAACTAGCAATTTAACCAAACTTATACTTTTTGAATTTTTTAAAAAGTTTTTTCCTATAATGAACCAAAACCGAACCGACAAGTTAAAACATTTGAACAAAAAATATGAATTGCTAATTAACTTTTGGTTAGATCAAACCACCCGACTTATGCTCAAACCTAATCCAAACGAACATAAAGTGAGTTGCTACATCACTAGAAAAGTACTAGTGTAAATTCACTTAGCAGAAAACACGTAGTTATTTAAATTTCACTTTTAGAAAGTCGTTTCAATTATCACAAAAGAGCTCATAAATTGTCTTTAATTCCAAATCATACATGCCATGTATCTCATCATTGTATTTTGAAAATCCCTTTCATGTTTTGACATGCTTGAAGAGTCACCTAAAAATGGTTGAAGAAGTGTAACTCAAACAAATGAGAATATTTTTCTTACTTTTCGAAAGGAGACATTAACCACACAAAAAATAAGTTACTCGTTATAATAGACTACATTTGATCTAATTATTCAACAACATAAAAGCACTACCAATATGTTTTTATAATATTTAGCTATTACTAATACAATAAAGGAAAATTGTACTCATCGTCAACCTCATGTGATTTTGTTTTCAATGCTACATATTTTTATTTTCTTCGGTTATCTTGATACACCAAGCTATTTAACTTGCACCATTTTTAGGTCATGGAGTTTTGAATGCTCACAATAATATAAATAGTAAAGTTGAAGCAAATCAATCAAAGTACAACTAAAACTAAACACATGTAAAATGATAGTTGTAGAACTTGAAGTGATTAATCTCACATAAGAGAAAGGACAACTAAATATAGAATTTAGGGTCGTGATAGTTGCCAAATCTTATACCGATACATAGACAACCACGTGGACCGGTGGACTTATCAACCTTGATCGCCACAAAATTCTTGTTGTGAAATGCATTTATCTAACATGCAACAGTGTTGACTAATGGTCTTACCAATCTTGACCAATGGACTTACCAATTCTTCTACTGGTACATGGACAATTGTGTGGACCACGACACCTTGCACCATTGTTTAGACTTCACATTTACAACCGAATTTGTTGACAACATTCAAGTTTTAATGTTAGGAACTACTTTTATCTAACATATTATATAGATTTCCAGTTTATGTTGTTACTTAATATGCAACAATTATATAGATTTCCAGTTTATGAAGCCTTTAACTTACATTGATAGAAAATGAACTAAGATTAGGGATTATGAAATTAAAATGTTGAAGAGGCATACATTTTTGAGAATGAAGGCAAAAGATTATTGTAAGTCGGTATAAGAACATAAATTTCCGCTTTTAATACTCTATAATGACTATTTTGTGCACCTAAACTAATAACTCTTTTATTCCCATAAAACCAAATAATTGCTAGACATTTAAAACTCTTTTGTCCAATTTTATTGTTAGTTTCTTATAAACGTAACTTACTCTTTTTTTTCATAAATAATGTTGTTTAACTTATTTGAGATTGTTATATAAAATTTTATTAATAATTGTTGGTAAAAGGACAATCAATAAATGATGAAATAAGTTCTCATGGCAATGGATGTGCAGTTCACAATTTTTGGTGACCGCGATTTTTCTTTCATTAAATTTTGCTTTTGGTTGTAGTCATTTTTGAATTTTTTTAATAGGTGTGTCTTTAGTTTACAAATTTAAGTGTATGCATTTATCAGGTAAACACTTCTCATCCGTTAAAAGCTCAAAATTTAACTTTGGATGTGTTTGGCACTAGGAGTCTTTACACTAGTGATTCGGTACACTAGTGTAATAGGGAGTGTTTTTAGTGTTTAGGGTTATTGAAACACTAAATTGTGTTTGGAAAAAACACAAGTGTTTCTAGGGCTTTGTTGGGAGTGGTGTGTTGTAAAAACGCCTCATTTTTACAAGGAAAAAATCGAAGCTCTTTCGCTGGCGATTTTGGGCGATTCGTTGGCGACAAGTGAGAGAAACAGATTTGGACGATTCCTCCTCCGGCCGTCGGACTCCCTTCCGTCATATCATCAAAGGTTAGGCCAACACACTCCCCCTTTCTCTTGAATCTGTGTTTTGTGATATTTATCTCTCTACCGATTTTGTGACTGAACTGGATGAAGTTGTACCAATTTTTTATGCTTATGTGTTGATGGTGGTATATGCTATTTGTCTCTCTACCGATTTTGTGACTGAACTGGATGAAGTTGTACCGATTTTGTGCTTCTGTGTTGATGGTGGTATATGCAGTTTGGGTCTGACTTTGAAGGTAACCTTATTGTAATCCCTGCATTTATATCTAGACTTTCTCTCAGCTAGTATTCAATCGTTAGAAATAAGCAAAGTTTTGGTTATCTCATGAACTTTCAAGAGCTCTCATTTGATTGATTCCTTATTGCTAATAGGCATCATGCATTGATTTGTTGTGAAGAACTTATGTGTTGATGGATTCTTTATTGCTAATAGACATCACTATTTATGTACTGATCTTGGGCGAATTTATTGAAAAAATATGACAGTATCGAAAGTTACTTCTTCGATTTCTGTACTGATCTTGGGCGAATTTTTGTGCTATTTTTATATAGATCTTGGGCTATTTTTGTGCTATTTCTCCCTCTCTCTTGAATATGTGTTTTGTGATCACATAAGACAGTTCTCACTATTGCTTTCTTCAGTCTTTGAGTCTCTGCTTTGCTTCACCATTAAAAACTGGAGTCTTTTCTCATTTTATTCTTGAATGACTTCAAATTCAAATTGTTTCACTAGTCTTTTGCTGAATACTATTATAAACTGAGCTTGGTGTTTGCTTAAGAAGGAGCAGGTTAATTTCATAGTTTGCAACTTTTAGTTTTTTCTTGTGTACTGACCAATTTGACATGCTTGCTATTTCCTTTCTACAGTTTGGTTTATATTATTATTATGGGCGAGTTTGTGCTTTTTGTCTCTGGCATTCTATGCACCACATCAGGTTAGAACTTGTTTTTGACAGATATTGGTCATTGATAGTGTATGCTTCACAATGTATGCTTGTGTGTTAGATACCAATGGACGAAGACTTCTGTTTTGATAGCGGGATATGAATGGAAGAGGATGATCCCATCGAAGATGAGATGCTAATGTACGCATTTGAAGATAGTGGATGTTCATCAAGTTTGAGAGACTTCGTGCAAGGGCTATGTGAAGAGAGGAGAAGATTGGATTATGAAGTTTGAGTAGTACACATGTGGGAAAGGGATGGTGTTGTCATGATTGAGTCATTAAAAGAAGAACTTAAAAAAGAGAAACAAGTGAACAAGAAACTTCAAACGGAAAATTGTTTACAATCGTTTGCTTGGGGGTTACTTTGTGGGGTTGCAATTGTTGTTTATGTAATGTACTATTAGGGTTCTCCGACCCATTAATCAACAATGTATTCCTTTGGTTATAAATGTTATCGTCCTTTGTCTTTGCTTTTATAACACATGCAGTTTCATCATACACGGACGTAAATTTAGACAACGTTTACAAATTATAAACTTACACACTTAATAATAGTGTCACCTACAACATAAAAGAGTACATATATAAAAGTTGGACAATGTCACTAATAAATCAAACATATTACATATTCCTTCTTGCATTCCAATGTATAATCCAACAAAACATTTAAAATCAATGTATAATCCAACAAAGATAGGTAATAATGAAAGGAGTTTCATGAATTTTAAAAGTTGGACAATGTCACTAATAAATCAAACATATTACATATTCCTTTTTGCATTCCAAATTGGATCGCGAATATGACCTATTCCTCTTCCATTGTCATTGGTCTCCTCCACCTCTTCTACCTTGTCTTGACTAGTCGTTGACAACTCATCCTCATCTTCTTACAAGTCATTGTACCCTGAGTATAGACGAATAAAGTTGTGTAACGCAAAGCAAGCAAGATGGATGTCAACTTGGGTATAGTCCCAGTAACAAGGCATATTAGATAATAACTTCCATCTCTTCTTTACGATTCCAAAACAACGTTTAATGCAGCTTCTCGGAGAAGAATGTGCCTTGTTAAACGCTTCCTTTTTGTTGCTAGGTGGCTCATTTTCAAATTGATTTAAGTGATACTGAGTCTTTACGGAACTAGGAACCCCGGTCTATCTGCATAATCCTTGTCACAAAGATAGTACTTATCGGGAGGTGGAAGTGGGAAGTTGAGATCGGGGTTGAAAATTGCATTTTCGAGAACCTTGACGTCATGAGCCGACCCTTCCCAACCGGACAAGACAAATGTGAACAACATATTAAAGTCACATATGGCGAGGACGTTGAAAGTAACAGTATGTTTCCTTCCAACAAATGGAACTTGAGAAACTTCTTCAATGCATGCACTAATGTGAGTACCATCCAGACAACCAATGCAATTCTGAATTAGAAAGTTCCGATAAGCCACTTACGAATAAATAAAATGACCCAAAAAAATATACCACTATATGTGTTTACCTTAATATAATCCTTGTATCTCGGGTCAGCTGCGATGTGTGATGGTGTTCTAGGAAAATATGGGTTCCGGGGTCGGATGACATCACCTGCTAGTCCACACCCTTCATGTCCACGTCCGGTAATAGAGTTCAATACGCTATGGAACGAGCGGTGTACAATTTCGGTTGACCTTTGAAAGTGTTCAACAACAACACGAACCGAGCACCCTTGTGCAAGAGTGTATAAAAACAAACCAACTTTTTCAATTACCGGGACTTCTGTAGAAGAAGTGAGGCCATATTTATGTTCCAACTCGTTACATAAACGTAGGAAAACTTCAGCATCCATTCTGAACATGTTCACTGTCTGAATGTGATGACCGTTCAAGATCTCCTCCATCCAAAGTCTCACCCGATCATACTCAGTGTATCAAGGCTCCTTGTATAGGTGCTTGTAGTAGTGATAAGCGGCAATGGCATATTGTCTTTGCAATTCTTGATGAGACTCAATAATGTCGAACCGTCGAATTTGTCTACGCTCATTGTCGTCACTATCACGGCTATCAGTACTAGAACTTGACATTAAAAACCTAAAATAAATTGTGCAGATAAGTCTACTAAAGAAAGGAGTATCATGAAATTTAAAGATAGGTAATAATGAAAGGAGTTTCATGAAATTTAAAGATAGGCAATAATGAAAGGAGTTTCATGAAATTTAAAATCAATGTATAATCCAACAAAGCACACACAAAACAATATAACATATGTTTAGTACAAACACAAGTATACTACAAATTGAAAAATAACATATCTATACAAACAACTTATTACAACATAACAATGACATAATTTAAAAAAATGCAGCTAAGGATAGTGTGATCAATGTCAAGCATCAACAACACAGTTAGGATAATTATGTCAAGCATCAACAACACAGTTTGGATAACAGAATTTTAAAAAAATACAGCTCATAATAGTAGTAGTGTGTCCATGGATAACACAAAACTATAAAAAAAAATTACAGAACTATAAAAAAATGCAGTGTTTGTAGCTCAAAGAAGACTGGGCAAAGAAGAAATAACATAGAACTATAAAAATTCATAGAACTATAAAAAATCCAACTCACAGAGAACTATAAAAAATGCACAGTTTTGATACACTTCTGCAAGGTTGGCAAAGAAGATTGGGCAAAGAAGACTGGGCAAAGTCTCCAGACACAATGACAATAAAACCAGTCCACGTGATACGAGTCAAAGGAGGAACATAGATAAAGTAATACCAACAAGTTTAACTAATTACTAGTATTAGTACTTCATTATATATATATATGAGCAAGAGATTCAACTAAATCAAGGAGGAACATAGATAAAGTAATACCAAGTTTAACTAATTACTAGTATTAGTACTTCATTATATATACGAGCAACAAATTCAACTAAATCAAGGAGGAACTAGATAAAGTAATACCAAGTTTAACTAATTACTAGTATCAGTACTTCATTATATATATGAGCAAGAGATTAAGCTAAATCAAGGAAATGATTCAACTCATAGGCTTCTGCAGAACCCTCTATAAGTCGAATTAATCAACTAGTGTGCATCTTTAAAAGACAAATAGGTGTGCTAGAAGTCACAAACAGGATAATCACTCCATAAACAGTTTATTAGCATCCTCAACCAGTAATTGAAAGTACACAGTAACATATATATGTACAGAGTAGCATTGAACTAATTGAAAGCTAAACTTGGTAGCTTTCAACAGAAAATAAGTTAATTTCCTATTGCAATATAAACGAACACAAGTAGCATTGAACTAATTGAGACATATTCAAGATTCGAAGCCAATGGAGACATATTCAAGATTCGAAGCAAATCGAGACAGATTCGAAGCCAAACGACAGATTCAAAGCCATAAGAAAATAAGTTAAACTTGGAAGGAATGACAGATTCAAGATAACCATGCTTCAATCAAACGAACGACATATTCGAAGCCAATCGAGACAGGAACGAAAGAATAGATGCAAGAAGGAAAAATATGACAGTATCGAAAGAATAGATGCATGAATGAACGATATATTCGAAGCCAATCGAGACAGTGAACCACAAGCAATGAAAAAGTACCTCCTTTTTGCTTCAGATTGGCAAGATTCACTAGGGTTGTCGTTCTTCGTTGCCGGTGTATCTTCGTCGGTCGTCGCCTTTGCTCTAGATTGGGGAAGAAGCTGTGTGTTTGATGTGAGAGAGGGTTTATTATATACCCGGTTTATGTGTAAATATTGTTAAAATATGAGGACAATCTGGGTATTTTGTACGAAGAAACACTAAGTGTAACCCCAAAACCCTTGCTCAGATGACAGTTTCAAAAACACTCCGAGAAACACTAATCATTAGTGTTTTTCTGGATGCCAAACACTCGTTAAAACGAGAAACACTAAGAAACACTCATAAACACTAGAGAAACTCTAGTCCCAAACACACCCTTTGTTATACCATCCATTTTCATCCTACCTCCAATATGATCTTATTGTATTTTTGTTTTTGGGATAATTTTAAATATTTTTTTGAAGTATTGGGACTAATGATATTTTAAAATTTGCTATTAAATTTGCTAATATCCCATTCCTTAGAGTTGTTATAGAAATATTTCTTTTGTTGGTGTTAATTTGATTTATATTTTGAAAATAATTATTAATTTTGTAAATATTTCATTCTTTAAAGTGCTGTAATTATATGATTTGCATCTTGAATGCTTTTTGTAAATAGGCAGTTGATTGTATTTAATTTACCCTTTACATAATAACCTAAAATATTATAGCGGGAGTTCTTCCCTGCAACTATAATTTGATGAAGCGCAATTGTCGAGATGATCCAAGATGTTGGGCATGTGGTGGTGTGGAAACTGTTGAGCACGTTTTATGTACGTGTGTCAAGGCTCGACGAGTTTGGAAGCTTGTGCCGTCCTTGAGAGGTATATTCTTACAGGATGTATCTTTCAAGAATATGTTTGGGGCACTTATCGGGAGGGCTACGTCAGAACAACTTGAAGTTTGGGCCATGATCTTGTTTGGAATTTGGAAGTCTAGAAATGGTGCCATATTTCAAGGCTTTGTTAGAGACGATAACTTGTTGGTGGAGCAACAATTACAGTGGTTGGAGGAGTTCCATAAAGTGCAGCGTACGAGTACAAGGTTGACAGACAATGATGTGGGTAATAAGCCTAGATGGCATAAACCACCGGCTGGATTTTTCAAGGTAAATACTGATGCATCGTGCTGCCCTGCAAAATGTGGTGTTGGATTTATAATAAGGGACGATCAGGGGGGGGTATGTCTCATAGGTACAAAGTCCATTCAGCAGGGATCATCACCGGAGGAGGCGGAAGCGGAAGCTGTCTTGTGGGCTGTTCAGGTGGCATTGGATAATGAGCTATCTCATATCATTGTGGAGTCAGACTGTTTGGGGCTTATTTCACATATTAAGAAGCGGAGAATATTACGGAATTCGGTCGGAATGATTGTTGGGAGGATATTACAGGTTGCCAATGACATTCCGGTGATTAGTTGGTCTTTTGTCAATCGGAAGGGGAATAGAGCTGCGCATTTCCTGACCAGTGTTACCTCGGTGGATCCTCTACTGTCTTATACTTATAGTTTTTTTTCATCTGCTCTTAGTCCTATTTTGTATGATGATTTAACTGTTATTGAATGAAGTGTGTATTTCTCATCAAAAAAAAAAAAAATATTATAGCGGGAGAATGGTTGCGCAGACACTTTGGGCCCGAAATTAAAATGTTAAACACAAATTTGAAAAGACAGGATGATAACTAAAAGATAAAAGGAAAAAAAGTCTTTCTGCACGTCTATTGGTCCATTTCAAACTGCACGGATCCTCATTTACAACAACTCTTCACCGTCGATTAAATCCCATCCCACGGATACGATAACCCGTCATATGTTGAGGATCCCGGGCAAAGTTTAAGCTGGTTTTAGATTCAAGCAATTCGAAACACCTATATAAACCCAACCCGCATTCTGAAAGCCACAGATATACATTCGCCGCCAAACAATCAGTTCTCGCATTTTATCTGCAAAAACACAATCCAGATTCAGAAATGGACGGTGCTAGCAAGTCAAAGAAGGGAGCCGCCGGAAGGAGAGGTGGAGGCCCAAGGAAGAAGTCCGTTTCCCGATCAATTAAGGCCGGACTTCAATTTCCGGTGGGTCGTATTGGCCGGTATCTGAAGAAGGGCCGGTACGCTCAGCGTGTAGGTTCCGGAGCTCCGATTTACGTTGCTGCTGTGTTGGAGTACCTTGCTGCTGAGGTCTGATTTCATTTCCATTCTCAAATATAATAATTTTAGTGATTTGATTTTTGTAGATCTAGTTTAACAGATGTTAAATTGGAAATTGCAGGTTTTGGAGTTGGCTGGAAACGCTGCTAGAGACAACAAGAAGACCAGGATCATCCCAAGGCACATTCTGTTAGCCGTGAGGAACGACGAAGAATTAGGGAAACTTCTTTCTGGTGTTACCATTGCTCATGGAGGTGTTCTTCCCAACATCAACCCCATTCTGTTGCCAAAGAAAGTTGCAGAGAAGGCCCCTAAGGAGGGTAAATCTCCATCCAAGGCTTCCAAGTCTCCCAAGAAGGCCTAAAATGAAGGATGCTAATTTTCTGTTTCTAGGTGTAGTATAGATGGCTAAATGTGTAGAAGGGCTCTTTTATGTCGATTGCAATTCTGGTTAGGGCTGCTTTTGTAAGATTTGAATCAAAAGTCTGAATTGATTCACTCCTTTGTTCATCACTGAAGTGTTGTTCATGCGGATTTCACATCAGAAATAGAATTTCACCTTGTCACTATTGAGAAAATACATCTAATCAGCTATGAAACACAATGCATGATTTTCTTGAGGCAGCATACAAATCCTTGATGCAGCCAAAATATTGATTTGATCGATTCAAACCCAAAATCCAAATCTGTCTCTCAGATCTTACCATGGGAGTAGAATATTTTTTCTCAATGGCTTTAACCGAGCTTCATCTAACTCAATAGAGGTTGCGAGCACGTACAATTAGATGCAGAGTACTTGTTGAGCCTTGCTCGCGGGCAGGTGTACTCTTGGTGAAAATGAAATTGAGTGATCACCCAACTTATGTTTAGGACTGGTCTAGGAAGAGTGACTTTTCCTGCGTGGGCAACTTTGCGTGTTGAAACCCTCCTTGGAGGGAACCTGCCAAAGGGAACTAACAGCGTACCTACTCCCCAACAAGAGCATGCGTGGATGCTATTAGCGCAGTGAACTTGATCAAATATCTAAAAGAAGATAGACTTGTGATGTCGCTTGGTAACACATATGATGCTCGCGTTGACGCATTAACACATGGATATCTTATGTGAAAAGGTTGGATACAAAACAACTTGATCGAGTCATTGTACAATATATATAACAAGATCAAGACTTGGAAGGAAATCTTGAGTTGCCTTAAGTAAGAAGTATAAGGCTGAAAATGTAGGCACAAAGAAGTTTGTTGTCATGGGGTCTCTAGACTGAAGAGTTTCAACTATTGACTCATGAAATTCTGGCCGAGGGAATGACACAATTGTAGTATAGGGTCAAGATCTCACACATAACTACAAGACACAATCATCTTATAAGGCCAAGATTAAATATAGGGAAAAGTGTGATGATTAAAAGTAAAGCCTCTACAACAAACACACAAATAGAATCTTAAGACAAAGGAACAACATATCGAGAAAAATAATCGACTCCATCATGGTTAGAAGTGTATGGATGTATTAATGGTATAAAAAGAAGTAAACAAGAATATTTACAAGGATCAAACCATCGACTCGGCTGGATCATCCTGCTTTCCCTCGAAGACTTTTTTGCTTTCGGTTTTATTTTGGCGTATTTTTGTGTTTTTCTTTTCTCCTATATTTGTGGTCCTCCTTGACGGTTTGACCGTTTGCCGATTTTTTCGGCCTTTCGACCCACTAGATGGCGCGCCGTCTAGTGATTTCGAATCGCTTTCCATTTTCAAAAAAAAAAAAGAATAACATAAAGTATAATTTGAAAATAAAGGCAAACCAAAATATGAATCACCAAAACTAAACATGAGCTGGAAACCTAAACCTAAGTTTAGTGTCCTAACCGGCGGTTTGGATTTAACTTAAACCGTTGGTTTGCCGGTTTAGCACCGTTTGTCAAATAAAAAATAAAACCAACAGTACTTTAGTTAAAAAAGGGCTTGAACCGGTTTTTAGGTTGCCTACGTATCCTCTCGGGGTTAAGAGGAATCAAAATCCACATAGTTCGCTTACCTTTACTTACCTTTTTTGGACTTCCGAGTTGTTTTGTTACCCCGCTTATGTCTCACACTCGAAAGTCGTGCCCGAATCATCGGAGTTGGAATCCGTTTTTGAGTTATAATCCGGGGCATTCCGTTGTTTTCGCTTCTTTGCCCTTATCCAATCTTGAATACAAACTTGAGTCTCTAACTTTTCGTGCTTAAATTAGGTTCTTTTGTAATTGAGCATGTTCCCTCCTTGGCTAAATGCTTGCACCATAGAAACCGTTGATGCAGGCACGACCATTAATTGTTGTATAATTTTATCTAATGTTAGATATTTTGGGGCTAGTGTCTTCCACCAATCCAAAATTTTAAAATAATCTTTACTCTCAAAACTAAAATACGTTGTTAGATAATCTTGAAATTCTGCACTTAAGGAAGAATGTCTTGATGTTTTTTTCCTTTTAGCTAAAATTTGTTGTGCGCTTGAAAGTAAAGAAGATGAAGAAGAAGAAGAGTATGTAGGAGTAGGTGCGGTAGAAGAAGAGCTAGCACTTCTTTGATAAGAATTATTTTTTCCAATTTCTATACGATCATTAATGCAAATGTAAGAAATGTCATCATCTTCTAAACCCAAACCATCATGATAAACAACCAACAAATCAAAAACACCATCAAGTTCAAGTCTAGGATAAAAAGGGTGATTACAAGATAAATCAAAGGAAATGCAATAACATATTTATGCAAAAACATATTGTTATTAATAAAATGTAAAGTAATGTGCATGTAAAATTGTTTTTGCGATTGAGAGTTGACTTCATCAACATCAAGAAAATGCCAAGAAAAATCGGAACGTCAAGATTCATCACTGCATTCAATTTCAATTACAAACTCTTTTAAAAGATTGAATTACAGCGTGCTCTTTCCTTTGAATCTTTCCAAACCCGAACCTTTATTGATTTATTGAGAATCGAACCCTTTAAACATCATCCCTAGACCTTAAACCATACCTTCCCTAAGACCACCTCTGCTTCTACTACCACCCGCGCTACCACCGGGCTACCCGTATTCCCTCTCCCGGAGCCAACTCCACCTGAATCACCCCAAACCACCACCTACCGTTGCCGGAAAACCCCTTACAACCACTTGTCCTCCATCCCGTATCTTTAATGGCTGCTGATGTCCTACCCGCTTGAGCTCTAGTACCCACACCGTCGCACCACCACCATCATCACCGGACCTGCACCGAAGTATTACTAGATCTGGTTCCTCGTTCTAACACATTGCCTTTAACTCTTAGACCCGACACTAGGAAATTAACACCCTAAACCCGATTGGACCCTTTTGCCTCTTCAAACCCTAAAACCCCAAAAACCCGACCCCGTTTGGTGAACTTAACTTCTAGACTGGTCCAATGAGCCCAAGACCGAATCCAAATCGGTTCAATTGCAGATTGGTTGCTCGATTTGAAGATAGAAAACCGAAAATCGGTTTAAATGAAATACATTTTGGTCATTATTTGTAATATTCAGTTTTGTCAATTTTTTTTGATATATTTAATTGCAGTTTATTCAAATAAAAGAAGAAGAAGTAGAAAAGAACTTGTTAGTGTTCTAGTTGTTTGGTTCGATCATTTCGGCTTTGACGACTGAAGATCGAAGACCGAAGATTGTGAAGCTATCTCGGACTGCATCAAAGTTGAAACTTTCTTGTCATTGTGCCCACCCTCTTCCATTCACTTAACCATATTTTGGATATAATCGTCTATAATCGTCTTTTATAAGTTCTTGTCTATTATTGAGAAAGTAGGTGAGCTTAGTTTTGCTTTCTTACCTATTAACATCACTTAAAAAAACCTTTTCCTTTTGAGATCAAGGCCGGACCCCGTTATTGTTTGTAACTCCCAAACACATTGACTTGTGATTTTGTTTGAGAATTTAACTTGAGATTGCAGGAGAACGTCGCAAACTAGCTAAGATAAGCTTGAAAGCAATGCAAACAATGAAGGGTAAAAAATAGATACACTTGTGATGGTGATTTAGATTTTACTAACCTAATGTGTGCTAGAAATTTGACATGTTTTACGCAACATAACTTCGGACGTGTTATAGGGAGCGCATGAAGGATCTTGAGTATGCACGCAGCTTCTGGAACAAAATGCGGAATTATGAGAGAGGAGACGAATTGAGCCTTAGGAAGAAGAAGAAGTGGGGAATAGGGAGGAGGGACAATCAAACCAAGAACTTAAATCCTCTATTTCACCACGTACAACGCCTATTAGTAGTCCATCTTTGACGTCGATTTTGATTGGGGTTACCTCAACCCCAAAGGGAGCAATTCTTTACTTCCTACACCTATGATAGTTGAGCATGAACTAGTTGATGAATAAATTTATGTACATCATGATGATGAGGTTGTAAATAATTTTCATTTGTCCATTGGTATTATTGCTCATTATTGTAACATTGTTAGTAATGATTAAGTGTTAGATGACCATTCCATATTCATTATTGCCAATGAGCTTATGTGTGGAGATACGCATGAGCTAGATGATAATCTCAATCGTACTTGTGACGATGAACTTGAATTGTCGAGTTTTAAGCATCATATCCATAACATGTAAGTGATACGTTTTCATGTATAGAGCCCCCTATTGAAATTGTTTTACCCTTTGGGAACCATGATAATAACATGCCTCACATATTTTGTGTTGATTTTTTTGAGGATAATGCTGGAATTCGTGATTTGTTTGAGCATGATGATTCTCTTGAGTTTAATAAGGAGCTTGTTGAATTTTATGGTCCATCATTATGGATTGTCTAAATCAATTGTTGAATTTATTGGTCCTATGATTCAGAGTATTGATTGACTTATGATTAAGCTAGTTTTATTTCTTACTAAGAGTTTAGTCAAGGAGAAAGTTGAGGATACTAAAAAACATATGCCTTGTGATTAGAAATATTGATGATGTGGGTTTGTCTTTTGACATGTCCTTTCTTATGCTTTATATTGATAGTGAGCCTTATTGTGTGGAGATGACTCACTTTAAGGATATAGTTCTTAGTGTTTCTTTGAAATTATGTGATTCGTGGAGGAATATTATTCTTTGTTGTCCTATGTTATCTACACAGATGATAATGTTCGTGTTGGTTGTTGATATTTTTGTTTATGCATGTATACAACATGATTTAAGTGATATTGATCTCTTGCATAAACTTCTAGTCACTACCAAGAACTATCCAAGGTAAGTTTCCTCATACCCTTTTCGTGAGAATTTGAGAGTAACTTGTGTTGAATTTATACATCTCTCTCATGTTGATCTCTTAGTTCTCTTATGGGAGTTAGATTTTCATGGATGCAGCCCCGATACATATTGCATTGTTAAGATGCTAGGAAGAGGATTAAGCGGACAACATGAAAACCACTAAGATTCATCTATTTGTAATTCATCCCTAGAAGTGTGTTTGTGAGGTGAGGTTAACAATGGAAAAACCTCTCAATCATCTCATTTAGTGGAACATACCTCCATTGCGCCTGAATTCGGAATGTCATATCGCTAGTATATCGCTTACGTGATCATAGGGTGGTCTTTTATCCGATTACCTAGTTTACTTAAGAACTTAAGGTGGACCACCATGATTCTTTACTCTCTTTGAGGATGCATCAACCATGATTTTGTGTGAGCAACTGCTAGATTCCTAAATTCCACCCCACGCGGTACATATTCTATCTTTGGAGTTATAAATAGATAGGTTTAGGTTGTATTCTTTTCATCCACCCTAGCTGCAACTTCCGTGCAGCAAAACCAAAAACGTTTCCTCTTTTCTCGTTATTTCTCTTATTAACTTGTTCAAATTACAATACAAACATTCAAAGGTGGGAAAATGATCAAAGATTTCATCACATAACCTAGTCCATTCATATGCCTTATGATGGAGATGGTACGTCACTTTTACCATTCCGCTCACAAGCAATTTGACATTAGACGCAAATCTATGAAACATAACACGAGAAGTTGTAGAATGTCTTAGCTAGTACATCCTCTAAAGCTATGTTCCATCATATACCGTATGAGGGATATATCACGTCACTTTTACCATTCTGTTCACAAGTAATTCAACAAAGTTTAGCATTCAAACCCCAAGTTTAAACTCATCTACGAAGATGGGAAATGATGCATATAACATATATGCACTCGAGTCAATACAAATCACTTAAGAGATTGGACTTTCACCCCCAAACCCCTAGAGAAGGGATTTAACTACTCATGGTAAATCAAATAAGAAAATAAATAACATGCATCATATTTAAACAACTTGAAAGGGGGATTAAACTTTAAAACGAACAACATGCAATAACAAAGGGAGAAAATCGGAAACTACACTCACAAAAGGTTAGTGTTTGATCTAAAAACTAATGGAAGATTTGTAAAGGTATTTTTCTGGCATCCTCGAGCAAAAAGAGAGAATAATAGACTTAGAATAGAACCAAAACTACAAGCTCTTCTTACTAATGGTGCACAAAGGCATTTATAGAGTTTCAAATAACCTTTTGACCTATATGAAATTACATTTATACCCTTAAAAGAAGGCAAAATCACACAAGCAACCTCAAGTTGCCCCGCCGGTACATGTATGGGAACCGGTCCACATGTCGGTCTAGAGGCGGTCCATAGGTTGGCCCAGGTTCTGCAGCGGTTAGGCCGGTTAGTCCATTGGTGGGCAAGTCGGTCTAGGAGGTCGGTTCACAAGGTGGTTTTAAGCATCCTAGGTTGGCCTTTACTTATCTTGCTTCCTTGCTTGTTCCTTGGTTGTGTGGGGTAGTTTTGACCTTCTTGGTTCTTCTCAAGTATTTCTTCTTTGGATCTTTGGAGAGTCATTTAGATCCCTAAGGTCATGTTTGGATTCTTTTTCTTTTGGATGATTTTCAGCTACAAATACCTCCTTAAGATCGACTTCTGTCGAGATCAATCCAGCCAATATTTTGAGAGATACTCGTTACTTCCTTTATAAAGTTTTCGTTTTATTCATTCTTATTCAATAAAAAAGAGCATATGATTGAATCGTTCAGAGTCCTTGCTAGGTTGTTCTTGTGTTTGTTAATCTTCTTAAAGATTGGTGCTCATAGTCAATTCTAGTCCCTCCTTGTGCTTGCCTTGATTTGAAGACGTGTGTAAGGTTGAAGAAGGAAGAGTTAAGGTAATTCATTGTTCGGGTTTTGATTCAATTGATTAAGGTTCTTGCAAGTATATATTGGTTTTATTATTCCTATATTTTCCATCAAATTCATGCCATTCCATCTTCTATTAAATTCGCCAATATCGACCATATCTCGCCATTATTTGCTTCTTTTTATTTCGTGTAATCTCCCCACCGCAATTACGGATCTCGTCAGAGATCCAACACCGAGATTCCAAGTTTGGAGCTTTTTGTGGACTTTCAGTCTAGATGTGTCAATTGCGGCCTCAACCCCACATCATATAGGTTGAGACATCCATATAGCAATAATGTGCTCAAAGTCTCATGTAAAGGTGCCTAAACCATGCAAAACTACACTAGAAATGTTACTAAATACTAGCATGAAAACATGTTATCATGGATCCTTATGATCATGCATGTATGATACATGTTTTAGATCGCATACGTGTCACGAACTGAGTTTTTCCTAACTCCAAATTGTGCGGCTCTTAGCTTGTCTCGACCCCTTGTCGTGCTAAGATCAGTCTATCCCAATGTTGCCAATGAAAGAGTTTAAGATTGATGGCTAAGTAAACTTAGAAGACTTTGTGCGGGAAAGAAGAATTTGTATTACAAGAGCTTTACAAGGCTTTGATTGAGAGCTTGGAACTTGGATGATGCAAATGAGAGGGCGACACTCCCTATTTATGGCCCAAGACCTCCCCTCCTTGGAAGGATCCAAATTTAGACAAGTCCGGGACAATCCGGAGCCTTCTTGGCTAGAATTATTTACAAGTCTCTATACTTGTCTAGAATAATCCGCAAGGCTTTAGCCAAGGATGAGTCTACACGACTCTAGAAAATTTTGTTGGGTTCTAGGTAATTCCGTACAATTGTAGTTCCTCCCAAACTGGTCCGAAGTCTGCTACTACTGTCCCGAGAGTTCCGGGACCATCCGGAACAATTGAGAAGCGCAACCGTGTCATCCTCTCCCACTGAATCCTTGCGACACCCTTGTTGCGTTGGCCTCGTATGCTTCGATTTTGTCCTTGAATTGCCAAAAAAAACTTGGTTGGTTCCCATGTTATCTATATTTCGGGAAGTCCCTTCCATCGCACTAAGTATTCTAGCCTCAGGAGTCAATACTTCTCGCGAACGATCCGATCAGACATGATCTCCTCGACTTCTTTGTCGAAAGAAGTCCGAACTCCCATAATATCCCTTTAAGCATCTCCCCGAGATGGGTCTTCTATGTCTTGGTGGCAAGGCTTGAGCATGTTTCGTAGAAGATGGGATGTATCTTGAGTTTAGACGGCCACTCGGGCTTGTAGTCGGTGCGCCTGATTCTCTTAAGAACTCCGAAAGGTCCCTCGTACCGCCGTATTAATACCTTGTGCATTCCAGTGTGCAGCATGATAAAGTAAAGCTTGACCATGACTAAGTCCCCAAATTGATGTTCTATGTCCCTTCGGTGTTGAACAAACCACTTCTGTGTCCTTTTGTTGCCTTTGACAAGGCAAACTTGTGTCTAATCCAACTCATGGTGCCAACCCTTTGCAAATTTGTACGCCGTTGGTGTCGGTCCAATGCATCCCGTTGCGATGGTGCTTGATGTACTCGCTTGCAAGTCCATGATAATTTCAAATGGAATCTTCTCGTAGCCTCACTCTTTTGTAAGTTGTAATAGAATTAAGCGATGCCTATTAACTTCGGCCAATCCTTTTGTGATACGCTAACATAGTGCTAAAGGTAGACCTCGAGTAAGCAGTTTGCCCTCTCGGTTTGTCCGTCCGTCTGAGTGTGGCAGGCGACGGTGAACTTCAAGTCCGATCTGAGCATGTTGAACAGTTCTGTCCAAAACTTCCCCGTGAACCTTCCATATCGATCACTGATGATGGATTGTTGCGAGCCCTAGTACTTGACCACATTCTTCATTAACTAATTGGTCGCCTCCTTTGCAGGGCATTCCTTGGTTGCCGGTTTGAAGGTCGCATATTTTGAGATTCGGTCTACAACCACCATGATGCTCCCGAATCCTTCTAGCTTTGGTGGGCAGACTATGAAATCCAAGGTGACGCTTTGCCAAGATTGGTCCGGTAAGGGCTCTAAGAGTCTTGCCAGTTGCCGCTACTCAACCTTGTCTTGTTGGCAAACAAGACAATTCTTGACGTATATCTCGACGTCCTCCCTCATTTGGGACCAATATAATTTTTTATTCTGCAAGGGCTAGGGTACGGTGCATACCTAGGTGTACTGCCCACTTGGAATCGTGACAATCTTTAATTACTTCGTGTCTCAGTCCTCCAAAGTGAGACACATACAAACGCTGACCCTCAATGAAGATCACATCTCGTTCAACCCAAAACCGCCTTGTCTTGCCCCCCTTGACGTACTGTCTTAGCTTTGCCCGACTTGTACTCCAACTCATAGTCGGACTCGGCAAGAAAGTCTTGTCACCTCGCTTGCTTGGGTGTTAGCTTCTTTTGGCTTTGGAAGCAACTCGTGTCCACATTGTAGGTCTTGACCACAAATTTAGACACTAGGAGTAATGATGTCACATTCTAATACAGTGGACGATGACCGTCATCTTGAAAGCTATCAGATGCCCTCTCAACAGAAGTGAATGAGAAGCGTTTTCCCTCGGATAACATTTCAACTACAAGCGATTCTTTTGTAATGCCATTATTACAGCTGAAGCATTGAAAGGTAAAACGTAAAAATCCAGAAAGCTTGGTACCAATTACTAACTTGAGCAGTCAACTGCTAGTAAACCATATACCGAGATTTCGAATCTATCAGCTGCAAAATAATGAAATGTATTAATTCTTCTACGAGATGATAACAACTGCTGTCAAGGTTTGATAGGCTTACCAAGACAGTTCCACCCCTATATATTAGCAGGTTGCTGCAAAAGAAACTTGCTGAATACAACCCCAGCTCCTTTTTGCTTCACAGTAACTGATACTTGGAAAGGCAGACGTTATCGGAAAATTCTAGAGGAAGTGCTAATGTGAAAAAGATCACAAGACAGTAGTGGGATCAATGTACACATATTTCTGCATATCACATCCCGCATCTAACTGACACCAGGAGTAGTGCAATGGGTCTCTGTCTTGCAAGGAGAATTAACCAATTGCTAACCATTTTCACTGAAAATTTGAAACAGGTGCAGTAGGAAGATTTATCACAACCCCAAATCATATTGCTCATAACATATCTGTACTGCCCTGAATCACAACATAATAAAACTCATGGACATAATTGCGACCACAATAACACAAGTATTCATAACCAACAGGAAAAAATAACCGTAATTAGATATCAGATCCATTCAAAGCAGATTTTGGCACTCCATGAATTGTTGGATTTGTTCAAAACATAGCCAAAACTTAGAGTTGCTGGATCGAGATCTCAACTCCATTCAAAAATTTAATTCTGTTAAATCCAAAACTAGAATACACTTTGAACGAGCAATCAAACATTCATCACCAACATATTCTCCATATCTGTATTGAACATTTTACCCTAGATTAGAGATATCTGTAATGAACATTTTAATTATACGTCGCCTTCAACAAGCAATGGAGCATATGAAACCGAAATTATTTGATGCAACATTTTACCCGAAAAATATTCTTCATATCATATCTGTATTGAGAAGATACAGAACAGATTTTTTTCTTCACAAAACAAAGATAAAAGGAAAACAATTAAACGATACGGTGAACTCTGAAGTAAAACCTACTTCTAAAAGCCTAACTACAATTACATAGCCAACATAGAAACCCTAAACTAGAGGCAGATCTGAACAAACCGATCCCAGACAAATTTAAGAACTGGTGAACTTAGTCACAGCCTTGGTTCCCTCAGAGACGGCGTGCTTAGCAAGCTCACCGGGAAGAACAAGCCTAACTGCAGTCTGGATCTCCCGAGAAGTGATGGTTGGCTTCTTGTTGTAGCGAGCAAGTTTGGAAGATTCCTGAGCAAGCTTCTCAAAGATGTCGTTGATGAAGCTGTTCATGATTCCCATAGCCTTGCTAGAGATTCCAATGTCAGGGTGAACCTGCTTGAGGACCTTGAAGATGTAGATCTTGTAAGTCTCAATGCTCTTCTTCGTTCTCTTCTTCTTCTTGTCTCCGGCAGCGGATCCGCCTTCTTTGGGGAGCTTCTTCCCGGCCTTTGGCTTCTTCTCAGCCGGAGCCTTTTCTGCGGTCTTCTTCTCCTCCGCTGGCTTCTTCTCTGCGGGCTTCTTCTCGGCCTTGGGTGCCATTGATGTCGATTTGGGGTTGGTGTGTAAAATAAAACTCAGAGAGAGAGTACCAGATAGAAAAGATAAAGTGGATGTGAAAGAAGTCCGGTTCTGCATTCTTTATATATAGATAGCGAGGATAAATCTGATTGGTGTTTTGCAAATCACACGGATCGATGACGTGGCATCATTTTTCCACAACTGATCAGTGGCTTCAAACGCGTGGGAAATTGGAGTATAATTTTTTATATCCGCGCCCGAATGAGTTTCCTGGGTCTGGGCCTCACAACTCAATGTAAATGGGCTTGAAGCCCGGCCCAAACCGTTACGATCTTATTGTTGGTATAATGGAAAGAGAGAGCACCGTAGTGTCGATGTTTCGCCGTCGACCTCCATAGTTGTCAGGTGAACTACTTCGAATCGATCATTGTGTCGTTGATTAATAAGTTGGGCTGGTTTTGTGAAGTTTTTAATGAATTAATGTTTTGAATTATTAATTAGTGGCCTTTTTCTTCTGCTGTGTAACCATTGAAGGTGCTCAAGAACGAAGAAGACTGTGAAAAGTAGCAGCAAATTGGGGGTATCTTTGAATTTGCTGTTACGAACTGTTCTATAAGCCTATAAATGAGTAGAATTGGGAGAAAATTTGGGTACTTCACAACTTCTAACCCTTTTTCCCCCAAAATTCGATTTTACTCTCAGCTGTTCGTGAGTAGTAAGCTCTTTTCTCCATCTTATCGTTTTGAATTATTCGAATCCTAGCGTTTGAAATATGATTCTTTCGGAATTCATCTTGAATTTTAGTATATGTGTTGAGTTTTGTAAAATTTTCGAACAGGGCTCTCATTTTACACTACGGATGAGGAGCTAAAGGGAATGTTTTCACCTTTTGGGATGCTCAAGGAAGGTCGTTACTACAAGTTTAATGTTCTTGTTCTCTGAAGTTATTGTTTTTATCTTGAATTAATTACTTATGTTGTTTCCTCTGCTCTTTGGGCGAGATCTTTAATTTGTGTTTTTATCATATATTTGTATCATCGGCAGCTAGGTTGGTGTTTGACCCAAGAACACAAAGGCCTAAAGGCTTTGGTTTTGTCACATTTGAGACTGATGCAGAGGCTCGAAAAGCAGCAAAATCATTGAATGGCACGGTATCTCTTCTGCTTTGGATGTTTGAAATTTAAGCACTTGGGTTTGCTTCTCTAGATTATCCGAATTGACTAGTCTCTGCAGATATTATCATATTCAACTGATTGATTTATATGTTATATACTTGTGCCATAGAATTCACTATTGCTTATTTGAGCTGTCTTAAAATTTATCGTATGCTTTCTTATTTTCGGTTGTTATGTCGGTAATCTAAGATCAAAAGTGTATATCCTGGGTGCCTATTATTGAAGATGAATCCCCCTGGAAATAATATTGTAACATTATGTATAATGTAGTGTCAAACTAGAGTAACTGTGTTTGAACTTCCAGCCTAAGGGACTGTGTTTGCACTTCTAGTTTCCATTTTGCAACACTCGCACTTGAGGGATTTAGGCACAGTCCATCTTTTTGATAATCGCGTTGTTGTGATGAAATCAGCAACAATAGTTCCCCAATAACGGAGACATCTTAAAACGCGTTTTCGTATTGGTGGATACATTCTTTATCCTTGAGTGGAACACCCATTTGAAATTTTCGTTGTGAGGAACCTAATGGTAGATAGTTGTTTTGGACTTCATATAATGTTCGTTCATGTATGTAGATAGTGCGTGGGCGCCTGATATTTGTGGAACCTGTGAAGGCCAAGGCAGATGCAGGAGAGTCCAGGCATAACAATGGGTTGCAGCCTGCTAGTAGATCTGTAAAGGATATGCAATAGTTCAATCTACATCAAATCTGAGGTAAACCTTGCTATATTACAATAGGATCATACTCGAGCCAATATCCTTCATTAGCTGTAAATTAAGCAAAGAGATACAACTGCAGTCTGCAGCTTTAGAAATTACAAGAACTTCAACACCAAAATAAAAACTGAAATATTGTATTGCCAAAGGATGGTTCAGTTGCCCTAATCAACTGCAAGCTTGATTCGGGATATGCATCTCTAATCTCTGTCAAATGGTTTCTTCTTCTTCCTCTTCTTCTTCATCTTCATTCTGATGCTTCTTGGTTACAGATATTGCAATGGCAGAGATCCTCAAAAGTGAAAGAGAATTGGGTTTAGGATGGTTTGAATGGTTGATCCTTCAACCAATGGTGGCTTTATTTGTTGATTGGTGCCTGGTGGAGAAGGGATCTTCTAAGCATATGCTTCTTTTTCGGGCTTCAGCTTCAATCTTAGTGTTTTCTGTCATACTTTTCACTTCCTTTTCAATTTGACACGTTAAAGTGCGTGCCTCTGTGGAACTTGGAATATCCAAGTTTCTGCGTTGTCACTCATCATTCATTCTCTTACTATAATTTACGAATTGATTTGTTGGAAAAAAAAAAAAAAAGTTGGGTCGTATATTACACAAATAGTATATAATATATTTTTGATTGGTAAATTAGATTTTATTTTGTTTTATTTGTAGGTAAAACAGAATTTTAATTCTATTTTGGAAATCCGAGGGTGAATTAGAGAATAAGCTAATTTTAGGGTAGGCATACGATTTATTTGGTAGAGTTTTGAAAATTTTGTAAAATATTAAAATTGAATCATAAAAATCGATTTAGGAAATGTGTAATTTAAAAGGTAATGTCAAATAAATGTTACGGAATTTTCGGATGGTATTTTTGAAGTTTTGGGTACTTCGAAATTTGTCCAAGACTATTTTCTATTCCTAATGGTGCCCTTAAGTTTTATATTATTCCAGATTTGTCCAAATTTCACTAGACGGTCAAAACTTCACTCAAACTGACCCTTAACTTTGAATAATGGGAAAAAAAAAAAAATTTATTTGAAGGAAAAGATCTTCCCTATTCTCCTCTTAAGATAGAAATTAATCAATAGTACTCTGATGATAGAAATTAATCGTTGGTAAGGGCCTTTTTCTTCACATCCTATCTTCATCAGGTTTTGCAAATTAGTTGTTTTGGCGAAGGATTTGTATCGGATTTGATCTTCGTCTGAGTCGCTTGAGATTTCATTTTGGTTATCGGAGGAGGAAAATGTTTGCAAATAGATCTAATTCTGGTTTGCTAATTTAAGGTTGATTGTCTACTCACTTGGGTGATTACAACACTAAGTTGTTAGTCTATTCATTATCGGAGATTACAACAACTTGTAAGTAGTTTGTCTACTCACTTGTGAGTTACGGCACATTTTTCTAGTTAAGTTGTTTGTATACTCCTATTGGAGATTATAACAAATTGAAAGTTGTTAGCTTACTTCTTCTTGGGGATTACAACAACTTTAACATAAAACCGAACACCGAAACCAACATGTTATAACATGCAGACAAGGGAGAAGATCGAGATTGGCTTGCAACCCAACATACCAACTTTTTCTGTGAAATCTTGCTTATGCATACATTGATTAAAGATAAATCCCGTGGGTGCTTGGGTAATTTCTATACCCAAGAAAAAGCATACTAAGCGTAATTGACCCATGTTTTTCATGTGGAAGCACTTGTGTAAATAAGATTTGAACCGGGTGATTATGAAATCATTGTTTCTTGTGATAATTTCTATCATCAACATAGATAAGGACATGAATGTAGATGTCAAGTTGTCTTAAACAAAATAATGAACAGTTGCATAGGGATGAAGAATATTGTAGGATTGAAGAGTTGTTGCCAATTTCAAGAACCAGTTACGGGGCACTTTTTAACACATACAGAGAATTTTTTAAAGGACATACTTAATTTGTTTTTAAGCGGAAACATGGGGGTTGGGAAGGGGGCATGTATACCTCTTCGTGTAGATCTCTATGCAAGAAAGGGTTATTGAACGCCCATTTGGTGCAAGTCTCAACCTTAAATGGTGACATCAACTAGTAAAATCTTTATAGTGACGAGTTTAGAGATGGGTGAAAATTTTTTTGGCACAATCAATTACCGGAACCGCTCAAGTACCCGCACCCAATCATGCGCCTTACCGCCACAGTAGACAAATTCCAATATTCCATGGTGCCATCATCATAATGGACTACAAGTCCGAGCCTCCCGACTCTTACGGCATGCACTTGATGTTCAATGTCAAGGGTCTTGCTTACAATGTTGATCCCTTCTCTGACGACCGTGAAATGGGGACGTTTCACATCCAAGAGGAGGAGAATGATATGCCTTTGGATAGCCATGTCATCTATGTCTCTGCCTAAAACGGACCGACAAGTGGTATGCCTTGTCTTGACATGAAGCTTGCCCCCGTTGACAACATTTCTCTTGCTTTTGCTTATGTAATAATAAAAGGGATATTCATGTGGAATATTCCCTTTTAAACTTTCTCATTGGACCTCATTTAGATTTATCCTATTGGACCTTTCTTAATTTTAGACTTTTGCTTGACCTTTCATTCCGACCTTTCGTTCTAGTTCATCCTCTATATAAAGATTGTTTGGCCTCACTTATAATTCATGTCTAAATTGAATCAAGTATAGTTAAAGGTAAATCTTCCTCCTTGATTTTGGACCTCACTTCTCCCCTCTCAAAATTCTTCCTTGAATCTTCGATCCAAGTCTTCACATTCGAGGATTATTCAAGAATCAATATATCCACTCTACTTCACGGATTGATCGATCAACCATTCACTTTCGCATTCATCTCATAACTTCCCCAAACCATATTTTATCATTTGATCCGCCGACACATCAACAACGGAGCAACTAAAGCTTTAGCTCAATCTAGATCCGGAGTTTATCCTTGATCCGTATCCAAGAGCTTTATGAAGTATGGATTTTAATCTTTTCTTAATTTTCTATCACATGAAAAGTTAATATACCAAATCTATATTTAATTTACATATATGATAAATGTTCTTATATACACCTCCTATCAACACTATATATGTAGTTTTCAATAAAATGGTATAGATCATCTACATGGTATTTACATAGCTATGAAAAAATCTTACATCTCACTTTATTAATTCATGATTAACTAATTCATATATGCTTAGTATTGACCTAAATTGTAGCTCGTATGTATTAATAAATGGCAAGCATTGTAAATAGAGAATTTGACATCCTTGAATTAGGGGCGTAATACGAGTCGAGTATTGACATGCTCAAGCTTGACTTGTTTATAAATGAGCTGAGCCGAGCCTAAATTTTATACGAGATTTAAAATGTGTTCATATTTAGCTCGTTTAGAAAGTGAACGAGCTCGAACCGAGCTTTTGACGAATCGAGCCCGAATAGCTCGGATAAAATAATGCTCTTATAGTGTTATTTAGCCGAATGAGTAGAGCATTGACATGCTCAAGCTCTACTTGTTTATAAACGAGTCGAGCCCGATCCGAGCCTAAACTTTATACGAGCTTTAGAATTTGTTTATATTTGTCTCGTTTAGAAAATGAATGAGCTCAAGCCAGACTTTTGACAAGGCGAACGATAGTTGAGCCCGAGTAGCTTGTCTCATATTACAACCCTACCTTGAATCATAGGAAGATGTTCTAGCTTAACTTAAGGTCAATGGTTTTGAACAAACAAATGTAAATAACAATAATGCTACTCCGCACGAGAAGGCGAAAGCAATTGTTTTTCTTTTGCTACCACATGCAAAAAGGTCACAAAACATAATACATATTTGTGGAGGATTCCAGCGAATATTGGAAAAGCTTGGACAAAAGTTATGGACATCAAATGAAGTTCTTTCCTCGCCATGAGCTCTTTCAAGGAATTGTGGAAAACTATATGAAGCTTCTATTATAAATTGGCCCACTCTCTCGTTTCTTCTTTGTATATAAGACATAGAATCTTTCAATGACATACTCAATGAGAATGAACAATGGCTTGTAGCCAATACCGTCACATACCCTTTTGAAGAACAAATACAATTTCACACAATTGAAAGTTTTTGAAGGCAATGTGAATACAATATCTGGTGTGGCTTGAGTCACCAAAGATTCAGGAAAAACCCTTGTACTACTTTCAAAACGAACACAAAAAATGACACATTACATTCAAGGAAATTTCAAATTGAACGTTAAGGATTGTATCAAAATGCATTTCATATGAAAACCATGAATGAAAATGAAAGAGTATACTTGTATACTCATATAACATGAATGTGATAAGAAATAGATCCTTCAAAAAATGTTAATACAACCCCCCAATATATTACATACTACAGATTGGTGCTAGTACTGATAAATCTTGGATTTGGGATATTAACCTTATGTCTAAAATAAAAAATTTTCTCTAAAAACTCTCCCTTGATGGGCTTCCCACTAAAGAAAACCTTGATAAACAAAAAGTTCATGTTGTTATGAACTGTGTATTGTGTAATCATCATCGGAAAGTGCAATGCATCTTTTGTTAAAATGCCCTTATGCACACCTCTCAATTGGAAATGACATAGTTAAAATGTTTTTCCAAAATCGTGATACTACTAATTGAAAAATCTCTGATCTTATCATGGAACTTAAGGACTTAATCACAAAAACGGTTTAAGACAAGAATTCACCACTTGGTGGCTAATTTGGTATACCCGTAACCAAATTATATTTAATAACCAAAAAGCTCTTCATGATCTACAACAACGTACCAATGATTTGATTAAAGAATGGGATAACACTAATACTAAAACTCCTAACAATAAATCAAACCAAACAAAACAGAAGAGGAAAAAAAAAGAAAATCAAGTGGGAATATCATGCGGAGAATTTTATCAAAATGAATTTTGATGCTTCTAGAAACCTTTCTGGTTACTTCGCTTTTGGTTTTCTTATTAGGAATAACTCTGCTTCACTGATTTCTCTTGGTGCGGGATCGTGCTATGCTTCATCCATCGTGGAAGCTGAAGCTTTTGCTCTCCGGGAAGGCCTTCAAAAGGCCTATTGTTTGGGTTTTTCTAATATTGAGATTGAAGGAGATAGTTTGATACTCATTAATTCTTTAATTCGTATTTGACATCCTCCTTGCGAGACTGACACAATTATTTTAGATATCTCTTTTTACGTCCCTCTTTTCAATATCTGCAGTATCCATCACATTTTTCGGAAAATCAACATTGTTGTTGACCTTCTTTCGTCTCTAGGCCACATTCATGATGTCATTTTGGACCCACTTTCCTTTGTTGTTGATGACCTCATCCGAAAGTATACCTTAGGGCGATTAGTCTATAGAGACTATCTTCCCTTTTTTCTTACTCTTGCTTTCTCGAAATAAAAAATAATAATGCATTATATATCATCCGATAAATAAACTCAGCACATTATTATCAACATACTAAAAAAACACGGATCCTAAACTAATGACACAAAATATCGAAATTAAAGAGGACAAGTTGAATGTTACGTGCACTCGGACCTCAGAGTTGTGGGGTTCGTTTGGTAATGTAAGATTATGTAGATGAAAATGATGATGAAGAAAATTATTTAGATGAAGAATTAAGGAGATAAAATTGTTTAAGAGGATGAATATGAAAATAAGTGAAATTAGTGTTTGGTAAAAATAATATGATTGTCGGTAAAATTAAGATGTTAAATTTTTTTATAGATGAAATAGAAAAAGAGGAGTAAAAATGAGATTTTAGCTTCAACTATCTTTATTTATAATCCATATAATCGAAATTTATAAGAACATAATTCTCATAATCTATTTTTTAATCTTCATATTTTAACCCTTTTAATCTACTTTGCCTTAACAAAAAAAAATTAAAAAATCAATTCTCCTTTTTAATTTTTATAATTTTAATTAATTTATGTGATTACCAAAAAGCCCATTGTCTCATCGATATCTATATCTATATACATATATTAAAGCCAAAGCATTTCCTTCAACGTGGTTCATCCTAGCTTATTTTATACCACGTGTCATTTTCTTATAATTTTGATTTTTTTTAAAAAATTATATATATATATATTTACCATATTTAAATTAGTCAATAATGTAATAGTATAATTATCCTATAATAGAAGTTATATTTATCTACTTACCATACATTTCTTTTTATATATCTACACATATACATAAACATAGTTACAATTATACTAATAGATTTATTATTCTATGATAAAAATTATACCAAAATAACTTTATATATATATATAGTTATACATATATTTATCTATACTAAACATACTTTTTATTTTATGTATAGATGCTAATGTATTTTAATTTTATTAAAAAATTAAGAGTATATATCTATATCTATATACATATATTAAAACCAAAGCATTTCCTTCAACGTGGTTCATCCTAACTTATTTTATGCCACGTGTCATTTTCTTAGAATTTTGATGTTTGTTAAAAAAAATTATATATACATTTATCATATTTAAATTAGTCAATATTGTAATAGTATAATTATCCTATAATAGAAGTTATATATTTATCTACTTACCATACATGTCTTTATATATATCTACACATATACATAAACATAGTTAAAATTATACTAATATATTTATTATTCTACGATAAAAATTATACCAAAATAACTTTATATATATAGTTATACATATATTTATCTATACTAAATATACTTTTTATTTTATGTATAGATGCTAATGTATTTTAATTTTATTAAAAAATTGAAGAGATTATTTTTATTAAACTTCTATCAATTAATCTATATACATATATTAAAGTAGAAACACTTTGTTTCACGTGTCGTGATCTTATAAACGTCACACCACGTGTCATTTTTTTGCGCATCTTAATTTTGTAATTATAGTAATTAACAAATCAATAAAAAAAAGCAATGATATAGATAATAGATATATTATTTCCATTTATAATTTTATCACAATCTTCAATATATTCTTAAGATATCCTTTTCATTATTTTAAAAAAAAATTCTCACTTTTAATTATAAAATGATTAAATTATTTATTATTCTAACTTTAACATATAAATATATAGTTTTTATTTTAATTAGGAAATAATCACTAACTTAAAAATGTATAAATTTTTATAATATAATTATTACATTTTTTTTATGAATACTATTTTAAAAGATAATTTTGTAATTGAATTTTTTAAATGTTCCCTACTTTAACATTTATATTATAATTTTGAAATTTATTTATATTTTTTCTTTTGAAACTTTTTATTTCACTTTTATCAACTTTATAAAATAGTCTACTAACATTAACTAAGATATGTAATATTGTCTAAATTAGTCTATTTTTAGTATTTATCTGAAATTATAATTAATTTAATTATAAGTTTTAATTAATCTTTCGTTAGTTAATTAAAACCATTATGTTACATAAATTTTTTTATAAAAATTTTAAAAATTATAAAATTCAAATTATATCCGTGCCTTGGCACGGGAACTACACTAGTACATATATTAAAACCAAAACATTTCCTTCAACGTGGTTCATCCTACCTTATTTTATGCCACGTGTCATTTTTTTAGAATTTTAATTTTTTTTAAAAATTATATATATTACCATATTTAAATTAGTCAATAATGTAATAGTATAATTATCCTATAATAGAAGTTATATTTATCTACTTGCCAAACATGTCTTTTTATATATCTACACATATACATAAATATAGTTAAAATTATACTAATAGATTTATTATTCTATGATAAAAATTATACCAAAATAACTTTATATATATAGTTATACATATATTTATCTATACTAAACATACTTTTTTATTTTATGTATAAATGCTAATGTATTTTAATTTTATTAAAAAATTGAAGAGATTATTTTTATTAAATTTCTATCAATTAATATTTTTTTTAAATAAAAAAAGGTGTAAATAATATATATATATATATATATATATATATATTATCATATTTTAATTATCTTATTGTAGAAGTTATATTTATCTACTTACCAAACATGTCTTCATATATATCTACATATACTAAACATACTTTAAATTGTACTAATGAAATAATTATTATATAATAAAAATTATATCAAAATAAATTTATATATATAGTTATACATATGTTTATCTATATTTAAACATACTTTTTTAATATACGTATATATGTTAATGTATTTTAATTTTATTAAAAACCGTATCTATATCTGTTTGCTTATATTAAAGCGGAAGACATTCACACCACGTGTCATTCATATATTAACTTCGTGATACATGTCATTTTTCCAAAAATTTCATTTTATAATTTTACTATTTAATTAATAAATACAAAATTACTTATATAGATAGTAAATACATTGTTTCCATTTTTTAATCTTATCACAAATTTTAAAGATATATTTAAAATCTTTTCAATTTTATTTATAAAATGATTAGATAATTTCCTATTCTAACTTTACCATATAAATATAGTATTGTTTTTTTCATAAATAGTAAGTACTCACTACATCGACAAATATATACATTATAATAAATTAGTGTTACATATTCGTTGTTCTTTATAGATAATATTTAAAATAACATGATAAATTTTTTATACTTGAACTATTAAAAATTTCATATTTTAACTTTTACATTTCAATTTAAATTTCCTATTTTAACATTTACATTTCAATTTTGTCATCTTTCAAAATAGTTAATTGATATTAACTTATTTTCACACTTTTATATTTTACAAGAGACAAAAAATAGGATATATGATATCACATAACTTAGTCTAATTTTTCGTTTATCTAAAATTACAATTAATTTGATAGTAAAAATTTTATTTTATTTTCTCTTCAAGGTAATTAAATAAAATCATTATCATACATCGAAAGTGTTTTATAAATTATATATTTTATATTTTTATCTATTAAAATTTAAAATTATAACCGTGTCTTAGCACGGGTACTATACTAGTTATCATATATGACAAAGGCATTTTTGTTTCTTTTTTATGAAATGACTGTATCTAGTATAGGGTAAATTCCAGTTTCAAATGCAAATTACGCGACTCCACTGATGCCATAGTTTCAGAAGTTTTGGATGAATTGTGAGGGAAATGGCGAGATCCTCCGACCGCATAAGCAAGAATCGGTCAATCTCAAACTCTTCGCCAAAAGAAACGCCACTTCAGATTGTACAGACGGCCGCCAACCATCCTAACCACCGCCACTCGGAGATCGTTCCGGTCACCTCCGCCGCCACGCCCTTCCAATTGCCGGAAGGCTGGACGGTGGAGGTCAAACCACGAAGTTATTACTCTGCCAACCAAACTCCCGATAAGGTTGGATTTCACGCTTCCTCTTTTCACCTATTGCGTGCTAATATATGCTTCGTAGTTTCTTCGTTAATCAAATCTTTGAGTTCATGCAAAATTGAACGAAAATTTGGTGATTGCGAAACACATTGTGAAATTTGTAGTTTCAGTCTCCCTCACCCCACTCGATCGTACAGTGTAAACCTCCAATTCACTAGTTTGCCTCCGCTTAGAAGTACTAGGTCAATTGCTATACAGCGATGCCGTTTATGTGGTGAATCATTCATCGCATACATGTATTTTATTTTATATGTTCATGATCTAGGGTTTGCTGTGATTAATAGTTATCAGTGCAATTTCTGAAACGTTTGTTTCATCTTATGGACTGCAATCTACAATTAGACGATTCAATTGTAAGTTAGGAGACGTCAATTGTATGATTTAGGTTAATTATGAGTTGAGGACAGGAAAAATTCCAACCTCTTGAGCCGGCTTTTGAGTGAGGTATTTGCTTATCAGCTTATGTGCAGATAGAAGCCAGTTTAGTTGTTTTTAGACTATAGATTCAGTTTGCATTGTTTCCCTAACCAAACTCCCGACAAGGTTGGATTTCACTCTTCCTCTTTTCACCTGTTGCGTGCTAAAATGTGCTTCCTAGTTTACTGTTCTTTGTTAATCAAATCTTTGAACACCTGCAAAATTGAACGAGAATTTGGTGATTGCGAAACAAATTGTGAAATTTGTAGTTTCAGTCTCCCTCACGCCACTTGATCGGACAGTGTACACCTCCAATTCACTAGTTCCACCTCCACTTAGAAGTATTAGGTCAGTTGCTATACAGCGCTGCCGTTTATGTGGTGAATCATTCATCGCATACATGTATTTTATTATATATGTTCATGATCTAGGGTTTACTGTGATTACAGTGATCATTGCAATTTTCTGAAACGTTTGTTTCATATTGTGGACTGCAATCTATAATTAGATGATTCAGTTGTAAGTTAGGAGATGTCAATTGTATGATTTAGGTTATAAATAAGTTGATGGACATGACTCTTCAAAAGTCCAACCTCTAGAGCCGGCTTTTGAGTGAGATATTTTCTTATCAGCTTATGTGCAGATGTAAGCCAGTTTAGTTGTTTCCAGAGTCTGGATTCAGTTTTTATTTGTTCCCTACAATTCTTTTTCATCACCATGTTAGCAATATGCATCAGTGCTTATTTTTCTAGAACAAAGGCAGTACAAACCCTTGGATTATAAACTTCTGAATAATCTTTGAGTTGGGAATTAGATGCATTTCCTATAGCCTACAGGGTCCAGCTACAAGTTGCACATTGTGACGCCTTCCTATTTCTACATTGTTCAACCATCAGCTATGAAAAGTTTTTGACTGACTATTGAAGAGTTTGGAAGATTTCATCTTCTTATGTTATCAATGTGTATATGTTTGTGAAGTAAGAGTATCCTTGTCTCAAATGTTTCAGTACTACTATGAACCTCACACTGGGAGAAAATTTCGGTCGCTTGTGTCCATCAAGAGGTACTTAGATGGAGAGGAAGAAACCGTGCCCTCGACCAAGGCATTGAAAACCCGTGATGTAATTTCTATATCTTCTTAATTTTGTCCAATTTGTTTCCCTTGTTTTACACATACCTTTTACTTTTTCCATGTTCTGTCAGGATGGTGCTATGAGTTTGGAAATAGTCAGGAGGATTGTCTACAATGGGAAAGTAAGAAAATAGAGTTGATTATTGTAATCGATAATGAATTAGAATGAGCAAAATGATAAATTTGAAACCACAACATAGGGGCCTATGGTATTACTGGATTTAATTGTGTGGTATGGATCTCTACTCAGATGTGGAAGCCAGATGAGTTAGAAGTTGCCCGAAGGAATAAAGATGCGATCCCCACTGCTGTGCAACATAAGATATCTTCCCTGCTTCCTGATGGCTGGATTGTAGAGGACGTGCCTAGGAAATATGGCTTGAAAAGTGACAGAGTATGCCTTTTCTACATCTCATTATGTTTGACCAATATACTGATTTACATTCATCCATTAACTACATTCTGTTTTATACAATTGGTTATTATACTTGAGTGTACAGGGTATTGTCATGTACTCCCTCTTAATATTTTTCATTTTAGCATTCTCACACTTTTTGAGCATACCATCGAAATATACTGTACTATTTATCGCTATGCCATTTTAAATTCATGAATACCATAACTAACAACCTACTAATAAAAACAAGGGAATATGTGTAAACTAGAGATAGAAATAGCTAAAATGACAAATATTTCTGAATAAGATTTGAGGGCTAAAGCGAGAAATATATTAGAATGGAGGGAGTTTTTCTTTGATCTTCAACCAGGCAATACTGGAGTGTCTATCTGTATGCGGGTGTGTATCATCATTCATCAGGCAGAAAATAAAACGATCCTTGTATATCTGTTATGCAGTACTTTCTGGAACCATTAACAGGAATGAAATTCGAATCCGCCCATGAAGTGCGAAGTTACCTTATAGATGAGACCGTGAAGTTGGAACACTTTGACATCTCAAAGCCTCCGGAAAAGGTAAAGTGGAGACTCACCAGTAACTCGATGGGAGACAAATGGAGTCCATTTGTAGAGGAGGTCAACATCCCAGATCATGTGAAGGAATTGTGGCAGGACACCTTCTTCTTGGGTATGACTGGTAGAAAAAAGCAAATCCCACAGGTTTTCTTCTACTCTTTCAAATTCAACAAGTATATTTGTATTTTCATCCAGGACTTAACTAAATCAATCTCTTTCGTTGAGACAGCTAACAATGGGCGAGGCTAATTGAGCTTGAAACGTGTTCTCCAAGACTTGACGGGTGATAAATTTTTCTTTTTTTTTCTTTTTCTTTTTCCGGTTAATTCTTGGTTTATGAAGAATTAGGTTGGGGGAAATGTGTTGGACTTGATTAGATCGTTACAGTAGTTCACCAAGTCTTAGCTTACTGATTAAATTAACTTGTTAAATTCGGCTTGTTTTCCTGTAATATTCAGTCGTAGAGTGTATGTTGGTCTCCTTTGATCGCAGTATTGTATCACAAGAGCTCAGCATAGGCTTCTATAGGGTCATTAAGGGCTTGTATGTTGCAAGGGGATGCTTGGGCTGATTAAAGGCCCTATTACCTTCTTACAATACAGAATGCTTATATACTCGTAACATAAAGAGTAAAAAAACAGGCCACTTTGTGAGATGAATAATAAGGAGAAAAGTTAATATGTTGATAAGTATGATGATGATTTGGTAATACATCATTTGTATTATCAATATGATATCCCATTCCCGTTTTATAGAGTAAACTAGTTAGATTTTGTATGGATAGAATAGCAGTATAGCAGCTCTTCCAAGGCTTGAAGGTTAAGTTTAAATTTGACCTCTTCAATAAACGACTCTCCAGCCAAAGGATCACCCAAGTCTCATATCATTTTCTTTTCAATATCGGATAACCTTAGCCAAAGACTACACATTAATTTATCAAACCTTGGTTGGTAGTAACGCTGACATGCCTTGCACTACATTTTTAAAAAACACTATTCTATCACACTTCAAATTATTATAAACTTTAGGATACGAAACACAACTTTAGGGTGTAACAATGTCACGAAAACTTGTTGGTGAAAAGTGAGAACTTACCCTAATATTTTCTTTGTTTTTATACTTTGTCGATTAAATGCAGCAAAATAAGTATAAATCACATATAATTAGTGAATCAAGTAAGTGTGGAGAGCTATCAATACATAATCACCACCTTGAGGCTCGTATCTTTTTCTTAAAAATGCAAAGAAGAGAAGAAAAGAAAAGAAAAATTAGTCATTAAAAAAGGATAACATATTGCAGACGATGGGTAAACGGGTCCACCCCAGCAACACCACCACCAGCAGGAAGGGCCCCGCCACCCCTAAGTTTTGATGCAAACGCTGACGTTATTACGCACGATAAACGAGATATGTCACATTTAATTCTTCTATTTGTTTTTTATGAAAAAAAATCAAAGAGAATAAATTAAAGGTCATAACTCATACGGTAACGCCTTTGTGAATTGTGATGCATTCCTCCAAGGCAAGGGTAATCGCTAATTGTTATTGAGAAAGCTTGGTAATCCAACATATATAACTCTGAAAAAATAAATCATTTTCAGAAAGAGTGTCCTTTGCTTATATGCATATTGTAGTTGGTAAATTAGAAAGAGTGAAGAAAGCGCTAATCATGTTTAGCTTTAACTATACACATAATGCAAACCGACACCCACTGTGAAGGAGTGGGATAATTACCACTTTAGCTTAAGAATCTTCACCTCAGCTTATGGAATTAACAAAACCATAAAAATATTCCTACATGAAAACGATTTACCATTGCAATTTGCATACACTAACTAAAGTTATCACCAGTTAAAGTTATTTGAGAGAGGAGAATTCTTTTTTTCCTTCCAAAAGTCGAGTAATAGTCATGCCCTTGGTAGATAAAAAAATCTAAAATATTAACGAGACAATCATTAATACAAATAACGACTATAGACTATCAAACGTGCAATCATTTATTTATCCTTTGTCAAGCGTAATTGTAATACGTGTTATCAAACGTGCAATCATTTATTTATCCTTTGTCAAGCGTAATTGTAATACGTGTGTAATCGATGCATGCTTCAAGGATGTTGGAGTTGTACTTGTATATTTTCTATATCTATAGCGTAACTAGCAAATATTTTTAAGATTGGGTTGAAGATGGAATCTTTTTATAAGACGAAGGTGAAAAAAATAGTAGTAACCAATATTTGAATTTTTTTCCATCTAATTGCACTTGAATTATTTGGAATTATAATCCCAAAATAATCTTAAACCAATTAAACATACTATTAATATTTCCAAAAATTAAATAATTACACAAAATAAAGGGAAATATCCAACAATTTAGAGTAAAATTATTTAATTTACAAAAGTTATAAAAAAATATTAAAAACACAAATTAGTGAAAAGAAAATACAACTTAGCTTGGATCTTATTTTAGAAGCGACTAGAGTTTGACACTACAAGATTGCAACATTTTTTAATTTCTAAGCATAATATTATTTTGGGTGCGTTCAGCGTGCACAAAGAATGAGGTTATTTGATAGATTATTGTGCCTAGATTATTTTGGGAGATTATTTTAACCCCAAAAAAGTACCCAACTACAAAGAGATTATTAAGATTATTGGTAAATTGTTAAAAATTTTCACCCCTTACAATAATCTCATTGTTTCACCAAACAGACCCTTTGTATGGTAAATAAATATGATATTTTTAAGTCTAATAGTAGATATACTCTTATTTAGGATAACATAATTAGTTATTTTTATATTTAAAAATTTATCATATAATAGTTATATAATTAATTATTATCATAGGCATAACAAAACTAGCGAACTGGTTCAGGTGCAGAGGTTTTTTCGGTACGGTCGTACGGAGTGATATGCACCGTTGATATGTTTGATCCAACTGTCTGGATTTGTCCACGTTATTTAATGAATTATGGGAGTGCGGTGACATTTTTGTAATTGTAGAAAGTTTAGGCCATATTTTTGTCATTTTGAAAACCTGTTTTTTAAAAGAGGGGGATGCAGTGACAATTTTGTAACTTTTTTGAAAAAACTTTAACAGTTATTATCTCAGTTCATGAACTTAGTTCAATTCGTTCAAACTATTTGTTCTAATGATTCATATTTTTGTTCAATTAGTTCAAACTATTTGTTCTTATTCTTTTAACACTTATTTTCAAACATTTTTTTAAAAATAAAGTATAAAAATTTTGAATTTTTTTATATTCCAATTCCCCCCTTTCCTTTTTGTTTAAATTGTTTGTTTTAATGGTTTATATTTTTGTTAAATTAGTTCAAACGGTTTGTTCAAATAGTTCTTATTTTGTAACACTTTTTTTTCAAAGTTTTTATACATTTTGGTTTAAAACTTTTTAAATTAATAGTATAAAACTTGAAATTTTTTAAATTATAGTATTCCCCTTTATTCTCTTAGTTCAAACTTTTTGTTCTAATAATTCATATTTTTGTTCAATTAGTTCAAATAGTTTGTTTTAGTAGTTCATATTTTTTTAACACTTAGTTCAAACTGCTTATAATATTTGTTCAAACTTCTTTATTCCAGTTTTTTCCCTTTCTTCTCTTAGTTCAAACTGTTTGTTTTATTAATTTATTGTTTTTGGTTCAATTAGCTCAAGTTGTTTGTTTTAATAGTTTTTATTTCTTTTTCAATTTGTTTAAACTGTTTATACTATTAGTTCAAAATTTGGGTATCATTAATTTAAAAATTGTGTACTGTTAGTTCAAACATTGTATTTTATTAGTTCAAACATGTAAAAGTAACAAAATACATGAAAACATAACTATCAAATTAGCAAATATTACGTGAACTAATTACATAAAATATTCGAACTAATAGTGTATACTTTTGATCGAAATGAACTAAAACTATGAACTAAAATAATAGTTGTTACAATTTTCTCAAAAAAATTACAAAAAATGTAACCGCATCCCTTTTTGAAAAAAAATCAAATTTTCAACGGGACAAAATTGTCTTCATACCTTTAAAAAATTGCAAGACTACCCCCGTACATTTACTTAAATTATTAAATGACATGAATGATTGTAGATAAGTGAATCGTATTCTATTGAATCAGCCATATATATATATATATTATTCGTAGTTATTGTTGGATTCCTAATTATTATTATTCGTAGTTATTATTAATTATGATATCTACTCTAAATCTCAACCCTTAATACTCACCATCCAACGGTGTACGATTGTTCTCATATATACACGTTGGGGGTGTTCTGAGGGGAACACACCCTCTATATATATATATATTTATTATGACAGGATATGAAATTTAGACCGTCAATCTACATTATGTTATATATATATTATCATGTTGACGTATCCGTTATAAATTAATGTAGATATGCAAATGTAATATGAGCACTCACCATAGTTATAATGAGACTAACATATCTTTATTCACACTTGCACCACACCTTTCCACTAACACAAGTGGCCGTCTATTTCATTTCTCGGTTTTACGCACTCCAATTCTGCTGTCACGATCATTTATAATATAAACATATTACTATGTTACATTTTACCAACTTATTAAACAAAACAAAAACATACAACCAAAGCTTAATCATCACAACAATCAACTTACTATATATAGGACTTGCATAGTCTAACCACAAAATCATTCTATCTCCTACGTCAATTATTCTTTGATGACACTTCAAAGTTATTAGCTATGTACTCTCAATTTAGCACTCCACCGTACAATAATAAGTGTTACGTGAAATTACGAGAAATAACAAAGTTTAACAAATAAGAAAGACGACATACAATTTTATAGAGGTTCACCCAATAATGACTACGTTTACTTTGAAAGAGATTTTGATTCAGAAGTTTCAAAATACAAATAATAACCAAATTATTTAAAGACAAATGGAATACTACAATATTTAGAGTAACAAAACTTTAGGTTATAGTTGATCGCCAAGTATAAGACTGAGCCAAATAGTAAAAGCCCAAACAAATAACAAGCCCAATTCAAGGCATATCAACAAATCTCCTCCTTAACATTTAGCAAGTCCAAACAATGTTAGAACTTGTTGCGAGGTACCAGTTTTGTGAACATATATATCAACATGATTATCAGTGGTCCCTACTTTCTTCACCTTGATCCTCTTCTCACTTCTCAAGAAATGATACTTAACGACAATATGCTTAGTCATCTCATGATGAACCTGATCTTTGGCCAAACAAATTGCACTCAAACTGTCACAATATACAATAACTTGATCGTGATGTATACCTAGATCACTAATCAATCTCTTCAGCCAAATTCCCTCTTTAGCTGCTTCTGTCAATGCCATGAACTCTATCTTTGTGGTAGACAAAGTGACTGTTGGTTGTAAGGTTGGCTTCCAACTCACAACAGAACCACCAAGAGTGAAAACATAACCGGTCTTAGATCTTCTAGTATCAACATCTCCTGCATAATCAGAATCAAAGTACCCTTTGACCAAACACTATATCATGAGCCCAATGTCAGATGTACCCCTAAGGTACCGAAATGTCCTCTTCACAGCTTGCTAGTATTCTTTTCCGGGTTGTCCCATGAACCTGCTCACGACATTAACAACGTGTGCTAGATCCGGTCTTGTGTAGACCATAATGTACATTAAACTCCCTACTACACTAGCATAGAGGGACTCATGACACATACTCCTTCTCCTCATCAGACATAGGTGAAAACATAGTGGTAAGATGGATGTTAGTGACACTAGATGTATCAATAGGCTTGATCAATGAGATTCCGAACCTTGACACCTTTTTAATGTAGCTTTTTTGTGATAAGAAAAGATTCTTATGACCCATATCTCTAAGAATCTCTATTCATAGAATTTTTCAAGCTGCTCCCAGGTCCCTCATCTCAAACTCAATACTTAGGAGACCCTTCGGTTTTTGAATGCCATACTTGTTATTTTGCAGCCATTAATATATCATCTACATAAATGACCAAATATATGAGAGAATCATCCTTCAACTTATTGTAGTACACACAACCATCATAAGCACTCACGTTGCAACCAATCTCTATCCCTCTTTCACCCATATGCCCAAGTCTCATATGCCATAAATTAGTCTTATCATCCTTGTGAACCTCTGAAAATGCAACAAAAACAGACCCAAAAACAGTAGAACTCCGCATGAATTTTATAGTGCCCTTTTTGACACCTTTTAGAATAACATCAGAACTCTTACAGACATTCAAAATTTCACCTTCACCTTTGAAACAAAACCCTTACTATCTAACATACTCAAGGATATCAAATTCTTAGTAATAAGTGGAACATGTATGACCTTGTTCATTGTACAAAATCTACCTTCACGTGTCCTGATTTTAATTGAGTTAATTCCAACCGCCTTATAGACATAACTTTTGGCCATGAAAATACTACCACCATCTACCTTCTTATAAGTTTCAAACCACTCTTTGTTAGAACATAAGTGATAGGGAGCTCTAGAATCAAGAACCCACACATCAGCTTGATAAGTGTGTCCACTAACAATCAAAGTTGTATCCTCTTTTAATTTAAAATCATCTTTAAAAACTACAGAACCAAAGCTTGCGGTTTCTTCTTCTTAGAACATTCATTCTTCTAATGCCCTTTTTACTTACAATAGTTGCAAATGTTATTATGCTTAGGACCTTTGAATAAGACGACTTCTTATCCTTATTCCCTGATTTTCGTTGTCCCATGGTTCCTCTTGTAAACATGTCAAATGCCTAAATTTCCTTACCTATACCACTTTCATTCACCTTGTGTCGTAGTTCCCTTATATGAAGGGCAAACCTGACGTCTTTAAGAGTAATAGTATATTTTCCAGCACCAAATGACTGAACAATTTTCATATGATGATGGAAAAGATACCAACAAAATCAACACAATATCCTCATCTTCAATCTTAACATCAATATTATGCAAATCTAGAAGAATTGTGCTCAAGTGATTTAAATACTCACGAAGTTGCGTACCTTCCTGCATTCCTAGACCGAACAGATGTTGCTTTATAAGTAATTTTTTGGTGAGAGAATTATTCATGTAGAGGCTCTCCAACTTTAACCACATTTTTACTATGGTATCCCGATCTGAAACCTCACATAATACATCATCTGCGAGACACAACATGATGGTCAAATGCGCCTTATCCTCTTGAGTGACCATCAAAGTAGCATCACCCTTTTCCTTATCCGATACCATCCTTGAGAATCCCCCCCTCCCCCAAGCCTTGTTGTTTCAACAACGATCTCATCTTGATCTGCTACAGACTGAAGATGTTCCTCCATGTAAACTTATCGATCTTCGTGTTGAAAGAAGACATTTTTCTCCCATATTACAAAAACCCAAAGATCTGATACCGGTTTGTTGTATGAAACTATGAGAAAGAACAAAATTCAACAATCAAGAAAGATGACACACATTATTATAGTGGTTCACCGAATAATGGTTACACCCACTTTTAGATTGATTTTATTGAGGAGTTTCAAAATACATAGAGAAGATAACCAGATTATTTGGAGGCAGAGGGAACACTAATTATATAGAGTAATGAAACTATAGTTTATACTTGATCACCATGTAGTATAAGATTAAGTCAAACAGTAAATGCCCAAACAAACGAGAAGCTCAATTCAAGACATATCAACATTTAGTAATAGTAATTGATCAACTAATACAATTTGTCTAATTTTCTCTAAACGTTTTTGGGAATGAAACCATTATTGTTAGGATACTTATCACGGAAAATGATTTGATTCATTACACCTATTTCTTAGTAAATCAAGAAAGTTATAAAATGACAAATAAATTAAATGTCAAGAAAAATTCTTCTTCACCTAGATCCGGCGGTTAGAGATAATGACGCCAATGGTTGCAAAAATCATCAATGGTTTAGATTAGTGTTCGTAGTGATTGGCCAGCTTCAAGCCAATAATCACACATCTCCGGGTTTGTATGTTGAAGACCGATGACATGATTTATGACACTAGTTTAGGCATTCTTTTAGGTAGTTTTTCTCTTCATTCATGCATAGTTTTGCCTTAGTTCGGGATGTTTATGCTCAATCGAGTTATATTGTTAGAAAAGACGTCTACACGAGCTTTTGTCGGTTTTGTAGGCATTTGAAGGTTCTTTTGGACATTATTGATCACATCCGAGGATCAAGCCTCGAGGCGGTTCGAATTCAAGGTTCCAAAGGAAGCATGCTTGGAAGAAAGAAGAACGCAAGGACCTTAGTTGGTGCGAGCCATGCACCGGCTCATGGTCAACTATGATCCAAGCTGCATTTGACCAAAATCTCGGTCCATGTCCATGCATCTCGGCCGAGATGGCTCTTGGGGCATCCGAGATTCTTGTGTTCAATTTGCCCGACACTTGGCACACATCTCCTATTTCCGACCCTTGCTTTTCCTTGGTTGAGTGAGGGTTGTATGAGCAGGCTGTACATTCTTGCAAGGGGGGGGGGTCCGCTATTGTAGGTTCCATTCTATTGTTTGGAGACTAAGGAGAAGGAAGGAAAGACTCTCATTGAAGGAAGAAGAAGACACCATTCTATAGATCTAGAGTTAGTTTTGAGAGATTTTGAGTGAGAAGACTTGTAAGAGCTTGTTGAATCTGTCTTGGAGCTACTCTTGGAAACTTGTAAGATTGTTTTGGATTGTTTATCTAGCTAACTTCTTGCTTTCATTGCTTCTACTTTTCATTCTCTAGCTATGGTATGGATGTGTGTTGATGTGATGACTATTGATCTCAAAATGAATGTTGTTGGCTAAGTAGCTGTGATTCTAGAGTGATGGATGGAAGTTTATGGCTTGGATGATGATAGAGTAGACTTGAATGTACCTTAGGATAACTTTGCATGATCGAACCCTATCTCAAAATATAATCTGGGGTTGTTCTTCATGTTTTCTCAGTTGATATGTTCTTGATCATCCGAGATTTGCTTCTGTTGTTCTTGTGTTGATGAATCTACATGTTAGGATGTTTGAGTGTTGAAATCCTAGTGTTTGTTGAGCTTAATCTAGCTTAGGGTGACCTATGTTAGTAAAGTGAGGGAAGAGACTTACCCGGTAATTCTCGCTCTTAGATATAGAAGATGATGAGTTCTAGGTAGTAGTGAGCCAAAAAAAAGCCGCTATTGGATTGAGTGTGCTAGGATCGTTGCTTAGGACTTGACTTTTTCGAGACTTACCCGGTAAGGAGAGGTTTGACCCTTAGGTAGTGATCCGGTTTGTGTAGAATTCCCTACCTTAGTTCCTTGAGACTTACCCGGTAATAGGACTTTGGTGTGAGACTAGTGAACATGAGACTTACCCGGTGATTGTTCCCATTAGTGAAACACCCTTTCCCAACATACCGCAACTTATTCCTTGATGAATAGAAGCTTGAGTCCATGCCATAACTGAAAATCCGAATATCTAGAATCCGCTTTTCTTACTTTGATTCTACATCTTGTGTTTGTGTTGTTCTTTGATTGATAATCTTGCATGATTGTGATCCTTGATTGATCACCTTAAAACCCAACCAAAAGCATTATGATTTTCATTTCTTAATTTTGTTCTCTTTTCTTAGTTTAGACTCACTCTATCCATAATCATTGCATGATTCAATTTCACCTCAGTTTTTGTATTCGACCTCGGAATGCTTTCCTTTCTACGAAACGACCCATACATTGTAGGCTCGCTAGGAGTCTAGGAGAATAGATCGAGTTATAAATTGTAAGACTTTTGTGCGCACTATCTAGAGCGAACAAAGACTCACATAAGCGTGTATATACTGTATAAGCTTGATATATAAGTTTGACGAAGTTCTATTCTAAACAATTAACAATAAAAAAAAAGTAGTTCATCGATCTTATATAAAAGATAGCAGAGATCTTAGAGTGATTTCCTGAGATGTAAATCTTAATTTATTAATTTATAGTGGGATGGATATGTTGAGCAGGTGGCATCCACATCATACTGGTGAGGTGGTCCAACAATGGCTATAAACCCTGTTGCACCTCCACTATAAGATCCCTAAAGCAAGGAAATAGCAAAAGTTGAACATTTTCACCATTCTATCATTTCTTAGTTGCTTTGCATTGCTACCACACGTTCCATGCTGCAAACAGTCAAAACATCACTGCCACAAATATCATCTTTTTCCCCCCCTTCTATAGTTATATATTATACCAATTCAATTCCACATGTCCTCTATTATAATTCCTCATTTATTCGATCATCAATTTATTCCATCCCAAAGAAGAAGCTAGAAATGGAATCATTCACCACTCTCTTTTCAAAAGATCCAATTTTCCATGATAAGTAAACTTTGCGATTTTTGCATGGCTACTTGGGAAAAAATGCCCTAGATTTTGATCATCAAATATATGATCATGGACTTTTGTATAGACAATACTAAAACTGGAAAATAAACTTATTAAGCACAAAACAAGATCGTTTGAAATGATAATAAAGTAAAACTAGTGTTGGTGGTGGACATAGCAGACAATCGATAGATAAGCCATATCCAACATAAGCCAATAATGTTTCAAGAGCCCCATGCCACTAATTAGGCCTTTTCATATCTCCTCTATTATTGAGACTTGCAGTCACCTGCATTGCTATAACGTTTCTTCACTTCAATGGTGAAATACATACAACCTTCCTCTCTATAACATTCTTGTTTCTCTATTAAATAGAAACCCATTAGGTTTCATCTTTAAACCAAGACTGAATTTGCCTCAACAGACAAACCTTCTATGTGAAAAAATGCTGTCATGTCAGGAAAACAGTAAAAAAATTCTCATATCTTATCTTCACATATTATATTATTATTCAAAAGAAAATAAGATGAATGAAAAGAATAATTCCACTAAAAGACTATTTGCTTCCTTTTCAGAATTTGTCCTTTTGTTAATTTTTCTTGTATCGTCACTTAGCTTGATATTTGTGGCATCTACAGCTCCACTACCAAAACAAATTCTCAAATTGACTTGGACATTTTACAGCGAGAGCATAAGTTAATCTTGTTACAGTGGCGTGCGCGCATAAGGTACCAATAAGAAGAGGATCTTGTGCAAAACAGATGTACGGTGAAGATGAAATATGAGAACACTAGAGAAATTAAATAAGATTATCTCCATGCAATATAGAAATGAGAAAATTCTTGTATAAATACGAGCAAGACGTCAAGAGAACAGCTCAGCTCAGGAGATAAAAGAGAAAGAGAAGAGCAAACGCAGAAGAATAAAAATGCAGCAAGAAGAAACCAGAAAGGGTCCATGGACTGAACAAGAAGATCTTCAGCTTGTTTGCTTTGTGGGATTGTTCGGAGATCGAAGATGGGACTTTATAGCAAAAGTTTCAGGTTTGAAGGTGGCGGGAGACACATAATAGGTAAAGCTTTCTTGTAGAATGAAGCTCATTTTCTAGAACAAACCCTTTAATTACCTTTCTTTTTTACTTTCTTCTTCTTAGGTCTTAAGAGGACAGGTAAGAGTTGCAGGCTAAGATGGGTTAATTACCTTAACCCCAGCCTTAAACGAGGAAAGATGACTCCTCATGAAGAGAAGCTTGTCTTGGACCTTCATTCTCAGTTTGGAAATAGGTTTGTACATTCTTTGGGTCTGTTTGGTTTAAATTCCGGAAGCAGAAACAAATCAGTCTATACGTATAAACTTGTTCATGAAACTAGATTCATTTTCATTCCGTTTTTTTTTTTAAAGTTACAAGCAAACGGGGTTTTTATGTATTCCACTTTCCTTCTTTTTACGAGCTTGTTCACTTACTAAACAAGCTGAGTATGCAGATGGTCAAAAATCGCAAGAAAACTGCCGGGGAGAACAGACAATGAGATAAAGAACTACTGGAGAACCCATATGAGAAAAAAGGCGCAAGAAAAGAAGAGAACTATTCCTCCGTCTTCGCCTTCATCCAATTGTTCTTCCTCGTCATCAAACACCGATGCCGGAAAACAAACTACAGCAGGAAACTTCCTTGGGAAAGGAAGCCCTGATGATGAAGTCTACTCAATGGATGATATATGGAAGGATATAACTTCATCGGAAGAAGCCATAAAGCCCATGTGTGAAGACGGAGGTAGCTTCTCGTGCCCGCGGATCTCGTCTCCGTTATGGGAGTATTGTCCGGATACACTATGGAACATGGAGGATGAAGATAGTAAGATGTTTTTTCCAATCAATAATCCCTTTCTTCCGCACTAAGAATCATGGCGGCGCATCCTAAGATTAGTTGTATAAGGGTAAGGAAGCTCTTGAGGTTTGTCTGTACAGCATGGTTACATCCTTTGAATCAGCTTCTCCGTCGATGAAGAATGTTGTGCTGTAACTGTAAGATTCTGTGGCATTAGATGTAATACCTATCTATCTTCTTCTCAATTTGTACTACTTCATCACACAAGTAGCAATTTCATGTATTATAAACACTTCAATATAAAGTCTTGCTCAAGCTGTTCATTTCTGTAGCAATTTACCTGATGGAGGACCTGTATCCAAAATTTGTTTAAGGTTGATTATTACAATACAGCAGGGTGGCAAAGTCAACAGATAAAATTTCTGCAAAACTGAATAATGAAAACCGCCCCTAGCAGTTAGGGTCAAGATATTTTATGAATTGTATCGGTTTCACGACAAAAATACTATACAAACAAGGAGTTTGAAGAATTCCAATCAAATAACACAAATCTGATCTAAATTAATCTTCAAATTCATGAATTTTTATGGTAAAGGTTTGGCACTGAGATGAGAAAATGACACCGAGACTTTGCCAGGCGCAATCCTCCTCCCAAGTCCCATTATCCCCAACAACTGCAGCGCAGCCGCCTTCCTATTACCTCCAACCACCTTCATATGTCACTATTACGGGGGGTAAATAGGTGGGGATTCCCAAAATTCGCGGATATTATCCGTTAAGGGGATGAGGACGTGGATTTTAAACGGAAACGGTGATAGGTTAAGATTCCCTGCTTGAAGATGAGGACGGGGATGAACGTAGGGTATTAACCCCGTTCTCCGATCCGAACATAAACCCGAACCCCTCGGAGAATCCGATGAGAATATCAGCGAGGGTATGCCTCATGACTTATGAAGCATGTTCAGATTTGGAAATTGATTTACAAATATGAATATGACAATATTCATTTCAAGGAACAAGTTACTATATTTTACATAACAGAAAGTTACACTCACGACATCACCATCATAGTTAGTTCTTAACATCGTCGTTAACATATTAGCATGCCCTACAATATTACGCTTCCTCTTATCAACTCACTCCAACTTAACCTGATTAACAATATGGCTGTGCAAAATCAAACCGGACCGGAATTTATGGTCCGGTCTACGGTCCATGTTTTTTGAAAACCCGGGTTACGGTCCGGGCCTGGTTTTGGACTTTATTAAACCGTAACTCAGGTTGGACAGTAAACTGCGAATATCCGGTCCGGGTCTGGTATTGGACCGGAAAACCTCACCAAAATTGTTTAGATTGTATCTTTCCATTGGTGAAAGTTTTAATTTTTAGGTTAAAAGTCATATTAGGTTCGGTCCGGTCCGAAATATTCAAAAGTGCACAATTTAGGTACAAACCGGTCCAATCCTAAACCAGACCATAACGGTCCGGTCTGGACCGGTCCGGACCGTATGCGCATCCCTAATTAACAATCAATGTCTCATCCACACCCTTTGGATGAAAAACTTGAACCCAAACAGATCTCCTCCCCAACTGACATTGAACCCAAATACGGGGAGGGAGAATTTTGTGGGGAAAACCATAAAACTTTCAATTATAAAAAATTAAACGGGGACAGGGTTCCTCGATGGAGACGGGAATGAAGACAATTTTCAATACCCGAACGGAATAGGGACGGGGGCATTATACTAATCGGGATGGTTGAATAGGGTATTCCCCTAATAAAGCCCAGTTTACCTTTAAGAAAACAGGTGATGGGCTCGTGTGTTTTTAATGGGCCCAAGATGAATGTTTACGGCCCTATCGTTCGCAAATTGTATGCTTCAATTCCTACTTTTGCTGAATCGACTGCATATTTTACTGATGTATATAGCTCAAGTCTTGTTGCAAAGGGTTGTATATAGTAGAGCAGGACATAACCAAATTTCCTGCTTCGATCTCGTGGTATATACTTGTTAATGTAGAATTTAGGTTATGTTCCAAGTGGAGCACCAATCCAACTTGTGCAATTCATTGTCGTTTTATGGACCCAATAATGAGTAATGACACCCTTCAACAGTCCAAATTTAGGTATTTGTTTAGATCATTAAAAACTGTTTGGCTTACCATCTTTATTTATTATTTTATAATTTTATTGTTTGTCTAATCTGAATTTTGAGATGAGATCTAAGAATTGTGTAGAAATTTTGTCATCTCTTTCCTTGTCATTTTCTCCACTAGGGAACTCTTCTATAAATTCATAATTCAGTCATTATCTACTCATATTATGCACTAAGCTGCATATATAGAGATGTACATTTTCTGTTATCTGTATTAGATTTGTATCCTTTGAATGTCAGTCACCCCCTACATCTATTTAGGATTCAACTGTTTTTCCTTTTGTAAAGAACGGGATATACACAACTCCACTACTCCTACTCAACTAAACTTATGTATTGGGATCAACTGCATATAAGGGTTTGTGTATTTCTTCATTTGAGACAGAAAGATGTTTATTCATGACAGAAAGAGGTGAATTTGGCAGAGTTCTTGTAAATGATAAATATTTTTTCATTTCATGTCTTTCTTGTGATTAGATCTGATAATCAGTTTGAACTTTGAACTAATACTTTGGCTCTCATAACAAACAATAATGCTGCTTATTGTTTGCTTCTGATCGATCCTCATATGCTTCATCATCATTCAAATGAGTTTTCTTTCTAATAGTCTTCTCAAGTCTAAAAGCTGTTTTTCTTTTTACATACTCTCTTTGAGGCAAAATTAGTTTATTTAGTGGTTGTGTTCAATTATTTGGAGTTGGGTAATTTGTATTATAATTTCTTGTTTTAGGCGGCTAAGTACACCATCAACAGCTCATCACTTAATTAGTATATTAAAACTTATAATTATATGTCGTTTTCATTAAGTAGTAGTTAGATCTGCTAGTTTAACAAATTGTATGTATGATCATGTAAAGGACTAGGTTTGGCGCTTTCCCCTTCTTCAGTTGACTTGATTATAGACATAAAGTTTCACTAAACCAACGGAATATTCATTGAATTTCACAATTACAAATTGACAGAAGCCATGAAAAGCTTCTGGTAATGAAAAAAGATGAAACCAGCAAATCCACTCAAGAGAAACAACAGAAAACTTCCAGATAGCCAAACACAAGAAGGCTGTCTAGCTAACACTCTTAGGCTTCACCGGCTAGCGGCTCGTAGTTGGCCGGGGTGATGAAGAAGATATCGTAGACGAGAGCTGCAATGGCTGATCCCAAAAGTGGACCGAGCCAGTAGACCCAGTGGTTGGTCCATGTCCAGCTAACAACAGCAGGTCCGAAAGACACAGCTGGGTTCATGGATGCACCGTCGAATGCACCACCGGCCAAGATGTTGGCTCCTACAATGAAACCGATGGCAATTGGTGCAATGATTCCGATGTTGCCCTTCTTTGGGTCAACAGCTGTCGCATAGACGGTGTACACGAGTCCAAAGGTCATCACGATCTCGAACACCAATGCGTTCCATACGCTCACCCCAGATGAAAGGGAGAAGGCTGATGTTGTCTGCAAAATTACAAGATATAATAAGGATAAAATGACTACCTAGGTATTTTAACACTATTACTCTAGTTATAGTATAAACACAATTTATATATAGAATAAAATTAGAGGGTTTACAAAAAATAAAATAAATATCAATTTAACGCAATTAAAACATCCATAATTTTGTAAATATATATGACATATATTGGAGTCTGAGGGAGAATTATCAGATCATGTCGGAGGAAAAAGGCTTACCAAGCCACCGGTGGCAAACTTAAGGAGCAAGCAAGCAACGACGGAGCCAAGGCATTGGGCGATCCAGTAAAGAATGCCTCTGATGACGCTGATGTGGCCTCCGAGGAGGGCGCCAAATGTAACGGCTGGGTTGACGTGGCCACCGGAGATGTTGGCGCCAACTGAAACCGCCACGAATAGGGCAAAACCGTGAGCCAAGGCTGCGGCTACCAAGCCAGCCGGGGTGGTTGATCCGTCATCGGTGAGCTTGTCTGTAAAATACATTCCAAATTCAGTTATGATAATAACTTAGAAACTATAAGTAAAAGTTGAAAACTTTATTTTTGAATCTTACTGAATGCCATTCCGGATCCTTCTCCGGCGAAGACGAAAATGAGGGTGGAGATGAACTCCGCCAATGCCGCCCTGAAGGCATCGGGGTGGGCATAATCAGCTGAGGTTCCGACTACGAGTCTCGGCATTTTGTAGATGTAGAAGAACTTAGCTCACTGCTTATGCTCTTTCTAGATTTCGCTTTGGCACTTTTTAGAGTTGTAACAAGAGGGCTATATATAGTACAATATTGGTTACACGCGAGTGGTTTCGAACCGGTTCAGCTGGTATCCGGTTCAACGTGTGACACGTCGGTCCAGGTCAGCCAGGCCCAAGGGACGGGGCCTCCCAGTTGCTCTCCTTCCGCCACGTGGCTTGAGATGTGGAAATGTGGGGACGTGATGATGATCGGACGGCGGAGATGCCGTTAATAAAGAAAATTGTCACAAAGTTAAGCATGTGGGGTCCGTTTTAATCATTGAATTTACAATTACAAAGTCGCCGATGAACCGACCATGGCTAATTAATTTTAATTTTTTTTTAAATAGTATAATTTTGCGGCCCGGATAGAGAGAGTGGAGACATCGTGATTAGTTGAGTTGGCTCCACTTTTATTACTAAATAAATAGTTTGTAATACGTAATAATATTAGAGCCCGTTTGGTTTTAACTCCGAAATCGGAAACATAATGGAAACGAATCTATTCCATACGTATGTTCTTATTCATGAAAGTTTTTGAAATCATTTCTTGTGGTTTGAAGTAATTGTGGTAGAGTTTGATTACTTTTAATACCCTATGAGTAATAAAATGTGGGAAAGCAAGTGCATTTTGTATTAAATCACAAGGAATGATTCCATAAAATTTCGTGAATAAGGATATGCATATGGATTAAATTCGTTTCCATTCCATTTTCGTTTCCGTTTTCGGAGTTGGAACCAAACGGGCCCTTAATGTATATTTAAATTGAGTAGGGTTTAGAGAAAGAGGAAAAAGAGTAGCCTCAGTACTTGAAGTATACCCAAGATATCTCCCACATCGTCCACAAAAATATATGTTTAATGAGATTTTTGCTTATTTACGACGAAATGATTATAAAAGATTTCAAAATTGGGATAATTGATAAATGAATTTCGAATTAATTAGGGAAATAGGACCTTTTGAAATTCTCTTTTGCAAACTAGGTCTCTATACAAAAAGAAGAAAAAATAGGTATGGAAACTAAAAAATAGGAGTAATAATTTCTCTAATTGAAATGATGGTGATCTGATGTTTACTTTTGATTTAAGTATCTTTTTTACATGGATTGGTTTTGTAGTATATTTCTTGGGTATGGTTTTGGGTATGATTGTGAAAATAGAGGCAATATATTTATTGACAAATTTATTTTTGGGTATGATTATGGCATTATTTGGGTAAACGGGTTTTTGGGTATGCTTTTATATGTGTATTGGCTTTGTAATATATTTATTATTATTAAGTATATTTTTAAAGTGATATCGTGGGTATGTTTTATGATTACTCAAACTGTGTTATAATGATCAAATTCAAGCGAATTTTTGGGTAATGATCAAATGTCATTTGATATTGATGTTTGTGTATAATATCGAGTTTTGAAAATTTTGGGTATGACAAATTTAAATTGGGTATGGTTTTTGTATTAAGTAATATTTAAATTGGGTATAAATATAAAATATTATCCAATTTATGGATATGATTTTATTTTGATATTTGATTTTTTGGGTATGTTGTTTTCGAGTATATTTATGTACTTTGACAAATTTATTTTTGGGTATGATTGTGACATTATTTGGGTAAGCGGATTTTTGGGTAATAAGTGATAAAGTAAAAATGTTGGAAATTCCTTTTTCTGATTGACGTGACATGTGAGATAGTACAACATGTCACATCTGATGGGTTGTCAAACTTTGCCCTCTTTTGTACTCTATTTCCTCTATTCTATTTTATAGGGGGTCAAAATACCAATATCAAATAGTATGAGTCTTCTTTCTCAATTGATTTGCTTAAAAGGCTAGTTTGCCAATTTTGCCATGAATTTCAGTAAGTTAGAAAATTGTAGATGCGATGCAAGATGAAGCTAAAGTACAAGATCCATACATTTTTGTAAATATAAATGTCAAGGCTTCCACATGTCATCACTCTTAAAAATATATTTTGGTGACGAAAATAATAGTGATAATGAATAATTAAATGTGTTAATAATCCTGTAATGCCTACTCTTGATCTGACATAATTAGTTATGGATTAATTCTTTGTAGTTGTGATTGATAATTAATTTCCCAACTCTTAGCAGATTTGTCCCATTCCCTCTTTAATTTTATTACATTATCCGCTTTGTTTGTTTAATCTTTAGGATTGGATTATATTTAACATCAAATCGGACTGCCAGTTATACTTTGGATGCTGGATGCAACTAACAGTCTCGCGCTTGACTCTTTTTTTTTTTTTTTTGAACATTTAAATCTGAAATTATCAATGAAAAATATTTTAAAAAATTAATTGAATGGATAAATTCGTTGTTATGAATGCCCCCAAAGCATCCGGAAGTCATATGCGCCCTTACAACTTTGGTTTATGATATTTGTGGTTCTTTGCAACCAGTGGCCGCCGCAGGATTTTGAAAGGGGGGCGAAATTTTATTTTCGATAAATATATCTATGAAAATAAAATAGTGATAAAAACAAAGTCAATATGTCATTTACTTACAATAAACAAAAAAAATAAAAAAGACATTACACTCAAATGCGCGGTCGTGGACCACGCCTATAATATTTTTTTTTAAAATATAGCTGTCCTATAGGCACGCCTATAACCGCGCCTCTTTAGTTTTTTTTTTCTTTCAAAAACGTTACATTATAGCCGCGGTCTAGGACCGCACCTCTATTTGTGTTGTCCTCGACAACGCGTTTTACAAATAATAGTGCGGTTTAAGACCGCGCTTCTACTTCAAACAACAACTCTCGTGCATTTTGGTGAATTATTTCACTCCGAGCCTAAAACGAGAAATTCTTTTGAAGTTTCGTTTACTTCGGCGAAAGATCCAAAACAACATTTAAATATAACACAAGAATAGTAATATAAAAAAATTTAATAAATCGTAGAAATTTTTTTTATAAACGAGAAGCCACAACCCATTTTAAAACGATTTTTTTCAAAAAAAAAAAAAATTTTATTTTTATTTTTCTTTTTGGAGGGTGGGGCAGCCCATGTTTGCAACCTTAATAAGATATATATCAAAACATTGTCCTCCAAAAGGTAATTTAACGGTTCATAAACTTGTGAGGCTAGGTTGACATATTTCTACCACTAGAATCTTTGCTCATCTAATATTCATTGATGAGAAATATAATCAATTTGTTACGCATTGTATGACAATTGATGAGAGCTAAACGTGGATTAATGCATAACACTCGCCCTCAAGTTGGTGAAAAAATGAGGCAATGTCAAGCTTGAACATTATGTGCAAAAAAGGCGTTAAAAAAACACTTTGGAGAAGATGCCAGTCATTTGGAAAGATGAACGAACATGATCAATCTTAGTAGAAATATAATCAATTTGTAACGCACTGTATGACAATTGATGAGAGCTAAACGTGAGCTTCAAACCTCACAAATAATTACAAAACCCAAGGGGTCGGGATTGAATATAAGGAATGCGTGTTTTGATTTGATAAATTAATAATGAAACCAATATACTATAAAACGAAAACACAAGCAATTGGGAAGAGAAACACATACCGACCAATCAATCACCATGAATTCAATCGATTGGCCAAGTACAAAAGAACGTAACACAAAGCACAAACTTATATACAATAGTAGTAAGCGAGAAGGATAAATTCAGCATTGCTTGATTCAACATGAGGGATTCCGAAGGTAACACCCGAGTAATTATAGATCAATTCATAAGCAAGTTTTAGAACAAGATCACCACACCATACACATATAGACCATAGTTGATATATCCAATACAAGATGTAAATCATGTTATGCAGGAGACAACTTTGTTCGTTTGTCACGTGGTTAAGACTTTGTTTGACATACATCGATGGCTGTCACCCGTTGATTGTCACGTACCCAAGACGACACTTATTGTTCACATTGAACTCAATATGAAGGCATGAGTGACCCGACTCTCGCATTTTACCATCAATATTTTGAAGAACATATAAAAAAGAAAGATTTCAAACTCGACTCTCGTATTTTGCAAAGAATAATTCAAAGTTATCATAACTCTCATAGATAACATTCAAACATGTATTCATATAAATCAATGATGAATGTAGTCGGCTTTTCGTACCCTAGAACACACAAACTAAGCAACACATACCTTAACAAAAACTCTTGATTTATTAATCAAAGGGGAAAAGGAGGTTGGCATGCCAGAAGAAGAATGACCGACCGACCACTAGAGGACCGGATGATCGTCCATCAGAGGGGTGACTGATGTACCAATGACGTGAACCATTTCCGTTTATCAAAACCTTCAAAAAAAAGAACCGAAAACTAAATGTTTAGCCCTAATCGTGAAATGCCTTATTTTTAGGATGGAAATCTAACATATTTTCTAAGATCGATGAAGATCTTATCTAACTACTAAACTTTATCTTCTAATAGGATAGGGTCTATTCCTAATGGATAACTACAAAGAAAAAAATGTCCAAATGGAAAGGCTGGAAGACAACCTAAAATAAAATGGAAAAGGGATAAGATAAGACATCAAATCGTTTGTGGGCAAGCCGATCGGCCACCATGAGTCAGACAGATGGACCCAGTCCAAAATCTTAGGTTGCCACTTTGCTCTTTGACTCGTGATCATGTGCGAGGCACATCTAGGGACAAACAAGGTGGTCGATTGGCTTAAGTGCTTGTCAATCAGCCTACACCTTTCCCTTGTAATTCTTCGTCTTCACTCTCGGATCTCAGTCATTTCCGTCTTGACATTGACTTCTTTGACCGTGCGGAGATCCTTAGTGTGTATGAGGTCATTCCGTCACTGATAGCTCTCATTTAGTTCCGCAAATATTGGGATACCTACAATTAAATAAACCGATAAGTAGATCTCCAAAACACAAACATGAAGGAAATAAACCGATAAATACGTTATTATGCCGAAAAGAGCAAGTGAATGAACTAGTGTGAGGGTGGTAAAAGACACTAATTTGAGTGTAATCAATTACCCCATACTTAAACCTTACTTGTCCTCAAGTAAGATCCATAGATATCTCTTAATATGACTCAAATACCCATCTCAAATCAACAAGATCAATCACTCAAACCTTATCATCATAAATATATCATGTATTTATACAAAGATCAATCACTCAAACCTTACTCGGCCTTGAGGACCGATATCTCGCCCGAGATTTATACAAAGATTGACCAAGATTTGGTCCTTGTCGAGGTTCATAAGATCCGGTTGCGATCTTATTAGTTATAATTATATTTTTATTATTTTGATACCTTTAAGGCTCTGAAACATTCTAATTGTATTTGTTGATTTTTGATCCTATTCAATCAAAAGAGAGAGTCTGATACGCCCCGGATGGCGATGTCATCCGTGTTTCCGGCTAGAAGGACCCAAACCATTTTGAAGACATTTATTATTGTTCGGCTATTTAATAATTGGCTCTAATACCAAAGATAGAAAAAGGGGTGATCTAGATAGAGGAGAAACTTCAACTACTTCTTCTTGATCGTTCGTGTTGGATCAAATGTAGAATTTGAGCGACGGAAGCTAGAAATGGATGCGGAAGCGTTCGGTTGATCCTTCAAAGGATCCTCGAGTTTGAAAGGCTTGGATCAAAGACTAGACCCAAGATAGAACTTTAAGAGGGTTGAAGGAGAAGTGATGCCTATTCAAAGTAAGAGGGTTTTCCTTCTCAACACTTGGATTCAACTTAGACATGGTTTTACAAATGAGTCAAGTCATCCTTATGTAGTGGATGACGGCCATACAAAGAGTCCAAACATAAATGGCGGAATTAAAAGCCAGAACTAAGTTCCGGTAAATGAAAAGCCTAAAATATGAAAGGTCGGAATTTAAGTCACGGAATTAAGTTCCAGAATTAAACTTCAGAATATAAAAAGTCAATTATTAAATAGCCGAATAATAATAAATGTCTTCAAAATGGTGCGGGTCCTTCTAGCCGGAAACACGGATGACATCGCCATCCGGGGCGTATCAGAGTCTTTGATTGAATCGTTGTGAGTCCTTACTAGGTTGTGCTTGTGTGTGCTAATCTTCTTATAGGTTAGTGTTCCTGGTCAATTCTAGTACCTCATTGTGCTTGTCTTACTCAGAAGGCTTGTGTAAGGTTAACAAAGGGAAGGTTAAGGTAAGCTGTTCGTTAAAGGGTTTTGACACATAATTGGTCAATGTTCTTTGCGGGAATACTTTGGTTTATATCTTCCTATAACTCCATCAATTCTATTCCACATGATCAGCTTCTTATCTATACATCATCAATCCATCAAACTCACGTTCTTTGGTTTGAAGTTACATAAATCTCAGCCAACATCAGAATCTCGTCCGAGATTCTTGACCAAGATTCCTTCTCTGAGACAGTTCGTGAAATTTCAATCTAGATCGGAAACAACGGCTTCAACCCCGCATCATATGGTGTACTTGATGACGAAAGGGGAGAGATGTCGCTCGATAGAGGGTCGTATCATTTGTTAGATTTTTATTAGAATTGGTATTGTTTTAAGTTTAATGTTGATAGTTTGTATTACAATTTTGAGTTTTTTTTTTTTGAAAAATTAATAAGTTTATATCTAGAATCTACTTAACACGTGTGTCAAGTAGGTTGTTACATCAATTGGATAACAAAGAGGTACGAAAGTGTTGAAATGTCAAATATTGGATCGATACATGACTTTAATGGACCCAAAACTACATTTAGGTACTAAATTTGAAACTTTTTCAAAACTTAGAAATTGTGAATGTAATTCTCCAATATTTAAGTCATTACTTTTATGTCCCTTTGAAGTGAACATAGTCAAGAATAGACGTCCGAAAAACTAATTGTAAACTAATAAATATTACAATAAACATTACCGCCGGTAGATATAATATCTTGAGAATAGTACGAAAAAGACATGGAATGAAGGTGTAAAATTTGTAAGCTAAATTAACAAAAAAGTCGAACTATTAGTATGAAAAAAATTAAACTAAAATTGTAGCAAATACAATTTCAATTTTTCAGGAAAAAAAATTATGAAAAAATGTAACCTTTTTTTTATTTGATTATCATCTTAGTTCATATTGTGTGCGCTTATAGTTCATTTTAGGTTCATTTTATAAAAATTAAACGTTTAATTCATTTTTTATTAATTATTTTTTTAAATTTTACCAACGTACAATTCGTCACTCCACACCTCCTTTTACTAGAACCAATCCAAAATTTTGATTGAAATAAACCTTCAGAGTTTTTGCAAATTGGACTTAAAAAAATTATACATTAGGAAAAAGGTAAAGAATGTTGCTTCATAGTTGAAATTTATTTGAATTTTTCATATGTTTTTTTCAAGCCTCTATTGACTTTGGCTATGTAAGGGCCTGTTTATCAAATGTTTGCGTTTTTTTGGTTTATAAACTAAATGAGTTTATACGGGTTTATGGTTTATTTTCAGGTTCATAAACTCGTTCAGTTTATGTAATTTTATTTCTGTAATGATGTTTACACACGGTTTTGTTGTGGTTTTATTTTCGTTCAAAATACATTTTTGTCCCTAAAAAAATTACAGAACTACAAAGAGAACCAGAGTTATAAGCTTTATGGGTTACAATTTGCCCCATTGTTTGACAGATTTGTGTTCTTGAGCTATCGTCTTCCATTCCTTTTCTTCTTCAAGCTTTCGTCTTCAACCGAACAAGTGAATGCTTCATCTTATATTGTACGAGTGAATGCTTCATATTTTGTGAGTGATTCTTGATTGATCAAACAGTAATAAATAAATATTGACAAAGTTCAACAAAACTGAACAACAAATATATACAGATCAAGCCAACACAACATCAAATATATACAGATCAGAAGGAAGCAACAATTTTGAAGTCCACAATTTTAAACATAATAAACCGAAAGTAGTCCTAAGATAGCACAATTACCAGTTTACCACAACTAGGTACTCTTTTGTTATCAAATAAAATTGAAGAGAGTTAAATCACACATTTCATTTCTAAACTACAACCATCAAACATATAATCAACAAGACTAATAACATAAGCTCAGAATAACAATAAGGGTATCTTGACAAATTTGTGCACATGATTAATTTTTTTATAATCGTTTAAAATTCTAAACAAGTCCATTTAGCAATATTCAATGTGAATTTAAGTGAATAACAGTGAGTTTAGTAAAACTCTTCAATATTTGAAAAGCTCAATCCTTTGTATTAGATCGCAAATAAAATGGGCATAATTGTTGAACAGATAATAACAGAGAACACACTTTTCAAATTTGATGATTTGTTTGACTCACTTTAGGAAAAATATTGTCTCAATTTGTGTTTAATTTTGTTTTGAATATGTTTTCACTATGAGCATGTTAGAATGCGGATGAAAAGAGTATGAGCCTCCTGAGTTCCAACAAAGAAACTTATAGGAGATGGCTAGTCAATTTGAGTGATCCTAAAGTCTCAAAGAAGAGAAAATGAAAAAGTAAAGGTTCCTTTAACTAGCACCATCAATGGCTGATAACGAATATGATATAGGATAAGAAAGACTCCTAAGTAAACATTAAACACAAATTCAGTCTATTGTACACATCAAAAAATCTAATCTATTGTACACCCCAAAAAATCATGCCAAAGAAGACAGTAACCCTAAGCACAAATTCAGTCTGTTGTGGTCACGTTAGAAATGTAAGGCTCACAATTACACGAAAATAGTAACCCTAAGCACAAATCAAGTCTATTGTACACACTAGAAAATCATGCTGATGAAGAAGAGAAGATTGAAGAGAGACCTTTTCGTAGCTGGAGTTCGCACCATCCGACATATTCCTTTCCTCGTCGCAGTTGTCACATTGTCGGACGGAGAAGCCATTGTCGGCGCAATCTCGCAACCTGCTTTCGCAACCTCTTCGCCTCTCTTCTCTGGTCGCCTCTATTGTCTCTTCCCTTATCTCATTAGGGCAAATCAGCGCGGGGTTGATTAGGGACATTTCGGGTATACGAAAGTAATAAACCCCTCCAATAATAATAAACTTTGGTTTCCAAGGTTATTTTTTTATAGGTTTTTAAACCCGAAAACTCGTTCAAAATAAACCCATTTCACATGTAAACACTTATCAAAAAATTAACGCTGGTTTATAAACTAAATGAAAGGTTTATAAATCTTTGCTAAACAAGCCATAAGTATTCTTTGAATTTGAGAAGTTAAACACACGACATACACTTTTTTTTGGTAGGAAACACACGACATACACTATTTCTTGATGTATTTCCCAAATTTCCTCTTTTAGTCTTTAAAAGAAGGGGCTCTATCTAAATATAATGTGTTATTTATATTTTCTTTTTCAAAAAATTTTCAACCGAAAATTCGAACTTTAGAATTGTAATGAATAGACCACCTACTCATGAAAAACTAATTTAACAAAACTAAAAGAAAAAATAATCCAAAATAATACAAACTATCACATTCAATCCAAAACAATACCAACTTTGAAAATTACTATCAAAGTATTTACCAAAAATAATATGTCTTACTTTTTCGGCAAAAATATTAATTCCGGCGATGATGTGGCAACCGGAATCTTACATGTCAAATGGATTAATTGTGTGCCGTGTATTTTATTTTTTTTAAATCAAGTTAATAACATAAAAATGTTAAAAAAATATAAATTAAGTTTTTTAAAAAATTATTATATTTTTAAATATAATTTTATAAATATCTATTTTTAAATGTTAATTTTTTAAAAAAAATAAGAAAGAATTTGGCCTATTAGGATTTGTTTGGTTTTTGTTTAAGAAACTATACCCCATATTTTTTTACCACTTTCATTTAATGGTAGGTAAAACTAATTAACCCTTCTATTAAAAAAAAAGAATGTTTGTTATTTGTTATGTAAGTTTTAATTTTTAATTACTGAATTTATTTTTTTCTTTTCTTTTATTTTTTTTTGCTTTTTTATTTTTTTATTTTTTATTTTTGGTATACATACCGGAGTTTCACATATCGAAAGTTCACATACCGGAAGTTCACATACCGGAAGTTATCATACCGGAAGTTATCATATCATAGCGGAAGTTATCATATCGGAAGTTATCATACCGGAAGTTATCATACCGGAAGTTATCATATCATACTGGAAGTTATCATACCGAAAGTTATCATATCATACCGGAAGTTATCATACCGAAAGTTATCATATCATACCGGAAGTTATCATACCGGAAGTTATACCAAACAAACTGATTTTATGTCATAGTTTAGAATAAATACTACTAGAGAATTACATACCGAAGAATTACATACCGGAAGTTATAAAAATGGTATGAGCAAAAACGCAACATTCAGGTATCAACCTTGAAGCAACAAAAATGTCTCTAAAAATGGTATAACCTTCTTCTTTGCCAAAAGACGATCAAGACCACTGTCAGCATCACCTTGAGCGAGCAAAGGTTGTAAATTCACCAGTGTAAATATAATTGGCATCCGGTATAAAAAAATTTCGGTATGAACTTCCGGTATGAAAATTTTCGTTATGAACTTCCGGTATGAATTTTCGGTATGAACTTCCGGTGTGAACGGTATGAACTTTCGGTATAAAAAATTTCGGTATGAACTTCCGGTATGAAAAACTTCGTTATGAACTTCCGGTATGAACTTCCGGTATGAACGGTACGAACTTCCGGTATGAACTTTCGGTATGAACTTCCGGTATAAAAAATTTCGGTATGAACTTCCGGCATGAAAAATTTTGTTATGAACTTCCGGTATGAACTTTCGGTATGAACTTTTGGTATGAACTTCCGGTATGAACTTTCGGTATGAACTTCCGGTATGAAAAACTTCGTTATGAACTTTTGGTATGAACTTCCGGTATGAACTTTCGGTATAAAAAATTTCGGTATGAACTTCCGGTATGAACTTGTGGTATAAAAAATTTCGGTATGAACTTCGGTATGTTAAATGTTCGGTATGTAAATGTCCGGTATGTAAATGTTCGGTATGAAAACAGAATATAAAAAGGGAAATAAAATAAAATAAAATAAAAAACAAATTCAGTAATTAAAATTAAAATTTACATAACAAATATCAAATATTCTTTCTTTTATAATAGAAGGGCTAATTAGTTTTACCTACTATTAAATGAAAGTGATAAAAAATCATGGGGTATATTTACTAAATAGAAAACTAGAAAAGACCTAGTTAGTATACAATAAAATAAAAAAGCATACTTACTAAATTAGCCCAAAAAATAATTCCTTTTTTGTGAATTTTTTAAAACTTTTTCCGGGAGAATATTTTTAATTTGTATATATTTTATGTAAGATCCCAGTTTTCACCTTCACCGCCCCACAGTGAAGGAGGCCGCCCCAACGGCCTTGATGTCTGTCACCGCCCCCGCGGTGATAAGGGGCATCCCCTGCGGCCGGCCGCTCCTGCGGCTGAGGCAATCTGCCCCTGCAGATATGTTGCAGATCATGCTCGATATGTTTTCGTTCGTTTTATCTTCTTTCCATAGATAGAATATCCGATCTTCTATCTTATGGGCCGGCTTCCTTATCCTCTTCTTAACCCTAGATGTCCTTTCCATCTATCCTCCCACCTCTTCTATATATTCCCTTCTTTTCATCTTTTCCCGTTTCTTGCTTACGCTTCCTTCAACCCTCGTGTGCTGCAGTCTTGCTTCCTGTGATCTTGCTGAACGTGTAAGTTCTTCCTCCCTTATTCTTCATCACGTTCATGTGTTGCTGCATCCTTGCTTTCCTCCTGTTTCGTTTTTCCCTTTGTTTCCTCTTTTCTTCTTCTCCAAGAATCAAGTTCAATCCTTGATTCTTGTGGAGCGTTCCGTTGATGATCCTTCGTTGTTCGCAGGCTCCCTTGGTTGAGTTGTGAAGCGTGAACGAGTTGGAAGAACAAGTGTTGGCCTTTGTCGTGGTTCTATTGTCGTCAAGAAGTTAACAAGCACTATCGTCAAGGATCCGCCCCCGCGCCTACACAGATCCACCCCTGCGCCTCTATCACGTGCCGCCCCTGCGCCTTTACCCAGCCGCCCCACGGTTTCTTCTACAGTAACTCCCGTTCTTGTGAGTTGCTTCCTTCCTTGCTTTTCTCGTTCTTTTCCTTGGTTCGTATGAATGTTCTTTGCCCCTTGAGTGTTCTGTAATACTAAGGTTGAGACCTTAGCTTGCGGAGATCTCTTAGAGATCATTGAGGCTAGAAGTTATAGACTTCTAGTAATCGTTTCGTTACTGATTCGTGATGCTTGTTTGAACAGGATTTCCTTGCTCCTTTCGTGAGGAAAATTGAGCCGTTCTTTGAGTGTTTGCTGAGTTTTTGTTTACCTTCGAGTGAGGTAAGTCCCTTGGAGTTACTTAGCTTCATTCCACGTATTGGTTTGATTGTATTGGCTTGCTTGTGTTGTTTATCTTGTTATAACTGATAACTAGAAAAAGATTGACCTTGTTATACCTTAATTGACCCAAGTGTATTATAATTGGGCGGTGCCCGCTTGTCCAGTTCAGAATAGGGAAACTGGGAAGTGCTCTTGCGACCAATCCAGCCGGTGACAGAAGGATGCATTCGCTCTATTCCTTTTGGTGAAAGGGGACAGAGGCGAGATCCTAGTGATTCTCGTGTGACAACATAAGTGAATTAGTAAAGGGTTTAACTTAATGAAAGATAATAACCGGCTGTGTGTGAGCATGCTATTTGTTTACTTTACCTTATGTGCGTTTGTGCCTTTATTGTCTTTCTGATATCTAGAATGTTAGCTAACGGTTTATACCGATGTTGTAGATGCCTTGCAGGATATAGGTGTTGCTTAGTGATCCAGACGGTGTGGTCAACCAGGGTTCCCGTACATTATAGGACGGGATCGGGTTTATGTTGTTGCTTTCCCTTTTGTTTTGAACTCGGCAGCGAGTCTTTTACGGAAGAGAAACTCGGTCAACACTCTCTCAACTTCCCTTGGGAAGGCACGCAACACCTGTTCAAGACAAGGTATACGAATCAACATCACTCTAGCCAACTAGAAGTCCTTAAACTTCCAGTACTAAAAACTTCACAAGATAATAACTCAAGATAGATCAACACTCTACCCAACTAGAAGTCCTTAGACTTCTAGTGCTCACAATCCACACAACTCATAAACACATAAGATATATGACCACTCTCAGTCCACTACCTTAAAGGCTTCCAACATAACAACTCATTCCCAAACCGATATCCTCAAAGATCTTAAGAGATCATGCCACAAAATCATAACCAACATACTCTCAACTCTCACAAGATAACCCTAAGGGTCAAGCCACTAGTTGCCATTCCATATCACCTATGTTACGTCAGCCTATCATGCTACTAAGCTGGATCAAAATCAAGAAAGCGGAAGAAAGAAAGAAACAAGAGATCGGAAACTCACTGTTGCAGGAACCGTCCCTACGGATCACAGATGCCGCCCCTGCAGTCCCAAACTCCGTATGATAGCCTCAAGAGAAGAGAGAAGCAAAACGTGGAGAATAACGTGAAGGAGATGAGGAAGAAAGAGGGAGAGAATGAAGTAACGTGAAAAGGAAATGAGGGAGTGAGGTAAGGTTGCATAAATGGAAAGGATACCAAGGGACAAGCAGCCATGAAACACCCTCCTCATAAAGAGGTCGAAATAAAAGAGTTAGAAGATGAAAGGTTGGACGGAAAAGACACATAACTCTCGCTCGAACATGTCACCGCCCCCGTGGGACGTCGGCCTTCTAAGCCGCAAGGGCGGTACCCCTTGCTCAAGGCTTCTAACGCCTCTCATAAACGGAACTAAAATTCCGGGCGTTACATCCGGTTCGTTGTTGCAGCAGCTACATAAGTCATCAGGGCTTAATTGTCGTCTCTCCCTTTCCGAGTTACACAACACACCCCCTCTCCACAATTTCCAGACAATTTTTTTTATCCTTTCTTGAATTCTAAGCTTCCAGATTAGACTACAAACAATCCCTCACTACAGTGCATATCATCGACCCCTGTGAGCATTCTGGTGGCTATAGCGACAATATAGTTACCATCTTGGGAGTGATCCCAACTTAGCTCGTCTTTGATAGGCCCCCCTTGGTTGTTTGCAGTGTGAAGTATATCCTGGCTGATCGGAGCAACAACCGCCATCTGTAGGAGAGTCGTCGTGGGAAGTTTGCCACCCAGGACCTGCCAATCCGAACCAGCATTATCGAACCAGAAATCATGCACTGTGAGCTGGTACTCAGACGGCTCCAGTGGGTGCGTAGTTTGTAGCATTAGGGGAGTGGAGCCAATCCAGTAGTCAGACCAAAACCTGATGTTGTCTCCAAGAATCCATCGAGTCCCTTTCTGAACCACATGTTGAAGACCTTAATACCCTTCCACACGTGGGAAGTGTTGTTAGTGACACAAGAGTTATTGCAAAAATACTTGCTTCTAAGTGTTTTGACCCATAGATTATCGGACTCCTTAAAAAACCTCCATTCCATTTTACCAAGGATCGCCAAATTGGTGGTGTGCATGTTGCGGATGCAACCCACCTTTGTCCTTAGGAAGGAAAATCTCGCTCCACTCGACCGTATGCATTTTCCTACAACCGTCGGAGTGCCCCCAAACGGAGTTTCAGCAAGCCTTATCAATATCTTTGCAAACACCAAGGGGTAGGGATAATGTGTCCATAGAGTTGGTAGGAATGGAGGTGAGAACCGCCTTGGTAAGAGTGACCCGGCCGGCGAAACTAAGAGTCTTACTTCTCCATCCGTTGAGTTTATGGTTGATCTTATCCAAAAGCGACAAGAAAGTAGCTCTATTGATTCTACCTTGGAGGATGGGGATGTCAAGGTAGTTCCCGAGGTTTCTCGTTACCTCCACCCCACTGACATTCTCTAAGATGTTGCAAAGATCTCTAGAGACGTTAGGATATACAAAATTCTAGATTTATGGGTGCTCACCTTCTGACCTGACGCTTTACAAAAGATATCAATGCATCTCATGACAACTCTCATTTACGAAGAACAAATAGATTGTTTAGTGACTGAGTCTTTCCACACAAAGATATCAACACATTCTAGGATAAGGTGACTGAGTCTTTCCACACAAAGAACAAATAGATAAGGAGAGATCGGGTCACCTTGTGGTATACCTCTCTCTAGAATAAATTGTTTAGTGACTTCACCATTCTAGATGAGTTGCATTCTTGGAGTATTAACACATTCTTGGATCATCTTTCCCCATCCGGGGGGGGGGGGTGATCCCGCCTCAACAACCGTATCCTCAATGAAGTCCCATCTGATTCTGTCATAAGCCTTCTCTAGATCCAGTTTTAAAAGTATCCACTGCTTGCCAGTCTTCTTCTTTCTCATCGAGTGCACAACCTCTTGCATAAGGACTATATTATCTTGGATAAGCCTTCCCGGGATAAAGATACCTTGAGTGTCCCCCACAAGTTTATCAATAACTCGTTGCATACGTTGAACAAGAACCTTCGAGATGATCTTTGATAGCATGAATTATAGTCTATATTTTGGAGTTTGTTTTGACGTTTTATCTTTCATAACCTGCATATTTGTATGTATATTATGTGATTATATTACCATTTCATCTACCTTTGCGAGAATCGAGGTCTACACCTAGTTTTGTTGTAATTGTAGGTAAAATGGCACGTTTTGCATCAAAAAGGAGCTATGGAGTCATTTGAGCTACATTGAGGAGCATAAGGAACCATCCAGGAAGCATAACCATGGATTAAGATTCACTTTGGACCAGTTTTGAGAGATTTCACATTCAGCTGTGACTCACCTCGGTTGACCAGAGATTCATCTCGACCGAGGTGATCCAGAGACGCCGACTCGACCGAGGCAAAAACCTAGGACGCGGCGAGAATATTTTATTCTTGGCTGAGATCTTTTATCTTTGGAAGGTGATCTTATATTTTTGGGCTTGGCTCCTGGAAGGAAGAAGATCTTATATTTTACCTATTTTTATGGGAAAAGATCTTTCTAAGATATTTTATCTTTGGAGAGTTATTTTCCTATAAAAAGGGTTGGATTTCCACAAATCCAGAAGCAGACTATACCATCGATCAGGGTTTATAGTACGCAGCAGCCATACTCCAATTTGGAGATTTGAAGAAACTTTTTGAAGGTTAAAGGAAGATTGAAGATCATAGCTTTTATAGCTTTTTGGAGGGTTTTTGTAAGATTATCTTAGATTCCCTTCCTCATTGTCTTGTCTTGTTGGATTGCTATCCAAGGAACGCTTTTGTTGTGATATTTGATTCAGTTATTGAAGTCTTTTCATTAAATTCTTCTTGTTCAAATATTCACCTTCTTCCCATATATTTGATTAATACTTTCATGATGATGAGTGGCTAATTTCCTTGTGTGATTCTAGGGTGATTGGCTGAAGGTTGTGGGAAAAACAATGATAGAATAATCTTAGATTCCAGTGGGACCCTGAAAGTTCGAGTCTTTAACCTTAACCCTAAGCATCTCGTTCAGTCGATGAACATCTCGGCCGGGGTGGAATTCGGTTGACCGAGGTGACTTATCTGATCCTAAACTGAGAGTTAAGTGTTAGAGTTTGCCAAATCCTATTCTTATTACACCTTTCCTGGTTCAAAGCAAGCTTAGGATGAGACTTACCCGGTAATTCCTTAGTTTGTGTACCAACGATCATAAGTATAGGTAGTAAAGGTTTATCCTTTATTGGGGTTTGAGTGTGCTTACATCCCATCTTTGTGAGTTAGCCTGAGACTTACCCGGTAAAGGTTGATTCTATTTCCTTAGATGGTGTGTTAGTTTGAGGTTATAGTTCTTTATCTTAATTCCTTGAGACTTACCCGGTAATAGGAGTTACGGTTTAGCATTAGTGAGTAGTGAGACTTACCCGGTGATCTATTCCACTTTAGTAACACCTTCCCCTTGCGAAAAAATCTCAGCTTTGTCCGCTTATCTTTAGATCTTGAGTTGGAACCACAACTAGACGCTTTAATCCCTAGAATTGCATGTTTGCTTTATTGACTTCTTATTCATCTTTGATTGTGTTAATTGCTCTTGTGGTTAGTATTTACGAAGCTTACCGTTATTGACTTTGTTTCACCGAGTCCCTGTGATCGACCCCTGGAATTCCTTGCTTTTTACTACGATTGACCCGTACACTGCGGGTTCGCATCCTTGTTTTAAGCTTAAGTCTAGGGTTATAAATTTAAAGCTTGCACACACCGTTTGGAGCAACAAGTTTTTGGCGCCGTTGCCGGGGACTTGGTCTAGACCGAGCCGGTACGGTTTGCTCTTGGGGCACTTGCCCCCGTGTCTTCTAACCACTCTACTTGAGTGACTTTTGCAGGTTCTTTCTTAGGTTTATGAGAAGAACCCGCACTGGGAAGGAAATCGTTCCTTACGATCCCGAACCAGATAAGACATACAAGAGACGTTTAAGAGAAGCAAAAATGGCCCAACAAGACAACCGCGATCTTGAGGCCGAATTGAAAGAGGCGTTAGAACTGCTACGCCTCAGCAAGGAAGAACTAAGGCGAGAGAAGGAAGAAACTCGCACCAAAACTGAAGCAATCGAAGCAGAAATGGCCGTCATACGAGACCAGATTCTACTTCGACCGAGGGACAACCCAGTTGCCGATGCTGGACCGAGGCAGGTCCTAGTTTCTGACCCTCGACCGAGGCAGGTTCCAGTAACTGACGCCCCGGCCGATGTACTTCCACCTCGGATGCCAGTCCGAGATGTTCTTCTTGTAGGAATTCCACAAACCCTAGGTCAAAGGATGGACCCTAATCAACAACTGAGGCGTCCAGGAGTCAACCTAGGAGATCCAGCGGACCATGACTATGAACTTCGACCGCAAGTTCTATCCATGATTCACCAATGCCAATTCGGAGGGATGGAGAAGGAATCACCACATCAACATCTTCAAAACTACGAGATCTTGATGGAAACCTTGCGACCTTCCAGAATTGAAAATGACAACTACAAGCTAAGACCTTTTTACTTTTCTTTAAAGGATAGAGCTCTTACTTGGTATCAATCTCTTCCTCCAGGAAAAATTAGCACGTGGGAGGAGATGTCTACGGAGTTCTTGACCAAATTCTTTCCCCCCTCAAAGACAACTGAAATGAGAGGGAAGATAAATGCTTGGAAGCACCCAGTTCAATCTCCAACTACTCTCCGCCGGTACCTTCATGGACATGGCGATTGACGAGGCTTGGGACTTCATCGAGAAGCAAGCCTTGCATATGGAGAAGTACACCCACCAAGGAGCTGAAGGTGGAGTTAAAAGAGTCAACTTTCAAGAGACTCAATCCAACAACAATCAACTCACGTCTTTGAAGAATGACGTGAAGCAATTGAAGGAACTCTTGGTTGCTCAAACCAAGAAGGAAGAGCAAGGACAAAGGAACAACAACAACGGGTACCGTAACAATAACAACGGTTCCCGGAACAACAACTACAACAACAACAATAGAGGATCCAATAGCAATAATTGGAGGGCGAACAACCAAAATAACGGTAACAACCATTCAAACTCCAACTCTAACGATTCCTCTAACCCTTTCCTCTCTTCCCCTTCTTCTTCTTCTTCTTCTACTCCATTGAAAAGCCAGGGGCAAGGATCAAGTTCGTCTCAGCCAGAAAAGAAAGACGCAGTTCTGAAGGCTATCTTGATCAAGCTTAGTGCTATGGAGACTTCTATGACTTCATTTTCGAGGGCCCAAAAGTCCTTCGAACAACAACTTGCAAGTAGAGCGAATGAAGCGCCAAGAGATCCAGGGAAGCTTCCAGCAAAGACGGAAAGCAACCCTAAGGGCCAGTGCATGGCCATAACGATGAGGAGTGGACTCAAAACTGCAGATCCAGTACCTCATTCGACGCAGACCACCTCGGTCCAGATCCAGTCGAAGAACACCTCGACCGAGATGCCAACCGAGGCGGAGCAACAGAAAGCGGAGGGGAAAACTGAAGTTTATGTTCCACCTCCGGCATACAAGCCACCACTTCCATTCCCCCAGTCAAGGGCCAGAGCACATCTAGACAAACACTTTGGTAAGTTCCTTGACTTGATGAATAAGCTGCATATTAACATTCCTTTCCTTGATGCTATTCTAAGTATGCCCGCTTATGGGAAGTTCTTAAAGGAGATCCTATCAAGGAAAAGGAAATTGGAAGACTTTGGTGAAGTTAGGATGACATCTAAATCCTCGGAGCTTATTAATATCATGAAGGAGAAGATGCCACCTAAGTTGAGAGATCCCGGCTCATTTAGCATTCCCATTCAAGTTGGTGATGTCACTTGTGAAGCCCTTTGTGATCTAGGAGCCAGCGTGAGCATCATTCCGCTGGAGCTATGTATGAAGATCGGACTTGGAGAGCCCAAGCTGGTCAAGATTCGACTTTACATGGCGGATCGCTCCATCACCCATCCCGTGGGCATCTTGGAGGACGTTCTAGTCAAGTTAGGTAATTTCTATCTACCTATAGATTTTGTTGTACTTGACATTCCCGCAGATTATCCTGTTCCTATTATTCTCGGGAGGCCATTTCTAGCAACTTCGGGTTGCAACGTGGATTGCAAGAACGCCAAGTTGAAATTCAACATTGGTGGCGATGAGGTGGAATTCGCACTACTTGCAGCCATGAAAGGGGAGCAGCTAACTGATGATATCTTCAACATTTACGATGAAGAAGAATCAAGAGAATTGGTGAGCTCTATCCTTATTAACGATCCACTCGAAAGAGTTATTAGCTTCAATTTAACCGAGGAAGGTATAAATGCTTCTTGTGATGCAGATATACGGAGCTTAAGGGCACTGGAAGAGGATCCAGGAGCAAGAACTGAGAAGCTGATCCAGGAGACGAAGATCTCCAGTTTCGGTTCCAGTTGCAACACCTCGACCGAGGCACTGCCTGGACTGAGCGAGGCGACTGAAGAACATCTCGGTCAGCGCCTCTGCGCCTCGACCGAGGTCGATGGCAAGACGACTTCAGTTGAGACTACTGAGAATAACAAACTTCTTACTCCCTTCTCAGACATTCATCCTCAGTTGGTGGAACATTCGATCCACCAACTTTCTGATAAAAACGGACCTTGGTATGCTGATATTGTGAATTATCTTGTTTGCCAGGAAACACCGCCCGGATTGACGTACTCTCAAAAGAAGAGATTCTTCAAGGAAGTACGACATTATTACTGGGACGAGCCGCTGCTATTCAAGCGCGGACCGGATGGGATGCTTCGAAGATGCATTCCGGAAGATGAAGTTAATAGCGTCATACGGCATTGCCATTCACTTCCTTGTGGAGGACATGCTAGCACCGATAAAACATGCGCTAAGGTATTACGTTCCGGTTTATTTTGGCCTTCATTATTTAAGGATGTACAAGCTTTTGTTGTCTCTTGTGATGCATGCCAAAGAACAGGAAATTTATCAAGGAGGAACGAGATGCCGCTTAATAACATCCAAGAGGTGGAAATCTTCGATGTATGGGGAATTGACTTCATGGGACCTTTCCCATCCTCCGGAGGAAACCTCTATATCCTTCTTGCGGTTGATTACGTCTCTAGATGGGTCGAAGCTATTGTCTCTCCCACTAATGACGCCAAAGTGGTTGTGAAGTTCTTGAACAGAACTATCTTTCCACGGTTTGGAACTCCGCGCATCATCATCAGTGATGGAGGAACGCATTTCATCAACCGGAAGTTCAAGGCACTTCTATTGAAGTATGGGGTAACCCACAAGGTATCAACTGCTTATCACCCTCAAACTAGTGGACAGGTCGAGATCTCGAATAGAGAAATCAAAGCAATTTTGGAGAAGACCGTCTCTAGAACGAGGAAGGATTGGTCCATGAAATTGGACGATGCTCTTTGGGCGTACAGGACCGCATTTAAGACTCCCATAGGTACCACCCCTTATAATTTGGTATATGGGAAGTCTTGCCATTTGCCCGTCGAATTGGAACACAAAGCCTATTGGGCGATCAAATGGTTGAATTTCGACATTAAGGAGGCCGGCGAGAAGCGACTATTGGAACTCAACGAGCTGGAAGAGCTGCGTTTGAACGCCTATGAGAATGCCAAAATCTATAAGGAAAGGACGAAGAGATGGCATGACAAGCGTATCATCCCAAAGGAGCTTAACGAAGGAGACTTAGTTCTACTCTTCAACTCCCGCCTCCGCCTTTTTCCAGGTAAGTTAAAATTAAGATGGACCGGACCTTATGTTGTGAAACATGTTTTTCCTCATGGTGCAGTTGAGATATGGGGCGAAACTAGCGGAAGCTTCAAGGTCAACGGTCATAGACTTAAGAAGTACCAACCGGAGACTCCGGTTGAGGAGGTTGCACCAATATACCTCATTTGAAACGCATTATGGTCCAGCTAGCGACCTTAAACCAAGCGCTTCTTGGGAGGCAACCCAAGGTATTGCTTTCTTTTTTCCTTTTTCTAGTTTTGCTTAGATAGTTTGCTTTTGCTTTGTTTTGTTTGTTTTTGGCGTCCTAGACAGATGACAAGAGACACCTAAGGAAGGAGCATAACTGGAAGTACAGAAGTTCGAGAATTCGAGAAGACGAAGTTTGACTGAGACACATCGGTCCAGTCGAGGCCACCTCGACCGAGTTGATTCTTGAGCAACCGAGGCGACTAGGGTCTCAGCAGAACCACCTCGGTCCGTACCACCTCGGTCCAGTCGAGACCATCTCGACCGAGGTGACAGCAGTTCCAGGAACAGTATAAAAGGGGGAAAAATTTATTTTTCACTTTTTTTTACCCACTTCAACTCGACCGCGGCGCCTCCTCACCTCGCTTCCCCGAATCTTGCTCGTTTTCGAAGATTTCCGCTTCCAAACTGCGATTGAAGGGTAGAGGATCCCACTGCAAGCACAGATCTGCGAAGAAATCGAACGAATCGACCGAAACGAGGTAAAAACAGTTGAAACCCTAACTCGTTCATCCGTTTCGATTTGGGCTTTGGTTGCCCTTGAATCTGCTGAGAAAAGGCTTAAGTACCCCATAGGAAGCTGTTGTAGTGATTTTTGGGGGAAAAGAACTGGATTTCTGAGAGTTGAATCGCGAACTGTTTACGCCTCGGTCCAGTCGAACTGCACCTCGGCCGAGGTGATTCCTGAGTGTTGTCAGTGACCGAGGTGATCTGACAGTAGCTGAGAAAAAATGAGTTCCGAACGTCGCCTTGCCCTCAGAGATAGATCTTCACCTTCCCCTCCTTCCTCTTCTTCCCGACCTTACCGCTCGGTGATCCACGAGAGATGCCGGGTAGATTATGAGCGTATAACTAGCCGTCCAGTGATTGCACCACGTTTCCTGGATGTGTCAGCTTTTGATTGCCTCGGGGTAGATGAAGACCTTAGGAGGATGATTACCACAGTTGGGCTGGATCAGTTTACTGAGATCCGAGCCCCAGCCTACTTGGAGCCGACCTTAGAGTTCGTTAGCTCCTTCACCTACCTTCCCACAAAGCAGTCTGTGAAGTACCGGCTGATGAACCGGAACTTCATAGTACCGCTCGAGGTTTGGAGAGACCTCTTCGGCTTTCCTGAGCCCACCGCCACTGACTTCCCTTCCCGATCTGTAGCTAGGGAGTTCTGGGGGCAGATAGCCCATATTGTTGAGCATGCAGACAGATGGCGTCCTGGAGATTTCAGGGAGAGAGTCATCTTCCACCTAGCCTTTAGGTTAGCCCATAGGATATTCAGCGAGACACTTCTGGCGCGTACTGAGACGCCCCAGAAGATCCGACAGGGCGAGCTTTTCAGTCTATACTGTATGGTTACGGGGGGTTTCCCAGACTTTGGCTTGATCTTGGCAGAGGACCTGCACAAGATCAAGGCCAAAGCGAAGGGAGACATCTGTTGCGGAGGGCTTGTCACCCACATAGCTGCTTTTCATGACATTGACCTCAATGCCTGTACGATGGTGGCGGCTCCGAAGCCGCTTGGATTGCAAGAGATGATCACTCGGCGGATTCTAGTTCCCCGAGGTCTAACTACACCCTATGTGGCTATGCCGTGGGAGCTGACTGCGCCACAGGGGATCCGATGGTCTGCCCAGTTCACCGTTTATGACCCACATTATTGGCAGACAGCTTGGGCTCCACTGATGGAGGATTTTAGGGAGGCAGTAGCTGCCCCAGCTGAGGAGGAGGAGGAGGTTGATGACGAGGATACAGTGGATGAGAGGGATGGTGGAGTCCCGATGGATACAGGGACAAATACTGCAGGGACGAGCGCGCCGCCGATTATAGATCTGGATGATGATGATGAGACTGAGCCTGCACCAACTGATGCACCCGCCACTTCTCCGGTTAGACCTGCTAGACGCAGGAGGCGCGGAGTTAGGGATTCAGATGCTCATAGACGGATCGATGACCTGACTGATCAGGTTATTGATTCGTATGCTGCTATGTCGCTGGATATCCGCGAGATGCAGGAGAGGCAGCATTATCAGCACATTATGGCCCGGCTTCAGTTCGAGCGTATCATGGGTTATCCGTTCGACCCGATCCAGTATCCATACGTGCCACCACCACCACCACCGGATCGCGACTATTGATGAGCTGCAGGATTTTCTTTATTATATTTTTATGCAGTTCAGCTATTTATCCGGTGAGTACTCTTATTTCTAGACTTATTTGACCCACTGGGACAGTGTGTCCCAAGTATGGGGTATTTGTTGTACTTATTACTTGACGACTTGATGTACTTATTTGACTACTTTGATGTATGATTACTTGATCGGATATTTTATATTTATGCTTCACTTCTGCATTTATATGTTTATCTGAGATTGCATGCATACTTACAGGTTATTTGATTGAGAAAAACGTCGAAACTGAAAAAAAATGGTTTTAAAAATATTTTTTGACCTCGACCGAGCCAGTCTTGGCCAAACGAGGCGTTTCACCTCGGTTGACCCAAGAACATCTCGACCGAGGTGGGTTAACTGAGAGTTTTCGAAAATTATTTTTGTGTTGCTTATCTGGATATGATCTCAGTGAAGATCTTGCTTACTGACTGGTTTTAAATTCTTTATGTGTTTGAAAGGTTTTATAATATGTTTAAGTTGCTAAATGCTTTGTTTGAAATTAATGGCATGTTTAATACTCTAAATTATGTTGAATTTGAAGGTTGACACCACATTATGAGTTCTCTCACTTTCTTCCTGGAAAGACCAAGGCAATTCATTCTTCTTCCTTCTTCTTCTTGATCATGCTTAACCCCTCATATACATTTTGCCTCCCTTTACCTATCCGGGAATTTGGAAGCAAGCGAAGTGGTGAAAGCAAGTGAAGTTAAAGTTGAGAAGTTGGCTGGAAGTGAAAGTGTTAGAAAGTAATTTTAGGTTTGGGGAAGTCAATCATGAAGATGAGTAACTCGGCACCATTCACATAGCCGGGTGTTTGTGTCTTGCCAAAGTCGGATTGAGCGATATTCCTAACGGGTCATGGTATGTGCATCAAGGGTTTGATGCATCTCAAGAAATTGATGATTGCGGATTTCCTAGGCTTCGGTTATTGTGCACCTCTGTCCATGCATCCCAAAAAGTAAAGTAAAAGAAAAAGTGTGAAATAAGCAAAGCTTATTGGTGGAAGATGTTGCAAGTCAAAAGTGAAAGTGAAGTTCATCCTTTTTCCGGATTCTAGCACCACATTACCTTACATACATCCCTACCCTACACGTTTCTTGACCTTTTCTTTTGGGAAGTCCTTGAGACCTTGAGCTTGTTGATTGACTTAGTGGTTTAAACTGGATTATACATGATTAATTTTGATAATTATGACTTATTATGCATTCTATGATTTATGCAAAGATGAACAACTTTTCTATATTTATAAAATGTTTTGATCATATTTTGATTTTAAATTCCATGAAGTATTCTCTTAGAGTGATCTATGATTGTAACACACCATAAAAATGTTTTTGAAAGACTTTTCATTGATTTTTCATGACTAATAATCCATTCTATCTTGTCTTCTATATGCGGAACTTACTTGGGGACAAGCAAGGGCTAAGTATGGGGTATTTTGATAGCATGAATTATAGTCTATATTTTGGGGTTTGTTTTGACGTTTTATCTTTCATAACCTGCATATTTGTATGTATATTATGTGATTATATTACCATTTCATCTACCTTTGCGAGAATCGAGGTCTACACCTAGTTTTGTTGTAATTGTAGGTAAAATGGCACGTTTTGCATCAAAAAGGAGCTATGGAGTCATTGGAGCTACATTGAGGAGCATAAGGAACCATCCAGGAAGCATAGCCATGGATTAAGATTCACTTTGGACCATTTTTGAGAGATTTCACATTCAGCTGTGACTCACCTCGGTTGACCAGAGATTCATCTCGACCGAGGTGATCCAGAGACGCCGACTCGACCGAGGCGAACACCTAGGACGCGGCGAGAATATTTTATTCTTGGCTGAGATCTTTTATCTTTGGAAGGTGATCTTATATTTTTGGGCTTGGCTCCTGGAAGGAAGAAGATCTTATATTTTACCTATTTTTATGGGAAAAGATCTTTCTAAGATATTTTATCTTTGGAGGGTTATTTTCCTATAAAAAGGGTTGGATTTCCACAAATCCAGAAGCAGGCTATACCATCGATCAGGGTTTATAGTACGCAACAGCCATACTCCAATTTGGAGATTTGAAGAACCTTTTTGAAGGTTAAAGGAAGATTGAAGATCATAGCTTTTATAGCTTTTTGAAGGGTTTTTGTAAGATTATGTTAGATTCCCTTCCTCGTTGTCTTGTCTTGTTGGATTGCTATCCAAGGAACGCTTTTGTTGTGATATTTGATTCAGTTATTGAAGTCTTTTCATTAAATTATTCTTGTTCAAATATTCACCTTCTTCCCATATATTTGATTAATACTTTCATGATGATGAGTGGCTAATTTCTTTGTGTGATTCTAGGGTGATTGGCTGAAGGTTGTGGGAAAAACAATGATAGAATAATCTTAGATTCTAGTGGGACCCTGAAAGTTCGAGTCTTTAACCTTAACCCTAAGCATCTCGTTCAGTCGATGAACATCTCGGCCGGGGTGGAATTCGGTTGACCGAGGTGACTTATCTGATCCTAAACTGAGAGTTAAGTGTTAGAGTTTGCCAAATCCTATTCTTATTACACCTTTCCTGGTTCAAAGCAAGCTTAGGATGAGACTTACCCGGTAATTCCTTAGTTTGTGTACCAACGATCATAAGTATAGGTAGTAAAGGTTTATCCTTTATTGGGGTTTGAGTGTGCTTACATCCCATCTTTGTGAGTTAGCCTGAGACTTACCCGGTAAAGGTTGATTCTATTCCCTTAGATGGTGTGTTAGTTTGAGGTTATAGTTCTTTATCTTAATTCCTTGAGACTTACCCGGTAATAGGAGTTACGGTTTAGCATTAGTGAGTAGTGAGACTTACCCGGTGATCTATTCCACTTTAGTAACACCTTCCCCTTGCGAAAAAATCTCAGCTTTGTCCGCTTATCTTTAGATCTTGAGTTGGAACCACAACTAGACGCTTTAATCCCTAGAATTGCATGTTTGCTTTATTGACTTCTTATTCATCTTTGATTGTGTTAATTGCTCTTGTGGTTAGTATTTACGAAGCTTACCGTTATTGACTTTGTTTCACCGAGTCCTTGTGATCGACCCCTGGAATTCCTTGCTTTTTACTACGATTGACCCGTACACTGCGGGTTCGCATCCTTGTTTTAAGCTTAAGTCTAGGGTTATAAATTTAAAGCTTGCACACACCGTTTGGAGCGAACAATCTTGTAGCTAACTTTGCACAGGGCTATAGGTCTGAAGTGGCTTATAAGCTCCGGTTTCCCAACTTTAGCAATAAGAGCGATCAGGGTATCATTGCTTCTCAGATATAGTTTCTGAGTGGTGAAGAAGCGAGAAACCTCCCTAAACGTCGAAGATCCGAGGATATTCTAGCATTTCTGATAGAAAACTGGCTGAAACCCGTCAACTCCCGGTGCTTTGTAGGCTCCCATGCTCTTTGTAGCCTTCCAGACTTCTTCCATCATCACCTGATTTCTGATTTGCATCCAGTCACCCCCGTCTATGGTGGGGAAGTTAAGGGTGTCTATGTGACAACTAGGGAACGAAATTGTCTCATCTACGCTATACAACTAGTTGAAATACTCCATAATATGTTTCTCAAGAGTAGGTTGGTCCTCCACCCACTCATTTCCTTCTAAAAGAAGACTTGAAACTCTGTTACAACTTCTTCTGATAATGGTAGAATTTTGTGTTCCGGTCCCCTTGCTTTAACAATTGCTCACGAGATTTCTAGAACGAGATGGTTTTTTCTTGCTCAAGGATGAGTTCAACTTCCTTCTTGAGCTTCTCTTCCTCCTTCAGAAGTCTATCTGATCTCCCGTGGAATAGTTCAGTTTGGATCTTTGCTAGCTTTTCAATAGTATCTTGTTTTCTGCGGAATAAGTTACCAAACACAAATCTATTCCAAACAATGAGGAAAATTTTTGAGATTAGGGTGAGCTTGGCAAACTTCCGGGTTATTACGCCAACATGTATCCACCATAGGTTGAAAGTATTGATGGGACATCCAAGTAGCTTCAAACCCAAAAGGTCTTCTTTCTTTCTTGCATATAATAGAAGGGTCCAAAGAAAGCAATAGAGGAGAGTGATAAGAAGAAAACATGACGAGATGTGTGACATGAGCGTTATGCCATTTCATTTGCCCCTCCGGGTTCATGAACACTCTATCAAGTCTCTTTAAAATATATCTTCTTGTTGATTTCCCGTCGTCCCATGTAAAGTTTGCTCCTGTGTAGCCCATGTTGATCAAACCATGGTTCAATACAAGGTCATTAAAGACGTGTGTATCGATGTGAAGTTTGTCTGAGCCACCTTGTCTCTCATGTGCGAAGCAGATACAAGTAAAATCTCCGCCAAAGATTCACGGTTCATTTAAGGTTCTCAACTCTTGATCAATATCACTCCAAAAAATGTTGCTCCTGATATGATCATGAGAGGCGTATACTACAATCAACCTGTAAAAATTGGTATCATCAGACAGTCTTGTGTGGATGTAGCATTTAGTGTTGTTTATGATGTCGATATTGAACTTATCGCTCTTCCAAAGTAACCAGTCCCCTCCCTCAAAGCCTTATGCTTCTACTCGGAAACATCATGGGAAGTTTAACCGGTCACATATGGCTTGAGCTCTACTACCAAACGTACGAGGTTTAAAAATAGCTAACATGTCAACGTTGTGGACCTTACACAAGTGATTAATAGCTCTTCGGAACCCACTCTTGCAAGCTCCGAATACATTCTAGAATATAAAATTCATTTAAACCAATAAAGGAGGGCAATACAATGAGAAGAGATTATTGCGTACCCGTGTGGGTTGACTCCTGGTAAGCATTAATTCCCACATTCTCCCTCGTTTCTTCATCTGCTGCTCCGACCTCCAGGCATAGCTGATCTGTGTTAACACTCACAGTCTCGACCCTATTTGTTGTGTTGTTCTAAATGGGACCCAAATCTTCTGTTAAGGAGGATTGAGGTGATGAAATGTCAGTTGTCCCCAGTATGCCCAAGCAACATTTTGAAGGAGTAATAGAAACCATAATAGCTGCATTGTCACAAATCTGAACTCCCTTCAGGGTTCTAGTTTGTGAGGACGGAAGTTGTGTAGGGGTTTCTTGTCATTGGCGCTTTAACGTATGGGATATAGGGCTAGTCTCCTCCGCTTTTTTTGCTCTCCATGTTGCTTGTCTTGCATCATTTTTAGCCTTATTTCCAGCTTTCTTCTTTTCTTCATTGATATTCTTCTCACTTTTGCTTTCTACAACTGCTGCATATACAGGAGACTCCACTTGTTTTCCTATGCTGTTCACAGGTCTGGGTAGCACTTTGTAAGATCTGAACGGCCTGTTGCTTTTTTGAGGTGGTTGGGTTGTCCCCTTTTCTGTCTTTGATTTTTGAAGCACCATTGTTCATTTGTCGATGGCCCAAAGCAGTTTGGCCCAGCTGGGGAGACCTCACAATGTGATTAACTCCTTCAGTGTGGTAATATCTGACATTCGAATTATGATTATTCTTGCCCTTGATATTAAAATTATTTCCCTTCACATATGGTATCTGGTTTTTCGGATGGGGACTGTTGCTTCCATTCTCATATTATGTGATCTCCTTTCCTTTATTAGTTTTATTCCTCCTTGCCACAAGCATCCACGGACCATAGCCAGAGTCATCAGTCAACGTGATCGGAGTCGGAGTTTGGACAGTGGTGATGGCTTCTTGCATGTCATTATCACTCTTAGGATCAACTTGTTGCTTATCCTTAGACGTATCTGGCACCTTGGTTTGATCTTTAGTACTAAAATTGTAACACCCCAAGTTTTCGGAGCTCGGGGAGTTACTGGTTAGGACCTCACAGTGGGTCCCGACCTTAGTTTGACAACAACTTAACAAGATCTTACAACATGGCACAGATAAGGAAAAACCGGAAATCATAAATTAAGTTTTAATAACGTTATGAATGTGACCAGAATAACCAACAGCCGGAAAACATAAGATAACAACAACGGATCAAAAAGGAACCAAGATCTAACTGGAAATCCACAAACAAAGAAAACTGCAACATGCCCTAAACAGTACGACACCCCGGCTGACCACTACCATCCGGATCACTCGGCATCTACTCTAACTTGTGGTACGTCTACACAACATAACAACTGTTAGCTAACAATCCAAATATAAGCAGAAATAATAACAACACAAACACACGCAAAATAACATAAACAAGCATTATGCTGACACACAACCGTTTATTATCTATTATTTAGGTGATTCATCTTATTCAATTTTACAGTTATGGCACGAGAACTCTTAACAGTTCTCGCCTCCGTTCCTTATCCAACTGGTTGTAGGTCTAGCTTACCTCCGCCGGTAGCATCACTACAAACCGAGTATGGACTAGTCCCTAAAGAAACCCCCATCGCCCTCAAGCTAACTGAGCAGAATGCCACCGCCCGTTACTCTTAGGCCAATATATAGGTCGGTAAACATCTATTACAACCTATAATTCTAACCATCTCCAACACACACCACTATCATTACTCATACTCATATTCAGAAGTCAGCTAAGTAAGCCCAAAGGACTTACCTGTTATAAATCTCGATTCTCTGTAAACCAAACTCGCTCTGTAACTGTAACAACTCAGTTGCCTGCCAAAGGAGATAAGTGCATTAGCACACTCCAAAGTAATTAGAAGTCTAAGACTTCTAAGATAGAAGATCGTAATAGGATAGATGTGATTACAGTACTAATTTATGGTAAAAATGACTATTTTACCCTTGGTCCCGAAACTTCCAAAATTTCCGAAATTCCTGTCTAAACTCTTATTTGAGACTACGAAGTCATATTCTAATTCCTAAAGCTGAATTTGGTTACAAACTGGCACTTTACCTATGTCCCTAATTTCCGAAAGGGCATTAAGGTTCAACTTCCGCTTCAAATATGAAATTCATAAAAACTTATAAAAATCTCGAAATAATTCTCTAGATCATCTATGATATTCCAACTATTCTTAGGAGCAAGAATTTCTCAAAATTGTTCAACCCTCGATTCAATAAAAATTCTCAAAGTTGGTTGCAACACTCACATCTCCCATACTTGGCCAAAATTTCGTTGTTGGGAAAAACTGCTTAACTACCCCACTTTGGAAGCTTGTAACTTCTAATCCGACCGTTCATTCCTTCTCAAATTTTAATACCGTAAACTACATACAACCACCTATTACCTATTAAAAATTCAACGGTGGATCTTCAACCTAACTCCCTAACATTGGTCTACAATAGTACTCATTTCCCACTTACAAACTGAGATTAAAACAAGGGTTCTTCACTCTTATTTCCATTGTTCATTTTTACAGCAGTCCAACCTTCCTATAGGTCTCTTGTTCGACTCTCACCGAACACACTAATCTCTATATATTCCAATTCGCACATTCTAGGTTCTAATCTTATGAAGGTCACAAAGTACATGTACATAAGTTGCACCTATGTCATAAACAGGAGCAAGAGGCAGTGGATCTCTTACCGGACTGGTGTGAGTCTTGGCTCGTTTTATTGATGATCCAAGGAAAGACTGCAGCCTATCTCACTACTGCATCGATGGGGAAACAGTCCAGCACAAGAGGGAAGGTGTAAGATGCAAATTTAACTAAGGAGATGACAGAAGGGATGAAGATGTAGATAGATCTTTACCCGGCTGTACAGACAAGATTGCTGCAGTTCGATCTAGAAGCAGTGTTGGTCGAGAGGGACACTGTAAGGAATGGATGATGAGTGTAATACGATGGAAGTCGGTAGAGAGAGGAGGAGCAGAAGGCTCGTCAGTCAGTAGTAAGATTGTTGCTTGTCCACGAGAGGGAACCCGATCGAGTTGCTAGTTTCTTCTATCCGGAAGAGAACTCGCTGCACTGAGAGTCTCTTGTTAGAGATGCAACAAACGTGGTACAAATCAGAAGGTAAGGGAGGGTAAAACTCTACCGGATTTGTGTACTCGCTGTGCAGAAGGGAGGAAGGAGATAGGGTACACTGCTATGGCTCCAATGGTTCAGCGTCTGTCTCTGCGTCGTTGGAGGCTGTACGTGTGCAGAAGGCTGGTGTCCGATGGTTCGTTGCTGCCTTCGTCTGATGATAGGGGTAGGGAGAGAAGGAAATGCTCGATCTGTTGCCAGCGAAGGAAGGGAGGATAGGACGGTTGCTTGTGAATCTGGACGGGAATAGGACTCGCAACGCACAAGGAAAGAGATCGGGATAGGCTTGATTGTCTGCGTGAAATCCGGGCAGTTACCATCTGGGTAACGTTCATCAGCAGCGTGGGGGTCTTCATGGGCTGCGACAAAGATGGCCAGCTTCTCTTCTCTCATGCTGGGCCGGGCGCTGAGCTGCTGGACACGAGCTGGGCTGGGCACTGAGCTGCTGGACACGAGCTGGGCTGGGCACGTTGAGCTGCTGGACATGAACTGGGCTGGAGCTGGGCATCTTGGCGCAAGGGAGAAGCAGTTATGTGCAGGCCGCAGTCCGGAAATGAGATCACCAGCCAAAGAGGGCAACGGAATGAGCTGAACTAAAATGGGCCAAGGAGAAAGGCTTATGTTGTCCGGGCTTGTCACAGCTTGTCAAAACTTGTCCAGCCCATGCATGTCCTTGTCACGAGTTTATCTTGGTCTCGTCTTAACTCGTCATGGTCTCGTCTTGACCTTGTCTTGGGTTCGTCTCGACCTCGTCACTAGGATGTCATGACTTTGTCAAAGACAAGTCATGTTATCAAATTAGGGTTTGCCATAAGAGTCATATCATTTTATGTGAAGTGAAGTTACATAAAATGATAAATTTTTAAACAAAGTGTCTAACTAAGTAGACGGATAGGGATCAACGGATCGAAATCCGGTTTGCTACAGAAATAAACGGAATAAAATTTCGGATATTACATCAGTACCCCCTTAAAATAAGTTTCGTCCCGAAACTTAGGATAAGGTATCTACTTAACACAATTCTCAACAAGATTAGTATTAGTTGGTCTCAATAACGGTTAAATCATGTTCATAGTGTGATGCATAGTGACTATATTTTCCGCATTTGAAGCATATGATGTCCAGTCCTTCGTATTCAATAGGACATCATGTACCATTGGTGTAAATGGCTTTCTTCAAGGGTCGACTTTGATCTATCTCCACGCATACTCTGATGAATCTACCCCTATTAAAATGGAGGGTTTTAGGATCAATGGGTATGGGTAGACCTATTCCTTCTGCCATACTCCAAATAACAACTTCGTGATACCATTGAACAGGAACTCCCATAATCCTCACCCAAGTAGGAGCAGAGTTGATAGGGTTTGATGTGACAAACTTCGGGGTCCATTTCTTCATGATTAAGCATCTTCCAAAGACCACCCAAGAACCACCGGTGAGTATCATCATAAGTTCGTTAGCATTAGTGAATCGTGCAAGGAAGTAATTGTTGTCAAGGTCGATGAGTTGGATGTTGTCACCCCCTTCCAAAGTTTCTTAATTTTTCTTTCCATGACCGGAAAATCCACCGAAAAGCCTAGCACTTTGAAAACAATGGAATTTTGCCAACGTGACTCTAGGTCTTTGGTAACCTCTCTGTCAACTTCAGTAACAGGATCTCCTTCAATCCCATACAGGATCTCCTCCAATAACTTTGCTCCATGTTCTAATTGAAATTTTCTATGGAACATTTTCATTGGCTTTGGCATTATTAGTATCGCCATGGGCACTTGGAGTTGTGCAGTTAATAGGATGACCCTGATCAACATTGGCAACATCTTCTTTACTCAAGAGAGCAACATTGACAATAACAACTGTTTCGGGTTTTCCCAGGGCGCCGTCGACGGTTTTTTCATTAGTGTCCATGGCCGTTGTAGTGTTCTCTTCTTGTGCATTCATAGAATCATTCATCTCCACATCGTGCTCGATGATGGTGACTACGTCCGCAGAAGTGGACCCGATCACCGGAGGGCTCTCCTCCTCCATACCTACTATCATGAGCGTTGAAAATCGTTGTGCCTAGGCTGTTCGCTCCTAGAGCAAGAAAAAAAGAGAGCGTTGGAAAGAAATGGATACTCTAGACTAATAATAGTGGTAAAATGCATAATTAGTCATTTTACCCGATATTAAATGGGAGAAACTAATTGATCGTTTTCTTCAAACTAAATTACGAGGGTTCTAAAGTTGAATATGGAGGGACCTCTATTGACTTTGTTATTAGAAACCATCTCGGAAATACCATTATCCTAAAAGCTCAAAAAACGGCTAATAAATCCATCATCGGTGCATAAGCCCTTGGAGGCTACTATGTAGTTTAAGATGTTATCAAACTTAAGTTTAAAAACATCGTGATTGACGTTGACAATTTAAATATCATCAAAGGATTATGACAATGCCCTTGAGATATTGAGAGGTTTATAACAATTCTTTTGGTTGAACTACAAAAAGTTAAATCAATATCAATAATATATTTAACCAATGTGGGACCCCTTCTTCCACCAATTTACTTTCATATTTTCCGATCGAAGATCCATGGGCTAATCACAAACTCAATGTTTTCATGTGTATGGATGTCTTGAAATGAACCACTTTTCGTAAGTGATTCTTTTTTATTCTTTTATAAAAAAATCACATAAAATATAGTTGCAAGTCAAAATAAAGAAACATTGTATGCCATGAATAGATCGTGGTATACTCACACCGGGAAAATTAATCATGTTCCCCTTTTTTGGACTGAATTTAGGTCGAGTCCGAAATTCGGGTGTAAAGTCTTCCCTTATCTACTCGAGTCGGGCTCTAGGCCGAGTTGCGAATTATTTATTTAAAAAAATTTAAATTAAATATAAGAAATGACAATATCACACAAAAATAAAGTAGCTCAATAGTTTTTGCAACTTGTACTTTATTGAATCTTACTTTAAGGTCTCACTTTGAATCATACCATCTATCTTTATATTTCAAATATTTAAGTTTTAAAAAATAAAAACTGACTTTCGGGCCAAACTTTATGCCTGGATGAGCCCATACCTTGTTTGTCTGCTCATACATGCTCGTTTATCCGGACGGGCTTAGATTGTGCTCATATCTGCTTATTTATTCCGGGGGATTTGGGGTCTGTCCATATTTACTCGTTTATCCGGATTAGGGGTGAGCATCTCCGGATATCCGATCCGATGGCTCGGATATCCGATCCGACAAACTTTAAAAAGTCCGATTCGAGAACACCCGGATATCCAATCCGATCCGGACATTTATTCTTAGACTAGTCGGATATATATCCGATCCGACGTTTTTCTCTAAACCCCGATCCGTATCCGATCCGATGATCCGAAAAATATGTCCAGATCGGACTCGGATCACCAATTGTCAGATATCTTCGGATTCAGATTTTTCCGGATCGGATCTTCGTACTAGTGGATCGGATTAGTCGGATCGGATATTTTTGCTCACCCCTAATCCGGATGGACGATCCAATCCGAGATTTCTCAAGTCTAATCATAAATGAACAATTATGCACATGAATCAATCCTATCTATTGGAATCGAGATTTGTTCCATAAATTTCCTTTCCCCCTTCCAATTTCCACACACTCACGGCTAGATGATGTTACGCTTACGCAAATACTAAATTTTTAAGCTGACCCAAATAAATATACTCCTAAAATAATGTTGACGTCGTAGAGTGCTTGATAATAAGAACGGTGTATATCCCGTGCCTTTCACGGGTATTTGTTAAAAATATTTTTTTCTTATATAATGATGATTAATATCTAATTTACTTTTATTTAATAAAATTTGGTAGAAAGGAGATTTGGTGGTTTTTGGCGCATCTGGACTCATAATAAATTAGGGATAACGACGGTGACATAGCTAAAAAAACATAAGTAGTGTACACAATCAAAATTAATTTTAATAAACCAATTACAAAATACAAATTTAAATAACAAATAAAATTTGAATCAGGTTTACCTATTGTACACGAAGAGAAAGACTCACGTTGTCGAGGCTAAGCGAGAAGTGAAAGGGCAACAATCCGGGCAACAATTCGCAACAATGAATGTACATGCCGTTGTGATGGACGAAAGAGGAAGCCAATATCGCTAATAGAAGGGACGGAGATTGAATATATATGGACACAAAAAACGAACAATTAATTCGAAGGACTTGGTTGGCTTGTTGGAAATGGACATCTAATTAATGCTAGCTCGGATCGTTGGATCCCCTTGGACGTCGGGTATGGGCGACCGACTCTCAATCCGGGAATGGGTGGGGATGTTATGGTCTCTGAATTTATCACCCTTGACTCACACTCTTGGGATGTGGAGGCACTTCATGCGGCTTTCCACGCTAACGACGTCTCACGTATCCTCTCGATTCCCCTCTTCGATTGCTCAGATCCGGACTATCTAATCTGGGGAGCTCACCACTCGGGCTCCTTCACTGTAAAAACAGCCTATTGGCTGGGGAAACTTGGGAACGTAAGCCTCACCGCGAACCTTGCATGGCCTATGATTTGGAGATGCTCACTTCCGCCGAAAGTCCTCCAATTTGCCTGGAGACTTTGTAATGGGTTCCTCCCTACTGCAAGTGTCCTTCGTTACCGTCACGTCTTGGAATCGGATTTATGTCCTAGATGTAACTCTGATGTTGAGACAATCTGGCATGCACTGATTTTCTGCCCCGAGTCCGGCCTTGCCTGGGATGGCTCTTCGGCGCTTCAAGCTTTCATGAGTTCTTCACAGATGGAGCCTTTGCAGGTAATTGTGGACATCAATACTACTTCGGGCACTGTCGGAGTCGCAGAATTTATTACAAATTGCTGGATTGCATGGACCATAAGGAACAAAACCATGTTTGATTCGGGTACTTTCTCGAGTCAGCTTCTGTGCACCCGTTTCCGGGGGATGGTTGAGGAGTTCAAACATTGTCCCCCATTGCCCAGATTCTTCATCCGTCCTCTCCTTTGCTCTGATGTCTCGTGGAAACCTCCACCCCCAGGCTCAACCAAGCTTAATACGGATGCTGCTCTCCTTAATGGCAATATCTGTCTTGGAGGTGTACTTCGAGATCAAGATGGTTCCCTCCTCGTGGTTGCCTCCAAATGTTTCGTCGGTACTGTCAACCCTACACTAGCTGAAGCTTTGGCGGTTCTCTTCATGGTTAATGCTGCTAAAGACTATGGAGCTCAAAGCATAGTTGTGGAGTCGGACTCGTCTTGTCTTGTACAGCTGCTGACGAACCTTGCCCTCGATGGCTGCTCTCTTCCTCATTCATATGTCTCTATCATATGCAACAAAATCTTATCGCTTTTAGCTTGTTTGCATTCTTACTCGTTTCGACATGTTCGCCGTTCGGCTAACACTACCGCCCACTTTGCGGCAAGACTTTTGCATTCCGATGCTTCTGCTGTTTGGCTTGATCATTTTCCGTCAAGTATTGTTGAACTTGCGGGGATTGATCTACTTTAATACACTACTACTTTTCCCCTCAAAAAAAAAAGCAACATACATTTTTAACAATAATAGCACAACAATAACAAAAGAGAAGGAGGGTGTGAAATCGAAGGGAGAGAAGAAGTATATATAGGCAATAATTTAGGTTTAGTCAAAGAAGCTTCTTTAAGAAGATTAACAAATTGAAATTAGTGAGATAAGATCGAACTATCAAATTTTAAATGTGGATTAACAAATTATTAACATATTCAATTAAGATTTGATCTTAAATATTGAATATATTAATTTCTGAAATTAAATTGAATTTTTAAATTACGTTAGTGTTTATCAATTTTTTATTAAAATATTTTTCGGAAAATATTGGAATGGCAGTTCAGTAAATATTTTACAAAAAGCTGAGGTGGCATGCCTCGTTGCTTAACACGTGATATTAATTTCCTTTATTTTAGTAAGTAACTAGTTTAATGCCCGCACCTTGTGCGGGTTTTGTCTAAATAATTTCTTTTTTATACATTATGTAGTGAACATTAATCAGAGGAAAAAAAATAATTATAGGCTAAATTGACTTAAAACGTAAATTTTTTTATATCATAGAAAAAAGATTGTGTAAAAGTACGTATATTTTAGAAGATATAATTTTTTTACCCGCACCTTGTCTCGGGTTGTATTTTAATAAATTATAAAATTTAATATATTTCAGATTTATGGATTGGTAAAAGAGATAAATATAAATGAAAATTAGATGTAAACATAAAAATAGAACCGGGTACAAAGTTATTAAAAAAATATAGAAAAAATGGTAGGATTTTATATCGGCAAAATTATATTGGGATTAACAGGTAAATGAGATAAACCCCAGAGTTACTGATTGGTAAAAAAATTTAAAAAAACACATTTAAGAGATTAGATCTAAATGTGCCTACATTATTTTTGAAATTATAAAAACAAAATCTAGATATGTTTTTATTATGTTTTTGATATAAATTTATTTTTGTTTTAATTAATTTTTGAGTAAAACTAATGTGGCATGATAATTTATTAGATTAAGGATGATTTAGTCTGCTGACTGTTTATTAATTTTAATGAGTTTTTTTATATGGTAAATCTGTAATTATTTTGTGGTAATATTGTAAATAAATTGAAAAAATATTGATGTGGCTAGCCTTAACACGCGATATGTGGACGAAGTAGGTTCTGTTTTAGTAAGATATGTAGATACATATGTTGTGCTAAAAAGTCATGTCGTAAAAACTACATTTGTTAAATTCACTTGAGCACGTTTTTATAACATAACAATCTTTCCTTCCTTTACGCTTATGTGGATGGGGACTTTGTTCGGCCTAGTTGGACCGTGGGCCCAAACTTTTGCAGAGAGTTGCGGTAGTAGGCCCAATTGTGTATTGGGCCATCGAAACCCAACAACACGGCAATTGGATGTGCCCACTTGTTCAAAACCACGTTTACCTTCTCTTACGATATTGGATGTTCATAAATTTTAGTATAACACACATTGAGTATACGTGTCAAATATTTTTTTAGAATATATACTTTGATAGGGTCGATCTAGTGTGGTATTAGAGTAGGTTTTCGATATTGAGTGCGTCGGGAAACCACGAGATTATTCTAGCTCAAGTTTATCGTAGATGAAGAATAAGTTGAACCTGGTTGAGTAGCTAATTGAACTAGTTAAATTTTTTTTATAAGTTTGGCGAGTGTTTGAAAACTATGATGATATAAACATAAAATTATGAAAAAGGGTTTTGTCCCTATTCCACTTTATTTATAATGGTTTTATTAATATTATCAAGATATTATACTCACACAATAATAGACAATTACATGACAAGAAAATTATACAATAATATGGCTAATTAAAATATCAAATTGTTCAGTTAAATTTATAAGTTGGTTTTAATAAATTAAATTTGTAACTATTATTTTTTTTACTAAATATCAAAATTTCCACATTGTTAAAAGTAAAGAAAAACATATATCTAATAATATTATAAATTAAAGTAACTCACAAACATAAAGTCTTAAATTCAATACATACCACAAAATGAGAAACAAAACATCATAGTTTATAAGTTTAATTGGAGTTAATAACACATATTAAATAAATTATATTCACTTATGACCCTTTCATTTATTGTCCAAAAAATTATGTAACAATAGTATTTAATAGTTTATTTAAATTAACTTATTTTATAGTTATTTTATATTCGAGAAATTAATTTACATTTATCAGTGAATTTTAAGCAATTTGTTAGTGAATTATCTTATTTCCTCATTATATATTGTCTTTTTGCCATAAACTTAATTATTTTCTACCATTTTTTCTAAGCCAGCCGTTTTTTTTTTTTGGAATTTTCCGTTTGGTACCCTTGAGTTTTTGGCTTTTCCGGATGGTGCCCAAAATTTTTCACGTTTCCGCTTGGTACCCCTGAGGTTTCGGTTTTTCCATTTGGTACCCTTATTTCTTATTTTTTTTGCCGAAAATAACGTTTTTTATATTAAAATTATTTTAAAAAAAGGAAAAAATATATAATAACAATTTATATTATAAATTTCAAAGATAAATATATTTTAATTAAAATAAACTATGATATTTCTTAAATTATATAAGATTTTTACCTACTATTTTATGAATTTTATTATATTTATCACTATTTGATACTTTATCATATATTGCATCAAAATATGAGAAATTTATTATGTCTTATATAAAATATAATAATTTAATTTATATTTATTTGATATTTTAATCAAAAATTTTAAAATTATACATAATCTATAACTATATGATATTTCGTTGTTGGTATACTCCATGAAACGGAAAATTCGTAACATGTAAAATATTTTTTACAATTTTAATCATTCTTAGTTTTATAGGTTTTGCATAAAATAAAATTTTACAATACTTGATATTATTGTGTTATACTTTTTACAATTTTAATCAAAAATTTATTATGTTTTATCATATTTGTAATAACTGAAAATTTAAACTCCATTTAATACTGGATCAAACCGGATTCCGATCCGTCAACCTTTACTCTTTTAAATAAAATAAAACAATATTAAAATTTTATCATTTTATGTGACATGATTCACATAAAATGATAATTATGTAACCCGTATAATAATTTCCGTACTTTTATTTCGTGCGAGTAACGATCTATTTATCAGCCATCTTAGTAGATGAGCAAGCCCAACAGACCCGGCCCAATAATAATTACAACCGGCCCAACCTCTACCTCACCCTAATGGCTGAACAATTAACTTAACCCCTCAAATTAACCTAATCTAATCTTAACCTAATCAAGCGTACGTACATCTACGATCACCGCTGCACGATTCAAGCCATCTTGAAACCATCATCATCCTTCCACGTTTGACTACAACCGCAAACTGGAATCTCCGATCTCTCTCTCAACGCCGGGAACTGCACACACTCTCGATCGACGCACACAGTAGGCGGAGCCCTCCCAAGCCAGGCGGCATCTGAGTGCTTCGGCGAACCTAAGACGAGTTTGAGCATCGAGGGTGGACGATAGGCAGCAGTACATCCAAACCGACGAGCTGCAGGGGGTTGTATCGACTGCTGTCTCCGATCCAGACCACCGTAGAGAGAGACCGACGATGCCGCCGTCCTTGGAGGAGAGAGGGGTTCCTGATGCTGTCACAAAACGCCTACATGGTAGCCTCTCGCCTCGCCGGAGACAGACGTCGGTTTCGATCCAAGCAGACCGGAGTGGTGAACCTCTGATCTTGCAACCTCCTGCTTGTGACCTCCCTCCCTTCTTCCACGTTAACAGCCGTTACTCCTGCTGCCCCTTCTGGATTGCTTCGATCGGCCTTCGACTCCATCAGTCGCCACTGCACCGGTTTTAATCACAACTAGTACAGCCTGCTGCGCACGTACAGCACACAGGAGAGTCCGAATTTCTGAGTGCCTTCTGTCAAGGTGAGTTCCGTCACCTTCCGTCTTATTCTCTCCCTTACTGTCCTGCCTCCTTAATAGACTTCATGGCTGCACTTGTGCCTTCCTAGATCCCTGTCACAGAAGAACAGCCCTTCATATCCGCCTGCTTACGGTCCGCTACGTAGCACCAGTGTTGGCCTCCCTTACTACAACTTCTAACGTGCCAGATCCCCTCCGGACAGACCACCTCATCAGCCGCCAGAAGCACGTCCGCCTAAGGTCCACCTTCGGTCAAAGAAACCTTCTACAGCTTAGCCTTGGTGAGTAACTCCAACCTTGGTTTCCATGTCTGAGATAGGAGAGGCATATCGTTGATTTAGTGTTGTTGTTTGGTCGATCATAGGACTCGAAGTAGGGACCTCTGTGTTGAACAATAATCCAGGAAAACGTAGGAGGTAAGAATCGAACTCTAGACCACTTTACTTTTACATTTTTGCCTCAGGAAAAACTGTATTGACCCAGCATGTTTGAGACTAGATTTCGACACTTTAGAACGATCATCCACCGTTGAAATTTGGATATATCGTAGATGGACATATATAGTTTAATGTGTTAAAATTTGAGAGAAAGTTAACGGTCGGATTACGTTTTATAAGGTCCCGAAGTAGAGCACTGGAGCTGTTTTTGAAACAGGAAAATATATGGCTAAGTATAGGAGTTTAGCTTCTAGTCTAACCTTAGATTTTATATAGGAGTTTTGATTGAATTTTTTGAGAGACCTTTGCCCTACGTTTAGTATACATATTTTAGAGGATCTAGAGAGCGTTTCCGGAATTTTTATCCTTTAACCTAAGTCTTGAATTTTAACTCAAATCGGACCTTAATGACCATTTAATGAAAATCTAGAATTTTGTTTAACTCTTGTAAATCTTTACCAAACTTTTCCGTAAGAACTAGATTGTGGAAATGGGTTCCAAAGGAGAGTTTGAAACTAAGATATAGACAAATCTGGGAGTTTCGGAACCGGGGGGTAAAATAGTCATTTTACCTTAAGAGGGCATTTTAGTAATTTTCTCTTGATGAGTTTGTGCATCTTAGAAGTTATAGACTTCTAAGATTATGGGATGTATTTTGATCCACGTGCCTTGTATGACAGGAGTTTGAGTTTCTACGGCTGCAGACCGAGTTGAGATTGTGAGAATTGTGGTTTGGTGTAGGTAAGTCCTTGCGACTTACTTAGCTGGTTTCTGGATATTAGTTGAGTGATAATAGTGGTGTGTGTACCATGTGTGTTATAATACCAACTTGTTAGGACGACCGTTGTTATTATGTGTTAAGGCCCAAGTGTATGTATAACGGGCCGTGACATCACTGCCCAGCTCTGCCAGGAGACTGGGAGGTTCTCTATACCCAGACCATACAAGTACACGGTGAGATGCATCGGATCCACTCCTGATGGGTACACGGGGGCGGAGGCGAGGTTTGAGAATCCCTCGTGTCACAAAACAAGTATCATTAGTAAGAGTGAATGACTTAAATGAAGATAATAAATGGTTTGTTTGAAAGCATGATGAGTGTTTATTATTTTATGTGTGTGTGTGCTATTATTATTCTCCAAATGTTTAGATAACTAGCTAATGGTTGTTTTGTTGTGTTTTTAGATTTACTGCAGGTTAGAACAGCAGCTGAGTGAACCGGAAGTAGTGGTCAGCCGGGTTTCCGTACTCCTTAGAGTGGGGGTTTGGGTTGTTGCTTTGTTGTCCTTCACTCTTGTTAAGACAGATAGTCTTTTCCGTTGTTTAAGTATTATAGGCTGTTAGAATTTGTTGCATTCATCCTTATAAAAATACATTTTATGAAATTTCGGTTTTTCTTATTTGTGTCTTGTTGTAAGATCCTAGTAATATTGTTGTCAAACTAAGGTCGGGACCCATTGTGAGGTCCTAACCAGTAATATCCCGGGTTCCGAGAATCCGGGGTGTTACAATATTATGTTTAATTTAAAAATTTTTTGATTAAAATATCATATAAATATAAATTAAATATTTTATATTTTATATAAAACATAATTAATTTCTCATATTTTGATGCAAAATATGATAAAATATCAAATAGTAATAAAATATATTAAAATTCATAAAAATAATAGGTAAAAATCTTATGTAATTTAAGAAATATCATAGTTTATTTTAATTAAATATATTTATCTTTGAAATTTATAATATAAACTGTTATTATATATTTTTTTCCTATTTTTAAAATAATTTTAATATAAAAAACGTTATTTTAGGCAAAAAAAAAAAAAAAAGAAATAAGGGTACCAAACGGAAAAACCAAAACTTCAGGGGTACCAAGTGAAAACGTAAAAAACTTTGGGCACCATCCGGAAAAGCCAAAAATTCAAGGGTATCAAACGAAAAATTCTTTTTTTTTTTTTTTTATCTCATGCTTTTTGAAATGAAAACGAACACCAAAATAAAATGTAACATAAAACAGTTTATGAATAACATTTGCACAAGGGTGTGGATAGCACAAATTTGAACAACTCAAATTTGTGGATATAACAAATTTGACATCAACCTTTAAACATCAAGTTAATAATTACAGATGGAGGGTAGTTATACATGAAGTTTACTAGTCCCATCAATAAACAACTCAATTTTGTTGGAAGGTAGCTATACATTATTAAGAACAATCAACTAACAAGAAACTAATAAATTTATGATTAGTGCCACCCAAAAAGAAAATTACATTGAGTACACGTGAAATAATTTCAACATGGATTATAAATATTTATATAGTATATTATATGGGGTTAATGAAAATCCTAAATTGCAATTATACATAGTAGATTTTAATTGTCAAGAATAAACCTCGTGAGTTTGGGTCACAAGTTGTATCCAAAATGAAAATCAGGTTTATAGATCTACTCACCCGATAAAACTACCGAAAAACTATTTGCAAGATTTTTTTTATCTACTAGCTGTCAACAAAACTTGCTATGCGAGTTCATAGAAAATAAAAGTTTAGTCACGAAGGAACGTAGAATTCATGAACATAGAAGGCTAACAAGACGAGTTTACTTGTCATGAAACAAGGATAAGACACCATTTGAAAAGGGACAATGAGTCATGATATGGAAGAAGGCTAAGACATAGAAGATAACAACCCTACACATCTCTTGTATGTTGTAGAATATGAAAAATATCAATTACACAGCTCTCGCATCTTGCAATTAAAACTTTGAAGCACAAATAGGTTAAAAGTAAATATATACACACCTCTCGCATCTTGAATAAAAAAAACCTCTAAACTACCATGACAATTAATTAAAACATATAATCGTATGAATAACTATCATCATCAATATTAAAAATTATTCATGCAAAGTCGGCTCTTCAAACCTTGGAACAAGAGAAAATAGCAAGACATGAACTTACATAATTTCAAATTTTGTTATCGAAGGAATAGTGATTGATCAACCAATTGGTACAAGTCGTCCGACTAATATAGTGTCGAAGACAAAATTCTCGAATGAAAACTTGATCTAGAAACTAGTTGTTAAAAACCCTTATTTTATTAAGTAGGGTATCCATTCTAATTCTCCTAGGATTTTAGGTAATTCTACTAAATCCTATCTCAAAGAAATAAAATAATAAAAAAGTTAAATTATATTTTTAACTAACATTATCTCTAATAGAATATAGGGTTTAATGAAAGATAAGATAGATCATCCAAATCAAATGTTGACGGTGGGACCAATTGATCGACATGTTAGGGAAACCACGATAACTTGCTATGATAGATGACTCGACTTGTAGCAAAACACATCGTGCTAGAAGATAAGGTCAAATGCTCAGAAATGTTTATATCGATCGGCGTCCGGTAATGTAAGTTAGGCCGATTGACGTGCCTCGAAAAATCTTCATTTCTTCACTCTTGGATCTCAATCAATTCAGTTTTGACCTCAACTTCCTTGATCGCAAAGAGAAGCTTAGTGTGTTGTAGACATTCTTTCAATAATGACTCCAATTTGGCTCCTACAAAGACTAGAATGCTTGCAATATCATGAATGCACAAGTAGATCTCCAAACGACAAAAGAGAAGGAAAGTTAACATAATAGGATATGAATATACATTATATGCTCAAAAGATGGATAAGAACGATGATGGAAAAATACATTAAAATGAATGTTATTAACGGACATTATACTATTTGCTTTGGGGGTAAATCCCTCGGAATCCCGAGAGAGGGGTCGTCGTTCCCCTAGACCCTCTAACTAAATTTACGAAGTGTGATATTTAAGAAATACGAATAAATTTTCACCTTGACTTGAAGAAACATTCCATATACATTAGATAATTTTCAAACTAACTCTTCAATCTGTTTACCCATATGTGCCTCTATATGACAATATAAAATGAACGAGAATATATATAGGCATAATGCAAGATTTGGCACAGGTGTAATAGGGTGCACGATCGTGTGCTTCTACTGCAATCTACACCACATAGCAAAATCGACGTCTTTGAAATATTTTAATTCAAAGCTTTATAGAGGTTGACACTCCTTTTCCTTGGATATTTGACGAAATGCGTCCCTCATGAATCTCACCTTTTACTTCTCAAATAGAGTCATGTTATTCTTTTTTTGACATTGTTATTCCAATATAGATATTAAGTTAAGGTTATGTTTGATATTAGATTATAAGGGTTATTTTAGAGTAAATCAAAGAGATTATTTTTAAGAAGTGTTTATTAATTAGATGGAGATTATAAATTAGAGTATTAAAAATTACTTATATGAGTGAAAATAATCCTAAAAAATAACATATTTTGTTAAACGTTAGTGGAGATTAATTCCTCTGTACGTTTATCTTCTAAATAAGAAACACAACTAAATATATTCATTAAAATTGAAAAAGTGCTCGACATTTTTCTCCTTTAATGAGTTAAATCTCTTGAGTCACATAAATATTTGATTAATTTGGTAGTTTTTAAATTATCTCAAAGATACTTATTTCTTTAACATTAATATTTGATTGAATACTTTATTCTATAAAACGGTAGAAGACAGCCAAAATTGTGCCTTTATACTTATAATTTTTTCGGATTATATCTAAGGATTTTCTAGTTTTTGGATGGTGTCCCTGATTTTTAGATATATACGAAGTGATTCGAGTAAAGAGTGATATTGTGGTATAGAATTACTGAGCATTATCAGCCGTTACTTGAGTCGATCCAATGGTTCAGATTAGTCCACATATTTAATGATTTTTAGTAGTGGTGGAAAATTCTGTAATAAGTAGAAGATGCGGTGAATAATTTTGCCCCTTTGAAAAGGGTAGACGCAGTGATATTTATGTAGTTTTCACGAGAAAAATTACAGTCATTCGATCATAAATAAATGTCATTTTAGCTTTATATAATGTGATCACAATTATTATAATACCCGGAAATTTATTTCCGTTATTCTGTTCTATTTTTTTTATTTTCTTTATCAACATAAATCTTATCATTTTATTTGAAATTATTACTCACATAAAATGATAAAAGTTTCACAATAATTCCTTTCTTTGACAATTCTATCATTTTATGTGAAGAGTTAATCACATAAAATGTTTCTTACCAACTTTTATGATTTTATGTGGAGTTTTGATCACATAAAATACTACTTATAACACTCTTGCAAGAGTAGAATGAGATGGCAAGAGAAGGCCACTTGACAAGCCCATGGCAAAGCCATGACAATGTCTAGACAAGTCCATCCAAGCCTTGCTTCCTTCTTGTCCAACCATGTGCAGATTTGCTTCAGCCCAAGCACAATCTTTCTACAGCCATGCGTAGGTTTGCTTCAGCCCAAGCGCAACCTTCTTCCATCCCACTCTTGATAGCCCATATCGCAGCCCTCTGCAACCGTGCATCACCTCCTTGTCAGCCCAACAGATGAAGGAAGCAGCTAGGAGAAACAGCCGTTACACTAGCCTTCCGCTTCTCTCTCGATTCCCTTTCCTTGCTGAACAACAATACCAGAAATCTCGCACGCACGTTACCCTACCGGATCTGCAGCTCTTCACCTCTCCCTTGGACCGTCCCTCTTCAACGAAGATCTTGCTGGATGTAGCCCTTCTGCACGCAGCAACCTTCTTCATCGGGTAAGTCACTGTCATCTCTCTCACTCGCCTCCTCGCCATCAACTCTTATGTGCTCATCTTTCTCCTCCCTTCACGCAAAGGATAGAACTGCAACACAAGCAACCCAATCTTCAATTCTATGCTCTTGTCACGAACTACAACACAGCAACAACAAGCATATTGTCACGATAAAGAGCCAGCCTGCAAGAGTTGACTGTCCGCCTTGTGCCCTCTTCTCTCTCTCTTTCGAGTCTTGGAATCGGGTAAGATGCATACCCCTTCCTTCCTTGCAATTCTGTCTACGAATTTCATGCCTAATGGGTGCCTTTTATGTCTCCTAAACATACTCATAACATCCATAGAGGAGCAGTGCAGATCCAGTCAATTTTCCGAGCTTTTAAAACTGTGTCGAGCAACCAAGTTTGAGACCAGATTTAGGTATGCTAGACTCATTCATTTGGTCTGAATTTTTGATATGATATAGTTGGCATATTGATGTAGAACATATAAAATTTGAGAGGAATCCAACGAGTGGTTTAGGAGTTATGATTTTTCAAAGTTGGGACCTTGAACAGTTTTTTTGTTGCTGAAATATTCCAAGTGTTGGAAAAACTGTGTTAAAGCCGTTTTTGGATCTAGATTTGAATGAGTTAGATAATTCTGATGAACATGAAATTTTGATGGGTTACAGTTCATATACTATAGTTTACCTTGTAAAGTTTTGAGGATGATCCTGCGGTTAGTTTTGGACTTATGATGTTCCGAAGTAGGGTATTAACGCAGTTTATGGGAAAAGAAGTGATTATTTGGCTACGTATGGAACTTTTGGATTTTGGAACCATCTTTAGAGATTTGTGTAGGAGTTGTGGTTGGGTAGTTTTGGGAATTCTTTGCTTCTATGAGTTGAGCCCATAACATAGAAGACCTAGAATATTTTTGTGGCATTTTTAAATTTTTTTTGAGCTTCATATCTTAAGACAAAGTTGGACCCTATTGACTTTGCTTGAAAGTCAATAATTTGGGTAATCTTCTAGTTTCTACCAAAACTTCCTCTTGAGAGTTAGATTGTGGTCTTAGGTTCCAATGGAGAGTTTGGAACTATGTTATGGAATTTTTTAGAGTTTCGGGATTGGGGGTAAAATGGTCATTTATCCTTATAAGGGTATTTTAGTATATTTTCTTGATCTATTTGAATATCTTAGAAGTTGGAGACTCGTAAGGAAGTGAGATACATATTTGATCCACTTGCCTTGTAAAACAGGCGGTTGTGTTCTACGGTTGTAGACCGAGTTGATATTACGAGAGTGGAGATTTGATTCAGGTAAGTCCTTGCGACTTACTTAGCTAGTTTCTAGATGTTAGCTGAATGACGATAGTGGTGTGTGTTGTTTGTTAATTAATTTTAACATACATAGGACGACCTTTATTATTTTTATGGCCCAAGTGTATGTATAACGGGCGGTGACATCACTGCCCAGCTCTGACATGAGACTGGGAGGTTCTCTATACCCAGACCATACATGTACAAGGTGAGGTGCATCGGATATATCCATTCCTGATGGTTACACGGTGGTTGAGGCGAGGTTTGGGAATCCCTCGTGTCACATAATAAGTATCATTAGTAAGAGTGAATGACCTAAATAAAGATAATAAAAAACGGATTCTTTGAAAGCATGATGTGTGTTTAGTTGTGTTATTGTGTGTGTGCTATTTTCATTTGTCTAACGTTTAGATAGCTAGCTAACGGTTGATTTGTTTTGTTGTTTAGACTTACCACAAGTTAGAGCAGCAGCTGAGTGATCCGGAAGTAGTGGTCAGCCGGGTCTCCGTACTCCCTAGATTGGGGTTGAGTTTTATATTGATGTTTCCTTTATAGTATGATGGCAGTTAGACTTTTAATATCTTAAGTACTTGTTGGTTGTTAGACGTATGTTGTTACATTCATAACATTTAAACCATCGCTTTCTGAATTTCGGTTTTCCTTATTTGTGTCTTGTTGTAAGATCCTAGTAAAGTTGTTGTCAAACTGAGGTCGGAACCCATTGTGAGGTTCTAACCCATAATCCCCTGAGTTTTGAAAATTTGGGGTGTTACAATTATTTGGCATTTTAAGTTTTCGAGACCGTTAAATAAGTAATAATTATGAGATTTGTAAAAAAACTTTGTAATTATGATCGGAGAGAGTAACTGTAACCACGCTATTCAATTCTAATATTTTCTATCGTTAGTTCATGTATTGTTTTGTTTTATTTATTACTTATGTTTTATGCACTTTTTTACTTGTGCATGTTTAAACTAATAAAACACAATGTTTGAACTAACAAAACACAATGTTCAAACTTATAGTATATAAAAGTTCATAATTTTATAGTTACAATTATAAGTACACTTTTATTATAGTATTTGTTACTTTAAAATTTGTACTCTTTATTTCAAATTGAGTGTTCTATTAGTCGAACTTTTTATATTATTAGTTCATGCATTACTTTGAACTTATAAAAAAATGTAAAAGTATATGAATAATTAGTACAATATATATAATCTGAACTAACAGGACAAAAAATTGATCAGAATGTACTCAAGTTTTGAACGAAAAAAGTGCCCGTTAGAAAATAAATAAATAAATTGTACATTTTCATTACAAATATTTGACAGTTCAAAACTTGTATAATATTTGCTCGTTAGCAATTAAAGTTATGGTTACAAACTTTTCTTATAAAAAAGATAGAGTTGTACGTGCATGAGACGAGATGGATTGAGGTCATCACGTTTGATCCCGACTATTATATATGGGACGGGATCGAGACAGTTTTTGTGTTTTTAGACTAAAAAACTATCGGCCTCTATCCCGGTTGGGACCGGGATGGGATGAGATCAATCTCGCACGACCTATATATAATTTATTTTTGGTTTAAAATTAACAATTTATGCAAGCAAATATTCGTTGTTGTCATGCTTAAACTGAAAGACATCAAAATAGAATAGAGTTTACAAAATCTAATTAATTTGTCTAAAGTCTAAACATCCTAAATAAAACTTAAGAACAAAATCACACAATGATCACTTCTATGTATGTAGTAGCACAACAAAGTTCACTTTTCCTTTGGCCTTTGTAGATGAATATGGACAATTATTTTTGCTCAAAGTCGTGTTTTCATGTTGTGACATTAAAAAGTAGAAAAGAGTTGAAAGTACAAGATAGTTGTTGGTAAATAACAAAAAGATAGTAAACTATATCAAATTAAAATAGTTCAATAGTCATACGTTGCTCGACATCGACATATAATTATGTGTTTGCAGTCGTTGGTTCATCATCATTCTCAACAATCCTGAAAAACTACATAGTATTAATTTTATAAGCCTGTTTTATAATTTTTAGTTTATTATTTGTCAATTTAGGCTTGAATATTTATTTTATATTTAAAATTCTACTAGACATGGGACGGGATGAACCTAACAGGATGAAGAAGGTAAGACTCATATCCCATTTTGCAAATTTTTTGGTGGGCCGGGATTTTATATTTTTTGGATGAAAAACATCAAGATCGGTGTAACACCCCAAATTCTCAAAACTCGGGGAGGTATTGGTTAGGACCTCACAATGGGTCCCGACCTCGGTTATGACAACCACATTACTGGATCTTACAATAAGACACAAACGTAGTAAAACAAAGTGAAATCAATAAAGGTTGAAATGATGAATCTATACATGGGTCAGGCTTACAAACATAACAACAACATGAGATGCTTGCGGAAACGGAAAGACTCTCCCTTCCCATTTATATGAGTACGTGGACCCGACTGACCACCCACTCCGGATCTCTCTATAACTCTTAACTTGCAAGGCGTCCAGGGAGGAGGAGGAGGAGGAGAAGAAGGAAAATCTGTGTGAGGTAGAAGGACGTGAGGCTAGGGTTTGAGTGGAGGGGAGGAGGAGGAAAAGAATAACGTAAAATGGGAAGGCTGCTTACTTAGACTGCTTCCAACAACCTTTTAGAGGGCCTGGATGGCTTGCTCATGATGGCCCGACTGAAGAGTTCTTGACTTAAAACTTGAAAAAGAAGATCGAACCGGTCAACCTCCGGTTGACTGGAATAAAACTGGAATAAAATTTCCGGGTGTTACATGACGGGCCCTGGATTTGTGTTCACCCATAGAAAAAATATATGAACCATTTAAACAAACGGTTTGAACTAATAGAATTAAAATATGAATCATTAGAATATACAGTATGAATCATTGGAACTAATAGAATAAAACAGATTATCACTATACCTATTAAAAAATTACAAAAAATATCACCGCATTTGAATTTTTTTAAAACAGATTTTCAAAATGACAAAATTATCACCTTAACTTCATATAATTCTCAATTGTCACCGCGTTGCTCATAAATTTGAAAAAAATATTAAATAAGGACTAATCTGAACTATTAAATCAAGTAACGGTAAAAAATCCATTGCATAAATTTGATATTTTAAATTGTTACAATTTGGAGGGAAATTTAAATTAATGCTTCGGAATTGAAGATAAATACGAAATTAATGTAAGGAGTGAGAACTTTTTTTATATAGAAAAACATCGTTTATGAATAGTGCGTTACATAAGTACATTGTATATTCATGAATAGACAGAAATTTTATGTAGAAAAAGAAAAAGGGAAAATATCAACGTAAAAGGAATCTCCTGCTCGATTTTAGTTCTGAATGGGCGCGTCTATTCATAAATGTTTGTCTATTCAGGAATATACAATGTACTTATGTAGATAAGGATATTTTAATTCGGTTATCCTTAAATCAAAACAAAGGGGTAAATAAGGATATTTTTAATTCGGTTATCCTTAAATCAAAACAACAGCTTACAAAATGAAAGCACCAAACACTTGCTTTTCGGATGCCCATATACTACGAAATATTGAGAATGTTAATATCTCATCGAAAGTTCAAGATTATGGTCAAACAAATATGAAAGTCAATGATATTCTCCTTGACCTCACAAGAAAAATAGACTCGTTAGAATTAAGATAACTAGTGGTGATTTGATGGAATGTCTGGATTACAAGGAACCAGCTTGTATTTAATAAAACAAAAGCACCACAAAATTTGAACCAAGTTGCAATAAACCAAATTAGTGACTAGGAAGGAGCAAGCAAGGATCTTCATCCGAAGAAGACTAAACAACAAAAACCAAAAAGAAAGAAAAAAAAAATTAGATGGATGTGTAACCTAATTTTGAGGCCAAAGGAGGGATGTGTAACCTAATTTTGATGCGTCTAGAAAACTCACATGTCAATCCGCTTTTGGATATATCATGCGGAACTCCCATGCAATGCCACTCGCTGTTGGTTATGGACTATACACCGCTGATTCTGTTATAGAACCAGAGACGCTCGCTCTCCGAGAGGGCCTTCAAAGGGCCACGAGTATTAGGGTTAAAGCCATCGAAATTGAGGGCGACACTATGACTCTCGTTAATGTAATCAACTAACAATGGAAACCACTTGGAAAACAAATATGATAATATCTTATATTACCACTATGCTATTTGGTTTTGAGCAACATAGTACGCATCATATTTTTTGGGAAATCAACATTGTAGCGGACAGACTTGCCATGCATAGCTACACTCCAACGGGACCTGACGAGGATCTACCGAAAGATGTTGAAGGCCTCATCCAACTGGATGTTGTGGGAAGAACCCGAAACCCAAGTCCGACCGAATGAAACCATGAACTAGTTGTGAGTCCGTTTTGATGATAATCTTACGAATGATAATGGCACCGTGTGTAGATCGAAAGCTATTTGCAAAGACGGATTCATTTAGGACAAGTTTGGTGGAACGAGATTTTTTAATAGTTTTAACTTTTTAGATAATTTTAGTTTTCTTTGGTAGAGTTTTGGATGTTTGTAAAATATGAAAATCTGTTAAATATATTTTTTTTTTGTAGATTTTTTTTCTAAAAAACTAAAATTCCACAATAACTTTATTTGTCAAAATTTGAAAATCTTCTTAAAATTATCGAATATTCTTTACCGAACACATTTTATTAATTTACCTTATAAATTTGCTCGGTTTTACATTTCCTATCTTTAAAAAAAGTGTATTAAAAGATAAACTACTATATGTTAAATTTTGAATGAAGAATTTTAAAAATATGTATTATTTTGATAAGTTCTATAGTTTTTGAAATAAAAAATATATTTTGAATAAAAACTAGTTTTGGCAATAAATAAATATATTTAATGGGTAATATTCATTTCCCTTAAACGATGTACATTAACATTTGTACGGAGTTGACAATTTAGGTCCTTTTTGACCTTCCTGCTTCTATAAAATAGCACATCATTCACCCTTCTTCTCATCACTCATTCTACCCTTTTCATTCTCTCTTCGTCGTCTTCTCTTTTGGAGATAACGACGGCCATGGACAATTTGAGCTCCATCTTTCGTCACCGAGAGGTGGGTCCCTCCGCTCATTCCTATCACATTCTCTATCAGTTCTGTAACGCAAATTTCAATTGATTTACGCTCTGTTTCAGAGTGACATGAAATGGTGTTGGGAACTTCTCTGTTTTTGTTTTTCTTGCTTTTTAGTGTTGTCCTTTTGCTGAATTTTCTTCCAATCATTTACCAGAATATCAGTAGGACTCATACCCAGAGTTTGTCTGCTAATAAACTGATGCCGATCCGTTAATCTATAATTACTGATTTTCTGTGTGCTGATTGTTGAATAAATTTGCGTGTATGCAGAGCGTGAAAGAACTGAAAGAGAAGGTTGTCTCCCTGACGTACCAATTGCGATCAACAAAAATGGAGGCTGAGGAGGAAGCTCGCAAGAACAGAGAAAACATGGAGATCATGAACAAAATGATTCATCTTCTAGGAACTACTATCAAAGAGAGAGACGAAGCCAGGGATCAAGTTCAGAAACTTCTCCAAACCAGATCCGGAGGTCCGGCCATTCTGTCGCCGGAGAGTCCTCTGTTCAACAATTATCTAGGGAGGACAAACTCAGGCCTAACTGAATCCAACAGCCTATCAGGCGACGCAATCTACGACGTCGTTTCGCCGGTTGTGGATTCGAGGGAGTCAGAAAGGAGGATAGCTGATCTTGAGACTCAGATCCTTTACAACATTGCCGGAGGGAGAAAACTCCCGGAGAATGGGCAGCTGTTGCTAGCGGTGTTGGAAGCGGGCCCACTTCTTGAGACGTTGTTGGTGTCGGCCCCACTTCCACAGTGGCGGAACCCACCCGTGCTTCAGCCCCTCCTGGCCCCACCGTTCCCGATTGGTGGATATGACGTCAACAATCAGGGTGGGTCCCATTTGCTCGATGTTTACCGCGCCCCGTCATCCCAGTTTCGCAACAATTCAACCTTGAATTTCTCCGGTGGTGGATTGGTGTCTCCGGCCGGCGCCCAGATGTTCCCGACGGCCAAGAGGCATAGGATAGAATGAGTGCGGTAATTCAATAAAACGGGGAGCTCGTGTGAAAGGTTTTTACAGTTTTACCCCTAGTTTTGATATTTTACTTGAGTTAACCTCTAGGGTTAAGTTTAACGACGCAGGTAAAACTTAGTGTTGGATGATTCATTCATTCCTGCTTAGTTGTGCCATTGATCTGTCATTACCGGTAGTATTTACCGTTCCTTACCATATTAGACTTCTAACGGTCGATTGATGTATCAATTTACAGCTTTCGATCAATTAAAGTCATTTTCTTTTCCAAGAGGACTTAAGTATTACTCCTAATAATAATTGTCCTTACAAATTTAAATTTTATTTAGTCATATATAATTGACTTTGCTTCAAATATTCCAGCAAATCTAACATAGTTGCAAAGATATTGAATACTTAGTTGGGAAAATCATTTCTCATCCACACCAAAAACTAATTTATCTCAATAGACAACTTATTTCCATCTTATATAATATGCTAAAATAAAGTTTTATTCTTTTATTATATTACATAATAAAGTCATTATTTTTATTTTTATTTGATACGGTAATCAAGCTTCCTTTTCATAATGCACTCTACATTTTAAATAACTACTTTAGAGTGTCGAGGTTAAAGCTAAGACTTAAGTAAACTTAAATTCGATACAACTAGTAGAATTTTTTTTTAGTTTTTAAAACGCTCTTTCGGAGTTACATTACTTATTTACAAAACCGTTAGATCGTGCTCAAGCATGTTGCTTGTCCACATTTTAAAAAAAAATTCTCATTGCATACAGACAAAAAAAAAAGATAACGTCGAGTACCGACAAAATACATGTATTGTGAATAAATGGTATCGAGGATATTACTTTGATTATTTCTAAATTGGTTAGATTGTCATTAAACACGGGGCGTGTATCGACAAAAGAAATGTATTGTGTTTAAATGATATCGAAGATTTTATTTTATTCCTAAATTGGTTAGATTGCCATTAAACGGATCAAGCGCCCATAGATAAGAGAAGAAAAAGAATTTGTATTACCATCTGGTTCTTAATAATTGATATTTAGAGGAAAAATTACATAAATTAAAAAATCTAAAAGTAGAAGTTGTAATTTTATTGATGCACTACAAATTTTTTTTAAAGTATAAAAAAAGTTTAGAGTGTGAAGAATTATACAAAGATAAAGAAAATAGTGTTTTAAAATATATATAATAAATGAAAAGAAAAGAAAACTTTATACATGGAAGATTTAAATATTAATTATACTTATAATGTCCTATATATATGGTGAGCCAAAATTTAAGGTTCTAGTATTAATTACTGTGAACTAGAAGGAGCATGTTTTAAGGAAGGAAACATAAGTGATCTATATGAGTGGGGGAAATCTTGGAGCGATGCAAGGGGCGAAGAACCCTAATCTGACGCCCTCAAAAATTCAAAATCACGAAGCCCCAACCAAGGAAGGGATTTATGAATCGACTACTGTCGAAGCAAAAGTGCCTCCGGAAAGGGAAGAACAATCGATAGGAAAGCAAGACAATTCGTGGAGCAATCTTTTGTTTGGCGGCAATGCGTGGAGAAGATTACCAATATTGCCGACAGACCTAATCGAAAAGGGGAAAATCAAAGTTGATTTTCCACAGGGCGAGGATACTACTCCCTCCATAACGGTAGCGCCAGAGATTGTACAAATTCTGAACGCTCCATGGAGACATTCGATAGTCCTGAAATTGTTAGGAAGGATGATCTCGTTTTCAGCCTTTGAGAAGACAATCAAGATCCTGTGGAATCCCAAAGGAAACTGGTCTGTTATCGATCTTCCAAATAGCTTCTTTCTGATCCGTTTTGAATTGGAGGAGGATATGCTGAATGCGCTATCAGGAGGACCTTGGAAAATGTTTGGACATTATCTCCTTATGCAACAATGGCAGCCATCTTTTGACCCTATGACTTCAATTATCTCGACAACGGGAGTATGGGTCCGTATCTCAGGGTTACCGTTCTCAATGTACAACACTGAAGTGCTAAAAGCCATTGCCTCGGCTATTGGAGTCCCTTTAAGGATTGATGAGAAGACCATGAATATGGATAGAGGGAAGTTTGCAAGAATTTGTGTTAGCATAGATCTGAATAGACCTTTGAAAGGGGATGTTCTGTTGAATGGAAAGCGATTGTTACTGGAATATGAGAATTTACATATAATATGCTTTGAATGCGGATGTTATGGTCATACGAAGGAGAATTGCCTCCTCAATTCGAAATCAGGGGAAATGCAGAAAGATGCAGAGAATCAGGCTGCCATCCAGGTAATTACCAAAGGGGAGAGATTGGTAGGACCGGACCAAGGAGAAAGAGTGGAAATTGGAGTCCAAGAGAGAAATGCTGCTGAGAACAAGGGAATAGACAGAATGCAAGAGGAAAGAAGGGTGGGAGAGAAAGAGGAAGAGAGCAGAGGGCCCTGGATGACAGTTCCTAGACGCCGACCCGTCCAAAAGATGGGTAAGGAGGATATTAGGGGCAATGGGAAATCTTTGGAAGTAATGAGGATTCATAAAGAAGTGGTGTTAGAAAATTTTGCAAAACAATCGTCTGATCATCTGAAGGAGATACCAGGGGCACACTACACATCAAAGAGTAATTTCAAGAAAAGAGCACGTCAGGGGCAGAGATTCCCAAATGGTAACCAGGACCAAGTTATAGGGGAAGCATCTAAGTCAATGAAGAAAGCGTCCCAGGGAGGCTTAGGTCCAAAGGCATCTCAAAGTGTGGACCAAGTAAGAATCATCAATCGAGCGAAGCCAGTGGCTATAGTTTTTGGAGCAGATGCAAAATCTGATATCCAACAGAAGGGTAAAGAGAGAGTCAGTAATACAGTGGTGAACAGGGAGATGGATAACTCGAAGGAACTGGGAGACTCGCAGATATCCAGTGTACCTGATTCACAAAACCAACCTTACTGAATGGTTGGGAAATTAGTAGTCAGTTGAATGATTGGAATATTTTGGAACTGCCGCGGAACTGTGAAACCTAGTTTCCGTAGGTCAATAACATATTTGATCAGAAGATACAAACCGGCCTTTATATCGCTATTTGAAACACACTGTGCAGGAGAGAAGGCAACGGAGATATGCAAGAGGATGGGCTTTGATTCGTTTGAGAGAGTGGAGGCTACTGGTCAGAGTGGAGGAATTTGGCTGCTCTGGAATAATTCTCTATGTCCTTTACGTGTAGTGTCGAAAAACAATCAGTTTATTCATGCCGTTGTAGGATCAGGGGTAGACGAGGTTCAACTAATTGCAGTCTATATATGCCCAGACCCTTACCGCAGAGGAGATGTTTGGGAAACACTGATGAATATAGTAACGGCTACTGAGTCTCCAGTTATACTGGGGGGGACTTAAATGTAATTAAATGTCTCGAGGAAAGGCAAGGAGGGGCAAACAGACTACCCAGAGAAGCAATTGCGTTTGGGGACTGGATTAACCGTTCACAACTTATCGATTTAGGGTTTCAGGGGCCCCCATTCACTTGGACCCGTGGGAGAGATTTAAATGCCCGAATATCAAAAAGATTGGATCGAATTTTCCTATCCCCGGAAGGGCGTCTAAAATGGCCGGAAGCTTTTGTAAGGCATCTACCAAACCTGTCCTCTGATCATACGCCGCTTCTCCTGTCCCTGAAAAGAGATGTATCAGGGGCAAAGTATAGAAGACCTTTCAGATTCCAAGCTGCTTGGTTCCTGCATCCGGAGTTTAAGCCGCTTATCGAAGAGAAATGGGATAGCCAAACTAACCTCCCGGAGCCCTAATAAAGCTTCAGATAGCTCTAAAGCGCTGGAACAGGGAGGTCTTTGGAGATATAAATAAGAGGAAGGATGATCTCATTCAGAAGCTGGAAGAAATTAAGAAACAAATGGCAGTGAATATCAATAATCAACTGATTACGGAGGAAACTGAGCTATCAAAACAGCTGGAGATTACTTTGGAGCAGGAGGAGATAATGTGGAGGCAGAAATCAAGAGAAGACTGGCTGGTAAATGGTGACAGGAACACGAAGTTTTTCCATCTATCCACGATCATTAGGCGCCAATATAACCGGGTGGACTCTCTCAGGCTGGAAGATGGGTTATGGTGCCATGACAGTAAGGTGCTGGAGTCCCATGCGTGGGAATTTTATAAGAATCTCTATGGGCCAAGAAACCTTCCCGAATTGAGTAGTATACCGGAGGAAGGATTTCCGGTGCTCACTGGAGTACAACAGGAAGCATTGAATCGAAGATGTAGAAAGGAGGAAGTATATACAGCGGTATTCGAGATGGGATCAAATAAGGCCCCAGGACCAGACGGTTTTCAACCGATTTTCTACAAGCATTTGTGGCAAACGGTGGGTAACGCTCTATTCAAATTTGCTAATGATTTCTTTCTTTATGGCAGGTTGGGGAACAAGTCAAACGAAACCCTAATTGTTCTTATTGGGAAAGTGTCCAAGCCGGAGTTTATCAACCAATTTCGCCCTATCAGTCTCTGTAACGTATGTTACAAAGTCATTACGAAGATTCTGGCAACAAGATTGAAGCTGGTTATGCCTCACCTTATCTCTCCGATGCAGTCGAGTTTCATCCCAGGTAGGATGATAGCAGATAATATAGTGCTTGCCCAGGAAGCTGTTCACTCGATGAAAAAGAAGAAAGGGCGGAAGGGTTGGATGATCTTGAAACTTGATTTAGAGAAGGCGTATGACATGCTTCGATGGGAGTTTGTGGTTGAGACACTTATAAGCGCTGGTCTAGGAGACAGATGGGTAAACTGGGTCAATACATGCATATCTTCGGCTTCTATGAGAGTGGTGTGGAATGGGGATGTTTCAGAGCCATTCCTGATGACTAGAGGTCTCCGACAGGGGGATCCTCTGTCACCATATTTATTTGTGCTATGTTTAGAACGTTTGAGCCATATGATCAACAGGGCAGTTAATGAAGGTTCATGGAAGCCAATGAGATTGTCTCGAAGAGGTCCGAACATTTCCCACTTGTTGTTCGCAGATGATATATTACTTTTTGCAGAAGCTTCAGTTGCTCAGCTCCAGGTGATTAGTGATATCCTTGATAAGTTCTGTGCGGCTTCAGGGCAAAGGGTCAGTTTGGCAAAATCTAGGCTTTGTGTTTCGAAAAATGTCCAGGGAAGATTAGAGAGGGAACTCAGTGGAGCTTGTGGAATTCAGGCAACAAGAAATCTGGGGAAGTACTTAGGTATTCCCTTGTGTCATGAGAGAATCTCCAGGTCAGTATACAACCCACTGGTGGAAAGAGTAGCAGGCAGATTAGCTGGTTGGAAGGCAAAGTCACTCAGTTTGGCAGGGAGAGCAACATTAGTGAAATCGGTGCTCACAACGATACCCATCTATCATATGAACACAGTCCTGTTACCTACGGGTATTCACAATAAACTTGATAAGATCTGTAGAGGCTTTTTATGGGGAGATACAGGAAATACCCGGAAGATTCATCTACTGAATTGGGATCGAGTCTGCCACAGTCGAAGGGAAGGGGGACTGGGCATTAGAAGGGCAGCTGAGATGAATGCAGCAATGCTTAGTAAGCTTCCTTGGCGCCTCTTCTCGAATCCGGACCAACTATGGGCTACTACACTCCTAAAGAAATACTCGGTGAGTAGTTCTGAATGGCCTAAGGAATTAATTTGGAGATCGGGAAATTCAAATCTGTGGAAGGGTATATCTTATGTATACAACAAGGTAATTGTGCCTCAATTGGGGTGGAGTATAAGAGATGGTAGTAAGGCGAGATTCTGGGCGGACGTATGGATTGGAAACGAAAAACTGGAGAAGTACAGTCGGACACCTATTGATCAGATGAACAAGGATCGTAGGGTAATAGAGATTTGGAAAGAGACAGAGGGATGGGATATGGGGTACATAGTACCACGACTCAATGATGCTGGACTACTAAAAATTAGTGCTATTTCACTGGAAGGGATGAAGGGAAAGAGGGATGTTGTCAGATGGATTGGTACCCCAGATGGGAAGTTTACAGTAGCTTCAGCGTATAGGTCCATTATCGGTGAGAGGCAACCCATCCAGGTTAGAACATTTCTCTTTGAGAAGTTATGGAAATTAAATATAACAGAGAGGAACCGTTACTTTGTATGGCTTGTAGCGTGGGGTGTTCCTCTAACAAATGTTGAGAGATGTAGAAGACATCTAGCTACAAATGCAGATTGTTATTGTTGTCCAGGATTGCAAGAAAGTCTACTACATCTCCTTCGAGATTGCCGTAGAGCAGAACCAATTTGGCGGAAAATTGTTCCAGGAAAGTATAAACGTTTGTTCTTTACTGTCGACTGGAATGAATGGTTATGTCTTAACATGTCTGCGAAGAGCAAAGAACCTCATCTTGCTGATTGGAGTGCTAAGTTTGCGTGCACGATTTGGTGGTTATGGAAATGGCGTAATGCAGAGGTATTTTCGAAAGAGGAAAACTGTATGGATAAAATGAGTTTCTTAGAGGACAGGTGGGTAGAGAATGCGTGTGCTGCCCGGAGGATGAAGAATGGGCCAACTGATTTAAAGGTCCAGGGTTTGGTAGCTTGGAGGAAGCCGAAGGGCGGATGGGTGAAGGTGAATACCGATGGAGCAGTGCGAGGAGCAGAGGGACTAGCGACTGCTGGGGCTGTAATTAGGAATGAAAGTGGGGAATGGTTCGGGGGAGTTGCAGCGAAGCTGGGAAGTACCACGGTTCCAGCAGCGGAACTCTGGGGCGTGGTGCTAGGGTTAAACCTGGCATGGGAAAAAGGTTTCAGAAAAATTCAGTTGGAAATCGATTCCCGACTGATTATCGATTTCATAAACAAAGGAGTGTGCCCATCACACCCATTGTCGAGCCTGGTACTAAGGTGCCAAGGCTTTTTTACCCGGGACTGGTGCATTGTTCTCGGCCATACTTTTAGGGAAGGGAATAGAGTTGCTGACTCAATTGCGAGTTATGCGTTTTCTCTTGATGTCGGAACATTTAGTCTTGAAAATCCGCCAACTTGTGTTCGTTCTTTGATTCTTGATGATATCAGGGGGATTTGCTTCCCCCGTTCATCTCGGTTGTATAATGGTTCTGCTAATAATACAAGTTAGATCGGAGTAGGGTACTCCTTTACCAAAAAAAGAAGGAGCATGTTTTAACTTATTATCAATATGTTAAAGTAATTACTGTATACAATTCAATTCTTCTTGTTTGACATGACTTTTATGATAAATTGGTAGTCGCATAAATTTAATTATGATAGATAAAAATGAAATGGGAGATTTAATATAAGTCTTATCATAATTAAAAAATACACCACGATATAATTCACATATATAGACGTGTTTACACAAGATATGACAATTATTCAATTTAAGGCTTCCCTTTAATTGTTAGACATACTCCGTTTTATTACGCATTTTAAATCTTATATCTATCAAAATAGGAGTCTTTATTTCCACATTCATCGTTCTCCCACCTCCCCAATTTTTTTTAAAGAAAATGGTTTTTAAAGGTCAAAATCTATAAAAAAAAATATTTATTTAAGTGGTTAATTAATGTTAAAATATTTTTAAAATTTGTTATAGTAAACATCAGTAAAACAATTGTAGATAATGTCAAGATTAATAAAAAAAACTCTACTCACCTACAAAAGCGGGAATCAGAGTTCCATTCAACATATTTGTAGATCACATATCCAAAAAAACAAAAAAAAATAACATATATTTTTGTACGTGTTTATCTGATCGTATCTAATCAGATTCATCTTGACACCTCATTCAAGTTTCATTCGAAAAATCTTCTTGGAGAAGCAATACCTAGCTGTGTTAACCCTATGTTATATATATATATATATATATATATATATATATATATATATATATATATATATATATATATATATATATATATATATATAGATTTTAGTTCAAGTGAGGAGAGAGTTTGTAGATAGGAATTAGGAGAGTTGTAAGTCATTGGATGAATTTAAATCAAGGGCTCTCACACGCCCATCATTAATGGCATTTTTGTAAATTAACTTAAAATCTAGAAAAATACCCTTACGTTCAAAGTAGTCATCGGTGTTCATACTTTTATATGTCATTGTTCATATTTTTATACATTGGTGTTCATAATATTTTTATTCATCAAAGTGTCATGTCCATTTATTCTTTTGTGTTCATTTTATAATGCATAGATGTTCATTTACAGTATACAACCACAAAAAATAAAATAAAAACTCATCACAAAACGTTAAAAGATGATCATAATATGGTATGTATGTGTCAAAGTTATAGATAAGTCATCAGTGTTCATATTTTTATACGTCATTGTTCATATTTTTATTCGTCAGTGTTCATACTTTCTATGACATTGTTCCTGTAAATATTATAAACTATTTTTCTATAAGGTATTTTGCCGAACATTTAGCGTGCACATTAAAAGGAGCATATAAATTATTCAATTTATATGCTCAACATATGTATATACATGTATTTTCTGAATCAAACTTATCAAACACAAAATGATTCAAACAAATTTGATTTTGAACACAAACATCAATCATAATAAAATATAAACCTTAAGAATGAAAATCTAAACAGTGAGAGTAGAAATTTGAAAAAACAAAACCTGAATCGTCTTGTATTCTCTTTGATTTCACAATTTTTTATGTAATCGATCTCTGAATATTATAAACACGATTTTGAAGAAAAGTATAATTTTTTAAAAAAATGAATAGCATATTATAAACACCATAATTGTAAAAAAAATGAATACATACTTGTAAAAAAATGAACATCATGTTTTATTAACACGATTTGAAAGAATAGAATAATTTTCAAAAAAAATCCAAAAAAATGTTTTAAAAAAATACAAAAATGAGCAATTAATGTTAAAAAATGAACAATTAGTGTTGGAAAAAAATGAACATTTATTGATAAAATATGAACAATGACTCTTTTAAAAATGAACACATACTTATAAAAATATGAACACCAATTTTTATTTACAAAAAGAGAATCTGGAAAAAGAAAATAAACGGTGATGTGGCATGCCACATGTCACCACCCCAGCTCTCCTCATTCCTATCTGCAAGGGTCCTCATCACCGGAACCGGACCCTATATATATATATATATATATATATATATATATATATATATATATATATATATATATATATATATATATATATATATATATATATATATATTAGTTCAAGTGAGGAGAGAGCTTGTAGATAGGAATTAGGAGGGTTGTAAGCCATTGGATGAATTTAAATCAAGGGCTCTCACACGCTCATCATTAATGGCATTTTTGTAAATTGACTTAAAATTTGGAAAAATACCCTTACGTTCAAAATAGTCATCGTTGTTCATACTTTTATATGTCATTGTTCATGTTTTTATACATCGGTGTTCATAGTATTTTTATTCATCAAAGTGTCACGTCCATTTATTCTTTTGTGTTCATTTTATAATGCATAGATGTTCATTTACAGTATATAACCACAAAAAATAAAAAAACTCATCACAAAACGTTAAAAGATGATCATAATAAGTTATGTATGTGTCAAAGTTATAGATAAGTCATCGGTGTTCATACTTTTATACGTCATTATTCATGTTTTTATCCGTCAGTGTTCATACTTTTTTATGCCATTGTTCCTGTTAATATTATAAACTATTTTTCTATAAGGCATTTTGCCGAACAGTTTGCGTGCACACTAAAAGGAGCATATAGATTATTCAATTGGAGCTATTAGACCAACTCAACATATGTATATACATGTATTTTCTCAATCAAACTTATCAAACACAAAATGATTCAAACAAATTTGATTTCCAACACAAACATCAATCATAATGAAGCCTAAACCTTAAGAATGGAAATCTAAATAGTGAGAAAAAAATCAAAGAAACAAAACCTGAATCGTCTTTTATTTTCTTTGATTTCACAATTTTTTTATGTAATCGATCTCTAAATATTATAAACACAATTTTAAAAAAAGTATATTTTTCAAAAAAAATGAATATCATATTATAAACACCATAACTGTAAAAAAATGAATACATACTTGTAAAAAAATGAACATCATATTTTATTAACACGATTTGAAAGAATAGCACAATTTTCAAAAAAAAAATCGGAAAAAATGTTTTAAAAAAAATACAAAAATGAACAATTAATGTTAAAAATGAATAGTTAGTGTTGAAAAAAAATGAACATTTATTGATAAAATATGAGCAATGACTCTTTTAAAAATGAACACATACTTATAAAAATATGAACACCGATTTTTATTTACAAAAATAAAATATGAAAAAAAAAACGGTGATGTGGCATGCCACATGTCACCACCCCGGCTCTCCTCATTCCTATCTGTAAGGGTCCTCCTCAACGGAACCGGACCCTATATATATATATATGTCCAGTTTTCCTAGAATTATTCTAGATGAAGTTCAAAAAATGCTATAGAAACAACCAACTCAATAAAAGGTAATTGCAAATAAAAAAATTTGGAAAGAGAGGATAAACTTAATCTAACCATTGGATCATTATTTAATGGTTGAGATTCATTCAATTCTAGGTGAATTTTTTTTAATAACTTCACCGTAACTAAACCTTATATATATAGCAACTAAATCATCGTGACCGCCTCTTCCACCTATGTGCAATGTTCTGGCTCTCATTAACAAATCTCCGCCTTTTCTTCCGCCTATGCATGCAAGACTACCGTTGTCGTCTCTTCTCTTCTATCACTTGGTCGACCAGTGTGTTCTTGAGATCTTCGAAAATTTTACAAGAAAAGGAAGGGATATGAAGTGGTGGTGCCGTCAATGAACAAAAAAAAAGATTCGAGACTCCTATGAGATATATTTTTCAAATTTGGTTTTTCAAATTGATTGAATTGCATAAGGGAGAGCTGTAGATGCAGTTCCAAATTTTGGTTGGACGGTTATGAGGAATTTTTCCCAGGTATTGATATGACTAATTCATGTTACTCTTAAAATTTTTTATGTCTTCTTATCAGAACCCTACTATGTTGGGTTATTGCTAATTGTATGAGAAGATGTCTGTGATCCCTTGAAACTCAATTTACCGGGTGTTTTACATGTACTGCTACACTGTCCTCGCGCAAATAGGGTATGAAAGTTTCCCCTTCTTATTTTCTGCTATTAAGGTGAGTTCTTTTCACCTATGGTTTGATCAACACTGTCACTGGCTCTTTAAGCACTGTGCAATTGTGGATGCTTATTGTGTGGCATATTTGGAAAGCTAGAACTGTTAGTATTTTTGAAGGCAAAGTCACGTCCACGGAGTATATTTGTGAAGCTATTAATATGTTCGCCACTTAGCATGCGTGCAAATAAGCTTTAAATTTATAAAACTAGAAATCAAGCAAGCGAACCCGCAGTGTACGGATCGATGTAGTTAAGCAAGAATTCCAGAGTATCGAACACAGGGATTTGGGGGGAACAAATTCAATTTCAGATTATCAAGCAGGTAATTGTAAGAGCTTTGCAAATTATTGGGGAAACAACAATCCTAAAGATCCAAGTATCCAGCTGTGGCAATCGATTCAAGATATACTAATGATATAAGGACAGATTTAAGATATGCAAAGGTATGCTAATGTAAGGTAATCGCACGGTGAAGTTCCAAAAACCTTATATGACTCACCTACAAGACACTCTCTATAAAGGTTGTTGAGGCTTCAATATAGAAAGGTTCTAACGATGGGAATTAATGTCAAATACCCAAACTTGTAATCCAAGGATCAAGACTAACTAAACCGATTACGGTTGTGACACTCACAATCGAGGTAGAGGTTGTTGAGGCTTCACTACCACCTAGAAAAGGCAAGCCTAAACTAAGTTAAAGCAAATCTTTAACTTTGGATTAAAGTAAAAGCAAGTTCGTAAACTTAAGGGAAATCACGGTTAGTTCTTGAGGATCCACGGCCGTGGACTCAAGAACAGGCCGTAATTTAGGATTCGTCGGCGATTCTCTCTAACTCTCAGGGTCCAATTTAATTACGATCGATCTATCATCATCTAAGCCACAACTATCAACCCTTCACCTTAGAATTGTTAAGGGTTTTTAGCCAACAATAGTCATAATGATCAAATTCAAGGTTTAAAAGATTGAAAGATGAAAACTTCCGAAAACTTTCAATAAACTTCAAACCAACCTCAAAGTCACAATCAAGAACAAATATCGTCACTAGATTCGGAATAGAACAAACAAACACAATCTTAGATAAGAAGGAAGAACGGGATGTCAATCCGTCTTCTAAATCAAACCTAAACAAGAAGAGGAATCTTCTTGCGAATAACCTTCCGAATCTTCGATCTTCCGTCAATCCGGAAATCACCAATAGCGCTGCGCCAAATCTCTCAACACAACTTCCACCAAAAGCGAGATTAGGGCAATTCCAAACGCAAGCGTAAATGCGTCTAAGGTAAGCGAAGGTGTAAGCCTAAAGCGAGGTGACGGAATCTCTCTTCGTCCGTCCTTTTATAGTGTATGATGAAATAGCGGCCCGGCCCAATCCTTTAAAAGATCGTGGCTTAAAGTGTGGCGAAAAAGATCGCCAAGATCACGGTCGTGGAAGGTTCCACGACCGTAATTTAGAGCGTGGAAATCAACACAGTTTGAACCATCTTCTCCACGGCCGTAGAAGTTGCTGGAATGAACCACGTTTCCTTAGCCATGGTTCCACGGCCGTGGAACTGAACGTGGAAAGTAGTACAGCCGTATTTTAGAGCGTGGTTTAGGGCAAGAACGTGATTCTTCCCTAGCTTCGTGCATTCCTCAAGTTAACACTCCTTTTGCTCCTAAGAATGCCCTCAATCCATGGACATTGCTCAACAACTCCATCTTTGCTCGATTCCATTCGAAAATAGCTCTCAATCACCTATAATCAACATAAAGCTTGTGTAGATCTCTATATCGAGATTATAGGCAAACTAGCTCACAAATGCATCAATGCTCAATCAATGACTATCAATATGGATCAAATACGCTTAGAAAACGTGCCTAAAATATCAAATATTTCATGCTAACAAATAACCCCATACTTGCAACTTGCTTGTCCCTAAGCAAGGTCTTTCAAAAGCTTTAAAACAAGAGTTAGGATGAAATATGTGTACCTTCTCAAAGCAATACTTCTTTTGGACGAATGTGCCTTCTAAACAATAGATCATTCTCAAATCTTGCTTCAATCGTTTATAGGACTTTCATACACTTAATCAAAGAGTAAAGAGTAAAGAAAACTCATGAATCAATTAAACTTCCATACAAGCATCATAACCCTTAAACATTATCAAAATCAATCATAAGAAACTTCAATTTAGATCACTAAGTCATATAACATTCTTTTGATCTTAAGGACTTTCAAAGAAAAAGGTCTAGAATGTGGAAAGGGAAGGAAATTTTAAGGAATGTGGTGCATGAATCCGGGAAAGTGGACAACTACTCTTTTCTTCGCTCTCTTCTTTTCATTTTTCGACTTTACTTTTGGAGTTATGGATAGAGGTGCACAAAAACCAAAGCCTAGGAGATTGGCGTTTCTCAATTTTTATGAGATGCCTCAAACCCTTAGCGCACATACCATAATCCACTAGGAATATCGCTCAATCCGACTTTGACAAGACACAAACACCCGGCTATGTGAATGGTGCCGAGTTACTCATCGTCATGATTGACTTCCCCAAACCTACAATTTCTTTCTATTTCTTTGAATGCAAAGTATTGCTTTCATGGCCCTCCCACATCATACATGCCTTTTTCAATCAACTCCTCCAAATTCCCGGATAGGTAAAGGAGGTCAATATTTCAATGAGGGGCTAAATGATCAAAGAAAGAAGAAAGAAAAATCGAATTGCCTTAATCATCTCAACAAGAAGCATAAGAACTTATAGTGTGATTTCAACTTCAATTCCTCAACATGATTTAAGTAACATTTATCACATTATGAAACTTGCAAAAGAGGCATAATCAACTCATTCAAATTCTTTTCAATTCACTATTCATTTAAGCATGCAATTGTCATCAAACTCAATTCACAAGTAGCGATTATCATGGAAATCATCTCAATTCCTTAGAAGCACAAAATTTTTCAATTTTTATGGGTTTTTCAAACTCTTTTTCATGCAATGCAGTAATGAAACGTGCAACAATATAATGAACATGCAATGATAGTCTCGATAGAAGCAAACATAGTGAGTAAGAGTTATTACAATTTTTAGTCACACCCCACCCCATACTTAGGACGAACATTGTCCCTAATGTTCAAATAAAAGAAAGAAAAGAAAGAAAAGAAAAAGAAACTCACAAAATGGCGGTGGAGCGGCTAAAACTGTCGGTCATGCAATCAATCACTGCGGCGCTGGTGGAAGCGGAAATGGAGAGAAGCTAGGATCATAAAACCGCCCAAATTGCTGGCGGTAGACATCTCTCATCATGTGATCGAGGTCGTCCAAGCGTCCATCTCTAGCATCGGCTCGACTCTCTAATGCTCCTACTCGCTCCGAAAGACCAGTGGCCCAGTCCGGCATCTGCTCATACCATCCCGGAGCATGACTGTACCACTCTGGAGCGTCGGATGGTGCTGGTGCTGGTGTAGACGGTGTCTGTGTAGCCCATGGAGGTGGAGCTCCATACCATGCAGGAGGTGTCTCTGCCCAAGTAGGTCTCTCACTCACGCTGGCGCGGCGAGAAGACGAGCCTGAAGCTCTGGCGGGACGTGGAGAACGTCTATGCACATCGGGGGCCGCATCCGGCTGATCCGGAAACGTGCCAAACTTCTGCTCGGCTCCTCCTCTACCCTCAAACTGATCCCTCATCTCCTCCTCCTCAACTACGGGCGGTGGTGGAACATACGGAGGAGCTGCAATCCTGTTCGTATGCATAGCAGCGAACGTCTCCTTCCAATTATGGCGTCCAACCATAATGGAGTACTCCTATAGCCACTCAATACCCCTACCCGTCCTGCTCTCCCAAGGCATGGCCGCATAAGGCGGACCTCTATGTGTGGGGAAGATGAGACCCCTAGTCATGAAGGCATGAAGTCCTAAGGGTACGGCTGGTATGCGGGTACAGGCAGAAAAATCAACTCCCAATGCCCTAGCAAGGTGGGTAACTATCCCACCATATCCAATGTTGCCCTTCCTCTTGTTCTTAAGCTTGCTCATAGTAGCAGCTAAGAGGGTGGCACAGTCAGCTCGGCACCCATACAGCATAGAGTATAGCAGAAAGAGCTCATCCGTCTTGATCTTTTGGGGCGTCTCCGTCCTAGGGAAGAGACATTCCGAAAGAACACGATGAGCAATCTTCAAGGCTAAGTGGTACATCAACTTAGCCTTGGTGTCAGCTGGTTGCCAGCGGTGCTCGCTGGCGTATATCATAGCAACCTCCTCCCAAATATCTTTGGCGTAAACGCCACTAGGAAAGCGACCATTGAAGGTCTCATGGAACCCAAAGAAGGTCCCGAACTCACGGATGGAAAAATCATAGTTTATTTCCATAAGACGGAAAGAAACGGTCCTATCCACATGGCTGTGCTCGAAAGACGTCACAACCTCCCTCGTAATCTCCTCATAGGCGTCTTCTCGGATAGCCGAGAAGACAACTAGTCCGGCTCTATCCAAGAGCCAAGTAAGGTCATCTATAATGTTAAGAGGAGCTAGATCCTCTAACAATAGGTACCTAGGTCCAATCACAGCCCTCTCATGGATCCTCTCAAATGCATCAAGGTGATCCTCATGAATGGTCGATACTCTAGGGCTAGGAGGTGAGGGTGATGAAGGTGATGATGGAGGTGAAGGGGAAGAGGGTGGTGGTGCCCTAGATGATGAAGAAGAAGAGGGATTACCCTTCCTCTTCTTGTTTTGGTCATTCTTCTTCTCCTTTATTCTCCCAGAAACTCTCCTCACAAAGTCCATCACTGTTCAAAATTACGGCCTGTTCTTGAGGATTCCACGGCTGTGGAACTACCAGTGACCGTAATTCGTCTTAGTTTTTCTTAAAACTCAACAATCAGTACTCAAATTCAGCAATCAGGCAGCCCTAGTCTAATTTCTTCCAATTTCAATCAGTTCTTCCTAAAATTTCTAGCAAAAACGAACCAAATCGACAAAGATCAAGAAGAGTAGAAAAAACCTAGGTTTCGGATTTTAAAATCCGAATTGTGCGTTCCGTGGTGATTTTCCGCTCGATTCGTTGCTTGGATCTCGTTGGTGGTTGAATTTGCTTCAATTTGGGAAGAAGAATCGTTGAAAACGATTAAGGAACGAAGATTTGGAAGGAAGGGCGTGGATTCGGCATTTTGGGTCGTGGAATTGGGTATTTGTGGAGTGTTTTGGTGAAGAATGTGGTTTATATAGTGACAGGCAAAATTTTGAAAATCACGGTCTGTCGGGGGGTTCCACGGCCGTGGAAATGTACGGAACTGTGGTTTTGGTGATTTTTCAAAAGCTTTTGGAAATTACGGTCACTGTAGCTGTCACGACCGTGGTTTAGGCCGTGGAACTCTCTGTAATGCTCCAAAGTCCAAGTTTCGTCACTTTTCTTCAACATTATTCTTCCCTTTTCCTTTTCCATCGTTCCTACATCCAAAAACACGAACATACCGGAGGGAATCGAAGGCAAAATAAAGCAAAAACGTCTAAACTAAGCTAAACTATGAATCGAAAACAAAAACAAAAATGCAATACCTTGGGTTGCCTCCCAAGAAGCGCTTTGTTTAAGGTCTGTAGCTAGACCAATCTCGCACTTATTCGAGTGCGTTAGGCGCGAACTCTTCAGCTTGGAGTTCCGGCGTATACTTCTTGAGTCGTTGGCCGTTCACCTTAAAGCTTCCGCCCGCTTCACCCCATACTTCAACTGCACCATGGGGGAAAATATGCTTAATTAGAAAAGGTCCGGTCCAACGAGATCTGAGCTTACTTGGAAAGAGACGAAGCCTTGAATTGAAGAGGAGAACTTGATCTCCTTCTTTGAAGTCCTTTGGAATGATATGCTTATCATGCCAACGCTTTGCTCTCTCCTAATAGATCTTGGCGTTTTCATAAGCGTTCAAGCGGAGTTCGTCCTGCTCATTAAGGTCTAGGAGACGCTTCTCTCCCGTTTCTTTCATGCTGAAATTCAACCACTTGATAGCCCAAAACGCCTTGTGCTCCAACTCTACCGGCAAGTGACAAGACTTGCCATACACAAGGTTGTATGGTGTGGTTCCTATGGGTGTCTTGTACGCAGTCCGGTACGCCCACAATTCATCGTCAAGCTTCAAAGACCAATCCTTCCTAGTCCTTGAAACCGTCTTCTCTAGAATTCCTTTGATCTCCCTATTTGAGATCTCAACTTGTCCACTAGTTTGTGGATGATAAGGGGTAGCGATCTTGTGAGTAACCCCATACTTAGCTAGAAGAGCTTCAAAGCGCCGGGCAATGAAGTGAGAACCTCCATCACTAATGATAGTCCTTGGCGTCCCAAATCGAGGAAAAATGGTCTTGTTGAAGAACTTAACCACCACCATGGCATCATTGGTGGGAGAGGCAATTGCTTCCACCCATCTAGAAACGTAATCTACCGCCAATAGTATGTATTGGTTTCCACAAGAGGATGGGAACGGTCCCATAAAATCTACTCCCCAAACATCGAAAATCTCCACCTCTTGGATGTTGTTGAGGGACATCTCATTCCTCCTCGAGATATTGCCTGTTCTTTGACAAGCATCGCAACAAGAAACAAAAGATTGCACATCTCTAAATAAAGTAGGCCAAAAGAATCCAGATTGCAATACCTTTGCGCTAGTCTTGTTCGAACTAGCGTGTCCTCCACAAGATAGTGAATGACAATGGCGGATGACACTTTGCATCTCATCCTCCGGCACACATCGCCGAATGATGCCATCCGGACCTCTCTTGAAAAGAAGAGGCTCGTTCCAAAAGTATTCCCGGACATCCTTAAAGAACTTCTTCCTTTGTGCGTAGGATAATCCGGGCGGTATCTCCTGACAAACCAAATAGTTAACAAAATCAGCAAACCATGGTTCGTTACCTTTGGAGATCACATCGATGCACTCCTCTATAATGTGTAGGTGTTCGTCCGGGAAGGAGTCATCGATGGGTAATTGGTCGTCCTCTAGATGTGTTAGGCGACTCAAATGATCCGCAACAGAATTTTCTGAACCTTTCTTGTCGCGGATCTCTAGATCGAATTCTTGTAGGAGAAGAATCCATCTAATTAGCCTTGGCTTCGCATCTTTCTTTGCAAGGAGGTACCGGATCACAGCATGATCCGTGTAGACAATCACCTTTGCACCTACAAGATAAGAGCGAAACTTGTCAATAGCATAGACAATGGCTAAAAACTCTTTTTCGGTAGTGGCGTAATTGAGCTGCGCTTCATCTAGCGTCTTGCTAGCATAGTATATGGCATGGGTTCGCCCTTCTTTCCGTTGTCCAAGAACAGCTCCTATAGCTACGTCACTAGCATCGCACATAACCTCAAAGGGAAGAGTCCAATCCGGAGGTTGGATAATAGGTGCTGAAATTAGAGCTTGCCGAATGGTGTTAAACGCATCCAAACATTCCTGCGAAAACTCAAAAACTACATCCTTCATCAATAGATTAGTGAGCGGTTTTGATATTTTAGAAAAGTCTTTAATAAAGCGTCTATAGAATCCAGCATGTCCTAGAAAACTTCTTATCCCTTTCACCGAAGTTGGGGGAGGAAGCTTTTCTATGGTCTCTATCTTAGCCTTATCCACCTCTATCCCTCTACTAGAGATTAGGTGTCCTAATACAATTCCTTCCTTAACCATAAATTGACACTTCTCCCAATTAAGAACTAGGTTAGTGTCTTCACACCTTTGTAAAACAAGAGAAAGGTTAGAAAGGCAATCGTTAAAAGAGGAACCGTATACGGAGAAATTGTCCATGAAGACCTCTATGATTTCCTCTATGTATTCGGAGAAGATGGCCATCATGCACCGTTGAAAGGTGGCTGGGGCGTTGCAAAGCCCGAACGGCATTCTCCTATAAGCGAACGTACCCCACGGGCACGTGAATGTGGTCTTCTCTTGATCATCCGGGTGTATCGGAATCTGAAAGAAACCACTATAACCGTCAAGGTAGCAAAAATGTGAATGTTGTGCTAACCTTTCAAGCATTTGATCAATGAATGGCAATGGGAAGTGATCCTTCCTCGTTGCATTGTTAAGCTTGCGGTAGTAATGCACATCCGCCATCCCGTTACGGTTCGGGTAGGAATGAGTTCGTTGTTTTTGTTGGTGATGACCGTCATTCCTCCCTTCTTCGGAACTACTTGAACCGGACTCACCCACTTACTATCAAAGATAGGATAGATGATACATGCATCAAGAAGTTTAAGAATTTCCTTCTTGACAACCTCCTTCATGGTCGGATTCAACCGCCTTTGAGGTTGTCTTGAAGTTCTAAAGTCTTCCTCCATTAATATCTTATGCATGCATAGGGAGGGTTTAATTCCTACTAAGTCCTCAATAGTGTAGCCTAAAGCTTTCCTATGTTTCCTAAGGACAATCATGAGCTGATTATGTTCATCTATGCTTAGATCGGAACTAACAATAACCGGAAAGGTAGAATTAGGTCCTAGGAAAGCGTACCTTAGATGAGTAGGAAGTGGTTTGAGTTCCATTGCTTTCGGAGCTTCCAATGATCCTTGAGGAGCATCCGATGTCTCCTTAGAAGTTTCTAAGGGTGTTGAAGGTGTAGGAGAAGAATCAAAAGAAGTTGAAGAAGTGTCTCGATCACCCTCTTCCATGGCCAAAATTACGGTTTCCCTTTGTCCTCCACGGCCGTGGTTTAGGGCGTGGAAGGTGGTCACGGTTGCTCTGCCTCCTCCACGACTGTGTAACCCCCTGGAGTGAGCCACGCTTTGGGTTGTGAGATCCACAGCCGTGGAATATAGTGTATGGCCGTGGATTCTCACGTTTTCTGCCTCATCGTGGAGTTTTTCAAACTCCAGTTCACCCATTTCTTCTTGTGCTTCTAAGGCTTCAATTGCCTCATTGCACTCCTCTTCTTCCCCTACATTCGTTAGACTCATAGTAATGACCTTTTGTAAAGGATCTTTGAAGAGAATAACACTTTCCTCCTCTCTAGACAAGCCTTCTTCATCTTGGATATTGAATATATCCTCATCAAAGATTGGTTCCTTCACTAGAGTGGAAAGAACGAACTCTACCTTCTCTTCGCCTATGTCAAAGGCGAGTCTAGCATTCTTGCAATCGACTATGCAGCCGGAAGTTGCAAGAAACGGTCTTCCGAGTATGATCGGGACCGGACTATCTGCAGGAATGTCAAGCACGACAAAATCAATAGGAACAAAGAATTTACCTAGCTTGACTGGGACGTCTTCTACAATACCGACGGGGCGAGTGATGGATCGATCCGCCATGTATAACGTCATCTTCACCGGTTTAGGGTCGCCTAAACCGATCTTCCTACACAATGCAAGTGGTATGATGCTCACACTTGCTCCCAAATCACATAGCGCATCATATGTGACATCTCCCACTCCTATGGGAATGCAAAATGACCCCGGATCCTTTAGCTTTGGGGGCATTTTCGCTTTCATGGTCTTGATGAGATCCGAAGAATCCGAACTCATCTTGACCTCACCGAAATCTTCTAGCTTCCTCTTATTGGAGAGGAGCTCTTTCAAGAACTTGCCATAAGCCGGCATACCTACAATAGCATCAATAAAGGGTATATTAATATGCAGCTTGCTCATGAGTTCTATAAACTTACCAAACTGTTTATCTAGGCGCACCCTCGCTCTAGATTGAGGGAATGGTAGGGGAGGTTTGTAAGCCGGAGGAGGAACGTAGACATCTTCCTTCTCCTTCCCCTTCTCTTTGTCTTTCTCTATGGGGACTTCAACGAACTTAGGCTGCGGATCGGTGGTAGTCACTCCGCTCCTAGTTGTGATTGCCATCACCCTTCCCTTAGGGTTGTCCTCCGTCTTTCCTGGAAGTTTCCCTTGATTCCTAGGAACTTCCTCCGCATGACTGAACATTTGATTTTCTAAAACCTTTTGGGCTTTATCAACCTTAGAAATTTGATCATCAACCTTAATGATGCGGTTCTCCAAACCTTGAAGCTTTCCCAAGATCGTTTCCAACATGGGATCGGGCTTCTCCTTCCCCGAAGTGTTTCCTCCATTAGATGTTTGCCCCTGGCTTTTCAAAGGAGTAGAGGAAGAGGAAGGTGGAGTTAATGAATTCGAATTGGAAGGATAAGAGTTACCGGAATTTTGTTGATTGGAGCGCCAATTGTTGTTTTTAAACCCTGATTGTTGTTCCAATTGTTGTTCCGGTTGTTGTTATTGCCATTCCAATTGTTCCGGTTATTATTCCGGTTATTGTTGTTGTTGTTGCGGTTTGTGTTCTCACCGCCATTGTTGTTGTTGCCCAAATAGCCAACATCCTTGCCTTGTTGCTTTGGGAAGTTGGTCTTGATAGCCTCCTTCAACTCTTTGATCTCATTGTTGAGGGAGAAAATCTGATTTTGAGCTTCATGTGTGAGCTTTGCTCCTTGCTCCACACGATTTCCCTCCACTTTCCGGTGGGAATACTTCTCTATGACTCTTACTTGCTTCTCAATGAAGTCCCAAGCGTCATCTTCTCTCATGTCCATGAATGTTCCACATGAGAGGGATTGGAGGTTGAATTGCGTCCCCGCATCCAGCCCCTTATAGTAAATCTCCAACAATGCAAGCTTGGATATGCCATGATGAGGGCAATCCAATAACAAGTCCTGAAACCTTTCCCATAATTGAAACAAACTTTCGTTAGACCTCATGGAAAATGCATTGATCTTACCTCTAAGTTCCGCCGTTTTGGATGGCGGAAAGAATTTGGTGAGGAACTTCGCGGAAAGGTCTTCCCACGTGTCTAGTTTCCCACTAGGAAGAGCTTGGTACCAAGACAATGCTTTCCCTTTCAAGGAGAAGAAGAAAGGCTTGAGCTTATAGTTGTTGGTAGTAGCGTTCTTCGGTCTCATTGTCTCCATCATACACTCAAAGTTTTGCAAGTGTTGGTGTGGAGATTCAGCGCTTGTCCCGCCAAATTGGTTTTGGCGAACAAGAGTAATAACTTGAGGGTTGAAGCTAAACCCTTGCACATCATCAGCATCAAAGTTCACACCTAGACGGCGTGGTTGCTGCGTTAGATCCATCCTTTGGCCAAGAGTTCTTGGCTCATCATCTACACGGTTCACCCTTACATTCCTAGGTGGAATGCGTCGGTTTGCGGTCGCCCGTGGAGCAAATGGATTCACATTGATCCTTGGATCAATCTCCTCTAACGGCGGCATGGAAGAGTCGCTATCATCAGCGGATGAATGACCCCTATTCGACCTTAATGATCTCTTTGAGGATTTCTTGCTTCCCTTATTCTTAAGGTTGCTTATTTCTATCCTCATCTGGAACATCATGTCCTTCAGATCATTAACTTGGGATTGATGACGATCCATCTCATCCCGGCGCATATTCTCATTCTATTGGAGTTGAGCTTCTTTCTTCGCTAACTCCGCTTGAAGATCACATTCGTGTTCTTCAGCCATCTTCTTTTCCTTACGTTTTTGCCTTAAAGTCCTCTCAAGCTCTTGATCAAGAGGTAAGAGGTCTCCGGTGTTCCTAGACCTGCGCATCACTCAAAAAGATATCAAATAACGAGAGCAAGCTCCCAAGCTTGACAACCGGCTACCAAATTCGGCCTAGACCAAATCCCCGGCAACGGCGCCAAAAACTTTGTTCGCCACTTAGCGTGCGTGCAAATAAGCTTTAAATTTATAAAACTAGAAATCAAGCAAGCGAACCCGCAGTGTACGGATCGACGTAGTTAAGCAAGAATTCCAGAGTATCGAACACAGGGATTTGGGGGGAACAAATTCAATTTCAGATTATCAAGCAGGTAATTGTAAGAGCTTTGCAAATTATTGGGGAAACAACAATCCTAAAGATCCAAGTATCCAGCTGTGGCAATCGATTCAAGTTATACTAATGATATAAGGACAGAGTTAAGATATGCAAAGGTATGATAATGTAAGGTAATCGCACGGTGAAGTTCCAAAAACCTTATATGACTCACCTACAAGACACTCTCTATAAAGGTTATTGAGGCTTCAATATAGAAAGGTTCTAACGATGGGAATTAATGTCAAATACCCAAACTTGTAATCCAAGGATCAAGACTAACTAAACCGATTACGGTTGTGACACTCACAATCGAGGTAGAGGTTGTTGAGGCTTCACTACCACCTAGAAAAGGCAAGCCTAAACTAAGTTAAAGCAACCTTGGTTTGGCATCCTTCTTTGTAAGTAGATAACGGATCGCAGCATGATCCGTATAGACTATGACCTTCGCTCCAACAAGGTATGAGCGGAACTTCTCAAATGCATACACCACCGCCAACAACTCCTTCTCGGTGGTAGCATAATTGAGTTGGGCATCATCTAGCATCTTGCTAGCATAATAAATGGCATGAGTGTACCCTTATTTCCTTTGCCCCAAAACAGCCCCTACGGCTACATCGCTCGCATCGCACATGATCTCAAATGGTAGACTCCAATCCGGAGGTTGCATGATAGGTGCGGAGATCAAGGCGTTCTTCAACCTACAAAAAGCTTCAAGACAATCCTTGGAAAGGACAAAATCAACATCCTTCATTAGTAGGTTAGTGAGAGGCTTAGAAATTTTAGAGAAGTCTTGAATAAACCTCCGGTAAAAACCGGCATGCCCTAAGAAACTCCTTACCCCCTTCACCGAGGTAGGTGGCGGCAACTTCTCTATCGTTTCAATTTTGGCCCTATCAACCTCAATGCCACGGTTGGACACCAAGTGTCCTAACACAATGCCTTCACTTACCATGAAGTGACATTTTTCCCAATTCAAGACAAGATTTGTCTCCTCACATCTTTGCAATACTAATGACAAGTTAGCCAAGCAATTATCAAAGGAAGAACCATAAACAGAGAAATCATCCATAAACACTTCCATGATATTTTCTATGTATTCTGAAAAGATAGCCATCATGCACCTTTGGAAGGTGGCGGGTGCATTACACAACCCAAATGGCATTCTCCTATATGCAAAAGTACCCCATGGACATGTAAAGGTTGTTTTCTCTTGGTCATCGGGGTGGATAGGGATTTGGAAGAATCCACTATAGCCATCTAGATAGAAAAAATAAGAGTGTTGAGCTAACCTTTCTAGCATTTGGTCAATGAAGGGGAGAGGGAAGTGATCTTTCCTAGAGGCCATGTTCAATTTCCTATAATCAATGCACATCCTCCACCCCGTAACCGTCCTAGTCGGGATTAGTTCATTGTTCTCATTAGTCACTACAGTCATCCCACCCTTTTTAGGAACTACATGAACGGGACTAACCCACTTACTATCCGAGATAGGGTAGATAATTCCCGCATCTAGCAATTTGATGATTTCCTTTTTGACTACCTCTTTCATTATAGGATTCAATCTCCTTTGATGTTCAATAGAGGGTTTGTGGTTATCTTCCATCATTATCTTATGCATGCATAAAGACGGCTTAATGCCAACCAAATCATCGATAGTATAACCAATGGCCTTTCTATGCAATCTTAGTTCATGCAACAACTTAGCAAGTTCATCATCACTCAAGCATGCATTAACAATCACCGGATATGAAGAATTTTCACCAAGAAATGCATACTTTAAAAAAGAGGGAAGGGGTTTAAGTTCAAGTTGAGGAGGACCTTTATCGGTTGAAGATGATCCAAATAAGGTTGGATGAGATGAGTCCAAAGCAAATGCAGCCCCTCCAAGGCTCCTAAAAGCGTGATCATCATCAAGGACTGGTCCAGGGAAATCCACGGTTGGAATCACGGCTTGCCCAACTTCCACGGCCGTGGTTCTTGCCAAGCTTGCTTCTCGGAGTTGTCCAGAAAGTTTGACGGCCGTGGAACGTAAATCTCGACCGTGGAATTTGCAGCTGTTCAACACCTCTTCGTGGCTTTCAAATCCAACTCTTGGCTCCTCTTCCAAGGCTTCCAAGGCCTTGATCTCTTCATTGCAAGCCTCTTCAACACCTTCTTCCATCATACTCAAGGTAAGAACCTTCTCCAAGGGATCCTTGATTAAGATCGAGCTCACAACTTCCCTAGATTCTTCTTGCTCGACTATGTTGAAGAGATCTTCATCAAGGGCTGGCCCTTTCGTCATTGTGGATAACTTGAACTTGACATTCTCTTCTCCAATGTTGAAGGAGAGAGTTCCATTCTTGCAATCCACTAGGCATCCCGAGGTGGCTAGGAAGGGTCTTCCTAAGATGATGGGAACCGGATAATCCACCGGGATGTCCAAGACGACAAAGTCAATTGGCACATAGAATCCTCCTAGTTGCACCGGAATGTCCTCTAGAATCCCAACCGGATGAGTGATAGAACGGTCCGCCATATAGAGGGTCATCTTGACCGGCTTTGGCTCTCCTAGCCCGACCTTGTTGTAAAGTGCAAGCGGTATGATGCTTACACTCGCTCCAAGATCACAAAGGGCCTCGTACTTCACATCTCCCACTCCTATTGGGACGCAAAAAGAGCCCGGATGCCTTAGCTTGGGAGGCATCTCCTCCTTCATGGTTTGGATCAATTCTGAGGATCTCTTGGTCATTCTTATCTCTCCATACTCCTCCAACTTCCTTTTGTTGGAGAGTATTTCCTTCAAAAACTTGCCATATGCCGGCATTCCTAAAATGGCATCCATGAATGGAATGTTAATATGTAATTTGGACATTAGTTCAAGGAACTTACCAAAGTGATTGTCCAAACGAGCTCTTGCTCTTGATTGTGGGAAAGGTAGTGGTGGCTTGTACGGAGGCGGTGCCACATAGGTTGGCTCTACATCCTTGCTCTTGCCTCCATCTTCTTGCATTCTTCCCTCTTCTACCACTACTTGCTTTCCCTTAGCTTGGTCCTTGGGCAAAGGATCCTTCATACTCAACCCACTCCTTGTTGTGATAGCCAACACTTGGCCTCTTGGGTTGTCTTCGGTTCTTCCGGGAAGCTTTCCCGGATCTCTATGGGCTTCTCCCGCTTTTTGGAACACTTGTGCTTCCAAAACCTTTTGAGCCTTAGAAATTGAAGTCACGGTGCTCTCAAGACCACTCAACCTTCCTAGCAATTGCTCAAACATTATTTCGGTTCTATCCTTGGGAGGTTGAGTGAAGCCGGGTGGAGGTTCTTGTGAAGCTCTTGGTGGTGGAGTTGAGCTTGTGGAAGCGGGAGGGTTCAAGGCTCCATCCGGGTTAGAGTAAGAAAATCCGGGATGGTTGTGGTTGGGCCGGTAATTGTTGAATTGCCGGTTATTGTTGAAACTCCTTGGGCCTTGGTAATTGTTGAAGTTGCCCCTTCCCATATAATTCACATCCTCCTCCTTGGAAGACAAGTTGGCTTGTGGAAGCACTTGGGGAGTTGCTTGGTTCTTCAAAGTTGTAGTACATAACTCCCTCAAGGACTTCAACTCATTGTTGATGGCGTCAAGCTTGAAATTGCTCATGGTGACTTCACTCACCTCATATGCTCCCGCCTTTCTCCCTTCACTCTTCCTATGGGAGTATTTCTCAATCACTAGAGCTTGCTTCTCCACAAACTCCCAAGCTTCATCTACATGCTTCTCCATAAATGTCCCACCGGAAAGAGATTGGAGCTTGAATTGGCTATCTTCATCAAGTCCCTTGAAGTAGATCTCCAATAGCTCAATTTTTGGTATGCCATGGTGTGGACAATCAAGGAGGAGATCTTTGAACCTCTCCCAAGACTTGAATAAACTCTCTCTATCCTTCATCACGAAGGCATTGATCTTCCCTCTTAACTCGGTAGTCTTGGAAGGTGGGAAGAACTTAGTCAAAAACTCGGTTATCATCTCCTCCCAAGTACCAACTCGCCCTTGTGGAATAGATTGATACCAAGCCAAGGCTTTGTCCTTAAGAGAGAAGGAAAAAGCCCTTAGCTTATGGTTGTTGCTCTCCAATCTTGGCGGTCTAAGAGTCTCCATCAAGATCTCATAATTCATCAAGTGTTGATGAGGAGACTCTCCTTCCATCCCTCCAAATTGATTATGCCGGATCATTTGTAGAACTTGAGGGCGGAGCTCATAGTTGTGGGTCGCGGGATCTCCTAAGTTCACACCCGGTCGGTGTGCTATTTGTGCCGGATCCATACGTCTCCCTAGGGTTTGTGGCTCCTCAATAGCAATGGGGACAACCCTAACATTAGCCGCCGGCTGCGGTTGTGGTGGAGGAGGTGGAGGTTGTCGGCGATTAAGCTCTCCTTGAACAAGAGCTTGCCTAATCTCCTCAATCTCCCTCCTAGTTTCCTCTTGCCTCTCATTGGCAAGTCTCCTTTCTTCCTCCAAGAGCTCATCTCTTAGCCTTATTTGCTCTAAGGCTTCATCCAACTCAGCTTGGAGGTTTCTTCCGGCCATCTCTTTCTCTTTTCGGATGTTCTTGGATCTAGATCGAAGGGTTTTCTCCGGTTCGGGATTGAATGGAGCTAAATCCTTGCCACGAGATCTTCGCATACACCTAAAGAGTAATAGATGTCCTGAAAAGAAAAGACACAAACCAAAAAGAGATCAAAAGCAACAAGAAAGATCTACACTAGAAACAATCACAAAATAGACTCAATCTAGACCTAGTCCCCGGCAACGGCGCCAAAAACTTGTTACGCTAAGATCGTGTGATGCGCAATTGGGTTTTAAATTTATACTCGTTATATTTCTCCTAACTCCTAGCGAACCCGCAGTGTACGGGACGTTCGTAGTAGGGATAGTATTCCGAGGTCGAACACAAAGACTAAGGTGAAATTGACTCGATTTGTGATTGAGTTTAGTAAAGACCTAGGTTGAAAGAGAAGAAAGGAATAAAGAAATGAAAATCTCAAATGTTTTTGGTTGGTTTTTGGTGATCAATCAAAGATCACAATACATGCAAGTAGTCGATCAACTAAACTATAAATCAACACAAATAAACAACTAAACAAGATATAAATCAAAGAGAGAAAAAGACGGATTCTAGGGATTGGAAGTTCCGGTTATGGCATAGGACTCAAGCTATCTATTCATTCTTGGATTAACTATGTTGGGGTTAAGTGTTTCTAGATTGGGATTAATTACCGGGTAGGTCTCATGATCCACTAGTCCATTCCCTAAGTCTTATTACCGGGTAAGTCTCTAAGAACCTAAGGGATGGAATTCTAACCGAACCGGATTTCTAACTTAAGATCCAACTTATCCTCACCGGGTAAGTCTCGGAAGGGCTAGTTTTAAGCTACTATCCAGCACACTAAATCCAATGGCGGCTTATTAGGCTCACCACTACCTAAGGTTTGTTATCTTCGGAATCTAAGAGTAAGGATTACTGGGTAAGTCTCTCCTAACACTTAGTTGCTACACTAGGTCACCCTAGGATAGATTTAACTCAACAAACACTTAGGATTTCAACATTCTAACAGTCTAAGATTAGATCCATCGAACCAGGAAAATCACGGTTTGTTCTACCTAAACCACGGCCGTGGTTTGACAAGAACTGGCCGTGATTCCTAACAGAGGATTCGTTCATACAAACAAGTCATCCAAAGATAAATCTAAGTCCATCCTATCATAGCCCTAGCCATAACCATCCTTTCCTTACCCTAGAACCACATCAATTTAGCCTACAACATTCATAATAGAAATCAAAACAAACAAACATAAAATCATAACATCCATTGCAAGATAATGAAGGAAAAGAGATGCACAAGTGAACTTTAAAACAAACCAAGCTGAAAATAGAATTAGAACAACTTACAACCCTTCCAAAGAAGGTTCAAAGGTTCACAAAACTCTAGAAATAGAATCCGGAAATCTTCACTACAAAAACTAGCAAGAATGACAATGGTGTGTGTTCTTCTTCTCCTCTTCAATGGAACTCTTCTTCTTCTCTTTGACACTTTCCTTCCTAGAAAAACTTCTTTTTGAGAGAATATATTTTGTTAGAGAGAAATGGATAATGGATGAGCTGCTCCAAACTACTCCCAGCTGCCCCTCACAACCCATGAAGGACCACTTTTATAACAAACTTGCATGAGCTGGCCATGAGAGTCGTGGCACAGCTGTCACAAGAATCTGGCAAAAACCACGGTTGATTCCACGGCCGTGATCTGTCAAAGAACCGTGATTCTGTGCAGAAACTTTGCCTTGGATCATTAAGCTGTGATTTGGTGCATGGCTAGTGTTGGCAAGGTTCCATGAGTCCTCCTTAGCCTATAGCTTGTGTCCTAATGAGTCCGAGGGTGTGTCGTCTAGATGAACGATCCTCAAACGCATCGTTTTAGCTCCTAAATTTCCCGAATTACCTATAAAACACGCACAAGTCCGTGTAGACATCTATCTCGACAAAATACATGAATTGAGTGCAAAATGTCTCGAACCAATGCTAAACCATGCATGAATGAGTGAAAATTCTACCTAAATGATCACCTAAAACTAAGTCATAAATCGTGTTATCAGGAATTAATGTCAAATACCCAAACTTGTAATCCAAGGATCAAGACTAACTAAACCAATTACGGTTGTGACACTCACAATCGAGGTAGAGGTTGTTGAGGCTTCACTACCACCTAGAAAAGGCAAGCCTAAACTAAGTTAAAGCAAATCTTTAACTTTGGATTAAAGTAAAAGCAAGTTCGTAAACTTAAGGGAAATCACGGTTAGTTCTTGAGGATCCACGACCGTGGACTCAACAACAGGCCGTAATTTAGGGTTCGTCGGCGATTCTCTCTAACTCTCAGGGTCCAATTTAATTACGATCGATCTATCATCATCTAAGCCACAACTATCAACCCTTCACCTTAGAATTGTTAAGGGTTTTTAGCCAACAATAGTCATAATGATATCAAATTCAAGGTTTAAAAGATTGAAAGATGAAAACTTCCGAAAACTTTCAATAAACTTCAAACCAACCTCAAAGTCACAATCAAGAACAAATATCGTCACTAGATTCGGAATAGAACAAACAAACACAATCTTAGATAAGAAGGAAGAATGGGATGTCAATCCGTCTTCTAAATCAAACCTAAACAAGAAGAGGAATCTTCTTGCGAATAACCTTCCGAATCTTCGATCTTCCGTCAATCCGGAAATCACCAATAGCACTGCGCCAAATCTCTCAACACAACTTCCACCAAAAGCAAGATTAGGGCAATTCCAAACGCAAGCGTAAATGCGTCTAAGGTAAGCGAAGGTGTAAGCCTAAAGCGAGGTGACGGAATCTCTCTTCGTCCGTCCTTTTATAGTGTATGATGAAATAGCGGCCCGGCCCAATCCTTTAAAATATCGTGGCTTAAAGTGTGGCGAAAAAGATCGCCAAGATCACGGTCGTGGAAGGTTCCACGACCGTAATTTAGAGCGTGGAAATCAACACGGTTTGAACCATCTTCTCCGCGGCCGTAGAAGTTGCTGGAATGAACCACGTTTCCTTAGCCATGGTTCCACGGCCGTGGAACTGAACGTGGAAAGTAGTACGGCCGTATTTTAGAGTGTGGTTTAGGGCAAGAACGTGAGTCTTCCCTAACTTCGTGCATTCCTCAAGTTAACACTCCTTTTGCTCCTAAGAATGCCCTCAATCCATGGACATTGCTCAACAACTCCATCTTTGCTCGATTCCGTTTTGAAATAGCTCTCAATCATCTATAATCAACATAAAGCTTGTGTAGATCTCTATATCGACATTATAGGCAAACTAGCTCACAAATGCATCAATGCTCAATCAATGACTATCAATATGGATCAAATACGCTTAGAAAACGTGCCTAAAATATCACAATATTTCATGCTAACATAATACATATAATCGACAACTTCAAGAGCCGGTGTGTCCAAACGTGCATGGCTCTCAAGTGGAGGATATGTGGCCTCGAATGTCTAAATGGATCAAGTGTTTAGTGGGAATGGTGAAACTTAACTGTAATGCTTCTCTCTACCCTAGCGGTGTTGTGAAATCGGGGTATTGGCTAGGGATGACAATGGTACAATTTTTCTAGCGACTGCTAAGACGTTGCATCTAGTGATGGAGTATAGCTGGGATAAGATCGTGTGTGAATCGGACTTTGCATCTGCTGTATCCAAACTCTCTTCACTTTGTGCTCTGTGTGGTGATGTTGGGGCCATTGTGTAACACCCCAAATTCGCGGGACTCGGGATGCTACATTGGGCTAGAATCTCACAATGAATCCTAATCCTAGCCTGACAACAAGTTCACTGGACCTTACAATATGACACTGATAGATATAAAACAAATACATAAAATTGTATAAAATTATACAACCAAAAGGTATACAAGATCATAGCCGAGTATAAAGCAACATCCTCACACATGAGGTACACAAAACATCATCCTCACGCAGGAGGGAATCATAAACATCCCCAAAACCATAACCCCTCTAATGTACGGGAGTCCTCGACCTGTCACCCTGCCAGATCACTCAGCAACTCACCTATCCTGCAAGACATCTACAACATGGTATGAAACCATTAACTAACAATACAGATATAAGGTAATGCATAAGCACAAGCACAAGTCATGAAAAATAAACACAGAAGCATGTTGTCACACATTTACCCATTTTATTATCTTCATATTATGGTCATTCACTCAAATTATATATATATGAAAATATGTGATACGAGGAATGTATCATCCCCGCCTTCGAGTGCTATAGCCAGCTGGAGTGGTATCGGTCACACAACCCGTGTACCCTATGAGAGTGGATTGCGCCCTTCCCGTAAATCAGGTCTAGCCTGACTGTAGAGAACCTCCCAGACTCCACGGGAGAATGAAAGGGAAAGATTATCAGGACAACTACAATGGGCGGTCACTAAAACATAGATTGGTAATAATCAACTATCGCATGCTATCAAGCATATATCACACACCACTCATACAAGCACCCGATATAAGGATGGTAGCTAAGTAAGTCCTACGGACTTACCTCAACCTCGTACAATCACAACCACGATCAACCTCCAATCCTGAGAGAGACACTACCTCATAACAAGGCATAGATATATATCAATCTCCTATCAATCAAAGGGGTCACACCTATACCCAAGGGATCCATAGGATCATCCTCAACCTAAACCTCACAACCTATTAATCCTCAAAGCCATGCAAGGCATAACATGATCATAACATCATGAACACACTCTCAACTATACCTAGCATGATACTACACACTCATACTAGGAAAGGAAGGGACAGTGCCATCCATAGGCAAGCCCAAAAGCAAGACACACCTGCTGAACCAAGAGCAGGACAAGGCTGGTGCAGGTGGGCGCAGTTGCGGTTGCAAGGAGGCACAAAAGCGGCGACTGGCCGGCGCTGGGGCGGCTCCAAGGTGGCGCAGGGGCGGCTGGTGTGCAAAATGCACACTTTCAGCTCCTCTTCACTTCTTCACTCGAACCTCTTCACTCCTTCTTCAGCTAGTAGCCTCATACATACATATATACATCAAACCAAGCCTATGAAGGCTATGAAGGCTGCCACAAGATCAATCTTGTGGAACCTAAGCTAGGAATAAAGAAAAGAAGGAAAGAAGGAAGAAAGAAGAAAGATAGGAAGCAAAGGATGAAGAACTCACCAAGTTGTAACCTAATCAAAAGAGGGATCACACCTCAACCTCAAGGCTGGCTCAACAAAGGCACAGCAACATCAACAAACATCATCAACATCAACCAAGAATCAACTATCTTCTAAAACTCTCACAAGATCAAAGTAATCAAGATGAAGATTCAAAAAGGGAAGAAGAGGAGAAGAAGAACGTGAGGGAGAATATAAAGCTGTAAGAAAAGTAACCCTCATTAGGAGAGAGAGAAGGAAGCTTATAAAGGAAGGAAAGAGGTAAAGTACGGGTCAAGAGTCAATAAAGTCGGTTGGAACACACCCTAAACCGTAGGGGTGGCTCAGGGAGGCGCAGACAAATCGCAAGGGCGGCCTCTGCTACACGCAAGGGCGGTTCAGGCCATTTCTGTACCGTCAGCACTCACTCTCAGCTCCTCCAAACTAAGGCCCTTACATCTCACCCCCCTAAAAACAAGTTTCGTCCCGAAACTTGCAAAATACCAAGTCCTCTCGGACCCATATGCCGAGGTATAACTCTCTCTCTCTCTCTCTATCGGAGGTATCACATGTCCGTTCAAAAGGTCATAACCTATATCAATCTATAACCTCAAAACACAAACATGGAGGAATCATCAAATCCGGAAATCAGGGCCATAACGCTACCCTAAAGGCATAGAGGAATCACATCTCTTGCCATACTCACATCACAGGGCATGGAGGAAATACATCTCTAGCTTATCATACGTATACACAAGGCATGGAGGGAAAACATATCCAGTAAGACTATGTCCATCAAAGATAGCATGGAGGAAAGACCCATCTCCAGCTAAATCCTAACCACACTCGAATATCATGGAGGAAAGAACCATCTCCAGCTATAATCATAAATCGGGCTAGCACATCAAGATGTAATAAGATCATATATCACATCATAGCTAGCACGAAAATAAACACATCAAGGCATATAAGTGCATAAGCACATAATCACATACTCACCAAGATAGCACTAAGATCTACTCGGTGATCCTACAGGTGCATCTATCTCGGCGTAAAACTCTGGATAGTTCCTCTAGATAATATCCTCAGTCTCCCATGTGTGCAAGCTTTAATATTTATACCAAGAATAATTGCAAATAGCGAACCCACCGTGTACGGATCGATTGTAATAAAAGCAAGAATTCCAGGGTCGAACACATGGACTATGGTGAAACAAAGATCGGTAATTCAGGTTGTCAATAACAAAGACGCAACAAAGCAAAGCTATCAAAGATGATGTAATAATCTGGTAAAGGGAATGCGGATTCTAGAGATTAAAACATTCAGTTGTGGTTCCAACTCAAGATCTCAAAAGATAACGTGGACAAAGCTAAGGTTTGCAAAGGGAAGGTGTTTCTAAGGTGGGAATAGATCACCGGGTAAGTCTCAAGTTACCAAAGAAAGGAACTATAATCTCAAACCAACACACCATCCAAGGGGATAGAACCAACCTTTACCGGATAAGTCTCAGGCTAACTCTCAAAGATGGGATGAAGGCACACTCAAACCCCAATAAAGGATAAACCTTTATTACCTACACTCATGATCTTGGGTAAACAAACAAAGGAATCACCGGGTAAGTCTAATCCTAGGCTTGCGTTGAACCAAGAAAGGTATCACAAGGATAACTAATACATAAATAGGTTCTCTCAGGGGTTTTTTTTAATAAAGGGGAAGGCGGTTAAAGCTTCCCCTTTATACGTCTCCCTGAGAGATATTTTTCAGAGGTTGTTTTTAACCCCTGAGAAATATAAGGCACGGATGACGGTTTTTTTAAAAACCCCCGAGAGATGTTTCTCAGATGTTTTTTTAAAAAATCATTGAGAAACATCTCTCGGGGGTTTTTAAAAAACCCCTGAGAAACATCTCTCGGGGTTTTTTAAAAACACATGAAAGATGTCTCTAGGTAAACGAACCAGAGCACCTCTAGGTAAACGAACCAGAAAGTTACAACAAATTATCTATATGAGTTCCTCGTCCTTCAAATTATTAGATATGCAATAGGTGTACACAACCATTTTATCCATTTATAGGATATGCAATAGAAAGTACACACGCATATTATCTATCTGAGTCCCTCAGCCTTCAAATTATTAGGCAAAGTGCTTCATCAGATCTAGTGGCATTCTTGAAAGTGCTCACATGGCATTTCTGTCACATTTTGAACAAATAAGAAACAAAAAGTCTCATACCATCTACAACCCCAATTAACAGATCAAAGTAGATTAGATGAACAATAGAACATTCATATAAATATGACGAATAACTATCACATGCCATCGCCCTGAAGAAACAATTAATGACACTCACTGGTCACCACATCAAACGTAAAATTAAGCATTCACATGCAGTAAATTTCTTACAAAATGATTTCCAGTTAAGAATCACTCTTCTTAAAAAAGCTATCATCACATGAAGCTATATTTTTAGATGAAATAACATATTTGTACGACTTGAGTTCATGATCAAGACAGATGTCAAAGGGTTAACTCGTAGAAAACACCATGAAGCCCTTTGGGACATTCCTTTCCTATAATAATTCCTTCTTGAGCCAGGTGGCTTTGACCTCATCCCAAACCACCTCTACCAATGCTAAAGAAAGATTGATACATTTACAGTTGCTGATTCAAAGGAAACGTTGAGCTCAATAATAGACGCAACCATAAGAAAAAGAGTACAAGTTAATAAATGGAGCACCGTCATCCTAAAATTACAATTATGAGAAAATATTTTTAATTGGACAGGTGAATAAAATAAATCCTTTTTAAGCTCCTTAAAACACTAGAAAATACAAAATTCTTTTGAGAATGTTGGCCTATGTTACTGCTTGGTATAGCTGCATACTTACACCTTGCATAAACAATATTTCTAAATGGCTTTTATTGTACACTTTCCATAAGTTCAATTTCCACTGAGAGTATCGAAATCATTTCCAGTAGTACCATACCCAATTCTCATTTTTGACAATTTCCAATCAACAACGACCACATACTACACCTTACCTAAGCATGATTCTAGATGGTTTCATAAAAGAAGAATTTATAGGATGCTAATTGTTGTAGTATGCAAGCACAATTCCACCAGTCCAAAATCCGAGAGTTCTCGAAATGATTTGTATTTTAAGAACTAATTATTCATGTTTTAAGGAAGAGACATGAAGGTAGAAGAAAAAATCTCCACACAGATTTTGATTCCATCAGTTCACTTGTTTTGAAGAGCAAACTTGTTACATTGATAAACTTTTCTAGATACTTTAGTTCTGTTCGATCACTAATCATGAAAGGTGGTAAAAGAGAGAAAAATCATTATTTTATAGGAAAAGAAACAAAAGAATAATCAACTGTTTTTCATTATCCTTCTGAAAGAGGCATTGAGCTTAAACGATAGCTTTACACTACATTATCACTTCATCTCTCCTACATATGTACATGAATAGAAACCTTGACATACCTTATTGATGAATTAGCAATGGAGCACCTAAGTTTTAATTTTGGGCTTCAAAGAAAACAAAAAAAAACATGCCAGGAAAATAAAAACACTAAAAATAGTATTGAAGCTCCATGCCATTTTTAGTGTTTTTACTGAGTAGTAATGAAAATCTCATAAAAAACATGACATTGGACCTTTTTTTCTTCCAAAATTTCATCAGATAAGGTATCATCATATAATCTACTGTGTGACATTAACTAACATCATTGATAAAAGTGAGGGAAATATTAAATGAAGCAACTAACTCACATTTATACTATAAAAAATGACAGAATTAGACGTTGGGCTTCAACTAAGTTTTCTGGACCAGACAAATTCAAATATCATTGCCCATGGACTCCAAGATTTGTTGTATAACGTATTACAAATGAATCCTAAGAAATACAAGTTAATAGAGGAACATTACGTGATAAAAATAGTGAAGCTAAGCTAATAAAGAAAAAGTGATAGGCTATTGAGTATTGAAGTACCTTAAGAATCATCATATTGATGACCTCAAGTAGAGAAGTAGCAACGATGGAGTCACTATCACCATCTATAAACATTTTGGAATTCAATATTAGGTGCATCTTAACGGTGATACGCTAAGCCCCATACACCTGAGTAGTTAAGAGAAATTACTGTGAAATTCTAATTAAAGACCAAATTGTAGCTTTAACTGAACGAAAGACAAAGATAGGAAATTAGATTCACAGATAGTTTAAGTAAATCCTAACACAAAACCAAAATTTAAAAGAATAACCAAGAAGGTAGCATATAATTCAGTGGTATATAAATTAATTTCATTCAAATCCCCCATTTTGGCATAAACTGTTGCAGAAGTAAAAAAGAAAGAAAAATAGAAGTAACAAAAACATACATACAAATACTATTCACAAACAAAACATCAGTTTTAAGAAAAGGTCAAAAATTTAGTGTTTTTATTCACCTCAAACCCCTCTCCTGACACAAGTGTTCGCTCCAAACGGTGTGTGCAAGCTTTAAATTTATAACCCTAGATGTAAGCTTAAAACAAGGATGCAAACCCGCAATGTACGGGTCAATCGTAGTAAAAAGCAAGAAATTCCAGGGGTCGATCATAGGGACTTAGTGAAACAAAGAAGGTGTAGGTAGGCTATGTAATTACTAACCACAAAAGCGATTAAAGCAATCAAAGATGATAACAAGTTAATTAAGGAAATATGCAATTCTAGGGATTACAACATCTAGTTGTGGTTCCAACTCAAGATCTAAAGATAAGCGGACAAAGCTGAGATTTTGCAAAGGGAAGGTGTTTCTAAAGCGGAGTAGATCACCGGGTAAGTCTCACTACTCACTATCCCAAACCGAAAGTTCCTATTACCGGGTAAGTCTCAAGGTACTAAGGAAAGGAACTATAATCTCAAACCAACAAACCAACTAAGGGAATAGAATCAACCTTTACCGAGTAAGTCTCAGGCTAACTCACAAAGATGGAATGAAAGCACACTCAAACCCCAATAAAGGATAAACCTTTATTACCTACACTTATGATCTTAGGTAAACAAACAAAGGAATTACCGGGTAAGTCTCATCCTAGGCTTGCATTGAACCAGGAAAGGTGTAATAAGAATAGGATTTGGCAAACTCTAACACTTAACTCTCAGTTCGGATCAAAAAGGTCACCTCGGTTAGACGAATTCAACCCCGGCCGAGATGTTCATCGACTGAGCGAGATGTTCTAGGGTTAAAGATAAAGACTCGAGCTTTCAGGGTCCTACTGGAATTAAGATTATTCTATCATTGTTTTTCCCACAACCTTCAGCCAATCACCCTAGAATCGCACAAGGAAATTAGCCACTCATCATCATGAAAGCAATAATCAAATATATGGGAAGAGAATGAATATTTGAACTCAAAAACCTTAAGAACAAGGCTTCAATAACTTAATCAAATATCAAACAAATAAGCGTTCCTTGGATCACAAATACAACAAGACAATCAAATAAAAGGGAATCTATGGAAGTCTTACAAATCCCCTCAAAAGCTATATCCGAACTATCAATCCTTCCTTGATTGATCTTCAATCTTCCTTCCTTCCTTCAAAACTCCGGAAAAATCCCTTAATTGTTGGATGCTCTCAGCCCTCTAAGCATGCGGTGATCCGAAGATGGTTGAATTGTAGAAAATCCAACCCTTTATATAGGAGAATTATCTTCCAAAGATAAAATATCTTAAAAAAATAATTTCCTATTAAATATATTCATATCTCCTAAAATCAATATCTTCCTAAGATAATTTTATAGGAAATATCTTAAAAGATAATTTCCTATAAAATATACCCATATCTCCTAAAATAAATATCTTCTTAAGATAATAATTTTTTAAAAAGATAATTTCCTAATAAAATATATCTTATCTCTAAAATAGATCTCCTAAATATATGATCTTCCTTCCAGAAATCCAGCCCAAAAATATAAGATCTCTCCTTCCAAAAATAAAAGATCTCAGCCAAATAAAATGTATCTCGCTGCGTCAGGGTATTCGCCTCGGTCCACCCTGCCTTGAAAATCACCTCGGTCGAGGTGGCACTGAAGAACACCTCGGTCTAGGTGATCCTGAAGAACACCTCGGTTTAGGTGATCCTGAAGAACACCTCGGTCTAGGTGATCCTGTAGCCGACCTAGGTGAATCTCAGTTGCGTGTAAATCTTTCTAATCTGGTCCAAAATCAATCTTCTTCATCATTTCCATGCTTCCTGAGTTCTTCCTTAAGCTCCAGAATGTAGCTCCAATGACTCCTTAGCTCCTTTAGCTCCATTTTAGTCCAAAATGTGGCATTTTACCTACGATTACAACGAAACTTGGTGTAGACCTCGATTCCTGTAAAGGTAGATGAAACGACAATATAATCACATAATATACATTCAAACATGTAGATTATTGAAGATAAAATGTCTAAACAGGTCCCAAAATATAGACTATAATTAATGCTATTAACAAGGAAATGGAAAACCCAAAACAACATGAATATCACATAAGCAACGGACTTACCATGAACAAATATATCTTGGTCATCATGTTTGTTGACAACGTAGATCCAAATTCTTCCACCACCACCTCCAGCAAATCCATTATCACTAGACGCACTTAACCGACCATTTTCAATCCTGCTCCAGAGAGAAGAAGTTCCTCAAAGATCAATCTTAACTCAAACATATCACCCAACAACTTTATTTTATTAGCATACCTATAATACCCCGCGGAGCAATACATTACACTGATGAATATCTAGCATACTTATAATACCACCGCTTGTTGTTGAGCTACTGTTTCTACTACCACTTCCAAGTTCATAAGGAAAATTTGCATTATTATAAGAAATATTGTCGTCCAAAAAAGTCCCACTAGAGTATCCCTCCCCGCCTCTTCCGCTATGTCCGCCACCACCTGTTGGTAAAAGTCTATTAATAAGACTTATACAGATTTTGTATTTAAAGAGAGTATACAGATTTCAAATAATTTGTGGCTGAGATTAAACATAAATATATTTGAAAGATCAATGATTGTGATCTTTCGCAGGAAGGAATATATAACTGCTCTCCTAACTGCAATCCTAACTGTAAAACTGAATTAACTGTCATAGACAGTTCAGAGAATTCTCTATAAATAGAGAAAGATTCTTCACTAGAAAAATAAGAAAGAAACTCAGATTTGTTGTCTGATTTCTTTAAGGGCTTTGTTGTATCCTGGGAGGTGAATTTGTCTGCAACCCTAACAGCAATTAGAGGGGACAAATATCACTTTAAAGATAGTGATATTTTCACGCCTCAAAGCATTCTATAAAACTCTAAATTACCAACAATTTTAAAGTGATATTTGTTATGGAGGCGGGATCACAAGCAACAACCCTTACCCTGATGAATCAAGATTTTTTCAAACTTGATTGGTTTGATGGGACCAACTTTAACCGCTGGAAGGACCAAATGATGTTCCTACTGACAGCCTTGAAGATTTCCTATGTGTTGGATGCCAATTTGGAGGCAATTCCAGATTCAACAGATGAAGAGGACCAAGAGATCAAGGACCAAAGGAAGAAAAGAGATGAAGACGAAGTTCTATGTAGAGGTCATATCCTCAACCGACTCTCTGACAGACTTTACAATCTGTTCACGGCAATCAGATCGCCAAAGGAGATTTGGATCACGCTGGAGACGCGATACAACAATAAAAAGCAAGACGCATATAAGTTTCTTATCATGAAATACTTTGAATTTGCTATGAGTGCTGATAAACCTGTCATGGATCAAGTTCATGATCTACAGAGTATTGTTAACCGACTCAAGGAGTTGAAAATTGATATCTCTGAGTCATTACAAGTGGGGGCAATCATTACAAAGTTGCCTACGACTTGGAATGATTATCGGAAGAAACTCTTACATACCACAAAAGAATTGTCCTTGGAACAGATTCAGAAACATTTGCGTATTGAGGAAGAAACGAGATATCAATACAAAAAGCAAGTGGATTCACAATCTGAAAATAAGGTGAATTATGTTGTTGGTGAGAATTCTAATCAGAACAAAAGGAAGAAGCCTGATGGGAATAAAAACTACAACAACTCTAAGAAGCCTAAGAAGGATGATAAAGATAATAGGCCAAAATGCCACTTCTGCAAGATACCAGGGCATTTCAAGAGAGAATGCAGAAAATGGCAACGAAAACAACAAGAGATGTCCAGCAATCAAGCCAATGTGACTCAAAAAGACAAATAAGATATCATTGCCATGGTATCTGAGATGTTTTCTGAATTACAAATTGGTATGGTTACTGAAGTCTCAATGGCTGCAGGAACAAAATCTAAGGATTGGTGGTTCGATTCAGGAGCTACGGTGCATGTATGCAATGATTTTTCTCAATTCACAAACTATGAACCCTTCGACTAGGATGATGGAGTTCTTATGGGAAATAACAACGTAGCCAAGGTCCTAGACAAAGGACGTGTTGAAGTTCAGTTCACTTCGGGAAAGAAGATCATTCTGACCAATGTCCTTCATGTTCCAGAAATCAGAAAAAACTTAATTTCTGCAAGTCTGTTATGCAAAGCCGGTGTTAAGGCTGTCCTAGAATCTGACAAGTTAATATTAACTAAGAGTGGTGCATTTGTAGGAAAGGGATACTCTTGTGATGGAATGTTCAAACTTAGTACTTCTGCTTATATTGTTGAGTTATCTCCATCATTATGACATATGCAACTTGCTCATGTGAATTTTGGATCTATAAAGCTTATGTCTAAGCATGGAATGATTACTTGTGATAGTCATGTTTTTGATAAACATTGTGAGATTTGTGTTCAAGCAAAAATGGCCAAAAGACCTTTTCCTACAGTAGATAAGACTAATGAAATATTAGAACTTATACACTCAGATATATGTGAATTAAACGGAATACTAACAAGAGGCGGAAATAGGTACTTTATTACTTTCACGGATGATAAATCTAGATATACTCGTGTATATTTGATGAGGAAAAAGGATGAAGCTTTTGAGAAGTTTAAAATATATAAGGCTGAAGTTGAAAATCAGAAAGATAAAAAGATTAAAATTCTGAGAAGTGATAAGGGCGGAGAATATTTCTCTAATGAGTTCAATAAATTCTGTGAAAACAGTGGAATTATTCATCAGCGAACATCCCCTTACACGCCACAACAGAATGGCTTGGCTGAAAGGAAAAATCGAACATTGTGTGATATGGTGAACTCTATGATGTTGAATGCAAAAGTGCCTTCAAATATGTAGGGAGAAGCTTTGTTGACTGCATGTTATTTGCACAACAGAATTCCTTCAAGAAGGACTAAAGTATCTCCATATGAAGTTTGGAATGGAAGACAACCCAATTTAAACTATATAAAAGTATGGGGCTGCATAGCATATTACAGGATTCCAGATCCTAAGAAAACTAAATTGGGTCTTAAAGCCTTGAAAAGCATTTTCTTGGGGTACGCAGAAAATTCTTAGGCTTACAGATTTATGGATGTGGATTCAAATCAAATAAAGGAATCTAGAGATGCTGAATTTTTTGAGACACAATTCAGTGGGGATGTGACAAGTGAAAATGCTGGAAACACTACTTACACGGCTCCATCGTCTTCTTTGTCAAGGAAAAGACAACTTAATGAACCAATGGAACAAAGAAGAAGTCAACGGGTCAGAATACAACAACAATTTGGTTCTGATTTTTCATTACCGAATGATGTTTTATTCCTAGTTGAAGGAACTAGGAATGAAGTGTTAAACGAAATACCATTTGTGTTTCAAATTGAAGGAAACCCTAAGACATTTAATGAGGCAATGTCTTCTAGAGATGTAGTATTCTGGAAAGAGGCCGTGAATGATGAAATGGACTCAATTATGTCCAACAATACTTGGGTTCTGGTGGATTTACCTAAAGGATCTAAACCAATTTCTAGCAAGTGGTTATTTAGAAGAAAGTATAATACCGATGGCACAATCCAAAACTTCAAGTCAAGATTGGTAGCCAAAGGATTTAAACAAAAGGAAGGTATCGACTATTTCGATACATATGCACCAGTAGCAAGGATTACATCAATAAGAGTGCTCTTGGCACTTGCTTCGTTGTATAAGCTGCAGGTGCATCAGATGGATGTAAAAACAACATTTCTGAATGGAGATTTGGATGAAGAATTATACATGGAACAACCCGAGGGGTTTGTGGTTCCTGGAAATGAAAATAAAGTGTGCAAATTATCAAAATCTTTATATGGACTGAAGCAAGCACCAAAACAGTGGCATGAGAAGTTCGATTCTGCCATACTGTCTTTTGGATTTAAGCATAATGGCGCAGACAGATGTGTGTACACAAAGTTTAGCGACAAATACAGTGTTATAATTTGTCTCTACGTTGATGATATGCTAATTATAAGCAATCAAATTGAAGGAGTTACTGAAACTAAGAATTTCTTGATATCACAATTCAAGATGAAATATTTGGGGGAAGTAGATACTATTTTAGGTATTAAAATACTTAAAAATAGTGGGGATTTTACTATGACCCAATCTCATTACATTCATAAGATGTTAGAAACGTTTAAGCATCTTACGATTAAGGAGGCAAATACTCCATATGATCCTTCATGTAAATTATTCAAAAATGAAGGTAGATCTAATTCCCAGAAAGATTATGCAAGTGCAATTGGGAGCTTAATGTATGCAATGCATTGTACAAGACCTGATATTGCATTTGCTGTTTGCAAGTTATCAAGATATACTAGAAATCCTGGAATTGAACATTGGAAGGCTATAAGTCGAGTTATAGGATACTTAAAGAAAACAGCAGAACTGAAATTATCTTACAACAGTTTTCCTGTTGTTTTGGAAGGATTTACAGATGCTAGTTGGATATCTAGTGCAGATGAGAACAAATCCACAAGTGTTTGGGTTTTTACTCTAGCGGGAGGAGCAATATCCTGGGCTTCAAAGAAAAAAACTTGCATAACACATTCTACAATGTAATCAGAGTTTATTGCGTTGGCTGCAACAGGAAAGGAAGCGGAGTGGCTGAGAAATTTTCTTTTGGATATACAGTTGTGGTCACAACCAATGCCACCTGTTTCTGTGTTCTGTGACAGTGCAGCAACATTGTCTAGAGCCTGTAATAAAATTTATAATGGAAAGTCTAGACACATTAGTTTAAGACATGCTTATGTTAGGCATTTGATTGAAGAAGGTGTTATTACCATTATTTATGTCAAGTCTTGTAAAAACTTGGCTGACCCATTTACAAAAGCACTCTCGAGAGAAATGGTAAGAAATACCTCAGCTGCAATGGGGTTGAAATTAATATGAAATCACCACAACAGGAACCCAACCTCTTTCTAGAGATTCTAGTTATGAAATTTAAAGGGTAACAACAAGTTGTTGATAAGTGATTGGGATGCACGCTAGTGCAATAAAGGGAGGTTGAGTACTAAGGCTACTCTTAATAAGATTCTTTAATGATTACGGTGTCATAGGATCTTACCTATATAGATCACATAAGAGTGGAGTTACTCTTAAACAAAACCAATTGTTTTGTAAGTTTTCTATGAATCTAGGTGAACTCAAGTCAAAAGAAGTTTAGTGAAGAAGCTGAAAATGTTATTGTATGTTTTATCCGATGTTGATAAAAGAAAATTGGTTTAAGGAACTAACCACCATTTAATCTGTTGACATTTTGATAAATTTGTACTAATTGGAAGTTTAAGTTGAAAAACACTTTCATTATGTATGACATTATTCACAAAGTCTGATTTATAGACTTAGTGGGGATTGTTGGTAAAAGTCTATTAATAAAACTTATACAGATTCTGTATTTAAAGAGAGTAGACAGATTTCAAATAATTTGTGGCTGAGATTAAACATAAATATATTTGAAAGATCAATGGTTGTGATCTTTCGCAGGAAGGAATATATAACTGCTCTCCTAACTGCAATCCTACCTGTAAAACTAAATTAACTGTCGTAGACAGTTCACAGAATTCTCTATAAATAGAGAAAGATTCTTCACTAGAAAAATAAGAAAGAAATTCAGATTTACTGTCTCATTTCTTTAAGGGCTTTGTTGTATCCTGGGAGGTGAATTTGTCTGCAACCCTAACAACAATTAGAGGGGACAACTATCACTTTAAAGATAGTGATCTTTTCACACGTCAAAGCATTCTATAAAACTCTAAATTACCAACACCACCTCCATGGCCATTGCTAAGAAGCATTCCCTGACCAACGCCACCTATGTAGCCTACACACAGTGCTAGTACAAGGATGAGAAAGCACAACCTATTAGTAGGATTATTGTGAGTCATAATTCTAGTCCAAGTCAGTTTTCACAAGCAGAGGAAAGAGATTTATTGGTCAAAATAATAAAATGCCAAGACAAATTCCTCTTATACCTTGTAAGTGTCGATAGCATGAATTATTGTCTATATTTTGGGGTTTGTTTAGACGTTTTATCTTCAATAATCTGCACGTTTGTATGTATATTATGTGATTATATTGTCATTTCATCTACCTTTGCTGGAATCGAGGTCTACACCTAGTTTTGTTGTAATCGTAGGTAAAATGGCACGTTTTGCATCAAAAAGGAGCAAAAGGAGCTATGGAGTCATTGGAGCTACATTCAGGAGCTTAAGGAAACATCCAGGAAGCATAGCCATGGATTAGAGATTCACTTTGGACCAGATTAGAGAGATTTCACATTCAGTTGTGATTCACCTCGGTTGACTACAAATTCACCTCGACCGAGGTGATCCAGATAAGTCGACTCGACCGAGGCGAACACCTGGGACGCGGCGAGAATATTTTATTCTTGGCTGAGATCTTTTATCTTTGGAAAGAGGATCTTATATTTTTGGGGCTGAGTTCCTGGAAGGAAGAAGATAAGATAGACCATATATTTTACCTATTTTTATGGGAAGAGATCTTTCTAAGATATCTTATCTTTGGAGGGTATTTTTCCTATAAAAAGGGTCGGATTTCCCACAAATCCGACATCATGCTATACATCCTGCTTACATCCTAATACACCGCTGCAGCCATACTCCAGTTGGGAGTTTTGAAGAACCTTTTTGAAGGTTGAAGGAAGAAAGTCTATAGTTTTTATAGCTTTTGAAGGGTTTTTGTAAGATCATCTTAGATTCCCTTCCTCTTTGTTGTCTTATTGGATTTCTATCCAAGGAACGCTTGTTTTTTGATAATTGATTCAGTTATTGAAGCCTTTCTCTTAAGGTTTTCTTGTTCAATTATTCTCTTTCTTCCCATATATTTGATTAATACTTTCATGATGATGAGTAGCTAATCTCTTTGTGTGATTCTAGGGTGATTGGCTGAAGGTTGTGGGAAAAACAATGATAGAATAATCTTAATCACAGTAGGACCCTGAAAGTTCGAGTCTTTAACCTTAACCCTAAGCATCTCGCTCAGTCGATGAACATCTCGGCCGGGGTGGAATTCTTCTGACCGAGGTGACTTATCTGATCCGAAACTGAGAGTTAAGAGTTAGAGTTTGCCAAATCCTATTCTTATTACACCTTTCTTGGTTCAATGCAAGCCTAGGATGAGACTTACCCGGTAATTCCTTTGTTTGTTTACCTAAGATCATAAGTGTAGGTAATAAAGGTTTATCCTTTATTGGGGTTTGAGTGTGCTTTCATCCCATCTTTGTGAGTTAGCCTGAGACTTACCCGGTAAAGGTTGATTCTATTTCCTTAGATGGTGTGTTAGTTTGAGGTTATAGTTCTTTATCTTATTTCCTTGAGACTTACCCGGTAATAGGAGTTCCGGTTTGGGATTAGTGAGTAGTGAGACTTACCCGGTGATCTATTCCACTTTAGAAACACCTTCCCTTTGCAAAAACCTCAGCTTTGTCTGCTTATCTTTAGATCTTGAGTTGGAACCACAACTAGATGTTTTAATCCCTAGAATTGCATATTTCCTTTATTGACTTTTTATCATCCTTGATTGTTTTAATTGTTTTTGTGGTTAGTAATTACAAAGCTTACCTATTCCGACTTTGTTTCACTAAGTCCCTGTGATCGACCCTTGGAATTCCTTACTTTTACTACGATTGACCCGTACACTACGGGTTCGCATCCTTGTTTTAAGCTTACATCTAGGGTTATAAATTTAAAGCTTGCACACACCGTTTGGAGCGAACAAGTGTCATTATATTGGGTTTAAATACATAACTAAGGATAAGAGACCCAAAGTGAACGTACTGCACACCTAACTACCTCTCAAATATATTATTATGTGCTTTTTAAGTAGCAAAGCGCATTACCAAGAGTGATAAAATTATATAAAAAAATAAAATAAGGCAATGTTTACTGAAGGTGACATGCTTTAATGCTTATTATGTTTTACTACTTCAAAATGGTGTAGTCAACTATATATGAAGAGAACAAAACTAACTGCGGATTCAATCCAAAGGCGGTTATTTTTTCCTACGTCAGGATAACAACTGATCTCACTAGTGAAACTGCATTACATATCCTCTACTCGCCAAATATGCATAAGAGACTATATCACTCTAGTGTCAAGACCTGAAACAACATAATAAATATGGGTCTGACATAGATAGGTAGTATACAACAACAAAGTTTCAAACTGTACAAGAAAATGTGCACCTATAGAGTGAAGACCAAGGAAGAGTTCATGTTGCAATCTTCTGGTGGATGAAGTAACTCCACATGGAAATCTTCTTGCTCAAAGTAAAGATGTGGTGCCTTGTAATCACTCCAAAAATACATTAGGCAAATAAAAATATTAGACACGAAATGACTGCATAAAAAATGGATCCAACAAACATAAAGATGTGGTGCCGTTGATCGATTGCAATTGAACCCTTGAAGGCGGAAGATTGTGGTGGTGGTTGCAATTGAAGCCTTGAAGGCGGCAGGTCGACGTCGTTGATGCTTGAAGCCTTGAGGCGGAAGATACTCGATCGATCTTGCTAATGTAGTCGATTCTTTGCAAGCATTTTTTTGGAATTAAGTTTTACCTTCAACTCCTTGAAGACGATAGGCGTCAGTCGTTTATCGTGTTTTTGCAAAGGCAATAGAAAGAAGTCATAGAAGAAGTGGGATAGAATAAAAAAATTAGGGCTTTAGCACGGTTTTGTGATATACCTTCCGATAATAACTGGTTACAAGATTCGTTTTAAATTTAAACGAATTTTTTTTTGAGGGGTTTAAATAAAACCCTGAGAGTATATTTGAAAAATTAAAACATATAGATGTAATATGTTCTCATGAGTTATATAAAAAACCTCATAGAGTGTATTCAAATTACAAGAGTTTTATTAACTCCTGAGAAATTACCCCTGAGAGAGGTTATTTTTGTACTAGTGATAAGATTTGACAAACTGAAACCTCAACTCATATAAGGATCAAAAAAGGGCTCGCCTCGCTCAGTTATATCCCATTCCGGCTGAGATGTTCTATGACTGACCGAGGTGTTCGTCGGTTGTTACGTCTAGGAATAGATGTGCACGCAATAAGTCTTAAATTTATACTCGTTATAATTATCCTAACTCCTAGCGAACCCGCAGTGTACGGGACGTTTGTAGAAAGGTAAGTATTCCGAGGTCGAACACAAAGACTAAGGTGAAATCGAGTCAAGCGATGATCAAAAATAGTGTAAATCTAGACTAAGATAAGGTGAGGAACAAAGAAAATGGAAAACACAATGTTTTTGTTGGTTTTTGTGGTGATTAAACAAAGATCACAAGTCAAGCAAGATAATAAACAACTAACAACTCAAGCTAGCAAACGAACAAGCAAACACAAACACAAGAATATGATCAAGAGAGAAAAGTAGATTTTAGAGGTCAAGATTTCCGGTTATGGCATTGGACTCAAGGTTCTAAAGATTCTAAGGACAAGCTGCGGTGTTTGGGAAAGAATGTTTCGCTAATGGAAGCAATTACCGGGTAGGTCTCTCACTTCACTAATCCCGCATCAAACTCCTATTACCGGGTAAGTCTCTAGGAGTTAGAGTAAGGAATTCCACACAAACTAGATACTACTTAAGGGTAACCCTCTCCTTACCGGGTAAGTCTCGGAATAGGGAAATCTCAAGCAATTATCCTAGCACACTCAATCCAATAGCGGCTTATGAGGCTCACTACTACCTAGCATTCATCATCTTAGGTATCTAAGATCGGAAATCATCGGGTAGATCTCTTCCCTCACTTAGGTTGGTAGCATTAGGTGATTCTAAGCTAAATTAGGCTTAATAAACACTAGGATTTAAACAACCAAGGACCCTAACATGCAGATTTATCAATTAAAGAGCAACAGAGAAGAAAATCGGGTGGATCATACAGAAAATCGGACGATTTAGATGAAGAACAGGTCGATTTTTGTCTCTGAAAATGGGTTCGTGCATTCAAATCATCCTAAACTAACATATAAGTCCATCCTATCATCACCCAAGCCATAACCATCAATCCATCACTCTAAAATCACAAGAAACTAGCCAATAATATGCATATCAAAATCCGAAATCATCAAACAAGCATACATGGTGTTCATAGATGAGTAATGAAAGATGAGTAAGCAAAATCAATAAATCTCAGCCAAATCTAAGTTGTAGCAAGACTTACAAACTCTAAAATGAAGATGCAAAACGTTCTTAACAATCCTTGCAATTAGTTCTTCAATCCAAGTCTACAAAATCACTCAAAATCACTCTTAGAATGGTCTTCTTCTTCTTTCTTCAATCCTTGGGAGCTTTTCTTCTTCTCCAATCTTCCTCCAAGATGAATGAGTTGTGAATGAGAGTGTGGGAGAGGAGAGATGCCCAGCAACCACCTGAGGGACCACTTATATTCTCCACCAAGAGCAAGGACGGACAAGAGATCGTGGGACACGTGGCTTAAGCTGTCAAAGCCTCAAAAATCGACCCAGTGGACAAAAATCGGCCGATTTAACTGCTACTTGGTCCGATTTTCTTCAGCAGAAACGTGCTATGATTGTCTAGCCATGAGTTGCTCCATTGCTTGCACCATTAGTGATCTTTGTGTCCTTTGTTGCTCCAATTATGCTCCTCAAAGGCTTTGGATGTGAACCATCATGAGGCTTGGCCCTCAAATGTATCGATTAACGTCCAATAGATCCCCGAATTACCTACAAAACCGATAAAAGGTAGTGTAGACGTCTTTTCTAGAAATGTGTGTGAATTGAGCGAAGACGTCATGAATCAATGCCAAAACTTGCACGAATGAATGAGAAATCTATCTAAGTGACTACCTAATCCTAAGTCATAAATCGTGTTATCAAAATACCCCATACTTAAGGTTTGCTCGTCCCCGAGCAAATTCCCAACTATAGACTAAGAGATGACATGATTTATGTATGCAGAAAAATTGTCAAAATCTTTTGGAGCTGTGCTTCTAATATTGGATCACCTTCATAGTCATGTTTCATGGCAATGGACAAGCAATTATGCATCAAATACATGAAAGCATGGAAAGACAATTACACTTAACTTGATAGCATGCAATGAAATGTAAAGATGAAGAAGTCAAGATGATCATGAGCATGTCCAATCTAAATCACTTAGTCTTACACACATGCAAGTAGGTCATAAGGACTTGTGAAATAGAAGGCCAAGAAACGTCGTGATTAGGCGGGAATTTTCTAGGCTATGTGATGCTAATCCGGGAAAGGAACTAAACAACCACTACTTCAAATTTTCTTATCAACTTCCCTCAAGTGTATATTTTTCTTCATTTTCTTTTCTTTCTTTTATTTTTGAGACAATGGCATTGGTGTGCAAAAGCCGAAACCTTGGTGATTAGCCATTCTCGGGCTTTTTCTATTTTTCGAGATGCATCCACACCGGGCACACATACCAAAGCTCGTTAGGACTATTGGTTTATTTGACTTTGGCAAGGCACCAACACCCGATTATGTGAAGTGTACCGAGTTACTTGTCATTTAAACCAACGTCCCCAAACCTATATTTTTGTCTACACTTTCACAACAAATTCAGCATTCTATTCATGGCATTCTTTCATCAACACCTTCACCCCATACTTGCTTTTCACACACATCAACACACTAGCATGCTCCTATTCCCGGATGGGTCAAAAGAGGTCAAATTTATCTCAATTGAGGTGCTCAAGCAACATGATCAAGATGAGAAGTAGAGGAAAATGAATTGCCTTAATCACTCCTAATTGATGTGCAAGAACTAGCATGCAATTTCGACTTTCAATACTCAATTCAATCAAGGCAAACATTCATGATCACAATTCATTCATGGGATTCAAGAGAAGTACTTCATGTCCACATATACATTCATCAATTTAACACATAAGGCTATCCATAGCCAATCCACAAGACAAGGTTCATCATTAGGGTCATATCCAAGCCTTAGAAGCACTAAAAATTTTTTTAAAATTTTCTGAATTTTTTGGATTTTTCGAAATATGTATGTTCAATGCAAGACATAATGAAACATGTGACAAAATTAAACTATCCTAGATGCTAATCATGCAAGTGATTTTGAAAACCCCACCCCATACTTAGAAACACATTGTCCCAAATGTGGAAGCTAAATAAAGAAGTGAAAGAGAGTCCTCACAATGTAAAATTGGTGATGCTTTGGTATTTCGGTTCTCATTGAATGATGATGGTGGATGATCGATCAAGGATGGTAGAGAGCTCTTGATGTTCATTATGGTGTCGGAACCCGCGCTTGGCACCGCAAGCCGTCCAAGTTCCACGTCCGCTCCACCCATGCTTGATTGGAGATCATCACTTTCCTTTACAGAGGAAAAATCGGACCAGCTACCCAGGAAAATCGGCCGATTTATTGATGAACAGGCCGATTTTTCTGGGTGCTTTTCTCCTCGTCCATGTGCTTGGATCTTGTTCCTTCAACTAGTCCATGAGGCTTTCACATGACCTCCAACATGCCATAACTCATGACAATCAACAAGATCTAGCACCCAAAAACACAAAAGAAAAACAAAGCACACCAAGAGTGAGATTAAACAAAAGCAAGAAAAACACAAGGAAAAATATATACCAATGGGTTGCCTCCCATTAAGCGCTTCTTTAAGGTCATTAGCTTGACCAAATTCGGGAGCGTTTCAATCAAGGTGAAGCGGGGCAATCACTTCCACCGGGGCTTCCGGGATGTACTTCTTCAATCGATGCCCATTCACTTTGAAGTCACCACAATGATCTCCTCCTATCTCTACCGCTCCATGAGGAAAGATCTTCTTCACCACATATGGCCCGGTCCATCTTGATTTGAGCTTTCCGGGGAAGAGCCGCAGCCTCGAGTTGAAGAGAAGGACAAGGTCGCCTTCACTCAACTCCTTCGGGATGAGGCGCTTGTCATGCCACCGTTTAGTCCTCTCCTTGTAGATCCGGGCATTCTCATAAGCATCCAACCGGATCTCTTCAAGAGCGTTTATGTCAAGCAACCTCTTCTCTCCCGCCTCCTTGAGATCAAAATTTAGCCACTTAATGGCCCAATAAGCTCTATGCTCCATCTCAACCGGAAGGTGGCACGACTTTCCATAGACCAACTTGTAAGGAGTGGTGCCAATTGGTGTTTTGAAGGCGGTCCTATATGCCCACAAGGCATCATCGAGCTTCATAGCCCAATCTTTTCTCGTCCTTGATACCGTCTTCTCAAGAATGACCTTGATCTCCCGGTTGGAGATCTCCACTTGGCCACTAGTTTGGGGATGGTAAGGTGTTGCCACCTTATGAGTCACCCCATACTTGGCCAAAAGTGCTCCAAAATTCCTATTGGTGAAGTGCTTCCCTCCATCGCTTATGATCACCCTAGGTGTTCCAAACCTAGGAAAGATCACTCGGTTGAAGAACCGCACCACTACCTTGGCGTCATTTGTAGGAGAGGCGATTGCCTCCACCCATCTCGAAACATAGTCAACCGCCAATAGGATGTAGAGGTTGCCACATGAAGAAGGGAATGACCCCATGAAGTCCACACCCCACACATCAAATATCTCTACCTCTTGGATGTTGTTCAAGGGCATCTCATTCCTCCTTGAGATGTTGCCCGTCCTTTGGCAAGCATCACAAGCTACCACAAAGCCTTGCACGTCCTTGAACAAACTTGGCCAAAAGAAGCCCGATTGTAGCACTTTGGCACATGTCTTGTGTGCACTAGCATGCCCTCCACATGGCAAGGAATGACAATGGCGGATCACACTCTCCACCTCATCCTCCGGTATGCATCTTCTAAACATCCCATCCGGCCCTCTTTTGAACAAAAGTGGCTCGCTCCAATAGTAATGCCTCACATCTTTGAAGAACTTCTTCCTTTGGGCATATGTCAAACCGGGAGGCACTTCCTCACACACTAGGTAGTTCACAATGTCGGCAAACCATGGCTCGCTTCCTCTAGACACTTGGAACAAGCACTCCTCCACCATTTGCAATTGCTCATCCCGGAATGAGTCATCAATCGGGATGTCCTCTTTTTCAAGCTCCAATGGTGGGAGTCTACTAAGGTGATCCGCCACGGAGTTCTCGGATCCCTTCTTGTCCCGGATCTCCAAATCAAACTCTTGAAGAAGAAGGATCCATCGAATCAATCTAGGCTTTGCATCCTTCTTGGTAAGGAGATAACGGATCGCAGCATGATCCGTATATACTATGACCTTCACTCCAACAAGGTATGACCGAAACTTCTCAAAGGCATACACTACCGCTAGCAACTCTTTCTCGGTTGTGGCATAGTTAAGTTGGGCATCATCTAGCGTCTTGCTAGCATAATAAATAGCATGAGTTTTCCCATCTTTCCTTTGCCCCAAAACAGCCCCAATGGCTACATCACTTGCATCACACATGATCTCAAACGGTAAGCTCCAATCCGGAGGTTGCATGATGGGTGCGGAGATCAAGGCGTTCTTCAACCTACAAAAAGCTTCAAGGCAATCTTTGGAGAAGACAAAATCAACATCCTTCATTAGTAGGTTAGTGAGAGGCTTAGAAATTTTAGAGAAATCTTGAATGAACCTCCGGTAAAAACCGGCATGCCCTAAAAAGCTCCTTACCCCCTTCACCGAGGTAGGCGGCGGCAACTTCTCTATCGTTTCAATTTTCGCTCTATCAACCTCAATGCCACGGTTAGACACCAAGTGTCCTAACACAATACCTTCACTTACCATGAAGTGACATTTTTTCCAATTTAAGACAAGATTTGTCTCCTCACATCTTTGTAATACTAAGGACAAGTTAGCCAAGCAATCATCGAAAGAAGAACCATAAACAGAGAAATCATCCATAAACACTTCCATGATATTTTCTATGTATTTCGAAAAGATAGCCATCATACACCTTTGGAAGGTGGCGGGTGCATTACACAACCCAAATGGCATTCTCCTATATGCAAAAGTACCCCATGGACATGTAAAGGTTGTTTTCTCTTGGTCATCGGGGTGGATAGGGATTTGGAAGAATCCACTATAGCCATCGAGGTAGCAAAAATGAGAGTGTTGAGCTAATCTCTCTAGCATTTGGTCAATGAAAGGAAGAGGGAAGTGATCTTTCCTAGAGGCCATGTTAAGCTTCCTATAATCAATGCACATCCTCCATCCCGTAACCGTTCTAGTGGAAATTAGTTCATTGTTCTCATTGGTTACTACGGTCATCCCACCCTTCTTAGGTACTACATGAACGGGACTAACCCACTTACTATCCGAGATAGGGTAGATAATTCCCGCATCTAGCAACTTAATGATCTCCTTCTTAACTACCTCTTTCATTATAGGATTTAACCTTCTTTGATGTTCAATAGAGGGTTTATGATTATCTTCCATCATTATCCTATGCATGCACAAAGATGGTTTGATGCCAACAAGATCATCAATGGTGTATCCTATTGCTTTTCTATGCAGTTTCAATTCATTCAACAATCTATTAAGCTCATCATCATTCAAAGATGCATTCACAATCACCGGATAAGTAGAATTTGAACCAAGGAAAGCATACTTTAAATGAGAAGGAAGAGGTTTAAGATCAAGTTGAGGAGGACCTTTTTCGGTTGGAGACGATTCATACAATGTAGGTTGAGATGATTGCAAAGCCATGGAAGCCTCCTTGAAGTCCCTTGATGATTGCTCATACTCAAGTGGTTGATGCTGAAAAGACTCAGGAAAATCGACCCAGGAAGAAAAATCGGTCGATTTTTCTGAAGGGGGGTCGATCTGAGTTTCTGTTTTGGCAAAACTGGCTGAAATTTCAGCATAAGTACAAAAATCGGCCGATTTTTGGCAGGCAGTCCGATTTTTCTGCCAGTTTCTCTCTTCTTCTAGCACTTCAAATCCCACACTTGGTAGCTCGTCCAATGCATTCAAGGCCTTGATTACTTCATTGCTACTCTCCTCAACTCCTTCTTCCATCAAGCTTGAGCTAAGAACCCTCTCAAGTGGATCCTTGAGCAAGATTGAGCTCACAACCTCCCTAGATTCCTCTTCTTCAACTATGTTGAATACATCCTCATCAAGGGTTGGCCCTTTCATCATTGTGGATAGCTTAAACTTGATGTTCTCTTCTCCAATGTTGAAAGAGAGAGTTCCATTCTTGCAATCTACTAGACACCCGGAAGTAGCTAGGAAAGGTCTCCCCAAAATGATAGGAACCGGATAGTCCGCCGGGATATCCAAAACAACGAAGTCTATGGGCACATAGAACTTCCCTAATTGCACCGGTATGTCTTCCAAGATCCCAACCGGATGAGTGATTGAGCGGTCCGCCATGTAAATAGTCATCTTGACCGGCTTTGGCTCTCCTAGCCCAACCTTGTTGCAAAGTGCAAGCGGGATGATGCTTACACTTGCCCCAAGATCACATAGGGCATCATACTTCACTTCTCCTACTCCGATTGGCACACAAAAGGATCCCGGATCCCTTAGCTTAGGAGGCATCTCCTCCTTCATCGTTTGAATCAACTCCGAGGATCTCTTAGTCATCCTTATCTCCCCATACTCCTCCAACTTCCTTTTGTTGGAGAGTATTTCCTTCAAGAACTTGCCATATGCCGGCATCCCTAAAATAGCATCCATGAACGGAATGTTAATATGCAATTTAGACATTAGTTCAAGGAACTTACCAAAGTGATTGTCCAAGCGAGCTCTTGCTCGTGATTGAGGGAACGGTAGTGGTGGCTTGTATGGAGGCGGTGCCACACATCTTGGCTCTACATCCTTGCTCTTGCCTCCATCTCCTTGCGAAGTCTCTTCTTCATTCACCACTTGCTTCCCTTTAGCATTCTCCTTAGGCAAAGGATCTTTCATGCTTAACCCACTTCTTGTTGTAATGGCCAACACTTGCCCCTTTGGGTTTTCTTCGGTCCTTCCGGGAAGCTTCCCCGGATCTCTATGTGCTTCACCCGCCTTTTGGAACACTTGTGCTTCCAACACTTTTTGAGCCTTGGAAATGGAAGTCACCGTGCTCTCAAGACCGCTCAACCTTCCTAGCAATTGCTCAAACATCATTTCCGTTCTATCCTTTGGCGGTTGAGTGAATCCGGGTGGAGGTTCTTGTGAAGCTCTTGGTGGTGGAGTTGTGCTTGTAGAAGCGGGAGGGTTCAAGGCTCCATCCGGGTTAGAGTAAGAAAACCCGGGATGGTTATGGTTGGGCCGGTAATTGTTGAATTGCCGGTTGTTGTTGAAGTTCCTTGGGCCTTGGTAGTTGTTGTAGTTGCCCCTTCCCATATAGTTCACATCCTCCTCTTTGGAAGATAGGTTGGCTTGTGGAAGCACTTGAGGGGTTGCTTGGTTCTTCAAAGTTGTAGCACACAACTCCCTCAAGGACTTTAGCTCGTTGTTGATGGCGTCGAGCTTGAAGTTGCTCATGGTGACCTCACTCACCTCATATGCTCCCGCCTTTCTCCCTTCACTCTTCCTATGGGAGTACTTCTCAATCACTAGAGCTTGCTTCTCCACAAACTCCCAAGCATCATCTACATGCTTCTCCATGAAAGTCCCACCGGAAAGGGATTGAAGCTTGAATTGGCTATCTTCATCAAGTCCCTTGAAGTAGATCTCCAATAGCTCAATTTTCGGTATGCCATGGTGTGGACAATCTAGGAGAAGGTCTTTAAATCTCTCCCAAGACTTGAACAAACTCTCTCTATCCTTCATCACGAAGGCATTGATCTTCCCTCTTAATTCGGTAGTCTTGGAAGGTGGGAAGAACTTAGTCAAAAACTCGGTTGTCATCTCCTCCCAAGTACCAACTCGCCCTTGCGGAATAGATTGATACCAAGCTAAGGCCTTGTCCTTAAGAGAGAAGGAGAAAGCCCTTAGCTTATGGTTGTTGCTCTCCAATCTCGGCGGTCTAAGAGTCTCCATCAAAATCTCGTAGTTCATCAAATGTTGGTAAGGAGACTCTCCTTCCATCCCTCCAAATTGGTTATGCCGGATTATTTGTAGAACTTGAGGGCGGAGCTCGTAATCATGGGCTGCGGGATCTCCTAAGTTCACACCCGGGCGGTGTGCTCTTTGTGCCGGATCCATACGTTGCCCCAACGTTTGTGGCTCATCCATAGCAATGGGCACAACCCTAACGTTCACCGCCGGCTGCGGTTGGGGTGGAGGTGGAGGAGGTTGTTGACGGTTAAGCTCCCTTTGCACAAGTGCTTGCCTAATCTCCTCAATCTCCCTCCTAGTTGCCTCTTGCCTCTCATTGGCAAGTCTCCTTTCTTCCTCCAAGAGCTCATCTCTTAGCCTAATTTGCTCTAAGGCTTCATCCAACTCAGCTTGGAGGTTCCTACCGGCCATCTCATTCTCTTTTCGAATGCTCTTGGATCTAGATCTAAGGGTTTTCTCCGGTTCGGGATCGAATGGAGCTAAATCCTTGCCACGAGATCTTCGCATACACCTAAAGAGTAAGAGATGTCCTGAAAAGCAAAGACACACACCAAAGAGAGATCAAAAGCAACAAGAAAGATCTACACTATAAACAATCACGAAATGACTCAATCTAGACCTAGTCCCCGGCAACGGCGCCAAAAACTTGTTACGTCTAGGAATAGATGTGCACGCAATAAGTCTTAAATTTATACTCGTTATAATTATCCTAACTCCTAGCGAACCCGCAGTGTACGGGACGTTTGTAGAAAGGTAAGTATTCCGAGGTCGAACACAAAGACTAAGGTGAAATCGAGTCAAGCGATGATCAAAAATAGTGTAAATCTAGACTAAGATAAGGTGAGGAACAAAGAAAATGGAAAACACAATGTTTTTGTTGGTTTTTGTGGTGATTAAACAAAGATCACAAGTCAAGCAAGATAATAAACAACTAACAACTCAAGCTAGCAAACGAACAAGCAAACACAAACACAAGAATATGATCAAGAGAGAAAAGTAGATTTTAGAGGTCAAGATTTCCGGTTATGGCATTGGACTCAAGGTTCTAAAGATTCTAAGGAAAAGCTGCGGTGTTTGGGAAAGAATGTTTCGCTAATGGAAGCAATTACCGGGTAGGTCTCTCACTTCACTAATCCCGCATCAAACTCCTATTACCGGGTAAGTCTCTAGGAGTTAGAGTAAGGAATTCCACACAAACTAGATACTACTTAAGGGTAACCCTCTCCTTACCGGGTAAGTCTCGGAATAGGGAAATCTCAAGCAATTATCCTAGCACACTCAATCCAATAGCGACTTATGAGGCTCACTACTACCTAGCATTCATCATCTTAGGTATCTAAGATCGGAAATCATCGGGTAGATCTCTTCCCTCACTTAGGTTGGTAGCATTAGGTGATTCTAAGCTAAATTAGGCTTAATAAACACTAGGATTTAAACAACCAAGGACCCTAACATGCAGATTTATCAATTAAAGAGCAACAGAGAAGAAAATCGGGTGGATCATACAGAAAATCGGACGATTTAGATGAAGAACAGGTCGATTTTTGTCTCTGAAAATGGGTTCGTGCATTCAAATCATCCTAAACTAACATATAAGTCCATCCTATCATCACCCAAGCCATAACCATCAATCCATCACTCTAAAATCACAAGAAACTAGCCAATAATATGCATATCAAAATCCGAAATCATCAAACAAGCATACATGGTGTTCATAGATGAGTAATGAAAGATGAGTAAGCAAAATCAATAAATCTCAGCCAAATCTAAGTTGTAGCAAGACTTACAAACTCTAAAATGAAGATGCAAAACGTTCTTAACAATCCTTGCAATTAGTTCTTCAATCCAAGTCTACAAAATCACTCAAAATCACTCTTAGAATGGTCTTCTTCTTCTTTCTTCAATCCTTGGGAGCTTTTCTTCTTCTCCAATCTTCCTCCAAGATGAATGAGCTGTGAATGAGAGTGTGGGAGAGGAGAGATGCCCAGCAACCACCTGAGGGACCACTTATATTCTCCACCAAGAGCAAGGACGGACAAGAGATCGTGGGACACGTGGCTTAAGCTGTCAAAGCCTCAAAAATCGACCTAGTGGACAAAAATCGGCCGATTTAACTGCTACTTGGTCCGATTTTCTTCAGCAGAAACGTGCTATGATTGTCTAGCCATGAGTTGCTCCATTGCTTGCACCATTAGTGATCTTTGTGTCCTTTGTTGCTCCAATTATGCTCCTCAAAGGCTTTGGATGTGAACCATCATGAGGCTTGGCCCTCAAATGTATCGATTAACGTCCAATAGATCCCCGAATTACCTACAAAACCGATAAAAGGTAGTGTAGACGTCTTTTCTAGAAATGTGCGTGAATTGAGCGAAGACGTCATGAATCAATGCCAAAACTTGCACGAATGAATGAGAAATCTATCTAAGTGACTACCTAATCCTAAGTCATAAATCGTGTTATCATCGGTTAAGGTAAAGGCTCGAGCTTTCAGGGTCCATTGGGATAAAAGATCATTCTATCATCGTCTTTGCCACAACTTTCATCCAATCACCCTAGAATCGCATAAAAAACTTAGCCAACAATCATCATGATAACATTAATAAAATATGTGAGAAATGAATCAATATTCAAACAAGAAAACCTTAATGCAAAGGTCTCAATAACTGAAATGAATCAATATTCCTTTAACTTCTGAATCAGAGAATCGGTGATCCGAAGATGCTGAATTCCAGAAAATCAGCCTCTATATATAGGAGAATTATCTTCCAAACATAAAATATCTTACAAAGATAATTTCCTTTTTAAAAATATCTTCATATCTTCCTTGCTTCCAAAAGATATCAGCCAAAAAGATATTCTTCCTTCCATAAATCCATCCAAAAATATGTGATATTCACTTTCCAAAAATTGAAGATCTCAGCCAAAGATAAAGATCTCGTGTCCCGTCATCACTATGCATCGGTCCAGACACTCCTGAAGATCACCTCAATCGAGGTGGTACTGTAGCTGACCGAGGTGAGTCTCAGCTGAGAGTGAATCTCTCTAATCTGGTCCAAAATCAATCTTCTAAATCATTTCCTTGCTTCATGAGCTTCTCTTATAGCTCCTCAATGCTCCAGAATTTCGCTCCAATGACTCCTTAGCTTCCTTAGCTCCAAAACATTTCAAAACGTGCCATTTTCTCTAGAATTACAATGAAACTAGGTGTAGACCTCGATTCTCGCAAAGGTAGACAAAACAACAATATAATCAAAGAATATACATCCATACATGCAGATTTGTAATATCCGAAATTTTATTCCGTTTAAATCCGCAACAAACCGGATTTTGATCCCTTGACCTCTCTCTTTCTACCTAGCGTCGCACACTATCACCAATTTTTATCATTTTATGTAACCTTTCATTTACATAAAATGATGAAATAAATACAAAACCCTAGTTTATATATATATATATATATATATATATATATATATATATATATATATATATATATATATATATATATATATCGTCTTTTGACGAGACCATGACAAGTTTAGATGAAGTCGCGACGGTATCTCGACAAGGTCATGACAAGGAGACAAGACCTTACCTTGTAGCCCTCTTGCACGCAGGCCAGTAGCTGGAACAGGCCCAAGAAGATCAGCCCAGAGGCCCGCCTCAAGCCAGCCGCTGAACTGCTCCTTCTCTCTTCTCTTTCCTTAACTGTTGGACGCTCCTTCAAACATAACAAACGGGATAGGAGAGAGACGTCCACAAATCTCGTTCAGCCTCCAGCCACAACCCTCTAATTGCCCAAGTTCTGCTTCTAACGCGTCTAACAGATCAACACAAATCTCCTCCTTCTCACGCTGCTATACAGAACGCACCCTCGAAGTCGGCCATCACTGCACAACGGACGACCCTTGCACTTGTAACCGAGAGCAGGTGGTGGCTGTAACCGGAGACTGGTGACACCACTCCTACGTCGGAACAAGGTGAGCCCTGACCTTTCCCCACATACCTTCTGTTGTGAGTCCTCACGACTGAACATATTTGTTTACCCAACCATCAAAGGCCTCGGAGAGCCGCTGGCCTCCCACTGTAGAAGCTTCGCCGATCTTTTGAAGACATGTGATTCCTTGTCATCCCCTTGCCAGCTTCTGAACCAGTAACTCCTGAAGTAACGATATACTTCTATACAACACATTTATACAACCTTCTTCGATCGGAACCAGGACGCCGATTTCCCCTGTCGCGAGTATCCACCAAGGGTTGTTGCGTCCCGGACTACTGCTAAGACAGGGTTAGTACTTTACCTCCAGCATGTATGTGAGTAAGGGGTAGGGGTTAGTTGTGAGTGTGAGTCGTGAGGGAGAGGGGCATAGACAAGAGCTGCTGATGTGTGTTGAACTGCTGCACTTTTTTTTATTATCCAGTCCACGTTTCACTGCTTGTTTAGAGGGGTATTTTGATACGTTAATTTGAGGATCCACCGTTGAGTTTTTAACATCTTATAGGTGGGTATACAAGGTATGTAGGATTAAATTTTGAGAGTGTTTCAACGGTCGGATCTGAAGTTATAACTAGTCAAAAGAGGGTAGTTGCCTAGTTTTGTTTTTTAAAAGACTTAGATTTTTATTAATTATGGAATCCTAAGTGTTCGAACCAACTTTGGAGTTTTAGGTAGGAGTCTTGGATGAATATTTGTGAGAGATCTTTGGCCTTATGATTAGTGTACATATCATAGGAGACCGAGAGATTTTTTATCGGATTTTTATAAATTTTATACGAGCTTCACATTTAGAGCAAAAGTTGGATCCTAGTGACTTTGTGGAAAATAGAGGAAATGTGTAGTTTTCCATTTTTCTATCCAAACTCACCCTTAAGAGTTAGAATGGGGCATTTTAGTCTCAAATAAGAGTTTAAGCATAAATTATGAGATTTTTGAGAGTTTCGGGACCAAGGGTAAAATAGTCATTTTACCTTAGACGTGTTCTTTTAGCACTTTCTCTTCTGATAGGATCTTTCATCTTAAAAGTTCTAAACTTCTCAGTATACGGGAAATGCGTTGATCCTTTTGCCTACTTTGACAGGCAACCGAGTTCCTACAGTTACAGATTGAGTCGTGATTAAGAGAATCGAGATCTGATTCAGGTAAGTCCTTTGGGCTTACTTAGCTAGTTTCTAGATATGAGTGTGAATAATGATAGTGGTGTGTGAATGATATGTTATAGTTGTATTTAGTAGTAATTATCTACCGACCTATACATCGGCCTCAGAGTAACGGGCGGTGGCATTCTGCTCAGTTAGCCTGACGACGCTGAGGGTTTCTTTAGGGACTAGTCCACACTCGGTTTGTAGTGATGTTACCGGCGGAGGTAAGCTAGACCTGCACATAGTTGGATAAGGAATAGAGGCGAGAACTGTTAAGAGTTCTTGTGCCATAATTGTAAATAGAATAAGGTGAATCACTTAATTAGCAGATAATAACCGGTTTATGTGACAGCATGATGTTTGTTTATATTATCATGAGTGTGTTTGTGCTATTATTATTTCTGATGATATCTAGATAGTTAGCTAACAGTTGTATTTGTTGTGTAGACGCACCACATGTTAGAGAAGATGTCGAGTGATCCGGATGATAGTGGTCAGTCGGGGAGTCGTACTTCATAGGACGGGTTGCAGTCCTTTCTTTATGTTGGTCTTTCTTTTGTTGACTTCTTCATATCCTCAGATTTTGAAAATTTTATTTTCGGTTGTTAGGATTTCTGGTTGCATTCATGCCCTTTTAAACTTACTTTATGATTCCCGGTTTTTCCTTATCTGTGCCTTGTTGTAAGATCTTGTTAAGTTGTTGTCAAACTAAGGTCGGGACCCATTGTGTGGTCCTAACCAGTAGCTCCCCGAGTTCTGAAAACTTGGGGTGTTACAACATGGTATCAGAGCCCTAGGTTTGCAACAATGGCACTTGAAATCTTCTAAAAGGTTAAATAAGTAAATAAGCAGAACCTGAAAGGGGTTTTGAGTTTTCCAAAGGAATTGTGGTTTTCAAAATGCATGCATAGTTGGGTTGGGATAGAAAGTACGAACGACCACCACTACCTCCACGGATCTCGGCATTCTTAGATGGAACGTACTAGGACTACACCAACTACTAGTCGAGGTAGAGGTCATCCACCTCTTCCTCCAGCTAGACAGGATAGGGGTGATAGGACTTCTTCTGTTAGAGGTCGTGGCCATGGAGGTAGACCTCCACTGGTGAGAGTTCGAGGACGAGCTCCTCGAGAGGATCCACCCGCAGCGAGCATGCTAGATGCTGCAATGGAAGAGGTAGGTGAGAGCATGGTTCCTGATGTCGGGAATGAGACCGCTACTAGGTCTGGAGCACAGGGAGCACGTTCGACTGAGTCAAGACGCGTTTCTATAGGAGCATCTGAGTACAAAGAGTACAGAGCATACGTTTAGCGTATGGAGGAGGCTTCCAGGACAGAGAAACTTACCAAGTATCACCAGTACCGGCTAGTTCAGCTCTAGTGACACAGAGAGTGACTCGGGCGCCGGCTGTGCTCGAGAGGAGAGTTGAGGCTGACAGAGCTTCTGTTGGGTCCAAAGGCCGGATGAGTGGTTGAAGGCTTTCAACACCTTGAAAGTTCCCTCATTCAATAGAAAGATGGGGTTGGAAGTGGAGCATTGAATAGGGCACGTAGAGACTGCACTAGAGGTGATACGATGCCTAGAGTATCAATAAGTGGAGTTAGTACATACCTTGTTCACGGAGGAGGATCATTCCTGGTGGCGGATCATTCGTAGCCAAGTCACCAATTGGGAGCAGATGAGGAGCAGTATTAGAGAGGTACTACCCTACCTCGTTGAGGAGAGAGAAGTTTCAGGACTTCATTGAGGCGGGATTTGAGGAAAATCCGGTTGTTGAGGCAGTCAAGAAATTTAAGGAGTTGACCCTGCTTGGACCAGCTGCACCTCTTGAGGAGCAGGATGTGTATCTCTTCTCCCGGATATTGAGAGAGAACACTCGTTCTTATCTTGCAGGATTTCGCTACGAGTCTTTGTCAGACTATCAGGATAGGGCTACTGCATATGAGAGGGATAAACCAGTTCCAAGGAGAGCAGTTCAGCCCGGTAGGCCGGATAAACGACAAAGGACACGATATGCTAGTAGCAGTGCAATAGTAGCTGGTTATGGGTGAGGACAGACCCAGGAGAGACCTAGCTATCACTCTACGGTTCAGACTTCGGGTAGAGATCGATAGTGTTTTAACTGCGGCAGTCGTGATCATATTAAGACAGACTGCAAGAGGCCACCTACTACATATTTCACTTGCGGCAAGCTGGGACACAGGGCTACCTTCTGCCATCAGGGTAGGGCTCCTTCACAATAGGGTTCTTCCCTTGCAAGTGCTGAGAGGAGTGGACAGGGACCTCCTCAGTACCGAGCGCTGAGTTAGCAACAGCAGCAATACCGGGCTCCAGGACACCCTGCTTCATACAGTATTGCACGGGGATCAAGCCGTGGCAGGGGACGTGGTGGTACTACTGACACCAGAGGAGTTCCGTCAAGAGTGTTTGAGCTGAGGAGTGTTGATCAGCCAAAGGCACCTGTGACCACATGTACTATCTGCATCCATGATTTACCCGTGCGAGTTTTGTCTGATATGGGTGCTACACACTCCTTTATATCAGATGCATGCGTAGATAGGTTGCCCTTAGCTACGGTAGAAGGTGTACCTTTTGTAGTTGGGTTACCTGATAGGGGTAAGATTAGAGGATCCAAAGAGATCCATGACTGCCCTATTCATCTAGGAGATTGGGATTGGCTGGTAGATTTCCTAGTCATGCCCTAAACACATGAGGACGTGATCTTGGGGATAGATTAGATGACAAGACATGGAGCGGTCTTAGAAATTGGGAGGAGGGATGTGACTGTTGCCACTGAGGAGGGTCACAGAGTGATATTTCGAGGTTGGGACCTCCGAAAGTCCAACACAGTTATCAGCGCAGTGAGAGCAGCGAGACTGATAGCACAGGGTTGCGAGGCCTTATGGTGTTATTCCATGAAGGAACACAAGAGCCTCATAGTAGAGGAGATACTAGTTGCATGCGAGTTTGCAGAGGTATTCAGTGACGATCTTCCAGGGTTACCCCCACAGAGGAGCTTTGATTTCAGCATTGAGTTAGAGTCGGGCACGAGACCGATCTCGAAGGCCCCGTACCGCATGACACCGATAGACCTGCTTGAGTTGCAGAAGCAGTTAGAGGAGTTAGCAGAGAAGGGCTTCATACGCCCTAGTGTTTCTCCCTGGGGAGCACCGGTGTTGTTTGTGAGAAAGAAGGATGGATCGATGAGGCTATGCATCGATTATAGAGAGTTGAGCAAGGTCACCATCAAGAACAAGTATCCACTGCCTTGCATAGATGATCTGTTGGACCAGTTGCATGGAGCGTCAGTGTTTTCGAGGATAGATCTGAGGTCGGGTTATCACCAGCTGAGGATGAGAGACCAGGACATACCTATGACGGCATTTCGAACTGGGTATGACCACTATGAGTTTGTAGTGATGCCATTCGGGCTCACTAATGCGCCAGCAGTATTCATGGAGTTGATGAACGGGATTTTCATCGACTTCTTAGACCAGTTTGTAGTGGTCTTCATTGACGACATCCTAGTTTACTCTAAGAGTCAAGAGGAGCATGTCGGGCACTTGAGGACAATATTACAGATTCTGCAGGATAGCCAGCTTTATTCTAAGCTGTCCAAGTGCGAGTTTTGGATGTCAAAAGTGGCTTTCCTAAGCCATGTAGTGACTGCTGAGGGGATTAAGGTCGACCCGGCAAAGATTGAGTCAGTGCCTTCTTGGCAACCTCCGAAGAATGTTAAGGAGGTTTGCAGCTTTCTAGGTTTGGCATGTTACTACCGCCGGTTTGTGGAAGGGTTTTTCCTGAGTGCTCGACCACTTACCTGTCTTCTGAGGAAGACTACTCGGTTCGTTTGGTCTGAGCCATGTCAGCAGAGTTCTGAGGAGGTGAAGAGGATATTGACGTCTGCTCCGATTTTAGCTCAGCCTTAGGGTACAGAGGACTTTGTGGTATACAGTTACGTATCCAAGCTAGGCTTGGGGTATGTCTTGATGCAGAGGGGTAAGGTCATAGCATATGCGTCTCGTCAGCTGAAGACATATGAGGAGAACTACCCCACACACGACCTAGAGTTAGCTGCAGTAGTCCATGCTCTTAAGATCTAGCGTCACTATCTCTATGGGGTGACATGTCAAATCTTCACAGAACATAAGAGTCTGAAATACATATTCACTCAGTGGGAGTTAAATAACCGCCAGAGGCAGTGGCTAGAGTTGATCAAGGATTTCGACCTTGAGATTCTCTACCACCCCGGAAAGGAAAATGTAGTTGCTGACGCTTTGAGTCGGAAGACGCCTCGGGAGAAGGTGATAGCCCGGTTGATAGTACAGCCGCAGTTGCAGAGGGATTTAGCCTGGTTAGAGGTAGAGATTCAGTTTCCAAACACATTGCATCAGTTGGCTACCTTGGAGTTACTTCCTGATCTGTTGGGTGAGATCCGACAAAAGTAGGAGACTTGTCCGACTTTGACCAGGATCCGAGACAGAATGTCTCGAGATGAGGCACCTTAGCTCACTATTGGTGTTGATGGAGTGATGAGGCGTTAGGACCGTATTTGTATACCATCAGACAGTGAGTTGAGACAGCGGATATTGGGTGAGGCCCATGCTACCCCATACTCAGTGCATCCAGGAGCGAGCAAGATGTATAAGGACGTGAGATGTTCCTTCTGGTGGGGTGGTCTAAATCCCGACGTGGCTCGGTTTGTAGCTCAGTGTACGACCTGCCAGTAGGTCAAGATTGAGCATCGTAGGTCCGGAGGGGAGCTCCACCCACTGCCAGTACCACAGTGGAAGTGGGAGGATATCTCTATGGATTTTGTCACGGGATTGAGACTCAGCAGAGGTTTTGATGCTATTTGGGTGGTAGTCGACCGTCTGACGAAGACCGCACGTTTCATTCCGATTAAGGAAACGTGGCCGGTAAGTCGTCTAGCGGAGGAGTTCACTAGACACATTATGAGACTCCATGGAGTACCGAGGACTATCGTCTCCGATAGGGATGGACGTTTCACCTCGAGATTTTGGCATCAAGTACATACTTCTTTAGGGACTAGTCTACACTTTACCACTGCTTATCACCCACAGACCGACGGTCAATCTGAGAGGACCATCCAGACGTTAGAGGACATGTTGTGGGCCTGTGTACTAGATTAGGGACAAGTATGGCTCGATCACCTTCCACTTGTAGAGTTTTCATATAATAACAGTTGGCACGCGTCTATTGGGATGGCCCCTTATAAGTCTTTATACAGGTGGAGATGTCGCACACCATTGTGTTGGGATGAGCCTTGCAGAGCTGATGGAGTAGCTTCAGATCATATACATGATGCCATCGCCCGGATTGCCTTGGTCTGAGAGCGGATGTTAGCAGCTCAGAGTCGTCAAAATCCTACGCCGACAAGAGGCGTCGACCTATGGAGTTTAGAGTAGGTGCATAGGTGTGTTTGAGAGTATCACCGACGAGAGGTGTCCGGCGTTTCGGCATTAAGCGGAAACTGAGTCCCTGATATGTCTGCCCATTTGAGATCTTGGAGAGAGTCGGGGAGGTTGCCTACCGATTAGCACTGCCACCGAGATTGGAGGGGTCCATCTAGTCTTTCATGTCTCTCAGCTGCGAGAGTATATACCAAACGCGATACACGTCATCAACCATGAGGATCTGATCGTTGAGCCCGACCACACTTTTGTGGAGTACCCAGTAGCCGTCCTTGAGCGCAGTACTAGACGTATACGGTCCAAGGAGATACCGATGTTGAGGATCCAGTGGTCTAGACGAGGAGCCGATGAGGCCACTTGAGAGACAAAGGAGAGTATTAGACGTAGCTATCCTGAGTTCATTGCAAAATTAGCCGCTACTTCTATACTGACGGATTAGTACTCAGATGTTGTGTGTGACTTTTATGATTATATTTGGGCTGAATGATTATATTTTGATGTGTTGCTTGATTTATGACTGAGTAGTCTTGGTTGTTAAGAAGGGAAAGGGAAGATATTATAGTTACTTATTTAAATCCATCTAATTGTAGGAGACCTGAAATAGTGCTTTATTCTAAGTTTCGGGACGAAACTTAATTTAAGGGGGTACTGATGTAATATTCGAAAATTTTATTCCGTTTAAGTTCACAACAAACTGGATTTTGATCCGTTGACCTCTCTCTTTCTACCTAGTGTCGCACACTATCACCAATTTTATCATTTTATGTAACCTTTAATTAACATAAAATGATGAAATAAATAGAAAATCCTAGTTTATATATATATCGTCTTTTGACGAGACCATGGCAAGTTTAGACGAAGTCACGACGGTATCTCGACAAGGTCATGACAAGGAGACAAGACCTTACCTTGCAGCCCTCTTGCACGTAGGCCAGTTGCTGGAAGAGGCCCAAGAAGATCAGCCCAGAGGCCCGCCTCAAGCCAGCTACTGGATTTCTCCTTCTCTCTTCTCTTTCCTTAACTACTGGACGCTCCTTCAAACGTACCAGACGGGATAGGAGAGAGACGTCCGCAAATCTCGTTCAGCCTCCAGCCACACCTACCCTCTAATATGTCCAGGTTCTGCTTCTAACGCCTCTAACACCACTCCTACGTGGGAACAAGGTGAGTCCCGACCTTTCCCCACATACCTTCTGTTGCGAGTCCTCCAAACTGAACATACTTGTTTACCTAGCCATTGGAGGCCTCGGAGAGCCGCTGGGTGCCCACTGCAGAAGCTTCGCCGATCTTTAGAAGACAGGTGAGTCCTTGCCATCCCCTTGCTAGCTTTTGAACTAGTAACTCTTGAAGTAACGATATACTTCTGTACAACACATTTATATAACCTTCTTCGATCGGAACCAGGACCCCGATTGCCCATGTCGCGAGTATCCACCAAGGGTTGTTGCGTGCCGAACTGCTGCTGAGACAGGGTTAGTACTTTACCTCCAACATGTATCTGAGGAAGGGGTAGGGGTTAGCTGTGAGTGTGAGTCGTGAGGGAGAGGGGCATAGACAAGAGCTGCTGATGTGTGTTGAACTGCTGCACTTTTTTTTTATTATCCAGTCCACGTTTCACTACTTATTTAGAGGGGTATTTTGATACGTTAATTTGAGGATCCACCGCTGAGTTTTTAACATCTTATAGGTGGGTATACAAGGTATGTAGGATTAAATTTTGGCCTTATGATTAGTATACATATCATAGGAGACTGAGAGATTTTTATCGGTTTTTATAAATTTTATACGAGCTTCACATTTGGAGCCAAAGTTGGATCCTAGTAACTTTGTGGAAAATAGAGGAAATGTGTAGTTTTCTATTTTTCTACCCAAACTCACCCTTAAGAGTTAGAATGGGGCAATTTAGTCTCAAATAAGAGTTTAAGCATAAATTATGAGATTTTTGAGAGTTTCGGGACCAAGGGTAAAATAGTCATTTTACCTTAAACGTGTTCTTTTAGCACTTTCTCTTCAGATAGGATCTTTCATCTTAAAAGTCCTAGACTTCTCAGTATATGTGAAATGTGTTGATCTTTTTGCCTACTTTGACATGCAACTGAGTTCCTAAAGTTACAAATTGAGTCGTGATTAAGAGAATCGAGATCTGATTCAGGTAAGTCCTTTGGGCTTACTTAGCTAGTTTCTGCTGAGTTAGCCTGAGGGTGCTGGGAGTTTCCATAAGGACTAGTCCACACTCGGTTTGTAGTAATGCTACCGGCGGAGGTAAGCTAGACCTACACTGATGCGTCCTTGGAGGTAACCAAGGATAACTCCAGATCTAGATCAAGCAAAACTCCAACTACTCCTTGATTCTTTGTACAGCGTTGTATCGTTTCAAATCCAAAGGGGCGGAACGATGAAGAAACAAAGGTTAGTTCGATCTAGAGATATCGAATAAGCCTTTTAGTGTGGATCGAAGGTTGATTCTTAAGAAGAATCCTCGAATATGGTTTTCTTGGATCAAAGATGAGATCCAAGGAAGAAATTTGAGAGATAGAAGAGAGGTTTTGATGCCCAAGCTAAGTAGGAGGAAATTCTTTTCAAAACTTAGTAATATTGAACATGAAAAATAAGTGAGGCAAGATATCTCTTATATAGAGAGTCTTGCCTACCTATGGGCCAACGGGCCAAACAAAAACACATGACGAAAAGCCCAAAAGGGAAAACCTAACAGGATAAGATCAAAACCTAAAAGGATAAGATCAAAAGGAATATTCTTATACGGAATATCTCTTTTATTACATAAAAAGGAAAACATGAAAATATAGTCCGAAAATAAGCTAGCTTCATGCCATGAAGTCGGAAAGACGAGACATGCCGCTAACGGAACCGGTAGCCTATGCCATGGTGGTGTAGAGACACGGCATGTCGGTAATGGAACCAAGTGAAGAAGTGGTGCGGGCGATGATGGAGCCGGTGGCTCGAGCAATGGCCTTAGCTCGGGATCGGGTGAGCGGTCCATCTGAGCGAACCCTAAGAGCCTCGTCCTCCTCGTCTACGGTCAACGTAAAAGGGACATCCAAGGGTGCATCAGTCCCCCCATCTTGGCTGTGAAACGTCCCCGTTTCACCATCGTCAAAGAGGGGCTCAACATAAGGGGAAAGGTCCTTGACGTTGAACATCGGGTGTACTCCGTAGGAATCTGGGAGCTCTAACTTGTATGCATTCGGGCCATGACGGGCTAAGATGCGGAACGGGCCATCATCACGGCCCGAGAGCTTGCTCATGCAGCGAGTTGGAAAACGCTCCTTCCTTAGGTGGAGCCAAACAAGATCACCGGGCTCAAAAGAGACGTCGCGGCGGCCCTTGTTGCGTTGTCCGGCAATTTGGGCGGCACGACATTCAAGTTGTGTCCTAGTCCGCTCATGAAACTCAATGATTTGGGCGGCTCGGTTCCCGGCGATGATGTGTTCTCCGTCCTTGAGCGGGCGGGGAGTGAAGTCCAACGGTGTGTGTGGATTCAGACCGTAGACAACTTTAAATGGGGACAATTTAGTTGTCGTGTGCCTAGAACTGTTATATGAAAACTCCACAACAGAAAGTAAGTCCTCCCACCTACGTGGATTGGTCCTAGTGGTGGCTCTAAGTAGAGCACCAAGAGTCCGATTGGTCACCTCCGTTTGACCATCGGTTTGGGGGTGATAACTACTTGAAAACAACAAGTTGGTTCCAAGTTCCCCCATAACGTTCTCCAAAAGTGACTTACGAATTTAACGTCCCGATCACTAACGATGGAACATGGTATCCCATGTAAACGCACCAAATTGTCAAAGAACAAGGTGGAAACTTCACTAGCATTTTGGGTGCTTTTACATGCAATGAAATGAGCTATTTCGGAGAAGCGATCGACTACCACGAAAATGGAGTCTTTGCCTCGTTTTGACATAGGCAACCCTACCACAAAGTCCATGGATAGATCCTCCCAAGGTCCCATTGATATAGGCAAAGGAGAGTACATTCCATCCGGACCTTGGCGTGACTTTGCATGATGACATGTGATGCAACCCTTGTAAAACCGTGTCACATGCATACACATCCGGGGCCAAAAGAAATGCTCTTGGAGAGCGGAAAGGGTCTTGGTAGCACCGAAATGACCACGGCCCTCATGAGCTTCCTTGACCAACAAATGACGTATAGATGAGCGCGGAATGCAAAGTTTTCCCGCTCGGAAAAGATAGCCATCGTTAATAAAGAAAGACTCGTGCTCTCGGAGGTCGAGGCATTGTCCCCATATGTCCTTGAAGTCAAGATCCGTGGCATATAACTCTTTAATAAGATCAAAGCCATGTATCTTGGCATCCATATACACAAGGAGGGCATAGCGGCGAGAAAGGGCATCGGCTACCACATTCTCCTTGTCTTTCCTATGCCGAATGACATAAGGAAAGGTCTCTAAAAACTCTACCCAACTAGCATGGCGCCGAGTGAGATTTGTTTGACTTTTGAGATACGAAAGAGCCGCATGATCCGAATGAATCACGAACTCCTTCGGCCACAAGTAATATTGCCATGTCTTAAGACAACGAACTAGAGCATATAGTTTCTTGTCATATGTAGGGTAGTTGAGCGAAGGACCGGAAAGTTTTTCACTAAAGTAGGCAATTGGACGAGTCTCTTGTAAGAGAACTCCTCCAATGCCCACATTTGATGCATCACACTCCACATCGAAAGTTTTCGAAAAGTTTGGGAGTTGGAGTAATGGTGCATTACAAAGGCGGTCTTTGAGCGCGTCAAACGCTCGAGCATGGATATCACGCCACTCAAACGTGACACCCTTGGTAGTGAGCTCATGGAGCGGTGCCGCTACCGTGCTAAAGCCCTTGACAAAGCGTCGGTAGAAACCCGCTAAGCCGAGAAAGGCTCGGACCATGGTGACCGTAGTAGGAGTAGGCCACTCCCAAATAGAACGAACTTTAGATTCGTCTACTCGTAGTCCGTCCTTAGACACGACATATCCATGAAAGATAGTGGTGTCCGAGCAAAAGACGCATTTTTAAAAGTTGACATACAATTGCTCTTGTCTAAGGCACTCGAGCACTTAGCGAAGGTGCCCGATATGATCCTCCAAAGACGTACTAAACACCAAAATATCATCAAAATAAACAACAACAAATGTACCCAAGAATCGGCACAAGACATGGTCATGAGGTGCATGAAGGTGGACGAGGCGTTGGAGAGGCCAAATGGCATGACAAGCCATTCATAGAGTCCATACTTTGTTTTGAACGCCGTCTTCCACTCGTCACCTTCAGCCATCCGGATTTTGTGGTAACTGCTCCGGAGATCAATTTTGGAGAAGATGGTGGCGCCATGGAGCTCATCCAACATGTCATCAAGGCGCGGGATCAGGTGGCGGTATTTGACGGTGATTTGGTTGATGGCACGACAATCAACATACATCCGCCATGATCCATCAACACACATCCGTCAATTTGGTGTTCAATCCCTCGGATTGGTGGTAAGCCGGGTGGAAGGTCTTTGGGCATAATATCCTGAAATTCGGACAACAACAAAGACACCTCGTGTGGCACATTACTCGGGTCATGAGAAGTAGATAGACAAAATAGAACAAGTAAGAAACATGGGAACTTGCCTTCCATGACCGGTTACAAATCATGCCGGCAAGCTAAGAGTATCCTCGGCTCACACCGTCCTTGAATTACGGGGTCCGAAGGTGGCAAAGTTGCGCTCGGAGGAACGATGCGACCTTTACTACCTTTGGACTCGGTAGCATGGACAAGAGGGGTGGTGTTCCGGGATTTGGAAGTACTAGCACCTACAACATCGGGACTCCGAGGGTCCGATTTTGCCGGTGCTTTAGCGGACTCATCTATAGATTGTTGCCACTTCCGTTCCGCATAGTCAACCAAAATTTCATGTGGAGTCATAGGAAAAAGTGTAACCCGTTTTCCATTATATTGGAACATGTACCGGTTAAGATAACCATCATGATATGTTCGGCGATCGAATTTCCATGGTCGTCCTAATAGGACATCTGTGGTGTCCATCTTGATAACATCACAAAGGACCTTATCAACATAGGCGCCAATAGAAAACGTCACCCAAGCTTGTTGTGTGACGGTGTCACAAGTCGTATCGGAAATCCATTGGAGTCCGTAAGGCGTTGGGTGGGGGGTCGTAGGCAACTTGAAGTGTTTTACCACTCGTTCGCTGACATTATTGCAGCAAGAACCCCCATCAACGATGAGAGAAAGGCTCGTATTATTGACCAAGCAACGAGAGTGGAAGAGATTCTCGCATTGATCAATAGGAATATGCTCTTTAATAGCCAAAATACGATGAGAAACAAGAGCGAATTTACCGGGTTGTGCCGGGGCGGAAGCAAGTTTGTCGTCACATGATTCCAAGCCAAAATGTGGGTCGGTGTCTTGGTCATCCTCAATAATGATATTTCCGTCTTGTTGATCATCTTCGTACTCGAAATATGTTGGGTCGGCAAACAAGACCCGCTTGGTGTTTGGACAATCACGTTGAACATGACTAAAACCGCTACACTTGTAGCACACGGGCTCCCTTGGGCGAGCCGCCGGTGAAGGTCCTTGTTGACCTCGAGAGGGAGGCGCCGGTGCCGGGCTACGGTTTGGTGCCTTCTCGGTACCCCGCTTTCCTATTGGAGGGACCTGTCCGTTGGGCTCCTTTGGAGGCGTCGGTATCTAGAGGACTAGGCGCATCTCGAGAATGTGTGTTAGACGGATAAAGATATTGACTCGAGGAAGAGATATACCTAGAATACCGCGGTGTTTCGAGTTGTTGCTTATATAGCTTCATGGCGGCATGGCATAATGCTCTCAAATCCTTGAATGGGACAATCTCGAGCGGCTGCCGGATTGAGGCATTAACACTCATGAATTTGGTGCGAAGGGCGGAGGGGGAGGCCGAGACGCCGGCCTTAATGTGCATGTCCTCAAGTTTGGCCAAGTAAGCCACCGGAGTGACGTTGCCTTGTTTGAACTCGGCAATTTGCAACTGCATATCATTCTTAAAGTCCTCGGGCACGTACTTCTTGGTCATGCAATAGATCAATTGCTCAAAGGTCTCAATCGGTGCCCATCCTCGCCTCTCACGGGTGAACTCATACCGGTTCCACCAAGACTTGGCATCTCCTTCAAAGTATAGAGTTGCCGCCTCGATTTTTTCATATTCCTCCTCGTAATGACAATGTTTTAATGCTCGTTTCATATCCTGCGCTCAATCAAGAAAAACACACGGATCATACTCACCATGAAAAATAGGAAACTTAACCTTACCTTCCCTACGAGCTCGGTAGGGGTCTTGGCGGGGCGGTGGAATGTAGGCATCATCGGCACGGACTCGCCGGTGGCCGCCTTGAGGCCGTTGGCGCCCATAAACGGGTGGTGCATGCCTAGGTGGATTTGGGGGAGGCAACCATTCTTCACCTTGGTCTTGGTTCTCATAAGGGTCGATGACGGGTGGGTGCCACGGACGGTCATGTGCTACCCGTTCTAAATCGGACTCATTACCGGAGAACTCGTTGAAGTTGTTTTGCTCATCGTACTCATCAAAGTCAAGGGTCCTCGGTTGCCGGGTGGACCGTTGGCGACGGCGTTCGGCACGATCATTCTTACAACCATGATTGTTGGTCGAGTTGGACGGTACCGGGGCTCTTCCTGGGTTTGACGGTCGGTGCGGGGCACACTCAGTGGAGATGGAGAAGGGACATACCGTTGATGTTGATGGTCATAATATTGGTAATTATTTTCCGTATCGACTATAAGCAAGGCATCCGGAGGCGGGTCGGGAAATTCCTCCTCTTCTTCATCGGACCCATTTCCGTCAAGAGGTAAGGGACGATGGCATTCAATGACAGACGCAAGCCGGATAACGTTTGATGGTCCGGCTCCTAAAACTCCCTTGCCTTTTCGTTGTGCATCAGATGTGGAAGCATTGGCCACAGTCTCAAACGGATATGTTGGGGTTGGACGTTGGGCAAGCCGCTGTGCCTTAAGAGCTTCTACCTCTTCTTTCAAGGCAATAATATCTTGGGTCAAGGCATCAAACTTTTGTTGTGCCTTCAAAGCTTCCAATTCTCGCCTTATGGAGTCATTTTCGAGGGACAACGAAGCAGTTTCTTGAGCCAAAGGTTCACTGAACTCTTGCGGACCAGAATCCTGAGAAGTTTCCATTTCAACGTTAGTCATTGCTCCAGATCAGCACACAATTACAAGCAATCAAATGAGCAAGGTGACAAGTTAAGTCAACTTTACCCAAGTTCAAGTGCGTTATCGGGTTCTACTTTGGGGAAGGCCGTTTGGCGGTTAGGCAAGAAAGGCAAATCCAAAAAAATTGAACTAAATACACACAAATAAACAAGTGATATTTTGCAAACGTATGCAAGAAAATGGAGAGACAGAAGATGGACGGATTGTTCACTTGGCAAGCTTTGCTTGCTTTCGGTCTTTGACCGTTTTGTAAAATCCGATTTTTCGGATGGACGGTTTATCGGACGTCTTTTCACTTTGTGTGTTTCGTTTCTTTGAAAACGTTTTGAGCAACACGTTTTTTTTTTAACACAAATCCGTATTGATAAAGAGTTTTTGTTTTGTTTTTGCTTTTCTTGGAATATCAAATGCGAGATATCTGAACTTTTCGTTAACAAAAATACCCCAAGAGATTTGGTGAATTAATTAACAAAATTGTCGGATTGGATCGGTTTAAGAAAAGAAAAAAAAAGACGGGTTTGATAAATGGTTTAATGGCAAACCAAATATCTCCTATTTTTGTACTTTTTGTTTGAATTAAATACGGAAAAGAAAAAAAATTTTCAAGGAAAATGGATGAACATGATGAAGAACATATGATGAACAACATGAAGATCATGAAGAACAAATGAAGAACATCATGAACAAACGAAGAACATCATGAACAAAAGGCTAAAGAGGTTGAAGATAATAACGCACAAAAAACAAGAGTAAAGAGAACTTAGCTTTGATCCCTTTGCTCTGATACCAATTTGATGCGTCCTTGGAGGTAACCAAGGATAACTCCGGATCTAGATCAAGCAAAACTCCAACTACATCTTGATTCTTTGTGCAGCGTTGTATCGTTTCAGCTCCAAAGGGGCAGAAGCGATGAAGAAACAAAGGTTAGTTCGATCTAGAGAGATCGAATAAGCCTTTTAGTGTGGATCGAAGGTTGATTCTTAAGAAGAATCCTCGAATATGGTTTTGTTGGATCAAAGATGAGATCCAAGGAAAAAATTTGAGAGATAGAAGAGAGGTTTTGATGCCCAAGCAAAGTAGGAGGAAATTCTTCTCAAAACTTAGTAATATTGAACATGAAAAATAAGTGAGACAAGATATCTCTTATATAGAGAGTCTTGCCTACCTATGGGCCAACGGGCCAAATAAAAACATATGACGAAAAGCCCAAAAGGGAAAACCTAAAAGGATAAGATCAAAACCTAAAAGGATAAGATCAAAAGGAAATATTCTTATACGGAATATCCTTTTTATTACATAAAAAGGAAAACATGAAAATAAAGTCCGAAAATAAGCTAGCTTCATGCCATGAAGTCGGAAAGACGAGACATGCCGCTAACGGAACCGGTATCCTATGCCATGGTGGTGTAGAGACACGGCATGCCGGTAATGGAACCAAGTGAAGAAGTGGTGCGGGCGATGATGGAGCCGGTGGCTCGAGCAATGGCCTTAGCTCGGGATCGGGTGAGCGGTCCATCTGAGCAAACCCTAAGAGCCTCGTCCTCCTCGTCTACGGTCAACGTAAAAGGGACATCCAAGGGCGCATCATACACCCAGTTGGAAAAGGAACGGAGGCGAGAACTGTTAAGAGTTCTCGTGCCACAATTGTAAAATGGAATAAGGTGAATCACTTAATTAGCAAATAATAACCGGTTTGTCTGCCAACATGATGTTTGTATATATTATCTTGAGTGTGTTTGTGCTATTATTATTTCTACTGATATCTAGACAGTTAGCTAACAGTTGTATTTGTTGTGTAGACGCACCGCAACTTAGAGCAGATGCCGAGTTATTCGGATGGTAGTGGTCAGCCGGGGAGTCGTACTTCATAGGACGGGTTGCGGTCCTTTCTTTATGTTGGTCTTTCTTTTGTTGACTTCTTCATATCCTCATATTTTGAGATTTGTTATTTCCGGCTGTTAGGATTTCTGGTTGCATTCATGACCTTTTAAACATACTTTGTGATTCCCGGTTTTTCCTTATATCTGCCTTGTTGTAAGATCTTGTTAAGTTGTTGTCAAACTAAGGTCGGGACCCACTGTATGGTCCTAACTAGTAGCTCCCGAGTTCTGAAAACTTGGGGTGTTACAAGATTTATGAAGATAAAACGTCCAAACCAATCCCAAAATATAGACTATAATACATGCTATCAAAAGGCCAAAACGAAATATATTTTTATGCAATGCAATGAAACCCGAAAGCATACAAACAAAAGACTTCAGCCGAGATACAAGTCCAAAGACCAAAAGCCATACATGCGGTATACAAAACACAATAACCGAAGAATAAATCACAACCCGACTCTAACCAAAATCCCACTCCTAAAATGTATGGAACCCCGGATGCCCACTCTTCCAGATCTCTCGGCCACATTCCTAACCTGCAAAGCAATCTAAAACAATCGGTATAAAACCGTAGCTAATATTCGAAGCATTAGAATCAAGGTGAAAGGCACAAACACAAGTAAATCATCATAAACACACATCATACTCCAACGCACACAAATACGGTTTATTATCCTATAATTATTAAATCATATCCCGTTCTAATTCAACTTAGGTTGTGACACGAGAGTCACCGAAACTCGCCTCGGTCCCTACTTACCGGCATGGAATGGTGTTGATGCATCCGACCGTCTACTAGCACGGGATAGTCGCCAAGAACCTCCTAGCTCTCACGGGAGCTAGACAAGTTGTCACCGCCAGTTATCATACACTTGGGCCAAATAATATATAAAGGTTGGAATCCTATTTCCGGTTTAGTTGTTATAATGAAAATAATAAAACACACACCACCAAACACACAACGAATCTAATATGTAGAATATGAGCTAAGTAAGTCCGGAGACTTACCTCGTTCCAAACGCTAATTCACGCAACACTCTCGCTTCCCTTGGAAAAAAGCCTACAACTTGCTCACAACAAGATATATATATCAACAACTCTCTCAATTCAAGAAGACTTAGACTTCTACACAAATGATCTACGTAAGATCATTTGACTTTCATTCTAGGACCGCATCCTAGAATCCCTCATGCTCACACCTCACTCAACACAAACTAGAAGTCCTTCGACTTCTAGACCCGAAGATCTCTCAAAACATAACTCATAACACATACTAGGATAAACATGCCTAGTCTCAACAATCTCAACGGTATCAACACTATGCTAGCATACGCATATCCTAGCCCATAATCTCAACAACCATATAACCACAACCTCAAGCCTCAAATGCTCACAAGATCAACCAAACACTCAATGTCTTATAACAATCGACAATCCTCAAAACTCACATAAGGTCCAAACCACTACTTGGTATTCACTCTAAGTTATGATATATTCAACCTAGCATGATACTACTAAACATAACTAGATCGAGGTAAGATCATAAGCTCGGGGAGAGGGTACTCACGTGACGTCAAAAGACGGAAGATTATCTATGGATGTCGGTATGGATTCGTTGGGCCTTTATCGGGGCGCTTCCGGACCTAAAACCACAACTAATCAAATTTCGCTTATACGCTAAATCTGCTCGTAAGATCATAAGCTCATTTTACAGAAGTCAACGTTAAAACTCGTAATTAACCCTTCCGGGGCAAAATATGAAATTCTTGAAACTTGGTCATAAAACCGCAATTAAAACTTTGAGCCATAAACCGAACGTAATCCAACAAGGGCATAATATCTAGTATAAATAAAGATAAGAATATCCCCGCAATTCAAATCTGAGTTTAAAATTGACAAATACATTTTTAGGGCAAAGGTGAGCAATATCATAAACTTGGGTCATATTCTGAAAATATTTATAAGGGCCCTAATCTGTAATTAAGCATGCAAGAGCATAACATTAAATTATCAAAACTATGGGCCAGAAATGCAAAGTATAAAAATGGGTTCTCTTTTGTAATTATCCCAAAAGTCCATCTTCAACCTTCAATAGAAGGTATAAGGGAGAGTTGTGAGGCGTGGGTCACCGGTGATGACAGAGAAAAGCTAAGGAGAAGGCTCGGCGGTGAGCACTGCAGAAGGTTTGAAGGAGAGAACAGAGGAATGGGGATTGAGAGCCGTTGGGGGTCCCGTGGTGGCCGTTCTCATCTCCGGTGGTGCGAATGCAGGGCAGCTTGGATTATCTGCTGATGGCATAGATGGTGGTTCCTGGTGGCAACAAAATAGAAGGAGAGGAGAGGCCATCTCCTGGCTTCTCTGTTCGGGCTAGAGGTGCAAGGGGAGAAGAAAGCAGGGGCTGGAGATGGTGGTCCCGATAGGCACCCTCCGGTGGCTGTAGACGGGTGCACAAGGGAGAGGAAGAGAGGCAGGGGAGGGGCTCCGACATCCGACAGTGGTGGTTCTAAGGCGAGGGGGATCGAAGGTTGAAGCTTCCTCCTCCGGCGTGTTGTTGTTGTGCGAGGCTCTCAAAGAGCTGCAATAGAGGAGGGGTGACAGTGATGTTTGCTTCCAAAGGATGAGAAGAACATAGGGTGATGAGAAGGAGAGGGTGTTGGGTGATCTTGAGTGAAAACCGAGGATGGGCGATAGACAATGAAGGGTTGCTCGCTTGCAGGGAGCTGATGCAACAGGGCAAGAATCAAGAGCTGGGTAGAGGCAAAATGTAAGAGAAAGAGGAGGGAGTGAGGGTAACGATGGGTCAAGGTAGTTGGGGTGCAGGGCTAGGAGGCAGTCTTCTAGCTGGGCGGGACAGCTCATTCACAAGAAGGCTAGCATCAGGTTTCAACAAGGGAAAAAAAGAAAGAAAAGAAAGGGAAAAGAATTAAAAATGAAACTGATACCCGGTACTCGGAACGGGATTTTTGGAACGGAAACACTCTCAAATTTTTCCGTAAAATAGAAAATCAAATTACTTGTTTCATGAACTTTAAGGTCAATTTTATGCTTTGTGAGTTCCTAGACTTTTATTGGCATATCAAACGTAAGCTTTATTTCATACCCTTGAATGAGCGCCCTCTCAGTAGTTTTTGAAACCTAAGTTTGGAATTCTTCAAACCTTGACAGATCAAAGGACTCAGTGGAGATCAATACACAAAGAAGAAAACCTAAAACCGAATTTAATTTTAGAGGCATTAGTCAAATGACCTAATTTCAAGATCAATTGATTCCTGGAATCAAGAATATTAAATTATTGTTTAAAATTGCTGCTAATCTCAAAAGAAACCTTCATTTGTGCATCAAAGCCGCAAACTACAACCAATTCCGGATCGCGATTGCTGAAACATGAAAGCGGAAAAAAAAATCAGTACCATCGATGATAAAGGGAAGAAAAGGGATGGAAGCAAATCCGGAGTAGATAAACCATGGGGAAGAAATAGAAGAAAAGAACGACCTTTTAACCTAAATATAAGATTACCTTCACTTTTGAGCGCTGTGCAGTCTTAGCAATTTCAAGTAGATGTTCAAGACTTGATTGCAACTATAAGAAATCATTAAAATTAATAGAAGTTCATTAACCCAAATACCCAAAACAAATGCAAATGGTAAAAAAATAATTGAAGCCGAATGCCGGAAAGAGAGGGGAGACATACGACCAATTCACCTAAATCAATGAGCAAAAATGTGATTAGAGGTAGTAATATATGGATGAAATTAGAATCTCCAAAACAAAGATACGGGTTAATGAAGCACATACCTACTATGAACCACAAAATCAACTCATGTTATACAAATTCAAACGATGACAGCTTCAACGATGACAGCTTAAAAAATGTTATGAATATTATTCAGAAGAAAAAACATTCAGGAAACATGAAAGGCTAGAAGTTCATAGGTCGGAATTATATGGGAGCATATGAAGGACAGCTTCAAGATTGATGGACACCAACTCATGTTTTACAAATTCCAACGAAAGGTCAAGCTTATATAACTGACGTATCAGCAAACGTTCTAAGAGACTTTTTTGTAAGATTTTGGTGTATTCAGAGAGTTGTATTATAGAGAGACAATCTAGAAAGCAAGTAAGATAGTCAGTGACCATCGGAAAATGACAAATCAGTTTGCACTTTGCAACTGCTTGAAGTGCAAAAGGACCCATATTTGTAAACAAACAATATAAATTTCTAAAATAGTAAGCAACATAGCAACATTGTTGCATAAAAGTCTGAATTGCACTTCACCGAAACTGAAAGTAATAAAATGCCACACCCCAGATGATATAAGTGCATTACCAATGATGATATAAGTGCATCTGCCACATCCCGGATGTAATGAACACCAGGTAAGCTTCCGCCAATTTTCTTTGGGAATTTGTAACCAGAAAACCATCAACTTCAGCATTTCCTTTTGTATGAACTATGAAGTAAGATTGTAATGTTGCATACATCATCAAATATGAATCCAGCAGCAATTACATAAGAATTTGCAAAGCATAGAACAGTATCTTGATGATGTGCATCCTGTAGCAATTATGAGACTATCATATTTCAGAAGTTTTCCTGATTGTGTAGTTAGAGTATGCTTGTCGGTATTAACACTAGTCACTGGGTCTTGATATATCATCTGTGACAAAGAACAAAAGACCATATGTAGTTATACACCAATTGCACATTACAAAGAAGTAAAAAGAGAATTGACCCAAAATAGAGGATAAAAAAATAAACAAGAGGAAAATACAAGATACCTCAGTTCCATTCTTTTCTTACCAATCTGGAGTTTGCCCTTCACCACCAGATCCAACACATGTATGAAATCCCTGTAATGAAAACAAAAAGGTTGTAATATGACGCTCCTTCCTGAACCACTCAAGAGCATAAATTTGAAAAATGAAAAGTAGCAAGCAGCATTTAAGCCATAAACTATTATAAATTGCAGCAATTCATAATTTTCTTACAGGCAAACGTGCTGGTTTTTATCCAATGGGAACAAGTAACATTTAGTCAGAGTTGGGCGCTCATAGGGTGCATGTGCCTGTAATTGCATCAAATATGGAGATTGGAAAGATGGAGACAAAAAACATGAGACGGCGAGATAAGAAATACCTCAGGGGGAGAGTGTATCCCAACAACAGATGGTCCAGTGGAGGCGGAGCAATTGTTGTCGTCGTCGAAGCAACCGTCGCAGGAACTCCAAAACCGATTTGGGGACCTCCGAAGAAGAAGCCTCACAGTCGGCCTAGGGTTTCATACGGAGATGTTAAGCAAAATTTGCAAGATTTCGGGAAGAAGAATCACACAATTTGGTTTAGAAACCTTAACAAGCATAATAATAAAGGATAACAACAAAATTAGAGAAATATCCTGCAGGGAGCAACCATCTGTCGATCCAGAGCGGAGAGAAGGTGATGGTAGTAGGCTGGAGGTGATTGTGGCAGAGAGGATCTGAGAAAGGGAAACGGAGATTGGTGAATGAAGGAGATGAGGGATAAAGACGATGGACGAAAGAAATGGTTGGGCTAGAGTTTCGTACCAGAGAAGCCAAAACATGTACGATGAGTCATCAAACAACTAAGACCACCCACAATGGTGGGTTTTTAACTTCAAATTTTTAAATCTTCTCTCTCCGCCACATCAGCTTAAAAAACCCTATTTACTTTTCTTCTACATTCATAGTTTTTAAACTCTCAATCTCTTAACTTTATATTTATTTACCCATCATATTTATATTCTTTTTAATATGTTGATACTATTAATTTTATTTATAATTAAATTTATTTCAAAACAATTAAACAATGCATATATAAACAATTATCAAAAATGAGATTTTCAATAAACACTTCATTAAAAATTAAAAATACACAAAGACATTAAAAATAATAACCGCAAAGTTAAGATGCAAAACATGAAAAAACAAATACACCAATACATATGAAATGATACATAAAACTACTAATTTTCAACATGAGTATTGTCAAACTTTTGCTTACGTGTTGAACCAAATCATGCTTAAATTGTTCTTGTGTCGTGTTATTTACCCACCATATTTATATTCGATATTGAACTCTATGGGTACATAAAAATAAAATATAAACATTTATAAAATAAAATTTTCAAAATATATTTATAATAAATATTAACATCACAACTAATACATTACTTATATTGAATATTAATTTATAAAATAACTATAGATCTAAATATATTCAATATTATACTCTATGGATAGATAAAAATAAAATATTAATATTAAAAACAACAAAATTTGTCAAAATATAATTATATTAACCAAAATATTTGATTAAGTGTAAACCAAATTTCTTTGAAATTAAAAAATAGATACTACTCATTGTTTGACACTTGTACCAATCAAATGAGATAGAAATTTCTCTCTCCTTGTATGGAAGTAAGATACTGTCAGAAAAGTTTTGGGCCTAATTTATAATTTTGGTTAGAGATTTAATATATTTTACGGTTTAAAAACCCCATTGTGGGTGGTCTAAGGAGAAGATACCACGTGTATGGTAAATGTGTGGTTTACCATCAAACACAAGGGTAAAAGTGACAAAGATATAAAAATAAGGGCAAAATAGGAAATACCCTATTCATTGGGACAACTCCCACATTTAGTATAGTAAGGATAAGGATATATATATATATATATACATATTCATATATATATATAAACTCGTAAAAATTAATTTAGAATGTGAAAATACTAAAAAATAATATTTAAACTATTAAAATATCGATAGAAGCTGGGAAAATAAATATCGCACACGCGCCTAAAATTTGCGGCGTTAAACCTACTTAGCCAAGCTCGAGGATATGCACATGAAGGCCGGCATCCCGGCCTCCGCCGCCGCCCTTCGCACCAAGTTCATGAGCGGGCTTAATCCATCAATCAGGCGCTCGCTCGAGATTGTCCCTTACAAGGACTAGGGAGCCTTATGTCATGGTAGTTGTAGTAGGAGTAGGCCACTCCCAAATGACACGAACTTTTGATTCATCCAATCTTAGCCCGTCCTTAGACACGACATAGCCAAAAAAAACTGTGATTTCCGAGCAAAAGACAGATTTTTCAAAATTTTGCATACAATTTCTCTTGTCTAAGGCACTCGAGCACTTGGTGAAGGTGCCCGATGTGTTCATTCAAAGACTTGCTAAAAACAAGAATATCATAGAAATAAACTACTACAAAAATACCTTAAAATCGGCACAAGACATGGTTCATGAGGCGCATGAACGTGGACGGGGCGTTGGAGATGCCAAATGGCATGACAAGCTACTCATAGAGGCCATGCTTCGTCTTGAATATCGTCTTCCACTCGTCACCTTCGGCCATGCGGATTTGGTGGTATCCTCTCCAAAGATCGATCTTTGAGAAGATGGTGGCGCTACGCAAGTTGGGTGGAATCTCTTAAGGCCTTTCCTTATGTCATTCGGCATAAGAAAGGAAAAGAGAATGTGGTAGTCAATGCCCTTTCTCGACGGTATGCCCTTCTTCTGCATATGGACGCCAAGATCCATGGCCTTGCTCTTATCAAAGATGTATATGCCACGGACCTTGACTTCAAGGATATATTCGATCAATTCCTTGACTTCCGAGAGCATGAGTCTTTCTTCATTAACGATGGCAACTTATTCCGTACGGGTAATTGTATCCCGCGCTCAGCTATTCGTCATTTATTGATAAATGAGGCCCACATAGGTGAAGGACTTACTTTACATTGTGGGGTTTTCTTATAACAGGTCTAGGCACTCCACAACGAAGCTTTCGCCATTTGAAGTTGTCTACGGCCTCAATCCACACACCGATGAACTTCACTTCACGCCCTCTCAAAGACAGAGAATACATCACCGTCTCCAACCGTTCCGTTCAGATCATCGAGTTGCGGGAGCGTACTAGGACACAACTCCAACGGCGTGCCGATCAACTTGCCTCACAACGCAAGAAAGGCCATCGCGACATCTCATTCGAGCCCGGTGATCTTGTTTGGCTCCACTTACGGAAGGAGTGTTTTCCATCTCTCTGCAAAGGCAAGCTCTCGGATCGAGGCGATGGACCATTCTGCATCTTATCCGTCCATGGCCCGAATGCATATAAGTTGGAGCTTCCGGACACCTATGGTGTGCACCCGACGTTCAATGTCAAGGACCTTACACCTTATGTTGAGTCCCTATTTAACAAAGGTGAAATGGGCACGCTTCACTTCCAAGATGGGGGGGACTAATGCGTCCTTGACCACCATGTCCCAAGATAAGAAAAACGAGGTTTTACGGGTTCGCTCCGATGGACCTCTCACTTGTTCCCGTGCTAAGGCCATCGCCCAAGCTACCGGCTCCATCATTGCTCGCATCATTTCTTGTCACGGGCCCGTTAGTAGCATACCGTGTCTCTACTCTACCATGGCATGAGTCATGCCAAGTCGGAAACGTTCCGAAAAATTTTCCGTATTTAGCATTTTTGCAATAATAAGTCTTTTTATTTTCGGAATATTAATTGCGGGACTTTATTTCCGAAACTTAATGTCCAAATTTAAGATTATACTTTTGGTTTTGGAATTCAATTCGGAAACTTTAATCCGAACTTAACTTCTAAACCTTTCACATTTTTAGGCTTTTCATTTTCGGAATTTTAATTCTTACTTTATTTCCATCATTTATTTAGCAAATCTTGATTTGGCCACATCCACTATATAAGGGGATGCTTGACTCATTTGTAAAGTGTAATACCCGGAAAACTTTTATTCCGACTATTGGACTGAGTTTACAAATTAGCGAACGGAATTTACCAGTTTCGGGTTTCTAGCGGATCGGACTTACCATGACGGGCTATTAATTTGATCGATGGGTCACCATATTAATTCCCGGCATCACCCTTTCTTATCTTAAGTGGGATCTAATTAAATTAGGTTTTAATCCTAATTAAACCTTTAATCTTTTTAATTTTTTTTTCTTCCTCTAAATACGCAGCTTTTAATTCACTCCTTTACTGTGAGTAGTGGGTAATCTTTTTTTATACTAAATTAACCCATAATTTAGTCTCTAAGGATCCACTCAGTATCCACCTCCCTAATTCACGTAACTGGCAGATTTTGTGGCCTCCACATATTCAAAGTAGGGGTTCTTCATCATCACACATTTAGACTTATGTGTTTCTTCCTCAAAAACGCACGCAAGGACGAACGAACAACTTCAACTACAACCGCACGGGGACGATCGTCTTCAACCTTGGAACGCAGAGGGCATTCGGAGCTTTCGGCCTCAGCACACAGCGGTCGGGGGGGAGACCACCTTCCAGCCCCGCAGCAGCATAGCCTCGATATCTTACCAGCCATCGGCGGAACCGGAAGAACCCGGTACCATCACCGACTGAAACCACAAGGTGAACCGGACTTTCTTACCCTTGTTATCGAACCCCCATCTCGGTAACTCTCTGACTCGGGTGTACACAGGTTGCCGCTGGCCAGCAAGTGAAGCCGGATTTCTCGTAGCCGCCGCCCCGACATCGAGCCCTCCTTTGTCTGACCGTAGATACCTTCTGGTGTAGTCGGTAAGCCTTCGGTTCCCTGATGGTTGCGTAGTGAAGTAGCGTGAGAGGATTGGGCGGCTAGCGTTTGTTTTATTAGTTGGAGGGAGTCAATGGATGAAACAAGAAAGTGTCATATGTAGAGGCTGCAATAAGGCTTAAAAAGGGTAACAATGAGGACGGGTTCAACGAAGCTAGAGAGGTATACGAATACGAGAGTTAAGTCGCATCTAGTGGAGTAGTTGGCTTACAGCGTGTCTAGTCTAGGCTAAGCTTTGTATATGCTTGACCCCATAGTTACAAATAACATAGTGATGACAATGAGTTTGTACGTTTTAGTTTTCCGCAGCTTAGTACGTTAGTGTTCATTACCATGGCAATGTTTGTCATGCACTTTTATCGAGTATATCTAAGGAGTTGAAAGTTACGCTTTTAGGTTTTAGCGGAAGTGTGTTGATTAGGCTAGATTTTGTCTTAAGTTAATTACCGGAAGCTTGGAAGTTGAGAGGAATCCGATGAATGATTTAGGAGTTACGATTTGTCAAAGTAGAGACCTCATGTAGTTTTTATAAGTATGTTGAATTAATTTAGGAGTTACGATTTGTCAAAGTAGAGACCTCATGTAGTTTTTATAAGTATGTTGAATTATTCTAAGTTTGAGAAAATTGTTTGTGATGTAGTTTTGTGGTGTAATTTTGATTGGGTTATATTCTTCGGATAGACTTGAATTTTGGATATGTTGTTTATGGATATGCATAGTAGCATGTGGTAAAGTTTGAGAGCGATCAATTGATTTAATCCGGTTTTGTGATGTTCCGAAGTTAGGTAAAAGTATAGCTGGGTTTTAGAAGAGTTGTGTTAGGTCTAATGGTGTGATATTGGAGATGGTTTGGGAATTGTGTATCTTTATGGTTTATATCATAGGGAATCATGGTTGGGCATGTGAGTAAGAGTCTCAATATGTTAGTTGAGCCTTAGTAGTAGATAGTCAGTTTGAATGATAGTCATCGTAGTAGATCTTTTCCTTTTAGAGCTGGACTTTATGTCTTGTGGTTTCTGCGGAAGTTCTTGAGACTAGGTTTGGGAAACCCTACCATATTGTTATATGATCGTGTGAGGGTCAGTGAGACTAGAATTAGTAACCTTCTAGCATATTGTTATATGATCCTGTAGAGATCATTGAGACTAGAAGTTGAGGACTTCTAGCATATTGGATAGTCGTTGATTTGTGTGCCTTGTTACTTGTTATTCAGGCATAAAGTACTTTCGTGCGGGAAGCTGAGCGTGATATGAGAGCTGGGATTACCTTTGATACAGGTAAGTCCTTGCGACTTACTTAGCTAGTTTCTGGATGTTGGTTGAGTGATAATAGTGGTGTGTGTGATGTGTGTTTATAATAATAACTTGTTAGGACGACCGTTGTTGTTATGTTTTAAGGCCCAAGTGTATGTATAACGGGCCGTGACATCACTGCCCAGCTCTGCCAGGAGACTGGGAGGTTCTCTATACCCAGACCATACAGGTACAAGGTGAGATGCATCGGATCCATTCCTGATGGTTACACGGGGGCGGAGGCGAGGTTTGGGAATCCCTCGTGTCACAAAAATAAGTATCATTAATAAGAGTGAATGACCTAAGTAAAGATAATAAATGAATTGTTTGAAAGCATGATGAGTGTTTACTTTTGCTATGTGTGTGTGTGCTATTATCTTTCTTCTGATGTTTAGATAACTAGCTAATGGTTGCTCTGTTGTGTTTTTAGAATCACCGCAGGTTAGAGCAGCAGCTGAGTGATCCGGAAGTAGTGGTCAGCCAGGTCTCCGTACTCCTTAGAGTGGGGTTGGGTGTTTACCTTGTTGTCTCTTTATTCTTGTTCAAGACTATTAGTCTTTTCCGTTGTGTAAGTACTATAGGCTGTTAGACGTTGTTGCATTCATCTCTTAAAAATACTACTTTATTAATTTCGGTTTTTCTTATTTGTGTCTTGTTGCAAGATCCTAGTAAAATTGTTGTCAAACTAAGGTCGGGACCCATTGTGAGGTCCTAACCAGTAATGTCTCGAGTTTTGAAAATTCGGGGTGTTACAACATGGTATCAGAGCTCTAGGTTGGCAACAATGGCACTTGAAATCTTCTGAAAGACCGAATAAGTACTTGAGCAGAACCCAAAAGGGATCTGAGTTTTAAAAAGGACTTTTGGTTTTCAAATTCATGCATAGTCTGGTTGGGAATAGAAAAGTACGGCTGACCACCACTACTACCGCGGATCTCAGTATGCTTAGTATGGACTTTAGGTTTTACTTCAGTTGGACTTATTAGCTTGATATTATAAAGATATAAGATATAGATAGGTATATGCCGAAGATTAGTAGAAATTACAGTTATGTTATGTCCTTAACGGAGACAACATAATGAGTTTCTCACCCCTTTTACACATCTAAGTAGATTTTGAAGGGTGTCAACGTGAGTATTAGGATGCACATCTTATGTGCATTAGGGTAGACGAACGAAGGACAACTCCTTCGAGCTTGTTGAGGGACGTCGAGACGGAAAAGTGAAGACTAAAAGACAACACCACCGACGATGACAAAAAGGGAATCCCGAGTCAACTCAATAGAATCCAATGAAGAATATACACGAGGGTAGTTTCGGCAACGCGTTGGATGACCGGCAAGTATACAAATTGGAAAAGACAACCCATAGGTTCTTTCAAGATGGTGTAAAGCAACGTTACAAACAAAGGGGATGCCTTCAGAAAAACAAATAGGCATGAAGGTCAAGGTGAAATATAGTAGCGATCCAGACAAGAGGCATTGAATCTAAGCTTACTAACGGACTAGAAGGTGAAAGTTTGAGGCTAGAAGCAGAGCGGAATATGATCACTCTCGACAAGCTACTTGCCACCACAATCAAGATGGGAAACCGAAATAATCATAAGCGTAGGAGTCAGGATAAGATACATTGTCCATCCCGATACGAAGAATTAAAGAGCCGCAGAATGAAAGCTTACAGGTTGCTAGAAAAGGGAAGGCCGATTTCACCAACATGAAAATGGGGTGACCTCCTAGAACACACAAGAATTACAACAAGGATCGGGATACAACAAAGACCGGATTTCTATAAAGGCGGAAGTACAAGCAACACCCCAAGGAAGGGGGGGGGGTGTAGGAGAATAGTCTTGGGGAAAAAGAGGGTCTCTAATAACTCCTCACTCACGAAAGGATTTAAGTTAATAACACTAGCGGGTCATAACAGAGAACCGCAAGTGGACAATAACTCGGGTAAAAAGAATCATGGAGAAATGCCTACAAGTTATCGTAGAAGAATTGATAAGTCCGTTGATGGGAGACGAAGATACAACTAGACTCGTAAGATTATAGTACTCTTATAGGAGGGTAAATTGTAGAATTGAAGGAGTTAAAGGAAAATAAATGGAGAGATATATTTTCACCTTATATATCAAACCTCAAAGGAGATAGAAGAAAAGTAAGTCTACGATCTTATAGAAGGTCAACTACAGATTAATTGGTAACAATAGAGAATTTACACGTGCTGGCTAACTAGTGATGGTTGGTTGACAGATAAGAAGAATAACCACAAGGTTATAACAGAAATTTACCGACAGCTGGTGAATTTCTTTCAGAGATCAACGACGACAATGGTGAAGTTAAATCAATACAAGTACTAGTAGCCAAGATGATAACATTGAATGAGTCCAATATGATAACTTTAATAAAGAAATTAAAGAGAAGCTTTTGACGGTCGGTAATGACCATCGATGATAGTAATGGTGTAAAGGGAATTGTTGTGAGTACTCACTTACTACTGACTAAGGAAATATACATATCAAGGTTCGTATGAATGGATCCCTGTAAGAAGAACTAGAAGACTAAGAAGAAGTAGATGATTGTGAACAGGTCCTATGTCTTAGCATTCCACACAAGTAGGACTAATGGTGCTCCTCCGAGAAAAGGTGAGGTCAAACTGTCTAGATTGACACGGGAAACCCTTGTGATTAAAGATTTGACACAAAACAATTGGAATTTCAGAGGCGGCACAAACATAGAGAGTATGATTTAAAGGCTTCGTGTGAAATGTGTGGTCGAGTTGGGAGGTGATTGCAGATGGAATCTACAAGTTGGCTAGAACAGACATGAGAAGGAGTAAAGTTGAATGACTAAAGGCTGATATGGATCCGGTATTACCTCAATAAGATGATTACCGAAAAGTGTTTTTATAAGGGTTTATTGAGAAATAATAGCACTCCAATAGCCAATCTTGATAACCGGTCATAGGTGAATGGAGGAGTAGTTTGGAACCGCGGACAAATGGTATACCTTGGAGTCTTCTCTCGACTGATGAGAGAAGAATTGGCAAAAACACAAAATCTAATCAACATAATCCATAAAGGTTGTACGACAAAGCTTATAGGGATTTAATTACCAGAATTGGTGTAAGGATTTAGAAGATGGTAAAGAGACATGAGTATAAGGACAACATAACAAATGCGAGTCGAGAAATTTGATTTTTGAGAAAATCATATGCATCTGATGTTTCTTATACAAGGGGTACCGGTAGACGTTTAATAAAAGTCATACTATTGGACCGATAACTCTATGATGGATAAAGTGTAAACCGAGCGAATGGCTTAACTAGTGAGAAGGAACGTCATGCATCAAAATGGTGGGTATCGCTGAATTTAGATAAAGTGTTGAGATGAAGATACCTTTATGGAATCTATGCAAGAGTACAACCAAAACTAGGGCTTCAACCCGGAATGAGTGGTAATGATCCACTGACAGTTAGAGACCGATATAGATAAGGAAAATGTTATAAGATGAGTCACCTAGTAGAAAAGTTCACAAGACAAGCATGAGAGACCATCATGTGGGTGATATTATTGTCTCGATGTAGACTTATTATCACACCTCGAGAATTTTGAACTAAATAGGAAACTATATGTCAAGATTGTAAATAGATCAAGGTAAGGAGTTGTAGGTCAACGTGAGGTCAAAGGGATTGTGGAAGGATAACCACATTGAGTAGTCTTGACAAGTAGTAAGTAGAGTTCCGATGAGACCTAAGTGAAATTCGAGAAAATCCTAAGACCGCACGTTCCTTTCCTTCCAAGGAGGCATAACCGGTGAGTTATTTTGTTGAGGTTTGGACAACCAGTACACATGGCTTAGGGTACGAGCTTTCACTATACTATAGTGAATCATCCTTAGATTTACGATTTGTTTGAAGAGGATCTTTCCGTTATTAGAAGGGAAGTTACGGATGAGATTTTGGTAAATCATACTGACTCACGGAAGACGCCATTATGATTAATGGGAGATAACAGATTGATCAGAGTAGTGCAACGGAAGCGTGGTGGGCCCATAACCCACATACTAGGAAACTCAACGTTATTTTATATATGACCTCAAGTTAAAGAATTAGAAATCTATATGAAAATCTCAACTAAGAGTGTGAGTTTGGATTCCAACAGTTGAAAGTCTGACAAGAAGTAGGTGTTGAGTCATTATTTGAGGAACGGTCCGACTGAGTTATAGTAGGGAGACAAGACCAAGTGAGTGGTCTTGCAAAGAGTATTAGGCACTTATTAAGTGTCAGGAGATGTCTCAAATCATTGTTTTAGAATTAATAGTCGGGATCTTCCAAAAGGTCAGGAGCAAGTGGATTTAACTAAAAGAATACAGTTTTACAGTTATTTCAGTAGAGTCACCAAAACAAAAGTAGGAAGCGAGCTTAGAAAGACAACCATTGATATCTTAAAGCGGATTGAGAAGTTATTTATCGACTAGCTCTACTACCCATACCAGAGGGAGTACATCTAGTGATCCACATGCCTCAGTTGAGAGAATACCTACTGGATCCGAGACACATCATCAACTATGATAATCAGATAATTGAGCCAGAGCATACTGTTATAGAATATCCGGTGGCCATCCGAGAGCGTAGTACTAGACGTCTACGATATAAAGCTTACCGATACTGCAAATTCAGTGGTCTAGAAGATGAGCCGATGACGCTACCCGACAGACGGAGGATAACTTTAGGAGTAGTTATTTTGAGTTCTCTACGGAGTCAGCCGCAACCCGATATCGACGAGTTAGTACTCGGATGATGTTTTGTGTAACCTACATGAATATATTTTGGATTGAGTATTTTGTTTTCATGTGTTGCTTGACTATGATAATTGACCGGTTCTTGCATGATAGAAAGTAGGATGAGGATTCCTTAGAAAAAGGATTAGATATTCCGGGACTTTTTTTTTTTTTTATAGAAAGTTATCGGAGTTTTGTTGCTTATTCTAAGTTTCGGGACGAAACTTATTTTAAGGGGTGACTAATGTAATACCCGGAAAACTTTTATTCCGACTATTGGACTGAGTTTACAAATTAGCGAACGGAATTTACCAGTTTCGGGTTTCTAGCGGATCGGACTTACCATGACGGGCTATTAATTTGATCGATGGGTCACCATATTATTTCCCGGCATCACCCTTTCTTATCTTAAGTGGGATCTAATTAAATTAGGTTTTAATCCTAATTAAACCTTTAATCTTTTTAATTTTTTGTTCTTCCTCTAAATACGCAGCTTTTAATCCACTCCTTTACTGTGAGTAGTGGGTAATCTTTTTTTATACTAAATTAACCCATAATTTAGTCTCTAAGGATCCACTCAGTATCCACCTCCCTAATTCACGTAACTGGCGGATTTTGTGGCCTCCACATATTCAAAGTAGGGGTTCTTCATCATCACACATTTAGACTTATGTGTTTCTTCCTCAAAAACGCACGCAAGGACGAACGAACAACTTCAACTACAACCGCACGGGGACGATCGTCTTCAACCTTGGAACGCAAAGGGCATTCGGAGCTTTCGGCCTCAGCACACAGCGGTCGGGGGGGAGACCACCTTCCAGCCCCGCAGCAGCATAGCCTCGATATCTTACCAGCCATCGGCGGAACCGGAAGAACCCGGTACCATCACCGACTGAAACCACAAGGTGAACCGGACTTTCTTACCCTTGTTATCGAACCCCCATCTCGGTAACTCTCTGACTCGGGTGTACACAGGTTGCCGCTGGCCAGCAAGTGAAGCCGGATTTCTCGTAGCCGCCGCCCCGACATCGAGCCCTCCTTTGTCTGACCGTAGATACCTTCTGGTGTAGTCGGTAAGCCTTCGGTTCCCTGATGGTTGCGTAGTGAAGTAGCGTGAGAGGATTGGGCGGCTAGCGTTTGTTTTATTAGTTGGAGGGAGTCAATGGATGAAACAAGAAAGTGTCATATGTAGAGGCTGCAATAAGGCTTAAAAAGGGTAACAGTGAGGACGGGTTCAACGAAGCTAGAGAGGTATACGAATACGAGAGTTAAGTCGCATCTAGTGGAGTAGTTGGCTTACAGCGTGTCTAGTCTAGGCTAAGCTTTGTATATGCTTGACCCCATAGTTACAAATAACATAGTGATGACAATGAGTTTGTACGTTTTAGTTTTCCGCAGCTTAGTACGTTAGTGTTCATTACCATGGCAATGTTTGTCATGCACTTTTATCGAGTATATCTAAGGAGTTGAAAGTTACGCTTTTAGGTTTTAGCGGAAGTGTGTTGATTAGGCTAGATTTTGTCTTAAGTTAATTACCGGAAGCTTGGAAGTTGAGAGGAATCCGATGAATGATTTAGGAGTTACGATTTGTCAAAGTAGAGACCTCATGTAGTTTTTATAAGTATGTTAAATTAATTTAGGAGTTACGATTTGTCAAAGTAGAGACCTCATGTAGTTTTTATAAGTATGTTGAATTATTCTAAGTTTGAGAAAATTGTTTGTGATGTAGTTTTGTGGTGTAATTTTTATTGGGTTATATTCTTCGGATAGACTTGAATTTTGGATATGTTGTTTATGGATATGCATAGTAGCATGTGGTAAAGTTTGAGAGCGATCAATTGATTTAATCCGGTTTTGTGATGTTCCGAAGTTAGGTAAAAGTATAGCTGGGTTTTAGAAGAGTTGTGTTAGGTCTAATGGTGTGATATTGGAGATGGTTTGGGAATTGTGTATCTTTATGGTTTATATCATAGGGAATCATGGTTGGGCATGTGAGTAAGAGTCTCAATATGTTAGTTGAGCCTTAGTAGTAGATAGTCAGTTTGAATGATAGTCATCGTAGTAGATCTTTTCCTTTTAGAGCTGGACTTTATGTCTTGTGGTTTCTGCGGAAGTTCTTGAGACTAGGTTTGGGAAACCCTACCATATTGTTATATGATCGTGTGAGGGTCAGTGAGACTAGAAGTAGTAACCTTCTAGCATATTGTTATATGATCCTGTAGAGATCATTGAGACTAGAAGTTGAGGACTTCTAGCATATTGGATAGTCGTTGATTTGTGTGCCTTGTTATTTGTTATTCAGGCATAAAGTACTTTCGTGCGGGAAGCTGAGCGTGATATGAGAGTTGGGATTACCTTTGATACAGGTAAGTCCTTGCGACTTACTTAGCTAGTTTCTGGATGTTGGTTGAGTGATAATAGTGGTGTGTGTGATGTGTGTTTATAATAATAACTTGTTAGGACGACCGTTGTTGTTATGTTTTAAGGCCCAAGTGTATGTATAACGGGCCGTGACATCACTGCCCAGCTCTGCCAGGAGACTGGGAGGTTCTCTATACCCAGACCATACAGGTACAAGGTGAGATGCATCGGATCCATTCCTGATGGTTACACGGGGGCGGAGGCGAGGTTTGGGAATCCCTCGTGTCACAAAAATAAGTATCATTAATAAGAGTGAATGACCTAAGTAAAGATAATAAATGAATTGTTTGAAAGCATGATGAGTGTTTACTTTTGCTATGTGTGTGTGTGCTATTATCTTTCTTCTGATGTTTAGATAACTAGCTAATGGTTGCTCTGTTGTGTTTTTAGATTCACCGCAGGTTAGAGCAGCAGCTGAGTGATCCAGAAGTAGTGGTCAGCCGGGTCTCCGTACTCCTTAGAGTGGGGTTGGGTGTTTACCTTGTTGTCTCTTTATTCTTGTTCAAGACTATTAGTCTTTTCCGTTGTGTAAGTACTATAGGCTGTTAGACGTTGTTGCATTCATCTCTTAAAAATACTACTTTATTAATTTCGGTTTTTCTTATTTGTGTCTTGTTGCAAGATCCTAGTAAAATTGTTGTCAAACTAAGGTCGGGACCCATTGTGAGGTCCTAGCCAGTAATGTCCCGAGTTTTGAAAATTCGGGGTGTTACATAAAGCATGTTCAATTTGATTAAGTATTTGAGAAGTATTTTCCTCCTACTTACTTGAGCATTAATTCCTCTTCCATCCTCTCAAAGTTAATCTTTTGGATCTTCGTTCCAAACTCATCAACATTCGCGAATTCTTCAAAGAATCAACTCAACTGATCCACTTCAAGACTTGATCGATCAATCTAGATCGAATATATCCCTCAACTTCCACCTCCATCTCTAAGCTTCCGCAACCCGTATTCAAACATTCAAACGCATCCGCACTTCAACTAAGGAGTAGTTGACGCTTCAGCTTGATCTAGATCCGGAATATTTCCTTGATGTGTCCAAGGATGCATCAGTGAGATTATTAGGTAGATTGTTTTTTGAATATTTTCCATATTTTGTGTGAACTCGCTGATTCACTTATTAAGTTTGTGTTTTATTCATATCTATTCAATCAAAGAGAGAGTCTTGATTGAATCATTATGAATTCTTGCTAGATTGTGCTTGTTTGTGTTAATCTTCTTAAAGGTTGATGTTCCTGGTCAATTCTAGTCTCTCATTGTGCTTGTCTTATTTAAAAGGCTTGTGTAAAGTTAAAGAAGCGAGGGTTAAGATAAGCTCTTCGTTAAAGGGTTTTGACACATAATTGGTCAAGGTTTTTTGCGGGATTATTTTGGTTCAAAATCTTTCTATATTTCCATTAATTTCATTCCATAAACCATCATCTTATCTTTCCATTATCAATCCATCAAATTCACGTTCTTTCGTTTCAAAGGTACATAAATTTCGGCCAACAGAAGAATCTCGCCCGAGATTCTCCACCGAGATTTGTTCGCTGAGATAGTTTCGTGGAATCTCAATCTAGATCGGCAACTGCGACATCAACCCCACATGAAATTGGTATCAGAGTTTAGTCGATTAAAGTCCGTCTCAAGTTTGAGTCAATTTTATTTGAGACTTATTTGAGTCATATGAAAATTGAGTCTTTTCTTGTTGCGATTATCTTTGCGAGATTATTTGAGATTAACGTGTATTGACTTGTGTCTTTTGGAAGAGAGAAACGCCATATCCAACCACAAATTCAGCCCTGACCATGAACAAACCTCGCCCGACCTTTGCGGAAAATTTTCTCTCAAGATTTGAGCATAAAGTTGAGATCTTTACGTTACTTGTTCCCCAACTTTCGTAAATTTCTCTTTATCCAGTTGAAAATCATAGATTTATTGGGTTTGAGTCAAACCTAATAATTTCCCGCTAGATATTTACGGAGGAAGAAGATTTACAAGGTATCATTATTCAGATCTTATCTAGTAGGTGAGATCTTATTAAATTCATTGATTCCTAACCAAATATTTGTTCCAACAATGATATACGCCCATCCAACGATAAAAGATCCACGAGGTAACAAAGAAGTAGTATATTCTAGAAGTGATTGTTGATTATCAACGACCATTGTCGAATCAATAATCTCGGCCAGATATGACTAAATCTCGGCTAAGATTCTAACCAAAACTTGCCACTGTTGCGAGAAAAGTTCTATATTTTCAAAGGTTTTCAGTTCCATGAGGATAAAGTATATATTCCTAGATGATCTCTACGATTGATACTGGTTAAAGAGGCTCATATGGGAGGTTTTATGGGACACTTCGGTAGAGATAAGATTTATCATATGCTACATTCACATTTTTATTGGCCTCGTATGCTTAAAGATGTTGAAAATATGCTTAAGAGATGCATTGTATGTTTTAAGGCTAACTCTAGATCAAAACCACATGGTTTGTATACTCCTTTGCCTACCTACTTCGACATGGCTTGATATTAGTATAAACTTTGTTATAGGATTACCTAAGACTAAGAAGGCGAGAGATTCCATTTTTTTGGTTGTTGACCGCTTTTCTAAAATAGCTCACTTTATTGCTTGCCATAAAACTGACGATACTTATAATGTGGATAACTTGTTCTTTAGAAAAATTGATAGGTTGCATGGAGTACCACGGATTATTGTGAGTGATAGGGATGATAAGTTTCTTATTTTCTTCTGGAAGACTCTTTGGGGAAAACTAGGTACTAGGTTGTTATTTTCAACCATGGTCAAATGGAAGTCACTAAAAGGACTTTAACCACTATTTGAGAGTTGTTTTGAAGGACAATTTGAATGCTTGGGAGGATCTTTTACCACATGTATAATTTGTTTATAATCGTACCTTGCATTCATCTACTAATCTAACACCTTTTTAATGTGCCTATGGATTGAATTCTTTGACTCCTTTTGATCTTATATTGTTGCCTATCGATGAGCGAGTAGATTTCATTGCAGGAAAATAGCTTGATTTATTAAAGGAATTACATGAGAAGACAAGCATTAAGCTGGAAAACAAAGGGAAAGTCGTGGCATTGAAAGCACACAGGAATCGCAAGGAAGTGTTGTTCAAACCGGGAGATCTAGTTTGGTTGCACCTAAGGAAAGAGCAATTTCCGGAGAAGAGAAAGTACAAGTTTTCTCCACGAGGAGATGTACCATTTTACTTGAAGTGGAAAGTGGGTGATAACGCTTATGTCTTGGAGCTTCCAACTGGGTATGGAGTAACCAAGAACTTCAATGTAGGAAAGTTGAGTCCTTTGAGTCAAAAAATGATCATGTTGGTGATTCGAGGACAAATCATTCTCAAGAAGGGGAGTATGATGAGGGATTATCCCCAACACTACCTCAATGACCAACTACTAGATAAAGGGCTAAGGCATTGAAAAACAAGACAACCACAACATCTTCAAACCCCATCATGGGAGGAGCCATCAATGAATAAGAGCAAAGGCCATCCAAGATGAAGTTGCTAGCTTGTTAGCAACATGTACACTCAAAGAGAACCTACTCACACTTAGGTCTCATTTGGTGATATTATTGACCACCATGGAAGGACCAAGCAAGGGAGAAGAAGATCCAACAAGCATAGAAGTTTGCTAGAACGAAGAAAGAGCTTCAGAGAAGAAATCTCGGCCCTGAGGACCAAAATCTCGCCCGAGATTTTCACAAGTATTGACCGAGATTTGGCTACTGTTGAGAGTTATAAGATCTAGCCATGATCATATTAGTTATAGATATTTTATTACTTTAATACCTTTAAAGCTCTTAAACATTCTTATTGGTATTTGTTGATCCTATCGTCTAAGATTATCTTTTAGTTGTAGATTTTATCTTTTCTTAGAATCTCACCTATAAGCCTTAGAAGGTGAGATTATTAGGTAGATTAATATTTTTATATTTTTTCCTCATTTTCTGTGAACTCGCTGCTTCGCTTACGAAGTTTGTGTTTTATTCATTTCTATTCAATCAAAGAGAGAACCTTGATTGAATCGTTCTGAGTCCTTGCTAGATTGTGCTTGTGTGTGTTAATATTCTTAACGGTTGGTGATCCTGGTCAATTCTAGTTTCTTCTTGTACTTGTCTTATTTAGAAGGCCTATGTAAGGTTAAAGAAGCGAGGGTTAATGTAAGCTCTTCGTTAAGAGGTTTTGACACATAATTGGTCAATGTTCTTTGTGGTGATATCTTGGTTCATATCTTCCTATATTTCCATTAATTTCATTCCATAAACCATCTTCTTATCTTTCCATCATAAATCCATCAAACTCACGTTCTTTAGTTCCGAAGTTAAATAAATCTCGGCCAACAGAAGAGTCTCGGGCGAGATTCTCCACCGAGATTTGTTCTCTGAGATATTTTTGTGGACTCTCAATCTAGATCGGGAACCGCGGCATCAACCCCGCATCACGCACCCAAGACAATTTCCGATTCATCACATCAAACGGGAGATTGAGGTGTGAGAACTCAATTGTCACTTTGAGTTAAGGTCACTTATGTGAGTATAAACGAGTGTCAAATCTCACGGACTTTAGGAGTATAAATCACAACCTTAAACCAGTTCTCAAAGCCAAAAACGGTAAAATAAAAATGGAAAATGTTTGTATGTTTTTAATATCCAAAGTGGTTTAAAATACTGAAGTAAAATCGATTTAAACTATATGAGAGTTATATTTCAGGATTGGAGATTTCATCAACTATGAATCATCGATAGACCTAAACATTTTCTTTTCTTAAACAAATTTGACTACAATCATGAAGGTAGGTTGCCTAAAGTATTAATAATCCCCTTTCGGGCTCAAAGTAATGTGCCTTAACAATTTAACATTCACTTTCGCACAAAGTTAAATAAATCAAAACCCTTTAAGCTCTTAGATACAACAAACCTATTCGATTCCAACATCTCCTTTCGGTCTCAGTTTTAACAAATAAGATATGCATCTATGGCAACCTATGTCTCCTCAAGAGATCTAAGTCACTTTCGCACAAATAAATCTCAAGTTTATACCTTATTTTCCAACAATTGATATTACCTTTCGTTCTCTAGCAATCATCTAGGTATAGATCTAAACACTTAAGGTATAAATCAATCAAAACAATCAAAAAAATATTTAAGAAATTATAAGAACCTAGTTTATCTCAACATAATTTAATTCACTCCAAACCTAGACCTTAGAGAATTAGCTGGACATGATATAAGAAATGAAATTAACAATAAAATTCATCACTTACAAGGTTCAATGTGGAAGAAGAAGAAGAATGGTAGAACTCTCAAATCCCTTCTCAAATCTCCATTTTCTCTAACTTCCTCTCTAATATCAACCGTTCAAAAAGTCCCCCTAAACCTATGCTGAATATCCACTTTATAACCCCCAAAAATGTCTTAATACAGAGGAATTTAAACAGTCAAAACGGTTAAAAGTCTCTTAAAAATGTGCATTAAATGGAGGTTGCACGCTCGTGCACTGTGACTGCGGGATCGTGCAACCCGACAGTGGCTTCAGGACATACATTCTTGAAAGCGCAAGAACGTGCGCTGTCAGCATAGGAACGTTGATAGGTGATGGAATCACTATCTTATAAAGGTAGATTAAGTATGTTTTTAGAGTCAAATGGTTGTATTTTGTTGTCAACTGTGTAAATCTAGCTGAAAAACTAAGCAATGAAGAAATCCAAAGATTTAGCAACAGTTGGAAGAAGAACGGAAGCAAAGAGAATTCCAGAGAAACCCTTTCACGGCACCCGCGGCGACATTGTCCCGCCCCCGCGGCGACACTGATTGCAAAGGAACCATGTCACGGCACCCGCGGCGACACTGTCCCGCCCCCACGGCGACACTGAATCCAGAGGGACCCTGTCACGGCACCCGCGGCGACACTGGCCCGTCCCGCGGCGACACTGACTCCAGAGGAACCCTGTCACCGCCCCCGCGGCGACACTGTCCCGCCCCCGCGGCGACACTGTGCCGCCCCCGCGGCGACACTGTGCCGCCCCCGCGGTTTGACACCAGAAAGGTCAAGAAGATCAACAGTCAGTCGTTCCAATGCATTAATGACCGCCCCCGTGGCCCTGCCATGCCGCCCCCGCGGCTCAGTTGAAGATGAAGCGTTTTGCACTAAACCGCCCCGCGGCTCCTAGATCCACGCCCGCGGTTATGCAACAGTCGTAATAAATTTGGCTGTTTAGACTGTCACTTTACATTTAAAGTGACGGTTTAGGCTGCCTATTTACTGCAATTTAGTGTCCTAATTAGTATAAATAGAGATGTTAGGATAGTGTTAGAATCATCTCATTTTCACATCATCACATCAAAAACACTTTTATTTTCTTTGTTTTGTTTTGTTCTCTATGGAGTGCTAAGCACCTTTAGTTGTGCTTGACATTGGAAGCTCTCGACATAGATCTGGTTGTAAGTTTTATAATTGAAGTTGTTATTCCATAATGATTTGTGTTATGTTCTTGTGCTTAACTTCTTGATTGTATCTCACCCTCTATCTAGCTTGATCATCTAGGTACTTAGGTCTTATTCAATGTGCTAGGAATTGTGGTTCCAGGTTTGGGTCATCTTTCTAGTAGCAAACATATTTACATAAGCGGGTTGCAAGTGTAATTCGTGAGTGGAACATAACCACATGATTTTAATTAGTAACGGGTTGTTTCTAAATCTCATGTGTCTCTTTATCTTTATTTGAATGCTATTATTAAAATCTGATTCTGTAGGTTTACGAGTTAGGATTAACAATAAGTAATGTCGGGGCTGGTTGAACCGGTATTTAAATACGATCGAGATGAGAACAAACTTTGGAATAAACTTCATGAAAACAATGATCAACCATATCTTATGTTGAAGCGGATAACTGTCAAGTGCAACGTTTTCTTAAAATCATTGAAATCAACTTCTTGCTTGCTTTGCCTATTTGTCACTTTAACAATCACAAACCCCCCTTGGTTACATATAGTTGATAGTTTAATCACATTTGTGCTTTAATTACTCTCTATCTCTCTTGGGTTCGACCCTTACTTAATCACTATACTTGCTTTAGTATTGAGTTCGGAAATTACTTTGATAGGATATAAACGACCTAAGAAAATATCCTGGTCAAATTTGGCGCCGTTGCCGGGGAGATTAGAGTTTTTAAGTACTTTGTTATTTTTATTGTCAATTCTTGGTTTGAACCATTTGTATGGTTCAAACTCATGCTACTAATCTCTCTTTTGCACTAGAAGAGAGTGAAAAAACAAGTGGTTGGATCATGGATGGCATCAATGGGATAAGACCTCAACATCAACAAATTGATCCCGGAGGAGTCATACAAGCATGATCAAGGACTTATGTCGAGCCAACGACGTAAAACAAAGACGCTGCTCGGGAGGCAACCCGAGGAAGGAGGAATAAAATACTTTCTGTCGTCTATCCGCCCCAACGGCTAGGAACGTTCGCGACCGCGGCTAACCCAACAGTGGCCGCACCCGCGGCAAAGAAGAACCGCGACCGTGATGGCCATGACGACAGGTATGTAAAAAAAAGAAAAAAAGAAGAAAAAAAATTCACCTCCACTCAAATCTCCGACCACCATCCCCTCTTTCCCTCACCACTTACATTCACCATTCTTCTCCACTCAAAACCTATCTTCCACACTCACATCCACTTATCCACCACGCCACCACCTGATCTCCACCAGTAGCAGGAGCTTTTCTTCTCATACTTCCCGTACCGACAAGAGTATCCCGATTGTCCACCATCTCATCAGTAAGCTTGTTCTTCATCCTTCTCCCTTTTTAGTTTTTTCCTTCATTTTCACACTTTGAGGGAAAAGTGATTTTCAAGCATGGGGAGGGATCTATCTTTGTTATGTTTGATCATTGAATTGCAATGTTTTATATTCAGTCAAAAAAAAAAGAAAAAAAAAAGAAAAAAAAGAAAAAAGAGAAAAAGCCAACAAAATTGAAAAAAAAGGCATGAAAAATCCTTGGATAAACCGAAAATCCGAAAGGGCGGTTTAGGCAAAAAGAAGGTAGTCCGATCAACATTAGGTTAGTGCAAAAATGGACTTGAGGGATGTGAGACTGTGGTGAGACTATCTTAGAAAAAAAAGAAGAGTGGCAAGGTGAAAACCCGAAAGGGCTCCTTGGCAAAATGAGCGAAATCCGAGTGATAGGTTCCCTTTTTTGACGTTGGCGACATAAGAAGAGGAGATATAAGGAGGAACGGGTAGGCCACTCTTGGAGCAATAAGGATGGTAGTTTTTCTCTTTTCACATCACTTTGATAGATTTTTTATTTTTGCTCTTTTGCATGCTTTGTTTCAGTGCCTTTCTATATTCATCATGCTTCCTGAGGCTTTTTGTTTTCATTAGGTAGATTTCAGTTTACTCGGGACGAGTAAGAGTCTAAGCATGGGGGAATTTGATAGGTGATGGAATCACTATCTTATTAAGGTAGTTTAAGTATGTTTTTAGAGTCAAATGGTTGTATTTTGTTGCCAATTGTGTAAATCCAGCTGAAAAACTAAGCAATGAAGAAATCCAAAGATTTAGCAACAGTTGGAAGAACGGAAGTAAAGAGAATTCCAGAGGAACCCTGCCACGGCACCCGCGGCGACACTGTCCCGCTCCCGCGACGACACTGATTCCAGAGGAACCCTGTCACGGCACCCGCGGCGACACTGTCCCGCCCCCGCGGCGAGACTGATTCCAAAGGGACCTTGTCACGGCACCCGCGGCGACACTGGCCCGCCCCCGCGGCGACACTGACTCTAGAGGAACCCTGTCACCTCCCCCGCGGCGACACTGTGCCGCCCCCGCGGCGACACTGTGCCGCCCCCGCGGCGACACTGTGCCGCCCCCGCGGCGACACTGTGCCGCCCCCGCGGCGACACTGTGCCGCCCCCGCGGCGACACTGTGCCGCCCCCGCGGCGACACTGTGCCGCCCCCGCGATGACACTGAGCCGCCCCCGCGGTTTGACACCAGAAAGGTCAAGAAGATCAACAGTCAGTTGTTCCAATGCATTAATGACCCGCCCCCGCGGCTCAGTTGAAGATGAAGCGTTTTGCACTAAACCGCCCTCGCGGCTCCCAGATCCGCGCCCGCGGTTATGCAACAGTCGTAATAAATTTGACTGTTTAGACTGTCACTTTACATTTAAAGTGACGGTTTAGGCTGCCTATTTACTGCTATTTAGTGTCCTAATTATTATAAATAGAGATGCTAGGATAGTGTTAGAATCCTCTCATTTTCACATCATCACATCAAAATGATTTGTGTTATGTTCTTGTGCTTAACTTCTTGATTGTATCTCACCCTCTATCTAGCTTGATCGTCTAGGTACTTGGGTCTTATTCAATGTGTTAGGAATTGTGGTTCCGGGTTCAGGTCATCTTTCTAGTAGCAAACACATTTACATAAGCGGGTTGCAAGTGTAATTCGTGAGTGGAACATAACCACGTGATTTTAATTAGTAACGGGTTGTTTCTAAATCTCATGTGTCTCTTTATCTTTATTTGAATGCTATTGTTAAAATCTGATTTTGTAGGTTTACGAGTTAGGATTAACAATAAGTAATATCGGAGCTGGTTGAACCGGTATTTAAATACGATCGAGATGAGAACAAACTTTGGAATAAACTTCATGAAAACAATGATCAACCATATCTTATGTTGAAGCGGATAATTGTCAAGTGCAACGTTTTCTTAAAATCATTGAAATCAACTTCTTGTTTGCTTTGCCTATTTGTCACATTAACAATCACAAACCCCCCTTGGTTACATATAGTTGATAGTTTAATCACATTTGTGCTTTAATTAATCTCTATCTCTTTTGGGTTCGACCCTTACTTAATCACTATACTTGCTTTAGTATTGAGTTCGGAAATTACTTTGATAGGATATAAACTACCTAAGAAAATATCCTTGTCAAACGTGCGCTGCCAGCACTTCCTTTGCATGAGCAGCTTCTGTGGCTCACCATACTCAACTTTGACAAGATCTCCCCAACTTCAAAGCCTCTTCCTCAAGTCTTCAAACATCAATCATAACGTCTCCATCATGCGCCAAAACACCAACAATCCTCCTCAGAACAAAGACAAAACGAGTGTACACCTCCATACTAGAAATGTAACGAAAACTAGTAACAAAGCAATCAAACTCGTGTCAAAATATGCTAAAACTAATCCTAAAAGTATGATCTAAACCCTAATAAAAACATGCTATCATTCACCCTTTATAGAACCCATAATATATACGATACTACCATAACACATAGACATACAAGCAATAGATAAAATCAATCTGATAGCATGAATTATAGTCTATATTTTGGGGTTTGTTTGGACGTTTTATCTTCAATAATCTATATGTTTGTATGTATAATATGTGATTTTATTACCATTTCATCTACCTTTGCAAGAATCGAGGTCTACACCTAGTTTTGTTGTAATCGTAGGTAAAATGGCACGTTTGGGACTAAAAAGGAGCAAAAGGAGCTGTGGAGTCATTGGAGCTACATTCAGGAACATAAGGAACCATCCAGGAAGCATAGCCATAGATTTAAGATTCACTTTGGACCAGATTTAAGAGATTTACACGCAGCTGAAATTCACCTAGGTCAGCTACAGTGTCACCTAGACCGAGGTGACCACCTAGACCGAGGTGACCACCTAGACCGAGGTGACCACCTAGACCGAGGTGACCACCTAGACCGAGGTGATCCAGAGGAGAGATTTCACATTCAGTTGTGACTCACCTCGGTTGGCTACAGTACCACCTCGACCGAGGTGATCCAGAGAAGTCGACTCGACCGAGGCGAACACCTGGGACGCGGCAAGAATATTTTATTCTTGGCTGAGATCTTTTACCTTTGGAAAGAGATCTTATATTTTTGGGTTTGGCTCCTGGAAGGAAGGAGATATGCAAGATCATATATTTTACCTATTTTTATGGGAAAAGATCTTTCTAAGATATTTTATCTTTGGAGGGTAATTTTCCTATAAAAAGGGTTGGATTTTCCACAATTCGACATCCCGCATACGACGGAGATCGAGCTTACACCACCGCTGCACCCATACTCCAAGTTGGGAGTTTTGAAGAACCTTTTTGAAGGTTGAAGGAAGATTGAAGTCCATAGCTTTTATAGCTTTATTGAAGGGTTTTGTAAGATTGTCTTCAATTCCCTCAATTGTTGTCTTGTCTTGTTGGATTATTATCCAAAGAACGCTTTGTTGTGATATTTGATTCAGTTATTGAAGTCTTTTCATTAAATTCTTCTTTGTTCAAATATTCACCTTCTTCCCATATATTTTAATACTTTCATTATGATGATGAGTGGCTAATTTCTTTGTGTGATTCTAGGGTGATTGGCTGAAGATTGTGGGAAAAACAATGATAGAATAATCTTAGATTCCAGTAGGATCCTGAAAGTTCGAGTCTTTAACCTTAACCCTAAGCATCTCGTTCAGTCGATGAACATCTCGGCCGGGGTGGAATTCTTCTGACCGAGGTGACTTATCTGATCCATAACTGAGAGTTAAGTGTTAGAGTTTGCCAAATCCTATTCTTATTACACCTTCCCTGGTTCAAAGCAAGCTTAGGATGAGACTTACCCGGTAATTCCTTAGTTTGTGTACCAACGATCATAAGTGTAGGTAATAAAGGTTTATCCTTTATTGGGGTTTGAGTGTGCTTCCATCCCATCTTCGTGAGTTAGCCTGAGACTTACCCGGTAAAGGTTGATTCTATTCCCTTAGATGGTGTGTTAGTTTGAGGTTATAGTTCTTTATCTTGATTCCTTGAGACTTACCCGGTAATGGGAGTTACGGTTTAGGATTAATGTGTAGAGAGACTTACCCGGTGATCTACTCCACTTTAGTAACACCTTCCCCACGCAAAAATCTCAGCTTTGTCCGCTTATCTATAGATCTTGAGTTGGAATCACAACTAGATGCCTTAATCCCTAGAATTGCATGTTTGCTTTATTTGACATCTTATTCATCTTTGATTGTGTTAATCGCTCTTGTGGTTAGAACTAACGTAGCATACCGTGTTGACTTTGTTTCACCGAGTCCCTGTGATCGACCCCTGGAATTTTCTTGCTTTTACTACGATTGACCCGTACACTGCGGGTTCGCATCCTTGTTTTAAGCTTAAGTCTAGGGTTATAAATTTAAAGCTTGCACACACCGTTTGGAGCGAACACAATCCAATATCATACATCAAGCATGTCGGGCTCACAAACCGTAGAACAGAAGGGATTACTTATACATACCTCAAGATAACAAAACAAAGTATTTTATTGATCGAAGTTGAGAGCCGTCATCCAACATGGTAAAGTCGGATGACCGGTGCTTTAAAGTTTGCTTTAAAGGTCAGTAAAATGCTGGGGAAAGAGATATATAGCCTAATGGGTGAAGATCATTATTTATGGGTTCGGAAACAACTCAAAAACCCTAGATCTCCAAGGATTATATCTTTTTTCAAGATATAATCAAATCTACTTGATCTTATCTTCCATTAAGATAAAATCAGACTAAGTTAAAATGTAGACCGAACGAGCACTAGGTCGTCGTCCGACCTCCTAGGTCAAAATCTTGGGTCTGGTCCATAATTGCTTCAAGATCATCTCACTAACAATGGGTGGTCAATACGCGGTCAAAGGGACAACCCGTCATGCGACGTAGGCCCGATCGACCACTCTTGGATCTTCTTTCAATGTTCTTTCACAAAATGGTATATTGTGTTCCCTCGTTATATGTACGTCTTTCAACTCTTTTAGTTGGACCCAATTTTCTCAATTTGGTGGTGGGTCTATGGTATTGATAAGAGTAACATATAAGAGAACATCGTTGATATGGGAGGAGGCATGAAGAACATCAATGGCATCAATAGGTGAACGTGAATGGTGGTCGGTAGCAGTATTCTCAATTTCTTTTTATCGCGAACCTCGATGTCGAATTTGTGAAGTAGGAGAATCCAACGTAGGAGCCTTGGCTTGGCATCCTTTTTAGACATGAGGTAGTAAAGATGTGTGTGGTCTGTGTATATGATGACCTTAGAACCGTTAAGGTAAGTTCTGAATTTGTCGAAGGCAAATACCACAACTAAAGCTCTTTTTGTGGTGGTGTAGTTTTGTAGGGAATCATATAGAGTTGTACTAGCATGAATGATGACATGCATATTTTTATCGTGAAGTTGTCCCAAGGTAGTGTCAAGTGCAAAGTATTAAGTGTTTCACGTTAGTACAAAGGGTAGAACCAATCAGGCGGTTGGATTACAGGAACGTTTGCAAGCTCAACTTTGAGTCTGTTGAAGGTTGTAACACAATCAGAGAAAAAAAAGGTATATGTTTATGGAGGAGGTTAGTCAAAGGTGTTTCAATTTGGAGAATTCCTCGATATAAATCAATGTGTCCTAAGAAACTTCGGATGCTTTACATTGACAAAAGGGTGCGCTCATTCGATCAACTCCTTCTTTTCTTTGTTGACCTCAATTATCTTACCGGAAATGAGATGTCTAAGAAAAATGTCTTTTGTCACCATGAAATGACATTTTTTCCAATTTAGGACCAGAGTTGTTTCTTCACATCATTTTAGTACTTTCTCAAGATTGTTAAGACAAACGTCAAAGGTCTTACCATAGACAAATAAATCATCCATGAATACTTCGACGGTGCCCTCTATGAGTTCAAAGAATATGGCCATCATACACCGTTGGAAGGTGGTCGGAGCGTTGCATAGACCAAAGGGCATTCGTCGATAGAGAAAAGTTCCATAGGGGCAGGTGAATGTAGTCTTCTCCTGGTAGTCAAGATGAATATGAGTCTGGCAGAAACGACTAAAATGGTTGAGATAACAAAAACAAAAAAGAAATTTCCGCTAACCTTTCTAGCGCGATCGTTGTAGGAGATAGGGAAGTGGTCCTTCCTAATGGCGTGTTGAGTTTCCAATAGTCAATGCACATTCTCTATCCAATCAAAGTTCTAACGGGGATTGGTTCCCCCTTGTCATTTTCAATGACCGTGAAACCAATCTTCTTTGGACCACGTGAACTGGGCTAACCAAATTGCTATTAAATATAGGATAGATGATACCGACATCAAGTAATTTCATCACTTCTTTCTTGACCACTTCTTTCATTTTGTGATTTAGTCATCGTTGGTGTACAATAGAAGTTATGTGGTCTGGTTCCATGAAAATTCACTACATAGACATATTGGGGGATATACCCATGAGATTATCGATGGTATATTCCAAAGAGTTTATATAGTACCGGACAATATCGACCACCTCCAGGATTTAATTTTCAGAGGTCGGAGTTAATGATGATGGAAAACTCATTTATAGGGTCTACGAAAACATATTGTAGACCATTGGGTAGATTTTTAAGCATAGTTTTACTGTCTTTTCCCTTTTGGGGAGGTCATGGGCACCAGGATATGGACCTGAATATTGTCCTGAGGTCATGGACCTAGGTATCTCATCGTTGTCTTGATGGGCTGTGTTTATGGAAAGGGTGAAGGTATGTGGTGGTAGGAGGTCTAGTTCAAGGTCGGATGAGGAGATCACAAAATTAACATTTTCAATGTTGATGAGAGTTGATGATACGTGACTGGAAATTTCATTGAGGTATTGGTAGCATGCCTCATTTTCAGCATCAACCCATTTGCAATTTTTTGGGAGAGTGTAGGATACATGTGTTACGTTAGTAATGTTAAATTCTAACTCCTTGTCTTTGATTTTGAACTTTAAAATTCCCCTTTTGACGTTGATAATGACTCAATAGTGTTTAGAAACGGATGTCCTAAAATGATGGGATTTTTACAATCGGGTTCATATCTAGAACCACAAAGTCTATTGAAACCATGGTATCACTGATGCGGACTATGACACCTTCAATGATCCCAACAAGATAGGTAATAGATCGATTTTCCATGTACAGATGCATCCTCATGCTTTGTAATTATCCCACCCCTAGTGATTTCTAGATTGAGAGGGGTAGAAGATTGATGCTAGCCCCGATGTCACAAAGGACAATGAAAAATGAAGTGTTGAGTTGAACGGGCATAGAGAATGCAACATGTCTCCTAAATTTTGTGCTAATTTTTTCTTAATCTCTCTATGATATCCTAAACATCACTAGATGTCATGTTCATAATACATCCGAAGGCTTTAGCATGGATCATTCTTTGAGTTCGTTCGTCGATCCCAAGATAGAAGATTTAGAAGTGCGATTTTTTGTCCACCCCGCACATAGGGCATTGTTGAATCAGGTTTTTGAAGTGCTCTCATATCATGTAGATATCTTCACAAGAAATGATCTTAAGAGAAGCGATCTTGTTTCTTGAATTAACGATTTTCCATGGTGGAAGAAAAATTTGTCCATAATGCATCAATAAGTTGACCCCAAAAAGTGATAAGGCATATGTCAAGGGTACAATACCACTCAACGGCTAAACTTGCAAGGGACAATTTGAAAGAAGCAACTTGATAAATTCTCCTGAAATGTCTTGTAATATAATGGTGCTCATGAGGTCCCGAATGTAACGCCATGTATTTTCGGTTTTGGGATGAGAGTGCGATTTGTGGAGCTAGTGTTGTTGAGTGTTAGGCACCGCCCCTGTGGCCTAGGAAACCCGCGGTCGCGGCTTAGTCTTTCCGCGGGTGCGGTTATCCGTTATGGCGGGATGAAAGTGTTCCGCTTTCTCTCGAGCTCTCGTTATTAGAATCCGACCCTTCGTTCCCTACTCCATCCTTTGGACACCTTGACCCTTCCTTGTCCCTCAGTTGAGAGTCTTCTCTCTCTTCCCCCATCATTTCACGCTCTTCTCTTTTCTCCGTCTTCCTCCTACCTCTCTTTATCCATCTTCTCGCATGGTGCTTCTTCTTCTTGTGAGTTGTTCTCCCTTGGTGCGGTTGGAGACAACATATCCGAGCAGTTGTAAATGTTCTATCCTTCTTCCTCTTCCTTTCTTCTTCTTCCCCTTTCTTCACCTTGTGTGAACCCTAGAGCTTGATTCACTCAAGTTACACATTCTTGTGTTTGTATGTGTGTGGATCCGGACTAGGATGTAGTGTTGTGTTGTGGATCATGTGGTGGACACACAAGATGGAGCAAGCCAGCCACGAGACACAGAGGAGCTTCTGCACATCGAAGAGAAGCCCAACAAATCGCCTTTCTAGAGTTCGACCGCACCCAAGGCATGACAGAGCCGCTGGTGCGCCCCCAACACCAAAGCCGCATGGAAGGCTAGCCTGAGCCATGGGTGCTCCCCCCTGGGCCGCGGGTGCAGCTTCCCTGGGCCGCAGGTGCGGCTCCGGCGCATCTCGAGCCGCCGGTGCGGCCTTCTTGCCCTCTTCGCGGTCGCGCCTCCTTGTTCCGCGATCGGGTCCTTGCTCCAGTGAGTACCTCTTTTTCATTCTAGTGTTCCTTGCTCTTATCTTAGTGATGCTTAGAGATAGTATCAAGCTAGGATGCCTTAGCATAACCTTGGGGAATGGCAAGTAGTGGCATTGGACCTTAGGTGAGAGTTTGAGGATTGTTGAACGTCCTAAGGCTTGAGATGTTGATTTTATCTTGTAAGGTGTTGTTAGACCTTGAGTTATCTAGTTTGATCTTATGAGAATTTGAGGCTTGAGGGTTGTGGTTATATGGCTGATATTGTGGAGTCTAGGATTAGAATATCCTAGCATGTGTTGTGATGGTTGTGATCTTGTGAGATCGCGAGGAATATGAGTTGTTATCCTAGTATATTTTGTTATGGGTTATGATATTGTGAGATCATTGGGACTAGAAGTCTAATGACTTCTAGCATGTTAGAGAGATGTTGATTGTGTGCCTTATTTGATCAGGCGTTGAGTGCTTTCTTGTGGGAAGCTGAGTACGGGATATAGTGGGTTTATCTTTGAGATAGGTAAGTCCACATACTTACTTAGCTAGCTTCTGCATATTAGTTGATGTGTGATGGTGGTGTGTGTTTAAGTTACGTTATAACAATGAAACCGGAATATGACAACCTTTGTATATTATAATTGGCCCAAGTGTATGATAACGGGCGGTGACATCACTACCTAGCTCTTGCGAGAGCTAGGAGGCTCTCTGGACTAGCCCAGGCAGGTAGACGGTTAGATGCATCACAATCATTCCTTGCTGGTATACGGGGATAGAGGCGAGTTTCGGGGATTCTCGTGTCACAAACTAAAGTTGAATTAGTAATGAGAATAATGTGAATGAAAGATAATAAACCGGCTTGTGTGTGTGAGCATGATATGTGCTTATGTTGACTTATGTGTATATGTCTCTACCGTCTTCCTAATGTTTAGAATGTTAGCTAACGGATTTATACCGATTTTGTAGATGTCTTGCAGGTTAGGGATGTTGTCAAGTGATCCGGAGGAGTGGAGAGTCGAGGTACCCGTACATCATAGGACGGGTTTGGGTTTATATTATTGTTGTCGGTTGAACGTTGTTGTTGTGGTTTTGTAAGAACTCGGTTGGAGTCTCCTTTCGTTTGTATTCGGGATCATAACCTTTGCATTAAAACTATTTCGTTTTACCTTTTATTTGTGTCATGTTGCAAGATCCGGTGAAATTGTTATCAAGATAAGGGTTGAGACCCATTGTGAGGTCCTAGCCCGTAGCATTCTGAGTCCCTCGAATTTGGGGTGTTACACAGAAAGTTTCTCATGTGGAGAATAGGGTCTTCAGAAGATGTTCATGTGAAATCCTGAGAAGATAAATTGGCTTTATTAGTCCGGTTTTGAGCTCAAAATATATATTAGGTTTTGGGATGATAACTCCGTTGACAGGTTATTTTTTAGAAGACGCATTGTTTCAAAGGTAGAAGGATTGTTCCCTTATGCTGGTATACGGGGACAGAGGGACTGCATATTGACCTATGTGTATATGTCTTTACCGTATGCTCCAAAGGTCGAAGGATTGTTCCTTTCAATGTTGTCACTAGTAGCAACGATAGAATTATAGGCGTATTGTTCCCTTATATTGGCATTCTTGAAAAGTTGTTGGAGGTCTTCAAGCCTTTGTTATAGACTAACAATCAATTGATCTGATTGCATATTCCCTTAAGATAAGTAAGAAGTAACAAGAAGATTTCGAAATTAATTGAAAAAAGAAATTTATGGTCTGCGTTGGCAACGACGTCAATTTGATGAGTGTTGAATTGTGAGCCACGTGTCCTGAAAATACTTACAATACATGTTGTAGTTCAATGGGTCAAGACCGAACATAACGAAGACAATGTCTCGCGTTGAAGAATTAACTAAGAAACCAAATAAAAAAAAGTAGTTGAAGAATCAATTAAAAAACCCTAGATCTCCAAGGGTTTTATCTTCTATTAAGATAGAATCAAATCTACTCAATCTTATCTTCATTTAAGATAAGACCGGACTAAAGATAAGATAGAACCAAAGAAGTAAAGATAAACGTCGATGCAGACCGATTGAGCATTGAATCGCCGTCCGACCTCCAAGGCCAAAATCTCATAATTGCTCCAAGATCATCTCAGTACCAATGAATGATCGTTTTGGGGTCGAATCCAGAAGCGAGAGACAACCCATCGTGCGACGTGGGCCCGATCAACTACTCTCATATCTTCTCTTGATGTTCTTCTCTTTACTCTCGGACTTTAGTCATTTTCAGAAATGATATTTGACTTCGATGACCGCAAGGAAGCCCTTAAAGTGTATCAAAACTTTTAGTAGTAAATGTGTCATTTTTGCTCCGTACATGTCTTGCCTGCAATTACATAAACCAACTAGTTGATCTCCAAAATAGAAATATAAGGGAAACAAAATGTTTATCAAGCTCAAAGAATAGAGAATGGAATAGAATAATTATGAAAAAGACGATAATATGAATGTTATCAAACAGTAATCTAGTTTTCGGTTGAATCAAAAAATTCTTTTGCACTTAGCTAAATTTCATCGCAGTAGCTTGTGTTATGATAATGGTGTGTGGTCATTGAGTTGTTAGTAATAAGCTTGATTGATATGACGTTCTAATATTATTTTAATTAGACTCAATGTATGTGTAATGGGTCGTGACATCATTGTCCCGCCTTGACATGTGTCACAGAGGTTCTTTGCAACTAATCCATACAAGTATACAATAAGATGCATGAGATTCATTCATGTTGGTATAAGGGGACATAGACGAGGGTCAGGAGACCTCTCGTGCCTCACAATAAGTTGAACTTAGAGTGAATCACATAAATAAAGATAATCATGAAGTTTTGTATTAAAAGATGCTTATGCGTTAAGTTTATTCATTGAGGTGTGATTATTCTATTTAAGTACTTAGCTTTATTCTATAGGACTTTTAGCTAGTAGTTTTAACATTATATTGTTAGATTTCTTGTAGGTCAAGAAAGTTACAGAGTGATCCGAAACGGATGATCGGGTTCGCGTACTCACTACGATTGAGTTGTCATTCATATGTTGCATTCATAAAGTAAGACTAACATTATCTAAAAATCTTAGTATTACTTCCATAGATTTTCTATTTGTTTTTTGTTGAAACATTTAGTGAGATTGTTTACAAGGTAAGGTCGAGACCTAATGTGAGGTCATAACCCATAACAGTTCATGTTCAAAAATTCGGATGTTACGATTATGTATTTTTTCGTATAATAATATTTAGGCAAAAATTATAATTTACATTTAAACTAACTTAAATAAAAAGTTAACTATTATTTTTAGTTTCATTACCTACTTTCTACTTAAAAAACTATTCAACCGTGCTAATACATAACTATAAATATCTTAAAGTAGATCAATTAATTATTTTTTAGAGAGTATAAAAAGATAGAAAAAAATCACGTAGATGTACGTGTAAACAAAAATTATCATAATTAGAACAAGAAAATTTTAGTTTGACATTATTACGGGAAAAGTATGAAAGGTTATCGATCGAATCTCGATCATTAATTGATATTTGTTAATAAGAAGTCACTAATTTTTTTTTTAGTTTGACATTTTTTTAATTTGGATATCCAAAAGAATTTTCAAAACTCAAAAGATGAACTATAACACGATTCGAAACACAATTTAAAATGAATAAGGTTTCAGGGTTCAACATTCTACTTCTCTATGAGTTGTTGTGCTTATTGTGTCAAATATATATTTATATGAATATTTAGTATAACTAGATTTTATAACCAACTAATAAAACAATTTATCGGTACTTTTCAATATATATTGTATGTGAATAAAGTGCTCTAATTGATGCAACTAGCATAGTTAAAAAAAATTCAAAAAAAATGTTACCTGACATGACTTATTGTTGACGCAATAGATATAATGGTTAAATCGATTGTAAAATAGTTGTTATTAAATCAATTGACCTATAATTAAATTTGAAATAGACTAATATCCGATACATAATTTATAATAATATAATATTAAATAATAATATAATATTCTAGTAGTTTAGATAAAACCGACACAAGGTATGGACACTAATCTTCTTTGCGTGTATTTTGGATTATTTTTTTTGTGCAGTTGTGCTTAACTTTGTGTAGCTTATATAATTTAATGTAAGTAGGTCGTGTAAATATTACTATATTTATGTATTTCTAAATAATTTGCGGACTTAAGATTAATTTTGTGTAAGTTAAATAATATTTACACGAACAAAAACGTGCACACACCAAAACAATAACACCTTACCATGAACGTGGGCAAATGATTATGGGCAAATTTGGTAAGTAGGCTTTATTAACAAATAGGGATACAAAGTAGGCTTTTTTATATTTTCCATCAACAAAACATACCCAAAACTATATTTACCGTTCAAGGCTAATTAATTACCATAATAATTAGGTAAATCCCCTCTTTCTCTCTCTTTTCTGTTACAATCAAAGAAACCAAATTTGGTTTCTTCTCCTCCTCTCGATCTCGATCTCATAATCCAATCTTCTCCTCCTTCGATCTCGCCCTTCTCGCAAGCTTCTCTGGTATCACAATCAACATCGATCGAGTAATCTTCTCTCGTATCAATCAATCAAACACCAGAAACGAATACAACGCAATCGACTTGTGATCCAAGACTTCAAATACCAGAATTCGCTTCGATCTAACAGGTATCTCTTTAACAATATTCTACTCTCTCTCTCGACATCTTCTTGAGTATTATTCTGGTATTTTGTTCACCATTGTGAAATTTTAATCAGATTCTTGTATTTCTGGTATCAGGTATCGACAGATTTGATTTTGTTTTAAATTATGTTTCTGGCATGTTTCTGGTATGAATTAGTGTGTTACGATTCTGGTATGAACATTGTTGCTAGTTTATTTTCTCAATTCTGATATGAAGAAATGATTTCTGGTATCATTAATTCTCTGGTATTTCGCGTTGTGCATAATTATGGTATACTTGAACGTCTGGTATACTTGATCTTCTGGTATTTATGTTCTTGTGCATAATTCTGGTTTACTTCAACGTCTGGTATACTTGAATTCTGGTATTTGTGGTGTTGTGCATAATTCTGGTATCAATCGATGAGTTCTGGTATACTCTCTTTTCTAGTATGATAATTGTTTTTTTGATATCATTAATACTCTGGTATTTGTGGTGTTATGCATAATTCTAGTATGCATTAATGAGTTCTGGAATAATCTCCTTTGTAGTATGATAATTATCTTTCTGGTATCATTAATTCTGGTATCAATTAATGAGTTCTGGTATAATCTCTTTTCTAGTATGATAATTGTTTTTAAGGTATCATTAATACTCTGGTATTTGTGGTGTTATGCATAATTCTGGTATGCATTAATGAGTTCTGGAATAATCTCCTTTGTAGTATGATAATTATCTTTCTGGTATCATTAATTCTGGTATCAATTAATGAGTTCTGGTATAATCTCTTTTCTAGTATGCTGATTGTCTTTCTGGTATCATTAATAATCTAGTATAATGAATTGAATGACTTCTGGTATACTTAAACTTCTGGTATTTGTGATTTTGTGCATAATTCTGGTATACTTTAACTTCTGGTATACTTGAACTTCTGGTATCTGTGGTGTTGTGCATAATTTGGTATACTTTTAACTTCTGGTATACTTATACTAGTTTTTTTCTGGTATACAGAACTTGTTAGCCATGGCTCAGTTACAAATTGTAGTTTATTGTGGAGGAGAGTGGAAATCTGTGGGAAATAAATGGACATATTTAGGGGATAAAGTAGTGTGCAAACCCATCACTGTGGGAGATCCAGTTAGCATACCAGAAATTAAGATGTTGATTGCCAAACGTTTTCAAGTAGATGAGACAGTGAACAAATTGGAACTTACATACAATAATACCTTAAATGAAGCGTTGCAACCGTTTGATATTGAGACGGCAGAAGATTTCGAGGATTTTGTTGAAGTTAATCAATTGACTCAACCATGCTGGAGTGTGCCATTGTGTGTGAGATTAAAGTCTACAATTATTATACCAGAAATTGAAGAATTTAATGAATATCATCCACACACTGCCATTGTTCCTGCTCCCAGTGTGACTGAAATAGAAACAGAGAATAACTATGCAATCACTGAAGTTGAACCTGAAGAAACTCAATGGGGTCTTAAGCTTGGTCAAAAGTTCAAGGATAAAAACGCAGTGAAAAATGCATTGTGTTTGAATGTTGTTGCCGAATGTACACAATACAGAATAACAAAGTCTATCAAGCTTGTTATTCTTGCGCGATGTCTGGATAAAGATTGTAAGTGGCGCGTGCGGTTCTCAAAAATCAAGAAATCGAAAGTGTTTACACTAACAAAGTATACCAGAGAGCACACTTGTTCATTCCATACCAGAAGAAATTATCGCAGAAAGGTCTCATATCCTGTCATTGCTGAAATAGTTGCAAAAATGTAAGTCCATTGCTTATTATCACATATAATATTCAATTCTATATTGTTTTCTTCCATTCTGGTATGAAATACATTCAAATCATATTGTTTATGTTATTCAGGTATGCTAATACACATAAACTCCCCGAGCCTAAGACAATTATTGGAATTTTGAGAAATGAGCATTGTTTAGAAGCTAGCTACTAGAAATGTTGGATGGCACAAGAGGCTGTCAAGGACAATATAAGAGGAACAAATGAAGAGAACTACAAGGGTGTGCCGGTGTACTTACATCGATTGCAAGAGGCAAATCCGAACACTATTGTAGCACTACAATTGGATGATGAAAACAAATTCAAGTATGTCTTCTTTGCTTTGGGACAATCAATCAAAGGATATTCAGTAATGAGAAAGGTATTATCCTTGTTCTGGTATGTAATAAAGTTATGCCTCTGGTATTATCAATTATGCATGAATGATATAGATTCTGGTAGTTATGTTGTATTTCTAGTAAGTAGTATAATTATCTATCTGGTATGCTCTTTTCTGGTTTGTATAACCAGTATCTGGTATTGTTAGATAAATGTACTTTTGGTAATATCATTTCTCATATGATTTCAACCTCAGCTTCTGGTAAGCAGTAGAATTACATGTGTACCAGAAAACTATGTTTCTGGTAGTAGAGTTATGTATATGTTTCTGCTATACTCTTTTCTGGTTTGTATATATAGTGTCTGGTATTGTTAGATAAATGTACTTCTGGTAATATCATTTCTCATATGATTTCAACATCATCTTCTAGTAAGTAGTAGAATTACATGCTTACCAGAAAACTATGTTTTTGGTAGTAGAGTTATGTTTCCGGTAAGCAGTAGAATTATGTTTCTGCTATACTCTTTTCTGGTTTGTATATTCAGTGTCTGGTAATGTTAGATAAATGTGCTTCTGGTAATATCATTTCTGATTTGATTACATGCTCAGTTTCTGGTAGTGATATATATATATATATTTGAACAATTAAGTTTCTGGTATGACTATTATCCATTTCTGGTATACCAGAAAACTAATTGAGTTTTGGTTGTTGTTGTTTAAGGTCATATCAGTTGACGGAACATTTTTAAAAGGACGATATGGTGGGGTGCTATTGCTTGCAACAGCGCAAGATGCAAACCAACAAATATACCCCCTAGCATTTGCAATTGTTGACCGTGAATGTGATAACTCGTATGATTTCTTCTTCTATCATATACACAAGTTTGTCCTTGATACGAAGGAACAACTATTTATATCGGACAGACACATGTCAATCAAGAATGGTATTGCTAAGCACTACACAAAAGCATCTCATGGAGTTTGCATGTACCACTTGAAAGGGAAAATCAAGAAAAAATCAACCAAGAATATAGTTCAACAAATGTTCGTGGATGCGGCTAGGTGCTACAGAAAGGATAAGTGTCTTGAACTGTTTGAAAATATAAAGATGGTATGCTTATTCTGGTTTTTATTATTTTCTGGTATGCAATCACATTATGCTTCTGGTATTTCAATTCTGGTGGTTTATTTCATTTCTGGTATTGTCTCTTATCTCTCATTTATAGTGTTTCTGGTATGAATAATTCTGGTATGAATGCATGTTAGGTTTGTCGTATGAAAATTATAGTTTCTGGTATTAAATTTAATCTCTGGTATGAATCCTGGTATGCTTTTTGTGATCGTTTTTGGTATCACACATGATATGTTTCTGGTATTCAACATTATTATTGATGAGCAATGATTATGGTATTACCTTTTTCTGGTATTGAATCATGTTAGATGTATGGTATGTTTTTTCTGGTATTGTATATAACTTCATGTGTACCTGCTAATGTTTGTAGGAGAAGGTAGTAGTTGCACAGCTGTTGGAAGAAATTGGATTTGCTGCTTGGTCCCGAGCTTTTTGTAACGCGAAACGTTATAACATTATGACAAGCAACAATGCAGAATGTATAAATAGTGTACTGTGTGATGCAAGAGATTATCCAGTGCTTGCCCTCATTGATGTTATCAGACAGACAGTGGGTAGATGGTTTGCAACGCAAAGGCAAAGTGTTGAATCATGTACAGAAATGACAACACCAAACGTCGATGCCCTAATACAAGCTAAATATGGAGAGGCAACAAAGTATGGATGTTATGTGCTTGATGCGAAAAGGTTGTTGTTTGAGGTACAATGGAACCAGGAAAGGGAAGTTGTGTGTTTAGTGGATAGGAGTTGCACTTGCAAGGAATTTGATATTGAGGAAATACCATGTGTTCATGCAATAGCTGCAATAAAGATGGCGAAAATGAATCCGGCTTCTCTGGTAAGTAAATATTACAGCACTGAATATTGGAACACAGCATATGAGGAGACAATATACCCAATTGTAGATCATGAGCATTGTGAGATTCCAAGTTGCATTACATCTATTGAATGCAACCCTCCAATAAAGAGGAAGAGAACCGGAAGATTGTCTAAAGCTAGGATACGGGGATCAATGGAAGAAAGCAAGAAGAAGAAATGCAGCTGTTGCGGCAGGATAGGCCATAACAAAAAAACTTGCCGAAATCAACCAATGGAGAAAGAATGAAGACACATACCAGAAATACTAATTTTGCTTATTTGTCATTATCAAATATGGAGAAACCAGTTACTATATAAATATATGTTTGTTTTATGTGTAAATGTCCACTTACCAAAATCAAAACAATAGGTAATAACAAAAACTAAATAAAAAAACTCATACCAGAATCAAATAAAAGTATACCATTAGGCTATTTATATGAATACCAGAAAGCATAGGCAAGAAAATCACAAATTGAATGTTTCTGGTAAACAAATAATCATACCAGAATCAAATATATGAAACAAACTACAAGAAACACATACCAGAAATACTAATGCAATATCTCATACCAGAAAATCACAAAATAAACATTTCTGGTAAACAATTACTCATACCAGAGGCACATATATGAAAAACAATCATACCAGAAGCATAAAAAATAACAAAGAAATACCAGATATAATCATACCAGAGGGACTTATATGAAATACCAGAATCCTAAATAGCAACATAAACACTTCTGGTAAAGAAACTATATTAACATAAACACTTCTAGTAAATAGCAACATAAAAACTTCTAGTAAATTATATTACAAAAGAGTTAATATATTACAACAGAGTCAGTCAATACCAAAATACAAGTTTAGCAAGAGTCAACTACATCATTTAGGACATATTAAGTTTCAAAGGAACTCGTGGGGTTTCACCCACTCCCTATGGTACAAAATAGAACAGAATTGTTCCCTGAAAGCTGGAACCCATTCTTGACATAAGTTTGACAAATCAGTTCGTCCAGACGACAAATACTGAATGTGCTTGATTGCGAATACACCACAACTTCCACTGCAATTGTAGACAACAGATTATATAAGTGTTTTTCCAAAACATCATACTAATGAACATACCAGAAACATATGACTAGTATTGTAGAAATCACCTTGGATTGTTCTGTGGAACTTCTTTGGCTGTCTTTCGAACAAAATCCAATGGCTTATCAAGATTGTCCCCAAACCTCCCAAATTCTCCATTAAGTTTCAGAATATAAGGAAACATAACAAGGAATGGGGTGAGCAAAGCTTTCAAGTCCCCATCAGACATACAGTCCACAATTGAGTCATATACAACAACACACCATTTAACTAAATCAATCTGTAGTGCTATCCAGTGTTTACCACAAGTGTTGATGGCAGTGTATATTGTATTGACTTCATAAAAGCTCTTGCTAAAAAAGGGAGGATCAAGTCCAAATATATAACCTGCAATTTCTTCACCGTAATTAAAAGTCCCTGATTCTTTCAACTCTAAGTATTGTTTATAACGCACATCGTTGAAGTAGTCGACAAATGGTACGGGAACAATGGTAATACGGCCATAAACCTCTGGATACTCAATTACAGCTTTTCGGAGGTATGTAATTATTTCATCCAGTTGCTGTAAAGTAGGAAAAAAAAACTAATAATTCAATACCAGAGCAAATATGAGAATAATACCAGAAAAACATAAAAAGTTCATACCAGAATTCAAGACATGATAACCATCAGGCAAGATACAAATACATGAAAACACATCATACCAGAAACACAAAAAATAAACAAATACTAGAAAGCTCAAGCAATAAATCATCTAAGGAAGTCAAATGATAATTTATGGCAAAATGAAAGAATTACATACCATAAAACTAATGAAATACATAATACCAGAAAAAAAGAAGCAAAAATACAATCATACCAGACTCTTATACAACTAGCTCATACCAGAAAGCAATACAACACATCATACCAGAAATTGTAAAAACAAAATGTACAAACAACATCTTATCAGAAACACATCAGTAGCTAGTTTTAGAAAGTCATACCAGAAAACATCATACCAGAAATTATTAACTTAAACAAAAGTAAGGTTAGTGTTAACTTACATAATCCCACAACCAGCCAGTTTTTTGGAGTAAGAGCTTGAAGTGTTCTTTATTTGCCGAATGTTGAAATCCAGTAATAAATTCTTTTTTAGTCTTCGGGTTAAGGTACCAAGCATAAAAAGCATCTCTATCCTTCTTGCTCAAGAAACAATGCTTGGGGGGCTTGGGGATTTTTACTGGGACAACATAAGGTGATACAACAAGGTCGCTGGGTTTCTTTTCACGTAAACCCATTCTCCTTGGTCCTCTGGTTTGAACTTTCCCTTTCCCTTTCACATCTACCTCTGGTAGCGGTTTCTGTACCAGAACGACAACATAACACAAACATTAATAAATATGCATAGAAACAAAACACATGAAGAATAGTAGTGTATTATACCTCTTCCACAGCTTCTTTCTTTGGCTGATCAACTTCAGCTTCCTCCTTGGGCTCGGGCTGGGACTGAGGCTGGGGCATTGGCTTTTCTGTAGATACCGTCTCTTCAGAACTTGAAGAAACCCCAAGAACTTCTAAATTAGGAGCATCAGCTGGAGGTTGGGAGGCCGGCTTTTTAGAGGCTTTGGTACCTTTAGAAGAACCGGCCATCCTTTGAACATTAGTGATGATCCTGAAACATTGACTTTCTATTCTGTGTTGTGTCATCGTTTGTTCCTTCTGCCTCATAACAACTTGGTTGATAGTGGCATCTTGTTGCTCAACCTTCTTGACCAACTCAGAAATCAATTGATTTTGGATTTGTAGTTGTTTCTTTAAGTCTTCAACCCAATCAGGCACACTATACATTAACACAGTAAAAGATTAAAAATGCGATATCAAATAAGCATTTGAAACTAATAAATTATGGTATGTAAAATATCAACTACATTTTTGTGGTAGAAATAGTGGAGGTTGTGGGATCAAAGACAGGTGGTGCAACCACAGCTTCTGTGTTGGAAGTGGTCGGATCAGGGAGAGGTGGTTCAACCACAGCTTCTGCATTGGAGGTGGTGGGATCAGGCAGAGGTGGTGCAACCAAAGCATCTGTAGGGATAACAGTCCCAACAGTGCTAGAAGGTGCAACACCAACAACTGGGGGGTGTAGCCAATGCCAGCATGTCTTCTTGAGGGCTAAAACAATAGAACAAATTTCGTAAATATTAAGAATTCTGGTATGACAATATAAATACATATTCAACTTCAGTTTACCATGATACTTCCTCTACAATTTGTTCTGTCTTATGCTTCTTAGATGCAGCTCTACATTAGGAAAAAAAACATTATTAAGTAAATCAATAACATACTAGAAACAAAAACCAAATAAAATATAACAATATACACAGGAAACAAAGATTAAAAATATCATACCAGAAAACATATTAAATCTAATACAAGAATGTAAGGAAAAAAGTATACCAGAATTAACATAAAACAAAAACCAGAAACAAAAAGACACATACCAGAAAGTAACAAAGCATTCATACCAGAAAAATAAAACAGAAACTAATACCAGAAGTTATATTAGAAGCATACCAGAAACTAACAGACACATACCAGAAAGCAAAAAAGCAGTCATACAATAAAACTAAAGAAACTAGTATAACAGAAACTAATGCAACATTATTAAAATATAGATTGAGTATGAAATGTATTGAGATACCTTTTCCTTTCCTCTTCAATTTTCCTTTTCTTTGGAACATCTTCTTTCTTCACAACCTTTTGTGGTCTTGGCAACCTCAAAATATGACGACGAGGAGGAGGAGGAGGAGTAGCAAAGTCATCACTCTCGGATTCCAACTTCTTTGGGACTTTTTTGATAGCCTTGACATTATGCCCTCCAGGCCTGGATACACGTACATCGTGGAACCCTACTTTGAAAAGATGACAAAGATAGCCAACTGGGTCCAAAACTTCATCCCCCCACCATTTGCAGTCATCCTCAGTTTCTGGGTCTTCTAGGTTGAGGGGGATAGTTTTGATGTCATCTTGAGCCACCGATGACGCTGTATCCTTTATTGTCTGGAAGCTGCATTTCATCTTCCCCTTGGTTGATGAAACCCACTTAAGACAAAGTGGGGTTGCTTCTTCATCAACACATGTGGCAAACAAAGATGCCAATGTGGGGATAGAGTCAAGGATGAAACCTGCATAATATATACAGAAAACAAATGAATAAACCATACCAGAAACTCAAACCAATAAATAATATAATACTAATAAAATAATATCATACCAGAAAATGAAACCACAAATGCATACCAGAAATCAAGTAAACTCAATTATAAAACACAAACTAGAAAGATATACCAGAAATGCTATTGCAATAAAGCATACCATAAATCACAAACTTAATATTTCTGGTAACTAATTGCTCATACCAGAAAGCAAGTAAAATCATACCAGAAACAAAACAAAATACAGAACATACCAGAAACAAAACAATACTTCACAGAACTCAATTATACAACATACACAATCATATCAGAATCTAATACATTAAAACAAAATACAAGAATCAAAAACCAAAAACAAAAACCAGAAATGCTAATGCAATAAAGCATACCATAAAATCACAAAAGTATCATTTCTGGTAACTAATTACTTATATCAGAGGAAAATAAATGAATAACAAACATACCAGAGACGTAAACCATAACAAAAATAACAAATATAAACATACCAAAGGCACATTAATGGAAAACCAGAAGCATACCTGGAATGCCAAAGGGAAACCAGAAAGGCAGTAATTTCCGGATGCCCTATACTTTGTTGGCTCGCAATCTCTCAGGTTGTCAAGTGTCTTATTAAAGACAAGGCGTCCCCATTAATAAGAATTAAAGGCATCCATGTCCTTTAGAAGTGATAGAGGAAGATTGGAGACAATTTTCTTCTTGTCATTGCCAAGCAAAACAAATTCAATAAACAGCAACAGAGCCATTTTGAATTTCCTTTCATCATTCTTTTTAAGCTTTGAATATTTTTCCTCCAATTGCTCCAATTTGCACTTGGGCATGCCGAACAACTCCTTCATGTAGACATTTTCTTCTTCGTTGTACACATGGAACCGACACTCAAGGCCGGTAATTTCAGAAAACTCGCTTAAGCCAAACCTTATGAACAAAAATTCAAAACAAAAAAAGATAGAAACACATTAACAATAGAAAGTAGAATAGAGGTAACAATCTGAACTGAAAAGGTTAGGTGTATAGTTAATATATACCTAAGTAAGGTTTTGTTGATTGCAAACCACATTGAGTGTTTACGGTAAGTTTGAACCTCATGCAGAAGCATGAAGTGTATTAATTGGTTTGAAAGTTTAAGATTGGTACAGAGGGAGATGACAGATGAAAAAATAGAATTCTTGAACATTTCTTGCCCATTGGCATCCAACCCTTCGAGTAAAAATTTAACCATATTGACACGAGACAAGACAGTTATACGTGTTGCCTCGTATTTTGGGTTTTCATCAAATTTGTACATTAACTAGTAAAGGAAATAAGATTGTTAATACAAGAAAAACAGTCAACAACAAACCAGAAACTCATATCAGCCATTCAACTTACATTGGACTCTTCATGACTATAACTAACACTTTCCTCAGCAGCCTGTGTAAACATACCAGAAAATAATGTCAATATATACATCAACATGAAATACCAGAAAGTAATATAAAAACCTCATATGAACAAATACAAGAAAACATTAATAAATAAAACAAATATCAGAAATCCTAACTAGAACATCTAATACCAGAAACAAATAACATACCAGAATAACATACCAGAACTTCTAATACTAGAAAACATTAAACATCATATGAACAAATAACAGAAAAGATACCAGAAAGTAATACATCAACATGCAATACCAGAAACACAAACCATAAACACATACCAAAATTTTAAACTAAAGCAAATACTAGAAAACTTGAAACAAAAAAGCTCATATGAACAAATACCACAAAACATACCACAAAGTAATACATGAACCTCCAATACCAAAACACTAACAATAAACACTTACCAGAAACTTAAACTAAAGCAAATACCAGAAAACCTGAAACCAATAACATACCAGAAAATCTAATAACATACAAACATACCAGAAAATCATGCAAATATAAAGACGAAACAAACATATAACAAACCATATCAAAACAGATACCAGAAACGATGATTAAACTTACAAACACTAATATGAACAATCACCAGAAACTATAATACCATAAAACATGAAAGAGTATCAAAGCAATACTAACCATAGGTCGAGGACCACCAGATACTACAATCTGAAGGCCTGATTCATCATGAGAGACAGCAGAATCATGGCCTTCGTTTGGTGTGGCATCTTCAACAGGTAAAGGAGGCGTAGGAGTCAGAAGGTTGAATGTAGGAGCATCACAAGAAGATTTGTTGGCAAGAACCTTTGATCGAGTCGACATTTTCAATTTCTTAGGATTTACAAAAAATCGAAAGGATTGTGGTGTGTTTGGGGTAAAAACGAAGACGAAACACAAAGAACAAGTGAGGAGATGGCCGGAAAGTGACGAAGAATGAATCAGAGATGAAGAAAATGGAGATTACGAGAGAGATGATGAATCAGAGATTGATGAAGGTGAGCAGTCGAACGGGCAAAGGGAAGGGCGAAGGGAAGCGCGAAATGTTTCTTCCCTGGTAGTTAAGTGATTGAATGAACGGATCAACGGAGTTGAGTTTGGGTAAATTAATGAGGTTAATTAGTTAGGTAAATTAAGGTCATTAAACAGTAAATAAAATAGGGGTATAGTTTGTTTTATAAAAACTAAAAAAAGCCTAGTATATCAAAATTTGTCAATAATTATAGGGCAATTTTGGTAACTAGGCTTTTTATAAAAACTAGAGTAGTAACTATGCTTTTTAATGTTTCAATTAAGTAAATATACCCGAACCTTTTGTATTTATCCTCAAACTTTACACACTCTTCTCTCAAGGGTACATTTACTAAACACAAAATTAGAAAAAGTCTAGTAAACCAAATTATTTCGTAAAAATCATAATTATATTTATTTATATTGGAAAGTTAATTAGATTAAAATCACACAATCAAAATTTTACACAAAATTACAGTATACAAAAAATCTGGACAACACATATATTTAAAAAAACCGATAAACCTTATATACTAAATCGGAATATTTTCAACTTTTTACCTAGGAATTTATTCCTGCCACATAAATTTAAATTTAAATCGGGTTGGAATATCCTAATTAATGGGAGCATGTGCATCATCAACTCCGAATATCTTCCTGCACAAATCTTTTTTATTAATCACCACATAGTATAATCCTCAACAATCTTTACCCTTTATCAAAAATCTAAAGTACAATCTCCATACTTCACAAAACTTTTTTTTTTGGTATTTACGCACTTAACTTAATTATTTAAATTTCAATAACTGTACCATTTGAAATTTATCAAGCTATCTTCTCAAAAACCATATTATTAACATATACACATGAAAACGCTAAAAAAAACATTCACTCGGGTCATTTTATTTTCAAATTTACAAAGCAAGTCTCGGGACATGTCGAATTCGATATCTATGTTTAACAATTAAGTACATGGGTATCAAAGTGATATACTCACATATCAGTCATTTACTTTTTTTAATGATTCTAATATCCCTAGAAATCGATCAGTGGTACAATTTTTTTTTTTTTACAAAGTCTTGAATATCAGTTTCCACAAAGAATTGTCCTTCTCCTTCTCGGGATTTTTGTGTGAATTATACTTTTTACTACTTTGCATTTGAGGATTTCCTTTTACTCACAAGCACTTAAATAATGAGTTTGCTTTGATATACCTCACCATCTTGTCAAACACAAATATCAGATATCAATATCAATTTCATACTCATATCGCTCGCTGATATCGATACCGAAATCTAATATACTGATATAAGCATATGAGAAACGAACCGGTTCTGAATACTCCCTTAGATTTTTAAAATAAAGACCTTAAAGTGAAAACTATAGTAAAAAAAGGATAGAAAAAAAAGAAAGAAAAACTTATTAAAAAGTGATTTAATTTGAATGTTGTAGAAAAAGAAATGAACCCTCGTCTAGTCTTTTTACTTATTGTCATGTGAGCAAACAAATGCATTGAATAGAGAAGCTGGAGACGAGTTGACAAGCCATAACAAGAAAGGAAGTACATGTAAGGTCAAGTTTGTGAGTCCACTCGGACTCGGTTACATAATATTGAAATCTCAACATATAAGTAATCAATTGAATTACAATGTCGACGCAGAGGGCCAGAACTGTGCAAATTTGACCTTTGAAATGCTTGTTAATACATCCAATGGAGTCATGTTACCTATGACCGTCACTTTCTTCTTCTCCAAATCTATACTAAACGACGTCACTCCAGCCATTTTGGAGAGGTGCTTTCGCAATTTGCCTTCGCAGCCTCTGCAGTGCAGTGATACCCTCAGAACCACAACCTGCTAACCAACATATTAAATTTATAGTCTTTAATTAATTCACTGTTATTTCGATAAAAGTACCTGATGCGAAGATCCAGCCGGCGACTTCACAATGGCACTTCCGTCCAATCCCGGCCGACGGTTACACTCGGCAGTAAGCGATGTTTTGACTTTGACCAATTGTTGTTGACTGGGAACAACCAACGGTCTAGATCTATCCAAATCCAGTCGATACACTGGAGTCGAGTGCACCAAGTCACGTCTCTTCTCAAAAACACGATCTTCACTGGGAACTAAGGCCACTGTGTACTTGTCCGTCAAATCCTCCCTAAACGACGTCGTTTCCCGAAGAAGCTCGTAGCTTTTCCTCCTTGTCAAGTACTCGTCGGACCTGGGTTTCCGGTATAAAGAGCGGGGGTTGAGTGGGAGCTCAGAGATGCAAGGGGCCTGGTTGTTATTATTGTAACGTCGGTGGATAAGGCGTGGAGTTCCGGAAACGGCGGTCTGTCTGAGCACGGTGGTGCTGTTGCAGATTGTGGTGGACGCCGGCGAGGCGCATCCCCTCATGTTTTTGGGCATTTTGTTTGGGGGTGGAAAAGAATTTTTGATTTGATATTGAAGAGATAGGAGGAGATGCATATAAGAGATGGGGAGGGGCCGCGCGCATCTTCAAAATCAGACCCGTATCTTTTTAAAGTTAAAATCAATAATAAATATATAGAACCCCACTTATATTAACCAATTTCCATCAAAAATAAATTATATTAAACAATATCAAATAAATCACTCCCAATCGTACAACTATGAGATAATGTTTGTATGTTGCTACCTAAACCACGTAGATTACAATAGATTTAAAATGTGCATTTATGTTCGACGATTCTAAAGTTGCCTTTTTGTAGGTGGACGTTTCATAAAGATAGGAGCACCAAGGTTAAGCTTTGGGACGACATCATTACCATCACTAAGCTTAATCCAAACACAAAGTTTTCAACAATGCATCTTGTCATTATTGTAGTCACCCATTTAATTACTATCCTAGATTAAAATAATGAGTCAACTAAACTAATATAATCTTAGGGAAGTCAATGTCAAATTTTATCATGATCTATCATAAAGGAGATGGGTACGTACGTAGCAGGTAGGGGCCTCGCTAGATTACTAGTTTATATATTTGCATACATTATAGGAATATGATCATTCACATTAAGGAGTGCCTTCCATCGAAGAAAATAAGATTACTATTTACACGTTACATTGACATATCGATGCTTAATATCATGGGCAAAATTGTCCACCTACCTTAGGCAAAATTGTCCGCCTACCTTAGATATTTAACATCGATCTGTTAACTTAACGCATGAATAGTAATCCAGACACTAATATTTGGTCGGGCTCAATAGGCGAGGTGACGTTCTGATAGTTTAAACGACGATATTCTAAAGTTTAGTCAGCATAAAAAAATGGGTACTGTTTATACAATTTACTTTTATTTTATTTATTTCCAAATATATGATATATGTGGATTGCGAAGCATATAATAAGGTCAAATTTTGTAGGGTTGCTCATTACATGCTATTGATTTTTTAACAATTAACCCATACCAAACATATTAGATGCAAAATTGTAAAAATTAATTAAACCAACATGATAAAAAATGAAGTATATATATAGTACCAACATGATTATTTTTTTATTCTATGTTTTATGAATCTCTAGGCTCACTATGTATACGAGTTCTCTAATAAACTTCGCAAGCAATTTGTTTTACAGGTTTGAATTGAAATAAGCGATTAAAGTTAAATATTTATGTCACTAATTATGTACCAACGTACCAACCGAATATATACAAGATACCAATCTGATTAGGGGAATTGTGTAGCATATTTAGGCTATTTTTTATTAATTATAAATGTTTATTAGTGTATTCTGAGTTCTGACAATGAGCAAGGACAAAAGTATTTGACATCTGCAATTATGCTAACGTTATTGTCGGATCCATAAACAACCTCAATGAATGATACTATAATTATTCTAATGCACCTTGCTAATATAAACTATATGTACGTACATTACCAAAAAAAAAAAACTATATGTACGTATTTTAAGTAACAAGTATTTACAATTTTTTTTCTTAAGATATTTGATTGTGCTACATCCAGTGGCGGATCCAAGGGGGGTAACGGGTGGTACGGTGCTCCGGCTTGCGACGTCGTTTTGCCTTAGGACGGAAAAAAAAAAGAAGGAAAAAACCCTCCTTAAAACGAATTATGTTATATACTATTCTACTAGCTCATCTCGTAGAAGAAGGGAAGGAGGTACATGAAGTCGTGGGTTCGAGTTATGGGAGTAGCAAAAAGTTCCTTTTTATTTATGGATTTATTTTAAACAAATTACAATATGTTTAGATGGAGAGATTAAATGATATTTATTAATTATTTTTTTAATTCCTAATTAATACAATAAAATTAATATAATTTTTAAGATAATAATTCATCAACAACTATCTAATTTATATGACAATATATTTATAAAAGAAACTAAATATATAAAATAATTTTAAATTTTATCTAAGTAAAAAAATAAATTTAATACAATAATTTTTAATACAATAAATTTAATAAAATTATATCTAAGTAAAAAAAATAAATTTAATAAAATTCATATAATTTTTAATACAATAATCCATCAACAACTATCTAATTTATATGACAATATATTTATAAAAGAAGCTAAATATATAAAATAATTTTAAATTTTATCTAAGTAAAAAAATAAATTTAAAGCTCAAATTTATAGTACAAAATTTAAATAAACTTTTTTTTATTTAATTTATATATTTTATTGTCTAATTTCAAGCTTAATATTCGACTTTCCTTATAAAAAAATCTTTTTGTGCCCCTCCAACCAAAAATTTCTGGCTTTGCCACTGACTACATCCATATAAATATTACTCCAGCTTATGCTATAATTCCACGGTCACTTTCTTCAACTATTTCAGTATAAACATACGAAATGAAATTGATTATATTTTACAAAATACTTATGATTTCATATATAACATTTACTTCATAATTTAGAGCATCACAGAAGTATCGGTCATTTGATAAATTTTATCAAATGACTTCAGTAGATCAATGATCCGTAAATTAGTAGATATGTCAATTATAACTCAATGATCTAATGTAGGTCAATGACTCCACATATTACTACGTAGGTTAATAATCAAGTATCAATCTATGAACGGCCACATATCGATCGAATATTAACCTGATAAAAAGCAAATACCACCAACAATCTTGGTAATACATTTAAGAATTAGGATTACTCTATGATTGGATAAAACCGAGTTAATTGAGCGTTATCATTTTGTACGTAAAAGAGTGCGAAGGTTTTGAATTGAAGGGGAAGACGAGACATGCTTAACTTTTGCATTAGCAAAAGCTAAACCCAACTTGTGGGTTAAAAAGTAAATTAGTAGTCAATAATTGGTCTTCCAAATGCCATGTGCCTTACTCTCGAAATCATCTCAAAAGTAGCAAATTCATGACACCCAATACTTACACATCAACATATGTTTTTAACTCCACTTTATGATCCATTAATTAAGATTTACTTATCCAGAATGTCAGGAGCTTATTGGGCTTTATAGTTGATGGGCCTATAAATTGTAGCAGTGGTAAAGAACACAAGCCCTCAATGTTTGAGTATTCGCCTTCTAAGGGAGATGGATAGACAGAAGAACGACGACAGTGGGAGTCGAACCCACGACCTTTTGATCCGAAGTCAAACGCCCTAATCCACCGTCTCGATGGACAGAAGGAGTTTTTTTTTTTTTTTTTTTGACTAAAACGGGTAAGCAATTAGGAAGGTCAACATTTATTTGTTGGTCATCTTAAGGCATCCTTCCGGATGATAACTAGCAGCGCAGCCGGGATCCTTGGACAGTTCATCGTCCCGTCCTGCTCAGGAAACAGCATCCTGTCCTTCATGGCCGAGAGTCGCCAACAGATCTGCAGCAGAATTGATTTTTCTGAAAATGTGACTGGCTTGAACCTGGTTAAACCTGTAAAGTAAGAAAGAAATATCCGAAATGGTGATATCCAGTTCCCATGGAGGCATCCATATTCTTTTTATGGAGTTGATGATAGTGAGGTTATCCCCTTCAATATCGATTTTGTTAACTCCCAGCTGCATTGCTTTGAGTAAGCCCATTTTAAGTGCATATGCTTCCGTCTAGAGTATAGATAAATCCCCGCATTTCCCATATTCTAATGCGATGACTGAGGCATCAAGGTCTCTTAAAATATAACCGAATGTACTTTGATCATCACTACGTTTGGACCCGTCAAAATTAAGTTTAATAACTCCCGTGGGTGGTGGAGCCCACTTAATGTTTCTCCTTATTCTTTTATTGCCTATTGCTACATTTATTTTTACCTCCTTTGACTTTTTCCAATCCAAAAGTTGCGACTCAACAATATGTGAGATCTTCCTAATTTTCTCATTATTAAAGATAATTGTGTTCCTCGTATACCAAACATTCCACCACGTGACCATGAGAGAAGTGAGAGAGGAATTATCAATTTTCGCTTGGACAGAAGACATGGCATCCCTTGTGTTCACATTGGCTATACTAATACTTTGTAATAAGCTTCTAATTTCGTTAGTCGCCATATTGTCTATAGTGTATGGGCAATTGAAGAAAATATGTTTTGCACTTTCATAGGGGTGCTGGCAGAGAACACAAGACATAGGTGTGGGAACCTTTTGTTTCTCAAGGTTTTCCTTTGTTGGAAGGCCATCAATAGCTAATTTCCAGATAAAATTTTGGACCTTCGGCATGATATTAATGCTCCAAATCCAAGAGAGGTCTTGTTGTCCTAAGCTGTTCTGATGTCTATCGTACATAGCTGAAAGAGCATCTTTAGTGCGGAACCAACCATCCTTACTTGGGGCCCAGTATAGTCTATCTTTAATGTCACTTTTTGGTAGTGGGTGGTTTATTATCTTATTGATAGTATCTTGGTTATCCAACCAACTTTCCAGGTTCTCAATCTTCATTCGGTCTCATTTTTTGTTCGTAATGAGGGTGCTCACCGTATCTTCAATGTTGGTTATTAGTTCCTTATTCGGGACAAGTTGTTCTAGTGGACAATCATCGATCCACCGATCCTTCCAGATTCTAATGATTTCTCCATCTCCCACATTCCATTTAATTTCTTGTTCAAATTTTGGCCAGAGACTTAACAGTTTTCTCCATTGCCACGACGTGTTCTTTCCCAGTTTGTATTTCCATAACTGTTTGCCCTTCAGGTACTTTTCCTCAATGATTTTAATCCAGATGTTGTCTGGTTCTGCAAGAATTTTCCATAATAGTTTCATTTGCAGCGCTTTATTTATATCTTCCGTTTTCCTTATCTCAACCCCTCCTTTACTCTTCGGTTTACAGATCCTATCCCAACCAATAAGTGGATGGAAGTTAGGACCTTTATTCCAGAAGAACTGTCTATTGATTTGATCTAACTCTTTGTGTATTTTTGTTGGAAACATAAAACTTTGCATAATAAAGTTAGGTTTAGCGTTCAGGTTGGCTTTGATGAGTACTATTCTGCCTCCCTGGGATAACGAGGATGCTTTCCATTTGGTAAGTTGTTTTCTAGAATTTTCAATGACGTCTTTGAATGTCGCTTTATTTACCAGTCCATTGATAATAGGGCAGCCCAGGTATTTTTCCAAGTAATTACTAGGAAGAATACCTATGTTTTGTTGAATATCTCTTTTTACCTGATTGCTTAAGTTTCGCAATGTTTGAAAGGCAGATTTATGATAATTAACTTTTTGTCCGGAGACTTGGCAATATTTAGCCAAGATATCCAGAATTTTATTGCACGCTTGATTTGTTCCTTTTGCAAAAATGATTATATCGTCTGCAAATGTTAGGAAAGGAATTATGGTTCCCGCTCTTGTGACCGGGAAGCCAATGTTTTTCCGGTCCTCTAGGCTAGCTTTCTGGAGGTTTTTGGCCAGAACTTCGGCAACTAGGTTGAAGATTAACGGGGATAATGGATCCCCCTGCCTGAGTCCCCTGGTTGGGTGAATAACCTTAGTCGGTTTGTCATTAACTAGGATAGAAAAAGAGGCTGTCGAAATGCATTCTTTAATCCAACCAATAAATTTTCCTTCAAAGCCTAATTTCTTGAGGATGGTCAGGATGCAAGGCCATTCAACCCTATCATATGCTTTTTCCATGTCAAGCTTGATGACTATATAGCCATCTTTCCCTTTCTTAGATTTAAAGCCGTGAAAAACTTCATGGGCTATTAGAATATTATCGTGGATGGACCTATTTTGTGTGAATGCCCCTTGATATGGATGGATTAGCTTGGGGAGGATTTTCCTTAATCTATTCGTTAGAATTTTCGCAATAATTTAATAGATCGTTGAGCAAAGGCTGATAGGTCTATAGTGTGATGTAAGAGAAGGATTTTCAACTTTTGGAATGAGGGCAATGAAGGTATGATTAACTTGTTTTAGGATTTTCCCACTGCTGTAGAAACTCTTAACTGCCCGGATGACATCCGAGCCTACAATATGCGAGTACTTTTGATAGAAGCCTTGTGGGAAACCATCATGTCACAATTTTTTACAGAAGAAGTATTAATTTACCTATCTAACAATTCTATAATCTTATATATATATATATATATATATATATATATATATATATATATATATATATATATATATATATATATTATAGGAGTAGCATCTAAATCCACTTGTCTCACCATGAGAACTCTAATGCCACGTGTCATTTTAGCAATTAATAACAACTCTAAATTTTTTAATTAAGTTTCTTATATCTTATTTTATCTTATCATAAATCTTAAATCTTAAAATTTTTAAATTCAGTAATTTCAATAAGATTGTTAAAATCTAAAAAAAATTACTAAAAATTTGACTCATATTTCTCCTCAACCCACAAAATTTTTAAAAAATCTTTTCATTATGTAATTTAAATGTATATTTTTAATTGTTGATATAAATTGGATAATTTTTTAAAAAATGTACCTAAAATCTTTTGTCAATCTTATTCAAAGAGTGCATTATAAGTTTTCTACGTTAATTTTATCACATTATGTGCATTAAAATTTTTTGTTAAATTTATAGTGCATAAATTATATTAAACTCTAATAAAATAAGTTTATATTGATATATTTACAATAGATATTAAATCATATCCCGTGCAGGGCACGGGTAATACACTAGTAGAAGCTTATAAAGCAAAGAGTAGGTGGGTGAGTGCAAAGAGAAACGAGAAAGACTAAAGTGAAGATAAGAAGTGAATTTAGATCTCAGCTATCGGTGCCAAATCAGATCTTTTTTTTTATCATACCAAATAAGTCATTATAATCCTCAAGCACCTTGTACACATCGTTTGTATAAAATAAGCAAAAATTACGGGGTTACTATTGGGGCGGACATCCGGCTAACAAAAGTGAGTCCGCCTCCTTCTTGCCGTTACTTTTTTAAAAATGTATTCGTTGGAATTTAGTCATTGGAAAGGAGCCGTTGGAAATTTACGAACCTATATATTACATGTCTCATCATTGTACTATTCACATACATCTAAACCACAACAACGTAAAGAAAGAAATCCGTTAAAATGCCGACATTTTCCGAAGAAGGAGATGTAGAATCCGATGGTGAAAGCTCTACTTTTTCTTTTCGAAGTTGATAAATACAGTGATCCGGAAGAACTTCTCGCACAACTTGAAGTAAGTGTACAAACTCATTTATATTTTACTTTTAGACAATGTTAGAATAAAGAATCGGAATTGTAAAATTAGTCGGAATAGCTTTAGACAATGTTAGAATAGAGAATCTGAATTGTAGAATTAGTCGGAATAGCTTTAGACAATGTTAGAATAGAGAATCGGAATAGCTTTAGACATTTAAGAATATAATATGTGTATTGTAAAATTAATACTCTATTTTATTTTATTTAGGATGTTATGGATTATTCACGTGCACTCGGTACCGATTATTCATCAAAATGTGAGCTTCACGGATATTTTGGGGAAAGAGACAACTTATTGGGGTGGACTCGGTATGTGGCAAACGCAATGAATATGGTATTGGTCATTGAAAAATCATGGTTGGATAGAAGGGGTTTTCGTATCTTACAGTTGGCTTGTGATAGACACGGAAGATCTAGAAAAGAAAAAGACGTTGATCCCGACCATGTTCCAAGTTCTAGCCGGAAAAAAAACTTGAAGAAGTGTATGTGTTTGTTTCAACTTGATGGAACTCAAATTGAAGAGGAAAACTGGACAGTGAGGGTTGTATGTGGAATCCACAACCACATAATTCCCTCGGTGTTAAGGGGTCATGCATATGGAAGACGCTTGACTCCGAAGTAGAGCCAAAAGGTGGAGCATGAATTGAGTTCCGGCTTAAAACCGAGACATATTTTAAAATCCGTGCAATTAGAGGATCCTCACAATGTCACATCCATCCAACAAGTTTACAACACCGGTTTGAAGATTAAGATGGAGCAAGCTGAAGGAAGAGAATTATTACAACAAACACTTCATACGTTGACGGAACGTGGATATTATTTGAACACTAGGAGAAGTCCGGATTTTGATGAGGTGATTGATTTCTTTATCTCACATCCCGACTCGAAGCATTTGCTCAGCATGTTTCCCTATGTTATTGTGATGGACTCAACACATAAGACCAACAAGTAAGTTTCAATTCAAGGCGCATTTTTACTTTATTACCTACACTCAATAATCTTTTCCTAGAAAATTTGAACATAATTGTTGCTTATATTACTTTTTAGATACAATATGTCATTGTTGGAGATCGTATGCATCACTAGCACAAAGAAGACATTCGCAATTGCTTTTGTATTCATGGCACAAGAGAATAAAGATCACTACTCTCTTACCTAGTATATTTCAATATATTAGAATCGAAATATAGGAACAACAATTCAATATATTAGAAATTAGAATCGACCAACGTAAAATGTAAAATAAAACAAGTAAAGTTGAACAACATAAACAGTTGAATCGAATTAAAAACAAAATAAAATGAATGCATAAATTAGATCAAATTTAAGAAGCATACCATAATATGAGTTATACTTACAATTTCTTGAATGAATTCATTCCATATTCAATGGGTCACTAAAAAATTAAAGACGGCGGCGCAAAAATAAACGACCACAGTGGGAGTCGAACCCACGACCTTTTGATCCGAAGTCAAACGCGCTAATCCACTGCGCTATGCGGTCCTTCATGTTATTATCAGTTTTTAATATATTATAACTTCAGTTTAAAATTTCATAACGAAAAGCAATTAGCCTGAGTTATGCATATGATCCGGTCTGGTGGGCTTGAAATTTCAAACGTATTGGACCGCTTCGTTATTTTTTATATTAATCATTCAAATTTCTTTTTTGATTCAGGATTTTGTTTCTTCCGGCTTAACAAACTTGAACTTTAGGTTTTTTATTTTGTTTAAAAATTTAATTTTTCTAATATATTGAAGATATATTTTATTTTATTTCTTGTTTGGTTGCATGTATGTGTATAATTTATAAATTAGCTCTGATATCATATTAATTTTTATGATTTTCGGTGCATGTAATATAAATTCACACACATAAACCTACAAAAAAAAATTCATAAAACCAATTAACTATAAAGAAAAATATAACCCACGAAAGTTATGGGTTTAAAAACAAGGACAACGTAGCTGTTTGATGTTTAATGCTGACGATGAGATAAGCACTCCGGACCAAGTCCATCACTATGAAGTGCTGTTGACCTCTCGACTCTTTCAAAGTCAAGGCAACGAGGTCCAAAATTGGTACCACAAATTCCTTTCAAAAAATAAAGAAAAGAAAATTTTAGTACCATAGTAAATGCTCCATTCCATTATTTGCTTGCCCGGACTTGCATCATCTTATTTTAAGTAGGGTTAACTATGGATGCGTTTGATTGCTCTTTCATAATTCTCTTCGTACCATATCCTTACGTTACAAAGTTGAAGAGTTTTTTTTCATTCTAGATGCACAACCAAGTCACGTATTCATATAATTATATCTACTTTTAGCACAAAGATTTGTTTTATAGTTTATTCTATTATGGAGTTAGGTAAGATCATGAAATAATTAATCAAATGATTTCCATATACGTACAACAATACGACTAATGGGCTGAACTTGAATGAAATCGTAATAATTTGTTGAGATAGCGTGTACGAGTTTCTTAACTCTTATTCACAATTCATGATAAATAGCTTTCCATCCACCCCTCCATCATCTACAAATGCACTTATTTCTTTTTCTTTCCATTTCCAAATTCTATCAAATCTATACAAAATGAGAAACAGAAGTTTGACTAATTCTCCGGCACACAACCACCACTCCACCTCTCCATCTTCATCTCCCTCACCAATTCCGACTACGTTAACAGAATCCACCCTCCGAGATACCATAGACTTAGCTGAGAAGGTTATTCCCCAGTGGTGCTTCTCCGAGGATTCCAACCACTACATCAGGACCTCACTTTTCTCGGATGAAGATTGTCGGCAAGAAGGAATCGGCTTCATCTCCGTCGTCAATAATTTGCAATCAACAATTAGGTTTTTGACCTCCAACAATGCTTCCTCCGGTTTGCTTAATCGTTCCCAAGAGCTCGTGCATATGGCAATGAAGAGGCTAAGAAGAGAGTTTGATGTGATGCTTAGATCCAAAAGAGAGGATCTCGATTCTAGCTTTGTTTCTGATCTGTCCGATTGTGATGACTGCTTCGTTTTGAAAGCCATCGCTGATTGTATGATGAATTGTGGACACAGCACGGAGTGCGTCAAGGTTTATAAAACCGCGAGGAAGTCCGTTGTTGAAGAATATCTTTACCGACTTAACATAGATTGGCTGAGCTTGAATTTGCAGTATCACAAGCTCGACTGGGAGACAATTGAAAATAAAATTAAGAATTGGTTGCCTGCGACGAAAATCTTGGTGAAATCAATATTTGCCGGGGAAAGGATTTTGTGCGACGTTGTTTTATCGTCTTCCTCAACAATTCGCGAATCTTGCTTCTCTGAGGTTACCACAGACAACGCTGTGTCTGTTTTCGGCTTCCCTGAGCAGATAGCGTCCAAGTGCAAGAAGGCGCCAGAAAAGCTTTTCAGAATTCTAGATATGTACGAAACAATTTCGGAGGTAAAGCCGGAAATCGATAGTATCTTCTCCTCTGATTTATCATCAGCGGTCCGATCGCAGCTGGAAACTTCTATGGAAAAGCTAAAAGAAAGCATCCAAGCGATGTTAGCGGAGTTTGAATCCGCGATTCAGAAGGATTATTCCAAATCTCCGGTAACTGGTGGTGGAGTTCATCCTCTCACTCGCTACGTGATGAACTACCTAGCCTTCCTGGCCGATTACACTGGAGTTCTAGAAGAAATTCTGGAGACCTGGAAATTGAACCTCCACACTCCTTTACCGGAGGAATACTTTGTCGCTCAAAGATCCAGCAACAAGGAAGCAAACGTGGCCGTTCGATTCGCCTGGATCATCCTCGTTCTCCTCTCCAAATTAGATCGCAAAGCAGATATCTACCACGATGTTCCCCTCTCGTATCTCTTCCTAGCCAACAATCGCCGTTACATCGTGAAGAAAGTCCAGACATCGGAGCTCCGACTAATCATCGGTGACGATTGGGTGACGAAGCAGGAAGAGAAAGTGAAACAGTACGCCGCTAGCTACGAACGTACAGGATGGAGCAAGGTGATCGATCCGCTGGTAGACACGGCTGAGATTTGTGTAGAAGAAGCCAAGGAGAAATTCAGGATATTCAACGGTGAATTTATGGAGGTGCAGAAGAAGCACATGGAATGGGTTGTAGTGGATCATGAACTTAGGGAGGAAATGAAGGAGTCGTTGGCAAGAAATTTGGTTTCGAAGTATCGCGAGTTGTACATGAATTATCGTGAGAAATTAGCGAGAGGAAATGGGAGCTCGGAGTCGGGGGTTAGGTATGCACCTGAAGATTTGGAGAATTACTTATGGGGAATGCTCTTTGGATGTAGCGACGGTGATTCGAGGAGCAGGAGTCGTGCTGCGACGACGTCGTATCCGTCTGCCTCGGATTCTGTTCCTTCAACGTCGTCTCCGTCGTATGACTTGTATCCAAGAAGGAACAAATGAATAGCTGCGACACCTGCTCAGTGCTCACTTAGTCACTTTGTAGTTTACGATACTAAAATTTCAGAATTTGTAGCTTTACTATATATTAATTTTCAGAATTTGTAGTTGTACCATTAGTCGTTTTAAATTATTTTTTGAAATAATTTGGTTTACTGGATTGGTCCATGTGGTAATATTTTTTGTTCAATTTATTTTTGTTAGAGTAAAATTAGGGATCTTCTCTTTCCTTTCGTGTTCAGGTTCTGCAAAATTCTTCTATATCTCGTACCTAGAACACACTCGAATAGTTAGAAAATCCCTAATTTTACTCTAATGAAATTAATTGCCGCTTTCCCTTTTTCATCGTCCTTCCTCTCCAACTTCTTCTCTTTCAAAACATTCCTACTTTAAAATTAACCCCGACCTCTTTCTAAATCGCTACAATCAACTCGATTTTTCCAATGGCGGACGCTTCGCACCTAGAGAGAATGGCCAGAGAACTCAAATGCCCAATTTGGTACGTTTCAATTTCACTTCCTCTCCAAAACCCCATTTCATTTTGCATGTCATTTTTCCATTTGCTATTTAGCTCAAATGTTTTTGGGCTAATTTCTAATTTTCATTTTTACAGTTGGTGTATTTCAGAAGTCCATAAAAATGGATTCCAGTTGCCCTTAGGGGTGTCAATGGGTTGGGGATTCCCCGAAATTCGCGGGTAATACCCGTCATGGGGATGGGGATGGAGATTTTAAATGGGTACGGGAAGGGGATGGGTTAAAAATTGATTCCCCGCTTGGGTATGGGGACGGGGATGAAGATAGGGGTATTCGCCCCGCTCCCCGATCCGAACCCGACGGGGAACTCGGTGGGAAATCCGATGGGGGACACAAAAAAATTGTGTTTATTTTAGACTTTCATTATAGTTCAAGTTTAATTGAAATTTAATTCAGAACTGTGTTTAAATTTAAATTACCGATGATTTTTATATTTCAAACTATATACACTTTTATGTTTTTAAGAATTAAGAGTATCATACTCAATCCTACAATCCTACTTGCACAAAAATGTATTTAAAAAAATGTTTTAAGGTTATATTTTTTATGATTATTATATATGTGAATTATGCTTATGCTAAGTGAAGTAAGTGCTAACCTATTATGGTGGACATGTTAATGGTGTTTGTGGTAGTGATGGTTGAGGACAATTATGAATTGTTCTTTCTACTATTATTGGTTTAATTTGTAGGTTTTTAGGGTATGTTATTTTTCATGAGATTAGACATTGAATTCCAACGTATTTTGATTTTGCAATTATGAATAATTATTTTTCTACTATTATTGGTTTTATTTGTAGGTTTCTAAGGTATGTTCTTTTTTCATGAGATAAGATAGTGGTGATTGAAAACAATTAAAATGCGCTGAATTTGATGAAGGGGTGCAACAATGGAACAAAATAATCCCTTTCTTAGAGTAAATTGCAAAAGCAATTGTTAATAATTGTCAGGAATGCTTTGGCTATCAAGGCGTTGGGGTGCACGTTGCGTACCTACTACCTACAGGGATGAGCATATATACATAACAACATCACCACTTCATATAATGTAGTATATGTTGCATTAAGAAATAGTATTGAATACATGCCACAATGATTATCCATGCCAAGTCATCATTTAAATCCATAATAAAGATTTGATTTAGCCACACTTACTACGTTTAAAAAATATTCAAAAAAGCTAAATACACTTGAGGACAAAAATATGGGGACGGGGAATTCCCCGATGGGGACGAATATCCGACATAGATGGGGAATTTTACGGGGAAAACTTCTAAAAGTTTAAAATGGAAAAAATTAAACGGGGACGGGGATTCCCCGACGGGGACGAATATCCGACGGGGACGAGGATGAGGACAATTTTCAATACCCGAACGGGTATGGGGATGGGGACGGGGACATTATACTAAACGGGGATGGGGATGAATATAGTACTCCCCGACCCATATCCGACCCATCGACATCCCTAGTTGCCCTGTTTGTAAATTGACTTGTACACTTTGAGGTTTGTGGTTTCTTATCAATCAGATTCCAGCTAACTCAAGGATTGATGTCACATTACACAAATGTATAGCATACATTTCTTTCGTGGGTTTGTTGATAGAGGAAGATATCTTTGATTGTAAAGGTTCGTCCAGCTCCTCACATGGAGAACTTGGTTCATATATGCAAGAGTATTTGGTGGGCTAAGCTCTTCGTATCCTATAGATGAAATCGATGGAGCGGGATATGGAGTAGAGGCTTCAAGTGTGTTCTGGGTACGAGACATAGAATAATTTTGCAGAAGCTCAAGACGAAGGAAAGAGAAGATCACTAATTTTACTCTAATAAAATTAAATTGAATAAAAATATTACCACATGGACCAATCAAGGGAGTGCAATATACGAGGCAATAAGAGAGGACAATAGGTGATCCAGACTCGTAAATGTATTCCTTGAGAGAAGAATGTGTAGAGTTTGATAATAAATACAAAAGGTTGGGGTATATTTATTTAATTGAAACATTAAAAACCCTAGTTACTACTAGAGTTTTTAAAAAAGGCATACTTACCATAATCGCCCTTTATTTTTTACACTATTTAAAAAAAATACATTTACAAATTTTATTTTAGGATATCAGATGATAAGGAAATCTATTAGATGCTCAGTAACAAAAAGAAAAAAAACATATTATTGTAGTTACATATTATTATTCTTTAAATACTTTAATATGCTAATAGTAAATATTATTATTATTATTTAATGAAACATAATTATTCTATTATAAAGGGTTAAAAACATTTTTGGAGAGAACTCGTTATTATATGCCATTTTAATATTATTCTAATTATTTTAAGACATTATACTATAATTGTGTCATTATTTTTTTTTTAAATTTTTTTGTAAATATAATAAGATAGTATATATTACATAATATTTGATTTTTTACAGTAGTTTTATTTTTTTTAAATAATATTATATATATGATCAAATATTAAATGATTCTTTATTTAAATTTCAAAAATAATAACACTAATAATTTTATTATAATTGAGTTGGATTGTACACTTTAAGGTTATATCATTAACCAAAGTACTTTAACAAAATAAAAATTCAGAGTTAAATATTAAAATACTTAAGTTAAATCATTTCTAAACGTTGAAATTAATCAAAGTAATAACTATTTGTTATTACTATATTTTTTTTATTACGCAGTTTCATACCAGACACGAGATATTAAACTATTTTGGCTATTATTGAATAGGTTTTAGAGCTCAAAATAGTCTTTTTCGGACGAAACTTATTCTAAAAATGTATCCAAAAATCTCAGTAAACCACCGAACACTCAATTATAAACAGCTATTTTCTCTTATGCTATTTATCATGTTTTCATTTTCAACTTCAGATAATTTAACTCAAATATTTTTTCTCTGTTGGGCCGTTATTACTGATATAGGCTAGTGTAATACAGAGATGACAGTCGAAGCCCATCAAAAACTGGGCCTCTAAGGCAAAATTTGGCCTTACTTTACTTTCGGCTAGCAGAAGCAGGTCCAACCTGATGGCATAACTGAGGACAGATCAGTCCATATTACATAAGTGAAGTATCCTTATTTTTTTGGGTGAGCAGTATCTCGGCGCATCTGAATGCGCTTTTATAAATGAAAAGAGGTAAGTAGTGTATATACGGGATAACTCGACCCCTTAGATCAGACAATAAAATAGTCATAATACCCTCGGGAGGTTCACGCATTACATGAAGGCTCAAAGACAAGTCATAGTCAAAAGAAGCTAAATAGTCGGCGGCATTATTCGCTTCACAGTAAACATGCAGACACTGAATAAACCAGTCTCTTTTGAAAAAGTCTTGGCATCGAAGTACCAGAATATCAAGAGGATGGCGATGGGGTAGATTCCGCTTAAGTAACATGGAAACTAAGAGTAGGGGTGTTATACGATCTGAACATTGGCATGCTCAAGCTCATCTCGGAAACCAGCCGAGTCTAACATTATACAACTTTTAAAATGTGTTCATATTCGGCTCGTTTAGAAAATGAACGAGCTCGAGCCGAACTTTTGACGAGCCGAACACTAGCCGAGCCCGAATAGCTTGTCTCATGTAACAACCCTAACTAAGAGGTAAGTCCGTCTCCAACTTTACAAATCGGAATCCACTACCCCACACAATCAATAAACCATGTAACATTCCCCATAATCCACTACAAGGACCGTACATAATCCACTATTGACGCAGAACCCCATTGTCATTCTCCCACATATTATTCGTAATAATCCTTCTTGTTGTAGCATGACCATCCGCTCGACAAGCTCCATATGTATTTATTTTGATTGTTCCCTGTGGTGGACACTCTCATGCAAGATAAGTCAGTGTAGTCACCAGTTGGTTCTGTGATGTGGACCACTTCTCCCGGATACAAATATAATCACGAGCGAGTGAGACAACTTGTCGAGGTCAATCACCAAATTCGTCAAGTTGGTTGAAAACCATATCATTCTGCCACTTCCATGTGCTTCATAAACCTACATCAAAAAGATCCCTCCACAAAATATCACGAGAAAAATATATAGAGAAAAGAAGATTACCTCGGATCCACGTAGCAAAAGACACTGTAAATGAACGGGTTGATTAACAACGGAAACAAGGGCATTCCACATAGAAGTGAGAGCAACACAATCCTAAAATAAACGTTCAGAACTCTCAAATGAGGTCCTACAACATGCGCAGATGTTAGACGAACTCAAATGCCATCAATGGCGCTCCTGGGTGGTTAACACCCCTCCTTTGACGAATTTCCAAATGAAAACACGCACCCTTTCATGAAACCGGAGACTCGAGATGATGTCAAATCGCTGAGCATCACTATGCATTGGCATCATGGACCGACGGATGAATGCATAAGTCGACGGGACTGAGTAATTCCCATTTGTTGCAAATTTCCACCCTAACTCATCGGGATAACAAAACCACAATCAAACATAGCTGCATCGTCAGCAAGGCTGGTTGACTAAACCACCGAGAGCTGTAGACAAACTGAAGGAGGAAGCAGCGTACCCAATGTCTCCCAATCCCAACCTATAGTAGGGAACAACGAATATGTTGTTGAAGAGTATCAACATGAATAGGGCAATCATCTCTATCAAAGGCGAATCCAATAACCAAGGGTCCGTCCAGAATTTAATATCAAGCCCATTGCCAAAAGGCCATTTGAGACCCGGATTAACCATACAAGATATACCCCGTACAATTCCTGTCAAAACATAATTAAGATCACACCGAGAGATCCCATTAGAACCAATTTATTTACTAGTAGGCACCTTAAACCAAAGAGCCTCTTCATCTTTAGGAAGTATCCAACCTAACTTATCGACCAATGCAAGATTTAGAGACTCCATATCTATAATGTCGAGCCCACTTTCTTCAAGGAAGACATAACTCTAACCAAGGTATAGTATGCATATGACGACGAGTCTACTCAGTATGACCTCAAATAAAGTTCCTACAAATTCATTGCACCTCCGTGTCAGAGTGACTCTTCTAGCAAAGTTTAAGGATTTACTTCTACAACCATTAAGTTTGCCCTTCCAGCAAAGTGAAGTATCGTTATATACTCGTTACAAAAGTGAACGTATTACTAATTAAGAAAAATAAAATTCCAAACGGTATTACTGTGATTTTGCTTTTTTGAATTTTATCAATTTTTTTAATATTTGAAGCGGTGTCCCTGTAATTTTTGTATTCTATAATCATTTATCATGAGGCGTGTTATGTGCACGATGTTCGGTTTAGTTGTTGTAAAAATAAAGTCGTAAGGTGTCAACGCCTAGTTTGAACGCCGACGGATGGTACCGGCGTCCAAATTTATTTTAGGAGAAAATGTTTTTTTGGGCGCTGGTTAATGACACCCGGAGTTGATATGTAAATTTTGTGAAGCCCTTTAAAAAACCAGTTGACTAACTCTCTCAACTTATAGACTTATTGATTTCCATACAAATAATACCGAGGGAATTAATTGGTTGAAGAGGACGATATGATTGATGATGAAATTTATTTTTAAAAAAATTGTTGAAATAGAGATAGTTTTTGGTTAACAAAGGATGCTACCAAAATTTAATGAATAATCATTTTAAATGATTAAGTTAATCTATTTATAACTTAGAAAATAAAACTCAAGTTAGGAGCGCTAACACCCTTTTTCCTTATTTTTTATTCTGGAAACAAAAAATAAAAAATATGACGCCGGCGTCCATTGGACGTTGACAGATTGCAAGATTTTAGTTTACGTTAGTAAATTGCTGGACAAACAAAGATATGCACAACGACCAAGATATAGATGGGTGTTGTAATAACCGAAAATTTTAAAACTTCGTTTAACACGGAATTTAACCGGATGCCGATCCGCCAACCTTTATCCTGTAAATGAAGTTAAAACGAGATTCAATTTCTATCAATTTATGTGACCTAATTCACATAAAATGATAAATGCTGTAACCGGAAATAATTTACGTACCTTTAATATAAAATAATAATTTATATAATACGGAAGATAATTCCGTATTATATAAATTCCCGCACATAACCAGAAATCCGGGCGAGTAATGAGTTTTCGTATCCTTATTTTAATGAGAAAGCAAGCCGGATCTGGCCCACCACTAGGCCCATTTACCAAGCCCACCAACCCACCTCCTTAACTAATCCTAACCCTAATTTTTCATCTTACGCTTAACCTACTCCTGCTGCTCCTCCTCTCCGACTACACGACTGGCAGGTGGTAACTCACCGACCTTCCCTACCACACTCTACTGTACGGTTGACGCAAACACAACATAATCCCAGATCGAGCCGGTCGCCACGACCCACCACCAGGACTGCCGTCGTCGCCTCTATCGAACACCCAGACACCGCCAACCTTCCACGCGCGAGTTGCAAACGGAATCACTGTCTTCCCTCAACACCGAAGCCAGGGCAACCGCAAGTGCAACCAAATCTCTCCGGGACCGTCACGTTGGTAAGTATCACGCCCTATCGAGCCTTCTTCCTCTTTTGCACCACCTTTCTAACCTCCTCGCAACCATAAGACCACCGCGAAGTTGAGCCGGTCGAGACTGCAGACACCTGAACCAGGCGGCAGAAAAGAGGCTCGCGATCGCCAACCGCTGCATCTCGTCACCGGCGGAAGACGCAAACCACACCACCTCCTGGACACCCGACTGGTATAACACTGCAGAAACCGTCCCACTTCGAGCCAGGGAAGTAACGTCGGACTGGAACCACCACACTACAGCCGAAGTCCGAGGAGAGGGGAACGGTGCAACGGCGGAGCACCACCGAGCCAGTTTGGGACCCCTGTGAACCACCCTGCAGATTCGAACCGGGCTGGACTCTCTTCCGAGTACGGTGCGGCGTAGGATCCGTCACTGCTGAGCCCGGTCGAGATAACCGAGTGAGTCCACTGTCTGTAGAAGCTTTGTGTTTGAGTATGTATATAATTATAACTGTGGGTAGAAGTATTGATTTATGATAGTGAATGAGTATGTATATATATATATATCTGTGGTTAGAAGCGTTGAATGTGATAGTGTATGAGTATATTTGTATCAACATGGATGAGGAAGGAGAGAGAGTGCGAGTGCTAATTTATATATATATATATATATATATATATATATATATAATTAAACATTAGAGTGAGGATACCGAAGTATATATACTTATATATATATAGATATATAAGTTGGTGTATGTGTAAATTATGTATAAGAATATATTTATAAGCATAAGTATAATGTATATAGATATATGGGTTAATATATAAGTAAGAGTTAGGAGTATGAAATTAGGTTGATATAAGTGGGTTGAGGAGAAAGGTTAAAAACATGTTCGACGGTATAATATATGTAGTAGCGTAACTAGTAACAGGAGAGAAGGAATGTTGTCCTTCTTCGAGTTGTTTTGAGTTTTGAACTTATAACCTATAAGTAACCATCCGAGAGACACTTTTATGGAAAACAAATTCTAAAAGAAATTAGTAGGGTTTAAGAATAAACTTTGAGAACTTTCGGCACTAAGGGTAAAATGGTCTTTTACCGTAAGAGAACTTTTTCCGTAATCCCTTCGCATGAGGTTGGACATCTGAATGTGATTTTGATCCATATCCCTTATTTGACAGGCGTTTGAGTTACCACGAGTACGGACCGATTTGAGACTTGTTAGAGTGTGATTTGACTCAGGTAAGTCCTTGCAACTTACTTAACTGGTTTCTGGATATTAGTTGGGTGATAATGGTTGTGTGTGTACAATGTGTGTTATAATAAATAACAACTTGTTAGGACGACCGTGGTTATTATGTTTTAAGGCCCAAGTGTATGTATAACGGGCCGTGACATCACTGCCCAGTTGTGCCAGGAGACTGGGAGGCTCTCTATACCCAGACCATACAGGTACACGGTGAGATGCATCGGATCCACTCCTAATGGGTACACGGGGGCGGAGGCGAGGTTTGGGAATCCCTCGTGTCACAAAATAAGTATCATTAGAGTGAATGACTTAAATGAAGATAATAATTGAATTGTTTGAAAGCATGATGAGTGTTTATTATTTTATGTGTGGGTGTGCTATTATTATTATTTTCCTAATATTTAGATAACTAGCTAAAGGTTGTTATGCTGTGTTTTTAGATTTACTGCAGGTTAGAATAGCAGCTGAGTGATTCGGAAGTAGTGGTCAGCCGGGTCTCCGTACTCTTTAGAGTGGGGGTTTGGGTTGTTGCTGTGTTGTCTTTCCCCTTTTGTTAAGATAGTTACACTTTTCCGTGATTTAAGTACGATAGGCTGTTAGACTTTGTTGCATTCATCTTTTTATAAATACATTTTTTATAATTTCGGTTTTTCTTATTTGTGTCTTGTTGTAAGATCCTAGTAATATTGTTGTCAAACTGAGGTCGGGACCCATTGTGAGGTCCTAACCAGTAATGTCCCGAGTTCTGAGAATTCGGGGTGTTACAACATGGTATCAGAGCTCTAGGTTGGCAACAATGGCACTTGAAATCTTCTGAAAGACCGAATAAGTACTTGAGCAGAACCCGAAAAGGGATCTGAGTTTTAAAAAGGACTTTTGGTTTTCAAATGCATGCATAGTCTGGTTGGGGATAGTGTTCGCCACTTAGCGTGCGTGCAAATAAGCTTTAATTATAAAACTAGAAATCAAGCAAGCGAACCCGTAGTGTACGGATCGATATAGTTGAGCAAGAATTCCAGAGTATCGAACATAGGGATTTGGGGGGTTAAATCCAGTTATAGATTATCAAGCAAGTGAATGTATGAAGCTTTTCAAATTATTGAGAAAACAACAATCCTAAAGATCCAGGTATCCAGCTGTGGCAATCGATTCAAGATATATACTTAAAGATATAAGGACAGAGTTGAGGTATGCAAAGGTATACGAATGTAAGATAATCGTACGGTGAAGTTCCAAAAACCCTATATGACCCACCTAAAAGACACTCTCTATAAAGGTTGTTGAGACTTCAATATAGAAAAGATCTAAAGGCAATAATTAGCGTCAAATACCCAAACTTGTAATCCAAGGATCAAGACTAACTAAACCGATTAAGGTTGTGACACTCACAATCGAGGTAGAGGTTGTTGAGGCTTCACTACCACCTAGAAAAGGCAAGCCAAGACTAAGTTAAAGCAAATCTTTAACTTTGGATTAAAGTAAAAGTAAGTTCGTAAACTAACGCAGAATTACGGGTAGTTCTTGAGTTCCACGGCCGTGGAAGCTCAAGAACAGACCGTGGATTAGGTTCGTCGGCGATTCTTTCTAACTCTCAGGGTCCAATCAAATTACGATCGATCTATCATCATCTAAGCCACAACTATCAATCCTTCACCTTAGAATTGCTAAAGGGTTTTAGCCAACAACAGTCATATTGATATCAATTTCAAGGTTTAAAAGAATGAAAGATGAAAACTTCCAAAAACCTTCAATAACTTTCAAGTCAATCTCAAATCCACAAATCAAGAACAATAATATCAATGGTTTCAGAATAACACAAACAATCACAATCTTAGATTAAGAAGGAAGAATTGGATGTCAATCCGTCTTCTAATCAAACCTAAGTATGAAGCGTAATCTCCTTGCGAACAATCTTCCAAATCTTCAATTCCTCCGTCAATCCGGAATTCGCAATAGCAAAGCACAAATCTCTCAATCACAATCTCCACAAAAGCGTAAAACTAGGGTAAGCCCAAGTGTAAGCGAAGGTGACGGAATCTCTCTTCTTCCGTCCTTTTATAGTGTAAGATAAAATATCGGCCCGGCCCATTGCGTAGAAGATCGTGGCTTATAATATTGCGTAAAATATTGCCAAGATCACGGTCGTGGAAGGGTTCCACGCCCGTAATTTAGAGCGTGGAAATTGGTCACGGTTTGACACAACCCTCCACGGCCGTAGAAGTTGCTGGAATGCACCACGCCTCTCTTGCCAAGGTTCCACGGCCGTGGACTTGAACGTGGAATGTAGTACGGCCGTATTTTAGAGCGTGGTTTAGAGGTAGTTCGTGGTTTCCTTCATCCTCGTGCTATTCTTCAAGTTAGCACCATACTTAGCTCCTATAGATGTCCTCAATCCTTGGACATGCTCAATCAAACTCTATTCTTTCTCAATCCGTTCGGAATTAGCTCTAAATTGCCTACAATCAACACAAAGCTTATGTAGACCTCTATATCGACAAAATAGATAAACTAACTCACAAATGCTTCAATGTTTTATCAATGACTATCAATATGGATGAAATACACTTAGAAAACGTGCCTAAAATATCACAATATTTCATGCTAACAAATAACCCCATACTTGCCACTTGCTTGTCCCTAAGCAAGGTCTTTCAAAAGCTTTAAAACACAAGTTAGGATGAAATATGTGTACCTTCTCAAAGCAAAACTTCTTTTGGATAAATGTGCCTTCTAATCAATAGATCGTTCTCAAATCTTGCTTCATTCATCTATTAGACTTTCATATACATAATCAAAGAGTAAAGAGTAAAGAAAGATCATGAAACAATCAAACTTCCATGCAAACATCATAACCTTCAAATATTATCAAAATCAATCATAAGAAACTTCAATTTAGATCACCAAGCCATATAACATTCTTTTGATCTTAAGGACTTTCAAACAAGGTCTAGAATGTGGAAAGGGAAGGAAAACTTTAAGGAATGTGGTGCATGAATCCGGAAAAGTGGATAACTACTCTCTTCTTCTTCTCTTGCGGTTTCCACAACACTTTCAACTTAGAGCTTCGCTCTCTTCTTTTCATTTTTCGACTTTACTTTTGGAGTTATGGATAGAGGTGCACAAAAACCGAAGCCTAGGAGATTGGCGTTTCTCAATTTTTTTTATGAGATGCCTCAAACCCTTAGCGCACATACCATAATCCGCTAGGAATATCGCTCAATCCGACTTTGGCAAGACACAAACACCCGGCTATGTGAATGGTGCCGAGTTACTCATCATCATGATTGACTTCCCCAAACCTATAATTTCTTTCTATTCCTTTGAATGCAAAGTATTGCTTTCATGGCCCTCCCACATCAAACATGCCTTTTTCATTCAACTCCTCCAAATTCCCGGATAGGTAAAGGAGGTCAATATTTCAATGAGGGGCTAAATGATCAAAGAAAGAAGAAAGAAAATCGAATTGCCTTAATCATCTCAAAAAGAAGCATAAGAACTTATTAGGTGATTTCAACCTTGATTTCTCAACATGATTTAAGTAACATTCATAACATTATGAAACTTGCAAAAGAGGTATAATCAATTCATTCAATTTCTTTTCAATTCACTATTCGTTTAAGCATGCGATTATCATCAAAACTCAATTCACAAGTGGTGATTATCATAGAAATCATCTCTATCCTTAGAAGCACAAAATTTTCAAAATTTTTCAATTTTTATGGGTTTTTCAAACTCTTTTTCATGCAATGCAATAATGAAACGTGTAACAATAGAATGAAACATGCAAGATAGTCTCAATAGAAGCAAATAAAGTGAGTAAGAGTTATTACAAACTTTTAGTCACACCCCACCCCATACTTGGAACAAACATTTTCCCTAATGTTCAAATAAAAGAAAAAGAAGAAAAGAAAGAAGGAAAAAGAACTCACAAAACGGTGGTGGAGCGGCTAAACTGTCGATCATGCAAGGTCGTCACTGCGGTGGAGGTTGAAACGGAGAGAAGCTAGGATCATAGTACCGCCCGAACTGCTGGCGGTAGACGTCTCTCATCATGTGGTCAAGATCGTCCATACGTGCATCCCTAGCGTCAGCTCGGATCTCCAAAGCTCCCACTCTATCTGAAAGGTCGGTAGCCCACTCTGGCAGCTGCTCATACCAACCAGGCGGCTGGTTGTACCATCCCGGTGCATCTGAAGGTGCTGGTGCTGGTGGCGGCGGTGCCTGTGTAGACCATGGTGGTGGAGCTCCGTACCACTGTTCGCCCCTAAAGGTGTGTGCAAATAAGCTTTAAATTTATAAAACTAGAATCAAGCAGCGAACCCGCAGTGTACGGATCGACGTAGCTAATCAAGAATTCCAGAGTATCGAACATAAGGATTTGGGTGGGAACAAATTCGATTGCAGATTATCAAGCGAGTAAATATGAGAGTTTGCAAATATATTGGGAAAACAACAATCCTAAAGATCCAAGTATCCAGCTGTGGCAATCGATTCAAGATATACTTAATGATATAAAGACAGAGTTGAGATATGCAAAGGTATACTAATGTAAGGTATTCGTACGGTGAAGTTCCAAAAACCTTATGTAACTCACCTACAAGGCACTCTCTATACAGGTTGTTGAGGCTCAATATAGAAAGATTCTAAAGGTGAGAATTAGTGTCAAATACCCAAACTTATAACCCAAGGATCAAGACTAACTAAACCGATTGAGGTTGTGACACTCACAATCGAGGTAGAGGTTGTTGATGCTTCACTACCACCTAGAAAAGACAAGTCTAAACTAAGTTAAAGCATATCTTTAACTTTGGATTAAAGTAAAAGCAAGTTCGTGGACTTAAGGGAAATCACGGTTAGTTCTTGAGGTTCCACGGCCGTGGACTCAAGAACAGGCCGTAATTTAGGGTTGTCGGCGATTCTCTCTAACTCTCAGAGTCTAATCTGTTTACGATCGATCTATCATCATCTAAGCCACAACTATCAACCCTTCACCTTAGAATTGTTAAGGGTTTTTAGCCAATAACAGTCATGTTGATATCAATTCAAGAATTAAAAGATAGAAAGATGAAAACTTTCAAGAACTTTCAATAATCTTCAAACCAATCTCAAAGTCACAAAGAGAACAAGTATTGTCAAAGGATTCGGAATAAAACAAACAATCACAACCTTAGGAAAGAAGGGAAAACGGGATGTCAATCCGTTTTCCAACTCAAACCTAAACAAGAAGCGAGATCTCCTTGCAAAATCTTCCAAGAGCTTCGATCTTCCACAAATCCGGAGATGAACGATCCTAAGCGTCGATAAATGCCGCTAAGCAAAGATGGCGGGTGTAAGCGGTGATAAGCCGGTCTAAGCGGGCGTTGACGAAATCTTGCTTCGTCCGTCTTTTTATAGGGCAAGATAAAATATCGGCCCGGCCCAATCTTCAAAAGATCGTGGCTTCAAAGTGTGGCGAAAAGATCCGCCAAGATCACGGTCGTGGAAGTTCTCACGACCGTAATTTAGGGCGTGGATTAGGTCACGGTTTGTACCATATATTCCACAGCCGTAATAGTTACTGGAATGCATCACGCTTCCTTTGCAGGGTTCCACGGCCGTGGAACTGAACGTGGTTCGTAGTACGGCCGTATTTTAGAGCGTGGTTTAGGGCAAGAACGTGATTCTTCCCTAGCCTCGTGCATTCCTCAAGCTAAAACTCCAATTTGCTTCCTAAGAATGTCCTCAATCTATGGACATATCAAATCAACTCTCCTTTGCTCGATTCCGTTCGGAAATAGCTCCAAATCACCTATAATCAACATAGAACTAGTGTAGACATCCATATCGACAATATAGGTAATACTAGCTCACATATGCACAAAGTTCAATCAAAGACTATCAATATGAATCAAATACGTTTAGAAAATGTGCCTAAAATATCACAATATTTCATGCTAACAAATAACCCCATACTTAACACTTGCTTGTCCCTAAGCAAGGTCTTTCAAAAAGCTTTAAACAAGAGTTAGGATGAAATATGTGTACCTTCTTTTGGATGAATGTGACTTCTAAAGAATAGATCATTCTCAAACCTTGCTTCAATCGTTCTTCAAACGTTCACACACTCAATTAAAGAGTAAAAAGCAAAGAAAATTCATGAACCAATTTGACTTCCAAGCAAGCATTATAACCTTCAAACATTATCAAAATCAATCACAAGAAACTTCAATTTAGATCACCAAGTCATATAACATTCTTTTGATCTTAAGGACTTTCAAAGAAAAGGTCTAGAATACGGAAGGGAAGGGAAAACTTTAAGGGAAAGTGGTGCATAAATCCGGGAAAGTGGACAACTACCTTCTTCTTCTTATGCGGTTCCCGCAACACTTCAACTTAGAGCTTCGCTCTCTTCTTTTCATTTTTCGACTTTACTTTTGGAGTTATGGACAGAGGTGCACAAAAACCGAAGCCTAGGAGATTGGCGTTTCTCAATTTTTCAAGAGATGCCTTAAACCCTTAGCGCACATACCATAATCCGCTAGGAATATCGCTCAATCCGACTTTGGCAAGACACAAACACCCGGCTATGTGAATGGTGCCGAGTTACTCATCGTCATGATTGACTTCCCCAAACCTACAATTTCTTTCTATTCATTTGATTGCAAATAATTGCTCTCATGGCCCTCCCACATCAAACATGCCTTTTTTCTCATTCACTTCTCCAAATTCCCGGATAGGTAAAGGAGGCTAATATTTCAATGAGGAGCTAGATGATCAAAGAAAGAAGAAAGAAAGTATCGAATTGCCTTAATCATTTCAACAAGAAGTATAGGAACTTATAATGTGATTTCAACTTCAATTTCCTAGCATGATTTAGGTAACATTTTCACATTATAAAGCTTTGCAAAAGAGGTAAAATTTATTCATTCAAATTCTTTTCAATTCACAATCCTTTTAAGCATGCAATTGTCATCAAACTCAATTCACAAGTAGTGATTATCATGGAAATCATCTCAATTCATTAGAAGCTCAAAATTTTCAAAATTTTTCAATTTTTATGGGTTTTTCAAGTCACTTTTCATGCAATGCAATAAGGAAACGTGCAACACATAATGAACATGCAACGATAGTCTCAATTGAAAGCGAACATAGTAAGTAGAGTTATTACAAACTTTTTAGTACATCCCACCCCATACTTAGGACGAACATTGTCCCTAATGTTCAAAAGAAAGAAGGAAAAGAAAGAAAAGAAAAGAAACTCACAACGTGGTGGCAGGAATGTCTAAAACGAACGGTCATGCATCGAATCACTGCGGCGCCGGCGGAGGCGGGAATGGGGAGAAACTGGAGTCGTAGTGCCGCCCAAACTGCTGGCGGTAGACGTCCCTCATCATGTGGTCGAGGTCGTCGAGGCATCCGTCTCTAGCGTCGGCCCGGATATCCAACGCTCCAACTCTCTCTGAAAGTCCGGTAGCCCAATCCGGCATCTGCTCGTACCATCCCGGGGCGTGACTGTACCATGCTGGGGCGTCGGATGGTGCTGGTGCTGGTGGTGGTGCTGCTGGCTGCTCCGTGGACCAAGGAGGGGGAATGCCATACCATGTGGGAGGTGTGGTCATCCACGTGGGCCTCTCACTCACGCTAGCGCCGCGAGATGACGAGCCTGAGGCTCTAGCTGGACGTGGAGAGCGTCTAGGTACATCTGGGGCCGCCTCCGGCTGGTCCGGAAACGTGCCAAACTCCTGCTCCGCTCCTCATCCACTCTGAAACTGATCTCCCATATCCTCCTCCTCGACAATCGGTGGTGGGACGTAAGGGGGAGCTACTATCCTGTTCGCATGCATCGCAGCGAACGTCTCCTTCCAATTATGGCGTCCCACCATAATGGAATACTCCGGCAGCCACTCTATACCCCTACCCGTCCTAGTCTCCCAAGGCATGCCCGCATAAGGCGGACCTCCATGTGTGGGGAAAATGAGACCCCTAACCATGAATGCATGTAGCCCTAAAGGAACGGCCGGTATGCGGGTGCAAGCAGAAAAATCCACACCAAAACTCCTAGCAATGTGGGTAACTATCCCACCATACCCGATGTTCCCCTTCTTCTTGTTCTTGAGCTTGCTCATCGTAGCAGCCAAGAGAGTAGCACAATCTGCACGGCGTCCATAAAGTATACAATAGAGCAAGAATAGCTCATCCGTCTTGATCTTTTGGGCGTCTCCGTCCTAGGAAAGAGACACTCCGAAAGAACACGGTGAGCTATCTTCAAGGCTAGATGGTACATCAATCTAGCCTTGGTATCAGCGGGTTGCCAAAGGTCCTCGTCGGCATAAACCATAGCCACTTCCTCCCAAAAGTCCTTGGGGTAAACTCCGCTCGGAAATCGACCATTGAAGGTCTCATGAAATCCAAAAATAGTCCCAAACTCAACAATACTCAAATGGTAGTCTCTTTCCATGAGACAGAAAGAGACGGTCCTATCTACGTGGCTGTGCTCGAAAGACATCACAACCTCCCGTGTAATCTCCTCATATGCGTCTTCACGAATGTTCGTGAAGACAAGTAATCTGGCTCTATCCAAGAGCCATGTAAGGTCATCAACAATGTTGAGAGGAACTAGATCCTCTAACAACAAGTATCTAGGGCCAATCACTGCCCTCTCCGTGATCCTCTCAAATGCAGCAAGATGGTTCTCATGTATGGTCAGGATTCTAGGGTGAGGAGGTGAAGATGGAGGTGAAGGTGAAGATGGAGGTGATGGAGATGAGGGTGGTGGTGCCCTAGAGGATGAGGAGGTGGAGGGATTGCCTTTCCTTTTCTTATTCTGCTCTCCCTTCTTCTCTTTTATCTTTCCCGACATTCTCCTTACGAAATCCATTCTGCACCAAAAATTACGGTCTGTTCTTCAGGAATTACGGCTGTGGTTTACCCAGAGACCGTGATTCTTCCCAGAATTTCACGAATCTCAGCAAATCAGCAAGCAATCACCACAACAAGCAGTCCTAGTCTAATTCCTTCCAGTCTCTATCAGTTCTTCCTAAAAATCTATAGCAAAAACGAACCAAATTGGCGAGAATCAAGAAGAAAGAATAAACCTCTTTTTCGGATTGAAAAATCCGAAATGCGCGTTTGTTGATGAATTTCCGTTCGATTCGTCGCTTGGATATTGTTTGTTGTTGAATTTGCTGCAGTTTAGGAAGAAGAATCGTTAGAAACGATTAAGAAACGAGGATTTTGAGGAGGTCGTGGAATTCCGGCAATTAGGTCGTGGAAAGAGGGGTTTTTTGGATGAGTTTTGTGAAGAACGTGGCTTATATAGTTGCAGGCAAAATTTTGAAAATCACGGTCTGTTGGGGTGTTCCACGGCCGTGGAAGTGTACGGAACCGTGGTTTTGGTGATTTTTCAAAGGCTTTTGAGAATTACGGCCACTGTAGCTATGACGACCGTAATTTAGACCGTGGAACCTTCTGTAAAGCTTCAAAGTCCAAATTTCGTCACTCCTCTTCGACATCATCTCCCCTTTTCTTTTTCCATCGATCCTGCAACCAAAAACACGAACATACCGGAAGAAATCGAGGCAAAATAAAGCGAAAAACGTTTATTCTAAGCTAAACTATGAATCGAAAACAAAAACGAAAATGCAATACCTTGGGTTGCCTCCCAAGAAGCGCTTTGTTTAAGGTCCGTAGCTAGACCATTCTCGTACTTATTCGAGTGCGGTAGGCGCAAACTCCTCAGCTTGGAGTTCCGGCGTATACTTCTTGAGTCGTTGGCCGTTCACCTTAAAACTTCCGCTAGCTTCACCCCATACTTCAACTGCACCATGGGGGAAAATACGTTTAATTAGAAAAGGTCCGGTCCAACGGGATTTAAGCTTACTTGGGAAGAGGCGAAGTCTTGAATTGAAGAGGAGAAATTGATCTCCTTCTTTGAAGTCCTTTGGAATGATATGCTTATCATGCCAACGCTTTGCTCTTTCTTTGTAGATCTTGGCGTTTTCATAGGCGTTCAAGCGAAGTTCATCCAGCTTATTGATGTCTAGGAGACGCTTCTCTCCCGCTTCCTTCATGCCGAAATTCAGCCACTTGATACCCCAAAACGCTTTGTGCTCCAGCTCCACCGGCAAGTGACAAGACTTCCCATACACAAGGTTGTATGGTATGGTTCCTATGGGAGTCTTGTACGCAGTTCGGTACGCCCATAATGCATCATCTAGCTTCAAGGACCAATCCTTCCTAGTCCTTGAAACCGTCTTTTCTAGAATTCCTTTGATCTCCCTATTTGAGATCTCAACTTGTCCACTAGTTTGTGGATGATAAGGGGTAGCGATCTTGTGAGTAACCCCATACTTAGCTAGAAGAGCTTCAAAGCGACGGGCTATGAAGTGAGAACCTCCATCACTAATGATCGTCCTTGGTGTTCCAAATCGCGGAAAGATGGTCTTGTTGAAGAACTTAACCACCACCATGGCATCATTTGTGGGAGAGGCAATTGCTTCCACCCATCTAGAAACGTAGTCTACCGCCAATAGTATGTATTGGTTTCCACAAGAAGATGAGAATGGTCCCATGAAATCGACTCCCCAAACGTCGAAAATCTCCACCTCTTGGATGTTGTTGAGGGGCATCTCGTTCCTTCTAGAAATATTGCCTGTTCTTTGACAAGCATCGCAGCAAGAAACAAAGGATTGCACATCTCTAAATAAAGTAGGCCAATAGAATCCGGATTGCAATACCTTTGCGCTAGTCTTGTTCGAACTAGCGTGTCCTCCACAAGGTAGTGAATGACAATGGCGGATGACACTTTGAATCTCATCTTCCGGCACACACCGCCGAATGATGCCATCCGGACCTCTCTTAAAGAGGAGAGGCTCGTTCCAATAGTATTCCCGGACGTCCTTAAAGAACTTCTTCCTTTGTGCGTAGGATAGTCCGGGCGGTGTCTCCTGGCAAACCAAATAGTTAACAAAATCAGCAAACCATGGTTCGTTACCTTTGGAGATCACGTTGATGCACTCCTCTATGATGTGCAGGTGTTCGTCGGGAAAGGAGTCATCAATGGGTAGATGGTCGTCTCCTAGATGTGTTAGGCGACTCAAATGATCCGCAACAGAATTTTCTGAACCTTTCTTGTCGCGGATCTCAAGATCGAATTCTTGTAGGAGAAGAATCCATCTAATCAGCCTTGGCTTCACATCTTTCTTCGCAAGGAGGTACCGGATCGCAGCATGATCCGTGTAGACAATCACCTTTGCACCTACAAGATAAGAGCGAAACTTGTCAATAGCGTAGACAATGGCTAGAAATTCTTTCTCGGTAGTGGCGTAGTTGAGCTGCGCTTCATCTAGCGTCTTGCTAGCATAGTATATGGCATGGGTTTGCCCTTCCTTTCGTTGTCCAAGAACAGCTCCAATAGCTACGTCACTAGCATCGCACATAATCTCAAAGGGGAGAGTCCAATCCGGAGGTTGGATAATAGGTGCTGAAATTAGAGCTTGCCGAATAGTGTTAAACGCATCCAAACATTCCTGCGAAAACTCAAAAACCGCATCCTTCATCAATAGATTAGTGAGAGGTTTTTATATCTTAGAAAAGTCCTTAATGAAACGTCTATAAAATCCAGCATGTTCTAGGAAACTTCTTATCCCTTTCACCGAAATTGGGGGAGGAAGTTTCTCTATGGTCTCTATCTTAGCCTTGTCTACCTCTATCCTTCTACTAGAGACTAAGTGACCTAATACGATTTCTTCCTTAACCATGAATTGACACTTCTCCCAATTAAAAACTAGGTTAGTGTCTTCACATCTTTGTAAAACAAGAGAAAGGTTAGAAAGGCAATCGTTAAAAGAGGAACCGTATACGGAGAAGTCGTCCATGAAGACTTCCATGATTTCCTCTACGTATTCGGAGAAGATGGCCATCATGCACCGTTGAAAGGTGGCTGGGGCATTGCAAATCCCGAACGGCATTCTCCTATAGGCGAACGTACCCCAAGGGCACGTGAATGTGGTCTTCTCTTGATCATCCGGATGTATCGGAATCTGAAAGAAATCACTATAACCATCAAGGTAGCAAAAATGTGAATGTTGTGCTAACCTTTCAAGCATTTGATCGATGAATGGCAATGGAAAGTGATCCTTCCGCGTTGCGTTGTTGAGCTTGCGGTAGTCTATACACATTCGCCATCCAGTCACGGTTCGGGTAGGAATGAGTTCGTTGTTCTTGTTGGTGATGACCGTCATTCCTCCCTTCTTCGGAACTACTTGAACTGGACTCACCCACTTGCTATCGGAGATAGGATAGATGATACCTGCGTCAAGAAGTTTAAGAATTTCCTTCTTGACAACCTCCTTCATGGTCGGATTCAACCGCCTTTGAGGTTGTCTTGAAGTTCTAAAGTCCTCCTCCATTAGTATCTTATGCATACATAGGGAGGGTTTAATTCCTACTAAGTCCTCAATAGTGTAGCCTATGGCTTTTCTATGTTTCCTAAGGACAATCATGAGCTGCTCATGTTCATCTATGCTTAATTCGGAGCTAACAATAACCGGAAAGGTAGAATTAGATCCAAGGAAAGCTTACCTTAGATGAGTAGGAAGTGGTTTGAGTTCCATCACTTTCGGAGCTTCTAATGATCCTTGAAGAGCATCCGACGTTTCCTTAGAAGTTTCTAAGGATGTTGAGTGGTTTGGAGGAGAATCAAAAGAAGTTGAAGAAGTATGCCGATCACCCTCTTCCACGGTCAGAATTACGGGTTCTCCATATTTTCCACGGCCGTGTAATCCACTGGAATGGAGGTCGATTTTGGTTGTGAAATCCACGGTCGTGGAATATAGGGTGTGACCGTGGATTCTAACATTCTCAGCCTCATCGTGGAGTTTCTCAAACTCCACTTCATGCATCTCTTCTTGTGCCTCTAAGGCTTCAATTTCCTCTTTGCACTCTCCTCCTTCCCCTACATCTGTTAGACTCATGGTAATGACTTTTTGTAAAGGATCGTTAAAGAGAATCGCACTTACCTCTTCCCTAGATAAACCTTCTTCATCTTGGATATCGTAAATATCCTCGTCGAAGATCGGTTCCTTCACTAGAGTGGAAAGAACGAACTCTACTTTCTCTTCTCCAATGTCAAAAGCGAGTCTTCCATTCTTGCAATCGACCATGCAGCCGGAAGTTGCAAGAAACGGTCTTCCGAGTATGATCGGGACCGGACTATCTGCAGGAATGTCAAGCACGACAAAATCAATGGGAACAAAGAATTTACCTAGCTTGACGGGGACGTCTTCTACAATACCGACGGGGCGAGTGATGGATCGATCCGCCATGTACAACGTCATCTTCACCGGTTTAGGGTCGCCTAAACTGATCTTCCTGCACAATGCAAGTGGTATGATGCTCACACTTGCTCCTAAGTCACATAAAGCGTCATATGTGACATCTCCCACTCCAATGGGAATGCAAAATGACCCCGGATCCTTCAACTTTGGGGGCATTTTCTCCTTCATGGTCTTGATGAGATCCGAAGAGTCCGAACTCATCTTGACCTCACCAAAATCTTCTAGCTTCCTCTTGTTGGAGAGGAGCTCCTTCAAGAACTTGCCATAAGCCGGCATACCTACAATAACATCAATGAAGGGTATATTAATATGCAGCTTACTCATGAGTTCTATGAACTTACTGAATTGTTTGTCTAGGCGCGCTCGCGCTCTAGATTGAGGAAATGGTAGGGGAGGTTTGTAAGCTGGAGGAGGAACATAGACATCTTCCTTCTCCTTCCCCTTTTCTTTGTCCTTCTCTACGGGGACTTCAACGAACGTAGGCTGCGGATCGGTAGTAGTTACTCCGCTCCTAGTTGTAATCGCCATCACCCTTCCCTTAGGGTTGTCCTCCGTCTTTCCTGGAAGTTTCCCTTGATTTCTAGGAACTTCCTCCGCGTGGTTGAACATTTGGTTTTCCAAAACTTTTTGAGCTTTGTCAACTTTAGAAACTTGATCATCAACCTTGATGAGGCGGTTCTCCAACCCTTGAAGCTTTCCCAAAATTATTTCCAACATGGGATCGGGCTTCTCCTTTCCCGTATTGTTTCCTCCATTAGATGATTGCCCCTGGCTTTTCAATGGAGTAGAGGAAGAGGAAGGTGGAGTTAGTGAATTAGAATTGGAAGGATAAGAGTTACCGGAATTTTGTTGATTGGAGCGCCAATTGTTGTTGTTTGAACCCCTATTGTTGTTCCAATTGTTGTTCCGTTTGTTGTTGTTTCCATTCCAATTGTTATTCCGGTTGTTGTTCCGGTTATTGTTGTTGTTGTTGTTGCGGTTGGTGTTTTCACCGCCATTGTTGTTGCCCAAATAGCCAACATCCTTCTCTTGTTGCTTTGGAAAGTTGGTCTTGATAGCCTCCTTCAACTCCTTGATCTCATTGTTGAGGGAGAAAATCTGATTTTGAGCTTCATGTGTGAGCTTCGCTCCTTGCTCCACACGATTTCCCTCCACTTTCCGGTGGGAATACTTCTCTATGACTCTTGCTTGCTTCTCGATGAAGTCCCAAGCGTCATCTTCTCTCATGTCCATGAATGTTCCACATGAGAGGGATTGGAGGTTGAATTGCGTTCCCGCTTCCAGCCCCTTGTCATAGATCTCTAGCAAGGCAAGCTTGGATATGCCATGATGAGGGCAATCCAAGAGCAAGTCCTGAAACCTTTCCCAAGATTGAAACAAACTTTCGTTAGGTCTCATGGAAAAAGCATTAATCTTACCTCTAAGTTCCGCCGTTTTGGAGGGCGGAAAGAATTTGGTGAGGAACTCCGCGGAAAGGTCTTCCCACGTATCTAGTTTCCCACTAGGAAGAGCTTGATACCAAGATAACGCTTTCCCCTTCAAGGAGAAGAAGAAAGGCTTGAGCTTGTAGCTGTTGGTGGTAGCACTCTTCGGTCTCATCGTCTCCATCATACACTCAAAGTTTTGCAAGTGTTGGTGTGGAGATTCAGCGCTTGTCCCGCCAAATTGATTTTGACGAACAAGAGTAATAACTTGAGGGTTAAAGCTAAACCCTTGCACGTCTTCAGCATCAAAATTCACGCCCAAGCGGCGTGGTTGTTGGGTTGGATCCATCCGCTGGCCAAGAGTTCTTGGCTCATTATCCACACGTTCGATCCTCACATTCCTAGGCGGAATGCGGCGATTAGTAGCTCCTTGTGGATGGAAAGGATTTACATTGATCGTAGGATCAATCTCCTCCAGCGGAGGCATGGAAGAATCACTATCATCAGCGGATGAGTGACTTTTTCTTCTAGATCTTGATGCTTTCCTTGAGGATTTCTTGCTTCCCTTATTCTTAAGGTCGCTCATCTCTACCCTCATCTGGAAGATCATGTCTTGTAAACTGTTAACTTGAGATTGATGACGATCCATCTCATCCTGGCGGAGAGTCTCGTTCCATCGAAGTTGAGCTTCCTTCTCCGCCAACTCCGTTTGAAGATCACGTTCGTGTTCTTCGGCCATCTTCTTTTCCTTGCGCTTTTGCCTCAAGGTTTTCTCTAGCTCTTGATCAAGAGGTAAGAGATCTTCGGTGTTCCTAGACCTGCGCATGCACTCAAAGGAATATCAAATAACGAGAGCAAGCTCCCAAGCTTGACAACCGGCAATCGGATTCGGCCGAAACCAAATCCCCGGCAACGGCGCCAAAAACTTGTTCGCCCCCTAAAGGTGTGTGCAAATAAGATTTAAATTTATAAAACTAGAATCAAGCAGCGAACCCGCAGTGTACGAATCGACGTAGCTAAGCAAGAATTCCAGAGTATCGAACACAGGGATTTGGGTGGGAACAAATTCGATTGCAGATTATCAAGCGAGTAAATATGAGAGTTTGCAAATATATTGGGAAAACAACAATCCTAAAGATCCAAGTATCCAGTTGTGGCAATCGATTCAAGATATACTTAATGATATAAAGACAGAGTTGAGATATGCAAAGGTATACTAATGTAAGGTATTCGTACGGTGAAGTTCCAAAAACCTTATGTAACTCACCTACAAGGCACTCTCTATACAGGTTGTTGAGGCTCAATATAGAAAGATTCTAAAGGTGAGAATTAGTGTCAAATACCCAAACTTATAACCCAAGGATCAAGACTAACTAAACCGATTGAGGTTGTGACACTCACAATCGAGGTAGAGGTTGTTGAGGCTTCACTACCACCTAGAAAAGACAAGTCTAAACTAAGTTAAAGCATATCTTTAACTTTGGATTAAAGTAAAAGCAAGTTCGTGGACTTAAGGGAAATCACGGTTAGTTCTTGAGGTTCCACGGCCGTGGACTCAAGAACAGGCCGTAATTTAGGGTTGTCGGCGATTCTCTCTAACTCTCAGAGTCTAATCTGTTTACGATCGATCTATCATCATCTAAGCCACAACTATCAACCCTTCACCTTAGAATTGTTAAGGATTTTTAGCCAATAACAGTCATGTTGATATCAATTCAAGAATTAAAAGATAGAAAGATGAAAACTTTCAAGAACTTTCAATAATCTTCAAACCAATCTCAAAGTCACAAAGAGAACAAGTATTGTCAAAGGATTCGGAATAAAACAAACAATCACAACCTTAGGAAAGAAGGGAAAACGGGATGTCAATCCGTTTTCCAACTCAAACCTAAACAAGAAGCGAGATCTCCTTGCAAAATCTTCCAAGAGCTTCGATCTTCCACAAATCCGGAGATGAACGATCCTAAGCGTCGATAAATGCCGCTAAGCAAAGATGGCGGGTGTAAGCGGTGATAAGCCGGTCTAAGCGGGCGTTGACGAAATCTTGCTTCGTCCGTCTTTTTATAGGGCAAGATAAAATATCGGCCCGGCCCAATCTTCAAAAGATCGTGGCTTCAAAGTGTGGCGAAAAGATCCGCCAAGATCACGGTCGTGGAAGTTCTCACGACCGTAATTTAGGGCGTGGATTAGGTCACGGTTTGTACCATATATTCCACAGCCGTAATAGTTACTGGAATGCATCACGCTTCCTTTGCAGGGTTCCACGGCCGTGGAACTGAACGTGGTTCGTAGTACGGCCGTATTTTAGAGCGTGGTTTAGGGCAAGAACGTGATTCTTCCCTAGCCTCGTGCATTCCTCAAGCTAAAACTCCAATTTGCTTCCTAAGAATGTCCTCAATCTATGGACATATCAAATCAACTCTCCTTTGCTCGATTCCGTTCGGAAATAGCTCCAAATCACCTAAAATCAACATAGAACTAGTGTAGACATCCATATCGACAATATAGGTAATACTAGCTCACATATGCACAAAGTTCAATCAAAGACTATCAATATGAATCAAATACGTTTAGAAAACGTGCCTAAAATATCACAATATTTCATGCTAACAACCACGCAGGAGGGGCCTCCATCCAAGTGGGCCTCTCGCTGACACTAGCACGGCGAGAAGATGATCCTGAAGCTCTAGCTGGGCGGGGAGAACGTCTAGGCATGTCAGGAGCCACATCCGACTGATCCGGGAATGTGCCAAAGTCATCAGCTCCTCCTCCTCCTCCTCCCTCATACTCGTCTCCTCCTCTCATCTCCTCCTCCTCTACTACAGGTGGTGGTGGGACATACGGAGGGGCTACAATCCTGTTCGCATGCATAGCAGCGAACGTCGCCTTCCAGTTATGGCGTCCAGCCATAATGGAATACTTTGGGAGCCACTCAATACCTCTCCCCGTCCTACTCTCCCATGGCATAGCAGCGTAAGGTGAACCTCTATGGGTGGGGAAGATGAGGCCTCTAGCCATAAGGGCCTAAAGTCCTAGGGGTACAGCGGGGATACATGTGCAAGCAGAAAAGTCTACCCCTAGTGCCCTAGCAAGGTGGGTGACTATCCCACCATATCCAATGTTGCCAGCCCTCTTGTTCTTTAGCTTGCTCATGGTAGCAGCTAAGAGGGTGGCACAGTCAGTAGGCCGTCCATACAACATGCAGTACAGAAGAAAGAGCTCATCAGTCTTGATCTTCTGAGGTGTCTCAGTCCTAGGGAAGAGACACTCAGAAAGTACCCTATGAGCTATCTTCAAGGCTAGATGGTACATCAATATAGCCTTGGTGTCAGCTGGTTGCCAGCGGTCCTCGCTGGCATACACCATAGCAACCTCCTCCCAAAAATCCTTGGCATAAACGCCGTTGGGGAAACGGCCATTGAAGGTCTCATGGAACCCAAAGAAGGCTCCAAACTCCCGGATGGAGAAATCATAGTTTCTTTCCATCAGTCGGAAAGAAACTGTCCTATCAACGTGGCTGTGCTCAAAAGAAACCACAACCTCTCTCGTAATCTCCTCATAAGCATCTTCTCGAATAGCCGAGAAGATGACTAATCCGGCTCTATCCAAGAGCCAAGTAAGATCCCCTATGACATGTAGAGGCTCTAAATCCTCCAACAGTAGGTATCTAGGTCCTATGACCGTCCTCTCATGGATCCTCTCTAAGGCATCAAGATGATCCTCATGAATGGTAGGGATCCTAGGTGGAGGTGGTGAAGAAGGTGATGATGGAGGTGAAGGGGATGAAGGTGGTGGTGCTCTAGAGGAGGAAGAGGAAGAGGGGTTGCCCTTCCTCTTTTTACTCTTATCTTTGTCTTTGTTCTTGTCCTTATTTCTACCGGACACTCTCCTCACAAAATCCATTTTCTGGCAAAAACCACGGTTTGTTCTTGGTGTTCCACGGCCGTGGAAGCTACAGGAACCGTGGTTTGTCTCGACTTTTCTCAAAACTCAACAGAATCACACCAAATTTCACAGCAGCAGTCCTAGACTAATTCTCTTCCAATTCCAATAAGTTATTCCTAAAAAATCTAGCAAACGCAAGTCCGAATCGACAAAGATAGAGAAGAGCAAAAAAACCTAGGTTTTCGGATTTTCAAATCCGAATTCTGCTTTCCTTGATGAATTGCCGCTCAAATTGTTGCTTGGATCTTGTTGGTGATCGGATTTGCTTCTGTTTTGGCCGAAGAATCGTTAAAAACGATTAACGAATGAAGAATTGAGGTGAGGGGAAAGATTCGGCGATTTTGGGCGTAATTTTGGTGTTTGGTTTGTATTTTGTGAAGGAACGTGGTTTATGTAGTGGCCATAAAAATTTTGGAAAATCACGGTCTGTCGGGGGTTCCACGGCCGTGGAAATGTACAGAACCGTGGTTTTGGTGATTTTTCAAAGGCTTTTGTAAATTACGGTCTCAGAGGGTTCCACGACCGTGGTTTAGGCCGTGGAACTCTCTGTAATGCTCCAAAGTCCAAGTTTCGTCACTTTTCTTCAAACTTACTCTTCTCTTTTCTTTTCCCACTGTTCCTACGTCCAAACACAAACATACCGGAAGGAATCAAAGGCAAAACAAAGCAAAAACGTCTAAACTAAGCTAAACTATGAATCAAAAGCAAAAACGTAAATGCAATACCTTGGGTTGCCTCCCAAGAAGCGCTTTGTTTAAGGTCCGTAGCTAGACCAAATTCGCACTTATTCGAGTGCGGTGGGCGCGAACTCTTCAGCTTGGAGTTCCGGTGTATACTTCTTGAGTCGTTGACCATTCATCTTAAAACTTCCGCCCGCTTCACCCCATACTTCAACTGCACCATGGGGGAAAATACGTTTAATTAGAAAAGGTCCGGTCCAACGATATTTAAGCTTACCTGGAAAGAGACGAAACCTTGAATTGAAGAGGAGAACTTGATCTCCTTCTTTGAAGTCCTTTGGAATGATATGCTTATCATGCCAACGCTTTGCTCTTTCTTTATAAATCTTAGCATTTTCATAAGCGTTCAAGCGGAGTTCTTCAAGCTCATTAAGGTTCAAGAGACGCTTCTCTCCCGCTTCCTTCATGCTGAAATTTAGCCACTTGATTGCCCAAAACGCCTTGTGCTCTAACTCTACCGGTAAGTGACAAGACTTCCCATACACAAGGTTGTATGGTGTGGTTCCTATGGGAGTCTTGTACGCAGTCCGGTACGCCCACAATGCATCATCAAGCTTCAAGGACCAATCCTTCCTAGTCCTTGAAACCGTCTTCTCTAGGATTCCTTTGATCTCCCGGTTTGAGATCTCAACTTGTCCACTAGTTTGTGGATGATAAGGGGTGGCGATCTTGTGAGTAACCCCATACTTAGCTAGAAGAGCTTCAAAGCGCCGGACGATGAAGTGAGAACCTCCATCACTAATGATAGTCCTTGGCGTCCCAAATCGCGGGAAGATGGTCTTGTTAAAGAATTTGACCACTACCATGGCATCATTGGTGGGAGAGACAATTGATTCCACCCATCTAGAAACGTAATCCACCGCCAAGAGTATGTATTGGTTTCCACAAGATGATGGGAACGGTCCCATAAAATCAACTCCCCAAACATCGAAAATCTCCACCTCTTGGATGTTATTGAGAGACATCTCATTCCTCCTAGAGATATTTCCTGTTCTTTGACAAGCATCGCAGCAGGAAACAAAGGTTTGCACATCTCTAAATAAAGTAGGCCAAAAGAATCCAGATTGTAATACCTTAGCGCTAGTTTTGTTTGAACTAGCGTGTCCTCCACATGGTAGCGAATGACAATGGCGGATGACACTTTGTATCTCATCTTCCGGCACACATCGCCGAATAATGCCATCCGGACCTCTCTTAAAGAGGAGAGGTTCATTCCAAAAGTACTCCCGAACATCCTTAAAGAACTTCTTTCTTTGTGCGTAGGATAATCCGGGCGGTATCTTCTGACAAACCAAATAGTTAACAAAATCAGCAAATCATGGTTCGTTACCTTTGGAGATCACGTCGATGCACTCCTCTATGATATGTAAGTGTTCGTCCGGGAAGGAGTCATCTATAGGTAGATGGTCGTCTTCTAGATGCGTTAGACGACTCAAATGATCCGCAACAGAATTTTCCGAACCCTTCTTGTCGCGGATCTCTAGGTCGAATTCTTGTAGGAGAAGAATCCATCTAATTAGCCTTGGCTTCGCATCCTTCTTTGCAAGGAGATACCGGATCGCAGCATGATCTGTGTACACAATCACCTTTGCACCTACAAGATAAGAGCGAAATTTGTCAATAGCATACACAATGGCTAAAAATTCCTTTTCCGTAGTGGCGTAGTTGAGCTGCGCTTCATCTAGCGTCCTGCTAGCGTAGTATCTGGCATGGGTTCTCCCTTCCTTTCTTTGTCCAAGAACAGCTCCTATAGCTACGTCACTTGCGTCACACATAACCTCAAAGGGAAGATTCCAATCCGGAGGTTGGATAATAGGTGCTGAAATTAGAGCTTCCCGAATCATGTTAAACGCATCTAAGCATTCCTGCGAATAGTCAAAAACTGCATCCTTCATCAATAGATTAGTTAGCGGTTTTGATATTTTAGAGAAATCCTTTATGAAACGCCTACAGAATCCAGCATGTCCTAGAAAACTTCTTATCCCTTTCACCGAAGTTGGGGGAGGAAGCTTCTCTATAGTCTCTATTTTCGCTTTATCCACCTCAATCCCTCTACTAGAGATTAAGTGTCCTAATACAATGCCTTCCTTAACCATGAATTGACACTTTTCCCAATTAAGAACTAGGTTAGTGTCTTCACACCTTTGTAACACAAGAGCAAGGTTAGAAAGACAATTGTCAAAAGAGGAACCATATACGGAGAAGTCATCCATAAAAACCTCCATGATTTCCTCTATATATTCGGAGAAGATGGCCATCATGCACCTTTGGAAGGTGGCTGGGGCATTGCAAAGCCCGAACGGCATTCTCCTATAGGCAAACGTACCCCATGGGCACGTGAACGTGGTCTTCTCTTGATCATCCGGGTGTATCGGAATCTGAAAGAAACCACTATAACCGTCAAGATAGCAAAAATGAGAATGTTGCGCTAACCTTTCAAGCATTTGATCGATGAATGGCAATGGGAAGTGATCCTTCCTCGTCGCATTGTTAAGCTTGCGGTAATCTATGCACATCTGCCATCCTGTTACAGTTGGGGTAGGAATGAGTTCGTTATTCTTGTTGGTGATGACCGTCATTCCTCCTTTCTTCGGAACTACTTGAACCGGACTCACCCACTTGCTATCGGAGATAGGGTAGATGATACCTGCATCAAGAAGTTTAAGAATTTCCTTCTTGACAACCTCTTTCATAGTCGGATTTAACCGCCTTTGAGGTTGTCTTGAAGTCCTAAAGTCCTCTTCCATTAAGATTTTATGCATACATAGGGAAGGTTTGATTCCTACTAAGTCCTCTATAGTATAACCTAAGGCTTTCCTATGTTTCCTAAGGACAACCATAAGCTTACTATGTTCATCTATGGTTAAATCGGAACTAACAATTACCGGATAAGTAGAGTTAGGTCCTAGGAACGCGTACCTTGGATGTGTAGGAAGTTGTTTCAACTCCATAGCTGCAGGAGTTTCCAATGGCTCTTGAGGAGCTTCCGATGCTTCCTTAGAAGTGTCTAAGGAGGTAGAAGGTGTTGGAGAAGAATCAAGAGAAGTTGAAGAAGTGGATTTTTTGCCTTCGTCCACGGCCAAAATTACGGTTTCTCTGGATGCTCCACGGCCGTGATTTTGGGCATGGAATGTAGTTACGGGTGCTCTGTTTCCTCCACGACCGTGTAACCCTCTGGAGTGAGCCACGCTTTGGTTGGTGAAATCCACGGCCGTGGAATATAGTGTATAACCGTGGATTCTCACGTTTTCTGCTTCGTCGTGGAGTTTCTCAAACTCCTCCTCATATACTTCTTCTTGAGCTTCTAAGGCTTCAATTGCCTCATTGCACTCCTCTTCTTCTCCTACATTCATTAGACTCATAGTAATAACCTTTTGCAAAGGATCTTTGAAGAGAATAACACTTACCTCCTCTCTAGACAACCCTTCTTCATCTTGGATATTGAATATATCCTCATCAAAGATTGGTTCCTTCACTAGAGTGGAAAGAACAAACTCTACCTTCTCTTCTCCTATGTAAAAGACGAGTCTAGCATTCTTGCAATCGACTATGCAGCCGGATGTTGCAAGAAACGGTCTTCCGAGTATGATCGGGACCGGACTATCTGCAGGAATGTCAAGCACAACAAAATCAATGGGTACAAAGAATTTACCTAGCTTGACCGGGACGTCTTCTACAATACCGACGGGATGAGTGATGGATCGATCCGCCATGTACAACGTCATCTTCACCGGTTTAGGGTCGCCTAAACCGATCTTCCTACATAATGCAAGTGGTATGATGCTCACACTTGCTCCTAAGTTACATAATGCATCATATGTGACATCTCCCACTCCTATGGGAATGCAAAATGACCCCGGATCCTTTAGTTTTGGGGGCATTTTCTCCTTCATGGTCTTGATGAGATCCGAAGAATCCGAACTCATCTTAACCTCTCCAAAATCTTCTAGCTTCCTCTTGTTGGAGAGGAGCTCCTTTAAGAACTTGCCATATGCCGGCATACCTACAATAGCATCAATGAAAGGTATGTTAATATGCAATTTGCTCATGAGTTCTATGAACTTACCAAATTGTTTATCTAGACGCGCTCTTGCTCTAGATTGAGGGAATGGTAGGGGAGGTTTGTAAGCCGGAGGAGGAGCGTAGACATCTTCCTTCTCCTTCCCTTTCTCTTTTTCTTTCTCAATGGAGACTTCAACAAACTTAGGTTGCGGATCGGTGGTTGTCACTCCGCTCCTAGTTGTGATTGCCATAACCCTTCCCTTTGGGTTGTCCTCCGTTTTTCCTGGAAGTTTCCCTTGATTCCTAGGAACTTCCTCCACATGAGTAAACATTTGGTTTTCTAAAACCTTTTGGGCTTTATCAACCTTAGTTATGTGATCATCAACCTTGATGATGCGTGTTTCTAACCCTTGAAGCTTTCCCAAAATCGTCTCTAACATGGGATCAGGCTTCTCCTTCCCCGAAGTGCTTCCTCCATTAGATGTTTGCCCCTGACTTTTCAAAGGAGTAGAAGAAGAGGAAGGTGGAGTTAGTGAATTTGAATTGGAAGGATAAGAATTACCGGAATTTTGTTGATTGGAGCGCTAATTGTTGTTGTTTGAACCCCTATTGTTGTTCCAATTGTTGTTCCGGTTGTTGTTGTTATTCCAATTGTTCCGGTTATTGTTCCGGTTATTGTTGTTGTTGCGGTTTGTATTCTCACCACCGTTGTTGTTGTTGCCCAAATAGCCAACATCCTTTCCGTTTTGCTTTGGAAAGTCGGTCTTGATAGCTTCCTTCAACTCTTTAATCTCATTGTTGAGGGAGAAAATTTGATTTTGAGCTTCATGTGTGAGCTTTGCTCCTTGCTCCACACGATCTCCCTCCACTTTCCGGTGAGAGTACTTCTCTATGACCCTAGCTTGCTTCTCAATGAAGTCCCAAGCGTCATCTTCCCTCATGTCCATGAATGTACCACATGAGAGGGATTGAAGCTTGAATTGTGTCTCCACATCCAGCCCCTTATAGTATATCTCCAAAAGTGCTAGTTTGGATATGCCATGATGAGGGCAATCCAAGATCAAATCCTGAAATCTTTCCCAAGATTGAAATAAACTTTCGTTAGATCTCATGGAAAATGCGTTAATCTTACCTCTTAGTTCCGCCGTTTTGGATGGCGGAAAGAACTTAGTGAGGAACTCCGCGGAAAGGTCTTCCTACGTGTCTAGTTTCCCACTAGGAAGAGCTTGGTACCAAGACAATGCCTTCCCTTTAAAGGAGAAGAAGAAAGGCTTGAGCTTATAGTTGTTGGTAGTCGCGTTCTTTGGCTTCATCGTCTCCATCATACACTCAAAATTTTGTAGATGTTGGTGTGGAGATTCAGCACTTGTTCCACCAAATTGGTTTTGGCGAACAAGAGTAATAACCTGCGGGTTGAAGCTAAACCCTTGTACATCGTCAACATCAAAGTTCACACCTAAACGGCGTGGTTGCTGCGTTGGATCCATCCTTTGGCCAAGAGTTCTTGGCTCCTCATCCACACGTTCGATCCTCGTATTCCTAGGTGGAACACGGCGATTTCCAGCTGGTCGTGGGAATAATGGATTCACATTGATCGTGGATCAATTTCCTCTAGCGGTGGCATGGAGGAGTCGCTATCCTCATTGGATGAGTTGGCTCTAACCGATCCTCCCGGTCTCCTCCTTTTCTTTTTCTCCTTAAGTTTGTTTATCTCCAACCTCATTTGGAACATCATGTCCGATAGATCATCAACCTTTGTTTGATGACGATCCATCTCTTCCCTACAAGTTTTCTCACTCCATTGGAGTTGAGCTTCCTTTTCCGCTAACTCCGATTGGAGATCACGTTCTCTTTCTTCAGCCATTGTCTTTTCCTTACGCTTTCTCCTTAAAGTCCTCTCAAGCTCTTGATCAAAAGGTAAGAGGTCTTCGTTATTTCTAGACCTGCGCATGCACTTGAAAAGATATCAAATAACGAGGGAGAAGCTCCCAAGCTTGACAACCGATAACCGAATTCGGCCTAGACCAAATCCCCGGCAAGGCGCCAAAAACTTGTTCGCCACTTAGCGTGCGTGCAAATAAGCTTTAATTATAAAACTAGAAATCAAGCAAGCGAACCCGCAGTGTACGGATCGATATAGTTGAGCAAGAATTCCAGAGTATCGAACACAGGGATTTGTGGGGTTAAATCCAGTTATAGATTATCAAGCAAGTGAATGTATGAAGCTTTTCAAATTATTGGGAAAACAACAATCCTAAAGATCCAGGTATCCAGCTGTGGCAATCGATTCAAGATATACTTAAAGATATAAGGACAGAGTTAAGGTATGCAAAGGTATACGAATGTAAGGTAATCGTACGGTGAAGTTCCAAAAACCCTATATGACCCACCTAAAAGACACTCTATAAAGGTTGTTGAGGCTTCAATATAGAAAAGATCTAAAGGCAAGAATTAGCGTCAAATACCCAAACTTGTAATCCAAGGATCAAGACTAACTAAACCGATTAAGGTTGTGACACTCACAATCGAGGTAGATGTTGTTGAGGCTTCACTACCACCTAGAAAAGGCAAGCCAAGACTAAGTTAAAGCAAATCTTTAACTTTGAATTAAAGTAAAAGCAAGTTCGTAAACTAACGTAGAATTACGGGTAGTTCTTGAGTTCCACGGCCGTGGAAGCTCAAGAACAGACCGTGGATTAGGTTCATCGGCGATTCTCTCTAACTCTCAGGTTCCAATCAAATTACGATCGATCTATCATCATCTAAGCCACAACTATCAACCCTTCACCTTAGAATTGCTAAAGGGTTTTAGCCAACAACAGTCATATTGATATCAATTTCAAGGTTTAAAAGAATGAAAGATGAAAACTTCCGAAAACCTTCAATAACTTTCAAGTCAATCTCAAATCCACAAATCAAGAACAATAATATCAATGGTTTCGGAATAACACAAACAATCACAATCTTAGATTAAGAAGGAAGAACGGGATGTCAATCCGTCTTCTAATCAAACCTAAGTATGAAGCGTAATCTCCTTGCGAACAATCTTCCAAATCTTCAATTCCTCCGTCAATCCGGAATTCGCAATAGCAAAGCACAAATCTCTCAATCACAATCTCCACAAAAGCGTAAAACTAGGGTAAGCCCAAGTGTAAGCGAAGGTGACGGAATCTCTCTTCTTCCGTCCTTTTATAGTTTAAGATAAAATATCGGCCCGGCCCATTGCGTAGAAGATCGTGGCTTATAATATTGCGTAAAATATTGCCAAGATCACGGTCGTGGAAGGGTTCCACGCCCGTAATTTAGAGCGTGGAAATTGGTCACGGTTTGACACAACCCTCCACGGCCGTAGAAGTTGCTGGAATGCACCACGCCTCTCTTGCCAAGGTTCCACGGCCGTGGACTTGAACGTGGAATGTAGTACGGCCGTATTTTAGAGCGTGGTTTAGAGGTAGTTCGTGGTTTCTTTCATCGTCGTGCTATTCTTCAAGTTAGAACCATACTTAGCTCCTATAGATGTCCTCAATCCTTGGACATGCTCAATCAAACTCCATTCTTTCTCAATCCGTTCGGAATTAGCTATAAATCGCCTACAATCAACACAAAGCTTATGTAGACCTCTATATCGACAAAATAGATAAACTAACTCACAAATGCTTCAATGCTTTATCAATGACTATCAATATGGATGAAATACACTTAGAAAATGTGCCTAAAATATCACAATATTTCATGCTAACAGATAGAAAAGTACGGCTGACCACCACTACTACCGCGGATCTCAGTATGCTTAGTATGGACTTTAGGTTTTACTTTAGTTGGACTTTTTAGCTTGATTATAAAGGTATATGATATTGCTGAGTACATGTCAAACATTATTAGAAACTATAGTTATGTTATGTCCTTAACGGAGGTAACATAATGGGTTTCTCACCCTTGGACACATCTAAGTAGATTTTGAAGGGTGACAACATGAGGATTAGTATGCACATCTTATGTGCATTAGGGTAGACGAATGGCGGACAACTCCTTCGAACTTATTAAGGAACATTGAGACGGAAAAGTGAAGACTGAAAAGACAACACCAACGAAGATGACAGGAAGGGAACCCCGGGCCAACTAAATAGGACCAAATGAAGAAAATACATGAGAGTAGTTCCGGAAAAGCGTTGGATGACCGGAAAATATACAAATTGGAAGAGACAACCCATAGGTTCTTTCAAGTGTGGTGTAAAGCAATGTTACAAACAAAGCGGATACCTTGAGAAACATACATGAGTATGAAAGTCAAGGTGAAATATAGTAGTGATCCAGACAAGAGGTATTGAATATAAGCTTAGTGACGGACCAGAAGGAGAGGCTAGAAGTAGGAGGAATATGATCAATCCTAACCAGCTACTTGACACCACAATCAAGATGGGAAACCGAAATAATCATAAGCGTAGAAGTCAAGATGAGATACATTGTTTATCCAAATACGAAGAATAAAAGAGCCGCAAAAGGGAAGCTTACAGGTTGCTAGAAAGTGGAAGGCATATTTCACCAACATGGAAGTGGTGTAACCTCCTAGAACACACAAGAATTACAACAAGGATCGGGATACAACAAAGACCGGATTTCTACAAAGGCGGAAGTACAAGCAGCACCCCAAGGGAGGAGGGTGTAAGAGAATGGTCTTGGTGAAAAAGAGGGCCTCTCATAATTTACCACTCACAAAGGGATTTAAGCTAATAACACTAGCGGGTCATAACAGAGAACCGCCAGTGGACAATAACTCGGATACAAAGAATCATGGAGAAATGCCTACAAGTTATCGTAGAAGAATTTATAAGTCCGTTGACGGGAGACGAAGATACAACTAGACTCGTAAGAGTATAGTACTCTTATAGGAGTGTAATATGTAGAAGGAGCTAAAGGAAAATAAATGGAAGAGATATATCTTCACCTTGTGTATCACACCTCAAAAGAGATAGAAGAAAAGTAAGTTTACGATCTTATAGCAGGTCAATTACAGACTAATTGGTAAAAATAGGGGATTTACACGTGCTGGCTAACTAGTGATGGTTGGTTGACAGATAAGAAGAATAACCACAAGGTTATAAAGGAAATACCGACATCTGGTGAATATCTTCCAGAGATCAACGACGACAATGGTGAAGTTAAATCAATACAAGTACTAGTAGCCTTGATGGTAACATTGAATGAGTCCAATATGATAACTCTAATAAAGAAATTAAAGAGAAGCTCTTGACGGTCGGCAATGACCATTCATGATAGTAATGGTGTAAAGGGAATTGTTGTGAGTAGTTGCTTACTACTGACTAAGGAAAGATACATATCAAAGTTAGTATGAAGGAATCCATGTAAGAAGAACTAGAAGAGTAAGAAGAAATAGATGATTGTGAACATGTTCTATGTCTTAGCATTCCACAGAAGTAGGACTGTGAGTGCTCCTCCGAGAAAAGGTGGGGTCAAACTGTCGAGATTGACAGGGGGAAACCCTTGTGATTTAAGAAGTGATATATAATAATTGGAATTATAGAGGAGGCACAAACATAGGGAGTATGATTTAAAGCCTTGGTGAAACGTGTGGTCGAGTTGTGAGGTGATTGCAGATGGAATCTACATGTTGGCTAGAACAGACATGAGAAGGAGTAAAGTTGAATAACTAAAGGTTGTTATATGGATCTGGTATTTCCCCAATTAGATGATTACCGAAAAGTGTATGTATATAAGTTTAATGAGAAATGGAGGTACTCCGATGAGAATTCGAGCTGGACTGATAACATAAGAGTGATGAAAGTAATAAGACCAACCTACGCAGTTTGTAAATGCGAGTCAAGAACTTTGATTTTTGAGAAAATCATATACAACTGAGGTTCTTATGCAAATGGTGCCGATAGGTATTTAATAAAAGTCATACACATCGGACTGATAACGCTAGGATGGCTAAAGTGTAAACCAGAAGAATAACTTAACCAGTAAGAAGGAAAGTCATGTATCAAAAGGCGGGTCTTGCTAAATTGGAATAAAGTGTTGGGATGAGGATGCTTTTGTAGAATCTATGCAAGAGTACAACGTAACTGAGGTTCCAATATGAAATGGGCAGTAATGATCAACTGAAAGTTTAGACCGATTTAGGGGAGGAAATTGTTACAAGACGAGTCATCTAGTAGAAGAGTTCACAAGACAAGCTTGAGAGACCAAAAGAGATAAAATGTCGACCCGGATGTCGGGGTCTTAGGTACATGGAAGGGGTACCTACAATAGAGTGTGGAAGTAAAATGTAGACTTTACAAGTGTAGAAAGGTTTTGACCTCCTTAAAGATATAGGAATTTGAAAGAAATTGTAATGCCGGTATCAAAGAGTTAAATCCCTGTAGCGGAAACAACGGAGTTTCATGAAGGCAATTTGCCGGTAGCACCAGCGAAGGAATATATATATGAGAACGGCCTTTGTGGATTCGAAAGTCCAAGGTAATCCCAATTATCACGGGACCTAAGTCATCAACACCGACGGTCCATGCAAGGGAACTGCAAGGGGATGATAATTAAAGTCATCAGAACTACAAAGACACTTACCAAGCTATCGTTGAAGACTTGGAATGACTATTTATGTCAAGATGAATGACCCAGTTGGGCTCAAGAAGTAGAGTTAGCCTCAGGAAAAAGAAGGGTGGAAGATAAAACGAATTAGCGAAGCGTGAAAGGATTAATCGAGCAGATGATGCTCACCAAGAATTTAACCCCGGTATAGGTATGAGAAGAGTAAGTCTGGAATATGAAGATAAGTCAATTATAGACTGACCGACGTCAACTGAGGACGTGTAAGTGTTTGTTAGTATTGACGAGTAGGTACCGTTAAGAAGAGACATTAGTGACTGCGGATTTAAGAGGTAACTTTACCGATGCCTTGGAGGATTTCCCAAGTAGGCAACGACAACCTTCTGGGATGATCTAAGGATATGGAGAGAATCGGGTTAGAGGTTGCTTACTGGTTGGTTAAGAACAGACTACGGTTGCATAAGAGAGTAAGGGTCTGTTTGAAGAGGATCTTGCTAGTATTAGAAGGGAAGTATTAGCGGGAGTGAGGTAAGTTATGTTGACCCTCAAAAAGACTCCATTGTGATTAATGAGTGTTACAACAGAAGCGTTGTAGGCCATAAACCACAGATGAAGAAAATCAGTGATTGGTTAACTATGATTTCAAGTTAAGGAATTAGAGATCTATATGAAAAGGTTCACTTGGGTGTGTGATTTGTTTTGAGTTATATAAATTTGAAAGCTTGACAAGAAATAGGTGATGAGGTATTATTTGAGAAACGGTCCAACTGAATCGTATTAGGGAGAAAAGACCAAGTGAGTGGTCTTACAAAGAACATTAACCACCTATTAAAGTGTCGGGAGATGTCTCAGATCATTGTTTCAGAATTTATAGACGGGATCTTCCGAAAAGTCGGGAACAAATGGATTCAATAGAAGGAAGGAAGTTTTATTGTTATTTTAGTAGTCACCAAAAGATTTAGAGGTGAGTTTAGAAAGGGAACCGTTGATATATATAAACTGATTGAGTTCGAGTGACACCATTACCCATACTAGAGGTTGTACGCACCAGTTCCCCATGTCTCAGTGAGAGAGTACCTACCGAATTCGAGACACGACATCCGCTATGAAGATCATAAATTTAACCGGTTCATGCTTTTGTAGAGTTCCAGTGGACTAGACGAGGAATCAAGGAGGCTACTTAGGAAACGGAGGAAAGCATTAGAAATGGTTACCCTAAGTACTTTGCGGGGTTAGAGGTTACTCCTGTATCGACGAGTTAGTACTCGGATGTTGTGGGGTTTGACCCTTCAGGTTCTTATATTGGATTGAGTGATTATGTTTTATGTAATGCATGTCTGATTATGATGGTGGAGTAGTTGCATGGTAGGAATTGGTAAATGCTTGAAAACTAATTATACTAAGAAAAAAAAAATCATGTGAACAAGTATATTATCCTAAGTTTCGGGACGAAACTTCTTTTAAGGGGGCACTGATGTAATAACCGAAAATTTTAAAACTTCGTTTAACACGGAATTTAACCGGATGCCGATCCGCCAACCTTTATCCTGTAAATGAAGTTAAAACAAGATTCAATTTCTATCAATTTATGTGACCTAATTCACATAAAATGATAAATGCTGTAACCGGAAATAATTTATGTACCTTTAATATAAAACAATAATTTATATAATACGGAAGATAATTCCATATTATATAAATTCCCGCACATAACCAGAAATCCGGGCGAGTAACGAGTTTTCGTATCCTTATTTTAATGAGAAAGCAGGCCGGATCTGGCCCACCACTAGGCCCATTTACCAAGCCCACCAGCCCACCTCTTTAACTAATCCTAACCCTAATTTTTCATCTTACGCTTAACCTACTCCTGCTGCTCCTCCTCTCTGACTACACGACTGGCAGGTGGTAACTCACCGACCTTCCCTACCACACTCTGTTGTACGGTTGACGCAAGCACAACATCCATCCCAAATCGAGCCGGTCGCCACGACCCACCACCAGGACTGCCGTCGTCGCCTCTATCGAACACCCAGACACCGTCAGCCTTCCACGCGCGAGTTGCAAACGGAATCACTGTCTTCCCTCGACACCGAAGCCAGGGCAACCACAAGTGCAACCAAATCTCTCCGGGACCGTCACGCTGGTAAGTATCACGCTCTATCGAGTCTTCTTCCTCTTCTGCACCACCTTTCTAACCTCCTCGCAACCATCAGACCACCGCAAAGTTGAGCCGGTCGAGACTGCAGACACACGAACCAGGCGGCAGAAAAGAGGCTCGCGATCGCCAACCGCTGCATCTCGTCACCGGCGGAAGACGCAAACCACACCACCTCTTGGACACCCGACTGGTATAACACTACAAAAACTGTCCCACTTCGAGCCAGGGCAGTAACGTCGGACTAGAACCACCACACTGCAGCCGAAGTCCGAGGTGAGGGGAACGGTACAACGGCGGAGCACCACCGAGCCAGTTTGGGACCCTGTGAACCACCCTGCAGATTCGAACCGGGCTGGACTCTCTTCCGAGTACGGTGCGGCGTAGGATCCGTCACTGCTGAGCCCGGTTGAGATAACCGAGTGAGTCCACTGTCTGTAGAAGCTTTGTGTTTGAGTATGTATATAATTATAACTATGGGTAGAAGTATTGATTTATGATAGTGAATGAGTATGTATATATATATATATATATATATATATATATATATATATGTGGTTAGAAGCGTTGAATGTGATAGTGTATGAGTATATATGTATTGACATGGATGAGGAAGGAGAGAGAGTGCGAGTGCTGATTTATATATATATACATATATAATTAAACATTAGAGTGAGGATACCGAAGTATATATACTTATATATATAGATGTATAAGTTGGTGTATGTGTAAATTATGTATAAGAATATATTTATAAGCATAAGTATAGTGTATATAGATATATGGGTTAATATATAAGTAAGAGTTAGGAGTATGAAATTAGGTTGATATAAGTGGGTTGAGGAGAAAGGTTAAAAACATGTTCGACGGTATAATATATGTAGTAGCGTAACTAGTAACCGGAGAGGAGTGTTGTCCTTCTTCGAGTTGTTTCGAGTTTTGAACTTATAACCTATAAGTAACCATCCGAGAGACACTTTTATGGAAAACAAATTCTAAAAGAAATTAGTAGGGTTTAAGAATACACTTTGAAAACTTTCGGCACTAAGGGTAAAATGGTCTTTTACCGTAAGATTACTTTTTCCGTAATCCCTTCGCATGAGGTTGAACATCTGGATGTGATTTTGATCCACATGCCTTATTTGACAGGCGTTTGAGTTACCACGAGTACAGACCGATTTGAGACTTGTTAGAGTGTGATTTGACTCAGGTAAGTCCTTGCGACTTACTTAGCTGGTTTCTAGATATTAGTTGGGTGATAATGGTTGTGTGTGTACAATGTGTGTTATAATAAATAACAACTTGTTAGGACGACCATGGTTATTATGTTTTAAGGCCCAAGTGTATGTATAACGGGCCGTGACATCACTGCCCAGCTGTGCCAGGAGACTGGGAGGTTCTCTATACCCAGACCATACAGGTACACGGTGAGATGCATCGGATCCACTCCTGATGGGTACACGGGGGCGAAGGCGAGGTTTGGGAATCCCTCGTGTCACAAAATAAGTATCATTAGGGTGAATGACTTAAATGAAGATAATAAATGGATTGTTTGAAAGCATGATGAGTGTTTATTATTTTATGTGTGGGTGTGCTATTATTATTTTCCTAATGTTTAGATAACTAGCTAATGGTTGTTATGTTGTGTTTTTAGATTTACTGCAGGTTAGAACAATAGTTGAGTGATTCGAAAGTAGTGGTCAGCCGGGTCTCCGTACTCTTTAGAGTGGGGGTTTGTGTTGTTGCAGTGTTGTCTTTCCCCTTTTGTTAAGACAGTTACACTTTTCCGTGGTTTAAGTACGATAGGTTGTTAGACTTTGTTGCATTCATCTTTTTACAAATACATTTTTTATAATTTCGGTTTTTCTTATTTGTGTCTTGTTGTAAGATCCTAGTAATATTGTTGTCAAACTGAGGTCGGGACCCATTGTGAGGTCCTAACCAGTAATGTCCCGAGTTCTGAAAATTCGGGGTGTTGCAGGTGTTCACTTCACGTTGTGTAATTTCAATAAAAATAAAATGTATTATAATCAATGTAAGAAAATGTAATTACATTGGAAATATAACCTAATTTAAATAGAAGTATTTATTTTAAAATGGATTTGATTACATTATATACATATATATATACACATATATACATATATATACACATATATACATATATATACATATACATATATATATATATATATATATATATATATATATATATATATATATATATATATATATATATATATATATATATACACTGAATATGAGTGAGACACGTATCTATTATACATAGGAGACTGTTCAGGTATGACTCTTAATTTTCAGTAAGGTTGTGCGGCTGACACATGTCCCAATTTTTTTTTTTCAGAAACGAATGAAAATGATGGTGCAAAACTTATAAAGGGATAGTGCATAACTTATAAAAGTATAGTTCATGAATTATAATAGAATAGTTCATAATGCAAAACTTATAAAGGGATAGTGCATAACATATAAAAGTATAGTTTATGAATTATAATAGAATAGTTCATAACATATAAACGATTAATTTATAAATAATTTGATATAATATATTAAAAAGTAATAGTTCATGAACTATAATAGAATAGTTCATAACATATAAACGATTAATTTATAAATAATTTGATATAATATATTAAAAAGTAATAGTTCATGAATTATATGAGAATAGTTCAAAATTTATAAGAGAATAGTGTAGAACTTATACCATGGTAGTTCATTATAGTTAAAAGTATCCAAAATATATTTTCTTCAAAAAAAAAAATAATAAATAAATAAAAATTTGGGACACGTGTCAGCCGCACAGCCGGGCGCACATATTAACACAATAATGGACCGTACCTGAACAACCCCCATTATACATATGTTTTAGTATAATAACTAATTTAATTCAAGTACCTTGTATGAGTTGAATATAAACAACTCTTTTTAATAGTTTTGAAATTAATTTTTTACATTTTAATTTGTAAATATCCGAACATAAATATAAAGTTAAAATGACACAATATTTATTTTAAAAAAAGTTTTAATAACGTGAAAAGTAAAATCTAGTATACAGGAAAGTTGTTTTAATTTTGTTTGGTAAAAGAGTGCGACGTTACAATGAAAATAAAATTTAATTTGAAAAGTTGTTAAAAATAGAAGTAAGATATAATTTAAATAAAAATGTTTTTATTTAAGAAATCTTTATGAAGAGTATGAGTACAATACGACTTTATAAAGGGCAATTTTGATAACTAAGCCTTTTTGAGAAACTAGATTAGTAACTAGGTTTTTTCATGTTTCAATTAAGTAAATATACTCCAACCTTTTGTATTTATTCTCATCGTCTACATACTCTTCACTCAAGGGATATATTTACTAAAAACAAAACTAAAAAAAAGCCTAATAAACCAAATTGTTTCCTTTTTTATAAATCATGATATCTAAATTGTAAAGAAAGAATTTGGCCTACTAGGCCTTTTTTAGTGTTGTGTTTAGTATATATATATTCTATTATTTTTACCACTTTTATTTAATGGTTGATAAAAGTAATTGACCCCTTTATTTAAAAAAAAAACCCTATATTTAGAAAAAAAAAGAATAACATGACTTTGAAACAATAAGTTATCGAACCTGTTTTTGTTTTTTCTTTTGTTTTTTCTTTTATTTTTTTTATTTTCTAGAATGAATTTCATAACATAATTTTACATACCAGAATTTTACATACCAAAATTACATAGCAGATTTTTCATACCCGAATTTCATACCAGAATTTTCATACCAGAATTTTCATACCAAAAATTTCATACCAGAATTCATACTAGAAAATCTCATACCAAAAATTTTATACCAAAACATTGGATCGTAAGTACATCTCTGCAATCCATGGTGTTGTTGAACACGTAAGCATGATATTATTTTAATTATATTATAAACATAAACTATAGTAATATGCATAGAGCTAAAATTAAATTGACAATGTGCTGGATTTGTGGGTTATGATGATTGTAGTTTCCACTTTCCACCGTTACAAATTAGCCTTTTGTCCTACAAATATCAAATGAACAAATGACGAGTGCTCAAGATTTACATGCCGGATGTTTATGACTGAAGAAAGAATGAGTGATTTTGGAATACACAAAGTTGTCAAAATCTACCTCCAATGAGAAGACTAGAGAAGGACATGGTGGTCAATGGTCATTCAAGGCCTTGTAGCAAGTGGCCAAGACACGCTCTGTGACATTTTTCTAGCCCGCACCAATACAGTCTAAGCCTCTAAGTTCCCCTTAATAGCAACCCAGTGAAGAGGGTTACATCTTATGGACATAAAGAAGAGAGAATTAAGTTTGCAATGCTAATGATAGTAAGGAATCATACTGAATGCATCCTTGATCCAACTAAGGATGCTTTTACAATAAAAACATTAAGCAATAATGCTTTTTTAAAATTAATCAATAAATACTATGAGTAAGGAAAAGGAAAATGTAATAAGGCTGGTAAACTTCTAGGTAATATTGAATACATCATAGAAAGAAGAGAAGAAACTTGAAGGCCAAAAAGACTAAAATAATTGAATGACTTTCCAAATCCAGCATAATGTAAGATACGATGGGAAAATACTCAATGAGAGATCTCTTTATCAACATTGTCAAGCAACCTTGATCTAGATCCAGATCCAGATCCAGATCCAGATCTAGATCTCTAACTCCGGTGGCTACATGCTTGTGGTTGGATGTCGAGGAGACGAGTTGATAGGCGATGTAGAAGAGTGTTGGGGTTGCAAATCCGGCGCTGTTGTTCGTGACTGGGGTGTCGGCAGAGACGGTTTGTTGCGCCATGCAAGAAGAAAGCGGAGGATGTGAAGCAAGCCATATCCGCCTCCGGGCGAGGAGAAGAGAGAGGGAGTGGTGGTGTGGACGACGGAGCAATTGGAGCATCCTGAGGAGTAAGATGAGGGGAGATCCATAAGCAGAGGAGAGTAGGCGAAAGAAAAGGTAAGAAGGAATTAGGATTTCACAGTAAAAAAACAAATAGGGGTACACTTTCTAACCGGAAAATATAAAAAGCCTACTTACTAAATGTAAATCTCAAAAATGCTTAGTTACCTAATTGACCCAATTGTAAATTGCAACTGAGACGACACTGAAGTTGTTAAAAGTTGTTAGAGTTTTTCTTATAGAGTATAAATACTCAATGTTAGTACAACTTTACTACTAAATATCATTTTTCTTCAGACTACTTTCATCATTGGAGTTTCACTACTTTCTCTCCTATATTCATATTATCTCATTAAAATGGTATCAAAGCGAAACAAAAAAAAATTCATGATTCAAAATCAAGTTGATTACGAATTATTGCTTTTTTGAACTTCTTTTTGTTGCAAGAAGATATCCTCGCGTCGGTCATGATAGAGACAAGAGGAAATGAGAATCATAATTCATCGATGTTGGTATGCTTTACTAGAAGAAATTCAAATGATCCACTCGTCCTTTCAACTTTGGAAAAATCCGGTATGCAACTCGTTTTCACTTTATTTGATGGAACTAATTTTAAATATTGAAAACGCAATATTCGGATGGTAATAGGTGCGAAATTAAAAATGGGATTCATAGATGGAATATATAAACAACCTAATTTTAATGGTGATAAGATAGCTACATGGACAAGAGCAAATTACATGACCCGTTGTTGGTTGATCCATTCTATGAAAAGTGAAATTGCAGAGAATTTCACTTCTTTCAAATCAACAAAAGAACTTTGGGATGAAATACTCGAAAGGTTCGAGGTTGATAATGAACCGCTTGTTTATCAATTACACAATGATTTGAGCAATTGGCATCAAGATAATCTTAGTGTGTTGTTTATTTTAGTAAGATAAAAAATGTGGAATGAATTACAATAGAATGATGCATTGCTAATATGTACCTGCAAGGAAATCACTATTTGTAAATGTGAGCTTCTTAAGTAACTTCTTGAGAGAGAAGCCAAGACAAGAATCTTGTAGTTCTCGATGGTTCTTCGAGGCCATTTTGATCATATTCGATGTAATATACTTTCTCTTGACTCTTTATCAACTATCTGTCGAGTGTATCATATGGTATTACAAGTGGAGAAACAAAATGCAATTATTCCCCAACATAATACATGATGTGCTTGTTTTTGAGCGCCTAATTCCATCTCGCCAAACAAAAGGGATTTTCGAAAAGAAAAGTTTGATAGACAATGCACATTCTATAATAAAAAATGTCATCTTAGGAAAGCGTCTTTCAAATTAGCTAGTAAACTAGATCGGTATAAAGGTATAAAAAAAAGGAAAGCTTATGATAATGTGATCGGAGACAAGGATTCATGCCACTTTGTTACACATGTTCAAGATTCTCCTATTGACGACTGCCCTCTTGACAATACTTCAAACACTTCTACCTATGCATCTCTTGTCAATTTAATATTTCAGAAGTCATGAATCTAATGCAAAACTATGGACAATCTATTTCTAACTCCCCTACATGATCCATCAACTTTGCAAGTAAAATATATGTTCTACCTTCCAATGTCAACAACAATTATTGCATTTAAATCATTGACTCAAGTTTTACAAACCATGTTTATCATTTTCGAGATTTATTTTATGATTAGAAGCCTATTTCCCAGCCTATTCTTATAGGGCTTCAATGAATCTTAGTCTTCTTTCAAGGACATTCATCCTTATTCTAATCTCTCTTTCACCCTTACTACTCTTCATTTTGTGTCACTTGTTCCACACCATAATTCTTCTAATTTCTTACCCTACTTCAATCTCTTCTACTCCATTGCAACCCACTTCTCATTCTTCTACTATTCCTTCATAACCTTTCTTTGTTAATCCTCTTCTTGTTCCCTTCATTGAGGAATACTCTCCTTCCTATCTTCAACTTCTTGTATTTTGTCTCATTCTCATCCTAACCATGCACCCTTTGTTTCCCGGTCCACCGGAACTATAACCAAAACATCCAGATTAAAGGATTATATTTGCAATACTATTTTCTCTTTGTAACACCCCAAATCTTAGACTCAAGGCGCTACGGGTTAGGACCTCGTAATGGGTCCCGACCTCTAGCCCGACAACGATATTACCGGATCTTACAACATGACACAAACGTCAAACATCAAAACTGAAGTATGAAATACACAATGTGAAATAAACCAACAAACTAACAGCCGAGGTACAACAAAACAATAATCCGCAAAACTACTAGAGTCATCTACAATAAAGAAAACACATAAACCAAACATTGTCCTAACATGCACGGGAACCCCGGTTGATCACCTCCTCCGGCTCACTCGGCAGCTACCGTATCCTGCAAGACATCTAACAACACGGATAAACCGTTAGCTAACTATAACCTAGAGGAAAACACCGAAGCACAATCACATATAAATCAAGAGTTAAATACATATCAAGTTATCAGAAGAAACCCTTTATTATTATCTTCATTAAGGTTATTCACATTATTCATTTATAAGTGTGACACGAGAAGTCTTCGACTCTCGCCTCCGGTCCTTTATCCAGTTGGAGTGGTTCAGAGCACCTTCCCGTATACACAATGGAGTGGCTTGGTACCCTCCCCGTATACCAAGTCTGACCTAGTCGCGAAGCACCTCCTAGACTCCCTCGGGAGAGCTGAGCAAGTGAGCAACACCTGTTACCCGTGGGCCAATAATAAGTCGGTAAATATAATCTAACAATAACACATAAGCACACACCACTCAAGCATTTACCAATACATAATAGTAGCTAAGTAAGTCCTAAGGACTTACCAGTAATAAAATACGCTCAACTATGCATAATAACCGATCTGTACTCGAATCCTCAAATGCTTGATATAAGTCAAGACAAAGGTATCATAACCAATCCACATCAACATGAAAACTACGTCCTAGTATTTTTCCTACCCTTCTCATAACTTGATACTTAACTTATCACCCAACCAATCTATAACCCACTACATCGGATTCGCTCTAGTTCTACTAGATCACCTATCATGATGCTACAACATGTTCAAAGGGTACTAGGAAGGAGAGACCACATACCTAGAGTGCACTTCTTAAGTCACAAGGACGACTTAAGAGTCTCACTGGAGGAATACCGCGACCGTGGAGGTGAAGAGGTGCAGGGGTGGAAATGATTCAAGATGCCGCACTCGCGGGAGATGAAAAGCGCGGGGGTGATGAAAGTGTCCGGACGCGATCGCAGAAAACTTCAGGTGCGACCGTGGGGCTCGGCGACTGCTATCTCTGACGATTCTTCCTTCCTGCAGAACTTCTCAACTCGAGTTCACCGTCCCCTGCAACTCCTTTGAAGCTAAGTCAAACACTACAATACGCCACCACTAGTACTTTATTGAATGTTAGGGAAGGAAAAACCTACCTTTGTTCTTCACTCGATAAAGTGGAGACAACCTGCTTCTTTTGTGTATCCAAAAGGCGGACTCATCTGGATGTTGTTGTTACTCGAAGAAGACAAGAGAACGATCTCTGTTTGCGGAGAATCAAGGAAGAGGAATTGAGGGAAAGAAGAAGAAAGGGAAAAGGAAAGGGAGGAAGGATAGAAAGACAACTTACGCAAGGGTTCCAAGGTAGTCAAGAGCTTCTGGGAGAATGGCAGGTGTGATATTAGGTTAAGAAGGGAGTAAAGGTTTGGAACACAAAAGGAAAACCGTACAATACGACGGTTACGAAACAAAAGAGACGCAGTTTGCTATTTACCCGCTCCCACGGTCCACCGTGGCCACCCCCGCGGGTAGTTTATCCTACGACGACTCCTAGAGCCTCTAAAAATCGGGTGTTACATCATTACCCCCTAAAAACAAGTTTCGTCCCAAAACTTCGACACCAAAGATCCTCTCGGTCTAGAACTCCTAGAGACATTCTTCCAACTCATGTGAAAGTCACAACTTTCTAACATACTATTTCTCCACTCAAGACAACATTACAAGATCCCTAAACTCATAAATCACAAATATAGTAGACATACACATACTACATAATACGCAAGTAAACAAAGATATGAGGACTAACCCTACAATCACATGTCATTAGGTAACTCCGCTTAGAACTTGGGATAGTTTCTCTTGATACTATCCTCCGTCTTCCAAGTAGCCTCGTCGGCTCCTTGTCTCGACCACTGAACCTGTATCATCGGTATGTCCTTGGATCGTAACAGTCTCATACTCCTCTCCAATACAACTACCGGATGCTCTACAAAGGTATGGTATGGTTCGACCACCAAGTCCTTGTAACTGATGACATGTCTCAATGTACTCCCTCAGCTGAGACACGTGAAAGACTAGGTGAATCCCCTCCAATATCGGCAGTAAGGATAGTCGGTATGTAACCTCCCCAACTCGCTCTAAGATCTCAAACGGTCCGACATACCTGGAGTTCAACTTCCCTTTGATGCCGAAACGTCAGACGCCCCGCATTGGTGATACCCTTAGCCACACTTGAGCCCCTACTCTGAACTCCAAGGGTCGGCGTCTCTTGTCCACATAGGACTTCTAGCGACTCTTTGCTGCCAGCATACACTCTCGTATCAAGGCTACTCGAGCCATATCATCATGCACGTGATCTGGTGCGACTCTACTATCGCTACTCGGCTCTTCCCAGCAAAGTGGTGTACGACATCTCTGCCCGTGCAAGGGCTCATACGGAGCCATCCCAATCTACGCGTGCCAAATGTAGTTATACGAAAACTCTACCAAAGGAAGGTTGTCGGGCCATACCTGTTCCAAATCTATAACGCATGCTTTAAACATATCCTCTAAGGTCTTGATAGTCCTCTCAGACTGTCTGTCCGTTTGTGGATGGTACGCTGTCGTGAAATGCAGATTGATACCCAAGGCGGTATGCACCTGATGCCAAAATCTCGAGGTAAATCATCCGTCCCTGTTTGAGATGATGGTCCTCGGTACCCCGTGGAGTCTCACTATATGCCTAGTGAACTCCTCTGCCAACCGACTCACCACCCACGTTTCCTTAATAGGTACAAAACGTGCGGTCTTTGTCAATCGGTCAACTATCACCCATACGGCGTCATAACTTCGGCTCAACCTCAGTCCAGTAACAAAATCCATGGAGATGACCTCCGTTTGCACTACGGAACCGGGAATAGGTGGAGCTATCCTCCAAACCTGCGGCGCTCAATCTTGACCTGCTGATAGGTCGCGCTCTGGGCTACGTACCGAGCCACGTCGGGCTTCAGCCCGTCCCACCAGAAAGATCGTCTAAGATCCTAGTACATCTTACTCGCACCCGGGTGCACTGAGTAAGGTGTAGAATGAGCATCCTCTAAGATCCTCTGCCTCAAGTATCTATCTACCAGTACACAAACTCGCTTGTGGTGTCGCAGCACTCCGTCCGCACCCACCATAAACTGTGGTGCCTCTCCTCGAGACATCTGCTCCCGGATCCTCATCAATGTAGGGCAACTCTCCTGTTTTTTTTTTTGGATCACTCCAAATAGATCACGTAACAACTCCAGAGTATACAAATGACTATCTGTATCCGGGAATTGAATATCCAACTCTAACCCAGCTAGGTCTCTCTGTAACTGAGGCTGAGCCGTCAATCTAGCCATCAGCTTCTCTCGAGGTATCTTCCCGCTAAGGGCGTCGACGACCACGTTCGGCTTTCTCGGATGGTACAGTATCTCCAAGTCAAAATCCTTAATCAACTCCAATCATCTCCTTTGGCGGTTTTTCAATTCCCGCTGAGTGAATATGTACTTAAGGCTTTTATGGTTCATGAAGATTTGACACGTCGCCCCGTAAAGGTAGTGGCGTCATATCTTCATATCATGAACTACTGTAGCTAGCTCGAGGTCATGAGTCGTATAGTTCTCCTCATAGGTCTTCATTTGTCTCGATGCGTACGCTATGACTCTATTTCGTTGCATCAATACTTACCCAAGCCCAGCTTTGATGCATCACTATATACCACAAAATCCTCTACTCCCTCGGGTTGTACCAAGATAGGAACAGAGGTCAACCTCCTCTTCAACTCCTCGAAGCTCTGCTGACACTGCTCAGACCACATAAACCGGACAACCTTCCTCATAAGGTAGGTGAGTGGCCGATGGATCATTGAGAACCCCTCCACAAACCGACGATAGTACTCTGCTAAGCCCAAGAAAATGTGTACCTCCTTAACATTCCTCGGAGGTGGACAATAAGCTACATACTCGATCTTCGCCGGATCAACCTTGATCCCTTCGACGGTAACCACATGTCCCAAGAACGCCACCTCGGAAATCGACAACTCGCACTTTTAGAGCTTGACATACATCTCTATATCCAATAGAACTCTGAGCACCGTGCTTAAATGTCCGGAATGCTCCTCTTTACTCCTAGAGTATACTAGGATGTCGTCAATAAAGACCACCATGAATTGGTCTAAGAAGTCGATGAAGATGCGGTTCATCAACTCCATAAACACGGCAGGCGCATTCGTAAGCACGAATGATATCACTATAAACTCGTAGTGGCCGTACCTGGTACGGAATGCCGTCTTGAGCACATCCTGATCTCTCACCCTTAGCTGGTGATATCCTGACCATAAGTCGATCCGGGAGAACACGATCGCTCTATGCAGTTGGTCTAACAATTCATCAATCCCAGGTAGTGGATACTTGCTCTTGATCGTCACCTTGTTCAGCTCCCGGTAGTTGATGCACAACCTCATCGACCCGTCCTTCTTCCTCACAAACAGGACTGGTGATCCTCAAGGTGAAACACTAAGGCGAATGAAGCCCTGTTCTGTCAAATCCTCGAGCTACTTCTTCAGCTCCAATATCTCCATAGGTGTCATACGGTAAGGTGCCTTCGAGATCGGTCTCGTTCCTGGTTCCAACTCGAAGCTGAAATCCACGTCCCTCTGCGGTGGAAACCCCGGTGGCTCACCAAATACGTCCGTGAACTCACTCACAACTGGTATCTCCTCTACAATCGGACTTTTAACCTCCTTCATGGCATAACACCAGAAGGCCTCACAACCCTGCCCGATCAACCACGCCGCTCGGACGGCGCTAATAGCTGTGTCGGTCTTTCCGAGGTCCTAGCCTTGGAATATCTCCGCCTACCCGAAATAGCTTCCTCATGTGCTAAGTACATGACAAAGAAGTCCACTAACCAATCACGATTTCCTAAGCGTATAGGACAATCGTGGATCTCCCGATTTCCCTGAACCTTACCCCCATCAGGTAACCCGATGGTAAAAGGTGATCTCTCTACTATCACTAGAGACAACCTTTTAACACATGTATCAGATATAAACGAGTGTATAACACCCGTATCAAATAAAACTCTAACAAGCATACCGTGAATCTAAATGGTACCTGTAGTCACCAGTGATGCCGGATCCTCCGTGTTCCTCATCTCGAACACTCGAGCCTGAGAACACCTAGCCTCCGAAGTACCTCCACCTCAGTCTCTTCCCCGACATGAGTCCTGTATGGAACCTTGTTGAGTAGAATGGACAGGGGCTCTGTACTAGGGGCGTTCATAACCGGATATCCGATCCGATCCGGCTTATCGGATCGGATATCCGGGAACAAAATTTCTCATAATTATATTCCGAATCCGATCCGAAGTTACCCGGATATCCGATCCGAGAACTCCGGATCGGAACGGATATCCGATACGGATATCCGAATAATGTGGATTAAAGGCAAGTAAAGCTTGAGTTTGGGCCGGCCCATCCAAATACTGCAGAAAATGACCCATCATTATACAAAGCCCACACTTTTTTAAGTTAAAAAGGGAGGTTCAGGAATTGAACCTGAGACCACATGCCACAATATTGACATGGGTACCAACTTGGCTGTTTGAATTTGTTGAAACATAACATAGTTTATAAATTATATTCACATAAGTATATCCCGGATATCCGAAGGCAAAAATATTTCATTCCGTATCCGATCCGGTGATCCGGTAATTTTTCTCGGATCGTATCGGATACGGACAACTAATTATCGGACTCGGATAATTATGGATCGTATCATCGGATTCTCGGATCGGATCTAACGGATCGGAATAATATGAACACCCCTACTCTGTGCGGCTGCTGCCTCTGAGTCGGATATTGTGATGGCCTCTGTCCGCCACTTAGTGCTCCTGTAGGGGATGATTCCTGTTGCGATGGAGCCCTGTCTTGGCGGCAGAAGCTAGCTTGGTGTCCAGTCTTTCCGCAAGTTAAACAAGTCACCAACGGCGTCTGACAAGAGGGCTTAATATGTCCACACTTTCCACATTTAAAGCACTATCGATCACCCTCGAGAAGCAGGGCTGACGATCGAGGAATTTGCCTATTGTGGGTCTGGACTCGTCCATACCCCGATGCTTTAACTCCTACACCAACATGTCCGGTCTTTTTCCTCTTCTCAGGACCTTCAAATTAGGTAGCCCTCCTCAGATCCGGTTGGTCCCTCTCATAATTTGTAGCTCTATCTTGTTAGTCTAATAGTGACTCACATCGGAAACCAGCTAGATAGGACCAGGTATTGTCCCTCAGTCTTTGAGAGAATAGGTATACATATTGATCCTCCGGAGGTGCAACTAGTCCTAGCAGAGTCAACTCCTCCTAAAACCGACTAACAGCCTCGGCTACTAGTACATCCTCAAATCCAACCTCAAGGAAGTTGTGGAACTTCTCTCTCCTCAGTGCAAACGGGTAGTATCTCTCCCGAATGAGTCTCATCATTTCTTCGAACTCAAAGACTGGCGTGAACTGTCCTCCACCAGCAGTGTGCATGTTCCCTAAAAAGGGTCTACACCAACTCTACACGCCGATCATCAAGACGACTTATCGACTCCAACGCGGTATCTTCGTGTCCTAGCCAATGCTCTACCACGAGTCTCATCTTCCCATCGAATGTGGGTACCCTCTGTTGGTTGAAAGCCTTCAACCATGAATCTGGTCACGGTGGCCTCGGCTCAGTCCGAGCTCTAACAACCTCTACTACTCTCTCAGGTGCAACTAGTGATTGAGTCACTCTTAGCTTAGCTAATATCATTTGCAATGGTGGTGCTAGGGCTGGTCCTCCGGTCCTGATAACCTCCTCAATTCCTTGAACATAATTCCGATACTCTGTTGCTCTAATAGAAACGCGACCCGACGCGGTTGTTTGCGTCCTCTGAGCTCCAAATCTAGCGGCAGTCTCATTCCCGTCCTCGGAGACTACGGTCTCAACAACCTCTTTGACCCTCTCATCAGTCACCGGTAGGAGTCCTATCTGTCTTGCCATGTCCAGTTGGAGGGAGGGGCGGACGACCTCTTCCTCGTCCCGCAGCTGTCACTATCCTAGTATGTGCCATTTGCACGAGATATATATCCTCTAATCAGGCCAAACTAACTTACACATAACCATCACATAAGTCCAATAAACTATCATGCAAAGGTCAAACTAACAACTATGCTGCCGAGATCTACGGAGGTAGTGGTGGTTTCCGTGCTTCTAACCTAACCCGACTATGCAAGTGATTTGAATACAATTTCTTTTTGAAAACCCAAACCCCTTTTGGGTTTTGTTTTTAGTCATTTGACCTTTTAGAAGATTACTAGTGCCACTTTTGTCATCCTAGCTCTGACAGCATATTGTAATACCCCAAATCTTAGACTCAGGGCACTACGGTTAGGACTTCACAATGGATCCTGACCTCTAGCTCGACAACGATATTACCGGATCTTACAGCATGACACAAGCGTCAAACATCAAAACTAGATTATGAAATATGCAATGTTAAATAAACAAATAGATTAACAGCCGAGGTACAACAAAACAATAATCCGCAAAACTACTAGAGCCATCTACAATAAGGAAAACACATAAACCAAACCACGTCCTGACACGCACGGGAACCCCGGCTGATCACCTCCTCCGGCTCACTCGGCTGCTACCCTATCCTACAAGACATCTAACAATACGGATAAACTGTTAACTAAATATAAACTAGAGGAAAACACCGAAGCACAATCTCATATAAAGCAAGAGTTAAACACATATCATTTTATCATAGGAAGCCCTTTATTATTATCTTTATTAAGGTCATTCACATTATTCACACGAGAAGTCTTCGACTCTCGCCTCCGGTCCTCTATCCAGCTGGATTGGTTCAGCGCACCTCCACGTATACACAATCGATTGGTTTGGCACCCTCCCCGTATACCATGTCTAGCCTAGTTGCGAAGCACCTCCCAGACTCTCTTGGAAGAGTTGAGCAAGTGACCACCGTCCGTTACCCGTGGGCCAGCAATAAGTTGGTAAATATAATCTAACAATATGCTACAACACATAAGCACACACCACTCAAGCATTTACCAATACATAATAGTAGCTAAGTAATTCCTAAGGACTTAGCTGTACAGATACGCTCAGCTACGCACAATATCCGATCTATACTTGAATCCTCAAACGCCTCATATAAGTCAAGGCAAAGGTATCACAACCATTCCTCATCAACATGAAATTTGCGTCCTAGCAGTTTTCCTACCCTTCCCATAACTTGATACTTAACTCATCAACCAACCAATCTCTAACCCACTACTTGGGATTCACTCTAGTTCTGCTAGATTACCTATCATGATGATGCAACATGTTCAAATGGTACTAGGAAGGAGGGACCACATACCTAGAGTACACTTCTTAAGTCACAAGGATGACTTAAGAGTCTCACTGGAGGAATACCGCAACCGTGGAGGTGAAGAGGCGGGGGGGCAGAAAGGGTCCAAGATGCCACACCCGCGGAAAATGAAAGGCACGGGGGCGGTGAAAGTGTCCGGGCACGACCGTGGGAAACTTCAGGCGTGACCGCGGGGCACGGAGACTGCGATCTCTCACGATTCTTCCTTCGTGCAACGCTTCTCAACTCTGACTTCACCGTCCCGTGCAACTCCTGTGAAGCTAAGTCAGGCACTACAATACGCCAAACATGGGCCCAAAACCTAAACCAAAACCAGCCATAGCCCAAACCGGCGGTTTAGGTGCCGGTTCGCCAAACCGCCAAACCGGAGGTTTGACCGGTTTGACCCGTGTTTTTTTTTTAAAAAAAAAGGTATATAACTTGTATTTTAATAAAATTTTACCCGATTTATATCTGGTTTGCATTAGTAATTTAATTAAAATAAAACCTAGTTCTTTAGTAATATTTTTTACATTAATAATTTAATTAAAAAAACCGAGAGCAAACTCATTTTTTTAGTTAGTAATTTCATTTATTAAAAAAAACGAGTTTGCTCTCATTTTTATTAATTAAATTACTAATTGAATAAAAAAAAGGAAAGGGTTTGAACCGGCTTTCCGGTCGCCTACGTATCATCTTGGGTTTAAGAGGAATCAAAGCCTACGTAGTTCTCTTACCTTTGCTTACCTTTTTTCGGACTTCCGAGTTGTTTTCGTCACCCCTTACCTTTCCACCTCGGACTCGGAAGTGGTGCCCGGATCATCGGAGTTGGTATCCGATCTTGAGTCATAAACGGGGGCATTCCGTTGTTTCCACTTTTCCGCTCTTATCCAATCTTGTACACATAAATAAAGAAGTTTGAGAGGAAGAGGATGCAAACCCGTGGGACAATTGAGATTGTCCCCATTCCAAGCTTATCTGGATGGATCTTTTGAATGTGGGTTTGCAAAGTCCCGTATTCGCCCTTTGCCCTCAACTTGTACACCTTCGGACAATAGTTGCACTAGACTTGGCAATAATCGTCCACCCCCGGACCCTTCTTGTAATGCTTTGTGAAGATGTCGGATGTAAGCATTTTCGGTGGAGGGACTTGTCGGAAAGCCCCTTCACCTTGACCTTGTGGCATTTCCGTATTGGGCATTTGAGTCTCCCTTTCTTGGGTGCTAGGAAAGAAAGAGGGAGTAAAGTCGTAGTCGCTCGGGTTTTCCATTTGAATTTATTGAGAAATCAAGAATAGAGAAATCGAGAATACGAGATCGAGATTGAGAGTAGTAGTAGAGAGATGAGAATGTTGGTGTGAGATAAATGGAAGAATGGTAGGGTATTTATAGGAATTGTGGGCATAATTTTTTAAATAGATTAAATAACAATAGATAAATTTACAAAAAAAAAAAAAATACTCAAACGGCTCAAAGAGCCGTTGGGAGTGTGGGCCCACCGGCATATAGCCGTTGTTGGCCAAAGAGCCGTTGGCCATGCCAATGGCTCTTTTTTTTTAAGAAAAATTAAAAAAATATTATATTTGGCCGAAGGCCAAACCTCAACCTGAACCGGTAACCCACGGTTTGGTCAAACCGGCAAACCTAAACCGCCGGTTTAGCCCAAACCGGACCCATGTCTACAGTACGCCACCATTAGTACTTTGTGGAATGTTAGGGAAGAAACAACCTACCCTTGCTCTTCACACGATACAATGGAGACAACCGGCTTCTTTTGTGTATCCAACAGGCGGACTCCTTTGGACGTTGTTGTTGCTCGAAGAAGACAAGAGCAGGATCTCCGCTGGCGGAGAATCAAGGAAGATGAATTGAGGGAAAGAAGAAGAAAGGGAAAAAGAAAGGGAGGAAGGAGAGTGACAACTTACGCAAGGGTTCCAAGGCAATTAAGAGCTTATGGGAGAACGACAATTGTCTAGATTAGGTTAAGAAGGAAGTAAAGGTTTGGAATATAAAAGGAAAACTGTACAATATGGCGGTTATGAAACAAAAGAGACGTGGTCTGCTATTTACCCGCACCCGTGGCGGCGCACCAGCGGCCCACCGTGGCCACCCCCACGGGCAGCCTATCCTCCGGTGACTCGTAGAGCCTTTAAAAACCGGGTGTTACACTCTTCATCTTCCCAATTTGCAACACCTTTCCCTTGAACACCTTCCACCTGATTACAAGTTGTCCTTATGCAATTTCTTTTCTAATTTTGAGCCTTCTCACTATGATCAAGCAATGGATCAACCTATATGGATAAAGACAATGAACAAAGAACTTCATGCTCTTGAATTCACCTATATTTATCGAGTTAACATCTCTTCCTCTTAGCTTGAAAGGTATTAGATCAAAGTGGTTTTATAAAATTAAATTCCTCCTTGATGGATCTATTGAGAGATGCAAAGCTAGACTTGTTGCTAAGGGTCATAATCAAATTAAAGATAAGGATTATGAGCATGCGGGTTTTTTTTCTTTTGTTGTATAGTTTACACTGTTAAGCGTTTTATTGGCCTTAGAAGCTGCCAAATCCTGGCCTTTTACACCAGCTCGACATTAATAATGTATTCCTTCATGAATTATTAGATGAAGAAGTTTATATGCAACCACCTCAAGGCTACACTACAACTCTACCTGGTCAAGTATGTTATTTGAAGAGGTCTCTTTATGGACATAAACAAGTCAGTAGACAATGACATGTCGAGCTTACATATAGCTTATCCTACAATTGGTTTGACCCAGTCTAAACATGATTATTCTTTATTTGTTAAATCATCTCTTGGAATTAGAATTGTTCTTGTCTACGCTAATGATATATTGATCACATAAAATATTCCTAGTGAAATTATTTAGGTGAAATCTAGACTTTATTAAACTTTCACAATCAAAGACTTAGGGTTTACTCAATTCTTTTTGGGCACGGGGATAGCCAGAAATGAGGATGGTATTTTACTTAACCAACGAAAGTATATTTTGGACATTCTTCATGATAATCATATGCTTGACTGCACAAGCCTTTCTCCTTCCCTATGCAACGAAACATCAAACTCCCTCCTAATTGTGGTGAGCCCTTTGCAACTCTTGATCTTTACAAGTGAGTTGAACATCTTTTATCTTATTATCATTAGATGGAATATTTATCAAACCTTATCTTAAAAGATCTATTAATATGAGTAAATATATCCAAGTACAATTATATTGGAGGACTTGTGTGATTAAGGGTTTACATTTAATGTCATAGATAATGACATAATTAGTCGTTGATGTGAATTGATTTAACACCGACTTTCAACCAATGAGGTTGCACTTAGTTGACAAACATTTATGTATGAATGAGACCCTACGATAAAATTATAAACCATAATTAGTTTGTATTATTTGTTATAAACGACCAACCACCAACCTCCTAAATTGGTTGAAAATACTCTACACCCTTTATTAAGGCTTAGTTTGAAGATAATTTTATGTTAGTATTTGCAATTGGCATGCATGAAAACTGGCGACCAACATCATATCAATCCCTACCTTATTAAGTTGTCTGCAAATGTTGTTTAATATATGGTGGGCCCTCACGATTGACGAATCAACAATCATGCACCACAATTTGCAAAACAATCAGAATGGTTCAACCTTTACTCCAGAACTACAAGCTCGATATCAGTGTGCATGCTGCTTTTACGTACTATTTCATTTAATATGTTATTATTTTATTTTTTTAATTTTATACACAAATATTTTCATTAGTTACTATCTTTTATCCAAGTACTATTATACACAATTATATATGTTGTTACTTAGATATACTAATAAAATAGGGATTCGTGTCACTAAGCATAATATTTTGGAGAAGATTCGAATGAGGAAGCACTTCAGACCAAGATTAATGAGGCTCAGCAGGTTTATCAGGTATACTCTAAAGTGGGCCGAGTTGAGGCTGATAAAATTGTGACGTCGACCAATGCGGGTCGTCTCTGTGAGTAAAGATAGAGACATGGATAGGAAGAAGGTGCTTCTACAAAATAAATCTTCAAGCCTTTCTTTATTGATGAAACAATATAGATTATGTAAGGAAGGCCAAAATCGAGAGACGAGTTTTCCAGTGTGGACCGAAGGGGTCTCACGAAGCCGGTCCTGGATTTTTTAAGTCCTTCTCTAACTTGAAGAGCAGCAAACCAGATTCTCATATTTTGATTTAGAAATGGAGGAAGACAAAGTCTTTTTTTCCGACGTATGGAAATGGACACCTCGGCAAATCCACATACCCCCTCCGATTATAAATAAATGAAGTTTTAGTATTATAAATTTGATCACAATTATTTGTCAATTTAAGTTTTATAGGCCAATAAATGAATAATAATTATAAGAAATGTTCTTGAAAATTGGTGTAAATGATTATTTTTAGGTCTAAAATCTTTCTTATTGGTTTAAAAGAATGTTGAATATTAAATAAGTGATAAGATTTAGAAAAACTTTACAAAATCTAGGTTATTTAATATTTTTTTTAAAAACTGTGTCAAAGGCTAAAACGATAATTAATTTTGATCAGAAGGAGTATTTAACGATGCTTTTTTCCTGACTTTGGTACCGGACTTGTAGTTGCCCGTAAACTAACCGATGTAAATTAGGTAATTGAAAATTTAAATCAGTTTATATAAACCTTTATTATTATTTATTTTATTTCTTTTCTCTCCTCCTAATTTATTTCTCCGTCTTCTTTCGCGATATATGGAGTTCGACGTCCACAAGTTCCCCAAACTTTTGTTATTTTGAACTACATCGTATGTAGGTAATTTACCGTGTTTTTCTCTAACACTGTTTACACCAGGTTGTACACTAGATGCTAGTGACTGAAGACTGTGAAGACGCCATTAACGAGTTCAGAGCCGACAACTCAGACCACTTGGCCTGTGTAGAGTCAAGCTCACGCAAATAAGCTAATAAAACAGGTGGGCCAATAATATTATATTAGTGTTTGAAGATGGTAAATTACACGTACAAATGTACAATGGTGGTAAAGAAAGATTTGCAAGTCAGAAATGAGAGGAAAATTTCGCCATTAATGCAGTGGAAAGAAGCAAGGTAGCCGTTGAATGTCGTCCTTGGCGAATTATCTTCATATCTAACTCTTCAGCCTATGTATTGAATGCAACATGGTGGGGATTTTCAATTATGCTTTCTTCCATCAACACCAGCCTGTATTCTTCCTATTTTCACTTGTTTTTGTTTATGCCTTTTTATAACCATTAATCACACCCTTTCGTCTTCTTCTTTTTTCTGGCCATAACTGCACTAGACATCCATCACTAATGTGCTCTATGTGTAGTAGTAGTCTTGTAGATTAGTTAGCTACTATACCAAACAACTTGCAACCAAAACTTTTGAGTTTTCTTGGTTCTTCACCAACCATGATGATGAATCGGATGATGGATGAATGCACAACTTCCATCAACCATACATTGACATTATCAGATGTATCCGTCCATCACCCGTCAGATGACCGGGTGTAAATGTTGGTGATTGTAGTTGACATATTTTTAATAATTTATATTGCATTTTTATAGTATTTAACACAAAACTTATGTTTTAAAACACATTATTAATAAATAAGATATATAATATGTTATTACAACAAAAACAATAATAAAACTTTTTATAACTTTTTAGTTTTATGATAAAATATGTAAATATTTTGGTATTTTGAGTGTTTCTAGTTGGATGATGGGTGAAGGAGTTTTCAAAAACTCGACCAAAGGCAACCAAGATCCTAAAATCAAGTAACCCTTTGACTAACACACTCGATCGAGCTTTTCAAAAACTCGAACAAAGGGTAACACTTCCAACCTCGAGTGAAACAACATATAGCGCTTTTTTCTTGTGCAACTTTCAAGGAACTCGACCTAGCTTTCACTCTTCTCCTTCCTTGCTTCATATTGAGCTACCTTGCACTTCTCTTCATCTCCTATTCATGCATTGGTGCATGATCAAGTGATTCGAGCTTAAGGATGGAGTACGAACACACCTACAAGTCAAGACACCATGCATCTTGTAAGTTTTTTAAAACTCTCTCTTTTATGTTGTATTAGGAACAATGCAAAACTTAAGTGTGGGGTATGTGAATGCTTACATTTATTTGTATATATGTGTTTGCATATTTGTGACTTTTCTTTTTCATTTTTGTGTTAGTCTTATTTTTCAAATATCAAAAATATTTGAAAAAATTTTAAAATTAAAAAAAAAAAAAAATTTCAAAAAATTTGTATACTTCTTACAATTTATGAATGATATTATGATCTTGATGAAGAAACCAATGTTAAAGTCATGAGAATAATTTGAGACTTGTTGATCATAAATTTTTTGAATTGAGTGTATGAGAAGCATGTTAAATAGTCATTCATGTAATGCATATGAAATATTAATTTATTTATGCACTTATACGTTTCTATTGGTTCATGTTTGGCTTAGTGATTCCTATGTTCTAAAATTTGAGCTCAAGTCTCATGCTTAATTAGGTTCATGATAGTGTGTATTGGTTATGAACTCTTAATTGCTCGCCTAAAAGAGCTTACATTATTGAAACTCACTTGAGTGAATAATCGAATCCCTAAGACAAAAGGTTATGTGGGTCCATCTCCAACACGTCATCAAGGACCAGTTACGAGATCACAAGCTAAAGCATTGAAAAATAAACCAGCTACATCTTCTTCGGATCCTATCATGAAACCTATCATGGAAGGAACAATCACGAGGTCAAGAGCAAAGGCTATTCAAGATGAAGCTACAAATATACTTACAACATGAACACTCAAGGAGTCCTTATTAAATCGTGACATTAGTGACTATAATAGAAGAGTCAAGCTACGACCAAGAAGATCCATCAAGCAACAAAGAAGGATAGGATGAAGAAAGAGTCCCAGAGAAGAAATCTCGGTCCACTCCCAGGAATATCGGCCGAGATTACCGCCCGAGATTTGGCCTTTGACGCGCACTTGTAGATCCGGCCAATGATCTTATTTTTGGCAACTATATTTTGTATTTTTTGTTGATTACCTTAAAGGCTCTTAAACATTATTTAAGGTAATTGTTTATTTTTGGTTTAGTTTATTTTTGGGATTATCTTAACAAGATATCTTTCCTACATTATCTTTTAAATATATATTTTCTAGTTTACATAGAGATCTCCCTTGTAAATAGCCTTAGAGGGGATGATTGTTAGATAGTTTAGATTCGATATATTTTCCACATATTGTGTGAACTTGCATCTTCACTTATGAAGTTTGTATTTTATTCATTCCTATTGAATAAAAGAGAGAGCCTTGATTGAATCGTTGTGAAGTCCTTGATAGATTGTGTTTGTGCGTGTTAATCTTTTTGAAGGTTGGTGCTCCTGGTCAATTCTAGTCCCCCCTTGTGCTTGTCTTACTTAGAGACTTGTATAAGGTTAAAGAAGTGAGGGTTAAGGTAAGCTCTTCTTTAAGGGGTTTTGACACATCATTGGTTAATATTCTTTGTGGGAATATATTGGTTCATATCTTCCTATATATGTCATTTATCATTCTGTATTCAGCTTCTTATCTTTACATATCATCCATTAATCCGTATTCTGAGTTTCAGAAAATCTCGGTCTGTTCTTATGAAATCTCGTCCGAGATTTCTATTATCCACCCGAGATTTAGCTTATGTCGTGGGCTTTCAATCTAGATCGGGAACTACGGCTTATCCCCGTATCAAAGTGGTGTCAGAGCTAACTGATTGAAGTCCGAACGTCCACCAAAGGTTCGATTTGTTATTCGAGTCTTCTTTGAGTCATATAAAGTCAGTCTTTTCTTGTTCGCTATCTTTGTGAGATTATTTGAGTTTAATGTGCGTTGACTTGTGCAAGTTCCAGAAAAAAGAGAAACTCCATAACCCAAACACAAGCCAGCCATTAACCTTGAAACCTCGCCGACCCAAAATTCGAACAAACTTGCGCTTAAAGTTAAGATCTTGTCTAGTAGTCAAGATCTTACCTATTCTTTGTCAATCAAACATTACAAATACTTCTCCAACAACAAAAGATCACAAGGCAACCAAGGAGTAGCAGCCCCCAAAGGTGATTGCTGAACGTCGACATTAAGAGCGATTTTTCAGTAATCTCGGCCAACCCTCTGGAATCTCGGCCTAGATTTCACCCGAGTTTTGCTACCGTTGTCAACTTTCGAAGAAATTTTGAGGCACAATTTGAAGAATCCAAGTGCATCTTGTGCAAGAGTCCCACAAAAGAAGAGTTTATGTAACAACCTTGAAATAGTTAAGAGTCCTAGCCACACCCAAAACCAATCCCGACTATCTCTCTTTCTAAACTTCACAAACTCAAGGTACATTCTTTCTCTCTTCTTAATCTCTTGTGTGCCTTTTCTTTAGCATCTTTTCTACTCTAAACAATTGAGTCTTATTTCTTTGGGTGTTGATAGCATGTACTATAGTCTATATTTTGGGCTCGGTTTAGACGTTTTATCTTCATAAATCTGCATGTATGAATGTATATTCTTTGATCATTATGTTGTTTTGTCTACCTTTGCGGGAATCAAGGTCTACACCTAGTTTCGTTGTAATTGTAGGGAAATGACACGTTTTGGAACAAAATGGAGCTAAGAATGCTAAGGAGTCATTGGAGCTACATTCTGGATCATTGAGGATCTATAAGAGAAGCTCAGGAACCATGAAAATGATTTAGAAGATTGATTTTGGACCAGATCAGAGAGTTTCTACACTTAGCTGAGACTCACCTCGGTCAGCTATAGTACCACCTTGACCGAGGTGATCTTCAGGAGCGTCTGGATCGAGGCTAAGTGATGACGGGACACGAGATCTTTATCTTTGGCTGAGATCTTCTATTTTTGGAAAGTGAATATCACATATTTTTGGATGGATTTCTGGAAGGAAGCAAATCCTTTTTGACTTATATATTTTGGAAGCAAGGAAGATTGCAAGATATTTTAAAGAAGGAAATTATTTTTTAAGATATCTTATCTTTGGAAGATAATTATTCTATATATAGAGGCTGATTTTTTGGAATTTAGCCATCTTTGGATCACAGAATTTTTGAAGAGTTTTGAAGGAAGTTTTGAAGGAAGTTTTGAAGGTTGAAGATCAAGGAACGAAGGAAGCTAGTTTGGAGTTGGCTTTGAAGGAAGTTTGTAAGATTATCTTAGTTGGTTTGGTTTTGTTGTCCATCACCCGTCACATGACCGGTGTAAATGTTTGTGATTATAGTTGACCTATTGTTAATAATTTATATTGCATTTTTATATCATTTAACACAAAGCTTATGGTTTAAAATACATTATTAATAAATAAGATATATAATATGTTATTACAACATAAACAATAATAAAATTTTCATAACTTTTTAGTTTTTTATGATAAAATATGTAAATATTTTTGTATTGTGAGTGTTTCTAGTTGGATGATGGGTGAAGGATTTTTCAAAAACTCGACCAAAGGCTACCAAGATCCTAAAATCAAGTAACCTTTTGACTAACTCACTCGATCGAGCTTTACAAAAACTCGACCAAAGGGTACCACTTCCAACCTCGAGTGAAACAACATATAGAGCTTTTCTCTTGTGCAACTTTCAAGGAACTCGACCTAGCTTTCACTCTTCTCCTTCCTTGCTTCATATTGAGCTACCTTCCACTTCTCTTCATCTCCTATTCAAGAATTGGTGCATGATCAAATGATTCGGGTCTAGGGATGGAGTAAGAAAACACCTACAGGTCAAGATACCGTGAATCTTTTAAACTCTATCTCTTTTCTTTTGCATTTGGAACAATGCAAAACTTAAGTGTGGAGTATGTGAATGCTTACATTTATTTGTATATATGTGTTTGCATAACACTTTTCTTTTTCATTTTTGCGTTAGTCTTATTTTTCAAAAATCCAAAAATATTTGAAAAAAGTTTAAAATTCAAAAAAAACAAATTTTTTAAAAACTTTTGTATGCTTCTTACAATGAATGATATGATCTTGATGAAAAAACCAATGCTAAAGTCATGGCTATAATTTGAGACTTGTTATTTTGTGAATTGAGTGTATTAGAAGCATGTTAAATAGTCATCCATGAAATGTATATGGAAGTTTAATTTAGTTATGCCCTTATACCTTTCTATTGGCTGATGTTTAGCTTAGTGATTCCTATGTGCTAAAATTTAAGCTCAAGTCACACATGATAGTATTTATTGGTTATGAACTCTTAATTGCTCGCCTAGGGAAGCTTACATTAGTTGACACTCACTTGAGTGAAAAATCTAATTCGTAATGCAAAATACGTATGAATGAAAAAAGTAAAGAAAAAGTCAAAGAAATAACATATCAAAGTTCAAATACCAGTTCTACCTTAAGTCACCAATAGCCTATTGGCAATAGGTCGTAAACTTTCCCTTCGTCGTCTACAACCAAGCCTCCTACTTTGAGTTCCTTCAAGCGATAACGCCGACAAGCATATCGGGAAGCATTTTTGCACCGCCGTACTCACCTACCGTAGCCGATGAACAAGTTTGAGTATCCGCCTTCACCTACTAGATCCCAAGAAGCCACACCAACATTCTGCTTCTCCCTTAATGAAAGTTGCTCATCTCGAACCCAAATCCAATCCAAATACCGACAATCTGCATTGCCGGTCCTCCCACTACACTAAACCGGAGCTCTCCTCATCTTTCCCGTCGCTAGAGCTGCCGTCTCGTCACCATTGTTTGCAATGGTTGCCGCGTGAAACATTAGGAGATGTAGCCGGGGTCCATGGATGCCAATAGATCACTCTCTCATGCGAAACACTCTTTCTCGTCGTTTTCGTCGCCGGAGATGATGATTAAACATTGTTGAATGGACAAATCGTTCTTAAATGAGGAAACCCCTCTTTCTTCTTCTCAAATGGGTTATCACCCTCTTTTAAACACTATCCACCTTCATAAGTGGTTCTATCAGTATTTAATCGTCTTCACCGACAGAGCTTAAACACCGGCGCCTCCCTAACAAATTGCCTCCCTCAACAATTCTTTTTCCGGCTCCTACCATATCCATTGACCTGGTCCGTCTTCTCTACCAAATCATACGTGTTTTATAAATAATGGGATTAAAAGCCCACTCCACATGATTAATTGGCAACTCGAGTCATAAACCCCAGCAGCTCACTCGAATTTATAGCCATTGTAGTGATTCTCCGATTCACTTCTACCGGTACATCCCGTTTCCTCCATCATATCCAAACAATTACGACCAATTCATCACACCAAAAAAAATTATGACCAATCCTCCTAATTCATCTCTTTTTGACAGCAACTCTAACCTAAATTAGTCACACTTCTATTACTAAATTTAAAACAAAATTTATTTAACGATTATTATAAATATTTTTCTTCTTTGCCTTTTTTTAATGGATAAGTTGCAAGCTTGAACTAACGTTTTAAGGCTTGCAATTAAGCCTCAATTAGTTGAACTTTTAATAAAAATCAAAGGCTGAAAAACCTGATTAGTTTGACTTCTAATGACTCACCTTGTGTGTTTATTAATTGGAAAAAATTTATCAATTATTTGATTATAATTAACAAATAAGCATAGTTAGCTTTCAACTCTTGTTGAATGTTAACCAAAGAAGAAAAAAGGGCCCCTCAATAGTCACAACCATCAATAGTTTATTTAATCATTATTAATATCTATAATATTATTAATAATAATAATAATTAAGAAAATAAAAGTTACAAATGTTTGGTCAATTTCGTCCTAGGGGTACCATTCTAGCGGCCTAACGACACCGATTTCAACCTAACGGCCCCAAAAACACCAAAGATGAAATGGAAAAATAAAAATTAAGGTCGATTTGAACCCGGCCTAACGACCCCAAATTCATCAAAAATAAAAAGGAAAAATAAAAATTGAGGTCGATTTAGTTTTGTCTTAAGTCTTTATTATCCGACACAATAAATGATTTTAAAAACAAAATCGATCCTTTTCAGATCAATCTAAACAAATGAACTCCTTTGTTTTAAACCAATTCGTAAATCTACCCTCTATGAACAATTTTCTCCCTACAAATCATTTTCGTTTAACCACCAAGTTTTACATCTTTATACATCATGATTCCCGTATTCTACAGTTTCGTCTTCTGAGGTTTAATGTTGTCTTTGGATGGCGGGTTCGAGCGTTTGTCGAGAAGGGGCGTTGTGATCGACTCCTGACGGATCTGTTGCATTCGAAATCTAAGGTGTCCATGTTTGTTTCTCAGGCTTCCTACGTCTGTACTTCCTTCGAAGATGAACATTTATGCTCGTTGCCTCTTGTTGGTTGGATCATCCTACTTTCCCTTAAAGACTTTTTTGCTTTTGGGCTTTTATGATTTATTTTTTGCGTATTTCTTTTCTCCTTTGTTTGTGGTCCTTCTTGATGGTTAGTCTGTTTGTCGATCTTTTTCGACCTTTCGACCCACTAGATAGTGCGCCGTATAATGGTTTGAACCGCTTTTCGTTAACAAAAACAGATTTCAAATACCGATTGGCAATGTGATGAATGTTTTTTTTTCTTCATTTTTTGCTTTTATGCCAATGAGGTCAAGTATGAACATCAAAAGATGAATGTCAAGTGAATGTAAACCATGCCAAAAAAGAGCATGAATATTTTATTTGTTAGGCCGGGTTCAATAAGGAAAGAATTATAAATGACACGATCGTGTTTGATTGCACCTAAGTATGTAGATTTCAACTACTTTTTATTCATAAGGTTAAGCAACACAAGCCATATGCAAGCATTATTAATGACCTCTAAGTAGCAAGCATGAGTTGTCTTAAATTAGGATTCTTAACTATAGGTTTTATGAGTGAGCATTATTCTTCCATGCTTATTTTCATACTCACTATTCTCAACTTTGTCTTATTCCCAGCCATTGCACTAGTATTTTGAAAAGTGATCAATCATTTGAAGCATACTCAAAAGTGATTTTCTTTCTTTGTTTTTATTTCTTTAGCTTTGTATTTGTTATTACTTGAGACAAGTAAGAGCTAAGTATGGGGTATTTGATAGAGTGTTTTTTTGTTATGTTTCTAGATGTGTTTTTGAGTGATTTTACCTTTGTTTTGTATAGTTTAGGCATTCACATCTTAGCTAAAGTTTTAAATGTTAAAAGAATGTCTACCCCCTCTCTTGTATCTTTATAGGTGTTTTGACCTCAAATGGAGTTTAAACAAAGACATTCAATATCTCAAACATTCTAAGGAGTAATCATCATCTCACCATCAACCTCATGGAGCAAAGGAAGAAAGAAAAGCAAGGTTGGTCATTGAAGCCAAAGAACCAAAGAACCCCCAAGGATGGAGCCTCGGGTGAAGCATCACTCGATCAAAGAGGAAGGATTTTACTCGAGAAAGAAAGAATTTAGAGTGAAGTGTCAACTAAGCTTGATTTTACCTCATCACTCGAGCAAAGAAGACAAAAAACTCGAGCAAGGCAAACACTTCACTCGACCAAGAAGACACAATTGCAAGAAAGTTCAACGTTTCCAGTGTGGAACCTTGAATGATATTTCAGTCGAGGAAAGAGTACATGCCCACTTGAACAAGGAAGCCAGATTTTCAAGATATCAACGTCTCTCAAGTTTACAACATCACTCAAGCAAGGAAGACACAAAAACTCGAGAGAAGAAGACATGGCACTCGAGCAAGGAAGACGGGACTAAGTCGGTGGAACCACTCGATGCTCAGAGAAACCCACTCAACCAAGGAATACATGCCACTCGAGGTAGCCTAGCATCGAGTGAAGTGCAACTTGTGTAACTAACTCTTGCAACTTGATCCGGCCACTTGCCTCCAAGGGGGACTCCTTTTACAAGTTTCGACAACATCTGGTGTCCCTTGAAGAAAGATAGGAATCCATTAGAAGAATTCCTATCTTTCTTCATTAATATTGAAGAAAGATAGGAATCCATTAGAAGGATCAAGTTTTAACAAGATCTGGAAGAACTCCTTTTACAAACGTAAGACAAGGTATGTTACTATACTTTAGTCTTTGTGACTTGTTGGTCTTATCCCACTAAAGTATTTGGATTCCGGTGTAGGGAAAATGCACTAAAAAGGAAAACTCTATATTTGAGTGATTTCAACATTATCCAAGTCAAGTACCTACAATATTCTAATAACCGGTTTTGCTTGCAATTGAATGTAACTATATAAGGATGTTTGTCTACTCCTTTTGGAGACTACAACTCCTTGAATTTAATTCTGGATATTGAATTAAAGAATATACATAATTATGTTTTGCTAATTTGAGGCTACTTGTCTACTCACTTGGAAGATTACAACACTAAGTTGTTATTCTACTCCTTAACGGAGATTACAACAACTTGTAAGCCGCTTGTCTACTCACTTGTGAGATTACAAAGTCTTCACCTGATTAAATTGTTTGTCTACTCCTATTGGAGATTACAATAACTTGTAAGTTGTTAGTCTACTCCTTCTTGGAGATTACAACAACTTTGACACAAAACCGGACACTTTAAACCAACAATCTTCTAAGTGTATTTTATACATTTGATATATGTTGTGCATACATATATGTTTGCATAAGTTAGGGTGTGATTTTGACAATTGTTTTGTTGACTTGATTGTGTTAAGACATGATGGATGACATGGTTGTCATGGATTTGCTACCGCCCACGAAATTGGATGGTTTTGCAAGTATCTCTTTTGTCATATGACAACAAGAGGTGAAGAAGATTTTGACGTCCTTAAAGGTGGACAACATACTTCTTGAGGGGGCTCCCGGGCCGCCTAAAAGTGTTCCTATCTTGGGCCATAATGGGTGGATGAGGACCCGACTGCAAACGCATTGGAGTGTTGATAACTACACTTGTCGAGGAATCATTCTCAAGAGCATGTCGCCGTACATGTTGGATATCTACCATGACTTTGAGTTCGCAAAGGATCTTTGGGATGCCTTGGATTTGAATATCATGGAATGATGTATGAGACTGTATTCTTCAAGTATGTCATGTTGGATTTTCGGTGTCCGGTTTTAGACATGGGGCCGTAGTCTCACTTATGTGAGTAGACGGTTCTCCCAATTGCCAATCAATTTAATATAATTATCTTGAACTAAAAACAAATTATTAACCAAGGGTTTGTAATCTCCACAAAGAAGTAGACAAAACCCAATCAAGAGTTTGTAATCTACGAAAAGGAGTAGACAAAACTCTAATAGGAGTTATGTTCAATTGCACGTCTTATAAACCGGTTGTTATATGTTAAAATCATTGACTTGGATAATGTAATGAGTCATTCATAAATGAATTTTCCTTCTAAGTGTATTCTCCCCTACACCGGGAATATCCAAATACCTTAGTGGGATAAAACGTTACACGTTATAAAGACTAAGTAAGAGACTTACTTGTCTTACTTTGTAGAAAGGGTATTCCTAGGTTTTGTCAATACAAAACCAAACTAAGATGGATGCCTATCCTTTGTCAATACAAAGGAAATATACTGGTCTTTCGAGTTTTGCAAACAAGCTTATAAGAAGGCCTATCCAATGTCAATACAATGGAACTAAAAGCTTTATTGTTGCAAAAACGAATGTTCAATCAAGTGCAAATGGCTCTCCCTTTTATAGGCATAGGGGGCCACGGTTTTGGGGAGTTAAAAGAGGTTAAAATCGATTATGGAAGTTGCGTGGAAGTTACTTGGAAGATGGGCCTTGAAGCCCTAGAAAGCCCGAGGCCCGATGCCTACATAGGAAGCCCAAAACCGCTCTCCGGAGCTAGCTTAGAGCTAGCTTATTTTTCTTGGTCCAAACACTTCCAATGAGCTTCATTCACTTTAATATAGCTAGGGTAAGCTCCAAGATCCTCAAACACTCAATATCTTAGCTCAAGCTAGTGTAGCTCCTTAAGAAGCTCACTAGCTGCTTCATTGACATTCACTAAGCATTTGAGCTTGGATTGCTCCCAATTTTTAACCACATATTCTTTAGCCAATATAAAGCCTAAGAACCAAAGGTGTGCCGATAAAATGTGGCTAAAAAGCCCCAAACGTCGGCCTTCTAAAAGCTAGCACAAGTTGACCTTGTTGTGAATCACCTTGCTTTGATTCGACTCCCCTTATAATACTAGTTGTTCTTAGTGCCGGTCACTTGTCTTGCCTCCCGTAACCCAGACCATAGTGACACACATGTGAACAACTCATTGCACCTTGTTTCAAGACAAGCTCAACGGTTACAATGAAGACTTAGCCCAAATCTCCAACATTCCTCCCCCATTTGAGCAAAGTCAAGAAACTTTTAATAGACATACATCCAAACAAAATATTCGCATACTCATATATATCTTTCGATTGAATTTATTGAATTAGTATAATTACACATTCTGCACTAAAGAACTGTGGTGTCCTAATGAATTGAACCACTTAACTTGTTTAAGTACATGAAGGCAACATACACGAAATTTACATTTCCTTTACAAATAAATGACACATTTAAAGGCTATTGTGTCCTAATGCTTTAATGAACATATAGGTGAGTCGACCATCTACTCCCTTGAAGAAGCCTTGACACTTCACGTTCACGTAGCCAACTCTCTTTGATCTTGCACCTATAATTGCAATTTTTCAAAAGAGTTGTTAAGAAATTACGTATTTCAAACTATACATATTATATAGGCGTAGAGCATTACCTTGGATGGACATTTTATGCTCACAACTTCTTGGAATGGGCTTTCCTCATTGAACTCGGCTAAGGCATCAAGCATAGGCGAATTTGGTGTCCTATGACAAGTCGTTTTTCAATTTAGGTCGTTAACCCCATCCCCTTGGCTGACTTTTGAACTAAGTCCCTAGCCAAGCTCTTGGTTAAGTGATGTGTGTTCTCACAAAATCGACCGATATTATACCGTGAATTATGAGCTCTCTAACCGAGCTATGTCTCACACCAAGATGTCTTGATTTTCCATTGTATGTTTGGCTATAAGCTTTAGCCAACGTAGTTGAACTATCACAATGAATTGAGATAGGAGAAACCGGTTTTGGCCATAGAGGAATTTCTAGAACCAAATTTCTTAGCCATTCAGCTTCCTTACCGGCAGCGGCAAGTGCCACAAACTCGGACTCCATGGTCGAGGTTGTGATGCATGTTTGCTTCTTTGAAGCCCACGAAATGACACCACCACCTAACAAGAAAACCCATCATGTGGTGGATGAGTGATCATCTAGATTAATGATCCATAACGCATCCGAGTAGCCTTCTATCACTGAAGGATACTTACTGTACAAGATGCCAAAGCCCATAGTCCCCTTGAGGTACCTAAGCACACGCCTTAGTGCCTTCCAATGTTGTGAGCTAGGACAACTTGTGTACCTACTCAATTTACCAATAGCAAAAGCAATATCTGGCCTAGTGCTAGTCATTGCATACATGCAACATCCTATTACTTTTGCATACTCAAGTTAAGAGACAGCTGATCCTTGGTGGGGCATCAATTTTTCACTTGAGTCCATAGGAGTACTAACACTTGAACTTTTATCACATTGGAAGCGTTTGACAATCTTCTCAATGTAGTGTGATTGTGTGAGGCTTAAGCCTTTAGCATCACGTTTGATTCTTATGCCTAGAATCACATCCGCCTCACCTAAGTCTTTCATAGAAAATTTAGTGGACAAGAAATCCTTAGTAAGATCTACTTGTCTTTGGTTTGTTCCAAAGATCAACATGCCATCAACATATAAGTATATGATCACACCTTGACCGGTATGATCAAACTTACTATAAACACACTTGTCAGCTTGATTTATCTTAAATCCATTTGACAATACGACATCATCAAACTTTTGATGTCATTGTTTTGGAGCTTGCTTTAGTCCATACAAGGATTTGACCAAGCGACACACTTTGTGCTCTTGTCCTTTTAAAACAAACCCTTCAGGTTGTCTCATATACACTTCCTCATCTAGATCACCATTAAGGAATGCTGTCTTGAAATCCATTTGATGAATCACTAAATTATGTATAGTCGCCATAGCTATTAATAACCTAATGGTTGTAATCCTAGCCACCGGAGCATATGTGTCAAAGTAATCGACACCTTCCCTTTGTCTAAAGCCTTGGATGACCAAGCGTGCTTTAAACTTGTCAATGGAACCGTCAACTTTCATCTTCCTCTTGAAGATCCATTTGCATCCCAAAGGTTTGCAACCGGAAGGAAGGTTGGCTAACTCCCATGTATGGTTACCCATAATGGAGTCCATCTTCTCTTAGATTGCTTCCTTCCAGAAGGCAACATCTTGAGACTTCATGGCCTCGTCAAATGTCTTTGGATCCTCATCTATATGAAAGTGAGAGTGACGATCCATTTCATTATCCCTTGACCCTTCAACCAACAGCACTTGGAAAATCGATTTTTGGGACAAATTAGTGCTCATAGGAGCAATCTTTGGCAAGTCAAGCCCGTGGGACGCTTGCCGAGATTCATCTTGAATCCTATGATGCTTGTTTGGGTATTCCTCATCTAAGGTCATGTTGATCACTTCCCTAGGCCTAGGAGCCGAGGTGAAGCGATCTTCATCAAAGATGGCATCCCTAGACTCTATTACGGTATTAACCGAGATGAAGTCATTAGGTTCTATCACATAGAACCTATAAGCTTTGGAGTGTTCGGCATAGCCAATGAACACACACTCAACACCTCTTTCACCTAAAGTCTTATGTTTGTTGTCATTTAACCTTACTATGGCTCGACATCCCCAAACTCGTAAGTAATGTAGGTTTGGTTTCCTTTTGAACCATAGTTCGTAAGGAGTCTTCTTGCTTCTTTTGTTTGGAACACGATTAAGCAAGTAGTTTGCAGTGAGCATAGCTTCACCCCAAAACGAATTCTTAAGACCCGAGTAAGACAACATGGCATTGACCATCTCTTTAAGCACTCGGTTCTTTCGTTCGGCCACACCATTTGATTGTGGTGTGTAAGGTGCCGTGGTCTCATGTATGATCCCGACACTCTCAAAGTATTCCTTATCCATAAATTCACCACCACGATCTGTGCGTAGTCTTTTTATTAAGGTACCTTGTTGCAACTCATATTCATTCTTGAATACATAGAATTTGTCTAAGGCATCACTCTTTGCAAAGATTAGATATACGTAACAATACCTAGAGTAATCATCTATGAATATTATGTAATACTTCTTCTTTCCTAATGAAGGAGTAGAGTGCAAGTCGCCTAGAATCCGAGTGGACTAAGCCGAGCATTGATTGTTCTCTTTCAACTCTAGGAAATGGAAGTCTTGTTATCTTGGTCAACATGCACGTTTTACACTTGTCTTTTGGCAAGTCAAGTTTAGGTAAAATACCAGCCTTAGTCATGTCATTCATACGCTTAAAATGAACATGTCCAAGCCGTGCATGCCATTTGACAAAAATCACAATTGGAAGAAGAAGAAGACAATGTAAACAAACTATTCTTGTTTATATTAGTATTAGAAAGTTTATTACATAAAGAGAGAAGAAACATATTATTGTTCCAATGGCCAAAGCCTACAAATGTTCCTCTCCTAGATAATACATAGTGGTCGGCTTCTATGACTTGTTTGAAGCCAAGCCTATTGAGTACACAACCAGAAACCACATTCTTTCTAATGGCCGGTGCATGTAGTACATTTGACAAGACTAGAGTCTTGCCACTTGTGAAGTATAGATCAACCCGTCCTCTTCCTAGAACGGGGGTGGTAGACTCGTTTCCCATATGTATGAGTGCTCCATCGTTAGCAACAACGTATGTCTTGAACCAACGTCGATCTTTGCAAACATGAGTTGTTGCACCCGAGTCAACCCACCATCAAAGGTCATCATACTGCATGGACAAACATTCAAAAGTCAATGGCACATAATTTAAATCAGAATTTATATCAAAGTTAGAATCAAGACTCATAAGTGAGTCACCTTGGTTTGAGGGGTTTTGGCCACTTTGACCTCTACCCTTGGATCCATTATCCTAAACCTTGCAATCCCGTTTGAAGTGGCCAGACTTGCCACACTTGCAACAAGAACCTTTTGGTTTCCTGTCAATATTATCCTTCTTGGACTTCTTGGACTTATTTCCCTTGTCTTTGTCTTTGTCCATTTCTTTGAACCTCTTCCTTTTGCCCTTGCATTCCATCATGTTGGCCTTGTGGGAAGTAGAAGTTTTATCCTCCTTCTTGAGTCCCCCTTCTTGTGCCCTAAGACCTTGTTCAATTTGAAGGTGAGAGCCAAGTTCCACCAACGTGAGTTCTTCCTTCTTGTGCTTTAGCACATGGCGAAAGTCCTTCCAAGAAGGGGGGGGGGAGCTTATCCATTATAGACAAAACCGCAATGGCCTCATCCATATGCATGGCATGTTGAGTGAACCTCCCAAGAATCCGGAGCAATTCATTGTATTGTTCCATTACCGGCCTTGAGTCCACCATTTTATATGAGTTAAAATCCGAGACTAAGAATTTGCGAGATGAAGCATCCTCCGCCATGTACTTAGACTCCAGTTGATCCCACATTGATGTTGATGACTCTACACTTTGGTAGACATCAAACAATGCATCACTCATGCCATTGAGAATATGACCGCGTCATATGTAGTCATCATTATTCCATTTGCTCCTTCGTCGGGCAGCCTCTATCTCCTCCACCATATCATCAACCAGCTCGGCCGGTCTAGGTGTAGTGAGTGCATAAGCGACTTTTAGTGTAGTCAAGAGGAAGTGCATTTTCTTTTGCCACCTCCTAAAGTCTATACCCTCAAACTTATCCAACTTCCCAAAACGAGAAGTCATTTCTGTCATTAACGTCTTACTTATTATTGATCAATCCAATCCTAAAAAACAATTAACAATAAATACACTTAGAAGATTGTTAGATTTTCGGTGTAAGGTTTTAGATCAAAGGGCCGTAGTCTCACTTATGTGAGTAGACGGTTCTCCCAATTGCCAATCAGTTTAATATAATTATCTTGAACTAAAAACAAATTATTAACCAAGGGTTTGTAATCTCCACAAAGGAGTAGACAAAACCCAATCAAGAGTTTGTAATCTCCGAAAAGGAGTAGACAAAACTCTAATAGAATTTATGTTCAATTGCACGTCTTATAAACCGGTTGTTATATGTTAAAACCATTGACTTGGATAATGTAATGAGTCATTCATAAATGAATTTTCCTTCTAACTGTATTCTCCCCTACACCGGGAATATCCAAATACCTTAGTGGGATAAAACGTTACACGTTACAAAGACTAAGTAAGAGACTTACTTGTCTTACTTTGTAGAAAGGGTATTCCTAGGTTTTGTCAATAAAAAACCAAACTAAGATGGATGCCTATCCTTTGTCAATACAAAGGAACTATACTGGTCTTTCGAGTTTTGCAAACAAGCTTATAAGAAGGCCTATCCAATGTCAATACAATGGAACTAAAAGCTTTATTGTTGCAAAAACGAATGTTCAATCAAGTGCAAATGGATCTCCCTTTTATAGGCATAGGGGGCCACGGTTTTGGGGAGTTAAAAGAGGTTAAAGTCGGTTATGGAAGTTACGTGGAAGTTACTTGGAAGATGGGCCTTGAAGCCCTAGAAAGCCCGACGCCCGAGGCCCACATAGGAAGCCCAAAACCGCTCCCCGGAGCTAGCTTAGAGCTAACTTATTTTTCTTGGTCCAAACACTTCCAATGAGCTTCATTCACTTTAATATAGCTAGGGTAAGCTCCAAGATCCTCAAACACTCAATATCTTAGCTCAAGCTAGTGTAGCTCCTTAAGAAGCTCACTAGTTGCTTCATTGACATTCACTAAGCATTTGATCTTGAATTGCTCCCAATTTTTAACCACATATTCTTTAGCCAATATAAAGCCTAAGAACCAAAGGTGTGCCGATAAAATGTGGCTAAAAAGCCCCAAACGTCGGCTTTCTAAAAGCTAGCACAAGTTGACCTTGTCGTGAATCACCTTGCTTTGATTCGACTCCCCTTATAATACTAGTTGTTCTTAGTGCCGGTCACTTGTCTTGCCTCCCGCAACCCGGACCATAGTGACACACATGTGAACAACTCATTGCACCTTGTCTCAAGACAAGCTCAACGGTTACAATGAAGACTTAGCCCAAATCTCCAACATTCCTCCCCCATTTGAGCAAAGTCAAGAAACTTTTAGTAAACATACATCCAAACAAAATATTCGCATAATCATATATATCTTTCAATTGAATTTATTGAATTAGTATAATTACACATTCTGCACTAAAGAATCGTGGTGTCCTAATGGATTGAACCACTTAACTTGTTTAAGTACATGAAGGCAACATACACGAAATTTACATTTCCTTTATAAATAAATGACACATTTAAAGGATATTGTGTCCTAATCCTTTAATAAACATATATGCGAGTTGACCATCTACTCCCTTGAAGAAGCCTTGACACTTCACGTTCACGTAGCCAACTCTTTGATCTTGTACCTATAATTGCAATTTTTCAAAAGAGTTGTTAAGAAATTACATATTTTAAACTATACATATTATATAGGCGTAGAGCATTACCTTGGATGGACATTTTATGCTCACAACTTCTTGGAATGGGCTTTCCTCATTGAATTCGGCTAAGGCATCAAGTCATAGGCGAATCGGATGTCCTATGACAAGGAAGAGAATCCATAAAGGATAATCTTGTAGTGTTTGATATTAAGTATATGTAAAGGGCTTCAGGCCTATATGCTTTGTAAGTATCTTTCTATGTTAAAACTATGTATAGGCTTCGGCCATAGTTTGTAATGCCTTATCAATATTAATAAAGAAGTGTTGTGTGTTTTTTATTTTACACTTGTGTCAAGATCGAATGGAAGCATGGTTGTTTGTCATATTTAAAAATGTTTGAGAGCTTAGTTCGATTACACATTATGCTGTTGAAAGTCAAATGGTAAAGCACTTAAACTTGATCCTTTTTGACAAGCAAATAAGTTTTATTTATTATTTGTTGAAAGCCAAAGAAATGGCTTTGGATTGGGTTAGATGAACAAGCCAAGATATGCGCAAACTCATGCTGAGACATTGAGTGTTGACATGGACTTGTTGTCCCAAAAGGGGGCAAGTGAAACACTCAATAAGGCTCGTGACATGCCTTGTAAATAAGCCAATGTCAAGCCCAAGAAATGGCTAAAGAGGGTTGAGTAAAGGTGCACGCAAGTGCCCGCCTTGGCTATGTCATGATGTGCAAATGACAAGGCAAATCATGGTCTTAAGGCGTGTCGAAATACCTAAGGAAAATCAAGCCAAAAGTGACTCGTCGAAGTCTCTTGGATTGGCTATGCCAAAGCCCAAGCCATATTGGCTAAGGGCTAACTATTGATTGGAAAAGACTTGAGCAAACTATGTCACTCAACCGGTTCTTGATAATGATATGGGCGACTCGACCGGCTTTGTAAGTCACTCAACCGGAACATAACACTGAAGCGAGCGACCCGACTGACTACTTCAGGCGACTCGACCGTCTATAACCGCCATGTGGTTGACTCGATGGCCTTGTCAATCGACTCGACTGGAAATAATTTCCATGAAACCGTTGAGTAACCGCCAAGCAGTCGACTCGATTGGTTTGTCGGGCGGCTCGACCGACACTGTTTAAAACACGCTAGCTTGCGTTTTGTTAACCAGTCGACCCGACTGGGATAATGGTCGACCCAACCGGTTTTTGACAAGGACTTGTGATTCTTAGGAATTTCTAAAGTGATCAGCTCGATCGGTTCTATGATCGGCTTGATCGGTCCTTGTGATCGTACGATCGATCTTGTGATCGGCTCGATCGATTCATTCAATATGCATGTGTGATCTTGCCTTTGTACAAACGATTTGTCTTGAAATTCCTTGGAGTCGTGGGACTTGTAGAAGGATGGTATGAACATGAGTAAGACGCTTGGATGATTAAAACGTCGAGTGTGAATTCGTTGAAAGAACGGGATACTCAAAGAGGCATAGAGGTTTGGTGACGATCAAACCTAATATGTTGTCTTCGGTTAAAACCATAAAAAATCTTGTTATGCTTTAAACGTCGAATATGAATTTGTTATAAGAACGAAATACTCAAAGAGGCATGAGGTTTGGTGACGATCAAACCTAATATGTTGACTTCGGTTAAAAACATGAAAAGTCGTGTTATGCTTTAAAAACGTTTTGGCCAAAGTCTAAATAAGACTAAAGCATGATTGAACGGAATCATAAAGTTGGCTAAAAGGCCAAACCTCCGTCGTTCGATTGCCTAGTACCAAGGTCAAGTACAAACATGACCATATATGATTTCTGTTGATCAAGTGTTCTTAAAAGAAGGTAAGACATCTAAACGAGAACATGATATCTCGAGATGTTACCTTCATGGCTATGAAAGAGGTTAATTTACTTTGGTTTGTATGTAAACCTCCGGGTTATACGAAAGGAATTTCTATGAGGAAACTGAAAGTCAATGGACTCACTAGAGTCGAATTGTTGACTATGGTGACATATGAATGCCTACAAGGCACATGATCATTTCTAAGTGTTGAAATTGCTATGAGGGGATGATCGGATTCGGACAAACGTTATTGAACAACGAGGATGACTCGTTCTGGATATGCAACAAGTCTTTGAAAAGGGCAACTACATAACGTATGCCATTTCAAAGTTATATATTCTCATATAGGAACTCTCCCTACCCCATGGCAATGACAACAAAGTGAAAATGATCAAAGGTGTTGGCTGAATCGGTTTAAGATAAATTGATTCAATTGGTGTGTCAATAGCAAGTTGAATTATACCACACAAGGTAATATCTCTTGCTTATGTTTAGACAACATGATGGTTTTGACACTAGTCAAAACGTGTGAATCTAAATGATTCTATACCTCTAAAGTTTTGATAAAAGACTTGAGAATAGCCATGGTATTGATTGTGAAATTAATGAAATGAGATAGGCACTAGCCTTGATAATTTCATGACTATTGGAAAAGGGTTTCGGACTAATTTCATTGATGTTCATTATTCTCCGATAAAGTATGTCCATGGATTCAAGTGAAAGATCTCATGACATGATCATTTGTGAGACTTGAAAGTACTCATATATTAGGGTTGGAAGCTTGTTGTCGACACACGACAAGAGCGTTCTTTCGGACATTGTCTTGACTCTATCATGACAATGCCATGACTTGGTGGTTAAAATTCCTTGTGGTCTAAGTCCTGATTTCCTAGAAAATCTATTTCTTTGAAATAGTGGTTCTTTGGCTTGGTATAAAGTCAAGGATGTTATGGGAATTGAAACATCTTGACGTTGAGACATAGTTTGGTTATAGAACTATTAGACTCAACATATAGCGTCGGCGGTTTGTTGAGAATTCACAAACGTGGCCCAAAGACTAACCAAGAACTTGGCTTCTTATTTGGTACACAAGATAGCCAAGGGGATGGGTTACAACCTATTAGTTTAACCTCTCGTCGTGGGACACCCAATTCGCCTATTCAATGTGGAAAGCCCATTCCGAGAAGTTAGCAAACTCAAAGTTCCATCCAAAGAGAGTTCTATCCTACAAACTAAGGAAAGCTTGAGAGAATTCTCTTAACGGCTTCTTTGAGAAATTACGAGTGTAGGCGCAAGATTAAAAAAAAAAGTCGGCTACTTAAACGTCAAGTGTCAAGGCTTCTTCAAGGGAGTATGTGGTCGACTCGTCTATGCGTTCATTAGAGGATTAGGACACAATAGCCTTTAAATGTGTCACTTGTTTGTAAGGAATGTAAACTCACATGTACTTTGCCTTCACGTACTTAGACAAATTGAGTGGTTTAATCCGTTAGGACACCATGATTCATTTGTACAGAATGTGTATATGTACTAAATCAATAAATTCAATCGAAAGATATTTGTAATTATGTGTAAAGTTTTGTTTGTTAATTTGCCTAAATTAAGTTTCACGATTTTGCTCAAGTGGGGGAGGAATGTTGGAGATTTGTGCTAAGTCTCAACGGAACCATTGAGCTTGTTGTCGAGACAAGGTGCAATAAGTTACTCACATGTGTGTCACGATGGTATGGGTTGCGGGAGGCAAGCCAAGTGACCGGCACTTAAAGTAACTGGTGATTACGGGGTAAAAGTGTGAAAGCTAATTAAATTGAACTAAACCAAGGGACATGGCTATCATGGCTATGTTGAAAGTTGGTTTAGTTGAGCCCCATGACTGTCATGGGACATTGTCTTGACTCTGTCATGACAATGCCATGGCTTGGCAAGAGCGTTATTGGCCTTGCCAACGCCTAAGCCATTTTGCGGCAGAAATTGAGAGTCCGACGCTTTGTGGTTTTAAGATACATTTTGTGAGCGTTCTTTCGGGCATTTCTCATTATATTAGCTCAAGAAAGTTATTACAAAGTTTGAGAAAAATTCAAGCACAAATGTCCATTGAGCTCCAAGAAGTGAGCTGCTTAGTGAGCTGCTTGATGAGCTAAGCTAGTTTGAGTTGAGCTCATGTGTATTTGTTGACCTTGGAGCTTCACGTAGCTATAATGAGTTAGTCAAAGCTCATTGATGAGAAAAAAGTCGGGCCGGACAAGCTAACTGAAATTTGGGCTTTTTGATGCCCCAATTGAGTTGGGCTTGGGTCTTGGGCTTGGGCCAAAAAGTGGTTATAAAACCCTAACTTCTCTCAACCGCCAATAACCGTTTGTAACCACTCTCAACTGCTTTGGTGGCGGTTATTCTCCCAAAAAACGTGCCCCCCTTTTCCTATAAAAGGGAGAGTCATTTACACTTGAAAAATGATCCATTTTGCATGAAAAAATTAAGCCATTAGTTCCCAAGTTTTGACAAGGGATAGAAAATTTTTCTTTGGGTGATTTGTGCAACTTGAAAGACCAAAATACTTCATTAATATGGAAGAAAGATAGGCATCCATAAGAAGGATCAATTTCGACAAGATCTAGAAGAACTCCTTTTACAAACGTAAGACAAGGTATGTTTCTATACTTTAGTCTTTGTGACTTGTTGGTCTTATCCCACTAAGGTATTTGGATCCCGGTGTAGGGAAAATACACTTAGAAGGAAAACTCTATAATTGAGTGATTTCAACATTATCCAAGTCAAGCACATGCAATATCCTAATAACCGGTTTTGCATGCAATTGAATGTAACTATATAAGGATGTTTGTCTACTCCTTTTAGAGACTACAACTCCTTGGATTTATTTCTGGAGATTGAATTAAAGAATATACATAATTCTGTTTTGCTAATTTGAGGCTACTTGTCTACTCACTTGGGAGATTACAACACTAAGTTGTTAGTCTACTCCTTAACGGAGATTACAACAACATGTAAGTCGCTTGTCTACTCACTTGTGAGATTACGGAGTCTTTACCTGATTAAGTTGTTTGTCTACTCCTATTGGAGATTACAACAACTTGTAAGTTCCTAGTCTACTCCTTCTTGGAGATTACAACAAGTTTGACACAAAACCGGACACTTAAAACCAACAATGGTTATCTTAATCCTTCCTTCTTCAACCTTACGCAAGCCTTCAAATCGAGACAAGCACAAGGAGGGACTAAAATTAACTAGGAGCACCAATCTCTAAAGAGATTAACACACACAAGAACGAACTAGCAAGGACTCATAATTATTCAATGAAAGACTCAATTTTTGATTGAATTTCATGAATAAAACGTGAACTTTAAAGGAAACAAACGATTCTAGTTTTTGGCTGAAATCTATCTTAATGAAAATGAAAATGAGGGAGACTTTTATAGGTCTAGAAAAGCCTCCAACTAAAAAAAAGGATAAAACATTTTGTCAAAAGACAAAAGAGCTAATTACAAGCTAACAACAACCTTTAAAAATGTCAAGAGCCTAAATGTAATAAAATGTCTTGTATTTTATATCTAAGGATGGTATAAAATGTATAAGAAGCTCCAAAAGCCTCACTTCTTGTTTTCTTGCAATTCCGGGACAACTACTTCCTCCTTGCTTTTGCATGGCTCATTTCCACGTGTGCATGACTCAACTTTATGTGTGTATGGCGCCCTCTACGTCTACATGGGTTGGAATCATCATCAAGGTGACTAAGGAAGTCTTAGTCACCAATAGATCACCAATGGTCTCCTTAGGAGTTAAAGACACCAATAAGTTGGACACTTCCTCTTGGATTGCTCTTGCCCTCGATCTAGTGATTGATCTTGTTGGTGATGGCCCCTCATCACTATGGTTTGGAAGGAATAGCCCCAAACCTAGTGTTTTCTTCATATATACTTGATACTTGATTGTGTTACTTGCCTACTTGTTACTAACACCCCCTAAAGATTTGATCATGTGATCAAGTCCTTTTGCTTTCTTGTACACTTAGACCTTACTCTTGGAATTGAAGCGCTTCCAACTATATAAAGTCTCTTAGGATTTGACCTTGATGAAAAAAATATCATATACATGCATTGACAATGACCGTATACTTGTTAGAATATGTGATAATTGAGTGTCTCCTCACTTCACGCCATCCCTCTTATATAACTAAGGCGTTTTCACCATTAGGTTTTTCATCCAGTTTTCAATCAAAATTTTATAAAGACGAGTTTTGTAGTAGAGATTGGCCGACCAACGTGCCCTAATCATCCGACTTGTCCTCTTTTGCTTGATTAATAAAAGTGAGATTTTTTTTGTAAATTATGTCATGTTAAATTCTATCGTTCTAAAGTCTTTCTATACAAAATGCGAGAGCCGAGTATGAAGTTACTTTTATCCTACTTGATCTTTCAAGTGATGATTGCAAAAATGCGAGGGTCAAGTAATTACTATCTTAAATATTGTGCAAAATTGTAAAAGCCAAGCAAAACTACATTTCTCATAACTTGATATGTATTATATTTAGATTTGATATGTTTGTTACGGTGATATAGTTCTTGGAACTTTTATTTTTTATTATCGTTGATACCACAAACTTGATTATTTTCGATATTTTTAATTGTGGAACACACCCCGATAAAATAGTTTCTTTTCCCTTAAATGCTATGATTTGTGTTTTTTGTCATCGGATACTGTCCGACTTGAACTCACCAGTCAATCGATTTCTGTTGTTTTTCTCCCTTCATGATTTCTGATTATTTTTGCTTTCGTATTCTTCAATTATATCCTAATTGGCCTATCAACACCGCTCGTTCGGTGTTTTTCTTCTAATTTGTTTATACATTTTATTATTTTAGTTTTACAATTAACATGTCAAATCATAACTTTGTTTTTCCTAACTTAGGATCCCGGCCCTTCGCCCCCACGATACGGTATAAGTATTTTGACCCGTATCGGGTTGTTTAGAATTATAAATAGATCGTGTTAGAATCGTAAATAGGAACTTCCACAATCAATAATAAGAAACCCTACATGGGGTTTATTTCCTAAAAACTTTTGTTTTTCTCCCTCTTTGATGATCTACTCGAATTCACAACACTAACATATATTAGACTAATTGAACAGAAATCTAACACAGAGTCTCTAAGCCATTTATATCAAGTATACTATTATAGTTACCCTACTACACCTCACATGTCATGTCTTATTCTGGTGTGCTTGATGCTTCAAAAATTTGAAAACGAAGTCTCGTACTTAGGGAATTTATTAATCAAGGCCGGCATCTAGCTACCTTCTTAATTTACACTTCTCTTTGTCTTTATAAGTTCATCTTCCCTTCATCTCAACTCACTTCATTCTAAACATGGATTTCTTCATCTTCTTCTTCATCACACTTATACCAACAATCTACCTTCTTTCCATCCTCTACAACCTCATTTCCTCAGCAACACACCACAAATCCTGCTATATTCTCGACTACGAATGTTTCAAACCCTCAGACGACCGGAAAGTAACAACCGAATTCTCCGGCGAGATCATCAAACGAAATAAACACCTGGGACTCAACGACTACAAATTCCTCCTCCGAGCAATCGTAAGCGCCGGAATCGGCGAGAACACATACGCTCCGAGGAACATCCTTCAAGCCCAAGAAGAATCACCGACCCTCCATGACTCCATCTCCGAAATCGACGAGTTTCTCCATGTCAGCATTGACCGAGTTCTTAAACGGTCAAATTTATCCCCGTCGGAAATCGATGTTGTTGTTCTGAACATATCGATGCTCGCAACTGTTCCGTCTTTATCATCAAGGATTGTGAATCATTACAAGATGAGGGAAGATGTGAAGGTTTATAATTTGTCTGGAATGGGTTGTAGTGCGAGCTTGATCTCGATTAATTTGGTTCAAAGCGTGTTCAAGGCTCGTCGGGATCTGATTGCGCTTGTTTTGACGTCGGAGTCTTTGAGTCCGAACTGGTATTCCGGTAAGAACAGGTCCATGTTTCTTGCTAATTGTCTCTTCCGCTCCGGTGGCTGCGCTATCCTGCTCACCAATAAAGGTATTTTCACCCAACCTTTACTAGAACAATATCTTTTTTTTTCTGTTTTTATTCATTACTTTTCATTTTTTAAAATAAATCATTTTTCTCTATATGTACTGTAAATAATTGAACTAAAAATACTTTGAAAATTATTATAAACTTATTATAGTTAGCTTAGTTTTTGAAGTTGAAGATTATTCGATCTATAATAACAGGTCAGTTCGTGTGTATTTAGTTTAATTCGATTTATTTTTTTTAATCAAATATTAATTATTTTACTTTTTTTTTTAGTTTCTATCGATTATAAAGAAATTACTGAATTTTTAAATTCTTTTTTAACACAAAGAGTAAGCACAATTACGCGGTTGGTGTACTATCCAGTAATATTTTTTTACAGACGAGACCTTTATGATATAGGAAATTGTGTAACATACGACTTCCGTTGACTGATGCTAAGGTGTCAAACGGGTCCGCCGGATCAGATTTGGGTCACAACAAGTTTAGGTTAATATTGGATCCAATTAAATTCAGGCTTGAATTTTAAATGGTTCGTTTCGGGTCAGGTAATAATTTTTCTGGTGTAGTCTCAGTTCTTGAACAATAACGGGTAGATTTAGTTCGGTTCTCAGGTTATTTGGGCCAGTTTACTTCCGATCTTTAATAGATTCGGGTCAACTCCAATTGGGACGGGTCAATACGGTTTGAGGTGGGGTCAATTTATGTGCGGGTGGATGTTGGATTGGGTCAATACCGGTCTAATTGCCTAACATTTTGATCCGGGTCTATTTTGGGTCGGACAATTTGTGATGTTGAATCCGAGTAGCTGAGTCGGATAACTATTAGATATACACTTTTTCATGAATTTTTTTTTTGCAAAGATATTAATCTGATTCGCAAATCCGAATTCAATCTTACAAGAAACCAAGATCCAAATACGATGAATCTAGTCGTATATTCGGCTAATTATCTGTTTGATCCGGTTTCGTAAACGTGATCCGAATGACTTTAGCCAATTTCAAATGATTTGTTTGAATGAAAATGACTCTAAGTAGATTCGAATAAATGAATGGTCTGTTTGACCCGGATATATGACTAATTTCTTCGCCCAGAATATTTTTTTTTTTTCACTTTTTCATCATGTAAAGTAAAAATCAAACTCATGTAAGATAATCCAAATAAAAGTATATATATGTAAATCAAACTTTTTATTTACTTTATGTAATTTATAAATTCTTCCAAAACTAATGAACTTAAATTTTTTATATGTTAAATATAAAAGAGACTTATTTGCTCATTTAAAATTATTAACATATCTCTAGAACAATATTATGTATCCATTAATTCACAATTTAATATTTGTCCAATTTTTTTTATTGTAACTAATAACTAATTACTTAACAATACATTTATTATATATTAATATAAGCATTAGCAAAATATATAATAACACAATAATACATAATCCATTTCGATCCTTGGTTCGTTATCGGTTTATTTATTAAGGTTTAATCATGCTCAAATCAATTTTGGTTCGAGTTATTTATTATTTCGGTTGAAATTAATTTAAATTATTTTTTTCAAAATTTTCGGGTCAAAGTTTGACGGCTGTACATATATACTTGTGCTATTCATTGTCGAATGTGGGTTAAAAAATGAACTTACATATATTATTTGGGAGGAATTACAGCTAAATTAGCGTCGAAGGCGAAGCTAAAGCTAAGGTGCTTAGTCCGAACCCACCACGGCGCCAGGGACGAGTCGTACAGCTGCTGCATCCAAACCAGCGACGAAGAAGGGCGAACCGGTTTCCACCTCGGCAAGGAACTCCCGAGAGCCGCCACCCGATGTCTAGTCGACAATCTCCGAGAAATAGCCCCAAAAATCCTCCCCATCACCGAACTGATCCGTTTCATGCTCGTCTTGGCCATAAGAAAGCTAAACTTAAACCCAAAAAGCGCCCTCAAAGTCAACGGACCCGGTTCAGGCAAGTCTTCAACAATCGATTTCCGAACCGGGGTGGACCATTTCTGCATTCATACCGGAGGAAAGGCGGTTATAGACGGAATCGGAGAAAGTTTAGGTCTTGATGAATCTGATTTGGAGCCTGCAAGAATGACATTGCATCGATTTGGGAATACTTCAGCTAGTAGCTTATGGTACGTTCTGGGTTACATGGAGGCTAAGAAGAGGCTGAGGAAAGGAGATAGGATTTTAATGCTGAGTTTTGGAGCTGGATTCAAGTGTAATAGCTGTTTGTGGGAGGTTGTGAGTGATTTAGCAGATGGAAATGCTTGGGAAGATTGCATTCATAAGTATCCTGTCAGCAACTTGATTAATCCGTATGTAGAGAAGTACGGTTGGATTAATGATGAAGAAGAGGCTACTTTCAAGAATAACAGCAAGTTTGTAAACTTAATGTGAAATTCTATTCTTTTGTGCTGCTTCATTAGGGTGTGTTTATCCATCTCAGTCATTTGCTTTTGTACACATGCATACACAAGAGAGTATAAGTTATAATTCAATAACATCCTTCTTCTTTCGTACCAAACGATCTTTAATACTAAATGTTCTAAACTTTTTTTTTTGATAAAGGTAAATTTGTTTTAGGAAATCAGCATAACTAGGTTTATTACGACTTAATTGTACTACAAACCTACGATCTGAGGTCTACTGTCAAAAAACAATGTATTTCAGATAGACACGTAATCCTCTAAACATTTCAATTACGCCAAAAGTCATAAAAATACATATAAACCTGACACAATTCATAAAACTCGTTCACCTTCGACAAAGCTATCAACAAATATAGACACTCACGGGCCGAACAAGTGCCCAAATGAGCTCCTAAACTTGATTAGTCTAAAAACCTGATATTTGATCATAATCAAACTTATAGCGAATATGCAGACGACCTCAACAGGCCAACATCGTAAGATCTCCAAAATCTCTAGCATGGACTCCTCAAATGTGTGGAAAAGAGAGGAAGACAAAATAAATTTTTAAAAAAAGTAGGAGCAGAGCTCAATGATGTTTGAAAACATTAACTATCCACCAGCAAGGCAGAACATTGAAGACAGTATAATTCGGTGTAGTTTGGGCCACCCTAATAAACGTATGTAACTGTATGTATAATAATATGTTTTTTTTTTAAAGAAAAAATTCAATGATAAACGAACTAAGAGCAAATAAAGGGGGAGGTCGGAGGAAGGTAGAGGACATAAATAGCCGGCAATGAAATGAAGTTATCTACAGTTTGTAACTCAGTTTGGTCGTGGTGAACATTTAGTTGTTTTGTTGCGGTTTGTTTCCTAATGAACTGAACATCAAGAGGTCTTGATCCATATACGTTTTGAGCGGGTAGTGACGACGGGGTAGGAGCTTTGGCTTCGTCTCCGCGAGCTATTGCTTGTGGTATATTCATACGTTAAATTTCAGTTCCGTTTGAATGAGAAATAGATACCCAAAGTTGATTGCGTGATAGACAATAACTTGAGAAAAATAGTGAAAATGGGAACTTCTCACATCGACTATATTGAGGGAAATCAAAAAGGATATATGGGGAATAATGCACTAAAGGCGGTGAACTTTGGGTCACTACCCATTTTCAATGGAGAACGACGTAGGAAAACCACCACACGCACGCGCCGACCCGAGCTCGTGTTGAGTTGAACAGCGACGAGACGGGATGACCTATACGTAATATGCGTTGACCTTGGGTCAGGCCCATCTTCGCAGTCCATCGGATAAGTCAAACGGTTATCCAGATTTCAGTCCAACGGATCCGAAAAAAGGGGATTGTTGGGCAGCTATTGACTCCTAATTTGGGGGTTGTAGTTGGGCCCACCCATTTTCAATGGGGAAACATTAGACAAACCACCACGTAATATGGGTTGGCCTTGGGTCAGGCCCATCTTCGCAGTCCATCGAATCACTCAAACGGATATCCAGATTCCAATCCAATGGATCCGGAAATTGGGGGTTGTTGGGCAGCTGTTGACTCCAAATTTGGAGTTGAGCTGAGCTACGTTGCGACGAGACGGGCGGACCTATACATAATATAGGCTGGCCTTGGGTCAGGCCCATCTTCGCATTCCATCGGATAAGTCAAACGGGTATCCAGATTCCAGTCCAACGGATCCAAAAATAGGAGGTTGTTGGGCACTTGTTGGCTCTAAATTTGGTGGCTGCAGTTGGGCCAATCCATTTTCAATGGGAAAACAGTGTAGACAAACCACCACACATAATATGGGTTGGCCTTGGGTCAGACCCATCTTCGCAGTCCATCGGATCAGTCAAACAAGTATCTAGATTCCCGTCCAATGGATCCGGAAATAGGGGGTTGTTGGGCAGCTGTTGACTCCAAATTTTGGGGCTGCAGTTGGACCTCCTTGGGTGGTCTACCACCGATTTTCCTTTGGATCACTACCCATTTTCAATGGAGAAACGACGTAGATAAATCACCACACGCTCGTGCTCGTGTCCGTGCGGAGCTGAGCTACATTGCTACGAGACGGGCGGAACTACAAATTTGGGGGTTGTAGTTGGACCCTCCTTGGGGGGTCTACCACCGATTGTCCTTTGGATCACTACCAATTTTCAATGGAGAAATGGCGTAGACAAATCACCACACGCTCGTGCTCGTGTCCGTGCGGAGTTAAGCTGAGCCACATTACAACGAGACGGGCGGACCTACACGTAATATGGGTTGGCTTTGGGCCAGGCACAACTTAGCAGTCCATTGGATCAGTCAAACGAGTATCCAGATTCGAGTCCAACGGATACGGAAATGGGGGGTTGTTGGGTAGTTGTTGGCTCCAAATTTGGGGCTATAGTTGGGCCCTCCTTTGGTGGTCTACCACCGCCTGTCCTGCCAAACCCAACGACCGGGACTAATCCACTTCAAAGTGGTGCACAGTCCGGTCATTAACTTGTCCCTCAGACAATACCAAAGTTTGGCTCCTTGAGCGCATGATTGCTGCTAGACAAGTTCGATGGAACTAACTTCAAGACATGTCAATAAAAGATGTTATTCTTCTTGATCATGAACAAACTAGACATATATGTGACCGAGGATAAACCCGCCAATGCGGGGGTACCCCTCCAAGCTACTATGACCGGTGATTATATGTGTAGAGGGTGGATTCTGAGCCACTTGTCAGACCCACTGTACCAAGTGTACATCATGGTTGTACTTCTAGGGAACTTTGGGTTGCTCTAGACAAGAAGTACAAGACTGAGGATGCATGCCATAAGAAGTTCATCGTTCAACAGTCCGTGGACTTCAAAATGGTAGATCACAAGCTCGTCATGGAGCAAGCTGAGAAGCTACAACTTCTAGTCCATGACATCATTGCTGAAGGCATGAATATCGGTGAGTCATTCCAGGTAGCAACATTCATCGAAAAACTCCCCCCCCCCCCCGTCTTGGAAGGATTTCAAGAGTTACCTCCTTCACAAGACAAAGGAAATGACTATGGAAGACTTCATGGTCAAGCTGCATATTCAAACAAGCAACCGCAAAAATGCTGAAGAGGAAAAGTTAAAGAAAGCTCATCTAACCGAACCAAAGGATAAGAAACGGAAGTTTCAACCCAAGGTCCCCAACAAGCAACCAACAACGAAGAATTTCGCCGACAAGTGTCACAATTGTGGCAAAATGGGTCACAAGTCCAACGAATGCCGGAGTAAAGGTGACTCACGCAAAGCACAAGCCCAAGTAGCTAAAGGTGATCTGACAATGGTTGAGATGACTACTGTGACGTCTGAAGTTAGCATGGTCTGGAGCAACCCTATGGAGTGGTGGTATGACACCAGTGCTACCCGCCACATTTGTTCTGATAAGGGGATGTTTACCACCTATCAGAAGAATAAACAGGACGAGCAACTATTTATGGAGAATTCGTCTACATCAAAGGTCGAAGGTCATGGCAAGATCGCGCTAAGAATGACTTCTGAGAAAGAGCTGACTCTCAACAATGTCCTGTACGTGCCAGACATTCGGAATAACTTGTTGTCCAGATCTCTGCTGAGCAAGCACAAATTCGACGTAAAAGTAGGATCCGATAAGTTAACTCTCACTAAACGAGATCTATGTAAGCAAGGGATATCAAAAAATAGGTTGTTAAAGTGTGTATTGACAGTCATCCCCAAAATTATAATCGATGATGTTTCGATGAATAAAACTCTCATTGCTTATGTTGTCGAGTCTTTTAATATTTGGCATGAACGATTAATTAGGACATATAAAATATAAGTCTATCCAAAGAATAATGAATTTAAACCTAATTCCGAAATGTAAATTATACAAAGATAAATGTGCAGTCTGTGTACATGCAAAACTCACAAAAAACACCATCTCCACATGTGGAGAGAACAACTGAACCTCTAGGCTTAATTCACACGGATTGGTGTGATTTTAAAGTTGATACAAACTAGAGGAGGTAAAAAGTACTTTGTCACATTTATTTACGATTGTACAATATATTATTATATCTACTTGCTAAGAAGCAAGGATGAGGCCTTGAAAAAATTCAAGGAATACAAGTTGAAAGTTGAAAACCAACTTAGTAAAGCAATAAGGGTCATATGAAGTGATAGAGGAGGCTAGTACGATGAACCTTTTAACGTGTTCTGCAGAGAACACGGGATAGTTCATCAAACAACTGCTCCCTATTTACCCGAATCTAACGGAGTTGCGGAACAAAAAAACCAAACTCTGAAAGAGAGATGAACGCATTGTTGCAGGATTCTGGATTACCCCAAAACCGAACTCTGAAGGAGATTAGGGAGTCAATTTCTGCAATGTGGATGAGTTTGTTGGTGAGGAGCATGAAAGAGAAGAGTTGGAGTTGTCCATTGGTAGGGGATGTGAAGATGAAATAAATTGGGAGAAAAAGTCGATTGGAGTAGTTAGAAAGGGAACTAGATTCTGGAGTAGATGCACGAGCCAACAAATTAAGAGACGTGATATTGAGTATATGACAGGAGGTTGAGGGTGTAATGTTGCGAGACAAAGAAGAGAACATTGTTTCATCAAATATCACACGTCAGCTCACATATGTGCGATGTGTCGTTTGATGGTAGCAAATATCCCTTCCATTGAATCCTATAAACAATAAAAATACATGCACGCGTTTTAAAATTCAAGTTTGTTTGGAAATAGCATGACTTACCATCGAGCATTGATCATTGACAGGTGGATCAATGTCTCCTTCGGAATCGTTGTAGCCCAAGCTAATGTGACAATCATAGCCTTTTTGGCATCCACTTTTGGTTTTGTTCTTTTGTTTCTTGCTTTTTGGACATTTTTCAACAATATGACCCTTTTCTTGATAGTTGTAGGAACCAATTTTCCTATTTTCATAGGATTTTTCTTGAATTTTGTTTGTCTATAAATTTTTTAAATCTTTTGTGATGAGTGCGATGTCTTCATCAATGTCTTCTTCTAGAGTATCATCACTTTTATGTAGGATATTGAGAGCCTTGTTAACTTTGAGAGCAAGACTATATTCTGATTTTGGATTAGAGTTAGTCACAACTTCTGTTCCCATGTTTCTTTGCATAGCGCCAGTGGTACAAACAAACTTACTGATGACTTCTTCCAAGTCCATGTCCTTGTTGTCTTTATTTGCTGGAAATGCGGTAATTAGTTGAGACCATTTCGAGCTAACAATTTCAATAAGTTTGGAAGCTTGTCTCCAGTTTTCAATATTGACATCAAGGAAATTGAGTTGGCTTACGACCGCAATAAAGCGTTCGTAGTAGTCTTCTAGTTCCTCATCTTCCTTCACCGTGAGCCTTTCATACTTTATTTCCGGAGAAAGAATTTTGTAATTTTGAACGTCCGTGCTTCCTTGATGAATTTTTCTTAAAGCGACCCACTTTTCTTTTGTGGTGCCATATACCATGACATTTCTTTGATCTCTAGGAATAAGAGCGGCGGTGAGAAATTTGTCCACATTAGCATTCGTTTCCACGATCTTGAAGTCCTCCTCACCCTAGTCCTTGATATCCTTTGGTTTTCCATATTTGTCTATTAAGTCAATGTCGGCAATATGTCATTGACCACAACAGGATTTGACATGTTTTTCCATTTGCGGAACCCAAATATCGCATTATCCTCTTTTGAGAAATGGAGGCTCAAGAAAGATCCTTTCGGCACCTTGTCGCTTGAGGAACTCATTTTTAACTTGAAAGTATCTAAATTTAATCTAGAGCAATTTACTCTATTACCAATTTTATGACGTAGATTGTTAGTACTGGAAACTAAAGTCAGTTCCTACGATAGCGGAATATAGCATTTTGGAATAATAACTAATGAAATAACTTTTAAGCAGTAAAATTCCTAAGAAGCCTCGATTTAGAGCGGAAACTCTGATTGGCCAACCTAGTCAATCGGGATTAAAATCACTTGTCCGGATAATATCTCCACTAGCAAGGACTTCAACATTCATACAACTTATTGATAGTTTGGCCAGATTATACACTCCTCATTCCTAGTACCTCTTAAGACTCCTCAATTTTTGATCTCCATAACTCTTCTCTTCACAACACATCCCGACACTCTGACCGCGTCTCCATCTTCTTCCTCCGACTTTGTGTGATCCATGATACTTCGTGCCTTTTGTGTGTATAACCGAAATATGAATTTCTAAAGAGCTATTCAGCTATTACCAACACTAGGGATATACATAGCAGATTAAACTACGAAAAAATATACTTTACTTTATCGTCTCCGACCAAGAATAATTAAAACTGATAATATATTTTCCTATCTGAATAAAGATTCTAAGATACATTATTGCTCGATAGAGAGATGTTTCTAAAATACATTTTACATAGATAAGATAAAGGTTCTCTAGAGAATCTTATCCAAACACATAAATTATCCTTCCAAACATGGAAAATGCTTCAAGGGTTTTCCCATACTTACCGCACCGCTGGATTGAGAGTTACGTTAGTTGGAAAGCATGGTCTTGGTTTGTCTATGTCCAAGACTATTTTACATGGTTACCTACAATTATCTTACATCAATGTTCATGAAATATATATATATATATATATATATATATATATATATATACATATATACATATACATATATACATATATACATATATACATATATACATATATATATATATATATATATATATATATATATATATATATATATATATATATATATATATATATATAGAGGTTGGCTCCAATGTAAACAGCTCTTACCATGTAAAATGAGAACACATTGTATTCTTTAGATCGTAAAATAGATGGTTGAGATTACGCGATATTAAAGGGAAAAAAAACCGTGTGAGTAGTGGAAGAAATATTCGCCGGACCTGACTCATATATTCGGCGGTATAGTCACATATATTTGGTGTTTACAAGTTCACATGGTAAGAACTATATATATATAGGGTGCGGTTCCCATGATAACAACCTTATCGTGTAATCATGAGAACATTCTTAGACCGTCGGATGGTGAGTATTAAGTGTCGTGATTTAGGGTAGATTTCATAATTATTAGATAAATAATATTCTGAAACTAATAATAACTATGAATAATCCATTCAACCAACAATAACTACGAATAATGCATCAAACGATATGACACCTTCGTAACAAAACTAATAATAACTACGAAATGTTCTCATGATTACGCGATAAGGCCCGTTCTCATATGGTCTATACTCTCTCTCTCTCTCTATATATATATATATATATATATACTTTAACTCATTATAGTGGTGCCTCTGGTTTCCTTAAATCGCCTTTTATTCATTGTTGATACACCACAATTGCTTTCTCTTGTCATCAATGTTTGCTTTATTATTTTTCACTTAAAATAATTGATCATTATTGTCATCCAAATCAGCACAATCCTTGCGAAATCAATATCCGATTATACAACATCCAATCATGTATCCTTGTGGAGGAGGTTGTTTGTACTTTGGTAAAACTTACACAATCAATAACCACGTCATTATAATCATTTTTTCATTTTGAAAAAAATCCCAAAAAAGAAAAATCTATGGAAAAAGTTGTGGGTTGAAAAAAACCCCAAAGTAGTAATGAAAAAGTTAAAAATAAAAGGTTATTATTTTAAAAAATATTTCTCACAAAAGAACATTCCGGGTAAAAAAAATCTAAAGGAAAATTAACAGAAAAAAATATGAAAATTCTAGTGAATTGTTTTTCTTTATTATAGGTTTTCATAGTAGTTTTTTCCTTAAAAACAGAACTACCACAAACCAATCCGAATAATTTATATATATATATATATATATATATATATATATATATATATATATATATATATATATATATATATATATATATATATATATAAAGTCTTTCCATAACTTTTTGTTGTTGCTTACGATAAACCAATTCGGGCAAAAAGACCCTGATTTCAAGTTTTTTATGTACCTTTCCGTTGTTGGTTTATTGGGCGAAAATTTGTGTACTAGTTTGTATTTTTTAAAATTGGATTGTATTTAGTACATAGGTAATAATTTATATTATTTTTTGATCATTTATTTGTATAAGTTGTAATAGCCAAATATTGAAACTAATTATGATATTAGTTAGGGGTGGGCATGGGACAGGACGGGACGGGATAGGGGTCGTCCCACGTCCCGTCCCGCAAGTTATTTGCGGGACGGGACGGGACAGGATTTATGACATTTTTTCTTTGTCCCGCGCGGGCCCTGTCCCATGTGGGACGGACGGGACGGGACAAATCCCGCAAAAATTACGCACCGATTATATTTAATATGTATACTTGTTTTCTCTCGTGTTTAAAGACATAAATGATCGAAAAAAAAAACTCGATACCAAATTATCGATTCACGACGCCTACATTAGTAGTTTATACATTGAAAACAAATTCAAGTTACATCAAAGTGTCTTACCGACTCACATTCAAAAAATACCAACAGATAATTTAATGAAAATTATATTTATTTAACTATCGATTACAATTGTGGTAATTCACAATTACAAGGGCGATGGAACCGACTAGAGTAAGGCTGCAAACGGACTAAATCAAGGGAGATGAGAAACTCTAGTATTTTAGATCCAACCGAATGAGTAGTAAAGAATGAGTGAATGAATGATGAAAAATCATCAATTTAATAATTTTAAAAATAAAAAAAAATTTAAAAAATTATAATTTATGTATATTATTTATCTCTATAATAATTATAAAAATATAAAAATATTATTTATATATATATGCGGGACGGGACGGGATAAACCGGGATGGGAAGTCTTCGTCCCGCGTCCCGTCCCGCAAATTTTTTGCGGCACGGGACGGGATACACATTTTTTTTTTCCAAATCCCGCCGGGATCGGGACGGAATGCGGGACGGGACGGGATTAAGCGGAATTTATGCCCACCCCTAATATTAGTATTAATACTGGAAACATACCTTGTCTATCTTCAATTTTAAATTATTTGATGTCACTTTAACTAGTATAGGGTGGGTATATGCAAATATTTAAATTTAACTGTGGTTTTATGCCAGAAAATATATATATAAGGGGATAGAAGTTTAAATTTATTTTGATGCGTGGTCGCACAACGCGTCAAATTGGTAATAACTCGAAATGATGTTTTTAGCTTTCAAAAGATAAAATAGTATGAAGTAAATTTATATAATTAACAAAATAAAAATAACTTGAAGTGAATTTGAGTTTACCAGGCTAAATTTATGTTTTACTACACACAACTTGATGAAGATAAAGTTAAAGTAGTTTGTAGTACTATTTGTTTGGCATTTTAGGTAAAGAGGGAATTTTATAGTTTTAATAACTTGAAGTGAGTTTTATAGTATCAACAAGATAAAATAATTTGAAGTGAATTTTTTAGTTGAAGTGTAATTTAGTTGGACATTTTGAATCTAAGGGCCCGTTTGGTTTGTGAAAAAAGGCCCAATAAAATGGATTGATTCCGGTCCAATTCTTAAATGTTGTTTGTTTAGTGGGTTAAATGAAATGATTCCATTATGGGCCTTAAATGAATACCCTAATCTGATTCCCTTCCTTATCAAACTCGTTTCATCCAAGGAAAACAGCCGTACACAAGCGCATTTCTCTCTCCCCGACGTCTTCTCACCCGCATCAAATTAAAGCCTCCATGAGAGTGAAATTCAAGGCTTAAAGGAGCAGCAATTTCGGATCACTTGACAAAGGCGAGCATTCTCGTCGTTGCTTAACATTTATGTCGCGTTTAGGTAATGTTCGCATCTCTCTTTGTATCGGACATGGTTTGGTGATACTTCTTATATATATGGGGCTGGAACCGGAGTTACTGATGCTTATGATCAAGGTTTGTCAATAATTTTTCCGTCGAGCTTACCGAGTTATGTTGCTCCGGTTGATGTCTATTCTACTGCTAGATCTATGGGTCCTGATTCTAATGTCAATTTGAATTACAATTTGACATTGCTGTTTTCTGTTGATTATGGATTTTTCTATATGGTGAGGATGCATTTATGTGAGGTGTTTAATAACATTAGGAAGATTAATCAAAGAGTGTTTGATGTTTATCTAAACAATCAAACCGCGGTTTTCGGCGCCGATGTTGTTGTTTGGGCAATATTTGGACATCTTGATAATCAAACGAGGTAACTTATACAACAACTCAGACTTGCTCGGTCAGCTTAGTCGTGTTTCTTAAGCTTAATTGTTCGAGTTGGTCTTGTTGTATGTACGCAGCTGCAATTGCTAGGATTTTTTTTGGTGTGGAGATGATAGTGAAAGACGGTGTGGAGATGACAGTGAAAGACGTCGGCTATCCTGTGAAGCTAGGGTGTGGTATTGCGGTTGCCTGTGGCTGCCTGCGCCTTTCTCCAAAACACAACTCCGATGATCGCTTCTAGGATCTGATATCCGCAACTCCTTCATTCATGTTATGTTCCATTGTAATTACCTTGTACTTTACTAGCTTTGCCTGAGATGTAAAGTGGCATTTCCATGTTTGAGACTTTGAGTTCCTCATAAACTATACATATCAAGCATCAGGTGTACTTGTAAGTTCTTGCAATCAAACTTTGGTCCTCTTCTCTATAAGTTGTCTCACCAATTTGAATACCTTTATGCTCTGTAATTGTAAATTCTTTATGCTCTAAGTAAGATTACTGACAATGATCATACAAACTACAATAGCTTAAAACAATAGTTTAGAAACATTCAATTGTGTTTGTTTCCATTCTGAAAAGAGTCCAAACAACACAAATGTTATTATTAAGTGAATGATTCCATTCCGGAAACAAACCAAACATAAACAAACGATAATCCTTTCCCATTCCATTCCTTCCTCTTATCCGTTTCCATTCCGTTTCCATTCCACACTCCTAACCAAACGGGCCCTAAATTTTTAACAAGATTCCATTACAAAGTTATACAACAATTCCTTAAAACATTCATTCAATGTCTCATAAATTGAAGCCAAATTTTGTATCACACAAAAATCACCGTTGCATACATAAAACAAATATAGCTTATACTAACTTCAATTGATACAAAGAAGTTGAATTGATTTCTACATTTGTCCTAGTTGGTGGGCGCTCAATTTCTTGATGGTGATCATATGCATATATCCTCGAATGAAACGAGGGTACAATCCTTCCACACTGGGGTCGTGATGGTTTGTCCTTCCGATTGGTAGATGGGATAAAGGTGAATCTTTCGAGAGCCAAAGCTTTAATGTCAGTTACACAACAATCAAAGAGTTAGTAAAATAAGGGAACAATAAAACTAAGTTTTGATTACATTGTAACTCACCGGTACAAAATGTGTTTGCCCCTCAACAAATGTTGTCGCACAAGTTTCCATTGGTGGTTCCTGGTTCTCAACAATGGTTATTGTTACGCTAGGATAGTAGCACAAAAAACTTTACAATTATAAACTCAATCTATTCTCCTAATCTACCTAGCGAACCCACGGTGTATAGGTCGTTTCGTAGCAAGGAAAATATTCCAAAGTCGAACATAAGGGCTGCGGTGAAATTAAACCATTCAATGATCAAAGATGATACAAATCTAAACTAAGAGATGAGACAAGGAATAAAGAAATGAAAAACACAATAATTTTGGTTGGGTTTTAGGTGATCAAACAAGGATCACAAGATATGCAAACAATCAAGCAAACAACACACAAACACAAAGATAGGTGATAAGAGATAAGAAATGCGAATTCTAGAGATTCGGAATTCCAGTTATCGCAAGACTCATGCATCTAAACATCAAAGGATAAGCTGCGGTTGTTCGGAGTTGGGTGTTATTCTAATGGGAACAATTACCGGGTAAGTCTCATGTTCCACTAGTCTCAAACCTAAGCCCTATTATCGGATAAGTCTCAAGGAGCTAAAGTCAAGAATTCTACACAAACCGGCCACTGTCTAAGGGTCAAACCCCTCCTTACCGGGTAAGTCTCGGAAAAGGTAAGTCTTAGGTAACAATCCTAGCACACTCAATCCAATAGCGACCTTTTTGGCTCACTACTACCTAGAGTTCATCATATTCTATACCTAAGAGAGGAACTCAAATGGTAAGTCTCATTCCTCGATTAGTTTGCTAACATAGGTCACCCTAAGTTAGATTAGGCTCAACAAACACTACGATTTCAACACATCTACATCCTAACATCCAAATTCATCAACAATAGAAGAACAACACCCAAAACTCAAGTGGATCAAGAACATCGATCTCGACCAAAATAGGATGAAGAAAAGGCCGAGATCATGGACTGAGCTAGGTTTCGAACACAAAATCATCCTAAGCAAACATACAAGTCCATACAATCATAATTCAAAGCATAACCATCATTCCTTCACCCTAGAATCACAACTATTCAGCCAACAGCATACATATCTAGGTTAAACTTCATCATACAAGCATGCATGCATTTCATACCTAGAAAATGAAGATAAAACCAATGAAAGAAATACTACTTAGTTGGATAACAAGTTCACATAAGTCTTACAACAAATTAAGAGCAACACCAAGGAGATCTTACAAGTTTTCAAGAAAACCTCACTCAAAACCACTCAAACACTCTCTCAAGATCTCAATAAAACAAAGTTCTACACTAATCTCCTCCAAGAACACCCACAAGGGTGCTTGGAAGAGAGCTACAAAATAGGAGAAGAGAGGAGCCCCAAATCAGCCTGCAAAAATCACTTAAGTACTCCACCAAAACAAGGGGGGACATAGGAAGTGTGTGCCAAGTGTCGTGGGCTGTCCAGAGAGGAATCTCGGTTGACCATGCACCCATCTCGGCCGAGATACACAAGCCTTGGAATGTGATAGCCTAAAACCAGCCCTAAACACCACTTTAACATGAGCTTGTCTAGCCCTTGCGCCAATTAGGGCCCTTGCCTTCATCTTTTCTCCAAGCATGAGTCTTTTGGAACCATGAATCCGGGCCATCATGAGGCTTCAACCTCAAATGTGTCAATAATGTCCAAATGATCCCCAAAATACCTACAAAACCTACAAAAGCTCGTTTAGACGTCTATTCCGACAATATGACTCGATTAAGCGTAAATGTCATGAACTAGTGCGAAATCATGCATGAATGAAAGGGAAAACTAACTAAAAGAATACCTAAAATATTTTCATAAATCATGTCATCAAAATACCCCATACTTGCCACTTCCTCGTCCCCAAGGAAGGTTCAAACCTAAGCTACAAGATGACATGAGTTATGAATGCGGAAAATAGAAAATCTTTTTGGAAATGTGCTTCTAAACATGGATCACCTTCATAGTGATATTTCATGGCAATGGATGAGCGAACATGTATCTGTAACACCCCGTTTATTGGGAGCGTTTTTGATATTTTCCTTCCCTCGGTTATCGAAGATATTAATACCTTAAGTATGTTTTACGAGTTTTGTTTATTATTATTTATCTCGTAATTTAGTTACGAGATCGATTTATATGTTTGTAATACCCGGAAACTTTTTATTCCAATATTTTTCGAGTCAAAGGATGACAAATTGTTATTAGAACAAGTTCTCCCATTTATTTATTTATTTATTTTTCCATATTATATTGGAGAACCCCCTTTTGTTTCTAACCCTAAAAACACTCTCTTTCCCTCACCTTGAAGTTGGCCGCCTCATTCCCTCACGTTGGAAGACCAATCTCTCTCTCTTCCTTGTTGGTGAACCAGCCTTCCCTCACGTCTCAACCTCTCACCACCGTGCCCTCTTCCTTTTTCTTCCCCTGCGGCTGCCGAGCCCAACCATTCTCCGACCCTTGCCCTGCTCTACGCCACCGGAAAAGGAGAAGCCGCCGTCGAAGCCGCCAGAACGCAGCCGGCCCGGACAACCTCCCCCTTTCTTCTTCTCACCGGATTCCGCCCTTCCACTCTTCTTCTGCTCGACAACTGGACTGGCTCGACCACCGGGCCTGTCGTTGTTCCTGTCCTTCTACAACCAGCTAGAGAAGACGGGGATTTGTTTTGCCGCCCTCTCCAGTCGCCAAGGACCCTAGCGTCGCCAACGTTTGGACCATTCTGCCGCCAGGAGCTACGTGTTGCCTCTGCCGCCACCTATTGCCGCCCTGTTACCACCGGACCTCCGCCAGCATCATAGCACCTGCCTTGGCTCCGCCTCAAGCCCCAACTAGGGAGGACGTCGCCTCCGACCTTACCTCTTGCTCCGGCGCCAGCCCTTACGTGTTTCCGGTCAAGGTCGACCGTTGTCCCGCAGCTTCTCTCCTAGTGTGAAACCATGGGTGAGGTGTTTATGCGTTTTTAGTCCGGATTTCAGATTTATCAGAGTTGTGTTTATTTTAAATTGGTTTGTTTATTTGGAAGGTGATGAATTGTATGTAGGATATTGTGGCATGTTTGAAAGGTGGATTCCGGGATGGTTGTAATTTGGGTCCGGATTATACTATGTATGTAGTTGTATGACTAATTGAGTTGAGAGTTGGGAGTTCGTGTATTGAGTAGTTGCAAATGGTACATATGGCACGAGTAGTCGAAGAAGTTTATAAATTGGTATTTGTTATGAATGTGGTAAGGAGGTATTAGATGGATGTTTGTGGCTAGCGGTGATGACGAGTTACATAGGATGGATGACCTAAATTAGCTTCCTTATTAGTATCGATTTATCTTCATGGTTTGGTACGGAGGTGTTCCTCGGAACTTTTGGGTTTTAGTAGTAACGCTTAGTTATCCTTAGTTAGTATTGATGAGGAGCTTGGAGATCGGAAAAAGCTTTCATTCTTATTAGAACTTTCCTTTTTAGAATGGGACACTAGTTTATCGGTTTTAGAAGAAGTTTAGGAGTCCTTCTAGAATTTGTTTTAGGGCTTTCAGATTCTAGGGGTAGATTTGTCTTTTGCCTGTAGGGTAGTTTAGTGTTTTCTCTTTATGATCGTTACTAACTTAGAAGTGAAAACTTCTAAGAGTATGGATATGATATTGATCCAAGTCTTCCTATTATAACCAGGTGTTTGAGATCTTATCCTTACGGAATCGAGTAATAGCATTAACGGGATTTTGACTCGATTCAGGTAAGTCTCCGGACTTACTTAGCTCTTATTATTTGTATTAGCATTGCCATTGATGTGCGTTGGGTGGTGTGTGTTTACTGTTTATGTTATAACAACGGAACCGGAAATAGGATTACCAACCTTTATATTATTTTGGCCCAAGTGTATGATAATGGGTGGTGACATCATCTACCTAGCTCTTGCGAGAGTCTAGGAGGTTCTCGGCGACTAGCCGTGCTGGTTAGACGGTCGGAGGCATCCGTACCGTTCCATGCCGGAAATAGGGACCGAGGCGGGACCACGGTGGTCTCGTGTCACAAACCTAAGTTGAATTAGAATGGGATACGACTTAATAATAACAAAGATAATATACCGGATTGGTGTGCTTTTGAGTATGTTGTGTGCTATGTTGATTTACGTGTGTTTGTGCCTTTCCCATTAGTTCTAATGCCTCTAATATGAGCTAACGGTTTTATACCGAATGTTGTAGTTGCCTTGCAGGTTAGGATTGCAGCCGAGAGATCCGGAAGGGTGGGCAGCCGGGCCCCGTACATTTTAGGAAGGGTTTTGAGTTGGTGTTGTCTTGTGTTTTGTCTTCCGGTTTTACGTTTCGTGTGCCACTTGTTTGGCGTTTGGTTTGAGTTGTACCTCGGCTGAAGTTTGTTGCATTCTTTCGGGTTTCTCATCATTTGTATTAAAATTTATTTATGTTTTTGCCTTTATTTGTGCCATGTTGGAAAGGTCCGGTGAAATTGTTGTCAAGCTAAGGGTCGGGACCCATTGTGAGGTCTCGCCCGTAGCATCCCGATATCCCGCGGATTCGGGGTGTTACAAAAGTGGTATCAGAGCTCTAGGTTGACAACAATGGCACTCGCAATCTTCTAAAGGCCGAAAGACGAATAAAAAGAACCCGCAAGGGTTCTGACTTTTCGTTTTCACAATTATATGCATGAGTCGGGTTTGGGATAGAATGTACGGGACCACCACTCCTTCCGCGGGTCTCGACAGCGTAGTTATTGGATTTTAGTGTATATATATATATATAGATATGTGTATATATGTATATATGTATCGTGGACCTATGATGTTTTTGGACTATTATTATACGTTGATTATAGTTGTGCATGATGAACATGTTATGTTGTTATGGTGGCATGACCTTTATATTGATATGAGTTGTACATGTGGCATGATAGTATTATATTAGTGCTTGGAAGTCGTTATATGAGAATGGTTTCCTGGATGTGTTATGCCGATAGCAAAGTGGACATAAGACTTATATAGTCACATACATATACTAGGATATATATAGTCGCATATGGATATGAGACCGAATAGAAAAGGTGATTGTATGACATCATCACCTCTAAGACGACGCCGTTTGTCATAGGATAGTGTACATACGAGGGTGTATATGCTCGAGTATCGGGTTTGAGCGCTACGTTCGGACGAACACCTCGAAGTTCTTGGATTTTTTTAAAAGTATGTCGAAAAGGAGGATTAGAGATGACATAACCAAATGACAAACAAGTGGAAGTGAACCTCAAGTTAGTTTAAGCAAACTAAGAAGTAAGTTATACAAGAAGAGAAACGACATGATGGCATGAGAGTGGTTGCATAGAAGCAACGTTTGAACACCGACGAGATCAACTAGAGATGATCAACTTATGGTTCTTCAAGAAGACGCAGGGACAACTAAAGACGCAAAGCGGAAGGGAAAGGAGTGCATCCTAGCAAGGGTAGAAGTGATATCTCATTATGACGTGAAGTTTTTCTGGGTGCTCCTAAGCATGGGAGTTAGGATGTGAAGTGTGGTAGAACTACTATGAAGATTTACGAGATACGTAAGTTAAGTGTGCAGAGGAACTAGAAAGTGAAGTGACAGTTTTGCAAGATCCTAAGGAGCAGACTTCTTCACACATACGAGGGTTACGAAGGAGATTACGTTGTGAAAGTTCATATAGTAGGGTTACCTTGTGGAGTCAATCATTTTCCGTCAGTGTGATGAGACTAAGCAATGCTAGCAAGGAAGAGGTGTGTGGATGAAGATCTTCGGGAGATGATAGATGCAATAAGAAGCTTTACTAGAAGATGAAGGATACCAACCAAGAGAAGAGCGAGTTATTTCTAACGATAGAGATGTGGGAAAGATGCACTTATGAGACATCTTGAAAGAGCGGTTGAGCATATGAAAGTGAGCCGGAAGACACAACAAGGTCCGAGAAGGTATAGTTATCTTAGAGAAGTGGAAAGAAGCGTGGAGCGTCGGAAGAGCTAAGGAAGGGTGTGAAGAGTGAAATGAGCAAGTGAAGTTTCAAGCAGAGGACCCTGAGAGTGGTAGCCTTCAGGAGTATGGTAACATGGAGCTTAAGAAGGATGGTGAGCCTTTGGACTTGGAGAAGGTCAACTATAAGCTAATCGGTGATAGTCGAGAACATGCATGTGTTGGTGGTCTATGGATGAGTGTAGATGAGAAGAGTAACCAAGAGCGTGGATTATAAATGAACGGTAACAAGAACTAGGAACATTCATGATGGTGGAATGTCATTAATAAGGAGGTGTATCGACGAAAGTATAAACGTCTTAATCAAGTAACAATTATCTGTTCCAGCAAGTGTTAGTAATGTACCGTGTGAGGAGGAATTGTAACGACCTGGTGTGACCTTCTTAAGTCATGAGATTGTCATATGGGGGAACGACACGGATCAGGGTAAAGGGAACTGGAAGGACAAAGAGGGAGGTGAGTCTTTTATAGTTATGGTGCGTACAGGGGAAAAATATAAGAGGGAGAAGTGGTGTGGCTATTCTAAGGTGATGAATGTCTTGTTTTCGCGAGTAAAAGCTAAGTCAAAGTTTTCGTGACTCACGTGGCGAACCCGTAGTAGCTATGACGTGAAACGAGGAATCTGGATTAGGGCAATACGGCAAGCTTAGAGTTATGATAGTGTTTGGTGGAGTAATGAGTGGATCTTTTTGTGATTGTGGTTGGAAAGTTTCGCCTAAGGGCATACTGGTACGGTTTTGAAGTTGTTCATGGATACCAAGAAATGTATAAGGTGACCAAAAAGGGTAAGAGAAGACTGAAGTTTTAAAGGTTGATGTCGATATGAGATATACCAGGAGTACATGAAAGATCGAGGCTGGAACCTATGCGGTCGTTGACATTACATAAGAAAATGAAGTGTAAATTTCTACGCCTACATGAAAAAGGAGGTCTACGGTGAAAGTTGATGTAGAATACAAAGAGCTCCTCCCATATGCTGGGATGTCAGAGGAAGTGAAGAAGATTGTATCGATTTGTTATATGGCATGATTGAGCCTCGGAGTTAGGACTTTTGTGACTGAACACAGGCGAGAGATCAATAGATGTTATTATCGCCTTTCTTTTAAAAGTAAATAGAAGGATTGAGCTGAACTATTGCTTGACCAAGACTTCAAGAGTCAGAAGACTCGAGCAAGTCCCACGAGTTCGGGAAATGAAGGATTTGTAAAAGAAAGACGGTCGACATTGTAGCTACGGATGGAACATTACACGTGCGGAGGGATGTCATCCCAACAGATCAGGGTGAACCACTTGTCAAGCGTAGGACCAGGTTGTGTCGGTTATTACGATATGTGATTGGTAGAGAAAGGATTGAACCCAAAATCGCACGGTTCCAATGAATCAGAATGTGGATTTTACCGCTATGATCGATTTGGGCTCAACCCCCATTTCCAAGGCTCCGTACGAATGACATCCATAAATGATATCCGTGAAGTTACTCAAATTAAGGAAGCAATTGAAGGAGCAATTGCAATTGCAAGCTCTTGACGATAAGGGTCCGTCAATGCACTACAGAGGGAACTTGGAAGTATATCTTGAACTCTTGATTTGAAGTTCATATTGGAGTACATCTCGAGCTCTTGATTTGAAGTTCACTTTAGGATATATCTTAAACTTTTGATTTGAAGTTCATGTGGGGATATATCTTGAAATCTTGATTTGAAGATTGTTATAGAGGACACCAGTTTGCGAAGAGAGAGACGGTTATCTCCGTTTGTGCCTCTAAGTTGAGCAAGATGACAATGAAGGACAAGTATGACTTACAACGAATGGGAGATCTACTCGATCAGCTGCAAGGGTCGGTAGTCCCTTCTAAGATTAAGTAAAGACTTAATTGTCACCGTTTGAGGATTCGAGGCTGGGATATTGCAATTATGGCATTCCGGACCAACTAGGGTCACTACGAGTGGTAGTTACTCCACATGGACTTACTGATGACCGAATGAGATATTTTGAGTCTACTGTTAAAAAAAAAAAATGACAAGTTGTCTTGGGATGGAAAACCCCGAAAGATGTGAAGGAAGTTACAAGTTTTCTTAGATGTGATGAGCTTTACCAGATCTGCGAAGAGAGAACTTGTATAACACCAATTATGGTAACCTAATCCGGACGACAATGAAATATTGAGGAACAATGTAAAAGTAATAGCATACGTGTCCCGTCAGTGAATAAGTGGAAGTGAAGTACTTCCTCCATTATGGGGGACTTACATCCATAACTGAAGAAGCGTAACATTAAAATTGGGTTGATAAGAACTAAGGTCAACGGTGTAAATGGGAAGGTTTGATCTTCCTTGTTAGAGACAACCAAAGAGAAACATAGTGAAAACACTGCATTGAGAAAGACCCGAGAATAAAGTTGAGTTCCGATACATCAGACCCTTGTTGAGATCTTAGCGCGAGTTGAGAACGTGGTTTACCGGTTGGCGTGGCCACCGAGAGTAGAGGGTGTTCACCGGTGTTTTATATGTATCTGATAGCATGAATTATTGTCTATATTTTGGGACATGTTTAGACGTTCTATCTTCAATAATCTGCATGTTTGTATATATATTGTGTGATTATATTGTCGTTTCATCTACCTTTGCGGAAATCGAGGTCTACACTTGGTTTTGTTGTAATCGTAGGTAAAATGGCACGTTTTGCATCAAAAAGGAGCAAAAGGAGCTATGGAGTCCTTTGAGCTACATTCAAGAGCTTAAGGAATGATCCAGGAAGCACAGCCATGGATTAAAGATTTACTTTGGACCAGATTTGAGAGATTTCACATTCAGTTGTGATTCACCTCGGTTGACTACAGAGTCACCTCGACCGAGGTGATCCAAAGGAGTCGACTCGACCGAGGCGAACACTTGGGACGCGGCGAGAATATTTTATTCTTGGCTGAGATCTTTTATCTTTGGAAAGAGGATCTTATATTTTTGGGCTGGATTCCTGGAAGGAAGAAGATAAGTTAGACCATATATTTTACCTATTTTTATGGGAAGAGATCTTTCTAAGATATCTTATCTTTGGAGAGTAATTTTCCTATAAAAAGGGTTGGATTTTCCACAAATCCATATCATGCTATACCACCGATTGTGTTTTAGACACCACTGCAACCATACTCCAGTTGGGAGATTTGAAGAACCTTTTTGAAGGTTGAAGGAAGAAAGTCTATAGCTTTTATAGCTTTTTGAAGGGTTTTTGTAAGATCATCTTAGATTCCCTTCTTTGTTGATTGTCTTGTTGGATTTTAATCCAAGGAACGCTTGTTGATTTGATAATTGATTCAGTTATTGAAGCCTTTCTCTTAAGTTTTCTTGTTCAATTATTCTCTTTCTTCCCATATATTTGATTAATACTTTCATGATGATGAGTGGCTAATTTCTTTGTGTGATTCTAGGGTGATTGGATGAAGGTTGTGGGAAAAACAATGATAGAATAATCTTAATCACAGTAGGACCCTGAAAGCTCGAGTCTTTACCTTAACCCTAAGCATCTCGTTCAGTCGATGAACATCTCGGCCGGGGTGGAATTTGGCTGACCGAGGTGACTTATCTAATCCGAAACTGAGAGTTAAGTGTTAGAATTTGCCAAATCCTATTCTTATTACACATTTCCCGGTTCAATGCAAGCCTAGGATGAGACTTACCCGGTAATTCTGTTACGCTAGGAAATAGCACAAAAAACTTTACATTTATAAACTCGATCTAATCTCCTAAACTACCTAGCGAAACCCGCAGTGTACGGATCGTTATATAGGAAGGAAAGTATTCCGAGGTCGAACACAAGGACTGAGGCGAAATCAAGTCATTCAATGATCAAAGATAGTGCAAATCTAGTCTAAGAAAGGAGAAAGAAATAAAGAAATGAAAATGATGATATTTTTGGTTGGGTTTTTGTGGTGATCAAGCAAAGATCACAAATCAAGCAAGGTAATAAAACAAACTAACAACTCAAGCTAGCAAACAAACAAATGACACAAACACAAGATATGAGATCAAAGAGAGAAAAATGGATTCTAGAGGTCAAGATTTCCGGTTATGGCATTGGACTCAAGGTTCTAAAGATTCTAAGGACAAAGCTGCGGTGTTGGGAAAGGGTGTTTCTCTAATGGAAACAATTACCGGGTAAGTCTCATGCTTCACTAATCCCGCACCAAACTCCTATTACCGGGTAAGTCTCAAGGAGGTAAAGTTGGGAATTCTACACAAACCGGATACTACTTAAGGGGCAAACCTCTCCTTACCGGGTAAGTCTCGAAAAAGGGAAGTCTCAAGCAATAATCCTAGCACACTCAGTCCAATAGCGGCTTATGAAGCTCACTACTACCTAGAGTTCATCATCTTAGGTATCTAAGATCGGAAATCATCGGGTAGATCTCTTCCCTCACTTAGGTTGATAGCATTAGGTGATCCTAAGCTAAATTAAGCTAAATAAACACTAGGATTTCAACAACCTAACACCCTAACATACAGATTCATCAATTAAAGAGCAACAGAATGAAAAATCGGGTGGATCATTGCAAAAATCGGCCGATTTACCTGAAGAACAGGCCGATTTTTCTCTCTGGAATGGGTTTCGTGCATACAAATCATCCTAAACTAACATATAAGTCCATTTTATCATCACCCAAGCAATAACCATCAATCCATCACCCCAGAATCACAACAAACTAGCCAATAACATGCATTTCAAGATCTAGAATCATCATACAAGCATACATGGAATCCATAGCAAGAAGATGAAGTAAGGAAATGAAAGCAATGAAACTTAGCTAGATTTGAGCTCAAAACAAGTCTTTCAACACACCAAATGTAGCTCCAAGTGGGATCTTACAACCTTCAACAATCTTCTTCACAAAAATCACTCAAATCTCACTATGAAATTGAAATCTACACTAATGTCCCTCAAGAACACCCACAAGGGTGTCTTGAAGAGAGCTCCCAATTGGAAGAGTCTTTTGGAAGATGCTAGAGGATGTGGGAGAGGGGGAGAGTCCTTCATCAACAGCTTGCAGGTCCACTTATATTCTCCACCAAGAGCATGGCCGGACAAGAGATCGTGGGACACGTGGCTTAAGCTGTCAAAGGCCCAAAAATCGACCCAGTAGGAAAAATCGGCCGATTTTCCTGGGTGTAGGTCGATTTTCTTCAACAGAAGCATGCTATGATCGTCTAGCCATGAGTTGCTCCATTGCTTGCACCAACAAGGGTCCTTGTGTCCTTCATTGCTCCAATTATGTTCCTTCAAGGTCTTGGATATGTACCACCACCATGAGGCTTGACTATCGAATGTATCGATTAATGCCCAAAAGATCCCCGAAATACCTACAAAACCGACAAAAGCTCGTGTAGACGTCTTTTCTAGAAATATGCACGAAATGAGTGTAAACGTCGTGAACTAATGTCAAACCGTGCATGAATAACGGGAAAAACTATCTAAATGTATGCCTATACTAACGTCATAAATCACGTTATCAAATTCCTTTGTTTGTTTACCACTGATCATAAGCAATAGGTAATAAAGGTTTATCCTTTATTAGGGTTTGAGTGTGCTTTCATTCCATCTTTGTGAGTTAGCCTGAGACTTACCCGGTAAAGGTTGATTCTATTCCCTTAGTTAGAGTGTTAGTTTGAGGTCATAGTTCTTTATCTTAATTCCTTGAGACTTACCCGGTAATAGGAGTTACGGTTTAGGATTAGTGAGTAGTGAAACTTACCCGGTGATCTATTCCACTTTAGTAACACCTTCCCTATGCAAAAATCTCAGCTTTGTCCGCTTATCTTTAGATCTTGAGTTGGAACCACAACTAGATGCTTTAATCCCTAGAATTGCATATTTCCTTTATTGATTTTTATCATCTTTGATTGTTTTAATTGCTTTTGTGGTTAGTATTTACAAAGCTTACCTATTCTGACTTTGTTTCACTAAGTCCCTGTGATCGACCCCTGGAATTCCTTGCTTTTTACTACGATTGACCCGTACACTGTTCGCCTCCTTGTTTTAAGCTTATATCTAGGGTTATAAATTTAAAGCTTGCACACACCGTTTGGAGCGAACAATATCAGTCTAGGAAGCACCTGCATAACTCGAGATGTATTGCCGGTCTTGATATTTAGTGGAAGACAAAGAACCTATGAGTCTAATACGAAGACATAGGGTAGTATCTTTAGTTGAGTTTACGCTGAGCTAGTAGCATCAACAGAATCGGCGGGTTGAACTTAGTTCTTCCCTAAGGGGAGTTGTGTTTATGGGTGAGGCTATATGTGGTTTTGTGCCCCTTGCGGAAATGTGTTTTATGTCCGGTATATATATTGCGATGGTGGTTGGAGCAGTCTGTGTATATAGATTAGAAGGTCTAAGCCTTCCTAGTTGTGAGTTTATGCCTCGGCCTTAGGGACCGAGAAGTTCGGCGTGTGGCAAGTTTCGGGACGAAACTTGTTTTTAGGGGGATCTAATGTAACACCCCGTTTATTGGGAGCGTTTTTGATATTTTCCTTCCCGCGGTTATCGAAGATATTAATACCTTAAGTATGTTTTACGAGTTTTTTTTATTATTATTTATCTCGTAATTTAGTTACGATATCGATTTATATGTTTGTAATACCCGGAAACTTTTTATTCCAATGTTTTCCGAGTTAAAGGATGACAAATCGTTCTAATAACAAGTTCTCCCATTTATTTATTTATTTATTTTTCCATATTATATTGGAGAAACCCTTTTGTTTGTAACCCTAAAAACACTCTCTTTCCCTCACCTTGAAGTTGGCCGCCTCATTCCCTCACGTTGGAAGACCAATCTCTCTCTCTTCCTTGTTGGTGAACCAGCCTTCCCTCACGTCTCAACCTCTTACCACCGTGACCTCTTCCTTTTTCTTCCCCTGCGGCTGCCGAGCCCAACCATTCTCCGACCCTTGCCCTGCTCTACGCCACCGGACAAGGAGAAGCCGCCGTCGAAGCCGCCAGAACGCAGCCGGCCCGGACAACCTCCCCTTTCTTCTTCTCACCGGAATCCGCCCTTCCACTCTTCTTCTGCTCGACCACTGGACTGGCTCGACCACCGGGCCTGTCGTTGTTTCTCTCCTTCTACAACCAGCTAGAGAAGACGGGGCTTTGTTTCGCCGCCCTCTCCAGTCGCCAAGGACCCTAGCCTCGCCAACGTTTGGACCATTTTGCCGCCAGGAGCTACGTGTTGCCCCTGCCGCCACCTATTGCCGCCCTGTTACCACCGGACCTCCGCCAGCATCATAACACCTGCCTTGGCTCTGCCTTAAGCCCCAACTAGGGAGGACGTCGCCTCCGACCTTACCTCTTGCTCCGACACCAGCCCTTACGTGTTTCCGGCCAAGGTCGACCGTTGTCCCGCAGCTGCTCTCCTAGTGTGAAACCACGGGTGAGGTGTTTATGCGTTTTTAGTCCGGATTTCAGATTTATCAGAGTTGTGTGTGTTTTAAGTTGGTTTGTTTATTTGGAAGGTGATGAATTGTATGTAGGATATTGTGGCATATTTGAAAGGTGGATTCCGGGGTGGTTGTAATTTGGGTCCGGATTATACTATGTATGCAGTTGTATGACTAATTGAGTTGAGAGTTGGGAGTTCGTGTATTGAGTAGTTGCAAATGGTACATATGGCACGAGTAGTCGAAGAAGTTTATAAATTGGTATGTGTTATGAATGTGGTAAGGAGGTATTAGATGGATGTTTGTGGCTAGCGGTGATGACGAGTTACATAGGATGGATGACCTAAATTAGCTTCCTTGTTAGTATCGATTTATCTTCATGGTTTGGTACGGAGGTGTTCCTCGGAACTTTTGGGTTTTAGTAGTAACGCTTAGTTATCCTTAGTTAGTATGGATGAGGAGCTTGAAAATCGGAAAAAGCTTTCATTCTTAGTAGAACTTTCCTTTTTAGAATGGGACACTAGTTTATCGGTTTTAGAAGAAGTTTAGGAGTCCTTCTAGAATTTGTTTTAGGGCTTTCAGATTCTAGGGGTAGATTTGTCTTTTGCTTGTAGGGTAGTTTAGTGTTTTCTCTTTATGATCGTTACTAACTTAGAAGTGAAAACTTCTAAGAGTATGGATATGATATTGATCCAAATCTTCCTATTATAACCAGGTGTATGAGATCTTATCCTTACGGAATCGAGTAATAGCGTTAACGGGATTTTGACTCGATTCAGGTAAGTCTCCGGACTTACTTAGCTCTTATTATTTGTATTAGCATTGATGTGCGTTGGGTGGTGTGTGTTTACTGTTTATGTTATAACAACGGAACCAGAATTAGGATTACCGACCTTTATATTATTTTGGCCCAAGTGTATGATAACGGGCGGTGACATCATCTGCCTAGCTCTTGCGAGAGTCTAGGAGGTTCTCGGCAACTAGTCGTGCTGGTTAGGCGGTCGGAGGCATCCGCACCGTTCCATGCCGGAAATAGGGACCGAGGCGGGACCACGGTGGTCTCGTGTCATAAACCTAAGTTGAATTAGAACGGGATACGACTTAATAATAACAAAGATAATATACCGGATTGGTGTGCTTTTGAGTATGTTGTGTGCTATGTTGATTTACGTGTGTTTGTGCCTTTCACATTAGTTCTAATGCCTCGAATATGAGCTAACGGTTTTGTACAGAATGTTGTAGTTGCCTTGCAGGTTAAGATTGCGGCCGAGAGATCCGGAAGGGTGGGCAGCCTGGGCCCGTACATTTTAGGAAGGGTTTTGAGTTGGTGTTGTCTTGTGTTTTGTCTTCCGGTTTTACGCTTCGTGTGCCACTTGTTTGGCGTTTGGTTTGAGTTGTACCTCGGCTGAAGTTTTTTGTTGCATTCTTTCGGGTTTCTCATCATTTGCATTAAAATTTATTTATCTTTTTGCCTTTATTTGTGTCATCTTGGAAAGGTCCGGTGAAATTGTTGTCAAGCTAAGGGTCGGGACCCATTGTGAGGTCTCGCCCGTAGCATCCCGATATCCCGCGGATTCGGGGTGTTACAGTATCGAAGAGAACAAAGACACGGAAAGACGATCACACTTAACTCGAAAAACATGTATGCAAAGCAAATCGATAAAGTCAAGATGATCATGAGAATATCAAATGTAGATTACTAAGTCTAAACACATGTGCAAAATAGGTGTTAAGAACTTAGGAAAGAAGAGGCCAAAAAACGTGTCAAAGGTGGGGATTTTCTTAGGTCAAGTGGTGCAAATCCGGGAAAGGAACAAAAAGCCACAACTTCATTTTGGTCATCATTCACCAAAGTGTAATTTTCTCCTTTTTTTTATTTTTTATTTTTATTCACTTGAGGAAATGACATTGGTGCACAAAAACCGAAACCTTGGTGATTAACGGTCCTCGGGATTTTTCCAAGGTGCCTCACACCGGATGCACATACCAAGTCTCGTTAGGATATTCGGTTAATCCGACTTTGGTAAGACACAAAAACCCAACTATGTGAATGGTGCCGAGTTACTCGTCATCAAAACCAAAGTCCTCAAACCTATATTTTTTCTACAGTTTCCACAACACTTTCAACCACTTTATTCACAACATTCATTCATCAACTTCAACACACCACACTTGCTCTTCACACACTCATCACACTAACATGCTCCTAATTTCCGGATGGGTCAAAAGAGGTAAATTTTTCATTCAAGTGAGGTGTTCAAACAACATGATCAAGATGAGAAGAAGAGAGAAATGAAATGCCTTAATCATTCCTAGATGATGTGTAAGAACTATCATGCAATTTCGACCATCAATTCTCAATCCAATCTAGACAAACATCATCATCATAATCCACATATAGAATTCAAGAGAAGTATTCAAGTCCACAATGCATAAATTCATTCAACACACATGGCCATCCATGGACAATTCACACACAAAAATCATCATAAGGGTCATGTCAAGTCCTAGAAGCACAACAATTTTAAATATTTTGATTTTTTGGAATTTTGATACAAGTATATACAATACAAAACATGAAAAGAAACGTGTGACTATAAATTAAAACTATCCTAGATGCGATCATGCAAAGAATCATGAAAACCCCACCCCATACTTAAAATCACATTGCCCTCAATTTGCAAATCAAGTAAAGAAGAGTGAAAGAAGTTCTCACAATGTAAAAAGCGGTGCTTCTGTAGTTTGACTCACTCACGTGGAGTGGTGGTGTGGATGATCGATCAAACATGGTAGAGAGCTCTTGATGGTCATTTCGGCGTCGGGACCCACACCAAGGTGTAAGCGAGATGGGAGCTCTTCCATCCCTCAAAGGCACCTCAAGCCATCCAAGTCTCACGTCCGCTCCACCCATGGTTGAAAACGGGATCATCATCGTCATACCTTGCAAGGCTTCTTTATTACCTAGACTCTAGCACAAAACACGCAAAAACAAAAACAAAAGAAAAAATGAAAAAGATGAAAAGGGGAAAGAGTTTACCCTTGGGTTGCCTCCTAAGAAGCGCTTCTTTTAGGTCATTAGCTTGACCAAACACCATGATGCCTCAATCCACACTAAAAACCTGGGTTTGCTTGAGGAGTCCAAGCAACCATCGCTTTCCGACATCCTTTATGACAAGCATGGGCCACTTGATGTCCAAATAAACTTTAAGTTCTCTCTTCACCGGCAAATGGTAGACTCCTTCATGACCGCTTCCATGGTGATAGTATGGGGTTGTAACCATATGGGCCACCCCATACTTAGACAAATGGTACTCTGCGGTCCGACTGATGAAGTGCTTGCCTCCTTTATTTACTATGATCTGAAGAAAGTCGACTCTTGGAAAGATAGCTCGGTTGAGGTGCTCCACGACCATGATGGATCCATCTTCTCTAACCGGGAGGAGTATTATGTCAACCATCGGAGGCTCCTTCGGAAAGGACCTCCAACCTTCGAGTGCACTCCGGGCAAGCGAGAAAGGATCGAAAGGAATTGAAGTGAGCTTGGGAAACTCTCCACAGGATCTCGGACGGCCATCTAGGTTGATCAGACCGGGATGTGGGTCGAGGTGAGCCCCTACAGTGACAATATCGGATGGTTCATGTGTAATCTCGGCCGAAGTAAGGCTGGCTTGACCGAGATTGTTGCTCTTTTCATCTTCTTCCACCGAGAGCTCATCAAGTGTGGTTCCGGGATTGATGGCAAGGATGTCCAAGGCTGAGAGCTCTTTATTGCACTCCTCCAAGGGTGAAGGAGGTGGAGATGAGTCTTGAAAGAGGGTAGTCTTCCCTTGCATAAGAGCATGCCTAATCTTCTTTTCAATATCCCTCCTCGTTTGTTCTTCTCTCTCGAATGCAAACCTTCTTTCATCCTCCAGGGCCAAATCCTTTAGTTGTACTTGCTCCTAAGCGTCATTCAACTCTTGTTGAAGTTCTCTAATGATTATGGTTGAGTTGGAAAATTCTTGGATCTCCTCATGGTGCACCTCCTATTGTTGAAACACTTCCGCTTCAAGCTCTACTTGGGCCCTTGAAATGGAAATGATGTTTTCTTCTAAGTCCTCTAACTTCTTCATTACTTGCTCAAACATCGTCTCTAATCGATCTTCATGAGGCTGTTGGGGAGGTTCCGCATGAGGCAAAGTAGTCATGTGAGCTTGATCATGGGACTCATGATAGTCATTACAAGCCTCCAATGCTCAAACTCAACGTGGAGATGTCCTCGATCTTGGCTTGTCATCCATCCTTCATACTCCATGTTTTCAAGGTCGTCTTGAAGGTACAATCCGTCCATGGCAAACTTGAAAAATGCAAAGACACAAACAAGCAAGATCAAAAGTAACAAGAAAGATCTACACTATAAACAATAAAAAAAACAAATGTTAATCTAGACCTAGTCCCCGACAACGACGCCAAAAACTTGTTACGCTAGGATAGTACCATAAAAACTATGAGTCGTTCGTAGCAAGAAAATTATTCCGAGGTCGAACACAAGGACTGAGGTGATATTAAATCATTCAATGATCAAAGATAGTACAAATATAAACTACGAGATAATACAAAGAATAAATAAATGAAAAACACAATAACTTTGGTTGAGTTTTGGGTGATTAAACAAGGATCACAAGATATGCAAACAAGCAAACAAACAACACACAAACACAAAGATAGGTGATAAGAGGTAAGAAATGCGGATTCTAGAGATTCGGAATTCCGGTTATGACAATGGACTCATGCATCTAAACATCAAAGGATAAGTTGCGGTGGCTCGGAGTTGGGTGTTTCTCTATGGGAACTATTACCGGGTAAGTCTCATGTTCCACTAGTCTCAAACCTAAGTCCTATTACCAGGTAAGTCTCAAGGAGCTAAGGTCCAAAATTCTACACAAACCGGTCACTACCTAAGGGTCAAACTCCTCCTTACCGGGTAAGTCTCGGAAAAGGTAAGTCTTAGGTAACGATCCTAGCACACTCAATCCAATAGCGGCTTTTTTGGCTCACTACTACCTAGAGTTCATCATCTTCTATACCTAAGAGCGGAAATTACCGGGTAAGTCTCATTCCTCAACTAGTTTGCTAACATAGGTCACCCTAAGCTAGATTGGGTTCAACAAACACTAGGATTTCAACACATCTACATCCTAACATCCAAACTCATCAACAATAGAACAACAACACACAAATCTCGGGTGGATCAAGAACATCTAGGCCGAAATGGGATGAAGAAAAGGCCGAGATCATGGACTGAGCTAGGGTTTCGAATGCAAAATCATCCTAAGCTAGCATACAAGTCCATACAATCATAATCCAAAGCATAACCATCATTCCTTCACCCTAGAATCACAACTATTCAGTCAACAACATACATATCTAAGTTAAACTTCATCATACAAGCATGCATGTATTTCATAGCTAGAAAATAGAGATAAAACCAAAGAAATAAATGTTACTTAGCTGGATAAGAAGTTCATACAAGTCTTACAGTAAAATAGGAGCAGCACCAAGGAGATCTTACAAGTTTCCAAGAAAACCTCACTCAAAACCACTTAAACACTCTCTCAAGATCTCAATGAAACAAATTTTTACACTAATCTCCCCCAAGAACACCCACAAGGGTGCTTGGAAGAGAGCTGCAAAATGGGAGGAGTGGTGCCCCAAATCAGTCTGCAAAAATCATTTAAGTACTCCACCAAAACAAGGGGCGGACATAGGAAGTGTGTGCCAAGTTTCGTGGGCTGTCCAGAGAGGAATCTCGGTTGGCCGTGCACCCTTCTCGGCCGAGATACACAAGCCTTGGACCGAGATAGCACAAAACCAGCCCTAAACACCATTTTAACATAAATTTGTCCAAGCCTTGCACCAGCTAGGGTCCTTGCCTTCATCTTTTCTCCAATCATGAGTCTTTTGGAACCATGAATCCCGACCATCATGAGGCTTGAAACTCAAATGTATCAATAATGTTCAAATGATCCCTGAAATACCTACAAACCTACAAAATCTCGTGTATACATCTATTCCAACAATATGACTCGATTAAGTGTAAATGTCACAAACTAGTGTGAAATCATGCATGAATGAAAGGTAAAACTAACTAAAAGAATGCCTACACTAGTTTCATAAATCATGTCATCAGTGATCATCGTTATGCAAGTTGCGAACATCCTTCCAAGGAAAACAATGATGCATCGATAATATGTTAACGGTAAGAGACCGGCGATATGAACCTTCATCCAATCTTATTCCAAACACGGTCAATTATGTGTCCAATATATGTTGTTAATGATTGTGTCAATTGGTTTGTAAAACGATGCATTTGAGGAGTAACAAGGAAGCGGGTAACAAGTACGTGGACATGAACCTAAAAATGATAAAAACAAGTGAAAAATAGATATACTCACCATTGCATACAAGGTTTTTCTTAAGTACAAACTAGAATTCATATCCTTTTGTACGATCAAGTCATCTTCAAAATAGCCCAACTCCGCAACGAGGGATTTATATCCACAAAGGTTGTTCCCAAGACTTCCATAGCCAAACTAGGTAAGGTTCCATGAACTTAAGGATATCACCTACAGAAAACAAAATGATGTATAAGATCACAACATATTGTATTGTATAAGATGAAAAAAATAGATCTAACCTGCACGAACCGATACACCTTTGGACGTCCACGCCCCAAGCTTGTTTTTTCCACGCGGTTTACTATAAGGCGTTAGTTTCACTACTTCTTCCCCATCCCCCTCAAGGTCAACCTTGATCTTCACATCTTTTTCCTTAGGTGGCCGGCCTTGTCGATTCTGACCTGTACTTGAACCATGTTCGAACGAGCTTGGCACTCTCTTTGTTGAACGAGAACTAGAAGCTCTTCCTTGCTTTCTTATAACCGATGGTTCCGTCATCGTTGTACTCCCAAGATTCATAATGTTGTCATATGCCAAAGCAATCCGCTCTATTTATTCTCTAGTTTGTGAATTTGAATCCATTATGCTCTTGAAGTTGTTGAGGGATAACACATAAAGATTTATGTAAGCGTTGAAGTCGTCACCAACATCATCCACCCTTATCCATTGAACTTGCCTCGAAAATGTATGTATGTGATCCACGGTTATTGACAATTGATCCCTAATAGCAATGGCAAACTCATAGGCACACCAATTGCGTGAAACCCTCATTGTTGTGGAGCATATCGAAAACCGGGATACGAATTGCATCCTCTCTTAGAAAGCCTCTAATGATGCTTGAATCTTCAAATTGTATTCAATCACCAACAAGTCGATGTTGTCAAACACCAACTGAAATCCTTGTATGCTAGAATCCGGTGTGGATTCCGACAAATTGTGCACAAACTCGCAATTGAGGGTTCACAAAAATAAGGAATCGGTGCAAAAGAAAGAAATATACAACAAGAGAGATATACATGAAAATTAAATATTGACAAAATAAAGCAAATGATGAGAAAGAAAGAAATATGCAAAAATAGAGGATAAATATTGACAAAAGAAAAAAAGTAGTTGTGATGTGTTAGTTGTCCTCGTGCTAAAACGACAAGTTGCAACATACTTGGACAATTGTCTCCTTGAATTGAGTTAGCTATGTATCCTCCAAGTACCCCATCAACCTCGAATATTGTAGTCAATATACCCTTATCTTAAGCAAACGGCGCTCATAACTCTCGAAAGATTTGGACTTAAACAACGTATTAGAATGTGAAGCGAACACCACTTGTGTTTCCTTGGAGTGTGTCACTGACCATGATCGTTGTTGTATATTGCAATGAAGTGTGCAAAGCATATTCTTCACATCTAGAAACACAATATCTAAAGCTTTGATAATACCAAGCTCTCTATCGGTAACAGTTACGCCCGATATTCGGTTGTTGAATACATTTCAGAGCTTCCGTAATGCCCACTTGTAGTGATCCGTGTTTCCCTCATCATGAAAACAAACGTAGTGGCTAATGTCAACTTAGTACTAGTGCTTCCGAGAATCTCTAGCAACGACATCTTGTACCTAAATGATACAAACCATTATTTAGATCAATTCAAAAAAGAGGGAAATTAAATAAGTAATGAAGATTGGATTGAGAAAATTTTGCAAAACTTACTCATCGGTCTTGTATGTCCATGATGACGCTGAAAGGAAATAAGTTGAGCAAATGCCTAGAATCCGGATGCATGAAGAAAACATCCAAAACATCATCCGAGTCAGGACTTCTTATTACATGTACATAATAATCACGTTGATCTAAATTGTAGAGGGCTTGTTGGAGAGACCATCTTCCTTTGACTTGATCCATCCGAATCTTTAAACCAGCATTGTATATTTGTCTTATGGTGGTGACATTGTGCGGGTCATCCGGTTGTAATGAATTCGAAATATTCCTTGGCTTCAAGAAAACCTCGAGTTCATGCCCCACCCTCTGATGTTGTACGAACGTCAAACGACCGACATATGAATGTCCCTTCAAGGTCTCCGGAAATCGGCGTCAATGTCCATATTCTACTTCACTTGACATTGTAACACCCCAAGTTCTGGGAACTTGAAGCGTTACGGGTTAGGACCTCACAATGGGTCCTGACCCTCAGAGTAGCAACAATAACATCGGATCTTACAACAAGGCACAAATAAATGAAAACCAAAACTATTGTAAAAACAAAGGAAAACGCAAAAGACTCGCAACCGAGTTCAAAACAAAAGGAAAAGAACAACAACTTAAATATAAACTTGATCCTGTCCTATTATGTACGGGAACCCCGACTGACCACACCGTCCATATCACTAACTATCATCTCTAACCTGCAGGGCATCTACAACATCGGTATAAACCGTTAGCTAACATTCTAGATATCTGACAGACAGTAAAGGCACAACCACACATAAGGTAACATAAGCGTATAACATTCTCGCACTCAACCGGTTATTATCTTTCATTAAGTTAATCCCTTTACTAATTCAACTTATGTTGTCACACTAGAATCACTACGATTTCGCCTTTGTCCCCTTTCACCAACAGGAATTGAGCGGATGCATCCCTCTGTCATCTGCTGGACTGGTCGCAAGAGCACCTCCCAATTTCCCCATTTTGAACTGGACAAGCGGTCACCGGCCGGTTATAATACACTTGGGACATTTAAGGTATCAAAGGTCAATCCTATTTCGGTTATCCGTTATAAGATAAACAACAACACAAACAAGTCAATACACTTAAACCAATATCCGGAATGTTGCTAAGTAAGTCCAAGAGACTTACCTCACTCGAAGGTAAAACTCAAATGTCAGCTACAACTCAGTTTCCCGAAGGAAAGGAAGGAATGCCTGCTCAAACAAGGCATAACGAATCAGGGACAAAACGATTGCTAGAAGTCTATAACTTTTAGTCTCCATGATCTCTAAGAGATCTCCACAAGTTAAGGTCACAAACCCTAGTTTTACAGATTCCCAATATCAACACAACATAAAGTAAGGAACGAGGAAATGAGGAAAGGAAGCAGCTCACCAAGGACGGGAGCTAATGCAGACAAACCGCTGGGGCGGCCAAACAGCAACGTATGGACGACATTGGGCAAAACTGCGGGGGCGGGAAGGTGCAGGCACGGTGGCTGCTTTGTGAAAAAAAGCGGTGTCGGGCTTCCTTTTTGACAGCACATCGCAACCAAGCAACCAAAGCTTGAATCTTTATTCCACACTCTTCAAAACTCAACCAAGGGAGCCTGTGAATATCAGCATATCAACAACGGAAGGGCCAACAAGAATCAAGGCTCGATCTTGATCCTTGTGAACAAGAAGAACAAAAGAGAAAGAGAAACAAAAGAAAGAAGCATGCAACAGGCTCAAGAACGTGAGAGAGAATGAAGGGGATGAAGACTTACAAGTTCAGCAGGAGGCCATAAGGAAGAAGGCTGCAACTTGCTCGAGATTGAAGAGCATAAGCAAGAAACGGAAAAAGAAAGAGAAAGCGGAAATTTATAGGAAACGGCTAGAGAAGATAGAAGGAAGAACGTTTCTAGGGTTAGAAGATCATAGGAAAGCTGGTCCATAAGATAGAAGATCAGATCTTCTATCTATGGAAAGAAAAAAAACGGAATAAAAATAGATCGGGCGCAATCTGGAGTTAGCCGTAGGGGCGGCAGTCTTCACCGCGGGGGTGGTGAAGGCCAAAAACAGGATCTTACATTACACCCCTTCAAGTAGTAATAGGTCCGGTTTAGGGCAAATCATCGAACCGACGGTTTTCAAACCGGCCTAAACCGCCGGTTTAGGTGTACCGGTTCGGCCAAACCGTTGGTCGACGGTTTAGGTTTAGGTTTCGACAAACCTAAACCGACGGTTTACCCCAAACCGGTGGTTAAACCGCCGGTTTGGTTACTTTTTTTTATATTTTTTTTAATTTTTAAAGGGGTCAAACTGGCCCGGTTTGGTCCTCAAACCGTCGGTTTGCCAATTTTTTTTTAATTTTTTTAGCAAACCGGCTTCTTAGGTTAAACCTAAACTGCCAGTTTGACTTTTCCCGGTTTAGGTTTAGGACCTATGGCTATCTTCAAGTTCAAATGGATATCCACATTTCTTTGATTTTTGAACTTTTTAGATGATACCTCCATATCAGGATCGATGTCTTTCTTCCTCCTAGGGTGACCAAAACGTTCGTATGCCAAGCAAAACGTAACAAACCTTACTTCTTTTTCCATGAATGTTGATTGACACTATAATCTTCGTTCATGAAATGAGCTCAATCAACCATTGCCTCTCTCTCTCTCTCTCATAAAAATACCCACAAAGTTTAAACATATCAGAGTAATCCGCACCCTCATCGCGTGGATAATTTGGAAGGCTATTTTCAAAAATAGTTTGGATTATTGTTGTCACAAAATAATATTAGCTATATAAATTATCATAATCGGTATGCAATTTTTTTTACAACCCGGATTTGTGAAAGAAATTCGTCGGAATCGTTATATTTTTTTATCATCGAGCGGGATCACATCTTCATCTTCGTATGAGAGCATTCTTGAACTCAATTTTCATAAAACTTGATAAAGAGGAAATATTAATTACCATGTCTACAAGGGTATATAATTACTACTAAGTAAAACTATAATCACATCATTCAAACACCACTATCATTATCCGCACTCATATTTAGAAGCTAGCTAAGTAAGCCCAAAGGACTTACTTGAATCAAAACTCGATTCCTGTTATCTCAGCTCGGTCTGCAACTGTTGGGACTCAATTGCCTATAATAAGGGCAAGTGGATCAAAATACATCCCCTATTCTTAGAAGTCTATAACTTCTAAGATGTACAATCTCTTCAAGAAAAAATTACAAAAGAAGTCCTCCTAAGGTAAAATGACCTTTTTACCCCTGGTCCCGAAATTCTCAAAGATCCTATAAGATATGCTCAAACCTTTCTTTGAGACTTAATTTCATAATTTAACTCTTAAGAGTTAGTTTAGGTAGGACTTACAGATTATACATTTTTCTTAACTTTTAACAAGGTCACTAAGGTGCAACTTTGGCCTATGATACGAGTCCCGAATAAAAATACAAAAATTCTAATAAAAATCTCTAAGTTTTCTATGCTATGCACTCTATCAATAGAAGCAAGAACTTCCCATAAATACCTAATAATCACTTCTACACAAATTCCTAAAGTCGGTTCCAAAACCAGAAAATTCAGACTTTCCAAAAACTGAGTGTTTATTAACTGCTCAACCACTCCACTTTGGACCTTCATAGATCTAAATCCAACCGTTGGATCAACCCCAACTTTTGATACATCACGCTATGCATGACACTCTATAACATACTAAAGATTGAATGGTGGATTGTATTTCTAAGGTATATAAACGTAAGTTCAAACATGACTGCTCAGCACAGATGGTTTCCACTAGCTGGATTCCCCCAAATTTTAATATGCTCTAAAATAATATGCCTACTATATTATATCCAAAATTCAAGCCCAACAGAGATCAAAAGCCTATTCAAAACTATCTCACAAAACAGAATCACATGCTGTTTTTCTCAACACTCAGCACATTCATAAAAACTGTATGAGGAGTCAACTTTGAAACACCATAACTCTCAAACCGTAACATGGATTTCTCTAAAGCTTTAGCATGATTTACTATGCAATACCGTCTATGACATATCGGAAAACAAACCAAAAAAGAAGAGTCTAGCTTACCCAAAATTGGACCCAAAGTTGGTTGTTCATCAAATCCGAAAATTCAGGAAACATAACCAGTCATCTTCCATAGCTGTTATGGATGGTTTTAGCTACAATTGAGGGTCCTCATCAGCACTGATATAGAGAGGGTAATGCAAATGAAAGGGAGTAAGGTCCTTACCCGACAATCGAGACCCAACATGCACCGGTGAACGAGAGGACGAATGGGAAGAAACGACCTTCTGTAACTGCTGCTCCTTACGGATCTAGACTCCCACCTCTACAGCCTGGCGCGCCAGCGGCTCGGATCTAACGTATCCTGTAAATCTGGACTGTCGTCGTAGCTGTTGTGCTCCTGGAAAGATGGTCTGGGCTTCCCCTCTACAGCGCCGATCTGGACGCGTAGAAGACGAGACGACCACTCCACACGGCGATTGCGGCTGATACAACTCCGGGACGGTACCACTGTTGTCTATGCCGGCTAAGGAGGCCACGAGGAGGGGACGTGCTGGCACGAAGTGGGTGTCGGATCTGCGTCTACGGGTGACCGAAACGGTCGATGTGTGCAAGGGAGTGAAGAGGGAAGCGATGAGCGAAGAGGACTCTGGTCTGCTGCGTACACAAGCGCCTACTGCGAGCCTTGGTGGTGGACAGTTGCGCGCAGGAGGGGAGGCGGTTGTCGTCAACACCGGCCTGGCGTGGAGGGGGAAGGCGTACGGTTAGGCGATGCAAGGGAGAAGGAGAGCATCCACCGAGGTTTCACGTGGGAAGCAAGAAGAGCTGCACCCCTTAGGGTTTGCTGGAGTTACGTGAGAGGGTGAAGGAAGGAGGGTCTCCTAATGGGCCAAAATGATCCATTTCTGAAAGGCCCGGATGGTAGGGTTCGTAGGCCAAAACTCAGCTTCATAATGGACCCGGGATACATGTTCTGAGGGGTCCTAAAGGTTAAGCTTAGAGATTAAAAAAGGTAGACTAACTTATGTATTTTATGTGAATAAGGTCCTCACATAAAATAATAAAAAGATCAAAGAATAAGAACCCGGTGTCACATAGTATATAATAAGAAATCGGGAAAAAGTCCAAAACCGGTCCAGGTCAAATTTCTTCGGAAAAAACTCGGAAGCAAAATTTCCGGATGTTACAGGATTGATGCCGATGAAAGTTAAATTTCTCGTACGAAAGGATGTTTTAGGATGTTTAACATTTTTCCCTAACCTCTATTATGTTAAAAAAACATTGATGTGTCAAGATCACAACTAATATCATAAAATTAATTTTTATTTTTTCAAATTATTGAAAATATAAATTTATGTTTTATTTTACAAAATTAATTTAATCTATTAATGATCAATGTATCCTAGAGAAAGTTGGTTGTTGTCAACTATAAATACTGATGATTAGGGCTAATTAGGTAAGTAGGTTTTTTTATTTTATTGTATACTAACTAGGCATTTTCTAGTTTTCTATTTAGTAAATATACCCCATAATTTTTTTACCACTTTCAATTAATGTTAAGGTAAAACTAATTAACCCTTCTATTAAAAAAGAAAGAATATTTGATGTTTGTTATGTAAATTTTGATTTTAATTATTGAATTTTTATTTTATTTTATTTTAATTTTATTTCCCTTTTTATTTTTTGTTTTCATACCGGACATTAACATACCGGACATTTTACGTACCGGAAGTTCATAACAAAAATTTTCATACCGGAAGTTCAACCGAAATTTTTTATACCGGAAGTTCATACCGAAATTTTTTATACCGGAAGTTCATACCGAAAGTTCATACCGGAAGTTCATAACGAAGTTTTTCATACCGGAAGTTTATACCAAAATTTTTATACCCGAAGTTCATACCGAAAGTTCATACCGGAATTTCATACCAGAAGTTCATACCGAAAGTTCATACTGGAAGTTCATAACGGAATTTTTCATACCGGAAGTTCATACCGAAATTTTTTATACCGGAAGTTCATACCAAAAGTTCATACCGGAAGTTCATACCGGAAGTTCATAACGAAATTTTTTATACCGGAAGTTCATACAGAAATTTGTTATACCGGAAGTTCATACCGAAATTTTTATACCGAAAATTCATACCGGAAGTTCATAATGACGTTTTTTATACCGGAAGTTCATACCGAAATTTTTTATACCGGAAGTTCATACCGGAAGTTCATACCGAAAGTTCATACCGGAAGTTCATACCGTTCATACTGGAAGTTCATACCGAAAGTTCATACCATAAGTTCATAACGAAGTTTTTCATACCGGAAGTTCATACCGAAATTTTTTATACCAGAAGTTCATACCGAAAGTTCATACCGGATGTTCATAACGAAATTTTTCATAGCGGAAGTTCATACTGAAATTTTTTTATACCGGAAGTTTATACCGGATGCCAATGATTTTTACACTGATGAATTACAACCTTTGCTCGCTCAGGGTGATGCTGACAGTGGTCTTGATCGTCTCTGGGCAAAGAAGAAGGTTATACCAATTGTAGAGACATTTTTGTTGCTTCAAGGTTGATACTTGAATGTTGCGTTTTTTGTCATACCATTTTTATAGCTTCTGGTATGTAATTCTCCGCTATGTAATTCTCCGGTATGTAATTCTCCGCTATGTAATTCTTAACTCTAAACTATGACATAAAATCAGTTTGTTTGGTATAACTTCCGGTATGATAACTTCCGGTATGATAACTTCCGGTATGTGAAGCTCCGGTATTTGAACTTCCGGTATGTGAAACTCCGGTATGTGAAACTACGGTATGCATTCCAAAAAAAAAATAAATAAATAAAGAAAATAAAAAAGACAAAAAAATAAAATAAAATAAAAAAATAAATTCCGGTATGATAACTTCCGATATGATATGATAACTTCTTGTATGATAACTTCCGGTATGATATGATAACGTCCGGTATGATATGATAACTTCCGGTATGATATGATAACTTTTGGTATGGTATGATAACTTCCGGTATGTGAAGCTCCGGTATGTGAAATTCTGGTATGTAAGTGAAATTCCGGTATGTGAAATTCCGGTATGTGGAAATTCCGGTATGTGAAAATTCCGGTATGTGAAATTCCGGTATGTGAAAATTCCGGTATGTGAAATTCCGGTATGTGAAATTCCGGTATTGGAAATTCCGGTATGTGAAAATTCCGGTATGTGAAAATTCTAGTATGTGAAAAATTCTTCATTCCAGAAAATAAAAAAATATAAAGAAATAAAAAAGAACAAAATTAATAAAAGAAAATAATAAACAAATTAAGTTTTTAAAAATTAAAACTTACTGTTAAATAACAAATAACAAATAACAAATAACAAACATTTTTTTAAATAGAAGGGTTAATTAATTTTACCTACCATTAAATGAAAGTGGTAAAAAAATATGGGGTATAGTTTCTTTAACAAATACAAAAAGAGCCTAGTAGGCCAAATTCTTTCATAATTATTTTGATTCTTTTTTCAAATTGAAATATTTATTTTCTATTAGTAATTAAATTATTTAATTGATAAATTTCAAAAATAAACTATACAATTATAATAAACTGATTATTTAAGTCCCTAAACACTTTTTTATAATTATCAAGTACACATATATCAATATTTATACAACAAAGAGAATTTTTTAGAAGATTCAGATTTTATAATTTCAAACACAAGGTATTGTGGACAGTATGTTACAAATCTTGTAAAAAAATTTAAATAAAAAGAAAAAAAAAAGAAACCAAAACAGAGGGACGATTTTTGTTTACTATATTTGTTGTTTAAATAAGATTTAGTTTGCTTATTTGACTACTTACATAATTATATGTGTCTTTTGTCGCTATCCTTTCTCTCGAAGACTGATTTCTTATTTGAGTCCGTCTTCTTTTGCTTCTTTTTTCAGTCACCTATCCCTAACAAGAAAAGCGCGATCCCTATGTTTCTAATTGTAAATCGAAACGACAAAAACCCCTCACAAAACAAGGAATGATGTTTGAGAATTTTATTCAATCAAAATCAATCCATATTAGAATCAAAATATTAGGTTTCATGTACGGAGATTATCGAATAGAAGAAATTTATGAATCTGCTATGAAAATATTCTTGTATTGTTGAAAATGGCGTCGGATTCACCATCTAGGTCAGAATGCGGGCCTTTCAATAAAAAGAAGATTGCAAAGCAATTTACAGGAGGAAAACGTGACGACTCACCCTTGATTTCTGCATCTAGAGATGGGAGATTAGAGGAAGTGATAGAAATTATTGAACGAGTCGAAGATGAAGAAGACCTCAAAGAATTGCTTTCAAACCAAAACCAGTCCGGCGAAACACCTCTATACGTTGCGTCAGAGAATGGTCAAGTTGAAGTCGTAACCGAATTGATCAAGCATTATGATCCCATCATTGCCAACATCAAAGCTCGTAATGGCTTTGATGCTTTCCTCATTGCATCCAAGCAAGGCAATCTTGGTACGTTTTGAGTTGAGTTTTATATAATACAGAATTGAATTTTATCAATATGTTGTATTTTACGTACAAATTTGGATGATGATGTAGAGGTTTTGAAGGTGCTAATGGAGACGGACCCAAATCTTTCAATGACATATGATCCGTCGAACACGACCGCTTTGCAAATAGCGGCGACACAAGGGCACGTGGAGGTGGTGAAGTTTTTGCTTGAGTCGGGGAGCGGGTTGGTAACAATTGCTCGGAGTAATGGGAAGAACGCCTTACATTCCGCGGCTAGGAACGGACATGTCGAGGTTGTGAAGGCGCTCGTGGAGAACGAGCCCGAGATTACCGTTAAGGTTGATAAGAAAGGCCAGACGGCTCTTCATATGGCAGTCAAGGGCCAAAATGTGGAGATTGTTGATCAGTTGATCTTGCCGATGCCTTCTTCGATTAACTTGGTTGATAATAAGGGCAATACAGCTTTGCATGTAGCTTCTAGAAAGGGCAGGTCAGAGGTACATCGTACTCTATTCTACTTACACATCACTGAAGAAATTTAGTAACTAAAAACTTGTTTATTTCATTGATCAAATAATATTTATATAGACAAATATACAGAGATAAAAAGATAAACTAACAAATAAAGGATAAGTCCAACAATTATGATAACACTGTGATTGTTGTATAATACAAACTATCGTGTTATCATCTTTTTAGATCGTCAAAAGATTGTTAGCTCAAAAGGAATTGGACAAGAGCATCATAAACAAGGCAGGAGAAACTGCAGTCGACACAGCAGAGAAGTCGCAAAACCAAGAACTCGCAAAAATTCTTGAGGAAGCTGGTGTTCAAACTGCAAAACTCCTCAAGCCACAACCGACCAACACAAACAAACAGCTAAAACAAACAGTCAGTGATATTAAACACGAAGTCCACCACCAAATGGAACATACTCGCCAGACAAAAAGACGTGTCCAAGGTATCGCCAAACGACTCAACAAAATGCACGCCGAAGGGATAAACAATGCAATCAACTCGACAACCGTAGTAGCAGTCCTTATTGCATCTGTTGCATTTGCAGCTATCTTCACAGTCCCGGGACAATACATAGCTGATCCCGAAAACATCCCACCTGGGTCTTCTCTAGGAGAAGCAACCATAGCTCCAAAGGCGGCATTCTTGATCTTCTTTATCTTTGACTCGATAGCTCTCTTTATTTCCTTGGCAGTGGTTGTGGTTCAGACGTCGCTTGTGGTTGTTGAGAGAAAGGCAAAGAAGAAGATGATGGCGATTATAAACAAGTTGATGTGGCTAGCTTGTGTTCTCATCTCAATTGCCTTCTTGGCTCTATCCTTTGTTGTTGTGGGTAAGAAGGAAAGATGGCTTGCCATTGGAGTGACAATTATAGGGTCGATAATCATGTGTACTACACTTGGATTGATGTGTTATTGGGTGATTCAACATCATATAGAGGCCAAGAATAGAAGGAATATCAGGAACTCAAGAATAGGTAGCAAGTCGCGTTCTTATTCGGCTTCTATAATCTCCGAATCAGAGATGCAAAGTACCAACAAGTACAAGAAAATGTATGCCATATAATATATTTTTCTCAACTCACCTATTAGCATACCTAGAAAACACAAGTTGTATAGAAACCAATTCACGTATGAACTTGAAAGGAGGTCGAGGAATGTTGCAACCGTTACATCGATGTCTGCGAGTCATGTTTGGCGGTGAAGGTCCATTCCTTGGCGTCGTGAACTTGGTTTAATGATGAGTATGATGTAATATTGTAATGTGAGTGTTAATGTTGTGCAAGTGTAGTGTGAATGTGTGAGTGTGATAATGCATGAAGAAGCGTTAGTTAGGTATTAAGCACAAGTTGTTAGTCGGTTAAACATTATTACCCTTCTTTTTCTCTTCTCAATGAATTCATGTGAATAAACATCGCTTTCAATCTCTTTCCAACTCCTAAGTAATGTGGTACCAGGCTCCTTGTTTTTTTTTATCTAGTTTCTTACTATGTCTTCTTCATGTTATGATCCTAAAGAATATGTTCATGCTCCTTTTGAGAATTCATTAATTGATCCTTCTTGACGAAATATACTTACATCACTCCAACCATCACCACGATATTCTCTGTTAAAGAATAAATACGTGTATATATTTATTGTGTATTGTTTACCTTTGTAAGCCTAGGGTTTCATCCTCTTTATATATATACAAGTTACGTAGCGAGTGCCTGACAAGGAACTCTTTTATATCTCCACTAATATGGTATCCGAGGCTCCTTAAAGAAACCCTACATTTTTTTCCAATCCACCGTAATCACCAACGAAACTCTACTTCCGTTGCTCAACCGTGTTAGATATCGAGAACGACGAACACCGTAGCAATGACGGCTAGTCGGCCAATTCTGATTCATGCGACACCTTCATTCGCACAACCCCACCCCGCCACCCCTACCTACAACATTGTGTAGTCCGTCTTCAATATCCGGAATCATGTTCCGCTTACATTGGATCTCGAAAAAGTCTAATATCACTCATGGGCGGAACTTTTCTCACTCACTACTCGTGCTCACGATGTCGCTAATCACATTGTTGACTCCCCTCCAAACACCAGATGTATTAAACTAGATGCAATTGTACTGTCTTGGATCTATGCAACTATTAGCGAGGATGTTCTTCTAATAATTTTTGTAAACCAGGATCTATTGCATGTGAAGCTTGGCTCCACATCAAAGGCCTATTTCGTGACAATCAATATGCTAGGGCTATAGATTTGGAGAGCCACTTTATTAATTTTCCCTCGAATCTCATAAGACGGTTGCTAACTATTGTCAAACACCAAAGACTATCGTAGATCAATTGGCAGACGTTGGGCATCCCGTCAGTGACTCCCGGTTAGTAATACAAGTCATCAACGGGTTAAATTCTAAATATGTAATTGTCGGGAGTATCATCAATCAAACGTAGCCTCTACCTTCCTTTCCGACGGCTCGTAGCATGCTCATTCGGGAGGAAGCCCGCCTCGCACGATCTATTGATGAACTCACCACGTTGTTGTCTTCCACCAACCTATTGTCGACGTTTCCATTTCCAAGAAGGTTGAATCCTGCTCTTGGTGCTTCGAATCATGACCGCGGACATCATTCCCGACGCGGTGGCCATCAATCTTCTGAAAATCGGCACCAGCAGTACCGTTGTAACCACAGTTACCAATATTCACCACCGTAGTGGGCGCCACAACATCAGGACCACGGACATCCGACTCTACCTTTTCCCTATTCTACTCATCCGCAACCGCAATGGATGCCTCAACATCAGCGATACTCCATTTAACAACCCCCTTTGAGCAGTCCCGGACAACATCACACTTATTATACCGCGACAGAGTTATCCGAAGCACTCATCTCGATGCAGCTTCAAACTCTGTCCGAGAATTGGTATGTGGATACCGGGCCACATCTTACATGACCAACTCGTTAAGTAACCTATCTTCTTATTTTAATTCTTGCCCTTTTAATTCTATGAATGTCGGAAATGGTGCCACTATACCAGTTTTTGGTTTAGGGAATGCTAGCTTATTGTCTTCACCAAACCTACACCTTCGAAATATACTTCATGCCCCTAAAATTGTTAAAAATCTTATAATTCTCATCCGAAAATAATTTGGTGGTTCAGTTTGAACCTTTTGGGTTTTTTGTGAAGGACCTATATACGGGGAAACCCATCAAGCGGTGTGATAACACTAGAGAGTTGTATCCCGTCTTGTCCATGTTAGCCTCAAATAAATCGTGTTAGTCTATCCATATAGTTGTTGCATCCTCACGTTGACATGCTCGGCTAGGACACCTAGGACATCATGCTCTTTTTCAACTTTGTTCCTCTTTGGGTTACTCAAATAACACCCACTCCAAACAAATTATATGTTCATGTTGTGAATTAGGCAAACATAGACGTCTCCCTTTTTATTCTTCTTATTCATTTACTAGTTACATTTTTCATCTTTTACATTGTGATTTGTGGACATCACCAGTTTACATTGTCAATGGGTTCAAGTACTACTTAGTTTTCCTGGACGATTATTCTAATTTTATGTGGGTATTTCCTTTAAAGCATAAATCGGATACTTACGCTACCATTTTACACTTCCACTCTTATGTGTCTACACAATTTCACAAGAAAATAAAGAATTTCCAGTGTGACATGGGGGAGAATTTGATGATAACAATGTCCATCAATTTTGCCATAAACAAGGTCTAGTAATTCGGTTTTCATGCCCACATACTTCACCACAAAATGGGAAAGCCAAACAAATGCTTTGTACTCTTAGTGACGAAACTAGAAGTTTAATATTTCATTCTCATATGTCCCCGGTTTATTAGGTTAAACCTCTTCATTTAGCAAGCTATGTTGATGATATAATTCTCTCAAAAGAAATCTCCAATTTAACACCCACTTTCTGGATCATAACAAAATTTCAATATATGATCATCTACGGGTTTTTGGATGCTTATGTTTCCCGAACATAAGTACTACCTTGAGTCACAAACTTTTACCTCGCTCTACTGAGTGTGTTTTTCTAGGCTATTCATCCACACACGTCAATTACCGTTGTCTCCGTCTAGAAAAACATAAGGTAATTTTGTCCCATCATGTAATTTTGATGAGAATTATTTCCCATTGAAAACCGTACCTTGCTCAACACCGGAACCTACAACATTTCATGATCAAAATATCACAACGCTAATGCGTTTGGCTTTGTCTATGTCAGCCCATCATACCCTTCCCACTCCATCCCACATCTCTTATGTTAATGCCTCCCCACCACCCACTTCTCCTATAATGATATGCTGGCCTTTTCCCCACATCCCACTCCGCCAACCTAGTCTCACTCTAGCCTGGCCCAACTAACCTGCTCTCCTACTACAAGCACCATAACGCAATCTAACATACAAAATACTCACCCGTCTGCCCAACCTCGTATGCAAACCCGATTATAATCGATAATTGTTAAGCCCAATCCCAAGTATGCTTTACACACCCAAGCCATTTCATCCATTGCAAAATTACCATCCTAAGCACTACGGGGCCTGAACTAGCATTCCACAACGACGGATGAATATAGAGCGTTAATTAAAAATGGAACATCAAAACTTGTCCGACGGTCTTATGATTTTAATTTCATTCGGTGTACGTGGTTGTTCAAACATAAGTATAGGTCGGACCGTCGGATGCCTCTCTACAACGATACGATATAAGGCTCACCTATCAATGGAGGGAATCAACAAATAGGGGTTGATTGTGATGAGACATTTAGCCCAGTAGTTAAACATACAACAATCCTTACGATCCTTAACATTGTAGTTTCCAAATGTTAGCATACACACCAACTTATCAACTGTTAGCATGAAATATTGTGATATTTTAGGCACGTTTTCTAAGTGTATTTGATTCATATTGATAGTCTTTGATTGAGCATTGTTGAATTTGTGAGCTAGTTTGCCTATATTGTCGATATAGATGTCTACACAAGCTTTATGTTGATTATAGGTGATTGAGAGCCATTTCCGAACGGAATTTAGCAAGGATGAGTTGATTGAGTATGTCCATGGATTGAGGGCATTCTTAGGAGCCAAAAGAGAGCTAACTTGAGGAATGCACGAGGCTAGGGAAGAATCACGTTCTTGCCCTAAATCACGCTCTAAAATACGGCCGTACTACAAACCACGTTCAGTTCCACGGCCGTGGAACCCTAGCAAGTGAAGCGTGATTCATTCCAGTGGCTTCTACGGTCGTGGAATCATGTGTTCAAACCGTGTCCAATTCCACGGTCTAAATTACGGTCGTGGAACCTTCCACGACCGTGATCTTGGCGATCTTTTTCGCCACACTTTAAGCAACGATCTTTTAAAAGATTGGGCTGGGCCGCTACTTCATGATACATTATAAAAGGACGGACGAAGGGAGATTTCGTCATCTCCGCTTAGAGACTTTGCGACTTACGCTTACGACTCCGTTTGACGCACTTTTCACCCACGCCGCGACTTAGAGATCTTTGCGATTTTGCAAAGGACGTACTTTGCGCTCATCTTTGGAGTTGCCCTAATCTCGCACTTTGGTGGAGATTATGATTGAGATTTCCAGATTTACGGAAGATCAAAGATTCGGAAGAGTATTTGCAAGAAGATTTCTCTTCTTGTTTAGGTTTGATTTAGAAGACGGATTGACATCCCGTTCTTCCTTCTTACCTAAGATTGTGTTTGTTTGTTCTATTCCGAATCTATTAACGATATTCGTTCTTGATTGTGACGTTGAGAATAATTCGAAGTTTATTGGAAGTTTTCGGAAGTTTTCATCTTTCAATCTTTTAATCTTTGAATTTGATATCATAATGATGATTGTTGGCTAAAAACCCTTAACAATTCTAAGGTGAAGGGTTGATAGTTGTGGCTTAGATGATGATAGATCGATCGTAAACAGATTAGACCCTGAGAGTTAGAGAGAATCGTCGACGAACCCTAAATCACGGTTTGTTCTTGAGTTCCACGACCGTGGAATCTCAAGATCCATCCGTAATTTCTCTTAAGTTTACGAGCCTGCTTTTACTTTAATCCAAAGCTAAAGATTTGCTTTAACTTAGTTTAGGCTTGCCTTTTCTAGGTGGTAGTGAAGCCTCAACAACCTCTACCTCGATTGTGAGTGTCACAACCGTAATCGGTTAAGTTAGTCTTGATCATTGGATTACAAGTTTGGGTATTTGACATTAATTCTTTCCTTTAGAACCCTTCTATATTGAAGCCTCAACAACCTGTATAGAGGGTGTCTTATAGGTGAGTCATATAAGGTTTTTGGAACTTCACCGTACGATTACCTTACATTAGCATACCTTTGCATATATCAACTCTGTCTTTATATCATTAAGAATATCTTGAATCGATTGCCACAACTGGATACTTGGATCTTTAGGATTGTTGTTTTCCCAATAATTTGCAAAGCTCTTACATTCATTTGCTTGATAACCTACGATCGAATTTATTCTCCCCAAATCCCTGTGTTCGATACTCTGGAATTCTTGCTTAACTACGTCGATCCGTACACTGCGGGTTCGCTTGCTTGATTCTAGTTTTATAAATTTAAAGCTTATTTGCATGCACGTTTAGGGGCGAACAAGTTTTTGGCGCCGTTGCCGGGGATTTGGCCTAGACCGAATTCGGTAGCCGGTTGTCAAGCTTGGGAGCTTGCTCTCGTTATTTGATATTTCTTTGAGTGCATGCGCAGGTCTAGGAACACCGAAGACCTCTTACCTCTTGATCAAGAGCTTGAGAGAACTTTAAGGCAAAAGCGCAAGGAAAAGAAGATGGCTGAAGAACACGAACGTGATCTTCAAGCGGAGTTGGCGGAGAAGGAAGCTCAACTCCAATGGAATGAGAACATCCGCCGGGATGAAATGGATCGTCATCAATCTCAAGTTAACAATCTACAGGATATGATTTTCCAAATGAGGATAGAACTAAGCGACCTTAAGAATAAGGGAAGCAAGAAATCCTCAAGAAGGGCATCGAGATCTAGAAGAAGAAGTCACTCATCCGCTGATGATAGTGATTCTTCCATGCCACCGCTAGAGGAAATTGATCCCACGATCAATGTGAATCCTTTCCATCCACGGGGAGCTGCTAATCGCCGCATTCCGCCTAGGAATGCGAGGATCGAACGTGTAGATGATGAGCCAAGAACTCTTGGCCAAAGGATGGATCCAACACAACAACCGCGCCGTTTGGGCGTGAATTTTGATGCTGAGGATGTGCAAGGGTTTAGCTTTAACCCTCAAGTTATTACTCTTGTTCGCCAAAACCAATTTGGCGGGACAAACGCTGAATCTCCACACCAACTCTTGCAAAACTTTGAGTGTATGATGGAGACAATGAGACCGAAGAACGCTACTACCAACAACTATACGCTCAAGCCTTTCTTCTTCTCCTTGAAAGGGAAAGCGTTGTCTTGGTACCAAGCTCTTCCTAGTGGGAAACTAGATACGTGGGAAAACCTTTCCGCAGAGTTCCTCACCAAATTCTTTCCGCCATCCAAAACGGCGGAACTTAGAGGTAAGATCAATGCATTTTCCATGAGGTCTAACGAAAGTTTGTTTCAATCATGGGAAAGATTTCAGGACTTGTTATTGGATTGCCCTCATCATGGCATATCCAAGCTTGCATTGTTGGAGATTTACTACAAGGGGCTGGATGCGGGAACGCAATTCAACCTCCAATCCCTCTCATGTGGAACATTCATGGACATGAGGGAAGATGACGCTTGGGACTTCATTGAGAAGCAAGCAAGGGTCATAGAGAAGTATTCCCACCGAAAAGTGGAGGGAAATCGTGTGGAGCAAGGAGCAAAGCTCACACATGAAGCTCAAAATCAGATTTTCTCCCTCAACAATGAGATCAAGGAGTTGAAGGAGGCTATCAAGACCAACTTCCCAAAGCAACAAGGCAAGGATGTTGGCTATTTGGGCAACAACAATGCCGGTGATAACACAAACCGCAACAACAACAACAATAACCGGAACAACAACCGGAATAACAATTGGAATGGAAACAACAACAACCGGAACAACAATTGGAACAACAATAGGGGTTCAAGCAATAACAATTGGCGCTCCAATCAACAAAATTCCGGTAACTCTTATCCTTCCAATTCTAATTCACTAACTCTGCCTTCCTCTTCCTCTACTCCTTTGAAAAGCCAGGGGCAATCATCTAATGGAGGAAACAATTCGGGGAAGGAGAAACCCGATCTCATGTTGGAAACGATTTTGGGAAAGCTACAAGGGTTGGAGAACCGCATCATTAAGGTTGATGATCAAATTTCTAAGGTTGACAAAGCCCAAAAGGTTTTGGAAAACCAAATGTTCAGCCATGCGGAGGAAGTTCCTAGGAATCAAGGAAAACTTCCAGGAAAGACGGAGGACAACCCTATGGGAAGGGTAATGACAATCACAACTAGGAGCGGAGTGACTACCACCGATCCGCAGCCTAAGTTCGTTGAAGTCCCCGTAGAGAAAGACAAAGAGAAGGGGAAGGAGAAGGAAGATGTCTATGTTCCTCCTCCAGCTTACAAACCTCCCCTACCATTCCCTCAATCTAGAGCGAGAGCGCGCCTAGATAAACAGTTTGGTAAGTTTATAGAACTCATGAGCAAGCTGCATATTAACATACCCTTTATCGATGCTATTGTAGGTATGCCGGCTTATGGCAAGTTCTTGAAGGAGCTCCTCTCTAACAAGAGGAAGCTAGAAGACTTCGGAGAGGTTAAGATGAGTTCAGACTCTTCGGATCTCATCAAGACCATGAAGGAGAAAATGCCCCCAAAGCTAAAGGATCCGGGGTCGTTTTGCATTCCCATAGGAGTGGGAGATGTCACATACGATGCGTTATGTGACTTAGGAGTAAGTGTGAGCATCATACCACTTGCACTATGTAGGAAGATCGGTTTAGGCGACCCTAAACCGGTGAAGATGACGTTGTACATGGCGGATCGATCCATCACTCGCCCCGTCGGTATTGTAGAAGACGTCCCAGTCAAGCTAGGTAAATTCTTTGTTCCCATTGATTTTGTCGTGCTTGATATTCCTGCAAATAGTTCGGTCCCGATTATACTCGGAAGACCGTTTCTTGCAACTTCCGGCTGCATAGTCGATTGCAAGAATGGTAGACTCGCTTTTGATATAGAGGAAGAGAAAGTAGAGTTCGTTCTTTCCACTCTAGTGAAGGAGCCAATCTTTGATGAGGATATATTCGATATCCAAGACAAAGAAGGTTTGTCTAGAGAAGAGGTAAGTGCGATTCTCTTTAACGATCCTTTACAAAAAGTTATCACTATGAGTCTAACAAATGTAGGGGAAGAAGAAGAGTGCAATGAGGCAATTGAAGCCTTAGAAGCACAAGAAGAGATGCATGAAGTGGAGTTTGAAAAACTCCACGATGAGGCAGAAAACGTGAGAATCCACGGCCACACACTATATTCCACGGCCGTGGATTTCACAAACAAAACCGTGTCCCACTCCAGGGAGTTATACGGTCGTGGAGAAGACATGAAAACCGTATTTCCCTTCCACGCCCTAAACCACGGCCGTGGAGGACATGAGGAACCCGTAATTTTGGGGGTGGAAAGGGGTGATCGAGACACTTCTTCAACTTCTTCCGATTCTTCTCCCACACATTCAACACCCTTAAAAACTTCTAAGGAGACATCGGATGCTTCTCAAGAATCATTGGAAGCTGCGAAAGCGATGGAACTAAAACCACTTCCTACTCATCTAAGGTACGCTTTTCTAGGACCTAATTCTACCTTTCCGGTTATTGTTAGTTCCGATCTAAGCATAGATGAACATAATCAGCTCATGATTGTCCTTAGGAAACATAGGAAAGCTCTAGGCTATACTATTGAGGACTTAGTAGGAATTAAACCCTCCCTATGCATGCATAAGATACTAATGGAGGAAGATTTTAGAACTTCAAGACAACCCTCAAAGGCGGTTGAATCCGACCATGAAGGAGGTTGTCAAGAAGGAAATTCTTAAGCTTCTTGATGCAGGTATCATCTACCCTATCTCCGATAGTAAGTGGGTGAGTCCAGTTCAAGTAGTTTCGAAGAAGGGAGGAATGACGGTCATCACCAACAAAAACAACGAACTCATTCCTACCCGAACCGTAACGGGATGGCGGATGTGCATTGACTACCGCAAGCTTAACAACGCAACGAGGAAGGATCACTTTCCATTGCCATTCATCGATCAAATGCTTGAAAGGTTAGCGCAACATTCGCATTTTTGCTATCTTGACGGTTATAGTGGTTTCTTTCAGATCCCGATACACCCGGATAATCAAGAGAAGACCACATTCACGTGCCCATGGGGTACGTTTGCTTATAGGAGAATGCCGTTCGGGCTTTGCAACGCCCCAGCCACCTTTCAAAGGTGCATGATGGCCATCTTCTCCGAATACATAGAGGAAATCATGGAGGTCTTCATGGACGACTTCTCCGTATACGGTTCCTCTTTTAACGATTGCCTTTCTAACCTTTCTCTTGTTTTGCAAAGGTGTGAAGACACTAACCTAGTTCTTAATTGGGAGAAGTGTCAATTTATGGTTAAGGAAGGAATTGTATTAGGTCACTTAGTCTCTAGTAGAGGGATAGAAGTAGATAAAGCTAAGATAGAGACCATAGAGAAGCTTCCTCCCCCAACTTCGGTGAAAGGGATAAGAAGTTTCCTAGGACATGCTGGATTTTATAGACGTTTCATTAAAGACTTTTCTAAGATATCAAAACCTCTCACTAATCTATTGATGAAGGATGCGGTGTTTGAGTTTTCGCAGAAAAGTTTGGATGCGTTTAACACCATTCGGCAAGCTCTAATTTCAGCACCTATTATCCAACCTCCGGAATGGACTCTTCCCTTTGAGATTATGTGCGATGCTAGTGACGTAGCTATTGGAGTTGTTCTTGGACAACGAAAGGAAGGGCGAAACCATGCCATATACTATGCTAGCAAGACGCTAGATGAAGCGCAGCTCAACTACGCCACTACCGAAAAAGAGCTTTTAGCCATTGTCTATGCTATTGACAAGTTTCGCTCTTATCTTGTAGGTGCAAAGGTGATTGTCTACACGGATCATTCGGCGATCCGGTACCTCCTTGCAAAGAAAGACGCGAAGCCAAGGCTAATTAGATGGATTCTTCTCCTACAAGAATTCGATCTAGAGATCCGCGACAAGAAAGGTTCAGAAAATTCTGTTGCGGATCATTTGAGTCGCCTAACACATCTAGAAGACGACCATTTACCCATCGATGACTCCTTCCCGGACGAACACCTACACATTATAGAGGAGTGCATCGACGTGATCTCCAAAGGTAACGAACCATGGTTTGCTGATTTTGTTAATTATTTGGTTTGTCAGGAGATACCGCCCGGACTATCCTACGCACAAAGGAAGAAGTTCTTCAAGGATGTCCGGGTATACTTTTGGAACAAGCCTCTCCTTTTTAAGAGAGGTCCGGATGGCATCATTCGGCGATGTGTGCCGGAAGATGAGATGCAAAGTGTCATCCGCCATTGTCATTCACTACCTTGTGGAGGACACGCTAGTTCGAACAAGACTAGCGCAAAGGTATTGCAATCCGGATTCTTTTGGCCTACTTTATTTAGAGATGTGCAATCCTTTGTTTCTTGCTGCGATGCTTGTCAAAGAACAGGCAACATCTCTAGGAGGAATGAGATGCCCCTCAACAACATCCAAGAGGTGGAGATTTTCGATGTTTGGGGAGTTGACTTCATGGGACCATTCCCATCATCTTGTGGAAACCAATACATACTATTGGCGGTAGATTACGTTTCTAGATGGGTAGAAGCAATTGCCTCTCCCACCAATGATACCATGGTGGTGGTTAAGTTCTTTAACAAAACCATCTTTCCGCGATTTGGGACGCCAAGGACTATCATTAGTGATGGAGGTTCTCACTTCATTGCCCGGCGCTTTGAAGCTCTTCTAGCTAAGTATGGGGTTACTCACAAGATCGCTACCCCTTACCATCCACAAACAAGTGGACAAGTTGAGATCTCAAATAGGGAGATCAAAGGAATCTTAGAGAAGACGGTTTCAAGGACTAGGAAGGATTGGTCCTTGAAGCTTGACGATGCATTGTGGGCGTACCGGACTACATACAAGAATCCCATAGGAACCACACCATACAACCTTGTGTATGGGAAGTCTTGTCACTTGCCGGTAGAGTTGGAGCACAAAGCGTTTTGGGCTATCAAGTGGCTGAATTTCAGCATGAAGGAAGCGGGAGAGAAGCGTCTCCTAGACCTTAATGAGCTGGACGAACTCCGCTTGAATGCTTATGAAAACGCTAAGATCTATAAGGAGAGAGCAAAGCGTTGGCATGATAAGCATATCATTCCAAAGGACTTCAAAGAAGGTGATCAAGTTCTCCTCTTCAATTCAAGGCTTCGCCTCTTTCCAGGTAAGCTTAAATCTCGTTGGACCGGACCTTTTCTAATTAAGCGTATTTTCCCCCATGGTGCAGTTGAAGTATGGGGTGAAGCGGGCGGAAGCTTTAAGGTGAACGGCCAACGACTCAAGAAGTATACGCCGGAACTCCAAGCTGAAGAGTTCGCACCTACCGCACTCGAATAAGTGCGAGTTTGGTCTAGCTACGGACCTTAAACAAAGCGCTTCTTGGGAGGCAACCCAAGGTATTGCATTTTTCTTTTTGTTTTCGATTCATAGTTTAGCTTAGCTTAGACGTTTTTTCGCTTTGTTTGCCTTCGATTCCTTCCGGTATGTTCGTGTTTTTGGATGTAGGAACGATGGAAAAGGAAAAGGGAAGGATAATGTTGAAGAAAAGTGACGAAACTTGGACTTTGGAGCATTACAGAGAGTTCCACGGCCTAAACCACGGTCGTGACAGCTACAGTGACCGTAATTTCCAAAAGCCTTTGAAAAATCACCAAAACCACGGGTCCGTACAATTCCACGGCCGTGGAACACCCCGACAGACCGTGATTTTCAAAATTTTGCCTGTGACTATATAAACCACGTTCGTCACCAAAACACTCCACAAAAGCCTCTTCCACGACCTAAACGCCGAATCCACGCCCCCTCCTCCAATTCTTCGTTTGTTAATCGTTTTCAACGATTCTTCTTCCCAAATAGAAGCACATTCGACCACCAACAAGATCCAAGCGACGAATCGAGCGGAATATCACCAAGGAACGCACAATTCGGATTTTAAAATCCGAAACCTAGGTTTTTCCACTCTTCTTGATCTTTGTCGATTTGGTTCGTTTTTGTTAGAGATTTTAGGAAGAACTGATTAAAATTGGAAGGAATTAGATTAGGGCTGCCTGATTGTTGAGATTGAGTGTTGAATTTTGAGATTTGCGAAAAACTGAGATGAACCACGGTTCCTGGAAGAACCACGGCCGTGGAAAGGCTAGAACAGACCGTGATTCTTGACAGTGATGGATTTCGTAAGGAGAGTTTCAAGGAGGATTAAAAAAAAGAAGAATGATCAGAACAAGAAGAGGAAGGGTAATCCATCTTCTTCTTCATCCTCTAGAGCACCACCACCCTCTTCCCCTTCACCTCCATCTTCACCTTCATCACCCTCACCTCCTAGCCCTAGAGTACCGACTATACATGAGGATCACCTTGCTGCATTTGAGAGGATCGAGGAGAGGGCTGTGATTGGTCCTAGGTACCTGTTGTTAGAGGAGCTAACTCCTCTTAACATCGTAGATGACCTTACTTGGCTCTTGGATAGAGCCGGACTAGTTGTCTTCTCGGCTATCCGAGAAGACGCTTATGAAGAGATTACCAGGGAGGTTGTGACTTCTTTCGAGCATAGCCATGTGGATAGGACCGTTTCTTTCCGTCTTATGGAAAGAAACTATGACTTTAGCATCCGTGAGTTCGGGACTTTCTTCGGGTTTCATGAGACCTTTAACGGTCGCTTTCCTAGTGGCGTTTACGCCAAGGACTTTTGGGAGGAGGTAGCGATGATCTACGCCAGCAAGGACCGCTGGCAACCTGCTGATACCAAGGCCAAGTTGATGTATCATTTGGCCTTGAAGATTGCTCACCGTGTTCTTTCGGAGTGTCTCTTTCCTAGGACGGAGACGCCCCAAAAGATCAAGACGGATGAGCTCTTTTTGTTGTATTCCATGCTGTATGGGCGCCGAGCTGACTGTGCCACCCTCTTAGCTGCTACTATGAGCAAGCTCAAGAACAAGAGGAAGGGCAGCATTGGATACGGTGGGATAGTTACCCACCTTGCTAGGAGTTTGGGTGTTGATTTCTCTGCCTGTACCCGTATACCAACCGTACCCTTAGGACTTCATGCCTTCATGACTAGAGGGCTCATCTTCCCCACACATAGAGGTCCGTCTTATGCGGCCATGCCTTGGGAGAGCAGGACCGGTAGGGGTATTGAGTGGCTGCAGGAGTATTCCATTATGGCGGGACGCCATAATTGGAAGGAGACGTTCGCTGCCATGCATGCGAACAGGATTGTAGCTCCCCCATACGTCCCACCACCAGATGTTGAGGAGGAGGAGATGAGAGATCAGTTTGAGGGTGGAGGAGGAGCCGAGCAGGAGTTTGGCACATTTCCGGATCAGCCGGATGCGGCCCCCGATGTTCCTAGACGTTCTCCACGTCCAGCTAGAGCTTCAGGCTCGTCTTCTCACCGCGCCAGCGTGAGTGAGAGACCCACATGGGCTGACACACATCCTGCATGGTATGGAGCTCCACCTCCATGGGCTACAGATACACCATCTGCACCAGCACCAGCACCAGCACCAGCACCATCCGACGCTCCAGAGTGGTACAGTCATGCTCCGGGATGGTATGAGAAGATGCCGGATTGGGCTACTGGTCTTTCAGAGAGAGTAGGAGCATTGGAGATACGAGCCGATGCTAGAGATGGACGCTTGGACGACCTCGATCACATGATGAGAGACGTCTACCGCCAACAGTTTGGGCGGTTTTATGATCCTAGCTTCTCCCCATTCCCGCCTCCACCAACGCCGCAGTGATGATGATGATTGACCGTTCGCTTTAGCCGCTCCACCGCCATTTTGTGAGTTTCTTTTTCTTTTCTTTCTTTTCTTTCTTTCTTTTGAATATTAGGGACAATGTTCGTCCTAAGTATGGGGTGGGGTGTGACTAAAAGTTTGTAATAACTCTTACTCACTATGTTTGCTTCTATTCGAGACTATCATTGCATGTTCATTATATTATTGCATGTATCGTTATTGCATTGCATGAAAAAGAACTTGAAAAACCCATAAAAATTGAAAAATTTTGTGCTTCTAAGGAATTGAGATGATTTCTATGATAATCACTACTTGTGAATTGAGTTTGATGACAATTGCATGCTTAAAAGAATAGTGAATTGAAAAGGAAATAAATGAGTTAATTATACCTCTTTTACAAGTTTCATAATGTGATGAATGTTACTTAAATCATGTTGAGAAATTGAAGTTGAAATCACACTATAAGTTCTTATACTTCTTGTTGAGATGATTAAGGCAATTCGATTTTTCTTTCTTCTTTCTTTGATCATTTAGCTCCTCATTGAAATATTGACCTCCTTTACCTATCCGGGAATTTGGAGAAGTGAATGAAAAGGGCCTGTTTGATGTGGGAGGGCCATGAGAGCAATTATTTGCAATCAAAAAAATAGAAAGAAATTGTAGGTTTGGGGAAGTCAATCATGATGATGAGTAACTCGGCACCATTCACATAGCCGGGTGTTTGTATCTTGCCAAAGTCGGATTGAGCGATATTCCTAGCGGATTATGGTATGTGCGCTAAGGGTTTGAGACATCTCATAAAAATTGAGAAACGCCAATCTCTTAGGCTTCGGTTTTTGTGCACCTCTGTCCATAACTCCAAAAGTAAAGTCGAAAAATGAAAAGAAGAGAGCGAAGCTCTAAGTTGAAGGTGTTGCGGAAACCGCAAAAGAAGAAGAAGGAGTAGTTGTCCACTTTCTCGGATTCATGCACCACATTCCTTAAAGTTTCCTTCCCCTTCCACATTCTAGACCTTTTTCTTTGAAATTCCTTAAGATCAAAAGAATGTTATATGACTTGGTGATCTAAATTGAAGTTTCTTATGATTGATTTTGATAATGTTTAAGGGTTATGATGTTTGTATGGAAGTTTGATTGATTCATGAGTTTTCTTTACTTTTTACTCTTTGATTAAGTGTACGAAAGTCTTATAAACGATTGAAGCAAGAATTGAGAATGATCTATTGATTAGAAGGCACATTCCTCCAAAAGAAGTATTGCTTTGAGAAGGTACACATATTTCATCCTAACTCTTGTTTTAAAGCTTTTGAAAGACCTTGTTTAGGGACAAGCAAGTGTTAAGTATGGGGTTATTTGTTAGCATGAAATACTGTGATATTTTAGGCACGTTTTCTAAGTGTATTTGATTCATATTGATAGTCTTTGATTGAGCATTGTTGCATTTGTGAGCTAGTTTGCCTATATTGTCGATATAGATGTCTACACAAGCTTTATGTTGATTATAGGTGATTGAGAGCCATTTCCGAACGGAATTTAGCAAGGATGAGTTGATTGAGTATGTCCATGGATTGAGGGCATTCTTAGGAGCCAAAAGAGAGCTAACTTGAGGAATGCACGAGGCTAGGGAAGAATCACGTTCTTGCCCTAAATCACGCTCTAAAATACGGCCGTACTACAAACCACGTTCAGTTCCACGGCCGTGGAACCCTAGCAAGTGAAGCGTGATTTATTCCAGTGGCTTCTACGGTCGTGGAATCATGTGTTCAAACCGTGTCCAATTCCACGGTCTAAATTACGGTCGTGGAACCTTCCACGACCGTGATCTTGGCGATCTTTTTCGCCACACTTTAAGCCACGATCTTTTAAAAGATTGGGCTGGGCTGCTACTTTATGATACATTATAAAAGGACGGACGAAGGGAGATTCCGTCATCTCCGCTTAGAGACTCGACTTACGCTTACGACTCCGTTTGACGCACTTTTCACCCACGCCGCGACTTAGAGATCTTTGCGATTTTGCAAAGGACGTACTTTGCGCTCATCTTTGGAGTTGCCCTAATCTCGCACTTTGGTGGAGATTGTGATTGAGATTTCCGGATTGACGGAAGATCAAAGATTCGGAAGAGTATTTGCAAGAAGATTTCTCTTCTTGTTTAGGTTTGATTTAGAAGACGGAATGACATCCCGTTCTTCCTTCTTACCTAAGATTGTGTTTGTTTGTTCTATTCCGAATCTATTAACGATATTCGTTCTTGATTGTGACTTTGAGATTAATTCGAAGTTTATTGGAAGTTTTCGGAAGTTTTCATCTTTCAATCTTTTAATCTTTGAATTTGATATCATAATGATGATTGTTGGCTAAAAACCCTTAACAATTCTAAGGTGAAGGGTTGATAGTTGTGGCTTAGATGATGATAGATCGATTGTAAACAGATTAGACCCTGAGAGTTAGAGAGAATCGTCGACGAACCCTAAATCACGGTGTGTTCTTGAGTTCCACGACCGTGGAATCTCAAGATCCACCCGTAATTTCTCTTAAGTTTACGAGCCTGCTTTTCCTTTAATCCAAAGCTAAAGATTTGCTTTAACTTAGTTTAGGCCTGCCTTTTCTAGGTGGTAGTGAAGCCTCAACAACCTCTACCTCGATTGTGAGTGTCACAACATCAGCGATACTCCATTTCCCTATTCTACTCATCCGCAACCGCAATGGATGCCTCAACATCAGCGATACTCCATTTAACAACCGCCTTTGAGCAGTCCCAGACAACATCACACTTATTATACCGCGACAGAGTTATCCGAAGCACTCATCTCGATGCAGCTTCAAACTCTGTCCGAGAATTGGTATGTGGATACCGGGCCACATCTTACATGACCAACTCGTTAAGTAACCTATCTTCTTATTTTAATTCTTGCCCTTTTAATTCTATGAATGTCGGAAATGGTTCCACTATAGCAGTTTTTGGTTTAGGGAATGCTAGCTTATTGTCTTCACCAAACCTACACCTTCGAAATATACTTCATGCCCCTAAAATTGTTAAAAATCTTATAATTCTCATCCGAAAATAATTTGGTGGTTCAGTTTGAACCTTTTGGGTTTTTTGTGAAGGACCTATATACGGGCAAACCCATCAAGCGGTGTGATAACACTAGAGAGTTGTATCCCGTCTTGTCCATGTTAGCCTCAAATAAATCGTGTTAGTCTATCCATATAGTTGTTGCATCCTCACGTTGGCATGCTCGGCTAGGACACCTAGGACATCATGCTCTTTTTCAACTTTGTTCCTCTTTGGGTTACTCGAATAACACCCACTCCAAACAAATTATATGTTCATGTTGTGAATTAGGCAAACATAGACGTCTCCCTTATTATTCTTCTTATTCATTTACTAGTTACATTTTTCATCTTTTACATTGTGATTTGTGGACATCACCAGTTTACATTGTCAATGGGTTCAAGTACTACTTAGTTTTCCTGGACGATTATTCTAATTTTATGTGGGTATTTCCTTTAAAGCATAAATCGGATACTTACGCTACCATTTTACACTTCCACTCTTATGTGTCTACACAATTTCACAAGAAAATAAAGAATTTCCAGTGTGACATGGGGGAGAATTTGACGATAACAATGTCCATCAATTTTGCCATAAACAAGGTCTAGTAATTCGGTTTTCATGCCCACATACTTCACCACAAAATGGGAAAGCCAAACAAATGCTTTGTACTCTTAGTGACGAAACTAGAAGTTTAATATTTCATTCTCATATGTCCCCGGTTTATTAGGTTAAACCTCTTCATTTAGCAAGCTATGTTGATGATATAATTCTCTCAAAAGAAATCTCTAATTTAACACCCACTTTCTGGATTTATAACAAAATTTCAATATATGATCATCTACGGGTTTTTGGATGCTTATGTTTCCCGAACATAAGTACTACCTTGAGTCACAAACTTTTACCTCGCTCTATTGAGTGTGTTTTTCTAGGCTATTCATCCACACACGTCAATTACCGTTGTCTCCGTCTAGAAAAACATAAGGTAATTTTGTCCCATCATGTAATTTTGATGAGAATTATTTCCCATTGAAAACCGTACCTTGCTCAACACCGGAACCTACAACGTTTCATGATCAAAATACCACAACGCTAATGCGTTTGGCTTTGTCTATGTCAGCCCATCATACCCTTCCCACTCCATCCCACATCTCTTATGTTAATGCCTCCCCACCACCCACTTCTCCTATAATGATATGCTGGCCTTTTCCCCACATCCCAATCCGTCAACCTAGTCTCACTCTAGCCCGGCCCAACTAACCTGCTCTCCTACTACAAGCACCATAACGCAATCTAACATACAAAATACTCACCCGTCTGCCCAACCTCGTATGCAAACCCGATTATAATCGATAATTGTTAAGCCCGATCCCAAGTATGCTTTACACACCCAAGCCATTTCATCCATTGCAAAATTACCATCCTAAGCACTACGGGGCCTGAACTAGCATTCCACAACGACGGATGAATATAGAGCGTTAATTAAAAATGGAACATCAGAACTTGTCCGACGGTCTTATGATTTTAATGTCATTCGGTGTACGTGGTTGTTCAAACATAAGTATAGGTCGGACCGTCGGATGCCTCTCTACAACGATACGATATAAGGCTCACCTATCAATGGAGGGAATCAACAAATAGGGGTTGATTGTGATGAGACATTTAGCCCAGTAGTTAAACATACAACAATCCTTACGATCCTTAACATTGTAGTTTCCAAATGTTAGCATACACACCAACTTGTCAACTGTTAGCATGAAATATTGTGATATTTTAGGCACGTTTTCTAAGTGTATTTGATTCATATTGATAGTCTTTGATTGAGCATTGTTGCATTTGTGAGCTAGTTTGCCTATATTGTCGATATAGATGTCTACACAAGCTTTATGTTGATTATAGGTGATTGAGAGCCATTTCCGAACGGAATTTAGCAAGGATGAGTTGATTGAGTATGTCCATGGATTGAGGGCATTCTTAGGAGCCAAAAGAGAGCTAACTTGAGGAACGCACGAGGCTAGGGAAGAATCACGTTCTTGCCCTAAATCACGCTCTAAAATACGGCCGTACTACAAACCACGTTCAGTTCCACGGCCGTGGAACCCTAGCAAGTGAAGCGTGATTCATTCCAGTGGCTTCTACGGTTGTGGAATCATGTGTTCAAACCGTGTCCAATTCCACGGTCTAAATTACGGTCGTGGAACCTTCCACGACCGTGATCTTGGCGATCTTTTTCGCCACACTTTAAGCCACGATCTTTTAAAAGATTAGGCTGGGCCGCTACTTCATGATACATTATAAAAGGACGGGCGAAGGGAGATTCCGTCATCTCCGCTTAGAGACTTTGCGACTTACGCTTACGACTCCGTTTGACGCACTTTTCACCCACGCCGCGACTTAGAGATCTTTGCGATTTTGCAAAGGACGTACTTTGCGCTCATCTTTGGAGTTGCCCTAATCTCGCACTTTGGTGGAGATTGTGATTGAGATTTCCGGATTGACGGAAGATCAAAGATTCAGAAGAGTATTTGCAAGAAGATTTCTCTTCTTGTTTAGGTTTGATTTAGAAGACGGATTGACATCCCGTTCTTCCTTCTTACCTAAGATTGTGTTTGTTTGTTCTATTCCGAATCTATTAACGATATTCGTTCTTGATTGTGACTTTGAGATTAATTCGAAGTTTATTGGAAGTTTTCGGAAGTTTTCATCTTTCAATCTTTTAATCTTTGAATTTGATATCATAATGATGATTGTTGGCTAAAAACCCTTAACAATTCTAAGGTGAATGGTTGATAGTTGTGGCTTAGATGATGATAGATCGATCGTAAACAGATTAGACCCTAAGAGTTAGAGAGAATCGTCGACGAACCCTAAATCACGGTTTGTTCTTGAGTTCCACGACCGTGGAATCTCAAGATCCACCCGTAATTTCTCTTAAGTTTACGAGCCTGCTTTTACTTTAATCCAAAGCTAAAGATTTGCTTTAACTTAGTTTAGGCTTGCCTTTTCTAGGTGGTAGTGAAGCCTCAACAACCTCTACCTCGATTGTGAGTGTCACAACCGTAATCGGTTAAGTTAGTCTTGATCCTTGGATTACAAGTTTGGGTATTTGACATTAATTCTTGCCTTTAGAACCCTTCTATATTGAAGCCTCAACAACCTGTATAGAGAGTGTCTTGTAGGTGAGTCATATAAGGTTTTTGGAACTTCACCGTACGATTACCTTACATTAGCATACCTTTGCATATCTCAACTCTGTCTTTATATCATTAAGAATATCTTGAATCGATTGCCACAGCTGGATACTTGGATCTTTAGGATTATTGTTTTCCCAATAATTTGCAAAGCTCTTACATTCATTTGCTTGATAAACTACGATCGAATTTATTCTCCCCAAATCCGTGTGTTCGATACTCTGGAATTCTTGCTTAACTACGTCGATCCGTACACTGCGGGTTCTCTTGCTTGATTCTAGTTTTATAAATTTAAAGCTTATTTGCACGCACGTTTAGGGGCGAACATCAACACTATGTAGGAGACAGTGTATATGCATCAACCCGCTAGTTTTCAAGATCCAAGTTGCCCAAATGATGTTTGTTTTCTCTGACGTTCCCTTTATGGACTTAAATAGGCACCTAGGGCGTGGTATCAACAATTTTCTACCGACCTTCACCGAATACACTTCAAAGGCTATCAGTTTGATCAATCGTTATTTTTTACCAAGGACCGACAAGCATAATCTATCTCCTGTTCTATGTTGATGATATCATTCTGACAACATCCTCGAAAAGATTGTTGAGATCCACCATGAAGGCATTACATCAGAAATTTCCATGACATACTTGAGAAACCTACACTATTTTTAGGTATCTCTCCTGCCCGCTCTTCATCAGGCATGCTTCTTCATCAACGTAAGTATGCTCTTGAAATTTTAGAAAAAAATAGAATGACTGCTTGCAAACCTACCACCATGCTTGTTGACACCAAGTCTAAACTCGGTGCTACATCTTCTCCACTAGTGTTCGATCCAACAACATATAATAGTCTCGTTGGTGCTCTACATTACCAGACGTTTACCCGGTCAAACATCTCATATGTTGTCCAACAGGTGTGCTTGTTTATGTACAACCCACGGGACAATCATTTTCAAGCATTGAAATGCATCATGTATATTCGAGGTTCCCTTGACCTTGGTATGAACATAACTAAATCTGACTTGAGCTCCCTTACAACATACTCTAATGTTGATTGGGCGGGTTGCCTTGACACTCGCAAATCAACTTCTGGTTATTGTGTCGACCTTGACGACAATATTGTGTAATAGTCTTCAAAAAGACAGGCCACAGGTTCTAGGCCCAGTGTTGAGGTCAAATATAGGGGCATCTCTAATGCCGTCGCCGAGACATGTTGGCTTTGTGGTTTGATTTCTGACTTGCACTTTGGCATCGACACTGCTACCCTTGTGTATCATGACACTGCTACCCTTGGGTAATTCACCTCATATGGCTTCAACGTGTGAGATGCATATGTTATCACCTTGTCATTTTGCATCAATATACAACCAAGTGCTTGTCCCGAAACATCATTGTATACTATAAACCATCAATACTTTGAGGTAATGTCAAGACTAGTGCACTAGTGAGCTTTCTCTTAAGCACTTCAAAGCTCTTCTGACACTTTTCATCCCACTCAAACTCCTTTTTCTTTTAAAGCAGGTCAACCATCACACCTTCTACCGAGATTACATGACCAATGAATTCTACTTTTGGTAGCCAAAATTCACACTTGGACAATTTGGCATACAAATTGTCCATTTTTAAAGTTTCAAGGACAATTTTGAGATGACCTTAATGCTCCTCTCGACTTTGAGAGTAAATCAAAATATCATCAATGAATACCACCACAAAACGGTCTAGGTATTTTTGGAAGACTCGGTTCATCAAGTCTATGAAAACAGTTGGAGCATTAGTGAGCCCAAATGGCATCACTACAAACTTATAATGACCATACCTTGTCCAAATGCCGTTTTGTAATGCCCTCGTCTTGAATCTTCAACTGATGGTAATCGGACCTCAATTCAATATTTGAAAAGACTACCAACCCTTGCAACTGGTTGAGTAAGTCATATATCCGGGGCAAATATAATGATACTTATTCTTCACAGTTATCTTGTTTAGCTCTCGGTAATCTATGCACAAGTAAAGAGAACCATCTATATTCTTCACAAGCAACACTACCGATCCCCATGGCGATGCACTGAGTCTAATGAACCCCTTATCAGCAAGTTTCTGCAAATGCTTCTTCAATTAGTGCATCTCTAAGGTGTCATTCTGTACAACACCTTGGAGATTGGAGTTGAGCTAGGCTCAATCTCAATGGCAAAGTCTACATCCCGATGTGGTAGAAGTCTTAGTAAGTCATCAGGAAAGACATCGGGGAACTCACTAACAACGAGTTTGTGATAACTCGGGTTCCTTCTTTTCTTCCCCCGCCACATAACACAAGGAACCGACACAACCCTATCTCTACAATCTACAGGTGGTCATGACACTAATAATTTCCCCCGATCTGTTGGGGTGAAGTCCCTCAAACACATGTATTGCTCCATCATCATCTATGACGGTGACCGTTCACTTTCAAAGATTTATCACTTGTTGTAAGATTGTCTAAATTTTCCAAGTTCTTCATAAATAACAATCCAACAAACGAAGGTATTAACATCAACCTTTCATATACTTCTTGCACATCCCGTGCCAACTTCATTACCTCAAATTCCCTTCGAAATGTCACAAGGTAGAATTGAGCTCTTATCTTGCTCTTAAATCTCTCCTAACTCATTGTGACATTCCTAGGATTCACGGTATCCCACCAATTGTCATAAGACTTTGTCAGGTAAAACGTGGCGTTGGACAACTAGGCCCAAAGCACTTTCCATTTCGGGGTGCTTTGTGGGCGTGAACCACCCCGTCTTCCGCTTCGAGCTCTTCTATCTCTTACGTTTTCATTGGAGGATATAACTCTGTAGTATTAACTAATAGTTCAAATAAAAACAAGCACATGAGAGCATGAAGATCTTTGACCCTAACCCAAAACATCATCTCAACCAAATCCGACTCAAGCAAAACCCATACCTCCCTCTCTAATACCAACTTTTGTAACGCCCCAAAAAAGTGGATAACACTACAACACCAGGAGTCCGAACAAGGACTCCTTAAGGCTATGTAAAGAAGATATATAAAACAAGGGCATAAATTCTTGCCAAGATAGAGGTATAAAACCATAAAAGGTTCTAAAACAACAACGACGACAATAGGTCAAACTCAAGACCAACAACAACAATAATGTTTAGAAAATAAAAACACAAACTCAAAAGATATAAAGTCAAAGCTAGGAACAAGTCCTAAAGAAAACACCAGGCCACCCAAGTTCAACCTCAAAACATAGACTCCCACTAGGACCCCTGACCTCCATGCTCCTGAACTGTTCTTGTACCCGATTATGTCAAAACATAACCAGTCCCACCGTGGTGGGGTTAGTCTTCCACATAGACGAAGCCAATACATACGTAATGTAATATATGAATAAGACAGGTGTAAAATCATATATGATGTCACTTTCGAAATACTCAAAAGATTTCAAACCATCATGCCTCAAATATGCTCATAATATTTAAAAGAGTTTAAAATCATCATGCCTCAAATGTACTCATTATACTCAAAAGAGTTTGAATTATCCTGCCTTAAATGTACTCATAATACTCAAAAGAGTTTGAAATCAACATGCCTCAAATGTACTCATAATACTCAAAAGAGTTTTAAATCATCATGCCTCAAATGTACTCATAATACTCAAAGAAGTTTGAAATCATCATGCCTCAAATGGACTCAATATCATCTCAAAAAATTTCAAATAATCAATACGTTTCAAATAACTCAATATCATCTCAAACTGGTATATGTAACCTAAGGGGTCAATTGACCATAGTGGAGTAATAACAAGGTAAATCTTTGTTTCCTTTTTCAAGTCTATCACCAGGAATCCATCCAAAACCATAATATTAAAACATGCTCGAGCATTTTTACTTTAGAAATCATATTCAAATCAAGAGTGTAATAATTTTTTTAAAACATGTTCAATCCGCGTTAAACACGAAGGTACCTCCTAAACCTCAACCACAGAATGAGCATGACAATCATGGATCAGGTAATCCTCACCATCCACAATGTCCGGGCACAACCTTAGCTCGCACAAACCATGTTTCTTAGTTCTTACCATTAGTAAGAATGGCTCCCTAAATCGAGGAGTGAAAAATCAAGAAAATAAAACAAGGTTGAAAATTTTTCCGCTATGGTCATAGACCAAATCATCTCTCTCATAATAATATTTACAAATTGCCCGTTGTGATCAAAGACCAAATCACCGCTCAAATACTTAACAACAATAATACATTTCTCTTTAAAATATCACAGATGCCAGGTAAATCGTATCATTGTCAACATTGGCAAAATGTCGCTCAAATAAAAGACATCATCAAAAGCTTTCATAATCAATCAATAAGTCCTTTCTTTAAAATATCACGACACATAGATCATAAATACCGAATCAACATATTTCAAAACATCAACTCATGCATGTAATAAATAAATGACTTAAACTTAATCATGCTCATATAAAAGCCCACAAGTACTTGCCTCGGCAATCTTACTCAAACTCACTCAAAGCCAAAAACGACAACGTCAAACAAAATTCGTCAAATCTCATAAACGACCTAAACACGGAAAATATCCACAAAGAACATATATACTATATCATCATCACAAAACAACATCTAATAGGTGTTGAAGTGACTTACTTAATCCCACTTAAAAAGGGTTGTACTTCACTTAGGGTTTGCCATTACCCTTTTTACATCCAAAAGATCAAGTACCTAGAATATCCAAATAGGTATATCATCAATCCAATCACCACAACTAATAACTTATAACACACAACAACCGTTGTCTGACAAGGGTTTCAAGAGTACTCACGTAGGTTCGAAACCTAGACCACATCAACTATACTAGTTTAAATCCATTTGTTAAACTTGGGTCATATAACATGATATATATAAATATAGTTTAAAACTGTGATTAAAACTCGAGTTGAAAACTATAAACGTATTTTCTAGGGGCACAAAGTGTAAATCTAGATGTTTGGACCCTTTTTCAAAATATTAAACTTGGCCAAAATCTATTAGTACTTCTCCAGGGGCATGTTTGTTAAATTTGAAAATATGGGTCATTAACGTAAATAGAAAGTTTGGTAAAAACCTACAATTATCCATCCGAGGGCATAATTGTTAAAAACACAAAGTATGGGCCAAATATGTAATTAAAAGCTTGGGAGGTTTCTACAATATACCCAAAAGGGGCCAAACTGTAAAATACTCCTTGGAGGCGGCTGGTTTTGTCTCTCTTGGTTGCCACTGGCAAGATCCGGTGAGGCTTGAAGCAGACGACATGGTTGATGGCGGCGATGGTGGCTCTCCCTAGAGGCGACTCCGGCGGCAGGTGTGTCGTTTGATAGAAAAGTCGGCTCTGCTTTTACCTATTTCCGGCAATGGAGATGAGGCGGAGGAGAAGAGCAAGGGTGAAGCAATATGTTGAAGAGGTTAAGGGAGGTGAAGCTCGAAGGTGCTGCGGGGAGTAGAATGTGGTGGAAACGACAAGGGCTCGAGGAGGAGGCTAGTAGAGGTGAAGGATGAGTTGTAGAAGTTGGGAGTGAAAGAAGCTTTTAGGAGGTGGAAGAGAAAGAGGCCGAGACTACGGTTGCTTGAGCGAGGAGATGAAGAGAGAGTGGGAGGTAGTGAGACAAAACAGAGGAGCTCTAGGAGAGTTCTAGAGTGGTATATTATGGTGGAGAAAACCATACAAATGGTGGAGGTAGAACCACAAATTTATTGAAATTATAATGATCATATATATATATATATATATATATATATATATAGATATAGATATAGATATAGATATAGATATAGATATATATATATATATATATGGAATACAAGATAATTAAAAGAAACTAATAAAGATTATCAAGATAAAATCAAATTCAAACTAACCTAATATGTAAAGATAATTTATTTAAATAGAATAAATGATGTCCTTCAATACACCCTCGCAATCAATGTAACGACCGAATTTTTTCGTTACGTTTTGATAGGGCTACAGGAGTTTAGAAAACAAAATTAAAATTTAGTGAGACTAGGATATACAAGTTTATTTATGGAAGTTGCTTAATTAAGTACCTTGTTCTAAGTTTCGGGACGAAACTTATTTTATGGGGGTATTGATGTAATATCCGGAATTTTTATTCCGTCTAATTCAGAATCAAATCGGACTTCGAGCCGTTGACGGTTTCTCATTCTATCTAGTGTTTCTTTCTTCACAAATTTTATCATTTTATGTAGAATTTAATTCACATAAAATGATATAATTATATCAAACCCTAATTCTTATAATTATTTATCATTTTATGTAGAATTTAATTCACATAAAATGAAAGAATTATATCAAACCCTAATTCTTATAATTAATTCTTAACGTAGACTTTAGACGAGATCATGACAAGGCTGAGACGAGATCATGACAAAGCTGTGACGAGATCACGATAAGCTGAGACGAGGTCATGACGAAGCCCGACAACTTGTGACAAGGTCATGCATGGGCCTGACAAACCCATGACGAGTTTTTGACAAGTTTTGACAAACTCAGCTTATATTTTTATTCCTCTTGTTTCAGCCCATCTCTTTTAATTGCCTTGCTGCAGCCCACACAAATGCCAGCCCACCTCTCTTGCTTGCATCCAACCGGACTGCTTGTACACTCCAGCCAGTAGGCCCGTCGAGAGTCGGCCCAACGAACGGATGGCTGCTACTCCCTTACGTTTGCTGAGCTGGAAGATCTCCAACGTAACAGCCCCGCAGATCATGCTGAGATACGCCTTCCCTCTCAGCCTTCACGTCTGCGGATCTTCGGCCCTTCCTCTCCCAGCCGTTACACCTGCCTCCTTCCTCCTGGGCTGCATTCTTCGACCTTCTCCTCTGCGTCCCAACGTGGTGCGACTCAACCTTCCTACACACAACTTCTGCATAGGTGGGTCTTTCCCTCCCTTCTCCTATTTGTTCTCCCTATGCTTATCTTCTACGTTACATTGCTGCTGAACGAGGACGCTTCTCTGCAGACCCTCTTGGACCGACGCCTCACCCCAACCTTCTACTTACGACGCTGGACCTCGCCTCTGTACTCAAGCGACTGCCCTTCCCCAGCGGGAACGAGACTGGAGTGGACGGTTGCACAACCTACTGCAGACGGCGCCTCCGGTGAGTACGACCCCGCTGCCAGCCTCCATTCTGTGTTAAAGTTGTAACTCTTCCTTGCTCCGGTGCAGCCCTGTGACAATCACAAGTTGACCCTGCAACACTTGGAATCCAGCATCGGATCTGCCCCCTTGTCGACCCTTTAGTGAGCCATGACTCTTGTGTTGTGGTGAGTAAACAGCCCCCTCTTCTGTATACAATGTACTGTATAGGGAGTTATTTTGTTTGTGTGCTGAATGAGAGTAGTGTAGGTAGAGAGTAGCTGCTGATTTGGGTTAACAGAAATGGGAGAAACAAGGACTGCTGTAAATAAATTTGTCTTCTTCAGTTTTGAAGTGGGAAAACTGACAATCTTGTAGATCAATGTTAAGGAGTTAGATTGAAGATCCACCGTTGAAATTTTGATAGGTCATAGATAGATATATGAAGGTTACTGTGTTAAAGTTTGAGGATGAATGAACGGTCGGATTAGAAGTTATGTCGTCCCAAAGTAGAGACCTTGAGGAGTTTATAGGTTGTGCTGAATTTTGTCTAAAACTACTTGTGATCCAGTTTTGAGATATAGATTTGATTGGGTTATATTTCTCGGTTAGACTTGAATTTTGGATATGATATAGTTGACATATTGTTGTAGAACATATTAAAATTTGAGAGGCATCCAGCGAGTGGTTTGGGATTTATGATTTTTCCAAGATTGAGTCGTAAGCAGTTTTTCTGTTGTGCTGAAATTCGGTTTTGTGAGATAGTTTTAAATAGGATTTTTATCTCCTTTGCGGCTGAATTTTGGTTATATTATAGATAAGATTTTATATTAGAACATATCAAAATTTGGGATAAATCCAGCGAGTAGTTTAGGAGTTATGATTTTTCAAAATTAAGACAGTGTGTTGTTTGTTAAGTGTTGTAACCAACTTTAGAAATGTTTGTAGAAGTGATGGTTGAACAGTTTTAAGAAATTCTTGCTCCTAGGAGTAGATGAGATATCATAGATGATCTAGGGAATTATTTCGGAATTTTTATAAGATCATTCGAATTTTATATTTGAAGTCGAAGTTGGACCTTAACGATCTTTCGAAAAATAGGTAAATTGCCAGTTTGTAACCAAACTCATCTTTAGGAGTTAGAATAGAACTTTTTAGTCTCAAATAAGAGTTTAGGCATGATATATGGAATTTTTGGAAGTTTTGGGACCAAGGGTAAAATAGTCATTTTACCATAAATTGGTACTGTATTAAATTATGTTCTAATAGGATCTACTATCTTAGAAGTCTTAGACTTCTAATTACCTAGAAAGTGTGCTGACACACTTGTCTCCTTTGACAGGCAACCGAGTTATACAGTTACAGATTGAGTTGTGATTAAGAGAGTCGAGATTTGATTCTGGTAAGTCCAAGGACTTACTTAGCTGGCTTTCTTGTATGAGTGTAATGTGTATGAGTGGTGTTTGCTAGCTATGATAAACAACGAAACCGGATTAGGCCGACTTTATTATTTACGTAATTGACCCAAGTGTATGATAACGGGTCGTGACATCATCTGCCTAGCTCTTGCGAGAGTCTAGGAGGTTCCCTGCGACCAGCCCAGTCCGGTAGACGGTCAGATGCATTAGTACCATTCCGCGTTGGTAAACGGGGACAGGGGCGAGGTTTAGGAATCCCTCGTGTCACAAAATAAGTATCATTAGTAATGACCTATCACCTAATTAAAGATAATAAAAGGATTGAGTGTACATGTTGATTGTGTATGTTGTGTGTTTGTGTTTTTACCTTTATACTTATGCGTAGAATGTTAGCTAATAGTTTCACACCACTTGTAGATGTCTTGTAGGTTAAGACAGTTGTAGAGGGATCCGGAGGAAATGGTCAACCGGGTCCACGTACTCATTTAGTTGGGGACGGGGATGTCTTCTGTTCTTCATATGCATCATTTTAGTAGCGTTTCTTGTAAGGCTGATACATATTCTCCATGTATATATTGTTTACAGTTTTCAAATGTTTTAAATACTTTTGTGCCTTGTTGTAAGATCCAAGTAAAATTGTTGTCAAACTATGGTCGGGACCCATTGTGAGGTCTTAACCAGTAGCTCCCCGAATTCTCAGAATTTGGGATGTTACAATCAAAGCGTGGGTAGACGGACGACGCTGAAGACTACAACATTTTATTGACAACGGACATATAAAACATCTCCATCAACAACGAGTACACCAGTAGAGCGGTGACACCATCAATAGATCGACAGAACCACCACTAAATATGTAACATCAATAGATTGATATAATACCACCTTAAAATACTAGAGATCGAAAGCGCTTTGATACCATGATATATTATGGTGGAGAATACCATACAAATGGTGAAGGTAGAACCATAAATTTATTGATAGTATAATGATCCTGTGTATATAGAGATTACAAGATAACTAAAGGAAACTAATAAAGATTATCAGGATAAAACCAAAATCAAACTAACCTAATATATAAAGATAATTTATTTAAATAAAATATATGATATCCTTCAATATAGAGAAGTGGAGATGAGTTGTAGGGGTTACGGGGAGAGACAAAGAAGAAGGAGAGTGTTGTAGGGGTAAGATAGGAGGCAAAGAAAGGAGAGTTACAAAGGTTCGATGGAGGGATATAATGATTGGGAGGGACAAAGGAGGTTGAAGCAAGCTTGTGTGGGAAGATGAAGGAAAACAGGGGGCTAGGCGGTTGTAGTTGTAAGAGGACGAGGCGTTGAAAAACAAAGAGATAAAGGGCGATGAGCGAGGGTTCGAGGCATATCCAATGGTCGGCTAGCTATAGAGGCTAGGATTGACGTGTAGCTTGTTGCAGAGGCGTAGGAGCGGCTAGCTGGGAAGGAGGTGTCCGTTGGCATCAAGAGTTGGGGTGAGAGAAACGGCAGAGAAAGGAAGAGGGATGGGAAGAAAGAAAAGGAGAATAAAATAGAAAAAGAAAAGAAAAGAAAAACAAGACTCGATAAAAAAAATATCCGTAACGGATGTTTTTAATCAAAATATTTTTCGAACTTTTACGTAAATAATTACGGAATTAATATAAAATACTCGTAAAATTAAAATTTATGATATAAAAAATATACTTGTAATATTTACGATATAAAAATAACAATAAAATACGGAAAAATATCTATAAAATGGACCTTATATTAGGGGTGTTTCAGGGGGTAAATTCATGGTTGAGGTTGTAAGAAATTAATGGTTTCTAGTTGAGGTTTAGGTTATACTGTTTAATTTCGAAGTTGTGGTTCATGATGGTTCAAAACCACTTTTTCTGGATCTCCCCAGACAAGGTTTTGGAGGATTCCACAACAGTTTTTTAGATGTATACCAATGTTGCCATTCTTTTCTCATCTCCTCTCATTCCACTCTCTAGTTTTCATGACGACAATAGATGCCACAAAGAAGCAACCATTGAGAAATTGATGAAGCAACCATTGAAATTGCCGGTGAGGCATCGACAACAAAAGAAAATTTCGATTTGTGACCGGTGAGGCAAACAATCAATGGTGTTTAGTTGGAGGTGTCGATGACAAAGGAAAAACGATGATTGCCGGCGGTGTGGAAAACAATCAGTGGTGAATTCAAGAGAAACGTTCTTCTCAACAACCTTCTTCATTAGGCCTTCTTCTCTTCTTCTCTCTACAATCCTTCTTCTTCTACTCTACAATCTTCTTGTTCAGGTTGTATGAACAAGCAATTGAAGCAACCATTGAAATCGAAATTTGTATTTCAAATTTGGAACCAAATTTGGATTTGGATCGTTTGGAATGAACAATTCAATTATAACGATTGACTATTGGATTCAAAAATTGGATCTAGATTGTTTGTAATGAAGGAAAATCACGAAATTAAAATGTTTGGAGGTGGATCTGGATAGTTTGTTCTTTCCCTTTCAGACCTTTTTTCCGATCAAGAGCAATCAATAACTAATCTTGTGAGGGCATTTTGGTCTTTACACAAAATTTAACTAATTCCGAACTATCTAGCTAAACACGGACAATTTTTTTATAATAAACGACAATCCCAAAAAAAACTCTTACAAAATAACAATCATAACCACAACTCTAACCGCGTACCACAACCACGCGCCATAATCTCTTTTAATTAGCTTTTTTTGATAGCTTTTCATAATTTTGGTCCAATTATCCTCAAATCCATTTTTAATTAGCTTTTTTGATAGCTTTTCATAATTTTGGTCCAATTATCCTCAAATCCAGTTACATGTTTTTTTATTATTATTTTTAACACTTGTCCTATTTGTTAAATGTACCATACAAATCTACTCATAAACCTTCCGTTACCAAATATTTTTTTTTAATAGTTTTATAAAAATACTCAATATTCTAAAAAACCTAAAAAAAAGTTGAAACGATTAAATAATCCTCTTCACACCCTTACATTAGTTATTAAAGATGGATACTACTTTCAATTATTCATTCCTAATTTGATAACTTCAATCGATTATCACCTCATCTTTTTCCAAAATAAAACCTCTTAGACTTCTTATCAAAAAAAAAAAAAACCTCTTAGACGTAAACGGTAAGTGGTAACTAGTAATAATCTTTCTCACAAAAAAAAATAGTAATAATCTGATTAGATTTATACAGATTAGGTTATTAATCATTACATTTTATTTAATTTTACCTTCTTTCATTGGAATATTTGATCACCAATTGAAGATACCATAAGGTCCATGACACAAAAAAGGCAAATATTTGGCTCTTGTCATTCAAAAATCACGTGGTTGTTACTTGCCAGTTACCAACTACAAGAGTAGGAAGCATCTGAGGATGCTAATATGCTAACGTCACATCATTTCTCTATGTGACTTAAGAAGAAGGTAACCAGAAGGTTCCTCTGTCCCTTTTTTTCCATTTAAAATAAAAAATGATTCATACATATGTTTATTATCTATTACTCTGCGTTACAAAGCATATGTTTGTTATTAATACCTTTTGCATATTCCTCAGTTTCTGTAGAAATTTAACACAAAACGCAACCCGCTCTGTTAAAATCCTGCATCCAATCACTGCCAGCCACGTCCAAAATATAAGCCCCGTACGTGAAAATAAATCCAGGTCATCTGCTACATCATCACTATCCAACGTGGCGGATCGTCATTGGCTGACTGCGCGTGGGGCTTTATTTTTCTAATATTTTTCTTTAGTTTCCCAAACGGGAAAGTGGGGAGCCTGTTATAACCCGTCCATGTTAGTCGCTTGGAGAGGAAGAAGAGCAGAGAGTGTAGCGGAAGAAACGATCTGAAGACAACAATTAGTCGGATCTGTCTAGCGCTTGTTCGCCGATTGCTGCAAATTCTTTTCCCCTGAGAAAAATTGAATTGGATAACAATTGATTGGTTGCTCTTAAACAATCCATCGAAGTTCCGGTGACGAATCTGGTAACAATCAGAAAACCCCTACCGGTTGTTGAATAGTTGTTTTTCTTATCTGTTTGTTGTTCTTTTCCGATGGTTTATATTTTTTGTTTTCCTCCAATTGCCAGGAGTTTTCGAGAATCTTTACTGTTTTGTGTCTAGGGTTTTGAATGCCTGGAAATCCATAAATGCGCATTTTTTTTGAGTTTCGTTTTGTTGGAATTGATCTTATTGCAGGAAATTATAATCAGATCCATACGTGTTCAAGTTTGTATCCTTGAAAACGTTTGCTGATTTCTCTTAGCTAACTAGTCGGATAATCGAATTCGATGGGTAAAGGAGGGGAAAATTACGGGAAAAGTGATAAGTTGAATTCAAAGCCGGCCAAGAGTGACAATTATTTTGCGGCGTGGGCCAAGGATGTTAAGGAGTGTGAAGAGAAGTATGGAGTGAGCCGTGATTTCGGCCTGTCTAGTAAGGAGGCGGAGGAGCGGCGGAAGGTATATGGATGGAATGAGTTGGAGAAGCATGACGGGCCGTCAGTATGGAGGTTGATCTTAGATCAGTTTAATGATACGTTAGTCAGGATTCTTTTGGGGGCTGCAGTTATATCATTTGTGCTTGCTTGGTATGACGGGGAAGAAGGAGGGGAGATGGAGATTACCGCTTTTGTGGAGCCATTAGTTATATTCTTGATATTGATTGTGAATGCAATTGTGGGAGTTTGGCAAGAGAACAACGCTGAGAAAGCACTAGAAGCCTTGAAAGAAATTCAATCTGAACATGCTACAGTGATCCGGGATGGGAAAAAGGTGCCCAGTTTGCCTGCTAAAGAACTCGTTCCAGGGGATATTGTTGAGCTTAGGGTGGGTGATAAGGTGCCTGCTGACATGAGGGTTGTAAGTTTGATTAGCTCAACTCTGAGGGCTGAGCAAGGATCCTTGACTGGTGAGAGTGAAGCTGTCAGTAAGACCACCAAGCCTGTTCCTGAAGATTCAGAAATTCAGTCTAAGAAATGTATGGTGTTTGCTGGAACGACTATTGTGAATGGGAATTGCCTTTGTTTGGTTACACAGATTGGGATGGAAACTGAGATCGGGCAGGTTCATTCACAGATTCATGAGGCATCTCAAAACGAGGAGGACACCCCACTTAAGAAGAAGCTGAATGAATTTGGGGAAGCTTTGACCGTTATAATTGGACTTATTTGTGCGTTAGTGTGGCTTATAAATGTGAAATATTTCCTTACTTGGGAATACGTTGATGGGTGGCCCACAAATTTCAAGTTTTCATTTGAGAAGTGCACATATTACTTTGAGATTGCTGTGGCATTGGCTGTTGCTGCTATTCCAGAGGGCTTGCCTGCAGTGATAACAACTTGCTTAGCACTGGGAACCCGCAAGATGGCTCAAAAGAATGCGCTTGTGCGGAAATTGCCAAGTGTCGAGACTCTTGGCTGTACCACTGTCATCTGTTCTGATAAGACCGGTACTTTGACCACCAACCAGATGGCTGTTGCTAAGCTTGTTGCTATGGGTGCTAAGAGCAGCTATGTCCGGACCTTCAATGTTGAAGGGAGAACATATAATCCTTTAGATGGCAGGATTGAAGACTGGCCAGCTGGTAGCATGGATAGCAATCTTCAAACAATTGCAAAAATTTCCGCTCTTTGCAATGATGCTGGAATTGAGCAATCTGGCAATCATTTTGTTGCAAGTGGTATGCCCACTGAGGCTGCATTGAAGGTGAGAATCTTCTTCTACCTATAGTTTGATGCTTTGTTTCTTGCCAGTGAGGCTCTTTACATTTTGCTAGAGATCTATCCTTGCACGAGCTTCACTTGTTAGAACTGAAAATTCACTAATTCCGTGAAAATGTTATGATACCTTCTTATCTGTTCACCACAGGTGATGGTTGAGAAAATGGGGCTTCCCAGTGGATTAGATGCTGAAGCTTCTTCACAGTCTGATGTCTTACGTATGTGGCAATAGACACTCATTTTGGGAATCATCTAAACTTTCTTCTTGATATACTGAATTCTTATGTTTTCAAATCTTATTTCTTGTGGCAGGTTGTTGCCAAGCTTGGTACAAATTTGAACCGAGGGTGGCTACCCTCGAATTTGATCGTGATAGGAAATCCATGGGAGTTATAGTTTCATCTAGATCCGGAAGGAAATCATTATTAGTAAAGGTACTTCAGAAATGTCATTTGTTTTTGGGTTTGGTGACAGAGCTGGTTTCTTGTATGTCTTCTTCATTCCTTTTGTAGGTTTCTTTTTCATTTGTGTCTGCTACGAGTTTAAGAAAAAAGAATTATCTGCAGGGGGCTGTGGAGAATTTACTCGAGAGGAGCACCTTTGTGCAATTGTTGGATGGTTCAGTTGTTTTGCTAGATCAAAGTACGAGGGATGCTATCTTAGACAGCCTTCGTGACATGTCCAGCAGTGCTTTGCGTTGCTTAGGATTTGCATACAAGGAGGATCTTCCAGAATTTGACACTTATAATGGTGATGAAGATCATCCAGCTCATAAACTATTGCTTAATCCATCTAACTATTCTTCGATAGAGAGCAAACTTATCTTTGTTGGACTAGCTGGAATTAGAGTAAGTTTTCTCTTAGCAGTGACCTTCTTTTTTCAGGAGAAATTTTCTGACATTGCCACTTTGTACAAAACTGACTGTTTTATCTGTTTCCCTTGCATTGGTTAAGGATCCTCCACGTAAAGAGGTCCGTCAAGCAATCGAGGACTGCAGAGCTGCTGGTATTAGAGTCATGGTTATCACAGGTGATAACAAGAACACAGCAGAAGCCATTTGCCGTGAAATAGGTGTATTCGGTGAGGATGAGGACATTAGTTCCCGTAGCTTGACTGGAAAAGAATTTATGGAACATCGTGATCAGAAAACACACTTGAGACAAACTAGAGGACTCCTGTTTTCTAGAGCTGAGCCAAGGCACAAGCAAGAGATAGTGAGGTTGCTTAAAGAGGACGGAGAAGTTGTTGCAATGACCGGTGATGGAGTAAATGATGCTCCTGCTCTTAAGTTAGCTGATATTGGGATTGCAATGGGCATATCAGGGACTGAAGTAATTTACATACATCTCTTAACTAATTCCTTTTTCTAAAGTGGTGATGAAATTATATGGATATTAATTTTGAAGAAGCATGACAACAAAAACTAGTGGAAGCTTCTTCCTTTCCTTCACAATGCCATTTATATTTTTTCATCTTCAACCTTGTTCCCTCCCCCCATTTCCTCACAGACTTGGTGACTCTATCTTGCTTTAAAGGTTGTTTTCCTAGTTGTGAGCTTGTGCTTTTGCTAATATAGTGATATTGCGTCACATCTACCAGGTTGCAAAAGAAGCTTCTGACATGGTACTAGCAGACGATAACTTTAGCACCATTGTAGCTGCTGTGTCTGAAGGTAGATCAATCTACAACAACATGAAGGCATTTATCAGGTTTCTCTCTTTTTTCTTTCAACTCATCTTTTGCAGTGTGCCATTCTTCCCTCCTGTCTATGTTTGTCCAAAGTTTCAGTATAATACTTGGTTCTGCATGTTGTATATTGTAATTTTCTGTTCTGTATTGCGAGGATATCTTTCCTGCTTTCCCTAATTATGCAGTTCTTTCAACTCTAAGCTTTCTATTAACACTACAGGTTCATGGCATCAGCTGCTCATTGTGACTCACCACATTCTAAAATATTTTGCAGGAAGGAGATCATAACTTCTGTCAATAAATTGTTGTAGTCACTATAAATACAAAACACTGTTCAAACCTTAAAATCAATGAAGAGGAATATTTTCTAACAATCATTGTCTGCTTTACCCAAGAATTCAATCACTTTATCTAATGCCTGCAATATGATATAGGTACATGATATCCTCAAACATCGGCGAGGTTGCTTCCATCTTCCTTACAGCTGCTCTAGGCATTCCAGAGGGTCTTATTCCTGTTCAGCTTTTGTGGGTCAATCTGGTCACCGATGGGCCCCCTGCTACCGCCTTGGGTTTCAATCCTCCAGACAAGGATATCATGAGAAAAGCTCCTCGAAGAAGTGATGACTCATTAATCAGTGTGTGGATTTTGTTCCGGTACCTGGTGAGATTGTGTTACTTTTATTTTATTGTCATTTGAAGAAAAAAGGTATATTGTACCAGTAGTATATGCAAACCACTAGAAATTCAACCACTCGGAATTGACGTGGAACGTGGAGATATTGGGAAAAATGGGGAAGTTGAAGAAAATAGCTGAAAATGAGGGAAAATATATAGATAGATTATTACTATTAAATATGTTAGAATTTGTAGCTTTGGTTTGTATCATTATATGGTAACTATTTTTTTTAAATATAGGTAATTGGGCTCTACGTGGGTCTAGCAACTGTTGGAGTTTTCATCATATGGTACACCCACGGCTCATTCTTCGGCATTGATCTGAGCCAAGACGGTCACACACTAGTGAGCTATTCCCAACTTGCAAACTGGGGTCAGTGCCCTACATGGAAAGATTTCTCAGTTTCTCCCTTCACAGCTGGATCTCAGGTCTACAACTTTGATGCGAATCCCTGTGATTACTTCCAAACGGGAAAAATCAAAGCCATGACACTGTCACTGTCTGTCTTGGTTGCCATTGAGATGTTTAATTCTCTAAACGCCCTCTCCGAAGATGGTAGCCTTTTGTCAATGCCTCCATGGGTGAACCCTTGGCTACTTCTCGCCATGTCTATCTCATTTGGGTTACATTTCTTGATCCTATACGTACCATTCCTTGCACAAGTCTTTGGGATTGTCCCTCTGAGTCTTAACGAATGGTACTTGGTGCTTCTAGTGGCTCTACCAGTCATCCTAATAGATGAAGTTCTCAAGTTCATTGGAAGGTGTAGGGTAGTGAGGCCCGAGGTGGACGCAGTTACAAAGACGAAAGCAGAGTAAGGAATCTCGGGTTGGCTGCTTGAGGCTATTGATTATCCAAGAGCTCGGATTGTTTGAGCCGGAAACTTTTGTCGGATATTCCTAGAAGTTTAGTATCCTGTAGTTGCAGTGTATTTAGTCAGACAGATTTCTGTTTGCGGGCAATACAAACACAATTGCTCCTACTCCTAGCTTTACCATTTAATTATGAGTTACGCACAGAAGTTGGCTGAACTTAAAATTAGTAACTGCCGATTCTTGGATTGGGTCAAGCTAGGCTGTCGAATTGTGATTCTTCTGCTGGACCATTAACAATACAAACCAAAACCAATGAATCTGATCAACTATTGGTAAAATATATCATAATTCAATGAACTTTGGCCCGTATGAATGTGATGTTTGTCGGTGGCATATGTAAACGCTATAGCTATGAAATATGCGTCAGGTACCAATACAAAACCTTAATTCCATCCCTACACTACATCTAACACGAGTTCAAACAAACGATGCGGAATTATCTTTCCCTACTCAAGAACGGAGGAGATAGATTAAGGACAGAGATATTCTAGAAGAGGATGAATAGAGTATGTGAAATTTTCGCAGTCGCAGAGTTAAAGGCCTTGAAATGAATTTCAAGGTCTTGAGGCCTTGAAATGAATTTCAAGGTCTTGAGGCCTTGAAATGAATCAAGGTTTTGAGGCATTGAAACGAATCTCAAGATCTTGACTTAAACCTGTAAAACTGTTAGTCACGACTCCAAACGTTAGAATAAAATGCGAAAAATAAAGCAAGATGGACACGCGATATGTTTACGAATTTCTAAATAGCCTACGTCTCTTCCTAGAGTTATCCAACCCGTATGATTTAATTCTCTATTATTCCACTTCATTAGAGTCCTAGATACCACCTAGAAGAACTTCCCTTCTTCTCACAACTTATAGCCTTCCCGTTACTATCTAGTCAACTCGGATCATAGTGAAACAATAGTCGAATCACACGCAGTGTATATACTCCGAGTAGAACACTTGTGATACATCTTATAACGCTTTTTTTCATTCTTGATCTCTCAACTAGAAGAATAACACGATAACAATGGATGAGAGACAAGAAACTAAATCAGCCGCAAGATCGAATGTTGTGGAGAATGACTTTTGCTTGTAGTTGAATGTTACTGCTTGTACCGTCTCTTTTATAGATTGCAGGGACTGGTTTGTTTTGGCCGTTTAAAGATTAAAAAAAATCCCACAGAATCTACACACTCCAACAAACAATATGCACATGATCTTCAACAACCAAATTTGCACATATCCACATAAATATATATATTGATATTTTGTAAAATAAATATCTTTTTTTGTCTTCCATCATTCGTGCGTAAACATAATATATCTATCATATATATATCTTCATCAAGGTGGAGCTATCAATCTTCCCCTTGATGGAAGACAAAACAAATATCATTGTGCAGATGAATATAACAATAACAATATATGTAAGCATATATCATCAGTGCATGCATAATTGTTTGGATCATAATTTCTCCCCCCGTTTTGTCTTCCTACAAGTAAGGGAAGAAATGTAAAAAGTTTTGAGAATAAAAGTTATTACAGACCCAAATTTTGAAGTACGAAAAACCAGAAAAACAGAAACTCAAGACCTTGAAATCAGATATGTAAGCCCATAAGAAAGCTGATTTCAAGACCTTGAAATCAAAAGAGGGTATCACCGAATTTGAACCCTCTTTTGAAAGAGGGCAATCGGATAAGCTTTATAGAAGGAAAACAATAACCATTACTCCCCCACGATAATGCTTCCTTATTCTTGGTAATATATTGTAAAACAACCAAACTTTAACCTTTCCGGCTAGACCAAATGACAAATTTTGATTCATAATCAGGAAGGACCATATTTGGTGGTCTAGTCCCTTTAGGAACCCAAATTTATTTTACTTGTTCTCTTAAACACAAAGGAAAGATATTTCGAATTCCATAAGGATCCTTTCTTCTATATGGACAAGTTGTTTTAACATGTCCTTTCTTACAACCATAGAAGCATGTGGGTGTGCGCTAATTTTTTTAGCCTTTATAAAGGTGGACACAGATTTCCTTGGAAAGTTTTTTTTTGTATCCATGACCACTCTTGTTAAGGGTTGTTGTTCACTCATCATCCTATCAAGATTTTCCTTAGAACGAGTGAATTGAATGAGTGCAGCTTGTTGGTCTCTACACTTACCAGTCAGCTGGATCTTTTCTTTCTCCAATTCACTATTGTAGTGACTTAGAGAAGAAATATTTTGCTTTAAAACCGAATTTTTGGATTCCAAGGTCTTGACTTTTAATGTTGAGGGCTGGCTGTGAGGCTTTGAGATTCTCCATTTCCAGTGACAGATCACTCATGCTCTCTCTTGTTCTATCAGCTTATCTTTCAAGGAGTTAGTCTTAAGAATGTAATTATCTTCATTTATAATCATGTTTAGCAGAAATTCAGAAAGAACAACAGTAGGACTAGAAATTAAATTTCTCACCACTCCCTCAAGATGCCGTTTATTATTTTCTTCTTGGTTAGCCATCAAGCTTAGATTGGCTTGATCACTTTCAAAGTTTGATTCACTAGAGGAATTAGAGTTACTCCATTAGGCTACCATTGCTTTCTTCTTTCGGTCATTCTTTCGATAGTTATTCCTTTTCTTTTGTGGACACTCCTTCACTAGATGATCTGTTTCTCCACATTCAAACATGATAGTACCTTAGAAATCTTACTGGAGTTTGAATACTTACCTTTATACTTAATTTGATGATCTAGGTTATTCTTTGTTTGAGAATTGTTTCTTCATCTTCAGAATTCTAGTAAGTCCTCTTGTAATCAAAGTAAAATGGTCTTATTCGTCATCCTCTTTTTCTTCATCCTTTGATAGATTGTCCTCCTTTTTAGATTTTAGAGCCAAATTCTTCACACTTGAAGATAGTTCACTATCTTCTTCATTGAGGACCATTTCGTAAGTGATAAGCTTTCCTAGTTAATCATCTAAGGGTAGAGTTCTTAGATCATGTGTTTCCTCAATGACAATCACCTTTGGTCCCCATTTCAGCTTGGGTAGACTTCTCAAGACTTTTTTGACTTTCTTCTCATTTGTGAATACTTTTTGGAGAGAGTCTAGGTTGTTCACAGTTTGAGTGAATCTTGTGACCATTTCCTTTACATTCTTATAGGGTGTGATTTTGAACAACTCATATTGCCTGAGGAAGATGTTGATCTTGGTCTCTTTTACTTGGCTTGTTCCTTCGTTTGTCACCACCATTTTATCTCATATTTCTTTTGCACTTTTACATGATGAGACACGATTGAATTCATTTGCATCCAATCCACAGTAGAGCAAATTCATAGCTATGTCATTCTTAGCCACATTCTCCAAATTGATTTGAGAGAAACCACTCTCATCTTTAGGCACGGTGGCTCTAGTAGCATTCGTCTTTGTTGTACTTTTGGGCCTTTCTTGACGATGTCCCATAGTTCCAGATCTTGATCAATAATAAACATTTTCATTAGAGATCTCCAGTGTGTAAAATTATTACCACATAAAAGGGGTGGTCGAATGGTGGATATTCCTTGTGCGAATCCTCCATCACCTACAAAGTTCATGATTAATCTCACAAATAGTTAAATCAAATAAATATGAGTCTAGCTCTGATACCAATTGAAGAACGGAGTAGGAGATATATTAAGGGTAGATATACTCTTGAAAGGGGGATGAATTGAGTATGGAAAATTTTCGCAGTCGTAGAGTCAAGGCCTTGAAATGAATCTCAAGGTCTTGAGATGAAACTTAAGATCTTTACTTGAAATCTGTGAAGTTGAATGTAACTGAAGGTCTTGAAATGAATCTCAAGATCTTTACTAAACATGTAAAACTGTTAGTCACGATTTCAAACGTTTAAATAAGTGCGAAAAATAAAGCAAGATGGACACGCGATATGTTTACAAAGTTCGACTCTAAATATGTCTACGTCTCCGCCTAGGTTTATCCAACCCGTAGGATTTAATTCTCTATTATTCCACTTCCTTAGAGTGTTAGATACAACCTATAAGAACTTCCTCTCTTCTCACAACTTGTAGCCTTCCCGCTACTATCTAGTCAACTCAGATCCTAGTGAAACGATAGCCGAATCACACGGTAGTGTATATACTCCGAGTAGAACACTTATGATATATCCCATAAGGCTCTTTGTTTTTCTTGATCTCTCAACTAGAAGAATAGAACGATAACAATGGAAGAGAGACAATAAACTAAATCATCCGGAAGATCGAATGTTGTGTAGAATGACTTTTGCTTGTAGATGAATGCCCGTCTCTTTTATAGGTTGTAGGGACTGATTTGTTTTGGCCGTTTGAAGATTAAAAAAATCCCACAGAATCTGCACACTCCAACAAACAAATCTGCACATAATCTTCAACAACCAAATCTGCACATATCCACATAAATATTTATATTGATATTTGTAAAATAAATACATTTTTTTGTCTTCCATCATTCCTGCAAAAACATAATATATCTATCGTGTGTATATATATATATATATCTTCATCAAGGTGGAGTTATCACCTACTGAAGATAGGTAAAAAGAAAATCTCAAATGCTAATCCATCCCTCAAGTGACGGAGGTAGAAAATTTACTAGAATGGACGGAATTTAGTATCAAATAATGTAAAAAAATTTACAAATTATAATACTTATGGTAAACTTTATTGAAACAATTTGATTTACTAGGCTTTTTCTAATTTTGTGTTTAGTAATTGTACCCCTTGAGAGAAGAGTGTGTAGAGTTTGAGAATAAATACAAAAGATTGGGGTATATTTACTTAATGAAACATTAAAAAGCCTAGTTACTACTATAGTTTTTCAAAAAAGCCTAGTTACCAAAATTGCCCAAAATATTAAATTTGAAAAATAAAACAAGTAAAATAATATGTGTTATCTTTCTTTCGTTAATAACCAAATATATCAATCATTTAATATTTAGGTAAAAATAATAATATTCAATGTTTTTTTGAGTGTCCATACTAACATGTGAAGCCCATAAGTTAGAGAGTATCTTCCAACCCGTATGAAAAGCCCATATACATGTACTGTGCTAGCTATATATGTAATCACCGTTCTATTGATTTGAATAATAAAAAAGCAAATCATTCACAAACAACATTTCTCCATCATAAGTGTCAAAACAACAACATGAAAAACCCTAAATCCCAAAAGTGAACGCGCTCTCACACGCCTCTTCTCTTCTATCCTGCAATCACGCAAAAACTATTGGAGGCCCCTAAAAAGTCCTAGAAAAATGGATATTGGATCCTTCATAAATCTGAATCACCCCACAAGCCTTCATCCAAAATCTGAAGAATTTTATTACTCCTACTTCTTTAACCCCAATACCCAAACAACCTTCATCCAATGGTCCTTAAGTGTAGAAAAAAAATCTCAATTTCTCTCGTATCAACACAAATCTAGAAGATATTGGCGACAAAGACGACCTTGGTTCTATTTTCGGTGGAGACTAGGGGCTCTTAGAAGATGCATCCTTTCCAAGTGCTCGATTTGTTGTTTCTCTTGCAGGTTGAAGGAAGGCCCCTCCCCTAGCGAAGTTGCAGGAAAAAACCCTAATTCTAAACCCAAAAAGCTAGCCCTAGAGCTCCCCCGATCGACTATCACCCATACAAAATCCTTTTCTCTTACAGTTTTGGGTTAACCCATACAAAGTCCATGTCAATATCTTCCAATTTCCATTCTAGTACCGGAAGAGGTTGTAGTTCCCCTCCGGGTTTTCTATGATCAATTTTAACTTGTTGACAAGTTAAGCACTTAGCCACATATTTCGGCGATCTCATTTTTCATGTTATCCCACCAAAAACTCCTTTTAAGTGTTTGCACATCTTACTCAAACCTAGGTGCACAGAGTACGTAGAGTTGCGCGCTTCTTGAAGAATTATTCCCTTAAGTTTCTCATCAGTCGGCACACATATCCGATCTTATACCATAAGGACCCATCATCATGTATTATGAAACCAAAAGCTTTACTGGAACTTGCACCAATGCATATCTTTATCAAATAAAGGTCATCAACTTATTTCTATTTGATCTCATCTACCAAGGTTGCCCTGATTTCTATCATACTCAATTGTCCTTGTTGAGGATACAAAACCTTTTCCAAGATGATACTTAATCTCAAGGTCATAGTCTTTTAAAAGATCCAACCACCTTTTTTTGTCTCATGTTCAAATCTTTCTATGTGAATACATACTTTAAGCTCTTATGATTAGTGAAAAGTTGACAATGTACCCCATAAAGATAATGATGCAATATCTTAAAAGCAAAAACTACCGCAACTAGCTTCATGTCATGTGTTGGGTCATCTCCTTATATGATTTCAATTGTTGGGATAGATAAACAATGATGTTATCATGTTGCATCAATACACATCCTAGTTCTTATTTTGAGGCGTCATTGTATATCCCCTACTCTTTTCTCATGTGGGTAGGGTTAGGACCAAGACTCTAGTCAACCGTCTTTTTAGCTCTTGAAAACTTGTTTCATATTGTTGACTTCACTCGAACTTGTGTGACTTGCGGAAAAGAATAGTACGAGGTCTAGATAATTAGGAAAATCCTTCTACAAGTCGCATGTAGTAACCAACAAGACCTAGAAAACTGCGAATATCTTTGGCACTGTGAGGTTGCGGCCAATTTGCAACAACTTCTACTTTTTGGAGATCCACCATGACGCCTTCTTCTGAGATCACATGCCCGAGAAAGATGACCTTGGACATCCAAAAGTTACATTTAGAAAGCTTGGCATACAGTTGATGTCGTCTTAACAGGCTCGAAGTGGTCCGTAAATGATGAGCACGGGCTTCATGGTTTGGCGAGTAAACTAATATATCATCAATGAAAATAATTATGAATTTATCTAGATAGTCTTGGGAGAGCCGGTTCATAGAATCCATGAATACTGACAGAATACTAGTTAATCCAAAAGGCAACACTATAAACTCATAGTGTTCATACCTACTTCTAAATGTTGTCTTAGGAATATCCCTTTTGCAAACTCGAAGTTAATATATCTAGATATGAGATCGATTTTAGTGAACACCTTCATGCCTTTAAGCTGATCTAGTAGATCATCAATCTGAGAAATCAGGTATTTGTTTTTTATTGTGACCCTATTCAGTTCCCGGTAATCGATGCAAAGCCATAATGAGCCATCTTTGTTTTTAACAAACAACACAGGTGCTCCCCATGGCGATACACTAGGTCGAATGTATCCTTTGTCCAACCGCTTTGTCAATTGTTTCTTCAATTCTTGCATCTCTTATGGGGCAATTCGATATGGTGGTTTAGAAATGGGAGAGGTTCCTGGTTCTAGATCGATGTTGAATTTGACCTCCTGCTTAGGTGGCATTCTTGTATTTCCTTTGGAAATATATTTGGAAACTCTTGTACTAAGGGTATCCTTGTTATATCTACCCCCTATGTTTCTCCCTCTACTATATGACACAAATACCCAATACACCCTTGTCTAAGTAACTTTATTACCGTCATTGCATTTTTTATCCTACCTTCTTCAAATGGGTTCCTACCTTTGAACTTACACCTAAAGTTTTCGTTCCCCTTTATTTTTGACCGTACTAGACTCAAAGTCGATCTTGGCACTGTGGTGGACTAGCCAATCGACTCCTAACATGGGGGATTATGTGGATAACTATTAGGTTGGCAGAAAATTCCCGTCCCTCAATCAAAATTGGAAAATCAACCAGTTATGTAGTACCTATAAATTTATTCCCGTTAGGTTAGATAACGACATATGGTTCACATGAGTTCTCACTTTTTACCCGAAATTGGTTAACACATTCTTTCGAAATAAAAGAATTTGTTGTCTTCGAGTCAAAAAGAATTTTTACTTGTTTAGAATAGCTATGAAGGGTACCTTGGGTAATAGGTGTATCAGTCTCTCCATTTTCCGCATCTCGTAAAGATGGGGGCCTATCTTGGAAGTGCCGGTTGCTTGCCTCTCCTTGTTTTGTATTGTTTGGTGTGACATTGGAGGCGCAACTGATCAAACTTGTTGAGATGGCTTAGCTCTTGGACTACTGGTGGACGTTTGATACGGCATTTTTGGCCTATGTACAATATTCTTGCATAATCTTACCATGTGTCTAATCTTTTCACAACCTCTACACTCATGAGCTTCTTTGTCACAATTTCGTCGGAGGTGATTTGGATTTTCACAGTTAAAGCATCTACGCTCTTCTATTGATGCCTTGGGGTTTTGAAAGGTTGTTTGTCAACTTAATTGAGTTGATCCTCTCCTTTCCGACTCCAATGGTGGTGCGGATCTTTTGAATCCCACACTCAATTGTCCTCCTTTCTTCTGATTCTCATTCTCCATCCTCTTATTTGCATTGTCTATTGTAGTTCCATACGTCGAGCTTCGTCCATAAATTGTTCCAAGGTAACACAATTATGTCGTATCATGGACGGTGCAATCTTAGGGGGTAACCATTCGTAAATTTGTCGGATCTTATCTTCCTCATTCTTAATTATTGATCCGGCATAGGGTAATAATTGTTGAAACTTTTCTTCCACCTAGGGTATTTTAAGTCTTTCATTATGTGGGAATAATAACTCTCGTCGCTTTTCCTCTCGTCTAGCTGATGAAAAGAAACGATCCATCAACTTTGTCTTAAATAACTCCCAACTTATGGAATTATCATCTGCGGGTTTGGTTGTCTTCCAATAGAAATGGGCATTGTCTCGAAGGCACAATGCAGCAACGTGAACTTTGGTTGCCTTTGAAAAATTGACTCCTTTGAATCTTTGTTCGCTCCAAAATGTGTGTAATTCTGAAGACAAATAGCTTTAAATTTATACCAAGAAAAAAAGCAATAGCGAACCCGCAGTGTACGGATCAATCGCAATAAAGGGAAATATTTCAAGGTCGATCACAGGGATTGTGGTGAAATCAAGCAGATAAGTCAACTAGTTAAGATTCTTGCAAATAACAAAGAACAAATCGAAGCAATCAATGAAGATATATCAATAAAGGAGAATGCAAGTTCTAGAGATCGTAGCGTCAAGTCGTGGTTTTCGATTCAAGATTTCTAAAGATCTATGGACAAGGCTGGGGTTGCTAAGGAAAGGTGTTTCTCCGATGGGATAGATTACGAGAGGTCTCACTATCCACTATCACTAACCAAAGATCCTTTTATCGGGTAAGTCTCAAGGAATTAGGGAAAGGACATAAACTCTAACCAACAACTCGACCTAAAGAAATAGAACTAACCTTTACCGGATAAGTCTCAAGTTAACTCACAAAGGTAGGATGAAGGCACACTCAAACCTAACAAAGGATAAACCTTTGATACCTAGAAAACGTCATCGTCGGTACTCAAGAAAGGAATCACCGGGTAAGTCTCTTCCTATTCTCAAGTGTAAGCCTTAGAGGAATCTGAGGGCATAAAGTTCTCAACAAAGACTAGGATTTGGGTAAACTATAACCTAGGCTTAAGGATAAGACATGGTCGGGCAAACGGTAACAAATCTCGGATGGATCATACTCAAACCCCGGTCAAGATTCCTGAATTCATCCGAGATCGTCAACTGCGTGGGTAAAGCTCAACCTTCAGGATCCAATCTAACTTAAAGGGTCATTCTATCATCATCTACACCACAACCATCAAGTAGTCACCCTAGAGCCGCAAGAGTTCTAGCCATCAATCATCATAATCGAATCAAAGAACTTATATGATATCAAATAAGGCATAAGCCAAGAAAAGGCAAATTAAACTTAACTCACAATCTCCATTTATCAAAGCTAATTCCAAAGCAATCACAAAGGTTCAACCTTTTGTTCAAATAAAGAAAATAACAACTAAGATTATCCTTCCAAAAATAACTCACAAACTCCAATGCAAATTAATAATTCTTCGATGTTCTTCCTTCTTTCACTATCAATCCTTCCAAATCTTTTGTACTTGTTGCGAAGTCGGAACTCTTGACAAATCTCTCAAAAATCGGCCTGAAGAAGAGTATCAAACCCTTTGCCGCAACTTCCATTTAATGATAAAAGTAGGGTTTCACTTTGGGCCACGGGCTGTTTTTTTGTAAATCTCGAGCGGGGCCGAAGAAAATCTCATCCGAGATAATATCTCTTCAGCCGAGATTTCTCTTATGTTACGCACTTTCTTTTGTTCCTTGCTTCTGTTCCACCTAAATCTTCTTTCCTTGTGATCCTTGGTCTTCTTCTACTCCTTAATGTACTTCACAATGCTCTCTCGTGACTCCTTATATCCTTATGCTCCCTTTTTGCTCCGAAATGCACCTTATTTCCTACATTTGCAACAAAACTGCGTGTAGACCTCTATTTCCGCAAAGTAGGTGTATATTAACATAATCAATGTGAATATATGTCTACGTATGCAAAACAAAGGAAAAATCTACCTAAATGCATCCCTAAACTAAGGTCATAATTCATGTAATTAAAATACCCCATTCGTGCCTCTTGTTTGTCCACAAGCAAGGTTTAAACTTAGAATACAAGATGAAATGGATTATAAACATGCAAAACAAAGAACACTCACAATATGTTTTGGTTGTGCTTCTATTCATAGTTCACGCTTAGAGAATGTGTCATAGCAAATAAAAATCATTACATGATCAAAAGCAGATATAGACATGAAAAAAGATAATCACCCTTATATAAAATCATAGCATGCATAGCACAATTAGATTTATCAAAATCAATCATGAAATATCCAATTTAAACCACCAAGTCAAATCACATGCTCAAAGATCTTAAGGGCTTTCAAATAAAGGCCAAGAAATGTGTTAGGGGTAGGATGTTTATAGGGAATGTGGTGCAAGTCCGGGAAAAGGATAGAAATGTAATATCCGGAATTTTTATTCCGTCTATTTCCGTAGCCTACCAGTTTCTGATCCCTTGACTTCACATAAAATAATAAGTTTAGCCCCAAACCCTAATTTAGAACGACTTTACATAAAATAATAAGTTTAGCCCAAACCCTAATTTAGAATATGACTCGTCGTTGACAAGTCATGACATCCTAGTGACGAGGTCGAGACGAGACCAAGACGAGTTAATACGAGACCAAGATAAACTCGGGACAAGTACATGCATGGGCCAGACAAGTCTGTTACGAAGCTGTGACAAGGCCCAAACAAAACTGTGACGAAGCTGTGACAAGGCCCAAACAAGTTTGTGACGAAGCTGTGACAAGCCCAGACAATCTGTGACGAAGCTGTGACAAGGCCAGACAAGGCTGTGACGAATCTGTGACAAGCCCAGACAAGCTGTTGACAGCCCAGTCCGTGACCTTCAGCCAGCGTGCCCAGCGCCCAGCTTCAGCCCAGTCGTTGCCAGCAGCGCCAACTTCAGCCCAGACCGTGATCTATTTTAGCAGCCCGCGCGTTCAGCCCAGCTGCCTCGCTTGTTGCCAGCCCAACTGAAACTCGAGCCCAGTTGGAAGGAGAAGAGCAGCAACACTTCATTCCCTCTTAACTCCCACGTAGCTGCTGTGTAAATAAGGCAAAGAAATCCCGTAACTGCTCCTGATTTCACGCCAGATATCAAGCCTTGCGATCTCCTTCCTTGTGCGCTGCAAGTGCTTATTCCCGTCCAGATTCACAAGGAAACGCCTCCCTCCCTTCCTTCGTTGATAGCAATCTCAACAGCGTCTCACTCTCCCCTATCTTCATACCTTCTGTTTCGATTTGGAGAAGTAGACACACCAGCCGACTGCAGACCATCACCTACACCATTCAGTCCGCTCCAGACGCAGGAAACACTCCGCGAGAAGCCAGCAAGCCTTCGTAACCGGAGACCATCGCCTAGACGTGTTCCTTTTGTACTAGGAGTGGTGAGTTCTCTTTCCTCTTCTGCCTTCTCCCCTCCTTTCATTGATCTGAACTGGACCGACGTGCAGTGACAGCGGAGCCCTCCTAACAAGCGTGCACTTACTGAACCGGCAGACCCTTCAAGGACTGCAATTTACTTCGAGCCTTCCCTTCTGAGATCTATCGAGAAACCATTAGCCAGTAGCTGCTGGAAGAAGTGAGTACCTCCTGTCTACAGCCTTGTGTTTAATTTGTTTTATTCTTCTGAAGGATGTAGTGTAGTTGTATGTGTTGACCTCCGTTAGAGAGTTTTCCGATCTAGTAAGCTGGGGTGAGGGCTGATAGTTGTGAGTGTCCCTTGAGGGTCAAATTGGTGATCATAGGAGGAATTTAAGTGTAGAGACAAGGGCTGCTGCTGTATACTTTAATTTTATTCAGTTTTGGAAGTGAGGAACTGCCTAGCTTGTAGACCAATGTTTAAGAGTTAGGTTGAAGATCCACCGTTGAATTTTTAATAGATAATAGGTAGATGTATGTAATTTACTATATTAAAATTTGAGAAGAAATGAACGGTCGGATTAGAAGTTATAAGCGTCCAAAGTAGGGTAGTTAAACAGTTTTGTAAACATTGGAATTTTGGTTAAGTATAGAAAATGTAAGTGTTGTAATCAACTTTGAGAATTTTTATAAAAATGATGAATGAACAGTTTTGAGAAATTCTTGCTCCTAAGGATAGATGGAACATCATAGATGACCTAGAGAATTATTTCGGAATTTTTATAAGCTTTTACGAATTTCATATTTGAAGTCGAAGTTGGACCTTTACGATCTTTCGGAAAAAAATAGGAAAATAAGTAAAGTGTCAGTTTGTAACCAAACTAAACTTAGGAGTTAGAATATGACTTTATAGTCTTAAATAAGAGTTAGACAAGAATCGTGGAAATTCTGGGAGTCTCGGGACTAGGGGTAAAATAGTCATTTTACCATAAATTAGTACGGTAATCAGCTCTGTCCTATTTCGATCTTCAATCTTAGAAGTCTTAGACTTCTAATTACTTTGGAGTGTGCTAATACACTTATCTCCTTTGGCAGGCAACTGAGTTGCTATAGTTACAGAGCGAGTTTGATTTATAAAGAATCGAGATTTGTAACAGGTAAGTCCTTTGGGCTTACTTAGTTGACTTCTGAATATGAGCATGAATGATGATAGTGGTATGTGATTGAGATGTTTAGAGTTATAGGTTGTGATAGATATTTACCGACCTATACTTGGCCTAAGAGTAACGGGCGGTGGCATTCTGCTCAGTTAGCTTGAGGGCGCTGAGGGTTTCTTTAAGGACTAGTCCACACTCGGTTTGTAGTGATGCTACCGGCGGAGGTCAGCTAGACCTACACCCAGTTGGATAAGGAACGGAGGCGAGAACTGTTAAGAGTTCTCGTGCCACAACTGTAAAATTGAATAAGATGAATCACCTAAATAACAGATAATAAACGGTTGTGTGCCAACATGATGTTTGTTTATATTTTTCTGCGTGTGTTTGTGCTGTTATTATTCTACTCATATTTGGATAGTTAGCTAACAATTGTTATGTTGTGTAGACGTACCACATGTTAGAGCAGATGCCGAGTGATCCGGATGGTAGTGGTCAGCCGGGGTGTCGTACTTTTAGGACGTGTTGCAGTTTCTTTATTTGTGGGATTTCCAGTTGGACCTTGGTTCTTTTCTTTCTATCCGTAGTTGTTATCTTATGTTTTCCGGCTGTTGGTTGTTCTGGTCACATTCATACGTTGTTAAGACTTAATTGATGATTGTCGGTTTTTCCTTATCTGTGCCTTGTTGTAAGATCTTGTTAAGTTGTTGTCAAACTAAGGTCGGGACCCACTGTGAGGTCCTAACCAGTAACTCTTCAAGTTGTAAAATTTGGGGTGTTACAAGAAACTCCACAACTACAATAAAACTCAACATCCACCACACAAGCTCTTTTTACTTTTTTTTTTTTTCATTTTCTTACTTCACTTTTACTTGAGAACATGGGCAAATGTGCACAGAAACCGAAGCCTTGGAGATTAGCTAACCTCAATTTTACGAGGTGCCTCAAACCTGATGCACATACCATGACTCGTTAGGACTATCAATTCAATCAATCTGACTTTCACTAGACACAAACACCCGGCTATGTGAATGATGTCGAGTTACTCATCATCATGACTAACGTCCCCAAACCTATTTTCAAACACAAACTTCAACTTCCACAACACTTTTTACTAACATGCTTCCTAATCTCGGATAGGTAAAGGAAGACAAATATATATATGAGGGGCTAAAAGCATGATCAAGAAGAAAAAAGAGAGAAATCAAAATGCCTTAATCATATCAAAAAGATGTTCAAAGAACTTATAGCGAGATTTCAACCTTCAAATCTCAACATGATTTAGATAAAAACAAGTTACCAAACATGCATAAACTTTAAATAAGGTATTGAAATCCCAAATATGTCATAAATCATTTTAAACACATAAAGATCATCAAAGGCTATTCAACAAACATTATCATCATTAGGATCACATCCATCCTAGAAGCACAAAATTTTCTAAATTTTTCAAAATTATAAAGCAAGGCATGAAAAATAAACGTGTAACATAAAATCCAAAGCAATGCATATACATATAAGCATAAGAGTATCATAAGGTAGTAGTTATTACATACATTCTCCACCCCATACTTAAAATACACATTGTCCCCAATGTGAAAATAAAAAAAGAGAAAGAGAACTCACAATGTGTGACTGAAAGCATAATAAAATAAGAAAGAAGTCCATAGAGAAGATCATCATGCATCCGGAGGAAGTGGTGCAAACAGGAAATAAGAAGGATCGAATGACCGCCCAAACTGCTGGCGGTACTTATCCTCCATCATCCGTGCATGGTGGAGACAATCCCTCTAAAATGCGTCAAGGCGGCCATCTATGTTGTGGATGTCATCCTGAATAGCCTTGACGGAAACCTCAAAGTTCCCCATCCTCGTCTCAAGACCTGCAAACATGTCACAACACTCAAATGTACATGCTCTACCTCAAGATCCGCGCTGAAGTGCCCTAAAAGGCTCCCCATGCTGTCCAGACCTCGTGTCAACAACCCTAATGCTCGGGTCATCATCTGTGTCCTCATCATCTGCATCTTGTGCAGCCACACTAGGACCAACTATATTAGTACCAGTGTCCATCGCTTCACCCTCAGTAGCACTGTCATTAGAATCACTCACATGCATCCCTTGGGAATTGACCTTCCAATTTCTCGGATCAGCAACTGTATACTCCGAAGTCCAAGGAATCCCCCTAGGAGCCCTTTTCTCTCAAGGCATGGAAACATACGGTGCGCCACGGCCTTGAGGAATAAGGATCCTACGAGAGATGTAGTGATGAAGTCCTAAAGGCTTAGCTTCAGCGGCTAAGGTGCAAGTAGAAAACTTCAAACTCATCACCGTTGCAAGGTGAGTGACAATTCCACCAACGCAGATGTCTCCTTTGCTCTTGTTAGCTATCTTGCTCAAACTGTGAGCAAGCATAGTGGCGGTATCCGGCACAGTATCGGTCGTCATACACCACAATATAAAGAGATCATCCGCCTTAATCTTTTGTGGCGTCTCGGTCCTAGCAAAAAGTCCCTCACTGAGGATCCGGTTGGCAAGCTTAAAAGCTAGATGGTACACAATCTTCTCTTTAGAGTCACGGGCATGCCAAACATCGTCTCTACCCTCAATCAAGGCAATGCTCTCCCAAAATAGCTTAGGCTTAATAGCTACATGAAAGGTTCTTGTATTGGACTCTGGAAACCAAAAGCACTATCAAACATATCCATTGTCATTCCATAATTCTTATTCATCATCCTAAACTTCACACCACTAGATTCCGGCATATAAGTGAAAGAACTCAAAAATTCATATGTTATCTCAACATAAGCCGGTTCCTTAATCTCAACAAACTACTCAAAACCGACTCTCTCAATCATCAAACACAAACCATCAACAATGTTTAAGAAGGCAAAATCATTTATATCTATAAATCTAGGAGCGATAATAGGACATTCACAAATGCGATCGTGCCTCCTTCTGTGCCGTGCCTGAATAAATGGGAGTTCCGGAGGCGGAGTAGGTGGAGGAGGAGATTAAGGAGCTTGTTTGGATTCAGATCCCTTGCTAAGAACGATTACTCTTGAAGAACGGCGAAGAGGTTCCATTTCAGACAAAATCTCGGACTGTTCTTCAGTGGATCTCGGACGAGATTTCTGTTGTCAACCTAGATTTTCATCTTTTGAATCGAAATTGACGAATCTGAAAAGATTTCGTCAAACCGATGCTCCTACTAGCTTCTTATGCCTGTCCCGATCTGATTTCACTCTACACGATGAACTATTTCTTCCACAATCAAGCAAATTAAAGAAAAGAGAAGTTTGGAAAGTTTGGAATGGAATTACCCCGATTTCACTTGATGTAGTGGAATGTGATGTTTGATGCCGGAAATGAGTTGATGATGCTTTCCTCTTCAATGGAGAGGGGTTAGGGTTGGGGAGACAGAGAAGTCATTTCAGCTTTTATACCCCGCAGGATATTTAAAAAAATCTCAGCTGAGATTTACTGAGGCCAACCGAGATTTTCCCCTGTTGTGATTTCTAAGTTGAATCGGCTTCTTCTTGGTCCAAGATAAGTGATATCGGTCTAGATTTTTCTTCACTTCCTTTCTCTTATTCTCTCAACGTCCTCTTTTCTCAAAGTCTTGTACTCGAAGTGATCTTAATGCATCTTAATCATGTTCATTCTTGTCGGGATGCACGTAAGTTCTGCAACCAAAAACACAAAAACAAAACACACCAAAATATCTATCTAATCTAATCTAGAAAGAAAAAACTAGGAATTACATCTAATTGCCTCCCAAGAAGCGCTTGATTTAAGGTCTCTAGCTGGACCTAACTCCTTTTGATCATATAAGGTGAATGAGAGCAATCCTCTCAATCGGAGCTTCCGGTGTATACTTCTTCAGCCTATGTCCGTTCACCTTAAAGCTTCCGCTACTCTCACCCCATACTTCAACTGCACCATGGGGAAAAACATGTATTACAATATAAGGTCTAATCCATCTAGATTTGAGCTTACCTAGATATTGGAGAAATTTGGAGTTGGAAAGAATAACAAGATCTCCTTCCCGTAGCTCCTATGAAGTTGCGTGCTTGTTGTTCCCCTTACTGGTTTTTAAATGAGAAAGGAGGCATATCGTCTTTGATGTGGGGTGCTCTATGAGTGAAGGTTCTGAACTTCCTAAGACACCTTGCGATGCTTCTGTAGCTTCGGAGAAGGCATGGTTGCATCCGAGAACGCTCACGTTCGATGTTTGAAGTTGTATTGAAGACTCAAGAATATCGGTTCGTCTAGGAAAATCTCAACTGAGGTGGTCATCTAAGATTAGCTCCTGTTGTTATTTCTCGGTTGACCCCATACTGATCTCGACCGAGATTTCTGAGGGTGATCCGAGATTTTTCCATTTTTTTCGTGCATTCCTCATTCTCTTCGAACGTAGCCTTTGGATCCCTCTCCAAGGCTTCCAACTCTTGTATTTCCACATCAAAAATTGCATCTATCCCCTTCTCTATAATGCTTAAACTCAAGACCTTTTCAAGAGTATCTTTGATCAATATTGAGCTCACCAACTCCCTTGAATCCTCTTCTTCACAAATGTTGTAAACATCATCTCCAAGGGCTTGTTCTTTGATCATAGTGGAGAGCGTAAACTCAATGTTTTCTCCTCCGATGTTGAAAAGAGTTTGGCATTCTTGCAATCCACCAAGCATCCCGAAATGGCAAGGAAAGGTCCCCAAGTATGATCGGAACTAGATAATCTACAAGAATGTCAAGCGCAATAAAGTCGATAGGAATATAGAATTTACCGAGCTGGACGGAGATAGCTTCAAGGATTCCCACTGGATGTGTAATCGATCTATCCGTCATGTATAAGGTCATCTTGACGGGTCGTAGATCTCCAAGTTCTATCCTCTTACACAATGCAAGTGGTATGATGCTCACACTTGCCCCTAGATCGCATAATGCTTCGTAGGTCACCTCTCCCACGCCTATTAGCACACACAAAGATCCCGGATCTCTTAGCTTCGGTGGCATCTCCTCCTTCATGACTTGGATAAGTTCGGATGACCTTTTAGTCATCCTCACTTCTACATATCTTCTAGCTTCCTCTTGTTAGAGAGGATTTCCTTGAGGAACTTCCCATAAGGGGGCATACCTACAATAACATCCATAAAAGGGATATTAATATGCATCTTACTCTTGAGTTCTAGAAACTTACCGAAATGTTTATCCAAGCATCCTCTAGCTTTCGATTGAGGGAATGAAAGTGGAGGTTTATAAGTTGCAGGAGGTACATAAATCGATTCCTTCTCCTTCTCTTTTGGTTGTAGATCTTCTTCAACCACCACTTGCTTCCCTTTATCCACTGTTTTGGGCAATGACTCATTAATTTTCAAGCTGCTTCTAGTTGTGATCACCGTCACTTTCCCCTTAGGATTGTTCTCCGTCCTTCCCGGGAGCTTTCCTAGATCTTTAGGAGCTTCTCCCGCCTTGCTAAACACTTGATTTTATAAGGCCTTTTGAGCCTTAGAAATAGAAGTAATGGTGCTCTCCAATCCATTTAACCTTCCCATCAATGCCTCAAACATTTCCTTCGTTTGATCCTTGGGAGGGTCTTGGGAGGGTGATTGAATCCCGGTGGAGGTTCTTGACTTCTTGGTGGTGGAGTATTGCTAAAGGATACAGGCGGATTAAGTGCACCATTCGGATTCGAGTATGAGAATCCGGGATGACTATGATCGGGACGCCAACCTCCCCCTCCTTGAAAACTCCTATTGTTGTTGAAATTGTGTGGCCCTTGATAGTTGCATCTTCCATGTAGCTAACATCTTGTTCTTTCGGTGGTCAATCTAGCTTGACCCGGTGCTTGTGTTAGAGCTTTCAACAACTCCTTCAAGGCTTTAACTTCATTGTTAATAATATCAAGTTGGGCACTATTAGTTGTAGTAAGACTTACCTCATGGACTGTAACACCCCGAATTCTCAGAACTCGGAGCGTTACTGGTTAGAACCTCACAATGGGTCCCGACCTCAGTTTGACAACAATATTACTAGGATCTTGCAACAAGACACAAATAAGAAAAACCGAAATTCATAAAATGTATTTGTAAAAGGATGAATGCAACAAAGTCTAACAGCCTATCGTACTTGAACAACGGAAAAGACTAACTGTCTTAACAAAAGGGAAAGACAACAAAGCCACAACCCAAACCCCCACTCTAAAGAGTACGGAGACCCGGCTGACCACTACTTCCGGATCACTCAGCTGCTGTTCTAACCTGCAGTAAATCTAAAAACACAACAAAACAACCATTAGCTAGTTATCTAAACATTAGGAAAATAATAATAGCACACACACACATAAAATAATAAACACTCATCATGCTTTCAAACAATCCATTTATTATCTTCATTTAACTCGTTCACTCTAATGATACTTATTTTGTGACACGAGGGATTCCCAAACCTCGCCTCCGCCCCCGTGTACCCATCAGGAGTGGATCCGATGCATCTCACCGTGTACCTGTATGGTCTGGGTATAGAGAACCTCCCAGTCTCCTGGCAGAGCTGGGCAGTGATGTCACGGCCCGTTAAACATACACTTGGGCCTTAACACATAATAACAACGGTCGTCCTAACAAGTTGTTATTATAACACACATGGTACACACACCACTATTATCACTCAACTAATATCCAGAAACCAGCTAAGTAAGTCGCAAGGACTTACCTGAGTCAAATCACACTCTAACAAGTCTCAACTCGGTCCATACCCGTGGTAACTCAAACGCCTGTAAAATAAGACATGTAGATCAAAAACACATCCAGATGTCCAACCTCATGCGAAGGGATTACGGAAAAAACTCTCTTACGGTAAAAGACCATTTTACCCTTAGTGCCGAAAATCCGAAAAAGTCTATCATTTAGTTTACTTAGAGGTTATAAGATCAAATCCCGAATCAACTCGTCAAAAAGGACAACACCCCTCCTCCTTCCCGGTTACTACTCTACTCTTGTACATGTATGTATACTTACATACATACATACCTTAACCTTTCCCCTCTACCCACATAATTATGTAACTACTCGGTATACTCATATATATATATATATATATCTACATATATTCATATCTCTCATCTCGTACTTATATATATGTACCTATATATATATATATATACATATATATACCCAATCTCTAGTCTATTCGTATATATATATTTTTATACACTCACGTCGAGTACACTGCAGTACATATATATATAATTATATCTTCCAAATCTATATCTAATCCTATATATTTATTTATATCATGAAACTCCTACATCTATATATATATACATACATACACATATACACTACACTCTCACATACCCGTACCTATATCTTATACTCGTACATGTATATACCTATATACATTCATACTCCTCCTATACGTATATATACATATACATATTCAGCATTCTTAAACCCATGTGAAACTTTATATTGCAAACTACGTGCACTACTACAACTCCAATTTAACACAAAAGGAAAGCACGGAATCGGACAGTACGGTAGACTCACCACGGCTTGCTTCGATCCGGCTCAGCAACAACCTTCCCGACGAGACAAGAGGTAGGCTAAACGAGGCTGAGGTTGAGCGCCTAACCGGTGTGCCGCAGTGAAGCGAATCCGACGCCACACCGGACTCGGGACAAGCAATAACGCGATGCAGACGGAGGATGTTTCAGCCGCTCACTGCAGGTTCCAAGAAGGCCAGAATTCTCGTAATTTAAACACACGAACAGAAGGGTAAAAGAGAGGAAGGAGAGAGAAAGAGGAGTAAGCCGACTCACCGGCTGGAGCGGCGGCGACGGCGGCGGCGACCTGACCTAGTGGATGGGGACCGGCGTTGGTGGCTTCACTCCACTGTGTAACAGTAGTGGCGTTTAGCACGGCGGTTACAGTGCTTAGAGAGGAAGAAGGGAGGGTTGTTACTCACCGGAAAGAGACGGAGGACGCAGGTACCGGCGCACGGACGGTGGACGGTCGACTGTGGTTCGGTTGTGGTTGCCCGGGGAGTGCAGGTGTTGAGGTTAGTCCATATTCGTGCAGAGAGCAGCGGCGGGAAGGAATGACGCAAGGGCTGAAGATTAGATTAGGCTAAATATCAATAGGGATGGATTAGGGCAAGAATTAGAGATGTGGGCCGGTGGATGAGGTTAACTGGGCCAATGAAAAAGAGGGTTTGCTCACCCCTTAAAAAAAAAAGGCTGAAGAGTGGAATTGGACCAGCTCCTCTTCTCACGTACTAGGCCGGCCGAAAATACTGGGTCCATGAATTGGGCTGCTCATCATATTCAAAGGTGAGCTGAAGGAGTAAACTAACATCGTCCGGAACCGAGAAAAAAAAAAGACGGAATTATTAACGGGATTATTTACGGTTTACAAAAATTATCATTTTATGAGAATCGATGTCACATAAAATGATAGAATTTAATATCGTTTTCTTTTTATTTAAGGGAATAAAGATTGGCGGATCGGAATCCGATTTGATCTGTTATTTAAAAGAGTTTTAAAAAATTTTCGGTTGTTACATGGACCGTGGGTCGCCAAAGTCTATCATCTACTCTCCTATGAGAATACTTCTCAATTACCAAAGGTTGCTTCTCCACAAAATCCCAAGCTTCATCTACTGGCTTCTCCATGAACGTCCCTCCGGAAAGGGATTGAAGTTTGAACTGATTTTCCTCATCCATACCTTTGAAGTAAATCTCTAGAAGCTCGATTTTCGGTATCCCATGAGGGGGGAAAATCTAACAAAAGGTCATTGAACCTTTCCCATGACTTGAACAAACTCTCTTTGTCCTTTATAACAAAAGAATTTATTTTACCTCTCAACTCCGTAGTCTTTAATGGTGGAAAGAATTTGGTGAGGAATTCCGTAGTCATATCCTCCCAAGTGCTAACTCATCCGAACAATAGTGATTGATACCAAGCAAGAGCTTTATCCTTAAAGGAGAAGGAAAAACCCCTCATCTTTTAATTATTATTCTCCAAGTGTTGAGGTCCTAGCGTCTCCATAAGAATCTCGTAGATTTGCAAGTGTTGATAAGGTAACTCCCCCTTCAATCCTCCAAACTGATTTTGTCAAATCATCTGAAGAACTTGAGGGCGGAACTCGTAATCATGTGCGGTTGGATATCCTAGATTAACGCCCAAATGGCGCACTCTGTGAGAAGGATCCATCCTCTGTCCCAACGTTTGCGGCTCTCCCACAAACGGATCAATCCTCACCGGATGGTGAGGTATAACGTATGCTGCAGAGGGTGGTGGTTCTTCCAATCCGGCGTTGTTTCTTTCAAGGAGAAAACGCCTCATAGTAGCTTGCAACTCATCCATATAAGCTCGAAGAGCTGCTTCTCTCTCACGTTCAGCGGCTCTCTATCCAACGAAAGCATCGTCTAAAAGCCTTACTTGTTCTAAGGCGTCATCTAACTTAGCATGAACATCATTTTATTCTAAAACGATCTTACCTTCTCTTAACCGTCTCTTGTAAGTCTTTTCCGGCTCAGGATCGTAGGGAAATAACTCCTTGCTAGTGCGAGATCTTTGCATAAACCTAAGAACACAAATCTGCAAGAACACTCAAGGAGAAAGATCAATAGCAAAAACAAGAACAATCTAGCAAACCAAATACCGGATCGGTCTAGACCAAGTCTCCAACAACGGCGCCAAAAACTTGTTTGCTCCAAAACGTGTGTGAATCTGAAGACAAATAGCTTTATATTTATACCAAGAATAAAAGCAATAGCGAACCCGTAGTGTACGGATCAATTGCAATAAAGGCAAATATTCCAGGGTCGATCACATGGACTCTAGTAAAATCAAGCAGATAAGTCAACTAGATAAGATTCTTGCAAATAACTAAGAACAAATCGAAGCAATCAATGAAGATATATCAATAAAAGAGAATGCAGATTCTAGAGATCGTAGCGTCAAGTCGTGGTTTTCGATTCAAGATTTCTAAAGATCTATGGACAAGGCTGGTGTTGCTAAGGTAATGTGTTTATTCGATGGGATAGATTTCGGGGGAGGTTTCACTATCCACTATCACGAACCAAAGATCCTTTTACCGGGTAAGTCTCAAGGAACTAGGGAAAGGGCATAAACTCAAACCAACAACTCGACCTAATGGAATAGAACTAACCTTTACCGGGTAAGTCTCAAGTTAACTCACAAAGGTGGGATGAAGGCACACTCAAACCTAACAAGGCATAAAAATTTGTTACCTAGAAAACGTCATCGTCGTTACTCAAGAAAGGAATCACTGGACAAGTCTCTTCCTATCCTCAAGCGTAAGTGATAGCATGAATTATAGTCTATATTTTGGGGTTTGTTTGGACGTTTTATCTTTCATAATCTGCATGTTAGCATGTATAATATGTGATTATATTACCATTTCATCTACCTTTGCGGGAATCGAGGTCTACACCTAGTTTTGCTGTAATTGTAGGAAAAATGGCACGTTTCGCATCAAAAAGGAGCAAAAGGAGTCATGAGTCATTTGGAGCTACATTGAGGAGCATAAGGAACCATCCAGGAAGCATAGCCATGGATTAAAGATTCACTTTGGACCAGTTTTGAGAGATTTCACATTCAGTTATGACTCACCTCGGTTGACCAGAGATTCATCTCGACCGAGGTGATCCAGAGACGCCGACTCGACCGAGGCGAACACCTAGGACGCGGCGAGAATATTTTATTCTTGGATGAGATCTTTTATCTTTGGAAGGTGATCTTATATTTTTGGGCTTGGCTCCTGGAAGGAATAAAATCTTATATTTTACCTATATTTATGGGAAAAGATCTTTCTAAGATATTTTATCTTTGGAGGGTTATTTTCCTATAAAAAGGGTTGGATTTCCACAAATCCAAGGGGCTCGCATAGATCCGCTATCATCCCGCTTACACCGAAAAATACGCAGCAGCAGCCTACTCCAAATTGGGAGAATTGAAGAACCTTTTTGAAGGTTGAAGGAAGATTGAAGTCCATAGCTTTTATAGCTTTATTGAAGGGTTTTGTAAGATTGTCTTCAATTCCCTCAATTGTTGTCTTGTCTTTTTGGATTGTTATCCAAGGAACGCTTTGTTGTGATATTTGATTCAGTAATTGAAGTCTTTTCATTAAATTCTTCTTTGTTCAAATATTCACTTTCTTCCCATATATTTTAATACTTTCATTATGATGATGAGTGGCTAATTTCCTTGTGTGATTCTAGGGTGATTGGCTGAAGGTTGTGGGAAAAACAATGATAGAATAATCTTAGATTCTAGTAGGATCCTGAAAGTTCGAGTCTTTAACCTTAACCCTAAGCATCTCGTTCAGTCGATGAACACCTCGGCCGGGGTGGAAACTGGCTGACCGAGGTGACTTATCTGATCCATAACTGAAGAGTTAAGTGTTAGAGTTTGCCAAATCCTATTCTTATTACACCTTTCCTGGTTCAAAGCAAGCTTAGGATGAGACTTACCCGGTAATTCCTTAGTTTGTGTATTAACGATCATAAGTGTAGGTAATAAAGGTTTGTCCTTTATTGGGGTTTGAGTGTGCTTCCATCCCATCTTTGTGAGTTAGCCTGAGACTTACCCGGTAAAGGTTGATTCTATTCCCTTAGATGGTGTGTTAGTTTGAGGTTATAGTTCTTTATCTTGATTCCTTGAGACTTACCCGGTAATAGGAGTTACGGTTTTGGATTAGTGAGTAGTGAGACTTACCCGGTGATCTACTCCACTTTAGAAACACCTTCCCCACGCAAAAATCTCAGCTTTGTCCGCTTATCTTTAGATCTTGAGTTGGAACCACAACTAGATGCTTTAATCCCTAGAATTGCATGTTTGTTTATTGACTTCTTATTCATCTTTGATTGTGTTAATTGCTCTTTGTGGTTAGTATTCACGAAGCTTACCGTTATTGACTTTGTTTCACTGAGTCCCTGTGATCGACCCCTGGAATTTCTTGCTTTTTACTACGATTGACCCGTACACTGCGGGTTCGCATCTTTGTTTTAAGCTTAAGTCTAGGGTTATAAATTTAAAGCTTGCACACACCGTTTGGAGCGAACAGTAAGCCTTAGAGGAATCTAAGGGTATAAAGCTCTCTACAAAGACTAGGATTTGGGCAAACTATAACCTAGCTTCAAGGATAAGACATGGTTGGGAAAACAATAACAAATCTCGGATGGATCACACTCAAATTTCGGCCGAGATTCCTAAATTGATCCGAGATCGTCAACTGCGTGGGTAAAACTCAACCTTCAGGATACAATCTAACTTAAAGGGTCATTCTATCATCATTTAAACCACAACCATCAACTAGTCACCCTTGAATCGCAAGAGTTCAAGCCAACAATCATCATATTTGAATCAAAGAAGTTATATGATATCAAATAAGGCATAAACCAAGAAAACGAAAATAAAACTTAACTAACAATCTTCAATTATCAAAATTAAATCCAAAGCAATCACAAAGGTTCGACCTTTGTTCAAATAAAGAAAATAACAACTAAGATTACCCTTCCAAAAGTAACTCACAAAAATCCAATGCAAATCAATGCGAATCTTCAATCATTCGATATTCTTCCTTCCTTCACTATCAAGCCTTCCAAATCTTCCGTACTTGCTGCGAAGTCGGAACTCTTGACAAATCTCTCAATAATCGTCCTGAAAAAGTGTATCTAACCCTTTTCCACAACTTCCATTTAATGATAAAACTAGGGTTTTAACTTTGGGTCACGGGCTGTTTTTCTGTAAAATCTCGGACGGGCCCGAAGAAAATCTCGGCTGAGATGATATCTCTTCAACCGAGATTTCTCTTATGTTACATACGTACTTTCTTTTGTTCCTTGCTTTTTTTCCAGCTAAATCTTCTTTCCTTTGGATCCTTGGTCTTCTTCTGCTCCTTAATGTACTTCACAATGCTCTCTCCTGACTCCTTATATCCTTATGCTCCCTTTTTGCTCCGAAATGCGCCTTATTTCCTACAATTGCAATAAAATTGTTTATAGACCTCTATTTCTACAAAGTAGGTGTATATCAACATAATCGATGTGAATATATGTCTATGTATGCAAAAAAAAGGGAAAATCTACCTAAATACATCCCTAAATAGGTCATAATTCATGTCATCAACCTTTGTTCTATGTGACTAAACCAATGTTGTAACCTCATCGGTTCACCACTTCCTTCATACTTATAGGGTTTCATAGCCTGTATCACCTGATGGGCACGGTCATAACACCATTCTTCGTTCTATACCAATGGTATTGCAAAAATAGTGGAGATGATGATTCGGCTACCCTGGCCAAACCAAAGGAAGCGCGGTGTATCCCCCTATCCACCACAACTTGAATCATATTACGCAAGGCCTCTGGTCCTGCTGCGTTTTGCGGAACATTAACTGGTAGAATTTGGGGTGGTTGAGACTGTACCGCTGATTGTTGTAGTGTATTCATATTTCTTTCAATCTCTTTGCGAGATTGCTCATAAGTAGCCATTCCAGAAGGGTTTTCTACCTGTGTGCATTTTGTTGTTGGTCGTTCATCTGAATGTCAACATTTTGCCCTTGTTAAAGACACTTTTAAACATATCATTCTATAACACATACTTATTTCATACATCCAAGATTTCATTTTTTATTTATTCTTTACTCACAACGATATCCTTTCTTTCCCCTATGTATGATTTGGAAAATTTAAGGTTCAAATTTCACTTCCCTTAGAGCTAGACTCATATGATCTTCACACAACCACACTTCTAGTTTTTTTAAGTATTATACAAACTTAGTCTCGTCTTCTTGAACCTAATCTTTCTTAGGGTTTTTAACCCTAAGGACGCAGATACCCTTTTTATTGGTGGTAATTTTATGTTTGGCTCTTGACAAGGGGTTCTCTCAGGTTGGATTTTCGCTATCTTTGAGAGTTTATTTTCCAACTCTTGTAGAGGAGCTCTAAGCTCTCTCGAACTCTTTTGGTTGCAGATTTTGGTTTAGAGGTTACTTGTTCGATCGAGAATGTACTTCCATGAGTTGATCCTTGCACCTAACCTTCATCCCTAAGGGGACCCAAATAGTCTACATAGTCGTATCTTGGCTCCTAGGGTGCACATATGGGTATTGGAGGTCCGGCGTAGTACATCTCTTGAGGATAATATTGAGCCTCCCCAAGGTACATATTATATGATTTTTCGGCCGTGTCATACTGAAAAATCTACTCTAGGGCATATGTGTTGTAAGGCCATACCGGGGTTGGGCACGGAAATTCCCAAAATGTATACATTGGGTTTATATCTCCCTCTTCTTCATGCCATTGGGCTAGAGGTGGAGATTCTAGTTCGACTTTTATGGCTTTTTCCTTCACAATTCTTCGTTGTTCGCTAGAAGTTGGCATATAGCTATATAAAATTTTGCAGTACCATAATAATTGTTACCATTATATGATGAGACAACAATCAAATAAATAAATAAATAAGAAAAACATAATTAAGGTGTAGAGATGGCACTTGGAGCTCACTTGATCACACCCTTATCCATTTACCTTTTTGTATATATACGTACTATTATTATTATTATTATTATTATTATTATTATTATTATTATTATTACTATTATTATTATTATTATTATTATTATTATTATTGGATATATAATATCGAAGGGAAAACAAATTACATGATGTTGGATGGGACCCGACTAACAAGTTGGGCTCCACATCCTTTTTGAATGGTAAACGCAATCCTAGTTAAAATAAAACAACTACTCCTAGTATATCCGGGGAACCCTTTAGCAACCGAGCCCAATCTTTTAACTAGCTCCACCGCGTCATCACCGAAATCACCAAACGTTGAAAAGGAAAAGGGAAGAAAATGATACCCCTTGGAGCTACAAACATCAACATACTTCTTTTTCTTGTTATCAATTGCGACCCTCACGGCTTTACTTGGGACGAAGCTAGATAAGCCATATGAAGAGAAAGGAGAAGTACCAGTGATGTCGACACATGTGTCTTTGCCCTGCAACAAATTATAGAAAAGGATGTCGGCGGGGCGGAGCTCCCCACCATCGTCATCAACCATACCAGTAGGGACCTCCTTCCGAACAGAAATTCCAATCTTGGACACTCATAAAAAATGACATCACACACTGTTCGCTCCAAAAGGTGTGTGCAAGCTTTAATTTTATAACCCAAGAAGTATGCTTGAACAAATATGCGAACCCGTAGTGTACGGGTCAATTGTAATAAAAAGCAAGAATTCCAGGGGTCGATCATAGGGACTTAGGTGAAACAAAGCACATAATAGGTTGTCAAGTATTGCAATTAACCAAAAACAATTAAAGTAATCAAAGATGATGTAAACGTCAATTAAGGGGAAATGCGGATTCTAGGGATTAAAGCATCTAGTTGTGGTTCCGACTCAAGATCTCAAAGGATAACGTGGACAATCTAACACCCCAAATCCGCGGGATATCGGGATGCTACGGACGAGACCTCACAATGGGTCCCGACCCTTAGCTTGACAACAATTTCACCGGATCTTGCAACAAGGCACAAATAAAGGCCAAAACCGAAATACATTTTTATGCAATGTTATGAAACCCGACAATAAAAGAAAGGAAAGACTTCAGCCGTCCTTACAACAATATCAACATAATATATAACAACAACAACACAAGGACTCCAAAACCCAACTCAACCTAAGATGTACGGAACCCCGGCTGCCCACTCCTCCGGATCACTCGGCCACATCCTATCCTGCACATCAACTACAACAATCGGTATAAAACCGTTAGCTCACATTCTAGGCATTATAAGAATAATATGGCACAAACACACATAGGAACACAAACACACAACAAGCTCATAAACATACACATCCGTTACTTATTATCTTTTTAGGTTATTCCATATCTAATTCATTCGTTCAAGTGTGACACGAGAGTCTTATAACTCTCGCCTCTGTCCCCGTGTAACCAACAGGAGTGTGGCGGCGCCCAACCCGTATACCCTGAGGGAGTGATGAAGAAGCCCGCCCGTATACCGTGTATGGCCTGGTCGCAGAGATCCCCCCAGTCTCCCTCGGGAAACTGAGCGGTGATGTCACCGCCCGATAATAATAGTAGTAACAATGGGCCAATAAATAAGGTCAAGTAAATCCTAATCCATTTTCATGCTTAAAAGCGGTAAACACACACCACCATATACATCCAAATAAGGCATAGAAGCGGCTAAGTAAGTCCGAGGACTTACCTCGTCTCAAAGCTAACTGGAACCGATATCACTCTCCGAAGGAATATAACCAAAGCTTGTTCAAGATAAGGCATGATAATCAACAACTACTCATAAGCTAGAAGTCCTAAGACTTCTAGTCCTATATCATCTTACTAGGTCATACACTCTCATAATCTAGGATACACTCCTAGCCCTCATAAACTCACGGGATCTCAACTAACCACATGCTAGGATACTCTCATCCTAACTCCGCAATCTCAACCAACATATAAAACCACCTCAAGTCTCACAAGATCAACCACGAGGCTCACAAGTTTATAACAACTCAAGATCACTCACCACAAGTTATAGAGCATCAATAACTTCAACCACTCACCTAAAGGTTCCAAGCCACTACTTGGCATTTGCCCTAAGTTATGCTAAATCCAACCTAGCATGATTCTACCACTAAACATAACTAGATCGAGGAAGAAGGTACTCACACATGATCCAAGGTTGAAGATGATCTACGGACGTCGAGATTGGATTCGTTGGTCTATAACGGCCGCTTCCGAACCTAAAACCAAAGCTAAGGAAATTTAGCTCATATGCTAAATTTGAACGGAGGATTTAACGTATATAAATCTAAGAAAATTTACTTTCAAAACCAAGGTTAAAACTCGTAAAAACATTTCCGGGGGTTTATAAAATTATATAAACATAGGTCAAAAATCCGCAATTAAATTTCCGGGCCATAAATAGGGAACTCAAGAAACATAGGCCAATTCACAAAAATAACTTTGGGCCAAATCTGTAATTTATTCACAAGGGTAAATCTGCACATTTCCAAAACATAGGGCCAAACTTCCAAATATATATATCAGCAGGGCATAGTTGTTTCATTTCAAAAATCTGGGTAAAAACTGAAATTACAAAGCAGTTGGGTCACATTTGTAATTATACTAAAATAAAGGGCCAAAATTACAAAACTGTAAAAGAGTCCCTCTTCAACCTTCACAACGCAGATCTCGCAGGGGAAAAGAAAGAAGCACCGGCGGCTCAGACTGGGAGCAGGGCCCTGGCGGCTCAACAGGCGGAAAAGGAGCAGCCGGCGGTGGGGCTCACTGGTGACGGATGCGGCGAGGCTGCAGCAGCAACGTGGCCCGGTCTCCGGCGGCGCTTGCCCTCTCTTGCAACCAACAACACAGCGAGTCGGGGGAAAAGAAAAGGGAAGCGGCCTAGTGGTACTCCGATAGGGTCGAGGCGACGGTGTGGACGCGTCTGCCCTATGTTCCGGCGGTCCTGGTGGCTCAACGTCTCCTCCGGCTTGGTGCGGCTTCTCAGTCGCTTCCCAGGGCTGCAACAGAGAGGGGGGAAAAGGTAGATGGGAGAAGGCTGTGTGAAGGGTTAGTAAGAGGGAGATAGGACACACAAAAGGGAGAGGTCCGTGTGCAGTAGTTGTCTAGGAGCTGCAGAAACGAGAGGTCGGGAGGTCAAGGGGTCGGGAGGAGGATCAAGGGGTCGGGAGGGGTAGCAGCGTAGCGTAGACCTGCTCATCAACCATTGATAGAGGAAAGACAAAAGAAAGCCAAATAAATAAAAAGGAAATTGAATAAGGGGGAAAGAAATAAAAGAAAAGGGGTAAAAAGGAAATATAGCTATTTAACTCGATTAAACGATCGGAATGGGATTTTCGAATCGGGAAGATTTCCGAACCTTTCCTTAAACTTAACCTAAAATATGAATATACTCGGAAAGCTATTTTTAAGTCGTAAAAATACTTTAAATAAAATATTTAATCTAATAAAATACCGATAGAAGTTGGAAAATAAATATCAAAAACGCGCCAAAATTTGGGGCGTTACATCAGATCCCCCTAAAAAGAAGTTTCGTCCCGAAACTTGATATACGTCGAACTTCTCAGTCCCTAAGGCCGAGGTATGAACTCGCATACTAAGAAGGTTTAGTCTTTCTAATCTACACGTATAAACTACTTGAACTATCAATGCAAGATATATCAAATCATATAGCACATTCCCGCACGGGGCAAAAACTACATATAACGTCACCTATGCACATAACTCAACCAAGAGAAGAAATAGGTCTAACCCGACGGTTCTATCGATGCTACTCGATCCGCGTAACACTAAACCAAAGATGCTATCATTTTGTTTCCTAAGTAGCCTCATCGGCTCTACGACGCCACTAACTCATCAAGACCGCAAAACTTCTCGAGTCATAACTATACTTCATAGATTGATACACATGAAACACCGGGTGAACCCTCTCTACTTACGGCGGCAACGCCAACTTATAAGACACTTTCCCAACTCGCGCTAAGATTTCAAAAAGGTCAATATGTCGGAACTCAGCTTCCTTCTCGGTTGTGATGCAGCATCTCCATTATTTTTCCTTTGATTTCTCTATCAAAGAAGATCGAACTTCCAATTTTACACTGTTGGTTTTGGTTCTTGTCAAACCCAACTTTGATGTTACGCTTTCTCATTTCTTGTTGTCAGTTCTAAGTAATGAAGGTAGTACTTTACTTCACATTACTTCTACTCACGAGACACGTATGCTATTACTTTTGCATCGTTTCTCAATACTCCATTAAGACCTTGTCTAGGGGAACCGCTTGTACACTTCAACCCATTATACCTCGAGACAATTTCAAGCAGTTGCACCAATGAATCTCCTCTTAACTCTCGACATCTCTATTGTCAGTTTTCTTCTCACTCAATACTTCATCTTCATCCGGAGTAGGATAGCCATAGATGGTGTTACTTAGAAATCTCTCCACAAATCCGGTAATGACCAGCACATCCAAGCAAACTCTAACTTCATCCACGTCCTTCGGGGGTTGCCATCCCGAGACAACTTGTCATACACTTTTTCTCTTCTCTCAGAGTAGATCCAAATATCTTATCCAGGCATTAGTAAGCTCATATGGAATCACTAAAACTCGTAGTGACCATAGTTGTCCGGAATGCCATATCTGCGATATCCGAGTCTCGAATTCCCAATTCGCTGCAATCATAGCTTAAATCATTCTTAGAAGATGCTACCGACACTTGCAACCGGTCGAGTAGATCCCCTATCCGTGGTGAGGGGTACTTGGTTCTTCATGGTTATCTTGCTCAGCTCACTGTTATCGATGTACAAACGGAGATTACCGCCTCAATTTTCGCAAATTGGTGTTCTCCATAAAAACTTCAAACCAAGAGTTTAAGATAACATTCGGAGTTCTCTATAACATTTCACTAATTCGAATGAACTCTTATCAATAAGTTCTTACAACTGCTCCTTCATTTGCTTCTCGAACTCATGACTCTTCATAAGTGTCATTCCATAATGCGGCTTATATATCGGAATTGAGTCGAGCTTGACCTTAGTGGAAAAATCCACATTCTAACGTATTGGGACTCCGGGGTATCTCGGGTTTCGTCTTTTCTTCTCCCGTCACATATCGTAAGATATCGACAAAATCTTGTCTTAACATTGGTCAAGTGGTCCATCCCGATCTGTAGAGGTGACGTCCATCGAACACGTGGTTTAATACTTATTTAGCTGCAACGTTCACCGTCCTCTTTCAACGATCTTTCATCTCCAAAACTCGGGAGACTTGCTCTAATAATCTTTTTAAGGTTTCACACTTATGTGAAGTCATGAAGGTCCTAACTGCAGGACTTAATCACGCCTTATAATATATTAGTATTACCTTCTTCGTATTCTATCAAAGCTTGCATCATTCCTTCAAGTAGGTGTAGAACTTACTCCCTTTTCTTATGTAATGTTCAATCGATTGTAGAGGTTCTATCCTCCATCTTTCATGTACTTCTTTTACATCTCACATCGACTTCAAACTTCAAAATTTCAGTCTTCCCTTACTATTGTTGGTCACCTTATGTATTTCTCGGTATTCTATGTACAACTACAATGGAAGACTCATCTTACGTTTGATCCACTAGCTCCCCGTACCATGATCAAACCTTGAAAGTTGTAACCCGTGACGTTCCTCCATATGTCAATCCCATGACCTAAGAAGGTCGCGTAAGATCGTTACAATCTCCTCCTCGGAGGTCTTGTTATAACTACTTGCTTGAACTCGTTCAACATTATTTGATGTAAGACAAAAGTGCGTCCATTGATGTACCTCCTTACGACATTGATCCACCGTGAATACTACAAGCTCTTGTTCCCAATCCTATATGTTCTAATAGTCTTGTTTACTCTTCCCATCTACACACATCAATTGACAACCCGCACTTGTGCGTTCTCATTTGTCACCGATTAACTTGTATTTGACCTTCTCCGAAGTTAACGACTTACCCTCCTACCATACTTTCATGCTACCATACTCCTGAAAGGATACCCTTTTGGGGTACTTTGTCTTAACCGGCTCATTTTACTATGCTTCAAATCAGTTAGCTCTATTTATGCTCCTCTCTTCCTTCCGTTCTGTACGATAACCATACCTTCACGGCTCTTTTGTGTCATATGACCCACTTTCATGACTTAACCGCTCTTCATGATGTTTTGCAAATGCACTCCTCGAATATTCGGACATTAATTAGCCTCCACTCGCATCCTTCTTGGTTGATAACTTAAGTTCTTCGATCCAGCTTCTTGTTTCCTCTTCCATCTTCTAAAGATCATCATCATCACACACTTCCTCCTTCTTAGCGTTGATTAGCCTCATCACAATGACGGAAATCGATTGACTCTCACGGTAATTCCACTATGTGAATTTTCACCATGTGATCGTCCTCGTAACTCTCAAACTTCTGAATAAATCACCCGCTTAAAATCCCGCACAGATCGTCACTACACCCTCCGGTACCTCCGTAAGCTTAACTTTCAGTTCTCGTCAATCTTTCACAATTCTAGGACCACTCTTTTCATCTTGACTCCCATACTTGGGAGCGCCTATTGAAAACTCATCTTACTTAAAACATCACTTTTATTCTCGAGCGAGAATGTAGTCCTCTTTACTTGATTCACATCTTTAGTTCATCGACACCGCACTTGGAAAAATCTTACGTTCGTTGTCTTTAGTTGCCTCATTGATGTCCTTCATTGTTTCCTTGATACCTCCCTCATGTCTTCATGTCGCTTTTATATTGGTATTGTCTCCATCTTGGTTTCGCTTAAGTCGACACGAGGTTCTCTTTTATTTGTTTGTCCTTTGGTTACGTCATCTCTAGTCTTCTTCTTTGACGTCCTCTCAAAGAAGTCCAGGACATCACCGGGGTGCTTGCAAAGACTTGATGCTCAACTCGATAACTTGAGCATACTCATCTTCGTATGATTACTATCCTAAGCCAAAAGGCGTTGCCCAAGGGGGCGATGATAGCTTTCTATCATCTTAGCTATAAGGTCCACTATCACTAATATTATATTAGCATACCATATGTTTATATATATATATAAAGATATAAACGTCATGCTACTACTATAAACATAACCAGTCCATAAACAATTTACAAATCAACACACAAGTACAGTCCAAAACATCCTAAGTCCACATGTACATATCTACATATATACACATATATATATATACACATATGATAGCATGAATTATAGTCTATATTTTAGGGTTTATTTGGACGTTTTATCTTCTATAATCTGCATGTTAGCATGTATAATATGTGATTATATTACCATTTCATCTACCTTTGCGGGAATCGAGGTCTACACCTAGTTTTGCTGTAATTGTAGGTAAAATGACACGTTTTACATCAAAAAAGAGCAAAAGGAGTCATGAGTCATTTGGAGCTACATTAGGGAACATAAGGAACCATCCAGGAAGCATAGCCATGGATTAAAGATTCACTTTGGACCAGTTTTAAGAGATTTCACATTCAGTTATGACTCACCTCGGTTGACCAGAGATTCATCTCGACCGAGGTGATCCAGAGACGCCGACTCGACCGAGGCGAACACCTAGGACGCGGCGAGAATATTTTATTCTTGGCTGAGATCTTTAATCTTTGGAAGGTGATCTTATATTTTTGGGCTTGGCTCCTGGAAGGAAGAAGATCTTATATTTTACCTATTTTTATGGGAAAAGATCTTTCTAAGATATTTTATCTTTGGAGGGTTATTTTCCTATAAAAAGAGTTGGATTTCCACAAATCCAAGATCCGGCTTACACTGAAAAATCTTGCTTACGAGGAGATCTCGCATACCACAAGATCCAGCATACATCGCAGCAGCCATACTCTAGTTGGGAGTTTTGAAGAACCTTTTTGAAGGTTGAAGGAAGATTGAAGTCTAGCTTTTATAGCTTTTTGGAGGGTTTTTGTAAGATTTTCTTGAATCCCCTTCCTTGTTGTCTTCTCTTGTTGGATTGCTATCCAAGGAACGCTTTTGTTGTGATATTTGATTCAGTTATTGAAGTCTTTTTCATTAAATTCTTCTTGTTCAAATATTCACCTTCTTCCCATATATTTAATACTTTCATAATGATGATGAGTGGCTAATTTCCTTGTGTGATTCTAGGGTGATTGGCTGAAGGTTGTGGGAAAAACAATGATAGAATAATCTTAGATCTCAATAGGATCCTGAAAGTTCGAGTCTTTAACCTTAACCCTAAGCATCTCGTTCAGTCGATGAACATCTCGGCCGGGGTGGAATCTGGCTGACCGAGGTGACTTATCTGATCCTAAACTGAGAGTTAAGTGTTAGAGTTTGCCAAATCCAATTCTTATTATACCTTTCCTGGTTCAAAGCAAGCTTAGGATGAGACTTACCCGGTAATTCCTTAGTTTGTGTACCAACGATCATAAGTGTAGGTAATAAAGGTTTATCCTTTATTGGGGTTTGAGTGTGCTTCCATCCCATCTTTGTGAGTTAGCCTGAGACTTACCCGGTAAAGGTTGATTCTATTCCCTTAGATGGTGTGTTAGTTTGAGGTAATAGTTCTTTATCTTAATTCCTTGAGACTTACCCGGTAATAGGAGTTACGGTTTGGATTAGTGAGTAGTGAGACTTACCCGGTGATCTACTCCCCTTTAGTAACACCTTCCCCTTGCAAAAATCTCAGCTTTGTCCGCTTATCTTTAGATCTTGAGTTGGAACCACAACTAGACGCTTTAATCCCTAGAATTGCATGTTTGCTTATTTGACTTCTTATTCATCTTTGATTGTGTTGATTGCTCTTTGTGGTTAGTATTCACGAAGCTTACCGTTATTGACTTTGTTTCACCGAGTCCCTGTGATCGACCCCTGGAATTTCTTGCTTTTTACTACGATTGACCCGTACACTGCGGGTTCGCATCCTTGTTTTAAGCTTAAGTCTAGGGTTATAAATTTAAAGCTTGCACACACCGTTTGGAGCGAACAAAGAAGTGGAATAAGCAAAGCTTATTGGTGGAAGTGGAATAAGCAAAGCTTATTGGTGGAAGATGTATCTCAAGAAATTGATGATTGCGGATTTCCTAGGCTTCGGTTATTGTGCACCTCTGTCCATGCATCCCAAAAAGTAAAGTAAAAAGAAAAAAAAAAGAAGTGGAATAAGCAAAGCTTATTGGTGGAAGATGTTGCAAGTCAAAGTGGAAGTGAAGTTCATTTTTTCCCGGATTCTAGCACCACATTACCTTACATACATCCCTACCCTACACGTTTCTTGACCTTTTCTTTTGGGAAGTGATAGCATGAATTATAGTCTATATTTTGGGGTTTGTTTGGACGTTTTATCTTTCATAATCTGCATGTTTGTATGTATATCATGTGATTTTACTACCATTTCATCTACCTTTGCGGGAATCGAGGTCTACACCTAGTTTTGTTGTAATCGTAGGTAAAATGGCACGTTTCGAGGTCTACACCCAGTTTTGAGAGATTTCACATTCAGTTGTGACTCACCTCGGTTGACCAGAGATTCATCTCGACCGAGGTGATCCAGAGAAGCCGACTCGACCGAGGCGAACACCTAGGACGCGGCGAGAATATTTTATTCTTGGCTGAGATCTTTTATCTTTGGAAGGTGATCTTATATTTTTGGGCTTGGCTCCTGGAAGGAAGAAGATCTAATATTTTACCTATTTTTATGGGAAAAGATCTTTCTAAGATATTTTATCTTTGGAGGGTTATTTTCCTATAAAAAGGGTTGGATTTCCACAAATCAAAGAGGCCGCTTACATCTCGCATACATCACGCTATACCGTCGATCAGGGTTTATAGCACGCAACAGCAGCAACCTACTCCAGTTGGGAGAGATTCGAAGAACCTTTTTGAAGGTTGAAGGAAGATTGAAGTCTATAGCTTTTATAGCTTTTTGGAGGGTTTTGTAAGATTGTCTTCAATTCCCTCATTTGTTGTCTTGTCTTGTTGGATTGCTATCCAAGGAACGCTTTTGTTGTGATATTTGATTCAGTTATTGAAGTCTTTTTCCTTAAATTCTTCTTGTTCAAATATTCACTTTCTTCCCATATATTTTAATACTTTCATAATGATGATGAGTGGCTAATTTCCTTGTGCGATTCTAGGGTGATTGGCTGAAGGTTGTGGGAAAAACAATGATAGAATAATCTTAGATTCCAGTAGGACCCTGAAAGTTCGAGTCTTTGACCTTAACCCTAAGCATCTCGTTCAGTCGATGAACATTTCGGCCGGGGTGGAAACTAGCTGACCGAGGTGACTTATCTGATCCATAACTGAGAGTTAAGTGTTAGAGTTTGCCAAATCCTATTCTTATTACACCTTTCTGGTTCAAAGCAAGCTTAGGATGAGACTTACCCGGTAATTTCTTAGTTTGTGTACCAACGATCATAAGTGTAGGTAATAAAGGTTTATCCTTTATTGGGGTTTGAGTGTGCTTCCATCCCATCTTTGTGAGTTAGCTTGAGACTTACCCGGTAAAGGTTGATTCTATTCCCTTAGATGGTGTGTTAGTTTGAGGTTATAGTTCTTTATCTTGATTCCTGGAGACTTACTCGGTAATAGGAGTTACGGTTTAGGATTAGTGAGTAGTGAGACTTACCCGGTGATCTATTCCACTTTAGTAACACCTTCCCCACGCAAAAATCTCAACTTTGTCCGCTTATCTATAGATCTTGAGTTGGAACCACAACTAGACGCTTTAATCCCTAGAATTGCATGTTTGCTTTATTGACTTCTTATTCATCTTTGATTGTGTTAATTGCTCTTGTGGTTAGTATTCACGAAGCTTACCGTTATTGACTTTGTTTCACCGAGTCCCTGTGATCGACCCCTGGAATTTTCTTGCTTTTTACTACGATTGACCCGTACACTGCGGGTTCGCATCCTTGTTTTAAGCTTAAGTCTAGGGTTATAAATTTAAAGCTTGCACACACCGTTTGGAGCGAACAAGTTTTTGGCGCCGTTGCCGGGGACTTGGTCTAGACCGAGCCGGTACGGTTAGCTCTTGGGGCACTTGCCCCCGTGTCATCTAACCACTCTACTTGAGTGACTTTTGCAGGTTCTTTCTTAGGTATATGCGAAGAACCCGCACTGGGAAGGAAATCGTTCCTTACGATCCCGAACCCGAAAAGACATACAAGCGACGCTTAAGAGAAGCAAAGATGGCCCAACAAGACGATCGCGATCTTGCGGCCGAATTGAAAGAGACGCTAGAGTTGCTACGTCTCAGCAAAGAAGAACTAAGGCAAGAGAAAGAAGAGAATCGCACCAGGACTGCAGCAATCGAAGCGGAGATAGCAGTCATACGGGATCAGATTCTACTTCGACCGAGGGAAGATCCTCCTGTTGATCCTCGACCGATGCAGGATCCAGTAGCTGATCCTCGACCGAGGCAAGCTCCAGTACCTGACGCCCCGGCCGATGTACCTCCACCTCGGAGGCCAGTCCGAGATGTTCTTCTTGCAGGAATCCCACAAACCCTAGGTCAAAGGATGGACCCTAATCAACAACTGAGGCGTCCAGGAGTGAACCTAGGAGATCCAGCGAATCATGACTACGAACTTCGACCGCAAGTTCTATCCATGATTCGCCAATGCCAATTCGGAGGGCTAGAGAAGGAGTCACCGTATCAACATCTTCAAAACTACGAGATCTTGATGGAAACCTTGCGACCTTCCAGAATTGAAAATAACAACTACAAGCTAAGACCTTTTTACTTTTCTTTAAAAGATAGAGCTCTTACTTGGTATCAATCTCTTCCTCCAGGAAAAATTAGCACATGGGAGGAGATGACTACGGAATTCTTGACCAAATTCTTTCCCCCCTCAAAGACCGCTGAAATGAGAGGGAAGATCAATGCTTTCATTATGAAGGACAAGGAGAGCTTGTCCAAATCTTGGGAGCGGTTCAAGGACATCCTTTTGGATTGCCCACACCATGGGATTCCAAAGATCGAGTTGTTGGAGATCTACTTCAAAGGACTGGACGGAAGCACTCAGTTCAATCTCCAACTACTCTCCGCCGGCACCTTCATGGACATGGCGATTGATGAGGCTTGGGACTTCATTGAGAAGCAAGCCTTACACATGGAGAAATATACCCACCAAGGAGCTGAAGGTGGAGTTAAAAGAGTCAACTTTCAAGAGACTCAATCCAACAACAATCAACTCACGTCTTTGAAGAATGACGTGAAGCAATTGAAGGAACTCTTGATGGCTCAAACTAAGAAGGAAGAGCAAGGGCAAAGGAACAACAACAACAACGGGTACCGTAACAACAACAACGGCCCCCGAAACAACAACTACAACAACAACAATAGAGGATCCAATAGCAACAACTGGAGGGCGAATAACCAAAATCACGGTAACAATCATTCAAACTCCAACTCTAACGATTCCTCTAACCCTTTCCTCTCTTCCCCTTCTTCTTCTTCTACTCCATTAAAGAGCCAAGGGCAAGGATCAAGTTCGTCTCAACCAGAAAAGAAAGACGCAGTTCTGGAGGCTATCTTGATCAAGCTTAGCGCTATGGAGAATTCTATGACTTCATTTTCGAGGGCCCAAAAGTCCTTCGAACAACAACTTGCTAGTAGGGCGAATGAAGCGCCAAGAGATCCAGGGAAGCTTCCAGCAAAGACGGAAACTAACCCTAAGGGCCAGTGCATGGCCATAACGACGAGGAGTGGACTTAAAACTGCAGATCCAGTACCTCGTTCGACGCAGACCACCTCGGTCCAGATCCAGTCGAAGAACACCTCGACCGAGATGCCAACGGAGGTGGAGCAACAGAAAGCAGGAGGGACGACTGAAACTTATATTCCACCTCCTGCATACAAACCACCACTTCCATTCCCTCAGTCCAGAGCCAGAGCATATCTAGACAAGCACTTTGGTAAGTTTCTTGACTTGATGAATAAGCTACATATTAATATTCCTTTCCTTGATGCTATTTTAGGTATGCCCGCCTATGGAAAGTTCTTAAAAGAAATCTTATCAAGGAAGAGGAAGCTGGAGGATGTTGGTGAAGTTAGGATGACATCTAAATCTTCGGAGCTTATCAAGATCATGAAGGAAAAGATGCCACCTAAGTTTAGAGATCCCGGCTCGTTTTGCATTCCCATTCAAGTTGGGGATGTCACTTGCGAAGCCCTTTGTGATCTAGGAGCCAGCGTGAGCATCATCCCGCTGGAGCTATGTACGAAGGTCGGTCTTGGAGAGCCCAAGCCGGTCAAGATTCGACTTTATATGGCGGATCGCTCCATTACCCATCCCGTGGGCATCTTGGAGGACGTTCCGGTCAAGTTAGGTAACTTCTATCTACCTATAGATTTTGTTGTACTTGACATTCCCGCAGATTATCCTGTTCCTATTATTCTCGGGAGGCCATTTCTGGCAACTTCGGGTTGCAACGTGGATTGCAAGAACGCCAAGTTGAAATTCAACGTTGGTGGCGATGAGGTGGAGTTCGCACGACTTGCAGCCATGAAAGGGGAGCAGCTAACTGATGATATCTTCAACATCTACGATGAAGAAGAATCAAGAGAATTGGTGAGCTCTATCCTTATTAACGATCCACTCGAAAGAGTTATTAGCTTCAGTTTAATGGAGGAAGGTATAGATGCTTCTTGTGATGCAGATATACGGAGCTTGAAGGCACTGGAAGAGGATCCAGGAGCTAAAACTGAGAAGCTAATCCAGGAGACGAAAATCTCCAGCCTCGGTTCCAGTAGCAGTACCTCGACCGAGACACTTTCTGGGCTAAGCGAGGCGACTGAAGAACACCTCGGTCAACGCCTCTACGCCTCGACCGAGGCCGATGGCGAGATGATGTCAACTGAGATTGCCGAGAATAACAAATTTCTTACTCCCTCCTCTGATGTTCATCCACTGTTGGTGGAACATTCCATCCACCAACTTTCTGATAATAAAGGTCCTTGGTATGCTGATATTGTGAATTATCTTGTTTGCCAGGAGGTACCGCCCGGATTGACGTACTCTCAAAAGAAAAGATTCTTCAAGGAAGTACGACATTACTACTGGGATGAGCCGCTTCTATTCAAGCGCGGACCGGATGGGATGCTTCGAAGATGCATTCCGGAAGACGAAGTTAATAGCGTTATACGGCATTGCCATTCGCTCCCTTATGGAGGACATGCTAGCACCGATAAAACATGCGCTAAGGTATTACGTTCTGGTTTCTTTTGGCCTACATTATTTAAGGATGTGCAATCTTTTGTTGTCTCTTGTGATGCATGCCAAAGAACAGGAAATTTATCAAGGAGAAACGAGATGCCACTTAATAACATCCAAGAAGTGGAAATCTTTGATGTATGGGGGATTGACTTCATGGGACCTTTCCCATCCTCCGGAGGAAACCTCTACATTCTCCTTGTAGTTGACTACGTCTCTAGATGGGTTGAAGCCATTGCTTCTCCCACTAACGACGCCAAAGTGGTTGTGAAATTCTTGAATAGAACTATCTTTCCACGATTTGGAACTCCACGCATCATCATTAGCGATGGAGGAACGCATTTCATAAACCGGAAGTTCAAGGCACTTCTATCCAAGTATGGGGTGTTTGTACTTATTTGACTACTTGATGTATTTGACTACTTTTGATGTATTACATTCTATCGGATATTTTATTTATGCTTCACTTCTGCATTTATATGATTATCTGATATTACATGCATACCTACAGGTTATTTGATTGAGAAAAACGTCGAAACTGAAAAAAAAATGGTTTTAAAAAAAAAAAAAAATTTTGACCTCGACCGAGTCAGTCTTGGCCAAACGAGGCGTTTCACCTCGGTTGAACCAAGAACACCTCGACCGAGGTGTGTTAACTGAGAGTTTTCAAAAACGATTTTTGTGTTACTTATCTAGATATGATCTCAGTGAAGATCTTGTTTACTGACTGGTTTTAAATTCTTTATGTGTTTGAAAGGTTTTATAATATGTTTAAGTTGCTAAATGCTTTGTTTGAAATTATTAGCATGTTTAATACTTTGTTTTTATCCAAATTATGTTGAATTTGAAGGTTGACACCGCAGGTTAAGTTCTCTCACTTTCTTCTTGGAAAGACCAAGGCAATTCATTCTCTTCTTCTTCTTCTTCTTGATCATGCTTAGCCCCTCATATACATTTTGCCTCCCTTTACCTATCCGGGAATTCGGAAGCAAGCGAAATGGTGAAAGCAAGTGGAGTTAAAGTTGAGAAGTGGCTGGAAGTGAAAGTGTTAGAAAGCAATTTTAGGTTTGGGGAAGTCAATCATGAAGATGAGTAACTCGGCACCATTCACATAGCCGGGTGTTTGTGTCTTGCCAAAGTCGGATTGAGCGATATTCCTGACGGGTCATGGTATGTGCATCAAGGGTTTGATGCATCTCGAGAAATTGATGATTGCAGATTTCCTAGGCTTCGGTTATTGTGCACCTCTGTCCATGCATCCCAAAAAGTAAAGTAAAAAAGAAAAAAAGTGTGAAATAAGAAAAGCTTATTGGTGGAAGATGTTGCAAGTCAAAGTGAAAGTGAAGTTCATCCTTTTCCCGGATTCTAGCACCACATTACCTTACATACATCCCTACCCTACACGTTTCTTGACCTTTCTTTTGAGAAGCCCTTGAGACCTTGAGCTTGTTGATTGACTTAGTGGTTTAAATCGGATTATACATGATTAATTTTGATAATTATGATTTATTATGCATTCTATGATTTTATGCAAAGATGAACGACTTTCCTATATTTATAAAATGTTTCGAGCTTATTGAGTTTTTAAATTCCATGAAGTATTCTCTTAGAGTGATCTATGATTGTAACACACCATAAAAATGTTTTTGAAAGACTTTTCATTGATTTTTATGACTATTAATCCATTCTATCTTGTCTTCTATATGCGGAACTTGCTTGGGGACAAGCAAGGGCTAAGTATGGGGTATTTTGATAGCATGAATTATAGTCTATATTTTGGGGTTTGTTTGGACGTTTTATCTTTCATAATCTGCATGTTTGTATGTATATTATGTGATTTTACTACCATTTCATCTACCTTTGCGAGAATCGAGGTCTACACCTAGTTTTGTTGTAATCGTAGGTAAAATGGCACGTTTCGCATCAAAAAGAAGCAAAAGGAGTCATGAGTCATTTGGAGCTACATCCAGGGAGCATAGCCATGGATTAAAGATTTACTTTGGACCAGTTTTGAGAGATTTCACATTCAGTTGTGACTCACCTCGGTTGACCAGAGATTCATCTCGACCGAGGTGATCCAGAGACGCCGACTCGACCGAGGGGAACACCTAGGACGCGGCGAGAATATTTTATTCTTGGCTGAGATCTTTTATCTTTGGAAGGTGATCTTATATTTTTGGGCTTGGCTCCTGGAAGGAAGAAGATCTAATATTTTACCTATTTTTATGGGAAAAGATCTTTCTAAGATATTTTATCTTTGGAGGGTTATTTTCCTATAAAAAGGGTTGGATTTCCACAAATCAAAGAGGCCGCTTACATCTTGCATACATCACGCTATACCGTCGATCAGGGTTTATAGCACGCAGCAGCAGCAACCTACTCCAGTTGGGAGAGATTCGAAGAACCTTTTTGAAGGTTGAAGGAAGATTGAAGTCTATAGCTTTTATAGCTTTTTGGAGGGTTTTGTAAGATTGTCTTCAATTCCCTCATTTGTTGTCTTGTCTTGTTGGATTGCTATCCAAGGAACGCTTTTGTTGTGATATTTGATTCAGTTATTGAAGTCTTTTTCCTTAAATTCTTCTTGTTCAAATATTCACCTTCTTCCCATATATTTTAATACTTTCATAATGATGATGAGTGGCTAATTTCCTTGTGCGATTCTAGGGTGATTGGCTGAAGGTTGTGGGAAAAACAATGATAGAATAATCTTAGATTCCAGTAGGATCCTGAAAGTTCGAGTCTTTGACCTTAACCCTAAGCATCTCGTTCAGTCGATGAACATTTCGGCCGGGGTGGAAACTAGCTGACCGAGGTGACTTATCTGATCCATAACTGAGAGTTAAGTGTTAGAGTTTGCCAAATCCTATTCTTATTACACCTTTCTGGTTCAAAGCAAGCTTAGGATGAGACTTACCCGGTAATTTCTTAGTTTGTGTACCAACGATCATAAGTGTAGGTAATAAAGGTTTATCCTTTATTGGGGTTTGAGTGTGCTTCCATCCCATCTTTGTGAGTTAGCTTGAGACTTACCCGGTAAAGGTTGATTCTATTCCCTTAGATGGTATGTTAGTTTGAGGTTATAGTTCTTTATCTTGATTCCTGGAGACTTACCCGGTAATAGGAGTTACGGTTTAGGATTAGTGAGTAGTGAGACTTACCCGGTGATCTATTCCACTTTGGTAACACCTTCCCCACGCAAAAATCTCAGCTTTGTCCGCTTATCTATAGATCTTGAGTTGGAACCACAACTAGACGCTTTAATCCCTAGAATTGCATGTTTGCTTTATTGACTTCTTATTCATCTTTGATTGTGTTAATTGCTCTTGTGGTTAGTATTCACGAAGCTTACCGTTATTGACTTTGTTTCACCGAGTCCCTGTGATCGACCCCTGGAATTTTCTTGCTTTTTACTACGATTGACCCGTACACTGCGGGTTCGCATCCTTGTTTTAAGCTTAAGTCTAGGGTTATAAATTTAAAGCTTGCACACACCGTTTGGAGCGAACAGGAAGCCCTTGAGACCTCGAGCTTGTTGATTGACTTAGTGGTTTAAACTGGATTATACATGATTAATTTTGATAATTATGACTTGTTATGCATTCTATGGTTTTATGCAAAGATGAACAACTTTCCTATATTTATAAAATCTTTTGAGCATATTGAGTTTTTAATTCCATGAAGTATTCCCTTAGAGTGATCTATGATTGTAACACACCATAAAAATGTTTTTGAAAGACTTTTCATTGATTTTCTTGACTTATAATCCATTCTATCTTGTCTTCTATATGCGGAACTTGCTAGGGGACAAGCAAGGGCTAAGTATGGGGTATTTTGATAGCATGAATTATAGTCTATATTTTAGGGTTTGTTTGGACGTTTTATCTTCTATAATCTGCATGTTAGCATGTATAATATGTGATTATATTACCATTTCATCTACCTTTGCGGGAATCGAGGTCTACACCTAGTTTTGCTGTAATTGTAGGTAAAATGGCACGTTTTACATCAAAAAGGAGCAAAAAGAGTCATGAGTCATTTGGAGCTACATTGAGGAACATAAGGAACCATCCAGGAAGCATAGCCATGGATTAAAGATTCACTTTGGACCAGTTTTAAGAGATTTCACATTCAGTTATGACTCACCTCGGTTGACCAGAGATTCATCTCGACCGAGGTGATCCAGAGACGCCGACTCGACCGAGGTGAACACCTAGGACGCGGCGAGAATATTTTATTCTTGGCTGAGATCTTTTATCTTTGGAAGGTGATCTTATATTTTTGGGCTTGGCTCTTGGAAGGAAGAAGATCTTATATTTTACCTATTTTTATGTGAAAAGATCTTTCTAAGATATTTTATCTTTGGAGGGTTATTTTCCTATAAAAAGAGTTGGATTTCCACAAATCCAAGATCCGGCTTACACCGAAAAATCTTGCTTACGAGGAGATCTCGCATACCACAAGATCCAGCATACATCGCAGCAGCCATACTCCAGTTGGGAGTTTTGAAGAACCTTTTTCAAGGTTGAAGGAAGATTGAAGTCTATAGCTTTTATAGCTTTTTGGAGGGTTTTTGTAAGATTTTCTTCAATCCCCTTCCTTGTTGTCTTCTCTTGTTGGATTGCTATCCAAGGAACGCTTTTGTTGTGATATTTGATTCAGTTATTGAAGTCTTTTTCATTAAATTCTTCTTGTTCAAATATTCACCTTCTTCCCATATATTTAATACTTTCATAATGATGATGAGTGGCTAATTTCCTTGTGTGATTCTAGGGTGATTGGCTGAAGGTTGTGGGAAAAACAATGATAGAATAATCTTAGATCTCAATAGGATCCTGAAAGTTCGAGTCTTTAACCTTAACCCTAAGCATCTCGTTCAGTCGATGAACATCTCGGCCGGGGTGGAATCTGGCTGACCGAGGTGACTTATCTGATCCTAAACTGAGAGTTAAGTGTTAGAGTTTGCCAAATCCTATTCTTATTATACCTTTCCTGGTTCAAAGCAAGCTTAGGATGAGACTTACCCGGTAATTCCTTAGTTTGTGTACCAACGATCATAAGTGTAGGTAATAAAGGTTTATCCTTTATTGGGGTTTGAGTGTGCTTCCATCCCATCTTTGTGAGTTAGCTTGAGACTTACCCGGTAAAGGTTGATTCTATTCCCTTAGATGGTGTGTTAGTTTGAGGTAATAGTTCTTTATCTTAATTCCTTGAGACTTACCCGGTAATAGGAGTTACGGTTTGGATAAGTGAGTAGTGAGACTTACCCGGTGATCTACTCCACTTTAGTAACACCTTCCCCTTGCAAAAATCTCAGCTTTGTCCGCTTATCTTTAGATCTTGAGTTGGAACCACAACTAGACGCTTTAATCCCTAGAATTGCATGTTTGCTTATTTGACTTCTTATTCATCTTTGATTGTGTTGATTGCTCTTTGTGGTTAGTATTCATGAAGCTTACCGTTATTGACTTTGTTTCACCGAGTCCCTGTGATCGACCCCTGGAATTTCTTGCTTTTTACTACGATTGACCCGTACACTGCGGGTTCGCATCCTTGTTTTAAGCTTAAGTCTAGGGTTATAAATTTAAAGCTTGCACACACCGTTTGGAGCGAACAACATATATATATATATATATATATACATAATATAATAATAGTTGATAACTACGTCACCGAGGTCCGTGGAGAAAGTGGTGGTCCCGTACATTCTACCCCAACTGACTCATGCACATGATTTGAAAACGAAATTCATTTCTTTAAAACTCAGAACCCTTGAGGGTTCTGTTTATTTTTATTCGGCCTTTAGAAGATTGCGAGTGCCATTGTTGTCAACCTAGGGCTCTGATACCACTTTTGTAACACCCCAAATCCGCGGGATATCGGGATGCTACGGGCGAGACCTCACAATGGGTCCCGACCCTTAGCTTGACAACAATTTCACCGGATCTTGCAACAAGGCACAAATAAAGGCCAAAACCGAAATAGATTTTTATGCAATGTTATGAAACCCGACAATAAAAGAAAGGAAAGACTTCAGCCGTCCTTACAACAATATCAACATAATATATAATAACAACAACACAAGGACTCCAAAACCCAACTCAACCTAAGATGTACGGAACCCCGGCTGCCCACTCCTCCGGATCACTCGGCCACATCCTATCTTGCACATCAACTACAACAATCGGTATAAAACCGTTAGCTCACATTCTATCATCGTCTTTCCCATAATTTTCAGCCAATCACCCAAGAATCGCATAAGAAACTTAGCCAACAATCATCATGATAACAATAATCAAATATATGGAAAGGGATTCAATATTCGAACAAGAAAACCTTAAGAAAAAGGTCTCAATAACTGAATCAAATAACACCAAATTAGCTTTCCTTATATCACAAATCGAACAAGACAACAAACCAAAAGGGAATCTAACAAAGTCTTACAAACTTCCTCAAAAGCTAACTCCAAACTATGAATCCTTCCTTCCTTGATCTTCAATCCTTCAATACTTCCTTCAAACCTTCAGAAAATACTCCAGAAATTTCCCTAATCGGGTGTGTAGAAGATGGCAGAATTGTAGAAAATCCAACCCTTTATTAGGAGAATTATCTTTCAAAGATAATAATATTTTCAAAAGATAATTTCCTATAAAATCTATCCATATCTCTAAAATAGATCTCCCAAAAATAATATCTTCCTTCCAGAAATCCAGCCCAAAAATATAAGATGTCTTCTTTCCAAAAATAAAAGATCTCAGCCAAAAATAAGATCTCGCCGGCGGCAAGGTGATCGCCTCGATCGGGACGCTCCTCAAAATCACATCGGTCAAGGTGACACTGTAGGTGACCGAGGTGAATCTCAACTGAATGTGAAATCTCTCGAATCTGGTCCAAAGTTAATCTTCTTCTTTATTTTCATGCTTCCTAAGTTCTTCCTTAAGCTCTAAAATGTAGCTTTAATGACTCCTTCCTTCCTTAGCTCCATTTCGATGCAAAACGTGCCATTTTACCTACGATTAAACAAAACTTGGTTGAGACCTTGATTCCCGTAAAGGTAGATGAAACAACAATATAATCACATAATATACATCCATACATGCAGTTTATTGAAATTAAAACGTCTAAACTAGCCCCAAAATATAGACTGTAATACATGCTATCAAAATACCCCATACTTTTCATTTGTTTGTCCCCAAGCAAGTTCCAAATCTTAAGTACCGGATAGAATGAATTATAAGTTATAAGATCAATGAAAAGAAATTCAAAACATTTTTAGTGGTGTGCTTCACTCATAGATCACTCTAAGAGAATGCTTCATGGTAAATAAAATCAAAACATGATCAAAACATTTTATCAATATAAGAAAGTTGTTCATCTTTGCATAAAATCATAGAATGCATAATAAACCATATTTATCGAAATCAATCATGTGTAATCCAGTTTAAACCACCAAGCTCGAGGTCTCAAGGGCTTCCAAAAGAGGTCAAGAAATGTGTGAGGGTGGGATGTATATAGGGAATGTGGTGCTAGAATCCGGGAAAAGGATCTTACTTCACTTTCTTTGAATCACAACATCTTCCACCAATAAGCTTTGCTTATTTACTTTATTTTTTGGGATGCATGGACAGAGGTGCACAATAATCGAAGCCTAGGAGATCAACAATCATCAATTTCTCAAGATGCCTCAAACCCTTGATGCACATACCATGACCCGTTAGGAAGATCGCTCAATCCGACTTTGGCAAGACACAAACACCCGGCTATGTGAATGGTGCCGAGTTACCCATCATCATGATTGACTTCCCCAAACCTATTTGTTTCTTTCTAACACTTTCAGCCAACATCTCAACTTTGCTTTCACTTGCTTTTCTTGCTTGCTTCCAAATTCCCGGATAGGTAAAGGGAGGAAAATATGCATATGAGGGGCTAAAGCATGATCAAGAAGAAGAGGAGAAGAGAATGAATTGCCTTAATCATCCCAGGAAGAATGTGATAGAACTCATTATATGGTGTCAACCTTCAAATTCAACATAACTTTGATAAAAACAAAGTATTAAACATGCTAAAGCTTCAAACAAAGCATTTTGCAACTTAAACATATCATAAAACCTTTCGAGCATATAAAGATTTCAAAAACCAATCTGAAAACAGAATCATCATTGAGGTCATATCTAGAGAAGAAGCACAAAACGTTTCGAAAAATCTCTCAGTTAAGCTACCTCGGTCGAGGTGTTCTAGGTCATCCGAGGTGTTCAACCTTGTTTGGCCAGAACCATCCCGGTCGAGGTCATAAAAAAATTTTTTTCTTAAACCAGTTTTTGACCTTTTTCTCAAACAAAAACCTGTATCCATGCATGTAATGGCAGATAAACACATGAAGCATAAATCAAATATAAATATCCAAATAGAGTCATACAATCATACACACATAGTCAAATAAGTACATCCACATACCCCATACTTGGGACACATTGTCCCAATGGGTCAAAATAAGTCTAAAATCAGAAAACTCACCGGACATAGCTGAGCTGCATAATAAATAATTATATAAAATCCATGCTGCTCTAGTCCTGATCCGCTGGTGGTGGTGGTGGATATGGGATGAAGGGATGCTGAGATGGATCAAATGGATAACCCATCGTGTGCTGAAACTAGATGTCCATCATCCGGTGCTGGTAGTGCTGGCTCTCTGTAAGCTCCATAACCTCCACTATTAGGGCTGCGTAAGAGTCGATCATCTGGTCTGTCAGCTCATCTATCCGTCGGTGAGCTACTGGATCTCTCTGTCTGCGGACTCTGCGCCGGGCTGGTCGTGATGGTGCTGTTGCCTCCTCCTCTGTCGCCTCATCATCCAGGTCGACAACCGGAACACTCGGACCACCGGTATCAGTACCGGTCTCCATGGAAGCTCCGCTATCATCATACTCCTCCTCATCCTCCGCCGGTGCAGCATCTCTAGCATATTGTAAGTAGGGAAGCCAAGCAGAAGAACAGTACTGCAAATCGAAAACTGTGAACTGAGCTGACCATAGGATACCTTGAGGAGCAGTCTGCTCCCAAGGAATAGCTACGTATGGTGTAGTAAGGCCACAAGGAACCAGAATCTGCCTTGTGATCATCTCTTGAAGTCCCAGCGGCTTCGCAGCTGCTACCAAGGTACAAGCACTCAAATCTAGACCCATGGCCGTAGCAATATGGGTCACCAGTCCTCCACAACAGATGTCTTCCTTGGACTTGCCCTTGATACGGTGCAAGTCCTCAGCCAGCATGCCTCCAAAGTCATGCACTCCACCGGTCACCATGCAAAACAAACTCAGCAACTCTCCATGTCTGATCTTTTGGGGCGTCTCAGTATGCGCCAGAAGAGTCTCACTGAAAATACGGTGGGCAAGACGGAAAGCTAAGTGAAAAATAATACGCTCCCTGGAGTCTCCAGGTCTCCATCTGTCACTGTGCTCCACCACACGGGCTATCTGCCCCCAGAACTCTTGAGCCACTGCTCGGGATGGAAAGTCAGTCACGGTGGGAGTCGGGAAGCCAAACACCTCTTGGAACTGATCCATCGGCACAATGTAGTTCTTGTTCAGCAACCGGTACTTGATGTTGTTTCTCTCTGGCATGTGAGTGACGGAACTCACAAACTCCATGGTCGGCTCTAGGTAGGCTGGAGCTCGGATCTCCATAAAATCCTCCAGCCCTACCATAGATATCATCTTCTTCAAGTCCTCCGCCACGTGGTGGCACTCGAAGACTGAGACGTCTAAGAAACGCGGGGCAACTATTGGACGCCCGCAAATACGATCGAAGTCCACCTGGTGACGCTCATGAATCACCGGTATAGAAGGGCGAGAAGAAGGAGAAAGGGAAGAAGCACTGGGAGCATCTCTCAAAACAAGCTGACGATCAGAATGGGTACTCTTGATTGCTGACAGAAGGTCACCTCGGTCAGTCTGACAAACCGAAGAACACCTCAGCTGAGACACAGCTTGACTGGACCGAGGCGAAGTGTTGTGCGATTCCACTCTCTGATTTTTCAGTTCTTTTTCCCCAAAATCACTACCAATTTCTTCCTATGGGGTAGTTATATTCTTTTCAACAATAATAGATGACAACCAAAGCCAAATTTCTCCTAAATCAGTAAAGAGAGAGAAGTTAGGGTTTTTGATAATTTACCCCAAATTATGCAGATTCGAGGCGTTTATCTTGCAGTTTGTTTCTTGCAATCCGATCCTCTTGCTTTTCTTGGTGAAATCGGAGCAGAAATTGTGGAAAACAAGTGAGAAACGAAGAAACGAGGTGATTATGCGCCGCAGTCGAGAAGAGGTTTGAGAGGGAAAAGTCAGGAGAGAGAAATATGTTTTGCCTTTTATACTCCTCGCTGAATCTGATATCACCTTGGTCGAGGTGGTCCCGACCGTACCGAGGTGGCTGACTGGATTGTCAGACCTAGTCGCCTCGGTTGCCCAAGAACATCTCGGTCGAGGTGCTGTGACAGCAACCGAGATGTGTCTCAGTCAAACTCCGTCTTCTCAATTTCTCGAACTTTTGTCCTTCCAGTGTAGCTCTTGAGTTGTAATCCTTCCTTAGAGAGCACCTGGTTTCTGTCTAGGACGCCAAAAAAACAAAACACAGCAAAGAAAAAACAAACTATCTAAGACTAAACTAGAAAGGGGAAAAGAAAGCAATACCTTGGGTTGCCTCCCAAGAAGCGCTTGATTTAAGGTCGCTAGCTGGACCGTACATCATCCCTAAACATGCTGGATGGTTTCCTCACCCCATATTTCACCTTCATCATGGGGTAAGATAAAGAAGTCTATCAAACGTTCCAGCAAATGCAAGTGCTCGTCGGGGAATGAGTCATCTATGGGTAGGTCGTCCTTCTCGCGTGAGGAGGGAGGTAGCCGGCTGAGGTGATCCCCAACGGATTTCTCGGACCCCTTCTTATCGCGAATCTCTAGGTCAAATTCTTGAAGCAAGAGAATCCATCGAATAAGACGCGGCTTCGCATCCTTCTTAGCAAGAAAGTAACGAATAGGTGCATGGTCAGTGTAAACAATAACTTTCGCTCCTACTAAGTAAGAGCGAAACTTCTCAAAAGCATATATAACCGCCAAAAGCTCTTTTTCGGTGGTGGCATAGTTTAGCTGAGCTTCATCTAGCGTCTTGCTAGCATAGTAAATGGCGTTGGTCCGGCCATCCTTCTTTTGTCCAAGTACAGTTCCTACAGCCACATCGCTTGCATCACACATGATCTCAAAGGGCAAAGTCCAGTCGGGAGGTTGAATGATGGGAGCGGAAATCAACGCTTCCTTTATCTTGTAAAACGCATCAAGGCATTCCTGCGAAAACTCAAAAACCACATCTTTATTCGAGAGTTTAGTGAGTGGTTTAGAAATCTTCGAGAAAAATCCTTGATGAACCTCCTGTAGAAACCTGCATGCCCGAGAAAACTCCGCACACCCTTAACAGAACAAGGGGGGAATTTTCTCAATAGTCTCGATCTTAGCTCGATTGACCTCAATGCCTCGGTTGGAGACGAGGTGTCCTAGAACAATTCCTTCACTAACCATAAAGTGACACTTCTCCCAATTTAAAACGAGATTAGTGTCTTCACAACGTTGTAACACTAGATAAAGGTTAGATAAGCAATTATCAAAAGAGGAAACATATACCAAAAAGTCATTCATGAATACCTCCATGATCTCCTCTATGTACTCGGAAAAGATAGCCATCATACAACGCTGAAAGGTAGCGGGTGCATTACATAATCCAAATGGTATCCTCCTATAAGCGAATGTCCCCCATGGACAAGTGAAAGTGGTATTCTCTTGATCATCCAGATGGATAAGAATCTGAAAGAAGCCACTATAACCATCTAAATAGCAAAAATGGGAATGTTGAGCTAACCATTCAAGCATTTGGTCGATGAAGGGAAGTGGAAATGGTCCTTTCGAGTGGCCATGTTCAGTTTCCTGTAATCGATGCACATCCTCCAGCCCGTAACGGTCCTAGTTAGAATCAACTCGTTGTTATTATTCGTCACAACGGTCATCCCTCCTTTCTTCGGAACTACATGCACTGGGCTCACCCACTTGTTGTCCGAGATAGGAAATATGATACCTGCATCCAACAACTTAAGAATCTCCTTCTTCACAACCTCTTTCATGATCGGATTTAACCGTCTTTGAGGTTCCCGTGAAGTCTTATGATCGTTTTCCATTAGTATTCTATGCATGCATAAAGAAGGCTTAATACCAATAAGATCATCAATAGTATATCCCAAAGCCTTTTGATGTTTTCTCAGGACATGCATCAGTTTAGACAATTCAGTTTCGGAAAGGGAAGCACTTACGATAACGGGATATGTAGAATCCGGTCCAAGGAAAACATACCTCAAGTGACTTGGAAGTGGTTTAAGCTCCACAACTGGGGGTGCTTTCTGAGGGGGATCCTTGCTTCCTCCTTCCAGTACAGTAGACTTAGATCGAAGAACTGGACTTTCAGAAGTCTCAGTTGACATCATCTCGCTTGCGACCTCGGTCGAGGTCCAAGGTGGGTAACCGAGATGTTCTTCGGATAAGAACATCTCGCTTGGTCCAGGAAGTGCCTCGGTCGAGGTACTGGAACTGGGACCGAAACTCGAATTTCTCCTCTCCTGGATTAGTTTCTCAATCTTAGCTCCTGGATCTACTTCCAGTGCCTTTAAGCTCCGTATATCTGCATCACAAGAAACATCTATACCTTCCTCCATTAAGCTAAAACTAAGAACTCTTTCAAGAGGGTCATTAATAAGGATAGAGCTCACCAATTCTCTTGATTTTTCTTCATCATAGATGTTGAAGATATCATCCTCCAGCGGCTCTCCTTTCATTGCAGCAAGCAAACTCCACTTGATCTCCACCAATGTTGAATTTCAACTTCGCGTTCTTACAATCCACATTACAACCAGAAGTTGCTAGAAATGGTCTCCTGAGAATGATATGAACGGGATAATATGTGGGTATATCAAGTACAACAAAGTCTATAGGTAAATAGAAGTTACCTAACTTGACGGGAACGTCTTCCAAGATACCCACGGGATGGGTAATGGAGCGACCCGCCATGTACAACCTTATATTCACCGGCTTGGGCTCTCCAAGTCCGATTCTCTCACATAGCTCCAGTGGGATGATACTCACGTTGGCTCCTAGATCACACAACGCCTCACAAGTTACATCCCTAACTTGAATGGGAATGCAAAATGAGCCGGGATCTCTCAACTTGGGTTGCATCTTCTCCTTCATGATTTAATGAGTTCCGAGGACTTAGATGTCATCCTAACTTCTCCAAAGTCTTCCAGCTTCCTCTTCCTTGACATAATTTCTTTCAATAACTTCGCATAGGCGGGCATCCCTAGAATAGCATCAAAGAAAGGGATGTTAATGTGTAGTTTATTCATCAAGTCAAGGAACTTACCAAAATGCTTGTCTAGATGTGCTCCGGCCCTTCACTGGAGGAATGGAAGTGGTGGTTTATAAGCAGGAGGTGGGACATAAACTTCAGATTTGTCCTTCGCTTTCTGGGACTCCACCTCGGATGGCAGCTCGACCGAAGTGTTCCTTGTCTGGTCCTGGACCGAGGTGTTTTTCGTCTGCACTAGCACCGACCGAGGTACCGGATCTGCAGTTTTTAGTCCACTTCTTGTCGTTATTGCCATAATCTGTCCTTTAGGGTTGCTCTCTGTCCTTGCTGGGAGCTTCCCTGGATCTTTTGGCGCTTCATTCGCCTTATTAAATAATTGTTGCTCTAAGGCTTTTTGTGCCTTCAAAAATAAAGTCATAGACGTCTCCATAGCGTTGAGCTTGATCAAGATGGCCTCCAACACTGCATTTTTCTTCTCTGGCTGGGACGAACTTGATCCAGGCTCCTGACTCTTCAATGGAAAAGAAGAAGAGGAGGGGTTAAAAGAATTATTAGAATGAGAATGAGGGTTACCGGGATTTTGTTGATTAGACCTCCAATTGTTGTTGTTGGAGCCTCTATTGTTGTTGTAATTGTTGTTCCGTGACCCTTGGTTGTTGTTTCTTCCTTGGTATCCTCCATCTTCCTTCTTCGTGTGAGCTACTAAAAGGTCCTTCAATTGCTTCACATTATTTTTAAGGGAGATGAGTTAATTATCATTTGATGAAGTGTCCTGGAAACTAACTCTCTTAGCTCCATTTTCGGCTCCCTGATGGGAGTACTTCTCCATATGCAAAGCTTGCTTTTCAATGAACTCCCAAGCTTCGTCTATCGGCATATCCATAAATGTGCCGGCGGAGAGTAGTTGAAAATTGAATTGAGTAGCTTCATCCAATCCCTTGAAGTGTATCTCCAGCAGCTCTATCTTTGGAATCCCATGATATGGGCAATCCAATAGAACATCTTTGAATCTCTCCCATGACTTGGACAAACTCTCCTTGTCCATCATGATGAATGCATTAATCTTCCCTCTCATTTCAGCGGTCTTGGAGGGAGGAAAGAATTTTGGTAGAAACTCCGTCGTCATCTCTTCCTAAGTGTTGATCTTTCCGGGTGGAAGAGATTGATACCAAGTAAGCGCCCTATCTTTCAAAGAAAAGTAGAAAGGCCTTAGCTTGTAGTTGTTGTTTTCCAGCCTTGAAGGTCTCAAGGTCTCCATCAGAATCTCATAATTTTGCAAATGCTGATGCGGAGACTCCCTCTCTAAACCTCCAAACTGGCATTGGCGGATCATGGATATAACTTGCGGTCAAAGTTCGTAATCATGCTCAACTGGATCACCTAGGTTGACTCCTGGACGCCTCACTTGCTGATTAGGGTCCATCCTCTGTCCTAGGGTTTGTGGAATTCCAACAAAAAGAACATCTCGGACAGGCATCCGATGTGGATGTATCTCGGCCGCGGCAACTGGGACTAGGTCCTGCCTCGGTCGAGGATCTGGTATCGGTCGATCAGAAACTGGGCCCTTCGATCGGCCATTTCTGCTTTGATCTCTGCAGTTCTAGTGCGAGTATGCTCTCTTTCTCGTTGTAGTTCTTCCTTATTGAGGCGTAGCTGTTCCAGCGCCTCCTTTAATTTGGCCTCAAGATCGCGATTGTCTTGGTTGGCCATCTGAGCTTCTTTCAATCGCCGCTTGTATGTTTTTTCTAGTTCGGGATCGTAAATAACGATTTCCTTCCCAGCACGGGTTCTTCGCATAAACCTAAGAAAAAGATCCTGCAAAAACACTCAAGTAGAGTGGTTAATAGCAACAAGGGCAATTGACCCAAAAGACAACCGCAACCGGCTCGGTCTAGACCAAGTCCCCGGCAACGGCGCCAAAAACGGGTTCGCTCCAAAAGGTGTGTGCAAGCTTTAAATTTATAACCCAAGAAGTATGCTTGAACAAATATGCGAGCCCGCAGTGTATGGGTCAATTGTAATAAAAAAGCAAGAATTCTAGGGGTCGATCACAGGGACTTAGGTGAAACAAAGCACATAATAGGTTGTCAAGTATTGCAATTAACCAAAAGCAATTAAAGTAATCAAAGATGATGTAAAAGTCAATTAAGGGGAAATGCGGATTCTAGGGATTAAAGCATCTAGTTGTGGTTCCGACTCAAGATCTCAAAGCATAACGCGGACAAAGCTGAGGTTCGCAAAGGGAATGTGTTTCTAAGGTGGGAATAGATCACCGGGTAAGTCTCACTACTCACTATCCCACACCAAAGTTCCTATTACCGGGTAAGTCTCAAGGTACTAAGGAAAGAAACTATAATCTCAAACCAACACACCTCCTAAGGGAATAGAATCAACCTTTACCGGGTAAATCTCATGCTAACTCACAAAGATGGGATGAAGGCACACTCAAACCCCAATAAAGGATAAACCTTTATTACCTACACTTATGATCATGGGTAAACAAACAAAGGAATCACCGTGTAAGTCTCATCCTAGGCTTGCATTAAACCAGGAAAGGTGTAATAAGGATAGGATTTGGCAAACTAGAACACTTAACTCTCAGTTTCGGATCAGGAAAGGTTCACCTCGTTCAGTCAAGTTCCACCCCGGCCGAGATGTTCATCTACTGAGCGAGGTGTTCTAGGGTTAAGGTTAAAGACTCGAGCTTTCAAGGTCCTGCTGGGATTAAGATCATTCTATCATCGTCTTTGCCACAATTTTCAGCCAATCACCCTAGAATCGCATAAGAAACTTAGCCAACAATCATCATGATAACAATAATCAAATATATGGAAAGGGATTCAATATTCGAACAAGAAAACCTTAAGAAAAAGGTCTCAATAACTGAATCAAATAACACCAAATCAGCGTTCCTTATATCACAAATCGAACAAGACAACAAACCAAAAGGGAATCTAAGAAAGTCTTACAAACTCCCTCAAAAGCTAACTCCAAAATATGAATCCTTCCTTCCTTGATCTTCAATCCTTCAATCCTTCCTTCAAACCTTCAGAAAATACTCTAGAAATCTCCCTAATCGGGTGTGTAGAAGATGGCTGAATTGTGGAAAATCCAACCCTTTATATAGGAGAATTATCTTTCAAAGATAATAATATCTTAAAAAGATAATTTCCTATAAAATATATCCATATCTCTAAAATAGATCTCCCAAAAATAATATCTTCCTTCCAAAAATCCAGCCAAAAATATAAGATATCTTCTTTCCTAAAATAAAAGATCTCAGCCAAAAATAAGATCTCGCCGGCGGCAGGGTGATCGCTTCGGTCGGGACACTCCTCAAAATCACCTCGGTCGAGGTGACACTGTAGCTGACCGAGGTGAATCTCAACTGAATGTGAAATCTCTCGAATCTGGTACAAAGTTAATCTTCTTCTTTATTTTCATGCTTCCTGAGTTCTTCCTTAAGCTCCAGAATGTAGCTTTAATGACTCCTTCCTTCCTTAGCTCCATTTCGATGCAAAACGTGCCATTTTACCTACGATTACAACGAAACTTAGTGTAGACCTCGATTCCCGTAAAGGTAGATGAAACAACAATATAATCACATAATATACATCCATACATGCAGATTATTGAAGATAAAACGTCTAAACTAGCCCCAAAATATAGACTATAATACATGCTATCACGCACCATGTTATGCCGGTGTTTGATGCCAACCTGTGCAGCACAAGCGAGAGCATGGTCACCCCAAGTGTCCAAAATGTCTTTCTCACATGCAGGACACCTGGAACCCTCTCTAAACATCTCAATACCCAAGCGATGCTTAACGACAGTCCGAAAGGTGGCCAGGTTCATAACCTGACCAAGACCAAAAACCAGAACCGCTTTCAGCCACTGTTGAGCCACATGTAATCTTAGGTTTTCAACTAAGGCCTTTTGCCTAATCGAAAGGTCAAAGTCCCTCAAAAAACACTTATATACGATATTGTTTTAACAACCAACCAATTTCTTCATTAAATGGGGGACTGGGCATATCACACTCATGTCTAAGTCATAATCTTTATAGAAGTTGACCCAACTAGCAATAACCATCTCAAAAGCAACACCATCACCTAAAACACTAGAAAGTCTCAAGATCTGATCCTGAAAGCCACGGGTCTGGGATCTTGATGCAAGGAAGGCAAACTGCAACGTATCAGCACAAGTGAGAATGTCAAGCCCTCCTTCACTAATCGGCAAAGTAGAAAGACGCCAATGAAGAGGGTTGAAGAACGGTTAGGTGAATATAAAGGATAAAAGATACTCTAGAAGGGGGGGTTGAATAGAGTATGAAAACTTTTTGCAAAAACCTATCTCAAGGCTTTGAAACTTATTTCAAATGTCTTGATGTCGATATGAGCTTTTTGTGACACACTTTGATTTCAAGGGCTTTGAAACTACTTTCAAGGACCTTGACATTGTAAACCTGCAAAACAAAGTTAGTCACAACAAAGCAAGATAAAGTGCGGAATGTAAAAGATCGACACGAGGATATGTTTACGAAGTCAGGTCTAAATAGCCTACTCTCCGTCCCAGGGTATAGCCTTAGGATCTAACTATCTATTATCAGCTTCAAAGAGTCCTAGATACAAACTAGAACAAATCCCCTTCTTCTCTCATTGTAGCCAACGCTACGATCTAGCTCCAACTCTTCACCTTGCTATAATAGCCTAGTTACTTCGTAGAGTAACACACACTCTAGTATAACACTTTATAGATATGCCGATGGAGCTCTCGAGTTTTATCTCTCTCTAGGGGATAACGCTTTTAGTGAAAGAGAGAAAGAATAATTGTTTGATCGAATGAAGATGTTTTGGATCCTTGAAGACTTTAGGTGTTTCCATGTAAGCTTGTTGATGTGTTCTTCAATCGACATCTTCATTTATAGACTTCTATGGAGAGGTCTTCTAGCCGTTGGGAATATGACCGTTTGACAATGATTCTTCTTCTCCATGAAAGTTGCTTCTTGGTTGATATGAGGTAGCCGTTGTGGATTTTCTACCATCTTCATCTCCATGAAACACGTTGATCTCTCTGGTCCATAATCTTCTCGTATTTGTTGTGACGATATCAAATTCCATTTGAGAGAGGATCTTCGTGCTTTCGGTTGAGGATTGTTGCAAGATCCTTTTAAGAATCAAATATTTCTTGGTCGGTTGATATCTTCTTATAACCATATCTTCTTGTTGAGTATATCTTTCTTAGAAGATCTTCTTTGGCGTTTTGGTAGATGTTTTATTTGACTTCTTTCAACATGCAGCCTTGACGTGTCTTTGAAATTTTGATCCCTTGAAATGTCTTTCAAGGCCTTCGTCTTTTAATCACTCTAAATCCTTGTCTTTCCTTGCATCCGATTTCAAGGTTTTCCAAGGTCCTTTGAAATGTGTTTCAAAACCTGCACACATTCAATACAAACCACCAAACCAAACCAAGCAATTCGATATATAATCAATAAATTGTTAGGGTATAAAACCACTCCATTTGTGTTTTAAGTCTTCCATCATCATCACCGATACAAATATATAATGAAGGTGGAGTTTCAGTCTCCCCCTTGATGGAAGACAACAAAAATGTCTCGTACCTGCATTGTAAAGTTAGCGATGCATATATGAATATCAAACTAACTTAAAATGCAGAATGTAGAAAATATCGAAATGTCGTGATAGCATGTATTATAGTCTATATTTTGGAACTTGTTTAGACGTTTTATCTTCAATAATCTGCATGTATGAATGTATATTATGTGATTATATTGTTGTTTCATCTATCTTTACGGGAATTGAGGTCTACACCTAGTTTCGTTGTAATTGTAGGTAAAATGGCACGTTTTGCATCGAAATGGAGCTAAGGAGCTAAGGAGTCATTAGAGCTACATTCTAGAGCTTAAGGAAGACCTCATGAAGCATGGAAATGATTAAGAAGATTTACTTTGGACCAGATTCGAGAGATTTCACATTCAGTTGAGATTAACCTCGGTCAGCTACAGTGTCACCTCGACCGAGGTGATCTTGAGGAGCGTCCCGACCGAGGCGAATACCCTGTCGCCGGCGAAATCCATATTTTTGGCTGAGATCTTTTAATTTTGGAAAGAAGATATCTTATATTTTTGGGCTGGATTTTTGGAAGGAAGATATTATTTTTGGGAGATCTATTTTAGAGATATGGATATATTTTATAGGAAATTATCTTTTTAAGATATTACTATCTTTGGAAGAAAATTCTCCTATATAAAGGGTTGAATTTTCCACAAGTTCAACCATGCTTGGAGCATCCAGCAATTGAGGGGTTTTCTAGAAGTTTTGAAGGAAGGATTGAAGGATTGAAGATCAAAGAAGGAAGGAATCTAGTTTGGAGTTAGCTTTTGAAGGAGTTTGTAAGACTTTCTTAGATTGTCTTTTTGGTTGATTGTCTTTGCTGATTTGTGATTGAGGAACGCTTGTTGTTTGATATTTGATTCAGTTATTGAGACCTTTTTCTTAAGGTTATCTTGTTCGAATATTGATTCCCTTTTCATTAAATTGATTATTGTTATCATGATGATTTTTGGCTAAGTTTCTTATGCGATTCTAGGGTGATTGGCTGAAAGTTGTGGGGAAGACGATCATAGAATGATCTTAATCTCAACAGGACCCTGAAAGCTCGAGTCTTTAACCTTAACCCTAGAACACCTCGCTCAGTCGTTGAACATCTCGACCGGGTGGGATCTGACTGAACGAGGTGAATCTTTCCTGATCCGAAACTGAAGTTAAGTGTTTTAGTTTGTCAAATCCTATCCTTATTACACCTTTCCTGGTTCAATGCAAGCCTAGGATGAGACTTAACCGGTGATTCCTTTGCTTGTTTACCTAAGATCATGAGTGTAGGTAATAAAGGTTTATCCTTTATTGGGGTTTGAGTGTGTCTTCATCCCATCTTTGTGAGTTAGAATGAGACTTACCCGGTAAAGGTTGATTCTATTCCCTTGGGTGGTGTGTTGGTTTGAGATTATAGTTCCTTCCTTAGTACCTTGAGACTTACCCGGTAATAGGAGCTTTGGTTTGGGATATTGAGTAGTGAGACTTACCCGGTGATCTATTCCCACCTTAGAAACACCTTCCCATTGCAAACCTCAGCTTTGTCCGCATTATCCTTTGAGATCTTGAGTCGGAACCACAACTAGATGCTTTAATTCCTAGAATCCGCATTTCCCCTTACTTCACTTTATATCATCTTTGATTGCTTTAATTGCTTTTGGTTAATTGCAATATTTGACAACCTGATTCTGTGCTTTGTTTCACCTAAGTCCCTGTGATCGACCCCTGGAATTCTTGCTTTTTATTACAATTGACCCGTACACTGCGGGTTCTCATATTTGTTCAAGCATACTTCTTGGGTTATAAATTTAAAGCTTGCACACACCGTTTGGAGTGAACATGTCGGATCATTTATTTCTCCCCCTTTGTCTTTCAACAAGGGAGAAAAATAGTTAAAGCAAGGAAGTTTAAAGGTTTACAACCCAGAAAAGTATGTCACAAAAACCCACAAAAACAAATCAAGTTTTTCAAAAACAAGCCTTTGATATCAGAATAAGGGCCTTGAAAGTCATGGTCATCCAGAGAACTTCATTCTTGATAACACCTAGAAGAACTCCCCTTCCCAAAATGCTCCTTCATGCACATCTTCCTCCATTAATTTTGAGCTTTCGAGATATCATGTTTTTTGAGGGAAATATATGTTCGTCTCTGATCAGAATCCTTGTCATATTTCTTGACAACTCCAAATTCTTCAATATGCAAGACGTCTGGATCCTCAGATGATGGTTGGCCAATAGGACAATCCTTGACGATTTTATAGCACTGAGTCATGACTTGTTCAGCATCCTTAGTTGTAGCTTGACCATCTTCTTCCGTTAAGGGCTTGATGTTGTTGGCTGCTGTGAGAGAAAGAGCATTTACATGAAACATCTGGTTAATTTTCTGATTTAAAATGCCCAGTAAGTCTTGTATTTCGTCCAGACGATTAGTAATTGTTGATCTGAAGAATACAAGATCACTTCTCAAAGAGCCCAATCCTCTTTTTACAGCCTCCGGTCGTTATATAGTGGTATAGTTCCATGCCGGTTGCTCTTTCAGAACCCATTCCCTTGTGGCAATTCTCTTAATCCCCATATTGTCAAAGAATTCCTCATCCAGTTCTCCACAAACATAATGTTGCTCCTCATCAAAATAATCAATAGAAAAGTATTGAAAGATTTTTTGGAGCAAATTTCCATATGGTAAAGGGTAATCACTAGGAGAATTAATGGTGTGAAGCATGTGAGACAGGATAATTTCTGGGAGATTTACATCTAGCCCATTCAGCACATGATACAGGCAAGCAATCAATTGATTTGTCAGCACATCCCTATTATTAACTATTGGTATCACACATCTAACCAGCAGAGTACAAAATATTCTGGCTTCAAGGGTTAAACAGGTGGTGGTAGGTTGAGGTAATGCATTGGGTAGAAGAAATTGTTCTTTAGCCATCTTAACAGTTCTAGATGGGGTAGGGTGGTCGAAAGAGTTGTATCAAGGAGTCCCAAAAATTCAGCAATAATTTCATAGGTGAGAGTAATTTTCTTACCTTTAACAACAGATTCTAGGACAAGTTCCCGCCTTTCTCATCGGGTTGATAAGCTGACGTAGAATAGCTTGATTAATCTTAGAAAGGATGTCTCCCCTAGGTTGAGAATAATCCAGATAGAACTGGCTTGAAGCACTTTGAGCCCTGGTAGAGAGAGGCATGTGAATAACTCTCGATCGACTAATTCACACATGCATTCATTCCGATCGTTGAACCCATTCAGCCAAAGCTTCACTGCAATCTGACTTCCGAACTAGTGTGAGGGAAGACCTGTCTTGGCAAGGATTTCCGCATCGTCCAAATGAAATGGGGAACTAGAGCTTGAATCTGAGCCGGAGTCTAAGTCAGAGTCTGAGTCAGAAGAGATTTGAACTACTCTCTCACATTTGGGGGCAGATGATGCGGCATCATCAACAGAAGATCTCTTGGAAGCCATGGAAAATTTTGAAAGAGAGAAGAAGCAGATTTGTGAAGATTGAAAGAGTAAAGCACAGGAGTTTTCAAAGAGAAAGTGAAGCGGAAGAGATAAAGAAGGAAGAGCAGTGGTATTTAAGGGAAGAAGTCACATCAACGTAAGTTCACTAAGATCTTGAAAGACTCAAAATCTTGGGAGAATAATTTTTTATTAGAATTCTTTCCATAAATTTTGTAACCACTTTTCAAAATTCTTTGAATCTGAAAATAAAGCCTTTTGAAATCCCTTTAAAAGCTCTTTCTAAAAAAATTTAGGAATTAGAATATCTAAAAGATATGAATTCCTAACGATCCGCGTAAATCAATTTACCCTTGAATTGTCTTTCAAGGCCCTTGAAAAAAATAACTAGGCTGCATACGAAGGAGAAAATAAAATAATTTACTCCCCCTACGTTAATGCTTCCTTGTTCAACATACCAAGCTCTAATCTAATAAAATTAAATTGATCTTCAGGTAGGGGCTTGGTAAAGATATCTACAAGCTGCAAGTTAGTTGATGTAAAAGAGATCGAAACATCACCTTTCTCAACATGATCACGTATGAAGTGATGCTTTACATCGATATGCTTAGTCCTTGAATGCTGCACATGATTTTTAGTAATAGAAATAGCACTGGTATTATCACATCTTATAGGAGTACCTTTCAAATCAAAGCCAAGATCACGAAGTTGTTGAGTTATCCATAGAATTTGTGCACAACAGGCTCCCGCAGCTATATATTCAGCTTCGGCTGTGGATAGGGCGATAGAGTTTTGCTTCTTAGAGTGGTAACTTATTAGTAATGACCCTAAGAATTGTCAACATCCAGAAATGCTTTTCCTATCGACCTTATAACCTGCAAAGTCTGCATCTGAATAGCCAACAAGGTGAAACGAGCTTTGACGTGGGTACCATAACCCTAGATCCTTAGTGCCATTGAGATACCGAAAAATTCTTTTCACAGCTATCAAGTGTGACTCTTTAGGATCAGCTTAAAATCTTGCACACATGCACACACTAAACATAATGTCAGGTCGACTAGTAGTTAAATACAACAATGAACCGATCATACCTCGATATTCCTTTTGTACTACACTTTTGCCATCTTTGTCATGGTCAAGCGAAAGTGTTGAACTCATAAGATTCTTTGCGACCTTAGATTGATCCATCTTATACTTCTTAAGCAAGTCCTTAGTATACTTGCTTTGATTGAGAAAAATTCCTTTCTTTGCTTGTGTAATTGAAGTCCAAGAAAGAAATTTAGCTCATCCATTAAGCTCATTTCGAATTCCCTGCACATGATATTTGAAAATTCCTTGCATAGGGAATCATTAGTAGCACCGAATAATAAATCATCAATATAAATTTGTACTACTAATATATCATTGCCTCTGGTTTTGATAAATAAAGTTTTATCAATTAAACCTCTTTTGAATTTGTTTTCGAGAATATACTTGGACAATCTTTCATACCAAGCTCGAGGAGTTTGCTTAAGACCATAAAGAGCTTTGTCCAGTTTAAAAACATGATCAGGAAAATCATCATTTTCAAAACCAGGAGGTTGAGCAACGTAGACTTCTTCTTCTAAGAAGCCGTTTAGGAAAACACATTTTACATCCATTTGAAATAGTTTTATACTTATGAAAGATGCAAATGCAAGTAGCATACGTATGGCTTCTAACCTGGCAACCGGAGAAAAAGTCTCATCATAATCAATACATTCCTCTTGGTTATAGCCTTGTGCTACAAGTCGTGCTTTATTTCGTATGCATTTGCCACTTTCATCCAACTTATTTCGAAAAACCCATTTTGTGCCAATGACGGATTGATGCTTTGGTCTTGTAGTAAGAGTCCAAACCTTGTTTCACTCAAACTCATTTAATTCGTTTTGCATGGCAATGATCTAGTTGGGTTCTTGAAGAGCTTGAACATAATTCTTTGGCTCAATAAGAGACACGAACGCAGATAATGCACATAGGTTGTTTACTTTAGATTGAGTTTGAACTCCTGCGTTTGGATCTGAAATCACATTTTCTTGTGGATGGTATTAAGAGTGTTGAAATTTCCTTCGTTTGTATGATGGAACAGATCCTGAATTTTGAGGCTCATATGCTTGACTAGATTCAGGTATTGTTGATGTATTGCCTTTGGATCCTATCTCAAGGCCTTGAAGTTGGGTTTCAAGGTCTTGAGGGTTTTCTTCGGTATCTTGAATTTTTTCTTGCATATTTTCTTGATCTTTAGGATCTTCATCTTCATCCGTATTGTGATCTTCTCGTTGATTCAGATTAAGATTTGCAAAACTTTCACTCAAAGTACCATCATTGCTTTTATCAAAAATGACATGAATATTTTCCTCAACAATTTTGGTACGTTTGTTATAAACACGATAAGCTTTGCTATTTGAAGCATATCCAATGAATATAGCTTCATCACTACGTGTATCAAATTTTCCAAGATTATCTTTGCCATTGTTATGAACAAAGCAAGTACATCCAAAGGGTTTGAAATATGGAATATTAGGTTTTCTTCCTTTAAATAGTTCATAAGTAGTCTTTTTCAAAATAGGACGAATTAAACATCTATTTAAAATGTAATTAGCCGTTTTTACTGCTTCAGCCCAAAAAACATTTTGGCAAACTATTTTCTAAAAGCATAGTCCTAGATATATCCTCAAGAGTCCGGTTCTTACGTTCCACAACTCTATTTTGTTGAGGAGTTCTAGGAGCTGAAAAGTTATGTGAAATACCATATTTTGCACAAAACAAATCAAACTTTAGTTGATCAAATTCTCTACCATGATCACTTCTTATAGAAACGATTGGTAGGTTTTTCAAAGTTTGCAACTCCTTACACAATTTTGAAAACTCAAACAATGCTTCAGATTTTTCTTGTAGGAAAGAAATTCATGTGAAACGAGAGAAATCATCCACAATAACAAGGATGTACTATTTTCCTTTGGGAGATTTGACACGCATAGGTCCACAAAGATCTATATGTTTGGCAACTTTCTTAGGTTTGAATGAACATCTTCTTTGTTTACCTTGTGTACAAGCTTTACATGGTTCATCTACCTTGAAATTAATGTTTGGCAAGCCACGTACCAAATCTTTTGAAAGTAGCTTCCGCATGGTATGCATACTTACGTGATCAAGTCTTCTATGCCAAAGCCTTGGATCATCGGTCAAGGCCTTGAGAAATTTTAGCTTAGTTCCTGAAACTTGGTAAGCACAATGTCACCAATCGTTTTGTCTTGAAATTCACATTTTTCTGAATCAAACAATACTTTGTTGCCTTTATCACATAGATGAGAGATGTTAAGCAGATTATACTTTAAATTGTCAACCAGTTATACATCATCAATGAAGTTAGATGAATTATAGCGATTTTTACCAATGCGAATAATGTCACACTTTCCTTTATCACCAAGCGTAATGGTCCTAGATGATTGCTTCTTTAAGTTTGAGAATAGTGAACCTTTTCCACTCATGTGTCTTGAGCAACCACTATCTAATATTCATTTATGCTCCTTTACCTTGATGATATCCTGTAAAACAGCAAACATCAACCTTTCTGGGTCGACCAAATGACATATTTTGGTCCATATTTAGGTTCGATCATGTTTGGTGGTCTAGTACCTTTCGGAACCCAGATTTTTTTGACCTGTTTCCTTAAACATAGAGGATAGATGTTTCTAATAATATAAAGGTCATTTATTCTATATGGACATGTAGATTTTACATGACCCTTTTTACAACAGTAGAAACAAGTAGGCATATGAATACTTTTTTTAGCCTTGACCAAAGTGGTAGTTGGTTTTCTAGGAAAGCTCATATGATAACCTATACCATTTTTGTTAAGTGAGGATTGTTGTTCATCCATCATTCTTTCAAGATTAGCTTTTAAAAGAGTAAATTTAACAAGTGCAACCTTCTGGTCTTGACACGTCAAAGTTAGATCAACTTTCTCTTTCTCTAGATCGATATAGTTTCGATGAAGAGAGGAGAGGTTGTCCTTGAGAATCGCATTTTCTGATTCCAAGGCCTTGATATTGTCATCAAGGTCTACCTTCTCTGTGTTAAGATTTTCAATCTCCAGAGACATCTCACTTAGTTTTTTTTTATTCAAGAAGCTTTTCTTTTAGAGAATATTTACTTATTCTATGTTCCTTGTCACATATAATAATGTCTTTAAAGAATTGTTTTAGGTCAGATTTAGGTTGAGACATGATAGTACTTACCACATTATCAACGTAGAGATTTGAATCTTCTTCTTGATTGGCCATAAGACACAGGTTTGCTTGTTCTTTTTCGTCTTCTGATTCATTTGAGGATTTTGAATAACTCCATGGAGCTACCATAGCTTTCTTCTTTCGATCATTTTTCTTGAAGTTGGTCCTCTTTTTTTGTGGACAGTCCTTAACGAGATGATTTGTTTCACCACATTTAAAACAAGTCAATACTCTAGTTTTCTTGTTAGAGTTAGAAAACTTACCTCAAGGTTTTGATGCTCTTGGATATTCTCCATTGTTTGCAGATTGTTTCTTTATCTTGAGAATTATCGCAAGACCCTTAGAGATCATGGCAATTGCATCTTCTTCATCATCGTCATCACTATCTTCCTCTTCAGATGGTAACTCATCTTTTCTCGATCTTAATGCCAAATTCTTAGTGTTAGATGGGAGCTTTCCATCTTCTTCACCATGAACCATTTCGTGTGTTATGAGTTTTCCAAGGAGGTCATCGAGAGGAAGAGTTGAGAGATTTTGAGCTTCTTCGATGGCAGTCATCTTTGGTCCCCACTTGGCTTTAGGTAAGCTCCTTAGAACCTTCCTAACTTTTTCTTCATTTGTGAAGACCTTTCCTAGTGAGTCCATGTTGTTCACGATCTCAGTGAATCTTGTGAAAATTTCTTTGACTTGTTCATTTGGATTCATCTTGAATAACTCATATTGTATGAGGAAGATGCTAATCTTTGTTTCCTTGACTTGACTTGTTCCTTCATATGTGACAACAAGTTTGTCCCATATTTCCTTTGCACTCTTGCATGATGAGATGCGGTTGAATTCGTTTGCATCTAATCCGCAGTAGAGTAAGTTCATAGCTTTGTAGTTCTTTGACACACTGTCCAAGTAAGCTTGTACGAAGTCAGCTTCCTACTTTGGGACTTCGACACCTTCAACTGTCGTAGTTGGGACTTTAGGGCCATTCTGAATGATGCTCCATAATTCAATGTCCTGATCAATAATGAACATACGCATGAGTGCTCTCCAATGGGCAAAGTTGTTTTCACAGAAGAGTGGTGGTCGAGATGAGGATCTTCCTTGAGCAAATCCTCCATCACCTACGGGATTCATGATTAGTCTCACATATGGTTAAATCAATATACGTGAATCTAAATCTCATACCAATTGAAGAACCGTTAGGTGAATATAAAGGATAAAAGATACTCTAGAAGAGGGGTTGAATAGAGTACGAGAACTTTTTGCAAAAACCTATCTCAAGGCTTTGAAACTTATTTCAAAGGTCTTGATGTCGATGTTTCACCATAAAATTTTATAATTTTAACCATCTATAGGATCGAATTTATTAAATATACATATGCAAAAAAAAAAGGGTTCCAACATATATACACACATCAAGTCTGTGTACTATTTTTTTCTGACATTCTACAATTAAATAAAAAGTAAAGAAAAGAAAAATATTTCAGTTTGTTGCAGTTAGAAGTTTGGCAGTTGAGTGATGTTGTAGTTGAGCCTTATCCAACTCGTAACCGTCAATTATTTACTGGTATTTAAGCCTTGAAACAGATTGGGACAGGGGACTGCAAGAAAAAAAAAAGAGAGAGAAACAAGAAGATCGAGATTAAAAAAAAGCCATCAAAGAAACAAAGACCAAAGAAAACCAGAAAATAAAAAACACGTACAGATTTGAAGAAGGGAGAAAAGGCTTGCAAATAGTAGTCAGACAATTGCAGAAAAGAAAAAAAATCAGAGAAGGGAGATTGGACATTTGAACCTACCAAGGTAAAAAGAAGAGGGGGATTAAACTTAAAAAGAATGCAGCTTGTTCATTCTGCTTTCTATGTTATGTCTTCACGTCTCGTGAGTTTTTCACATTCTATTTTCCTTCAAATTAAATCAAAATCTGAGTACAATTTCTTTTAAAAAAATGTCAATGGGTTTTGTATTTTGTCATCTGCTGTTTTGTTCTCCTCTAACTCAAATAAAAAAAAAAAGGGGTTCCCAAATATGACACAGGAAATCAAGAGTAAAAGGAACAAAAAGACCCGCAGTCGGTAGGAATCGATGGATTCCTCCACTGCAAAAAAATTCGCGGTTGGTAGGAATCGATGGATTCCTCCACTGCAAAAAATTCGTGGTCGGTAGGAATCGATGGATTCTTCCACTGCAAAAAATTCGCGGTCGGCAGGAATCAATGGATTCCTCCACTGCAAAAACCCGCAGTCGGCAGGAATCGATGGATTCCTCCACTGCAAGAACTCGCAGTCGGTAGGAATCAATGGATTCCTCTGTTGCAACAACAAAAATACTAATTTCTTCATTGTACTCGAAGCCTAATCAATGTCACTATCTTACAGTGATGTCAAAACTGTTATAAAAGAAACTAGAGACAAAATGGATCATCCTATTGAAGCTGATATGTACTTCGCAGGGAAAATTTTTTGTGACTGAACGAGGAGTCTGCTTAATAAACTAAGCATGAAAAGTCATATATGGAGAATATAAAGAAAATATAGAATTTGATTACCTTGCTCATGATCTTGAATGTTGTTTTCGGACTTGGAGAAGAAAGGTCCCGCAATCGTATTTTGACGTTCCCTCCTCTTGTTCACAAATTATTTTTACATAATAAAGAAAAGGGGGTTTGTTAGATGATAGAATATCTTTTGTCTAACAAAAAAATATATTCCCTAGATTTGATACAACAGAATTCAAAATGGGTTTATTTCAAAAGTCAACATTATCCCATATATGTACAAACATATATTCTCAAATAAAATTCATGTTCACAAATTTACAGCAAGATCAACCCCACAAAGCCTTGTCTGCAGTTCAAATTTCAGGTGGATCCAAATAGAGTTTTTTTTTTCTCTCCATTGATTCGAGTCGACGTACGATTCGAATTTGTATGGTGAACTAAGGTTGAGAATGGAAATCGTAAAAGAGGATTTGAGAGTGAGTTGTGCTTGAAGTTTATGGAGATAATAGTAAAAAAATTGATAGCTAAATTTACCAGGAAATAATTGTTGGCGTTTGCCTCTGTCGATTCTCGTTTAAAGTCGAGCCGTGTTTGAACTTTTGAGCCTCTCGTTTCTTCAGCTTCGTCTCTCCTGCTCATCTTAAGTCTGACTCCATCGCCGATTATTCTTAATTAAGATTCATCCTGAGCATGTTTCGGCCTTGTACCAGTGTTGAGAGTTGGTCTTCATCACCACCATAGCCTTGAAGCCCTAATTTCCTGCAAAAGCAAAAATGGGAAGAAAGGGAAAGTAAGAAAGAGAGACAAATATTGGGCAGTATGTTACCTACCAAACAAAAGAAAGGAAAGGATAAAGAAATAAATATTAGAAAAGTTTAATATAATAAATAAATAAATTATAAAGACATGAACAAACACTTTAGCCTATTTGTGGGGTATGGTGCCCAGTTCATTTGACAGCAGGAGTCACAAATCACGTGACAACCTTTTGTAAAGGAAAATATAAAAATTGAAAGAAGTGGGATATAGTAAATTGTATTTTAAAATAATAATAATAATAATAATAATAATAATAATAATAATAATAAGTTCATTTATACAATTTTATGTTACTTTCTCACATGAATGAAATTTCCACTTCAAGAACTACGTAAGATTTGATTCCATTAAAATCGATACGTAGGAAATTTGATACAAAACACATACATATTAAATTCAATAACAAACATATTTTGACTTTCAAAAACGTTAAAGTATAAAGTCATAATATAAAGTTTCTGTGTCTATAACTACGTAAAGACTTGATACTCGATTATGAGTTACGTAGGAAACTTGGTATGAAGTTAAAATATACCGAGTTCAGTCGCCCAAAATAAATAAAATATAATAAAGTCCATGTGACAAAATTTTAAAATACCAAAACAATAAACCAAAGAAATAAATAATACATTTCCTAATTATGCACATGATATTAGGAGAGTTAAGCAACTCTTCATAGAAGGTGGGTTTAATCTTATCCTTGTGATGCATGATCGGAAACATAAACCATGCAAATGATAGTTGGATTATATTTAGGCAACCCTTCATAGAAGGTGGGTCTAGATTATATCTTCTGATGCATGAAATTAATTGAATTACGTAAGGCTTGATTCTCTTTAAAGGGATACGTAGGCAACCCTTAAAAATCCGGGTGCAGCCCAATTAATAAAAACCCCTAAATATTTTGGTATTTATATTATTTCGAATCAAGAGGATAAAAAATAGGGTCGAACTAAAATATATTTAAAAATGAAATAAAATAATGTTTTGGGAAATTTATACACATTTTTCCTCAACATATTTTTTGGCACGCCCAGTGGGACCCTATTTTCCTTTTCATCTCTTAGTAATACTTATACTAACTTTAAGCTTCTTTGGTTCAAGGAAATGGCGCCAAAAGCAACAATCAAGTTTAACGAGCTTCCCGTAACCTTCATTGTCAAGGGAGGCCAAATGATGAGGAAAAGATCATTTGAAATGCTTTTCCAAGTCACTCGGGATTCAATCACTGCAGAAATCCCGCTAAGGAACTCTTTCGGAGCCCTTCAAGACTCGGAAGAGAAAATCACCCGTGGGTGGATACCAAATCCTCCTACAATGGTGACAAACAAGAGGGGCATGAAACCTCATATTTTTAAGACGACTCATTCGTCTAGCAATAAGCCGAACATGCACCAAGCTATTGGTAAGATGGGTCTAGGTACCGGTGGCGTCAAGCCAACAATTGGACAACCTTGCAAACCCACAACCCAAGTCATCAAGACCAATGAGGGAGTTAAGGGGATCCACTCTACTTCAAGAATCACTAAGCCTAAAAGAAGGACACACAAGAACGGGTCCAAAAGGCCAAAGGCGCTTCGTCAACTTGCACAATCTACTGCCTTAGAGTTAGTAAAGAAAACTCTAGGCGAGGCGAAGAATGATCTTACAAAACAAAGAGGTCTAACTCGGACTCCTGAAGTTGCTTTCTCGACCCAAATATATATTGGGTCTATCCCCATCTTCATTGGAGGGTTTGTTGAAGTGAACATGACTTCTTATGAAGAGGGTCCACCAAAGGCATCTAATGTCAAGCAAATCAGATCTGTAAAGTCTAAAAAAATCCAAGAAGACAAACAGGTTGTTCAAGTTCCACGGACTCCTGTAAAAAAGAGGGTCTCGTCAAAAACAAACAAAGCAACTTCACAAGATGATGGATCACAAACCTACACAGGTCCCATTACAAGGTCAAAATCTTTGCAGATGTCCTTTGCTGATACAATTTCAAGGACACCATCTCCGCCGCCCCGTCCTATGACAAGATCGGGAAGCTTATTGTTAGCATGAAATATTGTGATATTTTAGGCACGTTTTCTAAACGTATTTGATTCATATTGATAGTCTTTGATTGAACTTTATGCATATGTGAGCTAGTATTACCTATATTGTCGATATGGATGTCTACACTAGTTCTATGTTGATTATAGGTGATTTGGAGCTATTTCCGAACGGAATCGAGCAAAGGAGAGTTGAGTTGATATGTCCATAGATTGAGGACGTTCTTTGGAAGCAATTTGGAGTCTTAGCTTGAGGAATGCACGAGTTTAGGGAAGAATCACGTTCTTGCCCTAAATTACGCCCTAAAATACGGCCGTATCACAAACCACGTTCAGAATTACGGCCGTGGATTTGGAGTCAGAAATTCATGTTCATTCCAGGGGATTACACGGCCGTGGAACATATGTTGCAAACCGTATTTGTTTCCACGCTCTAAATTACGGTCGTGGAACACTTCCACGACCGTGATCTTGGCGAATCTTTTCGCCACACTTTGAAGCCACGATCTTTTAAAGATTGGGCCGGGCCGACATTTTGCCCTACACTATAAAAAGACGGACGAAGCAAGATTCCGTCACCTTGGCTACCCCGTTTACCCTCATTGATCGCCGCTTAGACACGAAGACGCTTTGCTTAGTTTGATTGGAAGCAATTGACATCTCTTTGAAGAGATCGAAGTTCGTGTTTGGAATTCCTCTAATCTCGCACTTTTGGTGGAGATTGCTGTTGAGATCTCCGGATTTGCGGAAGATCGTAATTCTTGGAAGATTTTGCAAGAAGATCTCTCTTCTTATTTAGGTTTGATTTGGAAAACGGATTGACATCCCGTTTTCTCTTCTTTCCTAAGGTGGTGATTGTTTGTTTTACTTTGAATCTTTTGACATTACTTGTTCTCTTTGTGACTTGAGATTGAATTGAAGATTATTGAAAGTTCTTGAAAGTTTTCATCTTTTTATCTTTTAATTCTTGAATTGATATCAACATGACTGTTATTGGCTAAAAACCCTTAACAATTCTAAGGTGAAGGGTTGATAGTTGTGGCTTAGATGATGATAGATCGATCGCAAACAGATTAGACCCTGAGAGTTAGAGAATTATCGCCGACAACCCTAAATTACGGCCTGTTCTTGAGTCCACGGCCGTGGAACCTCAAGAACTCACCGTGATCTCCCCTAAGTCTACGAACCTGCTTTTACTTTAATCTAAAGTTAAAGATTGGCTTTAGCTTAGTTTAGACTTGTCTTTTCTAGGTGGTAGTGAAGCCTCAACAACCTCTACCTCGATTATGAGTGTCATAACCTCAATCGGTTAATTTAGTCTTGATCTTTGGGTTATAAGTTTGGGTATTTGACACTAATTCTTGCCTTTAGAATCCTTCTATATTGAGCCTCAACAACCTGTATAGAGAGTGCCTTGTAGGTGAGTTATATAAGGTTTTTGGAACTTCACCGTACGATTACCTTACATTAGTATACCTTTGCATATCTCAACTCTGTCTTTACATCATTAAGTATATCTTGAATCGATTGTCACAGCTGGATACTTGGATCTTTAGGATTGTTGTTTTCCCAATATTTGCAAAACTCTCATATTTACTTGCTTGATAACCTGCAATCGAGTCCGTTCTCCCCAAATCCCTGTGTTCGATACTCTGGAATTCTTGCTTAACTATATCGATCCGTACACTGCGGGTTCGCTGCTTGATTCTAGTTTTATAAATTTAAAACTTATTTGCACACACCTCTAGGGGCGAACAAGTTTTTGGCGCCGTTGCCGGGGATTTGGTTTAGGCCGAATCCGGTAGCCGGTTGTCAAGCTTGGGAGCTTGCTCTCGTCATTTGATATCTCTTTGAGTGCATGCGCAGGTCTAGGAACACCGCAGATCTCTTACCTCTTGATCAAGAGCTAGAGAAAACCTTGAGGCAAAAGCGCAAGGAAAAGAAGATGGCCGAAGAACACGAACGTGATCTTCAAACGGAGTTGGCGGAGAAGGAAGCTCAACTCCGATGGAATGAGACTCTCCGCCAGGATGAGATGGATCGTCATCAATCTCAAGTTAACGGTCTACAAGACATGATCTTCCAAATGAGGATAAAGATGAGCGACCTTGAGAATAAGGTAGGCAAGAAGTCCCCAAGAAGGAGATCAAGGTCTAGAAGAAAAAGCCACTCATCCGCTGATGATAGTGACTCTTCCATGCCACCATTAGAAGAGATTGATCCCACGATCAATATGAATCCTTTCCATCCACAAGGAGCTGCTAATCGCCGCATCCCACCTAGGAATGCGAGAGTCGAACGTGTGGATAATGAGCCAAGAACTCTTGGCCAGCGAATGGATCCAACACAACAACCACGCCGCTTGGGTGTGAATTTTGATGCTGAAGATATGCAAGGGTTTAGCTTTAACCCTCAAGTTATCACTCTTGTTCGCAAAGCCAATTTGGCGGTACAAGTGCTGAATCTCCACACCAACACTTGCAAAACTTTGAGTGTATGATGGAGACAATGAGACCGAAGAACGCTACTACCAACAACTATAAGCTCAAACCTTTCTTCTTCTCTTTGAAAGGGAAAGCGTTGTCATGGTATCAAGCTCTTCCCAATGGGAAGCTAGACACGTGGGAAGACCTTTCCGCGGAGTTTCTCACCAAATTCTTTCCGCCCTCCAAAACGGCGGAACTTAGAGGTAAGATTAATGCTTTTTCCATGAGACCTAACGAAAGTTTGTTTCAATCATGGGAAAGGTTTCAGGATTTACTCTTGGATTGCCCTCATCATGGCATATCCAAGCTTGCCTTGCTGGAAATCTACTACAAAGGGCTGGATGCGGGAACGCAATTCAACCTCCAATCCCTCTCATGCGGAACATTCATGGACATGAGAGAAGATGATGCTTGGGACTTCATTGAGAAGCAAGCAAGAGTCATAGAGAAGTATTCCCACCGGAAAGCGGAGGGAAATCGTGTGGAGCAAGGAGCGAAGCTCACACATGAAGCTCAAAATCAGATTTTCTCCCTCAACAATGAGATCAAAGAGTTGAAGGAGACTATCAAGACCAACTTCCCAAAGCAAAAAGAGAAGGATGTTGGCTATTTGGGCAGCAACAATGGCGGTGATAACACCAACCGCAACAACAACAACCGGAACAATAACCGGAGCAACAATTGGAATGGAAACAACAACAACCGGAACAACAATAATTGGAACAACAATCGGGGTTCAAACAACAACAATTGGCACTCCAATCAACAAAATTCCGGTAACTCCTATCCTTCCAATTCTAGTTCCCTAACTCCACCTTCCTCTTCCTCTACTCCTTTGAAAAGCCAGGGGCAATCATCTAATGGAGGAAACAATACGGGAAAGGAGAAGTCCGATCCCATGTTGGAGACAATCTTGGGAAAGCTTCAAGGGTTGGAGAACCGCCTCATCAAGGTTGATGATCAAGTCTCCAAGGTTGACAAAGCTCAAAAAGTTTTGGAGAACCAATTGTTCAACCACGCGGAGGAAGTTCCTAGAAATCAAGGGAAACTTCCAGGAAAGACGGAGGACAACCCTAAGGGAAGGGTAATGGCGATTACAACTAGGAGCGGAGTGACTACCACCGATCCGCAGCCTACGTTCGTTGAAGTCCCCGTAGAGAAGGACAAAGGAAAGGGGAAGGAGAAGGAAGATGTCTATGTTCCTCCTCCAGCTTACAAACCTCCCCTACCGTTCCCTCAATCTAGAGCGCGAGCGTGCCTAGACAAACAATTCGGTAAGTTCATAGAACTCATGAGCAAGCTGCATATTAATATACCCTTCATTGATGCTATTGTAGGTATGCCGGCTTATGGCAAGTTCTTGAAGGAGCTTCTCTCTAACAAGAAGAATCTAGAAGATTTCGGTGAGGTCAAGATGAGTTCGGATTCCTCGGATCTCATCAAGACTATGAAGGAGAAAATGCCCCCAAAGTTGAAGGATCCGGGGTCATTTTGCATTCCCATTGGAGTGGGAGATGTCACATACGACGCTTTATGTGACTTGGGAGCAAGTGTGAGCATCATACCACTTGCATTATGTAGGAAGATCGGTTTAAGCGATCCTAAACCGGTCAAGATGACGTTATACATGGCGGATCGATCCATCACTCGCCCGTCGGTATTGTACAAGACGTCCCGGTCAAGCTAGGTAAATTCTTTGTCCCCATTGACTTTGTCGTGCTTGACATTCCTGCAGATAGTCCGGTCCCGATTATACTCGGAAGACCGTTTCTTGCAACTTCCGGCTGCATGGTCGATTGCAAGAATGGGAGACTCGCTTTCGATATTGGAGAAGAGAAAGTAGAGTTCGTTCTTTCCACTCTAGTAAAGGAGCCAATCTTTGATGAGGATATTTACGATATCCAAGATGAAGAAGGTTTGTCTAGGGAGGAGGTAAGCGCGATTCTCTTTAACGATCCTTTACAAAAAGTTATCACTATGAGTCTAACCAATGTAGGGGAAGAAGAAGAGTGCAAAGAGGAAATTGAAGCCTTAGAAGCACAAGAAGAGATGCATGGAGTGGAGTTTGAAAAACTCCACGATGAGGCTGAGAATGTAAGAATCCACGGTCATACCCTGTATTCCACGACCGTGGATTTCACAACCAAAATCGACCTCCATTCCAGGGGATTACACGGCCGTGGAACACATGGAGAGGCCGTAATTCTGACCGTGGAAGAGGGTGATCGGCTTACTTCTTCAACTTCTTTTGATTCTTCTCCAAACCACTCAACAACCTTAGAAACTTCTAAGGAAACGTCGGATGCCCCTCAAGGACCATTGGAAGCTCCGAAAGTGATGGAACTCAAACCACTTCCTACTCATCTAAGGTACGCTTTTCTTGGATCTAATTCTACCTTTCCGGTCATTGTTAGCTCCGAACTAAGCATAGATGAACATGAACAGCTCATGATTGTCCTTAGGAAACATAGAAAAGCCATAGGCTACACTATCGAGGACATAGTAGGAATCAAACCCTCCCTATGTATGCATAAGATACTAATGGAGGAGGATTTTAGAACTTCAAGACAACCTCAAAGGCGGTTGAATCCGACCATGAAGGAGGTTGTCAAGAAGGAAATTCTTAAACTTCTTGATGCAGGTATCATCTATCCTATCTCCGATAGCAAATGGGTGAGTCCAGTTCAAGTAGTTCCGAAGAAGGGAGGAATGACGGTCATCACCAACAAGAACAACGAACTCATTCCTACCCGAACCGTGACTGGATGGCGAATGTGCATAGACTACCGCAAGCTCAACAACGCAACACGGAAGGATCACTTTCCATTGCCATTCATCGATCAAATGCTTGAAAGGTTAGCACAGCATTCACATTTTTGCTACCTTGACGGTTATAGTGGTTTCTTCAGATTCCGATACATCCGGACGATCAGGAGAAGACCACATTCACGTGCCCTTGGGGTACGTTCGCTTACAGGAGAATGCCGTTCGGGCTTTGCAACGCCCCAGCCACCTTTCAACGGTGCATGATGGCCATCTTCTCCGAGTACGTAGAGGAAATCATGGAAGTCTTCATGGACGACTTCTCTGTATACGGTTCCTCTTTTAACGATTGCCTTTCTAACCTTTCTCTTGTTTTACAACGTTGTGAAGACACTAACCTAGTTCTTAATTGGGAGAAGTGTCAATTCATGGTTAAGGAAGGAATCGTATTAGGTCACTTAGTCTCTAGTAGAGGGATAGAGGTAGACAAAGCTAAGATAGAGACCATAGAGAAACTTCCTCCCCCAATTTCGGTGAAAGGGATAAGAAGTTTCCTAGGACATGCTGGATTTTATAGACGCTTCATTAAGGACTTTTCTAAGATATCAAAACCTCTCACTAATCTATTGATGAAGGATGCGGTTTTTGAGTTTTCGCAGGAATGTTTAGATGCGTTTAACACCATTCGGCAAGCTCTAATTTCAGCACCTATTATCCAACCCCCGGATTGGACTCTCCCCTTCGAGATTATGTGCGATGCTAGTGACGTAGCCATTGGAGCTGTTCTTGGACAACGAAAGGAAGGGCGAACCCATGCCATATACTACGCTAGCAAGACGCTAGACGAAGCCCAGCTCAACTACGCCACTACAGAAAAAGAGTTTCTAGCCATTGTCTACGCTATTGACAAGTTTCGCTCTTATCTTGTAGGTGCAAAGGTGATTGTCTACACGGATCATGCTGCGATCCGGTACCTCCTTGCGAAGAAAGACGCGAAACCAAGGCTAATTAGATGGATTCTTCTCCTACAAGAATTCGATCTTGAGATCCGCGACAAGAAAGGTTCAGAAAATTCTGTCGCGGATCATTTGAGTCGCCTCACACATCTAGAGGACGACCATCTACCCATTGATGACTCCTTTCTGGACGAACACCTACACATCATAGAGGAGTGCATCAACGAGATCTCCAAAGGTAACGAACCATGGTTTGCTGATTTTGTTAACTATTTGGTTTGCTAGGAGATACCGCCCGGACTATCCTACGCACAAAGGAAGAAGTTCTTTAAGGACGTCCGGGAATACTATTGGAACGAGCCTCTCCTCTTTAAGAGAGGTCCGGATGGCATCATTCGGCGATGTGTGCCGGAAGATGAGATGCAAAGTGTCATCCGCCATTGTCATTCACTACCTTGTGGAGGACATGCTAGTTCAAACAAGACTAGCGCAAAGGTATTGCAATCTGGATTCCATTGGCCTACTTTATTTAGAGATGTGCAATCCTTTGTCTCTTGCTGCGATGCTTGTCAAAGAACAGGCAATATTTCTAGAAGGAACGAGATGCCCCTCAACAACATCCAAGAGGTGGAGATTTTTGACGTTTGGGGAGTCGATTTCATGGGACCATTCCCATCTTCTTGTGGAAACCAATACATACTATTGGCGGTAGACTACGTTTCTAGATGGGTGGAAGCAATTGCCTCTCCCACAAATGATGCCATGGTGGTGGTTAAGTCCTTCAACAAGACCATCTTTCCGCGATTTGGAACACCAAGGACAATCATTAGTGATGGAGGTTCTCACTTCATAGCCCGTCGCTTTGAAGCTCTTCTAGCTAAGTATGGGGTTACTCACAAGGTCGCTACCCCTTACCATCCACAAACAAGTGGACAAGTTGAGATCTCAAATAGGGAGATCAAGGGAATTCTAGAGAAGACGGTTTCAAGGACTAGTAAGGATTGGTCCTTGAAACTAGATGATGCATTATGGGCGTACCGGACTGCATACAAGACTCCCATAGGAACCACACCATACAACCTTGTGTATGGGAAGTCTTGTCATTTACCGGTAGAGCTGGAGCATAAAGCATTTTGGGCTATCAAGTGGCTGAATTTCGGCATGAAGGAAGCGGGAGAAAAGCGTCTCCTAGACATCAACAAGCTGGATGAACTTCGCTTGAACGCCTATGAAAACGCTAAGATCTACAAGGAAAGAGCAAAGCGTTGGCATGATAAGCATATCATTCCAAAGGACTTCAAAGAAGGGGATCAAGTTCTCCTCTTCAATTCAAGACTTCGCCTCTTTCCAGGTAAGCTTAAATCCCGTTGGACCGGACCTTTTCTAATCAAACGTATTTTCTCCCATGGTGCAGTTGAAGTATGGGGTGAAGCTAGCGGAAGTTTTAAGGTGAACGGTCAACGACTCAAGAAGTACACACCGGAACTCCAAGCTGAAGAGTTTGTGCCTACCGCACTCGAATAAGTGCGAGATTGGTCTAGCTACGGACCTTAAACAAAGCGCTTCTTGGGAGGCAACCCAAGGTATTGCATTTTTGTTTTTGTTTTCGATTCATAGTTTAGCTTAGAATAGACATTTTCGCTTTATTTTGCCTCGATTTCTTCCGGTATGTTCGTGTTTTTGGTTGTAGGATCGATGGAAAAGGAGAAAGGGGGAATAATGTCGAAGAAGGGCGACGAAATTTGGACTTTGAAGCTTTACAGAAGGTTCCACGGTCTAAATTACGGTCGTCATAGCTACAGTGGCCGTAATTCTCAAAAGCCTTTGAAAAATCACCAAAACCACGGGTCCGTACACTTCCACGGCCGTGGAACACCCCGACAGACCGTGATTTTCAAAATTTTGCCTGCGACTATATAAGCCACATTCTTCACAAAATTACCCCAAAAATACCCATTCCACGACCTAAACGCCGAAACCCCACGACCTCCTCCAATTCTTCGTTTTCTAATCGTTTTCAACGATTCCTCATCCTAAACTGCAGCAAATCCAACCACGAACAAGATCCAAGCGACAAACCGAGCAGAAATCCATCAACGAACGCGCATTTCGGGTTTTTCAAGCCGAAAAAGAGGTTTATTCTTTCTTCTTGAATTTCGCGGATTTGGTTCGTTTTTGCTATAGATTTTTAGGAAGAACTGACAAAGACTGGAAGGAATTAGATTAGGACTGCTTGTTGTGGTGATTGTTGGTGAATTTGCTGAGATTCGCAAAATTCTGAGACGAATCACGGTCTCTGGGTAAACCACGGCCATGGAACCTGAAGAACAGACCGTAATTTTAGTGAAAAATGGACTTTGTGAGGAGAATGTCGGGAAGGATAAAAGAGAAGAAGGGAGAGCAAAACAAGAAAAGAAAGGGCAATCCCTCCACCTCTAGGGCACCACCACCCTCATCTCCCTCACTACCATCCTCACCTTCACCCCCATCTTCACCTCCTCACCCTAGCATTCCAACCATACATGAGAACCACCTTGTAGCACTTGACCGGATCAAGGAAAGGACAGTGATAGGTCCTAGGTATTTGTTGTTGGAGGATCTACATCCTCTCAACATTGTTGATGATCTTACATGGCTCTTGGATAGAGCCGGATTGCTTGTCTTCACGAACATTCGTGAAGACGCCTATGAGGAGATTACCCGGGAGGTTGTGACGTCCTTCGAGCACAGCCACGTAGATAGGACCGTCTCCTTCCGTCTCATGGAACAAGACTATCAGTTGAGTATTGTTGAGTTTGGGACCATTTTCGGGTTCCATGAGACCTATAACGGTCGATTTCCGAGTGGAGTTTACCCCAAGGATTTTTGGGAGGAAGTAGCTATGATTTACGCCGACGAGGACCGTTGGCAACCCGCCGATACCAAGGCTAGATTGATGTACCATCTAGCCTTGAAGATAGCACACCGCGTTCTTTTGGAGTGTCTCTTTCCTAGGACGGAGACGCCCCAAAAGATCAAGACGGATGAGCTATTCTTGCTCTATAGTATGCTATACGGTCGCCGTGCAGATTGTGCCACTCTTTTGGCGGCTACGATGAGTAAACTTAAGAACAAGAAGAAGGGGAACATTGGATACGATGGGATAGTGACCCACATTGGTAGGACGTTTGGTGTAGATTTTTCAGCTTGCACCCGTATACCGGCGGTTCCCTTAGGGCTACATGCTTTTATGGTTAGGGGACTCATCTTCCCCACACATAGAGGTCCGCCTTATGCGGGCATGCCTTGGGAGACTAGGACGGGTAGGGGGATAGAGTGGCTGCCAGAGTATTCCATTGTGGCGGGACGCCACAATTGGAAGGAGACGTTCGCTGCGATGCATGCGAACAGGCTAGTGGCTCCCCCTTACGTTCCACCACCGGTTGTGGAGGAGGAGGACATGGGAGGTCAGTACGAGAGTGGTGGAGGAGCGGAGCAGGAGTTTGGCACGTTTCCGGATCAGCCGGAGGCGGCCCAGGATGTACTTAGGCACTCTCCACGTCCAGCTAGAGCTTCAGGCTCGTCATCTCGCCGCGCTAGCGTGAGTGAGAGGCCCACGTGGATGACTACACCTCCCACTTGGTATGACACACCCCCTCCTTGGTCCACGGCGCAGCCAGCAGCACCACCACCGCCACCAGCACCAGCACCATCCGATGCTCCATCATGGTACAGTCACGCCCCGGGATGGTACGAGCAGATGCCGGATTGGGCTACCGGAGTTTCCGAGAGAGTTGGAGCGCTAGAGATCCGGGCGGATGCTAGAGACGGACGCTTAGACGACCTTGACCACATGATGAGGGACGTCTACCGCCAGCAGTTTGGGCGGTTCTATGATCCGAGTTTCTCTCCATTTCCACCTCCACCGGCGCCGCAGTGATTGATGCATGATCGTTGTTTTAGACATTCCCGCCACCACTTGTGAGTTTTTTTTTCTTTTCTTTATTTTGTTCTTTCTCTTGAACATTAGGGACAATGTTCGTCCTAAGTATGGGGTGGGATGTACTAAAAGTTGTAATAACTCTACTCTCTATGTTTGCTTTCATTCGAGACTATCGTTGCATCTTCATTATGTGTTACACGTTTCCTTATTGCATTGCATGAAAAATGACTTGAAAAACCCATAAAAATTGAAAAATTTTGAAAATTTTGTGCTTCTAATGAATTGAGATGATTTCCATGATAATCACTACTTGTGAATTGAGTTTGATGACAACTGCATGCTTAAAAGGATTGTGAATTGAAAAGAATTTGAATGAATGAATTTTACCTCTTTTGCAAGTTTTATAATGTAAGAATGTTACCTAAATCATGCTAGAAAATTGAAGTTGAAATCACGTTATAAGTTCCTATACTTCTTATTGAAATGATTAAGGCAATTCAATACTTTCTTTCTTCTTTCTTTGATCATCTAACTCCTCATTGAAATATTAGCCTCCCTTACCTATCCGGGAATTTGGAGAAGTGAAAGAGAAAAAGGCATGCTTGATGTGGGAGGGCCATGAGAGCAATTATTTGCAATCAATTGAATAGAAAGAAATTATAGGCTTGGGGAAGTCAATCATGACGATGAGTAACTCGGCACCATTCACATAGCCGGGTGTTTGTGTCTTGCCAAAGTCGGATTGAGCGATATTCCTAGCGGATTATGGTATGTGCGCTAAGGGTTTGAGGCATCTCTTGAAAAATTTGAGAAACGCCGATCTCCTAGGCTTCGGTTTTTGTGCACCTCTATCCATAACTCCAAAAAGTAAAGTCGAAAAGCGAAAAGAAGAGAGCGAAGCTCTAAGTTGAAGTGTTGTAACCACATAAGAAGAAGAAGGTAGTTGTCCACTTTCCCGGACTTATGCACCACTTTACCTTAAAGTTTTCCCTTCCCTTCCATGTTCTAGACCTTTTCTTTGGAAGTCCTTAAGATCAAAAGAATGTTATATGACTTGGTGATCTAAATTGAAGTTTCTTGAGATTGATTTTGTTAATGTTTGAAGGTTATAATGCTTGTTTAGAAGTTGAGTTGATTCATGAATTTTCTTTACCTTTTACTCTTTGATTAAGTGTGTGAAAGTTTGAAAAACGATTGAAGCAAGGTTTGAGAATGATCTATTCTTTAGAAGTCACATTCATCCCAAAAGAAGGTACACATATTTCATCCTAACTCTTGTTTGAAGCTTTTTGAAAGACCTTGCTTAGGGACAAACAAGTGCTAAGTATGGGGTTATTTGTTAGCATGAAATATTGTGATATTTTAGGCACGTTTTCTAAACGTATTTGATTCATATTGATAGTCTTTGATTGAACTTTATGCATATGTGAGCTAGTATTACCTATATTGTCGATATGGATGTCTACACTAGTTCTATGTTGATTATAGGTGATTTGGAGCTATTTCCGAACGGAATCGAGCAAAGGAGAGTTGAGTTGATATGTCCATAGATTGAGGACGTTCTTTGGAAGCAATTTGGAGTCTTAGCTTGAGGAATGCACGAGTTTAGGGAAGAATCACGTTCTTGCCCTAAATTACGCCCTAAAATACGGCCGTATCACAAACCACGTTCAGAATTACGGCCGTGGATTTGGAGTCAGAAATTCATGTTCATTCCAGGGGATTACACGGCCGTGGAACATATGTTGCAAACCGTATTTGTTTCCACGCTCTAAATTACGGTCGTGGAACACTTCCACGACCGTGATCTTGGCAAATCTTTTCGCCACACTTTGAAGCCACGATCTTTTAAAGATTGGGCCGGGCCGACATTTTACCCTACACTATAAAAAGACGGACGAAGCAAGATTCCGTCACCTTGGCTACCCCGTTTACCCTCATTGATCGCCGCTTAGACACGAAGACGCTTTGCTTAGTTTGATTGGAAGCAATTGACATCTCTTTGAAGAGATCAAAGTTCGTGTTTGGAATTCCTCTAATCTCGCACTTTTGGTGGAGATTGTTGTTGAGATCTCCGGATTTACGGAAGATCGTAATTCTTGGAAGATTTTGCAAGAAGATCTCTCTTCTTGTTTAGGTTTGATTTGGAAAACGGATTGACATCCCGTTTTCTCTTCTTTCCTAAGGTGGTGATTGTTTGTTTTACTTTGAATCTTTTGACATTACTTGTTCTCTTTGTGACTTGAGATTGAATTGAAGATTATTGAAAGTTCTTGAAAGTTTTCATCTTTTTATCTTTTAATTCTTGAATTGATATCAACATGACTGTTATTGGCTAAAAACCCTTAACAATTCTAAGGTGAAGGGTTGATAGTTGTGGCTTAGATGATGATAGATCGATCGCAAACAGATTAGACCTTGAGAGTTAGAGAATTATCGCCGACAACCCTAAATTACGGCCTGTTCTTGAGTCCACGGCCGTGGAACCTCAAGAACTCACCGTGATTTCCCCTAAGTCTACGAACCTGCTTTTACTTTAATCTAAAGTTAAAGATTGGCTTTAGCTTAGTTTAGACTTGTCTTTTCTAGGTGGTAGTGAAGCCTCAACAACCTCTACCTCGATTGTGAGTGTCATAACCTCAATCGGTTAAGTTAGTCTTGATCTTTGGGTTATAAGTTTGGGTATTTGACACTAATTCTTGCCTTTAGAATCCTTCTATATTGAGCCTCAACAACCTGTATAGAGAGTGCCTTGTAGGTGAGTTATATAAGGTTTTTGGAACTTCACCGTACGATTACCTTACATTAGTATACCTTTGCATATCTCAACTCTGTCTTTACATCATTAAGTATATCTTGAATCGATTGCCACAGCTGGATACTTGGATCTTTAGGATTGTTGTTTTCCCAATATTTGCAAAACTCTCATATTTACTTGCTTGATAACCTGCAATCGAGTCCGTTCTCCCCAAATCCCTGTGTTCGATACTATGGAATTCTTGCTTAACTATATCGATCCGTACACTGCGGGTTCGCTGCTTGATTCTAGTTTTATAAATTTAAAACTTATTTACACACACCTCTAGGGGCGAACACTTATCAGAAGAAAGCATTTTCTCTCCTTTGTACGGAGACAAGACTACTCTTTTTCAAGAAGAAGAGTTTCCACCTATGACCGGTATAAAAAAGAAATACCTTGGTCATCAAGATGAAGCAAATAGCATGCCGGTTCTGACAACCAAAACCACTAGCATGGAAGAACAAATTCGAAATTTACAAGAACATTTAGCTGAGAAGGATGCTCAAATAGCATCACTCGTAGCTCAAGCAGAAACTCAAAGCCATGGAAACTTGCGTGAGCATATAGGAACAAGTCACGATGGCTCATACAACAACCAATCCATCTCTCCACAAGACGTCCGAGAGATGATTGCCCAAGGGATTAAGGAGTTTCAAATATCCCAAATCCTCCTGTTGTTGGATATAGAAAGCCATATCCAGCACACTATGACCAAATTCCGTTTCCACCTGGATATCAAAGGCAAAACTTTGTTAAGTTTGACGGGATTCATGGATCAGCACACGAGCATTTAGCCCATTTCTATTCAGCATGTGGTGAAACGGCACTTGAGGATGCACTACTCATTAGGCAATTTGTACAATCACTAAGAGGATCGTTATTTACTTGGTATACAAAACTTCAGCCAGGATCCATCCAAACATGGGACGATCTTCAAACGGCATTTCTAGCTCAATTTGTGAGTTCAAGAGCCAAAGTGTCAATCATGGATCTTGCAAACACATTTCAAAGACCCAATGAACTTGCCAATGACTTCATTGCGAGATGGAGAAGTCTTAGATTGCAATGTCCAGAAAAACTAAGTGAACACGCATGTGTCCAAATGTGCACAAATAACCTATTGCTGGAATTAGCAGTGCATGTCGGAAGCGCTGAACCAACATCATTTAGTGATTTGGTCTCAAAGGCATGTAATGTTGAAAGACAAGTCTCACGTCGTACAAAAACGGTTAGTCGACCTCAAATTAACGATAATAGAAGAGATGAAATCAAGAGACCAACAAAGAAAGGAGATTCTCTTGCAACTTTCATCAAAACAGACAATAAAGTCTTTGGTGGAAACAATTCCAGATTTCAAGAAAAAAATAGACAAAGGGACGCTAACAAAAAGCTTACCCTTGAAGAAAGAAAACAAAAGAAATATCCCTTCGATGACGATGATGTTCAAGGAATCTTTGACGAGTTAATGATCGCTAAACTCATAACTCTCCCAGAGCCAAAAAGGCCTAGAGAGATTGGAAAAATGGGCGACCCAAACTATTGCCCATTCCATCAACTTATTAGTCACACAATCAGAGATTGTTATGTCTTTAAAAATATTGTTGAAAGAATGGTAAATAAAGGTGAGATCGAGATTGAAGGAGGACCCTCACATGCTCCAAAGGCTTCATCAAATACAATTTCTACATTGGAAGACATAGAAGCCACCAACCCGGTCTTAATAGAAGAAAAAAGTTTGGAAATCACACTACAGATTCCGACAGTTTCTCTACCTCTAATGGCAATACCGGTACGGTTTTCAGTCGAGGGCGATGACGACGCCCGTATTGTTTGGGCATACCCCGATATGCCAAGAGACGGTCCGGGGATTCCGACATTATATGAGATGATGACTTGCTCTGACATTGAAGATTTTTTCTCTGATAATGACGACTGTTATGATAGTGATTTTGAATGGCAAACTTGTGCCGGTTGAAGAAAGCCTCAACAAGTATTCACTAGATGTGTAAGTCAGCCAGAGTCTAGTACAAGCAACATGAGACAAAAGAAAAACAAGAAAAGGAATATTAAGAGCAAAAAAGTTAAGAAAGAAAAGAAACAATGGGAAAGTCACAAAGATGATTACACTCAACCTGAACGGATACCCATTACTTTGAAAGATTTCATCCCAGAGGAAATTATTAAAGATGAATCTTCAAATGAAGAAGATTTTTGGGGTGAAGAAACCGCCCAATGTTGTATGGTCTCTTGGGCAGATAGTTGTGAAGAGGAGCAATCGGAAGTAGATGCGGTTACTCTTCGATCCGGACGCCAACTTTCTCCTCCAGTGACAAAAGGAAAGGAGAAAGAGTCAGGCTCTAACGAGAACTCAAAAGCATTAACTCATGGGGAATGTCTTGGCAAAGAACCTCCTAAGTCACCTCAAAATAGTAAGGAAGAACACAAAAAGGACTCTACTCCTAAGGGATCAGATTCAACCAAAAAAATACCTAAGAGAGAAGGAGTCAAATACGATGTGATAAATCATCTAAAACGCATCCCAGCACGTTTAAGTGTGTATGATGCATTACAAATGTCAAAGGATTTGAAAAAGGCACTCATTCAAGCCCTTACAGACCCGGAAAATTATAAAGACCAAGTAGATCCAGTTGAAATTAACGAGGTATCATTAGCTCCGATAATCCAATGCGCTTCATGCATGTCTTGTATATCATTCTTTGACGAAGATTTACAGTTAGGGGAGGAGCATCATAATAGACCATTATATGTGACGGGCACAATTGGAGATACTAAGATTAGCCGGATCTTGCTTGACTGTGGGTCAGCTGTAAACCTCCTTCCATTCAAGACCTTAAGAGCGATGGGGCTAACATCTAGTCAATTGCCCTACTTTGCTCACAATACAAGGTTTTAATCAATTTGGGCAAAGAGCCATGGGTACTATAGCTTTAAAAGTGGTATTATATGATCTTTACAAAGATGCTCTTTTCCATGTAATCGATGCAAACACTTCCTACAATGTCCTACTCGGACGTCCGTGGTTACATACCAGTAAATCCATAGCTTCCACACTTCATCAATGCCTGAAATACACCGATGATGAAGGAAATGTAAGAACTATTCGGGGAGATTCAAACCCTTTTCACGGGGAAAATATCAACTACGCCGATGCTAAGTTCTACAAAGGCATAGGCTTTTAGCCAAACACACCCTCACAATTAACCAATGAAATTATGGGGTCTTCAAAGAAAAAATTGTTCAAAAATATGGATCAGACACTCAATATGAGTCTAAAGGGAAACAACGCTGAAGACACACTGCCTAGGGTGCTATTCAAATATAAACCAAAAGATAAAAGAAAACTCGGCGAAAAACCACTAACCTCTGTTGAGAGAATCATGCAGTCTCTCATGACAAGTTATACTTGTCCACTCCGGAAGATTGATCAGTCTATACCAAAGAAAAATTTGGTCATTCGCAAAATTTTTAGAAACGACAAATTTGAGAACAAAGAAGCATTCTAAAAAGAAAGACCTCAAGTTCTTGCTACAAAGTTTCATCCTTCAAGCTATACAAAAATCATAAAATCAAAATACAAAGACGAATGTCATTTCCGAAGAGAAAAACACCACAAAAGGACTCGGACAAAGACACTTGTAATAATTTACAAATCTCTCAAAAGGATGGACTTTTAATAGGAAAGATAATAGAGCCAGAACTATTGACGCTAGAAGAACAAATAATATTTTCGGAAGATATAGAGACAACTCCTCGAATCTCTGTGTTTAAAAGACTTGATAAAGCTCCCATGACTGAGACACCTCGTCTCTCTGTATTCCAAAGGCTCGAAAATACTGTTCAATACAGACATACAAAGGTTCGTAAAAATTGGAGAATCGGAAAAAACAGGCGATTAAGGTTCATTTGGCGAAGGACATTATCCCCCCCAAGTACCATAGTTGAAGATGTAAATATGGTATCCGCGAGAGATGGAGAAAGTCTTGAAAATCAAGAGCCAACTAAGACAAATATAAGTCATGAGCAAAGTCAAATCGATGAATCGATGAATTTCATCAATACAGTTCAACCCGCACCGCAAGAACTAGAGGATGGAGGTCAAGCGACCGTCGATGAACTCCTTGAAATCAATTTGGGAACGGTGGATGATCCTAAGCATGTCTTCATTAGTGCCCTGTTAACAAATGGTGAAAAGGTAATATATGAACAACTTCTTAAAGAGTACAAAGATGTTTTTGCTTGGGGTTACAAAGACATGCCGGGTTTAGATCCAAATGTCGCTGTCCACAAATTAGCTATTGGGGATGAGAAGAAACCAGTAAAACAAGCTCAGCGACGTTTCCGTCAAGAGTTAACCATTCAAATCAATGTTGAGGTGAATAAACTCATTGAAGCCGGGTTCATACGTGAAGTACAATATCCAGTTTGGTTAGCCAATATTGTCCCCGTGAAAAAGAAAAATGGTCAACTTCGCATATGTGTGGACTTTAGGGATTTAAATGAAGCTTGCCCGAAGGATGAGTTTCCTCTTCCCATCACTGAGCTTTTGGTCGACGCCACTACTGGCTTTAAGGCTTTGTCTTTTATGGACGGGTTCTCAGGATATAACCAAATTAAAATGGACCCAAAAGATGAAGAGTTAACCGTTTTCCGAACACCGCAAGGCACATATTGCTACACAGTGATGCCTTTTGGTCTTAAAAATGCAGGAGCAACCTATCAAAGGGCCATGACAACCATATTCCATGACTTACTCCACAAATCTATCGAGTGTTATGTGGATGACTTGGTTGTTAAAACAAACGAAAAAGAAGACCATCCAAATGACCTCCGGGAAATTTTTGAGAGGTTGCGAAAACACCAACTCAAAATGAATCCCCTCAAGTGTGCTTTTGGTGTGGGATCAGGAAAGTTTCTTGGATTTGTTGTACGATACCGAGGAATTGAAATCGACCCTGATAAAATCAAAGTGATAGTTCAAATGCCAGCTCCAAAAAATCTACGTCAATTACGCGGGTTACAAGGAAGACTCGCATACATTAGGCTTTTCATCTCAAATTTGACAGGAAGGTGTCAACCATTCCTTCGATTAATGAAAAAGGGCTCGCCATTCATATGGGATAAGCAATGTCAGAATGCTTTGGAAAGCATCAAACAATATTTATTAAATCCGCCAATATTGATGGCACCAATACAAGGAAGGCCATGATCTTGTATACGGCAACACTTGAACAATCATTAGGAGCTATGTTAGCCCAAAACAATGACAAAGGAAAAGAAAACGCTTTGTATTATATAAGCCGAACATTGGTTGGGGCAGAAAATAATTACTCATCCATGGAAAAGATATGTTTGTCTTTGGTATTTGCCGTTCAAAAACTACGGCATTACCTTTTGTCCCATCCAATTACATTAGTCTCGAAGGCCGACCCTTTACGTTATATTCTTTCCAAAACCGTCTTGTCTAGGAGACTAGCTAAATGGGCTATGATCTTAGCACCTTTTGATATCAAATTTATACCACAAAAAGCAGTAAAGGGGCAAATTATTGCCAAGTTTTTAGCTGCTCATCCAACACCGGATAATGAAAGTTATTAGATGATCTTCTAGATGAGGAAGCTTTCACTGTGGACGAAAATCCATGGCAATTGTACTTTGATGGTGCTGCACAAAGACAAGGGGCAGGAGTTGGTGTTGTATTTATCACTCCTTCAGGAGGGCTAATACCTTATTCATTTTTACTTTTGGAAACTTGTACCAATAATGTAGCAGAGTACGAAGCACTCATTATTGGCTTGGAAATAGCTCTCGAAATGCAAATTGATCATTTGAGAGTGTTTGGCGATTCTCAACTTATAATCCGGCAAATCAACGGAGAATATGAAGTCAAAACCTCAAGTTTGCTCCCTTTTTATCAAAGAGCAGTATATCTCGCAAAACATTTCCGTGAAATAGAAATTGTACATATTGCAAGAAGATACTTTAGCCAAGTTGGCATCATCTTTGACTTCTCCTATTGAAAGAGAAATTCAAGTGACAATTGGGGAACGCCATTTGTTACCATCATCCATAAATCGAGTGGATTTAGTTGAGGAGACAGATATTGCTCTAGTTTACGAGGTTGATGAAGAATCCGATTGGCGACAACCCTTCCTGGAATATCTACGACATGGAATATTGCCCGTGGAGGTGAAGAAGAAGATTGACATAAAACGACGGGTAGTAAGGTTCTTGTTAGAAAATGATACTTTATATCGAAGAGCTTTCGACGGGGTCTTACTCAGATGTTTGTCAAAGGAAGAGAGTAAATATATCCTTTTAGAAACTCACGCATGGATCTGCGGGGCCCATCAGGCCGGTCCTAAGTTAGCTGATCAAATCAAACGTTTAGGTTACTACTGGCCAACTATGGTAAAAGATGCAATGGATTTTGCTAAGGCTTGTCATTCTTGCCAAATACATGGTGACTTCATTCATCAACCACCGCAACATCTTCATCCGACCTCCTCATCGTGGCCATTTGACGCTTGGTGTCTCGACGTTGTGGGCCCAATAAAACCAGCGTCATCCCGGGGTCATTTATATATTTTAGCCGCGACCGACTATTTTTCAAAATGGGCAGAGGTTTTACCATTGAAAAGAGTCGGGGCAAAAGAAGTCGTCGATTTCATAAGAATAAACTTGATTTATAGATACGGAGTTCCTTCAAAGATAATTTCCGATAATGCTCTCTATTTCAAAAATCAGCTCATGGTGAAGCAAGCTTTTAAATTCGGCTTCAAACATAGCTTTTCATCGAGTTACAACCCCTCCTCAAACAGACAGGCCGAAGCATTTAATAAAGTGCTTTGCAAAATTCTCAAAACAATGGTGTCAAAGTCTAAGAGAGATTGGCATGAGCGCTTACCTGAAGTATTATGGGCGTATCGAACAACTAACAGGACATCTACTGGATGTACACCATACAATCTAGTTTTTGGGTCCGAGGCCGTCTTACCTTTGGAAGTACAACTACCTTCCCTTAGAGTTGCAGTACGATTAACGAACCCAGATGAGAACGTTCAAGTTTGTCTAGCCGAACTTGAAGCTTTGGATGAACACCGTTTAGCGACACAACAACGACTTGAGATTTATCAAGCCCAAGTTGCGGGAGCATTTAATAAACGAGTTAAATTTCGTTCTTTTTCTGTCGGTGACTTGGTTCTTACAGTTAGAAGACCAATCATCATTAACAGGAAGTCACAAGGGAAATTTGAACCAAAATGGGAAGGTTCATACATCATCACAAAAATATTCCCCAAGGGTGCTTATGAACTCTCAAACACCGAAGATGGAGTAGTATATCCTTCAGTTAATGGAAAAATTGTGAAAAATTTCTTTACTTAGAGCTTTTCAAAAAAAAAATCTCACACGCAAATGATTGTCGAGATGACTCGAGCAACCCTTCATAGAAAGTGGATTCTTGTTGTTTCAGTGATGCGTATGAATAAAAATGAAATTACATACAAGATAAATGTAATCGGTTCAAAAATAACTACGAGCGGCTTGATCCTTCAATAAGAAGGTATGTAGGCAATCTAACTCTCTCATATGTTAGATGCAGCCACCCCAAAAATAATCCATAATATTCACCAGCTTGTGAATATGTCTGATGTAGATAGATATCATAACAAATAAAAAAAATCCAAACTAAGCATTCATATGTTTATGCACCTGTTTGGTGATTCATAAACCATGTAATGAAAAGCAACCTAAAGTCTGAATACTCTGATATAGCTTAAGTGAAATATCAGAAAGTATTTGGTCTTCACTTACTGACGAGAGCCTGTTAAAAAAAAAGAAGAGGAATGTATTCAGACATTCATAATAGTCAAAATAAAAAGCATTAATATCATAAAGAATTTACCTTACTGCAGAGGGGCAAAACTGGTGAGGATGGCAATAAGTTTTTGATAAGCTCGGTTCTTGGCATGCGAAATTTCAGCTTCAATAAGTTTTTGTTGCTCAAATTGGCACTGGAGCTGCCGCATTTTATCTTCACACAGCTGGATAGAGCTTTTTATGTCAGCATCTTCTCTCGTCAGGGATGACTTAGTCATCTCGACTCTAGTCTCCAACATATTAACCTTCTCCTTTAGAGTTGTAAGTTCAGCTTCATCCTTCTTTAAAGTGAGAAAACTTTGAGCTAATTGAGAAAGTTTAGACTTTTGGGTTGTGAGTTCAGCTGAACATTGGGCAAGATCAGTTTGTAAAAGTTCTATACGATTCGAATCGCACATGCTTTGTTTAGAATACATGGCTTCTGCAATGTTAAATAAATCTCCTACTTTTTGAATAAACCAAGTAAGGTTAACATGACTTACTGCTATGATTGCTTCCAAGGCTGCGATAGATTCCGTAATTTGAGTTCGTTCTGCAATTAATTCTTCTGGAGATTTCAAGTCAAGGATGACGTTCATGATAAAACCAACACCATTGGAGATACTTTCACGTATCCAGTCATTCTTCGTTGTAGATAGTACATCCTTCAAAGTAAAAGGAATGTTTTGTGAAGGTAGCAAATCCTCGGTTGCTCGCTTTTCATTTGGAGTTGGAGAGTTTGGGAATGTCACAATTGCAAGTTTGCTAGGACCTGCGGTTTGTCAAAGATTGCAGGTGCCTTTTCAACAGAAACAATAACACCCATATCAGCACAAGAGTCATTGATAGGCAAATCTTGAAGTTCAACAGAATTCGAACTATTAGATTTTGCCGGTCTATCACATCTTGCTCTCTTTGGGTTCACATCAGCACTAAGAGACTCTCTATTTAACAGATTTTTTGTTATCGTAACCATTCGCTTACCGGCCTTATTCCTTGACAAAGTATTAACATCTGTCTAAGGCGATGAATCGACAGAAGGGGGAGTGTGTTATAGGATCATCATGATCAGAAAACATAACAGCCCCTTGTAAACTAGCAGTGACATTTCTCAAATCTGTAATCACAAAGACCGGCTCTCTTTCGATACAATTCTTTTTTAGGATAATGCTTTTAACCTTGCTACAAGACTGAGCCAAATAAGGCGTAGAGATTCTTGCCCACCAACTACAATAAGTATAAGTGTAAGTCCCTTGGTCATAATCAAAGGTGATATGAAAAAGGGTTCTGGTACCTTTCTTGAACAACCGTGCATATGCTCTATTAATGTCTTCCAAAGACCTTGCACTCCTATGAGAAAAACGGTAATTCAAAGTGTTAAACGGAATACCTTGGTCAAACCCGAATTGTCTAGCGAATCTGTTAGGATAATAAGGTTCTATTATCAAAGTGGCTCCAAGACGAACAGGCAAGGAATAGTGACGGATACTTATCAAGTGTTCGAAGCATAAATCAGAAAGATCGTCCGAGTCAATGTAGTCTTTACCACCAACTTCTGCACCAAAACTTATAGCTCGATAGAAGAAATGTCTAGTACCTCTGAATAGGAGTCTAGCCTGGTATAAATCTAAATTATTACCATTCACTCCCGCATATCTCACTAAAGGAGGGTAACTTCTACGGAATTCGTTGTCAGGACGACAACGGTAAAGGGAGGGAAAATACTCCCCTAACCAGCCAATCACAAAATGGATCCCGAAGCTCGGTTTAGCACTACCAGGATTACCGGGATGCATAGCCATTTTTCCCAATCCATGATATATATGACCCAACATAGCAGGAGCAAGGGCAACTTGCTTACCTTGAGCCATCACAAAAGCCATCAGAAAAGTTTATGTCCTAATAGATTTGTTCTTTCTTGGTAAAACAAATCTGTTGAGCAGAAGAGACAGAAACGCAGCAAGTTCTCCCTTTGGTGAAACACGGAGTGGTAAAGATTTATTTAAATTTCCTTTACCAGATGAGATAGGGGGAGGGTTCCTTTTGGTTGAAGAAGGATGAGGCTCCCCGAAAGCAGTAAAGTTTTGTTTGCCTCTGTAAAAATGAGATACCCATTTATACCAAGATATCTCTCTGGCACCTTCATGATCACAAAGCTTAGCATGAATCCACAAAAGCTCTACTACAGTTGGTGGAGACATAGTGTTATCTAAGGGGTGTTTATTAAGCGGCAAGTATTCTTCATAAGGTTCACCTAAGATAGGAAGACCACAAATTTGTTTTAAGTCATTCACAGAAATGCCTACCTCACCTCCTCCATGGTGAAGTGTATTCGTGAGAGAACTCCAATGCTCACAAAAAGCTTTCCATACATCTTTGTCGTAGTGGTACGGGTATTGTGAAGCTCCAACAAGTCCATAAATGTTAGCTTGTCTTAAGATTCCCCCATGCCTGCGAAGAATACGCTCTGTCCATTCCATGAGCAGGTCGACAAAAGAGGATAAACCCAGAAATATGAACTCTACACCCCAATTTCTTGATGCATCCATAAGCCGTTTAACAGTAGGATAAAACTCCTCGTCAACCTCAGAGAAATCATCTTCAAGCCAGACTTTTTCAAGAAGCGTGGCTTTAAACCTAGGTCCAAAACCCTTAGTAGGAAGTATGCATCCTTTGTCGTTGTATACAGAAAATTTGAAGCTTCCTTCCGAAACTTCTTCGCTTCTGACCAGAGAGATCATTTCCTTGGCTGAAGAGTTGACGTCGAGAGCTTTCATGGACACACTTCTGGCATAGAATGGTCCGTGCTTAACCTCTTCACCATTATCTCGTGGAGCCCTTTCAGACCCCACGTCACCAGCAACCTTCATGTTGGAATGTTGTAAAGAGGAATATACAAATATTTATCAGTAGAAGGCAAACTTTGAAGGCATTTGTAAACTCACACCTACAAAGTTTGGGGGCATCTGTTTCACCATAAAATTTTATAATTTTAACCATCTGTAGGATCGAATTTATTAAATATACATATGCAAAAAAAAAAAGGGTTCCAACGTATATACACACATCAAGTCTGTGTACTATTTTTTTCTGACATTCTACAATTAAATAAATAGTAAAGAAAAGAAAAATATTTCAGTTTGTTGTAGTTAGAAGTTTGGCAGTTGAGTGATGTTGTAGTTGAGCCTTATCCAACTCATAACCGTCAATTATTTACTGGTATTTAAGCCCTGGAACGGATTAGGACAGGGGACTGCAAGAAAAAAAAAAGAGAGAGAAACAAGAAGATCGAGATTAAAAAAAAGCCATCAAAGAAACAGAGACCAGAGAAAACTAGGAAAAAAAAACACGTACAGATTTGAAGAAGGGAGAAAAGGCCTGCAAATAGTAGTCAGACAATTGCAGAAAAGAAAGAAAAATCAGAGAAGGGAGATTGAACATTTGAACATACCAAGGTAAAAAGAAGAGGGGGGATTAAACTTTAAAAGAATGGAGATTGTTCATTCTGCTTTCTATGTTATGTCTTCACGTCCGGTGAGTTTTTCACATTCTATTTTCCTTCAAATTAAATCAAAATCTCAGTACAATTTCTTTTAAAAAAAATGTCAATGGGTTTTATATTTTGTCATCTGCTGTTTTGTTCTCCTCTAACTCAAATAAAATAAATAAAAAGGGGGTTCCCGGATATGACACAGGAAATCAAGAGTAAAAGGAACAAAAAGACCCGTAGTCGGTAGGAATCGATGGATTCCTCCACTGCAAAAAATTCGCGGTCGGCAGGAATCGATGGATTCCTCCACTGCAAAAAGTTCGCGGTCGGCAGGAATCGATGAATTCCTCCACTGCAAAAACCCTCAGTCGGCAGGAATCGATGGATTCCTCCACTGCAAGAACTCGCATTCGGTAGGAATCAATGGATTCCTCCGCTGCAACAACAAAAATACTCATTTCTTCACTGTACTCGAAGCCTAATCAATGTCACTATCTTACAGTGATGTCAAAACTGTTATAAAAGAAACTAGAGACAAAATGGATCATCCTATTGAAGTTGATATGTACTTCGTAGGGAAAAGTTTTTGTGACTGAACGAGGAGTCTGCTTAATAAATTAAGCATGAAAAGGCATATATGGAGAATATAAAGAAAAGATAGAATTTGATTACCTTGCTCATGACCTTGAATGTTGTTTTCGGACTTGGAGAAGAAAGGTCCCGCAATCGTACTTTGACGTTCCCTCCTCTTGTTCACAAATTATTTTTACATAATAAAGAAAAGGGGGTTTGTTAGATGAGAGAATATCTTCTGTCTAACAAAAAAATATATTCCCTAGATTTGATACAACAGAATTCAAAATGGGTTTATTTCAAAAGTCAAGAGTATCCCATATATGTACAAACATATATTCTCAAATAAAATTCATGTTCACAAATTTACAGCAAGATCAATCCCGCAAAGCCTTGTCTGCAGTTCAAATTTCAGGTGGATCCAAATAGAGTTTTTTTTTCTCTCCATTGATTCGAGTCGACGTACGATTCGAATTTGTATGGTGAACTAAGGTTGAGAATGGAAATCGTAAAAGAGGATTTGAGAGTGAGTTGTGCTTGAAGTTTATGGAGATGATAGTAAAAAAATTGATAGCTAAATTTACCAGGATATACTTGTTGGCGTTTGTCTCGGTCGATTCTCGTTTAAAGTCGAGCCGTGTTTGAACTTTCGAGCCTCTCGTTTCTTCAGCTTCGTCTCTCCTGCTCATCTTACGTCTGACTCCATCGCCGATTATTCTTAATTAAGATTCATCCTGAGCATGTTTCGGCCTTGTACCAGTGTTGAGAGTTGGTCTTCATCACCACCATAGCCTTGGAGCCCTAATTTCCTGCAAAAGCAAAAATGGGAAGAAAGGGAAAGTAAGAAAGAGAGACAAATATTGGGCAGTATGTTACCTACCAAACAAAAGAAAGAAAAGGAAAAAGAAATAAAGATTAGAACAGTTTAATATAATAAATAAATAAATTATAAAGACATGAGCAAACACTTTAGCCTATTTGTGGGGTATGGTGCCCAGTTCATTTGACAGCAGGAGTCACAAATCACGTGACAACCTTTTGTAAAGGAAAATATAAAAAATTGAAAGAAGTGTGATATAGTAAATTGTATTTTAAAAATAATAATAATAATAATAAGTTCATTTATACAATTTTATGTCACTTTCTCACATGAATGAAATTTTCACTTCAAGAACTACGTAAGATTTGATTCCGTTAAAACGGATACGTAGGAAATTTGATACAAAACACATAAGTATTAAATACAATCACAAACATATTTTGACTTTCAAAAAAGTTAAAGTATAAAGTCATAATATAAAGTTTTTGTGTCCAGAACTACGTAAAGACTTGATACTCGATTATGAGTTACGTAGGAAACTTGGTATGAAGTTAAAATATACCGAGTTCAGTCGCCCAAAATAAATAAAATATAATAAAGTCCATGTGATAAAATTTTAAAATACCTAAACAATAAACCAAAGAAATAAATAATACATTTCCTAATTATGCACATGATATTAGGAGAGTTAAGCAACCCTTCATAGAAGGTGGGTTTAATCTTATCCTTATGATGTATGATCGGAAACATAAACCATGCAAATAATAGTTAGATTATATTTAGGCAACCCTTCATAGAAGGTGGGTCTAGATTATATCTTCTGATGCATGAAATCAATTGAGCTACGTAAGGCTTGATTCTCTTTAAAGGGATACATAGGCAGCCCTTAAAAATCCGGGTGCAGCCCAATTAATAAAAACCCCTAAATATTTTGGTATTTATATTATTTCGAATCAAGAGGATAAAAAATAGGGTCGAACTAAAATATATTTAAAAATGAAATAAAATAATGTTTTGGGAAAATTATACACATTTTTAAGTGCGGAATGTAAAAGATCGACACGAGGATATGTTTACGAAATTCGGCTCTAAATAGCCTACTCTCCGTCCCAGGGTATATCCATAGGATCCAACTATCTATTATCAGCTTCAAAGAGTCCTAAATACAAACTAGAAGAAATCCCCTTCTTCTCTCACTATAGCCAACGCTACGATCTAGCTTCATCTCTTCACCTTGCTATAATAGCCTAGTTACTTCGTAGAGTAACACACACTCTAGTATAACACTTTTTAGATATGTCAATGGAGCTCTCGAGTTTTATCTCTCTCTAGGGGATAACGCTTTTAGTGAAAGAGAGAAAAAAAAATTGTTTGATCGAATGAAGATGTTTTGGATCCTTGAAGACTTTAGATGTTTCCATGTAAGCTTGTTGATGTGTTCTTCAATCGACATCTTCATTTATAGACTTCTACGGACAGGTCTTCTAGTTGTTGGGAAGATGACCGTTTGACAATGATTCTTCTTCTCCATGAAAGTCTCTTCTTGGTTGAGATGAGATAGTCGTTGTGGATTTTCTACCATCTTCATCTCCTTGAAACACGTTGATCTCTCTGGTCCATAATCTTCTCGTATTTGTTGTGACTATATCAAATTCCATTTGAGAGAGGATCTTCATGCTTTCGGTTGAGGATCGTTGCAAGATCCTTTTAAGAATCAAATCTTTCTTTGTCGGTTGAGATTTTCTTATAATCATATCTTCTTGTTGAGCATATCTTTCTTAGAAGATCTTCTTTGGCGTTTTGGTAGATGTTTTATTTGAATTCCTTCAGCATGCAGCCTTGACGTGTCTTTGACTTCTGATCCCTTGAAATGCGTTTCAAGGCCTTCGTCTTTTAATCACTATAAATCCTTGTTTTTCCTTGCATCCGATTTCAAGGCCTTCCAAGGTCCTTTGAAATGCGTTTCAAAACCTGCACACATTCAATACAAACCACCAAACCTAACCAAGCAATTTCATATATAATCAATAAATTGTTAGTGTATAAAACCACTCCATTTGTGTTTAAGTCTTCAATCATCATCACCTATACAAATATATAATCAAGGTGGAGTTTCAAGGGCCAAATCCAGCCCCTCCAGTAGTAACAATCTGCTCGACCGAACAACGCAAGGCGTGATCAAAGACTCTCATAGCCTCGGAAAATTAAGAGGGGGGAGTAGTCCACATCGCAAAGTAAAGACGGGACACCCTAGAATAGGCCCGAAGAAGCAATAACTCGCATTGAGGGTCCCCCAGCCTCATAATGGCCTCCGTCAAGGACTTGGTTTTTGCAACCCTCATCAAAGCCACTCGAGAACAAAAGGTCGGGTCAAGGCTAACAACACCATCCAAAAGCTTGACACAATCAAGCGGCCTAGCAATATGCTTAGGAAAAACACCCAACACACAGCTACGCGGATCAACCTTTGGCCAAAAGATCTCCATTTTACCGATATTAAGGTGGAGGCCTAAACCGGGGCCATCCTCGATGATGATGTCAAGAGCCTTACTCACCATCAAGGTATCCCCAACCAACGTCCCATCGTCGAGGTACCACGCATTAAGCTTCAACCAGCAACACTCTGAAATTTTCCCGATAAGGGGGTGGAGAACAAGCGAGAAAAGCAACGGGCCGAGGGGGTCCCCCTGCTGGACCTCCTAACAAGAATAAAGGACATGTTCCCATAATAAAGACGGGCAGGACGGGCATAGTAGAACTCAACTCAAGAAGAAATAGCAGGGCATACTTGACGGACTTGAGAGATCATAGCGCCTCGATCAACAAGATTAAAAGCGTTCTCAAAATCGACCAGAAGCATGGAAAGGCTACAATCTTCTCCCTGAGACTTCACTAACCGATTGACGCATGCAAAACCGCTTCTCCCCCACCGGAAACACCAACCCCAAATTGGGCATCCTCAAAATAAGGCTCAAGGGACTTACCGATAGTAGAGGCATCAACTTTAGAAACTAGGCGCCTCTAGATAGAGCCAACAACAATAGGGCGAATACCGCCACCCGGTTTAAGGAGAGGCGTGAGCTGAGCACTCGCAATGTACTCACTAAGGATAGACGGGCAACATCCCCTAAGGAGAAGGTTGACAACCCCACACACCGACTCAACCAGCTTGTCAGCTATAGCAATTGCACCACCACCAAGGGCATCCAACAAGTGTTGGGCACGCAAACCGTCCCAACCACAAGAGGTGCCCTTAGGAAAACTCCTAATCCTATCAAGGACTAGACTCTTGTTGACCTGAAGAGAAGCACCGGAACTGACCGGCGCAGGAAAGGAAGGAGGGGGGAGGCCGGGTGCATATCACGGAGCCTAAGCAGTGTGTCCTCGGACGCGGGGGGGGGGGGGAGACACCCAAGGAGGTGAGGATACGGATGGCCGCTGCAAAATGTCCATCACTAACCTTTCTTTTACACTGCTTCAAATTAACCTCATCTTGACTAAAATCAGAATCACTAGGGCGGGAATCAAACACAGAAGACATAAACTCATCAACAAGACACCAAATACCTCCCGGATCCTGTCATATCCGAGTATCTCTAACAATACTTTCGATTTGCAAACTCCGCCTCAAACCCGACCGGTTCTTAGAGCAAGACTTGGGTTTATACCGGTGAAGGACACAAGGAGGTAAAATAAAGAGGCAGACCCAAGCAGACATACAAGAAGGATTAGCTAGAACACGATCAAGGGCGTCTTTGAAGATCCTAGCAAAGCCCAATCTACACTTTCACGGAACGTTCTTCGAAGTAAGAACATTGGCCTCAAAAACCTTCTCCACCAAAGAGACATTAAACTCACCGTCAAGAACAAGGACGCTCTGAACCATCGCCGAGTCCATACTAACTAGAGAAGCAGCAACCACAGGAGAAGGCCGCAAAAAACCATGAATGAAGAAAGTAATAGATCCATTATTAGACAAAGGAGCTTCGACCATACCATCCGAATGAAAACAATTCTTAGACACCGTGTGAGTGACACAACATTCCCCACAAAATCATATACCGACCCGCCTAAGGACCGCAACAAACTTATCATAAGCACCCTGATCAGAACCAATAAGGGACTTAAACCCGGGAAGAGCATCAACACACAAGTGGATATCCCGTAAATGTTTTTTTCACCGCACAGTTCCCCTTTTTCAAAAGGAGCGTGGAGCTCAACTTGTTAGTCGGCTCTCATCCATCGTTGTGTAATGTGTTTTCCCTTCGGTATTATTATTATTATTATTATTATTATTATTATTATTATTATTGTTATTATTATTATTATTATTATTATTATTACTATTATTATTATCATTATGGCGATGGTGGGGAGATGACACCTGAAGTTCACTTGAACACACCCTTATCCGTTTACCTTTTTTGTATATATACTATTTATTGATGAGTGTCTTAAGATTGGGAATTCTATTCGGAAGGAGGTTACTAATGGGATGGTTATTGCCGATGGTGGGGAGCACCGCCCTACCGACATCCTTTTCTATAATTGGTTTTAGGGCAAAGACACATGTGTCGACATCACATATTCATCTCCTTTCTTTTCATTTGGCCTTTCTAGTTTCATTCCAGGTAAAGCTGTGAGGGTCGCTGCTGAGCACAAAAGAAATAAGTATTTTTCCGTTTGTAGCTTCAAGAGGTATCACTTTCTTCCCTTTTTCTTTTTCCCTTTTCCTTTCCACGTTTGGTGACTTGGGAGATGACGCGGTGGAGCTCCTTAAAAGATTGGGTTCGGTTGCTAAAGGGATACCTGAGTATAGTAGAAGTACTTGTTTTATTTTTACTAGGATTGCTTTTTCTATTCAAAAGGAGTGTGGAGCTCAACTTGTTAGTCGGCTCTCATCCAACGTCGTGTAATGTGTTTTCCCTTCGGTATTATTATTATTACTATTGTTATTATTATTATTATTATTATTGTTATTTATTTATTTATTTATTTATTTAAAACCTCATTGTGATACCAACCATTGCAACACCTCAGTCTAACATCTTACTAGGTTTGCTACAATGTTAGCGGTTTCTTTATTACTTCTGACATCCGCCTCAGGCTAATTAATAAGACTTCAACGAGTTATATAACAACGGATTTACTATGCATCAACTTAGATCCACAACTACACTTACATATATTAAAATGTAGATTTAAGTTGAAAGATATATAAACTTTCAAGGTAGGGTGAAAGGTGATAAAGTGCAACCCTAGTGTGCTTCCAAAACGCCATCTCCTACTCATCTTAACCTGCCAAAAGGTTGATAAAGAACCAAATCAAAACACAAAAAATAGTAAATGGGTCAGTCTATTTTGTTAAACTAGCAAACTAGATTAATCTAACTTTATAAAAAAAACATAATAATTCCAAAAAAAAAAATCATATAACAAATACTATTCATAACGTCAATCTTACTAGACATTCAATCCTTAACCGATTAAAAGAAAAACAGTTAATTGTGTTAGCGTTACACTAGCAATTTCACCGTGTATACCATGCTTGATTTTAGTTGTTAATCAACCGAAGGGCAAGTCTTGAAGATCCTCTTGATAAATCTATGACTCCTAAATTCGCCTACCAGTAGCGATATCGGAATTAGACGACCTAATTCCCGGGGTCCACTAAGCCCCAACGGGCATTTCTAATAATGTTGCCGAACCGCCATCATTATTTACCCATAATGTCCATATACTTTAATGACACACGATTCACATTTTCCATCGGTTTGTACACTATCACTTTATCGATCAAGTAACCGTTGAACCAATAAAATATGCGTTAGTCTAATACAAAATTATATATATTATTTTTTAATTATAACGATCTTGATTAATATGCCTATAATTACTACCTCTAGAGTGCATATATATATATAAACATTATCTATCAAATACATACGATAGTTATTTAAAATAACTATAACCCACTTGCTTGCTTCATCTTATACGACAATCGGATCAAACGTATAGAATAACGTTGCTTTATTTCATTTTTTTTCGTGTTTAACTTGTTGTACTCTTCCAATTTAAAGACCAAACTTTTCTTTTATAGCCCTTCAAAATCTATTGTCCATGGAATGGAAGGTAGCTTGTACAATTTCTATCCTACATAATACGTGGTTATTCATCTTTTGTGCATACTTATGTGACAACACCTAGACATTCCATTCACCCTCTACTGACTAGTCTGACTACTAATTTATTTTTACTGCTCAAATTACACTAGATACCTCACAATTTAGTTAATTGTGAAAAGAACCTTTGCTTAAATTAGCTTTATATAAAATACACTTTATTCTACTTATCTAAATTGACCTTATATATATAGGGTGTTGTTCAGGTAAGACACATTATTCCGGTACGGGCGTGCGGCTGAACGTACAGCCGACACGTGTCTTGTGTAACACCCCAAGTTCTGGGAACTTGAAGCACTACGGGCTAGGACCGCACAATGGGTCCCGACCCTCAGAGTAGCAACAGCAAACGGATATTACAACAAGGCACAGACGAATGAAAACTAAAATTAAATATAAAACCAAAGGTTCAAACCAAAAGAAAACACAAAAGCTCTACAGCCGGGTTCAAAACAAAAGGGAAGCAACAAAAGAAAAACAAAACCCGGTCCCGTCCTATAATGTACGGGAACCCCGGCTGACCACGCCATCCGGATCACTCAGCAGCATCCTGAACCTGTGGAACAACTACAACGACGGTATAAACCGTTAGCTAACATTCTAGGTATAAGCAAGAGTGTAAAGCACAAACACACATAAGGTAAAGAAAACACATAGCATGCTCACATATCAACCGGTTATTATCTTTCATTAAGGTTATCCATTACTAATTCAACTTCTTTTGTCACACGAGAATCTCCCGAAACTCGCCTCCGCTTCCGTCTACTAATAGGAATAGATCAGTACTATCCGTTACCTATGGGTCTGGGTTGCAAGAGCACATTCTAGTCTCTTGTAGAACTAGACAAGTGGTCACCATCCGGTTATAATACACTTGGGCCAATTAAGGTTAACAAGGGGTGAATCCTATTTCCAATTATTCGTTATAAACATGATAGCAACACAAACAAGCCAATACAATCCAACTAATACGCGGAATAAAGCTAAGTAAGTCCAAGGGACTTACCTCACACGAAGGTAATACAAGAGATCAACGAACAACTCAGAAACACACAAGGAAGCTCAGTTTTTCTCAGGAAAGGAGCAAGGAAAGCCTGTACGAACAAGCAACACGAATCAAGAACGGAACGGTCGCTAGAAGTCTATGACTTCTAGTCTCAAAGATCTCTAAGAGATCAACACATACTAAGGGCTCAACCTTAGTCTTACAAAAACTCAGGGGAACAAGGAACAACCATAAGGAACCAAGGAAGGAACGAGGAAAGAAAGGAAGGAAGCAACTCACCAAAGACGTGAGTTACTGCAGAGAAACAGCAGGGGCAGTTGGACTGAGGCGCAAGGGCGGCTGAACAGAGGCGCAGGGGCGGCTCTGTGCAGGCGCAGGGGCGGATCTTTGTTAGAAGCTACTGTCGGGCTTCTCTTCGACAAATCTCACGGTAGGGGCAACCAAAGCTCGAACCTTTGGTTCCAACACGTCGAGACTCAACTCTAGAGAGCCTGAGAACAACGAAAGGTCAACAATGGAACACTCCACAAGAATCAAGGCTCATGCTTGATCCTTGGAGAAGAAGAAAAGAAAGGAACGCAAGGGCGAAACCAAAACAGAAAGAGAAGACATGCGGCACTGTAAGAACGTGAGGAAGAACCAGGAAGGAAAGAACTTACACGTTCAGCGAAGTTGCAGGAAGCAAAGGACGGCTGCAAGCTCTCTAGGGTTTGAAGATGATAGCAAGGAACGGGGAAAAAGGAGAGAAGGAAGAGAATATATAGGGAGGGTTGGAACGCTAGACGGAAAGGGCGTCTAGGGTTAGAAAGAAAACAAGGAAACCGGCCCATAAGATAGAATATCGAGTATTCTATCTATGAAAGAAAGATAAAACAACGAAAATAGATCGGCGCGATCTGTCGCAACATCCGCATGGGCGGATCTCACAGCCGCAGGGGCGGCTGGCCGCGGGGGCGGCCATCTTCACCGCAGGGGCGGTGAAGGCAAAAACCTAGGATCTTACATCAGATCCCCCTAAAAAGAAGTTTCGTCCCGAAACTTGCAAAAGCCAAACGGTCACAACAACACACAGAAAAAGAACTGAGCTCAAATATTCCCACTCGGGGCACGTAGCACAAAACGTCACACAAAAGCGTTCACAACGCAACAAAGGAAAAAAACAAACAACAGACTAAGCTAAAGGTGCAACAAGCTCAGCGTAAAACTCCAGATAATTCCTCTGGATACTATCATATGTCTCCCAAGTGGCCTCATCAGCTCCTCGCATCGACCACTGAATCTTCAACATCGGGATGTCCTTCGAACGCAAGCGTCTCGTACTACGCTCTAAGACAGCCACCAGGTGCTCCACGAACGTGTGGTCTGGCTCGATCACTAGATCCTCATGACTGACGATGTGTCTCGGGTCAGGTATGTACTCCCGTAGCTGAGACACATGGAAAACTGGGTGAATACCCTCGAGTCAAGGTGGCAACGCAAGTTTGTATGCTGCCTCTCCAACTCGCTCAAGAATCTCGAACGGTCCAACATATCTGGGACTCAACTTCCCTTTGACACCAAAACGTCTAACGCCTCATCTCGGGGATACTCTCAACCAAACCTGAGCTCCAACTCTGAACTCTAGAGGTATGTGCCTCTTATCAGCATAAGACTTATGTCGACTCTGTGCTGCTAACATCCGCTCTCGGATCACTGCTACTCGAGCCATGTCATCCTGAATCTGCTCAGGTGCTATTCCGGTGGCACTACTAGGCTCGTCCCAACACAGCGGTGTACGGCATCTCTGTCCATATAAAGCCTCATAAGGAGTCATCCTGATCGATGCGTGCCAACTGTTGTTATATGAAAACTCCACTAAGGGAAGGTGATCTGGCCATACCTGTCCCCAATCTAACGCACAGGCTCGTAACATATCCTCCAAGGTCTGGATGGTCCGCTCAGACTGACTATCGGTCTGAGGATGATAAGCAGTCGTGAATTGTAGGCTCGTACCTAGGGCGGCATGAACTTGCCGCCAGAACCTCGAAGTGAACCGTCCGTCTCTGTCAGAGACTATATCCATGAAGTCTCACTATCTGTCTCGTGAACTCCTCTGCTAATCGACTCACCGGCCACGTTTTCTTGATCGGAATGCAACGTGCGGTCTTCGTCAGTCGATCTACTATGACCCTGATAGCATCAAAACCACGACTCAGTCTCAAACCGATCACAAAATCCATAGAGATGTCTTCCCACTTCCACTAAGGGACGGGAAGTGGGTGTAGGTCGCCTCCTGGTCTATGATGCTCGATCTTGACCTGCTGACAGGTTGCACACTGAGCTACATATCTCGTCACATCTGGCTTCAGACCTCCCCACCAGAAAGAGCGTCTGACATTCTGATACATCTTACTCGCACTAGGGTGTATTGTGTAAGGTGAAGAGTGAGCCTCCTGAAGGATCCTCTGTCTCAACTCCCGATCTGACGGCACACAAACACGCTCCTGGCATCTCAAAACTCTGTCAGCACCAACTATAAACTGTGGTGCCTCTCCTCGAGACATCCGGTCTCGAATCGGTGTCAAAGTTGGGAAACTCTCCTGCTTCTGTCGGATTTCAGCCAACAGATCAGGTACTATCTCCAAGGTGGATAACTGGATATCGGAATCTGGGAAGTAGATATCCATCTCTAGCCATGTCAAATCTCGCTGTAACTGTGGCTGAGCTGTCAACCTAGCGATCGCCATCTCCCGGGAAGTCTTTCTACTGAGGGCATCTGCTACCACATTAGCCTTTCCCGGGTGGTATAAGATCTCAAGATCAAAGTCCTTGATCAACTCTAACCATCTGCGCTGGCGGTTATTCAACTCCCGCTGAGTGAATATGTACTTCAGACTCTTATGGTTTGTGAAAATCTGACATGTGGCTCCGTATAGATAGTGTCTCCAAATCTTCAAAGCATGAACAACAACAGCTAACTCAAGATCGTGGGTAGGGTAATTCTCCTCGTATGTCTTCAACTGTCGAGACGCATAAGCGATCACTTTTCCCCTCTATATCAAAACACATCCCAAGCCCAGCTTGGATGCGTCGCTGTAAACCACAAAATCCTCAATGCCCTCTGGCTGAGCTAAGATAGGAGCAGAGGTCAACCTCTTCTTCAGCTCCTCAAAGCTCCGCAGGCACGACTTGGACCATACGAACCTTGTAGACTTCCACAGCAAGGAAGTGAGCGGTCGGGCGATAACTAAAAAGCCCTCAACAAAACGCCTGTAGTAGCCTGCCAATCCTAAGAAGTTGCGAACCTCCTTGACGTTCTTAGGTGGCGGCCAGGAAGCTAATGACTCAATCTTCGCCGAATCTACCTTGATCCCTTCAGCTGAAACGATGTGACCAAGGAATGCTACCTCGGACATCCAAAACTCGCACTTAGAGAGCTTGTCATAGAGCTCTCTATCTTGTAAGACCTGAAGAACGATCCTTAAGTGTCCTGCATGTTCCTCTCTACTGCGGGAGTAAACCAGAATGTCGTCGATGAAGACAATCACAAACTGGTCTAGAAAGTCGATGAAGATGTTGTTCATCAACTCCATGAAGACTGCGAGCGCATTTGTGAGCCCAAATGGCATCACTACAAACTCGTAGTGTCCATATCTAGTCCGAAATGCCGTTTTGGCTACATCCTGCTCTCTCACCCTCAGCTGGTGATATCCTGATCTCAGATCGATCCTCGAAAACACTGAAGCTCCATGCAACTGATCCAAATGATCATCGATACGAGGCAATGGGTACTTGTTCTTGATCGTCACCTTGTTCAGCTTTCGGTAGTCAATACATAACCTCATTGACCCGTCTTTCTTCCTGACGAAGAGAACTGGTGCACCCCAAGGAGATACACTTGGGCGGATGAAGCCCTTCTCTGCTAACTCCTCAAGCTGCTTCTTCAGCTCAAGCTTCTCGATAGACGTCATACGATAAGGAGCCTTAGAGATCGGTCTCGTACCGGACTCTAGATCAATGCCGAAATCTACACTCCTCTGTGGAGGTAAACCTGATGGCTCTCCAAAGACGTCAGCAAACTCGCAAGCTACTGGAATCTCCTCCAAAGCTGAACTAGTACTATCCTTCATGGCATAGCACCAAAAAAGCCTCACAACCCTGATTGATAAGTCTCGCAGCTCGAACTGCACTGATGATTGTACTAGTCTTCCCAAGATCCCATCCTCGGAAGATCTCAACATGGCTTGCATCTGTAGTTACTGTCACTGTCCTCTTGCCGATGTCCAGAACTGCTCGATGTCGATCCATCCAATCCATGCTCACGATAACTTCTTCATGTACTAAGTACATGACGAAGAAGTTAGCTGGCCAATCGCGACCTCCCAATCTAATAGGGCAATCGCGAACCTCTCGCGTACCTCGTATCTTACCCCCATCGGGTAATCCTATAAAGAAGGGTCTACCCTCTACAGTAACTAAGGCCAATCTATCTACACATGCATCAGATATAAAAGAATGCGTAGCACCGGTATCGAAAAGAACTTTGACAAGATAACCATTAATGTGAATGGTACTTGTAGCTGCTGGCGCTGTCGGCTCTACAGCACTCCTCAACTCATAAACTCTGGTTGGTGCATCTCGGGTGTCTATAGATCCACCAACACGTCCTCTACCTCTCCCCTGTCCCAAAGTGGAACCTTGAGGAGCGGTAGAACCAGAAACTCTATGTTGCTGCTGCTAGTACCGCGATCTCTGTCCTCCTCCAGCAACACTAGCAGGTGAAGAACCCTACTGAGATAGCGCCTTGCCCTGATGGCAAAACGCAGCTCTGTGTCCGGGCTTGCCACAAGAAAAGCAAGTCACTGCTGGCTTCTTGCAATCAGCTCAAATGTGTCCAGCTACTCCGCAGTTATGACACTGCCGTCCTCTATCAGAACTCTGCTGGAAACTAGAACGTTCAGGCGTCTGACTACGCCCAAAACCAGCTGCTCCAACTCCAGCACTAGTTGATCCAGTCTTCTGTCTCTTCTCAGGACCTCTTGTTTGAGAAGCTCTCCTCTGAACCGGTCGGTCTCTCTCATAAGCAGAAGCTCTATCCTGGTAGTCCGCCAAAGACTCACAACGGAAACCAGTAAGATAAGAGCGTGTCGATTCTCTTAACCTCCGAGAGAAAAGGTAAACATGTTGATCCTCCGGTGGTGCGGACGGACCTAGTAACGCCAACTCATCCTGAAACTTGAGGATTATCTCATCAATAGGCAAATCCTCGAATCCAGCCTTAAGGAAATCCTGAAGACGGTCTCTCCTCATGGTTGTAGGGCAATAGCGATCCCTGATCACTGTCTTCATCTGCTCATAACTGGTGACCTTGCTACGAATTGGCCTCCACCAAGAATGAGCCTGATCCTTCAACAATGTTTGTGCTATGTTGACTCGACGTCCCTCAGGGCAACCGATAGCCTCCATAGCAGAATCAACCTGTCCTAGCCACTGCTCCACCTCCAAGTCAGTCCTTCCCACGAAGACGGGAACCTTCAGCTGGTCGAAAGCCTTCAACCAACTGTCAGGCTTTGGCTCTTTTGCCCCAGTCGGCGCTCTAACAACCTCATTAACTCCAACAGGCGGGGCAACAGCTTGTGTAACTCTCTACGAAACCTCAGCTGATCTCGCAGGAACTGGCGGCACTGGTGCTGGTCCTCCAGTCCTGATAGCCTCCTCAACCCTCTGCACATAGTCGCGAAATGCAGAAGCTCCGATAGACACTCGTGCGGACTCTATTGATGGCACTCTCTGTGCTCCAAACCTAGCAGCGGTTCCATTTCTAGCCTCAAGAACAATGCTCTCAATAACTTCTTCGGTGAACGCCTCAGCGATAGGCGGGTCAGCAACTGGGGCTTGGCCCCGACCTCTAGCTAGTGGAGGTCTTCCTACACGCCCTCGTCCATGGACGGCATGTGAAAGTGGTGGTCGACCCCTTCCTCGCCCCATAGCAGATGTAGCTCTAGTACACGATATCTGCTATAAGGATAGATATATAAGACTACATATATAGATATAAGGCCGCGCTACAGCTAAAGAAAAAGTCCAGAAAAAAACACATATAAAGGCCAACACAAAGAAACTACACTGCTGAGATCCGCGGAGGTAGTGGTGGTCGCCCGTACTTTTATCCCAGACCGAAAGGTTAAAACAAAACCCCCTTTTGAAAACGTTAGACCCCTTGCGGGTTCTGTTTATCCATCTGACCTTTAGAAAATTTCGAGTGCCATTGTTGCCAACCTAGAGCTCTGATACCATATTGTAACACCCCAAGTTCTGGGAACTTGAAGCGCTACGGGCTAGGACCGCACAATGGGTCCCGACCCTCAGAGTAGCAACAACAAACGGATCTTACAACAAGGCACAGACGAATGAAAACCAAAACTTAATATAAAACCAAAGGTTCAAACCAAAAGAAAACACAAAAGCTCCACAGCCGGGTTCAAAACAAAAGGGAAGCAACAAAAGAAAAACAAAACCCGATCCCGTCCTATAATGTACGGGAACCCCGGCTGACCATGCCATCCGGATCACTCAGCAGTATCTTGAAGCTGTGGAACAACTATAACGACGGTATAAACCGTTAGCTAACATTCTAGGTATAAGCAAGAGTGTAAAGCACAAACACACATAAGGTAAAGAAAACACATAGCATGCTCACACATCAACCGGTTATTATCTTTTATTAAGGTTATCCATTCCTAATTCAACTTCTTTTGTCACACGAGAATCTCCCGAAACTCGCCTCCACTTCCGTCTACCAATAGGAATAGATCAGTACTATCCGTTACCTATGGGTCTGGGTTGCAAGAGCACATTCTAGTCTCCTGTAGAACTAGACAAGTGGTCACCGCCCGGTTATAATACACTTGGGCCAATTAAGGTTAACAAAGGGTGAATCTTATTTCCAATTATTCGTTATAAACATGATAGCAACACAAACAAGCCAATACAATCCAACTAATACACGGAATGAAGCTAAGTAAGTCCAAGGGACTTACCTCACACAAAGGTAACACAAGAGATCAACGAACAACTCAGAAACACACAAGGAAGCTCAGTTTCCTTCGGAAAAGGAGCAAGGAAAGCATGTACGAACAAGCAACACGAATCAGGAACGGAACGGTCGCTAGAAGTCTATGACTTCTAGTCTCAAAGATCTCTAAGAGATCAACACATACTAAGGGCTCAACCTTAGTCTTACAACAACTCACGGAAACAAGGAACAACTATAAGGAACCAAGGAAGGAACGAGGAAAGAAAGGAAGGAAGCAACTCACCAAAGACGTGAGTTACTGCAGAGAAACCGCAGGGGCGGTTGGACTGAGGCACAGGGGCGGCTGAACAGAGGCGCAGGGGCGGCTCTGTGCAGGCGCAGGGGCGGATCTTCGTCAGAATCTACTGTCGGGCTTCTCTTCGATAGATCTCACGGCAGGGGCAACCAAAGCTCAAACCTTTGGTTCCAACACGACGAGACTCAACTCCAGAGAGCCTGAGAACAACAAAAGGTCAACAATGGAACACTCCACAAGAATCAAGGCTCATGCTTGATCCTTGGAGAAGAAGAAAAGAAAGGAACGCAAGGGAGAAACCAAAACCAGAAAGAGAAGACATGCAACACTGTAAGAACGTGAGAAAGAACCACGAAGGAAAGAACTTACACGTTCAGCGAAGTTGCAGGAAGCAAAGGACGGCTGCAGCTCTCTAGGGTTTGAAGACGATAGCAAGGAACGGGAAAAAGGAGAGAAGAAAGAGAATATATAGGGAGGGCTGGAACGCTAGACAGAAAGGGCGTCTAGGGTTAGAAAGAAAACAAGGAAACCGGCCCATAAGATAGAATATCGGGTATTGTATCTATGGAAGAAAGATAAAACAACGAAAATAGATCGGCGCGATCTGTCGCAACATCCGCAGGGGCGGATCTCACAACCGCAGGGGCGGCTGGCCGCGGGGGCGGCCATCTTCACCGCAGGGGCGGTGAAGGCAAAAACCTAGGATCTTACATCCCAAAATTTTATTTTTTTTTCCAGAAACAAGTGAAAGTAATAGTTCAAAACTTATTAAGGAATAGTTTATAACTTATAAAAGGATAGTTCATTAATTATAATAGAACTAGTTTAATGCCCGCACCTTGTGCGGGTTTTGTGTATATATATATATATAATTAAGTAAAACAAAATTTTCAAAAATTTAAATTAAGAAAACAAAATGTGATATATAAAATTTGAAATTATAAAATTAACTCAAAATTTAATTTTTGTAAATTAAAATGTGCCCAAATTATTTTTTGAAATTTATATAAACAAAATCTAGATGTGCTTTTATTATGTTTTTGTTTTAATTAATAGTTGACTAAAATTGATGTGGCATAATAATTTATTAGATTAATGATGATTTGGCTTGCTTATTGTTTATTAGTTTTAATGGTTTTTTTATTATGAAAAATATTATGGCAAATTTGTAAATATCTTGTGGGAATATTGTAAATAAATTGGAAAAAAAACTGATGTTGCTAGCCTTAACACGCAACATGTGGACTAAGTGAGTTCTGTTTTAATAAGATATATAGATAGTTCATAGTGCAAAATTTATAAAGGAGTGAAAGTAATAGTTCAAAACTTATTATGGGATAGTTCATGAATTATAATAGAATAGTTTATGAATTATAATAGAATAGTTAATGAATTATAATAGAATAGTTCAAAGTGCAAAATTTATAAAGGAGTGAAAGTAATAGTTCAAAACTATTATGGGATAGTTCATGAATTATAATATAATAGTTCATGAATTATAATAGATTAGTTCAAAGTGCAAAATTTATAAAGGATAATGCATAACTTATAAAATGATAGTTCATGAATTACAATTGAATAATTCATAACATATAAACGATTAATTTATAAATAATTTGATATAATGTATTAAAAAGTAATAGTTCATGGATTATATGGGAATAGTTCAAAGTTTATAGGAGAATAGTGCATAAATTATAACATGGTAGTTCAAACAAATTTTCATTCGTTTTTGGAAAAAAAAACATTCGTTTCGGAAAAAAAAATTTTCGGGATACGTGTCGGCCGTACGTTCGGCCGCACGGCCGTACCGCATTAAATGAACCGTACCTGAACAAAAGCCTATATATATATATATATATATATATATATATAGGAATAAGATCAAGTAAGAACGTATGTTACGGTAAGAAATAAGAACAAATATCAACCACACGATTAAATCAAATCGACGTCCATGATTCAACATTATTTTTGTTCACTAATTAAATACTTTGTAATTTTGGATAGTTATATACGATTACCATAAACGAATACATGAGTATTTAGTACCAAATTAACTTCACACTAGTAATTACTTATCTAGTTTATTTTATAGTCCCGACGTCATTAGAAATTCACACGAGTAATTACTTACCTCGTCTATTCCTATGCTTCACAAGTCGTGCAATTCGTTTAAGTGTACATTCGATTAACATAATTTGTCTATGCCGGTCATATATGCATGCTTAAGAAACTCACCTAGTTGTGCATGCACTTATAAAATTACATGCACGATCTCTTTCTTCTTTAAATAATTTGTGCATGCACGATATGTTTCTTCATACGTGATGTGTAACAATTGTTTAGTAGAGGATGGATACATGTGCACGACTTATTTAAATAATTTGTCTATTATGTGTCATGCATGCTTTAAGTGACTCACCTATTTGTGCATGCATTTATATAATTACGTGCACGATCTCTCAATAGGTAGTTGTGCAAAACCACAAAACTAAATGCATAAGGTTTTATATGCACGAGTAGTTATTTTCAAATCCAGTTTCGTTAAGTAAGACATACACGATATGCACGATTTAATCAAAATTTCAACAAATTTCACATGCACGAATCGAATAGTGAAGCACAATTAAGTTCAAGAAAATATAAGTCCGATTCCAAATTAGATAAAAATTATATTTTATTTCCATAATTACATATACGAATATATTCCATTACCATAAGCACGAGGGTGTATTAAATACCAATTGAAAATTGCCTTAATCGGACGATAAATCTCAACCATCTGTTTATTGATCGAACGATCTATATATGTTCTTATTTCTTACCGTAATATAGGTTCTCACCGGATCTGACCCTATATATATATATATATATATATATCAATTTAATTACATTTCTACATTCATAATTATGCATAATCTATAAATAACCATATAGTTATTCATAAATGTTTAAATTGTCTTAACTTACCTTACTTCTTTAATTAAGGTAAAGTTATCTCGTATATGATACTAAAATAATATACTTCATGTTACATGAAATTCTAAACTTTCATAATAACTCGCACTGTACATTACTATTAGGGTCCGTTTGGTTTAAACTCCGGAATTGGAAACGGAATGGAAACGAATCTAGTCAATACATATATCTTTGTTCATTAAAATTTTTGGAATCATTCCTTGTGGTTTGTAGTATTTGGATGAGAGTTTGATTACTTTTGATACCCTATAGGGCAACAAAATGTGAGAAAGCAAGTGCATTTTTCATTAAACCATGGGGAATGATTCCATAAAATTTCATGAATATGGATATATTATATGGACTAAATTCGTTTCCATTCCGTTTCCGTTTCCGGAGTTGAAACCAAACGGGCCCTTAGTATATATATATAATTATACAAACTAACTATTTAGACGGTATAAGCCTATATAAATTAGACCCATATTAAAACTTGTACTACATTCCTTTGTATCCAAAGCTTGACTTCTTGGTTGATTTCTCTTCCTCCTTTGCTCTTGTGATGATGAATATGGTGAAGCATGATGCTTTTCCTTGAATGACTTGATATCTTTGTTTTCTTCAATTTGGGTTAAAATATACCTATAAACACACGTAACAAGACATTATACATTCTTTAAACATTTTAAACTCTAACTAAAATACTAATGTCTAAACCATAAAAAAAAAACACAACACACATCTACAAATATAACACCAAAACATTCACAAACATCACTTCCATTCAAAGGAACTGACTCCAAATTTATGCATATTATCCATTCACAAACATCACTTCCATTCAATCGGCCCACTTGTGCATATTAACACCAACAAAATGGATACGACATCGTCAAAATATATACATGGGTTAACATTGCTCAAACACTCTTCCTTACCCTTAGCAATACATCATCAACCGTCTCCCACTCCTATACTTCTTCATTATAAAATACCTTCTGAGTTCTGAACTAGTTTGGATGCTTAGCTTTCCCTAACCTCCGACTATATAATCACCGCAAGCTCAATTTTTGGTCCCAAACAACCATATTCGGGTATTCAACAAATCATCTAGGCTGCATATATTTTGATTGGGCTAACAACAAACAGTCGGATCCGTCTAGCGCTCGTTCGCCGATAGTTGCAGATTCTTTCCCTGACAAAAATTGAAGTGGATATCAATTGATTGGTTGTTCCTGAACGATCCATCGAAATTCCCGTGACGAATCTGGTAACTATCAGAAAACCCCCACCGGTTGTCTACTCGTTGCTTTTCTTATCTGTTTGTTGTTTTTTCCGTTGGTTTATATGTTTTTGTTTTGCTCCAGTTGCGAGGAGTTTCCGATAATCTTTACTATTTTGTGTTTAGGGTTTTGAATGCCTGGAAATCCATGAATGCGCATATTTTTTGAGTTTCATTTTGTTGGAATTGATCTTTTTTTGCAGGAATTATAATCAGATCCATGTGCTCTGGTTCGTATCCTTGAAAACGATTGCTGATTTCTCATAGCTAACTAGTCGGATAGTTTCGATGGGTAAAGGAGGGGAAGATTACGGGAAAAGTGATAAGTTGAATTCAAAGCCGGTCAAGAGTGAAAATTCTTTTGCGGCGTGGGCCAAGGATGTTAAGGAGTGTGAAGAGAAGTATGGAGTGAGCCGTGATTTCGGCCTGTCTAGTGAGGAGGTGGAGGAGCGGCGGAAGATATATGGATTGAATGAGTTGGAGAAGCATGACGGGCCGTCAGTATGGAGGTTGATCTTAGATCAGTTTAATGATACGTTAGTCAGGATTCTTTTGGGGGCTGCAGTTATATCATTTGTGCTTGCTTGGTATGACGGGGAAGAAGGAGGGGAGATGGAGATTACAGCTTTTGTGGAGCCATTAGTTATATTCTTGATATTGATTGTGAATGCAATTGTGGGAGTTTGGCAAGAGAACAACGCTGAGAAAGCACTAGAAGCCTTGAAAGAAATTCAATCTGAACATGCTACAGTGATCCGGGATGGGAAAAAGGTGCCCAGTTTGCCTGCTAAAGAACTCGTTCCAGGGGATATTGTTGAGCTTAGGGTGGGTGATAAGGTACCTGCTGACATGAGGGTTTTAAGTTTGATTAGCTCAACTCTGAGGGTTGAGCAAGGATCCTTGACTGGTGAGAGTGAAGCTGTCAGTAAGACCACCAAGCCTGTTCCTGAAGATTCAGAAATTCAGTCTAAGAAATGTATGGTGTTTGCTGGAACGACTATTGTGAATGGGAATTGCCTTTGTTTGGTTACACAGATTGGGATGGAAACTGAGATCGGGCAGGTTCATTCACAGATTCACGAGGCATCTCAAAACGAGGAGGACACCCCACTTAAGAAGAAGCTGAATGAATTTGGGGAAGCTTTGACCGTTATAATTGGACTTATTTGCGCGTTAGTGTGGCTTATAAATGTGAAATATTTCCTTACTTGGGAATATGTTGATGGATGGCCCACAAATTTCAAGTTTTCATTTGAGAAGTGCACATATTACTTTGAGATTGCTGTGGCATTGGCTGTTGCTGCTATTCCAGAGGGCTTGCCTGCAGTAATAACAACTTGCTTAGCACTGGGAACACGCAAGATGGCTCAAAAGAATGCGCTTGTGCGAAAATTGCCAAGTGTCGAGACTCTTGGCTGTACCACTGTCATCTGTTCTGATAAGACCGGTACTTTGACTACCAACCAGATGGCTGTTGCTAAGCTTGTTGCTATGGGTGCTAAGAGCAGCTATGTCCGGACCTTCAATGTGGAAGGGAGAACATATAATCCTGTAGATGGCAGGATTGTAGACTGGCCAGCTGGTAGCATGGATACCAATCTTCAAACAATTGCAAAAATTTCCGCTCTTTGCAATGATGCTGGAATTGAGCAATCTGGCAATCATTTTGTTGCAAGTGGTATGCCCACTGAGGCTGCATTGAAGGTGAGAATCTTCTTCTACCTATAGTTTGATGCTTTGTTTCTTGCCAGTGAGGCTCTTTACATTTTGCTAGAGATCTATCCTTGCACGAGCTTCACTTGTTAGAACTGAAAATTCACTAATTCCGTGAAAATGTCATGATACCTTCTTATCTGTTCACCACAGGTGATGGTTGAGAAAATGGGGCTTCCCAGTGGATTAGATGCTGAAGCTTCTTCACAGTCTGATGTCTTACGTATGTGGCAATAGAGACTCATTTTGGGAATCATCTAAACTTTCTTCTTGATATACTGAATTATTATGTTTTCAAATCTTATTTCTTGTGGCAGGTTATTGCCAAGCTTGGAACAAATTTGAACCGAGGGTGGCTACCCTCGAATTTGATCGTGATAGGAAATCCATGGGAGTTATAGTTTCATCTAGATCCGGAAGGAAATCATTATTAGTAAAGGTACTTCAGAAATGTCATTTGTTTTTGGGTTTTGGTGACAGAGCTGGTTTCTTGTATGCCTTCTTCACTCCTTTTGTAGGTTCCTTTTTCATTTGTGTCTGCTACGAGTTTAAGAAAAATGAATTATCTGCAGGGGGCTGTGGAGAATTTACTCGAGAGGAGCACCTTTGTGCAGTTGTTGGATGGTTCAGTTGTTTTGCTAGATCAAAGTACGAGGGATGCTATCTTAGACAGCCTTCGTGAGATGTCCACCAGTGCTTTGCGTTGCTTAGGATTTGCATACAAGGAGGATCTTCCAGAATTTGACACTTATAACGGTGATGAAGATCATCCAGCTCATAAACTATTGCTTAATCCATCTAACTATTCTTCAATAGAGAGCAAACTTATCTTTGTTGGACTAGCTGGAATTAGAGTAAGTTTTCTCTTAGCAGTGGCCTCCTTTTTTCAGGAGAATTTTTCTGACATTGCCACTTTGTACAAATCTGACTGTTTTATCTGTTTCCCTTGCATTGATTAAGGATCCTCCACGGAAAGAGGTCCGCCAAGCAATTGAGGACTGCAGAGCTGCTGGTATTAGAGTCATGGTTATCACAGGTGATAACAAGAACACAGCAGAAGCCATTTGCCGTGAAATAGGTGTATTCGGTGAGGATGAGGACATTAGATCCCGTAGCTTGACTGGAAAAGAATTTATGGAACATCGTGATCAGAAAACACACTTGAGACAAACTAGAGGACTCCTGTTTTCTAGAGCTGAGCCAAGGCACAAGCAAGAGATAGTGAGGTTGCTTAAAGAGGACGGAGAAGTTGTTGCAATGACTGGTGATGGAGTAAATGATGCTCCTGCTCTGAAGTTAGCTGATATTGGCATTGCAATGGGCATAGCAGGGACTGAAGTAATTTACATACATCTCTTACCTAATTCCTTTCTCGAAAGTGGTGGTGAAAGTATATGGATATTAATATTGAAGAAGCATGACAACGAAAACTAGTGGAAGCTTCTTCCTTTCCTTCACAATGCCATTTGTATTTTTTCATATTCAACCTTGTTCGCTCCCCCCCATTTCCTCACAGACTTGGTGACTCTATCCTGCTTTAAAGCTTGTTTTCCTAGTTGTGAGCTTGTGCTTTTGCTAATATAGTGATATTGCGTCACATCTACCAGGTTGCAAAAGAAGCTTCCGACATGGTACTAGCAGATGATAACTTTAGCACCATTGTAGCTGCTGTGTCTGAAGGTAGATCAATCTACAACAACATGAAGGCATTTATCAGGTTTCTCTCTTTTTCTTTCAACTCAACTTTTGCAGTGTGCCATTTCTTCCCTCCTGTATTTGCAATTTTCTTGTTGGCTTCGTGCCTTGCTTTCCATTATTACTGTCTATGTTTGCTCAAGCTTTCATTATAATACTTGGTTCTGCATCTTATATATATTGCAATTTCCTGTTCTGCGTATAGTATTGTGATGATATCTTTCCTGCCTTTCCTTATTATGCAGTTCTTTCAATTCTAAGCTTTCTTTAGCACTACTGTTCATGGCATCAGCTGCCCACCTCATCCACAACATATTGTGACTCACCACATTCTAAAATATATTTTGCAGCGAGGAGATCATAACTTCTGTCGATAAATTGTTGTAGTCTCTATAAATACAAAACACTGTCCAAACCTTACAACCAATGAAGAGAAATATTTTCTAACAATCATTGTCTGCCTTCCCCAAGAATGCAGCCACTTTATCTAATGCCTGCAATATGATACAGGTACATGATATCCTCAAACATCGGCGAGGTTGCTTCCATCTTCCTTACAGCTGCTCTAGGCATTCCAGAAGGTCTTATTCCCGTTCAGCTTTTGTGGGTCAATCTGGTCACGGATGGGCCCCCTGCTACTGCCTTGGGTTTCAATCCTCCAGACAAGGATATCATGAGAAAAGCTCCTCGAAGAAGTGATGACTCATTAATCAGTGTGTGGATTTTGTTCCGGTACCTGGTAAGATTGTGTTACTTTTATTTTATTGTCATTTGAAGAAAAAAAGTATATTGTACCAGTAATATTTGTAAACCCACTAGAAATTCAACGACTGAGAATTGACGTGGAACGTGGAGAAAGTGGGAAAAATGAGGAAGTTGAAGAAAATGAGGGAAAATATAGATAGCTTATTACTATCAAATATGCTAGAATTTGTAGCTTTGGTTTGTATCATTATATGGTAACTATTTTTTTGAATATAGGTAATTGGGCTCTACGTGGGTCTAGCAACTGTTGGAGTCTTCATCATATGGTACACCCACGGCTCATTCTTCGGCATTGATCTGAGCCAAGACGGTCACACACTAGTGAGCTATTCCCAACTTGCAAACTGGGGTCAGTGCCCTACATGGAAAGATTTCTCAGTTTCTCCCTTCACAGCTGGATCTCAGGTCTACAACTTTGATGCGAATCCCTGTGATTACTTCCAAACGGGAAAAATCAAAGCCATGACACTGTCACTGTCTGTCTTGGTTGCAATTGAGATGTTTAATTCTCTAAACGCCCTCTCCGAAGATGGTAGCCTTTTGTCAATGCCTCCATGGGTGAACCCTTGGCTACTTCTCGCCATGTCTATCTCATTTGGGTTACATTTCTTGATCCTATATGTACCATTCCTTGCACAAGTCTTCGGGATTGTCCCTCTGAGTCTTAACGAATGGTACTTGGTGCTTCTAGTGGCTCTACCAGTCATCTTAATAGATGAAGTTCTCAAGTTCATTGGAAGGTGTAGGGTAGTGAGGCCCGAGGTGGACGCAGTTACAAAGACGAAAGCAGAGTAAGGAATCTCAGGTTGGCTACTTGAGGCTATTGACTATCCAAGAGCTCGGATTGTTTGAACCGGAAACTTTTGTCGGATATTTCAAGTCCTCCTTGAAAATTAGTATCCTGTAGTTGCAATGTATTTAGTCAGACAGATTTCAGTTTGCGAGCAATTCAAACACAGTTGCTCCTAGCTTTTTTGTATTGAGCTGATCCTGCAGTAACATTTAATCATGTGTTACGCGCAGTAGTTGGCTGAACTTAAAATTAGCAACTGCCAATTTTTGGATTGGGTCTAGTTGTCAAAGTGTGATTCTTCTGCTTGGGCATTAAGTTAACAGTACAAACCAAAACCTATGAATCTGATCAACTGTAGTATATGCCTATAAAAATAGGCGTCATGTAACAAAACAAAACCTTGATTTCCATCCCTACATCCACCACGAGTGCAGACAAAAGATGTGAAGTTCTTTTTTCCTCTCTCATTTCTTACCTGTACCATTTTATGATGTTTGATTCTCTTTATCAAATATTAGATATTAGGGTTTTTTTTTTTTTTTTGGGAGGAGACTCAGTGGTTTCCGGCGTATTTAATCACACTTGTTATATATAAAAAAAGGTTAAATAGTCATCAAGTGGGGTATTACCCAACCCCTAACATCATGAGCAATAATAGTCACTACACCCTCTGGCGAACTTGGATAGTTGGCCGAAGCATACTTGGCCACACGGTAGATATGGCGAACTTAGATAGTCCAAGGTTGTTGGAGGAAGCCTTGACACTTGTGCACCAGGCTGGCAAGAGAATGACAACGGGGTATCCTTTTATTGATGGAAGTGGTAGCGAGTAGTGAGTCCGTTTCCAAAATCACAAAATTTTGCATCACTTTATCAAGCAATCTCTGGGCCATGTAAGATATACCCCATAGTTCAGCCATGAGACCATACACATCCCTAAATTATGGACGAAACCTTGTTGCCACACCTCTGTGTCGTTCCTAATAATGCCCGCAGCCGTAACAAAACCATTATAGTCCAATGCTCTATTTGTATTCACCTTGATCCTGCCAGTGGGTGGGTGGGGTAAACGAATTGATCATTTGAGAAATCCTAGTAGTCGTAGTTTCACTTCCCATCCTCGCGCTCCAAGCCTAAAAATATTGTGCCGTAATCCAAGATTCTCTTATGACTTTCCGGGGGCCTTGCCTTACAGCTAAAGGTGGCGTCGTTATACCATTTTCAACTTTTCCATAAACCTTATGCAAAGACAACCTTCCAACCAACATTATTAATAAAAAATGAAGATTAAGAAGATTGCCTCTAACCCAGGAGAAGGGGGTATTGAAGAAAGAGGGAATCCTGCTTCCCTCCTAGAGAGTGTTCCACATAGCCTTGACCAAAGGAAAATCCCTAAACAAATGCTCGAGGTTCTCCGTCTTAGTACCGCAAACAACACATTTGTCTTCTCTCAACAAACCCTAAAACGGTCTCTTTTGAGTAGAAGACTAACACTTTCACCAAACCCCTTCTCATCCGCCGCCTCCATCTATACCTTCAATGACCTCCACCAAAGTGCAATTCGTCCCCTTCTCAGAGTAGCCTCCATCGAGGCTTATAACTCGTTTGTCAACCTCCTCTCGTGCGTAACCAACCGCCTCCTCTAGCGTAAACTACCGCCTTTTCCGGCATAAACCGCCGCCTTCTCTGGCGTTTCCTGTGGTGTTCACCTAACCTTCATCAAAATCTTAATCCCAAACAAACTCATCTTGTACATCTAGAGTAACTTGTTCAAATCCGGAAAACCTGCCCGGCCTGTCCGTCCACGGGCGGGCATAAACATGGAACAAGCCTGACCGGGCTAAAACGTCCGGATGAAAAAATAAAAATATTATATTATAATTATTATGAATATTAATTATTAATATAAAATTTCTAAGTATAACTATAATAAATTTAATATATTTTACATAAAAATTTTTAAATATAATTTAAAAAAAATCAATTAAAATAATTTTTTAATTTTTTTTAAAAAAAAATGAAAAACGGATATCCGTGAGCCCGACCCGTCCACCCGGACACGACACCTATCTTAGGCCCGGTTGCCGGACCGAACCCGGCAAAACGGGGTCAATATTTTATAAAGCCCAACCAAACCCAGTATAGGCCCGAATATGAACAAGTCTAATCAAGAGGTTGTTTTGTGATGACCCTAACCTTGTTTTCTTATGTCTTTCAGAAAAAGAACCCAAAACACAAATACTTAAGTAAATCCCATCATACCACCAATATCGGTGTTCCAATTTACCGCCGCAACCCTCCACATAAATTAGCCAAATCCGGTTACCACCTTCCCAAGGTCACCAAAGCTTCTTCACCGGAGAATGAATCCTCGGTTGTAATGACGGAAACCGGGTTGTTATCCGGAGAAGGATATAAATAGTGAGGGTTGTTGTCTCTATTATCGATAGAGTAATAATGTTCCATAAAATTGGAGTAGTTGGAGTATGTATGGTACTGATGCATTTTCAATACTGAGATGTGCATGTATTTCAATGGCATATCTATGACCAATGTTATTCTTTACCTCTGCTTAGCCACAACCATGGCTTCTCCTTACAATTATAAAGACTTAACAAAGCTTTGATTCCATCCGATTATGAGATTCAAACTTTATTTGTTGAAAATTGTTTTCAACATTAAATCCAGATCTACATATTTATGGACTTTCTTGATCTGTCGAGGCTCTCTTGGACTTCTCTAAACAGTAAAAAAAAAAAAATTGGAGCTCTAGTGTTTTGGACTTCCAAAGTTAATTTATTTCTCTTTCTGGATTGAAATCCTTATGATGGAGTTCTTTTGCAATCTGGATTCACAAATCTAGCTCTAAAATAAATATTAAAAATGTCATCCCCAAGTCTTTTTTTGAAGATAAGATGATTTTTCTTTCCATTGATAAATATGTGATTATAAATTTCAACATTATTGCAATTTTAAAAAAATTATAGAAAAGAGAAAAAGAAGATACTGAAAACAAGACAAACTAAAAAGTAAATAACAATTATCCATAATCATTTTAATCATGTTTTAGAGGAATAACCTTACGCCATAACCTTCCATTTCAAAAAAAGGTTCGCGTGTTCTTAAACAAATCAAAAGGTTCAAAGTTATAGACCAATTTTAACAACCTTTCGCTCTACTCCTAACATGGTCTAATAATAGGGAGACACCACAAAGAAATAATTAATGTTCATTTAAAGTGTGTTCTAAAAAACAAACAACTATCGATCATTAATAGGATTTCTTTATTTCACGTAATATGGTCCGAAGGTACAGGGTACGTCTTGATTTTGTGAGTGTCGCCTAGAAAAACTATTAATATTGTTTGTGAGAAGGAGTCGAGGATAGGTGATCGAAATCTAAAGGCTCTAAAGCAGAGTCCAAATCTAAGGTTTCCACCGGTGGTCCGTGTGAGTTGTACTTTGCACTACTTCTACAAACTTGTTCTCAGTGTTTCTTCTTGATCGGCTCGTTGTGTTTGAAGTTCTCTTTGGATGTATTTCTTTTCATTTTTCTTATGTTTTGGTTCCCTCATGGCGGTTAGTCCATCTGCCGATGGGATCTGCCTTTCGATCCATTATATGGTGTATCGTCTAGTATATCGAATCACATTCCTTTATCAGAAAATATAATTGGTAATACAAATCAATTTTTTGTTATAGGGACAATTATGGGTTGGGTGGATGAATCATTTATGTCACTTTCCATTACTCTTATCGGGCGAATCAGGTTCATCCGTGAGTGATTATAAATGTCATTAACTTATATGCATTTTAAAAGTATTTTCACACATATATTACAAAACTCATATTAAAAATAATAATATAAATAACTAAGATATACTAACTATACTTTATCATAAGATAAACAACACTACATCTAATAGTAGTCGAATTAACTTTTCTTTTTTTTTTACGAGAATCATTATATTCCATTATTTATCCTTTAGAGCTTGATGAACATATCCTTTTAGTCTATTTCCTTTCTATAACTATGTCGGAGATCTACTGATAGCATGAATTATAGTCTATATTTTGGGGTTTGTTTGGACGTTTTATCTTTCATAATCTGCATGTTTGTATATACATTACGTGATTTTACTACCATTTCATCTACCTTTGCGAGAATCGAGGTCTACACCTAGTTTCGTTGTAATTGCAGGTAATATGGTACGTTTTGCATCAAAAAGGAGCAAAAGGAGTCATGAGTTATTTGGAGCTACATCCAGGAAGCACAGCCATGAATTAAAGATTTACTTTGGACCAGTTTTGAGAGATTTCACATCCAGTTGAGATTCACCTCGGTTGACTACAGATTCACCTCGACCGAGGTGATCCAGAGACGCCGACTCGACCGAGGCGAACACCTAGGACGCGGCGAGAATATTTTATTCTTGGAAGAGATCTTTTAAATTTGGAAAGTGATCTTATATTTTTTGGACTTGGCTTCTAGAAGGAAGGAGATATGCAGAATATATATTTTACCTATATTTATGGGATAATATCTTCTTAAGATTTATTATCTTTGGAGGTTTATTTTCCTATAAAAAGGGTTGGATTTCCACAATTCCATCATCACGCTATACCGTCGATCAGGGTTTACACACGCAGCAGCCGCAGCCTACTCCAATTTGGGAGTCTTCGAAGAACCTTTTTGAAGGTTGAAGGAAGATAGAAGTCCATAGCTTTTATAGCTTTTTGAAGGGTTTTGTAAGATTGTCTTCAATTCCCTCAATTGTTGTCTTGTCTTTTTGGATTGTTATCCAAGGAACGCTTTGTTGTGATATTTGATTCAGTTATTGAAGTCTTTTCATTAAATTCTTCTTTGTTCAAATATTCACCTTCTTCCCTACAAATAATACTTTCATAATGATGATGAGTGGCTAATTTCCTTGTGTGATTCTAGGGTGATTGGCTGAAGGTTGTGGGAAAAACAATGATAGAATAATCTTAGATTCCAGTAGGATCCTGAAAGTTCGAGTCTTTAACCTTAACCCTAAGCATCTCGTTCAGTCGATGAACATTTCGGCCGAGGTGGAAACTGGCTGACCGAGGTGACTTATCTGATCCATAACTGAGAGTTAGGTGTTAGAGTTTGCCAAATCCTATTCTTATTACACCTTTCCTGGTTCAATGCAAGCTTAGGATGAGACTTACCCGGTAATTCCTTAGTTTGTGTACCAACGATCATAAGTGTAGGTAATAAAGGTTTATCCTTTATTGGGGTTTGAGTGTGCTTCCATCCCATCTTTGTGAGTTAGCCTGAGACTTACCCGGTAAAGGTTGATTCTATTCCCTTAGATGATGTGTTAGTTTGAGGTTATAGTTCTTTATCTTAATTCCTTGAGACTTACCCGGTAATAGGAGTTACGGTTTGGGATTAGTGTGTAGTGAGACTTACCCGGTGATCTACTCCACTTTAGAAACACCTTCCCCACGCAAAAATCTCAGCTTTGTCCGCTTATCTACAGATCTTGAGTTGGAACCACAACTAGATGCCTTAATCCCTAGAATTGCATGTTTGCTTTATTTGACATCTTATTCATCTTTGATTGTGTTAAATCGCTCTTGTGGTTAGTATTAACATTAGCACACCGTATTGACTTTGTTTCACCGAGTCCCTGTGATCGACCCCTGGAATTTTCTTGCTTTTACTACGATTGACCCGTACACTGCGGGTTCGCATCCTTGTTTTAAGCTTAAGTCTAGGGTTATAAATTTAAAGCTTGCACACACCGTTTGGAGCGAACAAGTTTTTGAATTTTTTTTTTTTTTTTTTTTTTTTTAAAAAAAAAAACAGTTTTCTTTCAGTTTCGACGTTTTTCTCAATCAAATAACCTGTAAGTATGCATGCAATCTCAGATGAACATATAAATGCAGAAGTGAAGCATAAATATAGATATCCGGTCAATAAAATACATCAAAAGTGTCGAATACATCAAAGGTAGCCACATAGTCAAATAACAAACCGGTTGGTTTATGTAATTCCAAGCATTCTAGGCATGTGCAAATCACATATTATACATCTATAGCTGAATGTCCTGACACACACTAAGGTTTTTCCTACGGTCAATAAAGTCAAGGTCAAGACAGAGTCGTCTGAATTTTGAGAGTGAAGAGAATAACATCGAGAGAAAGTGCAGAGTGACTAGGATCCATATCGTACGACAACCTTGTTCCACTTATACACTGGACCTTAAAAATGGCCTCCTGTTGTTGCTAAGAAAGTCTTGGAGCTATTTTGGACCAAACCCACACTTTTGGTCAAAGAGGTCGGACGACGGCCCAATGCTCGATCGACTTGCATCAACGGTATCTTGCTTGCTTTGTTTCTATCTTATCTTTAGTCCGATGTTATCTTAATAGAAGAAAACTTTGATTAGATTCAATCCTATCTTAATAGAAGATAGAGTCGTAGGAGATCTAGGGTTTTCGAGCCTTTTTGGACCCTATAAATAAGGCTTCTCATCCATTTCGTTAAATATCTCATTTTCCAGCATTTTATGAGGCTTTGACTCGACTTCTCCCCTACAGGTCTTACGAGCCCTACCCCATCGGACGCCGGCTGCTTCTGTTGATCAATAAAATACTTTGCTTTCTTGCTCTGAGTTATGTGTGAATAATCCCTCGTTGTTGTAGGGTCTAGTGAGTCCGAGTTGCATGGATCTATGATATTTGATTGATTCTTTGTATTGTTTGTATGTCAATGAGTTATGATAGTATAGTTTATAATATATGTTTTACAACGGTAACCTCAACTCGGTCAATCTTTGTAAATCTCGGGCGAGATTTTGGGCACGGGGCCGAGATTTTGCTTTCTGAAGTGGAATCTTGGTCGAGGTTTCACTGTTCAAGGTTATGGCTAACTTGTGTTTGGCTAAGGCTTTCCTCTCTTTTCTAGTAAACACAAGGCAACGCACGTTAAGCTCAAATAATCTCAAAAGAGATGGCAAACACAAAAGACTCGATTTTTATGTGACTCAAAGAAGACTTAAATAAAAAGTTCAAACCTTTGGTGTATGGTCGGACTTCATTCAGTTAGCTCTGATACCACTTTGATGCGGGGTTGATGTCTCAATTCCCGATCTAGATTGAAAGTCCTCAAATCGTACAACAAAAGAAAATCTCGATCGAAAAAAGGAAATCTCGGGCAAGATTTCTATATGAACAGTCCAAGATTCCGTGAAACTCAAATTGCGGAATTATAAGTGATAATGGAAGATAAGAAGATGATTAATGGATTCTAAAATGATAAGTATAGGAAGATCGGACTAATATAAGACTTGCAAATAACCTTGACTAATTATATATCAAAGCGCCAAACAAAGAACTACCTTTCACCCTTCCTTCTTAAACCTTACACAAGCCTTCTAAGTAAGACAAGCACAAGAAGGGACTAGTTTGACTAGTAGCTCCAATCTTCAATAAGATTAACAAACACAAGAACAACTTAGCGAGGATTCACAACGATTCAACGAAAAAATCTCCTTTTGATTGAATAGAAATGATAAAATGCGTACTCCGTGAACAAAGTAATAAGTATCTCACAAATACGTGAAAAATAAACTCAAATCTAGTTGTCTTATGAATCTCGTCCTCTAAGGCTATAAATAAGAGAGATTCTTCTAAAAGATAATCTAAAATAATCCTAAATGATAGGATCAAAAACCAACAAATACCTTTAGATAGTTTGAGAGCTTAAAGGTATTAAAATAATAAAATATAAGTAGAGGAAATAATCATCTGATCGAGATCTACTTGATAACACGCAACAGAGAAGAATCTCGGTCTTTGGACATAAATCTCGGCCGAGATTTTAGTGAGTTGACCGAGATGAATCTTACATGCAATTCTCCATTCTCTCGGATCCTCCCATCTTTGTAGCTTGCAAGCAACTTTTTCTTGAGTGTCTCCTGCTCTTGACTTAGTGAGATGAACAATCTCCAACAACACCACCCAACATGGCTATGATTGACCTCACTGGTAAAGAATGTCCGAGTCTATGTAAAAAAATCAGCCAACAATCCCGTCAACAAATGCCCTTTTCCTAGAAGGTAGAGGCTTAGCACTCTCAAACAATTGTAGATAACCACCCCCCCCCCCCTTCACTGATGCCATCACCGAGATACCTACCTATGCACGCTTTCTCAAATAGCTCATCTCCAACAAAAGGAAGCTGGATGAACACGTTGCGCTTACTGCTTATGACTACAATGCCATGAAATGAGTAAACTACCAAGAAAACTAGGTGACCCTGGTACCTTCTCTACCCCTATTCAAGTTAACACCTCAATCTTCACAACTCTTTGTCACCTTCGGGGCTAGCGTCAATATTCTACCACAACAAATTTGGAAATCGTTAGGAGTCGGAGAACTCTAAAACACCGAGATTCACATGTATATATCAAATCGATCTATCACTCGTCGTGCAAGTATCTTTGAAGACGTATTAGTACGTATTCATTGATGCCCTTGTTCCGGTCGATTTCGTTGATTTGGAAATGGAACCCGATCATAAAAACCCCATCATCCTTGGACGGACTTTTCTTAACACCGTTGGGCTATCATTAATGTCGAAAAAGGAATTCTAAGGTTCACAATAGGTGATACGATATAGAATTCAACATTATTAAAGCAGCGCAATTACCCACACTTCTTCAAGAGATTGTAGAATGGTTAACGTTGAAAACGAGGCCCGCTGTCATTACCTCATCGGAAATGTTTCTCTAGCTTCATCAACTCTTAACAACATTGACAATAAGGACTTCGAGGTCTCCCCAACCGCTCCTGAGCTTGAACTCCCCCTCCCTCCTTGAGACTTTAATCGCATCCGTACAATCCATTCTCCATGATGACAGACTGATAAAGCTTCATGGTTCATGCGACGACCTCATTGTCATCAATCCATCCACCGACGCTCCTGATCTATCAAAAGAAGTTAAGGATATTAAACAATGCTTAGACCTTTACCAAAGGGTTTACATTACACTTTCTTGGATATTGTCAACGAGTTCCTTATCATCATCAACTCCAAACTCTTGAACAATCAGGTCACACAAGTTGTTGATGTCATAAGGTGGTATAAAAATGCTTTAGATACACCATTGACGACCTTCAGAGTATATCCCCCGGTATGTGCATGCACCGAGTTTTATGGAACCAGACCATTAGCATTCTATTGAACACCAACAAAGACGGAATATTAATATGAAAGAGGTCGTTAAGAAAGAATTAATGAAGTTACGGGATGTTGGGATCCTTTACCCTATCTTTGATAACAAATGGGTCAACCTTATTCATGTGGTCCGCAAAAAAGGCAGGTTCACAACAGTTGAAAATGAATAGGGGAACAAGTCCCCACACGGACAATGACAGACTGGAAAATATGCATCGATTATAGGAAACTCAACATTTCCACCAAGAAGGATCACTTCCCTATTCAACACATTGACTAGGCTCTAGAAAGATTAACAAAGAATTCATTTTTGTTATCTTGATGGTTTTAGTGGATTTTGGTAGATACCCATACATCTTGATGACCAAGGGAAGACCACATTCACCTACCCCAATAAAACCTTCATGTATCGAAGAAAGCCCTTTGGCCTATGCAACCTCCGACTACCTTTCAACGGTGTATGATGGTCATTATCTACGACTTAATAGAAGACACTGTCGAGGTTTTCATGGATGATTTCTCGGTTCACGGAATAACTTTCCACATTTACCTCAACAATATGGGAAAAGTATTAAAATGATACGAAGAAACAAGCCTTGAGCCAATTGGTAGAAATGTCGTTTCATGGTAAATAAAGGCATTGTTTAGGACATCTTGTTACAAACAAGGGCAAAGATGTCGAGAGAGCAAAGGTGGAGTTAATCGAACGAATGCACCCTCCAGTCAATATAAAAGGCGTTCAAAGTTTCCTAGAACATGTTGGTTCTTATCGACATTTTAAAGAATTTTTCAAAAATTGCCACACCTATAACCAACATTTTCAAAAAAGACATACCTTTTGTTTTTTTTCTCCAAATTGTGTTGCAACCTTTAACAAGCTCAAAGAAGAAGTTGCAAATGCCCTATTCATCCAACTACATGATTGGTCACTTCCTTTCGTCTTAATGTGCGATGCGTTGGATTTGGTAATAGAAGCCGTGTTAGGATAAATTCATGATAAAATGCTCAATGTCATCTCTTATTCCAGTAAAACTCTTGATGACGCCCAAAACAACTATGCAACAACTGAGAAAGAGATGCTTGTTGTGGTTTTTACTTTCTACAAATTCCGAACACACCGTATCGGCCTTAAAGTCATAGTATAAACAGACCACGTGTGTGACACCTATTTCATTTCTAGTTGATTATCAATTAATTAACCATGTTTAAAGCAATAAGCGGAAAAGCGGAAAATGGAAATTTTTAAAACTTTATCTTACAACCACATTCACAACATATACACATACTAACATACGTCATAAAACTTTGTTTAACAAAAACACAACTGTTTTAAAACCATGCAAAACATCCTAGGCGGTAGCATCTCATAACAGCCCACCTGATATGATTTCAAATCCAGGTGTTGGGTCCAACGTCCTTGCCTTGATCAGGCCGAGTCTTAGTAGCTGGAAAAAAATGTGGATATAACAACAATGAGTCACACGCTCAGTAAGGCTATACAAATCGCACTCTCCCAATATACATAAGTATCTAATATCCCGTCCCCAAAGGACACTCTATACCCTTCCTCACATTTCAAAGCACACATACATATCCACATTCACATATAATTCCACAACCATTCATATCACATTTCACATAAACATTCAAGCATGTTATCACACATCACATATAAACATATCATCTCATCACATAAAAATAATCATAACATAACATATAACATGCTAGACTCGATCGCATCGATGCATAGGTGATAATTAACTAACTAGTCCCAACTGATCGTACGATATATTTTCTCACGTGCTTTCGTATTTATTTTCTTTCTTTTTTTTTTCTTTCGGTTGGCCAACCCGATAGCGCCCTAGGCCCCCTGTAGATCAGGTAGCGACCTCGGCCATCTTGTCCTAAGACCCCCTGTAGATCAGGTTGCGATCTTGGACTATTTTTCTTATCTTGAGGCCCTTGTAGATCAGGTAGCGACATCTGGCTATTTTTCTTATCTTGAGGCCCCCTGTAGATCAGATAGCGACCTTTGAGGCCCCCTATAGATCAGGTAGCGACCTTTGAGGCCCCCTGTAGATCAAGTAGCGACCTCGTCCCCCGGAAACCCGTGTGGGACCCAGTTGGGCTAATTAATCAATTACCATCCTATATTATCACTTCCATATCATAACTCAAATTCATGCTTTCATCATATTCTTTCATCACATTCTTTCCACTATCATCTCATGTACCTCATGCATGCTTTCATAAAGAATATCAATTCATCATCATCGTCGTCTCACTCATATACATATAAGCATGCATACAACCATAACAAACAGATATATACACACAAGCATGCATAAAATCATGGCATATTAAATACATAGCATATATTAAGCAAGTGTAATTCAAAGCACACATACATATCCACATTCACATATAATTCCACAACCATTCATATCACATTTCACATAAACATTCAAGCATGTTATCACACATCACATATAAACATATCATCTCATCACATAAAAATAATCATAACATAACATATAACATGCTAGACTCGATCGCATCGATGCATAGGTGATAATTAACTAACTAGCCCCAACTGATCGTACGATATATTTTCTCACGTGCTTTCGTATTTCTTTTCTTTCTTTCTTTTTTTTTTTTTCTTTCGGTTGGCCAACCCGATAGCGTCCTAGGCCCCCTGTAGATCAGGTAGCGACTGTTCGCTCCAAACGGTGTGTGCAAGCTTTAAATTTATAACCCTAGACTTAAGCTTAAAACAAGGATGCGAACCCGCAGTGTACGGGTCAATCGTAGTAAAAAGCAAGAAAATTCCAGGGGTCGATCACAGGGACTCGGTGAAACAAAGTCAATAACGGTAAGCTTCGTGAATACTAACCACAAGAGCAATTAACACAATCAAAGATGAATAAGAAGTCAATAAAGCAAACATGCAATTCTAGGGATTAAAGCATCTAGTTGTGGTTCCAACTCAAGATCTATAGATAAGCGGACAAAGCTGAGATTTTTGCGTGGGGAATGTGTTACTAAAGTGGAATAGATCACCGGGTAAGTCTCACTACTCACTAATCCTAAACCGTAACTCCTATTACCGGGTAAGTCTCAAGGAATCAAGATAAAGAACTATTACCTCAAACTAACACACCATCTAAGGGAATAGAATCAACCTTTACCGGGTAAGTCTCAGGCTAACTCACAAAGATGGGATGGAAGCACACTCAAACCCCAATAAAGGATAAACCTTTATTACCTACACTTATGATCGTTGGCATACAAACTAAGGAATTACCGGATAAGTCTCATCCTAAGCTTGCATTGAACCAGAAAGGTGTAATAAGAATAGGATTTGGCAAACTCTAACACTTAACTCTCAGTTATGGATCAGATAAGTCACCTCGGTCAGCCAGTTTCCACCCCGGCCGAGATGTTCATCGACTGAACGAGATGCTTAGGGTTAAGGTCAAAGACTCGAACTTTCAGGGTCCTACTGGAATCTAAGATTATTCTATCATTGTTTTTCCCACAACCTTCAGCCAATCACCCTAGAATCACACAAGGAAATTAGCAACTCATCATCATTATGAAAGTATTAAAATATATGGGAAGAAGGTGAATATTTGAACAAGAAGAATTTAAGGAAAAAGACTTCAATAACTGAATCAAATATCACAACAAAGCGTTCCTTGGATAACAATCCAACAAGACAAGACAACAAGTGAGGGAATTGAAGACAATCTTACAAAACCCTCCAAAAAGCTATAAAAGCTATAGACTTCAATCTTCCTTCAACCTTCAAAAAGGTTCTTCGAATCTCTCCCAACTGGAGTAGGCTGCTGCTGCTGCGTGCTATAAACCCTGATCGACGGTCTAGCGTGATGTCGGAATTGTGGAAATCCAACCCTTTTTATAGGAAAATAACCCTCCAAAGATAATAAATCTTAGAAAGATATTTTCCCATAAATATAGGTAAAATATATGATTCTGCATATCTCCTTCCTTCCAGGAGCCAAGCCCAAAAATATAAGATCACTTTCCAATTTTAAAAGATCTTATCCATGAATAAAATATTCTCGCCGCGTCCTAGGTGTTCGCCTCGGTCGAGTCGGCGTCTCTGGATCACCTCGGTCGAGATGAATCTCTGGTCAACCGAGGTGAGTCACAACTGAATGTGAAATCTCTCAAAACTGGTCCAAAGTAAATCTTTAATCCATGGCTATGCTCCCTGGATGTAGCTCCAAATGACTCATGACTCCTTTTGCTCCTTTTTGATGCGAAACGTGCCATTTTACCTACGATTACAACAAAACTAGGTGTAGACCTCGATTCTCGCAAAGGTAGATGAAATGGTAGTAAAATCACATAATATACATACAAACATGCAGATTATGAAAGATAAAACGTCCAAACAAACCCCAAAATATAGACTATAATTCATGCTATCAAAATACCCCATACTTAGCCCTTGCTTGTCCCCAAGCAAGTTCCTCATATAGAAGTCAAGATAGAATGGATTATAAGTCATGAAAATCAATGAAAAAGTCTTTCAAAATTATTTTATGGTGTGCAACTATCATAGATCACTCTAAGAGAATACTTCATGGAATTTAAAAAATCAATATGCTCGAAACCTTTTATAAATATAGGAAAGTCGTTCATCTTTGCATAAAATCATAAAATGCATAATAAATCATAATTATCAAAATTAATCATGTATAATCCAGTTTAAACCGCTAAGTCAATCAACAAGCTCAAGGTCTCAAGGGCTTCCCAAAAGAAAGGTCAAGAAACGTGTAGGGTAGGGATGTGTGTAAGGTAATGTGGTGCTAGAATCCGGGAAAAGGATGAACTTCACTTTCACTTCGACTTGCAACATCTTCCACCAATAAGCTTTGCTTACCGGCTATGTGAATGGTGCCGAGTTACTCATCTTCATGATTGACTTCCCCAAACCTAAAATTGCTTTCTAACACTTTCACTTCCAGCCACTTCTCAACTTTAACTCCACTTGCTTTCACCACTTCGCTTGCTTCCAAATTCCCGGATAGGTAAAGGGAGGCAAAATGTATATGAGGGGCTAAGCATGATCAAGAAGAAGAAGAAGAAGAGAATGAATTGCCTTGGTCTTTCCAAGAAGAAAGTGAGAGAACTTAACCTGCGGTGTCAACCTTCAAATTCAACATAATTTGGATAAAAACAAAGTATTAAACATGCTAATAATTTCAAACAAAGCATTTAGCAACTTAAACATATTATAAAACCTTTCAAACACATAAAGAATTTAAAACCAGTCAGTAACAAGATCTTCACTGAGATCACATCCAGATAAGTAACACAAAAATCGTTTTCGAAAACTCTCAGTTAACACACCTCGGTCGAGGTGTTCTTGGTTCAACCGAGGTGAAACGCCTCGTTTGGTCAAGACTGACTCGGTCGAGGTCAAAAAAAATTTTTTTTAAAACCATTTTTTTTTCAGTTTCGACGTTTTTCTCAATCAAATAACCTGTAGGTATGCATGTAATATCAGATAATCATATAAATGCAGAAGTGAAGCATAAATAAAATATCCGATGAAATGTCATACATCAAAAGTAGTCAAATAACATCAAGTAGTCATAATAAATACAAACACCCCATACTTGGGACACACTATCCCAGTGGGTCAAATATAAGTCTAGAAAATGAGAGTACTCACCGGATAAATAGCTGAACTACATAAAAATATAATAAAGAGAATCCTGCAGCTCCTCAATAGTCTCGATCCGGCGGTGGTGGTGGTGGTACGTACGGATACTGAGTCGGATCGAAAGGATAGCCCATGACACGCTCGAACTGAAGCTGGGCCATGATGTGCTGATAGTGCTGCCGCTCCTGCATCTCGCGGATATCCAGCGATAATGCAACATACGAGTCAATAACCTGATCCGTCAGGTCATCGATCCGTCTGTGAGCAGCTCGATCTCTCACTCCATGCCTCCTGCGTCTAGCAGGTCTGACTGGAGAAGTCTCAGCTGGTGCCAGCTCTGTCTCCTCCTCATCATCCAAGTCGATGATCGGTGGCGCGCTCGTACCTGCAGTATCCGTCCTTGTATCCATCGGGACTCCACCATCTCTCTCATCTACCGTCTCCTCGTCGTCGTCATCCTCCTCCTCCTCAGCCTCAGCTGGGGCAGCTGCTGCCTCCCTATGATCCTCCATCAGCGGGGCCCAAGCTGTCTGCCAGTAATGCGGATCGAAAACTGTGAATTGTGCAGATCAGCGGATCCCCTGTGACGCAGTCCGCTCCCATGGCATAGCAACAAATGGAGTGGTCAGACCACGGGGAACTAGAATCCTCCGTGTGATCATCTCCTGTAATCCAAGCGGCTTCGGAGCCGCCACCATCGTTCATACACTGAGGTCCATCCCGTGATACGCAGCAATATGGGTGACTAGACCTCCGCAACAAATGTCTCCCTTCGCTTTAGCCTTGATCTTGTGCAGGTCCTCTGCCAAGATCAAGCCAAAGTCTGGGAAACCCCCCGTGACCATACAGTAAAGGCTGAAGAGCTCGCCTTGTCGGATATTCTGGGGCGTCTCAGTACGCGCCAGAAGTGTCTCGCTGAATATCCTATGGGCTAATCTGAAGGCCGGGTGGAAGATGACCTTCTCCCTGGAATCTCTAGGGCGCCATCTGTCTGCATGCTCGGTAATATGGGCAATCTGCCCCCAGAACTCCCTAGCTACGGATCGGGAGGGGAAGTCGGTGGCGGTGGGCTCAGAAAAGCCGAAAATCTCTCTCCAAATCTCTAAAGGAACTATGAAGTTCCGGTTCATCAACCGGTACTTCACAGACCGGTCTGTGGGGAGGTAGGAGAAGGAGCTAACAAACTCTAAGGTCGGCTCCAAATAAGCTGGGGCTTGGATCTCAGTAAACTGATCCAGCCCTACAGTGACAATCATCCTCCTAAGGTCAGCATCTAACCCTAGGCAATCGAAAGCTGACACGTCCAGAAAACGTGGTGCGATAACTGGACGGCTAGCTATGCGCTCATAGTCTACCCGGCATCTCTCGTGGATAACCGGGCGGTAAGGACGGGAAGAAGAAGAAGAAGGAGGGGAAGGTGAGGATCTGTCTCTGAGGGCTAGGCGACGATCGGAACTCATTTTCTCTCAACACTGTCAGACCACCTCGGTCACTGACAAGACTCAGAAATCACCTCGGTCGAGATGCAGTTCGACCGGACCGAGGCGCAGCAGTTACGATTCCAATTCTCAGAAATTCAGTTCTTTTCCCCCAAAAATCACTACAATTGCTTCCTAAGGGGTACTTAAGCCTTTTCTCAGCAAAATCAGGGGCAACCAAAGCCCAAATCGAAGCGAATGAACGAGTTAGGGTTTCGACTGTTTTTACCTCGTTTCGGTCGATTCGCTTGATTTCTTTGCAGATCTGTTGTTGCAATAGGTTCCTCTATACTTCAATCGCAGTTTGGAAGCGGAAATCTTCGAAAACGAGCAAGAAACGAGAGAGAGCGAAGTGGACTGTCGCCGCGGTCGAGGTGAAGAAGGTAAAAAGTAAAAAAACTGAAATTTTTTTTTCTTTTTATACTGCTCCTGGATCTGTTGTCACCTCGGTCGAGATGGTCTCGACTGGACCGAGGTGGTACGGACCGAGGTGGTTCTGCAGAAACCCTAGTCGCCTCGGTTGCTCAAGAATCAACTCGGTCGAGGTGCTCTGACAGTGACCGAGATGCTTCTGTCTTCTCAAAATCTCGAACTTCTTTCCTTCCAGTTATGCTCCTTCCTTAGATATTCCCTGTTGTTTGTCCAGAACGCCAAAAACAAAGCAAAGCAAAGCAAAAACAAAAACTATCTAAGCTAGACTAGAAAACGGGAAAAAGAAAGCAATACCTTGGGTTGCCTCCCAAGAAGCGCTTGGTTTAAGGTCGCTAGCTGGACCATGATGTGTCTCAAACGAGGTGGGAGGTGCCCTCACCCCATACTTCACCTCCATCGTGGGGTGAAGTAAGTAAATCCATCAAACGCTCCAACAAGTGTAAGTGCTCATCGGGGAATGAATCGTCTATGGGTGGGTCATCCGTCTCGCGGGAAGATTCCGGTAGCCGGCTGAGGTGGTCCGCAACTGAGTTCTCGGATCCCTTCTTATCGCGGATCTCTAGGTCAAACTCTTGAAGCAAGAGAATCCATCGAATAAGGCGCGGCTTGGCATCTTTCTTAGCCAACAAGTAACGAATGGCTGCGTGGTCGGTGTAGACAATGACCTTCGTCCCTACTAGATAGGAACGAAACTTCTCGAAAGCATATACAACCGCCAATAACTCCTTCTCGGTGGTAGCGTAGTTACGTTGTGCTTCATCTAGCGTCTTGCTAGCATAATAAATGGTGGTGGTCCGTCCATCCTTCTTCTGTCCAAGCACCGCTCCTACGGCTACATCACTAGCGTCACACATGACCTCAAAGGGCAAGGTCCAATCAGGAGGTTGGATAATGGGAGCGGAGATCAACGCTTCCTTAATCCTGTAAAAAGCATCAAGACACTCCTGCGAAAACTCAAAAACAACATCTTTATTCAAGAGGTTAGTTAGAGGTTTAGAAATCTTAGAGAAGTCCTTGATGAATCTTCTGTAGAAACCTGCATGCCCGAAAAAACTCCTCACACCTTTAACAGAACAAGGAGGAGGGAGCTTCTCAATAGTCTCGATCTTAGCTCGATCGACCTCAATTCCTCGATTAGAAACGATGTGTCCTAGTACAATGCCTTCATTAACCATAAAATGACACTTCTCCCAATTCAAGACGAGATTAGTGTCTTCACATCTCTTAAGCACTAGAGAAAGGTTAGATAGGCAATCATCAAAAGAGGAACCATATACAGAATAATCATCCATGAATACCTCCATGATCTCCTCTATGTACTCGGAAAAGATAGCCATCATGCATCGCTGGAAGGTAGCGGGTGCATTGCACAACCCAAATGGCATCCTCCGATAGGCAAATGTCCCCCATGGACAAGTGAAAGTGGTCTTCTCCTGATCATCCGGATGGATAGGAATCTGGAAGAATCCACTATAGCCGTCCAAGTAACAAAAGTGTGAATGCTGGGCCAGCCGCTCGAGCATTTGATCGATGAAGGGAAGCGGAAAATGATCCTTCCGAGTCGCCGTGTTCAGCTTCCTATAATCGATGCAAACTCTCCAGCCCGTAACGGTCCTCGTTGGGATCAACTCGTTGTTCTTATTCGTCACAACGGTCATCCCTCCTTTCTTCGGAACGACATGCACCGGGCTAACCCACTTGCTGTCCGAGATAGGATAAATAATACCTGCATCCAACAACTTAAGAACTTCCTTCTTCACAACCTCTTTCATGATCGGATTTAACCGTCTTTGAGGTTCCCGTGAAGTCTTATGATTATCCTCCATTAGAATTCTATGCATGCAGAAAGAAGGTTTAATGCCAATAAGATCATCCGTGGTATAACCTATAGCCTTTCGATGCTTTCTCAAGACATGCATTAATTTAGACAATTCAGATTCGGTAAGGGAAGCACTAACAATAACGGGATAAGTAAAATCCGGTCCAAGAAAGATATACCTCAAGTGACTAGGGAGTTGTTTAAGCTCCACAACTGGGGGTGCTTTCTGAGAGGGATCCTTGCTTCCTCTTTCCAGTGGAGTGGTGTCAGAAACTGGACTCGATGAAGTCTCAGTTAGAATCGTCTCGCCATCGACCTCGGTCGAGGCGCAGAGGCGTTGACCGAGGTGTTCTTCAGTCGCCTCGCTTAGTCCAGAAAGTGTCTCGGTCGAGGTACTGCTGCTGGAACCGAGACTGGAGATCTTCGTCTCCTGGATTAGCTTCTCAGTTTTAGCTCCTGGATCCTCTTCCAGTGCCTTCAAGCTCCGTATATCTGCATCACAAGAAGCATCTATACCTTCCTCCATTAAACTGAAGCTAATAACTCTTTCGAGTGGATCGTTAATAAGGATAGAGCTCACCAATTCTCTTGATTCTTCTTCATCGTAGATGTTGAAGATATCATCAGTTAGCTGCTCCCCTTTCATGGCTGCAAGTAGTGCGAACTCCACCTCATCGCCACCAACGTTGAATTTCAACTTGGCGTTCTTGCAATCCACGTTGCAACCCGAAGTTGCCAGAAATGGCCTCCCGAGAATAATAGGAACATGATAATCTGCGGGAATGTCAAGTACAACAAAATCTATAGGTAGATAGAAGTTACCTAACTTGACCGGAACGTCCTCCAAGATGCCCACGGGATGGGTAATGGAGCGATCCGCCATATAAAGTCGAATCTTGACCGGCTTGGGCTCTCCAAGACCGATCTTCGTGCATAGCTCCAGCGGGATGATGCTCACGCTGGCTTCTAGATCACAAAGGGCTTCGCAAGTGACATCCCCAACTTGAATGGGAATGCAAAACGAGCCGGGATCTCTCAACTTAGGTGGCATCTTTTCCTTCATGATCTTGATAAGCTCCGAAGATTTAGATGTCATCCTAACTTCACCAACATCCTCCAGCTTCCTCTTCCTTGATAAGATTTCTTTTAAGAACTTCCCATAGGCGGGCATACCTAGAATAGCATCAAGGAAGGGAATATTAATATGTAGCTTATTCATCAAGTCAAGAAACTTACCAAAGTGCTTGTCTAGATGTGCTCTGGCTCTGGACTGAGGGAATGGAAGTGGTGGTTTATATGCAGGAGGTGGAATATAAGTTTCAGTCGTCCCTCCTGCTTTCTGCTGCTCCACCTCGGTTGGCATCTCGGTCGAGGTGTTCTTCGACTGGATCTGGACCGAGGTGGTATGCGTCGAACGAGGTACTAGATCTGCAGTTTTAAGTCCACTCCTCGTCGTTATGGCCATGCACTGGCCCTTAGGGTTAGTTTCCGTCTTTGCTGGAAGCTTCCCTGGATCTCTTGGCGCTTCATTCGCCCTACTAGCAAGTTGTTGTTCGAAGGACTTTTGGGCCCTCGAAAATGAAGTCATAGAATTCTCCATAGCGCTAAGCTTGACCAAGATAGCCTCCAGAACTGCGTCTTTCTTTTCTGGTTGAGACGAACTTGATCCTTGCCCTTGGCTCTTTAATGGAGTAGAAGAAGAAGAAGGGGAAGAGAGGAAAGGGTTAGAGGAATCGTTAGAGTTGGAGTTTGGATGATTGTTACCGTGATTTTGGTTATTCGCCCTCCAGTTGTTGCTATTGGATCCTCTATTGTTGTTGTTGTAGTTGTTGTTTCGGGGACCGTTGTTGTTGTTACGGTACCCGTTGTTGTTGTTATTCCTTTGCCCTTGCTCTTCCTTCTTAGTTTGAGCCATCAAGAGTTCCTTCAATTGCTTCACGTTATTCTTCAAAGACGTGAGTTGATTGTTGTTGGATTGAGTCTCTTGAAAGTTGACTCTTTTAACTCCACCTTCAGCTCCTTGGTGGGTATATTTCTCCATGTGCAAGGCTTGCTTCTCAATGAAGTCCCAAGCCTCATCAATCGCCATGTCCATGAAGGTGCCGGCGGAGAGTAGTTGGAGTTTGAACTGGGTGCTTCCGTCCAGTCCTTTGAAGTAGATCTCCAACAACTCGATCTTTGGAATCCCATGATGTGGGCAATCCAAAAGGATATCCTTGAACCGCTCCCAAGATTTGGACAAGCTCTCCTTGTCCTTCATAATGAAAGCATTGATCTTCCCTCTCATTTCAGCGGTCTTTGAGGGGGGAAAGAATTTGGTCAAGAATTCCGTAGTCATCTCCTCCCATGTGCTAATTTTTCCTGGAGGAAGAGATTGATACCAAGTAAGAGCTCTATCTTTTAAAGAAAAGTAAAAAGGTCTTAGCTTGTAGTTGTTATTCTCAATTCTGGAAGGTCGCAAGGTTTCCTTCAAGATCTCGTAGTTTTGAAGATGTTGATGCGGTGACTCCTTCTCTAGCCCTCCGAATTGGCATTGGCGAATCATGGATAGAACTTGCGGTCGAAGTTCGTAGTCATGATCCGCTGGATCTCCTAGGTTCACCCCTGGACGCCTCAGCTGTTGATTAGGGTCCATCCTTTGACCTAGGGTTTGTGGGATTCCTGCAAGAAGAACATCTCGGACTGGCATCCGAGGTGGAAGTACATCGGCCGGGGCGTCAGGTACTGGAATCTGCCTCGGTCGAAGATCAGCCACTGGATCCTGCATCGGTCGAGGATCAACAGGGGGATCTTCCCTCGGTCGAAGTAGAATCTGGTCTCGTATGACTGCTATCTCAGCTTCGATTGCTGCAGTCTTGGTGCGATTCTCTTCTTTCTCTTGCCTAAGTTCTTCCTTGCTGAGGCGTAGCAGCTCTAGCGCCTCTTTTCAATTCGGCCGCAAGATCGCGATCGTCTTGTTGGGCCATCTTTGCTTCTCTTAAGCGTCGCTTGTATGTCTTTTCCGGTTCGGGATCGTAAGGAACGATTTCCTTCCCAGTGCGGGTTCTTCGCATATACCTAAGAAAGAACCTGCAAAAGTCACTCAAGTAGAGTGGTTAGATGGCACGGGGCAAGCGCCCCAAGAGCAAACCGTACCGGCTCGGTCTAGACCAAGTCCCCGGCAACGGTGCCAAAAACTTGTTCGCTCTAAACGGTGTGTGCAAGCTTTAAATTTATAACCCTAGACTTAAGCTTAAAACAAGGATGCGAACCCGCAGTGTACGGGTCAATCGTAGTAAAAAACAAGAAAATTCCAGAGGTCGATCACAGGGACTCGGTGAAACAAAGTCAATAACGGTAAGCTTCGTGAATACTAACCACAAGAGCAATTAACACAATCAAAGATGAATAAGAAGTCAATAAAGCAAACATGCAATTCTAGGGATTAAAGCATCTAGTTGTGGTTCCAACTCAAGATCTATAGATAAGCGGACAAAGCTGAGATTTTTGCGTGGGGAAGGTGTTACTAAAGTGGAATAGATCACCGGGTAAGTCTCACTACTCACTAATCCTAAACCGTAACTCCTATTACCGGGTAAGTCTCAAGGAATCAAGATAAAGAACTATTACCTCAAACTAACACACCATCTAAGGGAATAGAATCAACCTTTACCGGGTAAGTCTCAGGCTAACTCACAAAGATGGGATGGAGGCACACTCAAACCCCAATAAAGGATAAACCTTTATTACCTACACTTATGATCGTTGGCATACAAACTAAGGAATTACCGGGTAAGTCTCATCCTAAGCTTGCATTGAACCAGAAAGGTGTAATAAGAATAGGATTTGGCAAACTCTAACACTTAACTCTCAGTTATGGATCGGATAAGTCACCTCAGTCAGCCAGTTTCCACCCCGGTCGAGATGTTCATCGACTGAACGAGATGCTTAGGGTTAAGGTCAAAGACTCGAACTTTCAGGGTCCTACTGGAATCTAAGATTATTCTATCATTGTTTTTCCCACAACCTTCAGCCAATCACCCTAGAATCACACAAGGAAATTAGCAACTCATCATCATTATGAAAGTATTAAAATATATGGGAAGAAGGTGAATATTTGAACAAGAAGAATTTAAGGAAAAAGACTTCAATAACTGAATCAAATATCACAACAAAGCGTTCCTTGGATAACAATCCAACAAGACAAGACAACAAGTGAGGGAATTGAAGACAATCTTACAAAACCCTCCAAAAAGCTATAAAAGCTATAGACTTCAATCTTCCTTCAACCTTCAAAAAGGTTCTTCGAATCTCTCCCAACTGGAGTAGGCTGCTGCTGCTGCGTGCTATAAACCCTGATCGACGGTCTAGCGTGATGTCGGAATTGTGGAAATCCAACCCTTTTTATAGGAAAATAACCCTCCAAAGATAATAAATCTTAGAAAGATATTTTCCCATAAATATAGGTAAAATATATGATTCTGCATATCTCCTTCCTTCCAGGAGCCAAGCCCAAAAATATAAGATCACTTTCCAATTTTAAAAGATCTTATCCATGAATAAAATATTCTCGCCGCGTCCTAGGTGTTCGCCTCGGTCGAGTCGGCGTCTCTGGATCACCTCGGTCGAGATGAATCTCTGGTCAACCGAGGTGAGTCACAACTGAATGTGAAATCTCTCAAAACTGGTCCAAAGTAAATCTTTAATCCATGGCTATGCTCCCTGGATGTAGCTCCAAATGACTCATGACTCCTTTTGCTCCTTTTTGATGCGAAACGTGCCATTTTACCTACGATTACAACAAAACTAGGTGTAGACCTCGATTCTCGCAAAGGTAGATGAAATGGTAGTAAAATCACATAATATACATACAAACATGCAGATTATGAAAGATAAAACGTCCAAACAAACCCCAAAATATAGACTATAATTCATGCTATCAGCGACCTCGGCCATCTTGTCCTAAGACACCCTGTAGATCAGGTTGCGATCTTGGACTATTTTTCTTATCTTGAGGCCCCCTGTAGATCAGGTAGCGACATCTGACTGTTTTTTTTATCTTGAGGCCCCCTGTAGATCAGGTAGCGACCTTTGAGGCCCCCTGTAGATCAGGTAGCGACCTCATCCCCCGGAAACCCGTGTGGGACCTAGTTGGGCTAATTAATCAATTACCATCCTATATTATCACTTCCATATCATAACTCAAATTCATGCTTTCATCATATTCTTTCATCACATTCTTTCCACTATCATCTCATGTACCTTATGCATGCTTTCATAAAGAATATCAATTCATCATCATCGTCGTCTCACTCATATACATATAAGCATGCATACAACCATAACAAACAGATATATACACACAAGCATGCATAAAATCATGGCATATTAAATACATAACATATATTAAGCAAGTGTAATTCATATACACTTACCTCGCAGGTAAGAACGATAAACCTCGCAAACCAACTATTGAGTCTATTTCCCACTCGGACTATCCTCCTTTATCGTGTTTGGATACGCTCACAAAGCAACTACGTTATAGTTAGACTGAAACCTTCAACAACACCTGTTGAGAATATCATATTCTTCGTATTAAACTTCTCGCTTCAAACACCAGTTAAATTCATTCCTTTGAATTTAATTAGCTTATAGCATTTTTTAGAATTCCCAATTTAATTAATTAACCTTTAATTAATTAATTAAATTTCGCCAGAACAACGTTTTACCCGCAGGCAATTTCTGAACCCACCTGTCATCAAATCTCATCAAACAAACAGCCCATAATCACGAGAATAAAGTAACGAGCATGATGGAATTTCCAATTATCCATTTTGACAAGCCTAAGGTCAATTTAGGCTAAATCGCAATACGTAAACGAATAAATTCATAACTTATTCGTTACTAACCCGATTGACGATCCGAAAGAAGATTCGGAATCACAACGACGCAAGCTACGCTCGGACACCATCAAATTCACCGGAATCTGAGCGACGGAACCTCCCTAGTATCATATATGCTCGATCAGGCCTTCCCTTGCGCGGAAATGTAGGAACTCGGTACCAAAATGAAGAGAATGAAGAGAGGAATCCAAAAACTCAAACGAATTTGAAATCGGATTAGAAACGGAGAGTAGATCTGAGTTTGAAGGTTGAGAGAAATCAGAGCTTTTACGAGGAAACGTGAAAGAAAATGAATTAATAAACGTTATTTCCGCTATTTATAGCGAAGACGATAATTATCCTTTAGCGGAGTCGATGATTATCCTTTAGCGGAATCGATAATTATCCTTTAGTGGAATCGATAATTATCTTTTCACCAATCCGAAAAAGCGGTTCAAGACCCCTTCTCCAAACTTCTCGAAATTGGAATAATAACTCTGAAATATTGTATGGATAATTATTCCGCAATTATCTCAAAAAACGTGTATTCCTAAGCCATCTTTCTTAGCCGCTAAGAAACGAAATAGCGACTCTTTTGGCCGTTTTGCCTTTCCATGTTTTTTCATATCTAGGACATGTCCGATATCCTGATCATTTCTCTCAACTGCATTTTTGTTAATTGAAGCTCCCAAATGCTCCAAATAACACCGGGTTGTAATATCATCTAGGAGCAAGTTACCTTGAGAGGTATCTCGTATTAAAACGAATTTAATTCCTTAAAATTCTCGATTAGGTTATCTTCGATTTTTTACTGTTACAAATATCTCCCACTTTAAGAAATTTCGTCCCGAAATTTAAGAAAGGACGTAGAACCAAACTCGTAGATATATCAAAAGGATGTACAACCGGATCACAATTTCTCGAGGTTCTTACTAAAAAGATAGGGGTATTTCGCTCTCATATCTCGCTCGGTCTCCCATGTAGCCTCTCGAGCTGAATTATGTCTCCATATGACCTTCACCATCGGAATCTCCTTGTTTCTCAATTTTCGAACTTGCCTGCCTAAAACCTCAAATGGTTCTTCTGGGTAGGACAAGTTCTCAGATACTTCTATCTCAGGTTCGGGAATGATATGACTAGGATCTGACCTATACCTCCGTAGCACCGATACATGAAAGACGTCATGCAATCTTGATAACTCTGGTGGTAACGCCAACATATACGCAAGTTGTCCGATCTTCTCTAAGATCTCATATGAACCAATGTATCTCGGTGATAACTTCCCATGCCTACCAAATCTCATAACTCCTCTCCAAGGAGATACCTTCAAAAACACTCTATCGTCTATCTCATATGTCATCTCTCATCTATGGCGATCAAAGTAGCTCTTCTGACGATCTTGTGCTGCCTTCAAGCACTGCTTTACTACTTGTACTTTCTCTATTGTCTGTTGTACAAGTTCAGGACCCTCTATCTGTCGCATGCCCTCAAAATCCCAACATACAGGTGTGCGACACTTCCTTCCATACAAGGCCTCATAAGGGGCCATACCAATACTTGAATGGAAACTGTTATTATACGCAAATTCGAGCAATGACGGGTTAGAATCCCAATTACCTTTAAGCTCCAAAACACAAGATCTCAACATCTCCTCCGAGGTCTGAATCGTTCTCTCTGATTGTCCGTCTGTTTGAGGATGAAATGCCGTACTGAAATGCAATCTTGTACCTAAGGCATTTTGCAGACTTCCCAGAAATGCGAGGTAAACCTCGGATCTCTATCGGATACAATCGATACAGGGACTCCGTGCAGTCGAACAATCTCTCTCACATACAACTCTGCCAGCTCATCTAAGGATTTATCTTGTCTCATCGGTAAGAAGTGAGCAGATTTCGTCAATCTTTCTACAATCACCCATACCATGTCATTCTTTCTGAAAGTCCTAGGAAGTCCAACAACAAAATCCATTGTAATCCGCTCCCACTTTCACTCAGGAACTGATAAAGATTGTAACTTTCCTGCTGGTGCTTGGTGTGCAGCCTTCACTTGCTGACACACTAGACATCGAGCCACAAAATCAGCTACCTCTTGTCACATCCTAGGCCACCAATAGATCTTCCTCAGGTCATTAAACATCTTCGTACTCCCAGGATGTATGGAATACCTCGAGGAATGTGCCTCTTCAAGTAGCTTCTTCTTTAACTCCTCAGTGTTTGGCACGCATATCCATTCACCTCTGTATAACACTCCCTGATCAGACAACTGGAAGTGTGTAGTGGTAGCATCTCCCACTTTAGCTTTCAACTTCTTCAGTGTATCATCCTCGTCTTGTCTAATTGAAATCTCATCAAGAATCAACGGTCTTACCTGAATGTTCGCTATCAACTCAGATCCTCTTACATCCATCTCTACTCTCATAACTCTGAGAGCTAATAATAGATGCTCAACTTTGTAGTTGACCTTACCGCCTTGGTCACCGCTCTTTCTGCTGAGAGCGTCAGCTACCACATTCGCCTTTCCTGGATGGTACTCTATAGTGCAATCATAATCCTTGAGTAACTCCATCCATCTCCTCTGTCTAAGATTCAGATCCCTCTGAGTTGGAATATACTTCAGGCTTTTATGGTCGGTAAACACCGGAAATGTCACCATAAAGATAGTGCCTCCAGGTCTTCAGAGCATAAACTATAGCAGCAAGCTCTAGGTCATGTGTAGGGTAGTTCTGCTCATGAGGCCTCAACTATCTAGATGTATATGCTATTACCTTCCCTTCCTGCATTAAAACTCCTCCTAAGCAACTCCCAGATGCGTCGTGTAAACAACAAAGTTACCCTTATCTGAGGGTACAACCAGAATAGGGAACGTAGTCAATCTTTTCTTAAGTTCTTCAAAGCTGTCTTGAACATTGTTATCCCATATAAACTGCTGATTCTTCTTTAGCAAGTTAGTCAATGGGCGCGCAATAATCGAGAAGTTCTTTACAAACCTTCTGTAATAACCCGCAAGTCCTAAGAAGCTGCGAATCTCCGTAATGCTCTTTGGAATTTCCCATTCTGTAATAGCCTTGATCTTGGATGGATGAGGTTATATACCATCTCGTGATATCACATGCCCTAAAAAGGCAATATGATCCGTCCAAAACTCGCACTTGTTGAACTTCACGTACAACTGTCTCTCCCTCAGAATCCCTAAGATATGTCTCAAATGTTCTCTATGAGTATCTGCATCTCGGGAATATATCAAGATATCATCAATGAAGACCACGACAAACTGATCTAGATAAGGTTGGAAGATCGAGTTCATCAACACCATGAATGTTGCAGGTGCATTCGTCAACCCAAAAGGCATAACTCTAAACTCATAGTGTACATAACGAGTACGAAAAGTTGTCTTCGGTATTGAATTCTCTGCTATCGTCAACTGCCAGTATCCCGATCGAAGGTCAATCTTTGAAAATACTGTAGCACCCCTTAACTGATCAAGCAAGTCCTCTATCCTCGGTAAGGGATACTTGTTCTTGATTGTGATTTTGTTCAGTTGACGGTAGTCTATGCACATTCGTAAACTACCATCTTTCTTCTTCACAAAAAGCACTGGTGAACCCCAAGGAGAAATACTCGGGCGTACAAAACCCTTCTCGAGTAACTCCTCTAGTTGTTTCTTTAACTCCTTGAGCTCTAACGGAGCCATCTTGTAAGGAGCAATTGATATAGGTGTTGCACCTGGTAATGCTTCAATCTCGAAGTCTACCTCTCTACTCGGAGGTAAACTAGGTAAATCATCAAGGAAAACGTCAGGAAATTCTTTGACAACATCCACCTCAGATACTCTGGGACTAACAATGGTATAATTTGGCATACTAGCCAGATAAGTCTGACACCCTTCCTGGAGTAATCTAAAAGTTGTTACTGTAGATATGAGGCAAGTAGGAATCATATTCCTCTCACATGTCATAATCACCTCTCTCACCCCATCTACCTCCATGGTGACTTCCTTTGTATAACAATCAATCAATGATCTATGAGTGGATAACAATCCATACTTAATATCGCATCAAAGTCTCTCAAGAAATCATCTCATGTCAGCACAGGTGGTATATTATGGCCATTAGGGACCGTGTCCCACTAGATCCAATCTTTAGGAATCAATATAAAAGGCAGATCCCGTCTCTAGTTGCTCCCTCAAGCAAGGATATAGCATATTGTACATGTCTCTCATTAGCGTAGATAACTCCATCTAGAATGGACGCAGTGTTCCTCAATCACTCATCCATTACTAATGGATCAGTAGTCCCCTCAAACGATTTTGCCCCTTGGCGGCAAATCTTCTCAAAATTCTTGTCCATCTTTACTAGAATAATACCCACTTGAGACATTGGTTGTGCCCGTGGTGGTATAACCTCTCTCAAATATATCACTAAATCAGATATACCATCCATATCCGATGATGGTAGTGATATTGGCTAAATTGACACCTTAGGGTGCTCCTAATCATTTCTACCCTGAGCATGTACACACTCAGTCGACCCTTTGGTTGTGCTCCGCCATCTAAAAGAAAAAGAAACTTTCAAAAGCTTTTCAGAAAACTTCCCACAAGCCAAGGAATCATATCCCTGCTCTAATACCAACCAAATGTGACACCTAATTCATTTCTAGTTGATTATCAATTAATTAACCATGTTTAAAGCAATAAGCGGAAAAGCGGAAAACGGAAATTTTTAAAACTTTATCTTACAACCACATTCACAACATATACACATACTAACATACGTCATAAAACTTTGTTTAACAAAAACACAACTGTTTTAAAACCATGCAAAACATCCTAGGCGGTAGCATCTCATAACAGCCCACCTGATATGATTTCAAATCCAGGTGTTGGGTCCAACGTCCTTGCCTTGATCAGGCCGAGTCTTAGTAGCTGGAAAAAAATGTGGATATAACAACAATGAGTCACACGCTCAGTAAGGGTATACAAATCGCACTCTCCCAATATACATAAGTATCTAATATCCCGTCCCCAAAGGACACTCTATACCCTTCCTCACATTTCAAAGCACACATACATATCCACATTCACATATAATTCCACAACCATTCATATCACATTTCACATAAACATTCAAGCATGTTATCACACATCACATATAAACATATCATCTCATCACATAAAAATAATCATAACATAACATATAACATGCTAGACTCGATCGCATCGATGCATAGGTGATAATTAACTAACTAGCCCCAACTGATCGTACGATATATTTTCTCACGTGCTTTCGTATTTATTTTCTTTCTTTTTTTTTCTTTCGGTTGGCCAACCCGATAGCGTCCTAGGCCCCCTGTAGATCAGGTAGAGACCTCGGCCATCTTGTCCTAAGACCCCCTGTAGATCAGGTTGCGATCTTGGACTATTTTTCTTATCTTGAGGCCCCTGTAGATCAGGTAGCGACATCTGGCTATTTTTCTTATCTTGAGGCCCCCTGTAGATCAGGTAGCGACCTTTGAGGCCCCCTGTAGATCAGGTAGCGACCTTTGAGGCCCCCTGTAGATCAAGTAGCGACCTCGTCCCCCGGAAACCCGTGTGGGACCCAGTTGGGCTAATTAATCAATTACCATCCTATATTATCACTTCCATATCATAACTCAAATTCATGCTTTCATCATATTCTTTCATCACATTCTTTCCACTATCATCTCATGTACCTCATGCATGCTTTCATAAAGAATATCAATTCATCATCATCGTCGTCTCACTCATATACATATAAGCATGCATACAACCATAACAAACAGATATATACACACAAGCATGCATAAAATCATGGCATATTAAATACATAGCATATATTAAGCAAGTGTAATTCATATACACTTACCTCGCAGGTAAGAACAATAAAACCTCGCAAATCAACTATTGAGTCCGTTTCCCACTCAGACTATCCTCCTTTATCATGTTTGGATACGCTCACAAAGCAACTACGTTATAGTTGGACCGAAACCTTCAACAACACCTGTTGAGAATATCATATTCTTCGTATTAAACTTCTCACTTCAAACACCAGTTAAATTCATTCCTTTGAATTTAATTAGCTTATAGCATTTTCTAGAATTCCCAATTTAATTAATTAACCTTTAATTAATTAATTAAATTTCGCCAGAACAACGTTTTACCCGCAGACAATTTCTGAACCCGCCTATCATCAAATCTCATCAAACAAACAGCCCATAATCACCAAAATAAAGTAACGAGCATGATGGAATTTCCAATTATCCATTTTGACAAGCCTAAGGTCAATTTAGGCTAAATCGCAATACGGAAAACGAATAAATTCATAACTTATTCGCTACTAACCCGATTGACGATCCGAAAGAAGATTCGGAATCACAACGACGCAGGCTACGCTCGGACACCATCAAATTCACCGGAATCTGAGCGACGAAACCTCCCTAGTATCATATATGCTCGACCAGGCCTTCCCTTGCGCGGAAATGTAGAAACTCAGTACCAAAATGAAGAGAATGAAGAGAGGAATCCAAAAACTCAAACGGATTTGAAATCGGATTAGAAACGGAGAGTAGATCTGAGTTTGAAGGTTGAGAAAAATTAGAGCTTTTACGAGGAAACGTGAAAGAAAATGAATCAATAAACGTTATTTCCGCTATTTATAGCGAAGACGATAATTATCCTTTAGCGGAGTCGATGATTATCCTTTAGCGGAATCGATAATTATCCTTTCACCGATCCGAAAAAGCGGTTCAAGACCCCTTCTCCAAACTTCTCGAAATTGGAATAATATCTCTGAAATATTGTATGGATAATTATTCCGCAATTGTCTCAAAAAACGTGTATTCCTATGCCATCTTTTTTAGCCGCTAAGAAACGAAATAGAGACTCTTTTGGCCGTTTTGCCTTTCCATGTTTTTTCATATCTAAGACATGTCCGATGTCCTGATCATTTCTCTCAACTGCATTTTTGTTAATTGAAGCTCCCAAATGCTCCAAATAACACCGGGTTGTAATATCATCTAGGAGCAAGTTACCTTGAGAGGTATCTCGTGTTAAAACGAATTTAATTCCTTAAAATTCTCGATTAGGTTATCTTCGTTTTTTTACTGTTACAGCGTGGCACTCTACCATCTAAAGACTAAAAAGGATGTCAAACCAAGGCTACTACATTGGATTCTCCTTCTCCGGAAATTTGACATTGAGGTCTACAACAAAAAAAGGGTGGAAAATATCGTCGCGAACCACCTCTTACGCCTTCCCGTTGATACCATTGGTGTTATACCTTCTTCTCTAATTAAGATCCATGATGACACCTTGATCAATAACATCGATTTACCACCACACTGAGCAAAATGGGTCCAGCTAAAAGCGTTGATAAGGGAACAACCCTATACCATTTTTTTAGTCTCATTATACTTTTTTCCTCATATTTTGGTTATATTGAGATCAATCTAAGATCTAAAGTATAAAATGGTGAACAAAATGGGTTTCCAAGGTTTTCAAAATCATCCATTCTTTTTCAAAACGTATATTTTCTGTTTTTTAACCTTTTTCTCATGTTTATAGACTCAAGTCGTTCAATTTGTGCACCCAAAACTTCTCCAACATTCACATTTTGTTTCTACACCTCTCTCTTGTTTGTATGGAGTATGTGGTCCGAAGGGAGGTAGGCAGGTCTTACGACTTGTCTGTTCACCTTGTCTCGATCTTGCTCCTATTTTGTCAATATGCAAATTATATTTTTACGCTATCTTATTGTCTAGAAATTTGATCTCTCTCTCTCTCTCTCTCAACCTTGTTTATACCTTTGATTTTTGAATCTATTGATAAGAAACTTGGTTTCATGACAAAGCCTTGTGAGATTACTTTTAGCCTTATGCACATATTATTTGTGTATTCTTCTTTTATGAGTGTTCTTCTATATGTTTCAACTATCTAGAATTTACGATTGACTATCTTTTGAAATTGCATACTTGTTTTTGTACTTTCATCTTATGAAATTGATTGAGGCGTGTCTTTATTAAGCCCTTTATTCTTTTTGACTACCCCGAGCTTAATTTTCCATCTTATTAGTCTATTTTGGCATGTGTTGACCTTTCTCTGTCGCTCCACAAAAATATCCCTAGCCATGTTTAGCCTCATGTGACCCATCCAGGAATTAGGAGGTGACTCCATGTAACATAGGAAGAAAGCAAGACTCAAGTATGTGGTCATGTGTAGTAAATAACATCAATGCATAAAGGTCCTTGTGGTGTTAGTGCATAAAGTGAAGAAGAACAAAAATCAAAATCAAGAAAAACAATTATGTACCACTTGATCTCGCAGAAAAAATAGAAGAGGTAAATAAATGATGTCTTACCATGTACAAAAGTGCCAAAGTGAAGAAATGTAACATGTTTTGAGTAAGAGTGATGACATCTGCCTTGCATGAAGATAAACTACCGAGAAACTCGAGAAATCCTAGTTCCCAAATCTTTTTGCACCACATAGCCAAATAAAACTCTTCACCCTTGTACACTACCTAGCTGAGTTACAACCTATAAAAGTCGTCTTAATTCATAAGTGTATTTGCAGGAAAATCTATGTGGTGGAGATTGAGAACGTCTTGGTAAGATTATGGTTAATGGTCTTTGCATACTAGTTGAGGTTGAGTGTTTTCTTTCATATCCCGAAAACACAAGTGAGAGAGTTATACACATCCCTTGTGCTATGATGACAAGTTTAGAGTGCTTGATCTTGGAGTATCCAAAGTTCATGTGTTCTAATAAAATTCAAAGATGTTAGCATATCTTACTTGAGGACAAGTAAGGTTCAAGTATGAGATATTTGATAGCCTTCCAATTAACGTCTTTTTGGTCTATATGCCTTGTATTCCTATTTTGGATATATACTAGTTGGTTTCTGTAATTATAGGCATTTTAGGCACTCATAAAACACAAATGATACATATATAGTTGAATGTCCTGATAAACACTAAGGGCTTCCCTACGGTCAATGAAGCCAAGGTCAAGACGGAGTTGAATAAAGTCCGAGAGTGAAGAGAAGAGCATCGGGAGAAAGTGTAGAGTGCTCGACTAGGACCCATGTCGTATGACGGCCTTGTCCTACTTTTGCACTAGACCAAGAAACGGCCTCCCGTTGTTGCTAGGAAGATCCTAAAGCAATTCTGGACCAAGCCCACACTTTTGGTACAGGAGGTCGGACGACGACCCAATGCTCGATCGACTTGGATCAATGGTATGAAGATACCATATCACGAGGATTTAATCTTCCCTAGAGCATAATGATATGTAGATACTTTTTAGACCTTAGAATGTGGATTGAAGAAGACAAGTAGAAACCATTGGAGTTGAATGGCATTTTATGACGACCTTTGAGAGATTCCAAAATTCGACCATCTTTCCTTTGGATCTAAAAAATCATGACAACTACAAAGTTGTAGATCTTCGAAATAACTTAAAAAGTATTACTCATGGGCCACGTAGTTCCAACCAGAGCATCAAAAAACTTAGTTTTACAAAATTGTCAAAGAAGCTATCAATCAACATTCCTTACGCCCAAGCTTAGACCCACCTTACGCCTTTGTTACGACTATATGGTGCCCGTAAGGGGGCTCTATCACTTGCCGCTAAGATATAAATTATTTTTGTTTTTATAATTTTTAATAGTTATATTTTGTGTAACACTATACTCTGAGATTTTCTACTATATATTCATATGTTAGCCTTAGGGTTAGGGAGGCCAAAAGAATAACTAGACACATATTTCTCTAAACCCCAACCATCAAGTAGTTGTGACATAACTTTTGATTTAAGGAATGTATGATCTCTAAAATGGTTTGATTTATTATTTGCATATATTTATGAATTGAGATTTTGGTATTGCTTATTTTCAAAGTGCTTCATTCCTACCTATTTACTTTCGAAAAAAGTTGCTCTTATAACTGGTTTAGATGAAATAACTGCAGAGCCAGAAGCGAAGGTCGTTTTATTGAATTTGTTGAAAAGAATTTAGTTTTGAGAATACTAGTTTATCATAGCTAAGCGATTGAAGTCTAAACGTTCACAAAATGTTTGATTTTTATTTGAGTCTTCTTTGAATCATATAAAGTCGAGTCTTTTCTTGTTCGCCATCTTTGCGAGATTATTTGAGTTAATGTGCGTTGATTTGTGTAAGTTTTGGGAGAGAGAAACGTCATCGACCAAACACAAGCCAACCGTTGACCTTGTGTAATAACCGAAAATTTTAAGTTCCGGTAAATTGAAATTAACCAAAGTCCGATGAAATAATCGTAAATAAACAAATAAATAAATAAAACGAGTTAGTTCTATCATTTTATGTGACCCAGATTCACATAAAATGATAAACTAAATGACCGGAAATAAATTACGTTTTTAATAATAATTTATAAATACGGAATTTAATTCCGTATTATTTAAACTCTCGCACAAAAAAATTAACGAGTTACGAGTTCCGCTTTCGATTTTATGAGATCACCGCTCAATTGGGCCAACCCTAGGCCCAAGCCATCAGCCCACTTCCTAAGCCCATCATTAACCCTAAACTAATTAAAATTAACCTAATTAAACTAATCTAATTTAACCCAAATTCTAACCTATCTCACGCGATTGTCGCTCCTGCCTTTCCCTCTCGCAAACAATCGAACTGCAGCCCCGCTTCTACTCCCTTGCGATACGGACGACAACAGCCTCGGCGCCGCCCTCCTTCAGCCGGAGCCATCGCCGCCGGGTCCTGCGCCACCTTCCGCCGGCTCCGGTAAGTCTACCACCCTTCTCCTCTTTCCGTTCTTCTCCGCACTCTTTGCGGTTCCGCCTCTTACTTTCCGTCGACCACTGCAGTACCGAAGACACAGCCGTCTTTCCCTCGCCGTGGACCACCGTGCGACCGCTGGAGCCACCGAGCCGCGCCGCTTCAGACGCCCGCCGCAGTGACGCCGGTAAGGTTGTGCCTCCTTCCTTCCGCCTCCCTCCTTTCCTTCCGCTTTCTGGTTCGATTCCGAGGCAGTAACTGTCTTCCTGCGCAGCCAGCCCCTTTGCCGCCGGAACGCTAGCCCTTTGCCGCCGGAACGCCAGCCCTTTGCCGCCGGAACGCCAACCCCTTACCGCCGGACTGCAGTTCCGTAAGCTGGCTCCTCCACTTTTCAATTTCACTGTCATAAATATGTATGTGAGCTGCTGTAGTCGGCCTGAGCATAGTTAACATAGATAGGTAGCTGCTGAATGTATACATAAAATGATAGAAATAAGGGGGCTGCTGTAAATTCATTTATTCATTCAGCTTTGGACCTATAAACTGCCTATCTTGTCGGACAATTATTAAACGTTTGGATAAAGATCCACCGTTGAATTTTGGATATGTTGTAGATGGATATATGTAGTTTAACATATTAAAATTTGGGAAGGAATGAACGGTCGGATTGAAAGTTATGGGCTCCCGAAGTTAGGTAGTTGAGCAGTTTTGGTAAACTTAAGTTTTTGGCTAAGTATAGGAATTGTGAATGAAGTAGCCAACTTTGTGAATTATTATAAAAATATTGGCTGAACAGTTTGGAGAAATTCTTTCTCCTAAGGTTAGATAGAACCTCATAGATGATCTAGAGATTTAATTCGGAATTATTATAAGCTGTTAAGAATTTTATATTTAGAGCCAAAGTTAAACCTTTACGATTCTTCCGGAAAATAGAAACATAGGAAAAATGTCAGTTTGAAACCAAATAAAATTTTAGGAGTTAGAATATAAATTTAGAACCTCAAATAGGAGTTTAGACATGAATTTTAGGGTTTTCGAGAAAATCGGAACCAAGGGTAAAATGGTCATTTTACCCTAACTAATACTGTAACTAGTTATGTCTTAATACATCAGTCGATCTTAGAAGTTTTAGACTTCTAACTACGTGAGAGTGTGCTAATACACTTATCGCCTTTGACAGGCAACTGAGTTGCTACAGTTTACAGAACGAGTGGTTTACAAAGAGTCGAGCTGTATATCAGGTAAGTCCTTTGGGCTTACTTAGCTGACTACTAAATATGAGTATAAATGATGATGGTGGTGTGTGATTGACATGTTAGAGAGATAGGTTATGATATATAATTACCGACCTATATTTTGGCCTAAGAGTAACGGGCGGTGGCATTCTGCTCAGTAGCTCGCGGGGCGCTGGGGGTTTCTTTCGGGACTAGTCCATACATGGTTTGTAGTGATGCTACCAAAGGAAGTCAGCTAGACCTACACCAGTTGGATAAGGAACGGAGGCGAGAACTAATAATAGTTCTCGTGCCACAACTTAAATTGAGTAATGTGAATCACTTAAATAATAGATAATAAACGGTTGAGTGCCAGCATGATGTTTGTTTATTTTTGTTTCTGCGTGTGCTTGTGCTGTTATCATTTTGCTTATATTTGGATAGTTAGCTAACTGTTGATATGTTGTTTAGACTTGACACAGGTTAGAGCAGATGCCGAGTGATCCAGATGGTAGTGGTCAGCCGGGGTGTCGTACTTTAGGACGTTTTACAGTTTCTGCATTTGTGGGTTTTACAGTTGAACATTGTTTCCTTCCGTACTTTGTTATATTCCGTTTTCCGGCTGTAGTCGATCTGATCACATTCATGCATTATTAAGAACTATCTTATGATTTCTGATTTTCCTTATCTGTGCCTTGTTGTAAGATCTCGTTAAGTTGTTGTCAAACTAAGGTCGGGACCCACTGTGCGGTCCTAACCAGTAACTTCCTAAGTTGAAAAACTTGGGGTGTTACACCTTGAAACCTCGCCAATACAAAATAAAAGCAAAAACAAAAATTGTGCTTCAAGTCAAGATCTTTTCTAGTAGTTAAGATCCTACCTATCTTCTATCAAAGCAACGTTACAGACACTTATCTGAGCAGTAAAGATCATAAGCAACCAAGGAGTAGCAGTCCATGAGAGATTCTTGAACGTCGGATCCAAGAGTCGATTTGGCCGAAAAATCGGCCCGTTCTTCAGAAAATCGTCCGATTTTCTATCCGATTTTTGCTAATGTTGTCAAATTTTTGGAGAAATTTTGAGGCATACTTTGCATAATCCAAGTGCTCCTTGTGCAAGAGTATTACAACAGAAGAATTTCAGTATATACCTTGATCCAGTTAAAGAGATCTAGCCATACCTAAATCCAAACCCGACTAACTCTCTTTCTTGAACTTTGCAACTCAAGGTACGTTCTTCTCTCTTCTTAATCTCTTGTGTGCGTTTCTTTAGCCTCTTTTCTATTCTAAATACTGAATCTTTTTCTTTGAGTGTGTTAGTTAGTATCTATGCTTCTTAACGCACTAGTTGTCTATCCGCAATTTTCTTTCTACCTTGTCGTGTGTGGAGTAAACTTCCAATAGGGAATTCCTTAACCATTGCACCCCACAAGAACCTTTAAGTGAACCAAGTTGACTACTTGAGTCAGTCAAGGAGTTTTAGTGAGACCAAGGCGCTGATTTGTAAAGAAGCATTAATCCATTCAAGTCAATTCTATCAAACCAGCTTGCGACAACAAAACACGAGCGTGAGTGCGAGAGAAAATAAGTAAGACCTTTCCGTCTTCTCTAACCTTACAAGTTTGTTGTTACTGTGCGTGTTTGTATAGATGTCATGAAGAGATAGTTCACGCGGATCTCAGAAGGATGATACTCCGGGTATAGCGGACATGTTCAAGCAAATAATGACCAAGATGTCCAACATGGATAAACGACTTGAACAAGTGGAAGCAAGACCCAATGCAGACTACTGATCTGAATCTCGCCTAAGATTAAATCCGAAGGTTGTTTATGAAGTAGGCAGGAGTTACGCTAATTCACCACCACCACCACCTCCAGTTTCAGCTATAAACCATCAATCGATGCCCGGTAATCCTCACCATAATCAATTCTTTAATGCTAATCGCAATCCAATTTTTGGTGATGAATTTCATAGCATAAGTGATGAAGAGGATGACGGTATGTGGAGAGAGTACTCACGATGTCATCAACGAAGAGGACGCTATAATAAGCACCATCGGCCTCAACAAGATAATGACGGACTTGGGAAAGTCAAGGTCAAAATTCAGAGTTTCAAAGGTAGATGTGATCTAGATGCATACATGGAGTGGGAGACCAAAATTGAACAACTTTGGTCTTGCGGTAACTTTAGTGAGCAACGAAAGATCCAATTTTCTGCGTTGGAATTCAAAGGATATGCTCTCATTTGGTGGGATCATCTCATCAAAGAACGGAGAAGAGCGGGAGAACCGGACATCAACATTTGGGAACGCATGAAAGCCTTGATGAAGGCTAGGTTCCTGCCGCCACACTATGGTCGGGAGTTGAGACAACACTTAGAGAACCTCAAACAAGGTTCCATGTCCGTAGAAGAAGTCTACACCTCCATGCAAACGACAATGGTGAAAGCCAACATAGAAGAGGATGAGGAGTCTATTATGGCTCGAATTTTATGAATTTTACATCCCTCTTTAGCTAATGAAATTGATCTTTATATTTATGCTTCTATGACTAAATTACTGCATTTGGCTATCAAGGTGGAGAAAAAGATCAAAGGACGGAGTTAAGAAACAACTTCTTGGACTCCAGAGAAGAAAAATCGACCCACTGTCAGAAAAATCAACCGATTTTCTTCCCAGAACAAAGAAGGAAAGCGTTCTTTGCCTGATCCAACAACTCCCAAATCTTCTACGCAGTCCCGTCCTTTGAATGAGCCTTCAAAGAACCATAAAGGGAGTACTTCTAACTCTACCTTAAGATCTAGAGATATTGTTTACTTTAAATGTCAAGGTAGAGGTCATTACATGCGCGATTGTCCTAATAAACGAGTTTTATTTCTAAATCAAGAAGGACAATATGAAAGTGAAAAAGAAAATGAACATGATCATACCCACATCAATGCATTACATGAACATGAGCATGATAATCATAGTGATAGTGATTGTGAATATGAGCATGGTGAATCCTTGATTGCTATACGTACTTTGCATGCTAAAATTGATTTATGTGAGGATAATCAACGTGAAAACCTTTTTCATACTCGACGTCTTGTTCAAGAAAAGGTTTGCAACATGATTACTGATGGAGGCAGATGTTGCAACATCGCTAGTGAGGAACTGATAACTATATTACAAATCACTACCTTCTATCATCCTCGATCTTATAAAATGCATTGGATGAATGATTGTGGGAAATTAAAGGTTAATAAACAGGCTCGCATTTACTTTGGGAAAATATGAGGATATTGTTGTTTGTGATGTTGTGCCTATGCAATCATGTCATATTTTGTTAGACCGACCTTGGAAATTTGATAGAAATGTTATGCATGATGGTTATTCTAATAAACATTCATTTGCGTTTAAGGGGAAGATCATTACTCTTAAACCCATGACACCTTTATAAATTGTTGAGCATTATGACAATAAGAAGGAGACACGGAAGCAGAAGGACAAAGAATCAACTCTTAGAGAAGAAAAATCGGGTTATTCTTCCAAAAATCAACCGATTTTTGAACAAAATCGGGCCGTTCAAGGGAAAATCGAACGATTTTCCTGTGCATCATCCAAATTTTTCTCTCTAGGGTAGCAACGAGCCCTTCTTTCATCTAAAAGGGAGTTTCTCAATGATTATATCCCTTTAGACCTTTCTTTACTGAGTTTATATAAAAGTCTGCTGACTTTAAGTGATGAGGTGAAGGCCGCTTTGCCTTCAAACATTTTACAGGCTTTGTATGAATACAAAGACGTATTTCCGGATGAAATTCCTACCGGACTTCCACCATTCCGAGGCATTGAGCATCGGATTGACTTCATTCTAGGTTCGGTACTCTCTAACCGTCCTGCTTATAAATGAGTCTGCAAGAAAGTCAAGAAATACACGATCAAGTGCAAAATCTTTTGAACAAAGGTTATGTACGCGAGATTTGAGTCTTTGTGCGGTTCCGGTTCTGTTGGTGCCCAAAGAGGACAACACTTGGAGGATGTGTGTAGATTGTCGAGCAATCATCAACATCACTATCAAGTATAGACATCCCATTCATCGATTGGATGATATGCTAGATGAGTTGAGCGGTTCCACTTTGTTTTCAAAGATTGAACTTAAGAGAGGTAATAACATGCATTACAGTCTATGTTTTGGGATTGGTTTGGACGTTTTATCATCATAAATATGCATGCATGGCTATATATTCTTGATGATTATGTCGTATTGTTTACCTTTGTAAGAATTGAGGTCTACACCTAGTATTGTTATAATTGTAGGGAAAATGGCACGTTTTGGAGCGATAGGGAGCCAAGGTATTTAAGGAGTCGTTGGAGCTGAATTTTGGAGCATTGAGGAGCTACAAGGAAGGCATAGGAACAATGGAAGTTGGATAGAAATTCGATATTGGACCAGTTTTGAGAGATTTGCACGTAACTGAAGTTCAACTCGGTTGACTATGTGATCACCTCGACCGAGATGATCATTGGGCCTGGATCAAGACGGCTGGCTCATAGCCCATGAGATCTTTATTTTTTTGCAAGTGATTTTCCTTTAAGATTGAAGATATTTTGTGGATGGAAAAAGAGGCTAGTTAGCTAATTATTTTTGGGGATTGAAGATATTCCAAGGAAGAAGAAAGTTGAAGGAAGATAGTTTTGGAGTGAAAGTTGAAGGCTTCTTTAAGGAAGTTGTAAGGTTTTCTTAAGGAACCTTGATTGTTGTCTTTTGATTCATTGAGGAACACGTTTGTTGATTGTTTGGATTGATTGTTTGATTGAGTTGATTATTGAGACCTTTTTGTTAAGGTTTTCTTGTTTGCTTATTGATTCTTTTATTACAGATTTGATTGTTATTATTATGATGATTGTTGACTAAACACCCTTGCGATTCTAGGGTGATTGACTGAAGGTTGTGGTATAGACGATGAAAGATTAGACTTTTAACCTTAGTCGACCCTGCAAGATCAAGCCAAAACCTAAGTACACCACACCTCGGTCAGTTTGTGGATCATCTGACCAAGATCAATAAGAACTGAGCGAGATGCGTGACCTGATTCGACCAATCCTCAGTTTAGGTTTTAATTTGCCAAATTCTATCCTTGTTGCACCTTTCTGGTTTATACGCAAGCCTAGGATGAGACTTACCCGGTGATTCCTTTGCTTGTATACTTATGATGATGAATGTTAGGTAATAAAGGTTTATCCTTTATTAGGGTTTGAGTGTGCCTTTATCCTACCTTTGTGAGTTAGTCTGAGACTTACCCGGTAAAGGTTAGTGTTATCCCCTTAGATGGTGTGTTGGTTTGAGATTATAGTTCATTTCCTTAGTTCCTTGAGACTTACCCGGTGAGAGGATCTTTGGTTTGAGATAGTGAGCAGTGAGACTTACCCGGTGATCTATTCCCACCTTAGAAATACCTTTCCTTACAAACCTCAGCTTTGTCCACGTTATCCGTAGGAATCTTGAGTCGGAACCACAACTGGATGCTTTGACCTCTAGAATCTACATTCCTTTATCTGATGTATACATCATCTTTGTTTTGTTGCTTATTTTGATTGACAACCTGATATTTATCGTGCTTGATTTTACCATAGTCCTTGTGTTCGACCCTAGAGTATTTGTCGTTATTACAATTGATCCGTACACTGCAGGTTCGCATATTGGTCAGGCTTTTATTTTAGGTTATAAATTTAAAGCTATTTCGTTCACTATTTCACACACGTCTGAGAGCGAACAAGTGGATACCATCAAATTCGAATGAGGGAGAGAGATGAATGGAAGACAATATTCAAGACCAAGTTTGGACTTTATAAGTGGTTGGCTATACCTTTCGATTTGACTAACGCTCCTAGTACTTTTATGAGGTTAATGAATCATGTTTTACGCTATTTTATTGGAAAGTTTGTGGTTTTTTACTTTGATGACATCCTCATTTATAGCAAATCCATTGAGGAGCATGAAGAACACTTAAGGGAAGTACTTGCAACTCTTAGATCTGAATCTCTATATGCCAATATTAAGAAATACGAGTTTAGTTTAATCAACTAGTTTTTCTTGGGTGTGTAATCAGCACAAGAGGCCTTGAGGTGGATAAAGAGAAGATCAAAGCCCTTCAAGAATGGCCTACACCTACCACCGTCGGACATGTGCGTTCTTTCCATGGATTGACAACTTTCTATAGGCGCTTTGTTAAGGATTTCAGCACCATCGCAACCCCTCTCATGCATCTCACAAAAGAAGCAAGTATTGTTCGAGTGTGGAGAAGCACAAGAGAAAGCATTTTCGGAACTAAAGAGGCAACTATCAAATGCACCTCTTCTTGCACTTCCGAAGTTCACCAAACCGTTCGAAGTAGAGTGCGACGCTTCAGGTATTGGTATAGGAGGAGTACTCATGCAAGAAGGTAAACCTTTAGCCTATTTTAGTGAGAAATTAAAGGGTCCATGTTTGAATTACTCTACTTATTATGAACTATATGCTTTATTCCGAGTTTGTAAAACATGGCAGCACCATCTTTGGCCTAATGAATTCATCCTTAGAACTGATCATGAGTCTTTGAAGCATTTTCAAAGTCAAGATAAGTTGGACATGAGACATGGAAGATGAATGGAGTTCATTGAGACATTTCCTTATATTATTAAATATAAGAAAAGGAAGGATAATGTTGTAGCGGATGCCCTTTCTAGGAGGTATACTTTGATCACAACAATGGATTCAAAGGTCTTAGGATTCCATTATATCAAAGACTTGTACGAGGATGATGCAGACTTTGGCAACATCTACACTGGATGCAAAAAACGACCCAATGCCTTTTCTGACCGATTTTTGTCTGAGTCGAGAGATAAGTATTATCTTTTTGAAGGTTTTTTGTTGCATGAGGATAAAGTTTGTATTCTTATATGTTCTCTGATATTATTATTAGTTGAGGAGGCTCATATGGGAGGATTGATGGGACATTTTGGAAGAGATAAGACTTATCATATGCTTCATTCTCATTTCTTTTGGCCTCACATGATCAAAGATGTTGAACATTTAATTAAGAGGTGTCTTGTTTGTCTAAAAGCAAAGTCAAGATTGAAACCACATAGTTTATGTACTCCTCTACCTATTCCTACTTCACCTTGGCTTGACATTAGCATGGATTTTGTTGTTGGTTTGCCAAGGACTAAGAAGGGGAGAGATTCTATTTTTGTGGTTGTTGATCGCTTTTCTAAAATGGCTCACTTTATTGCTTGTCATAAAACTGATGATGCATATAATGTATCTAACTTGTTTTTCAAGGAAGTTGTTAGATTGCATGGAGTTCCACGAACTATTGTGAGCGATAGAGATGTCAAGTTCCTTAGCTTCTTTTGGAAGACACTTTGGGAAAAGCTAGGTACAAAGTTGTTGTTTTCAACTTCTAGTCACCTTTAACGGATGGTCAAACAAAGGTAACTAATCGAAATTTGACTACGATCTTACGAGCTATTTTAAAAGATAATTTGAATGCATGGGAAGATGTTTTACCACATGTCGAATTTGCTTATAATCGTACCTTGCATTCATCTACTAATCTAACGCCGTTTGAGTATGTTTATGGAGTGAATCATTCGACTCCCTTTGATCTTATACCGTTGCCCTTAGAGAAGCGAGTAGATTTTGTTGCAGAAAAGTAGGTGGAGTTCATAAGGGAACTACATTAGAAGACACGCTTACTGCTGGAACAAAAAGGAATATTCGTTGCTTCCAAAGCAAATGGGAATTGCAAGGAGATGCTATTCAAACCCGGAGATCTAGTACGGTTGCATCTACGAAAAGAGCGATTTCCGTACAAGCGGAAGTCTAAGTTATCTCCAAGACGAGACATACCATTTAGAGTGAAAAGGAAAGTTGATGATAATGTTTACGTCTTAGAGCTTCCAACTGATTATGGTGTAAGTCTCATCTTCAACGTTGGTGACTTAAGTCCTTACGAGTCTAGTGATGAGCATGCCGATGATTCGAGGAAGAATCCTTCTCAAGAAGGGGAGTCTAATGTGGGACCATCTCCAACACAAGGACCAGTTACACGCTCAAAGGCTAAAGCATTGAAGGATAAACCAGCAACCCTTTCACTTTCTTCAGATTCAATCATGGATGGAGCGATCACAAGGTCAAGAGCCAAGGCGAATCAAGATGAAGTTACGAGCATAGTCACGTCATGTACGCTCAAGGAAACTCTCCTCACTCTCAAGAGTTCCTTGGTAACATTACTGACTGTTATAGATGAACCAAGCAATGACCAAGAAGATTCATCAAGGAAATAAGAACGATAAGAGCAAGGAAGATCCTCATAGAGGGAAATTCGACCTAAAAATCGGCCGATTTTTCGACCGATTTTCTGATACGATTTTCCTTCACTAAGACGAGTTTTGCAAAGATCCAGCCATGGTCTTCTATATTTTGGCAATTATATCTTGTTATGATTCCTTAAAGCTCCCACACTATCTTAAGGGATTAATAATTTAGATTTATCTTTAAGGTTTTTATATTTTATATATCTTAAAGATATCTTTGCAAGATTATCTTTAAGTATATCTTCCTAGTTTTCATAGGTTAATCTCCCTTATAAATAGTGGGGGAGATTGTTTAGTAGATTAGATTTTATTTTTTCCACAGCTTTGTGAGACTTTCAACTTCATTTACAAAGTTTGTATTTTTATTCATTAATCATTCAATCAAAAAGAGAGCTTTTGGTTGAATTGTTGTGAAGTCCTTGTTAGATTGTGCTTGTATGTGTTAATCTTATTGAAGGTTGGTGCTCCTTGTCAATCCTAGTCCCTCCTTGTGCTTGTCTTAACTAAAAGACTTGTGTAAGGTTATAGAAGTGTGGGTTAAGGTAATCTTCTCATTTAAGCGTTTTGACACATCATTGGTCAAGGTTCTTTTGCGGAACTATCTTAGTTTATATATTCCTATATCTTTCCTTTATCATTTCATATTCATCTTTTTATCTTTCCGTATCATCCAATAACCCGTACTCTGAGTTTCCAGAAAAATCGACATGCTTTTCATAAAAAAGACTGATTTTTCCTATAGAACAACCCGATTTTTATCCCAATTAAGGACTTTCAATTTGGATCGGGAAGTGCGGCTTATCCCCGCATCATTTTGAGGATTTCTAATTATCGTAGAAAGTTTTGGTTTGTGTATCCTTTTTTAACTGAAGAGCCAAAAGTGAAGGTTGGTCTTGGTCTTTTTTGGATTTCTAAGTGTTTAATGGGTTTTCTTATACTTGCCAAACCGTTGGATTGAGAGGTACGAGAGTTGGAAACCACGGTATTTTGTTTGTTTATGCCAAATGCTATTTTAGATTGTTACCTACTATTATCATATATCAATATTCATGACATATATATATATATATATATATATATATATATATATATATATATATATGCATCACTATCTTAATGTTATAGTGTGGATTCTTGTTTCCTTAGATCGCTTTCATCATATTGTCTACAATCGTTATTGCTTTTGCCTGTTACAATTGCTACCATATTACCTTGCTTTTCACTTAAAATAATTAACTATTAGGTTATCTAAATTAGACGCAATCCTTGTAAATTTGATACCCAATATATCCTACCTCCGATCCCTTATCCTTGTAGAGGAGGTTGTTGTTACTTCTCGGTAAAACATCCACTGTTGAAGTTTTTGGTACCGTTTCCGGGGATTGTTAATATAATTGGTTGATACCTAATTCTTGGTATTTTAAGTTGTTTTTATTTTTGAAAATTAATTTTCTTTTTGATTTTTAGGCTAGATTGGTGAATGTGAAGAGTCCGTGATTCAAGAAAACTTGTCCCGCTTGACAACGAGATTGAGTGTACCAAGAAAGCTTCTTCAAGTCAAGCAATGAAAGGCCAAAACGATGAAAGAATGCTAGAGTACGAGTTTCTATCCTCCTTGAGGTCAAGCACATAATAAAAGACATCTATATTGAATGAGGATTGTAGTTTCAAGATCTATGTTAGTGAAAGAAGAACTGAAGAGCCATGTGAAAATCATTGGAGTTGGAGCGAGATTTATTACAATGTCTGAGAGATGCCTAACTTCGACCATCTTGCTTTTGGATTTGGACAATTGTGTCATCTGTAAATTTATAGATCGGTGAAAGATGTTCGAAAGTAGTACTCGTGGGTCTCGTGATATCAACCAGAGCAGCGGAAAAGTTAGTGTTTACTAAAGTATCGAAAGTTTGTCAAAAGCTAAAGCAGAGCCCAGACGGCATGCCAAACGGCTTACTGACCGTTTCTTATGCCGTCTATGGTCATCTCAATGTCGTTTCCATGCCGTATGTAACTCTAGTTAGCTACTACTTTTACATATTAAATCCAAACTGGATGTCAAACGACATCTCATGCCGTCTCACCAACGTTGTTTCTCCGAAATCATATCTTATTTATTGTTTATGGGTTGGGCTTCTTGAGTACGCCCTAGGGTTTTATATAAACATTAGACATTTCTACGTCAGATTAGAGTATTCGGTGTTCGAAGCCGCATGAGGCGTCCGGCCAAGTTCCAATGCTCCAAGTCCGCGGTTGTGGCACAATAGAGCTCGCCACATTTTCCTTTCCTTTTCTTTGTAAGTACGTACTTTTCAACTTTATATTTATGAAAGACTCTCCTTTCATTACGTCTAGCTTATTCCTCTTGATTTAAGGGATGGTTGAACCCTATGCTGGTTGATTTATGATTGTTCTTATTAAATTGTTGAATTGAGATATGCAGATTTGCTTCTTTTCAAAGTACATCATTTTTATCTTTTATTTATCTTAGAAAGAAGTGGTTTTTGTAACGGATTTAGATAAAAGAACTTGCTCTTAAAGCGAGGTTGTTTTGTAGGATTTACTGAAAGGAGCTTGGTTTGACAATAACGTTTTGTCTTTACCTTGAAGATTTTTAACTATCATAGAAAGTTCCATTCTTTGTACCTTTTCTAGCTCTTGTGCCAAAGTGAGGCTTTTCTTGGTCTTTTTTTTATTTCTAAGTTCTTAATGGGTTTTTCTATATACTTGACACAACTGCCAGTTTGAGGGCGCAATCAAGTTTGTTAGCACAGTCTTTGTTTTCCTATGTCAGTTGATATAGTTGATGGTTACATGCATGTTCGCATGATCAATGTTCAATTGTATTCATGTACATGGTTATTGTAACACCCCAAATCCATAGGATTCGGAGTGCTACGGGCTAGGACCTCACAATGGGCCCTAACCCTAACCTGACAACAAGTTCACTGAATCTTACAACAAGACACAAATAAATATAAAACTAACATTGATAAAACTGAAATATCATAAACCAAATTACAAAACACACAGCCGAGTATCAAAGTATACCGATATATCCATACATACACAACCCCATATCCCATCCTACATGCACGGAAACCCTCGATTGTTCACTCCTGCCGGATCACTGTGCAGTCCTCTTAACCTACAAAGCATCTACAACACGGTATAAACCGTTAGCTAACAATCTATACATTAGAATAACAATAATAGCACACATAACACATAAGCAGATATCACACAAGCATGCTCACAAACAAGCCAGTTATGATCTTTCATTAAGTGATTCATTTTACTAATTTAACTTAGATTGTGACACGAGGATTCTCTGATCCCTCGCCTCCTTCCCCGTATACCAACAAGAATGGATCTGATGCATCTCACCGTCTACCTGTTGGAATGGTCGCAGAGAACCTTCCAGTCTCTCCATTTTGGACTAAACAAGTTTTCACCTCCTAATTATAATACACTTGGGCCAATTAATACACATATGGTCATCCTAGTCCAGTTTATGGTTATAAAATATAAAACATACACCACCACTACAGTCACGCTAATACACATATGGTAGCTAAGTAAGCCCAAAGGACTTACCTGTCACAATGTAATCCCTCTATCAACCAACTCTCAGATTCCCGCAGGAATATACTCCATGCTTGATAAATCAAGGCACACAATCAACCACTATCCATCATACTAGAAGATTCACTCCTGGTCCCAAAAGATCCTCAAAGATCATATACATCATAACCATTCACAACATCCTTATCAAATATCCTCATATTAAACCTCTTGATTCAAATATCGATTAAATTCATTTATTTGAAATTAATTAACTTATAGTGTGTTCTAGAATCCCAATTTAATTAATTAAACTTTAATTAATTAATTAAATTTTACTAGAATAACGTTTTGCTCGTAGGTAGTTTCTGAACCCACCTGTCATCAGATCTCATCAAACAAAGAGTCCATAATCACCATAATAATGTAACGAGCATAATGGAATTTCCAATTATCCATTTTGACAAGTCTAAGGTCAATTTAGGCCATCTCGCAATACGGAAAAATAATAAATTCATAATATATTCGTGAGTAACCCGATTGACGATACAAAAGAAGATTTAGAATCACAACGACGCAGGCTACGCTCGGACACCATCAAATTCACCAGAATCTGAGCGACAGAACCGTCCTAGTAACATATATGCTCGACCAGGCCTTCACTTGTTCGGAAACGTAGAAACTCGGCACCGATATGAAGAGAATGAAGAGAGGAATCCAAAAACTCAAACTGAATTGAAATCGGAATAGAAATAGAGAGTTGATCTAAATTTGAAGGTTGAAAGAAATCAGAAATTTTACGAGAAAACGTGAAAGAAAATGAATTAATCAACGACTTTCCTCTATTTATAGCGAAGACGATAATTATCCTTTAGCGAAGTCGATATTATCCTTTCACCGATCCGAATGTGGTTTAAGTCCCCTTCTCCTAACTTGTCGAAATTGGAATAATAAATCTAGAATATTGTATGGATAATTATGCCACAACTGTCTCGAAAAATGCATATTTCTAAGCCGCTAAGAAACGAAATAACGACTTTTGTGACCGTTTTGCCTTTCCATGTTATTTCATATATAGGGCATGCCCGATGTTCTGATCATTTCTCTCAACTGCATTTTTATTAATTGAAGCTCCCAAATGTTCAAATAACATCGGATGATAAAAAATTATTACCCGGAGGAAAAAGTGAAAAATTCCCCATAAGTCCAAAATTACGCCAGGAATATAACAGTGGAACTCATACTCACTATTCGCGAGTTATGGGTCAATTACTATCGATGATTAAGTTAATCAACATTAATCATCATTAATTAGGATTCGAAAATCCTAGTTGTTACAGTTATGCTTCATCTATCATAGTGGTGATACATATTTTCTTAGATCGCTTTCCTCCATCTTCTTATCACTACAATCATTACTTTCTTGTTCATTAAACCTCAAAGACATATTTTCTTATCCTATTCTCTCTCTCTCTCTTCTCTCTTTACTTAACATAGTTAATATCATTTATATCCTAACAGAAGCGGCCCTAGTAATTCGATACCCGACATACTACTTTTGATCTGGTTATCCTTGCGGGTTTGCTCACGAGCGCCCACTGTGTCACATATCTCTTTTGGGGACGATAGTATGATTTTTGCCAAGGCAAGTAAGTATGAATGCTTGTAGTTGATGAATTCAATTCAAGAATGCAAATGAGTTTTGGGACAACATGTGAATCTTATTAAGTCGGAGGTTTCTTTAGCAAAATGTACCGTTGCGTGTGCAAGAAGAGTTGACAACTTTGTTGGGAGTCTCTCCAGTGGCGAAGCGTATCAAGTACCTTGGTCTCTGTTCGCTCCAAAACGTGTGTGTATATGAACGATAATGGCTTTAAATTTATACCAAGAATAAAAGAAATAGAAAGCCCGCAGTTTTATGGATCAATTGCAATAAAAACAAGTATTCCAGGGTCGATCACAAAGACTAAGGTAAAATTTATATGAGGAAAATCAATGATAGAGTAGACAAATAAATAAAAGAGACAAAAGCAATAAAGATGAGTAATGTGATAACAAAGGAAATGCAAATTCTAGAGATCATAGTATCCGATTGTGGTTTTCGATTCAAGATTTCTAAAGATCTAGGACAAGGTTGAGATTGCTAAGAAAAGGTGTTTCTCCAATGGAAATAATCACGGGGAAGGTCTCTCAAACCACTGTCACTAACCAAACCTTCTATCACCGGGTAAGTTTCAAGGAATTAAGGAAAGGAACAAAATCTCAAACCAACCACTCAACCTAAGGATCAAGAACTAACCTTTACCGGGTAAGTCTTAGGTTAGGTCACAAAGGCAAGGGTTTGACACACTCAAACGAACAAAGAAAAGAATCCTTTGTTACCTAGAAAGTGTCATCTTCGGTACTCAAGAAAGGAAATCACCGGGTAGGTCTCTTTCCAAACTCAAGCTTAAGCCTTAGAGGAATCTAAGGGTATAAAACTCTCAACAAAGACTAGGATTTGGGCAACCTATAACTTATGCTCAAGGATATATCAAGAACGGATCAACAGAACAAAATCTCGGGCTGTTTTAACTCAAATCTCGGCCGAGATTCCTGAGTACAATCCATGATTCGTAATTCCGTAGGTTAAAACCAACCTTCAAGGTCCAATCTAACTTAAAGGTTCATTTTATCATCATCTATACCACAACCATCAACTAATCACCCAAGAATCGCAAGGGTTTTAGTCAACAATAGTCATATTTGAATCAACAAGGGTATATAATACCGAATAAGACATATACCAAGAAAAGGGCAAATAATACTTAGCAAATAATCTCCAAATATCAAAATTGAATCAAATCAATAACAAAGGTTCGACCTTGTGTTCAAAACAATGAAAAAAATGACTAAGTATATCCATTCGAGAATACTCACAAAACCTCAAGGCTAACTATGTGAATCTTCGATAACTTGATGTTGGTCTTCTTCCTTGCTACCGCCGTTTTTCTCTACGTTATGAACTCTCTCTTGTTCGACCTTTTTTCTCCTAACCCTTGCGGCATCCTCTTACTTAAATAACATTAACTAGGGTTTATGACGTACGGGCCATGGGCCGTTTTTAGCGATATCTCGGACGAACCCGAAATAAATCTCGGTCGAGATTTTGATTGATATTACTTCCTGGAGTGAAAATATCGGATGGACTTGGAAAATCTCGGATGACCTTGGAAAATCTCGGATGATCTTGGAAAATCTCAGATGATATTTTGTGACGGTATCAAAGTCCGCTCCGGGGTATCAGCGTACGCTCTAGGATATCAGAGTACACTCTAGGATATCAGAGTCCACTCCGGATGCGTGTTGCTAGCTTTCTTTGCTCCCTTTTATGCTCCAATGTAGTCCTATATGCTGTCCTTTTGACTCCTTGTACTTTCATGCTTCCATGTGATCCAAAATGTGTCTTATTTCCTGCAATTGCAACAAAACCATGTGTAGACCTCTATTCTCACAAAGTAGGCAAATAATAGCATAATCGATATGAATATATGTTCACGTATACAAAACAAAGGGAAAATCAATCTAAATGCATCCCTAAACTAAGGTCATAATTCATGTCATCAGTCTTCCTATTGTGTTTGATCGTTCTAAGCGGAGAATTCACCCATCAAGAATTTAAAGAGCAGGAAAGTACAAGCAAAATCTAAAAGCAAAAACAAAATTGAGAGAACATAGCACTCGTGAGTCGTAACTCGTAAGAGATCCTTCAAAGTTCAGTTGCAGGATGAATGAGAAAGACATGAAGATGATGCAAACATATTTTACAATTATACTTTCTTTTGTAAATTCAATATTATTTTTTGTCAACAATTTCCATCTATGTAAAGATTAAAGATGTGTTGTATGGTGATATTGATGTGGGGTCATCCTTGATAGCATCTAGGCCTACATTACATGGAACATTTACTAATCCAAGAGCAAGAGAAACTCAAGGAAATGTTGCTTACAAGCCGCAAAAATGGGAGGAATCGATAGAGTGGAAGATTGCATGGCATATGAAAAATCTCGGCCAACACTCAAGAATTTCGGCCGAGATTTCATCCGATATTTTGCCTCTAGCGCAAGCTAGAAGATCCGGTCAAAGATCTATTAATTTTGACAACTATCTTTCATATTTTATTTCCTTAAACTATCTTAAGGAAGTTGTTTTTGTTTATCCTATCTTTTAGGACTATTTTTAGATTATCTTTTTTGATATATTTTCAAAATTATCTTTTAAAGATATCTTTCCTAGTTTGCGTAGGAGATCTCCTTATAAATAGCCTTAGAGTGAGAGATTGTTAGATAGCTTAATTGTGATTATTAAATTCCACATTATTGTGAGATATTTTTGATTTCGCTCACGAGGTTTGCATTTTATCATTTCTATTCAATCAAAATGAGGGTTTTTGATTGAAAAGTTGTGAGTCTTTGCTAGATTATTCTTGTGTGTGTTAATCTCTTTGAAGGTTGGTGCTACAAGTCAAACTGGTCCCTCCTCGTGTTTGTCTTATTTGGAAGGCTTGTATAAGGTTAAAGAAGGAAGGATGAAAGATAATTCTTTGTATCGGGTTTTGACACATAATTGGTCAAGGTTCTTTGCAAGTCTTATAATAGTCCTATCTTCCTATATTTATCATTTATCATTCCATATTATCATCTTTTTATCTTTCCATATCATTCATTATTCCGCATTCTGATTTACAAGAAGTCTCGGTATGTTCCTCATTAAATCTCGCCCGATATTTCATTGATTCATCTGAGATTTCCATTTTGTTGACGATTTGAGGACTTTCAATCTAGATTGGGAAACTACGGCTTTCATCCCGCATCAGATGGCATTCTTTACGGACGAGAATAAAGGAACATGAAAAAGCAAAACCTTTATTTTATGGTTTTTATTATATATTAAATTTTGAATTTTATTCATTTGATTCTTTAACTAGTTTTTAACTTAATCGTTTCATTTATATCGTGAAAATTTTCGTTATCGAAAACATAAAAAATATCAAGTTTTATATTTTATAAAAAGATATATAAGGTAAGTCATATTTAATTTAAAAACTTATTATGAAAGTGAAAACTTTAAAAATAAAAAACAAGGTAATTTTTATTTTTTATTTTTTTAAAATTAATCACTTAATTGATGAGTTTATTTAATAAACATGTTTGAAAAAGAAAGCTTGGAGGACAAAGTTTTAAGAAGATTAAATTGTATGTAAAATAACTTTATCGTTAATATTTTATTTGATATTTTAAAATATATGTTGTTATGATTAGAACTTTTTTTTTTTATATATAATCTTAGTTTACCTTGTACATTTTTATAAAAATAAATAAATTTAATACTTGACTTTATTTTTGAAATACAACTAACAACTTTAAAATTTTGGTTTTAAAATTAAATGAATTAACAAAGTTAAGTAAAAATATATGTAAAAAATATATAATGACTTTTCTTTTATTTTCTATTCTCTTCGGAATGGTTAAATAAAAATGGGATACCAAATAGAAAAAAAATCAAATGTGAAGGAACCAAACAGAAAATTAAATTTGAAACACTTTAATAAAAGATCAAATATGAAAGAAATTAAAATGGGAAAAAAAAATCATACCTGAAAAAAAAAAAACTAATCGACACTATTCAAGAAAAATAAAATCTTGAAAGCATCAAACAAAAATAGAAAATAAAAAAATTTGTAGTTTTAGCGTCGAATAACCTGCCAACCCAGAGCACAGCTTTCCCTTTCTCCCTCCTCCCGCCAAACCCTAACGAGCACGGATACGAATTTCCGTTGCCAAATTTGCCACAGGCAATCTGTTCCTCCACCTCCATGAAACCAGGAAGGACCGAAGAACAAAGAAGTTCTTCAATTCCACCAGCATTAGCAATACGAATCGCAAATTTTAAACCCTTCACATGGCTATGGAGCTGAGAGGTACACTTTAATCATTAAGCGTAAAATCCATATTGTCATCGCCAAAATCGATCTCAATTCCTCCCTTTCTCTACTTCTTTGAATCCCCCGTAACCCCTGTCATTCTACTTCCTTACACCGCCATATGTTCACCAAGGCATACCAGTTGATAGCTGATCTGCCTATGAACTAGATCCAGTTCCGATTGACCAGGTACATCTGATTCTTATTAACCAGGTAGACGGTCATGTCATATTTTTGTCTTTTGTGTGGTTGGATTGACCAGGTAGAGCCGATTGTAATTGATTTGGAGTAGATTCCATACCTCCATTGGTTATCGGCGATTGTGGTTCGTACTTCTCTATTTCTCTCCCCACTTCTCTTGTGTTGTTGTTGATCATATATGTGATTTCTTATGCTTGTATTTGTGTGTTTCGTGTCAATTCATTAATCATCTTTTTATTTCTAATGACTGAGATATAAAATTTCCTTGGAATAAAGTTCCGTTTAGATGTCAAGACCAAGTCCGGAATATCCTGAAATCCTAGTGTCCCACAGGCAAAATAGATACGTAAAAGAATTAGATTAGCTCCTTTTTGGTTGAGCTTTTGCATAAACTATAAAGTTGATCTTTGCCGAAAGAGGCAGCCATTGGAGCCTCTACTCTAAGCTTTTAGCCTAGCCTGATTACTAGGAATTGAAGTGCTTCTCATGTGCTCAGACGCTTAGCTTATACATTGCTTCCTCTTTTTCCATATACTTAATGGCCCTATAGGTTGTCATAGCTCCTTGTTGGTCCCTCCTCTCCAGTCTCCATCATTATACTCTCTCGAGCGTACGTGCATACGGGAGTTCTTTAAGAGGGAAATGTCCACTGTCAAAGAAAAAGCAAAGATTAGTGAGCACTAGCAGATGTATGAGATTTAATCAGGGTCTCTTGGATAAAAAGAACCCAAAAAAATAAGGCAATAAGCCAATAAGGAAAGATACGTAAGTTAATAATCCTTAAACAAACCTTTCAGTTTTTTCTATTCAGAGTTGAAGGTTTTCTAGCTGCTAGTAATAGCCAACAAGGGCGTCAAACATGAGAAGAATCATATGCACATTCTTAAAAGAAATTTGTTGTGTCGTAGTCAGCTTAGCCTTTTAATTAAATAGAAGGTGCGTGATGGATGGATCTAGATTCCCGACTGAGATACCAATTTTGGGACATATTGTATCATTTTAAGGTATTATATTCAACTTTATAAAGTACTACCAGCGGCAAAATGATTATCACTAAATCATAGATGAAATGAATATTATATGGTCTATAAGTGTGCATATCTGAGTAGCTTATATAAAAATCAAATGTTCTCCTGTTCTAGAGCTAATTATGGTAGCCTGATTCCGAAAGTGCTGTACTTTGTCGGGAATTTATTATCCGTGAAGAATCGTGAAATTATGTATATCATTTTAGTGAAGTGTTACTTGTGTATGTTTGCTTAACAAGTAACAACCATCAAAAGAGCAAGTAATAAAACAGGGAGCCAAGTGGATGTGAGCATAGTCCATCTGATGTTGCTCGGACTACAAATATTATTTGTCAGAAGACACCAAGATCACACAACTTAGAAGTTCAGAAAAAAACAAGTTATAAGTTATAAGTGATTATTTTACCAGCAACATACTCGTGGAATGATTTCTAGGACATGTGATGGCAATTAAAAATAAATTGATTGTTTCATGCACGCGTTTAAATAAATCCTGCATGTTTTGTTATGATCATATGCACCCATTTAGCGTCATAAACATGCTAATTGTCGGTTGTGGACGATTCAGTGTTCATTTTGGGAGGGAAATGCATAGTCCAGGAGATTGATCCAGCTATAATCCTCAATATCACAGTCTTCATTCCCTGCAGCCATCATATGATGATTATAAGTACTTGAATATTGATCATTTGACATATGACTATCATAACTATCGTCGTCTTCCATCATTGGCATTGTCATAGTTGGTGTCTCGTCATTTCTTGCAAATCGCCCCTTAATCCTGGTCCTGCTGTCTGCTAACGTCTTCCTGCATTCATACTGATGTTTTTTCGCATATTGAGTTCAACTGGGCAATTATGCAATTTTAAAATAGAAGTTTTGGGTGAAAACAAAAGTGTAAAGTGAAATAACCTGAATTTTCTTGTTAAAGTTCCTGAGGTTCCTCTTGCTTCTGTACCTCTCTATCCTTTCTCTCTTTTCCTCTGGACTGTATTTGCTCACTTTCATCATCCCTTCAATTATCATGCTGTTTTCTTTTGAAATGGAAAGGGGACTATCTGCTCTCTGCCTTCTTTGTGCCATGTAGCTGCTCACACCCTTTAGAGAAACGAAAAATGCCAAGGAATGGGTGGAATTTAGTATCTGATATGTTGTTAGCATTAATTATATCTTTCTATATCAAGAAAGTTTTAAGATGAACTAGAGGGTAGAGTATGTACCTCCAAATCACCAGCACTATAGACTCTCCGAACAGAGCAGTCTTCTAAGTCCTCACAATGGCCAGGATGGCAATAAGACCCGCCTTTGCAAAGAGAGTGACTGCTAGTGCTTCTTTGGAAGAAATGGTTCGCATTAGCAGTGGTAGGGGAACTGACATAGCTGCTAGACCCACTTCCACTACTGAAATAGTTTCCATTACCTGCAAAATTTGAAGCCTCAATCTGTGTGTGCAAGGGAGGTGTGAATTGATCGAAGGAAGGTTGAGAGAAGGTGTGATCATTTGTGTGACTATACATGATCTTACTTGCTAGAATGGTTGGAGCTTAAGATGATTAGTCTCTGTGATTAAGGGTGTTTATTGAAAGACTGACTTTTCAGGCTTCAGGTTTGGTTTGAAGTGAGAAGGGAGGTGGATGATTCTTGTATTTAAAGGACATCCAGGAACGCTCTTGGGAAGGTGACATGGCTTACACTGTTACCAAAAGGTAATCTTGTTTTAATATTCACCTTTATTGGCTCTTGGTTTTCAGCTTATGAGTTGAATATGCTAGTCTTGATTTTTAGATTCTCTCTAATTATGTGATGCACAATTACAGACACTACATATTAAAAATTCAGCAAACGGCCCCACCATTATTCGACAGAATCCTACGTACTCTCTATATCAATCTCATAGGTCCTAAGAATCTAGTAACAAGCATGTAGCTCTATATATATTTTGAAAAGGAATATAATTGGAGAAGCATGATGAAGAAATTCAGGGCTTGGATCAAAGGCAGAAGGACTTCAACGGATCAAGGCTCGATCTAGTAACATATTAGCGTTGCATAAAAATAGGCACAGCTCTATCTCACCTTGCAGGTCTATACTAATTAGTAGTGAAAGACATTTTTCATAAAAAATAATAAATAAACTCTACTTATGACTTAGCAATAGCATTCCGATGTGTCGCACATTCTTATTACTATTCAATTTGTACGGGGAATGGGCTACCAATGAAAGGTCAATTGTCTCTTACAGCGATTAGAAATGAGAATATGGGTACAGTAGCTAAGTTAAGAAAAGCACAAGTACTTTGAAACGTTTCATACGGTGGTTGGTCAATTGCTTAGTCTCAATCCTTTGCATACTGCACTCGTCTACGACACTCACTTGGATTTCACTTCTCTTTGCATTTGTCACTCTCAAATTTGACTATCTCAATTTTCCAATAACCAACTTCTCACGACAATCCTACTAAACCTAGCTACCGTCTAATGATAACCCACTTAAATTTATACTGCAAAGTTTTGAAAAAGTTGCCAATAGGGCAAAATCAAATAGTATTCTTGTGTATTGTATATGTTAATAACTTGAATTTTTAATTTCCCTTGGAACAATTGTTGCATTTGAGTACATGTCTGTAAGCCGTCAATACAGGGGGTAGATATGTTCTTTGTTATCCCACAAGATTATTCTGAACTTGTTGAGTGCGCATTTGAGTTGACATACTATATAATGGCAAAAAACGCGGAGTAAATTTGAAATCAAAGTAAAGAAAGAAGAGACAACGGATGCACATGCACCAGTAGGCAATAGGCTCATCACCACTATGAGATTTTGGGAAATGTCACACCATTAGAGAAGACTCTCTGAAAGAGGTTGGGGAATCGAAATTTTTTATTGGGCTTTCACTGTTGTGGCCCAAAATTGCCACCTAGTTGGCTTTTTTTTCTTTCTAGGTAAATGGACCACAGTCCCTACCATTACAACGATTGATTTGATAAGCAAAATTTCACAAGGTTAAATTTAGGTGTGGGCATGGAACGGGATGGGACTTGATCGAGGTCATTTCCCTTCTGTTCCGGTTATTTTAAATGTGACGGGATCAGGATGGACTTGGAGTATTTTAGATTGAATGTCATCGGGTCCTATTTAGACTGGGATCGGGACTGGACGAGTCCAATTATGCTTGCCCATTAATTTATTTATTGTGTTTAAATTTTACGCTTTATTCACAAAAATAACCGTATATACCGTACTAAAAACGCAAAAACATTAAAGTTTTAAATATTCATAATAACATACTACGGTTAGATTAAAGTTTTCAAATATCCATAATAAAACACGTGTAAATAAATTTGGGTCATTTGGCAATTTTGACGGTTTGACCAACATGTTTATTTATTTTTAAATATATAAGCATAACTATATAATAACTATATTATAGACGGACTAGCGGGATAATGGTTAAGACTCATATTCCGTCCCGGATAGTTTTTGACGGAACGAGATTTCTAATTTTGAATGAAATCCTACCGGGATTCACGGAATTTGCGGTCACCCTAGTTAAACTAGCTATACCACTTTAAATGGCAATTTCACTTGCCCAACAATAAAGAAAGGAAATTTTACTTGGAATCCCCTTTTAAAAATGTGAAATTCACAAAGTCGTGTGTTCTGCACACTCCCTTTCTATAAATGGTTATCATGGCTTAGTCATAGGCATTGGTTTCGAGTCAAAAAAATGCTCAATTTCCTTGGATGCAAGTCTAATGATATCTCTACTCAAAACTATTGACAACGAGTGGAATGAACATATATTTTAAACCTTTTCAGTTTCAACGTTAGATTCTCATATACACCCAAAATCCATGATTGAGTGGAGAGGGTGAGAATGCATTCGACTACGCTGACTGCAGCGTTATGAAGCTTGCCCTACTCGTGACAATGGCATGTCAAATTTCAACCATCCTGTTTGTAGTGGAAATGGAATCTTTGGTACCCACACAATACCTGTCTTTGACAAACTCCGAAGGATTGATGAAACTCCTTCAACTAATTGGTGTAATCATTTGATCAAAAACAATAACCAGTGCATGCATGAGCCCCTCTACAGATCTAGATTCTTCAATCTTGGCCGTTGATAGCATATGACTACCGCATCAACAGTCACTTCCAAGTACGCAACACGTCTTTCTATCTTTATGTAGTGGGGAGCTCAACTTTAACGCACAACAATATCGTGTAATTGAGTAGTTTTTACCTGTTATATCAATCATCTTGTTCATTTCATTCATTATTGCATTGTATTCCTATTCCAACAAGTGGTTAGTTTCAATTCACTAATTGTGCAAATTATTGAGTTCCCTACACTTACTAGTTAGATTGTACATTTCTACCATTGATGGGTGCTTCACACTGAACACCGTTGACTCGCCTTGATGAGAAACTCAAACTCTCACTCAAAATGACAGTTAATCGTTATTGTTTTTTTAAAAAGACAAATATATTTCCATGACAAGAAATGTACGAGTACCCCGGACATTACCAGGATGAAGTACCTTGTATCAATGTGTGTAAACCAATCCATGTCGAATACAAATTTTCAGTAAAATCTTGACACAAGCTTGAGTGACTCGTTTATAAATGGGCTTGATTATGTGCTCGTTCAGCTATAGCTCAGCTTATTTGGATATAACAACACTAGAAGTTTTATATATGCCGACATACTTGGGCTCGGTTCGAAAAAAGCTCGAGTTGAGCTCTTTGACTTTTTAAACGAGCCGAATAAAAATACTTTTAAAAACTTATTTAAAATTTAGGCTCGACTCGTATGGTTACTCTTAAGTTTTCCCCTGTAGCTAAATCTTAACATCCCTTCGTTCATGCTTCGGTTATTCCGTTGTTTTCATTTACAAAGCAAGAAGTTTAAGGTGCACACAAAATGACTGATGATATGACAAGATGATACAAGGATAGGATTTGATCTAAGCTAGAGCATTAGTAAACATAGGCCGGTGGGTTTGATATTGCTTGGGGACCAAATCAACACAAATTTCCATCAATAGTACCGCATTCTTCTTAGTTCATCGCCAGGGCCCTTCTTTATAATGTCAAAGGTGATAAGGTGTTGATAATCATCTCAAATCCACAACCCCTTTATGACAAATTGGACTTTTAAATGAAGTTGACCCTTATCTTTGGGCGCTAGAGGTACAATTCGCATTATAATTAGTTGGGTAGTGTGGCAATTCACTAGTGTCAAAATTTATGTGAGAAAAGGCGCGACAATGACAGATTGATAGCTATCGCCTAACATCCTTATTAAGAAAGGGGAGGGCGATGTGGTTCTAGATATTAGAGTCGCGAAAAATTTAATGAAAACGGCGTTCCCGGGAGCAAGGACGGATGGCGGAGGTGGGTTGTCAAGTGCGGGAGTAACATCGGTGGGGAGGGGAGCCGGAAACATGGAAGTCAGCAAAGGACGATTGTAGCAAAAGTAGGGTAGGAGTAGATCGGGGATTTCAGGGCTGTAAAACCAAATTTGGTGGATATGTATTTTGTATTTTATACATAATAAATGAGAGTTGATCACGACAACAATGTGCAAACGGTTTTACCTTTTATATTATGTCAACTGTAAAGTTGTAGATTTTTAAAATAGTTGGAAAAGTAATAATCATGGATCGCGTAGTTCCAAACAGAGTAGTGGAAAAGTCGATTACTGAACTATCGAAAAATTGTCAAAACAACGTTGTCAAACTGCTAGGCCTACGACTGAAAACATCCGTAAGGTAACCGTTTATAGGCCGTTTACCTGCCGTTGGAAAGAAAATCCGATCTTCTGATTTTATCTTTAGAAGGGATATATTTTCTGTAATCCTAGACTTCGATTTTCTCCCCCTATATAAGCATACCTCAAGCTTAAGGTTAGATACGTTGATTTTTCATGAATTCAGTAGTCTTCTATTTCCTCCTTATTATAGCTGTCAGATAGTTGTTAGTTTGCTTTGAAGGTTTACCCTACGGGAACCAAACGCTTGTAAGTTTTTATCTTTCCTAATTCATTATATTGTCTTTGCTTTAGATCTATCATATCTGGCTAAACTTCCTCTTGATCTAAGGATTTGATGATCTCTATAATGGTTTGGTTTATTGTTTGCATATATCTTTTTGAATCGAGATTGCGATATTGCTTCTTTTCAAAACGCTTTATTTCCACCTTTTAATTACCTTCAAAAGAAGTGTTGTTTTTAATTGGTTTAAATAAAATAAGTGAAGGACCAAAAACGAAGTTCATTTTATTGGATTTGTTGAAAATAACTTGGTTTTAAGAGTACTAGTGTATCAAAGCTTTGAAGATTTCTAATCATCGTAGAAAGTTTTGGACTTTGTACCTTTTTAAACTGAAGGGTCACAAGCGAAGGTTTTTCTTGGTCTTTTCCGGACTCTAAATGCTTCATGAGTTTTCCTATACTCGCCGAATCGCTGGATCGAGAGCTACGTGAGTTGGAAAGCGCGGTCTTCATTTGTCTATGCCCAACACTATTTTAGACGGTAACCTGCATTTATCATATATCAATGTTCATGAAACATATAAGCACTAATATCTTAACTCATTATAGTGGGATACATGGTTCCTTAGATCGCTTCCCTCCATTATTTGCCTACAAAAATCATTGTTTTTCCCTTTCATCACTAATTCACCAAAATATATAGTTTTCTCCCTTCCTTCTTTTACTTAGCAAATTGTCTATTAATTACATCCAAAACATACGTTGTCCATGTGATTTCGATATCCGAATATACTACATATGATCTCGTATCCTTGTGGGGAAGGTTGTTATTACCATTCGGTAACACTTTCACGTTCAAAGACCCTCTTTGATAAGCTTTATTATCCTTTTCCCTCCCGTATATATATGATATTCTTCTATTTTTCCATTTCTTGCCTATATATATATATTTTCCTTTTTCGTGCTCCTCAAAATAACCTCACAACCATATTGCCATAGTAAATCCTATCCAGGGTCAAGAAGTGAAAAGAAATGCAAAGAAACAAGTATGGGGTGTCCCGTTGTAGATTCGAAATGAATGTCAAGGAATTTTGAAATTTCAGGGGTATATGAAAATCCCAAGATGTTTTCAAGACTAATGGAGAGGAGAAAAAGTTTCCGCTAGAAATCCTATTGCATATCAACTAAGAGCTTATTTTGGAAAAGTGTTACTACCATTTATCTCTGAAAGAGAAAAGAAACATGTACATAAAAAAGATGTATGTGCAAGAAGTACAAATCAAGAAAGAAGAGTAAATGCGGATCAATCAAAGGTGAATGGTTAAAGCGATCTCGCAGTTCTAAAGAAAAAGAATTGATACCCCGGATATCATTTAGCCTATTCTTTCTACTCTTTTGATTCAACTGACATCACTACTCCTTGTCCCATCATCCTCGTTACACCCTATAAAAGACCTAATGATTTACATCTTCTATTTGAGTTTTTATTTGTTAGGTGATGGAGTTTTAGAAAGTCTTGACAAGCCTATGGTAAGACCTTTGTCTTTTTTTCAAGCTTAAGCGATGAACCTAAACACATCCTATTAAGATGAGTTAAACACACTTTTTTTTTGAGAGGTTTTGAGAAGGTTCATATTCATCTTTTCTCGTTTCTTTAAACGGTGATTGATACTATGATGGTTTGGTTTGAAAGGTCGACTGTTTTTTTTAGCCGAGGCATGCTCTTGTAATACCACACAACAATTGATTTTCATATACTCACTCGAGGACGAGTAACATATATATGGTTATAACGTAGCATGTGTTATAACATAGAATTCGTTCATATTATGTTTTTGGTATCTATTTGAATGCTCTTGTTATACCTTACAACATTTGATTTTCATATTGCACATCTTTTCTCAAGATATATATGCTTATAACGCATAATGCGTTCATATTATGTTATTGGTATCTACTTTTGATTATTTCACATTTTAGGCATTCATGCCTCGTTTTGGAGCTTTTACCGACCAATTCACTCAACTATGATTAAGAGCTCCGTTTTCTTTAACATCAAGTGTCACAAAGGAAAATATTTCATATGACTAAAGATCGATTGCTCGAAAAGCTCAGTAACCACCTTGGACTGAAGTGAAGAACCTACCTACAATGGAGCATAAAATTATACAAATGACATTTCTAGACGAGCTGGAATAACAAATGAACCGGTCACCCTACCGCCGATGCATGCATGTTGCTTGGCCGTTTGGATCAGCCCATGCTCCCATGAAGTTCATCCCAAACCATTGAAGAAGAGCAGCCCAAACGGTATTCCTATGGCCACCCTATGGCCGTTGCTTGGCCGTTTGATGACTATTGACTACGACGACAACTTTTCTTCTTAACCTATTTTTCTATCATTTTGTCGGGTTCTTTGTATCAATTTTAGCCTGAGACTTATCCTATATATTTTACCTTCCAGACTTCTAGGTTGATTTTTCATTTTAGGTTGTTGACGACGACATTTAGGTTTTAGAGTTAGACTCCACATCGGAACCTTGGCCACGGTTAGAATTATCTTGCTATTGTTTTTATTTGAGTTTTATTATATACAAAGATTATTCTTTTCATGTGATTCCTCTCTTTACGTTATGTCCAACTAAGTCGCTTTCAATCTAAGGGGTTTGTTGAACCCTATGATGGATCGATGGTGATCGTTTATGTGAGTTACTGGATTGATATCAACATGTTTATGTTTCTTTTCAAAGTGCTTTATTTCCACCGTTTATTTACCTTCAAGAGAAGTGGTGTTTATAACTGGTTTAGATAAAACAAGTGAAAAGTCAAGAGCAAAGTTTGTTTTATTTGATTTATTAAAAAGAACTTGGTTTTGAGAGTAGCGTTGATCAAAGCTTCGAGAATTTCTAACTATCGTAGAAAGTCCGTTCTTTGTACCTTTTTCTAACTATAGAGCCACAAGCGAAGATTATTCTTGGTCTTTTCTTGATTTCTAAGTTTTTAATAGGGTTTCCTATATTTTCCGAACCGCTAACTTGAGAGCTACGCTAATAGGAAAGCACGGTCTCTATTTGTCTTTGCGAAATGCTATTTTAGATGGTTACCTACATTATTGTTGATTGAAGTTCATGTTGTTCACATACATGGTTTCTATTTGATTTATTATATATAGTGATCATAAGCATGTTCACGGGTCGGACCCGCCGGGTCGACGGGTTCGACCCGCCGGGTTGAGGGTCCGGGAAGGGTGACCCGAATCCGTGTAAAAGGCCAACCCGCCGGGTCACGGGTCAGACCCGGCGGTTGACCATTTTGCTTTAAAACCCGATTTAAAAAAAAAAAGAAGAAAAGGTATGACCCGGCGCGTCGACCCGCCAACGGCTATTTTACCAGTTGGATCCAATTTTTTTTTCAAAATTGGCCGGTGGCGGGTCGACCCGCCAGGTCGGTCCGCCGGGTCACGGGTAAGGATCACCTCGACCCGTACCCGTGACCCGCCGGGTCACTGACGGGTCAAAACCCGCCGGGTCACGGATAACCTATGACCCGTGGACATGCTTAAGTGATCATACTTATTTCCTTAGATCACTCATCCCCTTTATATCATCCCGCACTTTGTTACAATTTATGCTATGCTCACCAATTGATTCCTACAACTTATTTTCCTCTATTTCTTTTCCCTTTAGCTTAGTATATCTTTTTACTTGTTCCAACCAATACAAACGTGGTCTGTAAGATTCGTTACCTGATTATATTACATCTGACCTCATATCCTTGTAGGGAAAGTTGTTATTACTTTTTTGAAAAACTTACACGATCACCAGGCTGGCTAGCATCAACTTCAATCTTATTCTTACCCTTAGTCACAACCTCAACGTTAGACTTATTATGATTATTAACTAAAACCTTATTCCTTGTGGTGCCCTTTCTCCCCTCCCTAATCTCAACAGTCTTACTACCTTTCTTAGCTTCCCAAGTAAAGATCCTATATATAATACCCACAACACCCATAACCTCTTTAAAAACCAAGTATTATCCTTATGTCCAATGGATAAGCATCCTTTGCAATACGGGGGCTCATTTTAATAGAAAAGCGTGCACACTATCTTAAAACTATCATTAAACTCCAAAGTGATCTCTCTCTTAATCTCATGGGCGAAGTTAACTTCCACCCGAACCCTAACATAGGATCATCTCTTCCTCTTACCTGTTATGGGGCCCATGGAAAGAGGATTTTCAATCATGGAGGCCACTTTTTCCAATTCTCCGCAGTCTAGTAGTCATTAGGGATACCTAAGAGTTTATCCTAATGCGGTATAATGGTCTTATCCTTTTCACTGCTAACAAACTTGTCTAGGACAAGTTTGAGAATGTAACACCTCAAATTTTCGGAACTTGGGGAGCTACTGGTTAGGACCTCACAATGGGACCCGACCTTGTTTTAACAACAACTTTACTACAATCTTACAATAAGGCACAAATTTATTTAAAATAATTTTAAAACATAATATTTTATTGTATGAATGTACACATGTGACAGCCTTACAAAACATATATATTTATATAACATGCATGCTGATGACATGAATTATATGCCATTATAATCATGCATATTATGGAGGTTTTACCTCAATTTACCTTGTATTTGGAGATATTTGTGTACCTTTAAGGTTTATTTCATTTATATTCCGGAAATAGAGGTTTACACAAGTTTTGGTTGAATTATAGGTGAATTCGGTGGCATTGAAAGCAAAAGTGGAGCAAGGAGCATCTAAGGTCAATAAGGAAGCTTAAGGAACCTTAGAGGAGTCATGAAGAGCAAAGGAAGTGTGTAAAAAAGTCACTAAAGGAAGGAAGGAAACGAGTTAAGAGACGAGCACTTTCTGTTGAAGAAATTCGAGTCATTTACAAGATAAATCGGATGATTTTCCTCACAGAAATCGAACGGTTTTTATTACATTAAATCGAACGATTTTCCTTCAGCTCTCGCCTAAAAATATTACGATCCAAAGCCCATCACTTGTGGGCCTGAGAAGTGATATGCCAAGCGGTCCATTAGCGAGAAAGTATACATTGGAACCCTAGGAACGAAAATCGGGGTTCGCAGCGTGGAAGATTTACAGGATTTTGCGGGATTGAAGGTTCTTGGAGAGAGGATTGAAGGAAAAAAAACAAGAAGTCAAGAATCAAGAAGTTTGTGAGATCTTTTGTTTCCCTTTTGATTCTTGTGATTTGTGAACACATTATTGAGTGTTTTGAGAGATTCTTTGAAAGATTTTTAGGTTTGATTACAGATTCGGAGATTATTTGGTTTTTGTTCAAAGTTCGAGTTTTATATGGTTTTATTCGTTCAATCTTGATTTTGATTTAAATATGAAAACGGTTGGCTAAAATTCTTGTGATTCTAGGGAGAATAGTTGATGATTGAGGCTTAGATGATGATAGACTGAACTCATTTAACCAATTGGACCCTGAGAGTTTATATTTAACTTTGCAACGACGGGAAAATCAACCTATTCTAAGTGAAATCGACCGATTTAGTGAAGAACAACCCGATTTATTATCTTGACGATCTTTAATTGATTTATCCTTTAACCAGAGTTAACCCTTGTCTAAATCCTATCCCTGCTTAACCTTTTTAACCCCTATTCAAGTGTAAGAAGAGACTTCATCATTGATTCTTGTTCGCCACTTAGCGTGCGTGCAAATAAGTCTTAAATTTATAAAACTATAAATCAAGCAAGCGAACCCGCAGTGTACAGATCGACGTAGTTAAGCAAGAATTCCAGAGTATCGAACACAGGGATTTGGGGGGAACAAATTCAATTATAAGTTTGTCAAGCAAGTAAAAGGGTAAAGCTTTGCAAATATTGGGGAAAACAGCAACCCTAAAGATCCAGGTATCTAATTGTGGCAATCGATTCAAGATATACTAAAGAACTAAGGACAGAGTTAAGAGTTGCAAAGGTATGCTAATGCAAAGCAATGTACGGTGAAGTTCCAAGGCTTTATATGACTTATCTAGAAATACTCTCTATAAAGGTTGTTGAGGCTTCAGTATAGAAAGGATCTAAAGACAAGAATTAATCTCAAATACCCAAACTTGTAACCCAAGGATCAAGACTAACTAAACCGATTAAGGTTGTGACACTCGAAATCGAAGTAGAGGTTGTTGAGGCTTCACTACTACCTAGAAAAGGCAAGCCAAGACTAAGTTAAAGCAAATCTTTAACTTTGGATTAAAGTAAAAGCAAGGTTCGTAAATTGAAGTAAATCACGGGTAGTTCTTGAGAATCACGGCCGTGGAAACCTAAGAACATGCCATGATTTAGGGTGTCGACGATATTTCTCTAACTCTCAGGGTCCAATCAAATTACGATCGATCTATCATTTTCTAAGCCACAACTATCAACCCTTCACCTTAGAATTGCTAAAGGGTTTTAGACAATAACCATCATTATCAAATCAATAATCAAGTTTAATAAAGAATAGATGAAAACCTCAAAAACTCAATAATAATCGAAAACTCAATCTCAAATCCGAATAATCAATGTTTGTATCGAATGAATACAGAAAAAGGGAATAGAAATCCTCACAACAATCTATGGGAACAATGAAGAACGGGATGTCAATCCGCCTTCAAATATAAACCCTAAGATCTTCCAACTCCAAAAATAGGAAAGTGCGTCCTTCCCCAAATTTTCCCTATACGCAATAAAAACCTAAATATTTGGGCTGAAAAGAAGTCGAATCCGCTGGTATCAGAAGATACTCTGGGCCGCGTCATAAGGTATCAGAAAATACTTTGGCGCGTCAGACGGTATCAGAGAATACTTTGGGCCGCGTCCGACGGTATCAGAAAATACTTTGGGCCGCATCCGAAGGTATCAGAAAATACTTTGGGCCGTCAGAAGGTATCAGAAGATACTTTGACGCGCCCTAAATTCCTTTTATGCTCCTTTTTGTCCCGCTTCAAGGCTTAATCTTTAAATGTGCCATTTTTGCTCCATAATTCGCCAAATTACCTACAAATGCAATAAAACTCTGTGTAGACCTCTATTCTTGCAAAGTAGGTGAATATAACCATAAATGCCATGAATGTATGTCTATGCATGCAAAATAAAGGGAAAAGCTATACAAATACATGCCTAAAAATAGGTCATAATTCATGTCATCAAAATACCCCATACTTGCCTCTTGCTTGTCCCCAAACAAGGTTTAAACTTAAGATACAAGATGATATGGATTATGAATACGCAAAAATAAAGAAAAACCACAATATTTTGGTTGTGCTTCTATTCATAGATCACCCTCAATGAATTGCTTCATAACTAATGAAAATCATCATGGTCAAAAGGATTTATATCATGAAAAGGATAATCACACTTTGCAAGAAAATCATAACATGCATCATAACTTGCAATATATCAAAATCAATCATGAAGAATCCAATTTAGACCACAAAGTCAAACACATTCCAATGATCTTAAGGACTTTCAAGTAAGGTCAAGAATGCGGAAAGGAGGGAAACTTATAAGGGATGTGGTGCATGAATCCGGAAAAAAGAATAACCCAACTTTTTTACTTTTTCTTTTGATTTTGCAACACCATCAACTTAGAGCTTTGCTCTTTTCTTTTTCACATTATTTTTCGACTTTACTTTTGGAAATATGGACAGCGGTGCATAAAAACCAAAGCCTAGGAGATTGGCGTTTCTCAAATTCGAGATGCCTCAAACCCTTGATGCACATACCATAATCCGTTAGGAATATCGCTCAATCCGACTTTGGCAAGACACAAACACCCGGCTATGTGAATGGTGTCGAGTTACTCATCATAATGATTGACTTCCCCAAGCCTATAATTTCTTTCTATTCTTTTGAATGCAAATAATTGCTTTCATGGCCCTCCCACATCAAACATGCCAAATATCAACTCCTCCAAATTCCCGGATAGGTAAAGGAGGTCATTATTTCATTGAGGGGCTAAATGATCAAAGGAAGAAGAAAGAAAATCGAATTGCCTTAATCATCTCAAAAGGAAGCATAAGAACTTATCATGTGATTTCAACCTTGATTTCTCAACATGATTTAAGTAACATTCATCATATTATGAAACTTGCAAAAGAGGAATAATCTACTCATTCAATTTCTTTTCAATTCACTATTTGTTTAAGCATGCGATTGTCATCAAAACTCAATTCACAAGTAGTGATTATCATGGAATTCATCTCTATCCTTAGAAGCACAAATTTTCAAAATTTTTCAATTTTTATGGGTTTTTCAAAATCTTTTTCATGCAATGCAATAATGAAACGTGTAACAATAGAATGAACATGCAAGATAGTCTCGATAAAGGCATACAAAGTGAGTAAGAGTTATTACAAACTATTAGTCACACCCCACCCCATACTTGGAACAAACATTGTCCCTAATGTTCAAAAAGAAAAAGAAGAAAATAAAGAAAGAAAAAGAACTCACAAAATGGTGGTGGAGCGGCTAAGACGGTCGATCATCAATGTCATCACTGAGGTGGAGGCGGTGGTGGAAACGGGGAGAAGCCGGGATCATAGTGCCGCCCGAACTGCTGGCGGTAAACATCTCTCATCATGTGGTCAAGATCGTCGGCTCGTGCATCCCTAGCATCTGCACGGATCTCCAAAGCTCCGACCCTATCGAAAAGGTCGGTGGCCCACTCTGGCAGCTGCTCGTACCAACCAGGCGGCTGGCTGTACCACGCCGGTGCATCTGAAGGTGCTGGTGCAGGTGGCGGGTGTGAATGCCAAGGCGGTGGAGCTCCCATCCAATCCGGCTGCGTCCTATACCAAGCAGGAGGATCCGCCATCCAAGTATGCCTCTCGCTCACACTAGCACGGCGAGAGGAAGAACCTGAAGCTCTAGTATGGCGGGGAGAGTGTCTAGGAAGGTCAGGAACTGCATCCGGTTGATCCGGGAATGTACCAAAGTCATGATCAGCTCCTCCTCCCTCAAACTCGTCATCCCCTCTCATCTCCTCCTCTACAACTGGTGGTGGTGGAACATAGGAAGGGGCTACTAATCTGTTCGCATGCATGGCAGCGAACGTCTCCTTCCAGTTATGGCGTCCAGCCATAATGGAATACTCAGGAAGCCACTCAATGCCTCTCCCAGTCCTACTCTCCCAAGGCATAACAGTATACGGTGGACCTCTATGTGTGGGGAAGATGATGCCTCTAGTCATGAGGCTTTGTAGTCCTAGGGTTCTAGCTGCGATGCGGGTGCAAGCTGAGAAGTCTACCCCTAACTGTCTAGCAAGGTGGGTGACCATCCCACCGTATCCAATGTTGCCAGCCCTCTTATTCTTTAGCTTGCTCATGGTAGCAGCTAAGAGGGTGGCGCAGTCAACTGGCCTGCCATACAACATGCTGTAAAGAAGAAACAACTCATTTGTCTTAATCTTCTGAGGTGTCTCCGTCCTAGGGAAGAGACACTCAGAAAGCACTCTATGGGCAATCTTCAAGGCTAGATGATAGATCAATCTAGCCTTGGTATCAGCAGGCTGCCAGCGGTCCTCGCTGGCGTAAATCATAGCAATCTCCTCCCAGAAATCCTTGGCGTACACGCCACTGGGGAATCGACCATTAAAGGTCTCGTGGAACCCAAAGAAGGCTCCAAAGTCTCTAATCGAAAAATCATAGTTTCTCTCCATCAGCCGGAAAGAAACTGTCCTGTCTACGTGACTGTGCTCGAAGGAAACCACAAACTCCCTAGTGATCTCCTCATAAGCATCTTCCCAAATAGCGGAGAAGATGACTAGACCGGCTCTATCTAAAAGTCAAGTGAGGTCTCCTATCACATGTAGAGGCTCTAACTCCTCAAGCAGTAAATATCTAGGTCCTAGGGGGAGGTGGTGATGGTGATGATGGAGGAGATGGAGGCTCAGTGGGTGGTGCTCTAGAAGAGGAAGAGGGGTTGCCCTTCCTTTTCTTATCCTTGTTTCTACTAGACACTCTTCTCACAAAATCCATGTTCTGTCGAAAACCACGGTCTGTTCTAAGGGTTCCACGGCCGTGGTTTCTCCAGGAACCGTGGTTCGGCACGAAAAATCTCAAAACTCAGCAAAATCACACCAAACTCAGCAGCAAGCAGTCCTAGACTAATTTCCGTCCAATTCCAATCAGTTCTCCTAAAAATTCTAGCAAAATGAAGCCAAATCGACAAAGAGAGAGAAAGAACCAAAAACCTAGGTTTTCGGATTTTGGAATCCGAATTCCGTCTTCTCCGGTGATTTGCCGCTCGAATTGTTGCTTGGATCTTGTTGGTGATTGGATTTGCTTCAGTTTTGGCCAAAGAATCGTCAAAAACGATTAACGAATGAGGAATTGAGAGATGGGGCGTGGATTCGGCGATTTGGGCGTGGAATGGGGTTTGTGTTGTGTGTTTTGTGAAGAAACGTGGTTTATATAGTGGCCGTAAAAAATTTTGAAAATCACGGTCTATCGGGGGGTTCCACGGCCGTGGAATTGTACGGAACTGTGGTTTTGGTGATTTTTCTCAGGCTTTTGAAAATTACGGTCACTGTAGCTGTCACGGCCGTGGTTTTGGCCGTGGAACTCTTTGTAATGTCTCAAAGTTCAAGTTTCGTCAATTTTCTTCAAACCTTTCCTTTCCCCTTTCGTTTCCACTGTTCCTACATCCAAAAACACGAACATATCGGAAGGTATCGAAGGTAAAACAAAGCAAAACGTCTAAACTAAACTAATCTATGAATCAAAAACGAAAACGTAAGTGGAATACCTTGGGTTGCCTCCCAAGAAGCGCTTTGTTTAAGGTCCGTAGCTAGACCAAATTCGCACTTATTCGAGTGCGGTGGGCGCGAACTCTTCAGCTTGGAGTTCCGGTGTATACTTCTTGAGTCGTTGACCGTTCACCTTAAAGCTTCCGCCCGTTTCACCCCATACTTCAACTGCACCATGGGGAAAAATACATTTGATTAGAAAAGGTCTGGTCCAACGAGATTTAAGCTTACCTGGAAAGAGACGAAGCCTTGAATTGAAGAGGAGAACTTGATCTCCTTCTTTGAGGTCCTTTGGGATGATGTGCTTATCATGCCAACGCTTCGCTCTTTCTTTGTAGATCTTGGCGTTTTCGTAAGCGTTCAAGAGAAGTTCTTCAAGTTCATTTAGGTCCAAGAGACGCTTCTCTCCCGCTTCCTTCATGCTGAAATTCAACCACTTGATTGTCCAAAACGCCTTGTGCTCCAACTCTACCGGTAAGTGACAAGACTTCCCATACACAAGGTTGTATGGTGTAGTTCCGATGGGAGTCTTATATGCAGTCCGGTACGCCCACAATGCATCATCTAGCTTCAAAGACCAATCCTTCCTAGTCCTTGAAACCGTCTTCTCTAGGATTCCTTTGATTTCTCAGTTTGAGATCTCCACTTGTCCACTATTTTGTGGATGATAAGGGGTGGCAATCTTGTGAGTCACCCCATACTTAGCTAGAAGAGCTTCAAAACGCCGGACAATGAAGTGAGAGCCTCCATCACTAATGATGGTCCGTGGTGTCCCAAATCGTGGGAAGATGGTCTTGTTAAAGAACTTAACCACTACCATGGCATCATTGATGGGAGAGGCAATCGCTTCAACCCATCTTGAAACATAATCAACCGCTAAAAGTATGTATTGGTTACCACAAGATGATGGGAAAGGTCCCATGAAGTCTACTCCCCAAACGTCAAAGATCTCCACCTCTTGGATGTTATTGAGAGGCATCTCATTCCTACTAGATATATTTCCTGTTCTTTGACAAGCATCGCAGCAGGAAACAAAGGTTTGCACATCTTTAAATAGAGTAGGCCAAAAGAATCCAGATTGCAATACCTTAGCGCTAGTCTTGTTCGAACTAGCGTGCCCTCCACAAGGTAGTGAATGCCAATGGCGGATGACACTTTGCATCTCATCTTCCGGCACACATCGCCGAATAATGCCATCCGGACCTCTCTTAAAGAGGATAGGTTCATTCCAAAATTATTCCCGAACATCCTTAAAGAACTTCTTTCTTTGTGCGTAGGATAATCCGGGCGGTAATTCCTGACAAACCAAATAGTTAACAAAATCAGCAAACCATGGTTTGTTACATTTGGTGATCACATCGATGCACTCCTCTATGATGTGTAAATGTTTGTCCGGAAAGGAGTCATGTGACACCTATTTCATTTCTAATTGATTACCAATTAATTAACCCTGTTTAAAGCAATAAGCGGAAAAGCAAAAAAAAGCGGAAAACGTAAATTTTTAAAACTTTATCTTACAACCATTTTCACAACATATATGCATACTAACATACGTCATAAAACTCCGTTTAACCAAAACACAACTGTTTTAAAACCATGCAAAACATCCTAGGCGGTAGCATCCCATAACAGCCCACCTGATATGATCTCAAATCCAGGTGTTGGGTCCAATGTCCTTGCCTTGGTCAGGCCGAGTCTGAGTAGCTAAAAAATATGTGGATATAACAACAATGAGCCACACGCTCAGTAAGGGTATACAAATCGCACTCTCCCAATATATATAAGTATCTAATATCCCGTCCCCAAAGGACACTCTATACCCTTCCTCACATTTCCAAGCACACATACATATCCACATTCACATATCATTCCACAACCATTCATATCACATTTCACATAAACATTCAAGCATGTTATCACACATCACATATAAACATATCATCTCATCACATCATAACATAACATATAACATGCTAGACTCGATTGCATCGATACATAGGTGATAATTAACTAACTAGCCCCAACTGATCTTGTGCTGCCTATCTCATATGTCATCTCTCGGTAAAAAGTGAGCAGATTTCGTCAATCTGTCTACAATCACCCATACCGTGTCATTCTTTCTGAAAGTCCTAGGAAGTCCAACAACAAAATCCATTGTAATCCGCTCCCACTTCCACTCAGGAACTGATAATGATTGTAACTTTCCTGCCGGTGCTTGGTGTTCAGCCTTCACTTGCTGACACACTAGACATCGAGCCACAAAATCAGCTACCTCTCGTCTCATCCTGGGCCACCAATAGATCTTCCTCAGGTCATTAAACATCTTCGTACTCCCAGGATGCATGGAATACCTCGAGGAATGTGCCTCTTCAAGTAGCTTCTTCTTTAACTCCTCAATGTTTGGCACGCATATCCGTGCACCTTTGTATAACACTCCCTGATCAGACAACTGGAAGTGTGTAGTGGTAGCATCTCCCACTTTAGCTTTCAACTTCTTCAGTGTATCATCCTCATCTTGTCTAATTGAAATCTCATCAAGAATCAACGGTCTTACCTGAATGTTCGCTATCAACTCAGATCCTCTTACATCCATCTCTACTCTCATAACTTTGAGAGCTAATAAATGCTCAACTTTGTAGTTGACCTTACCGCCTTGGTCACTGCTCTTTCTGCTGAGAGCGTCAGCTACCACATTCGCCTTTCCGGGATGGTACTCTATAGTGCAATCATAATCCTTGAGTAACTCCATCCATCTTCTCTGCCTCAGATTCAGATCCCTTTGAGTGGGAATATACTTCAGGCTTTTATGGTCGGTAAACACCGGAAATGTATCACCATAAAGATAGTGCCTCCAGGTCTTAAGAGCATGAACTATAGCAGCAAGCTCTAGGTCGTGTGTAGGGTAGTTCTGCTCATGAGGTCTCAACTGTCTAGATGTATATGCTATTACCTTCCCTTCCTGCATTAGAACTCCTCCTAAGCCACTTCCAGATGCGTCGGTGTAAACCACAAAGTTACCCTTATCTGAGGGTACAACTAGAATAGGGAATGTAGTCAATCTTTTCTTAAGTTCTTCAAAGCTCTCTTGACAACTGTTATCCCATATAAACTGCTGCTTCTTCTTTAGCAAGTTAGTCAATGGACGCGCGATAATCGAGAAATTCTTTACAAACCTCCTGTAATAACCCGCAAGTCCTAAGAAGCTGCGAATCTCCGTAATGCTCTTCGGAATTTCCCATTCTGTAATAGCCTTGATCTTGGATGGATCAGGTTGTATACCATCTCGTGATATCACATACCCTAGAAAGACAATCTGATCCGTCCAAAACTCGCATTTGCTGAACTTCGCGTACAACTGTCTCTCCCTCAAAATCCCTAAGATATGTCTCAAATGTTCTCTATGAGTATGTGCATCTCGGGAATATATCAAGATATCATCAATGAAGACCACGACAAACTGATCTAGATAAGGTTGGAAGATCGAGTTCATCAACGCCATGAATGCTGCAGGTGCATTCGTCAACCCAAAAGGCATAACTGTAAACTCATAGTGTCGATACCGAGTACGAAAAGCTGTCTTCGATATTGAATTCTCTGCTATCCTCAACTGCCAGTATCCCGATCGAAGGTCAATCTTTAAAAATACTGTAGCACCCCTTAACTAATCAAGTAAGTCCTCTATCCTCGGTAAGGGATACTTGTTCTTGATTGTGATTTTGTTCAGCTAACGGTAGTCTATGCACAATCGTAAACTACCATCTTTCTTCTTCACAAAAAGCACTGGTGCACCCCAAGGAGAAATACTCGGGCGTATAAAACCCTTTTCGAGCAAGTCTTCTAGTTGTTTCTTCAACTCCTTTAGCTCTAGCGGAGCCATCCTGTAAGGAGCAATTGATATCGGTGCTGCACCGGGTAATGTCTCAATCTCAAAGTCTACCTCTCTACTCGGAGGTAAACCAGGTAAATCATCAAGGAAAACTTCAGGAAATTCTCTAACAACATCCACCTCAGATACTCCGGAGCTAACAATAGCAGAATCTGACACACTAGCCAGATAAGCCTGACACCCTTCCCGAAGTAATCTAAAATTTGTTACTGCAATTATGAGGCAAGTAGGAATAACATTCCTCTCACCGGTGAAAATCACCTCTCTTTACCCATCTATCTCCGTGGTGATTTCCTTTGTATAACAACTAATCAAAGCTATATGAGTGGATGACCAATCCATTAATATAATTAACATCACATCAAACTCTCTCAAGAAATCATCCAATGTTAGCACAAGTGGTATACTACTGCCATTAGGGACCATGTTCCGCCAATTTCTAGTTGCTTCCTCAAGCAAGGATATAACATATTGTACTTGTCTCTCAGTAGCGCAGATAACTCCATCTAGAATGGACTCAGTGTTCCTCCATCACTCATCCACTACTAATGAATTAGTGGTCCCCTCAAACGACTTTGCCCCTTGGCAGCAAATCTTCTCAAAATTCTTGTCCATCTTTACTAGTATAATGGTGGTATAACTTCTCTCAAATATATCACTAAATCAGATATACCAGCCATATCCGATGGTGGTAGTGATATTGGCTAAACTGGCACCTTAGGGTGCTCCTGATCATTTCTACCCTGAGCATGTACAGACTCAGTCGACCCTTCATGGTTGTGCTCCGCCGTCTAAAAGAAAAGAAACTTTCAAAAGCTTTTCAGAAAACTTCTCACAACCCAAGCCAAGGAATCATATCCCTGCTCTGATACCAACCAAATGTGACACCTATTTCATTTCTAATTGATTACCAATTAATTAACCCTGTTTAAAGCAATAAGCGGAAAAGCAAAAAAAAGCGGAAAACGTAAATTTTTAAAACTTTATCTTACAACCATTTTCACAACATATATACATACTAACATACGTCATAAAACTCCGTTTAACCAAAACACAACTGTTTTAAAACCATGCAAAACATCCTAGGCGGTAGCATCCCATAACAGCTCACCTGATATGATCTCAAATTCAGGTGTTGGGTCCAATGTCCTTGCCTTGGTCAGGCCGAGTCTGAGTAGCTGAAAAATATGTGGATATAACAACAATGAGCCACACGCTCAGTAAGGGTATACAAATCGCACTCTCCCAATATATATAAGTATCTAATATCCCGTCTCCAAAGGACACTCTATACCCTTCCTCACATTTCCAAGCACACATACCTATCCACATTCACATATCATTCCACAACCATTCATATCACATTTCACATAAACATTCAAGCATGTTATCACACATCACATATAAACATATCATCTCATCACATCATAACATAACATATAACATGCTAGACTCGATTGCATCGATGCATAGGTGATAATTAACTAACTAGCCCCAACTGATCGTACGATATATTTTCCCATTGCTTTCGTATTTCTTTTCTTTCTTTCTTTTTTTTTTCTTTCGGTTGGCCAACCCGATAGCGTCATAGGCCCCCTGTAGATCAGGTAGCGACCTCGGCCATCTTGTCTTAAGACCCCCTGTAGATCAGGTTGCGATCTTGGACTATTTTTCTTATCTTGAGCCCCCTGTAGATCAGGTAGCGACCTCTGGCTGTTTTTCTTATCTTGAGGCCCCCTGTAGATCAGGTAGCGACCTCTGAGGCCCCCTGTAGATCAGGTAGCGACCTCGTCCCCCGGAAACCCGTGCGGGACCCAGTTGGGCTAATTAATCAATTACCATCCTATATTATCACTTTTATATCATAACTCAATTTCATGCTTTCATCATATTCTTTCATCACATTCTTTCCAATATCATCTCATGTACCTTATGCATGCTTTCATAAGGAATATCAAGTCATCATCATCGTCTCACTCATATACATATAAGCATGCATACAATCATAACAAACATATATATACACTCAAGCATGCATAAAATCATAGCATATTAAATACATAACATATATTAAGCAAGTGTAATTCATATACACTTACCTCGCAGGTAAGAACAATAAAACCTCGCAAACCAACTATTGAGTCTGTTTCCCACTCGGACTATCCTCCTTTATCGTGCTTGAATACGCTCACAAAGCAACTAAGCTATAGTTAGACCAAAACCTTCAACAACACCTGTTGATAATATCACATTCCTCGTATTAAACTTCTCGCTTCAAACACCAGTTAAATTCATTCATTTGAATTTAATTAGCTTATAGCATTTTCTAGAATCCCAATTTAATTAATTAACCTTTAATTAATTAATTAAATTTTACCAGAATAACGTTTTGCCCGCAGGCAATTTCTGAACCCACCTGTCATCAAATCTCATCAAACAAACAACCCATAATCACCAGAATAAAGTAACGAGCATAATGGAATTTCCAATTATCCATTTTGACAAGCCTAAGGTCAATTTAGGCTAAATCGCAATACGGAAAACGAATAAATTCATAACTTATTCGTTACTAACCCGATTGACGATCCGAAAGAAGATTCGGAATCACAACGACGCAGGCTACGCTCGGACACCATCAAATTCACCGGAATTTGAGCGACGGAACCTACCTAGTATCATATATGCTCGACCAGGCCTTCCCTTGCGCGGAAATGTAGAAACTCGGTACCAAAATTAAGAGAATGAAGAGAGGAATCCAAAAACTCAAACGGATTTGAAATCGGATTAGAAACGGAGAGTAGATCTGAGTTTGAAGATTGAGAGAAATTAGAGCTTTTACGAGGAACCGTGAAAGAAAATGAATTAATAAACGTTATTTCCGCTATTTATAGCGAAGACGATAATTATCCTTTAGCGGAGTCGATAATTATCCTTTCACCGATCCGAAAGCGGTTTAAGCCCCTTTCTCCAAACTTCTCGAAATTGGAATAATAAATCTGGAATATTGTATGGATAATTATTCCGCAATTGTTTCGAAAAACGCGTATTCCTAAGCCGTCTTTCTTAGCCGCTAAGAAACGAAATAGCGACTCTTTTGGCCGTTTTGCCTTTCTATGTTTTTTCATATCTAGGACATGTCCGATGTCCTGATCATTTTTCTCAACTGCATTTTTATTAATTGAAGTTCCCAAATGCTCCAAATAACACCGGGGTGTAATATCATCTAGGAGCTGGTTACCTCGAGAGGTATCTCGTGTTAAAACGGTTTTAATTTCCTAAAATACTCGATTAGGTCATCTTTGATTTTTGACTGTTACAAGTCATCTATAGGTAGGTGGTCGTCCTCTAGATGTGTTAGGCGACTCAAATGATCCGCAACATAATTTTCCGAACCCTTCTTGTCGCGGATCTCTAGATCGAATTCTTGTAGGAGAAGAATCCATCTAATTAGCCTTGGCTTCGCATCCTTCTTTGCAAGGAGATACCGGATCGCAGCATGATCCGTGTATACAATCACCTTTGCACCTACAAGATAAGAGCGAAATTTGTCAATTGCATACACAATAGCTAAGAACTCTTTTTCGGTAGTGGCGTAGTTGAGCTGCGCCTCATCTAGCGTCTTGCTAGCATAGTAGATAGCGTGGGTTCGCCCTTCCTTTCTTTGCCCAATGACAGCTCCTATAGCTACGTCACTTGCGTCACACATAACCTCAAAGGGAAGGTTCCAATCCGGAGGTTGGATAATCGGGGCTGAGATTAGAGCTTCCCGAATCATATTAAACGCATCTAAGCATTCCTGCGAAAACTCAAAAACTACATCCTTCATCAGATTAGTAAGCGGTTTTGATATTTTAGAGAAGTCTTTTATGAAGCGCCTATAAAATCCAGCATGTCCTAGAAAACTTCTTATCCCTTTCACCGAAGTTTGGGGAGGAAGCTTTTCTATTGTCTCTATTTTAGCTTTATCCACCTCAATCCCTCTACTAGAGATTAAGTGTCCTAATACAATGCCTTCTTTCACCATGAATTGACACTTCTCCCAATTAAGAACTAGGTTAGTGTCTTCACACCTTTGTAACACAAGAGCAAGGTTAGAAAGACAATTGTCAAAAGAGGAACCATAAACGGAGAAGTCATCCATAAAAACCTCCATGATTTCCTCTATATATTCCGAGAAGATGGCCATCATGCACCTTTGAAAGGTGGCTGGGGCGTTGCAAAGCCCGAACGGTATCCTCCTATAGGCAAACGTACCCCACGGGCACGTGAACGTGGTCTTCTCTTGATCATCCGGGTGTATCGGAATCTGAAAGAAACCACTATAACCGTCAAGATAGCAAAAGTGCGAATGTTGTGCTAACCTTTCAAGCATTTGATCGATGAAGGGTAGTGGGAAGTGATCCTTCCTCGTCGCGTTGTTTAACTTGCGGTAGTCTATGCACATCCGCCATCCTGTTACGGTTCGTGTAGGAATGAGTTCGTTGTTTTTGTTGGTGATGACCGTCATTCCTCCCTTCTTCGGAACCACTTGTACTGGACTCACCCCCTTGCTATCGGAGATAGGGTAGATGATACCTGCATCAAGTAGCTTAATAATTTCCTTCTTGACAACCTCCTTCATGGTCGGATTCAACCGCCTTTGAGGTTGTCGCGAAGTTCTAAAGTCCTCTTCCATTAAGATCTTATGCATGCATAGGGAAGGTTTGATTCCAACTAAATCCTCTATAGTATATCCTAGGGCTTTCCTATGTTTCTTAAGGACAACCATAAGCTTACTATGTTCATCTATGATCAAATCGGAACTAACAATTACCGGGAAGGTAGAATTAGGTCCAAGAAATGCGTACCTTAGATGAGTAGGAAGTGACTTCAATTCCATCACTATCGGAGTTTCCAATGGCTCTTGAGGAGCTTCCGATGCTTCCTTAGAAGTGTCTAAGGGTGTAGAAGGTGTTGGAGAAGGATCAAGAAAAGTTGTGGAAGAAACACAATCTCCCTCGAACTCACCCAAAATTACGGCGTCCCTGCCTTCTCCACGGCCGTGATTTTGGGCGTGGAAAGTAAATACGGTGGCTCTGTTTCCTCCACGGCCGTGTAACCCTCTGGAGTGCTCCACGCTTTCGTTCGTGAAATCCATGGCCGTGGAATAGGCCGTTTGACCATGGATCCGTACGTTTTCTGCCTCATCGTGGAGTTTTTCAAACTCTTCTTCACACACTTCGTCTTGTGCTTCTAAGGCTTCAATTGCCTCATTGCACTCCTCTTCTTCCCTTATATCCATTAGGCTCATAGAAATAACTTTTTGCAAAGGATCTTTGAAGAGAATAGCACTTACCTCCTCTCTAGATAGCCCTTCGCCTTGGATATTGAATATATCCTCATCAAAGGCTGGTTCCTTCACCAAAGTGGAAAGAACGAACTCTACCTTCTCTTCTCCTATGTCAAAGGCGAGTCTAGCATTCCTGCAATCAACTATACAGCCGGATGTTGCAAGAAACGGTCTTCCGAGAATGATCGGGACCGGACTATCTGCAGGAATGTCAAGCACAACAAAGTCTATAGGAAAATAGAACTTACCAAGCTTGACCGGAACGTCTTCGACAATACCGACGGGACGAGTTATGGATCGATCCGCCATGTACAACGTCATCTTCACCGGTTTAGGATCGCCTAAACCGATTTTCCTGCATAAGGCAAGTGGGATGATGCTCACACTTGCTCCCAAATCACATAATGCATCATATGTGACATCTCCCACTCCTATGAGAATACAAAATGACCCCGGATCCTTTAGCTTTGGGGGCATCTTCTCTTTCATGGTTTTGATGAGATCCGACGAATCCGAACTCATCTTAACCTCTCCAAAATCCTCTAGCTTTCTCTTGTTAGAGAGGATCTCCTTTAGGAACTTACCATAAGCCGGCATACCTACAATAGCATCAATGAAAGGTATATTAATATGCAGTTTGCTCATGAGTTCAATAAACTTACCGAATTGCTTGTCTAGACGCGCTCTTGCTCTAGATTGCGGGAACGGTAGGGGAGGTTTGTAAGCTGGAGGAGGAACATAGACATCTTCCTTCTCCTTCCCCTTTTCTTTCTCCTTCTCAACGGGGACTTCTACAAACTTAGGCTGCGGGTCGGTAGTTGTTACTCCGCTCCTAGTTGTGATTGCCATCACCCTTCCTTTTGGGTTGTCCTCCGTCTTTCCTGAAAGTTTCCCTTGATTCCTAGGAACTTCCTCCGCATGACTAAACATTTGGTTTTCTAAAACCTTTTGGGCTTTAACAACCTTAGTTATGTGATCATCAACCTTGATGATGCGAGTCTCCAACCCTTGAAGCTTGCCCAAAATTGTTTCCAAAATGGGATCGGGCTTCTCTTTCCCCGAAGTACTTCCACCATTAGATGTTTTCCCCTGGATTTTCAAAGGAGTGGAAGAAGAGGAAGGTGGAGTTAGTAAATTTCTTGAATTGGAAGGATAAGAATTACCGGAATTTTGTTGATTGGGACGCCAATTGTTGTTGTTTGAACCCCTATTGTTGTTCCAATTGTTGTTCCGGTTATTGTTGTTGTTGTTCCAATTATTCCGGTTGTTGTTCCGGTTGTTGCGGTTTGTATTCTCATTACCGTTGTGGTTATTGTTGTTGCCTAAATAACCCACATCTTGCTTCTTTTGCTTCAGAAAGTTGGTTTTGATGGCTTCCTTCAACTCTTTAATCTCCGTATTGAGAGAAAAGATTTGAGTTTGAGCTGCTTGTGATAGCTTTGCTCCTTGATCCACATGATTCGCCTCCACTTTCCAATGAGAATACTTCTCTATAACTCACGCTTGCTTCTCAATGAAGTCCCAAGCGTCATCTTCCCTCATGTCCATGAATGTACCACATGAAAGGGATTGAAGCTTGAATTGTGTCTCCACATCCAGCCCCTTATAGTATATCACCAATAGTGCAAGCTTGGATATGCCATAATGAGGGCAATCCAATAGCAAATCCTGAAATCTTTCCCAAGATGGAAACAAACTTTCGTTAGATCTCATAGAAAATGCATTAATCTTACCTCTCAACTCCGCTGTTTTGGATGGCGGAAAGAACTTAGTGAGGAATTCCAAAGAAAGATCCTCCCATGTTTCAAGCTTCTCACTTGGAAGAGCTTGATACCAAGACAATGCTTTCCCCTTCAAGGAGAAGAAGAAAGGCTTGAGTTTGTAGCTGTTGGTAGTTGCATTCTTTGGCTTCATTGTCTCCATCATAATCTCAAAATTTTGTAGATGTTAGTGAGGAGATTCAGCGCTTGTTCCCCCAAATTGATTTTGACGGACAATAGTAATAACTTGCGGGTTGAAGCTAAACCCTTGTGCATCATCAGCATCAAAGTTCACACCTAAACGGCGTGGTTGCTGCGTTGGATCCATCATTTGGCCAAGAGTTCTTGGCTCCTCATCCACACGTTCGACTCTCGCACCTCTAGGTGGAACACGGCGATTTGTAGTTGGCCGTGGAAAGAATGGGTTCACATTGATCGTTGGATCAATTTCCTCTAGTGGTGGCATGGAGGAGTCGCTATCCTCATTGGATGAGTTGGCTCTAACCGATCTTCCCGGTCTTCTTCTTCTCTTTTTCTCCTTGAGGTTGTTTATTTCCAACCTCATTTGAAACATCATGTCCGATAGATCATCAACCTTCGTTTGATGATGATCCATCTCTTCCCTACGAGTCTTCTCACTCCATTGGAGTTGAGCTTCCTTTTCCGCTAACTCCGTTTGGTAATCACGTTCTCTTTCTTCATCCGTTTTTCTTTCCTTAAGCTTTCTCCTCAAAGTCCTCTCAAGCTCTTGATCAAGAGGTAAGAGGTCTTCGTTGTTCCTAGACCTACGCATACACTCGAAGAGATATCAAATAACAAGGGAAAAGCTCCCAAGCTTGACAACCGATAACCGAATTCGGCCTAGACAAAATCCCCGACAACGGCGCCAAAAACTTGTTCGCCACTTAGCGTGCGTGCAAATAAGTCTTAAATTTATAAAACTAGAAATCAAGCAAGCGAACCCGCAGTGTACGGATCGACGTAGTTAAGCAAGAATTCCAGAGTATCGAACACAGAGATTTGGGGGGAACAAATTCAATTATAAGTTTGTCAAGCAAGTAAAAGGGTAAAGCTTTGCAAATATTGGGGAAAACAGCAACCCTAAAGATCCAGGTATCTAATTGTGGCAATCGATTCAAGATATACTAAAGAACTAAGGACAGAGTTAAGAGTTGCAAAGGTATGCTAATGCAAATCAATGTACGGTAAAGTTCCAAGGCTTTATATGACTTATCTAGAAATACTCTCTATAAAGGTTGTTGAGGCTTCAGTATAGAAAGGATCTAAAGACAAGAATTAATCTCAAATACCCAAACTTGTAACCCAAGGATCAAGACTAACTAAACCGATTAAGGTTGTGATACTCGAAATCGAAGTAGAGGTTGTTGAGGCTTCACTACTACCTAGAAAAGGCAAGCCAAGACTAAGTTAAAGCAAATCTTTAACTTTGGATTAAAGTAAAAGCAAGGTTCGTAAATTGAAGTAAATCACGGGTAGTTCTTGAGAATCACGGCCGTGGAAACCTAAGAACAGGCCGTGATTTAGGGTGTCGACGATATTTCTCTAACTCTCAGGGTCCAATCAAATTACGATCGATCTATCATTATCTAAGCCACAACTATCAACCCTTCACCTTAGAATTGCTAAAGGATTTTAGCCAATAACCATCATTATCAAATCAATAATCAAGTTTAAAGAGAGAATAGATGAAAACCTCAAAAACTCAATAATAATCGAAAACTCAATCTCAAATCCGAACAATCAATGTTTGTATCGAATGAATACAGAAAAAGGGAATAGAAAATCCTCACAACAATCTATGGGAATAATGAAGAACGGGATGTCAATCCGCCTTCAAATATAAACCCTAAGATCTTCCAACTCCAAAAATAGGAAAGTGCGTGCTTCTCCAAATCTTCCCTATACACAATAAAATCTTCAAGCCTCCCTCTCTTTGGGGATCCAAATCCTGGGGTTGTCACCGTCCGCCCTTCAATGTTGAAGGCTATCGAATATATGTAGGGATCTATCTAGGATTTAAAGATAAAACCCTAAATATTTGGGCTGAAAAGAAGTCGAATCCGCTGGTATCAGAAGATACTCTGCGCCGCGTCATAAGGTATCAGAAAATACTTTGGCGAGTCAGACGGTATCAGAGAATACTTTGGGCCGCGTCCGACGGTATCAGAAAATACTTTGGGCCGTCAGAAGGTATCAGAAAATACTTTGGCGCGCCCTAAATTCCTTTTATGCTCCTTTTTGTCCCGCTTCAAGGGTTAATCCTTAAATGTGCCATTTTTGCTCCATAATTCGCCAAATTACCTACAAATGCAATAAAACTCTGTGTAGACCTCTATTCTTGCAAAGTAGGTGAATATAACCATAAATGCCATGAATGTATGTCTATGCATGCAAAATAAAGGGAAAATCTATATAAATACATGCCTAAAAATAGGTCATAATTCATGTCATCAATTCTTCATTTGATAGCCAAAGTTTACAAGATTTGGGTGATAGTGAGACTCAACATCCTCTATTAAGGTATGAGTGTGCTTTCCATCTTTACCTTTGAGAGTCATATCCTTGGGTTTTGGGTGGTTAGTTCGAGTGTTAATCTTATCCTTAGACCTTTCTATATTACAGCCTCAACAACCTTTATAGACAGAGCCTTTGGGTTAGACATATAGGTTTTGAAACTTCGCCGTACGATACCTTCCTTTGAAACACATAACCTTGGCAACACCAACTCTGTCCTTTAATCCTTAGAAATGTCTTGAATCGAAAGCCGTAGTCGGATAGTTGAATCCTTGGAATCATTTATCTCCTTATTATTCACAAAAGCTTTTGCACTTTGCCTAGAAATTTGAAATTGATTTTATTCTCACCAAATCCCTGAGTTCGACTCTGAAATTTTTTGCCTTACTACAGTTGATCCGTACACTGCGGGTTCGCTTCTCCATAAGTTCTAGATATAAATTTAAGACTTTGACGCACACTTTTGAGCGAACACATGCTATATGGAAGACTGTCCTATCCCCATCTAATGAGTACGTGAACCCGGCTGACCATCTTTTCCGGATCTTTCTGCAACTATCTATCTCTACAAAAACTACAACACGGAATAACCGTTAGCTAACAATCCAAATATAAATAGAATAAGGATAGCGCAAACACACCAAAGGTAAAATAAACACTCATCATGCTAGAACACAATCCGGTTATTATTTGATGGCTTAAGTGATTCACTTAATTCCTATTTAAAGTTATGGCACGAGAATCTTAAGATTTCTCGCCTCCGTTCCTTATCCAACTGGTGATGGTTTGGCACACCTCCGCCGGTGGCGTCCCCGCAAACCAAGTATGGACTAGTCCCTAAAGAAACCCCAGCGCCCTCGAGCTAACTGAGCAGAATGCCACCGCCCGTTACTCTTAGGCCAATTATGTAGGTCGGTCGATAATTAATATTAGATACACTTATAAACACATCATTCAAACGCCACTATCATTATTAACACTCATATCCGAAAGTTAGCTAAGTAAGTCCAAAGGACTTACCTGAATCGAAACTCGATTCCCGTTATCTCGACTCGGTCCGCAACTGTTGGGACTCAATTACCTGTCATACGGGGAAGTGGATCAAAATACATCGCATATTCTTAGAAGTCTATAACTTTTAAGATGTACAATCCCTTCAAGAGAAATTACTAAAATGCCCTTCTAAGATAAAATGACCATTTTACCGCTAGTCCCGAATCTCTGAAAGATCCTATAATATATGCCCAAATCTTTCTTTGGGACTCAATTTCATAATCTAACTCTTAAGAGTTATTTTAAGTATAACTTACAGATTACACATTTTTCTTAACTTTTAAAAAGGTCACTAAGGTCCAACTTTAGCCTATGATACGAGACTCAAATAAATTTATAAAAATTCTAAGAAAATTACCCAAGTCATCTATGATATGTATACTAATCATAAGGCCAAAGATCTCTCTAAAACACTAAACCAAACTCTCTATATAAATCCCCAAAGTTGGTTCCAACATCCAGTAATTCATATTTAGCCAAAATAATCACTTCTTTTCCCGAAAAGAAAATTGTGTTTCTACCCTACTTCGGAACATCATAAGTCCGAAAGTATCTGTTTGATCATACTCAAAACTTTACACGATAAACTACAGTATATGAACTCTAATCCCTCAAAATTTCATGTTCATCAGAATTATCTAACTCATTCAAATCTAGATCCAAAAACTGCTTCAACACACGTTATCAATAAGATTATCATTAACATGGAAGTTAGCACTAACATTTTCATACGCGCGGCATACAAATAAAGGCCAAAACTGAAATACATTTTTATGCAATGAATGAAAACCCGAAAGAAAACAAACAAAGGACTTCAGCCGAAAAACAACTCCAAATATCAAACGCCATACAGGCGGCATACAAATAATACAATATACAAAACTCCAAACCCAAAACCCCTCCTAAAATGTACGGAACCCCGGCTGCCCACTCTTCCGGATCTCTCGGCCGCATTCTTAACCTGCAAGGCAACTACAACATCGGTATAAAACCGTTAGCTATATTCAAAGCATTAGGATCAAGGTGAAAGACAAAAACACAAGTAAATCAACATAACACATAACACACTCCAAAACACACAAGCCCGGTTTATTATCTTTTTATTATTAAGTCGTATCCCGTTCTAATTCAACTTAGGTTTGTGACACGAGAACCACCGTGGTCTCGCCTCGGTCCCTACTTACCGGCAAGGAATGGTACTGATGCATCTGACCGTCTACCCGCACGGGCTAGTCGCCGAGAACCTCCTAGACTCTTGCAAGAGCTAGGCAGATGATTTCACCGCCCATTATCATACACTTGACACAAAATAATATAAAGGTTGGTAAACCTATTTCCGGTTTCGTTGTTATAACATAAACAATAAACACACACCACCAAACACGCATCGAAACTAATACGAAGAATACGAGCTAAGTAAGTCCGGAGACTTACCTTGTCCCAAACGCTAACTCACCAAACGCTCTCGCTTCCTTTGGGAAGAAGCATACTACCTGCTCACAACAAGATATCTATCAAAACCCGGTCAACTCATGAAGTCTTAGACTTCTACACAAATGATCTACGCAAGATCATTTTACTCTCATTCTAGGACTGCATCCTAGAATCCCTCATGATCACATCACACTCAACACCAGCTAGAAGTCCTTAGACTTCTAGACCCTATGATCTTGCAAGATCATAACCCATAACACATACTAGGATAAACATGCATAGTTCAAACAAACTCAACGGTAACAACACCATGCTAGGATAAGTCAACCCTAAGCTCCAAAATTCCACAAGATCATACAACCCCAACCCCGAGCCTCAAAACGCTCACAACATCAACCATATAACTCAAAACCTTATAACAACCTCACAGGATAATCAAGCACCTCAAGCCTTAGCACAATCAAACCTCAAAACTCACCTAAGGTCCACAACCACTACTTGACATTCACTCTAAGTTATGCTAGATCAAACATAGCATGATACTAATGCTAAACATAACTAGATTGAGGGAGAAGGTAACTCACATGACATCAAAAGACGGAAGTCGATCGGCGGATGTCGACTTTGGACTCGTTAGGCCTTTATCGGGGTGCTCCCAGACCTAACATCAAACTAAACAAATTTAGGTCATACACTAAATTTGAACGGAATAAATAAATATATGGGTTTACGGAAACTCGTTTTCCAAAAGCCAACGTTAAAACTCGCAAAACTCTCCCAGTCAAAATACGGGAATCTAGCAACTTGGTCATAACCTGAAATTACAATTTGAACCGATCTCAATTTAAAATCCGTAATTATATTTTCCGGGCAATCTCCAACAACATCATAAACCAAGGATAACAAGAACCGCTCAAGCGTTTTTCCGGGGCAAAATAGGGGCCAAAACTGCAATTACTAAATAATGGGTACATTATGCAATTATACCAAATAAGGGGGGCCGGTTGTAATTACAGCAGAGTTGAGGGCCGATTTAATTAGGGCAAAAATTCTCCTTGGAACCCGACAGATTGATCTCTCTTATAGAGAACAGAGGAGGAGGCGGCCATGCCTTCGGTGCCTCCGGTAAGGCGAAGTAGGCGGGGCGAAGCAGTGCAGCGAAGGCTCCGGTGACGAGGCTTCTGTAGGGCTCCGTCAGGCGAAGACAGTACCTATGTCTCGTCGGCACCTGTAACAGATAGAAAGAGAAGGGAGATCGAACCGGCTTCCCAGGTGACGTTCTCCTCTGGTGGTTGTAGACGGGCGAAGGCGGCAGTGATGATCCGTCACAACAGCTCGAGAAGAAGGAGATAACAAAGAGGCTCGAGATGGCACGCCTCCGGTAACTCGACATGAAGAGAAGAGAAGGATGAGTTGCAGTCTTGCAAAGGTTGGTGTGTGGTGGCTCTTCGGCTCCAGTGATGGTTCTAAGTGAGGTGAAGGAGGTAGCAGGAGGTTGCACAAGCTCCTGGCGATGGCTCGAAGTGGAGGGATAGTGGCTGCTGCTGGTGACTCCAAGAGTGGCCGGCGACAGGGCTCGCAAAGGAGCAGTAGCAACGCCCAAAAAAAGAAGAGGGGAAGTGATACTTGCTTTATGTCTAGAAGAGGAAGGTGGAGGGTGGAGATGGAAACAGAGAGGGATAGGGGAGCATCAGTGAGATTGAGAGGGAGTGCACTTGAGGTAGGCGTGAGAAGGGGCGGCTCGGCAAGGGAGGCAAAGGGTCGGGGTAGGGTGTGCAGAGCTAGGGCTGTTTGGGGCGGCCATCAGGGGGGAACGAGGGGGCGTTGGAGTTAGAGAGAAGCAAGGGAGAAATAAAAGAATGAATAAAAAGAAAAGAAAAGGTGAAATAGTAATAAAAAGAAAAAAAAACAATAACTCCATCAAAGTATTCGGAACGGGATTTTCGAATCGAAAAATTTTCCCGACTTTTCCTAAAATAAAGGTACAGGGAATATATGTGGATCGAAATATAAATAAACTCGCAAAATATACTTTGAAATACAAAATCATTCTAGCAATTTATTTTATGAGATTATATAAGAGAAAAATTGGTGTAGGGAAGCCTTTTTTTGTATCATAGATACAATCCTGTATCATAGATACAATCCAGTCCGCTCCATTTTCTAATCAAAAAATAAAAGTAAATAAAATTAAAAAAATCCTTAAATAATAGAATCTAAACTAAATTAAAAAGATAAGTGAATATTAATTGTGAGGACCACTCTCATTAAAAAAAATTTCTTAAATATCTTCTTAATAATCCCAATCCCTTTTACTAGCTTCTTTATAGTTATCAGTTTATAATTATAGCAATTCATCGTGCTTGCCAATTCATCGTGCTTGCCCGCACATCATTATTTTTTATTCTTTTTAATTTTATCGTCAACCTCCATTTCAAATTAACTTATATTCAAATTTTGAATTTGTTAAAGTGGTTTATCCCTAATACAAACTTCTCTACAATTATCAGTTTATAATTATAGCAAAATTATGGATGACCCAAACCGTAATTAATTAAATTCAATAAAATTTCTTATCTCGTCTAATTATGTACATAATTTCGCACGCAAGTTATGTACATAATTTCGCACGCAAGTTATGTACATAATTTCGCACGCAAGTTATGTACATAATTTGCGTGTAAAATTATGTACAGAATTTGTGGGGACCACTCTCATTTTCCTTATTTAATTAAAAAACAGTCATATTAATTATGTGAGAGAATTTTTTTTAATGTTAAAACTAATTCCTTAATTGTAGGGGATCACTATCATTTTCCTTTTTTATTTTAAAAAATTAAGGGAGAAAATCTTTTTAATTTTGAATAATTGTAGGGGACCACTCTCATTTTCCTTTTTTATTTTAAAAAATTAAGGGACAACATCTTTTTATTTTTGAAAGTATCTTAAATTATTTTAGATTTTATCTTTTTCTCAAAATTACAAGGGGCCTAGTTAATATAAATTGAAACATAAAAACCTACTTAATCTACATTGGTACAATAAAAGCATACTTAACCCTTTTACTCATTATATAATAATTTAAACACGGATAATAAATTAAATCGATGTATATGTACTTGTGGAATTTAATTTACGACGTAAAAATACTCGTAAAAAATTATTTAAACTATTAAAATATAGATAAAAGATAGGGAAAAATAAAGGGTTAATTAGGTAAGTAGGCATTTTTATTTTATTGTATACTAACTAGGCCTTTTCTAGTTTTCTATTTAGTAAATATACTCCATGATTTTTGAGAACATTGGTGAAATAATGCACTTTTTGTAACTTGTAGACTAACTAGGCACCCTATTTTTTCAATTAAAAAATAAAGATAAAATTTAATGGATATTGCCAAAAATATGGAAACTTAAAGATTCTCTCTCTCCTATTAATAATCAATTAAATTTTGTTAAATCGGGTAACTAAATATTCTTATTTCTTTTCTAGACGAGTTGCCCTCCCTCCCACCCTTATACCAGTTGGACTAATTAAACATTGTGTATTCTTTTGATGATACACAATATTAATACACAATTTTAATTACACAATATCAATACATAATTTCAAATACACAATGTTAATAAATAAAAGACTTGTGTAATCAAACCTTGTGTAAATGACTCGAGCATACATAACGTACATACTAACGTGTGATATGAACAAAGAATACACTTTATTTCTAAAATTTAACCGTTATATACACATTTTCTGTAACACCCCAAATCCGCGGGACTCGGGGCGCTACGGGTTGGGGCCTCACAATGGGTCCCGACCCTTAGCCTGACAACAATTTCACCGGATCTTGCAACAAGGTACAAATAAAGGCCAAAACCGAAATACATTTTTATGCAATGTTATGAAACCCGAAAATAAAAGAAAGAAAAGACTTCAGCCGTCCTTACAACAACATCAACATAATATATAATATCAACAACACAAAGACTCCAAAACCCAAAACAACCTAAGATGTACGGAACCCCGGCTGCCCACTCCTCCGGATCACTCGGCCACATCCTATCCTGCACATCAACTACAACAATCGGTATAAAACCGTTAGCTCACATTCTAGGCATTATAAGAATAATATGGCACAAACACACATAGGAACACAAACACACAACATGATTATAAACATACACATCCGTTACTTATTATCTTTTTATGTTATTCCATATCTAATTCATTCGTTCAAGTGTGACACGAGAGTCTTATAACTCTCGCCTCTGTCCCCGTGTAACCAACAGGAGTGTGGCGGCGCCCAACCCGTATACCCTGTGGGAGTGATGAAGAAGCCCGCCCGTATACCGTGTATGGCCTGGTCGCAGAGATCCCCCCAGTCTCCCTCGGGAAACTGAGCGGTGATGTCACCGCCCGATAATAATAATAGTAGTAACGATGGGCCAATAAATAATGTCAAGTAAATCCTAATCCATTTTCATGCTTAAAAGCGGTAAACACACACTACCATATATATCCAAATAAGGCATAAAAGCGGCTAAGTAAGTCCGAGGACTTACCTCGTCTCAAAGCTACTCGAAACCGATAACACTCTAAGAAGGAATATAACCAAAGCCTGTTCAAGACAAGGCAAGATAATCAACAACTACTCACGCAAGCTAGAAGTCCCTAGACTTCTAGTACTATATACTCTTATTAGGTCAAACACTCCCTTAAACTAGAATACTCTCCTAGCCCTCATAAACTCACGAGATCTCAACTAATACCACATGGGCCAAAATAGTAAATATATAACCTGCGTTATTTACTGCAGTTATAAGAAAAGATGGGGGCCCACTTGTGATAATTATAAGGGTTTTAAAACCCAAAAAGGTTCTTCTTCATCGTCTGGGAAAGGAAGAAGCAGCGGCGGCTGCGTTTTCTCGGTGTGCTCCGGCGGACTTCGGCATGAAGGTGAGGCAAGGCAGAAAACTCCCGGCGAGGGATTCGACGGCGGAGGCTTCGATCTCCGACGAAGAAGGGTAGAAGGAGGTCGAGACGGAGGTGAAAGAAGCTGAGGTTCGAAGGTCGATACCGAGAACAGAGAAGGTGAGTTAGGGAGACGCAAGGGTCGGCATAGGGCTCGTCCGACGACGGCGGTGAAGGCGGCGGCATGGTCTCCGGCTCCAGTGGTGGTTCCCGGTAGGTACTGGGGAGTTTTCGAGCCTGGCAGGGAGACGAAGAAATGAAGGGGACGCCGGCTTGCTCGGATTGATTGGTAGCGTTGGTTGGGCTTCTCCAGGGGTTGAAGTTGAGAAAGGCTGGCTGGTTCGTTGAGGGAGGAAGCAGAAATTGGCATGGCTGCTAGAGCTTGCGACGTTGCTGAAAATAAACAGGGGAGAGGTAATGTTCCAGGCTGCTTGATGTCAAGGGGTTGAGTGAAAAGTGAAGGGTGTCTTGCTGCGTGAGGAGGTAAAACGAAGGGGTCGAGTAGGTGTGCAGGGTTCACATAGGGGTTGCAGGACAGAGGCAACAACGAGGGGTCGGAACACTCATTATGGCGAATGGCAGAGAGAGAAAAAAAAGTAGAGGAAAGAAAAAGGAAATAAAAATAAAAAGGAATTAAGAGTGAACTTGATCCAAAGCATTTGGAACGGGATTTTCGAATCGGAATATTTTCCAAACTTTCCTCATAAAATAAAATACGGGAAATATAAGCGAATCTAATATATTAAATATACTCGTCAAAAATATACCTAAGATATAAAGATATCGATAATACCCGAAAAGATAATTAACGTAAACGCGCCCAAAAATTGGGGCGTTACATCAAATCCCCCTAAAAACAAGTTTCGTCCCGAAACTTGTCACACGCCGAACTTCTCGGTCCCTAAGGACAAGGTATAAACTCATAACTAGGAAGACTTAAACCTTCTAATCTATATACACTAAAACTGCTCCAACCACCATCGCAATATAACTATAACCGGTCATAAAACTCATTCCCGCACGGGGCGCAAACAACATATAACATCACACATATACACAACTAAGGGAAGAACTAGGTCCAACCCTTCGATCTATCAACGCTACTAGCTCAGTGTAAACTCAAACCAGAGATACTATCCTCCAACTTCCTATTAGCCTACTTGGTTCTACAACGCCACTAACTCATCAAGACCGGCAAAACTTCTCGAGTCATACCTGCACTTCCTATATTGATACAAATGAAACACCGGGTGAACACTCTCTACTCTTGGCGGCAACGCCAACTTTTAAGACACTTCTCGAACTCGCGCTAAGATCTCAAAAAGGTCGATATACCGGAACTCCACTTCCTTCTCGGGTCTTTCTCAATGCAGCACCAAAGAAGATCGAACTTCCAATCTACACTGTTTGCTTTGGTTCTTGTCAAACCAAACTTTGATGTTATATTTGCTCAATTCTTGTTGCAATTCCAAGTAGCGAAGGAAGCACTTTACTCCAAACTACTTCTTCTAACAAGACCCGTATGCTATTATATTTACCTCGCTCCTCAATACTCGATCAAGACCTAGTCTTGAAGAATCACTTGTACACTTCAAACTCATAATACCTCCAGGTAAAAACGAAACAGTCGCACCAATGTATCCTCTCTTAACTCACAACAACTCTATTGTAAATTCTTTGTCTCATTCAATACTTCATCGTCATTTGTATTAGGTTACCATAATTGGTGTTATACAACTTCTTTCACATCTTTAGGGGTTTGCCATCCCATGACAACTTGTCCAACATCTTCTCTCCCCCCTCCCCTTTTTTGAGTAGACCCAAAATATCTCCTCCGGGTATCAGTAAGACCATATGGAGTAACTACAACTCGTACCCTAGTTAATCCGGAATGTCGTAATTGCAATATCCGAGTCTCGAATTCTCAATCGGTGACAATCAAACCTTAGTTGATCTTAGAAGAAACTACCAACCCTTGCAACTAATCAAGTAGGTCCCCCATTCATTGTAAGGGATACATTTCCTTCATTGTCATCTTGCTCAACTTATAGAAATCAATGTACAAACGGTGATAGCCGTCTCTCTCTCTTCGCAGATTGGTGTCCTCTATAATAGCTTCAAATCAAGACTTCAAAATGCACCTCCAACATGAACTTCAAATCAAGAGTTCAAGATACACTTCCAACGTGAATTTCAATCTTGTCTTAACATTGGTCAAGTGGTCCACCCCGATCTGTTGAGGTGACGTCCATCGAACACGTGGTTTAATACTTCTTTAGTTGCAATGTTCACCGTCCTCTTTCAAAGATCCTTCATCTCTAGAACTCGGGAGACTTGCTCTAATAATCTTTTTAAGGTTTCACACATGTGTGAAGTCATGAAGGTCCAAAGTGCAGGACTTAATCACGCCTTATAATATATTAGAATTACCTCTTCGTATTCTACCAAAGTTGACCTCATTCCTTCGAGTAGGTGTAGAACTTACTCCCTTTTCTTATGTAACGTCCAATCGACCGTAGAGTTTCTAACCTCAATCTTTCATGTATTTCTTGTACATCTCATATCGACTTCAACTTCAAAACTTCAGTCTTCCCTTACTATTGTGGTCAGCTTATGTATTTCTCGGTATTCTATGTATAACTACAATGAAAGCCTCATCTTACGGTTGATCCACTAGCTCCCCTTACCATGATCAAACCTTAAAAGTTGTAACTCGTGGCGTTCTTCCATATGTCAATCTCATGACTTAAGAAGGTCGTGTAAGATCGTCACAATCTCCTCCTCGGAGGTTTTGTTATAACTACTTGCTTGAACTCGTTCAACATTATTTGATTTAAGACAAATGCACGCCCATGTATGTACTTCCTTACTATTGACATTGACCCACCCTGTTTTTGTAACACCCCGAATACTCCAAACTCTTGTTCCCGATCCTATATGTTTTCATAGTCTTGTTTACTCTTCCCATCTACACACATCAATAGACAACCTGCACTTGTGCCTTCTCAGTTGTCACTGATTAACTTGTATCTGACCTTCTCCGAAGTTAACGACTTATCCTCCTTCCATACTTCCATGCTACCATACTCCTGAAAGGATACCCTCTCGGGGTACTTTATCTTATCTTCACTAGCTTATTTAACTCTGCTTCAACTCCGTTAGCCCTTTCTACGCTCCTTTCTTTCATCCGCTTCTGTAAGATAACCATACCTACCCAATACTCTCGTCTCATATGTCCCGACTTTATAGGCTTAAACGCTCTTCATAATTTTTAGCAACTGCACTCTTCAAATATTCTGACATTTATTAGCCTCCACTAGCATCCTTCTTGGTTGATAACTTAAGTTCTTCCATCCAACTCCTTGTTTCCTCTTTCATCTCCTGGAGATCATCCTCCTCACACACTTCCTCCTTCTTAGTGTTGATTAGTCTCATCACAATGACGGAAATCGATTGACTCTCACGGTAATTCCACTATGTGAATTTTCACCATGTGATCCTCCTCGTAACTCTCAACTTCTGAATAAATCACCCGCTTAGGATCTTGCAAAGATCGTCATTTCACCCTATGGTATCTCCGTAAGCTTAACTTATGGTTCTCATAGATCTTCCCGATGTCTTTTCATCTTGACTCCCATGCTTAGGGGAGCCTATTGAAAACTCGTCTTACTTAGAACGTCCTTTTATCCTCAAGCGAGAATGTAGTCCTCTCTACTTGATTCGCACCTTCAGCTCATCGGCACCGTACTTGGAAGAACTTTAAGTTCGTTGTCTCTAGTTGCTTCATTGATGCTCCATCATGGCTTGTTCATAAGTTCATATCACTCCATACCTTCATGTTGCTTTTATATTGGTATAGTCTTCATCTTGGCTTCGCTTAAGTCGACACGAGATTCTCTTTTTATTTGTTTGTCCTTTAGTTACGTCACCTCTAGTCTTCTTCTTTGACGTCCTCTTTAAGGAGTCCGGGAAATCACCGGTGTGCTTGCAAAAACTTGATGCTCAAATTCATAACTTGAGCATACTTAACTTCGTATGTATACTATCCTAAGCCAAAAGGCGTTGTCCAAGGGGGCGATGATAGCTTTCTATCATCCTAGTTATAAGGTCCACTATCACTAATATGATATTGGCATACCATATGTTTATATATAAATATATAAAGATATAAACGTCATGCTACTACTATAAACATAATTATTCCATAAACAGTTTACAATTCAACATACAAGTATAGTCAAAAACATCCTAAGTCCACATATACATATCTACATATATACACATATTTATATATACATAATATAATAATCAATAACTACGTCGCCGAGATCCGCGGAGGAAGTGGTGATCCCGTACATTCTACCCCAACTGACTCATGCACATGATTTGAAAACGAAATTCATTTCTTAAAAACTCAGAATCCTTGAGGGTTCTGTTTATTTTTATTCGGCCTTTAGAAGATTGCGAGTGCCATTGTTGTCAACCTAGGGCTCTGATACCACTTTTGTAACACCCCAAATCCGCGGGACTCGGGGCGCTACGGGTTGGGGCCTCACAATGGGTCCCGACCCTTAGCCTGACAACAATTTCACCGGATCTTGCAACAAGGCACAAATAAAGGCCAAAACCGAAATACATTTTTATGCAATGTTATGAAACCCGAAAATAAAAGAAAGAAAAGACTTCAGCCGTCCTTACAACAACATCAACATAATATATAATATCAACAACACAAAGACTCCAAAACCCAAAACAACCTAAGATGTACGGAACCCCGGCTGCCCACTCCTCCGGATCACTCGGCCACATCCTATCCTGCACATCAACTACAACAATCGGTATAAAACCGTTAGCTCACATTCTAGGCATTATAAGAATAATATGGCACAAACACACATAGGAACACAAACACACAACATGATTATAAACATACACATCCGTTACTTATTATCTTTTTATGTTATTCCATATCTAATTCATTCGTTCAAGTGTGACACGAGAGTCTTATAACTCTCGCCTCTGTCCCCGTGTAACCAACAGGAGTGTGGCGGCGCCCAACCCGTATACCCTGTGGGAGTGATGAAGAAGCCCGCCCGTATACCGTGTATGGCCTGGTCGCAGAGATCCCCCCAGTCTCCCTCGGGAAACTGAGCGGTGATGTCACCGCCCGATAATAATAATAGTAGTAACGATGGGCCAATAAATAATGTCAAGTAAATCCTAATCCATTTTCATGCTTAAAAGCGGTAAACACACACTACCATATATATCCAAATAAGGCATAAAAGCGGCTAAGTAAGTCCGAGGACTTACCTCGTCTCAAAGCTACTCGAAACCGATAACACTCTAAGAAGGAATATAACCAAAGCCTGTTCAAGACAAGGCAAGATAATCAACAACTACTCACGCAAGCTAGAAGTCCCTAGACTTCTAGTACTATATACTCTTATTAGGTCAAACACTCCCTTAAACTAGAATACTCTCCTAGCCCTCATAAACTCACGAGATCTCAACTAATACCACATGCTAGAATACTTCCATCCTAACTCCACAATCTCAACAAACACATACTCACAACCTCACAAAGCTCACATGATAACATACACACCTCAATCCTTAAAACGTTCAAACCATCCTCAAATCTTAACCTAAAGTTCCAAGCCACTACTTGGCATTTGCCCTAAGTTATGCTAGATCCAACCTAGCATGATTCTACCACTAAACATAACTCGATCGAGGAAGAAGGTACTCACACATGATCCGAGGTTGAAGATTATCTACGGACATCGAGATTGGATTCGTTGATCTATAACGACCGCTTCCGGACCTAAACCAAAGCTAAGGAAATTTAGCTTATATGCTAAATTTGATTTTAAATCTATATAATATATAATTCAAAGGTAAAACTCGTTTTTCAAACGTCAACTTTAAAATCCTGTAGTTAAAATCCAAGGTTAAAACAATAAGAATATTGTCCGGGACATTGTATAAATAAGATGAGTTAAAATACTTAATAAACTCTCCCGGCACAATATGGTACTCAAGAAACTCGACCAATTTCCGAAATAAGCTTTATGTCAAATCTATGATTTATTCAACAAGGTCAAAACTGCACATTTCACAAAATAGGGTCAAAACTGTAATTATACAAATCAGCAGGGGCATTAAATGCACTTCCAAAAGAGTGGGTCTAATTTGCAAATACAAAGCATGGGCACTATTTGTAAATATACTAAAACATGGGCCAAAATAGTAAATATATAACCTGCGTTATTTACTGCAGTTATAAGAAAAGATGGGGGCCCACTTGTGATAATTATAAGGGTTTTAAAACCCAAAAAGGTTCTTCTTCATCGTCTGGGAAAGGAAGAAGCAGCGGCGGCTGCGTTTTCTCGGTGTGCTCCGGCGGACTTCGGCATGAAGGTGAGGCAAGGCAGAAAACTCCCGGCGAGGGATTCGACGGCGGAGGCTTCGATCTCCGACGAAGAAGGGTAGAAGGAGGTCGAGACGGAGGTGAAAGAAGCTGAGGTTCGAAGGTCGATACCGAGAACAGAGAAGGTGAGTTAGGGAGACGCAAGGGTCGGCATAGGGCTCGTCCGACGACGGCGGTGAAGGCGGCGGCATGGTCTCCGGCTCCAGTGGTGGTTCCCGGTAGGTACTGGGGAGTTTTCGAGCCTGGCAGGGAGACGAAGAAATGAAGGGGACGCCGGCTTGCTCGGATTGATTGGTAGCGTTGGTTGGGCTTCTCCAGGGGTTGAAGTTGAGAAAGGCTGGCTGGTTCGTTGAGGGAGGAAGCAGAAATTGGCATGGCTGCTAGAGCTTGCGACGTTGCTGAAAATAAACAGGGGAGAGGTAATGTTCCAGGCTGCTTGATGTCAAGGGGTTGAGTGAAAAGTGAAGGGTGTCTTGCTGCGTGAGGAGGTAAAACGAAGGGGTCGAGTAGGTGTGCAGGGTTCACATAGGGGTTGCAGGACAGAGGCAACAACGAGGGGTCGGAACACTCATTATGGCGAATGGCAGAGAGAGAAAAAAAAGTAGAGGAAAGAAAAAGGAAATAAAAATAAAAAGGAATTAAGAGTGAACTTGATCCAAAGCATTTGGAACGGGATTTTCGAATCGGAATATTTTCCAAACTTTCCTCATAAAATAAAATACGGGAAATATAAGCGAATCTAATATATTAAATATACTCGTCAAAAATATACCTAAGATATAAAGATATCGATAATACCCGAAAAGATAATTAACGTAAACGCGCCCAAAAATTGGGGCGTTACATTTTCAATTAATATGTATTTATCACGCAATCACAAACAAAACTCGACACATTAATATGTACATATGTATACATATTTCATACTCAACAAGTATTGATTACTGCACATACATATTATTCAGGAAAAAATTTCAGTGAAAGGTATTTCGTACACAAGTTTTTTGGTTACACAAGTTTTTTATTTATTAACATTGTGCATTTGAAATTATGTATTAATATTGTGTAATTGAAATTGTGTATTAATATTGTGTATCATCAAAAGAATACACGGTTTAATTAGCCCAACTGGTATAAGGGTGGGAGGGAGGACCAACTCATCCAGAGTTCGATTCCTCCATTTGATGTATGTTATGTAAATTTTGATTTTAAATACTGAATTTGTTTTTTTTATTTTATTCTATTTTATTTCCCTTTTTATTTTTTTTTCATACCGGACATTATCATACTGGACATTTAGATACCGAACATTTTATATACCGGACATTTACATACCGGACACTTTACATACCGGAAGTTCATAACTAAAATTTTCATACCGGAAGTTCACACCGAAATTTGTTATACCGGAAGTTCATACCGGAAGTTCATATACCGAAAGTTCATACCGAAAGTTCATAACGAAGTTTTTCATACCGGAAGTTCATACCAAAATTTTTTATACCGGAATTTCATACCGGAAGTTCATACCGAAAGTTCATACCGGAAGTTCATACTGGAATTTCATACCGAAAGTTCATACCAGAAGTTCATAACAAAGTTTTTCATACCGTTCATACCGGAAGTTCATACCGGAAGTTCATACCTGAAGTTCATAACGAAGTTTTTCATACCGGAAGTTCATACCGAAATTTTTTATCCCGGAAGTTCGTACCGAAAGTTCATACCGGATGTTCATAACGAAATTTTTTCATACCGGAAGTTCATACCAAAATTTTTTTATACCGGAAGTTCATACCGGATGCCAATGATGTTTACACTGGTGAATTTACAACCTTTGCTCGCTCAGGGTGATGCTCACAGTGGTCTTGATCGTCTCTGGGCAAAGAAGAAGGTTATACCATTTTTAGAGACATTTTTGTTGCTTCAAGGTTGATACCTAAATGTTGCGTTTTTGCTCATACCATTTTTATAACTTCCGGTATGTAATTCTCCGGTATGTAATCCTTAATTCTAAACTATGACATAAAATCAGTTTGTTTGGTATAACTTCCGGTATGATAACTTCCGGTATGATAACTTCCGATATGATAACTTCCGGTATGATATGATAACTTCTGGTATGATAACTTCCGATATGTGAACTTCCAGTATGTGCAGCTCCGGTATGTGAGAGGTTTCAGGACTTCATTCAGGCGGGATTTGAGGACATTCTGATTGCTGATGCCGTCAAGAAGTTCCAGAAGGAGCTGACACTACTTGGACCAGCTGCACCTCCAGAGGAGCAGCATGTGTATCTCTTTTCACGGAGATTGAGGGAGAGCACTCGTTCCTATTTGGCAGGATTTCGCTGTGAGTCTCTGTCAGACTATCAGGATAGAGCTTCTGCATATGAGAGGGATAGACCAATCCAGAGGAGAGATGCTCAGTCAGATAGGCGGGATAAGCGGCAGAGGACAGATTATGCTAGTGGCAGTACTGGAGTAGCTGTTTTTGGACGGGGACAAACTCATGGGCGACATAGTCATACCGCTACAACTCAGACTCCAGCTGAGGGTTCACAGTGTCACAACTGTAGTGGTTATGGACACATCCGATCGAACTACACAAAGCCGTTAGTGACCTGCTTTCAGTGCGGCAAGGTCGGACACAGAGCTGTATTTTGCCGCCAGGGCAAGGCTCCATCTAAGCAGGGTTCCTCCCCTGCCGGTCTATCAAGGAGTGTACAGAGGCAGCCACAGTACCGAGCTCCGAGTCAGCAACAGTAGTACCAAGCCCCAGGTCAGCAACAATCTTATAAGGCTCCAGGACACCCATCTTCACAGAGCTCTATGCATGGATCAGGTCGGGGCAGAGGACGTGGCAGTGTAGCTGATACTAGAGGAGCTCAGGCACGGTTGTTTGAGCTGAGGAGTGCTGATCAACCAGAGGCACCGACTGCCACAGGTACAATCTAGATCCATGATTTACCTCTTACGTCTAGGAATAGATGCACGCAAAAGTCTTAAATTTATACTCGATATATTTCTCCTAACTCCTAGCGAACCCGCAGTGTACGGGACGTTTTGTAGTAGGGATAGTATTCCGAGGTCGAACACAAAGACTGAGGTGAAATTGAATCTATTAGTGACTAAGGATAGTGTTGATCTAGGCTAAGAAAAGAGAAAGAAACAAATAAATGAAAATCTCAATATTTTTGGGTTTGGTTTTGTGTGGCGATCAATCAAGAATCACAACGATATAAGAATGCAAAACAAACTAACAATCTAGCAAATAAACACAAACAAGCAAGACAAACACGAGATGTGAGATCAAAGAGAGAAAAGCGGATTCTAGGGGTTGGAAATTCCGGTTATGGCATAGGACTCAAGCTATCTAATCATTCCTTGGATCAACTATAGTATGTTGGGAGTGAGCGTTTCTAGATTGGGATCAATCACCGGGTAGGTCTCATGGTCCACTAGTCCGTTCCTAAGGTCTCATCACCGGGTAAGTCTCAAAGAGCCTAAGGATAGGAATTCTACACAAACCGGATGGTTATCTAGGGATCTAACCTCTCCTTACCGGGTAAGTCTCGGGAAGGCAAGTCCTAAACATCAATCCTAGCACACTCAGTCCAATAGCGGCTTATGAGGCTCACTACTACCTAGAGTTCGTCATCTTCGATATCTAAGAGCAAGAATCACCGGGTAGGTCTCTTCTAACTCTTAATTGCTAACACTAGGTCACCCTAGGATAGATTTAGCTCAAGTAACACTAGGATTCAACAAATCAACAACCTAACACTTAGATTTATCAATACAAGCAAGTTAATCAAAATTACAGGGTGTTCATCCCTTTCCACGGCCGTGGAAAGGCAAGATCCAACCGTGGTTTTAAACAGTGACTAGGTTCAATCAAGCGAGTCATCCAAGTATTCATTTAAGTCTATTCTATCATAGTCCAAGCCATAACCATCTTTTCCTTACCCTAGAATCGCTTCTATTTAGCCTACAACATGCATCTTAACAATCAAACTCAACAAGCATAAAATCATAGAATTCATGGCAAGAAGATGAAATGAAAGATGGATAAAGAAAATGAAACAAGTAAAACAAGCTAAATCAAGGTTCAAGAAGGACTTACAATCCTTCAAAAGAAGGTTCAATCGATTCTTACAAAACCTTGCAGAACGTTTCACCTCAAAATCACTCAAAAAGACTATGGAACTATGAACTAGTGTGCTTCTTCTTCTTCTCCAATCGAAGCCTTCCTTCTTCTCCAATGGAAGCTCCAATCCAATCTTCCAATGAGAGAATCTTTCTTGTTGAGAGTGTGTGAGAGAATGGGAGTGAGGGGTCTGCCCTTTTCAGCCTTGCAGGACCACCTTTTATCCTACAAATTTGCAAGAGTCGGCCATGAAGATCGTGGCACAGCTGTCACAACCGTCTGGCAAAAACCACGGCCCATTTCCACGCCCGTGGAAGTCCCAGTGGTCGTGGTTTTGGGGCCTCAATTTGTTTTGGATCATTAAGTCACGATTTGGTGCATGGCATGCAACAACAAGGTCCCATGAGTCCTCCTTAGCCCCTAGCTTGCATTCCAATGAGTCCGAAGGCGTATCATCTCGAGGAACGATCCTCAAATGTATCGAATAAGCTCCTAGATCTCCCAAAATACCTACAAAGCATGCAAAGGTCCGTGTAGACGTCTATCTCGACAAAATACATGAACTGAGTGCAAATCATCACGAACTAGTGAAAACCATGCATGAATGAGCGGAAAAACTATCTAAATGAGTGCCTAAACCTAAGTCATAAATCGTGTTATCAAAAATACCCCATACTTAAAGTTTGCTCGTCCCCGAGCAAGTCCCCAACTATAGACTAAAAGATGACATGATTTATGCATGCATGAAAAACCGAAAATATTTTTGGAGTTGTGCTTCCAATTGGATCACCTTCATAGTCATGTTTCATGGCAATGGACAAGCAATCATGCGTCAAATAAGTGAAGGCAAGGAAAGACAATTATACTTAACTCGAAAGCATGCATGAAAGGTAAAGATGAAGAAGCCAAGATGATCATGAGTATATCCAATCTAGATTACTAAGTCTTACACACGTGCAAATAGGTCACAAGGACTTGTGAAGTAAAAGGCCAAGAAACGTTGTGATTAGGTGGGAATTTTTCTAGGTTATGTGATGCTAATCCGGGAATGGAACTAACTTCACAACTTTACATTTTTATCAACTTCCCACAAGTGTATATTTTCTCCATCTTTTCTTTCTTTTCTTTTCTTTTTCTTTCACTTATTTTTGAGACAATGGCATTGGTGTACAAAAGCCGAAACCTTGGTGATTAGCCGTCCTCGGGCTTTTTTATTTTTCGAGGTGCATCCACACCGGGCACACATACCAAAGCTCATTAGGACTATTGGTTTATTTGACTTTGGCAAGGCACAAACACCCGATTATGTGAATGGTGCCGAGTTACTCGTCATTTAAACCAACGTCCCCAAACCTATATTTTTTTCTACACTTTCACAACAAATTCAACACTTCATTCATAACATTCATCCATCAACAACTTCACCCCACACTTGCTTTTCACCCACTCAACACACTAACATGCTCAAACAACATGATCAAGATGAGAAGTAGAGAAAGATGAATTGCCTTAATCATTCCTAGATGATGTGCAAGAACTAGCATGTAATTTCGACTTTCAATCCCCAATCCAATCAAGGCAAGCATCATAATCACAAATCATTCATGGGATTCAAGATAAGTAGTTCAAGTCCACATATGCATTCATCAATTCAACACATAAGGCCATCCATAGCCAATTCACAAGATAATCTCATCATAAGGGTCATTCCCAAGCTTAGAAGCACTAAAAAATTTTAAATTTTCTAATTTTTTTTGATTTTTCGAAATATGTATGTACAATGCAAAAAGCTAGTAAAACACGTGACAAAAAGAAACTATCCTAGATGCAAATCATGCAAAAGATCATGCAAATTCCACCCCATACTTAGAAACACATTGTCCCCGATGTGTTAATGAAGTAAAGAAGAGTGAAAGAGGGTTCTCACAATGTAAAAGTGGGTTGCTTGGGTATTTGGGATCACTCAAATGGAGTGATGGCGGATGATCCTATCAACGATGGTAGAGAGCTCAAAGTGTTCGTTATGGCGTCGGGATCGGCGCTAGGCGCCGCTAGCCGTCCAAGTCCCGCGTCCGCTCCACCCATAATTGATGAGGGGCTCATCATCATCATCCACATGCCATGCAAGGCTTCCATGCTACTTAAACTCTAGCACACAAACTCCAAGCACACAAAAACAGAAAAACGAAAACGAAAACAAAAACAAAAACGAAAAGGAAAACCGATTACCAATGGGTTGCCTCCCATTAAGCGCTTCTTTAAGGTCATTAGCTTGACCAAACTCGGGGGCGTCTTACTCAAGGTGAAGTAGGGCAATCATATCCACCGGAGTTCCCGGGATATACTTCTTCCACCGGTGCCCATTCACCTTAAAATCTCCACAATGCTCCCCTCCTATCTCAACCGCTCCATGGGGAAAGATCTTCTTCACCACATAAGGACCCGTCCATCTTGACTTTAGCTTTCCGGGGAAGAGCCGCAGCCTTGAGTTGAAGAGAAGGACAAGGTCGCCTTCACTCAACTCCTTTGGGATGAGACGCTTGTCATGCCAACGTTTGGTCCTTTCCTTGTAGATTCGAGCGTTCTCATAGGCGTCCAACCGGATCTCCTCAAGGGCGTTCATATCAAGCAACCTCTTCTCTCCGGCCTCCTTGAGGTCAAAATTCAGCCACCTTATGGCCCAATACGCTCTATGCTTCATCTCTACCGGAAGGTGGCAAGACTTGCCATAGACAAGCTTGTAGGGAGTGGTGCCAATTGGTGTCTTGAAAGCGGTTCTATATGCCCACAAAGCATCATCGAGCTTCATAGCCCAATCCTTTCTCGTCCTAGAAACCGTCTTGTCAAGAATTCCCTTTATCTCCCGGTTGGAGATCTCCACTTGGCCACTAGTTTGGGGATGGTAAGGTGTTGCCACCTTATGAGTCACCCCATACTTAGCCAAAAGTGTCCCGAAGTTCCTATTGGTGAAGTGCTTCCCTCCATCACTTATGATCACCCTTGGTGTTCCAAACCTAGGGAAGATCACTCGGTTGAAGAACCGCACCACAACCTTGGCATCATTTGTGGGAGAGGCGATTGCTTCCACCCATCTTGACACATAGTCCACCGCCAATAGGATGTAGAGATTGCCACAAGATGAAGGGAATGGTCCCATGAAGTCCACACCCCACACATCAAATATCTCCACTTCTTGTATGTTGTTCAAGGGCATCTCATTCCTCCTTGAGATGTTGTCTGTCCTTTGGCAAGCATCATATGCTACCACAAAATTCTACACATCCTTGAACAAACTCGGCCAATAAAATCCGGATTGCAACACCTTTGCACATGTCTTGTGTGAGCTAACATGCCCTCCACATGGCAAGGAATGACAATGGCGGATCACACTCTCCACTTCATCCTCCGGTATGCATCTCCTAAAGACTCTATCCGGCCATCTCTTGAACAAAAGCGGTTCACTCCAATAGTAATGCCTCACATCCTTGAAGAATTTCTTCCTTTGGGCATAGGATAAACAGGGTGGCACCTCCTCACACACAAGGTAGTTCACAATGTCGGCATACCATGGCTCATTACCCCTTGACACTTGAAACAAGCACTCCTCCACCATTTGCAATTGCTCATCTCGGAATGAGTCATCAATCGGGATGTCATCTCTCTCAATCTCCAATGGTAGGAGTCTACTAAGGTGATCCGCCATAGAATTTTCGGACCCCTTCTTATCCCGGATTTCCAAATCAAACTCTTGAAGGAGAAGGATCCACCGAATCAAACGAGGCTTGGCATCCTTCTTTGTAAGGAGATAACAAATTGCAGCATGATCCGTATACACAATGACCTTCGCTCTAACAAGATACGAGCAATACTTCTCAAATGCATACACAACCGCCAACAACTCCTTCTCGGTGGTAGCATAATTGAGTTGGGCATCATCTAGCATCTTGCTAGCATAATAAATGGCATGTGTAAGCCCATCTTTCCTTTTCCCCAAAACAGCCCCAACGGCTACATCACTCGTGTCACACATGATCTCAAATGGTAAACTCCAATCCGGCGGTTGCATGATAAGAGCGGTGATCAAAGCATTCTTCAACCTACAAAAAGCCTCAAGGCAATCCTTGGAGAAAACAAACTCAACATCTTTCATTAGTAGGTTAGTAAGATGCTTAGAAATCTTAGAAAAATCTTTAATGAATCTCCGGTAAAAACCGGCATGCCCTAGAAAACTCCTTACCCCCTTCACCGAGGTAGGTGGTGGCAACTTCTCTATGGTTTCTATCTTAGCTCTATCAACCTCAATGCCACGGTTGGACACCAAGTGTCCCAACACAATACCTTCACTTACCATGAAGTGGCATTTCTCCCAATTCAAGACTAGATTAGTCTCCTCACATCTTTTTAGCACTAGAGACAAGTTAGCTAAACAATCATCAAAGGAAGATCCATAAACAGAAAAATCATCCATAAACACTTGCATGATGTTTTCAATATACTCAGAAAATATAGCCATCATACACCTTTGAAAGGTGACGGGTGCATTACACAACCCAAATGGCATTCTCCTATATGCAAATGTACCCCAAGGACATGTGAATGTAGTTTTCTCTTGGTCATCGGGGTGAATAGGGATTTGGAAGAATCCACTATAGCCATCTAAGTAACAAAAATGGGAATGTTGAGCTAATCTCTCTAGCATTTGGTCAATGAAAGGAAGAGGGAAGTGATCTTTCCTAGAGGCCACATTTAGTTTCCTATAGTCTATACACATCCTCCATCCCGTAACCGTTCTAGTTGGAATTAGTTCATTATTCTCATTGGTTACTACGGTCATCCCACCCTTCTTAGTAACCACATGCACAGGACTAACCCACTTACTATCCGAAATCGGGAAAATGATTCCCGCATCTAGCAATTTATGAATCTCCTTCTTTACTACTTCTTTCATGATAGGGTTTAGTCTTCTTTGAGGTTCAATTGAAGGTTTATGATTATCTTCCATTAAGATCTTATGCATGCACAAAAAAGGTTTAGTGCCAACTAAATCATCAATGGTATAGCCAATAGCCTTCCTATGCAATCTCAACTCACGCAACAATCTAGCAAGTTCATCATCATTCAAGCATGCATTCACAATAACTGGATAAGTAGAATTCTCACCAAGAAAAGCATACTTCAAATGAGAGGGGAGGGGTTTAAGTTCAAGTTTAGGAGGACCTTTATTGAGTGGAGACGATCCGTATAATGTTGGTTGAGATGAATCCAAATCCATTGAAGACTCCTCAAGACTCCTTGAAGCTTGATCAACAACTAATGCAGTTTCTGGAGAAACCACGGGCAAAATTACGGGCTCTGGCACAACCACGGCCGTGGAACTTGCAAAGCTAGCCTTTTTGAGCATTCCAGAGAGTTCCACGGGAGAAACCACGGGCGTGGTTCTTGGTCCCTGGCCGTGGTTCTTGCAGAAATTCAGCACATCTTCGTGTGCTTCAAATTCAGCTCTTGTCTCCTTTTCCAATGATTCCAAAGCCTTGATTTCTTCATTTCAAGCCTCCTCAACTCCTTCCTCCATCAAACTTAAGCTAAGAACCTTCTCCAAGGGGTCCTTGATCAAGATCGAGCTCACAACTTCTCTAGATTCCTCTTGCTCGACAATGTTGAACACATCTTCACCAAGGGCTGGCCCCTTCATCATTGTGGACAGCTTGAACTTGATATTCTCTTCTCCAATGTTGAAGGAGAGAATTCCATTTTTGCAATCCACCAAACATCCGGAAGTGGCTAGGAAAGGTCTCCCCAAGATGATAGGAACCGGGTAGTCCGCCGGGATGTCCAAAACAACGAAGTCTATGGGCACATAGAACTTCCCTAGTTGCACCAGTATGTCTTCCAATATTCCAACCGGGTGAGTGATCGAACGGTCTGCCATGTAAAGGGTCATCTTGACCGGCTTTGGCTCTCCTAGCCCAACCTTGTTGCAAAGTGCAAGTGGTATGATGCTTACACTTGCCCCAAGATCACATAGGGCTTCGTACTTCACTTCTCCCACTCCAATTGGCACACAAAAGGATCCCGGATCTCTTAGCTTAGGAGGCATCTCCTCCTTCATAGTTTGAATCAACTCCGAGGATCTCTTCGTCATCCTCACTTCTCCATACTCCTCCAACTTCCTTTTGTTGGAGAGTATCTCCTTCAAAAACTTGCCATATGCCGGCATTCCTAGAATAGCATCCATGAACGGAATGTTAATATGCAATTTAGACATAAATTCAAGGAATTTACCAAAGTGTTTGTCCAAGCGAGCTCTTGCTCGTGATTGTGGGAATGGTAGTGGTGGCTTGTATGAGGCGGTGCCACATATGTTGGCTCATCATCCTTGCTCTTGCCTCCATCTTCTTGCAATGGCTCTTCCTCTACCACTACTTACTTTCCCTTAGCATTCTCCTTAGGTAAGGGGTCCTTCATGCTCAACCCGCTCCTTGTTGTGATGGCCAACACTTGGCCTCTTGGGTTGTCCTCGGTTCTTCCGGGAAGCTTTCCCGGATCTCTATGAGCTTCACCCGCCTTTTGGAACACTTGTTGATGTGATCGAACTCGATTCGAATACTAGGATCCACCGGCACAAGTTCACAATCGGATTGGAATCGATGAAATGGAACTCTCTCTTTTTTTTTTGGATTTTGTGTTTTTGGATATGAAGAGCAAATTCCCTCGGCCTCTCACTTTGGGAATCCCTCAACTCGAACGAACTACCCTCGGAATCTCACTTTGGGGTTCGAACCTTTGTCCCTCGGCCTCTCACCTTAGAACCACCTAAGCATCTCACCTAGATGTTTGAAAACTAAGCATCTCACCTAGAATTCGGGGTTTGTTTTAAAGCAAACAACAACTTTGAAAGCACAAAGGCTAACTTACTTCATTTAACTTCACTTCTCTTACAATGGGAGGATACAAGGCTTTATATAGCCACAAAACTCAGCCTAAAAACTCCCTAATTAAGTGCTAGAAATATCAAAGGTTTATCAAAAGAAAATGCAAGAAATTCAAGAGTTTTTCTAGGAAATTGAAACACATAAATGGCCACATTTGGCCTTTAATCAAAGATGACTCTTGGATCCTATTCTCTTCACTTGGACAACACATCAAGGATGGTCTAATCAAGTCTTGGACGTCCATATTGAAGGAGAAGAAGACCATTGAACTACCTTGACCTCCATTCAATGTATGTGTGTGAAGATGCCTTCAATGTTTGATTGAATGTTGACATGTTGACCTTCACATGATCAATACATAAATTCATGCATAATATATGAATAATATGAGCATGGTATGCTGCATGAAATATGTATGGTAGGACGTGCATATGTTTTGTATAACCATCTTTCATGCCTCCATGCATGATCTTGTCCAACAATCCATACAAGTACCGTACTTGCTGCAATGTAGGGTCATTTTCACCCTCTTCCTCTTGCAATATCGACTTTGAGTAAACTAGAAAGTTGTAGATATTGAAAATACCTTTCAAAGTAGTACTCATGGGTATTTTAATTCCAAGTATTGCCTCAGTTATAGTCGTTTTACTGAGAGTGCGCAAACCTGACAGCTTAGCCGGAGAGAGTGAAAATTGGCTTCCATTTGGCATGCTCGGTGCAAGCATTTTCGGTTTCATTTCAATAAGTTTTGGCTCAGTTTTAGGCATGATCTCCAACACATAAGTATTGATTTCGATAGGTGCCGGTTGAGTTTTGACTTGGACGGTTGGTGGCAAAACAATTAGTTCCGGCATATTGACGATGATTTCTTCTCCGGTGGGGATCACATCATCCCCTTTCCCTTGAAAAGAATTCGTCCTCGAATCCGTCATGCCATCATTGGGAAATTGATTATCGGATTTATTACCATGGTAACTACTTCTCGCGACTTCGATGCCGTCATGTTGAGATGCTTGAATACGATCCGGGGACCCAAGGGCACGACTATTCAGATTTTGTTCTCGATGGTTGTTGCTTCGTTCATTCCGGTTTGCATGGTTGCTACCTCCTTGTATTTTGTCATGAGGGTTCAAGAGAAGGAGAGGAAACCTTCTCAATATCTCAGCTAGTTGGGCTTCAAGCCTATCCAAACGTTGGTTGTTTCGATTACCACCGTTTGCATTGTCGTTGATGATCGTCATCCCCGAAAGCTTGAGGAACTCGCACCGTTAGGCTCTGATACCACTTGATGTGATCGAACTCGATTCGAACACTAGGATCCACCGGCACAAGTTCACAATCGGATTGGAATCGATGAAATGGAACTCTCTCTTTTTTTTTTGGATTTTGTGTTTTTGGATATGAAGAGCAAATTCCCTCGGCCTCTCACTTTGGGAATCCCTCAACTCGAACGAACTACCCTCGGAATCTCACTTTGGGGTTCGAACCTTTGTCCCTCGGCCTCTCACCTTAGAACCACCTAAGCATCTCACCTAGATGTTTGAAAACTAAGCATCTCACCTAGAATTCGGGGTTTGTTTTAAAGCAAACAACAACTTTGAAAGCACAAAGGCTAACTTACTTCATTTAACTTCACTTCTCTTACAATGGGAGGATACAAGGCTTTATATAGCCACAAAACTCAGCCTAAAAACTCCCTAATTAAGTGCTAGAAATATCAAAGGTTTATCAAAAGAAAATGCAAGAAATTCAAGAGTTTTTCTAGGAAATTGAAACACATAAATGGCCACATTTGGCCTTTAATCAAAGATGACTCTTGGATCCTATTCTCTTCACTTGGACAACACATCAAGGATGGTCTAATCAAGTCTTGGACGTCCATATTGAAGGAGAAGAAGACCATTGAACTACCTTGACCTCCATTCAATGTATGTGTGTGAAGATGCCTTCAATGTTTGATTGAATGTTGACATGTTGACCTTCACATGATCAATACATAAATTCATGCATAATATATGAATAATATGAGCATGGTATGCTGCATGAAATATGTATGGTAGGACGTGCATATGTTTTGTATAACCATCTTTCATGCCTCCATGCATGATCTTGTCCAACAATCCATACAAGTACCGTACTTGCTGCAATGTAGGGTCATTTTCACCCTCTTCCTCTTGCAATATCGACTTTGAGTAAACTAGAAAGTTGTAGATATTGAAAATACCTTTCAAAGTAGTACTCATGGGTATTTTAATTCCAAGTATTGCCTCAGTTATAGTCGTTTTACTGAGAGTGCGCAAACCTGGCAGCTTAGCCGGAGAGAGTGAAAATTGGCTTCCATTTGGCATGCTCGGTGCAAGCATTTTCGGTTTCATTTCAATAAGTTTTGGCTCAGTTTTAGGCATGATCTCCAACACATAAGTATTGATTTCGATAGGTGCCGGTTGAGTTTTGACTTGGACGGTTGGTGGCAAAACAATTAGTTCCGGCATATTGACGATGATTTCTTCTCCGGTGGGGATCACATCATTATTCCTCGCGCAGATGGCACGTACTAGAGCTACGCTAGTTACTGGTCGAGGTAGAGGTCGTCCACCTCTCCCTCTAGCTGGACCAGGTAGGGGAGATGGGACCCTATAGTTAGAGGATGCGGCCGTGGAGGTAGACCTCCACTAGCCCGAGGACGAGGTCGAGCTCCTCGAGAGGATCCACCAGCAGTGATCATGCCATAGGGTGGAGTGGAGGAGGTGGCTGAGAGTGTAGGTCCCGAGGTCAGGAATGAGACCGTTGCTAGGTCTGGGGCACAGAGAGAACGTTCGACGGAGTCAGGACGTGTTTCCATTGGAGCAACTGAGTACAGAGAGTACCGAGCATACGTTGAGCGTATGGAGGAGGCTGCTAGGACAAAGAGACTTACCCAGGTACCACCAGTACCGGATAGATCAGTTCAGATGACACAGGGAGTGCCTCAGGTACCGGTTGTACCTGAGAGGAGAGTTGTGGCTGATAGAGCTTCTACTAGGTCTAGAGCACCGAGGCCGGATGAGTGGTTGAAGGCTTTCAACTCTCAGAAGGTCCCCTCATTTATTGGAGAGATAGAGCTGGAGGTGGAGCACTGGATTGGACAGGTAGAGACCGCGTTAGAGGCGATACGTTGCCCAGAGGGTCGACAGGTGGATTTGGTGCAGACATGTTTCACTGAGGATGCTCAGTCCTGGTGGCGGACCATACGTAGTCGAGTCACCAGTTGGGAGCAGATGAGGAGCATTGTTAGAGACATATACTGCCTTGTCTCTTTGAGGAGAGAGAGTTTTTAGGACTTCATTGAGGCAGGATTTGAGGATATTCCAATTGCTGCTACCATCAAGAAGTTCCAGAAGGAACTGACACTACTTGGACCAGCTGCACCTCCTGAGGAGCAGCATGTGTATCTCTTTTCACGGAGATTGAGGGAGAGCACTCGTTCCTATCTGGCAGGATTTCGTTGTGAGACTTTGTCAGATTATCAGGATAGGGCGTCTGCATATGAGAGAGACAGACCAGTCCAGAGGAGAGCTGCTCAGTCAGACATGCCAGATAAGCGGCAGAGGACAAGGTATGCTAGTGGTAGTACAAGAGTAGCTGTTTTTGGACGGGGACAGACTCAAGGGCGACATAGCCATACCACTACTGGTCAGACTTCAGCTGGTGGCTTACAGTGCCACAACTGCAGTGGCTATGGACACATCCGATCGAACTGCACGAAGCCGGCAGTGACCTCCTTCCAGTGCGGCAAGGTTGGACATAGAGCTGCATTCTGCCGCCAGGGCAAGGTTCCATCTCAGTAGGGTTCTTCTCCTGCAGGTCTATCAGGAAGTGTACAGAGGCAGCCACAGTACCGAGCTCCGAGTCAACAATAACAGTACCGAGCCCCTGGTCAGCAGCAGTCTTACAGGGCTCCAGGACACACATCTTCACAGAGCTCTATGTAGGGATCGAGTCGGGGCAGAGGACGTGGCAGTGTAGCTGATACTAGAGGAACTCAGGCACGAGTGTTTGAGTTGAGGGACGCTGATCAGCCAGATGCACCGACTGCCACAGGTACGATCCAGATCCATGACTTACCTGTACGAGTTTTATTTGATACGGGTACTACACACTCCTTCATATCTGATGCATGCGTAGATAGGTTGTCCTTAGCTAATGTAGAGGGGATACCTTTTATGATAGGCTTACTTGATGGGAGTAAGGTAAGAGGGACTAGAGAGATTTATGGATGTCCTGTTCGCATGGGAGATCGAGACTGGCTAGTAAATTTTCTAGTCATGCCCTTAGCTCATGAGGATGTGATTTTAGGGATAGATTGGATGAGGAGACACGGAGCAGTCTTAGACATTGGTAGGAGGACAGTGACCGTTGCCACTGAGGAGGGTCATAGAGTGATATTTCGAGGTTGGGACCTCGGAAAGTCTGGCACAGTTATCAGTGCAGTGAGAGCAGCGAGACTGATAGCACAGGGTTGCGAGGCCTTCTGGTGTTATGCCATGAAGGAAAGCAAGAGCCTGACCATAGAGGAGATACTGGTTGCATGCGAGTTTGCAGAGGTATTCAGTGACGACCTGCCAGGACTACCCCCACAGAGGAGCGTCGATTTCAGCATTGACTTAGAGCCGGGCACGAGACCGATCTTGAAGGCTCCGTACCGTATGGCACCGATAGAGCTGCTTGAGCTGAAGAAGCAATTAGAGGAGCTAGCAGAGAAGGGCTTCATACGCCCTAGTGTGTCTCCTTGGGGTGCTCCAATATTATTTGTGAAGAAGAAGGACGGATCGATGAGGCTGTGCATAGACTACAGAGAGTTGAACAAAGTAACCATCAAGAACAAGTACCCACTGCCGCGCATAGATGATCTGTTGGACCAGTTGCATGGAGCGTCCGTATTTTCGAGGATAGACTTGAGGTTCGGTTATCACCAGTTGAGGGTGAGAGATCAGGACATACCTAAGACAGCATTCTGGACTAGGTATGATCATTATGAGTTCGTAGTGATGCCATTTGGGCTCACTAATGCACCAACGGTGTTCATGGAGTTGATGAATGGGATATTCATCGACTTCTTAGACCAGTTTGTAGTGGTCTTCATTGACGACATCCTAGTCTACTCTAGGAGTCGAGAGGAGCATGCCGGACACTTGAGGACAGTATTGCAGATTCTACAGGATAGCCAGTTGTATGCTAAGCTATCCAAGTGTGAGTTTTGAATGTCTGAGGTGGCTTTCTTAGGTCACATGGTGACTGCTGAGGGTATTAAAGTCGATCCGGCGAAGATCGAGTCAGTATCTTCTTGGCAACCTCCTAAGAATGTCAAGGAGGTTTGCAACTTTCTAGGTTTAGCAGGGTATTACCGCTAGTTTGTGGAAGGGTTTTCCTTGATTGCCCGACCACTTACTTGTCTTCTGAAGAAGACTACTCGGTTTGTCTGGTCTGAGCCGTGTCAGCAGAGTTTTGAGGAGCTGAAGAGGAGATTGACGTCCGCTCCGATCTTGGCACAGCCTGAGGGTACTGATGACTTTGTGGTATACAGTGATGCATCCAAGCTGGGCTTGGGGTGTGTTTTGATGCAGAGGGGTAAGGTCATAGCCTATGCGTCTCGGTAGTTGAAGACGTATGAGGAGAACTACCCCACACATGATCTAGAGTTGGCTGTAGTAGTCCATGCTCTTAAGATCTGACGTCACTATCTCTATGGGGCGACATGTCAAATCTTCACAGACCACAAGAGTCTGAAGTATATATTCACTCAGAGAGAGTTGAATAATCGCCAGAGGCGGTGGTTAGAGTTGATCAAGGACTTCGACCTTGAGATTCTTTACCACCCCGGGAAGGCGAATGTGGTAGCTGATGCTTTGAGCCGGAAGACGCCTAGGGAGAGGGCGATAACCTGGTTGACAGTACAACCACAGTTGCAGAGGGACTTGGCTTGGTTGGAGATAGAGATTCAGTTTCCCGATACTGATAGTCAGTTGGCTACCTTGGAGTTGCTTCCTAATCCGTTGGATGAGATCCGACAGAAGCAGGAGACTTGCCCGACTTTGATCAGGATCCGAGACAGGATGTCTCGAGATGAGGCCCCACAGTTCACTATTGGTGCAGATGGAGTGATGAGACGTCAGGACCGCGTTTGTGTGCCGTCAGACAGTGAGTTGAGACAGAGGATACTAGGTGAGGCTCATGCTACCCCATACTCAGTACATCCTGGAGCGAGTAAGATGTACAAGGATGTGAGACAGTCTTTCTGGTGGGGTGGTTTGAAGCCCGATGTGACTCGGTACGTAGCTCAGTGTGCGACCTGCCAACAGGTTAAGATTGAGCCTCAAAGTTATAGATAAGTCATCAGTGTTCATACTTTTATACGTCATTGTTCATGTTTTTATTCGTCAGTGTTCATACTTATTATGTCATTGTTCTTGTAAATATTATAACTATTTTTCTATAAGGCATTTTGCCGAACAGTTTGCCTGCGCACTAAAAGGAGCATATAAATTATTCAATTGGAGCTATTATACCAACTCAACATATGTATATACATGTATTTTCTCAATCAAACTTATCAAACACAAAATGATTCAAACAAATTTGATTTCGAACACAAACATCAATCATAATGAAATATAAACCTTAAGAATGGAAATCTAAACAGTGAGTGTAGAAATTCGAAGAAACATAACCTGAATCGTCTTGTATTCTCTTTGATTTCACAATTTTTTATGTAATCGATCTCTGAATATTATAAACACAATTTTAAAGAAAAGTATAATTTTCAAAAAAAATGAATAGCATATCATAAATAACATAACTGTAAAAAAAATGAATACATACTTGTAAAACAAATGAACATCATATTTTATTAACATGATTTGAAAGAATAGCATAATTTTCAAAAAAAAAATCCAAAAAATATTTAAAAAAAAATACAAAAATGAACAATTAATGTTAATAAATGAACAATTAGTGTTGGAAAAAAATAAACATTTATTGATAAAATATGAGCAATGACTCTTTTAAAAATGAACACATACTTATAAAAATATGAACACCAATTTTTATTTACAAAAAGAAAATCTGGAAAAAAATGGTGATGTCACCACCCCAACTCTCCTTATTCCTATCTACAAGGGTCCTCCTTACCGGAACCAGACCCTATATATATATATATATATATATATATATATATATATATATATAATTTAGACAAAATTGAAACAAACAGAAATGGACTGTGAAGTACTGAAAAACTGCTGCGAAACACCAAGTGAAGAAAACAAAAGACTTCAAAAGGAACTTCACAACCTCAAATTTGTTGTGATTCTCTAGTACGGAACAAGTTCACCCTTCGAATCTTGGAGAGGCCCAAAAGTTACAAATATCTCCCTTCTTCTTGAATACATTGACTAAGGCACGACAAGGCATAATTACCCGATTGCAGCAAAGAAGCGATTAGTCTTGACGGTGGTGGGAGTGGAAGCAGGGCACGTAGGTCACCGGAGTAGCAGCGCCTCCGGTTGGTTGGTCGTCGATGAAGGAAGGTAAGGTGAAGCTCGCAGTCGGTCGAAACCCAACCTTTGGGGACAACAACGAGCAGAAAAAATGAGGTAACGCACAAGTGAGTATATATGGTTGTTGTGACTTGAAGATGGCTAGGATAGAAGGGATCTCTGTCATACTTGAGAGGTACTGTCCACTAGAGGTAGGATAAAGGTGGTCGACTACAAGGAGTTGTTTGTGTGGAGAGAGAAATCGAAGCATGTTCCTCTATCAATGTGAAGAGAGTAGATGTAGCGCAGGTCTCGGCCTTCGTCTGCCTGCTGCCTATGTACAAGATTAAGATCTCACAGTTATTGTTTGCGCAAGAGCGATGCATGCAAGGCTCGAGAAAGGCGCGATAGGAGAAGACGGAGGTAGATCTGTTGTGATTTTTCAGATCTGGAATGTGAGATTTGGAATGTGGAACGGTAGAAGGAGAAAAAGAGAGGAGAGAGAAGGAGAAGATGGAGGTAGGATTTAGACGGTTAAAATAAATTGAGGTACATTAACCTAATAGCAAAATACTAATGACCTATTTACTAAACTAAAAACTCAAAACAACCTAGTTACCTAATTAACCCATTTTTCTAATAGAAAACGTTAATGTTAACGAGTTTTTTAACGCTTGGGCAAATTCCAAAATTATCTGAAAACTGAGGGGTACCAACCAAACATGAAAAAAGTTATGGGCAAAATCCGGAATACCCATACCACAATGTTACCAACTGGAATACCCTTTTATCTTTTTTTAATATATATTTTTTATCTTATGTTTATTTTTATTTTTCTATCTCCTCTTTTGCTTATTTTTTTCACAAAAAATATATTAAAATTAAGAACGATCTTGTTTTATTTTTTATTGTTATTCTTTCATGTATTTTTTTATTAAAAAAGTAAATTTATTATTTTTTTGGGAAATTCCGGATGGTCCTCATGGTTTGGGGTTTTCCGGATTTTGCCCAACAGTTTTTTCGAGTTCGGATGGTACCCTTAAAGTTGATTTTGCCCAAATTCATTAAAAATTTTCAAATTCCATTAAAAAATATAAAAGAAAATAAATTAAAATTGAAAAATAAATAAAATATAAACACTGATTTATTTATTTTAATAATAAATTAAAAAAATGATTTTTAATTTTTTTTTTAAAAGAATCCTTATTTTATTTATATTTTAAATAGAGTATAACACTTATGTTTTTAGATTTTGTTAAAAAATGCTAATCCAATTATTTATTTTTAAAATAAAATAAAATACTGATTTTTTTTAATTTTGTAAAAATTATCTAATTTATTTATTTTTAAATTAATATAAAATACTGATTTTTTTAAAAAAATTTACTGTTTACTTTATTTGTAAAATAAATAAATTATTCTTCCTATTTTATATTTATTTTTCAATTTTATTTATTTTTTTAAATATTTTTTTAATGGAATTTGAAGTTTTTTAATGAATTTGGGCAAAATTCGGAAAACAACGAAAACTTAAGGGTATCATCCGAACTCAAAAAAACTGTTGGGCAAAATCCGGAAAACCCCAAATCACGAGGGTAACATCCGAAATTTTCTTTTTTTCCATATTTTTAAATAAAAATATATTGTTTTTATCTTTTATTGTTATTCTTTCATGTATTTTTTTGTTTAAATTAAAATATTTCAAAGTATATTTTGAACAAATTTTGTGCATGCAAGTCACAAGTAATCTATGTAATACAATAGTTATTCTTAATAAAACCAAACCTTTTTAGTATTAATTTTGAATTAAAATAAGTGTCATCTGTTTTTTTTTTAAATATCATCTAAGCATTTTAATTTTATCAAGTTTAAGTTTTGTACACTATTAAATATAAGAGCTATAAATATTAGTATTAAAAATTGTTACTACCAATTTTTATATAAAAACTTCTACTTACTAGCACAAGAAATTTGAATATTTCATAACTGATAAAAAATCTTTAAAAATATAAAAAGTATGTCAATTCCTAACACAACGCTTATTTTTATATTTTTATATTTTTACTTACTAATTCCAAATTTATTTCTAGAATGTTGACCCACCGAAGTTAAAAGATGCCGACTGCCGGCTACATTTACTCATCTCACCAATAAAAAAATAAAAGTAGTAATGATGAGTTGAAAATTACGACTTTAACCTTTTTATAATAGAGACAATTCAACATCCTCTTAGTTGACTTTGACCCTCAATGCATCTCCATAACAAAGATCATCAGCAGAGAACTCGAATATCAAAACAGCATGCCGTCATCCTATAAGCTTCTGAAGCTAATGTTTCACATCTCCATACTAATCACGATCATCAAACCACAAAGATCCTCAGCACAAAACTCAAATCTCTTTAGAGAATACATAGGAGCTGAGTTCAAAAACGTCAAATTCTCAGACGTCCCCATTAACCCCAAAGCTCGATTCGACTTCATCCTCTCCTTCGCCATAGACTACACAGCCTCCTCGTCAAACCCAACTCCGACCAACGGAAAATTCAACGTCTTCTGGGACACAACAAATCTCAGCCCTTTATCCGTTTCTTCAATCAAATCCAACCACTCAAACGTTAGGGTTTCCCTTAGCCTCGGAGGCGATTCAGTTTCAAGCAAGCCTGCATTTTTTAATCCCACATCGATAAATTCATGGGTTTCCAATGCAGCTACTTCCCTAACCAAAATCATCAAGAAATACCATCTTGATGGGATCGATATCGATTACGAGCATTTCAAAGCGGATAACAATACCTTTGCTGAGTGCATTGGAAGGCTGATTACGAAGCTCAAGGAAGATAAAGTGATCAAATACGCGTCGATCGCGCCATTCGATAGCTCTGATGTGCAGGATCATTATCTAGCTCTTTGGAGGAAGTATGGAGGTGTTATAGACTATGTTAATTTCCAGTTTTATGCTTATGATAGTAGTATAACAGTAGATCAGTTCATTGGCTTCTACAAGAAGCAGAAGAGAAACTACAAAGGGGGCAAGGTGTTGACCAGTTTTATAAGTGATGGGAGTGGTGGGCTGGCCCCACAAGGTAAGTTCTTTGATGCTTGTAGGAGGCTGAAGAGGATGAATCAGCTTTATGGGATATTTGTTTGGTCTGCTGATGATTCAAAGGCTTTGAAGTTCAAATATGAGAAGACATCGCAGCTTCTTTTGGTGTCTTCTTAATATCCATTCCTAGTTATTCTAATAACCATGATGGAGAAGAAGAACAAGCAGAATTGTCTATCTCTATCTCTCTTTTTTTTTACTACTTATTGTGGACCGGTGTATCTCTAGATTCTCTACCTTGTAGTTTTAATAAAAAGACGCAGATGTTCAGTGTTATATGTTCTTCTCCTCTGTTTGTGTTATTGGTTCTATCGCCTATTATTTTTTTTATTCATTTTCATATGTAAAAATAAAAACAAAAAGACCCAACTTTTGTGGGACTTGTGTGTTATTCGTGTAAAATAAATGAGATTATTAACGATAGTGCATTCCACTAACTCGTATTTAATAATTACTGGCTGTGCCTGCTTGCGAAGCACGTGGAAGGCCATCTTAAACCGAGTATATATCATCGATAATGGCAGATAATTTGCGCACACTACCATGGTACATCTGGATATCTATTGACCGAATATTGCTTGAATTCCAGTTCCAGAGTGTTGTGCAGGCTTAAACAGACAGCGGTCATGTGATTTCGCTGCACAGACCTCGTTGGTTTGTTATCTATTTTTGGGTTTTCGGTTCAGCAAGACGAGTTTGTTATCTATTTTTGGGTTTTCGGTTCAAAAAGAGCTCGTCTTGCTTGCTTTTTAATCTATTATATCAGTGTACTTAAATTTATTGTTTTATTATAACACCAACATACAGCAACACTCTAGGAGTTGGATGTATTATGTGTAACATTTTTGGGGTCATAATAAACCAACTTAAAGTAATACAGTCCAACGATCCACCATCAGCAAAATGTATAAATCTTGTTATGTAAAGGAGTATATTGAGGGCCACCAAAGTTGTGGACTAATGAATCTTGGCCCTATTTGGTGGAAGGAGATTATAGAGATCAAATAAAGATTATGAGATTATGGAAGTTAATTTAAAGATTTTTTTCATCCTCGTAGAGATAGGTTATTTAGATTATGAGAATTATGAGGATGAAATTAATCTTATAAAGCACCAAACGGGCCCTTGTTAGTTAGGTTGTGAATAATAAGGGATTAGTTTAGATTATATCGAAGAGATTATATTTTTTAGTGTGTTTGGTAAGAGATGGGGTTTGTAGATGATATTATTAAAATGGTTTATATTAGTGAATATACTCTTTTATAAGCCAAAAAATAACTCCACTCACCCAAAATTATTAGTGATTAATCTCTTATAAATTTCATCTACATTAATCTTCTAAAACCTACATCGCTTATCAATCCAACATGAACTACTATATCGCTTATCAATCACATCCTTAAAGAGAGCATTAAAACCAAATATGAGCTACTTACATCGCTTATCAATTACATCCTTAAAAAAGAGCATAAAAACTAAACATGAGCTTACTTGTAGCTTAAACTACCCTTAAAGTTTAAAGGTCTATGTCTAAATATGAAAGTAGATGATCAAATATATTCAAATGATCATGCAACCAAAAAACCTGCATTAGCAAAGATTTGCACAGGAACCGGAGAAGGTACCAATAAGATAATTAACCCATGAAGAAACATGTACAAAAGGAGACTGAACTCCATTGAGTAATGGATCCAAGCCAATGTTGAAAAGTTGGAAGACATCCTACGGCAAAAAGGCCCATCAAGCCTAGGCCCTTAGTGCAATAAGTGGCCTTATACCTAAGAGATCATAAGATCATATTGTGATCACTTGCAACTTAAACTACTACTATTGAGATTAAACTTACAAGTTTAGGAAGTTGAAAGTAGATGTTCAAATAGATCCCAACGATCATTTGATCATACAACCCTAACAGTTCGTGTCAAACAAAAATTTTCACAAAATTAAGATAACATGGTACCAAGAACAAGATATAAGGCATGAAAAAATATATTGTAAATAAGACCGCTTGAGCAATAAAACTAAAAAGACGCAGTAAGGCAACAAGATCCCTCAAAGCGCAAGGTGCAAGGAATATAAAGAGACCATATAGGCCACCAAATTTTGTCTACCTAGTACGTTTCAAAATAAATGCAATGAGAAATGATTAGACACTACAAAAAAAATGGTAACGAGAAAATAGACATTGGACTAACATGAGTCATGCTTGGAGCAAACACCATAACTACGTTGTGTGCGATCAATTTATTCAACTGCTCTTATTGTACCACGTCAACCTTCAAGTTGATAGTCCATTCAAGTAACTCAACCTCGGTTCGGGGAAGGAGCCTCACAAGTTCAGAGCCTCCTCTTTTAACTTGAACTACATCACATGATGAAGCGACACTATAATCCAAAACCCAATAGGGCAACCTAACCACAAAAAGTGCCAGCAAATAGGATCTCTTACGTATATAGCGGAAATTTTTTTTACTAAAATGACACTTCACCAAACATTTTTAATTACCAAAATAGCAAATTCTTAACATATTTTATGAGATTAGTTATAAGCATAGTTTAAGACTTTTTTTTATAAAAATATGGGTCAGGACTAATACCCACTTTATGTTTTATTACACTTTTTTTTCCAGTATAGCAACATTAATTAAATAGTTTTATCTTGTTTCTTGAACATCGCTTCTTCTTTTCTCTTACATTTTTTTATTATTTTCTAACAGAAAACAATAGTATTTCTTCATTTTTATTTCTCTTTAGAAAAAATAAAAGTATATTGTTCCCGAAAATCAAGCTGCTACATTTTCAATGCATGAATGGTTACATCCATTCATTTTCTGCATGCTTTGCAGATTCCTTAGTGAGGTTCACGGGATGAAAATTTCATCTCCATTAATCATTATATATGTTGGTTGCTTTGCTTCTTATTTTTCTTCATCCCTTATTCATAATTTTTAAAAATTCAATCTTCTACCTTACATAATTCTTCTTCAATTACTTTCTTCAACCTAAAATATATTTTCTTTTAAATTTTCTCATCAATCTACAAATAAGTTTATTTATAAAATATTTTATATTTATTTGTATTATATTTGGTGATGACTAATAATTTGTTGTGCAATTGTAATTATAGGAAAACATTGAAAGTTCACACTCTACGTAACATCGATCATTGTTCTTGCTTATCGGTTAGTTAAATTAAAATTATTTTGTGTATGCTCATGATCAATCTACGTACATTTATCTTTGCAAAAAATAATATAATGATATCTAACATATGGTTATATTATTTACGTTAGTTTTGATACTTTATGTGATTAATATATTAAGTTTCTTAATGTTGGTACGTTGTATATATTAAATATGTTGATTTTTCTCTTACGTGCCATTGATATAATAATTTTGTTTAGTATTAAGATAAAGTAAAAGTAAAAATGATAAAATATAAGAATTTAGTATTTATCGTAAACTTGATTGATATTTTAATGATAATGTTTTTTTATGTAATTAATATATTAAATATACTAGTTTTAAAATATTACATGTGATTAAAGTTAATTATTATACTTTATATGTGATTAATGAAATATAAATTTGAACTAGGGATATCAACAACCACAACAACTATTCATCATGGGAAGGTATGGACTCATATATGAGATTATTGACCGGTAATGAGTATGCACAAACCTTTCTAGAAGGATCTGCATAAATTCTTGTACAAACAACATATGTAGGAAGTAGTTCGTATGTACCACCGTTTATGCAAGCACCCTACAACGAACCTCATGTACGAGCACCATACATCACAACACCTACTTGTATTGGCACTTCAACATCATGGACGGCATCAAGTCTTCACAAACCAAATGAAACTGAACCTATGGATGATATTTTCGTTGATAGTTTAGGTCTCGACCATGAAGATGACTAATCCCAAATAGAGAAAGATGATGAGAATGCTAGAGAGTACGTGTACTAATCAAGCCATTAGAGCACAATCCCTAAAGTCAACTTGGAATTGTATTGAAGACTTTGGTCCCAACATAATGAACATGTGACAATCTTTGGTTCTTATGGATGATACGTCCATTGTAAATGAATTTAAAAAAGGGTCAACTTTACAATTCCCTTGACGAGTTGAAGATGAAGTTGACTAACTTTTCTATAATAAACAGGTACCCATACAAGACATACAAAGCATCAACATGTTATTATGTTGTTAGTTATCATAGAGAACAAATTGGTTGCACATGGGCTTTGAAAGTGAGGCCAATAAATGAAGCCATTGGTTTGTGGAAGATATGCTCTTACAGAGGACCTCACATACCTACTTGTGCTGGTATTAGTAATACAACTAGACAATAGGAATGCAAGTGCAACTTTCATCAATAATGAGATTCAATCGCTTGTTCAAGAGGATCAAACTATCAAACCACAAGATATCATGGAGGTAATCAATGAAAAGTATGGTGTGGTGATCACTTACATGAAGACATGGATGGAAAAAAGCAATTGTGGATATCTTTGGTGATTGGGATCAATCATATGTTGATTTGCCTCAATATATCGTGGCACATCAAAGTACAAATCCAAGAACCGTGGTTTAATGGAAAACACTTGACACAGATGAGCTTGATGTGAAGATGTTCAAACATGTATTTTGGGCATTTGGACAATCGATTGTAGGGTTGCCTCATTGTCGACCTGCTATTACAATAGACGGAACCCACTTAGTTATATGACAAGTAAAAAAACACTCTATTGGTTGCAATGAGCATTGATGGAAATGAACAAATATTTTCTCTTGCTTTTGCACTTGTGGAGAGCGAAAATAGCTCAGGTTGGCCTTGGATCATGAGTTGTATTGGTCAACATGTCATATCAAGGATCGGATTATGTGTCATTTTAGATAGACATGTAGGCATCATGAAGGCTTTGGGAGAATTGCCGAGATGGATGTCCTAAAATGCATAACACTGAATATTCTCACGACATTTAAAGTCAAATGTGAATCAACAATTCAAAGATCAAACGTTGAAAGATCTAGTTGGTTTGATGGAAAAACAACATGACCAACTAAATTTTCTCGAGGATATGATCAAATTGGTGAACTAAACCCTACAACTCGTCGTTATTTTAAATAATTGGGGTGGGAAAATGGTTTTTACATCATGATGGCAGTTTTAGATATACGCTCAAAATAACAAACATGTCAAAGTGATTCAATCGAGTCATGAAGAGTGCTAGATGTCTTCCGATCACAACTTTGGTGAAATGTACTCTTTCACGGGTGAAAAAATACTTTCTTCAAAGGCTTGGGGAATCACTTGCTACACAAGAACATGAATTCACTAAACATGCCAAACTTAATATTACAAAGAACGCAAGACAAGGGTTCGAGCACAAGTGAACACATTCAACGTTGAGCAAGGAAGATATGAAGTGAAGGTTACAAGAACTTGGAGTGAAACAAGATCGTTTAGGGCTAACCTTGCACAACGAACTTGTAGTTGTCAAAGTTGGATGGTTATGAAGATTCCGTATGCCCATGTACTTGCCATATGCCAATGCCGTAAATGGTCATTTGCACCATTTGTTGATGAGTTATTTTCTACAAGAGAGTATATACAAATATACATCTCATACTTTCGTCCTGTTTGTGATCGTTCAGAGTGACCCACACAATCAGGTCCAAGGTTAATTCCAAGTCTGGGGAGTAAACAAAGAAAGTGTAATTAAGTTTTCCTATAAGATATAAATATCTAATGAGGGCAACTTCCGGCAAGGTCTAAGGCACTCCCCAACGAGGTTGAACTACTGGTTCGGGCTAGTGTTTGTGTGTGAGAACTCCTTAGAATCTCTACGGCATAGCCGTTTGCTTCTCTCTCGTGTGGCTATTTGTTTACTCTACACTTGTTTCCTAACCCTTGACTGATTCATACAACCTAGATCCAGTCCCAACCCACCCTAACAAGCGAATCTACACTAAACATATTCAACTTTTGTGTGTTTGGGTGGCTGTTTTTTCTAGGCATTGCTCGAAGCAACGTGTGAGGACCTTCAACTATGACAAGATAAGATCCCTCCTAAAACAACATACCACAGTGAAATCTAAACAAATAAAATTGTCCCATTGTTTGTGTGTGTTGGAGAAGCATAGTTAGGAGACAATCATCCTTTTTCAATCTTAAAAATCTTAAGGAAGAAATGTTTATAGTGGCTTGATCCTAAGTCTACACATTTCCCCCGTAGTGTTAAGCCCTCGCCTATACTAGAGTACCTTCGGGACCTATCCTATAACACTAGCCTTATGTTTAGCCCTACACGTTTGTGCAACCTTGTCTCGAGAAAAACCACATAAATTATAGATCCCTCTAGCTTTTTCATAGTACCAAGGCATTTGCTATCACAATTTTCATAAAACCATAGTCCCTAGTCAATCTTGGAGGTATGATTCCTTTGTTGATGTAACTTTGTTAAGATTTGAATGTAATTATTAAATCATTCATTGCTTATAAATGATACATTTCTCTAACACAAAACTAAAGTGTTATCCTTTTTAACAACCCAATGGTTCATTTTCCTATTGAAATCTGTAGATAAATTTCCTATAAACCTAAAGTACAATTGAATTATCTTATATTGTTTGGTGATAACTGATGTGTTTCCACAGTTCTAAATGCTCATAAATCTCTACTAAGATTTGTAGAACTAGATCATTTTGAGATCTTCTACTATGTTCTTTTAGTTCACTACCATGATCATATCGTTTTCCTTTTGTGCCTCTTTTGTATCAGTTCATCTTTTCTACAGCCATTGATGGAAAGATTAAGGCATGGTTGTATAATAATTATGGTTCAAGAGTTGACTATGATGCCCTAGGTCATTCTTGCACAAACGTGGCCTACACTACAGACGGGACTAGATCTACGACTTTACTTTGTGCTCCACAATTCTTCAAATTTATGAGAACTCTCAAAGTAGTTCATTTTTTTAACTATTAAAACGTGTTATTAGGTTGTTCTCTTGTAGTACCAAAAAAGAAAGAGAATCTTTCCTTGTTGAATGGAATGAGACTGAAGGTGCCGTCAAGAGAACATATAATGGTTTCGGAAAGAGGTTTGTTGGCGTTGTGCAGTTTGATACAACAAAGAATAGGTTCTTGGCTACTTGGGATGAATTTATTATCAGAATCTGGGGCATGGACATCACTCACCTCTTAACAACAATAGATGTTGATTGTGGTTTGTCAGTAATGATGCTTGTAGTTTCTCATTTAAAAGGTTTTACTATTGTGGATGATGTTTCAACATGTTGGTCTTTATCTGGTGACCTTCTAGGCTTCCCATGCGTTCGATTTAACAAGGAGGGATTCCCGCTGGCTATTTCAACTAGCAATAATGGTGTTAAAGTACTTGCAAATACATATGGGATTAGATTGATCCATTCGATGCTTCTCGCTCAGTGATGAAGACAAGTTACAAATTTATTATTTAGTTTGTACGTTCGATGTGTTTTATTTATGAATGGGATGCGTAAGATACAAATGCTTGTTGTATTTATTTATTATTGGTGTCAACACTAGGGTGGGTGTGGATTAATCCTACCACTTTGTAAAAAGTACATTATATGTAATGTATGTTTTATTTAAAGATATTAGTTTGTACGTTCAATGTGTATCATAAATGCTTGTTTTTGTAATGAATTTTGTAGCAGGGGTTTTATAATGCCTCATAAAAGTGTCAATAATGTTTAGCGTCAATCTCTTATAGGGGTTTTTTTTGAACTTTTTATTGTCGACTTATCTCGGCGCTATAAGAGATTGACGCTAAACATTATTGACACTTTTATGATGCATTATAAAACCCCTGCTACAAAATTCATTACAAAAACAAGCATTTATGATACACATCGAACGTACAAACTAATATCATTAAATAAAACATACATTACATATAATGTAGTTTTTACAAAGTGGTAGGATTAATCCACACCCACCCTAGTGTTGACACTAATAATAAATAACTACAAAAAACATTTGTATCTTGCGCATCATATTCAAAAATAATACACATCGAACGTACAAACTAAATGAACTTATAAATTTGTAACTTGCCTTCATCACTGAGCGATAAGCATCGAACGGATCAATCGAACCCCATACGTATTTGCAAGTACTTTAACACCATTATCGCTAGTTGAAATAGCCAGCGGGAATCCCTTCCTGTTAAATCGAAGGCATGGGGAAGCTTGGAAGGTCACCAGATAAAGACCAACATATTGAAACATCATCCTTAATAGTAAAACCTTTTAAATGAGAAAATACAAGAATTATTACTGGAAAACCACCATCAACATCTATTATTGTTAAGAGATGAGTGATGTCCATGCCCCAAATTTTGATAATCAATTCATCCTAAGCAGCCAAGAACCTATTCTTTGTTGTATCAAACTGCACAACTCCAACAAACCTCTTTCCGAAACCATTATATGTTCTCTTGACGGCACCTTCAGTCTCATTCCATTCAACAAGGAAAGATTCTCCTTGTTTGTTATTACCACAAGAGAACAACCTAATAACAGGCTATAGTAGTTAAAAAAAATGAACTACTTTGAGAGTTCTCATAAATTTGAAGAATTCTGGAGCACAAAGTAAAGTCGTAGACCTAGTCCTGTCTACAGTGTAGGCCACGTTTTTGCAAGAATGACCTAGGACATCATAGTCAACTCTTGAACCAGAATTATCATACAACCATGCGTTAATCTTTCCATCAATGGCTATAGAAAAGATGAACTGATACAAAAGAGGCACAAAAGGAAAACGATAAGATCGTGCTAGTGAACTAAAAGAACAGAGTAGAAGATCTCAAAATGATCTAGTTCTACAAATCTTAGTAGAGATTTATGAGCATTTAGAATTGTGGAAACACATTAGTTATCACCAAACAATATAAGATAATTCAATTGTACTTTAGATTTATAGGAAATTTATCTAAAGATTTCAATAGGAAAATGAACCATTGGGTTGTTAAAAAGGATATCACTTTAGTTTTGTGTCAGGGAAATGTATCATTTATAAGCAATGAAAGATTTAATAATTGCAATCAGAACTCGGGACATTACTAGTTAGAATCTCACAATGGGACCCGACCTCAGTTTAACAACAATATTACTAGGATCTTGCAACAAGACACAAATAAGAAAACCGAAATTCATAAAAATGTATTTGTAAAAGGATGAATGCGACAAAGTCTAACAACCTATCGTACTTAAACAACGGAAAAGACTAACTGTCTTAACAAGAGGGAAAGACAACAAAGCAACAACCCAAACTGCCACTCTAAGGAGTACGGAGACCCGGCTGACCACTACTTCCAGATCACTCTGTTGCTGCTCTAACCTGCGGTAAATCTAAAAACACAACATAACAACCATTAGCTAGCTGTCTAAACATTAGAAGAATAATAATAGCACACACACAGATAGAAAAAGTTAACACTCATCATGATTTCAAACAATCCATTTATTATCTTAATTTAAGTCATTCACTCTTACTAATGATACTTATTTTGTGACACGAGGGATTCCCAAACCTCGCCTCCGCCCCCGTGTAACCATCAGGAATGGATCCGATGCATCTTACCTTGTACTTGTATGGTTTGGGTATAGAGAACCTCCCAGTCTTCTGTCAGAGCTGGGCAGTGATGTCACGGCCCGTTATACATACACTTGGGCCTTAAAACATAATAACGACGGTCGTCCTAACAAGTGATTATTATAACACATGTTCGCCACTTAGCGTGTGTGCAAATAAGCTTTAATTTATAAAACTAGAATCAAGCAAGCGAACCCGCAGTGTACGGATCGATATAGTTAAGCAAGAATTCCAAAGTATCGAACACAGGGATTTGGGGGGTTAAATCCAATTATAGAATTGTCAAGCAAGTAAATGTATGAGCTTTTGTAAATATTAGGAAAATAACAATCCTAAAGATCCAAATATCCAGCTGTGGCAATCGATTCAAGATATACTAAAGAACTAAGGACAGAGTTAAGAGTTGCAAAGGTATACTAATGCAAAGCAATGTACGGTGAAGTTCCAAGGCTTTATATGACTTAACTAAAGATACTCTCTATAAAGGTTGTTGAGGCTTCAGTATAGAAAGGATCTAAAGACAAGAATTAATAACGAATACCCAAACTTGTAATCCAAGGATCAAGACTAACTAAACCGATTAAGGTTGTGACACTCGGAATCGAGGTAGAGGTTGTTGAGGCTTCACTACCACCTAGAAAAGGCAAGCCAAGACTAAGTTAAAGCAAATCTTTAACTTTGGATTAAAGTAAAAGCAAGGTTCGTAAACTAAGGGAAATTACGGGTGGATCTTGAGATTCTACGGCCGTGGAACTCAAGAACACACCGTGATTTTGGGTTCGTCGGCGATTCTCTCTAACTCTCAGGGTCCAATCTGTTTACGATCGATCTATCATCATCTTAGCCACAACTATCAACCCTTCACCTTAGAATTGCTAAAGGGTTTTAGCCAACAACAGTCATTATGATATCAAATTCAAGATTTAAAAGAATGAAAGATGAAAACCTTCGAAAACCTTGAATAAATCTCAAATCAATCTCAAATCCACAAACAAAGTAATGATGTATATCAGATTCGGAATAACACAAACCAATCACAATCCTTGATAAGAACGAAGAACGGGATGTCAATCCGTCTTCTAATCAAACCTAAGGACAAAGCGTAACTTCCAAATCTCCAAGTCTTCGCAAATCTCCGTTGCGAAATAGCAATCTCCACACGTCCAACTTGAAACCCTAGGCACGTGCCATAAGCGTAAGCGAAGTCTAAGTGGAGGCGTAAGCGAAGGTGACGGAATCTCTCTCTTTCCATCCTTTTATAGGGCAAGATAGAATAAGTGTCCAGCCCATTGTGTAAAAGATCATGGCTTTAATTTGTACGTTAAAAGATCGCCTAAATCACGGTTCCATAGGATTCCACGCCCGTGGTTTAGAGCGTGGAATTTCATCACGGTGCTTCACAACTTCCACGGCCGTGTAACCCTCTGGAATGCTCCACGCTTGTGTTGCCAAAGTTCCACGGCCGTGGTTTAGAGCGTGGACTCCATTACGGCCGTATTTTAGAGCGTGGAACATAGATTGCTCGAAAATCTCCTTTGTTTTGTGTCATTCTTCATCCTAGCATCTTCCTTAGCTCCTTTGTGGTGTCCTCAATCCTAGGACATGCTCAATCCATCTCCATTCTCCCTTGATTCATTCGGTTTTAGCTTTTAATTGCCTACAATCATCACAAAGCTTATGTAGACCTCTATATCGACAATATAGATAAACTAGCTCACAATTGCTTCAATGCTTTATCAATGAAACTAATATGGATGAAATACCCTTAGAAAACGTGCCTAAAATATCACAATATTTCATGCTAACAAATAACCCCATACTTGCCACTTGCTTGTCCCCAAGCAAGGTCTTTCAAAAGCTTTAAAACTCAAGTTAGGATGAAATATGTGTACACTCTCAAAACAAAACTTTTTTTAGATGAATGTGCTTTCTAGTCAATAGATCATTCTCAAATCTTGCTTCATTCGTTTATAAGACTTTCATACACATAATCAAAGAGTAAGGAGTAAAGAAAACTCATGAATAGATCAAACTTCCATGTAAACATCATAACCTTCAAACATTATCAAAATCAATCATAAGAAACTTCAATTTAGATCACCAAGTCATATATCATTCTCTTGATCTTAAGGACTTTCAAACAAGGTCTAGAATGCGGAAAGGGAAGGAAAACTTAAAGGAATGTGGTGCATGAATCCGGGAAGGTGGATAACTAACTCTTTTCTTTCTCTTTTGCGGTTTCCGCAACACTTTCAACTTAGAGCTTCACTCTCTTCTTTTCAATTCATTTTTCGACTTTACTTTTGGAGTTATGGATAGAGGTGCACAAAAACCGAAGCCTAGGAGATTGGCGTTTCTCATTTTTACGAGATGCCTCAAACCCTTGATGCACATACCATAATCCGCTAGGAATATCGCTCAATCCGACTTTGGAAAGACACAAACACCCGGCTATGTGAATGGTGCCGAGTTACTCATCGTCATGATTGACTTCCCCAAACCTATAATTTCTTTCTATTCTTTTGAATGCAAAATATTGCTTTCATGGCCCTCCCACATCAAAGATGCCAAATATCAACTCCTCCAAATTCCCGGATAGGTAAAGGAGGTCATTATTTCATTGAGGGGCTAAATGATCAAAGAAAGAAGAAAGAAAATCGAATTGCCTTAATCATCTCAAAAAGAAGTACAAGAACTTATCATGTGATTTCAACCTTGATTTCTCAATATGATTTAGGTAACACTCATCACATTATGAAACTTGCAAAAGAGGAATAATCAACTCATCCAATTTCTTTTCAATTCACTATTTGTTTAAGCATGCGATTGTCATCAAAACTCAATTCACAAGTAGTGATTATCATAGAAATCATCTCTATCCTTAGAAGCACAAAATTTTTCAAATTTTATGGGTTTTTCAAAAGTTTTTTTCATGCAATGCAATAATGAAACGTGTAACAATAGAATGAACATGCAAGGTAGTCTCGATAAAAGCATACAAAGTGAGTAAGAGTTATTACAAACGATTAGTCACACCCCACCCCATACTTGGAATAAACATTGTCCCTAATGTTCAAAAAGAAAAAGAAGAAAAGAAAGAAAGAAAAAGGACTCACAAAACGGTGGTGGAGCGGCTAAAGTGGTCGATCGTCAAAGGTCATCACTGAGGTGGAGGCGGTGGTGGAAACGGGAAGAAGCCTGGATCATAGTTCCGCCCAAACTGCTGGCGGTATATGTCTCGCATCATGCGGTCATGATCGTCGGCTCGTGCATCCCTAGCATCTGCACGGATCTCCAAGGCTCCGACCCTATCAGAAAGGTCGGTAGCCCACTTTGGCAACTGCTCATACCAACCAGGCGGCTGGCTGTACCATGCCAGTGCATCTGAAGGTGCTGGTGCAGGTGGTGGCTGTGCATGCCAAGGTGGTGGAGCTCCCATCCAATCCGGCTGAGTGCTATACCATGTAGGAGGATCCGCCATTCATGTAGGCCTCTCGCTCACACTAGCACGGCGAGAGGAAGAACCAGAAGCTCTAGCGGGGTGGGGAGAGTGTCTAGGAAGGTCAAGAACTGCATCCGGAAAGGTGCCAAAGTAATGATCATGTCCTCCTCCCTCAAACTCGTCATCCCCTCTCATCTTCTCCTCGACAACTAGTGGTGGTGGAACATAGGGAGGGGCTACTAATCTGTTCGCATGCATGACAGCGAACGTCTCCTTCCAGTTATGGCGTCCAGCCATAATGGAATACTCAGGAAGCCACTCAATCCCTCTCCCTGTCCTACTCTCCCAAGGCATAACAGCATACGGTGGACCTCTATGTGTGGGGAAGATGATGCCTCTAGTCATGAGGCCCTGAAGTCCTAGGGGTCTAGCTGCAATGCGGGTGCAAGCAGAGAATTCTACCCCTAACTGTCTAGCAAGGTGGGTGACCATCCCACCGTATCCAATGTTGCCTGCCCTCTTATTCTTTAGCTTGCTCATAGTAGCAGCTAAGAGGGTGGCACAATCAGCTAGCCTGCCGTATAACATACTGTAAAGAAGAAACAGCTCGTCCGTCTTAATCTTCTGAGGTGTCTCCGTCCTAGGGAAGAGACACTCAGAAAGCACTCTATGGGCAATCTTCAAGGCTAAGTGGTAGATCAACTTAGCCTTGGTATCAGCAGGTTGCCAGCGGTCCTCGCTGGCGTAAATCATGGCAATCTCTTCCCAGAAATTCTTGGCGTATACGCCACTAGGGAATCGACCATTGAAGGTCTCCTGGAACCCAAAGAAGGCTCCAAACTCTCTAATAGAGAAATCATAGTTTCTCTCCATTAACCGAAAAGAAACTGTCCTGTCAACATGACTGTGCTCAAAGGAAACTACAAACTCCCTAGTAATCTCCTCATAAGCATCTTCCCGAATAGCGGAGAAGATGACTAAGCCGGCTCTATCCAATAGCCAAGTGAGATCCCCTATCACATGCAAGGGCTCTAACTCCTCAAGTAGTAAGTACCTAGGTCCTATGACCGTCCTCTTATGGATCCTCTCTAAGGCATCTAGATGATCCTCATGGATAGTGGGAATCCTAGGGGGAGGTGGTGATGGTGATGATGGGGGTGATGGAGGCTCAACTGGTGGTGCTCTAGAAGAGGAAGAGGGGTTGCCTTTCCTTTTCTTATTCTTATTTCTATTAGACACTCTCCTTACAAAATCCATTTTCTGTTGAAAACCATGGCCTGTTCTTCAGGTTCCACGGACGTGGAATGTCCAAAGACCGTGGTTCGTCTCGAAAATTCTCAAAACTCAGCAAATTCACACCAAACTCAATAGCAAGTAGCCCTAGACTAATTTTCGTCCAATTCCAATCAGTTCTCCTAAAAATTCTAGCAAAAACGAAGCCGAATCGACAAAGAGAAGGAAAGAACGAAAAACCTAGGTTTTCGGATTTCGGAATCCGAATTCCGTCTTCTCCGGTGATTTGCCGCTCGAATTGTTGCTTGGATTTTGTTGGTGATTGGATTTGCTTCAGTTTTGGCCAAAGAATCGTTAAAAACGATTAACGAACGAGAAATTGGGAGAGGGGGAAGGTAGTCGGCGATTTGGGCATGGAATTGGGTTTTCTTGTGGTGTTTGTGAAGAAACGTGGTTTTTATAGTGGCCGTAAAATTTTTTGAAAATCACGGTCTATCGGGGGGTTCCACGGCCGTGGAAATGCACGGAACCGTGGTTTTGGTGATTTTTCTCAGGCTTTTGAAAATTACGGTCACTGTAGCTGTCACGGCCGTGGTTTTGGCCGTGAACTCTCTGTAATGTGTTAAAGTCCAAGTTTCGTCAATTTTCTTCAAACTTTTCCTTTCCCCTTTCTTTTCCACTGTTCCTACATCCAAAAACACGAACATACCGGAACGCATCGAAGGCAAAACAAAGCAAAACGTCTAAACTAAACTAATCTATGAATCAAAAACAAGAATATGAATGCAATACCTTGGGTTGCCTCCCAAGAAGCGCTTTGTTTAAGGTCCGTAGCTAGACCAAATTCGCACTTATTCGAGTGCGGTGGGCGCGAACTCTTCAGCTTGGAGTTCCGGTGTATACTTCTTGAGTCGTTGACCGTTCACCTTAAAGCTTCCGCCCTTTTCACCCCATACTTCAACTGCACCATGGGGAAAAACACGTTTGATTAGAAAAGGTCCAGTCCAACGAGATTTAAGCTTACCTGGAAAGAGACGAAGCCTTGAATTGAAGAGGAGAACTTGATCTCCTTCTTTGAGGTCCTTTGGGATGATATGCTTATCATGCCAACGCTTCGCTCTTTCTTTATAGATCTTGGCGTTTTTGTAAGCATTCAAACAAAGTTCTTCAAGTTCATTTAGGTCCAAGAGACGCTTCTCTCCCGCTTCCTTCATGCTGAAGTTCAACCACTTGATTGCCCAAAACGCCTTGTGCTCCAACTCTACCGGTAAGTGGTAAGACTTCCCATACACAAGGTTGTATGGCGTAGTTCCGATGGGAGTCTTATATGCAGTCCGGTATGCCCACAATGCATCATCTAGCTTCAAAGACCAATCTTTCCTAGTCCTTGAAACCGTCTTCTCTAGGATTCCTTTAATCTCCCGGTTTGAGATCTCCACTTGTCCACTAGTTTGTGGATGATAAGGGGTGGCGATCTTGTGAGTCACCCCATACTTAGCTAAAAGAGCTTCGAAACGCCGGGCAATGAAGTGAGAACCTCCATCACTAATGATAGTCCGTGGTGTCCCAAATCGTGGGAAGATGGTCTTGTTAAAGAACTTAACCACTGTCATGGCATCATTTGTGGGAGGGGCAATTGCTTCAACCCATCTCGAAACATAATCCACCGCTAAAAGTATGTATTGGTTCCCACAAGATGATGGGAAAGGTCCCATGAAGTCTACTCCCCAAACGTCAAAGATCTCCACCTCTTGGATCTTGTTGAGAGGCATCTCATTCCTCCTAGATATATTTCCTGTTCTTTGACAAGCATCACAGCAGGAAACAAAGGTTTGCACATCTTTAAATAAAGTAGGCCAAAAGAATCCAGATTGCAATACCTTAGCGCTAGTTTTGTTTGAACTAGCGTGTCCTCCACAAGGTAGGAAACAAAGTTTTGTTTGAACTAGCGTGTCCTCCAAAAGTATTCCTGAACATCCTTAAAGAACTTCTTTCTTTGTGCGTAGGATAATCCGGGCGGTAATTCCTGACAAACCAAATAGTTAACAAAATCAGCAAACCATGGTTCGTTACCTTTGGTGATCACATCGATGCACTCCTCTATGATGTGTAAATACTCGTCCGGAAAGGAGTCATCTATAGGTAGATGGTCGTCTTCTAGATGTGTTAGACGACTCAAATCATCCGCAACAGAATTTTCCAAACCCTTCTTGTTGCGGATCTCTAGATCGAATTCTTGTAGGAGAAGAATCCATCTAATTAGCCTTGGCTTCGCATCCTTCTTTGCAAGGAGATACCAGATCGCAGCATGATCCGTGTATACAATCACCTTTGCACCTACAAGATAAGAACGAAATTTGTCAATTGCTTATACAATAGCTAAGAATTCTTTTTCGGTAGTGGCGTAGTTGAGTTGCGCTTCATCTAGCGTCTTGCTAGCGTAGTAGATAGCGTGGGTTCGTCCTTCCTTCTTTTGCCCAAGGACAGCTCCTATAGCTACGTCACTTGCATCACACATAACCTCAAAGGGAAGATTCCAATCCAGAGGTTGGATAATCGGGGCTGAGATTAGAGCTTCCCGAATCATATTAAACGCATCTAAGCATTCTTGCAAAAACTTAAAAACTGTATCCTTCATCAATAGATTAGTTAGCGGCTTTGATATCTTAGAGAAATCCTTTATGAAACGCCTATAAAATCCAGCATGTCCTAGAAAACTTCTTATCCTTTCACCGAAGTTGGGGGAGGAAGCTTTTCTATTGTCTCTATCTTAGCTTTATCCAGCTCAATCCCTCTACTAGAGATTAGGTGTCCTAATACAATGCCTTCTTTCACCATAAATTGACACTTTTCCCAATTAAGAACTTGTTTAGTGTCTTCACATCTTTGTAATACAAGAGCAAGGTTAGAAAGACAATTGTCAAAAGAGGAACCATAAACGGAGAAGTCATCCATAAAAACCTCCATGATTTCCTCTATATATTCCGAGAAGATGGCCATCATGCACCTTTGAAAGGTGGCTGGGGCATTGCAAAGCCCGAACGGCATCCTCCTATAGGCAAACGTACCCCACGGGCACGTGAACGTGGTCTTCTCTTGATCATCCGGGTGTATCGGGATCTGAAAGAAACCACTATAACCGTCAAGATAGCAAAAGTGTGCATGTTGTGCTAACCTTTCAAGCATTTGATCGATGAAGGGTAGTGGGAAGTGATCCTTCCTCGTCGCGTTGTTTAGCTTGCGGTAGTCTATACACATCCACCATCCTGTTACGGTTCGTGTAGGAATGAGTTCATTGTTTTTGTTGGTGATGACCGTCATTCCTCCCTTCTTTGGAACCACTTGTACGGGACTCACCCACTTGCTATCGAAGATAGGATAGATGATATCTACATCAAGTAGTTTAAGAATTTCCTTCTTGACAACCTCCTTCATGGTCGGATTTAACCGCCTTTGAGGTTGTCGCGAAGTTCTAAAGTCCTCTTCCATTAATATCTTATGCATGCATAGGGAAGGTTTTATTCCTACTAAATCCTCTATAGTGTATCCTAAGACTTTCCTATGTTTCTTAAGGACAACCATAAGCTTACTATGTTCATCTATGCTCAAATCGGAACTAACAATTACCGGGAAGGTAGAATTAGGTCCAAGAAATGCGTACCTTAGATGTGTAGGAAGTGGCTTCAATTCCATCACTATCGGAGTTTCAAATGGCTCTTGAAGAGCATCCGATGCTTCCTTAGAAGTGTCTAAGAATGTAGAAGGTGTTGGAGAAGAATCAAAAGAAGTTGTAGAAGAGACACAATTTCCTTCGAATTCACCCAAAATTACGGCACCCCTGCCTTCTCCACGGCCGTGATTTTGGGCGTGAAAAGTAAATACGGGGCCTCTGTTTCCTCCACGGCCGTGTAACTCTCTGGAGTGCTCCACACTTTTGTTGGTGAAATCCACGGCCGTGGAATAGGCCGTCTGACCGTGGATCCGTACGTTTTCTGCCTCATCGTGGAGTTTCTCGAACTCTTCTTCACATACTTCTTCTTGTGTCTCTAAGGCTTCAATTGCCTCATTTCACTCCTCTTCTTCCCCTATATCCATTATGCTCATAGAAAGAACTTTTTGCAAGGGATCTTTGAAGAGAATAGAACTTACCTCCTCTCTAGATAGCTCTTCGTCATGTATATTGAATATATCCTCATCGAAGGCTGGTTCCTTCACCAAAGTGGAAAGAACGAACTCTACCTTCTCTTCTCCTATGTCAAAGGCGAGTCTAGCATTCTTGCAATCGACTATACAACCGGATGTTGCAAGAAACGGTCTTCCGAGAATGATCGGGACCGGACTATCTGCAGGAATGTCAAGCACAACAAAGTCTATAGGAACATAGAACTTACCAAGCTTGACCGGGACGTCTTCAACTATACAGACGGGACGAGTTATGGAACGATCCGCCATGTACAACGTCATCTTTACCGGTTTAGGATCGCCTAAACTGATTTTCCCGCATAAGGCAAGCGGGATGATGCTCACGCTTGCTCCCAAATCACATAATGCATCATATGTGATATCTCCCACTCCTATGGGAATACAAAATGACCCCGGATCCTTTAGCTTGGGGGCATCTTCTCTTTCATGGTTTTGATGAGATCCGATGAATCCGAACTCATCTTAACCTCTCCAAAATCCTCTAGCTTTCTCTTGTTAGAGAGGATCTCCTTTAAGAACTTCCCATAAGCCGGCATACCTACAATTGCATCAATGAAAGGTATATTAATATGCAGTTTGCTCATGAGTTCAATAAACTTACCAAATTGCTTGTCTAGACACGCTCTCGCTCTAGATTGCGGGAATGGTAGGGGAGGTTTGTAAGTTGGAGGAGGAACGTAGACATCTTCCTTCTCCTTCCCCTTTTCTTTGTCCTTCTCAACGGGGACTTCTACAAACTTAGGCTGCGGGTCGGTAGTTGTTACTCCGCTCCTAGTTGTGATTGCCATCACCCTTCCTTTTGGGTTGTCCTCCGTCTTTCCTGGAAGTTTCCCTTGATTCCTAGGAACTTCCTCCGCATGGCTAAACATTTGGTTTTCTAAAACCTTTTGGGCTTTATCAACCTTAGTTATGTGATCATCAACCTTGATGATGCGAGTCTCCAATCCTTGAAGTTTGCCCAAAATTGTTTCCAACATGAGATCGGGCTTCTCTTTCCCCAAAGTACTTCCACCATTAGATTTTTGCCCCTGGCTTTTCAAAGGAGTGGAAGAAGAGGAAGGTGGAGTTAGTGAATTTGAATTTCCTGAATTGGAATAAGAATTACCGGAATTTTGTTGGTTGGGACGCCAATTGTTGTTGTTTGAACCTCTATTGTTGTTCCAATTTTTGTTCCAGTTGTTGTTGTTGTTCCAATTGTTCCGGTTTTTGCTCCGGTTGTTGCGGTTTGTATTCTCATTCCCGTTGTGGTTATTGTTGTTGCCCAAATAACCTACATCTTGTTCCTTGTGCTTTGGAAAGTTGGTTTTGATGGCTTCCTTCAACTCTTTAATCTCTGTATTGAGAGAAAAGATTTGAGTTTGAGCCGCTTGTGATAGCTTTGCTCCTTGATCCACATGATTCGCCTCCACTCTCCGATGAGAATACTTCTCAATAACTCGCGCTTGCTTCTCAATGAAGTCCCAAGCGTCATCTTCCCTCATGTCCATGAATGTACCACATGAAAGGGATTGGAGCTTGAATTGTGTCTCCACATCCAGCCCCTTATAGTATATCTCCAATAGCGCCAATTTGGATATGCCATGATGTGGGCAATCCCATAGTAAATCCTGAAATCTTTCCCAAGATTGAAACAAACTTTCGTTAGATCTCATAGAAAATGCATTAATCTTACCTCTCAACTCCGCCGTTTTAGATGGCGGAAAGCACTTAGTGAGGAATTCCGAAGAAAGATCCTCCCATGTTTCAAGTTTCCCACTTGGAAGAGCTTGATACCAAGACAATGCTTTCCCTTTCAAGGAGAAAAAGAAAGGCTTGAGTTTATAGCTGTTGGTAGTTGCATTCTTTGGCTTCATTGTCTCCATCATGATCTCAAAATTTTGTAGATGTTGGTGTGGAGATTCAGCGCTTGTTCCCCCAAATTGATTTTGGCGGACAATGGTAATAACTTGTGGGTTGAAGCTAAACCCTTGTGCATCATCAACATCAAAGTTCACACCTAAGCGGCGTGGTTACTGCGTTGGATCCATCCTTTGGCCAAGAGTTCTTAGCTCCTCATCTACACGTTCGACTCTCGCACCTCTAGCTGGAACACGGCGATTGGCAGCTGGCCGTGGAAAGACGGGTTCACATTGATCGTTGGATCAATTTCCTCTAGTGGTGGCATGGAGGAGTCGCTATCCTCATTGGATAAGTTGGCTCTAACCGATCTTGATGGCCTCCTTCTTCTCTTTGTCTTCTTGAGGTTGTTTATTTCCAGCCTCATTTGAAACATCATGTCCGATAGATCATCAACCTTCGTTTGATGACGATCCATTTCTTCCCTGCGAGTCTTCTCACTCCATTGGAGTTGAGCTTCTTTTTCCGCCAACTCCGTTTGGTAATCACGTTCTCTTTCTTCAGCCATTTTTCTTTCCTTAAGCTTTCTCCTCAAAGTCCTCTCAAGCTCTTGATCAAGAGGTAAGAGGTCTTCGTTGTTCCTAGACCTGCGCATACACTCGAAAAGATATCAAATAACAAGAGAGAAGCTCCCAAGCTTGACAACCGATAACCGAATTCGGCCTAAACCAAATCCCCGGCAACGGCGCCAAAAACTTGTTCGCCACTTAGCGTGCATGCAAATAAGCTTTAATTTATAAAACTAGAATCAAGCAAGCGAACCCGTAGTGTACGGATCGATATAGTTAAGCAAGAATTCCAGAGTATCGAACACAGGGATTTGGGGGGTTAAATCCAATTATTGAATTGTCAAGCAAGTAAATGTATGAGCTTTTGTAAATATTGGGAAAACAACAATCCTAAAGATCTAGATATCCAGCTGTGGCAATCGATTCAAGATATACTAAAGAACTAAGGACAGAGTTAAGAGTTGCAAAGGTATACTAATGCAAAGCAATGTACGGTGAAGTTCCAAGGCTTTATATGACTTAACTAAAGATACTCTTTATAAAGGTTGTTGAGGCTTTAGTATAGAAAGGATCTAAAGACAAGAATTAATAACGAATACCCAAACTTGTAATCCAAGGATCAAGACTAACTAAACCGATTAAGGTTGTGACACTCGGAATCGAGGTAGAGGTTGTTGAGGCTTCACTACCACCTAGAAAAGGCAAGCCATGACTAAGTTAAAGCAAATCTTTAACTTTGGATTAAAGTAAAAGCAAGGTTCGTAAACTAAGGGAAATTACGGGTGGATCTTGAGATTCCACGGCCGTGGAACTCAAGAACACACCGTGATTTTGGGTTCGTCGGCGATTCTCTCTAACTCTCAGGGTCCAATCTGTTTACAATCGATCTATCATCATCTAAGCCCCAACTATTAACCCTTCACCTTAGAATTGCTAAAGGGTTTTAGCAAACAACAGTCATTATGATATCAAATTCAAGATTTAAAAGAATGAAAGATGAAAACCTTCGAAAACCTTGAATAAATCTCAAATCAATCTCAAATCCACAAACAAAGTAATGATGTATATCAGATTCGGAATAACACAAACCAATCACAATCCTTGATAAGAACGAAGAACGGGATGTCAATCCATCTTTTAATCAAACCTAAGGACAAAGCGTAACTTCCAAATCTCCAAGTCTTCACAAATCTCCGTTGCGAAATAGCAATCTCCACACGTCCAACTTGAAACCCTAGGCACGTGCAATAAGCGTAAGCGAAGTCTAAGCGGAGGCGTAAGCGAAGGTGACGGAATCTCTCTCTTTCCGTCCTTTTATAGGGCAAGATAGAATAAGTGTCCAGCCCATTGTGTAAAAGATCGTGGCTTTAATTTGTACGTTAAAAAATCACCTAAATCACGGTTCCATAGGATTCCACGCCCGTGGTTTAGAGCGTGGAATTTCATCACGGTGCTTCACAACTTCCACGGCCGTGTAACCCTCTGGAATGCTCCACGCTTGTGTTGCCAAAGTTCCACGGCCGTGGTTTAGAGCGTGGACTCCATTACAGCCGTATTTTAGAGCGTGGAACATAGATTGCTCGAAAATCTCCTTTGTTTTGTGTCATTCTTCATCCTAGCATCTTCCTTAGCTCCTTTGTGGTGTCCTCAATCCTAGGACATGCTCAATCCATCTCCATTCTCCCTTGATTCGTTCGGTTTTAGCTTTTATTTGCCTACAATCAACACAAAGCTTATGTAGACCTCTATATCGACAATATAGATAAACTAGCTCACAATTGCTTCAATGCTTTATCAATGAAACTAATATGGATGAAATACCCTTAGAAAACGTGCCTAAAATATCACAATATTTCATGCTAACAACACACATTGCACACACACCACTATCATCACCCAACTAACATCCAAAAACTAGCTAAGTAAGTCGCAAGGACTTACCTGAATCAAATCACAACTCGGTCCGCAACCGTAGAAACTCAAACGCCTGTCACACAAGACACGTGGATCAAAATCCATCTATGCTCTTAGAAGTTATAAACTTCTAAGAGGTATAAAAAACTCATGAGGAAAAAACAGAAAAACCTCTCTTAAGGTAAAAAATTATTTTACCCTTAGTCTCGAAAACTCCCAAATTTCTACATTAAATTATATTCTCTTGTAGAACCTATTTCCATAACTCGCTTCTCACAGATAGTTTTCCCACGATTAGGTTAACAAGGTTCTAAACTTTTTCACTAGGTTTGCTAAGGTCCGACCTTTACACTCAAGCTACTAGAGCTAGGGTCCAAAAACATAATCTTACTCGTCAACGGGAACAACGTTAGTATATGCTCACCCATAGAACCCACCGCAATTCTCATAAATAGGGTACACTATTCCGGCCGTACTAACTAACTATAACCTTGGTTCTTGTCGGTTACCACTCTACCACACGTTCCTACCCGCATACATATATTCTCCGGAGTTCTTACTTTAACCACTCTATACCTATACATATATATATATATATATATATATATATATATATACTTATTTATATATAATGCACTAACACTTGTAAATCTATATACCTACGTATAAATATATATATACCACACTAAGGAAGCACTCACCAGCAGCAATGGAGGACACAAATTGAGATCAAAAGACAACGAGGAACCCGGCGTCCAGCTCCCGAGTATGCAACTTGTTACGGATGGCTGCCAAATCCGTCCAGCACCTCGTCACACCCTTGTAGGGGAGGGAGCAACAGCTTGGTTCGGTCGAAACTCCATCGAATGGAACCCTTACACGGCCTGCATAGTACATCCAACCAAGGATCGATTAACAACCACTCAACCTGCGTGCGAGAATTGACAAAGAGGTTGGCGTCCTTACCTTCTGCGATGGCGAGTCGAAGACGAGAGAAGGCTGCGGTACTCCGGCTGGTGGAAGGGAACCCTATTGAGGCGGTGTTGTCTGAGTCGCGAGGCGGAATCCACCAGGTAGGCGGTTGGATGATTTTGTTTGTCCGGGACTCGATCGACAGGAAGGTTGTGAGAAGAGGAGGTGTAAATCGGTCCTTCAGTCTCGTTACCTAGCGCAGGATTCCGACGGCGCTGGCAGTGTAGTGTCGATCGAGTAGCAGGGTCGGGCTTCGCTGACGGTCCGTGAAGGCGAAGCAACTGCGAGCGTCTCGTAATCGGTTCCAGCACTGCAAGCTCACAGCTGCTATGGGTCACTTGCAAAGAGAGGCGGGAGAGATTGTACGTGGGTGGTTGGTTGCTGAGTGATTTAGGTTTAATTAGATTAGGTTAATTTTTTAGTTAGTGAGGGAATGGGCTGGCAGAAGGCAATTGAGCCGGTGAACTGGGCCTTCTCATCTAATAACACAAAAAAAAAAACTGAAAGAATAAACGTTACTCGAAACTTAAATTATTATTTACGGAATTATTTACGGGTTACATAAATTATTATTTACGGGTTACATAAATTATTATTTTATGTGAATCAAGATCACATAAAATGGTAGAATATAATATGGTTTTATTTTATTTAAAAGAATAGAGGTTGACGGATCGGAAATCCGATTTGATCCGGTATGAAACGGAGTTTAAAATTTTCAATTATTACATCAGTGCCCTCTTAAAATAAGTTTCGTCCCGAAACTTAGGATAATGTATCTAAACACACGACTTTCATTGAAGTTCTAAATATCATTAAAAATTTCGTTTTCTACCATGCAACTACTCAATCATCATACTCAGACACACATCAAAGAAACACAATCACTCAGTCCAAGGTAACAACATGAAAAGTCAAACAACACAGCATCCAAGTTCTAACTCGTCGGTACATAAGTAACATCTAACCCCACAAAGAACTCGGGATAATTGCGTCTAATACTCTCCTCTGTCTCTCAAGTGGCCTCATCAGCTCCTCGTCTAGACCACTGGATCCTCAACATCGGTATCTCCTTGGACCGCAGACGTCTAGTACTGCGCTCCAAGACACCTACTGGGTACTCTACAAATGTATGATCGGGCTCAATTATCAGATCCTCGTGACTGATAACGTGTCTCGGATCCGGGATGTACTCTCTCAACTGAGATACATGGAAGACCGTATGGACACCCTCTAGTCTCGGCGATAGTGTTAATCTGTAGGACACCTCTCCAACTCTCTCCAAGATCTCAAAAGGTCCGACATATCGGGGACTCAACTTCCCCTTAATGCCGAAACGTCTGACTCCTCTCGTCGGTGACACTCTCAACCACACTTGAGCACCCACCATAAACTCCAAGGGTCGACGCCTTTTGTCGGCGTAGGATTTCTGACGACTCTGAGCTGCTAACATCCGCTCTCGGACTAGGGCAATCCGAGCGATGTCATCTTGTATCTGATCTGGAGTTACTCCATCAGCTCTACAAGGCTCATCTGTAATAGCTAGGATTTCCGAATTCTAATTAATGTTGATTAACTTAATCGTTGATAGTAATTGACATATAACTCGCGAAGATTTCGCAAGTGATAAGTATGAGTCCACCGTTATGTTCCTCGCATAATTTTGGACGTTTGGGGAAGTTTTTACTTTTTTCCCCGGGTAATTATTTTTACCCTCCGGTGTTATTTGGAGCATTTGGGAGCTTCAATTAATAAAAATACAGTGAGAGAAATGATCAGGACATCGGATATGTCCTAGATGTGAAATAACATGGAGAGGCAAAACGGAAAAAAGAGTCGTTATTCCGATTCTTAGCGGTTAAGAAACGCGGCTTGGGAATGCCCCTTTTACGAGATAGTTATGTATTAACTATCCCGATAATATTCCGAAATTTCTATTGCAATTTGGTAAAATTTGGAGACCGAAAATTATAACCGCATTTCAATCGAATATTATGGTTAAATTATATATATATATATATATATATAAATTATATAATTATATATATATAATTGTGATGCCTGATATGCTCAGCCGACTTCTTTCTAATATATATATATATATATATATATATATATATATATATATATATATATATATATATATATATATATATATATATATATATATATTAGAAAGAAGTCGGCTGTGCATATCAGGCATCACAATTATATATATATAATTATATAATTTATATTATATTAAAGTACATATATATTAAAGGATATATTAGAAGAGGCGGCTATCAGTGTCTTCCTCATCCATACATTTGCAATTTACATTTGCAATTTGCAAAGTAGTGAAGTCGAGAAAGTAACCATGTCCTCCGCTCAAGCTTCAACCACACATAGATCATTCGTCTTCAATCCTTTTTCAGATCCGATCATACCATCGAGCCCCTTATCTTGTTCTCTTCAACGTAGTACCAAGTTATTTCCCGTTTGTTAGCTTTCTGGTAAAGCTTTCGTTTACCGCTATCGGAGCACCGACGACCACCGCAAGTCATCAAATGTAAGGTTTCATACCGCACTCTTACTCCCCGTATCGCTAGGAGTCTGGATCTTCTTCCGGTTCGTATATCGGGTTAGTAACGAATAAGTTATGAATTTATTTGTTTTCCGTATTGCGGGTTAGTATAAATTAACCTTAAGTTGGTTAAAATGGATAATTGGAATTTCCATTATGCACGTTACATTATTCTGGTAATTATGGGATTTTAGTTGGTGATGATATCATGAGTTGGATTTATGCCCTGATGTGGCTTTTAGGTTTAGCATGTTATTCGAGGTTATAGGATGTATATGATCCCTATGGATCCCTTTTGGTCTAGGTGTGACCCTTTGTTTGATAAGAGATGTGACATCTCTTTATGCCTTGTCTATAGGCTGTGTTGTTCCTCCAGTGTTGAGGTGATCTAGTTGTGGTTGAGCTTTATACGAGGTTGAGGTAAGTCCGTAGGACTTACTTAGCTACCATCCCTATATTGGGTGTTTGCATGAGTGGTGTGTGCTTTATATGTTTGTTATGATAGCATGAGTTGTCGTTTTTATCGACCTATGTTCTATTGACTGCCCCACTGCGTGGCTGTGATAACCTTTCCCTTTCATCCCGCCATGGAGTCTGGGAGGTTCTCTGATGTCGGGCCAGACTGGTTTACTGAAAGAGCGCAATCCACTCTCATAGGGTACACGGATTGTGTGACCGATACTCGTATATCTGGACATTACACTCAGAGGTGGGGATGTATCGGTCCTCGTGTCACATACTTTCATCTATCTATATATATATATATATATATATATATATATATATATATATATATATATATATATATATATATATATATATATATATATATATATACGGTTTTTGAGTGAATGGTTATTATATAAAGATAATAAATGGGTAAATGTGTGATAACATGCTGATGTGTTTATCTTTCATGATTGTGCTTGTGCTTATGCATCACCTTATATATGTATGGTTAGCTAACGGTTTCATACCGTGTTGTAGATGTTTAGAGGTTAGGCGCTTCTGGGTGATCTGGCAGGGTGACAGGCCGAGGACTCTCGTATATTAGGTGGTTGGTTTGGGGTTGTTGTGTTTCCCCTCTTGTGTGAGGATGATCTTTTGTACCTCCTATGTGAGGATGTCGTTTTATATACTCGGCTATGTTGTTGTTTACTTTGGGTCGTACAGTTTATACTATTTTATGTATTTGTTTTATATTTTTCAGTGCCATGTTGTAAGGTCCAGTGAACTTGTTGTCAGGCTAGGGTCAGGATCCATTGTTAGATCCTAGCCAAATGTGACATCCCGAGTCCCACGGATTCGGGGTGTTACAGAGTTGGTATCAGAGCCCAGGTTGACAACAGTGGCACTTGCTACCTGCAATGAGGTTTGATATGTAAAATAAAAACAGTGCCCACATGGGATCTGACGTTTTCAAAGGTTTTGGTTTTAAGGGTGGTTTTGGGATAGAATGTACGAGAAGTCGTCACCTCTGCCATCAAACTCTGTAGCGTAGATATGTATATATATCTGTGTGTACTATGGATTATGTGGATGTATTATATACATATCGATACCTATGGCATATATATAGCCTTATAAGATTAGGTGCGTATATCCTACAGATGACTCAGACTAGAGCAGTATTTGTAGTGGGATGAGGTAGGGGTACACCCCCTCTTCCTCCAGTGATGATAAGTCAGGGACCAGTTTCCGCTGTTGTTTCGCCTATGGCAGAGAACGAGTTTGAAGAGGCTGATCGTGTCTCCATGAGTAGATCCAAGTTTCAAGAATATATGTAACAAGTATATGAAGCAGTGATAGCGGGTAGATCCACACCGGATTTACGACCAATTGTGAGATCAACTGAAGCTTTTGGATCCGGAAAGAAGCAATGGACTGAATCAGTTACTAGAGAAGCAAAGATGATGAATGGGGAACCAAGTCCGATATTAGGACAATCTAGTGATCCTTTGGCCATGAAGATGACTGAAAAAGAACTACAATGTTTTAATTGCGTGGAAGTTGGGACATTGGCGAGCTGTGTGCCCAAAGGCGCCCATCATATGCTTTACGTGTGGTAAAAAAAAGGGCATAGAGCGAAGTTCTGTCGACAGGGCAAGACATTGCCTTTACAGGTTCCCTTCAAGAGTGAGATCATTCTAGGTGGACGACGAAGGTCGAGTTACCCTTCAGTTGCACAGGTTGCAAGGATGATGATTATGTTTAAGTTGTTGCTATCCAGATCATTTGTGTTCTGTGTGCCCTTTGGCACTAATAGCTTGTTTCACTTGTGGTGAGTTAGGCCATCTGGCCCTTTTTGTCAACACGGTGGTGTTTCTTCCCAGCAAGACCTTCCTCTTTCCGGTGCAGAAAGAGTGGAAGTGGAGGCTATAGTAATGACCTCAGTGATACTTGAGGAGCATGGATCTGACATTGAGTGATGATATGTAGAGGAGCTACGAGTGTTAGCTGTTATAGGTACCATTCTCGTTAATGGTTTACCTGGTGGAGTTTTGCTTGTTGTGAGTGCTATGCACGTCATGTCTTTCGATGCATGCAGTAATGGTTGAATTTTGGTATATAGTAGAAGGTGGATTTTCCTTTACACGGTTACCAGTTAGGGGTCTGAGGTACCCGCGAGATATGTGTTTGTTCCCTTATTCCGGGACTTGTGTATTGCTTGTTGACTTCTTTGTCATACCGTAGGTGCATGAGGAAGTCGTTATGTGTATGGATTGGATGAACAGAAATCATGCGGTGTTAGATATTAATAGTAAGGCAATTATAGTCTTTACTAAGATGGTAAATAGAGGTCTTATGAGGTTAAGACCTTTGAAGAGACGGGTTTGTCATCAGGATTGTACGAGCAACGAGTTGATAGCATAGGAATGTGACGCCTTCTAGTGTTAATACCATGAAGGAGCGAGATAGTCCAACATTGGAAGGTATTCTAGTTGTTTATGAGTTTATAGACGTGTTACTGAACCGTCTAGTTGTCGCCTCAGCGGAGTGTGGACATTGTTATCGAGTTGAAGTATGATACAAGATTGAATGGGAAAGCCACACTATATGGTCCTTGTTGAGATATTGTACTGATAACTTAAAAAGTTGACTGCAACGGGCTTCTTTTACCCTAGTGGGTTCCATGTTCCGTATTGACGACCTGATGAGTTAGCTTCAAGAAGCAATTGTGTTTTCAGGATTCCTTTGTGCTCAAGATATCCCTAGTCATGGATGAGAGAGCAACATGTGTATGAGATAGCATCCCATACCCGTTATGGACACTACGAGTTTGTAGTGATGTCATTTGGGTGACGAATGTTTTAGTAGTTTTTATGGAGTTGATGAACAATATCTTCATCGACTTCCTTGATTAGTTGGTGGTGGACTTCGTTGATGACAGGTCGGTATATTCTCATAGTAGAGAATAGTAGACCGATCGTTTGAGGACCGTTCTGCAGATTTCGAGAGATAGAGGGTTGTATGCTATGCTCTCTAAGTATAAGTTGAGATGCAAGTGATAGCCTTTTAGGCCATGTTGTCTCCGCCAGTGGGATCATGGTTGACCTGGCGAGAATTAAGTATGTTGTAACATGGGAGACACTTATGAACATTAAGGAATACGTAGTTTTCTCGGCTCAGCCGATTGCAACCAATGCTTTGAGGAAGGATTTTATATGATTATGTATTCATTTGCGAGTCTTTTGAGAAGACCGTACCGGTGTGATCTTCATGTCAGATCTCTATAGATTATAGAAATCTGAAGTATATTTTATGCAACAGGGGTTGAATAACCACTAGTGTTAAGAGCTTAAGTTGATCAAGACTTTGACTTGAAGATTCCATATCATTCAGAGAAGTTGAACGTTGTCGGCGATAACTTGAATGGAAAGACGCTCCAAGAGAAGATGATTGTGAGACTGATAGTTCAGCCTCAACTTCAGAGAGATCTAGCTTGGCTAGAGTTGGACAATCAGTTCCTTGATGAGGATACCCAGTTATACCTCAGAGGTTCTACCTGGTCTGTTGGATGAGGTCCAACAGAAGCAGGAGACCTGCCCGGCCTTGACAAAGTTTAGAAAAAGGATGTCTCGTACTGAGGCACCATAGTTCTCCATGGGAGTAGATGGACTGATGAAGAGTCATGACCGCTTTTGTGTACCTGCTGATGCAGATGGGGACAGAGAATATTACGATATACCCACTGTACGCCTTATTTAGTACATTCAGGTACGAGTAAGATGTACCACGAGATGAGACGATTATATTGTATGAAGCCGATATAACCAGATTTGTGATACAGTGTGTGACTTGTCTGCGGGTCCAGATAGAGTATTTCCGATCTAGAGATAAGCCCCACCCACTACCAGTGCAGTAGTAGAATTTGGGAGGACATCTCTATGGACTTTGTTATGGGATTGTGACCCAATAGAAGATTGATGTTATCAGGATTGTTGGTAACAGATTAATGAAACCGGTATGTTTCATTTCTATCAGAAGGATGTGGCTAGTGAATGAATTGGCTGAGGAGTACACTAGACAAATAGTGAGACTCCATGGTATACCGAGAACGATCATTTCTGATCGAGATGGATGCTTTTACTTTGAGATTTTGGGCAGCAGATTCAGACTGCTTTGGGGACGAGTATGTACCTCATGACTACACTTCACCTCCTGACAGATGCTCAGTTAGAGAGGATCATCTAGATCTTAAAGATCTATTATTAGTTGTAAGTTGAATGGGAAACGTGGATGGTTATATTACCTTCCATTAATGATTTTATTATATAACAATGAAGGACGTGCATCTTTCTGGGATGGCCCTATGAGGCAATATATAGACATAGATGTCGTATATCCTTATGCTAGAAGTGATCTAGCAGTAGTAGTGGAATAACACCCGACCAGATTCAGGATTTTATAGTTCAAGTAACGTTGATTGAAGGAAGAATTCTGGTTGTATAGGGTCGCCAGATATTATATGTATACAAGAGGCGTTAACCCCTAAAGTTCAAGCGAGAGTTCACGTCCGGCTGTAAGTATCTCAGCTGCGAGACGTTAGACGTGTTAATATGGAAAGGGAAGTGAGTTTCCAATATGATGGTTTATTTGAGATCGACCAATACGGAGAAGGCAACATGATGTTTAGCTTTGCCTCTGAGATTAGAGGATATCCACCCAGTGTTTCTTATGTCTCAACTGAGGAAGTATATACCAGACTCGAGACACCTTGTGAGTTACGATGATTTGGTGGTTGAGTCCAACCAAACTTTTGTTGAGCATTCGATTACATTCTTAGAATGAGATATGAAATGCTTGCATTCAAAAGACATTCTCATATTAAGATGTACCATGAGATGAGACGATTATATTGTATGAAGCCGATATAACCAGATTTGTGATACAGTGTGTGACCTGTCTGCGGGTCCAGATAGAGTATTTCCGATCTAGAGATAAGCCCCACCCACTACCAATGCAGTAGTAGAATTTGGGAGGACATCTCTATGGAATTTGTTATGGGATTGTGACCCAGTAGAAGATTGATGTTATCAGGATTGTTGGTAACAGATTAATGAAACCGGTACGTTTCATTTCTATCAGAAGGACGTGGCTAGTGAATGAATTGGCTGAGGAGTACACTAGACAAATAGTGAGACTCCATGGTATTCCGAGAACGATCATTTTTTATCGAGATTGATGCTTTTACTTTGAGATTTTGGGCAGTAGATTCAGACTGCTTTGGGGACGAGTATGTACCTCATGACTACACTTCACCCCCTGACAGATGCTTAGTTAGAGAGGATCATCTAGATCTTAAAGATCTATTATTAGGTGTAAGTTGAATGGGAAACGTGGATGGTTATATTAACTTCCATTAATGAGTTTATTATATAACAATGAAGGACGTGCATCTTTTTGGGATGGCCCTATGAGGCAATATATAGACATAGATGTCGTATATCCTTATGCTAGAAGTGATCTAGCAGTAGTAGTGGAATAACACCCGACCAGATTCAGGATTATATAGTTCAAGTAACGTTGATTGAAGGAAGAATTCTGGTTGTACAGGATCGCCAAATATTATATGTAGACAAGAGGCGTTAACCTCTAAAGTTCACGCGAGAGTTCACGTCCGGCTGTAAGTATCTCAGCTGCGAGACGTTAGACGTGTTAATATGGAAAGGGAAGTGAGTTTCCAATATGATGGTTTATTTGAGATCGACCAGTACGGAGAAGGCAACATGATGTTTAGTTTTGCCTCTGAGATTAGCGGATATCCACCCAGTGTTTCTTATGTCTCAACTGAGGAAGTATATACCAGACTCGAGACACCTTGTGAGTTACGATGATTTGGTGGTTGAGTCCAACCAAACTTTTGTTGAGCATTCGATTACATTCTTGGAATGAGATATGAAACGCTTGCATTCGAAAGACATTCTCATATTGAGGATATGATGGTCGAGATGAAGACCTGAATAGGCTATGTGAGAGACTGAGGATAGTGTCCTGAGGAACTATCCACAATATATGTTGGGACATACCCATTTATGGGAGCACGAGTATATCTTAGTGCTATCTTGATAAATGTTGTGCTTATGTGCTTATATGCCTTGATGTGTTATTCCATGCTAGTTGTGATGTGATTTATGATCTTAGTAGATCTTGATGTGCTAGCGTGATGAATGTTATAGTTGGAGATGATTACTTCCTCTACGCTACCCGAGTATGATCATATTTATAGCTGGAGATGATTCTTTCCTCCATGCTATTTGAGTGGGATTAGGAACCAGCTGGAGATGGTTCTTTCCTCCATGCTACCTTGATGTACATAGTTCAATGGAAATGTGATTCCTCCATGCGATATATATGTTTACGGGTTGGCTAGAGACGTCTTTCCTCTATGCATGTAATATGTTTTGGCTAGAGATGTGCTTCCTCTATGCCTTGGGATGTGGTATAGCGAGAGACGTGATTCCTCTATGCCTGTGGGTAGCGTTATGGCCCTGTTTCCTGGAGTGATGATTCCTCCATGTTTATACTTGAGGTTATAGATTGTTATAGGTTGTGATCTTTTGAACGGAGATGTGATACCTCCGATAGAAAGAGTGAGAGTTATACCTCGGCGTATGGGTCCGAGAGGATTTGGGAATTGTTCAAGTTTCGGGACGAAACTTTTTTTTAAGGGGTGTGTGATGTAATAGCTAGGATTTCCGAATTCTAATTAATGTTGATTAACTTAATCGTTGATAGTAATTGACATATAACTCGCGAAGATTTTGCAACTGATGAGTATGAGTCAACCGTTATGTTCCTCGCATAATTTTGGACGTTTGGGGAAATTTTTACTTTTTCCCCCGGGTAATTATTTTTACCCTCCGGTGTTATTTGGAGCATTTGAGAGCTTCAATTAATAAAAATGCAGTTGAGAGAAATGATCAGGACATCGGATATGTCCTAGATGTGAAATAAATGGAGAAGCAAAACGGACGAAAGAGTCGTTATTCCGATTCTTAGCCGTTAAGAAATGCGGCTTGAGAATGCCCCTTTTACGAGGTATTTATGTATTAACTATCCCGATAATATTCCGGAATTTCTATTCCAATTTGGTAAAATTTGGAGGCCGACAATTATAACCACATTTCAATCGAATATTATGGTTAAATTATATATATATATATATATATATATATATATATATATATATATATATATATATTGGAAAGAAGTCGGTTGTGCATATCAGGCATCACAATTATATATATATAATTATATAATTTATATTATATTAAAGTACATATATATTAAAGGATATATTAGAAGAGGCGGCTATCAGTGTCTTCCTCATCCATACATTTGCAATTAACCATGTCCTCCGCTCAAGCTTCAACCACACATAGATCATTCGTCTTCAATCCTTTTTCAGATCCGATCATACCATCGAGCCCCTTATCTTGTTCTCATCAACGTGGTACCAAGTTATTTCCCGTTTGTTAGCTTTCTGGTAAAGCTTCCGTTTACCGCTATCGGAGCACCGACCACCACCGCAAGTCAACAAATGTAAGGTTTCATACCGCGCTCTTACTCCCCGTATCGCTAGGAGTCTGGATCTTCTTCCGGTTCATATATCGGGTTAGTAACGAATAAGTTATGAATTTATTCGTTTTCCGTATTGCGGGTTAGTATAAATTAACCTTAAGTTGGTTAAAATGGATAATTGGAATTTCCATTATGCTCGTTACATTATTCTGGTAATTATGGGATTTTAGTTAGTGATGATATCATGAGTTGGATTTATGCCCTCATGTGGCTTTTAGGTTTAGCATGTTATTCGAGGTTATAGGATGTATATGATCCCTATGGAACCCTTTTGGTCCAGGTGTGACCCTTTGTTTGATAAGAGATGTGACATCTCTTTATGCCTTGTCTATAGGTTGTGTTGTTCCTCCAGTGTTGAGGTGATCCAGTTGTGGTTGAGCTTTATACGAGGTTGAGGTAAGTCCGTAGGACTTACTTAGCTACCATCCCTATATTGGGTGTTTGCATGAGTGGTGTGTGCTTTATATGTTTGTTATGATAGCATGAGTTGTCGTTTTTATCGACCTATGTTCTATTGACTGCCCCACTGCGTGGCTGTGATAACCTTTCCCTTTCATCCCGCCGTGGAGTCTGGGAGGTTCTCTGATGTTGGGCCAGACTGGTTTACAGGAAGGGCGCAATCCACTCTCATAGGGTACACGGATTGTGTGACCGATACTCGTACAGCTGGACATTGCACTCAGAGGCGAGGATGTATCGGTCCTCGTGTCACATACTTTCATCTATCTATCTATCTATCTATATATATATATATATACGGTTTTTGAGTGAATGGTTATTATATAAAGATAATAAATGGGTAAATGTGTGATAGCATGCTGATGTGTTTATCTTTCATGATTGTGCTTGTCCTTATGCATCACCTTATATATGTATGGTTAGCTAACGGTTTCATACCGTGTTGTAGATGTTTACAGGTTAGGTGCTTCTGGGTGATCTGGCAGGGTGACAGTCCGATGACTCTCGTACATTAGGTGGTTGGTTTAGGGTGTTGTGTTTCCCCTCCTGTGTGAGGATGATCTTTTGTACCTCCTATGTGAGGATGTCGTTTTATATACTCGGCTATGTTGTTGTTTACTTTGGGTCGTACAGTTTATATTGTTTTATGTATTTGTTTTATATCTATCAGTGCCATGTTGTAAGGTCCAGTGAACTTGTTGTCAGGCTAGGGTCAGGATCCATTTTGAGATCCTAGCCCAATGTGACATCCCGAGTCCCACGTATTCGGGGTGTTACATCATCCCAGCACAATGGTGTGCGACATCTCCGCCCGTACAAAGCCTCATATAGGGCCATCCCAATAAATGCGTGCCAACTGTTATTATACGAAAACTCTACCATTGGGAGATGATCTGGCCATACCTATCCCCAATCTGGTACACAAGCCCGCAACATGTCCTCTAATGTCTGGATGGTCCTCTCAGACTGACCGTCGTTCTGTGGGTGGTAGGCGGTGGTAAAGTGGAGACTCGTCCCCAAAGCAGTATGTACCTGCTACCAAAACCTCGAGGTGAAATGTCCATCTCTGTCGGAGACGATAGTCCTCGGTACTCCATGAAATCTCACAATGTGCCTGGTGAACTCCTCAGCTAGACGGCTTACCGGCCACGTTTCCTTAATCGGAATAAAACGTTCGGTCTTCGTCAGACGGTCTACCACTATCCAAATAGCATTAAAACATCTGTTGAGCCTCAACCCTGTGACAAAATCCATGGATATATCCTCCCACTTCCACCGTGGTAATGGAAGTGGGTGGAGCTCTCCTCTGGACCTGCGATGCTCAATCTTGACATGTTGGCAGGTCGCACACTGAGCTACATACCGAGCCCCGTCGGGCTTCAAACCACCCCACCAAAAGGACCGTCTCACATCCTTGTACATCTTACTCGCTCCAGGATGTACTGGGTATGGGGTAGCATGAGCCTCACCTAGTATCCTTTGTCTCAACTCACTGTCTGACGGTACACAAACGCGGTCCTGACGTCTCATCACTCCATCAGCACCAATAGTGAACTGTTGGGCCTCCTCTCGAGACATCCTGTCTCGGATCCTGGTCAAAGTCGGGCAAGTCTCCTGCTTCTGTCGGAACTCATCCAACAGATCAGGAAGTAACTCCAAGGTAGCCAACTGACTATCTGTATCGGGAAACTGAATCTCCATTTCTAACCAAGCCAAATCTCTCTATAACTGAGGTTGTACCGTCAACCTGGCTATCGCCCTATCCCGAGGCGTCTTCCGGCTCAAAGCGTCAGCTACCACGTTCGCCTTTCCGAGGTGGTAGAGAATCTCAAGGTCGAAGTCCTTGATCAACTCTAACCACCGCCTCTGGCGGTTATTCAACTCCCGATGTGATGCGCCCTTGACCCCTATGTCCCAACATGAGGAAGACGAGGCACTCCAGGTTCGCTCCGATGGACCGCTCACCCGTTCACGTGCTAAGGCAATCGCCCAAGCTACCGGCTTCATCATTAGCCGGACCGTTTCTTGTGACGGACCCATTGGTTGCAAACCGTGCCTCTACGCCACTATGACATGAAGCTTGTCAAGCCGGCACCGTTCCGGCGCATTTTCCGCATTTTAGCATTTTTTATTAATAAGTCTTTTTATTTTCGGATTATTAATTTTCGGGACTTTATTTCCGGAACTTAATTTTCCAAATTTAAGATTAGACTTTTGGTTTTGGAATTTAATTCGGAAACTTAATTCCGAACTTAAATTCCCAACCTTTCATATTTTTAGGCTTTTCATTTTCGGAACTTAAATTCCGACTTAATTCCGAACTTAAGATTAGACTTTTGGCCTTCATCCACTATATAAGGGGATGCTTGACTCATTTGTAAGGCATGTTCAACTTGATTAAGTATTGAGAAGTATTTTCCTCCTACTTACTTGAGCATCAATCCCTCTTCCAATCCTCTCAAAGTTCTTCTTTTGGATCTTCGATCCAAACTCAACCACATTCGAGGGCTCTTCAAGAACCAACTCAACCGACCCACTTCAAGGCTTGATCGATCAATCTAGATCGACTCAACCATACAACTTCCGCCTCCATCTCTAAGCTTCCGCAACCCATCTTCAACGCATCCGCATTTTAACTAAGGAGTAGTTGAGCTTCAGCTTGATCTAGATCCGGAATATTTCATTGACGTGTCCAAGTGTAACGCACCAAATTTTAGGCGCGTTTGTGATATTTATTTTGCGGCTTTTATCGATGTTTTTACTAGATCAAATATATTTTAATTTATTATTTCATTTTCTATATTTTATTTTAAAGTATTTTACGGTGTAAAATATCTTTTCCGAGTTGTTTATATATTTGGTACATTCCCATACATCCGTGTTATTATTTTCGGAAGAAGTTGGGAAGGTTTTCCGGTTCAGAATTCCCGTTCCGAACGCTTTTTGATCGGATTCATTCTTACTATTTTTCCCTTTTATGTTATTTATTACCTTTCTTTCTTTTTTCCTTTTTTTTTTCCTCTTCTAGCGTGATGATTCACGCTTTGCAGCTGACCCTTCGACTTCACCCCTGCCTCACGCTACCTCCCTTCTCACCCCCACTTTCTGGTTCCTTTTGCAGTGCACGCCACACTTCTGCTGTGAACCCCTTGACTCTCCTTCGTGAGTTCTTCGCCTTCTCAACCACCACAGCAGTGCAATGAGTCCACCTCTCACCCTTCTCTCGCGTCATCTGCTCACAAGAGTTGCCTCTATACAGAGGAACCCCTCTACCTCTGTTTTCTCTCAAACTCTCAGCAGACCTATACCTCCCCTCCTGTATTTTCTCGGGATATCTCCATTACTGGTATCGAAGATCAGACCTCGAGCCTCTTTGCTACGCCTTGCCTCGCCTATTGCCGGAGAGCCCGCCTACCTTACGCCTTCTACCTTCGTCTCACCTTCGCCGGCAACCACATGAAAGTCGGGGATGCTCGGCCATCGCCTCGCCTGCCGGAGTCCTTGCCGCCTCCAATACCTTCTCTCACCGTTGCCTCACACCCATCTGCAACCACCAGGAGGTAGCCCACTGGAGCCACCGGATATCGAAGCGTCTTGCCTACTTCGACCTTGCTTCACCAGTCGAAGCCGGAGAAGATGCCCAGCCTCGCACCACCTTCGCCTCGCACCCGTCTGAATCCAGAAAGATGAGAAACCACCCCTTCCCCAACCTTCCACTGCTTCTGCTGCAAGCCTGTTACTGCCTGGAAGCCACCAGGGAGAGCCACGCCGGGGGAAACGAGACCCCCATTCGGCCGCCGGATCTCTTGCAGCCGCCGCCAACGCTCCTCACTGCCGCCTGGAGCCTTGCCGGATCCATGGCTGCCGCCGCCGCCCTCTTCCTCAACACTCTCCCCTTGAGTGTTGTTACTAGTGAAAAAGAAACCCTAATTTCCATATTCAAATCGGACCCCCTCATCTATGGTATAATTACAGACTAGAACCCATCTTTTGTATTTACAGTTAATGGCCCAGATTTAGGTTTTATGCAGTTATGCCTCTACTGGAATTAATTACAGAAATGGCCCAAGGAATTAATTACGAATAATGTCCCATATTTATAAATTGTTGTATTTACAGTTATGGGTTTTAAATTTGGGATTTACTTGAATTATATTCTTGTGATTATATATACTATATATATATATATATATATATATATATATATATATATATATATATATATATATATATATATATATATTATGCCTTTGTTGGATTTATTCCGGATTTATGACCCAAAGTTTATTTCGGGAAATGGCCAAGTATCGAGAGTTTCTTAGCCCGGAAAGTTGTTTTGGTTTTGACCCATATTTATAAATTGTTGTGATCACCCCGGAAAATGCTTTGCGAGTTTTACCCTTGTTTTGAAAGCGGGTCTTCCTCAGATTTTTTATATGCGTTAATCTCCCTTCCAAAATTAGCGTTTAAGCTAATTTTGTGTAGCTTTGGTTTTAGTTCTGGAAGCGCCCGATAAAGGCCTAACGAGTCCAAGTTCGACATCCGTCTTGACGTCGTGTGAGTATTCTTTTCCTTGATTTATTTATGTTTAGTATTAGTATCTTGATAGGTTGGATAATCTAGCATAACTTAGAGTGATTGCCAAGTAGTGGCTTTGGACCTAAAGGTGAGTGTTGAGGATTGTGAAATGTTCTAAAGCTTGAGGTGTGTTTGATTTGGAGAGGTCATAAGGCTTTGAGTGTATGTTTGATCTTGTGAGCGTTCTGAGGCTCGAGGTTGGGGTTGTATGATCTTGTGGGATTTTAGAGCTTAGGATTGACTTATCCTAGCATGGTGTGGTTAACCGTTGAGTTTGTTTGGACTAGGCATATTTATCCTAGTATGTGTTATGGGTTATGATCCCGCGAGATCATAGGGTCTAGAAGTTTAAGGACTTCTAGCTTGTGTTGAGTGAGAGGTGAGCATGAGAGATTCTAGGATGCGGTCCTAGAATTGAGAGTCAAATGGTCTTGCATAGATCATTTGTATAGAAGTCTAAGACTTCTATTGTGAGTGGGTTGTTGTTGATATAATTATCTTCTTGTGAGCAGGTTACGGGCTTCCTCCCTAAGGAATTGAGAGTGTCGTGAGTTGAGTGTGGTGACGAGGTAAGTCTCCGGACTTACTTAGCTCGTATTCCTTGTATTAGCATTGATGTGTCTTTGGTGGTGTGTGTTTATTGTTTATTGTTTATAACAACTAAACCGGAAATAGGATTACCGACCTTTATATTATTTTGCTCCAAGTGTATGATAACGGGCGGTGACAACTTGCCTAGCTCCCGCGAGAGCTAGGAGGTTCTCGACGACTATCCCGTGCTGTAGACGGTCAGATGCATCAGTCCATTCTATGCCGGTAAGTAGGGACCGAGACGAGTTTCGGTGACTATCGTGTCACAACCTAAGTTGAATTAGAACGGGATACGACCTAATAATAACAAAGATAATAAACCGGATTGATGTGCTTTTATGTATGTTGTATGCTTGTGATGTGATTACTTGTGTATGTGCCTTTCCCATTGATTCTAATGCCTCGAATATTAGCTAACGGTTTTATACCGATTGTTGTAGATTGCCTTGCACGTTAGGAATGCGGCCGAGAGATCCGGAAGAGTGGGCAACCGGGGTTCCGTACATTTTAGGAATGAGTTTTGGTTAGAGTCGAGTTTGTTTTTCTTATTCATGTATATTGTATGTCGCGTAGTGGCATTTGGCCCTTGGGGTTGCATATCGGCTGAAGTCTTTTTGTTGTATGCTTTCGGGTTTCATTACATTGCATGAAAATGTATTTTGGTTTTTGCCTTTATTTGTGCCTTGTTGCAAGATCCGGTGAAATTGTTGTCAGGCTAAGGGCTGGGACCCATTGTGAGATCCCAACCCGTAGCGCTCCTAGTCCCGCGGATTTGAGGGGTTACAAAAGTGGTATTAGAGCCCTAGGTTGACAACAATGGCACTCGCAATCTTTTAAAGGCCGAATGAGGAATAACCAGAACCCACACAGGTTCTGACATTTCGTTTTCAAAATCACATGCATGAGTCTGGGTAGAATGTATGGATCACCACTCCTTCCGCGGATCTCGGCAACGTAGTTTATTGGATTTTTAGTATATATATGTAGATATGTAGATATGTATCGTGGACGTAGGATGTTTTTGGATTATTGTTATATGTTAATTATATTTATGCATGATGGACTTGTTATGTGATAATGGTGGCATAATAAGATTATATTAGTGTTTGGATCTTGTTTTATGAGAGTGGTTTCCTTGGATGTGTGATGTTGGTAGTAATGTGGACATAGGACTTTTATAGTCATATATACGTATACTAGGATATATAGTGGCATATGGATACGAGAACTTATAAGTTGTGATGATAGAATGCTATCATCGCCTCTTGGATGACGTCGTTTGGCTTAGGATAGTGGACATATGAGAATATATATGCTCCAGTACCGAGTTGAGTATCATGTTCGGACAAACACCTTGGTATTTCTCGGACCTCTTTAAGTGGACGTCAAAACGAAAGATTAGAGATGGCGTAAACAAAGGACAAACGACATGATGGCATGGGAGTGGTTGCATAGAAGCCACGTTTGAACAACGACGAGATCAACTAGAGATGATGAACTTATGGTTCTTCAAGAAGACGCAAGGAGAACCTAAGACGCAAACCAGAAAGGAAAGGAGTGCATCCTAGCAAGGGTAGAAGTTGTATCTCATTAAGACGTGGAGTTTTCCTAGGCGCTCCTAGGCATGGGAGTTGAGATGAGAGGCGTGGATGAACAAATCAAAAAAGATCTAAGATACCATAAGTTAAGCTTACAAAGTACCAAAAGATGAAGTGTCATGTTTTCTAGGATACCAGCGGGTTGACTTGTGCGGCCTTACGAGACTTATGAGAAAAATGACGAGGTGAGGATTCACATGGTAGAATTTCCTCGGTGAAGTAAACCGATTTCCGTTATGGTGATAAGGCTAAGCAACGTCAAGAAGGAGGAAGTGGGTAGTGATGATGGGTTCAAAGGATGCGAGACTCAATAAGGATCTTTTGTTTATCAAAAGACTTAAGATACGAAACGAGAGCGACACGAGTGGAAGACAACTAAGGAGCGTACTTGAGAAGATGAACTTACAAGGCATTATAGGAGAGCGGTTGAGCTTATGAAAGTGGGTCGGATGACATAACAAGGCCCTAGAAGGTATAGTTACCTTATAGAAGAAGAAGGAAGCGTGGAGCGTAGAAAGAGTTAATGGAGTGTGTGAAGGGTGGCATGAGCAAGTGAAGTTTAAGGCATAGTACCCCGAGAGGGTAAGCATGTCCACGGGTCGGACCCGCCGGGTCATGGGTCCGGGGAGGGTGACCCGGACCCGGACCCGTGTATCCGGCCGACCCGGCGGGTCACGGGTCGGCCACGTAAGATTAAAAAAAAAAAAAAAGTTAAATAAACTTTAAAAAATTAGAAAATAAATATAACATAAAAATTGAACTTAAACTTAAAAAAGGAGAAGAAAATAAACTAATAAAAAATACTAAAATAGGACTTAAACTTAAAAAAGAATTTTATAAACTAATAAATAGAGGACTTAAACTTAAAAAAATTGGACTTAAACTTAAGTTAAGTTTAAGTCCAATTTTTCTAAGTTTAAGTCCTCTATTTATTAGTTTATAAAATTCTTTTTTAAACTTAAGTTACTTAAGTTTAAGTAATTAAGTCTTAAACTTTAAAAAAAAAAAAAGGGAAGAATTGGGCTTGAACCGGAATCCCGGTTGCCTACGTATCCTCTCGGGGAGGAGGAATCAAAGCCCACCTAGTTCTCTTACCTTTGTTTATATCCCCGATTGGCCCTTACCTTAGTCGGACTCTCCCGCCGATACATCCGATGACGTTTGTTGTCGCTCGTCGTCATCTTCCTCCGCCGAGAGGTTGTTCTTTTGTGTTCGCATTTCCGCTTTCCTCCAATCAGCTAGGAGGACTTGTGCCTCCAGCGTCTCAGGCAACATGTTTGATCTCGTCGGATCGAGCACCTTTCCACTCCGGCTAAAGGTTTGCTCAACCGCTACCGTTGAGGCGGGAACGGCGAGAATTTGTGCCGCGATCCTTGAGAGGGTAGGGAACCTCATTCTCTCCGGTCGGCTCCACCATTCTAATATGTTGAAATCCTCCTCTTCTTCGTCATTGGCAAACTCAAAAGAAATGGTTAGATATTCGTCGAGTTCCGAGTTGGAACTCGACGTGGTTTTTGCCATTTTTGGGTCAAACAAATCTCTAGCAATTGATTTAAATTTAGATGAACTTGATGATGAAGGACGAGGAGGGGGTTGAGAAGATTGACCTCGATCGAAAACACGATATTGAACCAATAATTCATCAAATAATTTTCTAACATTAGCAATTATGGTAGAAACATGACAATCGGGATGTTGTTCTAAACTTAAAAATTCATAATATTTTTCTAAAAATTGTTTTAAACCATCCATTTTACGTCTAGGGTCTAACACAAATGCAACAAGAAAAACATCGGGAATGGTTGTATAATAAGCTAACCATTTACTTCGCATTGAAAAACAGCTTGTGAAATATTTTCAATTAAAAGACCTTGTTGAATTGCAAATGCAATATTAATTGCTACATAACAAAATATGTTTGAAGTTGGTATATAAACATAACTAAAAGTGTTAGTAGCATCATAAAAATGTTTGAAAACCTCCATTACATCTCTTGCTAAAACCCAAGATTCACCGAAAACAAAATCACCGTCAATATGTTGTGCGGCAAAACTAAAAAAGTTCTCGATATTCATATGATTCGTAAATCATTTTGTAAGTAGAGTTCCATCTTGTACAAACATCTTTTGGATATTTTTTAGGATAAACATTATTTTGTTTACAAAATGCATACCATTTACTACGTACACTTTTTTTAGACCAAAGTTCATTAAAATATGAGCGGCACACCTAATGTGAAAAAATTTACCTCCAATCGTCGGCTTACAATAGTTGGTTAAATCTCTAATGGAAGCCGTGTTAGCGGAGGCGTTATCAAAACCGATTGAAAAAACTCGTGAAACTAATCTATATTCTTCCAAAACATTTGCAATCAAACGGGCAATGTTTTGGGCGGTGTGTTGTTCGTTGAAAACTCGTAATGCTAAAACTCTTTTGTTTAAAATCCAAAATTTATCAACAAAATGACAAGTAATACCCATATATGAATTTTTTTGAAAACCGTCGGTCCAAATATCACTACAAATAGAAACTTGAATAATACCGTTGTCCATAAAATATTTAATCAATTCTTCTTTACGAATTTTATATTTATGCATCATTTTTCTTTTAGCGGTTTGGCCAGAAATCGGTTTATATGCGGGTTGAGCATGATGTTGCATCCAATCATTAAAACCAACATTTTGTGCAAAACTAAATGCTAAAGAATCTACGGCCAACATTTCCGAAAATGCATCCATAGAAGAAGAATGATCATATGTAAATAGAGAAGGAGGTTGGTTAGAAGTAGATGCGTACCCGGTAAGTTGTGTTTGCCCTCGTGCTAATCCCATTTTCTCGGGATGCTTGTTCCGGATATGTCTCTTGTAGTTCCCGTAGCCTTCTCCCTTTTTGTGCTTGTATTTTGCCGCACAAAAATTGCATTTGGCATAAAAAACTCCGTTGGCATCGGGAGCACCCTTTGTAAACCAAAATCGGAAGACCGCCGCCGTTAGTTGAGTGTTGTTCAACGGCGGCTCCTCCGGCTCCGGCTCCTCCGGCTCCGGCTCCTCCGTGAATATGGTCTCGGATCCTTGAGTGTTGGGGAAAGTAGGTGATTCCGTGAAATCCTTCTCCTCCTCGAAGATCTCGTGATCTCCACTTAATAAGTCTCGCCTTAAATCCGAACCGGTTGGAGGACCGCTAACGGAATGCCGTCCTCAAATAAAACCTTCGCCGGATGAAGGACCGGCACCGCTAACGGAACCTCTTCCTCGGCTAGACATTTTTTTTTTTGAATAATAGAATGTAGTTGGTAAAATGAAAAATAAGAGAATGAGAATATGAGATTAGGAGAGTAATTGAATGTAAGAGTTGGAAATTATGGAGAGATTGAGAGAGTGAATAGATGATTGAATGATGAGAATTGGTGTGAGATGATATGAATTGATTTTGGGGTATTTATAGAATTGTTTTTAGGTTAGATTTATTAAATTAAATTGTTTTTTTTTAATCCAACTAGCCGTTGTAACGGCTACCCCAACGGCTATATAGCCGTTGGGTTTTTTTTTATTTAAAAAGTAGCCGTTACGGGTCGACCCGCCGGGTCACGGGTAAGGGTTTAACTGACCCTTACCCATACCCGCCGGGTCACGGGTAACCCGTGACCCGTGGACATGCTTACGAGAGGGTAGCCTTCCGGAGTATGGTAACAAGGAGAGTAGGAAGAATGGTGAGGCGTTGGACTTAGAGAAGGTCCGCTATAAGCTAATCGGTGATAGTCGAGAACGCGCATGTGTGGGTTGTCTATGAATGAGTGTAGATGAGAAGAGTAACCAAGAACGTGGATTATAAAGGAGCGGTAACAAGAGCTGGGAGTTCTGGTGGTTCAATGTGGATAATAGGGAGGTATATTAATAGAAGCACAAATATCTTAATCATGTAGCATTGCTGGAGTTCAAATCAAGTAAATGTATCAGACCTCCTAGGGAGGGGATTGTAACGAACCGGTACGACTTTCTTAGTTCATGGGATCGGCATAAGGGGGAAACGGCACGTATAAGAACTGTTAAGGTTTGATAAGAATGAAGAGAATAGATGCGCGGGAGGAATGTGAGGTTTTTATGGTTGTTGTACGAAAAAGGGAAATACATAAAGAGGATGCATGATATGTTGGTACTAATGATAGGGATGTTATGTTTTCGCGAGCAAAAGCTGAGTTAAAGTTTTCTTGACTCCTATGGAGAAGCCATGGTAGTGATGGAGTGAGACGTGGAACCTGGATTATAGTAACACTGCAAGCTTTGAGCTTATGACGTTAGTACTTGAAAAGTAATGAGTTGGATATTTCAGTCGTTGGATTTGGGGATATTTCGCCAGCGTTCTCCATAGGGCGTACTGATACGGCTGTGAAGTTGTTCATGAAATAACTAAAGATACATAAGGTGGCCAACAAGAGTAAGAGAAGCTCGTGGTTTTGAAGTTTGATGTCGAAATGAGATGTACGAGAAGTATATGAAGGATTGAGGTTAACACCTATGTGGTCGGATTAACGTTACATAAGGAAGGGAAGTAAGTTCTACACCTACTTGAAGAAAGAATGTCTATGGTAAGAGCTTATGTAGAATATGAAAAGCTCCTCTCATCTGTTGGGACGTCATGGAAAGCAAAGAAGATAAGGTCAATCGTTTTGAAGCACGATTAAGTCCTGAAGTTTGGATAATTATGGTGACATATAAGTGAGAAACCTTAGAAGATTTTTACCATCATGTCATCAAAGAGGGAAAATGAGATTAAGTTAAGGAAATACTTAAATAAGGCCCCAAGAGTTATAAGACTCGAGCAAATCTCTCGTTTTTAGGAGATGAAGGATCTTTAAAAGAAGACGGTCAACATTGTAGCTAAAGATGGAGCAATACACGTGTTTGAAGGTCGTCATCCCAACAGATCGGGGCAGATCAGTAGTACCATGACCACCTGGCAGGTGTTAAGACAAGGTTGTGTCGGTTACTACGTATGTGACGAAAGAGGAAAAGACAAAAACCGATATATATCATGGATTCCAATACGTCAGAATGTGGATTTTCCCACTAAGTCGAGCTTGATTCAATTCCGATATCTAAGGCGCCGTATGGAATGACACTTGTGAAGAGACATGAGTTGAGGAAGTAAGCGAAGGAAATTGCAAGAACTTATTAAAAAGAGTTCATTAGAATTAGTGAAATGCTATGAAGAACTTCAAATGTTATCTTAAACTCTTGATTTGAAATTGTTATGGAGAACACCAGTTTGCGAAAAATAGAGACGGTTATCTCTATTTGTACATCGATTACTATCAGCCGAACAAGATAATAATAAAGAACAAGTATCCATTACCACGAATAGATGATCTACTTGACCGGTTGCAAGGGTCGGTACTCTCATCTAAGAATGATTATGGTCAATTTGTCACAAATTGAGAATCCGAGATGTGGATATTGCAAATACAACATTCCCGACGAACCATGGACACTACGAGTTGTAGAGATTGCCTATGGGCTTACTAACGCCCGGATAAGATATTTTGGTCTACTCTCAAAGAAGAGAGAAGGTGTATGACAAGTTGTCTCGGGATGACAACCCCGAAGGATGTGAAAGAAATTACAAGTTTTCTAGGATGTGCTGGTCATTACCAGATTCGTGAAGAAATTCTCTAAAGTAACGCTATGTATGGCTAACCTACTCCGGATAACCATGAAGTATTGAATGAGACGAAAAAAATTGACAATAGAGTCATTGAGAGCTAAGAGGGGATTTATTGGTGCAACTGTTACGATTTACCTAGAGGTATTATGGGTTTGAAGTGGACAAGTGATTCTCCAAGACAAGGTCTTGGTGGGGTATTGAGGAGCGATGTAAAAGTAATAGCATATTGGTATCGTTAGTAGAAGCGGTGCGACGTAAGGTACTTCCTTCGTTACTTGGAATTGACACAAGAATTGAGGAAACGTAACATCAAAGTTTGGTTTGGCAAGAAACAAAGACAACGGTGTAAATTAGAAGTTCGATCTTCTATGTTAGAGACAAGAAAAGAAGAAACATAATGGAAATGTTGCATTGAGAAAGACCCAAGAAGAAGTTGAGTTTCCAATATATCAGACCTTTTGAGATCTTAACGCGATTTGGGGAAGTGTCTTATAAGTTGGCGTCGCCGCCAAGAGTTAAAGAAGTGTTCACCCGGTGTTTCATGTGTATCAGTCGAGAGAGTACATGCATGATTCGGGACGGAAGATCAGTCATGATGATCTAGTGGCACACGAGGAACCGATGAGGCAAAATGGAGGATGGAGAATAGTATCTTTGGTTGAGTTTTACGCTGAGCTAGTAGCATCGATAGAATCGACGAGTTAGACTTAGTTCTTCCTTTGATTGAGTTCTATGCATGTGTGATGTTATGTATAGTTTGTGTTGTGTGCGGGAATCTGCTTATTACCTGATATATCTTGCGGTGCTAGTTTGAGTAGATGATGTGTTTCGATTAGAAGGTTTAACACTTCTTAGTTGGAGAGTTCATACCTCTGCCTTAGGGACCGAGAAGTTCGACGCCTAGCAAGTTTCGGGACGAAACTTTTCTTTAGGGGGATCTGATGTAACGCCCCAAATTTTAGGCGCGTTTGCGATATTTATTTTGCGGCTTTTATCAATGTTTTTACTAGATCAAATATATTTTAATTTATTATTTCATTTTCTATATTTTATTTTAAAGTATTTTACGGTGTAAAATATCTTTTCCGAGTTGTTTATATATTTGGTACGTTCCCATACATCCGTGTTATTATTTTTGGAAGAAGTCGGGAAGGTTTTTCGGTTCGGAATTCCCGTTCCGAACGCTTTTGGATCAGATTCATTCTTACTAATTTTCCCTTTTATGTTATTTATTACCTTTCTTTCTTTTTTTCCTTTTTTTTCCTCTTCTAGTGTGATGATTCACGCTTTGCAGCTGACCCTTCGCTTCACCCTTGCCTCACGCTACCTCCCTTCTCACCCCCGCTTTCTGGTTCCTTCTGCAGTGCACGCCACACTTCTGTTGTGAACCCCCTGACTCTCCTTCGCGAGTTCTTCGCCTTCTCAACCACCACAGCAATGCAATGCGTCCACCTCTCACCCTTCTCTCGCGTCATCTGCTCACAAGAGCTGCCTCTATACAGAGGAACCCCTCTACCTCTGTTTTTTCTCAAACTCTCAACAGGCCTATACCTCCCCTCTTGTATTTTCTCGGGATATCTCCATTACTGGAATCGAAGATCAGACCTCGAGCCTCTTTGCTATGCCTTGCCTCGCCTGTCGCCGGAGAGCCCGCCTGCCTTACGCCTTCTACCTTCGTCTCACCTTCGCCGGCAACCACATGAAAGTCGGGGATGCTCGGCCATCGCCTTGCCTGCCGGAGTCCTTGCCGCCTCCAATACCTTCTCTCACCGTTGCCTCACACCCATCTACAACCACCAGGAGGTAGCCAGCCCACTAGAGCCACCGGATATCGGAGCGTCTTGCCTACTTCGACCTTGCTTCACCAGTCGAAGCCGGAGAAGATGCCCAGCCTCTCACCACCTTCGCCTCGCACCCATCTGAATCCAGGAAGATGAGAAACCACCCCTTCCCCAACCTTCTACTAGTTCTGCTGCAAGCCTGTTACTACTTGGAAGCCACCAGGGAGAGCCACGCCGGGGGAAACGACACCCCCATTCGGCCACCGGATCTCTTGCAGCCGCCGCCAACGCTCCTCACTGCCGCCTGGAGCCTTGCCGGATCAATGGCTGCCGCCACCGCCCTCTTCCTCAACACTCTCCCCTTGAGTGTTGTTACTGGTGAAAAAGAAACCCTAATTTCCATATTCAAATCGGACCCCCTCATCTATGGTATAATTACAGATTGGAACCCATCTTTTGTATTTATAGTTAATGGCCCAGATTTAGGTTTTATGCAATTATGCCTCTACTGGAATTAATTACAGAAATGGCCCAAGGAATTAATTACGAATAATGTCCCATATTTATAAAATTGTATTAAATGGCGAAAAATGTATTTATGGGTTTTAAATTTGGGATTTACTTGAATTATATTCTTGTGATTATATATACTATATATATATATACATTATGCCTTTGTTGGATTTATTCCGGATTTATGACCCAAAGTTTATTTCGGGAAATGGCCAAGTTTCGAGAGTTTCTTAGCCCGGAAAGTTGTTTTGGTTTTGACCCATATTTATAAATTGTTGTGATCACCCCGGAAAATGCTTTGCGAGTTTTACCCTTGTTTTGAAAGCGGGGCTTCCTCAGATTTTTTATATGCGTTAATCTCCCTTCCAAAATTAGCGTTTAAGCTAATTTTGTGTAGCTTTGGCTTTAGGTCCGGAAGCGCCCGATAAAGGCCTAACGAGTCCAAGTTCGACATCCGTCTTGACGTCGTGTGAGTATTCTCTTCCTCGATATAGTTATGTTTATTATTAGTATCATGATAGGTTGGATAATCTAGCATAACTTAGAGTGATTGCCAAATAGTGGCTTTGGACCTAAAGGTGAGTGTTGAGGATTGTGAAATGTTCTAAAGCTTGAGGTGTGTTTGATTTGGAGAGGTCATAAGGCTTTGAGTGTATGTTTGATCTTGTGAGCGTTCTGAGGCTTGAGGTTGGGGTTGTATGATCTTGTGGGATTTTAGAGCTTAGGATTGACTTATCCTAGCATGGTGTGGTTAACCGTTGAGTTTGTTTGGACTAGGCATATTTATCCTAGTATGTGTTATGGGTTATGATCCCGCGAGATCATAGGGTCTAGAAGTTTAAGGACTTCTAGCTTGTGTTGAGTGAGAGGTGAGCATGAGAGATTCTAGGATGCGGTCCTAGAATTGAGAGTCAAATGGTCTTGCATAGATCATTTGTATAGAAGTCTAAGACTTCTATTGTGAGTGGGTTGTTGTTGATATAATTATCTTCTTGTGAGCAGGTTACGGGCTTCCTCCCTAAGGACGTAAGAGTGTCGTGAGTTGAGTGTGGTGACGAGGTAAGTCTCCGGACTTACTTAGCTCGTATTCTTTGTATTAGCATTGATGTGTGTTTGGTGTGTGTGTTTGTTGTTTATTGTTTATAACAACTAAACTGGAAATAGGATTACCGACTTTTATATTATTTTGGTTCAAGTGTATGATAACATGCGGTGACAACTTGCCTAGCTCCCGTGAGAGCTAGGAGGTTCTCGGCGACTATCCCGTGCTGGTAGACGGTCAGATGCGTCAGTACCATTCCATGCCGGTAAGTAGGGACCGAGGCGAGTTTCGGTGGCTCTCGTGTCACAACCTAAGCTGAATTAGAACGGGATACGATCTAATAATAACAAAGATAATATACCGGATTGATGTGATTTCATGTATGTTATATGCTTGTGATGAGATTACTTGTGTATGTGCCTTTCCCATTGATTCTAATGCCTCGAATATTAGCTAACGGTTTTATACCGATTGTTGTAGATTGCCTTGCAGGTTAGGAATGCGGCCGAGAGATCCGGAAGAGTGGGCAGCCGGGGTTCCGTACATTTTAGGTATGGGTTTTGGTTAGAGTCGAGTTTGTTTTTCTTATTCATATATATTGTATGTCGCGTAGTGGCATTTGGCCCTTGGGGTTGCATATCGGTTGAAGTCTTTTTGTTGTATACTTTCAGGTTTTATTACATTGCATAAAAATGTATTTTGGTTTTGGCCTTTATTTGTGCCTTGTTGCAAGATCCGGTGAAATTGTTGTTAGGCTAAGGGTCGGGACCCATTGTGAGGTCCCAACCCATAGCGCTCCGAGTCCCGCGGATTTGGGGTGTTACACCAAGGACGCATCAAATTGACATCAGAGCAAAGGGATCTAAGCTAAGTTATCTTTACTCTTGTTTTTGTGCGTTATCATATTCATCCTTTTTGCCTTTTGTTCATCATCGTCTTCATCTCGTTCTTCGCATCTTCATCCACGTTCTTGAAATTTTTTTTTTCTCGATCCATTTTGCAAAGCAAATTTAGGAGATTTTTTATTTGCCATCAAACCATTAATAGAAAAAAACATTTTCCTCACCCAATCCGACATTTTTGTTAATCAATTTCACCATTTTCTTGGGATTTTTTGTTGACAAAATCGGATATCGCGTCTTTTGATATTCCAAAAACCAAAAACAAAGCAAAAACTCTTAAAAAAAAACGGATTTGTTTCAAAAGAAAAAGTGGATTAATCTCTTGCATTCCAAAGGTTACATTCAAAAGTTTCTAAAAGAAACAATTCCACAAAAATAAAAGTAAAAGACGTCCGGCAAACCGGTCCATCCGAAAAATTGGATTTTTGAAAAAGGTCAAAGACCAAAGCAAGTAAAACTTGCCGATAAGCAATCCGTCCATTTCCTATTTCTCCATTTTCTTACAAGTTGCAAATTATCTCTTGATTGTGTGTGCTTTTGGTTCAAATTTGTTGGATTTGCCTTCCTTGCCTAAACGCCAAACGGCTTTCCCAAAGGTAGAACCCTAACGCACTTGAACTTGGGTAACGTTGACTTAACTTGTCACCTTACTCATTTGATTGCTTGCAAATTTGTGTCTAATTTTGGAGTTATGACTAACGTCGAAATGGAAAATTCTCAGGACTCTCGTGAAAGGCAAGAGCTCACTACTTTGACCGAAGAAAATACCTCACTTCGGCAAGAAATTGAAGCTTTGAAGGCCCAAATGCTTACCCTTACGACCGCCCTACCGAATCCAAATGGAACCTTGGTCGATGCTTCCACATCCGATGGACGTTGCAAAGGCAAAGGTATATTGGAAGCCGAACCATCTAACGGCCAACGGCTTGCCTCCGTCATTGAATATCAAAGGCCCTTACAAGATGACGGTCATGAGTCCCACAATGAAGGTGACATGCACCTTGACCCTTTTCCGAATGATTTGCTATATGTTAACACGGAGAATTTGAACAAGCGTTATGAGCACCACCGACGTAAGTATGGCAATTCCCCTCCTTCATCTAGTGCCCAACGCACCAACCGTCCCTCCCGGGTTGATGACCGGTACCATCATCAAACACATGATCGCTCTCAACGTCCCGAGAATGATCGGTCCGGCAAACGCCGCCAACGGCATATCCGGCAACCGATGTATCATGATTATGACGAGTATGACGAGAGAGATGACTTTGACGAGTTCTCCGACGATGAGTCGGACTTGGAACGGGTGGCAAATGTCCGTCCATGGCACCCACCCATCCGAGAGCCTTTTGAGAACCAAGATCGAGGAGAAGAATGGTTGCCTCCTCCAAACCCACCAAGACGTGCACAACCTAATCATGGGCGCCAACGGCATAACGATGGCCACCGGCGAGCCCATCACGAAGAGGCATACATGGCACCACCCCGACCGGATCCCTACCGAGCTCGTAGGGAAGGTAAGGTTAAATTTCCGATATTTTATGGTGAATATGATCCTTGTTCTTTTCTTGATTGGGCACAGGATATGAAAAGAGCTCTTAAGAATTGTCATTATGAAGAGTATGAGAAAATCGAAGCAGGGACACTTTACTTTGAAGGTGATGCAAAATCTTTGTGGATTCGGTACGAGACCAACCGTGAGAACCGAGGATGGGCACCGGTTCCGACATTTGATCAATTGATCTATGTCATGAATAAGAAGTACGTGCCCGACGACTTCAAAAACGACATGCGGTTGCAAATTGCCGAATTCCAACAAGGAAGTCTTACTCCGGTGGCTTACTTAGCCAAGCTGGAGGATATGCATATGAAGGCCGGTATCTCGGCCTCCGCCTCCGCCCTTCGAACCAAATTCATGAGCGGCCTTAATCCGTCAATAAGGCTCGAATTTGTAGTCCAATAACGTGATTCGGTCATTGTCGGGGCGGATGACATCGTCTTCCTCGATGGTGATCTCGTCTTTGTCATCTTGAAAATATTCTCCACATAACGGATTGACAAGATGAATTGGAATAATCGGGACACAAGTTTTAATGACAACATCTTCCTTGGCATCTTTTAATGGATCATCACACAACGGTTCTTCTTGTTGGGAAATTGTCGTCAGTGCAAGAACTTGTGCCTTCAAAGCTTCTAACTCACGCTTGAGATCATCATTTATTGTCTTGAGCACGACCAACTCTTCTTTGGCATTTACATGACGTCTTGGGGCAATATAAGTATCCTCAAAATAAGCTTGTCGGTGTGGATACCGTTGGTGCCCGTCCATAGTATAAGTCGGCCTTGGTGGGTCCGGAGGAGGTAACCACTCCTCCTCCTTAAAGTATTCTCTCCGTCGGTACCTCCGGGTGGTTTGTTTAGCCTTCGGTGGATATGGAGGAGGTAACCACTCTTCATCCTCATCAAAAGAATCATAATCAACATAGAACATGATGAACGATGAAGAACACAATGAAGATCTTCGATGAACACTGAATAACTTTGAAGAACACCAAAGAGAGAAAAAAAAATTTGAAGAACAATCAAGAACACAAGTAAAGAACTTGACCTCGATCCCTTGCTCTGATACCAATGATAGAAATACAAGCGATCTAGATCGAGGAGAAACTTCAACTACTTCTACTTGATCGTTTGAATTGGATCAAACTTAGAATTTGGGTGGCGGAAGTGTTGGTTGATCCTTCAAAAGGATCCTCGAATATGAAGGCTTGGATCAAAGACTAGATCCAAGATAAGAACTTTAAAAGGATTGAAGGAGAAGTGATGCCTAAACCAAGTAAGAGGGTTTTCCCTTCACAATACATAGTATTCAACTTAGACATGATTTTACAAATGAGCCAAGCCATCCTTATATAGTGGATGGGACTAACCAAAGGTCCAAAACATAAATGACAGAATTAAAGTCGGATTTAAGTTCCGAATATGAAAAGCCTAAAATATGAAAAGTCGGAATTTAATTCACGGAATTAAGTTCCAGAATTAAAGTTCCGAATATAAAAAGACTTATTATTAAATAGCCGAATAATAATAACTGTCTTCAAAATGTGCGGGTCCTTCTAGCTGGAAACACGGATGGCGATGCCATCCGGGGGCGTATCACGCTGAGTGAATATATACTTCAGACTCTTATGGTCTGTGAAGATCTGACAGGTCGCCCCATAGAGATAGTGCCTCTAGATCTTAAGACCATGGACTACTGCAGCCAACTCTAGATCATGTGTGGGATAGTTTTCCTCATACGTCTTCAACTATCGAGACGCATAGGCTATGACCTTACCCCTCTGCATCAAAACAAATCCCAAGGCTAGCTTGGATGCGTCACTATATACCACAAAGTCATTTGTACCCTCAGGTTGTGCTAAAATCGGAGCAAACGTCAATCTCCTCTTTAGCTCCTCAAAACTCTACTGACACGGCTCAGACCAGAAGACAAATAAGTGGTCGGGCAATCAGGGAGAACCCTTCCACAAACCGGCGGTAATAACCTGCCAAACCTAGAAAGTTGCGAACCTCCTTAACATTTTTCGGAGGTTGCCAAGAAGACACTGACTCGATCTTCGCCGGATCGACTTTAATACCCTCAGCAGTCACCACGGCCTAGGAAAGCCACCTCTGACATTCAAAACTCACACTTGGATTCTAGGATGCAGTTATTCAACTCCCGCTGACTGAATATATACTTCAAACTGTTATGGTCTGTAAAGATCTGACAGGTCACCCCATAGAGATAGTGCCGCCAGATCTTAAGAGCATGGACTGCTGCAGCCAACTCTAGATCATGTGTGGGGTAGTTTTCCTCATATGTCTTCAATTGTAGTGACGCATAGGCTATGACCTTACCCCTCTGCATCAAAACACATCCCAAGCCTAGCTTGGATGCGTCATTGTATACCAAAAATTCATCTGTACCCTCAGGATGTGATAAAATCGGAGCAGACGTCAATATCCTTTTTAGCTCCTCAAAACTCTGCTGACACGGCTCAGACCAGACAAACCGAGTCGTCTTCCTCAGAAGACAAGTAAGTGGTCGGGCAATCAGGGAGAACTCTTCCACAAACCGGCGGTAATAACCTGCCAAACCTAGAAAGTTGTGAACCTCCTTAACATTTTTCAGAGGTTGTCAAGAAGACACTGACTCGATCTTCGCCGGATCGACTTTAATACCCTCAGCAGTCACCACGGCCTAGGAAAGCCACCTCTGACATCCAAAACTCACACTTGGATAGCTTAGCATACAACTGGTTATCCTACAGAATCTATAATACTGTCCTCAAGTGTCCGGCATGCTCCTCTCGACTCCTAGAGTAAACTAGGATGTCGTCAATGAAGACTACTACAAACTGGTCTAAAAAGTCGATGAATATCCCATTCATCAACTCCATGAACACTGCTGGTGCATTAGTGAGCCCAAATGGCATCACTACAAACTCATAATGACCATACCTAGTCCGGAATGTCGTCTTAGATATGTCCTGATCTCTCACCCTCAGCTGGTGATAACCTGACCTCAATTCTATCCTTGAGAACACGGACGCTCCATGCAAATGGTCCAACAAATCATCTATGCGCGGCAGTGGATACTTGTTCTTGATGGTGACTTTGTTCAACTCTCTGTAGTCTATGCACAACCTCATCGATCCGTCCTTCTTCCTCACAAATAATACTAGAGCGCCCCAAGGAGACACAATAGGGCGTATGAAGCCCTTCTCTGCTAACTCCTCTAACTACTTCTTCAACTCAAGCAGCTCTATTGGTGTCATACGGTACGGGGCCTTCGAGATCGGTCTCGTGCCCGGCTCTAACTCAATGCTGAAGTCAACGCTCCTCTGTGGGAGTAGTCCTGGCAGGTCATCACTGAACACCTTTGCCAACTCGCATGTAACTAGTATCTCCTCTACTGTCAGGCTCTTGCGTTCCTTCATGGCATAACACCAGAAGGTCTCGCAAACCTGTGCTATCAGTCTCGCTGCTCTCACTGCGCTGATAACTGTGCCGGACTTCCCAAGGTCCCAACCTCGGAATATCACTCTATGACCTGCCTCGGTGGCAACAATCATTGTCCTCCTACCAATGTCCAAGACTGCTCCATGTCTCGTCATCCAATCTATCCCCAAAATCACATCCTCGTGAGCTAAGGGCATAACTAGAAAATCTACTAGCCAATCTCGATCTCCCATGCGAATGGGACATCCATAGATCTCTCGAGTCCCTCTTACCTTACTCCCGTCAGGTAATCCTATCACAAAAGGTATCCCCTCTACAGTGGCTAAGGACAACCTATCTACGCATGAATCAGATATGAAGGAGTGCGTAACACCCCTATCAAACAAAACTCGTACGGGTAAGTCATGGATCTGGATCGTACCTGTGGCAGTCGGTGCCTCTGGCTGATCATTCTAGCTGATAACACAATTTATGACTTAGGTTTAGGCACTCATTTAGATAGTTTTTCCGCTCATTCATGCATGGTTTGCACTAGTTCGTGACGATTTGCACTCAATTCATGTATTTTGTCGAGATAGACGTCTACACGGACCTTTGCATGCTTTGTAGGTATTTTGGGAGATCTAGGAGCTTATTCGACACATTTGAGGATCGTTCCTCGAGATGATACGCCTTCGGACTCATTGGAATGCAAGCTAGGGGCTAAGGAGGACTCATGGGACCTTGTTGTTGCATGCCATGCACCAAATCGTGACTTAATGATCCAAAACAAGTTGAGGCACCAAAACCACGACCACTGGGACTTCCACGGGCGTGGAAATGGGCCGTGGTTTTTTCTAGACGGTTGTGACAGCTGTGTCACGATCTTCATGGCTGACTCTTGCAAATTTGTAGGATAAAAGGTGGTCCTGCAAGGCTGAAAAGGGCAGACCCCTCACTCCCATTCTCTCACACACTCTCAACAAGAAAGATTCTCTCATTGGAAGATTGGATTGGAGCTTCCATTGGAGAAGAAGGAAGGCTTCCATTGGTGAAGAAGAAGAAGCACACTAGTTCATAGTTCCATAGTCTTTTTGAGTGATTTTGAGGTGAAACGTTCTGCAAGGTTTTGTAAGAATCGATTGAACCTTCTTTTGAAGGATTGTAAGTCCTTCTTGAACCTTGATTTAGCTTGTTTTACTTGTTTCATTTTCTTTATCCATCTTTCATTTCATCTTCTTGCCATGAATTCTATGATTTTATGCTTGTTGAGTTTGATTGTTAAGATGCATGTTGTAGGCTAAATAGAAGCGATTCTAGGGTAAGGAAAAGATGGTTATGGCTTGGACTATGATAGAATAGACTTAAATGAATACTTGGATGACTCGCTTGATTGAACCTAGTCACTGTTTAAAACCACGGTTGGATCTTGCCTTTCCACGGCCGTGGAAAGGGATGAACACCCTGTAATTTTGATTAACTTGCTTGTATTGATAAATCTAAGTGTTAGGTTGTTGATTTGTTGAATCCTAGTGTTAGTTGAGCTAAATGTATCCTACGGTGACCTAGTGTTAGCAACTAAGAGTTAGAAGAGACCTACCCGGTGATTCTTGCTCTTAGATACCGAAGATGACGAACTCTAGGTAGTAGTGAGCCTCATAAGCCGCTATTGGACTGAGTGTGCTAGGATTGATGTTTAGGACTTGCCTTCCCGAGACTTACCCGGTAAGGAGAGGTTAGATCCCTAGATAACCATCCGGTTTGTGTAGAATTCCTATCCTTAGGCTCTTTGAGACTTACCCGGTGATGAGACCTTAGGAACGGACTAGTGGACCATGAGACCTACCCGGTGATTGATCCCAATCTAGAAACGCTCACTCCCAACATACTATAGTTGATCCAAGGAATGATTAGATAGCTTGAGTCCTATGCCATAACCGGAATTTCCAACCCCTAAAATCCGCTTTTCTCTCTTTGATCTCACATCTCGTGTTTGTCTTGCTTGTTTGTGTTTATTTGCTAGATTGTTAGTTTGTTTTGCATTCTTATATCGTTGTGATTCTTGATTGATCACCACACAAAACCAAACCCAAAAATATTGAGATTTTCATTTATTTGTTTCTTTCTCTTTTCTTAGCCTAGATCAACACTATCCTTAGTCACTAATCGATTCAATTTCACCTCAGTCTTTGTGTTCGACCTCGGAATACTATCCCTACTACAAAACGTCCCGTACACTGCGGGTTCGCTAGGAGTTAGGAGAAATATATCGAGTATAAATTTAAGACTTTTGCGTGCATCTATTCCTAGACGTAACAAGTTTTTGGCGCCGTTGCCGGGGACTAGGTCTAGATTGAGTCTTTTTGTGATTGTTTATAGTGTAGGTCTTTCTTGTTGCTTTTGATCTCGTTTGGTTTGTGTCTTTGCTTTTCAGGACATCTCTCACTTTTTAGGTGTATGCGAAGATCTCGTGGCAAGGATTTAGCTCCATGCGATCCCGAACCGGAGAAAACCCTTAGATCTAGATCAAAGAGCATTAGGAAGGGAAAAGAGATGGCCGGAAGAGATCTCCAAGCTGAGTTAGATGAAGCTTTAGAGCAAATTAGGATAAGGAATGAAGCTTTGGAGAATGAAAGGAGACTTGCCAATGAGAGGCAAGAAGCAATTAGGAGGGAGATTGAAGAGATTAGGCAAGCTCTTGTGCGAAGAGAACCTAACCCTCAAGAATCTCCACCTCCACCACCACAACCGCAGCCGGCGGTTAATATTCGGATTGTGCCCATTGCTATTGAAGAGCCACGAACATTAGGGCGACGTATGGATCCGGCACAAAGAGCACACCGTCCGGGTGTGAACTTAGGAGATCCCGCAACCCATAATTACAAGCTCCGCCCTCAAGTTCTACAAATGATCCGGCATAATCAATTTGGAGGGATGGAAGGAGAGTCTCCTCATCAACACTTGATGAACTATGAGATCTTGATGGAGACTCTAAGACCGCCTAGATTGGAGAGCAACAACCATAAGCTTAGGGCTTTCTCCTTCTCACTTAAGGATAAAGCCTTGGCTTGGTATCAATCTATTCCACAAGGCGAGTGAGTACTTGGGAGGAGATGACAACTGAGTTTTTGACTAAGTTCTTCCCACCTTCCAAGACTACCGAGCTAAGGGGGAAGATCAATGCCTTTGTAATGAAGGATAGAGAGAGTTTATTCAAGTCTTGGGGGAGGTTCAAAGACCTTCTCCTAGATTGTCCACACCACGGTATACCGAAAATTGAGCTATTGGAGATCTACTTCAAGGGACTTGATGAAGATAGCCAATTCAAGCTCCAATCTCTTTCCGGTGGGACTTTCATGGAAAAGAATGTAGATGAAGCTTGGGAGTTTGTAGAGAAACAAGCTTTGGTGATTGAGAAGTACTCCCATAGGAAGAGTGATGGGAGGAAAGCGGGAGCATATGAGGTGAGTGAAGTCACCATGAGTAACTTCAAGCTTGATGCAATCAACAATGAGTTGAAATCTTTGAGGGAGTTGTGCACTACAACTTTGAAGAATCAAGCAACCTCTCACCTGCAAATGCAAGCAAAATTATCTTCCAAGGAGGAAGATGTGAACTACATGGAAAGGGGCAATTACAACAACTATCAAGGCCCAAGGAACTTCAACAACAACCGGCAATTCAACAATTACCGGTCTAACCACAACCATCCCGGGTTTTCCTATTCTAACCTGGATGGAGCCTTGAACCCTCCCGCTTCCACAAGCGCAGCTCCTCCACCAAAGGCTTCACAAGAACCTCCACCCGGATTCACTCAACCTCCAAAGGATAGAACCGAGATGATGTTTGAGCAATTGCTTGGGAGGTTGAGTGGTCTTGAGAGCACGGTGACTTCAATTTCTAAAGATCAAAAGGTGTTGGAAACACAAGTGATGTGATCCCCACCGGGGAAGAAATCATCGTCATCAAGCCGGAACCAATCGTTTTGCCACCAACCGTCCAAGTCAAAAGTCAGCCGGAACTTATCAAAATCAATAGTTATGTGTTGGAGGTCATGCCTAAAACTGAGCCAAAACCTATTGAAATCAAACCGAAAAAGCTTGCTCCGAGCATGCCCAATGCAAGCCAATTTTCACTCTCTCCGGCTAAGCTGTCAGGTTTGCGCACTCTCAGTAAAACGACTATAACTGAGGCAATACTTGGAATTAAAATACCCATGAGTACTACTTTGAAAGGTATTTTCAATATCTAAAACTTTCTAGTTTACTCAAAGTCGATATTGCAAGAGGAAGAGGGTGAAAATGACCCTACATTGCAGCAAGTACGGTACTTGTATGGATTGTTGGACAAGATCATGCATGGAGGCATGAAAGATGGTTATACAAAACATATGCACGTCCTACCATACATATTTCATGCAGCATACCATGCTCATATTATTCATATATTATGCATGAATTTATGTATTGATCATGTGAAGGTCAACATGTCAACATTCAATCAAACATTGAAGGCATCTTCACACACATACATTGAATGGAGGCCAAGGTAGTTCAATGGTCTTCTTCTCCTTCAATATGGACGTCCAAGACTTGATTAGACCATCCTTGATGTGTTGTCCAAGTGAAGAGAATAGGATCCAAGAGTCATCTTTGATTAAAGGCCAAATGTGGCCATTTATGTGTTTCAATTTCCTAGAAAAACTCTTGAAATTCTTGCATTTTCTTTTGATAAACCTTTGATATTTCTAGCACTTAATTAGGGAGTTTTTAGGCTGAGTTTTTTGGCTATATAAAGCCTTGTATCCTCCCATTGTAAGAGAAGTGAAGTTAAATGAAGTAAGTTAGCCTTTGTGCTTTCAAAGTTGTTGTTTGCTTTAAAACAAACCCCGAATTCTAGGTGAGATGCTTAGTTTTCAAACATCTAGGTGAGATGCTTAGGTGGTTCTAAGGTGAGAGGCCGAGGGACAAAGGTTCGAACCCCAAAGTGAGATTCCGAGGGTAGTTCGTTCGAGTTGAGGGATTCCCAAAGTGAGAGGCCGAGGGAATTTGCTCTTCATATCCAAAAACACAAAATCCAAAAAAAAAAGAGAGAGTTCCATTTCATCGATTCCAATCCGATTGTGAACTTGTGCCGGTGGATCCTAGTGTTCGAATCGAGTTCGATCACATCAAGTGGTATCAGAGCCCAACGGTGCGAGTTCCTCAAGCTTTCGGGGATGACGATCATCAACGACAATGCAAACGGTGGTAATCGAATCAACCAACGTTTGGATAGGCTTGAAGCCCAACTAGCTGAGATATTGAGAAGGTTTCCTCTCCTTACCTTGAACCCTCGTGACAAAATCCAAGGAGGTAGCAACCATGCCAACCGGAATGGACAAATCAACCACCGTCGAGAACGAAATGTTGATAGTCGTGCCCATGGGAACCCGGATTGTATTCAAGCATCTCGACATGATGGCGATGAAGTCGAAAGAAGTAGTTACCATGGTAATACATCCCACAATCACTTTCCCAATTATGGCATGACGGATTCGAGGACGAATCCTTTTCAAGGGAAAGGGGATGATGTGATCCCCACCGGGGAAGAAATCATCGTCATCAAGCCGGAACCAATCGTTTTGCCACCAACCGTCCAAGTCAAAAGTCAGCCGGAACTTATCAAAATCAATAGTTATGTGTTGGAGGTCATGCCTAAAACTGAGCCAAAACCTATTGAAATCAAACCGAAAAAGCTTGCTCCGAGCATGCCCAATGCAAGCCAATTTTCACTCTCTCCGGCTAAGCTGTCAGGTTTGCGCACTCTCAGTAAAACGACTATAACTGAGGCAATACTTGGAATTAAAATACCCATGAGTACTACTTTGAAAGGTATTTTCAATATCTACAACTTTCTAGTTTACTCAAAGTCGATATTGCAAGAGGAAGAGGGTGAAAATGACCCTACATTGCAGCAAGTACGGTACTTGTATGGATTGTTGGACAAGATCATGCATGGAGGCATGAAAGATGGTTATACAAAACATATGCACGTCCTACCATACATATTTCATGCAGCATACCATGCTCATATTATTCATATATTATGCATGAATTTATGTATTGATCATGTGAAGGTCAACATGTCAACATTCAATCAAACATTGAAGGCATCTTCACACACATACATTGAATGGAGGCCAAGGTAGTTCAATGGTCTTCTTCTCCTTCAATATGGACGTCCAAGACTTGATTAGACCATCCTTGATGTGTTGTCCAAGTGAAGAGAATAGGATCCAAGAGTCATCTTTGATTAAAGGCCAAATGTGGCCATTTATGTGTTTCAATTTCCTAGAAAAACTCTTGAAATTCTTGCATTTTCTTTTGATAAACCTTTGATATTTCTAGCACTTAATTAGGGAGTTTTTAGGCTGAGTTTTTTGGCTATATAAAGCCTTGTATCCTCCCATTGTAAGAGAAGTGAAGTTAAATGAAGTAAGTTAGCCTTTGTGCTTTCAAAGTTGTTGTTTGCTTTAAAACAAACCCCGAATTCTAGGTGAGATGCTTAGTTTTCAAACATCTAGGTGAGATGCTTAGGTGGTTCTAAGGTGAGAGGCCGAGGGACAAAGGTTCGAACCCCAAAGTGAGATTCCGAGGGTAGTTCGTTCGAGTTGAGGGATTCCCAAAGTGAGAGGCCGAGGGAATTTGCTCTTCATATCCAAAAACACAAAATCCAAAAAAAAAAGAGAGAGTTCCATTTCATCGATTCCAATCCGATTGTGAACTTGTGCCGGTGGATCCTAGTGTTCGAATCGAGTTCGATCACATCAAATAACAACTATAAATATAACTAACTAATAAGTCCAATGAGTCCATCTACAGTAAAACCTAAAGTCCATACTAAGCATACTGATATCCGCGGTAGTAGTGGTGGTCAGCCGCACTTTTCTATTCCCAACCAGACTATGCATGCATTTGAAAACCAAAAGTTCTCCTTTTAAAACTCAGACCCCTTTCGGGATCTGGTTAAAACCTATTCGGTCTTTTAGAAGATTTCAAGTGTCATTGTTGCCAACCTAGAGCTCTGATACCATGTTGTAACACCCCGAATTCTCAGAACTCGGAACGTTACTGGTTAGGACCTCACAATGGGTCCCGACCTTAGTTTGACAACAATATTACTAGGATCTTGCAACAAGACACAAATAAGGAAAACCGAAATTCATGAAATAGTATTTTGAAAGTAGTGAATGCAACACAGTCTAGCAGCCTATAGTAATTAACAAAGGGAAAAACGAACAACTGTCTAAACAAAAGAAAGAACGACAAATATCAACCCCAACCCCCACTCTAAGGAGTACGGAGACCCGGCTGACCACTACTTCCGGATCACTCAGCTGCTGGTCTAACCTGCGGTAAATCTAAAAACACAACAAGAGAAACCATTATCTAGTTATCTAAATATTAGAAGAGTAATAATTGCACACACACACATAAAATCATAAACACCCATCATGCTGTCAAACAAGTCCATTTATTATCTTAAGTTACGTTACTCATTCACGCTAATGATACTTATTTTGTGACACGAGGGATTCCCAAACCTCGCCTCCGCCCCCGTGTAACCATCAGGAATGGATCCGATGCATCTCACCTTGTACCTACCTGGTCTGGGTATAGAGAATCTCCCAGTCTCCTGTCAGAGCTGGGCAGTGATGTCACGGCCCGTTATACATACACTTGGGCCTTAAACATAAATATAACGGTCGTCCTAGCAAGTTATTATTATTAAAAACACGCACATAGCACACACAACCACTATCACTCAACTAATATCTAGAAACTGGCTAAGTAAGTCGCAAGGACTTACTTGAGTAATATCACACTCTAACAAGTCTCAAAACGATCCGTACTTGTGGTAACTCAAACGCTTGTCAAATAAGGCATGTAGATCAAAATCTCATCCAGATGTCCAACCTCATGCGAAGGAATTACGGAAAAAGCTCTCTTACGGTAAAAGACCATTTTGCCCTTAATGTCGCAAATTCTCAAAGTTTATTCATAAACCTACTAATTCCTTTTAGAACTTATTTCCATACTTTGTGTCTCTCGGTTAGCTACTTATAGGTTATAAGTTTAAACTTGGATCCACTCGAAAAAGAATAACACTCTTCCTCCTTCCCGGTGACCATCTACTCTACTACATATTTTATATATATATATATATAGGCATGTACAAACTCTAACTTCCTCTAACTCGTATACTTCCGTAACTACTCGGTATTTGTATATCTACATAATTCCATAGCTCCAAACTCGTACTTATATACGTAACCCATATACCTATTTACATCTATATATATATATATATATATATATATATATATATATATATATATATATACACACGTCCGTATGTATACACTGACACATATACTCATATTTATATAGGTCTACGTATGTATACTGTATATATACTCCAGATTCATCCTATCCATTTACTCGTATAAGTATATAGGTAAGGGATGAACGCACCGTCACACTCGTCACGTACTCAAAGGAGAGGCTATTCCGGTTCGATTCTGCAGGGTGGTTCACAGGGAAAGGAGTAGCAGAAGGCGACGGAGGCTCACTGGCGTGGCTCGCAACTGCTGCATGACGCCAAGGTCAGTCTTGCTGCGCTTCGAAACAAAAGAGGAACGGGGAGAGATAGACGGAACAGGTGGCTCACCTGGTGTCTTGTGGTCGACAGAGGCGGCGCGGTGGCTCCGGTGTGGCGTGCACTGTTGTTGTGTCGACGGCGTCGCTGGTGTATATCGTTCAGCAGGTGAGAGCGAGAAGTTACGCAGAAGAGAGAGACGGGATAGAGACTGGTGGCTCACCTAGTGGTCGACGGGAGGCGGCGCAGTGGTTCGGTTGTGGGGTCGGTTTCCGGCATGCGGCGTAGCGGCTCTTCTCCCAGGCAAGCGGCGTGGCGTCTGAAGGTAAGGGATGGTTACGGGTTTAGATTAGGGTATAATTTAGGGTTAGGTTAATTAGATTTTAATTAAACGATTAAGGATGGGCTGGACTGCGGTACTTATTGCAATTGGGCTTCCTCTTTCTTTAAGGAACGAGCTGAAACGAAATCCGTTACTCGTACGGATCGGTAGGACATTTGCGGGAATTTTTACGAAATTATATTCCGTATTGTAAATTATTATTTTATTTTAAGGTATGTAATTTATTTCCGGTTACATCTTTTATTATTTTATGAGAACTAAGGTCGCATAAAATGATAGAATTTAAAATTCATTTTAGCCTTATCTAAAGGTTAAAAGTTAGTGGATCGGTATCCGGTTAAATTCTGTATTAAACGGAGTTTAAAATTTTCGGTTATTACAATTAGGAATTTAAACTTAGACTTAAATAACAACTAACAAACAACTATTATTCTTTTTTTTTTTATTAAAATAGAGAGGTTAGTTATTTTTACCTACCATTAAATGAAAGTGGTAAAAATAATGGGATACATTTACTAAATACAAAACTAAAAAAGGCCTCATACCACAAAGTCTTTTTTGAAAAATTAGGGGGAAGGAATTTGAAAAGAATAAAAAAACAAAAGGAAATTAAAAAGAAATAAACAAAACAAAACAAAAAAAAAATTGAAAAGAAATAAAAAATGAAACGTATCAAATATATTTATAATTTATGAAATTGTAAATTTTTAATACAAAAATAAAAATAAATGAAACATTAAAAAACTCGTTAACATTAACTTCTAAAAAGAAATTCCGGAATTGTAAGTAATTCCTAAATTTACAATTTCCGAAATAAGAAATATATTTGATGCGTTTCATTTTTTTAAATTCTTTTGTTTTTTTTATTTCTTTTCAATTTTCTTTCGTTTTTTTTTTTTATCTTCATTCAATTTCCTTTTTCTTTTTAATAGAAAATATTAATGTTAACGAGTTTCTCTATAGTTGGGCAAATTCCGAAATTATGTGAAACTGAGGTGTACCAACCAAACTTGAAAAAAGTCATGGGCATAATCTGAAATACCACATACCACACGGGTACCAACCGAAATTTTCGAAGAAAAAAATAAAAAATAGAAGAACAAGTAAAAAGAAAACTTGAACTCTAGACCATTTGCACCTAATATTGATGTTTAACCAATATGACAAGTAGAGCTGACAAAAACTGACTCGACCCGACGAAGCCGAATCCCACCTAGCCCCGAAAATTTTAAAAAACAAAAAATATCCGGAACCAACCCGCTTGAAATCGATTTAACCCGATATATTATATAACCCGAACGGGCAAACCCAAAAATGACCCGGATCCGATAAAACCCGAGTAGAATAACCCGATAACGACCAGATGGCTTGAAGTAACTCGAAATGCCCCTTTAACCCGAAGTAATCTGACCCAAAATGACCCGATAGTCTAAAGTAACCCAAACCAAAATGAGCCGACAACCCAAAGTAACCCGACCCGAAATGACCCGATAGACTTAAGTAACCCAACCCAAAATGAATTGGTAGCCTAAAGCAATTCGACCCAAAATTACCCGACTTATAAAAAAAAATTATAAACATTTTTTCATTTAAAAAAGACCAACTTATATGAAAAAATTATTATCAATATTTGTTTATTTAAACGAGATCAACTTATAATAATAAAAAAAAAATTTATATATATATATATATATATATATATATATATATATATATATATATATATATATTTGTTCATTTATACAAGGCCAACTTATATGAAAAAAATTACTAAGAACATTTGTTTATCTAAACGAGATTAAACTATAATAAAATGTTATTATAAACATTTTTTCATTTTAAACGTGACCTACTTTATTTTATAAACATTTTTTATTTATATATACTTATATGAAAAGATTAGTATAAACCTTTGTTTATTTAAACGATACTAATATATAATAAAAGACAATTAGGAATATTTGTTTATATAAACATTTATTCTCTTTCCTACAAAAATATTTTACAAAAGATATTGTTTTAATATGAGGATGTTACAGTATAAAAATATATTTGTACTACTGTCGTAAAGAGTTAATTTATCTAAATAAAACAAAATAATGTATTTTAAACAAAATAACAACTTGTAATCATATTTATAAAAATTCATGTATTAACGATGAACGATAATTATCACTTGTTTAAGTAATTTCCAGCTTTAATATCTAATAAACCCGTCCATAATTATTCGACTTCCAACCCGAACGTAAATTGACCCGACTTTCAACCCGATCAACGTGTCTCAATTGACATTTCTACCAAAACGATTAAACACCGAAGTAACCCAATCCGAAATAACCCAAGAACCGAATTAAACTGATCCATTATGAACAAAGAACCGAGACTACTTGAAACACATTCCAACTCGAACAATTGGTACCCGACTCAAACCGACCGGTTTAAAAACAACATTGTATTGAACCCGACCCGATTCAAACCCGGACATGTTATTACCCGACCCGATCTCGACCTATTATCCCGTTTGGCACCACCTTTAAGAATCAAAGATACCCGATAACCCGTTTCAACCCAAACAATTACTACTCGACCTGACTCGAGGCAACTGTAACACCCCAAATCCGTGGGACTCGGGATGCTACGGGTTGGGACCTCACAATGGGTCCCGACCCTTAGCTTGACAACAATTTCACCGGATCTTGCAACAAGGCACAAATAAAAGTCAAAACCAAATACATTTTATGCAATGCAATGAAACCCAAAACCATACAAACCAAAGACTTCAGCCGAGTACAACCAAAAAAAACCAAATGCCATACACGCGGCATACAATATATAACGAATACAAAAACTTAAACACGACTCCAACCAAAACCCAATCCTAAAATGTACGGAACCCCGGCTGTCCACTCTTCCGGATCTCTCGGCCGCTTTCCTAACCTGTAAGGCAATCTACAACAATCGGTATAAAACCGTTAGCTAATATTCGAAGCATTAGAATCAAGGTGAAAGGCACAAACACAAGTCAATCATCATAAACACCCAATACACTCCAAAGCACACAAGTCCGATTTATTATCTTATTATTATTAAGTCATATCCCGTTCTAGTTCAACTTAGGTTGTGACACGAGAGTCACCGAAACTCGCCTCGGTCCCTACTTACCGGCATGGAATGGTACTGATGCATCTGACCGTCTACCAGCACGGGATAGTCGCCGAGAACCTCCTAGCTCTCGCGGGAGCCAGGCAAGTTGTCACCGCCCGTTATCATACACTTGGGCCAAAATAATATAAAGGTCGGTAATCCTAATTCCGGTTTAGTTGTTATAAACAATAAACAATAAACACACACCACCAAACACACATCAATGCTAATACAAGGAATACGAGCTAAGTAAGTCCGGAGACTTACCTGTCCCTAAGATAAACCGGCTAAATCCCGTACTCAGTTTCCCGTAGGAATGTAACTCAACGCCTGATCAGACAAGGCACACAATCAATAACTAACCAATAAGCTAGAAGCCCTCGGGCTTCTAGTCTCCTAAAACCTATACGAGGTCACAACCCTAGCATGCTAGGTCCAACTCCTAATCCCGAAGATCATCCTATGATCGTACCGAAACATTACAATACTCATAACCATCCAACATCTATATACGGTTCAAGGCCACTACTTGGCATTTTCACTAAGTTATGCTAGATTCCTCCTAGCATGATACTAATACTACTACTACTAAACATAACTAGATCGAGAAAGGTACTCACTCGGGGTCAAAGGTGGAAGTCGATCGACGAATGTCAAGTATGGATTCGTTGGCCTTTATCGGGACGCTTCCGAACCTAACACCAAACTAAACAAATTTAGCTTATACGCTAAATTTGAATGGAATAAATAAAATACATAGGTTTACGGAAAACTCGTTTTTGAAAAGCCAACGTTAAAATCCCGTGAATAACCCTTCCGGGCACAATATGAAATTCTGAAACTTGGTCATCAAACCGTAGTTAAAACCTTGAGCCATAAACCGAACGAAAAATAACAAGGGCATAATATATAGTATAAATAAATATAAGAATATCCCCACAATTAAAATCCAAGATTAAAACCCGCTAACACATTTTCCAGGGCAATTCATACAATTATATAAACATAGGCCAAAATCCGCAATTAAATCTCCGGGCCATAAATATGAAACTCAAGAAACTTAGGCAAATTTCCGAAAATAAACTTTGGGTAAAATCTATAAGTTATTCACAAGGACAAATCTGCACATATCCAAAACATAGGGCCAAAACTATAATTATATAAATCAGCAGGGCATAATCGTTAATCTCCAAAAAACTGGGTTAATTGTGCAAATACAAGCATGGACACATATTATAATTATACCAAAATCAAGGGGGCCCGTTTGTAAATAACCCTAAAGGGTTTTAATTGAATCGCTGGATTGAAACAGAGTGAGGAGGCATGAGGCGGCAGGCAGGGGCTCCGGTATTGCTCCAGGCGGCAGTCCCGGCAAAGGCGAGGCAGCGAGGAGGGCTACAGAGGTCGCCCGCAACTCCGGCGACAGTGGCCTCCTCCCGGCGACAGAGGAGACCAGAGGAGAAGGCGGCGGCTTCTGTGTTGTGCTCCGGCAAGCGCGAGGACGAGATTTGTTCGCTCAAAAGGGTGTGCGTCAAAGTCTTAATATTTATATCTAGAACTCAAAAGCAAAGCGAACCCGCAGTGTACGGATCAGCTGTAGAAAGGTAAGAATTCCAGAGTCGAACTCAGGGATTTGGTGAGAATAATTCCGATTTCAATTATCTAGCAAAAAGTGCGAAAAGCTTTTGTGATCAAATAAGAGTGAAATGATTCCAAGATTTCAAGTATCCGATTTCGGCTTTCGATTCAAGACACTTCTATAGATATAAGACAGAGTTTATATTGCCAAGATTAATTGCTCAAAGGTAGGATTCGTACGGTGAAGTTCCGAAACCTATATGACTAATCTATAGGTTCTCTCTATAAGGGTTGTTGAGGCTGCAATATAGAAAGATCTAAGGATAAGAATTATATTCAAACTAACTATCTAAAACTCCAGGATATAACTCTCCAAAGTAAAGGATAGCAAGCACAATTAAAATCTCAATAAAGGATGTTGAGTCTCTTTACTACCCAAATCTTGAAATCTTAATCTAATAAACGTAGAATCAGGTTTGAAGTGTCTTCATACATTCAATTAGAGGGTAAAAAGGTTAATCAAGATTAGGATTTAGGCAAGGATTAGTTTTGGTTAAAGATTGATTCAATTAAGATTCGTCAGAAAAATAAATCGCCCTGTTCATAAGAAAAATCGGCCGATTTTCCTCAAGAACAGCCCGATTTTCCTGTTTGTCGCAAAACTAAATCTAAACTCTCAAGGTCCTAATGTTCAATTGAGTTCAGTCTATCATCATCTAAGCCTTAATCATCAACTATTCTCCCCAGAATCACAAGGTTTTTAGCCAACCATTTTCAAAATCGAATCAAATTAATTATTGAAAAAGATATCGTAAAGAAACCAAATCTTGAACGAAAAAATCAATAACTTCCAAATCTGTAAACGATTGTCAATTCTGCTCAATGTATCTCTCAAACAACTCAATTTCGTGTTCACAAACCACAAACAATGCAATAGAATAAAGAAATCTCACAATCAAAGATCAAGAATGACTTTCCGGCAAAAGCTCTTCAATCTCTCCAAGAATCGTTGATTTCTCCAAAACGTGTAAAGATTTTCCAATGCCGCCTCCTCGTCTTCGTTCGTAGGGTTCTCTTCTATAGTTTCTTGCAGATGGGCCGTTTGGCAAAACTCTCATCTAGCCCAAAATAATTGGGCTTTGTGTCGTCTATCCATTTGGCCGAAACGTGAAGAAAATCGACCCAGTCGATTTAGGTGCAAAACCGTTCGATTTCAGGGTATGAAAATCGTCCGATTTTTATATATATTGGCACGATTTTCTTCAACAGAAAGTGCTCTTCCTTCGGTTCGTCTTCTATGCTTCTCCTTTGCAATTCCTTAGCTCTTTGTGATCCTTCTAAGACTCCTTTAGCTTCCTTTACATCCTTAGATGCTCCTTGCTCCATTTTTGCTTCCAATTCCGCTCCATTTACCTACAATTCATCAAAATCTCGTGTAGACCTCTATTTCCGACAATTGATTGAATAGAACATTGAAAGCATACCAAATCTCTCTAAATGCAAGGTAAACTGAGACAATCTTCTACAATATGCATGAATATGATGGTACATAATTCATGTCATCAAAATACCCCATACTTGCCCCTTGCTTGTCCCTAAGCAAGACTCAAATTTAGAATATATGATGTCATGGATTATGTATGTATGAAAACTCAAAAACTTTTCTTTTGGTAGTGCTTCTTCTTATTGGATCACCCTCAAAGTGATGTTTCAAGACATAAAAAGGCAAAGTATGTATCAATGATGACTATAAGATGAACAAACTCCCTTTTCTTCCTTGAAAGCATAAATAAAGAACATGATAAAGGTGTAGAGGTAATCAAAGTCAAACAAATCTAAGCCATTAAGTCTTAAACACATGCATAAAAGTCTCAAGGTCTTCAAATCAAAGGAAAGGTTCAAGAAACGTATTAAGGGAAGGAGTTCTTTTTGGCAATTGTGGTGCTAATCCGGGAAAGAGGAACACATAACACCTTCAAGAATTTTCTTCACCGCACATGCTTCGCGTGTAGAAAGCTTCGCTTTCATTATACTTTACTTTTTGAGAGTATGGACAGCGGTGCACAAAAACCGAAGCCTAGGAGATCGGCGTTTCTCAATTTCGAGATGCCTCAAACCCTTGATGCACATACCATATCCCGTTAGGACTTGTCGTTCAATCGGACTTTGTTAAGACACAAACACCCGGCTATGTGAATGGTGCCGAGTTACTCATCCTCATGTTCAACGTCCCCAAACTTATGAAATTTTGCACTTTTTTTCAATACATTTTCCTTGGCCCTCCCACATCAAACATGCCTTTTTTTCAATCACCTATCCTAATTCCTGGATGGTAAAAGGAGGGTTACATATTTCATTGAGGAGCTAGCATGATCAAGATATGAGAAAAGAAAAGAAGTGAATTGCCTTAGTCATCCTTATATGATGTAAAAGAACTTGCAATATAGCTTTGACTATTATTTCATTCTCTCATCAAAACAACTAAATCATATAACTTATTCATGTGTTCAAGTAACAAAAGCAAATTCATTCATGCCATAATCAAAATCTCAACACAACTAAGCATCTTTTTGCCTATCCATATACACAATTCTCATCATAGAGGTCATTTCCATATAAGAAGCACTTAAAATTTTTTGAAAATTCATAGGTTTTGAAAAAGATCATGCAAATGCAAGTGTCATAATAGAAAGCAAGTAGTGCAAGAGTTATTACAAGCCAAATTGTCAAGAGTAGTGGAAAGTACATAAAGTGCTAAAGTGAAACATAAGGTATTGTAAGTACCCCCACCCCATACTTGACATCCACATTGTCCCCAATATGAAAATCAAGCATAAGAAGGAGAAAAATACTTACAATGTAAAAGAAGTGGAAGCTCAATCCTCTGTCGGTGGTGGAGGTGGTGGATATGGATACATCGGTGCGCTAGGATCGTAGAAGTGGCCGAACTGGTGGTAGTACAAGTCTCTCATCTGGCCATCATAGGATGAATGCCTAGCGTCCGTCTCCTCCCTGTAGTTCCTGAATTGAGTGTTCAGGGTGTCATAACTGGTACTGAGGGTACGGTAGTCGGTGCTGAGGCTCTGGAAGCTAGTGACTAGCTCCCTGAAGTGGCGTGGAGCTCGGCGTCCTCGTCTAGGACCTGGAGCATGTGCATAAGAATGTCGAGGTGGCTGTATGTCATCCTCCGTCTCCTCATCCTGCCTACTAGTCCTGCTCGGTCCTGCACCATGATTATCAGTGTCCATGGCGTCCGTAGCATGCCCGCTATGAGTATCACTCTCAAACTCGAGCATGGTCTCCTGTCCTCCATCCTCATCCTCCTCGTCTGAATCACCTGCATCATCATCATAATAAGTAGGAGGTGAGAACTCCTCAAGCATCGCCTCAAAGGTCTCCTTCCAGTTCCTCTTGTTCTGAATAGTGTATTCGGATTTCCATATGATCTCGGATGGCTTCTTCTTCGGATCCCTGTGCCATGGCATCGGCACATGAAGAGTTCCTCTCCCTCGAGGAATCAAGACCTGTGGAACCACCAACCTCTGTGAGCCTAAGGGGAGGGCACTCTCAGCTAGAGTGCATCCGGAGTAGTCTAATCCCATGGTCTTAGCCACATGAGTGACAAGACCTCCTGCACAAATGTCGCCCTTAGCTTTGTTGGCTATCTTTCCTAGATAGTCAGCAAGCATGGTGGCGATGTCGGGAATGGTGGTAGATGTCATGCAGTAGAGAATGAAGAGCTCATCAGCCTTGAGCTTCTATGGAGTCTCTGTCCGGGCAAATAAACTCTCACTAAGTATCCTATGCACTACCTTAAAGGAAAGGTTGTACATACTTGTCTCCTTGGAGTTTCCGGGTCTCCACTTATCCCCTCCGTACTCACCTACGGAAATAGCCTCCCAAAAATCACTAGCACTGAGACCTCTAGCAAATGTGCCTGCATCTGAATAAGAGAAACCAAACAAGTCGCCAAAAGTATCAATGGACATAGTGTGATCTTGGCTCATGAGGCGAAAAGTGACCATCCTTTCCCTAGGGTCGTGCTCAAACGTGCTAAGGAATTCTAGGGTGATCTCTCTATAGGCATCCTCCCTAATCGTAGCAAACTGTCTCAACCCAGCTCTGTCTAGCATCATATCAACATCCTCTCGAACATACAACGAGTCTAAGTCGTCAAGCACTATGTAGCGAGGAGGGGTGAATGGGCGATCTACAATGCGTTCATAGCGTTTCTTGTGCTTAGATAGGGGAGGAGGAAACTTAGGGATGTTGGTAGGTGGTGGTGGAGGTGGGGCAAGGGCTTTGGAAGAAGATCCCTTCTTCTTCCCCGTATTTCTAGTTATCCTCTTTACAAGATCCATTCTAAGTCCAAAAATCGACCTGTTCTTCACAAAAATCGGTCGATTTATCTGGGCTGGGTCGATTTTTATCTCGATTTCAACGATTCTCACAATTCTGTAAGGTTCTGTTTAATCTATCACCACACACAGTTCCCTACAATGGTTTCTAAGCAGATTCCTCTATCAATTCCAACAAACAAGCACTTCCTATGCAAACTTCAAATTCGAATGAGAAACTTAGGTTTTGGAAAGAAAAACCTGAATTCCTTATGTAGGAGTCGATTGCCGTGCGTGCTGTTGTTAGATCCTTGTTCCTTGTTGAAAATGCTTTAGTTTGGAGCCAAGAATCACTCAAAATGGTTAAGGAATGAAGATTGTAGGGTGTGGCGATTTTTCGGCTTTCTTGAGAGAGAGAAATCGAGAATTGGGGGTTTTGGAATGAAGAAGATCGAGTGTGAAGTCCTTATATAGGGTCGATGATTTCTGAAGAAAATCGGCCGATTTATTTGTCGGGGCGATTTTTGTTTCTGTCGAAAAAAATCGGCCGATTTATTTTGGCAGGTCGATCTCCAGGTCGATTTATGTTTCTATTGAGAAAAATCGACTTGCTCTGTTACTGAATCGGACGATATTCTTATGGTAGCTCGATTTCCTTCCTTGTTTTTCTTGAATCTCGAAGATATAACCCAATTGTGCTCCATTCTCCGTGAATCTCTCACATTTGAACCTAATTTCCTGCGAATAATGACACGACAAACCAAGAGTACATCGAGGAACATATAAAAACGAAAAACGAAGAAACAAAGCAATTAATCTATTCTAACTAAGTGAGGGAAAGAAGGGAAAACTATACTATCATTGGGTTGCCTCCCAAGGAGCGCTTTATTTATCGTCTTTAGCTGGACGGTGTATGATGTTGTGTTCAATGGAGGAGGATAGGAGCTATCTCCTCGACCGGAGCTTCCGGTGTATATTTCTTCAACCGTTGGCCATTAACCTTAAAACTTCCACTTTGTTCACCCCATACTTCAACTGCACCATGGGGGAAAATTCTTTTAATTACAAAAGGTCCTGTCCAACGGGATTTGAGCTTACCTGGAAATAGACGCAGCCTTGATGTAACACCCCGAATCCGCGGGACTCGGGATGCTATGGGCGGAGACCTCACAATGGGTCCCGACCCTTAGCCTGACAACAATTTCACCGGATCTTTCAACAAGACACAAATAAAGGCCAAAACGAAATACATTTTTATGCAATGCAATGAAACCCAAAACCGTATAAACAAAAGACTACAGCCGAGTCAACAACTCAAATGACCAAACGTCGAAAACATACAATACATAATTATATCTACAAGACTCCACCCACAAACCCATCCTACAATGTACAGACCCCGGCTGCCCACTCTTCCGGATCTCTCGGCCGCGTCCCTAACCTGCATGGTAACTACAACAATATCGGTATAAAACCGTTAGCTAGCATTCAAGGCATTAGAATCATGGTATTGGCACACACACACACATAAGGCATCATAAACACACAACATGTTCCAAAACACACAATCCGGTTTATTATCTTTTTATTATTAGGTCATATCCCGTTCTAATTCAACTTCTTTTGTGACACGAGAATCTTAAAGATCTCGCCCTTGTCCCCTTTCACCATACGGGTTTGTACTTGATGCGGATCAGCATCACCCGATGGGCTGGTCGCAAGGTACCTCCCAGTCATCCCCATTTTGGACTGGACAAGCGGTCACCGCCCGTTATCATACACTTGGGCCAAATATAAACATATAAAGTCGGTGGTCCTATTACCGGTTTAGATGTTATAACATAAGAAATAAACACACACATAAATAATAAACACACACCACCAAACACGCATTGAAACTAATACAGAGAATACGAGCTAAGTAAATCCGGAGACTTACCTGTCCCAAAGCTAAACCCGCTAAACACCGCTCTCAACTTCCTGTAGGAAGGCACTCAACGCCTGGTTAAAACAAGGCACACAATCAACATCTCTCTCACATACTAGAATAACAAACTCCTAATCCTCACGATCTCACAAGGTCATAACTATCACAACACATGCTAGGATACTCTCGTCCTAGTCTCCACAATCTCAACAAGATCATATCACCATAATCTCAATCTTCATAATATCACAAGATCAACCAAACACTCAACGCTTACAATAATCATAAATCCTCAAAACTCACCTAAGGTCCAAACACTACTTGACATTCACTCTAAGTTATGCTATATCCAACTTAGCATGATACTAATACTAAACATTACTAGATCGTGGGAAAGGATACTCACACGACGTCAAAAGACGGAAGTCGGTCAATGGATGTCGACTTTGGACTCGTTAGGCCTTTATCGGGATGCTTCCGAACCTAACACCAAAGCTAGAAAAATTTAGCTTATACGCTAAATTTGATCGTGAAATATAATATATAAAATCCTAAGGCAAAACTCATTTCCAAAATCCAACGTTAAAATCCCATAATTACCCTTCCGGGGAAAAAGTACAATACAAGAAACTTGGTCATAAAACCGTGATTGAAACTTTGAGCCATAAACCAATTTTAATTCAACAAAGGGTATAATATTTATAGTATATATATAAATATAAGAATATCCCCGTAATTGAAATCCGAGTTTAAAATCGACATATACATTTTTAGGGCAAAGATGAACAAATTCATAAACTTGGGTCATATTCTGAAAATGTAAATAAGGGCCACAATCTGTAATTTTTCCAGCAAAGGATGAAAATGCAAAATTCCAAAATGTGGGTAAAATATGTAAATGCAAAATACTGGGTACAAAATATAATTATATAGAAAGGGAGAGGGGCCCGATACAATTAACCCAAAAAGGGTTTTCTTTTTGCGTTAACAGAGGAAGGGCTGGAAGGCTGGAAAGAGAGTCACACAGGGGCGGCGGCGGTCCTCGATCGGCTCCGGCTAGGGTGACGCAAGGGCAACTAGCAAAGCGTGACTTCGATTCTTGGTGGGCGACGAAGGCGAGACAGGGGCTCTCTCCGGCGGTGTTGTCATGTGCTGCTTCCGGCGTGGCTATCGACAGAAGGGAGGAGAGAGGGCTGCCGAGGGAGAGGTTGCACTGGTGCAGGAAAGGCTGCGCAAGGGCTCCGAAGGCAAGGAGCAGCACAGGACTCCAACAGGCTGGCGAGGTTTCCTTCGGTTCTTCCCTGGCGACTCAACAGAGGCTCGAGAAGAAGGGATTTAGGGGAGGAAGAGCTGGGCAAACACAAAGGTCGGCATAGGGCTCGTCCGACGACAGGGGTGAAGGCGGCGGCATGATCTCCGGCTCCAGTGGTTCCGGCTGTTGTAGAAGGTAAGGACTGGGTCGAGTGCAGGGCAAAAACACGACTCTGATAGGCTCCAACGCTGCAGGGGTCGTCGGTCATGGTTGGGCTAGGGCTTGAGCAGAGTTTGGCCCGAGAGGCCGGTGATCTCGCGCTTCTAACTATCGGAATCGATGGCAGAGAGTTTGAGTGTGAGAGGGTGTGTTGCTGAGAGTGAGAGTCGGTTGTACTGAGAGGGTTACACAGGGGAAAGCAAGGGTCGAGGGTGCTCACTGGTGCAGATAGGCGTGACAGGGTGATGTAGTTGGGCAACACCTCCTCAACACGCAAAGGATAAAGAGGAGGGAAAGAAAGGAAAAAAGAATAAGTAAAAAAAAAATAACTCTATCGAAACTAATTGAAACAGGAATTCTGGATCGGAGCATTTTTCCGAACTTTTCCGAAAAGGTACGGGAAAATGTATATATAAACCCGCAAAAGCATACTCTGCGACGTAGGAATAAATCTCGTAAACAAACTACGAGATTCTAATAATAATTTAAATACTAAGAAAAGTATATACTCGTAAAATTGAATTTACGACTTAAATTACTAGTAAAACTTCCTTCAGATATTATAAAAAAAAAAATTGATAACCGTCGGAAAAATATCAAAAACGCTCCCCATAAACGGGGCGTTACATCAGATCCCCTAAAAACAAGTTTCGTCCCGAAACTTGCCACACGCCAAACTTCTCGGTCTCTAAGGCCGAGGTATAAAGTCACAACTAGGGAGGCTTAAACCTTCTAATCTATATACACAATGTACTCAAACTACTACCGCAAGATATATCAGGTTATATAACACATTCCCGCACAGGGCACAAACTACACATAACATCACACATGCACATAACTCAACCGAGGAAAGAACTAGGTCTAACTCGTCGATTCTATCGATGCTACTAGCTTAGCATAAAACTCAATCAAAGATACTATCCTCCGTCTTCCAGTCAGCCTCATCGGTTCCTTGTCTACCACTAGATCAACATGACTGACCACATCTCTCGAGTCCTGTATGTACTCCCTTGACTGATACTCATGAAACACCGGTGAACATTCTCTACTCTCGGCGGCCACGTTAACTGGGAAACCACTTTCCCAACTCGCGCTAAGATCTCAAAAGGTCCGATATATAGGAAACTCAACTTCCTTCTCGGGTCCTTCTCCATACAACACTTCCATTATGCCTCTCTTTGCTTGTCTCTAACAAAGAAGATCAAACTTCCAATACACACTGTTGGCTTTGGTTCTTGTCAAACCAAACTTTTATGTTACGTTTCCTCAATACTCGATCAAGACCTGGTCTTGGAGAATCACTTGTACACTTTAACCCATAATACCTCAAGGTAAATCAAAACAGTTGCACCAATGGATCTCCTCTTAACTCTTAGCAACTCTATTGTCAATTTTCGTCCCACTCAAAGCTTCATTGTCATCTGGAGTAGGTTAGCCATAGATGGTGTTACTTGGAGAATCTCTCTACAATTCCGATAACGATTAACACATCCAAGAAGACTTGTAACTTCTTTCACATCCCTCGAGGGTTGCCATCTCAAGAGAACTGGTCATACAACTTCTCTCTTCTCGAGAGTATACCAAATATCTTATCCGGGTATTAGTAAGCCCCTATGGAATTTCTACAACTCGTCGTGACTAGGTTCGTTCGGAATGTCGTATTTGCAATATCCCACACTCGAATTCTCAATTGGTGACAATCAGACCTTAAATCATTCTCATAAGGGACTACCGACCCTTGTAACCGATCGAGTAGATCATCTATTCGTTGTAAGGAATACTTGTCCTTCAACTCACGGTAATCGATGTCCAATTGGAGAGAATTTTTTGTCTTTTTCACAACAATTCTGGTGTTCTCATAATAACTTCAAATCAAGAGTTCAAGATAACTTCTGGTGTTCTCTATGACAGTGCATTAGTTCTAATGAACCTTTATCAACAAGTCCTTGCAATTGCTCCTTTGATTGCATCCTCAATTCGAGTATCCTTACGGGTATAATCTATTGATGTCTTTTGTACGGCGCCTTAGAAATGGGAGTTGAGCCCAAATCAATCTTAGCGGTAAAATTCACATTCCGATGCATTGGAATCCGTTCTATCTCGGGTTCTATCTTTTCTCTACCCATCACATATCGTAATACCCAACACCACCTAGTCCTAACGCTTGACAAGTAGTCCACCCCGACCAGTTGGGGTGACGTTCTTCACCACATGTATTGTTCCTTTTGTAGCTACTATGTTCACCGTCCTCTTTCAAAGGTCCTTCATCTCCAGAACTCAAGGAACTTGCTCGAGTCTTTCGACTCTTGAAGCCTTGGTTAAGCAATATTCAGCTTAATCCCTCTTTCTTCAAAGAAATTACGATAGTAACATCTTTTGATCTGGTGCATGTGTTCAGTCCCAAAGGTCTTAACTACAAGACTCGATCATACCTTATAACAACTCGATACAATCTTCTTTGCTTTCTATGACATCCCAACATATGGGGGGATCTCTTCGTATTCTACATCATCTTTCACCGTAGACATCCTTTCTTCAAGTAGGCGTAGAAATTTACACTATTTTCTTATGTAGCGTCAAACTGACTATAGAGACTCTAGTTTCAATCTTTCATGTACTTCTTGTACATCTCAAGTCAACATCGAACTTCAAAACTTTAGTTTTCTCTTTCTCTTGTTGGTCCCTTAAGCATCTCTTGGTATTCCATGATCTCACAACCTAGTACGCCTTTAGGCGAAGTTTCCCGACCACAGTTACTGAAAGATCCACTCATAACTCCACCAAGCACTCACATTATTACTCTAAGCTTGCAGCATTGCCGTAATCCAGATTCTTTATTTCACGTAATAGCCACTATGGCTTCGCCATGCGAGTCACAAGAACCTCGACTGAGATTTTGCTTGCGAAAACATGACATCCATAACCTTAGAACAAACATATCATACCTCCCCTTATATTTCCCCCCTTTACGCACAATAACCATAAAAGACTTCACCTTTCTCTTTGTCCTTCCAGTTTCCTTCACCCTGATCCGTGTCGTTCCTCCATATGACAACCCCATGACCTAAGAAGGTCACACCAAATCGTTACAATCCCTTCCCACGAGGTACGTTACCATCACTTGTTGGAATCGATAAAATGTCACTTGATTAAGCTATTTGCGCTACCCTTGATATGCCTCTTATTGCCGACATTCAACCACCACAAATATTCCACGTTCTAGTTACCGTTCCTTTATAATCCATGCTCTTGGTTACTTTTCTCATCTAGACAATAGACAACCAACACATGCACGTTCTCGACTATCACCGGTTAGCTTATAGCTGACCTTCTCCAAGTTCAAAGGCTCACCATTCTTCTTACCCTCCATGTTACCATACTCCTGAAGTCTACCCTCTCAGGGAATTTTTCCTTAAACTTCACTACCTCTTTTTACTCTACTTCGATCTTCGTTAGCTCCTATTACACTCCCCTCTTCCTTCTGCTTCTGTAAGATAACTATACCTTCCTCAACTTTTTCGTGTCATAAATTCATAGGCTTAACCGTTCTTCATAATATCTTGTAAGTGCATCTTTCCCACATCTCTATCGTTAGTAACTACTCTCTCTTCTCTTGGTTCGTAAGTTGAGTCTTTCAATTAAAACTCCTTGTTTTATCTTCATCTTTTGAAGATCATCATCCACACACCCTTCCTCCTTCTTAGCGTTGCTCAGTCTCATCTCAATGACGGAAAATTATTAACTCCACCAGGTAATTCTACTATGTGAACTTTCACCATGTGATCCTCCTCGTAACCCTCGTATTTTTGACTCTTCGCTTCTTGGTACCTCGCAAGTTTAACTTACGGTATTTTAAACCCTTCCCACATGTTTCATTCACTTCTCTCGTCTTAACCCTAATGCTTAGAAACGTCTAAGGAAAGCTTTGCATCTTAATGGAACACCACCTTAACCTTGCTAGAACGTACTCATCTCCTCCTCGATTTACATCTTTAGTTGTCCACGCTTCTTCTCGAAGAACTTAAGTTTGTTCTCTCCCTTGGTCTCGTCGTCGTTCGATCATGGCCTCTTTAGATCCGCTTCTACACTTTAATGTTGCTCATTTTTCTAGTATTGCTCCCATCTTGATCCCCCTTAAGTCATCTCGAGTTTTCTTTTACTTGGTTGCCCTTTGTTTACATATCTTTACTCCTCTTCGACATCTTGTTAAAGGAGTACAAGAACATCAAGGTGTTTGCCCGAACGTAGCTCTAAACTCGATACTTTGGCATATTCGTCCTCGTATGCACACTATCCTAAGTCAAACGACATCGTCCAAGGATGATGATATCATACTATCATCTTAGCTAAAAGGTCCCATAACTTCATATGTTACTATATATAATAAGAATACTTATACATAACTATATAAGTCCTAAGTCCATATCACTACCAACATAACACATTCAGCATTTCATCAACAATATAAGGTCCCAAAACATATAACCTTCCACATATATAACTATACACATATATCCAGTTCATCATGCAACATACAATCACAAAGATACACATCAATTCTATCATGCACAACTACCAACCTCATATCCATATCTATATATACATATCAAAATCTAATAAGCTAAGCTGCCGAGATCTGCGGAAGAAGTGGTGGTCCGTACATTCTACCCCGACTCATGCATGTGATTTTGAAAACGAAAACTCAGAACCCGCGGGGTTCTGTTTATTCCTTATTCGGCCTTTAGAAGATTGCGAGTGCCATTGTTGTCAACCTAGGGCTCTGATACCACTTTTTGTAACACCCCGAATCCGCGGGACTCGGGATGCTATGGGCGGAGACCTCACAATGGGTCCCGACCCTTAGCCTGACAACAATTTCACCGGATCTTTCAACAAGACACAAATAAAGGCCAAAACGAAATACATTTTTATGCAATGCAATGAAACCCGAAACCGTATAAACAAAAGACTACAACCGAGTCAACAACTCAAATGACCAAACGTCGAAAACATACAATACATAATTATATCTACAAGACTCCACCCACAAACCCATCCTACAATGTACGGACCCCGGCTGCCCACTCTTCCGGATCTCTCGGCCGCGTCCCTAACCTGCATGGTAACTACAACAATATCGGTATAAAACCGTTAGCTAGCATTCAAGGCATTAGAATCATGGTATTGGCACACACACACACATAAGGCATCATAAACACACAACATGTTCCAAAACACACAATCCGGTTTATTATCTTTTTATTATTAGGTCATATCCCGTTCTAATTCAACTTCTTTTGTGACACGAGAATCTTAAAGATCTCGCCCTTGTCCCCTTTCACCATACGGGTTTGTACTTGATGCGGATCAGCATCACCCGATGGGCTGGTCGCAAGGCACCTCCCAGTCATCCCCATTTTGGACTGGACAAGCGGTCACCGCCCGTTATCATACACTTGGGCCAAATATAAACATATAAAGTCGGTGGTCCTATTACCGGTTTAGATGTTATAACATAAGAAATAAACACACACATAAATAATAAACACACACCACCAAACACGCATTGAAACTAATACAGAGAATACGAGCTAAGTAAATCCGGAGACTTACCTGTCCCAAAGCTAAACCCGCTAAACACCGCTCTCAACTTCCCGTAGGAAGGCACTCAACGCCTGGTTAAAACAAGGCACACAATCAACATCTCTCTCACATACTAGAATAACAAACTCCTAATCCTCACGATCTCACAAGGTCATAACTATCACAACACATGCTAGGATACTCTCGTCCTAGTCTCCACAATCTCAACAAGATCATATCACCATAATCTCAATCTTCATAATATCACAAGATCAACCAAACACTCAACGCTTACAATAATCATAAATCCTCAAAACTCACCTAAGGTCCAAACACTACTTGACATTCACTCTAAGTTATGCTATATCCAACTTAGCATGATACTAATACTAAACATTACTAGATCGTGGGAAAGGATACTCACACGACGTCAAAAGACGGAAGTCGGTCAATGGATGTCGACTTTGGACTCGTTAGGCCTTTATCGGGATGCTTCCGAACCTAACACCAAAGCTAGAAAAATTTAGCTTATACGCTAAATTTGATCGTGAAATATAATATATAAAATCCTAAGGCAAAACTCATTTCCAAAATCCAACGTTAAAATCCCATAATTACCCTTCCGGGGAAAAAGTACAATACAAGAAACTTGGTCATAAAACCGTGATTGAAACTTTGAGCCATAAACCAATTTTAATTCAACAAAGGGTATAATATTTATAGTATATATATAAATATAAGAATATCCCCGTAATTGAAATCCGAGTTTAAAATCGACATATACATTTTTAGGGCAAAGATGAACAAATTCATAAACTTGGGTCATATTCTGAAAATGTAAATAAGGGCCACAATCTGTAATTTTTCCAGCAAAGGATGAAAATGCAAAATTCCAAAATGTGGGTAAAATATGTAAATGCAAAATACTGGGTACAAAATATAATTATATAGAAAGGGAGAGGGGCCCGATACAATTAACCCAAAAAGGGTTTTCTTTTTGCGTTAACAGAGGAAGGGCTGGAAGGCTGGAAAGAGAGTCACACAGGGGCGGCGGCGGTCCTCGATCGGCTCCGGCTAGGGTGACGCAAGGGCAACTAGCAAAGCGTGACTTCGATTCTTGGTGGGCGACGAAGGCGAGACAGGGGCTCTCTCCGGCGGTGTTGTCATGTGCTGCTTCCGGCGTGGCTATCGACAGAAGGGAGGAGAGAGGGCTGCCGAGGGAGAGGTTGCACTGGTGCAGGAAAGGCTGCGCAAGGGCTCCGAAGGCAAGGAGCAGCACAGGACTCCAACAGGCTGGCGAGGTTTCCTTCGGTTCTTCCCTGGCGACTCAACAGAGGCTCGAGAAGAAGGGATTTAGGGGAGGAAGAGCTGGGCAAACACAAAGGTCGGCATAGGGCTCGTCCGACGACAGGGGTGAAGGCGGCGGCATGATCTCCGGCTCCAGTGGTTCCGGCTGTTGTAGAAGGTAAGGACTGGGTCGAGTGCAGGGCAAAAACACGACTCTGATAGGCTCCAACGCTGCAGGGGTCGTCGGTCATGGTTGGGCTAGGGCTTGAGCAGAGTTTGGCCCGAGAGGCCGGTGATCTCGCGCTTCTAACTATCGGAATCGATGGCAGAGAGTTTGAGTGTGAGAGGGTGTGTTGCTGAGAGTGAGAGTCGGTTGTACTGAGAGGGTTACACAGGGGAAAGCAAGGGTCGAGGGTGCTCACTGGTGCAGATAGGCGTGACAGGGTGATGTAGTTGGGCAACACCTCCTCAACACGCAAAGGATAAAGAGGAGGGAAAGAAAGGAAAAAAGAATAAGTAAAAAAAAAATAACTCTATCGAAACTAATTGAAACAGGAATTCTGGATCGGAGCATTTTTCCGAACTTTTCCGAAAAGGTACGGGAAAATGTATATATAAACCCGCAAAAGCATACTCTGCGACGTAGGAATAAATCTCGTAAACAAACTACGAGATTCTAATAATAATTTAAATACTAAGAAAAGTATATACTCGTAAAATTGAATTTACGACTTAAATTACTAGTAAAACTTCCTTCAGATATTATAAAAAAAAAAATTGATAACCGTCGGAAAAATATCAAAAACGCTCCCCATAAACGGGGCGTTACATCAGATCCCCTAAAAACAAGTTTCGTCCCGAAACTTGCCACACGCCAAACTTCTCGGTCTCTAAGGCCGAGGTATAAAGTCACAACTAGGGAGGCTTAAACCTTCTAATCTATATACACAATGTACTCAAACTACTACCGCAAGATATATCAGGTTATATAACACATTCCCGCACAGGGCACAAACTACACATAACATCACACATGCACATAACTCAACCGAGGAAAGAACTAGGTCTAACTCGTCGATTCTATCGATGCTACTAGCTTAGCATAAAACTCAATCAAAGATACTATCCTCCGTCTTCCAGTCAGCCTCATCGGTTCCTTGTCTACCACTAGATCAACATGACTGACCACATCTCTCGAGTCCTGTATGTACTCCCTTGACTGATACTCATGAAACACCGGTGAACATTCTCTACTCTCGGCGGCCACGTTAACTGGGAAACCACTTTCCCAACTCGCGCTAAGATCTCAAAAGGTCCGATATATAGGAAACTCAACTTCCTTCTCGGGTCCTTCTCCATACAACACTTCCATTATGCCTCTCTTTGCTTGTCTCTAACAAAGAAGATCAAACTTCCAATACACACTGTTGGCTTTGGTTCTTGTCAAACCAAACTTTTATGTTACGTTTCCTCAATACTCGATCAAGACCTGGTCTTGGAGAATCACTTGTACACTTTAACCCATAATACCTCAAGGTAAATCAAAACAGTTGCACCAATGGATCTCCTCTTAACTCTTAGCAACTCTATTGTCAATTTTCGTCCCACTCAAAGCTTCATTGTCATCTGGAGTAGGTTAGCCATAGATGGTGTTACTTGGAGAATCTCTCTACAATTCCGATAACGATTAACACATCCAAGAAGACTTGTAACTTCTTTCACATCCCTCGAGGGTTGCCATCTCAAGAGAACTGGTCATACAACTTCTCTCTTCTCGAGAGTATACCAAATATCTTATCCGGGTATTAGTAAGCCCCTATGGAATTTCTACAACTCGTCGTGACTAGGTTCGTTCGGAATGTCGTATTTGCAATATCCCACACTCGAATTCTCAATTGGTGACAATCAGACCTTAAATCATTCTCATAAGGGACTACCGACCCTTGTAACCGATCGAGTAGATCATCTATTCGTTGTAAGGAATACTTGTCCTTCAACTCACGGTAATCGATGTCCAATTGGAGAGAATTTTTTGTCTTTTTCACAACAATTCTGGTGTTCTCATAATAACTTCAAATCAAGAGTTCAAGATAACTTCTGGTGTTCTCTATGACAGTGCATTAGTTCTAATGAACCTTTATCAACAAGTCCTTGCAATTGCTCCTTTGATTGCATCCTCAATTCGAGTATCCTTACGGGTATAATCTATTGATGTCTTTTGTACGGCGCCTTAGAAATGGGAGTTGAGCCCAAATCAATCTTAGCGGTAAAATTCACATTCCGATGCATTGGAATCCGTTCTATCTCGGGTTCTATCTTTTCTCTACCCATCACATATCGTAATACCCAACACCACCTAGTCCTAACGCTTGACAAGTAGTCCACCCCGACCAGTTGGGGTGACGTTCTTCACCACATGTATTGTTCCTTTTGTAGCTACTATGTTCACCGTCCTCTTTCAAAGGTCCTTCATCTCCAGAACTCAAGGAACTTGCTCGAGTCTTTCGACTCTTGAAGCCTTGGTTAAGCAATATTCAGCTTAATCCCTCTTTCTTCAAAGAAATTACGATAGTAACATCTTTTGATCTGGTGCATGTGTTCAGTCCCAAAGGTCTTAACTACAAGACTCGATCATACCTTATAACAACTCGATACAATCTTCTTTGCTTTCTATGACATCCCAACATATGGGGGGATCTCTTCGTATTCTACATCATCTTTCACCGTAGACATCCTTTCTTCAAGTAGGCGTAGAAATTTACACTATTTTCTTATGTAGCGTCAAACTGACTATAGAGACTCTAGTTTCAATCTTTCATGTACTTCTTGTACATCTCAAGTCAACATCGAACTTCAAAACTTTAGTTTTCTCTTTCTCTTGTTGGTCCCTTAAGCATCTCTTGGTATTCCATGATCTCACAACCTAGTACGCCTTTAGGCGAAGTTTCCCGACCACAGTTACTGAAAGATCCACTCATAACTCCACCAAGCACTCACATTATTACTCTAAGCTTGCAGCATTGCCGTAATCCAGATTCTTTATTTCACGTAATAGCCACTATGGCTTCGCCATGCGAGTCACAAGAACCTCGACTGAGATTTTGCTTGCGAAAACATGACATCCATAACCTTAGAACAAACATATCATACCTCCCCTTATATTTCCCCCCTTTACGCACAATAACCATAAAAGACTTCACCTTTCTCTTTGTCCTTCCAGTTTCCTTCACCCTGATCCGTGTCGTTCCTCCATATGACAACCCCATGACCTAAGAAGGTCACACCAAATCGTTACAATCCCTTCCCACGAGGTACGTTACCATCACTTGTTGGAATCGATAAAATGTCACTTGATTAAGCTATTTGCGCTACCCTTGATATGCCTCTTATTGCCGACATTCAACCACCACAAATATTCCACGTTCTAGTTACCGTTCCTTTATAATCCATGCTCTTGGTTACTTTTCTCATCTAGACAATAGACAACCAACACATGCACGTTCTCGACTATCACCGGTTAGCTTATAGCTGACCTTCTCCAAGTTCAAAGGCTCACCATTCTTCTTACCCTCCATGTTACCATACTCCTGAAGTCTACCCTCTCAGGGAATTTTTCCTTAAACTTCACTACCTCTTTTTACTCTACTTCGATCTTCGTTAGCTCCTATTACACTCCCCTCTTCCTTCTGCTTCTGTAAGATAACTATACCTTCCTCAACTTTTTCGTGTCATAAATTCATAGGCTTAACCGTTCTTCATAATATCTTGTAAGTGCATCTTTCCCACATCTCTATCGTTAGTAACTACTCTCTCTTCTCTTGGTTCGTAAGTTGAGTCTTTCAATTAAAACTCCTTGTTTTATCTTCATCTTTTGAAGATCATCATCCACACACCCTTCCTCCTTCTTAGCGTTGCTCAGTCTCATCTCAATGACGGAAAATTATTAACTCCACCAGGTAATTCTACTATGTGAACTTTCACCATGTGATCCTCCTCGTAACCCTCGTATTTTTGACTCTTCGCTTCTTGGTACCTCGCAAGTTTAACTTACGGTATTTTAAACCCTTCCCACATGTTTCATTCACTTCTCTCGTCTTAACCCTAATGCTTAGAAACGTCTAAGGAAAGCTTTGCATCTTAATGGAACACCACCTTAACCTTGCTAGAACGTACTCATCTCCTCCTCGATTTACATCTTTAGTTGTCCACGCTTCTTCTCGAAGAACTTAAGTTTGTTCTCTCCCTTGGTCTCGTCGTCGTTCGATCATGGCCTCTTTAGATCCGCTTCTACACTTTAATGTTGCTCATTTTTCTAGTATTGCTCCCATCTTGATCCCCCTTAAGTCATCTCGAGTTTTCTTTTACTTGGTTGCCCTTTGTTTACATATCTTTACTCCTCTTCGACATCTTGTTAAAGGAGTACAAGAACATCAAGGTGTTTGCCCGAACGTAGCTCTAAACTCGATACTTTGGCATATTCGTCCTCGTATGCACACTATCCTAAGTCAAACGACATCGTCCAAGGATGATGATATCATACTATCATCTTAGCTAAAAGGTCCCATAACTTCATATGTTACTATATATAATAAGAATACTTATACATAACTATATAAGTCCTAAGTCCATATCACTACCAACATAACACATTCAGCATTTCATCAACAATATAAGGTCCCAAAACATATAACCTTCCACATATATAACTATACACATATATCCAGTTCATCATGCAACATACAATCACAAAGATACACATCAATTCTATCATGCACAACTACCAACCTCATATCCATATCTATATATACATATCAAAATCTAATAAGCTAAGCTGCCGAGATCTGCGGAAGAAGTGGTGGTCCGTACATTCTACCCCGACTCATGCATGTGATTTTGAAAACGAAAACTCAGAACCCGCGGGGTTCTGTTTATTCCTTATTCGGCCTTTAGAAGATTGCGAGTGCCATTGTTGTCAACCTAGGGCTCTGATACCACTTTTTGTAACACCCCGAATCCGCGGGACTCGGGATGCTATGGGCGGAGACCTCACAATGGGTCCCGACCCTTAGCCTGACAACAATTTCACCGGATCTTTCAACAAGACACAAATAAAGGCCAAAACGAAATACATTTTTATGCAATGCAATGAAACCCGAAACCGTATAAACAAAAGACTACAACCGAGTCAACAACTCAAATGACCAAACGTCGAAAACATACAATACATAATTATATCTACAAGACTCCACCCACAAACCCATCCTACAATGTACGGACCCCGGCTGCCCACTCTTCCGGATCTCTCGGCCGCGTCCCTAACCTGCATGGTAACTACAACAATATCGGTATAAAACCGTTAGCTAGCATTCAAGGCATTAGAATCATGGTATTGGCACACACACACACATAAGGCATCATAAACACACAACATGTTCCAAAACACACAATCCGGTTTATTATCTTTTTATTATTAGGTCATATCCCGTTCTAATTCAACTTCTTTTGTGACACGAGAATCTTAAAGATCTCGCCCTTGTCCCCTTTCACCATACGGGTTTGTACTTGATGCGGATCAGCATCACCCGATGGGCTGGTCGCAAGGCACCTCCCAGTCATCCCCATTTTGGACTGGACAAGCGGTCACCGCCCGTTATCATACACTTGGGCCAAATATAAACATATAAAGTCGGTGGTCCTATTACCGGTTTAGATGTTATAACATAAGAAATAAACACACACATAAATAATAAACACACACCACCAAACACGCATTGAAACTAATACAGAGAATACGAGCTAAGTAAATCCGGAGACTTACCTGTCCCAAAGCTAAACCCGCTAAACACCGCTCTCAACTTCCCGTAGGAAGGCACTCAACGCCTGGTCAAAACAAGGCACACAATCAACATCTCTCTCACATACTAGAATAACAAACTCCTAATCCTCACGATCTCACAAGGTCATAACTATCACAACACATGCTAGGATACTCTCGTCCTAGTCTCCACAATCTCAACAAGATCATATCACCATAATCTCAATCTTCATAATATCACAAGATCAACCAAACACTCAACGCTTACAATAATCATAAATCCTCAAAACTCACCTAAGGTCCAAACACTACTTGACATTCACTCTAAGTTATGCTATATCCAACTTAGCATGATACTAATACTAAACATTACTAGATCGTGGGAAAGGATACTCACACGACGTCAAAAGACGGAAGTCGGTCAATGGATGTCGACTTTGGACTCGTTAGGCCTTTATCGGGATGCTTCCGAACCTAACACCAAAGCTAGAAAAATTTAGCTTATACGCTAAATTTGATCGTGAAATATAATATATAAAATCCTAAGGCAAAACTCATTTCCAAAATCCAACGTTAAAATCCCATAATTACCCTTCCGGGGAAAAAGTACAATACAAGAAACTTGGTCATAAAACCGTGATTGAAACTTTGAGCCATAAACCAATTTTAATTCAACAAAGGGTATAATATTTATAGTATATATATAAATATAAGAATATCCCCGTAATTGAAATCCGAGTTTAAAATCGACATATACATTTTTAGGGCAAAGATGAACAAATTCATAAACTTGGGTCATATTCTGAAAATGTAAATAAGGGCCACAATCTGTAATTTTTCCAGCAAAGGATGAAAATGCAAAATTCCAAAATGTGGGTAAAATATGTAAATGCAAAATACTGGGTACAAAATATAATTATATAGAAAGGGAGAGGGGCCCGATACAATTAACCCAAAAAGGGTTTTCTTTTTGCGTTAACAGAGGAAGGGCTGGAAGGCTGGAAAGAGAGTCACACAGGGGCGGCGGCGGTCCTCGATCGGCTCCGGCTAGGGTGACGCAAGGGCAACTAGCAAAGCGTGACTTCGATTCTTGGTGGGCGACGAAGGCGAGACAAGGGCTCTCTCCGGCGGTGTTGTCATGTGCTGCTTCCGGCGTGGCTATCGACAGAAGGGAGGAGAGAGGGCTGCCGAGGGAGAGGTTGCACTGGTGCAGGAAAGGCTGCGCAAGGGCTCCGAAGGCAAGGAGCAGCACAGGACTCCAACAGGCTGGCGAGGTTTCCTTCGGTTCTTCCCTGGCGACTCAATAGAGGCTCGAGAAGAAGGGATTTAGGGGAGGAAGAGCTGGGCAAACACAAAGGTCGGCATAGGGCTCGTCCGACGACAGGGGTGAAGGCGGCGGCATGATCTCCGGCTCCAGTGGTTCCGGCTGTTGTAGAAGGTAAGGACTGGGTCGAGTGCAGGGCAGAAACACGACTCTGATAGGCTCCAACGCTGCAGGGGTCGTCGGTCATGGTTGGGCTAGGGCTTGAGCAGAGTTTGGCCCGAGAGGCCGGTGATCTCGCGCTTCTAACTATCGGAATCGATGGCAGAGAGTTTGAGTGTGAGAGGGTGTGTTGCTGAGAGTGAGAGTCGGTTGTACTGAGAGGGTTACACAGGGGAAAGCAAGGGTCGAGGGTGCTCACTGGTGCAGATAGGCGTGACAGGGTGATGTAGTTGGGCAACACCTCCTCAACACGCAAAGGATAAAGAGGAGGGAAAGAAAGGAAAAAAGAATAAGTAAAAAAAAAAATAACTCTATCGAAACTAATTGAAACAGGAATTCTGGATCGGAGCATTTTTCCGAACTTTTCCGAAAAGGTACGGGAAAATGTATATATAAACCCGCAAAAGCATACTCTGCGACGTAGGAATAAATCTCGTAAACAAACTACGAGATTCTAATAATAATTTAAATACTAAGAAAAGTATATACTCGTAAAATTGAATTTACGACTTAAATTACTAGTAAAACTTCCTTCAGATATTATAAAAAAAAAAAAATTGATAACCGTCGGAAAAATATCAAAAACGCTCCCCATAAACGGGGCGTTACACTTGAGTTGAATAGGAGGACTTGGTCTCCCTCCTTCAAGTCTTTTGAAATGATGTGCTTATCATGCCAGCGCTTTGTCCGTTCCTTGTAAATCCTTGCGTTCTCGTACGCATTTAGCCGGATCTCATCCAGCTCATTGATGTCTAAGAGCCGTTTCTCTCCGGCTTCTTTCATGTCGAAGTTGAGCCACTTGATAGCCCAATAAGCTTTGTGTTCTAGCTCTACAGGAAGATGACATGATTTACCATAAACAAGATTATAGGGAGTCGTACCTATTGGTGTCTTGAAGGCTGTCTTGTATGCCCATAGTGCATCGTCAAGCTTCATTGACCAATCTTTCCTCGTTTTAGAGACGGTTTTCTCTAAAATCCCTTTAATCTCTCTATTGGATATCTCGACTTGTCCGCTGGTTTGCGGGTGGTAAGGTGTAGCTATCTTATGGGTCACCCCATACTTAGCCAATAGAGTCTCAAATCAACGGGCTGTGAAATGCGTTCCTCCGTCACTAATGATGGTTCGGGGAGTTCCGAACCTTGGGAAGATCGTTTTGTTGAGGAACTTCACCACTATCATTGCATCATTAGTAGGAGAAGCGATTGCCTCCACCCATCTTGAGACAGTCTACGGCAAGAAGTATATACTGGTTGCCGCATGAAGATGGGAAAGGTCCCATAAAATCGATGCCCCATACATCAAAGATCTCTACTTCTTGTATGTTGTTGAGAGGCATCTCATTCCTCCTGGATATATTACTTGTCCTTTGACAAGCATCACAAGAAACAACAAACTTTTGCACATCTTTGAAAAGTGTAGGCCAATAAAAGCCGGAGCGAAGTACCTGTAATACCCGGAAAAATTATTTTCTTCCGTTTGATACCGATCAAACCATATTCCGATCCGCCGACTTGTATTCGTTTAAATAAAAAAAAAAGCTTTATCAAATTCTATCTTTTTATGTGATTCTATTTAACCCAAAATGATAAATAGGGAACCCGAATAAAATTATTACATAAATAAAAAAATAAAAAAACCAAAAACCGAAGAGCGGTTCCGTGCGAGTAACGATTTAATTATCAACCCATCGTATTAGATGATTAGACCCATCAGACCGGCCCAAATACATGGCAGCCCAGCCCAACCCATAATCTAAATTAACCTAAACCCTCTACCTTAATCACGCTTAAACCTAAACCTAATTTATTTCCCTAATCTAACTACCGCTATCCTAAGCATCGTCAATCTCTCACCACCGGCGCATCAGCCTCGCACCAGGAGGAGCTCTACCGTCGCCGGCTTCTCAGTAGCCCCACCGGTCGCAGCAGCCTCGCACACCGGAGGAGCTTCACCGTCGCCGGCTGCTCCGTAGCCACCCCTAGCGCATCGGCCTCGTCTTCGTCAAAGGCCCACGAGAGACACTCAGCAGTCTGCTGTACCACCGAACCCCGCGACGGCAACCTTGGAGGAGCAGCACCGGAACCAGTACCGACACAAGCACAACTCGAACCTTCCTAAGTGTCTACCACCGCATGGTTACTGCCTTCCACCCTATCGAGCGACTCGGCGGATTTGTAAGTGCAGTGAGCCAATACCTGTTTCCCTACTGTCTTGTATCTCTCCTGTCGCCCTTCTCGATCTAATCGGACTAATAGCAGTGAAACGGAGCTAGACTTCCAACCACCGCAGCGGTGCAGCCGAGTTGAGCCAACGATCCCGGAGGTCGGTGGTGCTGATTGACGCCATCAACAACGGGTCTCCTCTTTGCTGTAGTCCGGTAGGTGAAACTAATCCTATGATGATGATCTTATACCACAATATAGGATGTATATGTGTATATACAGAGATGACTACACCTAGAAATGAACCTAGGTTGTGTAGATTAAATTGTATAAATTTGTAAGCTGTGGGTTTCGAACTGGGGACCATCAGGTCATAGAAAAAAAAATGAGAGAATGCTATCAGAGAGACTCGAACTCAGGACCTCATTCAGCCTAGGAAAATTTCATGTTGTGAGCTGAAACTGCTGACTTTGAACCCGTTTTTGGATAGCTTAGATCGAACATCCACCGTTGAATTTTTAATATGTTTGATATAGAAATATGAAGTTTACTGTATTAAAATTTGGGAGAAAGTTAACGGTCGGATTAGAAGTTATAAGGTCCCAAAGTAGAGCAGTAGGGCTGTTTTTCCAGCAGAGGAAAATATTGGCTAAGTATAGAAATTCTAGCTTTTATCCAACTTTAGAGATTTATGTAGGAGTTATGGTTGATTATGTTTGAGAGATCTTTGTTCCTATGGTTAGTATGCATATCATATAGGATCTAGAGTTTTACTACGAAATTTTTATCTTTTTATTCAAGCCTCGTATCTTAACCCAAAGTCGGACCTTTACGACTTTTTGTGAAAATCTAGAATTTTGTGTAACTATTATAAATCTTTACCAAACTTTTCTGTAAGAACTAGATTGTGGAAATGGGTTCCAAAGGAGAGTTTGAAACTAAGATATAGACAAATCCGGGAGTTTCGGAACCGGGGGTAAAATAGTCATTTTACCTTAAGAGGGCATTTTAGTAATTTTCTCTTGATGAGTTTGTGCATCTTAGAAGTTATAGACTTCTAAGATTATGGGATGTATTTTGATCCACGTGCCTTGTATGACAGGCGTATGAGTTTCTACGGTTGCATACCGAGTTGAGATTGTCACTACAAAAAATAATTCAATTAGCCACGGATGTTGGCGACGGCAGGAAAGCTATTTGCCGACGCCAACCATCAACGGCGACGGCTTGGCGACGGCAGAAGGGGGCGACGCCAGAACAGGCGACGCGAATTTTTTTCGCCACAGACTTTTGCCGTCGCTAACATATTTTGCGACGGCTATACAATGGATAGTATCCGTCGCAAATATTTCGCGTCGGCGTTTGCCGACGCTTCGCAAATAGTAAAATTGGTGCGAAAATTTGAATTTTGGCAGCAAATTTTAAATTTTGTGGGAAATTTTGTATTTTTTGGCAACGGCAAAGAGCCGTCGCAAATTGTATATTCGGTGGACAATTAAAATTTTTGGTGGAAAATTTTGATTTTTTGCGACGGAAATTGCCATCGCAAATATTAAACTGATAAGAGAGGCAACGCATGCCAATAAATCAAACTGCTTATACCAAGGACTCGTAAACACTTGCAAGCTATGTAATCAAGATGTGAAGTTACATATGAGAATAATCACCGTCTTTATAGTTATACAAACCCCAATCACCAGCAACAAATACCACCAATTTAAGGATAAATCAAATTCATAGCCCTTTGATAGATGACATACAAAGATAGGTTTAAGGTACAAGAGTAAGAAGATATCTTGACAAGGATATATAGAATAGATAGCCTCATGACTGCTCCTGCTCACTCAGTTGGTCTGCTAGGTGCTTCACTAACACCGGCACATTAGTCTTCTGTTGTTTACGCAGTGTCCAGCTATCAACTTGAGCAGCGGGATTTGGGAGAGGAGGTCTGCCAGATGGGCGTATGAGTGGGCGTGCAGCAAAGCGCGACGCATGAGGTTGTTTTGGACCTATAAAATAAGTGAAATAATCTGTCAAGTAGACATATGTCTCAAGCAATACACCAAGCAAGAACAGTGTCAGAAGATTGAGCTGAAATTTTGCAAATTTACCATGAAAGTAACCCCAGGTTGACTCTCCAGCTCCACGAGTTGTTTGAACTGCAGCAGGCAAGTCATGAATGATGTCGCTAGGAAGCACGGGAGAAAGAGGACGCCCTTCCATGTGCCTTTCCCTAAATTAAAGAGCAATGCAAAATTTACTGTGTCTTTCCATAAGTTAATTGACTACTATGCTAATTTTTTTCAAAAGACAGCATAATTGTTATAAAATGTTCAACTTTCAAAGATAATGAAACAAACTATGATGGGAGTTGACATTGTAACATGATTCAAGATTTTTCAATTATCACCTTTTTCTCAATTTTAAGCTTACTAAGTAAATCTTGGTTGTGTTTGATATTGAAACAAACTTAGATTAATCAATTACCAGTTTAATCTTCATACCAAGCAGCTTGTCATTTAATGTGATATATAACAGAAAATCACCATGCCACTTCTAGATATAACACACCGAGAGGTAATAAAATAAGGATAACAAGCGAGCATTGGTAATAATCTTAGAACATAAATTAAATACTTAATCCATAGATGCCCAATGTTATTAATGACTAATCTAATTTATAGATGAACACTGATCGAGATATGTATAGCCACAAAAATAAGAAAACATAATCCCAAATGATAAAGCAAGCTAACCATTCACTACGAACCTTTAAGCGGGCAACATCTGGTACTTCTTAGTGAAAAGGTCAGCATTATTAGAACTTTGTGGGATCTCATATGAGTTCCTAAGGAAACATACCGATCATAAAAAAAACAAAATAAGTTCTATAAATTATGAATTATTACCTCTAATAGAAGAGATATATTACCTTTGAACACTGTCCATGAACTAGGGTGCTAGGATGACATATAAACTCTAAAGAAGGATACCTTGAACTAAAGGACTTGAGAGAATCAAAACATGTACTTAGTGCATTTTTGAAACAACAACCAAACTTGAAAAAAGTACATGAGATTACCAGATTATGGTTGTCAAAGTAAGGTGGAGACACAATTGTTCCATCTTGATGAGTTCATGAAATCCACTTCACTAACAAGTATCAAGCAATGGTCAATCTGGAACATAGTTTTGTTTCGAATTGCATATTTTTGGGGCAACTCTAGTCTTTATACAAATGATATGAACTTATTAGTTCAATATTGTATGCATATCATTTTGTTGATACTTGTATGGACATTGACAACAAAATTGAGCACTTTTCATATAGATCATCAGCTTATGGAATGTATCAACAATTTTCATTACTTTCAGTTAATTACTCTAATATTTGGAGGTTTGTAAGCAAATAATCCTAAATCTAGCATCAACAAGCTGACTTACTTCAAAACTATGTTAACTACAATCAACTGCTAGAAAACTCACAAAATCAAGAGTGATAATTAAAGACATTGGGCGCCACTAGAAAACTCAAAAATATGTTAACTACAATCACATGCTACAATAAGTTAGAAAAATAGCCAAAAAGAATGTTAGATATACCAAGATCATGAAATAGAAATAGTTCATCAAGATCATTAACCTTCACACTTATAGTTTCAATTATACAAAACTGAAGCTTATCCTCACAAGAATATGCATATAAAGGAAAACTCAGTCCTTCCACTCTATATACGCATGCAACAATAAGAAAATTAATACACAAATAATGACAAAGATAGATCAATTTCTTGTCCAGAACACAAAGATAGATCAACTGAAGTCAAGGGTGCAGCAACATAGAAATGGATGCCATGGTGCAACTTCGATTCATCAAATTAATATAACGCATGCAACAATCAAGTTTGGAAACTGAATTAAAACAATCCTACTGGTTACTCACCATTTGCTGCTACACGATCTGCTCCAACAGTTACGGCATTAACGCGTTCATCTTTCATTAGAGCAGCAGTTGCAGAATCTGCTATTAGAGTAGCTGGTATGTTGTCATGTACCAATTCAAATGGTGTTAGCCTGGATCCCTGCATTACCAATGAGAAAATCAATACATAAATGAAGAAATACGCAGTTGGGACTAATTAACAGGGATTGATTACACATATAAGTCAGCTTCGTCCGCACTGTATCTTGTTTTTTACTGACTCCCGACTCTCTTAAACCAGTACCACTTTGCACAACTACAATGGTTTCTGTCCCAACTTTTGTTTTCTCTAAGATGCTCCTAAAATGCTTTCTACCATAACAAGTAAATATTAAAATTAAAATCATTAACGGACAAATTGTACAACAATTCAGCTACAAATGATTGATGAGAGCAATGCATACGTATTTGTTTCTTCAAAATTACACAGTGATAATGTCACTGGTTTAAAACTCAACTTGAAAACCATTACACATATAAACCTAGAAAAACAAAAAAAAATACCAAGAGCAAGGTAGAGAAGAGAGAAATATACTTGAGTTGGCAAGCAACATTTGACTTATAATCCCAGGGAGATGGAGAGAGCAAGGAGATGCAAACTAATGTTTGTAACTGTAGGCAGGTGATGAGAGGAGGAATGTAAGCTTCGAATTGCCACTCAACAATGTATAGAGTATGACATACTCCACAACTTATCACCTTCGCATACAAATCCTTTACACCAGTTTCTCTATACCCAAAGTTAACAATACAAACAGAAATCAAAATTCAGAGATAAAATCTCCGCAAAAATCACAATTCAGAGACAGAATCTCAACAGAAATCAAAACTCAGTTGAATCAGACCTGAGATTGTAGGTGTAGGGAGAAAGAACCTCAGATGGATCCTTCGCTGCGAACCCTGTGATCTTCCTCGAGCATCCATGGTTCCCATTGACGGAAAAGATAGATGACCTAGCTGATCGAAGAAGAAACTAAATTAGGTTTTCTTAAACTCAATGACGGGTTAATAAAACGGTTTTCTTCTTCTTGGAAAGGGCTCAATTATAGGAGATTGGAGAAATTTGAAAGAGAGGGAAGATTGAATATGAAGAAGAGTGGCTACAGGTATGATTGAGGAATTTGAATTACTTGAAAATGAACAACTAGATAAGAAAATTTTTGAGAAGGACGAAGGCAAAAGCTTACTCGAGTCGTTTGTTCATCGGACGATGAAACTATGAAGTCCGGTGCTTCGTCGATCGCATACGAGAAAGAGGAATGAGGAAGGCAAACTTTGGAGACCCTAGAGGTGAGTGAATAGAAAAGCGTGATTCGATAACCCTAGGAAGCGAGAAACACTATCAAATGCCGGCTAAATTTTGGGCTTGTTTTACCGCTTACCTGGGCTTTAAAATAAAACAAATTCCGCCAAAATTCATGTGTCTAAGTGAATGATAAATGCTGTAAAAAAAAGTAATTTCATATAATTCATCACACTTGTGATATAAACGTTATAAATTAATGCTATAAAATATAAATTTTGTTGTAGTGTAAGACTTTGAGAGATCCAAACTTAGAGTTAGCAAAATTACTTATGAGTAGGCTATTAATGGAGTAGAACGATTGACGATGTGAGTGAGTGCGTGTCGGATCCGGACTCAAGAGACAGAGAGTTGAGAGAAGCTAGAAGGGATAGTTTGAGAATCAAAGAGTACAAGAGTCGAAGAGTCGAACAGAAGGGGAATAAGAGGGAAACCTAATTTTTTGTGGGAATAGAATTTGGGGATGAATTTTAATTATTTTAAAAAAAAGAAAATTATTTATATAATTTAAAAAAAAATTTACCCTAATATTTTCATTTGGCGCCAAATAATTTGGTTGTTGGCGTCGGCGACATACAGCCGTCGCCAATGGTCCCTTTCATAGCCACGGTAAATATTACCCGACGCCAATTACATGATTATTAGCGACGGCCCTATACCACCGACGCAAATAATTGTTACTTTCTACCACGTTGGTGTTGCCGTCGCATAGCCGTCGCCAAATAAAGATCAATGGCGACGGCAAACCACTGCCGTCGCCAACAACCGTGGCTAATTGAATTATTTTTTGTAGTGTGTGAGAGTTGTGGTTTGATTCAGGTAAGTCCTTGCGACTTACTTAGATGGTTTCTGGATGTTAGTTGGATGACGATAGTGGTGTGTGTGTTGTGTGTTTATAATAACAACTTGTTAGGACGACCGTTGTTATTATGTGTTAAGGCCCAAGTGTATGTATAACGGGCCGTGACATCACTGCCCAGCTCTGCCAGGAGACTGGGAGGTTCTCTATACCCAGACCATACAGGTACACGGTGAGATGCATCGGATCCACTCCTGATGGGTACACGGGGCGGAGGCGAGGTTTGGGAATCCCTCGTGTCACAAAATAAGTATCATTAGAGTGAATGACTTAAATGAAGATAATAAATGGATTGTTTGAAAGCATGATGAGTGTTTATTATTTTATGTGTGCGTGTGTTATTATTATTCTCCTAATGTTTAGATAACTAGCTAATGGTTGTTTTGTTGCGTTTTAGTTTTACTGCAGGTTAGAACAGCAGTTGAGTGATCCGGAAGTAGTGGCCAGCCGGGTCTCCGTACTCCTTAGAGTGGGGGTTTGGGTTGTTGCTTTGTTGTTCTTCCCTCTTGTTAAGACAATTAGTCTTTTCCGTCGTTTAAGTACTATAGGCTGTTAGACTTTGTTGCATTCATCCTGTTAAAAATACATTTTTACGAATTTCGGTTTTTCTTATTTGTGTCTTGTTGCAAGATCCTAGTAATATTGTTGTCAAACTGAGGTCGGGACCCATTGTGAGGTCCTAACCAGTAATGTCCCGAGTTTTGAGAATTCGGGGTGTTATAGTACCTTAGCACAAGTCTTGTGGGAACTAGCATGTCCGCCACATGGTAGAGAATGGCACGGATGACACTATCTATCTCATCTTCGGGAATACATCTCCTGTAGATGCCATCTGGACCTCTTTTGAATAGAAGAGGTTCGTTCCAATAGAATTGCCGGACGTCTCTCAAGAACTTCTTCTTTTGAGCATATGAAAGTCCGGGTGGAATCTCCTGACAAACAAGGTAATTTATAATGTCAGCAAACCATGGATCATTACCTTGTGATATGTGTTGAAGACACTCTTCAATCTCGTGCAGCTGCTCGTCAGGGAAGGAATCGTCTATCGGAAGTTCATCCGACTCGCCGGTGAGTTGCGGAAGACGACTAAGGTGATCGGCAACGGAGTTCTCCGATCCTTTCTTATCACGGATCTCTAAATCGAACTCTTGTAAGAGTAAGATCCATCTTAGAAGCCTTGGCTTCGCATCCTTCTTCGTGAATAAGTATCGAATTGTAGAATGGTCCGTGTAGACTATCACCTTCGCACCTACAAGATAGGAACGAAATTTCTCAAAAGCGTATACTACGGCTAAAAGTTCATTTTCCGTAGTTGCATAATTGTATTGGGCCTCATCTAGCGTTTTGCTAGCGTAGTAGATGGCATGAGTGCGACCATCTTTCTTCTGTCCAAGAACGGCTCCTATAGCGACATCGCTTGCGTCGCACATGACCTCGAAAGGAAGAGTCCAATCGGGTGGTTGAATGATTGGTGCCGAAATCAAAGCTTCTTTGATCCTGCAAAAAGCATCTAAGCAATCTTTCAAAAATTCGAAAGTCGCATCTTTCATCAAAAGATTAGTCAAAGGTTTTGAAATCTTAGAAAAATCCTTTATGAATCTCCTATAGAAGCCCGCATGTCCTAAGAAGCTTCTAATTCCTTTTACTGATGAAGGGGGAGGTAACTTCTCAATGGTTTCTATCTTTGATCGATCTACCTCTATTCCCCTTTGTGATACTAAGTGACCTAACACAATTCCTTCGGTGACCATGAAATGACACTTTTCCCAGTTTAAGACTAAGTTAGTGTCCTCACATCTCTTAAGAACTAGTGAAAGGTTATAGAGACAGTTATCAAAGGAAGAACCATATACCGAAAAGTCGTCCATGAAGACTTCCATGATATTCTCTACATATTCGGAGAAGATTGCCATCATACACCTTTGGAAGGTGGCTGGAGCGTTGCATAAGCCGAATGGCATTCTTCTATAAGCGAACGTACCCCATGGGCACGTAAAGGTTGTCTTCTCTTGATCATCCGGATGAATTGGTATCTGAAAGAAACCGCTATATCCATCTAAATAACAAAAGTAAGCATGTTGGGCTAACCTTTCCAGCATTTGATCTATAAAAGGAAGGGGGAAGTGGTCCTTCCTAGTGGCCACGTTCAGTTTGCGGTAGTCGATGCACATTCGCCACCCTGTAACTGTCCGTGTAGGGATGAGTTCGTTGTTCTTGTTGGAAACAACGGTAATGCCTCCTTTCTTGGGTACTACTTGTACCGGACTCACCCATTTGCTATCAGAAATAGGGAAGATGATACCTGCATCAAGTAGCTTAAGGATTTCTTTCTTCACGACCTCTTTCATTGCCGGGTTTAACCGTCTTTGAGGTTGGCGTGAAGGTTTGTAATCCTCTTCCATTAATATTTTGTGCATACATAGAGAAGGCTTTATTCCTACTAAATCATCAATGGTTTAACCTAGTGATCTCCTATGTTGCTTCAAAACACTCATGAGTTTCTCTAATTCATCATCGTTCAAATTTGCATTGACTATAACCGGGTATGTGGAATTAGTGCCAAGGAATGCGTACCTTAAATGCGTGGGAAGTTGCTTCAATTCTAATGATGGAGGTACCTTGGTTGGTGATGAATCGTGGCCTTCGGGTGTTGTGGAAGAGGTCTCTATAGGTGTGGGTACTTCATCATTAGATTCGGAAGCGGCTGCGGTGAAGTTTGGAGAATCCAGAGAATTACTCATTGAATCGACCTCCCCTGTAATAAATCGGTCGATCTGCTGTACGATTTTTCTTTCTGTCGGAAAAAATCGGGTTACCCCTTCATGAATCGGACGATTTAATGTTGTCAGGTCGATTTTTGTTTCTGTCGAGAAAAATCGGATTGCATCTTCAGAAATCGGATGATTTATTTCTGGCAGGTTGATTTTCTTCACAGTTTCCGGAGTCCACTCTAGTTCTTCAATTTTTGCTCCTAGTTCTTCCTCCACATCATTTAATGCTTTCACATCCTCATTGCAGTCATGTTCCACCCCTTCCTCCATGATGCTCATGCTAAGAACCTTTTGAAGAGGGTCTTTCATCAAGATCGAACTTACTACCTCTCTAGACTCTTCTTCCTCAACAATTTCAAAAACGTCGTCTTTCAAGGCTGGCTCCTTGATTAAGGAAGATAGTATGAATTCTATCTTTTCTTCACCAATATGGAAGGATAGCTGGCCGTTCTTGCAATCTACCATGCATCCAGATGTGGCAAGGAATGGTCTCCCAAGGATGATGGGAACCGGGTAATCTGCAGGTATGTCAAGAACGACAAAATCTATAGGGATGTAAAACTTACCTAGCTTTACCGGAATGTCTTCTAATATTCCCACCGGCTTAGTGGTAGAACGATCAGCCATGTAGAGTGTGATCTTCACCGGTCTAGGCTCTCCTAGACCAACTGCCTTGCATAGAGCGAGAGGTATGATACTCACACTTGCTCCAAGGTCACAAAGAGCATCATAGGTAGCTTCTCCCAAAGTGATGGGTATGCAAAAGGATCCTGGATCGCGGAGCTTGGGTGGCATATTCTCCGTCATAGTCTTGATGAGTTCGGATGACTCCATACTCATCTTGACTTCTCCTATATCTTCCAACTTCCTCTTGTTAGAGAGGATCTCCTTGAGGAATTTCCCGTAAGCCGGCATACCTAAAATCGCATCCATAAAAGGTATGTTAATATGGAGCTTACTCATAAGTTCAACAAACTTACCGAAATGTTTATCTAGGCGTGCACGCGCTCTAGATTGAGGAAAAGGTCGAGGTGGTTTGTAAGCGGGAGGAGGAACATAGACTTCTTCCTTCTCTTTTGCCTCTCCTTCTTTTGTGGAGGTATCAACTACTTTAGGTTGAGGGTCGGCGGTCGTCTTTCCGCTCCTAGTAGTTATTTCCATAACCCTTCCCTTTGGGTTATCTTCTGTCTTTCCGGGAAGCTTCCCTTGATCTCTTGGAACTTCTCCGGCCTTGTTGAATACTTGGTTTTCTAAAGCTTTGTGAGCTTTGTCAACCGAAGTTATGTAACTCTCCAATCCTTGTAGCTTGCCTAGGATCGTTTCTAGCATGGGATCGGGTTTGCTTGATCCGCTTGATTGTCCCTGGCTTGTTGAAGGAGTAGAAGAAGATGGAGGTGTTAGAGCCTTTTCAGCATAAGAGTAAGGATTACCTGGACTTTGCTGATTTGACCTCCAATTGTTGTTATTTGAGTTCCTGTTGTTGTTGTTGTTCCAATTGGAGTTTCGGTTGTTATTGTTGTTGTTGCTCCAATTGGAATTCCGGTTATCACTCCTTTGATTGTTATCTCTTTCCATGTAGTTGGCTTCTTGCTCCTTAGTCTTTTGAAGACTCGTTTTGAGCACTTCCCTCAATTCTTTGATGTCATCTTTGAGGGAGAATATTTGTGTTTGAGCCGCTTGATTCAACTTGGCTCCCGTATCGCCTTGATTCCGGCTATTTGATTCCACCTTCCGGTGGGAATATTTCTCAATCACTTGGGCTTGCTTCTCAATGAAGTCCCAAGCATCATCCTCTCTCATATCCATGAATGTGCCACAAGATAGAGATTGGAGATTGAATTGTGTCTCCACATCCAACCCTTTGTAGTAGATCTCCAATAATTCCAGCTTGGAAATGCCATGGTGTGGGCAATTCAATAAGAGATCTTGAAACCTTTCCCAAGATTGAAACAAGCTTTCGTTAGGTTTCATAGAAAAAGCATTTATTTTACCTCTCAATTCCGCCGTTTTGGATGGCGGAAAGAACTTGGTGAGGAATTCCGAAGACAATTCCTCCCATGTAGCTAACTTCGCAGCCGGAAGTGTTTGGTACCAAGCTAGAGCCTTATCCTTCAAAGAAAAGAAGAACGGTTTGATCTTGTAGTTGCTTGTAGTAGCCTTCTTCGGATTCATAGTCTCCATGAGAATCTCAAAATTCTGCAAGTGTTGATGCGGAGATTCAGTACTTGCTCCGCCATATTGACTTTGGCGAACCATAGTGATGACTTGTGGTGAGAAGCTAAACTCTTGGATGTCTTCAGCTCCGAAATCCACACCTAGACGGCGTGGTTGCTGAATTGGATCCATCCGTTGCCCCAAAGTTCGGGGTCTATCTTCGTTAATGACAGCTCTAACGTTCCTAGTCGTAATGCGAGGGACGACCTTTGGTGTTGGAGTGTTTCGGGTAGGACGAAGTGATGGATCAATCTCTTCAAGTTCCGGCATGTCCGGATCAATCTCTTCATCATTGGATGAGTCATTTCGAATGGATTTAGTTGGTGTCTTGACTTTCTTCTTCTTCTTGGAGTCGTTCAATTCCAACTTCATGTCCAACATCATAGCTCTTAGTTCATCAATCTGAAATTGATGACTTATTTCAGCTTCTTTTCGAGCTTTCTCACTCAATTGGAGCTGGCGTTGAGCTTCGTTCAGTTCAGCCTTGTAGTTTCACTCATCGTTTTCAGCCATTTTCTTCTCCTTCAACTTTCTCCTCAAAGTTCTTTCTAATTCGGGATCGAAAGGAATTAGATCTTTAGTGGATCTAGTCTTTCGCATATACCTAAAGAACCTGCAAAGATCACTCAAGTAGACAAATCAAATCACAAGAGCAAGAGCTCTCAAGCTAGACAACCGAAAACCGGATTTGATCTAGACCAAATCCCCGGCAACGGCGCCAAAAAACTTGTTCGCTCAAAAGGGTGTGCGTCAAAGTCTTAATATTTATATCTAGAACTCAAAAGCAAAGCGAACCCGCAGTGTACGGATCAGTTGTAGAAAGGTAAGAATTCCAAAGTCGAACTCAGGGATTTGGTGAGAATAATTCCGATTTCAATTATCTAGCAAAAAGTGTGAAAAGCTTTTGTGATCAAATAAGAGTGAAATGATTCCAAGGATTCAAGTATCCGATTTCGGCTTTTGATTCAAGACACTTCTATAGATATAAGACAGAGTTTATATTGCCAAGATTAATTGCTCAAAGGTAGGATTCGTACGGTGAAGTTCCGAAACCTATATGACTAATCTATAGGTTCTCTCTATAAGGGTTGTTGAGGCTGCAATATAGAAAGATCTAAGGATAAGAATTGTATTCAAACTAACTATCTAAAACTCCAGGATATGACTCTCCAAAGTAAAGGATAGCAAGCACAATTAAAATCTCAATAAAGGATGCTGAGTCTCTTTACTACCCAAATCTTGAAATCTTAATCTAATAAACGTAGAATCAGGTTTGAAGTGTCTTCATACATTCAATTAGAGGGTAAAAAGGTTAATCAAGATTAGGATTTAGGCAAGGATTAGTTTTGGTTAAAGATTGATTCAATTAAGGTTCGTCAGAAGAATAAATCGCCCTGTTCATAAGAAAAATCGGCCGATTTTCCTCAAGAACAGCCCGATTTTCCTGTTTGTCGCAAAACTAAATCTAAACTCTCAGGGTCCTAATGTTCAATTGAGTTCAGTCTATCATCATCTAAGCCTTAATCATCAACTATTCTCCCCAGAATCACAAGGTTTTTAGCCAACCATTTTCAAAATCGAATCAAATTAATTATTGAAAAAGATATCGTAAAGAAACCAAATCTTGAACGAAAAAATCAATAACTTCCAAATCTGTAAACGATTGTCAATTCTGCTCAATGTATCTCTCAAACAACTCAATTTCGTGTTCACAAACCACAAACAATGCAATAGAATAAAGAAATCTCACAATCAAAGATCAAGAATGACTTTCCGGCAAAAGCTCTTCAATCTCTCTCCAAGAATCGTTGATTTCTCCAAAACGTGTAAAGATTTTCCAGTGCCGCCTCCTCGTCTTCGTTCGTAGGGTTCTTCTATAGTTTCTTGCAGATGGGCCGTTTGGCAAAACTCTCATCTAGCCCAAAATAATTGGGCTTTGTGTCGTCTATCCATTTGGCCGAAACGTGAAGAAAATCGACCCAGTCGATTTAGGTGCAAAACCGTTCGATTTCAGGGTATGAAAATCGTCCGATTTTTATATATATTGGCACGATTTTCTTCAACAGAAAGTGCTCTTCCTTCGGTTCGTCTTCTATGCTTCTCCTTTGCAATTCCTTAGCTCTTTGTGATCCTTCTAAGACTCCTTTAGCTTCCTTTACATCCTTAGATGCTCCTTGCTCCATTTTTGCTTCCAATTCCGCTCCATTTACCTACAATTCATCAAAATCTCGTGTAGACCTCTATTTCCGACAATTGATTGAATAGAACATAGAAAGCATACCAAATCTCTCTAAATGCAAGGTAAACTGAGACAATCTTCTACAATATGCATAAATATGATGGTACATAATTCATGTCATCAAGATTCTCCGGAGTTGCAGTGGCGTTCTTCAACAGGGGCGGGGGAAGAAGCGGCGGCACAAGGCGCTTCTCCGGCGAGGCAGAAGTTGATTCCAGCGTGGCTGCTGCTGGTTGTTCCGACGAGGTGAGAAGCAGGGGAGGAGAGGTGTGGCGTTCGGCCTGCTGGTGCTCCGGTCGATCGAGGCAGCTTCTTCCTCGATCCGGTGGTCTGGGCTAGATTGAAAAGTGACAGGGAGGAAGGGGAGAGAGAGAATAGAGGATAGAGGGAGGTGGTGAAAGGAAAGAGGTGAGGCGCTGGGCTGCTGAGGGATTAGGGGACAGAGGGAAGGGAAGGTCAAAGAGTCAGACAGTGAGGTGAGCGAGGGGTCGGGTCGAGCAGGGGCTGCGAAAGGTCGCCCAGTTGAGGCTCATCAGCCGGGAAGAAACAGCAAACTAGGGAAACGAAAAAGTAGAAAAGAGAAAGAATAAAAATTAAAATTAAATTAATCATTTCAAATAAAAAAGAAATCCGAAATTAAATAAACTCGATCAAAATTAAACGGAACGGATTTTCCGGATCGAAGAAATATTTCCGAATATTTCCGAAAGATAAAATACCGAATATACATGGATCAATTATATAAATAAACCCGCAAAAAAATACTTTGAAATACAAAAACCATTCTCGAAATTTGTTTTACGAGATTATATAATAATTAAAACACGGGTAATAAAATATATCGATGTATATATATACTCATAGAATTTAATACGACGTAAAAATACTTGGAACATATATTTAGACTATTAAAATATCAATAAATACACGGAAAGATACTTATCGAGAACACGTCTAAAATTTGGGTGTTACAACAACCCGCTTTAAAACCAAGCATGTTTTGAACCCGACCCGATTTCAACCCGGACTTGTTATGATTCGACCCGAACCTGATCCGTTAGCTCCATTTGACACCTCTATTGACAAACACTCTTTTATTTGATAGATTAACCAAAAATAAATATTATGGGGTCCAAAAAAACCGAGGACTTGTGTTATTGGGCCGAATGACCCCCTTGTTGGACGAGCGTGAGAAGATATAATACCTACAAATAAACCTTTTTATTGTTTGGGATCATCTACAAAGAGAAACTTCATATATGGTTCAAATGAGACAAACAAAAAATATATAAAATACTAAACAACAAGCATTTACATATCAAGCTACATACACCAACTTGATAGAGTTTGAGATATTCAAGGCTTCAAATACAAGTCTCTTGAACCAGGATATTATAGGGCATGTTCGACAAGTAGATTAATTATCAGATTATTGGGAGATTATTTAAAATAATAATCCCCTTGAAATAATTGGAGTTTCACGCTGAAATAATTATGTGAATTTTGTAATCATATAAAACTTCGATTATAAGGATTATTGATGCTAAAATCTCATTTTTATCCCTCTTCCTTTTTTTTCAACCTCTTTTATCTATAAAAAAATTTAAAACGTACTTTTTCGTACTTTTACCCACAATCATATTCATTTTACCAAATACTCATTTCACTTTTTTCCATACTCATCGTCTAAAACAATTTCATTTCTTAATTCTTCACCTAAATAACTATCTTCATCCTCATCTTTATCTGCGTAATCTTACGTTACCAAACGGTCTCAGTTTATGACTTTATGTAGTGTCTAATCTCTTCTATTCCTTATAAATTCGATGGAAAAAGAATGAGCTAGCAGTGAGTGTTTTAAACCTTAAGGGTATTGAAATTTTAGTCGATTGATCGAGTTTAATGATAAATTTATAATTATAACTGTATTATAAATTTTGTTTTTTTCACCTTGTAGAAAAAATGACGGTTGAAATAGCTAAATAAGATACATGATTTCAAGTTGACTCTACCCCTCTTCTATTCGCGCAGATGATTGCAACACAATACACTTATTTACATATTTATCAAGTTATGATTGTGAAAGGTGAAGAAAGGGGATCTTATTTGCGCCCCAAAATACAATTAGGAGTCCGACGCACAGCAGGTGCGAATCAGAGATTGTGGGCTGGCCAACTCCCCGACGCAGAGCAGGTGCGAATCAGAGTGGGCTGGTTTTTGAAAGTGACGCACTGCCTGCATCTAGCACCTTTTACAAACTTTTATTTACTTTAGCATTTTTTTGTAATCTAAGTTTAGCATGTGCATCTCTACCACTGCATGTGCATCTAGCACCTTTTACAAATTTTTAATTAGTTTAGCATTTTTTTTGTAATCTAGTTTAGCATGTGTATTAGTTAGTTTAGTGGGTTATTTTATTTGTGGGTCTTATATTTAAAGGCCATGTAAGTTAGTATAAGATTTTTTTTAATTATTATTGTATAATATATTTTAAATTTGTTTTTTTTAAGAAAAAAGTAGTATGTGTGTTTTTTTAATTAGTATAAGATAAATTAATAAGATTTTTTTTATTAATAATATAACTTGGAGATTTACTAGTAGTGTTGTTTCAAAGGTATAACCACAAACTAATAATTAAAAAATAGGTACTTTTAATTATCATTGTATAATATATTTTAATTTGTTTTTTTTAAGAAAAAAATTAGTATGTGTGTTTTTTTAAATTAGTATAAGATAAATTAATAAGATTTTTTTCTTAATCATATAACTTGGAGATTTACTAGTAGTGTTGTTTCAAAGGTATAACCACAAACTAATAATTAAAAAATAGGTACTATATTTATTAAAAAACCAATTTAATTTTACATATCTTTATTTATTAAAAAATAGGCACTTTATGTATTTTATATTTGAAGATAATACTATTAGTATTATTTTTGTACAATAAAGTTTCATAAAAACATTTAAAAAGCTTTTTTTTGAATTTCCAAAAAGAGATTTAAAATTAAGTTTGAAGTAAGAAAGATATTATCGTTTTTAAAAGTTTTTTTTTATTTAAAGTTTCATAAAAAGGTTTTTTTTGAATTTTCAAAAGAGATTTTAACTATTGTGTGATGATTATTTAGTAGTTAGGTTAGTATTATGATAGTTGTTAGCATAGTTAATTAACATTAATAATAAAAATAATTTTTATAGAATGATGATAATCTTAACCAATAAACGTACATAAATAATGGTTGTCTAAGGTGTAGGTCGAGCGTATTGTTGAAGAAGAGTCTTAAACATCTTAATTTGGGGCTCGTACATCTTGTCTAATTCCTTCATTGTATCATCGTGCGACGGATACCAATATTCGAGAACGGGTGGGAGTGGGCAATTTGGTTTACATCGTAGCTGTAAGCAAGAGAAATTTTTGTTAAGTTAGCTGCAATTAATAATTTAAATTGATGAGAAAATATATTACTTATCGCAACAAAATGGTTACGATACATGTCAAAAGCTATGAATCCAATCGATCCCGGGGTCAGGCCACCAACGGGGGGCGTTTGTATGGTTAACGGGAGGCTTATATGAGCCGCATTCCAATCCAAATACACAAGAGTGCATTGGAAGATCGTGGTAAACAATGCCCCGCATAAGGGCATTTCCATCCAATATTTGGATGGTGCCACAACATTTGGTTTTAGCCAATTGAGTCTCTCCAACATCTCTTCATGATCGACCCCTTCATGATCTAGGAAAACATCGTATCGTTCTGGGTGTTCTTCAAGCTCTACCATCATGAGTTTGCACATGGTAGGCCATTCATCCTCATCGTTACCCAACAATACGGAAAGAGCTCGGAATCCACAATTCCCATCGCCTTTAACATTTACTAGCATCTCAACGTAGGGAACCATGAAATTTTCAAAATTGTTCGAGCTGAAGTTATATTTTCCTATGACAACCGGACGGTAAGTGAGAATCGGTATTTCATTGGCCCCCACTTCCTCTACCTCATCTTCCTCTATCACTTCCTATTCGGCTGTCTTCTTTCCCCTTTCCTCCCTTGCTTTGGCCGCGGCTTCTCTACTGTACTCAAAGCTTGATCGTCTACGGTCATTTGCATCCTTCTTCGGCCTTCCTCTCGGGTTTTGGATCGTTTCCGAAGGTTCTAGCATCAAGTTTTCTGTTATCTCTTGATCCTGCTGCAAGGTTTCTATTATTTCCGGATCTCTAAGTGTCCGTCATATGGTCCCAATTTGCATAACCTCCTCATTTGTTAAGTCACGAGATGCTTCGAGGTCACTCACGCCCATGTGCCCAAGGTCACCTGATTCACTATCCTCATCATCGAACCAGTGAACCTGACGCCAAAAGATATCGACATCGGTTTCCTCAAATGGGCGGCCTTGATAAACCATCGTTGCCACTTCATGAATGCAAGGTATCCCATATGTACTCCTAGTGTAGCAATATGTACAATCGAGGTCATAAGTCCCTTTGCATACGGCGTCGAACATGTCATGAAGCATGGATAGACAGTCATGAGACACATTGTTCACTACAAATCTAAGCATTGGCAAATTTCGCAATTTATTTTGGATTTTGAAGCGCGATGTCTCTAAAGAACCCATAAGTTGGCGGAATTCGTCCCTCAACATCCTATGGATATGCTCCAAACACGTGTCGAGACGATTGTTTCTAGAGTCCATCTCACTTTTGAACACCGCATGAGCGGATTCAACCCTGGAAATATGTTTGGAGGAGTCAAACTTAATTATGGGCAGACGTTAGTTAAAGAAATATGTGTTTAGGTTTTACCTGCTAGATGCTCTATTTCCAAGTTGCATGTTTTGATCCGTCATGAAGGTTACAATTTTCTCGGCATGACACAACCAAGTTCTCGTCAAATACTCCATCAACCCCCAACGATCCCCCCAAAGATCGTGCATTGTTTGGAGCCGATCCTCATACGACACTCTTGACTCGGATCTAAACAAGGTGTAGCATTGAGCCAAGAATTCATTACGGACACTCACACTTCGACTCTTGCGGTAAGCGTAGTCTTCTATGTTGCGCTCAACGTGCCATATGCACAGCATGTGATATGCCTCTGGAATGGTATGCGGAAGGGCTTTTAGGAGACCAAGCTCCCTGTCCGTAATTATGACATTTGGCAATTGGTGACCGCACCAAGCCCGAACTTGTTGCAAAACCCAACGATATGTCTCTTCCGTTTCCCTTGCAAGGAACGCAAACCCAAAGTGAAAGTTTTTTTTTGTCGGTGTTTCCCCTACAATCTCTAATAGGGGCATACCATACCTAGGAGATTAAAAATATAATTAGTATTGAAGGCGAGAACATATGATAAGAACATAACATGACCACTTACGTGTTTGTGTTGTAGGTTGTATCCATTATCATCACACAATTAAACTTCTCCCATAGTCGAAGAGACGCGGGGTTTGCAAATGCTATGTCTTGTAGTCGTTCCCCGCTCGTTTGTCGCCAACTATAGACGTATCTCCCTAGGCTCAACATCTTTAAGAGTAGTTGCATAGTGGTCGTACCTCCCTCCAACTTCGACTGTTGGAATTTTGCGCGTGCATTGTATATTTGTTGCCTTGAAGTTGCATTATCCTCGTATCGGCCCCTTAAGATTTCTACAGTAGGTTTCGGCCCGCAACCTGCCAACGTCAAGTCAACTACCTCGTTGTATTGTGAGGTTGACAACCGTCCTGCGTATGCATGCCCTTCAAAATGCTTGTTCAGCTTGTGTGTGTGGACGTCGTTGTTAACTTTCACCCGCCATACATTCTTCTCAACCTCGTAACAATGCAACATAAATGGGCAATCACACTTCTTTGACGAACAATCTTGTTTCTTTATTGGGAGATTGTTATCGTCAACATCTCTCCCCTCATAGTGTCGCTTGGACCCATATTGTTCGCATGCGAGGTGTACCATCCCATACTTTCTCTTTTGCGTGGACTTCCATGATTTGGCAATTGTCAATACCATGCCTTTACGTTGACCGTGACTACGAGCCCAAGCAATACACGATTCTCTATCAGGCCACCATTCGTTTGTTGTAAAATATTCGGTGTAGTCATATTCAGGTTTAGTGACATCGGGTCCACTGACCCCCACCATGTGTCGTGTATATTCCTATAACAAGGTCAATAAAAAATAAGTAAATATAACAAATTAATTTAATAATTAGTGAAGTTAGTAGCAAGTTATGTTAAGTTAAGTTAGCAACAAGTTAGTGGTACAACAATAAGCAAATATAACAAATTAAGTTAATAATTAGTTAAGTTAGTAACAAGTTATGTTACGTTAAGTTAGCAACAAGTTAGTGGTACAAAAATAAAAAAAATATAACAAAATAATTTAATACTTAGTTAAGTTAGTAACAAGTTATGTTACGTTAAGTTAGCAACAAGTTAGTGGTACAAAAATAAAAAAATATAATAAATTAATTTAATAGTTAGTTAAGTTAGTAACAAGTTATGTTACGTTAAGTTAGCAACAAGTTAGTGGTACAAAAATAAGAAAATATAATAATTTAATTTAATAATTAGTGAAGTTAGTAACAAGTTATGTTAAGTTAAGTTAGCAACAAGTTAGTTGTACAACAATAAGCAAATATAACAAATTAAGTTAATAATTAGTGAAGTTAGTAACAAGTTATGTTAAGTTAAGTTAGCAACAAGTTAGTGGTACAACAATAAGCAAATATAACAAATTAAATTAATAATTAGTTAAGTTAGTAACAAGTTATGTTACGTTAAGTTAGCAACAAATTAGTGGTACAAAAATAAGAAAATATAACAAATTAATTTAATAATTAATTTAGTTAGACGTTAAGTTAAGTTAGCAACAAGTTAGTGGTGCAACAAATTTAATCGTCATGTTCAATACATGGGTTAAACGAGTTAAATAAATATAAAAAAGCTATAAAAAAAATGGGTTAAACGAGTTAAGCAAATATAAAACGAGTTAAACAAATTTAACAAGTTCAATACAAGGTTAAACGAGTTAAACAAATATAAAAAAGCTAAAAAAAAAAAAATGGGTTAAACGAGTTAAGTAAATATAAAACGAGTTAAACAAATTTAACAAGTTCAATACATAGGTTAAACGAGTTAAAGAAATATAAAAAAGCTAAAAAAAAATGGGTTAAATGAGTTAAGCAAATATAAAATGAGTTAAACAAATTTAACAAGTTCAATACATGGGTTAAACGAGTTAAACAAATATAAAAAAAAGCTAAAAAAAAGGGTTAAACGAGTTAAGCAAATATAAAACGAGTTAAACAAATTTAACAAGTTCAATACATAGGTTAAACGAGTTAAACAAATATAAAAAAGCTAAAAAAAATGGGTTAAACGAGTTAAGTAAATATAAAACGAGTTAAACAAATTTAACAAGTTCAATACATAGGTTAAACGAGTTAAACAAATATAAAAAAGCTAAAAAAAAAAATGGGTTAAATGAGTTAAGCAAATATAAAACGAGTTAAACAAATTTAATAAGTTCAATATATAGGTTAAACGAGTTAAACAAATATAAAAAAGCAAAAAAAAAATGTGTTAAACGAGTTAAGCAAATATAAAACGAGTTAAACAAATTTAACAAGTTCAATACATAGGTTAAACGAGTTAAAGAAATATAAAAAAGCTAAAAAAAAATGGGTTAAATGAGTTAAGCAAATATAAAACGAGTTAAACAAATTTAACAAGTTCAATACATAGGTTAAACGAGTTAAACAAATATAAAAAAGCAAAAAAAAAAAATGGGTTAAACGAGTTAAGTAAATATAAAACGAGTTAAACAAATTTAACAAGTTCAATACTTAGGTTAAACGAGTTAAAGAAATATAAAAAAAAAAGGGTTAAATGAGTTAAGCAAATATAAAACGAGTTAAACAAATTTAACAAGTTCAATACATAGGTTAAACGAGTTAAACAAATATATAAAAAAAAAATGGGTTAAACGAGTTAAGCAAATATAAAACGAGTTAAAAAAATTTAATAAGTTCAATACATAGGTTAAACAAGTTAAACAAATATAAAAAAGCTATAAAAAAAAAGGGTTAAACGAGTTAAGCAAATATAAAACGAGTTAAAAAAATAAATGTGTTAAACGAGATAAAGGAAGTAAAATAAAATTTAAAACAGATGAAGAACTACCGGGATTGGACGTGCGTTAAGGTCTATTCTTTGATTCCGAGACCCTCGTCGCCTACTTCCGAACATTGATCTTAACCAAGACATAATATAGTTTTAATTTTTTATATACACACGTTGTGAATGTATAAAAAATATTTTAAATTTACGAGCAAAGTTGTTGGCGAAGAAGTGTGAGGAAGTGACAATTTATACTGATGAAGAGCCCACAAATTGCTCGTGTTTGATGAATTCCGACAAAAAATAATTTGAAACGAACGGCTGGGAAGCAACGGGGTGAAGATCAAGGCCGACTAAGATTCTCAGGACACGTGAACGGCTGAGAAAGCGGACGCAACAGCCGAGGTGGCAGACGCACCTGCTGTGCGTCTGCTTTTTCAGCAGACTGATAGTCTGCACGCACCTGCTGTGTGCGTGTAGGCTGTCGGATGGGGGCAAATTTCCAGTTTTGCCCCCACAACCCATCTACCCCTCTTTTACACCATTTACTCACTAATTTCACCTACATATACGTATCCTCCCCCAACCTTTACCCCATTCCCTCAGTAATCTCACAACCCATCTACCTACCGCCTCCCTACTGCTCCCCCCCCCCCAACCCCACCCACATGAGACACACACACATTTCGTCACTAATCTCACAGCCCCTCACTTAACCCCCATTATACCCCATTTCCTCTTGTAAACATTATACCCCACTTCCTCAAAAAATTTTAAAAGAGCTAATTTTGACGAAAACTATTGTGTCGATAATGGATCGTCAAAATTATAATGAAGATAACTGGGTAATAATCTTTTCTCTCTAATTTGTATATTTTTTTCGTTATATTTAATTTTTTTATATATATATATATATAGAGAGATTAGTGTTTTCTAACAAATTTGAATTATAAATATAATAGATTAGTTCGAAATGTTGTTATGTAATGTTTGCTTATCTCTTTTCGTTATATTTAATCGTCATGGATCGTCCCTATATTTTTTCGTTATATTTAATATTTGTAATTCTTATTTATATATATATATATATATATATATATATATATATATATATATATAGATTAGTGTATTCTAACAAATTCGAATTATAAAATATAATAGATTAATTGTTGTTATATAATGTTTGCTTATCTCTTTTCGTTATATTTAATCGTCATGGATCGTCCCTATACTTTTTCGTTATATTTAATATTTTGTAATTCTTATATATGTATATAGATTAGTGTTTTCTAACAAATTCAAATTATAAAATATAATAGATTAATTAAAGTCAAATAACTTATTTTAGTCAAATTTAGATTAATATTTGACTTTAATTAATATATTATAAAATATAATAGATTAATTCGAATTGTTGTTATATAATGTATGCTTATCTCTTTCGTTATATTTAACCATCATGGATCGTCCCTATATTTTTTCGTTATATTTATTATTTTTAGTTCTTACTTATTTATTTATAATTCAGAACTATCAAAATGAAGAACAAGTTCCACAAACGCTCGATTTTATGAACCTCTTTTCACAACCCACACAAGATATATATCAATACGGAGGTTCAATACCCCCGTTAACACTGGGTAGGAGCAACCCGCACATGGGTGAAACCTCTTTTCACAACCCGCACATGGGTGGAAGCAATAAAACATTGGCATTGAGTAAGGATCTGGTAAGAATTGAAGCATGGACTATTATTTTCTGAAACTCTTATTTTATTATGCTCTTGTCATATTATTTTATTGACATACAAATAAAATTTTTCTCTTATTAGGATTCTATCACGACCAACAATTTTCAATTCCACCGTACATCAACACAGACGGTGTTTACCGCGATCCATTTCCAAGTAGGATTGAAGCATCCAGTAACCGGTCAACGTCTCACAATAACGCCGAAGAATCAAGCCAAAACATGCAGTTTCAATATAACCCAAACGACGTCGACCCCAACAATGTAAATGATTACATGAACATCGCGGGCCCAAGCAATACATACCATCAAGTAAGTTCTTAAGAAATGCACTCGGTTTTCCACATGTTATATTTGAATTAATGAGTTCACGACACTATTAACTGTTAATCCATAATCATACGGGGGTAATTATTACCAAGATTCCATGGCCGAACCGGTTCAACAACAAGAAGAAGCTCCCGCCCAAAACAATGACGATGACGGGTTTTCAGACCAAATCGTTGATAGAGAAACCGGACGACCATTGTCCGACAATGTCCTTGTAACGTACAATGGTCATAAGGCAATTAAGATATGGCAAAGCGCTGATTGGGTACGATAATTAGTTCATTCCTACATTTTCATTCAACTTTTTTTAAATAAATTACAAACTATTTGCTATTTGCCAAAACATGCAGTAATATGTAGAGTACGTCGTCGTGATACGTGTGTGCGTGACCTTTTGGGAATTTACAATAACACGCATCCACAAACACCTTGGCGAAGTTTGGTGGACGCATCCGGGTTACAAAGGATGTTATCTGTTCATCTTACAAACGTTGATCACACACTCGTGAACGCGTTTGTAGAGCGATGGCAACCGGATACAAACACATTCCACCTCCCCTTCGGTGAAATGACGATAACGCTTCATGACGTTTACCAAATCACCGGCTTATCAATTGAGGGTCGCGACATGCCCGTCATTTCTTCGGAGTTCGGTATCCAGCAACGAGCGACAAACTTATTTGGATTCTGGGATGACGATGATTGGCATCTGATCCATCGGAAGGGCGGGTTTGTGACGGCAGAACTCAGAGCACGGATGGAGTTTCTGATGATTAACAATGGTAACCCCGCAGAAATTGCTTCTGCATGGATATTGCAGCTTTTGGGCTTGACAATATTTCAGGACAAGTCCGGTAACAAGGTTCGGTCACACTACATGGACCTTGTTCACGATCACCGTCAGATAGGGGAGACGGCTTGGGGGACGCTCACTCTTGCCTACCTATACCGACAATTGGGTGAGGCTACTCGGGAAGCAACACATTAAATGACTAAGTTTACCGCCCTTCTCGGGGTAATTAAAATACTTATTTATAATTTCACTATAATTAACACTAATATTTCAATCATGTTTAACACATACAATGTTAAATATTCATATGCAGCACTGGATTTCTTTGCATTTTCCGTATTTTCAAGCATGAGTCCAGGGAGTGAGTATAGGTCAAGACGTACCCATTGGAGCCCACTTCGAGGCGGACAGGACATTGCGGGTGTCAGAAGACCGTTTGCGTCGTTATAGGGCACAAACTGAGGGTTTAGATGCGAGCGAGGTCATGTGGTTCCCATACGACCTAGCTGTATTGGACCCGATATCTATGTACAGGGGCACAATCCAGTTTGGTCTATTCATCGAGCCATATCATCCAGACAGGGTTGCCCGTCAATTTAGGCGAGTTCAGCAGATTCCCGTGGAACCCATTCGCCCGTTGCGTTTGGAGAGAAGCCGAAACTCGCGACATTATAACTTGGAATTTGATTCTGTATGGCACAAGTGGAACCTCCGTTTGGAGGCAATATCCGAACAATTGCGTGATGCATTATTTGTGGTAGTTCCTTGGCAAGATGAAGAAGGATACATGCTTTGGTACATAACAAACTATCACCCGTATGTCCTCAAGTCGTCTTAGATTCTTCCGGATCTACAAACGACTTCTTTCGCCACAAGTCGTGTCCAACGGCACATGCAAATAGGAAGCAGGGTGTCACAAATCCAAAGTCGGGGATATCCACCTACAATGGATGAAGTTCAAGAATTGTTTAACATGTTCTTTTCTCGTGCACCCGCACCCCCAGTTACACATTCATGGAGACAAACACAACAAAGAGATCGTTTTTTATTTTTATTTGTTCATGCTATTTCGTATTTCCAACTTGTAATGTAATTTCTAATTGTAAGCCGGATCTTATTTAAGTTGTTTGTTCTTATTATTTTCGGTCCAATGAATAATCGTTAACTATTATATATATACTTAATAACCAATCCGCTACCGAGATTTTAGAAAAACGATTCATCGATACCGTTAAAGAGATTTTAAAAAAGTTATATAACTTTAAAAAATTTTTTTTAAATATATATATATATAGACACACACGTTATCCCAACTCTAAACATATAACAACAACAAACAATTTCATTACCCCATTAGCCTTCCTATCATTACCCCATCATTAGTCTCATCATCTTGATTTGCCAATTTCATTACCCCATCATTACCGAACCATCATTACCGAACCATCAACAAACAATTGCCCATCATCATTAATTAAGTTGACATTAATTGTCACTTACCACTTTGATTTGCCAATTTTAGGGCGCAAATAGCAAGCCTCAGAAAGAAATAGACAATTGTTGGAAGTGACACCCCCAAGTATTATCACAAGTTTAATTTTTTTTTTATTGTTGAAATATAAAACAATAAACTATGCATAACTTTCATAAAAACCTAAGATTCGATTTACACGAAGAGAAAGAAAGAGAATAAGATATGATATATTAATTTACTAAAAAAAGATATTGAATTGATTAAATATATCAATTGTCATTTTAATTTTAATTAAGAGAATAAATTAATTAATAATCTCAACTATATGAACACAATACAGCTAAAGGGAAAAGGCTCCAACAATATGCATACCACTTATTTAGATATTTATCAAGTTATGATTGTGAAAGGGAAATAGACAAATGTTGAAGTGAGACGCCCAAGTATTATCATCGCATCTTCCTCCTCCTCCTCCTACCTTATCTTTGTTCAGTTTCAAATTTCAAAACAATCAAAAATGGCACCAAGGGTTGCCCCAAACCAGTTAGACTTGCCAACAGTGCAAGAGATAGTGAACAATGGACATCAAGTACCCGAGAGGTACCTTAACAACAAGAAAACAGGAAAGTTAGATGTGGCTGTCCCTTTAATGGATGCTCCGGTCATTGACATGGCTCTTCTTGCTTCTGCCTCCTCGAGATCAACTGAAGAACTCGCCAAACTCCTATCTGTTCTTGCCTCTTGGGGCTGCTTTCAGGTACATGTACAAACTTTTATATATTCTCTTACAAATACTGTTAACTACAAGAAAAATCTTAAATAGTCACACCCAAATACTCACACTTATAATCATTAGTTAATATTAACCACACTTTATGTTGATGGCATACAATCTAACACTTTTAATTGTTGGCAAGTAGTGGGAATTTCTAACAACTTAATTTTACCCACACCTTATTTTGATAGCATACAATCTTACACCTTTGATTGTTGACGAGTTGTGGGAATTTTCAACAACTATTAGTTGGAACGACTTCGTACGTTAGAAATAAGTTCTGATTTTAAAGCATTAAATAAACGATATACTATGATATTAAATAACATCAATTTTAATCTAATATAACATAGACATATAAAAAAAAGTAAAAATATTGTGAAAATCGGATGAGTCGAATATAACGTGGAGGATGATGGCGCATGTCGATTTGAGAACATATACGTATTGGGCCCGAGTCCAACATGTTAGTGAGCTTCGTTCGTATAACTAATTGAAAATAGAAGAAATTGTCCACCGAACTTATGTATTAGACTACGGGTTATTCTTGTTTCTAGAGACATGCCTAACTGTAAAATCGATAAAAGAACTTGCAAGAACAATGATGTTATGAAGAAGAACTCCACCATGAGAGCGAATGTGGAATGAGACATGACGTGGTCGAATGACCATGACACAATCAGATTCAATTATCACGCGAGTAAGGTTTTTGATTGAGCTTCCACTTATACTAAGATAGAGGACTTCATGCAACATTTCATTCTCTTATTCATTCGTGTCACGTGTCTTTCCCGGCCATACAACTTTAATGCATAATTTTTCTAATTAAGTAATATTACATGATCAAATATTAATATAGATAATACATAGATTGTTTACACTTTTGATTTTACCATGATCATCTAAATACCTTTTGTCATCCTTATGAAATATATATACTTTTAAATCTTTTAACTTTCATTCATAAACGATTAAATAATTTTACATTCTAACTCTATCATATAAACATATAGCTATTATATTAAGTAATAAGTAATTAATAAATATTAAATTGCTTTTAGACCATATATTAAATAAGACAAAAAATTATAAAAATATAATATTGTCTAAATTAAACTATGTTTCTATTGTTTATCTAAAATATTAATTCAATAATAACAATACAAAATTAATCCCAACTTGAAATTGGACAATATCGGTCAAAGGATGTGAATTACATGAAAATTATAAATTCCAAATGTCACTATGAATCATGCACCATATTATATTTGTTTCACTCTCTATCTCAATAGTTATATATATTATTAGAATTATTATGTTGATTAATACGTAGTGTTATCATAATAAATTTTAGAAATATTATATGAATTTATTCTAAAAAATATTAATATAATTATCTATGTTGTTTATGAAAAAATAATTTTTAATTTAAAATTTGATATTAGTTATAATTAACTTTATGTGTCAACTTTTAATTTTATTCCTAATTGTTTGAAATATAAATTTTGTTGAATTTTCTTCGTAATATTTTCCAATCTATATCTTTTTGAAAAGGTAAAACCATTTTAGTCATAACACATCTTAGTTCTAGGTATTTGCCTTAATTATAGGAATTTTTAAAATTGGTAACTTCCTCCATTATAAACGTACGTGGTGGATATTTCCTCTATTTTTGGGATTTGAGATATTTTCTAGTTACCAATCGTGCTAGAGAGGAGTTACAAAAAGAAGATATCAATTCATTAGCTTTCAGATGAACTCGACTATCGGAGCAATCTCATCAGAACTTCTCTCGGCGATTCCAAGGTAGCCACCTTAGCTGCGACGGCCTGGACCTCCGACGCGGGACGAGGAAGGGACGGTGCGAGTTTAGGGAAGTTGAGGGTGACGGAGGATGAGCGAATTCTGCACGAACTTTGTGGTTTATGACTCCACCTCAAGTTGGTCCTGATGTTCCTTACACTTTTGATATCATAGGTAGGTACTTCCATCTCTATAACTAGATCCATGTGCATGTTCTTTGACTCAATGAGATTTGAGCTATATATATTTTCTATGGGATTTGCAGGTGACCTCGGGCAGACATTTGATTCAAACTCGTCACTGACTTGCTATGAAAACGACTTGGTTCCGGGGAAAGCAATGTTGTTTCTTGGGGCTTATCCTATCCAGATAACTATCCCATGACAACGTCAGATGGGATACATGGAGTAGATGGGATACATGGAGTAGACGGGATACATGGAGTAGACGCTTCTAGAGAAGCACCGCCTACCAGCCCTGGATTTGGACTGTTGCCAATCATGAAGTTCATTTTGTCCCAACAATTGTAAGTCATCTACATATAAAAAGTTGAAAATATAATTAAGGTTACCTAGTTTTTATACTCTTGTGTATGATTATTGTGTTTGTAGGGTGAAACGGAGCTATTCAAGCCTTTTATTAACCGATTTCCAACACCCTTCCAAGCATCAGGCAATAATGCCCCATATTGCTACTCGATCAAGAGATGTCCGGCTTACATCATTGTCATGGCTGCATACTCAGCATTCACTAATCACAACAAAATTGGAGAGGGTCTCGGGTGCAATCCGATCAAGATCCTGATCATGGAGTTGTGTTAGTCAATCAAATTGGATTTGAATCGGGAAAGTTACAATGATATGAATCTTCAATATTTGGGATCTTTTATATATATAAGTTGCTACTTGTAATTGTAATTATAATTCTATCTTATATTTGTAATTGTAATTTGGATAGATGTAATTCTATTAAATGTAAATAGATAATGTATGATATTTTTTACTCTATTGTGAGAAATAAAAAGAGTTCCTTATTATAAATATACCGTTATGTTTTTTTTTTTTTCATTTTATTGTCTTTTTTCGATCATCTTGTTTATATTATTCACGAAAAATACATTTTGAACTATGAAGATTTAAATAAATTGTTTATATATAAATATTATTAAACCCTAATTAAAAAATTCACATTTTTAAAATCACCACATTTTTTTTACATTAAAAGTCATTGGTAAGGCTCACACCCTTTTCTTGTGATAAAAAATTTGGCACACCCTCTTTAGCCACACACACACATTGCACACTTTTTAGTGTTGAAATGACTCACATGTACCCTTTTATTGTGACTAATCGTTATACTATATCATGTTACAAAATCAAGATTTTCTTGTAAACGTTGTACTTGTACCAAAACTTATTATATATATGAAGCTTGTGAATCACGGAATGACAGTTGAATTCCTAGAGCAAGTGCGGGGAGTTAGTAAGGATTTCTTCGGGCTTCCGCTAGAGGAGAAGCTCAAGTACGCGAGAAGTGCCGACGGAATTGAAGGCTACGGAAGTGATAACTCGTACGAGGGGCATACCGTCAACTGGAACGATAGCCTTCACCTTATTGTTTATCCTCAGAACCAACGGCTGCTTCAATTTTGGCCTTAAACTCCGATCAACTTCGGGTATGTACGCAGTAGATTCTAAGTAGATCTTCAAATTGAGGTCGGATTCGGAATGGTATATATATACGAAAAAGCTAAAGGCACGAGGATTATTTTACTAAGGTAAAAACAAATGCATTCCAATTATGCTCAATCCCAAAAAATGTTTTGCGCGCCCGTAGCCAAAAGTAAAAAAAAAATTTAGAAAAAATAGGCAAAAAATTGGAAACAGGTTTTTGGGCGCCTACGAATGTTTTAAAAAAAAACTCACGTTGAGTGTCAACACAAAATGTTCGTATTCAATACCAAATAAATTCAAATTTGTGTATATATTGCAGGGATGTGATTGATGAGTTCACCTTGATGTCACACGAAATAGTGAAGAAGTTGCTTAGAGCCATTGCCCTTTCAATGAATTTGGAGGAGAAGAAGTTTGTTGAACAATACGGAGAGGAAGGGTTAATGTTCGGGAGATATAATTACTACCCACCGTGTCCGAGGGCCGACGAGGTATTGGGCCAGTTAAGGGTAATAAAGGGTGAATCCTATTCCAATTATCCGTTATAACAATAACAACACAAACAATCCAATACAACCCAATTAATACGCGGAATGAAGCTAAGTAAGTCCAAGGGACTTATCTCACTCAAAGGTAACTCAAAAGCTCAGCAACAACTCAGAGAACACTCAGAAAAAAGCTCAGTTTCCCTCAAGAAAGGAGCAAGGAAAGCCTGTTCACACAAGCATCACGAATCAGGAACGAAAAGGTTGCTAGAAGTCTATAACTTCTAGTCTCAATGATCCCTAAGAGATCTCCACAAGCTAAGGGCTCAACCTTAGTCTAACAACATACTCAGGAAATAAGGAACATCCATAAGGATCAAGGAAAGGAACGAGGAAAGCAAAGAAGGAAGCAATTCACAAGAACGGGAGATATTACAAAGGAAACCGCAGGGGCGGATGGACAGGAACAGGGGCGGATGGACACAGGGGCGGGTATGTGCAGGCGCGGGGGCGGCTGCGCTACAGAAAGTGTTGTCGGCTTTCTCTTCGACCGAACTTACTTCAAGGGACACCAGAGCTCGAACCTTTGATTCTAACACGTCAAGACTCAACTCCAAAGAGCCTGAGAACAAGGATACATAAAAAACGAGAAGCCAACAAGAATCAAGGTTCAAACTTGATTCTTGGAGGAGAAGAAAAGAAGAGAGAGAAGGAGAAAACGAAAGAAAGAAAGAAGCATGCTGGTGTACATGAACGTAAGGAAGAATAGAGAATGATGAACTTACACGTTCAACAAGATCACAGGGGAGCAAGGGAACGGCTGCAGCTCTTAGGGTTGAAGACGAATGCAAGAAACGGGAAAAAGGAGGAAAAGACGGGAATATATAGAGACGGGCTGGAAAGATAGAAGGAAGGACGTTTAGGGTTAGGAAAAAGATAAGAGAACCGGCCCATAAGATAGAATATCGGATATTCTATCTATGGAAGGAAGATAATACGAACGAAAACAAATCGGGCGTGATCTGTCGTAAATCCACAGGGGCGGATCATCTCAGCCGCGGGGGCGACCTTCTTCACCGCGGGGGCGGTGAAGGCAAAACTGGGGTCTTACATCAGATCCCCCTAAAAAGAAGTTTCATCCCAAAACTTGCAAAAGCCCAACGATCATATAACAACACACAGAAGCCGAACTGAACTCATATATTCCCTCTCGGGGCAAGTAACTCAAAACGTCACAAAAAGCGTACGCAACGCAACAAAGGGAAAAACTGAAACAAACGACTACGCTAAAGTTGCATCCAGCTCAGCGTAAAGTCCGGATAGTTCCTCTGGATACTATCCTCTGTCTCCCAAGTTGCCTCATCAGCTCCTCGCAACGACCACTGTATCTTCATCTTCGGTATGTCCTTCGAACGCAAGCGTCTCGTACTACGCTCCAAGACAGCCACCGGGTGCTCTACGAACGTGTGGTCTGGCTCGATCACTAGATACTCATGACTGACGATGTGTCTCGGGTCCGGTATGTACTCCCGTAGCTGAGACACATGGAAGACTGGGTGAACACCGTCGAGTCTCGGTGGCAAAGCAAGTTTGTATGCCGCCTCTCCAACTCGCTCAAAAATCTCGAACGGTCCGACATATTGGGGACTCAGCTTCCCCTTGACACCAAAACGTCTGACGCCTCGTGTCGGGGATACTCTCAACCAAAACTGAGTTCTAACTCTGAACTCCAAAGGTCCGCGTCTCTTATCTGCATAAGACTTTTGTCAACTCTGCGCTGCTAACATCCGCTCGCGGATCACTGCTACTCAAACCATGTCATCCTGAATCTGCTCAGATGCTATTCCGCTAGCACTACTAGGTTCATCCCAACACAACGGTGTACGGCATCTTTGTCCATATAAAGCCTCATAAGGAGTCATCCTGATCGATGCGTGCCAACTGTTGTTGTATGAAAACTCCACTAAGGGAAGGTGATATGGTCACACCTGTCCCCAGTCTAACACGCAGGCTCTCAACATGTCCTCCAGAGTTTAGATGGTCCGCTCGGACTGACCATCGGTCTGAGGATGATAAGCAGTCAAGAACTGTAGGCTCGTACCTAGGGCGGCATGCACCTACTGCCAAAACCTCGAAGTGAACCGTCCGTCTCTGCCAAAGACTATAGTCCTAGGTACTCCATGAAGTCTCACTATCTGTCTAGTGAACTCCTCTACCAATCGACTCAACGGACATGTTTCTTTGATCGGAATGAAACGTGCGGTCTTTGTCACTCGATCTACTACGACCTAGATATCATCAAAACCTCTACTCGGTCTCAAACCGGTAACGAAATCCATAGAGATGTCCTCCCACATCCACTGAGAAAGGGGAAGTGGGTGTAGCTTGCCTCCTGGTCTAAGATGCTCGATCTTGACCTATTGACAGGTCGCACACTGAGCTACATATCTCGTCACGTCTGGATTCAGACCTCCTCACCAGAAAGAGCGTTGGATAGCCTGATACATCTTACTCGCACCGGGATGTACTGAGTAAGGTGAAAAGTGAGCCTCCTGAAGGATCCTCTGTCTCAACCCTCGATCTGAAGGCACACAAACACGCTCCTAGCGTCTCAAAACTCCATCAGCACCAACTGCAAACTGCGGTGCCTCTCCTCGAGACATCCGGTCTCGGATATGTGTCAAAGCTGGACAACTTTCCTGTTTCTGTCGGATTTCAGCCAACAGATTAGGTATTATCTCCGAGGTAAACAACTGGTTGTCGGAATCCGGGAAGATGATATCCATCTCTAGCCACGCAAGGTCTCGCTGTAATTGTGGCTGAGCTGTCAGCCTAGCGATAGCCATATCTCGGAGAGTCTTCCTACTGGTGACATGAATTATATGCCATTATAATCATGCATATTGTGGAGGTTTTACCTCAATTTCACTTATATATAGAGAGATTTGTGTACCTTTAGGGTTTATTTCATTTATATTGCGGAAATAGAGGTCTACACGAGTTTTGGTTGAATTATAGGTGAATTCGGTGGAATTGGAAGCAAAAGTGGAGCAAAGAGTATCTAAGGTCAATAAGGAAGCTTAAGGAACCTTAGAGGAGTCATGAAGAGCAAACGAAGTGTGTAAAAGGGTCACTAAAGGAAGGAAGGAAACAAGTCAAGAGACGAGCACTTTCTGTTGAAAAAAATCGAGTCATTTACATGAGAAATCGGACGGTTTTCCATACAAAAATCGGACGGTTTTTATTTTATTTAATCGAACGATTTTCCTTCAGCTTTCACCTAAAAATATTACGATCCAAAGCCCATCACTTGTGGGCCTGAGAAGTGATATGCCAAGCGGCCCATTGGCGAGAAAGTATACATTGGAACCCTACAAAAAAAAATTGGAAGTTTGCAGCGTGGAAGATTTACAGGATTTTGCAGGATTGAAGATTCATGAAGAGAGGATTGAAGGAAAGAAACAAGAAGTCAAGATTCAAGAAGTTTGTGAGATCTTTTGTTTCCCTTCTGATTCTTGTGATTTGTGAACACATTATTGAGTGTTTTGAGAGATTCTTTGAAATATTTTGAGGTTTGATTACAGATTCGGAGATTATTTGGTTTTTATTCAAAGTTCAAGTTTTATTTGGTTTTATTCATTCAATCTTGATTTTGATTTGAATATGAAAATGGTTGGCTAAAAACCTTGTGATTCTGGGGAGAATAGTTGATGATTGAGGCTTAGATGATGATAGACTGAACTCATTTAACCATTTGGACCCTGAGAGTTGAGATTTATCTTTATGACAACATGAAAATCGACATCTTCTAAGGAAAATCGTCCGATTTTACGAAGAACAGCTCGATTTATTCTCTTGGCGATCTTTGATTTATCCTTTAATCAAAGTTAATCCTTTCCTAAATCCTAACCTTGCTTAACCTTTTTAACCCTTATTCAAGTGTGAGAAGAGATTTCATCATTGATTCTTCATTTGATAACTAAAGTTTGTAAGATTCGGGTAATAGAGAGACTCAACATCCTCTATTAAGGTTTGAGTGTGCTTTCCATCTTTACCTTTGAGAGTCATATCTTTTGGTTTTGTGTGGTTAGTTTGAGTGTAAATCTTATCCTTAGATATTTCTATATTGCAGCCTCAAGAACCTTTATAGAGAGAGACTTTGGGTTAGACATATAGGTTTTGGAACTTCACCGTACAATATCTTTCTTCGAAACACATTACCTTGGCAACGCCAACTCTGTCCTTTGATCTTTAGAAGTGTCTTGAATCGAAAGCCGCAGTCGGATACTTGAATCCTTGGAATCATTTGTTTCCTTATTAATTACAAAAGCTTTTGCACTTTGCCAAATAATTTAAAATCGATTTTATTCTCACCAAATCCTGAGTTCGATTCTGGAATTTCTTGCCTTACTACAGCTGATCCGTACACTGCGGGTTCGCTTTTGCATAAGTTCTAGATATAAATTTAGGATTTTGACACGCACACACTTTTGAGCGAACAAGTTTTTGGCGCCGTTGTCGGGGATTTGGTCTAGACCAAATTCGGTTTTCGGTTGTCTAGCTTGAGAGCTTTTGCTCTTGTGATTTGATCTGTCTACTTGAGTGGTTTTTGCAGATTCTTTAGGTATATGCGAAGAACTAGATCTACCAAAGATCTTGTCCCTCTTGATCCCGAATTAGAGAAAACTTTGAGGAGAAAGCTAAAAGAGAAAACGATGGCTGAAAATAATGAGAGAAACATCCAAGAGGAGTTGGATGAAACTCGAGCTCAACTCCAATTGAGTGAGAAGGCTCGCTTGGAGGAAAAAGAGCGTAATCAATTTCAAATAGATGAGCTCAGGACGATGATCCTAGACATGAAACTAGAGAGGAATGACTCTAAGAAGAAGAAGAAGGCTAATGCATCTATAGTTGTATTATCCGATGACGATGAGATGCTTGAGTTAGAGGACATACACCATTTAATCCTCGTGCTCTTGTTGATCCCCGCCCTCGTGCTAGAGAGGTGAGAGCTGCTGATGTCATGGTTGATGTAACACCCCAAATTTTACAACTTAGGGAGTTACTGGTTAGGACCGCACAGTGGGTCCCGACCTTAGTTTGACAACAACTTAACAAGATCTTACAACAAGGCACAGATAAGGAAAACCAGAAATCATAAAATAATTCTTAACAATGTATGAATGTGACCAGAACAACTAACAGCCGGAAAACGTAATATAACAAAGTACGGAAAGAACGAAAGGAAACAAGGTCCAACTGAAAATCCCACAAATGAAGAAACTGCAAAACGTCCTAAAGTACGACACCCCGGCTGACCACTACCGTCCGGATCACTCGGCATCTGCTCTAACCTGTGGCAAATCTACACAACATATCAACCGTTAGCTAACTATCCAAATATAAGTAGAATGACAACAGCACAAACACAAGCAGAAACAAAAATAAACAAACATCATGCTGGCACTCAACCGTTTATTATCTATTATTTAAGTGATTCATCTTATTCAATTTACAGTTGTGGCACGAGAGCTATTAACAGTTCTCGCCTCCGTTCCTTATCCAACTGGGTGTAGGTCTAGCTGACCTCCGCCGGTAGCATCACTACAAACCGAGTATGGACTAGTCCCTAAAGAAACCCCCAGCGCTCGCAAGCTAACTGAGCAGAATGCCACCGCCCGTTACTCTTAGGCCAAGTATAGGTCGGTAAATATATATCACAACCTATCTCTCTAAACATTTCAATCATACACCACTATCATCATTCATGCTCACATTTAGAAGTCAGCTAAGTAAGCCCAAAGGACTTACCTGGTATAAAGTTCGACTCTCTGTAAACCAAACTCGCTCTGTAAACTGTAGCAACTCAGTTGCCTGTCAAAGGAGATAAGTGCATTAGCACACTCCCACGTATTTAGAAGTCTAAGACTTCTAAGATAAAAGAACGTAGTAAGACATAACTAGTTACAGTACTAATTTAGGGTAAAATGACCATTTTACCCTTGGTCCCGAAACTCCCAAAATTTCCAACATTCATGTCTAAACTCCTATTTGAGATTCTATAAACATATTCTAACTCCTAAGGTTTAGTTTGGGTACAAACCGGTATCTTTCCTATTTTTATATTTTTCAAAAGATCGTAAAGGTCTAACTTCGATTCCAAATATAAAATTCGTAACCGCTTATAAAAATTCCGACTTACATCCCTAGATTATCTATGATGTTCTATCTAACTTTAGGAGAAAGAATTTCTCCAAACTGTTCATTCAACAGTTTTATAAAAATTCTCAAAGTTGACTATTTCACCTACAAATTTTATACTTAACCAAAAATCCTAAGTTTACAAAAACTGCTCAACTACCCAATTTCGGAAGCTTATAATTTCTAATCCGACCGTTCATTTCCTCTCAAATTTTTATACCATATACTACGTATAACCGTCTACAACATATCCAAAATTCAACGGTGGATCTTTATCCAAACGCTCAAACATTGGTCGACAAGGTAGACAGTTTCTAACTTAAAAGCTGAAAGAAAAGAGTTGAATTTACAGCAGCCCTTTATTTCTACCATTTTGTTTATACAACTCAGCAGTTACTTATTACTAACTTAACCATGCTCAAGGCCGAACTACAGCAACTCCTCAATCTAGCCTTAAGGAATCGGCATACATACATAAGATCATACATTAACCTTCCCATTAAACTAATCAGAAACCTATTTTAAACCAAGTATAGGCTCTTACCGGGTTGCAGTGAAGTAGGGAAAGGTCCTGCTACTGCTCGAGGCTGGTTTCGCTGCAGGCTATGGGACGGCTCCTTAAGCCTTGCTGTGCACACTGAAATGGGTACAGTTAAGGGCTTGTACACTAAAACAGTAGGGAAGGGAGGAGGAACTCATCGGCTGGCCTTACCCGCTGGATGGAGAGGTACGTTACAGCCAAGAGTGGGGAGAGTCTGCTGCCTATTAGGTCTGTAACAATAGTTCCAAGCGGCTCTGTTAAACTCAGATTTATACGGATATTCAGGAAGATGCTTATTCGAGACAGAATTAAGGTAACAGAAGAGGACGTTACTCACCCGATCAGATTGGAGTTTGAGGTAAACGATTTTTTTTGAACTGGAAGACCGAAGTTCCTGTTGTCGTCTAGGCTGAGGTTCGAAAATAAAACTTCTTCTGCAGGCTGGAACTTGCAGAAACTGGATCCGCTGGACAGACGAAGAGCGTGGGGGAAGGACTCGATACAGATCTCAGAATGGCGTGAATCTGGACAGGATGAATGTGTGATTGTATGCTGAACAGAAGATAATTTTTCTTCCTAAAATAATGGCTGTTACATGGGAGTTTAAGGGCAATTAATTGCTGCAGATTATCCTTCCAGCTGGGCTTAAATTTTCGTTGGGCTGCAGAAGGTAAGGAGCCCCTCCTTCCTGGGCTGGAGCAGGCGCTGGCTGGCGCTGGCAAGCTGTTGTTGGGCTGAAGCTGGTGCTGCGGACAAGGCAAAGCAGTGGGCGGCTGGGCTGCAGAAGCTGGGCTGAGACTGGCGCTGGACAAGGCAAGCAGTGGGCGGTTGGGTTGCAGAAGCTGGCGCTGCTGGGCTGAGGATGCTGGCGCTGGGCTGCCAACAGCCTGTCTGGGCTTGTCACAGACTTGTCACAGCCTTGTTTGGCCTTGTCACAGACTCGTCACAGCCTTGTCTGACCTTGTCACAGCTTCGTCACAGCCTTGTCTGGCCTTGTCACAGCTTCGTCACAGACTTGTCTGGACCTTGTCACCGCTTCGTCACAGACTTGTCCGGGCCTTGTCAAATTCTAAATTAGGGCTAAACTTATTATCTTATCTGAAGGTAAGCTACATAAACTGATAAATTTTATAAAGATCCTATCATTTTATGTGAAGGGGAAGCTACATAAAATGATAAAATTTCATAATAATGTGTCTAACTACGTAGACGGATATGGATCAACTGATCGAGATCGGGTTTGTTATAGAAATAAACGGAATAAAAATTCCGGATATTACAGTTGAACCACGAACCCTTGGGCAACGAATGGACCCAATTCAACAACCACGCCGCCTAGGTGTGAATCTTGGAGAGCAAGACAATCATGACTTTGGGATGCAACCCCAAGTCATCACTATGATACGCCAAAATCAATTTGGTGGAACGGAAGCTGAATCTCCGCATCAACACTTGCAAAATTTTGAGATTCTCATGGAAACTTTGAAACCTCAAAGGGTTAACAACAACAGCTACAAAAAGTTGAGACCGTTTTTCTTCTCTTTGAAGGACAAAGCCTTAGCTTGGTATCAAGCTCTTCCAACTGCAAAGCTTAACACATGGGAGGACTTGACTTCGGAGTTTCTCACTAAGTTCTTTTCGCCATCTAAAACGGCGGAATTGAGAGGTAAGATAAATGCTTTTTCTATAAAACCTAACGAAAGTTTATTTCAACCCTGGAAAAGGTTTCAAGATCTTCTATTAGATTGCCCACACCATGGCATTTCAAAACTAGAATTGTTGGAGATCTACTACAAGGGATTGGATGTGGAGACACAATTAAAATTCCAATCTCTTTCTTATGGTACATTCATGGACATGAGAGAAGATGACGCTTGGGACTTTATTGAGAAGCAAGCCCAAGTAATTGAGAAGTATTCCCATAGGAAGATTGATGATGGGAATCGGAACTCGGGAGATCCAGGAGCAAAGTTGACTCATGCTGCACAAACTCAAATATTTTCCCTCAACAACGAGATCAAGGAGTTGAAGGAAGTCATAAAAACTAGCCTTCAAAGGACGAATGAGCAAGATGCTGGCTACCTAAGAAGGGACAATAACCAAGGCAATAGGAACAATTACCGGAACAATAATTGGAACAACAACAGGAACTCCAACAACAACAATTGGAGATCCAACCAACAAAACCCCGGTAATCCCTATTCACATGCTGAAAATGCACAAACATCTCCATCTTCTTCTACTCCTTTGAAAAGCCAAGGTCAAACATCGAATGGCTCGAGCAAGCCGGAGAAGGACAGGTTCGATGTAATGATGGAGAACATCTTGGGAAAGCTCCAAGGAATGGAGAGTCACATACTTCGATTGATAAGGCACAAAAAGCCTTAGAGAATCAAGTATTCAGCAAGGCCGGAGAAGTTCCTAGAGATCAAAGAAAGCTTCCCGAAAAGACGGAGGATAACCCAAAGGGGCGACTAATGACGATCACTACTAGGAGTGGTGTAACAACCACCGATCCACAACCCAGACTAGTTGAAGCCCCCACTGAAAATGAAAAGAAGAAGGAAAAAGAGAAGGAAGACGTCTATGTTCCTCCTCCCGCTTACAAACCACCTCTACCTTTTCCCCAATCTAGAGCAAGAGCGCGTCTAGATAAACACTTCGGTAAGTTCATTGATCTTATGAGTAAGCTGCACATTAATATACCTTTTATGGATGCAATATTAGGTATGCCGGATTATGGGAAGTTCCTAAAGGAGATCCTCTCTAACAAGAGGAAACTAGAAGACATCGGTGAAGTTAAGATGAGTACGGAGTCATCCGAACTTATCAAGACTATGACGGAGAACATGCCACCTAAGCTGCATGATCCAGGATTATTTTGCATACCCATCACCTTAGGAGAGGTCACATATGATGCACTTTGTGACCTTGGAGCAAGTGTAAGCATCATACCACTTGCTTTGTGCAAGGCAGTTGGTCTAGGAGAGCCTAGACCGGTGAAGATGACACTTTACATGGTTGATCGTTCCATAACTAGACCTGTTGATATCATAGAGGACATTCCCGTGAAACATGGTAAGTTTTACATTTCTACAGATTTTGTCATTCTTGACATTCCTGCAGATTATCCAGTTCACATCATACTTGGGAGACCATTCCTTGCAACCTCCAATTGTATGGTAGATTGCAAGAATGGACAACTATCATTCAATATAGGGGAAGAGAAAGTGAAATTTGTTTTCTCCTCCTTAATCAAAGAGCCAGCTTTGAGAGAAGATGTTTTTAACATCTTTGATGAAGAAGAGTCTAGAGAAGTGGTGAGTTCAATCTTGATCAAAGATCCACTTCAAAAATTCTTAGCATGAGTATCATTGAAGAAGGAGTGGAACATGATTGTGATGATGAGATTCGAGCATTGGAAGATGCAGAGAAAGAGCCGGAGGCAAGATTTGAAGAGCTGAAAAGAGCCCCGGAAACTGTTGAAAGAATCGACCTACACAAAGAAAATCACCCAATTTCTGATAATGCAAGTCGATTTTTAACAACAGAAAGAAAAATCGGACCGAAAATCGACCGATTTACGTCAGGGGAGGTCGATTTTTCGGCAATTTCTCCAACTTCTACGAACTCGCTTGCAGTTGTTCTTAACTGTAATAGCACACTTCCTCCACCTTCAGAGACTTCTCCAATGACACTTGATGATCAAGAATCATCAACCAAGGCACCACCTTCATTGGACTTGAAACCACTTTCTACACATTTAAGGTATACATTCCTTGGGCCTAACTCAACATATCCTGTTATAGTTAGCGCAATTTGAGTGACGATGAACTTGAGAAGCTTATGAATGTTCTGAAACAACATAGGAAAGCATTAGGCTATACCATTGATGATTTAGTAGGCATTAAGCCTTCTCTTTGTATGCATAAGATCTTGATGGAAGAGGATTACAAACCTTCACGCCAACCTCAAAGACGGTTAAATCCGATCATGAAAGAGGTCGTGAACAAATAAATCCTTAAGCTACTTGATGCAGGTATCATCTTTCCTATTTCTGATAGCAAATGGGTGAGCCCTGTACAACTGGTTCCAAAGAAAGGAGGCATAACCGTTGTTGCAAACAAGAACAATGAACTTATTCCTACAAGGACAGTTACGGGATGGAGAATGTGCATCGACTACCGTAAACTGAATGTTGCCACGAGGAAGGACCATTTCCCTCTCCCTTTCATTGATCAAATGTTGGAAAGGTTAGCCCAACACTCATACTTTTGTTATCTAGATGGATATAGCGGTTTCTTTCAGATTCCCATTCACCCGGATGATCAAGAGAAGACAACTTTCACGTGCCCTTGGGGTATGTTTGCCTATAGAAGGATGCCATTTGGTTTTTACAATGCTCCAGCCACCTTCCAAAGGTGTATGATGGCAATCTTTTCAGAATATGTAGAGAATATCATGGAAGTACTCATGGACGACTTTTCGGTATATGGTTCTTCCTTTGATAACTGTATCTCTAACCTTTTCCTTGTTCTTAAGAGATTCGAAGACACTAACCTAGTCTTAAACTGGGAGAAGTGTCATTTCGTGGTCACCGAAAGAATTGTGTTAGGTCATTTGATTTCGAATACAGGGATAGAAGTTGATAGACCTAAGATTGAAACTATAGAGAAGCTACCTCCTCCATCTTCGGTGAAAGGAGTTAGAAGCTTTTTAGGACATGCAGGTTTCTATAGGAGATTCATAAAGGATTTTTCTAAGATTTCAAAACCTTTAACTAATCTTTTGATGAAGGACATAACTTTCGAGTTTTCGAAAGAATGTTCAGATGCCTGTTGCAGGATCAAGGAAGCTTTGATTTCAGCCCCTATCATCCAACCACCCGATTAGACACTTCCTTTTGAGATCATGTGCGACGCAAGTGACATAGCTATAGGAGTTGTACTTGGACAGAAGAAAGATGGTCGTACTCACGCCATCTACTACGCTAGCAAGACGCTAGACGAAGCTCAAATGAATTACGTTACCACGGAGAAGGAGCTTCTTGTTGTTGTTTATGCTTTTGAGAAATTTTGTTCCTAATTTGTAGGTGCAAAAGTGATAGTCCACACGGATCATTCAGCAATCCGCTACCTATTCACGAAGAAGGATGTAAAGCCTAGGCTTCTAAGATGGATCTTACTCCTACAAGAGTTCGACCTAGAGATCCGTGACAAGAAGGGCTCGGAGAATTCAGTCGCCGATCACCTTAGCCGTCTCCCACACCTTACCGACGAGACGGATGAGCTCCCTATTGACGACTCATTCCCCGACGAACAGCTACACAAGATTGAAGAATGTCTTCAACAAATCTCAAAAGGTAATGACCCATGGTTTGCTGATATTGTCAATTACCTTGTTTGTCAGGAACTCCCACACGAACTTTCATATGCTCAAAGGAAGAAGTTCTTTAAAGACGTCCGACACTTCTATTGGAACGAACCTCTACTCTTCAAGAGTGGTCCCGATGGCATGTTCAGAAGATGTGTTCCGGAAGATGAGGTGGAAAGCATTATCCGCCATTGCCATTCTTTGCCTTGTGGAGGACATGCTAGTTCTCACAAGACGTGTGCTAAGGTACTCCAATCTGGTTTCTTTTGGCCTACCTTATTTAAAGATGTGCAAAACTATGTTGTTGCTTGTGATTCTTGTCAAAGGACAGGCAATATTTCAAGGAGGAATGAGAAGCCCCTCAACAACATACAAGAAGTAGAGATATTCGATGTATGGGGAGTGGACTTCATGGGACCAATCCCATCGTCTTGTGGAAACCAATACATACTTCTAACCGTAGACTATGTCTCAAGATGGGTAGAAGTAATCGCTTCTCCTACTAATGATGCAATGGTAGTGGTGATGTTCTTCAATAGAACGATCTTCCCAAGATTCGGGACTCCCCGAACCATTATTAGTGATGGAGAAACGCACTTCACAACCCGTCGATTTGAGGCTCTATTAGCTAAGTATGGGTAACCCATAAGATTGCCACACCATACCATCCGCAAACAAGCGGACAAGTTGAGATATCCAACAGGGAGATCAAAGGAATTCTAGAGAAGACTGTCTCTAGAATAAGAAAGGATTGGGCAATGAAGCTAGATGATGCATTATGGGCGTACAGGATCGATTTTAAGACACCCATAGGTACAACACCATACAACCTTGTGAATGGGAAGTCTTGTCACCTTCCTATAGAGCTAGAGCATAAAGCATGTTGGGCCGTCAAGTGGCTCAACTTCAGCATGAAAGAAGCCGGAGAGAAGCGGCTATTAGACATCAATGATCTAGAGGAGATCCGCCTAAATGCGTACGAGAACGCAAGGATCTACAAGGAAAGAACGAAGCGATGACATGATAATCATATCATCCCAAAGGACTTGAAAGAAGGAGATCTAGTTCTTCTATTCAACTCAAGGATTTTGACTATTTCTAGGTAAGCTTAAATCCCGTTGGACAAGACCTTATGTAATTAAACGTGTTTTCCCCCATGGTGCAGTTGAAGTAAGGGGTGCACAAAGCGGAAGTTTCAAGGTCAATGGCCAACGGTTCAAGAAGTACATATCGGAAGTACCGGTTGAGGAGATAGCTCCTATCCTCCTCCATTGAGCACCTAAACAAGCAACGTCCAACTAAAGACATTAAATCAAGCGCTTCTTTGGAGGCAACCCATGATAGTGTAGTTCTTTTCCTTTCTTTTCATCTTAGAATAGCTTAGGTTAGGTGTTTGTTTGTTTTTGTTTTTGCTTTGTTGTTCCTCGTTACGCTCTCGGTTTGTTTGTGTCATAGATTGTAGAAACTAGGTGAAAGCTTGAGGAATTGATGGAGAAAGTTGCAATAAACTGGATCAAATACACTTTTCAAGGAAAAGAAGGGAATAAATCGACTTACCACAAGTTAATCGATCGATTCAGACTACAGAGAAAGTCGATTTTTGGCAACAGAAAGATAAATCGAATGAAAAATTGACCCCCCAGGAAAAAAATCGGTCGATTTTCTCCATTAAGCTGTGAAAGGGAAGAAAAATCGGACCGATAAATAAATCGCCCCCAAAAATCGGTCAATTTTCTTTGTATTTTGGCCAGCCTATATAAAGCCTTCTCCACTCGATTTCTCATTCCAACACTTAACCAAAACTCGTTCCCTCTTGCTCCAAATTGCCGAAAATCGCGTACCCTCACATCTCCCAAATTTGTAATCGTTTTGAACGATTCTTGAGCCTAAACTGAAGCATTTTCAACAAGGAAGAAGGATCTAGCATCAACAAGCTTGGCAAACTACTCATTCATCCGGAATTCAGGTTTTTTCGATCCAAAACATAAGTATTTTGTTCGATCTTGAATCTTGCATAGAAGTTGATAGATTGTTGAATTTGATTGAGGGCTTTGGTTAGAAACATCCCTAGGAAGCTTTGTGTGGTGTTGAATTGCTCAGAACTTTAAATCGTGAGAAAAATCAACCCAACCCAGAAAAATCGCCTGATTTTTGCCAAGAACAGGTCGATTTTTGTGTGTAGAATGGAGACTTTGAGGAGAATAACTAGGAATGCAGGCAAGAAGAAGGGTTCTTCTTCTAGGGCACCTCCCCCACCACCACCACCTTCCCAGGCTAGGCCAAACCTTCCTCCTCCCCTTTCCAAACATAAGAAGAGATATGAACGTCTCTTAGATCGCCCTTTCATCCCTCCTCGTTACATAGTGCTTGATGACTTGGATGCGCTGTTTGTGAGGGAAGACATTGATATGATGCTGGATAGGATAGGTTTGAGTCAGTTTGCGCTCATTCGGGAAGATGCTTACACCGAGATTACCCATGAGTTCCTTAGTACATTTGAGCACGACCCTAGAGATAGGAGTGTCACCTTCCGGCTCATGAATGAGGACCATGCCATGTCTATACCTGCTTTTGGAGATCTATTTGGCTTTCCTTCTTCCTCTGTAGGCACATTTTCACGGGGTGTGAGCGCTAGTGCATTTTGGGAGAGTATCTCCGTTGGGGAAGCAGGAGGAGATAAGTGGAGACCGGGAAACTCGAAGGAAGCAAGTATCTACAATCTCTCCTTCAAGATTGCCCATAGGATACTTAGTGAGTCCTTGTTTTCTAGGACAAAGACGCCACAGAAGCTGAAGGCAGAAGAGTTGTATCTCCTCCACTGCATGACCACCTGCACTATTCCGGACACCGCTACTATGCTTGCTGACTATCTCGGGAAGATAGCCAACAAGTTGAAGGGCGATATTTGTGCTAGAGGCCTTGTCACTCACGTGGCGAAGGCGTTAGAGCTTGACTTTTCAGATTGCAATTTAGACGAGAGCGCCCATCCTCTTGGTTCACAACGATTAGTTGCGAGGAAGGCCTTGATTCCTAGAGGCATGGAAGCTTTGCATGTGCCTATGTCATGGGCAAGGAAGCCATCCAGGAAGCCGGCTGAAATTGAGTGGAAGTCCGAATACACTATTCGGAATAAGAGGAACTAGAAGGAGACCTTCGAGCATATGTTTGATGAGATGGCCCCTCCACTTGCTTATTATGATGATGCTGAGGATGGCGAGGATGATGATGAGGAGGAGGACTTTGAGGACGGAGCTGCAGCTTACCAGGGATCCATGCTAGAGTTCGAGAATGACACATACAGCGGCCATGCTACGGACGCTATGGACACTGACACCCATGGTGCTGGACCTAGCAGGATGAGTAGAGGCACAAAGGAGACTGAGGATGAGATGCAGCCGCCCCGTCATTCCTTTGCACATGCTCCCAGCCGTGGTAGAGGACGTGGGCGCGGATCTAGACTCCATCGACAGATTGGAGCATTGATTTCTGGCATTCAGAGTCTACACACTGACTATCAGGGTCTACGTTCGGATTATCAGGCTCTCCACACCGACTACACCACCTTGGGCACTCAGTTCATGGAGTACCGTGAGGAGATAGAGGCGAGATACTCCTCCTACGATTGCCAAATGAGAGACATGTATTATCACACATTTGGCGCCTTCTATGATCACGGAGCTCCGAGGTACCCATATCCACCACCACCAGCTGAGGACTGAGATTCCACTAAAATTTACATTGTAAGTATTTTTCTCCATCTTATGCTTGACTTTTCACATTGGGAAAATGTGAAGGTTAAGTATGGGGTAGGGGTACTTACAATCTCTTTCATCTTTTTCGCACTTTATGTACTTTGTGTTGCACTTGATGATTTGGTTTGCAATAACTCTTGCACTATTTGCTTTCCACTATGACATTCGCATTTGCCTGTTTTCATTAAAAAATTTGTGAGTTTTTCAAAAGTTTTAGTGCTTCTTATGATGAAAATGACCTCTATGATGAGAATTGTGATGTGGAAAAGGCAAAAGACGACTTAACTATGTCGAGAATTTAATGGTAGCATGAATGAACTTGATTGTCTTACTTGAATACATGAATGATTCATATGATCTTGATGTCTTGATAGGAGAATGAAATAATGATCGAAGCTATATTATAAGTTCTTTTGCATCATATAGGAATGACCAAGGCAATTCGCTTCTTTTCTTGTTCATATCTTGTTCATGCTAGCCCCTCAACGAAATATTTAACCTCCTTTTGACCATCCGGGAATTAGGATAAGTAGTTGTAAAATGCATGTTTGATATGGGAGGGCCATTGTGAAAGTGTTGAGTGAAAGTTTAGCAAATTATAGGTTTGGGGACGTTGAACATGGGGATGAGTAACTCGGCACCATTCACATAGCCGGGTGTTTGTGTCTTGCCAAAGTCCGATTGAACGACAAGTCCTAACGGGATATGGTATGTACATCAAGGGTTTGAGGCATCTCAAAAATTGAGAAATGCCGATCTCCTAGGCTTCGGTTTTTGTGCACCGCTGTCCATACTCTCAAAAAGTAAATCAAAAGAAAAACAAAAATTTTACATGCAAAGCATGTGTCGTGAAGTTGTGTTGTATTGTTCCTCTTTCCCGGATTAGCGTCACATTACCTTAAAGATTTCCCAGCCTTAGCACGTTTCTTTGACCTTTTTCCTTGATTTGAAGACCTTGAGATCTTTGTGTACATGTTTAAGGCTTCATGGCTTAGATTTGTTTGACTTTGATTATCTTTACATCTTTATCATGTCCTTTCTTTGTGTCTTTGAGAAAGAAAGGATGGTTTGTTCATGATATAGTTACTATTGATGCATACTTTGCCTTCCTATGTCTTGAAGCATTACTTTGAGGGTGATCCAATAAGAAGAAGCACTTTTCAAAAGGTTTTTGAGTTTTAGCATCATATAATCCATGACATCTTGTATTCTAGGTTTGAACCTTGCTTGGGGACAAGCAAGAGGCAAGTATGGGGTATTTTGATGACATGAATTATATGCCATTATAATCATGCATATTGTGGAGGTTTTACCTCAATTTCACTTATATTTAGAGAGATTTGGGTACCTTTAAGGTTTATTTCATTTATATTCCGGAAATAGAGGTCTCACGAGTTTTGGTTGAATTATAGGTGAATTCGGTGGAATTGGAAGCAAAAGTGGAGCAAAGAGTATCTAAGGTCAATAAGGAAGCTTAAGGAACCTTAGAGGAGTCATGAAGAGCAAACGAAGTGTGTAAAAGGGTCATTAAAGGAAGGAAGGAAACAAGTCAAGAGACGAGCACTTTTTGTTGAAGAAAATCGAGTCATTTACATGAGAAATTGGACGATTTTCCAAACAAAAATCGGACGGTTTTTATTTTATTTAATCGAACGATTTTCCTTCAGGTTTTGCCTAAAAATATTATGATCCAAAGCCCATCACTGGTGGGCCTGAGAAGTGATATGCCAAGCGGCCCATTGGCGAGAAAGTATACATTGGAACCCTAGGAACAAAAATTGGAAGTTCGCAGCGTGGAAAGTTTGCAGGATTTTGCGGGATTGAAGGTTCTTGGAGAGAGGATTGAAGGAAAGAAACAAGAAGTCAAGATTCAAGAAGTTTGTGAGATCTTTTATTTCCCTTCTGATTCTTGTGATTTGTGAACACATTATTGAGTGTTTTGAGAGATTCTTTGAAAGATTTTGAGGTTTGATTACATATTCGGAGATTATTTGGTTTTTATTCAAAGCTCGAGCTTTATTTGGTTTTATTCATTCAATGTTGGTTTTGATTTGAATATGAAAATGGTTGGCTAAAAACCTTGTGATTCTGGAGAGAATAGTTGATGATTGAGGCTTAGATGATGATAGACTGAACTCATTTAACCATTTGGACCCTGAGAGTTGAGATTTAACTTTGCGACAACATGAAAATCGACTTGTTCTAAGGAAAATCATCCGATTTTACGAAGAACAGCCTGATTTATTCTCCTTACGATCTTTAATTGATTTATCCTTTAACCAAAGTTAATCCTTTCCTAAATCCTAACCTTGCTTAACCTTTTTAACCCCTATTCAAGTGTGAGAAGAGATTTCATCATTGATTCTTCATTTGATAACTAAAGTTTGTAAGATTCGGGTAATAGAGAGACTCAACATCCTCAATAAGGTTTGAGTGTGCTTTTCATCTTTACCTTTGAGAGTCATATCTTTTGGTTTTGTGTGGTTAGTTTGAGTGTAAATCTTATCCTTAGATCTTTCTATATTACAACCTCAACAACCTTTATAGAGAGAGACTTTGGGTTAGACATATAGGTTTTAGAACTTCACCGTACAATACCTTTCTTCGAAACACATAACCTTGGCAACGCCAACTCTGTCCTTTGATCTTTAGAAGTGTCTTGAATCGAAAGCCGCAGTCGGATACTTGAATCCTTGGAATCATTTGTCTCCTTATTAATTACAAAATTTTTTGCACTTTGCCAAATAATTTGAAATCTATTTTATTCTCACCAAATCCTTGAGTTCGACTCTGGAATTTCTTGTCTTACTATAGCTGATCCGTACACTGCAGGTTCGCTTTTGTATAAGTTCTAGATATAAATTTAAGACTTTGACGAACACACGTTTGAGCGAACACCTACTAAGGGCACCTACTACCACGCTAGCTTTCCCCGGGTGGTATAAGATCTCAAGATCAAAGTCCTTGATCAACTCCAACCATCTGCGTTGGCGGTTATTCAACTCCCGTTGAGTGAATATGTATTTCAGACTCTAATGGTCTGTGAATATCTGACACGTAGCTCCGTACAGATAATGTCTCCAAATCTTCAAAGCATGAACCACAACAGCCAACTCCAGGTCATGAGTGAGGTAATTCTCCTCGTACGTCTTCAGCTGTCTAGACGCGTAAGCAATCACCTTACCCCTCTGCATCAGAAAACATCCCAAGCCCAGCTTGGATGCATCACTGTAAACCACAAAATCCTCAATGCCCTTTGGCTGAGCTAGGATATGAGCAGAGGTCAACCCCTTCTTCAACTCCTCGAAGCTCTACAGGCACGGCTCGGACCATACAAACCTCGTAGACTTCCGCAACAAGCAAGTGAGCGGTCGGACAATAACTGAAAAGCCCTCAACAAAACGCCGGTAGTAGCCCGCCAATCCTAAGAAGTTGCGTACCTCCTTGACGTTCTTAGGAGGTGGCCAAGATGCTACTGACTCGATCTTCGCCGGATCTACCTTGATCCCTTTGGCTGAAACAATGTGACCAAGGAATGCTACCTCGGACATCCAAAACTCGCACTTAGAGAGCTTGGCGTAGAGCTCTCTATCACTACAAAAAAATAATTCAATTAGCCACGCTTGTTGGCAACGGCAAGGGCTTGCCGTTGCCATTGGCATTGATTTGGCGACGGCCAAGCGACGGCAACATCAGCGTGGCAAAAAATATAAATTATTTGCGTCGGTGGTATAACACCGTCGCTAATAGTCATTTAATTGGCGTCGGCTAGTCTTTACCGTGGCTAATAAAAGGGACTATTGGCGACGGCTTTATGTCGCCGACGCCAACAACCAAGTTATTTTGGCGACATTAAAATATTGGGGTAAAAAATTAATAAAATATTCTTAGAAAAATTAAAATTCATTCTAAATTCTATTCCCGCAAAAATTAGGCTTTCCTCTTGCGCCCCTTCCGTTCGACATCTTCAACTCTAGGGCTAAGCAGGCTTCAGTTCATTTCACTGAACTGAACCAAAGCCGTAAAAAATTATCCATCTATAAACCGAAACCACAAAACCATCAAAAATTATATTGAACAATTTAACCCTACAAGAAAACCAAAAAAAAAAAAAAAAAAAATTATAGTAAATAGGAGTTGGTTCCATATTCCCGTATCTTTTCAAGTACATGTTCGAAAATCAAAATCTACAAGAAACCCCTCAACCAACTACACTTCTTCCCGTTATCTTCTTTACCTCTGTTCTTGCCTTCGTCGCCTTCGTGATGCCGCCTTCTGTAGAATCACAATTTTTATTTTATTCTTATTTGATATTTTTATCGAAAAATCGATTCCGCAAAATTCTGTTAAAATTCAAAATTTTATCAATTCCGTCCTTTTATATGATTTTTACAAACTTCATCTCTCCTACCTCCCTTTACCTTTCCCGACTGCCTTCCTAATCCTAATCTTAATCCTAACCCTAACCTTCTTCCGTCTCTTTTTCTTCTTCTCTCATTTCCGCCTGTCCGGCCTCCTCCCTAACCATCTCCAGTCCATTGCTTCTTCATATTCCTTCCCTGACCGAGTTCTTCATCAGTCATCCGGGAAATCTAAAACTCCGCTCTAACCTACTCTAGATCGAGTCGTCTTATTCAGCCCCTGCCTAGAATCCGGTGATGACGCCCGAGGAGGAGCAGTTTGTCACCATGGGATCTTCGACCACCAGTTCCGACGCCAAGGACGTAGGTCGTGTTCGGCTCTTCGCCGCCAATCCGTCGCAGGAGCCTTGTCCGACGCCATGGTTGTTGTTGTCGTTGACTTGCACCTTCTCCACCCCCCTCCAGAGTTCAGCGATGTCCTTGCTCCCCTGAGAAACCAACAAGCTTTATTCCCCTCCCTTATACGGATCCGAATTCGATTTAGCTATTGGGTGAGGTTTTCAAATTACAGTAACCCTAATTTTGTTATTCGGGGCTTTTGTTTTTATTGGGTATTCTTTGAGTGATTTTGGTTATAGTTGTATGAGTTCTTGATTAAATGTAAATAATTGTTGATTTTGTGAATTTGGTGTTTTGGGTTGATTTGGGTAAACATTGGATGTATTTGTGTGCTTTCTTGTTGATTGTATTTAATTGTCGATTATGAAATTTGGTGTATGTTGGAAACATTGAGAGGTGTAGGTGTACATTGTGTGTCGAAACCCACAACATTGAGTCTTCTTTGCCTTTGTTCTTGCTATCCAAGAGTAAAAGTTTGTTCTTGCTATCCAAGAGTAAAAGTTTGTTCTGGCTATCCAAGAGTAAAAGTGAGATCAGTGTCTTCTACTTGTGTGTTCCAATATTAGAAATTGTAACCCTAATTAAATGAATCTATGTTCGATTATTACGAGTTTGTACCTAATTTTAGCATATTTTTTTAATCTAACTGAATGAATTGGAAATTGAAAACTAGAGGATTGAGTCTTCTTTGGTAGCTTGTGCTCTTTAGGGTCCTTGGTATACCTTTGTTCTTAAATGAATCCTTTTCTGATTTTTTTTCCTTAGCTTTTCATGGTTTCTTGTCACTCTTCTATTGTTAAGACTGTAGAGCCAACTCATTAAGGCACATATGCTAAATGTTCTTGCAGGTTCTGGACCATAACAACATGCTATTTGTAACTTTGTATCTACATATCCATTTTTTCGATTAAACTGTTATTACTATACTCTTGTTTGTAACACTAATTGAAAGATTTTATTTTCCTTTCCCTTATGTTCAGGTATTCATCGTGTTTTGTATCACTGTTTCATTACGTTTAGAGATTGTGGCGGTGGTTGTATTCAAAGGTATGTCATCTCATAAATTGGATGGAAAAAATTGAATTTGTACTCGCCTTCATCTGAACTATGTGATGTTTTTTGTGTAATTTTTAGAGATCGGTCTCATTCATCAATATTGATTATTCAGTCTTTGATCAATGTAGATTTTGAACTGTTAATTCAGACCGATACACGTTAAGATTTGTTTTGAAAATGTTATTTAGGTATTTACTTTATCAACCTTGGTAAGCTTGGGAAAAGCTCATGTTGGCTGCTAGAGTTATCGGTGCAATTGAGAATCTTCAAGATATTATTGTTTAATCTGCTAGGCCTTATGGTCAGAGGGTTGTTCTCAAGTTGCTCAATACACTGGTGCTCATGCTATTACTGGTAGACATACTCCTGGTACGTTCACTAACCAGCTTCAGACTTCTTTCTGCGAGCCACGTCTATTTATCCTGACCGACCCTAGAACTGATCATTAGGTATGATTTGGTGATGCTTAATTGTGTTATTGAACTCTTACAGTTATTATAACTCGTGTTTTCTTTTTCTCTTACAGCCAATTAAGGAAGATGTTCTAGGAAATATCCCAACAATTGCTTTTTGTGATACTGATTCTCCTATTAGGTATGTTGACATTGGAATCCCCGCTAACAACAAGGGTATGTAAATCCAGTATTGAATGTCTGTTTTGGCTTCTAGCTCGTATGGTTCTCTAGATGCACGGTCCAATTCGTGTCAGGCAGAAGTAAGATATTATGGTGAGTCCTTTTGACCTAAAGTAGTCAGTTTGGTTGTTTCAAGATTAAGATTTGTGCTCAACTCTTATTTGATTACATGTATATACAGGTCGACTTGTTCTTCTATAGGGAGCTGGAAGAGACCAAGGATCTAGAAGAGGAGGAAGCTACAGTTGGTGTTGCTTACAGACTTGTGGAGTACCCGTATGGTGATGTAGTTGCCAGTGACAAATGGGGTGCAGCTAGTGATGCACCATGGCCCGCTGAGGGCGCTGTTGTACCCCTACGGCTGGTATTGTTCTTGCTGCCGATGACTACAACAAGTACAAGGTATAATTCTCTCTCTATTTGACCCTTCTCTTAAAATCAAGTTAGTCGGGTTTGGTATTTCTCAGTAATCAATCATTGGCATTGATTAGTTCTAATTCTTCTCCTTTTTTTTTTTTTTTTGCAATTTTCCAGTTACTTCAGGAGGATGGGATGAGGTTGTTGCACCACCTATAGTTGATGGCGTATAATCCGTGCCTACTCCGGCACAAGATTGGAACTACATTTTTGCCCCCCCCCCCCCACTTTTATTGATTTTTGAAATTTTGGTATTTCATATCCAGAAAACTATGTTGTTCAAGTTATTAGTTTCAGTTGAGAGTCTAGCTCTGTAGATTTTCGAATTTGAATGACAAAATCATGCTCCTTTTTAGTTCCCACATGTCTGTTATACTTCTTGTTGGTTACTTATGTCATTTTGTATGTCTTCTTGATTTGTTTTGTGATTCATGGCAGAAAAATCATTGTGCTTGCATCATATTATAAGGAATATGGTGTGTGTGAGCTTAGAAGATCCTAGTTTCAATTCTGCACACTAATTGGAATGCAAGATCATATATAACTTAATCTAGCCATTTAGAAGCCAATACATAATTTCACTTCAAATAATGATAAAATTCAACTCATCAAAGGTATTCAAACGGACATAAGTAATCATCTCACATACAAATTTTCCCACCACATTTAAATTTTGCGACGGCTACTGCCGTCACAAATATTCAAACTTCCGCACTAGTTTTACAGTTTGCGAAACTCTGGACGACGACGGCGTCTGCCGACGCGAAATATTTGCGACGCTTAGTAGCCGTCGCACATCCGTCGCCAAATATTTTAGCGACAGCAATAGACCGTGGCGAAAAAATTCGCGTTGCCTGTTCTGGCTTCGCCCCCTTCCACCGTCGCCAAGTCGTCGTCATTGATGGTTGGCGTCGGCAAATAGCTTTCCTGCCGTCACCAGCATCCGTGGTTAATTGAATTATTTTTTATAGTGTATCTTGTAAGATCTGAAGAACGATCTTCAAGTGTTCTGCATGCTCCTCTCTACCGCGAGAGTAAACCAAAATGTAGTCTATGAAGACAATTACAAACTGATCTAGGAAGTCGATGAAGATGTTGTTCATCAACTCCATGAAGACTGCGGGCGCATTCGTAAGCCCAAATGGCATCACTACAAACTCGTAGTGTCCATATCTGGTCCGAAATGTTGTCTTGGCTATGTCCTGCTCTCTCACCCTCAGCTGGTGATATCCAGATCTCAGATCGATCCTCGAAAACACTGAAGCTTCGTGCAGCTGATCCAAAAGATTGTCGATACGGTGCAATGGGTACTTGTTCTTGATCGTCACCTTCTTCAGCTCTCGGTAATCAATACATAACCTCATTGACCCGTCTTTCTTCCTGACGAAGAGAACTGGTGCGCCCCAAGGAGATACACTGGGGCGGATGAAGCCCTTCTCTGCTAACTCCTCGAGCTGCTTCTTCAACTCAAGCATCTCGATAGGCGCCATACGATAAGGAGCCTTAGAGATCGGTCTCGTACCGGGCTCTAGATCAATGTCAAAGTCTACACTCCTCTGTGGAGGTAAACCTGATGGCTCTCCAAAGAAGTCAGCAAACTCGCAAGCTACTGGAATCTCCTCCAAAGCCGGACTCATACTATCCTTCATGGAATAGCACCAAAAAGCCTCGCATCCCTGACTGATAAGTCTCGCAGCTTGATGACATGAATTATGACCTATTTTTAGGCATGTATTTATATAGATTTTCCCTTTATTTTGCATGCATAAACATACATTCATGACATTTATGGTTATATTCACCTACTTTGCAAGAATAGAGGTCTACACAGAGTTTTATTGCATTTGTAGATAAATTGGTGAATTATGGAGCGAAATGACACATTTAAGGATTAAGCCTCGAAAAGGGACAAAAAGAGTATAAAAGGAAGCTAGGATAGGCCAAGGTATCTTCTGATACCGTCTGAAGCGCCAAAGTATCTTCTGATACCGTCTGACGCCGTCTGACGCGCCAAAGTATATTCTGATACCATCTGACGCGGCAAAGTATTATCTGATACCGTCTGACGCGGCCCAGAGTATTTTTTGGTACTAGCGGGTTCGACTTCTTTTCAGCCCAAATATTTAGGGTTTCATCTTTAAACCCTAGCTTTATCCCTACATATATCCGATAGCCTTCAACATTGAAGGACAGACGGTGACAGCCCCAGGCTCGCTTACCTTCGCATACGGACGCTTAGCCGCTGCTTAGAGATTCACTTGGAGTTTGGAGACGAGTTTAGGACGCATTTTCGGAGATTGTGTACTTTTGGATATTTCTTAGGGTTTTCCTTAAAGGACGGATTGACATCCCGTTCTTTGTGACTTCTCTAGATCTTTGTGATGATTTCTATTCCTATTCTTCTAAGATTCATAAACATCATACTTTGTGTTTGGATTTCAAGATTGACTTTGAGTTTCATTTGAGTTTTCGAGGGTTTTCATCTTTTATTCTTCTTAATTTGAATATTGATATCATGACAATGATTGTTGGCTAAAACCCTTTAGCAATTCTAAGGTGAAGGGTTGATAGTTGTGGCTTAGATAATGATAGATCGATCGTAACTTGATTGGACCCTGAGAGTTTGAGAAATATCGTCGACACCCTAAATCACGGGTTGTTCTTGGTTTCCACGGTCGTGGTTCTCAAGATCTAGCCGTGATTTCCCCTGGTTTACGAACTTTGCTTTTGCTTTGATCCAAAGTTAAAGATTAGCTTTAACCTAGCCTTGGCTTGCCTTTCCTAGGTAGTAGTGAGACTCAACATCCTCTATTTCGGTTTCGAGTGTCACAACCTTAACCGTTTTAGTTTATCTTTGATTCCTTGGGTTTGGGCATGGATATTTGAGATTAATTTTTACCTTTAGATCCTTTCTATACTGCAGCCTCAACAACCTTTATAGAGAGAGTTTTTTGGTTAGACATATAGGGTTTTGGAACTTCATCGTACATAACCTTACTTTAGTATACCTTTGCAATTCTCAACTCTGTCCTTATATATATAGTATATCTTGAATCGATTGCCACAATTTGACACCTGGATCTTTAGGGTTGATGTTTTCCCCAATATTTGCAAAGCTTCTATACTTTTCATTGCTCGATTACTTGAAACTGATTTTGTTTCACCAATTCCCTGAGATCGATACTCTGGAATACTTGCTAATCTACGCCGATCCGTACACTGCGGGTTCGCTTGCTTTTATTCTAGTTTTATAAATTTGAAACTTATTTGCACGCACGTTTTAGGGCAGACACAACTCGAACGCACTAATGACTGTACCAGTCTTCCCGAGATCCCATCCTCGGAAGATCTCAACATGGCCTGCATCTGTAGTTACCGTCATTGTCCTCTTGCCGATGTCCAGAACTGCTCGATGTCGATCCATCCAACTCATACCCAGAATAACTTCTTCATGTACTAAGTACATGACAAAGAAGTCAACTGGCCAATCGCGACCTCCCAATCTAATAGGGCAATTGCGAACCTCTCGTGTACCTCGTATCTTACCCCCATCGGGTAATCCTATAAAGAAGGGTCTACCTTCTACGGTAACTAAGGCCAATCTATCTACACATGCATCAGATATAAAAGAATGCGTAGCACCGGTATCGAAAAGAACTTTGACAGGAAATCCATTAGTATGAATGGTACCTGTGGCTGCTGGCGCTGTCGGCTCTACAACACTCCTCAACTCATACACTCTGGCTGATGCATCTCTGGTGTCTGCAGATCCACCAACACGTCCTCTACCTCTCCCCTGTCCTAGAGTGCAACCTTGATGAGTGGTAGAACCAGAAACTCTCTGTTGTGGCTGCTGATATTAAGACCTCTGTCCTCCTCCCGCAACACTGGCAGGTGAAGAACCCTGCTGTGATAGCGCCTTGCCTTGACAGCAAAACGCAGCTCTGTGTCCGGGCTTGCCACAAGAAAAGCTGGCTTCTTGCAATCAGCTCGAATGTGTCCTGCACCTCCGTAGTTATGACATTGTCGTCCTCTGTCAGAATTCTGCTGGAAACCAGAGCATCTTGGCGTCTGACTACGCGCAATTCCAGCTGCTCTAGCTCCAACACTAGCTGATCTAGTCTTTTGTCTTTTCTCAGGACCACCTGTCTGAGAAGCCCTCCTTTGACCCGGTCGGTCTCTCTCATAAGCAGAAGCTCTATCTTAATAGTCCGTCAAAGAAACACAACGGAAACCAGCAAGATAAGAGCGAGTAGACTCTCTCAACCTCCGAGAGAAAAGGTAAATATGTTGATCCTCAGGTGGTGCAGACGGACCCAACAAAGACAACTCATCCTGAAACTTGCTGATGATCTCAACAATAGGCAAATCCTCGAATCCAGCCTCAAGGAAATCCTGAAGACGGTCAGTCCTCATAGCTGCAAGGCAGTAGCAATCTCTGATCACCGTCTCCATCTGCTCATAATTGGTGACCTTACTGCGTACGGTCCTCCACCAAGAATAAGCCTGATCCTTCAATAGTGTATGTGCTATGTTGACTCGACGTTCCTCTAGGAAACTAATAGCCTCCATAGCAGTATCCAGCTGTCCTAGCCACTGCTCTACCTCCAATCTAGTCTTTCCCATGAAAGTGAGAACCTTCAGCTGGTCGAAAGCATTCAACCAACTGTCAGGCTTTGTCTCCTTCGCCTCGGCCGGCGCTCTAACAACCTCGGCAACTCTAGCAGGCGGGGCAACAACCTGTGAAACTCTCTGCGAAACCTCAACTGATCTCGCAGGAACTGGTGGCACTGGTGTTGGTCCTTTAGTCCTGATAGCCTCCTCAAATCTCTGCACATAGTCGCGATATGTAGAAGCACCGATAGACACTCCTGCGGACTCCGTCGATGGCACTCTCTGTGCTTCAGACCTAGCAGCGGTCCCGTTCCCAGCCTCAGGAACAACACTCTCAAAAACTTCTTCAGCGAATGCCTCAGCGATAGGCGGATCAGCAATTGGGGCTTGGCCCCGACCTCTAGCTAGTGGAGGTCTTCCTGCACATCCTTTTCCACGGACGACAGGTGGAAGTGGTGGTCGACCCCTTCCTTGCCCTATATCACCGGTAGCTCTAGTGCGTGCCATCTATTATAAGAATAGATATATAAGACTATATATATATATATATATATATATATATATATATATATATATATATATAAGGCCACGCTAAAACTAAAGCACAAAACCAGGAAAAGCGCATATAAAGGCCAACATATAAGGAACTACACTACTGAGATCCGCGGAGGTAGTGGTGGTCGCCCGTACATCTATCCCAGACCGACAAGTTTAAAACAAAACCCCCTTTTAAAAACGTTAGACCCCTTGCGGGTTCTATTTATTTATCCATCCAACCTGTAGAAGATTTCGAGTGCCATTGTTGCCAACCTAGAGCTCTGATACCATATTGTAACACCCTCAAGTTCTAGGAACTAGAAGCGCTACGGGCTAGGACTGCACAATGGTCCCGACCCTCAGAGTAACAACAACAAACGGATCTTACAACAAGGCATAGACGAATGAAAATCAAAACTCAATATAAAAACCAAGGTTTAAACAAAAGAAAGCGTAAAAGATTCACAACCGAGTTCAAAACAAAAGGGAAACAACAAAAGAACAAAACCTGATCCCGTCCTATAATATACGGGAACCCCGGCTGACCACACCATCCGGATCACTTAGCAGCATCCTGAACCTGTGGAACATCTACAACGACGGTATAAACCGTTAGCTAACATTCTAGATACTAGCAAGAGCGTAAAGGAACAAACACACATAAGATAAAGAAAATACATAGCATGCTTGCACACAACCGGTTATTATCTTTCATTAAGGTTATACATTACTAATTCAACTTCTTTTGTCACATGAGAATCTCTCGAAACTCGCCTCCGCTTCCGTCTACCAATAGGAATAGATCAGTACTATTTGTTACCTACATGTCTGGGTTGCAAGAGCACATTCTAGTCTCTTGTAGAATTAGACAAGTGGTCACCGCCCAGTTATAATACACTTGGGCCAGTTAAGGGTAATAAAGGGTGAATCCTATTCCGGTTATCCGTTATAACAATAACAACACAAACAAGCCAATACAATCCAACTAATACGCGGAATGAAGCTAAGTAAGTCCAAGGGACTTACCTCACACAAAGGTAACTCAAAAGCTCAGCAACAACTCAGAGAACACTCAGGAAAAGCTCAGTTTCCCTCAGGAAAGGAGCAAGGAAAGCCTGTTCACACAAGCATCACGAATCAGAAACGAAAAGGTTGCTAGAAGTCTATAACTTCTAGTCTCAATGATCTCTAAGAGATCTCCACAAGCTAAGGGCTCAACCTTAGTCTAACAGTATACTCAGGAAACAAGGAACATCCATAAGGATCAAGGAAAGGAACGAGGAAAGCAACAAAGGAAGCAACTCACAAGAACGGGAGTTACTGCAGAGGAAACCGCAAGGGCGGCTGGACAGGCACAGGGCCGGATGGCCGTAGGGGCGGGTATGTGCAGGCGCGGGGCGGCTGCGCGACAGAAAGCGGTATCGGCTTTCTCTTCGACAGAACTCACAACAAGGGACACCAAAGCTCGAACCTTTGATTCCAACACGTCAAGACTCAACTCCAAAGAGCCTGAGAACAACGATACATCAACAACGAGAAGCCAACAAGAATCAAGGTTCAAACTTGATTCTTGGAGGAGAAGAAAAGAAGAGAGAAGGAGAAAACGAAAGAAAGAAAGAAAGAAACATGCTGCAGTACATGAACGTAAGGAAGAATAGAGAATGATGAACTTACACGTTCAGCAAGATCACATGGGAGCAAGGGAATGGCTGCAGCTCTTAGGGTTGAAGACGAATGCAAGAAACGGGAAAAAGGAGGAAAAGACGGGAATATATAGAGACGGGCTGGAAAGATAGAAGGAAGGACGTTTAGGGTTAGGAAAAAGATAAGGGAACCGGCCCATAAGATAGAATATCAGATATTCTATCTATGTAAGGAAGATAAAACGAACGAAAACAGACCGGACGCGATCTGTCATAAATCCGCAGGGGCAGATCATCTCAGCCGCGGGGGCGGCCTTCTTCACCGCGGGAGCGGTGAAGGCAAAACTGGGATCTTACAATAGAGTCGGCAAAGTGTAGCGACTTTGTTGTAGATGACGTGGTGTAAAAACCATTAGATTCAAGTTTCCAAGAGATGCAATCAGGAGATTGTCATGCTCATTAATGACATAGTTATCCAATAACACAAGCTTTTCCGATAAGAAGAATGCATATAGAGTGTTAACAGTGGAACAAATAGAAAAAGACAAGTATTATATTGTCTCAGTAGTAAGAATTCATACAAAGAAATAACTTTTTATTAGAACGAAGAATTAAATTCGATTTTTTTACCCCTTTAATTTTCATTCATCCAATTTATTTTCTTTCACCATTCTTATCTCATTTCTTCTTTACTTCTCATCTTCATATTCGATTGAAAAAAACATCCATATATATGATTGATAATGATATTAGTCGTTAGTTAATGGCTAATATAATTGATTTTTAATCGAGATTTTCGTTTGTCTTATCCTTATTTAAATCATCATCATAATAATCGTTTTATTGGTGAAAGTTTTTTTTCATACTCGAAGTGTTGAAAGTTGTACACAATAGATTAACAATTGAAATTTATAAAAAGCATCCTTTCTCTAATATTAAACTTTAAATTAATTTTGGTTATGAGACAATAATTTGTATTATATTTGATCATTTAATATTACGATTAGTACGTACGAACCTATTTTCATTTATAAGTTTACATATTTTTCTCAATCTATTATTTAGTTTAGCTAAAAGTATAAATATTTCAACGATATATTTAAATTAACTAATGTCTTAATTAAAATTGATTTTTTCACTAATCTATTAAAAGTACTAGGCTATATTAAATATATATTTAGTTAATTAAATAGTTTGTCCATAAACTATTAGATATAAATTTGTGTACTGATTGAGTATTAGGATTTACTTGGAAAAAAAACACGTTATGACATGGCTATCCTTGCTTCCCCTCTTCTTCACTTTGAAGAAGTCAAATTTGATTGCTATCTAAACCATACGTCCGACGCTAAGCACCATTTGCACATATATATAATATACCCTTAGCTTCATTTCTTCTTCACCTTTCAAAGCAATAAAAAATGGCATCGACAAACCAGTTAGGGTTGGAAACAGTGCAAGAAATAGTGAAGAATGGGCATGAAATACCCGAGAGGTACCTTAACAACAAGAAAACAGGGAACTTGGATATGCCCATTCCTTTGATGGATGCTCCGGTCATTGACATGGCTATCGTTGCTTCCTCCTCCTCGAGTTCAGCCCAAGAACTCGAGAAACTTCGATCTGTTCTTACCTCTTGGGGTTGTTTTCAGGTACACTTGAAGATTTTGTAACACTGCTAGAGCTACCTTTTATTATCTTTTACTTATAAGTACTATTTTCTATAACATGATTTTTTTTTTTTTTTTTGTCATACAAAGCTTGTGAATCACGGAATCGCGGTTGAATTTCTTGAGCAAGTGCGGGGAGTTAGTAAGGATTTCTTCGGGCTTCCGGTAGAGGAGAAGCTCAAGTACGCTAGAAGTCCCGACGGAATTGAAGGCTACGGAAGTGATAAGTTGTATGAGGAACATACAATTAACTGGAACGATCGCCTTCACCTCATTGTTTATCCTCCACATCAGCGCTTGCTTCAGTTTTGGCCTAAGACTCCCGTCAACTTCGGGTAAGTACGTAGTAGGTAATTACTTCAATCTATCGATACAGCGACGGTTTTATAGGGGTGAACATTTTCGGGTATTCGATCCGACAATTTTATAAAAATTCGATTTGAATCCGATCCAAGGCACCCGGATATCCGATAGTTTTATCCAGACTGGATATCCGATCTGAAGATTCGAAGATCCGATCGGATATCGATCATATCGGAATATTTATTCTAAGACTAGTCGGATATATCCGATCTGATTCAACTTTTTCCTCCAAACCTCTATCCGTATCCGATCCGATAATCCGAAAAATATGTCCGGATCGGACTCAGATTACCAATTGTCGGATATTTTCGGATTCGGATTTTTCCGAATCGGATCTTCGGATTGGCGGATCGGATTAGTCAGATTGAACATTTTTGCTCACCCCTACCGTTTGGTACTGTAAAATTACGTCGATGAAGATATAATGATGAATAAGTTTATGAAAGAATTTGATGAAATAGACTCTTTTCTAAGAGGTTTTATTTTGTGTACGCCTCTAATTTTTACCACTATAATTGATTTACCACTATTATTCTATTTGGGGTATATTACTAAATGAGATTATGCTATGAGCCTACTTAATAGAATAATATTGCTAAAAAGCCTAGTTAGTGATATTGGCCGAGAATTATTTAGATGAAGAATTAAGGAAATGAAATTGTTTAAGACGATGAATATGAAAATAAGTGAAACGAGTGTTTGGTAAAATGAATATGATTGTGGGTAAAATTACAAAAAAAAAAGTACGTGCAAATTTTGTTATGAATGAAAGAGATAAAAAAAAAAAAGGGTAAAAATGAGATTTTAGCCTCCATAAGTTATAATTCTTATAATCGAAGTTTTATAGTATTACAAAATTTCTATAATCTAATTTGCTTACTCTTCCTAAGCTAATCCCTTTAATCTCCCCATTCTCTTAAATTACGAGATTGCGAAAATCTTTTGTCCTTTTTAATTCTCATAATTTTAATACCCATAATTTGTACACTTATCAAACGAAGCCACAATTGGAGTAATAATATTACTGTATGAATTGCAGGAAAGTGATAGATGACTTCTCCTTGAAGTCACAGGAGATAGTGAAGACTTTGCTTAGAGCCATGGCCGTTGCGTTGGATTTGGAGGAGGAGAAATTTGTGGAGCAGTACGGAGAGGAAGGGTTGATGTTCGGGAGATTCAACTTCTTCCCACGGTGTCCGAGGGCTAACGAGGTGTTGGGTCTCAAGCCTCACACTGACGGAACTGCCGTCACAATTCTTCTTCAAGACTCTCAAGTGGAAGCCCTTCAGGTTCAAAAGGACGACGCTTGGTTCAGAGTCCCTACTCTCCCCCATGCGCTCTTTATCAACGTCGGTGACCAGATGGAGGTATTTGTTTCCTTTGTTAGAGTATGTGTCCACTATATTTGATTTAGTATGTTGAGTTTATTATTTATATGTTAGTTTATCATTTTATTTACTTTATATTTATCTATATAAACACTATTTAATCAATAAAATTAAAAAAATTCGGTTCACAAATCTCTTTATAGTACCACATCGATTTTCTTAATCCATGTTTCCGCACAAAATAAAATCACAACCCTAAAAAAACAACTTTCGGGTACTTTGATTATATGCAGGTAATGAGCAACGGTATATTCAAGAGCGCATTTCATAAGGTGACAACAAATGCAGAAAGGGACAGGATCTCGCTAGCTATATTGTGCTCTCCACATCCAGAGAACGAGATCGGGCCAGCTCAAGAACTCATTAGTGAACAAAGCCCGAAGCTGTTCAACAACGTTACCAATTACGGTCGACTCTTCTCGCAGGTCGATCCCACTCATGAAAGGCCCATTGATCTCCTCAGGATTTGAGAATACATCTTACTGCATGCATTCTAGCTCACGTTATGTAATATATTATGTGACGTACTATACGTGTACGTGAGATATGTAATCTATGTTTTTGGTCATCATACTTCAATGTGTGAGATTGCAGTTCAAATGTTGTCCTATCTGTGTAGTTGTTCAAGTTGCTTTATATATATATGGTGTCGTACGTGTGCTATGGCATCAGATATGTTTAGTTACTAATAAAACGCTTATTAAAAAGTTAATTATCCTGGACTTGGTTCTCTTGTTCAATTAAGTACATGGTTTTCGATGGAGGTAGAGTATTCATTGTATCTTGATTTTTCTTAATTTTATATGACAGATTATATACTATTCTAGTTCCATCGAGGTAGAGTATTCATTGTATCTTGATTTTCATTAAATATTAAAGATGATTGGAATTTCTAAAGGATCATGACACCGAGATCTTGTATCATTTTGAAAAAGTTAACGTTGTGGTCAATGCTCTTAGTAGGAAGTCGACGCAAGAGAATAGATGATAGCGTGTTTGACTGCACAACCTGAGTTGCAACAAGAGTCGGCACAAAGAGAAGAAAGATGAAGTTGTTGCATTGAGGAAGATCCGAGAGGATGTTGAGAAAAAAAAGGCTTCATATTTCAGGATTGGTGGCAATGGGGTTTTGAGATGCAAAAACCGCCTATGTGTGTCAGCCGATGATACGCTTCGAGAGTCCATATTAAAAGAGGCTCATTCTCCAGGTTATTTTGTTCACCCGGGAACCACCAAGATATACAAGAATCTCAAGAGGAACTATTGGTGGGTGAACATGAAGTGGGAAGTAGACATAATATGTGGACAAGTGTTTGACATGCCAACAAGTTAAGATCGAGCACCAGAGACCTGCAGGATTGTTGCAACCCCTTCCTATTACGGAGTAGAAAAGTGAAGATATCTCCATGAACTTTGTGATCGGATTTCCCCGTAGTCAAAGGGGAATTTATGCTATATGGGTAGTTGTTGATTGGTTCACAAAGTCGGCTCATTTCATAGCCATTAAAGTTACTTGGGGAGTGGATAAGCTAGTTGATGTGTTTATTGAGGAGATAATGTCACACCGTGATGGTCGCTTTATGTCTCGTTTTTTGAAGTCTTTACATGCCTTTATGTGGACAAAATTAAGATTCAGTACCGCTTTCCATCCTCCAAATAGATGGACAGTCCGAAAGGACTATTCAGACCTTGAAGGACATGTTATGTGCATGTACCTTTGATTGGCCAAGAACGCGGGAGACACGTTTGCCTTGGGTGGAGTTCACCTACAACAATAGTTGGCATGCTTCGATTCAGTTGGCAGCGTATGAGGTTTTTTATGGAAGGAAGTGCAGACCACCAGTGTGTTGGGATGACTAGTTAGAGAAATGTTTTGTAGGACCGGAAATCTTGCAACACACTCAGGAAGAGATTGTCTTGATTAGAAAACGCTTATTGACCGCATAGAGTCGCCATAAGTCAGATGCCGATGCACACCGTCGACCCGTTTAGTTTAGTGTGGGTGAACACGTATTTGTGCATGTGTCACCAACTAAAGGCGTATTCAAATTTGGAAAAAGAAGAAAGTTTACCCCTTGTTATGTGGGACCCTTTGGGATTAGAGAGGATTGAAACTTCGGCATATTGAGTGACATTTTCGCCTTCAATGAGTCAAGTGCTTAATGTCTTCCATGTATCCCACTTGAGGAAGTATGTTCCGGATCCCAAGCATGTGCTCGGGCATGATGATATCGAGTTTAAGGAAGATGGTAGCACAAATGTCAACTAAGCGGACTTATAAGCGCGAGGTTAGTAGTAGAAGATTTATGTAACCCCAATCCTTCATCATCATTTGGGCGACACAAGGCTTCCCACCTTACTAGGTGCATTCATCTAGCTTCAGGATGACTTCCCTAGATACAATCCTTGCATACCCGATCAAGCCTATCACACATGGTAGTAGGCAAAATAATCGTTTGTAAAGTGTACAATGGGATACTAACAAGGCCAGTTTTTGTCAAGTAATTCTCCCAACAGTATTCAAAGTATGTTTCTTCCAACTTACCGTCCAAGAGGTCACCTTCTTTATTAATAGGTTACTAGTGTTTCGAGTAATACCCTAATGAAGAATTGGGATACCCAAATATTTGCCAAGATGTCTAGTAGAAGGAATTCTACTAACGTTGCCAAGATGTCTAGTAGAAGACTTCTCACCATTCCACAAGATACTCATTCCACCAGACACTATGGGCCCATTTGGTTCCAACTCCGGAAACAAAAACAGAATGGAAACGAATTTAGTCCATATGTATATCCTTATTCATGAAATTTTATGGAATCATTCCTTGTGGTTTCATGCAAGTTGCACTTGCTTCCCCACATTTTGTTTCCCTATAGGGTATCAAAAGTAATCAAATACTACTCCAATTACTTCAAACCATAAGGAATAATTCCAAAAACTTTCATGAACAAAGGTATACATATGGACTAGATTCGTTTCCATTTCGTTTCCGATTTCGAAGTTAAAACCAAATCGGGCCCTATATCTCTTGTAGTCTCCTTACCCTCCTCGATAAATTTCCATCTAAGACGATGATAAGCCTTTTTCAAGTCTAGTTTTAGGATCATCCAACCCTTATGCCCTTTTTTGTTTTTCATAGAGTTAACTACTTCTTGAATTAGTAAAATATTATAAGAAATTATGCGTCCGAGAATAAAACTGTTTTGCATCGAGCACACAAGGTAACTCATCAACATCCAGGAATAAAACTATATCTCTGACAGTCTTCTCGACAAATATTTTTAAAAAAGTAACAACGCTAAACGATTCGCACATTATAATGGCTAACAAAAATCTTTGGACTCAACAAAATAAGAATCATATGGATTAAGAGATAGATTAATATTCATTAATATATTATTTATTTTTATCAGTTAATTATATTTTTATTTTCAATTAAGGTTACATACATCTATATAAACAACTCAAACCAGTGAAATAAAATAGGTTTTCATCCTCCAAATTTCTACTTAAATAACAATATTTCGAGAGGCATAAATTAATTTATTAACGTAAATAAATAATATAGTAATAAATATAAACTTATTTACTAACATAGATAATTTACTAAATGATATAAAATAGGTTTTCATCCTCCAAATTCCTATTTGGAATTTTTTCTATATAGTATTGATATAATTATAATATTAAGTATAATTATAAAATATTTAATATAATTATAATAAATTTAACATATATAACATAAAAATGTCTTCATGTATTTTATTATAAAAAATATATATTATAATACTAATAATTATTTTTTTTATAAAAGCAGTTATCCGTCGGACAGTCCGACCCGTCTATACGGGCACGAACACCACTAAAAGCCCGCCATCCGGACTCAACCTAAGTCCAACCTAATTTTTTTATAAAGTCCGATTTGAATATGGCCCGAACCTAGTTTTAAACAAGGGGTGGGCATGGGACGGCATGAGAGGAGATTGAGATCATCTCAGTCCCGTCTTGACTATTTTAAATGGGACGGGATCGGGACAGGTTTTGGGTATTTTAGATTGAGTTTCACCGGGTCCTATCGTTGTTGGAATCAGGACGGGACATGACTAACCCAATCCTACTTGCCCACAAATTTAAAGTTTTCAATTATCCATAATAACACATTACATTTTACATTAAAGTTTTCAAATATACATAACAAAACACATATAAATAAATTTGGGTCATTCGTCATTTTTAACAGATTGACCAACATATTTTTTTATAATATAAACATAAATATATAAGTATATCATTGATGTTTAGAGATTTTATTTATATTTATTATTTCAAAATAAAAATTTTATTATATACGAGACTAGACATGTCTAGCGGGACGAAAAAATTAAGACCTATATTCCATCCAAATAGTTTATGACGGATCTATCCACCAAAAAAAAAAAGTTTATGACGGATCAAATTTGGACTAAATTGGTGGAACTTGTACCTAGACCTGTACAAATCCGGCCCGGCCCGTCCAGCCCGCCAGCCTGCCCGGGAAAAACATGGGTAAGGGCAGGTAGTTTGGCCCGTTCGGGCTTGACCCGGCCCGTGTTTTAGTGGGACAGGTATGAGTAAATATTTTGGCATGCGGGCCAACCCGGCTCGACCCGTATATAGTTTTATACATATATTTGTTTATATGCACGTATATATAATTTAGAGAAAATTGCCTAAACAATACCTCATCTTTAGGCTGACTAAACTTTGATACCCCCTCGTTTAAACTATCAAAATGATATTTCACCTATTGAGACCGACCAAAGATTAGTACCTGAATTATGGATCAAGGGTTCATGAGGTGTTACATTATATGCTTTTCATTACCTTAGTCCGTTACAATAGATTATATAGTAACACCTTATCATAAACCATTACCATAGATACCTATAGTAACGTATCAAAAAATCTATTACAAATCTAATGTTACAATAGATCATTTTTTTTGGTAGTGAGTGTCAAAATCCGATTGCGTTCGTTTCTACCCTGGGATTCCGGCGACGATTTCCATTTGCAAGCGACCTCCTAACCTCAGAAAACGATTCTATGGTCGTATGTAGTGGAAATTTCCCCCCTGATATTTAACACCGATTTGTTAATTTAACATGTGAATAGTAATCCACGTACTAATCTTTGGTTGAACTCAATAGGTGATGTACCTTTCTAATAGTTTAAACGACGGGAAACTAAAGTTTCGTCAACCTAAAAGATAGGATATTGTTTAAAATTTATATTGTTTTGAGTGTCACATACTTTGATTTTTCATTTAGTTTGTTTGAAATATTTTAACGAGTTATACTCATTTGTAATATAAGATTGCAAAGCTAATTTGACTGTAATGGTACTTGTTGTTTTTCATGTATTTAGATTTAATTATTTTTGTATTGACTGTTGTTGAACTTGTTGGTAGTGCACTATGCAAGTATGATTGGATTGAAAGTATGTTTAAATACATTATATTACTTGTTTTAAACGATAAAATTCAGAAAAAATACATACGGGTCATCCGGGCCGCCCTGCCCGCTTTTTACATGGGTGAACACGGCCAGTTTTTTAGTCGGGTTGAGCCAGCCCGACCCAAAACTTTCGGGTATAGTTTTTAGTTTTGACCCGACCCAAATCCGACCCGAGCCCACTTTTGTACCGGTTTACTTGTACTAGGGATGTCAATGGGTCGGATATGGGTCGGGGAGTACCCTATTCCTTTCCATACCCGTTTAATATAATGGCCCCCCTCCCCATCCCCATTCCCGTTCGGGTATTGAGAATTGTCCCCATCCCCTTACCCGTCGGATATTCGTCGCCATCGGGGAATCTCCGTCCCGTTTAATTTCTCCCTTTAAACTTTATGGGTTTTCCCCGTAAAAATCCCCATCCCCATTTAACTTTTAGGAGTTTGACAAAAAAATATTGATTCGGATAATAAATGTGAAATTAAACTATAAAATACAAAATTGTAATTTTGTTTAACTATATAAATAACAAAAATAACACGAGTAAAAAAAGAAAAAAGAAAATTTTATTTTTTTTTAAAAAAAACAAATTTGGCAAAGTAAAGTTATACCATCTATATATTAGGTTTGTTCGTTCAAATAGGATCGAGACCCGTGGTACAAACTAAAACTAAATGTTACTAACATTTAGATTGCACATCAAAACACGTATCTAAATGTTACTAACATTTAGATTACGATCTTAAGAAAAAATGTTATATTATTTTATCATTTTAATTTTTACGGTTTAGGATTTAGATTGCACATCAAAACACGTATCTAAAAGTGTAAGACACAAAAAAAAATGGCATGTAGTGGGATGCGCATTTGATCATCATGATTTGACGTTCACGACGTATTCAAAAATTTCATGAGGTGCTATCCTTATATGATCGAAAACCAAATTAATATAGGTTAGCATTAGTATAATTATCAAATAAATATTTAACGTTCAAATACATTTTGTGTAAGTAGGAATGAGTAATCTTAAAGTACAAAAGTTTATATAGGTTGAAATTATAGTAATCATCGACAATTTTTGAATTAAATATGAAACTACAAAGAAATTGTAATATAAATACAATTTGTTTATATATGTATCCCCGACATCCCCATCGGGTTATCCGTCGGGATACCCATCGGGTTACCCGTCGGGGATCCCCAACGAATTCGGATTCGAATCGGGGAGCGGGACGAATACCACTATTTTCAACTCCATCCCATCCCCAAGCGGGGAATCGAAGTTTTTCCCATCTCCGTCCCCGTCCCCGTTTAAAATCTCGATCCCCGTTCCCATAATATTACCCGCGAATTTCGGATAATTCCCACCGCATTTACACCACTAACTTGTACCCACCCCTAATTTGCAGGCCGGCCAATATTTATAATACTTTTTAAACTACGGTAGGTTTCTTTGTCGTTTATAACGGTCACAAATCGGAACGTTATCGGCTTATTTAACGTCGTTTGTCATTATCCTTTCAAACTTGCTATGTTCCGCTTACATCTACCAACTGACGGCGTCTATTTCAAGTTTTTTCCTTTCTCATCTGGACATCCAAAATAAATAAAGATGCCGTTTTCTTCGATCTGTTAAACACTCCCACGCACATTTTTCTCAAAAAATTAAACACTCCAACGCACACTCTCTTGAAACCACAGGGTCCACATCGTTTGAATTCGTCTTCTTCGTGCTTCGAAGGATCGTTCCCCAATCGCTTCCACGGTTCCGGCATCTTCATTTTAAGTAAGATGATTGATTTATTCACTTCTTTATCTTAATAGGCCATTCAACAATTGAGGCATACTCGTTACATGCTAACTTTTTCCAATCAATCCGTTCGCATTCTATTTAGAACTTTAATCGTTTGTTTTGGTTGTGCGTGATTAATTTGTGTCTATTCTAGCAAGTGATTGACCGCATTAGATATTTGGGGGTTTGGGAGTGTAAACTTTCAATATTTGAGTTTTTTTTTTTTTTTGAGATTTGATACCGGAGATTGTTCTAAAATCGGGAAATTTGCTGTTCAGATAGAAGGTAGACAAGTAGTTGTGAATTTGTAAGAAGAAAAGTAAAGGGCAATGGATTCCCAGAGGAGAGGTGGAGGAGGAATGCCAACCGTTTCGCCTGCTCATACACCGAGGTCGACTGATAAGTCAACTAGGGATTTAAGGCCTGGTGGAGATTCAAATTCAAGCAAGAACGATAGGGATAAAGGTGTCAACGTTCAGGTTATTGTCCGTTGCAGGTGAGTCATAGTTAAAGACGAATTACGACTTTTTGCTGCATTTGATTTTGTGTGGGAGGACAATGTGACTGAAAAGGATTGTGATTATTGAAATATGTTGTGTTTCTAGGCCGTTGAGTGACGATGAACGTAGAGTTCAGACGCCTGTGGCTATCACTTGCAATGAGATTAGGAGAGAAGTCGCTGCTGCTCAGTTTATAGCAAACAAGCAGATTGATAAAACCTTTGTTTTTGACAGGGTTTGTGCCTTTCCTTTCTTTTTGTCTAAGTTTTTGCTTCAGATGATAAGGTGCTGGTTTTAGGTTTATGGTGATGATGGTAAAGTTCTATATGCAGGTTTTTGGTCCAACTTCTCAACAGAAGGAGTTGTTTGATTATTCTATTGCACCCATAGTGCACGAGGTTCTCGATGGATATAACTGCACAATTTTTGCATATGGTCAGACGGGAACCGGGAAAACTTACACCATGGAAGGCGGTGCAAGGAAAAAGGTTCGAACTTAGCAGAAACTTTCTATCAATTAGCTACCGATATTACCTTACTTGGTTTCTGTCATGTGTATCATCTTATTACGGTTTTGCTTTAGTTCATTCATATTCTTCCTTTGTTTGCAGAATGGGGAGTTTCCGAATGATGCTGGAGTTATACCTAGATCAGTTCAAAGAATTTTTGACATACTGGAATCACAAAGTGCAGAGTACAGCCTGAAAGTTTCGTTCCTTGAGCTGTATAATGAAGAGCTGACTGATCTTTTGGCACCAGAAGAGACTAATAAGTATATTGATGACAAAACTAAGAAACCACTTGCCCTCATGGAAGATGGAAAAGGTGGTGTTTTTGTTAGAGGTTTGGAAGAAGAGATAGTTTGTACTGCAAATGAGATATATAAAATCTTGGAGAAGGGGTCAGCAAAAAGGCGTACTGCAGAGACACTGCTGAACAAGCAAAGTAGTCGTTCTCACTCAATCTTTTCTATTACAATTCACATGAAGGAATATACTCCAGAGGGCGAGGAAATGATCAAATGTGGGAAGCTTAATCTTGTAGACCTTGCTGGTTCTGAGAATATTTCACGTTCTGGTGCTAGAGAGGTAAGAATCTCAAAGTCTGTAGCCGATGTGCATTCTTGTGCTTCACTCAGTTCTTCCAAAGCACATTAACTGTTTGGAAATTTACATGAGTTTATTTCTTTTCGGGCAGGGAAGAGCAAGGGAAGCAGGAGAGATAAACAAAAGTTTGCTGACACTTGGTCGTGTGATCAATTCACTAGTTGACCACTCCGGCCATGTTCCCTACAGGTGTGTGCATATTTACAATAGGCGTTTTGGTTTACATATTTCTGGGAGGCATCATAAATATGTGTTGCTTTTTCATGTTAGGGAAAGCAAACTAACGAGGCTGTTAAGGGATTCCTTGGGAGGAAAAACAAAAACATGCATAATTGCAAACATAGCACCATCTATTCACTGTCTGGAAGAAACACTTAACACTCTGGATTATGCACACCGTGCAAAGAATATTAAAAACAAGCCAGAGGTTAGTGTAAAGAAACTTTGTTTGGTGATTGCTACATCTTAGAAGGCTTCGTTTGGGTCTTGATTACAAATTATGAACTTTTTCAGTAACTGTCTCCTTGTAATTTTGGTTTACTTTTGCAGGTGAACCAAAAGATGATGAAGATAGCATTAATGAAGGATCTATATACTGAAATTGATCGCCTGAAGCAAGGTGTTTGCATGATATTTACCCTTGATATTTTGTGTTCATATGTTGTATGTGTGTAGTGTAAATTACATTTGTAAGCATAGATCTTTTTTTTTTTTTTTTTTTGAAAATTTTAAGCATAGATCTTTCTTTTATCGTAAAAGTTTATTGTTTCTAACATCCTTGTTTTGTCAAAAATCAGAGGTATATGCTGCTAGAGAGAAGAACGGAATTTATCTACCACGTGATCAATATCTACAAGAAGAAGCGGAGAAAAAGGTATTTATTGTCACTATGTTTGGAGTATCATGATCCATCAGACGTGTTTTATAAATCTTGGGTGACTCTCCTGCAGGCACTCGCAGAAAAAGTTGAAAAAATGGAACTTGATTTAGAGTTGAAGGATAAGGTAAACTGCATATTCCATGATCGAAAGTATCTTTTGATTTAGGCCAATAAAGCTTAGCAAACACATGATTGTTCATTCTTTCAGGACCTTGTGGGAATTCGGGAGCTGTATAATACTCAGCAACAATTGACAGCAGAACTGAGCAATAAGCTCGAAACTGCAGAGGTATAGAAAGATTTACCCATGATTTTCATCCTCTCACAAATATATACATGTCCATGGTACATGAACTTTCCTGTTTTTTTTTTTCTTCCAGAAAAAGCTTGTAGAAACCGAGAATGCCTTCTTCGAACTTGAAGAAAAGCATAGACATGCAATTGCAACTATTAAAGAAAAAGAGTACATAATATCAAATCTTCTCCGTTCAGGTAAGCAGTTTTATGCTTCCATAGGCTCTCTTTCCTCTAATCATATTTTCTGGAACGACTAGTATTTACATTATATTTGCTCTTTGAGTGATAAGTGTTGTGGTATAACATTGACTTGTGGTTTCATCCTGCAGAGAAAGCCCTTGTTGAGCGGGCAATTGAACTTCGAGAAGAGTTGGAGAATGCTTCATCAGACATTTCAAGCTTATTTGCAAAGATCGGTTCGTATTTCAGGAACATTCATTTTATTATTATGCTTAATGATGAGTTGAGTTGCTGAATCTTGTTGGTACTATCCAGATAGAAAAGATAAGATTGAGGATGGCAATAGAGTTCTTACTCAGAATTTCCAGTCTCACTTGACACAACAACTTGAAAATTTGCACAGAACCCTTGCCATTTCGGTGACACAACAAGAGAAACAATTAAAGATCATGGAAGAAAACATGCAGTCTTTTTTGTCAACGAAAGCAGAGGTAAAGTTCTTCATTTATTTTTGTTCTGTGGCAGTTAAGTTAGGCTCACATAGACTTTCCATATTCTTTCGTCAGGCTGCTGAAGTACTGCGTAAACAACTGCGTAAGTTGACAATAATGTATAGTTCCGGGATCAAAACTCTGGATGATGTTGCTGGAGAGCTTGATGGGATCTCAAAGTCGACCTTTGGTGATTTGATTTCTGAAGTGTCTACACATTCATGCGCTATTGGGAGTGTAAGATATCACTAACATTATTAATCCCTCTGAAACCCCTTCGATTATGCTGTGATTAACTTTGTCTGGTTACAGCTTTTCAAGCAAATTGCTTCAGAGGCTGATGCGTTGCTGGCTGATCTCCAAAGTGGTCTTCATCTACAGGTGGAAAACTTAGGTTCATATGCACAAGTACTGCATGAGGTGAGGTTATATGGGCTTGGTTTCATTGAAGTTAAAAGATCATCAATGTTTCATCATTATCATTTTCTGACATATGTTTACTTTCTTTCAACTGCAGGCACAATCCAAAACAATGGACAGTACTCGATCAATTTCTAACATCACCATGGACTTCTTCAAGAATTTGGACTTGCATGCATCCAAATTGACTCATATAGTGGAAGATGCACAGACTGTACATGAGCAAAATCTTACAGATTTTCAAAAGAAATTCGAGGTAGTAACAATTTCAAAAGAAATTCGAGGTAGTAACAATTTCTTGTTAGAAGGCATGTATTACGGATGATATCTGTCTGTTCTGATTCGGTCATTTTCTTTTTGTGTAGGAGTGTGCTGCAAAGGAAGAAAGACAACTACTAGAAAAAGTTGCAGAGTTGCTAGCAAGCTCAAATGCTAGGAAAAAAGAACTGGTATGCTATATCTTGGTCCTATGATTTCTGGTGTATGAAATACCGCATTTCTATCTCTTCACATCATTATTTGGTTCGGGCAAACAAAATCATAAACGATGCATCCATCATCTGAATAAACAAGTGGTACTTGAGTGATTCCCAAAATTTGGACTTTTAGCTTTGCAATTACAAAATTTGCAGATAAAATTTATTTGAGTGGATCACTCCCCCTTTCTAACTTATAAATATTGTCTACACTTCCAGGTTCAAGCAGCTGTGGGTGGCCTAAGAGAATGTACAGCTGCAAGAACCAGCCAATTTCAGCAAGAAATGTCAACAATTCAAAAACACAACGCTTCCATTAAAACGGACTGGTCGGATTATGTGGAAAAAACTGAGAGCCAATATCTTGAGGATACTTCTGCTGTGGACAGTGGAAAGCAAGGCCTTCAAGATGCTCTAGAGAGCTGGTATGAATCTGCTGAGACAGATGTTGAAGTTAACTTATTTTAAGTATTTATAAATACACGTTTGCACTTTAGGCACACATGCATTTTAACATCATTGGGGGTATATGCAGCTTGGACAAGGTAAAAATAGTTGCTCAGCAATGGAGGAATGCTGAAGAATCACTGCTTAGCTTGGAAAAGACTAGTGTGGCTTCTGCCAATACCATCATTAGGTACTCTTGACACGTATTATAATCAACCATGCGGATTCTAATGAAGCTTCCACTCATGCTTATTAATTTTATTCCGTTTTACAGGAGAGGAATGGAAACAAATCAAATTTTACGTACAAGGTTTTCTTCATCTGCGTCATCTGCTCTTGAAGACACAGGTGTTGCTAGCAATGATATGCTTGCATCGGTTGAGTGTAAGTTTGAAATTTATTTACATTTCATCATTAATTTTCTGTTTCTTGCTCCTCTGACCCGCGAATACGATTGCAGATTCACTGCAACTTGACAATGAGGCACGTGGAAATCTTGATTCAATCATCCTGCCTTGTCATGAAGTGTTGGGAGAATTAAGGAGCAGTCACCAGCACAAGGTTGTAGAAATAACAGAACATGCTGGAAAATGTCTTCTGGATGAATACAAGGTGATTAAGAACAACAAAATAATTTTCATATACTTTCAACTAAGCCCGTAAGGATATCAGCTGATCCTTCATGAAAATAGGTGGATGAATCAACTTGTTCCACCCCAAAGAAGAGGGCATTCAACTTGCCCAGTGTGGCATCCATTGAAGAACTCAAAACACCTTCTTTTGATGAACTTCTCAAGTCCTCGTTTGATCCTAGATCAGGAAAGCTTGCCAATGGAGATGCCAAGCAATTTCTAGGATCGCATGATGGAATCCGAGACTCCAGGCTTCCTCTCACTGCTATTAATTGAGGTAAGCAGAAGAGAACATTGGATTTAGGTAGTACAAGAGATGTATGTACAGGGTAGTGAGGTGTATTGGTTGATTAGTTGGAGAAAATCTCTTCCTGAGGTTATACACTCGAGTGTTTTTCAACTGATTATTTCCTTGTATAGGCTGCGTTTGGTAGACCCGGATTACAGAGATGAAAATTATATTGAGGATGAGGGGTTTAGATTATGAAAATAATCTTGTTTGGTGGGGAACGAAGGAGATGAAGTTGGGGGTGAATGTTATTTCAATTTTAGGCAAATGTGCGATTGATTTAAGAAACAAACAAGAACGAATTTAGATCGAGCAGGTTCTAAACCAATCGAACACATTACTAGCCTCAAGAGAGACCCGGTGTGCACCGACTATATAGATCAAAGATAAAACGTATACAAAACGAGTATACACAAAAACGAAAGAAGAGAAAGGCTCAGATCTCGGTAAAGCCTCTTCACGTTGAATCCCGCAGTCCTTCATGACTCCCTTTCTCTCTTTCTCAAACTAGTGTTCTTCCCTTATTCACAGTCTTCTCTCTAGACCCCTCTCTTCTTCTCTCGGTCGTACTTCTCTCGTGTCACCCTCTTTTTCTCTATCGGGTTCTCTTAGTTTTTTGTGTATGAACAAACAATGTCGTTACTAGCTGAATATTTGTGCCGCAAGCTTTTTTTCATTTTTTGTAGAGTTAATTTGGATCTGAAGATAGCAAAGCATACCGGCCCATGCCACTAGTTTTAGCCTGATATTGTCCCGCTAGTAGAGGCTTAAGTGTTGATGTTGAAAGCCCAAGCAAAACTAATGCCTTCCGTTAACCTGCTTTCTTTTTATCAACTCTTCCCAACATCACATTCAGCCAAAATGCACACAAGTCCATACAAAAATACAGAGGAGACGTAATTGATGCGGGTTTGAGGCGGTAATTGACGGATCTAGATTGAAAGTCTACAAAAGCATAAAACTTAGATAATATCGGTGACAATCTCGGGCGAGATCATTACTTGGAAGCTCGAGATTAATACGAAAACAAAGAAAGAAGAATGGTGAAGTATGGAATGGTGATGGCGAGATTTAAGAAGATGAATATAAAATGAAATTGATGGAAAATATAAGAATAAAAGGAATCAATATATACTCGCAAGAACCTTGATCAATTGGAACAAAACCCGAACCATGAATTATCTTAACCCTTCCTTCTTCAACCTTACACAAGTCTTCAAATCGAGATAAATACAAGGAAGGGCTAGAATTGACGAGGAGCGCCAATCTTTAAGAAGATTAAACACACACACGAGAACAATCTAACAAGGACGCACAACGATTCAATCAAATACTCTCTTTTTTATTGAATAAGAATGAATAAAACGAAAACTTCATAAACCGGGTAACGAGTATCTCTCAAAATATTGGTTGAATTAATCTAATGACAAACGTCGACCTAGGGAGAGTATTCATTGTATGTTGATTTTTATTAATTTATATGACACAAGATATACTATTCCAATTCGATGAGGTAGAGTATCATTGTACCTTGATTTTTCATAAAATATTAAAGATGCTTTGAATTGCTGAAGGATTATGACATCGAGATATTGTACCATTCTGGAAAGGTCAATATTGTGGCCGATGTACTTAGTAGGAAGTCAACACAAGAGAGTAGATGATAGCGTGTTTGATTGCACAACCTGAGTTGCAACAAGAGTTGTTGAAACTTTGCATTGAGGTTTGGTTTGGCAAAAGCTAAGGTTAATTGTAAATGTTAGAAGTTCGACTGTCTTTGTTGGAGACGATCAAAGAGAAGCAAGATGAAGTTGTTGCATTGAGGAAGATCCGAGAGGATGTTGAGAAATGAAAGGCTTCATATTTTCAGGATTGATGACAATGGGGTTCTGAGATGCAAGAACCACCTATGTGTGACAGCTGATGATATGTTTCGAGAGTCCATTTGGAAAGCGGCTCATTCTTCAGGTTATTCTATCTACCCGGGAACCATCAAGATGTACAAGGATCTCAAGAGGAACTATTGGTGGGTGAACATGAAGCGGGAAATAGCCGAGTATGTGGCTAAGTCTTCGACATGTCAATAAGTTAAGATCGAGCACCAGAGACTTGTAGAATTGCTCTAAACCCTTCCTATCCGGAGTGGAAGTGGGAAGATATATCCATGGACTTTGTGATCGGATTGTATGTTATATGGGTAGTTGTTGATTGGTTCACAAAGTTGGCTCATTTCATAGCCATTAATGTCACTTGAGGAGTGGAGAAGCTAGCGGATGTGTTTATTAAGGAGATAGTGAGCCTACATGGTACACCCAAGACGATAGTGTCAGACCGTGATGGTCGCTTTATGTTTCATTTTTGGAAGTCTTTGTAGGCCGCTGTGGGGACAAATTTAAGATTCAGTACCACTTTCCATCCTCAAATAGGTGAACGTACAGTCTGAAATTACCCTTCAGACCTTGGAGGACATGTTACGGGCATGTACCTTTGATTGGCCAGGAACGTGGGAGACATGTTTGCCTTTGCTGGAGTTCACCTACAACAATAGTTGGCATGCTTCGATTTAGATGGCACCGTATGAGGCTTTGTATGGAAGGAAGTGCAAGTCACCCTTGTGTTGGGATGATCGGATGGAGAAGTGTTTTGTACGACCGGAAATCCTACAACGCACTTAGGAAGAAACTGTCCTGATTAGAAAACGCTTATTGACTGCATAGAGTGGCCATAAGTTGTATGCCGATGTACACCGTCGACCCGTTCAATTTAGTGTGGGTTAACATGTACTTGTGCGTGTGTTACCAACTAAAGGTGTACTCGGATTTGGCAAAAGAGGAAAGTTGACCCCTTGTTATGTGGGACCCTTTGAGATTATAGAGAGGATTGGGCCTTTGGCATATCGAGTGACATTGTCGCCATCCATGAGTCAAGTACATAATTTCTTCCATGTATCCCACTTGAGGAAGTAGGTTCCGGATCCTAAGCATGATGATATCGAGTTTACAAAAGATGGTACTTATGAAGAGCACACATGTCAACTGAGCTTACTTATAAGTGCGAGGTTAGTAGTAGCAGATTTATGTAACCCCAAAAGCCTTCATCGTCATTTAGGAGACACAAGGCTTCCCACCTTACTAGGTGCATTCATCTAGCTTCAGGATGATTTCCATAGATAAATTCCTTGATACCCGATCAAGCCTATCACACGTGGTAGTAGGCAAAATAACCGTTTGTAAAGTGTACAATGGAATACTAACAAGGCCAATTTTTGACAAGTAATTCTCCCAACAATGTTCAAAGAATGCTTCTTCCAACCTACCGGCGGAGAGGTAACCTTTTTTATTAATGGGTCACTAGTGTTTTGAGTCATACCCTAATGAAGGATTGAGATACCCAAATATTTGTCAAGATGTCTGGTTGAAGAAATTCCACCAACGTGGCCAAGATGTATGGTAGAAGACTTTTTACCATTCCGTATGACACCATTCCACAAGACACTATATCTCTTATAGTCTCCTCGATAAATTCTCATCTAAGATGGTGATAGGCCTTTTTGAGGTCTAGTTTTAGGATCATCCAAACCCTTATGCCATATGATTCATCAATATATTATTTATTTTTATTAGTTTATTATATTTTTATTTTCAAGTAGGGTTACATATCATTTATATAAACGACACAAATCAATGAAATAAAATAGATTTTCATCCTCCTACTTTCTACTTAAATAACAATATTTCAATAGGTATAAATCAATTTATTAAAGTAAATAAATAATATACTAATAAATATAAACTTGTTTACTAACATAGATAATACACTAATTGATATAAATCTATCATTAACAACTAAAGCTGATGATATCCGAACAACCTACCTAATAAAACTGATGGGTACGGACAAAGGTGGAAGTCCGGTCCGTTAGTCTGTCTGACACCACTCCAAGTCTTCCGGGTACGCAATATCCTATCTGGATTAAAAAATGGTATATACTACTAGATATAATTATAATATTGAGTATAATTATTAAATTTTTTTAATATAATTAAATTTAACATATATAACATAAACTATCTTACATATATTTTATTTTTCAAATAAAATATATTTTAAAACAACTATTATTATAATTTTTTTTGTAAAAAATGTTTATCCATCGGACAGTCCGACATGTTCGTATGGGTAAAAACACAACTACAAGCCCACTAGCCGGACTCAAACCAAGTCCAACCTAATTTATTATAAAGTCCGATTCAAATCTGCGCCGAATTTGGTTTTAAATTAGGGGTGGGCAGGAGACGAGATTGAGATCATCCCAGTCCTGTCCCGACTATTTTAAATGGGACGGGATCGGGACGAGCCTTGAGTAATTTAGATTGAGTTTTACCAGGTCCTATCGTTGTTGGGATCGGGACGGGACAACACTGACCCAATCTCGCTTGCCCATAAAATTAAAGTTTTCAATTATCCATAATATCGTATTACATTTTATATTAAAGTTTCCAACTATACATAACAAAACACATTCAAATAAATTTGGGTCATTCGTCAAATTTGATGGACTAACCAACGTGTGTTTTTAAATACTAGTGACGACGCACGTGTTGTGCACGCTCCTCGTGGATTGACGTTGTTGGGTATATTATAGAGAGTGTACATAGTTAAAAATTGGTAGCCGATATGTATGTAGTTGGCAATAAAATATGCACATGGTTTGAAAATTGAGTATGTGAAAATAATTCGCTTAGTATCCCGGAATATTATTACAAAGGAATTGTGACGATGAATATAAAAAAATTACATCAGAAAGTTGTGAAAATAATTCGCTGAGTAGCCCGGAATATTATTATAGAGAAACTATGACAATGAATAAAGTAACTTGTATAAGAAATCATTCGTGTTAAGCATTATGGAGCATGTGAGTTACATAATAGAGTACTTTGGAGTTGTTTGAGGAGTTGCTTTTGGAGCCATGACAAACAAATATGACATTTATTAGCGGAGCATGCATATACTCTAAGACACAATAAAATGATCCTGGGGTGTTATATATACCATGTCAGCGAGTGTGTAGGCAACAAGTAATGGAGGGGAAGCAAAGTAGTTAGCTCTATTGAGTAGATGCACACGCCCTTCAACGTTCCAATTATCTTTAAGGTCAGCTGAAGCGAGAAGGTCTATAAAAGAAACAAACATTTATATCAGACTCCTAAAGAAAACTAAAGTTTGTAAACAATTAACTTCTCGAAAAAGTGTCATAATTATTAGTAACTGCTGCAAGCATTTTGATATGGCGGTCCTAGAAGAGAAGAATTAGACCCAACTTTTCTAATCATTTTAACAAAGATATCATGCAGAGAAAATCAACCATACCCAAAAATAATAAAAATCAAAGTTTTCATTGGAAGGAAACATGTAATACCATTTTCAGGAATAACAACACAACTGATGCATCGATATCTCTAGAGTTTCCAATGCAAGTTATGCAGCCATATCCAACAGTGTTGAATCCTTGTTCGTTAAGATATTGCTACAGGCCACTCTAGCGAGTATAGTAAATGAAAATTTCACAAATTAATTAAAAAATTGTAAATGCTAAAACATAAGCGGATCTCAAATAAATGGAGGAGTGGGAAAGAGAAAAGTACTTCTGAAGGATATTATTTTTAACTACCTCATGGAGCAAGAATGGTTTTAACCAAGGCTTTACCTGAACAAATAACATCATATAAGATTGAGATAATTAAAATATGAGGCGGTAAAACTATCAAGTATGAACTATTTTGGTTTCATCTACCAACTCGTACAAGCGAACTGAAAAAGCATAGAATGAGTAAATGCTTGCAAGGCATACATAGAAACTGATGCGGGGATAAGCCGTAGTTCCTGATCTAGAAAGTTCGTAACTGGGATAAAAATCGGGTTGCTCTAAGGAATAAATCAATCGATTTATCTAATGAACATGTCGATTTTTCGACAAACTCAAAACACGGATTAGTGAATGATATGGAAAGAAAAGAAGATGATTATGGAATGATAAATGAAAGATATAGGAAGATATGAACCAAGATAGTTCCGCAAAAGAACATTGACCAATGATGTGTCAAAACCCTTAAACGAGAAGATTACTTTAACCCGCACCTCTTTAACCTTACACAAGTCTTCTAAGTAAGACAAGCACAAGGAGGGACTAGGATTGACCATGAGCACCAACCTTCAACAAGATTAACACACACAAGCACAATCTAGCAAGAACGTCACAACAATTCAACCAAAACTCTCCTTTGATTGAATGACAATGAATAAAATACCAACTCCGTAAGTGAAGTTGTAAGTTCACATAAATCTGTGGAAACATATCAATCTAATCTGCCTAACAATCTCCCCACTAAGACTATTTATAAGGGAGACTAATCCTACTAAAATTAGGAAAATATATTTAAAGATAATCTTGCAAAGATATCTTTATAATATATAAAACTATAAAATCTAAAAGATAGAATCTTAATAATCCCTTAAGATAGTATGAGAGATTTAAGGAATCATAGCAAGATATAATTGCCAAAAGATAAAGATCATGGCCAAATCTTTTGCAAAGCTCGCTTCAGTGAAGGAAATTGGATATGAAAATCGATCAAATTTCCTACAGGAGAATCGGTTGATTTTCTTTAGGAAATAGGTCGATTTTTCTTCTTTGGAACTCTTCTTTGCTCTTATCCTTCTTCCTTGCTTGATGGATCTTCTTGGTCGTGACTTGACTCTTCTATAACAGTCAACAATGTCACCAAGGAACGCTTGAAAGTAATGAGGATTTCCTTGAGTGTAAATGTCATGAGAAGATCTGTAATTTCATCTTGGATTACTTTAGCTCTTGACCATGTGATCGCTCCATCCATAATCGAATCCGAAGAAGGTGAAGGTGAAGAAGTTGTTGGCTTATCTTTTAATGCTTTAGCTTTTGAGCGTGTAACTGGTCCTTGTATTGGAGATGGTCCCACATCAGACTCCCCTTTTTGAGAAGGATTCGTCCTCAAACCACCGCTATGCTCATCTCTAAGCTCGTAGGGGCTTAAATCACCAACATTAAAGATGGGACTTACACCATATATAATCAGTTGGAAGCTCTAAAACATAAGCATTATCATCAACTTTCATCTTGACCTTAAAATGTCCGTCTCCTCGTGGAGATAACTTAGACTTCCACTTTTCTGGAAATCGTTTTCTCCGTAGATGCAACCATACAAGATCCTCGGGTTTGAAAAGCATCTCCTTGCGATCCCGATTTGCTTTGGAAGCAACGAACATCCCTTTTTGCTCCAACCGTGAGCGCGTTTTCTCATGTAATTTCCTTATAAACTCCACTTGCTTTCCTGAATTAAAATCTACTCGCTCCTCTAAAGGCAACGGTATAAGATCAAAGGGAGTCAACGGATTCACTCCATAAACACACTCAAACGGCGTTAGGTTAGTAGATGAATGCAAGGTACGATTATAAGCAAATTCAACATGTGGTAAAACATCTTCCCAAGCATTCAAATTATCTTTCAAAATAGCTCGTAAAATCTTAGTCAAAGTTCGATCAGCTACCTCCATTTGGCCATCCGTTTGAGGATGATTAGAAGTTGAAAACAACAACTTTGTACCTAGCTTCCCCAAAGTGTCTTCCAAAAGAAACTAAGGAACTTGACATCTCTATCACTCACAATAGTTCTTGGAACTCCATGCAATCTAACAACTTCCTTGAAAAACAAGTTAGCTACATTATATGCATCATCAGTTTTATGGCAAGCGATAAAATGAGCCATTTTATAAAAGCGATTAACAACCACAAATATAGAATCTCCCCCCTTCTTAGTCCTTGGCAAACCTACAACAAAATTTATACTTATGTCAAGCCAAGGTGATGTAGGAATAGGTAGAGGAGTATACAAACCGTGTAGTTTGAGTCTTGATTTTGTTTCAAGACAAACAAGGCATCTCTTAATCAAATTTTCAACATCCTTGAGCATATGAGGCCAATAGAAGTGAGAATGAAGCATGTGATAAGTCTTATCTATTCCAAAATGTCCCATTAATCCTCCCATATGTGCTTCCTCAACTAATAATAATATCAGAGAACATCTAGGAATACAAACTTTATATTCAAGAAACAAAAAACCTTCAAAAAGATAAAACTTATCTCTCGATTGGGGCAAAAATCGGTCAGAAAATCGGCCGATTTTCTGGCACTGGGTTGATTTTTGCATCCAGTGTAGATGTCGTCAAAGTCTTTGTCATCCTCGTAAAGGTCTTTGATATAATGGAATCCATTGTTGTGATCAAAGTATACCTTCTGGATAGGGCATCTGCTACAACATTATCCTTAATTTTCTTATATTTAAGGAAATGTCTCGATAAACTCCATCCATCGCCCATGTCTCCTGTCCAACTTATTTTGACATAAAAAAATGCTTCAAAGACTCATGGTCAGTTCTAAGAATGAATTCACTAGGCCAAAGATAGTGTTTCCATATTTTGAAAACTCGAAATTAAGCATATAATTCCTTGTCATAAGTAGAGTAATTCAAACATGGACCTTTCAATTTCTCGCTAAAGTAGGCTAGAGGTTTACCTTCTTGCATGAGTATGCCTCCTATACCAATACCCGAAGCGTCGCACTCTACTTCAAAGGGTTTGGTGAAGTCCGGAAGTGCAAGAAGAGGTGCATTTGATAGTCGCTTCTTTAGTTCCGAGAATGCTTTCTCTTGCACTTCTCCCCACTCAAACAGTACTTGCTTCTTCGTGAGTTGCGTAGGAGGGGCTGTGATGGTGCTGAAATCCTTCACAAAGCGCCTATAAAATGTGCCAATCTATGGAAAGATCTCACATGTCCGACGGTGGTAGGTGTAGGCCATTCTTGAATGGCTTTAATCTTCTCTTTATCTACCTCAACACCTCTTGTGTTGACAACAAGTCCAAGAAAAACAACATGATTAGTACTAATCTCACATTTCTTAATGTTAGCATATAGAGATTCAGATCTAAGAGTTGCAAGTACTTCCCTTAAGTGTGCTTCATGCTCTTCAATGGATTTGATATAAATGAGGATGCCATCAAAATAAACAACCACAAACTTTCCAATAAAATGGCGTAAGACATGATTCATTAACCTCGTAAAAGTACTAGGAGCATTAGTCAAACCGAAAGGCATTACCAACACTCATAAAGTCCAAACTTGGTCTTGAAGGCTGTCTTCCATTTGTCTCCCTTCCTCATTCGGATTTGATGATATCCACTCTTAAGGTTTATCTTTGAAAACAAAGTGGAACCGCTCAACTCATCTAGCATATCATCCAATCGAGAAATGGGATGTCTATACTTGATAGTGATGTTGTTGATTGCTCGACAATCCACACACATCCTCCAAGTGTTGTCCTTTTTGGGTAACAATAGAACCAGAACCGCACAAGGACTTAAACTCTCACGTACATAGCCTTTATTCAAAAGGTCTTATACTTGATCTTGTATTTCTTGGCTTTCCTACGGACTCATCCTATACGCAAGACGATTAGGAAGTGAAAATCCAGGAATTAAATCAATCCGATACTCAATACCTCGGAACAGTGGCAGTCCGGCAGGAATCTCGTCCGGAAATACGTCTTTGAATTCATCTAAAGGTTGTAAAATATTTGAAGGCAAAGCGACCCTCACTTCATCATTCAAGGTCAATAGGCTTTTATATAAACTCAGTAAAGAAGATCTAAGGGAAGATAATCATCGATAAACTCCCTTTTTGATGAAAGAAGGGCTCGTTGTTGTCCCAGAGAGGAAAAATCGGATGAGCTACAAGAAAATCGGTCGATTTTCCCCTGAACAGACCGATTTTCTTCAAAAATCGATCGATTCTTTGATGAACTACCCGATTTTTCTTCTCTGAGAGTTGAATTTTTGTCCTTCTGCTTGTGTTTCTCCTTCTTATTGTTGTTATGCTCAGCAATCTGTAAAGGAGTCATGGATTTGAGCGTAATGGCTTTCCCTTTAAATTCAAACGAGTGTTTGTTAGAATATCCATCATGCGTAACGTTTCTATCAAATTGCCAAGGATGGCCTAACAAAATATGACAAGCTTGCATAGACACAACATCACAAACAATAATATTCTCATATTTGCCCAAAGTAAACGCAATACGAGCCTGTTTATTAACTTTCAATTCCTCACAATCGTTCATCCAATGCAATTTATAAGGCCGAGGATGGTAGAAGGTAGGTATATGCAACTTAGTGATCAATTCTTCACTAGCAATGTTGCAACAACTGCCCCCATCAATAATCATGTTACAAACCTTTCCTTGAACAAGACAACGAGTATGAAAAAGGTTTTCACGTTGATTATCCTCACATAAAGCAATTTTAGCATGCAACGTACGTCTAGCAATCAAAGAATCACCATGCTCATATTCACAATCACTATCACTTTGATTATCATTCTCATGTTCATGTACTACATTGATGTGGGTATGGTCATGTTCATGTTCTTCTTCACTTTTGTATTATCCTTTTTGATTTAGATATAAAACTCGTTTATTAGGACAATCGCACATATAGTGACCTCTACCTTGACATTTAAAACAAACAATATCTCTAGATCTTAAGGTAGGGTTACAAGTACTCCTTCTATGGTCATTTGAAGGCTCATTCAAAGGATGAGACTGAGTAGAAGGTTTGGGAGCTGTTGGATCGGGTAAAGAACGTTTTCCATCGTCGTCTTGAGAAGGAAATCGGTTTGGAAATCGGCCGATTTTCCTGTTACTGGACCGATTTTTCTTCTCTGGAGTCTAATAAGTCGTTCCTTGATTCCATCCTTTGAGCTTTTTCTCCACCTTGATAGCCAAATGTAATAAGTTAGTCATAGAAGCATAGGGATAAAGATCAATTTCATTAGTTAATGAAGGATGTGAGATTCTTAGAAATCAAGCCATAATTGACTCATCATCCTCTTGTATGTTGGCTTTCACTATTGTCGTTTGCATGGCGGTTTAGACTTCCTCTACGGACATGAAACCTTGCTTGAGGTTCTCTAATCACTGTCTCAACTCCCGACCATAGTGTGGAGGTACAAATCTAGCCTTCATCAAGGCTTTCATCCGTTCCCAAGTAGTAATGTCCGGTTCTCCCGCTCTCTACGTTCTTTGATGAGGTGATCCCACCATATGAGAGCGTAGCCTTGGAATTCCAACGAAACAAGTTGGATTTTCCGTTGCTCACTAAAGTTATGGCAAGACCAAAGTTGTTCAATCTTGGTCTCCTACTCCATGTATGCATCCGGATCGCATCTACCTTCAAAACTCGGGACTTTGACCTTTCCAAGTCCGTCATTATCATTTTGGGGTCTAGGATGTTCATTATAGCGCCCCCTACATTGATGACGTCGTGGGTGATCTCTCCACATTCCCTCATCCTCTTCATCACTCATGTCGTGAAATTCGTCACTAAAAAGTGGATTGTGGTTAGCCTTAACGAATTGATTAGGGTGAGTATTACCGGACATCTGTGGATGATTTATAGCTGAAACTTGAGGGGTGGTGGTGGATTAGCGGAGCTTCCACCTACTTCATAAACAGCCTTTGGATCGAATCGTAAATGAGATTTGAATCGGTAATCTGCATTAGGCCTTGCTTCCACTTGTTCAAGCCGTTTATCTATGTTGGTCATCTTGGTCATGATTTGTTTGCACGAGTCCACTATATCCGGAGTGTTGTCCTTCTGGGAACCATGTGGACTATCTCTTTCTGACATCTATATCAACATGCACAGTAACAAACAAACTCGTTAACTTAGAGAAATCGAAAAGACCTTTCTTATTTTCTCTTGCACTCACGCTCTTGTTGTGTTGTCGCAAGCTAGTTGACGGAATTGACTTGTATGAATTAATGCTTCTTTACAAATCAGTGCCTTGGCTCCCTAGAACTCCTTGGTTGAATCATGTAGTTACTTGGTTCGGATAAAGGTTCTTGTAGGGTGCGATGGTTAAGGAACCCCTGTAAGAAGTTTACTCCACACACGTTAAGGTAGAAAGAAAGATTGCAGATAGACAACTAGTATGTTAAGAAGTATAGATACTAACTAACACACTCAAAGAAAGACTCGGTGTTTAGAATCGAAAAGAGGCTAAGGAAAAGCACACAAGAGATTAAGAAGAGAGAAGAACGTACCTTGAGTTGCGAAGTTAAGAAAGAGAGATAGTCGGATTTGGGTTTAGGTATGGCTAGATCTCTTTGATTGTTTCAAGGTATATACTGGAACTCTTCTGTTTTAATACTCTTACACAGGGTGCACTTCGATTCTGCAAAGTATGCCTCAAAAATTTCTTCGAAATTTGACAACAATAGCAAAAATTGGACGATTTTTCATAAGAACAGGCCGATTTTCTTTGAGAAAATTGACTCTCGGATTCGTCGTTCAAGAACTTTCTTTTATTTACTTTTTTTTGTATTGGCGAGGTTTCAAGGTCAACGGTTGGCTTGTGTTTGGTTGATGGTGTTTCTCTCTTTCAGAACTTACACAAATCAACGCACGTTAAACTCAAATAATCTCGCAAAGATGGCGAACAAGAAAAGACTCGACTTTTAACGACTGAAAGAAGACTCAAATAAAAATCAAACCTTTTGATGAACGTTCGGACTTCAATTGATTAGCTCTGATACCACTTTGACGCGGGGATAAGTTGCAGTTCCCGATCTAGATTGAAAGTTCTTAACTGGGATAAAAATCGAGTTGTTCTAAGGAATAAATCGGTCGATTTATTTGATGAACAAATCGATTTTTCGACAAACTCAGAACATGGATTAGTGAATGATATTGAAAGAAAAGAAGATGATTATGGAATTATAAATGAAAGATATAGGAAGATATGAACCAAGATAGTTCCGCAAAAGAACCTTGACCAATGATGTGTGAAACCCTTAAACGAGAAGATTACCTTAACCCGCACTTCTTTAACCTTACACAAATCTTCTATGTAAGACAAGCACAAAGAGAGACTAGGATTGACTAGGAGCACCAACCTTTAACAAGATTAACACACACAAGCACAATCTAGCAAGAACGTCACAACAATTCAACCAAAAATATCCTTTGATTGAATGACAATGAATAAAATACCAACTCCGTAAGTGAAGCTGTAAGTTCACACAAATCTATGGAAATATATCAATCTAATCTGCCTAATAAACTCCCCCACTAAGGCTATTTATAAGGGAGACTAATCCTACTAAAACTAGGAAAATATATTTAAAGATAATCTTGCAAAGATATCTTTAAAATATATAAAACTATAAAATCTAAAAAATAGAATCTTAATAATCCCTTAAGATAGTCTGAGAGATTTAAGGAATCATAACAAGATATAACTGCCAAAAGATAAAGATCATGGCCGGATCTTTTGCAAAGCTCGTTTTAGTGAAGGAAATCGGGTATGAAAATCGATCGAATTTCCTACAGGAGAATCGGTCGATTTTCTTTAGGAAATCGGTCGATTTTTCTTCTCTAGAACTCTTCTTTGCTCTTATTCTTCTCCTTGATGGATCTTCTTGGTCGTGGCTTGACTCTTCTATAACAGTCAACAATGTCACCAAGGAACTCTTAAGAGTGATGAGGGTTTCCTTGAGTGTAAATGTCATGAGAAGATCCGTAACATTTTGGATTGCTTTAGCTCTTGACCGTGATCGCTCCATCCATAATCGAATCCGAAGAAGGTGAAGGTGAAAAAGTTGTTGGATTATTTTTTAATGCTTTAGCTTTTGAGCGTGTAACGGATCCTTGTATTGGAGATGGTCCCACATCAGAAACTCTTATATGTTTTTCTCTCTAGGAACCTTCATTAGCTGGTGATGCGCATAAAGAAGATGAGCAGGTATTTGATCAAAGAACTTCATCGGGCATGATATAAAAAAAGGAACTGATCATATTTGTTTCAATTGATTTTTCATGTTATATAGATTTGCTTCAATTGATTTTACATGTTTATAGGTAGTTCATGTAAAAAAAACAAGCGGACAACAATGCAGATAAAACAAATATGGGACCTACATGTAGTCATCTATCTATTTATCCCCGATGGAAAAACTTTTTAGGAAAAACAATACATTTCCAAGAGAAAGGTTTTGTTGTACAACAAAGAGAAGCCTACACGTAAAGTATAGATGAATAGTCAACACTAATCAATCGGCATGACATTCACATAACCATAATACAGAAGGATAGAGAGAATTAAGCACAAAAACTCAATGATGGAGGAGCTAAATGTGCAATTGTAGACATACGATCAAAATTAATAAACATTTCTGATGTTTTTAAAACTGAACAAACAACACCTAAAGAAACTATAATCAAAGTTTATATTATGGGTCAAATTGATACAAAATGGACAGAGAAGTCTTTAAAAGAATTGGTCAACAAAGCAATAAGCCTTTGGGAGTTGAAAAATTGAAACAAAGATGCCCAATCACTAACCTATCCCGGGGTAGAAATCTAACAATAACCCGCAACAACAATAATCAGTGAAATGAACATGAACTGGTACATGGGCAAAAAGGTTGATGTATTTACCATTGTTAACAGATCGGAATTCACAGGAGGAACTCGTCAAGGTAATTGTTTGATGAGGCGTGGGTAAGCCGGTTCGAACTCGACTCTTCCTCTCAACTGTTTGTGGATGTGAAGGTTGGTCCTGAATCCAAAAATGACTCAATATTAGAAGAGCATAAAATTTCAACTTCAACAAGCTTACCCAAGAAATTGACAAAAAGTGAAGTGTTATATATAGGTACAAACGGTCATTACGCTATAAAAATCTTAGAAAACAAAGCAGATTACCCAAGAAATTGACAAAAAGTGTTATACAGTTATACTACTGTCATCTAAAGCATGAAAGTAATGAAAAAATCTCTGTAGAAGAATTTAAACCTTATCACAATTAACTAATTAAGTATATATTTCAGAATACCTATTACACAAACCTAAGATAATTACAAAAAAAGGTTAAAGATGAAGGTAATAAAATCATTACCTCAATCCTCTTTTAAGTAGATTTTTCTGAGAAGTGTGACAAGATATTGTCCAAAAGGGAGAACAAATCCTCACTACATCAACAATTAAACTCTGAAAAAAGTATGAGACATTAAATTGAGAGAATCCAGAAAGACAACAATTTAAAAAAGAAGAAATTGTGCTAAACAAAGGAAGGATTAGAAAAGGGAGGTTCAGTGAAGCCCCGTCGCCTCGATCGCTACCTCCGACAAAGTTCCGCTGATGACCAGATTGACCACCACCGACAACTTTTCTATAGTGTAACTCATTCTTCTCTATCTTGGAATGATTGAGGGACATAAATCTAGATCTGGAAGAAGTATAACTTAGGTCAATCTCAATCACGAATCCGCCGCCGAATCAACGTGCATCATCTACCAAAACAAAAAAGAAAGAAAGGAAATTTAATGATCGAAGAAACGCAAACCATAATTTGGATCAGGTATATATAGCCACACGGAAGAGTAAAGAAAGGGCGATTAAACAAATATGAAATTAGGGAAGAAGAAAGAGTTGAATGAGAAAAATAACCTAGAGTTGAATGAGAAAAATAACCTCAAGCCCTCAACCAAATACAGTTTTGTAAGCAAAATGTATGAAAGATACTTAATTCCAGAACAAGAGGCTTCGAGAAGTCAGAAAATGGCGGGTTTGGATGCCATCACCTTCCATCTTCATCCCTTTTCCCCTTCTCTTCAGTCTCCTACTCTCTTCCGTTTGCCACTCGGCTTGAATGCCTTGAAACAGGTCTCTTTAAAACCCGTACGTTTTTGGACAACATTCTTGAAATTAATGGTGTGCCGGAGCTTGCGCTTCAGATCGGTTGTCTCTCCTTTCCTGCATTGAGTTGAGGGATTTTAGTATTTTATTATGAGATCGGTGAAATTGGATCAGATTTGAGCGAAAACCCTAAAACCAAAGTTCCTTGAAGAGATTTGACCAAAAATGACGATTAAGAGCAAGGAAGAAGAATTTGAGATTGAAAACCCGTTGAAATTGGAGAGCGATAACCCATCTGAGAATCAAAACACGAGTATGACATTCCATAAAGGAAAGCATTGAATTAGGGTAAATTTCTGTAAGAGCCTTAGTCTTCGAGAGATCCCGCATCTGCGCTTCAGTTGAGACGCAACTGCTTTTCTTTGTTGGAGCTGCAGTGGACCGTCCCTGCGGTTCTGTGAGCCGCCCCAATGGCCAGACCAACCGCCCCTGCGGTTTATGATGGGTTGCAACCGTCTTCTTTGACCCGAGCTTTGCTTTTTGACCCTCCTTCCTTTATAAGCTTCCCCTTCTTTCCTTCTGATGAGGGTTAGGTATCTTCAGCCCTATCTCTCTCTTCCTACGCACTTCATTCTCTCTTCTCTTCTCCCTTGGACTATCTTGATCTTCCTTGAGTTTGGTTGAGTTTGTGAGAGATCCTTGATGGCTTTGCTTGCTGTTGTTGATGGTTGTTGCTGCTGTGCTTATTGATAGCCAACCTTGAGGTTTTGGATGGTGTTCTGCTCTAAGTTAAGCTCAGCTTGGTAAGCTTCTATGGCTTCCCCTCTTTCTTTCTTCTTTTCTTCCTTTCTATGTTCTTTCCTTTCTCCTTAGCTTAGGATCCACAAGAGTGATCTTGTGGCAGCCTTGATTAGCTTCTTCTGATGTATATATGTATGTATATATGTGTGCATGGATGCTGGCTGAAAGAGGAGTGAAGAAATCGATTGAAGAAGCAAGGAGGAGCTGAAGGTGTGTCTCTGCACACCAGCCACCCCTGCGCCACCTTTGGACCGCCCCAGTGCCAGCAGTGAGCCGCCCCTGCACCATCCCCTAGCCGCCCATGCGGCCACCTGCACCAGCTTGGTGTTGCACTTGTATCTGCAGGTTTGTGTTTCTTCTAGGCCTTCTCTAGGATGCCTTTGTTCCCTCCTTTCCTAGTATGAGTGTATAGGATCATGCTAGATGTGTGAGGTTGTTCTTTGATGAGGTTATGATCGGTATATGCCATGTACGGCTTTTGAGGATTATAGGTTGTGAGGTTTAAGTTGTGGATGATCCTATGGATCCCTTGGGTCTAGGTGTGACCCCTTTGATGAATAGAGGTTGATATATCTTTATGCCTTGTTATTAGGCAGTTCCCCTCTCTCAGGATTGGAGGTTGGTTCTGGTTGATCGTGTTTGAGTTGTGTACGAGGTTGAGATAAGTCCGTAGGACTTACTTAGCTGCCATCCTTATATTGGGTGTTTGCATGAGTGGTGTGATTCATATGTTCGCTATGATAACATGAGATGTCGTTTATACCAACCTATGTTTTATTGATTGCCCCGTATGCGTGGCTGTGATAACCTTTCCTTTTCATCCCGCCGTGGAGTGTGGGAGGTTCTCTGATGTCAGGCCAGATTGACTTTACAGGAAGGGCACAATCCACTCCCACAGGGTACACGGATTGTGTGACCGATACTTGTGTAGTTGGCTAGCAGGCTCAGAGGCGAGGATGTATCGGTCCTCGTGTCACATAGTTTCATATATATATATATATACGATTTGAGTGAATGACCATTATATAAAGATGATAAAATGGGTAAATGTGTGATAGCATGATGATGTGTTTATCTTTCCTGATTGTGTATGTGCTTATGCATTACCTTATATATGTATGGTTAGCTAACGGTTTCAAACCGTGTTGTAGATGTTGACAGGTTAGGCGCTGTTGAGTGATCTGACAGGGTGATAGGCCGAGGACTCTAGTACATTAGGTGTTGGTTTGGGTTTGTTATGTTTACCTCCTGCGTGAGGATGATCTTTTGTACCTCCTGTGTGAGGATGTCGTTTTATATACTCGGCTATGTTGTTGTTTACTTTGGGTCGTATAGTTTATACTGTTTTATGGGTTTGTTTTATATCTGTCAGTGCCGTGTTGTAAGGTCCAGTGAACTTGTTGTCAAACTAGGGTCAAGATCCATTATGAGATCCTAACCCAATGTGGCATCCCGAGTCTCGCGGATTCGGAGTGTTACAATTTCGATATGAGTTCCGTGTGGAAGAGAGGAGCAAAGACGGTGGAGATAAAAGCTCAAAAGAAGAAATTGGTGAAGAGGGTGCAGGAATGAAGTGAAGCTCTAGGATTTGACGAGGAAATCTCAGTCGGTGGTTGTAGATGACAACGTGTTGATGAAGCGGGCAAACATGTAGGGACTTATAAAACACGTGTAAGAAAAGGATGACTGTAATTTCTACAAAGGTTGAGGACAAAATAGTAAAAGATCCAACTATAAGGGCAAACTCGGAAATATACAATTCATTGGGGGAACCCTCTTTTTAGTATAGTAAAGATAAACATAACTATATAATAAGTATATCACAAATGTTTCGAGATTTTATTTATATTTATTATTTTAAATTAAAAACTTTATTGTATATGAGACGAGAGTCACGAGACATGCCTAACGGCACGAAGAAATTAAAACCCATATTTCGTCCGGATAATTTTTAGCGGGACGGAATTGACGGAATTTGTACTCGTTCCTAATTTAAACAGGTCTGTTGTAATAAACCCATTAATTTGTAGGCCGGCTAATATTTATAATACTTTGTACCCTGACGGCGTAATAACGGTCACAAGGTGGAACGTTGTCGGCTCATTTAACGTCGTTTGTCATCATCATTTCAAACTTGCTCTGTCTTTGCTTTCCGCTTACATCTACCACCTAACGGCGTGTATTTGAAGTTTTTCCTTTCTCATCTGGACATCGAAAACAAAATATAGATGCCGTTTCTTCGATCTGTTAAACACTCTCACGCACATTTTTCTCAAAATAATAAACACTCCCACGCACACTCTCTAGAAACCTCATCGTTTGAATTCGTCTTCTTCGTGCTTCGAAGGATCGTCCCTGCAATCGCTTCCACGATTCCGGCATTTTCCCTTAAAGTAAGTTGATTGATTGAGTTGTTACTCTTCACTTCTTTATCTTAATCGGCGGCATCGGCCATTCAACAATGGAGACATACTCGTTACTTGCTAACTTTGTCCAATCAATCCTCTCGCATTATATTTAGAACTTTTATCGTTTGATTTGGTTGTGCGTGATTAATTTGTGTCTATTCTAGCTAGTGATGGACCGCATTAGATATTTGGGGGTTTGGAAGTGTAAACTTTCAATATTTGAGTTTTTTTTTTGAGATCTGATACCGGAAATTGATCTAAGATCGGGAAATTTGTTGTTCAGCAAGAAGGTAGACAAGTAGTTGTGAATTTGTAAGACGAAAAGTAAAGGGCAATGGATTCCCAGAGGAGAGGTGGAGGAGGAATGCCAACCGTTTCGCCTGCTCATACACCGAGGTCGACTGATAAGTCAACTAGGGATTTAAGGCCTAGTGGAGATTCAAATTCAAGCAGGAACGATAGGGATAAAGGTGTCAACGTTCAGGTTATTGTCCGTTGCAGGTGAGTCATAGTTAAAGACGAATAACGACTTTTTGCTGCATTTGATTTTCTGTGGGAGGACAATGTGACTGAAAAGGATTGTGATTGTTGAAATATGTTGTGTTTCTAGGCCGTTGAGTGACGATGAACGTAGAGTTCAGACGCCTGTGGCTATCACTTGCAATGAGATTAGGAGAGAAGTGGCTGCTGCTCAGTTCATAGTAAACAAGCAGATTGATAAAACCTTTGTTTTTGACAGGGTCTGTGCCTTTCCTTTCTTTTGAACTTCCATTCTTTTTGTCTAAGTTTTTGCTTCAGATGATAAAGTGCTGGTTTTAGGTGTATGGTGATGATGATAAAGTTCTATCTGCAGGTTTTTGGTCCAACTTCTCAACAGAAGGAGTTGTTTGATTATTCTATTGCACCCATAGTGCACGAGGTTCTCGATGGATATAACTGCACAATTTTTGCATATGGTCAGACGGGAACCGGGAAAACTTACACCATGGAAGGCGGTGCAAGGAAAAAGGTTCGAACTTAGCAGAAACTTTCTATCAATTAGCTACCAATATTACCTTACTTGGTTTCTGTCATGTGTATCATCTTATTACGGTTTTGCTTTAGTTCATTCATATTCTTCCTTTGTTTGCAGAATGGGGAGTTTCCGAATGATGCTGGAGTTATACCTAGATCAGTTCAAAGAATTTTTGACATACTGGAATCACAAAGTGCAGAGTACAGCCTGAAAGTTTCGTTCCTTGAGCTGTATAATGAAGAGCTGACTGATCTTTTGGCACCAGAAGAGACTAATAAGTATATTGATGACAAAACTAAGAAACCACTTGCCCTCATGGAAGATGGAAAAGGTGGTGTTTTTGTTAGAGGTTTGGAAGAAGAGATAGTTTGTACTGCAAATGAGATATATAAAATCTTGGAGAAGGGGTCAGCAAAAAGGCGTACTGCAGAGACACTGCTGAACAAGCAAAGTAGTCGTTCTCACTCAATCTTTTCTATTACAATTCACATGAAGGAATATACTCCAGAGGGCGAGGAAATGATCAAATGTGGGAAGCTTAATCTTGTAGACCTTGCTGGTTCTGAGAATATTTCACGTTCTGGTGCTAGGGAGGTAAGAATCTCAAAGTCTGTAGCCAATGTGAATACATGTGCTTCACTGCTTCCGTTATCAGTTCTTCCAAAGCACATTAACCGTTTGGAAATTTATATGAGCTTTTTTTTTTTCCGGCAGGGAAGAGCGAGGGAAGCAGGAGAGATAAACAAAAGTTTGCTCACACTAGGTCGTGTGATCAATTCACTAGTTGACCACTCCGGCCATGTTCCCTACAGGTGTGTGCAAAATTTACAATAAGCATTTTGGTTTATATATTTCTGGGAGGCATCATAATATTTTTTGCTCTTTTATGTTAGGGAAAGCAAACTAACGAGGCTGTTAAGGGATTCCTTGGGAGGAAAAACAAAAACGTGCATCATTGCAAACATAGCACCATCTATTCTCTGTCTGGAAGAAACACTTAACACTCTGGATTATGCACACCGTGCAAAGAATATTAAAAACAAACCAGAGGTTAGTGCAAAGAAACTTTGTTTAGTGACTGCTAAATCTTAGAAGGCTTCATTTGGGTCTTGATTACAAATTATGAACGTTTTCACTAACTATATCCTTGTAATTTTGGTTTACTTTTGCAGGTGAACCAAAAGATGATGAAGGTAGCATTAATGAAGGATCTATACACTGAAATTGATCGCCTGAAGCAAGGTGTTTGCATGATATTTACCCTTGATATTTTGTGTTCATATGTTGCATGTGTGTAATGTAAATTACATTTTTGCTCATAGATCTTTTTTTTATCGTAAAAGTTTACTGTTTTTAACATCCTTGTTTTGTAAAAGTCAGAGGTATATGCTGCTAGAGAGAAGAACGGAATTTATCTACCACGTGATCAATATCTACAAGAAGAAGCGGAGAAAAAGGTATATATCGTCACTATGTTTGGAGTATCATGATGCATCAGACGTGTTTTATAATTCTTGGGTGACTCTCCTGCAGGCACTCGCAGAAAAAGTTGAAAAAATGGAACTTGATTTAGAGTTGAAGGATAAGGTAAACCGTATATTCCATGATCGAAAGTATCTTTTGTTTTAGACCAATAAAGCTTAGCAAACACATGATTGTTCATTCTTTCAGGACCTTGTGGGAATTCGGGAGCTGTATAATACTCAGCAACAATTGACAGCAGAACTGAGCAATAAGCTCGAAACTGCAGAGGTATAGAAAGATTTACCCATGATTTTCATCCTCTCACAAATATATACATGTCCATGGTACATGAACTTTCCGGTTTTTTTTCTCCTTCCAGAAAAAGCTTGTAGAAACCGAGAATGCCTTCTTCGAACTTGAAGAAAAGCATAGACATGCAAATGCAACTATTAAAGAAAAAGAGTACATAATATCAAATCTTCTCCGTTCAGGTAAGCAGTTTTATGCTTCCATAGGCTCTCTTTCCTCTAATCATATTTTCTGGAACGACTAGTATTTACATTATATTTGCTGCTTTGAGTGATAAGTGTTGTGGAATAACATTGACTTGTGGTTTCATCCTGCAGAGAAAGCCCTTGTTGAGCGGGCAATTGAACTTCGAGAAGAGTTGGAGAATGCTTCATCAGACATTTCAAGCTTATTTGCAAAGATCGGTTCGTATTTCAGGAACATTCATTTTATTATTATGCTTGATGATGAGATGAGTTGCTGAATCTTGTTGGTACTATCCAGATAGAAAAGACAAGATTGAGGATGGCAATAGAGTTCTTACTCAGAATTTCCAGTCTCAGTTGACACAACAACTTGAAAATTTGCACAGAACCCTTGCCATTTCGGTGACACAACAAGAGAAACAATTAAAGATCATGGAAGAAAACATGCAGTCCTTTTTGTCAACGAAAGCAGAGGTAAAGTTCTTCATTTATCTTTGTTCTGTGGCAGTTAAGTTAGGCTCACATAGACTTTCCATATTCTTTCGTCAGGCTGCTGAAGTACTGCGTAAACAACTGCGTAAGTTGACAATAATGTATAGTTCCGGGATCAAAACTCTGGATGATGTTGCTGGAGAGCTTGATGGGAACTCAAAGTTGACTTTTGGTGATTTGATTTCTGAAGTGTCTACACATTCATGCGCTATTGGGAGTGTAAGATATCACTAACATTATTAATCCCTCTGAAACCCCTTCGATTATGCTGTGATTAACTTTGTCTGGTTACAGCTTTTCAAGCAAATTGCTTCAGAGGCTGATGCGTTGCTGGCTGATCTCCAAAGTGGTCTTCATCTACAGGAGGAAAACTTAGGTTCATATGCACAAGTACTGCACGAGGTGAGGTTATACGGGCTTGGTTTTATTCAAGTTAAAAGATCATCCATGTTTCATCATTATCATTTTCTGACAGATGTTTACTTTCTTTCAACTGCAGGCACAATCCAAAACAATGGACAGTACTCGATCAATTTCTAACATCACCATGGACTTCTTCAAGAATTTGGACTTGCATGCATCCAAATTGACTCATATAGTGGAAGATGCACAGACTGTACATGAGCAAAATCTTACAGATTTTCAAAAGAAATTCGAGGTAGTAACATTTTCTTGTTAGAAAGCATGTATTACGGATAATATCTGTCGGTTCTGATTCGGTCATTTTCTTTTTGTGTAGGAGTGTGCTGCAAAGGAAGAAAGACAACTACTAGAAAAAGTTGCAGAGTTGCTAGCAAACTCAAATGCTAGGAAAAAAGAACTGGTATGTTATATCTTGGTCCTATGATTTCTGTTGTATGAAATACCGCATTTCTATCTCTTCACATCATTATTTGGTTCTGGCAAACAAAATCATAAAAGATGCTTCCATCATCTGAATAATCAAGTGGAACTTGAGTGATTCCCAAATTTGGACTTATAGCTTTGAAACTACAAAATTTGTAGATAAAATTTATTTGAGTGGACATGCCCCTTTCTAACTTATAAATGTTGTCTACATTCCAGGTTCAAGCAGCTGTGAGTGGCCTACGAGAAAGTACAGCTGCAAGAACCAGCCAATTTCAGCAAGAAATGTCAACAATTCAAAAAGACAACGCTTCCATTAAAGCGGACTGGTCGATTTTTGTGGAAAAAACTGAGAGCCAATATCTTGAGAATACTTCTGCTGTGGACAGTGGAAAGCAAGGCCTTCAAGATGCTCTAGAGAGCAGGTATGAATCTGCTGAGATAGACGATGAAGTGAATTTATTTTAACCATTTATAAATAAACGTTTGCATCTTAGGCACACATGCATTTTAACATCATTGAGTATATGCAGCTTGGACAAGGTAAAAATAGGTGCTCAGCAATGGAGGAATGCTGAAGAATCACTGCTTAGCTTGGAAAAGACTAATGTGGCTTCTGCCAATACCATCATTAGGTACTCTTGACACGTATTATAATCAACCATGCGGGGATTCTAATGAAGCTTCCACTCATGCTTATTAATTTTATTCCGTATTACAGGAGAGGAATGGAAACAAATCAAGTTTTACGTACAAGGTTTTCTTCATCTGCGTCATCTGCTCTTGAAGACACAGATGTTGCTAGCAATGATATGCTTGCATCGGTTGAGTGTAAGTTTCAAATGTATTTGCATTTCATCATCAATTTTCTGTTTCTTGCTCCTCTGACCCGCGAATACGATTGCAGATTCACTGCAACTTGACAATGAGGCACGTGGAAATCTTGATTCAATCATCCTGCCTTGTCATGAAGTGTTGGGAGAATTAAGGAGCAGTCACCAGCACAAGGTTGTAGAAATAACAGAACATGCTGGAAAATGTCTTCTGGATGAATACAAGGTAATTAAGAACAACAAAATAATTTTCATATACTTTCATCTAAGCCCGTAAGGATATCAGCTGATCCTTCATAAAAACAGGTGGATGAATCAACTTGTTCCACCCCAAAGAAGAGGGCATTCAACTTGCCCAGTGTGGCATCCATTGAAGAACTCAAAACACCTTCTTTTGATCAACTTCTCAAGTCCTCGTGTGATCCGAGATCTGGAAAGCTTGCCAATGGAGATGTCAAGCATTTCTTAGGATCGCATGATGGAATCGAAGACTCCAGGCTTCCTCTCACTGCTATTAATTGAGGGTAAGCAGAAGAGAAGAACATTGGATTTAGGAAGTAGTACAAGAGATGTATGTACAGTATAGTGAGGTGTATCGGTTGATTTGTTGATGGAGAAATCTCTTCCTGAGGTTATATACTTCAGTGTTTTTCAACTGATTATTTCATTTTATTATGGCTGCGTTTGGTAGACCCAGATTGATGAAGATTACATTGAGGATGAGAGGCTTAGATTATCGAAATAATCTTGTTTGATAGGGAAGAAAGGAGAGGAGGGGTGAATGTTATTTTGATTTTAAGCAAATGTGCAATTTAGGTCCGATTTATGCTTGTTTATCAGAGTTCCATATTTTGTGTATGAACGAACAATGTCGTGACCTAGTTGAATTTTTGTGCCGCTAGCTTTTTTTGTTTTGATGTATGATTAATTTGGATGTGAAGTTCAAACCAAAAAAATTTGGATGTGAAGAGAGCAAAGCAGACCGACCCATGCCACTAGCTTTACTTAGGGCTGAGCAGATTGCGGTTCGGTTCACCGAACCACAACTGAACCGCAAATTGCGGTCCAAACCGCAACCGAAACGCACTTAATTGGTTCGGTTTGCAGTTCAAATCGCAAAAAAAACCGCAAACCGTAAAAAAACTGCAAAACCGCAAAAAAAAGCCAAACGCAAAAAAAAACAAAAAAGCGCAAACTACAAAAAATCCCCGCAAAAACCGCAACCAAACCGCAAAAAAAACCGCAAAATGCGGTTCATTTGCGGTTCAAACCGCAACCGAACCGAATCGCAACCGTGCGGTTCACGTTTTCTAGGATCGCGGTTTGCGGTTCGGTTTGGTTCGGTTTGCGGTTTTGCGGTTTTGAAGCGATGCTCAGCCCTAGCTTTACTCTGCTACTGACCCACTAGTAGAGACCCAAACGCTGATGTTGAAAGCCCAAACAAAACATATACCTTCCCTTAACCTGCTTTCTTTTTATCAACCCTTCGCAACATCACATTCAGCCAAAACGTACACAAGTCAATACTAAAATGAAGAGGAGACCCAACTTTACAGAATTAGTCTAAAACTTTACATAATTTACAACAATGAGACACAAACTTGAACTGAAGGACCTCAACAATTGCTCTCTTAATTCTAGTTTGTGAACCGATACAAAACAAACGAAAAAACCCCACCTAAATGCACACACGGGCAATCTGCCATTGAGCCCCCCAACACTCTTCTAGCGCTTTGGAAGACCATCCACAATCTCACACTCGGAAGTATACCTACAACTCAAGACACGATTAGAATTGTTCACAAACTCAGCAGGCATATCGATTTGACTGGAGTTTCCCCACTTGTTTGTTTGGGTAGTGGGCCTTTTGCGGTGGGTAAGGCGGCGCTTAATGCGGCTTCTGCTAAGGTGGCCAAACATGAGAAAGCTTGTATTGAAAATCAACATGTGTTTCTTCCGTTCGCTTTCGACACCTTTGGTTTCCTTGCGCCCGATGCTATTGAAATTCTGAAGAGGGTGCAACGGGTTTTGCATGACAACGTTACGTCTCCTAGGTCTTCTGATGTTGTTTTTAGGAGGATCGGATTTGCTATCCAGAAAGGATTGACGGCACAACTTGTTGCCCGTCTTCCTTCTAGCTCTTTGTAACACGTTTCATTATTGCATTGCATTAAAAAAAAAAAACTTCTCACAAGTCTTGGTACACTTCTTAAAGTGCCCCATTGATGCTAATCTCTTAAGTAAGCATGTCCACGGGTCGGACCCGCCGTGTCGACGGGTCCGACCCGCCGGGTCGGAGGGTGACCCGGACCCGGACCCGTATATGTGGCCGGCCCGCCGGGTCGACGGGTCGGCCACCTCACCATAAAAAAAAATTTATGGAAATAAACTTTAAAAAATAAGAAAATAAATAGAAGATAAAAATTGGACTTAAACTTAAAAAAGAAGAAGAAATTAAACTAATAAAAAATAAGACTTAAACTTAAAAAAGAAGAAAATAAATTAATAAAAAGAGGACTTAAACTTAAAAAAATTGGACTTAAAGTTTAAGTCCAATTTTTTTAAGTTTAAGTCCTCTTTTTATTAATTTATTTTCTTCTTTTTTAAGTTTATGTCTTAAACTTTTTTTTTTAAAAAAAGGGAAGAATTGAGCTTGAACCGGAATCCCGGTTGCCTACGTATCCTCTCGGGGAGGAGGAATCAAAGCCCACGTAGTTCTCTTACCTTTGTTTATATCCTCGATTGGCTCTTACCTTAGTCGGACTCTCCCGTCGATACATCCGATGGCGTTTGTTGTCGCTCGTCGTCATCTTCGTCGCCTTCCTCCGCCGAGAGGTTGTTCTTTTGTTTTCGCATTTCCGCTTTCCTCCAATCGGCTAGGAGGACTTGTGCCTCCAACGTCTCGGGCAACATGTTTGATCTCGTCGGATCGAGCACCTTTCCACTCCGGCTAAAGGTTTGCTCAACCGCTACCGTTGAGGCGGGAACGACGAGAATTTGTGCCGCAATCCTTGAGAGGGTAGGGAACCTCATTCTCTCCGGTCGGCTCCACCATTCTAATATGTTGAAATCCTCCTCTTCTTCATCATTGACAAACTCAAAAGAAATGGTTAGATATTCGTCGAGTTCCGAGTTGGAACTCGACGTGGTTTTTGCCCTTTTCGGGCCAAACAAATCTCTAACAATTGATTTAAATTTAGATAAACTTGAAGATGAAGGACGAGGAGGGGGTTGAGAAGATTGACCTCGATCGGAAACACGATATTGAACCAATAATTCATCGAATAATTTCCTTACTTTAGCAATTATGGTAGAAACATGACAATCGGGATTTTGTTCTAAACCTAAAAATTCATAATAACTTTCTAAAAATTGTTTTAAACCATCCATTTTACGTCTTGGGTCTAACACAAATGCAACAAGAAAAACATCGGGAATGGTTGTATAATAATTTAACCATTTAGTTCGCATTGAAAGTATAGCTTGTGAAATATTTTCAATTAAAAGACCTTGTTGAATTGCAAATGCAATATTAATTGCTACATAACAAAATATGTTTGAAGTTGGTGTATAAACATAACTAAAAGTGTTAGTAGCATCATAAAAATATTTAAAAACCTCCATTACATCTTTTGCTAAAATCTAAGATTCACCGAAAACAAAATTACCGTCATTATGTTGTGCGGCAAAACCACTTAAAAGTTCTCGATATTGATATGATTCGTAAATCATTTTGTAAGTAGAGTTCCATCTTGTACAAACATCTTTTGGAAATTTTTTAGGATAAACGTTATTTTGTTTACAATATGCATACCATTTAGTACGTACACTTTTTTTAGACCAAAGTTCATTAAGAATATTTCGAATAGGTTGTACTAAATGTCCAACGTATGCTAAACCGTCTTGAACACACAAGTTTAAAATATGAGCGGCACACCTAATGTGAAAAAATTTACCTCCAATCGTCGGCTTACAATAGTTGGTTAAATCTCTAATAGAAGCCGTGTTAGCGGAGGCGTTGTCAAAACCGATTGAAAAAACTCGTGAAACTAATCTATATTCTTCCAATACATTTGCAATCAAACAAGCAAAGTTTTGGGCGGTGTGTTGTTCGTTGAAAACTCATAATGCTAAAACTCTTTTGTTTAAAATCCAAAATTTATCAACAAAATGACAAGTAATACCCATATATGATTTTTTTTGAAAACCGTCGGTCCAAATATCACTACAAATAGAAACTTAAATATCACCGTTGTCCATAAAATATTTAATCAATTCTTCTTTACGAATTTTATATTTATGCATCATTTTTATTTTAGCGGTTTGGCGAGAAATCGGTTTATATGCGGGTTGAGTGATAACACGATTTATGACTTAGTTTTAGGTGATCATTTAGGTAGAATTTCCACTCATTCATGCATGGTTTAGCATTGGTTCGAGACATTTTGCACTTAATTCATATATTTTGTCGAAATAGATGTCTACACGGACTTGTGCGTGTTTTGTAGGTAATTCGGAAAATTAGGAGCTAAAACGATGCGTTTGAGGATCGTTCATCTAGACGACACGCCCTCGGACTCATTAGGACACAAGCCATAGGCTAAGGAGGACTCATGGAACCTTGCCAACACTAGCCATGCACCAAATCACAGCTTAATGATCCAAGGCAAAGTTTCTGCACAGAATCACGGTTCTCTGACATATCACGGCCGTGGAATCAACCGTGGAATTTGTCAGATTCTCGTGACAGCTGTGCCACGACTCTCATGGCCAGCTCATGCAAGTTTGTTATAAAAATGGTCCTTCATGGGTTGTTGAGGGGCAGCTGGGAGCATCTTGGAGCAGCTCATCCATTTCCCATTTCTCTAACAAAAATATCCTCTTAAGAAGAAGATTTTTCTAGGAAGGAAAGTGTCAAAAGGAAGAAGAAGGACTCCATTGAAGAGAAGAAGAAGAACACACGACATTGCTATTGTTGCTAGATTTCCGGATTCTATTTTCTAGTTGTAAGAACCATTTGAACCTTCTTTTGGAAGGATTGTAAGTCTCCTAAATTCTATTTTCAGCTTGGTTTAATCCTAGTACTCTTGCTCATCTTTTTCTTTCATTCTCTTGCAAATGAATGTTATGATTTTGTGTTTGTTTGTGTCGATTTCTATTATGTATGTTGTAGGCTAAATAGATGTGGTTCTAGGGTAAGGAAAGGATGGTTATGGCTAAGGCTATGATAGGATGAACTTAGATTTATCTTTGGATGACTTGTGTGCTTGAACGTGCTCTCTGTTAGGAATTACGGGTGGATCTTGTCAGACCACGGCCGTGGTTTAGGTAGAACAACCCGTGATTTTCCTGGTTCGATGGATCTTGATTTAGATTGTTAGAATGTTGAAATCCTAAGTGTTTGTTGAGTTAAATCTATCATAGGGTGACCTAGTGTTAGCAACTAAGTGTTTAGGAGAGACTTACCCGGTAATTCTTACTCTTAGATTCAAAAGATGACAAACCCTTAAGTAGTGGTGAGCCTAATAAGCCGCCATTGGATTAAGTATGCTGGATATTAGCTCTAAACTAGCCCTTCCGAGACTTACCCGGTAAGGATAGGTTAGTTCCTTGAGTAAACAATCCGGTTTAAGTAGAATTCCGCTCCTTAGGTTCTTAGAGACTTACCCGGTAATGAGACCTAGGGAATGGACTAGCGGATCTTGAGACCTACCCGGTGATTGATCCCAATCTAGAAATGCTTGATCCCCAACATAGTTAATCCAAGAATTGAATAGATAGCTTGAGTCTTATGCCATGACCGGAATTTCCAACCCCTAGAATCCATCTTTTCTTTCTTTGATCTATATCTTGTTTAGTTGTTTATTCATAGTTAGTTGATCGATTGTTTTGCATGTGTTGTGATCTTTGATTGATCACCAAAAATCAACCAAAAACATTTGAGATTTTCATTTCTTTATTTCTTTCTTTTCTTGCACCCTAGGTCTTTACTAAACTCAATCACAAATCGAATCAATTTCACCTTAGTCTTTGTGTTCGACCTCGGAGTACTATCCCTACTACAAACGTCCCGTACACTGCGGGTTTCGCTAGGAGTTAGGATAATTATAACGAGTATAAATTTAAAACCCAATTGCGCATCACAATCTTAGCGTAACAAGTTTTTGGCGCCGTTGCCGGGGACTAGGTCTAGATTGAGTCTATTTTGTGATTGTTCCTAGTGTAGATCTTTCTTGTTGCTTTTGATCTCTTTTTGGTTTTTGTCTTTGCTTTTCAGGACATCATCTCTCTCTTTAGGTGTATGCGAAGATCTCGTGGCAAGGATTTAGCTCCATTCGATCCCGAACCGGAGAAAACCCTTCGATCTAGATCCAAGAACATCCGAAAAGAGAAAGAGATAGCCGGAAGAAACCTCCAAGCTGAGTTGGATGAAGCCTTAGAGCAAATAAGGCTAAGAGATGAACTCTTGGAGGAAGAAAGGAGACTTGCCAATGAGAGGCAAGAGGAAACTAGGAGGGAGATTGAGGAGATTAGGCAAGCCCTTGTTCAAGGAGAGCTTAATCGCCGACAACCTCCACCCCCTCCACCACCGGTGGTACAACCGCAGCCGGCGGCCAATGTTAGGGTTGTGCCCATTGCCATTGAAGAGCCACAAACCCTAGGGAGACGTATGGATCCGGCACAAAGAGCACACCGTCCGGGTGTGAACTTAGGAGATCCCGCAGCCCACAACTATGAGCTCCGCCCTCAAGTTCTACAAATGATCCGGCATAATCAATTTGGAGGGATGGAAGGAGAGTCTCCTCATCAACACTTGATGAACTACGAGATTTTGATGGAGACTTTTAGACCGCCAAGATTGGAGAGCAACAACCATAAGCTAAGGGCTTTCTCCTTCTCTCTTAAGGATAAGGCCTTGGCTTGGTATCAATCTATTCCACAAGGGCGAGTAGGTACTTGGGAGGAGATGACCACCGAGTTTTTGACTAAGTTCTTCCCACCTTCCAAGACTACCGAGTTAAAAGGGAAGATCAATGCCTTCGTGATGAAGGATAGAGAGAGTTTGTTCAAGTCTTGGGAGAGGTTCAAAGACCTTCTCCTTGATTGTCCACACCATGGCATACCGAAAATTGAGCTATTGGAGATCTACTTCAAGGGACTTGATGAAGATAGCCAATTCAAGCTCCAATCTCTTTCCGGTGGGACTTTTATGGAGAAGCATGTAGATGAGGCTTGGGAGTTTGTGGAGAAGCAAGCTCTAGTGATTGAGAAGTACTCTCATAGGAAGAGTGAAGGAAGAAAGGCGGGAGCATATGAGGTGAGTGAGGTCACCATGAGCAATTTCAAGCTTGACGCCATCAACAACGAATTGAAGTCCTTGAGGGAGTTGTGCACCACAACTTTGAAGAGCCAAGCAACTCCTCAAGTGCTTCCACAAGCTAACTTGTCTTCCAAGGAGGAAGATGTGAATTATATGGGAAGGGGCAACTACAACAACTACCAAGGCCCAAGGAACTTCAACAACAACCGGCAATTCAACAATTACCGGCCCAACCATAACCATCCCGGGTTTTCTTACTCTAACCCGGATGGAGCCTTGAACCCTCCCGCTTCCACAAGCTCAACTCCACCACCAAGAGCTTCACAAGAACCTCCACCCGGTTTCACTCAACCTCCCAAGGATAGAACCGAGATAATGTTTGAGCAATTGCTAGGAAGGTTGAGTGGTCTTGAGAGCACCGTGACTTCAATCTCTAAGGCTCAAAAAGTCTTGGAAGCACAAGTGTTCCAAAAGGCGGGTGAAGCCCATAGAGATCCGGGAAAGCTTCCCGGAAGAACCGAAGACAACCCAAGAGGCCAAGTGTTGGCTATCACAACAAGGAGTGGGTTGAGTATGAAGGATCCTTTGCCCAAGGACCAAGCTAAGGGAAAGCAAGTAGTGGTAGAAGAGGGAAGAATGCAAGAAGATGGAGGCAAGAGCAAGGATGTAGAGCCAACCTATGTGGCACCACCTCCATACAAGCCACCACTACCGTTTCCACAATCAAGAGCAAGAGCTCGTTTGGACAATCACTTTGGTAAGTTCCTTGAACTAATGTCTAAGTTGCATATTAACATTCCGTTCATGGATGCTATTTTAGGAATGCCGGCATATGGCAAGTTTTTGAAAGAAATACTCTCCAACAAAAGGAAGTTGGAGGAGTATGGGGAGATAAGGATGACCAAGAGATCCTCGGAATTGATCCAAACCATGAAGGAAGAGATGCCTCCCAAGCTAAGGGATCCGGGTTCTTTTTGCGTCCCAATAGGAGTGGGAGATGTGAAGTACGAGGCCCTTTGTGACCTTGGAGCGAGTGTAAGCATCATACCGCTTGCACTTTGCAAAAAGGTCGGACTAGGAGAGCCAAAGCCGGTCAAGATGACCCTCTATATGGCGGACCGTTCCATCACTCATCCGGTTGGGATTCTAGAGGACATTCCGATGCAACTAGGAGGATTCTATGTGCCAATTGACTTTGTCGTCTTGGACATTCCGGCGGATTATCCGGTTCCCATCATCTTAGGAAGACCTTTCCTAGCCACCTCCGGATGCCTAGTGGATTGCAAGAACGGGACTCTCTCCTTTAACATTGGAGAAGAGAACATCAAGTTCAAGTTATCCACAATGATGAAAGGGCCAGCCCTTGATGAAGATGTCTTCAACATAATCGAGCATGAAGAATCTAGGGAAGTTGTGAGCTCGATCTTGATCAAGGATCCCTTGGAGAAAGTTCTTGCCTTAAGCATGATGGAAGAAGGTGTTGAGGAGGCCTGCAATGAAGAGATCAAAGCCTTGGAAGCCTTGGAAGAGGAGCCAAGAGGTTGATTTGAAAGCCACGAAGAGGTGTTGAACAGCTGCAAATTCCACGGTCGAGATTTATGTTCCACGGCCGTCAAACTTTCTGGACAACTCCGAGAAGCAAGCTTGGTAAGAACCACGGCCGTGGAAGTTGGGCAAGCCGTGATTTCAACCGTGGATTTCCCTGGACTAGTCCTTGATAGTGATCAAGCTTCTAGGAGCCTTGGAGGAGCAGCATTTGCTTTGGATTCATCTCATCCAACCTTATTTGGATCATCTTCAACCGTTAAAGGTCCTCCCTCACTTGAACTCAAACCCCTCCCCTCTTATTTAAAGTATGCATTTCTTGGTGATAACTCTACATACCCTGTGATTGTTAATGCATGCTTGAGTGATGATGAACTTGCTAAGTTGTTGCATGAACTAAGATTGCATAGAAAGGCCATTGGTTATACTATTGATGACTTGGTTGGTATTAAGCCCTCTTTGTGCATGCATAAGATAATGATGGAAGATAACCACAAACCCTCTATTGAACATCAAAGGAGATTGAATCCTATAATGAAAGAGGTAGTCAAAAAGGAAATCATTATGTTGCTAGATGCGGGAATTATCTACCCTATCTCGGATAGTAAGTGGGTTAGTCCCGTTCATGTAGTTCCTAAAAAAGGTGGGATGACTGTAGTGACTAATGAGAACAATGAACTAATCCCGACTAGGACGGTTACGGGGTGGAGGATGTGCATTGATTATAGGAAACTGAACATGGCCTCTAGGAAAGATCACTTCCCTCTCCCCTTCATTGACCAAATGCTAGAAAGGTTAGCTCAACACTCTCATTTTTGCTATCTAGATGGCTATAGCGGATTCTTCCAAATCCCTATCCACCCCGATGACCAAGAGAAAACAACCTTTATATGTCCATGGGGTACTTTTGCATATAGGAGAATGCCGTTTGGGTTGTGTAATGCACCCGCCACCTTCCAAAGGTGTATGATGGCTATCTTTTCGGAATACATAGAAAATATCATGGAAGTGTTTATGGATGATTTCTCTGTTTATGGTTCTTCCTTTGATAATTGCTTGGCTAACTTGTCATTAGTATTGCAAAGATGTGAGGAGACAAATCTTGTCTTGAATTGGGAAAAATGCCACTTCATGGTAAGTGAAGGCATTGTGTTAGGACACTTGGTGTCCAACCGTGGCATTGAGGTTGATAGGGCAAAAATTGAAACGATAGAGAAGTTGCCACCACCTACCTCGGTGAAGGAGGTAAGGAGTTTCTTAGGGCATGCCGGTTTCTACCGGAGGTTTATTCAAGACTTCTCTAAAATTTCTAAGCCGCTCACTAACCTACTAATGAAGGATGTTGATTTTGTCTTTTCAAAGGATTGTCTTGAAGCTTTTTGTAGGTTGAAGAACGCCTTGATCTCCGCACCTATAATGCAACCTCCGGATTGGAGTCTACCATTTGAGATCATGTGCGATGCAAGCGATGTGGCCGTTGGGGCCATTTTAGGGCAAAGGAAAGAAGGGCGTACTCATGCTATTTATTATGCTAGCAAGACGCTAGATGATGCCCAACTCAATTATGCTACCACCGAGAAGGAGTTGTTGGCGGTGGTGTATGCATTTGAGAAGTTCCGCTCATACCTTGTTGGAGCGAAGGTCATAGTTTATACGGATCATGCGGCGATCCGTTATCTACTTACAAAGAAGGATGCCAAACCAAGGTTGATTCGGTGGATCCTTCTTCTCCAAGAGTTTGATTTGGAAATACGAGATAAGAAGGGATCTGAGAACTCCGTGGCGGATCACCTTAGTAGATTGCCTCCATTGGAGCTTGGAAGAGACGACATTCCAATTGATGACTCATTCCGAGATGAGCAATTGCAAATGGTAGAGGAATGCTTGTTCCAAGTTTCTAGGGGAAATGAGCCATGGTATGCCGACATTGTGAATTACTTAGTATGTGAGGAAGTACCTCCCGGATTGACATATGCACAAAGAAAGAAGTTCTTCAACGATGTGAGGCATTACTATTGGAGTGAGCCACTCTTGTTCAAGAGAGGACCGGATGGGATGTTTAGAAGATGCATACCGGAAGATGAAGTGGAAAGTGTGATCCGGCATTGTCACTCCTTACCATGTGGAGGCCATGCTAGCTCACACAAGACGTGTGCAAAGGTATTGCAATCCGGTTTTTATTGGCCTAACTTGTTTAGAGATGTGCAAGGTTTTGTAGCTGGATGTGATCCTTGCCAAAGGACGGGCAACATCTCAAAGAGGAATGAAATGCCCTTGAACAACATTCAAGAAGTGGAGATTTTTGATGTGTGGGGTGTGGACTTCATGAGACCATTCCCTTCCTCATGTGGCAACCTCTATATCCTATTGGCGGTGGATTATGTGTCAAGATGGGTGGAGGCAATCGCCTCTCCTACAAATGATGCCAAGGTGGTGGTGCGGTTCTTCAACCGGGTGGTCTTCCCTAGGTTTGGAACACCAAGGGTGATCATTAGTGATGGAGGAAAGCACTTCACGAATAAGAACTTTGGAGAACTTTTGGCTAAGTATGGGGTGACCCATAAGGTGGCAACACCTTACCACCCCCAAACTAGTGACCAAGTGGAGATCTCCAACCGGGACATGAAGGCCATCCTTGAGAAGACGGTGTCTAGAATTAGAAAGGATTGGGCTATGAAGCTCAATGACGCATTGTGGGCATATAGAACCGCCTTCAAGATACCGATTGACACCACTCCTTACAAGTTAGTCTATGGCAAGTCTTGCCATCTTCCGGTGGAAATGGAGCATAGAGCTTATTGGGCCATTAAGTGGCTAAATTTTGACCTCAAGGAGGCGGGAGAAAAGAGGTTGCTTGATCTAAACGCCCTTGAGGAAATCCGGTTGGACGCTTATGAGAATGCCCGGATTTACAAGGAACGAACCAAAAGATGGCATGACAAGAAGATCATCCCCAAGGAGTTGAGTGAAGGAGATCTCGTCCTTCTTTTCAACTCAAGGCTAAGGCTCTTCCCCGGAAAGCTCAAATCAAGATGGACCGGGCCATATGTGGTGAAGAAGATCTTTTCCCATGGAGCTATTGAGATAGGAGGGGAGCATTGTGGGAATTTCAAAGTGAACGGGCACCGCTTGAAGAAGTATATTCCGGAAGCTCCGGTGGACATGATTGCCCCACTTCACCTTGAATAGACTCCCCCGAGTTTGGTCAAGCTAATGACCTTAAAGAAGCGCTTGGTGGGAGGCAACCCATTGGTAACATTTTCTTTTTGATTTGTTTTCGTTTTTAGGATTGTTCTATCTTTGTGTGTGTTTTGTCTATCTTTGTGTGTGTGCTAGAGCATTAGTAGCATTGGAAGCCTTTCTTGGCATATGAATAATGATGATGAACCCCTCACCAATTATGGGTGGAGCGGACGCGGGACTTGGACGGCTAGCGGTGCCTAGTGCGGGTTCCGAAGCTTTGATGGATGCTTAGAGCTCTCTACCATGGTTGATAGGATCATCCAACATCAATTCATTTGAGAAATCCCAATTACCATAGCAAACCACTTTTACATTGTGAGAACCTTCTTTCACTCTCTTTACTTGAATACCACATTGGGGACAATGTGTTTCTAAGTATGGGGTGGGGTTTGCATGATCCTTTGCATGATGAGCATCTAGGATAGTTTAATATTTGCACATGTCTTGCATTGTACATACTTAAAACGAAAATTCCATAAAAATCAGAAAATTTAAAATTTTTTTTGTGCTTTCTAGGCTTGGATATGATCCTAATGATGAAATCTTGTCATATGAATTGGCTATGGATGGCCTTATGTGTTGAATTAATAAACGCATATGTGGACTTGAACTACTTCTCTTGAAATTCTATGAATGATTTGTGACCATGATGTTTGCCTAGAAAGGATTGAGTAGTGAAAATCGAAATTACATGATAGTTCTTGCATACCATCTAGGAATGAATAAGGCAATTCGATCTTTCTCTACTTCTCATCTTAATCATGACTGCTTGAGCACCTCAATTGAGAAAAATTTGACCTCTTTTAACCCATCCGGGAATAGGAGCATGCTAGTGTGTTGATGTGTGCAAAAAGCAATTGTGGGGTGAAGTTGTTGATGAAAAGAATATCATGCATAAAATGCTGAATTTGTTGTGAAAGTGTAGCCAAAATATAAGTTTGGGGACATTGGGTTAAATGACAAGTAACTCGGTACACTTCACATAATCGGGTGTTGGTACCTTGCCAAAGTCAAATGAACCAATAGTCCTAACGAGCTTTGGTATGTGTGCCCGGTGTGGATGCACCTCGAAAACTAAGAAAAAAACCCGAGGACGGCTAATCACCAAGTTTTCGGCTCTTGTACACCAATGCCATTGTCTCAAAAAGAAGTCAAAGAAAAAGAAAAGAAAGAAAAGATAGAGGAAAATATACACTTGGGGGAAGTTGATCGAGGACAAGGATGTGAAGTTAGCTCCGTTCCCGGATTAGCATCACATAACATAGAAACCCCCACCCAATCACTACATTTCTTGGCCCTTTTATCTCACAAGACCTTATGACCTATTTGCATGTTTGTAAGACTTAGTAGTTTAGATTGGATGTACTCTTGATCTTCTTGACTTCTTCATCTTTACACTTCATGCATACTTTTGAGCTAAGTACAATTGTCTTTCCATGCCTTCATTTGTTTAATGCATGATTGCTTGTTCTTAGCCATGAAACATGACCTTGAAGGTGATCCAATAGTAGAAGCACAAACTCAAAAAGATTTTTGCCATTTTTCTGCATACATAAATCATGCCATCTCTAAATCTATGGTTGGGAATTTGCTCGGGGACGAGCAAACCTTAAGTATGGGGTATTTTGATAACACGATTTATGACTTAGTTTTAGGTGATCATTTAGGTAGAATTTCCACTCATTCATGCATGGTTTAGCATTGGTTCGAGACATTTTGCACTTAATTCATATATTTTGTCGAAATAGATGTCTACACGGACTTGTGCGTGTTTTGTAGGTAATTCGGAAAATTAGGAGCTAAAACGATGCGTTTGAGGATCGTTCATCTAGACGACACGCCCTCGGACTCATTAGGACACAAGCCATAGGCTAAGGAGGACTCATGGAACCTTGCCAACACTAGCCATGCACCAAATCACAGCTTAATGATCCAAGGCAAAGTTTCTGCACAGAATCACGGTTCTCTGACAGATCACGGCCGTGGAATCAACCGTGGAATTTGCCAGATTCTCGTGACAGCTGTGCCACGACTCTCATGGCCAGCTCATGCAAGTTTGTTATAAAAATGGTCCTTCATGGGTTGTTGAGGGGCAGCTGGGAGCATCTTGGAGCAGCTCATCCATTTCCTACTTCTCTAACAAAAATATCCTCTTAAGAAGAAGATTTTTCTAGGAAGGAAAGTGTCAAAAGGAAGAAGAAGGACTCCATTGAAGAGAAGAAGAAGAACACACGACATTGCTATTGTTGCTAGATTTCCGGATTCTATTTTCTAGTTGTAAGAACCATTTGAACCTTCTTTTGGAAGGATTGTAAGTCTCCCAAATTCTATTTTCAGCTTGGTTTAATCCTAGTACTCTTGCTCATCTTTTTATTTCATTCTCTTGCAAATGAATGTTATGATTTTGTGTTTGTTTGTATCGATTTCTATTATGTATGTTGTAGGCTAAATAGATGTGGTTCTAGGGTAAGGAAAGGATGGTTATGGCTAAGGCTATGATAGGATGAACTTAGATTTATCTTTGGATGACTTGTGTGCTTGAACGTACTCTCTGTTAGGAATTACGGGTGGATCTTGTCAGACCACGGCCGTGGTTTAGGTAGAACAACCCGTGATTTTCCTGGTTCGATGGATCTTGATTTAGATTGTTAGAATGTTGAAATCCTAAGTGTTTGTTGAGTTAAATCTATCCTAGGGTGACCTAGTGTTAGCAACTAAGTGTTTAGGAGAGACTTACCCGGTAATTCTTACTCTTAGATTCAAAAGATGACAAACCCTTAGGTAGTGGTGAGCCTAATAAGCCGCCATTGGATTAAGTATGCTGGATATTAGCTCTAAACTAGCCCTTCCGAGACTTACCCGGTAAGGATAGGTTAGATCCTTGAGTAAACAATCCGGTTTAAGTAGAATTCCGCTCCTTAGGTTCTTAGAGACTTACCCGGTAATGAGACCTAGGGAATGGACTAGCGGATCTTGAGACCTACCCGGTGATTGATCCCAATCTAGAAATGCTTGATCCCCAACATAGTTAATCCAAGAATTGAATAGATAGCTTGAGTCTTATGCCATGACCAGAATTTCCAACCCCTAGAATCCATCTTTTCTTTCTTTGATCTATATCTTGTTTAGTTGTTTATTCATAGTTAGTTGATCGATTGTTTTGCATGTGTTGTGATCTTTGATTGATCACCAAAAATCAACCAAAAACATTTGAGATTTTCATTTCTTTATTTCTTTCTTTTCTTGCACCCTAGGTCTTTACTAAACTCAATCACAAATCGAATCAATTTCACCTTAGTCTTTGTGTTCGACCTCGGAGTACTATCCCTACTACAAACATCCCGTACACTGCGGGTTTCGCTAGGAGTTAGGATAATTATAACGAGTATAAATTTAAAACCCAATTGCGCATCACAATCTTAGCGTAACATTGAGCATGATTTTACATTCAATCATTAAAACCAACATTTTGTGCAAAACTAAATGCTAAAGAATCTACGGCAAACATTTCCGAAAATGCATCCATAGAAGAAGAATGATCATATGTAAATAGAGAAGGAGGTTGGTTAGAAGTAGATGCGTACCCGGTAAGTTGTGTTTGCCCTCGTGCTAATCCCATTTTTTCGGGATGCTTGTTCCGGATATGCCTCTTGTAGTTCCCGTAGCCTTCTCCCTTTTTGTGCTTGTATTGTGCCGTACAAAAATTGCATTTGGCATAGTAAACTCCGTTGGCATCGGGAGCACCTTTTGTAAACCAAAATCGGAAGACCGCCGCCGTTAGTTGAGTGTTGTTCAACGGCGGCTCCTCCGACTCCTCCGTGAATTCGGTCTCGGATCCTTGGGTGTTGGGGAAAGTAGGTGATTCCGTGGTATCCTCCTCCTCGAAGATCTTGTGATCTCCACTTAATAAGTCTCGCCTTAAATCCGAACCGGTTGGAGGACCGCTAACGGAATGCCGTCCTCGGGTAAAACCTTCGCCGGATGAAGGACCGGCACCGCTAACGGAACGTCTTCCTCGGCTAGACATTTTTTTTTGAATAATAGAATTAGAATGTAGTAGTAAGAGACTAAGAGTGGTAAAATGAAAAATAAGAGAATGAGAATATGAGATTAGGAGAGTAATTGAATGTAAGAGTTGGAAATAATGGAGAGATTGAGAGAGTGAATAGATGATTGAATGAGAATTGGTGTGAGATTAAATGAATTGGGTATGGGGTATTTATAGAATTGTTTTTGGGTTAGATTTATTAAAATACATTTTTTTTAAAATAATTTGTGACCGTTACGGGTCGACCCGGCGGGTCACGGGTAAGGATCTGACGACCCTTACCCGTACCCGCGACCCGGGGGAACCCGGACCCGCCGGGTTCCCTCCGGGTCCGATCCCGCCGGGTCACGGGTGACCCGTGACCCGTGGACATGCTTACTCTTAAGCAAACCACATAAAGACATTGCCTTGTATCTTTTAGGCTCAACATACTCAACCCAATTACCACACATAAGTTTCTCATCCAAGTCATTATTTATAATGATAGATTTCACATTCATATCACATAGGAGAATTAATATTACTACACATCTCAATAGTATCATTCAATTCTGCACATGTTTCAGCAGAATGTAATCATCAGTGTCATGTGTCATGTTACAACATATAAGCATATCACTTGACTTAGAGTTAAGACCTTTAATCGATGAGTATGTAGCTTATTTTTTAATGCCTATATGTCCTTCCAATGTTGCATAAATTCTTTCTTCATTTTCAGCCATACTTGACTGGTTTGGTGAGCCTTTTTTTTGCTCAAATTTTTGGTGGCACGGGCTTTGATTGTTGTCACTCAATCTTTCCACAACTTTCCCTTCAACTGAGTTGTTTTTCACCATTTTTGCAAAGTTTCTAAGCTTTGCAACAACATTTTCTATGTTGTTTTGATGTTGTCTTTTGCTATCTTGTGTTGGAATCTCAACTAAAATAGTTAGTTCAGTTTTAGATTGTTTTGTATTGTTATTAGTCACCACCAACCTTGAAGCATCAAGAAAAGGTGAAACCAGTACTTGGTACAAGCCACTTTTCTTAATGCTACGTATAAGAGTTCTACCATTTTTAATGACATCTCTTATACCATGGTGTGATCTAATTCTAGAATTTTGCTTCTTCTAAGATTAGGCACCCGCCTAATCTTTTGAAGAAATCTTACCCTCCCATCATGCATTTTCAAAAGTACATTTTCAATATCTCTAACATCCAAACATGTATGATCAACTAGCATGACACTACTACCATCAAACTCATTAAAAGACTCAAGAGTATATGAGGTGTAACATGCAAAGAACATCCAAAATCCATAATCTAAGTACTAGAATCACATGTTGAATCAAGCATAAACAACTCAGTAGGGTAATTCATTCTAGATTCCAAAATAACAAAAACTTCATGCTCATTTTTATGCATATTATCAACTTTCTTTTTCTTACAGTCTCTTATGAAATGTACAGTCTGATCCCAATAAAAGTACTTCTTATTATTCCCATCAAATTTCCTTTTCTTTTTATTATTTTTCTCAATTTTAGATTCTCCTCAATATGCATAATCGAATCAACTTTATCGTCAACATAATTCTCACATCTAGCATGCTTAAACAATTTAAGGATCTCATTCTTCTCAATCACATATTTTGTGAATTTTATCTTAGACAATTCATCTCTTCCAAATTAAATGACATCTTTAAATCCATCAAAATCAACAGGTAAAGAATTCAAAAGAATGACAACTTGATGAGAATTTACCACATCTTTCAAGGGCTTGACTCATTTTTAGAAATTTATCAAGATTAGCAAGCATCCATCTAAAATTAAACAAACGACATAGAAAATAAATACGACTTGGCATGGATTTTGTAAGATACAATTGTTCTAAACCTTTCCATCACAGTTTAGAGTTAGTAATACTTACAACATGATGAGCTACCTCGACAAAAAGCCGAATTATTATTTCTGAATATGCTTGTTCATCTAGATCCTTTTTTCATCCTCCTTAAGTGTTTCCGAGAACTCCCCTTTCACAGTTTTCCAACACTTTTCTTTGATCAACACAACTTTCATTTTAACTTGCAACATGGCAAAGTTTGTTGAGCCATCAAATGGCTTGATCAGATTGTTGTTTTATGCCTTCAAACAACTTACAACATTTCAATTACAGAAATAAAGAATTTGATAAAACAAATCTCTAACAATTTATATAGAAACACAAGCAACAAGAACTAAAAGCAATCTAAGAATAAACGAGAACCTCAAGAAAAGTGCAACAATGATATAAACTTCAACAGTACACAAAAATAATTCCAGAAATCAAAAATTGTAGTTATTAGATCTTCCAAACTAACAATGGTAGAGCATATGCAACGGAAGCAAGAAACACAAGAAATATTAGTTTTTCGCACACATTGAAAGTAGAAAATAGATATAACACATTAATCGTAACAACGCTCATATACCAAATTGTTATTTCGATTATAAGAAAATGTGAGATTTAGGTCAAATTTATGCTAGTTTATCCGATTTTAAAAACAAACAAGAACGGATCTAGATCGATCCCGTTCCAAAACAATTGAACACGTTACTAGCCTCAAGAGAGACCCGGTGTGAATCAACGATATAGATCAAATATAAAATGAATACAGAACGAGTATACACAAAAACAAAAGAAGAGAAAGGATCCTTGAGATCTTGGTGAAAGCCTCTTTACGTTGAATCCCGTAGTCCTTCGTGACTCCCTTTCTCTCTTTCTCGAACGAGTGTTTTTCCCTCATTCACAATATTTTCTCTCGATCCCTCTCTTCTTTTGTTATTCGTAGTTCTCTTATATCACCCTCTTTTTCTCTTGTCTATCGAGTTCTCTCTCTTTTTTTTTTCTTTTTTTTTGGTATGAACGAACAGTGTCGTGATCTAGCTGAGTTTTTGTGCATGCCGGCAACATGTTTTGTTTGTTGTACGGTTTATTTGGATCTGAAGAGAGCAAAGAAGATGGGCCCATTCCACTAGCTTTAGGCCGCTACTGGCCCACTAGTAGAGGCCCAAGTTTTGATGTTGAAAGCCCAAGCAAAAGAAATACCTTCCCTTAACCTACTTTTTTTTTTAATTGTTACGTTTCCGGTTCGGCTTCGCCTACATTCGGATAGGGTATGTAAAGTAGTGGCCCACTTAAGGGTATACCCTCCCAATATCAACTTTTCCATACATGTCTCTAGGAGGATTCTAACTCGAATCTCCGGCCTAACACTTAAGGAGTCTAGCATCACAACCACTAGACCAACTGAGTATTGGTCCTACTTTCTTTTTTTGTTTATCAAAATTTCCTTGCATCACATTCAATCAAAACGTACACAAGTCCATACAAAATACATAGGAGATCCAATTTTACGGAATTTACAAAAAGAGTCCAAACTTACAAAGTTTACAACAAAGACACACAAACTTGAACTAAAGGATCTCTACAATGAAGGGATGATATTATGGGGAATTTATAATCTAGGTTGAGGTGGATTATATAGGGATGAAGAATGTACAAATCTCAGTATTTCCCTCTTTTTCTCTTTTGCTTCTTTCGTCCATCTTTAATAATTGAAATAATGAGAGAAAGAGGACCCCAAAATTTTTCATTTTGTGAAATGGGCCTCTAATAAATTTACTACATAAAATAGGTCTGAAAAGTATAAACTAGGCTACTGTAGACATTGAATTGAAAAGAGAGGGGTGCAGGCTTTTTTTTGAAATGATTTGATGTTAATTTTTTGGGAAAAAAAAAACACTGCTTACCCACAAATAGATTACCCAGGAATACATTACCCAAGAATTTTGAGATTACCCAGAAATAGATTACCCAAGAAGTTTGACATTACCCAGGAAGTTTGACTGTTTTAGATTACCCCGAAATACATTACCCATGAAGATGAAAAGTTTCAGCTTACCCCAAAATGCATTACCCAGGAAGATGAGAAGTTGGAGATTATCCATGAATACAAACAAACACTGCTTACCCACAAATAGAAAATGTAAACAAACATTGTTTACCCACAAATAGAATAGGAAGTTTTAGTGTTTTAGATTCACAAAAAGAAGAGATGAGAAGTTTCAGATTACCCACAAATACATTACCCAATAAGTTTGAGATTACCCGGAAATAGGAACAAATACTGCTTACCCAAAAATAGGAACAAACACTGCTTACCCACAAATACATTCCGGTGAAGAAGAAGCTCAACAAGCAGTCCAGATTTCTACGTTTCAATGGGAAGAAGAAAAGAGCTGCATATGGATACCCAGAAATAAATTTAGGTTTGAAAGGAGGGAAGAAGAAGGGACAAAGGAGGGAAAAAGATGGGTTGACTGAATTGATTGGACTATTTTCTGATTTTTTTCAACATGTCACCCATCAAATCAAATGAAACCTATGTCCCTTACTTTTCTGATTTTTTCTACAATAGAAGCCCATTTTCTAAATGAAATGATGAGAGACCTTAAATCTAAACTCTACATTGTAAAAAGCCCACATTGCAAATTCAGCCTTAATAATTCTCTCTAATGTAGTCTTTAGTTGTAACACCTTTACCGTCGAAACGGTAACCCAAAAGTTGCCTACAACACTTAGCAACCCATTAATAGCATGTTTTTATGTTATTTTTATAGGTGTCTTTTTATGTATATTTCCTTAGTTTTGGATGGGATAAGGCATCTACATCTTTGTTTATACTTAAATTGTCAAATAATGTCTACATCCCTTGTGTTTTGTGTTTGTAGATTATTTGGGTAAAAAATGGATCACAAAAAATCAAACCAAGCCAATCTAAAGAACACTCACCATACCCTCATCATCACGGAGCAAAGGAAGGAAGCCATCAAGCAAGAAAGCAACAAAGACATGAAACAATGAATCCAAGAAACCTCAAAGGAGGAGCCTCGGGTTTTACATTAACCTAGGGTAAGAAGCCAAGAATCCCCAACTAAGAAGAATCCAAGTTACAAATGCCAACCTAGGCCGGGTTCACTCGGAAACCCAAGAAAAGAAGACATAAAACCGACCAAGGAAGATAGAAAACCCAGACTAAGAAGACAATGCATCAAGTTATCACGGGTGAGACAAAAACACAACCTAAAAAGATCAAGAAACCAGGGCAAAGAATATTTTTCAAGAGAAAATTACACTTACCTCGGGTGAAAGTGGGAACCCCACCAAGAAAGACCAAAAACCCGATCAAAGAAGACCAAAAACCCAAGCTAAGTGTACTTCTCTATGATAGTGGAGACACCCGACCCAAAGAGCAACTCTCACGCGACTTAAGGGAAAGTAAAACCCGAGGTAGGCTTACCCGGTGTGGACTAGTTTTTTAACTAACTCCATGCTAGTTGTGTGAGTTTCTTTGGATGATTCTAGAATAGGGGACCTCAAATTTGAGGCTATAAATTGAGGGAATAACTGATTATATTTGATAAAATTATAGGCATAAGCAATTATGATATGGGGTACTCACCCGTGGGTAGTTTGTCCCGATCTTTCGATACTTAAAGACTCTATAGAAATGCGACAAATAAAAAGAGATATGGAAAGAAGGTGATCTGATGGTGGTATGGATCGATAGATTGATAGATTAAGGTCGAACCCTAACCAACGACCTGAAAGTAAAAATGGACACAATCAGAAGGATCACCCAAATACACAACTAGCAAAGTTCTGTAGAACCCTTCCGCTACAACCAAACACAATAGGCGTTCTACAAGAAACCTAGAGCTCATGGAGGATTGCTTGTGGAAAGTTGAAGCACCCTGCTATGCCGTGGCAAGTAGAACACACTCAAACAAGTCCAAGCGAGTTGCGAGCAACACCTCTCTTACTCAGGTTGCTTTCCACACGTGGAGACGGCAGTAGATACTGCAAAGTTAACACAATATGTTTAACAAAGTACATATTTTTCAAGATCATAAAATAAGAGGCACGAGCTCCCTATTTATAAGGTATGGGGTTGGCTATATGGGCTCTATGGGTCGGCCAAATGGGCCTTCTAATCTGGCCCACATACTCGTATCTTATTTAGAATAAGATAGGATTTAAATCTAAGAAAATAATAAAATAAGATTCATCTTCTAGAAAGATTAGGGGTCCGTTCGGATGCAAGTAAACAAGGGTTGAAGTTGAAGTTGATTTTCTCAATCTGCTTTATCCTGTTTGGTGACGCTCAAACGGGAGTTGAAGTTGAAGATGAACTGGTTGAAGCTGATTGAAAATTTGGGGAAACCTTCAACCGATGGAAGCCAGCTAATCAAGGTTGAAGATATTCTTTCACATTTCTACCCTCAAATTTCAACCAATTGTTCTTCAGAAGAGAAGTGCTTATCGATCGGTCTTTGAGGTAAATGTCTTCTTCTTCTCTACTTCTCCTTCTCTTCACTACTTCTTCGCTCATCGATCGGTCTATGAGGTAAATGTCTTCTTCTTCTCTTGCCTCAAAGATTATTGTCTCATTTCTTGCCGTCTCCGTTGTAGGTAAATAATTTGGAGCTGAACGGTACCCTAACCCTAACCCAGGTAACAATGTTCTTCAACAACCCAAAAGATCCTTCGTCTCTTGAAAAGTTGTTTTATTCCTCTTTCCCTCTATAAATTTTAGATATTCGAATTTCTAGGGTTTTAACAACTGATTTTTCTTTGGCTGCCATGGTTATGGGACATGTTCTTCAACAGCCCACTAGTTACGATGGTTCACAGTAGTGTGAAGTTTATTCCCCTCTATAAAATGTTGATCCAATTTGTATTCATTTCCCTTGTTGTGATGCTTGACAGTAGTGTGAAGTTCATTTCCCATAAACTTGTGATGCTTGCTTGTGTTGTGCTGGTTATGATTGCATGACAATAGCTTTTGTTGGCTTTCTTCTGCTTGCTTGACAGTTGGTTCATTATTTTCCAACCTAAACTTGTGATGCTTGCTTGTGTTGTATTGTTTATGATTGCATGACAATAGCTTTTATTGGCCTTCTTCTGCTTGCTTGACAATTGCTTCATTATTTTCCAACCTAAACTTGTGATGATTGCTTGTGTTGTGATGTTTGTGATTGCATGACAATAAGCTTTTGTTGGCCTTGTTGTGATGCTTATGCAGTTATGCTTGCTTGACAGTCACCTGTCCTTGCCCCTTGTGCTACTTGTGCTTATGCTTGCTTGACATGTTTTTTACCATCACAACTTGTGATGGTTTCTAATGTGCTTGGTTGACAGTCACATAAAACTGTGGCCCTTGTGCTAGTTGTGCTTAAGCACATTTGACCATCACCACAGACTTGACATTTTTTTTATGCTTATGCTTGCTTGACAATGACATTTTATTTATGGTTTCAAATGTGCTTGCTTGACCATCACCACAAACTTGACAAATGTGCTTATGCTTATACTTGCTTGATAGTGAGCACAAACTTGACATTTTATTTATAGTTTCAAATGGTCTTGCTTGACCATCACCACAGACTTGAAATTTTTTTTGCTTGACAGTGAGATATACATGGGTTTCAAATGTGCTTATGCTTGCCCCTTGTGCTACTTCTTATGGATTTTGTTCGCTCCAAACGGTGTGTGAAAGCTTTAAATTTATAACCCAAGAAGTATGCTTGAACAAATATGCGAACCCGCAGTGTATGGGTCAATTATAATAAAAAGCAAGAATTTCAGGGATCGATCACAGGGACTTAGGTGAAACAAAGCACATAATTGGTTGTCAAGTATTGCAATTAACCAAAAGCAATTAAAGCAATCAAAGATGATATAAAGTCAAGTAAGGGGAAATGCGGATTCTAGGGATTAAAACATCTAGTTATGGTTCCGACTCAAGATCTCAAAAGATAATATGGACAAAGCTGAGGTTTGCAAAGGGAAGGTGTTTCTAAGGTGGGAATAGATTACCGGGTAAGTTTCACTACTCACTATCCTAAACCAAAGCTCCTATTACCGGATAAGTCTCAAGGTACTAAGGAAAGGAACTATAATCTCAAACCAACACACCACCCAAGGGAATAGAATCAACCTTTACCGGGTAAGTCTCAGGCTAACTCAGAATGATGGGATGAAGGCACACTCAAACCCCAATAAAGGATAAACCTTTATTACCTACACTCATGATCTTGGGTAAACAAACAAAGGAATCACCGGGTAAGTCTCATCCTAGGCTTGCGTTGAACCAGGAAATGTGTAATAAGGATAGGATTTGGCAAACTAGAACACTTAGCTTCACTTTCGGATCAGGAAAGGTTCACCTCGTTCAGTCAAGTTCCCACCCCGGCCGAGATGTTCTTCAACTGAGCGAGGTGTTCTAGGGTTAAGGTTAATGACTCGAGCTTTCAGGGTCCTGCTGGGATTAAGATCATTCTATCATTGTCTTCCCCACAACTTTAAGCCAATCACCCTAGAATCGCACAAGAAACTTAGCCAACAATCATCAAGATAACAATAATCAAATATATGGAAAGGGAATCAATATTCGAACAAGAAACCTTAAGAAAAAGGCCTCAATAACTAAATCAAATATCAAACAACAAGCGTTCCTCAAATCACAAATCAGCTAAGACAACAAACCAAAAGGGAATCTAAGAAAGTCTTACAAACTCCCTCAAAAGCTAATTCCAAACTATGAATCCTTCCTTTCTTGATCTTCAATCCTTCCTTCAAAGCTTCCAGAAAATCCCTTAATTGCTGGATTTTCTTAGCATGCAAGCATTGTTCAACTTGTGAAAAATTCAACCCTTTATATAGGAGAATTATCTTAAAAAGATAATTTCTTAGAAAATATATCCATATCTCTAAAATAGATCTCCCAAAAATAACATCTTCCTTACAGAAATCCAGAAAATATAAGATATCTTCTTTCCAAAATTATAAGATCTCAGCCAAAAATATATATCTCGCCGGCGGCAGGGTATTCGCCTCGGTCGAGACGCTCCTCAAGATCACCTCGGTCGAGGTGACACTGTAGCTGACCGAGGTGAATCTCAACTGAATGTGAAATATCTCAAATCTAGTCCAAAATCAATCTTCTTCATCATTTCCATGCTTCCTGAGTTCTTCTTTAAGTTCCAAAATGTAGCTCTAATGACTCCTTAGCTCCATTTTAATCCAAAACGTGCCATTTTACCTACAATTACAATGAAACTAGGTGTAGATCTCGATTCCCGTAAAGGTAAGTGAAACAATAATATAATCATACAATATACATCCATACATGCAGATTATTGAAGATAAAACGTCTAAACAAGTCCCAAAATATAGACTATAATACATGCTATCAATTTCAATTCTGCTTGGTTGATAGTCAGATAAAACTATGGCCCTTGTGTTAGTTGTGCTTAAGCACATTTGACCATCACCACATACTTGACATTTTTTTTATGCTTATGCTTGCTTGACAATGACATTTTATTAATGGTTTCAAATGTGCTTGCTTGACCATCACCACAGACTTGACAAATATGCTTATGCTTGCTTGACAATGAGCACAAACTTGACATTTTATTTATGGTTTCAAATGTGCTTGCTTGACCATCACCACAAACAGTCAGATATACATGGCCCTTGTGTCAGTTATGCTTATGCTTGTTCGTGTTAATTTTTTTCTTTCTTTGTTTGTCCTTGCAGTTCCTAGCACAATGTCCTCTGCATCTGGAAGTCACTTCTCCTTGCCGTCTGATGCCTCCTTTCCATATGAATTTGACCCTGATGTATTTGATGACCCGTTGTCGCCTGATCTAGGCCTTGTGGTACTACACTGAGCTTTGGTGCATATTTTTGTCCCTAAATTTGCATTATTCCTCTAATCATATATAGTTGTTTGATTGGTTGAAGATTCTCCAGCTTGACTTGGATGACGAGCTCATTGACACACCTACAACCTCTCCTATCGTTTCACGAATCCAAGAGGTTGCTCGCCGTCTTAGGGCCGACAATCAAGCATTGCGAGATGAGATTGACACCACCAATCACAACATGGAAAATATGGAGAATGCAAACTTGCAAGTCTATGACCACGTCTTAGAATTGACATCATCAAATATTCAACTATTACTCAGGCTTGAAGAAGCTCGTTTGGAGGCAAGTCAACACGTCAAGACGTCAAGCTACTTGAAGATTTGCATCTTTGGAATGGTTGTTTGGTTTGTTGCATGTATTGCCCATAAGATTGGCTACTAAATGTGTTACGAATAGTCAATGTATTTTTGATATTGGATGTGCTTTCATGCCATCCCTTTTGTGTTTAAGTGGTTAAAACATGTGGCATCTCTAGTACAATGATATGTATGTTGTTTTGTTGTTGGAAAACAAGGGACACAATTTTAATGCAATGTTACGTTGACGAATTTGTTGTCACTCTGTTGTATATTGTACACTGAATCAATGCCCAATCTCCTCTTTGGTGTAAAAGAAGAGAAAGACATTAATTTTGTTGAAACAACATTCCCTTTTCTAGAACTGTTTGTAGACCTCTGGCTACTTCAGACTGTTGGCTTTGAATTCTTGATTGTTCCTATATTCTGCTCTTCTTTCTAATATTTTTGTCCCTACAAATATTAGAAAGAACTGTGTAGAGGAACTGTTGTATATTGTACACTGAGTTGATTTGAAGCACCTTCTTTCTAATATTTTTGTCTGTTGGTTTTCTTTTTCTTTTGTAATTAAACTCTAGTATGCTGATGATGACATATTCTTATATAGAACTAGGTAAAATTGCAATTCCTCTACACATTTCTTCTCACTTACAGTTCCTATCAATGTATATCATTGTTGCTTGACAATAAACAAGGTAAAATCATCTATAGCTTACCTTGCAATTCCTATCAATTGCAGTTCCTCTACACAATTCCTCTCACTTGCTGATGATGACAGATTCTTTTTCACTTTTGCTAGAAATAGATGCTCCACTAATATGAACTCATCCTTCATTTCTTTCTTAAACTTGCCTTGCTTGGATATAAAATCAACTATAGCTTGGAGTACCGATGAATTATCTAACCCAACCTTGGTCAATATTCTTCAAGCTACACCATCTTTTTGCTCAAGAAGGGCCTTGATTAAGTGCTCGGATTCGATAATTTGTTGTCTGTTAACTCTTGTAGACTAGATAGCTCCAACTAGTCCTTTCCATGCCATCTTAGTAAAATTTGATGGATTTATCTAATCCATATAGATATCAGGAATGTTAGCCACCATAAATACAGGCACATAGATAAATCATGCACATTTATTTAGCAATTTACAGTCATCTCTTTCTTTCTAATCATCTCAATTGATCATATGCACACAAAAGAGTAACAATTGACAAAATTCAACGATATTACCTGGCCAGGGCATCCACTCGATAAATGAACACAAATATCAGCTGAATCACAAAGCATTATGGGTAAAATTAGAAGGCATTATAAACCAAAGAAGAATCACAAAGCATTAACAATAAACACATGAAGATATTCATACATCACAAACGGTTGAAAGTTTACAAAAAATATCATTTGTAATATATACACAAATAAAGGTGAACCAAAATGTTCAGCTGATTAGCAAAATACTCTACAAAAGGTAAGGTCACATATTCATACATCAAAGACGGTTCAGCCTTCTATCGTTCCATATCTGAGCAGCAATTGCGTCCCGTGTTTCACGCATTCCACCTGGTAGTTCACCCCCCCTGATCTTCCTCTACATCGTCTCCGAATTGTGGCATGTTAGTTTCACTCAACGTGCCCTCATCAAAGTAATCATCTTTCCGTTTGTGCTTAAGTATGAAGTTATGCAGAGCAAAACATGCAACAATTATGTCAACTTGCGTGTCAATTGTGTAGCTGGGCAGTTTGTTCATTATTCTCCATCTCCCCTTACATATACTGAATGCTCGCTCTATATGACTACGTGTAGAGGAATGTAATCAGTTGAAACCCTCTTTTGCATTTCTAGGAGTTTCCCTTTGAAATTGAACTTGGTGGTATCATACCTTTGAGTATGGAACTAAGTACCCTTGTATGTCAGGGTATCCTTTGTCGACCAAATAGTAGCGTCCTGATGACAATAAGGATTGAATTATATAAAATTTCATGGCGAAAGTGAAAATGTGTAGTCTACTTAATCATCATCAATGTATATCACTACCTAATGGAGGATGGGGAAAATTTAGGGCCCTTGTACTTAAAGCGTGATTGAACACCTTAGCATCATGCGCACTTCCTTCCCAACCGGATGACAAGAGAGTAAAGTATATGTCAAAGTCACAAATGGCCATAACATTGAAGGTAGTGCTGCCCTTACGGCCTCTATACGGCATTTGTTCTTCAACAGGTATTGTGGCATTGATGTGAGTTCCGTCAATGCATCCAATGCACCCTGAATTATTTCATATTTTTATGTAATGACTTTAAAGATAATCTTATTCAATACAAAAAACTCACCAGAAAATTGTAATAAAAGTACCTTAAAAAACTTATATCTATTATCCTTCAATATTTTCTCCGGGATGGCTCGAAATTCAGGATCATGAGGTTTTAGTAAATTGCTAGCAAGTCCTTGGAAGTTTTGTGATCGTTCAATTATTGCCTCTAACACCTCATGGATAGTTCGACTTATGGTGTCTCCTGATCTTTGAAACCTCTCGCTAGCACCACGATTTGAGACACCCACAACCAACGTATACAAAAAATTCCCACCTTCTCTAGGATAGACATATGTGCAGACAGTTGTAATCCATGATTTTCACTCAACACAGCACATAATCTAAGTAGAACATGTTTCTCCATACGAAGAGCATTTTTACAACGCACATTAGATTCTGAGGTAAGTAATTGTTCCATCCACATGGATCATGTAAGCTTAGAAGTATAACAAGGAACCTTGTGGATGTGCTTGTTGTAGTGGTTACCTAACTTAGCAAGACTGTTTTGGAGCCACATTTGATTCATCATTAAAGCCTTTTGTCGCTTACTAATTGAACGTGGTGCCATAGTAAAGTGAAAATCTGCAACAAAAAGTGAACAACAGAAGTATTACACAACTCATGTATTGAAAAGTTTTGAAACTCAATACAAACAATTCCGAAACCATAGAAGCATTACAGAAGAGGTTATTAGGAACCAAAACACTAAAAAACACATTAGGGAAAATTTTATAGTGGTTCAGTTTCTAAGGTCACATATTCACAAAAATAGTAGAAGCATTAAAACTAGAAATTAGAAATTGTCCATCACTTAGTCTCTATTACAAAGCGCCATTTCAGCCATGATAGTCTTACCTCAGGGCCCAAGGGTAAGTCCATGAAAAAATTTCGGGTTTCCTCTACCATTAGAAGATTCGCTGCCAAGCACCATAAAGGTGAACCTTGAACAAGATGACCTTCAGCTACCATCCCTGCAAGAACCTCCAAACTCTCAGCAAAGGTGACACCTTTTGCACTAAGAGTTGAACTACCAATATCTTCCTCCAACAAGGTCAACATCTTCTCACTAGTTTTTCCAATCACTTCAAGACTCTGGTTGAATAGGGGGGATCCTTTTGATGCATTTTTTCTTGAACTTTGTCGTCTTACCAACCTTTGACTTTGCTTGTTGAGAATTGTCCTCCCTTGACGACTGTGCTTGTGTTTGGGTTACTTTCAGATACACATCATTAAGGAACTCTTCATCAAAAACATCGAGGTTGAGGTCCATCATATTTGTCTAAGGTTCTTCGGTTCCCAAACCTTCAACGTCCTCATGAACATCTTGTACATCTTCTACCACTTCGATATGAATGTTCTGTGTCATACCAGGAACCACCCAATGCTTCCTAGTGACTACGGTGCTATTAAATATTTCATCCCACAAGTCACTAATGTCAGCCGATATCCCTTTATTACGAAAAGTCTTGTACCTTGGATCCTCCTACAAAAAAAGGTCTTATTAGAGAACAAAATTTTAAAAGATAATCTTATGATGAAAAAATATATACATGTACTCACCTTCAACTTTTTTTCTCACCACGCATTGTCAGCCATGATTCATCCATTTACCGGATCCCATCCTAGTCCGGTTTCCCCATTCCGTAAAGTTTTCCAAACATTCCAAATCCTTTTCATATGATTGAATTTGTTTTTAAGACAATTTAGGTCACAAGGTTGACCACTTTTGTCCGCCATTTCTTTGACAATATCATCCCACACAAAACGTTGATCTTCTCCATATTTTATTTGGAATTGACGACATATGTTTAGGAATAGGAGTGTTACATCATGGGTCCAACAAAATTGTTTCTGTTTTTTCAAAACTATTGTTTTCGGTGCCATCGATCAAGTAAAAGTTGAACTGAAGTAAACACTTGTAATAAGCAACAACTCTACAACTTATAGACAAAGCGCAGACAATATCTTCTCACTAATATATGCATAATTTAGGCACTGATGCTTGACAGTAATCAATATACGTACAACTATTACAAATCAGGAATTAAAGATAATACTCATCTCAAGAAGCTTACACAAATCAGGAATTAACCAAAAACAACCATAGAACAACATCTATTACAACATAAACCCTAAATCTAGCCAAACAATCAAATGTGAAATTGATTACAACATGTGGTACAATTAACAAGAAAAAAAGCAAAGATTAGATGGAGAATTAAGGTTAAAAGTGCTAACCAGACACGAATGGCGATTTGGGCAGCTCTTTCATGTTTGAAGCATGATAAAAGAAATATGCTATTGCTGCCAACAGAAGAAGACAACAACACCGTCGTAAGGTCGCAATCTCCTTCTACCCAAATTAGGGCTTCGAATTGTGGAATCGAAGATAGAGGTTACCTGTATGTTGAGCGACGAAGAATGCGAACGAACGCCATCCTCCAGCCTTGACGAAGAACGAAGGAACAAACTCCACCTTTGCCTACTTTAGACTGACGAAGAATCGAAGATAGAAAAGGTTCACTGCTATCACGTGAGCCTCACGTGCCAAATAAAAAAATGTCCCATACCCATTTTGGTAATTTTATCCATAATAACTTTCTTCATACCCATAATAATACCCTTTCTACCAAACACCAACAACTTTTTTTTTTATTTCATCCCATTAATCTTCATCCTCGTTTTTCAACTTCATCCTCATATTCAACTTCAATTTCAACTTAATACCCTAATAAACTAGGGATCCCCAAAAGGACCCTAGATCTTCTAAGAATTGAGCGTCAAGTATCTCTAAAGATACGATTTTTAAATCTATCATTAAGCTTCCCTATTAGAAGACTTAACGTATTTGTAAAAGAAATAAAATAACTTGGGCTGGAAATATAATTAAAAGCTCGCAAAAATAACCCACATTTAAACATGTCTTTATGGGATAAAATAATAAAATAGAAGGCTCAACTTTAGCCTCCCTTGGTGCGCCTCCTACACGTAAGAGGGGTCTGAAATGGACTTCATGGACCATGGTTCATGATGGCATTGATGATCAAGAAGACTTGTATAGCAGGTCCACTCATTAGGAGATGAGTCATAGATTCTGATGGGTGGGCCCGGAAAGAGTATATCTCGAGACTGTGGGCCCTATGCGGTGAGCTGGCATGGATAACTTGTATGGGTGTAGCAAGAATGATCCGATCCCATACGGATATGGCATGGATTACATAGCTCTCAATGTAGCTCTCCTCTTTGTATGCATGGCTTGCATTGATCAAGGGAAACGTTGCATGACGTCCCTTAACGTATGAGTGGGGGTTCGAAGGTGGAATGAGTGATGACATGGTTATTCGGCCTCTATGATGTAGAGGTGGGTTCGAGATGGCATGAGTGGGCTTGAGTCTCCTTTTATCAAAGTATGGTTGTGTTGGAAGATGGATCCTTGTGGGTTCCACTAATCTTCTCCTCTTTGGAATCCTTTGAACATGATTGATCATGTTCTCATAAATTGTTGATCTTCTGGCTTGGAAAGGTCCCAACCATTTCTTCTTCTTGGGGAAGTTCCGTTCCTCCTTTCTCTCCTAGGCCTTGAATTCCATAACTGCATCTGATTTCCTTTCCTTGCCTCTGTCTTCCTTCTCTTGTTAGGAGGATCTGGACGTGCTCCTGTATCCGTGGGTGATCCTGGACATGCTCTTGCATCTATGGATGATCTTGGATGTGCTCTTGTATGATCATGGGTGTGGTCCTACGTTCATGAGTGATCCTTGAGATGCTCCTGCATCAAATTCTCTAAATTCTATCTTGTAAGCATTTGTCCGATTGGCCTTGAACTAGTGAAAGTTTTCTTGAAATTCTTCATAATTCTCTTCTCTAAGTCTTGTTTGGACCTTGTTTCGGCCATATCTTTTGACTGGTATGTCCGATTCATTCCTTTCTTCTTTCTATACTCCTTATTTTTAGTCTAGTTTGTGACCATGCTATCCATTTCTATTGTTTGTGTTTATGAATTTTCATTCATGTGTGAGTAGTCACCTTGCTAGGATTTGGGGTAAAAACTCCAAATCATGCTAGGAAGATCATGCTATATGTTGTGTTTATATGTTTATGTAGATACAAATGCATGTCTAGTAGCATATAAGGTTTATTGAATTCATATTAAAATTCATCCATTCAAAATCCTATTTTGAACTACATAGATTAGTCATAATCTAGATTGCTCCCTTTGCACATTGCATATTTTCAAGCATGGATGAGTATCTTATGAATTAATCATCTTAGATGAGACCTATAAGTAATTCCAAGATGATTGTGCAATGTTTGGTGTCTATATTGCTTGAGTGTTACTAGCTAGGGACGAAAGCATGGCTAGTACACTTGTCATTTGAATGTCCAAACTATGACTATGTTGAATTGTGCAAGAAAATAGCAAACACCATGTGATGCTTGTATAGTTTAATGATAGCATATATTATAGTCTATATTTTTGGATTGGTTTGGACGTTTTATCTTCAAAAATCTGCATGTATGGATCTATATTCTACGATTATATTGTTGTTTTGTCTACCTTTGCGGGAATCGAGGTCTACACCTAGTTTCGTTGTAATTGTAGGGAAAATGGCACGTTTTGGACCAAAGTAGAGCTAAGGAAGCTAAAGAGTCATTGGAGCTACATTCTGGAGCATTAAGAAGATCTCAGGAAGCATGGAAATGATTTAGAGGATTGATTTTGGACCAGATTTGAGATGATTTACATTCAGCTGAGATTCACCTCGGTCAGCTACAGTGTCACCTCGACCGAGGTGATCTTGAGGAGCGTCCCGACCGAGGCGAACACCCTGTTGCCGGCGAGATCTTTTATTTTTGGCTGAGATCTTCTATTTTTGGAAGGAGAATATCTTAAATTTTTGGCTGGATTTTTGGAAGGAAGATATTATATTTAGCTGATTTATTTTGAGAGATATGGATATATTTCTAGGAAATTATCTTCTTAAGATAACTTATCTTTGGAAGATAATTCTCCTATAAAAAGGGCTGATTTTCTACAATTCAGCCATCTTGAAATCTACGGATCATATGCTTGAAGCATCGGGAATTTCTGGAGTTTTGAAGGCAAGTTGAAGGAAGAGTTGAAGGAAGTTGAAAGTTGAAGTTCAAGGAAGGAAGGAATCATAGTTGGAGTTGGCTTTTGAAGGAGTTTGTAAGACTTTCTTAGATTGCTTTTGATTTGTTGTCTTTTCTGATTGTGAATTGAGGAACGCTGATTTGTTGTTTGATTCATTCAGCTATTGAGACTTTTGTGTTAAGGTGCTCTTGTTTGAATATTGGTTCCTTTCTCATAAATTTGATTATTGTTATCATGATGATTGTTGGCTAAGTTTCTTATGCGATTCTAGGGTGATTGGCTGAAAGTTGTGGGAAAGACGATGATAGAATGATCTTAACCCTAGCAGGACCCTGAAAGTTCGAGCCTTTACCTTAACCGAAGAACACCTCGGTCAGTCATGGAACATCTCGGCCGGGATGGAATATAACTGAGCGAGGTGAACCTTTCCTGAATCTTATATGAGTTAAGAGTTTAAGTTTGCCAAATCCTATTCTTATTACACCTTTCCTGGTTCAATGCAAGCCTAGGATGAGACTTACCCAGTGATTCCTTTGTTTGTTTACCTAAGATCATGAGTGTAGGTAATAAAGGTTTATCCTTTATTGGGGTTTGAGTGTGCCTTCGTCACATCTTTGAGAGTTAGTCTGAGACTTACCCGGTAAAGGTTGATTCTATTCCCTTGGATGGTGTGTTGGTTTGAGATTATAGTTCCTTTCCTTAGTACCTTGAGACTTACCCGGTAATAGGAGCTTTGGTTTGGGATAGTGAGTAGTGAGACTTACCCGGTGATCTATTCCCACCTTAGAAACACCTTCCCTTTGCAAACCTCAGCTTTGCCCGTGTTATCCTTTGAGATCTTGAGTCGGAACCACAACTAGATGCTTTAATCCCTATAATCCGCATTCCTTTTATTTGACTTTATATCATCTTTGATTGCTTTAAATTGTGGTCATTAGTTATTTGACAACCTGATTTCCATGCTTTATTTCACTATAGTCCCTGTGTTCGACTCTTGGAATTCTTGCTTTTATTACAATTGATCCATACACTACTGGTTCACATATTGTTAAGGCATACTTCTTGGGTTATAAATTTTTAAAGCATGCACACATCTTTTGGAGCGAACAAGTTTTTGGCGCCTTTACCGGGGACTTGGTCAAGACCGAGTTCGGTATTTGGTTGTCTAGCTTGGAAGCTTTTGCTTTTGCATTTGATCTTTTTCTATGAGTTTTGTAGTTTTTAGGATTTCCAATGGCTGCAAGTCGCTATGAACCTGCATTTGATCCAGCCTGGATAGCAAGACAAAGTGCTAGGGCGGACCATTATGAATACTTGGAAGAGAAATACGCCTTCCGTTGGTTTGACAGTGAAAGAGAAGGAGAAGAGGTTATTGAGAAGGAGCTTGCAATATGGGATGAGCTGAATGTCCCTAAAAAAGTTTATGAGCAACCTCTTGAAGATTCGCTTGAATCAAAATGGGAGAAATTGATGAAGAAGGTGGAGGAGCTCAAAGAAAGCTCCCTATCCTATGCTAAGCCGAAAGAGGTGTATAAGGAAGAACTATAAGTTTTGAGCATTCCTCTGCTCGAATCTAAAGCTCCTCTTGAAATCCTCATTGAAGAAGAGGAAGAAGTGGAAGACCTCGACCCAACTACCGAAACAGGGGTCGAGATTGAAGAAGAATTAGTTGATTTGGAAGAGGAAAAAGAAGAACACCTTGGCCTTACTGTTGAACCATTGGCCAAGGTTGAGGCACAACCGGAGAAGACGGAAGAGATTTCATGTGCAGAATGTCCTCTTGACATGATTCTCATCCCAAGGCTTGAAACACTTCATCCGGTATGTTCTCCCATTTGTTTTAAAATTCCCTTTGAAATTCCTATTTCTATTTTTCCAAGAATGCGCCAAAAAGTTGGAGGTCTCTTCCGAAGGAACCTCCTAAATTCAAGATGAAACATCCCCTGAATTTGCTGAAAGTAGATGCTCCTTGTACTGAAAGGAGTGGAGCTAGCAAGCACTTCACCTTTAAGGCGATGAAGTGTCTTTTGTTCAAGTATGGTGTCACTCGTGTAACAAAGACTATACATCATCCCCAAGTTGGAGATGGGGGAGCTAAGTGGATTCTCGAGAAGCTGATTTCTCGATCCAGAAAAGGATGGGATGCAAAATTGAATTATGTCCGATGGAAGCATAGGAAGACCGGTAGGATTCCGGTGAGAACCAAACTGTACAAGCTTGTACGTGGGATATCTTACCATTTTCCGGTGAAATTAGGAACTGAAACCTTCTTGGAAGAGTTTTATTGCGGATTTGATGAGCACTCCAAGATATTTGAGGTACATTGAGAAAATCCATGGAGAACGGTCCAGCTAGCGACCTTAAACCAAGCACTTCTTGGGAGGCAACCCAAGGTATTGTTTTCTTTTCCCTTTTCTAGTTTAGTTTAGATAGTTTGCTTCGTGTTTGTGTGTCCTCCTCGACAAGAATCAGGTACTCTTTAAGAAGAAATTACAACTCAGGAGCTACATGGAAGGACAGACGTTCGAGAGATTGAGAAGACGGAGCTTGACTGAGATACATTTCGGATGTTGTCAGAACACCTCGACCGAGATGTTCTTCGCCAACCGAGATAGTCTTATGTTCGCCACTTAGCGTGCGTGCAAATAAGCTTTAATTATAAAACTAGAAATCAAGCAAGCGAACCCGCAGTGTACGGATCGATATAGTTGAGCAAGAATTCTAGAGTATCGAACACAGGGATTTGGGGGGTTAAATCCAGTTATAGATTATCAAGCAAGTAAATGTATGAAGCTTTTCAAATTATTGGGAAAACAACAATCCTAAAGATCCAGGAATCCAGCTGTGGCAATCGATTCAAGATATACTAAAGATATAAGGACAGAGTTGAGGTATGCAAAGGTATACGAATGTAAGGTAATCGTACGGTGAAGTTCCAAAAACCTTATATGACCCACCTAAAAGACACTCTCTATAAAGGTTGTTGAGGCTTCAATATAGAAAAGATCTAAGGGTAAGAATTAATGTCAAATACCCAAACTTGTAATCCAAGGATCAAGACTAACTAAACCGATTAAGGTTGTGACATTCACAATCGAGGTAGAGGTTGTTGAGGCTTCACTACCACCTAGAATAGGCAAGCCAAGACTAAGTTAAAGCAAATCTTTAACTTTGGATTAAAGTAAAAGCAAGTTCGTAAACTGACACAAAATTACGGGTAGTTCTTGAGTTCCACGGCCGTGGAAGCTCAAGAACAGACCGTGGATTAGGTTCGTCGGCGATTCTCTCTAACTCTCAGGGTCCAATCTGTTTATGATCGATCTATCATCATCTAAGCCACAACTATCAACCCTTCACCTTAGAATTGCTAAAGGGTTTTAGCCAACAACAGTCATATTGATATCAAATTCAAGTTTTAAAAGAATGAAAGATGAAAACTTCCGAAAACCTTCAATAACTTTCAAACCAATCTCAAATCCACAAATCAAGAACAATAATGTCAATAGATTCGGAATAATACAAACAATCACAAATCTTAGATAAGAACGAAGAACGGGATGTCAATCCGTCTTCTAATCAAACCTAAGAATGAAGCGTAATCTCCTTACGAACAAGTCTTCCAAATCTTCACTCCTTCCGTCAACCCGGAAATCTCAATAGCAAAGCGCAAATCTCTCAATCACGATCTCCGTAAAAGCGTAAAACTAGGGTAAGCCAAAGTGTAAGCGAAGGTGAGCCTAAGCAGAGGTGACGAAATCTCTCTTCTTCCGTCCTTTTATAGGGTAAGGTAAAATATTGGCCCGGCCCATTGCGTAGAAGATCGTAGCTTAAAATATTGCGTAAAATATTGCCAAGATCACGGTCGTGGAAGGGTTCCACGCCCGTAATTTAGAGCGTGGAATGTGGTCACGGTTTGTCACAACCCTCCACGGCCGTGTAAGTTGCTGGAATGCACCACGCCTCTCTTGCCAAGGTTCCACGGCCGTGGACTTGAACGTGGAATCTAGTACGGCCGTATTTTAGAGCGTGGTTTAGAGGTAGTTCGTGATTTTCCTTAGCCTCGTGCTATTCTTCAAGTTAGCACATTCCTTAGCTCCTAGAGATGTCCTCAATCCTTGGACATGCTTAATCAAACTCCATTCTCTCTCAATCCGTTCGGAATTAGCTCTTAATTGCCTACAAACAACACAAAGCTTATGTAGACCTCTATATCGACAAAATAGATAAACTAACTCACAAATACTTCAATGCTTCATCAATGACTAACTATATGGATGAAATACACTTAGAAAACGTGCCTAAAATATCACAATATTTCATGCTAACAAATAACCCCATACTTGCCACTTGGTTGTCCCTAAGCAAGGTCTTTCAAAAGCTTTAAAACTCAAGTTAGGATGAAATATGTGTACCTTCTCAAAGGAAAACTTCTTTTGGATGAATGTGCCTTCTAATCAATAGATCATTCTCAAATCTTGCTTCATTCATTTATAAGACTTTCATACACATAATCAAAGAGTAAAGAGTAAAGAAAGCTCATGAATCAATCAAACTTCCATGTAAACATCATAACATTCAAACATTATCAAAATCAATCATAAGAAACTTCAATTTAGATCACCAAGCCATATAACATTCTTTTGATCTTAAGGACTTTCAAACAAGGTCTAGAATGTGGAAAGGGAAGGAAAACTTTAAGGAATGTGGTGCACGAATCCGGGAAAGTGGACAACTACTCTTTTCTTCTTCTCCTGCGGTTTCCGCAGCACTTTCAACTTAGAGCTTCGCTCTCTTCTTTTCATTTTTCGACTTTACTTTTGGAGTTATGGATAGAAGTGCACAAAAACCGAAGCCTAGGAGATTGGCGTTTCTCAATTTTTATGAGATGCCTCAAACCCTTAGCGCACATGCCATAATCCGTTAGGAATATCGCTCAATCCGACTTTGGCAAGACACAAACACCCGGCTATGTGAATGTTGCCGAGTTACTCATCGTCATGATTGACTTCCCCAAACCTATAATTTCTTTCTATTCCTTTGAATGCAAAATATTGCTTTCATGGCCCTCCCACATCAAACATGCCTTTTTCACTCAACTCCTCCAAATTCCCGGATAGGTAAAGGAGGCCATTATTTCAATGAGGGGCTAAATGATCAAAGAAAGAAGAAAGAAAATCGAATTGCCTTAATCATCTCAAAAAGAAGCATAAGAACTTATTATGTGATTTCAACCTTAACTCCTCAACATGATTTAAGTAACATTCATCACATTATGAAATTTGCAAAAGAGGGATAATCAACTCATTCAATTTCTTTTCAATTCACTATTCGTTTAAGCATGCGATTGTCATCAAAACTCAATTCACAAGTGGTGATTATCATAGAAATCATCTCTATCCTTAGAAGCACAAAATTTTCAAAATTTTTCAATTTTTATGGGTTTTTTAAATTCTTTTTCATGCAAAGTAATAATGAAACGTGTAACAATAGAATGAAACATGCAAGATAGTCTCAATAGAAGCATACAAAGTGATTAAGAGTTATTACAAACTATTAGTCACACCCCACCCCATACTTGGAACAAACATTGTCCCTAATATTCAAAGAAAAGAAAAAGAAGAAAAGAAAGAAAGAAAAAGAACTCACAAAACGGTGGTGGAGCGGCTAAAACTGTCGATCATGCAAGGTCGTCACTGCGGCGCTGGTGGAGGTGGAAATGGAGAGAAGCTAGGATCATAGTACCGCCCGAACTGCTGGCGGTAGACGTCTCTCATCATGTGGTCAAGGTCGTCCATACGTGCGTCCCTAGCATCAGCGCGGATCTCCAAAGCTCCAACCCTGCTGGAAAGGTCGGTAGCTCACTCTGGCAGCTGCTCGTACCAACCAGGCGGCTGGCTGTACCATGCCGGCGCATTTGAAGGTGCTGGTACTGGTGGCGGTGGCGGTTGTGTAGACCATGGTGGTGGAGCTCCGTACCACGCAGGAGGGGCCTCCATCCAAGTGGGCCTCTCGCTGACACTGGCACGGCGAGAGGATGATCCTGAAGCTCTAGCGGGGCGGGGAGAATGCCTAGGCATGGTGGGAACTGCGTCCGGCTGATCCGGGAATGTGTCAAAGTCCTGCTCAGCTCCTCCTCCTCCTCCCTCATACTCATATCCTCCTCTCATCTCCTCCTCCTCTACTACAGGTGGTGGTGGGACATATGGAGGGGCTACAATCCTGTTCGCATGCATAGCAGCGAACGTCGCCTTCCAGTTATGGCGTCCAGCCATAATGGAATACTCTGGGAGCCACTCAATACCTCTCCCCGTCCTACTCTCCCATGGCATAGCAGCGTAAGGTGGACCTCTATGGGTAGGGAAGATGATGCCTCTAGTCATGAGGGCATGAAGTCCTAGGGGTACAACAGCAATACGTGTGCAGGCGGAGAAATCTACCCCTAATGTCCTAGCAAGGTGGGTGACTATCCCACCATATCCAATGTTGCCAGCCCTCTTATTCTTTAGCTTTCTCATGGTAGCAGCTAAGAGGGTGGCGCATTCAGTAGGTCTACCGTATAGCATACAGTAGAGAAGAAAGAGCTCATTTGTCTTGATCTTCTGAGGTGTCTCCGTCCTAGGGAAGAGACACTCAGAAAGTACCCTATGAGCTATCTTCAAGGCTAGATGGTACATCAATCTATCCTTGGTGTCAGCTGGCTTCCAGCGGTCCTCGCTGGCATACACCATAGCAACCTCCTCCTAGAAATCCTTGGCCTAAACGTCGTTGGGAAAATGACCATTGAAGGTCTCATGGAACCCAAAGAAGGCTCCAAACTCCCGGATGGAGAAATCATAGTTTCTTTCCATCAGCCGGAAAGAAACTGTCCTATCGACATGACTGTGCTCAAAGGAAACCACAAACTCTCTCGTGATCTCCTCATATGCATCTTCCCGAATAGCGGAGAAGATGACTAATCCGGCTCTATCCAAGAGCCAAGTGATGTCCCCTATAACATCTAGAGGCTCTAACTCCTATAGCAATAGGTACCTAGGTCCAATAACAGCCCTCTTATGGATCCTCTCTAAAGCATCGAGATGATCCTCGTGAATGGTAGGGATCCTAGGGCGAGGTGGTGAAGGTGATGATGGTGATGATGGAGGTGAAGGGGATGAAGGTAGTGGTGCTCTAGAAGAGGAAGAGGGGTTGCCCTTCCTTTTCTTACTCTTATCCTTATCTTTGTTCTTGTCCTTATTCCTTCCGAACACTCTCCTCACAAAATCCATTTTCTGGTGAAAATCACGGTTTGTTCTTGAGATTCCACGGCCGTGGAATTGCCAGCAACCGTGGTTCTTCTCGACTTTTCGCAAACCTCAACAAAATTTCACCAAATTTCACAGCAGCAGTCCTAAACTAATTCTCTTCCAATTCCAATCAGTTATTCCTAAAAAATCTAGCACTTTCAAGACTGAATCGACAAAGATAGAGAAAAGCGAAAAAACCTAGGTTTTTGGATTTTCAAATCCGAATTCTGCTTCCCTCGGTGATTTTCCGCTCGAATTGTTGCTTGGATCTTGTTGGTGATCGGATTTGCTTCAGTTTAGGTCAAAGAATTGTTAAAAACGATTAACGAACGAAGATTTGAGGTGAGGGGAAGGATTTCGGCGTTTTTGGGCGTGGAATGGGTTGTGGTGTTGTGTTTTGTGAAAAAACGTGGTTTATATAGTGGCTGTAAAAATTTTTGAAAATCACGGTCTGTCGGGGGGTTCCACGGCCGTGGAAATGTACGGAACCGTGGTTTTGGTGATTTTTCAAAGGCTTTTGTAAATTACGGTCTCAGAGGGTTCCACGACCGTGGTTTAGGCCGTGGAACTCTCTATAATGCTCCAAAGTCCAAGTTTCGTCACTTTTCTTCAAACTTACTCTTCTCCTTTCTTTTCCCACTGTTCCTACATCCAAAAACACGAACATACCGGAGGTATCGAAGGCAAAACAAAGCAAAAACGTCTAAACTAAGCTAATCTATGAATCAAAAACAAAAACGTAAATGCAATACCTTGGGTTGCCTCCCAAGAAGCGCTTTGTTTAAGGTCCGTAGCTAGACCATATTCGCACTTATTCGAGTGCGGTGGGCGCGAACTCTTCAGCTTGGAGTTCCGGTGTATACTTCTTGAGTCATTGACCGTTCACCTTAAAGCTTCCGCCCGCTTCACCCCATACCTCAACTGTACCATGGGGGAAAATACGTTTGATTAGAAAAGGTCCGGTCCAACGAGATTTAAGCTTACCTGGAAAGAGACGAAGCCTTGAATTGAAGAGGAGAACTTGATCTCCTTCTTTGAAGTCCTTTGGAATGATATGCTTATCATGCCAACGCTTTGCTCTTTCTTTGTAAATCTTGGCGTTTTCATAGGCGTTCAAGTGGAGCTCTTCAAGCTCATTTAGGTCCAAGAGACGCTTCTCTCCCGCTTCCTTCATGCTGAAATTTAGCCACTTGATTGCCCAAAACGCCTTGTGCTCCAACTCTACCGGTAAGTGACAAGACTTCCCATACACAAGGTTGTATGGTGTGGTTCCGATGGGAGTCTTGTATGCAGTCCGGTATGCCCACAATGCGTCATCTAGCTTCAAAGACCAATCCTTCCTAGTCCTTGAAACCGTCTTCTCCAGGATTCCTTTGATCTCCCGGTTTGAGATCTCAACTTGTCCACTAGTTTGTGGATGATAAGGGGTGGCGATCTTGTGAGTCACCCCATACTTAGCTAAAAGAGCTTCAAAGCGCCGGGCAATGAAGTGAGAGACTCCATCACTAATGATGGTCCGTGGTGTCCCAAATCGTGGGAAGATGGTCTTGTTAAAGAACTTGACCACTACCATGGCATCATTGGTGGGAGAGGCAATCGCTTCAACCCATCTTGAAACGTAATCAACCGCTAAAAGTATGTATTGGTTACCACAAGATGATGGGAAGGGTCCCATGAAGTCTACTCCCCAAACGTCAAAGATCTCCACCTCTTGGATGTTATTGAGAGGCATCTCATTCCTCCTAGAGATATTTCCTGTTCTTTTACAAGCATCGCAGCAAGAAACAAAGGATTGCACATCTTTAAATAATGTAGGCCAAAAGAATCCAGATTGCAATACCTTAGCGCTAGTCTTGTTCGAACTAGCGTGTCCTCCACATGGTAGTGAATGATAATGGCGGATGACACTTTGCATCTCATCTTCCGGAACACATCGCCGAATGATGCCATCCGGACCTCTCTAAAAGAGAAGAGGTTCATTCCAAAAGTATTCCCGAACATCCTTAAAGAACTTCTTTCTTTGTGCGTAGGATAATCCGGGCGGTATCTCCTGACAAACCAAATAGTTAACAAAATCAACAAACCATGGTTCGTTACCTTTGGAGATTACATCGATGCACTCCTCTATAACGTGTAAATGCTCGTCCGGGAAGGAGTCATCTATAGGTAGATGGTCGTCCTCTAGATGTGTTAGGTGACTCAAATGATCCGCAACAGAATTTTCCGAACCCTTCTTGTCGCGGATCTCTAGATCGAATTCTTGTAGGAGAAGAATCCATCTAATTAGCCTTGGCTTCGCATCCTTCTTTGCAAGGAGATACCGGATCGCAGCATGATTCGTGTACACAATCACCTTTGCACCTACAAGATAAGAGCGAAATTTATCAGTTGCATAAACAATGGCTAAAAATTCCTTTTCCGTAGTGGCGTAGTTGAGCTGCGCTTCATCTAGCGTCTTGCTAGCGTAGTATATGGCATGGGTTCGCCTTTCCTTTCTTTGTCCAAGAACAGCTCCTATAGCTACGTCACTTGCATCGCACATAACCTCAAAGGGAAGGTTCCAATCCGGAGGTTGGATAATCGGAGCTGAAATTAGAGCTTCCCGAATCATATTGAACGCATCTAAACATTCCTGCAAAAACTCAAAAACTGCATCCTTCATCAATAGATTAGTTAGTGGTTTTGATATTTTAGAGAAATCTTTTATGAAGCGCCTATAAAATCCAGCATGTCCTAGAAAACTTCTTATCCCTTTCACCGAAGTTAGGGGAGGAAGCTTTTCTATAGTCTCTATTTTCGCTTTATCCACCTCAATCCCTCTACTAGAGATTAAGTGTCCTAGTACAATGCCTTCCTTCACCATGAATTGACACTTCTCGCAATTAAGAACTAGGTTAGTGTCTTCACACCTTTGTAACACAAGAGCAAGGTTAGAAAGACAATTGTCAAAAGAGGAACCATAAACGGAGAAGTCATCCATAAAGACCTCCATGATTTCCTCTATGTATTCGGAGAAGATGGCCATCATGCACCTTTGAAAGGTGGTTGGGGCGTTGCAAAGCCCGAACGGCATCCTCCTATAAGCAAACGTACCCCACGGGCACGTAAATGTGGTCTTCTCTTGATCATTCGGGTGTATCGGAATCTGAAAGAAACCACTATAACCGTCAAGATAGCAAAAATGCGAATGTTGTGCTAACCTTTCAAGCATTTGATCGATGAAGGGTAGTGGGAAGTGATCCTTCCTCGTCGCGTTGTTTAGCTTGCGGTAGTCTATGCACATCCGTCATCCTGTTACGGTTCGGGTAGGAATGAGTTCGTTATTCTTGTTGGTGATGACCGTCATTCCTCCCTTCTTCGGAACCACTTGAACCGGACTCACCCACTTGCTATCGGAGATAGGGTAGATGATACCTGCATCAAGCAATTTAAGAATTTCCTTCTTGACAACCTCCTTCATGGTCGGATTCAACCACCTTTGAGGTTGTCTTGAAGTCCTAAAGTCCTCTTCCATTAGTATCTTATGCATGCATAGGGAAGGTTTGATTCCAACTAAGTCCTCTATAATATAACCTAAAGCTTTCCTATGTTTCCTAAGGACAACCATAAGCTTAATATGTTCATCTATGGTTAAATCGGAACTAACAATTACCCGATAAGTAGAGTTAGGTCCTAGGAACGCGTACCTTAGATGTGTAGGAAGTTGTTTCAATTTCATAGCTGCATGAGTTTCCAATGGCTCTTGAGGAGCTTCCGATGCTTGCTTAGAAGTGTCTAAGGAAGTAGAAGGTGTTGGAGAAGAATCAAGAGAAGTTGAAGAAGAGGCACAATTGCCTTCGTCCACGGCCAAAAGTATGGTTTCTCTGCATCCTCCACGGCCGTGATTTTGGGCGTGGAATATAGTTACGGGTGCTCTATTTTCTCCACGACCGTGTAAGCCTCTGGAGTGCTCCACGCTTTTGTTGGTGAAGTCCACGGCCGTGGAATATAAGGTATAACCGTGGATTCTCACGTTTTCTGCCTCGTCGTGGAGTTTCTCAAACTCCTCTTCACACATTTCTTCTTGTGCTTCTAAGGCTTCAATTGCCTCATTGACTCCTCTTCTTCCCCTATATCTATTAGACTCATAGTAATAGCCTTTTGCAAAGGATCTTTGAAAAGTATAGCACTTACCTCCTCTCTAGACAATCCTTCTTCATCTTGGATATTGAATATATCCTTATCAAAGATTGGTTCCTTCACTAGAGTGGAAAGAACGAACTCTACCTTCTCTTCTCCTAAGTCGAAGGCGAGTCTAGCATTCTTGCAATCGACTATGCAGCCGGAAGTTGCAAGAAACGGTCTTCCGAGTATGATCGGAACCGGACTATCTGCAGGAATATCGCACAACAAAATCAATGGGTACAAAGAATTTACCTAGCTTGACCGGGACGTCTTCTACAATACCGACGGGACGAGTGATGGATCGATCCGCCATGTACAACATCATCTTCACCGGTTTAGGGTCACCTAAACCGATCTTCCTACATAATGCAAGTGGTATGATGCTCACACTTGCTCCCAAGTCACATAATGCATCATATGTGACATCTCCCACTCCTATGGGAATACAAAATGACCCCGGATCCTTTAGCTTTGGGGGCATCTTCTCCTTCATGGTCTTGATGAGATCCGAAGAATCCGAACTCATCTTAACCTCACCGAAATCCTCTAGCTTTCTCTTGTTAGAGAGGATTTCTTTCAAGAACTTGCCATAAGCCGGCATACCTACAATAGCATCAATGAAAGGTATGTTAATATGCAATTTGCTTATGAGTTCTATGAACTTACCAAATTGTTTATCTAGACGCGCTCTTGCTCGAGATTGAGGGAATGGTAGGGGAGGTTTGTAAGATGGAGGAGGAACGTAGACATCTTCCTTCTCCTTCCCCTTTTCTTTCTCTTTCTCAACGGGGACTTCTACAAACTTGGGCTGCGGGTCGGTGGTTGTGACTCCGCTCCTAGTTGTGATTGCCATCACCCTTCCTTTTGGGTTATCCTCCGTTTTTCCTGGAAGTTTCCCTTGATTCCTAGGAACTTCCTCCGCATGGCTGAACATTTGGTTTTCTAAAACCTTTTGGGCTTTATCAACCTTAGTAATGTGATCATCAACCTTGATGATGCGAGTCTCTAACCCTTGAAGCTTCCCCAAAATCGTTTCCAACATGGGATCGGGCTTCTCCTTCTCCGAAGTGCTTCCACCATTAGATGTTTGCCCCTGGCTTTTCAAAGGAGTGGAAGAAGAAGAAGGTGGAGTTAGTAAATTTGAATTGGAAGGATAAGAATTACCGGAATTTTATTGATTGGAGCGCAAATTGTTGTTGTTTGAACCCCTATTGTTGTTCCAATTATTGTTCCGGTTGTTGTTGTTGTTGTTCCAATTATTCCGGTTGTTGTTCCGGTTGTTATTGTTGTTGCGGTTTGTATTCTCACCACCGTTGTGGTTATTGTTGTTGCCTAAATAACCCACATCTTTTCCTTGTTGCTTTGGAAAGTTGGTCTTGATAGCTTCCTTCAACTCTTTAATCTCGTTGTTGAGAGAAAAGATTTGAGATTGAGCTTCATGTGTGAGCTTTGCTCCTTGCTCCACACGATTCCCCTCCACTTTCCGGTGAGAATATTTCCCTATCACTCGCGCTTGCTTCTCAATGAAGTCCCAAGCGTCATCTTCCCTCATGTCCATGAATGTACCACATGAGAGGGATTGGAGCTTGAATTGTGTCTCCACATCCAGCCCCTTATAATATATCTCCAATAGTGCAAGTTTGGATATGCCATGATGAGGGCAATCCAATAGCAAATCCTGAAATCTTTCCCAAGATTGAAACAAACTTTCGTTAGATCTCATGGAAAATGTGTTAATCTTACCTCTTAGCTCCGCCGTTTTGGATGGCGGAAAGAACTTAGTGAGGAACTCCGCGGAAAGATCCTCCCATGTCTCAAGCTTTCCACTTGGAAGAGCTTGATACCAAGACAATGCTTTCCCCTTCAAGGAGAAGAAGAAAGGCTTGAGTTTGTAGTTGTTGGTAGTAGCGTTCTTAGGCTTCATTGTCTCCATCATAATCTCAAAGTTTTGTAGATGTTGGTGTGGAGATTCAGCACTTGTTCCACCAAATTGGTTTTGGCGAACAATGGTAATAACTTGAGGGTTAAAGCTAAACCCTTGTACATCTTCAACATCAAAGTTCACACCTAAACGGCGTGGTTGCTGCGTTGGATCCATCCTTTGGCCAAGAGTTCTCTGCTCCTCATCCACACGTTCGATCCTCGCATTCCTAGGTGGAACACGGCGATTTCCAGCCGGTCGTGGAAAGAATGGATTCACATTGATCGTGTGATCAATTTCCTATAGCGGTGGCATGGAGGAGTCGCTATCCTCATTGGATGAGTTGGCTTTAACCGATCTTCCCGGTCTCCTCCTTTTCTTTTTCTCCTTGAGGTTGTTTATTTCCAGCCTCATTTGGAACATCATGTCCGTTAGATCATCAACCTTCATTTGGTGACTATCCGTTTCTTCTCTACGAATCTTCTCACTCCATTGGAGTTGAGCTTCCTTTTCCGCTAACTCTGATTGGAGATCACGTTCTCTTTCTTCAGCCATTTTCTTTTCCTTACGTTTTCTCCTTAAAGTCCTCTCAAGCTCTTGATCAAGAGGTAAGAGGTCTTCGTTATTCCTAGACCTGCGCATGCACTCGAAAAGATATCAAATAACAAGGGAGAAGCTCCCAAGCTTGACAACCGATAACCGAATTCAGCCTAAACCAAATCCCCGGCAACGGCGCCAAAAACTTGTTCGCCACTTAGCGTGCGTGCAAATAAGCTTTAATTATAAAACTAGAAATCAAGCAAGCGAACCCGCAGTGTACGGATCGATATAGTTGAGCAAGAATTCCAGAGTATCGAACACAGGGATTTGGGGGGTTAAATCCAGTTATAGATTATCAAGCAAGTAAATGTATGAAGTTTTTCAAATTATTGAGAAAACAACAATCCTAAAGATCCAGGAATCCAGCTGTGGCAATCGATTCAAGATATACTAAAGATATAAGGACAGAGTTGAGGTATGCAAAGGTATACGAATGTAAGGTAATCGTACGGTGAAGTTCCAAAAACCTTATATGACCCACCTAAAAGACACTCTCTATAAAGGTTGTTGAGGCTTCAATATAGAAAAGATCTAAGGGTAAGAATTAACGTCAAATACCCAAACTTGTAATCCAAGGATCAAGACTAACTAAACCGATTAAGGTTGTGACACTCACAATCGAGGTAGAGGTTGTTGAGGCTTCACTACCACCTAGAAAAGGCAAGCCAAGACTAAGTTAAAGCAAATCTTTAACTTTGGATTAAAGTAAAAGCAAGTTCGTAAACTGACACAAAATTACGGGTAGTTCTTGAGTTTCACGGCCGTTGAAGCTCAAGAACAGACCGTGGATTAGGTTCGTCGGCGATTCTCTCTAACTCTCAGGATCCAATCTGTTTACGATCGATCTATCATCATCTAAGCCACAACTATCAACCCTTCACCTTAGAATTGCTAAAGGGTTTTAGCCAACAACAGTCATATTGATATCAAATTCAAGGTTTAAAAGAATGAAAGATGAAAACTTCCGAAAACCTTCAATAACTTTCAAACCAATCTCAAATCCACAAATCAAGAACAATAATGTCAATAGATTCGGAATAACACAAACAATCACAAATCTTAGATAAGAACGAAGAACGGGATGTCAATCCGTCTTCTAATCAAACCTAAGAATGAAGCGTAATCTCCTTACGAACAAGTCTTCCAAATCTTCACTCCTTCCGTCAACCCGGAAATCTCAATAGCAAAGCGCAAATCTCTCAATCACGATCTCCGCAAAAGCGTAAAACTAGGGTAAGCCAAAGTGTAAGCGAAGGTGAGCCTAAGCAGAGGTGACGGAATCTCTCTTCTTCCGTCCTTTGATAGGGTAAGGTAAAATATTGGCCCGGCCCATTGCGTAGAAGATCGTGGCTTAAAATATTGCGTAAAATATTGCCAAGATCACGGTCGTGGAAGGGTTCCACGCCCGTAATTTAGAGCGTGGAATGTGGTCACGGTTTGTCACAACCCTCCACGGCCGTGTAAGTTGCTGGAATGCACCACGCCTCTCTTGCCAAGGTTCCACGGCCGTGGACTTGAACGTGGAATCTAGTACGGCCGTATTTTAGAGCGTGGTTTAGAGGTAGTTCGTGATTTTCCTTAGCCTCGTGCTATTCTTCAAGTTAGCACCTTCCTTAGCTCCTAGAGATGTCCTCAATCTTTGGACATGCTTAATCAAACTCCATTCTCTCTCAATCCGTTCGGAATTAGCTCTTAATTGCCTACAAACAACACAAAGCTTATGTAGACCTCTATATCGACAAAATAGATAAACTAACTCACAAATACTTCAATGCTTCATCAATGACTAACTATATGGATGAAATACACTTAGAAAACGTGCCTAAAATATCACAATATTTCATGCTAACATCTTATCAGGGAGATGTTTCTTATTTCTTTATGCAGTTCAGCTATGTCTGGTGAGTACTTATTTCTTATGACTTATATTTGACCCATTGGGACAATGTGTCCCAAGTATGGGGTATTTGTATGTATTACTTGACCTTAGGTGGCTTTAACTGAAAGGTTTTCGAAATGTTTTGTGCTTCTTCTCTAGATATGACCTCAATGAAGATTTTGTTTGTAGATTGGTTTTGAAATCTTTATATGCTCGAAAGGTTTTATGATATGTTTATGTTGCAAAATGCTTTGTTTGAAGTTTTGGCATGTTTAATACTTTGTTTTTATCAAAATTATGTTGGATTTGATGGTTGACACCACATGATGAGTTCTATCACATTCTTCCTGGGATGATTAAGGCAATACATTTTCTTCTCTTCTTCTTCTTGATCATGCTTTAGCCCCTCATATACATATTTGTCTCCCTTTACCTATCCGGGAATTTGGAAGCAAACAAAGAAAAGCAAGTGAAAGTGAAGTTGAGACCTTGGCTGAAAGTGTTAGAAAGAAACAATTAGGTTTGGGGAAGTCAATCATGATGATGAGTAACTCGGCACCATCCACATAGCCGGGTGTTTGTGTCTTGCCAAAGTCGGATTGATCAGTCCTAACGGGTCATGGTATGTGCATCAAGGGTTTGAGGCATCTCAAGAAATTGATGATTGCTGATCTCCTAGGCTTCGGTTATTGTGCATCTCTGTCCATGCATCCCAAAAAGTAAAGTAAAGTGAAAATAAGCAAAGTTTATTGGTGGAAGATGTTGAGTTTCAAAGAAAGTGAAGTAAGATCCTATTCCCGGATTCTAGCACCACATACCCTATATACATCCCACCCTGACACGTTTTTTGACCTCTTTTGGAAGCCCTTGAGGCCTCGAGCTTGTTGATTGACTTGGTGGTTTAAACTGGATTATACATGATTAATTTCGATAAATATGATTTATTATACATTCTATGATTTTATGCAAAGATGAACAGCTTTCCTATATTTATAAAATGTTTTGATCATGTCTTGATTTTATTTGCCATGAAGCATTCTCTTAGAGTGATCTATGAGTGGAGCACACCAAAAATGTTTTGAAATGTTTTTTCATTGATCTTTCTGACTTATAATCCATTCTATCTTGTATCTAAGATTTGGAACTTGCTTGGGGATAAGCAAGGGACAAGTATGGGGTATTTTGATAGCATGTATTATAGTCTATATTTTTGGATTGGTTTGGAAGTTTTATCTTCATAAATCTGCATGTATGGATGTATATTGTGCGATTATATTGTTGTTTTGTCTACATTTGCAGGAATCGAGGTCTACACCTAGTTTCGTTGTAATTGTAGGGAAATTGGCACGTTTTGGACCAAAATGGAGCTAAGGAAGCTAAGGAGTCATTGGAGCTACATTCTGGAGCATTAAAAAGATCTCAGGAAGCTTGGAAATGATTTAGAGGATTGATTTTGGATCAGATTCGAGATGATTTACATTCAATTGAGATTCACCTCGGTCAGCTACAGTATCACTTCGACCGAGGTGATCTTGAGGAGCGTCCCGACCGAGGCGAACACCCTGTCGCCGGCGAGATCTTTTATTTTTGGTTGAGATCTTCTATTTTTGGAAGGAGAATATCTTAAATTTTTGGCTGGATTTCTGGAAGGAAGATATTATATTTAGCTGATTTATTTTGAGAGATATGGATATATTTTCTAAGAAATTATCTTTTTAAGATATCTTATCTTTAGAAGATAATTCTCCTATATAAAGGGCTGATTTTCTACAATTCAGACATCCTGAAATCTACGGATCTTTGCTTGAAGCATCGGGAATTTCTGGAGTTTTGAAGGCAAGTTGAAGGAAGAGTTGAAGGAAGTTGAAAGTTGAAGTTTAAGGAAGGAAGGAATCATAGTTGGAGTTGGCTTTTGAAGGAGTTTGTAAGACTTTCTTAGATTGCTTTTGGTTAGTTGTCTTTTCTGTTTGTGAATTGAGGAACGCTGATTTGTTGTTTGATTCATTCAGTTATTGAGACATTTGTGTTAAGGTGTTCTTGTTTGAAGATTGGTTCCTTTCTCAAAAATTTGATTATTGTTATCATGATGATTGTTGGCTAAGTTTCTTATGCGATTCTAGGGTGATTGGCTGAAAGTTGTGGGAAAGACGATGATAGAATGATCTTAACCCCAACAGGACCCTGAAAGCTCGAGCCTTTACCTTAACCGATGAACACCTCGGTTAGTCATTGAACATCTCGGCCGGGATGGAATATAACTGAGCGAGGTGAACCTTTCCTGAATCTTATCTGAGTTAAGAGTTTAAGTTTGCCAAATCCTATCCTTATTACACCTTTCTTGGTTCAACGCAAGCCTATGATGAGACTTACCCGGTGATTCCTTTGTTTGTTTACCCAAGATCATGAGTGTAGGTAATAAAGGTTTATCCTTTATTGGGGTTTGAGTGTGCCTTCATCCCATCCTTCTGAGTTAGCCTGAGACTTACCCGGTAAAGGTTGGTTCTATTCCCTTGGGTGGTGTGTTGGTTTGAGATTATAGTTCCTTTCCTTAGTACCTTGAGACTTACCCGGTAATAGGAGCTTTGGTTTAGGATAGTGAGTAGTGAGACTTACCCGGTAATCTATTCCCACTTTACAAACACCTTCCTTTTGCAAACCTCAACTTTGTCCGCATTATCTTTTGAGATCTTGAGTCGAAACCACAACTAGATGTTTTAATCCCTAGAATCCGCATTTCCCCTTACTTGACTTTATATCATCTTTGATTGCTTTAATTTGTGGTCATTAGTTATTTGACAACCTGATTTCCGTGCTTTGTTTCATCATAGTCCCTGTGTTCCACCCCTGAAATTCTTGCTTTTATTACAATTGATCCGTACACTGCGGGTTCGCATATTGTTCAAGCATACTTCTTGGGTTATAAATTTTTAAAGCTTGCACACACCTTTTGGAGTGAACATTTAATATAGTCATAAGTTGTAGAAAAGCTTATTAACTAATGAGTAGATACTAAACACCGTGTGATAGTTGAAACAAGACAAATGTCTTGACAAAATATACTTATACCATGCTACTTCTCCTCATCCGGCTGTTTGGGTAAAACTTCCATGATTAGCAGACCATAACTTACACCAAACTCCCTACTAAACTAGCATAAGGGACACGTGACATATACTCCTTCTCCTTATCCGACTGAGGTGAAAATAGAGTGGTAGGATGAATGTTAGCAGCATTAGGTTATTAATAGCTTGACTGATGACATTCCGAACCTTGATAACACATTTTCAATGTAGACTTTATGTGATAATAAAATCTTTTTTATGACCCCTATCTCTCAGAATCTCCATTCCTAGACTTTTTCGAGCTGCTCCCAAATCATTCATCTAATCTCCCATTGTTACAAACCACTATGAAGCTTCAGACCCAAATATAGCTTCTCTATAGGTGGATGCTTCATGAGTATCCACCTTTTCAACAACCTATAGAGCATAACCAACCATATCCTTAAAACCGTACCTTTGTGGAGGTCTTACCTCAACTCTTCTTGAACGACCCTCAGCTAAGCTCTAGTGAATAACTTTTAATGGTTGATTTTTTGATGTTACAAATTTGGGTAGCTCAGCTTCTTGTTGTGGATGTTCCTCTTCTTCTTGAGGAAGAACCTAAATCTCCACCGTTTATCAGCATTGCTCCTCTCCCTGATTCCATTGGCCTTCACTATCGAGTTAAGCATAACACTCTATAAAGACGACACTTTTACTCAAAGTAGCTCTTTTCACGGATGCAGACCAAACTTTATATTCCTTGACACCATCTACATAGCCTACATACACTTATTAATTTGCTCAAGGCTCTAGTTTACCCTCAATGACATGATAGAACGGTATAACAAAAAACCCTAAGATCCATAGTCAACAAACTTACCAGACAACACCTCATAAGGTGTTTTGCAGCTTATGTTAGTGTGAGGTCCGCGGTTTATCAAGTAGCCCCAAAACCTCCTATCCGATTTTGCATCAGAGAGCATGCATCTCGCTCTCTTTAGTAGAGTCTAATTCATCGTTTTAACTAACTCGTTCTATTATGGTGTATGCTTGAGTGTTTGATGACAAGCAATTCCAACATCCTTGCAGAACTGATCAAACTCAAACGAACACAACTTTAGACCATTATCAGTTCGCAACCTTTTGATCTTCTTCCCTGTTTGATTCTCCACTAACGTTTTTCACTCTTTGAAGTTATTGAAAGCTTCTCCTTTGTGTTTCATGACAAACAACCAAGTCATTCATGAAAAATCATCAATGCCAACCAACAAATACATCTATCATCCTAGAAACTTAATGCTAGTCGGACCCCAACAATCCGAATGGATGTTAATTGGGTGTGTCTTTTGTCATGTGAATATCCTTTGAAAACTTGTTGTGGTGTAGCTTTCCAAGGACACAATGCTCACAAAATTCAAGACTCGTGATCTTGTGATCATCAAAAAGATCTTCCTTCGCTAGAATCTACAATCCCCCTTTAACCCATAAGATCAAGTCTCATATGCCATAACTTAGTCATATCATCCTTGTGAACCTCTGAAGTTACAACAAAAACAGATTTAGAAATAGTAGAACCCTGAAGGAAATATAAAGTGCCATTCTTGACACCTTTCAGAATAACATCAGAACCCATACAAACATTCATAATTTCATCTACACCTTTGAGACAAAACCCCTTACTATCCAACACACTCAAAGATATTAGATTCTTAGTGATGAGTGGAACATGCCTGACTTCGTTCAATGATAATCTACCATCATGTGTCTTGCTTTTAATTAGAGGTGTCAAATAGGGCTGACAGGTTGAGTTTGGATCGAGTCATGACAAGTCCGGGTGAAAATCGGGTCGGGTTCAAAGCAAGATTGGTTTTAAAACGGGTTGTCTCGGGTCGGGTCGGTTTGGGTACCAATTGTTCGGGTTGAAACAGCTTATCGGGTATCTTCAATTCTTAAAGGCGGTGTCAAATGGGCTAACGGCTTGACATTGGGTCGTGTAATAACATGCCGGGTTTGAATCGGGTCGGTTTCAAAACAAGTTTTTTTAAAGCGGTCTGTCTCGGGTCGGGTCGGTTTGGGTCGGGTACCAATTGTTCGAGTTGGAATGTGTTTCAAGTAGTCTCGGTTCTTTGTTCATAACGGATCAGTTTAATCCGGTTCTTGGTCATTTCGGATCGGGTTACTTCGGTCTTTGATCGTTTTGGTAGACGTTTCAATTGAGACGGTTTAATCAGGTTGAAAGTCGAGTCAACATACGTTCAGATTGGAAGTCGGGTAATTTTGGACGGGTCTATTAGATATTAAAGCTGTAAATTATTTAAACAAGTGATAATTATCGTTCATATTTAAGACATTGATTTTTATATATATGATTATAAGTTGTTATTTTGTTTAAAATACATTATTTATTTTTTAGATAAATTAACTCTTTATGATAATACTACAAATACATTTTTATACTTTAACATCCTCATATTAAGACAATATCCTTTGAAAGATATTTTTTAGAAAAGAAATAAATGTTTAGTGAACAAAAATCTATAATAGTATTTTATTATAAGTTGGTATCGTTTAAATAAACAAATATTTATACTAATCTTTTTCATATAAGTATATATAAATGAAAAAATGTTTATAATAATTTATTATTATAAGTAGGTCACATTTAAATAAACAAGTATTTATAATAACATTAAATTATAAGTTGATCTCATTTAAATAAACAAGTGTTCATAGTAATCTTTTCATATAAGTTGGTCTTGTATAAATAAACAAATGCTTATAATTTTTTATTATTATAAGTTGGTCTCGTTTAAATAAACCAATGTTGAGAATAATCTTTTTATATAAGTTGGTCTTGTTTAAATGAACAAATGTTTATAATATTTTTATTATCACAAGTAGGTAATTTTGGGCCGAGTTACTTCGGGCTATCGATTTATTTTGGGTTGGGTTACATCAGTCTATCGGGTTTGAGTCGGATTACTTTGGGTTGGATCATTTTGGGTCGGGTTACTGCAGGCTATCGGGTCATTTCGGGTCGGGTTACTTCAGGTTAATGGGTCATTTTAGTTCGGGTTACTTCAAGCCATCGGATCACTATCGGGTTATTTCTACTCGGGTTTTATTGGGTCCGGCTCATTTTCGGGTTTGCGCGTTCGGGTTATTTAATATATCGGGTTAAATCGATTTCAAGGTCGGTTCCGGATATTTTCTATTTTTCAAATTTTTCGGGGCTAATTCGAGTTTGTCGGGTCGGGTTCACGGTCGGGTCAATGATGACATCAATTATATGCTATCATATCCATGCATATCACGAGTATATTGCCTCATTTTTACACACATCTGATGAGAGTTGTGTGCCTTTAAGTCCATATTCATATATATTTCGACAATAGAGGTCTACACACGTTATTTGTGTAATTGTAGGTAAAACGGTGGAATTTTGGTGCGGAAATGGAGCAATATCAAACATGACATCATAAAGGATCGGGAAGAGAGCTTAAACATAGAAGAAGATATGAGAAGATATCACAAAAGAAGATAGAAGACGGAACTAAAAGATAATACATTCAGATAAGAAAAATCGGATCATTATTTATTATAAATCAGTCGATTTCTTCACAATTGACTCGAGTTATATCTTTAATCTTCCGATTCAGAGTAGGATTGCACAAAAGATCAAGATCCAAAATCCTTGTTTTCTCCTATAAATAGAGGGCGTTTTACCACATTCCAAATCATCCAATACCATTCAGTACAAGTGAAGAAACACCAAGGAAGTATTGAAGGATGGAAGTTTGGAAGATCAAAGTCCAAGATCGGAGCAAGAAAGTCATTCTTGAGGTTTTGTGAGTTTTGATTACTATTTTTTCATTGTAAACGCAAGATTGGAGTTTGTTTGAAGTTTTGATTTGGTTTTTGAAGGATTGAACCTTTGTTCAAAGATTATTCTGTTTTTATTTCAAGATTCAAAGTTTTCTGACATTCTTGATATTCTTGAGTTAATCTCTTCTTTGATTTTGATAGTGTGTATTCTTGGCTAAAACCCTTGTAATTCTAGGGTGATTGGTTGAAGATTGTGGTTGAGATGATGATAAAATGAGCGTCACGGTGAGATTGAACCCTGAGAGTTGAGATTAACCATCGCAGAGAAGAAAAATCGATGTGTTCTTGAGTAAATCGACCGATTTATGATGATGAACAACCCGATTTTCTCTTCTGTCGTACCTACCTTGCTTCATCCTTAATCTTTGGTTAAAGATAAAGGATTTAAAACCCTAGCCTTGTTAAACCTTTCTAACCTATATCCGAGTGTGGGAAGAGACTTACCCGGTGATTCCCGTTCTTGGTTATCAACGATTACAAGATCTAGGTAATAGAGGATTCAAAACCCTCTATTAAGGTTGAATGTGCCAAAGCATTTACCTTTGTGAGTTAACCTGATTCTCTTGGATTTGTGTTTGGTTTGAGAGTATAATCCTTCCCTTAGATCCTCTATCTTATCGAGACTAAACATCCTTTACTTAGAGCCTTTGGGTTGGGATAAGTGGATAGTGGAACTTCATCGTGCATTATTCCGTTTTAGAACATATACCTTGCAATCCCAACTCTGTCCATATAATCTTTAGAAGTCTTGAATCGAAAACCACAATTGGATACTTTGATCCTTAAAATCCCTTTTTCTCAACTTTTACACAAAATATTGTCTTTGTCTTTTATTATTGAAAAATCGTTTTGCTAGCTTGCTTTTACCGATTTGATTTCACCAAATCCCTATGTTCGACCCTGGAATATTTGCTATTGATCCAAAACCTCACATAAGACATCATTTACGAGACACAACATGATGGTCGAATGTGCGTTATACTCCTGAGTGGCCATTGCAACAACATCGCCCTTTTCCCTCACCTGGATTAATTCCTTCCATGACAATGCCCCCCATAAGCCTTGTTGTTTCAACAACGCTCGCAACTTGATTTTCCACAAACTAAAACTATTCCTTCATGTGAACTTGTTGATCTTTGTGGTGAAAGACGACATCTTTCTCCAAGATTACAAAATACCAAAGAACCCAAAGCTTTGATGCCAATTTGTTGTATGTAATTATGAGAATGAACGAAATTCAACAATAGATAATAACTAGATTATTTTGGAAGCAAAGGGAACACTGCAATATATATAGTAACAAAACCCTATGTACGTTATATATGGTCGTCAAGTATAAGACTGTGTCAAATTGTAAAAGTCCAAGGAGATGACAAGCCCAATTCAAGGCATATCAACATATTATTTTTGCAAAATTGGCAGCAACACTTGGCCAATATGTGTCATTCATATAAATTGGCTTCCAAACTCCTCTCGACGAGAAGAGGAGACAAACCTAGAGTGACGAGAAGAGAGGTGGAGACGAAACTGCTAATTCCAAATCTCCATAGAAGTGTTTGAGAGACGACAATTTTGCGAGTTTTTGTTGGGCAATGTAAAAAAATTGAGATGAAGCTTCATCACGTGCAAATCATGTGACACTAACAAAAAAAAATGATTTTACCCACAATCATCTTCATTTACCAAACACTCCTTTCACTCCTTTTTATATCTCACCTCCTTAAAACGATTTTATCTTCTAAATTCTTCATCTAAATAATTCTCATCGTGTGCATAATCTTACGTTACCAAACACACCCTATATTAGTTTCCCGTTCATTATTTCAGCAACTCTAGCATGGTTTTTTGCGAAGGATCTTCTAATGGCTACTTAAAAGTCCTATTCCACAAGGCAATTGATTTTAAAGGGAAGGAACTAAATACGTTTTGTAAAACACACCATAACCTGTAACAAATATCATTAAAAACCACAAGCCTGCAACTTTCTGAATCCCACAATGAACAAGTAAAGGTGAAGGTAGGGGAGATTAAGGTAAAAAATTTCAATCATTAGAGCATAAGAGTGGATGTCTCTCATGATCCAATCTGTAAATACGTACAGTCTTTTTTTTCTTGGCAAACTCAATCAGGTTTCAGACACGAACCTGATGATCCAAAATGTTTGAAAAAACGATTTCAAATAAGTAAAGTGTTGCAATAAATATTAGACAGCAGAGAAGGGATGGGACCCACATAATATGTATGTGTACGTACAAACCATGCAGGTGATTGAATTGTCTGACTGTCTCTTCTCTTGTTTAAATAAATGTCAAAGAAAAAAAAAGAGGGATGGGTAAAGTGCAGCAAGTGACATTTCAGTCTCTCAAGTCTCAGCTCTCATGCACAACTTGCTATTTTGTTCAACTTTGTCTTGTCCATTCTCATTTTCACAAGTTTTTTTTATGTCATTTTGATTTCCATGTAACCAGCAAGTTTTCTTCTGTCAGTCAACACAGTCCAGGCAATATCAGTGATTGAAACACACCCACACTGAAACGAAAGATCAACAAAGTAAAACAAAAGGAAAATAAGGAAAAGCTCAATTAAACCAGATCTTAATGTCAATGCTTTCTTTGTTTCCGATTATTAGTTTGTTTTTCTCTCGACGGTTAACCCGTCTGTCGTCTGTCGATCGGTTTCTACCGTACCTTTCAATGGACCCGCTTGGAATGCATGTCTACAAATCTCAATGAAATTCTATTTTAGAAAGGCATGCAAGCAGTGTAAGATATGTAGATGGGTACTATACCAATAGTGTATCTGTACTACATTATGTCACCTTCTTTCAAGACATGCATGCATGCTTCCTTTTATAATACTAATCTCTGATCACACATCTTTTCATCTTTCTCTCACTTTTATACTCTTTTCTACCATCTTCCCTTGCCATTTAGTTTAGCCATATATATGCTCTATAGCTTTTTTACCTTTTAATTTTCTATAATTCATCATCCACACTTAGGGTTCATCTTGTAAATTGTACCTTTTCGGAAAGTGATAAAAAGATGTTTTGTTAAGGTTATATTTGAAATATTAGAATTTGATGCAAATTAATGTACGTTGTTAAAATAACATACTATTACGTACATGTAATATATTGAAATATACTAATATATATTAAAGATATGTAATGACATATATTTATATATGGGTTAGATCAGGATGATCCTAATCCCCTTAAATTGGGTCCTAACACGTAGCTATGATCATCCGTAACACTTGGGAGATACCCTTAATTACACTCGACATGCGACAATTAGAAAAACACACAAACACAACAAATTACAAATAATGCAACTGATAAGCATACCTTAAAAGACATTCCAACAAGATACTAAAACCTACTAGTCATTAATTCTAATTAATATGGAAATCATTGCCAATCAATGATTAGAACTCGGTAGGGTTGCAGCTGGAGGATGAGACTGGAAAAAGCTCAAGGGTTTTTAGGGGTCTTGAGTTCAAGTTCGAGGAGATGACCACCCAATCTTCACCGTGTGTTCTCATTTCCGGTTCTTCGTTCTTCATCTTCTCATCACATCTCGCGGGACTCATGTCCATCTTCCATGAGCAGCTCAAGGGTTGCTGACATGAAACATCTCCCTGTATCAAATTACCGCTTTAGATTAGGTTTTACAGAAGAAGGAAAAAAAAAGTATATACTCAAGCACATAACCTAATTAAGGATATCAAACTGTTTATATATAGCTGAAGGGAAGAACCGTTATATGTGTGTAACGGAGAACCACTGCTCATGATCTTAAGACCCACCAGCTTATCAATCATATCAATCGATGTGACAGTATGGTATACAATTAAGAAAACATATAATTCAAAAAAACAACAGTTGATTACCTGAGGCTGAGTGTAGTAATCATGGGTGGGAAGCGGGTGAAACGTTTCTGGAGCGGAAAGAGGAGGAGGATGGATGGAGTTGATGAAGTGAAGATCAGGTGTTTGGATTTGGTAAGAAAACTGAGGTTGATGAAAATAATGATCATGGTGACATAAGTTAAGGTGGTGGGTATGTTGGTGTTGTAAGAGAAGATGTTTAGCAAGTCTTCTCCTAAGCTTTTGCCTGTCCCTAGCCTTATGGTTCTGAAACCAGTAAAAGACATTTTTACCCTCAATCTTACCATACAAAGAGAGATGGGCAGTGATGTGTTGAATCTGAGGAGCATTAGGAGTTCTTACACCTCCCCTATACATCTCTTCTAGTATCATGAGCTGCTCGGGGGTTGGGCACCACCGTGTGGACGTCGATCCTGGTGCCATCTCTTGCAGAATGGAATGTGATATGGTTAGGTGTTGGTTGATGAATTGAATTGAACAAGGGTATTTATAATGAGGAATTAAAGAATGAACAGAAAGCAAAGGATGAGGGGAGACAAAAGGGATAGAGATGTATGAGGGCAAAAAGGTTAATAATGAATTGAAGAAGCTAAAGGGTAAAGAAAAGCAGAGGGGGATTTCAATAGTATTAGCAATCAGAGACCTGTCATTTTCATGTTTCCTCTCTTTCATGCTTTCCTTTTAGCCTTCTATGCTACCCTATACATACAACTATATCCAATCTACAAGATGTGAACTAATATAACGTCGCCAAAGTCAAGGTTTTTTTTTTATTTTTAATCTCATTTTTCTAGGATGTGAACTGAAGCATCGAAATGAGACTTCATATATAGACTGTTTTTTTTTTATCTAGGAAAACTAGATGAGCAATTCGTGATGAGATGTGTGTTACAGGCTGAAACCTCTAGACTTTTTATTAGAAGATATGGTGTATTATAATTAAAGAAGTTATTTTATTAGTTTAGAATAATTTATATTATCTTGTGTAATCTTTGTTATTCTCCCCTAATCCTATAAATAGGGTGATAATACCCCCACCATTTGTGTGTTCATCACCACCGTAATATATCATGATATCAGAACAATTAACCTCTATACAGCTAGTGATCCTAACCGGTAAACAGGTGCAACTCGGTATATATATGCTCTAGTTGCATTTGCGGGGCGAGATAATAAGTTCTCACATTGAAAGTCGAGGACATTTTGAGTCTCGTATATAAGGTCGGTGGGCTACTCCTCCTATTGCAAATTGTTTTTAGAATGCAACTTCATTTGTTTATGTGTTGGACTTAAGCCTAACGCACACGTACGTTTGTATACTCACGACCCGCGTTTTATGGTCCATAATATAAAATAAAAACTATTCTAAAATAATAAGATAAATTTTTTAATTATAATATAATATATCTTCGAATACTTTTAAACACATCTTCCTTACAAATGTATAAATATTTATGAAAGAAAAAATGAGCAACAAGTAAATGATGAAATGATACGACATATTGACATACATATATATATATATATATGAATATGATATATGCATGAGAAATGACAAGTCGGGCTAATTTATGAAGTTGTATCCCTTGTTAGTACATGATGTTGGGAGTGAGTTCAAAGCATGTCAACTACGTTTGAGGGTTTGCCAGTTTGTGTTTGTATAATATCTTAACAAAACAGGCCTTAGATTATTTAAAAAGAAAAGAAGCAGAATGATTGCGTCATGATACTCTCATAATTAAGTAAAGACTGTAGTTGGTTGTTTCAACTTTCAACAGAATGGAATTGACAGCTGATTACTTGAGATTCGCTCTATCTTCTTCTTCCTCGATACTGTGCTTACAGCGTGCATCTCACGCTCTCTCTCGTTTTTGCCCTTGCATTTACGTCACTGGGCCCTACAACTATATTAATAGCTTGTCATTATATTGCTACTTTTTCATAAAAAAATGTAAATCAGTAAATCGAGTGTCAACAAGGGTAAAAGGGTAAAAAAACATTAGAGGAGCTGGGGGCAAGCAAGTACGTACTATTATATGATTCTAACTGAGTTGTGGGAATGGAGATAAACATACCATAAGTGCATGCAACTCCAAAATGTCCTTTTAGCCTCCTCTTCTCCGATGACAATAGGGCAATCCAGTAAATATATGTGTTCACTGATCTATACTAGCAGACATGCAAACAAAGAAGCAAATTGAGCAATGATAACGACACGGAAGTCGTAAACACACGGCGATGAAATTCACAAACCCGTCACGGATCCGGAACCCGTATTTTCATGGTTACGGGTTGCTAAACCGTGACACATTTTTCACGGATCCTTAATCGTTACAATTACAGGTTCCGGATCCGTGATGATTTTTTTGTGAACTTTGACCCAAAAAAATATTATGAGACTGACAATGATACGGAACTGGAACCCGGATCCATGTCAGCTGTAAGAAAAAAGAAATTTTATTTTACGGTTTCAGAACCCCCAACCGTGTTGATTATAAGTTTTGTTCTGAATGCGCAGTGCGTTTGTGAATTTAAGTTTACCTAATATCCCTCTAAGGATATGGGTTCTCAAATATCCAATTACGGAATTACCCTAACCCAGGGGTGTGAGTGTAGGTGCATTCAAAGGCTTGTCCGCTGAAAAGAGAAGAGTCGAAGATGCTAGCTAGCTAGCTTCTTTAATAACACCAACCGTCCAAACTTATCAATTACTCCAACAGTACATTATTTACACATCAATCAAAAATTAGGAATCAAAAAGTTAGGAAAAGTAGCAGCTTTTATCTTTTCTACACAATCATATACGACGATTAGTAAAAGTACGTTATGGATGCCTTTGTTTTCATAAACACCTCGAAAATGACAGCTCCTTACTAAACTAATAACTACCATTTCTACTTCCTTGTGCATATATACATATAGCTTCCTGTTTGCCTATCATATTGCAAGCATTTACAAACCCTACTCCTATATAGCTTACTAGCTATAGCTTCATGCCTTCATTGCTCATCGATGACGATACCATTTCCCACTACCTACTCTCTCATCTCTCTGAGCCATAATATACATGTCTCTCCCTGCATTCATGTCTTCCATCTTTGCATATATGTCCACTCACCTACTAATCATTTTTATAATCACTACTATATATTCTTAATTAACTTTATCCATTGTTTTACCCTCTTTAGGTTGACCTAGGGTTGCAGGAGCCATCGTATGTATATTTATACACTAATATTTAATGAATAAAGCAAACTTTCAGTATATCAATCTCCCACTTTCTGTTAAGATACGTGAAAATTACACATCGACAATATGATATTACGTGAATCTAACATATAAGTTTATAACTACTAATCCTATTAACACTTGGTTTTAGAATGGAACCCCGAAAATTTTTGTGTAGGTTCACTGTACATGCATCCCCTCCACATATTAAACTCGTCGGATATAAAAAAGATAAATTAACTCTTTCTGCACCAAAAAACCCTAAAAACGCTACCACCATGCTCCACCGTCCGCCACCCACAACCCACCGTTGTCACAATGACAATGCTCAATCCATTCGATCACCTTGGTCAGCAAATCTACTCTCTACTTCTCACTAATGAGAACTATGCAGAAAATTATTTTACATCTTTAGGTTAAACGGGATTACCCTCGTGTGTAGATTTATACGATCATGTTTAATGAATAAAGCAAGCTTTTGGTGTATGACTACATCTATAAAAAGATATGTTCTCACCCATCATCAACCGATTCATAAACCCTCCTGACCCGTCTGCACAACTTTGGACCGGACCGGAAATTACGGTCCGGTCCGGTCCTGAACCGTAATTGTAAAAATCCGATCCGGTCCGGCCCCGGACCGTTAATTTTTATTTTATTTTATTTTTCAATAAGAAAAGATCAGGTCCGGTCGGTTCATGGACCGTTTCACACTAGTAGTGAAACGGTCTGGTCTGGTCTCCGAGAGTTTACGGTCGGGTCAGAACCGTTTGAACACCCGTACCCGTCACACGTCTTTGTACTCGACACATAAACAAATCTTCAACTATAAAAGCATATTATTTACTTATACTTTTAAAGTTGAAATCAGGATTTTGTTAGCTATGTAAATATTAGTAATTAACAAGTAGTTCTGAGATGTTTTCTGAGGCTAGCTTCTGTTTGCATGGCGTGGTTTTGAGGGTTTTGAGGACAGACAGTAGCAGGAGCAAACAAATATAATAATATGATGATGATAGTAATAAGGATATGTATGTAGCATATTAGGTAGCATGCATGCATGCACGGTTCGATGACACGACCATTCGGCTCTTTCCCTCTGCCTACTTATTTTTGTAAATATAATCTGCAGACATGTCAAAGCTCTGTTTGGTTTTAACCATATAATATATCTATATTTACCGACAAAATATGAAAGAAGCTACATGTCAAAGCTTTCAGCTAGTCTTCATCAAATTTAACTCTAAAGTTCAAACACGTTATTATATAAAATAGTTATCAAGAATAATATATACTTTCTACAGCCAGTACGTAGTCTGCTAGATAATAGATATATAATTTACATTGATTGAAAGTGGACAGCTACTGCATTTACAATCTCAATTTCGTACGTTTATAGCATTGACCTTTCACACTGGCCACTCATCAGAAAAAAATAAAAAGAAAGTTTGAATTATTAATTTAATTGAAACTAGTGAAGTTATTTCTTCCAAAATTCTCTTTTGTCACTTTCTAAGTAGTAACTGCACTACATGCTCTTATAGATCTTTACAACGGAACCAAATAGCTTTGTTGCTAGCTAGATCCTATACAGCTGACTTCATTAAGTCTCATGTCCCTTCATAATGCATTTTGTTTGTTATTTTAGCATGTCTTATTTAGTGTTTTGTGTGGAGGATCCCATTTTTAAATCGTATGTATGTAGGAAAACATTAAGACAAAATTATTCAGGTATACTGAATTAGTTTCTCGAAAATTTAAACCTGGTTATATTGGAGAGGCGATAAGCTCTTTATTTAATTCTGAAATCGTCTCTTAGTACCAGGGTCTATTGACGATCCGAATCCCAAGATATAACTACAAAATTCCGGTTTACGAAATCAAAACGCGTAACCCACTAACTGTTTGTAGAATACTTTCAACCAGACTCCGTATTATAAAAGCATAAAAAAGGAGTAAGTTTTTCTAATGTGTGTTTTGAATGAGAGGAGGGGAGCTTTTTATATATAGAGGCTCAAGATTCACCGTTTGCATTTAAGCCCAAGAGCTTAAGCGTGCTTAATTCTCGATAGCGGGGACGTTAATGCCCGATCTCACAATCCGACATATTAACGGGACAAGATACCCGGCTTATCGAATCGGGTCAACTCATAGTAAACGACGTTGTGGATCGGCCCAAAAAGATAAAGTTGATTGGTCAGTATGACCTAATCCATAGATGGCTCAAAGTCATTCTGAAGAACCCAAAAGACTCACGCAACTCAACTCAGTGTGCGGAGCTAGGTTCTCTTTTTATAAATATTGGTAATCGTTGTACCCTATACCTAGTATATAAACTATATTTATTTTCTTCATATCATTGATATGGGACAATTTTCTTATTTCAATTCGTGTGACTCGCTTAGAACCTCCATTTATCATTAAAATGAAAATCACTTTTTATGTATGAATACATTACCGAAACATACCCGCATACACAAACACAAACAAAACGCTTTCATTTTCTGATAGTCGGATCCCGTTGAAAGTGTGCCTAAAAAGTCACCCGCGTCACCTTATAAATTAAAATGAGTTACAACATTGTATTCGGTCAATTTTTAAGTGCCAAAGTGAGAGCTAACGTAGAGAATCGAAATACCATTGTAAACGTATTATGAAATAGCAGTGTCGTAGATGATGAAACTAACCAACGAAGTTAACATTTGTTTTGTGAATTTTTGAGAATGACAAATGAAATACCATAGTAAATGTATTATGAAAGGTTGGCATCAAACATTCAATTTTTCACCTCGTTGCCTCTTTCTTATCTTTTCAAACCAAAAAAAAACTATCATTCTCTTCTTATGAAAAAAGAAAAGGAAAAAAGGAACTTTTACAATTATGAGAACTAAATTAGCTTATTTTTAATTTTTTAGTTTGCATATATTGTGGAACTGTAGTTTAGACTTTAGCGACCAAGACGGTGTTGAGTTGATCAACTCATCGCATAGAATAGACCCACTTAATTAAGTCCAAGAGTTGGCTTGACGCTGTATAATTCATGTCTGGTAGTTAATCTCACGCCGTTCAACTCATCTCTGATCTTCGCAACGGGAAGTTCAACTTAAACTCACCTATGCGGCCAGAGGGTTCAACTTCGCTATAAACACCTAGTCGATACAAAAAGTAAGAAATGTTGAATAGAAAACACAAGTTCAACTTCAACTCATCATCACAACGGTGAGTTTTTAGGTGACCTTCTTATATAAGAGTACATAGTTTCTTGGAATAATTGAGTAGTTAAGAGGAGATAAATTTCATTGTCATGCTTAGCTCAACCATGTTGAGAGTGTTACGAGGAAATAGTTGAGTAGTTAAAATATTGTATCTTAGGTGGAATTGATGTTACATCTTGATGGTAAGGTATACAAGGGCATAAGGCGTTACATCTAGCAAAATTGAATGAAGCCAACATGAAAATTTACCACAAGTTATTTGACATGTTGGTATGAAAAGATGAGACATCGGAGACGAGAAGAGAAACTCCACTTAAACTTTATGACAAGATGGAAATGAAAAGATATGTCGACGGACTAGTTATTGGGTTGTGGAATTTATGCTAATTAAGGGCCAATTGATTGGTTGGCAAAAACAATATGTTTCTTTGCATTATATGAATAATCTAGTAGATGAGTTTCTCAAGCCGATTGTGAGGTCCCACGGTGTGTCTAAGACTATTGCTTTGAGTATAAATGGTCGATTTAATTGGAGATTTGAGAAACATGATTAAGTATATTGACATTGAAGGATGTATAAGGGTGTGTGTGATAGAATGGGACAAGTTGTCCAAACCATTTGTGAAACATGTGTAGAGTTCCAGTATTATACGTGGAGTTGTTAAAAGTTGACCATGCACATAAAATTGATCCGATGAATTCGAATTCCACCTGCCCTGAAAATTTGAAAAAAGAGAATATTTGGAATTGGTCCGCTTCAAACCGATTTAACCTAAAGTAACCCGATTGCCCGAATAACCCGACCCGAAGTAACTCGATAGCCCGAAGTAGCATGTAGAATGACGTGATAGACTGAAGTAACCCGAACTAAATGATCCGATAGCTCGAAGTAACCCGACCCGAATGACCTGATAGTCCAAAGTACCCCGACCCGAAATGTCTTGATAATCCTTCTATTTTAATGCATACAAATAGGATAATTTAAGTTACATTGATAATTTTGATTTAAATGATAATTATTTACATGATTTATTAAGAGAAAAAATAGATAAAAATTTACCTAGAAGTAGGTTAATTTAAAATTTAAGTTGGGCATACACCAACTAATTTAATACATACATGGATTATACAAATTCAACCTAAATAACAAATCACTAATTACAATATCATTAGATTGTTAACTTCAAGTCTCCAATCATGTTTGAAACACCAACAATATTATCCACAAAATTAAGTGCATTTCATAAATTCATTTAGAGATAAAACCACCACAAAATGATAAGTTTAAGTTACATATGTTTTGCATCTTCAAGTTTGATACAAGTGGTGCTATGTAACTCTAAGTTCAAGTTGATACAAAAAGTCACATCATTATCCATATGGTCAAAAGGTTGTACCATTCATTGTTCCACAAGTAATCTCCAAATAAGGTTTACCTAAGAAACAAAATAAAATAAAATAATTAACATCAATAATATAACTAATCACTACAAAATTGTCATTTTTATTTGTCTATTTACAAGAAAGAAAATTTATCTCTTAAATCCTAAATAATAAAAACAAATGGATTCTTGAGACAATAATAACAGCATATTCATATATCATTAAAATTACATACCTCAAAATCTCTTTATTTATAACAAACATCATAATTCTCCTTTAAAGAAACATACCTCAATATTTTGAACAAGCTCTACCTAAATAAAATTCAACATCAAAAATCATAAAGCATTGAACTAAGAAATGATATACCTAATTCATTGCAAACAATTTCACTAAAACTGTTTCACACTCTTCAGGGGTGAAATTTGATGAAACAAAATATTAAATTAAAAATAAAATATAATAAACTAAATAACAAAAACCATTACAATTTAACTACCATTTACCATCAAATCATGTTAACCAATTATTAGTAGTGACTAACACTTTATAACAAACAAAATAGGAAAAACATATACGGATCAAATGGATCAGTCAGATTAGGCATTTGGATCAAACGGATCAATCGGATATCCCTATCCGGTTAAAGACATTTTCAATCAAACGGGTCAGACTAAAATCATTCCGATCAAACATATTACTCAAATACTCGCGGAATTATCCAATCCAACTAAAGTTGTTTTTGGATACCATATTTTAGAATTTGGATCAAACAGATCAACCGTAAAACCACGGATTGTTATCCGATTCCGCAAAAGATGATAAATTTTATTTTACATGTTATAACAAATAAAATAGGAAAAACATATATGCATCAAATGCGTCGGTCAAATTAGATATTTTGATCAAACGGATAAGTCATTTTCAATTAAACAAATCGGGCTTAAATCATTCCAATCAAACATATCATCCAAATATTTGCGGATAATTATCCGATCCGACTAAAGTCGTTTTTAGTGCCATATTTTAGAATATGGATCAAACGGGTCAACCGAATATCCATGGAATTATAATCCGGTTGGGCAAAAGATGATAAAATTTTATTTTACATTTTATAACAAACAAAATAGGAAAAACATAATGAGGGACCATCCCCAACACCTTCTATACATGGATCAATCACTAGAGCGGGAGCATTGAAGGAGAAAGAGGTGACATTATCTTCAAGTCCTTTCATGGAAGGATCTATCACTAGATCAAAATCAAGATCCATCCAAGAAGAGGTTTCTAGCTTATTGGCATCCTTAACATCTAAGGAGACTCTATTTGTGTCTATGTCTTCTTTAGTCACATTTGATAGAAAGTTTACGATTCCGTTTCGAAATCAAACACTATAATTGATCTAGACTTATACATGAATCAACCCGTATATTCGTATATGAAACAAAGACTAACCTTTATCCGTGGGAGTCTTCATCGCAAATCAAACGAGTCCGAATCGATCGTAAGCGTGTATCTTCTCCTTCCTTAATCCTTTACTTTTAGTTAATCTCTAATGGAGGAGATTAATCCTTAATCTTTTACTTATCTCTAATTACCTTTTGTTTGATTCATTTTACGGGAATTGGTTGTCTGTGATGGATGGTTCTGTTGAATGCAGAAAACCACTGTAATCACATTGAAAACAACCGCCTCAATCCTCTTATGGTAACCTACATTTATATATATATATATATATATATATAATTTTATGAGATAAGTATAGGTTAATAATTAGGCAAGGAAGGAGGGATTATAATTAATCCCGTAATTTTAACGTCTTTAACCGATACCGATCCATTACGGTTTCGACTTTATATTAAAACTACAAACTATAAAGTGGACTTAATTTTATATATTAAACCTAGACACACTTGCCACATAGAATATATGTATATATGTATATATATTATAAATATTCTTACATTCTCCCACTTGGCATGTGTGTTAGCTTAATGGTTCAATATCTGTAATGCGGAAACTTATATAAGTCCATAAAATATCAATAATCCATAATTGAATCAAAATTGATCGGATCATGGCGGTCACATGTCATTGAGCGACATGATTCCTTCCAAGTATCACAAATCAATTCAAAACTCAATATTGTTTTAAGTTTGAGATGCACTATAAGTCTCAAATTACGTGTCATCAGAAAACAATAATTGTATACAAGTACGATGATGATGACAAGTATTATAAAGCAGAAACATATCAATAGGTGAATTCAAAGTGTTATAATATGATGAGCTAAATATAATTATAATAGCAAGGTCTTATCTATAACACCCATACGTTCTACATGGCCATTGAACGCCTTAGGTGGTAAACCTTTAGTTAACGGATCTGCAACCATCATGTCCGTTCTAATATGCTCAAAAAACACTCTATGTTTCTTCACTTCATCTTTAACTGACAAGTACTTTAACTCCATGTGCTTAGCACCCTTAGAGTACTTGTCGTTCTTCGAAAAGAACACGGCTGCAGAGTTATCACAATAAATTCTCAGCGGCCTAGCTATACTGTCAACAATTCCAAGCCCCGAGATAAAATTCCGCATCCACAATGCATGGTTAGTGGCCTCAAAGCATGCCACAAACTCAGCCTCCATAGTAGAAGTAGCAATGATAGACTGCTTCCCACACCTCCATGAAACAGCTCCTCCCACTAATTGAAACACATATCCGAACGTAGATTTCCTACTATCCACACATCCGGCAAAATCTGAATCTGAATATCCAATGACCTCTAGATGATCGGATCTCCTATATGTAAGCATGTGCTCTTTGGTGCCTTGCAAGTACCTGAGAACCTTTTTAGCAGCTTTCCAGTGGTTCATTCCGGGATTACTTTGATATCTACCCAATATGCCTACAGCGAAACTAATGTCAGGCCGAGTACATGTTTGAAGATAATTCAAACTCCCAACCACTGATGCATAAGGAATATTTTCCATTTCCTTTCGTTCCAATTCATTTCTAGGACCTTGTAGTTTACTAAACTTATCTCCCTTCTGAATTGGAACTATCCCTTTAGAGCATTTATCCATTCTATATTTCTCTAACACTTTATTAATATAAGCTTTTTGAGACAAACCTAACAATCCTTGTGATCTATCCCGAAATATTTCTATTCCAATCACATAGGATGCCTCACCCATATCTTTCATTTCAAAGTGCTTAGAGAGATATTTCTTTATATCATGTAACATGCCTATGTTATTTGCAGCAAGCAAGATATCATCAACATATAGGACTAAAATAGCAAATTTACTCCCATTGACCTTTATGTAGATACACCGATCAACGGCGATCTCTACAAAACCATAAGACGTGATGATATCATTAAACTTAAGATACCATTGTCGGGAAGCTTGTTTCAGTCCATATATTGATTTTCTCAACTTACACACCATATGTTCTTTGTTTGTGGTCAAGAACCCTTCAGGTTGGTCCATATATACTTCCTCCTCTAAATCTCCATTTAGAAAAGCGGTCTTTACATCCATTTGGTGAAGCTCAAGGTCATAATGAGCCACCAAAGCCAAAACAATTCTCAAAGAGTCTTTCTTTGACACCGGAGCGAAAGTCTCCGTGTAGTCAATGCCATCTTTTTGAGTGTATCCTTTAGCAACCAATCTAGCCTTATACCTTTCAATTTTGCCCTTAGAGTCCCGTTTGGTCTTAAAGATCCACTTAGACCCAACTGTCTTGGAACCCTCAGGCAACTCAACTAAATCCCATACTTGGTTGTCACTCATCGATTTCATTTCTTCTTTCATGGCAATTAACCAATTTTCAGAATTGTCACTTTTCATGGCTTTCTTAAATGAAATTGGATCTTCATCAATGCTTAAGTCACATTCATTTTCAAGAGAATAAACCACATAATCATCTGGAATGGCAGATCTTCTTTCTCTTATAGACCGCCTTAATGATTCACGTGGTTCATTTGTCTCTTCTTGTACTATGACTGGTTCATTTATTTCATCGTCAACTAATGGATTTTGAACATCATTTTGTTGTTCCAAGTTGTCATGTAACTGTGATATGATAATTGGTACAACAACCTCAGAAGAAACCACAGGTGAAAGATCTTCAACCTGAATTTCTTGAATGTCCACTTTTCGTGGATCACCACTCCCACTAGTTTGACCATTCTCAATGAACCTAGCATTGCCAGTTTCTATGATTCTCGTACTATGGTTAGGGCAATAAAATTTATACCCCTTTGACTTATCAGGATAGCCAATGAAGAATCCACTAACTGTTCTTGGATCAAGCTTCTTTTCATGTGGATTATACACCCTCACTTCTGCAGGACAACCCCAAACACGGAGATGTCTCAAACTAGGTTTCCTGCCCGTCCACAGTTCATAAGGGGTCTTAGGAACTGCCTTACTAGGAACCCGGTTCAATAAATATGTTGCAGTCTTTAATGCGTGTATCCACAATGATAAGGGCAAAGAACAATTACTTAACATGCTCCTAACCATATTAATTAATGTACGGTTCCGCCTCTCAGCTACACCATTTTGCTGAGGTGTACCGGGCATTGTATATTGTGCACAAATGCCTTTATTTTCAAGGAAGTTTGCAAATGGACCTGGACACTGTCCCTTTTCATTATATTTCCCATAAAATTCGCCACCTCTATCGGATCTCACAACTTTTATTTTTCTATCTAATTGCCTTTCCACCTCAGTAACAAATACCTCTAAGGCATTTATAGAATGAGACTTTTCATGCAATAGATAAATATATCCATAACGTGAGAAATCATCAATAAAAGTGATGAAATACTTTTCACCGCTCCATGAAGGAACGTCAAAAGGACCACAAATATCAGTGTGAATTAACTCAAGAAGTTGAGTGCTTCTTGTGACGGCTTTCTTTGTAGTGTGTTTAGTTTGCTTTCCTTTAATGCATTCTATACACACATCTAAGTCACTAAAATCCAAGTGAGGTAGGATATCATTTTTCACCAACCTCATTAACCTTTCCTTAGATATGTGACCTAATCTTTGATGCCATAAGAAAGCTGAATTTTCATTAGATGTACTATGCTTGATGCCCACATTAGCTTCAACATGAAGCAAAGATTCAGAAAATTTAATATCAAGATTAAACTTGTAAAGTGAATCAATCAATGTACCACTACCATAAAAGACATTATGTTTGTACAATAAAAATTCACCATGTCCAAACTTAATAATAAAACCTAAATTGTCCAAACTACTAATGGAAACAAGATTTCTAGCACATTCAGGAACATAAAGACATCCTTCAAGATCTATATAACAACCAGTGTCCAAGATCAATCTATAAGTCATCCTGTTTCCCATGAACAAATACTGTTCAGCTCCTCTTATGGGCCGGATCATACTGAATCCCTGTTTAATATGAGACACGTGAGTAGTAGCACCAGAATCTATCCACCAAGTATTATTAGGCACTTCTATAAGATTTGATTCAAAGGAAACAAAACTATAATGTATACCTTTCTTCTCAAACCAAGCCTTCCTTCTAGGACAGTCCTTCTTGAAGTGTCCCGTTTTCTTGCAAAAGAAATACTTCATTTCCTTCTTAACATGACCCTCACTGACTTTCAAAAGGTTCTTGTTCCTCCTGTCCTTTTTACCTGACTTACCCTTACTGTTGCTAGCACCATCATGACTTGTAAAATGGACAACTTGATCCTTTATCTTCCTTAATCTCCCTTCCTCTTGAACAAGCATGGCCTTTAATTCCTAAAAGTTCCATTTGTCTTTAATTGTGTTATAGTTCACCTGGAACTGACCAAACTCAAGAGGTAGAGAGTTAATGATAAATTGGACCAAGAATGTTTCATTAACGTCCATTCCCAAGGTCTTTAACTTTGTTGCCAAATTAGACATATACGTCACATGATCATGGATAGGCTGAGACCAGTCAAACTTTTTCGTAGTCAGCTCACTCATAAGGCTTCCTACAATTGACTTATCCGCCAAATCTGATTGTGAGTACTCCTTAACTTTTAGAAAAAATTCCTTTGCATTCTTTGTCTTAGGCATTGATGGCTTAATACTTTCAGCCATACTCATCCTCATGAGATTCAAACTCAGCCTGTTAGAACGCTCCCAATCCTCATAAAGAGATTTTTCAGCTTCGGAGCTATCCTCTGTAATGGCTGCTGGTTGATTATCCATGAGTATAGCAAGATCCAACGACATAATGCCCAAAGTAAATCGGACTTGTTCAGACCAATCATCATAATTCTGCCCATTGAATTTGACAACAGAGTTTGCAGATGCAGAGAAACTTGATGAAGCTGCAATAATTTATACATGCTTACCTATTAGTGCTTTGACTATAATACAGATTCAAATCATATATGTAAAATTTAAAACATGTATTCAAGCAACCTTTGGGCAATACTTAAACACACATACAATCATCGATGCTAAAATATACATTCAGTAGATTATCATGACATACATAAATCAAATAAGCATGCTATCTTTGGATATACACACTATTCAACTTAAGTATCATAATTAATCTCTTTAATACTATTGACTATTTTCAATGATTCGCCTTTGGGTGATCTCCTAGAAATATAGTCAACAATAACAATTATTCAATCAAACTTTTATTAAGCATCCTATAATCATGAATAATTGAACTTGATTGATTTAAATGTCTTAGTCAAGATATAACAAGGCCACTTTGGTGACTAACAAGTTATGCATAATTTAGACTTTAAATCGTATAACTCTTCTACCGTATGACCACACTTTATACTATACCATTCGTACATACTGTAAACTAGTATAAGCAGCCGTACAAATTTACAATCAAAGTAGAGTATATCTATAGTAAAACTACTTACTGTCATAAAGCAATGAATATGGTAAATATTGAAAACTAATTACCTTAATCACTGTCACTGATCACAACTAAACAGTACATAAAGATATATATAAACCAGAAGTGTAAACACTGTAATCATTCAATTATCTTCAAACATGATGTCCAACGTAAGCACATCATGTATATTTAAAAGAATTAGATCATGCTGTTAACGATCGCCGAACTATACATATATAATCTGGATTTGAATACGAATAAATCGGTGATTCATGTAAATCTATAACCATGCTCTGATACCAATTGATAGAAAGTTTACGATTCCGTTTCGAAATCAAACACTATAATTGATCTAGACTTATACATGAATCAACCCGTATATTCGTATATGAAACGAAGACTAACCTTTATCCGTGGGAGTCTTCATCGCAAATCAAACGAGTCCGAATCGATCGTAAGCGTGTATCTTCTCCTTCCTTAATCCTTTACTTTTAGTTAATCTCTAATGGAGGAGATTAATCCTTAATCTTTTACTTATCTCTAATTACCTTTTGTTTGATTCATTTTACGGGAATTGGTTGTATGTGATGGATGGTTCTGTTGAATGCAGAAAACCACTGTTGTAATAGCTAGGATTTTCGAATTCTAATTAATGTTGATTAACTTAATCATTGATAGCAATTGCCATATAACTCGCGAAGATTTCGCAAGTGATGAGTAAGAGTCCCACCGTTATGTTCCTGGCGTAATTTTGGGCGTTTGGGAAAATTTTTACTTTTTCCCCCGGGTAATTATTTTTACCCTCCGGTGTTATTTGGAGCATTTGGGAGCTCCAATTAATAAAAATGCAGTTGAGAGAAATGATCAGGACATCGGATATGTCCTAGATATGAAATAACATGGAGAGGCAAAACGGCCAAAAGAGTTGCTATTTCGTTTCTTAATGGCTAAGAAAGACGGCTTAGGAATACACGTTTTCCGAGGCAGTTGTGGAATAATTATCCCTACAATATTCCAGATTTAATGTTCCAAATTCGAGAAGTTTGGAGAAAGAGGTTCGACCCGCCTTTGGATCGGTTAAAGGATAATTATCGACTTTACTAAAGGATAATTATCGTCTTCACTATAAATAGCGGAAAATCCTTTATTAATTCATTTCATTTCACGTTTTCTCGTAAAAACTCTGATTTCTCTCAACCTTCAAACTCAGATCTACTCTCCGTTTCTAATCCGATTTCAATTCCGTTTGAGTTTCTGGATTCCTCTCTTCATTCTCTTCATATCGGTACCGAGTTTCTGCATTTCCGAGTATATGGAGGGTTGGTCGAGCATATATGTCACCAGGCAGGTTCCGTCGCTAGGATTCCGGTGAATTTGATGTTGTCCATGCGTAGCCTGCGTCGCTGTGATTCCGAATCTTCTTTCAGATCGTCAATCGGGTTAGTAACGAATAAGTTATGAATTTATTCGTTTTCTGTACTGCGATTTGGCCTAAATTGACTTTAGGCTTGTCAAAATGGATAATTAGAAATTCCATTATGGTCGTTATATTATTCTGGTGATTATGGATAGTTTGTTTGATGAAATCTGATGACAGGAGGTTTAGAAATTGCCTGCGGGCAAAACGTTATTCTGGCGGAATCTAATTAATTAATTAAAGGTTAATTAATTAAATTGGGATTAGAATTGAGATTGAGGAATTTTGATTAGATAATACCTTGATATTTGAGGAATTGTGAGTTATGCTGAGATATTGAGGTTTAGTTGGTTGTGAGGCTCATAGATTGAGTATGATCCTTATGGATCCCTTTGGGTCTAGGTGTGACCCCTTTGATGAATAGAGGTTGATATATCTCTGTATGCCTTGTTATTAGGCAGTGTCCCTCTCAAGATTGGAGGTTGATCGTGGTTGAGTTTGTACGAGGTTGAGGTAAGTCCGTAGGACTTACTTAGCTACCATCCTTATATTGGGTGTTTGCATGAGTGGTGTGTGCTTATATGTTTGCTATGATAGTATGAGTTGTCGTTTTTATCGACCTATGTTCTATTGACTGCCCCACTGCGTGGCTGTGATAACCTTTCCCTTTCATCCCGTCGTGGAGTCTGGGAGGTTCACTGATGTCAGGCCAGACTGGTTTACAGGAAGGGCGCAATCCACTCCCATAGGGTACACGGATTGTAAGACCGATACTCGTACAGCTGGACATTGTACTCAGAGGCGGGGATGTATCGGTCCTCGTGTCACATACTTTCATCTATCTATATATATACGGTTTTTGAGTGAATGGTTAATATATAAAGATAATAAATGGGTAAATGTGTGATAGCATGCTGATGTGTTTATCTTTCATGATTGTGCTTGTGCTTATGCATTACCTCATATAGGTATGGTTAGCTAACGGTTTCATACCGTGTTGTAGATGTTTACAGGTTAGGCGCTACAGGGTGATCTGGCAGGGTGACAGGCCGAGGACTCTCGTACATTAGGTGGTTGGTTTGGGGTTGTTGTGTTTCCCCTCCTGCGTGAGGATGATCTTTTGTACCTCCTATGTGAGGATGTCGTTTTATATACTCGGCTATGTTGTTGTGTAATTTGGGTCGTACAGTTTATACTGTTTTATGTATTTGTTTTATATCTGTCAGTGCCATGTTGTAAGGTCCGGTGAACTTGTTGTCAGGCTAGGGTCAGGATCCATTGTGAGATCCTAGCCCAATGTGACACTCCGATTCCCGCGGATTCGGGGTGTTACAGAGTTGGTATCAGAGCCTAGGTTGACAACAATGGCACTTGCTACCTGCAATGAGGTTTGATAGGTAAAATAAACAGAGCCCACATGGGATCTGACGTTTTCAAAGGTTTTGGTTTTAAGTGTGGTTTTGGGATAGAATGTACGAGAAGTCGTCACCTCTGCCATGGATCTCTGCAGCGTAGATATGTATATATATCTGTGTGTACTATGGATTATGTGGATGTATTATATACATATCGATATCTATGGCATATATATAGCCTTATAAGATTAGGTGCGTATATCCTACAGATGACTCAGACTAGAGCAGTATCTGTAGTGGGATGAGGTAGGGGTACACCACCTCTTCCTCCAGTGGTGATAAGTCAGGGACCAGTTTCCGCTGTTGTTTCTCCTATGGTAGAGAACGAGTTTGAAGAGGCTGATCATGTCTCCATGAGTAGGATTATTGATATGTGTGTTTATACCTGAGAACGTATGATGAGAATTACCCGACTCATGATTTAGAGTTAGTAGTGGTTGTTCAAGCCTTTAAGTTTTGAAGACCGTACCGGTGTGATCTTCATGTCAGATTTCTATAGATCATAGAAATCTGAAGTATATTTTATGCAACAGGGGTTGAATAACCGCCAGTATTAAGAGCTTAAGTTGATCAAGACTTTGACTCGAAGATTCCATATCATTCAGAGAAATTGAATGTTGTCGCCGATAACTTGAATGGAAAAGACGCTCCAAGAGAAGATAATTGTGAGACTGATAGTTCAGCCTCAGCTTTAGAGACATCTAGCTTGGCTAGAGTTGGACAATCATTTCCTTAATGAGGATATCCAGTTATACCTCAGAGGTTCTACCTGGTCTGTTGGATGAGGTCCAACAGAAGCAAGAGACCTGCCCGGCCTTGACAAGGTTTAGAGAAAGGATGTCTCGTACTGAGGCACCATAGTTCTCCATGGGAGTAGATGGACTGATGAAGAGTCATGACCACTTTGTGTACCTGCTGATGCAGATGGAAACAAAGAATATTACGGTATATCCATTGTACGCCTTATTCAGTACATTCAGGTACGAGTAAGATGTACCACGAGATGAGACGATTATATGGTATGAAGCCGATATTACCAGATTTGTGATATAGTGTGTGACCTGTCAGCAGGTCCAGATAGAGTATTTCCGATCTAGAGATAAGCCCCACCCACTACCAGTGCAGTAGTAGAATTTGGGAGGACAGATCTATGGACTTTGTTATGGGATTGTGACCCAGTAGAAGATTGATATTATCTGGATTGTTGGTAACAGATTAATGAAACCGGCACGTTTCATTTCTATCAGAAGGACGTGGCAAGTGAATGAATTGGCTGAGGAGTACATTAGACAGATAGTGAGACTCCATGGTATACCGAGAACGATCATTTCTGATCGAGATGGATGTTTTTACTTTGAGATTTTAGTCAGCAAATTCAGACTGCTATGGGGACGAGTCTGTACCTCATGACTACACTTCACCCCCTGACAGATGGTCAGTTAGAGAGGATCATCTAGATCTTAAAGATCTATTATAAGTTGTAAGTCGAATGGGAAACGTGGATGGTTATATTACCTTCCATTAATGAGTTTATTATATAACAATAAAGGACGTGCATCTTTCTGGGATGGCCCTATGAGACAATATATATAGACATAGATGTCGTATATCCTTATGCTAGAAGTGATCTAGCAATAGTAGTAGAAATAACACATGACCAGACTCAGGATTTTATAGTTCAAGTAACGATGATTAAAGGAAGAGTGTTGGCTCTACATAGTCGCCAGATTGTGTGTGTAGACAAGAGGTGTTAACCTCTAAAGTTCAAGTGAGAGTTCATGTCCGGCTGGAGGTATCTCAGTTGTGAGACGTTTGTTGTGTATTATGGAAAGGGGAACTGAGTTTCCAATATGTCGGTTACTTGAGATCTTGATCAGTTTTGTGAAGGCAACATGATGTTTAGCTTTCACTCTGAAGTAGGTGGATGTTCACCCAGTGTTCATGTGTCTCAACTGAGGAAGTATATACTAGGTTGGAAACACTTTGTGAGTTATAATGATCTAGTGGTTAAGTTGAACCACATCGTTGTTGAGCATTTGATTACATTCTTGGAATAAGATATGAAACGCTTGCATTTGAAAGACATTCCCATATTGAGGATATTATGGTCGAGATGAAGACCTGAAGAGGCTATGTAAGAGACTGAGGATAGTGTCCTGAGGAACTATCTAGAGTATATGTTGGGACAGACCCATTTGTGGGAGCACGAGTAGATCTTAGTGTTATCTTGATGAATGTTGTGCTTATGTGCTTATATGCCTTGATGTGTTATTCCATGCTAGTTGTGATGTGATTTATGATCTTAGTAGATCTTGATGTGCTAGCGTGATGTATGTTATAGCTGGAGAAGATTACTTCCTCCACGCTACCCGAGTATGATTATATTTATAGCTGGAGATGGTTCTTTCCTTCATGCTATTTGAGTGTGATTAGGATTCAGCTGGAGATGGTTCTTTCCTCCATGCTACCTTGATGGACATAGTTTTAGTGGAGATGTGATTCCTCCATGCGATATATATGTTTATGGGTTGGCTAGAGACGTATTTCCTCTATGCATGTGATATGTTTTGGCTAGAGATGTGCTTCCTCTATGCCTTGTGATGTGGTATGGCGAGAGACGTGATTCCTCTACGCCTTAGGGTAGCGTTATGGCCCTGTTTCCTGGAGATGATGATTCCTCCATGTTTATACTTGAGGTTATAGATTGTTATAGGTTGTGATCTTTTGAACGGAGATGTGATACCTCCGATAGAAAGAGTGAGAGTTATACCTCGGCGTATGGGTCCAAGAGGATTTGGGAATTGTTCAAGTTTCGGGACGAAACTTTTTTTTAGGGGTGTGTGATGTAATAGCTAGGATTTTCGAATTCTAATTAATGTTGATTAACTTAATCATTGATAGAAATTGCCATATAACTCGCGAAGATTTCGCAAGTGATGAGTAAGAGTCCCACCGTTATGTTCCTGGCGTAATTTTGGGCGTTTGGGAAAATTTTTACTTTTTCCCCCGGGTAATTATTTTTACCCTCCGGTGTTATTTGGAGCATTTGGGAGCTCCAATTAATAAAAATGCAGTTGAGAGAAATGATCAGGACATCGGATATGTCCTAGATATGAAATAACATGGAGAGGCAAAACGGCCAAAAGAGTTGCTATTTCGTTTCTTAATGGCTAAGAAAGACGGCTTAGGAATACACGTTTTCCGAGGCAGTTGTGGAATAATTATCCCTACAATATTCCAGATTTAATGTTCCAAATTCGAGAAGTTTGGAGAAAGAGGTTCGACCCGCCTTTGGATCGGTTAAAGGATAATTATCGACTTTACTAAAGGATAATTATCGTCTTCACTATAAATAGCGGAAAATCTTTTATTAATTCATTTCATTTCACGTTTTCTCGTAAAAACTCTGATTTCTCTCAACCTTCAAACTCAGATCTACTCTCCGTTTCTAATCCGATTTCAATTCCGTTTGAGTTTCTGGATTCCTCTCTTCATTCTCTTCATATCGGTACCGAGTTTCTGCATTTCCGAGTATATGGAGGGTTGGTCGAGCATATATGTCACCAGGCAGGTTCCGTCGCTCAGATTCCGGTGAATTTGATGTTGTCCATGCGTAGCCTGCGTCGCTGTGATTCCGAATCTTCTTTCAGATCGTCAATCGGGTTAGTAACGAATAAGTTATGAATTTATTCGTTTTCTGTACTGCGATTTGGCCTAAATTGACTTTAGGCTTGTCAAAATGGATAATTAGAAATTCCATTATGGTCGTTATATTATTCTGGTGATTATGGATAGTTTGTTTGATGAAATCTGATGACAGGAGGTTTAGAAATTGCCTGCGGGCAAAACGTTATTCTGGCGGAATCTAATTAATTAATTAAAGGTTAATTAATTAAATTGGGATTAGAATTGAGATTGAGGAATTTTGATTAGATAATACCTTGATATTTGAGGAATTGTGAGTTATGCTGAGATATTGAGGTTTAGTTGGTTGTGAGGCTCATAGATTGAGTATGATCCTTATGGATCCCTTTGGGTCTAGGTGTGACCCCTTTGATGAATAGAGGTTGATATATCTCTGTATGCCTTGTTATTAGGCAGTGTCCCTCTCAAGATTGGAGGTTGATCGTGGTTGAGTTTGTACGAGGTTGAGGTAAGTCCGTAGGACTTACTTAGCTACCATCCTTATATTGGGTGTTTGCATGAGTGGTGTGTGCTTATATGTTTGCTATGATAGTATGAGTTGTCGTTTTTATCGACCTATGTTCTATTGACTGCCCCACTGCGTGGCTGTGATAACCTTTCCCTTTCATCCCGTCGTGGAGTCTGGGAGGTTCACTGATGTCAGGCCAGACTGGTTTACAGGAAGGGCGCAATCCACTCTCATAGGGTACACGGATTGTGTGACCGATACTCGTACAGCTGGACATTGTACTCAGAGGCGGGGATGTATCGGTCCTCGTGTCACATACTTTCATCTATCTATATATATACGGTTTTTGAGTGAATGGTTAATATATAAAGATAATAAATGGGTAAATGTGTGATAGCATGCTGATGTGTTTATCTTTCATGATTGTGCTTGTGCTTATGCATTACCTCATATAGGTATGGTTAGCTAACGGTTTCATACCGTGTTGTAGATGTTTACAGGTTAGGCGCTACAGGGTGATCTGGCAGGGTGACAGGCCGAGGACTCTCGTACATTAGGTGGTTGGTTTGGGGTTGTTGTGTTTCCCCTCCTGCGTGAGGATGATCTTTTGTACCTCCTATGTGAGGATGTCGTTTTATATACTCGGCTATGTTGTTGTGTAATTTGGGTCGTACAGTTTATACTGTTTTATGTATTTGTTTTATATCTGTCAGTGCCATGTTGTAAGGTCCGGTGAACTTGTTGTCAGGCTAGGGTCAGGATCCATTGTGAGATCCTAGCCCAATGTGACACTCCGATTCCCGCGGATTCGGGGTGTTACAGAGTTGGTATCAGAGCCTAGGTTGACAACAATGGCACTTGCTACCTGCAATGAGGTTTGATAGGTAAAATAAACAGAGCCCACATGGGATCTGACGTTTTCAAAGGTTTTGGTTTTAAGTGTGGTTTTGGGATAGAATGTACGAGAAGTCGTCACCTCTGCCATGGATCTCTGCAGCGTAGATATGTATATATATCTGTGTGTACTATGGATTATGTGGATGTATTATATACATATCGATATCTATGGCATATATATAGCCTTATAAGATTAGGTGCGTATATCCTACAGATGACTCAGACTAGAGCAGTATCTGTAGTGGGATGAGGTAGGGGTACACCACCTCTTCCTCCAGTGGTGATAAGTCAGGGACCAGTTTCCGCTGTTGTTTCTCCTATGGTAGAGAACGAGTTTGAAGAGGCTGATCATGTCTCCATGAGTAGGATTATTGATATGTGTGTTTATACCTGAGAACGTATGATGAGAATTACCCGACTCATGATTTAGAGTTAGTAGTGGTTGTTCAAGCCTTTAAGTTTTGAAGACCGTACCGGTGTGATCTTCATGTCAGATTTCTATAGATCATAGAAATCTGAAGTATATTTTATGCAACAGGGGTTGAATAACCGCCAGTATTAAGAGCTTAAGTTGATCAAGACTTTGACTCGAAGATTCCATATCATTCAGAGAAATTGAATGTTGTCGCCGATAACTTGAATGGAAAAGACGCTCCAAGAGAAGATAATTGTGAGACTGATAGTTCAGCCTCAGCTTTAGAGACATCTAGCTTGGCTAGAGTTGGACAATCATTTCCTTAATGAGGATATCCAGTTATACCTCAGAGGTTCTACCTGGTCTGTTGGATGAGGTCCAACAGAAGCAAGAGACCTGCCCGGCCTTGACAAGGTTTAGAGAAAGGATGTCTCGTACTGAGGCACCATAGTTCTCCATGGGAGTAGATGGACTGATGAAGAGTCATGACCACTTTGTGTACCTGCTGATGCAGATGGAAACAAAGAATATTACGGTATATCCATTGTACGCCTTATTCAGTACATTCAGGTACGAGTAAGATGTACCACGAGATGAGACGATTATATGGTATGAAGCCGATATTACCAGATTTGTGATATAGTGTGTGACCTGTCAGCAGGTCCAGATAGAGTATTTCCGATCTAGAGATAAGCCCCACCCACTACCAGTGCAGTAGTAGAATTTGGGAGGACAGATCTATGGACTTTGTTATGGGATTGTGACCCAGTAGAAGATTGATATTATCTGGATTGTTGGTAACAGATTAATGAAACCGGCACGTTTCATTTCTATCAGAAGGACGTGGCAAGTGAATGAATTGGCTGAGGAGTACATTAGACAGATAGTGAGACTCCATGGTATACCGAGAACGATCATTTCTGATCGAGATGGATGTTTTTACTTTGAGATTTTAGTCAGCAGATTCAGACTGCTATGGGGACGAGTCTGTACCTCATGACTACACTTCACCCCCTGACAGATGGTCAGTTAGAGAGGATCATCTAGATCTTAAAGATCTATTATAAGTTGTAAGTCGAATGGGAAACGTGGATGGTTATATTACCTTCCATTAATGAGTTTATTATATAACAATAAAGGACGTGCATCTTTCTGGGATGGCCCTATGAGACAATATATATAGACATAGATGTCGTATATCCTTATGCTAGAAGTGATCTAGCAATAGTAGTAGAAATAACACATGACCAGACTCAGGATTTTATAGTTCAAGTAACGATGATTAAAGGAAGAGTGTTGGCTCTACATAGTCGCCAGATTGTGTGTGTAGACAAGAGGTGTTAACCTCTAAAGTTCAAGTGAGAGTTCATGTCCGGCTGGAGGTATCTCAGTTGTGAGACGTTTGTTGTGTATTATGGAAAGGGGAACTGAGTTTCCAATATGTCGGTTACTTGAGATCTTGATCAGTTTTGTGAAGGCAACATGATGTTTAGCTTTCACTCTGAAGTAGGTGGATGTTCACCCAGTGTTCATGTGTCTCAACTGAGGAAGTATATACTAGGTTGGAAACACTTTGTGAGTTATAATGATCTAGTGGTTAAGTTGAACCACATCGTTGTTGAGCATTTGATTACATTCTTGGAATAAGATATGAAACGCTTGCATTTGAAAGACATTCCCATATTGAGGATATTATGGTCGAGATGAAGACCTGAAGAGGCTATGTAAGAGACTGAGGATAGTGTCCTGAGGAACTATCTAGAGTATATGTTGGGACAGACCCATTTGTGGGAGCACGAGTAGATCTTAGTGTTATCTTGATGAATGTTGTGCTTATGTGCTTATATGCCTTGATGTGTTATTCCATGCTAGTTGTGATGTGATTTATGATCTTAGTAGATCTTGATGTGCTAGCGTGATGTATGTTATAGCTGGAGAAGATTACTTCCTCCACGCTACCCGAGTATGATTATATTTATAGCTGGAGATGGTTCTTTCCTTCATGCTATTTGAGTGTGATTAGGATTCAGCTGGAGATGGTTCTTTCCTCCATGCTACCTTGATGGACATAGTTTTAGTGGAGATGTGATTCCTCCATGCGATATATATGTTTATGGGTTGGCTAGAGACGTATTTCCTCTATGCATGTGATATGTTTTGGCTAGAGATGTGCTTCCTCTATGCCTTGTGATGTGGTATGGCGAGAGACGTGATTCCTCTACGCCTTAGGGTAGCGTTATGGCCTTGTTTCCTGGAGATGATGATTCCTCCATGTTTATACTTGAGGTTATAGATTGTTATAGGTTGTGATCTTTTGAACGGAGATGTGATACCTCCGATAGAAAGAGTGAGAGTTATACCTCGGCGTATGGGTCCAAGAGGATTTGGGAATTGTTCAAGTTTCGGGACGAAACTTTTTTTTAGGGGTGTGTGATGTAATAGCTAGGATTTTCGAATTCTAATTAATGTTGATTAACTTAATCATTGATAGAAATTGCCATATAACTCGCGAAGATTTCGCAAGTGATGAGTAAGAGTCCCACCGTTATGTTCCTGGCGTAATTTTGGGCGTTTGGGAAAATTTTTACTTTTTCCCCCGGGTAATTATTTTTACCCTCCGGTGTTATTTGGAGCATTTGGGAGCTCCAATTAATAAAAATGCAGTTGAGAGAAATGATCAGGACATCGGATATGTCCTAGATATGAAATAACATGGAGAGGCAAAACGGCCAAAAGAGTTGCTATTTCGTTTCTTAATGGCTAAGAAAGACGGCTTAGGAATACACGTTTTCCGAGGCAGTTGTGGAATAATTATCCCTACAATATTCCAGATTTAATGTTCCAAATTCGAGAAGTTTGGAGAAAGAGGTTCGACCCGCCTTTGGATCGGTTAAAGGATAATTATCGACTTTACTAAAGGATAATTATCGTCTTCACTATAAATAGCGGAAAATCTTTTATTAATTCATTTCATTTCACGTTTTCTCGTAAAAACTCTGATTTCTCTCAACCTTCAAACTCAGATCTACTCTCCGTTTCTAATCCGATTTCAATTCCGTTTGAGTTTCTGGATTCCTCTCTTCATTCTCTTCATATCGGTACCGAGTTTCTGCATTTCCGAGTATATGGAGGGTTGGTCGAGCATATATGTCACCAGGCAGGTTCCGTCGCTCAGATTCCGGTGAATTTGATGTTGTCCATGCGTAGCCTGCGTCGCTGTGATTCCGAATCTTCTTTCAGATCGTCAATCGGGTTAGTAACGAATAAGTTATGAATTTATTCGTTTTCTGTACTGCGATTTGGCCTAAATTGACTTTAGGCTTGTCAAAATGGATAATTAGAAATTCCATTATGGTCGTTATATTATTCTGGTGATTATGGATAGTTTGTTTGATGAAATCTGATGACAGGAGGTTTAGAAATTGCCTGCGGGCAAAACGTTATTCTGGCGGAATCTAATTAATTAATTAAAGGTTAATTAATTAAATTGGGATTAGAATTGAGATTGAGGAATTTTGATTAGATAATACCTTGATATTTGAGGAATTGTGAGTTATGCTGAGATATTGAGGTTTAGTTGGTTGTGAGGCTCATAGATTGAGTATGATCCTTATGGATCCCTTTGGGTCTAGGTGTGACCCCTTTGATGAATAGAGGTTGATATATCTCTGTATGCCTTGTTATTAGGCAGTGTCCCTCTCAAGATTGGAGGTTGATCGTGGTTGAGTTTGTACGAGGTTGAGGTAAGTCCGTAGGACTTACTTAGCTACCATCCTTATATTGGGTGTTTGCATGAGTGGTGTGTGCTTATATGTTTGCTATGATAGTATGAGTTGTCGTTTTTATCGACCTATGTTCTATTGACTGCCCCACTGCGTGGCTGTGATAACCTTTCCCTTTCATCCCGTCGTGGAGTCTGGGAGGTTCACTGATGTCAGGCCAGACTGGTTTACAGGAAGGGCGCAATCCACTCTCATAGGGTACACGGATTGTGTGACCGATACTCGTACAGCTGGACATTGTACTCAGAGGCGGGGATGTATCGGTCCTCGTGTCACATACTTTCATCTATCTATATATATACGGTTTTTGAGTGAATGGTTAATATATAAAGATAATAAATGGGTAAATGTGTGATAGCATGCTGATGTGTTTATCTTTCATGATTGTGCTTGTGCTTATGCATTACCTCATATAGGTATGGTTAGCTAACGGTTTCATACCGTGTTGTAGATGTTTACAGGTTAGGCGCTACAGGGTGATCTGGCAGGGTGACAGGCCGAGGACTCTCGTACATTAGGTGGTTGGTTTGGGGTTGTTGTGTTTCCCCTCCTGCGTGAGGATGATCTTTTGTACCTCCTATGTGAGGATGTCGTTTTATATACTCGGCTATGTTGTTGTGTAATTTGGGTCGTACAGTTTATACTGTTTTATGTATTTGTTTTATATCTGTCAGTGCCATGTTGTAAGGTCCGGTGAACTTGTTGTCAGGCTAGGGTCAGGATCCATTGTGAGATCCTAGCCCAATGTGACACTCCGATTCCCGCGGATTCGGGGTGTTACAGAGTTGGTATCAGAGCCTAGGTTGACAACAATGGCACTTGCTACCTGCAATGAGGTTTGATAGGTAAAATAAACAGAGCCCACATGGGATCTGACGTTTTCAAAGGTTTTGGTTTTAAGTGTGGTTTTGGGATAGAATGTACGAGAAGTCGTCACCTCTGCCATGGATCTCTGCAGCGTAGATATGTATATATATCTGTGTGTACTATGGATTATGTGGATGTATTATATACATATCGATATCTATGGCATATATATAGCCTTATAAGATTAGGTGCGTATATCCTACAGATGACTCAGACTAGAGCAGTATCTGTAGTGGGATGAGGTAGGGGTACACCACCTCTTCCTCCAGTGGTGATAAGTCAGGGACCAGTTTCCGCTGTTGTTTCTCCTATGGTAGAGAACGAGTTTGAAGAGGCTGATCATGTCTCCATGAGTAGGATTATTGATATGTGTGTTTATACCTGAGAACGTATGATGAGAATTACCCGACTCATGATTTAGAGTTAGTAGTGGTTGTTCAAGCCTTTAAGTTTTGAAGACCGTACCGGTGTGATCTTCATGTCAGATTTCTATAGATCATAGAAATCTGAAGTATATTTTATGCAACAGGGGTTGAATAACCGCCAGTATTAAGAGCTTAAGTTGATCAAGACTTTGACTCGAAGATTCCATATCATTCAGAGAAATTGAATGTTGTCGCCGATAACTTGAATGGAAAAGACGCTCCAAGAGAAGATAATTGTGAGACTGATAGTTCAGCCTCAGCTTTAGAGACATCTAGCTTGGCTAGAGTTGGACAATCATTTCCTTAATGAGGATATCCAGTTATACCTCAGAGGTTCTACCTGGTCTGTTGGATGAGGTCCAACAGAAGCAAGAGACCTGCCCGGCCTTGACAAGGTTTAGAGAAAGGATGTCTCGTACTGAGGCACCATAGTTCTCCATGGGAGTAGATGGACTGATGAAGAGTCATGACCACTTTGTGTACCTGCTGATGCAGATGGAAACAAAGAATATTACGGTATATCCATTGTACGCCTTATTCAGTACATTCAGGTACGAGTAAGATGTACCACGAGATGAGACGATTATATGGTATGAAGCCGATATTACCAGATTTGTGATATAGTGTGTGACCTGTCAGCAGGTCCAGATAGAGTATTTCCGATCTAGAGATAAGCCCCACCCACTACCAGTGCAGTAGTAGAATTTGGGAGGACAGATCTATGGACTTTGTTATGGGATTGTGACCCAGTAGAAGATTGATATTATCTGGATTGTTGGTAACAGATTAATGAAACCGGCACGTTTCATTTCTATCAGAAGGACGTGGCAAGTGAATGAATTGGCTGAGGAGTACATTAGACAGATAGTGAGACTCCATGGTATACCGAGAACGATCATTTCTGATCGAGATGGATGTTTTTACTTTGAGATTTTAGTCAGCAGATTCAGACTGCTATGGGGACGAGTCTGTACCTCATGACTACACTTCACCCCCTGACAGATGGTCAGTTAGAGAGGATCATCTAGATCTTAAAGATCTATTATAAGTTGTAAGTCGAATGGGAAACGTGGATGGTTATATTACCTTCCATTAATGAGTTTATTATATAACAATAAAGGACGTGCATCTTTCTGGGATGGCCCTATGAGACAATATATATAGACATAGATGTCGTATATCCTTATGCTAGAAGTGATCTAGCAATAGTAGTAGAAATAACACATGACCAGACTCAGGATTTTATAGTTCAAGTAACGATGATTAAAGGAAGAGTGTTGGCTCTACATAGTCGCCAGATTGTGTGTGTAGACAAGAGGTGTTAACCTCTAAAGTTCAAGTGAGAGTTCATGTCCGGCTGGAGGTATCTCAGTTGTGAGACGTTTGTTGTGTATTATGGAAAGGGGAACTGAGTTTCCAATATGTCGGTTACTTGAGATCTTGATCAGTTTTGTGAAGGCAACATGATGTTTAGCTTTCACTCTGAAGTAGGTGGATGTTCACCCAGTGTTCATGTGTCTCAACTGAGGAAGTATATACTAGGTTGGAAACACTTTGTGAGTTATAATGATCTAGTGGTTAAGTTGAACCACATCGTTGTTGAGCATTTGATTACATTCTTGGAATAAGATATGAAACGCTTGCATTTGAAAGACATTCCCATATTGAGGATATTATGGTCGAGATGAAGACCTGAAGAGGCTATGTAAGAGACTGAGGATAGTGTCCTGAGGAACTATCTAGAGTATATGTTGGGACAGACCCATTTGTGGGAGCACGAGTAGATCTTAGTGTTATCTTGATGAATGTTGTGCTTATGTGCTTATATGCCTTGATGTGTTATTCCATGCTAGTTGTGATGTGATTTATGATCTTAGTAGATCTTGATGTGCTAGCGTGATGTATGTTATAGCTGGAGAAGATTACTTCCTCCACGCTACCCGAGTATGATTATATTTATAGCTGGAGATGGTTCTTTCCTTCATGCTATTTGAGTGTGATTAGGATTCAGCTGGAGATGGTTCTTTCCTCCATGCTACCTTGATGGACATAGTTTTAGTGGAGATGTGATTCCTCCATGCGATATATATGTTTATGGGTTGGCTAGAGACGTATTTCCTCTATGCATGTGATATGTTTTGGCTAGAGATGTGCTTCCTCTATGCCTTGTGATGTGGTATGGCGAGAGACGTGATTCCTCTACGCCTTAGGGTAGCGTTATGGCCCTGTTTCCTGGAGATGATGATTCCTCCATGTTTATACTTGAGGTTATAGATTGTTATAGGTTGTGATCTTTTGAACGGAGATGTGATACCTCCGATAGAAAGAGTGAGAGTTATACCTCGGCGTATGGGTCCAAGAGGATTTGGGAATTGTTCAAGTTTCGGGACGAAACTTTTTTTTAGGGGTGTGTGATGTAATAGCTAGGATTTTCGAATTCTAATTAATGTTGATTAACTTAATCATTGATAGAAATTGCCATATAACTCGCAAAGATTTTGCAAGTGATGAGTAAGAGTCCCACCGTTATGTTCCTGGCGTAATTTTGGGCGTTTGGGAAAATTTTTACTTTTTCCCCCGGGTAATTATTTTTACCCTCCGGTGTTATTTGGAGCATTTGGGAGCTCCAATTAATAAAAATGCAGTTGAGAGAAATGATCAGGACATCGGATATGTCCTAGATATGAAATAACATGGAGAGGCAAAACGGCCAAAAGAGTTGCTATTTCGTTTCTTAATGGCTAAGAAAGACGGCTTAGGAATACACGTTTTCCGAGGCAGTTGTGGAATAATTATCCCTACAATATTCCAGATTTAATGTTCCAAATTCGAGAAGTTTGGAGAAAGAGGTTCGACCCGCCTTTGGATCGGTTAAAGGATAATTATCGACTTTACTAAAGGATAATTATCGTCTTCACTATAAATAGCGGAAAATCCTTTATTAATTCATTTCATTTCACGTTTTCTCGTAAAAACTCTGATTTCTCTCAACCTTCAAACTCAGATCTACTCTCCGTTTCTAATCCGATTTCAATTCCGTTTGAGTTTCTGGATTCCTCTCTTCATTCTCTTCATATCGGTACCGAGTTTCTGCATTTCCGAGTATATGGAGGGTTGGTCGAGCATATATGTCACCAGGCAGGTTCCGTCGCTCAGATTCCGGTGAATTTGATGTTGTCCATGCGTAGCCTGCGTCGCTGTGATTCCGAATCTTCTTTCAGATCGTCAATCGGGTTAGTAACGAATAAGTTATGAATTTATTCGTTTTCTGTACTGCGATTTGGCCTAAATTGACTTTAGGCTTGTCAAAATGGATAATTAGAAATTCCATTATGGTCGTTATATTATTCTGGTGATTATGGATAGTTTGTTTGATGAAATCTGATGACAGGAGGTTTAGAAATTGCCTGCGGGCAAAACGTTATTCTGGCGAAATCTAATTAATTAATTAAAGGTTAATTAATTAAATTGGGATTAGAATTGAGATTGAGGAATGTTGATTAGATAATACCTTGAGATTTGAGGAATTGTGAGTTATGCTGAGATATTGAGGTTTAGTTGGTTGTGAGGCTCATAGATTGAGTATGATCCTTATGGATCCCTTTGGGTCTAGGTGTGACCCCTTTGATGAATAGAGGTTGATATATCTCTGTATGCCTTGTTATTAGGCAGTGTCCCTCTCAAGATTGGAGGTTGATCGTGGTTGAGTTTGTACGAGGTTGAGGTAAGTCCGTAGGACTTACTTAGCTACCATCCTTATATTGGGTGTTTGCATGAGTGGTGTGTACTTATATGTTTGCTATGATAGTATGAGTTGTCGTTTTTATCGACCTATGTTCTATTGACTGCCCCACTGCGTGGCTGTGATAACCTTTCCCTTTCATCCCGTCGTGGAGTCTGGGAGGTTCTCTGATGTCAGGCCAGACTGGTTTACAGGAAGGGCGCAATCCACTCCCATAGGGTACACGGATTGTGTGACCGATACTCGTACAGCTGGACATTGTACTCAGAGGCGGGGATGTATCGGTCCTCGTGTCACATACTTTCATCTATCTATATATATACGGTTTTTGAGTGAATGGTTAATATATAAAGATAATAAATGGGTAAATGTGTGATAGCATGCTGATGTGTTTATCTTTCATGATTGTGCTTGTGCTTATGCATTACCTCATATAGGTATGGTTAGCTAACGGTTTCATACCGTGTTGTAGATGTTTACAGGTTAGGCGCTACTGGGTGATCTGGCAGGGTGACAGGCCGAGGACTCTCGTACATTAGGTGGTTGGTTTGGGGTTGTTGTGTTTCCCCTCCTGCGTGAGGATGATCTTTTGTACCTCCTATGTGAGGATGTCGTTTTATATACTCGGCTATGTTGTTGTGTAATTTGGGTCGTACAGTTTATACTGTTTTATGTATTTGTTTTATATCTGTCAGTGCCATGTTGTAAGGTCCGGTGAACTTGTTGTCAGGCTAGGGTCAGGATCCATTGTGAGATCCTAGCCCAATGTGACACTCCGATTCCCGCGGATTCGGGGTGTTACAACTGTAATCACATTGAAAACAACCGCCTCAATCCTCTTATGGTAACCGTCATTTATATATATATATATATATATATATATATATATATAATTTTATGAGATAAGTATAGGTTAATAATTAGGCAAGGAAGGAGGGATTATAATTAATTCCGTAATTTTAACGTCTTTAACCGATACCGATCCATTACGGTTTCGACTTTATATTAAAACTACAAACTATAAAGTGGACTTAATTTTATATATTAAACCTAGACACACTTGCCACATAGAATATATGTATATATGTATATATATTATAAATATTCTTACAACATTGATATCTATTGTAGATGAGTCATACATGAGTGAAGATGATCAAGGAAGCAAGGAAAAGCAAGTGGAGATCTCGGTCCCATCTAACCGAGAATCTCGAGCGTCTAGTCAAGATTTCGATATATCTTAGTCGAGATTTGACTATTTATTAGTTAGTTTTTATTATACCTTTAAAGCTCTAAACATTCTAAAGGTCTTATTTTTTTTATCCTATATTTTGTAGGATTATTTTAGTCTTTTATCTTTTAGGAAATCTCGTCTATACAACCCCTAGGAGGTCGGGAATTTCAGTAGATTGATTTGATTATTTCGTTCCACATACATTGTGAGGTACTCGATACTTCGTTCATGAAGTTTTCGTTTTATTCATTCATATTCAATAAAAAAGAGAGTCTTTGATTGAATTGTTGTGAGTCCTTGTTAGGTTGTTCTCGTGTGTATTAATCTTCTTAAAGATTAATGCTACTAGTCAAACTAGTCCCTCCTTGTGCTTGTCTCAATTTGAAGACGTGTGTAAGGTTGAAGAAGGAATGATTAAGGTAATTCTTTGTTGATGATTTTGATCTAATTGGTCAAGGTTCTTTGCAAGTTTATATCTCGTTTCTATCTTCCTATATTTTCCATCAAATTCATTTCATTACCATCATTCCGGATTCCGGACTGATAACATTGACGTTCTCGTTCTCTGAGTTTTCATAAATATCGGTCTTACCATTACGGAATCTCGCCCAAGATTTTGCCAGAGATTTTCTTTTGTCGAAGCTTTTGTGGACTTGAAACTAGATCTGGAAACTGCGGCCTCAAACCCGCATCAAAGTGCTATCAGAGCTAATCGATTGGAGTTCAACTCAATCATACACCACGGTTTGAGTAAACAAATTTATTTGAGTCTTTTTTGAGTCACATAGAAATTGAGTCTTTTCTTGTTGAATCTTTTGTGAGACTATTTGAGTTTAACGTGTTTTGTCTTGTGTCTATTGTAGAAGAGAGAAAAACTATAGGCAAACACAAGCCAACCACACCCTCGTTACAACCCTAACGTCGAGATCAGACACGGTGGAGAAATCTCGCCCGAGATTCTTGAAGATATGGCCGAGATTTCGTGTGGACAGCAAGATCGTTATTTTCTCTCCAAATCCAATCCAGCAATATACTTTGATCATATATTTTAAATATATCATATCAAGTTGTCATATCAAGGAGGAAAGAGATCTACAAATGTTATTTTGTTGTTAAGATCTTATCTAGTAGAGATCTTATCACATCTTCCAAGTCCTAACCGAATAACTATCCATATCTCGTTATATCCTTTACCCCAGCAGCTTGATATCTCGCCCCTTATCTCCCATAACTCCACAAAAAAGCCATACACTTTTCCCGCTTTTTATCCTAGCCTATACTTTATTTCATAGATTATAACCAAAGTTTTGGTGAAGCTAGTTGAGCAAGAGTTGTTGCGATCCAACTGAGAAGGGATCATAAAAGCAACAAGGGGGGAGTATAGCCCATATCATTTTGTGTCTCCACTCAGGCCGAGTATTTTTGCATAAGTGGTAAATTCGTCTTTTTCCCTACTCAGGCCGAGTGTGCTCCAACCCTTCCCACAAACCCTACAAAAAGCACAATGACATGCCCTCACAAAAGACTTGAAATAGCAGTCAGTTTGACCCAATTTCCGTATACTCGGATTGCGATTGAGTGTCAATCATCCAACACAATTGTATTGCGATTGCTTTACATAAATGATAAATTTAGTGTCCCATAAACAACGGTCAATTTGACACACAAGTATAATCAAAGCAATAAAACAAATAAAACGGTAATTTCAAACTAAATTTAGCGTTTGTATATAATTAGTTGTTTATTGTTATTGTTGTATTCAGGGTACATTTTCATAAATGTTAGAAGAAGTGATAATACTCATTGTAAACTTTAAAATTTTAATATTACATATAATCAAATTAACATTTGATTCAATTTTAATATTTCGTAGTTAGAGTCTTAGATATTATAGTTTAACGACTCATAAATTATTAGATTAACATTTTAAAAATAAACTAAAATAATTTTTATAATATACCGAGCAAAGTTAATCTCGTGCGTAGCACGTGTAAGTTTCATTGTATTGCATAAATAATAGTTCTTGTTGTTCCCGAAATTCGGGCCACAATAATGAGTTAAAATTGGGCTAAGAAGTTGTAGTGGGCTGAGCTTATAAGTAGTTGGTTGTCAAGTGTTGGGCCTGCGTAATCGGTTGGCTGCTCCCACAATCCACACTTTGTTTGTTACTGCTAGACTTGTTCAAATTCGGACCCTGACCGGGTTCGGACCGATCTTTATAAAATATTGAGTCCGCTTAGTCGGACTCGGGTTGGGTTAGGCCCGGCTACCTGATCTGGATGGGTGTTGTACCCGCCCGGCCGGGCGGGTGGGCCGTGCTCGCAGGTATCCGTTTTTTAAATTTTTTATAAAAATATTTTTAATTATATTTTTTTAAAAAAATTATTTATATTTGAGATATTTTATGTTAAATATATTAAATTTATTTAATTATACTTGATATTTTATATTAATACTTAATATTTATAATAATTATAATATATGTTTTTATTTTTCACAGGGCTGGTGGGCCGGGGTTTCCCGTCCAACCGGACCTAGAGCCTTGTCCGAATCCGACCCAACAGACTTAGCGGGCTGGACTTTTCGGTTCAATCGGACCTAAAGTCTCGTTCATACCTGCCGGTTGTACTATGTATACAAATCCAAAAAGTAACAAACAAAAGCTCTAATATTTCAACTCTTTTTGTACGGTATAAGCCACGAAAACACCACTCACTTCCTATATTTTATAACATCATAACCAAAGTTTTGTTTTGACAAAATAATTTCCGAAAAATAGATGAAAGAAAAATACCATTTTTGTCATTAAAAATAATTTTATATATATTAAAGCAGAAGTATCTTTTGTCATATGTCAACATCACGTTTCTCGGAGTCTAAAAAATTTATTTTAAAAAATAATTTTTAAATCTTAATATAAATTGCAAATTGATTTCTAAATTTTGTATATATATATTTAAATAAATGTTTTTAGAAAAATAATTTTTTAAATTTTACGGATTTTTTATAATTGATTTAACCAACAATCATATATTAACAAATCCTTTTAATTTATTTTAACACCGTTGTAATTTATTTTGTTTTTATTTTTCAAATAAATTTTACGTTTGTTATTTTATCCTAATCTATTTTCTTTTTGCCTTGTTTTTCCAAGATAGCTTAATTAATTATTATGAATATTTTTAATATATAATTAGTTAAAAGAGAAAGTACTTAAAAGAGAATTAAAAATCATAGTAATAATTATAATTCATTCTCCGTTTTTTTATCTTTCAAAAATAACCAGTATATTACCCGCACAACGGTGCGGGTAATATACTAGTTATTATCTTGTACGGCTACACAATGGAGCCGCGGCAGCAGCGGCCCCTAATTGATACGTAGAAATGCTACTCCCTCGGCTAAACACACGCGAGCATTCCGGAAACTTATCTAAGTCAACAAAAACTATTCCCCTCTGATACACAAACACTTTTAAAAGGCGGAGTGTCTCGTGTCCTGCCGTATCGGACACGGGGACAAGGCAATACATGACTCGGACACGATTAAATATGACCCGACACGGTCAAGACACGTTTAAGAGGTAGTACACGGGAGGACACATCTAGGACATGGTGAGGACACGGATTATGTCCGGTCAAGACATGGCCAACGGAAGTATACCCTAATTTTTAAGGCTAAAAAAAAGAAAATTAGTTTATTAAAAAAACTTAAGAAAAAACTGATTTACCGTAATATTTTTTGGAAAATTCTGGATGGTACCCTCGTGGTTTGGGGTTTTCCGGATTTTGCCCAACAGTTTTTTCGAGTTCGGATAGTACCCTTAAGTTTTCGCTGTTTTCCGGATTTTGCCCAAATTCATTAAAAAGTTTCAAATTCCATTAAAAATATAAAAGAAAATTAAGTAAATTTGAAAAATAAATATAAAATAGAAAGAATGATTTATTTATTTTATAAATAAAGTAAACAGTAATTTTTTTAAAAAAAAATCAGTATTTTATATTAATTTAAAAATAAATAAATCAGATGATTTTTACAAAATTAAAAAAAATCAGTATTTAATTTTTTTTTTAAATAAATAATTGGATTAGCATTTTTTTAACAAAATCTAAAAACATAAGTGTTATACTTTATTTAAAATATAAATAAAATAAGGATTATTTTATAAAAAAATTAAAAAAAATTTATTGTTTTAATTTATTTTTAAAATAAATAAATCAGTCTTTATATTTTATTTATTTTTCAATTTTACTTTATTTTCTTTTATATTTTTTAATGGAATTTGAAAATTTTTAATGAATTTGGGCAAAATCCGAAAAATAACGTAAACTTAAGGGTACCATCCAAACTCGAAAAAACTGTTGGGCAAAATTCGGAAAACCCGAAACCATGAGGGTACCATCCGGAATTTTCCTTTTTTTTTTTTTTCTTTTCTCTCATTTTTTCCGACTAAACCTAGCCCCACATGCCCACCTGCGATTGTTGGTTGCCGGAAGCAAGACACCTATCTTTTTCTTTTTCTGTTCTAATGTTGTTTTTCCGCCGGCCGACTCTTCTCTCCATTTTTCTTATGATTTCATAAATTAAATTTGAGTCTTTGATTACTAATTTATTGTGTAATCTTTCTTTGTTGAATGTTGGGTGCGTTATTCTACTTCTTTCACTTTTTCTAATTAACAAATTTTTATTATTGTTTTTCTTGGTTGATCATGTTGTTCGGTTGTTGTTGATTTGCAAAATAGTTGGTTCATTCTTCAATTTTGAAACTAAGTATGTTTATTTGAGATTGTAAGACTAAATTTGTTTATTTCTATGCTTTGTAAGACTAAAATTTGTTGTTTTTAAACTTTTGTTTCGGTTATTTTATTATCATGTTAGTATTTTTATCTACTTATATCACATTGAGTTTTTCATATATATGTATCTCATTATGATATATGAATGCTACATTTCAATAGCTTTAAAATGATCTATTATTTATTTTTCTCGTTGTGTCCCCGTTTCCTATAGTTTTGCGGATTGTCGCTTCCCCGTTTCTCGCCGTGTCCGTTTCCGTGCATCATAGTTCTTCCCTCATAGTTTTGAATCAAAATTTGCGTTAGTCTAACCCATTTGTTTTGTTATCTCGGCTTCTTGTTTTTTTTTAACAAAAACATATTTTATTTTTAATAGATTTGATTTATGTAAAAAGAAAAAGCTACAATTATAATTTAGATTTTGGATTTATAAAAGATTTATTGACTTTATTAATTATTTAGTAAAAAATTTATTTGGAGAAAAAATACGAGGTCACGAAGTCAACATCAATGTCATCTACTTTAGTAAAGGTATATAAATTTTTAGTTGTACACATGTTAACAAGTAGATATTGAAATGAGTCCGGGATGGGTGGATGAACCGAACCACCTTTAAAAACTGATTTGTCCTTAAAATCTTTCATCCGGTCCGTTATTCACCTGTAACTTTTGTAATCCATATATTCGTTGATAGATCGGGTTTTTTTGAAAAAATAAGCATGTTTAAATCTAATATTCGACAAAAAAAAAAAGGTTAAATGAAGTGTAAACTTGCTAAAACTAAATAAATCATATAATTCATCCTAATTCCTAATATGTTTGGAATGCAAACATAAATCCATTTTTTTTTTTACATAATTTCAAAATAAATAAAAATACGAATGAGCAAAGTAGGATTATATTACATTGTCTTCATCTTCCATAAGATTCACGAAGTTTACGTAGTCTCTTATATAATGGGATTTTAGAAATCATTTTCAGTTTAATCTTATATATTACCCAAAAAAAAAAAATCTAATTAAGTTAAAAAAGGTGAAGGGTTATGAACTCTCCACATGTATTGAACCCACCCGATCGCCCATAGCCGGAGTTTTATCAACATATTTACAAACTTTTACTATTTTACATGTATATTTGTGGGTACCGTCAAGGCCGTCTCAACCATTTCGGCGTTCATGTACAGCTTCTACAATTAGCCCTTACAAATTTAAAACAATCATTAATTTTTGAATTATAAAAATATGTAGTGATTAAAAACACTACTATTAATATTTATTTACAAAATACAAAAATGACCAAAAGAAATGCAGAAAAGAAGGGAGGGTCAATAAATAAGTAAAACAGCATAATAGAATATGAAATGAAACATAGGTCTTCACTGTGGTTTATTTTTTTTTGGTGGAAATTCACTGTGGTTTATTTGTAACCGAGTAGGCAATATGATACAATAATAAGCACATTAGTATATGTTAAGAATATAGATATTGTCAATAAAATTAAGAAGCTATCATAATGGTAAGACTTGTATCTCAACTAACTTACTGATGCATCACAATCAGATTTTTGTCAGGGAATTCTAGTTCTTCTTCATGATCAGCTGTGCTGACATCAATAGTTATAAATCCAACAAAACACAAATCATTTCGGATAACATCAACTGTATTATCATCAAAATAAAATACTACTTCTAGTTTTCTGATGTGAACAGTGCTTGAAGCATGAATACAAGCTATGATTTTGGGTGACCTCAAGGGAAGCAACTACATAATAAACTTATTTTTTTTTCCAAAATAAGGGAATTCTCTATTTGACAGATTTTCCACTGCTGATGCCTAACATCAAACTGACAGAGAAAACACAAGCTATGATTTTCAACAGTCAGGATAATAGAGGTAGATGACCAAATTGAAGCTGTATATTCTTGTTCATGAAATATAACCTATGAACAACCCAAGAAAGAATGGATGTTAAAGCCAGCTATACTGATCAGTCCATTTACCCTCCTCTACCCTCAAATTCTACCAACAACTGGTGGCAATATCACTCAGCCAAATCAATGTCTCCCTCCCTAAATATTCATACAGAACAAAACAACATGCATAACATGTATAACATGTCAGGAGATATTCATACAGTGCAAATATAGCATAACGTTAACGTTCATATCAAACACATTATCATACTCTAATAAAACTCATCATACTAATCCATATGAAACCTCACTATAAGCAGTAAAAATAAAAAGCTCTTATTTTAAAAGAAAACATACAAGGTACTGTATTATCCATCAGAAGAGCAGCATACACACTCACCCTGAGGAATACTTGGATACCTCTTGTGTGCGAGCAGAGAGGGTAAACTGGGCCTGCAGATTTCAGACATAATCATACTCTAATAAAACTTCCCAGTATGAAGCTATCACTAAATAAGGTAATAGCTGTAAGCTGCAAAATTGTTTCCTCAGATGTTGGTTTCATACTGAATACTATGAAAATAAAGCAGTTGGACTTATCTTAGTGTTCGTCAAGTTGTCAATCAAGGCCTTGCAAAGGTTGAAGTATGTTGGTTTAAGAGGATGCTACAAATGGTCTACTTCTTTCGCCCACAGTAGCTGAACATGCCTTATATTAGAGTTTAACGCAGAAGGCACACATAAAGAGTTGGCGAAACTGGAGCATCTCTAGAGGAAAGGAAAGAAGTGTATAAGTTGAAACTTCTAATGAGAAAAAATACAGATAAACAATTTAATCTTCTTCCTCCCACATAATGTGGGTTCCTTAATCCTAGATTCAAACATTCAACATTTAACAACAATGACAAACAGATAAACAATCAAACTTTCTCAAAAATAGAAAAGATCGTCAATCAAACAAGCAATATCTGTGAAGGGTCCATCATCATCAGCCTATAAAGGAAAGAATGAATAACTGTCTTCATTTCATTAGTAACAAGAAGAAAAGACATTCTTACAAAAATGGATCATTCAACTTCAATCAGTCTGTAATCCTAATCATCTTGACTAGGCTAAACCCAGGAGATACTCAAACCCAAAAACACAATTCAAATATTACAACAACGAAAGGTATTCTATCATTCTTCTAATCAAGTATCCACTTCACTCTAAACCTTCTTCCTCTTCTTATTTTGCATCTGTTTTTCTGCAGATTCATTTACTTCTCCATTTGCAACAGCAATCTCTTCACTCTTTCTTTTCTTACCCTTCTTCTTTTCAACTTTGCTTTCATCTCTTACATCAACATTCTTATTAACTTCACTTCCATTGTTCACCTTCTTCATTTCAATTTCGTCATTCTTTACAAAATCTTTAACCTGTTTTCCAGTTGCAATAACATTACCACCATCACTTTCTTTCTTCATTTTCTTCTTTTTACTTTTGACGCCATTGTCATCGGTCGTCCCTTGGTAGCTCCGTTCTTCAGTCTTCACGTCACCACTATCTTTCTTTTTTTTCTCTTTCTTGCCTTCATAACTTCCGACCGAATTCACCGGCTCATCATGAATTTCAGATCGATGTTTCTTACCTTTACGCTCAGAACCTGAACCTCTCAGCTCTTTGTGGAGCTGAACAATTTCGTGAAACGAATCAGATGCACGATTCAAATAGTGAACAAAAGCAGGTGAAGCTCCATTGTCGCGCGAGGCAAACTTGGAAAGGATCTTTGCAGCCTTAGATAGAGAGACTGGCTTTGACGATACTATCGCCCCTGAGACAGTCTTCATCGAAATGGAACAAATTCTATCCTTTTGGCCGGGAAAACAAAACCCTTGAAAAATTGGCGATGCGTATGCTGCCGGAAAAACAAAACCCTAGAAAAATTGCATATGCGAATACAGCAAAATGCTAATTAGTCCGTCTGGATTTCAGACTGGGCCTATATAAAACCCAAACGGTCCAAATAAGCAGATAAAAGGGCTTTGGGCCTCACCAATTTAGAAATACGTATTTTAAAATATTGAATTCCACATATATATATATATATATATATATATATATATATATATATATATATATATATATATATATATATATATATATATATATATATATATATAGAGGATAGATCATATGAGAACAACCTCTAACGTGAGATCATGAGAACAAATCGTGACCATCCAATTTTTAAAATTCAATGGTCTAGATTAATGATAGAAAATGATAAATAAAAAACCAATTAATGTATAATGCTTACTCACTCTCATTAAAAGAGAGTGAATCCACTCTTTCTTAATTGTTTTTTAAAAATATGTATTGTATTATAGGAAATCGTTAGTTAAAAAAGATTCACCGGATATCTCCTTCTTCTTCTCTATTATACGTTCAACTTCATTAACAGTTTCTCCCAATTCCGTCAAATCAAAAAACAAAACAATGGAAAACTCAGATTGAGGGTGCATTTGCAAATTTATTCAATTCGGTCTCTCTACAACATCTGTTCAAGTCGATCATAACAACAGAATTCAACAAGCTGTCATATCCAGTCAAGAAAATCATATCCCGTCAAGAAAGCAGTTTATTCTCCATATGTAAATCTGAGTAAGTATATGTATTCAAATTTACTCTTTGTAATTCAAATCGGTTTGACATAACTCGTGTGAATAACCGATAGAATTGTATAGTTGCATTGTTGAAACTCGTATGAAGAACCGATAAACTAAAAAAATTGGATGTTGATAATAAATCTAATAAACAGATTAACTACGAATAACAAACTTGCATCATTGTAGTTTCAGTTGCAAAGATCATTATAATTACGAATAAACAAATTCCAAGTTGATAATAAATATAATAAACAGGGTAACTACGAATAACACATTTGTATCATTTTAGTTTCAGTTGAAAAGATCATTATAATTACGAATAAAATAAATTAACGTCTAATAGAGTATTTGATTTTTCAGGCACAACCAAACAATGGGAGGTTCATAAGTCTAATGCAGTCCAAGAAGGCGAATATATGGATTTTATTTTTCAAAATTTAGAATGTGATGAGGATACCAACATGCGATGAAATGTTGATACCGACAATTGGAAAGAGGTTCAAAGCAATTGAGGATGGAGAAGCTTTTTATTAGAGCTATGCATCTACAGTTGGGTTTGATGTTAGAAGGGGAGCTTCTCGTGAGGATACGGATGGAACAATGAAGCATAGGATTTTGATGTGTAGTAGACAAGGATTTGCTGATAGCTCGTCAAGTCAATGTAAGCGACTGCAAGGAAGTTATGTAGAATATATTTAGTGTTATTTTACATTATTTGAATTCGTAATTATTGAAACATTTCAGTCCATTTAGGACTTAAGGCTTTTGATTAATAGTTGTTGTTGTATCTTTAAAAATAAATGCTTATCAACAATGTATTATTTCACTTAAAAAACGTTTGTAATTACGAATTTTTTGCTTATATACATTGTTAAATCTCACTTTAAAAACGTTTGTAATTACGAATAATCACTATTATGTCAAACACAAGTAAATAATATATTATTGGCATTTTGGTTTTGAAACTTCATAGTGTAAATTATGCAAACATGCACGACACATCGATTAATAACTAGTCAAATCAAAGTAGACATTCTCAAAATAAGTCAAACAATAATCCTAAAAAACCATAAAAACAGTTAAGTTTGAAGATTTGAAGTTGCTAGTAGTAGAGTACATTAACTAAATGAAGTATATCTAAACGATCTTAGCATTGACCGTTTGTAATTACAAACTTAATGTTTCTATACGTTGTTATGTTTCACTAAAAAAACGCTTGTAATTACGAACTTAATGCTTGTATACATTGTTATAGCTCACTTAAAAAACGTTTGTAATTATGAATAATTGCTTGTATACATTATAATATCTCACGTAAAAAACAGTTGTAATTACGAATAATCGCTATTATGTCAAACACATATCCTAAAAAAATACACGCCACATCGATTAACAATCAGTCAAATCAAAGTAGACATAAACAAAATAAATCCAACAATAGTCCTAAAAAACCAAAAACATAGCTAAGTTTGAAGATGTCAAGTTGCTACTAGTAGATTACATTAAGTCAAGGAAGTCTATCTAAACGATCATCATTATCATCCATTCTTGATTTCCACTCGTCAATCTGTTTAGCACCCATCTCCAAGGCATTCAAAAGGTTCTCCTTAACCTCATTAATCTCACTGGTAAGGATTCGGTGCAGATATTGAACCCTTAATGTCTTTAGACTTTGTACTCTCTGATACTTGAAGTTACATTCTCACTTAGCATCCCCTTTGTATGTTTCCATATGTCTCATAGCATATATTCCACTGTCATTAGATACCCTGTTATCTTTCCACGCCATCTTCAAAACCTTGGCTTCTTCTACCTCTCGTATCCTTCCACCCATCACGTCTAATCCAACATCAATAAGGTATAGACCAAAGAGCAACGCCTGAAATTAATGTAACAAACAATGAATAATTACGAATCCAACGATTAAATTGATATTTCAAACTAATCCGTACCAGTCGAGTGACAAAGTAGTTGTAATCAATGTCGGAATCTCTACGAATATCAAGTATCTCAGCCACAACAGTCTTCATATGGAAACACACCACAAAGTGATGCATCTTACAACTCAGTGAGAACATTATCTTGAAACAAATACAAGAAATAAAAAAAACTCAATAGAAGCTTAGAAAAATACAATAAATCAACTAACAATATGAGGACTGACCATGTCAAAATCAGTCAAATCAACACGATCTTCACAAAAGCGAAGGGCAACATCCAATCGCTAGTAAATTTTTATATAACCTATCCCAACTTCTTTCACAACCGGTACATACTATAACAAAAGGTATACATAATTAGTATGCACAATAATTATTCATAGTTAGTTTAGTTTTTTCAAACCAAATATGTGTTCCATAGAATTACTGTATTAACATACATAAATAGTCTACACAATAATTATTCGTAGTTAGTTTATGTTTTCAAATATAAAATGCACTTCATATTCGCATTATTCATAATTTTTGGAATAGCATAAAACAAAGAGGATATGAACTGAAAACTCATAAAACAATTTAATAACTATGAATTATATTTACAAACTATCATGTTGATAACAAAAATGCAGCATCAATATCATTCGTAATTATAGAATATATTTTCTCAACATATTCCAACAATATTACTTGAAGGTAACAAAAATTATTCATAATTAACCATCAGATACCCTATTATCATCCATTCTTGGTGTTGGAATTCGTCGCTTCAGTCAATCTAGGATACTCAATGAAATCGTAACTGTCAAAAGAGAGTTGAAATAAGAATGGTAAAGAAAGCAACCGATCGAAAGAAATTATCAGTTGATTTTATGAAACTACCTCGGATTTGAGCAGAGCGTTCGAGAAATTGAAGGGGCAGAGGCGTCGATTTAGGGTAAGCAAGAGCCCCAACGGCCAGCTTGTAAGGGCACCGGGTGCTGTACAATGCGAGCACAACCGCTAGTTGTGCGGCCACAACCGAGTCGCCGGGCGCAATACAAGGCAAATGAGTCGCTAGGAGATCCAGATCCACAACGAACCGGTAGCGCCACAACCGCAGATGAGTTGTCGGAATGCTCCTCGCCGTCTAAGCTATGCCACCAACACCGGAGGTCCCCTGATTCGGCGTCAAAATTCCTCTTCAACCGCCACAACCCTAAAATCTTCTTTCCAGATGTGTAGTGTGTATGGAGTGAAATTAGGGAATCCAAATTTTGAGATATGGGAAGCGCGTGTGTGTTAAAATATTCTTAATAATTACGATACTTACCCTAAATCTCGACCCTTAATAATAAACAATCCAACGGTCTACGATTGTTCTCATGTTCTCACGTTAGAGGTTGTTCTCATGAGAACCACACCCTATATATATATATATAATGTTCAGGTACAATTTAATTTTTTCGGTACGGTTGTGCGGCTGACACGTGTCAAATTTTTTTTTTCAGAAACGAATGAAATTTATTTTGAACTACCATGTTATAAATTATGTACTATTCTCTTATAAACTTTGAACTATTCTCATATAATTCATGAACTATTACTTTTTAATATATTATATCAAATTATTTATAAATTAATCGTTTATATGTTATGAACTATTCAATTATAATTCATAAACTATCATTTTATAAGTTATACACTATCCTTTATAAGTTTTGCACTATGAACTATTCTATTATAATTCATGAACTATCCTTTTATAAGTTATGAATTATCCCCTTATAAGTTTTGAACTATCATTTTCATTTGTTTCTGGAAAAAAAAAATTGGACACGTGTCAGCCGCACACAAAGCTGCACAACCGTACCGGAATAGTGAACCGTACCTGAACAGTACCATATATATATTATGGTTGAGTTGCAAAAAGCTACGGTGACGGGCTTATGTGCACCACCGGCGGTCCACATAAGCAGATAAGCGGCTCCTTCCAAAACTTACAAAAGGTTTGGTTTGAATTTTGGGTGGGTGAATAGCTTTGTTAGGGCTCTTTGTTCTTCTTTTATGGTGGGTTTCACTTAATATTCAGGATGCTGATTATTTGCCACTTTTGTTCCTACTGTAGTTGGACATAACAAAAAGGTTATGATCTATCTTCTATTTGTCTTTCTTTCTATGTTAAGACGTCATATCGATTCGATCGATTATCTGTTTCTTGTGATCGATTGAGTGAATGAATTTGTGGAGATTATAACTCAACACACGTAAACCAACTTAGAGGTATTTTAAAAAAGAACATCAAAAAACTATAAATGTATTGCTTTCAAATTGAATTTGAAATCTATCTATATATCCATACTATACTAAAAGTGAGAGTTGAGGGAATGAATAGGAATTTTCCGTTTTTGCCCTTTTCGCCTTAAATTTCCTTTTTTGCCCTCTAATCTATTCAGTAATTACAGATCCGTTTGGCATTATTTCGGTCCAATCTGTTGTTTTTTTAGCTTCGGCCCAACCTTTTTCTTTTAGCTTCGGCCCAGCAAATTTTTTAGCTTGCAGTTTACTCTGCTATACATAATTTGTCCACCTGGGCTTCTTTAGTTATTTGGGCCGTATGAACGCCATTTAAGTGTTGCCCAAGGATTGTAACGTATTACAGCAGCCGTCTACGTCCTTTCGAATCCAGCGTTTGAGAAGGGTTAGGAGCTCGATGAAGACACATGGGGGAAATCGTGCCGCTGCATTAAATCCTGCCGCTCGATTGTACTCATTCACTCCACCAGTTTAATTTCCGGAGGCTCTATTTAAACAATCAGTTTGGGTTCATTAACTGGTACTCTCTTCCCTCGACTCTTCTCCTCTCTTCAGCAGTTTCTTATTTGTGTTTCATCTTCCTGGTTGGTTTCTATTTCCTCGTAGATTTTAGCTTTTCTATTGTCCCTTCCGATCCTATTCGTCGGTTATTCTTTTCAGTATCTTCTGCTCCATGATCTGTATGTGAGAGCTCTTCTTGATCGTCCGTTTTTGTTGCCGTTTTGGTCGTTTTTGGGTCTAATCGTTCCTGTCCTCTGTTTCTTTTTTTTTTGTTCTGTTTGGCTGGTTTTTCGTTTGTTGAGACGGATCTGTCGATGAGAGCATGCATGCTCCATGATCTGTCGATGACAGCATGCAAATAGCCATTATTCTCTGCCTTATTTTTCTTGCTGTTTGCTCGTTTTTTCGTTCAATGATACCAATCGTATATTCTTTTCATTCGATGTTTGCTTGTTTTTTCTTGCTTGTTACCAATCATATATTTATCTTGCTTGTTTTTTCTTGCTGTTTGCTTTTAGTTTGCAGATGGTGTAGACTAAAAGAAATTGTTTCTCTTTTGCCTGCATGATCGATGATCTATCGATGAGATCGTGAAAATAATATGGGTTTTCCAATCTGAAAGTGAAGTTGTAGGTAACTGACTCTTATGCCTTTTCATTTGGTTGGTTGGAAGCCTCTTCCCATGTCCTCCAGGGCTTACTTTTGTGTTTAATGATGTCTCTTTTTTTTACCATTTCCGTCGCCTTAAACCATTGATTGTGATGTTATATTGTGTTTATTATTCCATTGCCTTTGGATGATTATTCTTTCTGCCGTTCTATATTTTATCGCTTTTTCATAGTTCGTTATTGTTGTAGTCATTAATAAATGTACGCTATCTTGTCTTTCCATTAATGCATGTTATTTTTTTTTATTCTTTATTTATGTTTTATATGGTTGCATCCTAATTGTTTTTTATATTGTCTTCAGATATCGTTTGTTGGTGGTCTCGTTTGCTGTTCCGCTTGTAGTTGCTGCTTGTTGCTGGAAGATCTTTCGCAATGTATGCTTATTCACTTATCCTAATTTTTTTAGCTGTCGTTGCTTCTGAGTTTCATCTTACCTTTGCATGCGAGCTGTTTTTGTATGTGTTTTTTTTTATCGTCTTTTTGCTAACCTGGACTTAATGACCGTGCAATATGGCTGCATCTGTGCATTCTATTGTGTTCGTTTCTTTCTGTAATCATTAGAATTGTGTGTACTATATTATTATAGCATCATGGCTGCTCCTCGTGTGATGCTCGACAAACTGGTCAATCGTTCTCGTACTCAAGTGGTTCGTGTAAAGGTTGTTGACAAACAGCCCAGGCAAAAAGTTCCACGAAATGCAGCTACCAGCGCATGGTTTTGGTAGACGAGATGGTTAGTGCATGTCTTTCCTCTGTTGTATATACTTCTTCAATTACTCTTTTGCTCACTCTTTTTTTCCTGATTTCATGCAGGACAACCGTATGACTTGCACTTTTTTTGGTGTTGATATTAGCATTTATGAAAATATCATGGAGAGGGGTAAGTGGTATGACTTGAAGCACCTCGTCGTCAAACCTGTGTCGTCGAGGTTCGCCACTTATGTTGGCGAGAAACAGCTGTACTTCACGAACTCAACTGAGGTGCTCTCTGTTGAGGACGCCCCTAGCTCGAGCCAACCACTTAGCTTTCATGTCCCGATCCATGACTTGCCTCGTGACGCAACCAAAGATGATCGTTTTGGTATAATGGCTTTCCTCTTGTTCACTCATTTCCGGATGACGTATATTTTATTTTTTGATGACACTGACTTTCTTTTCTTAATGCCTCAGACATCATGGTCATTCTTCTCTGGGTCTATCCAGAAAAGATTGTCGTCAAGGGTGATACTTCTTTGCCTGTGCGCGAGATTTTTGTGACGGACGATAGGTTGGGCTATTTTGTTCTATGTTTTCTATTTTAGTTGTCCGTGTAATGTAATTGCTAATTTTTGTTATCCATTTGGGTGATCAGTTGTGACCAGGTGCTCCTCGTCTCCGCATGGAACAAGGCGTTGATGCAAGAATTTGAGAAGCTTGAGTACCTCTTGGAAGATGACCCTATTTCGGAAATCACAGGGCTGGAAGTCAGCAGTTTCAGCGTTAGTTTGCTTCACCCTAAATTTTTTTTTTATCTCGTTTAACATCTACTCTCATGAAGAGAAGCGATTATCTGTGTTTAGTTGATTTGGTGCCTTTTACAGAAGATATTCTTGCTTTTAATTTATTTATTTTGAATTTTTTCCCCCTCAAACAATTCATTTACTTTTTTTGCAGCCTCTTTTCGGTTCTCATATTTTTTAAGTTTTACTTTGCAAGTTTGTGAAGATGTATTTATAGAATGCTGTATATTTATTTTTGGCCGTATATTTCCTTGTACTTGATCCATCATATATTTGGTTTCTTATTTATGGGCGATTTTATTCTTTCCAGCTTGATTTTCTTTACTAATTGGAAGTGTGATTGCTGCTTACACATCCTTTTAAAAAACCGTGTATTCTAATATTTCTTTAAATTAACCGCCGCAGGCATCTCGCTTGCTAGATCTTTATCCACTGTTGTAAAGACTTAACCTATTGGTGAGCGTGCTGAATCTCTGAGAGAGTGGTACCGTCAGAACAAGTTAGCTGCTGATGCTAGAGTTGTTTTGTCCATCACCAACGAGATGCCAGGATTTCCCATAGATGTTACAACTATTGCTGGTTCCTTGTCACTGCGAGTATGTTCTTTGCCACAAATTATTGAAACTCATTTAACATTTATGCTAATTTAGCTATTTTTTTCCCCTTGTGTAGGTATCCGACATTATTGAAGCACAGGTTATCCGTGTGAAGGGACACATTATGGAGATCGTTTACGAAAAGCTGAAGCTTTCCTTTGGATGTCGTGCATGTGGCAAAGCCTGTCCAGATGAGTCTATTCAGTTTGAGCAGGAATACCACTGTGTTACTTGTGGTGTCGTCAAGAAGGCTGAGCCCAAATTAGTTTGCCTTGGCCTAATTCATGAAATGCATACTCTTTCTTTTTCCTCCTTCATTTAATGGTAACTCATGATTCTTCTTGCAAGATGTATATGAGGTTCAAGTGTACTGATGGAACGGGGACACTTACATTGGACGCTTACACAAGGAACATCGAGAGGCTCTTTCAGACTAACAACAGGGACTTCTTCACCATGACTCTGCCGGTGTGTTTCTTTGTTTTTTTTAAGCTCTTGCACCTTGTTTTTTTCATTACTTCTACCATATTATAAGACTTCTTCATTATGCCTTTTTTTCTTATCATTTAAGTTACATGCAAAAGTTTTAAATCTAAATAAGGTACAGATTGTATACTTTTCCTTGTGTTACTTGTGTTAAATGTTTGACTATTTGCATTTGCTTTGTAGAATTAAACATTTCTTTTTCAAAGGCCCTTGTCAATTCTCGGTCTCACAAAACATTGAAAGCTTTTCCGGTCTTTGTTTGTGTCATAGACTTTTACTCATGGTTCGACTCGGTAGACAGATCGAAAGAAACCTTCTTGTTTGTTATATCTTTTATATGCGTTTTTTATTCTAATGAAATCAATAATGTATGTAAGCCATGCTGTTTTAATTCACTAATTGAGGTTTCGTTTAACATGCAGGATCGACGCCGAGTTGTGGATTGCGCCCAGATTAGATTTCGCATAGGGATGGCTGAATTCCTCATTTCCCCGGTGAAGTCTTTGTTCGTCAACCACGATAGGATTAAGTGGTTTCTGAAGGAAGTGGTGGTGTAAGGTCTTGCAGTTACGAAGGAACCTTTTGCGTACCTGTGTAGGGTGTTTGTAGAGCTTATGTTGTTCTTTTGCCGTGGTGCTTAGCTGTATAGATGAGGGGAAGATTTTGCAGTTACACAGTCCATGACTGTTCTGGCCCATTTCTCCTCCTTTTGCCACCCTTTTTTGTGGAATCTTTTGTCGGTTCAGGCTTAATTTCAAACCTCTTTTGTGTGAAACTTAAAACAGTGTTTTAACTGGTTAATCCGACTACGGATTATGTCTAACCAATAATGTAATTAATATTGGCCATCGGTCCCTTTTATGTGTGTGTTATATATAGATCCTTGCTTCATAACTGTCGTACAAATAACTGCATGTCGATTAACAGTTATCAGTGGTGCTTAAAGCTGCTCTCTTTTTTAACTCTGAACTGGTCTTGTTTAATTTTAAACTATCAACCTTTCTCTTGAATGATGAAGCAATGATCTGCACTATCTTGAAATTCTATTGCTGAATATATGATTCTTGTAATTTGGCTTGTTTAGATGAGATATGAGAGAAAATGAAGATAGAGAGAAGAACTGGGATTATAATAAATTTGTATCAGGTGGCAATATAAATTTATATCACGTAAGATGAGTTATAAGATGCACATTGTCGTCTTAGCAAACTTATACCTTTGGAGTAATCTTCATCCTTTCTAGAGCAGTTACAATTGCAGGAACTCTGAGATTTTATTCCGGATGAGTTTCCTGCACAGATTCGAAAAGGTTATTTACAAGATTTGAGAAAGTACGTATCGATGGAACTTGTTAAGTTCTGAAAAATCAATCGTTCACTTATTGGAGAAGCAATCTGATTTTATAGTATGAATGCACAAGGCAAGAAGTTAGACCATATATTACCCAAAAATACCAAGTAACACAAGATAAGATATGCTTCACATGAAGTTGTTACTTTAGTATTATGGTTGTTCTGTGGATGCAAGGATGTTTCTTTGCAAGCCAACAATATAGCGCTACATAGTCTACATGTGCTTCTAATATGATATCTACTTTACAATTGCATGACAATAGGATATAAAATCATTAACATTACATGCATGCCATAGAATAAGAGACAAAATAAGAATGTGTTCAAGTCAAATAAAAGAAATATGGGCCAATTTTATAGCATGGAAGCTCATATTTTGATCTCATTGTTGTAAGAATGTGTTCAGTTACTACTTGATGGCTCATGTGATCATCGTTTACAGCTTGCATGCTCTCATATAAACTACTTAAGAATTTCAATGTTGTGTTGTTTGATTTATTTCTAAATACCTGAGAGAACCCAGAAAGGTTTTTGCTAAGAATGTTGCAATTACCTATGTAATTACCAAGGGTGCTAATTACATCGATAAGATACCATAAACTACGTAATCTCTATCCATATAGTTTACAAAATAAAAAAAAATATAAGGTACATTGAGTTATCATAACTTCGGTAAACTATAGTATTTCCAAACGCCCACAACCTAATTGCTTACTGTTATTATTGTTGACAATCATACAATTTAGTAGAATACATTTACTATGAATATATATCATGAAAGACATAGTATTATTAAAATTATAGTATTATTCAGCATATAAAATAAGAAAAAGGAGCAAGACAACCACCAAACGTACCTGCTACTTCTCCAAGTCAATAAGTCAATCGATCAAAACCCCACCCAATTACTTATTGTTATTATATGGGAAAATTTGTTTCTCTTATTCGTTTATTGACATTCCGTGCACATGGTACCTGTGTTTTGGTTGCTTAGCGTGATTGGCGTGCATGCATTTGCAATTTTTAGGCATCCATACATGTTAAATCTCCATTACATATATTTTACTTCTTTAAATATTTTTGCCTTCATGCTTGGCGTTCCTTTTGTAGGTGAAATTAGACGAACGGCCAAGAAATGTACGCTGAGGTTGATGTGCCTGAATCATCGACAAGAAAAAGGAGACGTTGTAGAATACAACCCGCGATAATTCACGCAGCTATAGGGAATGACCATCTGCCGCTTGTCACACATCAGCTTCGTATGCAGCCATCGTGTTGTAATTGCGGTGCCAAAAAATTTGATTTTGAGCCCCCAACTTTTTGTTGTCAGAATGGTAGTGTAGCGGTAATAGCAAACCCGTTTCCTTCTCACTTGCTTCGTTTGTTCACTGATAAAGACTAGCCTAGACGATCATTTTCGGCAATATGCTAGGTTGTATAACAATTTCTTTGCTTTCATTTTACTTGGATACGATAACATAAATGCAGAAACAATTAGAGGGATACATGTATTTCGGTTACAAGGGCAACTATATCACTTTCTACCAAGTATATCTCCTCAAACTGATAAACGCAAATTTTTACAGCTATATTTCTTTGATGGTTTACAAGAAAAAGAACACCGTATTAAAACATTTAGTGAGTTAAACCCTGACATCATTTCCATGATAATTGATCTAATGTCTCAAAACCCGTATGCATCTTTTTTTCGAAATCTTTCACAACGTGAAGTCAACTATGATACAAAAATATTAATCTCGAAAAATCCGGCGTTGGATCAAAGGGTATTCAATGCTCCGATGACAGACGAGGTGGCTGCTATTCTCGTAGATAACGAAAACTCGGATATTATTAATAGTCCCGAAGTTATTGTATTGGGTAACGAAAATAAAACTTATAGAATCATGCACTACTTTGGATGTTATGATCCTTTACAGTACCCACTGTTATTTACTCGGGGAGAGTGTGGTTGGCATCAAGGCATTAAAAAAACTAAACGCACAAATCGGCAGCTGATAGAAGAATCTTCTTTTCCAATTGTGAATCTGGATAGTGATACGGTAGATGTAGTCCTCACACGTGAAGAAATAGGTAACATCGTAAATTGTTATATCTATAGACGGTTTCATTTTAGTTTAATTTTTCCGCACGTTGGCAATGTCACTATGTTAAGTTTCTTATATTTTAAGTATTTTTTTTTACAGCTGCATCTGCTTTTCCTCCGCAACAAGGACAAGAAATATCTTGCCGTGAGTATTACAGTTTCAAATTTCAAATACGTCAAGGCAATCATATATTACAAGCAGGTAGAATTTATCAACAATATATAGTTGACATGTATGTAAAAATAGAAAATACAAGACTAGATTTCTTACGCAAAAATCAGAGTACAATTCGAAGTGAGCTGTATCAAGGTGTTGTTGATAGTGTTAATGATGGGTATAGAAGAGCTTCTGATATTGGTAAGCGTCTCATTCTACCAACATCGTTTATTGGTGGCCCTAGAGATATGAAAAGAAGATACCTTAATGCAATGACACTTGTACAAAAATATGGTAAACTAGATCTATTTATCACAATGACTTGTAATCCACAATGGCCGGAAATAAAACAAGAAATGCTTCTAGGTGAAAAGGCAGAAGATCATCCAGATTTAGTTTCCCGGATATTTAGAGCAAAATTAACCAAATTAAAGTCTTTACTACAAGAGAAAAAAAATATTTGGTAGCATTGCAGCCCGCGTTGATGTTATAGAATTTCAAAAAAGAGGTCTTCCTCATGCGCACATTCTGCTAATATTATCTACTGAAAATAAAATACGTTCGTCAGATGAATATGATAAATATGTAAGTGCGGAAATCCCGTCAAATGAATATCCAGAGTTAAGAAAACTTGTCGTGCAACATATGATAAATGGACCATGCGGTCAAAAAAATCCTAGCTGCCCGTGCATGAAGAAAAAAAATAATAAGCTGATGTGTAGATATGGTTATCCTAAAAAATATGCCGAATATACATCAAGTACTGATGATTCTTATCCGACTTATCGACGTAGGAATAACTGTGACGTAGTACGAGTTAGAGGTGCAAATCTTGATAATCGTTGGGTTATACCGTATAATCCATATTTACTTGCGACATTTAATTGCCATATAAATGTTGACGTCTGCTCCTGTCGCAGCTATAAAGTACATATATATAAATACGTTTACAAATGACACGATAAAATAAGTTTTGCTATTACACAAGATCAGTCTGTTGTTCAAGATGAAATTAGGGATTACCAAAATGGCAGGTGGGTTTCTCCTCCCGAAGATGCGTGGCGTATCTTTGCATTTGATTTATATGATATAAATCCTACAGTCTTCGTCTTACAAATACATTTACCGCATATGCATTCGATAACATTTTCCGCATCTGAAAGCCTAAACAACATTATTTCCGACGAAAGCCGTCAAATAACGACTCTTATTTCTTTGTTTAACACAAATGCAAATTCCCTGTCAACAACTAAATACTTGTATTCTGAATTCCTAGAGCACTATACTTGGAATCAGAAACTAAAAAAATGGAATGAAAGAAAACAAAGACCATCACTTGGTCGATTGGCATATGTAAATTCTTGTGAAGGTGAACGATATTATTTAAGATTACTATTAACGCATATAAAAGGTCCTACATCATTTGAGGATCTTAGAACAGTAAACAACCATACATACTTGACTTTTGAAGAAGCTGCTTTGACTTATGGGCTTATCGAGGTTAGTGGCTACACAAATTCCTGTATGGAAGAGGCAATTACAACACAAATGCCAAAAACACTACGGAGATTATTTGCAACTTTGCTCATCCTTTGCACTCCTGTAAACCCACAAAATTTATGGGACAAATACTACGAACCATTATCAGATGACTACCGTCAGCATTATCCAAATAATCCAAATAAAGTGTGCCACTTAACATCCACAAATATTGATGTTTACCTAGAGACAATGAGAAAATCCATGAAATATTATAGAATAATTGTGTCGGTCTTACCTGATGATATTTCGTCCAATATAAATCGTGAAATAGCGGATGCATTGAGTGCCGTGACACCTGAACAATATATAAATGCATAAAAAATGCTTAACACTGCTCAAAGATCCGCTTATAAAGCAATAACGTCGTCAATTAAGAATAATAATCCGGGATCGTTTTTCATAGACGGCCCCGGTGGTACGCGAAAGACTTTTCTATATTGTGCTCTATATGCTAAAGTACGAAAATTACAAAAAAATCGTTATAGCTACAACAACATCAGGCATAGCGGCTTCAAATTTACCATTAGGTCGCACAACACATTCTCGATTCAAAATACCAATCGATGATAATAGCAATCAATTATGTAATGTTTCAAAGCAGAGCAATCTTGCGGAACTTTTACGCCAAACATCTTTAATAATATGAGACGAAGCATCGATGGCAAAGAAACAAAACATAGAGTCTCTAAATACGTTGTTATAGGATCTATGTAACTCGAAGGAATTATTCGGAGGAAAAATTGTTGTTTTTGGTGGTGACTTTAGACAAGTATTGCCTGTTGTTCCTCATCAAGGCCAGAGAGAAGCAATTAACTGTAGTTTAGTTACATCTCAGTTGTGGCCATCACTGCATAAATTTAGTTTAACAGAAAATATGAGAGCGCAAGATGATCTTGAGTTTGCAAATTTTCTACTACAATTAGGAAATGGTGAACTGCAAAGTGATGAACACGCAGAAGTTAAAATTCCGTGTTCAATAGTGAAGTGTAAGCCGTTTAATGAAAACATGACTACATCGAAAATCAACACAATTTTCCCAGAATTATATCATCAAAGTATAGATTTCTCTATATTTTCCACAAGAGCTATTCTAACACCGAAAAATGAAGATGTAGATTATATAAACAGCTTATTAATTGATGCATTTCCGGAACTGAGAAGACATATTTAAGTTTTGATTCTGTTGTAGACCATGACTCAAACATATATCCGTTTGAAATTCTTAATAGCTTATGTCCTCCACGAATAAGTCCACATAAGCTTATTCTTAAAGAAAATAACCCTGTAATATTATTACGTAATATTGATCTGTCAAATGGCCTATGTAACGGTACTAGGTTAATATGTAAAATGTTCCATAGAAACTTAATTCACTGTGAAATAACGACGGGCTATTATAAGGGCGAGCAAGCATTTCTACCAAGAATTTCTCTAAGACCATCGATCACGAAATACCCGTTTTTGTTTGAGAGAAAATAGTTTCCTATTAAATTATGTTTTGCGATGACCATTAATAAATCTCAGGGACAAACTCACGATCAAGTGAGTCTATATTTACGGGAACCATGTTTTGCTCACGGTCAAACTTATGTTGCACTCTCGCGAGCAAGAAGAAGAGAATACCTAAATATTTTCAGGCGTGAGCCTGAAACTGATGACGGAACAACTAATAACTCGATAAAAAATATTGTCTCTTTTGAAATACTCGATAAAGCAAATATTCGAAACTTTATTACGACGTAAATTACATTTATGCTATTAAATAAAGGTATAATTTTTATGTTATTTTATATTATGTTCAATTTAATATCTAATAATGACATCTAATATACTTTATCTATTTCGCAGCATCGCATTTGAAGGACATGCTAAGGTTGCACTACATTCGATCAGCTTTATTATATTAGTGTACATCACTTTTGCGGTATTTTTGTTAGCAATTTACCTGTGTAATTACGTTGAATTTTTTTTCCTATCCGAACATCTTGTATATACTTAGTTTACGTATCTCGTTTGTGTACAAAAAAATTATATAATGGATTTTTTTTTCCCGTATACTTTTTCTGTTTAATTAACGTTCGGAACTAACGGCGCGCGTGCGTAGCACGCGCGGCCTCACTAGTACTACTAAAATAGAACCCTCTTACTCCACATGTCAACACCTTAACCATGCCACATAGGACTTTTTGTCAAATATTTACAATTTTGCCACATTTTAATTACAATTATGCCATTATTCAGTAAATGTTTTAAGTCAAAAGTAAAATATTTTTCATCTCATTATGCCAAATCAAAAAAAATAATTCCATCTCATCATGTTCAATATCTTACAATTATAAAAATCATTTTAAAAAAAATCATATCACCTAACCGAATTTAGAGATTTCAATGGATTTTGTTTGGATTCTAGATTTTACAAAATAAATCCGAACTAACATTTAAATCATATGGGTTACAATATGAAATATAACAATATTTTATTTAAATATTTGTATTATTGTTAATAAAGATTTTATAATCGTTTTATTAAATCGATTTTTTTTTAAAATAATCGATTTTAAAAACGATTTAAAAAAAACTTTAATTTTTTTAGTTATAGGTAATAATATTAAAAAATAAATTATAAATTTGTTACGTAATTTTTTTAATTTAACACTTTGGCAATTATTATAAACTAAATAATTATTTTTTTGTTATATGATCTAATCAGATTGATATTAATATATTTTTCTTAACATTTAGCGCTTTTTTTTAAAAAAAATTGTAATTTTTTTAGATAATAATTTTCAATTAATAATTATTTTTTTTTTTACAATTTATTCAAACTCAATCCCGCACAAGGTGCGGGTATTAGACTAGTTTTACAGAAATCACAACATAATGAATGAATATATTACCTTTATTGTTTCACTAATATATGATCTAATTGGGTTGTTTCGGTTCAACATCTTCTACTTCATTTTGAGTTCTGGTTGCGCAATCTTCTGGATATGTGCTCATTGCTTTACTCACCTTCACAAACACTGTTTATGGATTTGCTCTCATTAGGCAAGCTCAGGAAATAGATTGTTCCATTATTAAAACTGATAGAATTGAAGAAAAATAACTTTTGATTTTTATAGTTTCACTCTCATAAGAATATGGAGCACGGGCTTTCAAGCTCTTGGAAGATGACCTTGCATTCCTACGACTTAATTAGAAGTTGCTCCAATTGTGATTCTGATATAAGAGATAATCCAGAATACTAGAGGCTTATGTATGAAAGTGAATTTGGTGGTCAAATTATATTGCGTCATTGTTAGTTTTCAACATATCATATCTCAATTTTGTCAATATATTACTTTTTCTTGTCTGGATTATAATTGAGAGTTAAGTTGAATTTAGTTCTCTTCATTGAGGAATTGTTTCTCTTGTTCTAAATTGTGCTTTCTATCAACATAGGAAAACTTATATATGGATAATACTCAAGCAAGTATTGCCATACTGAACAAGGTTGTTGCTAAATGGAAGGAACCATCTATTGATCTATCTACTGACTGCTTGAGGAAAACACTACGGAGTAAGCTCATCAAATGGTAATAAAATTTACAACAAAGATCTATAGATTGTTTTATGCCACTGGGTGATCTGTTAGTTGATGCGCATGTAATTGAATTAGTATAAGGGGTTATTTTGTGTAGTTTTATTGAGGTGCTTCTTGGTTTAGGCCTTAAGGGTCGTTGTGAATCTTGTGATGAGTATAACAAATATTCATAGTGCGTCTACGTGTGATCTCAATTGTTTGTGGTTAGTATAATTGTCGACGGATCATCTTCTGGATGTTTTGCATTAAGTCTCATGATGACGGACCACTAAATTTTGGTTTTACTCGTAAGACCTCATCCAGAAACTCCCTTACAAGCTTATGCTTGGAAAAGTAGCACTTTGCCACTAAACCGTCATTACATTTCCAAGTATACTGCCAAAACAATAGGTTCAAAACAAAATTCCCTTTATTAACAAGCTGTTGATAATGCCTTCAATCGAACAAAGAAAATGAAAGCACATTTACCTCCCAATGACCTATCCTTAACAATGAAGGTGGAAAGTTGGTTGCTTTCATTTTGTCATTATTAAATATAGTTGTAGTGTTACCCTTAGCTACTCTTTCTCTTGGATTTGGGTTCTTAATAGATTTCGATCCTTGGGTAAAAGCATTTTCTTGAGAAAGCCTCATTTGAATCAAGAAGAGTGATGAGCTTTTCTTTGGCCTCAAACCCAAAAGGCTAGGCTCAACAAGTGGATGACTTGAGAAGGTGTTCGTGTAAACAAGTCATTTCCAGCAATCCACGGTAAAATCTATCAAAATGGATCAGCCATAGTAAATTAATTCATTATCACACATGGAAATCCCAAAAATTCCGTTACCATATCGTAAAAATTCAATAGTTCTCAGTTTCACCATCAGTTGAAAACATATCATCTGAATTTAAGAAATTCATTTTTTTGAGGACTTTCAAGTTCCAATTGAACCTCATTAAAAAGAGTCTTTCTCCTCCATATATTTCTATATACAATATATCATGGTAGGCTTGAAGCCACCTCATTCTAATTAAGTGGGAAAGCTCTGAATTAACATTTATGGAGGAGCACTAATAAGATGATCGAGGGGAACAACAATATATTTACCACAAACAATTGAATAAGACACGCGCATGCGCTTTCGAGCTTGATTTGGAGCAATAATGATCAAGTAGATAGAATCAAATTGTTCAGATAGGTTATTCGATATTTATTTGAAAAGAATAAGCATATCTAACACGCAAAGCAAGTTTGAATTTTATTTTTGTACGCCTTCATCAAACTTATTGTAATCTACATTTCATATGTACCAAAAACCATCTTTCGGACGCTTACGAGCTTGGTTCACTTTTTTCCCAAACCATATAATCTAAGTTAATTGAACAACAGTAAATAAGGCAATATAATACACATTTCTCTACATTACGCTTAATATAATCATTTGTATAAATTACCGTGTAAATTAGCGTACAAGAAAGACAGTAAACAACCGCACGCGCGGTTACACCTAGTGTATATATATATATATATATATATATATATATATATATATATATATATATATATATATATATATATATATCCTTACAATTATAAAAGAGAGAGTATACTCTTATGAATAGTTATTTTCCATTTATCTCCTTCTGTATTTAATATTTTATTTTATTTTTATTGTTGTCATTCTTAGTTTAATAAGAGATCACATTGTTCACATAAATGGGCTTCTGTGTTTTGTTATTAATGGGCCGCCTGTTGATACTTGTGATATTAGGCTTCTAATTTTTGTTTCAGAATAACCCAAGTCATGGGATATTTTTAGGGTTTCAGCTGTAATATTTTTACGCTTTCACATCTTCATCTGCTGACGTTGAGACGGTGATTCCCTGTCTGCTCTACACGTGTTGTCCTTTGTGTCAAAATCCAAGGGTTACAGCAGGCACATGATTATCGAGGTGGAACCTTCTAATGAAGGAGAATTTGGTAGAATAAGTTGGTTAAGTAGGTACTTTACGTATCTTTGTGCATAAAGTATGTACCTTTTGTTTTCTATTAGTAAAGTAGGCACCCTAATTTACGTAGAAAAATATCAAATAGAAAATGATATTACCATATAAGTGAATCTTCTCACTCCTATAATAAATAACTAATTTTCCTAATTAGTCAATAAAAAAATTATGTTGCTAACAACTCCTAAAATATCTCCATAATTAATTACGGTCATTTAACAATATTCATCGTTTTTTATTATATTCTCCATTGCTCAGCGTAAAAGAACTCGGATCTTCAGTTCGAGAGCTTCAATGGAGGATTGTCGATGGAGATACGTCCTACATAGCTCAGCAAAATTATGTAGTAAATGTGTATTCCTTGTGGATCCGTTATGAATACATATTTTTTGTGTCTTTTTACATGATTGTTACAATTATGTAGTAAATGTGTATTCCTTGTGGATGACATACCTCGGAGTGTAGAATATGTATGCCCAATGCATTTTATGTAGCTGATATTTGTGTTTTATGTATTAACATTGTGTAATTGAAATTGTGTACGGACATTGTGTAATTGAAATTATGTATTAAATATTGTGTATCATCAAAAGAATATACGAAGTTTGATTAGTCTAACTGGTATAAGGGTGGGGTAAGCATGTCCACGGGTCGGACCCGCCGGGTCGACGGGTCCGACCCGCCGGGTCGACGGGTCCGACCCGCCGGGTCATGGGTCCGGGGAGGGTGACCCGGACCCGGACCCGTGTATCTGGCCGACCCGCCGGGTCACGGGTCGGCCACCTCAATATTAAAAAAAAAGAAGTGGAAATAAACTTTAAAAAATAAGAAAATAAATAGAACATAAAAATTGGACTTAAACTTAAAAAAGGAGAAGAAAATAAACTAATAAAAAATATGACTTAAACTTTAAAAAAAAAAAGGGAAGAATTGAGCTTGAACCGGAATCCCGGTTGCCTAAGTATCCTCTCGGGGAGGAGAAATCAAAGCCCACGTAGTTCTCTTACCTTTGTTTATATCCCCGATTGGCCCTTACCTTAGTCGGACTCTCCCGCCGATACATCCGATGGCGTTTGTTGTCGCTCGTCGTCATCTTCGTCGCCTTCCTCCGCCGAGAGGTTGTTCTTTTGTGTTCGCATTTCCGCTTTCCTCCAATCGGCTAGGAGGACTTGTGCCTCCAACGTCTCGGGCAACATGTTTGATCTCGTCGGATCCAGCACCTTTCCACTCCGGCTAAAGGTTTGCTCAACCGCTACCGTTGAGGCGGGAACGGCGAGAATTTGTGCCGCGATCCTTGAGAGGGTAGGAAACCTCATTCTCTCCGGTCGGCTCCACCATTCTAATATGTTGAAATCCTCCTCTTCTTCATCATTGGCAAACTCAAAAGAAATGGTTAGATATTCGTCGAGTTCCGAGTTGGAACTCGACGAGGTTTTTGCCCTTTTCGGGCAAAACAAATCTCTAGCAATTGATTTAAATTTAGATGAACCTGAAGATGAAGGACGAGGTGGGGGTTGAGAAGATTGACCTCGATCGGAAACACGATATTGAACCAATAATTCATCAAATAATTTTCTAACATTAGCAATTATGGTAGAAACATGGCAATTGGGATGTTGTTCTAAACCTAAAAATTCATAATAACTTTCTAAAAATTGTTTTAAACCATCCATTTTACGTCTTGGGTCTAACACAAATGCAACAAGAAAAACATCGGGAATGGTTGTATAATAATCTAACCATTTAGTTCGCATTGTACGTATAGCTTGTGAAATATTTTCAATTAAAAAACCTTGTTGAATTGCAAATGCAATATTAATTGCTACATAACAAAATATGTTTGAAGTTGGTATATAAACATAACTAAAAGTGTTAGTAGCATCATAAAAATATTTAAAAACCTCCATTACATCTTTTGCTAAAATCCAAGATTCACCAAAAACAAAATTACCGTCAATATGTTGTGCGGCAAAACCACTTAAAAGTTCTCGATATTCATATGATTCGGAAATCATTTTGTAAGTAGAGTTCCATCTTGTACAAACATCTTTTGGAAATTTTTTAGGATAAACGCCATTTTGTTTACAATATGCATACCATTTAGTACGCACACTTTTTTTTAGACCAAAGTTCATTAAGAATATTTCGAATAGGTTGTATTAAATGTCCAACGTATGCTAAACCGTCTTGAACACACAAGTTTAAAATATGAGCGGCACATCTAATGTGAAAAAATTTACCTCCAATCGTCGGCTTACAATAGTTGGTTAAATCTCTAATGGAAGCCGTGTTAGCGGAGGCATTGCCAAAATCGATTGAAAAAACTCGTGAAACTAATCTATATTCTTCCAAAACATTTGCAATCAAACGGGCAATGTTTTGGGCGGTGTGTTGTTCGTTGAAAACTCGTAATGCTAAAACTCTTTTGTTTAAAATCCAAAATATATCAACAAAATGACAAGTAATACCCATATATGATTTTTTTAAAAAACCGTCGGTCCAAATATCACTACAAATAGAAACTTGAATATCACCGTTGTCCATAAAATATTTAATCAATTCTTCTTTACGAATTTTATATTTATGCATCATTTTTCTTTTAGCGGTTTGACGAGAAATCAGTTTATATGCGGGTTGAGCATGATTTTGCGTCCAATCATTAAAACCAACATTTTGTGCAAAACTAAATGCTAAAGAATCTACAACCAACATTTCCGAAAATGCATCCATAGAAGAAGAATGATCATATGTAAATAGAGAAGGAGGTTGGTTAGAAGTAGATGCGTACCCGGTAAGTTGTGTTTGCCCTCGTGCTAATCCCATTTTCTCGGGATGCTTGTTCCGGATATGCCTCTTGTAGTTCCCGTAGCCTTCTCCCTTTTTGTGCTTGTATTGTGTCGCACAAAAATTGCATTTGGTATAGAAAACTCCGTTGGCATCGGGAGCACCCTTTGTAAACCAAAATCGGAAGACCGCCGCCGTTAGTTGAGTGTTGTTCAACGGCGGCTCCTCCGGCTCCGGCTCCTCCGTGAATTGGGTCTCGGATCCTTGGGTGTTGGGGAAAGTAGGTGATTCCGTGATATCCTCCTCCTCCTCGAAGATCTCGTGATCTCCACTTAATAAGTCTCGCCTTAAATCTGAACCGGTTGGAGGACCGCTAACGGAATGCCGTCCTCGAATAAAACCTTCGCCGGATGAAGGACCGGCACCGCTAACGGAACGTCTTCCTCGGCTAGACATTTTTTTTTGAATAATAGAATGTAGTAGTAAGAGTGGTAAAATGAAAAATAAGAGAATGAGAATATGAGATTAGGAGAGTAATTGAATGTAAGAGTTGGAAATTATGGAGAGATTGAGAGAGTGAATAGATGATTGAATGATGAGAATTGATGTGAGATGATATGAATTGAGTTTGGGGTATTTATAGAATTGTTTTTAGGTTAGATTTACTAAATTATATTGTTTTTTTATTTTTTATTTTTATTATCAAACTAGCCGTTGGGAATTTTTTTTTTTTTTGAATTTGTAGCCGTTACGGGTGGGTAAGGATCTAACGACCCTTACCCATACCCGCGACCTGGGGGAACCCGGACCCGCCGGGTCACCGACCCGCCGGGTCACCGACCCGTCGGGTCATGACCCGCCGGGTCACGGGTGACCCGTGACCCGTGGACATGCTTAGGGTGGGGGGTGGAACAACTCGTCCAGAGTTCGAATCCTACCTTTGACACAATATTTTACTTATTATAATTAAAAAGAGAAATACGAATATTTAGTTTTCCGATTTAACAAAATTTAATTGATTATTAATAGGAGAGAGAAGAATATTTGAATTTTCATATTTTTGGTCATATCCATTCCATTTTATCTTTATTTTTTAATTGTAAAAATAGGGTGCCTAGTTATAGTCAACCAATTACAAAAGATACCTTATTTCACCAATCTTTTCAATTAACTTGGTATATATTTTCCACCATTTAGCGTTCTTAGACTCTTAGTCAGTAATTTGGGATTACAGAAGACGGTTTCTTCTTCTTCTTCAGATGGTGAGATGCTTCGCCTTCTTCCTTCTTTTTCGTCCTTTGACTTTTCTTGTTTCCATCTTGCTTTTTCTTCATGTGGAACTCTGATTGTGTATGCTATAATCTTTTTTTGAACTTATTTCTTTCAAACCTTTAGTGCGTCTTCCCTTTGTTTTCTTTCTTTCCCCATAAACCAATACTACACATATCGCCTGTCATGGCTTTTGTGTGTTTGGATTTCCATTCACTGATTTTCTGCTATTCAAACTTCAAAAACGAGGAATACACACACGAAGATGATCCATCTAGGAAAATTTATCATGACAAGCACAAGTCTGAAATTACATCCATGAAGGAATGAGAGGATACCTCAATCAGCTCACTCATACATTTAGCAGTCTTCTCTCATTCTTTATCAAATATTAATCACCATTTTGCATATTCATCTACTGCTTCTTTATGAGCAATATCAAACCGCCTCCTAAGAGTACACACAAAATCCATAGAAGTACCAGTAAAATAAAGAATTATAGAGTTAGCAATTAGCTAGATCCCTAACTGACATCGACTTCACAAACAATAAAAATTTTACAACTAAACATTCATTCCCATGTACAAATCTTTACAAATAAGAGAAAAACCACATACTCCAAAAATTAAGAAGGAACTTATCCTCTCTTAATTACCACTGTGATGCAATGAATCCAAAAAAGCAGCGCCAATCCCTTATTTTTTCTACCCTAATTAGCATATATGATTAAATCTTCCAATATGAAAAAATTGATCTAATTAAAAAAACTGAATCTAGGTCATAAAGGAACAAAAACAGTTTCTAATTCCATCAAATTGGACATCAATGTAGACACTATCTCCTCACTCACATTCAACCTCTTGTCTAAATCTTCTTCAATTAGCTAAACGATCAAACATAAACTAAATCTTCCATATGTCATCAAAAAGAAGAAGAATGTTTAAAAGTTTGTACATTGAGAGAGAAACCTGATAAAGCCAAAGCCAAGACCAATTCGATCATAAGCGATCTTTGCCGACTCACGCCGATTTTCTCTCTCTTTCTATTTCTGAAAGTCGACAGATCGCCGCCGCTCTTCCGCCGTCTCATCATCCGTCAAACACCGCTTCGTACATCTCTCGTCCCAAAACCGCCAGTCATCACTCTCACACCCCCTCCATAGTCCGAACCGTGTTCTAATTTTTGCCAAATCCCCCGATGGACTGGTTGTACCAAGGCCTATCACAAGGCCCATTTTCACAATATTGGGCCTATTAACGGGCCCATATTATGGGATCACCATCAATTTTCTCCAATTTGATCGGGTTGTGTATTTGAACCAGATTGTAAGACCAGGTCGGTTTTAACAGTCCTTGGAAACAACTAGCCACTTTTTAATCTTGAAAAAAAAGGGTAATTTATGAATTTCCCTTCATTTTGAACGATTTTAGAATCTTGAATACATTATGTATAATAGGAATAACGGCTAGGCTTTCATTATATTGCTGAATCTTTTTTTTTTCACTTAGTATCTTGAGGAAAAGAATTTTAAAAAATGTGATTTGCTTTTCCATTATATGTTCTTGTAAAGGTTTCTCAGTGTAATACCCGGAAAATTTTAATTTTCGTTTAATACCGGATCAAACCGGATTCCGATCCGTCAATCTTAATTCCTTTAAATAAAAAGAACATGATATTAAATTCTATCATTTTATGTGACTTTGATTCACATAAAATGATAACTTGTAACCCGTAAACAATTCCGTAAATAATCCCGTAAATAATCCCGTACTTTTATCGGTTCCGAGCGATTAACGAGTATTTGTTTTTCAGCTCTTTTGTTTATTTGTTTAGCAGGCCATTAATGGGCCAATAAATCTCTGCCGGCCCAATATGTAGGGAGAGTGGCTACTGATCCTTTGGACTCTCCAGCCCAATATCTCATTCCTAACCCACTCTTCTAAACCTAATTACTATAACCTAATAAACAACGATACCCATAAGCTACCGCCTCATTCATCCTTCTGCACGACCGGAATTGGCACCTGCATCCTTCGGCGTTCCCAGGCGACTGCAAGCTGAGTCGAAAGCGTCCGATTACCGACCCTCTCAAACAGTCTTCATCGACCAAGGTGAGTACCGGTCCCTCTCTTCCTTCCTGAAGTGAGTAACCGTTGTTGACGACGCTGCTGTTGCACAGCCAACGCGCCGCTGGGCGACCCACATCTGAGGACCACCACTAGGCACCGACGCTGCACCAGCATTCTTCAACAACGACCACCCGACCTGCTGCACACGAGGCTGGGGATCTTCTGTACGGCACCTCTGACCTGCTGCACGTCTTCATCGAAACGCCGGGCTCCATTCTGCTGCAGAATTCGATCCGGCTTTACTTAACACCCTGCACCTACTGCTGATCCTTTGCTACTGGTGAGTGCTTCCTTAGTGTAGCATATATATTTATGGGTATATATATATATGATGAGTGTAGTGTACGTATATAGATGAATAGATTGAGAATGGGTATATGTGTATATATATATATATATATATATATATATATATATATATATATATATATATATATATATATATATATATATATATATATATATATATATATATATATGCATCAGTGCACTATACGTAAATGTATATATAGAGGTAGAGGCGGAAAGATATAAATATAAATATCAGTTTAGTATAGTGTATATAGGTATCACATAGTTATGGGTTCGTACAGATAGAGTTATAACAGAGGACATAAATGAATAAAAAGTAGGTATGTAGATATACTCGGATGAAGAAATAGGAGTATCAGTAGGCGTATATATGTATATATATATATATAGACCTGGGCATATTAAGCAGTTTACAAATATAAGTGCGAGTTTGGGAGATTTGAATTTATGTAGGATATAAGTGGGTTGAGGAGAAAGGCTAAGATATGTTTGACGGTATAATATATGTAGTAGCGTAAATAATAACCGGGGAGGAAGAGTGTTGTCCTTCTTCGAGTTTGTTTCGAGTTTTGAGTTTATAACCTATAAGTAACCATCCGAGAGACACCAATTATGGAAAACAAGTTCTAAAATAAATTAGTAGGTTTTAAGAATAAATTTTGAGAATTTTTCGGCACTAAAGGATAAAATGGTCTTTGACAGTAAGAGAGCCTTTTTTCCGTAATTCCTTCACGTGAGGTTGGACATTTGGATGTGATTTTGATCCACATGCCTTATTTGCCAGGCGTTTGAGTTACCACGGGTTCGGACCGAGTTGAGATTTGAGAAAACGATTTTTGATCAAGGTAAGTCCTTGCGACTTACTTAGCTGGTTTCTGGATATTAGTTGAGTGATATTAGTGGTGTGTGTACCATGTGTGTTATAATAGCAACTTGTTAGGACGACCGTTGTTGTTATGTGTTAAGGCCCAAGTGTATGTATAACGGGCCGTGACATCACTGCCCAGCTCTGCCAGGAGACTGGGAGGTTCTCTATACCCAGACCATACAGGTACACGGTGAGATGCATCGGATCCACTCCTGATGGGTACACGGGGGCGGAGGCGAGGTTTGGGAATTCCTCGTGTCACAAAATAAGTATCATTAGAGTGAATGACTTAAATGAAGATAATAAATGGATTGTTTGAAAGCATGATGAGTGTTTATTATTTCTATGTGTGTGTGTGTGCTATTATTATTCTCCTAATGTTTAGATAACTAGCTAATGGTTGTTTTGTTGTGTTATTAGAATTACCGCAGGTTAGAGCAGCAGCTGAGTGATCCGGAAGTAGTGGTCAGCCGGGTCTCCGTACTCTTTAGAGTGGGGGTTTGGGTTATCGCTTGTTGTCTTTCCCTTTTGTTAAGACAGTTAGTCTCTTCCGTTGTTTAAGTACGATAGGCTGTTAGACTTTATCGCATTCATCCTTTTTCAAATACATTTTTATGAATTTCGGTTTTTCTTATTTGTGTCTTGTTGCAAGATCCTAGTAATATTGTTGTCAAGTTGCAGTCGGGACCCATTGTGAGGTCCTAACCAGTAGCACTCCGAGTTCTGAGAATTTGGGGTGTTACAACATGGTATCAGAGCCAGGTTGGCAACAATGGCACTTGAAATCTTTTGAAAGACCGAATAAGTTTTAAGCAGAACCCAAAAGGGGTCTGAGTTTTAAAAAAGGAACTTTTGGTTTTCAAATGCATGCATAGTCTGGTTGGGAATAGAAAAGTACGGCTGACCACCACTACTACCGCGGATCTCAGTATGCTTAGTATAGACTTATAGTATGGTACAATTATGTAGGTTATATAAATATCTATATATATGTAGCATGTTGTTACCCTCGAGGATATGAAATATCCTTTAGTTGAGTTAGCATGATGCGATCATCGCCTCATGATAAAACGTTTGGAGATCTTAAAGGATATCTGTAAGAAGATAGTGGACTCATAACCCAGATTGGAACATTACATTATGGCGGACGCCCTGGTGGTTTCTACAATTGTCCGAAGAACGAGTGGTTAAGGAGTTGAAGATTTCTAGAGGATGTTAACAACAAGAACAATCGGGCGAGAAAAGAATATCAAGCAATTCAAATAGAAGTAATAGAAAACCGTACGAGGATTTTAGCGGTATGACGACAAGAGGTGAAACTCAAGATGCATGTAAGGACTAATAAGAGTGCGGATTGAAGAGGACAACATCAAAACACAATTCAAACAAAGTATAGCACAACTACACTTGACGGGTTAAAGGACACTACAACCAAGGTGGATGCCACCATAGACAAGTATGAGCATGAGAGTACAAAGAAAATAGAGTGTTGACCCAGATGTAAAAGATTAAAGGAGCACCAAGACAGAGATCTACGATCGAGTTTAAAAGACAGAAATTAATAAATTTCATAACCATAGAGAAGGGTTGACTCCTTTAGAGACACGAGAATGTTGAAGGAAAGCACGACACAAGTATCAAAGATAGTAGAAGTCGGAAATTGAGACAATGGATTTCCATGAAGGTAATGTTACAAAACAACATCCACCGAGGAAGAAGCATGTGCGGGAATGATCATGATGGACTTGAGGGATCATAATAACTACTTAATCACCAAGAGACTTAAGTTAACCATACTAGTGGTTCACTACAAAGGGCTGCAGATAGACGATAACTTAAGAAAAAGGAACCGCAAAGATGGGTTCGTAAGCTATCACAAAAAGTGTAAATTGTGGAAAGAGCTAAATGTGTATAAACGGATAACCTATAAGGGATAAGTTTTCACCTTGTATATCCGCATTGAAAGAGATAGAAGAAAAGTAAGTCTACGATCTGGTAGAAGACCAACTACATACTAACTAGTAATAACGGAAATTTACACGTTTGAGTTGACCAGTGATGATCGGTTGGTAGATAAGAAGAATAACATCAAAGTTACTAAAGAATGTTACCGACATATGGAGAATCTCTATAAAAGATCAAAGACGACAATTGTAAAGTTAAACCGATACAAGTACCAGTACCCTTAATAGTAACATGGAATGAGTTCGAGCCAATATCTCTAATTAGGAAATTAAGGAGAAGATTTTGACGGCCGGGAATGACCCATAGGTCTTTAAAGAGATTAAGGGAATGGTGGTGAGCAGTTTCTTACCTTCTGGCTAAGAAAAAGGTACAGTTTACAGTAGTACTAATGGATTGCATAGGGAGAACTAGAGGAGTAAGAAGAAGCAGATGATTTTAATCATGTCCAACGTCAATCAAGACGGAAGGTACTTAACATACTACACATATGAGACTGATGGTGCTCTCCCGAGGGTTACAGAGGAAGCCTTGGTGACTAAAGATGTCACACAGAATAACTACAGTTATAGAGACATAGCAAACATAGAGATTATGACATTAGTGTCTTGATAATATGTCTCCTCGAGTTGTGAGGTGATTGAAGATGGAATCTGCATGTTGGCTAGAATAGACTTGAGAAGGAGTAAAGTTGAATGACTAAAGGTTGCTAAATAGATCCGGTATCACCCCAATAAGATAATTACCGAAAGGTGTCTATATAAGAGTAATGAGAAATGGTGGTACTCCGATGAAAATTCAAGCTCGACTGATGACATAAGAGTTGATAAAGTAATAAGACCAACCAACGTGGTTCGTAAAGCGAGTACGAGAAAACTCAAAGGGGTAACTATCCTACTAGGGGGGGGGTAAAGATTTATAGAAGGTAAAGCGACACGAGCATAAGAACAACATAATAAATGTGAGTCGAGAACTTTAATTTTTGAGAAAATCATATACAACTGAGGTTCTTATTCAAATGGTACAGATAGGTGTTTAACAAAAGTCATACACGTCAGACCGATAATGCTTGGATGGATAAAGTGTAAACCAAAAGAATAACTTAAACAGTAAGAAGGAAAGTCATGTATCAAAAGGCGAGTCTTGCTAAATTGGAATAAAGTGTTGAGATGAGGATGCCTTTGTAGAATCTATGCAAGAGTACAACGTAACTGAGATTCCAAAATGAAATGGGCAGTAACGATCAACTGAAAGTTTAGACCGATTCAGGGGAGGAAATGGTTATAAGACGAGTCGCCTAGTAGAAGAGTTCACAAGACAAGCTTGCGAGACCCAAAAGAGATAAAATGTCGACCCGGATATGAGGGTTTAAGGTGCATGGAAGGGATACCTACAATGGAGTGTAGAAGCAAAATTTAGACTTTACAAGTGTGGAGAGGTTTTGACCTCCTCAAGGATATAGGAATTTGAAAGAAATCTCAATGTCGGTATCAAAGAGTTGAAGCCCTGTAGCGGAAACAACGGAATATCATGAAGGAAATGTTGCCGGGAACACCAACGAAAGAATGTATATATGAGAACGGCCTTGGTGGACTCGAAAGTCCAAGGTAACCCCAATTATCACGGGACCTAAGTCATCAACACCGACGGTCCATGCAAGGGGAACTGCAAGGGGAGGATAACTAAAGTCATCAGAACTACAAAACACTTACCAACTATCGTTGAAGACTTGGAATGACTATTTGTATCAAGATGAAAGACCCAGTTGGGCTCGAGAAGTAGAGTTAGCCTAAGGAAACATGAGTGTGGAGGATATAACGAATTAGCGAAGCATGAAAGGATTAATCGAGCAGATGATGCTCACCAAGAATTTAACGCCAATATAGGTATGAGAAGAGTAAGTCCGGGATATTGAGATAAGCCAATTATAGATTGACCGACGTCAACTAAGGACGTGTAAGTGTTGGTTGGTATTGACGAGTAGGTACCGTTAAGAAGAGACATTAGTACCTGCGGATTTAATAGGTAACTTTACCGATGCCTTGGAGGATTCCCCAAGTAGGCAACGACAACCTTCTGGGATGATCTAAAGATATGGGGAGAATCGGGTTAGAAGTTGCTTACATGTTGGTTAACAACAAATTACGGTTGAGTAAGAGAGTAAGGGTCTATTTGAAGAGGATCTTACTAGTATTAGAAGGGGAGAATCGGCGAGAGTTGGGTAAATCATGTTGACCCTCAGAAAGACATCATTGTGCCTAAAGGGTGTTACAACAGAAGCGTGGTAGACATATAACCCACAAATGAAGAAAATCAATGGTAGGTTAACTATGATTTCAAGTTAAGGAATTAGAGATCTATATGACAAGGTCCACTGGGATGTGTGATTTGTTTTGAGTTATATAAATTTGAAAAGCTTGACAAGAAGTAGGTGAAAACCCATTAATTAAGGAACGATCCGATTGGGTCACATTGAGGAAACCGGGTCAAGCGGTTTGTATTATAAAGAGCATTAGGCACTTAGTAAAGTGCCGACAGAAGTTTAAGATCATTATTTCAGAATCGATAGTCGGAAACTTTCAAAAAAAAAAAAAAAAACAAGTACGCCTAGTGGACAGAAAAGTTTGGTAGAGTCAAAAGAGTTGGAAGTAAGTTTAGAAAACCAAAGCGTTGAGAGAGTACATCCCGGATCCGAGACACGTTATCGGTCACGAGGATCTGATAGTCGAGCCCGATTATACATTTGTAGAGTACCTAGTAGTTGTCTTGGAGCGCAGTACTAGACGTCTGCGGTCCAAAGAGATACTTATGTTGAGGATCCAGTGGTCTAGATGAGGAGCTGATGAGGCCACTTGGGAGACGGAGGAGAGTATTAGACGTAATTATCCCGAGTTCTCTGCGGGGTTAGATGTTACTTTTGTACCGACGAGTTAGTACTCGAATGCTGTGTGGTTTGACTTTTCATGTTTTTACTTTGGTTTGAGTAAATGTGTTTTCTTTGATGTGTGCCTGATTCTGATGACTGAGTAGTTACATGTTAGAAAACGAGACTTAATGAAACCAAGTTATGCAAAGAAAGTCGATCGATTAAATACATTATTCTAAGTTTCGGGACGAAACTTATTTTAAGAGGGCACTGATGTAATACCCGGAAAATTTTAATTTTCGTTTAATACCGGATCAAACCGGATTCCGATCCGTCAATCTTAATTCCTTTAAATAAAAAGAACATGATATTAAATTCTATCATTTTATGTGACTTTGATTCACATAAAATGATAACTTGTAACCCGTAAACAATTCCGTAAATAATCCCGTAAATAATCCCGTACTTTTATCGGTTCCGAGCGATTAACGAGTATTTGTTTTTCAACTCTTTTGTTTATTTGTTTAGCAGGCCATTAATGGGCCAATAAATCTCTGCCGGCCCAATATGTAGGGAGAGTGGCTACTGATCCTTTGGACTCTCCAGCCCAATATCTCATTCCTAACCCACTCTTCTAAACCTAATTACTATAACCTAATAAACAACGATACCCATAAGCTACCGCCTCATTCATCCTTCTGCACGACCGGAATTGGCACCTGCATCCTTCGGCGTTCCCAGGCGACTGCAAGCTGAGTCGAAAGCGTCCGATTACCGACCCTCTCAAACAGTCTTCATCGACCAAGGTGAGTACCGGTCCCTCTCTTCCTTCCTGAAGTGAGTAACCGTTGTTGACGACGCTGCTGTTGCACAGCCAACGCGCCGCTGGGCGACCCACATCTGAGGACCACCACTAGGCACCGACGCTGCACCAGCATTCTTCAACAACGACCACCCGACCTGCTGCACACGAGGCTGGGGATCTTCTGTACGGCACCTCTGACCTGCTGCACGTCTTCATCGAAACGCCGGGCTCCATTCTGCTGCAGAATTCGATCCGGCTTTACTTAACACCCTGCACCTACTGCTGATCCTTTGCTACTGGTGAGTGCTTCCTTAGTGTAGCATATATATTTATGGGTATATATATATATGATGAGTGTAGTGTACGTATATAGATGAATAGATTGAGAATGGGTATATGTGTATATATATATATATATATATATATATATATATATATATATATATATATATATATATATATATATATGCATCAGTGCACTATACGTAAATGTATATATAGAGGTAGAGGCGGAAAGATATAAATATAAATATCAGTTTAGTATAGTGTATATAGGTATCACATAGTTATGGGTTCGTACAGATAGAGTTATAACAGAGGACATAAATGAATAAAAAGTAGGTATGTAGATATACTCGGATGAAGAAATAGGAGTATCAGTAGGCGTATATATGTATATATATATATATATAGACCTGGGCATATTAAGCAGTTTACAAATATAAGTGCGAGTTTGGGAGATTTGAATTTATGTAGGATATAAGTGGGTTGAGGAGAAAGGCTAAGATATGTTTGACGGTATAATATATGTAGTAGCGTAAATAATAACCGGGGAGGAAGAGTGTTGTCCTTCTTCGAGTTTGTTTCGAGTTTTGAGTTTATAACCTATAAGTAACCATCCGAGAGACACCAATTATGGAAAACAAGTTCTAAAATAAATTAGTAGGTTTTAAGAATAAATTTTGAGAATTTTTCGGCACTAAAGGATAAAATGGTCTTTGACAGTAAGAGAGCCTTTTTTCCGTAATTCCTTCACGTGAGGTTGGACATTTGGATGTGATTTTGATCCACATGCCTTATTTGCCAGGCGTTTGAGTTACCACGGGTTCGGACCGAGTTGAGATTTGAGAAAACGATTTTTGATCAAGGTAAGTCCTTGCGACTTACTTAGCTGGTTTCTGGATATTAGTTGAGTGATATTAGTGGTGTGTGTACCATGTGTGTTATAATAACAACTTGTTAGGACGACCGTTGTTGTTATGTGTTAAGGCCCAAGTGTATGTATAACGGGCCGTGACATCACTGCCCAGCTCTGCCAGGAGACTGGGAGGTTCTCTATACCCAGACCATACAGGTACACGGTGAGATGCATCGGATCCACTCCTGATGGGTACACGGGGGCGGAGGCGAGGTTTGGGAATTCCTCGTGTCACAAAATAAGTATCATTAGAGTGAATGACTTAAATGAAGATAATAAATGGATTGTTTGAAAGCATGATGAGTGTTTATTATTTCTATGTGTGTGTGTGTGCTATTATTATTCTCCTAATGTTTAGATAACTAGCTAATGGTTGTTTTGTTGTGTTATTAGAATTACCGCAGGTTAGAGCAGCAGCTGAGTGATCCAGAAGTAGTGGTCAGCCGGGTCTCCGTACTCTTTAGAGTGGGGGTTTGGGTTATCGCTTGTTGTCTTTCCCTTTTGTTAAGACAGTTAGTCTCTTCCGTTGTTTAAGTACGATAGGCTGTTAGACTTTATCGCATTCATCCTTTTTCAAATACATTTTTATGAATTTCGGTTTTTCTTATTTGTGTCTTGTTGCAAGATCCTAGTAATATTGTTGTCAAGTTGCAGTCGGGACCCATTGTGAGGTCCTAACCAGTAGCACTCCGAGTTCTGAGAATTTGGGGTGTTACACTCAGGTGTTCAATTTTTGGTCTTTTTAAAATTATTTGTTTTTGTTTGATCCTTTGCTTGTGTAGTTATCTTTTTCTATGCTCCATTATTTGATGCGTTTGTCTAATCACTCTCAGTTAATCGTTCTTTCATGCTTTTTGTACAATATCACCCTGACAAAATAAGCATATATTGCTTCCTGGCTCCATGCATTTGTTGAAACTTTACGTTGCCTCCTCTAATTTCCCCCAACGTAAGATGACAACTATATGAAAAAAAAGACATTATACTAATTATCGAAAAATAATAGCAAAGAAAATATACCACAAGGTCCACAATCATGAATATTTTAAAAGTAAACAATGATTATTAAGAGACTTCACGATTTCACAAATGCAATATGCCACCATTCCTCAAAACGGAAAGCTATGAAAAACAATGACATGACGACAACTATACTTTACAACTGCGTTCTTCCATATCTTCATCAATGACAAACAACCAACATTGATGATCAAACACCCACACTTTCTTATATAAAAGGCGATTTTTTGCTATGCGCTCCCAATTTAAACAAAAACGATAATTTACTGTCCCACATCAATACATGGGGTCTGCAATGTACCATAACTATATACCCAAAAAGTCACATCTAACTAAACATATACCCCTAGATTTTGAATTCAATCCCAATTAGTCTTTACACATGATCTGCAACGTACTAGAAATATATACCCATCAAAAGCAAAACGTCTCCATAAGTGAAAACAATGCAAATGGTTTGTAACGTATCATAACTTGTGTTTCAGGCAAATATGCACTTACATCAATTGTGATGCGTGCGCTTTGCGCGCACGACTCCACTAGTATATATATATATATATATATATATATATATATATATATATATATATATATATATATATATATATATATATATATATATATATATATATATATATATATATATATATATATATATGATTTGGATCATATAACAAGTGTTCAAATTTAACATATATTTGTTCAACAAAAATTTATTTCGAATCAAAAGTTGTGACTAATTGTTCAACTATATGATCAATTGTTCAATTAATCACAAAGTTTTAATTTATATGTTCAAATGTTAACTAAACTTCAAATTGTTCAACTATATATACAATTGTACACTTGTTCAACCTCAAATAGTGTTCAAAAGTTTATTTGTGTTTTGAACAATTTCAAATATAGTTGAACAATTGAACATATTAACTATATAATTAAGCAATGTCAAATATAGTTGAACAACTAGTTCGTAAATCTTGTCTTGCACGGTTGGTCGTCAATAAATATTTTGAAAGTTGTGATTATTGATTATACACGTGGAATATAAATTAACTTCTATAAAGAGTCTTATATATGCATGAATCTTGTTCAAAACACACCATTTATTTCATAAGATTTTTTTTTATCAAAAGATCTCATAATTTCTCAATAAAATAAATTTGTTTAAACTTGAGTTAATATATATCTTTTCGAATATACTTTTGGTTTTGGAGATTTAGGAAGTACACGAACCTTGCTCAAAATAATATAAAGTGTGGTCGCTTCCTTGTAAAATGAAGTACCTTGTATGAAAATGAGCAAAATTAAGCTATTTATTTATTTTGAATATTTGTTTATATATCCCATTATGATGCTATTGTTAATGTGTAGAAATATCTTCCACATCGATAATATGATATTATGTAAACCTAACATATAAGTCTTAGGGTTACTCTTCCTATTGTCAATTGGTTTTAGGATAGAACCCTGAAAGACTTATGTGTAGTTTTATTTTAACGTGCATCCCCTTCACGTCTTTGACCAGCCGAATATAAAAAGTAAATTAACATGGTATCAGAGCAGGTCCGATCCGGGTGTCATTATCTTGAGTTTGAGTTGCAATTAGCGATGTATGTTATCCGCCCGTTTGGCTAAACCGACCATAAGGCTTTGTGTCAAGTGTCAACTAGTCTACGATAGTTGCACTTGGGGTAGTGTTAATGTGTGAAAATATGTCCCACATCGATAATATGATATTATGTTAGCCTAACATATAAGTCCTAGGGCTACTCCTCCTATTGCCAATTGGGTTTAGGATGGAACCCGAAAGGCTTGTGTGTATGTTCACTTTAACGTGCATCCCCTCCATGTCTTAGACCTGCCGGATATAAAAGATAAACTAAAAATATTTTTCAAGTAAATATAATAACCTACTCGATATTTTCTATATAAAAACAGAATTAAGTTAATTAATAAGTTTATTCATAGGTTATTGAAAGTGATTTTTAAAATATGATATCCTTATTATGGTTTGGTTACGAAATAGTTAAATACGTAAATAGTTACACGATGATTTAAGATCTAGTTTAACTAATCAGTAACAAAGATGAACACAAAGATTTATTAACATAGTACAAGAAATAGTTTCAAAGATGACGAGGTTCATCGATCATCATCTCATATACATATGTATATAATATATCAAAGCCGCTTGGCTACGAAACTCGATCACGACAAGAGAGTAATCGGATAATCTATGACTATTAGAGGATCTCTAACCTTAAGGCTGATACATGCTTATATAAGGTCTCAAAGGATGGAGTATAGGGTTACATAATATATCTTTTCCAAAGATAAAATCGAAATACAGGATTTCCTTTCACTGCGTAGTCGAGGCGGCATGAATGCCGTCTAACATCCCGTCTTGAATCTCGTTTGGGCATGGATAGGGATGGGCTTGGTGAAGTCCAACAAAAGTGTGATTTGTGGTCCAGACGGCTTGAGATGGCTTGAGATGCCGTCTCACAAGCCGTTTGGCTTGCGATGAAGCTTTGATCTTTGGATCTTGTTTCCGGGCTTGGTCGGGAAACTTCGTGTTGCAGTTCCTCGGTCATGCAAGGTCTTTTCTTCAACTCTAATTCCAGGGAGGACGTAGTTTTGGCACAATCGATGACAAAAATGACTTAAACACAAATAGGCCAGATTAGATACCAAATATGGAAAATAATAACTTTCTATACAAATAGTAATATTTCAGAGAGCATATGATGTATGAAATACATGATTATATAGACTATATGATGAAACATTTGACACTCACCATTACCATGTAGAGGACGCTAAAAGATTCGGAGATCGTGTTCATAGAAGCGCCTAAGGCAAATGCAAATACAATGGGAAGGCCAAAAAAGGATCCAAATGCACGCAAAAAGTTGGGTTTTAAACACAAACGAGAAACATGATAATGCAAGGGATGATTGGCAAAGAAAAGAAGATGTGAAAGAAAAAGAAAAAGAAAGAGAAAGAGAAAAAGAGAAGGAACATGATCCAAATGTGTCGATTGTTATAGGAGGTTATGACTCCGGTCGAGAATTTTGATACCTTTATAGTTTCATTTGTCAATTTCCTTAGGGATGTTGTAGACGATGGTTATTGTGGATTTCAAGCTCTTTGTGTGTTGTTGGGCATGAGGAGGATCGATGACCACAAATGCGCATGCCTTTGTTGACACAACTTATCGAGAACCATGATTGGTATTGGGTACTCTTAAACGAAGAAAACATGAACCTTAAGCATATGCAAAGTAGCATTGGTTGGTTTTACGAGGATGTTGTGGCGCCTTTTACGCATTGGATGTGCATACCCCTATGTGGTGTGTTGTTTGTGACGGTATATCAATGCACACTCCTGTATTTAGGTTGGAATGCGGTGCATACTATCCTTCCCTCATTGAAAAAGAACCCGCCCATCTAGCTCTGGACCAACGCCGTCGTCAGTTTATCCCGGTAAGACTGGGTAAGATAATATCTTTCCTAAATAACCTTATGAATATCGTTTTCATAAATTCGGTTCCCGTTTATACATGTGGCTTGCACCAAAGGTTGTCAAGTACGTACCACCTATTCTCGCATATTGGTACATCATCCATGACCAATGTGTGGATGGAATGGATGGAGAATATGCAACTCGAATTGCGACGTTCCGGGACCTTCGTGTTGCAAATGGTCGACCCGACCTTAGTTATAATTGAGTAAAATTTTCAAATTTCGTTATGTTTAACAAAACAATATATTTGAAATATACAATTCATTTAACTTAACTCCCTCGGCTACATTTATCACAAAAAACGACAAAAAAAATTTAAAAAAATAATTTTAATATTGTGAAGCAAAAAAGGACCATAACAATAACGGAAACTCATAAAGTTAAAAATAAAAAACTTAAACTGAAAAAAAATCTAAACTTATAAACTTGAAAATCGAAACTAGTAGAATCCAAAACTCATAAACCTTTGCTGATTTTTGTGTAACCGTTTACCTTGCGGGTTTATAAACTAAATGATAGTTTATAAACCTTTGCTGATTTTGTGTAACCGTTTACCTTGCGGGTTTATAAACTAAATGATAGTTTATTTGGGTTTTTAAACCCGTAAAAAATAACCTTCTCAAGATGAGGTTATTTTTATTTGGGTTTTTAAACTCGTTAGTTTATAAACCCGAATAAACTCAAACCCATAGTAAATTGAAATTGATGAAAACGAAAACCAAAACTAGTAAACCCAAAACTCATAAACTCAGCAAACTAAAACCATTAAACTAATAAACCCAAAATAGTTTTTAAATAAAATAATAAAATGAACAAAAATAATGTAGCTAATGCGCATTTACATTAAACCTTGATTTTTGGTGCAAATTTAATGGGTGTATGTAATCTCTCCCTTATTTTATCAAGTAGGAACAAAACCTAATTCGGCCAGCAAATATCCAACAAATTGTTTTAACACCTCCGTTGCTTCTCCTCCCAAATTTCTTTTGCATATCCAGCTCTCATCGAATGGGTTTGTTAGAATCCTCTTTCCTTCTTCCTGTCATCCTTCAAATTCTTAGAGTTATGTTCTTCTCTTCTTACCCCCTTCTCCTCCTTATTCGACCCTTTAGAGTCGAAATTACTTGGAGGGGAGGGAATGGGAGAAGTTTTTATGCGCAAGCTTTAGGGTTTTTGATTACAAACCATGAATTCCACCACGGTGGACTCGTTGGAATGTCTCAAGGTTCCTGGCCTATATCTTCCTAAAACCGGATTTCAATTTTCCACGATCCTCTTCCAGTTCATCGTTGTTCATGGCGTCATTCAAGTCTTTCACCGTCTAATTTTCTCTCATTTCCACGTGACGCCGTTCGTCTCGCAATTGGCCGTAAGTCTCTTCTCTCTTTTACTAGGTAGGGTTTTTCTGCTAGGAAACTCATCTGCATTTTGTGTGTGTTTTCTGTAATCTTTGAAATGGTGGAATTGCTATATGAAAAATTGGTTTGAAAATTAAACGTATAAATTTCATTGTCCACAGTGGAGTGAAATGTTCATAGTATTAAGTCTGTAGAAGGTTGGCTTTGTGTAGATATCAGAACAAAAAGAACAATGAGAACAGAGAATTCATAAATGAAGGATGCTTTTCTTGTAATACAGGCTGGGTTTTTCCTCTCTCCGCATGCACCCCTTGGTATGACAACAATATATCGAGAACTCTATGTTGTGATGTTCCCGCATTGGACTCGAGCTGTGGATAATACTCTAGCAATGTTTTCTTACATGGTATTTCTATTTCTCATTGCGGTGAAAATGGACTTTTCCATGGTGTTGAGGACAGGCCGAAAGGCTTTCGCCATAGGAATATTAGACTTGATCATACCTGTCATCCTCTGTTTAGGATTTCTGCGTTGCTACTTTGCAGATCTCTTCCAAGGGATAAGAACAAACCGAAATGTCAGAGATCTCTACATCAACTTGACCACAATCCCGCTGACTCATTTCCCTAACATTGTTGTATTGCTTGCTGATATGAAAATGACAAACACAGAGCTCGGAAGATTAGCATTGTCTTCATCACTTATAGGCCATATTGTAAGTATGATTCTAATTCTAATAGCAAGTCTTGTTACACGTAAGAGTAACCCTACCGTGCCATTCTTAATTCCCGTTGCATTGCTCATCTTTGGCGCGGTCGTTGTAAGGCCGATCTTGAAGTGGACGATCAAACAAACACCAAAAGAAAAGCCTGTCAAAGAAGTGTTTATAAATTTAGGGTACCTATTCATGCTAATGGGAGCATGGACAACACACAAATCTGGTCAGTTAGTTCTTTTAGGGGCTTTCATTGTAGGTTCTATTGTACCCGATGGCCCTCCATTAGGATCCGCCATGGTTGAAAAGCTCGATTTCTTGGTCTCGGGTGCGCTTTTGCCTTTTTTTGTGACTACTGCTGCTATGGGTGGTAGCTATACTGATGGCCCTAAAGATGAAATGTTCTTTTACCACATTTCTCTTGCCCTTATTGCCTATGTATCAAAATTCGCCACCAACTTTTTATGCGGATTATGCAACAATATGCCACTGAATGATGCTCTTGCACTCAGCTTTCTTATGTGCACCAAAGGCATTGTTGATATTGGTACCTCCACCATGTTTGTTGGAGCCAGGGTAAGTATATTCCTAACTAAAACTACAATTAAACTAGAAATTTCATAGTTTGACTCACATGTTTTCTTCTTATTTTCCTTGTGTAGGTGCTAACAATACCAAGCTATACATTCATTGTTCTATGGACGGCATTTGTGGCCACAATAACATCAGTTTTTGTAAAATATCTTTATCATCCTCTTAGAAAGTATGCCGGTTTCCAAAAGAGGGATGTCATGCACTTGAAATGCAACTCTGAGCTCAGGATTCTAGCTTGTATCCGAAAATCAGACCGCCTAACCTCCATTACTCGGCTTCTCAGTATTTTCTCTCCTTCACAGGGAAACCCTATGATTGTTTATGCTCTGCACCTAATGAGGTTAGTTGGACAAGCACACCCTATCTTCATTGCTCATGATATGCAGAAGAAGAAAGTTTCAAAAAATTCCTACTCAGAAGATGTGGTATGGGCCTTTAGTCGCTTTGAGCAGAAGTTCAAGAATTTTCTTTCCATTCATGTCTTCACATCAATCACACCCTTTGAAGCTATGCACGAAGCTATGTGTACTCTAGCCCTAGACAAACTCGTATCAATCATATTGCTTCCTTTTCATAGAAGATTCAGAAACGACGGTCTCATTGATTTTGAAGACAATGAGCAAAGGATCATCAATAATAATATCCTCAACAAGTCACCTTGCTCGGTTGGCATCCTTGTAGACCGTGGACGGTTTGGAAGATTTAGCACCTCATCGGCAACATCTCTCACATCAATCAAAACAAACTATACAAGCTCACCGCTCTCGATTTTGGTTATCTACATAGGGGCACATGATGATCAAGAAACCCTAGCCTTGGCCACACGCATTGCAAGAGACCCAAGGGTGAAACTGTATGTGATCCGACTTGTTGCTTTCGGACAATCATGCGATCTAGACGATCTTGATTCCACTTCATTGAGAAATGTCATGTATAATAAGCAGTTTACCTACTTTGAGAAGACGGTGAAAGACGGAGCTGATACAGCTAATTATTTGAAGTCCACAGTAGGATGTTATGACCTTGTGATGGTGGGGAGACACTATAATCTTGCATGCACACAGTTGATGGGTTTGAAGGATTTGAGCGAAGACACAATGCTTGGAGCTATTGGAGACTTCCTTGCTTCTGAAGATCTAGATTGTAGAACATCTGTATTGGTGGTTCAACAACAAAGGCACTGGGCTTTTACATAATTACTGTTTTGAACTTGCAAAGTGTATGAAATGGCAAAACAGTTTGCACAAAATCAAATTACAAAAAGAATACCTAATTTAGTCTTACCCTAATAGAGATATTTATATTAGGTCATTATTATTGGGAAGCTCACATAATGAAATTTTGGAAGGAAAACAATTGAATAGAATACTAGGAGATGAAAAATCCTACTTCTAGCATTGAATATTTGTGATTAAAAGGTAAATCTCAACTATAATTGCGGTTGCCACTATGGCACCATCTATCTTGCTCGCTCGGTTTATGGTATAAATATTCATCTTAGTCAACATAACCGATATACATATCCGGGGTTAGGACACAAAAAAATTGAGAGATGTACATTATGCCTAAAACAAGGAAGTTAGATTTTATTTTAGGCCCAGGACAAAAAAAAGAAGGTGGGCTTCACTCATAATACGCCATTAGCAAATATAATTTTGTGCTCAATAAACATATCAAATCGGTTTAGGTACGGTTGTACGGAGTGTTTTGCACCATTCATCTGTTTGATTCAACGTTCCACATTTATTCAGATTTTAACAAGACGTGGCGGCACTTTTGTAAATTTAGGGATTTTTTGGACAATTTTGTAATCAGGCATAATTTGTTTTGGAATTGATGTATCTATTATCTCAAATCTTTCTTTTAAGTTTGTGGTTCAAATTTGATCATGAAGGAGAGAGAGATGATAGGTAGAAGAAAGGTTGTTGCGTAAAATACGGGCAAAGAATATTGGTATTAGTTTAGAATGGAAACAAGATATAGGTTAACGTATGAATGACTGGAGGAAGGGTTGAAGCGCCGGCTGTCATCCGCCCCAAATGTTATTGATGGGCCTGTCTTGAGGGGCCCGGCAACCTTGTCTTGATGGGCCCAACAACCTTGTCTTGATAAGCCTATCTACTCTAAGGTCTTTAAGAAGTAAAAGTGATATTGTATCTTATGTGAGGATGAATCTCACATAAAATGATAAATATATATTGATTCATGATACTAAGTATCATGTACAAAGATCAAGCCGGTCAAAACCCGGTTTGACTCGGAAGATGATCGAAAATAAATTTTTGGGTATTACATCAGTTCCCCTTAAAATATTGTCCCGAAACTTAGGATAAGGGACTAAGGTAGTCTTATATATATATAGTCGGGGTGTCAAATCTTATTCTAAGGAATCGTCGTTCTACTTTACTAACCATAAAAGTATCACTCAAGGACCATAGATATGAAACACGTGAAATATTAAATACTCAAACATGAAAGTAAACACATAGTCAAATAATTGAGACAAATATAAGTCCGAGTACTAACCCGTCGGTCCTGAGGTTATGACTAACTCCGCATAAATCTGAAGGTAATTATTCTTAATGATATCCTCGGTCTTCCATGTAGCCTCACCGGCTCCCCGTCTAGATCACTGAATCCGCAACATCGGTATGCCATATAGACTGCAAGCGTCGAGAACTACACTCTAGAATGGCCACCGGATACTCCACAAAAGTATGATCTGGCTCGACTGTCAAATCCTCGTAGATGATGATGTCTCAGATCCAGTATATACTCTCTCAACTGAGACACATGGAAGACTGGATGGACACCCTCTAGTATCGGAGGTAGCACTAGTCGGTATGCGACCTCTCCGACTCGCTCCAAGATCTCAAAAGGTCTGACATATCGGGGACTCAGCTTCCCCTTAATGTCGAAACGCCGGACGCCTCGCGTCGGTGACACTCTTAACTGAACCTGAGCACCCACTCTAAACTCTAGGGGTTGGCGCCTCTTGTCGGTAGAGGATTTTTGACGACTTTATGCTACCAACATCCGCTCTCGGATCAATGCTACTCGAGCGATGTCATCTGGTATCGGCTCTAGGGATACTCCATACAACGCCTCATAAGGAGGCATCCCAATAGATGCATGCCAATTGTTATTATACGAGAATTCTACCAAGGCAAGATGATATGGCCACGCCTATCCCTAGTAAAATTCACAAGCTCGCAACATATTCTCTAATGTCTGAATGGTCATCCCAAACTGATCGTTGGTCTGAGGACTATATGCCGTAGTAAAGTAGAGACTCGCCCTCATATGCCATATGCACCTATTGCCAAAATCTCGATGTAAACTGTCCATCTCTATTTTGCAAAAAATAGTCCTCGGTACTCCATGGAGTCTCACAATTTGTCTGATGAACTCCTCAGCTAAACGACTCACCGGCCACATCTCCTTGATTGGAATGAAACATGCGGTCTTCATTAGTCGATCAACTATCACACATATAGCATCAAAACCCCTACTATGTCGTAACCTTGTGACAAAATCTATGGGAATGTCCTCCCACCTCCATTGCGGCATTAACATTGGGTGGAGCTCTCCCCCGGACCTACGATGTTCAATCTTGACATGTTGGCAAGTCACACACTCGACTACATACCGAGCTACGTTGGGCTTCAGGCTACCCCACCAGAAGGAACCTCTTACGTCATTATACATCTTACTAGCACCGGGGTGTACTGAGTAGGGTATAGCATGAGGCTCGCCTAATTTCCTCTGTTCCAACTCATTGTTAGACGACACACTTATACGCTCCTAGCGTCTTATTCCCCCATCGGCACTTATAGTAAACTGATGATATGATTTATGACATTAGATTAGACACTCATTTAGGTAGTTTTCCCCTTGTTCATTGATAGCATGTATTATAGTCTATATTTTGGGATTGGTTTAGACGTTTTATCTTCATAAATCTGCATGTATGGATGTAAATTCTTTGATTATATTGTTGTTTTATCTACCTTTGCAGGAATCGAGGTCTACACCTAGTTTCGTTGTAATTGTAGGGAAAATGGCACGTTTTGGACCGAAATGGAGCTAAGGAAGCTAAGGAGTCATTGGAGCTACATTTTGGAACATTGAGGAGTTATAAGAAGATCTCAGGAAGCATGGAAATGATTTAGAAGATTGACTTTGGACCAGATTAGAGAGTTACACTTTCAGCTGAGATTCACCTCGGTCAACTACAGTATCACCTCGACCCAGGTGATCTTCAAGAGCGTTTGGACCGAGGTGAACCGATGACGGGACAACAAGATCTTTATTTTTGGCTGAGATCTTCTAATTTTGGAAAGTGAAGATCACATATTTTTGGCTGGATTTCTGGAAGGAAGATAATATTATTGGTTGATATATTTTGGAAGATATGGATATATTTTCTAGAAAATTATCTTTTTAAGATATCTTATCTTTTGAAGATAACTCTCCTATATAAAGGGTTGGATTTTCTACAATTCAGCCATCTTCGGATCACGAAATCTCAGATCTTCGGATCATCATATTCTGGAATTTTCGGATCAAAGGTTTTCTGAAGGAAGTTTGAAGGAAGTTTTGAAGGTTGAAGTTCAAGGAAGGAAGGAATCAAGTTGAAGTTGGCTTTGAAGTAGTTTGTAAGATCTTCTTAATTTGACTTTTGGTTTTGTTGTCTTTTCTGATTTGTGATTGAGGAACGCTGATTGTTGTATGTTTGATTCATTCAATTATTGAGACCTTTGTGTTAAGGTTTTCTTGTTTGAATATTAATTCCTTTCTTATATATTTGATTATTGTTATCATGATGATTGTTGGCAAAGTTCTTTATGCGATTCTAGGGTGATTGGCTGAAAGTTATGGGAAAAACGATGATAGAATAATCTTAACCCTAACGGACCCTGAAAGCTCGAGCATTTACCTTAACCGTAGAATACCTCGGTCAATCATTGAACATCTCGGCCGGGATGGAATATAACTGAGCGAGGTGAACTTTTCCTGAACCTTATCTGAGTTAAGAAGTTTCTGTTTGCCAAATCCTATCCTTGTTATACCTTTCTTGATTCAACACAAGCCTAGGATGAGACTTACCCGGTGATTCCTTTGCTTGTTTAACCAAAATCATGAGTGTAGGTAATAAAGGTTTATCCTTTATTGGGGTTTGAGTGTGCCTTCATCCCATCTTTGAGAGTTAGCTTGAGACTTACCCGGTAAAGGTTGATTCTATTCCCTTGGGTGGTGTGTTGGTTTGAGATTATTGTTCCTTTCCATAGTACCTTGAGACTTACCAGGTAAAAGGATCTTTGGTTTGGGATAGTGAGTAGTGAGACTTACCCGGTGATTTATTCCCACCTGAGAAACACCTTCCCTTTTGCAAACCTCAGCTTTGTCCACGTTATCTTTTGAGATCTTGAGTCGGAACCACAACTGGATGCTTTAATCTCTAGAATTCGCATTCTCTTTATCTGACTTTTATATAATCTTTGATTGCTTTAATTTGTTGCGTGTTTTGTTATTTGACAACCTGAATTACCGAACTTTGTTTCACCATAGTCCCTGTGATCGACCCCTGTAATTCTTGCTTTTATTACAATTGATCCGTACACCGCAGGTTCACATATTGTTCAAGCATACTTCTTGGTAAATATTAAAGCTTGCACACACCTTTTGGAGCGAACAAGTTTTTGGCGCCGTTGGCAGGGACTTGGTCTAGACCAAGTTCGATTTCGGTTATCTTTCGGGGCTATTGCCCTTGTTGCTATTGACTACTTTACTTGAGTGTTTTCGCAGGATCTTTTCTTAGGTTTATGCGAAGAACTCGTGCTGGAAAAAAAACCGTTCCCTACGATCCCGAACCAGAAAAGACCTACAAGAGAAGATTGAAAGAAGCTAAGATGGCCAATCAAGACAATCGCGATCTTGAAGCTGAATTGAAGGAGGCATTGGGACAGCTACGCCTCAGTAAGGAAAACTGCAGCGAAAGAAAGACAAAACTCGCGCAAGAACAAAAGGAATTGAAGAAGATATGGCGGCTCTAAGGGCCCAGATTCTGCTTTGACCGATCCCAGATCCTCGACCAAGGCAAGACCCAGTCCTAGTTGCCCCGGCCGAGATACACCCACCACCTCGGATGCCAGTCCGAGATGTTCTTTTTGCTGGAGTTCCATGAACCCTAAGACAAAGGATTGACCCCAATCAACAAGTCAGGTGTCCAGGAGTCAACATAGGTGATCCAGCTGAGAATGATTATGAACTTCGACCGCAAGTTCTAACCATGATTCGACAATGCCAATTTAGAGATTTGGAGAGAGAGTCTTCGCATCAGCATTTGCAAAATTATGAGATTTTGATGGAGACTTTGAGACCTTCAAGAGTGGAGAATAACAATTACAAGTTGAGGTCTTTCTATTTCTCTTTGAAAGACAAGGCGCTTGCTTGGTATCAATCTCTTCCGGCCGGAAAAATCAACACTTGGGAAGAGATGACGACGGAGTTTCTTACTAAATTCTTTTCTCCTTCTAAGACCGCTGAATTGAGGGGAAATATCAATGCTTTTATTATGAAGGACAAGGAAAGTTTGTCCAAGTCATGGGAGATTTTTAAGGATCTTTTGTTGGATTGCCCACATCATAGGATTCCAAAGATCGAGTTGCTGGAAATTTACTTCAAGAGTTTGGATGGAGATACTCAAATCAAGCTCCAATTATTTTTCGTCGGCACCTTCATGGATATGCAAATAGATGAAGCTTGGGATTTCATTGAAAAGCAAACTTTACACATGGAGAAGTACTCCTATCAAAGAGTTGAAGATGGACCAGGGAGAGTTAGCTTTCAAGACACCTCATCAAATGGAGCTCAACTCACCTCGCTTAGCAATGAAGTAAAAGTATTAAAGGAGATTTTAGTAGCTCAAACGAAAAAGGAGCAAGACGGTGGCTACCAAGGAAGAAACAACTATCAAGGGCCATGGAACAACAATTACAACAACAACAAAAACTCCAACAACAACAATTGGAGATCTAATCAACAAAATTCCGGTAACCCTTATTCTCATGCTGATAATGCTTTTAACGCCCCCTCTTCTTCTTCTACTTCATTGAGAAGCCAGGAGCCTGCATCAAGTTTGTCCCAACCACCAAAGAAAGATGATGTGCTGGAGGCAACATTGATCAAGCTCAACGCTATGGAGACATCGATGAATTCATTTTCGAAGGCACAAAAAGCCTTAGAGAAACAATTTTTCAACAAGGCGAATGAAGCGCCAAGAGATCTAGGGAATCTCCCAGCAAGGAAAGAGAGCAACTCTAAAGGACAAATCATGGCAATTATAACACACAGTGGATTGAAGACTGTAGATCCAGTTGTTCGGTCGAGCCACGATCATATGAACACCTCGGTCGAGGTGTCAACCGAGAAGGAGCCCCAGAAAGCGAAAGAGAAATCTGAAGTTTATGTTCCACCTCCTGCTTATAAACCACCACTTCCATTCCCTCGGTCAAGGGCGAGGGTACATCTAGACAAGTACTTTGGTAAGTTTCTAGACCTCATGAATAAACTGCATATTAACATCCCTTTCCTTGATGCCATTCTAGGAATGCCCGCCTATGGGAAGTTTCTGAAGGAGATCTTATCAAGGAAGAGGAAGATGCAGGACTTTGGTGAAGTAAGGATGACATCTATATCTTCGAAGCTCATTCAAATCATGAAGGATAAGATGCCACCTAAATTGAGAGATCCCGGTTCATTTTGCATTCCCATTCAAGTTGAGAATGTCACTAATGATGCATTATGTGATCTAGGAGCCAGCGTGAGCATCATTCCGCTGGAGCTATTTGAGAAAGTCGGACTTGGAGAGCCCAAGTCGGTGAAGATGACACTATACATGGCGGATCGCTCCATTACCCGTCCCGTCGGTATTTTGGAGGACGTTCCTATCAAGTTAGGTAATTTCTACATACCTATAGACTTTGTTGTGCTTGACATTCCTGCAGATTATCCCATTTCTATCATTCTCGGGAGACCATTTCTAGCAACTCCGGGTTGCAACGTGGATTATAAGAACGCCAAGTTGAAATTCAACATTGGTGGCGATCATGTGGAGGTTGCATTGCTTGCTGCAATGAAGGGAGAGCCGCTGGAAGATGACATCTTCAACATCTATGATAAAGAAGAATCTAGAGAATTGGTGAGCTCTATCCTTATTAACGATCCTTTTGAAAAAGTTCTTAGTTTTAGTTTAATGGAGGAAGGTATAGATGTCTCTTGTGATGCAAATATACGGAGCTTAAAAGGCATTGGAAGAAGATCTAGGAGCTAGATTTGATAAACTGATTCAGGAGAAGAAAAGCCCGTTAGGTTCCGGTCCTAGTTTTAGGTCCTCGACCGAGGCACTTCCTGGACCAAGCGAGGTGTTCTTATCCGAAGAACATTTCGGTCACCCACTACGAACCTCGACCGAGGTAGCAAGCGAGATGATGTCAACTGAGATTTCTGAAAGTCTAGTTCTTCGATCTAAGTCCCCTTCACTGGAAGGAGAAGGCACAAATCCACCTCAGAAAGCACCCCCAGTCTTGGAGCTTAAACCACTTCTAAGTCACTTGAGGTATGCTTTCCTTGGTCCGGATTCTACTTATCCCGTTATCGTTAGTGCTAACCTTACCGAAACTGAATTATCTAAACTGATGCATGTTTTGAGGAAACATCGAAAGGCTTTAGGTTATACTATTGATGATCTTGTTGTTATTAAGCATTCTTTTTGCATTCATAAAATACTAATGGAAGACGATCATAAGACTTCACAAGAACCTCAAAGACGGTTAAATCCAATCATGAAAGAGGTTGTGAAGAAGGAGATTCTTAAGTTGTTGGATGCAAGTATCATATCTCCCATATCGGATAGCAAGTGGGTGAGCCCGGTGCATGTAGTTCCCAAGAAGGGAGGGATGACCGTTGTGACAAACAAGAACAACGAGTTGATTCCTACTATGACCGTTACGGGCTGGAGAATGTGCATTGATTATAGGAAGCTAAACGTGGCCACTCAAAAGGACCATTTCCCGCTTCCCTTCATCGACCAAATGCTTGAACGGTTAGCTCAACACTCCCACTTTTGCTATTTAGATGGTTATAGTGGCTTCTTTCAGATTCTTATCCATCCGGATGATCAAGAGAAGACCACTTTCACTTGTCCATGGGGGACATTCACTTATAGGAGAATGCCATTCGGATTGTGTAACGCACCTGCTACCTTTCAGCGTTGTATGATGGCTATCTTTTCCGAGTACATCGAGGAGATCATGGAGGTATTCATGGATGACTTTTTAGTATATGGTTCCTCTTTTGATAACTATTTGGCTAACCTTTCTGTAGTGCTACAACGTTGTGAAGACACTAATCTTGTTCTGAATTGGGAGAAGTGTCACTTTATGGTTAGCGAAGAAATTGTTCTAGGACACCTCGTTTCCAACCGAGGTATTGAGGTCGATCGAGCTAAGATCGAGACTATTGAGAAACTTCCTCCCCCTTGTTCTGTTAAGGGTGTGCGGAGTTTTCTTGGGCATGTAGGTTTCTACAGGAGGTTCATCAAGGATTTCTCTAAAATCTCTAAACCGCTCACTAATCTCTTGAATAAGGATGCTGTTTTTGAGTTTTCGCAGAAATGACTTGATACTTTTTACAGGATAAAGGAAGTGTTGATTACGCTCCCATCATTCAACCTCCCGATTGAGCCTTGCCCTTTGAGATCATGTGTGATGCAAGTGATGTGGCCGTAGGAGCGGTACTAGGACAAAAGAAGGATGGCCGGACCAACGCCATTTACTATGCTAACAAGACACTAGATGAAGCTCAACTGAACTATGACACCATTGAAAAGGAGCTTTTGGCAGTTGTATATGCTTTTGAGAAATTTCGCTCTTACTCAGTGGGAGCGATAGTTATTGTTTACACTGACCATGCAACTATTCGTTACTTGCTTGCTAAGAAGGATCCAAAGCTGCGCCTCATTCATTGGATTCTCTTTCTTCAAGAGTTTGACCTAGAGATTCACGATAAGAAGGGATCCGAGAATTCTGTTGCGGATCACCTCAGCCGGTTACCTTCTACCTCGCTCGAGAAGGATGACCTACCCATAGATGATTCGTTTCCCGATGAGTACTTGCATTTGTTGGAACATTGGATAGAATCCTTTGTTTCACCCCATGATGAAGATGAAGTATGGGGTGAGGACACCTTCCAGCATCTTTGAGGATGGCGTACGGTCCAGCTAGTGACCTTAAACCAAGCGCTTCTTGGGAAGCAACCCAAGGTTTTGCTTTCTTTTCCCTTTTCTAGCTTAGTTTTAGATAGTTTGATTCGTTTTGTTTTTGCATCCTCTAGACAGGAACCAAGTAATTTCTAAGGAAGGATTGCAGCTTAGGAGCTACACTGGAAGGACAGAAGTTCGAGAAATTGAGAAGACGGGGCTTGACTGAGACACATCTCGGTTGCTGTAACAGCGCCTCGACCGAGATGTTCTTGGTCAACCGATGCGACTAGGTCTGACATTCAGTCTGACACCTCGGTCCGCTCGGGACCACCTCGACCGAGGTGTAATCAAATTCAACGAGGGGTATAAAAGGCGCGACAGTTTCTCACTCTACATACTTTTCCCTCTCTACCCCGACCTCAACCGCGGCGGCCTCCAACTCCCCAATTCTCGATTCTTGCTCGTTTCTTACATTTCTTGACTCGATTTCACCGGAGGAAGCAATGGATTCAGTTTCCAAGCATCAAACAACAAGGAAAACGCTTCAATCTGCAAAATCTAGGGTATTTCGTCCCAAAACCTAACTCCTTCCTTCTTTTACTGATTTTGAGCAGATATGGCTTTGGTTGCCATTGATTGTTGTTGAAAAAGATATAAGTACCCCTTAGGAAGCCTTTGGTGGTGATTTGGGGGCAAATAACTTACAGATTTAGAGAGTACGATCGAACAGCAGTTCGCCTCGATCCAGTCGACTATGTCTCGGCCGAGGTGTTCTTAGGGCAACCGAGGTGTTCTTCGACAGAAAAAAAAAAGAGCAACAAATCTGATCGTCAATTGGCCTTGAGGGATAGGCCTAGCAGTTCCCACCAGTCTTCTCCTTCTTCTGCTTCTCAGTTCTCTATTCCGGTGATCCACAAGCAACACCGGATGGATTACGATCGTATTTGCGGGCGTCCGATCGTTGCCCCGCGCTTCCTTCACGTTGATGCCTTCGAGTGCCTCTATGTGGTGGAGGACTTGAAGAAGATGATCTCCATGGTCGGGCTGGAGGAGTTCATGGATATCAGAGCGCCGGCTTATCTGGAGCCGACGTTGGAGTTTGTTAGCTCAGTTACTTATGTGCCGGAGCGTCACGGAATCAAGTACCGGCTGCTGAACAAGAACTATGTAGTTCCTATGGACCAATTTAGGGAGATTTTTGGTTTCCCAACACCTACAATTTCTGATTTTCCTTCCCGAACAGTTGCTCAGAGCTCTTGGGGCGAGATATCCCATGTGACGGACCATAGTGACAGGTGGAGGCCCGGAGATTCCCGGGAGCGTATTATTTTCCATCTTGCTTTCCGCCTTGCTCACCGGATCTTCAGTGAGACACTTCTGGCGTGTACTGAGACGTCCCAGAAGATCCGTCAGGGAGGGCTGCTGAGTTTGTTTTGTATGGTCACGGGAGGAGTGCCGAACTTTGCTGCCAAGCTGGCAAATGATTTGCATAGGATCAAAGGCAAGTAGAAGGGCGATATCTGCTGTGGTGGGTTGGTGACCCACATCGCCACTTCTATGGGCTTGGACCTGTCAGCTTGTACACTGGTTGCGGTTACAAAGCCATTGGGATTGCAGGAGATGATCACGAGACGCATTCTAGTTCCTCGTGGCCTTGGCACGCCTTATGTTGCTATGCCATGGGAGATGACTCTACCACAAGGGATTATGTGGTCATCCTAGTTTTCTGTCTTTGACCGTCAGTTTTGGTCTGCTGCTTGGTTTCCCTACATACAGGATGCTAGAGATGCAGCTGGCGATGATGAAGGGTATGATGGAGGAGCTGCCATGGAGACTGTTACGCTAGGAACGTATAGCACAAAAGTCTTACAATTTATAAATCGATATATTCTCCTAACTCCTAGCGAACCCACAGTGTATGGGTCGTTTTGTAGTAAGGATAGTACTCCGAGGTCGAACACGAAGACTAAGGTGAAATCAAATCAAACAAGTGATCATGGATAGTGAAAATTTAGTCTAAGAAAAGAGAAAAAAATAAAGAAATGAAAATCATGATATTTTTGGTTGGGTTTTTATGGTGATCAAACAAAGATCACAAATCATGCAAGATTATAAATCAAACGAACAACTCAAACTAGCAACACAAACAAGCAACACAAACACAAAATGTGAGATCAAATTAAGAAAAGAGGATTCTAGGGATTGGGACTTCCGGTTATGGCATTGGACTCAAGCTTCTAATCAACCTTGGACAAGCTGCGGTATGTTGGGAAAGGGTGTTTCTCCAATGGGATCAATCACCGGGTAGGTCTCATGGTCCATTAATCCCGCACCTAAGATCCTATTACCGGGTAAGTCTCTAGGAACCTAAGGTTGGGAATTCTACACAAACCGGATTTCTATCTAGGGGTCAAACTTCTCCTTACTGGACAAGTCTCGGGAAGGCAAGTCCTAAGCAACATTCCTAGCACACTCAGTCCAATAGCGGCTTGTGAGGCTCACTACTACCTAGAGTTCATCATCTTTGGTATCTAAGATCGAGAATTACCGGGTAAGTCTCTTCCCTCACTTAGTTTGCTAGCATTAGGTCACCCTAAGATAGATAAGACTTAACAAACACTAGGATTTCAACAATCTAACATCCTAACATTCAGATTCATCAATACAAGCAAGATAGAACAAACCACAGGCTGATCATAACAACCACGGCCGTGGTTTAGGATGAATAAAACTGTGGTTTTAGTCGGGGGTTAGGTTTCAAGCATGTGAGTTATCCAAAGGTACATTCAAGTCTATTCCATCATAGTCCAAGACATAACCTTCATTCCATCACCCTAGAACCACAACTATTTAGCTAATAACATGCATTTCAAGGATTAAGTTCATCATGCAAGCATTCATGGTTTCCATAGCAAGAAAGTGAAATAAGAGTGAAAAGAAGCAAGTAATCTTAGCTGAATATGAGTTTAAATAAGACTTACAACCCTTCAAAATTAGCTCCAAAACGTTCCTTACAATGCTTCCAAAAGCTCCTCAACAAAAGCCACTAAAAATCCTTCAAAGTCTAACTCTAGATCTATGTTTGTGATGTTGTTCTTCTTCCAAAAAAATGAGAGTGTTCTTCTTTCTTTCTCCCTCCCCACAATGGATGATGAGAGAGTTCTCAAAAGCCAGCCTGCAGGCTCAACCAAGTCCACACTCAACCAATAAAAGCAAAGATCGGGCAAAGAAATCGTGTGACAAGTGTCAAAGCTGTCTAGAAGAAACCACAGGCAAAACCACGGGCAAAACCACGGGTGTGGAAATGGCCTCTGGGCCGTGGTTTCCATCACAAAGCTCTCCTTGGATCACCTAGTCATGAATTGGTCCAAGGCATGCACCAATAAGGTCTTTTGTGTTCTCCTTTGCTCCTAGCTTGCTCGTTAAAGGGTCCGGGAGTGTGCCATCACGAGGAATGATCCTCGAATGTATCGATTAAGTCCTAAAGCTCCCCAAAATACCTACAATACCAACAAAAGCTCGTGTAGACGTCTATTTCGACAATGTGGATGAATTAAGCGTAAACGTCACAAACTAATGCAAAACCATGCATAAATATAGGGAAAAACTACCTAAATGAATGCCTAAACTAACGTCATAAATCATGTCATCAGAGACCGGTACCGATACCGGCGGCCCTAGTGTTCCAGTTATCGACTTTGATGATGAGGCGACGGAGGAGGAGAGAGCAACACCACCACCACCGCCAACTCAGCGCAGATCCCACAGACATAGAGATCCCGAGGCTCACCGATGGATTGATGAGCTGACTGACTAGATGATCGATTTCTACGCAGCCCTGGCAGTTGACATTCATGAGCACTTTGCTGAGGAGCGTAGACATGTCAAGGGATGGGCGCATCAGATGTTGGAGAGCCAGCACTACACTAGACGGATGATGGAGATCCAGCATCAACAGGTTATGGGCTACCCATTCGACCCGACCCAGCACCCCTACATTCCACATCCACCACCGCCAGCTGACGAGGATTAGAGCTTCATGGAACTCTTTATTTCTTTATTATGCAGTTCAGCTAGTTCGGTGAGTTTTTTGATTCCTTAGACTTATATTTGACCCATTGGGACAATGTGTCCCAAGTATGGGGTATGGTTTGACTTATGTGTGTATGGTTTATATGACTTATGTGTGTATGGTTTGTATGACTCCCGGATATTATGATCTTATTCTGCTTTACTTGACTCTATATGTTTACTTGTCATTACATACATACATACATGTTTTTGTTTGAGAAAAACGTCGAAAACTGGTTTGAAAATTTTTTTATGACCTCGACCGAGACGTTCATGGCCGATCGAGGATGAACACCTCGGATGACGCCAGAACACCTCGACCGAGATGGGCTTTTAACTGAAAGATTTTCGAAACGTTTTGTGCTTCTTCTTTGGATATGACCTCGATGATGATTGTTAGCATGAAATATGACTATATTTTAGGCACTTGTTTTAGTAGTTTTTCCCTCTTTTATGTGTACATATATATATGAGTTTGAAGCATTTGTGAGCTCATGCATCCACTTTGTCGATATAGAGATCTACACTAGCTTTGTTTTGTTTATAGGTGAATAAAGGCTTGGATTGGAGCAAAATGTGGAAGGAAAGGAGTATTTGATCATGCTTGATGGCAAAGAGATGCTTTGGAGAAGCTAAGGAAGGAGCATGAGTGAAGAACATCACGAAAGAAAAGCTTTCACAAGAATTTGGATTTCCACGCCCTAAATTACGGCCGTGGATTTGGCATTGGATCGTGGAAAGTGAGATTGGAGAACAACAGAAAGTTACACGGTCTAAACCACGGCCGTGGAAAGTTATGTGACCGTGATTTCCATGACGAAGGTGACGTGTCATATTTTCCACGTCAGCGACGGTTAGTGGGCTTTCTCGTAACCCTATTTCGTCCTATAAGAAGACTTGAGAAGGAAGTTTCGAGATCTTCGCTTAGAGCTTCGGAGACGGCTGCTTAGGGTTCATTTTGACCTTGAGGATTGGAGATTTTCGGAAGATTGGAGAATTGTGAAAGACGTGATTTTGGAGATTTTCTTAGGGTTTTCACTTTTAGAGACGGATTGACACTCCGTTCTTCATTGTTCCCTAAGATCGTTGTGAGGATTCTTATTCCATTTTCTGAATTCATAAACATACTACTTTTGTTATTCGGATTCGAGATTGACTTTGATTTGTTATTGAGTTTTCGAGGGTTTTCATCTTTCTTTCTTCTTAAATTGATTTTTGATATCATGATGATGGTTATTGGCTAAAACCCTTTAGCAATTCCAAGGTGAAGGGTTGATAGTTGTGGTTTAGATGATGATAGATCGATCGTAACTTGATTGGACCCTGAGAGTGTGAGAAACATCGTTGACACCCTAAATCACGGTCTGTTTTTGAGTTCCACGGCCGTGGAATCTCAAGATCCAGCCGTGATTTTCTTTGTTTTACGACCCTTGCTTTTGCTTTAATCCAAAGTTACAGATTTGCTTTAACCTAGCCCTGTCTTGCCTTTTCTAGGTAGTAGTGAGACTCAACATCCTCTATTTCGGTTTCGAGTGTCACAACCTTAAGCGTTTTAGTCTACCTTTGATTCCTTGGGTTTGGGCATGGGTATTTGAGATTAATACTTACCTTTAGATCCTTTCTATACTGCAGCCTCAACAAAATTTATAGAGAGAGTCTTTGGGTTAGACATATAAGGTTTTGGAACTTCATCGTACATTACCTTACTTTAGTTATACCTTTGCAACCTCAACTATGTCCTTATATCTATAGAATATCTTGAACCGATTGCCACAATTAGACACCTGGATCTTTAGGGTTGCTGTTTTCCCCAATGTTTGCAAAGCTTTTATACTTTTACTTGCTCGATTATTCGATACTGAATTTGAGTCACCAAATCCCTGAGTTCGATACTCTAGAATTATTGCTTAACTACGCCGATCTGTACACTGCGGGTTCGCTTGCTTTTGTTTCAGTTTTATAATTAAAACTTATTTGCACGCACGCTTTGAGGCGAACAAGTTTTTGGCGCCGTTGTTAGGGATTTGGTCTACACCAAACTTCGGTTCTCAGTTGTCGAGCATGAGAGCTTTTGCTCTTGTTATTTGATATCTCTCTTTGAAGTGATTTTTGCAGATTCTTTAGGTATATACGAAAGACTAGATCTACCGAAGATCTAGTTCCTTTCGATCCAGAACTTGAGAAAACTTTGAGAAGAAAGTTGAAAGAGAAAAAGATGGCCGAAAACAATGAGAGAAACATCCAAGCGGAGTTGGATGAAGTTCAACTTCAACTCAAGTTGAGTGAGAAGGCTCGTATGGAAGAATTGGAGCGTCATCAATTCCAAATGGATGAGCTCAAGGCTATGATGATGGACATGAAGTTGGAGATGAATGATGCTAAGAAGAAGAAGGTCAAGAAACCAAAGTCCATTAGAGTTGAATCATCCGATGATGAGGATGAGGATATGCCACCACTAGAGGACATTGATCCGGTGATCCATCCCGTTCGTAACAACCCTAGACCACTGGTTGTTCCTCGCATTCCCGCTGGAGATGTGAGAGTTGCTCATGAAGGGGATGAACCACGGACTCTTGGGCAAAGAATGAATCCAAATGAGCAACCACGCCGTCTAGGTGTGAATTTCGGAGCTGAGGATATCCAGGAATTTAGTTTTAGCCCGCAAGTTATCACCATGGTTCGCCAAAGTCAATTTGATGAAACTAGTGCTAAATCTCCACACCAACATTTGTAGAATTTTGAGATTCTCATGGAGACAATGAAGCCAAAAAAGGCTACCAATAACAACTACAAGATCAAACCATTCTTCTTCTCTTTGAAGAACAAGGCTTTGGCTTGGTATCAAGCTCTTCCAACTGGAAGGCTTAACACATGGGAGGATCTATCTTTGGAGTTCCTCACCAAGTTCTTTCCGCCTTCCAAGAAGACGGAGTTGAGAGGTAAGATTAATGCATTTTCTATGAAAGTTAACGAAAGTTTGTTTCAATCATGGGAAAGATTTCAGGATCTCTTATTGGATTGCCCACACCATGACATTTCAAAGCTGGAATTATTGGAGATCTACTACAAGGGGTTGGATGTGGAAACACAATTCAATCTCCAGTCTCTCTCTTGTGGTACATTTATGGACATGAGAGAAGATGACGCTTGGGACTTCATTGAGAAGCAAGCCCAAGTGATTGAGAAGTATTCCCACCGGAAGGTGGATCCTAATAGCCGGAATCAAGGGGATCCGGAAGCTAAGCTAACACAAGCTGCACAAACTCAAATATTCTCCCTCAACACCGAAATCAAGGAGTTGAAGGAAATCATTAGAGATGGCCTTCAAAAGCCAAAGGAGCAAGATGTTGGCTACTTAGGAAATAACAACAACAACAACCAAGGGAGTAGGAACAATAACGGGAACAACAATTGGAATAACAACAACAACAGAAATTGCAACAACAATTGGCGGTCCAACCAACATTAAAATTCCGGTAATTCCTATCCAAATTCTAGAAATTCACTAACACCTCCATCTTCTTCTACTCCTTTGAAAAGTGATAGCATGAATTATAGTCTATATTTTGGGACCTGTTTAGACGTTTTATCTTCAATAATCTGCATGTTTGGATGTATATTATATGATTATATCGTCGTTTAATCTACCTTTGCGGGAATTGAGGTCTACACCAAGTTTCGTTGTAATCATAGGTAATATGGCACGTTTTGCATCAAAATGGAGCTAAAGGAGCTAAGGAGTCATTGGAGCTACATTCAGGAGCTTAAGGAAGAATCCAGGAAGCATGGAAATGGATTAAAGATTCACTTTGGACCAGATTTAAGAGATTTCACATTCAGTTTAGAGCCACCTCGGTCAGCAACAATACCATCTCGACCGAGGGTGATCCAGAGGAGCGTCCCGACCGAGGCGAACACCTTGGATGCGGCGAGATATATTTTATTCTTGGCTGAGATCTTTTATTTTTGGAAGGAGAGATCTTATATTTTTAGGCTGGATTTCTGGAAGGAAGATCATATATTTTAGGGATTTATTTATGAGAGATAGATATATTTTATTAGGAAAATATCTTTTCAAGATATTTTATCTTTGGAGTGTAGTTTTCCTATATAAAGGGCTGAATTTTCCACAAATCAGGACCGGCGTATCACCGGAAATCCCGCTATCTTTATAGTGGTTGAAGGAAGGATGATTAAAGGAAGAAAGTTGATAGATTTTATAGCTTTTGTGAAGGGTTTTGTAAGGTTTTCTTAGATTCCCTTCTTGTTGATTGTCTTATTGGATTGTGATCCAAGGAACGCTTGTTTGTTTGATAATTGATTCAGTTATTGAAGCCTTTTTCTTAAGGTTTTTGTGTTCAAATATTCATTCCCTTCCCATATATTTGATTATTGCTTTCATGATGATGAGTGGCTAATTTCTTTGTGTGATTCTAGGGTGATTGGCTGAAGGTTGTGGGAAAAACAATGATAGAATAATCTTAAATTCCAGTAGGACCCTGAAAGCTCGAGTCTTTATCCTTAACCCTAGAGTATCTCGTTCAATCGATGAACATCTCGGCCGGGGTGGAATTCGTCTGACCGAGGTGACTTATCTGATCCGAAACTGAGAGTTAAGTGTTAGAGTTTGCCAAATCCTATTCTTATTATACCTTTCCTGGTTCAATGCAAGCTTAGGATGAGACTTCCCCGGTAATTCCTTTGTTTGTTTACCAAAGATCATAAGTATAGGTAATAAAGGTTTATCCTTTATTGGGGTTTGAGTGTGCTTTCATTCCATCTTTGTGAGTTAGCATGAGACTTACCCGGTAAAGGTTGATTCTATTCCCTTAGTTGGAGTGTTAGATTGAGATTATAGTTCCTTTCCTTAGTACCTTGAGACTTACCCGGTAATAGGTTCTTTGGGTTGGGATTGTGAGTAGTGAGACTTACCCGGTGATCTATTCCACTTTAATAACGCCTTCCCTTTGCAAAAATCTCAGCTTTGTCCGCTTATCTTTAGATCTTGAGTTGGAACCACAACTAGATGCTTTAATCCCTAGAATTGCATATTTCCTTTAATTGACTTTTTATCATCTTTGATTGTTTTAATTGCTTTTGTGGTTAGTTGCAATATTGACAACCTATACTTGGTTTGTTTCACCTAAGTCCTTGAGATCGACACCCCGAAATTCTTGCTTTTACTACGATTGACCCGTACACTGCGGGTTCGCATCCTTGTTTTAAGCATACATCTTGGGTTATAAATTTAAAGCTTGCACACACCGTTTGGAGTGAACAAGTTTTTGGCGCCGTTGCCGGGGACTTGGTCTAGACCGAGCCGGTTGCGGTTTTCTTTCGGGGCACTTGCCCCTGTTTCTACTAACCACTCTACTTGAGTGACTTTCGCAGGTTCTTTTTCTTTGGTTTATGCGAAGAACCCGCGCTGGGAAGAAAATCGTTCCTTACGATCCCGAACCAGAAAAGACATACAAAAGACGCTTGAAAGAAGCTAAGATGGTCAATCAAGAGAACCGCGATCTTGAGGCCGAATTAAAGGAGGCATTGGAACAACTACGCCTCAATAAAGAAGAATTACGACTGGAAAAGGAAGAAACTCGCGCAAGGACTGAAGCGATCGAAGCAGATATGGAGACTTTACAGGACCAATATCTACCTCGACCAGCTCTAGCTCCTCGACCGAGGCAGGACCCAGTACCTGCTGCCCCGGCCGAGATACTTCCACCTCGGATGCCAGTCCGAGATGCTCTTTTTGTAGGTATTCCACAGACCCTAGGGCAGAGGATGGACCCCAACCAGCAACAAAGGCGTCCAGGAGTCAACCTAGGTGATCCAGCGGACCATGATTATGAGCTTCGACCGCAAGTTCTTTCCATGATTCTCCAATGCTAGTTTGGAGGGCTAGAGAGGGAATCTCTGCATCAACATCTACAAAACTATGAGATCTTGATGGAGACCTTGAGACCTTCACGGCTGGAAAACAACAATTACAAGCTAAGGCCTTTCTACTTCTCTTTGAAAGATAGAGCGCTCACTTGGTATCAATCTCTTCCTCCAGGAAAAATCAATACTTGGGAGGAGATGACGACGGAGTTCTTGACTAAATTCTTTCCCCCCTCTAAAACTGCTGAAATGAGAGGGAAGATCAATGCATTCAACATGAAGGAAAAAGAGAGTTAAGTCATGGGAGAGATTTAAAGACATTCTTTTGGATTGCCCACATCATGGGATTCCAAAGATAGAGTTGTTGGAGATATACTTCAAGGGACTGGACGGCAACACCCAGTTCAACCTTCAACTACTATCCGCAGGCACGTTCATGGATATGTCGATTGACGAAGCTTGGGAGTTCATAGAAAAGCAAGCTTTGCACATGGAGAAATACTCGCACCAAGGAGCTGAAGGTGGAGTTAAAAGGGTCAACTTTCAAGAAGCTCCACCAAACAATGATCAACTCACCTCTTTGAAGAATGATGTGAAGCAATTGAAAGACCTTTTGGTTACGCAAACCAAGAAAGAGGAGGAAGGATATCAAAATTCAAGGAACAACGGTTACCAGAACAACAACAACAACGGTTTCCGGAACAACAACTACAACAACAATAGAGGATCCAACAACAATAATTGGAGGGCAAACAATCAAAATTCGGGTAACCCTTACTCTAACTCGAATTCGAATGACTCCTCTAATCCTTTCCTCTCTTCTTCTTCTTCTTCTTCTACTCCATTGAAGAGCCAGGAGCAAGGATCGAGTTCGTCCCAGCCGGAAAAGAAAGATACGGTGTTAGAGGCCATCTTGATCAAGCTCAACTCTATGGAGACATCCATGACTTCATTTTCGAAGGCACAAAAAGCCTTAGAACAACAATTCTTTAACAAGGCGAATGAAGCGCCAAGAGATCCAGGGAAGCTTCCAGCAAGGACGGAAAGCAACCCTAAAGGACAGATCATGGCAATAACGACGAGAAGTGGACTGAAAACTGCAGATCCAGTGCCTCAGTCGATGCCAGTACAGACGATGACCACCTCGGTCTAGGTACAGTCGAAGAACACTTCGGCCGAGGTGCCAACCGAGGTTGAGCCACAGAGAGCGTCGGACAAAACTGAAGTTTATATTCCACCTCCTGCATATAAACCACCACTTCCATTCCCCCAGTCAAGGGCCAGAGCACATTTAGACAAGCATTTTGGTAAGTTCCTTGACTTGATGAATAAACTACATATTAACATCCCTTTCCTTGATGCTATTCTAGGGATGCCCACCTATGGAAAGTTCTTAAAAGAGATTCTATCAAGGAAGAGGAAGTTGGAAGATTTTGGTGAAGTAAGGATGACATCTAAATCCTCGGAGCTTATTCAAATCATGAAGGAGAAGATGCCACCCAAATTGAGAGATCCCGGCTCATTTTGCATTCCCGTTCAAGTTGGGGATGTCACTTGTGACTTGTGAGGCATTGTGTGATCTAGCAGCGTGAGCATCATTCCGCTGGAGCTATGTGTTAGGATCGGACTTGGGGAGCCCAAGCCGGTGAAGATACGATTATACATGGCGGACCGCTCCATTACCCATCCCGTGGCATTTTGGAGAACGTTCCGGTTAAGTTAGGTAACTTCTACTTACCTATAGACTTTGTTGTACTTGACATTCCCGCAGATTATCCCGTTCCTATCATTTTCGGGAGGCCATTTCTAGCAACTTCGGGTTGCAATGTGGATTGTAAGAACGCCAAGTTGCAATTCAACATTGGCGGTGATCAAGTTGAGTTTGCATTGCTCGCGGAAATGAAGGGAGAACAACTAGGAGATGATATCTTCAACATCTATGATGAAGAAGAATCGAGAGAATTGGTGAGCTCTATCCTTATTAAAGATCCACTTTATAGAGTTATTAGTTTTAGCTTAATGAAGGAAAGTATAGATGCTTCTTGTGATGCAGATATACGGAGCTTATAAGGCGCTGGAAGAAGATCCAGGAGAAGAAGATCTCCAGTTTCGGTCCCAGTTGTAGTACCTCGACCGAGGCACTTTCTGGACCAAGCGAGGTGTTCTTGACGGAAGAACATCTCGGTCACCCTCTCTGGACCTCGACCGAGGTCGAAAGCGAGATGATATCAATTGAGAATAACAAACTTCTTACTCCCTTTTCTAACATTCATCCTCAGTTGGTGGAACACTTTCTCCACCACACTTCTGATAATAAAGGGCCTTGGTATGCTGACATAGTTAATTATCTTGTTTGCCAGGAAATACCGCCCGGATTGACGTACGCTCAAAGGAAGAAATTCTTTAAAGACGTACGCCGTTACTACTGGGATAAACCGCTGCTATTCAAGAGAGGCCCAGACGGGATGCTTCGAAGATGCATTCCGGAAGATGAAGTTACTAGTGTCATATAGAATTGTCACTCACTTCCTTGTGGAGGGCATGCTAGCGCTCACAAAACGTGCGCCAAGGTATTACGTTCCGGTTTCTTTTGGCCTACATTATTTAAGGATGTGCAATCGTTCGTTGTCTCTTGTGATGCATGTCAAAGAACAGGAAACTTATCCAAGAGGAACGAGATGCCACTCAATAACATACAGGAGGTTGAGATCTTTGATGTATGGGGAGTAGATTTCATGGGACCTTTCCCGTCATCCGGAGGAAACCTCTACATTCTCCTAGCTGTCGAATACGTCTCTAGATGGGTTAAAGACATTGCCTCTCCCACTAATGATGCCATGGTGGTTGTGAAGTTCTTTAACATGACTATCTTTCCACGTTTTGGGACTCCACGCATCATCATCAGCGATGGAGGGACGCATTTCATCAACCGGAAGTTTAAGGCACTTCTATCGAAGTATGGGGTGACCCACAAGGTAGCAACCCCTTATCACCCTCAACCTAGTGGACAGGTCAAGATCTCAAATAGAGAAATTAAAGCGATCTTGGAGAAGACCGTCTCTAGGACGAGGAAGGATTGGTCCAAGAAGTTGGACGACGCTCTTTGGGCTTACAGGACCGCATTCAAGACTCCCATTGGTACCACCGCTTATAACTTGGTATATGGGAAGTCTTGTCATTTGCCCGTTGAGTTAGAACACAAGGCATATTGGGCAATCAAATGGTTGAACTTCGACATCAAGGAAGCCGGTGAGAAGCGGCTATTGGATATCAATGAGCTAGAGGAGCTGCGTCTGAACGCTTATGAGAATGCCAAGATCTATAAAGAAAGGACGAAGAAATGACATGACAAGCCTATCATTCCTAAGGAGCTCAAAGAAGGAGACTTAGTTCTACTCTTCAACTCCCGCCTCCGCCTCTTTCCAGGTAAGTTGAAATCTAGATGGACCGGACCTTATGTTGTGAAACATGTTTTCCCTTATGGTGTAGTTCAGATTTGGGGAGAAACAAGTGGAAGCTTCAAGGTCAATGGTCATAGACTTAAGAAATACAAACCGGAAATCCCTGTTGAGGAGGTTGCACCACTATACCTTGTTTGAAGATGCCGTACGGTCCAGCTAGCGACCTTAAATCAAGCGCTTCTTGGGAGGCAACCCAAGGTATTGCTTTCTTTTCCCTTTTTCTAGTCTAGCTTTAGATATTTTGCTTTTACTTTGCTTTGTTTTTGGCGTCCTAGACAGACAACAGGTGACATCTAAGTAAGGAATACAACCCAGGATCAACACTGGAACGACAAAAGTTCGAGAATTTGAGAAGACGAAGTTTGACTGAGACACATCTCAGTTGTTGTCTGATGTGATCCCCGAGAGCCCCAACATAAAGCCAAAAATGCTCACTCAAAGCGTTGTCAAGTTAAATCATATTCCGCTCGATCCGGCTAAGTTGTCAAATTTACACACTCTTTGTAAAATGCCCATATCTGGAGCTTCATTTGGAGTTAGAAGACCCGCAAGTACTACTTTCAAAGGTATTTTCAAGATTAACAACTTTGTAGTTTATTAGAAGTCAAGAGTCCAAGAGGAACAAGGTAAAAATGACCCGACAGTGAAGCAACGTTTATACTTGAGTGGATTTTTGACCAAGATCACGCATGGAGGCATGAAAGATGGTTATACAAAACATATGCACGTCCACCCAATACATATTTTATGCAGAATATCATCCTCATATTATTCATATATTATGCATGAATTTATGTATTAATTATGTGAAAGTAGGTGAAGAAAAAAGTAGGTGGAAAAGTAGGTGGGTGAAAGTCCCTATGTTTGCTCTTTGTTTAATGTCACAACTCTTGAACTTGTAAGCCTTTAATGTTGGGAGTTAGGTGCTGAATTTTTAGCCTATATAAGGCCTCTCCCACAAACGTTTTTAAAAACGAAATAGAGTTGAGTTATCAATCAAAACTTCTGTTTTCACTTTGAGAAAAACAAAACCCGAATTCTAGGTGAGATGCTTAGTTTTCAAACATCTAGGTGAGATACTTAGGTGGTTCTAAGGTGAGAGGCCGAGGATAAAAGGTTCGAACCCCAAAGTGAGATTCCGAGGGTAGTTCGTTCGAGTTGAGGGATTCCCAAAGTGAGAGGCCGAGGGAATTTGCTCTTCATATATAAAAACACAAAATCCAAAAAAAAGAGTTCCATTTCACCGATCCCAATACGAGTGTGAACTTGTGCCGGTGGATCCTCGTGTTCGAATTGAGTTCGATCACATCAAGTGGTATCAGAGCCCAACGGTGCAAGTTCCTCAAGCTTTCGGGTTGCGAACTGTTCGAGAATGTCAAGACGCGATCGAAAAAGAACAATAGATGAAGAATACGTTCGATGGGCTATTCGGGAGTATGACGATGGTTATCTTCGTTTGAGTGAAATGGAAGACGATCTTTATCAGGCCGTCTATGAAGAACTATGAAGACGACGAAAGAGAAGAGAATCCCGTCACCATGAAGACAAAGGTCGTAAACAAGAGGAAGAAGACCGACGTCGTTGTCTAGAAAAGGAGGATCGGAAAAAGGAAGAGGAAGATCGGCGCCGTAGAGTGGTCGAAAAATGGATGAAGGAGGCAGCTTACTTTACAACGAGCCGAGTTGAGAAAGCAACCAGCAAAACAAAGTACATATCACCGCCTATACCACCACCGAAGGCTGCTCCACTAGCCCAACCTCCTCGTCCACCGGATCTTGTGCCTCCCCCACCACCGACTTCTCCACCGAAAATCAACGACAATGGAAATGGTGGTAATCAAATTGACCAATGTTTGGATAGGATTGAAGCCCAACTAGTTAAGATAAGGAGAAGGTTTTCTCCCCTTCCCTTGAACCCGGATCGTAGTCAATCATCTCGACATGATGGCGGCGAAGTCGAGAGAAGTAGTTACCATGATAATAAATCCGACAATCGCTTTCCCAAGGATGGCATGACGGATTCGAGGACGAATCCTTTTCAAGGGAAAGGGGATGATGTGATCCCCGAGAGCCCCAACATGAAGCCGAAAATGCTCACTCAAAGCGTTGTCAAGTTAAATCATATTCCGCTCGATCCGGCTAAGTTGTCAAATTTACACACTCTTTGTAAAATGCCTATATCTGGATCTTCGTTTGTCAAGATCTACAACTTTGTAGTTTGTGAGAAGTCAAGACTCCAAGAGGAACAGGGTGAAAATGACCCGACAGTGAAGCAGCGTTTATACTTGAGTAGATTTTTTACCAAGATCACGCATGGAGGCATGAAAGATGGTTATACAAAACATATGCACGTCCACCCAATACATATTTTATGTAGCATATCATCCTCATATAATTAATATATTATGCATGACTTTATGTATTAATTATGTGAAAGAAGGTGGAGAAAAGTAGGTGGAAAAGTAGGTGGGTGAAAGTCCCTATGTTTGCTCTTTGTTTAATGTCACAACTCTTGAACTTGTAAGCCTTTAATGTTGGGAGTTAGGTGCTGAATTTTCAGCCTATATAAGGCCTCTCCCACAAACGTTTTTAAAAACGAAATAGAGTTGAGTTATCAATCAAAAGTTGTGTTTTCACTTTGAGAAAAACAAAACCTGAATTCTAGGTGAGATGCTTAGTTTTCAAACATCTAGGTGAGATGCTTAGGTGGTTCTAAGGTGAGAGGCCGAGGAACGAAGGTTCGAACCCCAAAGTGAGATTCCGAGAGTAGTTCGTTCGAGTTGAGGGATTCCCAAAGTGAGAGGCCGAGAGAATTTGCTCTTCATATCCAAAAACACAAAATCCAAAAAAAAGAGTTCCATTTCACCGATCCCAATACGAGTGTGAACTTGTGCCGGTGGATCCTCGTGTTCGAATTGAGTTCGATCACATCAAGTGGTATCAGAGCCCAACGGTGCGAGTTCCGCAAGCTTTCGAGCTGTGAACTGTTCGAGAATGTCAAGACGCGATCGAAAAAGAACAATAAATGAAGAATACGTTCGATGGGCTATTCGGGAGTATGACGATGGTTATCTTCGTTTGAGTGAAATGGAAGACGATCTTTATGACGCCGTCTATGAAGAACTACGAAGACGACGAAAGAGAAGAGAATCCCGTCGCCATGAAGACAAAGGTCGTAAACAAGAGGAAGAAGACCGACGTCGTTGTCTAGAAAAGGAGGATCGGAAAAAGGAAGAGGAAGATCGGCGCAGTAGAGTGGTCGAAAAATGGATGAAGGAGGCAACTTACTTTACAACGAGCCGAGTTGAGAAAGCAACCAGCAAAATAAAGTACATATCACCGCCTATACTACCACCGAAGGCTGCTCCACTAGCCCAACCTCCTCGTCCCTTGGATCTTGTGCCTCCACCACCACCGACTTCTCCACCGAAAATCAACGACAATGGAAATGGTGGTAATCAAATCGACCAACGTTTGGATAAGATTGAAGCCCAACTAGTTGAGATAAGGAGAAGGTTTTCTCCCCTTCTCTTGAACCCGGATCGTAGTCAAGCATCTCGACATGATGGCGGCGAAGTCGAGAGAAGTAGTTACCATGATAATAAATCCGACAATCACTTTCCCAAAGATGGCATGACGGATTCGAGGACGGATCCTTTTCAAGGGAAAGGGGATGATTTGATCCCCGAGAGCCCCAACATGAAGCCGAAAATGCTCACTCAAGGCGTTTTCAAGTTAAATCATATTCCGCTCGATCCGGCTAAGCTGTCAAATTTACGCACTCTTTGTAAAATGCCTATATCTGGACTTCGTTTGGAGTTAGAAGACCCACAAGTACTACTTTCAAAGGTATTTTCAAGATCTACAACTTTGTAGTTTATGAGAAGTCAAGACTCCAAGAGGAACAGGGTGAAAATGACCCGACAGTGAAGCAGCGTTTATACTTGAGTGAATTTTTGACAAAGATCACGCATGGAGGCATGAAAGATAGTTATACAAAACATATGCACGTCCACCCAATACATATTTTACGCAGAATATCATCCTCATATTATTCATATATTATGCATGAATTTATGTATTAATTATGTGAAAGTAGGTGGAGAAAAGTAGGTGGAAAAGTAGGTGGGTGAAAGTCCATATGTTTGCTCTTTGTTTAATGTCACAACTCTTGAACTTGTAAGCCTTTAATGTTGGGAGTTAGGTGCTGAATTTTCAGCCTTTATAAGGCCTCTCCCATAAACGTTTTTAAAAACGAAATAGAGTTGAGTTATCAATCAAAAGTTGTGTTTTGACTTTGAGAAAAACAAAACCCGAATTCTAGGTGAGATGCTTAGTTTTCAAACATCTAGGTGAGATGCTTAGGTGGTTCTAAGGTGAGAGGCCGAGGAACGATGGTTCGAACCCCAAAGTGAGATTCCGAGGGTAGTTCATTCGAGTTGAGGGATTCCCAAAGTGAGAGGCCGAGGGAATTTTCTCTTCATATCTAAAGACACAAAATCCAAATTCCATTTCACCGATCCCAATACGAGTGTGAACTTGTGCCGGTGGATCCTCGTGTTCGAATTGAGTTCGATCACATCAAGTGGTATCAGACCCCAACGGTGCGAGTTCCTCTAGCTTTTGGGTTGTGAACTGTTCGAGAATGTCAAGACGCGATCGAAAAAGAACAATAAATGAAGAATACGTTCGCTGGGCTATTCAGGAGTATGATGATGGTTATCTTCGTTTGAGTGAAATGGAAGACGATCTTTATGAGGCCGTCTATGAAGAACTACGAAGACGACGAAAGAGAAGAGAATCCCGTCGCCATGAAGACGAAGGTCGTAAACAAGAGGAAGAAGACCGACGTCGTTGTCTAGAAAAGGAGGATCGGAAAAAGGAAGAGGAAGATCGGCGCCGTAGAGTGGTCGAAAAATGGATGAAGGAGGCAACTTACTTTACAACGAGCCGAGTTGAGAAAGCAACCAGCAAAACAAAGTACATATCACCGCCTATACCACCACCGAAGGCTGCTCCACTAGCCCAACCTCCTCGTCCACCGGATCTTGTGCCTCCACCACCACCGACTTCTCCACCGAAAATCAACGACAATGCAAATGGTGGTAATCGAATCGACCAACGTTTGGATAGGATTGAAGCCCAACTAGTTGAGATAAGGAGAAGGTTTTCTCCCCTTCCCTTGAACCCGGATCGTAGTCAAGCATCTCGACATGATGGCGGCGAAGTCGAGAGAAGTAGTTACCATGATAATAAATCCGACAATCACTTTCCCAAGAATGGCATGACGGATTTGAGGACGAATCCTTTTTAAGGGAAAGGGGATGATGTTATCCCCGAGAGCACCAACATGAAGCCGAAAATGCTCACTCAAAGCGTTGTCAAGTTAAATCATATTCCGTTCGATCCGGCTAACCTGTCAAATTTACGCACTCTCTATAAAATGCCTATATCTGGAGATTCGTTTGGAGTTAGAAGACCCACAAGTACTACTTTAAAAGGTATATTCAAGATCTACAACTTTTTAGTTTATGAGAAGTCAAGACTCCAAGAGGAACAGGGTGAAAATGACCCGACAGTGAAGCAGCGTTTATACTTGAGTGGATTTGTGACCAAGATCACGCAAGGAGGCATGAAAGATGGTTATACAAAACATATGCACGTCCACCCAATACATATTTTATGCAGAATATCATCCTCATATTATTCATATATTATGCATGAATTTATGTATTAATTATGTGAAAGTAGGTGGAGAAAAGTAGGTGGAAAAGTAGGTTGGAGAAAGTCCCTATGTTTGCTCTTTGTTTAATGTCACAACTCTTGAACTTGTAAGCCTTTAATGTTGGGAGTTAGGTGCTGAATTTTCAGCCTATATAAGGCCTCTCCCACAAACGTTTTTAAAAACGAAATAGAGTTGAGTTATCAATCAAAAGTTGTGTTTTCACTTTGAGAAAAACAAAACCCGAATTCTAGGTGAGATGCTTAGTTTTCAAACATCTATGTGAGATGCTTAGGTGGTTCTAAGGTGAGAGGCCGAGGAACGAAGGTTCGAACCCCAAAGTGAGATTCCAAGGCTAGTTCGTTCGAGTTGAGGGATTTCCAAACTGAGAGGGCGAGGGAATTTGCTCTTCATATCCAAAAACACAAAATCCAAAAAAAAGAGTTCCATTTCACCGATCCCAATACGAGTGTGAACTTGTGCCGGTGGATCATCGTGTTCGAATTGAGTTCGATCACATCAAGTGGTATCAGAGCCCAACGGTGCGAGTTCCTCAAGCTTTCGGGTTGTGAACTGCTCGAGAATGTCAAGACGCGATCGAAAAAGAACAATAAATGAAGAATACGTTCGATGGGCTATTCGGGAGTATGACGATGGTTATCTTCGTTTGAGTGAAATGGAAGACGATCTTTATGAGGCCGTCTATGAAGAACTACGAAGACGACGAAAGAGAAGAGAATCCCGTCGCCATGAAGACGAAGCTCATAAACAAGAGGAAGAAGACCGACGTCGTTGTCTAGAAAAGGAGGATCGGAAAAAGGAAGAGAAAGATCGGTGCCGTAGAGTGGTCGAAAAATGGATGAAGGAGGCAGCTTACTTTACAACGATCCGGGTTGAGAAAGCAACAAGCAAAACAAAGTACATTTCACCGCCTATACCACCACCGAAGGCTGCTCCACTAGCCCAACCTCCTCGTCCACCGGATCTTGTGCCTCCACCACCACCGACTTCTCCACCGAAAATCAACGACAATGGAAATGGTGGTAATCTAATCGACCAACGTTTCGATAGGATTGAAGCCCAACTAGTTGAGATAGGGAGAAGGTTTCCTCCCTTCCCTTGAACCCGGATCGTAGTCAAGCATCTCGACATGATGGCGGCGAAGTCGAGAGAAGTAGTTACCATGATAATAAATCCGACAATCACTTTCTCAAGGATGGCATGACGGATTCGAGGACGAATCCTTTTCAAGGGAAAGGGGATGATGTGATCCCCGAGAGCCCTAACATGAAGCCGAAAATTCTCACTCAAAGCGTTGTCAAGTTAAATCATATTCCGCTCGATCCGGCTAAGTTGCCAAATTTACGCACTCTTTGTAAAATGCCTATATATGGAGCTTCGTTTGGAGTTAGAAGACCCACAAGTACTACTTTCAAAGGTATTTTCAAGATTTACAACTTTGTAGTTTATGAGAAGTCAAGACTCCAAGAGGAACAGGGTGAAAATGACCCGACAGTGAAGCCGCGTTTATACTTGAGTGGATTTTTGACCAAGATCACGCATGGAGGCATGAAAGATGGCTATACAAAACATATGCACGTCCACCCAATACATATTTTATGCAGAATATCATCCTCATATTATTCATATATTATGCATGAATTTATGTATTAATTATGTGAAAGTAGGTGGAGAAAAGTAGGTGGGTGAAAGTCCCTATGTTTGCTCTTTGTTTAATGTCACAACTCTTGAACTTGTAAGCCTTTAATGTTGGGAGTTAGGTGCTGAATTTTCAGCCTATATAAGGCCTCTTCCACAAACGTTTTTAAAAACGAAATAGAGTTGAGTTTTTAATCAAAAGTTGTGTTTTCACTTTGAGAAAAACAAAACCTGAATTCTAGGTGAGATGCTTAGTTTTCAAACATCTACGTGAGATGCTTAGGTGGTTCTAAGGTGAGAGGCCGGGGAACGAAGGTTCGAACCCCAAAGTGAGATTCCGAGGGTAGTTCGTTCGAGTTGAGGGATTCCCAAAGTGAGAGGGCGAGGGAATTTGCTCTTCATATCCAAAAACACAAAATCCAAATAAAAGAGTTCCATTTCACCGATCCCAATACGAGTGTGAACTTGTGCCGGTGGATCCTCGTGTTCGAATTGAGTTCAATCACATCACTGTCACAACACCTCGACCGAGATGATTCTTGAACAACCAAGGCGACTAGGGTTACTAAAGATCCACCTCGGTCCGTACCACCTCGGTCCAGTCGAGACCATCTCGACCGAGGTGACAGTAGTTCCAAAAAAGGGTATAAAAGGGGGCCGAGATTTCTCTCTCTTCCCTCTCTCACCCTCTCGACCAAAACGCCCCAAATCACCTCGTTCTTTGATTTTCGCTCGTTTTCGACGATTCTCGCTTCCAAACTACAAGGAAAGGGTAGAGGATCGGTTTGCAAGCAACAATCTGCAACAAAAACGCTCCAAATCGACCAAATCTGGGGTAATTCGAAAAAAAACCCTAACTCTCTCTCTTCTTCACTGTTTTTGATCAGTTTGGGCTTTGGTTGCCCTTGCATTGTGCTGGAAAAGGATTAAGTACCCCATAAGAACCATTGGTAGTGATATCGGGGGAAAAGAACTAGATTTCTGAGAGTTACGATCGAGCAGCACTTCGCCTCGGTCCAGTCGGCCTGTGCCTCGGCCGAGGTGTTCTTGAGAGTTGTCAGAGTGACCGAGGTGGTCTGACAGTGAAAAAAAAAGATGAGTTCTGACAGGCAGCTGGTTTTGAGAGATAGATCCTCTCCTTCTCCTTCTTCTTCACGCCGCTCCATACCGGTGATCCATGAGCGTCACCAGGTAGATTATGACCATATAGCGGCACGTCTAGTTGTTGCACCACGGTTTTTGGATATTTCTGCTTTCGACTGCCTCCACGTGGATGATGATCTGAGGCGGATGATATCTATGGTGGGGTTGGAGCAGTTTACTGAGATTAGAGCTCCAGCTTACCTTGAGCCGACCTTGGAGTTTGTTAGCTCCGTCACTTATTTGCCTACTGAGCGTGCCATCAAGTACCGGTTGATGAACCGGAACTATCTAGTTCCTATGGACCACTGGAGGGACATCTTCGTCTTTCCGGCCCCCAAAGTTGCTGATTTTCCTTCTCGAGCTGTAGCTCGAGAGTTTTGGGGACAGATAACTCATGTAGTTGAGCATGCTGACAGGTGGAGACCTAGAGACTCCAGGGAGCGGATTATCTTCTACCTGGCCTTTAGACTTGCTCACCGGATTTTTAGCGAGCCTCTTCTGGCGCATACTGAGACGCCCCAGAAGATTAGACAGGGTGAGCTGCTGAGTCTTTACTCATGGTTACCGGAGGAGTTCCGGATTTTGGAGTTATGCTGGCGGAGGATTTGCACAAGATCAAGGCGAAGGCGAAGGGAGACATCTGCTGCGGAGGTATAGTGACTCACATTGCGAGTTACATGGACCTTGATTTGAGTGCATGTACTATGGTGGCGGCTGCCAAGCCGCTCGGGCTGCAGGAGATGATCACTTGGAGTATATTGGTTCCTCGCGGACTTACTACGCCATATGTGGCGATGCTTTGGGAGCAGACTGCACCTCAGGGTATTAGATGGTCAACTCAGTTCTCCGTCTATGACCCGCATTACTGGCACACCGCATGGATTCCGCTTATGGAGGACGCCAGAGATGCAGCAGCAGCAGCAGCTCAGGGGCAAGATGAGGATGATGAGGCTGATGAGAAGGAGGATGAGGATGAGGATGAGGATGGTGGTGCTGCCATGGACACATGTACAGATACAGCTGGGACTAGTGTGCCGGTCGTCGATCTAGACGACGACGAGATAAATGATGAGCCAGCTACAACACCAGCACGCCCTACCAGGTGTAGGGTACGTAGGCAGAGGGATCCAGTCGCTCACCACCGGATCGATGATCTGACGGATCAGATGATTGATTCCTACGCCACCTTATCCCTAGACATGAGAGAGATGCAGGAGAGACAGCACTACCAGCACAGGATGGCTGAGATTCAGTTTCAGCATATCATGGGCTACCCGTTTGACCCATCTCAGTACCCGTACGTGCCACCATCACCACCACCGGATTGGGATTAGAGCTTGAGAGCTTGCAGGATTTCATTATTTATTTATTATGCAGCTCAGAATTGTCCAGTGAGTACTCTGTTTTCTTAGACTTATTTGACCCATTGGGACAATGTGTCCCAAGTATGGGGTATGCGGGTATGTATTTATATGACTTATATGTATGCTTGTATGACTCTTGATGGATATTTATTGTTTTATCTTGCTCTATGTGTTTATCTGAGATTACATGCATGCATACAGGTTATTTGATTGAGAAAAATGTCAAAAACTGGTTTAAAATTTTTTTTTATTGACCTCGACCGATGTGACTGTTAGCATGAAATATTGTGATATTTTAGGCACGTTTTCTAAACGTATTTGATTCATATTGATAGTCTTTGATTGAGCTTTGTGCATATGAGAGCTAGTATTACCTATATTGTCAATATGGATGTCTACACTAGTTCTATGTTGATTATAGGTGATTTGGAGCTATTTCCGAACGGAAACGAGCAAAGGAGAATTGAGTTGATATGTCCATAGATTGAGGACACTCTTTGGAAGCAATTTGGAGTCTTAGATTGAGGAATGCACGAGTTAGGGAAGAATCACGTTCTTGCCCTAAATTACGCCCTAAAACACGGCCGTACCACAAACCACGTTCAGAATTACGGCCGTGGATTCAGAGTCAAAATTCGATGTTCATTCCAGGGGATTCTACGGCCGTGGAACTAACCGTAATTGTTTCCACGCCCTAAATTACGGTCGTGGAATCTTCCACGACCGTGATCTTGGCGAATCTTTTCGCCACGTTTCGAAGCCATGATCTTTTGAAGATTGGGCCGGGCCGACACTTTGCCCTGCATTATAAAAAGACGGATGAAGCAAGATTCCGTCACCTCGCTTACGACCTTTTCAACCCTCGCTTAGCGGCAAACGTACGCTTACAATCCACGTTTAGCAACGCACAAACCCTCATCTTGGAGGTAATTTGGAGATCTCATTGAAGATCAAAGTTCGTATTGGAGAGTTGCTGTTTGTGATCTTCGTGTTTGTGGAAGATCGAAGTTCTTGGAGGGTTTTGCAAGAAGATCCCTCTTCTTGCTTAGGTTTGATTTAGGATCGGATTGACATCCCGTTTCTTTTCTTTCCTAAGATTGTGATTGTTTACTCCGTTTTGAATCTTTTGATAAACACTTGTTCTTGGCTGTGATTCTGAGATTCATTTGAAGATTATTGATAGTTCTTGAAAGTTCCCATCTTTTATCTTTTAATTCTTGAATTGATATCAATATGACTGTTATTGGCTAAAAACCCTTAACAATTCTAAGGTGAAGGGTTGATAGTTGTGGCATAGGTGATGATAGATCGATCGCAAACAGATTAGACCCTGAGAGTTAGAGAATTGTCGCCGACAACCCTAAATTACGGCCTGTTCTTGAGTCCACGGCCGTGGAACCTCAAGAACTAACCGTGATTTCCCTTAAGTCTATGAACCTGCTTTTACTTTGATCTAAAGTTAAAGATTTGCTTTAACTTAGTTTAGACTTGTCTTTTCTAGGTGGTAGTGAAGCCTCAACAACCTCTACCTCGATTGTGAGCCTCAACAACCTCAATCGGATAAGTTAGTCTTGATCTTTAGATTATAAGTTTGGGTATTTGATACTAATCCTCGTCTTTAGAACCTTATCTATATTGAGCCTCAACAACCTGTATAGGGAGTGTCTTTTAGGTGAGTTACATAAGGTTTTCGGAACCTCAACCGTACGATTACCTTACATTAGTATACCTTTGCATATCTCAACTCTGTCTTTATATCATTAAGTATATCTTGAATCGATTGCCACAGCTGGATACTTGGATCTTTAGGATTGTTGTTTTCCCAATATCTGCAAAACTCCCATATTTACCTGCTTGATAACTTGCAATTGAATTCGCTCCACCCAAATCCCTGTGTTCGATACTCTGGAATTCTTGCTTAACTACGTCGATCCGTACACTGCGGGTTCGCTTGCTTGATTCTAGTTTTATAAATTTAAAGCTTATTTGCACACACCTCTAAGGGCGAACAAGTTTTTGGCGCCGTTGCCGGGGATTTGGTTTAGGCCGAATTCGGTTATCGGTTGTCAAACTTGGGAGCTTTGCTCTTGTTATTTGATATCTCTTTTGAGTGTTCTTGCAGGTTTGTGTTCTTAGGTACATACGAAGTTCTTGTTCCAGCAACGGAATAGAGTTTCGCCAAAGAACAAGTTTTTTTTGCTTTTTCTTTTAATCTTTTGGTATGAGTTCTTGAGTTTTCAGATTTTCCAATGGATGGAAGCAGCTTTGTAACGGCGAGGAACGAAATATGGAGCCTCAGAGTTGAACTTAACGAATCTTTGGAGCAACATAGACTTAGGAACAAATCCTTGGAAAGAGAGAGATGGAGAAAGAAAGAGGTAGCTAAATGGAAGGAGAATAGACATTTGCTGGATTATTTTTCAGTTTTTTTCAGTGAACAAAATGAAAGAGAGAAAGCTATTAAGAAGGAGCTTGAAATCTGGGAGGAGCTCTATACCGCTCGCGAGGTATATGAACAACCTCTTGAAGATCAACTTGAATCAAAGATCAAGCAATCAATGAAGGATCTCGACGACCTTGAAAGAAAATTGATCCTTGCTGAAATTGCTCGACTGGAGGAAGAAGCGGAACACCTAGACCCAATTGCTAATATTGTGGTCAAGATTGAAAAAGAGTCGATTGTGCTGGATAAAGAGGAAGAAGTGGAGAACCTTGTCCAAATTACCGAAACTGTGGCCAAGGTTGAAGAAGATCCAGCTGAGTTGGGAGATATTTCATGTGTGGATCATCATCCCAACATGAAACTTGTCTCAAGCCTTGAAGAACCCTACAAGGTATATTCTCTTACTTCCTTTGAAATTCCTATTAAAATTTCTGATTTTTTCAGGAATGCACCGGAGAGTTGGAGGTCTCTTCCAAAAGAAACTCCTAAGGTGAAGATGAAACCTCCATTAGAACTGTTGGAAGTAGATACTCCTTGGACTACAAGGAGTAAATTCGGCAAGCGCTTCAACGCCAATGTCAATAAGTGTTTTTTGTTCAAGTATGGGGTCATTCATATGACGAATACCATACATCATCCCCAAGTTGGAGATGGGGAAGCTAAGAGGATTCTCGAGAAACTGATTTCTCGATCTAGGAAAGGATGGGATGCAAGGCTGAATTATGTCCCATTAAAGCATAAGAAAGCTAGGAGGATTCCGGTGAGAATCAAACCGTACAAGCTTGTACGTGGGATATCTTACCACTTGCCGGTGAAATTAGGAACCGGAGATTTCTTGGAAGAGCTCTATGATGGATTTGAAGAGCAATCCAAGATGTTCAAGGTGCATTGAGTCATCTATGGAGAATGGTCTAGCTACGGACCTTAAACAAAGCGCTTCTTGGGAGGCAACCCAAGGTATTGCATTTTCGTTTTTGTTTTCGATTCATAGTTTAGCTTAGAATAGAAGTTTTTGCTTTGTTTTGCCTCGATTTCTTCCGGTATGTTCGTGTTTTTGGATGTCAGGAATAAGGAATAAGCAAGAGAAGATGAGAAAAGCCGAAAAGAATGACGAAACTTGGATTTTTGGCACAATCAGAGAGTTCCACGACCTAAACCACGACCGTGGTTATGCATTAAGTCGTGGAAAGTGACTTTGGAGAGCAACAGAAAGTTCCACGGCCGTGGTTTTGAAAACCACGACCGTGGAAATTCCCTACCCGAAAAAAAAAAAAAAAAAAAAAATTTCGGAAAAATTTTCGGCGGAAGGGCGTTCCCCTTCTTCATTTTTTGACGTCGATTAGGGTATTCGGAGTTCCCTATTAAGCTTCTAAGGATTTTCACCACCACCGCCCGATTGATGATTCGCCTTGCCTGATTCACCATTTTACATTGTGAGTATCTTTTTCCTCCTTTTCTTTTCTTCACATTGGGGACAATGTGAGTTTTAAGTATGGGGTGGAGGTATTTGCAATACCATTTACATGTTTTATGTCTTGCATCATATGATTTTGAAAATTTTTAAAATTTTTAAAAGTTTTTGTGCTTCTAGGATGGATATGATCTCTATGATAACATTTATTTTGTGGAATAGCTATGATAATTTTGATATGCTTGAATTGATTTATGACATATGTGGGATTTGAATACTTTGTTATTACTTCATGCATGTTTGATAATTCGCTTTCATTCTAAATCATGTTGAGTGTTGAAGGTTGAAACCGCATATAAGTTCTTACACTTCTTATTGAAATGATTAAGGCACCGAAGATCTCTTACCTCTTGATCAAGAGCTAGAGAAAACCTTGAGGCAAAAGCGCAAGGAAAAGAGGATGGCTGAAGAGAACGAACGCGATCTTCAAACGGAGTTGGCGGAGAAGGAAGCTCAACTCCGATGGAATGAGACTCTCCGCCAGGATGAGATGGATCGTCATCAATCTCAAGTCAACGGTCTACAAGACATGATCGTCCAAATGAGGATAAAGATGAGCGACCTTGAAGATAAGGTGGGCAAGAAGTCCTCGAGAAGGAGATCAAGGTCTAGAAGGAGAAACCACTCATCCGCCGATGATAGTGATTCTTCCATGCCACCGTTAGAAGAGATTGATCCCACGATCAATATAAATCCTTTCAATCCACAAGGAGCTGCTAATCGTCGCATTCCACCTAGGAATGCGAGGGTCGAACGTGTGGATAATGAGCCGAGAACTCTTGGCCAGCGAATGGATCCAACACAACAACCACGCCGCTTGGGTGTGAATTTTGATGCTGAAGATGTACAAGGGTTTAGCTTCAACCCTCAAGTTATCACTCTTATTCGCCAAAGTCAGTTTGGCGGCACAAGCGCTGAATCTCCACACCAACACTTGCAAAACTTTGAGTGTATGATGGAGACGATGAGACCGAAGAGCGCTACTACCAACAGCTACAAGCTTAAACCTTTCTTCTTCTCCTTGAAAGGGAAAGCGTTATCTTGGTATCAAGCTCTTCCTAATGGGAAACTAGACACGTGGGAAGACCTTTCCGCAGAGTTTCTCACCAAATTCTTTCCGCCTTCCAAAACAGCGGAACTTAGAGGTAAGATTAATGCTTTTTCTATGAGACCTAACGAAAGTTTGTTTCAATCTTGGGAAAGGTTTCAGGATTTGCTCTTGGATTGCCCTCATCATGGCATATCCAAGCTTGCCTTGCTGGAGATTTACTACAAGGGGCTGGATGCGGGAACGCAATTCAACCTCCAATCCCTCTCATGTGGAACGTTCATGGACATGAGAGAAGATGACGCTTGGGACTTCATTGAGAAGCAAGCAAGAGTCATAGAGAAGTATTCCCACCGGAAAGTGGAGGGAAATCGTGTGGAGCAAGGAGCAAAGCTCACACATGAAGCTCAAAATCAGATTTTCTCCCTCAACAATGAGATCAAAGAGTTGAAGGAGACTATCAAGACCAACTTCCCAAAGCAACAAGAGAAGGATGTTGGCTATTTGGGCAACAACAACGGCGGTGACAATACCAACCGCAACAACAATAACCGGAACAATAACCGGAATAGCAATTGGAATGGAAACAACAACAACCGGAACAACAACAATTGGAACAACAATCGGGGTTCAAACAACAACAATTGGCGCTCCAATCAACAAAATTCCGGTAACTCCTATCCTTCCAATTCCAATCCGCTAACTCCACCCTCCTCTTCCTCTACTCCTTTGAAAAGCCAGGGGCAATCATCTAATGGAGAAAACAATACGGGAAAGGAGAAGCCGGATCCCATGTTGGAAACAATCTTGGGAAAGCTTCAAGGGATGGAGAACCGCCTCATTAAGGTTGATGATCGAGTTTCTAAGATTGACAAAGCTCAAAAGGTTTTAGAAAACCAAATGTTCGATCATGCGGAGGAAGTTCCTAGAAATCAAGGGAAACTTCCAGGAAAGACGGAGGACAACCCTAAGGGAAGGGTAATGGCGATTACAACTAAGAGCGGAGTGACTACCACCGATCCGCAGCCTACGTTCGTTGAAGTCCCCGTAGAGAAAAACAAAGAAAAGGGGAAGGAGAAGGAAGACGTCTATGTTCCTCCTCCAGCTTTCAAACCTCCCCTACCGTTCCCTCAATCTAGAGCGCGAGCGCGCCTAGACAAGCAATTCGGTAAGTTCATAGAACTCATGAGCAAACTGCATATTAATATACCTTTCATTGATGCTATTGTAGGTATGCCGGCTTATGGCAAGTTCTTGAAGGAGCTTCTCTCTAACAAGAGGAAGCTAGAAGATTTCGGTGAAGTCAAGATGAGTTCGGATTCTTCGGATCTCATCAAGACTATGAAGGAGAAAATGCCCCCAAAGCTGAAAGATCCGGGGTCATTTTGCATTCCCATTGGAGTGGGAGAGGTCACTTATGACGCTTTATGTGACTTGGGAGCAAGTGTGAGCATCATACCACTTGCATTGTGCAGGAAGATCGGTTTAGGCGACCCTAAACCGGTGAAGATGACGTTATACATGGCGGATCGATCCATTACTCGTCCCGTCGGCATTGTAGAAGACGTCCCGGTCAAGCTAGGCAAGTTCTTTGTCCCCATTGATTTTGTCGTACTTGACATTCCTGCAGATAGTCCGGTCCCGATCATACTCGGAAGGCCGTTTCTTGCAACTTCCGGCTGTATGGTCGATTGCAAGAATGGGAGACTCGCTTTTGATATTGGGGAAGAGAAAGTGGAGTTCGTTCTTTCCACTCTAGTGAAGGAGCCAATCTTTGATGAGGATATTTACAATGTCCAAGACGAAGAAGGTTTATCTAGGGAGGAGGTAAGTGCGATTCTCTTTAACGATCCTTTACAAAAGGTTATTACTATGAGTCTAACCAATGTAGGAGAAGAAGAAGGGTGCAAAGAGGAAATTGAAGCCTTGGAAGCACAAGAAGAGATGCATGAAGTGGAGTTTGAGAAACTCCACGATGAGGCTGAGAATACTAGAATCCACGGTCATACTCTGTATTCCACGACCGTGGATTCCACGACCAAAATCAACCTCCATTCCAGAGGATATTACGGCCGTGGAACACCAGAGGAAACCGTAATTTTGACCGTGGAAGAGGGCGATCGGCATACTTCTTCAACTTCTTCTAATTCTTCTCCAAACCATTCAACATCCTTAGAAACTTCTAAGGAAACATCGGAAGCTCCTCAAGGATCATTGGAAGCTCCGAAAGCAATGGAACTCAAACCACTTCCTACTCATCTAAGGTACGCTTTTCTTGGATCTAATTCCACCTTCCCGGTTATCGTTAGTTCCGAATTAAGCATAGATGAACACGAACAGCTCATGATTGTCCTTAGGAAACATAGAAAAGCCATAGGCTATACTATTGAGGACTTAGTAGGAATTAAACCCTCCCTATGCATGCATAAGATACTAATGGAGGAGGACTTTAGAACTTCAAGACAACCTCAAAGGCGGTTGAATCCGACCATGAAGGAGGTTGTCAAGAAGGAAATTCTTAAACTTCTTGATGCAGGTATCATCTATCCTATCTCCGATAGCAAGTGGGTGAGCCCAGTTCAAGTAGTTCCGAAGAAGGGAGGAATGACGGTCATCACCAATAAGAACAGCGAACTCATTCCTACCCGAACCGTAACTGGATGGAGAATGTGTATAGACTACCGCAAGCTCAACAATGCAACGCGGAAGGATCACTTTCCATTGCCATTCATCGATCAGATGCTTGAAAGGTTAGCACAACATTCATACTTTTGCTACCTTGACGGTTATAGTGGCTTCTTTCAGATTCCGATACATCCGGATGATCAAGAGAAGACCACATTCACGTGCCCTTGGGGTACGTTCGCTTATAGGAGAATGCCGTTCGGGCTTTGCAATGCCCCAGCCACCTTTCAACGGTGCATGATGGCCATCTTCTCCGAATATGTAGAGGAAATCATGGAAGTCTTCATGGACGACTTCTCCGTTTACGGTTCCTCTTTTAACGATTGTCTTTCTAACCTTTCTCTTGTTTTGCAAAGATGTGAAGACACTAACCTAGTTCTTAATTGGGAGAAGTGTCAATTCATGGTTAAGGAAGGAATCGTGTTAGGTCACTTAGTCTCTAGTAGAGGGATAGAGGTAGACAAGGCTAAGATAGAGACCATAGAGAAACTTCCTCCTCCAATTTCGGTGAAGGGAGTAAGAAGTTTCCTAGGACATGCTGGATTCTATAGACGTTTCATTCAGGACTTTTCTAAGATATCAAAACCTCTCACTAATCTATTGATGAAGGATGCGGTTTTTGAGTTTTCGCAGGAATGTTTGGACGCATTTAACACCATTCGGCAAGCTCTAATTTCAGCACCTATTATCCAACCTCCGGATTGGACTCTTCCCTTCGAGATTATGTGCGATGCTAGTGACGTAGCCATTGGAGCTGTTCTTGGGCAACGAAAGGAAGGACGAACCCACGCCATATACTACGCTAGCAAGACGCTAGACGAAGCCCAGCTCAACTACGCCACTACGGAAAAAGAGTTTCTAGCCATTGTCTACGCTATTGACAAGTTTCGCTCTTATCTTGTAGGTGCAAAGGTGATTGTCTACACGGATCATGCTGCGATCCGATACCTCCTTGCAAAGAAAGATGCGAAGCCAAGGCTGATTAGATGGATTCTTCTCCTACAAGAATTCGATCTTGAGATCCGCGACAAGAAAGGCTCAGAAAATTCTGTTGCGGATCATTTGAGTCGTCTAACACATCTAGAGGACGACCATTTACCCATTGATGACTCCTTTCCGGATGAACACCTACATATCATAGAGGAGTGTATCAAGGTAGTCTCCAAAGGTAACGAACCATGGTTTGCTGATTTTGTTAACTATTTGGTTTGCTTGGAGATACCACCCGGACTGTCATACGCACAAAGGAAGAAGTTCTTCAAGGACGTCCGGGAATACCATTGGAACGAGCCTCTCCTCTTTAAGAGAGGTCCGGATGGCATCATCCGGCGATGTGTGCCGGAAGATGAGATGCAAAGTGTCATCCGCCATTGTCATTCACTACCTTGTGGAGGACACGCTAGTTCTAATAAAACTAACGCAAAGGTATTGCAATCTGGATTCTATTGGCCTACTTTATTTAAAGATGTGCAATCCTTTGTTTCTTGTTACGATGCTTGTCAAAGAACAGGCAATATCTCTAGAAGGAACGAGATGCCCCTCAACACATCCAAGAGGTGGAGATTTTCGACGTTTGGGGAGTCGATTTCATGGGACCATTCCCTTCTTCTTGTGGAAACCAATACATATTATTGGCGGTAGACTACGTTTCTAGATGGGTAGAAGCAATTGCCTCTCCCACAAATGATGCCATGGTGGTGGTTAAGTTCTTCAACAAGACCATCTTTCCGCGATTCGGGACACCAAGGACGATCATTAGTGATGGGGGTTCTCACTTCATAGCCCGTCGCTTTGAAGCTCTTCTAACCAAGTATGGGGTTACTCACAAGATCGCCACTCCTTACCATCCACAAACGAGTGGACAAGTCGAGATCTCAAATAGGGAGATCAAGGGAATTCTAGAGAAGACGGTTTCAAGGACTAGGAAGGATTGGTCCTTGAAGCTAGATGACGCATTATGGGCATACCGGACTGCATACAAGACTCCCATAGGAACCACACCATACAACCTTGTGTATGGGAAGTCTTGTCATTTGCCGGTAGAGCTAGAGCACAAAGTGTTTTGGGCTATCAAATGGCTGAATTTCGGCATGAAGGAAGCGGGAGAGAAGCGTCTCCTAGACATCAACAAGCTGGATGAACTCCGTTTGAACGCCTACGAAAACGCTAAGATCTACAAGGAAAGAGCAAAGCGTTGGCATGATAAGCACATCATTCCAAAGGACTTCAAGGAAGGAGATCAAGTTCTCCTCTTCAATTCGAGACTTCGCCTCTTTCCAGGTAAGTTAAAATCTCGTTGGACTGGACCTTTTCTAATTAAGCGTATTTTCCCCCATGGTGCAGTTGAAGTATGGGGTGAAGCTAGCGGAAGTTTTAAGGTGAACGGCCAACGGCTCAAGAAGTACTCACCTGAACTCCAAGCTGAGGAGTTTGCACCTACCGCACTCGAATAAGTGCAAGATTGGTCTAGCTACGGACCTTAAACAAAGCGCTTCTTGGGAGGCAACCCAAGGTATTGCATTCTCGTTTTTTTTCTTCGATTTATAGATTAGTTTAGAATAGACGTTTTCACTTTATTTTGCCTCGATTTCTTCCGGTATGTTCGTGTTTTTGGTTGTAGGATCGATGGAAAAGGAGAAAGGAGGGATAATGTCGAAGAGAAGTGACGAAATTTGGACTTTGAAGCTTTACAGAAGGTTCCACGGTCTAAGTTACGGTCGTCATAGCTACAGTGGCCGTAATTCTCAAAAGCCTGTGAAAAATCACCAAAACCACGGGTCCGTACACTTCCACGGCCGTGGAATGCCCCGACAGACCGTGATTTTTGAAAAATTGCCTGCGAGTATAAAAGCCACACTTCATCACAAAACCACCACAATTCTTCCCCCAATTCCACGACCTAAATACCGAAAACCCGCAGCCTCTCCCAATTCTTCATTCTCTAATCGTTTTCAACGATTCTTCGCTCTAAACTGCAGCAAATCCAACCACGAACAAAATCCAAGCAACAAATCGAGTGGAAATCGATCAACAAACGCGCATTTTGGATTTTTCAATCCGAAAAAGAGGTTATTTCTTTCTCTTCGATTCTCACGGATTTGGTTCGTTTTTGCCATAGATTTTTAGGAAGAACTGACAAAGATTGGAAGGAATTAGATTAGGACTGCTTGTTGTGGTGATATTTGGTGAATTTGCTGAGATTCACGAGATTCTGTGACGAATCACGGTCTCTGGAGGTTCCACGGCCGTGGTTTCTATAGAACAGACCGTGATTTCTGCTGAAAATGGATTTCGTAAGGAGAGTGTCGGGAAGGATTAAGGAAAAGAAAGGGGAGCAAAATAAGAAAAGGAAGGGCAACCCCTCCACCTCTAGGGCACCACCACCCTCATCTCCCTCACCACCATCCTCACCTTCACCTCCATCTTCACCCCCTCACCCTAGCATCCCAACCATACACGAAAACCACCTAGCTGCATTTGAAAGGATAGAGGAGAGGGCAGTGATTGGCCCTAGGTACTTGTTGTTGGAGGATCTACATCCTCTCAACATAGTTGATGACCTTACATGGCTCTTGGATAGAGCCGGATTGCTTGTCTTCACGAACATTCGTGAAGACGCTTACGAGGAGATTACCCGAGAGGTTGTGACGTCCTTTGAGCACAGCCCAGTAGATAGGACCGTCTCCTTCCGTCTTATGGATCGAGACTACCACTTGAGCATTGTTGAGTTCGGGACCATTTTCGGGTTCCATGAGACCTACAACGGTCGACTTCCTAGAGGCGTTTCCGCCAAGGACTTTTGGGCGGAAGTGGCCATGATTTATGCCGACGAGGACCGTTGGCAACCAGCTGATACCAAGGCTAGATTGATGTACCATCTAGCCTTGAAGATAGCTCACCGTGTTCTTTCGGAGTGTCTCTTTCCTAGGACGGAGACGCCCCAAAAGATCAAGACAGATGAGCTATTCCTTCTTTACGCCATGCTTTATGGATGCCGCGCAGATTGTGCTACTCTTTTGGCGGCGACGATGAGTAAACTCAAGAACAAATCGAGAGGGAACATTGGATATGGTGGGATAGTGACCCACATAGCTAGGAGCTTTGGTGTAGATTTTTCAGCTTGCACCCGCATACCCGCCGTACCTCTAGGATTACATGCATTCATGGTTAGGGGACTCATCTTCCCCACACATAGAGGTCCGCCTTATGCGGGCATGCCTTGGGAGAGTAGGACAGGCAGGGGTATTGAGTGGCTGCCAGAGTATTCCATTGTGGCGGGACGCCACAATTGGAAGGAGACGTTCGCTGCGATGCATGCGAACAGGCTTGCAGCTCCCCCTTTTGTCCCACCACCGGTTGAGGATGAGGAGGAGATGGGAGAGCAGTACGAGAGTGGTGGAGGAGCGGAGCAGGAGTTCGGCACGTTTCCGGATCAGCCGGATGCGGCCCCGGATGTACCTAGGCGCTCTCCACGTCCAGCTAGAGCTTCAGGCTCGTCATCTCGCCGCGCCAGCGTGAGTGAGAGGCCCACGTGGATGACTACACCTCCCACTTGGTACAGCACACCTCCTCCTTGGTCCACGACACAGCCAGCACCACCACCACCAGCACCAGCACCAGCACCAGCCGATGCCCCCTCATGGTATGATCACGCCCCGGGATGGTATGAGAGGATGCCGGATTGGGCTACCGGACTTTCAGAGAGAGTCGGAGCATTAGAGATCCGGGCGGATGCTAGAGACGGACGCTTAGACGACCTTGACCACATGATGAGGGACGTCTACCGCCAGCAGTTTGGGCGGTTCTATGATCCGAGTTTCTTTCCATTCCCACCTCCACCGGCGCCGCAGTGATTGATGACCGGACCGCTCGTTTGATTTAGACATTCCCGCCACCACTTGTGAGTTTCTTTTTCTTTTCTTTCTTTTGTTCTTTCTTGTGAACATTAGGGACAATGTTCGTCCTAAGTATGGGGTGGGATGTACTAAATGTTTGTAATAACTCTACTCTATATGTTGCTTTCATTCCGAGACTATCATTGCATGTTCATTATATGTTACACGTTTCATTCTTGCATTGCATGAAAAAGAACTTTAAAAACCCATAAAAATTTGAAAATTTTGAAAATTTGGTACTTCTAATGAATCGATATGATTTCCATGATAATCACTACTTGCGAATTGAGTTTGATAACAATTGCATGCTTAAAAGGATTGTAATTCGAAAAGAAATTGAATGAATGAATTCTACCTCTTTTGCAAGTTTTATAATGTGAAAACGTTACCTAAATCATGTTGAGAGATTGAAGTTGAAATCACATTATAAGTTCCTATACTTCTTGTTGAAATGATTAAGGCAATTTGATACTTTCTTTCCTCTTTCTTTGATCATCTAACTCCTCATTGAAATATTAGCCTCCTTTACCCATCCGGGAACTTGGAAAAGTGAAAGAGAAAAAGGCATGTTTGATGTGGGAGGGCCATGAGAGCAATTATTTGCAATCAATTGAATAGAAAGAAATTATAGGTTTGGGGAAGTCAATCATGACGATGAGTAACTCGGCACCATTCACATAGCCGGGTGTTTGTGTCTTGCCAAAGTCGGATTGAGCGATATTCCTAGCGGATTATGGTATGTGCGCTAAGGGTTTGAGGCATCTCTTACAATTTTGAGAAACGCCAATCTCCTAGGCTTCGGTTTTTGTGCACCTCTATCCATAACTCCAAAAGTAAAGTCGAAAAATGAAAAGAAGAGAGCGAAGCTCTAAGTGAAGTGTTGCGGAAATCGCAAAAGAAGAAGAAGGTAGTTGTCCACTTTCCCGGATTTATGCACCACTCTCCCTTAAAGTTTTCCCTTCCCTTCCATACTCTAGACCTTTTCTTTGAAAGTCCTTAAGATCAAAAGAATGTTATATGACTTGGTGATCTAAATTGAAGTTCTTATAATTGATTTTGATAATATTTGAAGGTTATAATGCTTGTTTGGAAGTTAAATTTATTCATGAGTTTTCTTTGCCTTTTACTCTCTAATTAAGTGTGTGAAAGTTTGAAAAACGATTGAAGCAAGGTTTGAGAATGATCTATTCTTTAGAAGTCACATTCACCCAAAAGAAGGTACACATATTTCATCCTAACTCTTGTTTAAAGCTTTTTGAAAGACCTTGCTTAGGGACAAGCAAGTGTTAAGTATGGGGTTATTTGTTAGCATGAAATATTGTGATATTTTAGGCACGTTTTCTAAACGTATTTGATTCATATTGATAGTCTTTGATTGAGCTTTGTGCATATGAGAGCTAGTATTACCTATATTGTCAATATGGATGTCTACACTAGTTCTATGTTGATTATAGGTGATTTGGAGCTATTTCCGAACGGAAACGAGCAAAGGAGAATTGAGTTGATATGTCCATAGATTGAGGACACTCTTTGGAAGCAATTTGGAGTCTTAGATTGAGGAATGCACGAGTTAGGGAAGAATCACGTTCTTGCCCTAAATTACGCCCTAAAACACGGCCGTACCACAAACCACGTTCAGAATTACGGCCGTGGATTCAGAGTCAAAATTCGATGTTCATTCCAGGGGATTCTATGGCCGTGGAACTAACCGTAATTGTTTCCACGCCCTAAATTACGGTCGTGGAATCTTCCACGACCGTGATCTTGGCGAATCTTTTCGCCACGTTTCGAAGCCATGATCTTTTGAAGATTGGGCCGGGCCGACACTTTGCCCTGCATTATAAAAAGACGGATGAAGCAAGATTCCGTCACCTCGCTTACGACCTTTTCAACCCTCGCTTAGCGGCAAACGTACGCTTACAATCCACGTTTAGCAACGCACAAACCCTCATCTTGGAGGTAATTTGGAGATCTCATTGAAGATCAAAGTTCGTATTGGAGAGTTGCTGTTTGTGATCTTCGTGTTTGTGGAAGATCGAAGTTCTTGGAGGGTTTTGCAAGAAGATCCCTCTTCTTGCTTAGGTTTGATTTAGGATCGGATTGACATCCCGTTTCTTTTCTTTCCTAAGATTGTGATTGTTTACTCCGTTTTGAATCTTTTGATAAACACTTGTTCTTGGCTGTGATTCTGAGATTCATTTGAAGATTATTGATAGTTCTTGAAAGTTCCCATCTTTTATCTTTTAATTCTTGAATTGATATTAATATGACTGTTATTGGCTAAAAACCCTTAACAATTCTAAGGTGAAGGGTTGATAGTTGTGGCATAGGTGATGATAGATCGATCGCAAACAGATTAGACCCTGAGAGTTAGAGAATTGTCGCCGACAACCCTAAATTACGGCCTGTTCTTGAGTCCACGGCCGTGGAACCTCAAGAACTAACCGTGATTTCCCTTAAGTCTACGAACCTGCTTTTACTTTGATCTAAAGTTAAAGATTTGCTTTAACTTAGTTTAGACTTGTCTTTTCTAGGTGGTAGTGAAGCCTCAACAACCTCTACCTCGATTGTGAGCCTCAACAACCTCAATCGGATAAGTTAGTCTTGATCTTTAGATTATAAGTTTGGGTATTTGATACTAATCCTCGTCTTTAGAACCTTATCTATATTGAGCCTCAACAACCTGTATAGGGAGTGTCTTTTAGGTGAGTTACATAAGGTTTTCGGAACCTCAACCGTACGATTACCTTACATTAGTATACCTTTGCATATCTCAACTCTGTCTTTATATCATTAAGTATATCTTGAATCGATTGCCACAGCTGGATACTTGGATCTTTAGGATTGTTGTTTTCCCAATATCTGCAAAACTCCCATATTTACCTGCTTGATAACTTGCAATTGAATTCGCTCCACCCAAATCCCTGTGTTCGATACTCTAGAATTCTTGCTTAACTACGTCGATCCGTACACTGCGGGTTCGCTTGCTTGATTCTAGTTTTATAAATTTAAAGCTTATTTGCACACACCTCTAAGGGCGAACAGTGACTCTGACCAATCGAGGTGTAGTACCTCGGTTGACTTAGAACATCTCGACCGAGGTGGCTTAACTGAGAGAGTTTTCGAAACGATTTTTGTGTTTCTTATCTGGATATGACCTCAGTGATGATTTCATTTGCTGACTGGTTTTGAAATCTTTATATGTTTAAAAGTTTTTATGATATGTTTAAGTTGCTAAATGCTTTGTTTGAAATTTGTGGCATGTTTAATACTTTGTTTTTATCCAAATTATCTTGAATTTAAAGGTTGACACCACATTATGAGTTCTCTCACTTTCTTCCTGGGATGATTAAGGCATTTCACTCTCTTCTCTTCTTCTTCTTCTTGATCATGCTTAGCCCCTTATATATATTTGCCTCCCTTTACCTATCCGGGAATTTGGAAACAAGCAAGTGAAAAGCAAGTGAAAGAAAAGTTGAGATGTTGGCTGAAAGTTAGAAATAAACATATAGGTTTGGGGAAGTCAATCATGATGATGAGTAACTCGGCACCATTCACATAGCCGGGTGTTTGTGTCTTGCCAAAGTCGAATTGAACGATATTCCTAATGGGTCATGGTATGTGCATAAAGGGTTTGAGGCATCTCGAGAAATTTGATGATTGCTGATCTCCTAGGCTTCGGTTATTGTGCACCTCTGTCCATGCATCCCAAAAAGTAAAAAAAGTAAATAAGCAAAGCTTATTGGTGGAAGATGTTGAAGTTCAAAGGAAGTGAAATAAAGATCCTTTTCCCGGATTCTAGCACCACATTCCTATATGCATCCCACCCTCACGCGTTTCTTGACCTTCTCTTTTGAAAGACCTTGAGACCTCGAGCTTGTTGATTGACTTTGTGGTTTAAACTGGATTATGCATGATTAATTTCGATATTTATGACTTATTATGCATTCTATGATTTTATGCAAAGATGAACAACTTTCTTATATTTATAAAATGTTTTGATCATATTTTAATTTTAATTGTCATGAAGCATTCTCTTAGAGTGATCTATGAGTGGATCACACAACCAAAAATGTTTTGAAATACTTTTCATTGATCTTTATGACTTATAATCCATTCTATCTTGTATCTAAGATTTGGAAACTGCTTGGGGACAAGCAAGGGACAAGTATGGGGTATTTTGATAGCATGAATTATAGTCTATATTTTGGGACCTGTTTAGACGTTTTATCTTCAATAATCTGCATGTTTGGATGTATATTATGTGATTATATCGTCGTTTCATCTACCTTTGCGGGAATCGAGATCTACACTAAGTTTCGTTGTAATCATAGGTAAAATGGCACGTTTTGCATCAAAATGGAGCTAAGGAGTCATTGGAGCTACATTCAGGAGCTTAAGGAAGAATCCAGGAAGCATGGAAATGGATTAAAGATTCACTTTGGACCAGATTTAAGAGATTTCACATTCAGTTTAGAGCCACCTCGGTCAGCTACAGTACCATCTCGACCGCGGTGATCCAGAGGAGCGTCCCGACCGAGGCGAACACCTTGGACGCGGCGAGATATAATTTTTTCTTGGCTGAGATCTTTTGTTTTTGGAAGGAGAGATCTTATATTTTTAGGCTGGATTTCTGGAAGGAAGATCATATATTTTAGGGATTTATTTATGAGAGATAGATATATTTTATTAGGAAAATATCTTTTCAAGATATTTTATCTTTGGAGGGTAGTTTTCCTATATAAAGGGCTGGATCTTCCACAAATCAGGACGGGCGCTTCACCGGAAATCCCGCTATCATTATAGTGGTTGAAGGAAGGAAGATTAAAGGAAGGAAGTTGATAGCTTTTATAGCTTTTGTGAAGGGTTTTGTAAGGTTTTCTTAGATTCCCTTCTTGTTGATTGTCTTATTGGATTGTGATCCAAGGAACGCTTGTTTGTTTGATAATTGATTCAGTTATTGAAGCCTTTTTCTTAAGGTTTTTGTGTTCAAATATTAATTCCCTTCCCATATATTTGATTATTGCTTTCATGATGATGACTGGCTAATTTCTTTGTGTGATTCTAGGGTGATTGGCTGAAGGTTGTGGGAAAAACAATGATAGAATAATCTTAAATTCCAGTAGGACCCTAAAAGCTCGAGTGTTTATCCTTAACCCTAGAGTATCTCGTTCAGTCGATGAACATCTCGGCCGGGGTGGAATTCGTCTGACCGAGGTGACTTATCTGATCCGAAACTGAGAGTTAAGTGTTAGAGTTTGCCAAATCCTATTCTTATTACACCTTTCTTGGTTCAATGCAAGTATAGGATGAGACTTACCCGGTAATTCCTTTGTTTGTTTACCAAAGATCATAAGTATAGGTAATAAAGATTTATCCTTTATTGAGGTTTGAGTGTGCTTTCATTCCATCTTTGTGAGTTAGCCTGAGACTTACCCGGTAAAGGTTGATTCTATTTCCTTAGTTGGAGTGTTAGTTTGAGATTATAGTTCCTTTCCTTAGTACCTTGAGACTTACCCGGTAATAGGTTCTTTGGGTTGGGATTGTGAGTAGTGAGACTTACCCGGTGATCTATTCCACTTTAATAATGCCTTCCCTTTGCAAAAATCTCAACTTTGTCCGCTTATCTTTAGATCTTGAGTTGGAAACACAACTAGATGCTTTAATCCCTAGAATTGCATATTTCCTTTAATTGACTTTTTATCATCTTTGATTGTTTTAATTGCTTTTGTGGTTAGTTGCAATATTGAGAACCTATACTTGCTTTGTTTCACCTAAGTCCCTGAGATCGACACCCCGGAATTCTTTCTTTTACTACGATTGACCCGTACATTGCGGGTTCGCATCCTTATTTTAAGCATACATCTTGGGTTATAAATTTAAAGCTTGCACACACCGTTTGGAGCGAACAAAAAGCCAGGGGAAAATATCAAATGGATCAAAAAGACGGAGAAGGAGAAGCCCGATCCTATGCTGGAGATGATCTTAGGAAAGCTCCAAGGGATGGAGAGCTACATAACTTCGGTTGATAAAGCTCACAAAGCTTTAGAAAACCAAGTATTCAACAAGGCCGGAGAAGTTCCTAGAGATCAAGGGAAGCTTCCCGGATAGACGGAGGATAACCCAAAGGGAAGGGTGATGGCTATCACAACTAGGAGCGGTATGACAACTACCGACCCACAGCCTAAGTTTGTAGAAGTTCCAGCCGAGAAGGAGAAAGAAAAGGGGAAGGAGAAGGAAGATGTCTATGTTCCTCCTCCAGCTTATAAACCACCTCTACCATTCCCGCAATCTAGAGCAAGAGCGCGTCTAGACAAGCAGTTCGGTAAGTTCATTGAACTAATGAGCAAACTGCACATTAATATACCTTTCATTGATGCTATTGTAGGTATGCCCGCTTACGGGAAGTTCTTGAAAGAGCTCCTCTCTAACAAGAGGAAGCTAGAAGACTTTGGAGAAGTCAAGATGAGTTCGGAATCTTCAGAGCTCATCAAAACGATGACGGAAAAGATGCCCCCAAAGCTGAGAGATCCGGGGTCATTTTGCATTCCAATTGGAGTGGGAGAAGTCACATATGACGCTCTTTGTGACTTAGGAGCAAGCGTTAGCATCATCCCGCTTGCTTTGTGTAGGAAGGTCAGTTTAGGTGAACCTAAACCGGTGAAGATGACGTTGTACATGGAGGATCGATCCATAACTCGTCCCGTCGGTATCATTGAAGACGTCCCAGTCAAGCTCGGTAAATTTTACATTCCAATAGACTTTGTTGTGCTTGACATTCCTGCAGATTGTCTGGTTCCGATCATACTCGGAAGACCGTTTCTTGCAACATCCGGTTGTATGGTGGATTGCAAGAATGCTAGACTAGCCTTCGACATAGGAGAAGAGAAGGTTGATTTTGTTCTCTTAACTTTGGTGAAAGAGCCAACTCTTGGAGAGGATATGTTCAATATGTATGACAAGGAAGCGTCTAGAGAGGAGGTGAGCTCGATTCTATTCAAGGATCCATTGCAAAAGGTCATAACCATGAGCATCATGGAAAAGGGAGAGGAAGAGGATTGCAATGTTGAGATTGAAGCCTTGAAAGAGCTAAAGGAAGTACAAGAGGAAGGGTTTGAAAAACTTTACGATGGCTCAGAAAACGTGAGAAACCACCGTCAGTCGTACTATTCCACGGCCGTGGTTTCACCCAAATTGCCCGTAAACTGCTATTTTTAGAGCAACAGTAAGTTACACGGCCAAAACCACGACCGTAGAAGGAACAATGGTGCCATAATTGAGTTTCACGCCCAAAACCACGGCCGTGGAAGTAACAGTGGTACCGTAATTTTGGGAATTTCTGAGAAAAATTCCGTTCTTTCCACAAATACTCTTGAGTCTTCTTCAATCACTCCTACACCCTTAGAAACTTCTAAGGAAGCGTCAGACACACCTCAAGACTCATCAAAGGCATCAATAGCAATGGAATTGAAGCCACTTCCCACACATTTTCGGTATGCATTTCTTGGAAATAATTCTACTTTTCCCGTAATTGTTAGTTCCGATTTAAGTGAAGATGAACATGAGAAACTAATGACTGTTATAAGAAAACATAAGAAAGCCTTAGGTTATACCATAGAGGATCTTGTAGGAGTTAAACCATCATTATGCATGCACAAGATTCTAATGGAGGAAGATTTTAAGCCTTCGCGACAACCTCAAAGACGGTTAAATCCGATCATGAAGGAGGTTGTTAAGAAGGAAATTCTTAAGTTACTTGACGTAGGTATCATCTATCCTATCTCCGATAGTAAGTGGGTGAGACCCGTTCAAGTTGTCCCGAAGAAAGGAGGAATGACGGTTATTACCAACAAGAACAATAAACTCATTCCTACAAGAACTGTGACAGGATGGAGGATGTGCATTGACTACCGCAAGCTAAACAATGCAACTAGGAAGGATCACATCCCGCTACCATTCATAGATCAAATGCTTGAGAGGTTAGCACAACATTCTTATTTCTGTTATCTTGACGGTTATAGTGGTTTCTTCTAGATTCCGATCCATCCGGACGATCAAGGGAAGACCACATTCATGTTCCCGTGGGGGGCATTTGCCTATAGGAGGATGCCATTCGGGCTTTGCAACGCCCCATCCACCTTTCAAAGGTGTATGATGGCCATCTTCTCGGAGTACATTGAGGAAATCATGGAGGTTTTTATGGACGATTTTTCTGTTTATGGTTCCTCATTTGATAATTGTCTTTCTAACCTTTCTCTTGTGTTGCAAAGGTGTGAAGACACTAAGCTAGTTCTTAATTGGGAGAAGTGTCGATTCATGGTTAGGGATGGCATTGTACTAGGACACTTGATCTCTAGTAGAGGGATCGAAGTAGACAAGGCTAAGATAGAGACCATAGAGAAACTTCCTCCTCCATCTTCGGTGAAGGGGATAAGAAGTTTTTTAGGACATGCTGGTTTTTATAGATGATTCATCAAGGACTTTTCTAAGATATCGAAACCGCTAACTAATCTATTGATGAACGATGCAGTTTTTGATTTTTCTCAGGATTGTTTAGATGCTTTCTATAAGATCCGGGAAGCTCTCATCTCAACCCCGATTATCCAACCTCCGGATTGGAATCTCTCGTTCGAGGTTATGTGTGACGCAAGTGACGTAGCTGTTGGAGCAGTGTTGGGGCAAAAGAAGGAAGGCCGAACCCATGCTATCTATTGTGCTAGCAAGATGCAAGATGAAGCGCAGCTCAACTACGCCACAACGGAGAAAGAATTTTTAGCCATTTCGTTCTTATCTTGTAGGAGCGAAGGTGATTGTATACACGGACCATTCATCGATCCGGTACTTACTCGCCAAGAAGGATGCAAAACCGAGGTTAATTAGATGGATTCTTCTCCTACAAGAATTCGATCTAGAGATCCGCGACAAGAAAGGCTCGGAAAATTCTATTGCGGATCATTTGAGTCGTCTACCACACATTGAAGACGACGATCTACCCATTGATGACTCCTTCCCGGATGAGCACTTACACATCATGGAAGAGTGCATCGACAAGATATCTAGAGGTAATGAACCTTGGTTTGCTGATTTTGTGAATTACTTGGTTTGTCAGGAAATACCTCCCGGATTATCCTACGTACAAAAGAAGAAGTTTTTTAGGGATGTCCGGCAATACTTTTGGAATGAACCTCTACTCTTCAAGAGAGGTCCCGATGGCATCATTAGGAGATGTGTGCCGGAAGACGAAATGCAAAGCGTCATTCGTCATTGTCATTCACTACCTTGTGGAGGACACACTAGTTCCAATAAAACTAGCGCTAAGGTATTGCAATCCGGATTCTTTTGGCCTACTTTATTTAAGGATGTGCAAACCTTTGTTTTTTGTTGCGATGCTTGTCAAAGAACAGGAAATATCTCTAGGAGAAACGAGATGCCTCTCAACAACATTCAGGAGGTGGAAATCTTCGACGTTTGGGGAGTCGACTTCATGGGAACCTTCCCATCATCTTGTGGAAACCAATACATACTTCTAGCTGTAGATTATGTTTCGAGATGGGTTGAAGCTATTGCCTCTCCAACTAATGATGCCATGGTTGTTGTCAAGTTCTTTAAAAGAACTATTTTCCCAAGGTTTGGGACACCACAGACCATCATTAGTGACAGAGGTTCACACTTCATTGCCCGACGATTCGAAACTCTACTAGCTAAGTATGTGGTGACTCACAACATCGCCACTCCCTACCACCCACAAACAAGTGGGCAAGTGGAAATTTCGAATACAGAGATCAAGGGCATCCTTGAGAAGACGGTGTCAAAGATAAGGAAGGATTGGTCTTAGAAATTAGATGATGCGTTATGGGCGTATAGGACTACATACAAGACTCCTATAGGTACAACAACATACAACCTTGTGTATGGGAAATCTTGTCATCTTCCGGTGGAGCTAGAACACAAGGCGTACTGGCTGTGAAGTGGTTGAAATTCGGCATGAAGGAAGCGGGCGAGAAGCGCCTCTTGGACCTTAATGAGCTTGAAGAACTCCGCTTGAACACCTATGAGAACGCAAAGATTTACAAAGAAAGGGCGAAGCGTTGGCATGATAAGCATATCATTCCAAAGGACCTCAAAGAAGGAGATCAAGTTCTCCTCTTCAATTCGAGACTTTGGCTCTTCCCAGCTAAGCTTAAATCTCGTTGGACTAGACCTTATCTAATCAAACGTGTTTTTCCGCATGGCGCAGTTGAAGTATGGGGTGAAAAGAGAGGAAGTTTCAAGGTGAATGGCCAACGACTTAAGAAGTATTCATCGGAGCTCCCAGTTGAAGAAATCGCTCCGATTGTCCTCGAATAAACTCAGGAACGGTCTAGCTAAAGACCCAAAACAAGCGCTTCTTGGGAGGCAACTTAAGGTATTGCACTTACGTTTTTGTTTTTCTTTCTTAGATTAGTTTAGTTTAGTTTAGCATGAAATATGACTATATTTTAGGCACTTGTTTTAGTTGTTTTTCCCTCTTTTATGTGTACATAGATATGAGTTTGAAGCATTTGTGAGCTCATGCTTCCACTTTGTCGATATAGAGATCTACACTAGCTTTGTTTTGTTTATAGGTGAATAAAGGCTTGGATTGAAGAAAAATGTGGAAGGAAAGGAGTATTTGATCATGCTTGATGGCAAAGAGATGCTTTGGAGAAGCTAAAGAAGGATCATGAGTGAAGAACATCACGAAATAAAAGCTTTCACAAGAATTTGGATTTCCACGCCCTAAATTACGGTCGTGGATTTGGCATTGGATCGTGGAAAGTGAGATTAGAGCACAACAGAAAGTTACACGGTCTAAACCATGGCCGTGGAAAGTTATGTGACCGTGATTTCCATGATGAAGGTGACGTGTCATATTTGCCACGTCAGCGACGGTTAGTGGGATTTCTCGTAACCCTATTTCGCCCTATCAGAAGACTTGAGAAGGGATTTTCGAGATCTTCGCTTAGAGCTTCGGAGACGGCTGCTTAGGGTTCATTTTGACCTTGAGGATTGGAGATTTTCGGAAGATTGGAGAATTGTGAAAGACGTGATTTTGGAGATTTTCTTAGGGTTTTCACTTTTGGAGACGGATTGACACTCCGTTCTTCATTGTTCCCTAAGATCGCTGTGAGGATTCTTATTCCATTTTCTGAATTCATAAACATACTACTTTTGTTATTCAGATTCGAGATTGACTTTGATTTGTTATTGAGTTTTCGAGGGTTTTCACCTTTCTTTGTTTTTAAATTGATTTTTGATATCATGATGATGGTTATTGGCTAAGACTCTTTAGCAATTCTAAGGTGAAGGGTTGATAGTTATGGTTTAGATGATGATAGATCGATCGTAACTTGATTGGACCCTGAGAGTGTGAGAAACATCATCAACACCCTAAATCACGGTTTGTTCTTGAGCTCCATGGCCGTGGAATCTCAAGATCCAGCCGTGATTTTCTCTATTTTACGACCCTTGCTTTTTCTTTAATCCAAAGTTAGAAATTTGCTTTAACCTAGCCTTGGCTTGCCTTTTCTAGGTAGTAGTGAGACTCAACATCCTCTATTTCGGTTTCGAGTGTCACAACCTTAAGTGTTTTAGTCTACCTTTGATTCCTTGGGTTTGGGCATGGGTATTTGAGATTAATTCTTACCTTTAGATCCTTTCTATACTGCAGCCTCAACAACCTTTATAGAGAGAGTCTTTGGGTTAGACATATAAGGTTTTGGAACTTCATCGTACATTACCTTACTTTAGTTATACCTTTGCAACCTCAACTATGTCCTTACATCTATAGAATATCTTGAATCGATTGCCACAATTAGACACCTGGATCTTTAGAGTTGTTGTTTTCCCCAATATTTGCAAAGCTTTTGTGCCCGTTTGGTTGGAGCGGTGGAATGGAAACGGAATGGAATCGAATAAGAGTTGAGAAAGGAAATGGAATGGATGAGATTACTTTTATGTGTTAAAAAACCTCTAACCAAACATGATTTTTGATTGATTCGGAATCATTCCGTTACAGGGAATGATTCCTGGTGCTTCCAAACGGGCCCTTATACTTTTACTTGCTCGATTATTCGAAACTGAATTTGACTCGCCAAATCCCTGAGTTCGATACTCTGGAATACTTGCTTAACTACGCCAATCCGTACACTACGGGTTCGCTTGCTTTTGTTTTAGTTTTATAATTAAAACTTATTTGCAAGCACGCTTTGAGGCGAACAATGATTCTGTTTGCAGGTTGATTTTGAAATCTTTATATGCTCGAAAGGTTTTATGATATGTTTAAGTTGCAAAATACTTTGTTTGAAGTTTTAGCATGTTTAATACTTGTTTTTATCAAAACTATGTTGGATTTGAAGGTTGACACCACATGATGAGTTCTATCACATTCTTCCTGGGATGATTAAGGCAATTCATTCTCTTCTCTTCTTCTTCTTGACCATGCTTTAGCCCCTCATATACATATTTTCCTCCCTTTACCTATCCGGGAATTTGGAAGCAAGTGACAAAAAGCAAGTGAAAGTGAAGTTGAGATGTTGGTTGAAAGTGTTAGAAGGAAACAATTAGGTTTGGGAAAGTCAATCATGATGATGAGTAACTCGGCACCATTTATAGAGTCGGGTGTTTGTGTCTTGCCAAAGTCGGATTGAGCGATATTCCTAACGGGTCATGGTATGTGCATCAAGGGTTTGAGGCATCTCGAGAAATTGATGATTGCTGATCTCCTAGGCTTGGGATATTGTGCACCTCTGTCCATGCATCCCAAAAAGTAAAGTAAAATAAGCAAAGCTTATTGGTGGAAGATGTTGTGATTCAAAGAAATTGAAGAAAGATCCTATTTCCGGATTCTAGCACCACATTATCCTATATACATCCCACTCTGACACGTTTCTTGACCTCTTTTAGAAGCCCTTGAGACCTCGAGCTTGTTGATAGACTTGGTGGTTTAAACTGGATTGTACATAATTAATTTCGATAAATATGATTTATTATGGGCGAAATAACCAAAAATAATCTGAACTATCAACTTTTAACCAAAAATAATCCGAAGTATCAAAATCACTATTTTATATACAAACTATACGCTAATTTACCAAAAATAATCCGAACTATTAAAAACACCATTTTTGATACAATGTATACCCTACTTTGCCAAAAATAATACGAACTATCTGATAAATAATTTTCCATTAATTACTCATTATATAAATATATATTCATGGAAAAACACTTTGTTTTAAAGTTTGAAATCATTATAAAAATGATAAAAACTAAAAACATTTATAGAAAATTATATTTTAACACTAGAGAAACAAATACAAGTTTTTCCGAAATTATAATATTAAATAAAATATATATTCATGGAAAAAGAGCACCACATTTAGAAATTAAAAACATCATAAAAAATTAGAAACAATTTTTTTGGTTGGAAAATAAAAAACAATTGTGAGAAAATAATATTTACTAAAAAGCTCATAATTAGTTTCCGATGAATTGATCATCAAATAAACAAATTTGATGCAAAATATCACTTCATTAATCAAAGATATTAATTTTTTCCCCGTAGTTAAATATTTTGCTTGATGACATATTCATGAGAAACTATATTTTTGTTTTTCTAGTGTTCAAATACAATTTTCTACAAAAGTTTTTAGTTTTTATTTATCAATTTTATACTAATTTAAAAATTTATATTAAAATATTTTTGCATGAAGAAATACTTAATTGATGAGTTATTAATGAAAAACTATGTATTTAATAGTTCGGATTATTTTTGATAAATTAGTGTATAGGTTGTGTAAGAAATGGTGGTTTTGATAGTTTGGATTAATTGTGGTAAATTAGTGTATAGTTTGTATATGAAATGGTAATTTTGATAGTTCGGATTTTTTTTTGGTTAAAAGTTGATAGTTCATATTATTTTTGGTTATTTTTCCTTTATTATGCATTCTATGATTTTATGCAAAGATGAACAACTTTCTTATATCTATAAGATGTTTTGATCATGTTTTGATTTTATTTTCCATGAAGCATTTTCTTAGGGTGATCTATGAGTGGAGCACACCACAAAAGGTTTTGAAATGTTTTTTCATTGATCTTTCTGACTTATAATCCATTCTATCTTGTATCTAAGATTTGGAACTTGCTTGGGGACAAGTAAGAGACAAGTATGGGGTATTTTGATAGCATGTATTATAGTCTATATTTTGGGATTGGCTTAGACATTTTATCTTCATAAATCTGCATGTATGGATGTATATTCTTTGATTATATTGTTGTTTTATCTACCGTTGCGGGAATCGAGGTCTACACCTAGTTTCGTTGTAAATGTAGAGAAAATGACACGTTTGGACCAAAATGGAGCTATTCTGGAACATTGAGGAGTTATAAGAAGATCTCAGGAAGCATGGAAATGATTTAGAAGATTGACTTTGGACCAGATTAGAGAGTTACACTTTCAGCTGAGATTCACCTCGGTCAGCTACAGTATCACCTCGACCGAGGTGATCTTCAGGAGCGTCTAGACCGAGGCGAACTGATGACGGGACAACGAGATCTTTATTTTTGGCTGAGATCTTCTAATTTTGGAAAGTGAAGATCACATATTTTTGGGTGGATTTCTGGAAGGGAGATAATATTATTGGCTGATATATTTTGGAAGATATGGATATATTTTCTAGGAAATTATCTTTTTAAGATATCTTATCTTTGGAAGATAATTCTCCTATATAAAGGGTTGGATTTTCTACAAATCAGCCATCTTCGGATCACGAAATCTTAAATCTTCGGATCATCTTATCCTGGAATTTTCGGATCAAAGGTTTTCTGAAGGAAGTTTGATGGAAGTTTTGAAGGTTGAAGTTCAAGGAAGGAAGGAACCAAGTTGAAGTTGGCTTTGAAGGAGTTTTGTAAGATCTTCTTAGTTTGGCTTTTGGTTTTGTTGTCTTTTCTGATTTGTGATTATGGAATGTTGATAGTTGTTTGTTTGATTCATCCAGTTATTGAGACCTTTGTGTTAAGATTTTCTTGTTTGAGTACTAATTCCTTTCTTATATATTTGATTATTGTTATCATGATGATTGTTGGCTAAGTTCTTTATGCGATTCTAGGGTGATTGGCTGAAAGTTATGGGAAAGACGATGATAGAATGATCTTAACCCCATCGGACCCTGAAAGCTCGAGCCTTTATTTTAACCGTAGAACACCTCGGTCAGTCATTGAACATCTCGGCCGGGATGGAATATAACTGAGCGAGGTGAACCTTTCCTGAACCTTATATGAGTTAAGAAGTTTCTGTTTGTCAAATCCTATCCTTGTTATACCTTTTTCTGGTTCAACGCAAGCCTAGGATGAGACCTACCCGGTGATTCATTTGCTTGTTTACCCAAGATCATGAGTGTAGGTAATAAAGGTTTATCCTTTATTGGGGTTTGTGTGTGCCTTCATCCCATCTTTGAGAGTTAGCCTGAGACTTACCCGGTAAAGGTTGATTATATTCCCTTGGGTGGTGTGTTGGGATAGTGAGTAGTGAGACTTACCCGGTGATCTATTCCCACCTTAGAAACCCCTTCCCTTTTGCAAACCTCAACTTTGTCCACTTTATCTTTTGAGATCTTGAGTCGGAACCACAACTGGATGCTTTAATCTCTAGAATCCGCATTCTCTTTATCTGACTTTTATATCATCTTTGATTGCTTTAATTTGTTGCGTGTATTGTTATTTGACAACCTGAATTACCGAACTTTGTTTCACCATAGTCCTTGTGATCGACCCTTGGAATTCTTGCTTTTATTACAATTGATCCGTACACTGCGGGTTCGCATATTGTTCAAACATACTTCTTGGGTTATAAATATTAAAGTTTGCACACACCTTTAGGAGCGAACACTCATGCATGATTTGACATTAGTTCATGGCATTTACGCTTACGCGAGTCATATCGTTAGAAAAGATGTCTACACGAGTTTTTGTCTATTTTTTAGGTATTACGGGGATCTTTTGGACGTTATTGACATACTCGAGGATCAAACCTTGTGACCGTTTGAATTCGAGGTTCCAAAGGAAGCAAATTTGGGGGAAAGAAGAAGACAAGGACATTAGTTGGTGCAAGCTTTGCACCAAATCATGGTTTATTAATGATCCAAGGCTAGAGTTGAAGAAATCTCGGTCCAACTCAGGAATCTCGGCAGAGATTTGGCCCGAGATTCCTGTTCCGGCGAGCTCGACACTTGGCACACAACTTCTATCCCCGACCTTTGCTTTACCTTTGGAGTGTTGGTTTGGATGTGCAACTTGTCACTTGGAGGAGAAGGGGAGACCTATCCATGATTCCATAGAGACTTTTGCAAGGAAGGAGCAAACACTCTTAACTTGAGAGGGAAGAACACATCAACGTTAAATCTAGATAGTGAGATTAGAGTGATTTTTGGGGGAAATTTGTGGAAGCATTGTAAGAATTTGACTTGGAGCTACGATTGGAGTGTTGTGAGACTTGTTTTGAATATTTAATTAGCTAAGTATCATTTTCTTTTATCTCATTTTCTTTCCATGGATTGCATGTGTGCTTGTATGATGACTTTTCATCTTGAAATGCATGTTGTAGGCTAAGTAGTTGTGATTCTAGGATGATGGATAGATGGTTATGGCTTGGATGATGATAGAATAGACTTGCATGTTAGTTTAGGATGATTTGGATGCCCGAAAACTAGATCAGATGAAATCTCGTCATGTTCTTCATGATATCTCGGCCGATTTTCTCATGATCTACCCGACGTTTGTCCTCTATTGTCCGTATATTGATGAATCTGTATGTTAGGATGCTAGATTGTTTAAATCCTAGTGTTTGTTGAGTTGAATCTAGCTTAGGGTGACCTAATGTTAGCAAACTAAGTGAGGAATGAGACTTACCCGGTAATTTCTGCTCTTAGGTATAGATGACTCTAGGTGGTAGCGGTGTAAGAGCCTCTATTGGATTGAGTGTGCTAGGATTAATGCATAAGACTAACCTTTTCCGAGACTTACCCGGTGAGGATTGTTTAGACCCTTAGGTAGTGAACCGGTTTGTGCAGAATTTCCTACCTTAGCTCCTTGAGACTTACCCGGTAATAGGAACCTTGGTACTAGATTAGTGGAACATGAGACCTCCCCCGTAATTGTTGCTATAGGAGAAACACCCTTTCCCATAACAACTTCGAGAGAAATTTAAGAGATGCAAGAAGCAACTAGGAGGGAAATTGAAGAGATTAGGCAAGCTCTTGCCCAAAGGGAGCTTAATCTTCGTCAACCACCACCTCCACCACCGCCTCAACCGGCGGCCGATGTTTGGGTTAAGCCGATTTTTGAAGAGCCACAAACTCTTGGCCAACGAATGGATCCGGCTCAAAGGGTTCACCATCTAGGTGTCAATATAGGAGATCCCGCCTCTCCTGACTATGAGCTCCGCCCTCAAGTGCTCCAAATGATCCAGCACAATTAATTTGGAGGGACGGAAGTAGAGTCTCCACATCAACACCTAATTACGAGATTTTAATGGAGACATTTAGTTTGGAGAGCAAGAACCACAAGCTTAGGCCTTTTTCCTTCTCACTTAAGGATAAGGCTGTAAAACCCTAGTCTTTTGCCTTCACCGCACCCGCGGTGAAGTGTGCCGCCTATGCGGCAAGCCGCACCCGCGGCAGGGTCAGTCGCCCCTGCGGCTGACTACAGATCGCGCCCGATCTTTCTTCCGTTTGTTTTATCTTCTTTCCATAGATAGAAGATCCGATCTTTTATCTTATGGGCCGGTTTCCTTATTTTCTTCTAACCCTAGACATCCTTTCCATCTATCTTTCCAGCCCTTCTCTATATATTCTCGTATTTTCTCCTTTTTCCCGTTTCTTGCTTACGTCTTTCTCCCAACCCTGAAGTTGCAGCCGTCTTCCTTGCTTCTTGTGATCTTACTGAACGTGTAAGTCTTCTCCTCTGAGTCCTAATCACGTTCATGTAGTTGTTGCATGCCTTTTCCTTTTGTTTCGTTTTCTCCTTTCATTCTTCATTTTTTTCTTCTCCAAGAATCAAGTTTGAACCTTGATTCTTGTTTGCATCCCCACTGTTGATGTGTTGCTGTTCTCAAGCTTTTTTGGTTGAGTCTTGACGTGGTTGAATCAAAGGTTCGAGCTTTGGATCCCTTGCTAAGAGTTATGTCGAGAAGAAACCCCGACAACGTCTTCTGCTGAGAATCCGCCCCCGCGCCTGCACAGATCCGTCCCTGCGGATTTCCTCCTTGCCGTCCCTACGCCTTTACCCAGCCGCCCCCGCGGTTTCTTCTACAGTAACTCCTATTCTTGTGAGTTGATTCCTTCCTTGTTTTCCTCGTTCATTTCCTTGGTTCTTATGGATGTTCCTTGTCCCCTGAGTATGCTATAAGACTAAGGTTGAGCCCTTAGCTTGTGGAGATCTCTTAGAGATCATTGAGACTAGAAGTTATAGACTTCTAGCAACCGTTTCGTTTCTTATTCACGATGCTTGTGTGAACAGGCTTTCCTTGCTCCTTTCCTGAGGGAAACTGAGTTGTCCTCTGAGTTGTTGCTGAGCTTTTAGGCTACCTTTGAGTGAGGTAAGTCCCTTGGACTTACTTAGCTTCATTTCGTATATTGGTTTTTTTGGCTTGTTTGTGTTGTTTATTATTGTTATAACGGATAACCGGAATAGAATTCACCCTTTATAACCTTAATTGGCCCAAGTGTATGATAATCGGGCGGTGACCACTTGTCTAGTTCTTCAAGAGACTAGAATTTGCTCCTGCAACCCAAGCCCGTAGGTAATGGATAGTACTGATCTATTCCTATGGTAGACGGAAGCAGAGGCGAGTTTCGGGAGATTCTCGTGTGACAAAAGAAGTTGAATTAGTAATGGATAACTTAATGAAAGATAATAACCGGTTGAATGCGAGCATGTTATATGTTTACTTTACCTTAAGTGTGTTTGTGTCTTTGTGTCTTTACGCTCTTTTTGATATCTAGAATGTTAGCTAGCGGTTTATACCGATGTTATAGATGTTCCTCAGGTTCAGGATGTTTCGGAGTGATCCGGACGGTGTGGTTAGCCAAGGTTCCTGTACATTATAGGACGGGATTGAGTTTATGTTTATGTTGTTTCTTTCCCTTTTGTGTTTTGAACTCGGTTGCGAGTCTTTTATGCTTCTTTTTGTTAAGACCTTTGGTTTTATATTGAGTTTTGGTTTTCCTTCGTATCTGCCTTGTTGTAAGATCCGTTGTGCTGCTGCTACTCTGAGGGTCGGGACCCATTGTGAGGTCCTAGCTCATAACGGTTCGAGTTCCCAAAACTTGGGGTGTTACAGAGGCGGACAAGATGCTACAAACTCGACCTTTGCCGGATCTACCTTGATCTCTTTGGCGGAAACAATGTGACCGAGGAAGACCACCTCAGACATCCAAAACTCACACTTAAAGAGCTTGGTGTAAAGCTCTTTATCTTGCAGGACTTGGAGTACGATCCTTAAGTGTCCTACAATTTCCTCTCTACTACGAGAGTGCACCAAAATATCATCAATGAAGACAACCACGAACTAGTCTAGGAAGTTGATGAAGATGATGTTCATAAACTCCATGAACATGGCGGACGCATTTGTGATCCCGAAAGGCATCACTACAAACTCCTAGTGGCCGTATCTGGTCCGAAATTCCGTCTTGGCTATGTCCTGCTCTCTTACCCTCAGTTGATGATATCCGGATCTGAGATCGATCCGAGAAAACACTAAAGCTCCCCCGTGCAGCTGGTCCAACAGATTGTCGATACGGGCCAATGGGTACTTATTCTTGATTGTCACCTTGTTAAGCTCTCGGTAGTCAATACATAACCTCATCGACCCGTCTTTTTTCCTGACGAAGAGTACTGGTACGCCCCAAGAAAATACACTAGGGCGGATGAAACCCTCTTGGCTAACTTCTCCAGCTACTTCTTAAGCTCAAGCATCTCGATAGGCATCATGTGGTAAGGTGCTTTCGAGATCAGTCTCGTCCCGGGCTCTAACTCAATATCAAAGTCCACACTCCTTTGTGGAGGTAAACCTCATGGCCCTCCGAACACGTCGGTAAACTCGCTTGCTACCGGAATCTCCTCTAGCATTGGACTCGTACTATCCTTCATGGCATAGCACCAAAAAGCCTCACAACCCTGACCGATAAGTCTCACAGCTCGATCTACGCTAATGATGGTACCGGTTTTTCCGAGATACCATCCTCGGAAAATCTCTACATGGCCTGACTCCGTAGTCACTATCGCTATCCTCTTGTCGATAGCCAAAACTGCTTGATGTCGATCCATCTAGTTCATGCCCATAATGACCTCTTCATGTACTAAGTACATGATGAAGAAGTTAGTTGACCAATCGCGACCTTCCAATCTAATAGGGAAATCCCGAACCTCTCGTGTACCCCTGATCTTACCCCCATCGGGTAATCCTATAAAGAAGGGTCTCCCCTCTATAGTAACTAAGGTCAATCTATCTACACATGCATTGGCTATAAAGGAATGTGTAGCACTGGTATCAAAAATAACTCTGACAGGAAAACCATTAATATGAATGTTACCTTTGGTCATTGGAGCTGCCGGCTCCATTGCACTTCATAGCTCATAAAATTTGGCTGAAGCACCTCTGGTGTCAGAAGTATCACTACCTCGTCCTCTACCTCTCCCTTTTCCTTGAGGGGAAACCTTGAGGATGTAACATCCGGAATTTTTATTCCGGATGGTGAGCGGGTTTTGACCTTTCCGCAGGCACGGCTCAGTTTTCCCGCATGCACGAGCTGCTGAGTAACGGGATTTTATTCCATTCCGATCCCTCGTTCTCCCTATTTTTCTTTGGACCCCTCGATGCTTGTGCTTAGGAGACAAGAGGTCAGCTGACCCTTGTTCCCTTCCTACTTTTGCAGCCTAGAGAGTCTTCTCTCTCTCCTTGGCTTTCATTCACGTTCATTATTTTCCCACCTCCTCTCTTCTCTCTCTTTTCTCTTCTTCCTCCATTGGAGACCTTTCTTGTGTGTGAGCTGCTGTGGAGAAGAATCTGAGTTGGTTTGGTAAGTTCTTCCTCTCCCTCTCTTCTCCTTCCTTGCTGATTACCCCTTCTTCCCTTCCCCTTCATCCAATGTCATGGATGAAGCTCTTGAGGAAGCTTTTTCTTAGATCCTTTGCATGTCCATCTTCTTAGCTCGATTAGGTCACGAGGGAGAGCCTTGATACCATGGATGATGTTTATAGAAGAGCCAACAAGAGAAGGAGGCTATTGAAGCTCAAGATCCACATCGAAGACAAAGAAACGCTGGTTCTGGAGTTCTCCCGCGGGACGGCACTAGGCGTCACGTGGGCGAATCTTAGCCAGCCGCGGGGGCGGTAGGCAGTACTGCGGGGGAGGCATCAGGACTTCCAGGCGCCGCGGGGCGGCTACTGGCACCGCGGGAGCCGTGACCTTCAGCAGGTAGTCACGCCTTTTGTTTCCGCGGCTGCGTTTCTTCAACAGTAAGCTCTTCTACTCCCTTCTTCTTTGTTCCTTCCTTAGTTGTGAGGTTGTTTCATGTTAGTATAATGCCTAGGATGGACCTAGGGTAGTTGTGAATGTCACCTAGGGTTTGATAACCTAGGAGCCCTTAAGGCTCGATGTAGTTGATGGCTTGGAGTATGTTGAGCATGATGGACCTTTAGGCTAGCTTGTTCCTTCTTGGCTGAGGTTATGTTCATGTGAGGTTATAAGCTGTTTTGAGTTGTTATCATGTGATGAGAGTGTGGTAAGTATCTTGGATCCTAGGATGCATTTCCTAGCATGAGTGTTAGGTGATCTTGCTTAGATCACAAGAGTGAAGTCTAAGACTTCTTGAGCGTGAGCATATGTTGATACATACCTTCTTGTGAGCAGGTTGTGGATTCCTTCCCAAGGGAAGCTAGAGTGTAGTGAGTGAGTGTGGTGACGAGGTAAGTCTCCGGACTTTAGCTCGTATTCTTTGTATTAGCGTTGATGTGTGTTTGGTGGTGTGTGTTTATCGTTTATGTTATAACAACGGAATTGGAAATAGGATTACCGACCTTTATATTATTTTGGCCCAAGTGTATGATAACGGGCGGTGACATCATCTGCCTAGCTCTTGTCAGAGTCTAGGAGGTTCTCGGCGACTAGCCGTGCTGGTTAGACGGTCGGAGGCATCCGTACCGTTCCATGCCGGAAATAGGGACCGAGGCGGGACCACGGTGGTCTCGTGTCACAAACCTAAGTTGAATTAGAACTGTATATGACTTAATCATAATAAAGATAATAAACCGGATTGGTGTGCTTTTGAGTATGTTGTGTGTTTATGATGAGTTACTTGTGTTTGTGCCTTTCCCATTAATTCTAATGCTTCGAATATGAGCTAACGGTTTTATACCGAATGTTGTAGAATGCCTTGCAGGTTAGGAATGCGGCCGATAGATCCGGAAGGGTGGGCAGCCGGGGTCGGTACATTTTAGGAAGGGTTTATGAGTTGGAGTTGAGTTGTGTTTTGTCCTTCGGGTTTTACGTTTTGCATGCCGCGTGTTTGGCGTTTGGTTTTGAGTTGTACCTCGGCTGAAGTTTGTTGTTGCATTCTTTCAGGTTTCTTATCATTTGCATTAAAAATGATTTATAGTTTTGCCTTTATTTGTGCCATGTTGGAAAGATCCGGTGAAATTGTTGTCAAGCTAAGGGTCGGGACCCATTGTGAGGTATCGTTCGTAGCATTCCCGAGTCCCGCGGATTCGGGGTGTTACAGAGGAGCGGTATATCCACGAGCTCTCTGCTGTTGTTGATACTAATACCGAGGCGGCCTCTGCCCACCTCCCGTGACGGTAGAAAGTGATGAACCTTTCTGTGATGGTGTCTTGCCTTGATGACAAAACACAGCTATGTGTCCGGGTTTGCCACAAGACAAGCAAGTCACTGTAGTCTTCTTACAATCAGCTCTCATATGTTCAACCCTTCCCCAGTTATAACACTGTCGTCCTTTGTCAGAACTCTACATAGACTGCTTGAAACCAAAGCGTCTTGGGGTCTGACTACGCCCAAAACCCCATAGATAGAAAAAGATAGGGAAAAGACGAAGATAGAATAACCCGTAAACGAGTTGGGCCGTGCCGCGACCGCGGCAACGAAGCTGAGCCGCGCCTCCGGCTCCCCTTCATCGCGGGGGCAGTGAAGCAAAAAACGAGGCGTTACATGTGTTGTCGACAACATATTAAATACCAAATTTTTTTTTCTTTTAGTCAACAATTCAATAAACAAATATTTTTTTGCTTATTTGTGTTGTTAACAACACTTCAAGCACCAAAACAATATTATTATTTTTTGTCAAAACATTATAAACATTTAATTACTAAGTATGTGTGTTGTCAACAAGACATCAAACGTCCTAATAATAGTTTTAGTGTTGTCATCAACACCTTAAACACTAAAATAGAGATTTTTCACTATCAACAATATTTCAAATGTTTAGTTATTGAGTGTTTGTCTTGTCAAGAATACCCCAAACATCATAATAGTTGTTTATTAATGTCAACAACATCTCAGCTATTAAAACATACTAGTTGAATTACCGTACCTTGTACGGTTTGATCTAATATAAACAATTTATTATTTTAAAAAAAATTTTAAAATTAAAGTTTGTATATTTTAATTTTATAAATACAAGTACATAAAATATAGACATAATATCTAGTCTAAATTAAAGTTGAGGTTACAACAAAATTAAAACCTAAGGTGATTTAATTAAAGTTGTTTTAGATGTTTTTAAAAAGGAAATAAGATCACAATTGAAGTAAAATATAATTTAAATAAAAGTTGTGATAAAAATAAAGTAAGGTATTGCTTAAATAAAAGTTGTATAATTATAGAAGTTGCCTCTAATTTGAAAAGAAAGAATTTAATAAGTCTTCTATTTTAAATAAGGGTGAAAAGATTTTATTAATAAAAATTTAAATAAGAATTAAATCTAAAAGTATATAGATGATTACATAAGGGGTAAACAATATTTAATTATAAAATAATTAATTTAATAAGTCTTTTATTTTAAGTAAGGACATAAATATTTTTTAAAATATCTCTATTTTAAATAAGAATTATTTCTAAAACATATTTGAAACTTTTACACAAGGATTGAAATAAATAAGAGCTAATTAGGTAAGTATGCTTTTTTATTTTATTGTATACTAACTAGGCCTTTTCTAGTTTTCTATTTAGTAAATATACCCCATAATTTTTTTACCACTTTCATTTAATGGTAAGGTAAAACTAATTAACCCTTCTATTAAAAAAGAAATAATATTTGATGTTTGTTATGTAAATTTTGATTTTAATTACTGAATTTGTTTTTTATTTTATTTTATTCCCTTTTAATTTTCTATTTTCATACCGGACATTTACATACCGGACATTAACATACCGGACATTTACATACCGGCCATTTTACATACCGGACATTTACATACCGGACATTTTACATACCGGACATTTACATGCCGGACATTTTACATACCAGAAGTTCATAACGAAAATTTTCATACCGGAAGTTCATACCGAAATTTTTTACACCGGAAGTTCATACCGAAAGTTCATACCGGAAGTTCATAACGAAGTTTTTCATACCGGAAGTTCATACCGATATTTTTTATACCGGAAGTTCATGCCGGAAGTTCATACCGAAAGTTTATACCGGAAGTTCATACCGGAAGTTCATACCGAAATTTTTTATACCGGAAGTTCATACCGAAAGTTCATACCGAAAATTCATACCGGAAGTTCATACCGAAAGTTCATAACGAAGTTTTTAATACCGGAAGTTCATACCGGAATTTTTTATACCGGAATACCGGAACTTCATAACGAAAATTTTCTTACCGGAAGTTCATACCGAAATTTTTTATACCGGAAGTTCCTATCGAAAGTTCATACTGGAAGTTCATAACAAAGTTTTTCATACCGGAAGTTCATACCGAAATTTTTTATACCGGAAGATCATACCGAAAGTTCATACCGGAAGTTCATACCGAAAGTTCATACCGGAAGTTCATAACGAAGTTTTTCATACCGGAAGTTCATACCGAAATTGTTTATACCGGAAGTTCATACCGAAAGTTCATACCGGAAGTTCATACCGAAAGTTCATACCGGAAGTTCATAACGAAGTTCTTCTTACCGTACCGAAATTTTTTATACCGGAAGTCATACCGAAAGTTCATACCAGATGTTCATAACAAAATTTTTCATACCGGAAGTTCATACCAAAATTTTTTTATACAGGAAGTACATACCGGATGCCAATGATGTTTACACTGGTGAATTTACAACCTTTGCTCGCTCAGGGTGATGCTGACAGTGGTCTTGATCGTCTCTGGGCAAAGAAGAAGGTGATACCATTTTTAGAGACATTTTTGTTGCTTCGAGGTTGATAACTGAATGTTGCGTTTTTGCTCATACCTGTTCGCTCCAAACGGTGTGTACAAGCTTTAAATTTATAACCCTAGACTTAAGCTTAAAACAAGGATGCGAACCCGCAGTGTACGGGTCAATCGTAGTAAAAAGCAAGAAATTCCAGGGGTCGATCACAGGGACTCGGTGAAACAAAGTCAATAACGGTAAGCTTCGTGAATACTAACCACAAGAGCAATTAACACAATCAAAGATGAATAAGAAGTCAATAAAGCAAACATGCAATTCTAGGGATTAAAGCGTCTAGTTGTGGTTCCAACTCAAGATCTAAAGATAAGCGGACAAAGCTGAGATTTTTGCAAGAGGAAGGTGTTACTAAAGTGGAGTAGATCACCGGGTAAGTCTCACTACTCACTAATCCAAAACCGTAACTCCTATTACCGGGTAAGTCTCAAGGAATCAAGATAAAGAACTATAACCTCAAACTAACACACCATCTAAGGGAATAGAATCAACCTTTACCGGGTAAGTCTCAGGCTAACTCACAAAGATGGGATGGAAGCACACTCAAACCCCAACAAAGGATAAACCTTTATTACCTACACTTATGATCGTTGGTACACAAACTAAGGAATTACCGGGTAAGTCTCATCCTAAGCTTGCTTTGAACCAGGAAAGGTGTAATAAGAATAGGATTTGGCAAACTCTAACACTTAACTCTCAGTTTAGGATCGGATAAGCCACCTCGGTCAGCCAAATTCCACCCCGGCCGAGATGTTCATCGACTGAGCGAGATGCTTAGGGTTAAGGTCAAAGACTCGAACTTTCAGGGTCCTACTGGAATCTAAGATTATTCTATCATTGTTTTTCCCACAACCTTCAGCCAATCACCCTAGAATCACACAAGGAAATTAGCCACTCATCATCATCATGAAAGCAATAATCAAATATATGGGAAGAAAGTGAATATTTGAACAAGAAGAATTTAATAAAAAGACTTCAATAACTGAATCAAATATCACAACAAAAGCGTTCCTTGGATAGCAATCCAACAAGACAAGACAACAAGGAAGGGAATCTAAGATAATCTTACAAAACCCTCCAAAAAGCTATAAAAGCTATGATCTTCAATCTTCCTTCAACCTTCAAAAAGGTTCTTCAAAACTCCCAATTGGAGTATGGCTGCAGCAATGTATGTTGGATCTCGCAACCTTCAATGGTGTATAACGTGCTAAGCAGGGTGTAAGCGAGATGTATGCCGCCCCCTGGATTTGTGGAAATCCAACCCTTTTTATAGGAAACTAACCCTCCAAAGATAAAATATCTTAGAAAGATCTTTTCCCATAAAAATAGGTAAAATATAAGATCTTCTTCCTTCCAGGAGCCAAGCCCAAAAATATAAGATCACCTTCCAAAGATAAAAGATCTCAGCCAAGAATAAAATATTCTCGCCGCGTCCTAGGTGTTCGCCTCGGTTGAGTCGGCGTCTTTGGATCACCTCGGTCGAGATGAATCTCTGGTCAACCGAGGTGAGTCATAACTGAATGTGAAATCTCTCAAAACTGGTCCAAAGTGAATCTTCATCCATGGCTATGCTTCCTGGATGGTTCCTTATGCTCCTCAATGTAACTCCAATGACTCCATAGCTCCTTTTGTTCCTTTTTGATGCAAAACGTTCCATTTTACCTACAATTACAGCAAAACTAGGTGTAGACCTCGATTCCCGCAAAGGTAGATGAAATGGTAATATAATCACATATTATACATGCTAACATGCAGATTATTGAAGATAAAACGTCCAAACAAACCCCAAAATATAGACTATAATTCATGCTATCAAAATACCCCATACTTAGCCCTTGCTTGTCCCCAAGCAAGTTCCGCATATAGAAGACAAGATAGAATGGATTAATAGTCATGAAAATCAATGAAAAGTTTTTCAAAAACATTTTTATGGTGTGTTACAATCATAGATCACTCTAAGAGAATACTTCATGGAATTTAAAATTCAAACATGATTAAAACATTTTATAAATATAGAAAAGTTGTTCATCTTTGCATAAAACCATAGAATGCATAATAAGTCATAATTATCAAAATTAATCATGTATAATCCAGTTTAAACCACTAAGTCAATCAACAAGCTCAAGGTCTCAAGGGCTTCCCAAAAGAAAAGGTCAAGAAACGTGTAGGGTAGGGATGTATGTAAGGTAATGTGGTGGTAGAATCCGGGAAAAGGATGAACTTCACTTTCACTTTGACTTGCAACATCTTCCACCAATAAGCTTTGCTTATTTCACACTTTTTCTTTTTACTTTACTTTTTGGGATGCATGGACAGAGGTGCACAATAACCGAAGCCTAGGAAATCCGCAATCATCAATTTCTCGAGATGCATCAAACCCTTGATGCACATACCATGACCCGTTAGGAATATCGCTCAATCCGACTTTGGCAAGACACAAACACCCGGCTATGTGAATGGTGCCGAGTTACTCATCTTCATGATTGACTTCCCCAAACCTATTTCTTTCTTTCTAACACTTTCACTTCCAGCCAATTTCTCAACTTTAACTTCATTTGCTTCCACCCCTTCGCTTGCTTCCAAATTCCCGGATAGGTAAAGGGAGGCAAAATGTATATGAGGGGCTAAGCATGAATAAGAAGAAGAAGAGAGAAGAATGAATTGCCTTGGTCTTTCCAAGAAGAAAGTGAGAGAACTCATGATGTGGTGTCAACCTTCAAATTCAACATAATTTAGATAAAAACAAAGTATTAAACATGCCAATAATTTCAAACAAAGCATTTAGCAACTTAAACATATTATAAAACCTTTCAAACACATAAAGAATTTAAAACCAGTCAGTAAGCAAGATCTTCACTGAGATCATATCCAGATAAGTAACACAAAAATAATTTTCGAAAACTCTCAGTTAACCTACCTCGGTCGAGGTGTTCTTGGGTAAACTGAGGTGAAACGCCTCGTTTGGCCAAGAATGACTCGGTCGAGGTCCAAAAAAATTTTTTTAAAACCATTTTTTTCAGTTTTGACGTTTTTCTCAATCAAATAACCTGTAAATATGCATGCAATCTCAGATAAACATATAAATGCAGAAGTGAAGCATAAACATGAAATATCCGATAAAGTAATCATACATCAAGTCATCGAATAAATACATCAAATAGTCATCAAATAAGTACATCGAATACCCCATACTTGGGACACACTGTCCTAGTGGGTCAATATAAGTCTAGAAATAAGAGTACTCACCGGATAAATAGCTGAACTGCATAAAAATATAATAAAGAAAATCTTGCAGCTCATCAGTAGTCGCGATCCGGTGGTGGTGGTGGTGGCACGTATGGATACTGAGTCGGGTCGAATGGATGACCCATGATGCGCTCGAACTGAAGCTGGGCCATAATGTGCTGATAATGCTGCCGCTCCTGCATCTCGCGGATATCCAATGACAATGCAGCATATGAATCAATAACCTGATCCGTCAGGTCATCGATCCGTCTGTGAGCATCTAGATCCCTCACTCTGTGCCTCCTGCGTCTAGCAGGTCTAACTGGAGAAGTGGCAGGTGCATCAGCTGGTGCAGGCTCAATCTCATCATCATCATCCAGATCTATAATCGGCGGTGCGCTCGTCCCTGCAGTATCTGTCCCTGTGTCCATCGGGACTCCACCATCTCTCTCATCCACTGTATCCTCGTCATCAGCCTCCTCCTCCTCCTCAGCTGGGGCAGCTGCTGCCTCCCTATAATCCTCCATCAGTGGAGCCCAAGCGGTCTACCAATAGTGTGGGTCATAAACGGTGAACTGGGCAGACCATCGGATCCCCTGTGGCGCAGTCAGCTCCCATGGCATAGCCACATATGGAGTAGTCAAACCTCGGGGGACGAGAATCCGCCGAGTGATCATCTCTTGCAATCCAAGCGGCTTCGGAGCCGCCACCATCGTACAGGCACTGAGGTCCATGTCATGAAAAGCAGCTATGTGGGTGACAAGCCCTCCGCAGCAGATGTCTCTCTTCGCTTTGGCCTTGATCTTGTGCAGGTCCTCTGCCAAGATCAAGCCAAAGTCTGGGAAACCCCCCGTAACCATACAGTACAGACTGAAAAGCTCGCCCTGTCGGATCTTTTGGGGCGTCTCAGTACGCGCCAGAAGTGTCTCGCTGAATATCCTATGGGCTAACCTAAAGGCTAGGTGCAAGATGACCTTCTCCCTGGAATCTCCAGGGCGCCATCTGTCTGCATGCTCAACAATATGGGCTATCTGCCCCCAGAACTCCCTAGCTACAGATCGGGAAGGGAAGTCAGTGGCGGTGGGCTCAGGAAAGCCGAAGATCTCTCTCCAAATCTCGAGCGGCACTAAGAAGTTCCGGTTCATCAACCGGTACTTCATAGACTGCTTTGTGGGAAGGTAGGTGAAGGAGCTAACGAACTCTAGGGTCGGCTCCAAGTAGGCTGGGGCTCGGATCTCAGTAAACTGATCCAGCCCAACTGTGGTAATCATCCTCCTAAGGTCTCCATCTACCCCTAGGCAGTCAAAAGCGGACACGTCCAGGAAACGTGGTGCAATCAATGGACGGCTAGCTATACGCTCATAATCTACCCGGTGTCTCTCGTGGATCACTGGGCGGTAAGGTCGGGAAGAAGAGGAGGAAGGGGAAGGTGAGGATCTATCTCTGAGGGCAAGGCGACGTTCAGAACTCATTTTCACTTAGCTACTGTCAGATCACCTCGGTCACTGACAACTCTCAGGAATCACCTCGGCCGAGGCGCAGTTCGACTGGACCGAGGCGGAAACAGTTCGCGATTCAACTCTCAGAAATCCATTTCTTTTCCCCCAAAATTCACTACAATTGCTTCCTATGGGGTACTTAAGCCTTTTCTCAGCAGATGCAAGGGCAACCAAAGCCCAAATCGAAGCGAATGAACGAGTTAGGGTTTCGACTGTTTTTACCTCGTTTTGGTCGATTCGTTCGATTTCTTCGCAGATCTGTACTTGCAATGGGATCCTCTACCCTTCAATCGTAGTTTGGAAGCGGAAATCTTCGAAAACGAGCAAGATTCGAGGAAGCGAGGTGAGGAGGCGCCGCGGTCGAGTCGAAGTGGGTAAAAAGTGAAAAAGAAATTTTTCCCCCTTTTATACTGTTCGTGGAACTGCTGTCACCTCGGTCGAGATGGTCTCGACTGGACCGAGGTGGTACAGACCGAGGTGGTTCTGTAGAAACCCTAGTCGCCTCGGTTGCTCAAGAATCAACTCGGTCGAGGTGGCCTCGACTGGACCGAGGTGTCTCAGTCAAACTTCGTCTTCTCGAATTCTCGAACTTCTGTACTTCCAGTTCTGCTCCTTCCTTAGATGTCTCTTGTTATCTGTCTAGGACGCCAAAAAAAACAAAACAAAGCAAAAGCAAACTATCTAAGCTAAACTAGAAAAAGGGAAAAGAAAGCAATACCTTGGGTTGCCTCCCAAGAAGCGCTTGGTTTAAGGTCGCTAGCTGGACCATAATGCGTCTCAAACGAGGTATATTGGTGCAACCTCCTCAACCAGAGTTTCCGGTTGGTACTTCTTAAGTCTATGACCGTTGACCTTGAAGCTTCCGCTAGTTTCGCCCCATATCTCAACTGCACCATGAGGAAAAACATGTTTCACAACATAAGGTCCGGTCCATCTTGATTTCAACTTACTTGGAAAAAGGCGGAGGCGGGAGTTGAAGAGTAGAACTAAGTCTCCTTCGTTAAGCTCCTTTGGGATGATACGCTTGTCATGCCATCTCTTCGTCCTTTCCTTATAGATTTTGGCATTCTCATAGGCGTTCAAATGCAGCTCTTCCAGCTCGATGAGTTCCAATAGTCGCTTCTCGCCGGCCTCCTTAATGTCAAAGTTCAACCATTTGATCGCCCAATACGCTTTGTGTTCCAATTCAACGGGCAAATGGCAAGACTTCCCATATACCAAATTATAAGGGGTGGTACCTATGGGAGTCTTAAATGCGGTCCTATACGCCCAAAGAGCATCGTCCAATTTCATGGACCAATCCTTCTGTAACACCCCGAATCCGCGGGACTCGGGATGTCACATTGGGCTAGGATCTCACAATGGATCCTGACCCTAGCCCAATGTGACATCCCGAGTCCCGCGGATTTGGGGTGTTACAGAGTTGGTATCAGAGCCCAGGTTGACAACAATGGCACTTGCTACCTGCAATGAGGTTTGATAGGTAAAATAAACAGAGCCCACATGGGATCTGACGGTTTCAAAGGTTTTGGTTTTAAGTGTGGTTTTGGGATAGAATGTACGAGAAGTCGTCACCTCTGCCATGGATCTCTGCAGCATAGATATGTATATATATCTGTGTGTACTATGGATTATGTGGATGTATTATATATATATCGATACCTATGGCATATATATAGCCTTATAAGATTAGGTGCGTATATCCTACAGATGACTCAGACTAGAGTAGTATCTGTAGTGGGATGAGGTAGGGGTACACCCCCTCTTCCTCCAGTGGTGATAAATCAGGGACCAGTTTCCGCTGTTGTTTATCCTATGGCAGAGAACGAGTTTGAAGAGGCTGATCGTGTCTCCATGAGTAGATCCGAGTTTCAAGAATATATGTAAGTATATGAAGAGGTGATAGCGGGTAGATCGATACCAGATTTACCAACAATTGTGAGATCAATTGAAGCTTCTGGATCCGGAAAGAAGCAATGGACTGAATCAGTTACTGGAGAAGCAAAGATGATGAACGGGGAACCAAGTCCAATACCAGGACAATCTAGTGATCCTTTGGCCATGAAGATGACTAGCAAGGAACTACAGCGTTTTAATTGCGTGGAAGTTGGGACACTGGCGAGTTGTGTGCCCAAAGGCGCCCATCATATGCTTTACGTGTGGTAAAGCAGGGCATAGAGCGAAGTTTTGTCGACAAGGCAAGGCATTGCCTTTACAGGTTCCCTTCAAGAGTGAGATCATTCTAGGTGGACGACGAAGGTCGAGTTACCCTTCAGTTGCACAAGTTGCAAGGATGAGATGATTATGTTTCAGTTGTGGCTATCCAGATCATTTGCGTTGGCACTGATAGCTTGTTTCACTTGTGGTGAGTTAGGCCATCTGGCCCTTTCTGTCAGCACGGTGGTGTTTCTTCCTAGCAAGACCTTCCTCTTTCCGGTGCAGAAAGAGTGGAAGTGGAGGCTATAGTAATGACCTCAGTGATACCTGAGGAGCATGGATCTGACATTGAATGATGATATGTAGTGGAGCTACGAGTGTTAGCTGTTATAGGTATCATTCTCGTTAATGGTTTACCAGGTGGAGTTTTGCTTGTTGTGAGTGCTATGCACTTCATGTATTTCGATGCATGCGTTAATGGTTGACTTTTTGTATATAGTAGAAGGTGGATTTTCCTTTACAAGATTACCTTTTTGGGTTTGAGATACCCGTGAGATGCGTGTTTGTTCCCTTATTTCAGGGACACGTGTATGGTTGTAGACTTCTTTGTCATGTCGTAGGTGCATGAGGAAGTCATTATGTGTATGGTTTGGATGAATAGATATCATATGGTGTTAGCTTTTAATAGTAAGACTATTATAGTCTTTACTGAGTTGAGTTAAATAGAGGTCTTTTGAGGTTAAGACCTTTGAAGAGAAGGGTTTGTCATCAGGATTGTACGAGCAGCGAGCTGATAGCACAGAGATGTGACGCATTCTAGTGTTATACCATGAAGAAGCGAGATAGTCCAACATTAGAAGGTATTCCAGTTGTTTATGAGTTTATAGACGTGTTACTGAACCGTCTAGCTGCCACCTCAGCGGAGTGTGGACATTGTTATCAAGTTGAAGTATGATACAAGATTGAATGGGAAAGCCACACTATACAGTGCTTGTTGAGATATTGTACTGATAACTTGAAAAGTTGACTGAAACGGGCTTCTTTTACCCTAATAGGTTCCATGTTCCCTATTGACGACCTGATGAGTTAGCTTCAAGAAGCAATTGTGTTTTCAGAATTTCTTTGTGCTCAAGATATCCCTAGTCATGGATGAGAGAGCAACATGTGTATGAGATAGCATCCCATACCCGTTATGGACACTACGAGTTTGTAGTGATGTCATTTGGATTGACGAATGTTTTAGTAGTTTTTATGGAGTTGATGAACAATATCTTCATCGACTTCCTTGATTAGTTGGTGGTGGACTTCATTGATGACATGTCGGTATACTCTCATAGCAGAGAATAGTAGACCGATCGTCTGAGGACCGTTCTGCAGATTTCGAGAGATAGAGAGTTGTATGCTACGCTCTTTAAGTGTAAGTTGAGATGTCAGTAGTAGCCTTTTTAGGCCATGTTGTCTCCGCCAGTGGGATCATGGTTGACCTGGCGAGAATTAAGTATGTTGTAACATGGGAGATATTGATAAACATTAAGGAATACGTAGTTTTCTCGGCTCAGCCGATTGCTACCAATGCTTTGACGAAGGATTTTATATGCTTACGTATTCATATGCGAGTCTTTTGAGAAGACCACCATAACTACGTGATGAAAGCAGTGTCTATGTTCTGAAGAGTTGAGGAGCCATTTGACGTCTGCTTCCATTTTGTTGTAGTCAGATGATTTTTGGGATCCCGTGATTTACGGTGATACATCCCAACTAAGTCTGAGATGTGTATTACTACAGAGGAGTAGGGTTATTGATATGTGTGTTTACAATTGAGAACGTATGATGAGAACTACCAGACTCATGATTTAGAGTTAGTAGTGGTAGTTCAAGCCTTTAAGTTTTGAAGACCATACCGGTGTGATTTTCATGTCAGATTTCTATAGATCATAGAAATCGGAAGTATATTTTATGCAACGGGGGTTGAATAACCGCCAGTATTAAGAGCTTAAGTTGATCAAGACTTTGACTTGAAGATTCCATATCATTCAGAGAAGTTGAATATTGTCGCCGATAACTTGAATGGAAAGACGCTCCAAGAGAAGATGATTGTGAGACTGATAGTTCAACCTCAGCTTCAGAGAGATCTAGCTTGGCTAGAGTTGGACAATCAGTTCCTTGATGAGGATACCCAGTTATACCTCAGAGGTTCTACCTGGTCTGTTGGATGAGGTCCAACAGAAGCAAGAGACCTGCCCGGCCTTGACAAGGTTTAGAGAAAGGATGTCTCGTACTGAGGCACCATTGTTCTCCATGGGAGTAGATGGAATGATGAAGAGTCATGACCACTTTTGTGTACCTGCTGATGCAGATGGAGACAGAATATTATGGTATACCCATTGTATGCCTTATTCAGTACATTCAGGTACGAGTAAGATGTACCACGAGATGAGACGATTATATTGTATGAAGCCGATATAACCAGATTTGTGATACAGTGTGTGACCTGTTAGCAGTTCCAGATAGAGTATTTCCGATCTAGAGATAAGCCCCACCCACTACCAGTGTAGTAGTAGAATTTGGGAGGACATATCTATGGACTTTGTTATGGGATTGTGACCCAGTAGAAGATTGATGTTATCTGGATTGTTGGTAACAAATAAATGAAACCGGTACGTTTCATTTCTATCAGAAGGACGTGCATCTTTCTGGGATGGCCCTATGAGGCAATATTTATAGACATAGATGTCGTATATCCTTATGCTAGAAGTGATCTAGCTGTAGTAGTGGAATAACACCTGACCAGATTCAGGGTTTTATAGTTCAAGTAACGTTGATTGAAGGAAGAATGCTAGTTGTACAGAGTCGCCAGATATTATATGTAGACAAGAGGCGTTAACCTCTAAATTTCAAGCGAGAGTTCATGTCCGGCTGTAAGTATTTCAGCTGCGAGACGTTAGACGTGTTAATATGGAAAGGGAACCGAGTTTCCAATATGATGGTTTATTTGAGATCGACCAGTACTGAGAAGGCAACATGATGTTTAGCTTTGCCTCTGAGATTAGAGGATATCCACCCAGTGTTTCTTATGTCTCAACTGAGGAAGTATATACCAGACTCGAGATACCTTGTGAGTTACGATGATTTGGTGGTTGAGTTCAATCACACTTTTGTTGAGCATTCGATTATATTCTTGGAATGAGATATGAAACGCTTGCATTCGAAAGACATTCCCATATTGAGGATATTATGGTCGAGATGAAGACCTGAAGAGGCTATGTGAGAGACTGAGGATAGTGTCCTGAGGAACTATCCAGAGTATATGTTAGGACAGATCCATTTGTGGGAGCACGAGTAGATCTTAGTGCTATCTTGATGAATGTTGTGCTTATGTGCTTATATGCCTTGATGTGTTATTCCATGCTAGCTGTGATGTGATTTATGATCTTAGTAGATCTTGACGTGCTAGCGTGATGTATGTTATATCTGGAGATGATTACTTCCTCCACGCTACCCGAGTATGATTATATTTATAGCTGGAGATGGTTCTTTCCTCCATGCTATTTGAGTGGGATTAGGATTCAGCTGGAGATGGTTCTTTCCTCCATGCTACCTTGATGGACATAGTTCAGTGGAGATGTGATTCCTCCATGCGATATATATGTTTATGAGTTGGCTAGAGACGTATTTTCTCTATGCATGTGATATGTTTTGGCTAGAGATGTGCTTCCTCTATGCCTTGTGATGTGGTATGGCGAGAGACGTGATTCCTCTACGCCTTTAGGTAGCGTTATGGCCCTGTTTCCTGGAGATGATGATTCCTCCATGTTTATACTTGAGGTTATAGATTGTTATAGGTTGTAATATTTTGAACGGAGATGTGATACCTCCGATAGAAAGAGTGAGAGTTATACCTCGGCGTATGGGTCCGAGAGGATTTGGGAATTGTTCAAGTTTCGGGACGAAACTTTTTTTTTTTATGGGGTGTGTGATGTAATAGCTAGGATTTCGAATTCTAATTAATGTTGATTAACTTAATCGTTGATAGTAATTAACATATAACTCACGAAGATTTCGCAAGTGATGAGTATGAGTCCCACCGTTATGTTCCTCGCGTAATTTTGGACGTTTGGGGAAATTTTTTTACTTTTTCCTCCGTGTAACAATTTTTTTTACCCTCCGGTGTTATTTGGAGCATTTGGAAGCTCCAATGAATAAAGTTGCAGTTGAGAGAAATGATCGGGATATCGGATATGTCCTAGATGTGAAATAATATAAAAAGACGAAACGGACAAAAGAGTTGCTACCCCGATTCTTAGCGATTAAGAAAGGTGGCTTACGAATGCCCCTTTTAAAAGATAGTTATGGAATAATTATCCCGATAATATTCCGAATTTTATATTCCAAGTTCATAAAGTTTGGAGACCGGAAAATATAACCGTGTTTCAATTAAATGAGTTGGATAAACATATTATATATATATATATATATAAAGAAGAGAGGGCGGTGGCTTCATTTCACTTTCAATCTGTACAAAGTATATATATATATATATATATATATATATATATATATATATATATATATATATATATATATATATATAAAGACAAATGAAGAAGGCGGCTAATTGCTTAACATCTGCAATCTCATCTAGACTTTCTCACTTTCATTCACACATGTACAGAGAAGTTATTCGAGAGTAACATGGACGTACGCACCATCTATCCTTCAATCGTCCACAAATCACTAGTAGATGATCCATTTTCAAATCCGTTTGTACCAACGCGTCCCTTATCTTGTTCTCTTCAACGTGGTACCAACTTATTTCCCGTTTGTTACCTTTTTGGTAAAGCTTCCGTTTACCGCTATCGGGGCACCGACGACCACCGCAAGTCATCAAATGTAAGGTTTCATACCGCGCTCTTACTCCCCGTATCGCTAGGAGTCTGGATCTTCTTCCGATTCGTATATCGGGTTAGTAACAAATAAGTTATGAATTTATTCGTTTTTCGTATTGCGGGTTAGTATAAATTGAGCTTAAATTGGTTAAAATGGATAATTGGTATTTCCATTATGCTCGTTACATTATTCTGGTGATTATGGGTTGTTTGTTTGATGAAATCTGATGACAGGGGGTTTAGAAATTGCCTGCGGGCAAAACGTTATTTTGGCAAAATCTAATTAATTAATTAAAGGTTAATTAAATTAGGATTAGAATTGAGATTGAGGAATGTCGATTAGATACTACCTTGAGATTTGAGGAATTGTGAGTTATGTTGAGATATTGAGGTTTAGTTGGTTGTGAGGCTTATAGATTGAGTATGATCCTTATGGATCCCTTTGGGTCTAGGTGTGACCCCTTTGATGAATAGAGGTTGATATATCTCTTTATGCCTTTTTATAGGCCGTGTTGTCCCTCTAGTGTAGAGGTGATCATGGTTGAGTTTGTACGAGGTTGAGGTAAGTCCGTAGGACTTACTTAGCTACCATCCCTATATTGGGTGTTTGCATGAGTGGTGTGTGCTTTATATGTTTGCTATGATAGCATGTGATGTCGTATTTACCGACCTATGTTTTATTAATTGCCCCACTGCGTGGCTGTGATAACCTTTCCCTTTCATCCCGCCGTGGAGTCTGGGAGGTTCTCTGATGTCAGGCCAGACCGGTTTACAGGAAGGGCGCAATCCACTCCCATAGGGTACACGGATTGTGTGACCGATACTAGTACGACTGGCTAGCAGGCTCAGAGGCGAGGATGTATCGGTCCTCGTGTCACATACTTTGATCTATCTATATATATACGGTTTTTGAGTGAATGGTTATTATATAAAGATAATAAATGGGTAAATGTGTGATAGCATGCTGATGTGTTTATCTTTCATGATTGTGCTTGTGCTTATGCATTACCTCATATATGTATGGTTAGCTAACGGTTTCATACCGTGTTGTAGATGTTTACAGGTTAGGCGCTACTGGGTGATCTGGCAGGGTGATAGGCCGAGGACTCTCGTACATTAGGTGGTTGGTTTGGGGTTGTTGTGTTTCCCCTCCTGCGTGAGGATGATCTTTTGTACCTCCTATGTGAGGATGTCGTTTTATATACTCGGCTATATTGTTGTTTACTTTGGGTCGTACAGTTTATATTGTTTTATGTATTTGTTTTATATCTGTCAGTGCCATGTTGTAAGGTCCAGTGAACTTGTTGTCAGGCTAGGGTCAGGATCCATTGTGAGATCCTAGCCCAATGTGACATCCCGAGTCCCGCGGATTCGGGGTGTTACACCTTCCTCGTTCTAGAGATGGTCTTCTCCAAAATTGCTTTGATTCTCTATTCGAGATCTCGACCTGTCCACTAGTTTGAGGGTGATAAGCAGTTGATACCTTGTGGGTTACCCCATACTTCGATAGAAGTGCCTTGAACTTCCGGTTGATGAAATGCGTTCCTCCATCGCTGATGATGATGCGCGGAGTTCCAAACCGTGGAAAGATAGTTCTGTTTAAGAACTTCACAACCACCTTGGCGTCGTTAGTGGGAGAAGCAATGGCTTCAACCCATCTAGAGACGTAATCAACCGCAAGAAGGATATAGAGGTTTCCTCCGGATGATGGGAAAGGTCCCATGAAGTCAATCCCCCATACATCAAAGATTTCCACCTCTTGGATGTTATTAAGTGGCATTTCGTTCCTCCTTGATAAATTTCCTGTTCTTTGGCATGCATCACAAGAGACAACAAAAGCTTGTACATCCTTAAATAATGTAGGCCAAAAGAAACCGGAACGCAATACCTTAGTGCATGTTTTATCGGTGCTAGCATGTCCTCCACAAGGAAGTGAATGGCAATGCCGTATGACGCTATTAACTTCATCTTCCGGAATGCATCTTCGAAGCATCCCATCCGGTCCGCGCTTGAATAGCAGCGGTTCGTCCCAGTAATAATGTCGTACTTCTTTGAAGAATCTCTTCTTTTGAGAGTACGTCAATCCGGGCGGTGTTTCTTGGCAAACAAGATAATTCACAATATCAGCATACCAAGGTCCCTTATTATCAAAAAGTTGGTGGATGGAATGTTCCACCAACTGAGGATGAATGTCAGAGAAGGGAGTAAGAAGTTTATGATTCTTAGTAGTCTCAGTTGACATCATCTCGCCATCGACCTCGGTCGAGACGCAGAGGCGTTGACCGAGATGTTCTTCAGTCGCCTCGCTCAGTCCAAGAAGTGCCTCGGTCGAGGTACTGCAACTGGAACCGAAACTGGAGATCTTCGTCTCCTGGATTAGCTTCTCAGTTTTTGCTCCTGGGTCCTCTTCCAGTGCCTTTAAGCTCCGTATATCTGCATCACAAGAAGCATCCATACCTTCCTCCATTAAACTGAAGCTAATAACTCTTTTGAGTGGATCATTAATAAGGATAGAGCTCACCAATTCTCTTGATTCTTCTTCATCGTAGATGTTGAAGATATCATCAGTTAGCTGCTCCCCTTTCATGGCTGCAAGTAGTGCAAACTCCACCTCATCGCCACCAATGTTGAATTTCAACTTGGCGTTCTTGCAATCCACATTGTAACCCGAAGTTGCTAGAAATTGTCTCCCGATAATAATAGGAACAGGGTAATCTGCGGGAATGTCAAGTACAACAAAATCTATAGGTAGATAGAAGTTACCTAACTTGACCGGAACATCCTCCAAGATGCCCACGGGATGGGTGATGGAGCGATCCGCCATATAACGTCGAATCTTGACCGGCTTGGGCTCTCCAAGTCCGATCTTCATACATAGCTCCAGCGGGATGATGCTCACGCTGGCTCCTAGATCACAAAGGGCTTCATAAGTGACATCCCCAACTTGAATGGGAATGCTAAATGAGCCGGGATCTCTTAATTTAGGTGGCATCTTCTCCTTCATGATCTTGATAAGCTCCGAGGATTTAGATGTCATCCTAACTTCACCAAAGTCTTCCAATTTCCTTTTCCTTGATAGGATCTCCTTTAAGAACTTCCCATAAGCGGGCATACCTAGAATAGCATCAAGGAAAGGAATGTTAATATGCAGCTTATTCATCAAGTCAAGGAACTTACCAAAGTGCTTGTCTAGATGTGCTCTGGCCCTTGACTGGGGGAATGGAAGTGGTGGTTTGTATGCAGGAGGTGGAACATAAACTTCAGTTTTCCCCTCCGCTTTCTGTTGCTCCGCCTCGGGTGGTATCTCGGTCGAGGTGTTCTTCGACTGGATTTGGACCGAGGTGGTCTGCGTCGAACGAGGTACTGGATCTGCAGTTTTGAGTCCACTCCTCGTCGTTATGGCCATGCACTGGCCCTTAGGGTTGCTTTCCGTCTTTGCTGGAAGCTTCCTTGGATCTCTTGGCGCTTCATTCGCCCTACTTGCAAGTTGTTATTCGAAGGACTTTTGGGCCCTCGAAAATAAAGTCATAGAAGTCTCCATAGCACTAAGCTTGATCAAGATAGCCTCTAGAACTGCGTCTTTCTTTTCTGGCTGAGACGAACTTGATCCTTGCCCCTGGCTCTTCAATGGAGTAGAAGAAGAAGAAGGGGAAGAGAGGAAAGGGTTAGAGGAATTATTAGAGTTGGAGTTAGAATAATTGTTACCAGGATTCTGGTTGTTTTGATTGTTCGTCCTCCAATTGTTGCTATTGGACCCTCTATTGTTGTTGTTGTAGTTGTTGTTCCGGGAACCGTTGTTGTTGTTACGGTATCCATTGTTGTTGTTCCTTTGTCCTTGCTCTTCCTTCTTGGTTTGAGCAACCAAGAGTTCCTTCAATTGCTTCACGTCATTCTTCAAAGACGTGAGTTGATTGTTGTTGGATTGAGTCTCTTGAAAGTTGACTCTTTTAACTCCACCTTCATCTCCTTGGTGGGTGTACTTCTCCATATGCAAGGCTTGCTTCTCAATGAAGTCCCAAGCCTCGTCAATCGCCATGTCCATGAAGGTACCGACGGAGAGTAATTGGAGATTGAACTGGGTGCTTCCGTCCAGTCCTTTGAAGTAGATCTCCAACAACTCGATTTTTGGAATCCCATGATGTGGGCAATCCAAAAGGATGTCCTTGAACCGCTCCCATGACTTGGACAAGCTCTCCTTGTCCTTCATAATGAAAGCATTGATTTTCCCTCTCATTTTAGCTGTCTTTGAGGGGGGGAAGAACTTGGTCAAGAACTCCGTCGTCATCTCCTCCCATGTGCTAATTTTACCTGGAGGAAGAGATTGATACCAAGTAAGAGCTCTATCTTTTAAAGAAAAGTAAAAAGGTCTTAGCTTGTAGTTGTTATTTTCAATTCTGGAAGGTCGCAAGGTTTCCATCAAGATCTCGTAGTTTTGAAGATGTTGATGTGGTGACTCCTTCTCCATCCCTCCGAATTGGCATTGGCGAATCATGGATAGAACTTGCGGTCGAAGTTCGTAGTCATGGTCCGCTGGATCTCCTAGGTTGACTCCTGGACGCCTCAGTTGTTGATTGGGGTCCATCCTTTGACTTAGGGTTTGTGGAATTCCTGCAAGAAGAACATCTCGGACTGGCATCCGAGGTGGAAGTATCTCGGCCGGGGCGTCAGGTACTGGGACCTGCCTCGGTCGAGGGTCAGCAACTGGGACCTGCCTCGGTCCAGCATCGGGAACTGGGTTGTCCATCGGTCGAAGTAGAATCTGGTCTCGTATGACGGCCATTTCTGCTTCGATTGCTTCAGTTTTGGTGCGAGTTTCTTCCTTCTCTCGCCTTAGTTCTTCCTTGCTGAGGCGTAGCAGCTCTAACGCCTCTTTCAATTCGGCCTCAAGATCGCGGTTGTCTTGTTGGGCCATCTTTGCTTCTCTTAAACGTCGCTTGTATGTCTTTTCTGGTTCGGGATCGTAAGGAACGATTTTCTTCCCAGCGCGGGTTCTTTGCATATACCTAAGAAAGAACCTGCAAAAGTCACTCAAGTAGAGTGGTTAGATGACACGGGGGCAAGTGCCCCAAGAGCAAACCGTACCGGCTCGGTCTAGACCAAGTCCCCGGCAACGGCGCCAAAAACTTGTTCGCTCTAAACGGTGTGTGCAAGCTTTAAATTTATAACCCTAGACTTAAGCTTAAAACAAGGATGCGAACCCGCAGTGTACGGGTCAATCGTAGTAAAAAGCAAGAAATTTCAGGGGTCGATCACAGGGACTCGGTGAAACAAAGTCAATAACAGTAAGCTTCGTGAATACTAACCACAAGAGCAATTAACACAATCAAAGATGAATAAGAAGTCAATAAAGTAAACATGCAATTCTAGGGATTAAAGCGTCTAGTTGTGGTTCCAACTTAAGATCTAAAGATAAGCGGACAAAGTTGAGATTTTTGCAAGGGGAAGGTGTTACTAAAGTGGAGTAGATCACCGGGTAAGTCTCACTACTCACTAATCCAAAACCGTAACTCCTATTACCGGGTAAGTCTCAAGGAATCAAGATAAAGAACTATAACCGCAAACTTACACACCATCTAAGGGAATAGAATCAACCTTTACCGGGTAAGTCTCAGGCTAACTCACAAAGATGGGATGGAAGCACACTCAAACCCCAACAAAGGATAAACCTTTATTACCTACACTTATGATCGTTGGTACACAAACTAAGGAATTACCGGGTAAGTCTCATCCTAAGCTTGCTTTGAACCAGGAAAGGTGTAATAAGAATAGGATTTGGCAAACTCTAACACTTAACTCTCAGTTTAGGATCGGATAAGCCACCTCGGTCAGCCAAATTCCACCCCGGCCGAGATGTTCATCGACTGAGCGAGATGCTTAGGGTTAAGGTCAAAGACTCGAACTTTCAGGGTCCTACTGGAATCTAAGATTATTCTATCATTGTTTTTCCCACAACCTTCAGCCAATCACCCTAGAATCACACAAGGAAATTAGCCACTCATCATCATGAAAGCAATAATCAAATATATGGGAAGAAAGTGAATATTTGAACAAGAAGAATTTAATGAAAAGACTTCAATAACTGAATCAAATATCACAACAAAAGCGTTCCTTGGATAGCAATCCAACAAGACAAGACAACAAGGAAGGGAATCTAAGATAATCTTACAAAACCCTCCAAAAAGCTATAAAAGCTATGATCTTCAATCTTCCTTCAACCTTCAAAAAGGTTCTTCAAAACTCCAATTGGAGTATGGCTGCAGCGATGTATGTTGGATCTCGCAGCCTTCAATGGTGTATAACGTGCTAAGCAGGGTGTAAGCGAGATGTATGCGCCCCTTGGATTTGTGGAAATCCAACCCTTTTTATAGGAAACTAACCCTCCAAAGATAAAATATCTTAGAAAGATCTTTTCCCATAAAAATAGGTAAAATATAAGATCTTCTTCCTTCCAGGAGCCAAGCCCAAAAATATAAGATCACCTTCCAAAGATAAAAGATCTCAGCCAAGAATAAAATATTCTCGCCGCGTCCTAGGTGTTCGCCTCGGTCGAGTCGGCGTCTCTGGATCACCTCGGTCGAGATGAATCTCTGGTCAACCGAGGTGAGTCATAACTGAATGTGAAATCTCTCAAAACTGGTCCAAAGTGAATCTTCATCCATGGCTATGCTTCCTGGATAGTTCCTTATGCTCCTCAATGTAACTCCAATGACTCCATAGCTCCTTTTGTTCCTTTTTGATGCAAAACGTGCCATTTTACCTACAATTACAGCAAAACTAGGTGTAGACCTCGATTCCCGCAAAAGTATATGAAATGGTAATATAATCACATATTATACATGCTAACATGCAGATTATTGAAGATAAAACGTCCAAACAAACCCCAAAATATAGACTATAATTCATGTTATCAATACCATTTTTATAACTTCCGGTATGTAATTCTCCGGTATGTAATTCTTAATTCTAAACTATGACATAAAATCAGTTTGTTTGGTATAACTTCCGGTATGATAACTTCCGGTATGATAACTTCCGGTATGATAACTTTCGGTATGTGAACTTCCGGTATGTGAAGCTCCGGTATGTGAACTTCCGGTATGTGAAACTCCGGTATGTGAAGCTCCGGCATGTGAACTTCCGGTATGTGAAACTCCAGTATGTATTCCAAATAAATAAATAAAGAAAATAAAAAAGACAAAAAAAAATAAACAAAAAATAAAAAAATAAATTCCGGTATGATAACTTTTGATATGATATGATAACTTCCGGTATGATATGATAACGTCCGGTATGATATGATAACGTCCGGTATGATATGATAACTTCCGGTATGATATGATAACTTATGGTATGATAACTTCCGGTATGTGAACTTCCGGTATGTGAAGCTCCGGTATGTGAAATTCCGGTATGTGAAATTCTGGTATGTGAAATTCCGGTATTAGAAATTCCGGTATGTGAAAATTCAGGTATGTGAAAATTTCGGTATGTAAAAATTCCGGTATGTGAAATTCCGGTATGTAAAATTCCGGTATTGGAAATTCCGGTATGTGAAAATTCCGGTATGTGAAAATTCCGGTATGTGAAAAATTCTTCATTCCATAAAATAAAAAAAATAAAGAAAATAAAAAAGAGAAAAAAAATTAACAAAAGAAAATAAAAAAACAAATTCAGTTTTTAAAAATTAAAACTTTCACTTAAATAACAAATAACAAACATTTTTTTTTAAATAGAAGGGTTAATTAGTTTTACCTACCATTAAATGAAAGTGGCAAAAAAAATATGGGGTATAATTTCTTTAACAAAAACCAAAAAGAGCCTAGTAGGCCAAATTCTTTCAATTTTTTTTGTAGCTTTAATCATCAACGCCAAGTAGGCAAAATGTAAGTGTTATTACTTCTACTTTAGTAGAAAGGATTTGGCTTACTAGGCCTCTTTTAGTTTTGTATTTGGTAATTGTACCCTATAATTTTTTACCACTTTCATTTAATGGTAGATAAAAATAATTAACCCCTCTATTTTAATAAAAAAGAATAATAAATATTTCAGTGTAAGTTGTAACACCCCGAATTCTCAGAACTCGGGATGTTACTGGTTAGGACCTCACAATGGGTCCCGACCTCAGTTTGACAACAATATTACTAGGATCTTGCAACAAGACACAAATAAGAAAAACCGAAATTTATAAAAATAGTATATTTAAGAGATGAATGCAACAACGTCTAACAACCTATAGTACTTAAACCACAAAAGACTAACTGTCTTTAACAAGAAGAAAGAAACCACATGGTAAACACCCAACCCCACTCTAAAGAGTACGGAGACCCAGCTGACCACTACTTCCGGATCACTCAGCTGCTGTCCTAACCTGCGGTAAATCTAAAAACACAACAAAACAACCATTAGCTAGTTATCTAAACATTAGGAGAATAATAATAGCACACACACACATAACATCATAAACACTCATCATGCTTTCAAACAATCCATTTATTATCTTCATTTAAGTCGTTCACTCTAATGATACTTATTTTGTGACACGAGGGATTCCCAAACCTCGCCTCCGCCCCCGTGTACCCATCAGGAGTGGATCCGATGCATCTCACCGTGTACATACACTTGGGCAGAGCTGGGCAGTGATGTCACGGCCCGTTATACATACACTTGGGCCTTAACACATAACAACAACGGTCGTCCTAACAAGTTGTTATTATAAACACACATCGCACACACCACCATTATCATTCAACTAATATCCAGAAACCGGCTAAGTAAGTCGCATGGACTTACCTGAATCAATTCACAACTCTCAAAAGTCTCAACTCGGTCTGCAACCGTAGTAACTCAATCGCCTGTCAAACAAGGCATGTGGATCACAATCACATCTCAAACTCTTAGAAGTTATAAACTTCTACGATGTACAATCTCATGAAGAGAATTTACGAAAAAGGTTCTCTTAAGTTAAAAAGATTAATTTGCCCCCTGATCTCAAAATTCTCCAATGTCTATCATTAAATTTTAGCATTTCGTTTTAGAACTTGTTTCCACAATTTGTTTCTCTCGGATGACTTAATTAGAGGTTAAAAAATTCAAAACCCGTACTCTACTCCTATACATGCCTGTATACTTATACAAAGTGTTACTCGTACCATCTCTGTATATACTTATATACATACACTATACTTATTCACTTTAAACACTTAAGTCTCTCACTCCGTATCTATATATACGTACCTAAGTATCCGGCACCGATACATGTATATATTTATTTCTAGCTCTCATTCTTATTCCTATGTACACACCCGTATCACTGTACACCTACAACATACAAAAATAAATTAATGGTGAATTATGTTTTTAAGGAAACGGAAGAATGATCTAGAATTGACTGATCAACACGAATTTCTGTAAGTGATTTTAGATTCGATTCCCACCGACCGCTCCCTCTACTTCACACGTACACAGACGGATCGAGTCTCTCCAACAACCAAATCAAACACAAGCATCCAACAAAGAGATCCATCACAAGCTACTCTAATCTGTTCGTCTACACTCGACTCTTACCCATATACACCTAATCTCCCCAACTACGACACACTCCTGCTCCTCAGACTTGGATTCACACTGCACAACACTCAAGGCCCTTCTACATCAGCAAAACCCAGCCCCAAAACGTACTTACTGTCCTAACCCAAACCCCCCTTCTACTACACCCTAACATAGACAGTAAACCAAACTACCGCACAACTCAGATACAACAAAGGGAGAAGGTTAAGACAGCGAGGTACAAGGACTCACTTTTGCCGGATAAGACGAGACGCTGCGCGTCTCGGACAGCCAACCGCAGTCCTTCATTGACCTACTCGTCGATCCAGTACATGGCTCTTGTCGGGCGGTCCACTGCTACAAGGGAGGAGGGCGCTGCTGGTATCGCTACTTCGGTCTCGTTCGTACTGGAGGGTGCAGCCGTCTGGAGTGCAGCAACACAGGGCTCGATGGAGACATTCCGGCACTGGGCGTCCCTCTTCGCTGTGCAGCAAGGAGATGATCAGCGGTGTCCAACGACTCAGGAGAAAGAGAGGCAGGGTGTTTACTCACCTGGTCGGCGTCGAAGGGCAAGGTCCGGCGCAGGGAAGGGACGTCGGGCCCGGTTCTGGTGGTTCGCAGCTGAAGACGACTGGGCAACGACAAAGGGATGGAGTGCCTCTCGTGCTCTCCGCTGTGGCGAGCTCAGTCCAGTGGCGGCAGCTATGGTGTAGGGCGAGGAGGTGGTAGCGTTTCGGCTCCTTCTGCGTGAGATGTTGCGGTTGGGAGGGAGAGCGACGAAGCGGCGGTGTTGCTGCGATGTTGCTGCTGGGTTGCGATGGGTCGTTGGTTCGGCTTCTGCAGTGGTTCCAACGATCTTCACAGGCGGAACAGGAAGGGTAGTAGATGGTTGCCGCTTAGACTAGAATTAGGGAGGGTTAGATTAGGTTAAATGTTAATTAGGTTAAGGTTAGAGTAAGTTTAAGGAGGTGGGCCGGCTAGAAGGTCATTGGGCCTGATTTTGGGCCAAAGCTGGCCTGCTCTTTTATTAAAACAAAAGGGCTGAAGGAAGACTCGTTAATCACCCGGAACCGTTAAAGTATGAAAAAAAATATTATGGAATTTATATAAGTTATCATTTTATGTAAATCAAAGTCACATAAAATGATAGAATTTAATGTCGTGTTCTTTTATTTAAAAGAATTAAGTTTGGCGGATCGGAATCCGGTCTGATCGGGTATTAAACGGAGTTTAAAATTTTCGGTTATTACATCAGTGCCCTCTTAAAAGAAGTTTCGTCCCGAAACTTAGAATAATGTAACTAATCATTCGACATTCTTTGTAAATCTTAGTTTTTTTAAAAAAAAATAAATTTCTGTTTTCTACCATGCAACTACTTAATCATCATACTCAGACACACATCACATCAAACATAATCACTCAATCCAATATAGAAACATAAAAGGTCAAACAACACAATAACCGAGTACTAACTCGTCGATACAAAAGTAACATCTAGCCCCGCATAAACCCGGGATAATTACGTCTAAAACTCTCCTCTGTCTCTCAAGTGGTCTCATCAGCGCCTCGTCTAGACCACTAGATCCTCAATAATGGTATCTCCTTGGACCGTAGACGTCTAGTACTGCGCTCTAGGACAGCTACTGGGTACTCCACAAATGTATGGTCGGCTCACCTATCAGATCCTCATGACTACGGATGTGTCTTGGGTTTGGTAGGTACTCTCTCAACGGTTTGGTTTCCTAAACTTACTTCCAGCTCTTTTGATGACTCTACCAAACCTTTCCTTCCATGGGCCCACTTACTTTTTCCTTTCGAAAGTTCCCGACTATCGATTCTGAAAATAATGATCTTAACTTCTGTCGGCACTTTACTAAGTGCCTAATGCTCTTTGTAATACAAAATGCTTGGCCCGGTTTCCTCAATATGACCTAATCGGATCGTTCCTTAATTAGTGGGTTTTCACCTACTTCTTGTCACGCTTTCAAATTTATATAACTCAAAACAAATCACACTCTCAAGTGAACCCGTTCCTATAGATCTCTAATTCCTTAACTTGAAATCATAGTTAACCTAACATTGATTTTCTTCATCTGTGGGTTATGAACCTACCACGCTTCTGGTGTAACACCCATTAGTCATAATGGCGTCTTTCTAAGGGGTCAACACGATTTACCCAACTCCCGCCTATACTTCCCTTCTAATACTAGCAAGATCCTCTTCAAACAGACCCTTACTCTCTTACTCAACCGTAGTCTGTTCTTAACCAACCAGCAAGCAACTTCTAACCCGATTCTCTTCATATCCTTAGATCACCCCAGAAAGTAGTTGTTGCCTATTTGGGGAATCCTCCAAGGCATCGGTAAAGTTATCTCTTAAATTCGCAGTCTCTAATATCTCTTCTTAACGGTACCTACTCGTCAATACCAATAAACACTTACACGTTCTCAGTTGACGTCAGTCAGTCTATAATTGACTTATCTCAATATTCCGGACTTGCTCTTCTCATACCTATACTGGCGTTAAATTCTTGGTGAGCATCATTTGCTCGATTAATCCTTTCATGCTTCGCTAATTCGTTTTATCTTCCACACTTCTGTTTCCTTAGGCTAACTCTACTTCTCAAGCCCAACTGGGTCATTCATCTTGACCGAAATAGTCATTCCAAGTCCTCAACGATAGCTGGTAAGTGTCTTTATAGTTCTGATGATTTTAGTTATCATCCCCTTGCAGTTCCCCTTGCATGGACCATCGGTGTTGATGACTTAGGTCCCGTGATAATTGGAGTTACCTTGGACTTTCGAGTCCACCAAGGCCGTTCTCATATATACATTCCTTCGCTGGTTTACCGGCAACATTGCCTTCATGATACTCCGTTGTTTCCGCTACAGGGCTTCAACTCTTTGATACCGACATTGCGATTTTTTTCAAATTCCTATATCTTTGAGGAGGTCAAAACCTCCCCATACTTGTAAAGTCTACATTTTGCTTCTACACTCCATTGTAGGTATCCCTTTCATGCACCTTAGACCCTCATATTCGGGTCGACATTTTATCTCTTTTGGTCTCACAAGCTTGTCTTGTGAACTCTTCTACTAGGTGACTCGTCTTATAACAATTTCCTCCCCTGAATCGGTCTAAACTTTCAGTTGATCATTACTGCCCATTTCATGTTGGAACCTCAGTTACATTGTACTCTTGCATAGATTCTACAAAGGCATCCTCATCCCAACACTTTATTCTAATTTAGCAAGACCCGCCTTTTGATACATGACTTTCCTTCTTACTGGTTAAGTTATTCTTCTGGTTTACACTTTAGCCATCCTAGAGTTATCGGTCCGATATGTATGACTTTTATTAAACACCTATCAGCACCATTTGCATAAGAAACCTCAGTTGTATATGATTTTCTCAAAAATCAAAGTTCTTGACTCGCATTTACGAACCGCGTTGGTTGGTCTTATTACTTTCATCAACTCTTATGTTATCAATCCAGCTTGAATTCTCATTGGAGTACCTCCATTTCTCATTAAACTTTTATAAATACACTTTTCGGTAATCATCTAATTGGGGAAATACCGGATCCATATAACAACCTTTAGTCATTCAACTTTACTCCTTCTCATGTCTGTTCTAGCCAACATGTAGATTCCATCTGCAATCACCTTACAACTCGACAACACATTTCACCAAGGCTTTAAATCATACTCCCTATGTTTGTGCCTCCTCTGTAATTCCAATTCTTATATATCACTTCTTTAATCACAAGGGTTTCCCCTGTCAATCTCGACAGTTTGACCCCACCTTTTCTCGGAGGAGCACTCTCGGTCCTACTTGTGTGGAATGCTAAGACATAGAACATGTTCACAATCATATATTTCTTCTTACTCTTCTAGTTCTTCTTACATGGATTCCTTCATACTAACTTTGATATGTATCTTTCCCTAGTCAGTAGTAAGCAACTACTCACAACAATTCCCTTTACACCATTACTATCATGAATGGTCATTGCCGACCGTCAAGAGCTTCTCTTTAATTTCTTTATTAGAGTTATCATATTTAACTCATTCAATGTTACCATCAAGGCTACTAGTACTGGTATTGATTTAACTTCACCGTTGTCGTCGTTGATCTCTAGAAGAAATTCACCAAATGTCGGTAAATTTCCTTTATAACCTTATGGTTATTCTTCTTATCTATCAACCAACCATCACTAGTTAGCCAGCACGTGTAAATTCTCTATTGTTACCAATTAGTCTGTAGTTGACCTTCTATAAGATCGTGGACTTACCTTTCTTCTATCTCTTTTGAGGTTTGATAAACAAGGTGAAAATATATCTCTTCCTTTTATTTTTCCTTTAGCTACTTCTACAAATTACACTCTTATAGGAGTACTATACTCTTATAAGTCTAGTTGTATTTCCGTCTCCTGCCAACGGTCTTATCACTTCTTCTACGATAACTTGTAGGCATTTCTCCATGATTCTTTTTACCCGAATTATTGTTCACTTGTGGTTCTCTGTTATGACCCGCTAGTGTTATTAACTTAAATACCTTCGTGAGTGAGAAGTTATTAGAGACCCTCTTTTTTTTTCCCAAAACTATTCTCCTACACCCTTCTTCATTGGGGTGTTTCTTGTACTTCCGCCTTTATAGAAATCCGGTCTTTGTTGTATCCCGATCCTTGTTGTAATTCTTGTGTGTTCTAGGAGGTCACACCACTTCCATGTTGGTGAAATCGGCCTTCCCCTTTCTAGCAACCTGTAAGCTTTCATTTTGCGGCTCTTTAATTCTTCATATCGAGATGGACAAGGTATCTTATCTTAACTCCTACGCTTATGATTGTCTCGGTGTCCCATCTTATTGTGGTGGCAAGTAGCTTGTCGAGAGTGGTCATATTCCGCTCTGCTTCCAACCTCAAACTTTCACCTTCTGGTCCGTCATTAAGCTTAGATTCAATGCCTCTTGTCTGGATCGTTACTATATTTCACTTGGACTTTCATGCCCATGTGTGTTTCAGAAGGTATTCACCTTGTTTGTAACGTTGTTTTACACCACACTTGAAAGAACCTAGGTGATGTCGCTCCCAATTTGCATAATTGTCGATCATCCAATGCCTTTCCGGAACTACTCTCATGTATAATCTTCATTTGCTTCCGTTAAGTTGACTCGGGATTCCCTTCTTGTCATCGTGGTTGGTGTTGTCTTTTAGGCTTCACTTTTCCGTCTCGACGTTCCTCAACAAGCTCGAAGGAGTGGTCCGTCGTTAGTCTACCTTAATGCTCATATGCTGAGCGTACTTATCCCTACGTTGAAACCCTTTAATTATACTTAGGTGTGTCAACTGAACAAGGATCTCATACTGTTATCTCCGTGAAGGGCATACTATAACTATAAATTCTACTAATCTTCGGCATATGCTTATCTACATCACCTATCATTATAATCAAGCTAATAAGTCCAAAGAGAGTAACCACCTAAAGTCCATACTAAGCATACTGATATCCGCGGTAGTAGTGGTGGTCAGCCGTACTTTTCTATTCCCGACCAGACTATGCATGCATTTGAAAACCAAAATTCCCTTTTAAAACTCAGATCCCTTTTCGGGTTCTGCTTAAGTATTTATTCGGTCTTTCAGAAGATTTCAAGTGCCATTGTTGCCAACCTAGAGCTCTGATACCATGTTGTAACACCCCGAATTCTCAGAACTCGGGACGTTACTGGTTAGGACCTCACAATGGGTCCTGACCTCAGTTTGACAACAATATTACTAGGATCTTGCAACAAGATACAAATAAGAAAAACCGAAATTTATAAAAATAGTACATTTAAGAGATGAATGCAACACCGTCTAACAGCCTATAGTACTTAAACCACAAAAAGACTAACTGTCTTTAACAAGAAGAAAGAAAGCACAAGGTAAACACCCAACCCCACTCTAAAGAGTACGGAGACCCGGCTGACCACTACTTCCGGATCACTCAGCTGTTGTTCTAACCTGCGGTAAATCTAAAAATACAACAAAACAACCATTAGCTAGTTATCTAAACATTAGGAGAATAATAATAGCACACACACACATAACATCATAAACACTCATCATGCTTTCAAACAATCCATTTATTATCTTCATTTAAGTCGTTCACTCTAATGATATTTATTTTGTGACACGAGGGATTCCCAAACCTCGCCTCCGCCCCCATGTACCCATCAGGAGTGGATCCGATGCATCTCACCGTGTACCTGTATGGTCTGGGTATAGAGAACCTCCAAGTCTCCTGGCAGAGCTGGGCAGTGATGTCACGGCCCGTTATACATACACTTGGGCCTTAACACATAACAACAACGGTCGTCCTAACAAGTTGTTATTATAAACACACATCGCACACACCACCATTATCATTCAACTAACATCCAGAAACCGGCTAAGTATGTCGCATGGACTTACCTGAATCAATTCACAACTCTCAAAAGTCTCAACTCGGTCTGCAACCGTAGTAACTCAATCGCCTGTCAAACAAGGCATGTGGATCACAATCACATCTCAAACTCTTAGAAGTTATAAACTTCTACGATGTACAATCTCATGAAGAGAATTTGTAATACCCGGAAAATTTAATTTCCGTTTAATACTGAATTTGACCGGATTCCGATCCGCCAACCTTTAGCCTTAAAATAAAGAAAGAACTAGATGTAAATTCTATCATTTTATGTGACCTTAGTTCACATAAAATGATAAATGATGTAACCGGAAATAAATTTTGTACCTTTAAAATAAAATAATAACTTATATAATACGGAAAATAATTCCGTAATTATTCCCGCTAATTTTTTTTCTTTCGATCAGGGACGAGTAACAAGTTTCCGTGTCCCTTGTTTTAATGGGAGGGCAGGCCGGATCTGGCCCACCACTAAGCCCAATCACCTACCGCCAGCCCACTTCCTTACACCTAATTCTGGCTCAAAGTTTAACCCTAACCCAATTAGATTAACCCTAATCTAATTACACTCTAATCTTACCCTTACCCCTCGTACTGCCGCTTCTCTCTTCAGCACCAACCGCCGCACTAGGAGAAGCTGCACCTTTGGCCTGTTGCTCACTTGCCGCCACCACCGCGACTTTGGACTCTCTACCGGAGAAGAAGTCGCGCCTTCGTCGGAGACAACGAGAGACCCGCAGCCGTCAATGACCCCACCGGAACCAGCGCCGACGCAAGCTTCTGTCGTCTTCTCGTGCGCATACCGCAGCGGTTACTCACCCCATCCTAGCGTGCGACTCGGTGATTCGTAAGCCAGGTAAATCAGATCCCTCCCTTCCCATGTCCGCGCTGTTTCTATCGCTTTCTCGGCCTAATCGGGAGGACAACAGGAAACCGAATCCGAGCCGGGATCTCTAGCCACTGCTGCGTTGAACCAGCTAGAGGAACCGAACCAGCCAAGATCTCCACCGCCTTCGACTGCAGGACCGTGCCGCCTAGCGCCTCCTTGCCGGACAGTAACACCGGCTCGACAAGACCTCCTCCGCGTTGTTTCGATTGGCTTTGGTCTAGTTGCGTCTACTGCATAGACGAGACGAAGTGCGGTGATAACACGATTTATTGCATGATTTAGGGCGTCATTTAGATAGATTTCTCACTCATTCGTGCACGGTTTAGCACTAGTTCCTGACGTTTTGCACTCAATTCACGTATTTTGTCGAGATAGACGTCTACTCGGACTTTTGCTTGCTTTGTAGGTAATTTGGGAGATTTAAGAGCCTAATCGATACATCCGAGGATCATTCCTCGAGATGACACACTTCCGGACTCATTGGAATGCAAGCTAAGGGCTAAGGAGGACTCATGGAACCTTGCCAACACAAACCATGCACCAAATCATGGCTTAACGAGCCTAGGAGAAGCTTCTGTCAGAAACCACGGTCTAGGCCCTTTCCACGGCCGTGGTTATGCCCGTAATTCTTGCCAGGACCACGTTGACAGCTGGCCACGATTCTCTTCCATTGCTCTTGCATCATAGTGGGTATTTAAAGGATTTTTTGCAGCTGTAATTGGGGATCTTTCTCCTCTCTTTTGACCTACCTTTCTTCCCCAAAAACATTTGGCCATTGTTGCCTCTCTTCCAAGCACCCATTAGGGGTGTTCTTGGAAGTGATTAGTATAGATTCTCGTTTTAGAGCGAGATTAGATTGGATTCGAGTGAAGCTTCGATTGTTGTCAAGTTGGATTAGCTCTTGGAGCCTTGTAAGGATTTGGTAATTTCTATTCTATACTTTTAATGTCTTTTCTTTGGATTGTTCTTCATCATTTGACCATGACTTGCAAGTATGTTTTGATTGTGAAGTTTGATCTTGAAATGAATGTTATTGGCTAGATAGATGTGGTTCTAGAGTGAAGGAATAATGTTTGTGATTTGGACTATGATTGTATTGCTTCCATGTTAGCTTAGGATCGATTTGTGTTCGAAATCCCAACTCGGAACCAAACCACGGCTTGTTCTTCATGCTTCCACGGCCGTGGTTTAGCATGATCCACCCGTGTTTTTATTCTGTTGTTCTTATATTGTTGAATCTTGATGTTTGGATGTAGATGTGTTGAAATCCTAGTGTTTGTTGAGCTCAATCTAACTTAGGGCAACCTATTGTTAGCAAACTAATTGAGGAATGAGACTTACCCGGTAATTTCCCCTCTTAGATACCTAAGATGATGAACTCTAGGTAGTAGTGAGCCAAAAAAGCCGCTATTGGATTGAGTGTGCTAGGATCGTTACCTAAGACTTACCTTTTCCGAGACTTACCCGGTAAGGAGGGGTTTGACCCTTAGGTAGTGGCCGGTTTGTGTGGAATTCCATCCTTTAGGCTCTTTGAGACTTACCCGGTGATGAGACCTTAGGATTGGATTAGTGGATGCATGAGACTTACCCGGTAATTGCTCCCATTAGAGAAACACCCAACTCCGAACAACCACAACCTTCCTTAGACCTTTAGAAACATGAGTCCATAGTCATATTCGGAATTCCGAACCTCTAGAATCCATTTCCTTACCTCTTATCTCTCATCTTTTGTTTGTGTTTTGTGTTGCTTGATTTTGTTGATATATTTGTGATCTTTGTTTGATCACCCAAAACCCTCCAAAAACATTGTGTTTTCCATTTTCTTTATTTCTCATCTCATTCTTAGTCTAGATTCACACTATCTTTGATCATTGAATGACTTAGTTTCACCTCAGTCCTTGAGTTCGACCTCGGAATACTTCCCTTTCTACAAACGTCCCGTACACTGCGGGTTTCGCTAGGTAGTTTAGGATTTAGTTCGAGTTTATAAATGTAAAGCTTTTTGTGCTACCTTTCTAGCGTAACAAGTTTTTGGCGCCGTTGCCGGGGACTAGGTTAAGATTAAGTCATTTGCCTTCGATTGTTTTTAGTGTTTATCTTTCTTGTTACTTTTGATCTTGTGTGTTTTTGTCTTTGCCTTTTCATGTTTGCCATGGACGGATTGTACCTCCAAGACGACCTTGACAACATGGAGTATGAGGAATGGATGGAAGGCCAAGATCTAGGACCTCTCCATGATGAGTTTGAGTATTGGGAGGAGTTCAATGCCTATCATGAGTCCCATGATCAAGCTCACATGACTACTTTACCTCATGAGGAACCTCACCATCAACCTCACAATGACCGAGTGGAATCAATGCTAGAAGAAATGTTGAGGAAGATGGATGATCTAGAGAGCAACATTGCTTCCATTTCTAGTTCCCACATGGAGCTTGAAACGGAAGTTTGTCATCAAGAGGAGGTTCACTATGAGGAGATCCAAGAATTGCCCGATTCAACCATAACCAATAGAAGCCTTGAGGAAGAGTTGAATGAAGCTCGAGAGCAATTGTGGTTAAGGGATTTGGCCCTGAAGGAAGAAAGGAGATTGAATACCGAGAGAGAGGAACGAATGAGGAGGGAGATTGAGGAGATTAGGAATGCTCTTATGCTAGGAGATCCTACCATTCTCCAAGGTTCACCTCCACCTCCTTCACCTTTGGAGGAGTGCAATGAAGAACTCTCATCCCCGGACATCCTTGCCATCAATCCCGGAACCACACTCGAAGAGCACATGAGGAATGAAGCCAACAAAGAGAACCACGCCCGTGGAGTACAAATCACGGCCGTGGAAGCTAACAGAGAGAACTACGGCCGTGGAGTACAAACCACGCCCGTGGAAGCTGCTTTCCTAGGCGATCCTAAGCCACTTTCAGCTCCCTCCGACCCTTTCTTGCTTGCTCGGAGTACACACGAAGATTGGAGCCCCTTTCCTAAGGATTCTCCATTATTGAATGAAGAAAGCAAGCATGATGGATCCATGATGGTTATGAAGTACTTCAATGAAGGATTCTTTCCGAGAATCGGCTTTCCTCGGATCATAGAGGATGAGGATGACAAGCGCTTCACCGGAGTGACCGCGGAGTATAAATTGCCTAAGTATGGGGTGGCACCTATGGTTGCAACTCTATACTATCATCAAGGAAGCGGTGATGAAGGAGTCTACTACTCACCGGTGAAGAGAGAACTTAAGGCTTATTTGGGCATCAAGTGGCCCTTGCTTGTCATCATGGATTCCGGGAAAAGATGGTTGCTTGGACTCCTCAAGCAAACCATGGTATTCGAGGTGGATTAACATATCCACGGAGTTTGGTCAAGCTAATGACCTAAAAGAAGCGCTTGGTGGGAGGCAACCCATTGGTACAACTCTTTCCCTTTTCTCTTTTGCCTTTGTTTTTGCTTTTGTGTGTTTTTGTGTTTTGTGTTTGTGGTAGATTTTAGGTAATGAGGAAGCCTAGCAAGGCGAGTTGATGACGATGATTCCGTTTTCAAACATGGGTGGAGCGGACGTGAGGCTTGGACGGCTTGAGGTGTCTTGTTAGATGGAAGAGCTCCCATCTCACATATACCTTGGCGCGGGTCTCGACGCCGGAATGATTATGAAGAGCTCTCTACCATGCTTGATCGATCATCCATCACCACCACTCCACACGAGTTCATCCCAAATACCGAAGCAAACCATTTTACATTGTGAGAACCTTCTTTCACTCTCTTTACTTGAATACCACATTGGGGACAATGTGTTTCTAAGTATGGGGTGGGGTTTGCATGATCCTTTGCATGATGAGCATCTAGGGTAGTTTAACATTTTCACATGTCTTGCATTGCACATATTCATTTCGAAAATTCCAAAAAATCAGAAAATTTAAAAATTTTTGTGCTTTCTAGGCTTGGATATGACCCTAATGATGAACCTTGTCTTGTGGATTGGCTATGGATGGCCTTGTGTGTTTAATTGATGATGCATATGTGGACTTGAAATACTTATGTTGAATTCCATGGATGACTTGTGATTATGATGCTTGCCTTGATTTAATTGAGGATTGAAAGTCGAAATTGCATGCTAGCTCTTGCACATCAATTGGGAGTGATTAAGGCAATTCATCTTCCTCTACTTCTCATCTTGATCATGTTGCTTGAGCACCTCAAATGAATATAAATTTGACCTCTTTTGACCCATCCGGGAATAGGAGCATGTTAGTGTGTTGATGTGTGTGAAAAGCAAGTGTGGGGTGAAGTTGTTGATGAAAAGAATGTCATGAATGAAGTGCTGAAATTGTTGTGAAAGTGTAGCCAAAAATATAGGTTTGGGGACGTCGGTTTAAATGACAAGTAACTCGGTACACTTCACATGATCGGGTGTTGGTGCCTTGCCAAAGTCAAATAAACCGATAGTCCTAACGAGCTTTGGTATGTGTGCCCGGTGTGGATGCACCTCGAAAAATAAAAGAGTCCGAGGAAGGCTAATCACCAAGGTTTCGGCTTTTGTACACCAATGCCATTGTCTCAAAAATAAAAGAAAAGAAAGAAAAGAAAATGAAGAAAAATATACACTTGAGGGAAGTTGATAAGAAATATGAAGTTGTGGTTGTTTAGTTCCTTTCCCGGATTAGCATCACATAGCCTAGAAAATTCCCACCTAATCACAACGTTTCTTGGCCTTCTATTTTTCAAGTCCTTTTGACCTACTTGCATGTGTGTAAGGCTAAGTAATTTAGATTGGATATGCTCATGATTATCTTGACTTCTTCATCCTTACATTTCATTGCATGCTATCAAGTTAAGTGTAATTGTCTTTCCATGCTTTCATTTATTTGATACATGAATGCTTATCCATGACCATGAAACATGACTATGAAGGTGATCCAATAGTAGAAGCACAAACCAAAAAGATTTTGCCATTTTTCTGCATACATAAATCATGTTATCTCTTAGTCTATAGTTGGGAATTTGCTCGGGGACGAGCAAACCTTAAGTATGGGGTATTCTGATAACACGATTTATTGCGTGATTTAGGGCGTCATTTAGATAGATTTCTCACTCATTCATGCACGGTTTAGCACTAGTTCCTGACGTTTTGCACTCAATTCACGTATTTTGTCGAGATAGACGTCTACTCGGACTTTTGCTTGCTTTGTAGGTAATTTGGGAGATTTAAGAGCCTAATCGATACATCCGAGGATCATTCCTCGAGATGACACACTTCCGGACTCATTGGAATGCAAGCTAAGGGCTAAGGAGGACTCATGGAACCTTGCCAACACAAACCATGCACCAAATCATGGCTTAACGAGCCTAGGAGAAGCTTCTGTCAGAAACCACGGTCTAGGCCCTTTCCACGGCCGTGGTTATGCCCGTAATTCTTGCCAGGACCACGTTGACAGCTGGCCACGATTCTCTTCCATTGCTCTTGCATCATAGTGGGTATTTAAAGGATTTTTTGCAGCTGTAATTGGGGATCTTTCTCCTCTCTTTTGACCTACCTTTCTTCCCCAAAAACATTTGGCCATTGTTGCCTCTCTTCCAAGCACCCATTAGGGGTGTTCTTGGAAGTGATTAGTATAGATTCTCGTTTTAGAGCGAGATTAGATTGGATTCGAGTGAAGCTTCGATTGTTGTCAAGTTGGATTAGCTCTTGGAGCCTTGTAAGGATTTGGTAATTTCTATTCTATACTTTTAATGTCTTTTCTTTGGATTGTTCTTCATCATTTGACCATGACTTGCAAGTATGTTTTGATTGTGAAGTTTGATCTTGAAATGAATGTTATTGGCTAGATAGATGTGGTTCTAGAGTGAAGGAATAATGTTTGTGATTTGGACTATGATTGTATTGCTTCCATGTTAGCTTAGGATCGATTTGTGTTCGAAATCCCAACTCGGAACCAAACCACGGCTTGTTCTTCATGCTTCCACGGCCGTGGTTTAGCATGATCCACCCGTGTTTTTATTCTGTTGTTCTTATATTGTTGAATCTTGATGTTTGGATGTAGATGTGTTGAAATCCTAGTGTTTGTTGAGCTCAATCTAACTTAGGGCAACCTATTGTTAGCAAACTAATTGAGGAATGAGACTTACCCGGTAATTTCCCCTCTTAGATACCTAAGATGATGAACTCTAGGTAGTAGTGAGCCAAAAAAGCCGCTATTGGATTGAGTGTGCTAGGATCGTTACCTAAGACTTACCTTTTCCGAGACTTACCCGGTAAGGAGGGGTTTGATCCTTAGGTAGTGGCCGGTTTGTGTGGAATTCCATCCTTTAGGCTCTTTGAGACTTACCCGGTGATGAGACCTTAGGATTGGATTAGTGGATGCATGAGACTTACCCGGTAATTGCTCCCATTAGAGAAACACCCAACTCCGAACAACCACAACCTTCCTTAGACCTTTAGAAACATGAGTCCATAGTCATATTCGGAATTCCGAACCTCTAGAATCCATTTCCTTACCTCTTATCTCTCATCTTTTGTTTGTGTTTTGTGTTGCTTGATTTTGTTGATATATTTGTGATCTTTGTTTGATCACCCAAAACCCTCCAAAAACATTGTGTTTTCCATTTTCTTTATTTCTCATCTCATTCTTAGTCTAGATTCACACTATCTTCGATCATTGAATGACTTAGTTTCACCTCAGTCCTTGAGTTCGACCTCGGAATACTTCCCTTTCTACAAACGTCCCGTACACTGCGGGTTTCGCTAGGTAGTTTAGGATTTAGTTCGAGTTTATAAATGTAAAGCTTTTTGTGCTACCTTTCTAGCGTAACATGCGGGGCGGTGAGTACTCACCTTACTCCTTCCTCTGTGTACTGTTATATACACATACAAGTTATAGAAAAATGTTGGGATTTATAAATGTATAGGTATAAGTTAATGCAGTGTATGTAGGTGCTAGTTATATATATTTACGTATAAATAGAATTACGAATGATATATATGAATGGAGAGTGTATATGTATATATACATAGATGAAGTAATAGAGGTTGTATAAATTTTATTTTATTTTATTTGATGATGAGAATGTGAGGATGGTTGAGTTATCCGGTAGATGTACAATGATACGGATATATATATATATATATATATATATTTATATATATATAAATGTATAAGTTGGAGTAGGCGTAAGTTATATAGAAGCATAAGAATGGTAGGCTTATCTAATTTATATTTAGGAATATATTGGTAGGTATAAGTATAGTGTATATAAATATATGGGTTACGTATCTAAGTACGAGTTGGGAGTTATGAAATTATGTAGCTATATAAATACCGAGTAGTTACGGAATTAGGAGTTGAAGGGAAACTTAGAGTATGTACATACATATATATATATATACATGTAGAAGAGGAGGAGTGTTGTTCTTTGAGGAGTGTTTTCGAATTTTAACTTATAACTTATAAAAAAAACTATCAGAGAGAAACCATTTATGGAAAACAAGTTCTAAAAGAAATTAGTAGAATTTAAGAGTAAACTTTGAGAATTTTTGGCACTAAGGGTAAAATGGTCTTTTACCGTACGAGAGCTTTTTCCGTAATCCCTTTGCATGAGGTTGGACAACTGGATGTGATTTTGATCCACATGCCTTATTTGACAGGTGTTTGAGTTACTACGAGTACGGACCGATTTGAGACTTGTTAGAGTGTGATTTGACTCAAGTAAGTCCTTACGACTTACTTAGCTGGTTTCTGGATATTAGTTGAGTGATGATAGTGGTGTGTGTACCATGTGTGTTATAATAACAACTTGTTAGGACGACCGTTGTTATTATGTGTTAAGGCCCAAGTGTATGTATAACGGGCCGTGACATCACTGCCCAGCTCTGCCAGGAGACTGGGAGGTTCTCTATACCCAGACCATCCAGGTACACGGTGAGATGCATCGGATCCACTCCTGATGGGTACACGGGGGCGGAGGCGAGGTTTGGGAATCCCTCGTGTCACAAAATAAGTATCATTAGAGTGAATGACTTAAATGAAGATAATAAATGGATTGTTTGAAAGCATGATGAGTGTTTATTATTTTATGTGTGTGTGTGCTATTATTATTCTCCTAATGTTTAGATAACTACCTAATGGTTGTTTGGTTGTGTTTTTAGTTTTTTACTGCAGGTTAGAACAGCAGCTGAGTGATCCGGGAGTAGTGGTCACCCGGGTCTCCGTACTCCTTAGAGTGGGGGTTTGGGTTGTTGCTTTGTTGTCTTTTCCTTTTGTTAAGACAGTTAGTCTTTTCCGTTGTTTAAGTACGATAGGCTGTTAGACTTTGTTGCATTCATCCTTTTACAAATGTATTTTTATGAATTTCGGTTTTCTTATTTGTGTCTTGTTGCAAGATCCTAGTAATATTGTTGTCAAACTGAGGTCGGGACCCATTGTGAGGTCCTAACCAGTAATGTCCCGAGTTCTGAGAATTCGGGGTGTTACAACATGGTATCAGAGCTCTAGGTTGGCAACAATGACACTTGAAATCTTCTGAAAGACCGAATAAGTACTTGAGCAGAACCCGAAAAGGGATCTGAGTTTTTAAAAGGACTTTTGGTTTTCAAATGCATGCATAGTCTGGCTGGGCATAGAAAAGTACGGCTGACCACCACTACTACCGCGGATCTCAGTATGCTTAGTTTAGACTTATAGTATTGTACAATTATATATGTTATATAAATATCTATATATATGTAGCATGTTGTTACCCTAGAGGATATGGAATATCCTTTAGTTGAGTTATCATGATGCGATCATCGCCTCGTGATAAAACGTTTGGAGATCTTAAAGGGTATCTGTAAGAAGATAGTGGACTCATATCCCAGTTTGGAACATTACATTATGGCAGACGCCCTGGTGGGTTCTACAATTGTCCGAAGAACGAGTGGTTAAGGAGTTGAGGATTACTAGAGGATGTTAACAACAAGAACAATCGGGCGAGAAAAGAATATCAAGTAATTCAAATAGAAGTAATAGAAAACCGTACAAGGATTTTAGCGGTATGACGACGAGAGGTGAAACTCAAGATGCATGTAAGGACTAATAAGAGCGCGGATTAAGAGGACAACATCAAAACACCATTCAAACAAAGTATAGTACAACTACACTTGGCGGGTTAAAGGACACTACAACCAAGGTGGATGCTACCATAGACAAGTATGAGCATGAGGGTACAAAGAAAATAGAGTGTTGACCCAGATGTAAAAGATTAAAGGAGTACCAAGACAGAGAATTACGATCGAGTTTAAAAGACAAAAAATTATAAATTTCATAACCATGGAGATGGGTTGACTCCTTTAGAGACACGAGAATGTTGAAGGAAAGCCCGACACAAGTATCGAGGATGGTAGAAGTCTGAAATTGAGACAATGGATTTCCATGAAGGTAATGTTACAAAACAACATCCACCGAGGAAGAAGCATGTGCGGAAATGATCATGATGGACTTGAGGGATCATAATAACTACTCAATCACCAAGAGACTTAAGTTAACCATACTAGTGGTTCACTACAAAGAGCTGTAGGTAGACGATAACTTAGGAAAAAGGAACCGCGAAGATGGGTTTGTAAGCTATCACGGAAGGTTTGATAAACCCATAGATGGCAGGTGTAAATTATGGAAGGAGCTAAATGTGTATAAACGGATAACCTATAAGGGATAAGTTTTCACCTTGTATATACACATCAAAAGAGATAGAAGAAAAGTAAGTATACGGTCTGGTAGAAGACCAACTACAAACTAACTAGTAATAACGGAGAATTCACACGTCTGAGTTGACCAGTGATGACCGGTTGGAGATAGGAAGAATAACATCAGATTTACTAAAGAATGTTACTGACATATGGGGGATCTCTACAAAAGATCAACGACGACAAGTGTAAAGTTAAACCGATACAAGTACCAGTACCCTTAATAGTGACATGAAATGAGTTCGAGCCAATATCTCTAATTAAGAATTTAAGGAGAAGATTTTGACGGCCGGGAATGACCCCATAGGTCTTTAAAGAGATTAAGGAAATGGTTGTGAGTAGTTTCTTACCTTCGGGCTAAGAAAAAGGTACAGTTCACAGTGGTACTAATGGATTGCATAAGGAGAACTAGAGGAGTAAGAAGAAGCAGATGATTTTAATTATGACCAACATCAATCAAGACCGAAGGTGCTTAACATGCCACACATATGAGACTGATGGTGCTCTCCCGAAGTTTACAGAGGAAGTCTTTTTGACTAAAGATGTCACACAGAATAACTACAGTTATAGAGACGCAGCAACATAGAGATTATGACCTTAGTGTCTTGGTAATATGTCTCATCGAGTGGTGAAGTGATTGAAGATGGAATCTGCACGTTGGCTAGAACATACATGAGAAGGAGGAAATTAGAATGACTAAAGGTTGCTAATAGATCCGGTATTACCCCAATAGGATAATCACCGAAAGGTGTCTATATAAGAGTAATGTGAAATGGTAGGACTCCGATGAAAATTCAAAGTTCAACTGATGACATAAGAGTTGATAAAGTAATAAGACCAACCAATGTGGTCCGTAACACGTATACGAGGAAACACAAAGGGATTTAACTATCCTACTGGGGATAAAGATTTATAGAAGGTAAAGCGACACGAGCATAAGGACAACATAATAAATGCGAGTCAAGAACTTTGATTTCTGAGGAAATCATATACAACTGAAGTTTCTTATGCAAATGGTACCGATATGTGTTTAATAAAAGTCATACACATCGGACCGATAACGCTAGGATGGATAAAGTGTAAACCAAAAGAATAACTTAACCAATAAGAAGGAAAGTCATGTATGAAAAGACGGGTTTTGCTGAATTGGAATAAAGTGTTGAGATGAGGATGCCTTTGTAGAATCTATGCAAGAGTACAACGTAACTGAGGTCCCAAAATGAAATGAGCAGTAATGATCAACTGAAAGTTGAGACCGATTCAGGGGAGGAAATTGTTATAAGACGAGTCACATAGTAGAAAGAGTTCACAAGACAAACTTGAGAGACCAAAAGAGATGAAATGTCGATCCGGATATGAGGGTCTAAGGTGCATGGAAGGGATACCTACAATGGAGTATAGAAGCATAATGTAGACTTTACAAGTGTGGAGAGGTTTTGACCTCCTCAAAGATATAGGAATTTGAAAGAAATCACAATGCCGGTATCAAAGAGTTGAATCCTTGTAGCGTAAACAACGGAGTTTCATGAAGGCAATATTGCCGGTAACACCAGCGAATGAATGTATATATGAGAACGGCCTTGGTGGACTCGAAAGTTCAAGGTAACCCCAATTATCACGGGACCTAAGTCATCAACACCGACGGTTCATGCAAGGGAAACTACAAGGGGATGATAACTAAAGTCATCCGAACTACCAAGTAATTTACCAGCTATCATTGAAAACTTGGAATGACTATTTATGTCAAGATGAATGACCCAGTTGGGCTCGAGAAGTAGAGTTAGCCCAAGGGAACAACCGTGTGGAAGATAAAACAAATTAGCGAAGCATGAAGGGATTAATCGAGCTGATGATGCTCACCAAGAATTTAACGCAAGTATAGGTATGAAAAGAGTAAGTCCGGGATATTGAGATAAGTCAATTATAGACTGACCGACGTCAACTAAGGACGTGTAAGTGTTGGTTAGTATGGACGAGTAGGTACCATTAAGAAGGGACATTAGTGACTGCATATTTAAGAGGTAACTTACTGATGCCTTGGAGGATTCCCCAAGTAGGCAACGACAACCTTCTAGGATGATCTAAGGATATGGAGAGAATCGGATTAGAGGTTGCTTACTGGTTGGTTAAGAACAAACAACGGTTGAGTAAGAGAGTAAGAGTCTGTTTGAAGAGGATCTTGCTAGTATTAGAAAGGAAGTATAGGCGGGAGTTGGGTAAATCATGTTGACCCTTAGAAAGTGTGGTAGGCCATAACCCTCAGATGAAGAAAATCAATGTTAGATTAACTATGATTTCAAGATAAGGAATTAGAGATCTATATGAAAAAGTCCATTCGGGTATGTGATTTGTTTGAATTTTGTAAATTTGAAAGCTTGACAAGAAGTAGGTGAAAACTCATTAATTAAGGAACGATCCGATTAGGTCACATTGAGGAGACCGGGCCAAGCGCTTTGTATTACAAAACGCATTAGGCACTTAGTAAGGTGCCGACAGAAGTTTAAGATCATTATTTCAGAATGGATAGTCGGGAACTTTCAAAAAAAAAAAAAAAAAAAAAAAAGTGGGCCCAGTGGAAGGAAAAAGTCAAAAGAGCTGGAAGTAAGTTTAGAAAACCAAACCGTTGAGAGAGTACCCACCGAATCCGAGACACGTCATCAGCTACGAAGATCAAAAAAATTTAGCCGGTTCATGCTTTTGTAGAGTTCCAATGGTCTAGACGCGGAATCGATGAGGCTACTTAGGAAACGGAGGAGAGCATTAGAAATGGTTACCCTGAGTACCTTACGAAGTTAGCCGCTACTTCTGTATCGACGAGTTAGTATGCGGATGCTGTTTGTTGACTTTTCATGTTTTACCTTGGAGTGAGTAATGGTATTTTATGTGATGTGTGCCTGAGTATGATGATTGAGTAGTTGCATGTTAGAAAACGGGACTTAATGAAACCAAGTTATAAAAAAAAAAAAAGTTATTTGAGTAGATACATTATTCTAAGTTTCGGGATGAAACTTATTTTAAGGGGGCACTGATGTAATACCCGGAAAATTTAATTTCCGTTTAATACTGAATTTGACCGGATTCCGATCCGCCAACCTTTAGCCTTAAAATAAAGAAAGAACTAGATGTAAATTCTATCATTTTATGTGACCTTAGTTCACATAAAATGATAAATGATGTAACCGGAAATAAATTTTGTACCTTTAAAATAAAATAATAACTTATATAATACGGAAAATAATTCCGTAATTATTCCCGCTAATTTTTTTTCTTTCGATCAGGGACGAGTAACAAGTTTCCGTGTCCCTTGTTTTAATGGGAGGGCAGGCTGGATCTAGCCCACCACTAAGCCCAATCACCTACCGCCAGCCCACTTCCTTACACCTAATTCTGGCCCAAAGTTTAATCCTAACCCAATTAGATTAACCCTAATCTAATTACACTCTAATCTTACCCTTACCCCTTGTACTGCCGCTTCTCTCTTCAGTACCAACCGCCGCACCAGGAGAAGCTGCACCTTTGGCCTGTTGCTCAGTTGCCGCCACCACCACCACTTTGGACTCACTACCGGAGAAGAAGTCGCGCCTTCGTCGGAGACAACGAGAGACCCGCAGCCGTCAACTACCCCACCGGAACCAGCACCGACGCAAGCTTCTGTCGTCTTCTCGTGCGCATACCGCAGCGGTTACTCACCCCATCCTAGCGTGCGACTCGGTGATTCGTAAGCCAGGTAAATCAGATCCCTCCCTTCCCATGTCCGCGCTATTTCTGTCGCTTTCTCGGCCTAATCGGGAGGACAATAGGAAACCGAATCCGAGCCGGGATCTCTAGCCACTGCTGCGTTGAACCAGCCAGAGGAACCGAACCAGCCAAGATCTCCACCGCCTTCGACTGCAGGACCGTGCCGCCTAGCGCCTCCCTGCCGGACAGTAACCCCGGCTCGACAAGACCTCCTCCGCGTTGTTTCGATCGGCTTTGGTCTAGTTGCGTCTACTGCATAGACGAGACGAAGTGCGGGGCGGTGAGTACTCACCTTACTCCTTCCTCTGTGTACTGTTATATACACATACAAGTTATAGAAAAATGTTGGGATTTATAAATGTATAGGTATAAGTTAATGCAGTGTATGTAGGTGCTAGTTATATATATTTACGTATAAATAGAATTACGAATGATATATATGAATGGAGAGTGTATATGTATATATACATAGATGAAGTAATAGAGGTTGTATAAGTTTTTATTTTATTTTATTTGATGATGAGAATGTGAGGATGGTTGAGTTATCCTGTAGTTGTACAGTGATACGGATATATATATATATATATATATATATATATATATATATATTTATATATATATATATAAATGTATAAGTTGGAGTAGGCGTAAGTTATATAGAAGCATAAGAATGGTAGGCTTATGTAATTTATATATAGGAATATATTGGTAGGTATAAGTATAGTGTATATAAATATATGGGTTACGTATCTAAGTACGAGTTGGGAGTTATGAAATTATGTAGCTATATAAATACCGAGTAGTTACGGAATTAGGAGTTGAAGGGAAAGTTAGAGTATGTACATACATATATATATATACATGTAGAAGAGGACGAGTGTTGTTCTTTGAGGAGTGTTTTCGAATTTTAACTTATAACTTATAAAAAAAAACTATCAGAGAGAAACCATTTATGGAAAACAAGTTCTAAAAGAAATTAGTAGAATTTAAGAGTAAACTTTGAGAATTTTCGGCACTAAGGGTAAAATGGTCTTTTACCGTACGAGAGCTTTTTCCGTAATCCCTTTGCATGAGGTTGGACAACTGGATGTGATTTTGATCCACATGCCTTATTTGACAGGCGTTTGAGTTACTACGAGTACGGACCGATTTGAGACTTGTTAGAGTGTGATTTGACTCAGGTAAGTCCTTGCGACTTACTTAGCTGGTTTCTGGATATTAGTTGAGTGATGATAGTGGTGTGTGTACCATGTGTGTTATAATAACAACTTGTTAGGACGACCGTTGTTATTATGTGTTAAGGCCCAAGTGTATATATAACGGGCCGTGACATCACTGCCTAGCTCTGCCAGGAGACTGGGAGGTTCTCTATACCCAGACCATCCAGGTACACGGTGAGATGCATCGGATCCACTCCTGATGGGTACACGGGGGCGGAGGCGAGGTTTGAGAATCCCTCGTGTCACAAAATAAGTATCATTAGAGTGAATGACTTAAATGAAGATAATAAATGGATTGTTTGAAAGCATGATGAGTGTTTATTATTTTATGTGTGTGTGTGCTATTATTATTCTCCTAATGTTTAGATAACTAGCTAATGGTTGTTTGGTTGTGTTTTTAGTTTTTACTGCAGGTTAGAACAACAGCTGAGTGATCCGGGAGTAGTGGTCAGCCGGGTCTCCGTACTCCTTAGAGTGGGGGTTTGGGTTGTTGCTTTGTTGTCTTTTCCTTTTGTTAAGACAGTTAGTCTTTTCCGTTGTTTAAGTACGATAGGCTGTTAGACTTTGTTGCATTCATCCTTTTACAAATGTATTTTTATGAATTTCGGTTTTCTTATTTGTGTCTTGTTGCAAGATCCTAGTAATATTGTTGTCAAACTGAGGTCGGGACCCATTGTGAGGTCCTAACCAGTAATGTCCCGAGTTTTGAGAATTCGGGGTGTTACAAAATTTACGAAAAAGGTTCTCTTAAGTTAAAAAGATTAATTTGCCCCCTGATCTCGAAATTCTCCCATGTCGATCATTAAATTTTAGCATTTCGTTTTAGAACTTGTTTCCACAATTTGTTTCTCTCGGATGACTTAATTAGAGGTTAAAAAATTCAAAACCCGTACTCTACTCCTATACATGCCTGTATACTTATACAAAGT